>JBAJHW010000002.1:54398423-64398423 GCA_037013535.1 Intellagama lesueurii
TGAACGCTGGATTGTGAGAACCTGTTTGCTTTTTATGCTATCAGACCAGTAGTTTCTAAGTAGCAAATTCTTTAGAAAAATATCATCACCACAACTACTGCAGAGTAATTCTTCTGTGTTTGAATAAACACAGTTAGATCACACACATTAAGTCTTTGACAATATATAAAAGAGTTCACCATATTGGAAATAAAAGTGCTTTCACATGTGGTAATCAAGTCTTTAATTTAATTTTAACAGGATTTTATTATATTGAGGTGATTTTGAACTATTATTTCAAACAGTCTGGTCTCAAGATGAGGACGGGTCGGGGGACAGGAACTTGTCTCTTTTGTAAAAATAGATCGTTTCTATCAGAAATGTTTGTACATTTAAAATAGTGAACTATGTAGATAAAAGGCTGGTAATCTGAAATGGCTTTATCTAACTTTATCCTGTTAATCAATTTTGTTGCCTATTCAGAGAGCAAAAAAACCCCACTAAGTGTGTACAAATTCCATTTGCTGTCTTGCATATAATCTTTTTTTTCCGTATTGAAACGGTAGGTTGAAAACAGTAGTAGAAGAACTGATTCAAACGCAGCAGACACTTCTAAATAAGGAGGAGCTGGTATTAGAACTGGAAAAGAAGATAGAAGAATCTTCCAAGATCTATGAAAGGAAATCTGAGTGAGTAGAAAAACGTTGTGACATTTTAATTGTGCCTGAAATTATTTAAGTAAACTTTGAAAGCAAGTGATGTATTCAGCTTTGATATTTTTCTTTTTAAAGGTGTGACATGTTGTTTAGAAAGAATCAAAACATGTTAGAATTGTTTATGTGTTGCTGACTACTGTAAGGAAATAATGGGCTAAGTTGTGGAACTGAGAGGAAGACATAGACCAGCAAATCCCTCAGTTAGCAGTTGGTAATTTTGGCAGGAGTAAGGGCCAGATATTTTGCATAATATTTTGCATGGTGTATGTGGGAGGGGCAAGGTCCCCACAAAGCCCATGGATGTATCCTGATTTTGAAAATGCTTTTTAAAAATTGTTTTTGTGAGGGCAGCAGACAAAAATATGTTTTTCTCCTCCTGGAGGATTCTAGGAGTCACTTTCCCAAACACTAGATTTCTTCTTCCTCAAAATCATCCCAAAACAAAACAAAACAAAACCAGTAAATGGGTGTCCAGGCAATTCTTTAACATGAAACAAAACTTCCATTTTACATTTTAAAGTTCAGCATAGCCCCTCATGGGTGCTGGAGGCATGATTGTGGCCCTAGGTCTGCCAATGTTACTGCCAACCCTGACATAGAGGGGCTCTTCAATGTTATATCAATTATTATAAAGTCACAGGCACTGGAGAGCTTAGTGTGTTTGCAGTTTGAACAGTTTTCACCCCAAGAGGAAGTTGATAATAGATTTTGCACACTGTTGCTTGTTGGGCCCTTCCAAGAGAATTGGGTACCAAAGGTAAAATTGGACTTTTCACAACCACTGTTCCCTCTGTACACATGCTAAGGGGTAGTGAATGTGCAGCAGGTGGTTCCTCTTTAATGTATCAGCTGCATATTATGGAGGAGATGCTTTGAGAAGCGATGAATATGTCTCTCCTGTTTGTAATTAAACATAAAAATGTAGTAATGGCTGAACACATCTGCATGCTTGAGTCAAAATTGTGCTATGCAGATTTGGGCTGTTTCTTCAGGAAAATGGGGAATTAGGTTGGTTAATTAAGCATTTTCAAGCATGAGGTCCTAATCCTTCCCTTACTTTGACAGGCTCCCCAACCTCCTAAATAATTTAAATGTGTATTCCTGGATATTGCTTTAATGTTTTAAAATAGGTGTTTTAAATGTTGTTCATCTCTCCATCCTTTTTTAGTGTTGTGCTTCTGCTCAGCCAAAAGCAAGCACTGGAAGAGCTAAAGCAAACTGTTCAGCAATTGAAATGCACTGAAGTCAAGTTTGCGGCACAGAAAGAACTTCTACAACAAAAAGTACAAGAAAATGATGGGAAAGAGCCCCCACCTGTAGTACATTATGAAGAAGATGCTAGATCAGTTTCTTCTATGGTAATTTCTGTGCTTATTATACTGGAACACTACCATTTATGTATTACATGGATTGCAAGTATTGGTGACTGTTAACCAAGGAACATAGTATGGTTTCAGGCCACAAACTGTTGTTTGTCCCTTTATGGCTGCTTTATGTTTATTATTCTTTAAACTAACCATTGAAGGTCTTGGCCATTACTACAAGCATGTAAAAATGGATTGAAATTAAGTGTTCATGACGGCTAAGAATGTAAATCCATTGTTCAGAACCATAACACGTCTAATTATCAGATATAGGAGGCAATAAACCAAGGCTGATAGTTGCTTATTCGTTTCTGGCTAGGAACATCAGTCTGTCCACTATTGGTACTTTGTCACCATGATGATCCCTATGTTCTGTTCTTTTCTTTTTTTCTGGAACAAAGGTATAAAGCTCCAAGTCCCTATATCTATACAGCAAAGCAAAGCAAAACAAAATGTACTGCTTATATAGTGCCCCATAGTGCTTAAAGCTGTATCTGGCAGTTTACAATTAAATTATGCAATCTACACATTGCGTCCGTTCCCCCCCCCCCCCCCCCAATGTGCTGGGTTCTCAATTTACTGACTTCAGAAGGATGGAAGGTTGAGTCAAACTCAAGCTGACTACCTGAGCCTAGGATCAAGCTCGGGTTGTGAGGAGAGTCTTCATTGCAACTACTGCGTTATGAGGCTTGGTGTTATTGGGTTTAACCTTTTAGCAGAAGGCAGAAAAAATGAAAGAGACAGCTCCATGATGGTTTCTTTGGAAATGAAAAATTGTAGTTTTTTTCTCTTGCCTTTTTCATGCCTCAAGATCACACACTGCTTTGCAGGAGTGGACATTGTGGCTTCAGAAGCTAGTAGATGCAAGAATGTGCATTTGATTAAAAATTCTAGTCCTGTGTCCTTAGGGCATGCTTATTCTCTCATAAACATGTATGAAATGCTGTATTCAGAGACATAATACTGTTTCTACTTTGTTTTTTCTTTTGCTCCTTTTTCCAGCTGCCAAAGTTGCATTTATTTTTCTATGCAGTATTCAGCAAAATCAGGTGTGTGTATAGTATTCTAGACAGACTAATCAAATAAGATTGTTTTCTGGAACGTTTGTGGCATAGATGCACCACAGAAGAAACAGATATAGATATGACAGTAAAAAAGCAAGGGGAGGGAAGATTAGGATAGTAATATGAAAAATAATGTAGGTAGCATTGTTCTAGGATACTGCCAGGAGTGCCTAACTCTGCTAGGTAAATGTATTGGGTGGGAGTTGAGAACCACTGCCCAGGTTTTTGATGGAGGCGCAAGGAACATGTCTGTAGCTCAGCTGCTGGATGGGCTTCTCTTCAGTCCAGAGCAGATAACTGGAAGCCTTTTGAAGAGGAAAAGGAAAAACAGATATTAGAAAATAGTAATTTGGTGGACCCTTGACTGTTTAATGTACTGTTGTAACTTATTGTTATGTACCGTATTTTTCACTCCATAAGATGCACCTGACCATAAGACGCAGCTAATTATGGAGCGAAAAATAAGGTACTTTGGAGGTATTTGCCTTTTTGCCTTCGGAGGTCTGCAAGGGCTCCCTCCGATGTCGGGGGAAAGCCCTTGGAGACCCCCTGGGGGTCCCCCGCCGCCGCGAAGGCAAAAAGGCAGGGGGAAAGGACGGGAGATTCGATCGGACCCCCAGGGGGTCTCCAAGGGCTTTCCCCCGACATCGGAGGGAGCCCTTGCAGACTTCCGAAGGCAAAAAGGCAGGGGGAAATGACGGGAGATTCGAATCTCCCATCCTTTCCCCCTGCCTTTTTGCCTTCGCGGTGGCGGGGGACCCCCATGAGGTCTCCAAGGGCTTCCTCCAAGCCATCGGAGACCTCCTGGGGGTCCCCTGCCGCCGCGTTCCGACCCCCAGGAGGTCTCCAAGGGCTTTCCCCCGACATCGGAGGGAGCCCTTGCAGAAGTGTATTCACTCCATAAGACGCACACACTTCCCCCCCCCACTTTTTTTGGGGGGGAAAGTGCGTCTTATGGAGCGAAAAATACGGTATATACTATTCATTAAATGAGAGTTGTGGTGGAGGAGTTTGTCAGTGTAAAAAAAAAACAACCCCAAAGACTTCCTGGATAATTCTGTTTGTAAAAACTACCACCTGCTGCTAAATAGCATGAAAGCTGGCTGGATAACTGAGTGGTTTTGATATCTGGCTGTGGAGCCTGAGATTGGGAGTTCGATTCCCAACTGTGCCTCCTGTGAGTAGAGCCAACCTGTGTGGCCTTGGGCAAACTGCACAGTTCCAGGGCGCTGCCAGAAGAAGGGAATGGTAAACCACTTCTGAGTACTCATTACCTGGAATACCCTGAAAGGGGTTGTCATAGGTCAGAATGGACAACAGCAGGTGATGATGATAATTATATAGCATGAAAATGTCAAGACTGCATTGTTGCAATATGATTGCAGAGGCTGACTTTTATTGGGCTTTAGGGAGAGAAATACGGAGGCAAATTTAGACTTATTTGCAAATCAAGGTGGCATATAGAAATGAGAAGGCTTTTGTGGACTACACCTTCACGTTAATTGGGATTATTCTGGGAGTTGTAGTCTAGATTAGAAAGTGACTTTTCCTGTCTCTTAAAATCAGCACTTGAGCATGTACATTTATATGTGCATGATCTGTTATATAAGTATATATAAGTGTAACAAATTTCATGATGGGCCTAGAAGAACAGTTTGAATTATTAATTAGCTTGATACATCTATCTAACTGCTTATATTATCATTTTGAGGCAGGTAGACACGTTAATCAGTTGCAGCCAAAAGAACATAGAGTCTTTTTGCACCTTAAAGATGAAATTTGGCAAATAAAGTTTCTTAGTCTGTAAGATGCCACGAGATTCTTCCTCTTGTTTAATTAGTTTGCCTCTTGGTTTTTTGTTTTGACACAAATTTATACATACCTGATATTTGATTTGTATAAAGTAGGTTAAGTCACTCTACCTCTTGAAGCTTTTGTCGGAGCGTTTGTAGTCACTGCCTGTTCATTTTCAAACGAGGGCTAGGAAAAGGTAGAAGCTTAGATTCTGAAAGAAGATTGCTTCCGTGCCACACACTGTATGGAATTCCAGGCGGTCAAACAAGCAGGGTTTATTACAACTTCCTTTAGGCATTAGTATCTTATGCTGAAGCAACTTCTTTGAATCTTTAGAAGAAGATATTTCTATAACCAAGTAGATCATCGGTTTTCTTTGCTGTCTTGAAGCCCTTAATGCACTTATTTAAGTGCTGTAACCTGCAGACCACAGTGCAGTTCATTCCGTCTCCTTTGCCTTTTTTATCTGTTCAAAGCGCTTAAATCTTTTATTTTTACAGCAGTTCTAGGAATTTAGGCTAAAAAAATGACTTGCCCAAATCTATTTGGCTAGTTTTTTGTGACTATAGGGATTTCAATATTTCACATCCAAACCAAATGGTTTTCCATTATATAATTGTTCTTTCCTTCATAGTGATACAGCTGCTTCTGAGTGGTGGTTCAAAGTTCTCTATTTTACTACTTTCTCTTGTCCTGTAATGCCTGTAAGGGTAAAAGAACTCATTGTAATAATTCCATGCTGTCAAGTTGATTCTCACTTATGGTGACCCTTTTCAAGGTTTTCTGAGTAGGGAGTACACAGAAGTGATTAATCATTCCCTTCTTGTTGTGGCACCCTGGGGCTGTGTAGGTTGTCCAAGGCTACACAGGCTGGTACTTCTATTAGGAGGTACAATGGAAAATTGAACCCCCAGCCTCTGCTGTGTAGCCCAGGTACCCAACTCACTAAGCTATGTTTGTGTTCAGAAGCCTATCACATAACAAAGCAAGATCATTTGCAATCTGTGGGACTTGTGAATAGCTCCTGCTGTAACAACCAGATGTTCTTGGAACACAAAGAATTCTCTCTTGTAGTTACAGGCTATCTCTAGCATATAGTTAGCCCCATGGTCTGTTGAGGAAGAAATAAACGTGTAAGGATGGTGGAAAATATTTACAGGCGGCTATTTGAGAATAGGGGAAAGTTTAATCATGTTCTTGTGGGCCAACAGTCACCATTCCCCACACTTGTGTTCCTTGGCAAATGATGGTTCTTTACTTCTTAGTAAGTCTCCACCTAATTCTTAATCAATTAATGGAAAACAGAGAGCGAAAAATGATTACCCAGTTATAATGTGCCGTCAAGTCAGAACTGACTTTTAGTGATTCTAACAGGGTGTTCAAGATAAATGAGATATTTTAGGAATGCCTTTACCAGTTCCACGCCCCCAGTGAGTTTCCACTGCTGAGTGGGGATTCGAACCTAGGCCTCCTGACTCCTAGTCCATCCACTACTCCACACTGGCTATCCCAGTTGCCCATTAGACAAGTGTTTTGTGTGATGTTTGTGATGTGTTATTGGTTTATCCAGATAATGCATTTCGATTTCAAGTAGTAAATAATCAGTAATATTCTCTTATGTCTCCATGATTTGAGTCTCATGTTATTTTTAAATGACTTCAGTGTATACAGCATGTAACTATTCATTCAGGAGGCATTTTTCTTTGTTATTTTCATTGTAAAACAAGTCATTCTTAAATGCTTTCAATTTATTTATTAGTTCTTCTTGATTTAAACAATTGAGTGCCTTACACATTTCTGCATTGTGATCAGCAGGATTTATTAGTCTGCCTTGTAGACTAATTACAAGGCAGACGAATAAATGCATTACATATGAGGGAGTTTTCAAGTAAAATATTCAGTGGCAAAAATTTTATCCTTTTTTGTTTGTTTTTCTTTTATGGAAAGCTGCTGTTTTTAGAGGTAGTTTGAGGTTTAGATGTGAAGTATCTAAAGTAGATGTTCAATCAAAGAAATGAATTGTATTTTTCATTGTTCTATATTAAGGATGTTCCTCAGCTCTTGGATTCTAATTGGTTTAAGCTGTTTGGTTTCCATAGAAATGAAGGATTATTATTTTTTATAGGCTCATTGCTCATTTGTTACTTGCACCAAGAACAGTGGATTGGGGACAGAACTTGGGCTTGTTTGCTGTCTTTGCTGCTCCCCGCACCGTAGTACAAGCTCTTATTCAAAGATAAATTCCATCTATGCTATCCTCAGTTTCTTGGAGGAGGTGTGAAGTGCAAATACAATAAAAGAAATATTGCAGATACCAACATTTTCATCTTATTGGTAGTTTTTGCCAACGTAGTCTCTTAAAGTATTCATAGCATTTTAGTATTTATTAACCTGCAGGGCAAGAGTTTTATAAGGAAAAGAAATTGCTATATAACTCTATCACACTCACTCATGATTGCATGGCAAAATGAAATTTCAAGATTCTTGCTAAAGTACTGTGCTTTTCTTTTCCCTTTCTTCATGAATAATGAGATCAGAATTTGTTGTTTTCTTCAGATTTAAAATGGAAAAAATAACTTCATATGTGTCTTTTCACATCTTAGGAAAAAAAACCATGAGTGTGAATTTTGAAGTATTATACATTTCAGTGAATTTATATACACAATATAAATTTCCATTTTTGATGGAATGAATGAAATAAAATTTGGTATCTAGTTGTGATGAACTAGGGAAAAAGTAGAAGCTAAATTTCGACATTGCTTGAAACATGTTTGTCAGCATTTTTATATGAGGCATTCCCAAGTGAGATCTTAACATTGGTTGTGATTAAAATGGAAGCTGGAAATATTAATCAGTATTAAATCTGTGGCAATTTAATAAAAGTATTCATCTTGTCTAATTCACAATGATTCATGATGATGTGGACAAGACCCTTGGAAAAGTGAAGGCTACCACATGTCTGCTGGATTCTTACCCTTCCTGGCTTGTAAAAGCTGCCAGAAAGGGACTGGTTGAGTGGGTAGGAGGAGTGGTGATTCCTCCTTGCAATAAGGTAGGATCCCAGCATGCTTAAATGAGGCAATAGTAAGACCATTGTTGAAAAACCCTCCTTGGATCCCATGATACTGAATAATTACTGACCAGTCTCTAATATCCTATTCTTGGGCAAGGTGCTGGAGTAGGTCGTGGCTTCTCAACTCCATGGGTTCCTGGATAAAACAGATTATCTGGATCTGTTTCAATCTGGCTTCAGGCCTGTTTATGGGATAGAGACAGCTTTGGTTGCCTTGGTGGATGACCTACACTGGGAGCTGGACAAGGGGAGTGTGTCCATGTTGGTTTTGCTGGACCTCTCAGTGGATTTCGATACCATCAACCATGGTATCCTCCTGGCCCATCTCTCTGGGATGGGACTGAGAAGTACTGTTTTACAGTGGCTCTTCCTGAAGGAGAGAACTCAGAAGATGGTGCTAGGGGACGTCTGTCTCTCCTTGCCATCTAAATCTGAGGAAGCTGTTTTGGCTATAGATCAGTGTCTGATCTCAGTAATGGGTTGGATGAGGGTGAATAAACTGAAACTTAATCCAGACAAAACACAGGTGCGCAGCTTTGGGGTGCTCCTGGATTTATATGAGCCTGGATGCCCAGGTTTCGGCAGTGACCACTAGTGCATTTGCACAATTAAAACTAGTGCATCAGCTGCACCCATTTCTGGAGATGTCTGATCTGGCCATGGTGACACATGCCTTAGTTGCATACCTTCGCTGGATTACTGTGATGTGCTCTACTTGGGGCTGCCTCTGGAAAGTGTTTGGAAACTTCAGTGGGTCCAAAACATGACAAGGATTGCTAACTGAGCTGGTCACAGGGATCACATAACCCCACTGTTACAGCAGCTCCACTGGCTGCTGATCTGTTGTTGGACACAATTCAAAGTGCTGGTTCTAACCTATAAATCCCTAAACAACCTAAGTCTAAGCTATCTCAAGGATGGTGTCTCCCTTTATGAGACTGTTTGGGTGTTAAGACAATCAGGAGAGACCTTTCTCTTAGTCCCACCACCTTCACAGGTGCTTTTGGTAGGGACACAGGAAAGGGCCTTCTCTGTTGCTGCTCTCAGACTTTAGAACTCCCTCCCACAGGAAGCCAGGCTGGCCCCATCTTTGCTGTCCTTTTGCAAGCAGGTGAAGATCTTTCTCTTCAGGCAAGCTTTCCCTTAGTGACAGGCTGCCTGAATGGGGTTTTAAAATGGGTTGTTATACCTTACTGTTTTGAATGTGTTTTGGTGTTGCCTTTTTTTATGCTGTTTTTTAGTATGGTATTTGTTTGATCCTTTTTTTAGTATTTGTATACTCACTGTTGTTAGCTTTAAATACTGTCCTTTTAGGATGTAAGCCACCTTGGGTCCTTTTTAAAGAGGAAGCTGCGTGAAAATATTTTAAATAAATAAATGATTGAATTCAGTGTTTAGCTACAGCAAATAAATTTAAGAATCTTAACTGTGTACGTCTTCAGGAAAAGAAATGAAAACAGAACAAAAAATGTGGCCTTCCAGATGCTACCACATTTGAAAAATCACCTTCAACTCCATTTGGATTGTCCCACCACTGATCTAGGGGAAGGAGGAGAAGCAAAACTCTATTTTTAGTTTAAGTACAAGCTGGAAGACCCCACCTGGTGCTTTGACCCGGGAGCTGATAAAACCAGAGGCATGTCCACACTCTTGATTGTAGGGGTATGGCTTCTCTGAATGTTGCTGTCTAACCTGTGGAGGTGGGGAGAATGTTTGGTAGGACATCTGGCCACATGCAGAAAAGAAGGTTTGGGTTTGTGTGCTCCCCTTTCCTCTTGCATTGTAAATTTGAAGTTGAAATGGGAAACTTTCATTTCCTTTTTCAACTTCTTTTTTTCCATGTGACGTTTTATAAACAGTGGTTGGTCTTTTACTATAGTGTAGGAAAACTAATAGGGATCTGAAACCATGATCTGCAGTTGTTTTGATTTCACACACCATAATTAAGACCAAGACATGGAGTGTCATTTTTAATTCATTTTATATGTGAAAACCTAGTGAAAATGCACAGCTGCTTGAGTTCTTGTACGTACAAGCTATGGGATGTTAATTTGTATGGATTTTAATTTGACACTTTCACAACATTGGTGTGAAGTAATAGTTCAGAAAAGGCAGTTTTAGTTTACAAAATTCATCATTGCTGGGTTGATTTACCAGTAGGTGGAGCTCACTGACAGTGTAAAGGTATGCTTTTGGTGAACAGGATCTTGATTAATTTGCAGCATTGTTTATGGAAGCTTAACTAGGATGCAAGAGAACCTACTTATAAACCAAAGTATCTTCCTTTCTCTCCCATACCAGCACAGGTCCACCAACTGGGGCCATGTGCAAAATAGTGTCTGACGAAGAAAAATATAAAAACGAGCAGGAAGGTCTGTCTTGAGCAGATGCTCGGCATAGGAAACACACCCACCCACCCAATAATGTTGCTTACAAACAAGCCTGTTCCTGTTTTCCCCACAAATTTTCTTGATACTAGCAGCCTGGTTTAGGAAGGAAAGGAGCATGTTTGTTTTCACTACTTTCATAGTACTGGGAGTTGGAAATCCCTGCTGGTCTACTGCAAATCACCTCAATATCTACCAGTAGATCATAGTCTATTTTTTGCCCCCCCCCCCCTCATTTTAAATTGCAGTTGTTTGCGCAAATTATAATGAGAAAACTTTTTCTGTGTAGGTAGGTAGAAAATGGTGATAAAGACTATCTGAGAGAATCTGATCATACCATATCAGCCTCCTCTTCAGTTAATACAGAAAATGGGATTGGAGATTTGTTCAAAGGGAGCAATCCTGTATTCCATGGGAGAGTGGCTGTTGGACCACAGGATGCAGTGGGAGTGCTGCTTTGCCAGCAGAGGGAGATTTGCTGACAGGATAATGAATTTGGTGCTTGAGGTTCTCCCTATAGCCATGTTTCAGCAGCAGTGTGGGCCAAAATTAGCCATTCTGGAGGTAATTTGGGGAAGTTGTAAATGCACAGGATCTCAATCCACCTTGTTCTTCTGAGGGTATGAAGAAGGCTTCAAAATCATGCTGTAGTTAGTTCTCTGTCCTTGTGATAAGAGGAAAGACTACATGGAGGGGAGGGCAGAGGGAAGGCAGCTGTTTTCCCAACTCCCATCCTGGCTGTAGCAAGATGGTAGGGCCTTGAATGGGACAGTTATTTTGCCTTGGACTCTTTTCTCCCGCTCCCCCCGGTATGGATGTGCCTGTCAGCATCTTAACTTTGTCACCCAAGTCTATAATCCTTATCCTTACGATCTATGATACTGATCTGTGTGCAGTGCAAAAACAGAAATATAAAAAATTATTTCCTCTCAAGACTTTATTTGGGGGCGGGGGGAAGATAATGAATCATAGCAGTAAGAACTAAGTTTGTCCCAGATTATTAACTGTTCAATATGCAAGCCAATAGACTCAATTTTGTCTTGTGCAAATTAAGAACAAGGCAAGACCTCCTGTTTAAGTATATTCTCCTAAGGATACATTCTGTTTCTTTCATAAATAGTGTTACAGCAGGGGTCTCAAACATGCGGCCCGGGGGCCACTTGCGGCCCGCCGGATGATAGTTTGTGGCCCCCGCCTTGCCTGCCCCCCCGAAGCGCCCACGCGGCCTCTGCTGTCAAGAGTCAAAAAAAAGCCTCGCCTCGCTCGCCGGCTCTCTCCCAAGACAGCGCCTCTTGCACCCTCCATCCGGAACTGCAGCCTGCCAGCCAGCCCACCTGTCTGCCGGCTGGCAGGCTGCAGTTCCAGATGGAGGGTGCAAGAGGCGCTGTCTTGGGGGAGAGCCGGCGAGCGAGGCGCGCTGCCGGCCCTTTTCCCCGCACGCCCGAGCCGCCGCCGAGCGATGCCTGAGAGCGGAGCTCGCTCCCGGCCCATCCTCGAAGAGCACCTCCAAGCTGCCAACAGCAGCTGCTGCCGCCGCCACCTCTTCCAGGGAAGCGGCTCTCTGGCTCTCTTTCTCTCTCGGCAGCACCAGCCTGGCCAGCGGCCGCCTCAGCACCCGTCAGTGCTTCCTCCTCCTCCTCTGTCGTCCTGCTTCAGCCGCCTCAGCTCTGGAGGCTGCCTGGGCTCGCCTCGCAAAGTTTGCTTCTCTGTCGTGGTGGGGGTAGCTGCTGCTGCTGCTGAGTGCACTTTTTTTTGAGGGGGGCCTTCAGAGGAAGGTTGCCAGACCTCCGTGTGTGTGTGTTTGTGTGCGTGCACGCGCACACACCTGTGGGGGCCCCCGCCCCGTTCTGTTTAATTTCGCAGGTACTGATGGGGGCTTTTCTCCTTTGGCAAGGCGAATTCTGTGAGGTTTTTTTAAAAAAATTTATGTCGTGCCCTCCCCCCCCCGCTAGACAGTCGCCGGCACTCCCTCCCTTCTCCGCTTCTTCGTCCTGCTGCTGCTGCTGGTAGTGAAGAAGGAGCCGGAGGGGGTCGTGGCCGGTGACGAGGGCTCGCGCCCCCCCTCCTAATCCTCCTCGGAGCCCCAGCCGGGCTAAGGAAACTCCTGGGCGGCTTCCTCGGGCTCTTGCTCCGCTTGGCGGAAAATCTGATGCGGCCCAGCCTCACCCAGACTCTGCCTTCAGCGGCCCCCAGGTAAATTGAGTTTGAGACCCCTGTGTTACAGCATCTATAGTTAAGATCATAAGGAGGATTAAGGCATCAAAGTTACTTCAGTAGTGCTAAAATACTTGATAGAAGCAATGCTTTTCCTAGAAGACCTTCACTGTTCCTTCACAGAAATGGGTGACACTTGCCTGTTTGTTCTGTAATGAATGGGAGAAAATGTTCAAGGACAATGATTGCAAGTGGTTTACCAAGATAAATTCCAATACATATTAGAAAGAAAATGGGAAGAGTGCCACCATGTCACTAGTTTTATAAGCAAGATGGCCCTTCTATTTGCTTCAAAATTCTTTCTCCTGTACTCTGCCTTTAGATTTTCACCTAAAGCAGGGGTGTCCAACCTTTCACCTTCCCTGGGCCACATTAGAAGATGAAAATTTGGTTTGGGCCGCACATAAAATAAAATATTTGGTTTGGGCCGCACCTATTGACAGGGACGGCGCAATGCAGTCACGCAGCCCCCCCCTCCCCTCCCGCTCCTTCCTTCCTTCCCTCTCCCCCCCACCTCGCTCTCTCTCTCCCTTCCTTCCGAACTCCCTCCCTTTGCACTACAAGATGTGGCCTCTCAGAGCTAATATAATGTATGGGGCGGGTGAAGCGCGCTGGCGTCACCGTTGTGACGTGCCCCGGCCGCATTCCGGCCGCAAGTGCCGGCAGTGTAACTTGAAACTTTGGAATTTCTTAAAAAATAAAAAATTGCACTGGGCCGCATTACGAGCCGACCTGGGCCGCATGCGGCCCACGGGCTGCGGATTGGACAAGCCTGACCTAAAGCAAATAACAAATTCTGAAGAGGAGTTTTCCTCACAAATGCAATGGGAAGACACAAATGCAACTCCACCTGTTGCAATTCTAGTAATTATTATCCCACCCCATACAGTTAAAATCCTCTGTGTTCCTTGCAAGCAATTTAGCACATAGACACTATGACCCAAAATAGGCTATACTGTATTTCATGAGGATCTTCTTCTGAGGTTGTAAAGGCCACAATTTTCACACCATAATTGTTACTGTGCATTGTCCAGTTGGGTAGAAGGTACCATAGGAGTTCAGAATGTGGCAGGGTAGGGAAATGAAACAGTATCATCGGTTAATAACAAATTTAATTTTAGAAAATTTACAAAAATATTTTAAAAAGCAAATGTGCATGTTCCCTTCCTATGGACAAGTAACATAGGAACTATAATGATATGGCACCTAAAGCCGTTATATGATTAGGTTTGTTGTGACCCTAACACATAATATCAGTGCATGTTTCTCATTACATGAAGAAACACTATCTCTCCTGCCCCATCCAGAGCTACCAACCGTTGGTTTGGAAGGTTCAGAAATATTAAGCCCGATCCTATGCATGTTAGTTTCAGTATGTTGAATATGCTTTACGTATTTCAGAAAAATGTAAGCAGGATTGCAGTCTCAATCTCCAAATGAATGAATTTTGCATGTATACAAAATGCTAAACTGAAATTTGACTGGTGTGAAAGCCATATGGATTTGTTTCATTCCACTTAAAGATTATGTTTAGTTGTAAAATAATGTTTCAGTTGTTAAAGGAACTAGTTAATATGTATTCTTGCTCCTAAAATACATAAATGATAGAATGAGAAAACTCGTAAATATAACCCCCACTTTTTTTGTAAGTTACATTCAGTACTAGAAATCTTATTTGTGTGGTTTTCTTGATACAGTTCTAACAGTGAACCATGGCTAGTACAAACAGTGATGCAGATATACCAGTATTTTTGTCTCTGCTTTGGGCTAGTATGGGATTTCAGTTGTGAGGAGGACCTTTTTGAAGCTCCTTGTGTTAAGACTGGCAGCTCAGGCACCTAATGAAGCCTGTACACCAGGATGTGTACAGCTCTAATCTTCTAGAGATTCTGTTCTTTATCATTCCCCTGCCCTTTTGCAAGTGAACAAGCAGTGAGAAGAGGAGTAGGAGATGGAATGGTAACTTCTACTTGCCTTGCTGTCTCCTCTGTGAAAGGTAGTGAGGATTATGCCCTGAGGAGGAGGCAAGTGAGTGGACAGCATTGTGTAGTAGAGAGGAGGAGAGGGGCTCAATGAAAGCATCTTGCCCAAGAGCGCCTTAAAATCTAGATCTGGCATTGCCTTGTGTATGATCTGCTGATTGGATATATCAGTTAAAGTGCAATTGCTCATTGCTGTATGTTAATTTGTCATTTTAACACACACAATCCTGAATGACTGAAATATTTCCTTATATATATATATCTCACTAGTGCAGCTATTCTTATCACAGTGGAATATATACAAGTGTTCTAATCCCTTCTATCAGCAGAATTTTCACATTCAAAGTGACACAAGGAGACTGTTAGCTTCTGGGACATTCTATCACCTCAGTAACTAGAAGTTAAAGAGTGGAAGCTAGAACAACTGCTCACCATTTTCTTGTTTGCTTAGGAAAATGAAAGTATTTCAGTGGAGCTTTGGGCAATATCAAAAGACTGCTTTATGAATAAGAATGGAGCTAAATAATTGCTGATATACATATATAAATATATATACTGTATTAGTGTGTAAGGAGGACCTATAAATAAGTGGAAGAAATGACTGGTATCCTTTGCAACATTTTGTTATGAGGCAAAGAGCATTTGTGCCTGCCAATACATGGGAGTCAGAGACAACCTAAGGATTTTGTCAGTATTTGAGGTCTTATTTTGCAGTGTGTCAGACTTGGCAGAAAAATCTGTATAGCTGAATTGAAGATAGTGTGCCTGCTTATTTATAAATTTCCTGTGAATCTGAACAAAATTATGTGGGGATTCAAGGCTGCAGTCAACAGCTAGATATTATTTCATTGGGAGCCACTTCATTCAGTACGTTGGCTGACAAAGACAAATATATTTCTGGATTAATACCAGAATCCATTATGGACAAGAAACGCAGCAAATCTCCAGGAACTCATGGATGTGCAGGTACCAAATGTCAAGGCTTGCACGATAAACCAGATCCTGAACTAAATAGTGCGTGTGCGAAGACTGAGTCTGTTGTTCCTTCTAAAGCAGTCTCTGTAATTCCTCCAATTCCTTCTAAATCTTTCTCACCTTCTATGCAAACTACACACACAACATCTACAAGCGTTAAGGTAAGAAATGTGTTTTAAAAGGGCTTCCCACAAAAGAGTTACTTGTATTGTGATCCATAAATTTATACCAGATGGTTGAGATCTGCCGACATTGTTTCAGTTTGTGTTGCTGCTGGGTAAAATGGTTGATTGAATATGAAGCTAGAACTGTTCTTGCTTGTATTATATTCATTTTGCATTTTATCTCAAATACCATTCTGATGATAAGCATTTCTTGTCATAAGCCCAGCTTAAAATGCCAAAGCTTTTAGTTCGACTGTCAGAAAAAATGTACAGGATACTGACGGTGACATTTTAGAATTGGGTCCAGAACACCTCCCCCGCAAACAATGGAGTCCTTCAGTAAATGAAAGAGTTTTCATGTTCACCAAAGGGGTGTTTGGTTTAAATGTAGAATTTAGATATACTTGAATGCATTGAAATAAATCAGTTTTTAGCACTCCTTCACAGACCTGGTATATGTCAGGTGGTGGGGCCATGAGGCATCTCAGAGTACTTTTTAATGTGAGTTCCCCCTGTCCTCCAGATCACACTTGCAAGAGGAGATGTGCCTATTTTACCTCTACTGATCATGAGAGTATTCCTTTAGCAGAAGCCTCCACATGGATATCTGAATATAACTCTCTGTTGAGCAGAGAGGATTCATTGTCTGTGCAATCTAGGCTACTCTTAGCAGGTGATACTGTTTGCTAAGGAGAGTTTATTTTCACTTTCTTGTGGAGTCTCTATCGTGTTTTTTTTAAAAAGTCTTTATTGCATTTAAAAAAGAAATTATAAAAATAAGTAAATAATTATCACAATGTTAGCACATAACCAAAATAACTTTCTATTATCTCTTTCGCAAAACAGTAAGTCTTTAACATTTTTACTTCCTTATTTTTCACCATTTATTTTCTTCGCAATCTTAATAATACCTTTCTTAATTCTTATTTTATATCCATATTAACAATCTGCTTTACTTTGTTTTTACTTCTGTTGAGAGCAGTTCTGCTTCTAATTTAAGCCTAAGGCACTTGGTACAGGTTTGGAATCTTTCTTCCATTTCTCTCTGAGATAATTCTTTACTTTCCCCCATTGAGATTCGTGCTCCGTTCTACTCTTTCCTTTCAATGAGTCTGTTAGTTTGTCCATTAATATTAGTTCCTGTCATTTTATTAAACAATCCTCCACCAAAGGTTCCTCCTTGTCTTTCCATTGTTTTGCCACTTGAATTCTGGCTGCGCCTAATATGTATAAACAAATTTTTGTCTCTTGTCTCGAGTTCAACTTTACCATATTGAACAAATAAGTTTCAGGTTTCATCTCCATTTTTATTTTTAAATCTATGGTGATTAATTTTTCTATTTCTTTCCAAAATTTCCTAATAAATTTACAACCCCACCACATATGATATAGTGTTCCTTTTATTGTCTTACATCTCCAACATTTATCTTTCTCATTTTTCTTCACCTTTGCCAATTTCTCTGGTGTCATATACCATCTATATAATATTTTCATATAATTTTCTTTCAAATCTGTACTTATTAATAGTTTTTGGTTATCATTCCATGCTCTAAACCAATCCTCTGTCTGAATTGTTCTACCTAATTCCTGCATCCATTTTATCATATTTTCTTTAATTACTTCCTGTTCCATATTTCTTTCCAATAATAGTTTATACAACTTTGCGATTTGGTGATTTTCTTTTCCCCATATTATCTTGTCTAGTTCCGTAGGTTGTTTAACCAATCCTATTGATTTATTATCCATTTTCATTCTTTCTGGTATCTGTCTGTGTGGCTTGTGGAGTCTCTATCGTGAAGGAACCAAAACTTGGCATGGTACTCACCAACTTCTTAGATTTGGTGAAGGACAATTTGAAACAGCACTGTTCTTCTCAGACTAGTTCAGTTAAGCTGAGGATTCTCCATAATATTTTTGAATTAACCTATAAAGATAGATTAGATTAGGCAACCTTCAGTCTCGAGACACTATGGTAATGTGCTCTGAACAGAGGACTTGGAACAGCGTCTAGTGTGGCTGAGGAGGCCAATTCGAGAGTGACAATCCCTTCCACACTGAAGACAAATACAATCTCTATAAAGATAGCAGAAAAGTTAATTAGGCTTCTTATTAAAGAATATTCAGCTGCTTCATTATTTACCTTAATTGCTGAATTCTGGAAGTAAAGACCAGCTAATGGCTCAGTCTGGTGTACAAGAAGTATACAAATAAATTAGAGAATAAATCAAAAGATCCTTGGAATTGCCTTGAACGGTCTTCCCCTTTAGTTGTGTTTATAAATTCTCCACATATAATTTTAATGTCTAACATAAAAGCAAATGTGGGTTTAAGTACTGACACATAGCACTTAAGAGCAAGTTTGATTAACTATTTATAGACTGCACATTCATGTATTCTCTTTTAGTGGTGGTCATACCTCCTCACGTTGGTCTCTATTTTGATATACCTTATGGTTTAAAAATCTCTAAAAGTTAAGTATTGTAGGTCATATGAACTTGCAATACAATGAAACATTATGCACATAAATGGTTAAAAATACAGCTGTAAGAGACCTGTTGGTCAAGTATGTATTCAGTTTTAGTGCCTGCCTCTCAGATATAGTCAGCTTGGCTTTAATTTATTTAAACTACATAACTCTTTCTGTTTCAGCTTATGAAGCAGGTAGGATTTATTCTTTAATACTGTTAATGTAAAAACTAAAATGGTTAAAAGTGCATTTCTTGCCAAAACTTTAATCAGGGTTAATTCCATCAGGCATCTGTTTTACTGAGATAAAGAACTGTCAGTATAGCTCAACAGTTTTCTGAGCAGAGGGTAGTGCTACCAGATGCTAATAAAATAACCTTTGAACACTGAGGCACAGAAGCTTTCCCAGGTTATGTGGCAATTCTAAGTGGCTTTGAGTCATAACGTTTGCAAAAGAATCTCACCTGCCCGTGGGGGTTTTCATTTTGAAAATGCAGTTTTAGAACTTGTTCCAGACCCATGTATTGTATAGTTGGTTTTTCGTTCAATTCATTCAATTGCTAAGTATTTTAGATGTTTAGTAAATGTCATCATAATGCTCAGAAACTATAATTAATTAAAGAATGTTATGCACTTGCTTAAATATCCCTGTGTTTATTTAATATGAAAGAGAAAATCTAATCAGAAAATCACGGATTCTGTTTGTCTTTAGTGCATATGTCCTATGGTGTTCATATAGCAGTGGAACAAACAGCTTTGGGAAATTCCACATCTCACAGTACTCTTTTATCTACCAGCATTGCACAGCTATCCAGAACAGATTTGTGATACATGCAGATGGTGTCACAAGGAACAAAAGGAGGAGAAAGTTTCTTTTTCAAGACTAAACCCTTTCACATCAGATTGGGTGTACCCATGTAAGTGGACTACAGCTCTCTGCTGTAGCAAGCATAGTCAGTAGTGATGGAGGGGAGCAGCTGCAGTCTACTGACTTATGCAAGACAACAAGCTACCTAGTCATGTTTATAAGTTTTTAGCTGTTTTCTCAACAGTGTATTTAAAAGTCCTTGTTTTGTGAACAACAATAGAATTTTTTAAAATTCATTCTTAAATCTTGAAGAATTGCATTATTGCTGCACTCTTGTGCTGGCATATCTTGTACTGGCATTGCAAATCAACATCCTGCAAGGCAGTTCTGAAAATAGGAACATGCCAAGCAAAAATTATAACTTTGAACCTGGACTTTGGATCAGCACCATGTTTGGCAAACATGTAGAAGACAGTTCTGTTCTTACTCTCTGCCAGATTTGGGGAAGTTTGGGCAAAGGGTTTTTAAATTACTTTTTTTTCATCAATTAATCACTTCTCGCCCAAACACAAAGCAATTTTTAGGGCTGTTTTTCAACAAGTGTGAATGGTAGTGAGCAGAAGAAGGTATCCTGTAGTGTAGACCATCTTGACTGCTGCCATGGGTGTTGTCAATATTCAGGCTTTCCTTTGCTATGTAAAGAGTGGCATCCTTTTTTTTCCTGCTGGCAATGAGGGCACAACATTGTCCAGCAATATCAGGCTATTTCCTGGCATTTTAAATCATGGATACAGAGTCACAATATTCCACATTAATAAACCAGAGGTTTTCTGAAGAAGTGAATTATGCTTACATAAATAGATACAAATCTATATATATCCTATACAGCAAGGGTTCCCAACCCCCAGTCCGTGGCCCAGTGCCAGTCCGTGGCCTTGGCAGGACCGGGCCGCGGAGACAGATCTCCTGCCCCCCGCATGCACTCCCACCACGCCTCCCCGCACGGCCCGCATGCATGGGTGCCCCACCCACCCGCAAGCGCGCCCCGCCCATCTGTACATGCGTACGAGCATGCCCCGCCCATCTGCGCAAATGTGCCCCTCCCATCCACGCATGCACGTGAGCGCACCCCACCTGCGAGCGCACCCCACCCGCCCGCAAGTGCAGGGGGTCCCCGGTCCCCGCGCATGGACCCCACCCCCCCAACCAGTCCACAGTTCAGAAAAGGTTGGGGACCACTTCTATACAGATATACATATAAGTTTGGATGATGTAAATAGAATGATATACATTTAAATATATGGAAAGCTTGGAAATAATATGTTATAATTAACATGTTAATACTAAATTCATTACTTTGTCTATCAAACAAGAAATGGCAGCAGTTTATCTAATACTTAAAATCAATACTTTAAGTATCAAGCTAACGTGTAGTGTGATGTGGCGGATAGAGAGATCCATTAGGACTCGGGAGACCTGGGTTGAAGTCCCCATGAAGCCATGGGAACTTAGTCATGGTGCTGGCAGCAATTGTAAAACCACTCTTTAAATATTTCAGTTGCCTAGAAAACCTTATAAGGTTTGGTATAAATTTGGTGTGCCATGACAGCAAATAGAATTTTGTGTGCATTTAAGTAGTTAATTATGGTATGTCTCAGTGTCAATAATCATCCTCCCCAGGAAGAGGGCATCTGCATGCCTCCCCATGAGAACTAGATTTTTCTGGCTACAACATTTAGAAGCCCTAGCCAGCAGAGACAATCAGTAGAATTTCTGGACTTGTCCAGGCTGCAGGAGAGCAAGGCTGGTGGAGAGAACCGAGCAGCTTTTTGATTAAAACTATACTTTAAGGCAACTCTATAGTCTTCTGCTGAAGAGGTATGTTTGAGATTGATCAAAGTAATAAGTGGCTTTGTATAGAGTTGTATTCCTATGTTAAGACAGATAGCTCTCAAAGGTTTGGGACCCCGTTATCTGTCCAGGTGTCTTTTCCAAATATCATTTACTTATGCCACCAGGTCCTCCCAGGTAATGTTTCTCTGGACAGTCTCTCTGAAGGAGGTCAGAGAAACATCAACGAGAAGCCAGGCTTTCTCAGCAGTGGCTCCAGCCTTCTGGAATTGGCTCTTGGTCAAGCTGTGCCTGGCCTCTTCTTTTCTCACTTTCAAGAGATTGCTGAAGATGTTGGTCATCAGAGAGACATCTGAATGCAACCTCACTTGAATTTTTTTTTGCCTGTGCCCTGCCATCATATATTGTTGCAGTGTCTTGGTCTGATGGCTTACTCCATTTGTTTAGTTTTCTCTGTTTATTTTACACTCTCACTATCATTTTGTCGTACTTTGTTTATCTGTTAACCATTGAGACTAGTGCATCACACTAATGGGGTGGTATATCAGTCAATCTGTCAGTCAGTCAATCAATCAATCAATCAATCAATCCTTTACAAATCTATTTATTTTCATGTATGTTGGAGCCACCCTTACTAGCTAGCAACTGTATTATGAGATTTTTTGTTATTATGTGCTGTCAAGTTGGAACTGACTTTTAGTGACCCTAACAGGGCTTTCAAGGTAAGAGAGATATTTAAGGAGTGGTTTTCCCAGTTCCACTCCCCCAGTGAGTTTCCATGGCTAAGCCAGGGATTCAAACCATGGTCTCCAGAGTCCTAGTCCATTAGTCTATCTGTTACACCAGTGTTCCCCAACCTTTTCCGGTCTGCGGACCGGCTGGGGAAGGCGGGGCACCCCCCCTGCGCGCGCGCATGCGCGAACAAGCGCCCGTGCGAGAGAGCCCCACCATTTTGTGTATACGCACGACCGCTCGTGCGCATGCGCAAACAGCAGCGCGCGCTTGTGCGGGCCCGTGGGCGCCTGCGCGCCTGCGCAAATGGCGGCGCAGCGCTTGTGCGGGCATGCCGGAGCGCACGCACAGGCGCAAACGGGCGGCACGGGGTGAGTGCGCGCGGGGGGGGGGCGGTGGGAGGTCTCTCTTGCCGGCCCGGTCTGGCCCAGGCCAGGGACCGGCACCGGGCCAGGGACCGGGGGTTGGGGATCGCTGTGCTACACCACACTGAGTGATTTGTACTCCGCCTGAAAAAATGTCAGATTGGAAAAGGCTATTCCAAGGTGAAAACAACTGTACTTCTGAAGAACCTCATAACAAATGTGGCACTTAGGATTGATAGTGACAACCTGCTATTAAAACTAGTGATTTAATTAACACATTAATAAAATTAGTTCAATAAATAAATTATTTCAGGTTTAAAGATCAACAGGAACAAATCCCTAATTTCTAATGTTTAATAAGAAGTAAATGTTCAACCCTAATGTTCAGAGCTCTGGATGTGCATCTGCACGTTTTCAGTTACATGCACATATATGCATCAGATGTTGGGTTATAAAGCTTATGGACATGGATTCTTATTGAAAAGAGTTATTACACTGACACTTTTTTCACTATAATTAAACAATGGTTCATGAGCAAGGTTCCCTCCAAGCCACGCGTGTGTGCGACTCCGCTTCCCTTCGTGCAGCATTCTTCCTTCTCCGTGTAGCGATTGCGTTCAACCTCTTTGGTTTGGGTCGCGACGGAACCCTGTGGGGGGGGGGGGCAGAGTCACATGCACAGGCAGGGGTGAAGTCACAAGAGAGGCGGAGCCCTGCCTAGTGGGGCTGAAAATTAGAGAGTACGTTGTTCATGGGTGAATAGTGAGAACTTCATTTAGTGAAGTGGCACAATAATATGATAGTTAAATGATGTCCACAGCCCAGAGACTCCTACAACCTTTTCCACCTTGACTTATTAACTTTCGCAGGTTAAGGCTTATTCTATATAATATGATTGTTAGTTTTGAAAGTGCTCCAGGACTCTCTATTTTATAAGAAGAAATTCAAAGTGTATCTGTGAGAATTCTTCCCCCTCTTCTCTTCCCCTTCTTTTGTCTCATTTGCTACAGAATCCCAGATTCTTTATCTCAAAGCTGTTAGAAAAATTCTTGGGATTGTCTCTGTTAGACAGTGTCCAGACTGTGGTGGATGGAAGGGAGAGCATAACAAAGAGAAGACCTGATCATTTTAGTTGTGTGTTCCTTTAAGTCCCTTTCCGTAGCAATGCCAAGGGGAACTCTTTGTTCTCGTTGGAGACCTGTTTGTAGATAGTTCACTTAATTTTCTACTATCAAGGTACATTTCTGCTTCTGGTAAAAATGATGTACTAAAGCAGCTTTGTAGTTCAAAGCTTGTTTGTATACCACAGCATGTGACATTAAACTGAGATTCTGAACTATGAAGAGCTTTCTGGAAAAGTTGGCAAATTAATAGTGCCATTTAAATAAAAAAAGGTGAACTAATTAACCGCAGATCTCCTTGTCTGAGCAATGTCTGTCTTATCAGGGGATCATATCATTAGGTTAATTGGATTTAAGGACTGCAAAGTGAAGTTGATGTTAAATTTGATGTTATGGTTATTGAAGAAGCTTTGTGAGTGAGCACCTGGTTTAATATGTTCATAAAAGTTCTCTTGTTCTTTAGAAACTTTCTTTATATTTGTATTAAATGTCAGCATTATGAGCTGATTATATCTTTTGGTTTCTATAATTCTTAACTGTAGTTGCTATGACCAAGACATTTTGCAGCTAAAAATTATTAACTTGTATTTGCAAGATAAAATGGCTTCTGCTTGTTTTTGAGCTCCTTTTCCAGATTATTCCTCCCCGCAACATTTATTTGGATCTCCAAGTGTGTATTAAATTGTCAGTTCTAGTCGAGTACAACTCTGCAATTTAATTTGTTATTATCTCTTAATCTATTTTTCTCATACTACATTCTTTAAATTCTTTTTACTGCTTTCTATGAAGTATTCCTTGATTATGTTTTAGAGCAGTGTGTGGTCAAACTTACAGTTGCTCTGATAGTCCTGTGGAAGCCTAAAGTGCGTGTAGGATTACAGACTGAAATGTATAGGGGCTGTTATCTAAGTCCTGGAAGCTCACAGGTCTCTCTTGAGTAGTTCTGGATGGTTTTTAAGACTGGACTTTAATTTGTAAACCTGTGTGCCTCTGGTAGGACTGTCCAAGGAGGGAAAGGAGTGCATAGGAATAGTGAGAAATAAGAGATGAATTTTGGGACTAGCTTTAACAGTTGGTGTCATCTGATTCAAGAGTGGCATAGAACCAGAATGGTGATTGATAGTGAAGGTTATTCCATGATTAGCAGGAGGAAAATATTTCAATGGCCTAGATCCTGTTGCTTAGCATGTCAAATTTTGGTCCATTCCTCCCTGGTAAACAAAGTATCTCTGCTGTGACTCTTGGGGCATGTACAGCCCCGAGAATCATGGCAGGGACAGTTTGTTTACCGGGAAGGAATGGATCAAAAAGTTACTATTTGGCTTACACTAAGCAAAAGGATTTCGGCCAGCAATTCAAAAGGAAGGTTTGTAACTATGGGACAGTGCAATTCAAAAGTCAAATCCTGAGATTAATTTCCCACATTTCTGTGTTGCCATTAATTGGATGTTTGGATAAAATGAGTCAGTGGAGTATTGTTGTGTATTATCAAGCTACTTCCATTTTATGGCAACCTGAATAGGATTTTTGAGGTATTTGGGATGTTCAGTGAGTAATGTACTACTCCCCTCTCTCAGTCAGTTTCTACTGCCCTCACACAGTCAGGTGGGGATTTGAACTAAGGTTTGCTGAGTCCTAGTCTTTTACTCCGTCCACTGCACTACATTGGCATTCCACTGGGTTATACTCCCATGTTATTTTAGGGGGGGGGGAAGTGTTTGTAAGGCTTACCATGAATTTATGCTTGATACTTTGCCATTCTGTAATTTCTCCTTGAGGTGCCATGAAAAGAATGTCTATATCATTAACTCAAGTTTATCCTGGATTGATTTTGCTCCTGGAGATTTTGGCAATGCTTTTCAAAATATTTTTTCACACTTAGCATATTAAATTGTAAAGCAGAATTCTACATAAGAACACTGCATGGATTCTGTGCCACTGAATGATAAAAGGTTTTATTTATTAGTGGACTATGCATGAGTAAAAAACATTTTTTAAAAACATTTCATAACCTGTTGCTTTTAGTGCTTACTTGGTATATTGATACTGAACAGACTTCTCTTAAATTTTTGCTTTAAATTTAAAACTCAATCTGAATTTAAGGCCAATGCTGCAACATACATGGCTTGTCTAGAATTGTAATGAGGTACTGCCTTTGTAGTGGGAAGGCTTCTTTTGAGATTACATTATCAGTTTCTCCCCTGATGCTTGTGCAAATGAAGGGGAACTTCATTTTCTTCAGTAGATGAACTGACATTCCCCATTTGCACTCCACAAGCATTTCTGCCTCTGGGAAAAATACCCAAATAATGTTATATAATCTAAATTAATTGTCAATAGGCTAATGTTTATAGAAACGAACAATAACACCTGAATAAATTGAAAAAAAGGGAATTAATTTTGTATGCTTTCATGTGTATTCACATTAGAAACAAACATTTCCTGGACTTAAGGAAATCTTTGGAATGATTTTCTTTGAAACAGTTCTTTCCTGAGTATGTTGGAATAATTTTTAAACTGGTTAGAAAGAGTACACATTAGTGTATTCTTGAAGGCTTTCACGGCCGAGATCCAATGGTTGTTGTGGGTTTTCCGGGCTGTTTGGCTGTGTTCTTAAGGTTTTTCTTCCTAACGTTTCACCAGTCTCTGTGGCCGGCATCTTCAGAGGACAAGAGTCAGAACAGAGCACAGACAGAGTTCTAACTCCTGTCCTCTGAAAATGCCAGCCACAGAGACTGGTGAAACGTTAGGAAGAAAAACCTTAAGAACACGGCCAAACAGCCCAGAAAACCCACAACAACCAGTACACATTAGTGTTTGCTTTGAAATTTTAAAAAATCATCATCAATTTAATTTCTAATGCTATGTTAAAAAAAGATATAATCTGAAATCTAAAATTCAAAGTACATTTCTCTCTTTCTTGAGAATTTCAGTTTTTTTCTGTATGTCATGATGATGACAGCTTATATGCCACGTTTACTATGTCAGAGCAGCATGTATGAAATTTTGTTCTTTCCTCAGATCCAAGGTAGTTTTCCATAAGGTTTTCCAAGTCCCCTGGGGTCTTTATAACTCCATTGTAGTGTGTGGTAGGGTCATGAGGGTAAAAGGGAGCGTTTTCAGTTGAAAAACATGCTTTTAAGCATAAACTCATTTTACAGTAAACAGAACTCATTGTAGAAACATTTATTCATTTATTCATTCATTTATTTAAAATATTCTTATCCTGCCTTTCTCCTTAAAACAGGGGTCTCAAACATGCGGCCCACGGGCCATTTGCGGCCCGCCGGATGATAGTTTGTGGCCCCCGCCTTGCCTGCCCCTCCGAAGCGCCCACGCGTCCTCTGCTGTCAAGAGTCAAAAAAAGCCTCGCCTCGCTCGCTGGCTCTCTCCCAAGATAGTGCCTCTTGCACCCTCCATCCGGAACTGCAGCCTGCCAGCCAGCCCGCCTGTCTGCCGGCTGGCAGGCTGCAGTTCCGGATGGAGGGTGGAAGAGGCGCTGTCTTGAGGGAGAGCCGGCGAGCGAGGCGCGCTGCTGGCCCTTTTCCCCGAGCGCCCGAGCCGCCGCCGAGTGATGCCTGAGAGTGGAGCTCGCTCCCGGCCCGTCCTTGAAGAAGAGCGCCAACAGCAGCTGCTGCCGCCGCCTCTTCCAGGGAAGCGGCTCTCTGGCTCTCTCGGCATCCCCAGCACCAGCCTGGCCAGCGGCCACCGGTGCTTCCTCCTCCTCCTCCTCCTCTTCGTCCTGCTTCAGCCGCCTCGGCTCTGGAGGCTGCCTGGGCTCGCCTCGCAAAGTTTGCTCCTCTGTCGTGGTGGGGGTAGCTGCTGCTGCTGAGTGCGCCTTTTTTTGATGGGGGGCCCTCGGAGGAAGGTTGCCGGACCTCCGTGTGTGTGTGTGTGTGTGTGTGTGCATTCGCATGCGCGCACCTGTGGAGGGGCCCGCCCCGTTCTGTTTAATTTTGCAGGTACCGGTGGGGGCTTTTCTCCTTTGGCAAGGCGAATTCTGTGAGGGTTTTTAAAAAAATTTTATGTCGTGCCCTCCTCCCCCCCCCCCCCCCGCTAGGCGGTCGCCGGCGCTTCCTCCCTTCTCCGCTTCTTCGTCCTGCTGCTGCTGCTAGTGAAGAAGGAGCCGGAGGGGGTCGTGGCCGGCGACGAGGGCTCACACGCCCCTCCTCCTCCTCCTCCTCCTCCTCCTCCTCCTCCTCAGAGCCCCAGCCGGGCTAAGGAAACTCCTGGGCAGCTTCCTCGGGCTCTTGCTCCGCTTTGCGGAAAATCTGATGCGGCCCAGCCTCACCCAGACTCTGCCTCCAGAGGCCCCCAGGTAAATTGAGTTTGAGACCCCTGCCTTAAAAGGACCCAGAGTGGCTTACATCATTTAAAAAAACAGTATTTAAGTGCTAAAAACAGTAAGTATACAAATATTTAAAAAGAATTGAACAAGTAATATATAAAAATGGTAAATAAAAACAATATTAAAACACATTTAAAATAACGGAGCACAACAATCCATTTAAAACCCCTCTCAGACCACAAGTTTTTAAGGACAAACCTGCCTGAAGAGATTACTATTATTGCTGCTATTATTGTTATTATTACTGTTTTGGCTTATATACTGCCTCATAATGCTAGAGCCCTCTCTGAGTTGTTTTCAAGATAATTATTCAAGAAACACTTGCCCACCCGTTCCGAGTAGGCTGGATACTCACATTACCGACCATGGAAGGATGGAAGGCTGAGTCAACCTAGAATCAGATACCTCAGCCTGTCAAGATTAAACTCAGGTTGTGAGCCAGAGGCTTGATTGCAGTACTGCAGTTTAACTGTTGTGCCATGGGGCAAATAGCATGGTAACAAGCCAAATCCAGCGCAGAGCTAGGTATGCCTCATTCATTACCTTTGAAATGACAGGGGCTTAAGCATACCTAATTCTGCATCTGACAGGCTTGAAAGTCTTTTTTTTTAACATCAGAAGTACAAAGAGAAGGATATGATGAACAAAATAACCACAAGCAAACGAAGACCAGGGAGCACTGGGTTCTCCAGGTGTTCTAGCCCACAGCTCTCATTAGTGTGAGAAATAGTGAACTGTAATCCTAAACATCTGGAGGGCCCAAAGCCAGCAAACTTGAAAAATGTCCCTTGGCTTCTCTGAGATTGTGTACCACTGCTCTAGACTAAGGGTTTCCAAGCTACGGCCCATGAGCCACATCCGGCCGTCTTGCCGTTTTATCATTTGATGTGTACCATACTTCCTTTCCTTACATGTGAAATGGTGGCTGCTCTTTTGTGAGCTCTTTACCATGCTGAGCCTGTTTACATCTTCTTTTGTGCTTTGATAATACTGTGGTAGGTGCCAGAGGCAGTGGTATTATCTGCCTGATATTCCCTTTCACTGGGTTTAATTCATCCTGTCTAAAGATTTTGCACGCTACCTTTGAATTACTTCATCACAGTTAAAAGCAAGGTCATAGTTTTTCTGCAGAGCACATGCTTTTCCTGTATAAAGTTCTAGGTTTAGTCCGAGGAAAAGACTGTTTTTTTAAACTCTGGAGAATGACTGCTAGTTAGTGTAGCCAGTGCTGAACTAGATGACCCAATGAAATACTTTTCTGTGCACGTACTTCTGCAGCTTACAAGTGTTACATTTGCAGGCAGGTATATAGGGAATGTTTGTGTTCTGCTCAGTCCCCCTTTTCTCCCCCGAAAAAGCTGCCATTACTGATGAAGTCTGGTGACCTGACCCATCTACTTAGCCATAACAAAATCCAGCAGTTTGTTCCCTGGTATGGGGAGGATGACAGAACTTCCACACATGTGAGCAAAGAGAAGATTGAAATTTCTGGGTTGTGGATACTGGAAGAAACGAGAGGAAAGTTGAAGAAGGTCCATTGAAGATATAATCTAGATACCCCAAAGGCAAGGCAAAGAGCCTTGGATATGGGAGAAGATTTCTAAGCCTGTTGGAAGGTTTGCCCACACCTTTCATCTGGAAGACAGCAACCCTTTTGCCCATGTTTGTATTACAAGGAGACTTAAGAATGTACCCTTGTCCCATCACACTCAGATTTTTGGACTGAGGTAACTGAGGTGTTTCTCTCTTTTGATTCCAAGGATTTCTTTACTTGGCAAAGAAAACTAAATTAAACAATATTGCTCAATAGGTTTTGAAACTCACAACCCTTCTGAACTGGCCAGTCTCTATTAATGAACTCAGGACTTGATCACACCTGCCAAAATAACCCCCGGTTATACTGATTTGGCTGTTTTTTAAATCATTTCATAATTTTCCAGTCATGCGAGACACGGCCAACATTGATTCATTTACCCCGGCAATCAATTTATTTTCCCCTCGCCAGGAGGGTTTTTTGTTAAATTGTACCTGTGATGTATTGCTTCATTCCTCATCGTTTCAGCATGTGTGAATGTTGCTGTCAATTTATTTCCTTTGTGAAGGGCTCGGGTTTCTGGGTGCTGTGGCCACTTCATGGCCACTGCGATTGTACCCTCTTTTTTAATTATTATTTTCTTTTGAAAGGGATATTGGTAAATTGCTAGTGGCAGCGGCTGCTACTGGTGAAAACAATGTGAATACACTGCTCAGAAGGAGACAGTTCGAAGGAGATAGCCTCCCCCCATGGGTGAAAGAGGGGTAGAAAGAGGGACATTTCCTGCTTTGAATTGTAAAGAAACTGGTGTAGCATTTACTCTCTCTTTTGTTTTAACCGTGCTTTTCACAATACTTAGCAACTCTTCTAAAACCCACTTCCTCCTCCCGGTGCTGTGCAAAAGGGAAAAGAAAAATGAAATCCAGGAACTGAAGAGGGTGAGATATGCAGTGAAATAAGGAAAAGAAGATGAGTGAATAAAGGAGGGAAGGGAAAAAGGGAGGAGGAGAGAAAGCTCATACCTCTCTGTTGCCCTACTTTTGGTATTTTTTTTAAAAAGGACAGTGGGGGCCTGATTTCCCCAAGAAATAATAGAGAAAATGAATTGATACAAAATTAAAGAGTGATGTAGCCTGTTATAATGGTTCAAATAGATATGAATGAATTGATGCAGGCAAAAACCATGTGAACGCTCTTGCCGATATATGTACCACATGACTGCTGAAAAAAATATGTATCGGTACAACAGAGGTATGAAAATAATCGGTATAACTGGGATTTGTACTAACAGGGCCAGAGTCAAAGTGGGCTCATACAAAAACAAAAGAAATGTCAAACTGCTAAAATGAATCCTGAGATATACACAAACTCAAATAACCTTGAAAGAAAGAAAGAAAGAAAGAAAGAAAGAAAGAAAGACAGACAGACAGACAGACAGACAGACAGACAGACAGACAGACAGTGCTGGCAAAAGCATCTCAGTGGACACCTTACATGCTGGAGACTTTTGATCTTGTTGAGCCATGCAGTATATTTTTTTGTAATTAAAATACAATAACTCTGTATTATTGTAGGAAGAAAATGTGCGTATGTGGGGAGAGTCCTGCTTGTTTGAGGACCCAAACGGACATTTAAATAAGCCTATTCTTAGAAGTGGAACTCCCATAAGATGTTACTTACATTCATTTGTTTATCATTTAGCGCAAGGTTTCTCAGTTTTGCAAGCTGCAAATTAGTTTGGTTTTGCGTAGTAATTGGTCAGTAGAGATAACCATGGGCTCAGTTTGCAAGTTGTTTGTGAAAACAGGGCGTCTTTGAAGGAAAATGTTTTCCCATCTAATTGGGACGTAGTGTCTGGTGTAGCTCAGCCATCAAATTGTGTTATTATCAGTGTTGCTTTTGTTTGTTTGTTTTTAAAACGTATTAACTGGCTTTAATGTTTCCTTATGTTCCAATATTATATTGTTTGTTTGTTTTCTGACAGAAAGGGAATATAAAAACCTAGGAGTGATGCAGATAAAAAAGACTCAGTGAACGTTGTATGTAAGAAAGAATGCAGACAGAGCTACTGAAATTTGTTTTTGGTCATCTTAGTTTTACAGTGTAAGCTACTTTGAAAATTTATTTGCTGAAAGATAATATGAATATAACCAGTCACTGAATCACAAGGCACTCTTCAATAGATTCTGCAGCAATTGATTATGTGTTATTTCTCTCTTGTGTCTGTTTCTAGTTGAGGAAGCTATGTGTTTTTGGCAAGGATATTTCATTTCAAAGCTGCTGTTCTTAAAAGCCAACAGTTGGCTTTCAGGAACATTATCTTCTCAGCATTCTAGAAGTGTTTGGTGACTCAGCCCTTCTAATGTCATTTTGAGTACCATCTGGAAACTTCTTGGAGTGCTATTCTGCTTTCTTATTATGATAGAATTCAGAGTAAATGCCACTGAATTTATTATACAAGTTACTCCAGAGTGAATGAGAAGGGCAGTTTTTAGCAATGGCACTGAATTGTGTGTTGAGTGTGCAGAGAAGGATTGAAATTTAACCCTCTTCTTTTTGGATTTTTGCCCTTCTCAGCCAAACCAGGGATGGTTTTGTTCCTTCCTCTGGTTAGCTGGCCAGCCAGCTTTCCTTGTCTCTGGGTACCTTGTTGCTAAAATGTATTCTTGATTTTCTTTAACATCTGAGATATCACACTTTAGCCCTCTTCGAGTGTTATTGAATGAATGTAAACTCCCAAGTACCATGCCAAGTAGCCTGCTCCTGGCATGAGGGCACCCATAGCTCTAGTCCTATAGGCTTCTACCCTTAACAGAAATAAAGCCTGCAGCATGAAGATGTTTGTGTGTACTGTTGTTTGTAGAGGCTTCAGTATGATTCACCATCCTGCACAATGGGGATTCTGAAAATTACAGAAGCCAATATAACTTGAACTGAGTGCCTCTGCAATGGAAGCATGTGTTCTGTAAGAGCACTTGCCTGTGGGAATATGGAAGATGTTCCATCAGAAGTATGGCGACTTGGTACAAGCCCATCCCTGCTTATGGTGCAACATTTCCAAACATTGGTCAAAATCCTGTTGCTTTGTGTAGTAAATAACATTAGAGTAGGCCCACTGAGTGGTGGTGGTGGTGGTGAGTCACCTCTGTTAGTTCCACTGATTCAAATTGATCCACTGTAACTGCAGCTTACAATGGCAATGCAAGCTATACTTGGAGTTATTATGTGCTATCAAGTTGGAACTGACTTTTGGTAATCCTAATAGGATTTTCAAGGTGAGATATTTAAGGAGTCATTTTAGCATTTCCACACACCCCACTGAGCTTCCATGGCTGAATGGGGATTTGAACCCAGAATTCCTGAGTCCTAGTCCATCACTCTATCCACTACACCACACTGGGCATCGTGCTGACAGTCAGAGTAGGCCCATTTAAATCAATGCAATTTATGAAGGTGTTGACTCACCAAATCCTCAATGGGCCTACTATAGTGTGATCGACTACACTAAACAACAGGATTTTGGCCATTAAATAACTACTGAATAAGGCTAGAGTATTCATTAGTAACTGCTAACATTCCAGTAGACAGAGCCAAGAGACGTGAGAAAGGACAGTTCCCATGCTTCCCATTGGCAAAGTTTCTGTATGTGACTGTCCAGGTTTTGAGAGGCAAAACCTTCACTTTGGTCACCAGCCTTTGATGTTGCCACTGTTCCTGTTCCTTAAGCACTGTTTCATTTGCAGAAGGCCAGTAGAGAAGGTTGGTCAGGAGGTCTCTACACCTCATAGAGTTGTTGTGGTACAAGCTGGAAAAGAATATTGGCATGCCTCTCTCTTGTGTTTTCTCTTGAATGTTCTGTGACAAAAAGTGGATAAATTAGCAAACGCCATGCAGATTTGCTGGGAGGAGGGGGGGCATCAGCTTAGTGATCACTCCTAACTTTAATTTTGAAATCTTATTTTTGTGCCTTCTGTGGAAACATTTTATGGCTATGTTTTGTTTTAAGATTAACAGGAGCTGTGTGAGCCTTTTCCCTTCTGTATTTTCCACAAATAAGGTGTATTTTACTAATAGTATAGTTTTTTCAGGAGTGTGTATTTTTCTGGAGAGAGAACAACACTCATTTAAGCAGGGTCTGGTTTTAAAAGCAGCTCCATATTTAAAATGATGATATTTTGTATATTTGTATGTACTTAATTAGAGGGACATGGTGGCGCTGCGGGTTAAACTGCAGAAGCCTCTGTGCTGCAAGGTCAGAAGACCAGCAGTCGTAAGATCGAATCCACACGACGGAGTGAGCTCCCGTCGCTTGTCCCAGCTCCTGCCAACCTAGCAGTTCGAAAGCATGCAAATGCGAGTACATAAATAGGTACCACCACGGTGGGAAGGTAACGGCGTTCCATGTCTAGTCGCACTGGCCATGTGACCACGGAAACTGTCTATGGACAAACGCTGGCTCTGCGGCTTGGAAACGGGGATGAGCACCACGCCCTAGAGTCGGACACGACTGGACTAAATGTCAAGGGGAACCTTTACCTTTCTTTACCTATGTACTTAATTGCTTGGGGAAAACCTTCCTCTCCTTTTTATTGAGGAATCTGTCAAGATTTTATCTGCCTTCTGTGAAAAAATCCAGTCTGTGTGGGAGATGGAAAGCTGCTGTGCTGTTTTCTTTACAAGATTTTATTTTGTCATTTTCTTTCTGACTTTCTTCTTTGACTTTATTTGTGGTTACCAAGGGATGCTGTGAAACAGATGTCTCGTACAGAGTTTCATAAGCCCCCTCTTTGCTTCTGAGTAAATGTTAAAATTGCATCTGCTATGTTTGACTTGAATTTCACATGCTTCCCCCCCCCCCCCCCGCTCTTAACCTCTGCTATATGATAGCCCATTGATTAGAGAGAGTGATTTGGAATTGTGGAGGTTTTCTCAGATATAGTGTCACCATCTCTTACTTGTACCATTATTAATATTTTATATTTGACATGATACCTTCAAAGGTTAATCTCTTGGTCTTAATTGCAGCCGAAGGGGGGTGTTATAAAATGTTATTCTGATACCCTCTTCCCAAAACTTTTAGGTTGCTGAGGAGATAATTGTTTGCAAAGTATTACCATGTCGTTACGCCTATGCTAGATGATATGTTTGGATGGCAGTCTGTTTCATGCATTGTTACTGTTTTTACTTTCAATTTTGGCAGAAGCTGTCTCCCTGTATTCAGCAAAAACTGTAAGCTTTCTTCCCAAGGCAGCTTGTCTGCTTACTGTGTGTAGAAAATATTGAAGCAGGTGAATTTAAAATTCTTAAAGGAAATAAATGTACGTATTTGAGGGCTCCAGGCAAAATAGAGAAGCTGGGAGCAGTATTATAGTCACCTCTCTTCCAGGATGATTGTCGAGGGAATGTTCACAAATGTAAAATTAAGGCATTACTTGAATGAATTTGTGGGCAAACTCATCAGGATGCACACTCATTTCTTGTACTTTTCCCTCTCAGTGATACGAGAAGCAGTCATTTAGCTGCTACTAATCCGCATGACTCGTTTATCTGAAGAAGGCCCTTTATCTTGTCATTACCTGAGGTCCGTGAAATGAGCTGATCATCCCTACTCCTGGCAGACCTAGAAGCAAAATTAGGCACCGTATCCATGGTAATGCAGTGAGCGGTTTCTTAAGTAGCCATTTAATCCATTGATATCAAATCGACCTGCCAGTGGACTCTAAGATGCCTGTTTTATTATTGGGCAGATTGTAATTTAAAATTGATATGCCATCCTGTGTAGACATGAGAAGGCTTACAAGAAGGTAGGCATTTTATTTGTGAGAATCTTGGATACAGATAGAACAAATATTAGTTGCAGTGTTTTATTGCAGCATCTCAAGATTACTTTAGTGCAGATGTTAAATTTGCATCTGCTCTCTTTTATTGTCTCTGGTGGAGTTTTCTCCTAGTTTGCTGTTTGTTCCATTTTAATCAATTATTGCGAAGTAAACAAAGCAGCATATTCAGTTGTCAGCTCTCATTAGCCTTTGGTATAACTTAAAAATTCTTGGGCCTCCATGAATTCAGGCGAGCAACTGATATGGGAGGTCATCCAGCAGTGCCCATACATGTGACTACATTGATTACACTACAAACTAGTGAAAGATGGAACATGTCACTGCCCAGCATATTGTACATTTCAGAGGAATGGCAAGAGGTAGTGAAGTGACTAAGTTACACCTACAGTTGCCATGTCAAAATATTGCTATACCTGTAGGGTGCGAAACTTCCAGAAATTTGGGAGCTGTACACACCAACTTCTGGACCTTGCAGAGACATGCCCCATCCCCCCCCCCCCACATCTTTTTCTTTGATAAGTGTCTTTCTAACTGAACAGGACACTTCATGCATAGTAGTGGCTAATTTATATATATATATAAATTAGCCACTACTATGCATGAAGTGTCCTGTTCAGTTAGAAAGATATATATATATTTATAATTTGAGCATGTGGAGGCAACGGTGCTGCTCCTCTCCCCAAAAGCATGGCAGAATTGCCTGCCATATCCCCTAGAGGGGACAAGGGGACTTTTTGAGCCAAATTTTTAAAATTACATAATTTTGAGAGTATGTGGGGTGCTGCTGGGGGTGTGTGTGACACAAGCAGCCTATCAGCAGCCTATCAGCCCTTTGCTCATTCCTGGTATGTATGGCCACATCTGGTAACTTCACTGCCTTAACTTCTCATCCAAATTGGTTTATAGATGCTTATGTGAATAATTATGAAAGATTGTTTCTGTCATTTAAAAAGACACAGAAAGATATAGACAGGATATGCTGAAATGTCTTTGTTGATCCACACCTGCAGTGTAACTCTTAAGCAATAGCAACAACTGTGCCCTACAATAAAATGTTGCTGTGGTTGCTTTTCAGGATTCCAGCTGCTCTGTTCCATTCCTTCCTCCTTCCCTGCTATTCAGTTCCTTCCCCCAATATTCAGTTAATGTTCTGTGGCCAATAAACATATGCAATCCTGATTAATTGTGTTTGGTATCCAGCTTAATTCCCCCCCCCCCCCGGGTTTTGCTGTTGCTGATACCTATACAAATCATAGGGTTTCGCACAAGCCTGGTGGTACAAGCTGTTGTGTGTGGATCACATTGTTTTGATTACATGACAAAGTGTGAAGGATTTGTATTTAGACTTCAGGTTCTCTATTATTTTTCCTTCTCCAACATTTCCCATCTCCTGTCTTCTCAGTACAAAAAGCATTTTAGGTTCTGTGCCTGTATTTCATGCTGACTGAGCATGCTTTGCCCTCAGACTGCCCCCCCCCCAAATGGGAGATACACCTTGCAGTTTTATCTTCCTGAAGACATTTTGTACTTGAGATTTCTCAAGATTTCTCAAGTTGAGACTATTCCATCTTGTGTGGGGATGGTGTCATTATGGCTAAATAAGGACCAGCGCTCAGAGTATTGACATATATTAGTGCATAACAGGGTGGGGAAATGTCAGTCCTCCAAGTGTTTTAGATTTCAGCCCCCAAAAGCCCAAGCCAGCATGCCCAATGGTAAAAGATTATTGTAGCTGTAGTTCAAACCATGTAGAGAGCAAAAAGTTTTCCACCTTGGTATTTATGACATTTAAGTGTCTTCTAAAAAACCCCACACTATTTAAAAAAAACACCTATGTATACCAGCTGGTTCAAACAAAGGAGGGTTTACTGTATCTTGAACAGGAGCCTCAAACAAGTCTTGAATAGGTACTTCAAACAGGAATTTGATAGTGGGTTTAGTTAACTCCACTAGCCCCGTCTTAGTCTGTGCCTGCTCCACCACCACTCCCAAGTTAACCCCACTGGGGTATGGGGTTCTTGAATCTTTCTTACTGGTGTGTGTCGTGAGGTGCTGAAGCTGGAAGGCCAGAGTACTGAGGGTGGTATGTCCACAATGAGGATGGGGACCGGTGCTTTCTGGATTTCCCCTCTGGAGACAGGACTGAGCTGACAGGGTCTGCTGTTGTTTCGGGAACCACCTCTGGCATTCTTTTTGCCTCTTCCTCTGCACCTGCATGGGAATTCCTTTCCACTGTGCCTGGCCTGACGTGGGGTTCTTTTCCCTGTCTCTCTCTGCCTCAGTAGCTCGGCTGGTGAGGTGGCATAGGCAAGAGTATTTCTCCACTCCCTTGGGCATCCTCCAAGGATCTTCTTTTATTACACAGTCCCAGTCACCTTCTAGCTCTGTCATTTCCCAATATTGTATGTTTCCTCAAAGCCCTTCAAGGCGTCGCCACAGACTCCTTCCTGCTCCAGTCCAATGGCTCTTCCTTCTCCTCTCCTCGCCTTCTACCTTGTCTTCTAATTCCTCTAGGGGTCCTTCTATCTTCCTCACATCCAACCTCACTCCACTGTCATCCCCCTCCTCTAGAGTGCTCTCTTCTTTCTCATCATCTGCTGTGGTGTCTCACTGGTCTTCTCCACCTCTCTTGAGCATCTATGCCTCAATCTGTATGTATTTATCCCGAGTCCTGCTCTCCTCAAGCGCCACATCACTTGGGATCTCTGGTGTATCTTAGACCCCTGGCCCTCTAGGGGTGCCCATCTTGGCGACTCCCTCACAGAGTCTCAAGACATAGACAATGGGCTCTTCCACATTAGTCACAAACCTTTTAGAGAAAGATTGTTAGTTGCTTGTTCATTAGAGACACTAATGGAGCTAAGCTTTCATTAGGGATTGTAGAGTTGTCACAGAGTAAAAACAGATAGCCTTGTCAATGCAGCTTCTCCTTACAACTAGAGCGGGCAAAGCCTTGGGGTCAGGAGACTACACTAAGACTTCTGTATATGTCACTGCTGTCCGTGTGTATGCTACTACTACATATTGTGGACAGTGATAGCAGCTCTCTAAAGTGTATGTATGGTGATATTAAGAGGAAAGAGGAAGATTCTAGTGGTGGAAGTTTTAGAGTACAAACTCATTTCTCCTAAGCCATAACAGCTTTTGCAACTCTCCTAAAACCCCTCTGGCTTTGAGCTAAGTAAGTCCTCTCTGAGGGACTTGCACAGATGTTGTTCCATGACCATGTCTTGATCTTTCAAGACGCCAGCTTCAGGTTTTTTTTATGAACAAACACCATGCAAAACCTTGGAAGGTGCAAGGAGATGGGAAAGTTCATGTAAGAATGGCAGTAAAATCTTTGCTGTTTTGCTCAAAGCCACACAACAAATTCTAGGTAACAATTAGATAAATCTTGAAGGATGAAAAAAAAGGGAGGCATGTTTTTATTATACATTATTATAGTTTAGATCTGTTGCTCTATTTGATTGCTGGTGCTGCTTTTAAACTTTACGGAAGTAAACTTTCAGGCTAAAACTGGAAATAGCCCAACTATTTTCATTAAAGTTGCTGAAGTTTGATAATTAATTTTACCTAATACTTTTGATAAAAGCCTAAACCCCATGCAGTGCTAAGTACTTAATCTACAAAGGATAGCTGATTTAATTTATGATGGTCTGCTTTTCCTTCCTGTTGTTTTTTAGGATAAGAAAGAAAAAGTTTCTAGGTTTGATACCATTCGGCACTCCATTGCTGGAATGATAAGATCTCCAAAGTCTATGCTGGGCTCTTCATCGGTAAGTGCACACGTTCTAATGCCCACCCTCTTAAAAAGATAGTTTCCTTCCACCATCCTTCCACTAACTGTGCAGAACTGATAGGATTATAAACTGAGTAGTTCTTTGCCTGCAGTGATAGTGGGGATAAAGGAACAGCTAGGATGGACAGATCACTCTGTTTCTGGTCTTTGTTAGTTTCATACATGTTATATTCTTGCATTCATTTTATCCCATTTGCTCACAAATCTGCAATTTGAAAAAAGGCATACAGAAAATTCAATTACTTGTAAATATATTTTTTACCAAATGCACCTTCTTGTTAGTACTTTACTCTAGAATGCACACTTCTATATGTATTTTGCTTTTGCTTTTATTTCTTAGGGTAAGAATAACCTATTTGTGGTTTAAATATTATTTCAGAAAGTGCCAGTACATCAGTTCACTAAAAACTGAGACCATATAAAATCTGTATTTCTATATGGGAGGCAATGAAAATATCTTTAATATCTGTAACTTTGGGAATAAGTTGTCTGTATGTATCCTTCAATATGAGAGGAGTTAGCATTATGGGATAATTAGATCCTTTTTCTGGTTGCTTCTTCAATTCTTATAAATTTATGTTGCTCAGGACAGAGTACACTGTCCTCCTTTTACCTCCTTTATTTTCACAATAGCCCTTTGAAGTGAGTTGTTGGAAGTGATATTTTTTCAGTCAGTGAATTTTGTGGACGAGAGGGACTTTGAACCTGCTTTTCCCTGCTTCTAATATGACATTCAAACTAAGAGATGGGCACCTTCTTGTTGTTTGGGCCAGCGGGGGGTTGGGGGAACGTATTTACACTCCTTGGATAACACTGCTTGCTACAATTGAATGTATAGCAAAATGAGTTTAAAAGAGAGAGAAAGAGAGACAATTTCCCATGAAATAAGGTGTGCTCTCCCACACTTCGTGTACCAGCAGAATCATACTTGTAGGAGGTTTCTGGAAGCACACTCATACTTGTGAAGAAGGTGTACAAGGGCTGTAAAAATGCTTTCAGGGACAAGTGGTGCTTTCCTCACCATCACTGTCATGAAAAATTTGGCAGTGCTGTGGCTGCAAAAATATGTGGGCTTTGCCTTGCACACTCCTTCTGTTATCAATACAGTGGACTGACGTTCATGCATTGAACTAAAGATTTTCTTGTTCTTGTTTTGAATTTGTTAACTTATATCTAACAATCTATTGTTTGACCACAGCTTGCACTCAAGATTGCACTGTAGTTATTACGATCTACATTGTCAGTGCAGTGAGTGCCACAGTTCTAAGCATCAGAAAGAAAGTGTAGCTAATGATTATTCAGTAAGGAACTGGTAATGCAAAGCTGTGTGTGGAGCATATAACAGAGTACTTGTTGAGATTTTCTGTACCCAAATAGAGTAGTTTGTATGGGGAACTTTGCTGCTACGTTGGTGGAGAACTTTTGAGGCACTGGGCAGAATACCTATGAGGTTGATTCTTTTTAACATGTTTCCTCATCATGGTCTCTGTGATTCACCCATATGGATTCCTTCTGCACATCTGCAGACATCCTTGGAATCTTCCAGAGCCTTAAAGACCATTAGCCCAATCCTCTCAAAGCCAACAAGAGGCCTGTTCTTTAGCCATGCACCATATTTATTCTGCTCACCATGCAGCAAAAAACTTCTCAGCTGCTCTGGGTTTGAGACACTATGCTTGGTTATGATCAATGGGAATTTCTGAAGATTCTAGGTTACACATTGAAGACTTACCTTTTGACAGTGAGAGCCTCTTCAATGAAAGAACCAACAGTGTAATATATAACCTGTACAAAAAGAGAAACACAACTAAGAGAATGGGTTTTTCATCACAATATCAATAGCAAAAATGGTACAGGCCATCTTGGAGAGGATCATATTCATATCCCTCAAACACATCACCAACAGTGTCAAAGAACAACAACTGCTTTAACATTACAATCTTATAGACAGTCATCTCAGCACATGAAATTTAAGTCCTTTATCACCTCAAAGAAACCAGAAAAGAAATCTGAACAGCATTGTTTACTTTTCCATTACTGTGATTGGCAGCCCTTTGAGTCATTTGCAACAAGATTCCCTCCTAAAACAAGTGCCATGTTTCCACACTTGGTGCTCCATCATCACCACCAATGGGTTTTACTATTGTCCCACAGAGGTATACAGTAGAATTTTCTACCCTCCTACCAACTGGACACTTCAGAACAATGACGCCATTGCAGATATTAGAGAAAGAAAATAACAACATTACTACAAAAGGATGCTGTATAACATCAGAGCAAAGAGACATGGGGTTTTATTCCTGTTACTTTACTGTCTCAAAGAAGGACGGGAGTGTAAGACCTGTTTGGGATTTGAGGAGTCTCATTTCCTTCATAGATATTGAAAGATGCAGGATGGTGACATTGTCTGCCACAATGCCATTATTGAAGAAGAGAAACTGGTTTGCTGTGATAGACCTCAAGGATACAAATTTTATCTGACCAGATCATCATCTTTTCCTGCATTTCAGGAAAAGATGGACAACTGGATTTTTCAATTTGAAGTACTCCCCTCTGTTCTATCAACGGCACCCAGGGTCTTCACCAAGTGCATGGCCCCAGTGGAAGTGTACCTCATAGTTCTGGGAGCCAATATCTTTCCTTACATCAATGATTTGTTGATTGTGGCAGACTCAAAACAGAAAATAAAGAAGCATGTGGCCTTCAAACTAGCATTTCTGTCAGATCTCAGACTTCAAGCAAATCTTTTAAAAATTGCAGTAAAAACCGACAAGAGTGATCCAATTTGTCGAAGTAATTTTTAATTCAAAAACTGAAAGGGCATACTTACTTCAGAACAGGATAGAAAAAGTAGTTTCTATGGCAGGGAAGTTTAATGTAGGTGACAGCATACATAACTCAAAAGCCGTTGAGTTTCATGGCGTCCACCACAGCAATAATAAGAACATAAGAAGAGCCCTGCTGGATCAGGCCAAGGGCCCATCTAGTCCAGCTTCCTGTATCTCACAGTGGCCCCACCAGGTGCCTCTGGGAGCATGCAAAACAACTAGGTATCTGTATCCTGATACCCCCTCCCCTGAATCTGGCATTTTGAGGTACCTTCCCTTTAAACCTGGAGATTATACATCCCCATCATGGCTTGTAATCTGCGATGGACTTTTCCTCCAGAAATCTGTCCAATCCTCTTTTTAAGGCATCTAGGCCAGATGCCATCACCACATCCTGTGGCAAGGAGTTCCACAGACTAACAACACGCTGGGTAAAGAAATGTTTTCTTTTGTCTGTTCTCACTCTCCCAACACTCAATTGGAGTGGATGTCCCCTGGTCCTAGTATTGTGTGAGAGGGGAAAAAGCTTCCCTCTATCCACTTTATCCATCCCCTGTATAATTTTATATGTCTCAATCATGTCCCCCCTCGGGTGCCTTTTCTCTAGACTAAAGAGCCCCAAACAATGTAGCCTTTCCTCATAAGGGAGGTGCCCCAGCCCAGTCATCATTTTAGTCATTCTCTTCTGCACCTTTTCCAGTTCCACTATGTCTTTTTTGAGGTGCGGCGACCAGAACTGTATGCAATCCTCCAGGTGTGGCCTTATCAGCATTTTGTACAATGGTATTATGATGTTGGCTGTTTTATTTTCAATCCCCTTTTTAGTGATACCTAGCATAGAATTGGCCTTCTTCACTGCCGCCGCACACTGGGTTGACACTTTCATCGAGCTGTCCACTAGCACACCAAGATCTCTTTCGTGATCTATCACGGACAGCTCAGAACCCATCAGCTGATAAAGTTTTGATTTTTTTTGCCCCAATGTGCGTTACTTTACATTTTCTTATATTGAAACACATTTTGCCGCCCATTCTCCTAGTTTGGAGAGATCCTTCTGGAGCTCTTCACAATCCCTTCTGGTCTTTACCACCCAGAAAAGTTTCGTGTCATGTGCAAACTTGGCCACCTCACTGCTTATCCCTGTCTCCAGGTCATTTATGAACAGGTTGAAAAGCTGCTTTGCAATAATCTCTGAATAGTAAACACCAGAAAAATGGTTTATTCCAGTAAGAAATCATTTTTTTCAGAAAAGGATAAAATACTTCATTCTAATGAGCATTTTACAGATTGTTTGTTTTGCATTCTAAAAATAGTATTGATGTTATTCACACCAGTTTCAATTCCATTAATTTCTTTTATTTTCAATTTTTTTCTCTGATGCATGGCTCTGCTTGTGGCTTTTACACTAATATTTTAAAAAAGGAAATGTGCCAAGCCTTATACATGGTTAGCTATGCTCACTTAAGTCCACTTATTAGTAAACATACAGTTCTGACTTAATTTCAAAATTCTGCATTGTACTTTCAAATAGAAATGTAATGTACAGTAACCTTAATTAACTGATTTTCCCTTTTTATTATGTTTTTCTCAGTTCTTTGATGTAATATCAACCAGCGAAAAACCCCTGGCAGATCAAGATTGGTACCATGGTGCAATCCCAAGAGTAGAAGCTCAAGAGTTATTAAAACAGCAAGGAGACTTTCTGGTGCGAGAGAGTCATGGGAAACCTGGTGAATATGTCCTTTCCGTGTTTTCAGATGCACAAAGGAGACACTTCATCATACAGTATGCTGATGTATGTTTAACATTGTGGTGATTCTTTTTTAAAAGGCATGTGTTTGTTTGTTTGTTTTTAAAGTTTTGGATAAAAATGATTTGTCTTTCATCATTCTTACCAAGATGCCTGGAATCCTGTTGCTTCTGTGTTTGGAGTTGGGGGTTACTGATTTTTATTTAATTTAAGGAAATGAATAAACAAATAATTTCATTATTTAACAAACAAATAAACATTTTCATTATTTAATAGTAGCTGTTTTAAACAAACTAAGTAGCTAACGAGATAGCAGCTTTGGCCGCACTCCTTCCCACTTTGGCGGTGTCTCCTTAGGAGACAACCTCAAGCTGCCTGTCAAATAGAGAATAGATCTTGGCTTCAACGAACCTGTCCCTCCCATGTTGGGAAAAGATGGGGACTAATTATTAGAATGGATTTTGTGGTTTTTAATAAGAGAAGACTTGAAGCTGAGATAAGGGCTGGGATGTGGCATTCTGTTTCACACATTATTGACAGTTTCAAGGATGTTAAAGGATTTCTTGGATATTGACTTAGACTTGAGGCTGTTTTACAAGAACATTACTTTTAGTGTGTTTGTTATTTTTCATTCCCGCCTCCTGCTGTTTAAGTAGGGATGAACAAGGTCATTAAACTTGATCAAGAGAATGGAATATAGTATAGTACAGGAGATTGATACAGGCATTTTGCTGAGTTTGATAATTCAGGTAATTAAAATTGTAGGCAGGAAAGCCCAAAGCAGTGCTTGATGCTCAGTTCCTCTCCATCGTATTCCCATTCTCTCCATTGCATCCTTATCGGCTGCTCTGTGTGCATTAGAGAAGAAGGTGTGAAGCAGGGAACCCACTCAAGATGAGGAGTCCCCTAGATGATGTAGAAGTCAGGTTCTGCAGAATTTAAGGATGTTGAGAAGCCTTGCCATTTCCTGCTTTATCCTGAAGGGCAGCAAGTATATGGTGGATAGGCAGGATGAGTAAGTGTTACTTATCCAGGCATGAAATTTAGATAACCCAAATAATTATTCAGTTTGCCTTTTTTCCCAACATGTGCCACCTAATTTTTGTTCAGCAGGGCAAATCAACATATAATAACGCAATTTTAAAAATTGGGGAAGCCCAAACAAAAATGTCAGATTAGGCATCCTTCAGTCTTGAGAGACTATGGTAACGTGCTCTGAATAGAGGACTTGGAACAGCGTCTAGTGTGGCCGGGAAGGCCAATTCGAGAGTGACAATCCCTTCCACACTGAAGACAAATACAATCTGTCCCCTGTCCAGCTCCCTGATTTTTCTGGTTTCGAGACTGCCTCTTTGCCTTGGCCTGCTGAACAAGGGTCTCTTCAAATTGGGAGAGGCCATGCTGCACTGCCTGCCTCCAGGCTGAACACTCAGATGTCAAAGTTTCCCATCTGTTGAGGTCCATTCCTAAGGCCTTCAGATCCCGCTTGCAGATATCCTTGTATCGCAGCTGTGGTCTCCCTCCAGGGCGCTTTCCCTGCACTAATTCTCCATACAGGAGATCTTTTGGAATCCAACCAAACAAAAATGTATAACTTTGAAATTGGACTTCAGATCAGCACCAACTTTGCTGTTGATCCACACCAAATTCAAGGAAGTTTGGGCAAAATATGTTTGAGCTATGATTTTTTAAAAAGTAAATCTGCCCCCCATTCCCCATGCAGGAATAAGTGACTCTGAGCCTCCCTAGATTGATTGATATTTATTTTTTTATACTGCCTGACTTAGTGAGAATTCACTGCTCTGTGCAGTGTACATAAGAGAATTGAATCTACAAAAAATACCTTCACTCCTCTATGTCAACGTAAAATAACAAAATAATATAACTAATAACGAAAACAACAGATTACTACAAGTGTACCAATATCCACAAAATCAAATGATGACAGAAAATTAAGTTCTGAAAGAAATACAAAAACACCTAACTCCAAGACAAGATGTTTTTAAAGGCCTCTCTATTCAGTTCTGCTTTTACCCATATTCTAAAAATAGGGAGAGATGGGGCCTGGCATACATCCAGAGGAATGGAATTCCAAAGAGACAGGGCCACCATTCCTTTAAAATAGGTCATATAAGTTGAAAAGACAATCTTGCTTATCTTGAAACAGAATGGTTGGCCCCACCTACTTTTCTAAATTTTGAATGAATCCAGGCTGCAGGGGCTGAAATTTTGATAATCAAAAAGGCCTTTCAAAAGGGGGAAACAACCACTTTGTTGTAAGACTGGGCTTGTGTGGAACAGGCTTATCAGCACACATGCGTAGAACAGGCTTGCCATTCACAATGTGATACCAAGCAAGGAAAAAACCCCAAGGCCGACTCCTTTTATCATCAGGTAAGGACTTCTCACCCAAACATAAAGCAGTTGTGAAGGTTGTTTTTCAACAAGTGTGAAAGATAGTGAGCCCAAGAGGGTATCCTGTAGTGTAGACCATCTAGACTGCTGCCATTGGTGCTATCAACATTCAGGATGCCCTTTGCTATGTAAAGCTTGGGATCCTTTTTCCTGCTCGTAACGGGGGCATGCAATATGAGGCCATTTCCTGGTGTTTTGAATCGTAGCATAGAAGCACAATATCCCACATTCATAAACTGGATAGTTTTTGAAGAATTTAATCATACAAATGAGTGATGGATTTTAAAGGCAAAGCTGAACTATGATTGGACTGGTTGCGCACAGAATGTGTCTGGCAACAGTCTTTTTCTCACTCATTTTTCTTTTACATGTAGGCTCAAACAGTGCCAGATAAATGTTGGAGTTAACCTCTGGCATGTGATTCTTTCAAATCTCTGTACTTTTTCAAAGTATTACAGCAGCATTTTAAATACTATAAAGTAATCAAATGAATCAATTTCAAGGTTTTAGAGAAGCCGAAAGAGTTTGTTAAATTGCTAGAGGTAACGTGTTACGTGTTGCATTGCTGATTTCAGGTATTATTTTTAGTGCAGCTATGGGCCATAATTGTAAATAGGTGTACTAGTTGAGGAGTAAGAATTGCAAATGCCCTTTGGGGTTATATTAACAGCAACAGCAACAACATTGTGTGTGAGATGAATTAATAGTATTGCTCTGTGTGTTCCTAAATACGGTTTAAAGGTTTATCCATGTGTTTTGAGACACCATTATTTTGAAATGGATAAAGTCAAACGGGGGAGGATGGTGAAAGCTTAAGAATGTGTAGAACATTCTAAAGTGCTGGAATAACTAAGCATTTGTTTAGTTTTGGAAATATCAATATGGGATCTGTTATAGTAGTTCCAAGGGTGAAGAACATGGATTCAAAATAACTTACAATTATTACTTCTCAAAATCTAAGCAGTAAAAGTGTCCCATTTTCCAGTCCTTACAGATGTGTAAAAGTAGGGATTTTTATTTTGATTACCAGTGGAAGCAGGAGATAGTGTTTATTCCAAGGAAGGACCAAATTAATTGTGATAGTGGGATTCAATCTCCTGCTATATTCCATTATGATTGGATGGGGCATGGAAGGCTGGTTCAGAGATTGTGGTGCTAACATTATCCCCATTGTCATTTTTCTGGTCAAAACCACCCCATGTGTTACATTGTGTGATGAGGGATGAAGGATAGAGATTGAAATGCCCATGGCTATTATGCTTCTTTGGATGTACAGTGTTTGTAGGGAAAATGATATAAGACAAAGGACTTAAACTCCCTTAATCCCAATACTGCAGTCTGAGTCCAAGTTACTTGCTATTTAACTCTTTTAAAAGCTGCCAAAGAGAAAGGAAGAAAAAGAAAAAAAGAACCCGATGTCACGAGTCCCTGTTGTTGTGGTCAACCGTGTGCTAAACACAGCTTGAAAAAAATGGTTTTTTGGCCTAGAACATGGCCTGCTCTGGGAGCTGGATTCTAAATAAACTTTCCCGAAATCTAGTCCAAAGTAGAACAGTATTGAAAAGCTGCACTAATCAAACGATTGCACAGCCAAAATATCGTGTGGAGTTCCTTTTGTTTTGTTCTTAATCTGATGAAAACTGGTATATGATTTAAGTTTATGTTCTTTGTAGGTGTAGAAACTAGTTGGTCACCCTAATTTCCTGTCAGGTTTGTAGTTCTGAAGGACTGCTAATATTCATCTTTGTGTGACTTGAGAAAACTCCTGAAAGTAGTGACACACAAGTTTTCATCGGCTGATTTCATTTTGTGCAGCGTGCATTAGGAATGCCTGCATGCCACAGAGCAAAAGAATGAAGTTCAAAGAAACACTCTGTGGAACAGCTTGGCTGAGCACAAAATGTTAGCATTGTATACCATTTCAACAACAGTCAAAGGTAGTACTGCTTGGTGGGAGCCACAGTGAAAAGCATATTATGTATATATAATGGCATACTTCCCCTGTTTGAGACCCTTTTAACATTTTTCTTTCACAAATTGTGTGACATGTGGAGAGTTCTGAAAGCAACTATAAGAGACGTCCTCCCAAGTTTTGATTTAGATTTTGGTGGAAAAGAAAGCTTTCATAGTTACTTTGATCTTCCAGTTTCCTATTACTCACCACTGTGAGTTTCCAGAGAATGCTGAACTATTAAACATCTCACTCCTCTTTTTACCCAGCTGTTCTAGTTCGTGAAAAGATAAAAGACAAAACTGTCCCATCTGATTATATCCCCAGATTAGTAAAGCCCACATGTTGACATTGTCCATTGCTATCTTGTTGGAATAGCACAGTATTAGAGGAAATATGTTCCAGAATTTTTTTCAGATAAGAAATTTAGATTAAAAGAACAAATATTCTCTGGAATGACAACACTTCAGGCATTTCCTCAACCCTTCTTCTGTTTCAGGCATTGAATTCAGGGCAGTATTAAAAGTTAAAGATTGTTCCTTTATACATTTAGAAATGCTTTAAAGCAGCGATCCCCAACCTTTTTCGGTCCGCGGACCGGCTGGGGAAGGCGGGGCACCCCCGCACTCGTGCGCATGTGCAAACGGCAGCGCGGCGCTTGCACAGGTGCGCTTGAGCTCGTGCGCATGCGTAAACTGGCGCAGCGCTCGCACAGGTGTGCTGGAGCGCAGGCGCAAATGGACTGTGCGGGGGTGAGTGCATGTGGGGGGTGGGGCGGGAGGTCTATCTTGGCGGGCCGGTCCGGCTCAGGCCACGGACCGGCACCAGGCCGCGGACCGGGGGTTGGGGACCTCTGCTTTAAAGTATATGTTAAGTGCCTTTCCAAAGTTGCTTGTTGTTACATGCCATAAAATCGCTTCTGACTTATGCGACCCTCTGAATGAGCTATCTCCAAAATGTCCAGTTCTCAACAGCCCTGCTCTTTGCTTGCAAACTCAAACCTTTGGTTGCCTTTACGGAGCCAACCCATCTCATAATTTGGTCTTCCTCTTTTCCTGCTGCCTTCAAAACTTTTCCAGCACTGTTGTCTTTTCCAGAGGGTCTTGCCTTTTCATGATGTGTCCAAAGTATGAAAACCTCAGTTTCATTATTTTTTTGCTTTCAGAGATAGTTCAGGCTTGATTTAATCTAGGATCCACCTCTTTGTCTTTCTGGCAGTCAAGGGTATCTGCAAAGCTCTCTTCTAGCACCATATTTCAAATGAATCATTTTTTCCCTGTCAGCTTTCTTTACTGTCCAGCTTTCACATCCGTACATAGTGATTGGGCATACAAGAGTGTAAATTATTTTGGCCTATAGTGACAAATCGTTACATTTGATGATCTTTTTTAATTCCTTCATTGCTGCCCTTCCAAGTCTCATCCTTCTTCTGATTTCTTAGCTCCAGTATTTATTTTGATCAATGATTGAACCTAGGTATATGAAATCTTTAACTACAGTGGTGCCTCGCTAGACGATTGCCTCGCAGGATGAGGAAATCGCTAGACGATGCCTTTTTGCGATCGCTACTGCGCTTCGCAAAACGATGGTCTCCTATGGGGAATTTTCGCTAGACGATGAGGTTTCCCCATAGGAATGCGCCGACTAGTGGTCAAAAGCTGTCAGTGCAGCTGTCAGTGCATTCCGACGGGGACCCGCACTCGCTAGACGATGTTTCCCTATGGGAGATTTTCGCAAGACGACTGAGTTTTCCCTTGGAACGCATTGAAGAGATTTCAATGCATTCCAATGGGAAAACGTGCTTCGCTAGACGATGTTTTCGCTAGACAGCGATCTTCGCGGAACGGATTAACATCGTCTAGCGAGGCACCACTGTACTTCAATTTCTTCATTGTCAACATTAAAGTTGTATAATTCTTCTGTAGTCATGATCTTTGTTTTTTTTCATGTTCAGCTGCAGTGTTGATTTGGTACTCTCTTTCACTTTCATCAGAAGTTGTTTTAAGTTATTGCTGCCTAGTTCTTCATCTAGGCTTAAATTTCCTGTTGGTTTCTTGGATCTTATGGAAGAGATATCTTGGTTTTCCCCTTTTGTTCTTCTCCTGTATTTCTTTGCACTGGCTTTAGCAATGATTCTCTTTGTCTCTATGTGATAGTTGTTGAAAAGTTGCATTTAGGGGTCTGAACCTATTTCTGTTACCTTTTGCTTCTCAACTGTCCTTTACAGTTTTAATTGTTTCATCATCCATCTAGGTTTTTATTTTCTTCTTACTTGCAGAAATTGTCTTTTTACATTCTTCCCTAATGATTTTTTCCGGTTTCAGTCCATAGTTCTTTTGGTGCACAGTCAGCTCAGTTTAGTAATGTGGACTTTAAATTTATCAGAAATGTTGATAAATTATATTTTTGCACCGGGAATCTTTTAGTGTTCTTTTTCAGCTTTATTCTAATGTTAGATATTAGCAGTTCATTATCAGTACCCCAATCTTCTCCTGGCCATGTTTTGGCAGAGAAAATACAGCTTCTCCATTTTGCGCTTCCAGTTACATAGTCTATTTGATTTCTAAATTGACCATCTGGTGATGTCCATTTGTGCAGTTGTCTGTTTGGTTGTGTGAAGCATGTATTTACAATAAACAGATTATTGCCTTTGTAGAACTTGATGACTCGTTCTCCTGCTTCGTATCTGTCACCTAGACCAAATTCTCTAACATTTGGTTCTGCATTCCTACTTTTGCATTCCAGTCACATGTGATTATAAACATTTGGTGCGTGATCAGTTTCTTCCTGGATGCTTTCATAAAATATTTCAATTTCAGCTTCTTCAGCATCTGTACTAGGAGCATAGCCTTGAGTGATGGTTGTGTTGATAGGTTTTCCAGAGTGTGTGATTGATATTATTTGGTCAGACCTTGCATTATAGTCCCTACCTTTCTGTGTTGCATCTTGCCTCAGTATTAGAGATTCCCCATTTCTTCAGAGTTTGTCATTCACAGAGTAGAACACTTTATAGTTGTTTGAAAATATCCTGTTCCAGTCCACTTTAGTTCACTGACCTTAAGCACTGCAATTTCTATATGTTCCATTTCTTGCTTTATGATTTCCGGTTTACCTTGCTCCATACTCCTCACATTCTGTTTTCCAATTATATGTGTTGTACAGCATCAGATTCTCGTTTCACTTCTGTGGACATCAGCCATTAGATGTCTTTTCAACTTTAATCTAGCTGCATCATTAGCGACAATGCCGTTCTTTCTTGTCCTTTGCTCTTCCCAGTAGCTGACTGAGTGCTTTCTAACCTGGGAGTCTCATTTTCTAACACTGTCTCTTGTTTCATTTTGAACTGTATAGGGTTTTCAAGGTAATAAAAGTTCACCAGTAGTTTACCATTGCCTCCTACTTTCAAGCTAAGAAAAGTTCTTCAGTGATTTACCATTGCCACCTTCTGCACAGTATTAACAAAAGTTATCTTGAGTGTCATCGCGTTGCCTCCTCCACCATTGTCCCCTCAGTTACCGCTGCTGGCCAATAGCTGCCACCACCATCACCATTAAAACAATCCATTCTCTTCTGCTGATGCAGCTGTTACCCTTGAAGAAGTTGAATGCATCTTAGTCTGATGCCTTGCTGTGATGGTTCCACCTTGGATGACCTTTTTAGGAACCCAGACTCGTAATGGAGCTTGACCTCTAGATGGCATTGCTCTCAACTTCACTCAAACCCCATCACCATGTTAAGGTGTGCATCCAAGAAGGGAAAGTCGCTTCTTTAGCAGTCACTTCATTTTCTGTTCAAAGGGGATGGTGCAGTTTATCTCAATTTATTCAAAAGTCAAGCATCTGAAGAATTGTAATTACTTTTTCTCATCTTGTGTTATGGAAATGCTTCTTGTAAGTTAATTCTATGCTGGCCCAGTTTGGGCCTGCATTTCCCTTTTGTAAACTATAGTTTAACAGGCTGAGAATTTGCACTTGGTTTTGAATGTTCTTTAAATTCCTTGTTCGCATAGTGACATTAAACCAATGTTCCCCATTTTGGATTTAACAAGGAATTAGATTTCACCTGAACTAGATTTGGAACACTGACAAAGGAGGAGGGAGCCTATGGTAGTGATACTCATTCCCAGCTCCTAACATGCTTTACCAAGCTAGGGTATGTGCATTCAAGCAGGCCAATGTAAATGTTGCACTTTATTTACAATACAGTCTTGTTTATCAGCTTCATATTGAAAGGTGTCATTCTGTAACATTTTGTCCGACAAGAGGGGTAATGCTTATAGGCAGTTAATTCAGTGAAATGTTAATTCATTTTACCTTACACATCGCTTGTTTGGAAACCCAAATGATTGAAATTTAGTTCAGTTCCTTGTTACATTATCATTCTGTAATTCAGAGATCATAAATAATGTTACCTGAAGAATATGGTCTTATTATTGTGTATGGAGGATTTTAAAAGGCCGCTCACTTGCTAAGAACAATGATAAAAGATTTCTTTAGTTGTGGCAGTCGGTTGGTTAGTTTAACTTTTGTTTCCAATTGGATTTTTTTTTCTCCTTACAGAATCAATATCGATTTGAAGGAACAGGGTTTCCGACTATCCCTCAGCTGATAGAACATCATTACACAACGAAGCAAGTGATTACAAAGAAATCAGGGGTTGTTCTGCTGAATCCTGTTGTTAAGGTATGTGCATTACAGACTTGATATGGGATTCTGTGTGGTGACTTAACTTCTTTTAACAAGGTTCTTTCAATTGCCTTGAGTTTCGGCATTTTGTGGAATACAGATTTCTGGTAATTGGTTGGATTCATTCCTGTCATGCTGCAGTGTTTCATAACTGGTACTCATTTGTTTTAATATATCTGATTGTAATTGTGAGCTGTATCACTACTTCACTGTCTGTTTTCTGACAGTACATGCTGCTTAATGCTGTCTTTTTCCTCTGAAATCTAGAAGGTCAGGAAATTGAGGAGGTTGGGTCTGGGAAGAGAAGCTTTTTTCTCTGCTGTGCAGTTAGATTACAGATGCCTAGTGTTATCTTTTCTTTTCTTTTTTAAGGGAAGCTTCTCTCCATACACAAGTTTTCTGCTGACACAATTTAAAATGTATTCGTTAAAATTCACAGACAGTGCTTTAATTCCTGGATTTAGCCCTGAATATGAATGCACAGGCTTTGGTGGTGGCCTAGGGCACTTATGTACCAAAAAAAAAACCCCTGCATTCTACCATACACGTTTACCTGACTTCGGGAGAAACCTTTCATTTTGTCCCAACAATATTTGAAGAATGTTTAGCAGAGGGAGAAAGAGAGTCCTCCTAGACTCTGGATTCTTTTGCCAGAGAGGCTCACCTTTTTAGAGAGCAAGCAAAATTGCATAAGCAATTGTATTCATGCAACCTTGTGGCCCCATCAGCTGATACACCGATGGCTATTCTCTATATGCTGCAGTATTCTTAACTTGTGGTTGGCTTTATAATTTTTACTGATTTTACTGATGTGTGTTGGTTCTGTGTGGGTTTTTTGTTTTTGTTTTTTGCATTTTACCTGCTGTTTGTTGGCTTTGAGCACTAATTGTGTGATATAAATGTAACAGATAGATAACAAAATATTTTGTGATATTGTTTTGAGACCAAATTCAGATTCTGTATTACATATTTTGGTAGAGGGAGACAATTTTATAACATGCACATGCTGCTTCAGCTGTGAAGCATGTGTGTAAGTGTCTGGCTCCCCCCCCCCCCATCACATTGTTTTATCAACAACAATGATTTACGCATGGCCGTTCTTCTTTCTGAGGACTCTTTGTGTATGTTTTGCACAGTAGAATACAAATAGTAACAATGGAAAGCTGTCCTGCGTGAAGGAGGGAGGCCTCCAGCTTTTGCCTGAATGTTAAGTGGGAACATGATGGAGAGGGAAGTACAGTGGAACCTCTACTTACGAACGTCCCTACCTACGAACATTTCAACTTACGAACCGCTCCGTCCGCAAAATTTTGCTTCTACTTGCGAACGGAGCTTCCACTTACGAACAGAAACAGGCAGGGAAAAAAGGCGGGCAATTCAAATTTCTAACTGTAGGTGGCGACGAGGCTGCTTCTTTGTACTGTAGTTGTTTCACTTTCGCAGTTAGAGGGTGTGTCGTGTCAGAGGCTTGCTTGGGAGAGCCTCGTTCTGCTTCGGAGTGAGCGTGTGTGTGTCTGTAGGGAGGTAAGCTGCTGTTTCTCCTTTTAAAAAACTGTTCTGGCTGGGTATTGGTGTTTCTGTGCTGTGTTGTTAGTGGCTCTGCTTCGGAGTGAGCGTGTGTGTGTGTCTGCAGGGAGGGTATGTTTCTGTGCTCTGCTTCGGAGGAGTGAGCGTGTGTGTGTGTGTCTGCAGGGCTCTGCTGTTTGTTTTTGGAGTTTTTTCTTCTTCTTAAACCTCAGCAACGGAGATGGCTCTAGTGTTTGTTTTTTTGAGGTTTTTTCTTAAAGCCTCAGCAACGGAGCACCTTCCGACTAGGCTTGCTGTGCTCTTTTTATTTTTTTGGTGATTTTTTTTTTCCTCGGCCGGAACGGATTAATCAGGTTTCAATGCATTCCTATGGGAAATGGTGCTTCTACTTACGAACGTTTCAACTTACGGCCACCGTTCCAAAACGGATTAAGTTTGTAAGTAGAGGTTCCACTGTATAAGAAAGGAAAATAGGTAGAGTAGATGTCAAAGACCAGGTATGGCTAATAATCCCACCTAAAACTTTGTATTGTAGTGAAACTATCTTGTTGGCTGAATCAGTTCTAGACATACCCTATGTACTTATTTATTAAGGATCATTCAGCCCTTTTAAAAGACATTAAAGGCATTAGTCCTTTTTGGAGTAATACAACCAAATGTTATTTTTTCCCCTGTCTCTGTCTTCATGTGTTAGTTTTCATGTTTTGTCTCACAGAGCTGTCTTTTTTTTAAAATTACTGTTTAACTAAAGTGAAATTTCCATATATGCTTGATTTCTAGTAAAATGTAATTAACAGCTGATTTGCCAAGAATACTTGTTCTTTCTACTTTCTGCTAGTTGAATGTTTATTTTAATTAACTCACCTTCCATAGCCCAAGAAGATTTATCAAGTAGGTAAATTATGGTCAAGAATATTTATTTTGGGAAGTATGTGCTACATATACAGTCAACCCTCGACTTACGAACTTAATCCGTTCCGGAAGGACGTTCTTAAGTCGAAAAGTTCGTAAGTCGAATCAGCATTTCCCATAGGGATGCATTGAAAACCAATTAATCCGTTCCGGCTGTTTTTGGTTCTTAGGTCGAGGGGCGGTTTGTAAGTCGAAGCATTAGTTCCCATAGGAACTAATGCAAAGCCGGTTAATCCGTTGCTACCACTAGGGGCAGAATTTTTTCTTTTTTTCCCTTTTAACCTAAGATGACTTAGGTTTAAAAAAAAGGAAAGAAAAGAGGGAGGGAAGGAGGGAACAGAAACCTTTTCAACAGAACACCTTGAAAGTTCAAATTTCGTGCTTTCCCCGCCTCCCGCGCGTGTTTTTTTTTTGGTTCGTAACTCGAAGCAAAGTTCGCAAGTCGAAGCTATATTTTTCTATCAGAGTGGTTCATAAGTCGAAATGTTCGTAACTAGGGCCGTTCGTACGTCGAGGGTTGACTGTACCTATAAAGCCCTATATAGCTTGGGTCCAGGCTACCTGAAGGACCTATATGCGCCTTCTCAGCAATTAAGATCAGCAGAGGAGGCCCTTCTCTCGGTCCCATTGCCATCACAAGCACAGCTGATGGGGACACGGGAGAAGGCCTTCTCTGTGGCAGCTCCCAGGCTATGGAATGCTCTCCCTCGGGAGATCAGGATGGCCCCTTTCCTTTTACCCTTTCGAAAAAAACTAAAGACCCATCTCTTCCGGCAGGCTTTTAACAAGTATAACTGAATCCCTGAACCCCATTTTAGTAGATAATTTTAATCTTTTTTATGTTTTCATGTTTTAATCTTTTAGTTGTATTTTAAATCATATATTGTTTAATTTATCTTTTAATATTTAACTTTAAATTGTGTGAATTTTAAAGTTGTGAGCTGCTTTGGGTCCCGTGTTGGGAGAAATGCAATAATAATAATAATAATAATAATATAATGTAAAGAACACAGAGGGTTTGTCTGAAATGAGTACCACACACTTTCTATTTGATTACTTGTTTAAAATCAATTCTTTACAGCCACCATCTTCATTCTTCCCTTACAACAATGAAGCAACAACTTGTACTTGAGTCTTCCTTTTGTAAAAAACTGTTCCTGTGATAACCTGCTTAGTAAGGGAAGTTACACGAGATCATCGTAATTAATGTTACTGAGTAAACAAAAAAAGACTATTAGCTAAGGAAATGTTCAATTTACCTTTGCTTTGTTCTTGAAGGGAGTCATTATCATTATGCCACTAAGAACTTGTGTCCTGTTCTACATAATGTCGGTCTCTATGCTAAGAAATTTAAATGGCCACAAAATGCAATGTCAATTAGAAGGTTGACAAAAATTCAAAAGTGACATACAGAGGGGTTTTAAAAAAAAACACCATGAATCTTTTCATATTTATTTATTTATTTTATTTTATTTATTTTCCTATTAATAGAACAATATAGCTATAGCGTGCATATACCACATATTTGCAGTACTCAGTCAATAAAACTGGCTGAAATCCTGTTCATGTACATTCTGCAGCGTAAAGCTGATGATGTTATCAACCAGGGAAGTTTTCTGAAAAACCAAACATTTCCACCTTCCTTCACCAAGCCCCTACAGGTCCAGATTAATCTCTTTTATATTGTTGGGAGCCTTGGAGCTGAGAATGGAAGGGGGACATCTTTAATGACTGAAATTCTTTGTTGCCGCCCCTACTGCTTATATGTGACTTGCCTACATGTGACTTTTTCTCATCAAGTGATTTTATTTATTTATTTATTTCATTTATTTAACTTATATGCCGCCCACACTACCCAAAGGTCTCTGGGCGGCTTACAACAATCTAAATACAGTAAAAAGATAAAACAATTAAAATACAATTAAATTTCGTGGAGAGAATAAGTTTTTGCATCCGTTTGTTGGCTCCCTGAAACTCAGGAGCAAATTGGATGAGAAGGAGTTTGATCTGGTATAAAGCAGATGTCAAATATGTCTGTCTGCCAGGAGGGCAAAGAGGTATTCTTCTGCACCACTGTTTAAATCCACGGTACTCTTTTGTACTCAGGTTTCTGCATGCTTGTACTGTACCCAAATGTGTTGACAGTATAACAGGTGGGGAACTGTGGCTACAAGTAAGAAACAGTATTTTATTAGTAGATAGCAGTGATTTGAAGAAAGGGATGTCGGAGGAAGAAGGAATGTTTCTTTATTATTCTATATAGAAATGTAACAAAAAGGAGAAACATGAGATGTTTGCCCACCTATAATATATAAATGGTTTGGTTTTAGGTAAACCTTCTTTCGCACTAACTTTAAAGCTTTGAACCCCATAATCTGTACTTGACCATAGCTTAGCTAGATTGCTTTTTCAAAGAATTGGACATTATTATACCCTGCACAATTTTAATACGGAAAGTAAAATAATGTAATGGAAACAACAGAGCTGGGAAAGTGAAGGGTTTCTGATTTTTCCCCTATTTGAAATGGCTTTCTTTTTAACCTGTCAAAGATATTGTTGTGAATAGCCTTTGTTATTATCCTGCTCCTGTGTTCCCATTGATTATACAATAGAGCTGAACAGTGAGGTACTCCAATTCGAAAATGTAAAATGAAATATATTGAGGTAAATTATTACGTTCATTTCAAGAGATGTTCCCAGGGTTCCAGAAAGGCATCAAATCAACCTTTCCCATGAAATAAAAATAATGTCATCCATCAGTTTAGGAAAAAATGCTTGTGATGTCAAAAGGGGCTTATTCAGGTAATACTTTGTCCCCAGTACTCTATACAGAGTGAATCTGAAGGCAGGTACCAAACTCTCACACTCTCTTCACCACAGACAGCACGCAGGTAATATACTGGAGGATAACGAATTCTAATATAGATTTACTAAAGTGTTAATTATCCAGCCTTGACTTGTAGTTTCCAGACATCCTGTGTAAGAAAATAAATGTCTGTTGTCCTTGTTTCCATTCCTCCATAATTAGGACACCTGTTCTAATTAACAGTACCAAAGCCATGGTGGTAACTATTCTGCTTGTCCCCTGAAAGTAATGTAAAGCTTTGTGAGATAAAATGGGGAACAACTTTAATATATGCAGCCAGGTGTCTTGAGTCTTTCCAAGCCTCTACCACCAGGTCTTGCACTGCATCTAGCATATTAACAAATTTCTGAAGTGATTTGTCAACAGCCTCACAAACTACTTGTCGTACCACTTTGGAAATCTCAGGACAAAGTGGTATCTGATGAAATATGTGCCTCTGATACTGGATACTTGGTGGAATGGAAAGATCTTGTTCATAGAGCCAGGTGTACTAAACCGAAGGCTGTTTGGATCTCGAGATTTACGTTATGTGACATTTGTTCTGGGAGTCTTAGAGTATGATGCTGGTGGATCCAGTACAGGTTCAAACTGAGAAGTTCAGAGAATGTTGGGGCAGAAGCTTGTTCAAAGTTACAATGCTAAAAGTATGTAGTGAGTCAAGAGATTAAGACTAATTTGCATATATTTGCTGTATTTAAAATGTACATACTGTTCTTACACACCACATTGATTTATAGCCACACATTCTGGAATGGGGCCTTGAATGGAAACAATTAACAAAAAAGTACCTATACGAGTAGAAGAACAGACAACAAAATTGCCCACACTGGTTACACGGTTTCCAGTTTGCACTGCACAAATCCAATAGGATTCCAGCCATTATGTGTCAATCTAAATGTAGATACATATGTTTGTAGAGCAATTATTGCTGGAACATTTTGCTTAGTACATAAGTAACTGCAACTAAGACCAGAATATACAATTTGCCAAATACCATAGGCTCATTGTTTTCATGTCATGTGTTTTTCATGCCCTGGATCTGTTCCAGTTGGGCTTCAGGCTGCACCACAGCACGGAAATGGCATTGGTCACCCTGTTTGATGACCTGTTGAGGGAGGCCGACAGGAGCAAAACGTCTCTGTTGGTCCTCCTTGATATCTCAGCCACCTTCAATACCATTGACCATGGTATCCTCCTGGGGAGGCTCTCCGAGTTCGGAATCGGTGGTCTGGCGCTTGCCTGGCTCCGATCCTTCTTGAAGGACCGTCCCCAGAGAGTACAGCTTGGGGAGAGTGTATCAGCTCCGTGGAATCTTAATTGTGGGGTTCCGCAGGGCTTGATTATCTCCCCAATGCTGTTTAATATCTACATGAGGCTGCTGGGTCAGGTCATCAGGGGTTGTGGGGCTTCGTGTCATCAGTACGCTGATGACACCCAGCTCTACATCTCCTTTTTTCAACAACAGTGGATGCTGTTCCGTCCCTGCAGCGCTGCCTGGAGGCTGTACTGCAATAGATGCAGGAGAATGGACTGAGGCTGACCCCGGACAAGACGGAGGTCCTGAGGGTGGGTGGCCCCGCCATTGGTGGTTTGGGAAACTCCCTCTCTTTTGGGGGAGTGACTCTCACCGCGAAGAGTGAGGTTCGCAGCTTGGGGGTCCATCTGGATCCGGCGCTCACCATGTAAATCCAGGTAGCATCAGTGGTCTGCTCTGCCTATTTCCATCTGTGGCGGATTGCCCAGCTGCGTCCCTGTCTTGATGTTGGGGCACTCACCACTCTGGTCCATGTGCTTGTAGTCTCAAGATTAGACTACTGTAATGCGCTCTATGTGGGGCTACCATTGAGATTGATGCGGAAGCTTCAAATGGTGCAGAATGCGGCAGCCAGACTTCTCACTGGGGTGAGAAAATATCAGCATATTTCCCCCACTCTGGCTGCCCTGCATTGGCTGCCCGTTCGTTTCTGCATTGATTAAAAAGTGTTAATGATGACATATAAAGCCGTAAACAGTTTAGGACCTCAATATCTAGCGGAACGCTTCCTCCCACCTAGATCTACCCAAATTACTTGTTCTAGCCAAGACGGGCGGCTGAGGGGCGTAACGCCGAGGGAGGCCCGGAGAGAAAGAACAAGAAAACGGGCCTTCTCGGCAGTGGCCCCTTGCCTCTGGAACAGTCTGCCCCAGAGATCTGCCTGGCTCCCTCGCTGGGTGTTTTTAAGAGCAAACTTAAGACCTGACTCTTTAGGCAGGCTTTCCCTCCTGTCATCACCTAATTACTTTTGCCGTCTTGAATTATATTATTGTTGTTGTCTTTATTTTATTATATTGTTTTTCCTTTTATGTATTATTGTTAGCCACCCAGAGTAGACTTCGGTCTAGATTGGCAGGGTATAAAATGAATGAATGAATGAATGAATGAATGAATGAATAAATAAATAAATAAATAAATAAATAAATAAATTTTCCAGTTTGGCCATTTTGAGTATAGTTCTGAATTGCATGTTGATCTATGGAGTTGTGATTCACAGTGCTCTTCATTTGGAAAGGGAAAAAATCAGATACTTTTGTGTATTTCATGGAGATAATGACGATAAGCTTGAAAATGTTTATGGAATAGTTTTCACAGTGCCATGAATTACTGAGTCAGTGAGAGATTTTCTTCTTCAAACCTTCTTTTATAACACACATTTCTATGAAAAATCTTTCTTACAATTTACCTTCATTTTTGCACTTCATCTGAAGGACCTCAGCCATCAAGGATATGATTCATGAAATTCAAATGCGCACTTAGAGGTACTAATATAGGTGGCATCAAAAATAGTTTCCTTAAGCTCATTTCTCATTTTCACCATAACAGACTGTATCAACAGGTACACATCTGTTATTCACCTTCATTTTCTTTCTCCGCTTCCTCAAGTTTTGACAAATGCTATTTGAATACCTGTTTTTCATGGAAAATTAATGTGCTATGGTGGTTTTCAGGTCCCTAAAAAAAGCACTAGTTGTAATTGTTTGCTATATTGGAAATAAAAAATTGACTTTTCTTTTTTCTGTCATTATGTGACATTTTCTTCAGGACAACAATAATTTATTTTCCTGCTTCTTTTCGGTAGAAGTTGGAAGCAAATACCTCTTTTCAGTATATTTTTCTGCAGCCATTTTAAAATATTTTTGTAGGGGGAAAATAGTGTGCTGTCTATATCTTCTGTTATGTCTGTCCTGTTTCCTCCTTCTTTTCAGTTGAATATGTTCTCTGATATAATCTGAAAACATTTGTAAGATGAAAGGAGGAAATATTTATTAGAAGAAAGACATTCATGGTCACTGTAACTGACTTTTACCATCTATCAATATTGCCCCCTAGGTTAAGAAATTCTGTCCTCTTATGGTGTGAACCTAGAGAACACTTGACATTAGGGATGGGACTTTCATGTTTACATACACAAAAACCCCACACGTAAAAGAGGCTCTTCCTTTTTTTGTATTCTTTTGTTGATTCTTGTTAGAGAATCTCTAAAATATGAATGATTCATATTAATGAAAGAGATGTACACAAAACTTCCACTTTTTGTGTTTCCGTCTTTTATTTAACCTTTCTTTCACCCTTTGTGTGTCTAGCATTTCTTTCACCTTTGGTATGTAACCTTTCTTTCACTCTTTATATGTCAAATAGCCTGATGAAGTTTCATTTAATAGCATTGTGAGGGCTATTGAAAAGACATAGTGGTGTGACCAAAGAGGGCTCTCAGCAGTCAGTCTGAACATCGGGAGTGGGGGGGGGGGGGGGAGGATGTTGAATTTGTAGAGAGTAGTCCTCTTTTGCTTCAGCTATTCTTATGGATGGAATGACTGTGTGCTGATGAACCTGGTGACCTCCATCTTGTGCTGTTTGCTTTCCTGTCTGGGTCTGTGCCTCCATTTTGGACCCTTTCTTTTTTATTTTTTGAGGGATTCCCCCCACCTCCCACATTTCTTTTGATTTTTGCTGCTGCCTTCCTGATTGACTTGAGAAGACATCAGGTGGTGGAGGGGAGAAAAATCTCCCCAATGTTCTATTACTTTTGCAGTGGGGATGGGATTTTGATTGTATTTTTTGCCTTCATTTGCTTGAGAGCCTCATGCCGCAGTAGTTAAACTGCTGTACTGCAGCCAAAACTGTGCTCACAACCCGGGGTTCAATCCCAGGTAGCCGGCTCGAGGTTGACTCAGCCTTCTATCCTTCTGAGGTCGGTAAAATGAGTACCCAGCTCGCTGGGGGGAGCAGCAATGTGTAGCCTGCATAATTAACTTGTAAACCGCCCACAGAGTGCTTGAAGCGTTATGGGGCATTATATAAGCAGCATGCTTTGCTCTTTTTTTCCCCTTGGTTTTTGGGAAGGAGGGCAGTGTGTTGTTTTTCTATCTTCCACCCATTTGTGTGTGTGTCTGTGAAGTGTGTGTGTGCTTTCCCGGTTTGATTGGTTCTTTAACATTGTTACAGTGGTGCCTCGACTTACGAACTTAATCCGTATCAGAATGGTGTTCTTAAGTCAAAATGCTCGTAAGTCGAAGCACCATTTCCCATTGAAATGCATGGGAACGGGATTAATCCGTTCCAGCATTAAAAAAAAATACCAAAAAATATATAAAGCACACAGCCCCATCGGAAGGCGCTGGGGCTTTAAAAAAAACAACAACCAAAAATAAACAGAGCAAGCCCCGAAGGCTGCAAAAAAAAAAAAAACACAAAAAAAACAAAAAACAAAAAACAACAAAAAAACAAAAATAAACTTCGAGCAATCCCCATGCTGGGACTGCAAAAAACAACACAGCACAGAAACATAACCCCCCTCAGCCGAAACCCACCCTGCAAAACCCACCCGGAAGTTTCTAAAAAGGAAAAAGCAGCACCTTACCAGGCAGACCGAAGCCTCCTCCGATGGCACTCATTCCCCAGCGGGGAGCCTCCTCCTGCGACACACGCCCCGTCCACGGAGGAGCCCCTCCGACCCGCGCGCCTCAGCCCAGCGCCTTCGACCGCCCTTACTCATGAGTAGACCTGCGCCTTCGGCGGGCCTTACTCATGAGTAGACCCGCGCCAGGGATGGGCAGGGAGCGCACCGGCTTTCTGCCCCCCGCGGCGATCCGGTTCCGCCCCGCCTCTCCTTCCTCCTCTTGCGCCGCAGGAGTAAAAAAGTTCCCTGACCCCCTGCTCTAACCGTTGGGGTGAAAGCTACAAAGAAGCAGCCTCTTCGCCACCAACGGTTTGAATTTCCCGCCTTTTCCTGCTGCCTTTTTCTGCTCTTAGGTCGAAGCTTCGCTCGCAAGTTGAAGCAAAATTTTGCGAGCGTAGCTGCTCGTAAGTCGAAATGTTTGTAGGTAGGGGCATTCGTAAATCGAGGCACCACTGTATTAGATTTATTGACTGTATTTTTGTTGTTAAAAATTATGTTTTGGTGTGTGTTTCTTTTGAGGGGGACAGTTTTGTTTGCTTCTATGAGAGTTTGTGGACCATGGACTTTGTGATTATCCCAGTGTGCCACTAGGTTGTGCGACTGTGATAACATAAACTAGTACCTGCATAGGTCTGATGATGATGTTTCTTTCTCATGTTCTGTTGCTTGTTTTTGAAGTAGAAGGAGCCTCTGTTGCCTCACCATTCTGCTTTTTTTAAAAGTAGTTTTTAAGGGTTCTGTGGCCCTTAATTCAAACTAGTGCCAGAAAACACGAATGGGGAATCCTGAAACAAAATGACCCAAAAAGAGCTTTCTCTTCTATGTTAAATGAAAGAATCAGCAACTTAAAACACAAAAACAAGAAAAAAAGAACTAGATGGCCAAAAAATGAAAGAAATATGCTTTGGGGTTTTGTTTTTGTTTGTTTTTTGCTGTGCACAACCGTATTTGACATTATTATAATTCTGCTTTGAAATATTTTATCCTCATCCTCTGTATTCCTTAATGCAGTTGTTCACAACCTTGGGTCCTAAAATGTTCTTGGATTACAACTCTCAGAAACCCTGGCCAGCACAGCTAATGGTGAAGGATTCTGGGAATTTTAGTCCAAGATCTGCCATTGTTTGTGTTCCTCTTATTATTTAGAAGGCGCTGAATGAGATGAGTGATATCAACACATGCTCTAATTTATACCCAAATCTGGGATTCAGATGGTTCCCAGTGGCTGAATTCAACATTTAAAAAGACACAGTAGTGTTAACTTATGGGATAGAAGTGGTGAGACTGAAAGAAGAAGCCTTGAATTCAGAGTGTATCACCATTTTGATTAATTTCTAATAGTTATGTTGGAAGAAGGGATATTATTACGTTCTGTTAAGAGAACAGATGTACTCTTAAAGGAAACTTAAGACTGAAGTGTAATTTTGTGCACCTAAAATGGATCCATGCATATAAAATATATCCTTCATACATAGGCATCCTATTCAAAACAACTAAGGGATAATAGAATTAATATACAAAGTGTTTAAGTAGCAATCAGTTACTGAGGGCTTGTGAAACTGAGTTCAAGAAAGCAGCGGATTTGCATACACATGTCAATACAGAGGGTTTTTCAAGTACCCATGACAACATTATTCAGGAGAAAGCTGATGAAATTTTGAATAATCCTTTGGAATGGGAATATTTAATGGGATTGAAAACTTTGACTGGAACAAATGCGCAAAGCAAGTATGATAGAGAAGCTGTACTGAAAGGTTTGCAAAAAAGAAGAAAAGCACAGGTAGTGATTAATGTGCTAATATAAATAGTATATTAGCTCTGACAGCTCATTTGATTGCAGTTTTTGGTGTCGTTTTGTTTAATTATTCTTCTGAAGTATTATACATCAGATGTATTCTTCATAAATAAGTCTTTGAAACGTCATGTTGTCAGTGTTTTGAAATAGTCATTCACTACTTGCTTAAAATGTGGAAATATATGAAAATCTGTCACCTTTTATTTCAGTATTTTTCCTCCTCTTCTAAAATTTCAGTCCAAGAGATCATCTGCAGTTACATTTCATGAGAATGTAGCAGTTACTTCAAGAGAAACGGCTAGTTTTCTTTTCTTGGATTTATTTAGAGTTCGAGTGAGTCTGATGAAGCACCACAGAGGTCTTTTTTGTTTTATACCAATTAGCTGATGCCGTGTAATAAACTGGAGTCAGGGGTTAAGTCCCCTTCTGTCTGTCCTTCAGTGTAATAGCAATGGCCAGCACAGTGGATATTGCAACCCATGGCACCCACCACAAATCTATTCTGTAGTAGATGGGTAGCATGCAAGGAGCTGGAGGTGTGAGGAGGAGAGAGTAGTTAATCACCCACATCATAATATTTTATTTCAAAGCACTGGCAAGGTAAGTAGCGAAGTACACATACATCCCTTACCTACTTTGTGTCTACTTCTTAACCATTGATCATGCCCTGCTAGTTTTCTTTTTATAGACCTAGTGATGCCAGTTATTACCTGCAGTAGCAGTACACATGATTATTGCAGAAGGAATGGTTATATTCTTGAAGTTAACTTCTTCTTTTCCTGGGTAAAGCTTGAAGAGTTGTTGAAATGTCCAGAGGTTTAACTTTAGGTCATAGCAGAACAAATGAATAAATGAGGATATGGCAAATAATATATGATAGCACTGCAGTACAGATGCAACTCTCTATAAAGTTATCATCTTAAATGGAGTGCACTTATCTGGTATACCTGTCAAGTCATTTACCCCAGAATTTGAAATGGTTTAAAAAATTAGAGAATGAGGGGGGAGAGAAACATGCAGAATGTGGAAGTGTCCATATAGGGGCACTGAACAGATCCAGAAAGTTATGTTATGTTTGATGGGTCAGGTCAACAGAGGCACTGTGATAGATAAAAACATTTCCTGAACAGAGAAATTGTCATTGTAGTTATATACTGTTGTTTATATATTATGCATTCCTGTTGGTACTCAGCTTGTACTTTGGAAAATTCCACTGAGAAGTATCAAAAGAGCCACTGCTTAATTTTCAAGAACCTCTTTACACACATACTGTGTGTATTTTGATGTCTTCCCTGCTTTTGAAAGTAATGAAGTTTTATTGATCTATTGCTGAGATTCAATCTGTGTCCTGTTTTGCAACCCCTAGCCAGCAACCTGATAGAAGCTGGTCTGAAAGGTTGTCACTTCCCCCACAATATCAAAATCCATCTGGGTATCAAAGTATAAGTATTTTCGTTGTTGCAGTGACTCCAAGTAACATCAACTTGTCTAATTCTACATGTTTTATCTACCTACATCGTTTCTGTGTTCCCTCAGTACAAAAAATATTTCAGAGTTGTTGAAAACATCCAAAACATCTTATAACTATGGAAAACCTACAGGCAGAAATGCTTGAAAAATATATGAAAGCAAACAACAGATCCAGATCTTCACAGATCTGTGCAGAATGACAAGCCTGCACTGAGCGATGCTCAGCTCTAGTCCTTTTTCTGGCAAAGGTCTAGATATATCCTCCTGATCCTCCACTACGACCTTCCTGGGTTACCCAATCATGCCAGAAATCCACACATTCACTGTGCAGAGTCCTCAGCAGCCTTTTATCTATTTTCTTAGAGAGCTTGTAGTACTCTCCTGATTAAGTCAAACATCTTATTCCTCTCCTTTCGTTTTAGCAAGTGACTTTGAGGTCCAATTGTTACGTAAGGAGGAAGGTGAATGCTTTCATTCTTATGGTAACTTCTCTCTGAGGTATTTAATTAAAAAGAGATAGTGTCTCCTGTGTGTAACATTGCTGATGAGATGATTGATGCAGAATGGCAGCTCTTTAAGGATTATTCTCTTGGGAATGTTTTCTTGTCTATATGCATGCACCTGAAGGTTGAATGAGATAAATTGAGATTCGATCCAAAGTTTGTTCTGACATGTACTTTCTGACTAAATTTAAGTAAAATGCTTTAGAACAAAGGGAGCCTTAATTCTTTTGCTTTAAAAAATAATAGTGATTTTCCCAGAGTCTTTCCTACTATTTTTTTTTCTTGAGCAACAGGACAGATTGTGTCTGTCTGTGCCCCTTACAAATATGGAGTCAGTCTTTTTTGTTTTGTTTTGTTTATTTTCTCAAATTATGCTCAGGTTACTTGTTTTGGATGACATCCACAAAGTAGTTTGGGATAAGAGTATATCCATAAAAATACTGAAATAGCTATAAAATAAAATTTAAAACAAATTTTAATGAGATTAAATGCAAATTACTGAAAAGTTCTTTCATTGTTGTTGTTGTTTAGTCGTTAAGTCATGTCCGACTCTTTGTGACCCCATGGACCAGAGCACGCCAGGCCCTCCTGTCTTCCACTGCCTCACGGAGTTGGGTCAAATTCATGTTGGTAGCTTCGATGACGCTGTCCAACCATCTCGTCCTCTGTCGTCCCCTTCTCCTCTTGCCCTCACACTTTCCCAACATCAGGGTCTTTTCTAGGGAGTCTTCTCTTCTCATGAGATGGCCAAAGTATTGGAGTCTCAGCTTCAGGATCTGTCCTTCCAGTGAGCACTCAGGGTTGATTTCCTTCAGAATTGATAGGTTTGTTCTCCTTGCAGTCCAGGGGACTCTCAAGAGTCTCCTCCAGCACCACAATTCAAAAGCATCAATTCTTTGGCGGTCAGCCTTCTTTATGGTCCAGCTCTCACTTCCATACATCACTACTGGAAAAACCATGGCTTTGACTATGCGGACTTTTGTCGGCAAGGTGATGTCTCTGCTTTTTAAGATGCTGTCAAGGTTTGTCATCGCTTTCCTCCCAAGAAGCAGGGGTCTTTTAATTTCGTGGCTGCTGTCACCATCTGCAGTGATCATGGAGCCCAAGGAAGTAAAATCTGTCACTGCCTCCATATCTTCCCCTTCTATTTGCCAGGAGGTGATGGGACCACTTTCATTACTGCCAGTGTAAATTCTGCTGGCTGTGGTACTTGGAACATGGGCACTAAAATCATCTAAACATGCAGTTAAGCATCAGGGAGCTCATATGAGAGAAGACGTTCACGGAGGCATTTTTATCTTTAGACTGTTTAGCAGTTTACAGGTAAGACCCACCATTATGGATTGAGCCTGAAAGGTAGCTGGAAACCACTGACGTTATTTTCAAAAAGAAGTAATGCAGTATTAGAAACCAGTCTGTGACAGAATCTTGGTTGTCACATTTTGAACCCTTTGCAACTTCTCACAGTCTTCAAGGGCAGCCGAGGAAAAGTTGAAGCTACTAGTGTACCTTTATTAGGTATAAGAAACTGATCCAAAAATATTTTCTCGCAATAATTGCAACTGTGTTGGAAAACGTAGATTCAGGAGCACTTCCAAACTGTGAGCCTGCCCTTTCGATACCATTGGACTTTGCCAAGTACAGGCAGTTTATCTCTTCTTAGGCTGAAATTTGTTTTTAGCTTGGGTTAAGGTATATATATATATATATATATATATATATTAATTCTTCCTCTTTCCCTACCTATTATCAGTTCTGGAAGTTATACGTAGAAATAATTGTTATATCTGGGATTGGAGGAAAAAGAGAAACAGAGTTGATATCATGAGGAGAATGGGGTGCCCTTGGTGTGAATTATGATTATTGTGTGCTGTCAGGTCACATTCTGATGTATGGTATCCCTTCTTAGAGTCTTCTAGGTAGAGAGTACTCAGAAGTGGTTTACCATTGCCTTCTTCTGAGGGTGTCCTGGGACTGTGCTGCTTGCCCAAGGCCACATAGGCTGGCTTTTCTGGGATGTACAATGGGGAATTAAACTCCCAAATTCTGTGTTTGCATCCATTTGCCTAACTCACTGAGCTACTCAGCCAGCTATAATAATCATATACCATGAAGTCAAGGTGATCCTTTTCCAGGTTTTCTAGATGTAGAGTACACGGAAGTGGTTGAGCATTCCCTTCTTCTGGGGCATCCTGGGGCTGTGCAGTTTGCCCCAGACCACACAGACTGGCTCTTCTGGGATGTGCAATGACTGGCTCTTCCTAACCTCTGGCTCCACCTCCAGATACCTAAGTCACAAGGCTATATTATGTGAGGAGGAAGATCTTGCTTTATTTTCTGGACTAGTCTAAGAATGTGGAGCACTGGAAGGTGCTGCGTGTTTAAAAATCCAAATGGGTATTAACCGAGTGATAGAATTACACTTGTCTCAGCAACATACAGTATACTTGGTTTATATAAATTTTATTGCCGAATGGAACATAAAATTATTGCCTGTAAATTTTACAAATTAATCTTGATTAGCTTTATAACATGGGCTGTGATGGTAACTGACACAGTATTTATCACTGGTTTATCACATTTGCTCTTGGAGTCTCTTATTGCGAAACCTTATCTCCCCTTGTGATTCCAATGAAGAGATGCTTCAGAAATATATTTTAAAGTTAACATGCATATAATGTGTTTTGCTATGACATTTGCTATTTGCCTTTGTAGGAATCCACCTTATAAAGTTATTTAAAGAAGTATGCTTAGAAGGTACTTACATTATATATTTTAAAAAAATCTGATATCACTGTAGATAATACTGATCAGAATCAAATGTTCCAGCAAAAGAACTTCGTGTCACCTGAAATACATGAACTCAGTTAGATGACAGTTACTATACTCAATGTAAAGTACATTCTATAATGAGCCGGAATCCCGTTAGCTAATTACACTGGCTTAAATACTTTTGGTGTGAATGGTAGCAATGAACTGCTGCAAGTTAACAAGTTGCTGCTTGTTTCACTCGTCCATCATTTCACAAGACTGGCATGCAGTGAGGAATTCAAGTTGTGACTTGTTATTTGGTGGCCATTTGCCACAGCAATGTATGATTCTGCATTTACAGCCAGCATAACTAATCAATAGGATTTTGGTCATAGAATGTTTGCTTTCATGATCAGTAGTACAACTGATGGTCATTTTGATTATTATGCTATCACATTACTTGAGTATAATGGATTTTGGTCAAGAATGTTTCACAGATGCTCTTTATTATTTATTTATTTAAAATATTTCTACCTCATCTTTCTCCTCAGGAGGGCCTAAGTTGCCTTACAGTATTATGGCTTGCAAGATGCTAACATACTATCAATTTATCTTTGTGATAAAACCCCATTATTCCAGTATGATATGGTAAAATCATTTTGTTTATCCAATAATTGGTTTCTTATATACTGCACAGTAAAATGCCTTGATTTTATTAAAGGAAATAGTATGTTTTTTCATGTAAAAGAGGAGTAGTATATGTATCTTCTGGCTGATGAAATCCGTGCAGTTATTTAAGTGTAATACCACAGCAAAGCCTTCATCCCTTGATAGGAATTTACCATAACATGTTGCAAGAGGCATCATGTCCAGCAAAGGAGAGAAATAGGATAGTGAATGAATGAATTGAATGATTTCACTATACTCTTTAGTAACCTAAGAGCCATGTTGGGCCCTCATTCTGGTAGAGAAGAAAAATATGAAATAAATATGCACATGTTTCATTTTTTAACTTAGCTTTAGCTTAGCGTGTTGTTGATTGAATGGTCTTTCTGACTTATACCCTTGTAGTCATGTGTGTACTCTCTGACTGCACCCCATTGTATAACACAAACACAATTATTAAATTTGCGGATGATATGACAGTGGTGGGGCTTATAAATAAGAACAATGAGTCTGCTTATAGAAAAGAAGAACAAGGGCTGACACTATGGTGTAAAGAAAATAATCTTATACTTAACACCAAAAAAACTAAAGAACTTATAATTGACTTTAGGAGGAGGAGAGATGTATATTTACCACTGTACATAAATGGTGAAGAGGTGGAGAGAGTTAGTAGTTTTAAATTTTTGGGTATCTATATTTCAGAGGACCTCTCATGGTCTATAAATGCTAATATGCTGGTGAAGAAGGCACAGAAGAGGCTGTACTTCCTGAGAGTGCTCAGGAAGATAAATCTATCTCAGCATTTACTTCTGTCCTACTATCGTTAGCAAGGGACGTGGTGGCGCTGTGGGTTAAACCGCAGAAGCCTCTGTGCTGCAAGGTCAGAAGACCTGCAGTTGTAAGATCGAATCCACGCGACGGAGTGAGCTCCCATCGCTAGTCCCAGCTCCCGCCAACCTAGCAGTTCGAAAGCATGCAAATGCAAGTAGATAAATAGGTACCACCACGGTGGGAAGGTAACGGCGTTCTGTGTCTAGTCGTGCTGGCCACGTGACCACGGAAGATTGTCTTCGGACAAACGCTAGCTCTATGGGTTGGAAACGGAGATGCGCACCACCCCCTAGAGTCGGACACGACTGGACAAATTGTCAAGGGGAACCTTTACCTTTACCTACTATCGTAGTACCATAGAGAGTGTCCGAACATATGGCATCCTCTCATGGTATGGGAGTTGCTCTGAAATGGATAGAAAAGTTTTACAGAGAATTACTAAAATTGTCCAAAATATCATTGGACTTCAGCTTCCAACCTTGGACAACAGCTTTGCATCTCACTGCTTGAGGAAGTCATTAAATATTCTCAGAGACTCTTCCCACCCTGCTTATAACTTCTTTGAACTGTTGCCTTCTGGCAGAAGATACAGAGCAATTAAAACTCAGACGACACGTTTTTTGAACAGTTTTTATCCTAGAGCTATAATTGCACTTAACAAGGAACTTAAGAATTACCAGCAGTGAGTTGTTGGACTCTGTTACTATTACTTGGTCTGTTGTGTTGTATGTTGTGTGGATACTATGAGCTTTAGGCGGGGTTCTGGGATTTAGGGATTGTTATGAGGGTGTGTGTGTGTTTTTGGTCTGGTCTCTGAGTGTTCTTTGTGAATTTCGTTGTAAGTGTAAACGGTGTATATACGTTCAATGACAATAAATTGAATTGAATTTATTTAGTTCACATTTTTTTATAGGAAAAGCAGTTTCTGTGGACTCAACATTGGTATTTATTTCTTGATACAGGATAAGAAATGGATTCTCAATCATGAAGATGTCACACTGGGAGAATTACTGGGCAAAGTGAGTAATCATCTGATCTAAATGAGAAAAAAGAAAACAAAGCACATCTGAGGTGTGGAGTTGAACGCATGTAGTGATAACTTTGAGAATGGCAGGTTTCTTCACCTTCCCTGTATTCAGCATTTTATTATAGCAGAACTATAGCATCACATTAGTTGAATAATCACTGGACAAAATTGAGCCAAAGTTAAACGTTTGCTGAGCCCTAATGATTTTGGAAAAATCTGAACAAGGCCACATGGTCCCCAAAACAATACAAATGCAGGAATAGGTAAAATCTTTATTGGACCATTAAGAAAATAAAACAAACAAACAAATAAAGCAAGCTTTCGATTATAATTCATCTTCTTCAGGCTGTGCACCAAGTTCTTGTGGGTACCTCCAAAATTATATGTTTATATTAAAGTCCCAAAAGTTTTATGGCCGCTGTTGGGGGCCAGGTGTAGCTTGTTAGATGGTGATAGCTATAGTCTGCAATCTGCAGCTTCTTGTAGCAAAATACCCATGGCAATGATATTGTATACTTTGCCCTGGAAATGCTTGGTGTGCTTCAGCTTCATGTTTAAAATGCCCATCCATTTTTGCACATTAGAGATGAAGGTCATGACTCATGATATGTAGAGAAATAGTAAGCAGGATGCTTAATGTTTTCCATGTCCACCATGTTTCCCCACACCCTCCCCCTGCAGTTTCTAAATTCATGCAGTGAAAACACGGGTCTGGAAATCCTGTTGGTGGAGAAAAATGCAGAAGGAGGGCTAAGTGCCATTTTGACTCCTCACTACTTCTCCTCTGAAAACTTGGTTAGGAAAGAACAGTGTGCAATGGAGAAGCAACGGGCAAGAGTAGAGTATTTAACTCTTCTTAGAGCTAATTTCTCCAAGGAGGAATTTCAGATCTGTATTTTATCATGGATAAAGTAGCATGTTGTGTTGCAAGCTCTACGAAAGGAGTGGGCAAAGTGGCACCTTTCCCTCCCCTAGCCCCTCTTCTCCTGACAGGTAAAGGTGAATTGTCATTCTGGAACACCCCCAGGAGTGGTGGTATGCCTTTTAAACAGGTCACAGCCTTCCTGCACCATTTAACACCCCAGAATATCAATTTTTCAAAGCTGGAAAAATTAGCCAGTTCTGGTTTCATTTTTTCGAACATCTTTAAGATGTTTTTGTGCCCACCCCCAACAAAGATTCCCAGGGACTTTTAAAAAAAGGCTCATGATAGTCCATTAGTTAAAAAAGTATTTACAGATGCTCAACGTCCTTTAGGTTGTCTTGAATGATTGCAACATAAAGCTGTGTGCATGAACTTCTGGTTCCCTTCTTTGTGCAAGGAAAGTGCTGGAAACACACTGTGCATGTGCAGCAGTTTCCTTTCATAAGTTCTATGCACTAGATATTTTCATGCTTAATTCTGTTTCATGTGGAGAGCAGTTGAACTTAGTTGACTAGACATATAGTGGTATAGGATTTGTCATCTCTGCCCAATGATAGTCCTTGTGGAAATAGTGGGAATAGGCTTTATGTGTTTCTTCTCCAGCCTCCATCTGACAACTCAGAAGCCAATGCAGATGCAAAACTTTTTGCTGCCTGCCGTGAAGCACAAATAACGCCTTTCCTCCTTGCCGTGGCAGCACATGAAATGGCCTTGTTGCACCATTTGGACTCCATTTCCTACCTTTGTCTATTTCCACTTCATGGTGCAGCCTGAAGACAGCTTTTTCATTCTTCTGCAGAGCCAACTCTGCCTGCACTGTAGGGAGATCTGAAAGAGGAAGTACCTTGTTCACGTAGAAATGGGATCTCTTGATTTGCCCATTTGAGCGATGAGGGAGAAGCAGATAAGGCAGCATGTGAGCCCAAAGTTTGCTTCTAATATCTGTTTCCATATGATCATCGGAAACAAATATCATCCATCTAACATTAAGGGGGAGTAATTTGCATTTATTTGTTTCTATTTCTTGATCATTTCTGTGCTGAAATTTTTCTTCTGTGCCACAGTTCAGTGTTACAAGGAGCACCCATATACAAATAAAAATACAATCAATTTTTCAAAACCATGACACAGAAGCATACAGTAGATAAGACAACTGATAGTTTCATATTATATTCAGTGGCCTCATATTATATCAGTCTGCCAGAACCAGCCACCAAACCAGACATTTTAAGATCTGTTTCTGAAGCTTCATGAGTGTATTGGAAGCATTTTTTTTATAAAGTAGTATGAATCTCATATTGAAGAAAGGCCTGCTGCCTGCTGTCATAGATTTTGTCCTTTGGCAGATACTAAAGAATGTAAATAACACATATGCAGGAGGCAGTCATTCAAGACCCGGACCCTTTATGAATTACAAATTACAGTGTTCAGAAATGCTACAGATACTGCATATGTGTGTGTGTGTGAGAGAGAAAGCTATCACTAGGTATAACATGGAAGCATTTATTTACTATGCCATTATTAAACTGCTTTAGCCTATATATTTTACCTTTCGTTCTTCCAAACAGCATCTCTTCTGTGTTTCCTGATTTGTGTTACTCTTTGTATTAATGTACAGTATGATGTGGTGGTAATCTAAAAGACCTTGTTAATTTTTTTCCCCAAAAGAAGTTTTCCTTCCATAGTGTGGTTGTGTATGCTGAATTTTATATATCACTTTACTGAAAGCAAGAATTCTGTATAAAGTTGTTCCAAGAACAGTTTTAAAGATTTAACCACATAATGGTCCTATCGAAATATAAAGAAACTCCAAGATCTACCACATTTCTATTTCCTTTTCCTGTGATGATTTGGTGCCTTGTAAGATTATATTATTTGTGCTTTGAAGGAAATGCTAGCTCAGGGTCTAGTATTATTGATACTTTGGTGATGTGGGAATTTCAGCTTCACTGCTTATTCTCATATCACCAGGATAATGCCTGAAACTGTCTGGGGAAAGTCAGTGCTTTGATCCCACCCCACCACTCCAATACCATTGTTAGCCCAGTTTTTGAGGACTGATGCTGGCATGAAGAATTACTCTGAGATAATGCTGCAGCTTCCAGGCATAACCACATGAGTACTAGTCTACATAGGGACAAAGAAGCAGCTAAATAATCCACCCTTCCTTCAAAATTCTGCTTCAGTTTTGGGCACAAAAGAATTATATATTTGGATACTAGAATTGCTTTGATTAAAATGATTTCGTTGTGTGATTAGGTTATATTATTTGAAATCTCCTACCTAATATTTCAGTTTCCTGAGGCACATCTCAGTAAAAACAATTTTATTAATCTTCCTGAAAACCTTAGAGGCCTACTTCGTTACTTTTATAAGTCCTTTTGCCTTACTATAATACCATAACATAGAACTAGGTATAAACTGAAATCCATACACAGTAAGTGAAAAGCAGTTGAACACTTAGCTGGTATCTCTTTGATATCATTCTCTCTGATCCTTTTCAGGTCTTTCACTGATGTTATAATTGTCCCAGAAGTGTCATTTTACAGATCCAAGTTGAGCAATAATTCTGTTTTATTTAGTTTAGCTTGTTAAATAGCTCTAAATAGCACATTATAAATGTGCAATACCCAGAACAAGGTTTTTACTATAATTTTAATTAATAGCTGTCATTGGCCCCCCATCCCTGTGCCACCAACAATTGAAATAATATGTAGTACACAGATTAAAGGTGTGGGTATGAAAGATTTCTGGTCTTTGCATTTCCATTCTCTTACTAGTAGAGATATACCACTTATATTTATGCCACTGCTTGACCAGAAAGGCCCACAAGACAGCTTATAAAACAAACAAGGAAAAAGAACTTCCAAAATTTAAGACAGTTATATCTTATTGGCATTTTCAAATAAAAAAAACCCCTAATACTCAAATGTGCCATTCCCACTGCCTAAAGCCAGTTTAGGGAAATGTTGAATAGTGGAGGACTATAAACCAAAAGCTTGTTCTGTCAACAAGCTGGAGCATGTCCAAAGGAGGGTGATCAAGATGGTAAAAGGCCTAGCAGTCAGTCCCCATGAAGGACAGTTCAGGGAGCTGGTTATGTTTAGCCTGGAGGAGAGACAGCGGAGGACATGACCACACCAACGTTTGTCCCAGGTTGATGCAAACCTCTCTATTTTGCACCCTGGCATTTTAATGGCTGCCTCAGTTAATACAGAAATGTTTTTATTATCCCAGAGAGGTGCATTTCTAGTGTCCATATATCACAGTCCCCTTCCCCTCACCCTTTTCTGCCACTATCATCATCTTCTACACCGACTATTGTCATCTTTCTCATCTCTTTTGCTGACATTCAAATCCCTTCTGTTTTTTTAGTGTCTAACAATTGAAATAGCACTGAACTGACAAGACATGGTAAGCGTTTGCATTAGTGCTGTATCATTTTAGCACTGATATTTTAAAAATACAATTTACAAATTGCATTGCAGTTGTAGTCCTTACCAGTATGAGTGGAAAGGCAGGCACAAGAAGTAGGGCTCACTCCCACAACATACCCTGCTTTGTGCATCATCAGTGATGTCATCTGGACACATCCAGCAATGGCCCTAAAGGACCAAGAGAGGTCCTTTCACAGGCCAAAATTATGACAAAAATCATGTGAGTGAATCATATGCTACAACAATGCAAGCCCTGCTGGCCGAACAAAATGTACCACATAAGGTAGTTATTCTACAATATGGGAAGGGATGTCAAGTGGAAAATAGAGCAAGCTTGTTTACTGCAGCTCCAGAGAACAGGACCTAAAGTAACAGATTCAAATTATAAAAATAGACATCTGGACTAAATGTTACAAAGAACTTCCTATCAGCCGTTAGTCAGGAGGATGGACTGCCTTGGAAGGTTGTGAAGAACTTTGTTTTTATGAATGGGTCACATAGCTACTTTATGTATTTATATTCAGTGAGGGAAAGGACATGTCTGTGTTCCCTACAAAGTCTCTGCAAATCACAACCACATTACAAATGCCTGCACAAACCCTTATAATCTAACAAAAAACAAAAGAAAAATAAAGAAGACAAAAACATTGTGGCACCTTAAAGACTAATTGCTATATTTTAATGCGAGCTTTCATGGACAAGTCCACTTCCTCAGACATAAGAGAATGCCATGTAGTCCCACTCTTATGTCTGAGGAAGTGGACTTGTCCACGAAAGCTCACATTAAAATATAGCAGTTAGTCTTTAAGGAGACACAGCATGTTTGTCTTCTTTATTTATTATTTTTCTTTTGTTTTTGCTTGATATGCTTGCACAGACTAACATAGCTACCTCTTCTAAAACTACTACCTTATAACCTGATTGTAGGTGGTGTAAAAAAGAGGGAGGAAAGACTGGCTAGGACTAGATAATTGGTAGTAGACACCTATCTTCCTCTTTTGCAGCTTCAGAAAGCTCGTCTAATTTCTTTTTCTTTTTTCCCTTTCTTCTTCACTCTCTCCTACAAGGAGAAGTCAGATGATTGGGCATCCGCCCCTTCTGGGATCATAAAGAGAAGTTGGGGCTCATTTCCATATTCAGCTAGGTACAGAGAATAAAGAGAGTTGGGAGGAAGGGGGCTGTTCTAGACAAGCCAGCCATAGTAAGGGTGAGTAGTTAGGATTATTTAGTTACAGTTCGGCCGTACTTAAGTCAAACCTTTCATTGTGTTATTTGTGGTACATGATTGGAGTGAACTGAGGCAAGCATAAAATTCTGTTTAGTTTAGATATTCCTAGGTTTCTTTATTAAGGGTCAAACCTTCACAAGATTTCTTCCAGCATCTGAAAATGATCAACATTCAGAGCTAAGCATTGAACATCATGGAACATTGACGGAATTAATAATGCAGGGGCAATAAAAATTGCAATGTCCATAAAATACAGCCCATCAGAATAACAACCCTACCAGCAAAAATAGTTTAAAGCTATTCCAGCATAAAGCAAATCAGCAGCATGATAGTGAACTTTTATGAAAAGAAGTTCTTAAAAACATTAAAAGCCAGTTAAAAGCCTGTACGTATGTCAGGCCTTTAACTGGGTTAACGTCATTTCAGCTTTGGTCCAGTTGGTTCATTAAGATCAGTGCTAGTTATATTTGTTCTTTTCGCTTCTCCAGTAGTTGACTGAGTTCCCCGAACTGTGATTCACATCTTCTACTATTATCTCTTGTTTTATTTTGAATTGTTTCATCACAGGGTGTTCAAGATACAAAACATTTAGAAGTTGTTTACTGTTGCCTCCTTCTGTGCTGTACTAGCGAGTTAGCTTGAGTGTCACTGCAGTTGTCTATGAATGATCCTCCACCAGTGTCATTTTCCACTAATGTTCCATAGCTGCCCTTCAGGAATTTCCCGTTTTTTTCTTTATTCATATCAGAGTGTTACACAATTTTAAATTATGGACATATAGGTAAAATAGGTAAAATTAAAAACAAATTAAAACGTTAAGATAGACTATTTCTGACCAGAAGCAGGCTACTTCAATAGTGTCATCCTGCCATTTGCTATATCTTCTTTTGTACACAAAAGTACTACATTGATTGAATTTCTCTACAGTCACAGAAAAATTGTCCTGTATCCAAGTATTTGGTACAAGGATTTTTCTGCTCCATCACCATTAGAACCGGCAATTCTCTTTTACTGATGCAGTCATTAATTCCTGAAGAGGGTGGATGAATCTTTCTCAGACTTGACCCTTCTGTCTTGAGTGACCCTGTTAGGAGTCTAGACTCTTTAAGAAGTCTAGTCACCTGACAATCTTGCTCTTCCTGTTATCCTCAAATCCTTTCATCATTGAAGGTGTGCATCCAAGAGGAGGTTCAATATTTTTAAAAATTCTGAATCCGCTTAAGCTAAAAGGAAGTACCCTTTCCTGTAATTCAAGTGTGAGCTTTTGTAAGAATGTTGTTAAATTAGCACAGCACATTGTGATGTTTTATGATATTTTATGTGGTTATGGTAGTTATGGTTGGTTACTCAGAATTTGTGAACTTTGCAATTACAGGGTAATTTTGGTGAAGTGTACAAAGGAACATTAAAAGATAAGACTCCTGTTGCTGTAAAAACATGTAAAGAAGACCTTCCTCAGGAGCTGAAAATAAAGTTTTTATCAGAGGCCAGGTGAGTGGTGAACATTGAATTAAAATATGCACCTGGAATCTGTTAAATTTCTACATACAGATACAGTTTTTAAAAGAAGATCTCATTCATTACATTGGCTGAAACTACTTAAAGTTTTCCACTACAAAATGAGTTTCTAAGTGGTAAAGGAATACTGTAATTGGGATGTTGGTGCTCCAGTCCTCTGAAATAGGTATTTGTTTTTGAAAGACTGTTATATGAAGGCAGTCCAGTACAGTAATAAAGATGGGGGGAAAAGTACTGTCCTCCTGTAGAAATTAGTATGCATGCTCTGGAAAATATTTTGAGTAAGGTCATCTTAGTATTAAAATCATAGTTGACACAATGCTGCTGTTACACAGGTAACTCCAGTTAGGGGACTTTCCCTGTCCTTGAAATCACATTGGACAGAAATGAATTGCTTTTTTTTTTTTACCATCTTGCAACTGTGGAAATTATTATGTATCTATTATTTAAAGAATTATTTGAATTAATTGTCTTTACAGCCTTGCTCTTCTTTTTAAACAAGATATCTCTGTACAGAACTGGGCAGAAACCTTCTGGATGGCTTAATACACAGCTATACTTGTATGGCTTATTGTGTATAGTAAGAAGTGAGGTAGCTGAATGTTCATGTCCTTGTAACTTGGATTTCATATCCCTGGTCAGTTAGAATAATTAAGACAAATTATCTCACTAGCTGACTGAGAAGATAAATACCTTACTCATGCTGAATACCTTACTCATGCTGAAAGTGTGGACTGTTATTTGTATAAGTTTGTTGTCTGTTGTTAGCTCGTGCTGCCAGATTAAGTGGGGGATACAGAAAGCATGCTGCAAATGTCCCAGGTTTACTCAAACACACTTAGTGCCAAGAAGGGCTAACCAGCTATGTTCAAGTGGAGCTGGTTGCCAGTGTCTGTGCTCACCCATAGCAAGATGGGCAAAGGCAAGCATCCTCTGCCTTCTGCCTAGGCATCCTGCAGCTGCAGTATTTGTGTGTAGACTGCATCACCTCAGATTTTTGTGGTGGGAACAAGTCAGAGCCTTGTAGTGGAGCCTTGTGAAGAACACATGGGATACCGTGCTAGGGGGACCACTGCAAGGAATGGAATGTACATTTTAATATGAGTTATGCTTGTGGACTTGCTAGTTCATTCAGTGGGATTGTCCATTTGAACTCACTGTGCAGGAGCTTTTTGGTCCTAAAGAAGAGATGGAGGTGCAAACTCAAAAGCAGGCCTCATTTTGCTACTAGAAGGTAGCAATTTATGCCCCGTCCTTTTGATTCCCTAAGTCCTGCAACCCCAAGCTTGAGACAGGATATAGCTCCACACTGGTAGCCTTGCAGACCCCTCTGAAGACCGACGTAGATCACACCATGACTTATTTGTTTGTTAATACATACATCTGTTAGAAGAGATGCTCTTGTAAACAGTGTTACATTCTAATTGTGTTGCACTGACTGAAATCCAGTAGCGAAACGTATGCCGTGTAAAGCTGGTGACATCATTAGCTGCAGCAGTTTTAGGAAGTTAAAGACTGTCTCCTTATCCCTATTCCACAGTGAGAGAGATCCCGAGGGAGTCTTGGGACCTTTAGGGGGGATTGGAAATGTTTGATTTCTGAAAAACCATTGAAGCCGATAACATCTTCAGGCTTCATTAAATGGTGTAAATTCTGCATTGGATTTCATGAATAGGAAAACAGATTAGAGTGATGGAAAGGGCAGGTGTTTGCTGCATAGAGAATGATCACATATGAGTCTGACCTGTGGAATTTCAAATCTGCTCCAGAATTTTCTGGCTACTGTGAAGTTGTGGGAACTTGCTACCAGCCTTTTTACTTGCATTTGCTTGTGTTTGACAGGTGTTGATTAAAACAAATGGCAGTTTAAAACTGTTTTCTCAGCATACTATGGTTTTGCAAAGAGACATTTTTATGTTTTAGTTAAATTCAGTTGAATTAATCTGAATATCACATAGAGAGAGAATAGATTGTTATTTCTTCTTATCTAAATGTAATCTGTTTATACCATGAAATATACTGATACGATGAAATCTTTCCACCTTTGCAGAATACTCAAACAATATGACCATCCGAATATTGTAAAACTTATAGGAGTATGCACTCAAAGGCAACCTATTTATATTGTTATGGAACTTGTTCCAGGTAATATGTTTGTTTACATTATTACTTGCAATATATATTTTATGTTTTATGTTTCCTTGTATTTTTGTTTGCTTGGCAATGACTGCTTGTGCCTTTCATTTGCCTCTTTTCTGTTTTAAAAAATGTCCTTTCCCAGGCTGAATAGAAGAATTGTAGGGTCATTTTGTTTTGTCAGCAGGTGGAGACAGTGTCACAGTGATAAGCGTGTCCTTTTGTAAATCTGTCCAAATCATGAGAATATATGTAACACCTGCTGCTCCATATTGGTGCTATATACTGGATACATCTGTGAATAGCAAAATTCTAAAACCACCCTGGGCTATAGTATTTACTGCATAAAGGAAAAGAGATACAAAAGGGACAAGGATGTTTTCAGTAATGGATATTGAGACTTCCAGATATTTCCTGTGTATTATTTTGCATGCATAACTGTTCTTCACTTCTTTAGCTAGTCTGTGTGAGATATACTTTCATAATGTTGTTTTGTCAGGCAGTGACTACTGCTTTCTGCTTCATAATATTTACTAAGGCAGATGTCCCTTTGGCAAAAAAAAAATAAAAAAATCAGATTGGTATAGACACAGGGATAGTACTTATTTTTGAATTTTCACTAAGCTGGAACATGGTTAAAAAAAACCAAACTGATGCCTTAAAGATAGAGGCAGTTTTCCGATAGAAAACAAGAAAAACTTCATCTCACAAGATAGTTCTGAAATATAAAATTAGTGTTCTGTTATTCCATGGGGCAGAGCCCCATTCAGGTGTTATTCCCTGAAGAAATGAAAGATTACATGGATAATGCTGATGCGTGTGCATGCACAAGTCCTGACCACTGTGTCCCCATCTCAGACGGAAAGTAAAGCAGATCTTAATGTGTTGAGTGTAAAGGTCTGTAGAGATATTTACATATTTTTAGACAAAACACCCTATGATTTCCGCTAGTAGTTTAGATCACAAGTTGCTTCTCCAATTTCAGAAAGTTTCTTTTTGAAAGTTATTAGTTATAGTTCCCACTTCCACTGTAGAAGTAGTTTCAGTTATGTTGCAGTTTTTAACAGTAACGTTTCCTTTCTTTTTTTCTCAAAAGTAACTAAGTTTTAAACTACTTTTTAAATAAAATGGGAAGAGGTAGCTGTCTTTAAAAATGTGAACATTTCATAGCTCCAAACTACTGGCCTACGTATCATAAAAATATACTTCTCCAGTCTACCTCTTTATTCCCTCAGCACCTACCATGGAACGCAAAGCAGAGCATGAGCCAACATTTGAACCTTTTTGTGTTCCTCTTCCACCATTTAGTGACACCACTAAAGATGAAAGAAGAACCTGGGCCCATGCCTGTTTTTAAAAAAACAACTTAAACAGCAACATGAACTCCCAGTATTCTGACAGTTAAAGCATTGGTGTTGGTCCTTCAGGCATCGCCTGAATAGATAGGTAGATTGGGAAAGGGGCTTAGGAAAGAGAAGGGGTCCATGCTGCATCCTTTGAGAGCTGAATGATATACCTGTATGATTTGGAGTTTCTGTATCCTTCCTCTACAGTGGTCCGGAGATCCAGGTGTCCCTGACACATGCTGCAACCCTATTAACATGAGGGGGGAAAGTGGGGCTGAATTCTAGATCATGTTTGACAAAAGTTGTCCCAGATTATTTCCCTAGAAACGTACCTATTGTTCAAATAATGTGAGATTTGCTGGAGACAATCAGAAAAATCCTAGTGCAACATTCTGATAACTGAGTTTCTGGCTCAGTAAGCCAAACAGTCTATTTTCATAGTTATACTGGGACATGAAATTCCCTTACATACTCAAGAATTGTCAGACACAGAGTGCATAAGTGCAAGAGAGGCAAACTTAGTAGGAGGGATGAAGCACCATAACAGTCAAAGAGATTGGACCCAGGGATAGAGTGCTGAAAGTTGCATTTAATAAATGTTTGCAGCCATGTTGATCCATTAGAATAAAAGCTTCAGTACCAGCCATGAAGTTATAAAATACTGAACAAGCTTTGTAGGATTCAGACTGGATGATATGTTAAATAAAAATAAACCTCAGAAGGGTAGAAGGCGACTGGGGACATGGGAAAGAGTTCCAGTGTGGATAATTCCAAATTGTAAAAAGAAAACAAAGAAAAAGGTAATGTCAGTGTTAAAACTCATCCCCCCCCCCCGTGACTCATGATATTTTGTGTTTATGATTGGAGTGTGGTATGTATGTGAGAGTAAATCTAATAGCACAAGTCCATGCTTCGTCCTCCATGTTGTCCACTCTTCCACTGGAATGTGGCCTATTAAAACTTATGATGCGACACTCTGCCCACGTTTTTGACCACCACAGCCTTGTCTTGCCAGTCTCAAGAATGTAAAAGCTTTACCCATGTCTGGACATGGCACTAGCAAGATATAAACAATGGGGAAATCCTCTATAAATAGTATTTGGTATATTCTGGGTAATATTTAGTAACACAAGATTTAGGTATAGTAAAACTAAAAGGCAGTTTAGTTCCAAAAGCTTGCTCTATTAAGCACTGAAGGGTGAGGGCAGCCTGTTTCAGATAAGGGATCAAGTGGTACCTGAAAGTAAGACAAAGCTGTGGTAATCCAGCGATTCATTTGTTGTATGTATCCCATTCTAACCTAGGAGGCTGTATATGAGAAGGTTGTTGTTGTTTAGTCGTTAAGTCGTGTCCGACTCTTCGTGACCCCATGGACCAGAGCACGCCAGGCCCTCCTGTCTTCCACTGCCTCCCAGAGTTGGGTCAAATTCATGTTGGTAGCTTCGGTGACACTGTCCAACCATCTCGTCCTCTGTTGTCCCCTTCTCCTCTTGCCTTCACACTTTCCCAACATCAGGGTCTTTTCCAGGGAGATATAAGAAGGTTAGGTCCAGGCAAATGAAAAGCAGAATAATAAAGCTATACAGTAATTGATCCTGGGTGTGGGGGGGTGAACTGCTGAAACTGAGAGATCAGTTTTTGAAGACAAGTAGAGTAGATTAAGAATAGGCCAGGACTCATAGCAGAGCCAGCAGATCACAATTCAGAGCCATGGCAATATGGAGTATAACAATTTACAAGGAGAGTTGGGTAGAAAGTATGCACTTGAAACAAGGAAATCTGAAGTGAACCTGAAACTGGAGGAATTGGTGAGCAAGGTGTGCCTAGCATGGTTAACTGAGGAGCAGCAACTGCTAAGACCATAATGGCATCATTTTCACATGTAGGTAGAGCATAAGATAATGGTCTAGGGCAAGGTATGGGGAGACACTTTCTCCATTGGGAGTAATAGCCACTCAGAAATGCCTAGTATGTGGATAGCAAAGTAATAATCTGGTAGTGCTGCTCCGTAGATAAATCACTTGGCAGTCCATGTCAGTGGAATTATTTCTGCTTGTTGTATCTCTCTTTTAGGATCATAAACACATTACAGCTGTACGGCAGTTGCTTTCCTGGTTTATTTTGGGCAAATAGATCATCTGAGTCTTTTTCTACAAGCAAAAGATGCCATTTTGCTCAGTGCTGCAGTCATAAATGTAGGTTGAATGATGCCAGGCAAAATTCTGCTCACAGCTAATGATTCAGACGGTCTGTCAGAGCCACACTAGCCAAGAGCTTCTGCAAACAGAGTGGTCATATAAGGTCAAAAATACAGTAGCAGAAGGATCCATATGAGTTAGGGGACTCTCATCCTAATTTTACTTGTATCTCCCACCTTTTACAATGTTTTCAAAATACATTGGGCATTTCTCTTCAATGGAATGGGCAAAAAAATATACTTTTCTTGAAAGGATGGGCAAGTGGGGATACCCTAGATAAAATGCTTTCGGGTTTGCCTCTGAAGCTGTTGTTTCTCCCTATTATAGCCTTAGCTGGGAGCCAATAGCCTAGTTCAGTTTTTAATTTGTTACTTCTAAATGTATGTGGTTTTCATATGGTTTAATAGAGATACAATCCCTACTAAATCACTGGCTTGTTTTTTAGTGTCAGAATATAGCTGTAAAATTCATGCCAGTGTGCTTTTTATTACTTTAATATTTCAGAGCATATTCCCTTTTCATTTCATCCATCAAAATATTGCTGATGCAGCACTGGATGTTTTTGGATACTTTGAAACAATATTCCATTATGCTTTGTTTGGTTGCTCTAATGTTTAATTTTGTGCCTAATATGCCAAAACAAATGAGGCTGGAAGAGCATAATCTGACCACTTATTATCACAGTGAATACACATTAATCATTTAAAATAGAAGCTAATCCCTTAATTTGTGTATCACATAAATTTAAAGCCTGTTAGTATACTATGTAGGGAACTATACTGACATTTTTATCTAATAACTAGGCTGTTAGATTATACCACTGCTTACTTTTACTGAAAGGACAGAGAGGGGGGAGGCTGAACTAAAAAAGACAGGCCACCAATTCTGCAGCTCCCCCCCCCCCCAAAAAAAACACCCTGAACTGTTGTGACCATAATACTAATAATTTATGTAGCAAATTGTGGGCTGGAGAAGGTCCCCCTGCTTCCCAACCTGTAGTTCACCTGTGGACTGGGGTGTTGGTGGTGGAAACGCAGATGACATCCTCAAGGCCACAGGTGGCATGGCCGGACGGGGATTTAAGGAGGGAAGCGACATAGGGAGGAGGACTGTTGGGCCAACACCGTGGACTGGGAGGCATGCGAAGCCCAGAAGATACTACCACTGCTGGAAAAATTGACAGCTGGATAGGGGACCGTATGTCATTGCAATCCCAAAATGGGGCGCTGAGTTGAATTGCTGGTGCCACCTGAAGAAGCTGCCTGGGTCTGTTGGGAGCAGGCCAAGAGACAGAAGGCTTGGAGTCTTGAGAACTAGTGCCAGGCACACCGCTGGCAGAGGAAGCAGCAGGGGCGAGTGGCCCCATTGGAGAGACCTGCTGGTGAGCCTACCCACAGATATACAGGTGACCAGCATCCTGCTCCTCCTTGCTCCACACCTTGCTACCCAGGAGAACCCAGCCAAGTCCGGCTACAGTTCAGCCATGCCTCTTGAGAGGACTACCGTTCCTATGGGGCTGCAGCTACTGGCAGAGATGGGGGAGGTATGGGGGGGATGTGCCTTTGCCATGCTCATCCAAAGACAGCTGATTGTCAGCATACAACACCTTTGTAGAGTCACCCCATGCCTGGCACATTTGTGCGGTGTCCGAGAACTGGTAGAGGAGGCTGGGCTCCACTCCTCCCAGTGAAGAGAGTCCATAGGGGCTCAGTTCCCCTCCCCCAAGGGCCGTGGGAGTGACGTTAACTCCCTGGTGCCCTAAAGTTTTATTGTTCGGTCCAGTTGGCCATTTAAAAGTTCCGTTGCTCCAATAAAGAGCCTGTTCCAGCAACTACTTCTTATGTCATTATGCAGGAGGGTGAAGTGGGAAGGCTGTCCCACAAATAGAAAACTGGAAGCCCAATGAAAATTGCAGAAAGGTTTATTCCAGGTGTAATATTTTTCTTACCTCACTGGTTTACTGAGGCCCTCTCCTAAGTAGTATTCACTTATGACACTGACCTCTGGAGGAAGTCCTGCAGGTCTTTTATACACTTCTTCTTATTAAGAGTTGCCCAACGTTTCCAGTAGGTATAGATGCCTTCTCTTAATGGGAATGGTATTTTTTTTTTTTTTTTTTTGCTGATAGTAGTAACCATAGGATAAGGTAAATTCTCCCCTACCTTCACTTTGAAAGAATGTATGGCAGGGATCATGGAAAGTAGCCCAGTTCCCCATGTGGACTACCTTCCAATGCCTTGCTTGAAAAATATCCAGTGGATGTTCATGAGAATGAATTCTCTGCGTGTGTATTTTTATGCAGCTGGTTGGATATCTCAATGAGTTGGGTATCAGAACCAGAAGTTGGGAGTTCATTTCCCCACTGTGCCTCCTGGGAGAAGAGACAGCCTAGTCCCAGTGCCTAGACGACCCTGGAAAGCTATGACATAAATCAGAAACAACTTCACAGGACATATTAGCGATATTTGTATGCAAGGAAATTCCTACAGTCAAGGAGCCACTATGCCAGCATATGGTGCCTCTTCAAATATAGGAACTCCCATTGCTTACTGATGTATATGCCGAGAACTCATTCTTATGAACATCAGCTGGACATTAGCGAGGGGAACAGGGAGGTGACGCAGATCTGGTAGTGGTTGAGGCTCTAAGAACCTGTCTTGTGAAATTCCCCCTTTCCAGATTACTCCTGTGGGCATTGCTCATTGGAGTCTGCGTTTAAAGAATTCCCAAGACTGAGATATGTTAGTTAAAGATATCCTTGTGCAGATTGACAGAGTGAGTTTCTTAGAACAATTCCATTACTTCTAAACCCTGTCTTAATACCTTCAGGCTCACAGTATTGTCAAACTCAGAAGGCTTTCCTCCTATCTTTTCTCCCTTCTGTCTGCAACAGACTGCCGCCAGACCCAGCTGCTTCAGAAAATGTCATTATGTTAATGGGAATGGCTTTGAGGTTTTCAGTGCAAAATTGAAAGCGGGGGGTGAAAGAGAAAGCAATTCTTCCCCCCAGATTCCTGGAATAATGTGGCTGTATTGCATGTTAGTGGGATTTTTCTTATTTCTGCTCTGGACAAGTGAGAAAAGAAGCAGCAGGAAGTATATGTACTTGATGTGGGGAGGGGGGAATCCCCAGCAGTCTTTATTCTTTGTGCATTTTCACTGTGCTACCTGTGGTGCGAAATGATTAGTGCCTCTGCATCCCTCCAGATATTGAACCTAATGCTCTAATATCTCTTTTTCTCACACACATAGACACTGAATTTTGTCTTTCTTCTGTGAAGCAGTAGTTTTGTTTACTCTCTAGGTGGTGATGTAAAAAAACAACAACAACCCAAAGCTTGGGTATGACAGACAACTCCTGGGTTGCTGTCTTCATGGGCAAATTTAATAGCAAAGTTAAGTGGAGCTGTTGAATGTTCAAAGATTTAGAGTAAAAAATGACATAGTTCCCCCCTCCCAAGAGAGATATCTCCGTTTTTGAAGAATTCATTAACAGTAAATACAGTAGTCCAGGGGCTGATTCAGTTCCCCATTCGTGTCTTGAGACATAGTTCACAGAACAAAGTCAAGAGAGATGTTCCATTGGGTGTCATTTCCTCTCTAGTGATGCCACAGCCTACAAGGCTATTAAGGGAATTTCTGATATATCTTACTGTGGCGATAAAACACAGATGTTATTGTTCTGACAGAGAAATGGCACTAGTTGTTGCAGATATCGACTCACATTTCTTGTTCCTGGGAAAGAAGCTGCCATATGACTTAGTGCTGAAAATTGAAATGGTTTTGCAGCGCTCTGGCTCTGTAATAATAAGTCACTAAAATGCGACATTGCATACATTTTTGCTAACTTGGGCTCTGATCTGTCTACATCTCCTCTTAGAACTCCGGGTGATATGCAGTAGGTGATTCAGTGGAGTCCTGCTTCAGTTTTGTGGGGGCAATGAATTCACTCCAGGTTTTAGCCAGGAACTGTACAAGGGTCATCCAACGAGCTGAACCCTATCCCCCAAATAGATTCAGACCTTGGCTAGGTCCTGTGAAGTTCAGACTTAAAAACTTTGAGCAGCTATGATGCCCCTGTGAAGTTAGATTTACAGGCTCCCAATGAGTTAACTGCTAATTGTTTAATTTAAACCGCAGTATGACTTTTCTCACCTAAATTAGGCTACTAAACGGAAGAAACCTTGTGTTAGCCATGAGTGAACTTTTGTGTGAAAGAAATTTGAGCTGAATTCACTCTGGTACAGAAAACTAATCCTTAGGCTCAAAATCTCCTCAGAGGTTCCCTAAATTCTAAGTAATTGTCTTTTATACCTTACCTTACAAAATATGCGCTATTCTAGTAAAAAACAAAAATGCTCTGAGAAGTCTGAAGCCTGTTCACTTCTGAAGTAGGTGACATCCATGTACTAGGGTAGAAGGCACACACATTAACAGAAATTCCCTTTCCCCCCAGTTTATAATTGGATCACCATGCCAGTGACTCAAGAGAGCAGCAGAAGTTAATAATCCAGTCTGTCTGTCTGTTTGTTTTTAATAGCGTGATCCTGCTGAGAGAGATTTTATTTGTGTTCTGTCAAAGAAAAAGACTGGTCAGACAATTCATGAGTACTCTCAAATACAAGGTTATTTGTTACAGTAGGCAGAGTAAAATCCCATGAATTATTGTACCATTCCCAGGCTATTTAAAAAGACACATGACCCATCAAGCAGAATAAAATATAGCAGTAATCTTAGGAAAACGGAAGGATTAGCGGAACCAGTATTAAGATTCTCACCTGTTTAAAAAGCATTGAACACATTAATATTTAGCATGTATTGCATACTTATAAAAACTTGGCTTATTCCAATCAATTTGGCATAGCATTTGAATCAAGGAGGCTCTTGCTTAGTTCTGGTGTTTTTTACTCGAATTTTGTTTTGTAGCAATCCTGATTTTGCAGCAATAACTCATAATCCTCAAATGGTAGCTGTGCTCTGTTGGTTACTCAGATCTTTTTCTTGTCTTGATCTAATATCTGATTCACTTTGCAAGGCCGGTTTTTCGTGTGTGGGCATGTTTTGCAGCTAGGATTGCAAGAAGATTTGGCATACAGTGTCTGTGATTCTTCTATTGAAGAGGCTAGGACAGTGTTCTTTAAGTGATAAATAAATAGATGAAAGGAGTCGCAACTGTGGTTGCTGTTTAGTACACTGCTTTGTCTTTAGCTTGCATATGTACGGAGGGTCCTTAGAATTCTTGGTGAAGCTTAAACTTCAAACACTGAACACACGTAATAGATACCAAATAAGTACCTTCTTTATGTCTATGTTACTTTGAAATTGTTTTTAAAATTCGATGTTTTTAGGAAAGTCTCTGTTCAAACATTGTGATTTACACTTTCCACATTGACTTCTCTGCTGTGGAAGTCATGCACTGTCATGGAATTCTATCTTTTCTGTGAAGTATTACACTTCACTTGCCTTATTTGTTATATCTCCCCACTGACCATATGCATCTAGAAGGACATCTTATAATTTATCCATCGCTTCTCTTGTTGCATGCTGAAATTAAAGATGTGGAATTGTTGTCTTTTAGAAAAGAGATTTACACAGAAAAGGTCAAGGCATGATCTGTAGCTGGTTGCCTTCTTGTTCAAGAATTCTGCCTACCATCTAGTTATGAACTCTTATAAGTTTAGAGACATGACATCCTGGGATGTGCTTTCTACCACTCATTAAAATAATAATTGTGTTCAATATCCTGTAGTAATTCCCTCAGAAATTATTGTAGAAAGTACATAAATGCAGGCTTCCATTTGTAATTGCCCTAAAACAGAGGTCCCCAACTCTCGGTCCGCGGCCCGGTGCCGGTCCGTGGCCTGAGCTGGACCGGGCCGCCGAGACAGACCTCCCGCCCCACCCCCCGCATGCACTCACCCCCGCACAGCTCGTTTGTGCCTGCGCGCACGCTCCAGCACGCCCGTGTGAGCGCCGAGCGCTGTTTGCGCCGCACGCTGTTTGTGCATGCGCAGAGCGAGCGCCTGTGTGAGCGCTGTGCTGCCGTTTGTGCATGCACACGAGCGCTCGCGCGCATGCGCAAACAGCAGCGCTCGCACAGGCGGGTGCGCTTGTTCGCGCATGTGCACGAGCGCGGGGGCTGCCCCGCCTTCCCCAGCCGGTCCGCGGACCGAAAAAGGTTGGGGATCGCTGCCCTAAAACATCAGATTGAACCAAAGCTGACTTAAGTTTTCTAGTACACATTTAAGAATTTACTCAAACACTGAGGATGTATTTTAGCGATTCCTTATGTAACAAAACTAAAGAATAGTAAAATCTAAGACAAAACATAACCATAAGATTATGAATTTTACTTTACATATTTTAAGTGCTTAAATTAAAACATTTAAAATATACAGCTATTCAAATATCTTACAAGATGATCTACCATCACCCATTAGAATTTCTTTCTTTGGTTCAACAGGAGGTGTTAGAAACATATGTAATGCAGATGGTATACATTCATAAATTATTATACAGATCACTGATACAGAATTCATTCATAATATACATTTACTGTTGGAACCCACTGTTATAACATAATTTTTTAATATTCCTAATTTTTGGATTCCTAATTATATTCCAGTCGTTAGAAGACTGAATATAAAGCTGTAGTTTTGTAGCACAGAATATAGCTGCATGAGAGTGCAGTGAAGCTATTGTGTGCCAGAGCAAATCAATATTCTATACAGCAATTCTAAAAATGGGAGCAGACCAAACAAAATTATAACTTTGAAAGTTTTGGATCAGTGCTAGATTTGGCACATATGTAGTAGATTGTCTGCTCTTGCTGTGTGCCAAATGTGGGGAAGTTTGGACAAAGGGTTTTCAAGTTACGATTTTGTAAAACTATAGTAGGAGCCCCTTATCTGCAGGATGAGTATCTGCTGATTCACTCATCCATATATATAGGTATTCTAATATTATTAATAAAATCCAAAATACTAATATATAGGTATTCTAATATTCTGGTAACTTCATCATATATATATATATATATGTGGTGTGTGTGTGTGTGATATATATATATATGATGAAGTTACCAGAACTGGTCACTAGAGGGAACCCGAGACTATGCTATGTATAGGACTATGCTATGTAGAGGAGGGCAACAAGGATTATCAAGGGACTGGAAACCCAGCCTTTTGAGGAAAGACTGAGGGAACTGGGCATGTTTAGCCTTGATAAAAGAAGACTGAGTGGGAGCTATGGTAGTATTTTTCAAATACTTGAAAAGTAGTCATACAGAGGAGGGACAGGACGTGTTCTCGATCATTCATTCCATAATAATGGGCTCAAACTACAGGAAGTCAGATTTAGGTTGAATAGCAAGAAAAACATCTGAACTGTTGGAGCAGTATGACAGTGGAACCAGTTACCTTGGGAGGTGGTGAGTGCTCCAACGCTGGAGGCATTCAAGAGAAAATTGGATAGCCATTGTCAGATCTGCTTTGACTTGGATTCCTGCTTTGAGCAGGGGGTTGGACTAGATGGCCTTATAGGCCTCTTCCAACTCAATTATTCTATGATTCTATTCTATGATTGTACGATTATCATTAACAGCTCAGCTCAGATCTTGGAACCCAACAGCAGTGCCTTCCTTTATAGAAACAATCCATGTCATGTTGGGTCATTCTTTCTTCCTGCTGCCTCCCATATCCTAGCAATATTGTCTTTTGTACTGCTCAGTGGGTGTTATTGAGTCAATCTATCTCATGCTAGGTCTTCCTCTCTTCCTACTTCAAGATGGAGATCAGAGAAACAAATCACAGAGGCATTATGCTTTGCATTTAGAAACAGGATATTCCAACCTTCATGTTTTCTTTTTCTCAGATGTAACAAAAGAATTAACCTTGTTCCAGTGTAGGAACTGGTTTACTTTTGTGGTCTAAATCCAATTACGCATCCCAAGTAGAGTAAATTTATTGAATCAGTCACTGTTTGGTAAATCAGGTAAATCCAGTTCATCCAGTAAATCTACACTAATTGAGACTAGCAGTTGGGTTTATGCCTTTATGCTAACCCCTAAAAAGTGACCAGTTGGCAATTGTTAAACCAGGACCAATAGGAATAAGATAGGATGCATAAAATAGGAACTTCTCTCCCTGCCTCCCTGCATGTGGTGGTAAATGCAAATCCAAAGTCTGTTCCAAATAATATAATTGATTCCATATACAGTGGGGGTTTTTTAAATCTATATTTTCTCCTTCCTCAAAAGGAAATGAAGCTCACTGTCATGAGAATGAACTTGACACTTAAGTTAGCTTTGGGGTAGCTGAGAAAAATCAAAACTTAGGATATTTGTTTGAATGGATATCTGTGAAAAACATGAAAACAACAAAACATATTCCATAACTTAACCTTTAATCTTCAGAAGGAATTAGCTGCATCAGTCCTCAGAACACATTCATTAGCCTGTGTTTGTGACATTTGATGAGACTTAAATTCATGGTTTGTAGAGGGCTTACAGCTTATTCCTGTATTTATGGGAGTAGTCTGTGAGCTTGTTGTGTTGAATAATCCAGTTCAGACATGGAGTGTGCTGGTTTAGAAGATCCAACAAAAAACATACATGTGGGTCATTTTATCAGTCTTGTCATGAATCAGAGAATTGAGTTGCATTCCTTTAGAATATAGCTTCATTAAAACGGTACAGTTCCATAGGTTTTGTGAAGTTACAGAGAAGAGCAAAAAGAATAGATTGGCTTGGCTTGATGAGAATTGGAAGAGCAGGGAGAAAGTCTGTTAGAATTGTTTGTCATATTTTCTGAACTGGTAGTTCACCTCAATGTAAGCCATAAGTGTTTACCTTGATAAACTACTTTAGTTAAAGCATGGAAACAAAATTCCACAAGTCAAGTAGGGTTCATTTTGTACCCATTTCTAAAAAGAGTCTATATAGCTACAGAGCACAGATTTGAGATCTTGGTGATAATGTTTTAACATCCACTATGCCTTCAGTAGTATTTTGAGAAGGGGTGTGGTAGGCCTTACCAGCTGGTATCTATTAGAAGAGTGTGATCAGATTTTAAACATTCAAAAAGCATTCAAAGCGAATGGCATACACATTCTAGACTTACTCATATTTTACAGAACCATATAGTGGTGCCTCGACTTACGAACGTCCCTACTTACGACCATTTCGAGTTACGACCAGCTCCGGCCACAAAATTTTGCTTCTACTTGCGACCAGAGCTTCCACTTACAAACAGAAAAAGGCAGGGGAAAAAGGCGGGAAATTCAAATTTCTAACTGTAGGTGGCTACGAGGCTGCTTCTTTGTAGCTCTTTCGCCCCAGCAGTTAGAGAGTGTGCGTCGTCGTTGGAGGCTTGGGACTGCCTCGCTTCTGCTTCTGAGTGAGCGTGTGTGTGTGTTTGCAGGGAGGCTTCGGGCTGCCTGGTAAGGTAAGGTGCTGTTTTCTGCTTTTAAAAAACTGTTCTGGGTGTTTTTGCATCGTGGTTTTGAGCTGGGGGATTATGTTTCTGCGCTGTGATGGGTCTTGGGGGGTTTGTTTGTTTTTTGGGTTTTTTTCCCCATTTCCGATGGGTCTTGGGGGTTTGTTTGTTTTTTGGCTTCCCCCCCATTTCCGATGGGTCTTGGGGGGGGTTGGTTGCTTTTTGGGGTTTTTTTCCCATTTCCGATGGGTCTTGGGGGGTTTATTTGTTTTTTTGCTTTCCCCCATTTCCGATGGGTCTGGGGGGGGTTGGTTGCTTTTTGGGGTTCCCCCCATTTCTGATGGGTCTTGGGGGGTTTGTTTGTTTGTTGGCTTCCCCCCCCCCCTATTTCCGATGGGTCTTGAGGGGTTTGGTTGCTTTTTGGGGTTTTTCCCTCCATTTCTGATGGGTCCTGCATGCTTCCCTTGCTTTTTTCCTTTGTTTTCTTTGCATTTCCGACCTGCCCCCTTTGTTCTCTGTGCATTTCCGATCTGCTCCGTTTGTTTTCTGTGCATTTCCAATGGGTCTTGCACGCTTGATTGCTTTTCTCCCCCCCCCCCTTCGGCCGGAAGGGATTAATCGCGTTTCCAATGAGTCTTGCAGTGATTTTTTTTTGTGTGTGATTTTTTTCTTCGGCTAGAACAGATTAATTGCATTTCAATGCATTCCTATGGGAAATGGTGCTTCGACCTATGACCATTTCGAGTACGTCCATCTTCTGGAACGGATTATGGTCGTAAGTCGAGGCACCACTGTATAACCATTTTTTCATCATATTTTCTACTTAAAATTAAACTTTCGTTTTTCTAAGGAAGTGACTCTTTCCTTTAAACTCTTTAAACTTCATAGTGTGTTTGTTCTTCATATGGATATCTGGGAACACCAGAGTTATTTTATTTGTTTAACAATGACTCTGTGATCTTTCCAGGTGGGTTGCTTGTTCTTATGTTTCTGTAAACATATTTCAATGGACGGCTAATTTTATTCGGGCCAGTTTTGGATTAGAGAAAAGATCAATAGCAGAAGAATAAAAATAAGCCACTTTCAGGAAAAGCAGCTTTTTCAGTTTGTCTAGACTTTATTGTTAGGATATGATGTTGCATGTATTTGGCTGCCTATAATTATCTTGGAAATGATACTAAAAAGACATAACACTTCATTATTTAAAAACATATGTTACAATGTTGTATACATTTAAGCCTTTTTCTCTTTTGTAAATGAATACAGGTATGATGGCAAATATACGCATTTCAGATTGCTTTGTAGCCGCTTCCTCCCTTCCCCAGGAAAGTAGAACATTTGGAATGACTGAAAAACCCCTTCATAAAAAGTATTGCAAATAAAGTACTGTAAGATAAGTCTTAATAATTGTAATGGTTCTGAGAAAGTGTGATAAATCAATTCATTAAGCACACTTTAAAATTATGGATTAATCTCCTCCCCTGCCCTCCTTTGGAGACTCCCTTTGCTGCTATTTGACATAAACCATGGCTTGCCTGTGTTGTTAATGAAAAATAACTTGTACCACTATTGGACTCCGAGCTTCAGGTGTGACAAGTATAGGATTCTGGCAATAATTAAGCTCGAAGTAAACACCGGATATTGAGAAAATTGTGATATTTTAAAATTAACTTTAAAACCAATGTGAATTGTTTAAACACCAGGATTAATTGAAAAATCTTCACATTAGAAATGGGTGAAGTCCAGTAATAACTTGTAACTATAGTAAGCCTATTGAATAAGTGGGGATTTGGTGACGTCAGTTCCAGTGATTCAGTTGGTCTACTCTTGTTGCAACTTAGTATTGGGTGTAGATTTATAGATTATTGGCGAAGTGACTGAATATATTTGCACACTTTAATAGAATCATAGAAAAGTGAAGTTGGAAGGGGCCTACAAGGCCATCAAGTCCAACCCCCTGTTTAATGCAGGAATACAATCAAAGCATATCTGTCAAGTGATTATCTAAGTTTTTCTTGAATGCCTCCAGTGTTGGAGCACTCACCAACTCCCGAGGTAACTGGTTCCACTGTTGTACTGCTCTAACAGTTAGGAAATTTTTCCTGATATTCAACCAAAATCTGGCTTCCATTAACTTGAGCCCATTGTTGCATGTCCTGCACTCTGGGATGATTGAGAACAGATCTTGCCCCTCCTCTGTATGACAGCCTTTCAAATATTTGAAAAGTGCTATCATATTTCCATTACAGTAGTACATATGTGTTTTACAGTATTATTGATAGGTATTATAGTTCATACATACTGTGATTTCTTCAAATGTGAGATGGTCTGTCAAGTGACCTCTAGCAAAATTTCTCTTCCAAAGCCTCTCCTCTTCATGTGGTGCTTCTGCAATTCTTTTGACATAATCCATCCACTTAGAGCGTCATCCCTCCCAGATACACTGCATTTGCTTAAGTGGAGCTGTTGCTGATGAAAAGCATTGCATACTGAGATTAATCTGAACTGTGGAAATCGGGGGTGTCCTGTGTGGGATTTAGTTACCATCAGCGTTCCTGTCTTACATTATGTTTCAAGTGCTATGCCATTTGCGGGGGGGGGGGGGGGGGGGAAACACATTAATACTGCAAACAAAATTTACTTAGGCCATAATTTAGGATGAACTTATTTTGTACTTAGAAACTTTGCATGTTTAGATTAACGTATCTTCATTTCCATTTGTGTAGTTTGTTTGTAAACACAGAAAATGTTATTATTAATTTGTAGCTGTGGAACTGAGATTGTCCAACTATTGGTGTTTGTTGTTGGAAGCTAATAGGAATTATTTTTGTTTCCCACAATGGCTGAAATCCAGTAGTAAGTCACAACCAGAGTATGCCCACTGAATCAGTGGGTATTTGGTGAGTCATCTCCACTGATTCAGTGGGCCTGCAACTTACTACTGGATTTCTAATGATTACGTTGCTAAAACACATGGTACTTAATTTGGACTGAGAGGCTTCTGCTAAGAAGAAACATGCATACATTTATGCAAAGGGTCCCCATTTTTGCTGCTTGCTCTCTTTTGCTGCATCTTTTCCCCAAACATACTGCATGTAATGTTCCAGATGCAACTTCAGTAGTAGGTTTTTATGGGTCTGAGGTGGAGGGGGGGAGATGAGAGACAGGCCATTGTTTTAAGTGTAGTGTCTTTCAACTGTCTTGGACTACAGTTCTAATTATTCACCATTGGCTATTGTGGCTGGGTGTAATGGGAGTTGTACGCCAGATATCTGAAAGGTACCAGTCTCTGGAAGTCTAAATTACACTCATGGAAGTTCAGTTCAAGCTGTTCAGTTCAATTTCTAAAACATGTTCCTACTTTCCTGTTATCAAATTACTTAGCTATATTTCTAAAACAATGTAGATTGTTATTCCCTGTAAATAGTCTATTTCAGATGCATACTGTTAGCTATTAAGGTGTAGATAGTATTTTTCACAACGTGTATTCCAAAGAAATGCAACATGATGGCAATATTAAAGCTTGTTTTTCAGAGGGTGGTAAAGAAATTGCACAGCTAGAGATATGAGTTGAAAGGACTGGAGTGAAATCCTCTTAGTTTAGCTTTGAAGTAGTTATGTGGTCTTTCCTTAGGAAGATAAATTGCTGGAACTTTGGCTACAAATCATACAAATTTTTGAATTTACTGGTGGAATTATCCCCTGTTTATTAAAGTATGGCAATTAAGTGTTAATTTACATCACAGTAGTGGAGAAAATCAGAGTCTAATAGTAATTGGCATGGTGTCTTATACTTAGTACTTCAATTATCCTTTCATTCCCTTCAATACAGCCAGAGCTTGATTGAGTAGAACAGGTTTTTTCCATGTTGTAACAGAGATGTTAGAAATTTTGTTTTAAGAGAGACAGTACATCAGTTAAACAAAAATGTATGGCAATATTGTTCTTTCTTGCACTGCCTTCTCTGCAAATTATAAACACACGCTTGCTATGCGTCCTGTAAGATGCTATATTTCTAGGGTGTTTATACCATGAACTAAAAGAAAGCTTGACACAAAGCTGAAAATCATCTATGGTACAATACTGTAAAGTGATACACGGTTTTTAAAAAGGGGAAATGTTCTTGCTGATTTAATTCCCTAATTGCAGCTTGGAAAATTCTCTGGGTTGTGATTTCCTATACTCTCTTCATTTCTCTTTTGGTCATAGAACCACGTCTAATCTAGAGCATGTGGCATAACCACAATGCGCAATTCTTTGTGGTCTCTATAATTTACACCTATGGGTTGTTTTGCACCTGCATAAAAGTGTTCAGTATCTTCTTGTGCTGAGCTAAGAGGTTTTGGTGAGGGGTCTGCCCACATACAAGGGCACATGATTAACATGACTCCTTCCCCTTTGCTCCGTTCCTTTTCATTCACTGTGATCTACATAGGATGTTCAGGACCTCTTCTTCAAACTGAGCTATTTTGAACTGATTTTTCTCTGTGACCTTTAGATTCCTTTATTGACTAGTCTTTGGAATCCTTTGGCTACTTCTGTTCATGATTTTCTGGACTTGATCCTGTATCATGTGACCTATGGCCTCTAAGTATTCTTCAAAAAGTGTATTCAAAGAAGGAGCAAAATCCACAAACCAATGACCACTCTAAATGCTTACTTTACTTGTAGAAAACTGCAGCCAGTGCCAGGGCTTCTGAAAGCCCACCCTCCAAAACAGGCTACTTCTGCTTAGAGGGTTGAGTTGGGAAAAGTCCTGAAAGCTTCACAGCAAGTCGAACAGATATGACTGTCACCACTGAACACTATCAGCGTGTCTCAGCCTTCTTTATCTACAGACATGTTTTTGTCAGGTCAGAGATTGTGACACCTGAACATCCTTTTAAGAGTCCTATAGAACTTTAAAAACCCATAGGGAAAAATCAGAAGCCTGTGTTCCATCACAGCTGGCATTATCTCAAAAAAGGGTTCATTCCAGAATGAAACCAAACAACCGTATCAAAATTCATCAGAGTATCAAGGTAGTGTATAAGTCTTTTCATTGTTGCAATAATTTCTTGCAACATCAGCTCATCTAATTCTACATGCTTTATTTATCTACAATGCTTCTGTATTCTATAAACACAAATTTTTTTCAAAAAGTAACAAGCCAGAATGTATTGAAAAGGTTCTTACAGCTATGAGAAAAACTGTAGGAAGAAATGCTTGAGCAGAAAGCCATTCTTGCAACTTGTGAAAAAGCTGCAGATATGATTGCCATCCACAATTCTTGCAGTTATGAGAAGTTGTAAACAAAAGTACATTCACAAACAAAACTTAAGTTGTAGGCAGAATCATGTTATTACAATCAAGTTCGAAATTGCAGAATACATTCTAAAAATGTAGGTGCTTATAGCCTAAAAAGGCACATTGAAAAGCAGATTGAAAATGCAATTCTAAAATACATCATTAAAAGGGTAAACAGCATTATTGTTGTTGTTGTTTAGTCGTTAAGTCGTGTCCGACTCTTCCTGACCCCATGGACCAAAGCACGCCAGGCCCTCCTGTCTTCCACTGCCTCCCGGAGTTGGGTCAAATTCATGTTGGTCGCTTCGATGACACTGTCCAGCCATCTCGTCCTCTGTCGTCCCCTTCTCCTCTTGCCTTCACACTTTCCCAACATCAGGGTCTTTTCCAGGGAGCCTTCTCTTCTCATGAGATGGCCAAAGTATTGGAGCCTCAGCTTCAGGATCTGTCCTTCCAGTGAGCACTCGGGGTTGATTTCCTTCAGAATGGATAGGTTTGTTCTCCTTGCAGTCCAGGGGACTCTCAAGAGTCTCCTCCAGCACCACAATTCAAAAGCATCAATTCTTCGGCGGTCAGCCTTCTTTATGGTCCAGCTCTCGCTTCCATACATCGCTACTGGAAAAAACCATAGCTTTGACTATGTGGACCTTTGTCGGCAAGGTGATGTCTCTGCTTTTTAAGATGCTGTCTAGGTTTATCATCGCTTTCCTACCAAGAAGCAAGCGTCTTTTAATTTCGTGGCTGCTGTCACCATCTGCAGTGATCATGGAGCCCAAGGAAGTAAAATCTGTCACTGCCTCCATATCTTCCCCTTCTATTTGCCAGGAGGTGATGGGACCAGTGGCCATGATCTTAGTTTTTTTGATGTTGAGCTTCAGACCATTTTTGGCGTTCTCCTCTTTCACCCTCATTATGAGGTTCTTTAATTCCTCCTCACTTTCTGCCATCATAATGGTATCATCTGCATATCTGAGGTTGTTGATATTTCTTCCGGCAATCTTAATTCCGTTTTGGGATTCCTCCAGTCCAGCCTTTCGCATGATGTATTCTGCATATACGGTAAGTTAAATAAGCAGGGGGACAATATACAGCCTTGTCGTACTCCTTTCCCAATTTTGAACAAATCAGTTGTTCCATATCCAGTTCTAACTGTTGCTTCCTGTCCCACGTATAAATTTCTCAGGAGATAGATAAGGTGGTCAGGCACTCCCATTTCTTTAAGAACTTGCCATAGTTTGTTGTGGTCCACACAGTCAAAGGCTTTTGCGTAGTCAATGAAGCAGAAGTAGATGTTTTTCTGGAACTCTCTGGCTTTCTCCATAATCCAGCGCATGTTAGCAATTTGGTCTCTAGTTCCTCTGCCCCTTCGAAATCCAGCTTGTACTTCTGGGAGTTCTCGGTCCACATAAGCCTACCTTGTAGGATTTTGAGCATAACCTTGCTAGCGTGTGAAATGAGTGCAATTGTACGGTAGTTGGAGCATTCTTTGGTACTGCCCTTCTTTGGGATTGGGATGTAGACTGATCTTTTCCAATCCTCTGGGCCACTGCTGAGTTTTCCAAACTTGCTGGAATATTGAGCGTAGTACCTTAACAGCGTCATCTTTTAAGATTTTAAAGAGTTCCACTGGAATGCCATCACCTCCACTCGCCTTGTTGTTAGCCATGCTTTCTAAGGCCCACTTGACTTCACTCTCCAGGATGTCTTGCTCAAGATCAGCAACCACACTGTCTGGGTTGTCCGGGATATCCAAATCTTTCTGGTATAATTCCTCTGTGTATTCTTGTCACCTCTTCTTGATGTCTTCTGCTTCTGTAAGGTCCCTACCATTTTTGTCCTTTATCATGTCCATCTTTGCACAAAATGTTCCTTTAATATGTCCAATTTTTTTTGAACAGTTCTCTGGTTTTTCCCTTTCTATTATTTTCCTCTATTTCTTTGCACTGTTCATTTAAGAAGGCCCTCTTGTCTCTCCTTGCTATTCTTTGGAAGTCTGCATTCCATTTTCTGTAACTTTCCCTATCTCCCTTGCATTTTGTTTCCCTTCTCTTCTCTGCTATTTGTAAGGCCTCATTGGACAGCCACTTTGCTTTCTTGCATTTCCTTTTCTTTGGGATGGTTTTTGTTGTTGCCTCCTGTACAATGTTACGAGCCTCCATCCATAGTTCTTCAGGCACTCTGTCCACCAAATCTAATTCCTTAAATCTGTTCTTCACTTCCACTGTGTATTCATAAGGGATTTGGTTTAGATTATACCTGACTAGCCCAGTGGTTTTTCCTACTTTCTTCAATTTAAGCTTGAATTTTGCTATAAGAAGCTGATGATCAGAGCCACAATCAGCTCCAGGTCTTGTTTTTGCTGACTGTATAGAGCTTCTCCATCTTTGGCTGCAGAGAACATAATCAATCTGATTTCGGTATTGCCCATCTGGTGATGTCCATGTGTAGAGTCGCCTCTTGTGTTGTTGGAAAAGAGTGTTTGTGATGACCAGCTTGTTCTCTTGACAAAACTCTATTAGCCTTTGCCCTGCTTCGTTTTGAACTCCAAGGCCAAACTTACCTGTTGTTCCTTTTCTCTCTTGACTCCCTACTTTAGCATTCCAATCCCCTATAATGAGAAGAACATCTTTCTTTGGTGTCAATTCTAGAAGGTGTTGTAAGTCTTCATAGAATTGGTCAATTTCAGCCTCTTCAGCATCGGTGGTTGGTGCATAAACTTGGATTACTGTGATGTTGAAAGGTCTGCCTTGGATTTGTATTGAAATCATTCTATCATTTTTGAGATTATATCCCAGTACAGCTTTTCCCACTCTTGTTGACTATGCTACTCCATTTCTTCTACGGGATTCTTGCCCACAATAGTAGATATGATAATCGTCTGAATTGAATTCGCCCATTCCCGTCGATTTTAGTTCACTGACGCCCAGGATGTCAATGTTTATTCTTGCCATCTCCTGTTTGACCACATCCAGCTTACCAAGGTTCATAGATCTTACATTCCAGGTTCCTATGCAGTATTTTTCTTTGCAGCATCAGACTTTCATTTCATTTCCACGCACGTCTGCAGCTGAGTGTTTCGGCTTTGGCCCAACCACTTCATTAGCTCTGGAGCTACTTGTACTTGTCCTCCGCTCTTCCTCAGTAGCATGTTGGACGCCTTCCGACCTGAGGGGCTCATCTTCCAGCGTCATATCTTTTAGCCTTTTGTTTCTGTTCATGGGGTTTTCTTGGCAAAGATACTGGAGTGGCTTGCCAGTTCCTGCTCCAGGTGGATCGCGTTTAGTCAGAACTCTCCACTATGACCTGTCCGTCTTGGGTGTCCCTGCATGGCATAGCCCATAGCTTCTCTGAATTACTCAAGCCCCTTCACCACGACAAGGCAGCAATCCCTGAAGGGGAAACAGCATTATAGCTTTGAGCAATCTTTAGCCTTTGAGCTTGTTGTAACTGACACACAGAAAATTATTCTAAGTGCACACCCAACCAAGCCAGTTTGAATCTATGCAGGAAAGTCCATGTTGTCCATCTGCTACCACTGTTACTGCTGTCGCTACATAACACTGCACTTTGATTTCAGTGTTGTTGGTATCCATTGTGTGTGTGGCATGGTGTGTTGTGTTGTTTTGCTGCATGTACAAATCTCTTTTCTCCATATATTTATATTTCTCTGAGATGTTTACACTTTCTTTTAATCTGTAAACATCTGACTTTTGCCAGACCTCTAATTTTTAAGGCCTTGATTAGCAGTCAGAAAATGTATAATGGAAATTTCTATTGCTTTTACAACTTCTGTAAAATACAGCTCCTTCCATTCCCTTGCTGCTAAGCACCACACAATTCCAATGCTAAATATGCCAACTTACCTTCAGATGTTCAACACTTGATATCATTTCCATCCTACCAACTGGCTTCCATGACCTTTATTTTCATCCAGCTAACAGCTCCATCAACACTGCTGTGTGCATCACCCACACCATCAAATTCACAGGCTAAGCTGCTACACACTGTTCAGTACAGACAGATTCTCGTGATTGCCAGTGTCTCTTACATGTCCACCTTCAGACTTTAAAGCCTTGGAGTCCACCACACCTCCTATGAAGGGGAGAATGAGCATGTTCCCTCCTCCCTATTGTCTGCCAGTCTGTCTCTCGAAATACAGTAGTCAGTGACCAGCACTCATTTTCCTCATCTAATTATGTTCAGCCATACACAGACCAATTCAGATGTATGGCAGCAATTCTGGACCTTGAAGTCAACACACACACACACACAAATTTTGGACCCTGTTTTCAGAAGGATCCAATCCAAATGACATTTTCCTGTAGCTACCAGCATTCTACCATCTCTTTTACATGTTGCTGGGCAATCTTGACATACCTCATCATCGTGTGTGTACTGTGCTGTCAAGTCAGAACAGACTTATAGCGATCCTAAAAGGACTTTCAAGGTGATATATTTATGGAATGGTTTTACCAGTTCCACTCCCCAAGTCAGTTTCCATGGCTGAGTGCAGATTCAAACTCTGTTCTCCAGAGTCCTAGTCCAGCACTCTGTCCACTACACCACACTGGGAATCCATACCATCATTAGTTATATCAATATCCTGGAAAACCGAGACCCTTACAGAGTTTCAGAGGACTACTGTTTTTTAAAAAACAAAACAAAACATGCTTCTCCAACATCCATTATTGTTTAAGTGGCTCAAGGAAATGCTAAAGGCAAACCAGATAGAGAGGGCCACAAGCTAGACATTCTAGGTCATACACTGTACTGTACCTCAACTCTTTCCTTTCACATAGCAGTAGAACATGGACATCTTCCAGCAGTTCCTGTGGGAACACATCACTACACTAATCAACAAACTGCCAGTGGATGATCTGCATACAGCCTATATTTTCCAGGCTGTCCTCCTCTCCACTTGATCTCACAGCAGCCCTGTGAGGTAAGTCATGCTGAGCAAGTATTACTTACTAGAGATGGGCATGAACTGCTGGTTTGGTAGTTTGTGCCAGTTCATCCTTTGGATGAACAGTTGTTTGGTGCTTCCCAGCTCCACCTCCTCCGGCGGGTGCCCACTCAGTGGCAGGGCCCAGAGGAGGCAGGACAGGAAAGCCAGATTGCTGCCTCTGAGTGGGCAACCACTGGAGGAGTTAAGGCTGCCAAACACCTGTTTGTCCAAAGGGCAAACAGGTACTAACAGCCAAGTTGGTAGCGCGTGTCCATCTGTATGACTGACCCAAAATATTTCAAATATTAATCACATAGATAAAAGTTACAGCACCCAGGCAGCAGATTCTGCAGGTTTGCAGATCATCTTGTCGCAGTCTTCCCTGCTATGGTGAGGAATATTTGTTCCTATGTAAATTACAGTGGTTATTTCTAGATTTATATCATAGAATCATAGAATTATAGAGCTGGGAGGGACCCCAAGGGGTACTGATTCCAACCTCCCATCTGTGTCTATACCGTAGCATGTGTAAATATTACACATATATCTGACCTCTTTTGTTCTGTTTTGTGTTCAAGTGAGTAAGAGAGAAGAATGTCTTGGTGGAGTGCAGGTGATAATGGCTGCCCCACTGGCCATGGTGGAAATAGGGTTGTGACATGGAATATTTGATGGAGAGCCACCTACATTGTGCTTAAATCCTGTACAAAATGTTTCCTGATAAGGAAAACGTAAAGAGAGGAACACACAGGCTTATCATTCAGTAGGTCATCTTTATGGAGCCCACCCTCTCAAACTACCATGACTAGTAACCTCCCTTTGGTATATGAACAAAGATGTTTAAGTTTCCTCTTTTCTCAATTGTATCTTGTGCTGTGTTGGAAGACATCCCTTGGAGTTTCCTGGGGTTCTGGAAATCGTGTAGCATTGCTGGTGGTTCTTTTGAAGGGACCCCCTGGTTTGGGTGGGGATGTAGAAACCTATTAAAATAAAACCTCAGTTTTATTGCAAATGTATTGCAGTAGCCTTCAGGCACACCATTTAGCGTGTATTTCAGCCTCTGAAAGATTATATTGCCAAGCAGAGTGGGTTTTTTTCTTCAAGCTTTCCTATTTCTTTAAGTTAGGGGGTGGGATCCAACTTGGAATCCTTGAACCATAGAACTGAAAGAGGATCAGCATTATAGAATTATAGAGTTGATCTGGCCTAGAATTATAGAACCATAGAAGAGGGTCAGCTTTGTAACATAGGAAAATGAGGGAAGATCTGTTGGAGGTATGGAGCAATGTCTTCAGAGGTCTGACATCAGGGAATAATTTGTCTGTTGTATTAATCCTTAGCCCATCTCTGGACCATGTTATGTGTATTGCTAAAACTTTGTTTTGAGATAGGAGTTCCTGAATAAACAATACAGGGTTTGATGGTGTTTTACATACGTACCCTGTTACCAATGTCCTGTTTTAGATAGCAATCTATTTTTAATTAACTGAGTTCAACGGGAAAGAGGTAGGAGTATATATTAAACAAATATTTACAGCTGTTTCATTTCTGCTCTGTCTTTTCTATAGCCAAAACATACCAGTTGTATATTTTTCACTTTTCTCTCTCTTTTCTATAACTAGAACATATCAGTTTTTCTGATATCCCTGATGATATGGAGGCTGTATAACAGGGCGCCTTATCCCTGTCATGTGTTTCTCATACATCCCAAGATACATCCTCTTTAAGCTTGACTTGCAAGGATTATGCTCTGTTTTAATTAAAACACTTGACTCCACTTCAGACTGCAATATTCAACCCCTCCGGTGCTTTGCCTACCTATTGCTAGAAATGCAATTTTCTTTTACAGTTTATGGTGGAGATTTTGCCCTGTGTTTCTGCATTGCAGCTCATTTTATTTTTAATGTCCATTCTTTGTGAAAACTGACACTTCTAAAAATAAGCTGTGTGTTCAGGGAAAACATCTCTCTTGACAAGCTATTGTTCATTAGAAGCTAAACTCTTCCTACCAGTTTGCCTGAAGGGATTGGGAAACAGTTGAACATTAACAAGATGTGAATTTTATTCATTCTTTTTTGTGCCTCCCAACGTGCAAGCTCTTACAGTGAACAAATAAAATCATGGTATTATCTGCTTATGTGTCTTTAGAAATAATAAACAGCCTGATACAGACTTCTGTCAAAAACTGGGTACGCACACTGGATTGGTTCTCTTCACCCCTTCTTTATCCTTAGTGTGCTGAATCTAAGCAGTGAAACATTGCATATACACATATTTTGTGTTAATTCCTGCTTCATTGAAGTAACTGAAACATAACGCAACTCACTGCGTTAGTAAAATCTGTTAACCAATCCATGCTGTTGTTCACAGTTACTATACATTTGAATCTTCACAGTATTTCTGTTTTTTGAGGAATTCTGTTCAATGAAGTTGTACCCCCACAAAATCTGGCTATCCTCCTTTCCCGCCTTTAGCAGGCTTAAAAATGAGTGTAGTAATTAGAGGGTTGCAGTGCTCCCTTTAATTAAACCTCTGATCCTCTCTGGAAGCTTTTCAGAAGCTCTCTAGAGACACTCTGCCTCCCTTAGGTAGTAGAGTGCCATGCAGTTTTCCAAATCCCCAGTGGCGGAGTTTGCATCTTTTCCCAAGGGAAGAAGCAGAGTAGGATCTGGCAAGTTTTAATTGAAGATTTTTTTTTACCTCCAATCAGATATGTTTCAGGTTGTGACAGCATAAGCCTTTTGGCATCCCTAACCTTTTTAAAGCTTGTTCCTTGAAGAGCCTGTCAGGGATGTGGATATCTTTCAACTGCCTTAGTGTAAACCATTTAAAAATGTAATCGCTGAGTTTTCTACATGAAAAACAAACGGTATATAGATGGAATATTTTCCACATCTTTTGTTCTTCCAAAAGTGCCTTTAAAAAAAAGTATTAATAATTTCTGAAAACAGCACTTAAGGGGAAAAAATCTGTCTCCAAGTTCTTTGCTTTTGTGATGTATAGTGAGATACCATTTCCTTTATCTTGTTCTTGTTTGTTTGTGTTCCTCCTCCATGCTTTGTTCACTTTGCTTCTATAAAAACTGAGAGACTTCGTAGGCTTACTCAGGGTAAGCCTTTGTAAGGGTGATGACATATTGCAGTGTCTGTATATAGTTAAAATTGTGTTCCCAACTACAGTCAGAGTTCTAGACAATTTACTTGTATTCCATGCTTTCTCTAATACAGTTCAAAGCAGATAATAAATTAAATAAACACAGTAACCAAAATTATACAGAATAATTGCATTCATTAGAGTACATTGGCTGAAACTACAGTTGGCCCATTGTTGCAACTAGAGTTGGCCCATTTATTCAGTAGGGATTGGGTGACTCAGCTCTTCCATAAGTTCGATAGATTCAGTGGCCCTGCTCTAGTTCTGGTTTACTACTGGATTTTATCGAACATGTACGGTATATAATACAGATTGTATTATGTGGTCATATATATTATGGTTCCTGGTCATCCCTTGCTTAGGTACATTGATTGTTGACACTAACACATAACATTCATATCACATAAGAAACAAAACAAAACAGAAGCAAAAAATTAAAAAATAAAATAAAAAATAAAGAAGGCAAAACCCTTGTGTCACCTGAAAGACTAACTGCTATAAAATATAAATATGGCAGGTAGTCTTTAAGATGTCACAACAATTTTTCTTCTTTATTTTTTATTTTGTTTTGTTTCTGCTTCTGTTTTGTTTTGTTTCTTGTCTGATATGCTTGCACAAACTAACATGGCTGCTTCTTCGAAAACAGAATATTCAGCTGCTGTTTTACCTGTCCCCCATGATTTAAACCCTCAGGGTTTGTGTTTTTTTTAAAAAAAATTTCCAGGTTTTGGCCTTTTGGCAGTTAGGAGTCACTTTTTGCTTTCCAGAATGCAACCTTGAAAAGGACACCTGAGCTAGTAGAGACAATGAGGAGGAGTTGGACTTGAGAGAGAATGAAAGAAAGCAGAGTGTTTCTAGGGAGAATTAGCCAAAACTAAAGTGGAGCTTGGTGAGACAGCGCTACAAGCTGTTATCGGGGTATTTGATGTGGGCATTTGGCTGCTCATACGACTGCTGTTCACTTGCATGTTTGTAAATAATGCACTGCTGTAAACACCATAACTCTCCAGTGCTTTTCCATCAAAAGTAAATTAAACCTAATGCCATACTGAGTTGGAACCAATCTAAGCTTCCTGTGCATGAGAAAACTTCTCACACCAGCAAGAAATTTTTGATTTAGCTGATCTCTTCCGCTGTCTTTAAATGAGTTTTGATTCAACCATCCTTTTGCTGTCCTCTGTTCCCTACAAATCTGCCTAGAGAATGTGTGGTTAAGGGATGTAACAGAACAGTGGTGAACGTAGCCATTGGGGCTGTAGAGAAATGGGAAAAATGATTGTGAGAGGGCATTCTACTTGGGAACATTCACGCAGCCAAAATAAAACTCTCGACCCACCCATTGTTCCTGGAACATCTTGCCACTCTAAGGTTGGAAAGTCACAGTAATAATAATAGTGATGCAGGGGGAAGAGGTATGTAAAAGCTAGAAAGCTGTTACTTTGAAGTGACCTTTGCTTTGTAATTTGTAAAGAGATCGTGCTAGGGCATGCTCCTAAATAAATGTGATAAAATTGAGCTGTGATTTGTTTTTCTAATGGGAAAATGTCCAAACTGATAAGAATATTAAGGATGCGGGGGACTTGGTTTCAGCATGTTTTTACAACAACTTTCCAATGTTCGCAAATTTCTTCCTATTGAGAATGGAAAGAACTTGGGAGTAAAAATAATTCAAATATGAGAGAAACCAAAACTGACATATTTATCCATCCAGGCTCAGAGTTTTGAGTGCTTAACTCTTAAAAGTATGAATGTCAATCCTTGTGTATACAATCATGTTGGAGCTGAAATTGGGTTGTCATCTCCCCCCCCCCCCAAAGGTTTCGCATTTGTTCTACAACATGGCAGACAGGTATGACATAGGCCTCTCCATGTTGGGAATAGCTGCAGTTGCTGAATTTAGGTAATGCAGATGGGTTTAAAAAATCAGTTTATTGCTGAAGAATTTGCAAAAATGTGCAGAAAATAATCAGAAATAGGCCACGTGGTGTCCTCCCCCCAAAAAACCAATGTCAATACAGAAGCAGCAGGTACCTTTATTGGACTACTGAAAAGATCAGGTAGATTGTGAACTTTTGATGGTTATACATCCATCTTCCTCAGGCAGTTTTCAAAAGTTTCTTGGCATGATTGTTGTTCATGCCAGGCAAGCATTTTTGAGCAGCATGCAGACAGCTGGTGGGGGTGGGAATGGAAACTCCTTCAAGTAGCATCTTAGAATTTATGTCCATCTCTGCTTCTCCCTCCCTCCACTATAGCCTTCCTTTGATGCTCCAGGCTTCTGTTTGGCTTGGAGGGGGAATGGTAACAGCCACATGGCAGTTCTCCTTCAGAGAAGTGGGATTAATATTTAGTTTAATCACTAGGGAATGTCTAGAAATTTTAGAAATTCAGTCAGACTACTTGGTGGACGTTTTCTGTAGTGTACAGTGCTGCTTAGCTGGTGTCAAAAGCCCACATTGTTTGTGTCCTAATCCGCCGGCCATTGAAGGGATATCTTACATCGATCAGGAAAAAATCAGAAATAGGTCATGCCCCCTCCCCCCAAAAGACAAAAGTTCATAAATTTGCAGATCACATATTTGGGATGGAAGGAACCTTCCTTTCTAAAGATATTTTTAAGTATTTGAATATGGCCGAAAGTGAAATTGACAGATTTTCTCTCTCTAATTATATATATTTATTTATTATTTATTTATTAGATTTCTATCCCGCCCATCTAGACCAAGGGTCTACTCTAGATAATTAGATATAGATAATAGATGCAAATGGCACCCTTCAAGTTTCCATGTAGGATGTCTTACAGCAATTAACACCAGTCACTGCTAACAGTACTGAACTAGGTGGAATAACGGGTTGTTTCTGTGCTTTCTAATCATTGTGCATGGCTAAAACAGCTTAATACATATTTCCCAAATAATTGTCATATTCATAATTTTTAAGTTGTCTGGGCATTGGTCTTGCCTGCTTTTTACCATATGCTGAAAATAGCACATTCTTTTTTGAAGCACAAAGAAGATTTGTGCATAGGAGGTGTGATAGTCAGGATTGTGCATAAATAGGCTTCTACAGTAGAACTTTGCAATGTGCCATCACCTTTTGACAGAATAGTATCTAAGACAATTTTAGGATGTTGCATATTGATTAGAACATGAACGGGGGGGGGGGGGGTAGTTGTAACCTCAAACTGGTTGAAAAGCAAAGCTGAGAATGCACTACCTCCTGTTCAGTCAGGCATCACTAATGAGTGATGAATGGAAATACCATCCTTGTCGTGTCTCATTGTCCATCTGTCTCTTTTTCCTAGGAGGTGATTTTCTCTCCTTTCTAAGAAAGAAGAAGGATGAGCTAAAAACCAAACAGTTAGTGAAATTTGCATTAGATGTTGCTGCTGGAATGGCATATCTTGAATCCAAAAACTGTATACACAGGTAAGGTAAATTCAGATGTTCTGTGCTGTAGATTTGGACATTTAAACATCAGAAAAAAGGAAATGGCTGAAAATAAAGCTGGTTTCACATCCTTTTTACTGTAATGTTTTCTTAAAATAAATAGCGTCTTTTCTTCTTCGTGGCCTCTGTGAATGCACACAATTGGGTTTAGACAGCGCCTGCGCTGGTCTTCTCGGAATCTTCTAGAGCTTTTGTATAAAAGTAACAAAGTTAGAATTGCCCCTATCGCGCATGCTCCACCCGCCTCAGCCTTCAGTTCCATTTTACCGCCTCTGGTGCTTGGAACTTCTCGGTATAAGAGCTTCTATTTCGATCAATTCTAAAGATATTTCGGCCTTTGACTCGGACTTTCTTCGGATATTGGATATTTCTATTGCCCCTCGACCACGGACTGCCTGACGATTCTTTGATTCATGGTGTATTTTTCAAATCACCGTTTTTCCCGCCCTTTTCTAGCCTACCGCTATAACCCCTTTTTTCACTCTTCTTCTTTGACGATTCGGGAAATTGAATATTTCCGGACTTTCTATCAGTCAATCGTGAGTCTACCACTTATCTATTCAACTTTATGTCCCCGTCCGGACCTTTCAGTAGGTGCGTGTCGTGCTCCCGCAAGCTACCCTTTTCTGATGGTCACGACCGCTGCCTATTTTGTTTGGGTGAGTCCCACCAGCCCCATTCTTGTAGGCATTGCAAAACCTTCACCAAGGCTGCCCTTAAAGCCCGACAACAACGTCTGACACTCTATTTGTGGAAAAAAACCCTTTCCTCGTCGAAGCCGTCCGAGATGGAAACGACTCCGACGCCGTCGGCTACCCCCCGATCTGAGGTACGGATTGCCTCCCCTCCACCCTCGTCGACATCGAAATCGGTCGACAAATTATCAAAGAAGTCATCCACGTCGACAAAGAAACCTACCTCGGCGTCTAAGACTTCTTCGGCCTCGTCGTCGAAAGACCACCTGAAACAAAAGAAGGTGTCAGAGAAGACCAAAAAAGATAAGAAAAAGGACAGTCGCAAACGGATTCCCCCGGTCTCAGCCTCGTTGCCGTCACCGATCTTGGAGGATTCATCCCGGGACCGGGAATCCTTCTCTGAAACCGCCGCTTCTCTACCTCCGCGGCAGCTCGAGACCTCTCCTGTCGGTCCCGACGGCTCGCCGAGCCCTAGCCAGCTAGTGGACATAGTCTCTAGCCCGGCTTCTGCCCATTATAGCCCTGTTTCTACCGGGCGGGCATCACCGGCACCTTCTTCGCCGTCGACTGTCTCGAGATCCGTCTCTCCGCCCCGTAAACGGTTGGCGAAGACAAAGTATTTGTCTCCAGATCGCCACCGATCTCCACGACGTGAGGTAGTGGTCCTGCCTAGACGTTCTCGACGCCGACATAGAAAGACGTACGACGACCCCATTTACGTTGAGGTCGATCGTCACAAGTCCCGTCGTTGACGTCGATATGACGACTCGGACACCGAATCCTTGTTGACTGACGACGGATATCATAGGAAGAAGAGGATTAGATATGTATATGCCTCTCCGTCTTCCTCTTCATCCTCGTCTCCACCTCAACCTCGACGCCGGCAACATCTCGACGTCGACATCCAACGGGCGCCCAGGCGCAAGGAGAAGGCTACAGAGGTGTCGACGCAGACCAAGTCCACATCGACGTCGAAGACTGCTCCACTTGAAACCTCTTCGACTCGTACACATTCTTTACCTGACCCAGGTAACAAAAAGCAAAGATCAAAGAAATCTGCACAGTTACCTCTCGCCTCCGATCAAGGTGACATACTTACATCTCCTGATTCAGATCAAGACGAGGACGTCTTCTCAGAGGTCTCAGATGAAACATCTATAGAGGGAGACAACGTGGAGTCAGATGCTGGTGATCCCCACCCATCCTCACCCTCACAGAGGATTTTTCATCATTTGTTCAAATGATTTCTAGGATGGCTAAGACGCTGAAGTTACAAACTGAACAGCCTGCCCCTCCTACTGAAGACCTCATATTCGGAGACATTAATCAAGAAAGAACTCCTCCACTGAGCCTGGCGTTCATTCCAACTTTAATGGACCTTATCAAAGAGTCGTGGGATAAACCATCTACTTCTGCGCCTGTGACTCGTAGAACTGAAAATTTGTACCGCACCCACGGGGATTACACTAATTTTCTCATCAAACACCCTGCCCCAAATTCCATAATTGTCCAATCTAGTTCGTCTAAATCGTCTGGAAAATCACAAGTTACCCCTACAAATAGGGAAGGTAGGAAACTAGATGTGCTGGGTAGGAAGATATATTCCTTCACCACGTTTTTGCTCAGAGTGGCAAACTACCAAGCTGCCATGGGGGCTTACCAAAGACAACTCTGGTCTAGGGTCCTGCCGACCCTTCAAGCAGCCCCAGAGGACACTAGACAAGCCCTCTTGAACACCTATGCTGAGGCTCTTACTGTCTCTAAACATCAGCGACTGGCTTCTCGCCATTCAGCAGACGCAGCTTCAAAAACACTGACATCAGCCATCACCTTACGACGGCATGCGTGGCTCAGATCCTCAGGGATTATAGATGACGTCAAGACTCGTATAGAGGACTTGCCGTTTGATGCTAAAGGTCTCTTCAATGAGAAAACCAATGACTCACTAGAGAACCTTCATAAAATCAAAAAGACTGCTAAATCTTATACAATCCAACAGCAGCCCAGTTTTAACAGATATCAGTGGCGCAAACCACAACAACGTTATCAACAATCAACCTCTCAGTCTTACCGTCCCTTCAAGAATCAGAACCAGACTAGACCCTTTCAAGCCTCTTCTTCTGCTTCCACCTTCCGGCCGCAAAATTCTTCACAACGCCGTCAACCATACAGACCACCTGCCAAGAAATCAAAGCAGTACCTTTGACTTAACAGTAATGTCATTCGAACCATGCACTCCCACTCGACTAGCCCCTTATTTTCACAACTGGGTCAACATCACAAAAGACTCTTGGGTCTTAAGTATTATTCAATTCGGATACCGATTAGAATTTGCAGACCTTCCTCCTCTAGGACAAATCAAGTTTACATCCTTCGACCTTGTGCTAGAAGAAGAAATTCTCACTCTTCTCCAAAAACAAGCTATTCAACAAGTGCCATCACAGGACATTCCACACGGCTTCTACTCCCGTTACTTCGCTGTACCAAAGAAAGACGGCGGGATCAGGCCCATTCTAGACCTAAGAGATCTAAACACTTACCTGCATCCACGGCGTTTCCGGATGATCACATTGGAATCCATTATTCACCTACTAAAAAGAAAAGATTGGTTCGTGGTAATAGATCTAAAGGACGCCTATTTTCATATTTCAATTCATCCACATCACAGAAAATATCTCCGCTTCATTTTTCAAAACACCGCCTACCAATTCTGTGCCCTCCCCTTCGGACTGTCCACAGCTCCTCGCACTTTCACAAAGTGCATGGTCCCAGTGGCAGCCTTTCTTCGTCTACACGGCATACAAGTATTCCCATATATAGACGATTGGCTGGTGGTTTCCTCATCCAGATGAAGGTCAATTCGAGACACAAAGTTTGTCCTACACACTCTGAAAGGTCTCGGTCTCACAGTAAACGAGAAGAAGTTGTCAGCTCACAGGTCTCCTAAGAGATTCCTGCGGCTTGAACAGAGAGGTTCCAGGGGCAAGTGTACTCCTTAATCAGCTGAGCTGAGTCCGGTACCCAGCCAGGCAGCACCACTTACTCCTTTTCCCAAGTCCGTTCGAATTAGCAATTGCCAGAGAGAAGAACAAATGGACTCAAGTAGCACATTTGTGGCCTAAAAATAATTTTGCAGGTTTGCTGTTCAAGAGACCAAACATCAGCTTTTAAGAATTATTGTTTTATTAGAAAAATAGAGTATTTAGAGATATTCAGTTTGTTGCAAAGCAAAGCATTCAAGTACATTTCCATAAATCAAAGCAGTTAGAACTTTAGCAAATTCCAGCTACAAAAATAAAATAAAAAACTCTAAAAATAGCTTGAAAGGCAGGCAAGGCATAGCCCCCCTTTCTCTATCCTTACTCTGAACTACATTCTAGCATAATACTAACAAAATAGCAATTGGAACTCAAAAGTCCATCCTCAAATCCAAATCAAGAATCAAAAGGTTAAAAAGGTTTTTTCTCTATCTCAGTCTTCCATTTTTCTTCCATGCTGGGACCACCCTTCTTCTTCACTCTCCTCTGACGTAAACCAATCAGGATGAAAGGCTGTCCCTTCACACTCCACCTCCGTTTCCCATGAGATGTGCAGGTGTTGTTGACCATCTTCCTGATGTTGTGTCTTGACCCTTATCGTCTCTGGCCAAGCTTGCTTCATGGAAAATTACAGCTAGCTCTAAGAGAAAAAAGATTCTCGAAGCATCTAGTTATGCTAACACAGACCAATATGGATTCCTTCTACACAGTTCCATGACTACAAATCCCATTCAGAAATTACATTTTAGCCTTAATAACCTAAACCATGACATGCTACCACTGGGAGTTCCAAAAATCCGAAACAGTAATCTTGTTTCCATTTTTGGTTACTAATTACAGTAATAAACAGTAATTAACTGGTTACATAGTGCAAATACTAATGATTAACATCGATACCTTCAAAGTTGCATTCAATCTAGCAAAAGCATTGAGGTAGAAAACATTCTAATAGCAGCATGTAAATATACTCTTTAGGTTAAGCACTTCTACTATCTGAAAAATAGAAAACAGTCATGTTAGTAATAACCAATACAGTATATACTCTCTCAGTAGAGAAACAGTGAAACATTAACAGTATTTCAACGATCTGTCACATCTTGATCCACACAATACATTCTGGAAAGACCATCTTAATCTGGTTCTAGTTGCATACATGCAGCATGACATTGAAAAACCATAGAAGATCTGTCTCTATACAATTTCAAACTATTGACATGATACATAACAGGTTTTTTACCAGAATCAAGCATTTTGACAAGGTAATTGACATTTCCCACTTTTTGAACAATTGTCCCAGGACCTTCCCAGACAACTTCAAGTTTAGAAGGTCTGAGTGGGTTTAGAACAAGTACCAAATCTCCTACTGCAAATTCTCTGTGTACCTTGGCCTTGGTACAATCAGTTTTGGTCACAAGAGGCTGCTGTTCCATCAGTTTTTCATCTAAGCTGTCCTCAGAGGAAGAATCAGATTCGTCATCTTGGCCTAATTTGCTTTGTGAACGTGTTATAACTTGAATTGACGGAGTTACCAAACTTTTCTGATAAGCTAGGAAGGCAATATCATTACCTAGCAAAAAATCTGGCGTTGACTCATGAACAAGGACATACTTGTACCCAGACCAGTTCTTGTAAGACAAATGAACATACGCCAAAGGCACAAACTTTTCCTCAGCTCCTTTAGGGTCATAAGTCTTAACAGGACATCTCAAATTAGTCAAAATCAACTCAGGATCAATAAATTTAATCGAAAGAGAACTAATATCGGCTGCACTGTCTCGAAAGGCATTTAAAGTTAGGACTTGATCATTAGTTTTAAGATGCACCGACTCAGTAAACAAATTTTTACTCCAAAGGAGTTGCTCCTCAGTAATTAGAACACTGGGATCCATCACTGTGAATTTATTTGCATTGTCAGTCTGTTTAGCAGGTTCTACAGTTGTTTCAGAGATTTCCAGCCCCAATATCCTAGGAGTATTCTGATTTATGGCCGCCTGCATTCCTCTGCTCTCCGCGGCTGTTGACGGAGATACCGTGAGGTTAACTCCTTCCTGTCCCGGTGAAGGCATAAGGCTTGACTGGTTAGAAAAATGAACTGAACTGCTTTCTGTCTGAAATTGCTGGCTCTCCTGTGGGGTAGAGCTAAGATATTTCACTTTAGGAGTGGTTTGTTTAACGCGTTGTGAGGCCGGAGTGGGGTTTTTACTAGCTGTCTTCTGAAATTGACTACTTTGCACAGTCAGTTTGGGACAGTCTCTTTTTAAATGTTCTCCTCCACATTCAAAACACTTCAGAGGCTGCTGCTCCCCAAACGAAGTACGCTTGGTTTCCTGAGATGCAGGCCTTGCAGGCTTCTGATAGTCAGTATACTTTCTGGGGGTTTCTAAACTAGATTTATACCTGGCACCACGTTCATCCTTCTTAAAAGAAAGGATTTCATCTGTTTTCAAAGCCAAAGTTTGTAAATCTGGGTAATCTCTCTCCATCAAAGTACTTCTGATTTCCACTGGCACTAAGTTCATAAAATGTTCAGTAAAAAACACTCTTTTCATATCAGCAACAGTTCTAGCTCCGGTAGACTCTAGCCACTGTTCTCCCAATTGCTCAATTCTGTCTGCAAGGGCAGAAAAACTCTCTTTGTAGCTCTTTTTAATGCCTCTAAACTGCTGTCTGAGTGTCTCAGGTGTATAACCGAATCTCTGATGAACAATGTCTTTGAACTCCTGCCAGGAGATATCCCTATCACCTTGGCGTGCTAATATTTTAGCCAACAGTCCGGTAACTTGTGTGCGAAGAAGCTTAACATAAAGACGAACTGGCACTTGTAAATCTTTACAGGCCATCTCATAGTTCGTAAGGAAGTCCAAAACATCTGAACCCTCTTGGAAAAAAGGCAAATTCTTTCTGTCATAGCTGTCTAAAGAATCTCTGACATTTTCTCTCTCTCTGGCCTCCCTCCTAAGCAATTCTAACTTTTTCCGTCTATATTCATTGCTTAATAACTCACCGGCATGCTGAGCATTCATGGTTTGTCGTTGACAGGCGATGAAATCGGTCATCATGAGCGTAAGCTGATCCATCCGTTGTAACTCAGGACTTCTCTGGTCAGTAAGATTCACGCTGGCTCCTTCTGACGCTGTATCGGCTCTTACAGCAGCTCCTGCTGCTGGAGCCGGGGTTGCAGAGATCCCGGTAGCTGCTGGAACACCCGTCTGTGCTGGAATAGGTTCCCTTTTGCCATCTTCTCCTTCGTCCTCTCTCCCTAGGTCTCGCAACATGGTCCACGTGTGGTCCTGGTCTTCTTCCAGCATTCGACGAACAGGTTGCATAGGTAGATTGGACATTAAACTGTCCTTTTGTAATCCATAGGGTGGTTGAAAAGAGATCCCGTTGGCTCTTCTCCTCATTCCCCTGCCTTGTGTCATAAATCTTTCATCCAGGGCTTGCATTATCTCCCTGTCTATCGTTTTCTGCGACATGTTGGGATGATATAATTCAGTGAGGGATGAACTTCTATAAAGATTCATCCCTTACTCCCCTTACTCTGCCTGTTGCGTTTGCTTAAGCAATTCGCACAGCACAGAAAAGGAAAAATGAAACTGTCTATCTCTTAGCCAAAGCTGACCAGACATAAGCCAGAGCAATATGGCTTATTCACAGGAATCTTGCTACTATTCTCTGCACATCTATGGAAATGACAAACTGAATCTCTAGTTTGGTCTCTTACCAGCTTCACCTGAGCTAAGGCCTTGTTACAAGACACCTCAGCTACTAGCTAGCTGCTTACAGCTGCACAGTGCGATACAGATCACTCCCAAGAGCCTATTTCTGATCCACACTGCCAGAAAGCAACCTTACCACTCTGCCACACTACCAGTGATCAGAGCTCCAGTTTGTAGGCTATAAACTGGTCCATCCCACCGCTGCCACCATGTCAGCTCACAGGTCTCCTAAGAGATTCCTGCGGCTTGAACAGAGAGGTTCCAGGGGCAAGTGTACTCCTTAATCAGCTGAGCTGAGTCCGGTACCCAGCCAGGCAGCACCACTTACTCCTTTTCCCAAGTCCGTTCGAATTAGCAATTGCCAGAGAGAAGAACAAATGGACTCAAGTAGCACATTTGTGGCCTAAAAATAATTTTGCAGGTTTGCTGTTCAAGAGACCAAACATCAGCTTTTAAGAATTATTGTTTTATTAGAAAAATAGAGTATTTAGAGATATTCAGTTTGTTGCAAAGCAAAGCATTCAAGTACATTTCCATAAATCAAAGCAGTTAGAACTTTAGCAAATTCCAGCTACAAAAATAAAATAAAAAACTCTAAAAATAGCTTGAAAGGCAGGCAAGGCATAGCCCCCCTTTCTCTATCCTTACTCTGAACTACATTCTAGCATAATACTAACAAAATAGCAATTGGAACTCAAAAGTCCATCCTCAAATCCAAATCAAGAATCAAAAGGTTAAAAAAGTTTTTTCTCTATCTCAGTCTTCCATTTTTCTTCCATGCTGGGACCACCCTTCTTCTTCACTCTCCTCTGACGTAAACCAATCAGGATGAAAGGCTGTCCCTTCACACTCCACCTCCGTTTCCCATGAGATGTGCAGGTGTTGTTGACCATCTTCCTGATGTTGTGTCTTGACCCTTATCGTCTCTGGCCAAGCTTGCTTCATGGAAAATTACAGCTAGCTCTAAGAGAAAAAAGATTCTCGAAGCATCTAGTTATGCTAACACAGACCAATATGGATTCCTTCTACACAGTTCCATGACTACAAATCCCATTCAGAAATTACATTTTAGCCTTAATAACCTAAACCATGACAGAAGTCCCATCTGATACCATCCCGGGTGGTCGACTATATAGGTGCAAGACTGGATTCAGTCAAGGCGCGGATATTCCTTCCACCAGACCGCATACAAAAGATAAGCAGAGCTGTTCACAAATTTCGACCTCATTCAAAAGTCTCAGTTCATCATGCGCAACATTTGCTCGGCCTCATGGCCTCTACGACATCTGCGGTGACACATGCGCACCTAAAGATGCGCTCTCTGCAGGCATGGTTCCTGGCTCTCTTCGATCCCCTTCAGGACAGCCCAAAGAAATGTCTGCCTGTCACATCAAAACTGTCAAAACAACTACAGTGGTGGACGTATCTGCCACATCTTCTGATCGGCCGCCCATTTCGTCCTCTGCAACTATCAATACAAGTGACAACAGATGCCAGTCCCACAGGATGGGGTGCACATTGCGGACCCCACAGGATACATGCCCTGTGGTCCAATCAAGACAGACATCTCCACATCAATCATCTCGAGATGCTGGCGGTAATAAAGGCCTTCCGATCCTTCCTCCCTCTAATACAGGGTCGTGGTGTACAGATAATCACCGACAACACCACGACCATGTATTACATCAACAAACAGGGAGGGACACGGTCCATGTCACTCCTGTACTTGTCCATACACCTATGGGAATGGTGCTACCAGCATCATGTCTTCCCGGTAGCTCTACACATATCCACGACCGACAACGAACTGGCGGACAGATTGAGTCGTCTCACGGGACAGTCCCACGAATGGGAGCTGAGCGAGGACATCTTCCACATGCTCTGTGCCCGGTGGGGTTATCCCACAGTGGACATGTTTGCGACCCAAAGCAACAGGAAATGCAAAGCGTATGCTTCCCGTGCCGGCAGGGGCGAGGATGCACTTGGGGATGCTTTCATGATCCCATGGGAATCGGAGCTTCTGTATCTCTTCCCACCAATTCCGCTCATACAGAGAACCCTGGTCGGAGCTCAGCAACAGAGGGCAGACGCAATTATCATTGCACCATGGTGGCCTCGTCAACCCTGGTTTTCCACCCTGAAGGAGATGGCGGTGGACGTGGTCAGATTACCAATGGTTCCTCATCTCCTCACCCAGGACTCAGGGAACATCCTCCATCCCGATCTGCAATCATTACATCTGACAGCTTGGAGGTTCACCCATCCATACAGGAGGTGCTAGACAAAGCGAGAAAGCCCTCTACTAACCTACTGTACAAATACAAATGGACTAACTTTCTCAAGTTTGCCCAAGAAAAGCAGTTACAGACTTCTCCTGTTTCTCTCCAAACCCTGCTCACTTATTTACGTTACTTGTTTGATGCAGGCTTGGCGTTATCCACCCTTAAGGTTTATATTTCAGCAATCGTTTCTTTTCAGCCTCGTGACTCTGATTCATCACGACTTTTCTCTCACCCTACCCTCAAGGCCTTTTTGAAGGGTCTGTCTAACATCCGACCTCCTGTTAAGCCTCCTGTGCCTCAATGGTCTTTACAACTCGTTTTACGCGCTCTTACGCGCCACCCTTTTGAGCCCATGGCATCCTGTGACATGCGTTTGCTGTCATTTAAGACTTTGTTTCTGGTTGCCATTACTTCGGCAAGAAGAGCGAGTGAGTTGGCAGCTCTTCGATCCGACGCTCCTTACCTACAGTTCTTTGAAGACAAGGTTGTTCTATATCCTGATGTCTCATTTTTGCCTAAGGTTGTGTCTGATTTCCACCTCAATCAATCACTAACGCTGCCAACCTTGTTTCCTCATCCATCGTCGGACATTGAGCGCATGCTCCACTCTCTGGACGTTCGAAGAGCCTTGGCATATTATGTTTCACGGACTAAGGACATTCGTGCTGCCCCAAGGCTATTCCTCTGCTTCCAAGGATCACATAAAGGATCCCCTGTCTCCTCTTCAACGGTTTCTCGTTGGCTTGTCTCCACTATTGCTCTAGCTTATGAACTGCAAGGCAAGACCCCACCAGAGGGTCTGAAAGCTCATTCCACCAGAGCTGTTGCAACATCTACAGCATTGCTGCGTGGTGTGGATATTCCAGATATTTGCAGAGCAGCCACATGGTCTAATGTGTCCACCTTCGTGACGCATTATAGACTGGACCTTCGGGCCAAGAAGGAGACAAGTTTTGGGAGAGCAGTTTTGACATCTGTACTGCAGTGACGGCCCTCCTTCCGGTAAGTGAGCTTGCTAGTCACCCAATTGTGTGCATTCACAGAGGCCACGAAGAAGAAAGAAAGGTTACCTACCTGTAACCATGGTTCTTCAAGTGGACCTCTGTGAATTCACACATCCCGCCCGGCCTCCCCACTATCCGTCACTGACTATGTCTATACTAAGCTCAGGCTATTGTGGCGGATAAATGGAACTGAAGGCTGAGGCGGGTGGAGCATGCGCGATAGGGGCAATTCTAACTTTGTTACTTTTATACAAAAGCTCTAGAAGATTCCGAGAAGACCAGCGCAGGCGCTGTCTAAACCCAATTGTGTGAATTCACAGAGGTCCACTTGAAGAACCATGGTTACAGGTAGGTAACCTTTCTGTTTGTGCTCCAGCAGTGCTCTGGCCAGTGGATAGGATTCCATTCACTTCTACTGACAAATAGAGCAGAGTGTTTGAGGGAGAGAGCAGAAGAAACCATGCTATTTAATATGGCTTTCTCTATGGCCAGTGCTTACAGTCAGTATGGGCTTTCTCTTGCCATAAGACTCTTCTTTTCAAGAGACTGTGGAAATTTGCAATTTCAAAGTGGTGTTTATTCCTCTAGCTCAGTGGTTCCCAACCTGGGTAACCCAGGACTCCACTTCCCAGAAGCCTTCAGCACCAGCTGTGCTTACCAGGGTTTCTAGGAGTTGCAGTCCAAGAATATCTAGGTTACCCAAGGTTGGGAACCACTGATCTCGCTGATGTCAAAACTGGATGTGGATGTTCTTTCAGTTCAACAGGCCCAGGCCACTCAGAGATTTTCTCTCTAAATTGTGAATTTTAGATTTATTTATTTTTCTCATCCTACATTTTTTCATATGATGCTTAACATATTTTAGGGTATACATTAAAGAATTTCAAAATGGATAATAGTCCCATCCATGTATAATTCTGGTCAATTGTTTACTGTTACCTGAATCAGCTTGGCTTACTCTTGGGCTCACACACTCCCCCTACCCTCAAAGTTAATGTATTTAAATAGGCCATAGCTGGGCCTGATTCAGAGGCTTCGATCAGAGGTAAGAGTAAATTGCTGTTAGTTAAAAATTGAAACCAACACTTCTGATTTCTTCCTCATATTGTTAGCGAATACAAGTCCAAGGCTTGTTCACATAACTCTAAATTACAATTTTACATTATATCTCTGTAAGCCCCATCAGGCCTACCAGGGCTGATGGGTGGCCTCTCTTCCATCCCATGACCCACGTACTCAACACCAGCTGGTTCAAACAAAGAGGGGTTTGTTAGTACTTGGACTAGAGTTTCAATAAGCCTTGTGGCTGGATAGCCCCAAGGCTAGTTAGCTTCACAAGCCCTGGCTCAGGCCTGGTTGCTCCACACCCCAGGTTTATGGCACTGAGCTGTGGGAGTCCCTAGTCCTCCTTACTGGTGTATGTCACGCAGTGCCGAAGTTGGAGGCCTGGAGAAGCGAGGGCCTGTACACCTTCAGTGAGCACAGGGAACACGGAGCACTTGCAGTCCTGATGGGATGTGGGTGTAGGACGGTGGTAGCTGCTGGTGTTCCTAGAGTCTACGCAAGTGTTCTTTCTGCCACTTCCTCCTCCAGTGTCACAGCTGTGTCGGGGTCAGCTGCCTCAGGCCTGACCCTGTTGGTGCTGCAGACCCTGCTTTTGATGATGTTTCTCCCAGTAGTTTGGGTGTGGTAGTAGCCTCAGATATTGTTGCTTCTCCCTGTTTCCTTGGGGTACTGTCACTTGTACCTAGATCCTGGTCCAGGAGGGTCTTCCTTTATAATACAGTCCCATTCACCCTCCAGCTCTGGGTCGTCTTCTTTGTCTTCCTCCATATTATAGGCTTTACCTAATTCTTCCTGGGCATTTCCTCAGGCTCAGTCATTTTCCCCCTTCGAGGAGATTTCCTCTGCTGTCTCCTTCTCCCCCTCTGTCCTGCCTTCCACCACCTCTAGGGCGCCCTTTATATCACCCACCTCCAAGTTAGACTCTTTCTCCTTCTTCTCTAAGGGTGTCTCCTCACCTTCACCACTGCCAATACCAGCTGGCAGTTCCTCCTTCGTTTCTCCTGGCAACGTTTCTGTCTACGTTTGGCTATCCCTGGCTTTTCCATCTCTAGACTCCATGTCCATTGGAGTTGTGCCACTACTCTCCCTGGGGCCTGGTTTGTGGTTAGATAGCCCACCAAGGATGCCCTGGCTGGCATCCATGTAACAGTCTCAGTCATGCCAATATTTCTTTGTGCAGATAATGGCCCGTTTGTCATTTCTGTGATTAAAGCAAAGACAAAGGAGGCTGCTTATATACCCACCCCATAGTACTGAAAGCACTCTCTGAGTGCTTTACAATTTAATTATGCAGGCTACACATTGCCTCACCCCTGGCAAGCAATCCCAAGAACTCATTTTACTGACCTCAGAAGGATAGAAGGCTGAGTCAGCCTAGAGCCAGCTACCTGGGATTGAACCCAGGTTGTGAGCAGAGTTTTGACTGCAGTAGTGCAGTTTTGCCACTGCACCACCTGGCTTTGATCAGGGGAAAATATAGTTGTCTTTACAGGGATGTTTGCTGACTTGCCTCATAAGGTATATCGTTTTCTTACACAGAACACTGATCCATCTAGGTCAATACTGTTCATAGTGACTAGCTGTGTCTCTCTGAGGTTTCAGGCTGGAGTCTTCCCCAGCAATGCCTGAGGAATGCCAGGGATCACATCTAACTAAACAGCACGGGCTAACTAAAGTTCCCTAAAATACTTTTCTGAAAGATCATTTATTTATGTTCTTTTGTGTGCGTAAATGATGCTGGAGTGGGGCTTCCCTTAAATCATTCTCTGAACCTTATGGTGCATTTTATAGTGCAATGTGTGAAAGGGCAATATCTGTGCATTTACAGCTACAGATATCTGGATCATACATCTGTTAATATGTGTATATGTCTCACATTGTGTTCTGTTTGTGGTACTGCAGATCAGAAAGGTTTCTTTGTTGGAATATGTATAACATACATTTTTGTTGCATGAAAAATGCCGGACTCCTATCATGACAGAGGGAAGACATATTTGCATAATTAACTGAAAGAAGAGAGTTTTGAATATCTCTTTTTAAAAAGCTTGAAGTACAGATTTCCAGGTTCGCTGATAGTTTGGAACATCTTCATGCAGTTGTCAAAGATGTAGCCATGTTAGTATGTTTCACCATGTATAACAAAAGCAGAAGTGTTTCGGCAGTATAAAGATTGACATTTATTTCACTGTCAACTTCTGTGGATCGCAACCCATTTTTTCAGATGTAGCTACCGGTGCAGCTAAAGTGTGAAATATTTAAAGAGGCATCAGCATGGCTTGGGATGTTAGACTGAAAAAATAATTCGGTCTCTGGAAAAATAAATGATTTTTTTACCATTAATTATGGGAAGATAAACATTTAATTGCTTTAATCTTTTATTCATTAATTGTTCATTTTGTAAGAAACTGGAATTTACAGCAAATGCCATATTTGGTTGTCAGCATTGCACATTTTGTTACTGGCTCCTTTAAAAGTGCACTTTTTAGATGCACTAGGCTACAAAACATGTAAAACTGATTCCTGGAAGAGGATGGGGTTTATTGTGCACCACATCTGGAAACTGTCCAGTTGAGGATTGCTTTGAGTTCTGTTTTATTAAGATTCTTTGTGGAGAGGTTAATTGGCTAACTAGTAAGTAATCAGGTAAATCTAAACAGTTATTGTTTCCAAGTTCCAGGCATCGATGTTAGAAAATCTCCCTATCTCTAGAGTGCAGATTAGTTATTCAGATACTCCAATCCCACTTGGCAAGTACAGGGGTAACGTAGAAGGTAATGCTCAAACTGCAGATGTTTCCTAAAGCCTCAGGATTCTCTTCCCTAGCCCACTTTTGCTCAAAGCCCACCTCCAGAACCATCCACACATGCCTTCAGGACATACGTGGCATTGAGCTGGAGCACACAGAAGGTTCCTCAGAGCTGTTGGGAACTTTTTATTTGAGCTATTCATTTTCAAGCCGTCTCCTGTGCTTTGAAGCATTTTAAATAGTGCTCTTTTCACAGCGGTGTCATCCACTGAGGGTCATACACAGGTGAATATTATCCTGTTTCGTTTCGTTTGTTATGGATCCGTAGTTCTTTATCACACTGACATTGCAATATTGTCAGCTTTTATTTCTTAAAAGAAAGAGCTATGCTTATAACAAGTTACCAAGCAGGATTAATTTTTTAGTATAACTCTGGAGAAAGGGAAAAATTGTTGTACTTTTCAATATGTTAAGCATTTCATTTCATCTCTGTATCATTCCCTCCTCTCTCCTCTGCTACTTCAAATGTTTGCTCTCTCCTTATTTATGTAAATATTATGAGAGTTTTTATGTTAATACAATTCCAGTAGTGCTTAGTTCCCCACCATTTGAGACAGTAAGGGTGCAGAATAGCATGTGATCATTAATGAGTAATTTTTAATTCTCTCTAGAGTGAAATTTTCTGTTCTTTGCCCTTCCATCTCGTTCCTTCTTCCTTGAATATGGGAAATCATTTCTTATATAAATTACATTAAGAGGCAAGTATGCTATTATAGGTTCCATTTGAGTCATTAAAAAAACTCTTTGACTGCAGAAGGCCATAATGCAGATACATGGCTGAATGGAAACATGTTTGGTACATAAATATATCTTATGAAAGTTTTACTTTGTGTGATGCATTATGTAACAGTATGAATCATTACATCCTTTTATTTTCTAAATAATCTAGTTATATAAAAACAAGAAATGTGTTATTTTAAACTGTTCTAGTATTATAGAAGTCAAATTGTTCAACTGAATTTGGAGAAAGTAAAGTTACAAAAAAGAAACAAATTCCTGTTTGTTCTTGAACATAATTCCGGTCCTCTCTGGAGCTGAAAAGAGCAGACCCACACCATTGGTGACTGTCTCACTTTTGCCATGGAACAGCTGTGGGCATGAAGATATACTGGGTGAGAGCTGGACAAGGCCAGGTCATGCCACATTTCAGTGCACTTTATCATGTACCATTCTCACATGACATCAGCAATGTTATCCATTATTTATTTATCTGTATCTTGCCCTTCTAGCATACACAAATACAACAATAATGAAACTTGACTTCAAAGCAATCATCTTGGTTAAAACAAAACATGAAAGAGAGCATTTTGTATACAGCGGTCAATATCCTCTTGAGCTTCTTTGGAATGGAAGGGCCCCCCAAGCATAGTAATGTGGGTTCACACCATTTGTGCAAGTGTTGTCTTGTCACAGAGGGTGGTTTTTCTTCACCAAGATCACTTCTTCAACAACACTTGTGGAAGTGTCACAATCCCATTTTGCTGTGGAGCTTGGACTTCCCACTCAGTGGTCGCTAATTAAGATATTGGACATAATTAAAATCACAATAATAAAAATATAGTGAGTACTCTGACAGACCCTCTCTAGTGGAAGAATAGCTTTCATGCCTAAGGCCTATCTGAATAAAACTTTTGCCTGCTGGTAGAAGGATAAGAAAGAGAGAGCAAACCTAGCTTCTTATGGCAGGGAGTCTCAGAATCTGGGAACAGCCACAAGAAGGCTCTCAGTTGTGCCTCTCCGAAACATGCAGAACTAAGAAGAGGGTCCAGTCTAGAACATGACAAGGAACACAAATGGTGACTATTAATTGGCAGTAATTCACCCCTGTGATCTATGTCATTACTCTTCTTCTGCTTCTGCTTCTTTCGTCCATTGACATCCCGTGTTGGATGTAGGGTTCAGTTTGTTTTGCACTATTCTAACCACACCAGTCCTGTGATTTTGTAAAATCATCCATCCACCTACTTTGCAGTCTTCCTATCCTCCGACTTCTGATTCAAGATCACAATTGATTTCTTTATTCTATTGACCATCTAATTTTCTCATAGTGTGGCTCTCACCTATCTCCATTTTAATGATGCCATTTGTTCTTTTACATCTATTATTTTTACATCTTTTATTCTCTGAAATTAAGATCAGTTTGTAATCAGTGTATGTTGCCAGTAGTTGACCTATGCTGCATAGTCCTGGATCCTAATAAAATCCATAGTGGAAAAGCTCACAAAAACTCAAAGAGCAGTGGAAAGACAGATGCTAAATACCAGATTAATAAATAAAATAAGAAATCAGGTTATTCAACAAAGGCCATTGCACTTACAATGGTGTAAATAGTTAACAGGATTCTAACTAATAAGATTCTGGCCAATATAAATAGCTTCCTGTGTTCTTGTTGTGTAGACTGTTATATTCAATATAATATTTTTAACAATATTACTAGAACAGTAACAATATTCATATGAGCATTGTAAGTGGTGGGACTGGCAGCAGCAGCAGCTATTTTCAGACATTAAAGACCCCCCCCACACACACACACACACAAACATCTCAAGGATCCCAAAGGCTTCCCCAAGTTGAAATGGATCTCTAGGGAGCCTCAGAACCTGAGAGGGAGTGCAGATAGGAAAGTTTAAATTAAAGATTAAAATCTATACCTGATGACATCATCAGCTATTATGAGTGCAGAGTTGCACAACAGGATTAATAATAATAATAATAATAATAATAATAATAATAATAATAATAATAATAATAATAATAATAATAATAATAATAATAATAGCAATCTTAGAACTGCAGATCTGGAAGGACTCAATGGACCGTTGAGTCCCACCCCTGTCAGGAAGGCACAGTGGGGAATCAGACTCCAAGCCTCTGGCTCTGCAGCTAGATACTTAAACCACTGAGCTGTCTGTACAATAAATTCTCTTTGATTAAAAATTAATTGGTCTAAATTACTAAAGGAGAGGATTATCAAAGGATTTGAATAATACAGTTAAGGATGCCACTGAATGCTAAAAAATAAGTAAATCTTATTCCTGGTGCAATGCTCACATGAGCTTTCTAAGAATGTTATTTCAGTATTTTCAGTATTGGTTTCATTCAACCAGTACAGAGCCACGTACCACCAACACAAGATTTTATAGCAAGTCTTGTATATTGATACAAAATAGCAAAGCCCTGTATTACACGTTTTTGTGGTACTTGGTCTGTTATTAGTCATGCTGACAATTATTTCCTCTTGAAACTTCTTTCGGTTTACCTAAGCATACCAATAATACATGAGCTCTGGACTGTATTTCTTTTAAAAGCTAGTTTTTGGTAGAGTAGATTCTCAAAAGGAATGGAAGTTTCAGGTATTTTACACAATTTGCTTTGAGCTGTAGAACTTTTGGTTTAATGTTATTGTATCCAAAATGGAGTAATTCCATCATGAAAAAATCCCATAGTTTGTACTACTAATTTCATCCTTATGCCTACATATTTTCTCCTCTCTCTATATTACTGTTTCTCCACCAGTCTTTAAATCTTAATAAAAGTAAAATGTGTCATGAGGGATCTATTAAGTGATAAAATCTAGATGATCCCAAGATACCATTTAGGATCTTACAGCAATAGTTTGGACAGTCTACATCTGTCATTAACTCTTCTTCTGCTATACTGCGGGAGTAGTCGTAACAGGTGTTTCACTACAATACTCATTTGCCTGAACAATAACACCCAAATATTTGTATTGTTGTACCTGTTCAATGCGGACTTGGTTTAAATACCAGGTATGCCTCTTTGGTCTATTAGCAAAGGATATGACCTTTGTTTTATCATAATTTATCTCTAATCGGTTTTGTTGGCAATATTTAGAAAGTGTCCGCATCATTCTCTTAAGTCCTATCGGTGTCCTTGAGAGAAGCACAGCATCGTCCGCATACAATAGTATAGCAATGTGTTTGCTTGCCAATTTAGGGGGATGATGTTCCGGAAGATTTAACTTAGTTGCTAGGTCATTTATATAAAGGTTGAATAACAGGGGAGCCAGTATACATCCCTGTTTTACACCTTTCTCAGTCTTAATAGGAGCTGTAAGATGGCCTTGTGAGTTGGTTTTAACTCGTATTGTAGTATTTTGATATAGAGCTCTAATAAAAAATAAGAGGCGTTTGTCAATAGTAAGGTAAGGTAAAGGTTCCCCTTGACATTTAGTCCAGTCGTGTCTGACTCTAGGGCGCAGTGCTTATCCCCATTTCCAAGCCATAGAGCCAGTGTTTGTCCGAAGACAGTTTCCGTGGTCATGTGGCCAGCGCGACTAGACGCGGAACGCTGTTACCTTCCCACCGAGGTGGTACCTATTTATCTACTCGCATTTTTACATGCTTTCGAACTGCTAGGTTGGCAGGAGCTGGGACAAGCTACAGGAGCTCACTCTGTCGCGTAGATTCGATCTTACGACTGCTGGTCTTCTGACCTTGCAGCACAGAGGCTTCTGCGGTTTAACCCGCAGCGCCACCACGTCCCTTTTGTCAATAGTAGAACATCTTAATTTAGCCCATAGAATATTCCTTGAGATTGAATCAAAGGCGGCTCTAAAGTCAATAATAGCAGTATAAAGATAGAGTTATTCTCTATTTTATAAGAGTCTTTTTATATATAATATATATATATATAGAGAGAGAGAGAGAGAGAGAGTATATTTTAAATTCTAGCCGTTTTGGAACTTGTTATATATGGTTATGAAGATGCTGTTTTGTTGACTTATCATTGGTTTTGTGTGTTGACTCAATGTTTCAATGGCCTTTGGCTAAAATTTTAATAAATTCACTACAATACTCTTCTGCAGTAGATAAAGGCATGTCCTTTTGTATGTTTTTCCATTTGGCAATGGCTTTTAAATGAGTTACATTATATTTTGTTGAATTAAGAATTGTTTACCTTTACAGGGTTTTCCATTGTTAGTATGGATACTCCTGATTTCTCAAATAATATTTTATTATGTATTTGGGCAGGCTTGTAGAACTGACATAAGAATACTAATTAAAACTTACTTAAAGATTAATAAGATTTTGAGAACCAAGCCCAAGACATTTTGCTGAACATAGTACTCCCCTACTTATCCACACTGGAAAGTTGAATTTTACTTTAACTTTGGCAATGGGACAGTATCCTCAGTTTCTCTGAGGTAGCAGATTAGTTTATGGGGAACAATAAATGCAAGGTTATGTACTTAGCTCTAGCCTCCAACAGTGGGGAACAATCAGGTGGTATAACTGAGTGCCTGGTACTGCTGCACCTTTGCATCTTCCATCTGAAGCAATTGTGTCACTTCGTCCAATGGTAGGACTTGTCTTGGTTCTAAGAGTAATATTAATTTTTAATATCACTATGTGCCCTAGTCAAAACATACCTAATTTCTACCAAGTTTTAACATTTTATCAATGGATTTCATCAGTGGTACATTGTTAAGATCAAAAATTTATTGTGAATTCATAGATTCTGTAGTCAAATGTTGGGATCCCAGTATGTATGAGTAGGAGTAATCTTGGAACCTGCACACCTACCAGTATCTTTGGTTTTCCCAGGGTAAGGTTCATCCATGGCACTCCTGTGTGTGCTGAACCCTGCAATTTCCCCAGATGCAGGAAATGCAGCTGCATAATTGGTTGTAATCTGCTATCCTCATGGCAATCAAGACCATTCCCTCTGTTAAGTAAAACTCAGCTGCTTTTGAATTTGGAGACCAAGGTGTTGCGTGCCTGTGAATTTTTGACTGCTTTATAAGAGGTAGAAATTCCAATAGATGGCTCATTTGTTTTTCTCATCCCCATCATTTACGCCTTTTCCCAACCTACTTAAGACATAAACTCTATTAGACACTCTTCTTTTACCATTTGATTTTCACTGTGACATCTTTCATCATGAAATTAAATGGAATCTCCATTTTTTGTCTCCTTAAAGTATAATGCTATTCACCTTAGTCATTCCCGAAAACTATTTATTCTCTTGCTTGGAGGAACCATTCTGGCCATCAGAAATTGTCCAAAGTACACTTTATGTTCCGACTTAAGTAGATCTATAGGATGATGCTGCCAGAGAGGAGGACAATATAGAATTGATTAGACATAAACACACCTTTCAAACTAGTTTGTTTTAAATGGTTGGTATTTATGCCTTTTATAAATAACTGAGTCAGTGTGCATTCTGTATTCATGACAAGGTCCTTGATTGTTGGCTGGCACTATATTTCAAGACAATTGTTACTGATGCAGTATGATAACTTATACACAAAATAATTACACTGCTTTTTGCCTTTAGGAGGATGCCTTCTTACAATAAATACAAGCACATAGTTCAGGTGAAGGTGAATGCTTGCCTAAGCATATTATTTCCTTTTATTCCTGTTCAAAATGTTTATCAGAAAGAGACTGAAGTAGGGCTGAAAAAAAAGACATATAATCGTGTTTTAAAGGTCAGAGAACAGGAATTGGATAGAATCTCTAGGTATGTGATAAAAGATTTACTTGCTTTGCATTATTATAAATGTCACGGCTCATGGAAGAGAATGTTTTATGAGACATTTTTGTCCAGACATTTTGATTATTTTTAAATAGCCTAACTTAATATATTATATTTCGTCTTAGAAAAAGTGTACATAACATTCAGTAGCATATTTTTCTTGCAAGGTATGTGAAGCATTGAAACATTAATGATGTGGTTATACCACTTGTGTGTGCTGTCAAGTTGGAACCTACTTACAGTGACCTTGAAAGAAGTATTTCCAGGTAGGTGAAGTGTTTAGGAGTAGTTTTACCAGTGCTGGTGAGTTTCCATGGCCAAGTAAGGGTTCAAACCAAGGTCTCCTGAGTCCTAATCCATCACTCTGTCCGTGCCAGACTTAGTATCTTCAGTGTGTACCACTTGCCACCTCGTTGTTGCTACCTTTTACCTTTGATCAGAATACCCCAAAAGTTTACCCTGGTGCACCATAGCCATTTTATTTTTAAAAGCTTATGGCTTTAATACCAGGCCTTCTGGTAGTTCACAGTACTAAATGTGAAACCACAAACTCTCTATTTCCCAGGCAAGATATGGGGCTGAAACTATTTCTGGGCCAGTTGACTGTGGAAACTGGCATGAAGGGAATGTAGGTAAATGGACCCAGAATCTGAGTAACATCCAGCTAAGCATGTATTGTGGTGACCAAGAGCGAGAGAAAATACAAAGACCATTTTTCAGCAGCCAGCCAGATGGAACAATTTTCCCAGCAGCTGCAGTGGTTGCTGCCAGGGCCCATGCCCTGTGCTGCCTTGTCTATATAGCACACATGGATTTTTCCAGGCCTTATACTGGTGCTTTGTGGAAAGCTCGCTGTTAGCCCATACAAAGGGGCACTAAGCAAGAAATGGGCATCCTTGGGCTTTAAAGCTGCCTGTTACACACAGATCAACCTTCCTCTTCTTCCAGTGCTACACACCCTGAGATTTGTCCTCCTACCTAGAGGTCTGGAAGAGTATAGCACTTCCCCAGATTTCCAACCATTGCCCTGAGGCATGGCAAATCTAACAAATGCAAGGTATATAAGGCCACTGTTTTATTGTTACCAAGCAAACAAGCAGTTTGGCTACCCCAAGGCATCCCCTAGCCAGGATGTTAGCATAACTAGAACCTAGCACTTACAGGAAAGTTATGTTAGGAAGAAGCTAATAACATGTAAAACACTGTTGCCCTTTGTTGTCATCTGCCAGCCTCCCCAGGCTCGTAACTGGTCTGGGTGTTTTTCACCCTGTAGGTTCTTTGGTAGATTCTTCCTTGGCAATCATAGTTGCTCATGCCCACATGTCTCTTAAAATGGTCAAGTCCTCTAAGGAGCCATATATGGAAATTATTATAATGATGCATAAGAAAGGAATACCTCACACTCATGTAGAATTGCTGTAAGGAAAACAAGGAACCACCCTTACCTACAGGACAAATCAAAATGCATGCGAGAAATCCTTCCCCAGTCCTGTCAGCCAGCAGCTGAATTTAAGAGCAAGATCCATAGCAATGTTTCTACTATGAGCCTCCAACCTTTAATATTTGGGGGTGGGGGTGGGGAATTGCAACCCACAGCGTGTTCTTTATTTCTGTAAAACCTCTCCTAAAAATTTCCACACAGTTCTTCCTCACTCTGTCATGTCCCCCAGCTACATGTGATGCTGGCAAGGGGTGGGTCTTCCTTTCCAAATATCTTTGAAAATTTGGTCCTATTCCCCAAGAAACCGCTGAAAAAAAATCAATTCTTTCTGTCCCAGAAGCTATTACAGCGTGTTTTTTCTGGGCACCTTTAGAGATTTGTCATTATAAAATAAATTGCTATTTTCTTTGAGTTCTTTTGCCTTGATATCCTTACATGGAAGCTTATGGATTAAAAAGTCTCCAGTTTCATATTAATAGGTCTTTTTGTTTTTTCCTGTGTAAAACGTCATCAGTACTGATTACTTTAAAGTTGGATGAACAATGCATTTAAAAATGTACTACGGATAATTCTCTCACTTTGGCAAGAATTCACAGATATTTTTAGTTTAGTTTTTGTAGGTACATGACAACCAAAGCAGAATTTAGCAGTTGTTGATGCACACATTTACACAGTCAGATTAGTTTCTGAGCCACTCAGGCATCTTTCTTTCTTCCTGATGTTTGCCTTCCTTGGAACTCAGACCAGCATTTCTAGAATCCTATTATTGTTGGAGTTTCATTTGAAATTTTGCATGCTGTCTGTTGTTTATTTGACTGGGAGGGACTTTTCTGGGCTGAGGTGATTGTCTGTCTATCCAGCACAAACCAATCATTCCTTCCAGCCTTTGATTTCAAAGAGAGACCCACCTCTCTGCTGAGTGTTTCTTACCCTTTCTTTCATCTATTGGTAGCACTTGTTTCTTTGCTGTTGACCTGTTTGGTTGGTTGCGAATATATATACAGTAAAGAAAGCAGCATGTAGTCTGTACTTTGAAGCAACTGCAAGTAAAGAAATGTTCTTTCTCCTACAAACATTTTAGAGTTATTGAGTTAATGAGAAAAAGGTGAGCTCTGGAGAACTTAAAGATATTCTCTGTGAGTCTCTGCACTTCTGTTGTGTAGCACAAGGAATTTTACCAGAAATTCAAAATTCTGCAATGATTATTTGATCCTTATAGCAACACAGAAGTCTAAAAGATAGTGCCGTGGGCTGATGGCTAATAAGACCTTGATGACCTCAGTTCAAGGCCAGCCTTTTGTCTAATACAGTAAACAGCTGACTTACCCTTCGAACATTATTATTGAGTCAGGGCGAAATATATTGGCACAATAGTTCCATTGGTTGTGTCTGCACTGCTATGTAGGCTGCGATACTTGTCCTAGCTTTGGAAATACAGTTCTGATTATGAAGGTAGAAAACTGGGCCCCTACATTTTCAAGGTTTTTGGTCAGGAACATGTGGGACCAACAACAGAATGTTGCATCTTGCAATGTTCATTTTTAAAAAGCCAGCTGGCCATCCATGCTCTTCTAAAGGTATACATGACTTTTCAAAGTAAATGGAGGTGAATGTTGTCGTTATTCATTGTTTGTGTTCCCTCTCTAGTCAAACACATTTTGATTCTATCCACTCCACCAAAAGTATCTCTGAATTGATGTTTTGCTTGTTTGCACTACTTCTGGCAACACATTTCCATTATTCACTCAATAATTTTTTCCCAGAAAGCTTCCATGAGTGCTTATCTGAGAATATTTTGTGTCAATGCACTAATCTGCTAAGTGGAATGGAAGCAAAAACATATTGATTATTTTATTGATTCTAGTATTTGATGGTCATTTACAGATGTTCCTCTCCCTATAATACAATACAATAACAAAAGGTTCCCATTTTTCAGCCTGGTTTTTCTTAACACTTGGTTTTAAAAAATGAAGGAAACGTGCACATAATTTAAGTTAAGGCAGGATTGTCCAAGACTCTGCAAGCAATTTGATAACTGTCTCTGTATATGTATCTGTCTTCACATATTTTCAAGACAGTTTGTGTGTGTCTTTGATCATGGTGCAAGTTGCCTCCAGTAATGAAGAGGCAATGTTCTTCATTATTATGTCTAGAGATGGGGGTGTTCATATTCATATACGAATACCCCCGCACAGGTGGTGATAACGAGGGTCCAGCCCCATGGGGCCGGATGGTTCACTCACAGTTCTGCCGCTACCGCGAGCTCCAGCATCCTTCCTATCACTCCAGAGCTTGCGATCTGTGAGCCACTCTTCAACCTGGCAGAGAGGCTTGTTGTCCCGCCTCCTCCCAGGAGTGGCGAGCCGATCGCGAGCTCTGGAGTGATAGGAAGGATGTCAGAGCTTGTGGCAGCGGTGGAATTGTGAGTGGACCATCCGGCCCCATGGGGCTGAACCCTCGTTATCGCCACCTGTGCGGGGGTATTCGTATATTAATACCCCCATCTCTATGTCCTATAAATTGTGCAGTATGTCAGTGTGACTGCGAACCTTCACAATGCTGCTAATATCTCCACCACACCACTAGCGGGATATTCTTAAATACGCTGCTTGTTAGAAATGTGCATGGCAAACCCTTTTGTGCCACTTTCAATGTCAAGTCTTTTTTACACTGGTTGTGTTGTTTAACTTGAAAGGGAATGGCTTTTTCAGGTTATTTTGTTTCATTTCCCCCCATTATTGTTCTATCTGGCACTCATCTAGAAGCTCTAATAAACTCAAAAATTACCCCTCCCAAAAAAAAAGCAAAGGCAGGCAACAGAGAAACAGTCTATTCCACAATCAGACAATAGTACAAACCACCATCACCTCCACCAAACAGAATAGTCCCCCCACCAATATATACTTTTAAGAGAATACATACAGTAAATCAACCAAACAACAATTTCTTTAAAATCAATCAAACAAGGAAAGCACCCACTCACACAATGGAAAAATAACAAAATAAAACATGCATACAAGCCCCTCTCCCAAAAACCAAGAAAAGCAAGCCAGTAAATACAGTAAAGACAAAAAAATACAACTTCCCCCGCAATGAAAACAACTAGAATGTGAGGTGATTTTTTTTCCTACACCACTTGATGTATCTTCTCTTTTAAGATTCTAGCAGGCAGGCAGCCACCATCAAAAAATTATCTCCAAAGGTTGGGTGGGAGGGGGGAATGAAACAATCTAGCCAAGATGAGACACAGAGGCAGGCATACAAGCAGAGCAGCACAAATGGAGAGCATTGGGAATGTGCACACCCAGAAGGAACAAATTAAACAAAGAAAGACACCGCCCCCACTGGGTTCCAATCAATCCAGGCCCTTTTACAGCTTCAGAATTCCTGCTCCCTCCCTCCTCTGGATGTTCTGACTGGCTGCTGACAATATTAGATGAAACATTTGCGAGGTGATTTGACAGACAAGGTGTGAAAAACTTACACAAAAAAGAGAAACGTGAAATAACACAAAAAATAGTGTACCTCATGTTTGTTAACACAAATCATTTGTATTTAAAAGGCTTTCTTTCAGGAATCACCAAAAGAGCATGAAAACAAAAATAACAGCTGTGTGTGTGTATGTGTCATGGTGAATAGTGGGATTACTGTCTGGCTTCCCTATTCCAATAACTGAAAACCTAAGGACAACCATAACTCAGTAAATCCCTCAAGATTAAAAGTGCTTTTGGATTAATGTAAATATTAACAATTTGTTCTGAGGCTCTAGTTTTATCAGATTATTTAAAACAAAACACAGTAATAACAGATTAGAACCTAGCATTCCAAATGCAATTAATTAAGTAAAACAGATTTTCTCTTTTATCTGTCAATTTGTATATATTGTGCACATTGCAGTCCCGCACATCAGGAAGGCACTAGGTCATGGAAGGCAGGTCTTGAGCCTATCAGTGAATAATTTCTGCAGTATAATGGGAAGACTAAATTAGTTGTTTTGTTGGGTGTTAAACTGATACTACATAGAACATTGTGTGAACCTGAAGCCTGGTATTCTAGCACCTTGTTCTCTGTGCCACCATGGCAATTTACCAGAAATGAAAGTTGCTGGACATAGAATATTGTTTATGTATCCCTGGTACTGCTATTGCAGCTGAATGAAAGAAGTGTCTCACTGCTTTGTCACATGACACAGCTAATTATTGTCCTCCATATTCCCAGATCCCTGCCTGGCAGAGCAATTTGTGTAAAAAACTGTAGAAGAAGAAATTGTTGCGTTATTCTTCTTCCTGCCTTTCTCCTAATAGACTCCCGTATCTGCCGTGTCTGTTCCTGACAGAGGATTGTCTTACCATATTTTTCCGTGTATAAGATGATACTTTTGTCTAAAATCTTTAGACTAAAAATTGAGGGTTGTCTTATACATGGAAGTAATGAGGGGGGAAAGGGATCAAAGAGCTTTGATCCCTGCTTTCAGCGCTTTGATCCCTGCTTTCCCCCTCCACTTTCTTGCAGGGATCAAAGCGCTTTGATCCCTGCTTTCCACCTCCACTTGCTAAGCCCCACTTAGATTTCTTAATTTTGAGTTAGAAAAGTGGGGGGGGGGTCTTATACATGGGGTGTCTTATACACGGAAAAATATGGTAATTTATGATGCAGTGCCTGCTTTCTAGGCTACTCGCACTGCTTCATAATGTGGCATCATAATTGGGATCTGAAGATAATTTCCATGCATGTGGAACAGGTTTTATTTTTCTTGTACGTGTTCCTTATATACACAACTTCTATTTTCTGCAATGCATTTGCTTTTGAATAGGGTATGTATATGTATGAGTATCGCACTCCATCTTACATTCAATTGTTTGCATTACAGTTTTCACTGTGCTTATGTTGCACACAGCATGGTATGGTAATGAAAAATTAATCTACAAAGAGGACAAACTGGAATTAGGAAGGGAAAAAATCATGTTAAAAGAGGTAATAAAGATCTGGTGCATAAAAGTAAAAATGTTCATTCCCTACTGTTGAACAACTGCTCTCCTGGAATAAGAATATTTGTTGTTGACCTCAAAGAAATGGGTAGTTTCAAATTGGTTGTATTTAAAAAAATCTGCCTTGCTTTTGGGGGAAGCATAACAAAGAAATGTAGTTAAAGGGAACAAAGAATTTTGTAATTTCTTCCTATTTAGTAAAACTGTGACACAGAAATCTTCTGATATAAAGTTGAGATTGTGGCTGAGAGGGATACAGTGCAGTATTATTGTTGCTGGTTTGTACCGTCAAGTTGCTTCCAGCCTATGATGACTCTATGAATTAATGATCTCCAAAAGTCCCCATAATTAACAGCCTTGCACAATGTTGCAAACTAAAGTTCTTAGAGGCCTTCAAGTTCATCTATATCATATTAGTTCTTCCTCTTTTTCCTACTGCCTGAAGCCTTTCCAACCATTATTGTCTCTAGTGAATCCTGCCTTCTCACAATATCTGCAGTGTACAATAGCTTAGTCATTTTGGGTTTCTAGTGAGAGTTCAGGCTTAATTTGGTATAGAAGCCATTGAATTGTCTGTCTGGTGACCCATGGCATCCTCCAAGACCTCCTCCAACACGACTTATCAAATAATTTTTTTTTCCTGATTTCTTCATTGTCTAATTTGCAAGTCTGTAATTAGTAATCAGGAACACTTTGCAGTGACATATCTCTATTCTTCAGGATCTTTTCTAGTTCCTTCATAGTTGCCCTTCAAGACTCTAGTCTTCTGATTTCTTGGGTGCAGTCTCCATTTGAATTGATTATTGAATTAAAGTATAGTAAATGTTTACAATTTTTTATTTTTCCACTATCAGCATTAAAGCTATACAATTCTATTGTAGTCACTGTTTCTGTCTTTTTGATGATCAGCTATAATTCTCCTTTTTTGCACCTTCATTGGCAGTCATTTCACATCATTGCTATTTTCTGCAAGTTATATGGTTTCATCTGCTTATCTTAAATTACTGTTTTTTTCTTTCACCAGTTTTCTTTTTTCTTAATCTGACTGTAAATCACCTCTTCGCACTACATGATCTGCATACAGTTTGAAAAGATAGGGTGACAAAATACACATTGTCCAATACCTTTGCCAATTGAAGATTATTCTGTTTCTCCTGTCATATGAATAGCCTCTTGTCCATAATTTAGGTTAAATATTAGGACAATCAAATGTCATGGCACACTCAGTTCTTTTAAGAATGGTCAGTATCTTGCTATGATTCATGCAGTCAAAGGCTTTACTGTAATCTGAAATTCTTTGGCATACTCTAGTAGCCAATGTATGTTGGAATAAAATTTCTAGTGCCCAGTCAATAGTTTTTCTATTATTTTATTCTGGTCAGATAATATATTCCCCTGTTGATCTTTCAATATCCATACTCTAGGCTTAAATTTCCCTGATCCTATTGTTTATGAGAAGGTAAACAATTTGAAGAATTTGCTCATTCATTCTTTGGGAATTTTCTTTTGATTATGGGAACTGCCTTTTTCCCTTCTTTCCTTGATAATACCTCTGGTTTCAGCCCACAGTTCTTTTGGTTCACAGTCAGCGGAGTTTAATATGCAAATCTATTCTTTACGTGATCCTTACATTCTTTAGGAATGTTATTTAAATTATATTTTCACCTTTTGTTGTGATGTCCACATGTACAGTTATCTGCTGAAATTGTGTGAAACATGTATTTGTGATAAAGAAAGTGCTGGCTTCTCAGAATTCTTTGGGAAACTCTCCTGCTTTCTGCCTAACTTTACCTCCTAGGCCAAATTTTTCTACAATTCTTGGTTCTGCTTTTTTTCCTACTTTTGATTTCCAGTCACTTATGATTATCAGCACATGCTTTGGTACATGAGTCATTTCCTCCTGGACAATTACAGGAAAGCTTTTTGTTTCTTCTGCAGCATGTATTGTTGGAACATGGATATACATTACGGTTATATCCATGAGGTCTGATTGATATTATTCAGTCAGACTTTATAGGCCTTACTTGTTTTCGCCAGATCTCGCATCACTATTAGAGCCACACTGTTTCTTCTGAGTTTGTCATTTTCAGAGTAAATACTTTGTAATTATCCATTGGAAATACCCTATTCCAGTTCACTTCAGTTTACTAATCCTAGATATTGTTTTAAATATTTCGTGTGTTGTCTTACGATTTTGAGCCAACCTTGATTCATATTTCTCACATCCCATGTTCCAATTATGTGTATTCTGCAGCATGGACTTTTCCTTTTGCTTCTTTGTATATCAGCAGCTAGATGTGCCATCAGTTTATTATGTTTGCTTTATTAACAATAGCACCATTTGTCCTTTTCCTTTCCTGTTCCCCAGTAGCTAATTGAGTGGCTTCCAATCTGGGAATTTTGGCTTCTAAGCACTATTTCCTCTCTCATTTTGGATTGTATCATCATAGAGTTAACTAGTTCACCTTTGTTGCCTTCTGTGCAGTACTAACAAGAGTTAGCTTGAGTGTCACTGTTGTTGTCCTCCATGTTGTCACTTGCCATTTACTTCCATGTTGCCCAGTATTTGCTTTTCAATAATTATTCGACTCCATCACTATTCACCTTATCAGTTCTCTTGTGCTGATACAATTCTTAATTTCTAAAGAGGATGAATGCATCTTAGTGTGTATCTCCACTTCAACCATTCCACTTTGGGTGGCCTTATTATGAATCCAGACTTGTAACAGAGTCAAGCCTCCAGACTGTATTTTCTCAGCTTCCTGGATACATGAACCACCACCACCCAACATTAAAGTATGTATCCAAAAGGGAGAGTAGTATGTTGTTGTTTAGTCGTTTAGTCGTGTCCGACTCTTCGTGACCCCATGGACCAGAGCACACCAGGCCCTCCTGTCTTCCACTGCCTAGGAGAGTAGTATACCCCTCACCAAATACTTACATTTGATGGATCTGATTCTAGAGACCACATTCTGGGAGAGAGGGAAAAATCAAAGAGGAAAAAGCTTTAGTGAAGAAGATCAGAGATCCTGTGCTGTGAGAGAATTATTCTTTTGATTAACAGTTTTATATACAGTTAGATTGCTCCTTATGGTTAATCCATAGCTATCTTGGATCTAGGTCTAAAGGGTCCATGTTTTTTTCTTGCATTGTATCCCCAGAGTGTCATAAATAAGCTACTATCTCTACATCTTTCTCTGGTAAATAATACCTGTAAATACTGTCAACTTCTGGCTAGCTGTCCTGAATCTTGCCTTGCCTGGGTTAAAGATACACCATTCTTCAGCAATAATAGACTTCACATTGTATTTTATATCATGATAAATAGGTATTTTTCCTTGAGAAGAGCAGGCAGCATCTTAATTGTTGAGATATTTAAAATATATTTGTAAAAGATACTTAATGTGGGAAATACATAGACTAGAAACTCATGGTCAGACCCTGCTTTGTGGGTGCTCTGTGCAATCTTCCCTATAGGCCAATATAAAAGCACACCTACAGGGCAAATCACAGAAGCCTATACGTTTACAGTGGAAAAAAGTTTTCTAGGTTCGTCATAGCTGACATTATCCCAGTAAATGGTTAATACCATAATGAAATCAGACAGTCATTGAGAAGCATTTCCAAATTTCCTCTGGGTATCTTAAGTTGCAACAATGTCAGAATCCCAGCTTCTATCCCTGGCACCTCTGGTTAAAGGGATTTTATATTTATTTATTTAAAATAATTTTTGCCCACCTTTCTCCTTGAAAGACAATATTCAAAGCCAAGAACGATGAATATAAAGAGGGATCTTACATCATTAAAAGGCAATATTAAAGCTAAAAACAATAAGTCTAGAAATATTTTTTAAAATGCTGCTCTGAGAAATGGAAAACAAAATAGTACTGAAAATCCAGTCAAAGCAGTAATGCATAGCAGTCCATCTAAAAATTACACGTAGGTAGCTAGTTACTGAGGGAAGGCTTGCTTGCCTGAAAAGGAAGGTCTTCACTTGCTTGCGGAAGGACAGCAAAGATGGGCCTCCTGTGGGAGGGAGTTCCAAAGTCTGGGAGCAGCAACAGAAAGCTCTCTCCTGTGTCCCCATCAGACACACCTGTGAGGGTGGTGGGAATGAAAGAAAGGCCTCTTCTGATGATCTTAGAACCCGACTTGGCTCATAATGGGGGATCCAGTCTTTGAGATAGCTGGGACTGAGGCCATTTAGAGCTTTATAGGTTAAAACCAGCACTTTGAATTGTGCCCAGAATCAGATTGGCAGCCAGTGGAGCTGCTGTAACAGGGGGTTTATGTGATCCCTGTAACCAACCCCAGTTACCAATCTGGCTGCTGCATTTTGGACCTGCTGACATTTCCTGACACTTTCCATAGAGAGCCCCACATAGAGAGCATTACAGTAATCCAGCCGGGAAGTAACTAGGGCGTGTGTCACATCAGATCTCTCAAGAAATGGATGTAGCTGGCACACTAGTTTTCATTGTGCAAATGCTCTCCTGGCCACCTTCAAGACCTGGGCGTCCAGGCTCAGAGATTAATCTAGGAACACCCCCAAACTGCACACCTGCTTTTTCAATGGGAGTGTAATCCCATCCAGTACTGGCTGCATCCCTATTCCTTGATCAGCCTTTTGACTGACCAGAACCACCCCTGTCTTGTCTGGATTAAGTTTCAGTTTATTCACCCTCATCCAGTCATTACTGATACCAAACACTGATCTAGAGCCAAAGCAGCTATCTTGGATTTAGGTGGCAAGGAGGGAGAGAGTTGGTGTCATCTGCATACTGGTGACACTGAACTCCAAAACTCTGGATAATCTCTCTCAGTGGTTACATGTTAAATAACATAGGAGACAAAACAGAACCCTGAGGGACCCCACAGGTCATCAGCCAGGGTATTGAACATGAACCCCCCCAGCACCACCTTCTGAGTTCTCTCCTCCAGGAAGGACTGGAGTCACCATAAAACAGTGCCCTCAAGTCCCATTCCAAAGAGATGGGTCAGGAAGATATAGTGGTTGATAGTATCAAAAGCCACTGAGAGTCCAGCAAAACCAACAGGGACATACATCCCCAATCCAGTTCCCAGCACAGGTCATCTGCCAAAGTGACCAAAGCCATCTCTGTCCCATAACCACACCTGAAGCCTCATTGAAATGAATCTAGATAATCTGTTTGACCCAGAAACCTCTGGAGCTGAGAGGCCATAGCCCGCTGCAGCACCTTCCCTAAAAATGGGATATTAGATACTGGTCAGTAATTATTCAGTATTGTGGGGTCCAAAGAGGGCCTTTTTGACAGTGTTCTTACTATTGCCTCCTTTAAGCATGATGGGATCCTGCCCTGTTGCAAAGAAGCATTCACCACTCTTCCTACCCACTCAGCCAGTCCCTTTCTCGCAGCTTTTATGAGCCAGAAGGGGCAAGGATCCAGCAGACACATGGTAGCCCTTACTTCCCCAAGGGTCCTGACCACATCATCAGACTACAGAAACTGAAACTCATCCATTAATACAGGGCAAGCAGGGGGCACAGTTACATTCACAGGACCTGAATCAACTACAGCATCCAAGTCAGAACGGATCTGAACAATTTTGCCTGCAAAGTGTTGTGCAAATTCTTCACAGTGAGCTACAGTGTGGTCTGCATTATCTTCCTGGGGGCTAGCATGTAGATGCAACGGTGGCAGAGAATAATTACTTCTTTGCTGCTTCCACTGCCATGGAATAGGCCTTCCAATGGGCCCTCTTTTTTTTTTTTAACAGATTCACTCTGAGTTTTCTATCATCATCGCTCATATCTACAGCCCACTTGTTTCATCTCCACCAGCACCCCAGTAAACCAGGGGGGTAATCTGGCTCTGCTTTGAGGGAGGAGATGTTTAGGAGCAATGCTGTCAATGGCTTTTGCCATTTCCACATTTCAGAGATCAACCATGGATTCAATAAAATCACCTGTCAAGGTGACAGGAAACTCCCCAAGGGCAGCCACAAAACCATCTGGATCCATCAACCTTCTGGGGTGGATTGCCTTAGTCTGACCTCCACCCCTCCAAAGGCTCTGAATTCCAGTGAATCCAAATCGCACCAGATAATGGTCTGTCCATGACAATGGAACTACAGGAAGTTCTACACCTAGGTCACCGACATTATGCTACTACAGAAGACTAGATCTAAAAGGAGGCCTGCGGCATGGATGGGGGCAGATACCATTTGGGACAGACCCATGGTTGTCATGGAAGTGATGAAGTCTTGAGACATCCCTGACAGACCTGCCTCGGCACGGATGTTAAAGTCCCCCAGAATGTCAAGCCAAGAGGATTCCTCCTCCACCTGATACCAGCTCAGTTAGCTCTGGTGGGTTGTACACCAAGAGAATACCTATTTTGTCCAGGGCTCCCACTTTCATAAACATAAATTCAAACCCAGGGAACTGAGGAATATGACATCTGGTGAGAGGGATGGAATCATGATAGACCTCTGCTATTGCACCTCCCTGCTCCCCTGGTCTTGCCTGCTGTTGCACAAAGAACCCTGGTGGACAAAGCAGAGTGAGATTAACACCCCCAGCCTAATCCAACCAAGTCTCTGTAATGCAAGTGAGGTCAGCATGCTCATGCAGGATCAGGTCCTGGATGGCTGTTGTTTTCCCATTCACTGACCTAGCGTTTAACAGCAGTATTTTCAACCCAGGGGTCCTGTCACCAAGGCTGCCCAAATAATTTAAATTTGGGGACAGCTTAGGGGCAACCCGTACCCTGTTGTCCTTCCCTCTTCTGTAGTGCTGAGGCTGCTTACACCTGCCGTATCTTCTCCTGCCCTGAACAATTCCAGTGGGTACTCCCTCATTGCCTCCATTATTCTCCCACCCATAATAACACGTTTTTCCAGAAACAGCCCAAAACCCAAGTTACTAGTTTATGTACCAGTACCTGCTACTCCTGCGGCTTCAAGTGCAGCACTAAGTGCGCACTTAAATAGCTTAACATCCATGTGGAGACACATGTTGCTGGCGAGGTCTTGGAGTTCATGGACACCATGGCATCTTTGGACCTGTCCCAATATGAATACTGGTCCTACACAAGTGGCAGATCACACAATGGACCTGAAGTTAATGTCTGGGCAGAGAGATGATCTGAAGCTGGTAAACCTGAAGTCTTCCATCTTGTCATGGTCAAATCATCACCTGATGAGATTTGGACTTTGTACAGCTGCACCCCTCTGCAGAGAGGACATATCTATTAGAATAGCCCACCACAATTGTCTCCAATAATTGGTCTGAAAACCAATGTCCTTGGGGGTTTTCTGGCTGATCTGGTTGGCACCCCAGTTGAAGCTGAGGTTGTCCATTGGTATTCAGAAGTGACCCGGGCAGTAGATATGATTTCTCCTAATTGCCTTCTTTATTGCAGAGCCCTATCCTCACCATGGTTTACAGAAGAGTTGAGGGTGATAAAGCAATTAAGAAGATGGCTAGATAGCAGAAGGAGGAAAAACTCCATTGGAATGCAACCTGGCTGCAGTCAGGGAGATGTCCAGTGAATAACTAATTTATTTAAGACAGCAAAAGAGACTGTAACACCAAAATGATTAACGAGGACTGAGGGAAAACTCTTTCAAGTTTTCTGCAGCCTTAAAAATGCCAGACAGATGCAGGTCCAATTACAGAGAATTGCAACTCACTGGTAGCCCATTTTAGATCCAAGATTGACTCCTTATTTAGTCCAGTAGACTGGATTGAGATGTCCAATGCACCATCTAGTTAGAATTTATTGGATCAGTTTCAGTTACTAACTGTAAAGCTGCTACCTCTTTTTTAGATCCTTTCCCATCCGGGCTAATAAAATATAACAAATACACAATGATAGAATGGGACACCCATGTTGTCGGTGCATCTCTTCAGGAAGGCCATATGCCCTCCTGTTGAAAAAAAAACTGTAATAAGGCCCATTCTTTTTTTAATAACCATTTTATTCGTATCTAAACATACAAACTTAAAAACATTAACAATCTAACAGATAATTAACAACAACAAAAAACCACAGCTAAACATCCATCCTTCCCCTATGGACCAGAGATTTCACCGTTGTCTGGTCATCGGAATATCTTCAAGGGGATTCCGGTGAGCACTGGTTCGCTATAGACTAATTTTCCCCCTAAGTTCCTGTCTTTTTCTGGGCCCAATTATATATCAACTTCCAGCTTTGCTTTACAAAGTCTCTTGGTTGATCCCGTAGTGCCTCTGAAAGCATGTCTAGTTCTGCAATATCCAATAGCTTCTTTAATAACTCATCGATCGTTGGTGTCTCTACATTCTTCCATTTTTGGGCCTAGAGTAACCTAGCTGCTGTGAATATATACAGTAGACTATATTTTATTTTCTTGTCAATAATTTCTGGCATTATATTCAATAATAACATTTCAGGTTTAAAACTTAATTTTTGTTGAACAATCTCTTTTACCATTTCCCAAACCTGTATCCAATTTTTTTTTGCTTTTTCACATGACCACCACATATGATAATAAGTCCCTGGATTTTTTTTACACTTCCAACAAACACTACTGTTACCTTCTGACATTTTTGCCAATCTTACAGAAGTAAAATGTCATCTATGAAACATTTTAAGGATGTTTTCTCTAAGATTCACTGGCTTAATCATTTTATGATTCTCTTTCCACATCTTTGTCCATTCGTCAATATCAATATTGTACCCAAAGTTTTGTGCCCATTTTGCCATCGCCTCCTTCACCCTCTCATCCTCTAAGTCGTATTCTAATAAGTATGTATACATTTTTAAAATTATTTTCTCATTAGTGTAAGTCCATAATTCATCCACCTGGACTTTCCCCTCAAAAAAGCCCATAATTTTGTCCTTTTTATATCTCGATTCTAATTTCAACATTGACCACCAATCTGTAGCTAGGCCCAGTTTCTCTAGATCTTGTTTATCTTTTATATTCTGATCTTTAGTTAATAAGTCTTTATACATGAGTAACGCTCCCTTCTGATTCAATACTTTCAAAGTGAATGCTTCTATTGGTGCTACCCATATTGGAATTTTCTTGTAGGTTTGTATTTGAAATTTTTGCCATACTAAGCAGAGTGCCTTCCTCAGAATATGTTCTGCAAAATGTGATTGTTCTTTGTATTTCCCATACCACACATATGCATGCCAACCCATTTTTAGATCATGACCCTCCAGTTTCAATAATCTTTGATTTTCTAATGTTATCCATTCTTTTATCCGGACCATGGCACATCCCTTATAATATAATAGCCAATTCGGTAATCCTGAACCACCTCTTTCTTTTAAGTCTTGCAATATTCTAAGTTTTATTCTTGGTTTCTTGGCCTTCCATACAAATTTCTTAGTCAGGCTGTCCAAGTCCTTGAAGTATTTATAATTTAATAAAATAGTTAAATTTTGAAATAAAAATAACAGTTTTGGTAATATCATCATCTTTATTGTCGAGATTCTTCCCATCATAGAGGTTTGTAGCTTATTCCATTCTTCCAGGTCTCTCTGAATTTCCTTCTGTGTTGTAAGATAATTTTCTTTCATCAAATTACTTGGTTTTTTTTTTTGTAATGATAACTCCTAGATATTTCACTTTCTGTACCTCCTCGAAATTAGTTTTCATTGCCAGTCTTTCCACGTCTTCTTTCTTTATGTTTTTAGTCATGAATTTTGTTTTTTGATAGTTTATTTTAAGACCTAAGTTACTTGACCATTGATTTTAATCTTGGCCTTCTGTTTAGTGTATATTGCTTTAATTATTTGTAGAAAAATTCCTTCTGCTCCCATCTTCTTTAATTGCAGCAACATAAACTCCCAATCGAGATTATCAAAGGCCTTTTCTGCATCTAAAAAGATTAACATCATTTGCTTTTCTGGATGTATTTCATAATATTCCAAAATGTTTATTATTGATCTTATATTTGATGATAGTTTCCTTTTTGGGATGAAACCTGTTTGATCTTTGTGTATCATTTCCTCAAGTACCTCCTTTAGTCTTGTTGCCCAGATGGTTGTATATATCTTTATAGTCAACATTCAAGAGAGAGATTGGTCTGTAATTCTTGATTTGTTTTTTCCCCATCCCCGCTTTGTGTATTAAGGAGATATGTGCCTCTTTCCATGAATCCGGGATTTCCCCTATAGTTTCAATGTCTTCTATTTCTTGAAGTGTGGACTTAAAATTTCTTTAAATGCTTTGTAATATTCAGCTGAAAGTCCATCTGGTCCAGGGGCTTTCCCATTTTTCTGTTTTTTCCATGCTTCTCCAATTTCACTCGCCGTGATTGGTTTATTTAAGTTTTCCAATTGTTGAGAACTAAATCTCCAATCCGGAAGTTTATCCAAATAGTTCCATTGTTTCTCCTGTTCAATCTCTTTCTTTTTATAAAGATTGGTATAAACGTTTTTAATTTTTTTCAATTTCCTTTTGTTTGTATATTTCCTTTCCTTCCTTATCCAATATTACATTGATCATTGTTTTTTCTCTCTCTTTTTAAATTCTATATGCTAACCATCTTCCTGGTTTGTTAGCGTTTTCAAAAAAAATTTGCCTTGCAAATTTAATCCCCCCCCCCCCATTTCTTCTTGTTCTAGTAAGTTAATTTTATGTTGTAATATATTTATCTTGTTTATTAGGTACTTAGCTGTAGGTGTTTTCTTTAATTCCATTTCTTCTTTCTTTAGAGATGTTATTAGGATTTGGTATTCTTTGTTTCTCTCTCTTTTCTTTTGTGCATTGAATTCTATCATGAAGCCACGAAAATAGGCTTTGGCTGCGTCCCATATCGTTGTCATCTCTATATCCTGGCGTTTATTAATTTGAAAGAAAAGTTCTAATTCTTTTTTAATTTTAGTCAAAAAGGTCTCCTCTCTCAATAAGTGGCTGTTTAGTCTCCAACCTCCTCTTCTTACTGCTTGTCCTAAGGTCATCAATATTGGGTTGTGATCTGCATATGTATTCAGTAATATTTCAATTTCTTCCACTTGATGTGTCATTTCCGCTGAAATCCAGCAGTTATCTATTCTCGACCATGAATTGTGTCTATTTGAATAAAATGTATAATCTCTTCTCTGAGGGTACCTGGTTCTCCATATAACAATTAAGTATAGTTCTTCTGCCATTTCCAGAAACACCTTGGGGATCATATTTGTTGTTCTTTTCCTTCCGTTTCCATTCGTCGTTGAAGTATCTTTTTGTTTGTCAATTATTGCGTTAAAATCTCCCATAATACACATTTTCTGTTCTGGCCTTTGTATCAGCTGGTTCTTCAGTTGCTGATAAAATTTTTGTTGCATTTCATTTGGCGCATAAATGTTCACCAGCAATATTTCTTCTCCCTCTTTAGAGATTTCCACCATTAATAATCTTCCATCTGTTGATGCATATACCAATTTCAGTTCTAGCTCCTTTTTTATGTACATTGCTACTCCTTTCTTCTTTTGTTGATTTGAGGCTATAAAGATTTTACCCAATTTTGGATTTTCTAACAGCTTTTTGTCCATTTCCTTAATATGAGTCTCTTGAATAGATATGATTTCTACCTTGGCTTTAAAAAGTTTATTAAAAAATTTCTTCTTTTCTGGGGTGAATTCATCCCTTTGACATTCACTGATAGTAATTTAATTTGTTTGGACATCTGCACGGCTTTTACTACCAGTTTTATCCTTAGCTTCCTTGCCTCTGGTTCTTCTCGGTAGAGGTGGAGTTCTTTGTCTTTTACATTCTGCTTCTTGTTTCTTTTCTGATTCCTCACTGGAAAACTGTAGATCTTCTTCTGTCAGCTTCAGTTTATGTTTCATTTCTTTCATAAAGTTCCTGGCCTTCATTTTGCTATTCAGATTATATCTTCTTGTCTCCCAGTTCAGGAATACTCCTTCAGGTGTTTGCCATGTGAACGGAATTTTCCTATCTATTAATATTTTAGTAAGAAGAGTATTCTTGTCTTTTTCCCCGCATGCTCCAAGCCACCTGTTTCAAAACATTTATCTTAGTCCCTCTGATTGTCAAATCCTTTTCTCTGTTGACTTTCAATATTTTCTCTTTCACTGATCTTCTTAAGAATTTTATGTGAATCTCCTTTGGTAGCTTATTCCTTCTCGTGAAAGCATTCCCCACTCTCTCTATTGATTGTTCCAGCTCTTCTTGAGTTATCCCTGTTTGCGTGGCCAGTTCTTCTGAAATCAGTTTCAGTAAATCTTCTTGTTCCTCTTGTCCCACATTTTGAATTCTAAGAAAATATGAGGCTTTGTCCATCTCCAAAGTTAGAAGACATTGTTGATCCTTATCTTTTTCTTCTTTAATATTTTGTATTTCTTGTTCTGCTCTTGTTAATCTTTGTTCGACTTTCTCGACTGCCTGTGTGAAGGTGTCAATCTTCTGGTTATTGCTTTCAATTCCGGCTCTGAGATCTGTTCTTAGTTCTTGCATCTGCTCTGAGATTTGTCTGATGATGTTGGTTTGCATATCCTGCATTGCATTTTTAAAAGGATCTTGATTTATAAGTTTAGCCACTCCTGAGGTCTGCCCAGGAGACTCGTCCTTTTTTGATCTGGTCACCATAATTCTTCTTTTATCAGTTTGTAAAAAGAGGAAGAAACAGTTACATTGTCTCACCTTTACACTAAATCCCCATTCTACCAAACGTTTTACCTTTAAGAATAATTATCACACCTCATATAAATCAGCTTGATAAAGCTCCTCAATTTGCTTATATATATCTGAAATAAAAAGCTCAGTTACTGTCTTATCTTAAATTGGTCACCAGAGAGCAGTAGCATATTCAAAATTAAATGCTAAATCATTGGTTGTCCCAAGTTACACTAGAGGTCCTCAAAGCACCAAAGTACCAAACTAAACGCTGCTTTGTCCCATCTTGGCCACCAGAGCGCAGCAAAGCGTCCAAAGATTGAAACCTGTTAGGAAAAAAGAAACCAATTTCTTTGAGACTGGAAGAGCTGGCAATCAGCCCAAGGCTCTCTCCAGAACCTTTAAAGATATTCCAGATGGGGTATAAGAATATAATGTCTTGTAGGGAGAGTCTGAGAGATGAGCTACATCCAGTTCTTTACGCCTAATGAAGTCAGTCAAAAACTTCCATGTGCTCTCTTCCTCCTGGCAGACTTGGGGATGAGCAGGTTGAAAGCAAAAGTTCTGTTTAAATCTCAGTCTATTGTTGTTATTGTTATTGTTTTGGCTACAATTAATAGTTCAAGTTTTCCTTCTTTCTAGCTGTAAGATTCCAGGTGGCCCGAGAGTTTAAACGCTGTATTTAAAATGTTCTTTCCTTCTCTTGGGCTGGGTAGCGGGGGTTGGGGGAGCTAATACTGAAAAGCTTTGAAAGTTTAGCAAACAGACCACCCCTCCTTTCCCCTTCTCTGTTGATGTTATAGCTGAGACTGTTGGAAGGAAATTCTTTCTCTCTCTCAGGTTGGATGTGGGGGGGGGGTTGGGGAGATTAGAACAAAAGGCTTTGAAAGTTTAATTGACGGTCCCCTCCTCCCTTTCCCCCCCCTTTTGTTAAAACTACAGCAGTCCTTGTTAGAAGTCAGTTCTCTAGTTCTCCATGTCCATTAGTAATTTCCCCTCAGGGTTTTTCTCGCCACCTGGGAAGCTTTACTGTGAGATAAAGGCTTCCATGCCGCTTCGTCACCCTGCTTTACTTCTCTTTAGGAAGGGGCTGAGTTTGTGTGAAAGTATAACAAAAAATATGGTTCTTATTTGTTTAGTTATTAAGTTAATGAGTTCTCTCTCTGTATATAGTCCTTCGGGGCTAAGGTTCAATTCAGTTGCTCACTTTCCTCCCTTGAGATAACGATGTTTCCTCCAAGGGTGTAATCTCCTGATCCGGGCGTGCTGCGCAGCTAAATCACCAGAACATGGCACCGAGCTGGATCTTCTGTCTGGGGGAGAGAAATCATCCAGAGAGCGGGTTGCAGCCCACTCCTCTTGAGATCTCTCTATCCCCTATGACACAGGGGATGTTCTCCCACACCTCCCTGCCCTCAAAAATTCCTTTGAGGGGGGTCTTGATCCACTGTATACAGCCAATCTTCCTCGGAGCTCCGAGGAGACCTGCTGCTTCGCTGATCACTCCGCCCCCTCCTCTAATAAGGCCCATTCTTAAGATAACTAATCTGGCAACAGATGATCTAAACCAGGGGTCCCCAACCCCCGGTCCGTGGCCTTGGCAGGACTGGGCTGCGGAGACAGATCTCCCACCCACCCCGCATGCACTTCCCCACACACATGCCCACACGCACGCACGGCCCACCCACACGCACGCACAGGTGCCCCGCCCACCTGGGTGCATAAGAGAGAGCCCCGCCCACCCGCGAGTGGCCCCCGTGCATGTGCGAGTGTGCGCCCCACCCACCCGTGAGCACACCCCACCCATCTGCACATCCGTGAGCATGTGCCCCGCCCACCCGTGAGTGCGGGGGGTGCCCCGCCCCTCCCACACACAGCCCCCGACCCCCCCAACTGGTCTGCGGTTCGGAAAAGGTTGGGTACCACTGATCTAAACAACTACAGATCCATTGCAAATATTCTGTTTTTGGTCAAGTTAATTGAGAGGATGGTGGCTGATCAGTTGTAGGGGTTCTTGGAAGAAATTGATAGTCTAGATCAATTTCAGTCGGGGTTTAGGCCATGACATGGTGCTGAAACAGTATTAGTCACCCTGCAAGACAGTCTCCTAAAGGAGCCAGAGAGGGAGAGTGTAACCCTGTTGATATTCCTAGATCTTTCTTCAACCTTTGGTACCGTCAACCACGGTATCCTTCTGAGAAGGCTATTGAGTTTAGAGATTGTGGGATCCAATCTGCTGGAAAAAGTCATACGGAGATTTGGTGTTCACGGTTACCAGTATGCTGATGACACAGAGCTCTATCCCTCCTTCGCTTCTCCTGCAGATGATATTGTACAGGTCCTTGAGTGCTGCCTAGCATTGATAATGGACTGAAGGAGGGCCAAGAAACTGAAACCCAATCCAGATAAGATGGAGACGCTACTGTTAGGAGGATCATCAGACCTATTAGAGGAAAACTTACCTGTCCTTGATGGGGTTACACTTTCCCTGAAGGATCAGGTACACAGTTTGGGAGTACTGTTGGACCCAGCACACTCTATGGAGGCTCAAATTTCAGTTGTGGCCAGGAGTGCTGTTTGTCAACTCCGCTTGATTGCCAAGTTGTACCTCTAGCTGGATGAGAGGTACCTAGTAACAATAGTTCGTACATTGGTAATCTAAAAAATAGATTAATGTAATGTAATGCTCTTTATGTAGGGCTGCCCTTGAAAACAGTACAGAAACTTCAGCAGCAGCAGCCAGACTGATTTCTGGGACTAGTAAATTGATTCATATGTCCCCTGTCATGACTCACCTTCATTGGCTTCCTGTCTGTTTCCATGCTCAATTCAAGGTGCTGGTTATCACCTATAAAGCCCTTAACTGTTCAGGACCTTGATATTTGTTGGAACATCTCTCTCAGAAATCAGCTAGCCATTTCATCTGCTCTTCTCAAAGTGGAGCTGTTGCTAAAACTGGCCGCACAGAGAAAGGCCAAAAAGGCATCAACAAGGAATCGGCCCTTTCCGGTGGTGGCCCCCAATCTTTAGAATAAGGTTCCACTTCAGATACACCAGGCTCCTTCCATCCTGATATTCAGGAAATTAGTGACAGCATTTTTATGCAAAGCTGCCTTCAATAACATCCCCCAGATGTTATTAATAATAATTTTTTTCTTTTTCTTTTTGTATGAATTTTAGATCTATATCAGTCAACCACCATACTGATTGTATTGTTATGTGAGATAATCTGGGGTTCTTTGTTTTAATTTGTAAACCACCTGGAGTAGTGTGAGGGGTAGTATATAAATCAATCAATCAATCAAACAAACCAGGAAGCTTTCAATTAATCATAGTGTTCCATTTCTTCCAAATTGTGAAACAATGTTTACTAGCTTCAAAGGAGGTAAGGTATTATAGCATAATTTATTCTTCATTTAATATCCTGGTTTGTTCCAAGGCCAATAACCATAGTTTTCTAGTTCAAAGAAATTGGAAGGCTGTGGCTAATTAGAGGTGTCCTAGTTTCATCATAGCTGATGTGAAGGAAGGTTTTATCTTGCTTTATTAAGATATGATTTTCCAAACTTACGAGAGATGCTCTATGGTAGCTATGCTGTGTGTTTTCATTTAAAGTTATGATGAATCCAGTATCAGCAACCAGACCAGTTTACTAATCAAAGGCAGTGGCGATTTCATATTAATAATGAATTGGAATATCTGATCTCTTCTAGTGGAATTCAATGCCCTGTGCAAATCAGTTTGTGCTGTCAGCAGGTTGACCTGTGAAACAGCACTTCTTGGATGGCAGCCCTGGATCATAAGCATCAGTGTAAAACTAATGCTAATGAGAATAGAAAGCTTTGGCATTAAGGGCTGAATTGTTCAGGAATGAATTTACCACATAAACAAAGACTTCAGCTTCAACATCTGCTGAGAGGGAAATCTGACAAATCTGTGACTGGGTCTTAATATAATACCAGTAGAAAGTATTATCAAATACAGTGCTGAATTATTGAAATTGGACAAAGGCAAGGCATATTTTCCAACTGAGAATGGAAAAAGTTTGAGACAGAAAAGAAATTGAATTGCAGACCATTGTTTCAAGATATAAATGAATTATAGGAAAATGTCTTTATTCATAACATAGTCTCATATTTCGATCCAGCACATGGAAGCAATCATAAAGGCAGAGAAAATTTATTGTAATATCAGCAGGGATATCACTGCATGTGTTTGTGTGTGTAGAAAAAAGAAAATCATAGATTGAAATAGGTTGTGATAAAAATTCAATCAAAACTATTTGAAAATAACCATTAAAATAAATCCCCCAAAGCACCTGTCTCGTTCATAACATTTCTGCCAAAGCCTGAGAATGTTTTTTTAGAATCTTCCACTACTGTTTTTCGTCAGAATATATTATGTACTAGTTATAGGACATAGCATGAACAATTGATGCCTTTTACTGGGTGAACCAGTCTGGAATCAGTATCATCCATTTATTTAACATTGACTACTAGTGATAGGTCCAGGGTCATGGACTAAAGATGCATGATGCAACTGTACTTGCTGAAGCTAAGATTACCTGTGTCTCAAGGTCATAGCCTTCCTCATTAGATGGCGCTTGAGAGAAATGAACTAGTGATTTCCAACCACAATATGCTCCTATAGTGATTTGCTAGTATGCAAAGAAATAAATATTATAGATAGATATGACAGACACAGATGTTTTTGAATGGCCAGGTTAACAAACCTACATGTATCGGCTTATTAGTAATGCAGATCAGGATGGCTGGAAATATTGGCAAAGACAGCAGAAAGCTGCATTAGCTGACAGAGAGCACTCTTAACAGTTCTTGTTTCTAGAACCGTTCGTGGGGGTGTCAAAAGGTTCTTCATGGTTCTTCTCATACATTTAATCAGTTTGCTTTCTCTCCATTTTTGATAGGTTCCCCAGGAATACCAAACTTGAGATACTGACTTCACATGTTGTTGCTGTATTCTCTCAGTTGTGTTATTTCTCACATTCCAATTTATCACAACAAAATTCTAATCTGTGATACTTGTAAAAATCATGCACTGCTGTGCTAGCCCAGGCATATCAGTTCTAGATTTCACTTTTCCATGTTCTGTGCACCTCCCAGTAGTGTCTGGAATGACAGTGTGGCTTGACTAATCCAAGAGTCTTTCTTGAGTTTTTTCAGCTTCCTGTTAGATTTCCCTTTGTGAGGGAAACAGCAGAAACCTTTTTAATTGTTTGGTAGTCACTGTTCAATGACAGAGGTGTTTTAAGCAGCTATTCATGCTTTTTGCACCTGGCAACCAAAAAACTCTTCATGTTACTACAGCATGAATAGGGCAAGTGATGCAGTTCTGGAGGAACTCCTTAAACCCCTGAGAAGGGCCATGAAGAGTTAATAGGTAATTAGAGCACACATGTATCAAGCTCCCTCCCTAACCTGAAGCACCATGCTGCATTCATTATCCTGATGGCTGACAGGGTGTTAACCAAAACAAGAAAAAGCACAGTGACTCTTGTGTCTGATGCGGTTGGTTCTAGTCCTTCAACACTTATGCCCAATAAAACATGATCGTTTTTAAGGTGCTGGAGAAAATCTTTGTTGTTTTTTCTGCACTAAGCTAACATGGCTAACCCTATCCCCTTGGGCATTAACTGTGTCTTTTTCTTCTTCCAGAATCATTTTAGCATGCTTACGTTTATGATCTTCTGTGAGCAAAGCTGTGCAAATCAGTTGGGGGGAATTAAGAATATATTTGCCATTTTTCAGAAAGCAACCACAATTGCTCCTGTTTTTTTTTTTAAAAAAAAACCTCTTTTTTTTCCAGCAGAGGCTGATATGGCACAAATTTTAAGACTGGAGAAAGTACTCCTTAGTGAACTAAAGCAGTCTGCAAGTCCAGATTCTCCATGGGAACCAGAAAGCTGTATATGTATTATTTTGTTTTCCATGATGAAAGAAAGAAGTGGTATGAATATGACAATAAGATCAGCTATTTAACACTTCTAAATAGTCCTGACTGTAAATGCAGGGCAGCCCCAAATATTGGTTTTTTTAAGGAAAGTACATGGTGAGGTGAAAGCCAAGGGTCTGCCTTTGACCCATACATGTTCATTTGAAGTCTTGAAGAGGCATATATGCATACAGCTGTCTCTACTCATTGGAAGAGGTGCGCCTCTAGCCCTACATGTATATTTAAGGATTCTAGACATAAATTTTATGTTTAAAGGTTTCAGAAGAACAACATGGAGGTGTGATGTTCTACCCTCATCACTTCAAGTACAGGACTGAGTCTCTATTTAAGACTGGTTCATGTGATTTTATTATTTTTAGTTAAGCGCGATTTTATTTCTTTTTATTCTTGTAAAAGTTTGTAAGTCACCTGAGCCTTTTTTTTTTTTTGAAAGTTAGGGTATAAAATTAATCAATTAATTAATTTGGTCTGTTGATCTGTCTGTCAGTTCTTCCTCCCTCCTTCCCCTGAACTCTCTTCATCTCCTCCTCTTCTTCATGGAGGAGAGGATACCTTGTGGACATACTCTGAAACCCTAGATGGGGAAAATGGCATGGCCTCAGTGGGGAGTTTTGCAGGATTAGCAGCAGTGGGATAAAGAGTTAGACATCTATTTTCCCATACAGTGTTTCCCTCATACAAGTCATTCCCTCCTACAGCAACTTTGCAGGCTGTAGAAGAGCAGTGCCTTGGGTCTCAAAACTCATGTTGAACATGTACTGTAGCTCAGGTGTCTCAGTTTAGGCAACCCAGCAAGGCACTTAGTTGTGTTGTGAACATAAGTCAATAACTGATTCTACCAAACATGTCCTTCTGCCCAGACAGGTGATTGCCGCTGATAGAGGAAGATAGCTTACTTCCTTTGCAGTGCTTAAACCTAGTGTTCTGGATTCTGCAGTTCTCTTCTATCCCTTTGAGCTGGGATGTGCATGCACGTTACAGTCCTCCAGTTTAATTATACCAGTCCCTCTCCTCTTTTCCCTTTGAAAGGGGCAGTTGCTCAAAATCTGTGTAATCACACATACCTAATAATTTTGCACATGGCAGATACGGAAGTTTCCAATTTCTTCTGTGTGCTTATTCTAGTTTTGTCCATTAGGAAGCCTTCACCTGAATGGGCACTTTGTATCCATAGAATGACATTCAAACAATCACGAGATAAATGCCCCATGTTCAATATTTATGTTTTCAAATTTTGCATATTTGAACATGGTGCTAATTCAGTATTCTTGCTTAAGCTGTATGATTCTGTTGCTTTTCAATAGAATGATTTCAGTTTCACACAGCCCAAAAAACCTGCAAAAATAGGTCTATGGCTTATATTGAGCCTGCATATAAATAACATTCTGTTTAAAAGCTTATATAATTTATAATCTTAATAATCCTTAAAGAAATCATAATAATCCTCAAAGACACAATTCATTACTTATGCATAGCAACCTGTCTGTTAGCACATTATCTGTCAATGCTGAAAGCAAATGGCAAATTTTTCATAAATCCTTTTCTCAGGAATGACTACTAATGCTGTAACTGTAATTCTCTACATTAAATGCTTGTGTTCAAACATTTTAACATTATTTTTTCCTTTGGACAGCTGTGCTCATAAACAAATGGGAATCTAAGCTCTTTTACAATGCTTTTAAGGGCGTTTTTGGTTGAAAAGAGTCTCTTTACTACAAACCAGCTTAAAATGGGGGTTTGTGCCTTTCTTTTGGGAGTTTTTATTTCCTGGTTTTGCTTTTCAACAGCACAGTTCTCAGAGGTTTTGAATCAGCAAGAGCTGCTGTAAAGTGATAAGGACTTGAGCTTACAAGGCTCTGATGTCAAAATACTTTTATTATTGTAGCACTGAACCAAAGCTTGGAAATAACTAGTTACTCACACAGTGATTGGTTTCCTTTTCTAATGATAAAAGAATAACAAGGATGTGCTTGTAACTTTATGATAGATAACTTTACTGCTTTTGTGGTATAACTATCACTTTTAAATCATTTTCATAGTTATAGGGTTGTGTTCTCAGTAAACGTTGAAAAAATATCACCTGGTGCAAGTACTGGCTATGCTTCCAAGTACGATCTGCTTTCTTATATGTTGAGACAACAGTGCTGGGTATGGGAGAGAAATGTGTTTTGTACCACAGGCCAGCAGTGTGTAGCGTTTAAAATTTTCAAAGTAACTAAAAGGTAACTAGTTTAGTTTAGTTCAGTTTAGTGATCTGGAAAAATAAAGCCCCCGGCCCCATGTTTATTATAATGGTAATATCTGGGCCTTGGACATATTAACTGTGGCTAGATACATTTCAGAAGTAATATTCTAAGGTTTGTCCTGAATCATAATCCATTCCTTCCCAAACTTGTTCATACTTAGCAACTTTTGAAATTAAAGGATTCTTCTTCGTGGCCTCTGTGAATGCACACAATTGGGTTTAGACAGCGCCTGCGCTGGTCTTCTCGGAATCTTCTAGAGCTTTTGTATAAAAGTAACAAAGTTAGAATTGCCCCTATCGCGCATGCTCCACCCGCCTCAGCCTTCAGTTCCATTTTACCGCCTCTGGTGCTTGGAACTTCTCGGTATAAGAGCTTCTATTTCGATCAGTCCTAAAGATATTTCGGCCTTTGACTCGGACTTTCTTCGGATATTGGATATTTCTATTGCCCCTTGACCACGGACTGCCTGACGATTCTTTGATTCGCGGTGTATTTTTCAAATCGCCGTTTTTCCCGCCCTTTTATAGCCTACCGCTATAACCCCTTTTTTTCACTCTTCTTCTTTGACGATTCGGGAAATTGAATATTTCCGGACTTTCTATCAATCAATCGTGAGTCTACACTTATCTATTCAACTTTATGTCCCCGTCCGGACCTTTCAGTAGGTGCGTGTCGTGCTCCCGCAAGCTACCCTTTTCTGATGGTCACGACCGCTGCCTATTTTGTTTGGGTGAGTCCCACCAGCCCCATTCTTGTAGGCATTGTAAAACCTTCACCAAGGCTGCCCTTAAAGCCCGACAACAACGTTTGACACTCTATTTGTGGGAAAAAACCCTTTCCTCGTCGAAGCCGTCCGAGATGGAAATGACTCCGACGCCGTCGGCTACCCCCCGATCTGAGGTACGGATTGCCTCCCCTCCACCCTCGTCGACATCGAAATCGGTCGACAAATTATCAAAGAAGTCGTCCACGTCGACAAAGAAACCTACCTCGGCGTCTAAGACTTCTTCGGCCTCATCGTCGAAAGACCACCTGAAACAAAAGAAGGTGTCAGAGAAGACCAAAAAAGATAAGAAAAAGGACAGTCGCAAACGGATTCCCCCGGTCTCAGCCTCGTTGCCGTCACCGATCTTGGAGGATTCATCCCGGGACCGGGAATCCTTCTCTGAAACCGCCGCTTCTCTACCTCCGCGGCAGCTCGAGACTTCTCCTGTCGGCCCCGACGGCTCGCCGAGCCCTAGCCAGCTAGTGGACATAGTCTCTAGCCCGGCTTCTGCCCATTATAGCCCTGTTTCTACCGGGCGGGCATCACCGGCACCTTCTTCGCCGTCGACTGTCTCGAGACCCGTCTCTCCGCCCCGTAAACGGTTGGCGAAGACAAAGTATCTGTCTCCAGATCGCCATCGATCTCCACGACGTGAGGTAGTGGTCCTGCCTAGACCTTCTCGACGCCGACATAGAAGGACGTACGACGACCCCATTTACATTGAGGTCGATCGTCACAAGTCCCGTCGTCGACGTCGATATGACGACTCGGACACCGAATCCTTGTCGACTGACGACGAATATCATAGGAAGAAGAGGATTAGATACGTATATGCCTCTCCGTCTTCCTCTTCATCCTCGCCTCCACCTCGACGTCGACGCCGGCAACATCTCGACGTCGACATCCAACGGGCACCCAGGCGCAAGGAGAAGGCTACGGAGGTATCGACGCAGACTAAGTCCACATCGACGTCAAAGACTGCTCCACCTGAAACCTCTTCGACTCGTACACATTCTTTACCTGACCCAGGTAACAAAAAGCGAAAATCAAAGAAATCTGCACAGTTACCTCCCGCCTCCGATCAAGGTGACATACTTACATCTCCTGATTCAGATCAAGATGAGGACGTCTTCTCAGAGGTCTCAGATGAAACATCTATAGAGGGAGACAACGTAGAGTCAGATGCTGGTGATCCCCACCCATCCTCACCCTCAGAGGATTTTTCATCATTTGTTCAAATGATTTCTAGGATGGCTAAGACGCTGAAGTTACAAACTGAACAGCCTGCCCCTCCTACTGAAGACCTCATATTCGGAGACATTAATCAAGAAAGAACTCCTCCACTGAGCCTGGCGTTCATTCCAACTTTAATGGACCTTATCAAAGAGTCGTGGGATAAACCATCTACTTCTGCGCCCGTGACTCGTAGAACTGAAAATTTGTACCGCACCCACGGGGATGACACTAATTTTCTCATCAAACACCCTGCCCCAAATTCCATAATTGTCCAATCTAGTTCGTCTAAATCGTCTGGAAAATCACAAGTTACCCCTACAAATAGGGAAGGTAGGAAACTAGATGTGCTGGGTAGGAAGATATATTCCTTCACCACGTTTCTGCTCAGAGTGGCAAACTACCAAGCTGCCATGGGGGCTTACCAAAGACAACTCTGGTCTAGGGTCCTGCCGACCCTTCAAGCAGCCCCAGAGGACACCAGACAAGCCCTCTTGAACACCTATGCTGAGGCTCTTACTGTCTCTAAACATCAGCGACTGGCTGCTCGCCATTCAGCAGACACAGCTTCAAAAACACTGACATCAGCCATCACCTTACGACGGCATGCGTGGCTCAGATCCTCAGGGATTATAGATGACGTCAAGACTCGTATAGAGGACTTGCCGTTTGATGCTAAAGGTCTCTTCAATGAGAAAACCGATGACTCACTAGAGAACCTTCATAAAATCAAAAAGACTGCTAAATCTTATACAATCCAACAGCAGCCCAGTTTCAACAGATATCAGTGGCGCAAACCACAACAACGTTATCAACAATCAGCCTCTCAGTCTTACCGTCCCTTCAAGAATCAGAACCAGACTAGACCCTTTCAAGCCTCTTCTTCTGCTTCCACCTTCCGGCCGCAAAATTCTTCACAACGCCGTCAACCATACAGACCACCTGCCAAGAAATCAAAGCAGTACCTTTGACTTAACAGTAATGTCATTCGAACCATGCACTCCCACTCGACTAGCCCCTTATTTTCACAACTGGGTCAACATCACAAAAGACTCTTGGGTCTTAAGTGTTATTCAATTCGGATACCGATTAGAATTTGCAGAACTTCCTCCTCTAGGACAAATCAAGTTTACATCCTTCGACCTTGTACTAGAAGAAGAAATTCTCACTCTTCTCCAAAAACAAGCTATTCAACAAGTGCCATCGCGGGACATTCCACACGGCTTCTACTCCCGTTACTTCGCTGTACCAAAGAAAGACGGCGGGATCAGGCCCATTCTAGACCTAAGAGATCTAAACACTTACCTGCATCCACGGCGTTTCCGGATGATCACATTGGAATCCATTATTCACCTACTAAAAAGAAAAGATTGGTTCGTGGTAATAGATCTAAAGGACGCCTATTTTCATATTTCAATTCATCCACATCACAGAAAATATCTCCGCTTCATTTTTCAAAACACCGCCTACCAATTCTGTGCCCTCCCCTTCGGACTGTCCACAGCTCCTTGCACTTTCACAAAGTGCATGGCCCCAGTGGCAGCCTTTCTTCGTCTACATGGCATACAAGTATTCCCATATATAGACGATTGGCTGGTGGTTTCATCATCCAGACGAAAGTCAATTCGAGACACAAAGTTTGTCCTACACACTCTGAAAGGCCTCGGTCTCGCAGTAAACGAGAAGAAGTCCCATCTGATACCATCCCGGGTGGTCGACTATATAGGTGCAAGACTGGATTCAGTCAAGGCGCGGATATTCCTTCCACCAGACCGCATACAAAAGATAAGCAGAGCTGTTCACAAATTTCGACCTCATTCAAAAGTCTCAGCTCATCATGCGCAACATTTGCTCGGCCTCATGGCCTCTACGACATCTGCGGTGACACATGCGCGCCTAAAGATGCGCTCTCTGCAGGCATGGTTCCTGGCTCTCTTCGATCCCCTTCAGGACAGCCCAAAGAAACGTCTGCCTGTCACATCAGAACTGTCAAAACAACTACAGTGGTGGACGTATCTGCCACATCTTCTGATCGGCCGCCCATTTCGTCCTCTACAACTATCAATACAAGTGACAACAGATGCCAGCCCCACAGGATGGGGTGCACATTGCGGACCCCACAGGATACATGCCCTGTGGTCCAATCAAGACAGACATCTCCACATCAATCATCTCGAGATGCTGGCAGTAATAAAGGCCTTCCGGTCCTTCCTCCCTCTAATACAGGGTCGTGGTGTACAGATAATCACCGACAACACCACGACCATGTATTACATCAACAAACAGGGAGGGACACGATCCATGTCACTCCTGTACTTGTCCATACACCTATGGGAATGGTGCTACCAGCATCATGTCTTCCCGGTAGCTCTACACATATCCACGACCGACAACGAACTGGCGGACAGATTGAGTCGTCTCACGGGACAGTCCCACGAATGGGAGCTGAGCGAGGACATCTTCCACATGCTCTGTGCCCGGTGGGGTCATCCCACAGTGGACATGTTTGCGACTCAGAGCAACAGGAAATGCAAAGCGTATGCTTCCCGTGCCGGCAGAGGCGAGGATGCGCTTGGGGATGCTTTCATGATCCCATGGGAAGCGGAACTTCTGTATCTCTTCCCACCAATCCCGCTCATACAGAGAACCCTGGTCAGAGCTCAACAACAGAGGGCAGATGCAATTATCATTGCACCATGGTGGCCTCGTCAACCCTGGTTTTCCACCCTGAAGGAGATGGCGGTGGACGTGGTCAGATTGCCAATGGTTCCTCATCTCCTCACCCAGGACTCAGGGAACATCCTCCATCCCGATCTGCAATCATTACATCTGACAGCTTGGAGGTTCACCCATCCATACAGGAGGTGCTAGACAAAGCGAGAAAGCCCTCTACTAACCTACTGTACAAGTACAAATGGACTAATTTTCTCAACTTTGCCCAAGAAAAGCAGTTACAGACTTCTCCTGTTTCTCTCCAAACCCTGCTCACTTATTTACGTTACTTGTTTGATGCAGGCTTGGCGTTATCTACCCTTAAGGTTTATATTTCAGCAATTGTTTCTTTTCAGCCTCGGGACTCTGAATCGTCACGACTTTTCTCTCACCCTACCCTCAAGGCCTTTTTGAAGGGTCTGTCTAACATCCGACCTCCTGTTAAGCCTCCTGTGCCTCAATGGTCTTTACAACTCGTTTTACGCGCTCTTACGCACCACCCTTTTGAGCCCATGGCATCCTGTGACATGCGACTGCTGTCATTTAAGACTTTGTTTCTGGTTGCCATTACTTCGGCAAGAAGAGCGAGTGAGTTGGCAGCTCTTCGATCAGACGCTCCTTATCTACAGTTCTTTCAAGACAAGGTCGTTCTATATCCTGATGTCTCATTTTTGCCTAAGGTTGTGTCTGATTTCCACCTTAATCAATCACTAACGCTGCCAACCTTGTTTCCTCACCCATCATCGGACATCGAGCGCATGCTCCACTCTCTAGACGTTCGAAGAGCCTTGGCATATTATGTTTCACGGACTAAGGACGTTCGTACTGCCCCAAGGCTATTCCTCTGCTTCCAAGGATCACATAAAGGATCCCCTGTCTCCTCTTCAACGGTTTCTCGTTGGCTTGTCTCCACTATTGCTCTAGCTTATGAACTGCAAGGCAAGACCCCACCAGAGGGTCTGAAAGCACATTCCACCAGAGCTGTTGCAACATCTACAGCGTTGCTGCGTGGTGTGGATATTCCAGATATTTGCAGAGCAGCCACATGGTCTAATGTGTCCACCTTCGTGACGCATTATAGACTGGACCTTCGGGCCAAGAAGGAGACAAGTTTTGGGAGAGCAGTTTTGACATCTGTACTGCAGTGACGGCCCTCCTTCCAGTAAGTGAGCTTGCTAGTCACCCAATTGTGTGCATTCACAGAGGCCACGAAGAAGAAAGAAAGGTTACCTACCTGTAACCATGGTTCTTCAAGTGGACCTCTGTGAATTCACACATCCCGCCCGGCCTCCCCAGTATCCGTCACTAACTATGTCTATACTAAGCTCAGGCTATTGTGGCGGATAAATGGAACTGAAGGTTGAGGCGGGTGGAGCATGCGCGATAGGGGCAATTCTAACTTTGTTACTTTTATACAAAAGCTCTAGAAGATTCCGAGAAGACCAGCGCAGGCGCTGTCTAAACCCAATTGTGTGAATTCACAGAGGTCCACTTGAAGAACCATGGTTACAGGTAGGTAACCTTTCTATTTTGAAAGCACATTGCAATTTGGTGTGGAGTTCCAACTCCAGACATTGCAGGATGACACAGATAATTTAGCTCTGCTTTGGGGGCAGCAGGGTAGGAATTGTCATAGAAGAAAGATCCCTAGGAGTTTGAGCCCACCGATTCCTCAGTGACTTTCAGTACTACTGACTTAGGTGTCCCTCTGGACTAACCTGTCTAGGACAGAACAGTTATGCTTGTGGTTCTGGCTAGTAACCTGTTCTGTTCCGCTGTTGTGGAAGGACAATTGTGTAAGCAATTCTCTTTGCTCTAGCAGACTCCCCATTTTGTGGACAGTCTCACACTGTTTCAAATTGGTTGCACAACTCACTGAACAACAGACCATCTGCTAGAGCATGGCAAAACGGAGGCGGTTTCCCTTACATTTCAGCAGAATACTGGCTTCTGTTCAAACTTGATGGGCTTATACTCTAGGAATAGGCTTAACCTTATTATTCTGTTACACTCCACACAAACAATGAGATCTACATTTGAAGCTCTTCTCCAGGTACCCCACCACTGGAAGCAAGGCAGGTGGCAACCAGGGAAGGACTCTTTTCCTAGATGTCCTGGAGCCTGTGGAATGCCCTTTCCAGGGAGGCTTATCTGGCACCTATGTTAGTATAATTTTCACTTTAAGCAGGAACTTTCCCTCTGCAAGGTGTATTTTTAAAATCCTTTTAAGCCCCTCTGACATTTTACTGTAAGGCCCTTTTCCAAATTTCTTGAGAAGAGTAATAGGGTTCAAGGTGGTTTGAGGATGCTTGCGGGGCAGTATTGAAGTCCCTGAATGCCAATCCTAAATGCAGATTGGACCTTCAGAGGTATCTGAATGTGCTATTTGCAATCTAAGCATGTTTCAACCTCCTCCAGGGACCTTTTTACCCTTTGAAGGAATTTTTTAAAATCCGAAGTGGCTAGCATTTTAGGGGCAAAAAAAAAACACCTGGAGAGGGTCACTCTGGATTACTTGCCTGAGGGAGATTCAACTGGAGCCATATACATTCTTCAGGTTTCAGTTGAAACATTTTTAGTACCTAGTTTTGACCACACCACCTATTTTGTTAGGCATTTCTTGTCCAGGTAGGAGTGCTGATAGAAGATACTCTTAACCACAGAAGATATTTGAGCCTCCATAAAAAGTGCTGGGTCCAAGAATACCCCCAAGCTGCAAACCCAATCCGTCAGGGGGAGTGTGACCCCATTGAGTAGACAGTAGACTGACAGTAGAATCGCTGTCTTATCTGGATTCAGTTTCTGTTTATTGGCTCTCGTCCAGACCATTATCAAAGATAGGCAGTGCTGAAGAACCTGTACAGCATCATCTGCAGATGAAGCGAAGGAGAGATAGAGCTTCATGTCCTTAATATACTGGTGACAGTGAACATCATATCACCATATGACTTGTCGCAACATCTTTATATAAATGTTAAAGAACATTGGGGAGATGACCAACCCCTATGGGATCCTTAAACTGTGGTCCTTAGAGGTGAAGACAGCATCCCCAAGCTGTACCATCAGGGATTGGCATTAAGAAATGTCTGGAACCACCAAAGTGGTTTATCACCCAGTCTCTAAAACTTGATAGCCATCCCAGAAAGATACTGTGGTCAGTGGTATCAAAAGCCATAGAAAAATCCAGGAGGACTAGCAATCCATGGAATTTAAAAGGTTCATCATCCTAATTCTAAAGGGACAAAGGAATTGGTAATGTCAATATGCACTGAAAAGTTCTTGACTGTGATGTTTTGATCTTAATCATTGCCTATCAGAAATCACATTCTGGATTTCAGAAAGTTCCATGCTGTTCACCAAGAATGAGAAGAAAAGGGAGATTAGAATAAAGTGTTTGAAATTATTCACTTTTTAAATTCTGTCTTAAGGATAATTGTTCAAGGGAAAAAGTAATAAAACAGATTTTGCTAAATATGCAGGCTGCTAGCAGAGACCATCAAGTGACACCAGTCTGTGGCAACTCATTTACAGATTGCTGAATCAGAGAAAATGTGAGAAAAAATGCTGTCACTAAAAGGATTCCTATAATTGTAAGAGGATGACATGGCTTTGCATTTCTTCCAAAAAAATTGGATGAAAATAAAACCTTTGAGACCAAAAAATACATAAAACAAACAAAAAAGCAAAGTGTGCTGCTTATATACCTCTCCATAGCACTTAAAGCACTCTCTGGGCAGTTTACAATTTAATTATGCAGGCTACACATTGCCCCCACTCCCAGAAGCTGGGCACTCAGTTTACTGACCTTGGAAGGATGGAAGGCTGAGTAAACCCCGAGCCAGCTACCTGGGTTTGAACCCAGTTTGTGAGCAGAGCGTTGCCTGCAATACTGCAGTTTAACTACTGCACACAAGTCACAATTTTAATTAAAGTTTAAATCTCCTTTCAGTCTTGAAGTTGGCTAGGTGACTTTGGGCTATTTTAATTAGTAAACTGAGTTTGGTTAATATATATAGTTTCAGCCTTTTTTCTGATTTCATATTTTACCCACAGCCTTAATTATGAGTCCTATCCAGTTTCACTTAACTGGAGCAGATCCATTGAAATGAATGTGTCTTGATTGTCAACACCAATGAAAGACTCATTGCTTTCATTGGTCTGTTCTAGATGGCATAATATAGTCTTTAAACCAGAGTGTGCAGAGTAGGAATGTGGAGGTACAAAAAGTTGAACTTTGAAGTGTGTGCTTTATTGCCAATCAATGAGGGGGAAATGAACCTAAATCTTATAGGAATACCTTCTTGTTTTGTATTTTTCCATTAATGAAAACAATGCAGTGCATGGATTCTGCCGTAGTCATGTAATTCCATTGAAATCAGTGGGGTAAATGGGTCATGGCTGGGTTCAGTAGGTCTACGCTAAGCATGACTAAGTTTAGATTCCACTGGTTGTCTTCAAGCCCTGTTATCATTCCACATCCAATTGACTGGTCTGCATTGTACTAGAATTAATAGACTTAAAGGGCAGCCTTATCACTTTACTGCTGCCTTACATGCACTTCTTGTAGTATTTTAGTAGCTCATTGTCCATTGTGTACTTTGTATGGATATGTTGTTGGGTTTTTTACCCCTTGGAGTAGAAAATCTGGGGTTTTCTTCCTGCTTGAGCTCATTTACCTGTTGAATATAAAAATGCCTAGTTCTGTTGAACTGGAATAAAAGTTGTACCTTTTCTCCCCATAGAGACCTCGCTGCAAGGAACTGCCTAGTAGGAGAAAACAATGTTCTGAAGATCAGTGATTTTGGAATGTCTCGTCAAGAAGATGATGGTGTATATTCATCTTCAGGATTAAAACAGATTCCCATCAAATGGACTGCTCCAGAGGCTTTGAACTATGGTAAGGAAAGAATGCTAACACATCTTTGTCCAAAACGTATTCTTGTTAAATTTTGCTATCAGAATGTATAGGGAAACACATTAATACAAAATGGGTCAGTCCACTGCTAATCACAATTAGATGAAACCCATTGAAATGGATGAGAGTTGTTAGGGAGGACTCACCTAAGTTCTAGCTAGGACTAACGTTGGATTTAACTCAATATTGGCATCTTCTGCAAGCCTTCTCTTAAGATTTCCTCTTTCTTTCTTTTCTTTTTAATCAATTTTTAAAAAGAATTCTCAGGACCTTTCAGTATGCCCTGGTATTTTAGGTCTTCGATTGTTATATAAAGTGCCAGAAAGTCACATGTGGCTTCTGGTGACCCTATTAGAGATCTCAAGGCATGTGAGATATTTAAGGAGTATATACGGTTTCCGTTGTTGACTGGGGATTTCAACCTAAGTCTTCTGAGTTCTAATCTTTTCTTTTTATCTTGCACCACACTAGCTATCTCCTTCAGTTGTATATCTCTCATTTTTAACTGATACTTTTCTGTTATTCTTATTTTATGTGGTTATATAATATGATTGTACTTCTTAAAAATATTTTATGATAGCTCGTGGAGATTATTGGTGGAAGAGCAGGGTATATCCTCAAAATAAATAAATAAAATAGTTTCGGTTTGAGTTTAGTACGTTATTGTAAATGTCCTTGTTTGTATTGATTAAAGATAAGCAAATATGTAAATAAATATGTTTTAAAATTAATAGAAAAGTCTGCAGAATTTTGGCAGTGTGTTTTTCAGACTTTTATTGTGTAAGCTGCTAGGTGGTTATAGCACCCATGAGAAAGTAGTTCATAAATTGTGATAGGACAAGATAGAAGCTGATATATATCTTTCCTGAACCTTTTAGAGTTATTTACTTACCGTTTTATGCATCTCCTTGATATTGCCTCTGAAAATAAATAAAAGCACACTATTTGTGGAGAGAGGATTTGCTTGTAATTAGATGAGTTGCTTACAGAAGTAGAATAAGAGTGTTCTGTGTAAGAATGGAAGAACAGAGAACTCTGATATCACAAATAGCAACAATAAAACAGCATGCATCTCTTAGTCTAGTTCAGTGGTTCCCAACCTTGGGTAACCCAGGTGTTCTTGTACTGCAACTCACAGAAGCCTTCTCCAGTAGCTGTGCTGGCCGGGGTTTCTGTGAGTTGCAGTCCAAGAACACCTGGGTTACTCAAAGTTGGGAATCACTAGTCAAGAAAACTGATTGCAAATTATTAGGTTTGCGTTCATTTTAAGGCCCTAGTATATGTAGCACATGGTTGAACTGTGTTAAACTTCAGATAGAACTCAAATTCTCCTCAAAAAATGTAAGTTTATATTTCAAGAATTCTTCAGTTGAAGTAATGGGAAATGAATCCAGAGTGTGGGTGATGGTGTAGCATAACAATGGCAAATTTAATAAACGAGATTCAATTTTCTTTGGAACCTTTCACAGTATAGTTGTAAAAATGACGTTCAATGTAAATATTGGTGGAACAGGTAATTCACAGTCACAGCCTGCCCTTAGGGAGGGGAAAAGTTCATCTCTCTGTCCTGTGAAAATCCTCTTGAATGTCTGACTGTCACACTATTGTTAAAATTCTAATTTCCTAAAACTGTTAGGAGATCAGACAGACTATTATAGCACATTGCTGATGTAGTATTTCTCTCTCTTACACTTAGATAAAAGGTTGAGAATGCTCTACAATTTCATACACTCATTTCATTTTTATCCTGTGTGAATTGGCTCCCGCCCTTCCCATTAGGGCTTTAACCACCAAGTGTGATAAAATGGATTGAGAGGAATAGGCTAGGACTCAGGAGGTATGGATTTGAATCCTTGTCCACCCATGGAAGCTTGTTGGGGGTATTGAACTAGTAAAACCACTCCTTAAATATCTCACTTACCTTGAAAGTCCTTACACCTTATAAGCTGGTTCTGACTTCACAGCACATAGGAACAACAGTGTTAGGCACAGAGAGGTCTCAAAGTGAGTTGAGCTTTTCCAAGCACTTAGTTTAAGATCTCACAGAAGGAGTCACTATTGTTTCCCACTAAAAGCCCAGAAAGCTCAATCTGCAATAGAATTAATAGCAGGTGCTCTGGCTCCCTAGCAGAATGTCCATTCCGGCTAAAGATGGGATTGAGACACATGTTCAGTAACTCCATTCTATCTTTAATGAGAACGGACATTCCACCATATCTCTGTTTCAGAAATGTTATTATTTAGAACATCTTAAAAATAACATCAGTTTCTATGCAAGAGAAGACCTTCCAAACATCAGAAGCTTACTCCTTAATGAGAGTAGATGAAACTGGAGTCATTTACTCACATGGAATGTTTGGACTTTTGGTCAATTTTGAGCTCTGGGGAACTAGAACACCTATTGCCACCATCCAAGTTCCTATTGCCTCTTTCCTTGCCCTACCCAAAGTAAATGGGCTGTTGAGTCTGTGAATTGAGATAACAGTAGTGGACCCAGCTGGCTCTGCTATTGGAAATATCCATCTCTTTGTAAGGCAAAGTCTGAAAGATCTTTTCAGTTTTTGTGTTTTAACTCACATGAGTGATTCATGGGAGCAATACATTAAAATGGCAGCTTAAATCGTTATACACATCTAGGCATCAAATTGAAATACATATTTTATTCAGAAATTGCTTGTGTGTATTTTCATTCAGAACAGTTGTCGATGATTATTTTTGAGATGTTCTAAATAAAATTTCATCTCTGGTCCAAACTGGGCCTCTCAGTTTCATAGTTGCATAAATGCTCTTGAGAAAATCATTTTTGTTCATTATAGGCTCATGGTTTCAGGCAGCATAACTTGTTCAATTTTCAATATCACTAATATATACCACTCATTTTTACCATCAGCATGCTTTGGGACGCACCCTGATATTATACTGGATAGGTAATTGACTCTGCATAACTTACCTTTCTTAAGAAATGAATTACTGCTAGCTGACATTCTTGAATGTTTTTTTAATGAAAAGTCTTAAATTACTATATGGCAGGCTTCACAAAGAGAGGATATGCAGACCTACAAAAGTAATCATAGCACCAGCAGCACAGTGAATGCCCATAATTGCTCTCTACCAACCAGGCAGCCTAATTTAAAGCAGCATGAAATGATATTTAGGTTCTTGGAGAAACACAATTCACAGAGGTCAGAACAGTTAGCATAACCCTGACTGTCAGGATCAGTCATATGTATTCTTTTAAGGCTTGAAATAAAACATATATCCCACTTTTAGAATTTTAGCTTAATTTTAGCCATCAGAAACATCATTTCTAACATCAGCTTGAGAAAGAAGGGTGAAAAGGAATATTGCAAGAGAGAGAGAGAGAGATTTTCCAAAAACATTCTTGAACTTTCTCAACATAAACTACCCCACTTAAGACCTGTAAATTCTGAAAACCGTTTTAGCTTCCATTTATAAAGATCTTTGTGAACATTCTGATTTCCAGTAGTATGTCTGACCCAGAGAACTCACAACATTTTTGTAGTTTGTGAGAGAGTACAAGAGGAAGGGGGAAATTCCAAGACCTAGAATCTAAATGCATATGAACTTTCTTTTCAAAGTGACCTAAAGAAATAAACAGCAACGGTTGTAGAAAAGCTGAGTTGATTGAGTGAACAGCACAGCACAAATGTGTTATCTGAGAAGCAGTAATGGGTGTTTTTGGTTACTAGTGCAATGAGCAATTCCCTCCTTGCTTGCGCTTCTCTCCTCTCTTTCCCACTGCACCTCCAAGTAGGCACACACAGTCTGCTCCAGCATGTCCTCAAACCCGTGGAGCAAAGGTTGAAGGTGTACCCAAGTGCTGAGATGCAGAAGAGGCATCCTTCCTCGTAGTCTGCCTTTGGAAACCATTCCATTGATGAGAATGACTAATTAGATACAAGTTCTTATACCTGCTACTCAGTTTAAGTGGCTCCCAGGTGTGATTGGGTTCATTAAAGATCTGAAGCAGTTCCTCCTTTTTGGCGGGAAATGACAACTGAGTCTCTTTTTGAACGTTAACAGATTTATTTAGTTTAACATTAGGTGAGTTTACAACAACTTCTATTGGTTCAAAACAACTAAGATCTGGTAACTGTCCAAATTGTGAGGACGATAACTCTGTCTGAAAATTGACAGGATTCATTGAGGGGCTGGCCCAAAACGTTCCCGATCGGTGGGCTTCCTCAGCGGAGCACTCCGGACCACACATATTGTCCCACAACAAGGGTGTCTGGCCCAATCTCCCTCCGGTGGTGGGTGGTTGAAGGAAGGGTCTGGCCGAATCACCTTCTTCAAGTGACCTTGTCCCCGCGGAAAGACCACGACCCTTTTCTTTAGACTTGTCCGGGTCAGGTAGCAACCTTCCTACCTTCAAATTAGGGAAGTCCTCCAACAACCCGCGCATTCTATCATATTCGTATTCTCTTTTCTCACCCCTCTTTTCCTCCCCTTCCTTCTTTTTCTCTCTCCTTGGACACTGAACTGTCTCCTCCCACTTTGCTCCCCTATATCCTCCTCCCACACGGGCAACATTAACTCCTCCTCCCCTTCTCCCTCTCTCTCTTCCACTAGACAGATTTCAATCTTCTCCTCTTTCCCCTTTGATTCCCTTCTTTTCCCTTCCTCCACATTCAACTCCTCACTTTCCATTGTCTTCCCTACTTCTATATCTCTCTCCCGCTCAGATGTCTCTAGCTGAGGGGATGGCTCACTCTGTTCTTTCTCCTTTGGGTCTACTCTCCTTTGAGTCTACCCTTCACACCAGGGTATGCCCTATGGATGCCACTGTCCTCAAAGTACCTTTGCTGTGGAAGAAAGGAAGAAACCACATTTGCTGGCTTAGAGAGTAAACACTTTCATGGGAGGGCACTGACGGAAATCAAAATAGATGTGTAGGAATCTTTGATCTTCTTGAAGCTGGTATCTGGTATCAGCCAAAGAAGCAACATGCTGAATTCTCTGTCTTTGAACATCCAGCAAAGTTCATCTTCAGACTATAATTAGTGCAGTGCTATCTTGTTCTGAGGAGATACCAAACTAGTAATCAATCCAATGAATTCCTGGGATGCATCTGTGTGGGTAGATACCAGACAGACACAGATATCTGCATAAAGTTTGCTGCAGGAGCACATTGAGATTTCCAGCATTCTGTAGAGATGATTTGAAGAAAAACAATCCAGACTACTACACACACAATCTTTACTCTGCAACATTGCAACCCAATTACTTACAGCAATAATTGTGGGTTATTGCCTTGCAGTGTGAACAGTTGAGGTAAAGAGATATGTACCCGTGTCACAAATTAGTGAATGATTGATTCGATGACAAGGCTATGATTCCTTTTGTGCATCATTGAACTATGGGAAGTTTTCTGTTGTTGACTCTGTGCCATAATGAGTTTTGAGGTTAGTGTTTTAATACTCAGGTTTTGAAGATACATGCTTCTTCAGAGAACATTCAGCATGGCCAACAAACATGCAAATATAGATTATGTTTAAATGTCACTGTCAGTGAGAAAGTGATTATTGAGTTTCTTATGATAAACAACCTAACAGTGTAGTCCTTTATATGTTTAGTTAGAGGTGAGCCCAAATGGATGGAATAGGGTTTATTCCTAAATAAGTTCATGCAAGTCTGTGGACTCACCGAGCTCAGAACTGTTGTAGCAGTACTATTATATTTCAAAACAATCTGACCTGTATTGGGCTGGCAATATGAATACACTTCAAAAATAACAATGATTCTAGTTCCACTCCAGACATCAAGTAGCGCTTTGTGATACTGATTAGAAAAAAGGCAGTTTCGCCATAACACAGAAATGACACATTTGAAGTGGGATTTAAGTAAGGAAGAATAAAAGAGCTTATTACTGCATCTATGGATCGGCTTTTGTGGTTATATGAAAGAGGGGAAAACACAAAGGAGGCTCTCTTTTTCATTTTCTTTTATTGATTCCCAATAGAGAGCCTCCTGAACACAAATAATCTATATTAACAAAACAGGGGTACCTGTCTTTTTCTTTCCCTCTTCTGTTTAAACTTTCTTTCACTCTTTCGCTGTCAAATTGCCTAGCAAATTTTTCAGTCAATAGCATTAAAGAAGGACTGTTGTCAGCAGCCAATTGGAACATGGAGTGGGGAGCTGTATTTTGAATCTGAAAAGGGGCCTGGGTTGGTTGGAAATCAGTGAGTTAGTTGTCTTTTTTGCTTCAGTTATTCATTGTGGGTGTGCAAGCTCTTAGTGTCCTCAGTTTTGGATCGTGCTGTCTGTCTGCATGTGTCTGTGCCTCCATCTTGAATCTTTTCTGTTTGCCTTTCCTTTTCTCCCCCCTCCTCCATTCCTTTGGATTATTTTTGCTGCTACTGCCAGACAGACTGTGCCAGCATGCCTCCTTTGGATTATTTCTTGGGCTTCCCCACACACACTCGTGATTTCTTTGAAGATTTTTTCCCCCTCTTCTTTAGTCCTTTCCTTTCTTAGATCATTTTTGTTCCCTGCCTCACCTTGAAATGAAAAAATGTGAAAATTTTAACCATGCACACTCCTAACCATGTCAAGCCTCCCACGTTTCATTTACTTTGCACATAGGAACTGGCAGGAACTGGAAGGGGGAAAAAACCTAGTAAAAACTAGTAATCTAACTCATCTAACTGATCTTAAACTCATTAAAAATAAATAAAATAACAAATTGTACAGTGGTGCCTCGACTTACGACTGTCCCTACTTGCGACCATTTCGAGTTACGACCAGCTCCGGCTGCAAAATTTTGCTTTGACTTGCAGCCGGAGCTTCCAGTTACGAACACAAAAAGGCAGTGGGAAAAGGCGGGAAATTCAAATTGCTAACTGTAGGTGACGACGAGGCTGCTTCTTTGTAGCTCTTTTGTCCCAGCAGTTAGAGAGTGTGCGATCGGAGGAGGCTACCTGGTAAGGTAAGGTGCTGTTTTCTGCTTTTTAAAAACTGTTCTGGGTGGGTTTTGCAGCGTGGTTTTGGGCTGGGGGGGTACGTTTCTGTGCTGTGTTGTTGTTTTGTTTTTTGGTGATTTTTTTTTTTGCAGCCCCAGCACCTTGCGATGGGGCTTGCTCCTTTGTTTATTTTTGGTTTGGTTTTTTTTTTTAAGCCCTAGCGACGGAGCTTGCTGTGTGCTTTATTTTGTTTGTTTGTTTGTTTTAAAAGCCCCAGCGACGGAGCTTGCTTTGCTGTTTATTTTTGGTTGTGTGTTGTTTTTTTAAGCCCCTGCGATGGAGCTTGCTGTGTGCTTTATTTTTGGTTTTTGGTGGGGGGGGGTTTAAGCCCCAGCGACGGAGCTTGCTTTGCTGTTTATTTTTGGTTGTTTTGTTTTTTTTAAAGCCCCAGCGCCTTCTGAACGGGCTTGCTGTGTGCTGTATTTTTTGGGGGGTTGTGGGTTTTTTTGCCAGAATGGATTAATCGCGTTCCAATGCATTTCAATGGGAAATGGTGCTTCGACTTACAACCATTTCGAGTTACGTCCATCTTCTGGAACGGATTATGGTCGTAAGTCGAGGCACCACTGTACTAGATACTGGATATGGATACTGAAGCTGTAAGCATCCATATCAATCATAACAATGATTGTACTTTTTAAAAAACTGCATCAGTGGTTTGAGCATATATATTTTTAATGTTTTGCCCAGGCTCTTCTCTAAAACACTTCATAATTAAAGTGTTGCAAAACAAGGTCAATGATATATGAAGAGCAATATATGTAGAGTTTTAATAGGTTGAGTTCATTATAATATTCAGTAACAGGTCAGTGCTTTAAAGAGACATTTGCAAAACTTTCAGCATTTTTTAAAAAGCACTTTAATTTTTGTCGGTGAAGGCACTATCATTTCAAGCTGCATCTATTTAAGTCAGCTGCAGTCCATGAAAGCTTATACTCCCCCCTCCCTCCCTCGCCTCTGGGAGTCTTTAAGGTTTTACATGATGAGAGTCGTACTCTAAAAATCTGTTATCCTACCAGTCTAAAAACCTGCACACTCAGAGCCATTCTATCTGCCGAATAATAAACAATAATAATTTGTAAAATGTGCAATTCTAATACTCAACCAACAGTTCAAAAGAAAGTCTCACATTTAAACCTTTTTTCATTATAGCATTTCTTATAGCCACTGAGACAAGCTCTTTTGAAAGCAGCTTACTTCATCAATTGTGGGAAGAGTGAAAATCGGGAGGTTAACCAATCAATAAATTAAAAACAACTTTTCTTTGGAAATTAGAATTTAAGTGTTCCCTTAGTTTTCCCTGACAAATTCATTATATTATTTGAGCCGTTTTTGTGTAAAAGTGCTAGCAGTCTGGCTAGCTCAGTATATCTGGCTGCAAGGCCAGAGGTTAGGAGTTCCATTCCCCACTGAGCTCCTTGGGAGAGGAGCCAGCCTGTGTAGCCTTGGGCAAAACTGAAGTCTCAAACTATCCCAAGAAAAAGGGACTCGTAAATCGTTGTTGAGTGTCCTATACCTGGAAAAGCCTGCCAAGGGTTGCCATAAACTGGAATCAGCTTGGTAGCATGTAATTACTATTAATTGTAAAGAAGACCTTTATATATAAATAATAGGATTTTTTTTCCACCTTTCATAATGATAGATGTAGAAAAAAAGATGTATTGAAAGGAAATTGTCTATTTAAATAGGTTTCCTTTTGTAAGTAAGTAAATTCTAATACTATAGTTCTGATGTTGTATTTTAAAGTGGTTTTAATTTAATATATGTGTTCTTTTTAACTGCTTTGTTAATGTTTTCACGTTTTAGTATGGATGGCGAGTTTATAAAATAAATATTTTTAGGATTTATTGATTTTAGGATGATGTGAACTGCTTTGGGAGGGTTAGCCCTGAAAAATGTCATAAGTTTGAAATAAATAAAACCTTTGGATTCTCCTCTGATCATTTCTACTGCCCAAGAGTAGATGGCACAGCTGTCTTTATCCTTCAAAATTATGATATTGTGGACTCCCTGATCAGAACCTGAATCTGTTGCTTCTTCCTCTTTTGTCCCTTCTCTAATTTGTTTTCCTGTAAGCACTCTTGAAAAGCATCCCTAACATTCTGTTCTTACCTGCCATTTCTCATATTGTATCTCTCCCAGGGTGTCATGACTTAAGCCTTATTCACCTGTGCTGAGAGCGTATATGCATGCAATGAGGGGAGCACGCTCGCCCTCTTCCCTTCCCTTGTTGCTTTAATCATGTGGAAATGATTAAATAGTTGGGGATGCTTGCATATCCAAGTAGGCTTCCTGTATGAACCAGAACATGGAAAAAAGTAAGATTCTGGCTCACATCCAGATCCTACATGGATATAGCAGCTGCCTCTTCTTCAGACTGTCACTTTCATGTGAGGAAGGGGATGATGGAAGAGGTAAGGCTAGTGCACTCCCCTCTTCCCATGAGGAGCATAGAAACTTACAAAATGCTTGTCAGGAACTTTACTCAAACAGGAGGCCATATAGGGCCATATCTGCCTGCCACTCTGCCCTGAGATAGAGGTTTTAAGTCACTGTGTCCTGAAAACGAGGGGTAGGTATGTAATGCATGCAATCTATTTTTTAAGCCTTTCATGTGGAGCAATTGTGGGCCTAGAGAATTTTCTCTCTCCGAATGCATACTCTGTCTTCTTCATACATGACAAACCTGTCCAGGAGTGAAGACCTTTAGGAAAGGTCTTCTTGAGAATGCTAACATATGTGGAGGCATGTTTGACAGGCACATGGGAGAAGGCTTTCTCTTGGTTGGTCTCACATTCTAGAGCAGGGGTCTCCAAATGACAGGCCACATCCGGCCCACATTGCCTTTTTATCTGGCCTTCAGGCAGGTGGGAGTGTGTGCAGGCGGGCGGGCGGACGGGCAGGCATGCACATGGGCGGGAGGGCGGACATGCGCACGCGCATCTTCCTTCAGCCCTTGAAAATCTGGAACATATATGTTGTGGCCTTCACTCTGAAAAGTTTGGAGACCCCTGTTCTAGAGTGTCTAAGGGAGTTTTTCCATTGTGGGCAAAACTGTGGGATGATATGCAAGCATAATTTGCACACTACCACATGCCACTACAGCATAGTAGCTGAAATCCTGTTGTGCAACTCTGGGGGCATAAAGGCTGGTGATGTCTTTAATTTAAAGTTTCCTATTCTCTCCTCAGGTTCCAGGGATCCCTAGGGATCCCTTTTGACCTGGGAAAGCCTTTGAGAGCTTAGGACAGCAGTGGTGAGAGGAGAGCTTTTAGTATCCTAAAATCACTATTACCAGTTTGTATTTATGTTTACTGAATATTATGTTAATTTTAATTAGTTGATTATTGTGATATTTTAACATTTTCATTGTTCAATTTATCTTAAGTTTAGTTTTAAGCCTGCTTGCATGCATTATTACCCATCGCCACACTTTTTTTTTTAATCCCTAGGACGATATACTTCTGAAAGTGATGTATGGAGTTATGGAATCTTCCTCTGGGAGACCTTCAGTTTAGGGGTATGTCCATACCCAGGAATGACTAATCAGCAAGCACGAGAGCAGGTGGAGAAAGGTAACTGCTGTCCCTATTTATTTGTGATAACATATTTGAAGATGAGTATTGTCTCAGGCTTTGTGTGGCGCTGAACTACCAAACAGCAGTAAAGGTTTCCAACCTCAGGAAATCACAGTTTAACTACAAAGGTCAAATCCTGTTAACAGAAACTCAGCATGCAGGGTCAATTGTGTGGTGTTTTTGCCCTCCAGCAGGCTCTCCTTCACATGATTAGCATTCACATGTGGCTGGTTTCACACCCGGTTTTGCAAGGTGTATGCAACTGGTTACTAGAAGGAGAGCCCACTGGAAGCCTATATGATGCTCTTCCATAGTTGCCTAAGCCAGCAGAGTTCTGGACAAAGTTCCCAAATAAAGATTAGAAAATCATTATAATGAGCATAACTGAAATGGTATAATCTGCAGTTGTATTAATTGCATTGTTCTGCTATCAAATTTCAGTTTTATAGAAAGAAATCATTGGTGTCTAATAATTCATAATCTTATTACTGAAGTCTGATAGCTTGAACTATACAAGAACTTGTTTTCACAAGGTGGTAGAACTACAGAGACTTCTGATGAAGTGGGGTGTGGCCCTTAAAGGGAAGCGCCATGATAGATCTGTCATTGTTAAGATGCCACAGCACTCCTTGTTGCTTTCTGTATGGAGACATTTTCTTTAACATTTGAAATAAAAACAAAGGGAAAAGTCCCCTAGTAGTATTGATCGGATATGGCTTCAACCCAGTATGAAAGCATTTATACATTTGTAGGTCAAGTCAGAAAGTTGAAAGGAGAATAATTAAGACAATCTAGAAATAATTTAGATGTTCGATGTAAGGCATATTTTTACATGTTGTTAGCTCACTTCAGTTTGTTCTGATCAGTTTGGTTCCACTGTTTATTTGCATTCATCAGTGACCTGAGAACTCATAGTGACAAACTGGCTTCCACAACAGAAACTCTATGAAAGTGGCCCAAAATGCACAGAGAACTTGAGAATAATGATCTGTGTAAATAAAGCTGATCATAATGTGTTGAAATCTCCTTCAGCATGTTTCATAGAAGTCTATGGGACCTATATGGGCAGAGAAAAGATGCTTGCTTAAAAGTTCACCAGAGAAACACTTGTTAACTTGGGTCATACTTTATTGACATCTGGCAATCTGTTACGTTGCCTTCCTTATGTCCAAGGAATCAACATTTATTAATATCACTAAAATTCTTGAACTATCTCTAAGCCAAATGTTGCCAATCCTTTGTTCAAGATCTATATAGAAATCAGCAGCAGTAGCACAGTGATGGATTTTAAAGAAGTGTCCTGTCTGACAGGACCTTTTGGAGATCACTATTAATAGGGTCATCATATATTGAAATTGATTTTACAGCATAAAACAACATGACTTTAGATGAGTAATAGTTTTGTTCAATTCACATTTCAAAGTAAACTTCTTCTTCGTGGCCTCTGTGAATCACACCCTGGGTGATTCGCGCCTGTGCGGAGCCTCATCGGAAGATTCTAGAGCTTCTGTGGTAGCAATGAACACATTAGAATATGCCCCTCCCCCCCATATAAGTACCTTGGCGCCAAGCGTCCCCTTTCAGTTTCTTTCAACCGCCGCATTGAGAGCCTCATAATTCTGCTTCTGTGAATAAAAGAGAAAGAGAGCTTATTCTTGATTCCTTCCTCTTATCAATCTTTTTCTTTTAAACTATTAGATTAAACTCATTATCATCAGAGATTTTTTCCTTTCCCCTCACTCGGCCTCCAGCCGCAGCACCCCCCCCCCCCTCAATCATCGGTTTTTCTCCTCAATTATTTCTCCTATTCATGGCCCCTTTGGGCCCGTTTAAGCACTGCGTTGTCTGTGATAATAAGATCCCACTTTCCGACGGACACGCTAAGTGCCTTTTCTGTTTGGGAGAACAACATCAAACTTCCTCCTGTACCCACTGCAAAAATTTTAAGCGCGGAGTTATTCAATCTCACCTCTCGAGGCTAAAGCTCCAACTTTGGGAACAATCCTTACAACCAGTTCAAATGGTCCAACCTCCTTGTAGGGCCACTTCCCAAACCAAAGTAATGGAAAAAGCCGTTACTGAATCATTGAAACATCTATCGGCTACACCAGCTCATTCCAATTCTCCATCTGCATTGTCTAAGACCTCGAAGATACACAAATCGAAACCCTCGATACCGAAGTCCTTGACTTCGAAAACAACTTCTAAACGTCAGAGACCTACTGAAACTGCTCCAGCTCCGGAGCCTGTTCCTCCTAAATGAGCTGAACAGTCTAAGCCTACAGACATCCCACCACAACCATTACAACTCTCTGAATCAATTTCGGTCGGATCTCCCTCAGATGATGACAGACTTCCGTCCCATCAACCCTGTTCTCAGTCTCCAGAATGGGATGATAGAGTCGACCGACTAACGTCCTCTCCTCCCAGTCCACAACCTTCCATTTCTTCCAGCAATCCTTCAGTTATTCCATCGCCCGAGGATTCCCATCCCAAACGGCTCGACACCGTTCCATATTCGATGCCCTCGGATCGCCCACCGATCCCTAACCAGAACCGTCGACATCAACAAACTCAACAGCTCACTTCATCGTGTGTGGTTCAAACCCACGCTCAGCACGCGCATCGGGTTGCCATTTGCCCCGACCAGTTCTCTGCTCGACAAACTGCACCGACTAGTCGACCAGGTGTTTTACCCGGTTCGATAATATCATCTAGTAGTCGGCCTACCTCTCAACAACCATCGGTGTTGAAGCGGCCACATCACCGAGAGGTACCTATACCTCAACCTGCTCCCCACTTGGTATCGAAAAAACCTTGAACCGTCGAGCAGATTTCATCCACACGTGAGGCTTTTGCAGCTCCAGCCTCCCGATACTTTCCTACTACAATAGATGATGGAAATCACTCTTCACGCTCGGCATCGCCAGCGTCCGTTTATTCTACTGCTGTGCCATCGCATCAGCAACCTCCGTTTCGACATTACAGAGACACAGGCTCTGATATCGATGATCCTCGATATCCATCCTGGTCCATGGACACACGCTCCATTCCGTTACATCAACACAGTTCCCGTCCTCCGATAAATCCAAGTCATCGACCCCGGCACCGTTACGACACCAAGCTCGACACCGAGGTCCATCCCTACCAATCGAGGTCCATCGAAGCTCAACCACCATCTTTCAATGTCGACGATCCTCGACATCGACAGATGTTCATGGACATGCCGCCTCCATCTTTTCCAACTCTTAACCGGCAATACTACGAAACTCAGCCTCTCAACACCGAAGTCGATCGACAGTCCATTGACTCCAGACGCGACCTCGATGGCTCTGACCATGGATCTCGGCCGCAGACTCCATCGGTATTACTTACCTCTCCAGAGTCGGACATTGTTCATATCGACCCGCCGTCACCGGCAGAGTATTTCCAGACCTATGCCCAACTTATGATTCGCATGGCTAAATCCCTTGATCTGCAAATCCACCGACCATTGACAGAACCAGCCGATCATCTATATGATCCGATCTCTAAAACTACAACCACTCTAGTACACATATCGATGTTGCCATCTCTCCTTAGTACTGCGCAGAGATCCTGGACAAAACCAGCTTCCTCCCATACCGTGTCCAAACTGATTGATAACCTCTATAGAACCCATGATCCAGGAGCCATTTTCCTCCCAAAACAACCAGCTCCAAATTCTATATTTGTCGAAGCCTCTCAATCGAGATCTCGACACCGACAATCTCTCATACCACCAAATAAGGACAGCCGACAGACTCCATGGGTAGATGGCTTTACTCTTCCACAGCCTTCACCATGCGAGTCGCTAATTATCAAGGAGCCATGGGAGCTTACCAACGCTTCCTCTGGGACAACATGTCCACCTTTATTGAATCCCTGCCAGGGGATAAAAAGATACTAGCACAAACCTTCCAACAAGAAGGTCTCTCCGTTGCTAAACAACAGATGCTCTCCGCCCATCACACCGTAGACGCTACAGCCAAGTCCATGGCCACTTCAGTAGCCCTATGCCGTTTTTCCTGGCTCAGAACGGCCGGCTTAGCCGAAGATGCTCAGGCACGTATCAAAGACCTCCCCTTCGATGGAGCAGGTCTTTTCCATGCTGAAACTGATGATATACTAGAGAACGTACAAAAGAAACGTTCAGCAGCCAGACATTGGGGAGTTTACCCTTCCTACCAGCAACGTCCTCAGCAAAATCAATGGAAACGACCCTATAACTCGTTCCTGAGGTTCCAACGAGACCCTCCACGACAAACCTCTTACAATCCATACTTCAAAAACCAAAGAGCCAAAACCCGGCAACAGCCTGCCACTAGGCGGAATGACCGGAAACCCAAACACCATGTTTGACGTTCCTCTGACCGAGATCACCACCCACCCCACCAACCCTGCCCTCTGGAAACACTTACCTGCATGGGAATCCATCACCACAGATTCCTGGGTACTCGCCATCATCAAAAACGGCTACCACATCCACTTCTTCGAACTTCCTCCGACAGCACACGTCGTTACTCCTCCGTCACAACCCCTGCAAGAAGAAATAACGAATTTACTTCTCAAAGATGCCATACAACCTGTCTATCAAAACAACACTGGGTTTTTCTCTCGCTATTTTACCGTCCCCAAGAAAGACGGGGGTCTTTGCACTATTCTAGATTTAAGATTATTAAACAACTACATCGCCACCACAAAATTCCTCATGGTTACTCTAGAATCAGTTCTTCCCATACTTCGAAAAAATGACTGGTTCACCGTCATAGACTTAAGAGATGCTTACTTTCATATTGCAATACATCCCGCACACAGAAAATTCCTTCGTTTCCAACTTGGATCACAAGCATACCAATTCAAAAGGCTCCCATTCGGCCTTGCAACAGCTCCGAGAGTGTTCACCAAGTGCATGGTGCCGGTAGCCGCCTACCTCAGACTTCAAAACATTCTCATCTTTCCATATATCAACGACTGGCTCCTTGTAGCACACTCCCGTCGCAAAGCTCGACGAGACACCCATTTCACCCTCGCCCTTCTTTGCGATCTCGGTCTAACTATCAACGAACAAAAATCAACATTAAAACCTACAAGGACTATACATTACATAGGCGCGCTCATAGACTCCACACGAGCTCGTGCGTTCCTCCCTGTAGAAAAGGGACAAAATCTCTTCACCTTACTTCGCGACTTCACTCCGCATGCCTTGATACCTGCCTTTACGGTGCAATGAGTTCTAGGCACCATGGCCTCTATGACGTCAGTTGTACAACATGTGCGTCTCAAAATGAGATCTCTCCAATCCTGGTTTCTGGCCCTACTTGATCCACTAACAGACTCTCCCCACACTCTCTTAAGAGTCACTCCAGAATTGGCCTCTCAACTTCAATGGTGGCATTCCCATACCAACCTTTCTATCAGGCGACCGTTCCAACAGCCTCGCCTGTGAATACAAGTCACTACCAACGCCAGTCACACTGGCTGGGGGGCTCATTGCAAATCCCTCACAGTCCACGCCAAATGAACTCACCGAGAAAAACTGCTCCACATAAGCGAGTTGGAGCTACTAGCTGCCATAAAGCCCTGCAAGGCTTTCAGAAAACGTCTTGTAGGAAAAATGGTACAGATTGCCACCGACAACACCACGGCGATGTACTACATCCTAAAACAAGGCGGCACCCACTCCCCAGGTCTCCTCTACCTAGCGGTCGACCTCTGGGAGTGGTGTCTGCAACATCACATCTGTCTCACAGCCTTACACATCGCTGGTCAAGACAATGACCTAGCAGACTCGCTCAGATGCCCAAGCTCACAAGTGGGAACTAGATCAATCAGTATTCCGCCAACTATGCCGGAAATGGGGCACACCAACTCTCAATCTCTTTGCCTCCCGAGCGAATCGGAAATGCCAACTGTATTGCTCCCGAGCAGGAATAGGAAAACATTCCCAGGGAGACGCGTTTGTCGGCCGTTGGCCCAAGACTCTTACCTACCTTTTTCCGCCATTCCCTCTCCTCCACAAAGTTGTCATCCGTCTACAACAAGACAAAACCAATGCCATCGTTATAGCCCCTTGGTGGCCGAGACAGATTTGGTTCCCAGTTCTCCACAGTCTCTCATCAGACATGCACCATCTCCCCCGCCTGCCACACCTTCTCACACAGAACAACTCCCAAGTCCTACACCCGGACTTACCTGTTCTGCACCTGGCAGCATGGAGGATTCTTCCTCATTAATGAACGTTCTTCATCATGCCAAAAAACCATCCACAAGGAAAGCCTACCTGTACAAATGGAAGAAATTTCAATCGTTTACCAAATCTTCCTCATCATCCTCCATCAATCCATCACTTTCCACTGTTCTCCACTTCCTCCTACATCTCAAATCCAAGGGCCTCTGCATCTCATCCTTGAGAGTCTACCTTTCCGCAATAATATCATACCAACCTCCAAATTCTCCAGCAGCAAACTTCTTCAAACATCCAACAACGAAACGTTTTCTGAAAGGTCTCTCTCATATCTACCCCGATACTCGACCTCCCTCCCCACAATGGTCACTAACTCTTGTTTTGAAACAGCTTACCAAAGCTCCTTTTGAGCCATTAGCTACAACTGACTTAAGACTCCTCACCTTTAAAACAGCTTTTCTCGTAGCCATCACCTCAGCTTGACGAGCTAGTGAATTGGCAGCTTTACGCTATGACTACCCTTATCTACAATTTTTTCCTGATAATGTGAAGTTATTCATGGACATTTCCTTCCTCCCCAAAATTGTCTCTCAATTTCATCTTTCCCAGCCGATTGTCCTTCCTTCATTTTTTCCATCACCTTCTTCAAACCAAGAAAAAATACTCCATACATTGGATGTCAGAAGAGCTCTTGCTTTTTATCTCCAACGTACCCAACCTTTTAGACAATCATCTCGTCTCTTCATAAGCCATCAGCTACCTACAAAAGGCCATCAGGTGACTTCCCAATCTATCTCCAGATGGGTCGCCTGTACCATTCATTTGGCTTATCAAGTTGCTCAACAACCATCCCCTAGAGTGGTTCGCCCTCACTCCACCAGGGCAGTGGCAGCCTCTACAGCCTTTCTCCGCGGCGTACCTCTTCCGGACATCTGTGCCTCTGCCACTTGGGCACAGCCATCCACGTTTATCCGTCATTATAGACTCAACCTCTGGCAGAAGTCTGATGCGGCCTTTGGACGTGCTGTTCTAGCCTCTACCTTGGCGTGACATCCTGCCTCCGGGTAAGACAGCTTATTAGTCACCCAGGGTGTGATTCACAGAGGCCACGAAGAAGAACGACAGGTTACCCACCTGTAATTGTAGTTCTTTGAGTGGACCTCTGTGATTCACACATCCCGCCCGTCCTCCCCTCTGTCACGCCATTGTTTGCTTACTATTAAGCGGCGGTTGACACAACTGAAAGGGGACGCTTGGAGCCAAGGTACTTATACGGGGGGCAGGGGCATATTCTAATGTGTTCATTGCTACCGCAGAAGCTCTAGAATCTTCCGATGAGGCTCCGCGCAGGCACAAATCACCCAGGATGTGAATCACAGAGGTCCACTCGAAGAACTACAATTACAGGTGGGTAACCTGTCATTATCAAATTTCAATTTAAACTTATCAAATTCACTATTCCCGAAACTTATCAAATTCACTGTTCCCAAATTTGAAGATGAAGAATGCATTGCACTATGAAAATTCATATATTCCTTATGTTTACAATGTGTTCATACAGGGAAATATGCACAAAAGCACTTCTTAGGTTTTTTTAAAATGTGCATTTGTAGATGTCCACTCAGAAATCTGCACGTTATTAAAAAACATAGAAGAAAATTGTAAAATTTTTATATAAAAATGCAAACAAACATTCGAAGCACAAAGCTGAAATGACAACAGACTTTGAATAAGAACCTAGGAGAAATTGATGTGGACAGGTTCACTCAACCCAAATTAAGAGTAACTTAATTCCCATTTGTTTCAATTTGTCTACTCTGAGTACACCTAAGTCTAGATTAGAGGTGGGGGTATTCGTATACAAATACGAATATCCCCGCACAGGTGGTGTTAATGAGGGGCTGGACGGTCCACTCACTGATCCGCTGCGGACGGTGCGATTCTACGAATGGCTCCACAGCGCGCAATCCACTCGCCACTCTTCGACCTTGCTGCGAGGCTTGTCCTCCCGCTTCCTGCCAGGAGTGGTGAGCGGATTGTGCGCTGCAGAGCCATTTGTAGAATCGCGCTGTCCGCGTCAGAGGGGCTGGACCCTTGTTAACGCCACCTGTGCGGGGATATTTGTATACGAATACCCCCATCTCTAGTCTAGATCCAACCTAGTGGAGCGAAAAAGTTAAAATGTACATTGAGAAGCCATAACAATTGCAATTAATATTAGGGTGAAATTTGTGTATTAATGTTATATTTTCATGATTCGATTTAACGTAATGAAAAACAAGTGTTGCCAGTATTCCAGTATGATATTAGAGCTAATATTTTACACCCTTTGTAAATCTGAGCTTGTGAAGCGGAGTGACTGACAGGCAGTGCAAATTGACATTTTTTTCTCAGTGGAGGTGGATTTCTACTGCTCATATTTCAGTCCTGTAGCTGAAAATGATGCAAAATGTGTTGAAATATATTCAAATCCAACATCTTATTTTTATGTAGGAATGAACTCTGAGGCAGTGTGTCAACCTAATATTTAATTATAGTCCTTTGTTTTCATTTTTCCAATATTAAATTAAATTTCCAATATTTATCTTTTATTCCTTTCTTTGTTTTTGTATGCTAGGTTATCGTATGTCAGCACCTCAGAAATGTCCAGAGGAAATCTATAAAATAATGTTGCGGTGTTGGGATTACAATCCTGAAATGAGACCAACATTCAGTGAAATTCACAAAGAGCTCTCTGCATTGAAAAAGAAAGTGACATCGTGAGAAAACTAGCAGAACTCAAAACTCGATGAGTCTTCTCTTTTTCCAGAAAAGTTATATTTTCTGTCATGAACACTATGCGTTTATACTACAATTCTTTCAATATTCTTCTACGATTCTTTTTTAAAAAAATGCTGTTTGTATTCAAGTGTGTCCGAGCAGGAAACTATCAAAGATATTATATGTTAAAGAGAAAGTGCTCTGCCAAATGTTTTATTTCCAGTCACAGTGTTGCTGTAATGTTACATGTAAACAGACAACACATGATATATGAGCTGATTTCAGAAACTCTCACTTCTTCCTGTTTTGAAGCTTGTTTATTGGTTTCTCATTCCAGGGTCTCAGAGCACCGTAAACTGGTGTGGTTTATGTGCCATTCCTGCAGATCTTTATATGGAAGGCAGAGTTTTCTCTATTGCCCTGATTGAAAAGATTAAACTGTGTTGTGCTCTAGGAAAAAATACACAAAAGCCACCAGCTAATGCTGTCCTGGATATGCATGGATTCTTACCCTAAGATTTGATTCAACAGTTGAGGAATGCATACACATGTTTCTTGCAGAAACATTTTTAAGCATGAAAATGAGGCACAGTTCTACAGAGATCAGTGTTCAGAAATCTGTGTGAGTTCTAGCTTCTGTTTGTGGAGAGTAGGGGTAATAAACCTAAAGCAGAGTCTTATGTGTGATGCATCTGTCAAAAAAAAAAACTGCAGATGATCTGTCTTTTGGAAGGAATGAGCTATGGCAGTACACAGTTGTTTTGGAAGGTGCACATTCAGAAATGCTGTCAGTAAGAAACATGCTTGAGAATGAGAGTGGCATAAAATGAAGGTAACCAGTAGTATTGATTTTGGATGGGGAAGGGAAAGTGAATTTCCTGATTGGCCTGTGAATTGATGTTCCTGTTCTATATGCAGCTGGAGCTAGGAAAAAAGGAAAATATATTCTATAAACACTGTCCAAAGAAAGATGGCAGTTTTTGGTAGCACACACAAAAAAGGCCTAATGGAAAAAAAGAAATGTTATATCCTGTAAAATAGCATCTGGCACACGAAACAGACTATGAGGTTGAAATGTTCAGTAGGAATGCATTTTTCTGTCTGTATCTAAGTTCTCCCGTTTATTCAATGGACAGTTTGCACAATCAGGATGACAAATATGTGGCAAAATATACCATCTCTGGGAGTGGGTTATTTCTGGGATCTCCGCAAAGGTACTTTTTTCTCTTATATTTCATGAATGGATGGCCTGATCCTTCAATCTTGGATCAATACTTGACCAGTCCTGTTGCCGAGATTTCAGCTTGCTCATAAGAGACTGAAAAAATGGCCCACAGCGTATCAGCAGGTTGATTAGCCCCAGCCCAGGGGAATGAAGATGAGCCTTGAAACTGTAGTCCCTTTGCGCAGTAGGGCCAAGATGTTGGGCAGATCTTTGCATTATATTATTTGTTTGCGTTGTAGGCCGACGTTTCCAGTCAGAGCACATTTGTTCTTCTCTGTGTTTTTGTGGTAGTACAGAATGGTGCTGTTGAGAAGGGTGTATTCTACATGTAGTCTAGGAAGGTCATTAGCATGATGATAAATTTTAATGTCAGAATAAAATGGTGAAGCATTGTAATGGAGGAAGTATTCTTCATTGTATGTGGACTTGTTAGTGATATAGTGCAGGGCTCATCAGGTGCTTTCTGCCTTCTATTCAAGGTTAGGTCAATAATCTAGTGTACAGGAAATGAGGTGAAAAGGAAATGCAGTATTGAATATATTATCTCGGCAGTTTCTTTTACGTACCAGTGGGCAAACACTGATCTTAAAAGGTTAGTTCAACACACATAGGAAATAGTTGGTTACTGTGATCTTAAGGGGATCCAAAACAGTGTGCCTTAGTTTATTGGTATTCCTAAGTTAGAATGCACAAGGACTGAATGCTTGCACCGCGTTTGGGAAAAACACCACAAGTCTCCCAGCTGCAGATCTTCATCTATGCATTCACTAATGTATAAAATGTAAGGACAAGAATGTATTTTCTTTTTTAAATGATGGTCTGAATTTTTCTCTTAAGGGTTACTAACTATTTTTATATAGGAGAGACTATACCATTTCATAAAGTCTTCTGAATGTACTCTGTCTTTCAATGAGGAGAAGGACTTGTTCTTTGTCTTAATTAGATTAGCAGGACACACTGTCCTAATCTTCCTGTACAGATGTAAAGGGTAACCGCTATTTATATTTCATTTATGTAAGCAGCTAAAATTTGCAATTCATGTCAAGACTGCTGCTCAAATTGGAAAGCCTTTTCCCAAACACATGCTGCCAGTAGCATTTGGAGTTGGTTCTGTTCTACTTTTATCCTAAAATGAAAAGTCAGTTGAAGATCAATACCTGTCTGGGATATTATTGGGGTTGATTCATTCACAGATAGTAAGCTTAGCATATAGGTGCATTTAAGTGTTTCACATAATCTTATGAATAACATGTAACTAATTAAGGTGAAAGCTCCAGCCACTGAAAACTATTTTTAAACTGTATTAGGAAGTTACCAGACATGGATATTAATAGCTGTGAGAAATTAGTTAGAAGAAAGAATTTGGATTAATTACACGCTGATCAGGAAAATAATCACCAAAGTTCCAAGCTGTTTTTGTGAATTTCAGAATTTAATCATAAAAAGACTTTTTGTTGTTACAGGATTTCTATAGTGTTTGTTAGAACTACACAATACACACACAGCTACCTTTGGAACGAATATGCAATATTAACTAGACATTGTCATTTGTATTTTTCCATATCAGTGAATATTAATAGGATATGAAATTGCTGAAGCTTTTTATATCTAGAAGATAGACTTGCCTCTTAAGTTAACATTTTGCAATTAAGAGGCAAAACATTTGAAAATAACATCACATAAAATTCAATTTGAAGTCACTGATTTGCCATATTTTTTTTCTTTTCAAGATGGTGTGAAAATAATTCCAAATTAGTCAAACATTTTCAATGAAAAACATCCATCCTGGGGGTAGAAAGCATCTTATTCTGTAATGTGCAATATTGCTAACAGACATTTTTGAAAATATGATGTGAGGAAGAATTTAACTCATTACTCACACAGGATCTTTTAATAACTTCATTTTTCAAATATTTATGAATTATTGTAACTTTTCATTTGAAGAGTGAACAAGTGTATGTATGTAGCAAATACCACTTCTTGCTTTTTTAAAAAAAATGTTGGCGGGAGTACCAGAATGGTGTTGGCAAACAGCAGTGTGTACAAAAGAAATAGCAGGTTTATTTGGTTAGAAAACAAGTGTTTAAAAGTTCAGTTGTTTTACTGTGTTGCTTGTTTTTCTCTTTTGGGTTATCAAGTGACTATGTTACCTGTTGACCTTGACAGCACAGTATAAGATACAGAAAGAAAGTACTAGAAATCACAGCCATTATTCAATATTATTGTTACATATTTAAGCTGCTGATTAAGTTATATAATAGTTAATGTGTCCCAACAATAACCAAGCAAAGCTTTAAACACCACCATTTCCTAAAACTGGGAAACACTTCTGGGTTTTCATTAGAGATACAGGGCTAAACTTGAGAATCTGTGGGACTTGGGTAAGTGCAGACTTACCAAAGGCCAGTTAATTTAGTGGCCCTTCTCTAGTTGAGACTAGTATTTACATGGAGGCTACAGCTGCCTTTCTTACTGTCTGTGATGGTGCTCTCCTCCTACTCTCCCATTCATATACAGAGCACAAATGTGGTTGCAGCCAAGCGACATGTTTCATTAATGCTTTGATTAAAACTATCTGAAGGTCTCTACTGTAACAAAAAGCAACTAATGGAAACACAATCTGAACAAAACTGTGGGAGGGGGTTAAATGATTGCACACACATCCCCCATATTTTCTCACTCCAAATACCCACAGGTGCAAATGGGTGCAATAAGATGAGGGATTTTCAGAAAGAAAATGGTGCACCAGGAAAGGGAAAAATAACTAGTGCCCGAGGCTAAATTTAAATCAGGAATTGATAGGGGCTCTTTTTGTTTGTTTCTTAAGGGCCAAGTCCAGTCCAAATTTTGAATACTCTATTAACGTAATTATAGTTTGGCTCTTAGCTGTTTTTGGAATTCAGATGAGAAAAAAGGACTTTTTTTGGTTGGGTTATCCAGCAGTCTGGACCTTGAATAACAACATCAAATTCAATGCTAGGTACAATGATTTTTAAAAATACACTGAATCAATAGATGAACAAAAATGAGCATCTAAATACTGCATTACTCCAGTTAGTTAATCTGTCAGAAATCCTTATTGAGAATAATAATCACCATCTAAGAATACTGGAGGATTGAAAATGTATGCCTGTTTTTCCCCGTTAAAAAACTGCTTTATAACCTGATTGTTCTGATAGTTTTAGGGGTTTTTTTCTGAGCTCAGCAGTCTTCTTGCAAGTCCATCAGCTTCTGTTTCCTTGAAACCTAAAGCAGAACCTACTTAAACTATTACAGCTCTTTTCTCCCCTCAGATGTTAGAGTGTTAGATCTTTAAGAACTGGAAAATGTGGAGAAGGTCGAAGTGCACATTTTAGAAAGTTAGGTCTCTTCTTCCGTTTATAACTTGGCAATATGTTAGACAGAGTTTGTAAGTCAAATACCTTTTTTTTCCCTTTCTGGCAAGAAGAAAGCTATAAACGAGAAAGGAAGTTAAAGGAGATGTAGATGGTTTAAACAGACTTTGTTTTTGCAAAACCCATTGTACAGTGATTCAAAAGATACTGTAAAAATGCAGAAGTACTGGTTTTCAGAGAACTGTCTTACGAATTTTCATCTCTAGGCTCAAAGTTTTCAGTGCATTATAACACAGACAACATGTATAAGCATGTCCTGATAAAAATGTTCCTTGCCGCATACAGTGATTTATATGATATTAATTCTTCTTCCCCTAGTTTCTGTGGCAACTACAAGATTCCTTCACACTTTATATACATACACTTTATATACATATGCACGGTCAGTACTACCTCTTCTATGTGTATGAGTTTCCCACCTTACTTCTATCATACATAACCTATCAAATTCCATCTAAAGATTCATTTTCTTCTGAGAAATTATTGGATGCAGAATGGGTGGTTAATTAAGCTATCCTCATTTTTCTATCTGGAATTAAAATCAATGCTTTTACATATTTTTCAATTATTATTTCTGGCAGCATTAATTCAAGACCATTTTTTTTTGCTTGAATTTCTTGACCAGGATCTTAATGAAATCCTCTCCACTATCCCTATAATTTTCATTCAAAATATTGTTTATTCCTATAGAGCAGTGATGGCGAACCTATGGCACGCGTGCCACAGCTGGCACACGAAGCCCTTTCTTCTGGCACGCGAGCCATAGGTCGCTACTCCCCCCGCCCCCCCCTGCGCAGCCAAACCTCATGAGGCGGCTGCAGCTGGGATTCCCCCTTCCGCCGCCACTTCTGGGTCCTCCGGATCCGTCGCCATGATTCCCCCTTAAACTGCCACTTCCGGTTCCGGGTCCGTCGCCATGATTCCCCCTTAAACTGCCACTTCCGGGTCCAGGTCTGAGTCACGCCATGCCACGCACTGTCCCCCCCCCCCCCCATTTTGGGCACGTGAGCCCAAAAAGGTTCGCCACCACTGCTATAGAGGAACATGTTGTCAGGCTGGATCTCACATCATGCCTGATCATTGGCCATGTTGGAGGCCCAATCCAAGGGCCTATCGGCACCCAGTGAGGCTTCTTTGCATTTAAATTTTGACAGCCATATTGTATGGCTACTTGCCTTTGAAACCATCTAGTTACATTAGTGCTTCAGCATGGGAAGCTCCTATTGAACAAGCACAAGTTTCATTGAGTGGCTGGATCTAGTTTTGTAGTTCTTTGTATCCTAGCCTAGATTTTAATATACTTAGTTGTGAAGCCTGTATGTAGACTTGAATGGAAAATGCATAGTACACTTCCAAGTGGGTCTAAAAATCGAACTAATGGAAACTGCACAAATTGGAGATAATTCATGACTCCCTCTCTGTATGTTCAGAAATTCATAGTTGAGCTCGTAGATTGCCTTTCACAGGCACAACTAAGCTTCTTTAAATGGAATATTGGGATGTTCCGATGAGGATCTTGGATGTCTGAACCACAAATAAGGTTGAGAACGCTGACACAAAGTTTTATTTTAGACTGTAGTTCAAAGATCTCTATGAAACGACACAGTCAAACAGCATAGAAGCGCAGTTTATTATTATATATAGAACTGATTAAAATACCATTTGATAGAAGACAGGATCATCTGTAGAAGAGAGTTCTTCTGACTGTGAAACACAGATTGCATCATGGAACACAGGTATCATATATACCAGGGGAAGACAGAAAGACAATTGAAAGCATGGAGAATTATATGTAGGAAGAATCACTTTGTAAGTCAAAGAAAGGAGCTCGTTGCTGTCATTATTAGTTTACAGAGGGAGGATTCTTTTTCAGAGAGAGAAAAGCAAGACCGGCCAAAACAAATATATCAGATTAGTTGTTCTGAGTTGTATAAAATAATAGCACTGGAAATTATTCCTCTTTTAAAGTGAACGTCTTCAGCTATATACAATAGAAAGCTATGTAGAGAAGCAGGGTAAGGGAGGGGGGAATAGCATGTGTAGTATATTTGACCCAAACTTAAGAGTTTATGTGAGTTTTAAATTTTGAGGGATTTAATCCTGTGTATGTTATCCTGTGCTTCTTTCATGGCTGATCTTAAACTTCCTCAATTCTAAAACTGAATCCCAGGAACATTTTTACAAGGTAATTCTGTGCCATCTAATACTGTTGACTAATCAGTCTTTTTACCGTAACATTCTCCCCCAAGAGAAATGACTCATTCATGAGCATGTATCTAAGTACATAGATATATCTATGTCTCTAGATATAGATGGAGCTATATAGATAAATATGTGCACACACATTACTCCCTTTGATGCTAAAGGAAACACTTGGTTATGTGGCCAGACAGGACTTGGATTTTTACAGAAAACATTTATTTTTGACAGCCATAAATGTGCTATTTTCCCAACCACATTTCTGATTTTGTTGTTGATGATGATGCTTCTACAGAATTTAGTAGACATTGGGGCAAGTTGACAACCTTGAGCAGAAGAATGTCAGACATTTTGTGTAGAGACACTGCAGTAGTTTATGACTTTTTACATACATGTATTCTGGTGTAGATTTGGGTTTTTCTTTCTTTCTTTCTTTCTTTCTCTTTCTTTTTTTTTTAGTTAGAGCACCAGCAGGTTTAGTATTAGTTGAAGTACCTTTTTATACTCATTGTTTAAAAATAATATATTTGTGAAACACATTGGTGATACATAACACTGGAAAGGATTGCATCTTCCCAAAAAGTACAGGTGCTTAAAAAAGGGAGGAAGGGAAGCTTTGAGTAGCTTTCCTCGCTTTTAACAAGAGTCAAAAATGATAGCTTATGTATACTTATTATCTGCCCTTTGTAATTTTAACAGATCTACATTATATCTTTTATTTATTTGCCAATTTTTATATGCACATTTGAACTGAAGTTTATCTTATTTCACATTCCTAGCCTGTTACAAAAAGGGAACAACTTCTCTGTTCTTAGAAAGTTTGCAGATAATTCTGAATGAGCTCTTTCTCTTTGACTGGACCAATTACCACTAACAGGTCTGCAAGACCTTTTTTTTTTTTTTTACTGTATTCTTTCAATAAATGTACAATATTTGTATGTGTCTCTGAACTTTTATTTGGTGTTCAGTGGTTAAATTTGCTGCTTCCTCATTAAAATAAAGGACACCTAAGGGCACAACTACACAGCTCAGAAAATATGGCTTAATCTACTTTGTGCTGCATTTTTTCAAAGCAGGTCCCTACTGGTTTCTGCAAATGAAATCGCTGTAGCCATCCAAGTGACACTCAGTGTTGCAGGAGTCAGTAGGGGCAAAGGCAGAGAAAGCTGTCAAATATTTGCAAGGAGCTCGAACAGCGGAAGCTGCCTTTGATCTAAGGAAGTGTCAATTGGCAATTTCCACTGGGAGCACCGCCTTCCCTTTTCCTTCTTTTTCCCCCCAGATGACATGTTGCTTATCTGACATATTATTCACCAGTGTTAACTTTTAAGCATTTTAAAAACAAACACATACACAGTTAGGAGGCAACAGGTGCTTGGTTGAGGGGAAAGTGCCCCTTCATATCAGATCTGGGAGTCACACAGGCCAGAAGGCAGAGAAGAGTGATGCCGGTGAATTGGAGCCACTTTAAACAACCCCTGCTGGCTGAACTTAAAAATATGCTTTTCCCCACCAAAAAGAGATGATTCTCCACAGGGGTTCCCCACACTGAGCTTTGCATTCTGTAGTCACCAGGATTTAATTCAGCTTCCTCCATACCAAATTCGATGCAAACTGCAGAGTAAATGAGCAATGTAGCTGCCCCCTAACACAGTAAGTTAAGTCACACAGCCGATAGGTAAGGAATGTCACTATAACAATCCTTCTGTTCTTAGAATTTGGAAAGCGGACTTGAAGACTCCATTATGAAGACTTGAAAGAGGTGGGGTGCATTTTTTTTAATGGAATTTTTTAACCCTTCAATATGTATTCATGGATAAAGCAGCATTTTAATCTAATTTAGTGACTGATGCTATTCTGATGTTTTCCCAGTTTTGTGGGAGCTTCTAACCATGAATAGCTCCTCTATATGTATGTTTAACTGACTCAGTCATGTGGGTGAGATGTAATTACATGAGTCTTGCAAACAAGCTGGCAAAATGTCTGGAGGGGCAGCTCTTACCCAGAAAGAATCAATACATCTCGCGAGAAGAGACCAGCTTCCTCACCAGTTTTGTTGAATCCTAATATAGGTCAACAGCTATGTAGACTGAGATGCTTGGGTAAGTATTTTGGTTGAATGTACTGTTTGCTTCCTTCCATGGTAGCATCTCCTGAGTCGATTTCTGCTCACACTGTTCCTGCTGACGGAACTAAAGGGGGGGAGATATTGGTGGTTTTGTCCTTCCCTGCATCTCCTCACTCCCTCACTATTCAAGAATGCCTCCCAGACCTCAGAGCAAATTTTTGTAGGGACATAGGGGCTGCAGGGGAAATCTCTTCCTCCTGCTTTCTATCAGTAGGGCTCCTCTGCTTTACACAGAGAGAAGAACACCTTCCTTTTGTGGATTCAACCCTACATATGTTGTGTATTTATTTCTGATCGGTCCATCTCAAAAGACTGTGTAGCACTAGAAATAATTCAGGAAAGTGTAACTAAAATGATTGGGAAGTTGTAGCATTTTTCCTATGAGGAAAGTCTAAAAGGGCCGAGACTTTATCGTTCACCATTTTAGTGGATAGAGAAAACATTTTTCTCCTGCACTAAAGCCCAGGCAGACTCAGTGAAATTGATTGACTTTTAGGTTCAGCACAGACAGGAAGAAATACTTTTTTCACACAGCAGATAAGTTTGCTACTAAAAAATGTGGTTTGATGATGGTCACTGAACTTTTGATAGCTTCTTAAGAAAGGGTTTTCATATCTTTAAAAAGGGGATTGAGCAGAGCCCTAGAAGGATAGCAATCAATTATCTATTAGCCACAGTGAAAAACAGCCTCCATGTTCTGAGGTAGTATACCTTTGTATATCATTTGCTTAGAGGCAAGTAATGGGATGTGTCTGATGCCTTGGAGGTGTGTTTGTAGGCTCCTGGAAACATCTCATTAGCCTGATTGGTTGGTTGGTTTAGGAAACTGTTTTATTAGATCAGAGGAGAGAGGACCTGTGGCTCAATTTGGATCAACACCAGCCAGCATGGTCAATGGCCAGAAATGATGGAAGTCACACTTCTACAACTGAAGGTTTGCAGGTTCAGTGCCGCATGACTAGATTAATTTCTGACCCAATCAGAACGTTCTGTTCTGTGGCGAAGCATTATGAATGCCAAGTGTCATGACAAAGGAGCATAATCTATCTAGCAATGTGGTTGTGCAACATGACCCTACAATCTCCTTATGCATCATGTGCACCCTCCCTTATATCTCTTGTATGTAATATTCTTGTAGATTAGACTTCTTGAAGATTAAGACTTTTAGTACAGTAGTGTTGAGGGGCAAGCACAAGGCAGGCACTGCTGCTTTTGTTTAAAATGCTTTGACTCACCTAAGAGACCATAGGAGTTTTTCACAGTTCTGCACTCTGGTGACTCTGTTCTGGCATCTCAAAAGACCTGCGCAAGTAAGACTGGGCAGAAGATTTCCCCAAAGAGAAATTTTGACTGTTCTTATTCATTTTGAAAGAAAAGAGATTTCTTGTGGAAAATATTTCAAAGGAGGAGAAATTTTAGAGAAATTCTCATGTCTTAAGTTCAATATTTTAGTATTTATCTTACTTAAGAGGTAGCTGAAGAATGTTTATTCATGTTTTGTCATTTTGTTGTGCAATACCCTTTTTAAGAACTCCCATACAAACCCAAGCTTCCCACACTTAAAACCCAAGCCCTCAGGCTAAGATGTCACATAGTAACTCTGCTACAGGGCATATTCCGATCAGAAAGTGCAGACAGCCAGGAAGCTGAAGGGTCAGGAAGGGATGCATTGTGTGATGGGGGGGGGGGGGGGGGGGAAGCAGCACTCTTGACCAATTTGTGATGTTATGGTGAGTTCTGAAGTACAATCAACAAAAGGTAAAGGCCTCTGAAATGAGACAGAGCATGGAAGCCTCTTTTATGGGGAAATGAACTTATGGGGAACTGGATGACAAATTATGTTTCCTTTCTTAGACCTGCACACAATACTGCTCTCCTTCATGCCTGCTAGAGGGTGTATAAAGAGTCAGCTATATTCTAAACATCTGCAGGACAGACAAATTGTACCTGCAAGAACCCTTCAAAAATGTTAATGATTGGGAGGCATAGGGAAAGCATGGAAACCCAAAGAATGAAAAGTGGTGGACCAACATATCTTGGAATATCTTTTTCTTAGAAATTCTCTCAGACTTTTCTTTTAATCCATTCACTAGAATATGGAAGAGAATTTAGCAGGATCACAGTAGGATCCCCATATCCACTGAGGATTGGTTCCAAGCCCCCCATGGATACTGAAAACCATGTATAATAGCAAACATTATACAGTCAACCCTCGACTTACGAACTTAATCCGTTCCGGAAGGACGTTCTTAAGTCGAAAAGTTCGTAAGTCGAATCAGCATTTCCCATAGGAATGCATTGAAAACCAATTAATCCATTCTGGCTGTTTTTGGTTCTTAGGTCGAGGGGCGGTTTGTAAGTCGAACCATTAGTTCCCATAGGAACTAATGCAAAGCCGGTTAATCCGTTCCTACCACTAGGGGCAGATTTTTTTTCCCCTTTTAACCTAAGATGACTTAGGTTAAAAAAAAAAGGAAAGAAAAGAGGGAGGGGAAGGAGGGAACAGACACCTTTTCAACAGAACACCTTGAAAGTTCAAATTTCGCGCTTTCCCCGCCTCCCGCACGTTTTTTTTCCGTTCGTAACTCGAAGCAAAGTTCGCAAGTAGAGGCTATATTTTTCTATCAGAGCGGTTCGTAAGTCAAAATGTTTGTAACTAGGGCCGTTCGTAAGTCGAGGGTTGACTGTACATACGGTTTTCAGTATCCACGTGGATATATATCATGGTAAAAGGGGGAAAAAACAGAAAAAGTATTTTCACATGATTTACCAGAACTGGCCATTAGAGGGCACCAGAGGCCATGCTATGTATTCTTCACTAACAAGTATTCATAGCATGGTCTCTGGCTTCCTCTAATGGCTGGTTCTGGTAATGTGAAAATAGTTTTTCTGGGTTTTTTGTTTGTTTGTTTTAATATTTTCAGGCCATGGATAAGTGAAACCATGAATACTGATCCTGCAGATACGGGGGTCCTACAGTATATCCAAATGTACATGGGGAGGGGAGCTGCTTATCTACCATCACTACCACCATGCCATACAATTATATTAGAAAGAGGGCACTGTGGAGAAAGCAAAATGGTGGCCATGCTGCCAAATACATTTGGTGTTCCTGCCACATGCAGTAGTGGCACACACACACAGAGACACAAACTGTTGAGGGAGAAAAAAGCCAATCACCTGGACAAATTTTCTGAGATTCTCTACTCAGTTTCTTTAGTCACAAAGACGATGGAGAATTTCAGAAGGCCATTTGTGCACAGATGTAATGCAAAGAGAGGAACGCTCATCTAAATGTTTTTTGTTTTGTTTTTTGGTAGAAACATGAAAGGAAAAATCATGGAAACAATAAAAAGTTATTTCACAGCTATATTCCCAACAGTTTCATCCAAAGTACTCTGCAAACACCATCCTTCTCCAAAGCGTGTCCATGCAAGGAGGTCAAGTTTGGAGTTTCCTGTATCAAATAAATCCCCCCAAAATATATGCATATTCAAAATGTAGAAAGATCTCATGTTTGGCTAGCTCACTAGCTCTTGCTTTGTGAAGTTTATATCCCAATTAAAAGCTCTGCTTGTAAGAAATTTTCTTGTCAGAGCAGTTTCCGGGATTATACATTCCATTCCTAGCTGTTTTAAATCTTTGAGACTTTTAGTTCACAATGGTTTCTTTCGGCTTGAAGTCTTACTCTGATTCTAATGCTTGCTGTCAGTTTTACCAATTATATAAAATCCGAGGGATTTTCAGGAATAGAAGTTGTTGATTATATATATATTTGATGAACTATATATATAGTTTTTAGAAAATAAAAGCAAAGATAGATAAAACAATGGAGAAGAATATTAGGGGACAAATTTCAACTCCTGCTTCTGTAATCAATTGGAGTGGTGGTTGTGAAACTCCTTTGATGCTCAGGAGTGTGTTTACCCATCACAATGGATGAAATGGGAGGTATGTAAACCATAACATTTCCATTTGTTAATAACGCTGTTTGAAGATTTTGTTCGTGTAAAAGAGAAGGCTGCAGGACAAAACAAAAAAGAGCTTTCTTACCTTCCTTGCTGATATGCACTGAGTAGATTAGAGACAGGAAGCTTTTTTCTTTCAAACTTCAGTTCCCAGAATTTGTTAGCATTCATCATACTGCAAGAACTAGCAGTTGTCCTAAAATGTAGAGGGCCAAAGACTCTTCACCCTCACTGTTCCTAAAATTCACCAACATAGATGAAACACTGCGTCATAGAAATGTAGGTGTGGAAGAAATCACGAGGACCATTGAGGCCACCCCCTTGCCAATGTGGGAAATCCACAACTAAAGCATCACTGACAGATGGACCTCTGTTTAAAAAACTTCCATAAAAGGGAGTTTACGACCGTCCAAGGCAGTCCATTCTACTGTTGAACAGTTCTTCATATTGCTTAAGTGAAATCTGCATACTTTGAATCAATAACTTCACAGCCTTCCCTCTCAAGCAACAGAAAAAAAAACTTGCTCCATCTTCCATGGGACAGCTCTCAATCATTTGAAGATGGCTATCATGTTGGCTCTCAGTCTTCTCTTCTCTTTAGGCCAAACATACCCAGCTCCCACAGCTTGGTTTCTCCTTCTACCATCCTAGTTGCCTTCTTCTGGACACGTTTCCAACTTGTCAATATTCTTCTTAAATTATGGTGCCCAGAACTGGACATAGTATTCCAGGTGAGGTTTGATCAAAGGAGATTAGAGTGATACTATAACTTCCCTTGAGCTTTTCGAAGGCATGGCCATATTAGTCTCTGCAAGTATATCAGATAAGAAACAAAACAAAACTTGGTGGACTTGAGGCACAAAAACTCACATTAAAATATAGCAGTTAGTCTTCAAGGTGTCACAATGTTTTTGTCTCTGTTTTGTTTTGATTTTTAACTAATATTCCCTTGATCCTGACACTGTACTTCTGTTGATGCAACCAAGTATTGCAATTCATTCATTCATTCATTCATTCATTTTGCTACATCACACTGTGGACTCAAATGGGAAGAGCTGTGAATTCCTGCTGCTTAATTTGTTCCACGTCTCGCATTAAATGCTGCCAGAGAAGTGAGCATTACTGAATATGTGTGAGATATATTTATCTTATTGAAAAATTAATGTGTAAGCAGGCCAAAAGTTTCATCCTTTCTGATTTTCACATCAGCTGTTCCACATCTTGTGAACATCCTAAATATCTCAGGCAGTGTATTAGTAAGATTTTATGTACAGCAGTGAGGTTACAAAAAAGAGAATTATAACTGGAAAAAAAATCAACCTCAAACTTACTGGAGCAGTCTGAAGCAGAAACAATAGCAAAACCCCTCTTAGCAGTATCATTGGCAGGTCTGTACAGATGGCTGATGACATCTTAGACAAAACTGCTCTCAGTTTCCTCAGTAACAATTACAGCACATAGAATCCAGGAAATGGAAGAGGTGTTATAAAGAAATCACTGTCTCAAAAATCATTATGTGAATTATGACTAAGAGTCAGTTCATCCATTGCCAATCCTATGTCATTGGTAGCTTCTCACCTATGGAACTCTCTTCCTTCAGATATTTGTGAGATTCAGTTTAAGAAACAAAGAAAGACATAATTTTCCCAAGCTTTCTTTAATTTAAAAAGATTTCAGTGTCTTTCTTCCCCCATTATTTTTCTCCCTCCTATTTCCTCCTCTCTCTCTTTTAGAGTGTAAGACTGGAAGCAGGATTTTACCACTCTTAGTTATTTGTTAAATGTTGTACTGTATCTTCTTTTTTTAGCAATTGAAGAAGCAATACATGTTTATATGTTAGCACAACACCAGTCTGTCCCCAACTGTCTCACGTGATGGGCTGATATGACACGTTAAAACTGACATTTGTAAACTGGCAACATGGCCTGAGCTCATCAGTGTGAGCCAGTGTGGTGTAACCATTTCTGACCTAGGACTTGGGAGACCTGGATATAAATTCAAATTGGTCATCCACTTTATTAGGACATATTTGGACTGTCACACTCTCTCTCCCAGACCACATCACAGGATTGTTGTCAGAATAAGGGGATGAGTGGGATATAAATGTAATTCATGAGAATAAAAAGAATTCCTTATGTCAGTACCGCATTTTCTAGGTTCCTTTTCCTCTGACACTTAATATGGAGTTAAATTTGGATTGGTAGACATTTTGTTGGCACCAGTGTACCGTATCATTGTCTACCAACAGAATCCATCTCTGATTTACCAACTGAGTAAGTCTCTGATAAGAAAGATTTTTAAAACAGGCTGGACCCAGACATTTTGACAGAGCTCCTGGGTTATAATGCGTAAGGCTGCAGAGAACAGGGGGCAATGTTCTATTTCAACCCTGCTTCCTCTAAAAGTCAGGAGCATAACAGTCAAATCTACCAGGAAGTTATTGCTAATTAGCCATCAAGCCAGTAGGAAGGAAATGATAATAAAATATAGAAATGTCAGTAGTTGGTAACTTGGTGCAAATGTAAAAGCCTCTTACAACATGTGTTGTGATGCTTGGTATAGATGTAGTGTTTTGAAACTTACCTACATGTGCATGATCGTGAGCAACACCAAAACCTTTATAAGCTCCAAAGAGTTTCCTCCCCCTGTTGACTTCCCCTGCCTCCCATTTGGAGCCATGAAAAATAAATTTCTTCATTGCCAACAGTGCAGTTATATAATTCCTCTGCGGTCATTATGTATAGCTTCTTAGTGATCAACTGCAATCCTCTTTCACCCTCATTTCAAATAATCACTGCTTTCTGCCTGTAATATGACATAATTTTTAAAAAAACTTACTGTTCTTCCATGACATTCAAAATCTGCTGCTTGAGGGCTGCCACCTTGTCTTGCCCACTAACAATGAGGCTCTGGTTCTCTTCACTGAACCTTGCTAGGCAGAAGAATACTGACCAAATACAGAGGCACTTTTAGAAGGAGCAGCCTAAGACATTTCTCTGCCTGAGGTAAAGAATGTCATAGTTGCCCCTTGTCAGAAGTCAGCTGGACTGATGGTTGACTTTTATTTCAACATTGGCAATAGAAAAGTATCAACAATAATTGAAGGCAATATTTTAGCTTGTGGGGGGGCAGGAAAAAGCTGTGTGGTACAGACATCTCTGTCCTCCATTGCCTTACCAGCATTCCTTACCCACCTCCACTGTCTGGCACCAGAGGCCACTTCCTCAATCTGCCTAAGAGGAGGACTGGCCTTGTCAACTTCCTGCAGCTGAAAGCATTTTATTAAAACATTAATTCCAAGTAGCATCTTTGATTAGCACCCTGGTTTGTCATCTTTCAGTATTGACCTTCTTGGACGAGCAGCAATTAGAAAAGACATCTGTGATGCAGCCAAGGCGGGACCTTCATGTAGCTGACAACAAAAGGAGGTATTTAAATGGAATGAAGAAGGAAAGCCCCTCTATCAACTGATTGGAGGTTTTCATCTGTGAGCTTTGCTGAAAAAATGGTAAGAAACAAAGTTATAAATCACTTGCCATGTTGTAGGTCACCTTACTAACACCAGAAGAATTATATCACTGTTTGTGGATTGTCTGCTAAGAAAAATTGGAGTGATTGTGATAAACCTCCTCAGTAAAAAAACAGTGCTGTGTATTCTCTAGCTAATTAGCTGAAAATGTTCTTTTGGAACTAGGTCATTGTGAAGAACCTTAGCTAGAAAATCAGTCTAAGGGAGGCTCAGGAATTATTTGAAGTAATTTATTATTAAAACTTGGCTGGGCAAATGACTTGTCCTTTACAGCCTTCTATCTGTATTATCAAAGTCAGGGCATTTATATAGGGCCTGTATTCAGGACCACACCTTTCTTGTTCCCAGTTCCAAAGTCTAGAGGAATTGTTACTTTTAGAATTTACGCTCAAAAATAATGCACTGAATAGTAATAAATAGGACAAGACAGTATGGAAGACATAAATACAGTATTCCTTATTAAGTAGATGACTCAAGAGGAAAGAACAAGAGAAAATACATTTGTGGAAGAAAGTGTTTTTGTATGATGGCAGTTCATCCATGCCTAATTCATTTAGTTTCGAAATAATTTGCACAGTCTTCAGAACCCCCACAGGCCTAAATTTTCATTATTTTCCTTAGGGGCTGAGTTATCTAGCTAGGTAGGAAGTAGATGCTTGTAGAAGAGGAGACTGCCTCAGCTTAAAACCCAGACTAGATGTGACATTAGGTAAGAAATGTGAAGAATACTTGTGAATGTCTTCTCTCTTGTTGAGGTGGTCTGTGTGAACACAGAGAGCTTAGTGGGGAATTTCCAAGGTCCTCAAAAATTCATAAGCGTGGAATAAGAGAGGGACAAGAAACACTATTTGTTGTAGCAGTCTAGGTACGTTTCCCTTTGTGAAGATAAGCAGACCCACAAAACAAGCAGAAAATGTCAGGCTGGTGCTCACAAAGATGTAAACCACACATATGATGCTTCTATTTTAATCATACATACAACAGGGCACAAGTTGTCACAAGCTTATTTTTTCCGCATTTCCAAAACTGTTCAAAAAAAGAATTTTGCAGTTTTTCTTTGAGACCACCACCAAAAACAAATCCTCAGTGTCTCATGGTGACAAGAAGATATTTCACATTTCTTGTATTTAGCACATGAGGAGAAATCAGGTCATGATTTACTTTCCTACATTAAATACATATTTGCACTGGTCCCGATAAAGGTTTTCTTTCAATAAAAGTAGTAGGTTCAAGAACTTAATTTGGTTGAACTATAAGCATTTAAAAAAAAAGAAGAAGAATGGATGTACTTTAGGTAGCAGCACCATCTGTTCTTCTGAACTCCATAAAAATGCCAAACCTTTTTTTTTAATGCTTGGTTAAGTTATAAAAGTGACCTTTCCCACTTTAGATTTGCACCACTCTCTGTGTTTACAAGGGTGAAAGGAAAAGCCAATACACATATTTAACCCTTCTGAATTTTTCCTTTGTGTGATTCCCACTCACTGCTAAAAGCTGAATTACTGAACAGTCACAGCATGAAGGATATGGTTTCCTTGTCCTCAAATTTAGCTGTCAGGAATTAAACTGCACATCAAAATCAGACTAAAGATCAGGTTTGTTGAGTCTTCAAGAGAAAGGTAATGTTATTTTCCTTTATTGAATCCAGAATTGGAAAAGTGCATTTAAAATAAATAAGCTTTCATTTTGATTGGTAACGTTAGCACTCCTTGTGTGATAACATTATTGGATCAGTTCATGAACGCCTTAGAAAAACTTATGCGTGCACACACACACCCTTTAAATAAATGGCCAGTGAAAAAGGCTGCCAGAAACCATGAAGTCATGGAAGGCCAGGGGAATAGCTTGTGTTTTGGAATGTCCGCAGATGGCACTAAAATGACAATTACTCAATCTAAAGAAACACAACAGGTGCCGTAGTTCTGAAATTACATTTGTATTTATTGCAGCCTATTAAAAGAGATGGATACATTGTTTCATTTTATTTTCCCTAAGGCACAAGTCTTTAGAAATGGAGGATTTACGTATAATTGTTTCAGCTCAGATCCAAGATCATGGAGAGGATCCAGTTCAGAGTATGGGGTTTGCAATATCTTTCCATGAGATAAGGAAGGGAAACTGATGAGGGAGAATGTTCCTAGTGTCTTTTCCATTCACCCAATTAAAGCAAGGGAGAAAATGGGAAGTTTCAGGAATAGGGTGTCTCTCAAAGATCAAACCAAAACATGAACTGCATTGTGGAAAATGTTTCACTTGGGCAAAGCGCGCTGTCCTTTAACCACCCCTCAAGAAGATGTAGGCATGCTACAAGAGGAAAACACGTTGCTGTTGCTGAGGCAACCAGGCATTATTATGTTCACTCCTGGGAGCAGAAAACACAACATAAGTAATTCAGTGTGATAGACAATCTTCAGAGTCAGAAGCACATCTATGCTGCCTCTTCTATGCTGGAACATGTTATCTAGATGCGCATGTGGGTAAACATGCATTGAGATACATGTCCATCCGCATTCTGCCCTATTTTGTCATGTGTGAGTACAGGCAACCAGATTTGACTCAAATGGACAGTTACAGTCATGGTGCTTGGTGGGACAGTTAAACATTCAGAGAGTATTGGTCTATCTGCCGGCAAATATTCCCTCTCCCTCTTTCTCCAGCTCAGATTGGGAAATATTAGTGGGTCCTCAATGATGTAACCACATGATCAAATTTGATTAGTCACATGGCTCTGGACTGACATTGTGAGCATTGCCACATGAAGAAAGTCTTTTAAAGTAAAACAAATAAAATGGTATCCAAGCAAAACGTTGGGAAACAATGACTTTAAACAGATGCAGAAGAAAATATAGAAAAGTGTGCAAAGTTGTGTATATGCTTTCCAAGTGAAAACTGACCCTTACAAAATTCACCCCCACACACCAATAACAATTAAACTATGTTCCTTTTCAAAATAAAGAACTATGTGCAATAGTTCTTAAAGAACTAGGGCACAGAAGGTGGGAGAGTAGACCAAAGATGTTCTGCTATGTTTCCAACAGTGGCCAGCCGAATCCTAATGACTGTGATGCTTCCTTGAAAGCAGGAGATGAAGTCTCCTTCTCAGCCCCCAGTTTCAGGCATTCAGAAACACGCTGCTCTGATCTTGGGAGCTCCACTTAGCCTGCCTGGCTGTTAACAGAGGCGAGTATGCATGCCTATTTAATGTTGTGAAAGCATAGGATGTTACCAGGAACAATGTGATAATTGAAGCGGTGTTGTAGCACAGTCTGATTGCTTCACCCAAAACCACTTCTAAAAGAGCTATTAAGTATAGGGTGGTCATATTGCCATATTTGATATGATGCATCATGATCCATAGGGTTCCTTCCAGCTCTGCAGTTCCAAGATGATGATGATGTAGATGTATATTTAGTAATAATCTAAGTAGAAATTGCTATAATTTAAGCACAAATCAATGCAACTTCATTCGTAGTAGGGAAGACTGTGGACAGCTTATCTACGTATGTCCTGCTCAGTCTACTGTCTCTTGATAAATAGCACCAAGACCCCAGCTCTCCTTCCTTCCAATATTTGGATCAGATAGTCCTTAGGATCTCTTCAAATCTGCTAAGGGACCTTCAGTTGAAGGGCAGTCACTTCAAAACATAACTATCTTTTCCAGATCACAAATGATCTTGTGAAAACCTGAGCTGATATTTTGTTCGGTACATTTATTCATCTGGCTGCTCCCAGACGTTCCCATCTCCAAATGTTCTACAATGTATTGTATATTTTTATTTTCCAGATCAAATAACTAGGTTATTTTGTTCACAATATGACCTTAGGCCACACCGAATTTGTCAGATTGCAATTTCAAAAAGAAAAGCTACTCAGAAATAGTAATATTTCAAACAAAGGGCATCCATTGGCTGAAATCCTGTTGTTTAGCGTAGACCCACTGAATCAGGGGGAATTTGGTGATCAGCTCCTCTCATATAAGTTCCATTGATTCAGGGGGCCTGCTCTAATTGCAACGTACTACACTAAGCAACAGGATTTTAGCCATTGTGTTCCAAAAACTAGGTTATTCTTGAATAATATTGAACAGGTCTTTAAATAAAAAACATCTCACCTGGCCAGAGAAGAAAGGAAAGAGAGACGGCAGTTATTGGTTCATACTGTATTTCAAATAACTGTAAATTTCAGCAAGGTTGTTGCACATATTTCAAGGGAAAGGAATATTTCCTGAAGCATTTGAAAAAGATATTCAGCACTTCGTGTTCTGCATTTTGTTTTTAATGGCAGAATTGTTCGATGGCAAGCAACTAACTCTGAAACAGAAGCATTTATATTTCACAGCCAGTTTATGAAGTTCATGTATAGGAACCTCCCAACCGGTTCCTATACATGAACTTCAAAAGCAAGTGCTTTTGTATGACATCTTTTTTCGTCTGAGAGGTGATGATAGCTGTATGCTGATTTCCCAAGGCTTTGGTACTTTTATATTCCACCTTTCCTCCCATGTGCTCAGGGTGGCTCTCTTCATGCCCACGTCAGCTTCACAACCAAATTGTGAGGTCAATCAAATAGTGTGTGACTGACTCAAGGTCACCCCATGTGAACTTCATGAATGAGTGGGGATTTGCACCCAGGTCTCTCTAGTGCTGGCTGAATACTCTGCAACCACTACACCAATCACTAGCTATGCTGCCTGAAGAATTCTGGAACTTGTGGTCAAAAAGAGTAACTTTCCCAAGCTCTGATACTACTTTTGAGATCAAAAGCCTTTGAATACCAATGACTGGCAAGGGCTACTGCTATGAGCTTCCAGTTTTAACTTTCCAATAGATATCTGATTCTCCATCATGAGAAACTGAATGTCGGACTGGATGGCTGTTCACCTGATCTGTTGGGATTCTGTTGTGTTCTTATCATTCCTTTGCCACTGTTCTGCATGAGACAGAAGAGTCATACTACCTCTGTTCTCCTTAAACCAAGTCTGTGTACCATCTCTTTCTCAGTGATCATGCCTGAAAAAGTAAAATTCTATGAGAAAATAATGCTATTAGAAACACTTGAGCTTCTCTGAAGTGGCTGTCACTCAGAGTTTCCTTTCCTCTGAGTGCTGCAAAAGCTGGAATTTGAGATAGAAGAACCTTTTGATAGTCTTGAACAATCAGTTTGAATTGTAATTTGTACTAGTCAAGGTGTTTCATTTCCACTTTTACCTTAAAAGAAATAGATTTGGCAGCCTTGCCAGGATAGAAAATAAGTTCCATTGAACTTATGTCTATGCCCCTGTCCCTTGGATCCAGTTGGATTCACTCTTCATAAAGCTATTTAGATGAGATTCCTGGAACAACAAATGCCTTCTGACAAGCATCCCATATAAGACGGGAGCCAATTACTGGGTTTCCTGAACTGCCATTGCTGTGTGGAATGATACCGAGAACTCAACCACATCCGTCAGCTTATTATTCCGACAGTCATAAGGATATTACGTGAAATCCCTGAAGGTAAGTAGATCTCATAAAACCCAGGCTGACAGAGACTCTGAAGTGCTAATTTGTTCTCTCCCACTCGCTCCCTGCCTGAATTAAGCCAAAGGTCCAAATACAGATACCCCTGGTTATTGTTAAGCTGGCCGGAAAGCCGCTGCTTTGTCCTGGTTTAGAAAGATAGAAAACCTTGAAAGCAATGTCCCAAATGCTTTTCTAACTCACAGGCTGCTGATGACAGATGAAGAAGAGCCGGGAAATGCACATACATTGTTTACATGTGACATTCGCTCAAGTAGAGATTATAAGAGCTGGTATCGGAGCTCCTCTAATTGCAAGACCAGTTAATCCTTGTACCTCAATGCTTTGGATGAAGCCTGCGAGAGGGAAATCTAGCTCCTGCCCTATATTAAAAGCAGTGGGTTTTTTATTTTATTTCATTTTAAAGAAGTCCCGCGGAACCAGCAACATCAATGCTAGCCAAGACATTTTTGCCCTCGCATAACTAAATAGTGTTTTGCCTTGAGATGACGTCCACATGAATACAAGATAGCATTGGAGTAAATTTTACTTGTGTTCAATGTTACAAAGAACTCTGTAATAATACAGCATGGTTGGTCTACTATTGGTAATCATGGCCAACCCAATTTTGTTCTGTTAGAAATGCCTTTATAAAACATGTTCATGGAATTACAGAATCACAGTGGAGTTGGAAGGGTCATTGAGCCCAACACCCTGCTCAGTGCAGGAATCCAAATCAAAGTATATCTGATAGATAGTTGTCTTTCTCTTGAGTGCCTCCTGTGTCAGTTCCATTGCTGAACTGCTCTAACAATTGGGAAGTTTTTTCTGATATTTCCTGATATTAAATGCTCACTCATTTAAGCTGTGAATGTTTTGCTTTGTAGCTAGAATTGGTTTTACTTGATGTTAGCAGACCTTTGGTGCCTCATCAGGAGAGGCCTTTCTCTCGGTCCCACCACCTTCACAGGTGGACTTCTCTGTTGCTGTTCCTAGACTTTGGAATTCCCTCCCTTCTACAAGCAGGCAAAGACCTTTCTTTTCAGGCATGCTTTCTCTGAATGAATGGCTGCCTGAGTGGGGTTTTAAATGGATTGTGGTACCTTACTACTTTGAATGTGTTTGGGTGTTCTTTATGTTTTTAATAGGTTATTTGTTTGATCCTTTTTGTATTTGTATACTCACTAACTTTAAATACTGTCTTTTCATGATGTAAGCTGACTTCAGTCCTTTATCAGGAGAAAGGCAGAGTAAAAATTTCACATATATATGTATGATATATATATCCTGTCATAGTGTCCTGTAGACATGTGGATGAATAAAAAAACGGATTGCAATATTTGTAAAAAAAAATTGCTGATTAATTAAATATTCATCCCTTCATATTCGTGGGTTCCAGAGACCCCGATGAATATGAAGGGATGAATATTGCCCGATTTTTATTCGTCCCCCATAGGAAGAGAGGGAAGGCTAGCCTTCTCTCTCTTCCTATGGCCTTCCCATTCTGCCTATGGGCCCACCGATCAGCTGATCGGCGGGCCAATAGGCAGCCAGCTAGCCCCACAGCCACCTACTCCCACAGCCTATCCCCGCCCCCTTCCTCTCCCTACCTTAGCCGTTGCCACCATCTGGCGCCGCCGTCATCCATCGCTGCCCGCTGCGGTGGCCTCCACAGCCACGACCTGCAGTAAGGGACACTGGCTGCCCTTTGCAAAGATGGAGGCTGCAGCTTCATTTAGGGTCGGGAAGCTGCAGCCGCCATCTTTGCAAAGGGCAGCCTGGATTCCCTTAGCCTGCCTTAAGGGAATCCTGGCTGCCCTTTGCAAAGATGGAGGCTGCAGCTTCCCTACCCTAAGTGAGGCTACAGCCACCATCTTTGCAAAGGGCAGCCAGTGTCCCTTACTGCAGGCCATAGCGGCAGAGGCCAGCTATTCTTTTTTGGGGGCGGCAGCAGTGTGGCGGGGGTGAGGTGGGGTGGCGGCGGCTTTTTTTTAGGGTTTTTTTTATAGACAGCCTCTGGCTGTCTAACCCCCCCCCCCCATCAACAAATAAATTTGTGCTTTGTTGGTTCATTGGGGGGGGGAGCTTCATGCTTCGTCAACTTTGACGGATCACGAAGCAGGACGAATCACCAAAATGGCGATTCGTCCCCATCTCTAGTGTCCTGTCATAGCCTCCATGAAACCTGTCTTGTCGCTATACAATTGCTCGATCATTTTTTAAAAATCTCCAAAGATGTTATGTGTTATCATGCTACTTCTGATATGTGGTGCAAATATGAATTAATGACCTATTGAATGTCCTATCATTACCAGCTCTGCTCAGATCTTGCAAGCCAATAACATCTCATACTAGTTTTCTCTCTCTTCCTACTGCCACCCCTTCCTAGCAATTTTGTCTTTTCCAGTAAGTTCTGCTCTGGTCTTGCAGAGCCGTGGCTTCCTTTATTGAGACAATCTCTCTCATGTTATGTCTTCCTCTTTTCCTACTGCCCTTGCTTCCACACCACTTTTCTCAGCAATATTGTCTTTTCTGGTCAGTTATGCATTCTCACTATATGTGTGAGGTAGGATAACCTCAGTTTACTCATTTTTGGTCTAGTGAATGTTTACATAGCAAAGGGCAGCCTGAATGTTGATGACACCCATGTCAGCAGTCAAGAGGATAGCCTCTTGTGCTCGCCGCCATTCACAGAGACACACCAAGCAGGGAAAAATCCCAGAACCTGATTCGTTTTTCATCAGTTAACTACTTCTCATTCAAATACAAAGCAATTGCCAGGCCTGTTTTTCAGTAAGTTATCTGGTATCTATTGCTTGGAGCCACAAAGCAATCAAAATGCCTAAAATAAATGGTAGTGAACACAAGAGGGTATCTTATAAACCATCTTGACTGTTAATATGGTGTTGTCAACATTCAGGCTGCCCTTTGCTGTGTAAAGTTTGGTATCCTTTTCCCTGCTGGCAACACAAACACTATATTGTGCAGCAATATCGGGCCATTTTCTGGTATTTTGAATTTTAGATACAGAAGAACAATACCCCACACTCATAAACTGGAGGTTTTTTGAGAACTGGATATATTCTAGGCACATTGTATTGTACTTAATTTTTAAGGCTGCAAATCCACCATGTGATTAGTGGGAAGAAACTTTGTTGAGGTTTGATTTTGGGCAAACATACGATAAAGATGTGTAACAAACAAGATTATCTCAATGCATGTTTGAATTAGTGTGTCTGAAGTGCTTAAACATTAGCATTTATATTACTGTCTGTCCAAGCTGAAAGAAAACAATGGATTAAATAAACTTGCTCCCACTAGGTGGCTTTTTCCACCATGTTAAATCCAGGTTCTTATGGACAGGATCTAGTGATGGACTTCTGCTAGTGGAATGGCACAATCTAATAGCACTTGAAGGGGATGAACTCCCCCCCCCCCATTCCCTGAAATGAACTCTATGGAGAGTACAATTCTCTAGGTCCTTTTTTCCCTTTTTTGGTGGTACCAAGGGCTGTGGGGGGGATAGAAATTGCCAGCACAATCAGGATTTAGCCTGATGTCATTACCACCTATATGGCAGGGGCAGAAATTTGGCAGCATAAAGTCCCCCCCATCACAATCCCTCAATGCTCCTCTTGTTCTTTGTTTGTTTCATACATCTGTCGAACTCACAAAAGCCTTGCCAAAAATACAAAGCCATATCTTTGCGCTTTGTTACTGAAAAGAAATTTCCTTTCCCTTCTGCATGTCGCTCTTTAATAGATCTCTGTTTTCCTCTGTTTTTGCTACCTAGAAGCCAGATGTACACAAAAGAAAACACTCCCATGTAACATCTGGCTTATCCACTGCAATTCCCTGCAAGATGCAGTCAGTCCACAGAGGATGATATTGGGACTTGTCAGAATCCTAGAAAGTATAATGAGGCACTCCTAATCAAGTTGTGCTGTTGTGCTGGATATACTTATTCTGGATTTCCCTTCTCATGAAGCCTATACATACCTTGATCTTTTTTTTCTCCTGTCATGTTCATTTCATGTCTCTTTCCAAAATATTGCCATCCACAAAAAAGCTCCAAGACATGGTACCCAGTGAAGCTGATCTAAGATGTTTACAGTACAATATCTCTTAGCTGTGCACAAGATGATTTCAATCATTCACGTAGTGAGCTATGAGAAGACAATGCAGAACTTGAATGAATCTGCACTACATAGTTATAGTGGTTTGGTACCACTTTAATGGCCATGGTTCCATCCTGTGGAATTTGGTGGTTTGCATTTTGAAGAATTATTTGTAGAAGTTTAAGGAAGTGCATTAAATCTCTATAGCCAGGAATCCTCAGTACCTCAGCATGCTACAGATCCCAGCATAGGGTTGCCAGACGTCAGGAAAAAGGAGGACATGTCCTCCTTTTTAGCCTAATGTCCTCCGTCAGGCAGGCAAAGATAAAAACCTTTAAAATGTCAGGCTTTTGTATATTTTATGTTATAATTTTGGATGGGAGGGGGAGAGGTGGAAGGACCCCCCTCCCCCTGTCTTTTCCTGCCCCCACCTGCCCGCCCACCTCCCATTACCTGCCGCCGGTGCTGGAGCACAGCTCTCGCCCCCTCCCGCCGTGGTGGTGGCTGCTCGGTGATCCGCCATGCCCGCCCAGCCCACATGGAGCCCAGACAGGCAGCGCAAGCAGAGCGCCACCCACCGAGCCAGGCAAGAGCAAGCAGCGCCGGAGCACATTGATGGGAAGGCGAGCGCCCGGACTGTGTGCGTTCAAAGTCCCTTTCGGGGACTCCAACTCCCACACTCATCAGTCTTGAACTTATGACTCTTGGGGGAGGGGAGGCTGCCTCATTCGGTTTTGCCCGGCGCCGCTTTCCCCCTGCCTGCGCCGGAGCCTCGTTTGGGCATCCAGATTAGCAAGGTTTCCTCTGAGCCTGTGCAGAGTGCGAGCGGCTGGGGGATCCTGCAGCCGAGTCGGGGTGGGTTCGGGTACAATTGGTTGTTTAAATAATGTTTTTTTGGTATTTTGAAAAAAAGTCTCCATTGAATTTATTTTTTATTTTTTAACATGACTGTTTCTTGGCCGGTTCACTAACAGACATTTATTGGCAGCTATTGTAATAAAATTGTATTGATTGCGGGTTTAATCCGGAATGATTCAAATGAAACATTCAATACGTCCTCCTCTGTCCTCTTTTTTGTCTTTCTATGTCCTCCTTAACTGGTCCCATCACCTCCTGGCATATAGAAGGGGAAGATATGGAGGCAGTGACAGAGTTTACTTTCTTGGGCTCCATGATCACTGCAGGTGGTGACAGCAGCAATGAAATTAAAAGACACCTGGTTCTTGGGAGGAAAGCGATGACAAACCTAGACAACATCTTAAAAAGCAGAGACATCACCTTGCCGACAAAGGTCCGCATAGTCAAAGCTATGATTTTTCCTGTAGCGATGTATGGAAGTGAGAGCTGGACCATAAAGAAGGCTGACCACCGAAGAATTGATGCTTTTGAACTGTGGTGCTGGAGGAGACTCTTGAGAGTCCTCTGGACTGCAAAGAGAACAAACCTATCAATTCTGAAGGAAATCAACCCTGAGTGCTCACTGGAAGGACAAATCCTGAAGCTGAGGCCCCAATACTTTGGCCATCTCATGAGAAGAGAAGACTCCCTGGAAAAGACCTTGATGTTGGGAAAGTGTGAAGGCAAGAGGAGAAGGGGACGACAGAGGACGAGATGGTTGGACAGTGTCATCGAAGCTACCAACATGAATTTGACCCAACTCCGGGAGGCAGTGGAAGACAGGAGGGCCTGGCATGCTCTGGTCCATGGGGTCACGAAGAGTCGGACACGACTTAACGACTAAACAACAACAAATGTCAACCTTTTGGTACCCATGTATCTGGCAACCCTATCCCAGCATAGGGTGGAGTCACAGCACTTAAAAAGATACCAAACTGCTATATATTTGCTATTGATTTGGGATGTCAGCTGTCTTCATAATCTGTAACCCTGTTTAGGTGTTTAGGTCTCAAAAGAGGCAGGATCAGGGGCATATACAGAAGCCCTGCCCCCCCAACTGAACATGCATATACTGTTTCCCTGATTGGCAGGCCTTCCTCCTGAGGGTATCATCACAGAAGTTCTGTCAAGTTCAGAAAGACTTATCGAGGGGTGGGAAGATTGCCTGCATCCTCATGTCCCTACCGGCCTTTTGAGTGCTATATGCTTTCCGGCTGAACAAATGGAATAGGGTTAATGAATCAGCCATGATCCCTTATAATATTTACTGCTGTCCTTTGAGCCTTATTCTGTTAGTCTGTATGATTCTGATAGACCACTGCGAGGGTACTATGTTAAAACAAGTGCTGCACGCTGTAGAACTTGTCTTCTCTTTTTTGCTCATTTAAAAATCTGGTACTGTGCTAGTTTAGTGGTCTGGTAGTTTAGATTCATTCCCACTGCTGTTGCTTTTTTATAACAACATCAAATTCCTGCTGGCACTCCTCTTCTCCACTCCAGGCATTTAAGCATCAGCTGGACTCCTCCTGCATCTTCCATGATTTTTTATGACTTGCATGCCCCACGTACAGGAAAACCGAGGAGGATTATCAGAGCCAAAGACAAATGGTTTAAAGCAAGGCAGGAGATCAGCCACATCTCTCAAAATGGCAAAGAGAATAAAAAAATACCTGACTGTGATTGCTCCTCAGTGGGGCGTCACGACAATAACAAGAGTGGAGCAGTATCTCATAGATAAGGAGCCAAGAGGGAAGGAGTGCACGCTGACAGCATTTGCCTCAAGGCACCAAGTCTTTGCCTGCCACAGGTCAGGAAGCCACAATACGGCACACACAGCTTTCCGGCCTAAAGGATAATGGCTCAACAGTAGGCTTCCTGTGGCTCAGGGACTTAAACTGATGCTAGTGCTGGTCTCCCCACCTAGTTCCTAAATTGTAAAAGGTATTATGTTTCCAAACAGCATGAAGCAGCTGAGCTCTGTTGCCTGCAGGCTGAGGCAAAGAAAGACAGATGTCATCATGTTACATCCCAAGGAACGTATTAAGACAACTTCAGATGCTATCCCTCTTATTTGTCTTTTTTAAAGCTGAGCAGCTGAAGATGGGCTTCAGGAAAACCTGAGCCGCTGCATTTTCATCCCTCTGCCTGAAGAGGCAGTTGAATAATACTCCAGGTGTGTACAGTATGAGATTTCTGTTCACTCATATGAATGACAGACACACACAGTGTGTTTTCTTTTCCTCGGTGTGAAAAGGGGATGATGTATATATATAAAAGATGCTAGCATGTAGGGTTTTGAGAAAGCCAGATATCAGACTGTGCAATCTTTTAAAGCCTTGTTCAACTGCCAGTCCAAGTATTTCTTTCTCTTCCCCCCCCCCCCCCACACACACACCAAAGCGAGTTACTGACTTTAGCAATACCAATTTTGGGGAAGGCGGGAGTTGTTGTGCACAGAATCCCAGTTTTCTTCCCTACCAGATTTTTTTTTTTACTCTGTCCTGCAGACCAGCAGGACTCCATGGTCTGGCACCCTTCTGCGCCATAGGCAGTCACTACAGTTGCCATCAAGTCTTAGCAGCATCCTTGGTGCTAAATGGAAAGGGTACAAAGATCACATAACACCCCCACCCCCCACCCCACCCCGTTACAGCTTCACCGGCTGTCACTCCATTTCCAGGCACAATTCAAAGTGCTGGTTTTAAACTACAAAGCCCTAAACAGCTTGGCTCCAGCCTATCTCAAGGACTATGTCTCCCTTTATGAGCCTACTCAGGTAAAGATCACCAGGGGAGGCCTTTCTTTCAGTCTCATCATCCTCACAGGTGCATTGGGTGGGGATACAGAAGAGGGCCTTCTCTGTCGCTGCTTCCAGACTCTGGAACTCCTTTCCACAAGAGGCCAGCCTGGCCCCATCTTTGCTGACCTTCTGCAACCAGGTGAAGATCTTTCTCTTCACGCAGGCTTTCCCTGAGTGACTGGCTGTCTAAGAGGGATTTTAAAACGGTTGTTTGCATTTTTTGTGGCTTTTAAATCTGTTTCAGTAATGTGTTTATCTAACATTTTTAGTATAATATTTACTTCTTTTTAAATATTTGGATAACTTACTGTTTTTAGCTTTCAAGTCTTTTCTTTTTTAATGATGTGAGCTGCCCTGGGTCCTTTTTTTAAAGAAAAAAACAATAACAACCAGGTGCCGTCAAGTCAGTTCTGACTTACGGTGACCCTTTTCAGGGTTTTCCAGGTAGAGGATACTCAGAAGTGGTTTCCTACTCCCTTCTTCTGGGGCCACTCAGGGACTTGGCATGCTTGCCCAAGGCCATAACAGGCTGGCTCTACTTCCAGGAGGCACAGTGGAGAACTAAACTTCCGACCACTGGCTCTGCAACCAGATACCTAAGCCACTGAGCTATCTAGCATTTTTAGGAGAAAGGCAGGGTTAAAATATTTCAAATAAAGAAGGGCAGTACAGCTGCCAAATTGCAGCAATAAGTACAGGAAAAGGATGGCCCCTCCTGGGCTCACGGAGGGAGTATTCTGGCCTCCCAATGTGGATTTGCATGTCTCTGTCCTATGGAATGTCCAGTTAAAGTGAGAGGATTCCTTTCTGTACAACAGTGCTCAGCAACATCCCCTTAAAACTTTATCAGTGTGGCATACAAGGGGGAAAACACTAAGCAAAGCAATAGGGGATATTTAAACCTAAGGTGTGTTTTACCAATGCAGAAACTCAACGGCCAAATTCCTGTTGCTTAATGTAGTAAATCACACCAGAGTAGGCCCACTAAATCAATGAGGATTTAGTGAGTTAACTTCTCTGTATGTTCTATTGATTCAAATTGGCCTGCTCTAAATGTGACTTATTTTAGCATAAAACAAATAAAGAGAGCAGTGTGGATTCTTACACAATACAAATGCAGGAGAGGCATATCAGACCACTTAAAAAAAAAAGTCAGTCTGCAAGCTTTCGTGGGTCAAGTCCACTTCTTCAGGCCATGTGCTGATATTGCAGAAAAAATTATAAATGAGAGTCCTGTGAGGGTTCAACTCTGGGCTCCTTTCTTCGTTCAAATAAATCAGGAGATTTTTTTAATTTGGAAACAGGCGTAATGTTTATTGGTGTGTTCAACAAATAACCGGTGTCAACAAAATTAGTCCAACGCTTTTCTCCTTCTGACAATGGGTCAGTCAGAGGTTTCCACTCTTCATCTAGGAACGGGTTCCCTTCACCCGAGTTCCATGGGCCCGGCCAATCTAAGGATAAGTTCGGGTTCACCATCTGTCCCGCTTCACCTTCTGATAGGGGCACGGTGTCGTCGTCCCGGCCGTCCATCCACAGGGAACCTCCGGTGGGTGGGTGTGTCTTCCAGGGTCCCCCCTGTATCCCTTCAGTCTCATTTCACTCACCCTCCATTCCAATCTTTCCCTCCTTTCTCTCTCTACTTTCTCTTTTTCCTCTCTTAACTTTTTCCTCCACTCCTTGGCTTCTGCTTCTCCCCAATACGAAGGCCTCGGGGGAATCTCTCTCCTTTTCCTATAGTCCGCTTCTTCTTTTGGGACTCTCAGCCTTTCCCATGCTCTGGTCCAGGGATCCTCCATCCAGACCCATTCCCAACCTGGCGGCAACTGTTCCTCCCTCCTCTTTATATCTGCTGCTCCCGCCTCTATCTCCACCCTCTTCTTCCGTTCTACTCCCGCCGTTTTCCCCTCAGTTCCTTCAACAGTTAACTTTCATATTTCCCCCTCTATTTCCCATGTGTCTGTCCCTCGCTGCTCCGTTCTTTTAGGAGATGAGGTGGGCAGGGTCTGTATCTCTTTCTCGGCTGTAAGGGGGAGGGATGGCACTCCGGCGAGAGGGCTACCACAAGTCCCAAAAAATTCAGGGCAGAAGTCTGCTAGGTATACTTCTTAAGATGAGTTCAGACGTTGGCGGCAAACCACCTTTTGGGGGCGGGGTTAGGGTTTCAAATGTCGTCCCTGGTGACATTGCCTTGGAATTTCCCACCGAGCTCTTCAACGAACTACCAAAACATTATGCATACATCCTGTCCTCCCCCACCACACACCCCTGTTGCCTTCCATGTGAAATCCAAGTTGGGGAAAAGGCAATGCAGAAATGTAGCAGCTTCCATAGAAATGCTGAGATCAGACTTTTGCATTTCTATTATTTTAGCATAGTAAGTCACAGTTAGAGCAAGCCCATTTGAATGGAATCTCACTAAATCCCCATTGATTCAATGAGCCTACTCTAGTGCGATTTACTACAATAAGCTACAGGCCTTTGGCCATCAATAGGTAGAGAGGAAGACAGGCCCAGGTAATTCTGGTTTTGTCCCCCATCTTCCTCCCTAATTACAGTAACAACACTTGAGCGCTGCAGTGCCAAAATGAACTTTTTACCTTGGCCCAGCAGCATCCTCCCTCCTTTGCCATATTGCCATTTTGCAAACCCTGAAGCTAGGAATACTGCTGTTACATCTGGCCAGGTGGCAATCTTTGGGCTGGCCTTGATGTAGCATGGTACCTTACCCTTAGGCCATGGTATCTGATGACGTGACGCCTGCTCCCACATCCTCTGACTTACAAGAATGGAGATGGCAGAACATGGCAGGTGGGGGGGATAAAACTGAATCAATACAGCAGGAGAGGTGTGGGAGGCAGCCATTGACATCAGAAATCCCTGTAGCTAACTTGCCTATCCAGAAAGGATGCTTGGAACACATGAGCTGGCCATTCGTTCATGCTGTTCTTTTTCTGTGTGTTTGTAATTGGCCACCTGAAGAACACATCTCCTGCTACTTTTACAAATAGAAAACTTTAACAACAACAAAAACACATGACAAGGCAAGACAAGACAGAAAGAAAAAAGAAAAACAAAGAGCTCTGCCACCAATTCTTTTTGTTCCATTGTGCATTTATGGAGATAAGGTTTCACGTCATTAGTACTGAAAATGGGATAGACTACACGGAGCAGACACAAAATAAATATATGTACATATGTAGTTTAGGATGAACTCCTAAACATGTTAACTTGGGAATAAGCCCCACCAAATGTAACAAGACTCGCTGTCAAATATGTACAGGATCACTCAAATATATATATTTGATCCACCAACATGAAAGTACTAAACTCCACTCCAAAAAGTACATTACGTTCCAGGCATCAAATGAAGAATCTTACGAAATCAAATATGAATTTTTCAGAACTTAAGCTGTCCAGCCAAATCATTTTGTTATGCCTTAATGAGAATTTAACATACATCAAATCACTGTTTTCATGTGTGACAGATGGCTCAATAGTCCACAGTGGTCCTCAAATCAATAATTATTTTAAATAATTTGAGAAGTTCTCATAACTGATTTAGTGAGTCATTTTTACCAACTTAAATGCAGGAATATAAATCAAAGTATATCCGACAGAGAGTCTAATTTTTTCTTGAATGCCTCCAGCATTGCAGTGCTCACCACCTCCTGAGGTAATTAGTCACATTGCTGTACTGCTCTAAGAGTTAAGAAGTTTTTCCTGATATGAAACCTGGCTTCCTGTAACTTGAGCCCATTGTTGTGTGTCTTCTGGGATGATTGAGAACAGACCCTGCCCTTCCTCTGTATGACATTACTTGTAGGTATTATCTCCCCTCAGTCTTCTTTTCTCAAGGCTAAACATGCCCAGTTCTTTCAATATTTCCTCACAGGGCTTGATTTCCAGTATTCTGATCATCCTTGTTGCCCTCCTCTAAACTTGCTCCAGTTTGTCAGCATCCTTAAGTGTGGTAGACACAATATTGAAGATGAGGCCTTATCAGTAACAGATAGAGAGGAACTAGTACTTCACAGGATTTGGAGACTATACTTCTGTTAATGCAACTTAAAATAGCATTTGTCTTTTCTTGCAGCTGTATTACACTTTCCCCCAGTGCAAAGAGGACTGAGCCAGGGCTACTGGAGTCAACTAGCCCTGGTGTTGGACTGTTCACAAAATAGTCGGTTTTTCATTCCACCACTCAAGTTTCAATAAATCCTGTTGTTTTTGTACAAGCTGGTGTGGGCTCCATAGATCTGGGGACAGAGAAGGGTCCACCTGCTGACCAGGGAAGAGTCAGTGAGATTCACAGTTATGTACTAGGACAATCAAGTGTTGTGGCCATTTCTTCCGGTATGATCCAAAGCTGGTCACCATCCACACAGTCAAAGGCTTTGCTGTAATCTATAAAGTGCAGGTGGATTTCCCTCTGCAATGATCTGGCACATTCCTAAAGCCAACATATATGCGCAATATGATCTGTTGTGCCTTTTCCTTTTCTGTATCTCAGCCTGAACATATGACATTTCTAACTCCACATATAGGTAAAAAGAATTCGGCCAAAATGCAGTTGCATAAAGTTGTCCCATCTTATGATGTCATCAGCCAGAGCTTTTTGGGAAGGCAATTCACAGCAGTCCCAAATTAAACATTTTTAATTCCTCCCCCACCCCCAGGTTCTCAGCCTCCCTAAGGATCCCTTTCATCCTGTGGAAGCCTTTGGGGGCCACAGGACAGGGGACCGTCTCTAATGTCTAATAATTCCTAGTGGTGATCCCCACTCACAGGATGGGCGGGGGAAATTTTCAATCATTAAAGACTCCTCCCCTGTCCCAAAGCTCCCTGGGGAGCCTCCAAATCGTGGATGGGCATGGGGGGATAGAATCAGAAACTTTATGCAACTGGATTTTGGCCATTGTTGTAAATTCTTCGGCATCACTTCCCGTGAGCATGTAACCCATGTTTTACTGCTTTTTATTTGCCAGCGTATTTACTTCCCTAGTGCTTGTTGTCTTCTGTTCTCTGATTCTGCAACAATTTATTAACACCTAGCTTTTCAGATTAGAATGTGTGAGAAAATCCCAATGTGCCATTGAAAGGCAAGTTCTATTTCCACAAGGAAAGCTTGTTCTTAAATAGCTTATACAGGTTTCAACAACTCTTTTTTTTCTGAGAGAATTCTTTCATTCTTTCTTTTCTGTTATAAGCCCTTTAATGTTCCCTTTTTTCCAGGATGTATGATTGCCATATCACTGGGTACAAGACTGATCTTGTCATGCTGATCTTCCAAAGAAATGTTAGGTTTGAAAACAGCATCATGTTGTTTATACAATAGTGACATTCAGTATGCGGTCATCAGACAATTATTTATATTGCTTCTTTTATGACTGTGAGATTATTTTCCAGGGAAGGCCAATTTGCGTTTTATAGTATTACATTTGCAAGTCTTATTCTTTTGCTGTGCTTGAAAACTGATGATGCAATACAAAAAGTCAAATAGAAAAACAACCAGAGGTTGATGTGACCTGCTCTTAAAATTAAATCAAGATACAGTAGTTTTGCTGTGGATATGTAAATGCTGGTGTTTGTGTTTGTGTGTGTGTGTGTGTGTGTGTGTGAGAGAGAGAAGCACTGTAATTGGGAAGCCAAGAACAATCAGGATTTCTTTGAGGAAGTGTAAATTAATGAGAAGGAAATGCAGTTATTCACTGGCTAAAGATATCTAGAAGTATAACCTAGCCTATTTTAGCTTTGTTCTGGAATAAAAATACTTTTCTAAAGTGGGGGAAAAAGAAAGTTTCTCAGTCAAGAGGTATTATCCACCTGGCTTGGCAAAGCTGCCTAGTTAAATGCCTTTAGAACCAGATCTCAATTAAAAAAAAAAAATAATTAAAGAGGAAAATTGGTATATAAAGCTCACTGGACAATCCCAGGCATATCAGGGAGAAGGATTAACTTAAGCCTTCTCCCTGCTCATTTTCTACATAGATATAACTTTTTCAAATGGCAAAGCATTCATTCATGTGAACTCATTCACAAATCTGCAGTATGAAGTGGTTCCTCCCGGGCAAAGTAGAAAATAGGACAATGTTTGTGAGTGGATTTCATCTAAGACAGGAAAGTGGGAAGGTGTGTCTGCTGTCTCCCCTTTTCGAAATGTCCAGCTAGGAGGTTCTGTCTGTTACCACAGACAACACTTCTTTATGACTCTTTTGCTCTAGGCTGTCAACTGAAGGCCTGGCACCAGCTGTTATGTGTCAAGGTTTAGCCCTGGGTCCTTTGGTTGCTCTGCTCCGTCTGACAGTGGCAGCTGGTGCCCATTAGAGCCACAGAATAGATTCAGAACTTGAGCATATCTAATTATTGGTTAAAGTCATAACAAGGTAACAGGAGTATAATTGTTTTACATTTCAAAAGTTACACAAATATTTGCAAATTTGCTTTTTAGCATAATGAGTAATTATTAAATTACTTTTGAAGTTAGTTTTAAAAGCTACTTTAAGGCACTTTGACATGAGTTTTTCAATTTTTATGCCATTCTCTGTCTTTTGTGAGAAGGGAAGTATTGTTTTGTGTCTTTTGTATTTTAATATTTTAAAGGTGCAATATGAGAATTGGATACTAGATGGAACTAGAGATTATTTCCCTGTATTTTTCTGGCCTGCAAGAAGGTTGTAACAGAGTGCAACACAATGAGTTACTTTTGCAAAGTGAGCAACAATAGCAGCAAAGTGGATGCCTCTAAGTAATGTGTAAGATAATGAGTTCCTTAAGAGCATTCCAAGCACTGGGCAGTAGTTTGAGCTTAAGGAGTTGCAGCAGGCAGAACCATGTATATCTCCCAGATGTCAGACTAGAAGATTCCTTTGAGTCTACATTTCTCTGCCTTACAGGAGGAGCCCATGGTATGAAAAAGAAAATCCATAGCCGTTTAGGGTTACTCTGGAAAACACAGGTTTCAGGATGGAGGAAACCCACACACTAAAAGAGTCTTTTGAGTATACAGTAGCAATCCACATCACACCTTTGAGACTCCATTTTTATGCTCTGTTAGCACTGAGTTATATAGGAAAAAGAAGCTGAAACAAGTGCATGAATTGACAAACCAAAGGATTTGAGGCTGCGGATTGGCAGAGATTTAAGAGACTGTCAGAAACCTTAGAAGCAGATTGTAAAAGACCAAAAACCAAGAACCAAAACCAGAAAGATTTTGAAGCAGAGGGAAGTAACAACAAATACCCCAAAAGGAGATTAAAAGAAGAATTAATTTACCAGGAACATATTGAAAGATTGATCTCCAGACACTGCTGCTTCACTTCCAGAGCATCTAAGCTAGTTGATACTTCTAGCTTCTGGCTTCAGTGATACCTACACAGAAACACACACAATTCACACAGATTTTATTTGCAAAGCTTGTGACTGTATGGTCAAATGCCATGGGATTTGCTCTGCTTATACAACGGGTGAGCTCAAAGTAATTTTTACTGATCACATGAAGCAAAGGCTGATTTGAATCGTCCCAACCCTTTTTTGCTCCCAAAGTGGCTTTCTTTCCTCTGCCACTGGAGTGCTTCTCATTTCCCAAGCTGGAATGATTTGAAGAGGCCATTTCGCATTTGATTAGTTGTGATATGTTCTTGTAAAAATGGGGAGGGGGGGCGATGTTTTTGTAATGTAAGCAGTTTGGGAATGAAGTTCAGGACTGGGGAAACAAGTCCCCACATTCTTTCCTTTCTCCTGAACATCTTCCAATTTTTTTTTCTTTAAAATTTCTTACATTTATGAGATTGGCACTAGATCATTCTATCACCTTATCTCTGTGCCACGTTATTACTATTTCATGTATTTAAACCCCATAAAAGCTTTGACAGGGGCAAGACCAGAGGAAGGAAGGAAGGAAGGAAGGAAGGAAGGAAGGAAGGAAGGAAGGAAGGAAGGAAGGAAGGAAGGAAGGAAGGAAGGAAGGAAGGAAGGAAGGAAGGAAGGAAGGAAGGAAGGAAGGGGCTGTGGACTGGAATGCAGATTGCATTGCATCCAGTATGAACGGTGAATTCCTGAAGCAATCCCGCAGCCCCTGTGTGAGTACTTACTGTGATTTTCAAACAAAATTCAGGGTGCAAATCAGATCACAGTAAAGCCAAATTGCTCCAAATGTGGCTTTTCAGTGTAGTTGCACCCTAAGTTACCACAGAGAAGGAGCAAGAGAAGCTGGTCTCCACTGTAAATTGCAACAGAAAAAAGAGAGATCACTGTTTTTCAAATCCAATGTGTGCTCTGCTAGAGGAAACCAATAGCCATCCAATAATTTGGCAGTCCTCTTTCCTCTTGGCTGTGGAAGTTCTGATCATTTCTTCACTTAACCATTCAGTTCCCTAAAAGGCAGCAGCTGGTGTGTGTGTGTGTGTGTGTATTAATTTTGCCTATGGATAGCATCTGGGCAGTTCAGTATATCCATTGACCTCCCAGCTGCCTGAGGTGTGGTGGTAGCTCATACCAATAACCCAAGACAGAGCGAGAAACAAATGAGGGGAATGTGATTAGAATGTGTTGGATCAGTGTTCCAAATTCTTTTCAATTTATGCCATATTTTCATCAACAGAAAAAATCCCATGCTTCCTCAATTTGAAATTTGAAAGATTACAGATTTGTCCATAAATTTAGAAAAAAAGTGGGTGCACCCACCCACCAAAATTAACCACAATCCGCTCCATAACGCTGCTTTTCTATAGTAGAAAACCTCTAGAAAAGGATTAAAAAATCCAGACTTCAGTTCTTTTGTTTGTAAAATCTGAAATTATTGTTTGAATGACGAGCAGTTGATGAGAGGAAGAAAAGATGATTGGGGCAGGAAGTAATGAAAAATATACAGGAAGGAGACAAGGAGAAAACATACCACAGGAGACAAGAGAAATGAGAAAACCCACCTCCTTAATTCCCCTAAGCAGGATAAATCAACACATAAAATGCAAAGTAGTGTAAACAAATAAACTAAAACTTAAAACAAGTGTATTTTAACATACTTAAGTGAATCAAGATATGTAATTTTAAGTGTGCTTCATGTAGATTGCTAACTACCCTTGGTTCCTCTAAGGAAAGCTGGGATACAAATGAATCATAACAAACCAAATAAATAAATGTATTTCTATTCCTACATGTAGGAAACCCCTGATTGTCATTTCCTGAAGTAACCCTCCTTGTACCATATTGCTGAGATGTCAGTGAGATCTAATAGACCACAGCATTTTTGTCAAGGCTCATGGCTTTGTACCAGTTCAAATGTGGGCTTGCCTCTCGTTTGTCATGTAACATCTTCATGAATCGGAACAGCTCAAAAATACTGCAAAGATCAATCTCTGCATTCTGACCGACATCTGACAGCAATTCCTTCTTCTTTCCTAAGGAGTTGAAGCAGCCTGTCTGGTGGACTGGGCTCACCAACAACCAGACAGAAATCAACTAAAAATCTGCAGCTGTTCTTTTTTCCTTCTTTCTCTGAACAGTGTCTGTATTTTTCTAATAAAAATGTAAATTTTGACTCATTTGGGGGCAGAAAACATCAAAGCTGTCAAATTAAATCGTTGTGTATTAATTATGCATTATTGAAGATTATTTCACAATTCAATACCATCCTTGTACTCTTCAGAAAAAGGATAAGAGTAATGTAATGTAATTTTTCTTAATAATAAGGAAGTCAGAAGGTTTCTTAAACTATAATAAAGACCAAGATACTTGAGAAATTGTGTTCTAAACATTGCTGGGATTATTTTGAGGGGGCTGGCAGTCCGGAGTGCGTTTTCAGACAGTTTGTTAGTGTGGTATGTTCTGCGTCTTTTGTCACATGACATTCAAGGGGAGATGGGCTTCCTGTGGGAAAAGAGTCTGGGAAAATGAGGAAAATGGGAGAAGCAGAGCTTGAGAAAAAGATTGTAGAAGGAGAGCAGAGTCTAAGGATATGATCAGCCACTGGTTACTGCACACATCTGATCACATCAGAAAAAGATCACTTTGCAGTGAGTGATCTCTTTAAAGTGACCTTTCTCTCTGTCTGTCTGTTTGTCTGTCTGTCAGGGAATCACTTCAGAGCAGCCCCAAAATATAATAGCCTTATAGTTGGATGAAAAATGTCCAGCTTGAATGTGTGGCTGATGGGAAATAGATTGCACTGGACTGCTCCACAAGTGGTCCAAATTGTGATCTGCTTCATCCTGTGATCACACCCTGAGAGGCACTATGTGAGAGGGGGGTATTGCTGCACCTCGTACTCTCTAGGCAACTGACTTCTGCCCCCCCTCCTAGAGGTAGAACGATCCTATGGCTCTACTTGCATGTGGATGGTTATCTGTCTCCCTGTCTCTATCTGTGTACAAGCAAAAAAAGAGAAAACAAGCGAGTGCGAGAGAGAGCTGCTCCCATTTTGTGCTTAACATTGCCCAGCATTGGTTCTCTGCTTTCTGTCCCACCAACCACAGTAGACATTAGCTGCCACTGCTGTTGAGAGTGGGTGAAGCTCCAATGAAGTGCCACGTTTGAATTCCCTGATTCCCTTCCAGCTCTAATATTTTTAATATCACCTAGCTTACTGCAGAATCCTGCATAGCCCAAAAGCTTGTACACCTCTGTGGTTGGAATAGAGATATAGCCACAAGACCAAGATTTTTTTCAGTCTAGTTTTGTTTTGTTATCAGAGACCAATATGGTTGTCATTGTTTTTACAGATAGTGCTGATATAGTTGATACACAGAAAGGAGCTTACACGGAGTATCCAGCACACGTAAGAGGCTCTACATGTATTCAGCACATAAGTAGAAGGAGCAGTGAGCGATACTATCAGCTGTGCACTAGGGGTCACCCAAGACATTTCACTAATTTGAGAGAAAAGCCCATCCCCAGTTCCAGCTGGACTGGGAGTTTACTCTGTCTTCCCTACTTGTAACAAGGCAGCATCCTTCCTGGCATGTGAGGACAGTGGGATAGATTCTGAGATGCTGGACAGGTCGCATGATAAATTTTTCAGAATTGCCTTCTAGAATGTTGATTTGCTCTTCCAGCACACGGCCATTTTTACTCCTTTTCTTTCTGAAGAAACATTTTAAAACATTTAAGTGGATGAGTAAGATTTATTGATTTTAAAAAAAAGATTATTATTCTGAATCTACAGGACAGCTGAGGTGAAAAGGAGAGGCAATTAAGATTAACGTCCTTTCAGGGGAGGGGGGCAATTTGAACTAAAGCTTCCTGAGGTGGCATGTATCTGAAGATTTGCAAGAGGAGGCAATACTGATATCATGCTATGTTATCAGACTCCATTTTCAAATATTCCCCCCCCCCTTGTGTCTTTTGAGTTATTGTGGAGAAAATGGGCAAGATGATAATATTAGTAGTGTCACAATGAGATGCCAGGCAAACATAATAAAATGGCAAATCTTCTCTAAAGAGCTTTCCCCCAGCTGTTTATCAAACTCAGGTGTGATTATTCTGATATTGCAAAATGAATGGTAGTGGTGGGGTATCACAGTTGCCTTCCATGTGACCCGCCTGTGCTCACAGATGTTCCAGGGGTGATGTGGGAAGAGATCCAGGAGAGTCTACTGGATAGAGTGAAGGACCAGGCTTCAGGAGAACTGGGTTCAAATCCTTGCTTGACCACGAAAACCAGTTGGATGTGGCACAATGGCACATCACAAAACAGAGGAGTGTGGGAAGAGGTTGTGGGGACACAAGCAGCATCCACATTGTCTCTGAAAATGTAGCTGTTCAGAACCCTGAAGCCAGCAATACTCTGCCATACCTTCACTGTGAGGGACAACTTAATGTGTTTGTTCAAAGTTTTGCCTAGTAAAATGGAAAAACTGAGGGAGCTGAGCAGCTGAAGCAGACTGGCTGTCATAGTCATTTAAAGAAGAGGACAAATTCACTAAATAGCATTTCATTTGGGAGCAAACCAGACTTCTTTAGGCCTCAAAGGGGTTGCAAACTGTATTGCTGGCTTTCAAGATCATATAGTTTTCCTCAGAGCTTAGAAAAGCTACTTTTGGGAATACAGCTCCCAAAATCTCACAGCAACTCAAATAACTTTTCCACAGTCTAGGTTTTACCTGCCCTGGCAGTTGTATGTACAGTAGATCTCTACAGGAACTGATCACATAGTTTTCCCTTGAGCTTGGAAAAGGTACTTTTTGGGACCAGAACTTCCTGAATTCTCCAGTCAGTATAATTGCTAATCAGACTAAACTGGGAGATTTCAGAATCTGTGGCCCAAAAAATAACTTTCTGAAATGCTGGTTTTGCCCACTCCACCATAGACCTCTACAAGAACTGGACTCTTTGTCATATGTGGTTCTAGCTGCCATAGAAGTCAGCACATATGAGTGTTCCCCCACATATGTCCAGATTTAATGTGTGGATGTTACAAAGAACACGTGTAACTCTTGGAATGGCACTAGTGGTGTGGCCCCACTGCCCTCTTTATACAGGTAGACCTCCCTTATGCAAGATATAGGTAGAGAGTTCTGTTCATTCTAAGTCACACATACTCTTCAGACAAACTTTGCCAAGAGATTCGTCTATGTAGTTATGCAAACACCAGATGATTTTACTGTTATGGCATCCCATTCAAATATTCTATAAGCAGGGTAAGCTAGTTCTGCAGTAAGCAGAATTAACCTACTTTGGAGACCTGCTGAAGTCTCCCATTTTAAAAGAAACTACAGCAACATTTAGAGAGTTGCTTCTTAACACTCTTCCATTTCAGGATATGATGGTGTTTACGGTTCATTACATATTTCATATCATAAAAAAGGCGGTGTGAAATGTAAGCTAGAAAGGCACTTTATCTATTCTCCCAGGGAATTGTGGTGTTCTGTTAGTCTTCTGGGAGAAAAGTAGCTGAAACCAAACAATTTGCATTTTCTGACATGTAACTTGTATTAGGAAGAGGAAAAAAGATCATGTTGTAGACTCTGCTGTGTCTCCTGACAGTTTATTTGTTTGACTGAGAAATCACAGTGTTTCCTGTCACTGTTCTATGCACAGCATTAAAATAAATTACCAAATGGGGTGCTGTGCAATAGAAGTGATGTAGTATGAAAAGAATTAGGCTTACATTTTCCAAAAACAGAATTATTCCAATAGCATTAGATTCTAGCTACGTTACAGAGAATGTGCATCACTTTTGCTTTGAACATTCCTAAAACTTGCTTTGTCAGCAAATGCATTCCAGAAACATCATCTCTATGTTCCTTTGAAGGAAGAATCTGTTCTTGAACTGGGTCTCCACACTGCCCTCTGGATGTTTCATACCTGTACAATTGACTAATGAATCCACAATTCTGTTAGTCAATTCACAACATGTTGAACTTTCTGCATCAAAAAAGCAAATTGAGAAGCTTGTGGAGCAGCCAGGAGCTCCCAGTCACTGCCTGACCACACTGGCCAGTTACCCACAATTTGCAATGGATTAAGCACATATGAATTTGAATGGAAACCCAGTGACTAAACAATGTAATGCTCAATGTGGAGAAGCCTGTTGTGGAATTATCTTTTTCAATGGAGAATCATCTTTTTGTGTTTGGCCAGCAGGGGTGGTTTAAATATGTTCTGAGGTGTAAATTGACAATTAGTACCTTGTCAAAGGCAGCTACTGGTGTTGTTACGGGCCAAGCCTGTTACCCAAAATGTTAGCTCCGGCAAGAGGTCAGACAAGATGCAGCCAGCTGAACCAAAGTCCAATTTTATTGAATATACAATACAGAGTTAGCTGGGACTTCTCTTAAGGGCAGAGAAGACCTCAAAAATACAGTGTAAAGGAACTTTATACCATAACAAACAAAGAGTCATAAAGTTCTACAAACTCGTTGGCTAAAATCTACTTACAGTTTGGATCCTGCATATAATTGGATATAAACATGTGGCAAACAAACTAATTGGTCCCCTATAGATGTTTGGGGTATGCCCACCTCCCCTTGATTACCTTCCTTTAGTATGCGCCACACTGTCCGGAAGAAAGTGTATCCCAACTTCTTTATCTTATTGATATGTTTGTGTTACCAAGCAGAGCCCAGATGTATGGCCTTCAGCCTCTGGCTCCCTGCTGAGTTTTATGTTTCAGCAATCTGTGTTCGGCCTCTGGGCAACATTCCTAAACTAGGCCATCTGCTAGTTGAAAGGTGAGGGGTGGAAGGTGTGAAATATAGGCATTTGACTCAATACAAAGGTCAAGAGAGAAGTAATGCTGGAAGGAACATAATATGTAGAACAAGATTTTCTACTCCAAGACCAGGAATACAACTACTTTCGGACATATCCAGGTATCAGTGTGCAAATGCAGCTCTCTGCCCCTGCCCCTGCTGATTCCTACAAATTGTTTGATGTCTGGATGGCTACAGTGATTTCACCCATGGAAATCTGATTTGAAAAAATGCAGATCACAGTGGATCCAGGTGTACTTTCCCCATTGTGTAGTCACACTCTTATTGTTCAAACCAAAATAGGGTGCTTCCTGGCTGTGGGTGCTTAGTCAGATAGCTGGTGCACATACTTGAGTGTCCTTTGAAATGTGGCAGTCAATAACTGCCACTGAGCTGTGACATCAATGCAGTAGGAACACATCAAGGGCTTCCCTGGGCCTCTCACCTGACCTGCACCCTAGATGGTGGGGAGAAGAAGAAATACAGTTATTTCCAAGGTAAGTAATTTCCCTCTGTTTGAATTCTTAAGTCATAGAGGAATGTAAGATTCCTGTCCATCATTCACATCTTATCAAACCTTAATGAAGAAGCAAGTCAGACTCAATTGTCTCGGTGTTTTTATAATTAATTTCTTCAGGCATAAAAATTTGCATATGTTGCTTAAACTGCTGAGTGAGTTATACTGGAAATTTCTTTTCAATTTTTAATCAGTCATTTTCAGCCTGTTTCTTTTTCATCAGATCTGAATCATTCTGAGTGATATCATGTATTTTTTTTTCTGAATTTTAATGCTGAGACTGCTCAATTCTGCTTGGTATCCCAATAGACCAGTAAGATATTTTAAAAATTTATTTTTAATGTTCATTTCTGAAGAGGGGTGGCACAAGCTTTCAAACCCTTTATAAAAATGGGCATAATCAGAAAGCATAATCCTCTTGTGAAGGCAAGAAATGAAATATGTGAAATCATGTAGAAATGGGTGGAATCATAAAAGAATATGTGAAAATGTGGAAGAATATATGAATTCCTATACATTCCTGTGAAGCCTCAAAAATTAATACTAGGAAAATATCACCTGTTTAATATCACTTGGTCATTTCTACAGAAGATTTCAGGTACTGAATGCAAATTATTCAAAGTACAGTGGTGCCTTGACTTACGACCATAATCCGTTCCAGAAGATGGACGTAACTCGAAATGGTCGTAAGTCGAAGCACCATTTCCCATAGGAATGCATTGAAATGCAATTAATCCATTCCGGCCGAGGAGAAAAAAATCACACACACACACACACAAAAATCACTGCAAGACTCATTGGAAACGCGATTAATCCCTTCTGGCCCGGGGGGGGGGGAGAAAAGCAATCAAGCGTGCAAGACCCATTGGAAATGCACAGAAAACAAACAGAGCAGATCGGAAATGCACAGAGAACAAAGGGGGCAGGTCGGAAATGCAAAGAAAACAAAGGAAAAAGCAAGGGAAGCATGCAGGACCCATCGGAAATGGGGGGAAAAAAACCCAAAAAGCAACCAAACCCCCCAAGACCCATCGGAAATGGGGGGGAAAACCCCAAAAAGCAACCAAACCCCCCAAGACCCATCGGAAATGGGGAAAAAAAACCCAAAAAACAAACAAACCCCCCAAGACCCATCGGAAATGGGAAAAAAACACTCCAAAAAGCAACAAAAAAACCACAAGACCCATCGGAAATGGGGGGAAAACCCAAAAAACAAACAAACCCCCCAAGACCCATCACAGCACAGAAACATAACCCCCCCAGCTCAAAACCACGTTGCAAAAATACCCAGAACAGTTTTTTAAAAGCAGAAAACAGCACCTTACCTTACAAGGCAGCCCGAAGTCTCCCTGCAAACACAGAGCAGATTGGAAATGCACAGAGAACAAAGGGGGCAGGTCGGAAATGCAAAGAAAACAAAGGAAAAAGCAAGGGAAGCATGCAGGACCCATCAGAAATGGGAAAAAAACCCAAAAAAGCAACCAAACCCCCCAAGACCCATCACAGCACAGAAACATAACCCCCACCCTAAAACCACACTGCAAAAACACCCAGAACAGTTTTTAAAAAGCAGAAAACAGCACCTTACCTTACCTAACAGGCAGTCCCAAGCCTCCCTGCAAACACACACATGCTCACTGAGAAGCAGAAGCCAGGCAGTCCCTCCTGCCTGGAGGGCACTCACTCTAACCATCGGGGCGAAAGAGCTACAAAGAAGCAGCCTCTTTCGCCACCTACAGTTAGCAATTTGAATTTCCCACCTTTTCCCCCTGCCTTTTTCTGTTCGTAAGTGGAAGCTCCAGTCGCAAGTAGCAGCAAAATTTTGTGGCTGGAGCTGGTCGTAACTCGAAATGGTCATAAGTAGGGACGTTCATAAGTTGAGGCACCACTGTAAATGCTCTTGCAGTCTCTTTGAGCTGTTGTATGACTCTGCTAGTGAAATGATAGCTGTCTGAATATGATACGACTACACAGTAAGAAAGATACACTTGACTCCACTGTGATCCACATTTTTTTTCAAATCAGGTTTTCATGAGTGAAATCATTGTAGCTTTCCAGACTTCAAACAATTTGCAGGAATCAGCAGGGGCAGGGGCAGAGGGCTGTTTTCACAGCAGAAACTGCTTTTAACAAAGTGCAAATTAACAATTGCCACCTCTTTTATTTATTTATTTACTTTTCCTGAAGTGACCTAGCAATATGGTAGTCCTGTGCTGCTGTGGAAGCCTTTTTAAAAAACAATCAACACAGTTGTTTGCAGACAACAGGTGCTCATTTGAGGGGAACTGAGGATATTTAAGCCATCCCTGCTAGCTGAACAAAAAGAAAAACAATTCCCCACTACAAAGAGACATTTTTACAATGGGTTTCCCTACACAGAGCTTTACATTGTATAGTCTCCAGGTTTTAATTCAAATTCAGCTGTGCCTAATCTGTTACAAATTGCAGGGTAAATGCCCAAGTAGTTGCCCCCTGAGTCTGTTTATGACAACTGAGTCTTGACTTGTGTTTTCTCAAAGTAGGTATTTTAGCAACTAAGAGGGCTACTTAATTGGTGAAGCTCACTCTTTTGGCACACCTAGGATAAGATTGCTCTCACATTGCCACAGAATCCTCATTTAACCCTGGTTTTGAATGGTTCCATGTCATGGTGAAAAATACCCTAAGGCCCTACCTTTGGTTTGAATGCTTGCTGACACATTTCAGGAAAATGTTTTTATTTCCAGACTAGTTTTGAGTATGCCTCAGAAAGCTGTAGAATGAAAAGCTATTGTCTGCTGGAGAAAGAGCTGTCCTCGGAAGCCAGGCTCGCTTCTTCTGTGGACTGTTTGTCGATTGTCAACCTCAACTTCCCATCGCTAAAGGAAAAGTATTGGAAGGCTTATCAGATACAATGTTAATTGGAAGGGGTGAGAGAAAGCTCTGTGCTTTGCCTTGTTTTGGTTTATTACCAAAGTGTTTTGTATCTCATTTGTGTATAATGCCACTAAAATGTTACTGCCATGTCAAGCTCTGCACACTGCTTTTTTATTGTGTGTGTTTTAGCACAACAGACTGCAATCTCACCTGCTAAGGCTCACAGTCCCTAGGGATGATTTTCAAAGCTTCTAAAAGACAAATCACAGAACAGTTAACTCAGAGTGTTATATATATATATCAGACACAGATCAGTTCCTATATATGGCTCAGCTTTCTCTAGCAAGATGCATACAAAACAAGAGGAATTTGCTTGTTAGATTGACTGGAAGTATTTCTGGGAAGCTCACAAGTGGGGCACAATGTTAAAACCGTCTGGTGGTGGTTTTGGTTGTTGATACTTGGTAGTCAACAGTAGCATCGTGGAGAGCCGTTCGTTTTAATTACCAAGCAGCAATCTTGTTTTTTTCTCCCCCCCCCCCCCCCCGTCAAAATAGTGATCAGAATGTTGCCACACTGTACTTGGTACCCTAGTATTTTGCTACCTTCTTAAAAGGTTACATTATGGAAAAATGGGCACGACTTGTTTGTAAACTCAGCTTGTTCTTGATCAGGAGTTACTGCTATTGCTACTGAAATGTATTTATTCATTTATTCATGTCACTCTGAAACATGCTTGTACCTGCTGGAAAGGCTTGAACACTTGCTTGAAAACTTGTAAATGAATATCCATTAGTACAGGTCCTGGTTGTCCTCAAGTGTTACCCCCTCCCCTTCCCCCACCTCCCATTAGCAAACATTAGAATTGCGACCACCTCTAGCTGTTACTGTTATACTGCCTTCCCTCCAATGAAGAGCGGTTGGTTTCTCTGCTTCACAATGAATGTCCTCAGCTCTTGGTTGACATTGATCCTAGACAATGGTAGAATAGTAAAATAGTCTACCTTCCTGCATTTCCATCACACACACTGACATATGTCTCAAGTGTTAAATGGAAACTTCTTTTAGCCCAAACCATTTGCTACAGCAGTTCAGGAACTTGCTTCGTCCCACAACTCAATCACTTGTTTCCTCACTACTCTTTTAAAATTGCCTTTGTCAGCTTATCCTACGATGTGGATGATCTTGCCATTAATCAGAACCAATGATCTGTTGAAATGAAAGATTGGCTTGCTAGCCTGCTAAACAGAACATATTCAGCTGCAAAGATACCCTCAATCATCCCACAGCAATCTGGAATGACTAACAGCGCCTCAGTTTCAGGCGCCGTTTATCTTCAGACATAGAACCAATGAACTGATCACAGGGACCATGCTGATTGGGACACCAAAAAATGTAAAATTGCCTCTCATGCAATTGCTATTTTAAGTTTGCTTCCAGGAACAGCTTGAAAGCAGCCAGTGCAATTCTACCAGTTCAAAGCAGGTCGTAAAAACTCACCTTACCCACAGATGTCCCATCACTTGGCCATCCTGTTTTTCCACAGGGCATCTGTTCCAGGTAAGTGTATAACCAAAATAGGAAAAGTTGTTTTCTGTTTTGTTTTGTTTTGGCCACTGGCTATGGTGTCTGGAAGCTGTAGTCCAAAAAGTATTTTTCCCAGCTCTGTGCTACAAACAGAATTAACGGTTGCAGAACCAGTGTTTCCAGGATTGGTGCAGCAATCAGTCTTTCTTACTTTATTGGGGTGTGCTGTTGGAATATTAGTTAACCCTCATGTATCCACATACAATTAAAAAAATCTTCCATTGAGTGAGATGTGGGATTTTTTTGCCCCAGGAGAATTCTAATATACTGAGGGTTAGCAGCAGGGTTTATGCTGAGGTTAGGGGTGTGATAAGTGGAAGGACATAATATGTTTCCTGACCTTACTAAGAATTTATGTGCCTCTTCCACTTCTACATGGAGCCAACCTAGTGACAACGGGAGTGGGTTAACTTCAGCTTCTCTGCATCATGATTTATCCCAAAACAAGTTAGGATAATTTGTCCTAATACGTTACATTGGCTGGGCCAAAAATTTACCTCAATCAGCAAAAAGCAACAGATTTCCAGGGCATTCTTCATCCCAGATTTTTCCCTCCCTTATTGTTAAAAAAATAAATCCCCCTCCAGTGCAAATTGATGAAACTCTGGGACATAGTTACCTTCAAGTGACAATACCATAGAAAGTACTGTCTGTAGGTATAGTTCCAAATGGATTTTGCAATAAAACATGGTGGATTAATTTGTACCGTGTTGGTTTGTGATGATTAGAGGTGTATAAAATGCCAACTCATACTAATCAAGACATTGTTTTAGTTTTCCACATAGCATTTGCTGAAGATGTTATTTCCCTTCCACTTACCTTAACAACACATATACACAAGACAACAAAATCTTCTACCTTTGCCACAAGTTGGATGCTTAAACACTTCCCAAAACCTTTCTCCATGAACCTCCCCCTGAACAATCTCCTCCAGAAGAGGAGATTGTTCTGCCCCTAGCAGATGTTATTAAAGATGGGGTTGTTATTCATTTCTCCCTGTTTGTCATACTCTAAAGGAGCCTTCCTCTACCCGCTGCCCTCCAGGTGTATTAGACTACAGCACCAATCATATCCAGACAGATAGGAGTTATAATCCAGCAAACATGGAGGGCTCCAGATGGGATGGAAGGCTATTAGATATTATACATTTGAGAACATCCAATGTGAAAATTAGTATTCAGATATAGTTCTTGGATGATCAGCGCATTGACTCCGTCTTTCTGTCAATCACTCCCGAGGCTGGCTCACTATCTTTAACAAATGTGGAGCCAATTAACCACCCTTTAATCACATGCTTGGTCCCTTGCAATGTGTTGACATGTCTTTGATCAAACTCTGCATCAACTGCATAAGTTTTCTTTCCCCCAAAGCATACAATCATTTTAATTCACATTTTACTGTATTTGATCAAAAGTCCTGCCAGCTGTAGCTATATTGTTTCCTTTTAAACAACTGGAGGAAGAAATTATAACAAGATGTGTCATCTTTGTGAAATTAAGTTCAGGCTGACAAATGTTTACAGGATGTGAAAAACCATACATGAGTTGCAAACATTCAGTTCATCACTTCAGGTAAGTGTGGTGAATCCCAAAACAATTTGCTTAAGGATTTCAGGGAGTTATTAGTTATATAGCTTTAGGGTTAGAAATTCATTGCATGCTGATCATAGCTGAGAAGAACAAGGAAGGTTAGGAAAGATAGGGAGTGATTTATAGATGAAACACAAAACCAAGCAGTATTCATTGCAATCTTCTTGTGGTAACCTTCTCTCAACCCTCCACGCCTCCACAAGCCATCAAGAGAAATACCGACTAGGAATGTGTGATCTGGGAAGCAACGGCTGAATGGAGCACTTGAATCAGTTTTGCTCTCTTGCGAAAATAACATGAAATGACTGAGGAAAAAGAATGTAGCTTTATTTGAAGAGAAGATGGGAAAGTTTCCCAGAGAAGCAACAATAGTATGAGATATTCCTTACTTCATGTCTGCTGTCAAGTAGAGAGCTAATAGTGAGGTGTAAACTAGTAAAATGGACTATAATGTGGCAAACCCTTATAAGTAACATTTATCTGTGAAGAAAAGCAACCATTGCTCAATAAGATTGCACTGTATAGAAAGGCAGGTGACGGTGAGGTTAGGACCCTAACCTGGCATTCCATTGTGACACTTTCCAATTGAGCCAGGAGAAGTCTGTTGTATAAGGGCAAGATAACAACATGAATTACAGTGGAAACTTTTCTAGCCCAGCGCGTGTAGGCCAGGCAGTTCTGTTGAATCAAGGTCTTAAACTGTACCATCTATTATTTGAAAATTCCTTTAAAATCAATGTTATGTCAATTTGGAAGAGATGGTGTTGAAAGCGGATGCTTCTTCCCCTCTCCACCCAGTGCTAAGCCATCCTTCTTTTATCCCAAACTAGCTCAGTTTTGGGCATGAGTGGAGAATGGAGTTTATGCAATCTAAGGCCTAAAGTGGGCCTGCATCTAAGATGGGTGCAATGTTAATGGAGCAGCTTCAGAGGATTAAAATGTCTTGGTTTTGCACACAGCAAACACTACGTATCGTTTTCTCTTTAGCAAATTAAAACCAAATGCTTAAACTCCTTTCTTACTTTGAGCATACTTTGAAGCAAGAGAAGGAACAAGCGGTATCTCCTGAAAACTATGCAAGCATTTAATAGGAATCCAACATTGCAAGTTGGAGTGTCTAATGTAGTTGTAGGACAATGGCCTAGGAATTACCATAACAACCAGGCAAAGGCTTGGAGTTTGGAGGTCTCCTTCACTCTGAATTAGTTTTTGCTAAAATGGATGAAAATAGATTGAAGTTGATTCATAGATAGTAGTGCCTTTCTGCAGTCGAACTGCGGTCCTTTCATGTGTTACTGGAGAGATTGCAATTCTGCTGGTTCATATTAGCATATGTGGTGAGAGTGTGGTGTGAAACATGTTAGGATTGGATCTTTGATACCTGCAGAAGACGACTGAACGAAACAACCTGTGCTTGGTCTGTTATTATCCTTCTTCACTGCTTCAAACACAGAATGGTTGCACAAAAGATCACTTACATTTTCACTACTAGCTATGAGGATGGAAATTGCAGAGGGATGTGGGGTGAGGGGAGAGAAGAGACAGGGATGAGCAGCTGCTGGGCCAAGTCTGCCATGTTGCATTCATGGATGAGCTTACTAGCCATCCATTGCATTCATGGATGAGCTTACTAGCCACCTGGAAAGTACAGCAGCAAGACATTTTCACAAGAACAGGTACGAATATCTTTTTCCTATTTTAATGAGTAATCTTATATCCCTGGCATCACTGCATATGGCACTATGGAGAGGCATGGTGCATATGGTTGAACTGTCTTCTGCTACTGCTTTTAAAATTTTTGTTTTAAAAATAATAAATTAATCAATCCTTTGAAGAAATATGAGGAAGGATATATATATCTTTGGGAAGACTAATATATATATAAAGCTAATTAGTCTTTTTTTTCATAGTTGTTTATTGGTTCAAGTTCAACTTCGTGATCAAGTTCAACTTCGTGACCAGTAAGCAACTATGAAAAAAAAGACTAATTGGCTTTTCCTTGCCAAAGTAAATGAAAAAGCAAATACTGAGACAATGGGAAAATGCCCATGAAAACGTAGGACAATTGTTTATAACTTGTACAGCATGAGTTAAGTCCCTTTATCTCATTCAGCCTCACAACTGTGAAGTGTTATTGTTGATTCCATTTTTGCTCGCCCAAGGCCATTCAACAATTACCAGTTGTCATCAGTTGTTGTTGTTCTTTAGTCGTTAAGTCGTGTCCGACTCTTCGTGACCTCATGGACCAGAGCACGCCAGGCCCTCCTGTCTTCCACTGCCTCCCGGAGTTGGGTCAAATTCATGTTGGTAGCTTCGGTGACACTGTCCAAACATCTCGCCCTCTGTCGTCCCCTTCTCCTCTTGCCCTCACACTTTGCCAACATCAGGGTCTTTTCCAGGGAGTCTTCTCTTTTCATGAGATGGCCAAAGTATTGGAGCCTCAGCTTCAGGATCTGTCCTTCCAGTGAGCACTCAGGGTTGATTTCCTTCAAAATGGATAGGTTTGTTCTCCTTGCAGTCCAGGGGACTCTCAAGAGCCTCCTCCAGCACCATAATTCAAAAGCATCAATTCTTTGGCGGTCAGCCTTCTTTATGGTCCAGCTCTCACTTCCATACATCGCTACAGGAAAAACCATAGCTTTGACTATGCGGACCTTTGTCGGCAAGGTGATGTCTCTGCTTTTTAAGATGCTGTCTAGGTTTGTCATCGCTTTCCTCCCAAGAAGCAGGCGTCTTTTAGTTTCGTGGCTGCTGTCTCCATCTGCAGTGATCATGGAGCCCAAGAAAGTAAAATTTGTCACTGCCTCCATATCTTCCCCTTCTATTTGCCAGGAGGTGATGGGCTAGTGGCCATAATCTTAGTTTTTTTGATGTTGAGCTTCAGACCATTTTTTGTGCTCTCCTCTTTCACCCTCATTATGAGGTTCTTTAATTCCTCCTCACTTTCTGCCATCAGAGTGGTATGGTCTGCATATCTGAGGTTGTTGATATTTCTTCCGGCAATCTTAATTCTGGCTTGGGATTCATCCAGTCCAGCCTTTTGCATGATGTATTCTGCATATAAGTTAAATAAGCAGGGAGACAATATACAGCCTTGTCATACTCCTTTCCCAATTTTGAACCAATCAGTTCTTCCATATCCAGTTCTGACTGTTGCTTCCTGTCCCACATATAGATTTCTCAGGAGATAGATAAGGTGGTCAGGCACTCCCATTTCTTTAAGAACTTGCCATAGTTTGTTGTGGTCGACACAGTCAAAAGCTTTTGCGTAGTCAATGAAGCAGAAGTAGATGTTTTTCTGGAACTCCCTGGCTTCCTCCATAATCCAGCGCATGTTAGCAATTTGGTCTCTAGTTCCTCTGCCCCTTTGAAATCCAGCTTGTACTTCTGGGAGTTCTTGGCCCACATACTGCTGAAGCCTACCTTGTAGGATTTTGAGCATAACCTTGCTAGCGTGTGAAATGAGTGCAATAGTACGGTAGTTGGAGCATTATTTGGCACTGCCGTTCTTTGGGATTGGGATGTAGACTGATCTTTTCCAATCCTCTGGCCACTGCTGAGTTTTCCAAACTTGCTGGTATATTGAGTGTAGCACCTTAACAGCGTCATCTTTTAAGATTTTAAATAGTTCAACTGGAATGCCATCACCTCCACTGGCCTTGTTGTTAGCCATGCTTTCTAAGGCCCACTTGACTTCACTCTCCAGGATGTCTGGCTCAAGGTTAGCAACCACACTATCTGGGTTGTCCGGGACATCCAGTTCTTTCTGGTATAATTCCTCTGTGTATTCTTGCCACCTCTTCTTGATGTCTTCTGCTTCTGTTAGGTCCCTACCATTTTTGTCCTTTATCATGTCCATCTTTGCACAAAAGGTTCCTTTAATGTCTCCAATTTTCTTGAACAGATCTCTGGTTTTTCCCTTTCTATTATTTTCCTCTATTTCTTTGCACTGTTCATTTAAGAAGGCCCTCTCGTCTCTCCTTGCTATTCTTTGGAAGTCTGCATTCCATTTTCTGTAACTTTCCCTATCTCCCTTGCATTTTGTTTCCCTTCTCTTCTCTGCTATTTGTAAGGCCTCGTTGGACAGCCACTTTGCTTTCTTGCATTTCCTTTTCTTTGGGATGGTTTTTGTTGCTGCCTCCTGTACAATGTTACAAGCCTCCATCCATAGTTCTTCAGGCACTCTGTCCACCAAATCGAGTTCCTTAAATCTGTTCTTCACTTCCACTGTGTATTCATAAGGGATTTGGTTTAGATTATACCTGACTAGCCCAGTGGTTTTTCCTACTTTCTTCAGTTTAAGCTTGAGTTTTGCTATAAGAAGCTGATGATCAGAGCCACAATCAGCTTCAGGTCTTGTTTTTGCTGACTGTATAGAGCTTCTCCATCTTTGGCTGCAGAGAACATAATCAATCTGATTTCGGTATTGCTCATCTGGTGATGTCCATGTGTAGAGTCGCCTCTTGTGTTGTTGGAAAAGAGTGTTTGTGATGACCAGCTTGTTCTCTTGACAAAACTCTATTAGCCTGTGCCCTGCTTCGTTTTGAACTCCGAGGCCAAACTTACCTGTTGTTCCTTTTATCTCTTGACTCCTTACTTTAGCATTCCAGTCCCCTATAATGAGAAGAACATCTTTCTTTGGTGTCAGTTCTAGAAGGTTGTAAGTCTTCATAGAATTGGTCAATTTCAGCCTCTTCAGCATTGGTGGTTGGTGCATAAACTTGGATTACTGTGATGTTGAAAGGTCTGCTTGGATTCGTATTGAAATCATTCTATCATTTTTGAGATTGTATCCCACTACTTTTCCCACTCTTTCGTTGACTATGAGGGCTACTCCATTTCTTCTACGGGATTCTTGCCCACAATAGTAGATATGACAATCGTCTGACTTGAATTCGCCCATTCCCTTCCATTTTAGTTCACTGACGCCCAGGATGTCAATGTTGATTCTTGCCATCTCCTGTTTGACCACATCCAGCTTACCAAGGTTCATAGATCTTACATTCCAGGTTCCTATGCATTATTTTTCTTTGCAGCATCAGACTTTCCTTTCACTTCCAGGCACGTCCGCAGCTGAGCGTCCTTTCGGCTTTGGCCCAACCACTTCATTAGGTCTGGAGCTACTTGTACTTGTCCTCCGCTCTTCCTCAGTAGCATGTTGGACGCCTTCCGACCTGAGGGGCTCATCTTCCAGCGTCATATCTTTTAGCCTTTTGTTTCTGTTCATGGGGTTTTCTTGGCAAAGATACTGGAGTGGCTTGGCAGTTCCTGCTCCAGGTGGATCGCGTTTAGTCAGAACTCTCCACTATGACCTGTCCGTCTTGGGTGTCCCTGCACGGCATAGCCCATAGCTTCTCTGAATTACTCAAGCCCCTTCGCCATGACAAGGCAGCAATCCATGAAGGGGTTGTCATCAGTACAAATGTGCAAAACCAGCAATGTTCTTGAGAAGCACATATACGAACTCGTATTCTGACTACTTGTATGTAAGTTTTTCTGTGTCTCATAATACTCGAACATGGGGTTATCCACTGGAGCAGAATGGTGTTGAGATTCAGGAGAGATAAACAAGTAAACTGCCACATGATGTAATGACAGCCACCAACTTGGATGAACGTACAAGAGGATGAGATGAATTCACAGAGCTACACATGATGGCTGTGTATCACTTCTAGTCTTGGTAGACGGCTGGCTCTATATAGCCAATTCCTTAGGTATGTGAGCTGGGTGGTACACTTACACTTTTGCTCTATTGGTGGGCTTCCCACAGACAAATTCGTTGACCCTCAGTGTGAACAGAATGCTGGACTAGAGAAGCCTTGTTTCTGATCTAGCATGACTCTTGGGTATTAGGTTTAGGTAACAGTATTTACATAATACTGGAGTATGATTACTGCTTATTGCCAGGAATTTCTCCCAAGTGGACCACTGGTAACTCCTAGAGATTCTCAGTCATTTTGAAACTAACAAATCTGGATTTCTACATAAAGATCTTTTTAATTCTGAAACACCATGATGAGTCATTTTAGTTATGCACAGCCCTAGGGGACCCACCGAGAAGACCTATAATATAGGCATTCTGCAGCATTGTTTTTGTTGTCATGTGCTGTCAAGTTAGAATGGACTTATAACAACCCTAATAGGGTTTTCAAGATAATTGAGTTATTTAAGGAGTGTTTAAAAGGTTATACTTTAGATCCATCTTTGGCTCGTTCTCCTGTTAATGCAAATGTGATTGCAATGTTAATGCATTTAATCTAATGTGTTATTTCCAAGCTCACCTCTAATCACTAACACAATCCTAACTCTGGTCCTCAGTACATTAGAATTCTCATTGAGGTCAGAAAAAAGCATACCCCATGACTCACTCAAGGCAAGTCCCTCCTTCCCCATTTTATCCTAGAGCATAAGGGTTAGGCAACCCATTGCAATGCAGTCTTGTGCAGAACATAAGCGCATGTCTCCAACACCTTAAAGAGCAGTGGGCTAAAATATTGAGAAAGCTATGATAATGTACACATTTATTCAGCAAGTCAAGCAAACAAGGAATTCTGATTTTTAAAAAAAGATATCATGGCATTGTGTCCCCCACCCCCAAGTCCCAATGAGGAAGCCCTTCAAACCTTCTGATCAACTTTTGGTCAAGTATAGCTGCCTAGAGTTTATTCTCATTTATTACACTATTTATATCCTGTCTTATACCCAAAGATCATAGGGTGGGCTACAGGCAGTAAAATTGTTAAAGTTTTGCATAAACAATTTCCTGTAGGAAGTTGAGCAGTCAAGAGATTTTCTGAAAAATATTTATATCAGGAAGTTGAGCAGATTTTGCTCATTTCTTATGCAGCATATTGTGAGTTGAGAGTGTTCATAACAGTATGAACTGTGTTCTGAAGAGCTGATCAAGAAGCTGACAGGAAGGTACTCCCAGCAGGAAGGAAGGGCAGCAGCAGCCAGGCTGGTGGTGCTTTTTTATTATTTTATTCCTTTTTTTGCCTTAGATACTTTGGTAGGGATGTGAAGAATACTCACCACATTGCTTATCTCGAGAAGGAGAGGAAGGCAAAGTTTTTTTTTAAATTATTGTCAAGATATCTGTAACTTATGTGCAATGTCTTTGCAGCAGTTGGTAAATCTATTATTTGTTCCCTTTGAGAAGCAAAGCACACATAGAGAGTAAACACAGAAGAACTGATGTATTTTTTAAAAGATGCAAACAACCTATTTGATGCTTCTGCGAAATCCAAAAATAAAATAAAATAGCAGCAACTGAATGTTTGACTAACATATGCAAATTGCATAGACTATTCAACCTGCATAAGATGTTCAATGTATGGGAGAATGGTTCCGTTAATATATCCATAAATCTCGTTTTCTTTCTCTTTGACAAGCAAAGCCGGAACACAGTATAAGCAAGTAAGGACTAAAAATTAAAATACAAGTAAACAACCCAGGTAATGCTGCTGATACTTAAGAATCTCCTCAAGGCTGCAGCAATGCATTACCGATAATTTGTACAAATTGCACAATTTGCATTAAAATTGTCAATTTTATATCACGAGAAAATATCTCCCCTCTTGCAGGGCGAGGAGAAAAAATAATGCTATTGTTTGCTGGATGAGAGGAACAAGGGTTTACACCCTTAAGCATATACATCCCCAAGCTTTGCTTGATGTTTTACAAGGCACTGGAAAAAAATTAGTGCATTGTAACACATTACTTTTTTGGGCAGAAAATCAGAATTGATTGGAACAAAGAGGCAGGTCATCTCTCTTTCGTACTCTAACTGGAAAATCTTCCAGGAGTGAGGATGATGCAATTGTAATGTTTAATGCATTACATCTAATATGTTATTTCCAAGCTGAAATGGATGGCTCCTGACCCTGCAAGAAGGCAAAATGGAATAGGAATAAGAAGTTTAGTGAGTGTTCATTACATTCTAGGATAGAGAATAGACTGGCAGTCATTGCGGAACAGCCCTGCATGTAGCTCTCCCCAATAACAAAAGGAAGCAAAAGCACTGCCTTTCCAGTACAAGGAGGACAAAATTAAAACTTGATAATAAGTAGTTTACACGTGAAACAAATGGCTACTTAGAAAAAGAGGGAAGAAGATGCTGACTGTTTCCCCAACACACACACACACACCTGGTTCAGGTTAGTTATATGAGTGCTATAACTAGCACCAATAGTCCAGAGGCAGGTTTATTTTTACTGAAAAAATGTAATGGGAGAAAAGAATTAATTTCTCCTTCTAGATTGCGCTTCTCATCCATTTGACAAAGTCTGATGTAGTTTGTCCATTCAAAACTCACATCTGGTAGCCAACCCTCCTTGTTAGGTTAGTTGGCACAGCCACATATCTAGGTCGGGCATTTTAGTGTGTGGAAGCGGTACGTGGTGCCAGTTGTTCCTCCTTCTGCCCTAGACACACAACTCTAGTCCCCATCCCTGGTGTCAACTTACACAAACAGCTGTGTAAAGGTCAAGTTAAGAGAAAATTTAGTATGAACACTGGGAATTGTATGTCTGGCATATTTGTTCACAAGTAAAAAGGACATTAAGGGTAGTGCTAGGGCTGTGGTTCCCAGATGTTCTTGGACTGCAATTCCCAGAAGCCTCCAGCACCAGCTGTGCTGGTGGGAGTTTCTGGGAGTTGCTGTCCAAGGCACCTACGTTACCCAAGGTTGGGTACCACTGAGTTAGGGGATACGAAGAGGTTAAAACAAAGTTGTTTATGCTATGTCTATGAAGTCAAAAACTAGGATGGGACTTGTTTTCTCTAAAAATTAAAGTATACTCTTGTATCACAATAACACCAGTAAAAAGGACAAGTTTAGACAGAGAGTAAGAACACATTATGATGCAACCATAGTCAAATATATGGGGACAGTGGTGCTGAGAACAATATGCATACTTTTCTAGTTGAAGTCAGAGAGATCGAGTCATTAACTTTGTAAAATATTTGCTGCAGAATAGACTTCCTTTTGTGAACTTAAAAAACGCTTGATGAACATGTCTACTGTCCCCACTGATTTTGTCTTGCTCTGGAACTGCTTGCCAGCCTTGTAAGAGAAGGCCAGAATGTTCATAGACACTTACTCCAATTATTTCCTGAAGATCTAACAGCTTCAGTCATTGTGACGTTTACCCCGTGGCCCCTGCTTGTTTCACCAAACACAGAGCTCACACGAGTATCCCAACACACCCTTTAACACGCTGCCACCAGTTAATCTCTTTATCAACCTATATTTCCTATGAAAGACTGAGGTCCATTCAGTACTGAAATTTTAAACAGAAACAAGTTTATTGATTACAAGTTGTTTTAGGTATAGTTCTTAAGCACATTCTTAAAGTTACACAAAGCTTCAGTATTTTACTTTAACCTCTCCTATCTTAATTAATACAGGTCACACTCTGACTAATCACTCCTTAAACACTCTCTCTGCCTCAAACCCCCAAACTCCTTCTTCAAACTCTGTCTCTGACTGAACTAACTAGACTCTGACTCCCCCTCCCTTCTAGTTTCTCTGGTTCCTCCTCCCGACAGCTTTCATTGGTACATGCAAATACACTGCTGAATATTCATGCCAGGGGTGATTGCTACATACCTCCCCCCTTAAGAAGTTTGTTCTGTGAGGGGAAACCCAGAAGTTTTCCCTCATAAACAAACAGCTAAGTACATGCACATATAACAACAACTTACCAATACTTATACATACTTGCCATATGGGCGTCTATCAAGTAATACATTTACTATTTAAACTTACCACATTATAAAACCATACATTCATAAACATTTTCTCTAGATTAAATCACACATTACAGATAAAAACATAAACATTTACATTTACACTTAATCATTGGGTCTTCTGGACAAAGCATCCACTACCACGTTTAAAGATCCTTTGATGTTTTTAATTTCAAAGTCATAATCTTGGAGAATCAAGGACCATCTGGTCAGTTTGCTACTGTTCATTTGCAAAGTTCTCAACCATTTCAAAGGTGAGTGGTCAGTGAACAGGTAAACTTTCTTCTCCATCTGTATGGCTTACATTTCTTCCAGGTCCATATACAGGTATGCCCTCTCGATGGCAGACAAATGTCTCTCACGAGATTGAAGTCTTCTGCTGGTAAAAGTCACTGGGCGTAGACTCTCACTGTCATCCACTTGGCACAGTCCAGCTCCAAGTCCAATGCTCAATGCACCCACACAGCTGAGGAATTCCCGATTTGAGTTCGGTGCAACAAACACTGGGTTTGAAGTCCGCACTCTCTTCTAACGATCGACAGTCACCTGGCACTCTGACGTCCACTGGATTTCCTCCACTCGCCTTTTCCGGGTGAAGCCTGCTTTCTTTCTGGCTCGTGGCTTCACTTTCTCAGCTGGGGAAAGGGTAGGCAGTTTCTTCTCCTCCTCCAGAACATCTATGGCTGCGTCCTTCTTTGAGATCTTATTGTTCTGGCTTTCACTCTCACGCATAAACTCACCCACAGGAACTTTAGTTGCACTAAGTGAGGAAACACTATCACGGGTCACCTTAAGATTCACCGACAAATTTCTTTTAGGTGAAATCTCAAGCACTTGGTTTATGTCAGAGGTGTCAAGACTTTCATAATCCGGTTCTATCTTTTTAGTTTCTCCTGTAGGGGTTTGCCTTGCAAGATTTTCAGTGCCTTTGCAGCTGCATGAGGAGCCTTCCCAGTACTAGTCCCTTCAGCTTTCCAGTACTGTTGTGACACATCTACAGGTCCTGACCATGCTAACTGCAATTCACTCCCCTCTATGGGTCTCAGCATCCCCACTTCATCCTTGGGACAGAATGCTCTTTCCCGGACCTTTTCATCACACCAGCCCCTCTGCTTTTCATGAGCACTCCTCCAGCTTTGCCCTTCTATCTCTAAGGACTTTTGCAGACCTACGTGTTGGTAAGGGGTCGAGATCCCTGGCAATGAGCATAGCTTAGCCCTTGTCTTGTCATCCCCAGTACCACTCACTTGGCACATATCACATGTCTGACAAAACTGCTTAACTTGCTGATCCATTCCTGGCCAATAAAATTTTTGTGCAACCCTTTGTTTTGCACGCGATATCCCCATGTGAGCTCCAAAAGCATCACTATGCACCTTGCGTAAGTTCTTGCCTCTATATTTTTCAAGTACAATAAGTTGTTTGAGGCTTCTATCTCCACCCCTCTGAGGTGCTAACAAAACTTCCCTATATAACAGATTGTTATCTATTATATATCTCTCTGGGCATTCATGCATTAATGAAGAGGGAGTTCCCTTAGCTTTCTCAAAGCACTGCATAAGGGTGGTATCCTCCTTCTGTTCCTTATCAAATGATGAATTATTAGGGTTTTTCATAAATATAACTTCTGCCATTTCATCCACGTCAGAGTTTTCTTTTAAACTGGGGCTTTCCAGGTTACCTTCAGAAGTTAGGGATTCCATTTTTCCCTCAGGGATTGTTAACTGCTCTCCCTGGGAACGTGTTACTACAAAAGCACTCTGCACATGCTTAGTGAGATCTAATCCGATCAAACAAGGTGTGGGTATTTGATCAGAAATTGCTACATCCCAAATTCCAACCCAGTCTCGATAGTTTATCTTTACTTTAGCCATAGGTAAAATCACTGGAGTAGAATTTATTCCCTTGATTGTAACAGTTTGATTTGGAAGTATTTGTTCTTTAGGAACCACATCAGCATGACATAGGGTTAAATGGGAACAGGTATCTACAATTCCAACATAAGATATCTCATTAATATGAATTTTCTCTCCAGAGTTCTGTAGTAAAATATTATCTGCCTTTATAAGAAAGCACTGAACGACTCTGGCTTGTGGCAGATCAGAATTTTCTGTTGTTCTAGTTGCCATGGAGACAGCACCGTTGTTACAGCCTCCTTCAGTAGTTCCCACTGGTTTTATGCAGTAAACCTTTTTGGTCTGACTATCATCTTTTCCATTTTTATTTTTATTGTTCTTCATACAATTTGATTGAATATGCCCAAACTCGCCGCAGTTATAACACTGTCTATAAGTCCTTCGATCATACTGAGGAGATCTGTCAAACTTTTCCTCAGGGTTCATTTGCTTCTGCGGACTAGGCCCTGGCAACTTAGGTGAGGTACTAAGCTGGCCATCTTTCCCTGACATTTTACTGTTGTAATTTTTATTGAAGGGTTTCTTACTGTTGTCCCAGTTCTGCCTGTAAAATTTTACCTCAGAAAACTTAGGATCCCTAATCTCACTAATGGAGTCAGCGTATTCAGACACCTGTAATACATTTTTAGGATTTTTGTCTTTGACCAAATAACGCAATTCCCCAGGCAAAATGGAATAAAATTGTTCTAAACCAACCACATTTTTCATTTGGTCTAGAGAAGTGACATTTCCACATTCCATCCATTTGTCCAAACATTGAATCAATTTAGCCCCCACTTGGGCATAAGATTCTTCAGGCTTTTTGGTAAGGGAACAAAATTTTCTTCTAAGGTGTTCTGCATTTATGCCAAGTCTAGAATATACTATTTTTCTATATGCCTCAAAATCTCTAGCTTGCTCCAGAGGCATCTGAGAATAAAGCTCAGCTAAATCTCCACTTATTTGTGATCTCAAAACTATCATCCTTTCATCATCCTTAATCTCAAAGTCCCAGCACGCTCTCTCAAATGAAATCAGGAAAGATTCAGGGCAATCTCCTTTCCTATATTGGGGAAATTTCTTTAGATCGATTTTTGAGAGATTTCCCTCACTAGAGTTGTTATTGTTGTTGTTATTAGTCCCATTAGCAGCTAATTCCAATTTTTTCATCTGTATTTGAAATTCCATTTCTCTTTGTCTTAATTCCATTTCCTTTTCTCTTTGCCTTTCAAGTTCTCTGATTTTTTCTCTTTCCAATTCTAGCTCCCTTTCTCTTAATTCCATTTGTCTGGCCTCTTGCTCAGCTTTTTCTTTTTCTCTGATCTCCAATTCTTTAAGCCTGAATTCCTGTTCTAACCTCCATTTTTCAAAATCTTGGGAGCTTAGGACACCTTGTCTTTCTGAGGCATTTTCATCAGTTTCCTCCTGTTCCACTGTAGCTAGAGGGTCTCCATTCCCCTCCACTTCCTGAGGTAAACTGTCTGCCTCCTTACTCCCTTTTTGGCTACATTTGGGTGGCATGTTTAAGTCTGAGTGAATTAGTCTTTAATGTCTGTACTGCTTTTAAAAAGGACCTGTCTTTCTGCTGTTAATTCCAGTAACTATGTTGTTGCACTTCACTCAGCAGCTCTCTCTGGCTGTTCTCCAGCTAACAACCTTTTAGTTACTGTCTCTCGATGTCTGAGCTATTCTTCCTCTCAGACACCAAAATAATTTTAGTTTCAAGCCTCTGCTTTTACTTTCCTATCACCTCTGATCTGCTCTGACTCTGGCTTCCACTTTTATCCAACACTGCTCCCTTATCTCTCAGAGCCTTGGATTTCAAGCTAGCCCACTGGGTCTCTCAAATCCTGAGGTAAACAAAATAGAATGTTTCCTTTAGAGTCGGTTCCCTATCTTTAGTTCCCCCAGATCTGGGAATCCCTGCCACTAAGCTTTTCCACAAAAGCTCTAGCAGGTCACCCACTTCTTCACCACAGACTTCTGACTAAAAGGTACCCATGACTCCAGAAAATTCACTTTTTAAACATTGGCTTTACTGGATTATTTTGTATCCTGCCGCTGGACACCAATTGTGGCGTTTACCCCATGGCCCCTGCTTGTTTCACCAAACACAGAGCTCACACAAGTATCCCAACACGTTCTTTAACACGCTGCCACAAGTTGATCTCTTTGTCAACCTATATTTCCTATGAAAGACTGAGGTCCATTCAGTACTGAACTTTTAAACAGAAACAGGTTTATTGATTACAAGTTGTTTTAGGTATAGTTCTTAAGCACATTCTTAAAGTTACACAAAGCTTCAGTATTTTACTTTAACCTCTCCTATCTTAATTAATACAGGTCACACTCTGACTAATCACTCCTTAAACACTCTCTCTGCCTCAAACCCCCAAACTCCTTCTCCAAACTCTGTCTCTGACTGAACTAACTAGACTCTGACTCCCCCTCCCTTCTAGTTTCTCTGGCTCCTTCCCCCGACAGCTCTCATGGGTACATGCAAATACACTGCTGAATATTCATGCCAGGGGTGATCGCTACAGTCATGAACCTAGAAAAAGAGTTAATCAAGGTTGTAAATGTTATAACCAAGCTTAATAAAACAGATTTGCCAATTGATAAGCAAAAATCTAAAATCTTACAGCTCAATTTTAAGACTCAAGAAGCAACCCAGTTGCAAAGCTTTATTGGTTTATTAGCTACAGTGAACTCTTTAAACATCTAGGGTTGTTATTCCTGTGAGATTAGCAAAAACTAAAATGGTTGTGGCTAGGAAAAACAGCATTCATGAAATGTCTGTGCTCCCAATGCTCAGTTACTTATTCTGTACTATACCAACAGGAATCACAAAGGAACTGTTGGCTTTGTGCTAAGAGGTAATGATGAAATCTATAGAACACTTTCCTTGTTGTTTTAAAATGGATAAAAAGCATATATAGCAAGCAAAATGCAAGAATAATAGTAAACGAAGAGAAAACTAATAAATGTCAGATTTCTAAAGGAACACGTCACGGATGTCCACTCTCACCCCTGTTGTTCATAACAACATTGGAGGTACTACTAAGGAAAATAAGAAAAGAGGAACAAATTAAAGGTTTAAAAATTGAGAAGCAACACTTTAAAGTAAGAGCCTTCGCGGATGACATGGTAATTTTTCTGGAAGACCCATCATGTAGTATTATGAAACTTAAAGAAATAATCAGTGACTTTGGAGAACAAGCAGGTTTCATTATAAATGAAGGAAAACTAATATACTGACAAAAAATATGACAGGAAAAGAAGAGAAGGAACTAGAAATTAAGACAGGTTATAAAGTAGTGAATAAAGTAAGATACCTGGGTATAACAATAACTAAAAAGACAAAGGACTTATTTGAACAAAATTATGTGAAGAAAGGGAAAGAAATTAAGAAAAATTTAGAGAGATGGAAACACTTAAAAATCTCATTGATTGGCAGAATAGCAATTATCAAAATGATGGTATTACCTATATTCGTATTCCTATTTCAGAATATCCCGATAATAATAAATAACAAACCATTTCATTTGTGGAGAAAACAACTCTCAAATTTTATTTGGCAGGGGAGAAAACCAAGAATAAAATTGAAATACTTGCAAGACGACAAGAAGAGAGGAGGATGGGGTCTCCCAAACCTCCAATTATATTATGAGGTGGCAGCACTACAATGGTTAAGAGAGTGGATAAGACTGGAGGATGAAAAAATATTAATACTAGAAAGCAAAGATTTAAAATATGGACTTCATGCATACTTATGGCATGGAAAAAAGAAAGTGAACAAAGCTTTTGATAATAATATAATAAGAAAAGCATTAATAAGAGTAAGGGAGAAATATAAAGGGAAATTTTATCGTGGGATTCCAATGTGGATGTCTCCCCATGAAGCTCTCTCAAAGGAAGTTGACATAAAGAATGATAAATGGTTAACATATAAAGATCTACTCATAGAGGAAGATGATGGACAACTAAGATTAAGAACAAGACAAGAAATGAATCAAGTAGGAATAATATGCCAGTGGTTTCCACACAGACAGCTATCAGAAAGGATGAAAATGGATAATAAATTAATAGGATTGGTTAAAGAACCTACAGAACTAGACAAGATAATATGGGGAAAAGAAAATCACCAAATCGCAAAGTTGTATAAACTATTATTGGAAAGAAATATGGAACAGGAAGTAATTAAAGAAAATATGATAAAATGGATGCAGGAATTAGGTAGAACAATTCAAACAGAGGATTGGTTTAGAGCATGGAATGATAACCAAAAACTATTAATAAGTACAGATTTGAAAGAAAATTATATGAAAATATTATATAGATGGTATATGACACCAGAGAAATTGGCAAAGGTGAAGAAAAATGAGAAAGATAAATGTTGGCGATGTAAGACAATAAAAGGAACACTATATCATATGTGGTGGGGTTGTAAATCTATTAGGAAATTTTGGAAAGAAATAGAAAAAATAATCACCATAGATTTAAAAATAAAAATGGAGATGAAACCTGAAACTTATTTGTTCAATATGGTAAAGCTAAACTCAAGACAAGAGACAAAAATTTGTTTATACATATTAGGCGCAGCCAGAATTCAAGTGGCAAAACAATGGAAAGACAAGGAGGAACCTTCGGTGGAGGATTGTTTAATAAAATTACAGGAACTAATATTAATGGACAAACTAACAGACTCATTGAAAGGAAAGAGTAGAACGGAGCACAAATCTCAATGGGGGAAAGTAAAGAATTATCTCAGAGAGAAATGGAAGAAAGATTCCAAACCTGTACCAAGTGACTTAGGCTTAAATTAGAAGCAGACCTGTTCTCAACAGAAGTAAAAACAAAGTAAAGCAGATTGTTAATATGGATATAAAATAAGAATTAAGAAAGGTATTATTAAGATTGCAAAGAAAATAAATGTATGGTGGAAAATAAGGAAGTAAAAATGTTAAAGACTTACTGTTTTGCGAAAGAGATAATAGAAAGTTATTTTGGTTATGTGCTAATATTGTGATAATTATTTACTTATTTTTATAATTTCTTTTTAAAATGCAATAAAGATTAAAAGTTTTTAAAAAGAACACTTTCCTTGTTGCATTACCTCCTACCACAAGTCAAGCAACTCCTTTGTGATTCCTGTTGGTAAGGCTGTAAAGGTCTGGGAGGGAGGTCTGGCTATCTCTAATACATGTTGTTATTGGGCATCCTGGAGGATTTGTGTGTGTGTGTGTCTGCCATCAAATCAATTTTGACTTGCAGTGACCCTCTCCAGGGTTTTCTAGGTAGAGAGTACCCATAAGTGGTTTACCACTCCCTTCTTCTGGAGGCACTTCTGGGATTGTGCAGCTTGTCCAAGGCCACACAGTCTGGCTTTTCTCCCAGGAGGGCCAGTGGGGAATGGAACTCCCTACCTCTGACTCTGCCGCCAGATCCCTAAACCACTGAGCTATCCAGCCAGCTGGATAGTTGTGTGCAATTATAAAAATCCAGAAGAAAATCGGCCATAGCTACAGCTGAAAGCTCAAGAGGGAGCACAAGAAAAATATTTATAGATTTTATTGTTTTGGAATAGAGCTGGGTTTTTTTTTTTTTTACTGCATAGACAAACCTTTTCACAAAAACACCTTTAAGCCTTGGAGCCAGTGGAGAGGGACCTTACAGCAATCCCCATCCCCATGAATCCCGTTCTTAAATCATCCCCTTTTCTGAGACGAGAAAGAACAGGCACGAGGTAGGAAATGGAGAGACAAAAGCCGATTCCAACTCAGAGACCTATTTGTAGGCGGAGCCCTAAAGCACTAGTGCAATTTTAAACACCATTTTAATCTCTCATGGTTTCAGTTTTTAGAAAATGATCTCTTTGCACTTCTGCTTCAGGTTATAACACACACCACAGCTCTTTAATGCCAGTGCAACAACTAACGGGCACAATCAAATGGGAAGGACCTGAAAAATCTATAAATCTGTGATTAACTCGGTGTACAGAAAGAGGCTTGGGCCCTGGAGAGGTTTGAAACAATGGTTTGGTAAATCATGTTAGCAAAGAAACATGGAAGGGGATTTGGAATACATGGATATTTGCATCAGTCTAACACAAGGAAGCACTGTTTTAAAGCAATATACCAGTGATTCTAATAATTAATAATTATGTACCATCAAGTTGATTTTAACTGATGGTGACCCTTTTCAGGTGTTTTTTTTTTTTTTGGTACAAATAGTGGTAGATCATTCCCTTCTTTTGGGGGTACTCTGGGACTTGGGAGCTTGCCCAGGCTACACTGGCTGGCTCTTCTCCCAGTGGGGAATCAAACTCCCACCTTTAGCTCCATAGCCAGGTATTCAGCTTACTCAGCTATCCAGCCAACACTCATATAAGCGTCTAAAATTAAGCTATATAAATGAAGACTTGGGACCCAAATGTTGGAGGCAATGCTGTGTCGCTGGCTTGTACCTTTAGATGCAATGGTAGTGCCCCAAAGTTCTAGGCCAGTGGTTCCCAACTTCCACTGCCAGCTGTGCTACCCAGGATTTCTGGGAGTTACAGTCCAAGAACAGTTGGATTACCCAAGGGTTGGAACCCCTGTTCTAGGTTTTTGGAAACAGGTGTTTTGGGGGAAAAATAGAATTGATAGCTGGGCTAACTATTGAGTTACCTCTTACATTGGGCCTGTCTCTTTATATACAACATATTGACTGAAATCCTGTTGCTTAATGTAAGAAAACTTGGAACTTTCAGTTTGTTGCTAGCCAGAAAATGAAGAGTACCCACCCCGATTCTTGGGCAAATGCAAACATGCTGGCTTGGTGTGTTTGTGTGTACCCTGAGAATCACAAAGGAGAATCACAAATGTTCTTACACTAAGCAACAGGATTTTAGCCAATAAATTCCTTTGCCACAAAGATTGTATGTGTTTTCTGTGCTGGCAACATAGTTAACAACTTTGTTAGCAATAGCAAATAAATGGAAAGAGGCTGGGGAACTGTTGTTAAATTTATGGGTAAAAAAGTTTTGGTCTCTAGCATTAATAGAGAAGCTAACAGCTGCTACTCACAAAATCAGTACAAATGGCTACTATGGAAGACTGGTGTTGGTTTATTTATATATATATATAACATGGTTTCTGTTTATCCAGTATTGCAATTGATGTACATTGTTATTTGCTCTCGTGTCAACCTATGGAAAAATGCTTCACTGTGGTGCTATATCTAGCTGAACTACCAGCTAAGTCTCCTCGAGTTGGGTGTATTCCTTTGGTACGTTTGTTCTTTTAATTTTTGTTAAGAATAAAATATCAATTAAAAAGATAAGCATGTGAGAAACTTTCTAAATAGGAGGTTCACACTACACCTTTTTTAGAGACAGAGAGAAAAAGCATGGCACCTAAAAATCATGTTTTAAACCAGTTACAGCTTTTGTTTTTCTCTTCAATTAAAGTAGTGTAAGCATTTATCAAAATTAGGATTAGCTGCCCTTTCTTTTTCAAGTGCAAGACAAACCAAATTTGCTAAGCCACAAAAAGTCTATGTGACTGATTGATGAGCATTAGAACCAAAAATGCTAGCCTGCCAATTCACAGGGTTGCCGTTAAGTCAGAAGTCACTCAATGGCACATATATTGGGTATGACCACATCAATCACATACATAAATCACATACTGTAATTTAATTATCACAAATCAAAATTAATTTATTCATGCTGCAGTTTGTCAGAAAAGCAGACAAGTAAGCTGTAATTGTATAATATACTTAATCTGCATATCCAGATCAGGCAAAGTGTCATACACAGTGAATAGTACAAAAATGAGGAAAAATTAACTTTTTTCTTGATATATGGGTTGTGCTATGAAATGGTAATAGACACATTCATTAATACCATTAGGTATTTGTAGGAAAATTTATGAGTTTTCTAATGTAGTTTTAAAATTTAAAGTCAGATACTTGATTCACATGCCATAGCTTAAATTAGAAATGCTAGAAAAATGTGGCTTCAGCCATCATAAAAAGCTTATGCAACCAATTATCTTGTCCCTGTTTGACATCTCTTCCAGCAAGGATGATCCAGAACCTCCAAACCTGGGTGTGGTGTGGTGTGGTGTGGTGAGGAAGTGCTGGATCCTGTGGATCCTTGTTTCCCAGGGGTACATGAGGCTAAATCCCTGGAATAAGATGGTTCCGTGCCTGAATCAGAGAGGGAAGTTGGACCACTGCACAGTCTCAGAGAACAGTGTAGGATGAGAACAAAGCATGAATCCAACTTGAAGCTCCCAGACGAGATGCTCGGCTGCAGGAAGAAATTCTGAAGGAGAAGATGTCCTCTTGGTAGTAATAAGTGTCCTCCCCAAGAAAGTTCCTCCCCAAGACTACCTGGGACCAAATCCTGCAGCTGCTTCTTTCCATGGTGATCAAATGCCTGCCCTGAGCTCAGTTGTCTGGGATTGGGATATTTGTTGGAAACAGCATCTCTTCTTCTTCTTCCAACCCCAGCCTGCTGGGCAGCCTGCCTCCTGCTGCTGACACCTTGCTATTTAACACTTTTTAACCTCCTTGGCTATACTTCTGGGTCTCTCTCTCTCTCTTTCTCCCTGTCTTCTGATACAGCTGGTTTAGCTTGGCTCTGGGTTGCCCTTGGGCTTTGCCTTTAGGTCTCTGGTAGGATACTCTTTGGTAGACCTCTGCATTACCTTTGCCCTGATTCTGGACTTTCCTGGGTGTGTTTGTTTTGTGTTTCAGTCTGCCAAGGCCTTGCCCTGGGAGCCAGCTTACTTGGGAACAAGACACCAATCAAAATTCACTATCAAATGAAAACATTGTCCACAGACATACATATTTCAAAGAATCAGATTAAGTTTTGCCATCTTGCTTGCTACCAATTTTTAGGTGTGACCCAAGGAAAATCCATGGGTTGCAGCCTTCCCCTGGTCCAGGTTGCATTTTTTTTAGGATCACTTAAGTGATTAGAGTGATTGTGATGAATCTATCTTCAGTTATTGGAACTCTTGTATGAGCAGACTTTGGCGGCATTTCAGGATGAAGCTTTTGTTGCACACTCTTCTTACTTTATTTGCTGAATTTTTCAGAGGGCTGCAGTCTGAAACTGTTCCTGTTCAAGCTGTCAGTCCTTATGTGGATGCCAACTATGTCTGTCTTTGTCACAAATTTAAAAGACAATAATTGGAATCTAATTGAAAAAGTATATTGTTATAACTTTATTGGCATAAATGGGCATAAATTTCAGCTGTGAATTACTAAGAAGTAAGAGAATTAACACACCAGTAATAAAGACAATGGCAGTGACAATAAAGCTAGCTTTTTTCGTACCTTGAAAACTCTATTCTGAGACAGTCCAAAATGAAACAAGAGATAGTGCTGAAAACTGAGACTTCAAAGTCAGAAAGCACTCAATCAGCTACTGGGGAAGAGTGAAGAATGAATAGTGCTGTTGCTAATTATGCAACCAGATTCAATTTTTAAAAAAACTTATGGTTTATAAATGTGAGATATTGAGCTTCTGTATTCATGATTCAGAACACCAGGAAATGGGCAGATATTGCTGCACAATATTGTGCCCATGTTGCCAGCAGGATAAAGGATGCCAAGCTTTACATAGCAAAGGGCAGCCTGAATGTTGACAACACCAAGGGCAGCAGTCCAGATGATCTACAGGATACTCTCTTGTACCCTTTTTTCATCAGCTAACCACTTCTCTCCCAAACAAAAAGCAATTGTCAGGGCTGTTTTTCAACAAATTCACTAGATATCTATTGCTTCTGGCAATGCGGAGACAATATCGTGCCGCGATATCAGGCCATTTCCTGGCATTCTGAATCATGGATACAGAAGCATACTATGTCACATACATAAACCAGAGGTACTTTGAAGAATTGAATTTCCTGACTTTTTAACGCAGAAGTTTAAATATACATACACTACACACAAATTCCAACAGCAACTTCCTTCATGTAGAATTACCCGGTGCTAGAGGATCCCCAAAGATGACCACATGATCTGTACTATGGTTGCTGGAGGAGGGCGGAAGCAAGACTATATTCATCTGACTATATGCTTAATAATAAGCATAGGGAAAGGAATCATGAGATGCTCAACAGAAAGTACAGGGCGTTCAAGCAATGAAAGGCAGTGTACTTGTTTTAAATCTATGTTACGTTCTTTTGCTAATGTTATTAAGTTTTAAGCCGTATGTCTCACCAGCAGAAATACAGCATTTAACCTATATTTTACATCTATCTATCTGTCTATCTATCTATCTATCTATCTATCTATCTATCTATCTATCTATCTATCTATCTATCTATCTATCTATCTATCTATCTATCTATCTATCTATCTATCTATCTATCTATCTATCTATCTATCTGATAATAAAAATAGATGTGTGAGTTTGCTAAGTGAGATACAATTAGTTCTCATACTTTGAGCAGGATGAATACATTATTTATGCTTCTTATATCTCCCACAGCATGAGAACATGTGGGCTGTAGTTGTACCAAATCATCTTTTCTCAAATGCCATAAAAGTGCCTCCAAATTGCCTCAGCTCAGGAAGAAACTGTGATGCTGCTTATGCAAGAAGCCACCCTCTTCACCTTGACATTTTCCTGCTAGGAAACATCTTCATTTTTTTTTTTACTCCTTTCTAGTGTTCAGATAGTGGGAAAGGTAGAAGATAAGTGCATCACTACTGGGCCAAAGCACACATACACACCATAACCTAATCTCACAGTTTGAACTTTCTCTCAAACTTTATCTACTGATCATCATCAAGGAAATGCCTATAAGATCTCTAAATATGATCTTTTAAAGTATGCTGTCCTTTCTGTATCTCAGAAAAAAACCCGGAAATGTTATTTTTGTAGATGACCTCTTCTCAAATCCCTGAGTGGCCATGGTGGCTGGGAGATTCTGGAAACAGTAATACAAAAAAGTACTGTTCCAAGCTCTGTTCTGTATGAGAATCATGTGGTCCTTTTAGTCGTTGATTTTGCTCATGGGTCAAGCTGACAGTAAACTTTATTTTTAAAATTATTTTAGTGATGTGTGTGCAAAAAAACCCAACCCAATTTATTTCTTTAATTTAATTTATTCACAGGTGCCTCTTTTGTTTTTATGGGGTTTTTTTGCATGCTAGCTATTTCATTTCTGGTTTCCCTAATTGTATTTCCTGGCACTTATCCAAAGTAAGCCCATCAGAACGCTTAACAATGACTCTGAAAACTGGGAGGCAAGACAACAGAGACTCAATCTACTTGAATTACTTTTTAAAGTACATGAGAAAGAAAAATCATCATCAGACCCATGCAAAAAAAACCCTACTCACTCACCACCAACCCATTCAAAAAACAGTAAGACACCCAAAAATTAGGAAAGAGAAAACAGCAGTATGAGTTAAGTGCTCCCCACCTAGCACAATAGAGACCCTAAACACGTCCTCAGCTTCATGGAGGGGCTGAGGAAGTGAAAAACGTTTTTTAAAAGATGTAAACATATGTAATGCACATACCTAACACACATACCTAATTCTATTTTTAAAGTGACTCAGCACATAATTCTCTGCTCTAATAATGCTTTTTAAGAATATTCCACTTCCTCTGCCCCTCCATGGAGCTGAGGAAGTATTTAATTCGTCAATAGAGTGGCCCGCTTCCTAAGCCACTTCACAATATTGGTAAATTGACAGCAGGCTGCTGTGGACCAGATAGGGGAACTTGAGGTCCATCTGCCGTTGGATCCTATTTAGCCCAATCCGGCCCAGCCCTCATGTAGACAAGCCCTCATTCTTCTACTAATTTATTGGTAGGAGCTTCCAGTTGGACTGATAATGAAACCAAGGAACAGAATTTTTTTTTCAATGTCGGTTTCTTCATTGTCAACGTCAAAGTTACGCAATTGTTCTGTAGACATGATTTTTGTCTTGATATTAGATTGCAGTCCTGCTTTGGTAGTCTCTTCTTTCTTTTTAAGTTGTTGCTACTTTCTACCAGTAATATGGTATCATTTGTATATACAGTATTAGATTGTTGATGTTTCTTCCAACAAGTCTGAGTCCTTTTTCATCTGAACTTAACCCAACTTTATGTATGATGTGTTCTGCATACACCTTCACTTAAAAGAAACCATTCTGTTCCTCCATATTCTATTCTAACAGTAGCTTCTTGTCCAGAGTATAGATTATGATCAGCTCAATCATCTCTTGAGATACATCATAAGAACCCATAGCTTTTCATGTTTCACACAAAGGTTTTGCAGTAATCAATAAAGCACAGAGTGCTTTTCTGAAAAATCTTTGGCCAGGCTTTGCATTATAACCCCAATTGCTTGTGCTACATGTTGTGTCACTATTATAGCCATGCTATTTTTTTGAGTTCACTGTTTCCAGATTTATGAAACTAACACTGATCAATGTCAGACACAAGACCAAGGAACAGCTTTCAAGCTAAAGGCAAAATTGTCCTCTAGAAAGGCAATATTGCCCTCTTAATGTGACTATAATGTGTCACTAATAAGAGGCTTTTATTGTGTTCCAAGAGGAGAATTTCTCCTGTAGCTCACAAGATATTCCTTGGTCTTGTCTCCAACAGTAGTCTCAGAAATCTTGGACCTTTAGTAAGGCGTAGCATGCCATGATGTTAGTAATTTATTATAGTTTTTGTTCCTACTAGTCACTTTTAATTAAGCAAGAAAGGTAAAAGCAGTGAGCAATGCCCAGTGCCTGTATTTTTCAGTTCATTGCCAAATACTTTAATATGATGCAGAAACCAAGGGCAAATAAAATAATGGTTATGCACAGGGTGACAAAGCTTTATCTTGTCATAATGCCACTGTCCTTCCACATTGGGGCCACTGTACACTGCTATATGTGGAAGAATATGTATCTGCTACAGGATATGTCCATCTTGAAGGGCAACACTTTCTCTTCAGAGGTTTATTGTAGCTGTTCTTTGCATTATCACAGAGAGACTCACAGACATAATGGAAATCAATTGGAACAATGTTAAGCATTCTTCTAAGCCACTACTGAGTTAAAAGTAGTTTGTCATAATGTCCCACAGATTATGGATGCTGCTGAAGCAAATGTCCAAGACAGAACATTTCCTCCTTTCTCCTTCTGTTATGTGGTTTGGGAATTTCAGAATATACTCTCTGGTATGCATGAATATAAGGAGGAATGTTTTCTTAATGCCATCTGCTACAGGGAGTTTCTTTCCCAACAATAATATCAGGCAAGTTACTTGCTATTTTGTTTCATTTTTGGCCTACTTAGAAAAACTTCGAGAGCCTGAGGCAAGGCAGATTTACTTAGAAGTAAGTATTATTAAGATGACTGGAAGTTACTCTGAAAGAAGTACAGCCAAATCCTTAGAAGTAAGTTTTGCTGAACTGAATAAGATGGCCTAGTGCTAAGCATATTAGTCAAGGATATTTAACTTTGCCGTTCAACCTTAAACAGGTTAGAACTCCAGGCTCATAATACGATCCTATGCAGGTTTACTCAAGGAAGTCCTACTCTGTTCAGTGGGACCTACCTTTCCTGGAAGTCTACAAGCATTCCTGAAAGGAAAAGTGTGCAGGATTGGCTCCTATTGTTGGAGCTTTTTGCAACCTCACATGCTGCCTTTAGTAGGTTTGGCTGGGAGGCACTTTCCTGGGCTGCAGTGACTGTCAATCTATCCAGCACTAACCAATCCCTGCCTCTGGATTCACAGAGAGCCCTGCTTCTCTGCTCAGTGCTTTATCCCTCTCTAGAGTCTGTTGAACTCTGTTGTTGTCTGTCTGCTGTTTGATCTATTCACAACTGTAAGTAAAGAAAAACATTTTTATCCTTTCTTCTACTAATAACTCAGAGTTAGTTATTGAGATGGAAAGTGCCAGTTGAAGAGAAAAAGGGGTGGACTATTCTGGGGAACTTGAAACTATTCTGCTCTGTGGATCCCTGCACTTTTGCTGCACAGTTAGAGGAATTTAATTAAAATTGAAAACTCTGCAACACCAGTATGCATACTTATAGTGAGCTGGGCAAAGATGGGGAGTGTGCCTTGTAAGAGAACAACCAGCCTGTACAATCTTGGGCAAGCTACACAGTCCCAGGGCACCTAGAAAACACTGGGGAGGGTTGCCATTAGAATCAGCTTGACAGCACACATTTATTGCTCTTATGAGCCCCACCAAAACTGTAATTAAACAGGATTGCAGCCATGTTGCACAGTCTTTTGTATATACCATTTACTAGGGGCTAGGTCACACTCAGCATAGTGATTCCTGTTTCTGGTCTAGGATAGGGTTGTAACATTTCAACACTGAGAAACTACAGACCTGTCAAAAATATACCCTTCCCAAGTCCTGTGGATCATGATTTAGCCTGGGAGGAACAGAGCTTGGAAAGTCACCTTTTTGGACTACAGATCCCAGAACCTCACAGCCAACTGCCTGGGGGATCCTGGGAGCTGCAGTCCAAAAAAGTGACATTTCTAAGCTCTAGAAGCAAGTCCAGGAATCAAATACCCATCTCTCTGAAAATACATGGCAAGTGAAGAAATTATACCTGTGCCAAACTCAAAAGAAGGTGTGATGGAGAATGTTCCCTATGTAGCAAAGGCATTACTCCTGAAATGTGTTGGCAAAGACATGCAAAGAAACGAGTATTATGGGCCTGACAGAGGCATTGCTTGAAAATGCCTACTCCCTACTTGGTATCATTTAGGTGACAGATGGGCTTCTTGTATAACCAGCAAGAATTTGGCCTCCATATTCCCCCTCTCGTATCAAATTACTTTTGCTTATCCCCCCAGTTTCAAGAAGCAGCTGCTCGGTGGTTGGGGCTGAAAAGCTTACTGGGTGGACCGAGCGAGCCAACATTTCTCTGGGACACAGTCCTGGCAACTGAATGCTTAAAGTGCAAGCAAGCAAGGCCACTTCCAGTATATCCCTGAGCATTTGGTTTGACGGATGTGCACGGATTACAGTGATGTGGCCTGTAGCCATTGTACACTATCCAATGCAGGCCTTCGAACGCCGATGCCTGCTGCTTGCCTGCTGCTTAGCTCCATTTGGCTGGAGGCTGGGGTTGGTTTCACAGTGTACTTGGCATTGGCCTCCAACGACAGCATCGGTTTGTGGAAGATTGCAGGAAAGGTTTGCTCATCCGAGAGCTGTAACATGCAGTACATAAGCCTGATGCTTGGCACCTTCTTTGCATTTTTTGTTGCTTTGTACAAAAACACCCAGTTGTGTTTTGCTACCTCCTGACAGGTTTGTTGCAGAGAAAGTGTGGATTGGCTCTAGCTCATATGCAGGCCCAGAAAATTTATTCAGGATTCAGTTTCACAGAGTTGTCAGACATGTCACCTGAATCACAAAACACCACTGCCTGCCAAATGTTGACAAATTCCAATTCCACTTGGAAGCTTTGTCTGGGGTTGGTTTTGCATTACACAGAAGACACTGAGCCCACTTATCAGAATGATTTAGGAGAGCGCAGGAGGAGAAGCAGCCGCTGCCGCCACTGCCAAGTAGGAAGTGCCAAACCTTGTTTTGGGGAGTTGAGAATGCCTTCTTTGCATGCACATGATCCCAGGTTGAACCTCCAGTTAAAAGGATCATCTGTTCTGGCAGAATCTGTGCTTGAGGCTGTGGTCAGACACAGCCAGGGGAAGGAGACAATGCTTGGTCAGGTGGTACAGTGATTCTCAGCCTTTGGTATCTTGCAGTTTTCTGCCATCAGATCATTTTCAACAAATGGCAACCTTATGAATTATTACCTCCAAGAGGTCATTCTGTTAACAGCCCTGCTCAGGTCTTCTGAATCAATCCATCTCATGTTCAGGCTCCCTTTTCTGTCATCCACTTTTTCTAGCACAGTTATCTTTTGCACTAAGTCTTGTCTTCTCATGTTGGCATAATGTGAAAGACACCAGTTTCTTAAAATACCTGCCAGATGAACAAACCTTATCTGTGTCAAACTCTAGGGAATATGCATATAATATCTAAAGTACAACATTCTCAGTTGAGTCATTTTTGCTTCTAATGAGAGTTCAAGGTTAATTTGAGCTAAATCCCATTTATTTGTCTTTCTGGCAGTGCACAGTTATCTGTAAAGCTCTCCTCCAACACTGTATTTCAAATGCATCATTTTCTTCATTGTTCAGCTTTCATACCTGTACATAGTAACTGCAAATACCATAGCATGATCTTGGCCTTAGTGTACAGGAACACATCCTTACCCAGGAGGAGATTTTCTAACTGTTTCATAACTGCCCTCTGTCCTCTTCTTGGCTGCAATCCTCATTTTGATTCACAATTGAATCAAAGGAATAGAAAATCTTTATCTCAATTGCTTCATTGTCAACTTTAAAATTACGCAACTTTAGTCCATAATCATTATTTTTGTCTCATTGTTCAGTAGTAATTCTGGTTTTGTCCTTTCTTCCTGTACTCCAGCAATAACTCTATCAAAGAGCTGACAGGATTCTCTCCACCTTGAAAGAATCAAAGAAAGCTCACATTTTCCAAGAGATGCTTATGGTTTATAGTTATTCAGTTATTAGATTTTTCATTTATGGTAAATTGATGGACAAGGAAAACTGGAGATCAGGAGAAACAAGGAGTGTCTGAAGTTGTTACTAGCATGTCAAATGGTCACACAGATCGATAACTCCAGGTTACTTTCTTTTCTTTTTTTTCACATCCTGGGTTATTAATGTTTCTATTGGTTCTCTTTATTTATGTCCTTGTGGACTGGATTGGGTAATTGTGTTTTAACCTTTATTAGTCACCCAGAGTAGTGCTTAGGCACTAGATGGGTGGGATATAAATGTAACAAGCAAATCAATCAATCAATCAATCAATCAATCAATCAATCAATCAATCATTGTGTGTAGAATTGGAAGGAAATGGCATAAGACAATTGTAGAGTGTTTAGGACGACATAGGAATTGAAGAATAGTAGTAGCTGTTGTGAGAACACAGCATCCCAACCAAGACTACTTCTGTGCCCCTCCAGTGGTACATACAGCACTATACAAGAACCATTAAGCTAAAGCGATGGGCTGAGTCAGGGTAATATAGATAGAATAGTACAATAACAGTTCTAAAAGATTTTCGAAGTACAGTAAGAAAGGAGGACCGGTGGCCCTCCAAATGTTATTGGATTATATTGCAATTGACTAACCATGCTGGATGGGGCTGATGGGAGTTCAACTCAAAAAAACCCCACACACCCAAGACAGTGCCCACCAATTATTTCAGTAATGTTCACTGTGACTACACAAGGTAGGTCACTATAATATCTCCATCACCAACAGAGACTAGATCTTGCGTAAGGCAATCCAGTGATTTAACAGCTGAACTGAGATGTGGACTGAAGACGTCTGGTTCATTGCTCATGCTCTTAACCTGTGTCCTGTGTCGGTTCATTATTCCTCGCCCAGAGGCAGGAACGATAATTGAACGGTATGCAAGGCTTTCTCTGCAAATTGAGGGAAACATCCTGCACACTGCAGAGATTAAAGGAGACCTACAAGCTACAGGGCAGGTAATTTTAACAGGCCAGAGAGCCATTTTTCTGATCCTGGTGGCCTCTGCAGGCCCCCTCAGACCATGAACGTGCAAAACTAAAGAAAAGAGAAGAAATTAGGAGGCTTCCAGGAAGAAAGGGGGGCACAGAAACAGTTCCAGGGCTGCACTTCTTCCAAAGGAAAGGAAAGTTGCAGTAAAAGGAAGAGTGGAAAGAGAGATACGGGGAGCTGAGTAAGATGAAATGGGAATGAAAGCTCTCTGAACAGTCTCATAGGTTTGTTCTTGTTTGTTCTTTCTTGTCTGAGCACAGCAGATGCTAGGTCATAGACAGGTGTATGTTATACATAAAGTGATACTGGAACTGTTTAAATGTGAAACAGCTCTTTGATTCTGACCCAAATCATTGCTGAAAGGGACGTCAAAAGCTATGAAGATCAAATCGTCTAGGTCTGTCTCGCAAGGACTGTAATTTGTTGATACAAATTTGTTTGGTGAATTTCCTGGGTGATGTTGAACCAGTCCCACCACTGTGATTTCCGCGCCCCTTTTCTCCATTTTTGGATGTTTTCCTTACAATTGCATCAAACTAGTTTAACAAATTAGCACTTATCAACAGCACTTATTCTACCAAGCTTGACAAGAGAACATGTTTTAAGTGTACGTACCATCTGTTTCTACTGCTTTCCTGTCTTAATGTTGTCATTCCACTGTTCCTTCATACTCTGTTTCCATGCATGACTGGCTGCACATTGTACATTAACTGACAACAATATGAGCAGATGCTTCAACTTCACTTGCACGTATAAAATTCCAGCAGATCTTATTCACTTATTTCAAAATAGAGAATTTCGTTGAACTATCATTATAGGATTACAGATAGCTTAAACAGTCATGTTTTGACTTAAAACCTCTTGTGTCATCTGGCATGAACATTGCTAAAAAATTAAGGGATTCTTTTGCACCGATCATAACACAGAGATAAAAACAACTCTGTGAGCAATGTAATAACAATAGCTGTGAGAAAAAAAATGTGTCAAAAAAGTAATCTGAATTGGACTGTTATCACAACAACTCTAAGCAAAGGGGTTGAATGCGCAACTATTTAAGAAGGGAAAAGAGAGAGGAAAAACAGCATATAATAACCAGATAAAAGATACAAATTAATGTCCATGGGGAAAGATGGAAAATATGTGACTCTCCAGATGTTCTTGGATTCCAATTCTCATCAGTCCCACCCTGTACAGCCAGTAGTCAGGGATGACGGGAATGGTAGTCCAGCATAATCTTGGAGGAGACAATTTGTCTGTCCTTGTCCTAGAAAATCATTCATACATGCAATGGATACCAATCCAGTCATGCTTAGATAAGCCCTATTGAAATCAATGGGACTTAAGTTAGTAATTGATTTTCATGGTGGATGTATCACTAAGGCTGGATCCAACCAAATAAGATTTGAAGTGGAATAGGAAAATCTGGGCAAGTGGTTTTCCTTTCAAGCTATAAACTGGAAAGTTCAGAGTATCTCTGGCCAAAATCCAGCTGGAGAGTTATGCCACTGTATGTTGCAATTTGCTCTGGAATTGGCACAGATGAATTTGAAGTATTTTCCAATGTAGTTGCAAACTAACTAGCAGCAAATTGTTACTGAGATTATGCCACTGCATTTACACTGGCATAACTCTCCAGTTGGATTCTAGCCATACACAATATAAAGTCAACATGAAACAGTCCATCCTTTTTTTCCTTCCAATACGGACTCCTCCCCACCTAAATTAAATTGTGTGGCAACATAAATTGCAGCCACAAAAGAGACTGCAAATCAAGCCAATGCAATGTAGTTGCACCCTTAGCTTCTGCTTATATCCTTCATCACTCACCAACTCAGGCAACTGGAGCACAAGACATACAAGCAAGAACTTGCTAACCTGCTACAATTGGCACTTACAGTGATGTAACTAACCACTAAGATTCTGGCCAGAACATTTTTAATGGAAAAGTAGTGTATACATCAAAATATTATTACTGTTGCTACCAGACTTTGGAAACATTGTCGTTTTGGACCTTTTTGGACTAAGCTCCCAGAATCTCCTGGCCAGGTGCATAAAGGCTGTTCCCATGCAGGCTGGAGGATCCTGGGAGTTGTAGTCCAAAAAAGTAAAGTTTGCAGATAATGGCTACAATTATATTAGTACTACTAATTATCCGAATAAATAAGATGGCAGGAGGAAATGGTGAGTTGCATTTAATGAAGAGAAATCAAACAAAAGCTACCAGAGTCGATGGCAAGCCAGTAATTAATGCCCAGTATATATTCAGGTTACAGAGAGCTGCCCTCCTCAAATGTTACTGAAGTGGGTAAATTAATGCTTCTGTCCTCTTGCTCTCAACAGACAAGCTTGCATAATCAGTACAGACATAAGGTTTGGGTTTCCTGACATGCAGAAAAATCAAATAACTAACATATCCTGACACTACCATAACATTAGAGAGCTGTTCCTGCTTTGCTCAGAAAACTTATCCAGTGGGTTGCATACATGCCCGAATGGACCTTATCTAGATTGCTGAACCATCAGCATTTGATTACAGACTAAGGCTGAGGCAGGATGATGGATGGACTCCTACCCATTATATACCTAACTCTGTTTCTCAAGATTTATGGTAAACACACCTACTTAGCATAATAGTTGTGTACCTTAAATGTGTGCCTATTTATCTTTGTCACATCCCTCCAAGACGGGTGTGTGCTGCTGCTGCAGCAGCATTTTATCAATAATAGGGCTAAATCACAGAAACCCTTGGGACAAGGAAAGTTTTAAATATCTTGTGTAAGACTTGTGCAATTCAAGGAGGTTATACCGGTCATCAGAGATGACAGCAGTCACAAGGTAATTTTAGCTAGATACACATGCTTACTCTTAGACAAGCACCATTGGTTTTAAATATGGGGCAATATGTGCAGCAGCTTCAAATCCCTGTGACTATTATTACACTGCCAAAAGGCTGTCACTTCCAAAGCTTGGAAGATGTTCCTTTTCTAGAACTGTCAGAAACCTCTAACCAGTATGGCTGGTGGCCATGTTGGCTTGAGGACTCTGGGAGATGTCCAAAAAAAGACACGTCCAAGCTCTGGTCACTTCAGTGATCATTTATTTGCACATTGCTATGTTTATCCCAGTTTCCTGAGCAGTGACAAGTTCAAGGGGTGAAGCATTTTAAAAGGAAATCACAGCAAGCTTATTTCTGTTTTGGAGTCCTTGAGTATAATTGAAATATACAGGCTGAGCAAAGATGGAGCACCTCAACAGAAGGCCAAAGTCTCCTAGACCTACCCAAACGTATCCCTTTTCATTTTTGTACCTTAATGGGCTTCATAATGAGACTTGTGTTGTCCCACTGCCTGCATCATTCATATATTTTAAGTGGGTCTAGATGATTATCTTCTTTCAGTTATAATTCTCACATTTTTTTCCTTAAAAAAAGCTTGATGAAGGAAAAGATAGCAGCAAAAATGATCAAGAAATGGCAGCATTTCCCCTAAAAGAAAAGGTTACAAAACTGAGGGTTGTAAGGGAAGACATGAAAGCACTCTGTAAAATTACAGAGTGTCGTGTGGAAAAACCAGATAGGGAGTTTCCTGTTTCATAATACTAGAACCTGGGGTCATCCTCTGAAGCTGAACTGTGGCAGATTCAAAACAGATAAAAGGAACCATTTCTTCATATTTATACCATAGAATTCACTGTCACAGGATGTAGGAGTGGCTGCTAATAGGGGCAACTTTAAAGGAGGGCTGAATAAATCCATGGAGGATAAGGCCATCCATGGCTTCTGGTTAGGATGGCCAAATATCATCTCCTTTGTCAGATGTGGTATGTCTCTGTATATCAATTGCTGGAGAATATGAGAAAGAAGGTAAAGTTGCAATCATGTTCTTCTGTGGGGCTTCTCATACAAAACTGGTTGGCTATGTGAACACTGAACATTGAATAAGATAAGCCTTTGATCTAATTTGGTGTGGCTCCTCTTATCTTCCTATATTAGCTGCACAATGTTTTTTGACATGTAAATGAGAAGATTGAGATTAGGAAGGACAGCTATAAAGAAACTAGAAAAGATCCTCAAATGCAAGGATGTACACTGGAGACAAAGACCAAGATCACTCATGCTATGGCATTCCTAACTATCATGTACGGATGTGAAAGCTGGACAGCCAGGAAAGCTAAGAGGAAAAGCCAAGTAATTTGAAAATTGGAAATTGGTGTTGGGAGCATGATATCTCAAAGACTACAAGAAAGACAGCGAAGTGAGGGCTAGATCAAACGAAGCCTGAACATTCTCTAAAAACTAAAATGACTAAGCTGAGCCTTTTGGATTTTGGACAAGAGGAAAGCCAATATGGCTTTGAGTTTGGAAGACCAGAACAATGGCATAACCTTTTTGGAGGGCACTAATTCCTAGTGTTGCCAAGAGCTGTAAGTGACTTAACTGCATAGTAGGAGTATTCTTACTGGAAGCACCTCAGTTTCTTTCACATTCTAATTGCAGTATTTACTGATCTTTTTATACAGACACAGATTGCCCTTCTACCCATCAAATTCACAGACATGGGCAGACGTACTGCACTATCTGGATCTACTAGAACAGGGAAGGTGTGACCAAGGGGAACACACAGTTTAGTTCCAAGACTCAGCTCCTGGACTCCCAACTCAACACACACCAAAAAAGAAAACAAACAAACAAAATGGAGTCCTGAGATACAGCAAAGAGAAGGTTCTGTAGGGTTTACAGGAAATCACCCACTGTCATCTTCTGGAACGTTCTCAGCAGGTACATTTCGGACCACTCAGAAACAATTTCCTAAACACTTGTCGAATCTTATATCAGGCGGTGGTCATCAGGAAGGGAGATGATCTGAAAAATTCATAGCCTGTGGCTTTTCCTGTTGATTTTGTACAATTGGGTGTTTTCTATGGCTGTTCATGAGGTAAGTATCCTAGTTAGATATGCCTAAAGCCAACAGGCTTGCAGTCTTCCCACTGTCTAATAAGGAGTTGTGAAAAATGGAAGGAGAAACAGCCATTGAATCAACATGAAGAGTTAGGTTATTGAGCAGGGGCCTGAAAACAATAGTTTTTTGTCAGTTTTTTTGCATAAGAATAATTGCTGCTTGAAGGAACATAATAAATGGGTTAATGCCAAATGTAATTGTATAACATTTATTAAATGGTGGAGTTTTAAAAATTAAATTATGCTAATATGAGGAACACTGAACAATATCCTTTTAGAAAATGATTTCTTATAATCATTTAGTTCATTGCATTCAGTGGATGTTTTGCTTGAATGAACTCCCAACTCATTCTATTTTAGTTTTTCAAATATTGGCTAGTTGCCACTGCACCATTTTTAGTAGGCTTGCCAGCATATTCTACTATATTAGAGTTTCTGTAATGGTGACAGTATTTGGAGAGAAATATCTTTAGCAGAATGTGCTAGAGTATATATAAATTACTAATTATGGAAAATGCTAAAATCTGAATGCACTTGTATGAGACACAATGTCTCATACAATGTGTAAATATTCATACTCTTTCATGCCCACACTCAGACCTGTTTTCTCAGTTAGCAAATTCATGAAATGATTTTTAAGAATTAAAATCTTCAACATTACGGCACACAGAAAGAACTTATGATTTAAAAAAAGAGTTTGCAGTCTCATCTCCACCCTAAGTTGGGGAATTTTTGGCTTCTGTGGATATATCTTTAGACATATTTATTTGAGTCTTTTTCAAAACTGGACCACTCCTTTCTTTCTTTCTCAAATGTTTTGAATTAACACTAGTATGTTTTCTACATTAATTTATTTTTATAGAACTAAAACTAAGGTTACTCCCACCTGCATTAGAACTATTGAAATGAAGATGAGTTAACTATGAATAAAAACAGGGTTCAGAATCACCTGAAGCTCCTGATGTTGTATATAAGAAAATTCTTATAACTATATAGACGATTTAAATGTATTGAGTAAAATGTTATACGAAGGTATCATTGTTGTAACTAGTGTATTGTCACCCTTTTGTTCTTTTCAACAATTCCTGGAGAAGATCACAGAATAGCTTGCCCAAAATGTGTTGATCTTTTTTTTTAGTGATTAAAAACATTCTTCCCTGCATCCTGAGACAAGGGGTCTGTTCTTCTGATTGGGTCACCATGCCCCTTGCATGTTACTTCAGAAGTGCAAAACCAAGAAGTGCGTGCTATTCTTTTCAGGGCTTCCTGTTGACATATAAAAAGGTCTGTGGAGTAGGACTTTCCATTATGGATCACTGAAATGGAAAGACATGTACCTGTGTCTATGTCGATGTGTGCATGCATCTACCAACTGGCCCTGTGTGATTGAAAAAGCAGCTGGAGCTGTTATATGCCTCAGGATGTGGGGTATGCTGGAAGATTCAGGTGTTCCAATGGAACATTCTTATAAATATGCAGTTCCATACAACTGCACGGTAGGATGGATAATAAACAAAAATAGTTCTGAAGGAACTTCTTTTAAGAAGGGCTGTTCTCTTTGTGAGTCTACCTATCCATATTTCCTCTGCTGGATTTAAAACAGGACTATGTTCACATCGGTTCTTCAAGCAGAGAGAAGTACCAAGGGCTATGACTTCGGTTTAACTGGAAGTTGAGTCATGGCAACTGGACTTCTTTCTTATTACCGTATTTTTTCGTGTATACGACCCCCCAATGTATAAGCCGATCCCTAATTTTGACCCTTGCTGGAGGCGGAGGAGCAGTCAATGGGCAGCCGCAAGAGGTGGCTGGGCGCGGCTGCTCCTTCGCCTTTGCCTCTACCTCTCGCGGCTGCCCATTGACTGCTGCTGCCACCTCCAGATCGCCTCCTCCAGCACCACTCGCGGGCTCCCTTCAGGCAGGGGACAAGGCGGCAACGTGAGCTGGAGGTGAGCCCCGGCAGTGGCGCTGGAGGAGGCGATTGGACAGTGATGGCAGCAGCAGCAGGAGGCGGAGGCGGAGGAGCAGTTGGTAGGAGACCCCTGATATCCGTCCCCAGAAAAATCAGGACCACACAAACCAGGAAGACCACTGTTAACAACTGTCAACAACCCATGGCAATGGGTGGAGAAGGACTGAAGAGGTAGGATTTTCACTCCCTCCCTCGTCCTTTGTCCATCTAATGAGCCTATTCAGACCAGGGGGAAGTGAAACCAACATGGAGGATCTATCAGGGGTCTCCTACCAACTCTCCTCAGATGGAAGAAGCTACTTGGATGAGTAGCGAAACATTTCAACCTAATAAGAAAGAAGTCCAGTTGCCATGACTCAACTTCCAGATAACCTCACCTGGATGACTGACAATCTTTACAGATATACCTGGGTTTAATTTTCTTGGGCAGAAGGTCACTGGAGGCACATTACTGTTCTGTAGCATTTGTGTTTATTTACAGACATGCATGCAGGCTGAGCATAAAGAGAGGAACATCTTAAATGACTCATTGGCCACATCAGACAAAGTCTTGTGTTCTCACAAGAGATCTCCAGAGAGGTGTGTGTATATTATGTGCCATCAAGTTTCATCCGAGGGTCTCCCTAACAGGTTAGGAAGATACTTCGGGTGTGAATTTACCATTGCTGGCCCCCAGCAAGTTTCCATGACTGAGTGGGGATTCAAACCCATGAGTCTGAATCCATGTCCATGGGTCTCCCAGGGAAAGGCCACTTCCTCAATAGTTGATAGTGTACACTGTTAAAAGCAATATCTGTTACTTTCTCTGTCTCCAATTCAAACTGCAGTCTTGTTAGCAGTCTTGTCCGTGAGAAAAATAACAAATCTCTGTTAGGGCAATACTTTATAAAGCCAACCCAGAGGTCGCCAAACAGTGTCTGAGTGTTTATGTTCTGGAGAATTCAAAAGCTTGGACATAATTTTGTGATCTCCGACTTGACCTAATGAAGGTATTGCCTTAGTATGGATTTTGAAAGGGCAGTTTGTCCTTTGTCTCCTTCACAGTCATCTAGAGTGCACATTTTCCCAGCATATGAGCTGAGGGTGGGAAAAAAGAGCCATGCTTTTTGCCAGAAATTTCTCTCACCTTCCAGAGGAGTCTCTAGCTGATTTTTCGTTACTGAATCCTTTCTCTTTTGCTTCCCTAATGAATATAATCACAAAGGTAGTTGCAATGGTGTACAAGAAGAAAAAAACAAATTCCAAATTCCACTGCTGGGCAATACCTTTATTAGGACCAGCCACAGTTCCACAACAGCATATGCACCGTACAGTTCGACAGAACTCTGCATCAATCTGTGTGGCAACAATCCACACATTAAAAATGAATAAATAAATAACTAGACAGTTCCAGGGATGAGAGTGGAGCAGGGAAGTCACAATTAGCCTAGATATTTCAGTCACGACATTGGCAGTAATACCCAGTTCCATTAGATGCTGAATGCAAGTCTGATGAGTCTTTGGTAGGTGACAACGTCTACTACAATGAAAAGGAAATTATGGTTCTCTGTCTCTGAAAATACAAGGCTGGTTGCCGCACGGAGGCAGATCTCTGAGCTGTAACCATCCTTATATTCTCAGAGATATACTGTATTTATTGTTTCCTTGTCAACAAATACTGGTCAACTTTGCCTGAAGGGGGAAGAAATATTCAACAATGCTTCTAGACCCCCACCCACCTACCCCCACCCTTAATTCTCTTCCTTCCACATTTCTAACCTTAGAACAATAGCATCTAGACAGTGCAATGGAGCCAAGACTCACAGGGTCAAAGCCCCAGGACCTCCTGAGTTGCAGGGACCATGACCCCACCAGCCATACCCCTTCCTTGTTCCTCCGGAGCTTAGTGGCAATCTTGACAGTAGCTGGGTGAGAAAACAATTTGCCTAGGAATAGTATATTTTTGCAAGCTCCCCCTATCAAAATGTAAAGTATTTGAGAGTGGCTTTCTCTTGAATGAGTAATTAAAAGCCATTAACTGTTTGTAAGACCTCTTCTTGTTCTCCTTCCGGATTGTTTCTCTGCCTACATTTTTGGACTGTCCTTATTGGGGTGTTGAAGTTACTCCTTATTGGGTGAAAATTATCTTATATATTTATTAATTGTACTGTGGTGCTTCTGACATGAACCATGAAAGACTGGGGAGTTGGCTACGAGGACAGTCACAATCTGCACCTACAGTTCCACATTTATCATTGTGTCACTGCCTTTGAAGGGAATGCATTGAATCAGGTGCCTTTGTAATCCCTAGGGACTATTTGGTTCAGCCCAATGTGTGGTTGAAATCTTAGGAAGAGACTGTGATTCAGGTTTGAGTTAGAAAGAATGGAATTGCTGGAGGGGCAGAGGCCACTGTTCCCAGGGGGTGAGATAGCCCTTGCCACCTTGGTCGACGTAGCAGAATTTCAATATGTCTATGCAGGAAGGGCACTGGAAAGGTGAAGCCATGTAATGATATTATGAATTTGTATTTGCATTTTATTTTAGGATTTCAGAGACTGTATATTTGGAGCCAGTTCTTTTATGTTGTGGATGTCCCATCTGAATTTATAAATATCTGGGATTTTCTTTTCATTTCACTTCAGTGATACATGAATTCTTCTTTATTTCTTCAAACAACTCCTGCTCTGTTACTGGTGAAAAGAACTCGAGGTGTACAAATTGTAGCATCCAGTTTTGTTATATCACTATTGTTGTTTTGTTATACAAGTATATAAAAACATGTTTGTAAAGCTTGTGTTTGCAATACTTGTTTATGACAGTGATAGATAGATAGATAGATAGATAGATAGATAGATAGATAGATAGATAGATAGATAGATAGATAGATAGATAGATAGATAGATAGATAGATAGATAGAACCAGAGAGTGTTACATCTCCACCAGCCAATATTTCTGTACAACTTCATGATAAATATGAGCACAGAAAATAAAATTGTGCAAATATGATCTAATTCCACCATGGAAGAGAGGACAGAAAAATTATTGTTTCAAAATTCTGAATGTTAATTGAGTTTTCTGATAATGAGCATTTGTCAACGGTGAGGCTGGAACATCTGCAGGCTTTCTTTCAGAATTAAGGTCAGGAGGAGGCGCTTCTCCTTAATGAGAGCTGCCACCAGCCTCTAATACGGATGACAAAAATGAAACAACTATCTTCAGGCAGAATGACAGTTTGATAGAAATATGTGCTGGATATTCTCATATTAAAACTGTACTATTTGCTACTTTCCTATATGCCACTGGGCATTGCTGTGGGAGTGTATCCATGTACTGTCAAGAGTTCTTGGCATTTTTTAGAAATTCTAATTGGTTGAATATTGATGCTGAATTGGAAGGTAGGCGCAAAATGCCACACAACATTCTCTTGGTGTGCCGTCCATCACAAGGGGTGTCCTGTCATTTGCTTGGAATGATGTTTAGTCCAGAAATGGTGGAGCGCAAGTGAGTGTGTGTGTGTGCGTGTGTGTGTGCACGCGCGTATGTGTGATTTTCTCCCCCTTCCTCTGATATTCCCTTACTCACTTATCAAGTTTGCCATAGCAGCTGAGTATTCCTGTGCTCATCTTCTCTCATCTCCTCCATCTTCTAGCAAAGCCCCTGATGCCAGCAAAGTGGGGAGGGAGAGATGTTGTTAACACCCAACCTCTTCCTTGATCCTAGAACCTCCTTTTCTTCTTCTGAAACTTCTCAGCCACCACTAAATCCAATGCACCAATTCTCACCTCCCTTCCACCCAGAATGAGTTAAAGAATGATGAATCTGCTTTCTGGAGTGAAAGTGAAGCAGTACCACCTGAAAGTGCTTAGACCAAAAGGGCCATGAATATTGCTACCATTTTGTTTTCCAATATGTTTAATCCAGAGACTAACTAGTAGTTGTTTCTCCTATACACAAAAAACAAAAACAGAGGATAGCTATGCTTGTAAGGGGGGAAATATCCAAACCCCATAGTATAGTAGTACTTTTATTAGGACCAATTAATTACATGTCCTTAGTTAATGGCCCCCTTCATGGATTGCTGCCTTGTCGTGGCGAAGGGGCTTGAGTAATTCAGAGAAGCTATGGGCTATGCTGTGCAGGGACACCCAAGACGGACAGGTCATAGTGGAGAGTTCTGACTAAACGCGATCCACCTGGAGCAGGAACTGCCAAGCCACTCCAGTATCTTTGCCAAGAAAACCCCATGAACAGAAACAAAAGGCAAAAAGATATGACACTGGAAGATGAGCCCCTCAGGTCGGAAGGCATCCAACATGCTACTGAGGAAGAGCGGAGGACAAGTACGAGTAGCTCCAGAGCTAATGAAGTGGTTGGGCCAAAGCCGAAAGGACGCTCAGCTGCAGACATGCCTGGAAGTGAAAGGAAAGTCCGATGCTGCAAAGAAAAATACTGCATAGGAACCTGGAATGTAAGATCTATGAACCTTGGTAAGCTGGATGTGGTCAAATAGGAGATGGCAAGAATAAACATTGACATCCTGGGCGTCAGTAAACTAAAATGGACGGGAATGGGTGAATTCAATTCAGACGATTATCAAATCTACTATTGTGGTCAAGAATCCCATAGAAGAAATGGACTGGCCCTCATAGTCAACAAAAGAGTGGGAAAAGTTGTCCTGGGATACAATCTCAAAAATGATAGAATGATTTCAATACGAATCCAAGGCAGACCTTTCAACATCACAGTAATCCAAGTTTATGCACCAACCACCGATGCTGAAGAGGCTGAAATTGACCAATTCTATGAAGACTTACAACACCTTCTAGAACTGACACCAAAGAAAGATGTTCTTCTCATTCTAGGGGACTAGAATGCTAAAGTAGGGAGTCAAGAGATAAAAGGAACAACAGGTAATTTTGGCCTCAGAGTTCAAAACGAAGCAGGGCAAAGGCTAATAGAGTTTTGTCAAGAGAACAAGCTGGTCATCACAAACACTCTTTTCCAACAACACAAGAGGCGACTCTACACATGGACATCACCAGATGGGCAATACCGAAATCAGATTGATTACGTTCTCTGCAGCCAAAGATGGAGAAGCTCTATACAGTCAGCAAAAACAAGACCTGGAGCTGATTGTGGCTCTGATCATCAGCTTCTTATAGCAAAACTCAAGCTTAAACTGAAGAAAGTAGGAAAAACCACTGGGCTAGTCAGGTATAATCTAAACCAAATCCCTTATGAATACACAGTGGAAGTGAAGAACAGATTTAAGGAACTAGATTTGGTGGACAGAGTGCCTGAAGAACTATGGATGGAGGCTCGTAACATTGTACAGGAGGCAGCAACAAAAACCATCCCAAAGAAAAGGAAATGCAAGAAAGCAAAGTGGCTGTCCAACGAGGCCTTACAAATAGCAGAGAAGAGAAGGGAAACAAAATGCAAGGGAGATAGGGAAAGTTACAGAAAATGGAATGCAGACTTCCAAAGAATAGCAAGGAGAGACAAGAGGGCCTTCTTAAATGAACAATGCAAAGAAATAGAGGAAAATAATAGAAAGGGAAAAACCAGAGATCTGTTCAAGAAAATTGGAGACATTAAAGGAACCTTTTGTGCAAAGATGGACATGATAAAGGACAAAAATGGTAGGGACCTAACAGAAGCAGAAGACATCAAGAAGAGGTGGCAAGAATACACAGAGGAATTATACCAGAAAGATCTGGATGTCCCGGACAACCCAGATAGTGTGGTTGCTGACCTTGAGCCAGACATCCTGGAGAGTGAAGTCAAGTGGGCCTTAGAAAGCATGGCTAACAACAAGGCCAGTGGAGGTGATGGCATTTCAGTTGAACTATTTAAAATCTTAAAAGATGAGGCTGTTAAGGTGCTACACTCAATATGCCAGTGAGTTTGGAAAACTCAGCAGTGGCCAGAGGATTGGAAAAGATCAGTCTACATCCCAATCCCAAAGAAGGGCAGTGCCAAAGAATGCTCCAACTACCGTACAATTGCACTCATTTCACACGCTAGAAGGTTATGCTCAAAATCCTACAAGGCAGGCTTCAGCAGTATGTGGACCAAGAACTCCCAGAAGTACAAGCTGGATTTTGAAGGGGCAGAGGAACTAGAGACCAAATTGCTAACATGTGCTGGATTATGGAGAAAGCCAGAGAGTTCCAGAAAAACATCTACTTCTGCTCCATTGACTATGCAAAAGCCTTTGACTGTGTGGACCACAGCAAACTATGGCAAGTTCTTAAAGAAATGGGAGTGTCTGACCACCTTATCTATCTCCTGAGAAATCTATATGTGGGACAGGAAGCAACAGTTAGAACTGGATATGGAACAACTGATTGGTTCAAAATTGGGAAAGGAGTACGACAAGGCTGTATATTGTCTCCCTGCTTATTTAACTTATATGCAGAATACATCATGCGAAAGGCAGGACTGGAGGAATCCCGAGCCGGAATTAAGATTGCCAGAAGAAATATCAACAACCTCAGATATGCAGATGATACCACTCTGATGGCAGAAAGTGAGGAGGAATTAAAGAACCTCTTAATGAGGGTGAAAGAGGAGACCGCCAAAAATGGTCTGAAGCTCAACATCAAAAAAACTAAGATCATGGCCACTAGCCCATCACCTCCTGGCAAATAGAAGGGGAAGATATGGAGGCAGTGACAGATTTGACTTCCTTGGGCTCCATGATCACTGCAGATGGCGACAGCAGCCACGAAATTAAAAGACACCTGCTTCTTGGGAGGAAAGCAATGACAAACCTAGACAGCATCTTAAAAAGCAGAGACATCACCTTGCCGACAAAGGTCCGCATAGTCAGAGCTATGGTTTTTCCAGTAGTGATGTATGGAAGTGAGAGCTGGAGCATAAAGAAGGCTGACCGCCAAAGAATTGATGCTTTTGAATTGTAGTGCTGGAGGAGGCTCTTGAGAGTCCCCTGGACTGCAAGGAGAACAAACCTATCCATTCTGAAGGAAATCAACCCTGAGTGCTCACTGGAAGGACAGATCCTGAAGCTGAGGCTCCAATACTTTGGCCATCTCATGAGAAGAGAAGACTCCCTGGAAAAGACCCTGATGTTGGGAAAGTGTGAAGGCAAGAGGAGAAGGGGACGACAGAGGATGAGATGGTTGGACAGTGTCATCAAAGCTACCAACATGACTTTGACCCACCTCCGGGAGGCAGTGGAAGACAGGAGGGCCTGGCGTGCTCTGGTCCATGGGGTCACGAAGAGTCGGACACGACTTAATGACTAAACAACAACAACAGTTACTGGCAGTCAAAGACCAAAATATATGCTACAGGTAGCTCACCATTAGAAGAGGGAATTTCTTGCAGACAGAAAATGTCTGGTTGTCACAGCAGATGATTTCAATCTTTCTTGGTATATTAGAAAAATTAGTTGGCTTTTTTGTGACTGGTGGCCAAGAAATATATAAAGGCTTTGTCTGTAAGTAGAATTGCTCAGTCGCTGTAGACTGAGGAGTATCACATCTCTAGAACTCTAAAAAGTTTTGGTTCCTATTGACAGATTATCAATTATCGATAACTAAAATGTGCTGGTCATTCTGCCCCGCATGTAGGCTTTGCTCACCACTGCAATTTCACCCCTTAGACTTTCTATGTAATTGAATTCTTGGGGTGAAAGGAGTTCCCCTTAGTTGCATCCAAAGGCTTCGCATTCAACTGAAAACATGGAGAATTTCAGAGCCATAAAATGTTGTGGTTAAGCACTGTTGTCTGAATCTCAGGAAGAGTGCTGAAGAGACAAAGAAGCCTGTCATCTTTTGTGATGCTTCCTTAATTACTGTTCTTTAGAAACCAAGTGATTAGGGGCACGATTTTGGCTGAGACTGGAACAGTCAAGTCAGGACTGATGAACATCATTACATTTCACCCTACTTTCCCTCTAGAATTTAACTACTGTTTAGGGTGCCATCCACTAAAGGGGAGAAGTGAGTAGTCTTGCATTTTCATGACTGTCCTAATTTTTGCCTCACCTGTGTACATAAGAGACATTAAAAACAACCTGAAACAGTATTGGCTTTCTGTCCTACAGCATCACAGGACTGACGTCTGTTGAGTTTCTTATCACCAGAGCAACTCTTTTTTCCCCTCTTGGAACCATCCCTTCTCATTTGTGGCATTTACAGTCCTACAAATGACGTCTAACTAATACTGAACAGCCTTGGCTACAATGACTATTTAATTGTAGGTTTAGAAACCACCATGTTTTGAAATGAATTGATGTTTCCAATCAGGATGCTAATCAATTTAAGTTGTTGAGTTAATTAACTGTCTCGCTTTTAACTGATTAACAGATACACAGCAGAAGTGGCAAAGGCAGGTGAAAGAACAAAGTCAGCTTGACATTAGAATTCCACAGGAAATATTTGCTGCTTGTTCTGTATTTCACAGGACGACCTCTATTTTTTCACCCATTTCTCCTGAATCTGAAGAATCTCAGTCCAATTTGTCCGCAGTGCCACAAGAGCAAAGTTCAGGCCTGTCAGTGAAGAAACAAACTTTGCCTCTAGTTTTTGCTGGGAGGCTAACAGGTTTGGGAAGGTAGAGTTGGACCTAGCTGTGAAGCCCTTGTACTGTACTCTTTACACAAGGAGTAAGTATCACATTGTCTCCACTACTACCACCACCACAGTCACTGGCCTGTTTCAACCAGCAGCTAGTGGTCCAAGCAGCAAACCTCCTGACTTCATCATCTCAGGGTGAGTCCCCACCCCTGTCTGTGGGATGCCCCTGCCTTTTATCTACATCTCAGAGAGAAAGAGGAAGAATGTGTGGTGTTGATACATGGGCTAGCAGCCTAGCCCACATGTTTTCCTCCAGTTTATGCTAAGGCTTGGTATAAACTCATACCAATAGGCCTGTCTCCATTCATGATCTGAGTCTGACAAGAAGATGGCATCCCTCGAGCCTTTCTTGTTATTTTCACTAGAAGAGAACAGATTGAAGGGCCTTTTGTCTGTATCTCAGTTTGGAGAAAAAGGGCTGAGAGGCATACAAAGTTTACGTAGACTGCAAGTATATTTTGAGATCAGGAGCTATGTGTGCATGTGATGAGAGGACAAATGAGAAAAAGGGGGAGGGGTGGCCCTTGACTTCCTCTAAGGAGAAGTTGGGTTGGGATCAATACAGATTGCCTGTTATGACTGCCTTGGCCAAAATGACCATTAGTTTTCTCAGATGGTAGATGCTGGGGAAGGGAGAGCAGTAACAACAAGCTGTTAGAGGGCAGGATGTGTCAGGCATTGCACTGGCCCTTCAGCTCCTCAACTAGCCTGTTGCCATCATGGAGGGTGCTGCCTGGTTACCATTCCTGAAAGGAGATTAAATAGCTAGTCTCTTTGGCTTCTTTCTGTGGAAGGGTGGGGGCAGGCCAGCACTTTATTTCTTGATATAATTTCATGTTTTCTATTTGAGCAGATAATAAATGAAATAGGTGCTGAATGAATTACTCTAACCATAAAGCTCTCTGTTGCATACTGCTCAAAGTGGTTAATATAAGCGTCTAGATCTGTTGAAGGCCAGAACACGGAAAACTGCTTGAAGTTCCTGTGTTGTTGTTGTTTTATCTTGAACATGCTCACCACCTCAGTTCAACAGATAGCATAAAGTGAGACAGCAGTTATAAGAAGTTCAGCTCTTCCAGAACCAGAACTAGCTCTGTAGGGCAGAACCCCTAAATAGCTCTGCAGCCAAGCAAGAAGTCAAAAGGGAATTAGCTCTCCAACCCACAGTCCCAATAAAAACAGATATTTTGGGGGAAGATTTTGTTTTTATTGGAGGACTAGGAGGAAAGCTAGCTTTAAAAAAGAAAGTGAAACTTTAAAGCAAAGGTCTAAATCAGATTACCACAAAAAGGAAAAATAATGACAACCTAGTCCAAGCTAATACTTAAAATGCAGCAATATTTAAATAGCAATAAGCGTAATTCCTGAGATGTCTAGACCACGCAGACTCTACACTTAACAACTTAGATACTTTAACTTTTAGTAAGAGTATGGGGCCGTCTGAATAGCTCAGTAAATTAGGTATTTGGCTATGGAGTCAGACGTTAGGGGTTCAGTGCCCCACTGTGCCTCCTGTGAGTACAGCCAATCTGTGTGGCCTTGGGCAAGCTGCACAGTCCCAGGATACCCCCAGCAGAAGGGAATATTAAACCACTTCTGGGTACTTTCTCCATAGAAAACCATGAAAAGGGTTGTCATAAGACAGAATTGACTTGATAACATGCATTGTTTAATACTGATGGTACTCCTCAGTCAATCCGAACCCCATTCACAAAGAACCTTCTGGAACACAGGTGAACAGAGGTGAAGTTGCACTTCTCCAGTAGAAGGGCAGCTGGAAATAATTAGCAATTAAGTTGTCAGTAGAATGACCTTGGACAGCATACCACAGGATAACACAGGTACTTGTCTCATGGGAACAGTATCTCACCAGATTGCATAGCCACCCTCTAGAAACAGCTGGGCCTCAAACAGGTAGATACTGGCAAATTTAGCCACTTCTGTTACCACGCTGGTTAGAATCTTGGCTTTCTCCCTCTTGGTATTTGTGATTGTTCCAGAGGCATCTGGTTTCTTCCTATTGGAGACAACACTGCTAGACCATGTTGGACGTTTAATCTGATCTGGCATATGAACAGTTCTTAAATCAATGTTTTACAAACAGACAATGTGATCAAATCAGCAGTACAGAGAATAAGTTCATAGAAGGGATTAATAAAATTCACCTTGCACTTTAAGTTGCAGATTTTGCTCACATGTCCTGATTTTTATTTTTATTAATAGAAATAGTCTGCTCTTGCAATGAAACTTATCTTTACTTTTATAGAGATCATCTCCACATTAACAGGTCACAGTTGACTACTATTCTTCATTTTATAAGACAAAATGCTCATGCATGGATTTTCTCTTTTACTCAGCAACTCTTCCAATTTCAGAATTGTCAGGCACCTGCCAGCTGTTAGGTATTATTAATCAGTGTAGTCACTGAAAGACACTATGAACCCTATTGATTCTCTTTGAACAAAGTGCTTGTAACCTTACATGTAAACATGTAACCTTAAACAAATCGAAAGAAGAAACCTACGCTAGGCATAATTTTCACATAGGGACAGGCATTCCGATTCAGAAATATTTGGAATTCAGCGAATAATGCTTAAGTTGGATACCTTCACTGGTGGTTCCTGCTGGCACCTCCACTGTTCAGGGTTCAATCAGTATGTCTGTTACAGACCTATTGGTATGAGTCATTTCCTCATACCGAGGAACGGCTGGCTGTTGGTGTGCACTCTTTTTGTTTGGCTCAATCTCTGGGCAGGTGTCAGAGGACACAAGGAAATCCTTTAAAAATGCTTTGCCTGTTTGGGGTTTTTTTTAAAGGGGAAACAATGACGGTATAGTATTCATATTGGCTGTACTGGAGTCCCAGATATCCAAAGCAAAAAAGTAAAGCGTGCTGCTTATATACCGCCCCATAGCGCTTAAAGCACTCTCTGGGCTGTTTACAAGTTAATTATGCAGGCTACACATTGCCCCCCCCCCCCCTGAACTGGGTACTCATTTTACCGACTTTGGAAGGATAGAAGGCTGAGTCAACCTTGAGCCGGCTGCCTGGGATTGAACCCAGGCACAGTTTTGGCTCCAGTAAAGCAGTTTAACCACTGCACCACGAGGCTCCTATCTGGAAATATCTGGGAATTCCAAGTTTTAAAAATTTTGAAATTGTAATCTGAACAGCTGTAATTTCAAGTTCTGAATCTGAATTCTGTATTGGCATTTGGCGCTAGTCCCTAATGTTCAGTTATGGACTCAAACAGTATTTCAGAGATCTCAAGAACCATCTTGCCACAAGTTTTAAAAAAGGCAAAGTCTGGACTTTAGTAGGTTGCTGAAGATTTGTAGCAAAAAGAAACACTTGTTCCTTTCTTCAAGCATGCAGAGATCCATAGATAATCCACAAGAGGTCTATATGCCTGTTCCAGCTACTGAAAGCGAGCAGTATGATTCACTTCTCTGATTGTGATCCAGATGACGTACATTCCTCATCAGACCCATCATTATCATCAATTTGGCTGTCATTTTTCTTGGTACAGTTAAAGCAGCAAGGAAAACTAACTGTGCATCATATCACTGCAGAAAACCTCACTTGGAACCCCTTTATCTCATGATGTTCCATCAGCCCCTTGTTTGTAATGATGTGACTCTGTGGGTGTTCCCCCAATATCTTAGCCATCTGCTTCTGGCTGGGTTGTTCTCATAGCCACTTCCAGTCCATATGTGTGCCTCATCTCCTGGCTGCTGTTGGTGTGCTGTTACACTGGCTTTATATTACAATATCCAAATATGGGACAACAAGACAGGACTACCAGCACCTGCCCCTACAGCCATCCCATGCTGGATTCCAAATTTGGAAGTAGTGATAGTAGCAGGGAACAAAGGGATAAGAGGAGCTCCCTGTGAATGTAATACCACTGATGATGATGGTGCAATGTTGTAATGTTACCATATTAAATGCCTCCTCCATGTAACCTATCCTGCTTTCCCCTCTCCCTTTAAAGAATCCAATCTGTCTGGATGAATGCAAGGCATCTCCCTTCCCCTCTATGGAAAGAGAACACATTGCAAAGGATAGAACGCCCCTGCCCACCTAATCAAGCCATACCCGATTCCCCTCTCCCATCCTCAGTATTCTTTACATGGGAAAACCAAAGAGTGAGCCAAGAAGATAAGAGGGAGGGAAGGTTATTTGCTGCACACACTCCCATGGGCAGACATTTCCAGAAGAAAATGGAAACCAAGGCAGAGCCTGTGCAGACTGGCAATCATGTGGAGGTGTGTATCTGACAGTGGAACACCCCCCCCCCCAAAAAAAAGAAAACAAAGGCACACTGTTTTAAACAGATATTGCAAATTCAGGCTCAATGTTAGTGAAGAAAGATAGCACAGTCAAGCAGACAAAGAGTGTGCGTGCTTGGAAAAAAGCCAGGCTGATAGAGGGCTTGTGGGAGTTGCAGACCCACAAAGTAACACGTCCAAGCTAGCAAATCTATTTATATTATGGTAGCATGCTATCTAGGTACCCAGTGTGGTGTAGTGGATAGAGTAATGGACTAGGACTCGGGAGACCCTGTTTGATTCCCTGTGAAAAATCACTGGGGTGGGGAGGGGGTTAGACTGGAGCTGGTAAAGGAACTCCTAAATCCCTCACTTACCTTGAAAACGCCATTAGAGTCATTATAAGCCAGTTTTGACAGCACCTAACAGCAGACTATCTACTTACCCTGGCCCCATTATTGTACACAGGTGTATAATTGATAAACTTCATAGAAATTAAAGAGCTAACTGACAGGCATTCAGCTGTAATAGGATTACAGTGTATACATCCAGCCCACAAATTGTCAGTGCTTCAGTGCGTACATAAAATTGGCACATATTGCTAGTTTTCCCATTCATTTCAGCAGAGGAATGTTGAGAACTATTAAGACTACAAGGAGGAAATTAGTAATGTGGAAAATAATGCATCATGCGGGGAGCTATTAAGGTTAACGTTTGTGGTTTTCTTTGACATGCATTGGGTACAAAAAGTTCTAGGCTGCAGATTGACTTCACCAAAACAGGTTGCATGGGCAACAAACGCTGGCATATGATTCCTGGCTTATCCGGCTACTGATCCCCCAGGCTTATGACTTCTAGCTCTTCATTTCTGGCTCCCACTGGACAGCTACCAGTGGCTTAGCGCTGGTAAGGAGGAATCTCTACACATGTAAATGAATTTCTGTTGCAAAAGGGCCCCCAACAGTATATATATTTAAAAAAAAACTCCATCTGCACTCTGGAACTTCCAAGGTAAATGGCTGATGGATTGGGGAAACAGTTTTAATGTCACTTACAGCTGTGAAGCAATCATTTTAAAGGGACAACACAACTGTTCTAAAGTCTACGAATCATTCAAATGAAAGGAGATTTTATCTCAAAATACCTGCCTTATTTCTGTACGTTGTGACTTGCACAAAGCAATTTCTTAAAACCCACTTTCTTAAAAGCATCTTAAAAATAACAGTGGCTAACGACCATATTCCAACAAGCAGCAACTGCAGCAGTAGATCGCTGCCATAAAATATTGTTACTTTCCAAGGGACATGAAGGAGAGGAACCTCAGCAGAACACATATTTTAATGTAAGCTTCATTGGGGTGCTTCTGATGCCACTGGAAATTGGATTGAAAACAAAGCAATTTCTTTTTTAAAAAATAATGATTTCAAGTTGATATTGTCATGTACTTAGATCTGTGCCATCTGCTGATTTAAAATGTTTACCTGATGATGTACTGCAGAAGACAGAACATACCAAAGACAAGTTTCATAACTGAAAGGGCCTGTATAATATTAAGGGTCCCATTTACTTATTAGAAGATATTTTAAAAAAAGTAATCCCTCATCCCAAATAAAAATTTAAATACACATCTGTTGGGCAGTTTATTCTTGAATATATCCAACGGGAGGGTTTTGAACATAAACCTTCCCCCCTACTTAAATGGTGCCTCCAAAGGAGAAAGTGAAGCAGGCTTAAAAAAATAGGATCCTGTCTTTATCTTCTGCTCTGCCACTGAGTGATAGCTACTACCCAAATGGAATTGCCAAGAAAAACCTAAAGGAAGGCAGACTTGTGTTCTGGAACTGAAGACATCAAATTGTGAAGGCCAACCATGAAAACCATGTTTTGGTCAAGGCACAGGCGTCCAAAAGAAACTTACTTGACTTTTCCTAGGTACAGTAAAGCTGCAAGGGGGCTAATTCAATCTTTCAAAGTCTACCTAAAAAGTTGTTCTACAACCTTCTTGTGTTTCAGAGAAAGGTTGGAAGCTGACATGTGTCATGTCATATATTTGGGGGGAGGGTACTTCTAGATCAGGCTTTTATATGTAATCCTTTTTAATTCACTAGCTTTTACACACAGGGTCCAGAGGTCATCCTCCATTTATAATCATCCCATCACTGTAATCTGCTGTTCCCATTTTTTCCCCTTAACCAGAAAAAAATTCATTTTTTTTCTGGTAAGGTGGCTGAAATATATATCTTAAATAGTCAATTTGACTCTTCCAACTTAATGTTATCTGAATTAGATTTTGATATTTGCTCAACAGTGATGAGAAAGAAATAGGGAAATCTAATTCATGATTTTATTTACATTCCTCTTTCCCCCTAAAGGCAGCATAAGAGGCTCCCTTGCTTCCTATTTTATCCTCACAACAACAACCCTGTAAGGTAGACCAGGCTGAGAGAAAGAAGGACTGGCCACTCAATGAGTTTCATAGCTCAGTGGGCATGTGAACCTGGATCTCTGAAGCCTCCGTTCAACTCCATGCCAATCCACACTGGCTCTTCTGCTCACCACCCAGTGGGTTGATACCTGTCACTGAAGCAGAGCCATAAGTTGTAATATTGGCACCTGGGGCAAACAGCTCAAAATGCCCCCTCCATCATCTTTGTAATTCCTTATGTGAAAATAATACAAGATAGTACAATAACAATACAAAAATGTGATAATACACCTGGATACCTCCACTTCCACTTTACCTGTTTCCCCGAAAATAAGACCTAATCTGAAAATAAGCCCTAGTATGATTTTTCAGGATGCTCGTAATATAAGCCCTACTCCAAAAATAAGCCCCAGTTAAGTGAAACCCCGCCCTCCACCGTTGTGCAGCCCACCGTTGTGCAGCAACCAGAAGAAGAAGTTGTTGTTGTTGTTTAGTCGTTAAGTCGTGTCCGACTCTTCGTGACCCCATGGACCAGAGCACGCCAGGCCCTCCTGTCTTCCACTGCCTCCTGGAGTTTGGTCAAATTCATGTTGGTAGAAGATGACATGACTGTAATTTGAATAAATGTAGATTGTTGTACATGAAAAAAATAAAACATCCCCTGAAAATAAGCCCTAATGTGTTTTTTTGGAGCAAAAATTAATATAAGGCCCTGTCTTATTTTTGGAGAAACATGGTACTCTGGAGGTTTGGGAAAAAAAATTTCAGAAATTGGGGAGGGTCACAATGGGGGTACCTCACCGATGCAGAGCAGTGCTTTGCTTCCTCCTATAGTTGATGGGCATCAGGCAACTTGTGCTATGCTGTTGCCCATTCTTCCTTAAGCTTTACCAGCTGCACACAGGGCAAGGCAGCTACCATGGTCTCTTGAATTTGGCACCCTGGGGCAAAACTTCGGTTGTCCTGCAGAAGACTCCAATCATATTTTTCAACTGCTCCCAATACTGGAATATCTGAGAAGCCATGAATTGATAACTGGAACTAACTCGAACATTTCTTATAAATTCATTGATAGAGGAATAAAGAGTTTATCCCACAAAAATCTGAGGCATATGTCCTTGAACACAATGCAGGAATGGTTACAATTCCACACAGGATTCCTTATTGGCAGTTCTTCTTGATTTTAGGCTCTTACACTAACACACCCATTTGAAACTGAGTGGTGTAAGAGCCTGAAATTGGCAAGAGATCCCTTGCACAGCTGATTAACTCAACCTTTTGAAAGGGATGATCAGTCTACCAGCCTGCAATTGACAAGAGCAGTAAAAAGACAGTAATTCTGCCCAGGAAATATTTCTGGCACAAACAGCAAACTTGTACAGGAAACTGGCTGGGGCCAGAAGGAGCAATTGTTCAACGTTTCTCCCAGCTTGTTGCTCCAGGAAATCTCTGATTTCCATGGGGGGTCCCAGAGAGAATCCACACTGATGGGAAATGCCTAAAATAGCAGGAATTAAAATGAAATCGCTAGATATTCATTACAGCCCTGTTTCAAAGACCCAACTACTGACACACTTACATTGTAAGAGCTATACACATACTTCTTCTCTCTGCTTTCTGTTGTTTTATTATCTTAGAATCTTAGAACTGCAGAGCTGGAAGGGACCCTATGGATCATAGAGTTCAGCCCCTGTCAAGGAGGCCCAGTGAGGAATCGAACTCCCAACCTCTGGCTGTGCAGTCAAGTACCTGAACCACTGAGCTATCCAGCAGTCCTTTTTTTGTAAAACCTGCTCTTTTAACTATAACAGGACCTTCTTCTTATCCCATGACAGCTATCACATCTGCTCAGGTTTTGCTCTAGAATTTTTATCAAAAGGTCTCTGACATTGCAAGTGATCAAAGTCTACTGGATCACCTCATCCATATGCTTACTACTATTCGCAAAGAAATTAAAAAACAACAACAGTAAGACATGACTTATGCTTATATTTGTTCAGCAGGACTTGTCTTTCTATATGCTCAACAATGTTACCTTTAGTATAATCTCCCACCAATTTACATGGAACTGACACGGAGTTAACTGATCTGTAAGGTGCAAGACGCCAGTGAGTGCTTCCTCTTCTCAGTGCTCTATACAACAGGTGCTGAAGTTAGTTTTTTAATGCTATTTTCCAGCCCATATCAACAAAGAGCCTGTGTGTTGGTTGGCACAGCTGCTGCCTAAGATAGTACTGTTCAGATTCTAACAATGATAAGGGTGTTGTTTGTTTGGTTGGTTTTTAAAGGAAATAATTATGCTTCCTACATGGTGCATCAAAAAGATGCAGTGCTTTTAAAAATGAGATCATTGTATCTGGTTGGATGTTCACAAGGAAGAGGTCAGAAGAATTACAAATGTCATATGTTGGCATTCACCTACATGCTTGGCCAGGTATTTCAAATGACTCATTTGTTGTATCATTTGGGGCAGCTGGAAACCACTCCAAGTGCAGGTTTTCTAATCCAAAGGCATTTAAGAATTTGACTGAAGACATTCTAATAGACAACCTGTTAATAAGAATACATGAGTCTGAAACTATTACCAAGCAAGAGATCTATTTTAAGAAGCCAGCTCCTTCTGAAAACATTTCTTTTGTGCCAGCTGCTAAGAGAGGGAGACAGAGGGGAAGAGGCAGCAAAGCTCAGAGCTGAGGCTAGCAACAGACGGCAGGGAAACAAGAAACCCAGAACAACTGTTTAGAGCTCTACTCTTGACATTCTTATTTGATAATTAGCAAAGTTTTTAAAAACTACTCATTACAGAGGAAGAAATCAAGGCGACATTTCTACACATCCTTGCCTGAGACTGGGTCATTTTGAACTCATTGGGACTTGATTTTGCCCAGACTTCAGATTGCACTGGTACACAAATGTGTAACTCAGATCAGCTTGAAAAAAATGCATACTTGAAGTCCCATACAGACAGAATAAGACCAATTATAGTAAGGCCTTTTCATTGGCAGCCTGATGCTAGTAACAGACTAGATAACTCCAATTCACAGATGGAGGACATGGGTTTTCAGCCCCACCCCTGCTTTCCTGTCCTAGCAGAAACATGTCTGTTTGGAAGAAGAGCCAAATGGAGAGGAGGGGTGTGTATAGCCTGTGCTCCTTTGTTTGAAGACCTGTATTGCGAAATCCAATCCACAGCTGCCTCAGCGGTAACTTTAAAACAACTTCCTGCCTCATCTAAGATGGATGTGCCTTGTGAAACTCATCTTGCCAAGAACTTTACATCTAAGAGGAACCTCCTAGCAAATCCCATCTTGCCACAAACGTTTGGACTTTTGGTACTTGCTTTGAAGAAGCGGGATTTACTCACAAAAACTCACATAGTCTATGATTTTTTATTAGTGGCCTATAAAGGTATCTCCTATTCTTGCATTCCTGTTTTGTGGCCACACGGCACCTCCCTTTTATTTCAATGAGACTAGATAAGGGCAAACATGGATTAAAATTGAGTAGGTTATGGATTTTTTTTTACTGGTATGGGTTCCTGAGTTTTATTAAGCCATTATAATAATTCTGGAATCTTTATAATGATGGAATCATTTTAAATAGTGACAGTATCTTGACAAAGCATACAGCAAATACAGATTTCCCTATACTTTGACACTCTACTCATCAAGTATGTGTAGTACTAGATGACATTTTTCTTGGTCCCAAATAAGGTATTAACCTACTGTGGATTTAGATTTTTAACCACACCATGATTTTTACATACCTTCAGTGGTACAGAAGCACTGTCACATTTTCCTGTTCAAAAAGCTGATGAGACATTTGTGTTTGTTCCTGTTACACGGTATGTTTAATTTAGCTCCTCTTATCCCTTCTCCAGAAATATACCAAACTCTTTATGTACACAAAAAGTACTTCATGCATCCAAGGGGTCAATTCCAACCATTTTTTGCTTCTAAGATGTAGCTTCTTCATTGATGGGTGCTCATGAGGACATCATAATGGAGCATATATCCACAGTTTAAGAAGAAGATATTGAGCTTGATCCTGTATTCCAGTCCATAGTTGTTTTTGTTGTTTCACATAGTGGTGGCAGTTGTGATATAGAGAACATAAAGACCTTCAGGATCACAAGTGATTAACAGATCAGCTCCACATGTCCTGAGGTAGTGGTTTCAGTCACCAAGGCCATCAGTGGGAGTGCCTTCTCAGAGACCATAGCACATATGGGAGGAACCATAGCACCTTCAGCTTGGTGCTATGGTTCCTCCCTCTTTCGGCAGTAAATGTTACAACAGGAGGTTTTATGGGCCTCCCCTAAACAAAGGAAACCCTTGTCGTGGAAGTCAGTAAGGGGAAATCTTCCTCTTACATTCCAAGCATGGTTTGACAAATGACCCAGGGTCATAAACCCTCAGGAACAAGTAATGTTCACAAAAATCTGTGTGTTTTTTTAATAGAAAAAGAAAATAACTGGTAAATATGTAAGAAAAAACTGGCATAAAAGGGATTTTGAAACCCTAATAGAAATTTTTCCTAATAAGCTCAATCAGGTTCTATTAGAGAAGAGGGTTGCTTCTTGTAACATCTGAATGGCCATCTATTCATTCACACAACCCACCTTCCTTCGCCCTTTGGCACCTGCCACTTTGTCTTCTGATGCTGGTAGATGAAACAGATCTGAGGGAAACACTCAATGGAGCATGTGCTGGGGGGGGGGGGGGGGGAGGCAGCCAGAATCTAATCTCTGTCTAGAAGGTTCCCAAAGAGATGACTCTGTAGAGGTGCATGTCCATTAATGAATGCATAGAGCTCAAGGTGGAGAACTTTCCTTCCTCGGATTTCTATTCACTTAACCCACAAGTTCCAACACCAGGAGAAAGGTGGCACAGAATTGCAATAAATAAATCTTAGATCTGAGACTGTATTTATACCTGCCATGGATGAAAACATATCCACATCTTTCATTTCATATTGCTTGTTTTTTTCCCACAGAAATATTGTCCATTGTGAGCTTGCTAACTTTTCCATTCTTTATTTTCCATATGGCCCCTCCATTCCCGTTCAAAAGAATTTGCTCTCATATACAGTATACATGTACGGTACTGTAACTCCAACATAGGTGTTGAACCCTTGCTTCTCCAAGAAGCCCTATGAATTATGTATTTTATGAACAAGCAATTAAGTTGATTGTAGGAAATTATTTTTTTCCCATGTGTGGTCATTACTTTTTCTATGGCAAATTTAAATATCCTTGTAGCCTAAAGTAGTGGTTCCTAATCTTGAGTACCCAGATATTTTTGAAGTAAAACTCCCAGAAGCCTTCACCACTAGCTGTGCTGGCCTGGGTTTCTGGGAGGAAACCCAGACAGAGGATGAGATGGATGGATAGTGTCATCGAAGCTACCAACATGAATTTGACCAAACTCCGGGAGGCAGTGGAAGACAGGAGGGCCTGGCGTGCTCTGGTCCATGGGGTCATGAAGAGTCGGACACGACTTAACGACTAAACAACAACAACAACAAATTTGTGTTTGGTGCTATTGCTGTTAGCCGCCCAGAGTAGTGCTCTGTCACTAGATGAGCAAGATAAAAATGTAATCAATCAATCATGGTGGGGCTTTTTCTTTTTTAGCAAGCTGCTTGTTTGTGTGTTTTCTTTAAAGAAAATTAACCAATTAGTATTATGCAATAAGAGAATTAATTATTATCATAAACAACATCATCTTAGAACTGCAGAGCTGGAAGGGATCCTGTGGATCATCGAGTCCAGCCCCAGTCAAGGAGGCACACTGGGGAATTGAACTCCCAACCTACCTAAACCACTGAGCTATCCAGAAAGTTATTACCATGTGTTAATTGGTTACTTCTTGGCATAGTTTATAGAAGCCATCATTACTGTTATACCAGATTTTGTTTTAACAGATATTAGGGTTACCTTGGTTGCTTTGTGTATTATCCACAGGCAAAAAAAGCAAGGTGTAAGAGGCCTTCCTGTGGGATCCATGGACTGTCTGTTCACCACAGGCAGTAGGATCCACTTTCTCTCTCACCAGGTTCTCGTGTTAAACCCAGTCTTGTGTTTTACTTCCTTTCAACTATGACCACAGCTATTACATCTCATCCCTAAATTACAAATAATTATACAGCAAAAATTTCTTTTGCGTCACACTGGGAGTTGCTTCCAACAGATGTGTACAGAACCACAGTAAAGCCTTCAAGTGACTAATCTCAGTCAGCATCCTTCCATGTGAAGAGAAGAGAATTAAACAGAACTGTATCTTATACATACATATTCTTCAGTGCAGAAGGCACACTACTCGTACAACTAAAGGTTTTGACTACATTGATAGGATACAAAGTTGTACAATGGAAATTGACTGCAAAAAATTGTTTCAATAGTATGCACACTTCTCTCCAAAATTGATGGCAATAATCAAAACGGTATAAGATCAAATGTTTCATCTGAGCTGATGCTTTGGCAACAAAAGGCATGTAATACTGACAACAGAGATTAATGGCCCATTGCACCATTGTGTGTTTCTTTACATCAGCAAGGAAAAATATTCCACTTGGTCAAATGAAGTTGCCAGCAGAAAAAAAAATGGATTCTTTTCTTTATCACTCTTTATGAAGTCTCAATCTGGATATTTTTACTCGGTCTTGTAGAAAAAATGCCTTATGAAGCTTGAAAATTTGAGAATATAATTTCCTTTAGGTCTACCAAATGGCTAGGTTGTGCTTTGAGTGATATAGGAGGTTGCAAGAGTGGGATGGAAGGAGTAGCAATGCAAAAATGCAATGGGAGTTTTATTAATTAGTCCTTTACTCCTTTCAAACAAAGCCCAGCTGTTCTTTTCCTTCTATTCTGGAAATTGTGAGCTGATGGCTCTATGGGTAAAGCCCACTCTTCCCACTCCCACCCCTATAATTCTTGATGGTGCTAAAGCCTTGCTGAAAAAATCTGATCTCCCTGGACAACTGAAGAATAAGCTCTGACATCTTTAAAAAAACAAGGGGGGGGGGGGGAAGGAGGTAGCCATTAATAGATTCTTCCTTGTAAGGCCTCACTCTAGCATGTGTTACAGTACACTGAATACGCACTAGGTAAAACCTCCAATACACATATTTCTTGCAGCTTTACAATAAAATTGGAAGCCTACACATAATACTTTTTATTTCATTGTTAGACACCCAGACATTTTTTTTAAACCTGGAGTACTGTGTTTTCTTACCTTTGCACAGTGTATATGAGAAAAGAGTTAATGAGCAGGCAGGTTTAGATTAAGCAGGAAACTCTAATGCATATGCAGTTATCGTAAAAAAATTAAAAGGCAGCTGGAATCTTTGAAGATACTTCACTGTTGAGATACTTCACTGTGATCAAACTTTGTGTCTTACTGACACAGCAGCTGATTTCCCCCATATTCCAGAAGCTTTGCACGCAGCACAACCCCTTTTGTAACCTTCCACCCTGTTGCAATTTTCACCCAAAGCGTCCCCTTTTAAATTCCCATACTTGACACTCTGCTAAAAGTCCCTTACTGCTTTTTTTTTTTTTTTTTTGGATGAAAATACTTGGCTCCAGCAGGGCTTCTACAGTTGTTCCTCCTTCAACTCTTACAATAGGCATCAGATTACAGTAACAGCCTGGAGTATGCTTGTGAACTATATAAAGTAATCCAGTAATATTGTACAATATAGCAATTATGAATCCATACACACAGGAGTTATTATGAAATCACAGGGGGATTGTTTGATTATGCTGTTTATTTCCAGTGAAACCAAAGTATACTACTGCCGTGATCACAGAACATCTTCACATTTGATGCAAATATGAAAGAGTTATGTACAAAGTAATTAAGTGGCACTATTTTTAAACAAAAGGAAACAACCCAAGCCTGAAATATTATAGAATGTAAAACAGGTTATATGCATATCTTTTGTAAGCTCCAACTGCACTGCAGTTGCATTAAACGGAACACAGGTGCCACATTAATAATCATTCCCCAGACAGAATTAATAGAAGAATTAGATACTAGTTAACATCGGCATATTTTACTGCAGAAAACTAGTGCAATCTTTTACACCTTTCAGCTTGATAACTGGAAACCTAAACCATTTAGAAAGCTGATACATTCTCTCTCTAAACTAATATATAGCTTAAAGTGTTTTTTTAATATATATATTTATATTTATATATACTTACATATGAACCAATTTCACATTGTAATTGAACAGGAGAAATTTACAGTAAAATTAGATAGGTGAGATTCTCTTTCCAGGTGTTCATTTTATTGCGTCCCCGAAGTACTGTGGACTGAAGGAGTAGAATCTTGATCAGGCAAGACTGTGGGAGTGCCAGCCTCTGGAAGCCCAGATGCAAGCACGTGACGGCATACAGGACACGTTCCTGACTAGATGAGAGGAAAAGGACACTGATTAATTACAATGTAGGTGAGTAACTTAAGAATTCCAAAAGGTAGTCCTCAAACAAATTGAGATGGAAGGCCGGCGTGTAGGGGAACAAGTCAGCTAAAAAGCCAATTATGTTAACACAGATCACAATCCTCATGTTGCCAACTTCAAAGTGGTCAACTTCAGAGGGATTTCTCTGGTATAAGCAAATTGGAGATTATCTTGTGGAAAGTATTAGAACATCAACCTTAATCACACGCAATGGCAAAACATGCTATTGAAGATTTTAAGGTCTCTGTCAAGTAGAGTTTAAATTTCACAGAAAACACATACTGTGTGAAGTGGCAAGCATTTCAGAAAGCTACTTCCAAGTAGTTCTTCAGAAAAAAATTAATCTGCATGCAGCATGTCACTCACTCTCCCCCTCCCTATTATCTCCCTCCTTGTTGCCAAAAAAGTGTTTTCTGGAATTCTCAAGTATAAATAAGGTTTATCTTAGGGCCACAGATACATTCTAAAATCCAAATGCAAAAATAGGCGATACCTTTATAGACCACTAAAAAATCATCACACAATAAATGAGCTTTCGTGGATTAAACACTTCATAATCCACAAAAGCTCGTTTATTGTGTGATGATTTTTTAGTGGTCTATAAAGGTATCACCTATTTTTGCATTTGGATTTTATTTTTGTTAGGACCACACGACTGTCCTTTACTTCAATGGAGATACATTCTAATAATTTTTTCTAGCGTGAAGGACCTAACACATTACAAAAACAGTCTGTCCATCCTATGCTTCATTGAAATAACACTGTGTAGCACAGCTGTGAAGTCTTCAAATACAGTAGGACCCCCATAGTCGCAGGATCAGTATCCACGGTTTCAGTTATCCACAGTTTACTACAGCCCTATATACAACATACAAGGAAGCGGGTCTTGTGGCTTCTGTTCTCCCTCCTTGTGGCCTTTGTCCCATCCCCTTCTACATCGTATACAGGGGTAGTATCCATAGTTTCAGGCATTCACAGCAGATCATGGAAATGGATTCCCTGTGGATATCTGAGTCCTACTGTAATCCTAAATCCTTTATACTATGCATAACCAGGGTGGTTCTATATCCTTCCTATAAGGGCATTCACATACTTGAGCCACACGGACTGTTTATGAAAGCAACAACTCAGTGGTGGGGGTTTGTTAATTATTCATAACCATCTGACTCATGTCTGACAAATGAGAGCTCCATATATACATTTGAGAAAATGTAGAGAAACATCAAGGCTGTACCTCTGACACAGCACACTTAGTTTATGTCTGTTCTTTGCTGATGCCATGTCACTTTAGGTGGTTGAAAGCTCATCTTTAACAAGTTAATTCAAGGAATGAGCTTGGCTCAAACAGGTGTGGAATGCAGACTAGGGGAAGTAGGGCTTCATGACTTTCAGACATTGAGTTCTACTGTTTCTCTCTAAGTACGTTTTCCAAAGATTATGGAACACATAGGTTCACTTTATTACTTATTTCCAAAATAAATTTGTTTAACTTTAATGGCTGGCATCTCATAGGTCTTCAAACATGTAATCCTGCTTCTTAGCCACAACTTTTAACTCTTCCCTTAAAACAAGAAATGGACAAAAATCTTGTAGACCTCAAACTTAATGGAACTGCAATTTAAAAAGATGTTTTCCATCTTTTAATCAAAACATCCTTTCAGAAGCACAGATTGCCTTCTTCACGGCACAGTCTTATTGCTCCTTGACTTTTCTGAATCAATGTTGTAATTACAGAAATCACAACAATGATACATCAGGATATTTAAATATATGGCATTGCATGCTTTTGGTCATGTGGATTTTTGCAAACCACAAATGTGTCCAGCTGATTGGCAGCCAGAGGTTGGGAGTTTGATTCCCCACCGTGTCGCCTGTGAATAGAGCCAACCAGTGTGGCCTTGGGCAAACTACACAGTCCCAAGGTACCCCCAGAAAAAGGGAATGGTAAATCACTTCTAAGTATTCTCTACCTGGAAAATCCTGAAAACGGTGGCCATAAGTCAGAATTGACTTGATGGCACATGATGATGATGATCAATGCATCAGATGAGACACTAATCTTAAACAGTATATTAGTGTTGTACTCATTAAATGCCTTCAATGAGCTCAGTGTGCTGCTCATGTATTTTTCACTTCTATTGCTCTGAAAGCATTATTGTCCTTACTGAAATTCTTTGTATAGATTGTCACCACTAACTCCTACTTATTTGTTGTTAAAATGTGGGTGTGTGGATTGTAAAGTTGTAGTTAGTACCACTGCTCCCAGTAACATACAAATTAACAAAGATTTTATTTTGTTCATCAAAGAATTGTTAAATGAGATACTACTGAATTAAGTTCTAGTGGAGATTCCAATGACTGATGCAGAAGAATGGGATGCTACAATTACTAATTAAGTAAATACTCAGAAAATTGGATGGGAGACCACAGAGAGCCCTATGCAGAAGGGGAGGTGGAGGAGAATAAAATACTTCTAAAGAGTACATTAAATATATTTGAACAAAGAATCAAACAATACTAGAATCACAGATCAGTTGCCAAAATTCAGTCAATGAATCTGTGCCAAATACTTGAACACCACACTGGATACAAAACTAGAAAAGTAGCAAATCAACAATAGGGTTTGAGGGACCAATGTTTGACATGTTTCACTCTTCCTGGTCATTGACTGTAATAAATAAATATACAGATAGATATGTTTCATATGGTTTTAAAAGGTGAATCCATCTGCAGCTGAATAGAAGTACAATTGAGGGCACCTGGAACCATGCCCACTTTCAACACTGATTGTGTCAATGTTACACAGAAACAAGCAAACAAGTAGTAATAATCTTGAGTTTTAAAGGAATACTGTATACTAAATTACAAAGATAGTGCATACCTTTTGTAACCATAGCGTTATACAAGGCTTATGAAAATAATGGTGACATGGAAGCTCTGTTACAATTTCTTCCTTGATGTACTCACTGCAGCAGATAGCACAGCACTGTTCCTGACCTACAGCTTAGGAAAAAAAAGAGAAATATCAGTATGTAATTCTAAAAGGAAGAAAATCCTAAAATATTGAGATGTAATTAGTAATACAAACCTTTCAAAAATAACACTTTTGGAATGGACACTAAATGTTAACTGCAGATCAAAATAAATCTGTTTTAATTGTTGCAAGGCACAAAATATCTATCTTCATAGTATTTTAATGTTAAATTTGAACAGAATATATTATTTACCCTTATCATTGTGATCTTCTGTTATAATTATCTGTGGCAGACAGTCTATGCTTTCTTTACTAGCTGGTGGATGAGCCTGCTCAACATCAATTGCAAGAGATTCCAGATGTGCCAGAGCAGTCTAAAAGATGCAAAATAGAGAGCTTCTATTACTTACAAGACAGTTATTGTTTATTTAGATTTCATTCAAAATAGTTGTTTGAAGTTCAGTAACTGCAGAAAAATATGGATACACAGATTGATTGTTTCTATCTTTTTGCAGAAATAAAGAAAGGCTAGATTAATATGAACAATATTTATGGAGAACTGGCTGTAAATATTAATTCAACTCTGAAGTTTAATTACTGTATAAATGTGACCACCACAGACCCATGTTAATTAAGGAATAAAGTGTCTAAAACACCTGCCATTATTTTTTGCAACAGGGAAGACAGCAGTCCAGTTTTGAATATGCAGCACTGACGTGGATTAATGCCTTCTTTGAATAACTCACTGCCGTAAACTGAAGCTGAACAGTAGAACAGTGGTCTGAACAAGCTAGCACAGCCAAGGTACTGTCCATAAGCAATGGCACTCTTCTAAAATCTTTTTACACCAACACATATACCCCTTCATGCTTTCCCCCATTTTAAGAATCAACCAAATTTTCCCTTGTCACAACTTTATCTTCCTACTCTTCTAATGCATGACCTTCCTGCTCAGGAGATAGGAAGATGATCAGGGTCTTGTGTTCACGATAATCTCAAAGATAAGGGTAAACTGGATGTGATAGTTCAGTAGGCTTTACTACTGAGCAGGAGTGGGCAAAGTGTGGCCTATGGGCTACCTGGGGTCCAACCGCCATTTTTGAGGTCTCCAAGCCCCAATCTGTTGCTCCTATTGGGAAAAATTAATCTTCTACTCCTGGAAGCCTCCAGAAATAACATTAGTGTGGTAAAACAAGTCATAGCCCCCATCTCTGATCCCCAAACAAAACCAGAAATCAATCTCCATCTGCTTCTGTTTTGCCATTTTAGCACATTTTGGGCTGGGTGTTGCAGCCTATGTGCATAATGGGTGCTTGTAAAAGTCCTACGGATGCTTCAAGATTATTACACCTGATATGGAACCCACACCTGGTGTCACATTTCCCATTACACATTGTATGAACACTTCTGTGTCTACTATTGGCATGACTGCAAGGACAAACTAACACAGAGATGCTGTTTATGGGAGACAAGTTAGTTTCACATGATAGTTTCATCTGGGGCAACTGGAATTTAAATGAGTCATAAATTGCTGTTGTGGTTTGAAACAGGAATACTATATGGTGCTGCTGCTTCAAGCACACAGAGTACAGTTGAGACAGAAAGATAATTTAGAACTTATTATGCAAGTCTTTTGACCAAACTGGACATTGTGTAGGAACCAGTTGTCAACTTTCCATTCAGCTAGTGAAAAAAAAAAAAACCCTCTTCCTTTGTAGCAATAAGGTCCATTCATTCCTAAAGCATTCAAGAGACAGAATAGCTGAATAGCAGTTTCTAAAAATTCAAAAAGAGCAAGCAAATGGTTTGTCCTTCCTCAGAAATAAAACTAGAGCATAGGGCTGATCAGGTGACTGATCTGTGTGGCCCATTCAAAAGCTTGCCGTTGGCCCTGCTTGCTCCAAAGGTATGGGAAGCTGTCCTTTGCTATCAGACTACACTGTGCCACCAGTGACTTCACTTGCAAATCCTACTGAATTTGGTGTCAAGATAACTTTCCATAAAGCATAAGGACATAGGACAATTTTGCCCTGTTTCAACTGCTCAGGTTATTACATGTGCTCAGACTAGATACATATTTTCCATTAAGTTTTGATTAGAGATGGGGACGACTCACCATTTTGGCGAGTCGTCCTGCTTCGTGAGTCGTCAAAAGTTGACAACTCATGAAGCACGAAGTTGCCATGAACTGACGAATAACGAATTTATTGTTGATTCGTGGGGGGTAATTAAAAAAACACACCTGCCCCCGTTGCCACCCCCCCCCACTGCCTTAAGGGAATCCAGGCTGCCCTTTGCAAAGATGGCAGCTGCAGCTTCCCTACCCCTAAATGAAGCTGCAGCCACTATCTTTGCAAAGGGCAGCCAGTTTCCCTTTCTACAGGCCATGGCTGCGGAAGCCTGATGGAGACTTCGGCAGCGGCGGTGACAATTATGGTAAGGGGGTGTCAGTGTGGGGGGGCTAAGGTAGGGAGAGGAAGGGGTGGGGGAGTAGACTGTGGGGGTGGCTGGCTGCCTATCAGCCCACTGATCAGCTGATCGGCGGGCTGGTAGGCAGAATGGAAAAGTCATAGGATTTTTTTTCTTCGTATGGGGGACGAATAAAAATGGGGAAATATTCATCCCTTCATATTTGTGGGGGTCTCTGGAACCCACGAATATGAAGGGACAAATATTTTAACGAATCAGCGATTTTAGATGAATCTTGCAATCTGGTTTTTTTATTTGTCCCCATGTCTAAGTTTTGATTTATCAGATGTAATCTTATTCAGTGGGAACAAATTGCCAAGATTGTTAAGCAGATGCCAGATTTCACCTTCAGAGAGGATTAGAGTATGAAGTGAAAGGGTTCATAGATTTGTTTCACTTTCCTGGGAAGATTCTGAGATGATATACCATACATCATTTGCAAAGTACTATCATTAAAAAACACACACCCCACAATGGTATTATCTATGTATTATGTTAATGCAGCGAAAATTTATTTTATTAAACTTGTATCTTCTACTGCATATCTTTGTAAAAGTGAAGCTTTGGAAATAATTTGGAAGGAAGTATGTGTATCCATTTAGCAAATAATATCAAGCCACACACTATATTATACAGCAGCTCCACTGGTTGCTGATCCATTTATGGGCTGGTGTTGGTTCTAACCTATAAAGCCCTAAATGGCTTGGAGCCAAGCTGTCTCAAGGACTGCATCTTCCTTTATGATCCTGCTTGAGTATTGAGATCATCAGGAGAGGCCTTTCTCTCAGTCCTGCCACCTTCACAAGTGCATTTGATGGGGACACAGGAGACAGCCTTCTCTGTCACTGCTCCCCAGACTTTGGAACCTCCTCCCACAGCAGGCTAGGCTGGCCACATCTTTGCCCTTTTTCTGCAAACAGGCAAAGACTTTTCTCTTCAGGCAGGCTTTTCCTGAGTGCTGCCCGAGTGGGGTTTCTAAATGGATTGTTGTACCTTACACATTTAAAGTTACAACAAAGCTTTGAATGTGTTTCAGTGTTGCTTATGTTTTTAGTGTGGTATTTGTTTAATCCTTCTTAGCATTTGTATACTCACTGTTGTTAAACTGAATATTGTCTTTTAATGATGTAAGCCGCCTTGGGTCCTTTAAGGCGGGGTAAAAATATATATTTGAGAGAGAGAGAGAGAGAGGGAGAGAGAGAGAGAGAGAGAGGATTTCAAGTGCTCAAAATGCACATTAATCCTCACAACAACTGGGCAAGGCAGGCCAGTATCTTCTAAATATAGACAAAGTACTGAGGCTGACAGAATACTGAGTTGCTAAATCTATAAGCTGAGCAGAGATTTTAAGAAGGAATGTCCCAGCTCCAGCTTATTGCTTATACCCTTAGCTACTAAACTACAGCAGCACCCTGCAGCACAAAAGTCTCAGATATAAACCTCCAATATTTAATCTGTGCCACATAGGAATTCTGATGATCTGTTCCTGGGAGGGCTGAAAACAACTGTGGCAACAGAATTTTCTTTCTGCTTCGACAAACAGCTCCATTTGCTTAAGTGAGGTGTAGCAGAAATCTTATCCTAAGAAGCTTCTTTTATGAAGCACTAAACATTCTTCTTGACAAAAGTGTTTCCCTTTAATATATTGGGAATCACACAGATTTCTGAAGCTGCCGGGTTTTTTTTTCCGTTTTCTCTGCTGTTACTTCACCTTCTCTAATCATGTTAGTGAAAGAGTAGTATCACCATGCTTGGCACAGCAGTATGTAGAATGAAGACTGTGTGTGTGCTGCTCAAGTGTAGAGCAAATGCAAAACCCAATGATGAGACACTTGTGTTCTAGAGTCTGCAAAAAAAGCAATAATAATCCTTCTGTAACCAAACTCACTGGACAATATGAATGATGCATAGAGGGATTTATTCTCAACAGCAAACTCATATTCTGCTTGAAAGTGCAAACCTGTGAAAAAACTTCAAACACTTAACTCACAACAGATAAGCAAAGTCATTCCCCAGATAAGGCATAGCCTTTTAAGGAGAAAGGCGGGGTAAAAATATTTTAAATAAATAAATAAAATAGTTTGCGTACTAGGATGAGGAACACTTCATTCCACATCTTTTGGGTTGAGGAGGCATCCCCTCATACCCCCACACCCCCATTACAAGCTGCCTCACCCTAAATTATTTTCTTTGTATTCACACCATCTGCGACAATAAAATTTTAGCTAGAAGAACCAGGCTCAAACATTGTTTTACTTGATTCCATTATTTAGTGGCATCATTGCAGAAAATCCCTAGCCAGTAGCTTCCATTGTTTTCAAAGAAGGTACACAAATCTAGTGAGATATTAAGACCTACAGTCTCTAATCCTCCCCCCTGGACTTGTAAGAGAAATTCCCCTTCCTTTTCACTAGTGAACTGAGAAAAAGACTACAAGAATTTGGATGTTTGCAATGTAAACATTACAGCAAACAGTAAGAACTGCACAGCCAGCTGCTTTGAGATGCCACATTTGTTAACAAACCTGGGATGCTGGGAAAACACAGACAAATAAATCTAACAGAGTTAAGCCTGACAACTTGACCAAGATTAATTTTCTAAACATATTTGGAATAAAGTTATACCATCCTGAACTAACAGAAGGAATGAAACCAGCATGCTAAGAATTCAACTGACTTGTCCTACAAATTGACTCCTGTCTGTTTTGCAGTTGCAAAGTGAGATGATTCCATCATTTAGTTTAAAGCAAGCCACAGGAACACCTAGCACAGACATGTATATACTTTCTCTCAAATCTGAGATTTCAGCATTGCGATTCAATAGTAGCAAAACATCACTGCTTTTAAAATTACAAGAGAAGCAAACTTTCAACAGTGTCATTCTCAATCAAAATGGAGTAACATTTATTTTGTCTCTTCAAAATGTTTGTTTCATATTAATAAACAATGAAATATATTTCCCCTAGAGATGAGGGTATTCGTATACAAATACGAATATCCCCACACAGCTGGACTTAATGAGGGTCTGGCCCCTGGGGCCGGACCATCCACTCATGTGTCCGGCGGCGGCCTCGCTCATCCTTCCAATCACTCTCAGAGCACTACTCTCTTCCCGCTCAGCTAGCCAGTCCTGGCAGGGGGAGGGAGGATGAGTCTTCCTGCACAGCTGCTGAGTGGCCAGCTGGATGGGAACAGAGCGGCGCTCTGGAAGTGATTGGAAGAATGACCGAGGCCGCCGCCAGCAGACGTGTGAGTGGATGGTCCGGACCCCTCATTAAGTCCAGCTGTGCGGGGATATTCATATACGAATACGAATACCCCCACCTCTAATTTCCCCACATGAACACTCCACAATAAAAATAGACTTCAAATGGTGAGTCACAATTGAAGTTTCTACAAGTTGAAACTGAACACTGCAGATGAGCAGGTAGTCGCTAAACCAAGCCAGATACAACCATTGTCTAACAAAGGGCTTAAAATACCATACTCAGAAGTTACTATCAGGTTTCTGCTATGCTATTCAGCTGCAAATTTTTATCAAAGCCAGTGCCATCCATTTCCTAATGTATTCTTTCAATTTATAAAATTCGAAAAACTCCTTAGCTAAGCTTCCATGTAACAACAGTGAACATACAAAGGAACAACACCCTCCCCTCATCCTGCAAGAAGACATGCCAAGAAGCAGTGGGAAAGATCCAGAAATGTTTAAGGGAAAACATCGTTCCAACATGATACTAAAACATTATGTTTGATAAGATTAAGAAGATCATTTACAAAATAATGTATACATATTACTCTTGTACAAGAGTCTCCAAATCATCTCATGCTTGCTGGCATAATACCACTGCTGTAACTGCAAACTGCCGCAGGTTAAGTCAATATATTTCCTGTCTCATACCAAATCATATGACTGGTGTATTATAGGAAATGTCTACACCGACTTCTTAATTTGCAACACTTTGCCACCAGAATGATACTATGCTAGCAAGCATAATGAACAGGATTTTGGCTGATAAATACTAAAAAATGCACATGCTCACTCTATCAAGAATCAAGTTAGCATGTGAGAACAGTTGAGCTGCTTGTTTCAATTTGTGCTAACCTGCCAGTTTATAAAATCCATGAAGCTCAATTTAAAGTTCAGAATCAGAAGTTACTGATTTTTTCAGATACTGACTCTACTTGAAACCACAAACGATGCTAGCATATTCAGAGAGTTGGATCCACGCTGAATTATTTCTCCTTCAGTCCCAATTGAATTAATAGGAAACATTAACCATGACTAACAAGCCTCACCGATTTTAATGAAAGTTTGGCATGAGTGTCAGCCTGAATAAAGCCTAAGAATATTATTTGCTGTGATGGAATAGAATATGCCCCAATGTGAAACTTTTCAGTAGTATGTCACTACATGTTGTAACTATAGACAAAAATCTATTATGCTGAAACAATGTTTACATAACATATCTTGTCTGCACTTAGAACACTTCACACACTGCTGAAAAGTCTCATAAGATTATATGTCTTAGATACCCACATTTGTTTCCACTCCTTAATTATATTGGGTTGAATTAAAAAAAAACAACACCACAACTTTGGTGTTTTCCTCAGCTAACAGGCCTCTTCTGCGACTATGCCTTAAAATATTTAATATTCTTACAACAGGAAAACAGAACAAGATTTGCCCACATATAGGTATGATATAGTCTTCTCCTTTTTTTCAGGTCATTGAAAAATCCTTCCCTACTCCATGCTTTCAGATATTTTAGATTTCTAACTGAAATTTAAATTTAAAGCAATCATGTGAAATGGAATAGAAATAATGGTAAATTGTATTTATTTATTTATTTAACTTATATGCCGCCCACACTACCCAAAGGTCTCTGGGCGGCTTACAACAATTTAAATACAGTAAAAAGATAAAACAATTAAAATACAATTAAAAATACAGTGCTCTAAAAATTGCCATCAGGACCCACAGTTGATATTATTTCAATTAAAAACCTTCTGGAACAGGAAGGTTTTGACCTGGCGCCGAAATGTCATCAACGTTGGCGCCAGACGAATCTCCCTCAGGATGGCAATCCATAGTCTGGGGGCAGCTGCCGAAAAGGCCCTTTGTCTACAAGCCATCCCTCTTACCTCCTTGAGGGATGGCTCTTTCAGGAGGGCCCCCTGGCTAGATCTTAATTGCCGGGTAGGTTCATATGGAAGGAGGCGGTCCTTCAGGTATCCAGGGCCCAAGCCGTTTAGGGCTTTATACGTCAAAACAAGCACTTTGAATTGGGCCCGGGCAGCGATTAGTAGCCAATGTAATTTAAATAGAATTGGCCTGATGTGTTCCCTAGCGGCCCCACCACTCACCAGCCGCACAGCTCGATTCTGAACCAGTTGCAGTCGCCGGACCGTCTTCAAAGGCAGCCCCACGTACAGCGCATTGCAGTAATCTACACGAGATGTTACCAGTGCATGCGTAACTGTCATGAGCAGAGTTATGAGACTCTGCTCGTCCAGGTAGGACCATAGCTGGTATACTCGTAATTTCCGCAGCTGAAGAAAGGCGCCCCTGACCGAGTCCACCTGGGCTTCCAGAGCTAGACCGGGGTCCAGGAGCACCCCCAAGCTGCGGACCCTGTCCCTTAGGGAGAGTGCAACCCCATTCAGGGCAGGTAAATGGCCCTCTAGCCTGTCCGGCGAAGCACCCACTAACAGCACTTCCGACTTGTCTGGATTGAGTTTCAATTCATTAACCCTCATCCAGTCCATTATCAGCTCTAGACATGAGTTCGGCACAGAAACCGCCTCACCTGGATTGGTGGAAAATGAGAGGTAGAGCTGAGTGTTATCAGCATATTGCTGACTCCTCAGCCCAGACCTCCTGATGACCTCTCCCAGCAGTTTCATGTAGATGTTAAACAGCATAGGGGACAGTATCGAGCTCTGAGGAAACCCATGACATAAACGCCATGGGGCAGAGCAACTGTCCCCCAGCACCACCTTCTGGACACGGTCATCCAGGAAGGAGTGGAACCACCATAAGGCGGTAAACCCGACTCCCAACCCAGCCAGCCTATCCAGAAGGACACCATGGCCGATGGTGTTGAAAGCCACTGAGAGGTCCAGGAGTATCAACAGGGTCACACTCCCCCTGTCTCTCTCCCGGTAAAGGTCATTGTACAGGGTGACCAAGGCAGTCTAAATAATAGAGATGGCACAGTTGGTTGGGCCCTTTGGACCCACCCCTGAGAACTGGCTGGTCCACTTACTGCTCGTGGTATGTGCAGCCATTGTCGTTCATGCCATGCCAATTGGAGAAGTAGCCCAACCAGCGCTTCCCTGCCTCCCTGCACTGCTGACCCCTCTGGCCAGGAGACAGGATGACGAGTCTCTCCACTCAGCTGCTGAGTGGTCAGCAATGCAGGAGGCAGGGAAGCGCCGGTTGGGCTACTTCCATGATTGGCATGGCATGAACGATGACGGTCGCATGTGTCACAAGCGGTAAGTGGACCAGCCAGTTCTGGGCTGTGTGTCCAAAGGGCTCAGCCACCTGTGGTGGCAATATTCGTATTCATCTCCCCCAGGAGATTTACATCTCTAGTAAATAACAGTTATTTCAAATGCTCAGTAAATCAAGTGAGCTTCTCCTTAAAATTACTGATATTTGTATATACAGTGGTGCCTCAACTTACGAACGTCCCGACATACGACCATTTCGAGTTACGACCAGCTCCGGCTGCAAAATTTTGCTTCGACTTGTGGCCGGAGCTTCCAGTTATGAACAGAAAAAGGCAGGGGAAAAAGGCATGCTCCCTTTGTTTTCTGTGTATTTCCGACGTGCTCCCTTTGTTTTCTGTGCATTTCTGACGTGCTCCCTTTGTTTTCTGTGCATTTCCGACTTGCTCCCTTTGTTTTCTGTGCATTTCCGACGTGCTCCCTTTGTTTTCTGTGCATTTCCGATGGGTCTTGCATGCTTGATTGCTTTTCTCCCCCCCCCCCCCCTTTGGCCAGAAGGGATTAATCGTGTTTCCAATAAGTCTTGCAGTGATTTTTTTTTTGGTGAATTTTTTCTTCGGCCGGAACGGATTAATTGCATTTCAATGCATTTCAATGGGAAATGGTGCTTCAACTTACGACCATTTCGAGTTACAACCATCTTCCGGAACCAATTAAGTTCGTAAGTCGAGGCACCACTGTATGTAAGAAAGGAGTGACAACAGATATGAGAATCACCGTTTACTGTTCTAAATCTTGATACCTTTCTTTTTTCAGAGTAAGGAAGGTATAAATGGAATTAAATGGGAAATATACTTTGGCTACCTTTCCTCTTTTCCTATTTAACATTCAATTTAACTTGCCTTCAGTGCTAAATTCAGTATGGCGAACACTTTCATATCCACAGCTGGATATTGATTTGAAGCTCTGGAAAATAAAGAGGGTGAGAATGACACATAATTGCCATTTTTGCGGTAACCCTGTGAGATTATTGTTTGTTTGTTTGGGGTTTTTTTTTTTTTTTTTGCAAAAAATTAGTTCCACAGTGTCTTACACTCCAATTTTTTTTCCCCAATTCAAACTCCTATGTTTTTCATAGCTCTCCAGTTACAACAGCTTCACTGGCTACCAGTCTATTTCTGGGCCCAATTCAAAGTGCTGGTTTGACCTATGAAGCTTGGGTCCAGGCTATCTGAAGGGCCATATATCTCCATATGAGCCTTCTCTGTTTTTATGATCTTTACGGGATACCCTTCTCTTAGTCCCAATGCCCTTTTCAGCACATTAAACTTCTTAACTGTTAGAGCAGTACGACAATGGAACCAATTACCTCGGGAGGTGGTGAGTGCTCCAAAGCTAAAGGCATTCAAGAGAAAATAGGACAACCATCTGTCAGATCTGCTTTGATTTGGATTCCTGCATTGAGAAGGGAGTTGGCCTCAATGGCCTTATAGGCCCTTTCCAACTCAAATATTCTATAATTTGGTGGGGATGCCAGAGAGGGCCTTCTTTGTGGCTGCTCCCAGGTTGTGGAATGTCCTTCCCTTAGAGGCTAAGTATGCCATCTTACTCTTACTCTTCTGGCATCAGGTGAAGGCCACACTTTTTAGCAGGCTTTTAACAGCTAATTAGGCAGTGAAGAGTTTTTAATTTTGAGTGCTGCATATTAATTTATGTATGTTTAAATCTGTTTGTAAGGTATTTTAAACAGTTTTGACTAATTATTTTAATACTAACACATTTAATTGTTTTTTATGGTACAGTAGGGGCCCCATATCTGCTGGGGATTGGTTCCAAGCTCTCCTGTGCATACTGAAAATAGTGAACTCTCTCTCTCTCCCTCCCTATATATTTCTTGCTTTCTCCCTTTTATATATATGATAAATGATAAAAGGGAAAAAAACCCAAGAAAAAATTATTTTCACATGCATTACCAGGAATGATCGCTAGAGGCCATGCTATGTATTCTTTAATAAGAAGTACAGTGGTGCCTCGCTAGACGATTGCCTCGCAGGACGAGGAAATCGCTAGACGATGCCTTTTTGCGATCGCTACTGCGCTTCGCAAAACGATGGTCTCCTATGGGGAATTTTCGCTAGACGATGAGGTTTCCCCATAGGAATGCGCCGACTAGTGGTCAAAAGCTGTCAGTGCATTCCGACGGGGACCCGCGCTCGCTAGACGATGTTTCCCTATGGGAGATTTTCGCAAGACGACTGAGTTTTCCCTTGGAACGCATTGAAGAGATTTCAATGCATTCCAATGGGAAAACGTGCTTCGCTAGACGATGTTTTCGCTAGACAGCGATCTTTGTGGAACGGATTAACATCGTCTAGTGAGGCACCACTGTATTCATAGCACAGTCTGTGCCTCCATTCAGTGGCCTGTTCTGGTACTGCATGTGAAAATAGTTTTTTTCTGGATTTTTTTCTTTTAATATTTTTAGATTTAATATTTTCAGACTGTGGATAAGTGAAAATTTGAATACTGATCCCGTGGATATTGAGTCGTACTGTAATAATCTACTGTGTCTTTAATTAGTTGGTCTTTTAATAATATGTGTACAGCCTTGAAGAAAGGTGGCACAGTAAGTAAGTAAACAAATACACCTGCTACACCTGATAGTTCTTCCTGGACAGTACCACAACCAAACTGGATGAATACAGTTTCAGTTAATGTAAGGCCATATAATGGCTGAAATCCAGTAGTAAATCACAACTCTAGTAGGCCCACTGAATGAACTGAACTTATAGAAGAGTTCATTCACTGAATCTTCATGGTTTCAGTTAGCCTACTAAAGTTATGATTTACTACTGGATTTCAGCCAACAGGGTCAAACTGGATAAGACAGAGCTTAAATAATTTATATGCATTGCTGACAAGTACCAAGTACATCAACACTTTAAACTGTGATATAGTCTGAAAATTTGAAAACTTAAATTTACATACAAAGCTCCCTTATATTTTAATACTCCTGAAGAGGTCACAACATTTGCACAAAAACACTCATTTAATAATAATAATAATAGTAATAATAAATTAAATTAAAATGCTGCCAACCTTCCATATTAACTATATTATCTACATAACTGGAATGTAGGCAATCAGAAATTGCAGGTACCTGGAGACGCTGATAAGTCATTTCCATGAACATGCTTGTTACCTGAATTTGAAAAGATTCAGGTTAGTGAACGGAGGAGTACAGTTTTTTTAAAATATTTGTACCCCATTGTAAATTACCTTAACTCTCCTTTGTGAAATTTTAGAGCATTTTAAATATGACTAAAAAACATTTGAGCCAATAACTCATCTCCCCTCCCCCCCCCAAAAAATTAAATAAAAACTTTCATTTAGATGAAGACAGGTTTTTTGTCTGTTTATAATTCATTATAAAATAATTTTTTTAATGTGAAACATATTGAGGGCATACAATATCCACCAATAACATTATTATAACCTGGAGATTAATGTAATAGACTGAAAACATGGAGAAAGAGAATGGGAAATCTGTTTGGTTTGTAATCTGAAATACAATTTTTCAGACTTCACTTATTGTGGCTTAATAATATTCCTGAATATCATTTTCTAAAAGTGTTCTGTTTGCAAGTATGTGGTTGTACTGAGGGCTATGTTTAGTTTTGGTCTGGTTTAGTTTAGTTTTGAAAAACTAAAGATAACTAAGGTAAGTATGTTGAATAACAGACAGAGTTTTCTTTGCTGCTTTCCAATCTATAGACAAATTACTGTTTGTTTTCTCCATACACCAATGGCAATTGAGCATACAGTCCTCATTTTCTTACAACTATGCAAGGAGGTATTCACTATTCCATTGTGTGTACATAACCCTTGTTTTCATCAGAGTGATCTCTGATTTGTGTAAGAGCGAGTTGAAAATAGCTGAAGCAGTTACACATAGCTGTTGGACTCTGCAACTGCTAAAAGATTCTGCCCAGTAAAAATTAGAAAAACTCTTCAAAGTCAGCTTTTTTCAGTATCATTAAAGTGAGGCATAATGCCAAGCTGTTCCTTGGTAACCGATACTGAAAGCCAGCCACTTTTCTTCTGACGACTTGTGTATGTATTCATTCTTCCACTTCTCGAGTTTTGCTGATCAAATTTCAACACTAGGATGACCACACACTTCTAATTCCTGATTTATGACATAAAACACTTGTTTATATTTAACATGCTCTAAAGTTCACAGTTGTTTTTGCTGCAATGACAAACATGGTTATTCCTTTGGAGGCCAGGTCATTTAATAATTTCATAGAGGCAATGAGCACTAATTCTAATTCATACATTGACTGATGTATAAGATAATATATAAAAGTTACTTTATTGGTAAAGTATGTTGACATAAAATGTTTTAGCTATAATGTTAAACACTTTCATTAATCCTCTCATTTTGACACTGAATGACTAAACATGTATGCATGTTATTTAAAATGTTTACCTTAAAAAGCATTGTTAATTCATAGGGATTACAATAACTATGTTCACAAAGAAAAAAAACACATTCAACTGAAGCAGTGTAACTATTGACTACTGCATTTTGCCCCTTGACAACAATCTCTTGTAGCTACGGATTTCAAGAATACTCAGTATTTTCAAAGTCACAGTATGTTGACAGTGCTGAATCTCCTCTCGTAGCAAAGAACTCAGGAAACACAACACTCTTCTAAAAAAAGAACTATTAGAATTATCTTGGCTCTCTTTAAATACAAGATTTGAAATATGGTGGAAAATGTAAGGCCACTTTAATCTGAGTAAATATTCAAGAGTCCTTGACAAAAGGACACAATAGCTTCTTTTAAATGTAACTCAGACAGAGATTTCATTTACTAACAAGCAACCAGCTGATGTAGTTTAGAAAACACTGAAATATTACACTAAGAGCAAATGAATTTCCCTCTCCCCACCCAGCATTTATAGAATATTAGCAAACAATTAAGCTTTTGTTTTACATCAGGCAATGACATGTATTCAATATATTGTTGAAGACTGTATTATCTAAATTTTTGTTTTTGTTTTTGAGCAAAGATGTCTGACGTTGTTTGACAAATGACAAAATCTTTTTTAAAAAGAAGCCCAAAGACTAGAGTTAGCGGACATTTGAACAATCTGATAAAAATTTTTCAATGGCCTCACACTTGTAGCCAAGTGTCAGGAGATATCACCATAGCTGACTGGCTGCTACCACTCCTGCAGATTGCCTTCTTGCCACAGTTGGTAGCAGAGCTGACCAGGGCACCAGACTCAAGTGCCTGAAGCTGCAATGCCACTTAACTATGCTGGCCTTGCATCGATGCATGTACGGGGGGGGGGGGGGACATAAATACGTGAGACATGAGGTAATTCCAGGTGTGTAGGGGACTTCACTCCAGCCTGTGTTATGTCTGCAGAGATACGGAACCGTGGGGTTGCTTGTAACTGCTCCCTGCTTAAAAAATAAAAGGGGTGCTGATCCTGTGCAAAACCAGTATTCAATTGTAGCCAAGCATTAAAGTATTTCCCCCCCAGATGCAATGCATCTCCTTATCACCAATAAATATTTTGATTTGATGCAGACCAAGTTAGCATTGAAACATTTTTTGTAATCTGTTGAAGTCAAGCTATCCCCTTGAAGTATACTTCAAGAAGTATTTGCAGTTCTCTATTATTTTTAAAAATTCTTTGTTAGAACAATGTACTTTCTCCTTATCTTGCACTATGTTTGAACAAACACAGCTCACACAATTTTATAAATAACATAGACTTATTTTCTAGCCATCATAACACATCCTAGGAAAAATTCCAATTTTTTGTTAAGAGTTCAAAGTCCTTTTCTCTCTCTGACTTTAGCCACACCAAAGTTCACTGTATCTGTGGTTTTTCAATGCGAGCACAGAAATCTAACTCTTTACCTGAATATTCACCACTCCTCACTCCCAAAGCTCAGGACAGGTTGAGAAACAAATTATTAGAATCCCCTAAACTTCAATAAAAATTGAATGAAATCTTTTTTTTTTAAAAAAAAGTCTAGAAATCTGAATCTCTGTTAGCTAAACCACAGCTCACAAAACCAGCCCATATACAAAGTGCTCATGCTTCCAAATAATGTTCACACACTGGCCAGTTTCAGTGGCCTAAAATGTTCTTTGGCCCTCCATAATATCACCCTACACACAATCTTATGTTCCTTGCTTTTACTCCTGTAGCTGACAAAAGTATCCAAATTCAAAATCTAAAATTTTCGGACACAAAGATTAGAACCTAGCATGAACTGAAACCTAACATGCAGTATGTGTTTGGACCACAAAATGTTGACTTTGTCATACAGTTCATAAAGCTCATGCAGTTTTGCTAATGATTTGCCCAAGTTGTGAAAACTGAGTGCAAAAGCAACTACGACTGGTGTTAAGTATCACGTATAATCCTGGAGCATGTAGGCCAGGAAACACAGAGAAAAAATAAAAGTTAGTGTTATATAAATTATTGCTTCCCATACCATTCAAGTGGTTCTGGCTCGCATATATCTGAGATATTTCCTTATTGATAATGGAAGGAATCTACGAAGCTATAATGTTCACAAGTGTTACATTTTACAGGTGTCTAAAAAAAAAATTTTTTTTTACTTAAATAGAACTGAGCTGGTTTTAAATATAACAGAAATTTTAGGTATTCTTGTTCATCAAAATAGTAGGATTAATTAATAGCACTATGTACAATGACTATTTTATGTACACCACACCTAGATAAACTACTGATGATCAAATGCTTTGTTCATGCAATATATTTTTACACTTTCAAAATAGATCTTTAATAAACCACATCACACTTCAAAAAATAGCACTGAGCTAAACGTATCCATATTCAGAAAATTAGTCTCTCTTAAAAATAGTGAAATACGACATTAAATTAAGAAGAGGAAGAACTGTTATATTCACATAGGAACAGTAAATTTCAAATTTTGATGCCAAGCACTGTGTCTATATGCTTTGATGGCAAATGCATGGAAGGATGAGCCACATTGCCAATACCCGTCTCAAAGTCTACCAACCCTGTCCCTCCCCCTCAAAGTAGGGAAGATGGGGATTTATGTATGACATGATACTAAAATCCAAAAGTTCTCTGAATGAATCAAAAGCATGGTGAAACTGAGAGAGAAATCTGTCTTGTTCCCATGCTGCAATGTTCAGCATAAGGTGAGATAAAACCTTTGTCTTTCTACATGTTCCAAAGAAGGGTTGTAACATTATTTTCCACATATATATTGTTGCATAATATATCCACAGCTACTTGCAGTCATACTAAACCAATACATGATGCTAAAAAACAAACAATCCAAGAAAACAATAAAAAATTATTCACAGCCAATACTAGCACTAGACTCTACTCTGCAAAAATTAACAGAAATAACAATGTTTTCACTATCCATATAAAACAAACAGTGATGTGGAAAAGCCCTGTCTCAGAAATTCAGCCACTGTATTTCCACAATGGCAGAAGTATCTGAAACAAAGTCTCAGAAGCGGAACCGATTTGTCATGCTGGCTTACATGGAGAAAAGTGTTTTTTGAGATATTCTAGACTCAAGACTGTTTTGGGCTTCAACGGTCACAACCAGCAGCTTATAACGATCATGAAAACAAACTAGCAGGAAGTGAGTAACAGCAGTGTGAGAAAATACAACTGAATGATAGCTGCATTCTGAAACAATTGAAGCTTTCTTACTGATTTCACCTGAAGCCCCAGGTAAAGTATGAGTCTGGTTTCTCCATAAAGGAAACTCAGGTGATTAACTTTGCTGCATCTCCATTTCCCATCTAAAACTTATTGGCATAACATCTGAGAGGCAGGTACAATAAAAGAGTTGCTTCTCTCAGTACCAGTGGGAACCAACGCTACCTATATTCCATTGCACTGTTCTCTCCCATTGAGTTACAAGATCATGTGTTACTGTTTGAAACTGCTTTAATAATCATGTGACTTCACCTCCCTCTCCATAGAGAAACCCTTGGTCCCCTCACACTTGCATTCATACAGATGTTGAGTTCAGTATCATCAATGCCATGTTTGAACAGAATCCTTGCTGCCTCTCCTTTTCCCATAATTTTTTTAGCATGACAGCATGACACCAAGTCCTCTGGATGCACACCTACATCTTATGGGTCAGATCTCTTTCAAATCACTGGTTATGAAGAGGAGCAACTCTATTCTTTCCTATGGTGTGTGGTCCAGGATTTTTTTCCTGGCAATAGAGCAGTTGGCTGGATATGAACTCTTTCAAGAGGAGTTGTGGAAGGGGATATATATGTCAGCTGCCACCCTCCTAACTACAGGGCTATATGTGGCTTGACAGGATGACTTCTACTGGTTCTAGCTGGAAGCCTATCTGTTAGAATACAGGACATACAGCATTTTTATGAAGGTACCTCCTAGTGCTTGGGGGGCAGGTAAGTGGTAAGTCATCAGTTTACAATTTGTTGATTGAGGATGGCAGCTTAGTTTCCAAGGAGTTGTAGGAGTATCATCACCATAAATGAACTAGCTTTTCCATAGTGGCTGTGCTTCTGATACCAACAACAGCTTTGATATAATAGTTACCCAGCAAACCAAGATCACAGGAAAGCCTGTCCATAATACGCACTTAACTCCATTTTTTTGGATGCATAAAAGTGAAAAATGCTAACATGACTAATTCACAGGTGAAGTTAATGATGACCTAATATAAATAGGTTTTTACCATGTTTTACTTCAGTTCACTTAATCTTAAAACAGAAACTTACTGAAGTACTGCATTACCTCCATTGCCTGTGCCAATCGTTCTTCCAGTGCCACATATGTAAGGAACTGTGGATCCACATAAGAAATGGCTTGAGCCACACCTAGGCCATCACCAAATTCATCAAGAAGCCTAAAAGGGAAAACATTATTAATGTTCTTATCTCAATTGAATCCATGTTGGTTTACTTTACAGTATTGCATACAATTACCTCCCCCTGTTTTTAGAATTTCGAAATACATATTTTATACATATTGGAAGACATATGCAATCAAATATTAACCTGAGAAGTTATATTCTCAATATGTTATCACAGACAACATTTGATTCCATAGGTCTACAAGTGTTAACACTTGCGCTGGGATTAGTAAGTTAAAGGATAGTTTGTCTGCCAGCCTCCAATATCAACTTTTAAGAGGAGTTTTAGACTCTTCCATATTAATAGTAGTGATATATGGCAATAGAAACTGAAGATATGCAATCATGTAGAAAGCAAACAGAAAAGTTAGAAATACCTGCAACTTCCAAAGCAAGAATTACAATGTTTAGGACTTCTAAACCGGTCAGAAAGTGGTAAACTAAACATTTTCCCTTTCCTCAGCTGGCCTTGTAAGCAAGTTCCATTTTTTCACATTAAATGAAAACAACAATGGATTAACCCCAAACTTGATTCCATATGTTAACAATTCTTCCTTCTTAGCACATAAATAGCATATAAGTTTGGTAAAATGAGAAAGCTCACTTCATATTATTTCCCCTCTTTACTTATGACACTCTACTGAAAATTCTGATATATTTTAAATGGGGCATCAAAAAGAGGGAGGAAGCACCCATTCCAGATTGCAGTACAGTGACTGGAGAGCAGCATCACTTTATATTAAGCCTAGTTTGGGAATTAGAACTGTGGGTCTCTAAACCATTGACCAATGAGACATGACTGCCATAGCGATGATTCGCCATACCATTCCTTCAACTGTTTATTTTATTTAATTTTAAAAATAAGATGAGAGCAAAATACAACTCAAATCAGCGCTGGCAGATAGCCAATAACAAGTGACCTGGTCAAATGACAAATCCAGAGACAGTCCCACATACCTCCATTCCACATCTAAGTCTTCACTCATACTGGAATCATCTTCTAGGTTGTTGTTTCCATCCAACATGAAAAAACCAGGATGCACAAAATGGCTCACTTGATCGGTTTCTTCATCACTGCTACTTCCAATGTCTTCATGATATTGTAACCAAGGAATTTCACCATCCTCCAGACAGGTCTGTTCCCTTTATAGAAAAATTTTAAAAGCTATACAAAATGAAAGTAAAATTGTATATGAACAATCATACACAGAGTGATCTTCATCTGTGCCCAGTGTCCGTCTTATGTGTAGGAACTAACAGACACAACAATTCAGCATTAACAGCTGAAATGCTGTGTAAGTTACACACTGCTTTCTGTAAGTTCAAGTATGCAGACATTAGAATTGTTATGAGACAACATCAGCATAAACTGCTGCAGTGTTCAGAGCCTACTCAGGAGATGGTGGGCCTTCCTTTGCTGGAAACAGAAGCAGAAGCTGGGCAGCCATCTCTTAGAAATGCTGTAGCTGCATCCTGCATTGAGATGGGGGTTTAAAAAAGATCCCCTCCAAGGTCACTACTAATTCTATGGTTCATTTAGAGTCTCTGCTAATCCAGTATTCAGATTGGGTTTCAGAAGTAGGAGACAGTGATGAATTCACACAAACAGCAATAAATCTGAGGTCATGCACCTCTCTTACTTCCACTGAATGAGTGTGGAAGGATGCAGGCAAACCATGACCTGCTCTTTACAGAGCACTCTCATTCCTTCTGCAGGGAGAAAGTCACAAATTGTGGGCTTACAAGAATCTGACACTTTGTTTTCCCATCATCTCCTTTAACATAAAAAAACTACTCAAGCTGCCTCTGTTAGTCTGTGGCCAGACACGTGCAGTTTGGGCACTTCTTTTCTTGATGTAAAGGCTAAATAAAAATAGTCTGTAAACCTTTAAATTAGATTAACTCTAGCTCAATTAGTTGCAATTGGAATTTCTTTTGCTTACTGATCACAGTCTGCTATCATTAAACAGAAGTCAACAACATCAAATGATGTGTAAGACTTTCATATTTTAGCGTCATGGCAGGAATACAGAATAATTTAAAGATAGCTGCTGTTTACAAGCGGTTAGATGCATTCAAAAATAAATAAAACTCTTATCTAAGTCACTTGGTAGGAGTCACGATTTCTTATAAGTATAGCTGTGCAATACAGAAAAAGGTCATTTGAATGCAAGTAAAACAATTTCCTCTTCAACTGCTTTCTAGTGTAGGTGGACAAAATTAAGGCTTTAACTACATTTTGCTTTCAATTTAACAAACAATGTTTTAGAATGAATCACACAATAAACGCAACCTCTCTAGGCAACTCCTACTGCTCCAATATCTAACATGGAACTGACTTGACATAAGATAATAAAGTCATTACAGTCCCCACTGATATGAAGTCTAATACAGTGGTGCTTCGCTAGACGATTGCCTCGCAGGACGAGGAAATCGCTAGACGATGCCTTTTTGCGATCGCTACTGCGCTTCGCAAAACGATGTTTCCCTATGGCGATTTTCGCTAGACGATGAGGTTTCCCCATAGGAATGCGCCGACTAGTGGTGAAAAGCTGTCAGTGCAGCTGTCAGTGCATTCCGATGGGGACCCGCACTCGCTAGACGAGGTTTCCCTATGGGAGATTTTCGCTAGACGACTGCGTTTTCCCTTGGAACGCATTGAAGAGATTTCAATGCATTCCAATGGGAAAACGTGCTTCGCTAGACGATGTTTTCGCTAGACAGCGATCTTCGCGGAACGGATTAACATCGTCTAGCGAGGCACCACTGTACTGTGAAATGGTTTATGCACAAACATAATTCTATCTGAAAAACTGAGTTACAGTTCATCAAAACTTATGCCCAAGAAAACTTCCAAGTCATTAAGGTACCACAAAATACTGTTCCTTTGCTACATGTGGTGAACTGATACTGCTCTTTCAAAAATGTGAAGATTTTGTCAGAGTACCAATGCTTCTAATATGAGTTCAAATCAAACAATTATATCTGATTAGAAAGAAAAAATATACCAAAAATTTAAGATGCTCAAACAATTTGCCATTGTGTATAGCAGCTGTTAACTTATTGGAACACTGAAGAGTGGCGATCCTAAAAAAAGCTTTACTGTGGCTATAAAAGCACAGTTTCAGGCTTTCAGATACCTTACACAGCAAAGCTGCAGACTTTTCAGATATTTAAATACACACGAAAAACACACCTGCAAAAATTACATTGTTCTCAATATGCTCTGAAACCCTTATGGCCAAACTGCAATCCAGTAAGACAATGGCATAGGAAAGATAAGATTTATTGAATTTGTATTACTGAAAGGAAAGGGGAAAGCCTCTAAGCAACAATCAATACAATTTTGGAAAAGAGGTTTGTAATAAAAGAATTACTCCAAAGGGTCCCGTAGGTATGGGGTTGCACTGGGTTTTAGATTGTTAGTCAGTATTTTGTATTGTTTTGTACTGATGTATTTGTTTTGGAAAATAAAAAAAAAATAAAAAAAAGGAAAGATAAGATGAAGCTTTTAACTGTTCTAACTTTTATTTATTTATTTATAAGAAGAAAACTACTTAGTGTTTTGTTGTTTTCAAGTTAGAGTATTTATGTGCCTTTATTCTATGTTTCCATAATAAACCCTGTGTTTATTAAAGAATCTTATATCTTTTATTTAATTTTTATTCATTTTCAAAAGGGATAGGATTAGGGATAGGAGGCTGGGGGAGTGGACATGGGTAGGGGAAGGGTAAAATTCCAGAGAGCGAGAGGGTACTTTTACATCCACTTATACAATTATACTAGAATACAAAGATAACAAAAAAGAACAACTTAACAGGTTTTACCAGAATTACTATAGTTACTATTCTCTCCATTCACTGATTGGACCTTCACATTCTTCTTTTATCTATACTTTCCAGTCCATATTTTTGAGTCTAGCTATTCCAAATTTTTGCATCCTTTTTAAGATGACTGTGTTTCTGCTTTCTTCCAATATCTCCCATATTATATTTTAGCTACAGTAATTATGTGTATTATCAAATGTTTCATTTCTTTATCTACAATCTCAGGCATAATACTCAATCAACACAATTCCAGTTTAAATGATATCTCCCAAAATACAATTTTTTTTCAACATTTCATATGCTAATCTCCAATAATTTTCTACTTCCCTACCTGTCCACCCAACATGGTTCAAAGTACCCTCCTGTATTTTACATTTCCAAAACTTATTAAAAACATTTCACATATTTTAGACATATTCTCTTGTTGCTATTTCTTTTTGGGGTTCTTCATAAAATGGTTCTTGATTTTCATACTATAAGTCTTGAAGGCACATAATGTCCAATTTTAATTTCTGTATTTGTTGGTAAATTCTTTTATGTCTTTGGGTTGAGTTTAAACCATTTACATTAGCTAAAACATTCTGAGTTGTTTCTCTTTTTTTCTTTCTAATAGATGTTGATCTGTTCTTTTCATATGAGTTTCTTGGAGGCTTATTTGATCCATCTTTATTATTAAAATGTTCTTTCCTCTTCTTAGATCCTCTTGTTTCCATGGTGGACTTTCCTTTGGCACTTCCCATTTGATCTTCTATCTCAAATTCTGAACTTCCTTCTGAATTTGGTCCTGGTGGTCTACTTGATTGCTCCTCTTCCTGTTACTCATCTGTCTTTTTCTCTTCTTTCCAACCCTGCCATTTCCCCCCCCCCTTTTTTTTCATAAAGTCATCTGCCTTCATTGCTGAGTTAACAGAATATCTCTGCGACTGGAATTGGAAAGAGACACCTTCAGGTATCAACCACTTATATGTAATTGAGTTTGTTCTCAGGAGATATGTCAACTCCGCGTATTGTCTCCTTTTCTGTCTTATTTGCCATGGGATATGTTTCAAAATCTTAATATCTTTCTCTTTTATAGTGGATTCTTTATCTTGCACATTTCTTAGAACTTTTTCTCGAAATACCATTCTCGTGAATTTAACATGAATTTCTCTGGGGAGTTTATTGTTACTTGTATATGCTGTATTAATTCTTTGTGCTGTACCTATATTTTGCTGTACTTCTATTCGCATCTCCATAAGTGGGGCTAAAAACTTAGTTACCAATTGCACTGTGTCTTTACCTTTTTGTTCTGGAATATTCTGGAATCTAAGTATGAGGTTGGCTCCCTCCATTTGTAACTTTAGCAGGTTGATTTCATCTTGTTTTCTTTCATGTTGTATCACTACCAGCTCTGCATTCATAGTCTCCTTTTTTTCTGAGTTTTTTTTTAGGCTTTTTCTATTTTAGCTATTTCTTTTTTATTTTCTATAATTTGGTGTTTAATATCAGTCATTTGAGTCCCTAAATCTTTGACAGGTTCAGATAGCTGAGCCATTCCTCCTTGTATCTGCTGTAATCCTGTGGATAGCATATTTTGTATGTTCTGTTGCCAATCCTTAAGTGTCTCTCGCCCCAATAATTTCAGACTTTGTTCCTGCGCAGGTGAGCCTCTTGGTTTTTTATTTCCTCCTTTCGCTGTCATACTTCCAAGGTTTTTTTTAAAGATGCTGTTTGGGTGTTTTCCCATCAGGTGTCACTGTTGCCTTACTTTTCTTTCATACAACACTGTTTACATAGCCCATCCAAAACGTAGATTAGTGCTTCTCTCTCGTTAAGATGTTCTCACAGCCCGCCAGTCAAAACAATGAGTGTTTAAAATAACAGAGAGTGCCTTGAGGCAAATAACATTAGCAGTTCAATCTTTCTCTCCAGCCTCAGTAATTAGGGGTTAGGTAACCAGGGAGTAGAGTTTGTCTTCTTTAAAATAGTTTCTTTCATTTAATGTGCTTCTCCTTCCCTCCCCCTCCAATCAAAGCTGCTCCGGGCTACAGGAGGGAGGATCGCCTCCACCACGGTGCCAAAGGAAACAAAGGTGCCTCTGATCCGGTGATGTTACACAATCTAAGACTCTTCCTAAATTCCAAAGTTCAAAAGTTCCATTCTCTGATTCTAGTTTCATCCATCAGCATTGTAATCAGACAGTTTATGATTAGACTGTCCCATGGAAGCGAGTCTTTGCCTTTGATTAAAACAGTTCATTCACTGAATAACTTCCTCCCCTCCTCCCTCTTTCTCCTTCTCTTTCTTCTCCTTCTCCTGATTAAGGCTAAAGGATGGGGGGAGGAGGCTTGCTTCTACCATGGCTCAAAGAATTATAGGATCTAATCCGCTTTCACTGACTTGTTAAGCCCAACTTTCTTCTGTATCATTGTTTTTAGGTCCATAGAAGTTTCTTTATATAAAACACATATCTTGACTTGCTTAGAGTCCTGGACAGAATATTTTCCAAAATCCTTCTGTACTCCTCCTCTCTCTGAAAGGGGTGTTCCCAGCTCTTTGCCCAACATGGCTTCCTCCTTGATCCGTGCACTCAGATAAGACTTCGGGGGGGGGGGAGCAGCTTCCGACAACTTCTCTCCCCTTTCTGTTGCCTCTGCTCCTTCAGATGCCACTTTCCCTAGTGGACCGTCCTTTTACTCCCTACATTGGGGCCCTCGAGACTGAGGGGTCCCGTTCAGTTTCAGGAGCTCTCCCGAAACCCGACCGGTCTTGCTGCAATGAAATCCCGCCTCCCAAAGAATCTGACCTTCCTATTTCCATCATTGTTGGCTTTCTTCACTTTGCAAACAAGTTTAAAAAGATGCCAATCTGATTTAAGTGATAGTTTGCTAAATGTTGAGCAAAATGAGAACACACTGATGTTTAATTCAATCCAATGGATATACCAAAGGTAGGGAGTAAAAAGTGTGCAGCTTATATACCACCCCATAGCACTTAAAGCACTCTCTGGGTGGTTTACAAGTTAATTATGCAGGCTACATATTGCTCCCCCCCCCCCCCCCGGCAGCAAGCCGGGTACTTAATTTACTGACCTCGGAAGGATGGAAGGATGAGTCAACCTTGAGCTGGCTACCTAAGAGTACTCATTTCTGAGTACTCTCAGAAATGCAGACCATTTTCTTCTTCTTGGGAGTGTCTTGGGGCTCAGCAGCATTCCCTAAGACATACAGGCTGGCACTTCTCCTTAGACATACAGTGGAGAAGTGAACTCACAGCCTCCAAGATTATATTATTTCAGAATTTAAATAGAAGAAATGTATATCTGAATGGTACCCTCAGGACCAAAGGAGAGAGTGGTGCTTTCTCCCTGATATGCTTATTGTCTAAAGACTCATCTGCTTAAGAAAATAAGTTGACTGCTTGCCATCTCAGCATTTACCACAGTATTCAAATTATAAAAGGAGCATAAGGCAGGATGCCACATTATCCTGAAATGTCACCACTTTGATTATAAAGCTCAACTTACATCTACACTTGTGAGCTACTAAGGCACAGAACAAGAACAGGGTCTCTGTGTGTGCAATAGTAACCTTTTGTGCACACACCCAGTATCTTGAGGTGGAGACAGCACTGCGTACTCTCACAAAAGTTACCTGTGTTTCAGTAAACTAGTCACATGCATATAAGGACAAATGGGATCTCCAAAGCCAGATTCACACACACCAGCTAAACTATTAAAGATAGACCAGCAGATTTCAAAACATACAAGGGGCCTGTATGAGTCTGTAGCAATAATAGGAAGTCCTCATTAAACAGCAATAACATGTGGAAGATGCATACCAGCATTAGATCGGATTCACTTTGCATGGCTGTGCAAATAACCTAGAGCAGGGTAAGCTGATGCTGCAGCTTTTCATGGGAAGGGAGAACATAATGCTTTAAAGCTCTAAACGCTGTATCAAATACCAATGTTGGAAGACAATGAACTTATTTGTACTTTTCCTGTATCCCAACCAAACAAAGGCTGAATTTACCATTTATATCAAATAGTAGTTTGTTGTCTGAAACAGGAAAACATACCCTGCTTGGAAATTAAACTCATTAGGTTCTTCTTCCACACCACTACTGTCACTCTGTACTTCAGGTTCTGGTTCCTCTTTTCCCGGAAGAGTCTCCCAGCTCTCATCGCTGGAGGACTGATCTTTCACAGTCACATCAAAATAGGAGGGCAGATATGCAGACCATTCGCCATCACTGCATTCAGAGCTGTAATTTGAGACACATTATATTTACAATGTTGATGTATTTTTAACCTAAGTTAACAAGTTAGCTATGATTCAGCCAAATTATATACATTTCAGTTTTCACAACTGTAACAGAAAAGATTTAAGCACGTGCTTAACCTTTCAACTATACCTAATGGTATTTGAACATGCTTACAACTGGACGGATTTTGTAGAAAGTGCCAACTGCTTCTCTTTGCATAACAGCAGAAAACAATTCCTCACTATGTAACAGAAAACACTGCCACTTCTCTTCCCAAAAGTAATCACATTTTCACACTGGAGAGGGGAAGCCATTCTTCTCCTACCTCCAGGCTAGACTATGACAATGTACCCTACATGAGATGCCTTTTAACAACAGTCTAGAAGTTTCTCTGGGGCAAAATAATGGCACTCAGACTTTGCTGGGCATTCACAGGTGCAAAAGAACAGTTTGCTTACCATAACTAGTTTTTCATGTGGTCATCTGTGAATTCGCACACGTGGACACTTCTCTGCCTGTGCAGGAACTCTTAAGAACATTTTAGACCTTTACTCTACCCCTCAGCAAATATACTGCTCCACCCAACAGTTTCTCCTCAGTTCCCTCTATCCAACACCACAGCATAAATGGAAGTAGCGTAACAGACAGAGGGGTGGTTGGGTCGGTTGTGTGAATTCACAGATGACCACTCGAAGCTTTGATATGAGATTTTCATTGTGAATGTAGAGCAAAATCCTGTTGTATGGTAACAACTTAAGAGTACAATTCTAGAATGGGCACAAACCCGTTCGTGCCGGTTCATAAAGGCAGCAGCACAGGTGCTGTTGCTGCTCCCTTTCCCAGCCTCCTCCGGCTCAAACAGCCACTCACCAGGCCCCGCATGCTATGCTTCCTGCACCTCCTCAACTGATCTTCCAGTCTCAACAACAGCTCAGGCTTCTTTGCCCCACCCTCTTGGCTGACCTCCCACTCAGAGGGGAGTGGGGCAGAGAAGTCTATGCTCTTGCTCATGACGGAGATTAGCAGAGGAGGTGGAAAAAACAAGCACGCTGGGCCTGGTGAGTGGCTGTATGAGCCAGAGGAGGCTGGGAAGGGGAGCAGCAGTACCTGTGCTGCTTCTTCTATGAACTGAGATGAACTGCGACGAACTGGATTCTGCCCATCTCTATACAATTCTAATCCCAGAGTTAGTTTGCTGGAGATGTTTAGAAGTAGAAAGATATGCTCTGTCCTCCTCAGGAGCTCATTTCCTCTTGCTGGTGGAAGGTTCTGTTGGTGAACAGTTCTGGAATGGCATTTTTTAGAGGCAGGGCATAAGTGGATTGGAATAGAGAGGCTCTGAAGCCCCACCATTTCCAATGGCCTGATCCTTCAGCCCCTATTTTAACCCAGCCAGGACCTGGCATAATGAAGAAGAGAAGGGGAAAAATCCATGTCTTCTATCCAGGCCAGCAGAAATGGGGAAAGCTTGGAATGCAGCAGTTAATCTGGTGTTCTGCATCTCTCTGATCTCACTTTGGATTTCTCTACCCATAGTAGTCATAACTAGAACTGGCCAACTTGATCTGCATCTCAGTGGAAGAACAACAAGCTGTTTTCAAGTTTTATGGGAATGTTCTACTTAACAATAACAAAACAAACTTGATAGATGAGAATGTATAGAGTAGCAAGCAGCTAAAGCAAGAGTAACTTAGTTGTACTTTATTCACTTGAAACTTGGGCATTTATTATATTTGATGGTATGTAATATGCATCCTTTAAACTTCCAACAGCCGACCTTCCTATGAGGGAGGGTGAGAGTAGAAAAAAAAACAGATACTTGGATGACCAGCATCATGGCTGGTACTAGGCTTGTCAGGTCCCCCAATAGCCATCACCAGTAAAAGCAACTCCCTCATGTGGCAGTGACTCCCATTGGTATACAAATACGGCGATACACATATTGGTTCACATCCTCCTTTACAAATACCTAATTTTCAGATCAGAAATGTGCAACGATCGACATAGTCTTTATTTTATTGGTTTAGACTTCTTTAAGCCAAGTATGAAAATCTTAAAATAGTCAAGCTACGTCCTTCTGACCAAGTTAAATGTAGATGACTTATCTTTAGCCTTGTGTTCATGATGCTTTGTTTCAAATAATTTAAACCAAGAAGTTATATGCTGCATGCCAACAGGTTTTCTGGCATTGTACTGTATTTAGTTGTTCCAACAGCACAGAAGATAAATATGATGAAATACTTCCATCTGTTCCTTATTCCCACTTACAAAGTAGCACATGCTCATGACATTAAAGTAGCTAAATTAAAACAAAAAGAACTCAGAAGAATGAGCAAAGAGGGAGTTAGTGAGTTAGTGGTCTGATGGAGCAGACATGAAAACGAGCTGCTGTTGAACATGATTTTTGTTCAGAGACATCAAGGTGATTTGGACATCCAAATCTCCTGCTATAAGGATCCAGACACAGAAGTGTCTTCTATATATAGCAGCCTGTCTAAGCACTATAAGGTCTCAGGATTGTTCACAATGATGCTCTTCTCCATCATTCTTCTAGTGATGCCCTCCCTGTTCCCCTTGTCCCAGGTACTGAACAATTAGCAAACAGGGCACTACAAGTAAAATTCAAGCACAGTTCAAGAACATTTAAAAATCCTCCTCTTAATTACAATGTGGAGGACTACTTTGTTAGGACACCGCTGGTTAAGTTAAGAGTCAACCCGAAATGCTTCCAAATTTGAATCTATCATAGAAACTATTTTTTTCTCAAATAGTTGAACAAATTCACTTACAGTACAAAGTAGATTTAGCATGGCAGAAATACATTTACATGCCTTTTAAGGGGAGAGAGAGAGAGAGATAAAACCCCACATGAAAATTTCACATATGCTTTTCATTCAAGGCTAGGCTGTAAATATTTCTAGTATTATAACATTATGAACTTATGAGACAATTCTTTCATTAGACTATTAGAAAAACACAGAGACTCTGTAGTATGTGACAAATATCCAGCTGCTCTTCTAAATATACCATAAACTTTTTTGCGGTAGTAGAAATCAAGACTTCTAAACTAGTTTCAGACCTTTCTTTATTTGGAGGTGTGAAAATAAGCTAATACTCAGTTTCGTCTTTCATAACAGGAAATAAAAATTCTTACTTATTCACAATTCCCAGTCCCTGTAATTTCAATTGTTTGACAGTGATGGTAGGTAATTAATTGGAAAGGTGGGGAAAAGGTCTGGGACAACGTATCTCAAAGCAACCACTCCCTTCCCTTTCTTGTTGAAGCTAGGTCAAATTGAGGAGAAAATTTAGTAGAAATTTGTGTTTTTGAGCAGGAGACACTAGAGAACAGCTCTTTGCCTATGTCTATGTGATCATGCATCTGGCAAAGGAGGAAAAGGGGAGGGCTGAAGTCTTCCACCTTTCTGAAAACACACTGTTTACCTGGAAAATGTTATAAACATTTGATATTAAATATGTATTTTTTAAAAGGGTCTTGTCTATATTTTAGCTTTCAGAAGTATCAAATTTGTAGTTGGAAAAATAAAAGGAATTTTCACATCCCAATTCCAATTTTAAGTCCAACACTCCCTTGCAATACTGTGCATATGTACCCAGAAAGGAAAAAAATGTGCCAAAAGCTTTAAAAGGCAAAGGCCAATCTGAATGTTGAGGACACTAACGTAAATAGTCAAGATAATCTACAGGATCCCCTCCTGAGCTCACTACTATACAGAAAAAGACACTAATTTAATAATAACTTTGTGCTGTCAAATAAATTCTGTCTTATGGTGATCCTTTTCAGAGTTGTCTAGGTAGAGAGTATTCAGACATTTTTTTCCCATTCTCTTCTTCTAAGGGTACCCTAAGACTATGCAGCTTGCCCAAGGCCACGTAGACTGGCTCTTCTGGGATGCCCAGTGGGGAAATGAATTCCCAACCTCTGCCTCCACAGCCAGAAACTGAAGTCACTGAGCTAACCAAGGGAAAATACCAGAACCTGATTCTTTTTTTTAACCAGCGCTCACCCAAATGCAATGAAAATGTCAGGGCTGTTTTTCAACTACTCTAGATATTTATTGTTCGGGACACTTACAGAATGATATTTTGACTCATCAAACAATATCAGAAGTATATTCCTGTGCACCTCTAAATATGGATCACTATGACTTAATTCCTTTATGCCAAATGGAAATAATACCTGAAGGTAAAGGTTCCCCTTGACATTTAGTCCAGTCGTGTCTGACTCTAGGGGGCGGTGCTCATCCCCGTTTCCAAGCCGTAGAGCCAGCGTTTGTCCGTAGACAGTTTCCATGGTCACATGGCCAGCGCGACTAGACACGGAACGCCGTTACCTTCCCACCGTGGTGGTACCTATTTCTCTACTCGCATTTTTTACATGCTTTTGAACTGCTAGGTTGGCAGGAGCTGGGACAAGTGACAGGAGCTCACTCCGTCGCGTGGATTCGATCTTACGACTGCTGATCTTCCGACCTTGCAGCACAGAGGCTTCTGCGGTTTAACCCGCAGCACCACCACATCCCTATAATACCTTATCAAGTTGTTAAAGGTTCCTGAGATATTCAGGCAGCATTAACAATAAAGAATATATACTGAAGGGGAAAATGTAACTTAATTATGCTATCGTTTTGATTTAAAATAGCAGATTATGATATTAAGGATGATTAACGACACAACTCATTCTTACTAAGGGACAAGCAGTAAATCTTATTAACACGTAAGTAATAAATGAAGACATATGGCTGAAGTGTGAGTCAACTCAGCAGAACTTTGCTTACACAAGAGAGTTTTCGTGGCTCCTCCTCTCTTTAAACTCCCCTGCCCATCCACATTCCAAAAAGACACTCCTGAAGGTTGATAGACCGCTGGATAACTAGGACCAGTCACCGGTGACTAGACAAGGATATAGAATCTAGAGGAATTCAGTGGTCTTCCTTGAGCAAGTGGAAGCAATTTGGTGCTTTTAAAAGGCATCTCTGGATCCATGCAACATTGCTGTAATAGCTAACATAGTCTGTTCTTCAGCAGCGGAAACAACATTCTGGAAATATATGTATTTTCCCTCCAGGGATGTGAAACTTGGTTTTCCCCATCCCTGCACAGCCAACTAAGAATATTATTTCCCTATACAGAAATAATCACTGGTGTGTGTGTGTGTGCGGACAAATATATACAGCAGTGTAATTATAATAATGAAGCAAGATGAGTTTTTTTTTCTATCACTACTAAATGGATCAGGTAGCTATCGTAGGGTTTGCTGTGGCAGTCACTGGGTATCAAACTGACATCTGGGAAGAGATTAGTATTTTAATATGACATGGACTTTGATTCAGTTATAGACTTTACTTACACATGCTAATTGCCACAGTTATTCAAATATGTAGAAGATTTAAATTTAACTCTCACCTGCCTTCATCTTCATCTTTGATAGAGCTAGGAAGATTTCTGCCACATTCTTCAAATTCATCCCAGAAAGCACTATCATCTACTTTCTTCTTGTCTCGAAGAGTTAGATTCTGTTTCCATATGTCATTTTGTATTTTTTTCTGCGCTCCCTCATAGTCTCTTGGGTCAAAAAACATACTAGAATTCTTTTTTTCTTTGCTGTGTTTCAAGACACATTCTGCACCATTTTGCTGGACATCCACATTCTCACTCCACCTTCTAGCACTGCCTCTTTCTTCCTCTTCATTGGTAAGAGACTGCTTCCTATCCAACTGGCTCACAGGATTTTGCTTTCTAACTTTGGGTCTTACCACCAGTTCAGATGAATTCTCTTGGTCCCCCTTTGTAATGGTAGTACTCAGTGCATTACGAACTTGTGTCCGAACTGTAGGATCAACTCTATTTTTTTCCTGTTCCGTGTCACAACTGGAACTAAAATTATTTTCTAGTAAAGATTCTTCTTCTCCAGATGGTTTCAGAAGAGTTGTATTTTGGTAAGCAATATCTGATTCTATGCTAGAATGTCTCCTGAAAGGCACTCGTCTTACATCTTCAAAACTTCTGCTCAAAACACTATGATTGAAATTGGACAGATGTGACTGCAAATCACTGAGGGAGTCTACGCCTTTCTCCAACTCAGAAAGCATACTATCCAGTGTCTCTTGAAATATCCCCGCTTCTTCTTTAGCTAATGAAATACTACTTTGGTCACCCTCTTCCTCTCCATCACTGCTGTCTGGCTCGTAAGAGTCAATGTTTACAAAAGCAATTCCATTCTGGTCATTAAGGCTGTTGTGCTCTCCAGAATACTCTGCGCAGCCATTAGAATTTACACTATTACCCGCAGTTTGACTATCTCCCAAATAGTAGCATGCTGAAGAAAATGTAGAAGTATCTGTGTTGATTGCATGGCTCAGTTCAGTTGGATTAAAAGGGTCTTCTGATCCCACATTCTTAAACAATGGTACATCCGCCAAAGCAGAACATACTTGGGGAAGAGGACTGGAACCTTCATATAAAAGTATAAAGAAAGCATACATGTTGGAATGATCAGATGAATTATAAAGTTATTTATCAACACATACACATGGTAAAACTGGCATTTCTTGATGTTCAACCCATCTGTGGCTATTTATCATTACAATATTTTCAATATTTTCACAGCACACACACACAACATTCTGATGAACATTTTGTGAATGTTCATGAACAGAGATGAAATGAATTATTTAAACAATATTGAAACAGTGTTCCAATAATAAGTGAATTCCAAGAAGCACTTCTTTCTAGGGCAGAACAAATATTTTATGAATGTTCATGACCAGAACTGAAATGAATAAATTAGGCAGGACAGAAATAATATTTAGCAGAACTGTATGTCAGTATTGTAGAAATTTTAAACAATTACTTTCTAGGACAGAAGCATCTTGCAGTTCTCCTTTAACATAACAATATAACCACAGTGTTCATAGGGAATCATTTCCAAAAGTCCCCTCCACCTGAGATGCTTAAAACCATAGAAAATAGCAAACCCTATATATAGCATAGTCTCTGGTTCTCTCTAGTGGTCAGTTCTGGTGATACATCTTGGAAACCTGTATAAATATGTATTTCTGGGGGAAGGGGTATTTAATATTTTCAGGCAGCGGATAAGTGAAACTGCAGATATTGATCCCACAGATGGAGGGGTCCTACTGTACTTTAGATTTCAAAACACTACAGAGATGTAATTGCTGATGCAGCATGTATTAAACACTCAGGTGTTAATACAGAAAATGCTTGATCAGGCTGCAGGATTATTATATAATACTTCTGAATCACCATGCAGTATAAATATCCCTGCACTAAGAAATCTTTTTTACCACTTAGATAGCAGTGGGTAGAATGTGGTCCACAAGTCTTTCTGAGACCCTGCAAAAGCAAAAAACACTCTCTCTGGGTGGTTTAGAATCTAATTGTACAGGCTACACACTGCCCCCCACAACTGAGCTGGGTACTCAATTTACCAACCTCGGAAGGATGGAAGGCTGAGTCAACCTTGAGCTGGCTGGGCTCAAATGCAGGTTGTAAGCAGAGTTTTTGACTGCAGTATTGCAGTTTAACCACTGCGCTACTGCAGCTCTCCCAAAGGTCTCTAAAATGGAGAGTTGTCCGCCCAGAAAGCTCAAGGGGGCTGTGATTATCTGTAGAAAGACTAACCCTTCTTCCTTAGACCTTCTTAATACTTTTGCTTTCTTTCTTTTGAAAAGCAGAAGCAATTGTCCAGTGACTTCTGATTTTGAAAAAGAGCAAATCCAGCCTTCAGAGGTCTGGGAATGGTGGGCAGTACTTCTGAAATTAGCACCTGGCCTGATTTTATTCCTCTAGCACTCTGAAAAGATGAATTCAATATTTTTCATGAGTAGCATCTATTATTAAACAAAATCAAGTAAAATTAATCATACATATTTTATGATAAAATAGCGTTAATTAACTGATACTTCACTTACTGGTTCCATTCAGCTTTGGAATTCCATTCCTTTGCCTCTTTCTATCAAATTCTCTCTTTTACTTTCAGAAAGAATTATGGGAAGGTGATGGGAGGAAGGGATTCTGCTGCCTTTAACATGCCTTGATGGCACTGTTATATTTTGCTTCTGCTGGCTATTATTTTAGTGTTACAGGTTTTTAAAATGATTTTATTGTGATTTATATTTTACATGTTATGGGCCACCCACAACAACATCTGCTTAATAGGATGTAACTTTATTACATGAACATTTGGCATTCTTTACTATACTGCCAATATGACAGTGTTACTGATGGACTTTACTTTAGAATAATAAGATTTTTACATTTATTTGGTTATAAATTTCTTAAAATATTTTAAATTAACTAAAGTTTAAGGGGGAAATATACAGGAATATTGACACATACTCAACTAGAAAGAACAAATGGCATAATGGTAATGAGTCTGAAAGATGACTGATCCATGACAACTGGATAGAACAAATACAAAGCTGGAAAGAACAATTAGCAGAAGTCCATTAACACATGGTCAACACTACAAAACAGGGTAGATAACTGCCTTAAAGACTATGAAAAAAATGAAACCTATTTATTTCCATGCATGTATAACAAAACAAAAATTCCACTACTGACCTGGTTCTATGGTTCCCACCACCACCCATGCCCTTATTTGCTTGCTTTAAGAGTCAATTATGCATAGTTTAGGAAAAACCTTTGACCACAGCCAAATAATTTTATTCTCCTACTGAACTAAATCATACTAGTGCATTCTTATTATTTCAAATGCTTTCCCAAATAAAAAAAATTAATTTCAGTTTGCAATAATAGGTCACGCACACGAAGAATTTTCTTTTTGAACATCATCCAGTTCTAATCCTTCACAGTCTGCACCATGTTGGTTTGAATTTCTCTCTTGATTAGTCAGAGATGGTCTAAAATTGACATAGGCATGCCTTCTTCCATATCTTCTGCCTGTAATAGTTTGATGCCCTCCTGCCGGCTTTGGCCATGTGGGCTTTCCAGCTTCCTGCCCCATTGCTGAAAGAGAAAGAGATCAGTCTAAACACATTAGAAAAGAAAAATTATTCTAAATTTTGGTTTTTAAAATGCTAAGGTGCAGCAGGGTATAAATTATGTTTATGTAAATAAATAAAACGATGGTGCTTATAATGCCAACAATACCAATATAGACCTCTGCATATATGCTATGCATTTGTTTCAAAGTACTAAATAAACAAAGAAACCAGCATGCCCAGCTACAATGACTTCCATTTATATCCATATATATGTTTCTAAAATACTTGTAAGTAGATTTTTTTTAAAGACAAAAATCTCTATGTAGGATTGTTGCATCTTAATGAGGAATTACTATGACCTGGTTTCTAACTGGATTTCAGTGAAATATGCATGGATGGGAAGTATTCAGTGCAACTGTTTTTCCAGTGCAGCACTAAATAAAAAACACAGGTAAAAAGAGGAGAAACCACCCAGAGTAGACCTTTGGTCTAGATGGGCAGGGTAGAAGTCCAATTTTAAAAAAAAAAGATACCACCTAGCATATTTCCCCCTCTAATATTTGTGCCACTAGTAAAACACGGAAAGTGCCACAGTGCTCTCAAGACACTTCACACTTAATATCAGTCAGGGAATTCATCCATCCCGGCATTATCCCATCCCCCCGTCCCACTTCCAGTCTTCGTATCTTTTCCAGAGGGCAGCTTGGAGCAAGCTAAGAAATGTGGCTACAGGACATCCTGACAGGGAATGAGGGAGAGCAGAAGGAATTGTGTGGGTTTTTTAGGTTGTGTGTATGAATGCATGCACATGTGAATGTTCCTGAAAGAAGCTGGAGGGAAATGGTCCTGAAAGGAAAAGAAATCAATGATTAGAGCAAGTGAATCTTAGAAACTAGGAGTGTAAAGTGATTGTAAGAGACAGAAAAATCTCTACTGGTTCAAAAAGAATAAGTCTAAGACCCACCACTTCCTTTTAGACTGGATCTTGCACAAGTCACTTCTCTTTCACCACTCCCAATCTACCTTTCTGTAAAAACTGTGTTTGGCAACTCTTTATATCCACTACGGACAACTTTGTGGAAAGACATCCCCATCAAAATTCCAAATGGTCCCTGAAGTTGAGAGTCCCTGGTTTAAAATCTGCTCCTTTACAAATTAGCATTATCTTTGTGGAGCTGGCATGCTATTCAAAATGAATCAATGGTCCTGACTCTCTAAAACACCACCAATTAACTATACCAGGTAAAACATAGTTGAAGTAAATAGGCAAGAACAAGCTACATGCAACCAAGAACAGACATTACAAAGCTTTTGTTTCTGTGCTTATGTACGTGAAAAGTCATGTGAAAAAGAAAATACACCCTCTTTGAATTCTATGGTTTTACATATCAGGACATAATAAAAATCATCTGGTCCTTAGCAGATCTGAAAATCAGATAACTACAACCTCAGATGAACAACAACACATGACATATTACACCGTGTCATGATTTATTTTACAAAAATAAAGCCAAAATGGAGAAGTCATGTGTGAAAAACTAAGTACCAGATGATTTTTATTATGTCCTGATATGTAAAACCATAGAATCCAAAGGGTGCAATTTCTTTTTCACATGACTGGATGGATGGATGGATGGATGGATGGATGGATGGATGGATGGATGGATGGATGGATGGATGGATGGATGGATGGATGGATGGATGGATGGATGGATGGATGGATGATTTTATACTCAATGATTCTCCCAAATCTGCGACTATAGACAGATCACAAGAGTGACTAAAACGGAAAAACAAAAACAATAAGTTATAACTTTAAGAAAATTTAGGAAAATTATTATTAAAACACAACTGAATTAAAAAATAAATTTAAAATTATCAATTTTAAAAAGTGTATCAGCTTCCCATTAAAAACTTCTAAAGCAAGATCTGAGCCAAGGCAAGCTCATGTGGGAGAGCACTGCCATTTAGACAAGCTTGGCCCAAGTTTTGTACAGCTGTATAGGTCCTAAGCAACACTCTGAATTGTGGCCAGAAACAGATCAGCAGCCACTGAAGTTGTCATTACAAAGGAGCTATGTGCTCTCTGTAACTGGCCCTGGCCGACAGTCTGGCCGCCAATCATGCTCCCCTCTCACCTTGTGCTCCCTTATGGGCAACATGATTACAAATTGCTACACTCTCTGCATCTAAGCAACAAAGACAAAAAAAAAAAAGGAGGAACAATCCAAAGGAGGACTCCACAGCCAAGTGTTGCAAACTAGGCAAGCAACATTCACAATCATATTCACATTCATATAACAAAGAGGCAAAGACATTGCCTCTTTGTTATATGACAACAGGGGACTGAAGAACTGCAGAACCAAGTTACATAAACTTAGTATTGCAAGTGACATTTTATAAAATAGTGTGGTATATCCTAGTATGCTTGCAGCTTTCCTATGTTCCTTCCACATGGGAGGGGTGCATCAAAACAGATTATTAACCTTCCCTCTCTCTTACCAAGAGGAGGCAGGCAGTCTTACGAATATCTTATCAGCTAAGACTGGACATGATAACCGTGATGCTTATTTGCACGAAAAGCCAATGAATCCAATATTCTGTTTATAAGGGACATTGGCCTGATGTCGCTGAAAGCTGACAAACAGGGCTTTTACTATCCTATTTCAGTGCCAGGTATTGAAAGTATAGTAGATTTAAAGATCTCAATGAGCTATCATTGTTAATAGCTGGTGAAAACATTATCCTTTATGAATTCATTTAAATCAGAGGCAGGTAATCTGGTACCCTCTAGATATTTCAGACCAATCCCCATAATCCCCATGCAGCATGACTAATAATCAGGGATTACAGTGGTTACAAGTCAACCCAAAGCCTCAGGAGTATAGCAGGTTGCACATTCCTAACCTAAAAATTTTAAGCTAGTTACCCTCATCATAAAGCAATGGACGCCACAAATTAAAGCTGCATAGCAGAAAACAAAAGATCTGTTTTTGGATTGCAAAATATATATTTGTTGGACTGTGTACAACACATTTGCTTTACGTGTTTATATTTTTATTTGTTAAGCCCCCAAAATGCAATTACTATTTTTCAAAAATCTTAAAATTTGGTCCTGCCTGCAGCTTTATGGTCTTCTGTGCATTCTTACAGTGTTCTGGTTCTAATACGGGGCTGTTTTTCCTTTTGCTTTTATCTGTATCCACTAGACTATGCTGCGCGAAGAGTTCTCCCTTGTGATCGGTATGCAGGATCTACCATCTGTCACTCTCAGTCTTGGAACAGCTGCTTAAAAAGAAAGCAAGAGTAACCAACATTCAGGAGGAAAATAGTAGTCATACACAGTTTAGCTCAACTTGGGTCCCGTTGCCTGACCAGTAAAATTTCTGTAAATATTCTGGCAATGTGCATCTTTAATTAAAGCATGAACAGAAAAAAAGTGTTCCACCTCATATGTTAGCCTTTACAGGAAGTATTCTCATCTGAAATTTGGCAGCCATGGTATAAGAGAATATGAAGTAGGACTAAATGTGTGGATAATCAGTGTAGTGTAGTGACGGACTGGGACTCAGGAGACATGGGTTCAAATCTACACTGAGCCATGGAAACTCACTAGGGGCGTGAAAATTGTTAAAAAAAAACACTACTTAAACATCTCACTTACCTTTAAAGCCCTATTATGGTTGCTATTAAGTCAGTTCCAACTTGAGGGCACATAACAAAACTTCAATCTTTTGGCTAGCTTTGCTACTGCATTAAAAAAAAAAGATTGGCAAATAACCCAAAACAGGAATGAATGCAGGCTCACACCTGGAAGAAAAACTGACTAGCTGCCAGGCAGAATATAGGGGAGAATCATAACAAATTATATACCAAGGCAGAGCTGAGAGCTTGTTTGTCAAACAAATGTTCCTTAAAACTATGCACATCTGAAAAGCAAGCTCTCTGCCTTGGTATACTTCCATATTTAGTCTGTGCTTAAACATCCCATGTTTCATTATTATTTGGTTTTGGTACAAAGCATTATTTTTCTTCACTTACTCAATGGCCAAAATCCTGTTGCTTAGTGTAGTAAAAATTGCACTAAAGTAAGCCCATTGAATCAGAGGGGATTTAATGAGTCAACTCCTCTGTAAGTTCCAATGACCCAAATAGACCTACTCTAAATATAACATACGTTGCCACAGCAAATTATAGTGATTAAAATTATAGTCCTATTTGAATCAATGCAACTTATGAAGGAGATGACTCATTAAATCACCACTGACTCAACGGGCCTACTTTACTGCAATTTAATACACTAAGTAACAGGATTTTGGTCAATGTATTGTAATAATTTATCCTATTTCAGATCCAGCTGAATATTTAAGTATTTGTTTTGCCTTGACTTGAGATGTAGTCCTATACCGTGCATAGGCAATACACATGCACACACACAGATACACACACCAGATGTAGATCTGACTGAATTCAGTTGGCCTTACTCCTTGGAAAGTGTGTGAACTGCAGTCCTACTGACTGTATTCAATTCCATGAGTAACTCTGTGTCTTGTTCAGTATGTCTTCTGCACTACTATAATTTGATTATTCATAAAAACCCACACCGTGCTGCTTTACTGGTTAGCACTAGAAACCTTGTATTGTACTTTGAATGGCAGGGATGTGTGTTAGATCTAAAACAGAAGTACATCATTGAAAAAAGAAACCTGGATCTACTCCTATGTCTCAAATGAACAATAGGAAATGTTTGCCCTATAAACGGAATATCCCCGGTCCAGATATCATAGCCAATAAGCACCAGGGATATACTGAAGGCTTACATGCCCCATAGTCCTACTGTGTCGGTCCTATCCCCAAAATTCTGGTTTGCTTGTCATTATGTTCAGTTTTCACTAATTAAAGTTTGTCTCTGAGTGAGAAAAAGAAACAAGTTTGAAATGGGCTTCTGATTTCTGGTCCAAAGGCAAACTTTGGTTAGTGAAAAATGTATCATGCTCAGGGTGGTTACTGTGGCAGGTATGATTACAGGTACATCTAGACGTAGGAGAACAAACTGGTTTGATGGGATCAAGGTACATATGTGACAGGAGGGCATTCCCAGTGACTATTGGCTTTGAGACGTGAACTGGGTTTTATTTATGGATGCCAATTAGTAAAAGCATTTAATGTATGAGAAGCTCTTTTCTTCCCAATCTAAGCAACAGTCTATTTATATCAGAATACCTACTACAATTCAGCAGGGTCTTGTTAGAAAAGATTTTACTTTGATCCATATTCTCCCAGAAGTTTTCTTCCTGCCATCTCCTCAATCCAGCTGATCTATCACTTTATTTGTCCATATAACCTGTGTGATGCCAATCACATAATTTTAATTAGTATCTTTTAAAAAAAGTTTGTCCGTATTTCAGCTTAGTTAAGAAAATGGCACACATTCAATCACTAGGTTTGCTCATTTCTTTCTTTAGTAGGTAGAGACTTCCTAAGAGATTTAAAGAAAGCATTTCCATGACACTTTGTTATTCACAATTTTTTCAATCCATTTTGATTTCCTACACAACCTTTTCTGCCTGTGATTTTAAAATTATTTGCTTTACCTGTATCATTTTAGGTGATTCCAGAAAGCAAAACATGAGTTACAAATGCTGAAAAGAGAACATTTACTTTTAAAGAAACCTATTGTAAGTAATCAAAATAGCATTGCCCCAAATCACTTCCAGTTTCTAAACATTTTACCTGAAGCTTTTTCTACTCTGCTTTGGATCACATGCACCTCAATACGAAGAGTAATTTAAAACCCATTCAGGCATTCATATTATCATTCAAGCAATATGAAGAAATAAAGGATCACATTCTGGGGAAATTCAAAACTTAACAGTAATGCTAAAGGTTCAGGCCAACAAACATTATTTCCTTCTGGGTACAAAAATACACTGTAAAATCTTTATTTTCCTTGATCTATCTTTCCTAGAACACCTAGAATAAAGCAGTTATTATCTGTAAAAATAGCTTTGCCTATCCACTAGACTCAACCAGCTGAAGCTCTGCAGATGTGTTCTGCCATACTCCCTTACCCTGGGGGTGACAGGAGTTACAGCCCAACACATCTGCAAGACACCAATTTGGAAAATTTTCTACACACATTTCTTGATAAAGAGGGTCATAGAGTTTTCATTCTGGAGAACTGCACATACACAGCAGTTGTTACGTGCTGTCAAGTCACCTCCGACATATGGCAACCTTATGAATGACCAATCCCCAAAACATCCTGTCCTCAACACCCCTGCTCAGCTCTTGTAAAGTCAAGACTATGGCTTCCTTTTGGGAGTCAATCCATCTCGTATTTGGTCTTCCTCTTTTCCTGCTGCCTTTCCCAGCATTATTTTCTTTTCTAGTAAGTCTTGCTTTCTCATGATATGCCCAAAATAGGACAGCCTCAGTTTCATCCTTTTTGTCCCCAAAGATAGTTCAGGCTTGATTTGCTCTAGGACTCACTTGTTTGTCCTTGCAGTCCAGGGTATCTGCAAAACTCTCCTCTAACACCATTATTTCAAACAAATCATTTTTTCCTGTCAGCCTTCTTTACTGTCCAGTTTTCATACCCATACATAATGATTGGAATACAATAGTATGCATTGTCTTGGTCTTTAATGACACATCCTTACACTTGATGATCTTTTCTAATTTCTTCACTGCTGCCCTTCTGAGTCTCAGCCATCTCCTGATTTCTTGGTTGAATCTCCATTTGGATTGATGATGGAAGCAAGATAATAAATAAATAAATAGTCATTATCTTTGTCTTCTTAACATTCAGCTACAATCCTGCTTTGTCATTTTCTTTTTTCACTTTCCCTAAAAGTTGTTCCAAGTCATTGCTGGTTTCTGCAAAGCAAAATGGTGTTATCTGTATATATTAAATTATTGATGTTTCTTCTTCCACCAATTTTCACTCTTCTTTCATCTGAATCTAGTTTGACTTTCTGTATGATATGATTTGCATACAGATTGAACAGGTAAGGGGATAAAATGCACCCTTGTCAGCCGTTCAGTTGCTTGAAAAAACATGTATTTGCAATAAACAGAATGAATGCAGTCCCAGGTCCTCTGTCTTTGATAGTAATTGTATATCCATCCGCAGTGGTTGGCTGGTGAATATCACAGGCTACATACTGCATATAACGCTTTCTCCTGGCTCTAAAATGGATCCTTCAGGGAAGTGAAATACTAAGAGGCCATTGCTATTACATCCCAGCTACAAAGATCAGAAATTTTGCCACTTGTACAGCATATGTCAAATTTTCTTGTGTAATGGTCACTTTATTTATCCTATATGAAATGCATATTTTGGAAAGTGTTCTGGAAAATCTAGGTTTGCTTCAAAATGAAGGAACTGTGTTGCTAATGGCACCACAGTCATTTTGTATATAAAATTCTGTAGATTCTAGTTCCTTGAGAGCTGATAGTTTTTCAGTGTTCCGGGCAACCGCTAAGCACATTACACTTACATTCTCCAAGTGAATGATCAGGAATCAACTAACTATACATTCTTTGTTTCTTGGATTTATTTATGCTTCCCTGGAGGGCACAAGATACATAGATATCTGCATTGATTTGGCCTTCCCATCCAGATCCCTTAGACCAACAGTTGTTAGTTAGCAAGCAAACAGGTGTATATTTTGGACCATCTGGATACAAGCAAGCTTTTGGGCCACTAGTATTCAAATAAGACATCACACAAAGCAGCACTTTGGTCCCTGGTTGGTCCGTCTTAAAACTGAGAACACAGATTGACAAGGTAATCCTAGGAGGATCACTTTGGTTAGACTAATCTGGTTAGACATTTCAATGGTCAGTCATAGTGCTGATCATGGCATTTTGGCAAGATTGTTTAATGCCTTCCTGGCAGGGAGGTTCCGAATGATTGGTAATTGATAAAAAGTTCCCTAGAACCCAGTATTTACTTGGTCAGCTCAGAACATCTTGGATGTTATCATGCACAATGATAGAAAGAGTTTGATACACCCATGTTTAACACTTCAAATTACCAGGGCATTTGACTCCTCAGTATACTAGGGCATTTAACACAGCATTCATGTAGTGCCATACGACAATTGTGTGTCATGTACAAAATTGGCAAGAGAGCAAGTAAAACACAAGGCTACTGTTTTTGATGGACTTTGTAGTCTACCATTATTCCTCATAACCAGATGAGCCTTGGCTTTCTTGATCTCCTCTGTGTTATTGGCAATGTTATCAACATCACCCCTATGGAGGAGTATACTATAGGTTTTGTTGTTGTTACATGCTTTCAATTCAGAACTGACTTATAGCGACCCTAATAGGGCTTTCAAGGTAAGTGAGATATCTAAGGAGTGGTTTTACCAGTTCCACTCCCCCAGTGAGTTTCCATGGCTGAGTGGGATTTGAAACCTGGTCTCCAGAATCCTAGCCCATCACTCTATCCACTACACCACATTGGGTAGGCCGGTGTAGGCTTTACCAGGTGATAAATAGAATTGAAGCTACCCCTACCACCGGTAATCCTGTTTCTGGACCTTTACCAATTCCAAATGAAAAACAAACCTGACATAATATCGAGCAAGATTTATAATCTATGGTCAGTAGGATGACTGTAACTGACAGGCTTCTGATTATGCACACTTGTACCCTTGGGATCTCTTGTATCCATTACTCCCTCAGGAAATCACTGTAGCAGTACATATCAGCAAACTGTATTTTGTTATCAAAGGAACTCTTTAATATCAAAGCTGTAAGGGACATTCTAAATGCAGTTTCTCCTATAATGCAATTAATATGAAAGTAAACAACTGCTTGAGTGCTCACTGGAAGGACAGATCCTGAAGTTGAGGCTCCAATACTTTGGCCATCTCATGAGATGAGAAGACTCCCTGGAAAAGACCCTGATGTTGGGAAAGTGTGAAGGCAAGAGGAGAAGGGGACAACAGAGGACACGATGGCTGGACAGTGTCATCGAAGCTACCAACATGACTTTGACCAAACTCCGGGAGGCAGTGGAAGACAGGAGGACCTGGCGTGCTCTGGTCCATGGGGTCACGGAGAGTCGGACACAACTTAACGACTAAACAACAACAAACAACTGCTAGCATCCAAAGAACTACCAGACCTGTTACAGGAGTCTCCTGTCCCAGCAAAAGTTTACAGCAGAGATTCTAACAAAATAAGGTTTTATATCATGCACTTCTTGCTGGAAAACATGATGACTTCCCATAAGGTTCGGCAAAGTGCATTCTGCAGGCTGCATGGACCTCCAGGCTGTTTTTCTACTACTTTAAACATCCAAATCAGAAACAAAGAGATGCATGACTTTCCCATAAATCTCCAGTTCAGTGTCTGTCCTGATGCCCAATAGACACCATCTTATGATAATATTAATTTTTCATAATCTGCCCAACATTTACTCATTTACTTTCTTCATTTACTGTAACAATAGAAACATATTGTCCAATGAACAATGCGTATAACCTGCTGGTTACTACTCAAGAGTCTTCTCAACAGACACCACCATCACCACCACCTCGCACACTTTCAAGGGCAGTGAGGGCTCTGGGAGGACAGGACTGGCACTTGCAAGCTTACTCCATAAAGATGTGGAAAGGTATGCAGTCAGTGTTTCTACAACATCTGAATAATGAAACTGCAGAACACAAAAAGCAATATTCTGGGAGTGTTTCCTGGGCATGCTAGGGAGAGAATATAGATATCTTCACAGAAGACAGAACCCTTCCACCCCCCACCCCCCCCCGGTATGGTCCAGGAATAGGTGAAAAAAACAGCAAACTGTTTAAGTTTAAAAAACACTGGGAAAGGGGGCAAACAAACATGCTGCCTTTCCGTTCCCGTTCCATCTTCTGTTTATCAAAGCAAGGCTAGAAGAATGTTGGATTTTCCTGCCTCACTCAGTTCTGCCCATATAGCTTAAATGTTACATTCAAAGGTCTACTTGTACATTGTTTTTATAATGATACTTGAAATATTTCTAACATAAGAACTCAACACCTTACATGTCTTATGAAAAAAATGAGGTCACTGAAAATTTCCTGATTTTAGTACACCTGAAGAAAAAAATGTGCTTCCAGGATATTTATCTGAAAAAAATAATTATACCTTTGTTATAGTTGCTGGTGTATTGGCCCCCCTTTCCCAATTTAACACTGTAGTCATTAACTTTGTTACTAAATTGATATTATCAAAGTGAAGTATTTTCTAAAGGGGAAATATAAGTGAAAACTCATCTAGAAAATTTCCAGATCAGAACATTTCCTGTCAAATTTTTCTACCTAACATTTCTGCTACTATCTGCTGTGATTTTTGAAAAAAAAAAAAGTTTGAAAGAATAAGACACTGATATTCTTAAACAAAGTACATTTCTTAATACCTATTAGTTCTGTTTTTTTTTATTCTTTTGCGTCCTTCTTTTCTAACATTCATTGGAGGGCAATTCCAAAGCTCAGTAATAAAGTACTTGTTCTGTTTGCTAAGAACAACCCCCCTGGGAGCTCCAACTGACATTGAAAAAAAACTCTCATTTGACAGTCTGAAAAGCTGTAACCAATTAGCACAGAAAACACAGAGGCAGATGTTTGACTTAAAGGCTGAAATCCTATTCAAGTTGGCGTAACGTAACATTACACCTGCAAAAGTGCATCAGGCCTTACGTGCTGGCAGCCAGTATTACATAATCAATCCCACAGTTCACGTCATGGCTGTGTGGTTCATGTTGTGGCTGTGCAATTGATTACATGGTTCATAACTGAGAAGTTCATGTCACAATTGCATAATACATCATGCAATTTATGTCCAGACTCTTGCATAACATCCCTGTGTAAGTGCTTCATGGATATTACTTCTGCCCTGCTGTGATTTTTTTTGTCTGCCATTTCCATAGTATTTGCATGAATAGTGGCACAACAGGATTTCAGCCACTGTTACACAACTTCTTTTGATGGACAAGACTACTCCTGATTTCTAAAAAAATAAGCTTCAGGAGACCAAGCATGCCCACTCCTCCTCTGTTGAGCCTGAGATATCCTAAGATATGCCCCACTGCCACCACCTAACCTGTAAAGTCCTAAATGGCTTGGGTTCAAGCTATCTCAAAGACTCCATCTACCTTTATGAGCCTGCTTGAGTATTAAGATTATCAGAAGAGACCTTTCTGTCTGTCCCGCCACCTTCACAGGTGCATTTGGAAGGCCTTCTCTGTTGCTGCTCTCAGACTTTGGAACTCCCTCCCACAGGAGGACAGGCTGACCCCATCTTTGCTGTCCTTCCGCAAACAGGGAAAGACCTTCCTCTTCAGGCAAGCTTTCCCTTGGTTTCTAAATGGATTGTTGTACCTTACTGCTTTGAATGTGTTTTGGGGTTGCTTATGTTTTTTTAAGTTTGATATTTGTTTGATCCTTTTTTGGTATTTGTATATTCAATATTGTTAGCTTTCAATGTAAGCTGCTGTGGGTCCTTTTTGAGAAGGCGAAGCAAAAATATTTTAGATAAATAAAATAAATAAGTTTATTTCTGATTTATGGCCACCCTTTTCAGGGTTTTCTAGGTAGAGAGTACTCAGGAGTGGTTTACGATTCCCTTCCTCTGGGGGCATCCTGGGACTCTGCAGCTTGCCCCAAACCACAAAGGCTGGCTCTTCTGAGATGGACAGCGCGGAAATGAACTCCCAGCCACTGGCTCTGCAGCCAGATACCTAGCTCACTGAGCTATTCATCCAGCGACTACAACCTAAGCAAGACACAAATTACTATATATTTTGGTGCTACCAGCATAAAAATAAAAATGCTGGGTAAGTTACACAGGATACATAAATTTTACAAATGCAGCAACAATTTTTGACCTACTTCCTCTTATAGGTCTGGGTCACGTTTTACTTCATCTCTGTACAACAATTCTGCTATGCTCTCTTCAGATATTGGCCGGACAGCTCAGCGGGTAAATCCATTTGACTCAATGGAATTTACAGAGGAGCTGACTCACTAAATCCCTATTGATTCAATAGTCTAGTGTGATTTACTATGATAAGCAACAGAATTTTGGCCATGGTCCTAAAGTGCAATGAAAACCCAGTGTTGCTAGCTAAAAGAAAACAATTTTTTTTTAAGAATACAGCCTTTCTAATAAGTACAGTCAACCCTCGACTTACGAACTTAATCCGTTCCGGAAGGACGTTCTTAAGTCGAAAAGTTCGTAAGTCGAATCAGCATTTCCCATAGGAATGCATTGAAAACCAATTAATCCGTTCCAGCTGTTTTTGGTTCTTAGGTCGAGGGGTGGTTTGTAAGTCGAAGCATTAGTTCCCATAGGAACTAATGCAAAGCCGGTTAATCCGTTCCTCCCACTAGGGGCAGAATTTTTTTTCATTTTTTTTCCTTTTAACCTAAGATGACTTAGGTTAAAAAAAAAGGAAAGAAAAGAGGGAGGGAAGGAGGGAACAGACACCTTTTCAACAGAACACCTTGAAAGTTCAAATTTCGCACTTTCCCCGCCTCCTGCACGTTTTTTTTTCCGGTTCGTAACTCGAAGCAAAGTTCGCAAGTCGAGGCTATATTTTTCTATCAGAGCGGTTCGTAAGTCGAAATGTTCGTAACTAGGGCCGTTCGTAAGTCGAGGGTTGACTGTAATGTAGCTACCTCCTTTTGCCATGCCTGGATGGCTTCTCAGTAAGGTGAGTGGGGAATAAATACAATCTGGAGCCCTCTCCAGCACTCAGTAAGTGGAGACTCCAGGAAAGGTTTTGCCATTTATTCAGCTGACAATCTCCTTCTACTTCAGCACTTCTTTCTTTTGCTACAGCAACTGGTGCCAAGCATTTTTGTTCAAATTTCCACATTTTAACCCCTAAAACACCAGAGCAAACTTCAGTGATGCATAGGAGTGCCCTAACCAACCCAAGCATGACTTGTGGCTTCTTGAACTACTCCATATCTGCTCTAATAATGTATCCGGCTGCAGAGTCAAACGTTGAGACTTCGATTCCCCACTGTGCCTGCAGACAGAAGAGCCAGCCTGTGCGGCCTTGGGTAAGCAGCACGAATTGACATCATGGCAGATGATGATGATGATTGTCTCTTCACTAATGCAATAAATGTTACAGATTGATTGCTATGTACAATAGGCAAAAAGAAATCACACAGTGCCATGAAGCTTCAGGTAAAAGACCATGTAAGCAGCAATTTTCAACTAGAAAGTGCTGTGTACAGTGATATACAGTAGACATTACAGTTTACTTCAAAGTGTGCTTGATCTATCTTTATTCATGATTACAAGAAAAAAGAGGAACATAAGTGAGTGGTTTCCATATGGGAGTCAATGGAAGTGTTCCAAACCATCCAACCATACTACTCTTCTCCATCAATCAATCAATTCTTTATTTACAGTCCTTAGACCTATCATACAGAGAAGTGGACAACCCAGATTCACACAATCTCTGCAATACGTAAAAACATCAAACATAGACATAAAACAAACAAACAAGTATACAACAAATATAGAACAAACAAGTATACTACCATATAGAAATTACTCGCTTTCCAATTCTTTAGTAATTTAGAATTGGAATAGAATCTAGATTAAATGGGATTCATAAATCAGTTTCTCGAAGTCTGGTTGAAAACTTTGAAGATAACCAGTCAGTAATATGGGGGGAAAATAAAAGGGGAAGGGGCGGACAGGCAAAATACTACAGCACTCAAAAAAATTAAAGGTTTATTTCACTTTGATAAAAATCCACTGCATAAGATACAAATTAGCGTGTCCCATGAAGTGGATTTAGATCCCCAAAAGCTCACACTAAAATAAATAGTTAAATCTTTAAAGTACCACAATATTTTACCACAATCTAAAACCTTGACAAGCATACTTACAGTTGTGGTGTGGTTTTTCTACTATTCTCCTTCCACACAATACAAAGAATATCAACTGCAATGATCTGAGGCAGCAACGTAAATATACTAAGAGCTTCTCCTTTGGTGACATGTGCACCACTGATGCAGCATTTTATACAAAAGTAGTCATAAATGTTTGTTTGTGACATATCAGATTATATAGTCTGAGGAAGGACGAGAGGAACAAGAGATACAAGCAGGGGCTTGTATCAAACAACATTCATATGCCTTCTAAATTTGATTCTCTAAAATAATAATTCACAGTTAGTTTTTACTGAATAGAACTTTGGCTGAAATTCTATTCTGTAACTTACTGCAAGACTGATTACATCATCAGCAGGAGAGGTGTTTTTTAAAAATTAAACATTTCTCCTCTTGTCCTGCAGTTCCCACAGCTTCCCAATGATGGAAGGAATGACATGGGAGCCAAAGAACAGAAGTAGGAAATGTTTAATTTCAGAAAAACCACCCCTGCTGATGATGTCGTCAGCCTTACATGGATGCAAGTTATAGAATGGTGTTTTGCCCTTTGAAACCAAACCAATTTAGTGAAAATGTGGAATCATTCTATGGATATCCCATGGGTAAATGCCCCAAACCCCCAGAAAGAAGACAAACTGGATAGATAAATAAATAATGCTTAACATGTCTGGACAGATGAAAGCCACCATATGTATGCTGGACTCTTGCCCCTCCTGGCTTATAAAAGCAGCCTGAGGGGGAGTGGCAGAGAGGGTTAGATGCCTCCTTGCAACAAGGTAAGGCACTAGAATGTCTTAAGGATGCAGCAGTTTAAAAAACCCTCCTTGAATCCCGCTGTGCTGGATAATTATTGGCCAATCTCCAATATTCCATTTTTGGGCAAGGTCTTAGAGTGTGTTGTGGCATCTCAGCTCCAGAAGTTCTTGGGCGAAGCAGGTTATCTAGATCCATTTCAATCTGGCCTCAGGCCTGGTTACCGAACAGAGACAGTTTTCATCGCCTTGGTGGATTACCTACGTCAGGAACTGGACAGCAGGAGTGTGCTCCTGTTGGTTTGGCTAGACCTTTCAGCGGCTTTTGATGCCCACAACAATGGTATCCTTCTGAGGCACCTTTCTGGGATGGGTCTTGGAGGTTTTATAGTGGTTCTGATTCTTCCTGGATGGCCAAACTCAGAAGGTGGTACTGGGGGGATCTTGTTCGACACCCTGATCATTGGTCTGTGGTGTCCCTCAGGGCTCAGTCATGTCCTTCATCTTATTTAACATCTACATGAAACTACTGGGAGACTTCATCCGGAGTTTGGGGGTTCATTGCCATCAGTATGCTGATGACACCCAACTCTATTTCTCCTTTCCATCTGATTCCAAGGAAGCTGTTCTGTGCTTAGACCAGTGTCTGTTGTTGGTGATGGACTGGATGAAGGCTAACAAACTGAAAATTAAGCCAGAAAATTAATCCAGACAAGATCTTCCTGGTCAGTCACAATGCAAATCAGGGGATATGGACTCAGCCTGTATTGGATGGAGTTACACTGCCCCTAAAACATTAGGTCCGCAGGTAGCCCTAATGTTTAGTGAAAAAAATCTTACATGCTATCCACTTGAGCAATCAAGTGTACAAGAATGTTTTACTTCAGTGGTTCTTAACCTTGGGTTACCCAGGTGCTTTTGAACTGCAACTCCCAGAGACCCCAGCCAGCACAGCTGGTGGTGAAGGCTTCTGGGAGTTGCAGTCCAAAAACACCTGAGTAACCCAAGGTTAAGAACCACTGTTTTACTTGAAGCTCGTGAGATTGATTTAGAACTATTCTTGGAATGAGAAAAGCAGTCGAAGGTATTCTACACATAGAGGGGATGGGCCTCTTCATCACACAAAGAACTGAGGAAATGGCAAACCTACTTCTCTTTTTGTCTTTCCAAAGTCTATATTGTTTTGTTTTCATGGATTTTAATTACTAGCTCTGAATGCAATTATGTTTTTCTTTTTTCAGTTTTTCGGGAGGGGGATGTCACCACAAAGCAACAGGTCACAAAACCAATACAAAACCACCAAAGGCTGTCAAATCAACCTCACCACACCACTCTCACATGCCTTCCCCTGCCACACACAACTCACCGTTGCTTGAGTCACACATGAAACAAGTGAGTCTGTCTCAAATACCTGGTGATACACAGCAGCAGAAACAGGAAGAAAGTAAAAGGTGAATACATGAAATCAAAAATGGATCCTCATGATTCTATATGATCTTTATGTGGGATCCTTGCCAAACCACCATCAAATCATATCTACCATCTACATCCATAGATGACTGCAGAGAATTTGGGTATTCCTTGGCACACGGCTTTGCAGTGGTGCAAAAATGTGGATCCAAACACGAATCCTCATAGTTTCATATAATTTTTAGATGGAATCCTTCCTAAACGAAAATCAAATCATAGAACCCATCTATGCCCACAGATTACACCACAGAAATCATGGATCCTTTGGCACTTGGCTACACAAAAACATGAATCTGAGGAATGGATCCTCATGGATCCACAGGATTTTTACCTAGGATAAACCTCAAACCATTGTCCAATCATAGACCCCATTTGTACCCACAGACTACAACAGTGAAACCATGGGTCATGTAAAAATCATGTGGATTCCCAAAGAACCATTTCTTGGATGCATGTTTTTGCACCATTGCAAAGCCAAGCACTGAAGGACACTTGATTTGGGGGTTGACGTTTGTGGGCAGAGATGGAACCTATGATTTGAGGGTGGTTTTTCAAGGATCCCATGTAAAGAACATGTGGATCCATGAGGATCTGTGCCTTGGATTTATGTTTTTGGACCTCAGCACAGTCATGTGCTGATAGACCCACAATCTCTGTGGTGTATTTTGTGGGTTTGAGGATTTGTGCCTTGGATCCAAGTTTTTGCCCCATGGCAAAGCTATGCACCAAAAGATCCATTATTTCTGTTATAGTCTATGGCAGCGATGGCAAACCTATGGCACGCGTGCCACAGCTGGCACGCAGAGACCTCTCCGTGGGCACGCGAGCCATAAGTCGCCAGATCGCTACCCCTCCACCACGACCCCACCGCAGCCGAACCTCAGGATTGTAAGCCACCTATCCCTGCGACTTTCCTTCGTTGTAAATCAGGCACTTGTAAAACAGTTCTTTTGAAGATCGTAGATAAAGCTGCTTTATTGTTCTTATTGTTCACTGCTGTAGAAGAGCCCCTGGCAGTTAATCCGGCTTGTTTAATCCGGCTTGTGAATTGCTACTTCCACCGGACGTGACTGCAGGCAGGAGGGAAGGCTCCAATTAAGGCGGGAAGGCGCGAGAGAGGGACGGGTGATTTCATCAAGCTTTTTAAAATGTAATGAGAGGAAACGGGGTCATAGTGAGCTGAAGAAACTGATTGTAGAAAATTTAGGGAGAGAGGGAGGAAAGGTGGGTGTGCGCGCGCATGTGCGAGACTGACTTTCATAAAACCATGAAAAAAGGAACCTTCCAAAGTGTGTGTGAGTGAGTGAGAGAAAGACTGACTTTCATAAAACCATGAAAAAAGGAACCTTCCAAAGTGTGTGTGTGAGAGAGTGAGTGAGACTCTTTCATAAAACCACGAAAAAAGGAACCTTCCAAAGTGTGTGTGAGAGAGAGTGAGTGAGACTCTTTCATAAAACCACGAAAAAAGGAACCTTCCAAAGTGTGTGTGAGAGAGTGAGAGAGACTGACTCATAAAACCATGAAAAAAGGAACCTTCCAAAGTGTGTGTGTGAGAGAGAGAGAGAGTGAGAGAGTGAGTGAGACTCTTTCATTCATAAAACCACGAAAAAAGGAACCTTCCAAAGTGTGTGTGTGAGAGAGAGTGAGTGAGACTCTTTCATAAAACCATGAAAAAAGGAACCTTCCAAAGTTTGCTTTGACTACAACACCAAACAAAAGGTCTTACAAACAAAAGACTGTGGCTTTCTTTATTGAGTTAATCCATCTCATGTGCAGTCTTCCTCTTGTCCTACTGCATTGCATTTTTCCCTGCATTGCTGCCTTTTCCAGTGAGCTTGTCTTCTCATGATGCCACTGTAGTACAATACCCTTTGTTTGGTTATTTTAGCTTCTAGTGAGAGTCCACACTTAATTTGCTTTACTTATCTTTCTGATAAGTCATGATATCTGTAAAACTCTTTTCCAACACTACATTTCAAATAAGCGAAATGTGTGTATACACTTTATGTAGTGTATAAAATGTAGGTAAACACTTTAAAAGTTTGCACTCCTATATATAGCTGCTTTTCTGAGGGTGGCTTACCATACATCGCTACTGGAAAAACCATAGCTTTGACTATGCGGACCTTTGTCGGCAAGGTGATGTCTCTACTTTTTAAGATGCTGTCTAGGTTTGTCATCACTTTCCTCCCAAGAACCAGGCGTCTTTTAATTTCATGGCTGCTGTCACCATCTGCAGTGATCATGGAGCCCAAGAAAGTAAAATCTGTCACTGCCTCCATATCTTCCCCTTCTATTTGCCAGGAGGTGATGGGACCAGTGGCCATGATCTTCGTTTTTTTGATGTTGAGCTTCAGACCATTTTTTGCGCTCTCCCCTTTCACCCTCATTAAGAGGTTCTTTAATTCCTCCTCACTTTCTGCCATCAGAGTGGTGTCATTTGCATATCGGAGGTTGTTGATATTTCTTCTGGCAATCTTAATTCCGGTTTGGGATTCATCCAGTCCTGCCTTTCGCATGATGTATTCTGCATATAAGTTAAATAAGCAGGGAGACAATATACAGCCTTGTCGTACTCCTTTCCCAATTTTGAACCAATCAGTTGTTCCATATCCAGTTCTAACTGTTGCTTCCTGTCCCACATATAGATTTCTCAGTAGATAGATAAGGTGGTCAGGCACTCCCATTTCTTTAAGAACTTGCCATAGTTTGCTGTGGTCCACACAGTCAAAGGATTTTGCGTAGTCAATGAAGCAGAAGTAGATGTTTTTCTGGAACTTTAGCATGTATACATTACTGAAACAGCGACATCTACATTGGCTTGGGCATGTCGTGAGAATGACTGATGGTCGGATTCCAAAAGATCTCCTGTATGGAGAATTAGTGCAGGGAAAGCGCCCCAGAGGGAGACCACAGCTGCTATACAAGGATATCTGCAAGCGGGATCTGAAGGCCTTAGGAATGGATCTGAACCAGGGAGCTGGCCAGGAGACAGATTGTATTTGTCTTCAGTGTGGAAGGGATTGTCACTCTCGAATTGGCCTTCTCAGCCACACTAGACGCTGTTCCAAGACCTCTATTTAAAGCACGTGACCATAGTCTCTTGAGACTGAAGGATGCCTACACATACACAGCAGTAATTTTGCGTTATGCTGTTGGCAACATCATGAGAGAAGAGCTGGTGAAACTGTTGTCCTTGCCTGGAAGAACACAAGGGAGAGATATCTACAATGCTGTGATGGAGGCTTTTTTGTCACAAGACGTAAGAGCAGAAAAAGTAGTTTCAGTTACTAGTGACGGGGCACCTTGCATGGTGGGGGTTACATCTGGTTTCATACAGTTCTTTGTTAAAGAAGTAAAACATCCGGTCATTCAGTTTCATTGTATTATACATCAAGAAGCTCTTTGTGCCAGGGAAAACAGCAAAAAATTAGACAATATCGTCAGAGATGTCACAAAAATGGTGAATTACATCATGGCTCGTGCTCTTAATTTTTGACAGTTTCAAGCACTTCTTGATGGGGTCCAGGCACAGTATAATACTTTACTTAAGTACAATAATGTCCGGTGGCTGAGCAGAGGACGAGTCCTGGAGAGATTTGTAGCCTGCTTGGATGAAATTAGGTTGTTTATGACTGAAAAGGAGTAAGAATATCCACAGCTCACTGATATGTCCTGGCTTACCAACCTCATGTTTTTTACAGATTTTACAGCACACGTCAATATACTGAACAAAAAACTGCAAGATTTAGGGAAAACAGCAGAAAGGATGTTTTGTGACATCAGAACATTTGAGAGAAAACTGCAGGTTTTTGAGAGAGAACTTGAAAGTGGGCAGCTGAAATATTTTCCAAATCTAAAAATGCATTTGGAAAATTCTACAACATTTACGGACAATCCTACAAGCCATCAGGAAATCTACAAGGAATTTTCTAGCACTGTAGCAGCTGCAAAGGAGAATTTTAGGAACAGATTTTTATAGTTCCATAAGATGGAGACAATCCTGTGTTTTCTTACTTCTCCAGATAAAGCCAAATTTGAAGAACTTGATCTTTCCTGCTTACACTGGTTAGATTTTGGAAATCTGGAAATGGAGCTATTGGAATTTCAAGAAAACTCTATCTGGAAAAATAAATTCTATGAACTGCGTGCAACACTGCAGAAGACAGAGTGCGAAGGGATGACAAAGGACAGCACAGTTGGTAGTTCTGAAAATGAAATCCTTAAAGTGTGGAATTCTCAGCCAAATAATTTTAAGTCAATGAAAGCACTTGGGATTGCTCTTCTTACTTTGTTTGGGTCATTTTATGCTTGTGAGCAGCTGTTTTCAGCTTTGAATTATATCAAATCTGATACCAGAAACAGACTGACAGATGACCTGAGTGCTGCATGTGTTGCTCTCAAACTAACGGCATATGAGCCAAGGTTTGACAAATTATCAGCATGCATACAACATCAAAAATCACATTAATTGTGCAAAAGCATGCCAAATTCAAACTTTTACCTAATGCAGTGTTTGCAATCCAAGACACTAGTTCAGGAGTTGTTTAAAGTGTGTTAAGCAAGTTTAGTTTTCTCGTTTATCTTGCTCATACTAAGTAAAAGGTTGACTTTTACTTTTACTAATCCAACACCTGTAGAAGCAGGGAAAGGACCTGGAGTAAGGCTTGCCCCATAGAATTTCAGTCTGGCATATAATCATATTACAAGTTGAGTATCTCTTATCCAAAAATACATGCACAGAATTATTTTAAAAGTTTGTATAAATTACCTGGCTTCAGGCCATGTATACAATGTATTACTTTAATAATTTTTTCCATTTACTAGAACTGATGGGTTTTTTTCAATAAAAAAGTGTTTGTATCATTGAAAGCTCTGTTATTGTGTATTTATTTGAAGAGAAAATGTGTTGATTAGTTCAGACAACTGTATGAGTTGTTTTTTCTAAACTAAAACCTCAGTATTCAGGTTTAATTGCAGTGTTGGCACTTCGAAAGAAATAATTTGGTTTTGTGTTGCAGTTTGGGCACTCGGGCTCAAAAAGGTTCGCCATCACTGGTCTATGGGCAGAGATGAGACTTATGATTTGACTGTGGTTGAGGATCCCATGTAAAAATTATGTAGACCAATGAGGATCCATGCCTTGGATTGGTGTTTTTGCACCGCAGCACAGCCATGCGCTGATGGGCCCATGATGTCTCTGGTGTAATTTGTGGGCACAGATGGGGCCTATAATTTGACAGTGGTTTGTGGAGGATTTCATGTAAAAGTCATGTAGACCCATGTCTGGGATCCACGTTCTTCCACCACTGCACAGCCATGCGCCAAAAGACCCATGATTTCTGTGTTGTAATCTGTGGGCACATATGAGGCCTATGATTGGAGAGTGGTTTGGGGATAATCCTATGTAAAAATCCTGTGGATCCATGAAGATCCATGTATCAGACCCATGTTTTTGCACCACTGCAAAGTATTGCGTGAAAGGACTTATGATTTCTGTGGTGTAGTCTGTGGGCACACATTGGATCTATCATCTGACAGTGGTTGGTGTGTGTGTGTTTCCATCTAAAAATAATATGAAATCATGAGGATCCATGCCTCTGATCCATGTTTTTGTGCCACTGCCAAGCCATACACAGAGGGATCCCTGAAGGTCTATGGGCATAGATGGGAGCTATGATTTGAGAGTGGTTTGGCAAGGATCCTTCATAAAAAAAGTATGAAATCACGACGATCCGTTTTTGATTTCCTGTTTTAGCCTTTTACCCAGACCTGCCAACCCATATCCATTCCTTATGCCTGCCCACCCCCCACCCCCCACCCCTAGGCTTCCAGTCAGCCCTGGGCATTTCCCAGCCTGGTTCCTTCCCCAGCCATCCACCCACCCCCTTCTTCTCTTTTCTTGAAGCAACTGGCAAGGCGCAGCCCCTCTTCTTTTCCATGCCAAGCCCAGCCCATCCCGCAGCCCTGAAGGGAGCCCCAGTCCCAGCGATCTGAAGACCCCAAAAAACAGCAGCGCCCGACCAACCGGCTCACCGCTCCCACTCCCCGCTCCCTTTGGCGAGCCAGGGTCTCGACCCCGCAACAGCCCCGTCCTCTCAGGCAGGCGGACTGCAGGCACCGGGGGCGGAGACCGACTTGGGCGGCGCGGCCTGCTTCCCTTCCCCCACCCCAGGCCTCGGCGCCGAGGCGAACAAGGCGGGGCCGGAGCGCCCCCCCCCCCCCGAAGCGCCCGACGCCGCCACCGTCCGCTGCCTCCCGTTCCCGAGCACGTCCGAGCCCACCCGGCGCGCTGCTTTCTGCCGCCCTTCCCGACCACCCCCGGCGCCAGACTCACCCGCTTCCTAAGCTGAAGGCCGACAGGGCAGCTGCAGTCCTGACACACAGCCACAGAATGGAAAGGCAGCCCAGCCAATCCTGTCCCGCAGCGTCGTTGGAATCCGCCTCTCACCTATCAAACAGGAGCCAATCGATGAAGAGAGGAGACAGAGTGGACCGGCCCATGGAGGTTTGCGGAGGATGGTCGGGAAAGCGCTCTCGCTCTGGACCCCTCGTCCCGCCTCCCTCCGCTTCCCCGGGCTGCCTGCCTCCTCTCTGCAGAGCCGTAGAATTCTTCCCCAGGGATCCCTGTAGAACTATGGGGACGGGTCTTAGTCAGTGGGACGTGGCCTTTTCTTTCCCGAAGTGTAACATGCTTGGTATATTTTTACCCGTATATTGTTGCCAGGCTTGTAGGAAACTGCTTTGAAAACCCTCGGCGTCAACTATCGGGAGCTATTTGAGAAAATAACCTTTACGGTTTCCAGAGGGATACCAGTGTTAGTCTGTTACACCAAGAGCAGCAGCAGCAGCAGCAGCAAAACCCTTTTAAAATTCAGTTCTTTTTAGACTAGCTTTTAAAAGGGTGTTTTAATCTGTTTTATTGCACATCTCTTTGAGAGTCCTGGTGGCCAGAAAAGCAATTAATAAATGCTTTTAATAGGTATATAAATAATAGGCTTTATACACAAATAAAGGATGAAATGAACAAGTCCATGAAAGTGTATGCCGTAAGAAATAATATTAATTTGTAAAGTTCTACATGACTGTTTTTAGGTCTGCTCAGTATATTTTGCTCCCTGTGACGAAAAAATAAGACCGTTCTTTTCCAGCTCCTGTTCCATTTATACAATGTGACCAACAGTGAAACCTCACTTTGGTGCTGCTTGTGGGATTTTGCCCAGTGTAGTTGAAGGCCATGGGGTAGATTAGGGGCTGCCTGAGGCTGATGACTTTGCCAGCTGGAAAGCTGCCTCTGTTTTTGTACAGGCCTACATCCCCACCACCTATATATGTGGATCTGTCAGAAGCATAAATTCCCACATATAATATGACAATTAAACAGCAATGTATAGCGAGGATCACTATACATGGTTAAATTATGTGTTTATTGTTAAGGTATCATGGACAGGCATTATTGATTTATCATCGTGAAGTACAATGTCTGAATAAATCTCAGTGTGAAATAGTAGACTCCAGAGGGTCAAAGGCAACCCTGCTGTGAGGCAGAGTGAGGTCAGTGCCTGAGGCAGCAGGTTTGAGGTGTCAGGAAAGGACAGCATATTATTTATTAGTTTGTTTATTATTATTATTGCATTGTTCGTGCTAGAAACCAAAAGAGATTCTTAGAAGATTTCCTGCCTCATATGTCAAAACAACTCAGATGGCATTAGATGGTAGGATTTTTGATCAAGGAGGGGTCAGGCTCAGGCCAACCTTGTAGAAGACTATATCAGTCTACTCAGTCATAGAGCAAACAGTACATATACACATTACCCTGAGACTGTATCATTATGCAACCACCTGGAAAATATATATAGCATTGTAGCAGCAGATCATTATTTGTTCATTTAACCAGGTTCTATATCTAGGTGCAACTCTATGGCAGAGAGCTTTCTCGTTGCTACCTGCTTTTGTTGTTTAGTCATTAAGTCGTGTCCGACTCTTCGTGACCCCATGGACCAGAGCACACCAGGCCCTCCTGTCTTCCACTGCCTGCTAGTGGGTCCTTTATTCATTGAAATCGCCAGGGATTAGATCTTCAGTATGCAAAGCTGGTTCTCTACCAGTGAGTTGTATACTTCTTCCCTGATGCATTGTGTCACCATAATGTTATTGCAATGGTTCATCTCTGAGCCTGGATGCCCAGGTTTCAGCAATGACCAAGGGTGTATTTGCACAATTAAAACTAGTGTGCCAGCTGTGCCCGTTCCTGGAGAGGTCTGATCTGGTTATAGTGACACATGCCCTAGTTACAGCCCAGCTGAATTACTGTAACACACTCAACGTGGGGCTGCCTCTGGAAAGTGTCAGGAAACTTCAGCAGGTCTAAAACATGGCAGCTAGATTGTTAACTGGGACTGGTCACAGGGATCACATAACCCCTCTGTTACAGCAGCTCCACTGGCTGCCAATCCATTTCTGAGCACAATTCAAAGCACTGGTTCTAACCTATAAAGTCCTAAATGATCCTGTCCCCCATTATGAGCATATTCGGGTGTTAAGATCACCAGGAGAGGCCTTCCTCTCAAACCCCCCCCCCCCAGGTGCATTTGGCGGGGACAAGAGAGGACCTTCTCTGTGGCTGCTCCCAGACTCTGGAACTCCCTCCCCATAAGGCCAGACTGGCCCCCATCTTTGCTGTCCTTCCGCAAGCAGGCAAAGGCCTTTCTCTTCAGGTACTGTAGGCTTTCTTTTAGTGACTGACTGCCTGAGTGGGATTTTTAAATGGATTGTTGTGCCTTACTGCTTTGAACGTGTTTTTAGTCTTCCTTTTGCTTATCATTTCTCAGAGTGGTATTTGTTTAATCCTTTTTAGTATTTATATACTTATTGTTTTTAGCTTTCAACATTGTCTTCAAACGATATAAGCCGCCTTTGCATTCTCATTGTTTTTGGCTTTAAATGTTGGCTTTTAATGATGTAAGCCACCTTGGGTCCTTTTAAAGAAGAAAGGCAGGGTAATAAATAAACAAATGCCTGGCTGTGAAATCTTGTCACCAGGAGTATTGCATGGATCCTGTGATCTAACACCTTCATAACTGGCAGAATGGGAGACTATGGTTTCCCAGTACCAACATCTATGCGTGACCAGTAGAGAAACGGCTTACAGCTGCAATTCGAAGCACACTTACTAAAGAATAAATCCCATTAGACTTACTTCTGAATAAGCATGCTTCCTTGTGCCTATAGATGACATTAGATTTTTTGCAATTATGACATCACTGCCTGTTGCTTAGATTAGTTGCTATAGTATTCCTGGAGATCTGTGAGCAATACTGTAACTTGTAGAGCAGCTACAGTATGCGGTTGCTAGGGATTCTGGGACAGGTTGCTACAGGTCACTTTTCAGTGTATGGTAATATAGCTGTTGGCAAATCATAAGATTTTGAATAAGCAAAAGATCAGTAGCTCTCATTTTTCTCAGATTCTGTGGCTTAGCCTATAGAATTGGAATCCCAGCTTTCTAAATTGGCATTCATAAACACATTTTTATCACACATGTTGAAACTATTAATGTTCAGGAACACCCACATTTACAGGAAACGGCAATCTTTTGATCCTTCCTTCCATACCTCCAAAGCCATACAAAATGCCTGCTTAGAAGTACCCTTTCCAAATTCCTTTTGCAGCTTGCTCTCAATTCTTTATTTCTCATTTAACACCCCTGGAATTCTCAGCTTCTCAGATCTTTCCTGATAAATTTGTTAGATATCTTTGTATCATATACCTACAACCTGAAAAACCTTCTCAGGAAACTACACTTTAGGTTCCATCCTTTATTGTGATATCTTATTTATCCATTGTTGAATATATAAATTGCCCTTTAGGATATATCCTCCAAACTAGTATATAATACAGTTTAAAATCACAAAACACAATAACCCCATTACAAAAACAGTAAGAAATACAAAATGTGAAAGTCTGTGTAAGGGTGGAGGCTCTGCTAGTATTTCTGTCTGTGATGTTCTATCTGAAAATAGTTGTAGCTTTCCAGAAAGTAGTGGGGTGTGGGCTACCAGGGACTGTCAAGGAGATCAAGTCACAGAGAATGCTATATAAATGGCGCCAGAAAGATAGGCTAAAGAGCAAGAGACTGAGGTCCCTTTCATAAAGTGTGTGTGTGTGGGCAGGGACCATGGTAAACTTTGTTTCAAAGAGATCTGGTGGAGGTGGCAGGACTAAGAAGGAGATTCAATGTGTTGGGGAGAAGCCGTAGTGAAAGATGTCAACTTTCTGCAATTAATTATCTCATCCTGTCCAAGGCTGAGACTGGAAAAGATTTAGCTTTCTCAAGAAATTTGCAGACAGACTAGATTGATTCTGAGGCATCTTATCAGTGAGGGAGTTTTCCACACAGTAATAAAAATCAAAATGAGCAGTGAAAAATGAGTACAATTGCATACTTTTTTTCTTTCTTTCCAGGATGGGTATTTAAGACTAATTAGGGTGTGGGTGTGTGAATGGTTTCCACCTCCCCTTTCTGTATTTCTAGAATGTTGGTGGTTCAGATTATTTGCAGCATTTATTACCTACCTAATGATGATATGTATATATGCCTATGCCATTGTGTAATTTATCATGTTGAGAGTTTTTAAAACTAAAACCTTCATGGATGGTGCCACAGACAGCTTATTAAGAAATTGATCTTGGGGGTAATGCATGGGTTCAGCACCAAATGGACCTCTATGCTATTGCTACCGTTGCACATGCTGGAGGGAAGCATCTGCTGTGCTCTAGATTTTATACCAGAACTACCAGACCCAGTAGCAATGGTCAGGGAATTGATACAGACATGCACATTTTCATTCTCTTCCATGCATAGATCTTCTAAGTGTCAGAACTAAATACAGCTCTGTCTCTCTTCCCAATGCAAAGGAAGTGAGAAACAACTAAGAAATGAAGAAATGTCAATATAATGTAGTCACAAAACTAGCTCACATAAATGAATCATGTTTTACTATACATATATAACTGATATGTAGAAGAACCCTCTATCTTGGGGCTGGACTTAATGATCCATAGCGTCCCTTCCAGCTCTGCAGTTCTAAGGTTGTTGTTGTTGTTGTTGTTGTTATCATCATCATCATCACTTGACAGGGAATACAGATAATGAAGTTTCTCCTGTTAGAGAGTACACACTGTGGTTTAGTTGTCAGTATAGATGGAAGTTCAGCACTGGATTTAATCGAAGGAGATAGCTGCTCAAGTAATGAAACCTCTCTTGGGTAAAATCACTGCCTCTCAGCCAACACAGCTCTCAAAAGTGTTGTAAAAATAAAATGAGATTAGGATATCTCATGTAAATGCCATTAACTGCCAGAATGCATCTTAAAGCCATAGAAAATGGTAAGAAATGCAGTGTTTGCTAGGTTTTCAACAAGATGGCACTCTTGTATCCTGAAGATCATTGTGCTGACAAATTTGATAAGTCCATAGTAGTCTTGCCATAGTCCTCCTACTATCCTGCTGTTGTTCAGATAGAAGTGCATGCAGTATTGGTGGAACTGTGTGTGCTTGGGAACATACTGATTTTCAAAAGCATAGAGCTATGACAGAGCTTGGAAGTACTTGCAGTTCATTATTATGCACATGGAAGGTGTCATTCTGAGAAGGCTGGGCAGACACTGCATTAGAAAAACAAAAACAATAGCAAGAACATAGCATAATTCATTTAATTTTTATATACTAAATTGACATAACCAAGGGCGTGTTACAGTTTTGAATTTTTGATTAAATTCCTCTAGATGTGCAGCAGAAGTGCAAGGATTCACAGAGTAGCCCTCCCCTTTTCTCATTAACTAGCACTTACAGTCTCAATAACTCACCCTGAGACATTAGTAGAAGAATAAAAACCATTTTCCTTACTTACAGTTGTGAACAGATCAAACAGCAAACTGACAAACATGACTGCCTTCAACAATAGACTTCAGCAGACTTTAGAGAGGGAAACAGCTGTCAGCAGAGAGGCAAGGCTCTCTTTAAAATCAGAGGCAGGAGAGAACTATTGTTTAGCACTAGGTAGATTGACGGTCTCCCCCATAACAGAAAAGGCCCCTTCCAACTAAACCTACTAAAGGCAGCATGGGAGGTTGCAAAAACCCCAGCAGGGACTTACAGTAGTTTGTTCCTTTTCAAATCAATTGTCTGAGATGCTTGGGAATTTTATGGTTTTTCAGGGTGTTTGCATTTCATGGTCCCAAGGCTGCAGAATCTTTGCTAACAATGACTTCCCATCTCTGGCCAGAATTCTGTTGGTTAGTTATGTCAGCATAAGTACAATGTTGTGAATTGTAGCAGTGAAGTGACACTAGTTAAAAAAAATGCCACTTGTATCCCTCATCACACAACAGCTAATGCAACTAGTGCATCGTGAGAGATACAAGCAGTGACTTGTTAACTAGTGGCAATTTGCTGCTGCACTTTGTGCAGTTGTACTTATGTTAGCATAACCAAGCAATAGAATCCTCACACATATCTTGAAAGTTTTCCTTGATTTGAAATGTGGCATGACTCTCTAACTCTGATAGACACCAGTTATCCCTATTACTTCTGATCAACAGAAAAGTAACTTAATGGTAATTAATTACTTTGGGAACCTTGGCACTATAGTTGTAGCTAATTTAAAAAGTAATTTTCCCAGCTTTTCTTTTCGTTTGTAAACTAAGCCATCTCTGATGGTGTTCAGTAAGAATGGACACCTCACTGCAGTGTCAGTTGTTGTAGCATTTGGGATTTCTTTGTCAAGAGTTAAGACAGTTCGACACCCTCTTCCCACTGTCAATCTGGTCTAGTCCTTATTTTCACACTTCATTTGCATTGTTACCTTAGCTTCACCCTGGCTGCCACCTCAAGAGGGTGTTTCTTCCCTATTTATTAATTATATTTCTTTCCTACCTATTCTTCTAGGATTTCAAGGTGATGTGCATAGTCCTGCTCCTCATAGTTATCCTCACTGCTCCACTGTGAGGCAGAGAAGGCTAAGAAATGAGGACTGGCCCAAGATCATCCCGTGAGCTTCATAGCCAAGTGAAGATTTAAACCCTGGTCTCCCAAGTCTTAGTCTACTTTTACCACTACACCACACTTTTGGAACTTACCTACCATAATACTGTAGAGAGGACCTGCTAAGAGAAAGAGTTGACTGATCTGGCCCAGTCAGAATTTGCTTTTCTCTTGACAAATTGGGACTGTTGAGTTATTTACATTATGATAATGCATGCATGTGCAGCTTTTAAGCTCCTGACATTCTATTGAATAGAATTGACTTGTGAAGTCACCAGCAGAAAGCATTTGCTTACTCCCATGTTTGAGTTAAACATGTTGTTAGTGTTATCATTAGAATCATCACAGCAAAAGAGTGAACAGAATAGATTTCATTCTCAGGAAAGTAGCTTATATTGATTTTTCAAGGCTGTTCTACAGCTAAACTATCAAATGAAGAATCTGTAGTACAAAAACACATAAAGAGCCAGGCACAGAAATAAAGACAGATTTTCATTAGAGGATACTTACAGATGGCCAGAAATACATCCAGGTGCATGTTGCCTGATGAAGGAGCTTGTGCCCAAACACATGCATTACCTGGAAAAACAAACCGGAAAAAAAGACAGGAGGAAGAGTAAAAAAAAGTCATTTATTCTTCTTTTTACTCTTAAAGCTCCCAGATCCCTTTCACGTTAACTCCTATTCTCTCTTTGTTAGAAAGGTTCTGCAAGGAGGTAACTTACTGTGAAGTTACAGATACATAAGTGTAATTGTCACTGTTATTATTGACTCTTCGGTGGATTATGCAGTAACATGATCACTTAATGATCAGATGGTCCCAATTTCTATTCAGCTTAGCGGAAAAGGGAGCAGAGTGATAGAAGATGTTTTATTGATCCCACCATCTAATGATGTTTTCTAGGCTGCTTAATCTCAAGGCAGCTGCATCCTCCTAAGTGTGAGCTCTTAAAGATGCTTTCACAAAATACAAATTCCAGTTATTCAGACAGCAGCCCAAAAGTCAACAGTTTGAACTCAAGACAACTTTTATTAAGGACATAAATCGTGTGTTGTAGAACCCATCCTCTGATGAGGCAGATGGGACAATCAGCCAAATCAAAACTGAGTAAAATAGATTATTCTGAAGTGTCCATAGAGCAGTCAGTTGGCCATAATTAGCAGACCTGCATGTAATCCATTAAACATGGATGCCTTGATGTGTTTCTATATTTACTGTCATTGTACCAACAAGTTAATTGCACATGATTTTAAAAGATATGCACCCAGCTAAAATATGCATCATTATAATTCCAATGTTTTAGAAGTATCATAATGGTATAATTTGGTTTAAATAGGTAGTTTTCCATCTTAAACTGTCAAGTTTTATTTTCCCATTATTCATAATGTCCCTTTCCCTCTGGTTTTCCAGGTGGCCTAGCTTCCTTGAAAGTAGCTAGAGCTGAATTCCTAATGCCTTTACAAGCAGAAAGTAAATTGCAGCTTACTTTCATTGTAAGCAGAAACAAACAACAACAACAAAACACGTGTTCCATTAAATTCACCTTTTTAAAAAAAGTGTCCCTAATAACCTACTAAATATGACCTTACAATAAAATTCTTAAGAGTGCCTTATAACTAGCTTCATATTTTCAGCTGGAGACACCTTCATTAATATGCTATCCCAGGCAGCTTTTGCATAACTAGCAACCCATGGGCATACAGTCTAATTATGCCTGCAAACACTCCTCATCTTTATTCTTTGGAGTAGAAACCACTGGCTGGCTCCGGTAGCCACCATGTTATTTTTCTTGAAACACAACTATTTGGAATACCACTAGAAGAGGCTAAAGGAGATTAACAGTTAAGTCCCAGTGAGCCCAAAAATCTAATTCAGGGTGAAACTAGATGGCTGAATTATTCCAGCCTGAGTCAATCTAGATCTTGCTAAACAGGGTCAGTTTGAGGTGTTGTATGTCATTGGGGCAATATTTGTGTCCACATGCAAGGAGGACGCACTGCACCTCAAGCAACCCACACCAAGAAGAAGAAGAAGCCCTGTCAGGGATCACAAAAGGTCCAGGTAGGCATGTATCAAGGTGGGCTAGTTTGAGATGACATGTATATTGTATGGTCACTGGAAAAGGAACAAACCAGCCCGTCTCCAACCCAGACCAAACTGTGGGACAAACACCCCTTTGATTGCACCCTTTTACACTTGGAATTACAGTTTCCACAATGGCCATAAATCTTACAGTTTCCTAGTTTAAAATGTGCCTTCTTTTCTGTAATCAGTATCATGATCAACTTCATAGATACCCCTGCCCCCATGTGTTACTCATGATCACTCTACAAGGGTTAATTGCCTGGTGATGACTGAATTAATTCAGAAGAACAGAAGGATCATCCTTTCCCCTGCCAAAAAAGATCTCATCCTTAATGTGTGTCCAGTTGTTATGTTGCAGATGGTCCAGGACATTTGTGATGGTTGTTTTTTATTAATAAAAACAGTAGAATTAAATCCAGTACGCATAGCTCAGCTTTGGCATGTGAGTTATTACCATGAGATGAATTACTATCATAAATACAGTAGAGCTAAATCCGGATACTGGGAATATCCAATCATGCCCTTGTATTCTGTATTAGATGGACACTGTTTCGGGGTGTGTGTGTTTGATGGGAGCTTCAAGGGGAAATTCACTAGCCATTCAGACACATCTGTTGGGGATGCTTCCTTTCCAACATGGGCTAACACAAAGTAGTAAGCTGCACCTAGAGTAGGTGCTTACTGAGGATTTAACTCACCAAAATCGCCATTGATTTAATGGGCCTACTCTTGTTGCCCCTTACTAATGGATTTCAGCCAAGCAGCCTTTAAGCCCCCCAGCCCTGATCCAGCAACAAAGTTTGATCCACTTGTCTCCCTGAAGCCGAAACTACACATCCCAGAAAAGCCTGATTCAATTCACAGCAACTCTTGCTGTAGCACATGACGTTAAGTCATACAAAGGTTCAGAATGCATCCCAATCCAGGTTTTTTCTGTTCCCTTTTTTTGTGGATACACTACAATTCTATGCAGTATATGACTGCCCCCTTTTTCCTGCCAGTTGTCCACCTGCTTCTTCCCCACCTACCCCCATTACCCACCTTCTTTCTCCTCCCTCAACCACCCTATATAGCCAACTTCACTGTTGTGTCTTCATTTTTTTGTCCTTTGTGTCTCCATTCACACATGTGGAGGGCTGATTCCATTTTTAAAACCTGTATTTGAAATTGCATGTTCAAAGATTCTGATACGTTATAGTTTTGCAAAATAGTTTTGCTAGAATATGGCCTAAAAGAGAGAAGATCAGAACAAATTTGGGAAACTTTAAAGAGGTTTTTCTGCAAAAACCAATAAAGGAAATAGCTACAAGGGAGTTAGTACTGAGATGCCCCTCCTTGTCTCTTGTGTGTATATACATGGGTTTCTGCTGCAGTTGGAAGGGGATTGTTGCTGCTCATCCTAGATTAATGTATGTTAATGTGCACAGCCAGATAAACAGGCTTGGAGAAAAAGTATGCAGTGATCAAGCATCCACGTATGCACATTTGTTGTTGTTTAGTCGTTAAGTCGTGTCCGACTCTTCGTGACCCCATGGACCAGAGCACGCCAGGTCCTCCTGTCTTCCACTGCCTCCCAGAGTTGGGTCAAATTCATGTTGGTAGCTTCGGTGACACTGTGAATCCATCTCGTCCTCTGTTGTCCCCTTTTCCTCTTGCCTTCACACTTTCCCAACATCAGGGTCTTTTCCAGGGAGTCTTCTCTTCTCATGAGATGGCCAAAGTATTGGAGCTTCAGCTTCAGGATCTGTCCTTCCAGTGAGCACTCAGGGTTGATTTCCTTCAAAATGGATAGGTTTGTTCTCCTTGCAGTCCAGGGGACTCTCAAGAGCCTCCTCCAGCACCACAATTCAAAAGCATCAATTCTTCGGCGGTCAGCTTTCTTTATGGTCCAGCTCTCACTTCCATACATCACTACTGGAAAAACCATAGCTTTGACTATGCGTACTTTTGTTGGCAAGGTGATGTCTCTGCTTTTTAAGATGCTGTCTAGGTTTGTCATCGCTTTCCTCCCAAGAAGCAGGCGTCTTTTAATTTCGTGGCTGCTGTCACCATCTGCAGTGATCATGGAGCCCAAGAAAGTCAAATCTGTCACTGCCTCCATATCTTCCCCTTCTATTTGCCAGGAGGTGATGGGACCAGTGGCCATGATCTTGGTTTTTTTTTTATGTTGAGCTTCAGACTGTTTTTTGCACTCTCCTCTTTCACCCTCATTACGAGGTTCTTTAATTCCTCCTCACTTTCTGCCATCAGAGTGGTATCATCTGCATATCAGAGGTTGTTGATATTTCTTCCAGCAATCTTAATTCCGGCTTGGGATTCCTCCAGTCCAGCCTTTCGCATGATGTATTCTGCATATAAGTTAAATAAGCCGGGGGACAATATACAGCCTTGTCGTACTCCTTTCTCAATTTTGAACCAATCAGTTGTTCCATATCCAGTTCTAACTCTTGCTTCCTGTCCCACGTATAGGTTTCTCAGGAGATAGATAAGGTGGTCAGGCACTCCCATTTCTTTAAGGACTTGCCATAGTTTGTTGTGGTCCACACAGTCAAAGGCTTTTGCGTAGTCAATGAAGCAGAAGTAGATGTTTTTCTGGAACTCTCTGGCTTTCTCCATAATCCAGCGCATGTTAGCAATTTGGTCTCTAGTTCTTATGCCCCTTTGAAATCCAGCTTGTACTTCTGGGAGTTCTCGGTCCACATACTGCTGAAGCCTGCCTTGCAGGATTTTGAGCATAACCTTGCTAGCGTGTGAAATGAGTGCAATTGTACGGTAGTTGGAGCATTCTTTGGCACTGCCCTTCTTTGGGATTGGGATGTAGACTGATCTTTTCCAGTCCTCTGGCCACTGTTGAGTTTTCCAAACTTGCTGGCATATTGAATGTAGCACCTTAACAGTGTCATCTTTTAAGATTTTAAATAGTTCAACTGGAATGCCATCACCTCCACTGGCCTTGTTGTTAGCCAAGCTTTCTAAGGCCCACGACTTCACTCTCCAGGATGTCTGGCTCAAGGTTAGCAACCACATTATCTGGGTTGTCTGGGATATCCAAATCTTTCTGGTATAATTCCTCTGTGTATTCTTGCCACCTCTTCTTGATGTCTTCTGCTTCTGTTAGGTCCCTCCCATTTTTGTCCTTTATCATGTCCATCTTTGCACAAAATGTTCCTTTAATATCTCCAATTTTCTTGAACAGATCTCTGGTTTTTCCTTTTCTGTTATTTTCCTCTATTTCTTTGCATTGTTCATTTAAGAAGGCCCTCTTGTCTCTCCTTGCTATTCTTTGGAAGTCTGCATTCAATATCTTTAAAAGGGGGGGGGGCAGGGGCAGGGCACAATGTTCCCATCATGTGCCATTGTGCCCAGCCCTTGGTGCACCAATGGCAACAAGTCATCCGCACCATAGCACCTCTCACCATGTATATCAATATGCCAGATTAAAACAAAGAAAAAAGTGCTGCCCCTTGGGCATGTGTTACAAGTTGAGTCACACCTCTTTGCAGCTAACCTGCAGCATCTCCGCTTCCCTTGGTGTAGGTGCTGCAGGTTAGCTGCAAACTACAGTGGTGTAATTTCAGCTCCACTCAAAGATTTCCTGTGCCTATCAAAGCCAGGCCCAGTGCTCTAGTGTGTGTGACCTCCTCCCCCACTTTTGGGAGGCAAACTGTTTAGGAGGCAGAGGAAGGGAACCTTCTTGAAACCTTTGTTTTTCAAACGCTCCTGCCTTTGGCAGAGGAATGAAGGTCAGTGGAGTAGAGAGCAGTGGATACTGCAGCAAAGGTAATTTTGCAACATGCAGTGTTGCCTCTCCAGTTTTTCTGTTGCGGAGTTTTGAATTTTTGGTTAAATACCTCTAGCTGCACAGAACGGAACAGAGAAGCTTCAGGTTCCCCAGAGTAGACTACCCCTTTTCTCTCATTAACTGGCACTTACAGTCTTAATAACTCATTCTGAGACATTAGTAAGAGATCAAACAGCAAACTAACGAACATGGCTGACTGACTTTCAGCAACAGGCCTCAAGAGACTCACTGCTTTCAGCAGACTAAAAGAGAGGGAAAGAGAAGCAGAGCAGAGAGGCAGGGCTCTCTTTGAATTCAGAGACAGAGAAAGAACAATTGGTTACTACTGAATAGATTGACAGTCACCCCAGCCCAGAAAGGGGTTGGAATAGCAACCTGCGTATTTTGCCTTTAGGAAGTTTTGGTGGGATGGACTTTGGGTGAATGTCAATCACTTGCAGTACCCAATTGTCTCCCTCTCTACCTCAGATCCTTTCCCCCACCTTTTAGTTTTACCTCAGGCAGGGTTCTATGTCAGTTAGAGTCTGTTAGTGTTTTAGCAACATTAAGAATTTGGTTAAGGCAGTTTCAATGTTCTAACCAGGATGTTTATATAACCAGTCAGTTAAGCTCAATAAATGATGAGGCTGGCCAGTTAAGATATTTAACTATGTAACAACTGAATATGTTTTTGTTAGTATTCTGATATGAAGATTTTGTAAGTAAATGAGAAGCATTTCCATTCTTTCTCAACACCAGAATCTCTGACTGAATATATTGAGACTATGATATGCCAGTGAGGTAAATCTGGCTAAAAATTAACTATACAATAATGGGGGGAGACTTGTAAACTATAATAATCTGCTCTGTAGTTCCCTATCTGGACTTTACTCTGTTTTGTAGCTGGAAGTTTTAAACCAGCATTTTCCTAATACTCTGCCCAATAAAAGGTCCCTCCCAACCACACCTACTAGAGGCAGCATGCAAGGTTGCAAAAACTCCATCACCTTTGGCAGAGGAAGGAAGGTAAGTAGAGTGGAAAGCTAATGGATATTGCAGCAAAAGTAACTTTGCAGCCAGCAATGCTGTCTCTCCAGTTTTTCTTCAGTGTGATGATGCAACAAAAAACCAGTTTAAGTTCCAACTTATTTCTAACAGTTAATGCACACCTTAAGTTCCAATACAATTTAAATGAATTACCCTTCTGTTACCAAAGAAACTAACTTGGCTGGCTAATTTTGTTTATTTGCAACTGTTATTGTTGACCTCTGGCTAAAATAAATGAAAAAAGGAAAGCCTGTAATTTCAAAAGAAGTATTAAAAAGATATTTACAACCTGACGGCCAACATTGTGTAGCTGTAGACCTGCATAGCTGAGCACAAGGCACAAAACGGCATGTGCTGTGGCTGACATTACAAAATGCTGAATAACTTGGTGTGTGCAAAAGACAAGTCCACACAAACTGGAACCCATTATAAAAGGATGCTGCAAGATATTAGTGCTACATGTTTTATTGACACTATTGCTTCTGTAGCTGAGGCGTCTTAAGAATCCCACATGGTTAAGTTCAGAGCTTGGAAATAAATAATAAGAAAGGCCAGTGATTCCCAACCTGGGTCCCGAGATATTCTTGGACTGCAGCTCCCAGAAGCCCTTGCCAGCAAAGCTAGTGGTGAAGGCCTCTGGGAGTTATAGTCCAAGGACATCTATGTATCCACGTTTGGAAACCACTGTCATTGATACTCCCAGGTCAGGGCTGTAACATTAACAGGTTTGGGAATGTCTGACAGACAAAGCCACAAGTGTAAGATAAAAGTCATTGCAAATGATGATATTATAGGGATGCAGAATATGATCATTACAGTGAAAGCTGGCCCATCTTCTCAGTGCAGATCTGCCCCCATAATCTGATATACATCATTTCCTGAAGGAAACAGCACTAGCCAGATCCTTGCCTTGGGAAGATCTTTCTATACCCCAATTTAATGTCCATTCATGAAACTGCTGGAAGCTGGGCAAAGGGGGACAGATAGCAGAAGTGGGCAGCATTCCCCTTTCCCTTTGTGCTGGAAACTGTTAGACACTAATTTGGATGCCTGCACAAACTCGCAATGGGCTGCTTACAGAACTATCAGGCACTCTTAAAAATCCTGGAAAAGCTGCCCAGTTACAGAGGAACAACAGAACACAATTACTACCTAATGAGAACAGCCAAGGTAAAGAGAATAACAAATCCTAACCTGTAAAAGCACGGAATATACCCCGGATTACCAGTGACATGAAAGGTGAGGAAATTTACACATTTGTCCAGTTTTCACGGTCACTAGCTATTTGGGGGGGGGGGGGGGAATCAGGATATAACTTAGTTACATTTCTAAAGTAACCTAAGGAGCATAGTTATTTTTTTCCAGAACTAATGCTTCCTAATTACATCCAAAGGTTCCCCTTGGGCCTTGACAAATGTCCAGTCGTGTCCGACTCTAAGGGGCAGTGCTCATCCCTGTTTCCAAGCCGTAGAGCCAGCATTTGTCTGAAGACAGTTTCTGTGGTCACGTGGCCAGCGCGACTAGACACGGAACGCCGTTACCTTCCCACCGTGGCGGTACCTATTTATCTACTCGCATTTGCATGCTTTTGAACTGCTAGGTTGGCAGGAGCTGGGACAAGCGACGGGTGCTCACTCCGTCGCGTGGATTCGATCTTACGACTGCTGGTCTTCCGACCTTGCAGCACAGAGGCTTCTGCGGTTTAACCCGCAGCGCCACCACGTCCCACAATTACATCCAAAAGTGTCTTTTAAAGGCCATTTTAAGACATTTTCAGAGTCATTTTGACAGAAATGTTTCACATGTTATGCCATTCTCTTAGGAATCCTAGGAGACTCAGGAAATATTGTTTTATTTCACCTTTTGTATTTTTATTATCTGTTTTCAACCTGCAGTATCACATTTGGCTGCTAAAGAAAACTAGAAAATATTTCTCTGTATCTTTCTGGCGTGCCAGTAATGAAAATGCCATGCATTAATAATGCAAACTGCAAGGGAACTCCTCTTGCGAACAGAGACATGATAATGATAATGATAACCTAGCCACACTGAGAAGTTCCTTTTAGAAAGTAGTATTTCAGATTCTGGACGAGCTGTATCTTGTTTTGCCCTGGTCATGCCTTTAATATGTAACATCATGTCTCACACCTTGTAATACTGCACCTGGTGATATTACTAATTGCACATCTGCATGCACAAAACTTTACTGGATACCACTCTACAACTCTGATAAAATGCAATGGCTAGAAGAATGGGTTTTGCACTGATACGATGACATAATTGATGAGAAGTCAGTATAGAAATACAAACCTTGGTCGCCTCGGAGATTCTGAGACTTCAGTTAGTTTATGATGCACCACAATAGTGCAATTTCCTTGTGCAGCAGCTGCTTGACCAAACACGCTATCATCCAGCCAAAAAGAAATACTGTATATAAGTACTATTGGTTTCAATGAAAGAGTGAAGTATGTGCTTAATTTTTCCTCCCCACCCCACTGAGACTGACTAGATTATGCTGTCATACTATATTCTACTGGCAGTTGCTTATAAAAATAAAAGAATGGAACTGCAGCCTTTGTGAATGCAATTTTTTCTTTATGCCTGTCTTGCAACTAAAATGTATGTCAGCCTGTACAGTAAGGGAGGGTGAAGAGCAGGAAACTGATGGCCCACATTTTTCCAGATTTTGGCACTTTCTAATGCTTGTTGCAACAGAAGTCCAATGAAGATTAACTTCCACAGATATGATTCATAGGAACACAGGAAACTACATTACAATGGATGAAACCATTGGTCCATCTAAGTACCATCTACATCTGAGATGGGGAAACATACCCTGAGAGCTCTGTGCACCCCCTGGCCATTTTTGTGCCCCCGCTGCTCTTTTCAGTCACTCCTTTCCCTGATACAGTACTATGAAGGGCTCAGTGATGTGGGAGAATGCTCTGTCACTCTCCTGCACCACATCATGTCACCATAGGGGCCACCAAATGTCTAGAGCAATTATAATGGCAAAAGGAAGCTCAGAGGCAAAGGCTGATTTTTCTGCCCTAGTGTAACCATCAAAGGGTTGAATGTGCTCCTTCAAAGGAAGTTGCCCAGTCCTATATGGACTAAACATATGCAGATTGGACTAACACTCCCAGAAATCCACAATCAGCATAGGTGCCTGGGCAGTTTCATGGAGTTGTTGTCCAAAAAACACAAATCTACACATTTCTAATCATTCCAAAATAGGCCCCACTCAGGTTTACTTTTGGTGGGATCCACAATGACAGGGTACTGTTGAAAATGTCACTGGATGTGTCTGGGCCTCTTTCATGGCAACAAATGAGCCATGGTCATTTGGTATAAGATTATAGCAGGAGGATCTTGGGCAGCAAGTTTAACCCTTTCCTCTGAGTTGCTTGAAGGAGCTGAGGAAGCTTGTTCTGCAGGAAAAACTCCTTATTACTATCTGCCTCTACATCAGCAGCAGTTGGCAAGAGTACCCTTTTCAAAGTCAACATCTGAGTGGTAGACCCTCTGCATGGAAGACTAAATGTCCTCAATTTGTAAAAGCAAGTGTAAAGCCAAGTAAAATACCACCATATACAGATTATTCAGTGACTGCCCTTCCTTCCTGGATCAGCATGCCACACTTAATGGGTGGCAGCAGCAGCAGCAACTGCAGCAGCCATTGGGCTCTGGTAATGAGCAAGGGAATCTGTCATATTAATTTCACAGAATGCTTCTGACACAGCTGTGCTCTGGGGCATTATGGGAAATTTAAATGGCTGTCTTCACTAGAGAAAATTTATAAGGGCCGATCCAACCATTTAACAGTTGCTGCATTAAAAAAAATCATTGGTTGAAAGCCTGTTGCACTGCTCTGTGTGCACAATGGGGATAACATCATCATTAGAGGGAAATCACTGCTTGCCACTTGCCACTGATTAAAGAGGATTTTGCCACTGATTAAAAGCTTGCTTTTGTCATTTTGACATGCATGTGATTTCATCACATTGATTGTGAGTTGCGTGCGCTCCATCATTGCCAAAGGAAGCCTTTAATCAGTGGTGATTTGCTGCTGTTGATGACATCATTACACTTGCACATACAGAGCTGTGCAATAGGATTTCAGCCATAGTATCAATTAATTGTTGTTTCCCTGGAATATCACTTAACATTGCAGTGGTACGCCAGGCTCCTTCCCTCCTGATATTTAGGAGAGTAATGAAGATTTTAATTTTCTTTTCTTTTCTTGTGCTTTTAAAATAGATTTTAGATCTAAATCATTGAATCTCTATATTGATGTATCGCTATTGGGGTTATGCAGGTTTCTGAGTGTTTAATTTGTAACCTGCCCAAATTAAAATCTTTGCTGTTTGATTTTCAGTAGACAACACCTTACAAAATTATCACTAGCATAAAAATAAGGGATTATCATTATCATTAAGGAAGGACAAAATTCTATGCTAAATTGGAGGTTACTATAGTCGTATATTAGAATGGATAACATTCCTGTAATAGACCATATAATGTTGTATTGATTAAGAATTAGATTATCTGGCATTCTTGCTTAGTCTTTGCAGGTAAAATAAATTAATCTATTCATAATGAAAATGTGTTGCAAACTTAAGAATTTAAAAGGGAACATTTGTTTGGACAGTTTCCTTGATTTGTTGACCATGAAATATACTAAGAGACTTCTTAGTGTATGAATATTATTCATGCTGCTCTGGGCCACCAGAATTCATAGAATAGTGTTATAGTACAGTGTTAGGTATTAAATATTTCTGCCATGATCAAAGCATTCTGTACTCATTAATCTGAGTTCTGACTGGATTTGCAACTGCATACAATGCACAAAATAAAGATGGAAAAGCTGAATTCTATTTGGGAAAACAAGATTTCTATACTACAGACCATGAACTGTTAATATAATATAAAAACTTAAAGCTGAAGAAAAACAGTAAGCAATTATAGTACCAAAATATAATTTAAATAGCATGTCTGGTGACGTTAAAGACCATGCAAAGAACAATTCTGCATTCCTAAACTCACTTAATCAAAAACCAGAGGAACTGTGGATTGAATCTCGATCAAATTAAACTTGGAGCCAAAAGGAAAGAAACCCCTTGATGAAAGACTGATGAAATTCTTAAAATTGTTCAAAATAGACAGGAAGCAGAAGTAAAAGTGACAGGGTCAAACTCCTAAATGCAACCTATCAGTGAGTGGCATGTGTGGACAAAAAGTACTATTGTGATAATCTTGCAAAGGAAGAAGAAAACAACAAACAAATCATTCCCATAAAATACAAGAAATCAAAGCAAAACTTAAATATGGACAAAGCTACTGAAAGATCAACAACAGAATATATGTTATCTGATCAGAATAAAATAAAGAGAACATGGAAACAATAAACTGAAAAACTAGAAAGAAGAGATGCAAGGATGACAGATTTCTTCAAACAAGAATTCATTGATGAAGTACCTACAGTTTTAGCAAGACAAGTGACAGCTGCTGTCAAACTAATTAGAAGAAGTAAATCACTAGGAATAGATGGGATGCCAACAGAGCTATTTTGAACTAAAGGAACTCTTAACAAGACCCTAAAAATCCTAACAATCATATGCTAACAAATATGAATTTAAAAAATGGCCCACAGACTGGAAGCATTCAATATGCCATAATATCTAATCCCAAAAAAAGAGGTGTTAAACAGTGCAGTGGCTCTAGGACCATCCCATCAATTTCCTATATAAACAGTGATACACTAGATTTTAAAACAAAGAATTTTACTATATAGAGAGTGAGAAATGCTAGATGTTCAAACTGGATTCAAAGCGGAAGAAGCATAAGAGCTTATGTAGCAAATATACATTGGCAACTGGAATGTACCAAAAATGCCATAAGAAAATGGGTTTTTGCTCTGTAGGTTACAATAAAGCCTTTGATAGTGTGTCATGAAAACCTATGTATAGTTTTTAAAGAAATGGATGTTCCACAGCATTTGACTGTTCTGATGTGTAACTTGTACTCTGAAGAAGATGATACCATCGGAACAGAGAAACAAAATGGTTTTGAATTGGCAAAGGTGTCAGATGAGAGAATATTTTACTTTCCTATCTGTTCAGTCTATGTGTAGATCATATTATGTGAAAAACTGGATTAGATTGAAGAGAATGAGAAGTGAAAATTGCTGGAAGAAACATTAGTAATTTAAGATGTGCAGACACCATATTACTGGCAGAAAAAAGCAATGATTCAAATGACTACTGTTCAAGGTTTAGAAAAAAATACAAAAGCAGGAGTACAGTTGCACATTAGGAAGAAAGAAACGATGACAAGAAAATAATTAGATAATTTTTACATTGAAGAATTTTTGAAGACTGAGACTTGGAAGGGCAACTATGAAAGAAACAGAAAAGATCCTTCGGAGTGAGAATGGGTCATTGGAAATCAAGACCATCTATATGGTATTCCCAATAACTATCTATGAGTGTGAAAGCTGGACAGTGAAGAAAATTGGCAGGAACAAATCAATTCATTTGAAACATGACATTGGAAGAGACCTTTATAGATCCCATGGACTGCCAGAAAGGCAAATAAAGAGCTTCTAGAACAAATCAACCCTGACTTTTCACTAGAAGACAACATGATTAAATTGGGCTGATTAAATTTGGATATGTGATGAGTAGACAAGTCTCTCTTAAAAAAGAAAATAATGATAGGAAAAGGTGGTACATTTTTTTCGGACTGTACTTTTTTGTCCCCACTTGCACGCTGAACAAAGAAGCAACTTCTAAAGCAACACAAATAGACCAAGCATAAAACAGCAGCCTGATTTATCACATAGATGAAAGTGACCCATCTAATGTTTCTACTTTTTAAAAGTCCACATAACACCAAGGTAGCAGTTAAAGTTGTTCTTTGTTTTGTGTAATTGGAGGAAAATGATCTTACAGATGTGCATATTCTCAGACCAAATATAAATATTGTGCCCTCCTGCTGAAAAGTTTTTTTAAAATATGTAAATTTCCACTTAGCATGTGAGGATGAACTGGGGCATGGTTATGCAGCAATAAGGTCATTGTGGGACATGAAACAATTGCACCTAAAGACCAGTCTTGAGGGTGAGAGAACACATAAAGAGAAATCACCATAAGTCTTGCCAAGTTTACAAGAAAACTGAATCAGAACCTTGGTCACGTAGTCTGCACAAACAACATGCAGCCATTGCTTTGGCCTGAGCACCCTGCAGAGCTAAAAAGAGCAAGGTGAGGAGGGCTTTGATTATTTCACAAGGTTATTTAGTACTGGTGCTCAATTTAACTGCTAAATTCTGAAAACAGAGTGCTTTATTATACAGCACTGCCGAAGAACTGCAGTAACAGTTGTTGTGACTACTATATTTAATACCACTATCAACAGTAGCAGCTGAGAACCCCACAGTTCAGACACAGGCCAGAAAGGAAACAGAAAGGGTTACAATATATTACAAGAATGCTGATCATAGGTTCATAGTGATCAGCAGCTATTTCACAGTAGTTATTTTGAGATGGTAATTACTTCTCAAGCTAGCAATTATGAATCAGCTAATTTCCAACAGGCAGTGATTCACTCTCCATCATACTAAAATGATGAAGGAATGCTGCCCTGTCATCTCATCTCTGTTTAGGAAAATTCACCATTCACAGATAAGCAAATAAGAATATAAAAGACTGCAGAAATAATGGCATCAAGGGCACTCTAAGCTGTGCTTGCATACGAGCATTTCAAGGTTGCTCTAGCTGGTCTACTACAATCCTCTCCTGCTGCCATAAGCAACTACAAGGAGTGTTGGGCATGTCTAGGGCAGGCTCTGTGCTAGACGTCAGCATGATTAGGCATCTACTGGTGTCCACTGGTGACCAGAAAAGGGATCATAGGCAGTACTAGTTCACTTCTCCCACTTTCTACCCTGTGCACAGGTACTTCTGATAGTAGATTAATAGTTATCCAATCTGTTTGAGATGCACAGAGCGAAAGAAAAGAAAGTGAAGTTATGCTTTCTCCTCACTTGGTTCAACCTGTACTGAAATCAGTCTCTATGATTAAGAGATAGATAGGAGTGACTTGGAAAGACAGCTGGGAAGAACAGCCATCACCGCTGCTATCATTGGTGCTGTTGCTCTTTCTTCTCTTATGTTCTCATGGAGCATGGAGAGAGTCCCAGACCAGCTCTGCGCCCACATAGGCAAAGGTGGGTGGGTGTGGTTGTAACTCACAGTAGGGATCCAAGGCTCCCATGATGACAGTCACTGGATCAAACTGGCCACAAAACCTGTTAGCCACAGCAAGAATATAGCAAAAGATTTTTCATTGGGGGAGCAGAGATAAATGTTGAGGAGATTGGGGGGGCTTAAGGGATAGATCAACATAAAGCAGGATTCTGGAAAATTTTTGATGGGTGTTGATGACAAAAAAAAATGCCCCTAAGTAACATATTTAATTAAGAAGTAAGACTCATGATGTTCACAGGAAAGGATTTCAAAATTTGTATGAAAAATAAAATTAAAGATAAGGCAGCAATTACTGAAATCCTCTTGCTTTGTTGAGCAAAAGGCATACCATTCAGTTGTTCCAGCAATTAATGAGGGCCCCCTCACCAAACTTCCTGAGCACACACCAAGCCAGTGTGCCCTGTCCATCAATCTCAGCGGGGACTCATTAATTGACAGCTAGGAATGGCTGAATGTTATGCCTTTTGCTTCACAAACCAAGAGGATCCCAACCAATCTTTTGCTGTCATGAAAACACAATGCAACATTTTTAAGAACTATGAAAAAAACACATGGAAACAAACAAGGAAAAATAAAGCACCATGGTTATTGTGGTGCCAAACAAGGTCACTAAACATTGAAACTGCCTTATAATGTTGGATGTAATTAAAAGCAATATTTAGTTTTGCGAAAGCTGGCTTGATTTTCAGTGTCCGATTACACAGAAATGGCAGCTTCCTCATTGAAAGTCAAAGTACATGAAAATCTGACACAGCACTAAGTTTGACATCCTTTTCTTTCCATAAGAAGTAATCTGACGAAAATACCCATTTTCGTATCTATATACTGCCATGTACAGAGACAATCAATCTAACTTTTTATCATCCCAGTCAAAAAGCAGGCATATGAGGAAGAGGCAATGAATGAAAGATTTGCCATTGAAGCTACTATGGGAGTAAAATCGAGAATGATTACTTTAGAGTAAAAAATGATGCAGCTATGCAACAAATCCTTTAAAGTAGTGTATAGCTCTATCACATATTTATGGTTAAATGTAACAATCCATCTACTGTATTGTTATGTGTTCTCCACTTCGTGAAGTGATTTGAAGTTCAGGATTGGCACTCCAAGGTTTAGGCATTTTCGATGAGAAAGGGTTGGAGGCTTATAACATCCTTGCAATGTCTTTTTATTTATAAATATACAAATAGCAAGGAGTTGCCTAAAGGAGGTAGCAAAACCATTAATCCTGCATCAGGTTCCAAAAAAGCAACTGCACCCTAAGGATATTGTACTGCTATCTAACTGGTACTGAAAAATAATTGTTACCTGCTTCAGTCTGTCAAGCGCCAGCAAATTATTTCTCTGGCCCTCCTACTAGTAGAAGGGTGAAACTTTCCGTAAGGCTTCAGGGAGAGATTTACACAAAGCAAAGAACACTCTTCTTTTTTGTTAAATCCCTGACAATCACTCAACACTATACCCTAGCCAAAGCATAGTGAGAGACTCATCAACAACAATCAAGCCAGCTCCAATTAATAATTTAATGGCAATAGTGCATTACTTGTGGTTGTTTGGAAAATTAAGATTTTGTGCTACATCTCCATTGAAATATGTATATCTGAGCCTGGAAAAGCTATTTTTTCTGGATGGCAGCTCCCAGAATCCTACAGCCAGCATGGCTGGTAAAGTTTCCCAGGAGTGCTCCATGTGGACAATGCTGGATAGCTCAGGGTGGGAGTTCAATTCCCCACTGGGACTCCTTGTCAGGGGCTGGACTCAATGATCCATAGGGTCCTTTCCAGCTCTGCAGTTCTACGATTATTATTTATTACTCACAGGAATGCTCTCACACATGCGGTGAATATGTATGAGGGAGCAGGATTCCGTCTACTGGCCACATGACCGTAAAACAGCTATGTGCACTGCCATGTCACACTTGCCATTTATAAGAGACAGTGCCTGTTCAATATACAGCTATGCATGCATAGAGTCATCCATACGTTTAGCGATCTGGAGCACTTTGATTTGCTGGAAGGAAGAAATATGTGTAAAACAGGTAATACAGACCTTTTCAAAACTTACATACCCCAAAGTGCTGGAGAGTAATTACCCTGGCAAGAATGAATAGCTCCCCTTCTGCAGTAGCATCAGGTTGGTTTGAAGGAATGCAGATGGCCATGGGGGTGTCCAGGAGTGGAAACCTTGAAATATATTGTCTTTGAATAGTACTTTAAGCCAGAAATGTATAGGTCAGTGGCTAGAAAGCAAAAGTGGCTGGAGGGATGGTTGGAGTTTTGTTTGCATGCTGTCTGTGATTTGTGTGACTGGAAGGGACTTTGCTGGACTGGGGTGATTGTCTGTCTATCAAGCACTAACCAATCGTTCCTTCCAGCTTTTGAATTAAAAAAAACCTCTACCTCTCTGTTGAGAGTTCTTTCCCTCACTTTCACCTCCTGGCGGCAGTTGGTTGGTTTGCTAAGTATGTGTGCAGTAAAGAAACCAGTATGTGCAAATCTGCAATTTCAAGCAATTGCAAGTAAAGAAATGTTTTTTATTTTTTCTCCTACAGATGTCTCAGAGTGAGTGTGAAGGAAGACATGTTAGTGAGCCGTCCTCAGGAAAAAACGTGCAAGAGGAGAGTTGTGAATGTGTGGAAGGTGTACTTATAAAAATAGATGAAGAACCAATAATAGAAAGGAAAGCAACAGAAGTATGTCTGGTGGAAGAATTAGGGGAGGAGAAAGGGGAGGAGCTTGATTTGATAGTGTGGGAGGAGGCGATAAAAGACGGGGAAAATGTGCGGGAGATTAGATTGGAAACGGAGGAGAGAAAGAGAGAATGGAGAGATTGTGCGGTACAAACAGAAAGGGAGGAAGAAGCCTCTCCCAAGGTCTGTAACCTACTAAAGGATTTTCCAAATCTAAAGACAGGTGGCGGGCTGTTACCTGATCCCGATTCATCTAAGAGGGAAAAAGAAAAGATAAAACCATTAGAATGGACTGTAGTGGTTTTCCCGCGCAACCATGGTGGGGGCAGGAAGGTGATCCGCCCCAGTCCTTCTCACAACCTCCCTCCAACAGAAGGGGACTGGGCGAGACATCCTTGCTGTGGGACGGTGTGCACCGTAAGGAGTGCTCCTCTGCGAGGGATGACCGATCGCGAGCGGTTTGGGCCAGCCCTGATGTGAGAAGTGATTTAATTACTCCCGAAACAAAGATTGTTAGTTATAAGATGTTACCAGAGTTGAGTTGTTTAGACCCGTTAAAGTTATTTGAACACGAAGTAGAAGACAATAAAGTTGAGACTGTTGATTTTTTGAATTCGCCTCCGTCTCTTATTCCCGCCAAAATGAGGGAACCGTCCAAAAATCCAGATGAACCTAATCACAGTGAGTTATTGAGACTTTAAATTCCAATTAATGAAAAAGGGGCGGACTCAGGGAAACTTGTAGCTATTCTCCTCTCTGGACCCCTGTACTTCTACTGAGTACCAAAAAAGGAATTTTACCAGACATTTTACAAGAAACTCTGCAACAGGGATCAGGATATATTGGTTTTTCTGTTGACAAATCAAATCCCCAGAATTATTTTTCATTTGACCAGTTTTCCAGTCGCATTTCAGTCTTTGGAGAAGGAATGGGATAAAGTTTCCACAAGTGACTGCCAATAAGTTGTAATATAATGGAGCTGATGAGCAAAAGGAAGGCAATGTCAAAAAAACATGAGCTCTAAATCCTTTGTTCCCGTATGTGGAAATAACACTCCTTTTAAAAATATTTCATTCTTTTTATCTTTCACAGTAACGCTATGGAACTTTATTTGATGCAAGCCTTTTCTCATAAACACTGAACACACAAGCTGTCCAAGGCTCTGGCCAGTGGACACGAGCCTACTTCTTATTGTATGTTTAGTAAACATGCATGAAGGGTGTCATATGAATACTTGTGTGTGATGTCTGAGGCAGCCCGTTAGTCAAAATGCAGTTCTTTTCCTATGTCTCTGTGTGTGTTTTTAAAAAATATTATTCTTGCCAAAAAGAGGACATCCTGCCCTGATTCCTGTACAGGCCTCACTTGTTATACAGTGGATTAGCCGAACAATAGCAGGATGTATACGTATTCAAGTATCTAGATCCTTTGTGCATTATGATAGATCAATCACAATCCATACCCAGATACTTCAGTGTATGATTGAACCACAATGGTTCTTTCTGTGATTTTCCATAAACCACAACAATAAATTTAGTCCTTTTGCTATTTTAAAGAGCAGATTTGAAGCCCTACTCAACATACTGACATTTCAACAATAGCCTTTTAGTACATAACTACTTCATCTTCTTGAAAACCTCAAGAAGACTGGGAAGCAGCAGAGCGCTGTAGTTGGAAGAATGGGAAGGGAACAGTGATAACAGTTAGCACATCATTAGCAGCAGAGTTCCATGAAGTTCTAAAAGATGTCTAGTTGCAACATGTCTCCTGCTAGATTTTGCAAATTAGCTTTCTTTCCTCCCCCTTTTTTTTCTTTTTGTAGGTGTATGGCTGATCATTAGCAGATAAGCATGGGCTTCATTTGCAAGTCTGATTGGGGTTAGAAAAAATTGTATGCCTGGAAGGAAAATACTGTAATAGTGGGAAACATGAATATATCTTAAAGTGTAGTTCATGCTGGTGTATTCTCATAGGAACAACAGAATTTCCTTTCCCCCCTTCCCCTGCAGGCCCGTGTGCATTCCCCAAATGCCTAAAAATCCTGGAGGTCTGGGAATTCCTTTTGATCTGTTTTGTGTGTGGATTTCAAGGGTCCAGGAGAGGGAGGAAAGAGGAAGGAAGTGCTGTTATTTTAATAGGCATCTGCTAGCTTGACCCTGGTTATTCTTAATCCAAAACCTCCAATTTGAGTGCATATGAGTGAACCTGTACAGCTTTCCTGGGGCAAGTATCCATTTTAGAAACAAGCTGAGCCGACGTAAAAATAATAATGAAAAAAAAAAACCCAAGAAATGAAAAAGCAATGGAATAGTAAAAACTCCTAGAAGGATGCTGTTTTAGTTATGTTTATGCCCTTGATGACGCAAATGAGAAAACTGATTGATTGTCCTTTAGGAAAGGGAGTGCTGGTGCAAAATTGATCCAAGACCTTGTAGCATGCAATGTTATTTTGTTTGGAAACATAGACAAATATATAAAACCGTTTTAAAAGAGGAAGTTTTAAAAAAAACCACACAGAAGGAGCAGCTATCACAGAGAATGCATTCTGCCAGTAGCGTTACAAGAAGAACTGACAGTTGAGACATTGTGGAGACACTGTGAGCTCACAGATCAGGGTGTAACATGCCATCTGTTGTGTGGGTGGGGAAGTGAGGAGGAAGGCTCACAAACTCAGAAGTCCTTTAGCTCTGGGAGTTGCCGGTAAATGTTGTGCTCGAAGCTTAAGGCACAGTTCACAGTCTCTTCACATATGGCTGGGCTCGCTTCTCTTTCGAAAAAAAGCGAAGGCACTTGCCATCCTGCGCCTCTAGATTGTGCACGAACAAAGCATTGAAGAAAGAATAGCAAAGATTAAATACCACTTGGATGGCAAACTATCGTGCTGAAGAGGCAAATAATGGACAATACAGGATGGAACAAATTTGTAGAGTAAAGAGGGATGTCCTTTAACTTTAGAAAAATGTCTCTAAATGAGGTGAAGCAGGATATATGTACATTAATAATAATTGTGTGTCATCAAATCAATTCTTCTGACTTACACAGATCCTTTTCAGGGTTTTCTAGGTAGAAAGTACTCAGAAGTGGTTTACCATTCCCTTCTTCTGGGGGCATCCTGGGGCAGTGCAGCTTGTCCAAGGTCACACAGGATGGTTCTTCAGGGATGCACAGTGGGGAATCGAACTCCCAACCACTGACTCTGCAGCCAGATACAGAGCAGATATGGAGTAGTTCAAGAAGCCCCAAGTCATGCTTGGGTTGGTTAGGGCACTCCTATAAATCACTGAAGTTTGCTCTGGTGTTTTAGGGTTGAAAGTACTGAACTTTGATTCAATGGGGCTGCTCTAGTGCAATGTGCATCCATGATTTTGAATTGTGCAGTGCTCTGAAACAAAGAAAGAAAGTGCAATTTACTGCCTAAGCACTCGGATTTGGGCTAGTTTGTATATGAACGTGCAATGGCTGACTGATTCTCTTGTCTGGGCTTTGATTAGATAAAGTATCCCTAAGGACCAGCTTTTCCCAATCTCACCCTTGCCATTCTCTTTTCTTTTCTTTTTCAAGACTGTTGCTGGGTTCTATTTGCAGACTTTCTCTCTTTTTTTGAGCAGTAGGTATAATGGGTAACTTTTTTCCTATTTAATGTTAAAGTTTTTTCAGAAAATTTTAGAGACATTTTGTGTGGAATTTTACAAGCTTATCCCATTTCCTTACTAAGCAACAATGGATACAAGGGGGGAAAACAGCAAGGGACACAGAATTACTATTTTTAAAAAAAACATTAGTGGTAACTACAGAGGATTGTTGTAATGAATTATTTAAAGAAGTAACTGTCCAGTCTCTGATGCCTGAAAATCCATCTTTCAATCCCTTGGTAAACTTTCTGGCTGCTCTTACCCCTGTCTGCTTCATTGTAGCCAGCTTCATTACTGAATAGTAATGATGCCATTTTTAATTTTTAAATTTTTTTTTATAGTTCTCAGTTATGTTTCAGGAATTGGAATGCTGATTAATTGCAAATTATCTGGAAGCCAAAAAGATGAGAAAAGCATGTCTCTTTGATGGATTACCAAGCTTCCTTGTAGAGTATCACGTTGGTGAAAAGTTCCTTAACATATTGGGCAAACTCTTGTTCATGCCAGTGTCTTGTAAAGTTACACTGGCATAAAGGTGTCTGGTGTTATACGCAGCAGCAAGGAAGTGCACTGTGCAATTGTGCAATCAGTCGCACATCACAGGTATTTATTTAAATTCATTTAAATTATTTATTTATGTAATATATTTCTATCCCGCCTTTCTCTCCAAAAGGACTTAAGGTATGGCTGATTGCACAATGACTCCCCAAAAGATATGACTGATTGCACAATGCGCTGGTGAAAGTGCTTTGTAGATCAGACTTCTGTTTCAGTGCTAGCACAGCTACCATAGCTGCAACCTGGAGTTGTGTGATTATAGTTGGGCAACAGGATTTTGGCCATTATATTCCAGAATTTGTTGCCAACATTTCCAAGAGGATATTTCTGTGTCTTGGGAAGAAGGCAAACAGGATATGAAACAAACCATGTATTGCATCATTCCATAAAGCAGATTTCACCAGAGATTACCACTGTCGGTATTATACTAGTGATTTACATCTAATGTTAGAATTAAAACAGCTTTTATAGTTGTAAATGTTTGGATAGTGCTATGGCTCATGTAGGTAATTCCTGAAACAGCCATTATGCAGCAGGAAGAGACAGCTCAGGGGACTGTGAGAGTATATTTGTATTGCTGAGCTAGCAAAGGTTGCAGCAACAATAGAAAGCCATGTCAGCTCTTATCTCTGAGGCCCTTGCTTTAATCCATTATTGGAAGTCATGCTCTGAGTATGGGATCTGGACATATGGTTGAATCCCATAAAGGGAACAGTGCAGAAGGTCAACAGACATATGGCAGAAAGGCCAAGAAGTCAACATGTTGAGAAGGCAGTAAGCCAGGCAAACTGACAGGAGGGTTTAAGTGTAAACAACTTTCTCAGAGAAGAGAAGATTTAATAGGTTTTTAGAAGACTGACAAAGGAATTTTGTTTTGGTTTCAAATTAATTGAATGTTAGCTATTTTGATGTGTTATTTATTACACATGTAAGCAGCAAAGACCTCACCTGAAGTATTACCAAACAGTTAACATAAGGTCTCTTAAGTGAGGAGCGGCCTAGAAATCCATTGCCTAGCAACCTGATCCTAACTCTCCCTAAGCCATTGAATACTTATCCTCCTGTCGGTTTTCTAGCTTATTGGCTCTTTTTAGGGCTTATTGGTAGCTGATGGAATCCAGCTACATCTCTAGTTCTCAAACTTCTAAAATGTCCTTGTTTCTTTTTCAGGGGGATTTGAAAATCCATTTCATCACCCTACAAACTGTAAAACATTCACAGGGATAATTATATTTAGCATTTATAGGGCATGCTTCAAATGCTTCTCATACATTATGTCACTATCAGCAATGTGTTAAACAAACATAGCAGCTGCATGCTTTATAAAGACTGGTGTTGTTTGCTTAAACACAGACATCTGGAAAATTGGTCAAATGTGCAATTAACAGGTGCCTACTCCAAGCACAAATGGAGTTCCTGTGCCCAAGGGTGCTCACAGGAATTTTTCCTGTGGTGTTTGGAATATGTCTTTCCACTTGTAGCTGATAACCTCAGTTTTTTTCACCCCATGAAACATGCCTCTGTCCCTTAATAAATTGCATAGTTTCTGCAATCAATTTTACAGCCTTAACCTTGCATTGCTCTACAAAAAGCCAACAAGCCAGGAAATTGAATAACAACATGGGACTCCACTGGAGAGTTATCATAGAGCACTCTAACTTCCTACAACAAAACTGATATTAAAAGACTGGGCTCCTTTTCATGACTGGGATAAGCCACATTTCTCTGCCAGAATTCTGCCTCCTATAATATGTGATTTTATACCAAACCTTATTTTTGCAAACCTATATCTCCTTGACTTTATATTATCATCATATTTCTAGGATGCCTGGATCTCATAAAATTCTGCAGAAGCCTCATTGTTACACCAGGACAAGCAGTGTATATCCCATCTGCTTGCTGATTTAAATTCAGAGTCCACACTTAGCAGCTAGACTCTTAAGGAGAAGTAGTCATTCTAGACTGCTTGCTGATTGGCTGGATGTGTTGTCTTGCCCTGTAGGCATCTATGCCTTGGCCTGTCAACACAATGTAGAAAAGGAGAGGTCCAACAGGTGCTGTTTTTCTCACATCTTATCACTGTCTGAAGAAGTTGCATCTGCCCAACTTTCCCCTGGTAGCAAAACATGATATGTTAGGAGATGATAAGTATGAGTCTCTTGGAAAGTGGAACTGTCATCTCTTGTGTCTCATGGTCTGAGCAGAGATATGTCTCAAGCCAGATTTTTAAAGCAAAGCTGCTTGGATCACAGGATGTTTATGCCTGTAGTGAAATAGGATGCTGCTAAGATGGCTGCCTCTCCCACACTTCAGCACAGCAAAATGAGCATCTCATTAAGGGCCTGGAAAGCCTAATTGCTGTACAGAGAGATTTTAAGGGTGTGTCTCACAGTAAATTAACCCTTCCCTCTCTGATTTATGAAACCTGCTGCCAAATAATCCAATTCAATGGCAATTTGGCTTGAAAATGTCTCCTATTGCCATTAGAAGGCTTTTTCCAAGCTCCAAGACTTCTTGGACTGTTGCTGATCTGTGAATAAAGGTTCCCTATTCATGTTCTAATCGGTTGGTAATTTGATGTAAATCTTTGCCATCTTTAATTTTCAATAGAAAATTTACTTACATTTTAACATAAGCATTATCAAATAGTATGATAACATACTACAATTTCCATGATACACATAAGGAGTCTCACTTGCGTGTAGAACCTTTATGAGAGGAGAAATGTCTTTTCTTCAGACTTGTCACTAGCATCAACCTGTCTTGTCCACACCAGATTTAGGAATAACTGAACAGGTCTGTTGTTTTCCACGAATCTGCAATTAAAAGTATTTGTCTAACTGCTTCTGGTTTCCTTCTGCCATTATAGGTTCTTTGCAAAATATATATAATTGTCCCAGATCAACATGCTTTAGAGCAGCGGTCCCCAACCTTTTTCGGTCCACGGACCGGCTGGGGAAGGCGGGGCACCCCCCGCGCTCGCGCGCATGGGCGAACGAGTGAGCGCACGCTCTTCACGAGTGCCCGCGCGCATGCGCAAATGGTGGCACGGCGCTTGTCTGGGCGCGCTTGCGCTCATGCGCATGCGCAAATGGCGGCGCAGCACTCGCACAGGCGTGCTGGAGCGCGCGCAGGCACAAACGGGCTGTGCGGGGGTGAGTGCGTGCGGGGGGTGGGGCGGGAGGTCTGTCTCAGCGGCCCAGTCCGGCTCAGGCCACGGACCAGCACCGGGCCGCGGACCGGGAGTTGGGGACCTCTGCTTTAGAGTATAAAATGCAATTTTAAATTTTCCATCTGGAAAGATGTTAACGCATAATAACATAAGCTTCCACTTCCCATAATAAAAGTTAAAAGAGTTCCCATAAAACTTGTTTAAACATTGCAGGTTTCTTCCTGTTATCCAGCAATCATGAAGACTACATGATAGTTTATCCCATCTGCTATAGAGATGGGATATCATTGACAAAAATGATACCAATTATGACTAATCATGTCAAAAAGCTATACTGGAGGGGAGAAAAAAAAGGGCGATCATTTAAGCTCAAATGAATGTAGGAAGTGATTAGGCATTACAGAGAGGCTGTGACAATGGTAAAGACCATAAAAATGACTGCAATATGGCAATCCTCTGAGAGGTTTGAGATAAAGAGATTACTTGCTCAGTGTTCTGCTGCAATGGGTACAATTCCCTGAATTACTAAGAGAGCTGCAAGAGCAATTCATTACCTCTGGGCCAGCCAAGGCGCAGAGGAAATATATTGAACTTTGACAAGACAAACACTGCTTGAGCTACCTAGAAAAGAATAGGAGGCCTGCAATGAAATCTACAAGTCCTGTCCCCTGCCTCTTCCTTGTACAAGTCGTTTGGAAGGCAATCTTACTTTGTCTCTAATGCATCTCAATCTGCTTTCTTGGAAGTCAATCTCTATGATACATGAAATAATAAATACTTACCTAATGGAAATTAGGATTTCATTTCAAGGAACACACATTTTTCGGTGTTAGTTTCAACAGCGTATAAATGTAGGTAATTGTGTGCCCTAATTAGAACGAACTGAAGGCATAATAGTACTTTTATTAGAAATAATTAAATGTCACACTGCATTGAAGTACCTTCTGAGACAGCAAAAAACTCATAAGTAACAACATGTCAGAAGCCAGAAAGCCAAGTCATTATTGCAAGATGGCTGCAGAAAACGTCTGCTCTTTTAACAGGGCACAGTTTCAACAAACTTAAGAAGTATGATAGTTTACAGTAGTTCTGTTCCCTCATGCTTTTTCTCAAAGGCATGGGACTCAAATGTCTAAGTAAGGGCCTGTGCAGACGGGAATTTGGAGCAGTCTGGTTCATGCTTAAGAGGTCCTTACCTTCTGTGTGATCTATTTTATACCACACTTGAGCGATCCTTCCATTCACACTGGAGATATTTATTCTCCCATGAGAACGGTCCACCCAGGCCTTTGGATCACTAGTTTACTCATGAGCAGTAGTTTACTTATGTGTACACTTATCCAGTTTACTTGTGACAAAGTTTACCCAGTAAGGAGGCGGTAGCAACAGCAGCCAAGGACAGCGGTGGCGTGGGGAAAAAACATGGGGGCGAAGGTTGAGGAACTGGAAGGCAGGCAACTCCCCCATTTCCCCACCTTCCTCTTCAGCCAGAGCTCTGCGGGGGCTGCATTTCCTTGTGGGGGTGGAGCCCATGGAGTCATCGTAGCCCCTTCCCCGCCTTTCCTCACAACAGGCCTCAGTGACTTTTCTTTATTCTTTTTCTCTTTTTGTTAAATAAAGTAATTGTCAAAAGAGCAATGCATCAGTCTAGTGTGGCATTAGAATGCCATTGTGTAAGTTAGGGAAACATTTTTAAAATGGTTTTATTGTTTTTAAATTTGTAAACCGCCCAGAGTAGACCTTTGGTCTAGATGGGCGGGATAGAAATCCAATAAATAAATAAATAAATAAATAAATAAATAAAAAGAGACAGAAATAGAGAAATATGTTTTTCCATCCTCCCTTGTAATGTCACAACCCACAGGGTTGTCGCCTCTGATAGCACTTCCCACAGCTCCATTTGGGTGCAAAATAACCATCGAGACAAGACTATACAATGGGATAATTAGAAGTGTGCTGAATCATACCAAAAACCTAGACTCCCTTACTGCTGTGCCAGAAAGGAGCGGGACAGCTATTAAAGAAGCAGGATGGATCAATCTAAGTAGAAATATGTGTGAATGCTATAATTTTGTTCGAACCAAACCGTACAACAGCAATCCATATATCCGTCTAGACAGACCCTAAGGCTTACATCAAAGTCTAGTTTCCTCTCCCTGTCTCTCCCTTACATCATTCCATCTGTTGGTTTCAATGTCATCAAATGCCATCTGCTTCCTTTCTTCCTGTATGAACATCTTCTTACCTTCTCTCTTACATCTTTTAAGAAATATGCCAGTGTAATATAAGGGTTTGTTTGTTTGTTTTTTAGCAAAATAGCATGCCATCATTTATTTGTCAAGTAGACTTAGCCCTCAAAATCATCTCTCACTTCGTATAGTTGAGCTATCTTCCTATCCCTCTCCCCCTTCAAACTTGGCAGAGTGCGAGGCAGGGCGGGGGGAGCTAGCTATGTTAATCCATTGCAAGAAACTGACAAATAATGTTGTGCCAATTTTATTATTATTTAGATTATTTTATTAGTTACTACGTGATATTTATATATTTTTCTCCAATAAGCTGAAGGAAGTAATGGCATGGCTCCTCCTCCTCACTTTATCCTCGTGGCTTGTAAAATAGGTCAGATTGAGAGAGCATGAGCCAAATGAGTTTCATGGACGAGTGAGGATCGGAACCCAAATCTTCTGCGTTTCAAATCTAACACTCTAAACCAGGGGTGTCCAACCTTTCACCTTCCCTGGGCCACATTAGAAGATGAAAATTTGGTTTGGGCCGCACATAAAATAAAATATTTGGTTTGGGCCGCACCTATTGACGGGGACGGCGCAATGCAGTCACGCAGCCCCCCTCTCCCCTCCCCTCCCGCTCCTTCCTTCCTTCCCTCTCTCCCCCCCTACCTCTCTCTCTCTCTCCCTCCCTCCCTTCCTTCCGAACTCCCTCCCTTTGCACTACAAGATGTGGCCTCTCGGAGCTAATATAATGGATGGGGCGGGTGAAGCGCGCTGGCGTCACCGTTGTGACGTGCCCCGGCCGCATTCCGGCCGCAAGTGCCGGCAGTGTAACTTGAAACTTTGGAATTTCTTAAAAAATAAAAAATTGCACTGGGCCGCATTACGAGCCGACCTGGGCCGCATGCGGCCCACGGGCCGCGGGTTGGACAAGCCTGCTCTAAACCCTGCAGCACACTGGTTTACAATAGGGATGCACACTCGTTTTCAACAGGGATGGTTTTTTTCAGATTTTCAGAAAGAAAATTTGCAGCTAGCACTGGAGCAGGAACAGGAGCTAGGCCTAGCTAAGCCACAAACCCTTCCTGTTTAGGACTTTCTCCCAGAGACATTGCACTTAGGTGTTTGTCAGGTGTCTGTAAAATAGGTAGAACTCCCAAAATGGAGAATTATGGTATTCGTAGTCCAGAAAATAAAAAAAAACCTATCCCTAATTTTTCATAATATCTAACAGGTTTCAGCTGGCAGAAGCTCTAGTAATCTGCAGACCACTTCATGCACCCCATGGAGTAGGCTGCAGTCCAGGAAAGTGTACACCAAGCAAAAAGTAGCTCTATCTGCCATCAGACATTTTGCTGGTTTTGATTGGGAATGATAATTTCAATTTGCATAGCACAAATGACCCTCACTTATTTGTCTTTATAACTTCAATTACTGTTCAAATGATCACCGAACCAATCAAATGGACTTCTCCTCAATAATCCTCAATAAAGCATATCAATAGTTTTTTCACCTGATATTGATAGAAATACATAGTGTACCTTTGGGAGGGGGGAAATCAGAAACATGTTTATCTTTGTGTCTATTTTCAGCAGTTTTTAATTCACTGAAGCTCTGGGCATGCTGATCAAATCAGTTTGAAAAATGACTCATTTGGAGATATCAAATAGATTACATTTGGCAAATTTCAGGTTATTACTTCTACTAGTGTCATTTTTATAAGCAATATAATTTTGAGGCTTCCAGTGGCAGAACTTTTTCTCTCTCCCCCCCCGCCCCTTTTTTGTTGACTCCCTTTAACTAAGGGATACTGCTGTCTTTATCTCTTGCACAAAGCTCTCTATACTTACCTGTTTAAAATCTGGGAGAATGAATCGTCTTAGAAGAGCAACTACCACAGCAAATGTTACCTATGTTGTCAAGAAATGAAAGTGTATTCTTTTTTAAAAATAAAATTCAGAATATAAAGGAACAGAGTACAAAACTCCCTGCATCTATGTTTTTGACGTTTGGTAGGCATAATCTGCTCAAAATGGCTGCTAGGTTTGAAAATGCCATCCAGTTAAAACAATCAGGAAAATAGTTATAATTGTTATTTGATTTCCAGGGACAGGTTAATGGGAAGCTATAAATAACTGGAAAGATTCTAGTTTCAAAATGAACAGTGAATCTGTAGAGCATAGTTTTGCTTGGACATTATCCCACGAGGTTTAATGAGCCATGAAAACATTGAACTGCTGCTCAGAATTTCCCCAAATCAAAGCACCCCTTTCTCAAGAAGCCTGAATAGAGCACACCAGTAATCATTTTCATATTTTTTTAAAAAATAAATACATGATTATCATGTTGAAAGCTGGGAGAATAGGAAGTCAGTGTCCTAAATCCTCTTGCATAGTTACACTGATGTACCACAAATAGAGTAATTTGCGGTGGCTTTCAGTTAAGAAATTACTGCAGACATTACCTGTTATGTACCAAGAGGTATGATTTAGCATGCAACTGAAAATGTCTATCGTGATTTCTTAATCTGAGGCAATTTGCTTCCAAAAGTTACACTACTTGCATAGCTATGCAGGAAGATTTTGGCCGACGTGTCAATGTCCACCACTTTTCAACTTGCTCTCGCTCTGGCAGTCTTTTTCCAGATCAGTTTGTAACCTGGTACTTTTGTAGATTTCATCAAGTAGATGCTGAATGCCAGGTTTCTCCTTATTATCTCAAGTGGTACTATTTTTATGAGAAGTAGAATTTTTAAGGGTTATAATCGCAACCCTTCTTTTGAGGGTGTGTGCATCAACCCTTAACTAAAAGGGAACACCTTCTTTAGAAACGGCTTGTGCAGAAAGATAGACTGTGGGGAAAAAGAAATATGACCTTCACAAATCAGGGACCTTTAGTGCTGTGATTTCTCCAGGAAAAGTAGCGTAATGAGAACAAGTTGAAATTAGGGTAGCACAAGCTTTTCCTCACCCCCTCTTCTTCCTTTGCATAAGTGTTGCTCATCAGTCACGCCATAGTTGAGCCACTAAAAGAAATGTGAGATCTCAGGCCATTGAGAGACTTTATCAGGATTCATTATGATTTACTCTTCATTACTCTGTGATATCATTAGTGAATGAAATGGCAGATTAATGGAAGGTTATAACTGAGATGTATGTATCTGAATGTGAGAGATCATCATCTGTAAATAGTTTCATGTGTGTTATGAATATCAGTGGTATTCAGCTTATTGTGATGGTAAAATCCTTGAAAGCAGTATAAACATACACTGCAAATAATCAAACACTATATAAATGAAAAGAAATGACTTGGATATTTCTGAAGAATAGACAATGAATTGTTCTTGTGCACACAGTAAAAACAATGCAATTGTAGTAACATTAAGTGTGTCACCTAACTTGATAGTATCTAATCAATGTAGAAATCAGAAGGAATTGAAAGCTTCATTTCTGATTTCACCACAGTTGGTTGTAGTTATAGGTTTTTTATCTGAGCAACTTTAGATTGCATTGCTATCACTTATCCTGGATCCATAACTGAAGTGCATGCCACCTGTCACTCCTTCTGTACTGTGTTAAAGATCACTGTATCTCAGCTAGGCTGGAAGTTACGTTTGCAGAAAATATCCTCTGTTAGGAAACCATAAGAGTCCTTTCCCCCCAGGAGAAATAAAGCCAGCACTTTCCCTAAATTTTTTCCTTCTTTATAGCAGCATATAGCACCCACGTACAATCCTGTGCATACTGGTGTTGGAATGTACAGCAGCAAAGACAACATGGATTCACCTCCAGAGATTTAACCTGGCAAATGGTTGGGTGAGCCATTAGAGAACCTAATATTTTTCATATGTGCAGTATGCTAAAAAGCTAAGTAATATATTTTTACTTTATGGATTTTTACATTTAAGAACATTAATATTTTAAGAGATGTACTCTCTCTCTTTTTGCTTGTGCCATTTAAGGGCTATAAGCTCCTGTATTTTTGGATTAAAATATGATTTAAGTTCTTGTCTGTAGCTTTTATAACTACAAGCTAATTGATATAGATTTTTATTACTTACATATTTGCCTTCAATTTAAGTTTAATCTTCATATATTTTTAAGCATTTGTACCTACAACTTTTTCTTATTACTATAAGAATTATTTTTATTAATTACATGCCTGTGACTTCTCAAAGGTTACATGTTTTCAGTACTTTGGGATTTCATTTTATGCACATGGAAGCAATGTAGATGAATAAAACTTGTAAAAGTAGACAAGCTGATTTGGGAATGTTGATGTCTAAAGAAGACTTAATTCACCATGATTGAAACTATGGTTTATCTTCATCCTTTGAAGAGAGATGGAGCATTTAAAAGACTTATACCTTGATACCCAGAATTGTGATATGATTGAAAAGGTTATCTGATCTCACACTGCAATCAACCTTTTCAGGGAGAAATGTCAACTATCATGGGCCACCACAGACTCAAACTGCCAATGATTGTTATGCATCTTATAGTGCTTTGAGGATTTTGTTTGTCATAATTTTGACTTTGACACTTGTAATATTTATAGCTGTTCTAACAAGTGAAGAAGACAATTCCTGTAGTTGGCCACAACCAATAGTCTAGTGGCAGAATGCTGAACCAGCTGATGTTCCAAAATGACCACTTTTAAAAGGCAGCCACATGCAGAACATGTAACAGTGGTCCAAATGAGATGTAACTAAAGAATGTGTAATAGTGGCATAATTCTACCTCTCCATGAATTGATGCAGTAGGTTCTATAGCTTTAGGGATATAAACAGATTCTTGGCTATTACTGAAAGCTGGACACTGAGGTTCAGGTTCAGGCCAGAATCCAGGAGTACATTCAGAGTGCAACCATAATTCTTTGAAAGAACTGTAACTCAATCCAGCATAAGTCACAATCCTATTGCCTGATTTGCCTTTCAGGAGCACCTTGATGTTGTGCCTTCTACTCCACAGCTACTATTAAATAATTATTAAGGACTAGACTAGCTTCATTGGGCAAAGTCAGGTGTTTCTGGTGTTTTTAGACAGCCATGAGGAAAAATTTTCATTATAATCTTTTCTTCAATAAAGTGCTCTGATCTGTTGTTCTGTTTTTCAGTGTCTGTGTCAAACAAATGACCACATAGCACATTAGCTGCAGGCACAAATCAATTCTCAGACAATATATCTTGAAAATAGGATACAGTACTATACTGTATCCATTCAGCATTTGTACTTTACACAAAGAGGTATAATACATACTACAAGAAGCTTTCAGAATACTGATTACAAAGCTTTCTAATATTATCATGTCCCTCATTGCCATATTCTTTCTTATTGTCATATCCCTTACTTTGTACTTGCAAAATAATTATTGTTAGCTGATTCTTATCCATATATTATGCAGTTAAGAGGCTTGCTTATAGTCATTGGCAGTATGAAAGTTGTACCTGTTCCAAAAAGGGGATTTTATTTTTGTTGTTGCAATAAATAGATAAGAAGAACTGTATTTACAGAAATATAAAACATATAGATAACGAAATATAGAATATTTTACTATGTACAATATATGTTGATTATTGGGTGAAGGATAATCCTTTTAAAGAAAAAAATAGATAAGGTAAATCTTGGTAGGAAAATAAGTTGATCCAAAATGTGCCATTCCATGCTGCTGGAAAAATATGGAATTTGGGTTATGGATGGTAACCTCTGGTCTTGTTTTAAGTTTGACATATCAAAGGCCTAGTTAGATTTCTATATTCAACCGCCTGTTCAAAATAATTGAAGGAACAGAGCATGAGCATGAGCAGCCTCCTAAAACTGAGGGCAGACAGGCATGTTGGGGCTGCAGAGTTCCATCTGTTGTCAAGCTTCTCACCACTTTAGCTGTCACCAACATTTATCAGCAACTGATGGAGTTCGTTTTTTCTCTGGTATAGGAGATTACCAGAATGCCTTCTCTTACCATAGAGCCCAGTATACTGGTGGGACAGAGTGGCCCTTCCAGAAGGGAAAGGAAAGAGGGAAAGGTTGTTATCGTGCTACCACATTCTTTTTTGGGGAGTGACACTTATAGAGGCAGAAGAAAAATGAGGCTCTGCAGGCCGTAAAACAACCAGGAGAATGCATGCAACCCACATGCCATGCTTACCTCTGAGTTAGAAGAAGAAGAGAGATGAACCTTGGATAAAATGAAAGGGACAGAAATGGCTTCCTTGACTGAAGACCTGTGTGTACAGTTGCAAACTGCTGAACAGATATTGCTCTGCTATTTCAGTGCTATGGACTTGTATTTAATGGCATTTAAACTAGAATATCAACTAACTAACTCTCCGTCCGCCTCTGAATAAGGTTCATTATATTGAGAAAACATGCCTTAGAAAGCAGGTAGGCAATGATTTGCTGACTTGGGAGGAATTTTCAAAGAGGTAGCTGCAACAACAGTTTCTGCATGTATAACTAAAACAGAAAACAACAGATTTGAAAAAGGTCCTGTGGTACTTTTATTTCAATGTGAGCTTTATTTCCATGTGATCATTCATAGATTATTCAGACATAATGAAAAGCTCACATAGAAATAAATCTGTTAGCCTTAAAGGTGCCACAAGACCTTGTCTTGCTGTCATTTTGTTTCTATGTACATACCATGATTTCAGAGGATGGTCTTTCTTAGGTAGGAGAAATATTTGACTGAAGTGATGTATCATTTTAAAAGTCCATTGAGTGGCTGAGTGTCCTACTTTTAGTTCTCTATTTGAAGGACTGTTCTGGTTTGAAGACCCATGAGACGGAATCACTGGTGATGATGGGACCTGATGTTGCCCTTCAACAGGTTTAAGCTGGACAGCAGACTGGTCAGACCCACAAATCACTTACCATAATCACTGTGTGCCCCATTATAGTTGAGAGGTATTAGGTTTCTGTTGAAGTGCCAGTAGTTATCTCTTACTCTGTCTCCTACATTTATCTCAGCACCTGCAAACTGTGTACAACCATACCAGTTTGTCCTCCTTTTTGGGAAGGGGTGATATATTTGCTCTTTTTTGGTGATGCATCAATGGCCAATCTACAGCTCTGCCCAAACAGTAAACATTCTCACTTAGCACAACAAATTAAAATGATGAACAATAGCGGGCTTCCGAAGCTGTTAGGATGAAAGACAGAAAGATTACACAGTGTCAGAGAGATAGTGCTTAATTATCTAGCAAAGTATTCAATGATAAACATTTTATATTTATACACAATGATTTATTACAGAGTAATATGATTAAAATGGTGTCTTCCCATTGTTTTATTGCTTCCCCCCCCTGCAGTAATACTATTTAGATGGGATACATAAAAAGCAGCAAGGTGTGAGAGAGACACTGATTTGCAGCTCAGTCCTCAGCATATTTTTTCATGCTTACTCAGGAGTAGACCCCCTTATTTAATGCTGTTTTAACCCAGCCATGTATAAATAGGATCACAGTAGCTGAAGAGTCAGGCTCAGTGCAAGACTGAAGCACTCAGAAGGAAATGCACAACTTGTTTTTATCTATCTTTGATCTAATCAGCAAATGACAGTTCATAAGCTCAATGCTACATTGTGTTATGCAACAGGAAAAAAAATTGTTGAATATAGATGGTAGACTGAATCCCAACAATAACTTGAATTAAATGTGCAGAGATATGCCTAAATTACGTATTTCAGTACAAATCCCAGTGGAAGCAAGCATTCCATGCTGTTGTAATGAAGGGAGTTAAAATACAGTATAAATGTAGTATAAAGCAGATATTAAGGCTGAAAAGCTGTGGATACTTGCCTGGGACTGACTAAACTAGGGCTTACATCAGAATAAAAGATTGTATTCGGGAGGCGAATTGCTGTTAAGGTTGATGGCATCTCCATAAAAACTCAAGTTCATTATTTCTTGCTCAGCCTTTTGCAGAGGGATGGGCAACAAATGAAAAATTGTCATATTATAATTAAAATATATAGAGGTAGTAACAGGATTGTACTTTCTGGCCCTACCCCAGTATACCTCAACACTTAAGCTTTGGAAAATGTACACCTATACAAACGACACTTATGTAGATGGTGTACATACCAATGGTGACCCTACTTCTTCAAGGGTCTTCACCTGTTAGCACAGAAGCCTGCACATAGTTTATATACACACACAGGTTTGTTTTGTAGATCTCACCTTTCTCCTCTAAGCTAATTCATTGTAATGCCTGAGAAAAACTCTGAGGTGGTCTGCTAAACATCTATTGCACCTTTCACTATGAGGATATAGTAATATTATTCCATGGACAAGAATGCTAGCGAGGCAGGATACCACTGTGTAGAAATGGGGGAAATGTGGCTTTCTCTGACATTCAGTTATTTGAAACCACAAACCCTTTCTTTCCTGAAGAAATCTGTCAATTGTTGTAAATTCTTCAACAAGTACCAAAACAAAAATTTTCCTCATCTGCAGTGGCCAAATGCAATAGGTGGAGGTGTTTTGAACAAGATGGACTCTACAGCTGTATAGCTGTTAAAGAAAAGGAGCCTTTTTTCTATGAAAAAAAAATGGAGTCTTTTTATTTCCAAAAAGTCACCTTTGATGTTTCCCCAAATATCTTCAATAGTAGACACTTGCATGTTTATATTTGATATTTTCAAAACGTACACAAATGCCTTATCTCATTACAGTGCTTGTAAATCTGAAGAAACACTGTTCTATTTTTTTATTTCTAATGGGGCAAGTAAGGAACTTACTAAATTTTGTTTGCATTTTCAACAGATAACAGAACCTTTAATGGTGTTTATCTCACAGTTGTGGCTGAAATTTTCAATGTCTCTGCTCAGATGTTGAAAATAGAGAGCTGTAACAAGAGGAGGCAAGTCCTTTGTGCACAAAGCTACCGGGCACAGAAAAACTACACAAAATATGCATTTGCTATTCCAAGACTACCCTGCCGTTAGGAAGAAGACTACTTTCTATTGTTGAAATGGGCTTTGTAGTACCTCAGGAATACCTTTAATCTTTATTTGTTACATAACAGAAGAACAGTAACCTAGGAGTGAGAATTAAAAGCAACTTTCCCCAAAAACAATCTCACTGCATGACACTAGCCTAATGATCACTCAGGCACCTATTTAGGATAATTTTTTTAAAAAAATATGTTTACTCAGTGCTATCTGTAGACTTGGGAAAGCTTCAAAGGTAAGCAGAAGGAATAGAGAAAAAAAAGAAGCAAAAATGAAAACCAGATCTCCCTCTCTCAGCCCACATGGCTAAGGAAAATGGTGGACATCACACAGAGGAAGGAAGGCTGTGTGCTCTCAGGTATCCTGGTTTTAAGAGTACTAAAAAGCTCAGAAACAAAGAGCAATGAAGTATTCTAATTAGGCAAATAAAGAAAAGGGGATTTTCTAGCCCTCGAAAAGGAGTTCACTAATTGTTCTGTAAGGAACAAGCAAGTAAGTTAGGTTATAATCACACAAGCCATAAGAACTGTAGTTATATCAATTCTGCCGTTATTTATATTGTTTTATAAATTTCCGTTCACATGACACATGGGTAAAATCAAGAAAATGTGGGCTTTTTAAAATGTTCCGATCCCTGAATTACTTCTCTCCGCATTGGTTTGAACATTGCTGTTGATTTATTTTGCACCCACTTGTATTATTGGCCCATGGGCACTGCATGGACACTGCACTTGTTCCCTTTAATTTTTTTTTCAAATGCTAAGTGATGTATCAGTATTCTCTCTCCTGAGAGTTTAGCGCTGCATCACTTCCTTTGTGTAACATTCATTCCCTCTTGTCCCTTCCCTTGTCAATATGGAGGAACACCCCATCTAGTGTCTTCTGAGAAACAGAGTGCCCTAAAACTGAAGAACTGCCAAGGGAAATCTTGTGTTGTGAAACATCTTCCAATATTGCCCTCTAAAGTTTTTCACATGAATTAAGATGCTTGCTTTAGTGATATTTCACTTAGGTTTTTTTTTTTAAACAAAAGAATTAAGCAATTTGAAAGCAGTGTGGTCCTGAAACAGAACGAAAAGTGAGTCGATTTCATTGGGTAGGCACATGTAGCCTGTTTAAAGTTCAAGAAATTTATTGAAAGAAAAGACAGCCGTATGAACGCACCCACCTATTTATATACCAGGTGACTATACATAAATATATATCGCTAAAAGTGAAGCAGGAAATTGAAATGATCAAATGGCCCGTGTGATTAGTCTCTTGGTTAGGTGGAAGATTCCTTCCTCCCATATTACATTATATTACATCTGCATGCAGGATTGTAAACATTTCCCAGTGTCTATAGCCTATTTGATTGTTCCCTTCTTCAATTAGAAGGGAGTGACTAGGCCTTCCCTTTCCCTTGATTTTTTGCAACATGTGGAAAATGACAAGTTTGCAGGGAGATGTTACTGCTTGTTCTTCCTGTGAGCAAGAACCCTGGGAGGTGTGGAGTACTTGAGTAGGGAATGGACAGAACAAGCCTTAAAGACTCACAATGAAGCAAGCAATGCAAATATAAAATATTCTGTAGTCCCACGTGTTCATGGTTCTGCACTGCTGTTTCTCTATTTTCTCTACTGTCTTTGAGAATAGTGGTTGATTAGTCACATCAGAAAAGTTTCAAATAAATATGGTTAGGATTTTTCAAGTCATCATTGCTAAGTAGCTCTTATTAACATTCCTGTTTGTCTGGTGGTAAATAGACTTTAAAAAGAAAGGCATGCTAATTTTGTTTAACTTTTGAGAAATATGTATTTATTATTTTCAAAGAAGGATGGTAGAGTTGTCAAATGGCACAGAAGTACAGATGTGTGATTGGAGCAAATGAATGTATTCATCCTTATATTCAAAGTGTCACATTAAAGGAGACATCTGAGAGCATATCTCTAGATTTCTGTAGGTTTGGTGTATGAATCATCTTGTTGGTGAAGAAGAGCTAAAGACATCTAATGAGATGAATGTGAGAAGTTTTGTACCTTTGAACAAACAGGAAAGTAAGAAATATATAGAAACAAGTATGAAAAGTGATGGAAAAAATGTTAGAAGTATTTCAACTAGTGTCTTAAATAGTTATTTGCTTATGCATTGGCTGATTTTATATGTAGATCTCATTATAAAATAAACATTGACTAGAATCCTGTTACATAAATATACTGGTGTAAATCAATCATTTCAGTGGTGAATTGCCACCAGTTAAAAAATCAGTTCTGGTTTTTCTGATCATGAGCCTACTCACACTACCCTTGTGTAACAAGAAAAAACAATGTTGACTGTTAAATGGCAGCAATTTACCACTGAAAATTACATAACTGAATTGGAATAACTAATGGGATTCTGTTATTATTATCACTGCTTCTTGTTATTTACGTATTTATTCTTTTTTTAAAAAACCAAAATAGCTACAATGAAAGTTGTTACATGCTGCAAAGGTGGAACTAACTTATAGTGACCCTAATAGGACTTTCAAGGTAAGTGAGACATTCAAGGAGCGGTTTTTACCAGTTCCATACCCTTGGTGAGCTTTCTTGGCTGCAAGGCAATTCGAACCCAGGCTTCCTGAGTCCTAGTCCAACACTCTGTCCACTACACCACATATCTCTAACTATGTGCTGTCAAGTCAATTCTAACTAATGGCAGCTCCCCCCAATCTTATATTCTTGACTCAGGGAGAAAAATAACTAATGATGGCTCTGCTGGAATGGATGGCTCTTCCTCCTTTGGTTTCTTCCATATTTCATTTTTTAAACTGTTATGTTTCTTCCATCCTAAGTGTTACCCCAAATGGGTTACTGTTCTTTATATCCTGGGGAGAGGGACCATGAGAGGAGAGAGAGAGCCCAGCCAGACTACTGACAAGAAGACCATACACCAATAATTTTGGGTTAAGCACTATTCACGTAACATTTATTGATGAGACATAAGACATAGGATATAAGACAAAAGGTACCAAGAAGCCTCTCTTTCATACTTCCCATTCACACAAGATACTCACTCATCCAGAAGGACCTTCTCTGGGGGTGATCAGTCCTCAGAAAGGGTGATGGGGGTCGTTCCAGCGCTGTTCCGAAGCCCACCTGTCTCTTCCTGGGTCATGCTTCTTATAGGTCTTTTCCTTGTGGGCTGTGTTAATGGGCTACACCTGGGCTGGCACAAGCACACGGGGGCAGACCCTGGCTTCCTGGGCAGATACAATCTGTTGTCATGCAGGAATGCTTCCTTTCATGTGTACAGTTTGTTCCATCTGCCACAGACTTGGCTTCAGCTAGCCTGCTTCCTCTTTCTTAAGTTTGCTTTCTCCAGTTTTAGTTATATTTGGACTTCTTGCTCCAGTTCACTTCCCTCTTGTCTGGGCACAACAAGTGCAAAAGTCCAAACCTTTGCCCACACAGCAGTCTCTTATTAATAACTAAACTGTCTCTGTCTGCAACTTAAATCTTCTTTTGAAGCTCTGTATTAGGCACACTATCCCATCTTCCCTTGCGATTTCTCCATCTTCTTCTCAAGTCTGAGGTGCTGGTCTTTCTGGAACCCACACACACACTCTTCACACTCTCTCACTCATAACATAAGTATGAGGAAATTCATGCATTTAGAAATTCATAGCAAACCAAACTAAAGTGAAACCCTCACTCCATCCTTACTACAATGATTATTTTACATGTGAGCTCCTAGTCCAAATTCCAAAACAACCACAAAGGATGAAATGGTGCTTGGAAACCCCACTTCTCTCTCTCTCCAATTCAGTTTCTTAATTGGATAAAAGGAAACTCTTGAAGGGCATCAGGGGACCTTTTGAGTTTTTTTTATAATTTGAGGGGAGTTCAGAGGGCATGCAAGGGGCAAGCAGGGGCAGGAGGCCTGGGTATGGGGTGCATACCCACTGAACCTCTGGAAGTTACCCAGTTGTAAAGACTACTCAGGAAATGTGTTTCCTTAACAATTCAGGATCGTTCCACCAATAGAAGTGACTTTGCCTTCTCCAGATATTTTCTTTACTTATATGGACAACATTCAACCTTAGATTTTGAGTGCCACCCAAGTCCCTATAGGTTCAGGAAGGAAAGTCATTGTTTTACATCAGCTGAGAAAGGAATGGGTTATTCTTCACTCTTCAGTTTATCAAGCACATTGGATTCCAGAGCATGATGTGGATACCTTATCATTATCCAACAGCAAACACTCTGGGCTTTAAAAAGAAAGATTGGCTTTCACAGGTATATTTTTCATACAGTGAAATTAAACATATGAAAGACAGCATATCCCAATTTCTGACTGCCACTTATTAAGTGTCCTTTAATGAGCATAGCTTATGTATATTCAAGCTCTACATATGCAGGCTTTGCCTACATGACTAGAGACTCTGTTTCTTCTCCTTTTTGTGCTCACCACTATTCACACTTTCTGAAAACAGCTGTGACAATTGCTTTGTGTTTGGGTAAGAAGTGGTCAACTAATGAAAAAAGGAGTCAGCTTCTGAGATTTTCCCTTGCTTGGTATCACTTTGTGAATAGCTGTGAGCATAAGAAGCTATCCTGTAGACCATCTTGACTGCTGCCATTAGTGCTGTCAAAGTTCAGGCTGCCCTTTGTTACAGTATGTAAAGTTTGGCATCCTTTTTCCTGCTGGCACTTTGGGTACAATATTGTGCAGCAATATTGGGCTATTTCCTGGTGTTTTGAATTGTAGATACAGAGTCACTGTATCCCACATTCATAAAGAACTGGGTTTTTTAAAAAAAGAATTGAATTACCTGCCTATTTAAAATGGAAGTATACATATACCACACACAAATTCCAACAGAAGCTTCTCCCATATAGAATTGCCCAGTGTTAGAGGATCTCAGAAGATGAACACATGATCTGTACTATGGTTGCTGAGAGAAGACAGAAGCAAGAATACCTGGGATGTGGCCGTGGTCCCTTTGTGCCATAATATTTTCAAAGACCATTTTGGAATTAATGAAATGGTGAAGCAAAGATGCAAGTAAGTGCAACACATACAGCGGAGAAACATACACACTCTTTAACCTTGCAAGTAAACTAATGTTGACATGTCCACTCTGTGGAATGCAGAGTAGAAAGCTATATTCCAATTTCCAAACTCTTTCCTTGAGGTAGGTAATCTGAGGAGGAAAAGGTATATCAGGCCAAAAGCTCTACAAACATGTTGAGTGCATGTTTTCCAAAAAATATCCCTTCACCTTTTGATTTTTTTTTTTAAGAGAAAGCTCAGAGTTTATTAAAGATTGTCATTGGAAACCAAGGTGAAAATCATCCATGTAAGCACAAATCCCTGTTTGGCCAGGAGGGGGTTAAAAATTCAATTGAGTCCTGATTGACAGATTTAAAAGATCAGATTGCCCTAGACTTAAAGCTGATGTTCCCTTTGAAGACTTGTGTCAGAAGTCTGGTCTCGGAAATTCTGAGAGAATATTCACTGAAAGCTCTCGGGGTTGGGACAAACACAGCTGCCCTATGCTTTTGTCAGACAGAAATACTTTGAATATGCCTTGCAAAACTGTATGTATCTACTTTGCAAAGCTCTTGCTCTGTAAGCCTGTTCCATGCATGCTTGGTTTATAACAAAATCACTATTTTTCTCTTTTGAGAGGTCTTTTTTTTGGGGGGGGGGATCAATATTTCAGTCCTGGCAGCCCAAATTCTTTCCAAATAAAAGAAAATGGGTGGAACCAACCATCCTCTATCACACTGTCTCCCAACATTTTTCACATTACAACCCGCTTTTATAACAGCCAAGTAACCTGTGACCCTCCTTCACAGATTGCTGCCTTGTCGTGGCAAAGGGGCTTGAGTAATTCAGAGAAGCTATGGGCTATGCCATGCAGGGACACCCAAGACGGACAGGTCATAGTGGAGAGTTCTGACTAAACGCGATCCACCTGGAGCAGGAACTGGCAAGCCACTCCAGTATCCCTGCCAAGAAAACTCCATGGACAGAAACAAAAGGCTAAAAGATATGACGCTGGAAGATGAGCTCCTCAGGTCGGAAGGTGTCCAACATGCTACTGAGGAAGAGCGGAGGACAAGTACAAGTAGCTCCAGAGCTAATGAAGTGGTTGGGAAAAAGCCGAAAGGACGCTCAGCTGCGGACGTACCTGGAAGTGAAAGGAAAGTCCGATGCTGCAAAGAAAAATACTGCATAGGAACCTGGAATGTAAGATCTATGAACCTTGGTAAGCTGGATGTGGTCAAACAGGAGATGGCAAGAATAAACATTGACATCCTGGGTGTCAGTGAACTAAAATGGACGGGAATGGGCGAATTCAAGTCAGACGATTATCATATCTACTATTGTGGGCAAGAATCCCATAGAAGAAATGGAGTAGTCCTCATAGTCAACAAAAGAGTGGGAAAAGCTGTACTGGGATACAATCTCAAAAATGATAGAATGATTTCAATACGAATCCAAGGCAGACCTTTCAACATCACAGTAATCCAAGTTGATGCACCAACCACCGATGCTGAAGAGGCTGAAATTGACCAATTCTATGAAGACTTACAACACCTTCCAGAACTGACACCAAAGAAAGATGTTCTTGTCATTATAGGGGACTAGAATGCTAAAGTAGGGAGTCAAGAGATAAAAGGAACAACAGGTAAGTTTGGCCTTGGAGTTCAAAACGAAGCAGGGCAAAGTCTAATAGAGTTTTGTCAAGAGAACAAGCTGGTCATCACAAACACTCTTTTCCAACAACACAAGAGGCGACTCTACACATGGACATCACCAGGTGGGCAATACCGAAATCAGATTGATTATATTCTCTGCAGCCAAAGATGGAGAAGCTCTATACAGTCAGCAAAAATAACACCTGGAGCTGATTGTGGCTCTGATCATCAGCTTCTTAGAGCAAAACTCAAGCTTGAACTGAAGAAAGTAGGAAAAACCACTGGGCTAGTCAGGTATAATCTAAACCAAATCCCTTATGAATACACAGTGGAAGTGAAGAACAGATTTAAGGAACTAGGTTTGGTGGACAGAGTGCCTGAAGAACTATGGATGGAGGCTCGTAACATTGTACAGGAGGCAGCAACAAAAACCATCCCAAAGAAAAGGAAATGCAAGAAAGCAAAGTGGCTGTCCAATGAGGCTTTACAAATAGCAGAGAAGAGAAGGGAAACAAAATGCAAGGGAGATAGGGAAAGTTACAGAAAATGGAATGAAGACTTCCAAAGAATAGCAAGGAGAGACAAGAGGGCCGTCTTAAATGAACAGTGCAAAGAAATAGAGGAAAGTAATAGAAAGGGAAAAACCAGAGATCTGTTCAAGAAAATTGGAGACATTAAAGGAACCTTTTGTGCAAAGATGGACATGATAAAGGACAAAAATGGTAGGGACCTCACAGAAGCAGAAGACATCAAGAAGAGGTGGCAAGAATAGACAGAGGAATTATACCAGAAAGAACTGGATGTCCCGGACAACCCAGATAGTGTGGTTGCTAACCTTGAGCCAGACATCCTGGAGAGTGAAGTCAAGTGGGCCTTAGAAAGCATGGCTAACAACAAGGCCAGTGGAGGCGATGGCATTCCAGTTGAACTATTTAAAATCTTAAAAGATGAGGCTGTTAAGGTGCTACACTCAATATGCCAGCAAGTTTGGAAAACTCAGCAGTGGCCAGAGGATTGGAAAAGATCAGTCTACATCCCAATCCCAAAGAAGGGCAGTGCCAAAGAATGCTCCAACTACCGTACAATTGCACTCATTTCAAACGCTAGCAAGGTTATGCTCAAAATCCTCCAAGGCAGGCTTCAACAGTATGTGGACCGAGAACTCCCAGAAGTACAAGCTGGATTTCGAAGGGGCAGAGGAACTAGAGACCAAATTGCTAACATGTGCTGGATTATGGAGAAAGCCAGAGAGTTCCAGAAAAACATCTACTTCTGCTTCATTGACTACGCAAAAGCCCTTGACTGTGTGGACCACAGCAAACTATGGCAAGTTCTTAAAGAAATGGGAGTGCCTGACCACTTTATCTATCTCCTGAGAAATCTATATGTGGGACAGGAAGCAACAGTTAGAACTGGATATGGAACAACTGATTGGTTTAAAATTGGGAAAGGAGTACGACAAGGCTGTATATTGTCTCCCTGCTTATTTAACTTATATGCAGAATACATCATGCGAAAGGCTGGACTGGAGGAATCCCAAGCCGGAATTAAGATTGCTGGAAGAAATATCAACAACCTCAGATATGCAGATGATACCACTCTGATGGCAGAAAGTGAGGAGGAATTAAAGAGCCTCTTAATGAGGGTGAAAGAGGAGAGCGCCAAAAATGGTCTGAAGCTCAACATCAAAAAAACGAAGATCATGGCCACTGGTCCCATCACCTCCTGGCAAATAGAAGGGGAAGATATGGAGGTAGTGACAGATTTTACTTTCTTGGGCTCCATGTTCACTGCAAATGGTGACAGCAGCCACGAAATTAAAAGACGCCTGCTTCTTGGGAGGAAAGCGATGACAAACCTAGACAGCATCTTAAAAAGCAGAGACATCACCTTGCCGACAAAGGTCCGCATAGTCAAAGCTATGGTATTTCCAGTAGCGATGTATGGAAGTGAGAGCTGGACCCTAAAGAAGGCTGACTGCCGAAGAATTGATGCTTTTGAATTGTGGTGCTGGAGGAGACTCTTGAGAGTCCCCTGGACTGCAAGGAGATCAAACCTATCCATTCTGAAGGAAATCAACCCTGAGTGCTCACTGGAAGGACAGATCCCGAAGCTGAGGCTCCAATACTTTGGCCATCTCATGAGAAGAGAAGACTCCCTGGAAAAGACCCTGATGTTGGGAAAGTGTGAAGGCAAGAGGAGAAGGGGACGACAGAGGACGAGATGGTTGGACAGTGTCACTGAAGCTACCAACATAAATTTGACCCAACTCCGGGAGGCAGTGGAAGACAGGAGGGCCTGGCGTGCTCTGGTCCATGGGGTCACGAAGAGTTGGACACGACTTAACGACTAAACAACAAACAACAACAACCTGTGACTCCCTGACACAATTGCATAAAAAGGCATTTTTAATGGGGGAAGGAAAACACATTACAATAGGTTTTTCAGAATAAAATTCTAACCTCCTATTTAATTTGATGGTTGTATTTGCATCTGGGCAACCAGCTTCAAAATTCACAGCTGAGTATTTGTTAAAGCCACTCCCCACCCCCCATAGTCCACTGCCTCCGCACTTCTCAACCCCCCACTGCAGCCAGCCTGGCTTGGAGGGGCTGCAGCTTGGTCCTTCCTCCCACTCCTCCCCATCCCAGTCCCCCCGCCTGAGCCAGCCAGTCACAGCCAGCCAATCTCCAGGACTGAGGAGGAGCCACTACCACTGCTGCCAGAGAAAGACAACTCACAGCCAGGGGTACCCTGGCACCCAGGAACCCATAGTGGGAAAAGAGAGCTTGGCTTGGGGGTGGGGTACAAGCAAGGGAGGGGTGGGGTACATGCAGAAGGGCAATGGGGAGGAGGAGTGCGAGTTGAGGGTGATGTGTTCCCCTCCTTCAAAAACTGCAGTGACCCCATGGAAAACACTTTGTGACACCCTCAAGATAAGCAAGATTATGTGAGCTATTTAAATCTGGGGACGTTCAGGTTCGCCTGTTTCTAAACGGAAAGGGGAAATAGTTTTACCTTTAAAAAATCTTAACTCAAAAACCCTTTACTCAAATTCCTCCAAATTTGGCACAGGTCAAGAGCAGTCTGTCTGCTACACACCTGTTAAATTTGGTGCTGATCCAAAGTCCAGTGTCAAAGTTATAATTTTTTGTTTGGGCTTCCCCCATTTTTAGAACTGCCTTGTAGAATGTTGATTTGCTCTCCTGCACAATAACATAAAAACAGATTGAATTGTGTTTGGTAGTTTCCTGTGCTGTGCAGCAGTTCATGTGCCAGACAGACATTCTATAAGCAACTCAATTTGAATTTTTCTACAGCTTGTGTTTAGACACTTGGGAATGTATGTGTGGTCAGTAAGAATATTTTGACAGTAGACTTCAAGGAGTTTCTAGTAGATCAACATGCTCTTGAATATTCATGTTATTTACTTTGTGCCAAATTGATTCCCGTGGCTACTGTCTTCAGTAAATAGTTGAGGATATAAATTATTGTTCAGCTGGAGCAAATATCTTAACACCCTTTGAGAAAATGGAAGCTTTATTGCAGGAGGATTTTATCTTGTTTTGTCATTGTCGTATGCTGAACATTATTAAGAAATATTCAGAAGGCCAGAGTGTTTATTCATATGGATAGCCAGCTGGTTCTGGGTGAGTCTACTCATAATTTCCATGCATGGGTTTTTGTTAATTTAGTAGTTTAAGTGCAATCATTAGGAAGGCTCCAGCAATCTAAAACCTGAAATGATAATCAGCCTATATGTCTCAGTATAACCTGAATATGGGGCTCAAGGCTTTCTTCAACTGTCCAGTTTTGCTAGAGATTTGAAAGTATGCACGGCTAGTATATCCCTGTTATACTGTACAAATTACTGGTTGATAGAATAGAAGATATTACTATATATTATTTTCCTATGGATCATTTTATACAACTACTGAGTTACTACAGATAGGGTGCTGGCTGGAGGTAAATCTAGAATTTGTTTTCAGTGTGCATATTCAAGGCACATATACCGTATTTTTCTGTGTATAAGATGATACTTTTGTCTAAAATATTTAGATTAAAAATTGAGGGTCGTCTTATACACGGAAGTAAGGAGGGGAAAGGCACTTTCCTTGCAAGAAAGTGGAGGCAGAAAGCAGGAATCATCAAAGCACTTTGATTCCTGCTTTCCCCCCTCCACTTTTTGCGAAGAAAGTGGAAAGGAAAAGCATTTTCCTCACAAGAAAGTGGAGGGGGAAAGCAGGAATCATCAAAGCGCTCCACTTTCTTGCAAGGAAAGTGCCTTTCCCCTCCACTTTCTTCGCAAAAAGTGGAGGGGGAAAGCAGGAATCAAAGCGCTTTGATGATTCCTGCTTTCCCTCTCCACTTTCTTGTGAGGAAAGTGCTTTCCCCCTCCAGTTTCTTTGCAAGAAAGTGAAGGGGGAAAGCACTTTCCTCGCAAAAAAGTGCTTTGATTCCTGCTTTTCCCCTCCACTTTCTTGTGAGGAAAGTGCTTTCCCCCTCCACTTTCTTCGCAAAAAGTGGAGGGGGAAAGCAGGAATCAAAATGCTTTGATGACTCCTGCTTTCCCCCCTCCACTTTCTTGCGGAAAGTGGAGGGGGGAAAGCACTTTATTTTAAATAAAATAAATAAATATAAATTTCCCCTTTTATGTGTGTGCCAGTAGTTGAAAATAAACGATCACTTAGTCTTGGTTAAAAAACATTAAAGATCTTTTACTGTATAACATGTAGAATAGAATAAACAGTGGTTTGACATTTGGTATTTTATACATAGATTTGTGCTTGACTTATTTATAGAGGTATATTATTTTTTAATTTGACAAACATAGTTACTCCTTCTTATATACATCTCTAACTAACATAACTCCCAGACTATCTAAGAAGCATTGTCTCTAACAGAAGCTACACTGTGTTGTATAATTATATGTTCAAAGAGCTAACACAATAATGATGTCTTAGTTCCTTGAATAAGTTAAATACACACACATACAAACATGCCATGTGACCCCTACCCTACACCCAACTTTGGCCATTGTAGAGACAAGAAATTGCAAGGAGAGATTGGAGGAGACAACAGAAGTAGATGAAACAAACAAATTCTGGTGTATCTCTAAGGGCTTAAATCAAGACTTCTTGTGTCTGTGTTCTGTGCCGGCAAGTCGGAATAGACTTATAACAACCCTAATAGGCCTTTCAAGGCTTCTTAGTGCACTGTGTGTATAAATAAGCCAGTTTTCTACAACATCTTCTATATTCAAAGTGGTTGTCTCACTTGACACACTCTGGCCTCTGCCCTTAAAAAAAACTGTTTGCATTTATATGACAGCGAAACATGCCTTGTAGATTGCTAATCACTCTGGCTTGCCTGCAGTTTTAAGTAAGTAACATCAGTGTTAATAATGCATTGTCACTTTGTCTGTATCTTCATCCAGACATAGGCCATAGTACCCAAGAACACTTTCTAGGGTTTTCTAGGCAAAGAGTACTCACAAGTGGTTTGCCATTCTCTTCTTCTGAGGGCACTCTGGGCATGTGTAACTTGTGTAACTTGCCCAGGGCTACGCAGGCTGGCTCTTCTCCTGGGAGACACAGTGGAAATCAAACACCCAATCCCTGGCTTTACATCCAGGCACCAAACACATTGGAAATGTTCTGGAAAGCACATAGCAATTTGGAAAGCAAGACAACTTGTCAGCAATTTCATGCCAATATCATAGTACCTACCACTTTGTTATAAAAAGTCTAGCTTAGACATAGAATGTGGTCCAGGCTGAGGCTATCCAACTGACACTAAGGAGATGAGCAGTCTTGTTTTTCAGTATCTTCCACTGAGATTTGTGGGAAAAGGAAAATAGGTTACAGAAGCAAACAAAACAGTCCCTCCCCAAAAAGCCCTACAAAATATACACTTTTAACAGAAAAATGCACAGTAAATTAACCAAATAACAATTTGAAAAAATAACATTCAAACGTTTACTCTTACTTTTAGGTAAATTGGTTAGTGAAAAATGTTTGGTGTCAGATCATAAAGATCACTATGATTATGTTTATGGACCACCTCAAACCAATTTATATGTGTGCCAGAGTATAAAATCAAATTTAACATTGTTAGCACCTAGACACTTTCTCAGCTAACGTAACACAAACAAGAAGAGAAACCAGAATAACTAGACTCATTTCATGTGTGACTGCCTTTATTTCTCTTGCTCACAGCCCAGATTGCTTATTGCTCAACTTTTCCATTATGCCCACAGTACATAAAAAAGATTTTCAGTTCAAAGCATTTGTTTATAAGAAACATTGAATGTCCTATTCAAGTGACTGTTTAACGAAGGCTGTTAATTATACTTCCAATATTTCTTCACTGAGATGAAACATTTCTCTTTTAGTATCAACCACTCCAAGGTCTTTGTTATATGAAGTAGGTACTATGTATCATTTGGCAGTTTAGTTTATAATGCAGGCTCATTACCATACTCATTATTGTGAATTATAGAAGCTGCCTGGCTTGCCTTCATTACCCATCTGGCAGTTAACACTGATTTGTGTTTATATTTTTCTACAAGAAGTTAATTTTAGGAAACTACCTGACTATCTATCAAAAATTGTTGATTTCATCTGTTTTCACCATATTGGGTGGCAGGGAGTGAGGGTTAGGAAAGGGCCCTCAAACATCTTGTCCCCAGTTCAGATGGTGTTCTACCTTTGTTCTTGCCTTAAAAAAACAAAGAAATAATACACTCAAGATGTTACACTAAAAAGCTTAACAGTGGCAAGAGAAAAACCAACTCCTCACTCATTGTTGCTTTTATCTTCATGATAAATTTACATGTCGTCCAATTTTCAGAGCAGGAACACGTTTCAAGTGCTTACCTGGATTTGGTTTCTTTTGGAAGTCTCATTGACATTTTGTAATTTTTTTTTACTAATTATCTATTTTATTATTATTCATGCATACAAAACAGCAAAGTAAAACAAAACAAGAAACAACGAAAACAAAACATCCATACTACATATATAGATCTGAGATTTTGCTGTCATCTTAGTCATCTAATACCAACGGGTTCTTGTAAGTACTGGTTCGCCACTATCTTTTCCTCCCCTAATTTCCTGTCTCTTTCTGGGCCCAATTATATATCAGCTTCCAGTTTTCATTTACAAAATGTCTCGGTTGGTCCTGTAATGGCATTTTGTAATATTTGTGTTTATTTGCAAAGGTATTGTCTTAGCACAAGAGAGGGTGCTTACACAGAGGTTCCAAAATTCATTGCTCCCACATTAGACTTCTAGTGGGGTCATAAGCAGCATTAGTAGCTCTCTAATGCAACTCGGATTTATTTCAAGAAAAGCTAGAGTACTTTGTATCTTATGTCCAGAAAGCTGGAATACTGGAGTACAGGAAGGAATAGAACTGTTGTTGCTTCCAAAGTTGAATAGCCATGAAAACACTGAACATCCAGTTAGAAAAGGAAAAAGAAGAGGGATTGTTTGGATTGGCTATTCAAACCATTGATCCATCTCTTTAACAAATGGAAGGTACTGGAAAATGTTGCCACAACTATTAATAAGTCTGAGCAGCTATGCCTCAGATTCCCAACGTTGATAGAAAGCCCAGTCACAGAAACCTTAAATGGTCCAGACTCACTGAATTGTAAAGGAGCTCAAGAGGTGAAGTGGCATCTCACCACAGTTTGTGTAATCCTATTATACATTTATTGTAACAACAACATCCATTAGTTTACAATATTAATGACTTGCATCCTAAAGTGACTTGTTCTAGCATAAAGGCAGTCTCAAAGTGTGCTGCTGTTTCTATCAGTTCCTTCTCCTGTGGCAGTCCCCAAGGTCTCTTCCCATGCCATTCTGGAGCATCTCCTGACCCACTTTTAGTGGGCTGCTGGATGAAAAGGAGGCAGGGGTGAGAAAGTTACATTGCTGAAGCACAGTTTTGTCTGTGTTTCTTTGGCTTGAAAGATGAAAAGATTCCTTTGATTTAATGTCTTATGTAAGTGGTGTTGTTGTTGTTGTTTAGTCGTTAAGTCGTGTCTGACTCTCCGTGACCCCATGGACCAGAGCACGCCAGGCCCTCCTGTCTTCCACTGCCTCCCAGAGTTTGGTCAAAGTCATGTTGGTAGCTTCGATGACACTGTCCAACCATCTCGTCCTCTGTCGTCCCCTTCTCCTCTTGCCTTCACACTTTCCCAACATCAGGGTCTTTTCCAGGAAGTCTTCTCTTCTCATGAGATGGCCAAAGTATTGGAGCCTCAGCTTCAGGATCTGTCCTTCCAGTGAGCACTCAGGGTTGATTTCCTTCAAAATGGTTAGGTTTGTTCTCTTTGCAGTCCAGGGGACTCTCAGGAGTCTCCTCCAACACCACAATTCAAAGGCATCAATTCTTCGGCGGTCAGCCTTCTTCATGGTCCAGCTCTCACTTCCATACATCGCTACTGGAAAAACCATAGCTTTGACTATGCGGACCTTTGTCGGCAAGGTGATGTCTCTGCTTTTTAAGATGCTATCTAGGTTTGTCATCGCTTTCTCCCAAGAAGCAGGCGTCTTTTAATTTCGTGGCTGCTGTCACCATTTGCAGTGATCATGGAGCCCAAGAAAGTAAAATCTGTCACTGCCTCCATATCTTCCCCTTCTATTTGTCAGGAGGTGATGGGACCAGTGGCCACGATCTTCGTTTTTTTGATGTTGAGCTTCAGACCATTTTTGGCGCTCTCCTCTTTCACCCTCATTAAGAGGCTCTTTAATTCCTCCTCACTTTCTGCCATCAGAGTGGTATCATCTGCATATCTGAGGTTGTTGATATTTCTTCCGGCAATCTTAATTCCAGCTTGGGATTCCTCCAGTCCTGCCTTTCGCATGATGTATTCTGCATATAAGTTAAATAAGCAGGGAGACAATATACAGCCTTGTCATACTTCTTTCCCAAATTTGAACCAATCAGTTGTTCCATATCCAGTTCTAACTTTTGCTTCCTGTCCCACATATAGATTTCTCAGGAGATAGATAAGGTGGTCAGACACTCCCATTTCTTTAAGAACTTGCCATAGTTTGTTGTGGTCCACACAGGCAAAGGCTTTTGTGTAGTCAATGAAGCAGAAGTAGATCTTTTTCTGGAACTCTCTGGCTTTCTCCATAATCCAGCGCATGTTAGCAATTTGGTCTCTAGTTCCTCTGCCCCTTCGAAATCCAGCTTGTACTTCTGAGAGTTCTCGGTCCACATACTGCTGAAGCCTGCCTTGGAGGATTTTGAGCATAACCTTGCTAGCGTGTGAAATGAGTGCAATTGTACGGTAGTTGGAGCATTCTTTGGCACTGCCCTTCTTTGGGATTGGGATGTAGACTGATCTTTTCCAATCCTCTGGTCACTGCTGAGTTTTCCAAACTTGCTGGCATATTGAGTGTAGCACCTTAACAGCCTCATCTTTTAAGATTTTAAATAGTTCAACTGGAATGCCATCACCTCCACTGGCCTTGTTGTTAGCCGTGCTTTCTAAGGTCCACTTGACTTCACTCTCCCGGATGTCTGGCTCAAGGTCAGCAACCACACTATCTGGGTTGTCCGAGACATCCAGATCTTTCTGGTATAATTCCTCTGTGTATTCTTGCCACCTCTTCTTGATGTCTTCTGCTTCTGTGAGGTCCCTACCATTTTTCTCCTTTATCATGTCCATCTTTGCACAAAATGTTCCTTTATGTAAGTGTAGCAAATCTCAATTAGTAGCTAATTAAACCCATCTGACGTTCTCCCCCACTTGACAACATTCACTAGACACAGCAGGAAAAACACAAGGGTTCATTTTATTGCCTCGTTTTTGGTGTGAAATATTATCTCATTAATAGAAGTTACAGATCTGTTCTGTATTGTGTCTAACAGTCTCTTCAGTTTAGAATGTCATGCACACAATATGTGCTGATTCTTAGTTGTTACCCTATTAATCCCTGTATGAACCCTGCCCACCCCTATCAGGCTCAATAGGTTCCCCTCGTCCATTCTCTGCTCCATAAATGAGGATGAAGGAGTATGCAATAGCACAGCTTTTATTCAGCCAGGGGTGGGAGGAATGCATGAATAGCAACAGCATTGATCAGTCCCAAACTAGTTCCCCTCACTGCTCAGTTACAAAGTTCCAAGTCTTTTGCCTTTGGGTCTGCACTCTCCTAGTTATCGCCGCCAACTGAGTTTGTCAGTATGATTGCTTTGGTTGCACTGCACAAGGAGTGGCACAACAAGGATGATTTATGAGCCCACACAGGGAACAAGCTTGCTAATCCCTGGCTCCTGATTCCCTGAGGGGAACCATGAGGGAACAGTTTTCAATCTGGTCCACTTGCGCAGCGCAAGAGCAGAACCACCAGGCTCCGGTGGGAACCGTCATCAGCTGGCCAATTCTGCCCTCAGGTGACTAGAGTTATGTAGTGGTGTATGCCTCTTTGGTGTCTGGAGAACTAGCACGACAGGTGGAACCTTCAGTGGCTGTTGAAGCAGATGGCGGTAAGCATTGGGATGGTGGGGGCAGTCGGCCTCACAATGCAATGGATCTGATTCCCCAACACTAAGTTAGGGACTGTTGCTGTAACCAATCAATTATGGTCTTTGTGTCCAAGCCAACTATGTGTCACGCTCTTGAAACTGAGGGGGTTGGAATAGATGTCCAGTGGGGGCATGGGGGGGGGGAGGTACTCAGCAATAGGCCAGCCAACATAGTTCACATCTTGCTTGTTTACTGCATTTAATGAGGCTGTTGAATCATAACATTTCTGCTTCCCATCATATTAACAGAAATGACCAAACAACAACAACAATGAGAAAAGAAAGAATGGCTGACCAGTTACCTATTTATTAAACATGCACATGGGTTCTGGTGTTTGATTTCCCCCAAATTTGCTATCCTTAGAACAAATACAGAATATCCAGAAGCTCTATTTCAAATAGTGTTAAGCAAAATGAATGTAGAACACCACCCATGATAATCCTGATACTTTGAAAAGGGATGCTTCTTTTACAAGTATAAATATATACTATATACTTGTAAAAGACACATCCTTTTTCAAACTGCATTTCTATTTCTCACCATGCTTCTGTTGGAGGTAGGGCTGTACTGTTAATTAAGCTGTGCACTCCATTGTCACCTTTATTTCCTTGTTTGTACTATTAAAAATGCTGCTTCGGTTCTTTTTATCTTATTCAAGACTTATTATTTCTACTGTTCTTTCCTGTGAAGGTACCTACTATGCACTAATGATGTTTAACATTCATTGCTGTTTCCATGTTAGGAACAGATAATTCTCTTGCAGAAACAGATCACTTGACGTCTGACCAGTGCCGCATTCAGCTAATCACAAATTACAGTCCTGCTGTATCCACACAAGTAACTGTAGTTTAGGGTTGAATTTGAAATCATTATTGTCAGCCATCTGCCAAGCAGCACATTTTGCCCTATCTAAAATATGTCCTTGGCCTCATAATCATTTAATGGATTTAGAATACTGTTCCTCTCCTGGATGCCAACAAATACCATGTAGGAAGAACATGGTATTCCACTCTTCCACTCACTTTGATCCTTTATTCTTCTTAAAAACCAGCGGTGATACACTATTAGTTCTGCCACTGTGTGATTCCTAATTCAGTGATTCCTGAATAGATAGATCTACCTCTGCAGCACTAGCCAGTATGTGAAGTCAAATAAGAGCCACAATTGGGCATATAAGGTTATGTACCCTTACCTATAAGCAAGTCCAACTACATAATACAGATTTACTTCTGCATAAGCATATATAGGCATGCAGTTCACAGTGTCATATTAAAAAATGCCTATCATTTACCATTATTTTTTTCCTCCAAAGTGTAAACAGTAACACATTGTCATTATATCCAACCATACATATTGTGGAATGATTATCTCTACGTTGTCACAGCGCTTATTCAGGCAAACCGTTTCTATTTATATTTGGGAGAATAAAATACTTCAAAGATTTTTTGATACACTCTCACCTTATAGTCCCAGGCTATGGGCGTCCATCCCAGGTTAGATTGTATTTTCACATGAATGCATATGGCAGAAACCCACGTGAAAAGTCCTTGAACTTGGTTTTGTAGCCAGAACATGGCAGCCAACTGTAAGGAAAAAGAGTAGTTGCATATCTCATTTTGCAACTTAGTTCTCAGATTTGTCCATCAGTAAGGAAAGGAAAAGAAAAGAAAAGAAAAACACATGTCCAAACTACACTTTCTGCATAAATAATTGCTTTTAGATCTTTTCTACCCTCAGCCGAGAAAAACAGTTTAGGAAAGGAAGTGATTTTTAGTGAAGAAGCCATGAGAGCAGAAAATGCAAGAAACATACAGCACCCATTTACTTTAGACTCAGGCGTGATTGTCATGGACAATATAATCGTGTCAGCTCACCTGACTTCGAAGCATGCTGGTAAAATATTGCGGCAGTGGTGGGGGAGAAGATTAATACATCTTTTGGGAAATGCTTCTGAACACTACAAAAGCTGAAGCAAAATTGTCCCAGTATATCATTGTTCAGTGACATATGCCTCGTGACACATAACTGATGAGAAGCTGCTGTTTGTTAGGTGTGCCTTTAAAGATGTTGCTCAAAATGGGAAGCCAATGAAACATCTTTTACATGGCTATGGAGAGCCTGAAGAGTATCCTTATTCCAAAATGTTTAGAGATTCATTGGCCCAAATCCTGTTGCTTAGTGTAGTAAGGACGTAATCTAGTTCCCTGATGATCACATGATATACAGGGATATGAGCTCCAGCCAGACCCCAAACTGTACCCAGGTGAGACCTTTTTGCTCCAGCTGTGGGGCTTCTACTTAGGGAACTGGACTTGAATGTATTACTCAGCAGATGAAAGGGTCTTTTTAAGGGAGATCACTCCAGGCCAAGAAACCCTTCCTGGTGTGATCGGGTATGCACTTTTGCAGCGGTGGGAGTGCACCCTCAGTAACAACTGGAATAGGCCCATTGAATAATTGTGGATTTAGTGAGTCAGCTCCTTCATAAATTCCATTTATTCAAGTGGGCATATTCTGTGACTTATTACACTAAGCAACAGGATTTCAGCCATTGAAGCATATCAAAAAGGAAGAATCCATATACTCAGGGTGCAAAAAAGAAAGAAAGAAAGAAAGAAAGAAAGAAGACTTTTTTAATAGAAGGGACATATGTATTTATACTTACAGAAAATATTTTTTAAAACCGTCCTTCATCCTTGTAGATATGAGAGTGCTATACAAACATAATTAAAACAAGGCACAATACAAGAATAACACTGAAACCAGATCACCATGATAGAAACAGAGAAGGTGTCAAATACAGTAGGGAAGACAAAGCCTACTAGAACCTGGTTAAACAAAAAGGCCTGGGATTGACATTGAAACCATCGTAGCACTGACGCCAGTTGCATCTTGCTGAGGAAGGTATTGTATAGACAAGCACTCTCCTTTGTTATCACGTCCTGTCCTCCAGGTATTTGGAGAAGAGCTTCCCCAATAACCCTAACATAAAGAGCCTGTAGGGGAGAAAGCATTCATAGCTATGAAGGCCCTGATCGGCATCAGGTCTGTAATGAGGCAAAAATGTTGAACCCTTTCCTTGACCATTTGCTGGAATTTTAACCCGGATACGGGGAGCACACACTTGCTATCACCTCTTAGAAGAAAACTCATTCACATAATTGCTGATTGGGCGGATGCTGTTGCCTCTAGCTTGACAATGAAGCAGACACTTGCACCCATTCAGATAATTCTGGCACACAGCAAAACATAAAATCAGCAGGAAGTTAGGATTGAAGGTGGAGGAAAGGAAAAATAGGAAGTCTCAAGAGTGAGTTAAAGCTGAGTCATGAGATTGCCTCCCTACGGTACTTGTGGGTTATTTATTTATTTATTTAACTTGTATACTGTCCCACTTAGTAACACCCACTAATTAGGTACAACACCATTCACCCAACTAGCAATTGTGTGAACAGAGTTCTCTTCTAAGAGAACAAGTGGGCAAAGAGAGACTTTTCACAGTTTGTATGTGATGACCTCTTTGCCCACTTTGTCTACATTTGTTTGTATTCGAGACCTCTGACTGTTGCAACTTCCAGTGCAAATACCAGAAAGGAGCACCAACCTCAACTGAGACCAGTGTGGAGTGCAAAGTATGAGAACTCGCCTTTTTTACCCGACATCAGTGATTCCAAGCCTTCTATGTACTCTAGAAATGTAATGGCAGGATCTTATTATGTAAATACATCAACATTAACTAATTTTCAGCATCAAATTGCCACCAGTTAAGAAGCAAACATTGCTTTTTCTGATCATGTACCAGGTCATGAGATTGCTGTATGAGGAGAAAAACTGCACCATCTTCTTAGCTGGTCACAATTCACTCTGAAAATAATGTTGTTGGAGTTAATGCCAATGGATATAACTACAAGTTCTTCTTCGTGGCCTCTGTGAATGCACACACTTGGGTTATCAGCGCCTGCGCTGTTCTTCTCGGAATATTCTAGAGCTTTTGAAAAAAGTAACAAAGTTTAGAGTTGCCCCAATCGCGCATGCTCCGCCCGCCTCAGTCCTCAGTTCCATTTTACCGCCATCGCGTTAGGAACTTCTCGGATAGAGCTCTTTTTGAATCTTATTTCCTCTTGATTCGGCTTGACTCGGAACGTAATTTTTCTTCGATTTTTGGACTTCTCTATTGTCCCCTTTACCTCGGACCGGCTTGACTATTCTCTGGATTGTGGATTGGACTGATTGCTTGTGTATTGACAACAACGTGGGTGTTGATTGGCGCCACGAGGGCCGTGATTGCCCACATCCACTCCTAATTGACTGGGAATCCTCTTTTACGGCAGTGAGTTCTTCCGTGTTGGTCCTTCCCGCTTATGTCCCCCTCAGGGCCATTTAGCAGGTGCAAGTCGTGTTCCTGCAAACTTCCATTCTCTGACGGCCACGACCTCTGCCTTTTCTGCTTGGGGGACTCACATCAACCGCAATCTTGTCGCCATTGTAAAAACTTTACGAAGGCTGCCTTAAAGGCTCGTCAGCAACGCCTCAAGCTTTATCTTTGGGACAAGACCCTATCTGCCTCTAAACCTTCAGACATGGAGACAGCATCTAATCCCTCTGCTACACCTCGGTCTGGAGCTAGCGTTTCATCCCCGGCGGCACCACCTAAACAAGTAGAGAAACCTTCAAAACCCACTTTAACCGCCAAAAAGCCTTCGACGTCTACGTCGAAAAGCTCGTCTGCTAAAGATCCCTTGAGGCAGAAGAAATCGGCGTCGCAAGGCAAGAAAGACAAGACCAAAGATCGCAAATCTCTTCCTCCGGTTACAGCTTCGTTACCATCCCCGATCCTTGAGGATTCGTCTCGGGATCGTGAGTCGTTGTCGGAGGCTGCTCCATCTTTGCCTCCTCGACATCGGGAGATGTCTCCTGTTGTGCTCGAGCGTTCACCGAGCCCGGGACAGCTTGAGAGGGCTACGTTTTCGAGCCCGACTTCTGCCCATCACAGCCCTGTTTACACCGGGCGGGCGTCACCTGCACCTCTTTCGCCGTCGTCATCGTCGAGACAGGGCTCTCCGCCTCGCAAAAAGACGGCAAAGAGGAAACATGTTTCCCAGACCGACGTCGATCCCCATGTAAAGAGGTGATTGTCCTGCCTAAGTCTTCTCGACACCGAAAGAGGCACAGGCGGGACGATGCGGTCTATGTCGAGCTCGACAAGCGGCGATCCAGACGCCGACGCCGACACGACTACTCCGATTCTGATTCGTCTTCGACCTCGGACGATTACCACAGACATCGAAAAATTCGCTATGTCTATGCATCAGCTTCGACGTCGTCTTCTCCTTCACCACCTCGACGTCGACATCAGCGCGACGCCGATGTCGACTTGCGACCTGCAGGTAATTCTAAGGCCGCTTCCAAACACACGGCGTCGAGATTGACGGTGTCGAAATCGGCGTCGAAGGGAGTTCATTCTTATCCACATCGTACACAAAAAGAGAAAGGCACTCACCTACTGCCTCCTTCGGAGCACGAAGACATCCTTTCCTCCATTTCTTCAGAACAAGAAGATGAACGCTTCTCTCCAGACCCAGTAGAATCACCTGTGGAGGCAGAATCTTTTGAATCTGATGCAGGAGACCCTCATCCATCCTCCCCGTCTGAGGATTTCTCCTCATATGTTCAAATGATCTCGAGGATGGCTAAAACTCTTAAGATGGAGACGCAGCAACCCCCTCCTACTTCGGAGGACTTGATTTTCAGTGACATCGATCAGGAAAGGTCGCAACCTCTAAGCTTGACTTTTATTCCCGCCCTCTTGACTCTTATCAAAGAATCATGGACCCAACCATCTAATCTTCAGCCGGTCCCTCGCAGGACTGAAAATTTATACCGTACTCATGGAGATGACACAAGTTTTCTTACAAAACATCCTGCACCAAACTCTATTATAGTTCAAGCCAACTCCTCAAGGGCTTCGGGACGTCAGCATGTAACTCCTACAAATAGAGAAGGTAGGAAGTTGGACGTCCTAGGAAGAAGAATGTACTCCTTTGCTACATTCATGCTGCGTGTAGCGAACTATCAGGCGGCAATGGGAGCTTATCAAAAGCAGCTTTGGTCCCGGATCCTCCCAGCTTTGGAGTCCGCTCCAGACGTAACACGTCAAGAACTCCTGAACACTTACGCAGAGGCGCTTACAGTGTCCAAACACCAACGCCTGGCGTCTAGGCATGCTGCTGATGTTTCTGCCAAAACTCTCGCCTCTGCGGTTGCCCTAAGGCGTCATGCATGGTTGCGTGTTTCTGGCATTATGGAAGACGTCAAAAAGCAAATAGAAGATCAACCATTTCATGCCAAAGGTCTATTTAATGAAAAGACAGACGATTCACTGGAAAACCTACATAAAATAAAAAAGACAGCCAGGTCATATACCATTCATCAACAGCCTAAGTTTCAAAGGAATCAATGGCAGAAACAGTACCCACAACGTCAACAATTCCAACAGCCTTCCTCCCAAACTTACCAACCCTTCAAGAATATGCAGGGCACATCCTCGCGGGCTTCCTCATCCACCCAATCTTATAGGCAGCAGCAGCCATTTCAAAAGCGCCAGCCCTACCGTCCTCCTAACAAGAAATCAAAACAGTACCTTTGACTTCCATATCCTCCCCTCAGCAAACTCTCCCAATACCCGTCTGGCTCCATTCTACCAAAATTGGAAAAACATCACAAAAGACACCTGGGTTCTGAGTATCATTCAATTCGGTTACAGGTTAGAGTTCGCAGATCTTCCTCCTCTAGGATACATAAAGATCACACCTTTCGATGCAACCCTGGAAGAAGAAGTTCTCGCTCTTCTGCAAAAACGAGCCATACAACAGGTGTCACCCAGGGACATAGCCAACGGATTTTATTCCCGGTATTTTGCAGTACCAAAAAAGGATGGTGGAATTCGGCCCATTCTCGATCTGAGGGATCTAAACACTTACCTACAGCCACGACGGTTCAGGATGGTCACTCTGGAAGCCATCGTCCACCTGCTAAGGAGAAAGGACTGGTTCGTGGTAATAGACTTAAAGGACGCATACTTCCACATATCAATACATCAACATCACAGGAAATATCTACGTTTCATATTCCAGAACACGATTTTCCAATTCTGCGCCCTTCCATTCGGGCTCTCCACAGCTCCACGCACCTTCACAAAGTGCATGGCACCAGTGGCTGCATTCTTACGTCTTCACGGCATAAAGGTGTTTCCTTACATTGACGATTGGCTGCTAGTGTCCGCGTCCAGAACGAAAGCCTTGCGAAATACCAACTTCATTCTACATGTTTTGAGGAACCTGGGTCTCACAGTAAATCTCAAGAAATCGACGTTAGTACCATCTCGAGTCATCGATTACATAGGGGCAAGATTGAATTCCCTAGAAGCAAGGATTTTTCTACCACGAGAACGCATCCTGAAATTAAAGAGGGCTGTTCACAAGTTTCGTCCTCACACTTGTGTCTCAGCACATCATGTTCAGCATCTGTTGGGTCTTATGGCCTCCACGACGTCGGCTCTGCCACATGCTCGACTAAAAATGCGTTCTCTACAAGCATGGTTCTTGCATCTATTCAACCCGCTTCTAGACGACTCCAAAAAGAGGTTACTAGTTACCCCAGAACTAGTGCACCAACTACGATGGTGGACCTTCCGACCACATCTCCTAATCGGCCGTCCTTTTCGTCCTCTTCGGTTGTCTGTGCAAGTCACGACAGATGCCAGCCCCACGGGATGGGGGGCACACTGCGGGCATCACAAGATCCATGCCCTATGGTCCCGACGACACAGGGGTCTTCACATCAATCACCTCGAAATGATAGCGGTCATAAAGGCGTTCAGAGCATTCCTCCCGCTGATACAGGGTCGTGGTGTGCAAGTTGTCACGGACAACACCACGACCATGTTCTATATCAACAAGCAGGGAGGGACAAGGTCAATGTCACTCCTTTTCCTGACTGTGCATCTATGGGAGTGGTGTTACCTCCACCATGTTTTCCCAGTGGCAATACACATATCAACGACCGACAACCAACTTGCGGACATGTTGAGTCGCTTGACAGGACAGTCTCACGAATGGGAGTTGGAAGACAGCATCTTTCAGATGCTTTGCAACAAATGGGGCCGGCCATACATGGACATGTTCGTGCGACACGTATGCATCTCGTGCAGGCAGGGGTGCTCATTCCCTAGGAGATGCATTCATGATTCGCTGGCCAGAGCATCTTCTATACCTTTTTCCACCAATCCCATTAATTCAGAGAGCTCTGGTCATGGTCAGGCAAATCCAGGCTCAGGCCATTTTCATTGCACCGTGTTGGCCACGTCAGCCATGGTTTTCCACCCTCCAGGAGATGGCAGTGGACGTCTTCAAACTGCCAATGATACCACACCTTCTGACTCAGGACTCAGGCAGCATTCTGCACCCAGACCTACACTCTCTTCACCTCATGGCCTGAAAGATCTGCCGTCGATCAAGGAGGTGTTAGATAGAGCCAGAAAACAGTCTACCAATGTTCTATACAAGTATAAGTGGAATAATTTCCTTAAATTTGCTATATCAAGACGTTTACAGCCATCCCCTATTTCTCTTCAAACTTTACTCATGTACCTGCGGTACCTGTTTGACTTGGGCCTGGCATTATCAACTCTCAAGGTTTATGTTGCAGCCATAGTTTCCTTTCAACCCAGGGATTCGGAATCGGCTCGCCTATTCTCTAACCCAACGCTTAAATCGTTCTCAAAGGGACTATCTAATATTCGCCCTCCTGTTAGGCCACCGGTACCACAATGGTCTCTCTCACTTGTGCTGCGAGCGCTGACTCGTCATCCTTTTGAGCCTATGGCTTCGTGTGATATACGGTTACTTTCGTTTAAAACGTTGTTCCTAGTTGCTGTTACGTCTGCTAGAAGAGCTAGTGAGTTGGCAGCTCTGAGGTCAGATGCTCCTTACCTGCAATTCTTCAAGGACAAGGTTATGTTATACCCGGATGTTTCCTTTTTGCCTAAAGTTGTTTCCGATTTCCATCTTAATCAACCTCTCTCGTTACCAACGTTATTTCCTCAACCATCCTCTGATGTCGAGCGCATGCTCCACTCCATGGACGTCCGGAGAGCATTAGCCTATTACACCTCTAGAACAAGAGAATTCCGGACTGCTCCAAGGCTCTTTCTGTGTTTTCATGGACCACACAAGGGTTCACCTGCTTCATCATCTACCATTTCTAGGTGGCTTGTCTCCACAATTGCTTTGGCCTATGAACTGCAAGGTAAAACTGTCCTGGAAGGTCTAAAAGGTCATTCCACGAGGGCCATGGCAACGTCTACTGCCTTGTTGCGTGGTGTGGACATTCCTGATATATGCAGGGCGGCCACTTGGTCTAGTGTGTCCACCTTCATGACACACTATAGACTGGACCTTCGGGCTAAAAAGGAGACAAGTTTTGGAAGGGCTGTTTTGACATCTGTTCTGCAGTGACGGCCGTCCTTCCAGTAAGTGAGCTTGCTAGTCACCCAAGTGTGTGCATTCACAGAGGCCACGAAGAAGAAAGAAGGGTTACCTACCTGTAACCATGGTTCTTCAAGTGGACCTCTGTGAATTCACACAACCCGCCCGGCCTCCCCACTGTCCGTCACTGATTATGTCTCTGATAAGTTCAGGATATTGTGGCGGATAAATGGAACTGAGGACTGAGGCGGGCGGAGCATGCGCGATTGGGGCAACTCTAAACTTTGTTACTTTTTTCAAAAGCTCTAGAATATTCCGAGAAGAACAGCGCAGGCGCTGATAACCCAAGTGTGTGAATTCACAGAGGTCCACTTGAAGAACCATGGTTACAGGTAAGTAACCCTTCTATTCTGGCCATTGATGCAATTACTAATCCTACGGATAGTGTCATATTTGCTGTGGCTCTGTATCACCACAATTTTGTTTTAAATCCCTCTGTAAATAAACACCATGCCTTCTAGAGATGTTACATACCAACACTACTCAGATATTTATGTTTGCTACAACCTTATTTTTTCATTTATGCAACATCTATCTTTTAACAAGCTAAGCTTGCTCTTCCTGAACCAGCGTTTTGCTCCTTCTCCGTAGTCCAAATAACTTGGATGTATCCCAGTATTAACTGCTTCCCATTCATGTAAATGAATAGGTCAATTTAACCAGTTCAACAGTGTTACTCTAAGTGGCTCCTTCTCTCTGACACCTCCAACAATCCTCAATAGCAATGCACCCTTTATTAAAATGTTCCCCCTGGAAATAAGGGTCACAGCTTTGAAAGTCAAAGGAAACTGAGCATGGACTAGTAAATGCATTTAAAAGATTATAGTATCATATAGATTTTACCATTTACAGAGACGATAAAATTATGGACAAAGGAGTCTTTATTTTATAGCAAGAGGTGGTATCTTCTGAGTCTCGTATTAGTTCACAGTATACCATTTGGATGTATTAATTAAATTGGAATTCTAATGAAACTAACTATTTCAATCTCTGACATGAGCTGGGTAGTTATAATGCCAAAAGCCTTTCCTCTCTCTTTATTTCCATTAACAGGGTGCTTCTATTGCCTTGTTCATAAGATCTAAATGCAAAACAGTTCCATTCACTGTGCCAGAGCACATAGTGAAAAAGGCTGTATGCTGCCCACTACCACGTGTCAATATCTTGAGCTTCAGTTGTGCTGAAGTGGTATGGAAATGAGACACTTCTTCATGAAAATGACCTAAATAGATGACATGGGCAGAGCATCCAGTAAGGCCTTGTGTGAGTTTAAGCCCTGCTGTTTGCAACAGTAACGACAAGCCAAAGATCACTGGGGTGAACATGGAGCACAGCAGGTGCAGAGTCCTTATGTTCCACATTTCAAATATGATGTTGATAAATTATAGTGTGCAGAGGTTGGAGCCAATGCTATGCTGCACTGTTCTGTGCTCTATTACTCTGTGAAGTAATACACCACACCCCATGCATGTGTGATCCCTGCATACCACCAAAAGAAGCCCTACGTTTGTCCCCCTGCTTTACACTGCTCTGTTCAGCTTCAGTGATTGTGACCAGCTTCTTGAGTAACAGGTAGCAGTGAAGGATCCTCACAGATACAGCATAGAACCTGTAATGGGGTATAATCAGACAGTGGGAAAGAAGTGTGTATGATTGCACAGGAAAATATCACTTTCCAGGGAGTGATCTCCCTTAAAGGAACCCTTTTGTCTGCTGTTGAATCACTCCAGCCCAGCCTCCAAAAGTACTAGCCAAAAAGGTAGTGGACCAAAAAAGGTACAGCTTGGGCATGGAACAGGGTCATAATGGAGTGTATTTATCCTTATGTCCAGTGATCACGAGGAAATAGATCACATTGGACAGCTGCATAAACAGTCCAAAGTGCGATCTATTTCCCTGTGCGATCATACCCATAGCCAAATGTCATTGAAAAGCTGGCCAGTGTCATTATAAGTGGAGTAGCATGGAATGGAATGGGGTGGGGGGGTGGGGGTGGGCAAGGCCAGGGCTTCTTTAGTGGTATGGGATGTGTGTGGAAACTATGCTGTTTTCTTTCATGTCTCAACCCATACTTCACATAATCCTCCTATCTCTGTGCAAAACTAGTATCTTCTCTTTGAGAAGCTAAACATATAGATACAGCAAGCACAACATGACGGTACTATTTTTCAATACTGTACATTTTATAGAAATGCACGAAAAACATTTGTGAATGTTCTGAGATCAAAACAAAAAACAGAGCAAAGCAAAGCAAAACCATACAGTCTTACAGTAGCTTCTGTTTTTTAAATTTTAATTGCTATATAAGGACAAAAGTTAGGATTTGATTACCAAACAGGAATCAGAAAAATACTGGTATAACTATCCTCATTCTCTCTAACTTTGATCTCAAATGCTAGCACAACTGGAGTCAAGGAACCACTGAAAAGAAAAAGAGAGAAAGAGAGAGAGAGAGAGTCGTCAACATATTCAACTAAAACTCAAGATATCTAGAAGTGCAATACAGTTTTAAAAAATAAAAATGAAGAGGACTCTTAACTAACGGTTAGTTCAATTTCTTGGTTTCTCAACCAAGAAGAAGAGAGCAGTATATGTTGTCTTGAGCTCAAAAGAGGAAAGGGGAAATAAACAAAATTCTTAAATAAGATAAATTCCTCAGTTCAGCCATTTTCACTACCACAGAAAGTTCAACTTTGATTGGTTCTTAGTGCTCACATATTTGTCTCACTGGAAGTCTACAGGATCCATAAAGCTCTCCTCCAACACTGTTTTTCAAATTAATTGACTAAATCCAAATTGAGACTATTGAGATTTCAACATATTGTGAGAAAACAAGACCCCATGGAAAAGGCAATAATGCTGTGAGAAGCAGAAGACCGCAGAAGAAGAGCAAGACTGAACATGAGATGGATTGACCCAATAAAGAAACTCATAGCCTTTAGTTCTCAAGATCTGAGCAGGGCTATCAGCAATAGGACCTTCTAATTCACAGCGTTGCCCTAAGTCGGAAGCAACTTAATGGCAAACAACAACAACAACAACGCTCTTGAGTTTTGCTCTGAAGCTGTATGCTAGCTTGGCTGGATAGTTTTCCTAACTGCTAGGCTGTATGGAAAAGATCTCAGCCCACATCAATCTTGATTCTCCCTTGAAAGAATAATAGTAGGCATGGAAATGAGGGCTCACTCATGGTGGCTCTTGCTGATTTTTCATTTTAGGGGTGAAGCCGAACCACAGTATATATGGACAACAGTATGCATATATAGCGCTAAATGTACAAGGTACTGTATATGCAACCGACTTTCTTATACTGGAAATGGAACAATCTGAGTCAAAAGCCTTCTCTGCTCTGAAGTGATCAACAGTTGTATTTTTAAAAAATATGTGGCATTGAGTTTTATTTATTGTGATTAAAGAACATAGCTTCAGTAAAGGACAAAAGATTTCTGCTACATAACAGCTCAAGGCAAAATCCCCAACAATGTTATCCCCAATTTGTGACACTGCTAATTTTTCTTCAGACAGAGTATTGTGGTGAAATGATTCATAGCATTATTTCTTCTTGTTTCTCTGATGTTCAGCTATTTTTGCCTCATTTGTCATCATAATCCTCTGACAGTGCGTAGGGCCAAAAAGCAGTAATTTGTTGAAAAGACACTCTATGTTTTATGGCTGGGTGTGATTAGGATTTGGATCTTCCATGGGAAAGAGAATAGTGCACTTCTGTGCCCAAGACCACATGAGTGGACAGGATTTAAGTCTGGTCTACAAAGATGGTTTGAGAGACAGGCATGGCTAGGCATTTATCAGTGGCTCAAGAACATTAGTGGGTTCCCTAGTATAGCAATACTACTGTTTCCTTTTGCACAGAGTATGCAACAGTTCAACTCCTACACAACAGAGTTCCCTCTTGCAGGATATGGGACTCACTGACTTGTAGATTGTGGCTAATGTAGTCCAAAAAAGGAACTTTTCCAAGATCCATATGTGACTAGCTCAACCTGGCTAATCACCTTTAAACTGTCCTTTCCTTTCCTTAGACTTGCCTTAAGCCCAATCATAAGAGCCAAGCTGTTTTTGTATTTTAACGTACAAGTTCTTTATTTAAATAACATAATGGTTAAAAGGTACATTAAGCTAGAAGTTACATGTATTATTAGTGTCAACTTTCCCATGCCAGAACTAGCTCTCCCAGCAGTCTTGATTCTGTCATCTTGAAGTTCAAATGTAAACCTTCTTTGGCACTTTGTTCTTTAACTTTCCTCAGTAGTCATTTCAAGTTTTGCTGTTTTCTGCCGATAATACTGTGTCGTCTACATATCTTAAATTACTGATTTTTCTTCCACCAATTGTCATTTCTCCCTCACCTAAGTCGAACCCAGCCTTCTGTATTATTTGTTCTGCATATAAATTGAATAAATTTGGGAGATATAGCATGCAATAGCCATGCAAATGGGAGGATCAGCATGCTCGCAGGAGGAGAAAACCAGGTAAAATCAGAGCCAAATGTAAAATTGGTTTGGGCTTGGCTTGAAATGGTTTAAGGAATTTCAAACTAGTCCCCCAGTTTGGAATTCATCCTGATCATGAACATGTTAGTAATAAGTCCCATACCCCACATGGATTCACCAGTGTTATACAAGCATTCTCAAAGGAAAGCCATGAATAGTATGCCTGGGTGCATTAAATGGGCTGCATCTTTTCAGCATGTATATACAGGGCCAGCATCTTATTACCTTAAGTGATTGTGAAAGAGTGATCACATAAGCATTCCCCTACCTTGTGCAGGGTCTCCACTGCATGCCCACTCTGGCCCTGATTGCAAGAGCAGTTGTACATCCAGTTGCATGATTGGGCACGTGACAGAAAGCAGGGGAAAGCTTACAACATTTCTCTCATGCTCTGAACATTTCTCTCATGCTCTAGCTTAGGTTTTTAATGACTGATTAGATACACCTGTACTTCATATGTATGTGTTTCCTGTGGAATATAGTGTCACCAAATCAATATGCCAGCTGTGAACACAATCACCACCTAGCATGGAGCTGTCCTTTTCACATCATTGCCCTGTACCTTAATGTTGTATTTGGCCATTTTCCATTCTGAGGGGTCAAAACTGTAGAGTGTAGCAACAGGCTCCAGGAAGAGGGAACAGTATATTGCTCTGGAAACTGTGCTGCATTAAATGATGAGATTGTGAATTTATGCCATGCTTTGAATAGTCTTGCTAACATTTACAACATGAGTCTCTCAGTGATTGTTAAGAGATGTTAATGACTCACAGTGGTATTTTAAATTGCTACAATTAATCCCCAGGAGAAAATTCATCTTTTTAGCTGTAAAGGTAATTATGTCTCAAAGTAACTCATTATGATGAAACAAAAGGGCTAACAAGGACACCTGAAATTTGAGTAATAGGAAGGAGATGGCCTACTGCATATTATTTTTGCACAGGTTTTGGAAGTCATGAAATGTTTTGTTCTGCCATATGGGCACACTACATTATTTACATGCCTCATCATGTAAATGAACCTTATTTTAAAGCCTTATTGCATGCTATGGCTATTCTTCTTCATTTCTACCTAGATATTATGAGAGCATGGTTTCTTTTGCCTGTTTCTTTGATCTATAAGTCACAGGGAAGCTCTATTCTCTGTTGACTGAGTTATGGGCTATTTTTCTCACACCATGAAAATTCCTATTTATTCAGACTTAGCAGTAGAATTAGAATTAGTGTTGTATTTAGGAATACAGTTTAATCTGTATATCCCAAATTTTCTTGACCCACTAAGCATTCCTGTGCCCCCCTAAATAAGGCCCACCTACTTTCAATAAGAGCCTGCTGGAAAATGACATAGTGTAGGAGGGTGGTTTTTTTTTTTTTTTTTTTTGGTCCTAACAGTTTTACAGTGGCTGAGACAAAAAAAAAGTACCCCAATAGGGAAATGCAACCATTCTTTTGACCTTTTATATTCCAACCACTTTTTTAACCCTCCCCTCCATGTAGACATGGACAATCTTGGATAAACATTTGTTTACAGCTCCTCAAGTGACAGTGTCACAGAATGTCGACAATGCAAATCAAATTCTGTGTCGGTTCTGCAACCAAATATGGTGGTGAAGGAGTTAACATGTCCTGCCCTTATGTGTGAAGGTAAATGACACATTCTAGCCTTGGCCACTTCATCCTGGAAGACTCTGACCCTATTCAGGCATTACCTATGTGTTTACAGTCACCATTGATCAGGAAGAGCTTGGTAGCCTCAGCCTGTCTGTTGCCAGTATTGTTGCCCTCCTGTATGTGCAAGGCAATGAGTCCGAAGAGGGAGAGTCTCCGTTATCTGTGGGGGCTCTCCACAGGTTAAGAACTTGACAATTTGTACAACAAGTACAATGGCTGAAGTCCTGTTACCTTGTTAAGCATTTGGAAGGCAAAACAGTGTGACTTTCAATGCCTTCTATATGGCAATGAATAAGGCTCCACCAGGAGTGTTGAATGTGCACCAAACTAGCGAGCACGTGCACTCCCCAAAATTCCAGCTGCAACGTATTAACTGCCAGCTAGAAATGTACAAATGTTATGTCATTTGCCTTCCACATGTGTAATGAAACAACAGGATTTTAGCAAGTAAAATCCAAGAACACTAAAACTGGAACTAGCCCATTAAAAATCAAACCAAACCAACCAAACAAGCACAAGAAAAGAAAAAAAGATCATTGAAACCGAGAACATGGTGAAACAAAGAATCCAGACACTATGTCTGAAACTAACCAACTGAACCTTGTTGAGGAAATCGAGTTAGTCTGTGCGAGCACATCAGGTCAAAACAAAACAAAAATAAAGAAAAATAAAGAAGAAAAAGCATGGTGGCACCTTAAAGAAAAACTGCTATTTTTTAATGTGATGTTTTGTGGACAAGTCCCGTATTTCAGATCTACTTCTTCAGAGCTTTTCTTGCTGGGGAAGAGATCCATAACTAGCAAAATGTCTCATCAAAGTTGTCATTCACACACAAACACATACACATCTATCTCATTTAGGATGTGACTACATAGTGAGGGAAATGTGAATTATCTTGCAATTTATCACTGTGAAGTCATACTGGGCTATTTGGTTCCCTTCAGTTTAAGTGGCCGGAGGAGTAAAAGCTTTCTAATCGCAGTTCTATTTGAGCATGTGTAGTTGGTTCAAAGGAATAGCCTTAAGAAGGCTTTCCTTCCTGAATTTCCTTATTCCTTTATCTCATCTTGCCAATCATAGAGCTCATTAAACTGTAAAATAATTAAACAAACAAACAAACAAACAAACAAACAAACAAACAAACAGGAACTCTGCTTAAACAGAAGCTGTTAAAAAATAAAAATGAAGTGTCTTGGGAGAGAGGCTTTGCAGAGAGAGGTGAATGTTGCCACTGCTTGTGTGTATGTCTGTGCGCTCTCCTAGTCCTCCCTTGTGAGGCAGAAGGTGAGGCGGAAGTGCTTTGCCAAAGCACTGCTTTGTGCATGTGTGTGTATGTGTGCTCAATTCCTTTTGCATCAGTTCAAAGCAATAACATGCTTTGAACGAAAGCAAAGGGATTTGGTTTTTTAAAAGTAGAAGGGTCTTTGGGGGCAGGGAAGAAAAACTACGAACTGGAACTGTGCAACTCTGGGCTGATTCACATTTCCTGTTGTGTCATGTGATTAATGGGAAAAATGCAAATCAGACTGCTCCAAAACCCATAGTGTTTCCCACTTTCCCCCCATGTAGTCAGGCAGTTAGTAATTATTTTTGACTTTGTTTTCACATGTTGCTATGAATGTTTTATTACAGAAAGGTGTCTCTTAAGACTTATAAATAAATTATCCCATTTCTGAGATCCAACCAACTAGTTCTCAAAGATAGGAAATCACTAAAAATTGCTAAAATTTTGGGTCCTAGCTCTTACTGTTTTGGAGATCTTTGGGGACAAACCAATCAAATAACAACAACAACAACAAGAGAGAGAGGAAAGCATAATCCCTATAAAATATTGGTTCAGCCTAAAGGGGTGGAACTAAGAAAAAGAAGAGTAAGGGGTTTGAATCTGAGAAAGAGTGGGAGAACTGAAGAGGCCAGAGCTGCTGTTGCCAGTTGGACTACTAAAGCCCTTTCCAACTTGGTTTAGGGTTTTGAAGGTTCTCCTGCATTAGGGACACCCAACCCAGTTGAGGAAGATATCTTGGATTTTTGTCTTGACTTTGAAATCAAGGGGACACTTGATCTTTGCAAATTCTACAAACAACTTCTGTATTGGTGCTGTTGCCACGGACTTAGGTGCACAAATTGTAGCATGTTGTTGTTGTTGTAATTGTTCATGCTGTCTGTTATATAAATGGAAAATACAAAGAGACTTACTTTGTGAAATTGTGTTTGCAAGATTAATCAATAGAAAGCAAAATAGTCCCCAAAAATGTAAAAGCATTACAGAAGCTCCAGGGAAATAAACTTCCAGCTGTAACTCTTTACACTGGGAAGGATGAAAATCCATGCAAAATGTCATGTTTTAGCTCTTGCTGATCTTGGTCTTGCTCTCCAGTGACACATTCTTACACTTGATTATCTTTTCTAATTCCTTCATTGCTGCCCTTCTGAATCTCAGCCTTCTTCTGAATTCTTGGCTACAGTCTCCGTTTGGACTGATGACTGAACCAAAGTATAAAAGTCTTTAACAATTTCAGTTTCTTCATTATCAGTGTTATGAAACAGTCTGCCCCCTTCCCCCCCCCCCAATTCATTAGCCATTTTTATCAAATCCAAGGTCAGGGTAAATGTTTTCATTAGGATTTAATGTACACATCTTGAATTTTCAAAGCATCCTAGGGAATTCCAGGGCCCCAGCCTCCATCCTGAACCAGTGGATGTCACTCTTGCTTCTTCAGCCTCATGCTCTGCTGGGCAAAAAACAAAAACAAAATCCCAGTTTTGGTTTTGTTTATTTGGCCCTGCTGTTTTTTGTCTCCCTGTTTCTTACGGTGCCCAACCAGATGACTCTAGAAAGTTGATGGGCGTGGACAACAGGCAAAGGAGGCTAATTTGTTTTAAAATGCTATGCTATGTCTTCCCACCCCAGGGCAGTTTTGCATCAGGCCCCAGCTGGTGGAAGATGAGGTCTAGCAAAGATGAAAGTAGATTTTTAAAAACCTAAATTTTGCCCATCCATTATGTAGTCCTCTGCTACCTAAAATTGGAAAATAGAGGTGTGCAGACTTGTATTTTTGGTCTTCAGTCCTCAAAATTCCTCAGGTAGCTATGCAGACAAAAGCCACAAATCTGCATGCCCCGATTTGACAACAAATTTAGAGATTTATTTCATAGCTGTGTTCACGGCTGCCATGAAGTCCCACATGGGAAAATATAGAGAAGGTACAGAGTGGTAGACTTCTCAGCTGACATCTTCATAGATGTATTTTCAGTCCCTTTCTCACACGTTTAATTGCTCTTTCAGACATACTTTCGGCAAATGGTGTCCAGGGGTCTACTGTCTCAGAACCTGATAATACCCTCTAAAGGTTTGTTCTGCAGTGCATTGCACTTAGCAGCAATATGCTTACTTTTAAAAAGCTGACACAGGAGCGGAGTTATAAATAGCTCCTAGTCACATCATTATCAATTTATGAAAGAGGGTGTGCTTAGAGAAACCAACAACCCTGTTATTTCTCTGAAACTATGAGAGCCAGATTGTTTAGCACATATGTCTGTAAGATGTGACGGCAGTTCGTGGAGGATTAGGGCAAGAGACCAACTGGATTTAAAAGGAAGGAACCAAGGTACTCAAAAGGAATGCAGATTCCATGGAGGATTATCAAAGTGTAATTTCACCTAAGTGGAAATATTTTATGCATGCAGATGGTCCTTGCTACTGGGATCGCAAGCAGAGAAAAGCATACTGAAACACATAAATCCATTTTTAATCCTTTATACATGCTTCCAGTGCTGTCACTTAAGATTTAAGGGCAGAGACAAGAATTCAACAACTTGGGTTATGCGAAAGAGGCAAAGCTGTCTTTGAAACCCGATTGAATGTGGAAATATGATGAAAAGATCCCAGGCTGCCTTCCTTTTTCCTACAGGTGGCATATTTAATATACCTCTAAGGTGCCTATAATGGAACAGTATGGTTTACCTCTTTGACACTGGCTTGGTGCCAGTACTTTAATTACACTGAGTGTGGCTCCCCTTTGTTCATGCTTTGGGGGCATATGTTGAAGTGTTTTGAACTCTGAATAAACTGCTTTGCTTTGACACCACAAGATTATTTGTTTATTACATTTTTATAGTACCTTTCCACACACTCTCTCTCACACAAATAGTGCTTAATAGTGCTTAACAAATATCTCTAAAAACCAGTGCAACCCATGAAAGCATTGCTAATGATTAGAAAGCATGACAGCAGTGTAAGGTTCCAATTGATAAAAGGTGACTTCATACCATTCTTAGAAACCTTAGAAATCTTAGTGATTGTGGGAACTGTTTGCAGCTCCATAGTCTGAGAGCACAATGAGGGAAAGCCATTTTGCACGTATCCATCACTGAGTACCACCACTGATGGTACTCTCTAGAGCAGTGGTCCCCATCCTTGGGCCTCCAGATGTTATTGGACTTCAACTCCCAGAAATCCTGTCCATCAGAGGTGGTGGTGAAGGCTTCTGGGAGTTGTAGTCCAAAAACATCTGGAGGCCCAAGGTTGGGGACCACTGCTCTAGGGGTCCTCTCCTGAAGACCTTGACATCCAATTAGATTTGTAACAAGACTAGGTTCTGTTTCCATGTATTTTACTTTAAATAAAAAGAATGCTTTTTATCATCCTATCAGTGATTGCTGCACGGAGAAACTGTTGGGCGAGGAAACTTAGGTACTCCATTCTTGGAACCAGCAGGTAAAAAAGGATTTTTATGTTGTCATCATGTCACCCATTTTACTTTTACTTCCCCCTTGCTATTTATAACATTGAGAAAAAAGTTGTTATTGAAAGACCATTATTAAAGCAGAAAGCACACAAGTGTTGGAAAGATGAGATTCAGGCAAAAGTCTGTTTGGCTTTTTAAAAAAAAAGTTTAACAATTTAAGAACAAGAACATGATAAAAGCCCAGTCCAGGTAAAATTGGACAATAGCTGTGTTGGACTTCAACAGAATCATCTGCTTAAGTCCTGAAGACCAATCGCAAGCTAATTTGCCAGTGATATGAGGTGAAAACAGCTCCTCCTGTGTACTCTGAGATTTTTAGCAGGTAAAAAATTCATGTTTCTACTCACAGGCTATCTATAATGTCTGTTACCACCCTGGTGTATCAGCAGTAAAACAATGTTGAATCACTGCTTGTTTAGAGATAAAAGTGAAATTCTGTATTCAAGTAATGTGGTTAGTATCTTGTATTTTAGGATTGCATACTGCTTTTTTAAAAAAATGCCTCTGTGTAAGCCACTTAGTGTGTGCTTTTAGCCTAAATACAATAAAATTGAAACATTGAAAACTCATAAATCAAGTACCATGCCTCAGTGTACCTAAGGAGTACAAGACAAAATCTTCTCCCTACCGTTGTTAAGAGAGTTGAAGGTAGGGCAAAGAAATTCTGAAGTATTTGTTCTGTCTCCCTGGATACACAGGACTTGATCTGAGAAACCAAAGAACTTGCCAAGGAACTAATTTTTGTATCTTCCACTCTCAAAGGATAATATCCATGAACTTACAATACAGGAGGAAGGGACCTATGTCCAGCCTATAATGCCAGTGGTTCCCAAACAATGATTGATCTTTATGAAGGTCTGCCTTCAATTACTGAGAGAAAGGGCCTTTAAATAATGTTTTTGATGCAGAAATGGTCTACTGCTCCTGATAAATTTGGGTCAGGTAACCACTAAGGAAGGAGGGGTGAGTGATTCTTGTTCCACTTTTGAAAAGCTCTCTGGTAGTAATCTGTTGACACTGCAAGAGCCACCAAAACCCAGCTTCCGGCTAAGTGGGGAGGAAGATGAGAGACAATAGAATCATGCTGTCAGCAGTGATTTTTAGAAACTAGACTTCCTCTGCCCATCCCATGGCCCCCACAACTTCCCAACAATGAAAAGGATTACCTAGGCACCTTTATGGCCTTCAGAAGAGATGCTGGAAATTGTTAATTTCCAAATAAATAAATAAATAAGTAACTGCTGATGATGACATCTTTAGTCTCACATGATGTAAGTTAACAGCAACAGGATTTCAGCCAGTGTATGTTTCACAGTTTGTTGCTTTAAAGAAGCTTCTGAGAGCATGTGTCTTCTATAACAATAGATTTGGGCTCTGGGAAACCTCCCAGAAGTGCAGACCTACCAAAATACATGATGCACGCTCCCTACGCACCTTGTTTTTAAAGGAAACATTGGGCTTTTTATAGGCCATGGAGTTGAGGGGAAATGTGCCCTTTTACCACCACTGTATTGCTGAAAGGAGATGGTGGGACATTGGCTTGGGGCAGCTAGCTTTGTGGTTGAGAATATCTGGAGCCTCTCCCTCCCACTTCTCCAGCAAGTTTCTCATTCCTTTGCTAGGCTACTTGCAGTTCTCAGTGCCTATTATGTTTTGTTCTCCTGGCCCTGGGGGCATATTTCTGTTAGAAAAGCAGAGGTTAAAGATGTCTAGCTGTATAAATACATATCTGAATCTTTAGCTGGAGTATTCAGTCCTTGGCTGCAATAAATCTCTGGCTGTATGGCACCCGCCTTCCTTCCTTCCTTATTTTTGTTGAACTGGTGTTATGAGCACATTCATTCATTTTTATTGTTCCAGGACTCTTCAGCTTAGTGATATCTGCAGCAACATGTTACAAAGAAGGAGATGAGGATCTCTGTGCTTTCCTTTCATCATCCTTCCCTATATGGCAAGATGAATAGCAGTTGTTATACTTGTATTACTACTATCTTAAATTGTATTATTCCAACAGAACTGCTCTACAATATTTTTATATGTGTGTATAGAAACACAATAGATTTCCCCTAGTTGCATTTCTGGGCAACTTATCTTTTCTGAGCAATTTTGAAAACTGTTTTTTACGAAAACACGTAGTCGTCTGAGATCATATTTATAAAATCCAGATCTATTTTCCCATACAATATGTTTGCTGAGTGATAAAAATGTAAGAATTTGATTTATTTTGCTATAATGTCCTTCAGGGGATGTACCAATGAATATTTTGCAGAGACCACAATAATAGAGAGATAAAAGTCTCGCCTAGCTGGCTTTGGTGACTTTGGAACAAACAGAAAACGACAGTGATATGCACAGATGGAGGAACACACAAGAAAAGTCAATTATCGGAATTGGAAAAGTGGATCTATTCCTTTCTTCTGCATCAGTGCCAAAGGAAAATGAGAATTAGGATGAAATAGCCCAAACTATGTTATTGAGGGTTAAACTATATGCAGCAGATGGCCAGTAACAGAAAATGGAAATCCTTAAGTGCTGAGGATGTATTACAGTCTCAGTAGGAGCTTTTTGCACCTCCCATCTTCTTCAAAGCTAGCTGGATAGTTTGGTGAGTTGGAGTACTTGCTTGCAGAGCCAGGATCCAGCATTCAAATTCTTGCTGTACCCCCTGGGAGATAAGCCAGCTTGTGTAGCCTTGGGCAAGCCACACAATCCCAGAGCGCCTCCAGAAAAAGAGAATGGTAAACCACTTCTGAGTATTTTATACCTAGGCAGCTCTGGAAAGAATCACTGCAAGTTGGAATCAATTTTTATTTGAGCACATCATTTTTATTTTTATTCTTCTCACAGATTTCAAATTAGTTTGCTTTGTTTTGTGATTAGTCTACAACAGGTAAGCATAGGTTCATTTGCAAGTCTGGTTGCTCCGCTCTAAAGGGCTTTCTGTTGCATACCATTTGTCCTCAAAAAGCGTCGATGGCAGTTACTTTGTGTTTTCTCCTCCTGGTTAGAGGTTTGATCTGGAGCTGAACTATATATTGACTAAAATTCTGTTCATGCAGCTATCATCGGAAGATACATCATGCAGAAATCATCAATTTTTTTTCCAGAAATTAAACTCTTCTTACTTTTGTCCCACAGCTCCCTGTATAAATCCCCTTCATTGTTTGGATGCTGTAGGAGCGACAGGATGGTAGGGAGGAAGTCTCTAATTACTGAAAATTGCTGCTGCCACGATAGCATTACTGCTGGTGGCAATTTTTTTGGCAATTGAAGACTTCCTCCTCCTAGCCCATAGCTCCAATGGCTAGCAAAGAATTAAAGGGATTACATGGGACCCACGGGAGCCATAGGACAGAAGTAAGCAATGTTTAATGTTTGAAAAATTGCCCTTGCTGCTGATGTCAATAGTTACAACCAACAAGATTTCAGCTATTACATTAATCAGGAATTTTCAGAAGTGCTCTTGAATATTGTTGCTTTTTTTTTTTGAGGTTCCTCAAATTACCATTAGATATGGGAAGCTGTTCAGTCCAAATCATCCCCTGCCTAATGATGCTATTTATAGTAAATAACACATTTGGGAAGAAAGAGCAGCTGAAGGAAGACTGGTAGTTTTAAAAAAAAGGAGAAGAAAAATCAACAGCAGCAAGTTTTGGGTAAGTAGAATGGATTAAGCTCCATCCTTTCCCTGTATCACAGTCCCATGCCAGCTCTACCCCCGCCACTACATCACTACTCTGACATTAATCAGGCTTAGCATAATGTACATTTTAGCCCTTTGTCCAATTGTAAGAGGAAGTCCAGGATCCTCTTCATCTGAACAGCAGGATGAAAATGCTTTCATTAGTTACATCAATAATTAGACTCATATGCCATGGATGTGATGGCTATGAACATAGGCAGTAGGGCTTAAGGCCAACATTATGCTACTGAGCATCCACCAATGCAAGAAGAATTTCTTTGCCTCCCATGCCTCTTGTAGCCTTCTATGCCACCTGGAAAACTGGTACAGAAGGTTTTCTGTTCCTATGCTTTCAGAGTACATTTTGAGGACATGTGTTGTGGGGCAGGGTGAGGCTATAGGGAAGAGAGGGAAACCATTCCATTAACAGAATGTCAGTGTTGGTTCATATTCTAAAATAAGACTGGCCGAAGGAAGCAGTTCTTCACAGAACTCCAATTTATGGAGTTCATTAATATGGTGAAATGCTGTGACGTGGGCAGCTAAGCTAAGCTGGGTAGCTTTCGATCTCTGGATTTATAGGCCAATGTGGAAGCACTAGCGTAAGTGGAACCATTGCAATTCCTATAGTTCAGTTCTCTTTATGGCTGTTAGAGCTCCCATAGCTCCACGTTATAAGCAAAGTAATTCTGAATATCAGATGCTGAGAATAAGAAACCTCCATACCGGCAGCTTGACAGATTTCAAAAATACCTTGAGCCCCCACATTATGCAGAGTGAAGAGGCTACCCCAGATGGTGGATCATAGGACTGTGGAGCTGGAAGCAGCCCAAAGGTTACTTGAAGTAACCTCCTGCCAGAGCAGGAAACCCACAGTTGACTTCCAACAGGATGTTGTAGGATGGGTCGAAGTCCCTCATTTTTCCCTGGAGTTCCCCAGCTGTCAGGGATGGTGCTTTTCCAGCCTAGTCAGATTCTATACATGGAATAGAATCCATGTATAGAATGGGGCCACCATCCTACCGTCTGCCTCAGACAAGCAAAATACCTTGGGCTGGCTCATAATGTCTAGCAACCACTGGACCAGCCAGCCAATTCCTGTGTTCTAATCAATTTGATGCATATTACAGTGCACACTACATAGAACAAGTCTGGATCATTGAGCTATCATGTGTTTCTTGCACAAGCTACAAGACCACTGTCAAATATTCTTGTGAATGGATCAGTTTTCTATTTAGCTGTCACCTCTTTGCATTTTTTTTCTTTGTCTCTTTTCATTTAAATTATGGTTCACATATTATTTGTTGATGGATGCATCTCTCTGTTGATACTTATATTACTGCAGTGAATGTTTACTCTCTGTTGAAACTGGACTACTCTCTGAAGGATGCTGAGCAAACACAATGCAGTGTTTGCCTTTGACTATATCCTGCTATGTGCTGCTTACTCTCACTGGTCTCTCCTAAGGGGATGTGGTTCAACTTCTCCCTAAGTATTTTCCATATAGACCCTTGTTACATTGCCAAGCGGACAGATGCTTTACTCCTTGTTCCCAGTCAAAAGCAACCAAACAGATATTCACTGAAAACAAAATCACAGTGCAGTGAAGAATAAAATCATGAAATCTACACTTTTTAAAAGTACAAGCTCAGCATGGTAGGACAGAAATAACAGTGCCCTCTCTCAAATATTTTAATGGATTGCAGGAACAGCCTACATTAATAGGCTTACTAAGAAGCCTGTTAATGGGTTTTATCAATTTTATCCACTCAAGGGAGAAGGAATTTGTGCTCCAATGGAGCATTTCATGAAAGGAAAGAGAGTTAATGTAAGAAACGAGCAGAAAACATTATGTAAAAATAAAAGAGTATATGGTAGAGTATTAACTGAGCTTCGTGATGATTTTATTTAAAAATTAAAATTATTAGTAATTGGAGGGGGAAGAATAAGCCACTTCCTTAAATTGATATTTTAAATGTGCTGTACCAATTTTTAATAATATATTTGAGGACAAAGTGCAAGACTAAACAATGGAAAAAGAAGTGGATTAACTTTGTACCATTTTGCACTCTCAACATAGTCTTTGTTGAGTGAATGGAATAATTTGTGCCATTTTGTGGTCCTTATTACCGTATTTGTCATTGCAATGAGATGTCAAGTGGCATTTAGAGTGCATCCCATATTTCATGAATTAAAATACTGTGTCACACAGCCATGACCTTTTTAATATTCTATTTCTTTCCTCCACTGTTGAACATTTCTCTTCCTGTCTATTCCGAAACCATAGAGTATATTCTTGAGAACAGAAGAGTTTGAGAAAGAATTCTCAGTCATCCAGTTATACAATTAAGTGATACATCTAAACATGAATTTCAAAGTACATGTGTACCTACAAGAAAAACTGCATCAGAAATAGTAATCCTTTTTTTCAGTTTGATGAAATATTTCTGGACAAAATTTCACATATGCCAAACTTAGGATGTGATCAGATGAGAAAAGATCACGTCTGATCACACTGGAAAGGATCACTTTGCTGGAAGCAATCTCCCTTAAAGTAATTCTGCATATGTGCAGGAACGGTTCCATTCTGGCCCCCCAAAATAGTAGTCCTATTGCTGGACCAAAAAAAGTCCAGCTTGATGTCACAGATCAAGACTGAACAAGTTTGCAATCTCCTGTATGTTGTGTGATTATCACTGAGAAATAGCTCACACCAGGTTGTGCCACAAACAGTCCTAATTGTGACCTGTTTCCCCATCTGACTGAACCCTTAGATATTCTTATATAAATCATTACTGAATGAGCACCCACTTTTCTGCCTTTTTATGTCTGTGATATCTGTAACACCATTTCAACACCACATTTCAAATAAGTTGATTTTTCCTACCTGTCTTTCTTTACTGTGTTTCTTTTACATAGTAGGAATTATTCTGATCTTGGTTTCAAGTGACACTCTTTGCTAACTCTTGAGTCCCCACTTCTTTTATTTCAAAACGTAAGGGGATATCTTCTGGAAAACATGCAGGCAACATGCCTGTAGAGCTTAGCTTTTCTTCCTCAGGTTGCCTACCCCAAGGAAAGGGCTTGGAAATGGAAAAAATAGCTTTCTAGTCTGCATTCCGCAGAGCGAACATGGAAACACTAGTTTACCTGAGAGGTTAAAGGATGTGTATGTTTCTCCATTCAGTATGTTGCACTTACTTACACCTTTTCTTCACCAATTCATTGTCTAAAACAGCCCTTCAGAATATTTGGGCACAGAGGGACTACAGCCGCATCCTAGTTGTTCTTGGTTCTTTCCTCCCTCAGCAACCATAGATCAGATCAGGTGCTCATCTCCTGGGGTCCTTCAGCACTACATGAGAGAAGTTACTGTTGGAATTTGTGTGTAGCGTCTATATACCTAACCTTCCATTTTTAAAAGCCAGGAAATTCAATTCTCAAAAATAAAAAATAAAAAAAAATCTCCAGGTTATGAATGTGGGATATTGTGCTCTGTATCCGTGATTCAAAATGCCAGGAATTGGCTGGATATTGCTGCACAATATCATGTCCGAACTGCCACCAAGACAAAAGATGCCAAGCTTTACATAGCAAAAGGCAGCCTGAATGTTAACGACACCAATGTCAGTAGTCAAGATGGTCTACAGGATACCCTCTTATGCTCACTATCATTCACACTTGGCAGAAAACAGCCATTACAGTTGCTTTGTGTTTGTGTGAGAAGTGGTAACTGATGAAAAAAAGAGTCAGTTCCTGGGGGTTTTCCTTGCTTGATGTCACTTCCTGAATTGTAGTGAGCACAAGAGGGTATCTTGTTGTCAATGTTAAAGGCTGTCCTTTGCTATGTAGAGTTTGGCATCCTTTTTCCTGCTGGTAGTGCAGACACAATGTTGTGCAGCAATATCAGGCCATTTCCTGGTATTGTGCGTATAGAGCATAATATCCCACATTTGAATTTTGCGTATAGAGCATAATATCCCACATTCATAAACTGGAGGTATTTTGAAAAACTTAATTGTTCATAATTAGTCTTTTAATTCAACAATCACAGTTTGTCTTCAGTCCCTCTAATATTAAGAGCATTAAGGTGGGATGGTGGTGGATAGGAACTTAGGTGGAGAAAAATCTGGATTGGTGGTAGTAATTCCAGCCAGGGCCTCATATATACATCAGCATTCATCTGACATGACTATGCAATACAGCTTTGTACATGGAAGTTGCTTCCATGTTGGAAAGTCACCTTGTGAAAGTTTTGAAAGCGGCCAAAACTCCTGGCCAAAACTGCACAAGTCAATCTCTCTCTCTCTCTATTTGCAAGAGGAAAACATTTTGAAATCATTGATGATGTCTTATAAAGACTTCATAAAAGATTTGCCTATGCTATCTCTATACCATGTAGAGCTACAAAATGTATTAATATAGCCCTTTTCAGTTTGCATATTGTTGTCTCCCTTGCTGTGATCCATATATTATTTTTTGGGGGTATCTGGCTATTCTGGGCATTTCAGAGGTGTACCACTTTATGGTAAGAGAATATGTTACCACCGTGTTAAATATTTCAATGCCCTAGCACTTTGTATGCAGTAAGAGCATTGGGACTATCAGTCCCAAATAACAGCCATTTAAAAGTAATTTCTTCTAGATGAGTCCAAATGAGATGGTGGCTTAAGAACATTTTTAAATCACATCAACACAAGCCTAGTTCCTCACTACATCACACTTAATCAATGATAAAATGCAGAGGAGGGGACGTAGATAGACAAGTGAATGATCAAAAGCTTGAATTTCATTAGGCTGAGAAATTGCATGAAGATGTATTTACAGACTACCATTTTCAAGGACAAACAAAAAGGGACTTGCAGATTTACTTGTTAGAAGCAGTGAGTCTAGGAGTTTATGGTAGAGATAGGTCACAAATGCACTGATTACATGAGGTAACACAGAATCTGTTAATGGCTTGAGATATGACATTGGAGGATTGATAATGGACCAAGTGATTCATGCATCTAATGTTCCTGGTTCCGATGCAGTGTTTGAAATGGGAAAATCTGCATATACCTTACAAGGGGAAGAAGTCCAGAGTTGGAGGGGTGGTAGATTGAAAGACCTTGGCCCCTTTCTCACTCGAAAGTTGAAGAGTGGGCTAGTAGGCCCCTTTCATGCTTTCCCATAATATTTAAATCCACCGTTAGAGTATTAAAGTCCTCCTTGTGACAAATGTTTTTGCCTTCCATAGATTCAGCATAAATATCTTTACAATGACATTCTTCCATACTCTGTTTCCCCGAAAATAAGACCTAACCTGAAAATAAGCCCTAGTAGGATGCTTTTGAATTGTGGTGCTGAAGGAGACTATTGAGAGTTCCCTGGACTGCAAGGAGAGCAAACCTATCCATTTTGAAAGAAATCAACCCTGAGTACTCACTGGAAGGACAGATCCTGAAGCTGAGGCTCCAATATTTTGGCCATCTCATGAGAAGAGAAGACTCCCTGGAAAAGACCCTGATGTTGGGAAAGTGTGAAGGCAAGAGGAGAAGGGGACGACAGAGGACGAGATGGTTGGACAGTGTCATCGAAGCTACCAACATGAATTTGACCAAAATCCAGGAGGCAGTGGAAGACAGGAGGGCCTGGCGTGCTCTGGTCCATGGGGTCACGAAGAGTCGGACACGACTTAATGACTAAACAACAAGGATTTTTCAGGATGCTCGTAATATAAGCTCTACCCCAAAAATAAGCCCTAGTTAAGTGACACCTCACCCTCCACCATCGTGCAGCAACCAGAAGATGACATATTTGAATAAATGTAGATTGTTGTACATGAAAAAAATAAAATATCCCCTGAAAATAAGCCCTAATGCATTTTTGGAGCAAAAATTAATAGACCCTGTCTTACCCTGTTTCCCTGAAAATAAGACCTACCCTGAAAATAAGCCCTAGTATGATTTTTCAGGATGCTCGTAATATAAGCCCTACCCCAAAAATAAGCCCCACTTAAGTGAAACCCCGCCCTCCACCATTGTGCCGCATTATGCAGCAGCCAGAAGAAGATCACATGACTGTAAAATAAAACATCGCCTGAAAATAAGCTGTAATGCATTTTTTTGGAGCAAAAATTAATATAAGACCCTGTCTTATTTTCGGGGAAACACGGTATTTTTGGGGAAACGGTATTTTAAAATTTTGCACTAATGTTTTCAATGTATCTATTTTACATGACTTTTATTTTAAGAAATCAGAAGGACTGAGATTTGAAACGGCTGCTATGGTGGAATTGGAAGAGAACCTCAGATGTATGGATCTGTCACTGGAAACCAAGGCTAAATCATCTGTAATAAGGTATTCCCTATTATTATGTACAGATGTGAAAGCTGGTTGATAAAGAAAGCTAATAGCTAAAAACAATTCATTCAGATCAAAGGAAGTAATAGTGCCATTCTATTCTGTTTTAGCTAGACTTCACCTGGAATATTGTGTCCAGTTTTGGACACCACAGTTTAAGAAGGATATGAACAAGCTAAAATGTGTCCAAAACAAGGGTGGCCAAGAGGGTGAAGGTTCTGAAAACCAGGTTCTATGAGGAATAATTGAGGGAGCTGAATATGTCCAGATAATGATGAGAAGAGAAGATTGAGAGATAGATGATAGCCATCATCAAATATCTGAAGTCCTGTCATGTCACAGATGAAACAAGATTGTTTGGTGCAGCTCCAGAGGGCAGGATCCAAAATAAATGGATTCAAATTCCCTAGAAAGAGATTTTAGCTAAAATTAGGAAGAACTTCCTAATAGTAAAAGCTGTTTGGCAATGGAATGGACTACCTCAGAAGCTGGTGAGCTTTCCTTTACAGGACATTTTTAAATATATTATTGCATGGCCATCTGGCAAGAATCCTTTAGCTGTGGATATCCTAGTTCAGCAGAGGGTTGGATGATGACCTGTGGGATTGCCTCCAGTTCTACAAATCGGTGATTCTATTATTATTTTTGTGTTTCTGTCAGCAGAAAGTTTAGTAGGATTTGCTCTTTGTAGACAAGCCTCAATTTTAACATCTTTCCCAGGCAAAATGGTATGTTTGCAGAAACAAGGTGCTGATGAAGACCTGGAAAAGTGCTAAAATTTTGCTATCTCAGCAACATTTGGGAACCTATGATTATCTCTGATGACCTAGATCTCTCTCCCTCCCTCCCTCCCTCCCCCCCCTCTCTCTTTTACTGGCATTCTAGTTCTCATTAATTTATGTACATCAGACAGAAAGTGACTTGCTTAAAGTTTTGTTACAGTGGGTTTCATTGCTTAGTAAAGGTCCGTAGCTGGGTTTTTCACTCTACTGTACGAGTATTTGTTTACTATTTTGAAAATGTATACTTGCCATTTGATGTAATGATTGCTATAACTATTCAGTACAAAGCAATTAATTCATCTGTTGGTTGGAATGGAATGAAAAGAGGCACTTGACATCTCTTTGGGTGTGTAGTGATGGTGAAAAAGGAGGTATGGGAAAGAATTTGCTAGGGTCTGCATTTTTTGCAAGCCAACCTAATTTGCAATTCTCAGACTAATATGTGATTTAGCACACAGTTACTGTACAGACTCTATCACATTTTGTGTTATATATTCTGGCTCAAAGATTGTGTACACAAACATGTACACCAGGGAAGGTTGCATACAAAATTGTATATCTAAAGAAATGCCATTCAAATACAAATTTATATGCCTTAAAAAGATACTATTGCAGACTGTGTGGCCCCAAGTTCTCCACAGGCAGCAGGGGGTGTCAAAAGATCCCACTGGCCCAAACTTAAAGGAAGGATTCAAGTTTATGTGCCAACAGAACTTCATTTAACAAACTACCGTGTTTTCCCGAAAATAAGACAGGGTCTTATATTAATTTTTGCTCCAAAAAACGCATTAGGGCTTATTTTCAGGGGATGTTTTATTTTACAGTCATGTCATCTTCTGGTTGCTGCACAATGGTGGAGGGCAGGGTTTCACTTAACTAGGTCTTATTTTTGGGGTAGGGCTTATATTACGAGCATCCTGAAAAATCATACTATGGCTTATTTTGAAGGTCTGCCCCCCCAGCGGGGGTCCTCAGAACATCCGAGTGATTACGGGTAGAGGGAAATATGGCGGTGGCATACTCCCTACTCGTGTTAGAAGAACGGTGAACAGATGTTTGAAGGCTGTTCACTGTTCTGGGACTATGACCAACTGCCAGTCTCGAGGTAGGCAGATCAGCCGGCCCTCCACCCTAAAACTGGTGCTGTTGAATGCCAGGTCTGTGTCCAACAAATCCCAGCTTATTCAAGATCTTATCCTGGAGGAGGACGCAGACCTGGCGTGCATAACCGAGACCTGGATGGGCAGGGAAGGGGGTGTTCCCTTGACCCTTGCCTGTCCTCCTGGTTATGCAGTCCAGCACCAGGGTAGACTGGAGGGGCGGGGGGGAGTAGCCATTGTTTATAAAAACACTCTTGAGGTTACTAGGCGCTCTATGGTGGTAAAGCCGGGTCTGGAGGCCCTCCATGTGTCTGTTGGGACCAGGGACGGTATTGGGATCTTGCTGGATTACCGCGCTCCCCGCGACTCAGCCACTTCCCTACCGGAGCTGGTGGACTTTGTCTCCACGGCACTGTTGGAGTCCCCGAGGCTTTTAGTCCTGGGTGACTTCAATATCCATGCGGAGGCAGAGGCTTCCGGACCAGCTCTTGAGTTCTTGGAAACCATGGCTTCCTTGGACATGTCCCAACATGTTAACGGTCCCACACACGTGGGCGGTCATATGCTAGACCTGGTATTTTCCACTGAGCGGAGCGAGCATGGTCTGATGGTGACTGACCTGGTGTCAGTTCCCTTGTAATGGTCAGATCACCACCTAATAAAATGTAACCTCTCAGTGGCACTCCCTCCCCGCAGGGAGCATGGACCTATTTCAATGGTCCGCCCTCGAAGGTTACTGGATCCAATGCGGTTCCAGGATACCATGAGAGGGATTCCAGCTGATCTGTCTGGCGCCCCTGTCAAAGCTCTGGTTGACGGTTGGATTGCCGCTGCCACTAGGGCTGTAGACACGATCACTCCTAAACGCCCTCTCCGTCGCAGAGCTCGGCCAGGGGCCTGGTATAATCAGGAACTACGAGCTATGAAGCGAAATAGGAGACGGCTAGAGTGCACTTGGAGAGATAAACCGACGGTTTATAATAAGATAGCTGTCAGGATCGCAACTAACCATTACCTGGCTAAGGTGAAGGCTGCCAGATGATCACACTTCGCTGACCGGATAAGCGAAGCTTCAAATCAGCAGGCGGAACTTTTCCATATAGTTCGCAATCTATCCGGAATTGGTCTGGGTGATGGGCCTCCCATTAATATCTCACCTGACCAATTTGCAGCATTTTTAAAATCAAAAGTGGAGGCCATCCGCCGGGATCTCTCTCCTTTTTTGAATACAGTGGATCGAGCAGAGATGTCCAGCGCTCCGCCTTGCCCGGTTGCGCTTGAATGCTTTCAGCCTGTGACGCCAGATTCGGTGGACAAAGCGCTTGATCGCTGTCGGGCCACCACCTCCTCCCTTGACCCTTGCCTGGCCTGGCTAATCAAAGCAGCCAGGCCCATAACAACGGAATGGGCCACAGCAATAATTAATGGGTCTCTCCAGGAGACACTCATTAGGCCCATCAGGAAGAAACCAAATTTGGCGGCGGACGATATTGGCAATTATAGGCCCGTCGCCAATGTTTCCTTCCTCAGCAAAGTGGTGGAGAGGGTGGCGGCTGATCAGCTTCAAGCCCTTTTGGATGAAACCAATGCTCTGGATCCGTTTCAGTCGGGCTTCAGGCCGCGCCATGGCACAGAGACGGCACTGGTCACACTGTTGGATGACCTATTGAGGGAGGCTGACAGGGGCAATATGTCCTTGTTGGTCCTCCTCGATATCTCAGCTACCTTTGATACCGTCGACCACGGTATCCTCCTGGGGAGGCTCTCCGAGCTGGGAATTGGTGGCCTGGCGCTTGCCTGGCTCCGATCCTTCTTGGAGGACCGCCCCCAGAGAGTACAGATTGGGGAGAATGTTTCGGCTCCATGGAGTCTCAATTGTGGGGTTCCGCAGGGGTCGATCATCTCCCCAATGCTGTTTAACATCTATATGAGGCCGTTGGGTGGGGTCATCAGGGGGTGTGGGGCTTTGTGCCATCAGTACGCTGATGACACCCAGCTCTACATCTCCTTTTCACCTACTTCAGTGGATGCCGTTCTGTCCCTTCGGCGCTGTCTGGAGGCTGTACTGCAATGGATGCAGCTGAATGGATTGAGGCTGAACCCGGACATGACAGAGGTCTTGAGAGTGGGTGGCCCTTCCATCCGCGGTCTGGGAGACTCCCTCTCTTTTTGGGGGGGTTACTCTTACCGCACGGAGTGAGGTCCGCAGCTTGGGGATACATCTGGACCCGGCGCTTACCATGGAAAACCAGGTGGCGTCCGTGGCCCGTTCTGCCTATTTTCATCTGTGGCGGATCGCCCAGCTGCGGCCCTACCTTGATGGGGGGGCCCTCACCACTCTCGTCCATGCGCTAGTAATCTCGAGATTAGACCACTGTAATGCGCTCTACGTGGGGCTACCTTTGAGATTGTTGTGGAAGCTTCAAATGGTGCAGAATGCAGCGGCCAGACTGCTCAGTGGGGTGAGAAAATACCAACATATCTCTCCCACTCTGGCCGCATTGCATTGGCTGCCCATTCGCTTCCGCATCGACTTCAAAGTGTTGATGATGACTTACAAAGCCCTAAACGGTTTGGGACCTCGGTATTTGGCGGACCACCTTCTCCCACCTAGATCTACCCAAATTACTCGGCATAGCCAGGAGGGACGGCTGAGGGGCCTAACGCCGAGAGAGGTCCGGAAAGAAAGAACTAGAAACCAGGCCTTCTCGGCAGTGGCCCCTCGACTATGGAACAGCCTCCCAACAGAGATCCGCCTGGCACCCTCGCTGGGTGTTTTTAAGAGCCATTTAAAAACTTGGCTATTTAGGCAGGCCTTCCCTTCTGTCAATTCTTAAATTTTAGTTTTTTTTTTTGTTTTTTATTATTCCCATCTTGAATACTTTATATTATTGTTTCAATTGTTTTATTGTGTAATGTTTTTAATGTTTTATATATTTGATGGTATTTGTAAGCCGCCCCGAGTAGACGTTGTCTAAGGGGGCGGGGTAGAAATCTATAAATAAATAAATAAATAAATAAATAAATAAATAAATAAATAAATAAATAAATAAATAAATTATTTTCAGGTTAGGTCTTATTTTCGGGAAAACAGGGTAGTAACTTGATCGAACTCTCTCTTCTAACAGCTTGATTGCGGTCCAAAAAAATGGGGAGAAGTTACTTCACTGTCTCCTGGATACACTGCCTACAACTTAAGTTTAGTTTTCATATATTTGTGCCTATAGCATTTGTGCCTACAGTTTTTCTGTAGCTATAAGACTTTTGGATGTTTTTCAAGCCCTCAGAGAGAAACAGGAACACCTCAGCTTGGGAGGAGGGGTGCTACTGTTATAAAAGGTGAACAAAGTTCAAAGAGAATAACTTCTCATCATAGCAAATATAGAAAAAGTTACATCTTTGTATTTAAGGACACTTTAATATTATGAAATGGTGGCAAGTTCATATCATCAATTCTTTCCCAGAATGTCCATCATTAATATGTTCTTGAAAGTCTCAGTTCCGTCTATGTCACTGCCCAGTACCCAGTTCTTCATCCTCTCCATTTTTTCTTCCTCTGCTCTCTGCCACCATCATCCCGACCTCTATCTCCCATCCACTGCTCAACCATGGTGCCACCCTGTGCTCTCCTGACTTCTTGGCCTCCTCCTTCTCTCCAAGCCTTGCATATTTTTGGGCTTCCTTGGATCCAGCCCCACCCTGAGCATCAAGGTTTCTGGAAACTTCTGCAGCCCCAAGGCTTCCAGGGCCAGCGTCCTTCTCTATTTTTGAGTTGTCAGCCTCCATCAGCATCCTTGGAGTCTGCATCCCTATAGTTGGCAGTCCCACTGGTATCTTCCAGGGAAAAGGGGGCCCTGGACTAAACCAGGGGGTTATCTTTGTTGAAAGAACAGGAATAGGCCCAACACTGGGCACCAGTGTGGCCCTTTCACACAGACTACTGTGAAAATAGTAAAGAATGGGTTTCTGAATGAATACCTGTGAAACGGACATGGACTGGAATTAGACCATTTTCTCTATCTGTGTTTAGCTTTTGTGTAGTTCATAGTTGTATTGGCTGGTAGCAATTTAGGGAGCAAGCAGGAGTTTAAGGGAAATTGCTTCCCCCAGAAGTGTACTTCCAGACAACACCCGATGCAATGGTCACCAGAGATGGGGACTCATCATGTAGTCCAGAAGGACTGCAGCTCTGGTTTGTCTCTTGTTTGTGGGCAGCTAAGATTTGCTGTGGGAGAATGGCATTAAAGCTGTTCCCCGGAACAGCTGTGCCCCTATCACTGCTGCTGCTATTTATTTTATTTGCTGTCCTTGCAGGATCTGCCTGGAATAAATGCCCACCTTTGATTCAATGAGTCTATTTTAGTTGGAACTGGCAATTGGATTTAGGCCAACATATAACACTTTTTTTTGTTTGCTGTTATTGTGCTTTCTCCATTGTTACAATAACAGTGTGACAGTTCACACTTGTTTCCTCCATCCCCTCATCCCTTAGTCTAAAGCAGTGATGGGCAACTGTGACCCACCAGAAGACAGCAGCTCCACCACAGGCCAACATAGCCAATGGTGAGGGATCGTGAAAGCTGCAGTCCAAATGCATCTGGAGGAAGGATGAATTTTTCTTTTGACAGTGGATACACTTGTCTGCTGTTCCTCTAATGTCTCACAGGGTCTAAATCAGTGTTTCTCAACCTGGGAGTCACAACCCCCAAGGGAGTCACAAAGTGCTTTTGGGGGGGGGGGTGTCGCAGGTTGCCTGATATGTGTTGTAGCCCTTTTAAAATAATTTCTTCCTTGACCTTTCAGATCGGGATGTTAAAGTTAGCATGTATGTGTATGTATGAGAAACAGGCCCTCGGGGAGAGAAAGAAGCCTCTGCTTTCTGAGACAGGATGACTTTACTCCATTAAAAATGCCTTTTTCATGCAAATGTGGTGGTGGTGGGGTCACAGGTTACTTGGCTATTATAAAAGGGGTTTGTGACTCAAAAAAACATTGGGAGCTGCTGGTCTAAAGGCACATTCATATTTTATGTCAAAGTGTTTGCATAACAGCACACCTTTCTCACTACAGAGAGTAAACAGTGTACCTCCTAGTATCATATAAACAATATGCTGTTATCTGTTAACATTGTACAATTCATAGTTTGTATAACACATTATAAATAAAGATTTCTTATGCTGGAAATGAGCTTACAAAAATAATGCTTCTGACTCAGCCCTGCATGGTTTGGTGTATACATTTGCTTTCCCTATGCTTTGGAAACAAACCTAACCACTATTGCTTCTGAAAGTATCATATAAAAAGGTTCATAGTTACTGTGAGTATATAAGAAGCCTCATATTTGTAAACCACCCAGAGTGGCCTTGTAGCCAGATGGATGGATGGATGGATGGATGGATGGATGGAATATGGAGTGTGTGTGTTTGCGTTTCTGCAAAACCTACAGAACATTCTGTTATATAGGCTGAAGACATATTGTTGGCTAAAACTTGATCCATCTGCATTACTTGAAAGCTGCTTTTGGGACAAATAATGTATTATCTTCAAAACTTATACATACTTTTCTTCAAGGGATGGATGAATCCATTGGATTTCCTTTCTCCCACATTTGAAAGATTTAAGTCTCATGTCTTCCACTCCTGGTCTTCCTTCCATGGAAAAACATCATCAAGTGAACAAAATTGTCAGCCATCAGTACAGGCCAAATTAAAGAAGAAACATATGGCCTAACGCCTATCTGCTATGTAGCTTTTACATGTGAGGAGTCAATCAGAAAACAAAATGGTGACCCTAATTCAGCCTCACAATTACTTAGAGATTCCAACCTTAGTTTTTAAGAGCTAAGCATTGAAAGCCTTCTGCTTCAGAGGCTCCATCTGTTGATATCAATCTTAACAAGTCTTTTTTCTGTGTTTATGGAGAAAATTATGAATTTGGTAACCTTTTTTGCACAATCAGGCACTGATAATTACCAGATGCCTGGTAATGCCATCAATATGGCCAGTCAGTGCAGAAAGGCTAAAGATACTGCCACAATAAGAGGAAAGGAGGAAGCAAGAGGAGCTTGGGAGCTGGTTGAAAACACAAACCTGCTGGGGACACAGAAGAGTCAGGATGTGGAAGACACCTGGACCTACAGCTCTTTGGATATAGCAAAGCTTATCTGCATAGGCACCACCAAGCCAAGAAGCAAAGTTTGAGCTGCTGCCAATCAATTAGAAAAACCAAGGGAAGGAAACATGCACCAAGAAACATACTTGAGTTATCTTCCTTCTACCTTGATCAGCTGACCATTCAGCTCCTAACCTCTTTACCTAGCAAACATCCTTAAACTTACTCCCTATTTAGAAGTTTTCATCTTTGATCCTACAATACATTTACCTGCCATCTTAATCTATTCAGCCCTACACTTAGCCATCATTGACAACAGCACCTGCTGCCACTCACTTATCCCTGAGGCCTGATCCTACTGCCACTTCCCTTCCACTTGGGCTTGATCCTTCTGCTACTTCAGGCTAGAAAGGCCAAACCTTAATCTTTGGTTCCTGAAAGAGACACCTGATGCTGAACCTGACTTGACTACTACATATACAAGTGTTGGTAATCATTTATCCTGGTAGTTCACTTCATTCCAAAACAATACCTTTCTGTATATATAAAACAATAGAAATATAATGATTGGTAGAAGACTAGAGATGGGGACGAATGTAAAAACGGATTGTTTTTTCGACGAATATAGCCGATTCATCATATGTTTGTCGATCTGTATTCATCAAATTATAAGTCACGATGAATACGGATCGACGAATATTTTCTCGGTTTTATCCGTCAATATTCGTTACCCTTTTGGGGGCCTCTCTGAGCTTGCTGGTGCCAATTCAAAGCTCTGGCCAATCAGGACAGAGATCCTGGATTGGCATGTCCGGCAGCCAATAGCGCTGCTGAAAGGTGTAACTAACTTTTACAGAGGCTTCATAAACTTTTCCCCTCTAGCCTTTCCCCACTTCTGTTCATTCTCTCTGGAGTGAGAACAGTTGCTGGCGCTCTTGTGGTTTCACTTTTGTGGCAGCAAAGCAAACACTTATATTTTTCTTTTTCATTTATTTCATTATCATAATCACATCAACTTTACTGGGAATTTGGGGGGGGATTTCAGGTAGCTTAGGCTACTTCTTTGGAAGGGCTTTAAGTTTTTAAAACTTTATTTTTGGAGGCTTGTCTGTCTCTCAGGCACAGTGGGTGGGGGGGAATTTGGTGTATGACAAGTTCTGACCAACTCCTGTCTGCTGCTGTTTCCAGTTGGCTCATCAGGCCAAGTTCTGACCAAGTCCTGCCTGCCTGCCTGCTGAGTCCCTCCCTATCTGCAGGATCAGTATCTGCTGATTCATTTATTCTGAAAAATCTCAGGAATGCGTATTTATATGTATTTCCATAGTCTATTTTCAAGAACTGACGTGGCAGGGGCGCCCTGACCCCAAGTCCTGCTCCTGTTGATTCCAGTCGCCTCCTTGGGCCATGTTCTCAAGTCCGGCAGCCCCTTCCAGCTTCCTCGGGCTAATTCCCAAATGCTGCTTGATGATTCCAGCCTCCTCGGGCTTCATTTCAAAATTCCTGCCTGTTTATTCCAGCCTCCTACCCTTCTCTACTGCCTCAGTAGGTTGGCAGAAGCTGGAACAAGCAACGGGACATAGCGCACCCTGTTGCATGGATTCGAACTGCTGATTTTCTGATCGAGAAGCCCAGTGGCTCAGCGGTTTAACCCGCAGCGCCACAGTCTACATTGCTGCCATGTGCCTCAGTGCCCGATGGGCCCAAAAAGCCTGCTTTGCTGCCATGTACCTCAGTGCCCGATGGGGCCAAAAAGCCTGCTTTGCTGCCATGTTCCCCAGTGCCTGATGGGGCCAAAAAGCCTGCTTTGCTGCCAACTACCTCAGTGTCCGATGGGGCCAAAAAGCCTACTTTGCTGCCAAATACCTCATTGCCTCCTGGGGGCAAACTCTACTTCACTGGCAAATGTGATGTTGCTGAAGAGACAAACTCAATGCCTCATGCCTCTGTGTGCCTGCCAGAGACAAACCAAGCTACCTCAGTGCCAAAGATCTCTCATTCTTCTGGGGCCAAATACAACTCCCTCAATGCCATGGGCTTCTGTGCCGCGTGGTAAACTATCCTGGGGGGACCTAATTTGTGGGTGAATAACTCGGATGTCTGATATCTAATCTTCACCAAACTTGGCAGGCGTGTTGGGGAAAGACATAGGAAACTTTGGTGTGATTCCGGATTCTCTAAGTACCTGGGGGGAGCTTTCCTGGGGGTGTCCTCCTTATGACTATATAATTCAGAGGTCTGTTACCCAATGTTCACCAACTTTCTGCACTTGTAGAAAACCGTCTGAGGAAGCTTCCCTACAAATTTGGTGTCTCTAGGTGCTTGGTTTTATAGCCTTTTAAAGCGAAGACTAATTGATGCATCGATTTGTCAATTCGTTGGAGAATATTCATAAATTTGTATTCGTTGATTCATTAACCTTGACGAATCATGAATCAAAACAAATTGCCATTTTTTTATTCGTCCCCATCTCTATAGAAGACTATTACTGCTTATTTCTTCCTATCTCCTCAGTTGGTAAGTTCTGTTCAACTTCAACTATTTTAAAAAAGTATGGTATTAAATAATTTCAGATGAAGCATTAGAGAACTGACAAACATGATTCCTTTCAGCAACAGACTAAGGAGACAATAAGACAACTGAGCAAAGAAGCAGCTCTCTCTTTGAGTTCAGAGGCAGGGGAGGAACCATTGTTTAGTACCGTTAGTGACTGACATTCACCCCAGCACAGAAAGGTCCCTCCCAGCCACACCTACTTGAGGCAGCATGCGGGGTTGTAAAAACTCCAACACACAGTTCTGTCTAGGTTAGTAATTCTACCTCAGTTTTGAGATATTAATGCATAGGTCCTGGTGGCTACTTCTTTCCTCTTTCATTGATTCAAGCTTTTTAAAAATTTAGAGATGCATTAAATTAAACACTACAGCAATAAGCAACCCTGTAACTTTGTACAGTATCAGTTGGGGAGGTCAGCTCTTTGAGCATAATGGTGTGGAATATTTTGACAAAAAAGAATGACCAATTGCTAATTCCTGTTCCTTTAAATTCTGCTGGCTGAACATTTGCAAAATGGTGGATTATGTTTAAAATGATGTATCCAGCAAGCCAGAAAAAATTGCACAGCAGCAATATTACGGCAGCAAAACACACACACAAGTCCAACAGAAATGTAACAGGAAATTAAGCACAAATTGATTCAACAAATTAATGTACACAAGGACATGCTGAATAATTTAGCAAATTGATATGAATAAACTGAGTGATTGAGGGGTATGGAGGCAAAGAGCTATGTAGGTTAATGTTTAATACAGATCTATTTAGTGACCTGCTTACTAACAATAACAGTGGAATTTTAAATGTGTGAATAATAGAGAGATTGTTGCAGTGTATTTGAAGGAGAAAGACAGGAAAGGAACATGCAGGTCACAGGGTGGACTATAACGATGTCTGCAGTCATTTCCTCTGGAAGTGTAACTGAACTTCTCTCTTGCTGATTACTACAACTGAAAATGGTACCAAAGCATACTGAAGTACTGTGTATGGTTTTAAAAGGACTAAGAATAGGCACCATTAATGTTTTATAATATTTGCCCATATACGGGGAATGTCAGCAAATATAAACTAAAAGTAATTTACTCTTTGAATTTTAATTCAGTGCAAATATAAGCTTCTATTTACTTTTAAGTGAACTGATTTTAAAAATATGATCCCCATTTTAGAGGGAAAGGAATATACTAATGCCCTCATCTTGGAGCAGGAATGGGAAATAGGTTGTCCTCTGTGTGTTGTTGAATTCCAGCTCTGGAGATCCCTCACCCGTGTGAGGCTGGCTCTCTGCAGAGGAGAGCTGCAGTCCGACAACATATAAATATTCTAGATGTTCCCTTGCCCCATCCAGAAGGCAGTTTGCCCAGCCAGTCCAGTGCATTGCCTCTTAACCGTCCTTATAACTTCACTTAAGGAGCTGCTTTCCTTGCCTTTATTGGGCTCTTCTTGGGATTATGAGGGTTCAGTTATATTTTGTTGAATCAGCACATGCTGGTCTAAAAAGTTCTGCATTATCTTTTGCATACTTGTGCAAAAGAAAGAGCAGAAAAGGCGGAAAAATCTTGGCATGTCATTGGCTGCTAGTTTTCTGTACCCAAACTAGTTTTCCCCAGCAGTCTGCTTTTCCTCTTGCCAGCATTAAACTGCAAGGTGCTTTTTAAATGGGGCAGTGTTTTTTTTAAAAAAAAAATCAGTTAGTGGTATGGGATACTCAGATTCATATCAAACAAAGAAGAAAACACAGTTATTCATTATACATGCGCATTGCTAAATGTATGCCATTGTCTAAAATGTAAATAGGAGGTATGCCTGTAAAATAAAAATGTCTAGGTTTCGAGAAGTGACCCACAAGCCTATATTCTGCATCGGGGCATGCTCTTTAGCAAGTCTCAGAGCTAGTTTTCTGCCTCTCAGATAATCCTTTTCAGGCAGGTGGGTTCTGGATGAGTCTGGGAAATAGAGTTCCCCAAAGAGCTTTGAGGCCCCATGTGCCGCCGCCCCCCCAACTTGGGCTGTACTTTGTCTCCCTTTCTTCTACACGTATAGCTAAAATAATAATGTAAATATCCAAATTTTTGGCTCATTAAAGTTGGAGAATATATTTGTGTAAATATGAATAGCAGGGAATTCCAGCACTTCAGAAAAGTACAGAGAAAGGTGACCTACATTGGGTCAGAAAAATATTTATCTGTCTAGACTCTATGGTATTCTACGACTGACAGGAACTCTCCAGGATTGCTGGCAAAGGTTCTTCCCATCATCTGCTGCCTGATAATTTCCACTGGAGATGCCAGTGACTGAACTGGAGATCTTCCACATTCAATGCGTAGTCCACTGGTAAGCTATCAATGTGGATTCCACTGATGGCATTTTAGCAAAGAGGTTACTGTCCTCACTGGCACATCTGTTGGCAGTACCAGGCCCTCATTTATTACTAAACAGTCAGAGTTATTCAGCATGAGGGTGGAGGAACCTGACAGGTGTGCTCATATCCCCTGATTTACCTTGCTAATATGAGAAGAAAGGATTTCTATAATTCAGTAAAACATTTGACACTCGTGGTACTCTCAAGAACTCTGGGCAATGAAGCAAAATAGGAGAAGGCTAGAGAGGATTTGGAGGCGGACTCCAATGCTACTCAAATTAAGAGCCACAAAAATCGTGTCCAATGCCTGTTCAGCAGCAGTGAAAGCTGCTTGAAGATCTTTCTGCACTGTCCGGGTAAGGGAGGCACAAAACCATCAAGCAGAATTATTCCACATTATTCGTGATTTATTTGGGGCTGGTCAAGATGATGGGCCTGTCGCGATTTGACCCTTTTTGGATCCCGCACCTCTAGAACCTATGTGGCGTGGGACCCACTCGTGCCTTGGTCTGTCCACCTAGACTCAGACCTCAGAGCACACCAGGGCAAAACTGAACTCTTTCCTTTCTTCCACTGCTGCCACCAGGAGATCCCTAGATCCCCATAACTCCTTTAGAAAGAATCAGGTCCACTCTTTAATGAAATAGAAAGATCTTTAGTTTATTTGCTTATTTGTTTCAGCACTTCAACATTCAGTTCTATTCCTTCTCCCTTCCAGTCACTGGTCAATCACTTCTCAGATCTCCTACTATATTTTCATCAGTCTAATCACAATCACTTAAATCTCTGAACTCTCTAATCAAACTCCTTCCAAAACTCTGATCTGATCTTCTCCCCCTCAGGCTCTGCCTCTTATACTCTGCCTCTTGGCTCCGCCTCTCAGCAACATAAATATGCATGACTCACTCTAACTAAACCTGAGCCATGACCACATTTAAAGGAGAACGCTACAGACCTCCCCCCTTACTTAGGTTTGTTTGGGAGGGGAAACACATTTTTCCTCCTGAACAAACAGGTGCAATTGCTTAAACTTTTTTTTTTCCTCATAACATTTTACCTTTCACATTTTTTCTAAATTTCAACCAAATCCTTACCTTATCATTTAATAATCAATACCATACTTTACCTTTTCATCTACTAATCAATAATATACATTACCTTATCATTTAATAATCAATACAATACTTTACCTTATCATCTACTAATCAATAATATACCTTACCTTATCATTTTACAGAATTTACAACCATACAGAAATCACGATCATGACTTTTTTTACATAAATAATTAACTGTGAATTATAGTCCATTTCAGTTTATAATAAAAGTCCTGGTATCATTCATCTAGCCTCCTGGAAAGCACATCTGCGACAACGTTGTGGGCTTTCGAGGCAAGAACTGAGTCTCTGTTGCAAAGGCAAAATTTGCAAAGTCCAAGTCTCTCACTTTCCCGTCGTAGTCTGGCGCACCATGGACTGGTCCGGTTGTGGTCATCTCCTTCAGCTGGACACACCTCTGCTGGTACTCAGGAGTCCCTCTGTTGACCACTGGCTCCTTCCTCCGCACCCTTTTCCATCGACTGGCGGTCATCGGCCACTCGGTTGTCCACAGGATGTCATCTGCTGGTCGTTTTATAGTGACGTCATCTTTAAGTCTGGCTCGGGGCTTCACTTGCTCAGCTAGGGAAAGGGTAGGCAGTTCCCTCTTCTCCTCCCGAACATCTTTAGATGCATCCCTCTTTAAGGCATCAGGGCCTTCCTCCTTCTGTATCACATAATTGACATTGTTCAATTTTGTCACTACTTTATAGGGATCCTCCCAAGCTAATTGTAGCTTGCGACTTTTGACTGGCCTAAGCAAAAGAACTTCATCTTCAGGCCCAAAAGTTCTTTCACGGGCTTTCTTGTCATACCAGGTCTTCTGCTTAGTCTGGGCAGCCCTTAAGTTCTTTCTGGCTTTGGTCCTGTCTTGCCCAGTCCCTCGTCTCTGACAGACATCACACGTTTTACAGAAACTAGCAATCTGTTTGCCCATACCTAGCCAAAAGAAGTTCTGGCCAACCCGTCTTTTGGTTCTGGTGATCCCCATGTGAGCTCCAAATAAACTGCTGTGAGCTTGATTAATGATTTTCTCCCTGTATTTACTAGGGACCACTAATTGCTTTCGGGGTTCCCCTTTTCCTCGGTATGGAGTAGCTAACGTTTCCCTGTACAGCAGGTCTTTGGTTAAGCTAAAGCTCTCAGGGCACTCAGGAGACAGTACAGTGGGAGTCCTGGCAGCTTCAAAGCAAACTCCCAAGCTAATGTCCTCCTTCTGCTCCTGGGCAAAATTGTTATTTGTTTTGGGATTCTGTAGTAGCATGAGTTCTGTCTCAGCCCTATCATCAAGCTGGGTTGCCACGGTAACCGCTCCTAGGCCTCTCTCTGCTACAGTATCAGTTTGAGCTGCAGAGGGTGAGTTTTGACCCCCCTTTGAGTGGGTAAGCACTAACGCACTCTTGACATGCTCTATTAAATCCCAACCAAGGAGAAAAGCTGCTGGTATTTCATCTGACACAGCTACTTGCCACTTTCCAGACCAATTCTGGTATTCTACTGGTATCTCAGCCACTTTTAAAACCACGGTTTCCTTCCCAATTCCCTTTAAAGACATTTCTTTGCCCGGAATAATGTCATCCTGGGCTACTAAATCGGAATGGACAATGGAGATTTGAGATCCTGTATCTCTTATTGCAATGTACTTCTTTCCTTTCACAACTATCTCTTCACCTGCGTTTCTGAGAAGGGTCTGGTCATTGCTGATATAGAAACAATGGACTACTTGGGCTATAGGAATATCTTCCTCCTCATGGTCAGTAGAAGTGGTGGTGGTTATGGGATCAGGTCTCTGTCTACTATTTTCCTCCCCTGATTCCACTTGCTTGACACAATACACCTTTTTGGTTAGAGAATCATTTCTCTGCAAGTTGGGGTCTGGTTGCCTACACTGGAATTGTAAGTGGCCTGGTTGCCCACAGTTAAAACATTTAAAATTCCTTTTGTCATTCTGAGGTACTTTGGCGAACCGTGCCTCAGGGTTTGATGTTTTTGGCGGGCTAGCCCTTGGCAACTTTGGGGAAGTCCCGCCCTGACCTTCTCTATCAGGATTCCTGCTGAGGTAATTTTTATTAAAAGGCTTTTTATAGTTATTGTCCCAGTTTGGTTTATTTACTCTCAGCTCTGAAAATCTAGGGTTCCTGTAAGCATTAATCAAATCAGTTTGTTCTCCCGCTTCCCATAAATTTTTAGGATTCTTGTCCCTTACTAAATACCGTAGTTCTCCAGGTAATAGGGAGTAAAACTGTTCTAGCCCAATTAAATCCTTCAACTGTTCTAAAGAAGTGATCTCCTCTCTTTCAATCCACTTATCCAGAGTCTGCGCCAATCTAGCTCCCAACTGAGAGTACGATTCATCCTGCTTTTTAGAGAGAGAGCGAAATTTCCGCCTCAGGTGTTCAGAGTTCAGACAAAATCTTGAATAAACCATCTTTTTATATGCCTCAAAATCTCTTGCCTTCTCGGGATTCATCTGGGCATATATTTCTGCCAGATCTCCGCTAACCTGAGCTCTTAAAACCATCATTCTATCCTCATTTCTGATTTCAAAGTCATTGCAGGTGCGTTCAAAAGCAATGAGGAAGGATTCAGGACAGTCCCCTCTTTTGTACTGGGGAAACTTCTTCAAATCTATCTTTGACAGGATTCCACCTCCCCCACTGTTGTTATTATTAAGATTATTGTTTAGAGCAGAAATCTCTAGCTGTCTCATCTGTAGTTGAAAATCCATTTCCCTTTTTCTCTCTTCCTGTTCAAATTGTCTGGCCTCCTTCTCAGCTCTTTCTTTGCTTTCCTGTTCAAATTGTCTGGCCTCCTGCTCAGCTCTGAGCTGTAGTTCCTTAAATTTAAATTCCCTTTCCAGTTTCCATTTCTCAAATTCTTGAGGGCTTAATTCCTTATTTCCCTCCAATTCCTGAGGTAACTCTTCAGACTCAGGACTCCCCCTTGTGGCGTGTTTGGGAGGCATCTTTTCTTTCTGGGGTGATTAGAGCAGCGTTCACTAATGTTTAAAAGGACCTGTTTTTCTTATTTTACTTCCAGTTACTGATATAAATTTATTTCAAGCCTTTTCTTTTAGTACTTTCCCTCAGATCTGCTATGACCTGGCTTCTGCCTTATCCACAGCGCTCTCCTATCTCAGAGCCTGGGATTTTACTTACAGTAAGCCCTCTGATCCTCAGATCCTGAGGTAAACTCAGAAATTCCCTCTCAGAGAATTCAAGCCTTTTCCTTAGGTTCTCTCCCTCAGATCTGCTATGACCTGGCTTCTGCCTTATCCACAGCGCTCTCCTATCTCAGAGCCTGGGATTTCACAGCAAGCCCTCTGATCCTCAGATCCTGAGGTAAAACTCAGAAATTCCCTCTCAGAGAATCCAAGCCTTTTCCTTAGGTTCTCTCCCTCAGATCTGCTATGACCTGGCTTCTGCCTTATCCACAGCGCTCTCCTATCTCAGAGCCTGGGATTTCACAGCAAGCCCTCTGATCCTCAGATCCTGAGGTAAACTCAGCAATTTCCTTTCAGAGTCGTTCCCTATCTTAGACCCCCCTGATCTGGGTTCTGAGGCCCCGCTACTAAGCTTTTCCCAAAAGCTCTAGCAGGAACCAAACCTCATTGCCACAGATCCTGTCTAAAAGGTACCCTTGACTCAATAAACTCTTTTATAAAGGCTTCACTGGATTATTTCAATAGGCTTCACTGGATTATTTCAATAGGCTTCACTGGATTACTTCGTTTCCCGCCGCTGGACACCAATGTCGCGATTTGACCCTTTTTGGATCCCGCACCTCTAGAACCTATGTGGCGTGGGACCCACTCGTGCCTTGGTCTGTCCACCTAGACTCAGACCTCAGAGCACACCAGGGCAAAACTAAACTCTTTCCTTTCTTCCACTGCTGCCACCAGGAGATCCCTAGATCCCCATAACTCCTTTAGAAAGAATCAGGTCCACTCTTTAATGAAATAGAAAGATCTTTAGTTTATTTGCTTATTTGTTTCAGCATTTCAACATTCAGTTCTATTCCTTCTCCCTTCCAGTCACTGGTCAATCACTTCTCAGATCTCCTACTATATTTTCATCAGTCTAATCACAATCACTTAAATCTCTGAACTCTCTAATCAAACTCCTTCCAAAATTCTGATCTGATCTTCTCCCCCTCAGGCTCTGCCTCTTATACTCTGCCTCTTGGCTCCGCCTCTCAGCAACATAAATATGCATGACTCACTCTAACTAAACCTGAGCCATGACCACATTTAAAGGAGAACGCTACAGGGCCTTCCAGTAGTATCACGTGTGACAAGTTTGTGACATTTAAAAAACAAAGTGGAGGCCATCTGCCAGGACCTGGACCACCACATTTTGGCAGTAGATCAGGTTGAGATGTTCACTGCACCAGCTTGTCTGGTTATATTATATCAATTTCAGCCTGTTTCATCATCTGAGGTTGACAAGATGCTAGATCACTGCAGGGCCACCTCAGCCTCCCTAGATCCTTGCCCTCCCTCATTTTTAAAAGTTGCCAGGCCAATAACAATGGAATGGGCCACTTCTATCATCAATTCATCCCTCCTTGAGGATCGGGTACCCCAAATCCTCAAGGAGACACTTATCAGGCCCATCTGGGAAAAAATGAACTTGGCGGCAGATGATTGTAACAACTATCGTCCTGTCACCAGTGTTCCTTTTTTAAGCAAGCTAGTGGAGAGGGTGATGGCCAACCAACTTCAGGCATTCTTGGATGAAACCAATGCCCTCGACCCATTCCAGTCTGGGTTCAAGCCACGTTATGACACAGAGACAGCATTGGTCTTTTGAGGGAGGCCAACAGGGAGAAAATGTCCCTGGTTTTCCTCCTTGACCTCTCAGTGGCCTTTGATACCATCAACCGCAGTATCCTCCTGGGGAGGCTTTCTGGATTGGGGATCAGTGACCTGGCTTTGTCCTGGCTCCAGTCCTTCCTGGAGGACTGCCCCCAGACTCCTTTGACTCTCAATTGTGGAGTCTCTCAGAGGTTCCTCATCTCCACATTACTGTTTAATATTTATGTGAGGCTGCTGGGGGAGGTCATCTGGAGATTCAGATCTATCTCTCCTCCTAATCTGCTGTAGTGGATGCTATCCTGTCCCTTGAGTGCTGCCTGACTGCAGTACTGGAGTGGAGGCCAACAGATTGAGACTGAACCTGGAAAAGACAGAGGTCCTTCGAGTGGATGCTCCAGCTGTCTGTGGATTGGGTGCCTCCTTTCCTTTGAGGGTGCTACTCTCTCTGCGAAGGATGAAGCTCATAGTTTGGGTGTCCTACTGGACCCAATGCTTTCTATGGATGATCAAATAGTGTCTGTGGTCTGGTCTGCCTATTTTCATTTCAGGCGGATTGCCCAGCTGCGTCCCTACCTTGGCACCAGATCCTTCATCATGCTGCTCCATGCACTGATAGTCTCAAGATTAGACTACTGCAACATTCTCTACATGGGGCTGCCCTTGAGGCTGTCATGGAAACTTCAACATGTCTAGAACATGGTGGCCAGGTTATTGAGCAGAGTGAATAAATATTAACGTATCACCTCAATTCTGGCCAACTTACACTGGTTACTGGTCTGTTTCCATTGTCTGTTTCTTCAAGGTGATGGTTCTAACCTATACTAAACGGGTTGGGACCTCAGTACCTGGCAAAATGCCTACTTCCAACAGGATCTGCCCATCTTACAAGAACATCTCAAGCAGACAGGCTGAGAATGCCAGCCTGGATGGAGAAGGCAAGAAACCAAGCCTTCTTGGTGGTTACTCCTTGGCTGTGGAATGAACTTACTCCTGCAATTCATCTGGCCCCTTCGCTGGCAATTTTTAAAAAGTCATTGAAAACCTTGTTATTTAAGCAGGCATTCCAATACCTGTGGATTCAACTGAGCCTAGCTAGCCTACTTGATCAAGTCGACCATTTTAAATGTTTTTATGCAAATATATTTTAATGATTTTGATTGTATTGTTTATTTGTATTTTATTATTTTTATTTTCTGTTCTGTGAAATTGTATTTTAATTATTGTGTTTATTGTAAACCACCCAGAGTGGCCTTTGGCCAGATGGGCGGTATAAAAAAATGAATGAATGAATGAATGAGGCACAGAATAAATTTGTTCATAGTAAAATCACAAGGCTTAGTAGGAAAACGGAACAAGCAAAATAAACATAATCCTACCAAACCAGTGCACAGAGACTAGGATGTGAGGAAGCCACTCAACCCTTATCTAGCTCAAATCTGATCTGCCCAATACCCTTTAGGTACATTCCAACTCACTTTCTCCCCAAATCCCCAAGTTCTTGATCTCCATTAAATTTGTGAATGGGGAAAAAGAAAACAACTATGACTTGATTGAGTGGTGCTGCTGCGCAGTGCATTAACTGTGTGACCTATCCACTCAAAGTCCATACATTAATAATCCTCCCACAATTATATACATATTCAATACTAATATTTTATATTTCAGTAATTTTTTAAAAAAGTAATCTGAGTGAGGGGGAGAAAAGAAAGAAAAATATTCCAGAAAACAAAATGTTTACCTAAATAATGATGCAAACCTTTCTCTTCACCTTACAGCTCTGCAAAATGGCTGGCAGATCATATAGAGGCCTCTGTCTGAGCCCTCCCTGGTGCCTCAGTGGTTGGAGTGGCTAGGGGAACATTTGGGCTTTACAGGGCTCCACTAAGTCTACTGAATTATTTTTGATCCACTGTGGTGTTGCTCTATCCTACTAAATTATACATAAGTGGCAAAATACTGAATCAATCAAGCATACAAGTGCTCAAGAATGATGATCTGTGAGAACTCAATTTGTTGTCACATGGCTTTCAGCTTTTAATTTTGTGCTAGGGCCGTGTACTGGATTCAAAGAAATCCAAAATTCAAGTCTGACTTGGAACAATATATATGAGGGTTGAAGGGGAATCGGCCAGACCTGGTTGTTCAGCAATGTGAAGTAAATTTATAAATTGCTTTGGATCTGGGGCACAAATCACTTTACTTAGCTAGTGATTTTTTTCTTCTGAAAAACACAAACTTTAAAGGTGCCCAGTACAAAAGCTCCTGAAAACAGCAGTAGTAATACTACCTAGCATTCATAAAAATCAATGTTGACAGGTGCGCCGCCCCTGCGAGGTGGGACAAAGGGTCAAGAATTGACCCAGGACCCTCCTCCTGGGTGGGCGGGGCTTTAGGGTGACGTAGGGGGTTGTTGAGGCCACCGTGGGCCTATAGGAGGGGTTCATAGACACCGGGGGGGCCGTGACCAGAGCGTGGCCTCAGGATTGGCCCCCGAAGTGACGTGTTGCCCCTGCGGCCCTGTGGGCCAATGGGGAGAGGTTGGAGGGGTTTGGCTAGAAAAGGGGTGGCTGTAGGGCATGCCTTGGCATGCCCTTAGGCCGCCTGGGGCTGAAACTCCACAGCGGTTGCTGAAATGCCACAGCGGTGGTTTTGGGGGCCTTCTGCATGTGCTTGCTGCTCTTTGCAGAGACCGGTGCAGCTTGGAGAAGATGGAGGACAAGGAAAACCAGCTCCCCAGGACAAGCCAAAAGGCCTCGGTGAAAGCCAAAAGGCGCTTGCGCCCCCAAGGTTACTACTATGGGCCTGTGGGCTTTTCCAAGCCCCTGTGCCCCTTAGGACCCCCTGCAAGTCTCAGGGGGATGCTGCCTGAAGACCCAGAAAATCTAAGAAGAAAATGCAGGTCTGCAGAAGACATATTCGTATTTACCACAAAGCCAAAGCAGAAGTCGAAAAGCACAAGAAAGCCGGCCTGCACCCTGATGTGGGGTGATGAGGAGGAGGATGGGCTTGAGTGCGATTGTGGGCAATGGTCAAAAAGAGCTTTACAGAAGCCAACCATTGATGCCCTGAAATCAGCAGAGGACATGGATGGCTGTGTGCTGGCGAAACCGGGCTTTGCGGGGGACGCCGATGGCCCTGAGGATCTGATGGTGGAAGAGGTTTCAGATGAAGGCTTTGAGAGTGATGCAGAGCATCAAGTCAGCCAGGTAAGAGCATTTTCTAAAAGCTATAGTTATGGGGTATGTTAGGGGTTTTAAGGTCTTTTAAAAAACCTTACTAAAAGGTTGTTTCATTCTCACCCACAGGAGAAGGCTCGGGATGATGAGCTTGAGTGCGATTGTGGACATGGGCCAAACAGAACTGACCTGAAATCAGCAGATGATGTTGTTTCATTCTCACCCACCAGAGAAGGCTTGGGCTGCTGAGGATGAGAAACTGCCCTGCATGAATATACAGCCTGTAAATCTATCCTGTATTGCATGTGTTTCTACATATACAGCTTGTAAATCTATCCTGTATTTCATGTGTTTCTACTACCCCTGAAGCTTAGATGTTTGCTTTACAATACCCTTGTAATATACTGTCTTTTAGTAAAGAGCCTTTATTGTACCATACCTTGTTTATATTTGTGTTAACGATTGAGATGGCTGCACAGGGGAAAATACTACAAAATATCTATTATACACCCTCATCAGTGGGGAGTTTTGGCGGTCTGAAGCCTCTATTTAGGGAAGCCAAAAAGCAGATCAAAACATTGAAGGTAGGGGATGTTTCTCAATGGCTTTCTGATCAGGATGCCTATACACTGCATAGACTGGCTAGAGTTCATTTTAAAAGAAATAAGACCATTGTTTCCAAAGTAGATGCTCAATGGCAGGCAGATTTGGTTGATATGCAACAATTTGCTCGGTACAACAGGGGCTACAAGTATATCATGGTATGCATTGACATCCTTTCTAAGCACAGCTGGGCAAAAGTTCTCAAAGGCAAAACAGGTAAAGAAGTGGCCAAAGCTTTTGATGCTATTTTCAAACAAGACGGAAGAAAACCTGACAAAATACAGACAGACCGTGGTGGGGAATTTCTAAACAGGCCTGTAAGCAGCTTATTCAAGAAATGCGGAATACAACATTTTGTCACCAATAATGAGGTAAAAGCGGGGGTGGTGGAGAGGTTTAACAGAACATTAAAAACAAAAATGTGGAAGTATTTCACGGCTAATAATACCTACAGGTATGTGGATGTATTACCACAGTTCCTGAAAAGTTATAACCACAGCATTCATAGAACTATTAAATGTAGACCTGTAGATGTGAATCATCACAATGCTCTGGCCATCTGGAAAAGGGTGTGTGGGGCCTCTGCTGAAACAAAAAAAGAGGTTCCAAAACTCAGAAAAGGTGACTGTGTGAGGGTTTCTAAAATGAAGGGGGTATTTGATAAGGGCTATGAACAGAATTTCACCACTGAAATATTTAAAGTGGATCGGTTTATCAAAGGCGCAGAGAGGCCTGTATACCAGTTAACAGCTTATGATGGGGAGGCCATAGTCTGGACTTTCTATCCTGAAGAACTACAGAAGGTTAATGACCTGGAAGACAGATTGTACAGAATTGAAAAGATTTTGGACACAAAAGGCAGGGGCACAAGAAAGCTTCACTTAGTGAAATGGTTAGGTTGGCCTAGCAAGTTCAACAGCTGGGTGTCTGCCTCTGAAGTTTCTGAGGTCGTATAGGACAGAGAAGCAAAATGGGCGATCATGGTTTTTACATCACACTCCCCAGCAACGCTGGTAAGAAAGTCTTTCCTCAAAATACAAATGCCAGCTTTACAACAATGCTACCCTGGCCCTTAGATTTGAACGGGGTTTGGGAAGTTGGCCTAGCCGAGATACAGTATCCTCGGAGCTGGTACACAATCCTTAAAAATGCCCTGTTTTCCATTTCTGAGGGTACAAATAAATGGGCCTTTCAGTTACACAGGGGCTATTACAAGGACGGGAGACGTGGTGGTGCTGCGGGTTAAACCGCAGAAGCCTCTGTGCTGTAAGGTCTGTAGATCTTCAGCTGTAAGATCGAATCCACATGACGGAGTGAGCGCCCGTCGCTTGTCCCAGCTCCCGCCAACCTAGCGGTTCGAAAGCTTGCAAATGCGAGTAGATAAATAGGGACCACCTCGGTGGGAAGGTAACAGCGTTCCGTGTCTAAGTCGCACTGGCCATGTGACCACGGAAGATTGTCTTCGGACAAACGCTGGCTCTATGGCTTGGAAACGGGAATGAGCACCGCCCCCTAGAGTCGAACACGACAGGACAAAAATTGTCAAGGGGAACCTTTACCTTTTATTACAAGGACATTCCTGACCTTCTGAACAACATGAATAATACTATAAAACAAGCTATAGATCTGCAACAAGCGTGGCTGACCTATGACCCAGTCATGGGAAAAGATAGATTCACAGGCCCTGAAAGTTACTTCTTTTTAGCTGGTGCTGAGTTAGCCCGCATTTTGGGGGTCCCTCCGGATGAACCCGTCGGAAAAATACCTCATGCTGCAGACCTTACCGGAGGTTTCAGCTCTTTGTACATCTATACGGATATCATAGAGTACCAAATCATGGGAGACCACTCTGTACCTCTGTTATGCTGTATCCCCGTCAGAGGAGAAACCTACAAATGTGTTACAATTACGTACAACAAGCCACATTACGTATTGATGAGTAAGAACCACATCAACACAATCACCATTGAAATAAAGACGGATCAGAACCAAGATGTGCCATTCACTTTGGGGAACGTTGTTGTGAGGTTGCATATTCGCCCCAGAAAAGGTTGTGCGTAGGAAGAGAAAAGAAGAACGTTAAAATGGTTGTGTTAAAAGACTATGGAGATGTCAATGTTTATAGGGCTTACTATAATGCACAGGCAGGTCGCGGCCTCCCCGGATTTCACGGCACTGTAAACATGTACGGGGCAGGGCTGTTCCGAAAGGCCGTCCCCCTCTTGAGGAGAGGTTTTGAGTTTATTAAACCCCACATTAAGACAGCCATGCATAACATCGCTGGAGATGTCGTGGGTCATGTTATGAAAAAAGTGAGACCCCAAGAAGGCTCAGGACTCACGTACCTGAAAAGAAGGGGAGGAGTTAAATAAAAAGCAGATCATCAACGCTTAGGTCCTCCTAAGTGCTTAAACACAGGAGTGCCTCCTAAAAAATGTCAGAAGCTTTGGAACAGGAAGAAGAAAGCAAACTGGAAGATAAAGGGCCTGAAACGGGGCAGGGGAGACATCTTTTAAAATGGACTTCATTCACGGAGCCTCTGAAGAATGTACCAAATCTGAATTGGATATTTTTCAACTATCACCTACACAAACCAGTGTGGAAAGCAGCATGTACATTGAGGTACCACCGTTGGCCTTCCTAACACCCAACGCCCCATTCGAATTTTATATAACTGGCAACAGTGAAGATTATATCGATTTAAACAATACATTGCTCTATGTGGTGTGCAAGATCACAAAAGCAAATGGGACAGCCATTGCTGCTGATGCTAAAGTAGCCTTGGTAAACTACCCCATTGCCTCGCTGTTTAGTCAACTGGACGTCACTCTTGGAGACCGACTTATCAGCCAGAGTAATAATTGTTACCCCTATAGAGCCATGATAGAACTGCTTTTGAACTACGGCTCTGACAGCTTGAGCACCCAATTTGCGGCGGGTGGTTTTTATAAAGATGGCCATCTAACCATGGAGCAAACTGCCACGGTGCCGGAAACTGGGGCTTTAGAACCAGAGCACAACACACAAAGAATTACAAAGTCGGAAATGGGATCTGATGGGCCCATTGCACAACGAGCTATTTTTTCAAGAGAAAATGTTACTGGACGGTGTAGATGTGAAAATCAAACTCACCCGTAGCAAGGATATATTCCAAAACTTCAATGTTAATTTTATAGCCTTGTACCTTGATGGGGTTCAAGTTCCATCAAAACCCCTCCAGCCTGATTATGCAAATGGCCTATGGGTGCGAGAATACATGCAGTTGGCATGCTCATGGTTGCTCAGAACATTATTCTCTGATCAAAACTGGAAACCTTAGAGCAGAGATCCGTTTTGCCCAGCACCTGCCTGTCACTATTAACATTATCTTATATGGGGTATTTGACAACGTGATTGAAATCAATCACAGCAGAAACGTCCTCTTTGATTACATGTGAAGATGAACATGGTGCAGATATTAAGTGTATTACAAAGAGACAAAACCTTTCTAGATGTCTACCCCTGTGACCTGTTACCAAGGAGCCTTATTACCAAAAGACCTACCGGAATAGTGGTGAACACACCCACCACCCACACTATGCCTGGGGAACACTGGCTGGCCATTTATTTGCCAACTAATGGCCCTGGAGAGTTTTTTTTACTCATACAGTGTAAACCCAGACAACCCACGCATCCCTGAAACCATTACAGCTTTTTTATGGCGCCAGTGCAAAGAAATAATATTCCAGCAGAGACAGCTACAACACCCTTCAGCAGTGACCTGCGGCTATCACTGTGTGTTCTTTTTACAGAACAGAACAAAAGGCCTGTCATTTGACCAGATTTTAAAGCTGTACTCGGAAGATGCTTCCAAAAATGATCACATGGTTGTAGAGGTTGTCAAGGACAGAAAAATTAAAAGGTCTCCCCAACCCTGCAGTCCGTTTCATCATGTTCAAGCCTGTGGCCCCCAGTGTAAAACATAAAATGTAAGCTGTGCATAAAATAAAATAAAGACAAAAGTTAAATGTTTTACCTGTCTTGTTTTTATTGATGTATTTTAGAAAGTGCGCCATTTGGGCTTCTTGACTACTAGTCTCGCCAGGGTTGTGGGAAGCTCTTCCACACTCAGCCATTCTGGACTCTTGAATTGTTTCTTGGGCTGGGCAACAGCACCCGTTGCAGGTAGAGGGGAGGAGGAGGAGGAGATGATTTCAGGGCTTCTAATTGCTCTCTAGCGGCTGAATTCCCCACAAGAGACGTGGGCATTTTAGTTCGGCCATAGCTTTCAGAAAAATATCCCAGCCTTTGGGTTTTCTCTTAGCAGAAATAGTCGTAGACTGGGTGACCCCTCTGACCAGATCCAGAATATTAGAGCCAGGTAAGAACTCTCCCCAATACAGGAATGTCCCTTTGTCATCCCACGAAGAGATATCTTGATGTTGGCTTAATTTACTTAGCAAAAACTCTGCATTTTTCTTGTACCAGTTGGGGATGCTGTCTAAAACCTCTTGAATAACAGTGGCTCTGTCATCAAGGATGGGCGCTTGATGAGGAGAGGGGGGAGATGCGGGTCGTTGTGGGGGAGGAGGACTTGATTTTTCCACAGCCTCTTGTTTGGTCAGCACTAAAAACCTCTATAGAACGCTGTTGTAAAGCTTGGCTTTTTCATACTCTGACAAGTCTGATCTTAAGAGAATTTCTCTCATCTCAGAGTCCAGGTGTCTCACCGTAGTAGTCCTGATGTTTTCTGGCACACCCCTCAGCTCTTGTAGCTGAGCACTGGGGACCAAATACATCTTTCCAGCATATTCAATTACTTATTAGTTAAAAGACTGGTTATTAGAGGGATGGCAAAGCTCAATAAGGGGCCCAGGAAAACTCCAGACTGCTTCACCAGGTGCTTCTTCCGCCACAGGGGGACCCTCTTGTTACTCAAGGTTTTAATCAGAGTATGTTTTTTCTTTAAAACATGTACCTGTTGAGGCGTTAGAGCAATGTTTCCTTTTAAAGTGTCCAGAGCAATTTCTGAAATGGCGGTGATCAGATCATCCAAAGCAGCACATAAAATGGCTTTTCTCTGGCACAGGGGTGCCTTAATAAGGAGTTTTAAAAGCGGGAGGTTTCGCCTGATACATTCAGACATGATGCCTTGCAGAGGAACCTACCCCAATAAAGATAAAGGTCTCAAAGCAGCCATCTTTTGTTGCCTGAAGCAGCCTTCTTCATTGTATAGACCACAGGCCAGTCAGGAGGGAAAAGCCCTGTTCTCAGTCTGTAAGATTCAGGAGTATTAGTGTTTAAATCCACCAATAGATAACCGTGGGGGACTCTTGTAGCATCTGCGAATGTAGCATCTTGTAGCATCTAGCCTCCATGAAGAAATGGACATTTCGTGGGTACATCTGGTGGGCTAGAGTGGCAATTTGCAGTTTATCCCTGGGATTTTTAAATAGGACCATATACTTGGCATTTAGACTAATGCTGCGGGCACTTTTCCCCTTGCAGAAAACGTTCTGAGTAATTAAAAAAACATGTTCCTGTGATTGCACATATTGTGTAAATAACTTTTCCACTTCCTTATTATCAGAGGCACACAGCATCAAATCGTCTAAAATCAAGAAGTTTATTTTAGTGGTGGGTAACAGAACATCATCACCAAATTTATCCAGCAATCCTTCTGCAAAACAAATAAAGGGATATTTACACAGGATATTTTTGTATACAGGTTGCCAACAGTTATAACACCAAATATTTTCAGGCATATCAGAAAATACACTGCGAGCGTTGTCCAACATGTTTTTTTATATATAAAAAAAGGTTTTCCACAGCTGCTAGGCCCTGCTAGAATGGCTTAAAAAGGATGGACCCACCTCTTATTCATTTCAGTAGCCATAAGGAAGGGTTTTAAAACCTTCCATAATCACTCTTTTGTCATAAACCACCTTTTGAGTTTTTCTTAACAGCTTTGTGCGGATCAGCCACTGTCGTTTATCCCTAACAATCCCTGGTTGCTGCACAACTATTTCACGGGGTGAGCCGTCTTGCTTGTCTGAAACGTGCATAAAAACCAGGTCTTTGAGACTATCAAAATTAATTTTTTTCACAATTAGCAACATTCAGTGTGATTCCTTTGACCTTCAGGCATGCAATGTTGTTCAAAAGCTTATATGCGTATGATTTAGGGCCAGAAGAAACAAACTCAGTGATATGCAGCCCTGCTGGGACTTCACTTGTGAGGTCCCCCAAGTAATCCTCTAAGGGCGGGTTCCATTCCCCCTTCCGGTGCACAAAAATGACAGAATCTGTATCATGATAGAGAACTCTATCCTGCAGTTTGTCCAGCAGCTGGTAAAGCTCCAGGCATGCATAAGCTGTGGTAAAGCAGGCTATGAACTCATTTTTTCTACCCCTGGTGGTTATTCTGTCTACAGCATGTTTCCAGGACACACACACCGCATCATCCTTGAGAAATTTAAACATTGACACCGTGTAAGCCTCTGAAAATAGGAGATTGAAAAATTCATCAGGATCTCTCACCACCTGAGTGTTAGCCAGGTTTGTTCTCTGACCAAATTTTCCCCATAGAGAGTTTAAAAATAATTTGGCAATCTGCCTCTTTGCTGGATTTACAGCAATCTTCTCTTTCTGTAGATGCACTCCCTTTTTATTGTAATAATCAGTGATATATTTATCTTTATCTGCATCACTGACACAGCACTCGGGAAAACCTGAGGCTTCCTGTTTGTGGTGAAGGTGTAGCTCCATGTATTCTGAAAATAGGCCTGCTGATCAGTTTTCAAAATGCCACACTTTATAGATTTTCACAACCCTGTAGCCCTTCTCTATGGCCGCATTCAGCTCAATAGTCCACCATGTCCCCAGCAAGGCTCTCTCCTCATCAGAATGCTGACACGGGTCTAGCTGATGGCCTTCTGCACAAGCGGCACACAGCACAAACACAAGTTTTCCACCGACCCTGGAGGGTAGCACTGGGAAAAAGAGGCCTCTTGGTGGATAGACTTTAGCCTTTACGAAACCAAAGTATGCAGACACAGGTTCAAAGTTCTCAAAAATGATTTTGGGGTGACCCAGAGGATACTCTTTAGTTTTGTTGACATAGGGGTAAAGGCTGGTAAAATCATAGTAATGAATCTGCTCTCCACGTTTAGGCTTGTAGTACAGACAGACTGCATTTGTACGACCCCCAAAGAGAGCATCCCTAGGTTCTAAGGGCTCTGGAAAATCAGCTGAAGCAAGGAATTCTTTTAGCTCTTTGTCTGTTTTTAGCATAGCTCTCCACTCATGTTCCCAAATTGATCTGACCTCAAAACTCTTGCTTTTCAGGACAGCTGCCCTTTCCTGTGTAGCATTGTAAAGAGCCCCATATGTTTTTCCTGCCAGAGGATTCCAATCCTCAGAATGATAACAAAGGACACAGCCATGGGAAAAACAGCCCAAGAATTCTAGACAGACTCCACAACCCTTCTCAACCATATAACCATCCACATAAAAGTGATCAATAAGAAATTCCCCATCATTCAAGGTGTGCTGAATCCTGATTTTTTTTCTTTATGTGCAATATAAGACAACCATTGGATTGCCACAGATGAATATCTTTTACACTGGTTATGATAGTTGTCTGGCTGAGGAATAGCTATTGTGTTTTTCTTCAGAAACCTGAATCTGTACATGGCAAGACACACACTAGCCAGGGTGGGGTATTGAAAGGTAAGGTAAAGGTAAAGGTTCCCCTTGACATTTAGTCCAGTCGTGTCCGACTCTAGGGCGCGGTGCTCATCCCCGTTTCCAAGCCGTAGAGCCAGTGTTTGTCCGAAGACAGTTTCTGCGGTCACATGGCCAGCGCGACTAGACACGGAATGCTGTTACCTTCCCACCGAAGTGGTACCTATTTAACTACTTGCATTTGCATGCTTTCGAACTGCTAGGTTGGCAGGAGCTGGGACAAGCGACGGGAGCTCACTCCGTCGAGTGGATTCGATCTTACGACTGCTGGTCTTCTGACCTTGCAGCACAGAGGCTTCTGCGGTTTAACCCGCAGCGCCACCACGTCCCTATTAGCGCCACCATGGTCTATGGCAAACCACTCATATTCATCACCACGCTTTTTCTTAATCTTTGTCAATTCCATGATCTCGTGGCGATATTTTGTGCAGGCCTGTACCAGGATATTAACATCCTGTTGGCAATAGAAAGCCAGTTCTCTCTGCAGGTTAAAGGTTTTTGTCTGATTCTCAGCATACCATTGTAAAAAAGCCTTCTGCTCAGAAGGCATCATGTATTGCAGCCCATAATCTTCTGGGGGTGGCATGGGACCCTTGTACTGGCTATTTTCAGGGGTATTGAAATAATGAGGGAAATATCCCTTAGACTCCTGCTCGAACCCAAGACATTTGGGGAGCTTTGAGAGGGCCATGGGGAGATGGCTGAGAGAATCCAGGAATTTTATACCTAGAACTTTTACTGTTATAGATATAAGTTTACCCCCTTGAGCGATAAGATCTACCTCCAGTTTTTCTTTGACCAGTTGGTGGAGGATGAAATAGCCATCATAACCTTTTGAATTATGGGCTATAAACGTAGTGCCCACAAAAAGCTGCCCTTTTGTGAAAGTCCGAATGAACTCTGCTATGCAAGACTCATCCTTAAACTTCCAGGTTTTCCCATAAGTCCACCCCTTTTTTTCCACAGGCTTTTTCTTGGTGCCGCCAGATCCCTTCTCCTCCTCACCAGAGGCTGAAGCCTCGCCCTCACAGTCTGAAACATTATCTGGACCCTCAATGTCTTCAGTCTCACCCTCCACCTCACCAGAGGCCGTAGCCTCACCCTCACAGTCTGAACCACTATCACAATCCTCTCCCTCCTCATCATCAAAATTCTGACCCCTAGAAGCCTGTACACCACCACCAGCCCCAGTTTCCACAGAGGCCCCTTCTTTAAAGCAGTCTAAAGTTTCCCCCTCAAAGGCTTTTAGGTAAAGGTAAAGGTTCCCCTTGACATTTAGTCCAGTCATGTCTGACTCTAGGGTACGGTGCTCATCCCCGTCTCCAAGCCATAGAGCCAGCGTTTGTCCGTAGACAGTTTCCGTGGCAAAACAGGCAGTAGTTTTTAGCACCAAAAAGGGCTTTTATGTTGAGGACCCCATAATAATGATTATCATGGAGAAATACTGTATATCAGGGGTCTCAAACATGTGGCCCGGGGGCCAATTGCGGCCCGCGGGATGATAGTTTGTGGCCCCCGCCTTAATATGAAAGTTTAAGGAGCGGGAGCAGCGGCGGCGGCACCTACTTGGCGAGCGTGGGGCTTCCTCCCCGCCTTGTAGGGGCTGGGTCCCGCCTGCCCCCCCGAAGCGCCCACGCGTCCAGAAGGGGAGCCCTCTCTCTACCTGGCAGTCTTCTCCCTCAGGGGTTTGGCACCACCGGGGCTTCTGCCTTTAGGTCTCTCTCTCTCTCTCTCTCTCTCTCTCTCCCACCTCTCCGCGGGTCACCTGGCGAGGCTGCTGCTGCTGTCGCCTTGTCCTCTCTGTGCTTCTCCTTCCCCCTGCCTGGCGCTTCTCCGCTCCCTGCCCAGACGTGCCACAGGAGGGGGTGCTGCCGAGAGAACAGCCTTCTCGTGCGCACTCCCCTCCCCCCGTCTCCCTGAGCCACACTGGGCAAGACCACGGCATCTTGCCAGAGTGGGAATCAAGAAGCCCCAGGAAGCCCCATTAGCCCTTGGGTAGGGGGGAGAGATTACTCTGCTGATGGGGCCAGCCTTGCAGAAGGGGTGCATGCAGCTGCTAGGGGTGTGTGTGTGCACAGGGAGTGTAGGAGCGCCAGGCGGGGGGAAGGAGAAGCGCAGAGAGGACGAGGCGACAGCAGCAGCAGCCTCGCCAGGTGACCCGCAAAGAGCGGGGGGGGGGGAGAGAGAGACCTAAAAGCAGAAGCCCCGGTGGCGCCAAACCCCTGAGGGAGAAGACTGCCAGGCAGGGAGAGGGCCCCCCTTCTGGACGCACAGAGCCACATTTCAAATTTTTGCAGACCCCTTCTCCTTTGATGTGCAAGATGCCCCTCCTGTGCTTCAAATGGAGCTCATTGACCTGCAGTGCAACTCTGAACTCAAAGCAAAGTTCAGGGAGGTGAGTGGAAAAGCAGACAAGCTTGGGCAATTTTTGAGAGAATTGACCCCCAGCTTCCCTGAGCTTTCCCGAATGTTCAAGTGGACCATGTGCCTTTTTGGGAGCACATACTTGTGCGAAAAGCTCTTCTCCACCTTGAACTTCAATAAGTCCAAGTACAGGTCCAGACTGACTGATGATCATCTTCAAGCCATACTGAGGGTCTCAACTGCTTCCTCCCTCAAGCCAAATGTGGCTCGGCTATGCAAGAGGAAGCGCTGCCAGGTCTCTAGCAGCAAGGAGTAGGCAAGAGAAGCCATGTTCAGAAGAACAGTTCATGTTCTTCAATGTTCCATTCATATTCAGGACAATTCATGTTTAGAAGATTACAGGTTAAAGAACTGTTAATGCAGACATTTGAATCTGAATACAGCAGATATAGAAGACTGAAGAAATCACATATAGTCGCTCACTAGAGAAATATTATTATTATTATTATTATTATTATTATTATTATTATTATTATTATTATTATTATTATTATTATTATTATTACTATTATTATTATTTACTGGTTGATTTATTTATTTTCTTATTAATTCTTAATTTGTTTATTTATTTTTTTCATCTTATTTTGTGTTAAAAAATAAAGAGATTTGAGAAGATTGGAATTTTTTTAACAAAGCTTTTCTTGTGGAAAATCTGATGCGGCCCAGCCTCACCCAGACTCTGCCTCCAGCGGCCCCCAGGTAAATTGAGTTTGAGACCCCTGCTGTATATGTTTGTGGGTACTGGAGATCTTGTGGTTTAAATAAGCCCCAACCTTTGTCCCCATAGTGGGTGACTTGTATATTTACCTTTAAGCGATTCTCAAAAAGAGGAATATCAGCCAGAGAGACCTCTTTTTCTACAGGCCAGTCGATGGCTCGATACAACTGCAGGGCTGCTTTTGTCAGCTCAGCATCTGTTGGGACCTTTTCAGCCATCACAGCTAACAGACCACCCCAAAGCAAAGTTTACTGTTCACACTGCTGAAATCTACTAGATATTTCCTTTTCTTATTTATGATTTCACTATGAGGTATAGAGCGCAAGGCTCTTGTAGGGCCCCCGCCCCCACGGGGAGGTTTCACAATGGTTACAATCAGGCACAAAGTGCCCTCAAGACACAGCTCCATGTTGCTTTGCAACAGATTGGCCAGCTGAGAGAGGAATTCCTCAGCATCGAGACTCCCTTTAACCTTCTTCACTGAAAACAAAGGATCCCTTAGACTGGCCCCTTCAAACCTCAGCTGTACAAAATCCCCAGGCTCAAGGCTTTGGTTGACATCATCAAGAACCTGCTGTATCGCACTGTGCATTGCATCAATAGCTTGTGTATATGACTGTATATGTTCTAAATTAACAAATCGGAATTCCTGTGCAATATGTTGTGCTCTGTATCACCCATTACCACCTGTTTATTACTTCTGCATACACTTGTGGGGGGTCTGTATCAGGCCCTGAATTATTTTCAGGAGCGAGATCTTCTGAGTATTGTGAGGGTTCTTGAGAACCCTGGTCATCAAGACCAGAAGGGTCCTGAGAACTCTGGGCCTGTTGTGTAGAACTAGAAGGCAGAGGCTCAGGGCACCTTTTCCTACGTGAAAGCAGTTTTTTTTAGCCCTGTTTAACAATTTCATAGATCTATTGCGCCAGTATAGCTTCCCTGTGATTTGCTTTCCCCCCCCCCTCTTTTTCCAAACTGCTGGCTGGGTCTCCCCCTTTTCATTTTCCCTCTTTTGGGTGGCTGATGTATGTCAGGATAGCCCAACCCTGTTTGGATTTGAGGTGGCTTTGCACAAGAGAAATGGTCCATTTTTAAAATCATATCACAAACCATATCAACATCAGGCAAGACTCCCATCATTTGGGTCAGCTTCTTTTCCCACTCTTTAGCCATTCTAATGACATTAATAATCATTTCAATTTTTTTAAACCAATCAACAGATGGTCTGGTATTTACATTAAACCCCCCTGTAGGTGCGCCAGATCCTGCGCTTCTGACATTTTCAGGCATCCCTTGCTTTTTCCTCCCCCTCACATCATGAGGTCTCGCTGGGGTGTTGCTGTCTGACCCTCCAGCATTCTTGGCTCTTTTGGGAGCAGCTGCCATAATCTGATCTAAAAAAGACAATAATTGTGAAAGGTCCATCTCAGTGATATTCTCTCTCTCTCTCTCTCTCTCTCTCTCTCTCTCTCTCTCTCTCACACACACACACACACACACACACACACACACACACACACACACACACTTTAAATGGGTCAAGAAAAAACTGTAATTTAATTTTCTATAAGACAAAGGAGCAATCCCCCTGTTAAAACATCATACATGCAAACACCCTGACATAAAAACGCTCAGAACATACTATTGTCATTTCTCTTTCTTTTAAAGGTGTAGATGCGGGGCTGAGCCCTAACAGCAGTCGGTCTCTCAGGAATTGCTTTATGAAGTTTAGGGGATGGTGTCTTCATTGGGGCAACAAAATCTTCTTCAAAGTGTTTTTCTGAAAAGGAGATTATATTTTCCATTTAGAAACCTCTATAAAAACACAAACTATATAAGGTACACTATTTTAAAAAGCTGAACACGGTCTGCATTAAGCGACAATAAGGCGCAATAAGTCTATGTGTACCTCTCTAACAAAAAGGTTATACCTTATGGCAGAAATGTAAAATTACTCACCCAGGACCTCTGGGGAAAGGGAGCACACCTCGCCCACATTGCTCTGCGCCCCTACAAGGGTAAAGAAAAGGGCATGTTAGGACCTGCCTCACATTGCCTCCCAGCTTTTTAGCACTATACTGCAAGATTATGGAGAACATAGAGAGGCAGACCTATTCTATTGTGTGTACCTATCTGAGGATTGTATGTGAGCAACCTGAAAATGAATGGCCTAATCCAGAAATGAGCCCTCTTTTAAAAAATATAGACTCTTTGATTCAAACTCACTTTGAAGGTCAGATCAACTCTCATTTAAGACAGCTCAAGATTCATACCACGGCTGAAGCTTGTGCTACGTTCCTGTTAGCGATGCAATATGAATTTGCAGATGGAAAAATTAACTGGGGCTGCCTTGTAACTATGCTAGTCTTCTGTGGATGTCTGGCGAAGACCCTGCAGAAATCCTACAGGATCCTGTCAAGCAAGGACCTAAATTCTCTGACACAGTGTATGACAAACTATATTATGAAGAACCAAGCAAAGTGGCTTCTTCAAAACAGTGGCTGGGTAAGTACCATCCAGAAATCTCCCCATTTATCTAAAAGAAAAGCAGCATTACTGTGAGATTTTTCTAAACCAATCCATTTTCTACTGATAGGGCGCTAATCTGCAAAGACATAAACACTACTTCCCCCCCCCTCTCTCTCTGTTGCAGGAAAATAGACTAAATATGCTTGTTGTTAGATAAGACATGAAACTACACTCAAGGTTCTCCATACTCTGCAAAAGGCTACTAGGTCTTGTGTTACCTAAAACCTTTTTCTGTGTCTTGCAATAAAATAAAATATATACAAAGGCTCTGTCCTGCTCACTGTGATATTTTAAAACATAAGTCTTTCTAAGGGTTGACTGTCTACAAGGGAACAAACCCAAAGTTGCATTTTTCCCTTTATTTTAAGGATCAAGCCCCAATAGTTACATGCTTTTTCTAATTCTAAACATAACAGAAACCCTCCAAACCCCAGTTACATTTTCCCCTTTATTTTAAGGAACAAGTCCCAATAGTTACATGCTTTTTCTAATGCTAAACATAACATAACAAGTCCTTTAAAACAGATAAGCTCTTACCATGCATATCAGTGCAAAAAATAAAAAAATAATTTAAAAAGTTATACCTGTGTTGGTTTTCTAGTACATTGACTTTAACAATTTACAAACCCAATTTAGAATCAAGAGCACAAACTGAAGCAGATGGGGAAAAAAGTTTCCAGACCTAACTAGGATGCATTCCAAAGCCTCTGATTGGCCTCCAAACCACACTGGGGGACCTGTGCACGGCGCTATTATGCACTATCAAGATCATCTAGTTTGACCCTGGTTGGCAAATTACACATTTGAACATCATTTCCTGCTGCTCTTCAATCCCAAGGATCCCCAGAGCTTGGAGGTACAGTGGACCCTCGACTTACGGAATTAATCCGTATTGGAACAGTGGCCGCAGGTCGAAAAGTCTGTAGGTCGAGGGTCCATTTCCCATAGGAATGCATTGAAAACCTATTAATCTGTTCCGGCAGAAGGAAAAAATACCCCCCTCCAAAAAAATTAAAATAACAGCAACAGTGGAGCAAGTCCCACGCTATGACTGCAAAAAAAAAAAAAAAAAAAAAAAAAAAAAAATCACCAAAAACAACAACAACACAGAAACATACCCCCCAGCCCAAATCTACCCTCCAAAACCCACCCAGAACAACTTTTTAAAAAGAAAAAACAGCAGCACCTTACCAGTCTGAAGCATCCCGGGGTTCTGCAGAGGCTTCCCGTGCTTGCAAAGCCGTGCTTACTCGCGAGTAGACCCACGCCTTTGGCGGCGCTTACTCGCGAGTAGACCCGGGCCTTCGGGTTCAAAGGTTCTCATCTGTCCTTTACAATTTTAAGTGCACTTGGAAAGCAGGAGCTCTCTCAACTGCGACACACCCTATTATACAGTAATAAAGTTGAATTGCCCGCCTTTTCCCCCTGCCTATTTCTGTTCTTATGTCGATTCTCCGGCCGGAAGTCGAAGTGAAATTTTGCGGCTGGAGAAGCCCGTAACTCGAAAAGTCCGTAAGTGGAGCCGTGCGTAAGTCGAGGGTCCACTGTAATGTGATAAATGCAATGGCCTATTTTCTAGAGTAACAAAAGTACAACAAAGTTATGTTTTGTTTTGTTTTTTTAAAAACCAAACATAATACAGTGGTGCCTCGCAAGACGAAAGTAATTCGTTCTGCGAGTAGCGCCGTCTTGCGAAATTTTCGTCTTGCGAAAAGCGGTTTCCCATAGGAATGCATTGAAATTTAATTAATGCGTTCCTATGGGGGGGAAAAAAAAGTCAGAAAAAAGTCACTTACCAGGTACAGTAGACCCAGCCCCGCTCCTCACAGTGCCTTGGTAGCCCCGGAACAGCCGGACTCTGTGTGAGCAGAGCGCTGAACAGCTGAGAGTTGGCAACCAGCAGAGAGGCGGCAGCCATTTTGGAGAGGCGGCAGCCATTTTGAGAGGCAGCAGCCATGTGGTCACCTCTCTGACTTTTTTTCCCATAGGAACGCATTAATTAAATTTCAATGTATTCCTATGGGAAACCCGCCTCGCAAGACGAAAAATGTTTTCGAAAAATTTTGCGAGGCACCAAAAAACTCACAAGACCCGTTCGTCTTGCGAGTTTTTTGTCCTGCGAGGCATTCGTCTTGCGAGGCACCACTGTAGCAGGTTAGTTTGCTATTTTTCATTGCAAATAGAATGTTTATTTGTTACTGTCTAATGTGTTTCCCTTTTGAAGGGTCACTTTGAAGAGTTGGAGGCGTTTCTGTATGTTTCAGTGTATTTTAAAAACAGAATGGCCAAAGTTCTCTCACTGGTTGCATAAGGTTTGAATAATTTGCTGCAGCTAATTGCAGCTAATTGATAAGTGCGGAGGTGCATCTCAGTTGCATGCCAGGTTATGGACCTGATTGCAAAACCTGGCATATCATCAATTAGCTATGCTTTGGACAGGGTGTACAAGCCTTATGTGGACACCAGTAGGACTGCAGCCAATAATAACTGAGATGACTAAAAGCAGCTGAAAACTAATGCATTACTAATCTGTTACTCTTCACGTTAGTAATATGTTACATTTCAGTTTCTGGAGATAACTGGAAGAAAATGACATTCTGTGCAACATATGTAGCTACGCAGCTTCCTTCTCAATGGCACATACCCTATCAAATGTCCTTTCCTACCAATGATTGTGGCATGTAGTCATGCTGCAAGATTCTTGGTGGGAAAGCAGCACCCAACATATCATTTTCCACTATGGGGGGCAATCTGCTCCCTGAGGCACAGGTCAAGATGGTGCTCCTTTCTATTCTACATACAAAAGCTGGCTGGAATGCCAGTTGAACGTTGAATCGTCTTCCACAATGCCAAGGATTGCAAGCTAGTTTGAGGGGTATAGGCCTCCAAGAACAGACAATGGCCAGGGTTATAGAAATAACAGTCTGGGAGGTCAGCACTTCTGTCCCTGAGGTTTTTGCCCCACTCTGCCTAAGGGAAGGACTGGCCCCACCTGGTGTGGGATCACTCCTATCTTATAGTCTTCAATTACTTGTAGATTTCGTTACTTTTCTAAAGTTTAATTGATTTTTAATGCAGTAAATCATAGTTTAATTGTTTTTGATGCATAATTTATTATGTTTTTAATTTTACTTGTTAACATTGTAAGCTGCCTTGAGTCCTTTTATTGGGAGAAAGACAGACTATAAGATAAGGAGTCACGACTTTCAGGGTCTGGAGAAAGGTGAGTACACTAGTGCGGACAGCTAGAAATTGTGGAGGAAGACAATTTCGTTGAGGTGCTTATCAAGGAGAACTGAAGTGGGACTGCTTTACTTGAGTGAGTATCTTGGGGGGGGGACTCCATTCTGAATACTTGCCCCTTCTCTAGTTTATGCTGCTGCCTCTTAGTGCCAGAATGCAAACATAATTTTAAGGCAACAGAAATCACTGGGAATGAAAGATCAGAGGATAAGGATACACAAGGAACAGAAAAAGATTGTGTTCATTCTCTCAACTCTGCACAAATACAGACTGTAAATAATTTAAAAGGTTTCACAAAAGTAAATGAATGCACAGTCAATGACTGCTAATCAATAAACCATTAGTTCACTGATTTCTCATTAGGATGTGTCTGTAACGGCATGCCTTTCAGCCATCCCTTCAGCAGGTATGTTCTTGCTTTCCTGGAGCTGTTCTCTGGTGTAAATCATATTTTCCATTTCATTCCTCCTTGGGAGACCAACATTTTGTTATTAAAATCTTGTCACTTGAGCTGTCATTCTTCAGGGTTCAGCTCCCACCACGAAGACTCTACAAATTGCATTTCTTTCTCTTCCCTCTCTCACTCCACCTTCCTCTAAATCTTATCTTTCATGCACATGTATGTCAGAGCATGTAGTTAACTACTTAGATACTAAACCATGTCACTGCAGTTGCTGAAATACACTTTAATTCAGGCACACTATATTCAAGGGTAGTCTTGGGTTTTTCTCTTCCCTTTAAGCAAAAGGAAAAATAAATTCTTTCCTCTTAAATCACTGTAAGGCTCTCACAAGAAATTGCCTGATACCAATTTAGTCCATTGATCTTCAAACCCAGTACAGTCAGTATGGACTGGCAGCATCTCTTGAGGGTTTTAGGGAATTGCTTAGCTCAATTCAGGTGTTGCTATGTTGCCCAAATAATCTGAAGGTTGTGCCAGGGTATTATTGTATCAATTGATGTCACGTGCTCTTTGTGTTGCTGCTCCTATTCGCATAGGGCAGTCTCAATTGAACTGGTTGATTTGGTGCAGGTGACTATACTGCTCTTTAAATGGTCTTAAATAGACCTGGGATTGGCACTTTGATCTGCCCATGGGTCTGTCGTGACTCTGCCTGCATTCTTTCCTTGTCCATAACTGTCTTGTCTGGAGTTACTTTTTTCTTTTTTCTTTCCTAAGTGGCATAGCACCACATCAATGTTGCAGACAGGAAGACTCCAGAACCTGTTTAATACAGTGCTAAAAATGAACAGTTTACTAAATAAAATAAAATAAAATAAAATAAAAGAGAAAGAGTTCAGACACAGCAGGCATGATTTTCCTATGGGCAGCATCCCACACCACCTCAAACACATCACCAAGAGTCAAGAGAGGAACACCTCCAATGACAAGGCCACTCCCACAACCAAAAATGGATCTAAAAAACAGTGCGATGTAAAGCAATTTAAAATAAACAGCCTCCTCACGGGTATTCAAAAAGAAACAATTCCTTGGAGAAAAGTGGGAGTTTCTCTTGTGCTTACACTGACATCATGTAGTTGGGAACTTTTGGATCAATTTGCATCAGGCTAAACCCAGAGCAATTTGAAGAATATATTGCAATATTGTTGACTTCGAGATCTGAAGAGGTGAAAGCCTAGTCCCACCCACTCCATTGTCGTTTTCCTCTCTCAGAAAGCAGTACAACCAAAGGAGAGATGTCTTCCAGAGTTTTTGCTCATGTGAGGAGCCTTCACGAGAACAAGGAACTATCCTCTTCATAGCTGTCACTTTTTGCCTGAGGAATCCAATGGTGGAGACGGCAGGGTTAGGTCCTCCTCATGTTGAATTGGACCAGGCAAGGTGGACAAGGTGGGGAAGCATATTGAGATTACCTTGATGGAAAATAATGTAAAAGGGAAAGCATGGGTGAATTTAAAGGCAGAAATTTGTGATCAGAGATCGGATAGCTCTGTGTTGCTCCAAAATCAAGATATTGATTATATTGGGAGGAAATTAGTAAATCGAATAGAAAATGCCTTAAAGAGATTTCATAGATGGCATTTTAAAACTGGCAAAAGGGGAGCAAGCCCGGAAGTATGATACTGGAGCTGAGAAGCAAAAATGAAAAGGGGAAAAGTAACCTGCGGATTAAATGCTTAAAATTTCTTGGTTTTGAGAGATATATAGTTACACATAAAGCAATATGAATAATTACACTATGAACAATTTTAGCTAGGTGAGAATCTAAATGGTAGATAAGCATATGTAATTATGAATTTTAGAAAGGTTAATGAAGAATAATAGTATTAGAAGCTTTTGTTTCTATGGTACATATATAGAGATTAAATATGAGTGAATTACTATATTGATTATATAGACAAGATTAGGTATATATTATCTTTTTACCTGCAAAAGTGGGGATTTTTGAGAAATGTATTGACCTGGCCTAGAGCTTTTGTGTGTGTGTGTGTGGATAAGTTACCTTAATGATGAAATTAGAATTGCTTATGATGAGTATTGGATAGAGGGGTATGCAGGTGAAAGATCCTATAGAGACCTTATAGATGGCATCTTAAAAGCTAGTAAAAAGAATGTAGGAAATGAATTCCTAGATCCACAAGGCTATAAGTAATCAGAAATCCCTGGTCTATACATGGAGCTAAGAAATACAACAAAAATTGGAAAGTTACTTGCTGAATGTTTTAAATGGTTGATAAGTATAGATAATGCTTAAATTAGATTATATATTCTGAGTATAATTGTTTAGAAGGTATTGATGATAAGTCAGAAACATGAAGACACTAAGTAATATATGAATTATAGTTTGGAATACGCAATTAAGAGTGGCTTGAATATAAGATCAATATAGATTTAAGTTTGTACATTAGACAATATACGTATGTTAATTATTATAAAGCTAGGAAGTTACTCTATGAGCTTAACAATGGCTTAAATATGCTTAGTAGGGTAATATGGTTTATGTAGTCAGAATTATATATTAGATGGATATGGCCTAAATATGTTTGGTAGGGCAAGATGGTTTATGTAGTCAGATTTATATGCTAGATGGATACATGAAATTATCTCCCCGTATATATGTTTGTGTTTGTTTTGTATGTTTGTTTATGTTTAAAATAAAATTAAAAAAATAAAAATAAAAAAAAATAAAAAAAAGAATTGGACCAGGCAAGAAACATCTGAACAGGGGTGTTCTTCTTGCTTTACCCTGAATACACTAGGAATTGAAATCGGTACCTTTTGCATTTTGTCTACCACCGAGTAACAACTACCCCCCTGACATGTGCAACAACAGGAAACAGCTGGAGTAGAGCCTTTGTGAACTCTCACAGTAGAAGGGTAATGGGAATGGATCTGCTTTGGCAATGACCCATGCTATTAGAGTCAGAATGCTACATGTTTCTGTTTTTAATCTCTCCAGTGTTGGAGGGTGCATAACTACAGGTCTGCACATGGGTGAACAAGCTTTAGATCTATATACTTTGCAAGGTAAGCCATGTGGTGTGAATGGTTCGACTAGTGTGAAGGAGACGTAGCTTTGAGCCCTCCTTCAGTCATAAAGCCAGTCATCATCTCTCAACTAAACATTCCTTGTTAGGAGCACAGAGGAGGAGAACCATGTATGCTACCCTGCTGAGCTTCTTGAAGGATATAAATATAATAAACTATGATCTCAACACAGCTTTTTCCTGCACAAATAGTTCGGCAAAGTAAAGTAGTTGCAAATGGCACAGGTGTGAAAAAAATCTCCCATTAATCCTTAGCAGCTGTCATGTGCTATGCGACTTTTCTTATCAATGGAAGCGGTAATCTGGAGGGCTAAAGATAAATGTTTTAAATAAATAAATACCTTTGTGGGTTGAGGAGCATGGTCTGCACAGGTTTTAATGCAATTGTTTTAATGCTTGAATGCTTTAAATTGATGCATTTTAAATTGTTTTAAACATCTTATGTTTAAAATCATTTTATACAGCTCTGTTAACCCACCCTTAAATCCAGTGGATTTATAGAGCAGGCTATAAATGTTTTAAATGAATACATACAACAAAGATTCTGTTCTTATACAGATTGCACTACCTCACAATTGCTGGGTGTTCTTTCGTGCTACTTTTGATTCTTCTCTTTTCAGTCTCTCCTGCACGATTACTATCTGCTACCAGGTATCTTGGTCAATTCTCTGAACCTGATCCCTGGTTCAGATTCTGGATTGGACTTCTGGATTTGAGCTGCTTCTGGCTACAGGTATGATTGTCGCTAGATCTGCCTTCTGATCTTATAAGAAACATAGGGAGCTGCCTTATAGAACATAGTAGTGTTGCATACCCCTTCATGGATTGCTGCCTTGTCGTGGCGAAGGGGCTTGAGTAATTCAGAGAAGCTATGGGCTATGCCGTGCAGGGACACCCATGATGGACAGGTCATAGTGGAGAGTTCTGACTAAACGCGATCCACCTGGAGCAGGAACTGGCAAGCCACTCCAGTATCCCTGCCAAGAAAACTCCATGGACAGAAACAAAAGGCTAAAAGATATGACTCTGGAAGATGAGCCCCTCAGGTCAGAAGGCATCCAACATGCTACTGAGGAAGAGCGGAGGACAAGTACAAGTAGCTCCAGAGCTAATGAAGTGGTTGGGCCAAAGCTGAAAGGACACTTAGCTGCGGACGCGCCTGGAAGTGAAAGGAAAGTCCGATGCTGCAAAGAAAAATACTGCATAGGAACCTGGAATGTAAGATCTATGAACCTTGGGAAGCTGGATGTGGTCAAAGAGGAGATGGCAAGAATCAACATTGACATCCTGGGCGTCAGTGAACTAAAATGGATGGGAATGGGCGAATTCAATTCAGACAAATATCATATCTACTATTGTGGGCAAGAATCCCGTAGAAGAAATGGAGTAGACCTCGTAGTTAACAAAAGTGTGGGAAAAGCTGTACTGGGATACAATCTCAAAAATGATAGAATGATTTCAATATGAATCCAAGGGAGGCCTTTCAACATCACAGTAATCCAAGTTTATGCACCAACCACCGATGCTGAAGAGGCTGAAATTGACCAATTCTATGAAGACTTACAACACCTTCTAGAACTGACACCAAAGAAAGATGTTCTTGTCATTATGGGGACTGGAATGCTAAAGTAGGGAGTCAAGAGATAAAAGGAACAACAGGTAAGTTTGGCCTTGGAGTTCAAAACGAAGCAGGGCAAAGGCTAATAGAGTTTTGTCAAGAGAACCAGCTGGTCATCACAAACACTCTTTTCCAACAACACAAGAGGCGACTCTACACATGGACATCACCAGATGGGTAATACCGAAATCAGATTGATTATATTCTCTGCAGCCAAAGATGGAGAAGCTCTATACAGTCAGCAAAAACAAGACCTGGAGCTGATTGTGGCTCTGATCATCAGCTTCTTATAGCAAAATTCAAGCTTAAACTGAAGCAAGTAGGAAAAACCACTGGGCTAGTCAGGTATAATCTAAACCAAATCCCTTATGAATACACAGTGGAAGTGAAGAACAGATTTAAGGAACTAGATTTGGTGGACAGAGTGCCTGAAGAACTATGGATGGAGGCTCGTAACATTGTACAGGAGGCAGCAACAAAAACCATCCCAAAGAAAAGGAAATGCAAGAAAGCAAAGTGGCTGTCCAACGAGGCCTTACAAATAGCAGAGAAGAGAAGGGAAACAAAATGCAAGGGAGATAGGGAAAGTTACAGAAAATGGAATGCAGACTTCCAAAGAATAGCAAGGAGAGACAAAATGGCCTTCTTAAATGAACAGTGCAAAGAAATAGAGGAAAATAATAGAAAGGGAAAAACCAGAGATCTGTTCAAGAAAATTGGAGACATTAAAGGAACATTTTGTGCAAAGATGAACATGATAAAGGACAAAAATGGGAGGGACCTAACAGAAGCAGAAGACATCAAGAAGAGGTGGCAAGAATACACAGAAGAATTATACCAGAAAGATCTGGATGTCCTGGACAACCCAGACAGTGTGGTTGCTGACCTTGAGCCAGACATCCTGGAGAGTGAAGTCAAGTGGGCCTTAGAAAACATGGCTAACAACAAGGCCAGTGGAGGTGATGGCATTCCAGTTGAACAACATCTTTTAAAATCTTAAAAGATGAGGCTGTTAAGGTGCTACACTCAATATGCCAGCAAGTTTGGAAAACTCAGCAGTGGCCAGAGGATTGGAAAAGATCAGTCTACATCCCAATCCCAAAGAAGGGCAGTGCCAAAGAATGCTCCAACTACCGTACAATTGCACTCATTTCAAACGCTAGCAAGGTTATGCTCAAAATCCTCCAAGGCAGGCTTCAGCAGTATGTGGACCGAGAACTCCCAGAAGTACAAGCTGGAATTCGAAGGGGCAGAGGAACTAGAGACCAAATTGCTAACATGTGCTGGATTATGGAGAAAGCCAGAGAGTTCCAGAAAAAACATCTACTTCTGCTTCATTGACTACGCAAAAGCCTACAACAAACCACAACAAACTATGGCAAGTTCTTAAAGAAATGGGAGTGCCTGACCACCTTATCTATCTCCTGAGAAATCTATATGTGGGACAAGAAGCAACAGTTAGAACTGGATATGGAACAACTGATTGGTTTAAAATTGGGAAAGGAGTACGACAAGGCTGTATATTGTCTCCCTGCTTATTTAACTTATATGCAGAATACATCATGCGAAAGGCTGGACTGGAGGAATCCCAAACCAGAATTAAGATTGCTGGAAGAAATATCAACAACCTCAGATATGCAGATGATACCACTCTGATGGCAGAAAGTGAGGAGGAATTAAAGAACCTCTTAATGAGGGTGAAAGAGGAGAGCGCAAAAAATGGTCTGAAGCTCAACATCAAAAAAACTTAGATCATGGCCACTGGTCCCAACACCTCCTGGCAAATAGAAGGGGAAGATATGGAGGCAGTGACAGGTTTTCTTTTACTTTCTTGGGCTCCATGATCACTGCAGATGGTGACAGCAGCCACGAAACTGAAAGACGCCTGCTTCTTGGGAGGAAAGCGATGACAAACCTAGATAGCATCTTAAAAAGCAGAGACATCACTTTGCCGACAAAGGGCCGCATAGTCAAAGCTATGGTTTTTCCAGTAGCGATGTATGGAAGTGAGAGCTGGACCATAAAGAAGGCTGACCGCCGAAGAATTGATGCTTTTGAATTGTGGTGCTGGAGGAGACTCTTGAGAGTCCCCTGGACTGCAAAGAGAACAAACCTATCCATTTTGAAGGAAATCAACCCTGAGTGCTCACTGGAAGGACAGATGCTGAAGCTGAGGCTCCAATACTTTGGCCATCTCATGAGAAGAGAAGACTTCCTGGAAAAGACCCTGATGTTGGGAAAGTGTGAAGGCAAGAGGAGAAGGGGACGACAGAGGACGAGATGGTTGGACAGTGTCACCGAAGCTACCAACATTAATTTGACCCAACTCTGGGAGGCAGTGAAAGACAGGAGGGCCTGGCGTGCTCTGGTCCATGGGGTCACGAAGAGTCGGACACGACTTAACGACTAAACAACAACAACAAAGTGTTGCATAATTTGTAAGTAATGACCAAAATCCTACTGCTTATTTATTCCAGTGTAATTACAACTGTGTAACTGTCAGCAGTGAATTGTCACATACAGTGATGCCTCGCAAGATGAAAGTAATTCGTTCCGCGAGTAGCACCGTCTTGCGAAATTTTCGTCTTGCGAAAAGCGGTTTCCCATAGGAATGCATTGCAATGCATTCCTATGGGAAACCTCGCAAGACGAACGATTTATTTCCATCTTGCAAGGCATCGGTCTTGCGAAAAAGAAATCGTCTTGCGAAGCACGGCCATAGAAGAAGCCGTCTTGCGAGTCACTGAAGCAATCGCAAAACGCTTTCGTTTTGCGAGTTTTTCGTCGGGCGAGGCATTCGTCTTGCGAGGCACCACTGTATTAAAAATGACCATAGGCATTTTGGAAATATTTGCCCCAATTTCTTAATATGGACCTTATCTCCCTTTATGAACCTGCCCAGTATTATGAACATCAGGAGAGGCCTTTACCTCGATCCCACCACCCTCACAGGTGCATTGGGTGGGGACACAGGAGAGGGTCTTCTCTGTTGCTGCTCCTAGACTTTGGAACTCCCTCCAATGGGAAGTCAGTCTGGCCCTATTTTTGCAGTCCTTCCTCAATTAAACAAAGACCTTCCTCTTCAGGCAGCCTTTCTCTTAATGAGTGGCTGTCCGAGAGGGTTTTTTTTTTAAAAAAATGGATTGTTGTGCCTTGTTGCTTTTAAATGTCTTTTTAGTATTGATTTTATTTACCGTTTTGATATAACATTTGTTTAATCCTTTTAAATATTTGTATACTTATGGTTTTTGGGTTTTAAATATTCTTTTTTAATGATGGAAGCTACTTTGGGTCCTTTTTAAGGAGAAAGGCAGGGTAAAAATATTTTAAATAGATAAACAAACAAGTAACTTGCAACAGCTTGCCACAGAGAATTATGTCAATTATATTATGATGGCAGGTGTAGCTAATAGGATTATGGCTAATACGTGAAAAATTGATTTGCCTTCTCTAATTCATTAAACTGGTCAACAATGATTTTGACATTTATTATCTGAATTATTACATCTAAAATTCATTTTTGAAAAGAAATGAACATTTCTCTTTAATTCATTCTTGGTCATTTCTAGTAATTTGAAATTATTTTCAGAAGTAAGTTTGTTAGGGATTTAACAAACCAATTAACAAATTAACCTTAAAATGTCTTTGTGTTTAAATATTAATAATTTATTTTTTGTTAATATTCCATTAGCACTAACATTGTTATTCACAAAGCTCAGGACCATCAAGGCCTATACTATCCCCTCTGATCCATAGGGGTGTTTCCCTGCCAGCAAATCATATACTCTACCGGTAATTTAGGCCTTCCCACACTGATCTGGCACAATCTGCTCATACCCTAAACTACTGTGGCATACTGTGATGGTACGGAAGAATGTTGACTTTAGAGGCAAGAACTTTTTGTTCTACCAACAGGTGGTCAATCATTTTAAAATTCCAGAAAGCTGTTATAAATTAAGTGATTTATATGCTACATGACGTTAAATCTCTATGTTGAGAAGTAAGGTTTTCTTTAAAATTTTCATTGCCCTGTTTTGTCATCTGGGAACTGGTAAGGGAGCACAGATTGGCAGGAATCAATCCATCAAGGTTTCATTTCTCATACCTTACTGTGTTGGAACATGCATCATTGAAATAAATGGGATTTAATGGCACTGGGCTTACTAAGGATGTACTTTGAGGATCTGGTTGTATATCAATTTTTATAAAAGCCTGAGAGTAGAGCATTAATAAATTTTCTGAGGATTGTAGTCATTATGCTGGAAATGATTTTAAATATATTGCATTTTGAAATAATGTATATTATTGGATGGCCATACACAAATTCAGGTGAACCCCCAAATAGGATTGAACTAATATGGTTCCCACACAATAACTGGTGTGGTGCACCACATTTCTCAGGCAGTGACATGCTATCTGTAGCTTCCTGTTTTTCATTGCTAGTGTGACATGCTGTCTATAGCTTTCAGTTTCACTATAACATTGATTCTCTATGTCTTGAATTACTTATCACTGCCATGGCACTTTTCATGTGCAAAGAACTTTATACTGTATAGTCTTTTTCATATTTCTCATATTCCTCTAGTTCTGTACAGTGTTTTTCTACAAATTGTATGTTTATTCATAGATTGGTTTCTTAAGAAGCAGGAAAAAGTCTTGTCAATGATACAGTAAAAGTTATCTATAGCAATTTTTTCCAGCGGTACAAAGAGTTGTTTCTTCATGTTGATGTTTTGAGATCTGACAACATTCATTGTCAAGAAAACATCTGGCAGGGTTTTTTTTTTCAAATTCTGTAAACATATTATTATTATCTTGAACCAATAGTTGCAGCCCAGAACTAAGCAGAGAAGATAGAAGTTTATTGTTATTTAAAATAGTATTGGATAGCATTGATTGGTTTGACAAGTTTAAAAAATGAATAAGTAGTGGATTAGTTTTCTCTTAGCATTGCTCTATTCAAAGCTTTACAGATTTGTAATTTAAAGGATGACTGATCTTTAAATGCTTTGAAAAAGCCTGTTGAGCATTTATTTTAATCTTGAGTCAGAATGACCTTTATTAGCTGTTATCCTTATGAAAGTTAACATTCAATATTTTACACATACCTAACGTTCCCTCTAATTTTCTGCCAGCTCTGGGCAGGGTCCTGCCCTGCGTCCACAAAGTTCTGGCTGTGACTGGAACCAAATGAGCAGCAACACTGGCTGCAGGTGTGCAGCAGCAATGCAGTGCTGCATGGCCATACACCCATGCAGCTTAGAGGGAACGTTGCATACATCTATTTCAAAAGTTACTTGAGCATCTGTGTTTGTACATGTGATATTGTCTACAGTGCAAACATAAGACTCCTGATTTATAGCATGCATAGTCCCTATGCTTTAAAACAGTTGTGTTTGTGTTCATTGGGGGTGGAGTGCAGAAACAGCAAAGGGAAAGAAATGGCTTTTGCAATGAAGAAATAAAGTCAGTGGAAATATCTTTTTGAATTACAGGGCTACGGTGATTGCTAAAAGAACTTGAGTGTCAAATCCTACAAATTACTTCGATAACATATGATATTGCCTTCAGAATACCTTGTAGAAACTACTGAATGAGTTTCTGTTTATTAAAGCTGCTTAGTTACAGGGTCTTTTTAATCACAGGATAAAGACAAAACAGTTGGCCAAGATAAACATTAAGTCATTAGGCAAGGCAAGGAAAACACATGCAGAAGTATCACAGGTCAGTGCACTATGATAATATTGGGGTAACATCCCAAACTGACTTATAATATAGCTGTGTTCCTGGTGACCTTTAGCAGAACGGCAAGTACCCAAATGTTTTGCAGCATGCAGTTTGGTACACAGTCCTTCTCCATGCATAAAGCCAGTACTTTCTAATGGCATTTCCTACAGAGCCTGACATTTCACAAATGGAAGTGTGGGGTGCTGCTCACACCAAAGTTTATTTTGTGAACCCGGTGTCCTTCACTCTCAAGGTCAAATTAGACATAATAACTAGCATGCCATTGGAGGAGGGAATTCCTTAAAATATGTGATTGCCATAGCAGGAGCTTTTCATACTTCCCATAGTTTGCAAATGAGATTGCTTTGTTTTGTGATTGGTCACTCAGAAGAAAGCACAACCTTCATTTACAAGCACGGCTGTTCAGTCATGGCGTTCTTCCAGAATTATCCCTGAAACTCTAACAAATTTCAGTAGCGATGGGGCTTCCAGATATTTTGGACTTCCAGTTCCAAAACTCACCCATAACCCTCCCAGAGAAAATTGTGGGAATGGAAGCCCCCAAACAGGCTTCAGGTCAGCTCTCTGCATCTCCATGGTGTTCCTGTCCACATGCATTTGATGTCCTTTGAAAACAAGGGGACTGCCCTGGAGAACCCTGGGAGTTGTAATACTATTTGGGATTCACAAGGGTTCATGGGAGGGGTAGTTCTGTGGGAGGCACTCTATATAGAGCCTAATGGGCATCAAAGAGGAAGATGGATGCTAAAGAATCTCACAGTAGCAGCTCTCCACTGTTCCTTCCTTGAAAGGAACAACAAAGAAAGGATCAGTGATGTACCAGGGACAGGCACATGCTCCACGTTCCCCCCCCCCCCACCGAAATGAGCCATGTTGTTACCGAGACTTTCCTACTAATGACATTCTAGACATGAAACAGGGCATTTCTTTATGGGTTTTTGTCTTTTAAAACAAATTTACAATGTAAATAAAGGTAAGAATTTTAAGTTGGACTCACCGTGTGAGCATGTGTACCTGTCTGCTTCTTTAAATCTGAACTGCTAATTGTTTTGTTCTGACCTTTCTGTCACCAGATGTGCCTTCACCTATATTAGACGTACCCTGAGCCCTTGCCTCATCCCACATCTCACCCCAGTGAGTCATAGAGCAGCATTTTCTGGGGGATAGAAGGGCTTCTATGGGCAACATGGCCAGAGTCGGCTGCTTCTGCCAGCCCAGTTGGATATGATAAATGTGAATCCCGCCCAGGCCTAGCTGAGACATTCTACTCCTGGAGACAAAGGCCAAAATACCAGTTCCTTTTCCCCAATATAGAAGCTGACCAGCCTAATGGTTGAATCTACTTGAATAATGATGATGGGAGAACTTCCTCCACTTTGTTGGAGGTCACTAGACCAGCTTATGAGGGATAGGGCAGCCCACATAATTCTACCCTCCAACAGAGCTGAATGGCCAGGGGATTACTGCCATTTCCCCTTCCACACTTTCTTTCTTTCTTTCTTTCTTTCTTTCTTTCTTTCTTTCTTTCTTTCTTTCTTTCTTTCTTTCTTTCTTTCTTTCTTTCTTTCTTTCTCTTTGCCCAACCACCTCAGTCTGGATGATGGCAGGGCCAGACATGATCCATTCTAGTATTTTTAAATGCATATTTGCTTGCTTTTGTTTGCTCTGTAAATTGTACAGATTATATTTCTTGGTGGGTGGCCACATAATTTTTTTAAAAAATTAGACAACAAAGATTGACCCTGGTAAGTAGAAAGACTTTGAACATTCATGTTTGTACTAGCTAGGCAGATGTACTATTAAATCGGCTTGCCTCAAAAAAGCCCACTTTCGCATATTATTGATTTCATGACTTCATTCTGTGATCTCTACTTTCATAGTTTGCTTTGGGTAAATTGCAAAGGTTACATCTCCTGTTAATATCAGTCTTGGTAAAATTATGTTGTCTCAGAGTCCAGTTCTGCAGGAAAATGTATACACATAAATATTTCTGCCGAGTGGCTTCAGGCATGTAGAAACTGGTTTGGTTTGCTTTTACAGAAGAATGTCAGGAAGGTAATTTAATCTTCATGACTAGCTCAGATCTGCTGGGTAGCACAGGACACAGACATATTTATGTACAGCAGTATTGCATGTGTAAAGTAATACAGGAAATACCACAAATATATTGATAGCACTGTTCCAGGTTTGCCTCCTTATTCAATGCTTCAAAAGAGGTCAGAACCACAGTCCTCCTAATTAATTGTCCTTTAGCACTATGGGAAAGGTATCCTAGTATCCTTCACCATGCTTATCATCATCTTTATATGTTATTACACCAACTCTAAAACCCATAGGGCTTTATAGAATTCAGTATTGTCAATTTGCATAGAGGTTCCTAGACTTGACTTCCTCTGTCATCACTTTCTTATCATTTGCACTAAGAGGGGATCCTCATTTCATGTAAGCTCTCCACACAAGCAAGAACCCAGATTTTCCACTGGCTCAGTTTGCATGGAGAGTATACACACAAACAGAAGCATCTCCTCTTCATACTCATTAAACCTCATATGAAGAAAGCAATGAAGGAAGGGGTACAGCTAGACCCTCCCCTCTTAAGCATGTTGACAGCACTGAATTCTAGAATATCTGAATAAGATTTAAGGCTGAATTATGTGAGCATACTTATTCTGGATTTGGACCTCTAACATAATGAAGGAGAGAGAGAAAAAATCCACTCATTGCCATACAGAGATTGCTGTCAGCAGGCAAACAATAAAGTATCTCGGGTTGCTTTGGAACCCAGGAGGTTTTGTGGAGATGGAATAGGTTAGTGGGTATGACAGAAATATAGTCATTGCTACCAGCACATTGAGGTTTTCACTAACAGGGCAGCTGTAAGATGTATTGGTGGTTGCCTTGAAACTTGCGATACCTTCCGGGGATAAAACAGGTTGGGCAGTAACATACTGCAGTTGTAAAGAAGTGATAAGTGCATCCAGCACACCACTTCTTTACTTCAGATTATATCCTCCCAACACCACTTTTCAGCAGAAAAGATGTCTAGTGTAAGGCTTGTCAGCTCAGTTTTCTAACTTGATATTCTGTGTACATCCCTGAGAGAGTGCATTTTGGAGTGGAAGAAGCACTGGCTGGCACTGTAGGAATCTGTTTCTGCTCAAAATCAAAACTGTGTGTGCATGTGTGTGCCTGCACTGTCAAGATCAGAGTTTGGAAAAGTAATTTTTCCAAGTTATGGACAAGATGTACTTTTTGTTAGTGCTTCTTGAAAAATCTAAGAAAGTGTGTGTGTGTGTGAGTGCATGCAAAAATGGCTTCACTTTGCCCTTCTCCTATGGTAAAGCCTAATTTGAATGTTTTCAGCTGCTTCTTTTCAATTTTACTTTAAGATACTGACCACACAGTCTTCTGACTTCAACCCATTCCGCCCCCTCCAATTTATAAATTTTTTCCCAATGAAGGCATCCAGAGTTCATAAAATCATATCGTATGTGACAACATTTGATAAAGAGTTTTAGAATGTTTCACATGACCAATATGGCTACTTCTGTTATTCCCAGAACGAAGAGAAACCTGCAACAGTTTATGATTATTGGCCAGTACTCTATAATTGTTGCTTTGTCTGTATAAGCAGCTATTCCGTGAAACCTTGACACTTTTTCTCCTATGGAGGGGGGCCAAGTTGTTGTCCATCCCGCCCCACCCCCACCCGGCTTTTGGCTTACTGCAAATGGCTCATCTTATCAAGCAGAGACGTTTTGGAAAAATAATTCGAGGTAACTCCTCAAGGCCTGGACTGTTGCCAAGACCTGGAAAGTAGCCCTTCTCTGCTAGGAAATAGTTTTTTTCCCTGTCATTGGATAAAGATGTTTTTGCTTCAAATCTATTCCCCTGAATTTTCCGTTTCATGACCTTTCTGGTATCCTTTCTGTCTCAGATTAGGCCATCTTGAGCTATACAAGTTTGCAGGCTATTTGAGTTTTGGGAATAGGGAGAGAAACAAAAAGTGAGTTGCAAATTAAAGATACGCAAATCATTACAAAAAATCAGGGCTCCACAAGTTGCTATAGATGACTAAGCTATTTTGTCTCATATATTTTGGAAACATTTTTTTTATTATCTTGCCTTGCCTTGCAGCAGATGCATACAGTTATGAGAATTTTATATATAGCACTTGGGTGTGTTTCAAATCATAGTCAAGGTTTTAAGGCAGCAGTGCCAGGATCACTGCATGTATCTCCCATCTGGAAAAGGTGCCAACAGAGAATATGAAGAAATATTTTGGGGTTGTAAGTCAATTATTTTTTTGCAACATAGCAATTTTTTCCAAGTCGTTTCTGAATTAATGTCCTCCAAAAAGTTCTAGCCTTTAGCAAACTTGCTCAGGTTGTACAAACGCGCAGCCATGGTCTCCTTTATTTAGTCAATCCATCTCATGTTTGGTCTTTCTCTTTTCTTAATGCATTTAAATTTTCTCAATATTGTTGTGGTTTCCAGTTAGTCTTCTCATTATGTCTCATTATGTCCAAAGTATGATAACTTCAATTTAGTCATTTTAGGTTCTAGTGAGAATTCAGACTTGATTTGATCTAGAAGCCATTTATTTGTCTTTTTGGTGGTCCACGGCACCTGTAAAGCTCTACTTTAGTACCATATTTCAAATGAGCTATTGTTTTCCTGTCAGCTTTCTTAATTGTTGAGCTTTCACATCTGTACATAGTAATCAAAAATCCCATGGTATAGATTGTCTTGGTCTTGGTCTCCAGTGACACATGCTTAGACTTAATCTTTTCCAGTTCCGTCATAGCTACCCTTCTGTGACTCAAGCCCTGGTCACATGAGGGAAATGTTTTCTAATTCTTCTTATACTTTCCATACCTCTCTTGTACTGAATCATGGTCACGTGGTTTATATCCCAGGACTAACATCCCAAGAAATTTTAGCAGTACTGATTTATTTCCTCCTACTTGAATTGTTATAGTCAGCTACACCATGGTACCAGTTTATTTTCCCTCTTGCCTCAGGGAGCAATTTAGCCCCTTGATATATATAAAGATATAATAAATGTAATTGATAAATATTTATCAATATATCAGAAACAAGTCTCCTTCTAAGGTGTGCAACTGAACGAGCGCACTTCACTCTTCCCCCCACACAGCTTTCCTCCTCCCTCATTCATCCACAGCTATCTTTTCCAGCCCCTTTCATTCCGGTTGCAATGGAACTCCATGCAAGGGAGTTACACTGCATTCCAATGGCCAAATCCCATTGCACAGTGATGCAAAAGGCTTAACTTTTAGTGGCAATTATTGTACGCTAAGACATCTCTGTAGGCATTATCTGTTATATACTAAATGGTGCAAGGCGGCATGCAACAGATAATGCCTACTGAGATGTCTTAACTTGCAGCAATTTACCATTAAAAGTTATGCCTTTTCCATAACTGCACAACATTTTAGCCACTGTGTCAAAATTTGAAGAAAACATTAAACTATGTTATCTGCTAGTCAAAGTCTTTCAAGACAGTAGTTTTGTGGTTTATTTGATTCATGATGAGTGAGGTCAAATTGCAAAGCTGAGTGATTTAAGAGGAATAGTTTACTTACTCTTCTTTTGTACCTATTTACATGCACATGGCTTTTCCTTCCTTCTCTGGCTACAAACACACAAACACAGAGACATCTTTAATCTCCCTTAATGCTAGCCTGCTCCTCCTGTTCAACTTGACTGTGAGGTCTTGGCTGCCCTGCAGCATCACTCCTTGCAGATTTATGCTCCCACTATTGCCTTCCCTTCCCAGACTCAGAAAGTCCGTTCTGACTGAGAAAGGATGGAGCCAGTTTTAAATACTTAATTAGCTCCAGGATGCATATGAACAATTTGGGAGCCACAGTGACACATAATATAAAGCAGTTTCAAAAGAAGCAACCGTGTTCGTCTGTCTCAGCACATTGGCAAAAGAAAAAGTAAAGAAAAATATTGTATTCTTAAAATCAACAGTTTTGTTTCAGTGTGAGCTTTCAAGGATCAAGCCCCACTTCCTCAGATACAAAGAGTGCAGATACTAGCAAATAACAATAACAAATACAAACAATAACAAAATTTCACAAAAGCTCACACTGAGATAAAACGAGTTATCTTTAAAGTCCTACAAAAGTTTGCCCTTTTCTTCCTTTTTTACACCAACATATAATATAACTCTTCGTTTAGTGTGAAACTAATGAGGCCTGCTTTTCTAACACACTATTGTGGGGCTTTTACTCTCTTCCTCCTTAGATAACACACCAGAGTTTTCTTCTAAGTACTTATACAGCTATTCAACACATTGTAACATTCAGGGAAACTGAATCTCTTTTAGTCTGAAATATTCCAGATCTGCCAGCTTGCATGTTTATTCTCTTTCTGTTGTTCTGCTTCACTCCCCCAAGCACGGGTGTCACTAGAAAGCTTAGAAGGAAAGGGCTAAGAGTCTCTGTTTGATCCAGTTTTGATTCATAGAATCACAGAATTGTAGAACTGGAAGGGACCTCAAGGATCATTGAGTCCAGCCCCCTGCAAATGCAGGAAATCTACATGTTAATGTTGCAGACATATTGACAGTTGCTGGACAGACTGACAGGAGAGAACTATTGGTTAATGCTGGGCAGATTGACAGTTACTCCCAGCCTATAAAAGTCCCTCCCAGACAAACAAGCTAGAAAGCAACATGTGAGGTTGTAAGCTTCAACATATAACACATCCCTGACAGGTGGCCATCCAACCTCTGCTTAAAAATCTCTATTGCAGGAGAGTCCACATAGTGAATTCCACTGTTGAATGCCTCTCACTGTTAAGAAGGTCTTCTTTATGTTTAGTTAAAATCTCCTTTCTTCTAACTTGAATCTATTACTTCTGCTCCTATTTTCTTGACCTGAAAAAAAAAGCATATTCCATGTGACAGCCCTTCAGATACTTGAAGATGGCTGTCACATTGCCTCCCAGCCTTCTCCTCTCTAGGCTAAACATGCCAAATTCTCTCAACCTTTCCTCATAGGACTTGGTTTCCAAATTTACCATTCTGATTCTGGTTGGTTTTTGACTAGTTCCTCTTCCTTCCTCCCCTTTCTGAAAAGGGGGACAACATTTGCTCACCTCCAGTCTTCAGAGACCTCAATTATTCTCCAAGAATTCACAAAGATTAAAGCCAGAGGCTCTGAGATTACGTCTGCAAACTCTTATAGTACTTTTGGTTCATCTGGTCCTAATGCTAATTGCTTCTAATGTAGCTGAAAAATCCTCTTTTATACTTTTTTTAACCTCTCCTGCAAGGCTGAGCTCATTCTGAGCTTTAGCTTTCCTAACCTTCTCTCTACAAATATGGAGTACCTCTTTGGCCCTCCATCCACTTCCTATACACATCCCTTTTAAATTGCAGCTAATCTGATAACTCTTTGAGCAGCCACTCCAATTTCTTTAGAAGTCTCTTACGTTTCCTCCTCATAGAAATTGTTATTGATTGTATGTTCAGTATCTCACTCTTAAGAAATTCTCATCCATTATGGACTCTCTTCTCATTGAGTATTTCTGTCCATGGAATCTTACCCGGTGCATCTTTGAGCTTACTGAAATCAGTCTTCTGAATGATTAGAGTGTATGTTATTCTATTCTTGGCTTTCCTTTTTCTCCATGTAATCAATCCCAAGAGTGTGTGGTTACGTCCACCCAGAATTCCCACTGTTTCCACCTCATTAAGCAATTCTTCTCCACAAATTAGAACCAGATCTAGAATAGATGGTCCCCTTGTTGCTTCCTCTACCTTCTGGAAGATGAAATTGGCAGCAAGGCAAGTAAAGACTTTGTTGGACCTTACATTCTCAGTGGAGTTGGACTTCCAATAGATACTGGGATAGTTTCCCATTGCTATTTATTTATTTATTTATTTATTTATTTATTTATTTATTTATTTATTTATCCTGCCTTTCTCCTTAAAAAAGAACCCAAGGCAGCTACTATGTCTGTTTTCTGTGAAATTTTGGCAATCTGAAATAGGGGGGCAATACCCAAATCTGTAGTCTGGCTAGGATGTCTGCAGAAGACACACACACACCCACAGATCCTGTGGGGATCAAATGGCCTCTCTCTTCTCACACCTATTTGTATAATTGCAACTCTCAATTCTGGCAACAACAACAACAACAAAAAGAGAGAGAGAGAGAAAATACTTTTAAGCCTGCTAATTCATAAGGTTACCTAGCAACTGAATAGATTCTTTTACCTCGGACTAATCTGTTCTCATATGCCTTGGCCTTTGCCCAGTTCTGTGGCACTAAGAGAACCCTGAGCCTTATATCACTGACAGTCAGAGAAGCAATTTAACACTGGACTAAAAAAGAAAAAAAAAACTAATGAATTTAGTATGTCAACGTATACCTAAAAATTATACAGGTATATTATTGTTAGAGCAAGCAGCTGTCAAGTGTAAGATCTGTGCTAATGATAGTGAACAAGAGATAAAACACTCTGTGCAGATATTGTAATACAAGTCAAGTCGAAAGACTGCAAATGAAAATAAGCAGGAGGGAACTGAGAGGCTTGTGAAGCCTTCTGTGGAATATGAAAAGGGGAGAACATAAAAGCAAGTACCAAAGAACAAGACGTTCCCTCTATATAAGTTACGTTTTCATCCACATTCCCATCACCTGGTAATCATCTTAGAATATTTGTATGTGGCCATAGATCACAGGGCTGACTGCAATCAATTTAAAATAATTTAGAAGATACCCACATTTTAGTTAAATGCTTCCTCAATTTTCAGTAGAAATAAACAAACAAAAATGACATTGTATCAGATTTCAGTAACCTAAAAGTACAGAATATATGTTGAAGCATTAAACCCAATAGGACCTTTTAGTAGATATGTATCAGACCATACTGGTAATGTGAAATGTCACCAGAAAATTCGGATTAGCAACTATGAAATAGAAGTTCAAAAGGCATTGGGGGAAACCAGACAGTTTTTGAAAAGCCCTCCTGGTTCCCATATGGAGATGGGACATACCTCCAGGGGTTTTATCATCTGACTCATATCTTATATCAACATAACATCTGTGAAATTACATGAGGGAGTAGTGCTTTTCCATGCTAGAAACAAACCAGGCAGCTCCACAGTTCAAAAGAAATGTGGGTTATTTCTCAGCTTTTGCAGTGTGGTTGAGTATCAGTCTCAGAACCTCACAGAGTAGTGGCGTGTATGCATTATTTCTGTGACAGTGATGCAGGCAGTGATGGGCATGTCCCTTCATTCTGTTTCAACTGCATTTCTGCTTTGCCTTTGCACCAGTGCCCGTTGCAGCTCAAAGGAAAGCAAACGGGAAGTGCCAATCAGTTTGGAAGCAAAATACAAGAAAATGCAGTAGGAAATGTGATCAGGAAAAGACCTACAACGAAATGCAATGGACTACAGTAGGATAAAGAGGACTGTATAGATTCCCTCAGCCAAAAGTCAGTTGCCACCACATTGTGTACAATACCTGTTTTTAAAGGCCTAAATTGGTGGATGATTTCATCATCTAACAGAGTGTAGCTAATAGATCCCAAATCTCAGAATAAGATGTTCCCAGTTTGAATCTCAATCATGCCTTCTTCTACATACCCTTTCTGTTTTATTCCCCCCACAATCTGCTAGCATGCTCCGAGCACCAAGTATGCTCCTTCTGAAAGTCCCACCACCACTTAAAGGGATTTTGAACCTGCAAATCTCAAGGCTTCCATGTCTTCTGGGAAGGTGGTGTTATTTTGGCTATACAATGAACACCATTCCTATCTGAACATCCAAAATAAAATAAATAATTAGCTTTGGTTTTTGGGATTTCCCCTAGTTGTACTATATTCATGCTTTTTTCTGGAACAGCGACACTGGACTGTCCTGTCCTCTTTGGTGATGCATATGTGTCAACTGGCAGTTCAGAAAAGCATATTAACCTTTGTATTTGTTTTCTAAAGTTAATCTATGGAAGGTTTTGACAAACTTAGAACAGTGGTTCCCAACCTTGGGTGACCCAGGTGATCTTGGACTGCAGTTCCCAGAAGCCTTCACCACTAGCTGTGCTGACCGGGATTTCTGGGAGTTGCAGTCCAAGAACACCTGGGTTACTGCCCTAGAAAAACCATACAAAATGGTTACAAAACTTGGATGGCTTATTGAGTAGGAGTGTTGAACCTTTACTTTTTCATTTGTGCGTTTTGGATTACAATTCCCATAGTCCCCTTCCATTTGCCACCCTGGCCAAGGTTTCTGGGAACTGATGCCCAATATTTTGGACCAAATGTTTTCCACACTGCTAGAGAGCACTTCAAGTTCCCATTACTGCTCACTTCTTGCTTTCAAGAAACATCCTTTGCTTTTTGCTGCCCATGTTCAATATACTGATGGCCTGTTGGGTTTTAGTGTGAATGTTAGTAGAGGATGAACTGGCCAGCTAAGGACAATTTTTGTTGCTTTGTATTCAAGAAGAAAACTAGTTTCCAAAAGCTTGTTTCATACTGTAGTATCTTCCATAGTGTACAATTCAACTGAATTGAAAAGCAATCTGACAGAAGGAATAAAATAAATTTTAAAACCCACTTCGTATTTCAGTGAGCGCTAAGTAACAATCAGCACAAATTATGCAAATTGTGTTCCATATTGTCAAAATTATTCCAGGAACTGCAAATTCTTAGACATATGTGATGACTTAATTAGATTGTGTACCATACGTTAAAACATCTGACACGTACTCAAGAATGTTTGCATTTTGAAGTTATAATAAGTGACTTGGGCTTTTTTTTAAAGATATAGATTCAAACAAGCCACTAAAAAAGGAATAAATAGTTAGATGTAGATGATGTTATTTGCAGTCATGGAGGCAGGCTTTGCAGAGGGAAAGGAAAACCTCCTGAGTCATTCAAAACAGCAGCCCTACTGCAATCTGTTACACTTATACAGATGCCTTTTTACCATTTGCTTTGGTGCTTATATTGACGGTAGGCACAGTCATGGAATGCTTAGTGGCCAACATCCATGAAGACTGTAAGTCAAGCATTGCTTCCTTTTACAGTAGTTGTCAGCCTGGTAAAGGCTGGAAAATAATATTCTTGTATACTGCTGGTCAGAATGTACTGTTGTACGACAGTAACCAGAGCTCAGAAGGGGTCCTTTTTGGACTACACCTTTCAGAATTTCTCAGCCAGCAGGAGGTTCTATGAACTGTAGTCGGGGAGGTTGGGGGTTGGAAAGCTTCAATACTACCACCTAAATAAGTACTGGTGATGAAACTAGGAGTCAACTCTGACTTCTTTGGCAACAGTCCTGAGTAAACCTGAACTAGCAAATAGACTTAATTTTGAGACACAAGGTTGCATTTTTAAAAGAGGTACTACCCTTTTTAAATGACACCTTGCTGTTTATTCCACCATTGAGTGAAGGATGGGGGAATAAACAGTGGCGATCCTTGTACCCTTGATTTTCAAGGTGCAAAGGCAACAAAAGTGATGCATCTAACTCTTGTTGCCTTCTTTTTTTAGATTGCTCCCTGCCCTCTAATGCCTGAAACCACCCCATTGGTCACTGGTGAATTGCTTTAATTCAAGTGTGTCTAATATCCAACGCATAGAGGTTCTTGCACTCTCTGATGACCAGAGTTTGATCTCTGTAAAGTTCCTCCAGTTTGCTAGTCAATGCTGACTTGGGGGAGGAGGAGGCCCCGGAGTTTTAGTTCAAAAGACTCCCTTTTCTAACCTCTGTTGGTGATAAAGAAATCCAGCTAAGTGCCTGAGAAGGAATGAAGCATCAGGTCATTTATTTGGGACCACTTTGAAATAAGCTGAAATCTGAATTGGGCAGATTCTCTCCAGCAAAGGCATCAGATGAACTCTGACCAATACTGATTGATATGCTATTCTAGTTTGGGGAAGAACCTGATCTATGGCTGGAATGTGATTATCCTCAGTCTCAAGTTTGAGTACCACGGTGCAATCCTACGCTTGCTTGTTTGTACTTAAGATTGCAGCCCAAGATCATTCAGTCTACCTTTGTTTCATGAACACAGATTTGTAGCGTATATTCTAACCAAGATCCAAGTAGCTCTGTCACACCATCCTGACTGTATTGATTTTGTCTGATTTTGGAAGCTACCAAGGGGCAGGCCTGATTAATACTTAGTTGGGAGATCACCAGGGAAATTTACAGGTAAAGCTATGAAAGATACTATCTGAAACCTCTGAGAGCAGCTGCCAATCTGATTTGATGACACTAGGCTAGTTGGACCAGTTTTACCTGACATAAGACAATTTTCTATGTCCCTATGACTTGAACCACAAAGCAGGTTTCTTTGGGGAGTAGACATTTAAGTGTCTTCTTACTGGCAGGTGATTATTTAGTTAAGCAAATACAGACTGTGCTAGTCTCTTAGACAGTCAAAGGTCCCTTGCCGTTCTTCCCCCTAAGTTTGAGCAAACATTTATGCACTTTCATGTCCCCTTACATCACACTGGTTACATTACGCACCCCTACAATTCACATTTCTGATACAGCTCCACATTAGATGGACACCTAGCTTCTCTGTTTTTACTCTTTCCACTTCTATCCATTGCCAACCTCAGTGATAAAATATTGTGAAACTGCAATGGTCTTCCTTTTCAAATAGAACCGAAACAATTGATGGATGCTTAGTTTTGCTTGTATCTGATGGTTGAAACACATAGCTACATTCAGGTTTTATATTTTATGTTGCTACTTTTCTTTATACTTAATGTTTCAGGGAACAGCATATTGTCTGTCTAGCAGCACAGTTGTACACATGTATCTATCAACCTGCCATTCAGGTATCCTTTCCAGACATAACTGAGAAAATAAAAGACATTTCGATAATGGCCGGAATCCTCTTGCTTAGCCTAGTAAACTGCACTAGAGTAGGCCTATCAAATCAATTGGGATTTAGGGGGTCAACTCCTCCATAAGATCTATTGATACAAATAGGTGTATTCTAACTGTGACTTATTATGCATGCTGCAGCTATTTCCATCTAAGAAGCTAACCCAGCCTCTATACACCATCAGCCATGTGAATTTAGGACATTAATAACAGCACATAAGTTTGGAACTACCCACAAGAACTTGATGCACAGCCTTGAAGAAGATAATTTATCATCGAAAGCTCATGGTTTGGTTTTTTTATTTTTGTTCTATATTCTTAATGGTTGATTAAGGGTATCACCTGTTCCTGCATTTGTATTGTTTCCACAACCATGCAGCCTTTTCCTGATTTTTATTATGCCTAGGTCAGTCTTATTTAGATGAGACCCACCTTGGGTCTTTTTAAGGAGAAAGGTGGGGTAAAAATAAATAAATAAATAAATAAATAAATAAATAAATAAATAAATAATACATACATGCATGCATGCATGCATGCATGCATGCATGCATGCATGCATGCATACATACATACATACATACATACATACATACATACATACATAACACACAAAAAATAGGATTTTGGCCAGTAGGTTCCAAATAAATGTGAAGCCATTCTGTTAACTTGGAGTTTCCAGAGTGGTATGAAATAATGCACCAGTCACTCCCAACATGCGTACTTAGTTCAACAAAGGGCCAGTCAGTCTGTGTTAGTTCACAGAAAAATTGGCACAGGAAACAGGAACAACTTTGCCATTTATAAACTGCAATGGTAACTCAAGCACCCTCTAATAAAATACTTTTTTAACAGAATACTTCTCGTTTTGGGGACTAGACCCACTTTACTTGAAGTAATAACCTTCAAATGTACAGCTTCCTTTTTTACTTCCACATCAAGGTTGCTCCTTCCACAGGCTCAGGGGATGGTATTCATTAAAAAAAAAAAAAACAGCATAAGAAGTAATTAAAAAGATGAATAAAAATTGATTAAAATGATCCCAGTCTTGGCCCCTAAGGCAACCCAAATAAGGAGGTCTTATGATGATTCAGGGAAGTCTTCCATCTTGTTATTGGTCTGACTGAGTTTTCCACTTCAAAAAGAAAACAAATTACTTCCAGTATAAAACAGAATTAAAGGACTAGTCCTCAGGCTCTCTTGCAGGACCAGCTAAGAGGAGCAGTGAAGTAACTTCTGAAACTGGCAAAGCCAAAGGGGCTAAGAGCAGAGGTTTACCTTTGAGCTGCTACAATAGCTGCTGTGCTCAACTGCACAGGATAAAGCATAAGGGAATTCTTGTATACAACAGCATCTGATTTTTATTTTCCAATTCTAAGTTCCCAATTTTCCTTAATTTTGAGAACTTTTCTTTTATTAAGTTCGATTGGACCGAAATTTTTATCTCTCTCTCTGAAGTTCAGATTTATATATATTTTCATCCTGTTTGTCAGAAAGTCTGAGGGTGGTCTTGGGCTGGAGCTCAAATAACCAAACACAGAGAAGCTGTTCTGGTGCAAATTTTGGCCACAGTCTTATTGGTTACCGCTGCCACTAGCCCCTGGTACTAGCATAGGGAATGGAGTCTCATCAGTCAATCCACCTGGTGTCTGAGGCAAACCAGGGAGACACAGGGTTAACCACATGGATGTAGGCCACTGTGTGGCCCTGCCTGTGCCCCAGAGAGCAAGGTCATGCAAGAGCCTTCAACCTGGGTGTACACATACCTCTCCACCCCATAAGGGGAGTCAACCATGGAGAGCATCTCATCCCCATAGTGCCCTACCACACCATCTGCATCTATTCCCATGCTTCCAAGACACCCTCAGCAGTGACATGAATCTAAAAGATATACTCCACCTCTTTATGGACTAACCGCATAAGTCCAGATCCCCACTTATAACAACACTTTCAAGAAAGGTTCCAAAAAACACAGACTGGGAGGGAGAAGCTACAGGAGACAAAGAGAGCTTCATGTGGCCAGCAAAGGTTTTTAAATTCATGACATCTCAAGATGTCTGGTCCACATGGGAAAATGCTCCCATTCTGTCAGCTATTCTAATTGGCTCAATTAAAAACTTCAGGGCTGGATTGGCTCTACAGTGCAGAGAGCCCTGGGAGGATGGAGTGCTGCTGAGATAGCACCTGCTATACAATCCGGCCTCGGGGGGCACCACTGCTGACAAAACGCAGCCCTTAGGTGCGTTCTGGATCATTGCTTCTTCCAGTACACAACTTTTATATGCGATTCTGGCAAATGTCCACATCTTTCAAAAGCAATCTTTTAATACTGTTTTTTTTCTTCAATACTCATTTTCCATGGATCTTTTTTTCATAATGTACGGGTTTTATATGCATTTTTGATTGGACGTCACTTGAAAATCTTGCCTTTTTTTGTCCAAAGGATCGTTTTAATGTTCAAAATAAATAAGGTTTCATTAAATGCCACCTGACTAAATTTCTTCCCTATCCAATGCTCTAATCCAGTGGTTCCCAAGCTTGGGTAAACCAGGTGTTCTCAGAGCGCAGTTCCCAGAAGCCGTCACCACTAACTGTGTTGACCAGGATTTCTGGGAGTTGCAGTCCAAGAATATCCAGGGACCCAAGGTTGGGAACCATGGCTCTGATCTAAAGATCATAACAGAGCAGCAGGCTGTAAATGACAAGTACATAAGTTTAAAGTAGCAAAACTCATATTAGATTTTTCCCATTTCCCCAGCTTACTTCTGAGTAAGCATAGCAGCAAACTGTGTAGCTTCACATCTGGGAAATAAAACCCTGCCAGTATCCTATCGCTAGTCCTATCCAGTGTAGATGCATTGATTTAATGGGATTTACATAAGAAGTGTTTTATCATTCAGCAATTGATGCAATGGCTCTATTTTTACTTAAGTCTAGAAATAGGGTCCTAGTCAGTGAGACATTTTTTGGTTAACATAATAGGATTAAGTACAACCCTTAGCTAATTTACTCAAAAGGTAAATTGCATGGAAATCACCTTGGTGAAAAAATGGTCAGGCTACAGAGACTTAAATCTTTTCTATTTAAATTTTAAATTTTAAACACAGTCTGAAAACCGTACTTTGGAATACAACAGTACTGTATATTATTGCTCTCTTTGAATAAAGAATCAAGTTTCTAAGAAAGTTGCCTTCTGCTTTCAGTCTGTGATGAGGACTATTAAAGGTACATACTTAAGCAGAAAATGTGCTCAGTCTTGCATCACACTAGTAACCTCTCCAAACTGTGACCATGAATTGCTCCTGCTATTCATATAATTAGCACCATGTTGAATTTTAAATGTGAAGCTCATAAAGATGTTTCATAGTGAGCATTCTATCTTCTGTGTGTACATTTCTATCGTGATAAAATCCCCTTTCTTATTTTTTGTAGGAATTTGAACTGTTGGTAAGAAACAATTGCCTAAACAAATATGCTGAAAAAAAATCTAAAACTATTATTATGTTGTAAACATTTTCGGTAAAAACTACTGGGTACAATAACCAATATATCTTCATGTGAGTGTCTGTGGTATAATTTATCCAACGTATAAAGAGATTGAGCAGTGCTGAAAGGGACTCAGTCCTTTGTATTTCTTCTCCATTAAAATCATGATTAACATACTGCCTAACAATGAGATGGAAGCATCACGCTCAATAGATGTAGATGCACAGAGGGTGGCACATCAGGCTGCTCCAAACTTATGCTCCCTTTCTAGCAAATGCCATCATCCCATACTGAAAAGGGCAAATAACAAGGAAATGTATGTTTGTATAACAAGGACTGTGTAGCATTGCACCCACGCACACAACAGGAGTAGGACTTCAAAAACACAACAAAGGACTGCCTAGGACTCCACACAAATCTATTCATGCCTGAAGGTTATCTTTGGAGGCTCTTTCAGGTACCAGTTCTCTCAGAAGTGCAGTCAGTAATAACAAAAAATACCTTTTCTCCTGTCACCCAGTTATGAAATATTAACTCCAGGGATGCTTGCCCTGGTGCTTAACTAGCTATCACTTTGGTGACAGGTGACAACGATCCGACATTGAAATCGTATTCTCTTCTAAACTACCTGTGTCTGGTTTTTATGTGACTCTTCTATCTCTTGCTGGTTTTGTTGTTCTTTTCTTATGTGGTTATACTGTCTTTCCTGGTGGTTGTGTACGTTCACATGTTTGTCTATGGTCTATATTTTTTTTACAGGGTGAGGCATCCTGGGATCCTGGGGGTGGAGTGTAAGACAACTGCTTTTAAAAAATCCTGTAATTCATCCACAGACATTCTGCAAAACAGCCTCCTCTATGTCCTACATTCCACAAAGGTGACCATATGGACGTTGAGCAAACAAACATGCCTACCTGAAGAAGCAGAGAGCACACAAGTGAACAAACAGAATATTAACCCAACTTTATGGAAGTGAGATTTCCTACATTAGGAAATGAAGAATGGCCAGCAAGTTGGACAGAAAGAAGACTAAACAGGAACCCTAGGCAGGTTATTTAGAATGCAAGGTTGCCCTTCATATTCTTCATAGGGCAATCCTAAAGATGTCTACTCTGTAGGAAGCCCTGCTGATTTGAAGAGGATTTGCGCCCAAGGAATTATGTACTGGACTGCAGCCTTAGGCTTCTTTTCACAGTTGTGTGGGAATAAGTTTCCCTGGCAAGTAAAATGCAGCCTGCAAATAGATGGCTAGATCCATGAGGCAGCTAGGGGTAAGGGCTAGGAAGAGTTTGTTAATACTTTCATAGCTGCTTTTCACTGATCTAAGGCACAAGTTCCACTGAAATCAGGAGACAGTGCTAGCTGTGCCAGGAGGCAGAATGAGGCAGGCCACCTCAGGGCAGCAAATAGTGGTTTAATTTATTGTCATTAATTTTTTACAGACAAGGAGGGAGAGAGTTCCTGGCGGGACTTCTGTCTGTTGGTCTCCTGTGCCAAAACAGCCGGGTTTTAGGTACTTTGCGCTTCAGCTCGCATTTGGGAATGCGATCGGCTGCTCTGTGGCTCCTACAAAAAACGTCTCGCCCCAGCCCTGTCAGTTGCACTTCCAAAAAATAAAATTAAAAAAGCCGATGATCAGAGGGCGGGGAAATAAAGCTTCTATCCCCCCCCCGCCCCCGTTTTTGTAAGTCCCCGGTTTATGTACCAGTAATTCCAAAAACCCCGACAAGTGCACAAGAACTTTTTACTCAAAAAATGGGGCGAGGGGGTGGGTTGACGCCAGGATTCTGCCCTGAAAGGGCTGGAAAAGCGCCACCTTTCCGACCCCTCTGCCCATCTCCACACTGCAGGCCCCTCCGCCTCCGTCCCGCCTCGCCCCTGTCCTTCGGCCATCTCGAAGGCAGGAGCAGCGCTGGAAGGCTCCGAAGGCTCCCCAGAGAAGCCGGGCAAGGGGGGCCCCCGGCGGCTGCTCCGGCCCCAGTGCTCCAAAACACACCAAAGGAGACATTTTCCCGCCAGGCGCGCTTCTGTCAAGCGCGCGCGCCCTTCCTGCCGCGAGCCTAGGTAGACAGACGCCCCGCTTGGCCGCTCCCGAGGGGCCGCCGCCTCGGCCCCGAGCAGCGCGCGGTGGGGCGCCCTTCCGAACAAACGGGGCCGACGGGCAGGCGGAGTGCTCGTTTCCCCCGAAACCCCCCCCCCTCCCGTAAAAGAAGAAGAAGAAGGGGACGCGAGAGAGGAGAGAGGCAGGAATCCTTGCGCCAGGCGGAGGGCAGCGGCGTCCCTTTGCCAGCGCCACCCAAGCGCAGCCCGTGAGAAGAACGCCCCGCCAGGCGGGAAGGGCTGCACCGCGGCGAGGACCCGCCGAAGCAGCCGCCCGGCGCCCGGGCAGGCGCAGGAAGAAACGCCGCCGAGCCCCCTCTGCCGCTCGCCCATTATTATTATTATTATTACTACCTCCCGCCCGGGCTCGCCGAGCCGCCGTCTAAGCGTGTGGTGGCGCTGTGCGGCTGGTGGGCCCGGCTCCGCCTCGCTTGCCTGGTGCGTGCGGGAGGCGGAGCGCGTTGCTCTCCGGCGGCAGCCGCAGCAGTGAGCACTGCCGCCGCCGCCGCCGGAGTGGCGGGCTAGCCGGCCGGAGCTCCTCCCCGCTTCCTCTTTCTCAGCGCTGGCTCGGGGATCCGGGAGCTTCTCTCGCGGCCGCCGGTGGCGCTCCGAGGGACTCGCCGAAGCCGGTGCTTCCAAGCACACGGGTTGGAGGGGTGGGTGGGGGGTGGGAGCTTCGGGTGGATCAGGCGCCCGGTCGCTTTCCCTCCGCCGGCCCCCGGTCGCCCGTCCTTCCTTCCTTCCTCCTTTCCTTCCTGCCTCTCCACGAGAGGAGCTTCCAAAGCGAAAGTGGAGCCCGCGCTCTCCCCGGAAACTCTCGGGCGGTTCTTCAGCAGGCGTCACCGTGGTCGCTGTTGCGCCGGGCGGTAACGGGTTCTCGGGCGCCGGGCTCTCCTCTTGAAAGAAGATCGGAGCCGGAGGGATCCAGCGGGGAGATCGGGGAGCTGCCTAGTCCCGACCCCGCTTGCTAACTGCCTGGGCCCGGGAGGGGAACTTTTGCCCTCCCAGGCGAGCTCCGGCCAGGCGGCGGGGTCGGGACTGTTCGCGAGCGGGCCGAGAAGTTTTCGCTCGAGCCGGGGTCGGACGAAAGCGACGCCGCCGCCGGGCGGGCTGTGGGGGACGGAGGGCGTCTTCTCGGCGGCTCTGGAGACCCCCTTCTCTTTCGTTCCCGCTCTGCCCCGGCGCGCGGCGATGAAGCTAAGCCGCCAGTTCACGGTATTTGGCAGCGCGATCTTCTGCGTCGTGATCTTTTCCCTTTACTTGATGCTGGATCGGGGCCACTTGGACCACCCCAAGAACCACCGCCGCGAGGGCTCCTTCCCGCAGGTGAGCAAGAAAGAACCCGCCCGGCGCGAGCGAGACGGTGGGGACGGCGGTGGCAGAGAGAGGAAGGGGGGGGGGGAGGTTGTTGTTCCGTGTTGCCTTTCGTGGGGAGGGGAAGGTTGGGATGCGTTTCGTGTTTTCCGAGTAGGTCCGATTAGGGGCAACTGGAGAAAGCTTGCTTTTTTGCAGGCAGAAGCCCTTTCTGTCTTTGATGGGATCAGTGGCATTACTCAGGAAACCGGATGAGCCAGTGGGGGGGGGGTGGGCACTTCTTAAGGCAGGGGGTCCCACCCTGCCTTAAGTGGGAAGAGGGTCAAGGTGGCCCCAGCTCTGACTTCTACCCCTTCCTCTTATCTGTGGTTGCTCGGCTCTGAATCGCAATGGCTTCAGTGGGGACTTGCTTGGAAGTAAGACGCGTGCATGGAATCGCAGCCTTCCAGGGGCGGGCGGCGGGAGGGGAGTAACAGGCCTCTCGATCGACTTTTCAGTGGAGCTCAGCGCTTTAGTGCCCTAGTTTCTATGTCGGGTAGGCTTAGGTTGAGCCGCAGGTCAGTCCTCGGGCCGGATTTGAATCTGCTAAGAGTCGGCTCAGGGCTGGAGTCGGCGTCCTACACTCTGCGCGCAGGGGGGGGCCATGCCCAGACCTCTCGCGATTGGGGAGCCAAACTTCCCAAACAGGGAGTGTGTGACTTTTAGATGGGGATGCATAACAAAAGCAAAAACAAACGCCTGGTGGCACTTTGAAGACTAATACGTGTATTTCGATGCGAGCTTTGGTGGAACACAGTCCACTTCCTCAGATACAGGAAGTCTGAGGACCGGGATCATTCCGGTGCCTTCAGGAAATGGGTGGCGGCTCTCTTGGTTGTGTTGTCAGTTGTTTGCTAAGAGCTTCCTCCCTCCCCCCCTCCCGCCCCCAACCTGTTGGAAGACTGAGGAAAGGTTAAACCTCCACAGGAGTGTTAAATGAGTGCTTCGTTGACCCCTTAGGCTTTCATGGTGGTATGTGTGGAGTTTGGAATTTTGCATGAAACAGATGGCCAGCTAGAGTTTCCTCTAGTAGTCTGTTTGGCTAAGTGAGGGGCAGAGAATTTTTTAAATAACAAAAAATCTACGCCATGTGTGTATGTTGTGGGTGGGGGAGAAAGGCCCAGCACTGCCCATCAAGCTTTGTTTTCTTATTTAGAGTTCAGTGTTGAAGACACTAGTTCACATTGATGCTGAGCTATTTGCTTGTAAATCAAAGTTGTGATAAATGTGTTTTCACAGAACAAATTCCAGAATCTGTACTGAGGCAATAACTTTATAGGTCAACCAGGAATTTAAAAGAAGTGTGTGGAGGCACCCCAAAAAACTCACAAACTTTTAGGAAAACTTTTCCCTTCACCAGGTGGAATGTTAAAAGTAAACGGTGTTGGGGGGAAAGGGGAGGAAGGCTGATCTTAAGTTTCCACAGTCTTTTATTTTTTATCACTGATAAAGAAGTTAACACATCTTATTTTGCATGACAGTGTAATAAGATGTAGGCTTGCATTTTAGACAGATTTTGTGCTGCGAAGAGGCATGCAAGCAAATTTGATGGGCTTTCCAGTTCTGTTTTTGGGCTTGTTTAGATTTTTTTGGGGGGGGGGTGCAGGAGGCAATGCAGTGCTAAATAAAAAATGTTGAAATTAATGAAATATAAACTTACTTTGCTTTGAGTACATTCATCTTTGATTTAAACCAGCTTCTTCCTTTTGATTTTGATAGCTGGGACTGTCTGAGTTGTCATTATCTCCCATTCCCAGAGGAAAAACTTTTGATCTTAGTATCTTGCCTGAACTGAGGCATGAGAAGGGCTAGATAGAATTTCCTCTGATTCAAATGTGCTTCTTAACAAAATTGTTATATAAAATAAAGGACATAAGAGTGCATTCAGAGAATTTATACAGGCACTGTATACTTCTAGCCTGATAATTGCACTAAAAATAATGATGCATGGATGTTTATACTTGCTTGCTAACAGATAAAGAGTAAAAGACAGCAAGTGGTAGGTCTTGCATTAGAAATCCAGGGCCTTCTCTGACTGGCAGAAAGATGCCTAGTAGGGTTGGGTGCTCCTTGTCTGAAGCTTTGAGTGATAGCTATTAGTTACATACAGGGTGGGTAAAAATCAATTTTTTTTAAAAAAATCAAATTGATTTAAATCACAAATTAAATTTTAAAAATCTGATTTTTAAAATTAAATTGTCATTTTTCACAATTATTTTCATTTAAATCATTGTTTTAATCAAATCAGTTCCACCCTGATTGTATACTTGGTTTTGAATTAATGCCAAAGAACAATCTGATCCATAATGGCAGAACAATAGACTAGGGCAAATTTCAGCTGTGTTCACAAAAAAATATACATTTTGATACTGTCTGGAATGTCAGCTAATGGAGCACATAGGCAGTTTTGGCCCTTAGAAATAGAGGCAGGGTAGCTGTGTCCATGGATATACAAACTTACAAGGATGATATTTAACTTGAAAAAGTTACATGCTTATTCTTAACTGCATGACAATGGAAGTATATATCTGGTAAGAGCTCTTGATTTTACCATTCCTAATATACGACAAAACATGTTCTTCATTAGAAAGTTCAAACAGAAAATATTCTAGTGCTTCATGGTGTTTTAAACAAACCCTTAGTTGTTCTTAGTCCCATGGCAGAAATAAAACTAAGACAAGTGAACTGTAAAGTCCTGTACACTGTAGACTCCCTTGGGAAATGAGAGGAAGTTAGTGAATGACTAAAACAGGAGATGGAGATGTGATCACTTTTCAGAGCCTCTTTGTGGCAAAAGCATAAAAAGTTACAAGCAGCATAAGTGCCTTTAATTACTATCCCTCTTCAGGAGGTACGAAAGCATCTATGCTAAACACACGAGAAGGGAAAGTGTGTGTCCTATATTGCTATTTCTGTTGCCACTTATGCACGGTGGGTGACATTCTGTGGTGGCTCTCCATGCTATTTTACACCTGAAAAATCAGGATTTAGGTTGTGCGGAGAGCATAGGAGTTTCCTTGATGTAGTGAATGATGGACAGAGGAGATTCATTCATGTAGGCTGCCAGTCTTCACCTGTTCCTTGCATGCTTAGTAGATGCATTTCCATCAAACATGGAGAGGGTTCTGTTTCTTCTGTATCCCAGGATTTTTGGAAATTGAGAAGTTTAGCAAGGCAAGTGCCAGCTGTCATGTAATTGTAGTCTGACTGTGTGTGTGTGTGTAGTGTTCAGAGGCTTGGTCGGCTGTAACTCTTGGGAGTGGAAGTGGCACATTTTTTGTGACACATTGTAAGGATCACATTAGAATTATTTCTGAACTGAAAGCCATGTACCAGAATAGGTGTGAAAGCTTTCCAGTCCATCAAAGGAGCATACTCTGCATCCTTGGCATGTTTAATGCTAGACAAATGGACAAGATTTGTCATTCAGACAGTATTGCTGCCTCACAGGTGGCAGTATGCTTTGTTTAAAAATTAGGAACTACATTGTATAATGCCAGTCAAGTTGGAGAACATGGGAATAAGCTGGTTGAGGAAGACTTTGCAGTTCAGCTGAAAAACATTGGAGACTACACTTGATAGAAGGAAAAATCACATCAGTCTTACTTATGAACAGAAGCGCAGATATGTCAAAATAAATGTAGAAATGGTATGATTACTTGTGACAAGGCAGCTTCTTAATGTTTGCAAAGTTGTAATGATTTTCAGTGTTTCTCTATTTAAATGAAACATCATTGGTAATAAGTGTACTTTCACTAACATGACTGCGTTTTGCTTCTTGAAAATCAGCTGCAGAAGAGACTTTTCTTAACATATATCCATGTATGAGCATCGTGACTTTTAAGAATTTCAAGTACTGTACTTGTTTAAATAATCAGACTTTGATTCTGTGAGCTGTCACAGTGTTAAAATTAACACCTTTTCAGTTTCAGAAGCCCATATTTAACCTTGCTGTCTTTGTTGGCAGGTTTCTGTTTTCTGAACTAAATATGTTTGATCAGACTTTTGGCTTGGTCGTGACTCATAGACATTAGATACTGATGTGAGAATCCGTAGTACCCCAATTGATTCTCCAACAGTTCCATCCACGGGGAGACATAGTTGTCCTTTAATATCAAATGGGCGAGCCCAGAGTTAGTGTGGTTCAGTTTTAACCAATATGACAGGACAATTATCCAAAGTCTAGCCTCTATAGTTACTAGTCCTGTTTCCAGACGAACCATTGCATTTGATGCATTGGTTGGCAGAAATAGTATGGCTTTTAAAAATTTAGTTTGAAGTTTTTCCATCATGGATCTGTTTGCTACAACACTAAAAGGAGCACCGTAGGTCAATTGTGCCAAGGATTTTGCCATAAATAGTTTGATGGCTGCTGTCACATTTCACCCCCCTTTGGTCCAAAAGAATTTTTGTATTGCACTAGCACTTTTTTGTGCATTAGATACAACATACTTTATATGCGAGTTTTTCTTCCCATTTGCCTGAACAATGACACCCAAATATTTGTATTGTTGTACCTGTTCAATGCGGACTTGATTTAAATACCAGGTATGCCTCTTTGGTCTATTAGCAAAGGATATGACCTTTGTTTTTATCATAATTTATCTCCAATCAGTTTTGTTGGCAATATTTAGAAAATGTCCGCATCATTCTCTTAAGTCCTATCGGTGTCCTTGAGAGAAGCACGGCATCGTCCGCATACAATAGTATAGCAATGTGTTTGCTTGCCAATTTAGGGGGATGATATTCCCGGAAGATTTAACTGAGTTGCTAGGTCATTTATATAAAGGTTGAATAACAGGGGAGCCAGTATACATCCCTGTTTTACACCTTTCTCAGTCTTAATAGGAGCTGTAAGATGGCCTTGTGAGTTGGTTTTAACTCGTATTGTAGTATTTTTATGTAGAGCTCTAATCAAAAATAAGAGGCGTTTGTCAATAGTAGAACCTCTTAATTTAGCCCATAGAATATTCCTTGAGATTGAATCAAAGGTGGCTCTAAAGTCGGCTTAGTTCTTAGAAACAAGGTTCTTAGAACCAAGGTTCACAGGGTTCTTAGAAGAATATTTTCAGATTAAATGCTCCAGAATCAAACACTGATCCAGAGTTGAATGGCCCTTTCTAAAGCCTGCCTGTTCTTCAGCCAAACAGTTCTCTTGATCAATCCAATCTCGTAATTTCCACTGCAGGTGTCTAGCATACAGTTTACTTAATATATTAAGTAAGCTAATAGGTCTGTAGTTTGATGGAAGATCTTTGTTACCTTTCTTATATATAGAAACAATTATCGCCAGCCCCCAATCCTAATCAAATGGATAAAGACCCCATTGAGTAGCGTATGGTGACTAAGGCCATTTAGGCTAGCAAAGGCCCCTCAGGTCACTAGAGGATGACAGTATAAAAATAGAGTTCTTCTCTATTTTATAAGAGTCTTTTATATATATACTGTATATTTTAAATTCTAGCCGTTTTGGAACTTGTTATATATGGTTATGAAGATGCTATTTTGTTGACTTGTCATTGGTTTTGTGTATTGACTCAATGTTTCAATGGCCTTAGGCTAAAATTTGAATGAAATTCAACTAAATATGTCATGTAAATGAATGACTATAATAAAATCAATAATGTGTTTTTGATTAAAACTTTGGGTCATGTCGTTGGTTTTAGAATATCAAGGATCCTTTCCTTTTAAATTAAGTTTGAATTGCTACACTTAATTTAATGATGACATCTGTGTACTAAGTGTCACTTGTGCGTATGTTCTGTGTGGCAAGTCATTTTGGACTTATTGTAACCCTATGAATGAATTACCTCCGAAAGGTCCTATCATTAAAAACCCAGCTCAGATCTTACCAACTAAAGACCATAGGTTCTTTATGGTCCTCTTTTCCTAACATCTTCACTTATGCTAACTTTATTGTCCATTCAGTACTTGTAAATGTGCAAGAAAGAGTAATGTTCTGATAAAGCCAAGCACTTCCTGCCTCGCGGGCTTCAAGGCCCATAATCTGTGTTACAGAAATACTGCTTCCCATTTTACAAGGAGTAATCCAGGAAGATTCAATTTCCAATCTGTTAGTAAGTGAAGAAGCTGCAATTTAGTAGCCTCTTGTTTGGATTAAAAGTGTGGAGCTCATTAGTTACCGTATTCACTCAACTTGTATACTCTTTATAGTTCAGCTCACAACTTCCAACTCCGCACTTCTCAAGTTTAGTGAAAAGTATGTGTGGTAGAAGCATGTTTTGTGTCTTGCTGTAACTTTGCTGAAATAGGAAATGACCCTGGTGTACTGAGATTCAGCCTTGCTTTTGCCAAACTCTTTACAGATTCAGATGCCTACATGTTTTTACAATCAAAGAACAATGGAAAGTGGCTGGCCTTCCTTGGTGGTGACATTTGAAAATCTTATTCTGTAACATGTGAAGCAGGTTTGAGTTGCTGTCCTCCACAATTCAGTTTTCTTTGCAGGTAGAAAGGCAGTTTAGGATGCTGTCTTGCAATGGCTCATGCCATTGTCCATCTAGTTTATTATTCTCCACACTCCACAGGGAGTGGCTTTTCCTAGTCTCACATAGAATCTTTCCTACCACTACTAGGAGACACCAGGAGTTGAACCCGGGACCTACTGCATGCAAAGCTCTACCATCAACCTTGGGCTATGGATTATTTCCACCCAAGAAGGAAAACTGTTAGCTAGAGATACATTTTAAATCAAAGTAATAAGGTTAAATATCCCATGGATGACTACTCAAAAGCCTTTGATTGTGTGGACCACAGCAAACTATGGCAGGTTCTTAAAGAAATGGGAGTGCCTGACCACCTTATCTATCTCCTGAGAAATTTCTATGTGGGATCCTGAAGCTGAGGCTCCAATACTTTGGCCATCTCATGAGAAGAGAAGACTCCCTGGAAAAGACCCTGATGTTGGGAAAGTGTGAAGGCAAGAGGAGAAGGGGACGACAGAGGACGAGATGGTTGGACAGTGTCACCGAAGCTACCAACATTAATTTGACCCAACTCTGGGAGGCAGTGAAAGACAGGAGGGCCTGGCGTGCTCTGGTCCATGGGGTCACGAAGAGTCGGACACGACTTAACGACTAAACAACAACAACAAAGTGTTGCATAATTTGTAAGTAATGACCAAAATCCTACTGCTTATTTATTCCAGTGTAATTACAACTGTGTAACTGTCAGCAGTGAATTGTCACATACAGTGATGCCTCGCAAGATGAAAGTAATTCGTTCCGCGAGTAGCGACTAAACAACAACAATCCCATGGAACTGTTTATTTTTTTAAAAAAACTTGTTTTTTTCTTTTCTCTCCATCCATTCTTAGTTTTGGTTTGTATATTAGATTACAACCTCAGAGGCCAGACCTGTTTTAGGTTTTTAAATGGTATCATACGTGGAAATTTAGGGAGCTTTAGAAATGGTTTCCTGTGTGAGTGTGCATACTATGAGTATAGCAACTCGCAGTTACTTGAGTGAATCCAGAGTTCCTGTGAGTGGCATTCTTCTCTCAGGGTACTCCTATTGCAGGAAGGGAGAAGGTAATTGTCATGAATTCTTCCTTCTCTCTGCAACGCTGGAAATTTTGGAGAGCCAGGGAGATAATGGCTGTTGGGTATGCAATGGGATGGTACACCTGCGATCCAGCTCATTAGTTTCTTAATGAAACAGAACCTGTCTTTGTTCACTCATGCATTTTGTATACACTGAGGAGCTTTCATCTGCTTAGACTAAGGCTGTGGAATCTGTGGCTCTCCATTTGTTGGTGAAGCCCAGTTTCCATCAGCCTAATCAGTGGGGAGGTAGGATTGAAATTTATTAACATGTGGAGGGCAGAAGGATCCTAACGTCTGGCATAGAGGCATAATTGTGTTTGGACTATTTCTGCATATGTAATGATGCCAAGAACGCTCATTTCTTTTTATCAACATAATCTTTCACACAGCCTTTAACTTGGAACGAAAGAGGGTAGGGTTATTGATTCAGGTTTTTGTAAGGTGTAAATACCTCACTTTCTGCTTGCTTGGATTGCTCAATATCTGAGAATGACGTAGCATCGATGTAGAATTAGTAGTCTTCTAACTATAGATAGCAGATTGGCAGTATGCCATACACTCACATTGTAGAAGGGCTCACATTAATACAAACTGACCTAATTTTGCACTGAGAAGCAAGCTCAAATATAATTATTCTCCAGTGTTCACACTTGTTAAAATTTTACAATAAGATTCTCCCATTTAAAAAATATATCTGCTTTGAAAGAAATGCAGTACAAACAACATATTAATGCTTGTGAAAATGCACATATTGGGGAAAGTTATGTACAAAAATTGGATATAAATGTTTGTGCAGACTTTTAAAATGAAATTCTCAGACTGATCTGGAAGTGGGAGGGAATGAACCTGTGCTTGAAAACTGTGGATGTTACAGGAAGGTGAGGCAAATGGAATTGTCTCTCTCTTGCTCACACTCCTTCCTTTTTTCTCTCCTTGGATATTCCTCATGGAAATTCCCTGCACTCTTCATTAGAGAGGGAAAGTACCAGTTCACATCCCTGCTCAGCTGCCACACTCTGGATAGTCAATGTACAAGTTCCTCTCCTAATCCAAATTTTCTTCACAGCATTCTTGAAGATGACCTTATTTACTCTAATTTAGATTGGTATACCTTAAAGATGACAGGCACCAAATCAGCTTTTGTAAAACCCTTGATTTGCAACAGAGGCTCAAGTTAATGAGATTTGAATACTGAGGAATGATAAGCATAGCATGTCTAAACTTTCAGATGATTTAGGTTTGGCTCTTTTGTTTTTTCAGATATTTTGTTACATACCACCAGGGGGCATAAAGTGGTACTTTGATGCTTTGTCTTTCTAAAACTTCCTCAGCACTGCCATAGTATTTATTATTTCTTTGGGAATGTTCAGTTTTGCTAATCCCAAAATGGGTACTGCTATTCTTTGTTCCCCATAATCTGCCAAATCCAAAGTGTGATTTAATCAGCAAGTGGTATGACTTTTAAATGTGATAGAATTAATAACGTTTGAATTAAAGGATATTCATGAGCATTCCTTCTGGTAAGTGACTCACTTCGACAGTGTTTAAAAGAAGCAGGCGCACTGTGACTACGTATCTAACAGAAGATAAAAGAGTTGCTTGAAACTGCAGAACAAGTCCCAGGGTTCCTGCCAAATGAATACTAGGGTCTGATAATATTGAGAAACAGCCTGAAAGAGAAGTGATGTGCTGCTGAGTGGATAAGCAAGATGGGCAGTGATTTCTTACTGTATCTTTGGTCCTCCACATGTTTTAGACCCCGACTACCACAAACCCTCACTATTGGCCATGATGGGGGGGGGCAGTAGTTTGAAGACTTGTAAGCCAAAGCATATGAATGGTCGTGGGGCCCCACACTTGCTGTACTTGGTATACAAAATACTGATATTGTTTTCAGTTATATATTTATAGCTCACCTTTTCTCAAGTAAGCCCAAGGGAGAGTATACTGTTCTCTTTGTTCTCTCACTTTATTCTCATAATAACCCTATGAGGTAGGCTGAGAGAATATTTATTTATTTATTTATTTATTACATTTATAGCCCGCCCATCTAGTCATGACCAGCATCAGGCACCCCAATGAGTTCTATGGATAAGAGGGGTTTTGAACCCAAGTCTCCTGAATCTCAATGTAGCACTCCAACAAATATACCGTACTTTAGCAGGTTTGGATTTTTCACTGTGTGAGTTAGTATTGAATTCCTAAATTTTCATTTTATGCTGCTCAAAAATTTTTTTAATGAGCTTCTAAGGGACGAAAGGAAAGGAATTCCTAAATTCTAGGCTTAATCTTTTAGCAAGATCAGTGTCCTTTGGTTTAAAGTAGTAAAATGGGATTTCTGGTGGCTATATTTTGGCTGGTGGAGGTATGGTTATAAATTAAAACTGGTATTAAAATGATATCATGGTAGTCCACCCAATCTATTGGTTTATGAAGGCAGCATTCTGTAGTATCCACATCTCTAAACTGCATCTGAATTACTTGTGGGGCATTGGTAGCAAGAAAAGCTTGGTTGATTAGGACAGAGGATGCAAAATTAAGTAATGTCAGCCCTTGATAACTGGCATGGTAGCTGTAAATTTGAAGTGCAGCATCAGGCTGTAAAAAGAATTGAAGCGTAAGAAATTGAATACTAGCCAGACAACCATGTGAATCACAGATATGTGATAATAAACTAGATGTACTTCATGCGAAATCAATGCAATTAATAAGGCCTTTACCAGTAACTATGCAAAATGTAGTGGCCAGATGGGGGAAAATAAGATCCAAGAAGCTAGTGATAATAATAACCACTAGTTGTTTGAGTAGCAGTATTATAGTGTAGACTGAGTGCTGATGTCAGATATTTCATGAAGGATAAGATAGATGACTTTGTTTCATTATGGTATTATTTGCTAACAACCTCAAATGGGATTTTCTCCCAGTAGTTAGCAGTTCTGTTGTGGTGAATTCTTCAGTGCAGACTAAAGTGAAACAGCTGAGCTACAGCTTGGAGAACTGAGCTTCCTAGTGGAGCTCTCGTCCTTTTTTAATTGGTTGACATCAGTCTGCTCTGTATGTTTTAGTCTTTTCAAAATTATCTTTGTGTTCCAAGCCTAAAGGTAACAAAACCCTGGTCAGTGAATTTATTATGTTTGTAAAAACGCTACCTATAATGTTGCTTAAGTTATACTACTTCATGACAATGTTAATAAGTTAATAGTTGTTGTGGCTTTTTTTGGCTGTTTGGCCATGTTCCAGAACATGACCAAACAGCCCCAAAAAGCCACAACAACCATTGGATCCCGGCCATGAAAGCCTTCAATAACTTAATAAGTTAATGTTAAGTCAAACATTAATTTAGCTGTTTTTGATTTTAGTTGAAGTGTTAATGCCCCTGGTGGGAAATAAAGTCTGTATTTGAATAAAAGCTAATGCTTTTAAAAATAGTCAACCATTATGTGAGAATGTCCCCTTTTCCATTTACCAATTAAGTATACTGTCCTAGTAGGAAGTGGGATTATAGGAGTAAACAAAATTGTGTCAGCACTTGGTATGCATCCATCATTTCCCACTAAGTGGCTATAAAACCCAGTCAAACCACACTACTCCTATAAAAAATTAAATTCAGTTTAAGTTTGTCATGGTCATATGATCTGTTCAGATACACACAAACACCAGCTCATGTGCAATACAGAGAAGAACACAGAAAGGTAAACAACTGGAACCGAGAAAAGTTATTAAGCATCTGCCAGTAAGTGAGGTTTTCTTCACATTAAAGCCAAGAAACAGCAACTTGAGGAGTAACGTAAGGATTCCGGACCAATTTAAAAAATACATAACTAGCTGCTCACCAGGATAGCCTTGAAATGTTTGCAAGAGGGAACACATTAAATCATCTCTTTTTTTCATCAAACTTATGATGTAGAGGGACATGGAACAAGAATTCAGAAGCCTCAGTTGTGCATGGACAATATCTCTTCTGATGGGAAATTCCCAGAAATCTACCCTGGAATAATGCTGAGGGTGGAATGTTAAATCTAGCACACATAAATCCTCTACAAGCCTGGGGTGTTCTCTAAGGGTTGTTAAGTAAGCTGCAGTTGACCCATATACTGGCAATGCACCATTTGCACTAGGGGAACAGTTTCTGTTTGCTAGAGAAAGTAGCTCTTGTTTCTCAATTTCATATAGTAGTCTCTGGGACAACATTGTAAATGCTTGTTGTTGTCCAAGTGCTAGAATGTAGTCAAGTGGAATGCCTAGAAAGCTAATTTTATGTTGAGCCAAAAGTGATCATTTCCTGGTGTAAAAATCCAGTACACATAGTCAGGATGGTTGGCTAAAAAGGGGGCATGTGGCCAGACATTTATAGTCTGGATCCATGCTCTAGTTTCCAGTCAGTCTATTCCAGGTTCCAGATACATGGCAGCATATCCTATAGTGCTATGAGGATTTTGTTTGACTATCAAACTTTTCACCCTGGCAGGGCCCCACTATCAGTGTACAACATGCATCTATGCAAAACTTAGTGTCCTCCTTTGAGAAGCAAAGCAGACAGAACAAGCACAGAAGGTCTAGTTGATTGTTTTAAAGATGCAAACAACAACACATTAAGTTCTTCCGTCCCTTTCCATTAACAAACTGTTAGGGTTTTTTTTGGGAGGGGGTTGGGAGTTAAATGTCAACTTGGATGTCCTTTAGGAGCCAAAAGATGATTCATACATTATTATATAAGTAAATAAATAAACAAACCTAAATGCCAGTTTAGCTGTTCTGAAGCTTCATCAGCACAATAAAATATTGATGACTGTTTTTTTAACATGGCCAGTAAAGGCCATATACTTAACAATAAGAGGAAGTAAACTCTCCTTCCTAAACATCAACTTGAGTCCTAAATTTTAATGATACGTTTTTTAGGATTTTTAAATTATTTCAACTGTAGACCAATCTTTTCTGCCATGGGAAATGGCTTCTGTGTATTGAAGGCAGCAATCATTAATATAGTTACTTAGAGTGAAAGGTGCACTGAGCAAAGTATGGCTGACCTCTGAATAGTCATGTCTAGGATTAGTCATTTCTTTGTATACAATGAAAAACTGTTGTAGGGTTTGTAATAATAATAATTATGTACTGTTAAGTTGATTCTGGCTCATGGCAAACCTTTTCAGGATTCTCTAAGTGTAGACTATGCAGAAGTGGTTAACCATTCCCTCCTCCTGGAGGTGCTTTGGGACTGTGCAGCTTGCTCAAGGCTACACAGGTTGGCTGTTCTCCTGGGAGGCCCAGTGGGGGATCAAACCCCCAACCTCTGGCTCCACAGACAGGTACCTAACTCATTGAGCTATCCAACCAGCTGTAGGGTCTATAGAATTTGTTCATTCAGTTTCTCTTTCTTGCACAAGAGTTGCTTTAGGGGTAAATAACAGTACAACATATAAACAAGAGAGCAACATGTATGTGTGTATATTATGTGCCGCCAAGTCAGAACCAATTTATAGTGACCCTAATAGGGCTTTCAAGGTAAGTGAAATATTTAAGATACAGTTTTACCAGTTCTATCCCCTGCTGTGAGTTTCCGTGGACAAGCAGGGATTCAAACCCCTGTCTCCTGAGTCATCACTTTCTCCACTACACCAGCTTTTCTCAACCTTTTTTTGGCCACGAACATAAGCACAACATTGAAAGAAATATAGGCCAAAACATGATTTTATAAGTTGCACAACGAGCCTTATAAGGTGGTGTGTAAAGAATTGTTTCCAGTCTGTGGTCCCCTTCAAATGTACCAGCGGCCATCAGGAGGGCATATGGCCTCTGTTGAGAATGGTTGCACTCCATCACAGTGGGTAGTTGACTGTATTCCTCAGTTAAACTAGAATCTTTAATACCTGCCTAGGCTTATGAAAGGATGTTAGAATGTAGGTTTTGGGCTTGGGAATTCCAGATTCGGATGGATCCTTGCTGAGCTGTGAAAATCATAGAATGACCTTGGGCTAGAGATGGGCAGGACTTAAGTTGTGCCTCTTCATGCAAAGATTGTGTTCCATCCCCTCACCTCCTGAATGGCTGCCCCACTCACAAGCCTCCACATGCCACCCGAGTCATCCTCCATCGCCAGCTGCCCAGTCCAGGTAGGACCCAGATTCCCTATCCCACCTCCTCATCTGAGTGATTGGCTGCTGGAGGAGGCAGGCAAGGCAACCCTGGCAGGAAGCCAGGCAACCCAGGCGGTGTGTAGAAGCTTGTGAGTGGGGTGGCCGTCCAGGAGATTAGGGGAGGGAACGTGGGCACCTGTGGTGCCATGCAGAGATCTTTGTATGAAGAAGCACAACTTAAGTTGTGCCCATCTTTACCTTGGACTTGTCACATGCTATCATCCTGACCCACTCTACATAGTTGATGCGAGGATGAAGTGAGAATGAGGAAAAAGAGAGCTGTGCACTGGGAAGGAAATGGCTAAATGAGCACAGCAGCTTAGTAGTTGTATTTTGGGAATGCTTGAAGTACGGTTCTGTAAATTATTTTTTAGAAATATTTCCACAATATAAATCATTGTTCATTCTGATAGCAATGGGAGGAGAGGATTGGGGTTGCATTTTGTCAAATTTCATTAGTAATATTCAGATGAAAACTGTGTTAGTCTGCTCCAGCAAACCAGCAAATTGTCTTCTGAAATCCTGAGGACTGTCAGGTATATTTTAGCATGAGGTGTCATGGATTAGAATCCCCTTCCTCAAATTCATGGAGAACAATATTTGGGTTTCCGTGTATATATTCTTCTTCTATTTTTGCTCTGTCATGTATAACATGGATACACAATATCTCTAATATTGAACTTTATACCTCTGAGGAAGTGAATTGTAATCTACGAAAGTTTATGCTTCAATAAATCTTGGGGTGTTAAAGGTGCCAGAAGACTTTCTTTTGTTTTATTACTAATAATGCCAGAAGCAAATTACAGCCTCTGATGCTCCCATATTTTCTACAGTATCTGTCATAGTAAGAACCGCAGCATGGCCAGATGCATTTCCAAATATGAAATATTTCCTTTTAGAGCCTGCAAAACAGAAGCAGTAGCTTGAGGGAAGATGCATGACACTCGTCAGGAAGAAACTGCATTTCCTGATAAGTAAAATAAGGGTGTGAATAAGTTCCAGCTGTCTGAGGTTGTTATATTTTGTTCTCCTACTACAGTGGTGCCTCGACTTACGACCATAATCCGTTCCAGAAGATGGACGTAACTTGAAATGGTCGTAAGTCGAAAAAAAATATCACTGCAAGACTCATTGGAAACGCGATTAATCCCTTCCGGCCGAAGGGGAAAAAAGAAAAGAAAAGCAATCAAGCGTGCAAGACCCATTGGAAATGCACAGAAAACAAACGGAGCAGATCGGAAATGCACAAAGGGGGCAGGTCGGAAATGCAAAGAAAACAAAGGAAAAAGCAAGGGAAGCATGCAGGGCCCATCGGAAATGGGGGGGGAAACCCCAAAAAGCAACCAAACCCTCCAAGACCCATCGGAAATGGGGGAAAAAAAACAAAAAACAAACAAACCCCCCAAGACCCATCACAGCACAGAAACATAACCCCCCCCCCAGCTCAAAACCACGCTGCAAAAACACCTAGAACAGTTTTTAAAAAGTAGAAAACAGCACCTTACCTTACCAGGCAGCCCGAAGCCTCCCTGCAAACACACACACACGCTCACTCAGAAGCAGATGGAGGCAGTCCCAAGCCTCCTCCGACGCACACTCTCTAACTGCTGGGCCGAAAGAGCTACAAAGAAGCAGCCTCGTCGCCACCTACACTTAGAAATTTGAATTTCCCGCCTTTCCCCTGCCTTTTTCTGTTCGTAAGTGGGAGCTCCGGTCGCAAGTAGAAGCAAAATTTTGCGGCTCGAGCTGGTCATAACTCAAAATGGTCGTTAGTAGGGACGTTCGTAAGTTGAGGCACTGTTACATATTGAAATTAATTGACTTCCCCTTTAATCCTTTCAACAATGTGTGTACCTAGTTTTGTGGTTTGAAGGAAGTTCTATGAAAGCCCATTAGTTTGTCCACTTCGAGCTCCTTTCTCAAAATGATATTTCACAACACAAAGTCATTCTCATCATAATAAAACAGATGACTCCATACTCGTGGACCTTGGCAGTTGGGTATCCTCATTATACAACCTTGAATGGGGACTGCCTTAATCATGGGATAAGTTCTGAGATATTGTTTAATTGAAAACAGGACTGCTGGTAGACTTGAGAAGATAAAAACTGAAAATGACTTTCTTTTCGTTTGATTTATAGTAAATGTATTGGTTGCTTTTCATTGTTTGCCTTCTTATGGACCAAATCCTACACAAGTTCACTTTAATAATATGCCTAAATAGTCCTGGACTATTTGAATCTTCTTCTGGAAAGGCTCCTTGTAGCAATTTGATGATAGTCACAGGTTCTTCTTTGCTGTATTCCTGTGTGTTGAGCTAAGGACTTATTCAGTAAGGTTTTAAATTTCAGTAGAAGTGGGAAATTATGTACATCTATTTAATGTAGCTTGCATATTTAAAATACTGATGTTGTCTTTCTTGACAGGGTCAGCTTTCTATACTACAAGAGAAAATAGACCACTTGGAACGCTTACTAGCAGAAAATAATGAAATTATTTCAAACATAAGAGATTCTGTGATCAATCTGAGTGAATCCGTCAAAGATGGACAGCGTACCCCAGAAGCTATAAACTTTAGTCAAGGAAATTTCTCAGAGTTATCCTCTCTTACTACCACATACCTCTCAGTTGATCCTGAGGATTGTCTGTTTGCTTTAAAAAGTGGACGCCAGGCTTCAGATGTACAGGTAAGAATTGTGAGAAATGCTTACTACTACTTGTCTATGTCTTTCTAGTAAGTCCTTTGCTACAAAAATATGAAAAGTCTTTAAACAGTGCTTCATCTTACATTCCCATGTCACTTAAGTGAGTTGGTCTGTCAGATAATCATACTTTGGAGTAAAGTCTACTGGAGTCATTGGCAAAATTCCCCTTCAAGGTGTCTGTCCAGGAAGAGATGAGATGTGCAAGTAGGCTAATTTAAATTGTTTGCAGATTGCAACTTGAGGCATACTCCAGTGCAGTGATAAGCGGGGTGGGTGAGTGGGTGGGTAGCCCAGATCTGTTAGCAGATCAATGGTTAATTTTCAAAAGATCAGCAAATCAAATTTACCATCTACCCTGCTCCCTGAAATTATATTGCTGAAGTGAAGAACTCTTGAGGTGTGCAGGAGCACATTTTTCTCTGTAAGCTTGGTTTGTAGTCATTCTGAAAAACAAAAACTAAAATCCTTGGCTTAGAATTCTTTAATTCCAAATATTAATATGCATCTTTTGCACTGGGCTCTGGGTGGTAGATCTTATAATTTCAGTTAAAAGAAGTTGTAGATTTTGCAAGCCTTGAAGTTTGTCTGCCATCAACTGAAAGAAGATTTTGTTTTTAGACCACCTTTCTTTTCAGGTGGACTAGGTATGCATGACTAGTTGTTGGCTTCTCCCGTAAATGAGAAATCCCATCTGGTTTCGGTATGTGATGTTATTTATGGAGAGTCTTGTGCTTTGTACTTTACTGAAAGTTTTGTATGTATCTGTGCTCCCCTAGAATGTTTTTCTTCCACTACTAACTATAACATATTGTCCTTCGTAATAGATTACAAATAGTAGGCATCCTTCATACCTGAAGGTTATCTTTGGAGGCTCTTTCAGGTTCCAGTTCTCTCAGAAGTGCAGTCAGTTATAAATCCATAACACAGATTTTAATTTGTGCATATTTGCTTAAAATATGAAGAGGGCTAAACATTCAGACACTGACCTAGGCTGCTGTTCAGGCATGGAAATAGATGTTGTGTCTCTTTGAGATAAGGCTTTGGTAAATACAGCAGCACTAGAGGGCCTACATCCCAAGATTTGGCTGGTTATTTCAAATCATTATGTAAATGTCAGCCTTTGTCAATTCTTTGGCAGCTTCTGGCCATTTGTGCTTCTGTGTGTCTAACATTTCCTTCCAATTTCTTTTCCTTTCAGACTCCTTTATCTGACCTTCTCTTTTTTTCCCCTTCTGGACAATTTTCTGCCCCATCCACCTTTCCTGTTTTCATCTTTCCCAACCCTTATTTTCTGTGCCCTCTAATTTTCCAGATCATGCAGGTTTCTTCCTCAAACGTCAGCTCCCTCTAGTCTTGTCCACAGTTCTTCTTTTGCTGCCATTCACCAGGATCAGAGCCACACTCCTATTGGCAACTGGCAGACTTTGTACTTATCCCCTTTGTCTGTGACATTAGGAAAATTCAGTGGAGCAGTGGCTCGATGTTTCTTTAGTACAATATGAAAAGAGCATTATAATATGTATGGTTAGTACTATGTTAAGGTGACAACCATAGAGCGCCTCCAGATGGAATTCACATAGCTTTCATATCAGGCTAGTATTTTTGAGAAGTTTCATTCCACTTTAGTGATTATGTACTGTACCATTATCATGATTTTATTTTGCAAACATTTTAATTGTGATACATAACTGTATATTTCAGGATATTTTAGTTGAAGTGTAGTCTGTTGTTGCTATGTGCTGTCAAGACACTTCTGACTTAATGTGATCCTGCTCATTTACAGCCATGCTTGAATCATACAAACCCAAGGCCTGTAGTTGTATTTTTGCATTTTCCTTTTTGACCTTCCTTAGCATTGAACCAGTTCTCCACAGAGTTTTCCTAATGTCACAGATTAAGAGGAAGAGTAGAAGGTTCTCCAGTCCTAATTTGGTGTGTTTCTCTGATTCTGGAGAATGACAGCAAAGTAAGTTATTGCTGCTTTCTGCCAGTAATACAGTTTTATCTATTTATATTTTATATTATTGATGATTCTTCCACCAATTTTCATACCCCCTTCATCTGATTTAGTCCTGCTATCTGTGTTTTGCATGTGATTTGAAGACAGCCAAATAAAATCTATCCTTGTCTGATACCTTTGCTTACTGGAAACTATTGTGTTTCACTGTATTCTGTCCAAACAGGAGCCAAATAGGGCAGAGTATAGGCTACACATCAGAACAACTAATGGCTGTGGCACATTCATTTCTTTCAGAACAATGTATAGCTTTTAATGATCCAGACAGTCAAAAGCTTTGCTGTAGTCTATAAAACACAAACTGGTTATCTTCTAAAATTCTTCATTACCTGCTAATAGTCAATGTATGTTTGCAATATGACATCTAGTGCCTCTTTTTTTCTAGAATCCAGCTTGGACACCTGGCATTTCTTACTCTTTATGTGATAGAAATTTTTATTATAAAATATTGAGCATTGCTTTGCTTGTATTGAGAATTAATACAGTCAGTCCTGTGCTGACTACAATCTTTGCTATTATGTTTGGAAAGAATCTTCTCTTTGAGATTGGAATTAAATATGTCCACTCTGTGGGTCATTGGTTTTTTTTCCCATATTGGTTGGCATATACAGTTGGACCTCCTTATCAACAGGATCAGTATCTATTGATTCACTTATCTGTGGTCTGAAAATATTAAAAATATTAAAAGAAAAAAATCCAGAAAAAAACTATTTTCACATATATTAGCAGAACTGGCCACTAGAGGGAGACAGAGACTGTGCTATGAATACTTATTAGTGAAGAATATTACCTGATAATAGTCTCTGGTCCCCTCTACTGACCAGTTCTGGTAATGCTTATGAAAATATTTTTTCTGTTTTTTCCCCCCTTGTACCATGCTCTCTCTCTCTCTCTGTATGTAGGTAGGTAGGTAGGTATTTGTGTGTGTGTGTGTGTGTGTGTGTGTGTGTATAGACAGACAGATAGATAGTTTGCTATTATCCGTGGTTTTCAGTATCCACAGTGGGCTTGGAACCATTCCCCAGCAGATATGGGGGTTCTACTTTTTGATGATTCAGCCTCTATAGCTTGAATTTTTAGTCCCAGCAAGATAATAGATTCCTTTGCTTATTTTTTTTAGCATACCTGGTCTTGTTTAAAGCTCCCTTTAATTTCTTAGAACTTGCTCTTGGATTCTGAGTAGAGATGGGCACAAACCACTAGTTCGTCCTTTAGACAAATGAGTGTTTGGCGGTTCCCAGCCACACCTTCTCTGGCAGGCGCTCACTCAGAGGCAGCACCCCGGCTTTCCTGTCCCATCTTCTCCGGATGCTGCCTCTGAGTGCGCACCCATCAGAGGAGGCAGGGCTGGGAAGCACCAAATGCCTGTTTGTCCAAAGGACGAACTGGAATGAACTGATGAACCAATTGTCTGTGCCCATCTCTAATTCTGAGCCTTTTTCTGTCACCCTTTTCTTTTGCTATTTGTGTGTCATTAAAAATTGTAAAATATTTATCAGTCATTCATCTAAGTTTTTCTTTTCACTTGGCTACAAAAATAGTCTTTTTTATTTTTTAGGCTGTAGGAATAGACTTTTTCCCTGATATTGACTCTGGTTTCTGGTTGATGGTCAGCTGAGTTTAGTTAATGCATACCTGTTCTTTATATTAACTTTAAATTCATCAGAAATATTATTCAAATTATATATTGATGCTATTCTTTACTGTTCTCCAATTTTTGGTAGTAGTTTATACTACAGTGCTTTAGCTCCATTGTAGTTAATTTATTTTATTTTATTTTTATTTATTATTAGATTTTTACCCCGCCCCCCTAGACAAAGTCTACTCGGGGCGGCTTACATACAACTGCCTTTATAAAATCAATTTCTAAAATGTTTTAGGACTGCACATTGATGCCCATGTTTACAAGATTATTATTGAGCATGGAGAAAAAAATGTGCTCACAGCATTAATGTGATGTATAATAGCCCGCTTACATACCTTTCAGTAAATTAGGAGGAAAGATCAAGCCAGTACTGTGGCATGCATACTATACTAACCAGTTGCCTGAGTCCTGCCTTCATTGTTCATCTACTAACAAACAACATTGTGGCAATATGTTGGCAGGAAGCTGTTATATAAAAATGAAAGTTAATAAATAGCACTAATAAATAATCGTATTTGTAGAATAACACACCATTGGTCCTTTAGTAAATTATAAGCTATTGAACATACTTATAGGATGAACTTCCTTCCTTGTATGAAAATTAAAACAATTTTTTTGTGGCTGCTCCCAATGTTGTGAAATGCTTTCCTTTGGGAGGTTAGGTTTGCCCCCTCCCTTTTATCCTTCCACTCACAGTTGAAGACCCACCTCTTCAGGCAGAGTTTCAATAACTCAGACTGTCCCTGGATGCTGGTTTTTTCCCCTTTTCTTAATCAGTTTTTAAAGTTTTAAATGCTTTTAATTAATTAACTTTTTAAATTATTATTATATGTTTAATTCTTTTCTAATCTCCAATTTGTTGTGCTTTTAGTGTTACTTCTTTTAACATTGTGAGCCACCTTGGGTCCTCTTGCCAGGAGAAAGGTGGGCTACAAATGATACAAAATAAATAAATTAAAAAAATAAATTGTTTGGAAATGTAATAGTAATTTTATTTATTTTAAATATTTTAACCCCTCCTTTCTCCTTATCAATGAGCCAAGGCAGGGCTTGCATCATTAAAAGGCAATATATAAAGCTAAAAACAGTAAGCATGCAACTGTTAAAAAGGATTGAACAGATACCACACTAAAAGACAGAAAACAAAAGCAACACCAAAAACACATTCAGAGTAGTGCAGTAAGCCACCCATTTCAAAACCCCACCCAGGCAGCGGTCATTAAGGGAAAGCTTGCATGCAGAGAAAGGTCTTTGCCTGCTTGGAGGAGAACAGCAAAAATGGAGCCAGCCTGCCCTCCTGTGGGAGGGAGTTCCAAAGTCTGAGAGCAGCAACAGATAAGGCCCTCTCCCATGTCACTGCATGTCAAAGTTCATTGATAAGAGTTGTTATTCATAAAACATGTTCATAAGGTGCAGTCTTATAGCGAAGATTACTATAGATCAAACCTTCTATGTGCTAAGCTTAAATAAGCTAGATCAGTGGTCCCTAACCTTTTCTGAACCGCAGACTGGTAGGGGGCAGAGTCCGTGCGTGGGGGGCTGGGCCCGCTCACGGAGGGGCAGGGCGCGCTCATGGAGGGGAGGGGCACACTTGCATGCATGTGCAGGGGGATGGGCACGCTCGCAGAGGGGAGGGGCACCAGTGCATGCAGGTGGCAGGCTGTGTGCGTGGGTGGGGTGCGTGGGAGGAGTGCGTGCGGGGGGGCGGGAGATCTGTTTTCGCGGCCCGGTCCTGCCATGGCCATGGACTGGCACGGGGCTGTGGACTGGGGGTTGGGGACCCCTGAGCTAGGTAACTTTTGTTTATACACATATGTGAAAATAGTAAATGAAATATGCAGACAGAGTTTCTATACAATTTTTAAACTAATGGTTTCTTTTATATTAAATTAGGGACCCAAGCCGTTCTTTTGGAAGTATAGAACTGGGCACTTCAATTATAAGATACATCATTTGCCTGTTCTTTTCTTTTTTCTTTTCCTATTTTAGATGCTTGATGTCTATGATATCCTCCCTTTTGATAACCCAGATGGTGGAGTTTGGAAACAAGGTTTTGACATCACCTATGATGAACATGAGTGGGATAGTGAACCTCTTCAAGTTTTTGTTGTGCCTCATTCACACAATGATCCAGGTAATACAGCACAATATGTAAACGTAATTTCCATAATGACTTACTTAAGCCAGTTATAGAGGTCAAGCAAAGATGATATGAGACAGCTGATTAAATTTAAAGCTAGATGACTAAGAATTACAAAGGCCATGCATCTGGGGGGAAAATAGAGGGGTTAAACAGCAAGAGATATCAGTTAGTATTTTGATCAGTTGATCTTCTCTGAGATGAGAATGCTTTAGCATTGGAGCATGTCCCCTATTGCCCCAGGTGGCCAACATAAAGGTTTCCACATGGGTCTACTTGACTAGCATTGTGACTTGGTAGTCAAAGCATTTGCTTGTATCTGAAATTCTCAGGTTTTGTACACTGTAGCAAGCAGCTAATTTAATTAAGTTACACCAGAGGACATACAGCTCATTGAATTTCAGTTACAGTAAAACTATGTCGCCTGTTTTTACTAATATCAAGATATTATTCCTGGCATCTTCAACAAGATACTACAGTGATGTCAACAAAAATGCAGAATCCAAGCTATGTATTTCCCAAAATCGTTATGGTTGGGTTTCTCTGTAGTAACAGTGGAAAGATAAATATCCATACTGGAAATCCAGTGCCATAATGTATAAACACACTATATCGTAAATGAAATGGATCCCTTGTTTTATCCTAAAGAACAGTGGTTCCCAACCTTGGGTAACCCAGGTATTTTTGGACTGCATTTCCCAGAAGCCTTCACGCAACCTGTGCTGGCTGGGATTTCTGGGAGTTGCAATCCAAGAACACCTGAGTTACTCAAGGTTGGGAACCACTGCTATAGAGGGCAGGGTTTATTGCTGAAATGTTCTTTAGTACAAGACATATTCGGAGAAATGAGCAAGTTCAACGCCAGTTCACAAGTTGGTCTGAGTCATTTTCAGGTTAATGTATTATAGAATATTTAGATGCTTAGGATGATAAGGGCAGTGAACTTGGGGCCCAATGGACTGAGACGATTTGAAAACCCATAGTTTGTTTCAGGAAATAGCAAATAATAAAAATATTTTGACATGGAAATAGTTCCCTTGAAATGTAAGATCTAAATAAAGAAGGTTTTTAACCGAAAGAAGATTCTACTAACAGACTAACATCTTAAAAGTACTTGGGAACTGAGCAGAGCTTGGTCGGAGTTTGGCCGCGTTCTGAAATGTTTGGTAAGACTTTTTGTTGTCTTTCATGGAATTAAACTTCACCTTTTTCAAGGTGAAACTATGTCAACAGTAGATTGCTACAGAATGCTCTTTTCATGGAACAAAAACCTCAGACCATTTACTTGATTCTTGAGTATTTTAAATTGAGGTCTGATCTTTATAGGTCTCATACCATTGCCCATGTAAATGATCCATGTGTTTCTCATTTCCTAAAATCCTATTGAGAATTTATGTATGTGTATCTGGCACCAGCAGTAACACAATATATGCAATTGTGGAAAATTGTGTCCTGCAAGCTGTTCCATGTGCTGTGTTTTTTGTCTTCTGCTTCCACCCTGTGCATTGAACTCTTCAGGTCATTTCCTTTTTGTTTGCCTCCTACCTTCTTTTCCTTCCTAGCTCTTCCTTGGGGTTCAGTCTCCATCTCATCCTCTCCCTTCTCCTTTATACTGTCAACAGTACCACTTCCTTTTAGTCCAGTGATTCGTTTCACTTCACTCTTTCTCTTCCCTGCACTGTCCGTCAGAAGGTGGTGCAATTCAGGAATTATATTATACACTCCCATTGTTTGGTTGCACAGTCAGTTGCTTGCAGTTGTGCAACTGTACAGTCGGTTGCACAACTGTAAGCAAATTCCCAAGGGAGCTGTGCATGTGTAAAATTTATGCTCCACAATTCCAATAGGATTCTGGCCATTGTGTCTAAAATGCCCTGCCAAATGCACAGTTGCATTTAATATCAGCATGCTAGTTCCATGCCTATGTGGGTCATATGTCACTAGAGAGTTAATGCTGTAAAGATAGGTCTGTGCTTGTGGTTGGTGCATTTACAGTGGTACCTCGGTTTACGAATTTAATGTGTTCTCCAGGATGTTTTGTATTGCGAAAAATTCACAAACCGAAACGCGGTTTCCCATAGGAATGCATGCATGAGGACAGCGCTATAAACCTCCCAGGCGCAATGCATCCTGGGGAAACTTGCTTCGTATTGCAAAAAAAATACGTAAACCGAGGTATTATTTTCAATAGATTTTCATTCGTAAACCGAAAATTACGTTAACTGAGGCATTCGTAAACCGAGGTACCACTGTAGTATTAAGCAACACATAGGGGACACCCCTATTTAATATTAGGGGACACAATTGGAACTCCTAACGTTACTAAGGGCTTTGTATAAATCAGACCTTAATGATAACGGCTCACCTAAATTACAGGAGCATCACATACTGTTTGCTGGATTCTCCTGCTGGTTTAGCATTTGTCAACGGGCTCCCTTTACCAGAAGCCCATGGAAGTAACTTATAGTGCGGACAAACCTAAGGCATAGGCAGTAAAGGCAGTAGACTGGGAAGATGTATCAGCCTCTTGCACTTGTCTTAGGTTTGACTTAAACATGTAAGATGAGTGAATGAACTTTGAGAAAGTGCTTAAGAATGATCATTCCCTTATTTCTTCAGTGCAGTGCTTGCCTGACGTTTTCTCATCTCTTTGTCTGCTGAAGTTCTACCTTGCAGTCTTTTTAAAAGTTAGCTTGCTCTGCTGTTTTAAAAATAAACAAGCTACATTTCCTTTGTCCTTTGGGTTTTGCTAAGTCTTCCTGCACCTTAAAGACTCTTCTTGTTTTTATGTGCTATCAGTTCATCTCTGACTTATGGTGACTCTATCAATGTCAAAAGGCTTTCTCATTAGCAGCTTGCCAGCTTTTGCAACTCTAGGCTGCAGCTTCCTTTGTGGAGTCAACCTTAAAGATCATATAGTTTATTTTGACATATCCTTTAATGCAGAGGTCGTCAACCCCCGGTCTTCGGCCCGGTGCCGGTCCGTGGCCTGAGCCGGACCGGGCCGCGAAGACAGACCTCCCCCCCGCACGCAGCCCCTCCCCACAGCTGCTTTGCGCATGTGCGTGTGTGCCAGCGCCGGTGTGTGCCAGCGCCGGCGTGAGAGCTCCCCCACCCCTTTGCGCAAGCGCCCGAGTGCCCAAGCGCCCATGCAAAGGGGTGGGCGGTCAGTCGGGCGCTCCCCCACCGCTTCGCACATGCGCCTGAGTGCCCAAGCGCCCGCGCGAAGGGGTGCGCGGGTGGGCATGCAGGTGCCCCTGCGCATGCGCGAAGGGGTGGGGGAGCGCCCACGGGCGGGCGGGCGCTCTCCCACCACTTCGCTCATGCGCTTGAGTGCCCGCGCGCCCGCGCGAAGGGGTGTGCGGGCGTGCAGGCGCCCCAGTGCATGTACGAAGGCATGGGGGAGCGCTCATGCCGGCGCGGGCAGGCGGGCACTCCCCCACTGCTTCGCACATGCGTGCGCACACCTGCAGGGGGGCACCTTCCTTAGAGGCTCAGCCGGTCCGCGGTCCCAAAAAGGTTGGGGACCGCTGCTTAAATGGACTGCACCTCACTTGATCAGATATTTATTGGCTGAAATCTGTTTGCTTAGCATAAAGTAGGCCCACTGAATCACTGAGTCAACTTCTCTGTAAGTTCCATTGATTCAAATGGACCCATTCTACTTGTGATTTACTATGCTAAAGTCACAACTAGAGTATGCCCATTTGAATCAATGGAGAAGTTAACTCACCAAAATCCACACTGGTTCAATGGGCTTACTCTAGTGTGACTTACTATGCTAAGCAATAAGATTTCAGCCATTACTTGTTAATTTTCAAGGCACTTCAAGACTTTGGGTTTTTTTAATACAACAGATAACACCTTCATGGCCTCCAAAAATGGTTTTTAAGTTTCTCATAAATAAAGTTTATTTATTTATTAATACATTTGTTACAATCTGCTTTTGTTTTAATGAGTTCAAGGCAGCAAGGTAGACTGTGTGGGGAGGGGGAGATTTTTAAATATTTAAAACCACTTTAGTCACTTTGTATCTAAATATTACAGCTGTATACTATAATGCCATGCTCAAATCATTACCTTTAATAATTATGAATCTTTGGGAATCCATCTGTATCTAAGTTGCCATTATTTTCACTTATGCCACTATTCCCTTTTGAAGGCTTATAGCTACTTGCAGCCTTGATCAAGTCAACACCTATTTAGTTTAAAGGGAAGTGGAAGAAAATATTTTTCATTGTATATTTCCATTCATTTTTGTTATCAGGCATTTAATTTGTTTCATTTTTCATTCAGTGAAGTCACATTTGTTTTGTTTGTTCATTCATTCACATCACATTTGTTTCCATTACTCCCATTTAAGGACTTTTAGGGTTTTCTTTCTTTCTTTCTTATTTTGCTACCATCTGCAACAGCACCAGGAGCAGAGGTGATTTCAGTGGTTGCCGTCTACTGAGATACTTCTCACTTGACTTCAGTCTTCCTTGGCCATTTAGCACTTTGACCATTTCCCATCACCCAGAATAGTTCAGAATGATACGGTGGCCTAGAATATTTTGGAAAAATAACAGCGTTATCAAGATATATTGACAGAGAGGGCGCAGCTACCATAGAATGGAAGTCCCACTATTCATCTTCAAATGAGTGATGACAGGGTATAAATGGAATAATGAAATGAATCCCATTCATACAATTTTGTTCCTCATGAGGTTCAATTAGTAATGGAAGATGTTTGAACAGAATTGAACCCCTCCTTTTCATTTTTTCATCCTTAAAAATAAAGGAATACCCTCTGCTTAGCTTCAGTAATCCTCTAGCATCTGGTGCCTCCAGACTGTTTACTGAGATGCTAGCATTGGCACCTCAATATTCCCTTTTGAAATGTTTAAAAACATTTTAGCATGCCTGGAAGAGTAAGGTTGTACTGCTATACTTCAAGACTGCAAACTGGTCACATAGTAAGTTTGGTCATGAAAATGACTATGATAATTGTGTCTGGCACATCCTGGCCTTCCTCCATTCTTTTTGATTTGCTCAACTTGTTCTTATATTTTATAGGTTGGTTGAAGACATTTGATGACTACTTCAGAGATCAGACACAGCATATTCTCAATAATATGGTTGTAAAACTGCAAGAAGACAAAGGGAGGAAATTCATGTGGTCTGAAATCTCATATTTTTCAAAGTGGTGGGATGGAATAGATAGTCAAAAAAAGGATGCTGTGAAAAGGTCTGAATATTTTATTTCCTTATTACATGCTGATCTTATGTTCTGTCCCACAAGAAGTTGTAAAGGCAATTTATGTTAAACTCCATCAGTATTCACTGTAGTTGTATTCAATATTTGTAAGTGCATACATTGTAGTATTGTAACATATAGTTTAACCTGGGCTTTATATGTTAAAGTACAGATTAATATTTTTAATACTATACTTCAGTTTTTAAGTGGTATAGCCACAGTTTGGAGGAGAAATGTTAAGTAACGGCAGAGGCCATTCGTTTATGATGACAGTATCATCAGTTATCACTGAAAGTGAGAACATTGCACAAAATGGTCACCTGGCCAAGTCAGAAATGTGAGCATTCAACTATGCTAAACATTGGTTTCATGACAAATCCACATTTCCCTGTGGACAGTAATGCTTCTCCTTTGCCTTCAGAGGTTTGGAGAGAGAGCATGGATGAATAACATTAGCCACTTCAGTATGTGGCCATCAGAATCTGAAGCTGTAACCAAGATTTCAGATGCTGTCTTTTTCTGTATTGCCAAAGAATGCCAACAGGTCATGGTCATCTGTCCTTCTGGCATTGAGAGGTTGAAGAGATGCGCTTACATACTTTTTTTGGATTGCCCCTTGCATCAGCTTTGGACAGCATAACCAATGGTGAAGAATATTAGGAACTGCATCTGCTGTTAACATTTGGCAAGTTGTGGGTTCCTCATCCCTGTTCTAGCTCTTCTCTAACTCCTGCTCTTTTGTGTTATTTCCAGTTCCACTGAAAGAGCAGTTAAATTGTTACTGTTTTAAAGATCTTAGCCATGCTCATGCTGTCAAAACTGGATGGAGGTTCATAATTTATCAGTGCCACATGCTTTCTGCAGTAATTCTGCACCAAATACTAACTTCCCCCCCCCATCCTAAGTAATTCAAAAATGTAGCATTTCCTTGCAATAGTATGTGATGTATTTGTCATTTGTGTGCTTTTCTTTAGACTGCCGTCTCTGAAATGTAGATGTGATTGCTAGTCATGTTGTAGACTTATTTGTAAGGGCAGAGCAGTCTAGTGCTACTCACGCTCTCTACAAGTCAAATTGGACACTTGGAGGCTGATTAACACTCTGACTAAATTATAATATCAGTATGCATAGATAGGATAACAATTACAAATAAAATTATTGTGGCACATCTTGTAGTATAGCTATATAGTGAGAAGCAAATCAATGTCTGTGTTACCAGCATAGGTTGTAATATAAATCAGCATTCAGTTCTTTGACAATTTTTTTGCTTACAGTGCCTACTGTCAGCATTGTGTTATCCCCAATTATGTTATAGTGGTAGATGACTATTTAACAATGGGCTTCATGGTTTAATGCAGCCTTGGATGAAGCTGACCTTATCAATATTTTACTTAATCAGACCTGAATGTGGAGATACATGAGCAATCCAACTTAAATCAAAGGACTGGGAGCGGCTACTGATTCTGGTGTACAGTGGGAGGTAGCAGAAGCACATTTTTGGATCCTGACTGTAATTTTCAGTAAAATATGCATCTAAGGATCATACAGGCGATGAAGAGACTTCTCTTCGAATGACACAGAATTGTTAGTGATGTTGTGAAGATTATCATTCTCAACATTGTATGTGTGTGTGTGTGTGTAAAAAAAGAGTGTTATAGACATGAACAAAAGCTTAGTAAACATGTTTTTCAGGTTACTTGAAGATGGCCAGTTTGAAATAGTAACTGGGGGATGGGTCATGCCTGATGAAGCTTCTACACATTATTTTTCTTTAATTGACCAGCTGATGGAAGGACACCAGTGGCTAGAAAAAGCACTAGGTAGGTTCATGCACCTTTATGTTAATTTACTTTTACTATTGCTTCTATTTCTTCAAAGGTTTTTAGGATACAAATTGTTGTTAAATTGGCTGTTTTCATTAACATTTTGCCAAACTGCTATTGATGACTTGCAGGCAAGTTGCAGTTCAGAAGTGTTAGTTTATGTAACACTGTGCTTTTGACAGCAGGGTTTTATATGTTAGAGTGTCATTTGCCCAATTTCTAGTAGAAGCTGCCAGCAGTGTGAAAACAGAGTTTGGGTAAGCCTAAAATTGTTATGGCAGCAAGTTCATTACTGTCTCCAGATCACAGTAGGTAATGTGATTAGCTTCTGTTGTTGAGTACTTTTGTCCATAAAAAGCTGCAGTTGGCAGTAGTAATATTTTAAATCAGCTGTATCAGTGTTAACTATGCTTATTCTCAAATCAGAATGTGTAAATATGATTACACAGTTTTGCAAACTCTGATTTGAGCTCTTGATGGGTATCAGTGGCGCAGGTGCAATGCTAAACTACTGTTTGCCTCAAATAAAAAATTGTGTATGAGAGCTATCAATTTCCTAACGGTGGTTAAAAGACTGCAGAGTTAACTTTTGTTTCATTGGTTAGTCAGCTGAAATTTGAACAATTATATGTACATTCCTTAAGTGTCCTTAGAATAAATGGTACTTTAAAAAAAGATAACAACTGGAACTGGAATCTTGTAGCTAAGCAGAAGTGACAGTTTTCCAGCCACACTATTCTAGTTCAGGTCTTGTATAATCTATTATGGGATGACAAACATTTTGGCAATTTTCATGGAGGTGGTAGGGTTTGTCTGCTTCAGTAAAAACAAAGGGAAAAGTGAGGTGACACCTTTAAAAGCTTTTGCTGACTACAGTCCCATTTCTTCAGACACAATGGCTGTGAAAGCTTATGCTGGAATACCTTAGTCTTAAAGGTGCCACAATATTTTTGTGTTTGCTTTTCCTTTTGGTTTAGTTACAGATACTTCAGAGAGTAGACATAATTTTAATTTTATCTACAAATATATTGCTGGTACATACAGTATTCACAAAGGTTAATGGCCAATAAGTAATTTACAGTGCAATATTATGCGTGCATAGTCTATTAGCCCATTGAGGCGATGTACTTATGTATGACCAGGTAAGTGAACATAGGATGTCTTAATGAGTAATTTAAGGGCTTTCCCCATTCCAGAAGTTAAAGAGGAGGTAAGATGCTTAGATACTGTAAGGTGAGATGTCAACCTTAAAAAAAGAGATACTTTGTACTGGTATACAGTGCTATTATGTTATCTTAAACTTACGTTCTTTTTATCAGGAGTAAAACCAAAATCTGGCTGGGCAATTGATCCCTTCGGGCATTCACCAACCATGGCTTATCTTCTGAAAGGCACTGGATTTTCCAATATGCTTATACAGAGAGTTCATTACTCAATTAAAAAGCATCTTGCAACTCAGAAGTCACTTGAATTTTTTTGGAGGCAGAATTGGGGTATGTATTAGTTTGCATGCATTTTCATATTAAGAAGTGTCCTAATGGCAATACTTTTTAGCCAAAAAGACTTGGTTTGATCAGAACATTTATACAGTTCTCTATGTAGCAATCTTCAGTATGGATCAGTAGATGCAAAGTGATTTGTAGAACCTCTCCCATTATGAGCACTAGCAACTCCGGGATAGCACAGTGGTTTAGGTATCTATCTGGCTGTGGAGTCTGAAGTTGGGAGTTCAGTTCCTCCCTGTGGCTCCTTGACAGGGGCTGGACTTGATAAGCCATAGAGTCTGTTCAAACTCTGGAGTTTTTAGATGATGATGATGTTACTACATTTCAAGAAGAGGGCTACAATCTACAACAGCTTATGCAAAGTAAAATCTGTTAGTCTTTCAGATGTTGCAACACTATTGTTTCTGATCAACTAGATTTTTGTCTATGCATCCTCATGCTCTTATAAATTTAAATCTGTAAGATGCAGTAGGACTCTGCTGGTTTTGCAAAAAGCAATTAAACGGTTACATTTGAGAAACTTGAATTACTATTTTAAAAGTTGTTACTAATGGCACCCAGCTACTTGGGAGCTCTTGGAAGTGTAACTGGAATGAATTACTTTTAAAGTAGCCCTCCAGGTTCTAGTATTCACTGAAGCTATATAATAGGGAAAGGAACAGAAAGTGGAAAATAATTGTGTTGACACTTCTTTGTACATCCTTTAGATATTTCCAGATTGTGGGTCACAGGAGCATTAAGTGAGTTGCAGAACTTTGAAACTGCTCAATGACCTTCAAGAAATTGCATGTTACATTCACCCATGTCCTATCACATAAAATACTGAAAGAAGCGTTTAAGGGCTGAAGAGCTAGCTATGTATGCATTGCAGCTATTTAAAGCTCATACTGTCAAAGCGTAAAGAAATTGTTTGCTCTTGGAGGTTTTAAAATTATTAGAATTTGCTCTGGAAAATTGAAAATAGGGAGGCTTTGAGCATCACAATCGTAGCTTTTAATGCAGATGGAAACAAGTGTTGGGAAATACCTGATAGTATTTAACAGCAGAAAATTATCCTATTAAACATAATCTTCCATTTCTTTCTCCTGAAGCCCACAGAAGCTGTTGTAACAGTATTTAACAGCTGTGTTGAGTTCATTACCCTGCATTGTCTACCCCTTTGTGAAGGTTGAATATTTGCAATATAAAATAATTCTTAATAATTCTATATATATATATATATATATAAATACAGCATATTCCTGTGTAAAATAGTATTACTAAGATCCCACATTGTGAGTAATACAGTATAAAAATAACATACCTTGTAATGAATGTGATTAATTTATTCTGCATTACAATAAGACCAATAGCCCAGAGCAGTGTTGTAAGCAGCTCCAAAAATGGATTATTTTATCATTTGTTTGTGTTATTGAAGAGGTTATTGTTCGCAAGGAGGGAAGATTTCTGATTCCAGCTTTGAAGTCATCCACAATTCAGGGTTCTCTCAAATATTTTGGCGCTCCATAGTTGTTCCTTCTTCCTTTCTGAAGGGTGGGAAGTGTTAACAAAGGGGTTAAAAGAGTTTAAGAATGTGAAATTTCAGAAAAGCCTGGACAGATGCAAATGGATGTGGCCAGCCTTAAGGCAGATGAGTGCGCTGTGTAAGAAAGATGGCAGTGGTTTTCTTTACTCCTCGTAAGCATATATACATACAGTTGGTACTGACATACTTGAGCTGATGGAATGTTCAGCAGAATATAGGATATACGTACGTATTAAGGATTTCAACCACAGATACACTTTTTTCTGACTAACATGTAAGCTTTAAACACCCTGAAGATCACTGGGTTATAAATTATTGGAAAGATCATCAGGCTTGTGGAATACTTGCGATTGATCAGTTTGAATGTGTCATATCTGTGAGATACATTTTCCTTGATAGCTCAAACAATAGAAGCTTACTGAGATGGAACATGTGAAATGCATCCCACTGTAATGTTTTTTGCTGGGAATTCTTAGCAATTGAGCATTGTTGCTAGGAATGTGGGGTAGTAAACTGTATTCACAGGTAGTGCACAACAGATCACTTTCAGTTTATGTTGCCTTCCTTTACACTTGTAATCCAGTACAGATGTAATCCAAGAATATATGGGTGGGAAATAAATTTAGTATGCAAATCTCACTAGTGCTTTCATTTACAGTCAGGTGAGTAGATGGTATGACAGTTGATTGATTTTCAATGAATACTTCTGGCAGACCTTGGGAAAACCTGAAAGGGGCACAGATATTACACATGTAGACTTTCGTATTATGGGAGTAGACATACTATTTGTAGAGAAAAGTACAGGAAGAAGACATACCTGGAGCTAACAACTAGTGCAAGTAAAATTTTTGTGGGATATTAAACTGATAAGAAAACAGATAAGATAAATAAATGGTCTATGTGTAGGCCTGGCCTGTGATACAGAGTGGAGCATTTTCTGTTTTTATCTTTATCTTGCCTATTTTAATTCTAGATACGGGATCTAATACGGATATTCTCTGCCACATGATGCCTTTTTATAGCTATGATATTCCTCACACTTGTGGACCAGATCCAAAAATTTGCTGCCAGTTTGATTTTAAGCGTCTGCCTGGAGGAAGAGTGAGTTGCCCCTGGAGAGTTCCCCCTGAAGCCATTCATTCTGGGAACATACAGCACAGGTAAAGTCATGAGGAGGAGTATCAAGTAATTCCAAACCCAGACCATAGATTTTACAATCCTGCTTAAAGAAACAAACCTACTAAGTGTCTAGAATGTAGATACTGCTGGAGTAGAAAAGATAGGGGTGGGAGGGTGGAGAATGTCCCCGTATTCTAGTAGTTTTGGTTGAGGTGAGTTTTGGTTATATATAGTTTTTTGCCTTCATTTGGTTATTTGCTTTTCTATTTTTGGGGGGAGAGGGCACTGTGTATGCATCTTTCATTGTCTCCCCCCACCCCCCACCTGTGTGTGCTTCTCCTGTTTGGTTTTTGGTTAATTTACTGGTATTTAGTTCTGTTAAAAGTGCATATTTTGGTGGGTTCTTTCAGGTCTGTTTGTGGAGGAGGGGTAGACTTTGTGACTCTTGACAGTGTGTCATTGGGCTGAGTGGCTGGTAGGGGTTGTTGTTCGGCCACAGCTTGGGGGAACTTTTTGTTGTTCTTGATGTTGTGTGGTTGGTTGCTCTGATGAGCAGCTTTCTCTGTGTGCCAAGCAGGCAGTGCCTGGCAGATTAGTTGCTTTCTCGCCTTTTTTCCTATTGTGCTACCCAAGCCCAGAGGGCCTATTTTGTTCTAGGTGGGCAGCACTGAACTCATACTGCCTCCCCCCCCCCTAATTTTTGAGTGCTTTACTGTTTTTTGAATTGATTGGTAGATGAGGATTTCTTTTTTTGTATGTGCATAGGACAAAGTGTTGGGGTTATTTTGGCTGGAAGAACATCTTTGTGTGGCCTCTGGTGGTGGTGTGCCTGGTGGTGGTGCTGAATTTGATTATATAATCGAGTGCCTGCAAAGGTCTGATAACGATGTTTCCTTCTCGCGTTTTAATGCTTCTTAAGGGCTTTTAAAGTGCCAGAAAATACAAACAGGGAAACATGGAGACGTGAAAGAAGCTTTCCCTTGCTTGTAAAACAAAAGGAATGGTACACACATATGCAAAAATGAGAAGCATCCTCGAAAGAACCAGAAGCAAAAGAAATTTGAATTTTTTTTGTCATGCACATCCTGCTGAGAGAATATGCTCCTGTTTGATGCACCTGGCACCAGATTCAGTGATGGATTCCAGGATATTTACTTGCACTTCTGAAGGCAAGAATCCTGTTGGTTAGTTACACTGGTGTTAAGTACAGTGACTAAATTACAGCAGCAAATTTCCACTAGTTATAGAGTCGCTTCTTATATCCCTCATTGCGTGCCAAACAGCAACTCATTAACTAGCAGCATTTTTTTGCTATTGCACTTAATCTAGGGTAACAAATAGGGTTATGAATGAAATATGAATAGGGTTATTAGTGAAATATTATAAATATTGGTATTGATTTTTTTAAATTATTATCTCCAATCCTTTTTGACCTTTTGGTGTCGGTAGTTTATACGAATTCTTGGGTACCTTGGATTCAGAGGTAGAGTGTGGAATGTAACTTGCTAGAAGTCCCTTTTACACACTACCACATTTGAAAAGTAACCTCCCGACATTCCCTGTTACAGTTCAGGATGTGGCACTGATATAAGTGTTATTGCATTATATCGTGGTGGCAAATTGTTCATAATTAACAAGTTGCCACTTGCATTCCCGGTTGTGTGTGCCAGTCACACAATTTAGTGAGCAACCAGGAATATGAGCAGCAGCCAATTAATTAGCTGTAATTTGCCACCACAATTTATGAACTTACCCTTATTGTTATGTGTCGTCAAATCAGAACTAGCTTATAGTGACCCTAATGGGGTTTTCAAGGTAAGTGAGGTATTTAAGGAGTACTTTTACCAGTTCCACCAGCCCCTCCCCCAGTGAATTTCCATGGCAGAGTCAGGCACTCAGAGCTAGCTCTCCTGAGTCCTGGTCCATCACTCTAGCCACTGTACCACACTTGGTACCCAGCATGTACCCTTAGGCCAATGTAAATCTTCAATAGGACCCTGGCTCCAACGTTGAAATAGTAGTTTGTTACACTGTCTGTTGCACTGCCTGTTTCTTTATTGTTATTTGGAGAGAGGGAATCTCACAATTTGAACAATAGTGATACAATACCTGAAAAAGTTTTGAAAATAATTAGAAAACGTTACTTGTTACACTAATAAAGTTAATTTTGTCCTGGCTGATAGCTTTACATTCAAAATGGAACTTTGTAACACACTTCAAAGTATCTAGTTTTGAAATACTTCCATTACTTCCAAGCTCTTATCAGAAGCGATATGCTTCTCTGTGCCCATTGCTTCAGAAGATCAGCAGGAAGGTGCTGTTTTGTTCATGTTTTGCTTCCCTTAGGGTCTCTAGTTTGTCACTGTAGGAACAGAACTTTGGATTAGCCAGGTCTTTGCTCTGATCCAGCACAGCGCTTCCTGTATTTTTTTACCTTTCTTTATATGGATGCCTAGTTTTTCATACATGATTAAAGAGAAGATTCTTGTTGATTTTACTTGGCTGTGTGAAAACAATGTTGCTATTTATGAACAATGAATTATGTAGAACTTCAGCTGTGATTCAACAGAGAAATTGTTCTGTTAAACATGTTTGCTTCCTTTTAACATTTAATTTTCTCTTGCAGAAATAGTGCTGTGTTTGCATTCCTCATATTGACTAAACACAAATTATCTAAGGCCAGAGTTTTACATATACTTTAGCATAAGTTGCATTGAACTTGGCAGGAGATGATTTTTGTGAAGATATATAGAATTGGGTTGCATGTTATACCAGAAACTATTGATGTGAAGTTTCCAGGGATTTGATTGCCAAACTGCATCTTTAAAAAAGAAAGCTATAATAATTCGCATTGAACACATATACTTGATGAGCATAATTGTTCTGTATAAACAGTCAACTGATGTTAGTTTGTTTTCTTACTCTGTTTCTTATTCCTAAGGGCATGGATGATTTTGGATCAGTATAGAAAAAAGTCAAAACTTTTCCGTACCAGAGTTCTGTTGGCTCCTCTAGGAGATGATTTCCGTTACAGTGAGAGTTCAGAATGGGATCAGCAATATCAGAATTATCAGAAACTATTTGATTACTTGAATTCTCATCCTGAATTCCATGTTAAGGTAAAGGCAAATCAAACTAACGCAGATGTTTATAGTTTTTGTTGCCCCAGGGTTCAGCATTTTCATTTTGGTTCTTTGAGTGGGGAGTGCACGGTCCATGGTGGAAAACCCTCTGTGATGATTGTTAGTGCAAACCTGTACTCAGCAACCAAGAAGCAGTGTTAGTCAGCTCAATGGGGGGAGTATTCCAGGAATGTGTAGAGCAGTAGTGAGCAACACCCTGGGGTAGACAGTTGCTTTGAAACTCCCAATCCAGAAAGGGCTGCACCCTGTCACCATTCTGTCACCAAATCTGCTGCAAAATAAAAGTTTCTTTGCTCTAAATTAAGGCACCTATGAAGTGCACAACTTGCTTTGAAGCACCCAGTAGTGCAGTTCTGGTTTTAAAAAAAAGATGCATGGCCCTTGCGTACCTTTGGGGGAACTTTGGAATAGGGTCGGATTTCATTGGGGTATGCCTAAAAGCAAAGCATGCTGCTTATATACTGCCCCGTACTGTGCTTAGAGCTCTCTCTCTAGATGGGTCGCAATTTAATTATGCAGGCTACACATTCCCCCCCCCCCCAGCAAGCTGGGTAGTTAATTTACAGAGCTCAGAAAGATGGAAGGCAGAATCAACCCTGAGCCAGCTACCTGAGCCCAGGATCGAACTCAGTTCATGAGCAGAGTCTTCACTGAAATACTGCAGTTTAACCACTATGACACTAATGCATGGTCCTAATGCACCATGAGGCTCCTAATGCATAAAACACTATTTCATTAAATTCAAGAAATGTATATTCATCTTCATTGCATTTGTCATACTTGGGCCCTTAGTGGCTTAGATTGTGAATAATACTAAACAAGGAAGATTCCTGTTACTGTTTCACGAACAAGATTATTCAGTCATTACTAATGGAATTCAAAAGGTGTTTCAGTGACTATAAATATTAGGTTCTTCTTCGTGGCCTCTGTGAATGCACACAATTGGGTTGTTCTTCACCTGCACAGGACCTCTCGGAAGTTTCTAGAGCTTAAAGACATGTGATTAGTAGGACGTTCCCCCGTGGAGCGCATGCTCCGCCTGCCAGAAGTCCCCTCAGTTCCTTTTTGCCGCCACTTAGATTGGACCTATTTCGGAACGTTAGAGCGATCGTACTATTATTGAGATTTTTGATCATTGAGATCCTTTATTTTTCAATCATCTTTCTTTGGACGTTTTCCCCCTGTGAGTTATCTGTTTTCCCCTTTCAATTTACTCGTTTTCAGTCTTCCTGCAGTATTTCCCCCCCCCCCCACCTTTCTCCATTCTCTTTCCCCGACCTTTTATGGCCCCTCTCGGGCCCTTCAAGCGGTGCGTGCTCTGCACGAATAAGATCCTGCTTACCGACGGACACGACCGTTTCCTTTTTTGTCTCGGGGAACAACATCAAACACACTCCTGTCCCGAGTGTAAAAAGCTTACAAAACCCGCCTTAAAACTACGACTTCAAAGGCTCCTCTCTTACCTCTGGGAAAAATCTTTAAATCCGGCTCCCATGGATCCGCCGACGTCTCCAACTCCTGAATGTTGTGAAATTCCTTGCCCAATATCGAGCCTGACAAATCCTTCGCCTCGGCAAAAGGTCCATTTGAAGTCGACTTCGAAATCGAGCTCGACGTCCGCGTCGAAGGCCCCAACCCATCCTGATGACTCTTCTAAGAAAAAGAAAGATAAACCTGAAAGGACCAAAAAAAAACAACGAAATCGACCCGTATTGATCCACCTCAATCGGTATTACCATCACCGATCCTTGAGGAGTCGTCTAGAGACGATCAGACTTTGACATCGGCTCAGGCTGCTGCTTCTATTGCTAGCCTTTCACTGAGTACTGGCCCATCTTTGGCTGTTGTTCATTCCAGCCCAGCCTCGGCCCATTCAAGCCCTACATCTTTAGGGCGGACGATACCTATTCCAGTCTCTGGATCTGAATCGTCTCACCAGTCTCCTAGAAAACATGGAGCAAAGAGACGACACCTGTTGCCGGCCCAATATGACCCACCGCACAGGGAATATTATTACTATCCTGAACCATCTCGGTACCAAGCTAGATATGAACAGGGGGATCCATACCATCGTTATGACCCCTATTACCCTGACGACTTGATTGAGCATTCATATTATGACGAGCCTAAAAGGGTGAGATATGTTTATCCATCTCAACATTCACCGTCCGCTTCGCCTTCACCACCGGGACACTGACATCGTCCTTCTACCAGACATTGACACACCGCATGTCGATCCCGACCAAATCGGCTCTCAAACACACTCTTCTCCCACCTGTCCAAGAACACTCTCAATCCAAATGGGTGAGACAATCCTCCAAACAATCTCGACACCAAACCTCTCTACGAGTTACTACTACTTATAAGGGTCCTCCCCCTCCTTCTACCGACACTGAACAACGTACTACTCCACAGTTACCGCCTACCTCAGTATCGACGACTAAACCTCCACATCCATCACCATCTTCAGACTCTTCTTGTTCCATTCCAGATTCCAACTCTGATGTTTCTCAAGAATCTCCCTCTAATCTACCTACCCCTTCTTCTGATGACCCCTACTCTCAACTAGTGATACGAATGGCAAAATCCTTACAATTAGACATAGAAGAACTACCACCTCAGAAACAAGATCTGGTCTTTGACGACCGTAATCAGGACAAGACGCCACCTCTCAGCTTGACATTCATCCCTGCTATGCTTGAATTGGTGAAAGGATCATGGGACAAACCCCCTTCCTCACTACAAATCTCGAGGTGTGTAGAGAATCATTATAAGACCCACAGTCCCGATACAGCGTTTCTCTCTAAACATCCTACACCGAACTCAATCATTCTCGAATCCAATCAGTCCAGAGCACGTAATAAATCCTCTGTAGCCCCTACTAACCGAGAGGGGAGAAAACTTGATATCTTAGACAGATGCCTATATTGAGGGTCACAAACTACCAAGCTGCAATGGGCGCGTACCATCGCCAACTGTGGAACAAAATTCTACCCATACTCCAAGCAGCTCCTGACGCTTCCAAGACAGAAGCCCTAAACATCCACGCCAAGGCTACAACCCTGGCTAAACAACAATGGATTGTGTCTCGCCATACCGTGGACGCCGCTTCTAAGGCTATGTCGACTTCTATCGCCCTAAGATGACATGCCTGGCTGAGATCTGCCTGCATCTCAGATGATACCAAATCATGAATTGAAGACCTCCCATTTGATGGTGCTGGCCTCTTTAACGCCAAGACAGATGAAGTGGATAACCTTCATAAAATCCGTAAAACAGCACGCTCATATTCTACCCAACAACCTTATCGCTACCAGCACCCTCAGTTTCGCAGGCAGACTTTCTTTCAACAGCCCTTTCAACAATAGCAACAACCGTACCGACCATACAAACCACAAACCTATGAGAGATCCTATTCCAGCCCATCGACATCGACACCACCTGCTTTTCGACCCCAGCAGCAACAGACCCGTCGTCAGCCCTTTCGACGTCAACAAAAGAAGGGTAAGCAATATCCACAGACCCCTTCTATCTCCATTCCAGACCAGATTACATCCCTTCCTCAGCTCTTGGCGTCGAATCACTAATGACCAGTGGGTCCTTTCTATTATCCAAAAGGGCTATTTTATTGAATTTGATCGTACTCCACCACCTGGACCCATTAAGACTACCCCATACTCACTGGCTCTCCGAGAAGAGGTTTCCCTTCTTCTACAAAAACATGCCATACTTATAGTCCCTTCCTCTGCCCTGCATGATGGATTCTACTCGAGATACTTTACAGTTCCCAAAAAGGATGGAGGACTCTGTCCTATTCTCGATCTTAGACACCTCAATACATTCATTCAACCCAGATGCTTCAGAATGCTAACACTTGACACTATCATCCCTCTCCTTTCACTGGGAGAGTGGTTTGTCCTCATCGACCTCCAGGATGCGTACTTCCACATCTCCATCCACCCGCATCATCACAAATTTCTTTGATTCCGATTCGACAACATCTCGTACCAATTTTGCTCCCTCCCGTTCGGACTTTCCACGGCACCGAGAACTTTTACCAAATGTATGGCACCAGTCGCTGCCTATCTCCATCTTCAAGGTATCTCCATATTCCCCTACATAGACGACTGGCTGATAGTCGCTACCTCCTATTACGATGCCGTCAGAGCTACCCATCTCACTCTCGATACTCTTCAAGACCTCGGGCTCAAGGTGAACCTTGCCAAATCCCATCTCGAACCTTCACAGACCGCCACCTATATCGGAGCATATTTCGACTCCCTACAAGCCAGAGCCTTTATCCCTCAAGAAAGAATCAGCAAACTGGGACGAGCAATCCAACCATTCCGACCTCTAGCCTCGGTATCAGCCCATCAAATCCACCACCTTCTTGGGCTCATGGCATCCACAACCGCTGTTATCCAACACGCGAGACTCAAAATGAGGTCCCTTCAATCATGATATCTATCATTATTCGATCCCATGATAGACCATCCGTCCAAACGCCTCACAGTAACACCCGAGCTCGCCTGTCAACTCACCTGGTGGACATCTCTTCCCCACTTGCTCATCGGCAGACCCTTCCAACCGCTACAACTCACGATACAGGTCACCACCGACGCCAGCCCCTCGGGATGGGGAGCCCAGTGTTGACATCACAAAATCCATGGCCTATGGACAACAAGAGAGAAATTATTACATATCAGCCACCTCAAACTTTTAGCGATCATCAAGGCCTTTCACGCCTTCTTACCTCTCATTGCAGGACAAGCCGTACATCTCGCTACAGACAATACGACAGCTCTTTACTATATAAACAAGCAAGGAAGCACCCACTCCCTCTCCTTACTATACCTGGCTGTCGAACTCTGGGAATGGTGTTACCTACACCACATCTTCCCAGTAGCTGTCCACGTTGCCACAGATGACAACCTTGTAGCAGACCGTCTCAGCCGCCTTACCACGTGAACACACAAGTCGTCACTAGATGACGGCGTTTTCGATCTGCTTTGCCACAAGTGGGGTGTTCCATCCATCGATGTCTGCTTCCGAGACCAACACCAAATGTCAGAGGTATTGCTCTCGAGCCGGTACCGACAGGAACTCACTCGGAGATGCTTTTATGATAAACTGGACCGGAGACCTACTCTACCTATTTCCTCTGATACCGCTCATACAACGAACCATCATTCGACTTCGACAGTTCCAGACGAATGCCATCCTCCTCGCTCCATGGTGGCCACAACAACCGTGGTTCACGCACCTGAGGTCGATGTCAACGGCCGTGTTCCATCTCCTGTCGATCCCCAACCTTCTCACTCAGGACAACGGGATGATTTACCACCCGGACGTAGACTCTCTGAAACTTACCGCGTGGAGGATACTCCCGCCATAAGAGACATACTTGATCGAGCTCGAAAACCCTCGACCCAACGGTTATACCAAAATAAATGGAAGGCATTCCTCTCCTTTGCTAATTCTCAGAACTTACCTGCAACACCAGTGTCTCTGAAGACCTCACTTACCTTTATCCTTCATCTATTTCATCTCGGACTGTCTCATTCTACCTTGAAGGTTTACATTTCAGCTATTGTAGCTCACCAACCTTCTCATTCTGATTCGGCTAGATTTTTTTTCCCACCCAACTTTGAAGAATTTCCCCAAGATACTCCAAAATATTCGCCCCCCACGGCAACATCCTCTTCCTCAGTGGTCTTTGCAACTTGTCCTCAACGTACTCACTAGACCACCCTTCGAACCAATGGCTACTTCCAATCTCAAATTACTTTCTCTGAAAACATCCTTCCTTGTAGCAATAACATCTGCTAAGCGTGCTAGTGAACTTGCAGCCCTCAGATCAGATCCACCCTTCCTTCAATTCCATCCGGATAAGGTCACTCTTTATTTTGATGTATCATTTTTACCTAAAATTGTCTCTGAATTCCACCTTAATCAGCCGTTAATTCTACCTACTTTATTTCCGTCTCCTTCTACACCTATTGAGCGCATGCTCCACATGCTTGATGTAAGACGCTCCTTGACCTTCTACATTGATAGGACTAAATCATTCAGAAAATCACCAAGACTTTTTCTATGTTTTCATGGCCTCCATAAGGGTGCTCCAGCTTCGCCTCAAACTATCTCTCGATGGATCGTTCAAACCATTTCATTGGCCCACAAGCTAGCAGGCAAAACACTGCCTGAACACTTTAAGGCTCATTCTACCAGAGTGCTGTCAACTTCTACTGCCTTCCAGTGGGGAATAGATCTTCCTCACATCTGCCGTGCAGCTACATGGTCTACTCCATCAACCTTCATGAGACATTACTGTATTGATGTCCGAGCAAAAAATGATGCTGCTTTTGGCAGAGCTGTTTTGACCTCAGTTTTACCGTGACGTCCCACTATCTGACAAGTGAGCTTGTCAGTCACCCAATTGTGTGCATTCACAGAGGCCACGAAGAAGAAAGAGAGGTTACCTACCTGTAACCATGGTTCTTCTAGTGGTCCTCTGTGAATCCACACATCCCACCCTGCCTCCCCTGTGCCCGTCACATTGTCTTTTTAAATACAGTTCTTTGACAGTGGCCGACTCTTACAGGAACTGAGGGGACTTCTGGCGGGCGGAGCATGCGCTCCACGGAGGAACGTCCTACTAATCACATGTCTTTAAGCTCTAGAAACTTCCGAGAGGTCCTGCACAGGCGCAGGACAACCCAATTGTGTGGATTCACAGAGGACCACTAGAAGAACCATGGTTACAGGTAGGTAACCTCTCTACTCTCTCTAGTGCGAGACAGGGCAGAGGAACATAGAGAAGGAAATTTCTGTTTCGGCCATTCTCCCATTAGTATATTGCAGTATCATACACGACAATTTATGATATGTGAAAACAACCTGAACAAGCCCCTTCCCCATCTCATCCACTTTCTTTAAGGGCTTACAGGAAACAAACTTCTGCTTTGTTTCAGGCTCAGTTTGGGACTTTGTCAGATTATTTTGCAGCACTACATAAAGCTAGTGATTTGGATGAAAAGAAGAGCAATTCAGGGTTCCCTGTTCTCAGTGGAGATTTCTTCACATATGCCGACAGAGATCATCATTACTGGAGTGGGTATTTTACATCACGGCCCTTTTACAAGCGTCTAGATAGGATTTTAGAGTCATATTTAAGGTAAGTAGTATTTGTTTGAATATCTGTGCTCTGAAATCTGTTAAGATTCATATAACAAATGCTTCCAAAATGATAGTCCTGCCTTTCAACGTGGGTAGAATCTGCTAGCATGTTTCCATGTGCTAAAAAAAGTAATAGATTTTGAATTTTAATGGAATATCTGTTGATTATCATTACGTACAGCAGAGTCTTATAGAATACCATTATATTTAACACAGTAAATAGCATTGGAATGCTTTCTGTCAACAGTGTTTTCTTAATTTTATTAAAGTTTTGGCTGAAACAGGTAAGGCCCGTAGCAATATCTTTCAATCTCGAGTGCTTCCTTCTCTGCCTTCCCAAGATTTGTAAAAACTTTTCACCTCAAAGAAGTTCTGTACATTTGCAAACCAAGATGGCTTCCACAAGTCTGTTTGACACCTCCTTCATATGCATTATTATTATTATTATTATTATTATTATTATTATTATTATTATCATCATCATCATCATCATCATCATCTGGTGATGATCTTTATGGTGACCCTTTTCAGGGTTTTCCAGGTAGAGAATACTCAGAAGTGGTTTACTGTTCCCTTCTTCTGGGAGTATCCTGGGACTGTGCAGCTTGCCCAAGGCCACACAGGTTGGCTCTGCTTACAGGAGGCGTAATGGAGAATTGAACTCCCAATCTCCGACTCTGCAGCCAGAAACCTAAGCTGCTAAGCTATCCAGCCAGCTGCTTCATAAGTATGGAGGGTGCCAATTTGATTATATGAATGCCAGCACTTGGCGAATTGAAGCTACTATTAATATTTTATTTTATTTATTTATTTATTTGATTTTTATACTGCCCATCTGGAGAAATCCACTCTGGGCGGTTTACAATCAAACACAGATAGGATTAAAACAAACAGTAAAAATAAAACAAAAATAACATATGAAAATCCAAGATGGGAAAGACGAGAGTAGGAGCTAAGTACTAGCTGGTGGGAAGGCCTGCCAAAAGAACCAGGTCTTCAATTTACTTTTGAAAGCTCCCAGTGAGGGGTCCAGGTGAATCTCCGTGGACAGTGTGTTCCACAGGCGAGGGGACACTGCCAAGAAGGCCCGATTTTTAGTTTTTTCCTTCTGGGCCTCTCTTGGGATTAGGCCCCTCAGCCGCGCAGCCTGGCTAGAACGGGTGATACGGGTAGATCTAGGTGGGAGGAGGTGCTCTGCCAGGTATCGAGGTCCTAAGCCATTTAGGGCTTTATATGTAATTGTAAGTACCTTGAAGTCAATGCGGAAGCGGATAGGTAACCAGTGTAAGTCGGCCAGAGTGGGGGAAATATGATGGAATCTTTTCACCCCAGTTAGTAACCTGGCCGCCGTATTCTAGACCATTTCAATCTCAAAGGAAGCCCCATGTAGAGAGCGTTACAGTAGTCTCATCTCAAGACTACAAGCACATGGACAAGTGTGGTGAGCAACCCAACATCAAGATAGGAATGCAGCTGGGCAATCCGCCATAGATGTAAATGGGCAGAGCAAACCACAGACGCTACCTGGATCTTCATGGTAAGCGCCGGGTCAAGATGAACCCCCAGACTGCGAACCACACTCTTTGTGGTGAGAGTCACCCCCCCCCCAGAAGAGAGGGAGTTTCCCAAACCACTGATGCCGGGAGCACCCACCCTCAAGACCTCCATCTTGTCCGGGTTCAACCTCAGTCCATTCAACTGCATCCATTGCAGAATGGCCCCCAGGCAGCGCTCAAGAGATGTAACGGCATCCACTGCAGATGGAAAAAAGGAGATATAGAGCTGAGTGTCATGAGCATACTGGTGACACGATGCTCCACACCCCTGGATTACTCCGCCCAGCGGCCTCAAATAGATATTAAACAGCATTAGGGATATGATCGAACCCTGCGGAACCCCACAATTGAGGAACCACGGGTCCGATACATTCTCCCCAAGCTGTGCTCTCTGGGGACGACCCTCCAAGAAGGACTGGAGCCAAGCAAAAGCAGGACCACCAACTCGGAGAGCTTCCCCAGGAGGATACCGTGGTCGATGGTATCAAAGGTGGCTGAGATGTCAAGGAGGACCAACAAGGACGTTTTGCCACCATTGGCCTCCCTCAATAGGTCATCCAGCAGGGTGACCAATGCCATTTCCATGCTGTGACGTGGCCTGAAGCCCAACTGAAATGGATCCAGAGCATTGGTTTCATCCAATAGGGCCTGAAGCTGGTTGGCTACCACCCTCTCTACTACTTTGCTAAGACAAGAAACATTGGTGACGGGCCTATAATTTCCAGTACTGTCCACTGCCAAGTTCGGTTTCTTCCTAATGGGCCTAATGAGTGTCTCCTTGAGGGCAAAAGGAACCATGCCCTCCTGGAGAGACCCATTAATTATTGCAGTAGCCCATTCAGTTGTCACAGACCTGGCTGCTTTGATTAGCCAGGTCGGGCTAACTAGGGCCCTGCAACAGAATGTTGCAGTTTGTTATGTTTCTGTACCAGGACAACTGAGGTCCATTGCCTTCCCTTCCTCCCTTCCCCAGTTAGGATTCTGTGCCAACTGAGCATATTCAGTTTGCACTGGACTGACACCTGAGATGCGTATCCAAATCTAGCTGCAGTATAGTCTTGGTTTTTTTTCATGTTGTTTCATGAAGCAGCACTCACTTCTGACCTTGACTAGCATTCAAAATACCTTGTCAAGGTGAAGTAGGAAAGCACCTGTCAATACAATGAAACAGTTATTTCTATTATATCAGTGTCTCTTTTAGTATCAGTGTATTTTCCTCAGCCTTCCTTTTTCAGCTACTCCATGCTGTTCCTTCCCAACCGAGATCCATGTTCACAGAGCACGCTCAGGCTACATTGCCTTAACATGTATTATGTACACATGTTTTTTCTGCGCTGATAATGCTTTTTGCTGATGCTTTTATGCTTTCTCTCTTGCTGTTGTCAGCTCCTAATCTTTGCCTCGTGCCAACACTGTGCCATTTCTCCATTTGAAAAAAGCAGTGCAGAGCTATTCCATTCTGCTATTTGGGCCTCCAGAAAGTGGCAGGCAAAGGTGCCTTTCTTTCTTTTCCTAAAAAAAAGAGAACCTTCCTGGCAACCCTATCTGTATCCCCAAAGAAAAGATTCTGGGACAGCCCCCTACCCATCACTGCTTCTCTGAGCAAGAAAGGATAGTGTGGAGCAAACAAGTGTTGGGGTACATATTAGTGATGACGACCTGTTGTCCTCCAGATGCCCTTGAACTACATTCTTCATCATCCTTGGCTGTTAGCCATGCTGGTCAGGACTGCAGAGAGGATACTGCTTAGTTTAGCATCATGCTTTGTGGGGGTGAGTGGGAATTATTTCTTGGTGGCCTTACATCAGAAGTAGGTAAACTGTGGCATACAGGCGAAATGCCACCCTCACGGACCAAGTGCAAGCCCCCAACATCACCTCATGTTTTTCTTTTTTTAAAAAAATTGCCATTCCTGCCCACCCAGAGACGTTTGGGCCCAGGAAGATCTGTTTTCCAAAACTAGAAATGACTCAAGAATGTCCTGGTGCATTCCCCTAAAATAAAACAGTACAGCTCTCTAGGAGAGAGTTCTGAGTATTTCACCATGTGTTTGTGTGTTTTGGTTGAAATATGCAATAGTATGTTCAAATGTTTCTTTTTTCCAATAAAAGTATAGGATTCTGCAACTTCTACGTAAAATGAGGTTGACTTACTAAATATATTGTTGTAATTAAGTGATAAAATTTCCCCCTTTATTTCAGGACTGCAGAAATTCTGTATTCTTTGGCCTTGGTGCAGACCAAAAAGTTTGAGAAAATGAAAGTATTTCCATCAGTAGAGCATTACAAATTATTGACAGAGGCCAGGAGAAACCTAGGACTTTTTCAACATCATGATGCAATCACAGGGACAGCTAAAGATTGGGTAGTTGTTGATTATGGTACCAGGTGAGTGTTGCAGTTTTGTTGAACCTCTGTACATTTCTTGTTTTAAGACTGGATCTTCTGGGTTTTCATTTTTGGACACACTGGTATAAGATTTTGGCTTGTATTTTTCTCTTGCTTGTCTTAAGTTTAAGCCACCTGATTAATAGCTCCATGTTAGCCAAAATTTAGTAATTTTGCTCTTTTTTCCAAGTCCTTTAAGATAAAGAATGCTTAAATTCAGCCTTCCAGAGCTGCAGTATTTATTTTATTCACAGGCTTTTCCATTCGTTAATGAACTTGAAGAAAATCATCACTGATTCTGCTCACATTCTTATTCTAAAGGACCAAGAAATGTATAGTTACAACCCATCAACACCATTCCTTACAATGGTGAGTTTCTGGAAACAGTTCTCATGACTGGTGGCTTATTTTCAGAAATGCAGCCACAATTGGTGATGTGGTGAGTCATGTTAGGTTCTTGACAGGAGGCAGCTGGAAATTCTTTGTAAAGAGTGACCCTTAAACCTGAACTGGCCCTTTAATGACACCAGGCCAAGTAGACCGTATTTATGTGCGATATTTGCTTGAAGACTATATTCATCCTTGGGAGGAAGAACATGTGTATAAAAAGCCTTTTCTGAATCAAAAGTAGCTCACTGAACATTGCATATGCCTAAATATGCTTGCAGAGAGTAAGACAAAAGTCCCCAACTTTCTTGGATTGGTGGATACACTTTAGTATTGAGAAAGTACTTGTGGACCTCATTCCAAAATGACAGCAGTGATTGATTCAACCAGACACAAAATACTCATTCCAGAGAAGGCAAACTGTTGAAGTGAACAGACAGCCTTCCAAGGAACTGAGTACTGTGAAGCTGAGCTCCCGAACATAGTACCTCTCCATTGAACATACATTTCACAGCATTGGAAATGGCTGAGATTAAAGGACAGGTAACTTGAACACTCAGAGGAAATGGAAATATGCACCTTGTGCACATATGTGCACAAAGAAGAATTCACCAATTCCAGATAGAGAATCCATACCAATAGCACCCAAAGGCAAACCACTTTCCCGGTAAGAATACACGACACAGCAATTCTCCATGCAGAAAATGCACACACGGCACAGATATAGGCACACATGCAAAGGAGCAAGTGCTACTGAACTTGGCAGGCTTACTGTCATGTATGGGGATAGTATTGTGTCCTGGGTGGATTTTAAAATGAATGTTTGTTTCATGATGTTTAAAACAAATTTCTGCAAATTTCCCCCATTGATAGGATGATGCCCAATCATCACAAGACTCTTTGCCACACAAGACTGTCCTGCAATTGAGTAGCCAACCAAGGTAAATACTTTGCTGCTTAATATTTGAAAACATCATTAAATATTAGAAGATAAACAGATATTTTGTACATAATCTGATTCAAAGTGATAGCAAATAACTTGCAAAAAAGTACAAAGAAAAAGTAACATGATTAGGTGTGTGACTACCCTGTTTTCTGTAGTGGGAAACATGGTATGGGGGCTGCATATAGTTCTTGATGTAATTCAGCATGGCTTTCAGGATGCTGTGGATTCACTCTTGCTCTCCAGAGCAGCCCTCTAAGAATTGCTTCTCTCTCTCTCTCTCTCTCTCTCTCTTTCTCGCTCTCTGTGTGAATGACAGAGGGACTGAGAGAGAAAAGGTGGCACAGATGCACAGAGGAAAGATGTGGAATCCTGCAGCACTGTGCACTCCCTTCTGCATCTGGGAATGTGGCCCTCAGCAGGAAAAAAAACCCTTGTTATCTCTGATGATTAATAAACAAGTCCTGAATATGAAATAATGCTGCTTGAATATAGAAAAGATGTATTTGTAACGAAGGTATAAATTGGATTGGCTCTAGAGCTGTGCAAAACTAGCAAAATGTGATGGATGATTCTCTTAAGTGGTAGAAGGGAGGTACTTGTTGCCAGATTCCCCTTCCCTGGGCAATCTTTAGGGAACCTTCTGGAACAGAATGTGAGGAGGCGCTGAGGACTCCACAGAGAAGGAAGATCCCAGTTTCTTCCCTCTGTTAGCAGACTTAACACTTCCATTGCTGATGGCTCAACTCTGGATCCAACCCATTGTTATATTTTTAGCTTTAATTTTGAAATTGTGAGGTTTAATAGTAGGCTTCTGTTTGAATACAGCCTGGTGGAAAGTTGAGTATAAATATAATAATAATTTTGTAGTTGGTGAGTAGTATTGTCTTCAGTTTATGAGATAGCAAACTATTTTATGTATTTGTCTTTCATAAATGACCTAGAGTTAAATTATGTGTTGAAAATATCCTTAAAATTTGATGCATAATGCTTATGTTCTTATTTGTCAATAATTTAGATTGTACTATAGAGTAGTGTCTCTTCATTTTTTTTGCATGTATAGCAAGTTCAAAGCCAAATACATTAATATGTGTACGTGTGTGTGTGTCTACACACCCACCCATTCATATCAAATTTGATTCACATTTGGTAACTTTGCAATATAGCAGGATATAAATCTAGAAAATAAGTAAGTACCAGTTCATCTGCAAACATATGCTCTCAAAAGCTGCCACAAGGAGAGACAATGAAGAAGCAAATGAAGCACTAAAAAAGATAACTATGGCATAAATGCTTTTTTTTATCTCTTTCGAAATCATAATACATTAGCAAGTACTTAGGGCAAGGCAAAACATCACTTATTGTTTGAAAACAAACCTGACGCTGCTGATAGTGGGAAGTTTCTTGTCTTACTAAAGTAGTAAATGGATTTCTAGCAGAATATCTTATATGCTTAAATCTCTCTGTCTGTCTAACTGATCGACAATATCTCTGGCTGAGGTTTTAAGAAAAGGTATTTCAAGACCAGTCTTTCTCTTTGATGCAGTTGCTTTTCTGTTATATTATAGCTGATTTTAAGAAGTAAAAGTCAAATTATTTCTATTATAGGTGTCTTGTTCATCTAGTAAGGTAAATGCCATTTAAGTTAACATTATGTGTAAGGTTAGACAGAAGAGCTGCTTTTGACATACAGTCATGGCCAAAAATATTGGCACCCTTGCAATTCTGTCAGAAAATGCAACCCTTCTCTCAGAAAATTGTTGCAGTTGCAAATGTTTTGGTACTCACATGTTCATTTCTTTGGTTTGCATTGGAACAACACAAAAAAAAAGAGAAGAAAAGTCAAATCTGATACAATCCCACACAGAAACCCAAAAATGCACTGGCCAAAATTATTGGCACCCTTAACGTAATATTTGGTAGCACCCCATTTGGAAAAAATAACTGAAATCAATTGCTTCCTGTAACCATGAATTAGTTTCTTACACCTCTCTACTGGAATTTTGGACCACTCTTCTTTTGCAAACTGCTCCAGGGCCTTCAGATTTGAAGGATGCCTTCTCCCAACTGCAGTTTTGAGATCTCTCCACAGGTGTTCTATGGGATTCAGATCTGGACTCATTGCTGGCCATTTCAGAACTCTCCAGCGCTTTGTTTGTAACGATTTCTGAGTGCTTTTTGAAGTGTGTTTCGGGTCATTGTCCTGCTGGAAGACCCATGACCTCTGGTGGAGATGCAGCTTTCTGACACTGGCCACTAAGTTGTGCCCCCAAATTGTTTGGTAATCATCAGATTTCATGATACCGTTCACACAGTCAAGGCATCCAGTGCCAGAAGCAGCAAAGCAACCCCAAAACATCTTTGAACCTCCACCATGTTTGACTGTAGGGACTGTGTTCTTTTCTTTGAATGCCTCATTTCTTTTTCTGTAAACAGTGCCATGATGTCCTTTATTTATTTATTTATTTATTTATTTATTATTAGATTTTTACCCCGCCCCCCTAGACAAAGTCTACTCGGGGCGGCTTACATACATAATAAAAACATCATAACATTAAAACATCATAACATTTAAAACAGCATAAAACAGCTCTACTTTTGTCTCATCTGTCCACAGTACGTTCTCCCAGAAGGATTGTGGTTTTGTCACATAAGTTTTGGCATACTCCAGTCTTGCTTTTTTATGCCTTTGTGTCAGCAGTGGTGTCCTCCTGGGTCTCCTACCATAGTGTCCCATTTCATTCAGATGGCGACAGATAGTGCGAGCTGACACTGTTGTACCCTGTGTCTGCAGATCAGCTTGAATTTGTTGGGAAGTTAATCTGGGTTCTGTATCCACCATTCGAACAACCCTTCATTGTAATTTTTCAGTAATTTTGCTCTTCCATCCACGTCTAGGGAGGTTAGTTACAGTGCCATGGGCTGTAAACCTCTTGATGATATTGCGCACAATGGACACAGGAACATTAAGATCTCTGGAGATGGGCTTTGTAGCCTTGGGATTGTTGATGTTTTTCCACAATTTTCTCTCTCAAATCCACAGACAACTCTTTGCACTTCATTCTTTTCTCCATGCTCAGCATCACACACAACACAAAGGTTGAGTCAACTTTTCTCCATCTTAACTGGTTGCAAGTGTGATTACTATATTGCCCACACCTCTTACTTGCGACAGGTGTGTCTAAATACAAATTAAAGGAGCATCACATGCTTGAAAAGCAATTATTTCTTACAATTTAGACAGGTTGCCAATAATTTTGGCCAGTGCATTTTTGGGTTTCTGTGTGGGATTGTATCAGATTTGACTTTTCTTCTCTCTTTTTATGTGTTGTTCCAACGCAAACCAAAGAAATGAACATGTGAGTACCAAAACATTTGCAACTGCAACAATTTTCTGAGAGAAGGGTTGCATTTTCTGACAGAATTGCAAGGGTGCCAATATTTTTGGCCATGACTGTAATCTTGAAACTTAATAATTACTTGGTTGCCTGTAATAAAATTTCAAACCAGGGATCACCATTGTTACCAGAAAGGCTACCAGCAGAACAGATACAGACATAGGACCAGTATCTATAGTGCTGTCCTGTACAGTGGTGCCTCGCTAGACGATGTTAATCTGTTCCACGAGGATCGCTGTCTAGCGAAAACATCGTCTAGCGAAGCACGTTTTCCCATTGGAATGCATTGAAATCGCTTCAATGCGTTCCAAGGGAAAACGCAGTCGTCTTGCGAAATTTCCCATAGGGAAACATCGTCTAGCGAGTGAGGGTCCCCATAGGAATGCACTGACAGCTGCACTGACAGCTTTTGACCACTAGTCGGCGCACTCCTATGGGGAAACCTCATCGTCTAGCGAAAATCGCCATAGGGAAACATCGTTTTGCGAAGCGCAGTAGCGCTCGCAAAAAGGCATCATCTAGCGATTTCCTCGTCCTGCGAGGCAATCGTCTAGCGAGGCACCACTGTATTTAACAAACTTGTATTCTTGGCAACTTGTCTTCTTAATTGAGGAACTAAAGTTGGGATCTGTGCACAGCTTATACTGATACTGTCCTCTTAGAATTTGTAGCTTGCAGAACAATGCAGGACTGATTCTGTACATCTCATTTCTATTCTACAGAAGTTCTGCTTATGGCTATCTCATGTGGGTTAGCCTGGGCTAAGATAGGCACTTTTATAAAGCTTCATCTGAGAGAGCAGTCACTACAGCTCCAGTGTCTTTCTCAGTAGAAGAGAAGGGGAAGTAGAAGAGAGGAGGAGAGGAATAACTACTGTCTTAGCTTTTGAGGAATGAATACATTGTTCTCTTTATGATCAACAACTCCTAAAATAATTTTGAAGAAGCCCCATAGGCTACAAATTAGAATCTATTTATGATAGAATTTGAGGTTGTGGATTATGACCGTGTTCTCTGTATGACTAGTTCCAAAAAATTAACATTTTGAACTTTCCTGTCTTAACAGGTTTGTCTTAGTAAACATACACAAGCTGTGGGCTTTCTAGCTATAGGTGGTATTATAAACGCAGTTAAATCTAGTTCTGGACCAGATGGTGCAGTATTTCTCTTTCCACATCTGTTCAAACTGAGATGCTGAATAAACCCATGGTCTCAATATTTGTGGTAAATATGTGTAGGCTTTGGTTCTTCTATCACACTATCATAATCATAAAGATTAGTGATGTATTTGGGGCAACTGGCAATCTTATGTCAATTTTTAAAAAGTGATGGGGGAATGTATTATAGGTGGCTATTGAGCATGGAGATTCTATAAGCCTTTGTCCTTCTAGATTTAAATTTTGCTCTGAGCTTTTGCCTGACCATTATAAAATTCAGGAGAGCATTTAATTTTGCTGAAGCCATCATATTTAATAATTTAAGTGTTGTGTAAATATGAAATCCAAAAATGTTTCACACTTTTTTCCCAGTATTCTCTTTGACAGTCTTTGAAGTTAGTATAATCAGCAACATTTCACTATATTACAGATGTGAGGTGGCAAGTGAATAGATTATTTGTGGCTATCTTTTGCATTCATGGCAGAGCTAAGAATGGGGCCAGGAACTTTGATCTCATAATCCATGCTTTTGGCCAGTCTGGTATGATGAATGAATGTGGGTATAGGTGAAAGAGGATAAAATTCATTCTATTCCATGCTTGACTCTTCCTATCTTTATTTCAGTGAGACATCTTCCAGCGCTTGTTTTGTTACTATTTCCAGATGTCTGTAGTCTGTTACTGGCTGTTCATGGGCTTGTAAATGTTTTTTCAAGGAAGCTTTTTCTGTTGAATTCATTTAACATCTTACTGTTTCTCAGACTTGCATGCCTGTCTTTAGTTATTTTGCTGACATTAACCAGGGGTGTTCTTAGGAAAGACTGTACTGCACTGGAAGCAAGATATTTGAAATTTTTGTAATAGAGCTATTTGAACATCTGTGCACCGCCTCTCAGCAGGAATGCTTTTCCACTGGTTCATCAACAATCTAAGAGTTAGAATGAACAGTAAAGGTTCTGTGCTTCTAGACAACGCAAAGTTGTTGAGGGTGGTTTAAGAAAGAAAATACAGGTTTCTCCTAAAGGATTTTTTCCAAACTAGGAGAATGAGCATTAAAATAACAATTGCAATTCTGTGCAGTCACATATAAAATGATGCATATTGGGGTGGTGGGGGAGAACCTTAGCTACTTGTATACACTGATGGAATGTGACTGGCAGTGACTGACCACAAGACCTTCACATTGTGGTGGTATCTTGATTAAATGTATGTTTGCAATGACCACTAGCTGTGATAACTATCTACTGCTGCAGAGACAACATGCCTCTGTCATTTCTGCAGAATACTATAAGACAGTGTGTTCATGTCCTACTTCTGAGCTTTTCCGAGGCATCTGATTGGTCATCATGTGGTCAGAAAATGGAAATAGTTAGATCTTTGTTCTGATCCAACAAAAGTTTTCTCATGTTTTTAATTCTGGCATTTCTGTGTTTTTCCGTGGATTTTTGTGAATGTTTTGTTTGCATTGGTTTTTAGAGTATCAAGATATTCCCAAGGTAACATTGGATTTGGAACTGAACTTCAGTTCATTGCCACCTGTTACCATTTTTAGTATCCTCACATTGTGACACTGCTGTGGTACCCCTGCACATCACTATGACCATGAGATCATGCTGAGGAATCCACCATACTCTCACTGCCCTCACTCACTAGTGAATGGAGTGATTTCTTCTTTCACTAGTGAGGTAGGAGCTCCCCTCCCCTCAACCTACTTCCCTGTGAGAGGCCACACAGGTGGGCAACAAGGTTTCTATTGGTAAGGCTTTACTTCTCCAACCATTTTTTCAGCAGTGCATGCCCCCCCCCCCATGAATAGAGAAATACTTCCAATTACTTGCATAGCAGGAAAATGTTCTTTGTTCTTCTCTGTCTGTTTACTTTCTGTGTATTGCTGTTCATTTGTTCTCTCTTTTTCTCCTTCCCTTTCTCCCTCCCAAACTCTCCTTTCCCAGGACTTCCAGAGGATATTCTTTCTTGCTTTGCCCTCTGGAATGTCCTTCCCTCCATTGTAAAGTGGGGAGAGATGTACCTGACATCCAGACCAGCCCTGCATGTTAACAGCATGGCACTTAAGTATCCTGCTGGTCTCCTGTAGACTCTCAGCAAATAGAATGCATTTTAAAATCCAGAAAATCTTCCTGTCATGGTGCAAAATAGATGAAAGTGGGAAGTTTCAGGACACTTCAGATTTATTAAACAGATGGAACTCCTGATGTATTGAGCATTGATATCCTAAAGAGAGACACTGCTGAGCTAAACACTGCTGAGTTAGAGCTGGAGTGTTCTTCTTCCTTCAGGTCCATGGGTTCCTGAAAGGGATGGCACTGCTAAGCCTTTTATATTTTTCAGTCTTTGAACTAGAATTGGGTTCAGGTTGATAGGCCTCATGCGTGCTTCATTTGAGTCTGTGGGGGGCAGTTTTCCTCCAATTTCTCACTTGAAGAATGAGATTCCTAGTGGCAATCATACCACTAGCTTGTGAAGTTAGAGCTGAACATCAAAAGGATTTCAGAGCTGGGAGCCTTATTTAACTACCACCTGTGTGTATTTCATGATGGTAAAATCCTGATCCTGCATGTATTCCTGTGGCTTTTCATGAACCCTAATAATGGAGTGCTCCTATCTTTCAGCCCCAAACCTACACTCTACCAGGAAGAGAATTGACTCATGTTGCATGATATGCAGGTCCTCCGGTTTTATTAAAATTGTCAAGCACAATTTTAGGCTTCTGAATGTCCATTTGTGTCCTTTCAAAATATATCTATGGTCAAGAAAATGGTTTTGTCAGACTATAGCTTGCATCATGACCAATCATTGGCTGTAATGGCTTGAACTGATGAGTGCAGCAACATGTTGAGGACCAGAGATTCTCTAACCATAATTTAAATACTTACTGTAATTGATATGTTTTGTAGGCCTATTTTGTTTAGAAATGAAATGGGAATGCTAGGAACAATATGTGATGTTTCCCTTTAACTTATATAAATTGTCCTACAAATTTTAATGTGAAGTAATGCTTATATTGGAGAAATTTTTGTAGTGCTACTTCAATTTACTTTTGCCATATATGCTAATATATATGCTAATACCTTATGCTAATACCTGTGCACTAGAGGATTGTGGGAGGAACACCTAGCCCCTGATGGGGGTCCCGCGGGGCACCCCAAAACACTGAGGAGCTCTCTTGGCCTCTGGCGGGACTGGGGCTGTGCAGCCCTGTTCTGAGCGGGAGGTGCAGCCAGGGGGTCACCATGCCTTGGGGGGCAGGGCACAGAAGGGGGCAGGAGGTGCAAGGGCCTTTCCAATTCATACCTTGCAGGGGAAATACCATGGTCATGAAAGTGGTTTTCCCAGGTTGAGACTCATCCATTGCACTTCAGGTGTGCTGATCCCTGTGATTTCCCCAAATGTGGGAAACTCAACTGCATAATTTGTGGTAATGGGGGATTGCATTTATGCTTTCCTTGATACTTTTTCCCTCATCAGGACCTATTGCTAAGGCAGCAAGTCCTGGTGATGTCTTGTACTGTATTGCATTCTCCCTCTTTTTCTCCCCACTGGCAAAGGATCAGGGCAAAAGGAGTCATCAGGGGGCTGCTTTGACTCCTTTCACCCTCTTTCTTTGCTGCTGGAGAGAAAGAGGGGGAAGGCTATCTCAGACCCACTGCATTTTGAATTAAAATCGTCTTGCAAGGCACCACTTGCACCTGGTGTATAAGACGACCCCCGCACTTGGAGGCATGTTTTTCAGGGCAAACAAGTAGTCTTATACGCCAGCAAATACGGTAGTCATCTAGCATTGCCCTACAACTTATCTGTGAAGTCTTCAGATATCTGAAGGAATTCAACTGATTTACATATGTATTTCCTGACAAGAGATACAGCACTATGGGATTTGAAGTGTTTGTTGGACTATTAAAAATATGTCTTGACACTCAAGTGGTCAGATTTTTTGAAAAGTCCTGTTTTTACTTTTCTCTGGAATTTTATTGCAAAGGCAAAGCAGTTTGTGTAATGTCCACAATAACTAATGTCCCTGTGTGTTCCTGCTTTTACTCCATTAATGAGATTTGGTTGTTATGTTGCATATTGCTTTATAGTACAGTTGGTAATCATATTTAAGTTTCATTGATTCAGAAGGCCAACCCTGAAATGGGACTAACAATTGGATTTATACCATAAAATTTAGTAAAGCGTTTTTTCACTTATCACCTGCTCAATAGCGAGTATTTACTTTTTATCAGATTTTTACCTTATATATATATATGTCTGAAATGACATGATTGTTGTTGTTTTAATTAAGCAAAAGAAAAGTGCTCTGCTAATGTTAACTAACTGTGAACTTTGTAAAGTTATACTGTGTGAGTCAAATGGTGATTTTAAAAAGTTCACTATGTGCCAGTCAGAAATTCAGAAAACTGGAAGATGTTGTTTTTCATCCCTGAGGGTTACATTATATTTACATATGCAAAAATAGGTGATACCTTTATAGGCCATTAATAAAAAATAATACAATATGCAAGCTTTCTAGGTTTCAGTGCAGACTTGATGCGATTTAATTCATCAGGTTGCAATTTGTATGACACATTGTCCAGGCACATCTCTTATAAATTCTTGATGAGTGGATCTTTGTCATTAGAGGTAAGTAATTTTCCCTTGCAGAAAAGTTAACACCTTTGTTCTTGTCTGATTCTGGAAAATATTTTTAGGGCCTTTTAAAAAAAAAAATCTTATTATTGTGTGTGTGTAATCAATACAGTATTTGTCATCAATTCTTTATGAGATTGCCACATCATTTCTTGGCACTTGTAATGTCCCCGAGATGTCATAAAGAACAGTAACAGTTTAAATGGTATAAATTCTATTTTTACTTCATTGCCCCCAGAGGTCAGGGACATGTCAGGGTTGCTTCCTATTCATGGAACCACAGAGTGTGGTGGTGAGAGTCTCCTGCCAATAAGCAGTGCTTGGAAGACATTGGCATTTGGCCACTTTAATTGATGGAGTAGGCCAAGCCTCACTACTAGTTTGGAGGTAAAAATGTTCTGACTGGAAATTTTTTTCTTCAGGGTCTTTCTGGCTGATCGAAACAGGAGAGCAATTTTAAATTTTTGAAGGAGGAAATCAGTTCCAGCAGTAGACCCTGAGGCAGTGCCACAAAGAAGTGCTCTGAATGGTGAGAGCAGCACAGCTGCCTTTATGCCTCTGAAAGAGAGGTCGTCGTTCAGTTTCTCCAAGTTCTTGTCTTAAGTCCAATTTTAATCAGGCCTTTTTAGAAGGTGCCAGAACTTCCTTCAGGAAGCCTGCCTCCATGCTTGGTTTTTGTTTTGTTTTGTTTTGTTTTTGTTTTTATGGGTTGGTTATATCTAGCAGTTGTCTTCCACATGGATGGTTGTTGTTCTGTGCCATGTAGTATAAGTGAAGTACAGTCTTTTTGTGAGTTTAGTGTTCTCACCGTTGTAGATAACTGTTATGTTAAAGATGATGCAGTGGCTGAACTCTTCTTGCTTGGTATTGGTTTAAATGGATCTACTCTAGTTCCAACTTATTACACTAAAGTGGGTAGCAACTAAAGTAAGCTCATTTGAATCAATGGAACTTATGGAGAAGTTGTCTCACCAAAACTCCATAGATTCAGTGGGCCTACTCTAGTGCGACTTACTATGTTAAGCAATAGGTTTTCAGCCAATGTTTGAGTGATAGAACTGATACATAGCTGTAAAATGGTATGGCAGATTTATTTTATTGAGAGTTGTGACACGTACACACACATATATACGTATGTGTAAATCATTTTGCTGGATACTGCTTGTGTGCATGTTATAGCTTTTCTTCTTTCCCAGTGTGGAAATCTCAACAAGTTACAGAAGGCAAATTCTTACTTTTGGACTTCTTTTTCTTCTTTGCCTCAGATGTTACTATTTTCTTTGTTTCCCCAGTCTTGTTGCGTTGCATATTTGATTTTTTTAAAACCTCACCTTTTATTTAGATCTGTTTCATAAACGTCATTCAGTTCTTTCCTAACATTGTTTGTGCCTCTCTCAGACAGACAGTGACTTAGGGTATGATATTCCTGTGACTTGCGCTTTCATTTCCTGCACCTCTTTAATCTCCTTTGCAAAACAGATATGAGAGACACTGACACTTAAGCAGTTTACATATTTTTAATCAGTGAAAAGTAAGTTTCTAATTTCAGTGTGACATAGTTGTTCTAGTTCCTTTTGCAATAATGTCACATTTAAAGCCATTGTGTTAAAGGATACATCTGATAGGTACAGTTGAATTATGGAATGACATTTCTGTTGTTGAACCCTACTATATGTTAAAATTCAGTATATTTATTTTTGATTGATTGCCCCTTGGAACATGGCCTGCCTGCTCTTTCTTTGTAAAGCAGCATGTAACTAAATAGCACAAAAGAACTGCATAAATAATAGTGTTACCTTAAGCCTTATACAAGCTTATTTGCATTTTGTCTGTATTCAAGATGTCAGAGGTACAATGCGTAAGCAACCATATATAGAAAAAAAAATATTAGATTTGTCCATTCGTCTTCCTTCTGTAGGAAGATAATTTAATCTCTAATATCAAGGGTCTGGTTTGGATTTATATTAGCTGTGCTTTATTAAAATACAATACGTGCTTCACAGTCTGTTGCTCTCTGTGTAAAGGTAGAAGCCATTGTAGGTCTGCACATGAAGATATGGGATCTGTTGTATATTTTTACTTGAAAAGAAAACAAAATAGAAGGCCGTTCATGAAATTCTTCCTTAAGTAGGTTAAGATTTTTGTGTTGAGATTTTGTGTTACATTGATGATTGGCATCATGTCATGACTCATTGCAGAGTGGGGGGAAAAGGCAGGCTGTTTAGGGCTTTATGCTGTTTAGGGCTATACAAGAATGAACTTGTATAGCAACAATCCCAGTGTTTTGTTTCCAGACTGCCAATAACCTGTTCCATCTCTGGATATACCAGGCCTCGCAGCCACAGGCTCAGTCTGTAGTGCTTTCTCTCTTAGTATTGTTTCCCCTCTTTTTCCTTCCTCCTTCATAGGAGGTCAAGTCTCCTTCCAAAGTCAAAGGCAGGAAGGACTGCTGGGAAATGGAGACCAAGACTCCTACAAACCAGTGGCAGTATTTGTACTATCGTCCTTAAGTATTTCTAACTTGTTGAAGGGAAGCCCAGTCCAGAAGGCCTGGAATACACATGTTTCTGGCCCTCAGGAACTGCTGTAGGTGATCCTCACAGGAGAAAATTTTTGTAAGGGAATTTTGAGAGGGAATTTTAAAATTTGACAGGAGAAGGTCTAGAGAGATCACATGCCAGGGAAAGATCTGGAGCGCCTCCACATGTAGTCAAAACCTTTGAGTTCTAATTCCAGAATTAAAAGGAGAGACATTGCACATAGGAAGACATTGTTTTTCCCCTGAAAACTTCAGAATGAAAGTGTGTGCAACGTAATGTTGCCACCACTTGCTGCCATAGATGTTAAGGGAACCTGAAAACAGCAGGAAGTTTTGAAAACATTTGAACTTTTTGCTCATAAAATAATCAAACTGCTAGAGTTTTCTTTTTTGATGAGACTGAACATAGTATATTAGTAATTTTCAACCGTATTTGACAGGAAGGTGCAATAAGCCATTTCAAAAAATGGAATAAAGGAGTGAGTAGTAGAAATGTAAATTTTCAGAATATTTCCCCCTTCTGGACCTCTTGCAGTATTTATTGGATTTGTTTGGTATTTTGCACATTTATAGAACATCAAGGAACTAATGGCTGCCACATTTCAGGTTATTAGTTGAACAGACATTATTTTTGTAAGCAGTAGTATTTTGAAGTTTATAATGGCAGAACCTTCTTATGTGTGAATGGCATATCTTAACTAAAAAGGCAATATAAAATCCCTGTAATGTCTGTCTTCACTATTATTTGGAGTAAGTTGAAGTGATGAGTATTTTAATACTTAGCAATATGAATATTCTTTCCTGTGTTTCTAGGCTGGTTATAATGATGGAAGGAGATGAGAGTGTGGATAAAGCTAATTTCTTGATCTTGCTTTTAACCTGTTGGTCAGGTGCTTTTAAATGTTTTCTTCTATAAATATCAGATGGATGGATGGATGTGCTCAGTCAGTGTACTTACCTTGGTCAACCGAGGTTACATTTGTTTGTATAAGAATTTAGAGAGGAATATTAGTAAATTAAACTAGCATTACAATGTGATAGCAAGCATAAGAACAGAAACCTGCAAATTATGTACCATGCCTTTGATAGCATTCCCACAGCAAAGTGTTTCTATTATATGCAAATATGGATTTTAGGATATGTCTATATTGTTCTGTGCTATTTTTCCTGGCTGTGAGATTTACACAAACAAGGGGTTGGATATAAAGAAACTTCCTCTGGTGGAGAAAGGCATTTCTACCCATGGAGGGAGCTCATCTGCACCTTACTCAAGCATACCACATGGTTTCTTTTAAAAAATGAATAGCTTGTAACAACTTCCCTGGATATTTAAGAAGACACATATTTTTAAATTTATTTAATAAATGTATTTTAGAGTTTCAAAAAACAAAATCCCAAGGTTCAGCTAAGTAGATAGGTCTATCCTGAAATAAGGGATTGGTACAGAATGTCTTTGCAGTGTATTTTCCCCTGAAACATTAAAGGAGTAGTGTCTGTATGTACATAGGCAGCATAACAAACATGCATTCTGCATGTCTTTGAAATATTTTACTAGTTCACACAATTTAGGTGGTTTCCCAGTGTAATTTATTTTTGACAACAGAAATATTTGATCAGATTGCTTTTGTAAAGATTTGGCAACGTTTCTTGCAGGTACCTTTTGATTTATAATCCTACAGAACAAGATCGTTCATCGGTGGTTTCAGTCTATGTGAACACACCCAAAGTTAAAGTACTGTCTCCTTCTGGAAGATCTGTTCTGGTCCAGCTTGGTGCAGTATGGGATGGAAGTGCTAAAATAACAAATGATGTATATCAGGCAAGTTATTTGTAATATAATCTGTGAGCATGTATTGGATGAGCATGTTAATATTTCTTACTTGGGTAGTAGTAGAAAACTGCTAGACAAAGAACTCACTTGTTCGCTTAGTAATCCTGAAGCAGAATGTCTTGGACATTTTACTTATAAATTTTGGGAATTTGTTACTATTCCCAAACTTAAACAGAAATAAGATGTACAGATACTTCAGTATTTACATGTTCTCTAAACCCCCTGAATTCAGTAGAGATTACTCCCAGGTAAGTGGAATAAATCAACTATTATTTATATATACACTTTCTTATCAGAGATCAGAATAATTAACAGTCCACATAACAACATAACAGTTAAATTACAAATTAGGTAAAGGTAAAGGTTCCCCTTGACATTTAGTCCAGTCGTGTCCGACTCTAGGGCGTGGTGCTCATCCCCATTTCCAAGCCATGGAGCCAGCATTTGTCCGAAGACAGTTTCCGTGGTCACGTGGCTAGCGCGACTGGATACGGAACGCCGTTACCTTCCCACCGAGGTGGTACCTATTTATCTACTTGCATTTTTACATGCTTTCGAACTGCTAGGTTGGCAGGAGCTGGGACAAGCGATGGGAGCTCACTCCGTCGCGTGGATTCGATCTTACGACTGCTGGTCTTCTGACCTTGCAGCACAGAGGCTTCTGCGGTTTAACAAATACAAATATCCCCATCTCTAATGGCAAGTAATCAGAATTACTGTACACACCAATGGTATCAGAGGCACAGTGACTCTGTATCAGTTGCTGTGGAATGCAAAACAAAGGGTGCAGTTAAAGTTTTCATAATATTCTGTGGAAATGTTTGCCGACTTTTTATCTGTTTCTGAGCAAACCCATATAGTGTGTTGAAACAGTTTCCTAGAGTTGCATGAAAGAAAAACATTATTTCAGCAAGTACTGGAAGTCACCAGAGGAATGGTGTAATCTAAGCAAGTGAAATAACTGTTTTCTTAATCAATCTTTCTGTCCTTTGCCTGAAGTATGGATTTTTCTTCTTGTTGTTCCTTTCCTCCTAGAGTATGAACATCATCATGGCTATTCTGACTTTGGATGCAGCAGCTCTAAACAGTGATGTTTTGTTGCATTCAAACAATTCTCCCAAGATTTTGAAGCTAAGAATGTTTGTGTCCTTGCTATATTTCTTTCCCCTTTTATTTTGCCTTGAATTTTCAGCTGTAATTATCTCACTTTCTGCATTTTATGTGCTTTATGACTTCTTGGTCTTTATTCATGTGTCTTAATATTTTTTCACTAGTCACTTCCTTGAACCAAGTGGTATGAGCAAACAGCCTTAATTTCCCACCAAATAAATTATTAGGCATAATGAACTCAGCTGAAGACATCTGGGTGTACACATAGGCAGGTGCTATATATTATTCATCTCTCATGTGAAGCCTTAAAGAAAGTGAGTCTCATTCATTGAAATTAAAAGGAATAAAGTGGATACAATCATTAAGCCAGCATGGTTTGTTCATCCAAAATATTTCTGATTTTCCTCATTGTTTCTTTTTCTGGATGAGTTTGATCAAGTATAATTTGATCATAATCTATCAACCTTGTATTCCCTTGTATAGGGAAGAATAACAGGGAGAGGTCAATGTAGGGACCTCTGTGACAAAAAACAATCTATTTGAAAGACAGCTGACAGGAACTATTTGATTTTAGGGAAAACCGTGGATGAGGAAAAAAGGAATGTTGCTAATATAAGAACTAGTTCTCAAGTAACATTTACTTTCACATGCCTGTTTCTAACTGATTTTGGCTTTGACTGGAAATGTTTTTAGTGCTAAGTTAGAATTTCTATATAAGAGATCCTATTCAGAGCCAGAGGATTTTCTTTTTTCTTGCATGTCTGTTTTTGATACTGGAAAAATAACATTTATTTTCTTTTCTTCCAACAGATCTCTTTCTTGGCTCATGTACCACCTTTGGGTTTTGGAGTTTACCAACTTCTGGAAGGACCAAGTTTGGAAACTGTACTGGCTGATTATAATCTCTATCACAATGATAAAGCTAAGTTAGTCAAGACATATAGAGTGTTCAATGTTAAAGAGATACAGAATGCTTTGGATGAGATCATGTTGGAGAATACCTATATGAAAATTTGGTTCTCTGGAAATTCTGGGCTTGTCGAGGTATGTGTGTTACAAAATATATGTAAATATTGTGGTATCCAAATGAAAATGCAAAATATGGATCTCATTAACTTTTTTTCCTATTAGAAAGTGAACACAAAAGAAGATAATAAGAACCATCGTGTAAAGTTGGAGTTTGTTTGGTATGGAACCACAAGTAACAGAGATAAGAGTGGAGCTTATCTCTTCTTACCAGATGGAGAGGCCAAGGTAAGATTGTCTTAATTAAGATAACTATTGCTACATTAATAATAGACTTGAATATTGAGGAATACAGAGGAGAGAATGCAGGTATATAAGTTCCAATCCAAAGCTATCCTTCTGCTAGTACTAAGACCTAACCTGAAGATAAGCTCTAGTATGATTTTTCAGGATGTTCGTAATATAAGCCCTACCTCAAAAATAAGCCCCAGTTAAGTGAAACCCCGCCCTCCACCATTGTGCAGCAACCAGAAGAAGATGACATGACTGTATTTGAATACATGTAGATTGTTGTACGTGAAAAAAATTAAACATCCCCTGAAAATAAGCCCTGGTGCATTTTTGGAGCAAAAAATTAATATAAGACCCTGTCTTATTTTCGGGGAAACACGGTAGAAAACATCTTCTGATCATGGAAGGACTATTTCTAACTAGCAGAAGTCCATGTAATTGAAAAAAAATCCCTAAGTCATTAAATGTGCTCACAGCTAACTAGGAGGTACCTACTTGGCATTCTAGAAACCAGTCAAATATTCTGTATGTCACATAGTGTCTTTAAAATTTCAATGTGAGTAGAAATGCAGGCTTTGATCTATAAATCCAAATGCATGTGCTAATCTAGAAGTCCAGTGAGTAGCATTCCATGCATGAGAAGCTCCCACTAGAAATGATATTTTTGCAGAGTTATCCTGCAAAGCAATCCTGCCCCCTGCAAGCTTGTGTGTGCTGTGAGGGAGTCAGGATACTCTGGAACTGTGTAAGTGGCATGCAGAGCTGTGGAAAGTGGGAGGAGGTAAAACAATGATCTTCCCAATCCTTCCTTCAGAAAGAGCTGCTTCTGCTTTCCATTCCCTTTGGCAAATGCAGGACATGCTTCCATGATTGGAAGGGTAGTTCTGGATCTATCACATAACATTTTGAGAGGCCAGTAGTGCACCTGGAACATTTGCTGTTCACAAATAGCCAGCATTTTAGAAGTAGTGGTCAAATTCCTGTTGGTTAGGACAGTAAATCACACCAGAATAGGCCCATTGAATCAGTAGGGATTTAGTAAGTCAGCTCCTCTGTAGGTGCCTCTGATTCAAATCAGCCTACTCTAACTATGACTTGCTATGCTAAAGTAAGTTGCATTAGAGTTGGCCCATTTGAATCAATGGAACTGTTGAAGGAATTGACCTGCCAAATCCTCATAGATTCCATAAGCCTACTCTTGTTGGGGCAGTGCATGTGAGAAATGCTGGCTTAAAAATGTAAAAGAAACTTTAACTATACAGCAGTCCAGACAGAGACCCATAGAGCAGATTAGTGTATTAATTTACAAGTTTCCCTCAGATATACCTCCTCTTATGGCATACAGTATATCACAGAAGTGAGTACACCCCCTCACATTTCATAAATATTTTAGTATATCTTTTCATGTCACAACACTGAAGAAATGACACTTGGCTACAATGTAAAGCAGTGAGTATACAGCTTGTATAACAGTGTAAATGTGCTGTCCCCGCAAAATAACGCAACACACAGCCATTAATGTCTAAACCGCTGACAACATAAGTGAGTGTTGTCCCTAAGTGACAATGTCCAAATTGGGCGCAAAGTGTCAATATTTTGTGTGGCCACCATTATTTTCCAGCACTGCCTTAACCCTCTTGGGCATAGAGTTCACCAGAGCTTCACAGGTTGCCAGTCCTCTTCCAATCTTCGATGATGACATCACAGAGCTAGTGGATGTTAGAGACCTTGCGCACCTCCACTTTCCGTTTCAGGATGCCCCACAGATGCTCAATAGGGTTTAGGTCTGGAGACATGCTTGGTCAGTCCATCACCTTTACCCTCAGCTTCTTTAGCAAGGCAGTGGTCATTTTGGAGGTGTGTTTGGGGTCGTTATGTTGGAATACTGCCCTGCGGCCCAATCTCCAAAGGGAGGGGATCATGCTGTGCTTCAGTATGTCACAGTACATGTTGGCATTCAGGGTTCCCTCAATGAACTGTAGCTCCCCAGTACTGGCAGCACTCGTTCAGCCCCAGACCATGACACTTCCACCACCATGCTTGACTGTAGGCACAACACACTTGTCTTTGTACTCCTCACCTGCTTGCCGCCACACACGCTTGACATCATCTGAACCAAATAAGTTGATCTTGGTCTCATCGGACCACAGGACATGGTTCCAGAAATCCATGTCCTTAGTCTGTTTGTCTGCAGCAAACCGTATGCGGGCTTTCTTGTGCATCATCTTTAGAAGAGGCTTCCTTCTGGGACGACAGCCCTGGAGACCAATTTGATGCAGTATGCGGCGTATGGTCTGAGCACTGACAGACTGACTCCCCACCCCTTCAACCTCTGCAGCAATGCTGGCAGCACTCATACGTCTATTTCCCAAAGCCAACCTCTGGATATGATGCTGAGCACGGGCACTCAACTTCTTTGGTCAACCATGGCGAGGCCTGTTCTGAGTGGAACCTGTCCTGTTAAACTGCTGTATGGTCTTAGCCACCGTGCTGCAGCTCAGTTTCAGGGTTTTGGCAATCTTCTTACAGCCTAGGCCATCTTTATGTAGAGTAACAATTCATTTTTTCAGATCCTCAGATAGTTCATTACGATGAGGTGGGATGTGGAACTTCCAGTGACCAGGTTGGGCTTGTTGTTTTTGGTGGTGGCAGGGCAGCTCCGGCAGCTCCTTTTCCCCCATGTGGCAAGCGGGCAAGGCTGTGCTGACCCCTGCCCTGTCAGTACTGGTGGTTGCTCCATATCCTGTTTTCATGCAAGGATTCACATTAAAGCAAAATGAGTGAAACAGGCGGTTTCATGCCAGTTTCCCAAAACCCCACAATAAAAAGCTTACTGTGGATTATGTGAAATATATAGTTTGCCCTTGTGGGTTTTTTAGGGGCTGAGGGTTGATGTTTCCCATGTGCTGAAAGCCCTTAGCAAACACACACACACCATTCCCCCCCCCCCCCAAATAGCAAAGGACTGTTTCAGTTAAAATTCTCATTTGCTACAAGTGGGTGTGGCTTTCCCGGAGTGTAAGCTGCATTTGGGCCTCTGGAGTTTGCCCCCCCCCTTTTATTAAATGTTACCCAGTTGTCACCTCCCTCATATATGAAGTGCATTCCTTAGTGCTGTTTCAGCCATTCCACAGAGGTAGTAAAAGAAGCAGTATAAGTGTCACATTTCCTCTCTCAGCATTTTTGGAGTCTGTTTAGAAACAGGTGAGAGCAGTACCCTGTTCCTTTTTCAAGCACCACTTAGTGTGCAGAGGATGTAGAAATCTAATTTTTGCCTCTCTCTCTTTCTGCAGCCCTATGTTTTTTCTGATCCACCTATCATACGAGTTACACATGGGAGGATTTTTTCTGAAGTCACTAGCTTTTTTCATCATTTGACTCACACAGTACGGCTTTACAAAGTTCATGGTAATGTAACATTAGCAAATACGGTTGAACAACTGTGTTCTTTTGTTTGCTAAAGGTTTCAAGTTGTGCCCTTTTAATGTAGCGTGTGTGAAGATACTTGACTGTTTTACAGTCTAGTTCTAGCTTCGAAACAACTCTTTTCACTGCAGTGGGAGGTCTTCAAAACAGTTTTTTTTACCTGTCAAATTCAATCAGCCTGCCTCAAGCTAGACTTCTTCTGTAAAGCATTGTATTTGGGACTACTTTTCAAACGCATTTTTAAACTTCAGTCATTGTAGATCTTATCAGCCAAAATTTTAAGTAGAACGGGCTATGATGCATGTGTTACTCAAGTGATTATATATATTTTACTAGTGTCTGGTTTCTGGGTACAATTTAATGTACTTTTTTAAAATCTTCAAAGTTACCAAAGTGGCTTGAGCACCTGAAGTTTATCTTCTGCTCTGTGAACCTGCCTATCAGATTATTATATCTTGAAGAGTTTTATTTAAATTAATCATGCTTTGTTAACCATGTACAGAATGCTATTGGGTTTTTACACATGCATGAGAGGCATTATGTAAACCACAGCTGCTAATGGACAAAGTACCACTCTCATCTCAGTTGCTTGCTTAGTCACTCACCTGGTTGCATGTCTGGCATGTACCTGGCAGCTTTTTATTTAGCTGCAATTAGCTGTAATTTGCCATGGCAACTTCTATGATTTCTTTCCTGTGTACGTAAACATCCAATAGGATTCTGCTCTGTATATTGATTTTTTTAAAGGTTTTTTGCTTCAAGACATAAAATTCCAGACTGGTTTTTGATGTTACAGAATGAGAAATTTAAAAATGAAGGAGTTTGGAAAGTATTTATTTCTTTTTCAGTGTTAAAGTCAGTGTTGTAGTATTTCTGGAACCCACTTAAGCGTTCAATACTCCTCCCTCTTGAGATATGCATTGGGGGAGGGGGGGAAGAGAATAAGAACTAAACAGCATCACAGTCAGCCAAAGCAACTGAAGAAGGCAAAAGCCAAAACATTTTGCTCACATACTTCTGTTTATTAGTCATAAGTACACAAACACACACATATATATACAGAGAGCCTCAATATATTACATTGCCTGAGATGAAAAAGTACACAGTGACTTAAAGTAATTTTAGCCATTGAGCTAAAGGCAAAAAAATTTTGGAGAGAAAATTTGTTGCTTTCTCTCTCCCCCCCCCCCCCCCCCTCTCATTTCTTTTATTTTTGGCTGTGAAAGAAAGAGAAAAAATGGCAAATCCTGAAGCCTAGGGACATTGATTATAACTCTTCAAGTGACATTGTCATAAAAAATTCTGTGTTAATTCTTCAACGTAATATGACTCAGGCATATGTGGGGGAAGATAAAATGTCCCTTGTGAGATAATGAATAGCTCAGTGAGTTAGGTGTCTGGCTGCAGATGCAAAGGCTGGGAGTTTGATCCCCCACTGGGCCTCCTGGGAGAAGAGACAGACTGTGTAGCCGTGGGCAAGTTGCATAGTACCAGAGTACCCTCACAAGATGGGAATGAATACTCTATACCTAGAAAACCCTTTAAAGGGTTGCCATAAGTTGGAATCAACTTGATGACATAGAATTATTATTATATGAGGGTTAATTTGCATTGCTTTTTTTTCTTAAAAAATCTTTGGGGTTTTTTTTTCATATATGTGCTCTGTGTTTAATTTTTTTTTTTCTATTTAAACTGCATTTCTGTCTTTAGTAGAATCATCATAAACAGTTACTGTTAGCATCTATGAGTTCTGTCTTTGACAGAATGATAATATAAGTTTCCATGGCAAAAATCCTGTTTCTTAACATAGTTAATCTAACTAGGGGTAGGCCTACTGAATCACTGAGGATTGGTGAGCTGACGCTTCCATAAACTCCATTGATTCAAATGGGCCTACTCTAACTATAAAATAGTAAGTCATGGTTAGAACAGGCCCATTTGAATCAATAGAATTTACAAGAGGAATGACTCACATTAATTCAGTGGGCCTACTCTAGTGTGTTTTACTGTGCTAAGCAACAGAATTTGGACCAATAAATACAATTTGTAAGTAGTTTAACTATTTGGTGCAGTGAATGTTAGGTTACTGTGTTATTTTGCTTTGTAGCTGGGACGGAAAAAGCCAGCAAATAAGGCTTTAACTGTGCTGCATCTGAGTTTGTTGAACTTAGTGACTTCCATTTATTTGGAATTACAACCGCGTAATTTGTTGCTCTTGTCTGTAGTTGCTTGGATTAGGGGGGATCCTACTGGGAAGCTGGTATATATCATATATAGCAGTGGTCCCCAACCTTTTCCCAACCACGGACCGGCGTGGCACGCTCGCAGTGTGTGTGTGTTGCGCTCGTGAGCTGGGGGCATGTTATGCTCACAGGGAATGTGTCGCACTCACGCGCATTCGCGCTCGCAGGGGGTGGAGCACGCTCATGCGCATGTGTGGGGCGCACTCGTGGGGGGGTGCTCGTGGGGGGGCAGGAGATCTGTGTCCACGGCCTGGTTCTGCCTAGGCCGCGGACCGCTGCCAGGTCGCGGACCAGGGGTTGGGGACCCCTGATATATAGAATATAATTGTTTCCAGCTTTGGTCCCTTGGCTTCACTTCTTGTCCAGAATTGTGCTTCTAGATATAGGGGACCAAGAGCTGTGGAATTACGTGAGTCCACCTTTTTTGTGGCTCCAGTTGAGCTGCAAAAATAAGAAAGCCATAGAGGGTTTGTGGGGCACTTGACAAGCTGTCTGACACTTAATGTAAGAGGTCTGACAAACATTATTGCAAAATCATGACTTCTTTTTTCTGTTTAGGGCTAGAAGGACAGTCTCCTGAGATATCCAATATTGTGGACATCAGGGGAGAAAATAATTATGAGATTGCAATGAGAATTTCATCTGATATAGAAAGCCATAATAAGTTTTACACAGACCTCAATGGATACCAGGTAATTACCATTCATTAATTCTAAGCACAGTGGATAAGGTATCTGTGCTCTAAGGTTTAGAGCCAGTGTATATCTGCATGGGTTCTTTGCTTCTTTGTTCATGTCTTTAAAATATTTTTACTATGTGTCTTACTTTATAATTCACGGTGAAGCTTAATGAAGTCACATTTGATAATGCAGATTCAGCCTAGACAGACAATGAGCAAATTGCCTCTTCAAGCAAATTTTTATCCAATGACTACAATGGCTTATGTCCAGGATAGCAAGATTCGCTTGACTCTTCATTCAGCTCAGTCTCTTGGAGTTGCAAGTTTGAAAAGTGGTAAGTAAATGAAGGTTCAGAGTGAATATGGAGAAAATTAACTGTATTATTCTGGTGATATACTACAAACATCCATAACAAGTGAGTAATTAAGAATTTAGGTACCCAAATAGAAAGGAGAAGTAGTATACGTGGAAGAATGCTGTGACATGAATGTTTTAAACCTCCGTTTTTACTTTGACCTTGTGTAAATATGCTCACTGGAAGGACAGATCCTGAAGCTGAGGCTCCAATACTTTGGCCATCTCATGAGAAGAGGACTCCCTGGAAAAGACCCTGATGTTGGGAAAGTGTGAAGGCAAGAGGAGAAGAGGATGACAGAGGACGAGATGGTTGGACAGTGTCATCGAAGCTACCAACATGAATTTGACCCAACTCCGGGAGGCAGTGGAAGACAGGAGGGCCTGGCGTGCTCTGGTCCATGGGGTCACGAAGAGTCGGACACGACTTAACGAGTAAACAACAACAAAATATGTTAAAGTGAGAGGAGATGTAGGCTTCCTGTCTTAAATGCATTTTAATTGATTTATAAACATATTTTTTGTTCATGTGAAACTTACAGCTGAACATTTACTAGCATTTGTCTGTTCAAAGAATGGTGTATATTCTGTACTGTAGCAACACAATGCATGCATTTAATTGCATACTGATAGAACCAAATACAAATATTTGTTTTTAGGACAATTAGAAGTCATCATGGATCGTAGGCTTCTGCAAGATGACAATCGAGGCCTAGGACAAGGTGTACAAGATAACAAAATCACAGCTAATCTGTTCCGACTTCTGTTGGAGAAAAGAAATGGAGTAGATATGGTAGGAAGAGTATTACGAATATTTCTGTATATGAATTAATAATTTACTATAGTTTATTAGACTTAAACATAAGTCTTTATCATATAAGCACACTTGCAAGGAGATTTTGTAACTCTTAAGAATAATCTTTCAGTATTCAAATCCAGGTTTTGTTTAAATTGGGGTGGGGGCTTACTGGGAAGTGAATGGAGCAGCAACGCCTGGTATCCGGGTGAAGTGAATTGTAGCTCCTTGAGTGCTTGTCTCGGAACTTGATGACAAAGGAAGCAGGGCCTGATGTCATCCCTCCCACAGAGGGCTATTTGCAGGAAAATCTAGCTCCCTTCTCCTCTTGTTTTAGTTCCCATGTCTAACTATAAAGTCACAATGTATGTCCTTAGAGTGTCAGAATTTTTTTTTCTGTTTTCTCTCCCCAACACTTTAGGGTATTTACAAGGCCTATTGATGTGTTCATAACAGGGTTAAACTGAACATGTGATGACAGAGGCTATGCTAACCCAATTACTTTATGTTCTGATCTCACATGAAGAGTAATTATCCAAAAAAAGTAGTACCTTTGCTACATGCTAAAGTAATATCTGTGATCCAGAACCCAGAAAAACAGCATTCACATTTTTCTGTTTATAAGACAACCCAATGTATAAGACTACCCCCCCTTTTCTAACCCCAAATTAGAAAAAGCAGGGATCAAAGGGCTCCCTTTTTGCTAAGCCCCGTGCCTTCACAAAAGGCAAGGAAAGTGGCTGTCAAAGTGACCGCCGCTTTTCCTTGCCTTTTGAGAAGGCACAGAGCTGAGCAAAAAGGAAGAGAGGAACGACTCTCCTTCCTTTTTGCTAAGCTCCATGCCTTCTCAAAAGGCAAGGGCGCGCGCGGGGCTTAGCAAAAAGGAAGGGGAGTCGTTGCTCCCTTCCTTTTTGCTAAGCTCTGTGCCTTCTCAAAAGGCAAGGGCGCGCGGGGCTTAGCAAAAAGGAAGGGGAGGCGTTTCTCTCTTCCTTTTTGCTAAGCTCTGTGCCTTCTCAAAAGGCAAGAGCACGCGGGGCTTAGCAAAAAGGAAGGAGAGGCGTTTCTCTCTTCGTTTTTGCTCAGCTCCGTGCCTTCTCAAAAGGCAAGGGTGTGCAGGGCTTAGCAAAAAGGAAGGGGAGGCGTTTCTCCCTTCCTTTTTGCTAAGCCCCGTGCCTTCGCAAAAGGCAGCGGTAAACAGCTTCCTTCCGTGTATAAAACGACCCTCAATTTTTTCTCAAGTTATTCAAGGAAAAAGTGTCATTTTATACATGGAAAAATACGGTACTCTCCTCTTTAGAATGTTGCTCTCCACAAGCAATGATTTGCAGGGAGGCAGGAGGTAGTTTGCTTCCTGTCCTCACATAGTAGTAGTTTGAGAAAAAGTACCTGTGTTAGTCTGTTCTAGCGTGTCAGGCAAAACCAAAATAAAAATAAAAAATAAAGAAGAACAAAACATTGTGGCACCTTAAAGACTAACTGTTATATTTTAATGTGAGCTTTCATGGACAGGTCTACTTCCTCAGTTTGCTCACATTAAAATATAGGGGTTAGTATTTTTCTATTTTTCTTTTTGCCTGATATGCCATCCTCACATGTTCACTATTGTGAATTCCCAAATAGGGCTATAGTCCTATATGTTGTATTATATAATTTCATTTGCTGGCAGACATGGAAGGAGCCTCCCCCAAAGATTGCGAGGCATCCCCTGGGCAATGGCAGTGCCCTGTCAACTCATCCTGCTGGTCTGGGAGCACCATTGGATTGCATCTGACGTGAACAAAGGAGAAAAAGATTTTCACTTGCTAAGGAAACACAGACTTCTTGTTTTCACTGTTAGTACTTGTAGCGAAAGTGGATCCAGTAACTTTACCTCAGAAACACCTTTACTACAAGCATTATTCCATTTTGTTTATAAATTCCAGGGAGGTAAAGGTCAAGTTATTTAAGAGGTAGTTTCAAGAGCACAAAGGAATATATAATCTGTAGCATGCTAGGAATTCTGCCTCTCTTGAGAGTAAATTATGCTGTGGATAATGAATTCTTGGTTGGCAGCTCCCAGGTTATTAGCTAGGCATTTTCAAAGTCTAAGCAATTACGTAAACATTACATTTTACATAATCCTACTTGTGGGTACATTCCACATGAATACACACATTCTGAACACATTGACCAAGGTTTAAGGCCAACAGAATGCATCCATACAATAGAAGCAGAAATTGGTATTATTGTTACAATAGATAATCTAAATATGTAGGTATAAATCTCATTTTTAATCCTGACTAGAGTAGATCCATGGATTCCATGTGATTTAGATAACTATTGGCTTAAGAAGTCCTGCTCTTCGGTGGCTCTATTCTAGTTGGGACTAACAGTTGGATTTAAACCTTGGTTTTATTGCTAGGTTCATATATCAATATAAATAACTATATCCAAATTGTTCACTATTATCTTTTTTTTCCTAGAAAGAAGAAAAGTCATCAGTCAGCTATCCCTCTCTCCTTAGTCACATAACATCATCTTTCCTAAATCATCCTCTGATTCCCATGGTTGTTTATGCAGAAGCAGGTGTCCCATCACTTTTGAATATTTTTTCTCCACTAATTTCATCCATGCCCTGTGATATGCATATGGTTAACTTAAGGACAATCCAGTCCAAGGTAAGTTAAAATAAATACTTCTGTAATATTCCATTTAATAAATACAAACTATTTGTTCTGGAAGATGCAATTGAAATCTTACGGAATTTGCTGAGAGGAAACTGAGTGTTATCTCAATATCTTTTGCTCAGAAATTGAAACATCATTGATACCAATTGCCCAGGTCATGTCAAAAAACTTTGGACAACCAGTGCAGCCTGCTTTTATAGAGAATAGGAACTTCAGTGTGGCTACTGTGATAATCAATTCAAAATCCACAGCATTTTTCCTCCCAAAAGTGTACTCTGCAAATACAGTTGTGTAATTCTGTGAATTCAGATTTATAGATGCGTTCTACTTTTTTACAGCACAGATATACCAATTGAAATTAATTTGTTATATAAATACGCTTTCATTATGTGAAACTGCTGAAGTAGAGAATGATAAATGTCTTGCATCTTACAAACTCCAAACCACCATTCTTGTATTAGCAACAATAAAATTGTGGATTTCTCTAGCTAATGATGCATATTATTGGAAAAATAAATAGTAACATGTTTAAAACAATCTCAAAATGCAAAGAAAGTTGAGCTTTTGCATTAGTAGATTGTAATACTTTGACTGAAGTCAGAGAGAGAGAATATTGCAGATATTGGTAACTGAGAAGAGGAGAACCTTTTTTAAACAACACCCATCCCAGATATGTCACGCTTATATTACATCCTTTCTCAGTAAGGAGGAGTGGTGTAATACGGTCATCATGGTACTGCTATATTTCTATGCCATATTCCTGTTTAAATAAACTGGGGAAGATGTGCATTTTTGGCTTAGGCAGTTGAGAAGGTGATTGTGCTGCAACACTACTGGGTGATGCTGATCAGCTGGACGATGGCAGTCAAACTTTTGACTATGATGTGGAACTGCTTTGGTTGCCTTGTAGATTGTCTTCTCTGGTGATGAGATGGTGGGGGAGGGGAGTGCTGCCCTATTAGTTCTCCTGGACCTCTTGCAGTTTTCAGTACCATTGACCATGGTCTGGCTGGACTGGAGGCACTGTATTGCAATGATTCAGATCCTTCCCATCAGTTCATACCTAGAAGGTAGTGCTGGGAGATCACTGTTTCATATCATGCCCTTTGAAGTATTCTGAGACCTATGTTATTTAACATCAGTATGAAGTAGCTGTGTGAGATCATTGGAAGCTTAGGAGTGAGGCATCATCAGTACGTTCATGACACCCAGCTCTGTTGCCCCTTATCTTCTAATAGCAAAGATATAGCTGACATCTTGAATTTTGCCTGGCCTCAATAATGAGATAAAGGAGGGTGACGTAAATAAGCTGAAATTAATCTCTGAGTAGACAGATGTGTTACTTGTCAGAAGAAAGTCTGGCTCAAGGACTGGGATTCATCCTGTTCTGGAAAGGATTTTATTCCCATTAAAAGATGAGGTTGAGAGCCTTGACTCTGTATTGGACTCCAAGGTGGCAATGAGAGTGTTTTTTACAATTTCTGCTTTGCACACAGACTGCAACCTTTTCTGAGTTGACTTGATTCATCAATTGTCATCTATGCCTTAGTTACATCATGCCTTGGCTACTGAAATTGGCTCTATGTGGGGCCAGTTTCGCAGAGCATCCAGGAGCTTCATTTGATGAAAAATACGGCAGTAAACTTTTAACTCAGCGGTCCCCAACCTTTTTGGGACTGCGGACCGATTGGGGGGATGCGGGCTCTGTGCGCGGGGGGCGGGGGCACGACACACCGCAAGCGCGACACACCCCTCCGCAAGCGCGACACGCCCCTCTGCAAGCGCGACACACCCCTCTGCAAGCGTGACATGCCCACCGTGAGTGCGGGGGGGGGGCGGAGATCCATCTCCGCGGCCCAGTTCCAGGAAGCCTACGGACCGGCACCGGGCCGTGGACTGGGGGTTGGGGACCCCTGCTTTAACTGATACATAATATTGGGACTGTTGCAGGCTGTAGAACTTCTTCCCAAGGGAGGCCATGCTGGTTCCCTCCTTGCTGCTCTTTTCGTTTAGGCAGGCATTTGGCAAGGGACTGGGGGGGGGGGGGGGTTGAAGGGGAACATGGTACTTTTTAAAAAAAGTTTAAAGTGTGCTTTTTAGATGGCTTCAAATTGATTTTATTTAGCTTGTTTTAACATGCAGTATGTTTAATTGTGGTTTTTTTAAATATTGTAATTGATTGTAACTGCATTTGCCTTTTATATATTTTGCCTTGAATCTCTTTCTTGGAAGAAAAATGGGATATTAGCAGAATGATACTGAAATCATGCTAATGTGATAATGGAAGAGCTGCACTGGTTGCCAGTTGCTTTCTGAGCCCAGTTCAACTTTTAGAGCCCTAAATAGGGGAGTTCCTGTCTCCTTATAAACCTGTCTGGGTGTTAAGATGGTCAAGAAAGGTCCTCTTGAAAGAACCATCACCTGCAGAGGCCTGCTTGATGGGCAGACTGGAGAGGCCGTCTCTTGTCTTACTACCAGACTGTGAAATGTACTTCTGTCACAGTTACAATCAGTTGTTTTACTTGTGGCTTTGAAGAAGAGTATGAAAACACATTTCTTTAAGCTGACCTTTAAAATCAGTTCGAAGTTTACGGAGTACTGTTTTTAATGGTTTTATGGTTTAATTGTGTTTTAGGGACATTAGACGTCACTATTTTTAAATGAAAACGTGGGGTAAAATGTAACAAATAAATAATTTTAGATTAGATGAATAATGGACAGACTTTAAAATATTAATATTTTGAATAGTAAAAAGTCTGCAGAAGAGGCAAGCTGTTTCTTTATGTAATGCAGCAGGCAGCATGTTGGAATTTTCTTTGGTTAACTTGATGAATTAGTGATACCATACCTGGAATGTGCCTCTACCAGATGATGTTCTGATCATCACCAGCTTAATCGTCCTTGAAAGAAAATTGGTGAAAGGAGGCTATCTGTTTATCAATGGCTGTTGCACCTAATGCCTCAGTGGAACCTCCAAGTTCAGAGCAGTATGCTTCTGGAATCCATCTGCTGAAGAGTAGTGGCACCAGGGCAGGGTTTTTGCCTTCCCACACAACAAGCAAGGTGAATGGTTGTCTTTGGGGAATACAACAGTCCAGATAGAACAGGCTCTGTGATGGCCTTTGCCTGGAAGTCTCTCTCTCATAGAACTTTTCACATGGAGCTGCCTTGGCTGAGGAAAGGGGAGGTGCAGCAGAAGCCAAAGGCTTGAGGCCGTCCCAAGCCTCCCTCTCTCTTTTGGGATCCTCCGACAGAGCAGTCCCTGTGATGGGAAGGGCAGCTCAGCTAGAACATACTCTGGGATGATATTTGTCTCCCTGTTTCTGTTTCTCTTTCTCTTCTTAGATTCTTCCCAGAGGACGATGTCTAGTTTAACAAAATTCAAAGTTTATGTCTGTGCCCAAAGCTTTTGCTAATTTGTCCCAACATTTTTCCCTTTTATTTTCAGGCAGATTCAGGGCCATCAGATGAAGCAGCCCTTATTGTTCACCGGAAGGGGTTTGATTGTAGGTTCATAAGCACAGACCTGGGACTCCTCTGCTCTACCACTCAGGGAAAGGTATTGTACAATAAGTTAAGATTGCACATAAGGTGGATGTGGAAAATAAGTTGACTGAGATCCACTTGACTACTGCAGGCTTGATTCTGACAAACCTGTCTGAGTTTTCAGTCTCTTTCTTTTAAATGACAGTGCCATGCTTTATTGTGAATGACTTTTAAATGACAAAAATCTCATACTGCAAAGTTTTAAAGAGATGTTTGCCATGCTGCATGCTGTTTAAGGAATGCAACGTCCTTAAGAGAGCAGATACAGGATGGTCTTTGGAAATCCACCAAAATGTCACCAAAAAAAATGAACATGTGCTTGAGTTCTCCAGACCCTTCAAACCTTGTTCCATCTTCAGGTGCTAGGAAATCAGCCATCCATGTTTCAGGGTCCCATTTGCGAATGCCTAAACACACAAAAAGCAAAGGAATTTGTGTTGCTACAGTACTTAGGGAATTTCAAAATCCATTCAGGCAACAACTTTACTGAGACCAACCAAGTTATCATAAAATAATGAACAAGCTTTCATGGTTGACTTGTATGTTTTTCTCAGATGTTAGTGCAAACCTCTGTCTCATTATGGTGTAATTCCTACCTGTCTTGGGAAGCCAAATGCTGCATTGTAATGATTACACTAAAGCCTGGCTTTTTTGTCAGGTAGCATTTAAGTGTTCTTACATAAATGGAAAATATTTTAATTTTAAACAATATTTGGTATTGTTGGTTTAAGTGCCATGCACACTGTTGTTCTTTAGAGTGGGGTAGAAAACAATTCACCACAACTCCATTATTCTTCTTCGTGGCCTCTGTGAATCACACCCTGGGTGATCCGCGCCTGCGCGGAGCCTTATTGGAAAGTTCTAGAGCTTCTGCGGTAGCAAAAACCACATTAGAATAAGGCCCCTCCCACCTCGTATAAGTACCTTGGCGCCAAGACTTCCCTTTCAGTTTCTTTCAACCTCCGCATTGAGAGCCTCATAGTTTCTGCTTCTGTGAGTAAAAGAGAAAAAGAGCTTATTCCTGATTCCTTCCTGTTATCAATCTTTTTTCTTTTAAACTTCAGTTCAAAGTTCTTTTCATCAAAGATCTTTTCCTTTTTGCTTTGCTCGGCCTCCGGCCTCAGCACCCCCCCCCCTCATCGTTTTTCTCCTCAAATTATTTTTCTCCTATTCATGGCCCCTTTGGGCCCGTTTAAACACTGCATGGTCTGTGATAACAAAATACCACTTTCCGACGGCCATGCCAAATGTCTTTTTTGCTTGGGAGAGGCACACCAGACGTCCTCCTGCCAGCACTGCAAGAACTTCAAGCGCGGAGTCCTCTGTTCTCGCTTATCCGTTCTCGCTTATCCACTTTGTCTAAAACTTCAAAAACCCATAAATCGAAGCGCTCGATACCGAAATCCTCAATATCGAAGCCCTCTGCTAAACGTCAAATGTCCACCGAAGCCTCTTCAGTCCCGGAACCTTCTCCGCCTAAAAGACCTAAGCAGCATAAATCTAAAGCTGCAGTCATCTCTCAGCAGCCTCAACAAACCGCCGAATCAATCTTCATTGGTTCGCCTTCTGACAATGACGGAATCCCCTCTCACCAACCCTGCTCCCAATCACTGGAATGGGATGACAGAGTTGATCGATTAACATCTTCTCCTCCCAGTCCTCAACACTCTGTTCTTTCGAGCAACCCTTCCGTAGTTGCTTCACCTGACAGGGTCGACTCCAAACAACAACTAGAGACCATACCTTATTCGGTAACATCTGATTGTCCACCACAACCGCCTCAGAGACATCGGCCCCAACAGTCCCTGGAGCCATCTATTTCATCACGCGTGGCTCAGACCTGCATTCAGCACTCTCATCGGGTTGCCATTTGCCCCTACCAGTGCTCGACCAGACAAACTGCAACCGCCAATCAGCCAGTTCCTCTATCCAGTTCAGCCTTACCTTCTCATGGCGGGCCTCGATCTCAACAGCCATCGGTGTCGAAACGGCCATATCACCATGACCCACATGGACTCCAACCTGCTCCCTACCTGGCACCTAAAAGATCCAGGACGGTCGAGCAATTTGCTTCTACACACAAGGCTTCTACAGCTCCAGCCTCCCGATATTTTCCCGTTAATCCAGACGAAGGGAATCATTCCTCTCGCTCAGCATCTCCAGCGTCTATATACTCCACTGCTTTACCAGCTCGTCAACAACCTCCGTTTCAACATCACCGAGACACAGGCTCTGATATCGATGATCCTCGATATCCATCCTGGTCCATGGACACTCGTTCTATCCCTCTATCGACGCACGATTTCCATTGACCGATAGAACCAAGCCATCGAACTTGACATCACTATGACCCCGGGTTCGACACCGACGTGCAACCATATCAAACGACGTCCATGGACACTCGAATGACATCTCTCGGTAGCGAAAATCCTTGACACCGACAAATGCCCATGGACATGCCTCCATCAACATTGAGCCACAAACGTCAATACTATGACACTCAACCTATCGACACCGAGGTCGATCGACAATCCGTCGACTCCCAATACGATCCCGATTATTCCGATCATGGATCCAGACCTCAGACGCCGTCAGTATTACCTCACTGGAATCTGACCTCGTCGATGCCGACCCACCATCACTGGCGGAAGACTTCCAGACTTACACCCAACTTAGGATCTGTATGGCTAAATCTCTCAATCTCCAAATCCACCATCCTTCGGCAGAACCGGCCGATCATCTATACGACCCAATCTCTAAAGATACAGCTACTCCAGTACACATATCGATGCTTCCATCTCTACTCAGCACCGCTCAGTGATCCTGGACAAAACCAGCCTCTTCTCATACCATGTCTAAACGAATCGGTAACTTCTACAGAGTCCATGATCCTGGAGCTCTATTCCTTCAAAAACAACCAGCTCCAAACTCTGTTTTTGTCGAAGCCTCTCGATCCAGATCTCGACATCGACAAACCCTCATGCCACCAAATAAAGACAGTAGAAGGATTGACTCAATGGGAAGATGGCTTTATTCATCAGCAGCGTTCACCATGCGTGTCACTAACTACCAGGGAGCCATGGGTGCATATCAACGTTTCCTTTGGGACAACATGTCAACCTTTGTTGAATCTTTACCAGAAGATAAAAAAGTACTCGCCCATACCTTTCAACAAGAAGGTCTTTCCGTTGCCAAACAACAGATGCTTTCTGCTAGGCACACGGTAAACGCCACAGTAAAGTCAATGGCCACTTCAGTAGCCTTATGATGTTTCTCTTGGCTAAGGACAGCTGGCCTGGCTGAGGATGCTCGTGCACGTATCGAAGACCTCCCATTCGACGGCACAGGCCTCTTTAATGCTGAAACTGATGATATTTTGGAAAACGTACAAAAGAAAAGATCAGCAGCTAGACGTTGGGGAGTTTTTTCATCTTACCAACAACGCCCCCAACAAAATTAATGGAGATGACCCTACAACACATATCAAAAATTCCAACGTGATCCTCCAAAACAAACATCTTATACACCCTATTTCAGAAATCAAAGAAATAAACCCCACCAACAACCCATTACTAGGCGCAACGACCGCAAGCCCAAACATCACGTTTGACGCTCCCATGACCGAGATCACACACCACTCCACCCATCCTGCCCTCTGGAAACACCTGCCTGTCTGGGAATCCATCACTATAGATGCCTGGGTACTGTCCATCATCCATGACGGCTATTGCATCCATTTCTTCCAACTTCCTCCGGCAACACACGTCATCACTCCACCATCTCCAGCCCTACAGGAAGAAATAAAAAATTTACTCCTCAAAGACGCCATACAACCCATCTCACAACACAACAAAGGGGTTTTCTCTCGCTATTTCATTGTACCCAAAAAGGACGGAGGTCTTCGCCCTATCCTAGACCTACGAGAGTTAAACGAATACATCATTACCACAAAGTTCCGTATGGTTACCCTCGAATCAGTTCTCCCTTTACTCCGCAAAAACGACTGGTTCAGTGTCATAGACCTCAAAGACGCATACTTCCATATTTCCATACATCCCTCACACAGAAAATTCCTTCAATTTCAACTAGGATCACAAGCCTACAAATTCAAAAGGCTTCCTTTCGGCCTTGCAACAGCTCCAAGAGTATTCACCAAGTGCATGGCACCGGTAGCTGCTTACCTCAGGTTGCAAAGAATTCTCATATTTCCATATATTGACGATTGGCTCCTTGTAGCTCACTCCCGTCGCAGGGCCCAACGAACACTCACTTCACCCTTACCCTCCTTCACGATCTCGGTCTCTCTGTCAATGAACAAAAGTCAAATTTAAAACCTACAAAGATTATTCATTATATAGGCGCATGCATAGATTCCACACAAGCTCACGCCTTTTTTCCTCCAGACAAGAGAGAAAATCTCATTGCATTACTTCAAGTTTTCACCCCTCATGCTTTGGTACCCGCCTTGACTGTGCAACGTGTACTAGGCACCATGGCCTCTATGACTTCAGTAGTGCAGCACGTACGTCTCAAGGTGAGATCTCTTCAGTCGTGATTTCTCGCCCTCTTCGACCCGCTCACAGACCCTCCTCACACTCATTTAAGGGTCACCCCAGAACTCGCCTCCCAACTTCAGTGGTGGCGTTTTCCTCCCAACCTATCCGTCGGGCGGCCGTTCTGACAACCATGACCACAAATACAGGTCACCACCGACGCCAGCCTCACAGGCTGGGGAGCTCACTGCAAATCTCTCAAAATCCATGCCAAGTGGTCTTCCAGAGAGAAATTGCTTCACATCAACGAATTAGAGCTGTTGGTGGTTATAAAAGCTTGCAAAGCTTTCAGAAATCTCATCACTGGCAAGATGGTACAAATTGCCACCGACAACACCACGGCGATGTATTATATTCTGAAACAAGGTGGCACCCACTCTCCAAGTCTCCTCTATTTAGCGGTCGACCTCTGGGACTGGTGCCTAGCACAACATATCTGCCTCACGGCTTTACACATTGCCGGCCACGACAACGACTTGGCCAATCTACTCAGCCACACAAACTCTCAAGCTCACGAATGGGAGTTAGACCAATCAGTTTTTCTTCACCTATGCGAACGATGGGGCAAACCAACTCTCGACCTCTTCACCTCCCGTGTGAATCGGAAGTGCAAACGATACTGCTCCCGAGCCGGCATCGGCAAACACTCCCAAGGAGATGCATTCGTCGGCCGATGGCCCAAGACCCTCACTTACCTTTTTCCACTGTTCCCACTTCTCCACAAGGTCGTGGTTCGCCTACAACAAGACAAACCCGATGCCATCATTATAGCCCTTTGGTGGCCGAGACAACCCTGGTTTCCAGTCCTTCACAATCTCTCATCGGACATTCACCACCTCCCTTGCCTGCCCCACCTCCTCACGCAGAACAACGCCCAAGTACTCCACCCAGACTTACCTGTTCTGCACCTGGCAGCGTGGACGATTCCGCCTCGCTAATGAACGTCCTCCATCAAAGAAGCCCTCCACTAGAAAGGCTTACCTGTATAAATGGAACAGATTCAAATCTTTCACTGAAGCTTCTTCATTGCCTTCTATCAACCCATCACTTGCTACTGTCCTACGTTTTTTGCTTCATCTCAAGTTTAGCGGCCTTTCCCTCTCTTCCTTGAGAGTTTACCTCTCCGCCATAGTTTCTTATCAGCCCCCTAACTCTCCGACAGCTGATTTCTTCAAACATCCAACATTGAAATGTTTTCTTAAAGGTCTATCTCATATCTACCCAGATACCCGCCCGCCCTCCCCGCAATTGTCACTAACACTAGTACTGCAACAACTTACTAAAGCTCCTTTCAAACCTTTAGCTTCAACTGATTTATGGCTACTTACCTTTAAAACGGTTTTCCTCGTCGCCATCACCTCAGCTCGACGAGCTAGTGAGTTAGCGGCCTTACGTCACGACTATCCTTATTTACAGTTTTTTCCGGACAAAGTCAAATTATCCATGGATATTTCTTTCCTTCCCAAAGTCGTATCTCAATTCCATCTCTCTCAGCCATTTATCCTTCTTTCCTTCTTCCCATCACCATCCACAACTCAAGAAAGAATCCTCCATACTTTAGATGTTTTTTGCCTTTTACGTCCAACGCACCCAACCTTTCAGGCATTCACCTCGACTTTTCATAAGTCACCAACCACCTACTAAAGGTCGCCAGGTAATGTCTCAAACCATATCTAGATGGGTCGCTTCAACCATTCACCTCACGTATCAACTGGCACGCAAACCAGTCCCGAAGGTGATTCGCCCCCACTCCACCTGAGCAGTGGTGACCTCTACGGCATTCCTACGTGGCGTACCTCTTCCGGACGTCTGCGCCTCTGCCACCTGGGCACAGCCGTCCACTTTCATCCGCCATTATAGACTTGATCTCTGGCAGAAGTCTGATGCGGCCTTTGGACGCGCTGTTCTAGCCTCTACCTTGGCGTGACACCCTGCCTCCGGGTAAGACAGCTTTTTAGTCACCCAGGGTGTGATTCACAGAGGCCACGAAGAAGAACGACAGGTTACCCACCTGTAATTGTAGTTCTTTGAGTGGACCTCTGTGATTCATACATCCCGCCCGTCCTCCCCACTGTCACACCATTCTGCTTAATGTAGCGGCGGTTGACACAACTGAAAGGGGGGCCTTGGCGCCAAGGTACTTATACGAGGGGGAGGGGCCTTATTCTAATGTGTTTTTTGCTATCGCAGAAGCTCTAGAACTTTCCGATGAGGCTCCGCGCAGGCGCGGATCACCCAGGGTGTGAATCACAGAGATCCACTCGAAGAACTACAATTACAGCTGGGTAACCTGTCGTTCTTCTGTAATGGGCTGTGTGGGTTTGTAGAGTTTTAGCCCAAATCATTTAGAGATTGCTAGGCTATATTTTCAGATCAATGGCTTTCATACTTTCTATATTTGGGAACTTCTTTTTAACTTGTTTGCTGACAGGGTCCTCCATAGTTACCATCAAGAACTTACTGATTGTGTGTTGGTGCATACTTCAGGGTTTGCTGTGTTGTATGTTGGGGCATACTTTGGGGTTTGGAGTGTGAAGTCAATTTGTATGGGATGCTAGGCTTGTAGGATTTTGCTGTCACTTTTATGAAATATGTTTCTGTCTTGTAAACCACAAACCTCACACTCAGCACTCATTTGCCTCTATACTTGTTCAGGTTAAGATCAGTGGTGGAGGAAAAACTCCTTTGGTGGTGAAGGAAGAACTGTCTCCCATTGATTGTCTTTGCAGTGAAGAATCTTTGATAAGCTAAGAACCAATAGTGTCAAACTTAATACAGTTTTGGAGCCCTGCTGGAGAAGAATCTTATTAGATTGAAATTAAAGTTTGTGTCAGAATATATAATAGGAGTAATTGTCTTTTCTTTTGAAATTTTCAGCTGAAGATGCACAAACTCTTTAACAAATTCCATGTGGAAAGTCTTACACCAACATCCTTAACTTTGATGCATTCACCACCTGATGCCAGAAACATGAGTGAGATCAGTATGAGTCCTATGGAGATAAACACATACAGAATTCAGCTGAGATGAAACTTGACTTTTGAACTTGAATAGTAAGGAGGGATTTGCAACTTTCGTCTTCTCAAAGATTGGTGTGCAATAAGAAGCACATTCTTTTTCAATCCTGTGACAATACATTCATTCTAGAATTTATTTGATCTCCAGCACCGTAAAAAGCCATGATGCAAACAACTTTCGTATTCTCTGATAAAATGCCAACATCAGTATAAATAAATACAACAATTGGAGGAGAAACAGTTATTACTCATCAACAAAGTGAATCTCAGGTTAAATATTACTTTATGGCTTCTAAATTTATGATTTTCTGTTTAAAAGAAAGGCAACATTGATTACAAATGATTTTTTTCTCTGTAGGCAGCTTTTAAATAATTATGTATTGTTGAAATCCCAGACACAGCTTGGAATTGAGCCTGACTATGCTCTGGCAAAGCTATTGGCCAAATACTCATTAAGACTTGTATAAATGACAATTTCAATGTGTTCCACATGGAGTCTGCATTTATTCCACTCTAGAAATAGAGTGAAATTCAAGAGCCTTTGAGAAGAGTGAAAGATTTTAACCACCTTATGCTACCATGTTGGACAACATAAATTCTGGAATTTCAGATTCATCTTCCTTTAAAAATATAAAAAACGAATAACCTTCCGTTTTGTTACTTGACAGATTGGGATGTGTGCAATTGTTCCCATATATAAAATAAGGAAAGTCAAGTCTATAATTTCATGAGGACAAGATTTTTTAATGAAACATTTGGATACTAATGCTCTCTGAAATGTTTTTTTTCTATTTCAATATTACCATATCAAAATAAATGTGCCTTATTTTTTTGATACGTCTTGTTACTCCTTTGGTGTCCATGCAGGGTTTGTGGAGGGTGGGCGGGTGAAAGTAATACATTAAAAACATGTGTTTTTTATTTGACAGTGATGGTCACACTGTGATCTCCCACAGCAAATTTGGGCTGATGGTATTTTCAGTGTTTTGACTATTTGAATGTAGTGAAATGATATCATAAAGAAAATGGGAGAACAAAGAATTGTGTAGAATTGATCTGCTATAAGTGCAGCATACCCAGAAATCTGAAGATGTGCAAAAGCTGAATTGCCAAGTGTATTGCAGCAAACAGTACATGGAAAATCAGGTGCCTAAATGTTTTAGAATACCCCTGGTGTTCATGGTGCCATTGCCAATGTTTGTTACTGAGAAGAAATAACTTCTTTGTGACTATTAATTTCTGTATCAAGTATTTTTCACTGAGTTATTGGAGCTGTGTGGATTTAAAACAAGAATAGGACACTTTTAAGCATCAGAAATGTTGAACTATAGCTCTTAAAATCCTCTACCATTGTCCAAGCTGGAAGACTGATAGGAATTGAAGGACGAAATGTCTGGATAGTAGAAGGTTCTCTAGGCCCGATTTAAAAGTTCCTGGTGTAAAAAGTTGTACAAAAACTTTCAAAGCAATTTAGGCTGCAATCTTCTAAATTCTTACATTGGAGTAAGTCCTTTTGGCTCTTTCTTCTGCATAGATACAAGATTGCACTGTAAATTGCACTTCAATATGATTCTGGTTCCTTTAACCCTAACACTTTTTCTATGTTTAGTGGTACAAACATAAATGAATTCCTTGAAAACTGATAGACGTATTAGTAATTGGAAAAATGGCTTATGCTCATGCATTTGTCTAGTCTTTTTATCTGATCTGAGCCATGTTTTTGTTAAGTGTGTTTAGCTAAAATTTCAGTCTTAAAGATTACATTTAAAATAATCTTTATAATTTTCAAATTATGGAGGCTTTCCATTTTATAGTCCGCCTACATCAAATTATATTAATGGTATTTCATTGTTGAAAAACTGGATAAATATATTTGGGGGAGGGAGGAAGTACAGGAAGCTGTAAAGGAATAATTTTCTGCAAGAAACATTCAAGTTTAAATACTTTTAGAAGAAATTCTTAAATCTTAGCAGGAAGTCCCATAACTATTTTATGGAAAGAAAACATGATGGTAAATTTTTGGGAAACCTCTGAAAAATAGGTGATATGGTGCTTGAAGAATGGGTGTGTCTCCTGTGATGAACCCAGAAGAAAAATTGACAACAAAGTCAAAAATCATGGTCTCTAGAATTGTGTGATGTATTTGTATACTCATACACTGCCCATTTTAGGCCTTAAAACCCTCACCAGCCTGGGTATTCAAGAAGTCTAGTGGAGGGCAAAAATGGCCCTTGGAGTATCTGAAGTTACTGTTCCCTATGATAGAACATGGTTCCTGTAACCCAGGCTTACACCTGTTCACTCAGATGTTCACTCAGTGTTAACCAGGACATTATTTTCTAGTAAGCATCCATAGGATTGCAGCCTCCAAATTATAATATATATATTTTTAAATGTCACCAGCTTTGAAACCATGTCTAAATGTTTCTTAAGCAGAAGATGTTTGCTTCAGTTCAAAATTACTTTATATGGAAAAAGCCTTTTGTGGTAACATTAATTAATTGAATAAATTCCTTTGTTTTCAGAATCACTGTCCATCTCACATTGATTTTTTTTTCCTGTAAGCAATTAGCTTTTGTTTTTTTGTGAATGTTTTTCTGCAATTACACTTTCTCATAGTCTTGATTAGTGCCATTTTCGAAGCCTAGAGGGGTTGGAAGGGTGTCTTCTGTCTTTGGAAGGTTTGTGACCCGCTAATGGAAGAGGAAAGAAGCAAATTTGTTAATCCTTCCTCTCCCTTCTGCTCCCTGTATCTCTAAATATCTGCTCCAGAGGTTTGATACTCTACAGAGCAGTGTCGGAGGTGGTCCTTAGTGCTGACATATAAAGGAATCTTCCTCTCCTTTTCTACTCTTGGAAGCCGTCTGAAAAGAACTATGTGCAGAGGATGCTGTCACTAAGAGTACGAAACTCTGGATTCGTTCCTTTTAAGTTTTAAAGATAATTCAGCAGGACTTCTAAAAGAAGCATGTGCTCTATGATATACACTTGAAAACATTCTCTTTGTTCTTCCTACTAAAGCTGAATCTGAATTTCTTGTTTGGGAGCTCAACCATGTTAAGGACTGTGAACATGTTCAAATGTTCTTTCATAATTGCATTACTGTCTCTTGACACCAGCTGATTTTCCTTCAAAGGTTTTCATATCTTTTTTTCTGGGAAGATTTTATATCTATGAGAGTGATGATGTAATATAAGTTTGCTAATAAAAATTCTATGATGATAAACCTGCATTATGTTGACTTCAGTGTCATTTTGAATATAAAATTATAATGTCTCAAAACTAGGAGGGCAATCAGACAGGCATATAGCTCATTATTTGTTTCGTTTTGCTGCAGTTTGGCTCACCCTATTTCCACCTGTGTTTTCAATAAGAGCAATCTGTCCTCCTCCTACAAGCTGCCCTGCTCCTTTCTGGCACAGTGTTTAATTGGTACAATTGGGAGCACTCCTGACTGTCCCATTCTGTAGCTCATGGGGTTGGTTAATTTGCACCCAAAGAGAGCTGTTGGTGGTGTTATGTGAGGTGACAACCCTATGACACATTCAGTGGGACAGAGAAACCACCTCCTCTGTTTTTTTCTTCTTTTAAAAAAAAACATTTCCCCAACTGATGCAGCATGGTTCAAATATATTGGAGGTGCCTTCCAGTACAATATGTATAATAGGCATACCATGCTAGTTTGATGTATTGCTGTAACTCTATATCACTTAATGTATGTAAAAAAAAATGGGGGACGTCACCAAGGCCCACAGAATGATGGCTGTGAAAAAAGCCAGGGAAGGGCTGGGGACATCAGTAAAAGAAATGGGGATAGATTGGAGTGATCCGAAGAGCTATCTAGATTCTTCAGAGAAATCGTCTTCCATGTGACTAGAAGGGCCGTTCAAGTGTGAGATAAAATAGATCACGCCAAAGATAAGAACCTTCTAAGCATGAACCTGATCACTCCAACTTCCCTCATCTAGTTGTGCTCTAAGTTGGCTCTTTAAAAGAGAATGCTTTACCAATGAGTGGTGACCCATCCATTATACAGAGGTTAGGCTTATTAATATATTATTAGACTTGGAGGGGGGAAATGGTGGATTAAATAGGTTTCCAATAGAGTCTGATGTTTTTTACTTTGGCAAAGAACTAGCTGTATCTGAGTCTTGGATTGCTTCTATGCTGTTCATTTCCATGATGGGTAATATCTTTGTTCCTCTTAAAGTTTCTTCCTTCACTCCAAGTACTCTGGAGTAGATACTGAAATTTGAATAAATCTGTATTTTAAACTTCAAGTGTAATAAGCTTCTAGGCATTGGGAAAGCTAAGCCAGAGTTAGGGATGTGCAGGTCTTGTTGGTTTCACTCTTGTACTTCTCAGTATGTCCCAGCATTCTTGTCTCATGTAACTCCTATATTGGGTTGCACTAAAAAAAATTTGTATCTCCTGTGTTGAAATTTATGCATAAAAACTGGCTGGCTAGCTCAGTGGGTTAGGTATCTGGCTGTGGAGCCAGAGGTTGAGAGTTCAGTTCTCCACTTTGCGTGCCAGAAAAGCCAGCCTCTGTGTCCTTGGGTAAGCTGCACAATCCCAGAAGTGCCCCCAGAAGAAGGGAATGGTAAACCACTTCTGAGTACTCTCTACCTGGAAAACCCTGAAACGGGTCACCCTAAGTTAGAATTGATTTGACAGCACACAATATTTTGTGTGTTTAATGCTTTTTCCTAATGGCTTTATATGCATTATCCTCATTTACTAACAGATTCAGGACTTACTGTAAATCCATTGAGTCAATGGATCTGCCATAGTCTACCTATAGCATACTGCCCTTTATGGTATATCTCTATCTGGTGCTCTCCAGCTGTTTTAGGCTGCAACTAACACTAATTCTGATTAGAGATAAATAGTCATTTCCTGCCCCCAGCCCTCTAGCCGACACCTCCACTCACTAGCCAGCACGCGTTGCTCCTTCCCTCCACATTGCATGATCTTCCAATCCAGGCAGGAGCCCGGCTTCCCTTCTCTGCCTCCTCCATCAGCTGCCCACTCAGATGAGGAAGTGGGGCAGGGATTCCTGCAGCACTGCCTTTGAGTGGCTAACTGCTGGAGGAGGCAGAGAAGGGAAACCAGGCTCCTGCCTGGACTGGAAGATCACACAATAGGAAGGGAAGGAGTAATGCACACCAGCTAGTGAGTAGAGATGCCAGTGAGGGGGTGGCAGGAGGAATGTGCAGCAGATGACTTATGACGAAGGGGCACATCTCTAATTCTGATAATTGGTTATTCTAGCTGGATCTGTTTGGAACTGTAGCCCTAAACTGAAAAAGCTGAGTACATTCTACCACTCCCACAAGGTTATAAGCTAACATCAGAGCTCTAACAGCAGTTTGGTCTCCTGATTGACTTGCAAAATGTCCATGATGCTATCAAACAATCTGGAAACTTCTTTTGTCTGTACAACAGAGCCCTCCCTAATGTGTAATTTATTTATTTATTCAATTTATATCCCGCCCATCTAGACCAAAGTCTACTAAAAGCACAAGGAAGGTGCTGCAATAATGGGAGCTATTTGTGTCTGAACCTGGTTACAGACTTATAAAACAAAACACAGGCTTGCTGTGTTGAACTATTCAGAAAGAAGAAAAGGGCCATACTGAAAACTTATGTGAGCAGGCAGTTGGATGTAGAAAATGTTATAGAATAAATATGTTCAGGAAACCTGATGAATGTAGGCAGGTACAGTGACATAACAGAAGAGAGTGAAGGGATGGGATGGTGTAGAAAGTTAAGCCCTCAGCATTGTGTATGGTTGTGCCTTAGCTTATACAGCTCTAAGTCCTCTTAGCCAGGAAGCTACAAATAACCCTGATTACAATGTTGAAGAGAAACTCCTCCTGATGTGGCTGAATCAAGAGATGGGAAATGTTACATTTTGGTACTACAACCCCCATTAACTATGCTGGCTGGGGTATTCTGAGAGTTGTAAACCAAAAACAAAAAGATAACACTTCCCATTTCTCACTTCCCCTAAGTCTGAAACCACTTGCTTCATATCATAAACACTAACCTCTTCTGATCTCTGTGGGCCCTAATGTATCTTGATGATCTTAAAATATTCAGCAGCCGCCGCAGTAACTGCACATGGAACCAAAGGATATGCATTCTGGCCTAAATCCAATAGTGAGTCCCAACTAGAATAGGTTCTCCTTCGTGTCCTCTGTGAATACACACTAATGGGTTAATCTGCGCCTGAGCAGAGCAGCCTCCGGAAACTTCCACAGCTTTAAGCACTTAGTGCTGGGACCTCCCCTACACCTGGCTATATAACTCCGCCCCCAGCCCAGTGCTTCAGTTCTTTTTTTGACCGCCGCTGTAGCAGCAGCTTCGCTGTAGCAGCAGCTTCGTTTGGAACTTCGCATTGGAACTTCGCAAGTAGAAATGATGGATGGGCCCCTTCAGCTCCCGCAGCTAGCCCTACGTGTCAGTGATATGCCTGACTGGGTTAACACCCTTGGGTGGTTTGGCATGAAACAGCCCTCATTTATCAAGGGGCTTGTTCACGCAGCTGCTATTTCCAAAATCAGTTAGGTGCCAAGGCAAGAGCTTTCTGGCAACATTAACAGCCCTAGCTTTGCCTCTGAAAAGGGGGGGGCTGCAACTCCCACCGCTAGCCCTGCTAGTTGGTGATATCCCTGGCTGGGGTAGCACCTATTTGGTGGCTGATAATTTGGCACAAAACAGCCCTCTTTATCAATGGGCTGGTTTACGCAGTAGCCTGCGGCCCTGCCTCAGCTGCCGGTGCCAGTATAGGCTCATAGGTAAAGGACTCACAGGAGTCCACCCTAGAACCCTGCCGCTGGTGGGTAAATTTTCCTCAGGTAGGTCCTCTCACACTGACAAGTTGTGTAGGACCAGTCCCTTTATCCAGTATAGGAGCTATGAGCTCTCTGCCACCGCCACCATCCCGCTCCGCCTGGCATCGTTCTGAGCCACGGGCTATGGAGTGCTGTACGCCTCCACATACGCTTCACTGGTGTAGTGCTCCCTCGAACTCGGCTCCGGCAGCACAGTGTTCGCAGGTTCAACCGAACCTGCTGTTAACCCTTTCGGCTTCTCCGTTCTGGCAACTGTGTTGAGCCTGAGCTTGGTCGGGCTTGTGCTAGGGAAGTCTTCTCCCTTGTTCGTCAGAAGGGCTTGCCTTATTCAAGATTGGGAGTCACAGGGGGAGGAAGTTTTCCCAACCAATCTTCCTACACCCCTCTCAGTTGTCACAAAGGGTCACCCTCCTTTCCTATTAACAGATGAGGAGTTCTTTGGCCGCCATGTAGCCACTTACTCCTCTGCCATGGGGGCTTATCTTCACCACTTATGGAGTTTGGTGCTGCCCATTCTGCAGGTAGCTCCTGTGCACCTTTACAGTTCACGCCTCCCACGTCATTAGGAGGCACTGTTGCTGGTGCCTCACGAGCGCACTGCTGCTCGTTACGCCTTTAAGCCAGCATCTAAACAACTGACGGGTCGGGACCTGCCGTTTGTTATTCTTGATAACCTGCTCGAGCTTTAGCCGGCGGCACAGTTATTTGCGGCGTAACAACCGCAAGAGCCTGACGATGGTCCTATCAGCCTAGGGCATCACGGGAATGTCTATGGCCTCAACCCCAAAGTTACCAGCCGCCGCCCCTAGACACGTGGGCAGGCAGTGCCCTGACCGGCAGGATTGCAGGCAGGACCGCAAGACTGAGCGGTCTCTTTACTTCTCTGTCATTGACCAGTTAGTCCGTTTGACTCCTTGTCTTCCCAGCTATGCCACTGAATTCGATGTGCCCCTGTCACAGGCCGTGTTATGGCCGCCTCCACCCCTAACCCCACCCAAAAAAAAAAAAAAAAAACAAGGATGGAGGCCTGTGGCCCGTCCTTGGGGTTGGAAGCCTGAATTCTTTTATTACTCTGCATAGTTTCCATATGGCTTCCTTGGACTCTGTTATTCACTGGTTACGTCCAGGGGGTTGGTTTTTCGTAAGATGCTCCCTTTCATGCGGGCATCTGGTTAGACCGTCATCGCTTTCTCAGGGTTTCACTTGAGGGAATCACTGTTTACCCATGGTTGGATACCTGGCTCCCGGTCGCGGGGTCCAATTCACAGGCTGGTAAGCATACGTCCTTGGCACTGTCCCTTTCGTCAGCGTTAGGACTATAGGTCAACATAGTGAAGTTGACGTTACCACCTACACACTGTGTAAACTGTGTTAATGTGACTTTGGATGCTCTCTTGAAGCAGGCTTTTTCCTCTGCCATCAAGTCTGTGACAATGCATAATTTGTTATGCTCCCTTTTTATTCAGGCGCTTGGTTCCCTACCCTACAGGTCCAGCAACTCCTGGAGCTGATGACATCTACTGCAGATGTGGGACAGCTTGCTCGAACGAGGATGCGGTCCCTTTAAGCCTGGTTTCTCTCACTCTTTCAGATATCTTGCGACCGTCCATCCATGTTGCTCCAGGTGACTCCGGAACACGCTGCTCAACTGGATGGGTGGAACCCCCCTGCCCCCACACCCTACGGACAGGGGGACCCTCTGGTCTCTTGACCCAGTTGGTTCGGTCACTGTTGGATACCAGCCCGCCACACTGCGGGGGGCTTGTCCACGCCACCACGTGGCCCTTCGCCGCTGGTTCATGGTAGTAGCCAGCCTGCATATCATTGTGCTGGAGCTCCTGGCACTCACCAATGCATTTTAGGCCTCTGAGTCCCTGCTCCGGGGTCGGGTGGTCCAGGTCGCATTAGGCAATGCCACTGCAGTTTATTATATAAACAAGCAGGGCGGCACTCACTCGTTACGCCTTCTTTTTCACACCATCTACCTTTCGAGATGGTGTTATGCTCGCCACATTTATCGAGTGGCTGTACATTTGGCAGGCGAGAACACTTCCATGGCACTCCATCTCGGCAGACCAGTCCTGCTCTCACGAGCGGGCTCTCGACGATACCATCTTTCGTTGCCTCTGTCGCTGGTGGGGGACTCCAGGCATGGATGCTTTCGCTTCTTGAATGGACAAGAAGTGTGCCATGTTCGGCTCCCGAGCCGGTGTCGGCCGCGCCTCCCTAGGGGATGCCTTCCTGACCTATTGGTCATGAGGCCTCCTTTACAGATTCAACCTTTTCCCCTTCTTCAAAGGCCTGTTGTTCAAGTCCACCATGAGTGTGCGACCGTCATGCTTGGTCGCCTCGCTAGCCATGGTTCTCGATCCTGCTCCCGGGACCTGCAGAATACATCACACTGCACCTGGTCCCTCACCTACTGCCTCGGGACAGGGGTCGGAGGTTTCATCCGGACCTCGGGTTCCCCTACCTGTCGGCTTGGAGTCTTCCCCGACAGTAATGGACGTGCTCCGTCATGCTTGCACACCTTTTACCACCTTGACCTACTCCTTTCATGGGTAGGCGTTCTGTCCCTTTGCATCACGACAACATTGGCCTACTAGGCCAATGTCTCTGGACGCACTCCTTCGGTTTCTCCTTCACTTGTTTGCCTGGGACTGGCCCGTTCTACCTGCACGCTATTTCTCCGTGGCCCGGAGAATATGCGCCCTGCCTATAGACCACTGACACCTCAGTGGTCTTTCCAGTTAATTCTTTGGCAACCCTCCAGGCTGCCTTGCTCCTGGCACTATCCTTAGCTTGCAGGGCCGGCTACACTAAGAGCCGGTCCTCCTTTTCTGCAAAGCATCCTTACGGCCAGGCCTTACCTTCTTGCCTAAGGTATTTTCTGCCTTCCATTTCAACCAGCCAGCTGTCCTTCCTGGTCTCTTTCCCACACCATCTTCATTGCTTGAAACAGCTCTGCACGCTCTAGACGTGAAGCGTGCTCTGTCTCACAACGTCTGTCACCTTTGCTGGCTCTCCTTTGGAGTACCGGCTTCCTCTCAGACCACGTCTAGCTGGATGGTCCAGTCCATCCGCCTTCCTTATGATTTGGGCAGAGACTCTTCTTCCAAAATCAGTGAGAGCTCACTCTACTGGAGCTGTGGCATCCTCAATGGCCTTTCTCTATCACGTGGACGTCGCAGATGTCTGCCGCGCTGCCACGTGTGCCACTCCGTCTCCCTTGATCTCGCCCTACCGCCTGGTAGTCCGGCCGAATGCTCAGGCTGCAGTAGGGCGAGCTGTCCTGGCTCTGCACTTTCGTGACGTCCCTCCTCCTGGTTGGTCAGCTTGCCAGTCACCCATTAGTGTGTATTCACAGAGGACACGAAGGAGAAAAGAGGTTACCTACCTGTAACTCTGGTTCTTCGAGTAGTCCTCTGTGAATTCACACGTCCCGCCCTCCTCCCCGCTGTCCGTCACGTGTGCCATGGCATGTTGGGCAGCGGCGGTCGGTTCTTTAAGGACTGAAGCACTGGGCTGGGGCGGAGTTATATAGCCAGGTGTAGGGGAGGTCCCAGCACTAAGTGCTTAAAGCTGTGGAAGTTTCCGGAGGCTGCTCTGCTCAGGCGCAGATTAACCCATTAGTGTGAATTCACAGAGGACTACTCGAAGAACCAGAGTTACAGGTAGGTAACCTCTTTTCTTTGAATCACTTGCTGAATAGAAAGTCAATACTTACATAAATCCCATTGATTCAATGAGTCTACCTAGTGGGGTCTGGCAATTAGATTTAGATCTTTGTATTTTCCTGGAGTGTAAAGGGTCATAGGTGCACCAAATATTCTTGTAGTTTAAAATATATAATGAAAACACTAGACTGAAATTGTAACATGCTTAGTAGGGAATCTGTGCTTTTGAGATCTCAGAGGACTATTTCCGAGTCAGTATACAAGATTACAGTGGCAATTGTATGGAGGGGGAAGAATCTAGTTGTGATATTCTGCTAGTCCAATATCCTTCCTGTTGTTTCCAGAACACAAATGCCCAGAGCCACTTTGCTGAAGTAGCATTTTATAGGAAGGAAAGGTTAGCAGGGCACATATGTTTGTACTCTCCCAATATATGGAATTTCTCCCACCCACCAGTGACAAAGCCATTCCTATCTGATTGCAGTTGCCATGACAATGGCTCAGGTCTCTCCTGCTGAGCATTTCTCCTCCTGGCTCTGCCTTAGCGCATGATGCTTAGCTTGTGCCTCCTGCTCCAAAATTTTCCTTACAAAAGGAAGAGATAAGATAAAGCTAATGGAAGATTAAGAGCAAACATGATAAGAAAACATGTTGGATAGTAAATTTGTCTGCAGATGAAAAGAAAGCCATGTACTCTGAATGCAAAGTGGCTTGAAATGGATTGCATGAATGACCAAATGGCAGCAGGATGTCACTTTCTAATGGGTAGCCTGCTCTTGGTGTTAATGGGACTTCCTATTTGTGTTGTTATTGTTCTTGGAAGAGCCAGTGTTCAGGCCCATTAGCCTCTCTTAACGCCTGTGTTTACATGAGAAATATATAATTAATTGGACAATCTTCTAGAAACACAAGAGCCTTGTTTAGGGATTGTAGCAAATCCACCAACCGCTTTCTCCATCTTGGAAAACTGACATGGGTGACACGCTGCCTGTGGGCATCAGGGCCTCCCATTTTATGACCATCTTCACTCCATTGCCCGGGTGCTACTGCCACCAAAACTGCACTCCTGCAAATCAGTGATGCTACAGTTTCCTCTTGCTTCCCTCTGCCAATTCAATACAATCCCGTGTGCCATAAATTCCTGCATTCATGCTGGTTGCAAAGAGGAAACATCCATTCAGTCTTCTGGAAACGAAAGTTGGAGTGAGCAACATGCCTCCCTCCCCCCTTGCATCCCCATACCTCCTCCCAAAAGTTAACATTTTTAAAGGCTCATTACCCCTTGGCACACTCTATGGGGCAGTGTTGCCATGCATTGGGCCATACCACCCTGAGGCCCCCACACATCCAAATTCTTTCTTAATTATTATTATTATTATTTATTTTGGCCACTAGAGCGTTCAAAAGAGATTTTCCAATAATACAATTTTTGTAAGAAAAGGGCTTGGTGGGCTTATATGCACAGAGGTGGCCTTCCAAGGTCCAGGGCTGGGCATGTATGCTCCCCTCCTGACCACAGGAGTCCCGCTGGTGGTGTAGAGGAACAATGGGCAGCTTTTATAGTTGCCACTGAAGTTGGCAATGTTCTCAGTGAATTTCAAAACTCATAGCATTTTTAGTGATTGTTTATAATTCAAAATCTTGTTTTGTAATTTTTTAATGTTCCAGTAAAGGTATTGTCCAAGCTCGAACTTTGATCCTATGATGGGCAGGTGGAAAAGCCATATGACTGCATACTCACATTTATTAAAATATCCCTTCACATAGAAAATAGTTTGCCAAAGTGAACATTTCTAGCTCAGCCACACTGAGGAGCCCATTTTCTGTAAGAAAGGAATTTTTTGTACACAGGAGTGTACTGTTGTTGTGTATCCTCAACTGCACTTTGAAGCACTACAGCACTCCCAACAATATGTCACATCAGTGAAGGATTAAATCTGAAGTGCTGGTGAAATAGAGCTGTCTTTTTCCACCACTGAGAGGGAGATCACTGAGGTAAGGTATCTCCTCCACCCTCAAGCAGCCTTTCACTTGACCTCAACATCTACTCTAGAGTGTTGAAGGAGCACATTTAAAAAGGAGGTGGAAGGAGAGGACAGGAAGAGTAGGTGAATGCAAACATGCTTGCATGATGTTTGATGGAACCCAGTAAGAACAGAATTTTGAATTGACAAATCATTACAGCTCTCTTGGCAGTGTAGTTTGAACTAGTACTTTTTAATTCTGCTTTAAGAAAAGAACTGCACCATAATGACTTCTAAAATGCCACCTCTTGATAAATGTGAACCATAAGTGCCGTGGCTTCCACAAAATGAGCTGTAACTTTCTCCATCAGCAAGAGTGCGCAAGTTTCAGATTAGTTATGCATTAAACAATCAATTTAGGGTGACTAATTGGAAAAAAGAAGACCTTGAAATAGAAGTCAATTATTTAAAAAGAGACTGATTAAACTAGCTTTGCTACCAAATCTGTAATTCGTTTTATCAAGAGTAGGTAGGTAGGTAGGTAGCTTTTCCATGGCCCATATAAAATAAAATTTAAGAAAAAAGTTTTTTTTTCCTTCTAGGACTGTAAGGGGGGAGCACGATATTGGATTTTTGTCTAAAGATTGGAACAGCAGCAAAATCACATTTTATGTCAACTTGTGAACACTTATAAAAGCCTTAGGCTACCAATAAACAACCTGAGGGTGAATTCTGAAATAGAACAAGAGAAGTACCAAAGGTATCAAAAGAATGTGGAGTACAGCACAAGTGTTATCTGCATCAGTAAGTGGCAATATAGTTATATGTTTAGACTGCTTGCTATCCATCTATCCGTAGATAACATGACTTTTTTTCAGGATACTCCATTCCATTTTCCCCACTCCAGGAAGCAGCATTTCACAGTAAACTAGCATCCTCAGTCTTCATTGGGTTTTCTAGGGGGAAATGCTGCTTTCATAATATTCAATTCTTCAAAAACCATCTGGTTTACATATGTGGGATATTATGCTTTTGTATCCCTGTCAGGAAATGATCCAATATTGCTGCACAATAGCATGCCTGAGTTGCCAGCAGGATAAAGGATGCCAAGCTTTACATAGCAAAGGGCAGCCTGAATATTGACAGCACCAAGGGCAGCCATCCAGATGATCTACAGGATACCCTCTTGTGCACCCTACCATTCACAAAGAGACACTAAGTGGGGGGAAACCTAGAACCTGACTCCTTTTTTCATCAGTTAACCACTTATCACCCAGACAGAAAACAATTGTGGGCTGTTTGTCAACAGGTTCTCTAGGTATCTATTGCTTGGAACCACAAACTAATGATAATGCCTGGAAGAAATGTATTGACTGTGTGAACTCGACACATGTTTGTGCAGCTGGAAGGTTTGTCAATCCCCAAGGAATTTACATTAAAGTGTTTCTGTTCCATGTATCCCAGTGCACGGCACTGCTAGCCATCTGTATTGGGAAAGAAGTCTCAGCCATGTTCCTTCAGGGCCAATTTTCTTTTATGCTCATGGTGCAGTGGTTAAACTGCAGTATTGCAGTCAAGACTCTGCTCATGACCTGAGTTCTATCTCGACAGGCTCAGGTAGACAGCTTGAGGTTGAGTCAGCCTTCTGTCCTTCCAAGGTTGGTAAATTGAGTACTCAGATCCTGGGATTGGGGGGCAATGTGTAGCCTGCATAATTAATTTGTAAACTGCCCAGAGAATGCTTTAAACACTGTGGGATAGTATATGTGCAGCACACTTTGCTTTGGAGCACAACATATTTAGATTTAGAGAGATGACTGAAGGAAAGGTATGGATGCTTGTTGCATAGTACTTCATTTTAAATCAATCTCAGGGGTGTGCACTTCGGGGCCTTCTTTACAAAATGATTCTTATTGTAGATTTATTTGAATCTTTGGGAAGGAAGGGAAATGCCTTGAGTTAGGGAATCTGATTTGTTGTGTTTTTTGGATGGAACATTTATTTTAAGTCGAGTTCAACACCCCACCTTTCTGTATTTGTGCAGTTGCTGCTCAACATCAAGATGAATAGAGCAGTAAATATTGTCAATTATTCTCTCAGCTTCCTCCTTAATACCAGAATGTATGAACCATCACTTGTGTTTGAACTATTCAAAGCATCCAGATTCAAAAACAAGAGCAGCAGCAGCAGCCAAGATCAAGATTCTTGGTACAGATAAAAAAAGGAGAAAGACCTCCATTCACTGAATTCGCAAAGTATGAGATCTGAAATCAAAGCCACCTCTCTCCATACACATTTTCAGTTCGTTCAAGGGCTACATCACTCATAAGTGTGACTGATCATCTGGATGTCAGGATCTGGCCCACACCGCCCTGGCAGCTACAGGATCGGGGCCAGCCTGACCCAGGAATGGCCTGGTGTTTGCAGGCTCAGGCCTGGCTTGTGTAGCAGCTGCTGGGCCATTCATGAGGCTCACCTGGAAACCTGGAGGGAAGGCCTCTTTAAGGAGTGGTTCTCCCTCACAGAAGTTGTCTCAGCATCAAAGGTCTTTGGCTGTGCTGACTGTTCCTAGTGCTCTGGAGCCCCTGTGTTCCTGCCCCTGCCTCACCCCCTGCTCTTCCCTTTGCTTGCCTTCTGCATCTCTGTGTCCAGACTCCAGTGTTCCTGCGCCTGTTCCTGTTCTTGCCCCAGCCTTGCTCCCTCCTTACTTCTGCTGGCCTCCTGCATCTCGGCGCCTTGTTCCCAGCCCTGGGCTCCCGCCTCTGCTTGGTGACAACCAACTGTACAGTGAGTGTCTTTGGACTTGCTACCCTGCATGGTGGACTGGGTCCTGGTGCCCTTGCCCCTGGTGAGAGGCTGCCTGGGATATCTTGGACTGTGACACTGGATACAGAAGACTCCGTCTCTTTTCCCTCACCCAAAAGCTGAGCTTTTATCCTGGCACTTGATTATCACATTTTCCAAGCCATAGACATCTAGAGAAATTGTTGAAAAACACGCTTGACAAATGCTTTGTGTTTGGGTGAGAAGGGATTAATTTAATAAAAAAGGAGTCAGGTTCTGAGATTTTCCCTTGCACAATATTGTTCAGCAATATCTGGTGATTTCCTGGTGTTTTGAATTGTGAACACAGAAGCACAATATCCCACATTCATAAGCTGGTAGTTGTTGTTTTTGGGTTTTTTTTTTAATTTCCTGGCTTTTTTAAAAAATGGAAGTTTAAGTATACATGTTCTACACACAAATTCCAACAGAAATTTCACTCATGTAGAATTATCCAGTGCTAGGAGATCCCAGAGGATGAGCATATAATCTGTTCTCTGGTTGCTGGGCGGTGGGGTGGGGGCAGAGCCAAGAAGAGCTGGGATGTGGTTGCAATCCCTCTGTGGCAAAATATTTTGAAGGGTTTATTTTTGGACTTAATGAAATGGTGAAGCACAGTTGTGAGTGAGTGCAACAAAGAAACACATACACCTTTTAACCTCTCAGTTAAACTAATGTTGCCATGCCTGCTCTGCAGAATGCAGACTAGAAAGCTATCTTCCAATTTCCAAACCCTTTTCTTGGGGTAGGCCATCTGACAAAGAGAAGCTATATTGCACCAAACACTCTACAAACATGTTGCCTACATGTTTTCCAAAATATGTCCCCTCACCTTTTGAAATTTAAAAAACAAGAGAGAGAGAGAGAGAGGTTGGAGTTAGTAAAGAGTGTCACTAGAAATCAAAGTCAAAATCATCTGTATACTATGTAAACGACGAACAGTGAAGAAAGATGGAAGGGCAGGAAATCAACTCATTTGAAGTGTGATGTTGGAGGAGAGCCTTGCAGATACCACAGACCACCAGAAAAGCAGATCAGTGGGTGCTCAATCAAGTCAAGCCTGAACTCTCACCAGAGCAAAAATGAGAAAACTGGAGCTAAACTACCATGCACATATAATGAGAATCCATAACTGATCAGAAAAGACAATATTGCTGGGGAAAGTGGAAAGGCAGTACAAAGTGACGAAGACCTGACATGAGACATATTGACTCAATAAAGGAACCCACAGCTGATAATTTGCAAGACATGAGCAGACCTTACTGGAAAAGACAATATTACTACGAAGGGAGGAGGCAGTAGGAAGAGAGAACAACCTAACATGAGACTCAATAAGGAAAACCAGTGTTGTCAGTTTGATTCCTTAAATGACAAAGTAACAGGTCAGGGGGAAAAAGATCTCTCTCTTCCTGAGATCCTGCACAGCATCTGCCAAGCAGTTTATAAAAGATAGTAATATGCTATGAGACCAGTGGTTCTCAAACATTGTCATGTCACATGTTTCAGACTTCAGCTTCACGAAAGCTGACCATTTGTCCCTGGGGAATAAGCCCTAAGTATCTCAAGGACCAAAGGCTGGGATTGTCTCATCTTAGGGTTTTCAAGGTAAGAAATTCAGCTGTGTTTACCATTGCCTTCTGCACAGTACTAATAAAGGTTAGCTGGAGTGTCACTGCCATTGTCTGGGAAAGATCCTCCACCAGTGTTACAGTCTGCTGCTGCTGCTGTCCAGTAGCTTCCCTCCATGAGTTTCTCCACCCCTATCACCACTGCAACCATCATTCTCTTGTGTGGACATGTCTCTTATTCCTGAAGAGGGTAGATGGATCTTATTCTGGTGTCTCAGCTTTGACCATTCTGCATGGGGTGACTTTGCCAGGAGTCCAGACTCATAATGGAGTCTAGCTTTCTGATGGCATTGCTCTCAGCATCTCTAACACATTCAGATCCCCTCACTGCATTAAGGTGTGCATCAAAGAGTTACTCAATCATCTGCTGAGGAAAAGCAAAGGACAAATATGACTGTGACTGAGGAAATTGATCACATGGTAAAACAAAACATGCTTGTAATCATAGGTGACTGGAACCAAAGCAGAACCAAATGTTGGAGGATTTGGCCTAGGAATCAGACATGAAGCAAGAGAATGACACACAGAGTTCAGTGAAGCCAACAATCTATTTATTGCAAATATGCACTTCAGGCAACTGAACAAGCAACTAACTATACACATGGAGATCACCAGATGGCCAATATAGGAATTAAACAGACTGCGTAATTATGAGTAGGAGACAGAGAATCTGTATTCTCTCTGCCGAAATAAGACCAGGAGCAGATTGGACTATACAAATTTTTAATATCAAAAATAAGACTCAAGTTGAAAAATAACACTAGAGGAAACATGGTGCAAAGTATAACTGAAATAACATTTCTTATCTATTTAAAGTCTATTTAAAGAACTTGCATTACTAAACTCAATTGACTGTGAACCAGAGGAACTGTGATACCAAAGATACTATCAGGGAAGAATGCAAAAAGATTACTCCTGTAGTCAAAAGAAAGAAAAATCCTATATGGATGATGGAAGAAATACTTGAAATTCTTAAGGACAGGAGAGAAGCAAAAGTCAAGGGATGACAAAATCCTACATTCAACTTTTCAGTAATTATTATAATGACCTGTACAAAGACACAGAAGAATGCAACACAAAAGAAAAACAATAAATATCTTCTGGAAGATCTATTGACATTCTCAGTGAAGATCTAAGAGAGCCCGATAGCTATTTTACCGGAACAGCTGACTATAAAAATGTATTCCCCCGTATGAGTGCATTCTCAGTTGCAGAATTCTTATGAGCCCAAATCCTGTTTATTGTACAGATTATCATCCATTTCGTGCACAGTTGTTCATTCTCTGGCATTTGTGTAAAAGACTACCTCCTTCTGGAAGCCAAAAGCCGTGTTGCTGAATGGAGCAAGCTGTGGCTCATACAACTGCAACACAGAGATCACATGGAGTGCTCCATTGGCTAAAAGGCTATGCTCTTCAGAATATTTAACAGGATTCTGCCCATGGTGGTCTGAATCACATTTCCAGCTGCCCTTTCAAGCCAACATCGTGATGCAATCACAGATGGCTGATCTTGTAAGCATTCCCTACAGGCAGGCTTCTGGCTGCATCTCCAGCTCATACTGGTTGCGATCTTGGTTAACCGCACAAGCTGATCACTTATGTGACAGAGGGTTGCATGATCATTCACATGACAGAGGGTCTGTCAGAGCAGGGAAAAACTACAATAATTTCCCTTGCATTCCGAACAATGGACTGACCTCAGTCTTTAGTTTTTATATCTTATACTGGGTGTAGTGATTGGACACTAAACTGTTATATATATTTTTGGTTGTTGTGGGTTTTCCGGGCTGTTTGGCCATGTTCTTAAGGTTTTTCTTCCTAACGTTTCGCCAGTCTCTGTGGCCAGCATCTTCAGAGGACAGGAGTCAGAACTCTTGTCTGTGCTCTGTTGCAGTTTGTTGGATAGTTGAGTATTTATAGCTGTGGGAACAGCGTTTGTCCTTTTCAGAAGATTGGGTGATTATGGTGATCAGCGTGTTTTTGTTGTGGGTGTATTGTTGTGATAAGGGGGAGGGATGATCTGTCACTGTGATTGATGGGTGTCGTTAGCTGGTCTTTTGTGTGCAGTGATCACTGGTCCTTGTGGCTGGGGTAGAGTTCGTTGATCTTTTGCAGGCTGTATTTTTCAGTGCTCGGAGCCAGGCTTTGTTGAGTTTTAGACTTTCTTCTTTTTTGTTGAAGCTCTGCTGGTGTTTGTGGATTTCAATGGCTTCCCTGTGCAGTCTAACATAATGATTGCTGGTGTTGTCCAGTACTTCAGTATTTTGAAATAGAATTTCATGTCCAGCTTGTTTCAGGGCATGTTCAGCTACTGCCGATTTTTCCGGTTGTTTTAGTCTGCAGTGTCTCTCATGTTCTTTGATTCTGGTGTGGATGCTGCATTTTGTGGTTCCAATATATACCTGGCCACAACTGCAAGGTATCCGGTATACTCCTGCAGTGGTGAGGGGGTCCCTTTTGTCCTTTGCTGACCATAACATTTGTTGTATTTTTGTGGTGGGCCTGAATACTGTTTGTAGGTTGTGTTTTTTCAAAAGTTTCCCCATGCGGTCCGTGACCCCTTTGATGTATGGCAGAAATACTTTATTTGTGGGTGGCTGTTTTTCCTCTTCTGTTTGGTGTTGTTTTCTTGGTTTGATGGCTCTTGTGATTTCATTCTTGGAATAGCCATTTGCCTGTAGGGCCTAATTCAGATGGTTGAGCTCGGTGCTGAGAAATTGAGGTTCACAGTTCCGATTTGCACGGTTTACCAGTGTTTTGATTATGCCTCTTTTTTGTTGTGGGTGGTGGTTGGAGTTTTTGTGTTTTTTGTTTTTGTTTTTTGGTATCATTTGTGTAAATAAGTATGTGAGAATCTTTAAGATGTCTGGTTTTGAAAAGGAACATAAAAAAACTTTCAGTAATCCAATTAAGTAACATCCCAAGGGGTTAATATTACACTGAAATCTGAAAAGACGAATAAGTGATTTTTTAAAAAATTTACTCTATAGTTACATATACTGTTGTTACATGCTGCCAAGTTGGAACTGACTTACAGCAACCCTAGTAGGGTGAAATATTTAAGGAGTGGTTTAACCAGTTCCACACTCTCAGTGAGTTTCCATGGCCTCTTGAGTCTGTCATTCTATCTATTACATCACACTGGGTATGCCCAAAGTGACCCATCGTGAGCACCAATTAATATGGTGTACAAATTCTAAATTGTACAGTTTGGAGAGAAATGTAGTTCTAGTCCTTGCATTAGATAAAAAGTCTGACAGTGCTCAAGGCCATTAGTACCAATAGGGTCTTAACTATTAGTTCGTAAATAAGAAATCAAAAGGGAAAATGGGAGGTGATGAATATCTCACTATATATTCCACACAGCTTCAGTATCTACCAGAGGGCTCAGTGATTCATCTGAAACTTGAAAAGTGTCTGCGTAAATGCTTCTTTTAACTCAATTGAATGGGTGTTAATCAGAAGAGCTTTGAAAAACAATATTTCTGGGTATAGCTCATATTCATCCTCACCCATTAGATGCTCAATTAGCTGAAACAAAGTTTAAATCATATGCCAGAGGCTTAATTTAATTTGCCTGGGCTAAGCAGCTAACCATAGCAGTTAAGCCTGCATTTTAAAGACATTACTATGGGGTAGTGAAGCAAAAAACTATTAAGCACTAGAAATCTATAGGCAAGCTAAAAATGAGCTGCTTTGGTGCTCTAGAGCTAAAGTTACTTGGTATGATAATATTTGTGAAAACGCGAGCGCAATCCATTAGGAATGTCGCCTGCAAAATGTCCTATTGAACTGAGCATGGAGGTCTAAAAGGTTTGCAGACTGAATTGAACATCCAGAGTGGATAATCAAAAATGAGGAGCATGGCTTAGAGAAAAGGGGCCATAATATGGTGGCTACCGAAACAGATTTCTCCTTGCAGGGGAAGCCCTCACGATACCGTTCTATCCTACAGTCCTTGTCTGTAAGCCATTGCCCTTTTGAAAACACAGAAAGGAGTGGAGACAGAGCAAAGGAACAAGATTTGAAGGGTGGTTGTAGTGAAGGGTGGAACTGTGATGGATTGTTGGTGCCCATCTCTCCTCTGTTATTAAAATTTGGTAAACAAATGGATTTGATGGTTGTTGTAGGTTTTTCAGACTGTTTGGCCGTGTTCTGGAGGTTTTTCTTCCTAACGTTTTGCCAGTCTCTGTGGCCGGCATCTTCAGAGGACAGGAGCTAGAACTCTGTCTGTGTTCTGGTGTAGTGTGTGGGATGTTGAATATTTGTAGCTGTAGGATCAGGTTTTTGTTCTTTTCAGGAGATAGGGTGTTTCCTGTGATCAGGGTGTTTTTTGTTATGGGTATTTTGTTGTGATAAGGGGGGAGATGATCTGTCACTGTGACTGATGGGTGTCGTTAGCTAGTCTTTTGTGTGCAGTGATCACTGGTCCTTGTGGCTGGGTAGAGTTCAGAACACGACCTCCAGAACATGGCCAAACAGCCCGAAAAACCCACAACAACCATTGTATCCTGGCCATGAAAGCCTTCAAGAACACAAATGGATTTGACTCCCCAACAGATTCTTGGAATTTCAAAGCTTTCCAAACAGCTTCCAAACCCCTCCAGCTTGGGGGAGTCAAATGTTTTGTTTTGTTCTTCTCTTCTGGTAAGCATTCACAAGCGTATCATCCAACTCTGGATTTTAATTTTACTCATTCATAAGAGAAATTCTTGTGCCTTAAAATGTACCAGGAGTTGTCTTTAAAGTCTCTGAAAGCCATATCTGAGAAATCATCCTTTGGCAACAGTTCAGTTCATTCTGCCTGGAAAATACCAAATGTTTATCCGGTTCCTTTATTGTCAATAAAGTCATACTCTAGGTGTAGAGAGAACCCCCTCAGAGGTATTTACAATGAAATGTGTAAATACAGCAGAGGATATTTCAAAGCTGTAATTACAGACTTACAAGTCAGAGCACCTGCTACACGGTAGAACATACCTTCTGCAAGCACAAAATAGCTTGGACAAACTAGACTGGTCAGAAATATTTGCTCCTGCATTAGTCACTGCTGTGTTAACATTGCTTTCAAGATAATCTATTTGCTCTTTAAACCAGTCCTATTTCTTTGATAAGGACATCATCTTGTATTTGTTTGTCTTCAAGTGCAACCATGTTTCTTTGGTGGCAAAAAAGCAACACAATATTAGTAGTAAATAGGAAATAATATAATGAAGATCACTGGAGATAGCATATTTGTATCTACCAGAATTAATACGGAATAACTAAACATGTATACTGTACTTTATAAATTGGAAAAGGAGTCAATTGATAACAAAAGATCTCAACACCAAACCATAGAGTACGGCTATAATTGTAGGCTGCTACAAAGCTGCCTCCAAATTATTGGAGTTGTAGTCCAACACATTTGGAGGGTAATGTGAATATAAAAAGATAAAAGGTAATGTTTTAGAGAAAGATGGTTTTCCTGGTCTAGGAATCTTTCTGATATCAAATATTGTGACAATTCAGTACAACAATAGAAAGCATATCAAGCAAAAACAAAATAAAAATAAAGAAGAGTCCCACTCTTATGTCCGAGGAAGTGGACCTGTCCACGAAAGCTCACATTAAAATACAGCATAAAGTCTTTAAGGTGCCACAATGTTTTTGTCTTCTTTCTTTCTTCTTCTTTTCTTCTTTTGATTTTGCCTGATATACTACCACAGACTAACACAGGTGTCTCTTCTTTTAAAAAAGCAATAGAAAAAAGCAATCTTATCTTATGGATAAGACTGGTGGCAGGATCTGTAGAGTTGGTGCAAGGATATGTTACCAGACACAGCTTAGTCGTCGTTGACACTTTGCACTTATGAGAACAAAAAGTAAGTGCTCTGAGCAGCCATCATAGGATTTTATATTGTTAATCTAGCTAAAGTAAATTAAGCATCTTTGGTAGCTTTGGGTAGAGGTTCAGCATTAGGAAACTGATTGATAAACTTTATTAGCTTTTCATGTAGATCCATGGCAGTTTAAAACTTCACTGGTAAATAAATAGGTAGAGCAGGGTAACATTTACTCAGCTAAAAATAGCTGCTTCTTAGCAAATGAAGTGTTCGTTTGTCAATATTGTTTTCTGAACTCTGCCTCAGTGAACTGAGGCAAGGAAAAGAGACTGGTTTTGATCTGGTATGCAAAGCCTGTGAAGTTTTTTTGAATTTACTTTACAACCTTGCATGCTATCTGTAGTCTGAGTGACTGGAAGGGACTTTTTTTTGCTCTGTCAGTCCAGAACAAACACTTGTTCCTTCCAGATGTTGAATTCAAAGAGATCCACATCTCTCTGGTGAGTGTTCTATCCCTCTCTTTCACTGATTGGTGGCAAATGTTTGTTACTGTTGATCTGTTCGGTTGGTTGCTAGTATGTGTGCAATAAAGAATGCACTATAAACAAGTCTGTAATTTCTAGCAACTCAAAGAAAATAAATGTTTTTTTATTCTTTCTCCTACAAATGTCTCAGAGTGAGTCATTGAGACTTTAAGTGCCAGTTAATTAGAAAGGGGTGGACTCTGGGGAACCGATAGCTATTTTTCTCTCTGATTCTCTGTACTTCTCCTCATGAGCAAAAATTATCCGAAATTCAAAACTCTTCAACATTGCTTGCAGTTTGAATGGTATTTCAGATATTAAGCTACCTGGAATCTTTTTTCAGCTAGAGAAGCTTGGGAAAACTGGGCTATAGCAAGGATCTTTATTAACACTCTTGCCTTGCCTTGTACTTTCAAGTGACTCCCATCTGAAAACATAACAAAAACAACAACAATTTAAAAAAATATTCTTCTTAACTCTAAACGGATGTTCAAGTCAATAACTCATATTTCAACATAAATGTTTTTCTAGCTCTCTAGAAGCACTTCAGTCTCCACTTAACTTCCATCATGCAGAAAACGCAACACAGAAAACAAAGTTTGGATGAGTGAAGAAATTTTAAATCTGCATACGCTGTAAAAAAGAAAAATGTTTTATTGTTAGGAAACACAAATGAACAATGCTAATATGTGAAATGTACTATCTTTGTAGAAGTTAAAACTTCATTTTCTGAATTTAAAAAAATGGCAGATGGTAGTAGGTTATTTTAAAAATAAAAACAACATTGTTATATTTAAACTATCACCTGGTTGTGATAGATAACCAGGTAAGGGCTCAATCACACGTGCCAAAAGAACTCTAGTTATATTGATTCTTTTTATCCCTTTCTTGAATCAATACATATTTACATGTGGTTTTGTGGTATATATATTGCTGGGCCCATTCACATGGCTATCAGTTCAATCTGTATACTTCTTGTTATTTGTGCTGGTTCTGTTGGCTATACATGACATCTCGTATAAATTGATTCATTTGCCACCCTGTTTCTGAGGGTCCCCATTGCTCTAAAAGTTTCCCTTTTTTAAATGATTTGTAAGTGATATAGCCATTTCTTCCTTTCCTTTTTGATTTTCACTTCCCAATTCGTTTCACCATTTTCTGTTTTTATCCCCTCTTTTACTTCTCTTGTCCTCCCCTTTTCCCTTCCCTCCTTTACTCACTCATCCCCTTTTCCTTATTTCCCTGCATAGCTCTCCCTCTCAGTTCTCGATTTTCATTTTCATTTTTCCTTTTGAATAGTGTTGGGAGGAGGAAGTGGGTTTTAAAAGACTTGCAAAGTATTGCGAAGAGCAGGGTTAAAAAAAAAGAGAGAGAGAGAGACGAGACCTTAATGCAACACATATTTCATTATAATTCAAAGCAGGAAATGTCTTTCTCTGCTCAAGCCCTCTTTCCCGTTAAATTCCTTACATCTACAAGGGAGAGGTGAAGGCTGTCTCCTTCTGAGCAATGTATTCATGTTCTTTTTGTGGTGGCAGCAGCAGCTGCTACTAGTGATTTACTGATATCCCTTTATAAAAAAAAATTAAAGGAAGTACAAGCATAGTGGCCATGAAGTGGCCACAGTGCCCAAAACCTCAATCCCTTTGTGAAGTAAATAAATCAAGGCAAATCCTGCCTAGAATACTATGGGCTGCATCCAGCCACTACTGCCAGTGCTGAAACTACTTTGGAGTGTGACACATATGCTTCCTCTAGAAGCTAACAGTATCTCAGAAACCTTCTGGAAGCAAGGTATTAGAAACAAGGTGCACACTGGAAACAAGGTAGACACAGCTTGTTTAAAAGGCTACTAGCATTTCCTGAAGGTTTCTGGGAGCACTACTAGCCTCTCAGAGGAGATGCACACATTGCACGGGGGTTCCTTTTACAGTAAAAGAAAGGGGGGGGGAATCTTAGGCTGCGGTCAGACTAGAGAAATGTCCCCTTTCTTTCTTGTGTCTTCTTCTTCTTCTTATAGAGTCATGCATTGTGATCACTTGGTATATATCCTGTGATAGTGGTTCATACTTTTTTAACCATTCTGCTTTTTGGTGGTGAATTAGATGTGGTATATTTGTCTACACCCTTCGAGCAGGATATATTCCCTTCCTTTTCTTGTGCCCTTCTCTGGCCCCTTTCCTTTTTAAAAAATTTTTTGTGTGGGTACATCGCTGTGCCGGCAAAATGCCCTTGCTAGCCACGTACTGATCTGGGCCATTTCTTCCTTTTTCCATGCTTCATTACCTTCTATGGAGGAGAACCCACAAAGCACTGCAGTGGTGGTCAAAAAACAGTAGGGGGACTGATACTCCGTATTTGACAGAAGTATACCAACACACCAAGATTCCCGTTTGAAAATTGATAAAAGAAACATTAAGAGAGTCGAATGACAACGGGTGAGGGGGATGGGACTGCATGCCAGATGCATAGGAAATGAATCAGTTTTGGGGTACACACTCAATGAGATGTTGGTTGTATTGTGTAATGAAACACAGAACAAATATAGTAGTAGCCTCCCAGTGGGCTGGATTTGATGCTGAGAGAGTATAGAGGGGGAACAAAAGAATCAATAATGGCCTTGCATCATCTGAAACCCCCCCCCCCCCCCAAAAAAAGGTTTATATTCACAAGGAGTAACTTGAAAACATTTTGCTGGTGTGACTGCAGACTTAGTGGCATATGCTGGAGGCATTGAGGGGGCATAGGAATAGATCTGAGGGCTGAATGCAACCTACCTGATCTGTGTTTTCCATTAGTGCTCTCTGAACAACAAGCACAACCTGGAACAGCAAATTCTCTTTCACAAGGGAGTTATCTCTGCACAAGATTGCTCTCCTCCACAGAGAATACAAAACTTAACAGGTGTCACTGTAGAAAAGGTCCTCTCCCTTCTGGATGAGAATGAGTACTCTGCCTATATATTTTACAACTCTGGTGGTTAGATTAGACATTAGAACTGGGAACATTGTAGTTCTCATCTCAGCCTCTTAGCTAACATTCAACTGCAGCCCCGAGATGCATATTGGAAGAAGGGGGGGGGGGGGAAACTGGTTTCCATTTTGAAAACATAAGGAGTAAATAAAGTAAATGTTCATGCCAAGCGAGTAATTCCCATTGATTTCAATGTCATTTTCTCCCAGATGTGTTACAGGATTGCAGCTTGGAGAACTAATAGTGGCCCCAAGTAATATTTCATTATGTGGGTATTAAGTATACCACTTGAATTGAGGCCATTTGAAACAAAATTCTTTGAAGTTGTGGTTGAAAAACATAAATGGGACATAGAGATATCAGTTCAAGTTACTTCTTTTTAGTTAGATGCTGAAGGTCAGGAAAAGAACAGACGCTTAAAAGCAAGTTAAGAACAAATGTTTCTTCTTTTCACTCCATTGAATACATATTCTGAAACTTCACAAAGCATTTTCAAGGGGGAAAGAAAGAACAAAACTTAGACCTATGGATGTGACATGCAAATTTCCCCTTCCCCCTTGAGAGAGCTTGAAAAATAGTGTATGAAATTTTGTTCCAGTGTCTGCTCCAGCTTAATATTTAAGAGAACACTGATCTCTGTGGTATTCTACATTTTCCCAAAGCCTTTCTTTTCCCCCTAAGAGTGAATATTAATATTAGCCTATACTCCAAGGACATACAAGGTTTCTTTCCCCCCCCCCTTCTTTTTATTTGATGGTCCTCAAATTTTCATAATGATGGTGAGTTGTCCTTAGAGCAGATTCACTGAATTCAGTGGGGCTTGAGATAATCATGATTATTAACTCATGTCCCATTGCAAATGCAGGAGTAGGTGATACCTTTAATCAAACCATTAAGAATATTAAAAACAAAACAAACAAAACAAAAACAAAAAGAGAAATAGTGAGCTTCCGATGATAAATCATCTTCTTCAAGGCTGTGCATCAAGTTCTTGTGGGCAGTTCCAAACTCAGGTGCTGTGTTTTAATGTCCCAGATTCACATGGCTGATGGTGTAGAGGCTGGGTTCGCTTCTTAGATGGGAAAAGCTGCAGCAGGCATGTTGGTTTCAAGCTCTTCTTCAGCTAGCAATTTGGAATGTATGGCCCATCTCTTAAAACAGAGGACAGTCACAGGCAATCTGGGCGGGTCCTTCTTCTCCCTTTCAGTGTGTCTAGTTTAATAATTATTAAAATCCAGATCCAACCAGCAGTTATACCTGTTAGGGTTGTTGTTCTGTGCAGCTGGACAGACAGGTCATAGTGGAGAGTTCTGACTAAACGGGATCAACCTGGAGCAGGAACTTGCAAGCCACTCCAGTATCTTTGCCAAGAAAACTCCATGGACAGAAACAAAAAGCTAAAAGATATGACGCTGGAAGATGAGCCCCTCAGGTCGGAAGGCATCCAACATGCTACTGAGGAAGAGCGGAGGACAAGTACAAGTAGCTCCAGAGCTAATGAAAGTGGTTGGGCCAAAGCCGAAAGGACGCTCAGCTGCGGACCGCGCCTGGAAGTGAAAGGAAAGTCCGATGCTGCAAAGAAAAATACTGCATAGGAACCTGGAATGTAAGATCTATGAACCTTGGTACAGCTGGATGTGGTCAAATAGGAGATGGCAAGAATAAACATTGACATCCTGGGCGTCAGTAACTAAAATGGACGGGAATGGGCGAATTCAAGTCAGACTATTATCATATCTACTATTGTGGGCAAGAATCCCGTAGAAGAAATGGAGTAGCCCTCATAGTCAACAAAAGAGTGGGAAAAGCTGTACTGGGATACAATCTCAAAAACGATAGAATGATTTCAGTACAAATCCAAGGCAGACCTTTCAACATCACAGTCATCCAAGTTTATGCACCAACCACCGATGCTGAAGAGGCTGAAATTGACCAATTCTATGAAGACTTACAACACCTTCTAGAACTGACACCAAAGAAAGATGTTCTTGTCATTATAGGGGATTGGAATGCTAAAGTAGGGAGTCAAGAGATAAAAGGAACAACAGGTAAGTTTGGCCTTGGAGTTCAAAACGAAGCAGGGCAAAGGCTAATAGAATTTTGTCAAGAGAACAAGCTGGTCATCACAAACACTCTTTTCCAACAACACAAGAGGCGACTCTACACATGGACATCACCAGATGTGCAATACTGAAATCAGGTTGATTATGTTCTCATCAGCCAAAGATGGAGAAGCTCTATACAGTCAGCAAAAACAAGACCTGGAGCTGATTGTGGCTCTGATCATCAGCTTCTTATAGCAAAACTCAAGCTTAAACTGAAGAGAGTAGGAAAAACCACTGGGCTAGTCAGGTATAATCTAAACCAAATCCCTTATGAATACACAGTGGAAGTAAAGAACAGATTTAAGGAACTCGATTTGGTGGACAGAGTGCCTGAAGAACTATGGATGGAGGCTCGTAACATTGTACAGGAGGCAGCAACAAAAACCATCCCAAAGAAAAGGAAATGCAAGAAAGCAAAGTGGCTGTCCAACGAGGCCTTACAAATAGCAGAGAAGAGAAGAGAAACAAAATGCAAGGGAGATCGGGAAAGTTACAGAAAATTGAATGCTGACTTCCAAAGAATAGCAAGGAGAGACAAGAGGGCCTTCTTAAACGAACAGTGCAAAAAATAGAGGAAAATAAAAGAAAGGGAAAAACCAGAGATCTGTTCAAGAAAATTGGAGATGTTAAAGGAACCTTTTCTGCAAAGATGGACATGATAAAGGACAAAAATGGTAGGGACCTAACAGAAGCAGAAGACATCAAGAAGAGGTGGCAAGAATACACAGAGGAATTATACCAGAAAGATCTGGATGTCCCAGACAACCCAGATAGTGTGGTTGCTGACCTTGAGCCAGACATCCTGGAGAGTGAAGTCAAGTGGGCCTTAGAAAGCATGGCTAACAACAAGGCCAGTGGAGGTGATGGCATTCCAGTTGAACTATTTAAAATCTTAAAAGATGACACTGTTAAGGTGCGACACTCAATATGCCAGCAAGTTTGGAAAACTCAGCAGAGGATTGGAAAAGATCAGTCTACATCCCAATCCCAAAGAAGGGCAGTGCCAAAGAATGCTCCAACTACCGTACAATTGCACTCATTTCACACGCTAGCAAGGTTATGCTCAAAATCCTACAAGGTAGGCTTCAGCAGTATGTGGACCGAGAACTCCCAGAAGTACAAGCTGGATTTCGAAGGGGCAGAGGAACTAGAGAGCAAATTGCTAACATGCACTGGATTATGGAGAAAGCCAGAGAGTTCCAGAAAAACATCTACTTCTGCTTCATTGACTACGCAAAAGCCTTTGACTGTGTGGACCACAGCAAACTATGGCAAATTCTTAAAGAAATGGGAGTGCCTGACCACCTTATCTATCTCCTGAGAAATCTATATGTGGGACAGGAAGCAAGAGTTAGAACTGGATATGGAACAACTGATTGATTCAAAATTGGGAAAGGAGTACGACAAGGCTGTATATTGTCCCCCTGCTTATTTAAGTTATATGCAGAATACATCATGCGAAAGGCTGGACTGGAGGTATCCCAAACCAGAATTAAGATTGCCAGAAGAAATATCAACAACCTCAGATATGCAGATGATACCACTCTGATGGCAGAAAGTGAGGAGGAATTAAAGAACCTCTTAATGAGGGTGAAAGAGGAGAGCGCAAAAAATGGTCTGAAGCTCAACATCAAAAAAAGAAGATCATGGCCACTGGTCCCATCACCTCCTGGCAAATAGAAGGGGAAGATATGGAGGCAGTGACAGATTTTACTTTCTTGGGCTCCATGATCACTGCAGATGGTGACAGCAGCCACGAAATTAAAAGACGTCTGCTTCTTGGGAGGAAAGCGATGACAAACCTAGACAGCATCTTAAAAAGCAGAGACATCACCTTGCCGACAAAGGTCCGCATAGTCAAAGCTATGGTTTTTTCCAGTAGCGATGTATGGAAGTGAGAGCTGGACCATAAAGAAGGCTGACCGCCGAAGAATTGATGCTTTTGAATTGTGGTGCTGGAGGAGACTCTTGAGAGTCCCCTGGACTGCAAGGAGAACAGACCTATCAATTCTGAAGGAAATCAACCCTGAGTGCTCACTGGAAGGACAGATCCTGAAGCTGAGGCTCCAATACTTTGGCCATCTCATGAGAAGAGAAATCTCCCTGGAAAAGACCCTGATGTTGGGAAAGAGTGAAGGCAAGAGGAGAAGGGGACGACAGAGGACGAGATGGTTGGACAGTGTCATCCAAGCTACCAACATGACTTTGACCAAACTCCGGGAGGCAGTGGAAGACAGGAGGGCCTGGCGTGCTCTGGTCCATGGGGTCACGAAGAGCCGGACACGACTTAACGACTAAACAACAACAACCAAATTAAATAAGTACCATTATCATCATCATCTTAGAACTGCAGAGCTGGAAGAGACCCTATGGATCATGAGTCCAGTCCCTGTCAAGGAGGCACAGTGAGAAATCGAACTCCCAATCTCTGGCTCCTCAGCCAGCTATTTAAACCATTGAGCTGTATTATCGAGGGGAGTTACTCTCAGGTAAGTCTGACAGCAAATCTGAGTAAATTTCTGGGGATGAGCAGCTGCACTGGATTTCTTGGTACCCATTGGGGGCCACAGCACAGTCCATTTCACTGCCATTGCTGACACCAGAGTTTAGTAGTAGCTGCTGAATTAGCAATCCTCTGTAGTAATGTGGGATGCCATAATGCCCTCCTGTACCATAGAGCAGGGGTCCCCGGTCCGTGGCCCAGTGCCAGTCCGTGGCCTTGGCTGGACCGGGCCGCAGATACAGATCTCCTGCCCCCTACACGCACTTCCCCCCGCACACCACCCCGCACAGGCCCTTCACGCATGCGCGTGAGTGCCCCCCGCCCCTTTGTGCATGCGCGCGAGTGCCCCTGCCCCTTCGCACATGCGTCCCCGCCTCTTCGTGCATGCGTGTGAGCGCGTGGGGGTACCCTGTCCCCCCTGTGCATGGACTCCATCCCCCCCAACAGATCCGCGATGTCAAAAAGGTTGGGGACCACTGCCATAGAAGACTCCCATACCATAGAACTATGGAACATAGTGCCGCACAGGATTTCTGGAACCTAGAGGTTGCATGCACCACAGTTTGAGTGGCCAGTTCAGTAATGGTGGCAGCATCAGCAGGCTGGATTAGCAATTTGGAAAGCAGCAATTAAAAAGGAGTTGAAGGGCTGCACATGGGTTATATGTAGTCCAACTCAAGATGCAGGATTGTTGCCTAAAACCCCCAAAACAAAAACAAAGCTTCTTTCTTTCTTTCTTTCTTTCTTTCTTTCTTTCTTTCTTTCTTTCTTTCTTTCTTTCTTCCTTTCTTTCTTTCTTTCTTTCTTTCTTTCTTTCTTTCTTTCTTTCTTTGTATCAAAATGTTACACAAATTAAAATTATGGACATATAGTGAGCTACTTCAATAGGATTATCTTGGCCATTTTCTGGATCTTCTTTTGAATACACGGTGGGGCATAGATTGCATAAATGGAAGGGCTGCATTGACTGAATTTCTCCAGTCACAGAAAATTTGTCCAATATTCAAGGAGCCCATTTTACTTGATTATTCTTTGATCTCCCTACTTTGCTTCAAAGTCTATTCAGTGACTTTTAGATGGTCCACCTAGAGTCTTGTTCTAGTGGGGGAACATTCAGCATTCATCCATTTGTCTTGTTATAGCATATATATTGTCATGTATGAGAGCTGTGTCAGACAGATGCCACTATGAACCACACAGAACGTCTTCAAGGCTGTCTGCAATTTACATGTGAGGTCTCCATCTGGCTATGTACATTGTATAGTTTTTACAGTCTTGTGGATCCCATCTCCTAAACATGAGATTAAAACAAAAAAATGGGACCAGCCTTTGCAAACCCCTACACTGGCATCTGCCCAGTGGTGTATCTATGGAGGCCATGATGCTGTTTGTTATGAACTGCTTGTGCGACAATTAGATTGCAAATGGTTACACCCTTCCAGAGTTTGCAAGGATGCATCCAGGACCTCCTTGGACAAATGAAATTCAGATTGTTGCAACAGGGACCTCTTTTGCAGGCGGTCATTGCTTACATAAGAGGGAGACCCCACATTACTTCATGAATACAGCACTGCGGTCTGCTGCAGCCTAACAGGATCCAGACCATAGAATTCACTGTCCCTTCGACTGCCTCGCTTAACCTGCTGGCCTCTACATGTCTTGCATTGCACTACGTCCCATGCAGTTTCTTAAAGGCCTGGAGAGCAGGCCAATGGCCATGCTAGCTGGGGATGACGGAACATAAAGCACACCTGGAAGATGGTGGTTTGGGACATGGTATAAGATTTTCATGAAAGTCTGCACAATACAACAGACCTAAAAGGAATGTTTTCTTTCTGCACACCCCAGCAGCAATATAAAGAACATTTGCAAAAGAAATCAAGAGTCTAGAGAACTCTATTGGCAGGACAGGCAGCTTAAGTCCAGCAACATGATCTGTTGGTACCTTGCCTGCCGAAGAAGGAATTGAAACGTCTCTGTATCAAATGCCATTATAGAATGTCAAATGTATAATAAATTGAGTTGTGTTGCATTTGCATTTTCAGTGAAATGTTAGCACTTACTGTCTAGGTAAGCTTTTTTTTTTTTAAGAGTCCAAAGCAATAGGTTAAAAGGAGAAAGCAGTGCAGACAAATATCTGTCTCCAGTCTCGCTGGAGACTTTGTGGCAGCCAAGACTGAGATCAAAATGCAGGGCTTTCTGCCAGTTCTTTAGGCAGAATGGAGGCCTGAAGTGGCTTTTTCAGAGAAATTAATCCATGATTAGAGTATGGAAAGGAGAACTGGAATTTTGACTCATTTAATGCTACACAAATAAAATGCCACATACCTTCAAGAAAGGCTACTTATCCTTCTATGAAGTGTGAAACCGCAGCTCTGAAGCAGCAACTGAGAGCCAATGGGCCCAGCGCTGCTGATAGTTAATGGAGGCCTTAAGCGGAAATAGCGGCTTTGCTTAATGGATATGTAAGAATGTGGACTTGAACATCGATATCCTGATTGCTGATTTTGTGCTGGAGTTATTCTGTAAAGCCAAGGGGGTGGTAGGTGGAAGAACAGTTTTCACAGGACTACAAATAAGAATGAGGAGTCATTTCATCTTTATTTCAGAATTCTTTGCCTCTGAGCCTCTCTCCTAGTTATGTATTTTAACTGGATTATTAACTGATTAAATGCAATGTAAATCTGTAAGAACCTTCAGCACAGACCTAGAATGGATTTAGCACTCCATTCCAGAGCTTAGAAAGTTATTTGGCAATAGTAATTTGCTCCTTTGACTCAAGCGTTTAAAAAAATAATTCAGTGTTGTTGCAAGGTACAATTTTTAAAAGTGTAATGTGTTGCTATTTTTGTTGCTCACTGCTTTTTCATTGTTTTTCACAACTTTGAAAAACCTGATAAGAACTGGGAGGTGAGTGACACAAAACCTGATTAGAACTGAGAAGTGAATGATACAAAGGCTGTTTAAAAACTACTTGTTAAAATGCTTCTAAAATCCTATTTCAATGTCTAACATCCTGTTGCTCAGTATAGTAAATTACACTACAGCAAGCCCATAGAATTAGTGAGGATTTGTTGAGTCAACTCCTCTGTAAATTATGTTGATTCAAAAGGTCAACTATAGTTGCAACTTACCACATTAAGCAACAGAATTTCGACCAGTGTATCTTTGAAAAGAATCTAGAAAAAAATATAGTAGGACACCCTTATCTGCAGGATCAGTATCCGGTGGTTCACTTATCCACAATCTGAAAATATTAAAAACATTAAAAGAAACTCCCCCCCAAATATTTTCACATGTATTACCAGAACTGGCCAGTAGAGGGAACTGTGTTATAAAGAATACACAGCATGGTCTCTGACTGCTTAAGGCCCTTTCTTGTGAGTTTTCTCCCAGGCAGCAGCGGCTCCTCCTGCCTGTTGGTTTACCCAGAAGTAAAAAAGACAAGTGGGGCGGGAGTGTCTCCGGAGCAGTATTCAGGGCCAGCTGACTGGCTTTGCATTGAGACGGGTGTGCTTTCAGGGCTTGAGAGCAATAGCAAGCAGCAGAGTATGCAGGTGAGCAGCCCTTCATTAGTCATTGTTGTCGGCCTCTGTGCTCCAACCTCCCTTCATTTAACCATTGGGTTTCCATGGACTGGAGGGAGGGCCGGGGTTCCTGTGAGCCCTTTTGACCCAAGGGGTTGCCTTCACCTTCCAGATAGTTGGCAGGGGTGGGGAGGGCGTTTGCAATATTCCATGTTTTTCAGCATCCACGAGAAAGGTTGGGACCAATTGCCTGTGCATACGGGGATCCTAATGTACTCATGACTCTAATGAAGTAACTTTGCTGTATTAATCTTGAACTCTATTGCACTCAAACTGAGTCAATCAGATTCAAAGGACGTCAGGAAAGAACAAGTCCACCTGTGTGGAAAAATATTACAGGAGTTATTGAATCTGGTAACCATAAATGGATGCTTCAGATAAACAATTCAAGCAAAACAAAGCTAGCCTATGTGTTTTGTTGTAATGGCTTCCTAAACACAACTATTTCGTTGCAAAAGAGCACAAGGTTTCTTATTTCTTGGAAGAATGCTGAGCAAAAGAAAGCTAACTCTGGAAGTATAGGGTTGTCTCACTAAATCCCAAAGGCTGGTAAAGGAGGGGGAGGAAAACCCACCAGGGGACCACACCTCCCTTCAGGTAGTGGAGAGGGGGAGGAACCCCATTCAAAGGAGAAATAGAAGAAGTATTCTTATCTTAAGGACCAAAGGGAAAAACAGGTAGCTGATACCTGTTTCTGTTACACCTGGTCGGATGTTCTCTAAATTCTCCAAGAAAAAACCCTCATCATGTCCAGGATGGCAATGCAATGAAATCTAGGAACAGTTTCTATGTTTGCATTCCTTTCATGTCAATTTTTGCTACCCATAGGGTGACCACAGTCCTGCTTGCCATACTTCTTTTGTGATATTATTTTATTATGTTGTATGTTGCTTGTAACCCATTACTTCTGCATTTTAGTTCATTGAACTCAATACGCTGGCACTTATAGACATGAGGGTAAGCCAGAATTCCACAGGAACATTAGCTTACTCTGTACAAGCAGCATACTGGCACACGCTGAGTGACTGCTTTGGTCCCTGTCTGTTTATCATGGCATGCAATTTTTACTCATTTTGGATTGTGATTTTTTTAAAAAGCCATTTATAAGGTTGAAACAACAATCAAAACCACTTCCTCTTCCTTCTTTGATACCAAAGATTGACTAGCACCATGTCCATACAAACAAACAACAATCTCTACTGTTGCTTCCGAGCTATCCTCCAATGTTTGTCATTCATAGAGCGGTTGGCTTCTGTACTGTTTTTGGTGAGTCTGGTGAGTCATGGCACGATGTACCTCAGCCCCAGTGAGTATCATGTAAAGGTTAATTGACCGGACCCCTGGAACAGACAGCAGAGGGCCTGTACAGCCTTGAGGAACTAAACTGTCTTTAAAACCATCTGACCCAGAGAAACAACAGTGTTAATGCCAGCCAGAGGCTGAAGGCAAAGAAAGGGGTGGATCTGTATGTAGCAGAGGCTTTGCGATTTTTTAAAAGTCCTGTTGGCCTCTTGCCAACTAGGATGAAAGCTGGGGAGGCGCCTGTTTCCTTTCCTTTCTTCTTTCCTTGTTGTCCTCTTAACTCTTTAAGTCCCCCCTCCCATCAATATGAGAGGCTCTCCTTTCAATCTTTCTGATTGCCAGCGATGGTTGATGGGGACACAAGAGAGGGCCTTCTCTGTGGCAGCTTCCAGGTTATGGGATGTTCTCCCTCTGGAGATCAGGCTGGCCCCCCTCCCTTTTGTCCTTCTGCTGACAGCTGAAGAAGACCCATCTTTTCAGGCAGGCTTTTAACACTCATGACTGGGTCTGTGAATGCTTTTTCAAAGTTAAGATAGTTTTTATGTTTACTTGCTTTTAATTATTCAGTTGTATTTTAATTAGTGTATCATTTGGGTTTTTTTTTAATATTTAATTTATTGTGTTTTTAATTTTATTTTTTTAAAATATTGTGAGCCACTTTGGCGCCCCTCATTGAGAGAAAGGCAGCCTATAAATAAAACAAACAAATATCAGTGGAAGGGAAAATAAAGGTGCCAACTTCAGAATTGTCGTATGTTATGCCTTGTTTGGAGGCATGTCAGAGGACTGGCAGGACTGTATCTGGCCCACCCAAGGCTCTCTCCCACAAATGGTTCCCAGCACTCCTTCTGTTATTTCCTAATACTGGCTACTGGCAGCAGAGTGATGGAGGATGAGCCAGGGCACCTACCACTGTCCAGAGACAAGAGAAAGGTACACAAAATCTAGCAGCCTCTTAGCTGCCCTCCTTAAAAGAGGGTCATTTTTTCTCTCAGTTGAAGAAACCACTCTTCTGAGATGGCGCTTTCTATGATACTCGTATGCATAATATAAAAGCAAATATAGTACATTTCCCGTCTTCAGAGCAGTTCCTTTGATTAATATGCAAAGTTATGCAGATATAATGAATTAATAGATTAATAAGTTAAAACCCATTTTCTAGCTGGACGACAGCCCTAAATAAAAGTAAATACATTTAAGACTCCTATAAAAGCTTTATATTCTATTAAATCATTCCACAGATCAAATTATACATATGCATGAATTAATATATGTGATCAGTATAGTTAGACTGAATTAAGTAATTAATATTACATTCTTTTAAATTATTGATCATACTGTCCCCTTGAAGAAGCAGCTGAAATGTTCTGTAGGACTTGACTTTTAAGTTACTTTTTAATATGCTGTGGACAAAGTTGCAAACAGGGTGGCTGCTGCCATAAATCTCCCTTCATCCGGAGTTGAACAGGATTTAATGCTACCAATTTTAAAGGGACAAGCTTTTAGGCAGCGAAGTATGTGTGCATATAAATAAAATTGTTGTTTCTGCTCTGTTGTTAATGAAAGAAAAATGATCCATGTACTTTGCTGGGATAGCGGAGTCCTGGAATATATTTATCTCATGATGTAGGTCCATGAGAATTGTCAACAAATCATTCGGCATTCATTAATGAGCTTTCATCCATGTCTAGTAAACTTATTAACTGCCAGTTACCTACATTTCTATGATGCACATGGGAAACAACTTCTACTACTTTGGCAAAATATAAACTTCTAAAAGTATTTCAGTCACATATATGAGAAAGAAAGTAGAATTACAAACAGGAAGAGAATTGTGTTCAGCTTTACCTCTGTTTTTGTAAACATCCGTTAGAAACCACATTGGGTAGATGGGCCTCTAGTTTCTAACGAACATGAACATACATACATCCAGTGGGCTTTTTCCTTTCTGGAAGAAAGCAAAACTGGCTGATTTGTCCATTCATCCAGGCTCGGGCTTTGAGTCCTCAACTGTGTGTTCAACCACATTGGTGCTACATCAGGATTGCCACTACTTTTGACTGAAAGGCTCATCACATATAAGACCAGAGAGGAACACTGTGGCCCTTCTGATGCAGGTAACAATGTGAGTGTGGGAGAAAAAGGCATGGCAAGATTTTCTCAGCCATGAATACTGGCAGTTGTAGAAATGAAAAGAATATGCTGGAAAGCATGTTTCCAAATGATGGTTGGAGTACACTGGATTTCTTCCATTGCTCAAACGAACAGAACAGCCATTGAATATCAAAATGTCTCAGCTGAAAGCAGTTAAAGTCTCAGGTTGTCACTGACTACAACCTACCTAGGCACATGCATGTTCAAAGCTACCAGGTATTATGGTATTTAGCATACCATAGCATAGGTATTTGACTCATAATAGTGCAAGCACTACGAACAGGTCCTCAGCAAATTATTCATAGGAAGAGAGTTTAGGCACCTTCTTTAAGAAAGAACCATCCAACTCTAAGGTGCTCTGTCCAGCCCAAAAAGCAATTCCATTTGATGGTGGAGTGCACATTGAAAAACTCCCAGGTCTGTGCTGGGTTTAGGACTCTTGAAAACACTTTTAAAATATCAGTTTACATGACGTATAGCTGAATGCACTTTTTTTTTTTGGCAAACCCCACACACATGCCAGTATGAGGGCAAGCAGGTGCAGGATGAAGCCTCAAACATAACAGTTTTAAAAGCCCTTATAGCCCCCTCAACTGATATGCAACATGGCTTCAAATGGATTAAGAGTTATCCCAAGAGGACACACACACTGACCTAAAACCACATGACTACCACCTGACTTTAAATCAACTTCAAAAACCCTGATCGATCACCCTAACCCCACCCTGTGTCATTGTGATCCATGGAATGAGCTCAGTGGGAGACTAGTGAGGTTGGAATCCCACTGAAAGGGATATTGTGCACAAGTGAGGTGAAATCATAGGAGCATGAACTGAAGATGGCCAAGCCCTTAGCTGAAGTAGGCTCCCCTGGGTCAATTCAAATGCTTCCTGAGGTGAAATTGGCCTTTACCTGCAGCTAATAGAGTCAAACTTCTACCTAGATTATGGCAGAGCTTCTGGCTCAAGAAGTCAACTGTCTGGCACCAAAAATAATGTCTTTTTTTGCAGTAAGTCCCCAGGACTAGAGGGATGGGGACTAAGGAGGGAGAGACTGACTGAGGGGTCGACCTTCTAATCCTAATTCCTTCCTTAAACCAGTATGCATCATTACTTTTTTTAAAAAAAGGGGGGGGTTCAAGCTCCATGAAAATCTATCCACTGCACCTAACCTGAAATTCTGTAGCTTTTTGGCCTTCATGCTCCTTTATGATGTGTGCTGTTTTCATTAAATTGTCCCCCTCGCCCCCCCCAAAACAAAACGATGAAGAAGAATACAGAAGAGGAAGTGAATGCAAATTTTAGATGTCCTCTTCCACATGGCGGATTGCACCGTCATTCTTCTGAAACTCTGCAGGTTTATTAGTTAGGGCCATCTATCATTTTCATAGCAATGGTCCACAAGAAACATAGGGGAATTAACCATGCCTTTAAAAAATGTATATTCTAAATGGGGAAAAGCGCTGGTAGCCTTTTCCTTTTCTTACAATTTGATAGGTTTAATTCCTTCCTAAAGGGAGAGTGGCATGCTGGCTGGAGGTTTTGGGGAATAGTAGTCCAAAAACTGGGTAATGGAATAGCTCAGTGAGTTAAGTATCTGGTTGCAGAGCCAGAGGTTGGGTGTTTGATTCCTCACTGGGTTTCCCAAGACGAGAGCCATCCTGTGTAGCCTTGGGCGAGCTGTAGAGTCCCAGGATGCTCCCAGAAAAAGGGAATGCTAAACCACTTCTGAGTACTCTATACCTGGAAAGCACAGGAAAGTTCACCATAAATTGGAATTGATTGATAAATTGGAATTAATTAATTGATTAATAAATTGGATTTGATTAATAAATTGGAATTGATTTGAAGTACATAATTAATTAATTAGTCCCAAAGCACCATTTTTCAAGCTCTGGGTGCTATTGCACTTACGTTCTACGTGTGGGATGCTCACAGGCACCTTGTTCATCACATGCTAGACTGCACAGGACGTTGGTCTGATCCAGCAAGGTTCTTGTACTCTTCAAGTGAATGATAGTGAGGCACCTCTTCCTAGAACTGTAGTTGCTCATTCGCCTGCCAAGCCCCAGTTGCTGGAGGTGGGGTACGAATGTTTGGAAAGACCTGCGAGCTTGAAGATGTTCCTTTCCAAATAAGCACATTTCCTTGTCACTGAAATCTGTGCCACGGAGAGGTTGACTGGAACGTTAATAATGTGTTTGGTGGTGTTCTTTTTTTAAGGTTTTACATAGGAAATGAAGTTGTATAACAAGTTGCTTCCTGTTCTACTAATTGTGCCCATGTTTCCTTATTTTCTGTCAACTGTTACTGCTGCAGTCATATCTCATTTATCATTTGCCATAATGCATCATAATCAATTGACTATGCAGTAAACATGCTATAAATATAACAAGGTAATAATATCATTTCAGTGGCTAATTAGTGCAGAGCTCTCAGTAGGCTAACTCCTACGAGAGATTCCGAGTTGATGTCTCCAGCGTCACCTGCAAAATAGGAAACTTTTGACCTTCGCTTACATCAAAAGGCCGGCCTTCCCCCATTTCACCTCTGCAACCATGAAACAGAGTTTCTGCAAGGACAAAAAAGGCATTAATTCTTAATGAACTGAGAAAATATTTTGATAGGCTGCCAAAAAAGCAGGAAAAAAGTTGACAAGAGGTCCATAATATATGACATGGTGAGGCTGTACAATGGTGGTGCTCAACCAGGGGTTCACGTACGAGCAGTGAGCACAAAAATAATCTAGTTAGGAGATAGGGCTCTCTCTTTTTAGAATGAGGATTTATTAGTTTTTCTTTCACAGTTACCATAGCAGTATAATTTATACTCTACAGTATTGTTGCAATTTTCAGTGGCTACCTGAATCACCACCACTATCATCCCTGTTTTGTATTTACTTCCAACAATGCTACTGCATTTTTTTCCTGTCCTTCAAACTTACTGTACATGATACAAGTGTAAGAACAGAACGCCTGTAGATATATAAATGTGCTTCTTGGGAAAGATGGGCTTTCTGTTTCTATCATGCTAGGGCCCGTGTTCTTTGACAGAGTGATTGGCAGGGCATAAGATATAAAGAGCTGACTGCCATTGATCGAGAGCTCCTGCAGTGTTAACAGTATCAAGAGATGTGAATGGCTTTGCTCTCTGCAGGGTCAGCATCTGCGCTTATAGTAGCTGTTTGTCCGTGCTGTCTTTCACAGGGCAGACCTTTCATCATTTGTAGCACTATTCCTGATGGACTTCAGGAGACTGGAAATGTAGCAGGACCAGTGCGCAATATGACCACAGATTCTCCAGGCAGAATCTGCAGTCATGAAAATATTAGTCAAAAGGCAGATTCAGATGGCTGCAGCATTAGGGCTCACACAATCAGCCCATCAAATCTGCTGCTCAGAGGGTGACTCCATGAACAGCTATAGCACAGTGATCAACAGGAGGCAGCACATCTTAGCAAACCAATAATGAAGCCACTATCTTGGAATGTACACCCACACAGAATCTGCAGACATAGATCGGAAGTATTCTAGTGGGTCATATGTCCAGCTTTTGGCTCTCCAAAATCGTCCAGGGCTGTAGTCAGGGTTCCCAGGCCATCAGCTTCTTATTCCTGAAATTTAAGGGCCAAAATCTGACAAATAAGGGTGGTCCCAAATGATGTCACAGCGGATGGGCCCTTGCAATTGTTGGAGTTTTTGCAGCTTCACATGTTGCCTTTAGTAGGTTTTGCTGGGAGGGACGTTTCAGTAGCGAGGTGACTGTCAATCACTAACAACACTAACCTTCCTTGCCTCTGAATTCAAAGAGAGTAACACCTCTCTGCTAAGAGATTTTCTCGCTCTCCTTTGCCTGTTGAAGTGAGTCAGTCTGCTGAGGCCTGTTGCTCAAAGCAGTCATGTTTTTAGCTTGCTGTTTGATCTGTTCAATTGTCAGTAAATGTAACCTTTTATTCTTTCTTCCAGTAATGTCTCAGAGTGAGTTATTGAGACTGTAAGTGCCAGTTGATGAGAAAAAGAGGTGGTCTAATATGGGGAACTTGAAACTGTTCTGCTCTGTAAATCCCAACACCTCTGCTGCACAGCTAGAGGAATTTTACACAAATTCAAAACTCTGCAACAGTAAAATCACAAGGACGAGCCCTTTGTTTCGAATTGCAAAGTAATGTGTGCATGTATGGATCAGAGTGAAACAGAGTGGATTTTTTTTGCTACTTCTAACCAAATATGGGCACAATATGCATTCAAACACTTTTGCACTGAGTGAGTGAACCCTGGCACCCATCAGGAGTAGCAAGAAGCTGGGTACCTAGGCTTTAAAGCCACCTCAAATAATAAAGAAACTTTCTTCTCCTCCACTGACACTTACTGTGAAATCTGTTTCCCTACCTGGAGAAGCATAGTCATTCCCGGAACCATCACCCTGGGACCTGGCAACCCTAGCTGTAGCTTAATGGAACAATATGTGCAAAAAAGTCGCAACTTCAACCCCTGGAATCTCTTGCATTAGGCCTTGGAGAGCGACTATCATTCAGTATGGACAATAATGAATCTGACTTTATATGATAAAGTTCCTTACATTCCTATGGCCACAAACAATCATAGGCTCAAACTGAAGATCAGATCCAAAGGTGTCAAGACATTTGACTTTCCTTCTCTGAGCTGGGCTGACCGGGGGATTTGGGGAGATAATAGTACCCCAAAGTGTCTTTTCAAATTCTGGCTTTCATTCTTCAGCTGGACAACTTCCCCGGTACTATAGCAACCACAGTGCAGACCTGCTCCTTGTTCTGTTCAACAGGTTTCTGGCACTGCTGTGATTATATGAGACAAATCAAGCCACAGAGCAGTTGTTATTTCAGTTTACATACTGCTCCATAATGCTAAAACATTCTCTGAGTGATTTACAACATAATTATGCAAACAACACTTTGTCCCCAGCAAGCTGGATGGTCATTTTACTGACCGTGGAAGGATGGAAGGCTGAGACAACCTTGAGTCGGCTACCTAAACCCAATGGGATCAAACTCAGGTCATGAGCAGACGCTTGACTGCAGTACTGCAGTTTAACCACTGCACCACAGGGCTTGCTCAAACGATTTCTCATGCTCTGACTTGCTGGAACATGGGAAATCCTTTGAGAAACAAGCTGAAGCATGTCAGTTGTGGCCCATATATACTATGGGACATGTTATAATTAACATGTGGGCTTCGCCCACGAATGATCATTGTATTTGTTTATTAATGTATTCATTAAGTACAACTGTTGTTTCAGTTTTTCAAGCAGATATTCTTTGCTGCCTGCCACCTCATGAGGTGGCTCAGCGTCCTTTACCATTGAAAGTGTTTGCCTACCGAGATGGGCTGCTGAATGTGATAAAGGAAGAAGGAACAAAGATTCCTGCCCTCAACTAGATTTCTCCTGGCTCCTTAAGGTTGTTTTGCATAGAAGAGGGCAAAGAGGCAAAGGCTTTGAGGGGACTGAGATGTGCCAGCTACGAGAAGAATTTCAAGCAGGTTAAAGAGAGCTGTTGCTATGTTAGGCAGCTCAACGTAGTAGCACATGCACCCTTGGGGACTATTCTAATTCCATAATAGTGAGTTTTTAATCAATTAATTGATTGCTTAATTGAGTCAAGCTGTGCCATTAATAAACCAAAATTCTATAATCAGTTGACAGCCCTACTTTATTGTGCATGCATTAGTTATCAGCCTAAGTTTCCTAATTGCTTACATAGGGCCTCCTTAAGCTATCCATTTAGAGGAGGAGGGTAGAGAGAATTCTCCATGTGCCATGCCTGCAGGTGGCTCCTCAGAAAAGAGCAGCAGGGTCTGAAGGAAAGAAGTTATTACAGTACAGCTCTCCTCTGTAGGAATTATTGGAGTTTTGTTTGCAACCTCGCATGCTGTCTGTCGTTTATGTGACTGAGAGGGGCTTTTCTGGGCTGTGGTGTCCATCAATCTATCCAACACTAATCAATTGTTCCTTCCAGCCTTTGATTTCAAAGAGAGCCCTGCATCTCTGCTGAGTGCGTTTTCCCTCTCATTCTTCACTTGGAAGCAGTTGTTTGCTGTTGATCAATTCAGTTGGTTGCTAAGTATGCGTGCAGTAAAGAAAGCAGCATATTGTACACAAGTCTGTAATTCCAAGCAAATGTAACTAAAGAACATTTTTTAAAATTTTCTCCTACAAATGTCTCAGAATGAGTTATTGAGACTTTAAGTCCAATTAATGAGAAAAGGGTGGACTCTAGGGAACTTGTAGCTATTCTCCTCTGTGATTCTTTGTACTTCTACTGCATAGCAAAAGGAATTTTATCAGAAATTCAAAACTCAGCAACAGGACCTTCCTAGAATCTTGCTCTTTTGGAAGGTGGTAGAATTCATTGGTGCAGCCATGGAAAGAGGATTTCTCCTTCACTTTCCCCTCAAGTGTTCTGGGTTAACAGAGGGTTTCCAGGGCATGGTTGAAGCACAAAAACTTTCTGAGAAAAGCCTTCTGTTTATATGTAAAGCAGGTTTTACTTGATCATCTAAATGTTGCTGGACTGCAGTTAAGCATAGCTAGTGGTGGAAAAGGATGGGAGTTCTAATCTAGCAACATAGAGAGGGTTACACGTTGATGATGACATTTGATGCAAAAGCTAGTGCACATGTTAGAATCCCAAGATAAGTATTAAGTTCACTTATGGAAATTAATCTTCTTCTCCTTTGCAGCTACTTAGGGGACCTCAGAAAAATATCCTGGGTGTGTCTGTCAAGCATCATTCTGAGCAATGTTGAATAATCACAATCAAAACCATAATTATAATAAAATCATCATAATAAATCCTAATCATAATAAAATCATCATAATAAATAATCATAATAAATCCTAATCATAATAATCATAATAGTAATCAAAATTAAATGGTGGAAATGTAATCAAAGCCATAAACACATGGGCAGTTCCAGTAATCAGATACCCAGCTGGAATAATAGATTGGACCCAAAATGAATTAGAAGAATTGGATCAAAAATATGGAAACTAATGAATATGCATCACGCACCACATCCCAAAAGTGACATGGACAGATTATATTTACCATTAAAAACTGGAGGATTACTGCAAATACAGCAGGTAATAGAGGAGGAAAAAGAAGCCTAAATGTATTAGTATAAGTAGAGAAAAATTACTTTGGTCAGTGAAAATGGAGAATATTTTTGAAACAATTGAAATAAAGGCTCAATATGAGAAACAACAATTTGAAAATAAACCACTGGAATAAACCACAGTTGGAAAAATAAACCACTACACGGACAACACCTGAGAAATATTGATGGAAAGCATGATAATAATTCAACATGGGCATGACTAAAACTGGGGACCATTAAGAAAAAAACATAAGGCTTGATTTTTTTGCTGCACAAACACAAGCACTCCAAACCAATGTGATGAAAGCTATGACTCAAGGAATTTGTGCTAATAGCAAATGTCAACTCTGCCAAGAAAAAGATAAAACTGTGTCACACCACATCTGTGAATGTCCAAAGATTGCACAAACATAGTATTAGACATGATATTAGACATAACAGAGTGGCAAAATTAGTGCACTGGTCATTATGCAAGAAATATAACTTGCCAACCTCCAAAAACCCATAGGAACATTAGGTAGAGAAGGTGTCAGAAAATGATGAAGTCAAGATCTTGTGGGATTTCCAGATCCAAACTGATAGATACCTTGAACATAACACACCAAACATAGTAGTAATAGAACAAAGAAATGTCTGGATCATTTGACATTGCAATTCCTTGGGATTCCACAGTTGAAAACAAAGAATTGGAAAAACTAACAAAATACAGAGATCTGGCAATTGAAACATCTTGCTTGTGGATGAAATACACTTCAGTGGTCCTTGTAGTCATCGGGGCTTTGGGAACAATATCAAGAAATTTCACACAGTATTATAAACAGTTGTAGATCTCAGAAGTAACACCACAGGAGCTACAAAAAAATGGCAATATGAGGAACAGCATACATACCTCACCGATATTTAACAGATATTTTGGTTTTTGGTTAAAACTTGTATCTGTTATATAATACCAGTCAATATTTTTATAATTTTGCTTGGCTGTTCCTGTTATATCTTAGAAATGCAAAGGTGAAAGGGACCCTATGGATCATCAAGTCCAGCCCCTGTCAGGAGGCACAGTGGGGAATTGAATTCCCAGCACCTTAGATACCTAAACCACTGAGCTATCCAGCAGTTCTCACTTTCAGGAGATTCACACAGAGTTTACCTTCTTCTCCTTTACCCAAATGCCTTCCCTCTCATGTTTGATTCCACATTGTTCTAGAGCAGTAGTCCCCAACCTTTTCCCAACTGTGGACCGGTTGGGGGTGTGTGGCACGCTCACGCGGGGGCATGTCACCCGGAGTAGTGGCTTGTCTACTAGGTGGGCAGGGGTATACGTTTAAATAAAAAAATTAATGAAGGGGCAGAGGGATGAGAAAGAATAGTCCGGTGCAAAAGACCTTGTTATCTGTTTCTTTGAATTGGCACAATGTCATTTCTTTTCCTGCAAGACGCTCACCTTATTATGACCCATTGCCATGCTGGCTGCAGGATTCTGGGAGTTGTAGTCTGAGAAAGTAATTTTTCAGAGCTCCAATAGTGTATGTGTTTAAGCATATTTCATGACATAGCCATAAATATTGGTACCAGAACAAAGGACGGAACAGCTCACTAAATTTAGCATGAAGCTTTAAGTTAAATTTGGCTGTGCACTGTTGATCAGGATAAAAGATAAGAAGGAGTGTTATTATAAATCTCAGGCAGGTCTGATAAATCACCAGAAGGGGTACTTCTGTGCTTCATCTCTGTGATTTTAAGAAAGGAGTGGGTTAAGCTTTATTGCTACCCATAATGATTTGTTCTTGCTCTGAAATGCTATATTATAACACTGGTAGTTCTGTGGTTCCTCAAAATAAAAATTAAGTAACCAAAGCAGGATCTACACGTTTGTAATGATCCACAGCAAGGCTTTTTGCTGTGGCTTATCTGCAAACAGACACAAACCCTAAAGCAGGATAAAGGAGTGACTTCACCAGCTGGCCAGTGCTGGGAGGTTTCCTGGCTACTGACAGAACTGGGGTTCTGGCAGCCCCTGAAAGTCCTTACTCATCTGACCTGGGGCAAAACGGAACTGCTCCATGCCTGCCAAGAACCATGACCCCAGCTGGGTAGTGTTAGGGTAGGCAGGAAGGCTCCCAGCGACATTGTTCTGGCCCAGGGAGCACCTCCCTTTTTGCCACGTGTGGAATAGACGAGGGCTCCACTGTCCCGATCCTGGTGCCGTCAGTAGCCAGGAAACCTTGGCTAGAACGGAATCCCTGTTGTGGTTTTAAAAAGTGCAGACTGGGCACAATTTCTCATCTGCAGTAGGGCTTGTGTCAAGTGCAGCAACTGGAGCCACTGCAAATTCCATTGGTTTTTTCCCCCAGGGCTCCACCTTCTGTTTTCAGTAATATGTTACTGAAGAAGCGAAGACTTCATGGGGGATCAGTTTCTCAACAGGTAAAATATATATCAGGGCTGGGCAGGCTTCAGGCTTGCCGGTCAGTCTCCTTTATATTATTGTTGGAACCCTAAGAGATACCAACCAGAACTAAGTGTAAATAGCACACAACTAAAGAATTTTGAGCTCAGGAATTTGTTTTGAGTACCAGAACTGAACTGAATTCATAGCTCTTTCACACAAGAAATGCTGCTGCACTTAACTTAAGCTTTTTTTAAAATCACAATAGTATAATTTAGGGTGGTGTATTTAGACAATCCACCACCCTAAATTATACTATTGTGATTTTTTTTTAAAAAAAAGGGTGGTGTATTTAGACAATCAACCTATCCATTTTGAAGGAAATCAACCCTGAGTGTTCACTGGAAGGACAGATCCTGAAGCTGAGGCTCCAATACTTTGGCCATCTCATGAGAAGAGGACTCCCTGGAAAAGACCCTGATGTTGGGAAAGTGTGAAGGCAAGAGGAGAAGAGGACGACAGAGGACGAGATGGTTGGACAGTGTCATCGAAGCTACCAACATGAATTTGACCCAACTCCTGGAGGCAGTGGAAGACAGGAGGGCCTGGCGTGCTCTGGTCCATGGGGTCACGAAGAGTCGGACACGACTTAACGACTAAACAACAACAAATTTAGACAATCAGTTTGTTGCTGCTATTGTTAAACAAACAATTGGAAATCAATAGTTGTTCCTGATCTACTGCAAATCACCCAGAAATCCTGAGGTAATGTGTTCTCTTTTATATTACCTCCAGTATTTTCAGTGATAAACTGCCTCCAAATGGCTGGGGAATATAATGAGGAGAATGCTATTGAACTGACCACTCCTAGCTTGTGGAATTTCCATAGGCATCCGGTTGGCTCTCCTGCAAAAGGAATGTTGGCCTACATGGCCTCTGAATGATCCAGGAGATCCCTTCTTAAATTCTGGCATCATCAGGCTTAGATTTTCCCCCTCTGACCACATGTGCCTAGGCTCCCTCACAGAAATACATCCCTGCTTTGGACACTGAAGGAAGGTAAGATATATTTAAGAGGAGTCAAGGGACAATGCTGATAAAAGAAACAACAGTTCTGTTGTTCTTTATTGATATGGGTTCTCTTGTTGCTTCTGTTGGTCATAACCCCAGCAGCTTTGTGTTGACTGCTGGTGGAAATGGGGAGGGGGGCTATCTCTATATAGATGTTCCCCTCTAAAGCCCCATTCAAGCATTTGAAAGCATGCAGAGTAAATGGGAAGACCAGGACTTCTGTAGCTGCACCCATCTCCATCTGCCATTTCCTTGCCCTCTATGTAAGCGACAGGTTCCTGTATCTGTGGGTAGTCTCTCCTGCCCTTTGTGTGTTTGCTAGGGATGGAATGTTTGGATTTCTGGACTATTAATCCCATAAAATTATCTGGGAGTTCTGTGGACAGACAGACACCTTATACCTTTAAATGTGGCTCCCAGGAGAGCCATATCCAAGTATCTGTAAAGTGTCTGTCTGTGAAGTAGAACGCCTATAATGGAGAATTATGGGATGTGTAATCCAAAAAAGTCCAAAAATCCAATCCCTGTTATTTGCTTTACGGCCTTTGTAATGCCGGAGTAATTTTTAGGCTTCAAGCAAAGCATAACAGGTAACTCTTGAGAGCAATCCATCTCACGCCTCTCCAGGTATACAGGCCCCTTCCACACAGCTGCTGACCTTGCCCATGGGGAGGGGTGGAGGTTCATGTTGAGATTGCGGGGTGGTTGTGTCTAGCAGTTGTTGAGTATTTTCTGAACATGCAGGAAGAAGAACAGAGGTAGACCATGGTTTAAATTTCATTTCAAAAATAATGTATCAGTTTGTTCTTTCTGAATCAGTAAAAGAAGCTCAGTGTAATTATTAACTTTTGCTATTCACACTTCAGAATTTTATGATCCAGTTCTCTGGGGGTGGGTAGTTTAAAAAATGCATATATTAAAGGAAGAGGTTTCAAACACGTGGGTATTAGAGAAAATGTACAGAACAATATAATCACAAGGAAAGTTGCTCAGAAAAATGCAAAACTTATGAAAAATGTGCAGGCCTTTTAATAGAGGCACAAATACATGAGGAAATGCCATGGGACAAACTTGGTGTGAGGAAAATGAAAAGCCAAAACATGCACTTGGAGCTGAAAACCACTTAAAGCTTGATAGTGTTGTTGTTGTTGTTTTAAAAAAATACAGCTCCCAGAATCATCAGCCAACATTATATGACCTTGCTAGCTAGGGATTCTGCGAACTGTCGTTCAAAAAAAGAGCACAATTTCCAAACTCTGAAGGCACTAACATTGATAGATTCCCCCATTCCAGTCAGACACAAGGCTGAGGAGGTAAAAAGTCAAGAACAACTTGCAGGCAGTGGTGTCCTTTATTAAAATTGCACTGGGTATGCAAATAGATCCATACAATCATGTTTTTTTTTCATTTGCATGGGTTTTCTGCTGGAACATCTTTCAACACTGAACTTGAAAGCATTTGGAAAGGTTTGTCTTTTGGATTTTGTCCAAAATATTTTTAGCACAGAGCTGGACAGCATCCGAAACTATCCACAGGACTGTGACACATCTGGCCTTCCACCACTGTGAGCTCAGAGAGAGAGAGAGAGAGAGAGAGAGAGAGAGAAACCAGTCTGAAGCCACATTCAGAGTGAGGAGAGTAGAAAACTAGCTTCTCCCCATTTCCTCTTTCCAAAGTCCAGAACTGAGCAGCTGATAATAACAATGTGCTCCCACGTGGCTTGAAATCCGTCCAGCTTCGATCTGTGTTCCTTTAGTCTGTGTAGCCAGTACCTCCCACTCATTGCTAACTCTCTCTGTACCAAAGTGAACATTTTCCAAATGTCACACGAGTCTCTCAGGTCTAAAGCTACTGCAGGCTCACTCCATTTAAAAAGATTGGTCTTTTTGGATCTTCCTTGAAAGTCGTGGGTACTTAATCATGACTCGCATATGAATGAGCCGAATGAATTCATTACCGAAAAGCTAAATTAAGTTCGGCAGCTGTTCTGCCCCCAGACTTTGTTCTGAGTGTGACCAGAGCTGCTGAAAAATCCTTTCCCTCTGAGACTGCATTTTAGGAGGCCGGCTAAGGTAGAGAGTAGCTAGCATTAAAAATGCTCCACGGAAAGGGAATTGAACATGACATGCCTGCTTATAGTGCCGGAGTGCTGCAGAGCTGCTGAGCAGCAGGTAAAATGGTAACAGAAATAGGAGGCATTGCATCCCAGCTGCCTGACCTTGAGTGTGCTAATTTCTGCCTTTCGTGCAGCTGTGGCGGGCACAGCAAGTATTTGCATTCAGTATGTCAAAGGAGCTTTACAAATTGGAGATCAAACACAGGATGTTAGCAACAGTAACACACACACACACACACACACACACACACAAATCCAAAGGGAGCAGGTGTGCATACAACTGTGTAGATGAGCGTGCAAGCAAAGGGGAAAGGCTATTGCTCACTTTCGACTGCTTTCCTGACAGAGGCATATTTTTTATCATCTATTCCCCTACGGAAGCTTCCTCTCTCCACACACATTTCCTCTTCCTGAGGTGGAAAGGTATGCCAGAAAGCTGACAAATTTGATTTGTATCCTTTGATTTGTATTCTTGCATTGAGCAGGGGTTGGACTCGATGGTCTTATAAGCCCCTTCCACTTCTTGATTCTATGATTATAAGTGGAGACCACATTGTTAATGTGAGGGAAGCACAATGAGATGTTCTCTCATACATGGCTTTATTTCGGGCAACGGTGAACATCCATAAATGTGACCTGGATGCAGAAGAAACAGGAAGCATAAATGACTGATGCTTCCTCTGTGTCTTCCACTTTTCTAAAATAGAACTGTCACGTCTCCCTATCTGAATTTGCACGCTTGGCTTCGCCAGTTCCCTGGAGAGAGACTGATGTGAGCATTCTCTTTTGAAGAAGGCAGAGGGCCAAAAACTATGTGACATCATTCGTGCAGTTTCAGTGCCAAGGAGAACTGACCCTCAGAACAAAAGAATACGTGTGGAGTCCCCAGTTAGACTGCAACTGTGACAGAGGGCACAATTAGGGATGGGATTTTCATAATTTTAGGATTTCCAGCCCCAGATGTTGCCTAGAATCCCCCAGGAAGACTTCTGCGACTGAGGGAGGAGAAAGGAGTTGTCAAAACCAGATGTCATTCTACTGCCCTTGTCTGCTTTACTCCACACGGTTTGGCTGAGAAGCAGATGGGAATGCTCCCTCAGTCGTACTCCTTCTTAGGAGTCACCTCACTGCTCCACAGGAAGGGTAGTCTTGCTACCTATTAGATTTTATAGTGGGAGTCTCTCAATGAATACCCTTCCCATGGAGCAGTAAGGTGACTTCCAGAAAGCAGTGTGACTGAGGGGACATTCCCTCCTTCCATCCACACCACATGGAGTGAAGCAGACAATGATGGTAGAAAGACAACTCTTTTGCCTTCTGGTTTATACTCTCTTAGTCCCAGAAGTCTGCTTGGGGGATTCTAGGCCTCTTTTGGGGTGGGTGTCATAAAATTATGAAAATCCCATCTCTAATTTTGCCCTCTGTTTTAGTTGCAATCTTAATTTATTTGACTTTTATACCACCCTTCTGCCTGCCAAGGCCACTCTGAGAGGTTTACATGTTAAACAAATCTAACATCAAATAACAATTTAAAACAATAAACATAATAATTATAAAATCAAAATTAAACACATATATACCAACAAATTTAACTGAAAATAATTACACTGAAATGGAAGCAAGTTGGTGGGACTGATAATATAAATGTTAAAACAACCACTGTACTAGGATGTTATAAGGTCTGGAAAGATCTGTCTAAAAAAACTATGTCTTTAGCGATTGTTTAAAAGTTTCCAGTGAAGGGGCCAGGTGGATTTCAGGTGGGAGGTTGTCCCAGAGTTGGGGAGCAACTGATGAGAAGACCCGGTTTCTATTTTTCTGTTTCTGAGCCTCCCTCAAGATCAATCCTGTCAACCACTCAGCCTGGGAAGATCATATAGGATGGGCGGATCTCATTGGGAGGAGGCATTCTGCCAGATATTGAGGTCCCAAATAGTTTATGGCTTTGTATGTCAGCACCATCACCTTGAAGCTGGCACAGAAATGAACAGGTAACCAGTGCAGGGTGGCCAGAGTATGGGAAATACGATGGTAAATCTTTACACCACCTGATAGTCTTGTCATCATATTCTGGATGTGCTGAAATTTCCGTAGCAGCTTCATAGGCAGCCCCCCATAGAAAGCATTGCAGTAGGCCCTCATTTGAAAAATGGTAATACTCTAGGACCTTGGAGTAGATATAGGGCCAATGCCTACCATCTATTGCATCTGAAACAGAGAAATACTAACTGCATGGATATGGTCACATCTAGTTTGATCTAATGGGGTCAGTTCACATGTAACACTCATAGTACAAGCCATGGTCTAAAATCATGATTAATAAGGTGATTTTAAAACACATTCCACTTCTTTATACCTAATTGGGAGTGGAATTGCAATTTAAATTAACTGAGCTCAGCAGGCCAAAGCTGGTACACAAAAGAAGAAGGTGAGAGGGGAAGGCACGAACCTCACACTCACTCTAGACTTGATAAACCTGTGGTTTGCAAAGTGGAATTGTCAGTATGCTAAGGAACAGAAAGCAGAAAACACTTGCACTTCCTGTTGCCTCCGTATGGGATTTCTTATTACGAAATAGGGACTATTTGTTGCCAGGTTTCAGGGGATTGCTGAGCTTTCCTCAGTCTCCAGGTAGGGAGGGAAATCCCAGGTTGAGCAGCACGGGAGAAACAGAAAGTCTGATTCTCATGTGTGAGGTGGTTTTACAGCCTGGGCACCTACCCCTACCCATTTTCCACTGGTACAAAGATGCAAAGGTGTCTGTGAGCAGAGGGAATGGAGGGAAAGCTAATGGGTGTGCACACTTGAGCCCATTGTGTCATTTGGGACACAGCAGGGAACGAAACACCATGCAACCTGGGAGCCATCTTATTGTACAAGTTCTGGCAAAAGTTGCACAGGGTCTCCAGGTGTTATGAACATTGCATGCAAGGCTGCATAGGATGCAAGCTGTAACAGAAATGGTGTCAACCACTGAGGCTGCTGAGTGCATTTTTCCACCTGCTCATCCACTGAAAAAATGATCATGTTTCTTCCCTTTGATTTTGAGTTGTCATACTACCTAGCTAATCTGATTTCCACCTGGTGATGATATTATCCCCATTGCACATGTGGAGGCGTGCAACAGGATTTCAGCCAATGTCTGTCTGTTTATATGAAAGTAATACACAAATTTAGGATTCTTGGGGGCTCCCATTTGGTCTGCTGCAGACACTCCTGCCTGTGACATCGCAAGGACCTGTGAAAGCTTTCTGTGAAAGCAACCAATAATAGGTATAGGATTCTGAGGAGAAGATTTGGGGAAAATACAAGTGGAGAAATTTATTTTTTTTAGTTTTAGGTGGGCTCATTTTACAAAGGGCTAAGCTTTTAAAATGTTACTGGTAGCATGAATAGATGCTCATTTAAAAACCACTTCAGATGCTCATTTAAAAGCCACTTCAGAAGTCTATGTGCTGGCTGGTCACTTTAGAAATAAAAAACATAACAGAAATGTTAACTGTCTGCCATCATGATTTTGTTTTCAGCTTGTTATCACAGGCCCTGTGACTTCTCAAGCAAACAATTTAATCCCATTCTCCTTGTACTTCTACCTTCCACAATCTCCTTGTCCACCAGATTCCTTCCTATGTCAAATCAGTTTCAGTAGGAGGATTTTTTTACTGGGCTACAGCACAGAAAGAGTTAAAAATCCCTTCCCTATTTTCTGCAACCCCAGTTCTGATTGCCTTCCCATGGAGCTGCTGTTTAAAGTTTAAAAAGCAAGCATGCATCAGCGAACTAATCGCTGAATGTAACATGTGGTTGGCCCTTGGGATGTTCTTTCAGTGTATGAATGAATGGAAATGGTGACTGAAGGTGCTGGTGTTGATAGTGGATGCCTCCCCCTATATATTTTTCTCTTGCATGCGCTTTGTTAATTTGTTTTGCAAACCTCAAAAAGCAAAAGTAGTTCATTCTGGGAGAAATTTGACATGAGTACGGCAGGAGAGATAATTGATGATTCTGGACTGTGCCGGCATGTGAGGGTGATGGCATATCCCCCTCCCACGCGCGTTCATTCATGTGAAGCAATCTTGATGGAGGCACTCTTGTACTTTCAAAAACACACACCCAGTGCCTTAAAAATATCAGCTATCTACACATCACAGCTGCTACTGTGACCAAGGAATACAGAGAGGGCATCAAACTGCATACTTGTAAAAATAAATGAAGCAGATCCACCTCTGGCACGGCAGGTATCAGGTTGCACCATATAGTTTAATCTGAAATTAAACTAGAACAGGGCACGACCATTTCGGATGCTTCACATTTCTAGCTGCAACCTTTCAGCCTAACAAATACAATGCTCCAGTGTACGATTTTGACAGCAGTGTGACAAAAATGGCACTTGAGAAACAAATCACACCTCACAGATAACAGTGTTTTTGCATATATTTTTAGGCATCTATTCTGTACTAAAAGCCTTTTCCTCCCTTCCCTCTTTTTGTCTTCAGTGCATGATTTAAAATCAGCTGCAAAAGGAAAGAACATTTGAGTGTCAGGAGACAGGCTCTTATCCTTCTGACTGTAAATATAGGCTGGGGTTGTGCACAGGATATCCTGAGGCCAGAAGAAGAAGAATTTCCAAGACATTTTAAAGTAGTAATACTGTTCAGGCAAACTATTTGAAGTTGAATTCAGATAAGAGTGAGGCGGCTGAAAAGCATTATCTGTAGAGCCGCTGTTGATGACCAAGTGGCAGCCTTACCAGGTGCAGAATGTGAAAGGTTCTAGGTTTATGTGTACACGTGTGGCAGGTACTGTCAGAAAACAGCAAGTTCCATAATCATGACCATAACTCTACTACCTTCCAGGGTAGAGACACTACACAACATGGATGGAGAAATGGTGGCTTTCCAGATACTGTCAGACTAAAACTCCTAACCACCAATTATGCCTTCTAGACCAAGATACCTTGCAAAAACACATGTATGTTTTATTTGAGAGCAGACCAACAGGTTTTAAAGATCTCCCACAACGTCTGGGAAAATAAAAAGCACCATCCTTTGCATGTCTCATCAGACAAAATCCACACTGATTTCAACAGGATATTCTTCCGTGTGAACATTCTGATAAATCAGCACAGCAATTCTGCAAAACAAAATTGAAGACTTCATTTTATGTACTAGTGAAGGAAAATCACAGAGTCGTTTTTTCTCAAATCACCAGGTCTTTCACAACATATGGTAGAAGCTGTTCTTTAGTCCACCATCACAAACTTGGTTAGTGGGAGGTTTCTGGCCCTGTCCCTCCCTGTTGCTCTGCTCACGCAAGAGTAAGGAATTGGAAGAGGAGAGATTGCTGCTCATCTTCTTCATTCATGGCAGAAGTAATCCAATGAAGGGTATACAATGGAAGGATCAGCAGACAGAGTCCTGCTGTTAACCAGGGGATGCCTGAATCTGTTTAAAATCATCACATACATCAGGGAAGCTCCTTCCATGTCATTCATTCCTGCTCATGTGTAGGTACTACAGGTAAGCCAGAACCCTGGAAAATCTGGGTTCTTGGTTGCATGGAGAGCCGCCCAACCACAAGTAAGAGGCTCTCCTCCTCAGATCTGTCATGGCTCATGTCCAGGACTAGCTGCTTCCCTATAACTATGTTCATGATCCTCAGTCACAGAGAAACTGAATAGAGGTTCTCCATTTTTCTATAGCTGCCTCCTTCTCCTCCTTTGTCTCCTTAAAGTTGTCATTGCCATTGCCGTCATCATATATTGTTTAATTCTCACAACATATAACGGTCAGAAGTGCAGCTTTTAGAATATCAAACAGCATAATCCAATAAAACTGAGCTGCTGGTGGCCCATGGTCCAATCAGGGGAGAGGAGTCTCCTCCCAGCACTTTGGAGTCAGGTGCCTCTACGCTCAGACCAGGGAGTGAACTCTACCCTGAACATAGGGAGGAAGGAGCAGAGTTGCACTCACTGATGCCATCTTGGCTTTTGTGTGTGGAACGGAAGCAGTGAATAGAGGCTATGGGTGTACAAGATGCATGTGCATGGACTCTGTTCAGTAGTTTGAGTGCATATGTGAAGACTGGGGCAGGGGGAGTGAGTATGAGTTGGACCTCTTCCTTTGAATGTTCACGGTATGCACATAAGCCATCCAAAAAGGGGATGGGGATAGTTCCTCAAAGTATCCTAATTTGCTATTTTGGTAGATGGCTGTATCATCCTTCAGCTGAATTTGGTTCTTCCTAAAATGCAGTACAGCATATCGAAACAAAGGAGGGCGAAAGCAAGGATGTGTGAAAAGCCAGCAAATGTCCTCACCCCACCTCCAGGTTTTAAAAAATTAAAAATGGAAACACATAGCTTCCTTCAGACAATTCGCATTAAAAGTGTTGTATCAAAATGGAACAGGTACTTCTTGAATAACCAAGATTTTCAACACAGTAAAACCTTCAGACATCCCTTTCATCTCCTTGCTTTGAGAAAGAGAAGTTGACAGGCATTTCAGAACTCAGTATTATATATGCACCTGTGAGACATTTTAATTGTCTCTATTCAGTCATTCACAGGCAAGGGTGTGTGTGTGGAGAAGAATTCATTAGGGTTCCTGCCATTTTGGCAGTTTGGGGTATGGCTCTTTTAAAGGGGTAGCAGACTTATTCTTCTTCCTAAGGAAAATTATTATTTGATCAAATGCTTAAGGTCACCTTCCCTTATTATTGTTTATTTGCAATGCAGCATTGCCTGGAGGCCCCAGCAACTGAAGGAGCACAGAGCGTCATTATTTGGCTGAGTGGCTTAAATATGGAGCATTGGAGGATGGCTTTGCATTTGGATGAAAAATCACCGACAGAGCTCATATATTCTTTAGTATATTTACTGCAGAGGATTTACAAGGTTATAAAATAAAAGCACCTATTGTTATATAGAGCTGGATTAATTAGGGATGAAACCAAGGAGCTTTACCCCAATTTGTGAACAATGTGTAAATATATTCATTTGACTAATGAATAGTTACTTAGCAACAGCCAATCTAAAGTTCTCTTCCTACTTTCCTTTGCTCCTGTTGAACAATCTGGACACCTGAAAGAAATACTCAAGAAGAACTTTTATGGGATATAAAACTAGGAAGTTTTCTTTTTCACATTTGAAAATTCAATTTGAGCAGTACCCAAGGAAGCTGCAAGAAGTTAATCTAAGAGGGAAGTAAAAAATACCTTCTGAAGGGATCAGCTAAAATTGAAACATTGTGATTTGAGGCTCTTCGTTTTTACAGATCTTATCCACCAAGATAGGATTATTCATTTTCTCAGTTGATGGTTAAATTAGTTTTGCATCTCCTACATCTATAAAACAAATGATAAACCTACGCCGCTGCACCAGTTAAAGAACATGTCCTTTCCACTTTGTTTGTTATATCATTATAACCAATGGAAATAACACATTCCAGGCTAAAAGCAGTTCTTGGCATCTCTTGTACATACTTTCAAGGCACATCAAGATTTGAGACATTATTTCTCATCATGGCCCGCTTATTTCTCTAGCGGGCACAAATCTTTGTGTGTGTGGGTAGTGGTGGTTCCCCTGCACATGGTATCCCAACTGTGGGAGTTACAGCAACTGAATAATTAATGAAGTGTTGGTTGCATGCCACGTACGCAATCAGCACGTTTTAAATTGACCTCACTTAACCCCTGCAAATTCTGTAACTGTGCTGACATGCTTGGAACAAAACCAGCAGGATATTTACTTAAGGAAACAAATAGCAAGATAATTTGCACCACTCTTCTTCTTTAGGTTAAGTCACAAGGTCTGATCTTGCAAGTCATGAGTTCAGCTGTTTGGACTAGTGGCGGGAGCAGCTGGTGAGATTTTGCTATTAGAGGATAATGACAAGAAGGTGCCTTCCCACCAAACCATGTATGGAAGCCACCCAAACTGGCAGCTGAATCTCACTTCAGCACTTTTGATGGGACAGCATCCTTTACAGCAGCTCACAGCACTCAAGGGCAGAAACCTAGCTAGGAAGGCGTGGAGCTGGCTGCATGGCGCATACAGCTCTGCTGTCCACCATACTGCTGCCACTTCCTGATCCCCAGGATCTGACATCTGAGGCATCCATCTCACTCTGTCTAATAGACGTGCTGACACTTCAGGAACAAGCCCAGGGATCACCTCAATGCCCACTCCAGAGTGCAGGACACGTAATAATGGGCTCAAGTTACAGGAAGCCAGATTTCGATTGAATATCAGGAAAAACTTCCTAACTCTTAGAGCAGCATGACAATGGAACCATTTACCTTAAGGAGGTGGCGAGTGCTCCAATGCTGGAGGCTTTCAAGAGAACATTAGCCAACCATCTATCAGTTATACTTTGATTTGGATTCCTGATCTGAAAAGGAGGTTGGACTCAATGGCCTTATAGGTCCCTTCCAACTCCATTCATCTATGATTCTATTCTGTGATTCAATGATTCATGTGACTGCTGGTATCAATTGCAGCCAATGTGACATAGGCCTCCTTAGCTAATTTTTAAAAATGTTCATTAAGATCAGGGGTTCTATTCCTCCTGTGTCCCCTTGGCTTTCTCCAGTCCTACAGTCTCAGTGAAAATAGCACACAGGTTTGGTATGTTAGAAGGGATGTGGTGGCGCTGCGGGTTAAACCGCAGAAGCCTCTGTGCTGTAAGATCTATAGATCTGCAGCTGTAAGATCGAATCCACGCGACGGAGTGAGCACCCGTCGCTTGTCCCAGCTCCCGCCAACCTAGCGGTTCGAAAGCATGCAAATGCAAGTAGATAAATAGGGACCACCTCGGTGGAAAGGTAACAGCGTTCCGTGTCTAAGTCGCACTGGCCATGTGACCACGGAAGATTGTCTTCGGGCAAACGCTGGCTCTATGGCTTGGAAATGGGGATGAGCACCGCCCCCTAGAGTCGAACACGACTGGACAAATTGTCAAGGGGAACCTTTACCTTGGTATGTTAGAAACTTTGCAAATATTTAACTCCAGAGACTGTTAAAGTTAGCAGACATATGGAAGTGTTAATCAGTTGCTGGAGCTGAAAAACAATGGACAGGACTGAAAGTCAAACTATGGACTCGATGTAAACTTCTCCTATTTTTGAAATGACAGGAAAAATATTATGGGCAATGATTTGTAATTAACATCTCCTGTGAATCATGTTTTTAATGAGCTGTGTTTAAATTTCACATACCTTACAATTACATACTCTCTGTTACTTTTTTCAGGTCTTCAAAGAACTGAGAAAATTAAGAGATATTTTACTGGAGAATAATACTCTATGAGAAAGAATCCATATATTTTCCAATTCCTTCAGAGGGTTAGATTCAGGTGAAAGGCCTCATTAAGGAACACATTGTTTCCAGCACCTAGAAGGCTACATTGAAACATTTTATGGAAACACATCATAGCACGGCCTCTTCTTCACAGCCAGTAGATCCTGGCTTTGATGTTTCTGCACCCTGAATGAAGAGCTAGGTCTAAACACTTCCCTTTAATGATGTAGTAGTAACGTTTGAAGTACAAGATGAAACCACAGAAGCTCAAATAACCATACCCAAAAGAGAGTCTAATAATCTAGTTCTCTATGTTGATACACAAGCCAATAGGATATAGATATATCTATAGCTATAGATATAGATATATGGCTGGAGAGACCTGGTTTCCATACCTCCAGTCAGTTATGACGTCTCCCATGTCCCTGCTCCATCGCACCTATGCTTTCTCACTCTTCTTTTCTCTTGGATTCACATCACTCACCTATTCTGCCATAATTCCTTTTCCTCCACCTTCATGTCTACGTTTCTCTTCCTACAGTCCTTGGGCCCCCTCCCCCTCAAACCAAGGTCGAACTCCCGTCCTTCCTCTCTCTTTCATCTCACCCTCTTCCATTCTGACTATACGTCTTTTCCTCCGTCTCCAGTCTTCTGCATTTGCAAACCCCCTCTCCAAATCCTGGCTATACTTTCTCTCTTAGGGGATGCATATCATATCACTGTATAGGTCAGAAACAGACATTAGAGATTGTTTGTAATTACAGCTGAAAAGGTGTAAATGTTGCAGAGAGTGAAATCATGTGTTTGAAATCAGCCTTCAAAGGAATCCTGTGCTGATGACCAACTTCTGATGACCAAACACCAAAAAGAAAAAAGAAAAAAAAGAGCAAGCTTATTTGTATATTCCAAGAGGCAGAAAGCTCATGCCCTGACACTCTATGCTCACATTAGTTAAGAATTTCCCCTTTCCAGTCATAGATGAACAGCTATCTCTGCCACTGCCTCTTTTCTTCTTCATATTGACACTTGCTTCTTTTGAAGAATGAAAGAGGCAGAAGGAGGGGGGCAGCAGACTGAAGCATGGCATACCTTGTGCTATTCTTTCTTTACCCACAGGGGACTTCAAGGAAGTCCAGCAATGGTAGGTTGACCTTAAGGGAAAGAAGTTTTTCTACTAGAGATGGGGGGTACTTGTATTTGTATACAAACATGAATATCCCCACGCAGCTGGAGTTAACAAGGGTCCGGTCCCTGGGGCTGGACCATCCACTCACAAGTCCGGTGGCCTCGCTCATCCTTCTCCAGTCACTCTCGGAGCCCCGCTCTCTTCCCGCCCGGATGGCCACTCGGCAGCTGTGCAGGGAGACTCGTCCTCCCTCCCCTTGCCTGGAGTGGCTAGCCGAGCAGGAAGAGAGCGGGGCTCTGAGAGTGATTGGAAGGATGAGCGAGGCTGTTGCCGCTGTTGGAAGTGTGAGCAGATGGTCTGGCCCCAGGGGCCAGATCCTTATTAACTACAGCTGCGAGGGGATATTTGTATTCATATATGAATACAAATACTCCCATCTCTATTTTCTTCAGATCCAGGTTCCAGTCATGAGTGGCATGAACTGATAGTGCCCCCTGCCTGAGAGAACACTCACTTGCTGGCACACTAGTTGGTGGGCAAAACAACAGTCCCATTGTCACCTTGGCCAGACCTCCTCAAAGCAGACTCCTTCTCAGCCCAGTAAGACAAGCGATTGTGCTCTTTTTATACCTCTGCCTCTGCCATGTCCTTCCTTTGGAGATTCTGAAGGACGGGTTCCTCCCATGCTTGTCAAGACAGCGTCCCAGAAAACCTGCCCTGTTGTTGCAGGGGTGAGAGAATTAGAATTTAAAACACAACTGTTGATGTTACTGTTTGGGGTGCTATGAACATGGCTAGTTTCTCCCAGCTCTGTGTGACCACCCCCCAGTGCCAGCTGGATCTTCTTCACTAGCAGCTGCTGCTCCATGTGATGGAAAGTTGGCTAGCATTGTTCCCACCCACCCACCCTTCCTGCTGCTTAATATTCTCTGTCTAATTCAGGAGTCCAAAATGGTTGCTAGAATGTACTCCTCCTTCTCCCACAAGGAGGCAAACCTGTTGTAGAGCAGATCCTTTAGCTAGCTAGCTAGGGCCACCAATTCCGGCTGCAGTTCTCCCTCTATGGAATCTCCCATCCACCTAGACTGTCCCCTCATTATGCCCTCCATCATGCCAGCCAAGCCCTGCACATAGGGATCACCTGGCTAAGGATGGCTGTCTCCCCACTAAGGATCTGTGTTGTACACTCCAAGCTTCAGAGGACTTAGACCACTTGACCCACAATGTCCCACTCTTTTCTGATCCCTAAATAGAAGCAGGAGCAGCCACACAAATGGACATCTCCAGTGCCAAATCCGGGAGTGTCCTGTGCTGCTTCAGCACTCTTTCAAGCAGACAGGAAGTGGAGATCCATAAAGTTTCCACATCCTGGTTTAGGTGGAGTAGCGGCAATCCCAGTTTTTCTTGCCTCTGCTGCAACAGTTCACTGCCCCAGACACCATGGTGAAAATGCTATGCCAACTTCATAGCCCACTCAGTTATAATAGGTATGCATGTTTCTTCCACACCCTGTAAAGTACTCCAAACGACTAGGTTGAGAGTGTGGTCTATACACCGTACCCCTTTCATCTTCCCAGCTTGCCATGCTGCCACCATGTTTGCCCCATTGTCTGTAGCAAACAGATCTTGCCTTTCTGTAACTAGACTCCACTGCTGCAACTTGTCCCTTAGAGCCTCTTGAATGTTGTGAGCTGTGTGACTGCCCTCCATCGCAGCCACATTCAACAGGGCCCAGCTCTATCCTGCCCTTCTGTGTTGCCCTATGCCTGATGCCTCCACCCACCAATGTCCTGTCAGGGAGAGATAGGTATGCTTTGCACTCCGGGTGCTCCAGATGTCACTTGTCAAATGTACCACCTGTGCCCTGGCCAACTGCTACTGTACCAGTTGCCTGACACCCCAATAGAAATCTGGCACCATCCTGCAATTAAGGGTCATTTGCAATGGCAATTGCTAATGGGGTGCCAGTTCTGCCATAAATGCACAGAAACTAGTGTTCTCCACCAGAGGGAATAGCTGGTCATCCAGGGCTATCATCTTCTCTAGGCAACGAGTAATTGTGGCATTTTTATGTTTGCAGAAGGCCTTTTCCTGGACTCCTCCAAGCTCCTCCAGGGTAGCCTGGAACAAGTTCTTTTCTCAAAAAAATTATTTAAATCAACAAAGAATAAAAGATACAAGACAAAAGGAAATACATAGCAATACAAAAAATGCAAACTTAAGTTTAAAAATAGTAGTAAACACAAAACAAAAGCGACTTAAACTATACAGTTACAGAAACACTGCACCCTTTCACCAGGAACATTGGAGAAATATTAAATCATTTTTTCTATTTATGAATCCCCATTCCCCTTCCAAAGCTGCACTGAATCTTGCAAAGATGCACACCTCTTCCCTTTTATTAACACATACTCAAAAAAAGTTCCCTAAATATCACTAAAAATTGTCTTATTTATCAAACTCTTTATCATTCATAGCTATATTCCATACTTTTTTACACCAGTCACTTAACTGAATTTCACGCTCTCCTGTTCTTTGCTATCACTAGCCTTGCAGCTATTAGTAAATTTATTATTAATTCTTTTACTGTTCAGTCCCATTGTTCTCTATCAAATATTGATAAAAGTGCTATCCTGGAACATCTGCTTGAGATGTTGGTCTGGCATTTGCTCCCTCCAACCTCTTGCTGTTTGCCCATCTAACTCCCTGCTTTTCTTGGCTGGTGGCTCAACCTCTGCTCGCTGATGAATTTTCCCTCCACAGTAAGGAAGTCACTTGCCCCCACAGTACCCACTTCATTGGCTAGCAGCAATCACCTGTGCTGAGTCTTCAGGTAGCTGAGCATGCTACTGTTGGATTAGTGGCCAAGTCCTGCCCACACTTGGGCACCTTCTTGCAGTGCATGCACTCAGCCATGCCTGCATCTGTTGCACAATGTTGAAAATGTTTCCAGATGATTGACTTCTTGGGAGCTCCAGTTTTTGACTGCATGTTCCCAATAGGGATTGCTAATGTGTCATCACTACTAGTTCTGGTAACTGGTGGGGCAAGTACAGCTGGAGGGACAGGACTGATTTCAGTATCACCTGCTTCTGAAATAGTGCCCACCTGAGTCCTCTCAGTTTTGTCCTTTCCTCTCAGCAGATATGTACCTACCTGAAGGGGAGTTCCCACCAACCACAATGCTGTTTTGCACAGGAGAGATTTGTTGCAAATGGGGCCTGGGAGTCAGCCCTTCCTTGAATATGATGGAAGTGTATGTTATGGATATGGAAGGCAATGTCTGGTGCTCTTCCTAAATCTTTTTTCCAACCACAAAAGCAGCAGCACTGCTGCAGCCCAAGCTAACAGTGTCAGTATGAGTGCTAAAGCCATCCTTATCCTTTCTGGTACCTCAGCTCTTTGGGAGAAAAGTGTAATCATATTTTTTTTGGGCCCTTGCCTTGCACAAAGACATCACTGGAACATGTCTGAGGTTCAATCCTATCCTTGAACCAAAGGCTTTCTGCCACCTCCTTGGCAGACCCACACACACTCTGTACTGCTGCCTGCTGCTCTCTCAGTGTCATTGCTGAACAAGGCAACTGGGTGACAGATTTTGTTTGGGTGGGGCACATAATAGTAGTTGTAGGCTGTCCTTTTCCTCTCTCCCTCCCTGTTGTCTCAATAGAAGCTACTGCAGTGGATGCAGGCAGCATTCTTGCAGCCTCTCCCAAGTGTCTATTTCTTCTACCACACCTGCGTTTCATGCTGCCTGCAGGCTCTACTCAAAGAAAAGAATAGTATGTGATTCTGCTATAGCAGAACACAAACCCTTCCAGTGAAAATCACACACGCACACATATAGACACAAGCTCCACTAACTTAATATATCTTTTTCTATATAACAAAATCTTATCCCCCTGCATGATATACCCCAAAGGAGCCTAAACCTAATATAATATTTCCCTGTTGTTTTATAACATAGTAATCTATGAATCTACTTACCCCAAATCTTATTCCTAACTATATTGAACAAACAATATACAGTGAAATGCAGAGGATGTAAATGTAAGTTGATGGTTCAGAAAAGGACACAGAGAAAACTGCTGTAGTGCAGGCTTGCACCACAGAATATCTTAACAACAAATGCTCAGGAGATTGATAAGCAGATATGCCCACTTTTCAGTTAGAAAGAACTAATGTGAAAAAAATATTTTCTGGTGTCTGTGCCTGCTTTTAGATTTCATTGGTGCAGTCAGAAATCATTTATAGGTTTTGCTCTCACTCTAGCCCATCTCCCTTGGTAAACCCATGGCAACCCCAATCAGGAGACACTGAGTTCTCTTCCCTCACTACCCTTGGTGCCAGAGTGTCTTTAAGTTTCATTTCTCAAGAAATCACTCCAGGATGTCTAAGGAATAATTTTCACTTCTGCTTCTTCCTCTAGCAAGCTGAAACTTAGCCTTTTGCTTTCTAATCTACAGGAGTAAATGGGACTCCAAATATCAGGAATTGTTCTTACAGAATAACTATCCGAATATGGCATCATTTTGTGAATTACGAATATTTCCAAATCCAAATGCACATCCCTATTTATAAGTATACTTCTCAATATTGCAGGTGCATATGTATGTGGGGAGGGTGCAAGGATGAAGCCTAAAGATTAGGATTCATGTCCTAAAAATTTGCAGGTGAGGTGACATTTGCAAAATCACTGATTTTTAAATTTTTGAATTATTGTTGTTTTTGTTGTTAATATATTCACAAGCTGGTTGTGGTATTCTGGGAGGTTGTGGTCCAAATTGTAACTTTACATGTCTCTGAGCTGCAGTATCTACCCGCTCCTTCACTCTGTTATAGATGCTGAAATACGCATCAATTATTTGCACGAAAGAGTGAGTATAGGAGCGAATAGAGAGTTACCAAACTTTATAGCACAAAAATACAAAAAAAACCTCAACAACCCACAATAGTGAAATAAGAAAGTATGAAAGCAATAAATTAAAGCCATTTTGTATTTGTAAAGAACATTTTTGTGGCTCCCCCAATACAAAAACTCTGCCTACTAAATCATAGCAATATTCAATATAAAATGAAATAGATGTTAGAAGAGCTTTATCACCTGCTACATCAAATGTGCACATGCCATAGTTAATGTAACATTTACCGAAACAAATATACCGGGAAATGAACCACCAAATGAATCTCCAAATGAGCTCACTTGCAGAAATCTCCGATTCCCTATATTCACCCAAATTCAGCAAGGGAGTATTTTGTGCAGAATTAGATGTGAGAACAGCTGTTCTGTTTTCATGTGACCAAGGAACTGGGACTCTTAGAAACACTTGGGATACTATAGGCAGAGCTACCTGATACAGAGTTTGCTGGGGACTGTGGGCTTTTTGCTTGTGACCATCTGCAACTCCCCAGAAGTGAAGAGTACTCGGGCTTGGGCTTTTGTGTTTTTCTTGTTTGTTTTTCTCTTTTTGCACTTTTTTTTTTTTTTTTAGTGGGGAAAAGGATCCAATGGCAAAATATTTTTGTCAGCGTTGTCCTCTATATTCATCTGCATTTATTCGGATTAAAGTGGAGTCAGTCTCCATATTACATGGATGTTATTGAAAGCAGAAGATAGCAGTTTGCTCTAATTTAACGCCTCAAGCCAGTTGTAGGTGGTAACAACAATAGCCCTTCTCAAAGAAACTACATATCTCTTCTCCCATGTCTTTCCTTTGAAGAGAAAGATTCATTGCACATCCTCTGATATTTCAAAGAGAGAAACGGGGACATTTCTAAATCTTCAAGTTGTATGAGTCACCACAGACACACACAGAGAGGGAGAGATTGAGAATGAACCACATTCAATTCTTAGTTTCTCAGTTAGAATAAACCTGCTGAATCAATGGCACTCACATACACATTGACTTAAGAGCCTGTCCACACTGGCATATAGTTATGATATGTGGTTCCTCGTTTGCCATGGGGGAAAAAAGACCTTGTCCATTTGTGTTTCTACTTACACCAATCAATTCTTCCCCTTTAAGAACTGTCTCTTGTCTTTTTGGCACAGGGCTAGGGCATGCAGTCTTTTGGGAATGATTTATTGAGATGCAAAATAGCACTTTGTTCTGCCTTAGTGGATGGGTATCAAGAGTTAAAATAGATTACACTGAAGATAAAGACCTTTAAAACATCAACTAGATCGCACCGAATTTCACAGTGTGGACAGGCCCTCTTAAATTTTGCTCCACTTGGGATTGCTGTCGGAATAACCTCTCAGCCATATTACCAATTTGCGATCCCTCCAATGGGTTTTCATCCAGAAATTTAAAAAACAAGTGGGTGCTTGTCTTTTCATAAAGGATTCGGTATGTGTGTGTGTGCTAATTGTTCTACAAAATATCAGTGGTAGAGATGTGAAATGGCAGGCTAAGTACTGTACACTAAGTGTGCATGTGCCTACATAAGTGAATGTCAAAGATAAATGTGTCCGTTCTGAAACATAATGTTCAGATAATCTAGAGAGATCTAATTGTCAGGGACGTCAGTAAGGGAGCTGAAATTCCAAGGATGATAATTCTAGTAACTCATGCTAAGAAAAGTTTGAGAAGGCATCCTCAATGGCCAAAAATAGAAACAAAATAAATTTTACAAAGACCTATGTCAAAAAATAGTTTCTAAGGGCAGCTGTTTCATATGATGCTGTCAGTCTGGAAAAGTCCAAGCACACTAAAGAGGCTGTGTCCTTACATTTGCCCTTTAATTGGCTTGTCTGTCTAGGCCAGTGATGGCGAACCTATGGCATGCGTGCCACAGCTGGCACACAGAGCCCTCTCTGTGGGCACATGAGCCATAAGTCGTCATAGAGAAATACTTATCCGTCCTCCGATCCCAGATTTCAGCACTCCCCTCTGCTGGTGCAGTGGTCCAGCGGAGGGGTGCAGTGGCGACCATTACCGGTCTAGCCCAATGGGGAATTAGAGGACCATAAGTATTTATTTGTTAATACCGCCCATAGGAAAAACAAACAAACAAGCATTTAACCCTTGCAGTGCAGGAGCAGTTGTTTTTTTCTAAACTAAAACCTCAGCATTCGGGTTTTAATTGCAGTATTGGCACTTTGAAATAAATAAGTTGATTTTGTGTTGCAGTTTGGGCACTTGGGCTCAAAAAGGTTCACCATCACTGGGCCTATGCACTAAGTCTTCCCAGGTGATGCACTGGAAGCATGCATTTTACAACTGAAGCCAATATTTTACAACTGAAAGCAAAATAAATGTTGCTGTTTAGTCATATGGGAAATGAATTGCAGGCAATGCCAACCCTTTGATTCCATTCTGGCCAGGTAGAAGTGGAGTGAATCAGTCATCTGAAGTAGCCAACGTTGGGTGGCAGCAAGGGGTCAGAGAAGTCCATGCAAACCTATTTATTTAGGTAAAGGTAAAGGTTCCCCTTGACATTTAGTCCAGTCGTGTCCGACTCTAGGGCGCGCTGCTCATCCCCGTCTCCAAGCCGTAGAGCCAGCGTTTGTCCGTAGACAGTTTCCGTGGTCACGTGGCCAGCACAACCAGACACGGAACGCCGTTACCTTCCCACCATGGTGGTACCTATTTATCTACTTGCATTTACATGCTTTCGAACTGCTAGGTTGGCAGGAGCTGGGACAAGCGACGGGAGCTCACTCTGTCGCGTGGATTCGATCTTACGACTGCTGGTCTTCTGACCTTGCAGCACAGAGGCTTCTGCGGTTTAACCCGCAGCGCCACCATGTTCCTGTCATTTATTTAGTTCCCTTAAACTAGGTTGGTGCCATCAGGTGCAATGGAGGACATCAGCCCATTATCAATGCTGAAGATTCAGCTAATGTAGTATTGTGGTAAAAGCACTGGGCCAGGACTCAAGGTGACCAGCGTTCAAATCCTCACTCTCATGGAAGTCACTAGGTGACCTTCAGCCAATCATTCCCTTTCATCCTGACCTACCTCACAGAGTTGTCATGAGGACATAGGCAAAGAGTGACATATATCATTTTAAGCTCCTTGGAAGAAAGCTGGGGTATAAATATAACAAATAAGTAAAAATAAATAGATAATGGCCAGAATTTTATTATATACTGTCACAGTGAAAATGACATCACTGGCAATAACAGACTGCTGCTAATTAGAGTCCCTGCTTTGATTTCAGGTTGTGCACAACATTTTCTCATAGCCTGCAAGTTGCATGTGACTCAAAATCAAAAGTGGGACTCTTTAATTAGGAAAAGCTGACACTGCCAGTAACATCATGCTCACTATTCTGGCATAAACATGCAACAGGATACTAGGTTAAGTTGGATTTCGTACACAGAATGAGAGATATTCCATCTTGTTCTTCAGCCAGTAAATATCTTGGACCAGCATCTGACTGCTTCTAGTTTTCCTCCATTTCCCCTTCATCTGAGCTTATTTAATTGACTTTAAGCCACATTTCTATTGAAGTAATGACGGGGGGGGGGGGGGGATCTACTTGCCAATAGAGCTAATGATGGCAACTGAATGGAGAGTAGATGACTGACATATTGTGAACTCTCAGAGGAAGAGTAACAGATTTGTCAGGTGGGGAGCTTGGCCGATTGTTTGTGGTTTCTTTCTGTATAACTGCCTTAGGAGTCGTATGCACACATCAGCTCTTTTACCGAGCAGAAGCTATCACATGGAGTCAGCAGATCCCAAACAATGAAAAGGCACAAGCATTATTATGCAGGGTTTGGCTTATGCTTTGCAAGCCAAGTATGGCTGTGGACAAAGCAACATGCCATGTCACCTTCCATGCAAAAGGAGTGAGTGGCTGTTGCTCACATTAAATGAGATGAATTGGTGGTTACCAAGCTGAACAAAAAGTGACTACCTTGGTAATTAGATGACAGAGATTATATTTTTTATCATGTGACAACAAAAGGGGGGGGGGGACACCGCCCTGGGATTGTCTCCTGTTGACATTACACTGAAACACCTGTTCACTCTGGACTTATCTGGAGCCACATTTGCAGCCAGAGGCAAGGCATCAATGAGAGAGAACGGTTGTCTTCTTTCTGGGCATGTTGAGGGCCATTCCAGAGCACAGAGGCTTCTAGAAACGTCCCCTTTTGTCTCACCAGTTAGAGGCCATAACATCTGGTGCAGGGGTTGGGGCCCATGAGGCACACCTGGGAGAGGAAGTTCCCCTTCAGCCTGAGCGTCTGCATGTCTATGAATATCACAGAATTTGCAATTCCTTGATATGCACGGACATTTTTGGCTTTTTGGGGGACAGTTTTCTCCCAGCAGAGAACAAAAAAGGGAAGGAGGTGATCAGGTGTTATGCTGAAAGAAGACAAAACAGACATCCGTGATTTTTTTTTCCATTTGGCCCATTCCTAATTGCACAGAGAACTGAATGTGGGAATGGCTTGGAGGAAGAAGGGAAGCTGCTGACTTCAGATCCAGGTGATATTTTTCTACATCTGGAATCGAGTCTTTGCACACACTTACAGAGGTTCCTCTCTGCATGCTTAGGAATGCCTTTCCTTAAGTCTTTTAAATAGCTTGTGCTTACAATATCAGTCCAACCAGGCATTTCAATGCAAATTCCTGTTTTTACTTGCCCTGAGTTTTATTGCAAAGGGACAAAAACCTGTTTCCACCCCCCCCCCCAAAAGTAAGAAAGAAAGAAAAATAGCCAATCTACTTGCAGATGAAATAAATATTTTATAATCTGGATCTTACAGATACCGAATTACACACAGAAACATATTCCCCTAAATGAAATTGTTCAGAAAATAGAAACCTAACAACATTATTTTTTGTTTTGTTTATGATATAGAACACACAGGCTCTGATCCTTGTGCGTTTATAATATATATGAGCATAAAAAATGCATGAGCAAGAAACCTGGGCCTGCATGCCAGCCTCTGTGATTGATCTCAAACCTATTTTCATGCTTTCTCACTATATTGCCCTTTATTACTGTTTGCTCCAAAATCGCTTAGTGTTGCAGCTTAAAATCCAATTACAGGGAACTTTCTCTTGCAGCCCTTTTTGGTTTAAAAGTTCTGCCTCAGTTCCTGACTGTGTATTTTTTGTCCTAATGCTATAGTGATGTTTCTGGTTTTCTAGAGCCCCTTCACCAACGTGAGCATTTTAGAACTCAGGTTCCTTAAAAAGCATGTGTGCACCCACCCCACCCCCCACAATCTTTCTGTTAAATCATATGTATGTTGCTTCTTGACTGAAAGCTTTCCTGATCACTTCTGAGAATATTCACCATTGTCACACAGTATGGGCACTCTGATGGCTCTGGCGTTACCATTTTGCACTGCTCCAGAATGAAGAACTGCTGTCCAAGATTTCTTGATCACTACACTTGATGCGAGCACTACAGCTCTTGACGTAGGAATAATTTCTTATTTATACCCACTTGTTTTCCATGGGGCCCAAGCCTGTTGATGGTTGCTTCACTTCCAGAGCCTAAGACTGGTGATATTTCTTCACTGATGAGCCTTTCCATTCTGCAATAGTGATGTTTCACTGGGATAAAAGTTTAGAGGGAAATCCCTACAGCACCAAGGAAAGCTAGCAGAAGAATCTGGACATATGGATCCATTTGATGGCAAGGAATAGCCACAGCTTGCAAGGAACTTGATACTTATTAGAAAATAAATTTCATAAATGACATAATTTGAAAATAGGCATTTTTCAATCTAGCTAGAGTAATTAAGGTATAATGACACATTTCTCTTCTTCTCCTCCTCCTCCTCCTCCTCCTTCTTCTCCTTCCCCACGTTCCCACTAAAAATAGTGCTCAGGGTAGCTTCTTAAAAGCAGATTAAACCATATTTAACTTAAAAATATATAAAATAAAGTAAACCAACCTCACTGGAAAAACTCTTCAGATCAAGTAAATACATTAAAACCATCAACAGCAAGAAAGGATACAGTTAAAGCAACACAGCAGGGCAGGGTAAACTTCATGTGCAAATTTTAAAATATGTCTTTTTACTCCATTATTGAATTGGTCAAAGTGGAAACAGATCACAACATGGAAGCGAGTGCATTCCATAAGCTAGGAGTCACACAGGAGAAGGTCCTCTCCGGCATGCTTGTTAGGTGAGCCTCTAAAACTGTTGGTATTTTTAAGAGGGTCTTTCCTTAAGATCTTACCATCTTGACAGGTTCATAACAAGACAAACCTACCCTTAGACAGCCAGAACCCAAGCCATTTAGGGCTTTAACAATTGAAATCAACACCTTGATTTGGAACTAGTAGGCAATCGGCAACCAGTGCAGCTCTTTCAGTATTGGAGTCATATGATCACTACACTGTGCACCATTTAGCAATATAGCTGCTGCATTTTTCATCAAATGAAGACAGTGTTTTGATACTGGACCAAAATGAAAATAAATTTTAGACATGACATCTGGAAGGGAAGACACAGGCCCTCAGGGAAGCCTAACCCTGAAACATTCACACCTAGCCCAGAAGTATTTACAGATGATATAGAATTACAATGTAACCCTTCTTCCTTGCCCAACCACCTTTTGATCTAGCAGATGGCCCATCATTGGAATGCGGGCAGGAGAAAACCAGCCATGATTGTTGAAACATTCGCAACAGTTCACAGCATGGGAGCTGGAGAGTGAAGGCCATATATCAGGGCCCAGGAAAGAAACATATAAACATACCAAAATATAAGGGAAACAGATACTCCTGTCCCTAGACATTCAGGCACATCTTGGGCATAGGTCAAGGAAAGATGGGGCACATTATGCATATCCATAGATGACCAATAGGTTAGCGTAGTTGGCACCACTTACCCAATGAGGGACTGGATATAAAGTTGGGGTACAAGTGACCAATAGAAATGTAGCATTTTATGACTCTTTGTCTGTATCATTATAAAACATATGTACTCTGTATTTTTGGGGTCTTCTCTGCTTTTAAGAGAAGTCCCAGCTGACCTTTTTCTTTGTTGCTATTCAAATAAAATTGGACTTTGGTTCAACTGGCTGCGTCTGTGCCTGATTCATTGCTGGAGAACTTAGAATCCAAAAGTGGCCAGTAACAGTTTGGTATCAGTGATGGACTGGATGAGGGTGGGTAAACTGAAACTTAATCTAGACAAGACAGAGGTGCTTTTGGTCAGTCGAAAAGCCGATCAAGGAATAGGGATGCAGCCGGTACTGGATGGGGTTACGCTGCCCCTGAAAACACAGGTGCACAGCTTGGGGGTGCTCCTGGATTTGTCTCTGGTCTCAGTGGTGGCCAGGTCTCGATGGTGGCCAGGAGTACATTTGCACAATTAAAGCTAGTGCACCATCTACATCCATTTCTTGAGAGATCTGATCTGGCCACTGTGACACATGCCCTAGTTACTTTCCAGCTGGAAGTAACTGTAACATGCTCTATGTGTGGCTGCCAATGGAAAGTGTCAGGAAACTTCAGTGGATCCAAAATGCGGCAGCCAGATTGCTGACTGGGGCTGGTTACACAGGTCCCATACCCCCCTCCCCCATTTACAGCAGCTCCACTGGCTGCCAATCAGTTTCTGGGCGCAATTCAAAGTGCTGGTTTTAATGTATAAAGCCCGATATGGTCTCAGTCCAAGCTATCTCAAAGACTGTGTTTGTCAGGACTGGGGCCTTGCCAGAACCCAGCAACCTTAGTGCAGGCAGGATCGGCCCCATCTCTCTGGGGAGAACTGCTCTAAGGATTGCAGGACTAGGCCCTTTCCCTCCAGCTGTTGCCCAGCTGCTCAGGAGTGCCACCTGTGAAAGCTGAGGACTGGGCTATATATGAACAGGCCTTCCCTACAAATCTTTGCCTCAGCAACTAAGGTCTTTGGCTGTGCTGTGACTCCTGCCTTGCCTGCTAATCTCCTTGTGCCTGCCTGGTTGTTCCTGCCTTGCCTCTCCTGCATCCCTAGACCCTGCTGCCTTGATACAGTTCCTCCCGGCTTTGACCTCTGGACTGTCTGACCATGATTTGCATCATCCTTCTACCCGGCTACTGTTTGGACTCAAAGCCCTAGCTGGTTGGTCCCTGCTTGGGCTGTGGGGTTGGTTCTACCTTGTTCCTGTGGTCTTGCTCTGGACTGGGTCCTGGTGCCTCTCCTTTCAAACCCTGACAGAGTTACGCACTATGAGACTGCTCGGATGTTCAGATCATCATTTGAGGCCTTTCTCGCCACCTTCACAGGTGCATCTGATGGGGGCACAGGAGAGACCCTTCTGTGTTGCTGCACCCAGACTTTAGAACTCCCTCTCAGAGGAGGCCAGGCTGGCCCCATCTTTACTGTCCTTCCGAAAGCAGGCAAAGACCTTTTTCTTCAGGCAAGCTTTCCCTCAGTGACTGCCTACATGAGCAACTGGTCACATGGCTGGCTACACGAGTAACTTTTAGATGGATTGTTATTCATTGCTGCTCTGACTAGGCCTTTAGTACTATTTGTGTTTACCATCTCTAAGAGTGTATTTGTGAAGATTCTCAGTCTGGTGTCAGGGAGGCCATACATGTCCATATAGAAAATCCCTCACTCAGCAGGAGTGAAGGCTTTAGATACAATCTGTCTCCTATTTATCATGATGCCCTTTCATCCGTCCCCAGAAAGATCAGGACCACACCCACCAGAAAGACCACTGTTAATTACCATTAACAACCCATGACAATGGGTGGAGAAGAACTGCAGAAGTGGGATTATACCTCACCCCCAGGCCTTTGTCCTTCTAACAAGCCTATTCAGACCAGGGGGAAGTGAAACCAATGTGGAGGAAATATTACAGCTCTCCCACCAACTCTCCTCAGACTGAAGAAGCTACTTGGATGAGTAGTGAAACGTTTCAACCTAATAAGAAAGATGTCCAGTTGCGATGACTCAACTTCCAGAAAATCTCTCAGAGTGGTATTTGTTAGTTCCTGTTTGGTATTTGCATACTTATTCTTTTAAATTTAACATTGTCTTTTAATGATGTAAACCACTGTTGTATATTCGTTTTCAACTTTAAATATTGTATTTCAAGAATGTAAGTTGTCTTTGTTGTTTAGTCGTTAAGTTGTGTCCGACTCTTCGTGACCCCATGGATCAGAGCACACCAGGCCCTCCTGTCTTCCACTGCCTCCCGGAGTTTGGTCAAATTCATGTTGGTAGCTTCAATGACACTGTCCAACCATCTCATCCTCTGTCGTCCCCTTCTCCTCTTGCCTTCACACTTTCCCAACATCAGGGTCTTTTCCAGGGAGCCTTCTCTTCTCATGATATGGCCAAAGTATTGGAGCCTCAGCTTCAGGATCTGTCCTTCCAGTGAGCACACAGGGTTGATTTCCTTCAGAATTGATAGGTTTGTTCTCCTTGCTGTTCAGGGGACTCTCAAGAGCCTCCTCCAGCACCACAATTCAAAAGCATCAATTCTTTGGCAGTCAGCCTTCTTTATGGTCCAGCTCTCACTTCCATACATCGCGACTGGAAAAACCATAGCTTTGACTATGCGGACCTTTGTTGGCAAGGTGATGTCTCTGCTTTTTAAGATGCTGTCTAGCTTTGTCATCGCTTTCCTCTCAAGAAGCAGGCATCTTTTAATCTCGTGGCTGCTGTCACCATCTGCAGTGATCATGGAGCCCAAGAAAGTAAAATCTGTCACTGCCTCCATATCTTCCCCTTCTATTTGCCAGGAGGTGATGGGACCAGTGGCCATGATCTTAGTTTTTTTGATGTTGAGCTTCAGACCATTTTTTGCACTCTCCTCTTTCACCCTCATTAAGAGGTTCTTTAATTCCTCCTCACTTTCTGCCATCAGAGTGGTATGATCTGCATATCTGAGGTTGTTGATATTTATTCCAGCAATCTTAATTCCGGCTTGGGATTCCTCCAGTCCAGCCTTTCGCATGATGTATTCTGCATATAAGTTAAATAAGCAGGGAGACAATATACAGCCTTGTTGTACTCCTTTCCCAATTTTGAATCAATCAGTTGTTCCATATCCAGTTCTAACTGTTGCTTCCTGTCCCACATAGAAATTTCTCAGGAGATAGATAAGGTGGTCAGGCACTCCCATTTCTTTAAGGATTTGCCATAGTTTGCTGTGGTCCACACAGTCAAAGGCTTTTGCGTAGTCAATGAAGCAGAAGTAGATGTTTTTCTGGAACTCTCTGGCTTTCTCCATAATCCAGCGCATGTTAGCAATTTGGTCTCTAGTTCCTCTGCCCCTTCGAAATCCAGCTTGTACTTCTGGGAGTTACTGGTCCACATACTGCTGAAGCCTACCTTGTAGGATTTTGAGCATAACCTTGCTAGCGTGTGAAATGAGTGCAATTGTATGGTAGTTGGAGCATTCTTTGACACTGCCTTTCTTTGGGATTGGGATGTAGACTGATCTTTTCCAATCCTCCGGCCACTGCTGAGTTTTCCACACTTGCTGGCATATTGAGTGTCACACCTTAACAGCATCATCTTTTAAGATTTTAAATAGTTCGACTAGAATGCCATCACCTCCACTGGCCTTGTTGTTAGCCATGCTTTCTAAGGCCCACTTGACTTCACTCTCCAGGATGTCTGGCTCAAGGTCAACAACCACACTATCTGGGTTGTCTGGGACATCCAGATCTTTCTGGTATAATTCCTCTGTGTATTCTTGCCACCTCTTCTTGATGTCTTCTGCTTCTGTGAGGTCCCTACCATTTTTGTCCTTTATCATGTCCATCTTTGCACTAAATGTTCCTTTAATATCTCCAATTTTCTTGAACAGATCTCTGGTTTTTCCCTTTCTTTTATTTTCCTCTATTTCTTTGCACTGTTCGTTTAAGAAGGCCCTCTTGTCTCTCCTTGCTATTCTTTGGAAGTCTGCATTCCATTTTCTGTAACTTTCCCTATCTCCCTTGCATTTTCTTTCCCTTCTCTTCTCTGCTGTTTGTAAGGCCTCGTTGGACAGCCACTTTGCTTTCTTGCATTTCCTTTTCTTTGGGATGGTTTTTGTTGCTGCCTCCTGTACAATGTTACGAGCCTCCATCCATAGTTCTTCAGGCACTCTGTCCACCAAATCGAGTTCCTTAAATCTGTTCTTCACTTCCACTCTGTATTCATAAGGGATTTGGTTTAGATTATACCTGACTAGCCCAGTGGTTTTTTTTTCTACTTTCTTCAGTTTAAGCTTGAGTTTTGCTATAAGAAGCTGATGATCAGAGCCACAATCAGCTCCAGGTCTTGTTTTTGCTGACTGTATAGAGCTTCTCCATCTTTGGCTGCAGAGAATATAATCAATCTGATTTCGGTATTGCTCATCTGGTGATGTCCATGTGTAGAGTCGCCTCTTGTGTTGTTGGAAAAGAGTGTTTGTGATGACCAGCTTGTTCTCTTGACAAAACTCTATTAGCCTTTGCCCTGCTTCGTTTTGAACTCCAAGGCCAAACTTACCTGTTGTTCCTTTTATCTCTTGACTCCCTACTTTATCATTCTAGTCCCCTATAATGAGAAGAACATCTTTCTTTGGTGTCAGTTCTAGAAGGTATTGTAAGTCTTCATAGAATTGGTCAATTTCAGCCTCTTTATCATCGGTGGTTGGTGCATAAACCTGGATTACTGTGATGTTGAAAGGTCTGCCTTGGATTCGTATTGAAATCATTCTATCATTTTTGAGATTGTATCCCAGGACAGCTTTTCCCACTCTTTTGTTGATTATGAGGGTTACTCCATTTCTTCTTTGGGATTCTTGCCCACAATAGTAGATATGATAATTGTCTGAATTGAATTCGCCCATTCCCGTCCATTTTAGTTTACTGACGCCCAGGATGTCAATGTTTATTCTTGCCATCTCCTGTTTGACCACATCCAGCTTACCAAGGTTCATAGATCTTACATTCCAGGTTCCTATGCAGTATTTTTCTTTGCAGCATCGGACTTTCCTTTCACTTCCAGGCGCGTCCGCAGCTGAGCGTCCTTTCGGCTTTGGCCCAACCACTTCATTAGCTCTGGAGCTACTTGTACTTGTCCTCTGCTCTTCCTCAGTAGCATGTTGGACGCCTTCCGACCTGAGGGGCTCATCTTCCAGCGTCATATCTTTTAGCCTTTTGTTTCTGTTCATGGATTTCTTGGCAAAGATACTGGAGTGGCTTGCCAGTTCCTGCTCCAGGTGGATCACGTTTAGTCAGAACTCTCCACTATGACCTGTCCGTCTTGGGTGTCCCTGAACAGCATAGCCCATAACTTTTCTGAATTACTCAAGCCCCTTCGCCACGACAAGGCAGCAATCCGTGAAGGGGGTAAGTTGTCTTGGGTCCTTTTAAAGGAGAAAGGCAGGGTAAACATGTTTTAAGTAAATAAACAAAATATAAGACTGTGCATCCCATTCAAGGGTGGCCCCACATACATCATGCAGTAATCAGCACATGATGTAACTAAGGCATGGATGACTATTGCTACGTAGGTCGGCTTGCAAAGGATGTAGTTGGAGTTCTAAACTGAGTTGTGCGAAGCCATGCCTTATCACTGTTGCCACTTCGGAATCCAGGGATAGTGCAGAGTCAAGACCCCCAGACTGCAAACCTGACCTGCGAAAGAAGTACTTCCCCTTCTAGAGCAGATTGCATCTTGATTCCCAAATCTGACTTTCTACTGACCAGCAGCACCTCTGTCAGGATTTAGTTTCAGCTTACTGAGGGATAGATTCATTCCTCTTGTGACATAACCAAAGTGTTTGAGTTACTTTTATTGTAACCAGAGTGCAGCTTCCCTAACTGATGGAAAAGGAATATTACATGGTTCAAGCACTGCCTCATGCTGTGCCTCACACACACATGTGGGTACTTGTGGGTGTTGAGGCAACAGAGAGACAGAAAGGAGGAGAGTGTGTTTTTAACCACATAGCACAATGACTTGCAGCATTCAGAGATTTTAAATGGTACTAAAAATAACTATCCTAATTACTTATGAGAACAGTTACTTTTTAAAAGTCTTGTAACTATAACAGCAAACAATTACGTCTGAGGCCTTGGAACTATTACTGTAACTAATTTCTGTATAAAGGTAACTTTATATATCATTTGTCCATCTAGGCCAGTATTGCTTACTTAAATTGAAAAAATGATGCACATGTACTGTATTCAAACAAACAGGAAAATCACCTCTGTCCAATTCCTGATACATAGATCAGAACCACAGAGAGTTTTTGAATGGGAGCACCTCTCCATATATTTTATCCTGGTTTAAGTTTGTTAAACAAACAAACAAAAACCTAAACAGGATAACCTTTAAAGGCAACCAGTTTGATTTCCAATAACACCAGTTACCAAGATTTCATATTGTTGTACAATATTGTTCTTTTGTGGTCCACAGTTGCAGTTTCATAGGAAACAACATAACAGATGATTGCACACTGAAAAACTTCATCATCCAGTGAAACTAGATGTTGTCATTCACTGTATCACCAATCTTTTCTGAACAGACAAACTGAGGGTGGATGAGGGAGTAACCAACATATATTAGTAAATTAAGGGAGCGACTAAACAGGCATTTGTCTTGCTGTTTATGCCATGTTCCTCACTGTTCCTTTCAATATTTATGCTGTTGACTGCCCAATATTAGTGCTAATCAGAAGTACTTCTATCTTTTGGCATGAGTATGTAGTATATTTTGTTTCGCTGGCAGGGCTTGTGGATTTTTTGCAGCATTTCCAGTTGCATTATTTTGTCTTGCTTTTGGCTTGTAGACTTTATGAGTCCTTTGGGGCAGTTGTCGGGCATGTCCATGCGACTTTGCTGATGATGTACAAAGTGGTGCACAGTGTGGTAGTGAATCCTACTTCTTTTGCCTGCCTTCCACTTGCACTGGCAAGGACAACAACTGCAAAGCAATTTGGAAACTGTATTTTAAAAATATATTTCCTCTTAAACTGTGCTAAACTGATATAGCACTAATTCAAATGCTTATCATGGGTTGTCAGTTCAACGCTATTTCACTTACAACATTTAAAAAAGAAAGGATTTCAGTGACAGTGAAATGGGGTGGGTAAAAGAAGGGTGAGGGGAAGGGAGACTGTGTGACTTGAAATAGGTTTTTAAACACTTCCGTGTGAATGGCAATTGTGATTTTAAACACCATGGTACAGTATAAAGAAGTTCATGTCAACCTTGGCCAAACATCTGTGTGATTACACCCTAAGGCTGCAATCTTACACTTCCAGAAACACATTCCAGGTGACACAAGGAGATCCCACCCCCTTTTGAGTTTCCCATGATGTTTTGTGAAGCTTTCATCTCAGTTTTGATCTCGCCTCTTCCAGCCACAGCCAAAGTTTCTAGGATGGCTTTCGGTTCCTCTCCAGATCAGCACCCCATCCCTGGAGGAGAGGAAAAAGAAGTGCGTGGAGGCATGGTGCTGGCTGATAGGGAGAAGACCCAGCTCTGCTCACGCCAGAGTTTCCCAAGCTGGGGTCATAACCTCAACCCCCAACTCAAGTGTGTCGAACTCACTTGCTTCCCATTCTTTGGGAGATTTTTCCCTCAGTAAAAGGAGAAGCTAATAGAAAGGAAAATTAGCTGAGAATCCGATGCCTCCACCTCACTGTCTGGCACTCTGACAGGAGAAGATTGGCAGGGCATTGGACGGAACAGCACCTCCAAGACTGAGGCACCTCATCTATTCACCTTCTTGCCTTTGGGGCTGCATTCTAAATTTGCCTATATTTTTTAACATAAAGGCTGTAAATATATTTTTCTTTGGAAGACAGGCATGAAGTTTGAATCCCCCCCATACCCCCATACCTAATGTAGTCTACGCTTCTCAAAGTTTATTAAACTTTAATTTTTCAATTTATGAACATATGTCTCCCAAATTTGTGCTAATGTCCAAATAATGTATAAACCACCTGAGGGAACAGAAATGCTGCCTATGAAAGGTTGTGCTATTTTATATTCTAAAAGTTTATTTGGAGAACTCAGGCAGCAAGAAGGCACTTTTTTGGTCTCTACATCAGTCCTCACATGTAGAGTAGTGTGAATGTTTAAAAGAAAATGACATGAAGAAACATTTCAATATGGATTCAGTTTGGGTTCCTGCCTTTCTTTTATACATTGTTTCTGAAACTATTCTAGTCCGTAGCAGGGTTGCCATGTCTTAAAGCACCAACTGAAGGCTCAGGGAATTGCTATGTTTTCCCTACCTCTCCATGTAAGGAGACAAATTTCAGGGTAAGCAATGCTGGAAAAAAGAAAGTTTGAATGTTGCACCTTGTCTTGCTCAGTCTGAAGGTCTGCCTTTGTAACATGGGTGCACCAAAAATCCAGGAGCAAGAGAAAAGAAATTGTGTGAGACAGCCTGCATTTGGGCTTATTACACCATATGGAACAAGGGAGTGGGTGAGCACCAGCATCATGACTTGTGAGTCTTCTACTGGCAGAAGCCCTGGCATCAGCAGGGGAGGATGATGGGGGAGACGGAGAATCCCCATGTGCTGGTGATAGATCTTCTATGAGGCCCAACAACAGTATAGGGTTTTGAAAAAATTCCCATATGTCATTTGTTCAGTAGGTAGAACTACATAGATTTGAGCCCTCACAGGAATGGCAGCTACTGCTGTAGTACTCACTTGCCCCCCAAATATGTTTCTCTGCCAGCTCTGGGTTACCATGACACGTGGTGAGCCAGGGTTTCTCCAGATTTTGTGCCAATTTATCCCCATGTCTGTTTCTAAAGTCACCTTGACCGCCCAACTTATAATGGCTCCACCCCTGTGACATAATAGTAGGCTACTGTCTGGCCTCAGGTTTTGGCCCTTACACTGAAGAAGTGGGATGCCACTGATTTAACAGTCCTAGTCTGCAGAGTTTGTGCTGATAATCTGAAACCCTTGAAACATAACCCTTCTTGTTCAATTTATCAGCAGAAGCTTATCGAAGGAGAAGAAATTAGTGTGATGGATCATGCATGGTGAGAAATTAAGTTCCTAAACTTTTGATGTTCTTTCCTATTCAATCACTTCTTTCCATTAGAGGGTTATAAGAATGATGACTGAAAAGTATTATGGACGTTTTGTTTTGATTAAACTCTCCTCCCTAGCCAAACTGGAAGAAATGACTACTTCTCTCTCTCTCTCCCCCCCCCCCCCCCCATCTTTGTAGTTTTTCAATGAGAAGTTCTCGGTGAAGGGACAGGTCCCTCTTTTCCTTTGTGGAAGTAAGGATCAGTATTTTTAGGCAAGTCAAGCTTCCTCTTCTCTTGAAAGTGGAGGCAATTACTATCCTCTCAGAGCACTTAATAAGTTCATTCCATGCCACATCAGGACAGGAGTTGGAAAGCATCAATAATCATGAGATTATTTGAGAAGCTTCAGTGCCTCTTTAATGCAACTTTGTCCAATTATCTAAGGTTTTCTTCCTCAGTGGGAGTACAGCAGTCTTTTTTCTTCCTCAATAGAAGAAAGTAGAGGCTGCATTCAATGCCTTAACCTTCTTGAGGATGTTAGAAAAACAGTCTTTTCTGACTAAAACTTTGCAAAGCTTCAGTTCTTCTTCATGGTTCACGTTGTCCATCAAAAATGTCTTTATAATAGGGTGGCAAGTTCATAACATCAATAATTTCCCCAGACAATTTGTTATCTGGTTAAATATATAGAGGACAAAACTTGCTTAGCTTATAGCCCTAAAAAAGATTGCCATATTTTAGGCATGAGCAGACGTTCTCTTTTTCAAATGAAGGGGTTAAAGCATTCGGACCTTAACGTGACATTCTAAAGGGCCTCGACGCTTTCTGAGGAAAATATAGTATCTGATTGTAGGATATACAAATGTGTTTATACAAAACACACTTATGTGTAAGAGATGATGGAGACAGTAGAAGATACCTGTACAATCAGAAAATGTTTTAATACTGTTGTTCTTGGCTATGGAGTAAGTGGCTACAGATTTCACTCACAAAATTTCAGTGCATTTCACAGACCTTTCATTGGCTTAAAGAGGTGACTCAGAACATGATGGCTAGTATGAAAACTAGTGATATTAAACCAGATCTTAGAAAAAGTTTCATTCTGGATTAACAGGTGTCAGGACTCCCCAGCCAGCCTCATCACCAGACATAATGGCCAGGGGGTGCTGGGCAGATGCAGTCTAAAAAAGTAACTTTTCCAAACTCTGAGACAAGCTTTCCAAGCTTGTGGGCTTCAGACGTTTCTGTCCCCCCCTCAAGGAAAAATGCGAACTGGTGTTCATGGAAGCCTGCAGGAGTAGTGATTAGGGATGGGATTTTTGCATTTTTTGGAACTTTAAATCTTATAATGCTCCATTCTGGGAGTTTTACCTGACAGACACTTAAACGTGACTCACCTGGGAGAAAAGCCTCAACTGAGGCCTAATGCTCCCTCAGTTCCTGTTCCTGCCCCAGTGGTAACTGGGAAGTTTCTTCCTGAACAGGAAGCCACATGGGCTGGCTAAGTCTCCATTTTTAAGGAGAAAGGCATGGCAAAAAGATACTAACTAACGTACTTACTAACTAACTAACTAAATAAATATCTAGATTAATGTTATTCAGTATATATTATATTCAAGACTATCCTACACAAAGTAAAACCTTGACAGACTCTGTACTGCAATATGAAGCTCTTATATTGGAATACAGTATATTGGAATATCCCAGCTCCACCTGTAATCACTCTCCTTCCTGGTACATTTTCAAGGAGTGCCTTGGCAAGCACTTATCAAGAATAATGGAGGCACAGGTTAATACTGACATAGAGCAGGAATTTTCATACTGAAAAATTGGTTGGGTCTTTTCCAGTTTTATGAAAGGATATCTGGTCATTTTTAATATTTCACAGTAATTTGTTTTACACTTGAATGCTTCTATTAACTGCATCTCTGACAAATGATAGGAGACATACTGATAGGTACATTCCAAAGTTTAGAAGCTTGGTCTTTTAGTAGTTCTGGGTCCCATTGCTCATAATTTCTAGACTGTTTCTGCTCTCTTTCTGGCACTGTTTCAGGTATTCAGCCAAGGAGAGAGAGGTGGTAAGCAGAAGCAAGAGTCTTAGAAGGACACAATCATTTTCTTACCATTGTTTGAAACCGCTTTTCTGAAATTTATGTCTCACAGCTATCTTAAGCTTAAAGCTTTACAGCCACAAACAGAGACTTCTAATAATTTATCATCCCCTTCCTTCTCTCCTGTCATTTGCGGGTGGGGCCCTTCTCAAGATAACACCTAGTTAGGCTCCTAGTTACACCCCCATAAGTCTTTGGAAGATAAAATGGAACTTGATTTTCCTGGAAACCCAGTAAGTTGCATAATACTGCACCTAGTGAAACTTCCTTTTTTGGACTACAGATACCCACACTGGTGGTATTATACAAAATGTGTTTTCCTCTCTTTTTTTTGCCACAGGATGGAAATCCAGTAGCCACAGCCAATTCTACATGCACACACACAGTTAGCTAACAATAATTTTCCCCCCTTCCCTGCCTTGCCTCTTTTTTCTGCTGATTCCCCTGCTCTGCAAACCCAATTGGTCATTTTGGGGGAAGAAGGAAGAGGAATTAATCTGTAAACATATGAGTAAGAATCTATGTCTGTTTCTTGCAAGAAAAAGCACCAAATTTTATTTTATTTTAGGTCAAACCAGATAGCACACTCCAGATCCAGTCTATTCTATTCTGTATTACACATAAAGCTATCATAGTTCTAACACATATGAAAGCTGTTCAAGACAGTGCAATCCATTAGGGCAAAACACGACATTTAAAGCTCTAGACTTTCAAGCACCTTGAAAACAATGCAGTAATAACTAGAAGCCAACATGGATTTGTCAAGAACAAATCCTGCCAGACTAATCTTATCTCAGTTGTTGATTGGGTAACCACCCTGGTGGAAATGCTGTAGACATAATACATCTTGACTTCAGCAAGACCTTTGACAAAGTACCCCATGATATTCTGATTAGCAAACTAACTAGGTGTGGACTGGATAGAAGAACTGTCAGGTGGATACACAGTTGGTTACAGAATAATCTCAGAGAGTGCTTCTCAATGGCTCGTTCTCAAACTGGGCAGAAGGTAACAAATGGGGTACCAGAAGGCTCAGTCCTGGGCCTGGTGATCTTCAACATTTTTATTAATGACTTGGGTGAGGGAGTGCAGGGAATACTTATCAAATCTGTGGATGGCACAACATTGAAATAGCTAATACCATGGAAGAAAGCAACAAAATTCAGAAAGAGAAATGCAAAAAGAGAAATGCAAAGTTCTAAACCTAGGGATTAAAAAAAAAAAAAAACACGAAACACACAGATACAGGATGGGAGATACTTGGCTTAGTAATACTATGAGTAAGGAGGATCTTAGAATTGTTGTAGATTAAATGCTGAATAAAAGGCAGCAGTGCAATGTGGCTGAGAAAAAGGCAACTGCTATTTTAAACTGCATTAACAGAAGTATAATCTCCAAATCCTGCAAGGTACTAGTTCCCCTCTATTCAGCATTGGTTAGGCCCCATCTTGAGTACTGGGCCCAGTTCCAGACACCTCACTTTAAGGATGCCAGCAAACTGGAGCAAGTTCAGAGGAGGGCAACAGGAATGATCAGAGGACTGGAAACCAACCCCTATGAGGAAAGACTGAAAGAACTGGGCATGTTTAGCCTTGAGAAAATAAGACTAAGGGGAGATATGATCTCACTTTTCAAATACTTGAAAGGCAATCATACAGAGGAGCAGCAGGATCTGTTCTTGGCCATCCCAGAGTGCAGGACACATAATAATGGGCTCAAGCTACAGGAAGCCAGATTTAGGTTGAATATTAGGAAAAACGTCTTCACTGTTAGAGCAGTATGACAATGGAACCAATTACCTCAGGTGGTGGCGACTACTCCAACGCTGGAGGCATTCAAGAGAAAATTGGACAACCATCTGTCAGATATCCTTTGATCTGTATTCCTGCACTGAGCAGAGGGCTGGACACAATGGCCCTATAGGCTCCTTCCAACTCAATTATTCTATGACTCTATGACTATTACATTTATCAAAAACTTTTCTGTAGAAAAATAACATTGAAAGATATTTAACAGTATAAGAATATACAGAACATCAAAAATTTGAAGAGTAATATTTGCAAAATATCTCAGAATTCACACATCAGAATGATTTCATAATGGGATCACCACATTCCACCTCCCATCTGTTATACTTTTCCCTTGCTTTCAAGTAACACATGTAGGAGTCACTTCATCTCCGGTCACATATGGTTTTAAACTCTTGACATTGTTGGCTTAGGTCCAGTTCCAGAGCTTTCAATTAAGAAATGTACAGCACTAAGTTTTTTTGTCACTACAAAAGGACCTTCCCACATTGTTTGGAGCTTAATATTATTTCACTAGATTGAAGAGCAACACTAGATTGCCCATACTGAAATCATGCAAAAAAAAATTTGCATCACGATTAGGGACCACAAGGGATGGCATTTTATACTAATCTATTTAGCCGCCTTGGGGCCTTTTAAGGAGAAATGTGGGGTTAAAATATTTTCAATAAATAAAATAAATAAATATCTCTATGGATGATTTTGAATTTCTGCTGATATAACTCTCTGTTGCTAGTCTGCTTGTCACCTGCTGAAGGCAGATGGGTTTTGCCTGCCTCTCTTCTCCCAAATTCAGACTCTTAATGAATTGTGTCACTTTCTATCTTCCCTCCCCCCCCATTAAAAAAGCACCCTTCCCTCCTTTAAAATAAGAAGGTGGCAGGAAGGAGAGTGCCATTAATTGAAAAGGGGACAAATTGGAGTGATCCAAATATTTATCTGGGCTCTTCTCACAGGAGAAGAAATACTAATCAGTATGAATGGAAGGATCACTCAAGTAAAGGATAAAATAGATTACATTAAAGGTACGAACCTTTTAATCACAAACCAGACTGCTCCCACTTCCCCCCTCTGCATAGACCCTGAGTCTCTCCCTCTTATAGCATCAGAGATATAAGGTGAAATGTAGAATCAGTGCTTTGGCCTGCTGTGTGTTAGAAACAAGCCTTTCTGTGCCCTCAGCCAATGAGTGAAACTGTCAACAGTATCAGGGAAGTGGAGGCTGGGGGGGGGGGGACTCGTCCTGAAGTAGCAGTAGAAAAGGGCTCAGTGCAGCTCTTGTTGAATATAATGTAACCTCATGTGTAATAATTCCAAGGAGGGAAAGCTTAAACCAGGTAACTAATGGCAACTGTCAAGCACTAGTTCAAGCATTCTATTGCATGTAAGGGCCTGGTTACACAGCCAGAAAACCTGGGATTTGAACTGTGTTAAAAACAGTGCAGAGTTTTATGTTCACAGCCACAATGAATTCCAAAGTGCATAGGGGCGTTTATTTTAATGGCCAGAGGACCATTTATTTTAACACACTGTTTTCTTAATTGACTTAAGCCCCATTGAGAACCTTACAGCTGGTTTTAAAAGGGAGCATTTTGGTTATTCAGTAGGAATACAGGAAATGACTCAAATCAAAATCCATGTGACTTGAGTCAGCTAAAATCTTAATGCTACATATTGTGGGTTTTTTTGAGAAATGTAGACAGGCTCTAAGGCTCTACCATGCTCCTTTGTCTTCTCCCTTACCCTGTCCCTGTTTTGAAACCAGCAAGGAGACTGATATGTGAGTTCTTGAAGGTTGTTTCTTATGCAAAAATTCATTACTAAAAGGGCAATAGGTTAATTATTTGAATATAAGTGGAGCCTACATGTATTTCTGTATACCCAAGTTGTTTGTGAGTGATGAAAATATAACCTTGCTCTTGATCTTACAAAAAACTCAGTCAGGAGTCGGACCCATTTTTTGATTCCAGCTATATAATAATATTCATACCAAGTATGCCTTGAATACTACCAGAATGGATTTAATCACTGGAAGGATAGGATCACCAAAAATCTAGTGCATACAGAAGCAAATAATTACATCTTCCTCCAGCAGAGTATCAGTTTCTAAGAACTGTTCTTAGAAAAGTTAAATAAAAATAAATCCGCATGCATGAACAACTCATGGTCATCACTATGGTCATAAGATCTCTAGGGAAGTTAATATATCAAGAGTATCACAAGTAGTACCATCCAGTTTTGTTTTGAGTGTAATTGATTTTATAAATGTTAGCAGCTGCACTATATCAGTCTTTTAATTTACCAGGTGATATATCTATTCAAGCGTGCACTGTCTCTGACATTGGCCTGGTATGGATATGATTTAAAAGGTGATAACTTTGATTCAGTAACTGGGGCATATACAGTAATTCAGAAAAGGGTGACTGATTTGACATATAGTGGTTACACTTTAAAAGTTCGTCCTGTTTTGAAATCCTCTGCATTTTTACAGCCAGTACCTAAATTAGAAGAGGAGGCTGCGAAAAGGACAGAGCAGATGGGAGATGCCACCCTAATGAGAAATGCCAACGAAGCTTAGATGGATTTTTTTTTTTTTTTTGAATGATGCATCAAATGTTTTGACTTGATGAATATTCAGTCCCTGGTTGTGTGAGAGGTGGAGAGCATAACATTTAATATAGCATCATGTTTTATGGGGACAGGATCTGGTTGATAATGTGAATTTTAAGTTGGTAGTACAAGGATTGTGTAGTAAAATTGCATACATAATTCATATATTGAAGTGTCATTCTGAGCTGAAAAGTGACTGTAAAAATGCCATCATGGGGCTCCATGTTTGTATAGCAGTAATTTCTGAAGTTACATATATAAAATTCATCTTTTTAAAAACCTGGGTAGATTCATTGCATCTTTCTCATCATCACCAGCAAATATACTGCTTATTTTGCAAAGCAAATTATATTCAGAAGAACCTGTTGTCCACAAGGACTATGCCCAGTGAGATTCATGCAAAGCCAATGACTTAGATGGGCTCACCTGGCCATCAGCAGAGGAAACACATTGATGAATCAGATCCATTGCAAATGCAATAGATGGAAGTTTGAATTTAAAGGCAAAATCTTCTTGGCTGCTTTCCAGAAGCAATAATAAAGCTGTACTCTCTGGTGAGATCTGTTGGTAGGAAGACATCATTTTAGTTTAGGCACTCTCAAAGTTTTAATATTGAGATGTACAAAGTAATTTAAAAGAAGGGAAGAAGAAATCTAGATGCGTCCAATATGCTGTATGTTCCTTCAGATTCCCCTGCTTCCTTGAAATTCATGTGAAAAGTTAAATGTATAAAAAGTACAGCCTCATTCATTTTGAAGACCCTGACTAGCTATAGAAATTAAATTTGCTGCATATACACAGTGTTTCAAAAGCCAATAGCCAAGAATCCTGCTGCACATGTTACACTTGCAGAAGGGTGATGATGTTACCAACAGGGGGAAAATTTTGTTAATTAAAGATTTCCCTTCTGTCTCATGGTCCTCACAACTTCCACCTGAGGTTACTCCCAAATCAGACAAGCCACAGAACAGAAGTAGGAAGTTTTTAATTAATTAAAATCTCCCTTTGCCAGTGATGTGCTGTTAGTTGTGCTGTTGCCATCATCACCCTTCTGCAGGTGTAACTTACACAACAGGCTCTTGGCCAATATTTATTGGGCTTTTAATGTAATCTAATTATTTGTAGACCAGATATTGAGATACATGAAATATGGTCCTCAGAAGGAATCTGCTCAGGACAAATTAATCCTGTTCAGGATCATTGTCTCTTCCGTTTCAAAACCAGTTTGCGAACTTTTCTGGCTTACAGTTCTCAGACTCCCTTAGCTAGATTGGCCTGTGGATATCCTGGCTGAAGGATCTTTGGAATTGTCCTTCACAAAGTAATTTTTCCAGGCTCAGAGATAAATTTGATAGGATTGTACTACAAACAGTGCATGGACTTACACACCTCTTTGGATCAGATTTTGCTCGGCCCTGAAATTATCCACAGTTCCTATGATCCAATACGGATGTTGATTCCAAACTACAATTTGGATTCCCAAAACTCCGTTCCACCTATTCACTCAAAGGGATGTAAATTTGGAGGGTGGTGCTGGTTTATACATTGCCCTGAATGTGACATGTTGGACAACCAAGAAAGGATTGGCCAGGTCAAATTGCACACAAGCAGCTTTTTTAGGGTTTTATGCCAAACTCTCCTGAAATTTTGCTTGTTTTCTTCCATTTTGTTTCGGCTGCTCAGGCTTCCTAATGGAGGAATGGGCATTCTTGTGTTGGAGGTTTTGGGGTGGGAGGATGGCCTTGTTCATGTAGGAGCAGATGGAAAGGACTGGAGGCAATGGGAGCATAGATACAGGAACATAGAGCGTCCTCCATTTTCCTCTTCTATTGCCATGGGAATAATTTGTTAGTGAGTGCTCTGAGCAAGAAATAGATGCTAGCATTCAGATCTTTCAGGACCTGGCTGCACTGCCTCCAAAGGGGGGGGGGGAATGGCTCCCAGTGAGAACTGATGATCTGGATAACAAATTATGGACTCATCATAGCTTCACCTGTACTCAAGAAGTGTGCTTAAAACTTCAGAATTCCCCCCCTGCAAAATTGATGTTCTGTAGTGCAACAATGGCTACTTCCAGGAGAAAAGAAGGATGCTGTCTGAACCTGCTTCGGCAGCTAGGACTCTGTTTCTCATGAGGTCGTTGTGTTGAATAGTATACATTGCACTGGTCAGGCTGGCCATGATAAGGAATATTTTCTGAAGCTGTTTCTCCAGCTAGGATCCTTCTTGGGGTGTTCGAACAAGAAGTGGTAATAGTAGTATAAGTTGCATACTGGCCAAATTGGTACAGAATACAGGGAGCTGGCATGAGAGGAGGAGGAAAGGAAGCACATATTCTGCCACCACTGCTAAGTCTATTAGCTAGGAAAGAGTCATCTTTTGCCTGGCCTTCTTCTAATAAGAGGGAGAAGTAATATTTGTGCACTGGCCAACCTGGCACAGGCAATGAGGAACTAATGACTGAGGAAGAAAGAAGGCAGGGCTTCTGCTACTGTTGCTTTTGCAAACTTGGAAGGACTGTCCTTCTGCCTGACAGGCGTCTAACAGTGTAGGAAATGTACACTACCTCTGCACTAGCCAACCGTGCATGGACAGTGAGCATCAACTGAGGTTGTAGAAGTCATGCCTTCTAGAAACTGATGCTTCTACCAAAAGCAACAGATGCAATCTTATGGATGCCTGAGAAGAGGAGTACTGCAACACCAGATGTATTCTAAATCTGTAAAAGGAGATAGTTGAAGCTGGACGAAACTACGTTTTTCCTGTGTTATGTTTGTGTCTCTGCCTTCTAAATTCTTGGAATCTTTTTTTGCAGTGTATATTTTATAGTAAAGTTTGAGCCTGGTCTCAGAGTGATGCTTTACTCTTTCATATTCCTAGGGTAAGAGTATGTGTAAACCCTTATGAGGGGGGCATTTAGAAAAAGGGGAGCTGAATATACTAAATTAAATGCCCAGTTTGGAGTTAGCAGAATACAGATGGCATATTTTGGGTCAACCCTCATTCTGAGAAACAAAAAATTTTCTCAGTCCACACAGGCCAGTTTGGTATGGGCAACAAAGAAATGACTAAGGAGGAGAAAAGAAGGTGGCCCTTCTATTAGATAGCAAGATTCTTTTTCTTCCTGGTGTTCTTTTAATATGAGAGAAGAGGAGCTTGCGAGTTTGTGGCCACATGATCCACTAAGAGCCAAACAGAGAGCAAGCTTTTCTCTTTGGGAGTGGTGCTGATACTGCAGTTGCCACAGTGGCTTCTTTCATGCTCAGGGTGGAGGGTGTCTTTCACCATCAAGTAGAAGATCTGGAGAAAGCAGCAGAGGCCTTCAAAATTTGCATCAAGGTCTGCCTTTACCCTGATGGTCCTGAGTCCATCATCACGCAGCACTTCATAACTGCTGTGATCTCCCACTGCCCTATGAATCTGATCCATTAATTAAACCTCAAGAATAATCCAGAAATACCCTGTGTTCCCAGTCCTTTCAGAAATGCTGGATGCAGGAATGAGTCACGACTCACTGTACGACTTAAGTTGCTCCAGCAACTTAACTCAGAAACAATTCAGGTCTTAAAAAAAAAAAAGACTCAGACGCAACTCGTGGCTCGGAACCAGTTTTCCGAGCTGCATTTCGAATCCCTATTAGGGATGAGCCTCCCTACCTGCTCCGGCCGCCACTGCCATTGCCAGCACTGCCGCCACTGCCATCCTCAGAGGCAGCAGGTCCAGCTTCCCTTCCAGGAGTTGGCTGTTGCCTCCACCCATGCACCCGCTGCCCAGCTGATAGACTGGCACATGTGCAGAGGCAGGGGCCAGCTCCGGGAAGGGAAGTCAGCCCACTGTCTTTGCACATGCATCAGCCTATCAGCTGGGCAGTGCATTTGCAGTCTGAGTCCTGAGTCCCAAGCCTTGAGTCCTGAGTCGTTTGCCCTGAGAGCAGCGCAAACAACTCGAGACTTCGACTCGAGACTTGGGACTTGGACACGAAGACTTGAACTTGGGACTCGGCCCCGAAGACTTACCAACATCCCTGGCTGGATGTTTCTGTCCCTCTGATAGTGAGCTATCAGAGATAAGTAAGTCAATCTGGGCTGGGTACAGATCTGTCTGAATCATCTCTGTTTGGCTAATTTTCAGACAAAGCAACGCACAGCCCTATTACTGGCCATGATATTTGCCAGCAATATTTGTCAGTAATAGGAAAAAAACACAAATATATAAGAAAATATACTCTCATGCTCTTGAATGAGAGAAGAATGCATCACATGCTAAGATGCAATTTTACATCTACAAATTTATTGCTGCCTTGAATTCCATAGCCTTGTGGGGATGTGTTAAATGATCAAGGTCTCAGTCTTCTTTTTCTTCTTCTCTGTTTATAAAGTACCTTTTGTAAAAACTGTGGATCCTCTGAAGACCAAAGACACGTTCTCTCTGTGTGGAAGAAATGCAGCAGAAATAGCAGCAATTTAAACCTTTGTAACACCTTGCTAAAGTGTTTCATTATAGACTAGGCTGACAATCTCTAGACATCAAACACTGTTTCAGCTAATATGTGGCCCCCTCTAGTTTCTGTGGTATGACTATGAGGCAGGGGGAGAGTTGCTTTGGCCTACTCATGTGCCTCTATGAGGGAAAGAACGAGAGGAAGAAAGATGGTTTTCAAGCATTTGCCTATAATAGGAGTAAGCAACATGAGGCTCGTAGGCAGGGGTTCAAATATAGCCCCAGCACCCCCATCCTCCACATCCCATCAAAATTTTGAAAACAAAAAGCTCTGAAGTTCACCTTGTGCCCTCCAGCGGTGTATGAAACAATTTCATTATGTAATGGCGCTCCAGAAATCTCACCCCCACAGCTCTCCATTTTTTAAAATGTTGCCATGAAAAATACAGGGAGGATCTTTTGGTTAAAGAGAGAGAAAAAGAGGGAGACAGGAGGAGGAGGAGGAGGAGAGAGAGAGAGAGAGAGAAATTTGGGGTGGGGTGGGGAACTCAGGGGTGGGTACAAATTTCTGGGGTCACAGGAAGAGATGGGAGTCATCCCCAGATCTTTGGAAGTTGTGCATCCTGGTCTATAAAAGGAACTGCATGTCACAATACTGTACCTGGCTTTGAACATTTTTCCATCAAAATTAAAATGGTGCCTCCATGCTCCAGATTGGAGCTTATTTGTTAATGACAGACAGTGATGGGTTCTCAAGGTAGAAGAACAGTGTTCTCTTTGTTACTATGTAGTAAGGATATGTCTTGTCACATATAATAATTATTATGTGACATCAAGTTAATTCTGGCACATGGCAACCCTTGCCAGCATTTACTAGTTATAAGGTACTCAGAAATGGTTGCTGAGTCCCATCTTCTCAGGATACTGTGAGACTGTGTAGCTTGCCCAAGGCTACTCAGGCTGGCTTTTCTCCCAGGAGGCACAGTGGAGCATTGAACTCCCAACTCCTGGCTCCATGGCTAGGTACTCCAACTCACTGAGCTATCTGTCTTGCCACATATGCAACTACAATTAGTCAGGGTTAATGTTGTTGAATCCTAGATTGTGCAAGCATACTGCTGAACACTAAAAAAAAAAAGGTGCTAAGACACACATGCCCATTATGCATTCTATTGGTATGGTTGCTACCACCTCTGCTCTTGTTTCCATGCCTCTCACCTGTGTGTACAGAGTTCAGCCTACATGCTTCTGCTTGGTGACATAGTTACATAATGCTATGTAAATATGCATACAGTTATATGCCATAATCAGGAGGAGCAAAGTGGGTTGAGCTATTTGCATAAGAGCAACTGGAGAGGCAGCACAGAGGTCTGTGTAAATGCCATGTAAGGATGTTTCCATTTGGTGTGTTAGTACAAGCTGGATGATGATCCAGAAGATAATGCCTTGTGTGCAGATGTGCGTCTTTCACAGTCATACTGGAAGATGAGATGCAGAACCAGAATATGTTAACTAGTGACTCTCCAAGCTGTACTCTCCACTCTGGGACTGAATTTAATCACAGACCTCAGAACTCAATATATTTAGCCAAATTCTTGAACTTTCTTGTTTCTCCCCACCTTGACCATTTTTGATCACCTAGTGTCAAGAAACTGGGGGGGAAAGGGATATTGGTTTCAGTTGCCTGTGAAATCCAGGCTTGTTAGCTTGTGCTGGGATGGATAGGGTAGAAGGGGGCGATTGCCAGTTAACTAGAAGGTTTTGCAAGCTGTGTCTTATCAGTATGAGAAGGAATTTTACAAGGCCATAGTTCTCACTCCTGGTACCAGCTAATTAAGACAATTAATTCAGGTTTTTGCTGAAAAGAAGGGAGGTGAAAAGAGGGAAGTTACTCTGGAAAAGTTACTCTCTCCTTCTGGAAGATTCAGGGTGACTTGAAGACTGGTTGGTGAAATGTCCTTGAGAGGTCTGGAAAAGTGGATGGTGGGTATAAAAAATGGAACGGAGAATTTGCTTAGTTGCCTAGTTTCTCTGAGGATAATGCTATGCTCGCCTGTTGTCTTCCTACTTGATCTATACTATGCATACACTCTGGAACTATGCTGAAGTTCTGCTTCAAAGTTAGTAATAGTCTAGGATAGTTAGCTTTCTTATTTTCTGTGGAAACAGTTCCAGAATTGCCTTAAACCTTTCTAAATGCTCTACAAGTTTATTTTGCTTTTTGAGTTTTGAATAACTTTTTGAAATTGCTTGGAACTTTCCTTTTTACTTTTTTGCAACATCTTTAATAAGATAATAACATTTTGCAGCAGTTTGGTTAGTTTGGGAATAGAAGATTGTTTGGTACTAAAGAAAGGCCTTACCTTGTGCACATACAAGGAGGGAGAGAAAGAACAAGAAACCGGGCCTTCTCGGCAGTGGCCCCTCGCCTTTGGAACAGTCTGCCCCCAGAGATCTGTCTGGCTCCCTCACTGGGTGTTTTTAAGAGCATACTGAAGACCTGGCTCTTTAGGCAGGCTTTCCCTCCTGTCATCACTTGAATTTTTTTCCCATCTTGAACTATATTACTATTGTTATTTTTTTTATTTTATTATATTGTTTTTATTCTGTTTATTATTGTTAGCTGCCCAGAGTAGACTTCGGTCTAGATGGGTGGGGTATAAATTTAATAAATAAATAAAATAAATAAATACTGGATCTCATATATTTTGTGATATTTTGGTTTTTCTACCTGGCAGGGTAGGTGTGCAAGTTAAAGGGTGCAACCTTATACCCAAGTTAAAGGGTGCAACCTCATTCGACCCTCTGCTCTAAAACTGGTGTTGCTGAATGCCAGATCTGTATCCAATAAGTCCCAGGTGATATACGATCTTATTCTGGAGGAGGATGCAGATCTGGCATGCATAACCGAAACTTGGATGGGCAGTGATGGGGGTATTCCTCTGTCCTTTGCTTGTCCTCCCGGTTATGCTGTTCAACACTAGGGTAGACCGGGGGGACGGTGTGTGTGTGTAGCCATTGTTTATAGAAACACTCTGAAGGTTGTTAGGCTCTCTTCTGTGGCGACACTTGGTCTGGAGGCCCTCCGCGTGTCAATTGGGGCCAGGGATGGTATTGGGATCTTGCTGGCATACTGCGCTCCCCGTGATCCAGCCATTTCCTTACCGGAGCTGGCGGACCTAGTCTCCGCGGCTCTGTTGGGACCCCCAAGGCTACTCGTCTTGGGTGATTTCAATATCCATGCGGAGGCGGAGGTTTCCGGTCTGGCTCTTGAGGTCTTGGAAACCATGGCTTCCTTGGACATGTCCCAACATGTTAACGGCCCCACTCACGTGGGTGGTCATATGCTAGATCTTGTGTTCTCTTCTGAGCAGAGGGAGTGTGGTCTGATGGTGACTAACCTTGTGTCTGTCCCCTTGTCATGGTCGGATCACCACCTAACAAAATGCATCCTCACAGTCGCTCTCCCCCCCCCCCCCCGCAAGGAGCAGAAACCTATTTTCATGATCCGCCCTCGCAGGCTACTGGATCCTATAGGATTCTAGGATTCCATGCAAGGGATACCGATTGATCTGGTTGGTGCTCCTGTCGAGGCTCTGGTTGACGGCTTGTCTGCTGCCGCCACCAGGGCTGTAGACACGATCACTACTAAGCGTCCTTTCCATTGCAGAGCTCATCCAGCACCCTGGTTTAACCAGCAGCTGAGAGCTATGAAGCAGAACAGGAGAAGACTAGAGAGCATTTGGAGGTGCAACCCGACGGAAAATAACTTAAAAGCTGTTAGGATTGCATCTAACCTTTACCTTTCTAAGATAAAGGCCACAAAGAAATCTTACTTCGCTATCCAGATAAGCGAAGCTTCCAACCAGCAGGCGGAATTATTCCGCATAGTACACGATCTATCTGGAATTGGTCACAGTGATTGGCATCCCCCTAGTATCTCACCTGAGCAATTGGCAGCATTTTTTAAAGCTAAAGTGGAGGCCATCTGCCAGGACCTAACCTCCTATTTGAAACCAGTAGATTGAGCAGAGACATCCAGCGCATCGTCTTGCCCAGTGAGAATTACTCACTTTCAACCAGTGACGTCACTTGAGGTTGACAAGGCACTTGATCGCTGTCATGCCACCATCTCCTCTCTTGACCCTTGCCCAGCTAATCAAAGCCGCCAGGCTTGTGACAACCGAATGGGCCACAGCAATAATTAATGGGTCTCTCCAGGAGGGCAGGGTTCCCTTTGCCCTAAAGGAGACACTCATTAGGCCCATTAGGAAGAAACCGAGCTTGGCGGCGGACAACATTGGCAATTATAGGCCCGTCGCCAATGTTTCTTTCCTTAGCAAGGTTGTAGAGAGGGTGGTGGCCGATCAGCTTCAGGCTCTCTTGGATGAAACCAATGCTCTGGATCCATTCCAGTTGGGCTTCTGGCCGCGTCACATTATGGAAACAGCACTGGTCGCCCTGCTTGATGACCTGTTGAGGGAAGCCGATACGGGCAAAATGTCCTTGTTGGTTCTCCTTGATATCTCAGCCACCTTTGATACCATCGACCATAGTATTCTCCTGGAACGGCTTTCTGAGTTGGGGATCGGTGACCTGGCTCTTGCCTAGCTCTGGTCCTTCTTGGAGGACCGTTCCCAGACAGTTCAGCTTGGAGAGAGTGTATCGGCCCCATGGCTCCTCAATTGCGGGGTGCCGCAGGGCTCGATCATCTCTCCAATGCAGTTTAATATCTATATGAGGCCATTGGGTGGGGTCATCCGGGGCTGTGGGACTTCGTGTCATCAGTATGCTGATGACACTCAGCTCTACATCTTTTTTCCTACAGCAGTGGGTGCCATTGCATCCCTTGAGCGCTGCCTGGGGGCAGTACTGCAATGGATGTAGGTGAATGGACTGAGGCTGAACCCGGACAAGACGGAGGTTTTTAGGATGGGCGCCACTCCTATCAGTGGTTTGGGAAGCTCCATCTCTTTTGGGGGGGGCAACTGTCACCACAAAGAGTATGGTGCGCAGCTTGGGGGTCCATTTTGACCCAGCGCTTACCATGGAGTCCCAGGTAGCATCTGTGGTATGCACTGCCCACCTGCGCTCCTATCTTGATGTTGGGGTGCTCACCACTCTGGTCAATGCGCTCGTAATCTCGAGATTAGACTACTGTAATGCGGCTCTGATCATCTGCTTCTTATAGCAAAACTCAAGCTTAAACTGAAGAAAGTAGGAAAAACCACTGGGCTAGTCAGATATAATCTAAAGCAAATCCCTTATGAATACACAGTGGAAGTGAAGAACAGATTTAAGGAACTAGATTTGGTGGACAGAGTGCCTGAAGAACTATGGATGGAGGCTCGTAACATTGTACAGGAGGCAGCAACAAAAACCATCCCAAAGAAAAGGAAATGCAAGAAAGCAAAGTGGCTGTCCAACGAGGCCTTACAAATAGCAGAGAAGAGAAGGGAAACAAAATGCAAGGGAGATAGGGAAAGTTACAGAAAATTGAATGCAGACTTCCAAAGAATAGCAAGGAGAGACAAGAGGGCCTTCTTAAACGAACAGTGCAAAAAATAGAGGAAAATAATAGAAAGGGAAAAACCAGAGATCTGTTCAAGAAAATTGGAGATGTTAAAGGAACCTTTTCTGCAAAGATGGACATGATAAAGGACAAAAATGGTAGGGACCTAACAGAAGCAGAAGACATCAAGAAGAGGTGGCAAGAATACACAGAGGAATTATACCAGAAAGATCTGGATGTCCCAGACAACCCAGATAGTGTGGTTGCTGACCTTGAGCCAGACATCCTGGAGAGTGAAGTCAAGTGGGCCTTAGAAAGCATGGCTAACAGCAAGGCCAGTGGAGGTGATGGCATTCCAGTTGAACTATTTAAAATCTTAAAAGATGACACTGTTAAGGTGCGACACTCAATATGCCAGCAAGTTTGGAAAACTCAGCAGAGGATTGGAAAAGATCAGTCTACATCCCAATCCCAAAGAAGGGCAGTGCCAAAGAATGCTCCAAGTACCGTACAATTGCACTCATTTCACACGCTAGCAAGGTTATGCTCAAAATCCTACAAGGCAGGCTTCAGCAGTATGTGGACCGAGAACTCCCAGAAGTACAAGCTGGATTTCGAAGGGGCAGAGGAACTAGAGACCAAATTGCTAACATGCGCTGGATTATGGAGAAAGCCTGAGAGTTCCAGAAAAACATCTACTTCTGCTTCATTGACTACGCAAAAGCCTTTGACTGTGTGGACCACAACAAACTATGGCAAGTCCTTAAAGAAATGGGAGTGTCTGACCACCTTATCTATCTCCTGAGAAATCTATATGTGGGACAGGAAGCAACAGTTAGAACTGGATATGGAACAACTGATTGGTTCAAAATTAATTTCCTAAGTCTTACCATCTTGGTCTTTGCTTATCTTTATGTTGTCTGATATTGTTTGTTTTAAATTTTGTTTTATATTTGGAATGTAAGAGTAGATTCATTGAATCTAGATGGGCAGGATAAAAGCCGGAAAAATAAATAAAATAAAAATAAAATTGTAAAAAAATTTTGGTAACACCCTCGCTGCCGCCCAGAGTAGACCATTGGTCTAGATGGGCAGGGTATAAATATAATATAATATAATATAATAAATAAATAAATAAATAAAAATTGGGAAAGGAGTACGACAAGGCTGTATATTGTCTCCCTGCTTATTTAACTTATATGCAGAATACATCATGTGAAAGGCAGGACTGGAGGAATCCCAAGCCGGAATTAAAATTGCTGGAAGAAATATCAACAACCTCAGATATGCAGATGATACCACTCTGATGGCAGAAAGTGAGGAGGAATTAAAGAACCTCTTAGTGAGGGTGAAAGAGGAGAGTGCAAAAAATGGTCTGAAGCTCAACATCAAAAAAACTAAGATCATGGCCACTGGTCCCATCACCTCCTGGCAAATAGAAGGGGAAGATATGGAGGCAGTGACAGGTTTTACTTTCTTGGGCTCCATGATCACTGCAGATGGTGACAGCAGCCACGAAATTAAAAGACGCCTGCTTCTTGGGAGGAAAGCGATGACAAAGCTAGACAGCATCTTAAAAAGCAGAGACATCACCTTGCCGACAAAAGTCCGCATAGTCAAAGCTATGGTTTTTCCAGTCGCGATGTATGGAAGTGAGAGCTGGACCATAAAGAAGGCTGACCGCCGAAGAATTGATGCTTTTGAATTGTGGTGCTGGAGGAGACTCTTGAGAGTCCCCTGGACTGCAAAGAGAACAAACCTATCCATTTTGCAGGAAATCAACCCTGAGTGCTCACTGGAAGGACTGATCCTGAAGCTGAGGCTCCAATACTTTGGCCATATCATGAGAAGAAAAGGCTCCCTGGAAAAGACCCTGATGTTGGGAAAGTGTGAAGGCAAGAGGAGAAGGGGACGACAGAGGACGAGATGGTTGGACAGTGTCATCGAAGCTACCAACATGAATTTGATCAAACTCCGGGAGGCAGTGGAAGACAGGAGGGCCTGGCATGCTCTGGTCCATGGGGTCACGAAGAGTCGGACATGACTTAACGACTAAACAACAACAACGTGCTCTATGTGGGGCTGCCCTTGAGATTGATGCGGAAACTACAAATGGTCCAGAATACGGCTGCCAGATTATTAACTGGGGTGAAAAAATACCATCACATTTCTCCCACTCTGGCAGCCTTACACTGGTTGCCCATTCGTTTCCGCATTGACTTCAAGGTGTTAATGCTTACATATAAATCCCTAAACGGTTTAGGAACTCGATACCTGGCAGAGCGCCTGCTCTCACCTAGCTCTACTCGTGTCACTCGATCTAGCCAGGCCGGGTGGCTGAGGGGCTTGACCCCAAGAGAGGCCTGAAGAAACCGGGCCTTTTCGGCGTTGGCCCCTCGTCTCTGGAACACCTTGCCCCTGGAGATTCACCTGGCACCCTCGCTGGGAGTTTTTAAGAACAAGCTGAAGACTTGGTTCTTCAGGCAGGTCTTCTCCCCTTCCATTTCTTAATTTCCTAAGTCTTACCATCTTGGTCTTTGCTTATCTTTATGTTGTCTGATATTGTTTGTTTTAAATTTTGTTTTATATTTGGAATGTAAGAGTAGATTCATTGAATCTAGATGAGCAGGATAAAAGCCGGAAAAATAAATAAAATAAAAATAAAATTGTAATTTTTTTTTGGTAACTCCCTGAAGCATCTACAGTTAGAGTGACTCAGAATGTTGGAAGGGATACTGGGCAGGAAGATTTGTCCCAGCCACCAGCACATTGGCCCCCTAGAGCTTACCCAGTCTGGGTAGTGTGGCTGAGTGGTTTGTGCAGGCCTCTCTCTGTCTCTGACATAATCTTGACACCTAGTCAAAAAGTTCTGGAGAATGCAATTTTATGCACAGAATTATGGGATTGCGGGGTGAACATCAGGAAGCAGAGAAGAGACCACAGGAAGCACAGGTCATCCATTTGCTGTTGTAATAAGACTCATGCCCCCACATATTATCTACTTCCTGTACCAGGAAGTGTAGGAAGGTAGGAGAAGTTGCCTTATTGTCTAAGCAATTGGATGACTCCTGCTCTCTTCCCAGAGTGTGGTATTCCTTCCTTCCTTCCTTCCTAATAAGGGTTTAGTCTCCTTGTGATTTTTGGATTTCAATTTATATGTACTGTATATTAAAGGTGCACACTATGGGAGTCCATATGCAGGTCTGGATCTTTATAACATGTATATGTAATGTGTACATTGGGTGAAAAAATGGAAAGAGGTAAGTACAACTGATATTCCATGACCATGGACCCATTAACTATAATGTGAGAAATGACCCATGGTTAGTTACAGGGAAGTACTGTATAGAAAGGAAAGGAATTATGCATTTCGGGGACTTTGCAAGAGAGGGCATCGTAAATAATTGATATGTATTATTGACACCCTTGGAAATAAGAGACATTTGAGAGGTGTGCTGGCAGGTGCTTGGTATCCTTTTACCAATCTAAAATCATCCAGATTAATTATCTCGCCTTCTAATGTACAGCATCTGCCGGGCTTTTAGAAACAGAATTAATCACTTTTGTAAAGACAATGGAATAGGCAAGGGCATTAATGTTATTTATTTGAGGCACTTACTGTCTTTCTACAGACAAGGACACATTGTCCCTGGCTTGACAGATTTGTAAACTGTTTTAACAAAGCAGACAAGGAGGGAGGGGAAAATGGGTACAGAGAGTCTATGGAACTGCACTGCTGAGTACATGCGAGAGAACGCCGGTGTGCAAACGATGGGCATCTGCGAAAGAAGGCAATTAATTGACCACCCCCCTTATAACCACATTTGCTTTTTAAAGACAAAACCAAATTACCTTTTCCTCTCACTTTTAATAATAATTTAAAAAGGAGGAAACAAAAATAGCCCCTTTGAAAATGTTTAAAAGGAGGAGCTGAGTGAGTATGGGGCATTGCTGGTGGGTGCTGCATGCAAACAGAAGTTGCTGCTCTGTTAATAAGGGCCTTTTGTTGACTATGGTTTGATCCAACGGGCTCTTCCCCTTGGCTTTTTCCCTCTAACTTGAAGGTTGTGATACTTTCTTAATCTCGGAAATTTCTGCTAGCCTAAAAAGTAGGATTCAAGTCCTAAAAATTTGCCGGTGAGATGACATGTGCAAAATTGCTGATTTTTAAATTTTGAATTATTGTTGTTGTTATAGTCAAGTGTGGCATTATTTGATCAGTTCTGTATATTTCAAAATCTGAGTGCACCTCCTTAGTACTAACTGTCCCTTGATTTGATTTGATCAAGTGGACCTTTGACTGGCTAGATTGCAAAAATAGTCTGTTCACCTCATTTCCAAAAGAAACATGTGGGACATGTTGTCCTAGTGTAACAGGATAGCTGTGTGCACATCACTCACAATGAGGAAATACATCATGGAAAAAAGTGAACAAAAGATGGGAGCAATTTATATACAATTTGCAGATGGTGATTTATAGCTATATATGCAAATTTAAATGTAATTAACATAGTATATATCACAATAGCTAGGAAGACTGTGACCAGATAATCTGTGCTTGCTTATGATGTCTGCTGTCCACGTGATAAAATTGTTGATGAAGAACTTCAGGTCTGATGTTTTCTTCTCTTCTAGTTCTGTACCTTTTGTCCAGACTCAGACTGAATGAAGGTCCAGTAGAAGGACATCTTCAAACAGAGGACTATCCTTTGATTGCCTTCTAAACTGAAGACTGCTCCCCCCCCCCCCCGGGAAGATATCTAGCTATTCATAGAAGCAGAAAATCAACCCATGTTGAAAGACACACATTGACTTATTAGAACAGGAGAGAAACCCTCTGCGGCAAAGCAAAATCTCCATTTGAATCTTCTAGCCTCTCCTTTTAATAGGCAGAAGCATATGCCAAAGGAAGGGAGAAAGGATAGGCCCTAGATAGGAGAGACTCGAGCCAGCCAATCAGATAATTATCTATGGATCATTTGCAATAGGGGTCTAACCAATCACATGCAACCAGTTAGGAACTCTACCTGCCTTCTCATAATAGTCTAACAGGATATTAAGCATTTCTTGGAAGCTTTGCAGGTTGGTTCATATTTGTTAATACCACTTATCCAACAGGATGATGGCAGTGGCAGGAAGGATGGGGAAGTTTGGAGGCATCTGTTGCTGAGTGACAGACTGACTTTGATTTATACATATATAGCGATGCAGACAGGCAACAGGAAAATGTGGTTTCTGTGGCCCCAGAAATGTCATACTGGCTGTATTACTTCATCAAACTGTCAAAACTCCCATTGCTTTCCACCCCTGCTTGTCTCTCAGGGGCCCTGAGGTCTTTATGCAGGAGAGAATGAGCCAGCTTGCTTCCCCATCAGTCAGCCCCTCTGAGGACAGTTTTCCACAAAGAGCCTTCCTTCAAGTGGAGGTTAGCATGTCGCTTCAGATTGGCTTTTGCAAGAAAAAAATGTGTTTGCAACTGAGCATGCAAAGACTGACAGAGCAAAGATAGGGCAATAGCCAATGTTGTCATGAAGAGATTTGGAGAGTGACACAGGCAAGTGTGGGGGTGAGGGAAAGAGTAGGAATCTATCCCCTAATGGCTGCTGCAGGATTGGGCAAAAGCCATCACTTAGAGACGCCTGCATAACTTTGTTGTCTGTTCCACTCAAACAATTCCAACCACTCTTAGAAAAATCTTCCCATTGTTGTTGCTTCAAATCTAGAACCTAGTCAACCCAGGCATTTTGCAGCCAGAGGGGTAGGGCAGGCTCTTGGTTCTGCGGCACTGAGCAGCAATACCATTAGTGCCCTAGGACTTATTCCCCTAAACATTGAAGGGGGAGATTGATGAAAGAGGGTGATTATTCTTGCTAAGAGGCTAGTTCTCCATAGGTGAGCTTTGCACAGAGGAGTCCTCATGAGCTTCCCAAGGAGCCCCCAATGTCTCCAGAACACAAAGGCCAGGTTAAGCCCAGTTTGGAGATGTCTATCTTTTCTTTTCTTTTTTCTTTTCTTTTTTCTTTCCTGGTAAGTATATCTTTCTGGAGCTGCTGATTATGTCAGTGGTCCAAGTTACAGATTCACTTGGACACAAGAGGCTTTCCACCCATGTTGGGACCCTGCAAAAATCAGGGGTCCAATTTATGCCGAGTGTCCACAAAATGGGGTGGGGGTGCAATGAAACCAAAGGCAGAGGTTGCAAGACTCCTCCATACTCCTTTTTGTGCAAGCATTGCATACAGCATGAACCAGCTGAAAAAGGGCTATAGCCCTTTTATGGAACACATGCCCACCTTAACTCAGCTGGTGGGATGGACTTGAAAGCCAGACTCTACAGTGGGGCAGAGGTCCCAAGGACGTTCACTGGGTTGTGCTTCATGGGGTATTTCCATTCCAAACTTCATAGGGATTCAAAAGTTCAAAGCCAGCACTTTGAAATGAGCCTGGAGGGAATCCAGTAACTACTGGTGTATCCTTTCTTTTTGCTTTTCTTTGACCTGCTTGTTATTATATTGCCAAGAAGCTTTATAATAAATCTTCTGAGTTTCTTTTTGTTGTTGTTAGTGTTTGTGAATAAGCTGGTGTGGAAAGCAATTGACAATAAATAAGAAGCAACTGTAAGTGTTCAAATAATTAATGTTTAAAATATGCCAGTTGTCCTCCTTTGACAAGAGGGAATAGCTCTGTTATTCTAAAGACTACATTAATTCTGCCAGAGTACGTGAAGGGACACAATTCACCAATGTGTGCTCAACAGATAGTCAAATTGCCTCATTCATAGGAACAGGAGACTATCCTCCCCAATGGGGTTAGCAAACTTAGCATTGTTTGCCCATTCGCTATATTTCTTGGCTGTGATATGGGCGGCATATCAATCACAGGCACCTCTGCTTGCATTAAACATTTCTCGCTCTTTCTCCTGTGACAAGTGAATTATTGTCACGTTTGACAAGGCTGCTGCATGTGTCAGGTTGACTGTGGTCAGAAAACGTTCCAGAAATTCAGCAAGGATTGAACCCTTGTTATTTTAGCCCCTTGCTTAACTGTGTTTTTTTCAGCCCCTTGGCATCCTGTGTTCCACAGTCTGCCCAGAAAATTACAATTCCTAACTAAACAGACATGCACCACCAGCAAACAAACTTCCCTAGAGGATACAAAACTTCCCCGAGGTTTGTTAGCTGTGTTGAAAGTCAGGGAAGACCATCAAAACATTATGTAGCAACACCACTGAACCATTTCATCCACATTCATCTGTAAAATTAGGGAGCCATGCTTGCTAAATGATAGGAATTCTGATAGACGCTGCCATCCATTTTCATCACTGCTTGTTAGATTTGTCCAGAAATGTACTATTTTTATTCTGTAGCACTGACAGAATGCCAGAAGCTGTGTAGAACAGACATGATAGGACCTCTATCACAAAGAGATTATAAGATACCTTACAGCAGGCTGGCAGACAAAATAATGAAGGAGCCAGATGTTTATGACTACTAGAGCTGTGGCAGGTGGTGATGGGAGGACAGGCAGGCTGAGGAAAGAGAGAGAGAACACTATCTCACCACCTCTAACTAGGCAAACTGCCCCATTTGGCAGAATCAAGGAAACCATGGTCCACTAGAAGCTGGAACCTATTTTGCTTCTGAATGATCGTGTCCCCACGTTGCTGCTGCCCTCTGCCTTATCCCTGAAGGAAGAAATCTTGTGGGCCAGATATAGGTGGGCAAGTGGCAGACACTCTACAGAAGATGGAGGCCTCACATATCTTCACCCTCCTCCGCCTGTTTGAATGATAGTGCCCATGATCTGGACCTCAATGACGCTGACATTTTCTGCCAGGGGTTATGAGAGTTGTTAGATTTGTCTCTAACTTGGTCTCTCACAGTTCCAGAAGGAAACTGCTTGCTGAGTGTGGGGGGTGTTTTCTAATTGTTTGCCATACAACTAGTCTTCCAATTGGTGCATGACATTCCACCATTTAATGAGACAGCTCTCCCATCTGTAACTTTAAAAGCGGCATTGCAAAAGGAGTGAAGTTATGCCTCATTATCCTTCATTATATCTCATTATCCTTCATTAAGTTACAGAGACAATGTAATGTAATTATAGCTTCATTACTGGAAAAAGAAATTAATTACAAGTAACTAGTTATTTAGAAGTAAATACTCCAAAGCTCTGTTTGGATCGACACAGCTGTCTGCATTTTGGATTCCCTTTGAGGAACCAGCTATGGGGACTGTCATGATCATCTGTTCCTCAAAAGGTACTGTCACTATACGGTGGAATTGAATGCCCTCCAAGCATTTGGATAGATTCATCTTAGTTCTATTCACTGGAAAAGGGAGGCACAAGACAGAGCTCCCATTCCTATTTGTAGATGCCTCCCCGATACACAATATTTCCTACAGCCCTGTTTTTGCTCAACAAGTGCCTGTGAGCTAGGAGTTACCTCCTCTACAGAAGCAGTTATGTTCAGGACACAAAGAGGAATGCTGTAAGCAAAGCTGAGATGGGACACCGGGTAGCCAGTAATCAAAGTCCAAGAATTGCCAGGATGCTAATCATGGTCTTTTCATAAATCAAGGCCATACCATGTCAACCATACAGTCGGGACAGGCAGAAGGTGCAATCATGAAGGTGCAATCATGAAGCAGTCTAGTGAAGACAGATAATCGGGGGACCCAATCCCACCACCACCACACAAGTCAGCAGGTGAGAGACACTGCAGAGCAGCCATTTTGTCATAAACACCTGGGCCAGAGACAGCAGCCCTAACAATGGCTCATGTGCTTATATTTTCTCCACAGCCTCTTTACAGGAGACAGCCCCTTCAACCTCAGAAGGGACAAGGCAAATGCTGTGTCACCTCACCAGCAAGGTGAGTCAAAAACAGGTAGCCGAATCATAGATTCCCTTCCCAACTCCAGGCTGGGGTGGGTAAAAAGAGATGCTCATTTCTGTCATTTTTCCACAGCCTCCAGAGAGGAAGCTGGACCTTCTACTTCAGCCACAGCCATTCAGGCTCTGTGTTTCAGCAGAGGTAAGGAAATATTCATGAACAGCTTAGTTTAGCAGCACATTTAAACTTGTACACATCTCCACCAACTCTGCACTCCTTGTTTGCTATTTACAAACAGAGGCCAAGTGGATGCCATGATTGTATTTAGCTGTGATCCCATATTAGGTTTCAATTTTGCCATGAAAGTCATGTCATGGAGTACAGAGTGGCCATGTGAAAGTCATCACTACCATATTTGGAAGAAGATGCTTGTTGGTTAGTAAGATAACACGTAGGTAGGTCTCAGTCCAGAAGGAGCATGGTTCCTAACTAGACATGGGGGTATACAAATACCCCCACACAGGTGGACATAACGAGGGTCCAGACCCCTGGGGCTGGACCGTCCACTCACCTTCCACTGTTGCTCCCTTCCTATCGCTCCGGTGCTCGCGGTCTGCGAGCCACTCCTGGCAGGAGGCGGGAGGACGAGCCTCGCTGCAAGGTCGAAGTATATCTATTCCTAACTAATAGCTCCACATTTATTTCACAGAAATATGAACAGAAGTCCCTGCTGGAACATGGGCCGAGGAAGCTGTGCAAACAGAGGTCCAAGAGGAGAGGGCCCAAACAACCTCTGTGGAGTATGTGCTTGGCCATCTCAGGAGTCTGGACATCCAGAGGTAAGCAAACACAGACCCACATGGTCTTTCTATGTAATGAGAGAAGAGCCAGGGCAGACCATATTTCCTGGCATGTAGGCAGGGCAGTAAGAGGGATGAGTGAAAACCCAAAATTTGGCAACAGAAACATTGCCTGGTTGCTAAGTACTTTTCCTTGTATGTTTGCAGAGGTTGCTTTGGAGATGCAAATGGCTACCCTGGAACAGACTGGAATCCCTTACCCTGAATGAATAACAATACTCCCGCAAAGTCCTTTCACTGTAAAGACTAGTATTTTATGCAAAACCTTTGTTTAAAAATGTTATAAATGTTTGCTTTAAAAAAGTTTACACACACCCCCATGCACATACACACACCACTAAAAAAAAATTCTGCACGTTGGTTTCGTTGTATTTCCCCCACTCCCTGGTGCTTCCAGGGCACTGTGCACCAGGAAGCCCATCAACATCTAGGTCATGTAGAGCCATCTAAGCACGAAGGTTTCCTTGTACTCCACTGTAGTGGTGGAGCCTTATCCAATCAGCAGCAGCCGCTATCCCAACACCCTGGAATCGGAAGGTTGTAGTCCAGGAATATAATATGCAGCCAACCGTTCTGAGCTTGGGGAGGGGGAAAGCGGCCAGGCCTAAACCCCCTGCCACCATGCAATTGCCACTGTTGATTCCTGCGCCACAGAGTCCCAAAAACATTGGAGCAAGCACATTTCACATTTCTCTGTTTTACAGGTTCCAGGGATAAGAGGGGGGGAAGTGGGGGAAATATACTGGATCATTGAAACATTGCTAATAGGCGGGCAAGGGTCTAAAATGTTTGCAGGAAAGTGCCAACAGTAGAAGAGGAACACCGAGCATGAGATGGGTGGGCAGTGAGAGAAACCACTGTTGGTAGTGCAGAAGAATTGGGCCAAGTAACACAAGGCCAGTATCGGTTAGGTGGGCAAGGGTAAAGAACGCCTGCTGGGTTGCTGCTGTAGCCATAGTGTTGGGAAGGTGCCAACAGTAGGGAGAGAGAAACACCCAGCATGGGATGGGTAGACTGGTGAAGGAAACCACTATCCACAATGTGGAAGGGGGGATGGCTTGTAAAATAAAAGATACAATGCTCTGTTTCTTAGCACAACGTTTAATGTTTGGGTGCTGCATATTAATATTTTGCTGTATCAGTGAAAGCAAGGATGATCCACAGACACATTTTCCTGAACGTGCTGTAAAATGGTAAAATGGCAGTTTCAGGTAGAAGGACATGATTCTGTTCTGCCACTTGGAGATGTTACCACACCTAATAGCAGACCATTCTCCACCTGGTGGGGAGAACACGGTCCCTCCCCAATGTGGATACTCAGACAAACAGCTCTGGAAGCGCCTCCTGGTAAAAGATGTAGAGAAACATCTTCAGTCATATCCATACTCACAGCTGTCTTATTAATATCTATATACCCACTTTCAAGTGATCTGTGTGATTGCACAGACTGGAAAAGCACTTTTCTCTGATCCTAATTACTCCAAATAAACAGCAGGCTCCCTGGTAGACCAATCTGAAATGGATTGGCATCCCTTGGGTGTCCCTGGGCAGGAATTGGTGGCTAGGATCCCCAGCTAAGGCAGGCCCTCCTCTGCTGAGGAATCTGCCAGGAATGTCATCATAACACTATTTATACAAAACCTGGGCTCTTAAGGAATGGTTCTCTGCTCCCTTCCACAATTTGCTGGATTTTTAAAACACACAAAAGTTTCCATGTATCTCTGTGGATTCTCCGATTAATGGGCTGGAGAGATGTTGAAATATGCTATTATACAAGTTCAGACCTATCTTAACAAGATTCTGAACCATGTAGAGAATATGAATGGTTTTCAGGAGTGTGAAGATGATAAAGGTGATGTGAGTTACCCTATCATTGATTAGTTTATCCATTAATCATGTTTACAGTTTCACAGACTATTGTAACAGGGTTGCAATGAAGCAATCCAGCTAGATTCATGGCATGGGTCTTTGATGGAGCCAACAATACTGTAGATCAAGCATCACTTTAATTGTCTGGAGACATTCTTTTTGTGCTTTAAACAGAAAAAAGTTTCCTCGCAACTTCACAGCCCAGAAATATACAATCAGAGTTATGGCTACCTTTCTAAAGTAAAGGAAATAGCAGTGTGTGCAATAAAAGGACAAAAATAGAACCCAGAACACAGCTTTGTTGGTGGCAACAATAATCAACCCAGTCACCATTATGTGTCATCTCAACTCTCTAAAACATTTTAAATTACGGCCTTTCATGGGTCTGCATCAGTCTTTTTTTCCTTGTTTTTCCTCCTGCCTTTTTAGCTTGTTAACATCTGGAAGAAAGTCAGTACCACTAATCTAAATGGAGTTTTTCAGATTGTTAGCTCAGAGGCAAAGGGTGATTTTCTTGGGTGTTTGCTATTGATTGATTCCTCTATCCTTTTAAATATATTTTGTATAGCACCTTGTTTCCTTTGCTGCACAATAATGAATATTACTGTGTTATTTAATGGCGAGAAGCTAGAAGTCTGCACACGATTCTTGTTCTTGTCTGCAGTCCTCAAAATTTGCCATCTTCTATTACAATGAGGAAAAAAACCCGCAAAGGCTACATTGAGCTTCCTGCCATAATGTGTGCTTGCCTCCTTCTTTTCTTTCTTCCATATCTTTTGAAAATGCTGGGCTCGGAACTGTCCGTCCTAGACAAATGAAGCAAGCAAAGCCTGAGAACCATATCGGAGATGCTGTCATTCCAAGATAACAGTCCGTGCTAGTGACAAGCTACAGGTGCCAATCTATTTTTGCTGTTCTTCCTCATGTGATTGGCTCTGTTTGTCACCAGCCCCTAAGGGGGGGGAAAGGGGGGGGAGTTTAGCCACCCTTTCCAACTTTCCTGTTCGATTTCTCTTGTACATAGACACTTGTTTTCCAGAAAGCAGGAATTCTTCTTTGCTCACCCACAAAGTAAGTCCTGTCTACTACACTAATTTTTTTCCCCTCTCACATCCTAGGAAGTGTGAAATTTTGCTTGCAAATCAGCTAGGGATTATTTTCAAGCACAAGTCCGGTTCATGGCCTTGAAACATGGTCACATAATGACAAATGTGTTTGTTTCATGGTGACAGAGTGGTCACAGCATGCACTAGATAGGGAAGGGTCAAGTCAAAACTCTATTCTCAAAATTCACAGACATCTTAGACATTCAAAGCCTAGATTTCTTTGGAGTCGTGTTCAATTAATTATCTGTCAAGATGGGTTTAACGCTATACTACATTTCTTTCTCTCATATAGCAAGTGCATGTAACCCTTGGGTCCACACTGAGGACCAAGTTCAATATCTGAGGGTAGGCTACTATTCAGTTTTATTTAGCTCCCCCTACTTCTTTTCTGAACACACAGAGAACAAAAGCCCAATACAGAACAGCATGTCCCAAAATCCATCTAGAGTGAGGAAGCTCCACATCCTTAGCCTTTACTATCAGGAAGATAGCAGACTCTTGTCACAATTGTTGTTGTTCTTGTTGTTGTTGTGTGCTGTCAAGTCAGAACTTAGTGACCCGAGTAGGGCTTTCAAGGTAAGTGAGGTATGTAAGCAATGGTTTTACCAGTTCCCTCTCCAGTGCATTTCCATGGCCAAGTGGGGAATTGAAACCTGGTCTCCAGAGTCCTTGTCCATCACTCTCTTTACTACACCACACTGGGGCACTCTCAAAGTCACGTAATTCAGTGTACAGTTTTTAGCAGCCTCCAGGTGTATCACAGAAGATGGTGCCAGTAGGCAGGCTAAAAAATATAAGGCAACCAGGATGTGTCTCAGAAATGAATCTCCAGCAGGTGGCTCTTCAGCTCTGAGCCAAAAAAGGTTGCTGAGCCTGGTGTGATTTCGAAGCAAAATGATTTTGGCTAATAGCAAGGCACCTCTGTATTTCAATGAAACCTCCTCTGTTTCTAAGGTGTGTTTGTGGGGCAGTAGGTGGGGCGGGGAGAAGGAGCAACCTTTTGCCCACTTCTCTTTCTCCAGCAACATGAAGAAGTCACTTCCATTTGTGGTCAACCCAGCCATACTCTTACCAGGTAAGCATGCTGACACAAAGAAACCAATGACCTAACTCTGTCTTGCTCTTTAACTTATCCCAGGAGTTAGAATAAAACATTATAGCTCAAACATTACAACTCTGTGAAATATGCAAATAAGCATGGTATGCTGGGTTCAAACACTAGGTTCTCCCTGCACTTTCTGCTTCCACCACTTGGTGAGGTGTGTCATTTCCTCTACAACTTTACACACATGATTTGACTTTAATAATAAATAATAATCATGTGCTGTCAATTCTGACATATGGCGACCCTTTTCTGTGTTTTCCAGGTAGAGAAAACTCGGAAGTGGTTTGCCCTTCCCTTCTTCTCAGACAGGACTTTGTGGGAGAAGTTTGCAGAAAGGAGGGAGATGAGTTGCTTGTGGCAAACCAAACCAAAAACAGACAGACAAACAAAAAATATCCTGTAGAAATCAGCTGAGAAATCTGTTTCCCTCGAATAAGAATCTGAATCCCGAGTGCTGAGTAAGATGCTGACAATCCAATCAAAAGGCAGGTATTAAATAGCACCAGTTCAAACTAGAGATATGCACCAACTTTGGGCAAAGCCCAAATTGCTCTCTGGGTCACCTGATTCAGGCCTGTTTGTGTGAAGTCCAGATCAAAATGGAATGGTCAGATTTGGTTCCACGGGAAGGCAAAGTGAATTTGCAAATCAGTTTTGATCTGGGGCATAAATCGAACGAGATGGGCACAGATTGCTTCAACCTACACACTTCTTTTAACAAACAAATGTTAAAGGTGTCTACTACACAAACCTTTGAAATGTCTGAAATTTATCAAGGCCAAGATGTACACTACAGATGACTATCATTAGAGCTGGAATTGTATTAGCACTTCAGAGATGTGATTTAAGTAAACCTTCATGTCTGAGAAATCATAATTGCAAATGAAACCAGTGTTTTACTTGCAAAGACGAACCAAGTTAATTTGCAAACTACTCTGTCATGGAACTGTAAGGTGGTGTTTACAATATTCCCAGGTTGTCCTCCATCTAAATATCAAACACAGAATGGCCTGGCTTCAAGTGCATTACACTATACCCTGGATTGTTCTGAGTTTCTTGGAGGAAGGATGGGATTTTAAAAAAATGCAATCAATACGTAGCAGAAGGCTGTTTTCCTCTCCTCAAAATTAGCCTTGCCACTTATGAGCAATGAAAAGTCCCTGATGCCCTACTAAAAACAACTTTTGAGAAGCTTGGAGGGGGAGAGGAAATGACTTGTCTGTCTGCATCCTTTTGTGTGTTCCCTTTTTTATGAGGTGTAGCTGTTGTAAGAAGCAGCCTATTTTTCACCATAGATTTTTCTCTGAGTCCTTTCATTTCAGACTCCATGTCCTTTTTATTTGTATCTTTGTTCCCCCCAATGGTCAAACAAGGCAACTGATTGAATATAAGCAAGAAGATACCTATAAAACACTAGTCTTATTTGTATAGACTTCTCTAAGTAAACTATTTTGTAACAAGTGAGAAAGGAGCACATTAACTACACCGCCTTCTGTATCTGTTCTCATCATCTTTGTCATATTGACAGAACGCTAATACGTCTGGAGAGGAATGTCTCTTCTACTCATGGGGGTTCTCAGCCTAATGTAGAAACTTTGAAATCTGAGGAGAGAAAATGGCACAAGTAGAAGAGAGGGACTGCTCCAGACATTTACCCTCAGCATGAGGATTAAAATAAGAATGAGGCAAGGGACCAGAGTTAATATGGTTCTGGTTGTCCTCCCTCAATGTGTATCGTCATAAAGTAGAGTTGGCCACACTGTCTGGAATATTCTGGAAGTTCCAAGTGCTATTATAAGATCCTATTTAAATATCTGAGTAGGGCTACTGTAGAATTTGTGAGTTCTGTCACAGAGCTGTACAGAGTGTTTGGGCTCCCTCTTTCACCCAGAATAGATGTCTGTATTAGCAAACAAAATATATTGGAGAAGCAGAGAGCACTAAATGGAAGGAAGAGGTGGTATGTTTTCCTTAGTACAATTGCTACTGATCATGTTTTGACTGGACAAAGAAATTAGCTGCTTGCCTGACAGATTCATATTGCAAATATCAACAGAACCCCAAAGCAGCAAGAGGAGACAAATGAACCAAGGACTTGCACTCACCTAGAAATGTTTTAAAACTTGTTTAAAAGCCTACAGGACGTTTTACGTTACATCTTGTACTATATAACAAATGTAATCTTATGGTGCAATCTGACGGGCATTTAGCTGCTGTTATGGCTGGTGCTGGGGTGGGTTGGTTTGCTCCTTTTTTCTGGCAATCACATGACATAATTGTTGGAGCAAACCAGCCTATCCCCAGTGTGTTTCTACAACACCTTCTGGGTCCCTTTCAGGAACTTCTAGTTTTTTTTGGTGTGGATAGGATCACTCCATTTTGGGCCCCTTCCAGTGTGTGTGATTGCTGGGAATGATCCAAAGCAAGCTTGGGGATGTCAAAGTTTCTTCTTTTGTCAATATGCCATATCATAAGAAGATAGCCACTTCAGGATATTGGCAAATTGCGCACTTCCTCTGCTTTACAGAGGGGCAGAGGAAGGGGGAAATTTAAACTGTAATAGGGCATCAATAATGCACTGCTTCACTTATAACAAAACTTAAACAATTGAAAATTTCCTCCTGGAAGTGGGAGGAAAGAGGAGGGGGCAATGGGAGAATTTTTTTCCTCTTTTTGTCACTTGTCTTCAGGTTTGGGTCAAGAAACTGCCTGCAGCCAAATTCACTAACAACCAGTACTGTGGGCAGATTTTTGACCCAACCTTTAAGACAAGTAACAAAGAAAAGAAGAAAAAAATCCCCTCGTTGACCCCTCCTGTTACCTCCCACGTCTAGAAGGACTAATAAAAAAAAACCGGAGCAGAGGAAGTGTTTAATTTGACAGTATTCAGGGCCGTTTGAGATGTGTACATCATTTGGATGTAAGGGTCATACCAGTTGTGTGGTCCTTGTTCTGTATCACATATATAAATATATATATATGATTTGAATACTTCCCCCCAGAGTGCCTCCAAAATAGCGTTTTGCACTAGAGAAGGAATAATCTGCCAGGCCATTCTAAATGGCAAACTGGCAACAGGGCTTGGCAGAGAATCTAAAGATGGACCTGTCTTGTAGGCGATTCTCTGAATCATTAACTTCACTGCCAGAAATATGCCAGGCAAGATACCAAAAGGATTTTGTTCCCAGTGATGACAAAATGCACCAAATTTCTAACATGCACAGGAAGGCTGATATGAATTGAGAAATACTTGGTTCTTCTCACTTCTGCCAACAGAGTACAAGAGTAGCAGACATTGCCATATTTTTCCATGAAACAACAGAGTGAAAAGAAAAAAGGAGAAAAGTAGAAAAGAGGTGGGGAGAGGGAGAAATAATCCTTAATGTTATTGTGACCTATGCAAAGCCTGTATAAGAAAGAGCACATTCATTCATCTGCATTCCCTCCAAAGCTGTTAGTAACATAAGGCAAATGTATAAACTGATATATGAGTGGTGTGTGTCTGTGGGGGAGAGAGAAATAAGAAAATATATAATTTTAGAACCTAACAGTTTACCTTAAAGCAATACATTAGCCCCTCTACTCTGCCTTAATTCTGAAATGTCTGCCCAGGAGACTGCAAAGAGAAATACAGGCTTTGGTGACCTCATTCTGAGCACTCCCCAGATGTACTTGGGTCCAGGCTCTCTGAAGGACCATGTTTCTCTGTATATGACTGCCTGGGTTCTGCATTTTTACTGCTACACACTTTCCACTTTCTGTCCTGGCTCTTCACTGGCACTTTTGGCGAGGACATTGGAGAGGGTCTTCTCAGTGGCTGCTCCCTTCCATGAGTAGCTAGAGCTCAGCAGCTGACTACTGAGGAGGGGCCTTTTTCCACGGTGTCCGTTTTCCCAGCCGCGGTTTCTGTTTTAAATCCTGTAGTTATTCTGATGTGTTAATCTGTTTAATTGTATTATAATATTATAATTTATTGGGTTTTTAAGCTGTTTATTATTCCACTGTATTCAGGAAATGTGAAATAGTTAAGATCCTATGAAAGACTTCGAAAAGGTAGAAAACAGGAGCTATTTTGCTGGAAATTTGAAGGATTATTTCACCTCACATGAGCCCACTGAGTTTTTAAGATCTTCTGGGGGTGCCCTTCTCTTGACTCCACCAAGTTCATTCGGTGAGGACACAAGAGAGGGCCTTCCTAGTGGTGGCTCCCGGGCTTTGGAATGTACTGTCCCAAGAAGCCAGGTTGGTTCCCTCCATCCTGTCGTTCCATCCTCAGGCAAATACCTTCCTTTTCAGGCAGGCTTTTAAGCCATAAGTGGGGAGGTCTAGGGAATGCTGTATTTATGAAATTCAGATATTTTTAAATGGTTTTTTTTTAAATTTAACAATTGTTTTTACTCTTGGTTTTAATCTTGCTTAATGTTTAATTGTGTTTTAATATACTTTGGGATAGCATTTTAAACCTGTTATTATTATAAAATTGTAATTGTTGTGAGCTGCCTTCTCTCTATTGAGAGAAAAGTAGCAAATAAATAAATAAATAAATAAATAAATAAATAAATAAATAAATAAATAAATAAATAAATAAATAAATGTGAAGAACGACAATGCTGGAAAAAAAAAAGTGCTAGTGTAGCCCCAGGGGGTCAGCCCAGTTACATCCCAAGACTGGAGAGTCAGCGCATTTGAGGGCAAGTGGGGCTTTTTCAAAGGTTTTGCTCTGCAGAATAGGAGACCACATAGAGCTATTGTTCAAAGCTATATGTTTCTCTCCAGTCAAAGCGAAGGCACTCCTAAAGTATACATCAGTTAGATACAGTTCTCCACTTAATTTTAAAACTAGTTTTGACTAAAACAAATAGTTTCTGCTACCTCAGGATTTACCTTATTAGGACCAAAAGTTTAAATTGTTAATTCCTTCCTAAATAAATCTCTAGATTACACATTGCTGCTTCCTTGTTAAATTAATCTCTAGATTACACATTGCCAGCAACATTCCACAGAAGCTACACTTAGGTCAGCATGTACACATAAGGTTATAAAGACATGGAAGGGTCTTTTTAAAATGGTTACATCATTCCTAAGCAGGAAACAAAGTTTAATTAATATTTATAACAAAACCAATTCTCAAAACACAATAGCTTACACCTATTGAGAAGACTTATCCATTTATCATATAGTAAGGTGAATGTATACTTCATTTTATATGTATAAGGATGTGAAAGTTTATCAGATTTGTTTTTGTGACATTTCTCAGAATTCCAATAGCATTCATGTCTAGACATGGGAGCTTCGTATTCGTCTCCTGGTGTGTGTGTGTGCATCCGCTGGTGGAGACATCGCGCGGATGTAGTCTTGCTGGCCCTGCCCTGCCTCTCTCCTCAGCCAACTGCTCAGCAGCTGAGTGAGGAATCTAGTTCTCCTGCCTCCTCACTGGAGTGGTCAGCTGTGGGGAGAAGCAGGGCAGCATCAGCAGGACTACACCTACGATTGGCATGATCTTGCCACCGCCGGCCGTGCATACACCAAGGAGCCCAGTAAGTGGATCGGGCTGGGTCTGGGGGCCAGAGAAGAGCCTCCGGGACACCTGTGCTGGAGGGCTTCATATTTGTTTCCCCCAGGAGTTCCCATGTCTATTTGTGTCTCATTGTGTTTCACCTTGGCTTGCACAACATTTTTTATTCTTTGTCTCGATTTTGATGCAGACTTTTCTTAATGCATCCATGTTTTACACCTTTTCCACAATGGCTAAAGGATGTGTGTACATGTTTCTCAAATGTACATGTTTTCAATATGTACATTTCCTCCTTTATAAGTAAAAAAAAAACCCATAGAAAAAGAATCTGATGTGCATACTTTTCATAATAGGTGTGTGCTATCTTTAATAGTTTTGCAGACCATGGCTGAAATTCTGTTCCTTAGCATAGTAAGTTGCAGTAGAGTAGGCCCATTGAATCAGTGGGGATTTGGTGAGTCAATCCCTCTGTAAACTGCATTGATTCAAATGGGCCTACTCTAGTTGTGACTTACTATACTAAAGTAAGTTTCAACTAGAGTTGGTTCATTTCAATCAAGGGAACTGAGAGAGGAGCTGACTCACCAAATCTCCACTGATTCATTGGGACTACTCTAGTGAAACTTACTATGCTAAGCAACATGATTTCAGCCCATGACTCAGACTAATGCATTCTTAAAAATCCAAATTACTTAAGGTTTCCTTTGCATTGCTAGATATGTGCATTTGTAGATAATGGATCTCTGAAACTTTTGAATGATCCTGACTTGAGCTTGTTTAATTCTCTGTTATGCACCAGTTTCTTTACCAGGTCAAGGCAAAGGGAAGCAAAAGTGGAAATAAGATTCTGTTCAACTCCACATTTGCAAACAAAATGCTCATTAAATGTCAGGTGGGTCATTCTGTTATGTATATAAGAAACTGAGTGTTGTCAAACATCTTATGTTATCCTCTTGACTTGCTCAATAGCTATGTGAGGCTGCACAGAACAAAAGTAGGTCGAATCTCAAGCATTCACACCCAGTAAACAGTCTGCATTGGTGGAGTTCATTGCAGTTTGGGAACAAAACAACAATGGTCTGAGGTACTCTTCAGAAATCTACCTGAAAACAGAAAAAGAAAGGCCAATAGAAAAGAACATTATTCATAGCTTTGAGATTAGAAAGATGTGTCTTAGCATGAACTACTTTAATTTTTACTGCATAGCTTGAGAATGCTGACTGTAGCTTGGCTGCACAGTTTTTCACGTATTTACTCAGGCAGATGCTTCCTTGGTTTGAGGGAGCTTCCTCCCAGTTAGGGGGGGGGGAGTTGCAGCTGGACAGATTCAGTCTCCTGGGAAGAATTTCGTTACTCACAATGGAGAGTCTGAATATGCTCATAGGCCTTTATTTTATTTATATTAGGGACTTCTTCACCACATTCGCTGTCAGGACTCAAATAAAGAGTCTCAAAAAGGAGATTGTAAACCACAATGAATAAAATACATTAAAGCATTCCACATGAAAACCACATTAAAACTTCATAAAATCCAACAAAAAGAAATGCAAGACAATAGCTGAAATCCTGTTGCTCGGTGTAGTCAGGTGCACTAAAGTAGGCCCATTGAATCAGTGAGGATTTGTTGAGTCAACGCCTGCATAAGTTCCATTGATTCAAATGGGCCTCTTCTAACTGCAACTTACTTCAGCATAGTCAGTTTCAACTAGAGTAGGTCTATTTGAATGAATGGACCTAATGGAGAAGTTGGATCATGAAATCCCCACTGATTCAATGGTCATATTCTGGTATGATTTACTATGATAAGCAACAAGATTCCAACCATTAAAATATCAGCCTAAATAAGGGGTAAGCAATTTCTGTGGGTCTAGGGGGACAAATGTCTCCCCTAGAAATCTACTGGGGATTCCCCTTTACTAAAATTACCAAGAGAGAGAGAGAGAGAGTTGGCAATGGCACCAGAAATATATACTTTCCCCCACAAAAATAAAATGCATGAGATGCACTTACCTTGCTTTCATGGCCCATAGCATTATCAGAAGAGTTCTGTATCTTCCTTTCACAAGAAAGACCACTTCTGTTGGTACTGCTATGGCAATTCAGCAACAGGGGTGGGAGATGATCCTTGGGAGGCCGCAAAAATGAAGGGGGAGGCTGACTGTGGCCCAAGGGCAATATGTCCCCCCTTCCAGATCTAAACCAATCATTTAAAAAATATCAATGAGTACAGAAGAGCAATAATTAAATCAGACTCACACAAAAACATACCAGCCAGAATGCTCTTGGATTTCCAGGGAATAAACCCCAAACTGCGTAACTGGTGTGTGCATTTGTCACACTCTTGGAAATACCTAGAGCAGCGATGACGAACCTATGGCACGCGTGCCACAGCTGGCACGCAGAGCCCTTTCTGCGGGCACGTGAGCCATAAATCACCAGATTGCTACTCCCCCCGCAGCCAAACCTCAGGAGGTGGCTGCAGCCGCGGGGCTGACACTTCGACGGAGCAGCTGGCACTGGCGGCAGATCCGGAGTGGGGTCTCGAGGCACCTCCGTGCCCGGGATTCCCCCTTCTGCCGCCACTTCCGGTTCCGCCACTGCTGCGGCCCGCTGCCCGCTGGTTTTTTTGTTTCTTTTTTTTTTAAAGTTTGGGCACGCGAGCCCAAAAAGGTTCACCGCCACTGACCTAGAGCATACATTCAATTGCGCATGGCACATAAGCAACAACCAAGAATTTATGAAAGCCTTACACAATTTCCCTTACACACATGGTGTTTTGTAACAGGGTTCTGGTCATAGAACAAAAGCATAGAGTGAAACCCACCGGTGAAAATCCTGCCTTGTGTCCTTGCCAAGGTGATTGAACTGGTGGGATGGTCGATGAGCAGAGACTGATGTTTATCTTAGTGCATGTCTATGTAGATGTGGTTGCCAGCAATCCATCAACTATCCTAGTTTCAGACTGTGTAGGATTTTAAAGGTTAAAACCAGCACTTCGAATGGGGTTCAGAACTGAATAGACAATCAGTTCTGTGGATATAATGTTACAGTGCCACAGTCTGAATGTCAGGCTTCTACCAGCACCCAAGCAGTCAAATTCTGTACTAGTGGAAACTTCTGAACTATCTTCAGAGTCAGCCCCACACAGACTGCATAGGCTGTAGTCCAACCAGAATGTGACCAGGGTCCATCAGCTCAAGATCTGTTTGCAGGCCGGAGCTCAGAGTAATCAAATAAATCAAATTTCAGAAGTAGAAAAACAAGTATGTGGGTCACATGTGAATGGATGGGAGAAAAAAATGAGGTCAGCAAACCAGAATATAAGCACTTTAGATCAGAGGTCCCCAACCCCCGGTCCGCGGCCCGGTGCCGGTCCGTGGCCTGAGCCGGACCGGCACCGTGAAGACAGACCTCCCGCCCCACCCACCCCGCACGCACTCACCCCCGCACAGCCTGTTTGCACCTGCGTGCGCGCTCCAGCATGCCCGTGTGAGTGCCATGCCGTCGTTTGCGCACAAGTGCATGTGCGCCCGCACAAGCGCCGCACCGCCGTTTGCGCATGCGCACGAGCGTGTGCGCACCTGCACAAGTGCCACACCGCCATTTGCGCATGCGCACAAGAGAGAGCGCCCGCACAACAGCCGCACTGCCATTTGCGCATGCGCACGAGTGTGCACTCGTTTGTGTGAGAGCGCTGCACTTGTTCGCACATGCGCACGAGCGCGGGGGGTGCCCTGCCTTCCCCAGCCGGTCCGCGGGGTGAAAAAGGTTGGGGACCCCTGCTTTAGATGATAGGAGAAAGAGGAGGGGCTGCTTACAAGGATGCAGAGTGCAAAGAGTAAGACAGTCGCATAACTGGTGTAGAGATAGGGGCTTGCTAGTAAGTTTTCCTGGAAGGCATAATTGGTGTTAGTGTTAGGAATGAAGGACAAATTAAGACAGAAAGGATTAAAAGGTAACTATAACCTGTTCTAACATGACAAGAACAGAGGGGGGCTTTTCTGAATGTATTTTGTGGAGTACAAGATTGAAGTTGCAGGGAAATATATGTTCCTGTAAGTCTCCTAGCCCTTAAAGGTCTTTCTTTTGAGGGCACAGAAAGAAGACAGAAGAGATCAGATGCTGGCCATGCCTTGTTATAACCCCTTGAGCCTGAACGTTATGCCTATGTAATAATCAAAAGGAATGTACAGGGGAAGAAAGTAAAAAAGGAAGTGAAAGAGAGACCAATTGTTAAAAACTAACCTTGAGAAAAGAAGTGTCTGCAGCCAAAAGAGCAGGCTGGACTTGTAATGAAAAATAATCCCTTTCTAAACTCTTTTCAGAGCCCTATTATTAGGCATACTGGGGCACTCACCCAATTGTAGGTGATTGGTAGAACAAGCAGAGAGCAGGGTCCCTCCCCTGAAATCTTGTGGGTCAGCTTATGAGATAGAAAATGCAGAGGAAGAGGGGCAGAACGCCAGCAAGGTGTTGGAAGACAGAGCTTTGTGTGTCACATGAACAAATCCCTCTCTGTGTTGCATCCCATAAACTGATTTTCTTATTACCAGTGTTGAAGCAAGTCTTAATTGCCAGTCTAGTCTCTATTTCTTCCTAGTGCTTTCAGAGCAGCTTTTAGTTCACTTTCTAGAACTGCAGGTTCTAGGGGTTTGTCACTCTTTTATCTCTTCTGTATATGTCTTCATTATACAGTTTCCAACTCTTCATTTTCTCCTAGTCAGATGTTGGTCATCCAGCCTTTTTAATCTAGCCTTAAATTTCCCTTTGATTTCTTGGATCTTATGGAAGAACTCTCTTATTTTTCTCCTTTTGTTGTTCTCCTCTATTTATTTCCACTGGTTATTGTAATACATCTCTTTGTCTCTGCATTTCAGCCACTGAAAAACTGTATTTAGAGTTCTGACCCTATTTCTGTCACATTTTACCTTCACTTCTAGGCTGCACTTTACAGTTTCAAGTGTTTCTTCCATCATCCAGCTAGGTTTTTCTTTTCTTTTTACTACAGGAATTGTCTTTTTGCATTCTTCCCTAGTAATATCTGTGATTTTGATCCACGTTTCTGCTGGTTCACAGTTAATTGAGTGTAGTAATGCAAATCTATTTCTTATATGAACTTTGAATTCATCAGGAATGTTGTTTAAAGCTGATCAGAAAGCACTAGGAAGAAATAAATCACCAGGAGTAGATGGAATACCAATAGAACTATTTCAAGCCACAGAGACTAAATTTGTCAAAACAAGAATATGCCAACAAATATGGATAACAAAACAATGACCCACAGACTGGAAATGTTCAATGTACATTCCAATCCCCAAGGGGATGCCAAGGAGTATAGTAACTATAGGACCATTGCTCTAATTTTCCATACAAGAAAAGTAATGCTCAAGGTGTTGCAACAAAGGCTTTTACCTTATACAGTCAACCCTCGACTTATGAACTTAATCCGTTCCGGAAGGACGTTCTTAAGTCGAAAAGTTCGTAAGTCGAATCAGCATTTCCCATAGGAATGCATTGAAAACCAATTAATCCATTCCGGCTGTTTTTGGTTCTTAGGTCGAGGGGCGGTTTGTAAGTCGAAGCATTAGTTCCCATAGGAACTAATGCAAAGCCGGTTAATCCGTTCCTACCACTAGGGGCAGAATTTTTTTTCTTTTTTTCCCTTTTAACCTAAGATGACTTAGGTTAAAAAAAAAGGAAAGAAAAGAGGGAGGGAAGGAGGGTGTCAGGATTTTGTTCTGTTTGGTGAACAGGGAGTTAAATTGTAATATTGTAGATGAAGTGCAGAGTCACGAATGTAGAGCAAAAGCCAATGTAATGACTTACAGCATCCAGGTGAAGCAAGATGATGTAATGCTTAATTGTTTAACATGACCAGCTGTAAATGGGGAAATGTGGTTGGTTGTTCTGAGTATAAATGTAACTGAGACAGAACAGACCTTACCACTCAGCAGTAAGTCTGGTGGTCATTTACTTCTATGCCAATGCTCTGAATGTTGCTATGCAAATGTACCTTGCCTTGTATATATGTATATATGTGTGTTGCCATACTCAATATATTGTATTATAATTACTAAGAACTCTCTCATGTTATTTTCTCCCTACGTCTAAATCTCTGAGTCACTCAATCCCTATGTCTCTTACTTTGCTTAACGTAAAAGTGGGATTCAACCAGACTCTAGGAACATTTTCTTGAGGCCACTGCCTCATTAAGATTCTGGAGTTTTGGCCCCACGCCAACAGGGTTATGGGCCCAGGGAGACGCCCAGAGTGACACAGAGAGACGTGGTAAGCCTAGAGAGACGTGGTGCCTAGGAGACGTGGTGTTCCAGGGAGAAGCTGAGACGTTTGTTGGCCCAAGGAGAAGGCATTATAAGGCTGCAAGTGTATGGAGGAGAAGCCAACAATTGGAGAAGCTGAGTCAGATTCTGAAAGTGACGGACAGCAGATCCAAGGAGGAGGCTTCACCATGATGCAGGCCAGTAACCTTCCATTATTACGTTTAAATGGTCATAATTATATGTCTTGGGCCTATAAAATGGAAATGTATTTAAGAAGAGAGAGTGTATGGCAGATTGTATCTAATCCTCCAGCTCAACTAGACGAAGAAGATACGGCTAAAGATGAAAGAGCGTTATCTACAATAATATTATGCTTGGATGACTCCCAATTAAATGATGTGAGAGAAAAAACTTCAAGTAACGAGGTCTGGGAGGCGTTGAGAGCCGTTTATGTGAGACAAACAGCTGGTTCCAAGATGATATTAACACGTAAGCTGTATAAGAAGAGGTTGCTCCCTAATCAAAGCATATCTAACTATATCCAGGAGTGTTCTGAGTTATTTTTCCAGTTACAGGAGCGTGGGATGGATTTCCCAGAGGCCCATAAGTGCTACGTTATCCTAAGTGGTTTGAATGAAAGCTGGGAAACACTCGTAATAAGTATGGAAAGTTTGCCAGAACAAAGTCTAACGGTGGAATATCTGGCGGGGCGATTAATGGAGGAGGAACAGAGAAGAAAGGAGAAAGCCGAGGATTTATCTGTGCCAAGTCTACACAGACGAGGGAATTCCAAGGATGATAGCAACAGAAGGATGTCTGCTGATTTCCCTACTGAAAGAATCCTGGCTGTAAAAAAGAAGAAGAAATGTTTTATTTGCGGCAGCGAAAGACATTTGGCTAGAGACTGTGTTTGTCGAAGAAGAAGAGATAAGCCCAAGGACACTGAAAATGAAAACAGAACTTCAGAGCGTAAAATGAACTCTGTGTCAGTAATTACTGATTGTGACAATGATAAATGGCTGATTGATTCAGGCGCTACACAACATGTTTGTAGACAGAGAATGTGGTTTAAAGAGTTAACAAACTCTGCTAAAAGACAAGTAAGTTTAGCAGACGGGAAAAACATTGAAGTATGTGGAACAGGCAAAGTTTATGTTAAAAGCCTTAAAGATACTTTGGAGAATGTTTTGTTTGTACCTAGAATTAGCCATAACGTAATAAGTGTGTCATGTTTAGACCAAGCTGGTTTTTCAATTAAGTTCAGTAAAGGAGTTTGCAACATAGAGAAAGCAAACGTACTTGTTGCAACGGGGCATTTAAAGGGGAATCTCTATGTTTTGGATAAAACAGAAGAAGGGAAATGTTCTGCAAATGTGTTAAATGATAATGTGCCACATCACAAATGCATACATAAGTTGCATAGAGACTTAGGACATGTGGGTTTTGAAGTATTAAGGAAAACTCAGCAATGTGTAGGCAATCTAAATTTAAAGAACTGTGATAGATTTCTAGACTGCAATGTGTGTAAAGCCTCTAAATCAAAGAGACACCCAGTGAGTAAGAAAAGCTATAGAATAAGTAAAAGGTGTTTTGAGCTTGTACACATGGATATAATGGGTCCGTTCCAAGAGTCACTAGGGGGAAATAAGTTCTGTCTTACCATAACAGACGATTTCTCCAGGTACTCTTATGTCTTCATACTTAAATATAAAAGTGAAGCATTCCAAACATTCAAGGAATGGGTGGCTATGATTGAAAGAAGATTTGAAACACATGTAGCCAGCATTCAGACGGACCGAGGGGGAGAGTTTATGAGTAAGCAATTCAGAACGTGGTTAAGAAAGAAAGGGATACACCATAGAATTGCAAACATACAAGTCCCTCAAGAAAATGGAGTAGCAGAACGAAAAGGTGGCATATTACAAACAGTTATGGATTCAATGTTAACAGATGCTAATATGTCTAAAGTTTTTTGGGGAGAAGCAATGAAATGTGCATGTTATGTTTTGAATAGAATTTGGAATTCTGTCATTCAAAACACCCCGTATTTTCTGGTGCACAACAGACAACCAACTTTAAATCATATCAAGACGTTTGGTTGCCATGCGTGGGTAAATATACCAAAAGCTTCACGTAGGAAGGGTTCTCCTAAAGCAAAAAGGCTGATTTTTATAGGGTATCAAACTGGGTGTAAGAGCTACAGGTTTAGTGACCAGTTTGGTAATGTGACCATCAGTAGGTCAGCAAATTTTTGTGAGAACGAGAATTGGTCTCGTATACATGCTAATGATGAAGTATTTTTGCCATCATTTAGTAGCAAGAAACAAGTTAAAGAGAACCTAAGTAAAATGGAAGCTGAGGAGGAGAATGGGACATATAGTGAAGCTGAGGAGGAGAATGGGACATATAGTGAGTCAGGAGAACAAAGTGAAGAAGTAGTAATTCCTAGGCGTTCTCAGAGAGCAAATAAAGGAGTCCCACCTCAAAGGTTCAAAGTAACAAATATAAATTTAATTGTTAGTGAACCTGAAAGTTATGAGGAAATGTTAAGATTGCCAACTGATCAGCAACATAAGTGGAAGGAGGCTATGCTTGCTGAGTTCAATTCATTGAACGAATATAATGTGTTTTCACCTGTCAAATTACCTGAAGGGGAAAACATAGTTGGCTGTAGATGGGTATACAAGTTAAAAACGTTACCTGACAATACCCAACAGTATAAAGCTAGATTGGTAGCTCAGGGATTTACCCAAAGAAGGTTTAAACATTATGATGAAGTATTTGCTCCAACGGCCAAAAGTGAGACTTTTAGACTGGTCTTGGCCTTGGCAGCATCACAAAAAAGTGAAGTGCATCATATGGATATATCAACTGCATATTTAAATGCAGATTTGGAACAAAAAATATATATGAAACAAATCCCTGGTTTTGAACTAAAGAACAAAGGTTTAGTTCTGCAACTTCACAAAGCATTGTATGGTTTACGGCAAAGTGCCAGAAATTGGAATAATTGTTTAAATACAAAGCTAGTACAACTAGGGTTTAGAAGAAGTTTGGCCGACCCTTGCCTATACATCAAAAATCAGGGTGATGTAAAATTGATATTACTAGTCTTTGTGGATGACTTGTGTTTAGTAGTACCTAATGATACTTATGTAAAGTGGTTCGTGAGAGAACTGAGTAAAAATTTCAAATTGAAACATTTAGGTCAGATAAGTAACTACTTAGGAGTAGAAATAAGTAAAGACCAAAATGGAAATTTTCAAATATGCCAGGAGAAGAAAATAGAGAAATTATTAATAGAAAGTGGCATGGAGAATTGTAACTCAGTACGAACCCCAATGGAGACAAGTTTTCAGAGAAACTTTGAAAGTGAGAAATTTGATGATGTAGAGCTTTATCAATCCAGAGTAGGATCATTGTTGTATTTGGCATCCTGGACGAGGTCAGACATTGCAGCGTCAGTAAATGTTTTAAGCCAGTTTGCTGCAGGGCCTCGTAAACATCACTGGAATGGGATAAAGAGAATACTTAGATATCTAAAGGGTACAAAGGATAAGAAGCTACTGTTGAGAGTAGGAGAAAGTCTGGAATTAAAGTGCTTTACAGATTCAGACTGGGCAACAAGTGAAATTGATAGAAAATCAATTTCAGGCTTGGCAATATTTTTTGATAGGTCTTTGATAGGTTGGAAATCAAAAAAGCAGACCATTGTTGCCACAAGTACTGCTGAGGCTGAGTACGCTGCTTTGAGTGAGCTGTGTAATGAAATCACTTGGTTTAAGCAATTATTAAGAGATGTAAACATAATAATTGACTTACCTACACAAGTTTTCTGTGATAACACAGCATGCATACAATTAGCTGGTGAATGTAGAATTAAAGGAAGAAGTAAGCACATTGGAATAAGATTCTTTAATGTGAAAGATGCTGTGGAAAGTCAATTGGTAGAATTGCAATATTGTCCCAGTGAAAATAATGTAGCAGATATTTTCACTAAACCCTTGACACTAGAAAAACATTTGTATATATGTAACCAAATGGGTTTCTCCAATATATAAAATTTAAGGAGGAGTGTCAGGATTTTGTTCTGTTTGGTGAACAGGGAGTTAAATTGTAATATTGTAGATGAAGTGCAGAGTCACGAATGTAGAGCAAAAGCCAATGTAATGACTTACAGCATCCAGGTGAAGCAAGATGATGTAATGCTTAATTGTTTAACATGACCAGCTGTAAATGGGGAAATGTGGTTGGTTGTTCTGAGTATAAATGTAACTGAGACAGAACAGACCTTACCACTCAGCAGTAAGTCTGGTGGTCATTTACTTCTATGCCAATGCTCTGAATGTTGCTATGCAAATGTACCTTGCCTTGTATATATGTATATATGTGTGTTGCCATACTCAATATATTGTATTATAATTACTAAGAACTCTCTCATGTTATTTTCTCCCTACGTCTAAATCTCTGAGTCACTCAATCCCTATGTCTCTTACTTTGCTTAACGTAAAAGTGGGATTCAACCAGACTCTAGGAACATTTTCTTGAGGCCACTGCCTCATTAAGATTCTGGAGTTTTGGCCCCACGCCAACAGAGGGAACAGACACCTTTTCAACAGAACACCTTGAAAGTTCAAATTTCGCGCTTTCCCCACCTCCCGCGCGTTTTTTTTCCGGTTCGTAACTCGAAGCAAAGTTCGCAAGTCGAGGCTATATTTTTCTATCAGAGCGGTTCGTAAGTCGAAATGTTCGTAACTAGGGCCGTTCGTAAGTCGAGGGTTGACTGTATGGAGCGAGAAATGCCTGATGGTTAAGCTGGATTCCAGAAAGAAAGAGGTACTTGAGATCATATTGCAAATATCTGTTTGTCACCAGAGCGTACCAAAGAATTTCAGAAGAAGATCAGTTTGTGCTTTATAGACTATAGCAAAGCCTTTGGCTATGTGGATCATAAGAAAGTATGGGTTGTTTTGGAAGAAATGGGTGTGCCTCAGCACTTGATTGTCTTGATGAATAACTTGTATTGTGGACAAGAAGATACCATTGGGACAGAATATGGGGGGACAAGATTGAAGGCAACAGGAAAAGAGGAAGATCAAATATAAGATGGATTGACTCCCTAAAAGAAGTCAAAGACTTAAGTTTACAATAGTTCAGCAGGGCTTGCTGGAGATCTCTCATTCATAGAAAAAAATGAACTCGCAACACTTTCTATTCCACCTGGAGGGTAATTTCATGTAGTAAGAAAAAGACTGGACCAATGTTAAAGGTCAGCAATGGGTCCTTTCATTATGCATTGTTGTAGGTGGTAAGCCGTGCTACCAACTCTCAGTGTCAATGCTGTCAATGTAAAGGTGCTAAAGCAGTCACTGATTCACCTGAAATCAGATCAAGGAAAAATTCTCTTTTTGGATTACAACTCATAAAATAATTCTGGAATGATATTGTCAGTGAGGGATGTATGTTGATTTCATTCCTATTTTTGTCATTGAGAAAATATTGCTTTTTAAAAATAAATAAATAAATTGTGCACTGGAAAGAAACCCTGTGACGATTTTTGCCTTTGCATTAACCTTTTTAAAAACGTGTTCTCATCTTTTTCTTCTTCTTTAATGTATAATAAAGCTTAACTTTTTCTTAGATAGAATCCAGCCTGCTCAGTGCCTTATCTGCTCTGCACACATACCAGCTAAGGAAAGGGGGAGGCCAGCTTGTGGGACTGGGTTTTCATTTACAGTCTCCTAGTCACAGGGAAGGAAAGGTATTCAACAACAGGCATGCCCTTCCTGCCTGTTATGTAGAATGAGCAAGGAGGGGCTGGTAGCAGTAGTTTTACTACTGTGTAAGTGAGTAGGTAAGGCATTCATCTTCTCACGAAGAGTGGGCCAAGGGAAAAGCAAATACAATATCTGATCCCATTCACATGCAAATGCTTCTCCAGGCCATTCTTTTCACTTTACTTCTGAATATATTTGTGAACAAGTCATCCTCTTAAGAAAATACATTTTAGAACCTTATCCAGACTGTTTATTGAGTTATCTACATTTCCTGCTGATTAAAAAAAAATTAAGTATTTCCTCCTGATAGTACCTGAAATTTCATCACTCCAATCTGAAGTTCTTGCACATATCCAACATATAGTTGTTCGGCTTTTTAGCCACTGCCTTCTTGAACTCAGCAACAGATGACATGGTTCCATGAGGTCAAGAAAAGCGAGGGCACACATCCAAACCAGAAGGCATTTGAGAAACAATTATCTGAGTCACTACAGCAAGGGGAGGGGGAGCCTTTTGTACTTTAAATACCAGACAAACCTGTCAAAATGCTTCAGTGATTCTCTTGTTTTGATCTATTTGGCAAAAGTGTCATTTTCCTTTCCAATTGGAAAGTATCTGTCCTGCACTACATATTGGTCCCAACCCATTCTCTCATTATAGCTGAAGGTTTTCTTTTCTATGAATAATGATCCCACCCCTGCTACAGGACAAATAGGGTGAAACAAAAAAGGTTGTACTGTTATCTCATGGAACAATTGAACAGCATTCCCAGGCAACCACAGGTGAGTGGCAGAACATGTGTTTTGCATGCTTGATGCCCAGGTGTAATCCTCAACATCTCTGTTCGCAAGGATCTTAGTTGTGGATTGAAAAAGAAATTTGCAATATATGAAAATTTGTTGCAAGTTCATCCATTTGTAGTCTGCAATCTTGTTAATGAAATGGTGCGTGTATCTTTTGACTTCCCATCGTCTGGAGGAAATCACAAGTGTCTGGGTTTTTATTTTTAAAAAATTATGCACAAATGTGCATGACTAAATTGTGCGTATTAAAAAAACCATTGCTTCCTTGAATGCCATTTGTTGACAAAAAGATAGGTTATCAATCAAATATATACATGTATGTATACATAACTAGGCAAATAAAATGATAAATCAATGAACATGAAGATGAATAAATAAACAAGTTTGACCCATGCGATGTAAATGTTGGTATATTCAACTGGAACTTGAGAGAAACAATGAAGTATACAGTAGTTCCACAAACACCTATGAGTCACCAATACGAAGAGTAATCAGAGGCCACTCAACAGCAAAGGAAGATCAGTGGTGCTAGATATTATATCTTAATCTTCATATATTTATATGATTAATATGGGATTAGTATCTCATTCTTCAGAAAGATTTCCCCAACACACATACACATACGAGTGACTTTGCAACATTAAAGCAAAATGCATTTTTTTAAGTGGACAAACAAATAATGTAGGAAAGCAGCATATAAAAGCTGCATGAAACCAATTTCAGAAGGGGGTAAATTACTGCAAGGGCTAAGAGGTGCTGGGAAAATAACAAAGTAGCTATTGCCAATAAAAGGCCATCTCTTGTGCTGCTGCCTGCAGACCTCAGGTGTCAGGGACACCAAGAGAAGGGTCTCAAGAAAAGATTTTGAAGCATGGAGAGGTAATATGGACCAAAGGCACAGTTTTGGATAAAAAGCTGTCTGTATGCCTTGTCACTTAATATATGATCCACTTCTGCTAAATTACATTGACCTTCAGAGCACGGACAAGTTATTTTTCTGGACTACATCTCCTAGAAACCACCAAGCAGCATAGTCAATGACCATCCTGGTTGAGGACCTCTGGGTGGTGTAATCGAAAATAAAATAAAATCCAAGCTGTGCTCAGCACTGCACTCCTACACGTATATATTCAGAAGTCACTCTTCTATATATTTATGGAATTGCAGACTAACTGTATTGCATGGTGCCTATGAAGTTGGATCAATGATGCTCGTTCCATATAGTTCAGGAATAGAGTGGTTTACATGACAGAGCTGTTCATTTTCCTTCTGTAAAATCTGTCTTGTGAACAGGATTATGTACAGACCCAAGTGAGAACTGGGGAGTGAGGACATCATGATTACAAAAATAGTTGGAGGCCACCTCTGAGGACAATCTGATTCTCTTCAATCATCAGGGTCTCTCCACATGCAGTCAAATATATGAAAATAATTGCAGCAGAGAAAGGGACTGGTGTGCATGTGTGAACTTCATTACCATTAATTGACAATAATTCCCTTAATTACCATGGATTAATGAATGAGCACATGCAAATTAATGCACACAGTATTGTGCCTGATGTGCAAGGTTGCAGAACCATCTCATTTTAATGGGCACAACCGTGCCCTCCTCTCACTTTTGGATTCTTGATCTGGCATGCTTAATCCTGTTATCCTCAGTCCTCATTTTTCGGAGTCTCTTCTCAAGCAATCACACCGCCACCTCTTGCAGGTGGATGAGTGGCGGTAGCAGAGCTATTCTAGGATGACCCCATTAACCCTACTAGGATCTGCCATCATGAGCAGAATTTGATAAAACACACACACACATTTTCTATGCATAGCAGATTGCATAGTTGGCGGATGAGGTGAATCCAGATGCCTTGTTTCTGCTGAATATTGTGCAAAGGTGCAGGGGCACTGTTTTTGTCCCAGGAATGCCAACAGCCTGAACGAGTAGGAGATGCTTTTCTGTCCCTTGGGAGTTGGTTTCCCCTCTGCTCTGGAATTAGCTCCTCAGATGGCATAAAAGTAGATGCATGGATTTAAACACATGGGGGGAGAGTACTCACAACATCTGCATGCACTCTTTCCTTCCTGTATCTGGAGATGGATTGGTAGGCCAACATTTCCATTCTACCTTTGGAAATGAGATTCCTGCTCAGCAGGTCTTTCTGCCTTTGGATTAGGCTCCCATTTGCATCTACAGGAATAGCTTTCGAGAAAGAAATGAAACAACGTATTGATATTGTACAGACCAGTCCCCCAGGGCATGTCCTGACTACACTGGGGTTGTATACACAATGTAATGTGACAGAGTCTCAAGAGTAAAAATTGAGCGATGTGGGGAAGAGAGCCTTCCGCAGGCTTGTGCTCCTGAGAGAAATAGGCTTGTGCCAAGTCCATTTGCTGCCTGTCACTGTGCTGGCAGACAGAGATAGCTGCACACACACACTGGAGCTTTTGAAACATTGGGTGTTTAGTCCAATCACTCAATGTTTCTGGCTTTGTATCTCTCTCTCTCCTTTTTTTTCCCAGATACCAATTCAAATGCACGTCTTTTCTATTACCGAAGAGAATCAAGCAAATTAACCTCCTGGGGCCTGTGAACAAGGCAACCCAGATGTTATGTCTTCTAACAAGATTATGTATTTAATTCACACTAGGGCTTGTTTTTATCATGATTGCTGGAACAACCTGCAACAGGCTCCGTTGTTGAGGGAGGGTGTGCTGCCCCAGAGTCCTGTTATTTCATTGCTTTCCACGGTATCTAATAACCTCTTTTCACCTGGGCTAGGACGGCAGTTGCCTGCCGAAGCTGACTTCTGCTCGAGTCTATAATAAAGAACATTTCGTATTCTTTCCAGGTTTCATTTCCAGCTGCTGAATTCCAACTACCTAGAAACAGGGAATCATGGTTGTCTCTGGGTGTTCATTGTGATGGCTTTCAAGCTGCTTCCTACTTCCACTCTTCAGCAAAATGTTACTTTCGAGAAAAGCATGGAAGAAAAATCAGATGAAGGAGAATCTTCCACCAAGCCATTCTGACCCTCAATGCCGGAGGAATGGGGCAAAGGTTTCCATCGCTCTCCAGAATTAGTTATATGCATGAGCATCAGGAGATGCAAGAAGAATCCATGCAGTTACTAGGGTGGCAGTCTTGCTTTAAGAAGGTTCTTCCCTGAGGTTTTTAATATTTGATTTTGAGACCTCGCATTGGTAGCCCCTTGCGTTTTCTATCTCTAAGAGCTGCTAAAGCCTTCTCATAAGGCACCTGGTGAGATAATACAGGAAATGAAGGGCCCAGATAGGAGGGATAATCACAATGGGCTTCTGCTGAAGAGCGCAGGAGGCTTTTTGATTAGGATCAGCTGGCATCACACTGATGTGTTGTACTTTAAAACAGGCCAAAGGCAAGGGAATGAGTCACTGATTAGGTGCTGTTTTGATTGGAAAGGCAGAACATGCCCCAATTTCAGCAGAAGTGGAAAATGAGAGGAGGGAATAACAGGGAGAAGAAAGAGATTGGGATGGAGTATCAGAATGTTTATTATTTATTTATTTAAAGTAATTTTTTTTTTGCCTCACTGTTCAGCCGGAACAGCTCTCAGAGCTGAACACAGTCAGCAATGACAGACAGCCCCTTCCTAAAAGCATGATACAAAGGGGGTAAGGGATGGAGAGGGTAGAGAAAAACCTAAAAAGAGCTGACTCAGAGAAAGGAAAGGGACGGGAAGGGGAAGCGAATAGTCTTTCATCAGAGCTAGTGGAAGAGTCTTGCTTTCCACTTCATCCCCCTCTGCTCCCGGCTGCTGGAATGGCTGATGGTGATGACAGATGTGTGGAGAATATCTCCTCAAACCCAGCTCTACCTTCAGTTTGGCAAAATTAATTTCAGTTCCTCATTTCCAAGTGTAGCCCAACCATAAACATAACTGTTGCAATGCTGGGAAAGAACAAATTATCTGGACCAGGATTCTCTGTGTTTTCTTTCCTGACAGAAGCCAGAAACAGGTCAAGGGGCAGGAAGGATCTGATGACAATAATTGACTATAATTCACAGGTCTATAGAGCCTGTGTCCTGAGTACACCTCTGTACTGCAGTGAGTCCTGGACCCTTTGTGCACGGCAGGAGAGGAAGCTGAACATGTTCCATATCCGTTGTCTCCAACGCATTTTTGGTATCACCTGGCAGGACAAAGTTCCAAACAGAGTAGTCCTAGAACGAGCTGGATTTTTTAGCATGTATACATTACTGAAACAGTGACATCTACGTTGGCTCAGGCATGTCATGAGAATGGCTGACGGTTGGATTCCAAAAGATCTCCTGTATGGAGAATTAGTGCAGGGAAATCGCCCCAGAGGGAGACCACAGCTGCGATACAAGGATATCTGCAAGCGGGATCTGAAGGCCTTAGGAATGGACCTCAAGAGATGGGAAACCTTGACATCTGAGCGTTCAGCCTGGAGGCAGGCGGCGCATCATGGCCTCTCCCATTTTGAAGAGACGCTTGTCCAGCAGGCCAAGGCAAAGAGGCAGTCCCAAAACCAGCAAAACCAGGGAGCTGGACAGGGGACAAATTGTATTTGTCTTCAGTGTCAAAGGGATTGTCACTCTCGAATTGGCCTCCTCAGCCACACTAGACGCTGTTCCATATATAACTATATATAACTTTCCCTGCCTCTCCTCTGAGGATCTTAAAGCGCTCACTTATTAAACCACTTCAAAATGCCAAAACTTGACAGCAAAAGGAGTCTTGGCAGCTTTGACAGTGACAAGGCTTCATTTTGGTCAATTCCCAGTGATTGCAGTTTCTGGAAACAGACCAAACTAGGGTACACCTACTCGCACCAAAAAAGTAGAAGCCCTTGACAAGGGCTCAGAAAGGTGTGGGTAGATGGAATGGTTAACCACTTCTGAGTACTCTCTACCTAGAAAACCCTGAAAAGTCAGAATTATGATGATGCCATGCGAATTATATTATTACAGGCATTCTGGGGATGGATTGGTTTACTCTAGCTATCCGGTTGAATGATCACCAGAAACAAAGAGCAAACCAACATGCCCCTCAGTGCACCAAGCAGTGGCACAAATGCCCATCTGATCAAGCGCTTAGATGCACATTTTAGCCCCGCACAACTGTAGTGGGGGGAAAATGATCTTTACTCCGTACTATGAACCATAAGTAAAAAGTTCATTAAAGCTAGTAGCCTGTCTCTCCCTCCCTCTACACTGCTGAAAGCAAATCTCTCTCTCTCTCTCTCTTTTGTGCCCAATGTGACATCATTCATTTACAATTCATATGCTAACCAAGTTCTCTTACTTGCATGTTTACCACAGCAAGTTTCTTGACTCCAGGGCTTGCAGTGCTGATAGAAGACAGTCATATCATTTGCCCATGCTGATATGCCAGGTGTCCACTGCTATCACCCAGGACTGCAGATTTAATTCTGAATTGCAGGCAGTATTCCTGATGCTACTCATAGCCACACCTCCGAGAAGAGTTAACCAAAAAATGAAGGCAGCTGTGCTGATCTATTATCAACAAAAATGGGAATGCCAGTGTTTTGTCTCTACAAGGAACAATGTTTTTGTAAAGCCAGGTGAACTCAAAATACATTGCATTGCATTATACTAGAATTTGAAGTTTGAATACATTGATATATTATTGTAGGAAACTCCATCCCATGTTGAGCTCCTCCTCACAGGACAAAGGGAAGCCTGAGGGATGCCAGATGATGTCTTCATCCTTGCTAAAGAAAATAGTTCAGCACTTCAACCACTTCAGCCATGTCTAGGGTTGCCAGATACATAGGTACCAAAAGGAGGACATAGACAAAACAGAGGACAGAGGAGGATGTATTGGAGGGGCTGGGGGGGCTCCGTGTGCGGGGGGGGTGTCGCGTTCGTGGGGGCGTGTCGCTTTTGGAATTAGGTATTGGGGAGAATAGCCTTTTGATAATGGGGCAATACCATGACCATTCAACCTACTCAGTCTTGAAAGGTCAAGACTGGGAAAGTTACATTTTTTGGACTACAAAACTCAGAATCCACTGGCCACTGTGTTTTCTTGTTTTAAAAAGTGTTAAAAAACCATAAAAAAAACAAAACAAATCTACATATACACTTATTGGGCTCCCAGGACCAATGGAGACAATCTATTCCTTCCTTTAATGGAGACCCATCCCCCTTGTTTTATTTATTTATTTGATTTTTTTTATTTTTATACCACCCATCTGGCTGCCAAGGCCACTCTGGGCGGTTTACAAAAACAGAATGAAACAATAACATAAAAAACAAAATAATCAGCAATGACCAAACAAAATATAAGAGCTACTAAAACAAAGTACACTAAGAAATCACATTAGTAAAAGCATAATAAAGTGAAATAAAAAGTTTAAAAAGTTGTGTGACAGATTTAAAACACTTTATAAAAACCAGAAAAAAAACGGAAGGCGTGGATTTCTCTCTGCTTGAGAAATGCAAAGGGTGGAGAAAATGGATTTGGAGAGAGAGAATTTTATACATACACACACACAATGCTATTCTACACTACATATGACAAAGCCATAGGTGTATATATATAATGTATATATTATATATGTGTGTGTGTCTATATCTATATCTAGCTATATATGGCTTTGGATACACACACACACATATATATCCTATACACACACACACACACACACACACACACACACACACACACACACAGCCATTTTCTCCACCTTTTGCAATTTCTCAAGCTGAGAGAAATCCGCTTTTGTGTGTGTGTGAATTTCCAGCTCCCACAAGCACGGGGGATAACTCTGCACATGCTTCTGGCTCCTGGACCTGGAAACACACTCTGCACATGCCCCGGAGTCAGGGGGTGTAGGGTTGGGGCAGAAGGGGGGGGATAAAAGTGCCTCATCTTCCCCGGCTTAAGGAGGAAGGAGGGACTGGACCGGCCCCTATTTCCATGGCTCTGAACCGCCGCCCCCCAGAACCCCAGACCAGCCTCCCCTCCGGCGGAGGAAAGCAAGCAAGAAAGCACACTCACTCCACACCATGGCTGGGCCTCTCAGTGGCCCGGCGTTGCCGCAGCAACCGGAGGGGGCGGAGGCAGCCTGACAGCCACCTTGGCCCCTTTCAAAGCGACGGGGGCAGGGCTCCAACGGAGGGCAAAGAGATACAGGGAAAATGCCCATGGGAGTCTCTCAAGAATTCCGGCGTTCGATTGACAACCTGGAGGAATTTTAGGTATCATGAAGGACAGATTTGCGCTCTATTCTTCTTGCTTGGTGTGTGAAAGAGAGTCACCTGACCTGAGCAATTGGTATCAGCCGATGAACGAAACAGGTGCCCTGTGACCACAGGACTTCCACCCGTTAAAAAAAAAAAAACCCTACGGCATGATCTGTTTTTCCTCGGGTAAGACAAAGAGGAGGAGGAGGAGGAGGAGGAGGAAAGCTGGACATTTTAAAGGTTTTTATCTTTGCCTGCCGGATGGAGGACATTAGGCTAAAAAGGAGGACATGTCCTCCTTTTGCCGGACGTCTGGCAACCCTAGCCATGTCCTAACTCCACTACTCCACTGCTGTCTCCACTTCCATCTCACTAGGCTTCAGCTGAGGTTTCAGTGTCATAGTTACCGAGAATTAAAACAACAACCTTCTAATAAAATGTGAATGATAGTTTTAAAGCTGTCTGTCTATACTGGTCCTTAAATCAGTTAAAACTGTGCCCATAGAGAAGGAGGGAAAATGCACTAAACATTTTTCCTAGAGGGCTCACTGTTATGACTCTGCTATTTCTGAAAACATTACATCTCTACAAAAGATGGTGGCTGTAGACCAGGGCTTCTTTGACTTTGACCCACCAGACCTTGAGAGGTTGCTTTGGAGCTCAACACCGAGAAGTACCATCTGTGGTCAAGGTTTCCGACAACTAAGGTTGAGAACTGCTTCCAAAGAAAATCCAAGTTTAATTTAAAAATAGGGATGATCTGAGGGCCAGTTTACTGGCTGCAGGATCTACATGAAGCTACTCCAACCTACCAAAATATTATTTTAAGAATGGAGAGGAGAAAGGGACTTTTTTAAAATGAAGCGGGGGGGGGGGGGCTTCCTAGGGTGTCAATTTTCTTTCTTTTTTCTCTCTTGCCTTGGGGGGGATATCTAGCACGCATGAGTTCCCCACCACCACCACCATCAAGACTGACAATTCTGATGTGACTGAACTGTAGGACAACAGATAGCAGAAAACTGGGCATTTTTCCCCTGCCAAATCTACCCCAAACACTGCTTGTGGCAGATGAATTTACTATAATAAACAAGTATATACACACAAACTGAGGACAAACTCCATGGGTATGTGTGTGTTGTTTCCATCATGTCTCACTTGCCAGCTTCTATGGAGCATGGGCCATAGTTGGAATGCTAGACTAGATAGATTCATCCAGATTCATTCTCTCTTCTCATGCAAATCCTTGTTCTTATTTCAAACACATTTCTTTTCCCAATTTAATTATTGTAAAGCATGGAGTCAACCATGATTTAGAACGACTGAGTGCTGATTGGCCCACTACATGCAAATGCCTATTATCTTGTTTACATTGCTGCTCTGCTGGAAACTTGTAAATCGTTTTCTGCACTGATTTTATGCACATTTCAGTAATAAGAATAGAACATAGTCCTGAACTAACAGAGTGTATTCTGGAGCGTCTTTAGAAGGGAAAAAAACACACTATCTCTTCCTACCTGCACTACAATTTCCAAGTTTAAGTGCAAGTTCATGCACAAAAATATAAACCAATTTGGAATTTTGGGGGAGAAAACGTGACACCCCAAAGAATTCACAGGTGACGTCATCCTCATTGGCCTAATTATGATTCAGTCCATGGAAAAATTCAGCCACCACTGATAAAGTGTAGTTTGCGATTATTTCTTTCCTGCTAAGTTGCACTTTGGCAATATAATTAGACTGATATTTCAGAAGGATCACTTCATTTCTATTATGCACATTTTTTTTCTGAGTCACTGAACACTGTTTACTAGGCTGAGGTTAAACACTGTAACCTTTTAAATCTCATAATAATTGCTTTCACAATCTGGTCTTTGGAAATACTTGGGAAAAGCAAGGTTGCTAACGTGAGTGATAGCACAGAACAGCCTTTCCAGAAGAGGCATCCTTCTGGATGCATTGGACATTAATTCTAGTCATCCTCAAACAACATAACCACTGGCCATGGTAACTAAGGATGTCGGGAATTCTAGACCAACATATCTGAAAGGGTATTGATTCTGAGTAGGTTGCCAAAGACGTGACTATGCAGGCCTTTGCCCTACTGTTTGGCCCGCTGTGGGGATGGGCTAGATTGCTCCTTTGGCCAGCGACCAGATGTCATACATGCCAGCATGAACCAGACTGTTCTAGGGGTTGGGAACCAGACTGTCCCCAGAGCATGCTTAACTCCACTTTTCTGGCATCTGTCAGGGGCTACTCTTTTTTAGGTGTGGGTAAGATTGCTCCACTTTGGCTTGTTTTCAGTACATGTGATTGCCAGGATCAAACCAAAGGGAGATTGCTGCTTTAAATTTCCCTTCTATTTTCAATTTTCCAATATTGTTAGGTGGCTTAAGAAGACAGCTTAGACACTTCCTCTGCTATGGAGGAGCAGGAGAAGGAAACAAAGGTGTTTGTTTGTTTGTTTGTTTTAAGAAAAAGCTTAGTAGGGCATCACTAATATGCTGTATTTCTCCCCAACTAATTTTTTTTTAAATTGAAAGCTTCTCCCAGAAGGAATTGGAGATAGGAGAGGGCAGAAAGTAGGATTTTCCCCCTTTATTTTATTAAGGGAGGCTGGCCAGATAGCATCTCTTGAGGCGTGTATGCCTTGTGGATTCAGGGATTGCACCAAATGGCATACTGGATCTCTGCCCAACCTTAAGTGACCCTGTTTGGCCCCATCCAGCCCACTTCAGCTGAGTCATCTAGCCAAACCCATAGAAGTTTACAGCATCCCTATGTTGAGGCATCTTTCAGACTGTTTTTAACATGGTTTCTGTGGAGGAAAATATCTGTGCTATCCTATCTTTTACATATTTACTTTGAAGTAAGACACACTGAACTCAGTAGGATGTACTTCAAAGTATACATGCATAAACTGGGCTGTTACATATTCTGCAAGATCCATAATCCAGTAAAATTGGATTGTGGATCAGCCTGTGCATCAACAGCTTTTACAAGTTTAAAAATGCAGGTTGTACAACTATACTGAATTAACTAGGTCATGTCAAAAGACTTGTGTTCCATTGAGGTTTGTCATAAAACAATGCTGTATGAGCAGCACATATATCCTATTAAAAATATCTCTAATATTTCCCTATTTTATGGTGTTTTTGAAAAAAAAAATTGCTCTTAGTGCAGACATGGTGATTATTTATACTTTTATTGTATATATCTTACAAATACATTGTATGATTTGGTAGAAAGTACTCTACATTAAGTTTGATATCTAAAAGCAACAACAGTTGTTAAGTTCTCGAGAAATGTGTAATTTGTAACAGAGCTGTGCAGAGTTGTGTTTTTTGGACTATCAGGTATACTCTGCTTGTGGAACTGTAGTCCAAAGACACAAATCTGCATGAATGACACAGGACAATCAGATGTAGTTTCTCAAGGGGTAAAAGTTTGTGTGGTATAGTGGATCAAGTAATGGACTGGGACTCTGGAGACCTGGGTTTGAATCTCCACTCAGCCATGGAAACTCACTGGGGTTGTGGAACTGGTAAAACCCCTCCTTACATTGAGACTCCTGTTAGGGTCACTATAAGTAATTTCCAACTTGAAGGTAAAGGTAAAGGTTCCCCTTGACATTTAGTCCAGTCGTGTCCGACTCTAAGGGGCAGTGCTCATCCCCGTTTCCAAGTCGTAGAGCCAGCGTTTGTCTGTAGACAGTTTCCGTGGTCACGTGGCCAGCGCGACTAGACACGGAACACCGTTACCTTCCCATCGAGGTGGTACCTATTTACCTACTCACATTTTTACATGCTTTTGAACTGCTAGGTTGGCAGGAGCTGGGACAAGTGATGGGAGCTCACTCCGTCGCGTGGATTCGATCTTACGACGGCTGGTCTTCTGACCTTGCAGCACAGAGGCTTCTGCAGTTTAACCCGCAGCGCCACCATGTCCCTCCAACTTGAAGGTACATAGCAACAATAAAGGTCAGGGAGCAAAGGGGGAAAATGAAATTTAAAATGGTTTGAAAGTTACCATTCTCATTTGTCTTTAATATTTAAAGTTGATTCACCTAACTGACAATCCCTTCTCTCCCAATGTTTTACCATGCTATGGCCAGGATTATGATGAGCTTCCTCTGAGTGGAACATCATCATGGCACTTGTACAAGTATTGCTGTTGCACAAAGGGGTTGTTTTTTTCCCCACAGAGATCACCACATGTGCAGTGGGAGCACATGCAGAAGCAGCACAATCCTGCGTTATGATGATGGCGGGATTGTCCATCTGGCGCAAGCTCAGTAGGATACTCATCAGTGTCTTTAACATAATTAACTTTCTTTCCTCATTCACTACATCCCTATGCAATATGACAAAGAGATGGAGAAAGACAATGCCCATCTCAGGGACTGCATGTAGTGTAGAGATGGGCAAGTTTGGCGGGTTCAGGACTTCTCACTTCCCTGACCCACTGCAAGCCACACCACCCAAAAATGAGAGAACGGTTTGCAGGGGGAGTCAAAACAGGAGGTGGCCAGGCATCCACTTCTGACTTCAGAGCTTAGGAGGATTTTTGGGGAGGCAGGGGAGGGGTGCTTACAAAATGTCCAAGAATGAAAAAGAAGGAATAGTTTCAAAAAAGTAGTTTCCAAGAGTGAAAATTCCATTCTTTTTTAGTCAAAACATTTATTCTTTCAGGCAGGAGAACTTCAGGGAGTACTGCCTAGGGGGAGTGAGGAGCTCAAGAAAACTTGGTGGTGGTGGGGGAAGCTTCACCAACCCATGGGCCACACCTCACCCTTTTCTGATGTAGTGGAAAGGGCCTTTTTTCTTCTTCAATGTGTCTTCCCCATTCAGGCATGGATGCAACATGGAGGTTTGCAGCCCCATCTCCTGACCGTGGGACAGGACTTGGGAAGAAGGTTTCTCTTCCATTCAGTGACAGATCTCCACACGTGATCTTACAGGCTAGGTAGACTCATGTACACATATACACAAAATCAAAAGTGCATGGTACTTAAGAATGGCCAAATTGTTTCCTCAGATGGGAAAAACATCCCACAGGCACCTCTCTTTAGGAGTATGATATACAACAATAACATATTAAATGCTGTTGATGCTGCCCATTATTTGGTGAAAATGATATATTTATTTAAGGTTTACTGTTTTATTTTTGTAAACCAGATTGTTTTTTACATGTGTTTCTATACAGACTATTGCCTATTTTTATACTGTTTTCTAATAATTGCACTATGGTATTTCTGACATAAATAAATAAATAAATAAATAAATAAATAAATAAATAAATAAATAAATAAATAAATAAATAAATAAATATTATTATTAATTCAAATAGTCTGCCTCCAGCCCTACCATTAGGTATAGGAATGCGCTCCTCTTTTGCTGGCCGAGAGGTTCTGGGAGCTGAAGTCCAAAAATCTCTCTCTCTGAAGCTATCCCATCACTAGCAGTCAAGAAAGAGCCTGTTGTCCATCCAACCTGCTTGTGTAAATGAACTGTGGGGCACCACCTTGTCCTTGTTTCAAACAAGAAACTTTCTTGAACTGGTTCTGCCTCCCAAATAACCAAGGATTCTTATTCTCTGAGCAGGAAGCATAGTCTGGGGTTCTGTGCTTCCAGTTTTTAAAATTAAGAACCTCATTACAGTCATGATAATGTTATTCTTCGAAAAAAGACCAGCTTAATTCTAATCTGCTGCATGCAAACATTGAACAATTCTAATGCCACCTCAGCATGGATTTTAAGAGCTGGGAGGCCTTAAGATCTATAGAAGGGAAGAAAGAAATACCCTGAGTTCTTCAGGAGCATTAAATAATTCACAAGTATGCACAAGCATGGGATGGTTCTGATGTCTCCTCAGCATGAATTTTAAGTGTCAAGAGGTTTTAAGATCTGAGTGTGATGTGCTGTCAAGTTCCTTCTGACTTCTGGTACCTCTGATATGATTTTCAAGGTCTCCTGAGTACTAGTCTGACACTCTCTCCACTATACCATATGAGCTCTTAAGATTCAGAGCAGCGGTTCTTAACCTTTTCTTTACCACGGACCCCCTTTAAATATCTTTTGTTGCCATGGGCCACCACAACTTAACTCAAGATTTAAAACCCTAAAATGCATCAAATATTTGTTTAAAGTTTCTCATGAAGGGTCTCATCGACAGATATTTCTTGCTATAACGGCAACACTTTTTAAGATGCCGGGAAGAAGCTTCATTTTGCTTTGAACAGGATGCGCCCTCATCAACAGCATCTGTTCTTTGACGTTTCAGATTCAGCCAGCGACCCATTCTGAGGCTCAGCCAAAATGTACTGTTACGAAATTTACTGTGATAACATTGAAAAGTCACTTTACCTGACAATAATCAAATGGTTTTATTAGCGGAAATCGAAAAAGAAACACGATCATGAAATCCATCCGAACACTCACTCACTCACACTGACACTGACTGACTCTGATTCTCTCTTCCCGCAGCTTCTGACTGTCTGCCCAGTAGCAAGAAATGTCACGTGCTGTCTCTCAGCCACTCAGCATTATACACTTGCATGTTCTCACTGTGTGCAGAAACATCAAACAGTTATTTGCTATCAAATAGTTATTTTCATACCTGACTTTTACTTTTGTTTGTTTTTAATGGGCGGTAGGTTAGAAAAGCCAAATTTTACATAAACCAGCTTTTGTTCTACATTAAGATTTTGTTCTACGTTTCCTTTTCTTTCTTCCTTGCTTGCTTGCATTCATTCATTCTTTCTTTCTGTTTTAACTACAAAATACCATAACATTTCTTCAAGCCTTCACGGACCCCCTGTGAGGACATCGTGGGCCCCCGGAGGTCCATGGACCACAGGTTAAAAACCTATGATCTAGAGGAGAAAAGAATAGTAAACGCTTTGGGCCTTTGGAGATCAAATGTTAAAAAGGTGTGTAGTTTAATGTCCACCACATGCTACAAAACACGTGGGGAATGGCCATCTATGCAGGGCACAAAGGACCTGCTCCGTCCTGAGGTGTCCTCCTGTGTTATGACTCTGAAATGGTACAGATGCTGCTTCAAATAACTGTTCTTGTGAAGAGCCTTGTAGCATGCGGAAAATAGTATATCGCCTTACATAAGTCAAGTGTGATCATGCCTGAAGTCTTTACAGACCTGGGGATGAAGACTGCCAGGAAAGGGTTTTGGGTGAGTGCGAGTTTGATCATAAAAGTTTGCAGAGTCGGCAGATTTCCTGTGTGACTTCTCGTGTGCACAGACCTGAAACAGCAATTTCACGGACACTTGTCACTTCTTGAATTTTATTTCCAGTGGTGGTAATGTGGCATGTGTTTGCAATTCTGTTTCCTTTATGAAGCTTTTGATCCAGGCCACCACTGCATATCCCTCCTTGGAAGACTCAAAGGAATGCTAAGGAAATAAAAGGAAACTGTTTTTCGTACCTCTTACCCTTTTATCTTTAGTTTTTTTTCTGGTTTGCATTTGAATTGTGGGGAAAGGACCTTTCAAGGTTCTTAATTTGGCTTCTTTAGTCCCTGAACTTTAGTGTGAATATGGCTGGCTAAGGAAACTGAATTTTGGCTTAACACAGCTATTCAGTCCACCAGAATATTTGTCGCTATTATGATGACTTTGTTGAACTGGGGAGAGACAATACTAGGTAGTTGGGGAAGGGACTGAGGTCAGTTTGAATCAACACTGTTGAAGGTTTCCAGATTCAGGTTTGCTTGCTTGTTTGTTTTGCAAAATATTATTTAGCACTCGTAGGGGAAAGAGTTGGGGTATCTGAGGGGGCTTGAAAATGGTATTGAGATGCATCCAATCCACAGCTTGCTTTTCACCCTCCCCTGCATTAAAAAACAGAGGGAAATTAAATTAAATTAAATTAAATTAAATTAAATTAATGTTAACTCCAAAGAGGTAAATATTCATCTCATGCCTAATAGATGTCTAATAGAATTGTTCTGGGTAGGGGAGGAGTCTCTTGGAGGAGCTTATGCTGCTACCCTTGCAATTCTATGAAAGAGAAAGTCCTGCCTTGGGTCCCTGAAGGGAAAGCAGCCAAGAAGAGATTGCTCAGATGTTCTCAGGATAAAGGGAGGATTACATGAGAATAGATGCTCCTAATGTACACTGGGATGGAGTACACAGAGCTTTGTGGAAGGAATGGGTGATGTGTGACTCTCCAGAATTTGCTGGACTCTTAACTCTCATCATTTTGCATCATTGGCTATGTTGGCTAGGACTGATGGGAGCTGCAGTCTAACAACATCTGGAGAGCTGCATGTTCCCTATGGTCTGTTTCAGGGTAAGAATTATTAAATGGCTGAAATCCTATTGCTCAGTTACTCACAAGGCATAGCTTCTGTAAACAAATTGCTGCAGGTTAAGAAATCCCTGTAGCCATTTTCTTTGACACACCACATTCCTGGGTAACACGATTTAGGCCATTGATTCAACCCCAGAAACTGATAGGAAACCAGGGCAGAAGAGTCAAGGCTGAATCAATATGTTATTTGCATATGATCCAATAATGTATTAGACAGCAAAAGTCAGCACTAGTTGAAAGTAGTAGAGCCATATAGAGCCATTCTAGCAATCAGACTGAGGGACTGCAAGCCCAAGGTTGACAGTGACCATCAAACAAATGTATTTTCCTGTCACAATAAATGAGGTCTACTTTGTGGTAGTTCCAATTTAGCATTAATCAGTGAATAATCACTTGGCTCTGTGATGATGCGGCAAGCTATTATTGAAAAGTTAAGATGAGGAAGAAGTAACAGACCAAAAGGATTTGTTGCCATGTAAACTGGCAGCATCCTAAAGGACTGTGTGTACGACACAAAATTAGATGGAATAACTAATACAGTGGAAGGTAAAAACAAAATTCAAAAAGATCTTGATAGGCTTGAGCACTGGGGTGAAAACAACAGAATGCAATTCAACAGGGATAAGTGCAAAGTTCTACAACTAGGGAATATAAACAAAGAAACACACAGTCACAAGATGCAGGATACTTGGTTCGGTATTACTGTGAGTGAGAAGGATCTTGGAATTGTTGTAGATCACAAGCTGAAGATGAGCCAACAGTGTGATGTGGCTGCAAAAAAGGCAAATATTTTTTAGGCTACATTAACAGAAGTATGGTCTCCAAATTCCATGAAGTATTAGTTTCCCTCCATTCTGCACTGGTGAAGCCTCATCTTGAGTATTGTGTCCAGTTTTGGACACCACACTTTAAGAACAATGCCAACAAACTGGAGCAAGTTCAGAGGAGAGCAACAAGGATGATCAGGGGACTGGAAACCAAGCCCTATGAGGAAAGACTAAAAGAACTGGGAATATTTAGCCTTGAGAAAAGAAGACTGAGAGGAGATATGGTAGCATTCTTCAAATACACGAAAGATTGGTTTAGGTCTCTGACTGCTGAGCTAGAGATTGGGAGTTCAATCCCCCACTGTGCCTCTCTGACTGAGGCTGGACTCAATGATCCATAGAGTCCCTTCCAGCTCTGCAGTTCTAAGACAGTGGTGGTGGTGATGGTGGTGATGATGATTGTCGTACAGAGGAGGGGCATGAACTGTTCTCGTGCATCTCAGAATGCAGGACACAATAATGGGCTCAAGTTATAGGAAGCCAATTTCAGTTTCTAATTGTTAGAGCAGTACAACACCAGTAATTGAACCAATTACTCAGGAGGTGGCGAGTGCTCCAAAGCTGGAGGCTTTCAAGAGAAAATTGGACAACCATCTGTCACATCTGCTTTGATTTCAACTCCTGCATTGAACAGGGGATTAGACTCAATGGCCTTATAGCCCCCTTCCAACTCCATTATTTTGTGACTCTATGGTTCTAACAAATTAATGGAGATGTGCAAAGATGACAAGGATGACCAAGTACGTAGTGTAGTGTAAAATGGATAGGACAGTGAGTGTTAAAATGCAAGCATGAAGATAAAAAGCTTGGAATTATCCTTATGGAAGAGATGCAGGATTCCAAGAATCAGAGCCAAACTATATATTTAGTGATATCCCATTACTAGAAGAGAGATTTCAAGAGCTGATTGTATATGATAGTCACAACAGGAGATTTCCCCATTTCAAATAATTTGCAAATTAGTTTGTTTTGTTTTTTGATTGGCCTTTAGGCCCGAAAGCATATCCTTCCTTTGCAAGTCCAATTTGAAGGACACAAAAGACTTGTGTTTTCAAGTCTCTCTTGAACTTTAATGTGATTTCAGCGCTAATGACAGGTTAGATATAATGTATAGTTGAGCCCTCAGCATTTCATTATGTGAATTACACTGATGTCTTTTGATCTACAAATTTGCATGAAAAGTTTTTTTCCTTCCTTTGCCATCCAGCCCCTCACACATTTAGAACTCTGTTATGAGGAAACAGAGGAAAGCAGTATTATCAGCAGTTCAGCCAATGGAAAGCATTAAAATATTTATGGTGTATTTCCACATCCTGTTTGTCTGATTTCCAGGAAAGTCTTCATTCTATATGGCTAGCCAAATGCATTCAAAAGAGTCATTTTTTCCCAGAAGTGGCCACTTGATCAACTTCACTTTTTCTTTTCATTCATTTGGTCACATACCAAACAATGGTGTAATCTTATGCACATCTACTTGTAGCAAGACACACTGCATTTAATAGGGCTTCTTCCCAGGGAAGTGTGTAGAGGATTGCCTTCCGAAGCTCCAAGGGGACAATGCATTCTTCATTTTTCTTGACAGATTTTGTCTGCCTGTTGTGCTGTCTCCATTCCACAACATTACCTTGGAGCTTTAAAATCCATTTTGAAACAAGTTATATTTGCAGTTCGCAGCATGTCTGCCATTCCTGCAACACACAGTAAATTGGAAAGGAACAAATAATACAACTGCTGAAAGCAAAAGTTATGAGACTGAGGAATCGACAAACCTATGAACAAACTCATCAAAATGTGCCACAAATGTTCGGCAGAATCAAAAACGAGCAAACAGAGCTATTAGAAATGCTGGAAGAGCAGAAGCACATCTGGGAATTTCCCAGAATAGACTGTTGTGGCCTTCTGCCTAATAGCTAATCAACATTAGTCACTACTAATGAATTATCTATATAGCCTTTTTTTGGGGGGGGGGGAAGCAAAGCCTTACTAGGCTTTGCTGTGTGTGGGCTCTGGCTTTGTGTAACAAAGTCAAAGCTGGCTCTGGGTCCTGCTTCAAGGACAGACCTGGCAGCATTTGGTGAGATAGTTTATTGCCATATGTGAGAACAGATCACATCTTTGTGGGCCACAAGCCAGGAAAGAGTAGCTAGGAGATGAGAACATAACCTGCATAAATGGCTCGAAATTAGGCAAGTCAAGAAGGTATTTGCATAGGATAATAGTCTTCTTATGGCATGAGAGATTTACACCATAACTGTGTACATCAGATATTTCAATGCGGCGATATGAAGTATCCCCAATGGCTGTGGCTTCATAGAACACATTAGAGAAAACCTTGCAATGGTATGATAAACCATACTAAACAGATGAATCTGAGACAATGACATTCTGTCTCCAGGCATCAAGAGAAACAAAAATGTAACTAGAATTCAGATACGGCTGAAATGAATGAATCTTCCACATGAATTCTGTAAAAGAGCCATTATCACCTGCATTGCTGTTTTTGCTAAGCTTTATGAATGCTATCTCTGTTGCCAGAAATAGATTAAAACAAATGAGATAGGGTAGATTTGGGGCCAGTTTGGATATTACACTCAAATGGAAATGAGAATCACTTGTGCTTCTGAATCGCTGTTAATAAGTGCCATTCTGAATAGGAATATTTGGATCTCATCTGTGATCAAATTCATAGGCTCCAGAATTGCTTTAGTACATAAATTGAGTCACAATGAGATTGGTTTGTTCTTATTTGACTCAGAATTTGTTTAATCTAAGGCATGAGAAATCCTCATATACACAACCTTGTTTCTTAAGGAATGTCCAAATTCAGTCTATCTGAGGGGATTTGATTCCTTAAGACAAAAGTCATATTCTCAGAATTTCCTTTCACTTTCTGTGTTTTACATCTTTCCCTCTCTAAGGTGCCTGAAGCAAAACAGAAGAACTAGAAACAGAGAACAGAAAGAACAGAGAAGAACTATTTTGCATGACAGAATTCTAATCTACTAATAGACAGTACTTCATATTCTGTTTGCAAATTGTACCAGTTTATAACCTGATTACTTTGTGACATATCATAGAATCATAGAATCACAGAATAATTGAGTTGGAAGGGGCCTATAAGGCCATCAAGTCCAACCCCCCCTGCTCAGTGCAAGAATCCAAATCAAAGCAGATCTGACAGATGGTTGTCCAATTTTCTCTTGAATGCCTCCAATGTTGGAGGGCTCAGCCCTTCCCTGAGGTAATCGGTTCCATTGTCATACTGCTCTAACAGTTAAGGATTTTTTCCTGATATTCAGCCTGAATCTGGCTTCCTGTAATTTAAACCCATTATTACATGTCCTGCACTCTGGGACGGTCAAGAACAGAGTCAGTATGTATCCCAATTAATTACACATTCTAGACCTAGGTTTCTCGTTTGTCTGTACAATCCTATTACATCACCAGTCAGTTAACTCACAAGCAGGCTGGTCTTTCCAAGAGTAATAAGGTAAAGGTTCCCCTTGACATTGAGTCCAGTCATGTCCGACTCTAGGGCGCGGTGCTCATCCCCGTTTCCAAGCCATAGAGCCAGCGTTTGTCCGAAGACAGTTTCCGTGGTCACGTGGCCAGCGCAACTAGACATGGAACGCCGTTACCTTCCCACCGAGGTGGTACCTATTTATCTACTTGCATTTTTACATGCTTTCGAACGGCTAGGTTGGCAGGAGCTGGGACAAGCGACGGGAGCTCACTCCGTCGCATGGATTCGATCTTACAACTGCTGGTCTTCTGACCCTGCAGCACAGAGGCGTCTGCGGTTTAACCCGCAGCGCCACCACATCCCTTCCAAGAGTAATGGGGTGGTGTTATTTGTGAAAAAAGGCTTTACATCATATGGGGCTGCAGTTCTATACACATTTACTTAGAAGTAAATTTCATTGAACTCTGTAAGATTAAGAGTGTGATCAGATAGCTGTAAAGGCATGCACCTGATCACAACAGAAAGGGTCACTTTAATAGCAGCGATCTCCCTTAAAAGCAACTGTTATGTCTGCTAGGAAATCACTCCACAACAGCCTCCAAAAGTAGTGGCCCTGTAGCCTATAGCATGGATTGGGGTCAGGCTGGAGCACATATCCCTGCACATTGTGTCATTATTGGGAAACAGATCACACCAGACCACTCCACAAGCAGCCCAATTTGCAATCTATTTCCCCATGTGACCACACGCTTAATTCCAAATAGACTGGCATAGGATTGCATGATAATCCTGCTCTATCTGTTTTCTATTACCCTGTTTCCCTGAAAATAAGACCTAACCTGAAAATAAGCCCTAGTATGATTTTTCAGGATGCTCGTAATATAAGCCCTACCCCAAAAATAAGCCCCGGTTAAGTGAAACCCCACCCTCCACCATTGTGCAGCAACCAGAAGAAGATGACATGACTGTATTTGAATAAATGTAGATTGTTGTACAATGGGGGGGGGGGAATCCCCTGAAAATAAGCCCTAATGCGTTTTTTGGAGCAAAAATTAATATAAGACCCTGTCTTATTTTCGGGGAAACACGGTAATTATTAACATCCATCCACAGCCTTTGTACATTTGACACATTTTGGCTTACTTAAACTTTCAGAATCAAAAAGTAATTGCTGCATTTGCTCATTTAGCTATTGTCATCCATCACCCAAAACTGAGATTCGCTTGACTATTAGCCCAAAGAGAACGTATTAAAATATGTTTATTAGTATGCCAGAACCACAGGCAGATCATCCCTGTATCAAGGCTTCTGAGGCTTCCTTTGTACCACACCATTTCATGTTCTTCATCAGTCATCTCCAGAAAATCAACGTTCATAAAGCAAACTATGTCAGTCTATTGCAACAATAGATCCTTGTAGCATCTTAAACCCAGAAAATGGACCTGAAGCCTTCCAAATAGTTTAGATTATACCTCCTGCCATCCTTAGCCATGGGTATCCTCATTGGGAATGTTGAGAGTACATCTGGAGAGTGGCCTAAATCTGTTAATCTGCTCTCTGATAAACATATTTATTAATTGGAAATGTTCATGGTTTCGCTTTAGATTTCATTCCTCAGAATCTTTTTTCAAGAAAAGATTCAAAGCATCTTACAATAATTACATATGCACAAAAGTGAAAAACAAAACATACAAAACACCATATCTACAAATCTCTCAGGAATAAGAAATCATCGCTTGTAATTAATCAGCATAACACAATACTTTAACATCAAGTGATACCATTTCTATCTCAACATATGTCTGGAAGTACAAGGATATCTTAACCTGGCATTGAAAGGTGGACAGTGCTGTAGCCAGGTGATCCTTGCCAGGAAAAGCATTTCATAGATGGTGCTATATTGCTACAAAAAGTAGGGATATGGCAAGTACTTGGCATTCCCCACCCCCCACCCCCCCCAAAAAAATCCTGGCCATTTTTGACATTTCACTCCAGCAGGAAATCCCTCTATGATGCCTATGGAGACTGAGGGAATGATCAGGCAGCTGTGAAGATGTATGCCTGATCTCACCAGAAAGGGCCGCTTTTATGGGAGTATCTGCCAGGGAACCACTTCTGCTCCTCCTCAAAAAGCAGAAGCCCTATAGGCCAGGGGTCCCCAATCCCCCGTCCACGGCCCAGTGCCGGTCCGTGGCCTGGGCCGGACCAGGCCGTGGAGACAGATTTCCCACCCCCCTGCACGCACTCCCCCCCACACAGCCCCTTCACGCATGCGCACAAGTGCCCCCCGAGCGCCCCCCGCCCTTCGCTCTTGGGCAGAAATTGGGGTCAGTCTGGAGGGAATTTCTCTGTATGTTGTGTGATTGCTAGGAAATAGATCACACCGAACCACTCCACAAGCAGTCTAGATTACAATCTATTTCCCTGTGTGATCGTACACAAACCGCCTTCAGACATCCATGCTAGAGGCCATAGACTTTAAGACCTAATGTATGATGCTAGCATGTTGATATGTCATTGCTATTTTTTTCAACAATGTTTATTTCCAGCTTCCACTTTAATGCCATAAATTTGGAGCTGTGCAGGCTAATGTAGGGAGGGGAGGGAAAACTTTGGTCCTCCGTTTTAAATAAACCATCCTAAATTGTGTGGCTTAATTCATATGGCAAAGTCATTCATATCTCAGCATGTGTTGGTTAGACTGCTCGCACAGGATACTTCAGCTGGGAACTAAGCTTTTGTCCTCCTTCCTTGGGTGGTAAAAATGGTGGGGGAATAAAGCACTTTTGTTCAGTGCTTGGAGAACTTCTTTCAGTTGGTACTTCCAGGAGCAAAGTGAATTGCATGTGGACTCTACTACCAGCTGATAGTGGGAAATGGAATCCTCACTAACTTCTATCAGTTAGCAGAGACTCAGGGCAGAGGCTTCCATGGTCCCAAGATTCCACCCACCCAGGTTTAGAGTAAGGCATGTTAATAGCAGATTTGCCACTTTGGTTTGACTAAGGGTGTCCTCAAAATTATTGACAACTGACTATTGGTGCTGCCTTAAAAAGCAGAACTTAAAAGAAAACTTTTCACTTTCAAAATGATTAACCACCAGTGAATCAAAATAGCATTTTTCCTTCTGTCTTATCAGAGTGCTCCATATATTCCCATAAAATCTGTGCTGCTCACTCTGTCACTGATTGAAATATTTCATGTATCCAACTGGAAGTGATAAGGTCAGATTAGGGCAAATAGTTATTTGTTCTTGTTTTTAATCTACACGGGCTGTGGACAAACTAAGCGTTTAAGATCTCCTATTTTGTGATGTATGAAGGTGAGCAATAATCTAATTTCAGATGTCATTGTGGTGAAGAAAGACTGATTATAACCTTGGGAAAGGACACAGCAGACTCTCAGTATTCTAATCAGAAGTTAAAGTAAGCATAAAAATACATGGCTCGATTTTACTCCTGAGGAGGTCTGAGTGGCATCAAAAGAGCAAGAACTCATGTTTTAATGACTTCTGAATGCAGCTTGACCAGTAATCTGTCATCCATAAGTGATTGGCTGAAAGCCCTGTAATGATCAAGACAGAAGGAGAAAATAAATAGGTGCAAAATGTTTGTTCAGTAATAGGCAGAATCCAACTGGCACAAACAAAAAGAAGTGAGGAAGTTGCCGCTGCTCAAGACTCCTGTCACTAAGGTTTCTGGCACCCACATCACCCCTTGTCAATTGGGCACAATTAGCTATGGGAACTTCAATGGTGTCTCTTGCTAAAAGGTAAAAAAAAAACTCAGTAAGATTCTGCTCTATCAGTGCTGTGCCATCTTAAAAGCTAACAGACTTTATTTGGAGTAAGTTTTTACTTTCGCCATACTGAGTCCCAATCTGCCCCTTTTTGTCCTAGCCCAAGTATAAATATCTGCCTACTCAGGATGACCCTTCTTGCCTTTGGTGTAGTAGGCGACAGTCCCTATATGCCAAATAAACCGTCTTAGTCTTTAAGTTGCTGCAAGATGCTTTCTTGTTTTTGTTGTCACAGACTGACAAGGTTAACTGCTGGAAACAAACCCCAATGTGTTTCCAAGGAAAAGTTTAATCAGGAGAATTGTGTCTTTTTTAAAAAAAGAAAAAGAAATGGGGAAAAAACCCTGAACCTCTAATTGAAAAACATGAGGTTATCGCTTTGAAAAAGCTTTTTGCAGGAGCTCCGTCTACAAACATATATTAATGATTATTATTGAACAAGATCTTCTCTTTTTCTCTGTGTCCTTTTCCCCAATTAAGGAAGCTTTTTATACTTGTCTCATAAGAACAGGAGAAGGCACCGTATACTAGCTGGATGACTGAGCCAGTGGTTCCAATCCAGAGGATGTAAGATTCACTTAAGCCCTATGCAAATCAATGGAAGAAGTTAAAGTCATGACCAAGTCTTGTCATCTCAAACAGAGGATGAGATAGCAAATTTTCTACCACTCCAGACTTCATATCAATATTACTCTACACACATGAGATATCAAGGAAACACTGAGGCTGTTTGATATATCTTGGGGTATCTTAGTATGGAAGAGCATTTGGTCATATCATTCCCCCCACCTGATGGATCAAGTGTTACATCCCAGGCAAGAATTTGGTCTTCCTCTACCGCCTGAGAAAATAATCATAAGGTTAAATTTGTAGACTTTAAGATGGAGCTGGGAGAAAATGTGATACAGAGCTAGTTCCTTTTCAGCAGTCAACAACCATCAAGATGCTTCCTCTCAGAATCAACTACAATGTCCCTGGACATGCCTTCTTGTAGAAATGAATTATAAGAGAAACATAGAACTGGAAGGTACCCCGAAGGGCATTTAGTCTAACCCTCTACCAAAGCCCAAACTCAACAGCTAAAGCATCCTTGACTAGTGGCTATCTAACCTCTGTTTGAAAAAACTAAGGGCGTGATTATATTGGCCGTTTACTCCACAATTTGCATCGGATCAAGCAGGGATCAATTTGAATTAAACCCTGGTGACTTCATAACACAAAACTCAATGTTGGGAAATCCACTATGGAATTGTCCCTTTTAAGTGGAGAACTATCTTTTTGTTGTTATTGTTGTTGTTCAGTCATGAAGGGTGATTTAAATTTGCTCCTATCAGATTGACATTGTTTTTGGCTGCTTTCTGCCTGGCGTGATCGCTGGACCTGATGGAAGGAGGTGCTCAGGGGGCTGTCAGTTCCCCTCAACTAAGCGCCCCTGGGTCAAGGGACATTCTAGTGCAAAGGGCAAAAGCCTCACACTGCTCATTCAAGCTGTCAAGGCAACCCATCTTCTCTACTGTTCACAGCACCCTGTTGAAGACATGTTGCCTCGCTTTTCCTTGCACCTTTTAGAATCTGCAGATAATTCAAAGTGCACTGATTTCTTTTGCTTCCTCTGAAGCAGAATCTGCTTCAATCCTGACAGCATTTTTAAGACAGCACTGAAGCAGACTATCACTACATCATTTAGAAAATATAAACTTTTTTAAAAAAGAGGTGGAAATTGCCAATTAGCACCTTGTTAGCACCTTTAGGCAGCTTCTGCTCCTGGAGCTCTGTGGAAATTCAGCTCTCTGCCCCTGCTGACTCCTGCAAATTGTTGTTTGTATGATTATAGCTATTTCATCCAGGAAAACCCAATCTGATAAACTGCAAATCACAGCAGAGCAAACCATATTTTCGCCACTGTGTAGTTGCACCCTCAAATGAAAGAAAGCCCACCACCATGGCAAAACGGTAAATTCCACTGTCAAATGGCTCTTAGTGTCACAAAGTTCTTCAGTAGGAGGTAGGCAAAATCTCCTTTCTTGTAATTATGGGAACAGAGACAGAGAGCTCAGTCTGGATCTATTTCAGAATGGGTTCAGGCTGCATCATGGCACGTCGATAGCACTGGCTGCACAGCATGATGATTTCTTAAGGAAGGCTGATGAGGAGAGTGTAATCCTGTTAGTACTTCTGATTCTCTCAGTGTCTTTTGATATCACCAACCACAGTATCCTTCTGCAAAGGCTAGTGGGCTTGAGCATCAGTGGTCCACCACTTCATGGCTCCTGTCCTTCCTCGATGAACATGTCCAGATGGTTCAGCTTGGGGATGGCGTCTTGGCTCTGTGAGACCCCTATGAGGTCCCACAGGGGCTGATAATCTCCCCAATGCTTTTCAACATCTACATGAAACTGTTGGGGAAAGTCATCCAGAGATTTGGAGTTCACTGTCAGTGCACTGATGACACGCAGCTCTATCTCTCCTTCACACCATCTGCAGTGGATGCTGTCCGGCTGCTAGAGCTCTGTCTGGCCTTAGTAATGCACTGGACAAGGAATAACAAGCTGAAATTGAATCCTGACAAAACAGAGATCTTGTTATTGGGAGGATGATCTAGTAGGTTAGGTGGGACCTTACCTGGTCTGGATTGGGTTGCACTCCCTCTAAAACAGTGGTCCCCAAACTTTTTGGGACCGCAGACCAGTTGGGGGGGCGGGCTCCATGCGCCGGGGGGTGGGGGCACAAGCACAACACCCCCCTGTGAGCACAACACACACACACCGTGAGCACATGCCCCCCAAGCACGACACACCCACCGGGCGGGGGGGCAAAGATCTGTTTCTGTGGCCCAGTTCTGAGAAGCCCATGGACCGGCCCCAGGCTGCGGACCAGGGGTTGGGGACCCCTGCTCTAAAAGACCAGGTCTGTAACTTGGTTGTGATCCTGGACCCAGCTCTCTCTATGGAAAAGCAAATGTCAGCCATGAACAGGTCTGCCTTCTTCCAACTTTGGCAGATTGCCCAGTCAGGCCTCTACCTGGATAGAAAATCTTTGACACCACTAGTTCATGCATTAATAATCTCAAAAATGGATTACTACAATCAAAAATTGATTACTGCCCACATAGGGCAGCCCTTGAAGATGATATGGATGCTTCAGCAGGTCCAGAATGCAGTGGCCTGGTTAGTTTCTGGGACATTCAAATTTGATCATATTTCCCCAATCCTGGCCTGTCTACCTTGGCTCTCCATAGGATTCTGTGTCAAATTCAAGGTGTTGATATCCAAATACAAAGCCCTAAACAGTTTGGGACATTGATATTAGTGATGGGGAAATTTGTATTCGTATTTATATTCATATGTATATCCTTGCCCCAGATGGAGCTAATGAGGGTCTGGCCCCTGGGACCGTCCCGTCCACTCATGCATCCTGGTGCTGCAAAGGTCCCACTTTTCCTGTCAATGGCACCAGGAGCTCCACTGTCTTCCTGTTTGGCCGGCCACTCAGCAGCCGTGTGGGGAGACTCATCCTCCCGCGCACTGCCTGGAATGGCCAGTCAAGCAGGGAGACGGTAGAGCACCTGGCGCTATTGACAGGAAGAGTGGTGCCGGGACACGTGAGTGGACGGGCTGGTCCCAGGCGTCAGACCATCATTAGGTCCAGTTGGGACGGGGATATTTGTATTTGTTTACGAATACGAATATCCCTGTAGCGTTCACCCCTTGTTATGCAAAATAAGTCATGTATTATTCATGTTTTATGCTGATGTGGTGGAGAGGCGGAGCTGAGAGAGAGGTTAAAAGGCGGAGCCTGAGAGGAGGAGTCAGTCAGTCAAGAGTCAGTCAAGAGTCAGTCAGGAGTGAGTTAGTCAGAGGCAGAGGCAGAAGAGATAGAGATTGAGTTAGAGACTGGTTAAGATAAATAGATAGAGAAGGTAATTAATTATATGGCAAGAAGAAAGTATGTATAGAGAGACCTGTGAATGATTTGCTTGTGTACAATGAACATCTGAAGAACATCTGTGATTATTAATAACTTTGCTACACTTCAATAAATAAGTTCTGTTTGCATTTACCAGACAAGTGTTTTGACAAACGTCTTTTATATTGTGGATAGAGGTAATCCACTGGTGGCAGTGAGGGAAACAAAGACTGGAACCTTTGTGAGGGCACAAAACGTTGGTGCTTCAAAGAGGTGAACGTCACAATTGGTGGCAGCGGCGGGATGCGAAAGAATCCAGTCAAGCCAGAGTTAAAAGTGAATTTTTCTGAGTCAAGGGTACCTTTTAGTCAGAGGTCTGTGGTAAAGAAGTAGGTTACCTGCTAGAGCTTTAGTGGTAAAGCTTAGTAGCGGGGCTTCTGATCCCAGATCTGAGGGGGGACTAAGATAGGGAATGACTCTGAAGGGAAAATTCCTTTTGAGGTTACCTCAGGATTTGAGCAGACCCAGTGGGCTAGCTTAAAATCCAAGGCTCGGAGTGTTAAGGGAGCGCTTGTGAATAAAAAGCAGAAGCCAGGGTCAGAACAAGTCTGAGGTGAAAGGAACATAAAAAGCAGAGGCTTGGAAACAGAATTTGTTTTGTGTCTGGAGGCAAGAAGGTTGTCTCAGACCAAGAAACATTGTGGCTGGCATGGTGCCAGAAAAAGTGTAGCCATCTTTAGCTGCCAAGTGAGAGCTACATAGTACCCCAGAAAAACACTGGGAAAAGCAAACAACAGTAAAAAAAGTGTTTTTAAAAAGAGGCCTGACTAACTCTGCAATAGAATCCAGCTCTTCTCAAAGAAGTACACATACTTATGCCATCCAAAAGAATTAGAAAGCTAGTAATGGAGGTAATTGATCCTCAAGAGGCACAACGTTTACCTCAGGAAGTGGAGGGAAATGGAGACCCTCTAGCTGTGGGACAGGAGGAGGAGACTCATGAGGGTGCCTCAGGGAGAGAAGGTGTTCTAAGCTCCCTAGATTTTGAAAAATGGAAATTACAACAGGAATTTAAATTGAAGGAATTAGAAATTAGAGAAAAAGCCAGAGCTGAGGAGAAAGCTAAGGAGCTACAGCTCAAGGAATTAGAGATTAAGGAGAGAGAAAAAGCTAGAGCTGAAGAGAAAGCTAAGGAGCTAGAGCTCAGGGAACTAGAAATCAGAGAAAAGGAGAGAGCTGAGGCCAGACAAATAGAATTAAGAGAGAGAGAAATCACATTGGAGCAAGAAAAAAGACAAATGGAATTTCAAATGGAAATGAAAAGATTAGAATTGGCTGCTCAAAACAATAATAGTAATAACAATAACTACTCTAGTGAGGGAAATCTCTCAAAACTCGACTTAAAGAAATTTCCCCAATATAGAAAAGGAGACTGCCCTGAATCTTTCCTCATATCATTTGAACGGGCATGCTGGAACTTTAATGTTAAGGATGATGAAAGGATGATGGTTTTGAGATCCCAAATAAGTGGAGATTTAGCTGAGTTGTATTCTCAGATGCCCCTAGAACAGGCTAGAGATTTTGAAGCCTATAGAAAAATGGTGTATTCTAGATTTGGGATAAATGCAGAACACCTTAGATGAAAATTTTGTTCCCTGACCAAAAAGCCTGAGGAATCTTATTCTCAGCTAGGGGCTAAACTGCTGCTATGTTTGGAGAAATGGATGGAACGTGAAAATGTCACTTCTCTTGAGCAGATGAAAAATGTGATTTGGTTGGAACAATTTTATTCTATTTTGCCTGGGGAATTGCGTTATTTAGTTAAGGATAAAAATCCTAAAAATCTATTAGAAGCAGGTGAAACAGCTGATTACATTGGGGAGATTCGAAACCACAGGTTCTCTGAGGTAAATTTTAACAAGCAGAACTGGGACAATAATAAGAAACCCTTTAATAAAAATTACCTCAGCAAAGCATCAGGAAAAGAAGGCCAGGGTAGTACTTCACCTAAATTAGCATGGCCTAGTTCTCAGACCCAAATGAACCCTGAGGAAAAGTTAAAGTTGAACAGATCTCCTCAGAGTGAGCGAAGAAGACAGTGCTATAACTGCGGAGAGTTCAGTCATTTACAATTCAATTGTATGAAAAATAAACTTAGGAATGAGAAGGATGATAATCAGCCCAAGAAGGTTTACTGTTTAAAACCAGCTGAAGCCGCTGAGAGAAGCAGTAACCAAGGTTCTGGTTCTGTCTCCATGGCAACTGGCACGACAGAAAATTCTGATCTGCCACTAGCCCAGGTCGTTCATTGTTTTCTAGTAAAGGCAGAAAATATTTTAATCCATAACCCTGGTGAGAAGATTCTTATTAATGGAAAGTCTTATGTAGGAGTGGTTGATACTTGTTCTAACATAACCCTGTGTCATCCTGAGGTGATTCCTAAAGAACAAATTCTCCCAAACCAGACTGTTACCATCAAGGGAATAAGTTCTACTCCAGTGACTTTACCTATGGCTAAAGTAAAGGTGAACTATAGAGATTGGGTTGGAATTTGGGATGTGGCAATCTCTGATCAAATTCCTGCACCTTGTTTAATTGGGCTAGATCTCACTAAGCATGTGCAGAGTGCTTTTGAAGTAACAGGTTCCCTGAGAGAGCAGTTAACAATCCCTGAGGGAAAAATGGAATCCCAAACCTCTGAATCAAACCAGGGATGCCCCAAGTTAGAAAAGAACCATGAGGTAACCAAAATGGCTGATGAGGTTATTTTGAAAACCCCTAATGATCCTTCCTGTATTGAGGAACAGATGGAAGATAGTACTTTGAATGATTGTACTACAAAAGTTAGAGAGAATCCCATTCCACTGACCCCTGAACACCCAGAGAGGTCTATGACTGATAAAGACCTGACATATAGAGAGGGTTTACAATTGATAGAGCATGTTAAGAGTGCTTTTGTATTTACACGCTCACAAGGGGGCCAAGAATCACCCACTGCAGCAGAAATGGTTACAGTAGCAGAGGGAAGCCTAGAGGGAGAAAGTTCCTTGGATAATCAGCTTAATAGTGGTGCAGAAGCTGATCGTATGCTTCTAAAGAATCCAAATAAAAATAGTTTTGCTCAGGAGTAGAAGGAGGAAATCAGTTTGGTAGGTTGCTTTGAAGCAGCCACCAGTACACCCACTTTATTATCTCCTGAATAATAAGCCCTGAAAGGTCTTGCCTGGATAAGGAGCTTTTATATAGAAAAAAGTCCTTAGAAGTGGCAGAGCCAAGCTTGGGAAGTACTCCTGAAAAAGAGAAAGGCTTGTATGAGGCCCAGGAAAGAGTATTCTGTCCTGAGGACCAAGTAGTAGAACTGAGAACTATAGAGGGGAGAAAATTGCTTTTGGCAGCGGCAGAACAAGTAGTCCTTAAATCCTCGCAAGGCAACCCCCTATCTAGCGTATCACTGAATAAAGAAGTAGAATCAGCTAACATACTCAGTGCATCTAAAACAAACCAATCGTTGATTGCATTTAAGAGAAACTTGCATGAGAATATTAAAGTGACCCATGATAGTGGTCCCCCACATAAGGAAAACGTTTCAATGAAAGTACCTGTGGGTGAATGTGTGAGTGAGGAGAAAGGCATAAGCCCTGACTTCTTAAAGAGGGACGCATCCAGAGATGTTCGGGAGGAGGAGAGGGAACTGCCTACCCTTTCCCCAGCTGAGAAGGTGAAGCCCCGAGCCAGAAAGAAAGCAGGTTTCACTAAGAAACGGCCAGCAGAGGATGTCCAGTGGACATCAGAGGGCCCGATGACTGCTAGCCAACTGAAGAGAACACGGAAGAAGGAGCCAGAGATCATCAGAGGGACCCCTGAGTGCCAGCAGTCATGTGTCCAGCTGAAGGAGGCAGTAACGACCAGACCAGTCCACGGCGCACCTTACTACAATGGGAAGGTGAAAGACTTGGACTTTGCAAACCATGGAAAAGCCTTGAAAGCCAAATGACTGATTGGGGGGGGGGGGTGTAAACCAAGCAGATACAGTGGAACCTCTACTTAAGAATGTCCCTACTTAAGAACGATCCAACTTAAGAACAGCTCCGTTCGCTAAATTTTGCTTCTACTTGAGAACGGAGCTCCAAGATAAGAATGGAAAAAAAAAACTTTCCTGCCCTTTTTTTAACCTTAGGTCATCTTAGGTTAAAAAAAAATTCTCCCCCTAGTGGTAGAGTATGAATTAACCGGCTTTGCATTAGTTCCTATGGGAACTAATGCTTCAACGTACGAACACGCCTCTACATAAGAACCAAAAACAGCCGGAACGGATTAATCGGTTTTCAATGCATTCCTATGGGAAATTTTGCTTCAACTTAAGAACGTTTCAACTTAAGAACACCATTCCAATACGGATTAAGTTCGTAAGTAGAGGTTCCACTGTAATGTTATAAGAAATGTTCTGTTTGTGTATAGTGTGGAAAAACTGAATATTGATGAACTGAACCGTGGAGAATGATTCAAGGACTTCTAAAACGAACTGGAATGGACTATTGATTTATTGGTTAATTATCTATGTAAAAGTTTCCTGATTGTGGTATATTTCTGTAAGGTTGAAAATGTTAAATGTAGTAAGTATAACTGATAAGGTAAAGTATATTATTGAATTGTATTGGAATGTTTAAACTAAAAGAGATTGTGATTGTTATAATAAATATTGTTATTGTTTGCAAAACGATGCCAGAGGGTAAGTAAAATTTCATGCAATGATGCATGTTTGTTTGGGATGGAAAATGTGTTTCCCCTCCCAAACAAACATATTTAAGGGGGGAGGTATATAGCGTTCACCCCTTGTTATGCAAAATAAGTCATGTATTATTCATGTTTTATGCTGATGTGGTGGAGAGGCGGAGCCGAGAGAGAGGTTAAAAGGCGGAGCCTGAGAGGAGGAGTTAGTCAGTCAAGAGTCAGTCAGGAGTGAGTTAGTCAGAGGCAGAGGCAGAGGCAGAAGAGATAGAGATTGAGTTAGAGACTGGTTAAGATAAATAGATAGAGAAGGTAATTAATTATATGGCAAGAAGAAAGTATGTATAGAGAGACCTGTGAATGATTTGCTTGTGCACAATGAACATCTGAAGAACATCTGTGATTATTAATAACTTTGCTACACTTCAATAAATAAGTTCTGTTTGCATTTACCAGACAAGTGTTTTGACAAACGTCTTTTATATTGTGGATAGAGGTAATCCACTGGTGGCAGTGAGGGAAACAAAGACTGGAACCTTTGTGAGGGCACAAAACGTTGGTGCTTCAAAGAGGTGAACAATCCCCATCTCTAATTGATACTTGTCGGAGTGTCTCTCCCAAAGGACTGCTGTCCATGTCACCCGTTCCTCTCAGGCCTTGCTGCTATGGGTGCCTACACCAAATGCAGCCCAGAAGGCATTAACTAGAGACTGGGCTTTCTTGGTAGTGGCTCCATTTTTGAGTAACTCATTCCCATCAGAGGGTTGTCAGCCCACCTCTCTTCAGGTATTTCACAAGGCATTTATGGTAGTTGATTTTATTGTTTGTTGGTTGGGATGGTGGTTGGGATTTTTTAACTCTGTTGGAAACCACCCAGGGCAGTGACTTTTCACTGAATGGGCAGTGTAACTATTAAACAAACAAACAAACAAACAAACAAATATAGATGTTTGTTGTAGGTTTTTCGGGCTGTTTGGCCGTGTTCTGAGAGTTTTTCTTCCTAATGTTTCGCCAGTCTCAGTGGCTGGCATCTTCAGAGGACAGGAGTCAGAACTCTGTCTGTGCTCTGTGCTCAGAACTCAATGTAGAGTTCTGACTCCTGTCCTCTGAAGATGCCGGCCACACGGCGAAACATTAGGAAGAAAAACCCTCAGAACACGGCCAAACAGCCCGAACAACCTACAACAACCATCGGATCCCGGCCGTGAAAGCCTTCGAGAATACATTAAATATAGGTGTTATTTGTTACTCATTTTGTACACCCTTAAGATCATTATTTCTTTTTTTACAAATGTATTATTTTACCTCTTTAAAAAGCAAAGGACAAAATGCAAAAGCACATTAATCCCTCACATGGCTCGTGTGATGGGCTGTAAGCGCTAGGAAGCCTCCTTCCCAAGAATGCTCTAGCAATGTCAATTCGTAGAGCACACTGTGGAAATTAAATTATTAGCACTTCCAAGTGCAAGCAGCCTATTGGATAAGCCCTTCAAGTAGCTGGAATCTGTATGTATGAGTCAAGGCCATGTATTTGTATTTATTAACACAGCAAATTTTAAGACTATGGCTTTTTTTCTTTTCAACAACACTTTAAAGTAGGCCATTATAAACCTGAGCTTACAGATAATATGAGACAGAATTCCAGTGGCATTAGTAGTGGTGCTATTTCTGTTGTAAGGAATAAGTTGTCAGTTAGGTAACCAGTCAGAATTCATTTACCAAATACATGAAAGAACTCCAACTTAACCCTTGGCCTTTCAGATCAAATAGAAGAATCTGTCCATTGGCATTTGCAAGGTCTCTGGAGTTATATGGAAATTTTATATCATTTGAAGAAACAAAATGAATAGACTGACATCAGGGCTATATTTTAATCTAATATTCTGTGGAATGATACTTAAGCTTTATGTCCTTTAAACAATCAGACCTAAATACACTGCTTTCAGAGAGGAAGCTTAATCTGAAATGTCTGTGTGGAATGAAAATTAAATCTAAAGTTAATATGCCTGGCAAACGTAAAGACAGTTCTGTTTATGACTGCAGTCTCTTCTGTCTAAAGAAATATGGAATATATATATTCCAAATATATATCAGTTTTATTTGTGTAAATTCTTTAACAACAAAGAACTGTCTATGCTTTGGGAAAATTCCTAATGCTAAATGATCAAAACCAAAAACAAATACATATTCATAAAAAACAGAAAAAAAGCAGTGCTCAACTACCAGGTGAATGTAATCAATTACAAGAATAATAAGTAATTTATTCTGTCTTGTCTGACCAGACAACAGAAATACAATTTCTCTTACAATGCTAAAATGCATGAGGTATAGAAATACTTATCCTCTCATCTCCCAGTTTATGGATGTATACATAATTTGATATACTGAATGCTCAGAGGATTTTCATTTCATCCCCTCCCCAGGCATTTTCTATCACAAGAATGCAAAACCGTATTTTTTAATATTTCATTGTCAGTTGGCTGAAAATTATCAGGTGGGGGGGGGGGAGGAAGAAGCCACTTTATAATCCTATATTGGCCCACCAGCATTTTAAAACCAAATTTAGAGTGTAATCCTATACTTTATATCAGCTGAGGGGTTGTATGCCATTTGCCAGCAGAATTTGAGATGTGCTGTTTTTGCCACGCTAGAAATGGGACTATAAGTTTGCAGATTTCCCACTGTAGCATTGTATGGATATATCTGCTGGAAAGGCACCACTTCACCAGCCAAAAGAAGTGAAAGTTGGGGGGGGGGGGAGGTGATCATGCAGGGAAGGGCATATCAGATTATACCTCTTCAGATCTTGCATGTGTACCTAGCAATGAAAGCTCTTTATGTGGACCACTGCAGTAAGAAACTCTCGCCTACTTCCAATTGTGAGTTCCAATGACAGTGCAGCATTTGATCAATGAGTCTTACACAAATGTTAATTTACCATTCAACAACTGAATCAATGTGTTTAATCTCATTGGGACTAAAAACTGGTTTTAGGCCATTTCCCTTATTCAGCTCAGGGAGAGAGAGGAAATCTCTGTTCCTTCACAGCTCCCCATATTATCCATATCACCACAGAAAAGGCAATGGACAGGCACCTTATCACAACACATTACTACCACTTCCTAAATTTCACCAGAGCTTGAAATAAAGTGATATTTTGTGGACTGTATATCCCAGAATCTTCCAGCCAGCACGGTCATGTGTGCCTGCTGGGTATGGTATTCTGGGAGCTGCCATCCCCAAAACATCATTTTTCCAAGTTCTCAACCATACTTAAGGAACCCTAACTCTTTGAGCAACATAAGGGAGACGTCTGGTGATGAGAATCAGGAAGTAACTTACTTTGCACAAAAGTAGACCACTTTGCAGAAGACAGGGTTGTTCCTAAAACATAAGAGAGGAACTCCACTACACTGCAAATACTTCTCTTGCCGGAATCTTAACAGATAATTTCTTTTGGTATTTCAGACACAACTACCCAACAGCAGCCATCCTTTCGCTGGCACAACTATAGATGTGAGGATATCATACAAGGGGGGGGGGGGGGGAGCAGGCAGCCATGCTACTAATACTGTAGGTAATTGCTGTGACTTTCTCCCGCTTCTTCTGCTTGTGCTTTCTACAAAGATGATATCTTTCCCAAGCTGTATTGCTGTCCCCCCCCCCCCAAAAAAAACCACACCAAAACTGGGAGCGCTTTCTTTCACATAGGGTAAGCTTTCTCCTCAACATGGAACTAAACTCCCTGTTGGTGTAGGGAAGGTGTTCTGCTCCACCTACTGCCACTGCTGATCAAACCCTAATGAACCCTTTTGCCTTGCAGGATCACAGCCTGGAGACAAGGAGCACATATAGTGGTTCCCATGCACGTAGAGTTCCACTCTGGACACAATGATCTCTGCTCCTTGGGAGAAAGCTCAGGTATGTATTGCGGCAGAGCCCACCCACCCCCACCGCCCCATACTACCATGACTGGAATGCTCTTTACCGTTTCTCTGTTGGGTTCTAAATTTGGGGGAGTCAAGTTATTTGATTGACTATCTACTCCTTCCATTACTAACTTGCCCAGTAAATAACATGGGAAGCTGTCATGTGCCAAATCTCACTCTTTGTTCTGTAGCATCTCTATTCTGGTTAGAAATTGCTTTCGGAGTTTCAGGCAGAGGTCTTCAAAGGTCCCATCACCTGCTTCTTTGAGAGTCAGTTCATCATGTTTTGTTTATTCTATCATCTTTGAGGTGACAATAGTTGGGATGTATGGTTGAGCTGGCTGTTGTTTTTTTTCTGTGGGGGCACCCAAGATGTGAAACCATCTACCCTTTTGCATCTCTGCCTTAGATGACTTTAATTGCTTTCAGGCACAGTCTTAGGAATCTGTTGTTCCAGTAGGCCTTTGGTTTGGTGTCCGTCTGCCTGCCTGCCTGCCTGTCTGTCTGTATTTGATTTTTATCCCACCTTTCTCCCCTAGCAGGGACCCAAGGCAGTGTATAATTTTTTTAAAATCAACTACTAATTAAAATGAATTGATTAAAATTTAAAACTATAATATGTGCATTTTAAAACATGATATATATTTAAAACATATTTAAAACATTACATTGGCTTATCCTTATGAGAAGATTCTATTGTTGTATTTTTCTGTGGTTTTTTTTTACTACTGTTGTTACATGATTATTATATATCCCTTTTTACTTTTGGCAAGATACACCAGCTTAGGCATTTTAAATTAAAAGGAAAGGTGGGGTGAAAGTACACTGAAAGACAGACAGATAGATCAATTGATTGATCACTCTTTCAATCCATCCTTACAATTTTCAGAGCTAGGGAAAGGAATTTCTAGACGCAAATGGACTAAAACTCCCTAATTTTGGCTCTTTAAGTTTGACCACCTTGCCAAAGAATTAAGCTAGGATATTTTGGCAGCAAAAGAAAAAAAAATAGGGTTGAGCTTTGAAGTAGACAAAGGAATGTAACTGAAAACTGTGATGAAATAAATCGCACAGACCTTCAATAATCTGAATATATATCCAGTACTGCTGGACAGCTCAGTGGTTTAGATAAGTGGCTGCAGAACTAGAGGTTGGGAGTTTGATTCCCCATTGTGCCCCCTTGACAGGGGCTGGACTCAATGATCCCTTCCAGCTCTGCCGTTCTAAGATGATGATAGATATTGTCTGTGGTCTTTCAGAATAATATCAAAGGTTCTGACAGATGTGACCTGAGTCATACCTTCCAAAGTAATGTGTAGCTAGCTAATTATCTTTTGTATTTTGTACTTCTCTGAATTTTGCAACACAGTTCTTGGTTCAAATACTGTCCTGAAATGTGTAAAGCAAATGAGTATTTGAAGATGATCGATGTTTAGAAATGAATGCTTTTAGAGGGAACATGTTTAGGAGTCTGCATTGATATCAAGGAGAGCACCTGTAAGTGACACAGACTGCCAACAGAAAGGTATCAGCATTCCTGGCAACAAGGTTGTCTTCCCCCTCACTCAAAGCCAGCAGAGCCCCTCATACAACCCTCACTGTTGTGGGGTTACGTTAGCATCTGACTGGTGTAAAATGTAATTGTTACAGAAGAAAAGGCAACACTTTGTTTCCTTCAGGATGGTTAATGGAAAATGTGTTTCAATTGAAAAAACATGCTTTACATTTTTTAAGGTTGATAAACTTTAATCATTTATTTGTGCCCTTCTGATGAAACCACTCAAGCAGTTTTATAGAGAGCTCAACAAATTCGCTCCAGCAAATGAAATATCAAGGACAATTTACAAGATATTTTCTGTTGTTTTCAGGAATCATTTGTGAGTGGGAAGTTAAGATATGTAATTTTTCCAGTGTGGTTCTGAAATATGCTTTCTGTATCTGAGTGAGAGGATATTATGGAATACAAAAATGTTGGAAGCAATTTCCACTCTCCACCTGCTTTACTGGGCAACAATAAAATTCCTTTTGTAGAATCTGTTATCTATAGAATCCTTCCATAAAATAATAAAATTCCTTCTGTAGAATCACACTTCTTAGTATTAACAAACCGGGGCTAGTTTTTTATTACCACCTAGCAGTGTAAAGGATTGGTGGGTGCTAAGTTTGCTATAAGTGAAAGCATTTGCTTCTTGAAAATGCAGAAGAGATATTCCATGAGTATAATAATAACTTCATTTGTGAAAAATATGAGCTATTTAAAATTAATAGAGACCGCAACCATACGCCCAGTAAAAACTGGGTGGAATGAGAAATTACATTCATCGCTTCACTTGACCTTAAGTTCTTCTTCACTTTAAAACGACACCCAACGCACAGGATTTTAAAGCACAGTAGGGCTCTCTCTGCCCACATGAGCTGCTGTTGTGTTCTGCTGCTATGGGCCATACTGTAGAAGTGAACGAGATTCATGACACCTTGAAATGATGTGTTTTGTACTGCGCCATCAAGAATCCTGCAACCAGAACAATCGCTGGTGGATGGAGGATTCTGGGAGTTGTAGTCCAAAAAAGTAGCAATCTCTTCCTCGTAATACATGCAAATATTTCAATTTCCTGTGCACGTTTACTGAGGTACAAGAGCCACTTCATTTAGTAGGACATATATCTGAGTAAGCATTTCAAAGAACCATACTAGTACTTCCAAGACATAGATGTAGAATTAGTTCTTTGAAAAGTGCAATATCATTTCCTTATTGTTTCAAACCTCTTTGCAGAAATTTAATATTCACAACAATCATAAGCTCATCCTCAACAACAACAGCTTTCAGTAATTTATACTCCAACCCATTTGTTTTTGACAGCTCTTCCTTTCCTCAGGGCAGAACCCGCCTGAACTCCCAGATGAGTTTCTAGAAGCCAGTGAAAGATAAAACAGAATGGATGTTTATGGAAGGCCACAGAATCATGGGCTGATCCAATTATAGAACTGCAGAGCCCTGAAAGTAGTTATAAAGCAGGAAATGAAGTAAGATGCATAATCCCATAGCTTGGGTAAATTCCTTTGTGGACTGTTTACATCACTAGATGCTTCTCTATGGGCACTGAGGACAGTTTCACTCATTAGTTAATAACATGGAAAGGCTTGATTTTCTCACAAAAATGATTAGCTTGAACAGCAATAGCATGTTTTGCCTTCTATCTCCGATTCTGTAAGGGCTAGAACTTACATTTGTTTTTCAACAAAGGCTAAGAATCCAGGCCAGCAGATGGGCTAAATTGGCCCTGGGTGGCATGTCTAATGAGCTAAACAGGTGGGTTAAGCAGCCCTGGTTGGGCAAACTTAGCCAATTAGGAATTGTGGCATCCCTATAAGTTGGTCTTCTTCTCATTCAGATACGCTGTGAATTCACTTGCAGACATTTCCACATGAATGTGTCTTTTTTTTATGCATGAACATTTGCATAGCTATATGTATCATAATGCACCTTTCTAGTAGAAGAAGCCAATTAATGCCTACTCAGAAGTCAGTCCTATTGTGGGATTCACTCCCGAGCTGTTGTACACAATTATATTTTCTCTCATGATATACATTTAAAAAAAACAAACGAAAGACCTGAAGCATGAAACCTGGTAGACAACTATATTTTTTCACCCAAGGTGAAGATCAGGTCACTTCATATTAGTATCTTCAAATACAGTTTTCCTCAAGTATCCCTCACCAGAGTTCAAAGGGCCTTCAAGAAAATGACATTTTCAACATTTAGAGCAGGCAGATCTGTCGGGCTTAGGGGCCAATTTTTCTCACCTGCAATCCAGCACAGGCTGTGCCACTATGGTGGCAAAATAGAAAAATGCCATTTAAAGCAATCATTTCTGTGGATAGCCTTGAGCCAGATATCTTCTCTTAGCCTCACTTCACGCAGAAACTGTGAAGATGAAGTAGCCGGAAAGGAGAACTATGTATGCTAGCTTGAGCTCAGGGAGGAAACAACAGGATATAAATGGCATCAATTAAATAAAATAAATGGGGTTTTTTTGCCCGGAATATAATATATCATAACCATCTCTTTCAGCTGTCAAGTATTCATGATGTAGCCTCTATTAGTGTTAGACACTGTTAATGTTTGGCAAATGCTTCATGAACGTGGACTATCCCTTTCTCATGCCCCCACCCCCACTGGGCTCTCAAAAAACTCGAGTTGACCCATCTGCCCTTTCTAAACGAAAGAAGAAAATCCTCCTTGTTTTGTAGCTTATCAACACTGTTCACAAAAACTGAAGCAAGGACAATTTCCCTTCTGCATTGCTCCAGAGGGTTCCCATTGCAAAAGGGGAGGACAATTAGGAGGCACAAATAGGCACATACATTGTCAAGTTTAATTAAACTGAAGAACTACACCTGCTCTGGGTAAAGGATAACAAGGGACAGGGCTCAGAGTGTTAATAGTGGCAGCTATAGGTGTAGTTTAAAGCACCAACATTTGGCAAAAACAGAAGAAAAAATAAAGAAGATGAAGACATTGTGGTACCATAAAGACTAACTGCCACATTTTAATGTGAGCTTTCGTGGACAGGTCCCCTTCCTCAGAATATTAAGCACTTATTTAGGATTTATATAGTGCCAGACAATAGGTGTGGCCTCTGTACCAGCAGAACTGAGAAAGGTTGCTTTGAATGGGATTGCATTCCCAGAATCCCTCAGCGGTAAAAGATCTCATATCAAGGACAGGGCTGGCCCAAGTTTTTTTGCTACCTTAGTTAGGCAAAAGAACAAGATGGAACCATCGCCCAATTACATGTATAGAAGCAACCATTTATTTCCTGAGAGTTTTTCACACTACACAGTTAATAGCAGCTAATTCCCATTGTAATTGTCATAGTTCGATCCTGTGGAATTCTGGGATCAGTTGTTTGGTGAGTACTTAGAATTCTCCACAGTAATTCAGGGAAGTCCACTACAGTCATTTAGCAGAGAATTCTAAGTACCTCACCAAGCTACAAATCTCAGCATTCCATAGGGTTGAACTATGACAGTTAAAGTAGAATTGAACTGCTATAACTTTCCAATATAGAGGCACTCTTAGATTGTTCCCTCACCTTGCTTAACTGTAGGGAGAGGCCTCATTAAGGTAAAGCATCCATGAATATAAGAATAGTGCTTCTGCACTAATGGGGCGGTATATAAATTACAGAAATAAATAAAGAACTAATTACATAGCAGCTATAGCTAAAGTACAGTAAGAGAATGTGTTAACTGGAGTTGCCAGGCTGAATGAATACTTTCTTATTTTTTTTCTTATTCTCCCCTTGAAAAGTGTTAAGAGCCCACAGGATGTGAAAGAATTAAGGCTAAAATCACTGTTGCAGAGTTTTGAATTTTTTTGGTTAAATTCCTCTAGGTGTGCAGCAGAACTGCAGGGATTCACAGAGCAGAATAGCTTCAAGTTCCCCAGAATAGTCCATCCCTTTTCTCATTAACTGGCACTTATAGTCTCAATAACTCACGCAGACATTAGTACTAGAAAGAATAAAAACGATTTTCTTTACTTACAGTTGTGAACAAATCAAACTGCAAACTGACAAACATGACTGCCTTCAACAACAGACTTATATAGACTCCAGAGAGGGAAAACACTCAGAACAGAGACAGGGCTCTCACTTAATTCAAGGATCAATTAGTTATGGCTGGATAAATTGACAGTCACCCTAGTCCAGAAAGGTCCCTTCCAGCCAAAATTACAAAAGGCAGCATGTGAGGTTGCAGAAAACTCCAATAGTTACAGCTGCTGTTTCTTTTTTCTTCTGACTGTGCAGATGCTCCACAACCAGACTACGACTTTAGCTTTAGTTCCTGCACCCTCAGCTACTTTGTTGTAGTTCTGAGGTGAACGGAATCTATTCTGAGGGGGCAAATTCCCTGTGGTAAACCCAGTTTTCTCCAATTTTCACTTTGTTCCAAAGAGTAAAGCAAAAATGTGGCTTTAAAACTCTGTCCAAAACAGACTTTGTTCTGCTGTACCCACTCACCAACCCACACAACTTTTGCATCGCTTACTCCTAAATATGGACAATAGAAACAGGAAAACATTCATCTAGAACAGACGTGGCATCTGAATTATGCTGCTTAAAGTTGACATTCTGAGCAGGATGTAAAAGATAATAGGACAGAGATCTTTCCTGACACGTGTAGTAACCACCAGCTTTTTATTGTGCAGTTTTATTGCACAATCCATTATTGTCAGCATCATTGTTCTGTCTTGGATGTGACATGCTTATTTTTTCCTAAAGGATTTAATTATGTTGAATGCAATTTCCCTCATAAAGGTTGTGTATACTTATAGATTCAGTTCGAGAAGGCACTGGGTATCTCTCACGACATGCTGATGCCTTTTGCTGTCATTCAGCTTCAGGATGCTTTCTGTGCAGATTGCAGCCCGAAGAACACAAAGATCTTTTCTGACACATTACATGGGCATCAGCCTAGATGAGATGCCCACCTCACTTTCATCCCTTAGCAGATAACCTGCTAGATAATTACATGTTCAATTTGACAGAAACCTTTTGGTTCTACATGTTATGCTGTGATCTTTCCTTCGTCACTTAAGCTCCAACATTCTCTGGCAATGCAGCTGTAAAGGGCCACAGCCTTAGCAGAAGCATCACATGGGGTAATATGGATAGGCTGTAGTATCCTAGGCTTTGGATCATTCCAGGTTGGCTTTGGATGGCTGACAACAGAGCTCAAGTCCATGAAACCTTGGCTTGCTTGGCACCAGAGAATAAACAAACAAGCTACCACCTAGGCCAGTCTTCTCAGGGTACTCCTTCCATCTTGATAGCTCTATTCAGTTCTTATCTAATTGTGTTCATTCACCACAGGTAGGTGAAAATCTAGCCTTGAACCTGTCTATTTTGGGTTTTGTCACCTTTCCCGTCTGAATGTTCTCCATGTCTTCAGACATGGCTGAAGAAGAAGAATCTCCGTATGAGTTGGTACCCTAGAAAATCAGAGTCCCAAGTCCCAACTCACATGTAGAATTATCAAGAATAATGTAGTTCCTTCTCTTCAAACCTATGAAACCTAATGAAAGGGGTAACGCTAAGGCACTCCCCTCTAACCATGGTAAGTGCACACAATTAATTGAAGACTGAATAGGGCTTCTAAACAACCACCTTCAGTAATGAAGCTGTTGCTAAGCAGCACAGTTTCCTATGAGTGTATCCCAGAAGAAAGCTTATCACCAACCACAGCCTTAAAAAAAGAAGATAAAACTTTAATAAAATTTCACACTCCTACTAGGGTAAAATACATAACAGGTGTTTTCCTTAATGCAATCAAACAATTTCTCTGACATGCAGCAAAACAAGTCTATGGGGGTGAGGGTGAACCCTCCTGTTAATGTTCTGGTCACTCATCAAACCTTCAACTTGTATCAAGGTATGTCATCTCTTACCCTTTGTACTTCAAAATCAGTATATGGATCATCCTCAAATCTACTTCTCTTACATGCTAACAATCTACTGAACCATTTCCCAAACATGAGACATAGTAACTGCTGCAATTTCTGGTTATAATGGCAGGCTGTGATTCATCTGCTTGACCACTATAATTCTGGAATTTCTTTCTGGACATTTTTGAAGACACTAAGCCTCAGGCCTTAGTTTGTATTCTGTCAGGGCCAGTTAAGCCTGAGAAAGACTCCTGTCTGAAGCCCCAGAAAGCCACTGTCAAGCTGAGCTGGACAGGCTAGTGGTCAGATCCAATATAAGGGCAGTCCCTGGGCTAAGTCAACATGTCAAACAGAGCCATTGCACACTCAAGACAGTCATTGGCTTAGGGAATGCACAGGGTGCTACAGATGCACTCAAACTTATTGTGTGGATGGAAGGTTTTCGACCTACAGCGATGCACTATGAGAAGTAGAAGTCATATGATTTGACCCATAATCAGCTGTGGGTAAATACTGGGTGGGTAAATATAATGTTTTATACTGTAAATATTACAGTATAAAAGAAAATGCATTCTTCATCCATAGTACTACTATGTACTATGAATGTACTACGTATGTACTATGTAATACTACTATAGTACTGGCCCAGATCCAGCACTACCAATTTTCTTATCTTGCTATCTTGTTTAAATATACCCAAAGGATATTAGTTTTATCCATATTCAATGAATGAACTCATATATATAGGGAAGAAAAGAAACAGTTGGGTTTTTTTTAAAAAATGTCTTCTTTCGGTTAATTTTAACTTCATTATTAAGATGAATTATAATGCTGTTCAAAGCCCCAGAGGCAAACTAGCATCATTTGATTTCTCCTAGTAGATGAGAAAAACTGTTAGCAGTTGCAATCTTGTGTGAAATGTATCCTGTGCTCTTGAGCTTACATTTTTAATGTGCCTTTCAAACCAAAATTGATTTGCTTCTTTCTTTTAAAATAAAAAACAATGCATATTTTATGAGAAAATGAACACCTTTGATTTCTTGTACCGGTAGAGGGATGCTAGTTAACTTGAAATGTGCAAGGATAGCCTGCAGACCTGTTAATCATTTTATCAGAAACTCACATCCTTTCCTCAGTAATTCCTTTCCTACATGCTGCAGTAAGATACACACTATCTCTGGAAAATTACCGTGGATTCAACATATCACAGACAACTGCTTATGGATGGTGAAAGCAGCCTGATAATCACAATGCCATTGCTTAAACTGTTCACTTCTTACATAAGACTTGCTTTTTACTTCTGCAGTTATGTAGGCATACATTTATACTTCTGTGAAACACATCCTGCGCTCTAGAGTACTTGTATTTTAATGTGGTTGATTCAAATAATGACCAAGTAGAGTGTTAAAGGGACGTGGTGGCGCTGTGGGTTAAACCGCAGAAGCCTCTGTGCTGTAAGGTCAGAAGACCAGCAGTCGTAAGATCGAATCCACGCGGCGGAGTGAGCTCCCGTTGCTTGTCCCAGCTCCTGCCAACCTAGCAGTTCGAAAGCATGTAAAAATGCGAGTAGATAAATAGGTACCACCACGGTGGGAAGGTAACGGCATTCCGTGTCTAGTTGCGCTGGCCACGTGATCACGGAAACTGTCTACGGACAAACGCTGGCTCTACGGCTTGGAGATGGGGATGAGCACCGTGCCCTAGAGTCGGACACAACTGGATTAAATTTCAAGGGGAACCTTTACCTTTAGAGTGTTAGTGGCTCAGAGGATAAAAAGCATCACCTAGGAGTCTCTGTCCTCTGTACGTAACATGTTGGGTGGGATCTGTTATACTTGTACAATAGTCATAATAGTGGTCTGCATTCTTGGAATTTGGGTCAGGTGAGGGCCAAGCTAGACAAAAGCCCACTGTTATTTGTGTGATTATTTTTCCTTTTAAGTTAAGTAACAGATGCAGACTTCCTAATCCATATAAGGACTCTGGCACAGGAGTGGAGGGTGTTCTCCACTTTAGAACCAGTCTGGATTAAAGCCCTCTGCTTGCTATTTGCATAGAAGGAAAGTTATCATTTGTTCAAATGGGAGTTTATCCATCAAAAGAATAGCAGGCTTGGGAAGACCAGTCTAGACAAAGAATATTGTTGGATAGTTAAAGGTTTAAAGCCCTATATTCATCATCATACCAGGGTCTCTCTCTGTACCAGGCTCCCTAAAACCTGACATTAATTTTTAACAAGCAACACACACCATTGTGAATGGAGCTAATGCCACCTCATGTAATTTGACTAATAATATCAGATACTGGGGCCAAATGACATGAGAGGATTGTCCACTTCATTGGCAGCTTTCCCAAAGATGTTCCTCTGGCCATGGTAGGATAAAGAATGCTAGGTTTGCTAAATGGATAAGTGGTCTGAACCTGCATTGTCTTTGTAAATTCTTATGAGTGTGATAGGTTCTGAATTGCTTTCGGATCCACTTATGGCTGCCCTTGCATACAATCTAACCATAACATAACTAGGAAAAATTACTTTTAAAAAAATATAACTCCAGAATCCCTCAGCCACTATGGCCATGCTGAATAGTTCCAAGCCCTGAGACCAATAATAGAAATAATTGATGGACTATAATTCTGGGTGGTTTTTCTTGTCATTTGTTGGTAGAGCTAAACAACCCGAAATGTCAAAACCGCTGGGATAATGGCTAAGGCGATCTGTACTAAGGAAATTGTGCTACTGTTCTGTTAAAAAAACAGTGGGTTGGGGAATCTCTTAAAGCTTACAGGGAAGACCAAAGAAGCACAAAGAACACTCCACAAAGAATGAGTGAAAACAAAGACTGGCAATTTCCTGAGAAGCATCAAGGGTTGTACGCAGTTGGTCTCCCTACACTGACAACAGTCTCTTTGATTCAGTCAAGGATTTCTGTCAGTGGATTGGAGAGTGGAGGGTTTAAGTGGCTTCCATCCCTGTGCCCCATACCATCTCCCATGCTTTTTTCAACCTGCCTTCCTTTGAACAGATTAGAGGTTACTATTAGGGGAATACAAGTACTATCCAATCTGATTTGTATCAGAACAGTTTTTGTACAGATGGGGACTGACTCAACCCAAGCTGTTTTGGAAGTGGCCTGGAGGAACTGATTTGTTCTTGGGCTCCTGCAAGTATTAGTATATTTCAAAATGACAGGGCTGCAAACAGGGGAAACAAACAGTTATGACATGAAATGGAGGGAAGTTCAATGATAGGATTGTGGTGGGCCTTCAGGGTATAAGCAAAGCTTGTAGCAACTTGTTTCCTTTTTCCCCTCCCGGGGAGCCAAACATCCTACTTCTTGCCCAACTCCTGCCCTTCCATGAATCCAACCTGCACCAGCCAGCAGCAGTCATTAAAAATAAAAGAAAGATAACCAGTAGGGAAGAAAGCATTATTTTAATATATTTCATCAAAGCCCACACAAGAAAATCAGTCATCCATCCCACATTCACACACCCACATACTCAATCCTCTGTGTAACGAAGACATGGAGTAGCTTGCTACTGAAAAGAAGAAGGAAATTCTAGAACATCGTCAGTCTGATAAGTGACACAACACCTTCCATTTACCATGAGAGAAGTAACTGATCAGTCAGGTGGAATGGACTACTGTATATAGAGGCTAGCGAGGCCTGTTTAAGCCCTCCCTAGGGATTCAGTGATTGACCTTTCTAGGAGACCCTTTGCAGCTGATCCAGAAATGCATAAATATCTCTGCTCTGCCCCATTTGGGCACTCTTCTCTGAATCTGGCACATGTTCCTATTAACTACTTTTTTGGGGGGGGGAGAAGGAGGTTAAAGGAAATTAAAGAATGCAAAACAAAGACAATATGCTCTACTGATGGAAGCCCCTCACTTTGTAAAGCAGCTAAATAGATATACAATCTGCAAATACGTATCCAAAGAGCAGCTGCTACAGCCTGGTGATCTCACCAGAAAATCTGAATGACTGAAGTCTTGGGCTTCATGGGGAGGAAGGAATTGTGAAGTTGTCAGTCTCCTCCTTCCGTGTCAGTTCAGTATCTTCCTTACCTATTTCAGATTCCTCTTCCTCTCCTTTAAATGCATGGTGTCTTTTTTTATTATTTTAATATGTTTAACCCCATGAATGTTGGATTTAACACGAAGGATCTGTGGGGAGCGCTGCTCCACCCTGTGAGTGTCCCTACATTCTTTGTTCCAAACAATGTTTGCCCCAGAAATGCACCAATATTGTATCACACTTCTAATCATCTTATGCAAATTTTATTTGCATCTGTCAAAGACTCACAAAAAATGTGCTGGTTGCACATGTAAGTAAATTTTTAAGAATCTGTAAATTTGGTTTCACTCACAAAATTTGGTGGTGGTTACTTTAATAATCTCCTCTTTCTGGGAACTACTATATTAACTGCTTTTAAAATATCTGCCATACTCTGGCTTCTAAGGGCTGATCAACTCTTCCTCTCAATTCTCTCATTAAAAAACTAAGGTCCTCCCTCGCCAGTCTAATTATTAGAAAATTGCTCTTGCTAGATCAATGGGCATGCCTTTCAAGTCTAATAAGAATGGGGGGAAAGGTTCAAAGATGATGTATTTTTAGTCCCTGACTGTGATTGATTTTCTGTACAAAGCTCAAATGCTCTTCCCTTTCCCTTTCAATTCCAGATCAACTTCTACATTCAAAACCAGTTTCAGAACGACATTTACTGTAAATCCCAGGTGACAGAACAATCTCCTGGGGACCTTGCTTTGATTTGCTTGCTGCAGTCTTCTATGACAAGGAGGTGATCGTCGAAGCCTTACTCTGCTTTGAGGTTTTAGTAAGGATTTCCCATCTTCCACTTGCAATATTTGCTTAGCTCAGAGGTGGAAATCAGCCGAGAGCCCAACGGGATCCTTTCTGGTCTCATTGTTTTGGCAGCAGATTATTGTTTATTAAGTTCTTCTTCTTCACAGAGGCACCAATATATATAAATTATACAAAGAATGATTTTCTCCATCAGAGAAGGATCAGTCATTGGCTGTATTTTCAAAGTACAGAAGAAATCTGATTAAAAATCTATTTGCTTGCCTGATTTGGAGGGGAAGTAAAACTGTAGCTTGCCCTCCCATCTTCCCTTTGATATTCTTGTTTTTCTGAATACCGTTTTCCTGTTTGCTTCATTATTTATTCCAAATAACACGGACGTCTTGGGAAGATGTGGGTTGTCAGACAACAACTCTATAGTGCAAACTGGTGCATGTATAAACAAATCAAGGTCCAAAATAAGTATTGCCATAAGAGTGTACATATGGATTACACTTGGTTTCCTTTTTGTGGGACATAAATATGATACAAAGACTCTGTGGCTTGTGTGTGACATGACAATACACTGCCTTGAAGCTGCTGTGTACAGCCACGTGAGTCACTGTGATGAAACAAAACTGCCTCTCATGCTTTTCAGGAAATACCAGGGGCACAGTCAGGCAACTGATAACCCCAACTGGCATGTTTCAGTTTGACTCAAACCCAATTCAGATTTTCTTTAAGTATGTGTGATAAACACCCAAGAGGAACACATGGAAGCCCCGTGCCTTCCCTCATCACTTTTGACATCCTCTAGATGTAAACAAGTCTGAAATAGTGGGTTCCACATTGCATGGAAAGTCTTCATAAACAGGAGAAGCTTTCTGCTGCACACTATTTCTTCCCACAGATGGAGGTCAGTACAACAGAACTGGGGAGAGGAGCAGGGCTGATATACTCCCTTTTGTCATGTATTTACAATATACACACAAGGAATGACTGAATATGGTGTCAGCCTCCCAGGAGCCACCTGTGGGGTGCAGTTTCTCCCTCTGGGAGATTTCCGGTTACCCAGAGGAGTACCTATGTCTATGAATATACTTTCCCTTTGTTTCCTATGTCTTGCAAAGAGACAAGCCAAGCCTACACTCAATGTGGTTCCCTGCTTCCATAAGCTGGTTTGGTAAGCTACTCTTAACATTTAGTATGTGTCAGGGGTTTTCCAGTCAAAGCAGTGGTGCACCTTTATGTTTCCTGTTAAGACCTGATTTTAAGGGAAATTCCTCCAGCCTTCAGATGATGTTCCTCTTTCTCACTATGGACAGTATTTTCCACCCAAGAGATCCTGTATCTTTTCATCCTTCCCAAATCCCTTAGTTTATTTTTTGTACCTTTGTGTTCCAATGCAGAGTTTAATGCTTCCCAATCTGAAACTTGCTTGCTTGATTGATTGCTTTCTTCTTTCTTAGGTCCTAGTACTATTCTGCCTGTATCCAAAATGAAGGGTAGCACTATGGCACTTCCCTAATCTTAAAAAAAGTGGGGGTGCGGGGTGGAGGATATCAGAAGATCAGTAGCTGTCTATTTCCTTGGTGCTTCCCCCCCCCCCCAAGCTTCCTGTAAGAGTGAGATTTTGAACTTGGACTTCTTGCCACCCACCCAACATGCACTACCTCTAGACCCAGAAAACGAGTGGTGATTCATGAAGGTAGTGAAAATGCTCTGTCTCAAAGAGCCTTTAGTTGGACATTGATATTATTTAATCCCAACCTACTGACTGTTTCTGAACTTTTCTATACTATATTAGAAATTGGAATCGCTCTGGTTTTCTCTGCCTAGCCTGGAAGCTGGCCTAATCCATGCACTACACTGATTAACAGAAGTACACTAACCTAGTAAGGAAAAGCTCTGAAGATGATCCCATTATTCTCCATAAACATATAAAGCCCAGCGTTCTGCATATCTGGGACATTAAAGTTGTTAAAGTTATTAAACCCACAGGTTGTGATGGTGCTAATTCTGTAAATAATACAAAATGGGTGTCTTGCTGCTTGTTTAGGGCTGGAAGGACATATAAATTTAGTCTGGACCTAGAGCCCCCTAATTTCATTTCAAAAGAAATAACACCATAGGAGCCTGATCCGGAATACATGTCAACCATCTCCATCAAGTAATTTTCTGCCCAACCCCTTCCCCAAGTTGCTTCTACCTATAAAGGTGTTGGGACAAATAGCAATGAGGGGGTGGGGGAGACATCAGAAAACCAGTATCAAACCCCACTTCTGATCACAACCACATTCAAGATCAGGCCCCTGATGATGGTGTTCTATTCTTGGTAAATGGATTGTATGGTCCCATAATTTTAATCAAAGATTTTGTAATTTTTAATCATTTTGGCCAATATCCAACAGCAGTAATTTTAGTGATACTTTCCTTCCACTGACAGGAAAACCAGAGAGATGTTCATGTCTTTCCTAATAATCCACAGATGGAATACATTGATAAACTGAAGATAATATGAATTTCCATCCCTCATCACATGGTACATTTGCCACAATGCTTGTGGCACTATATATATCTGCTGGACGTAAATAGGCACTCATTTAGTTCCTTGGACTTTCAGATCTATTAACGCCTGACACTTTGGAGAACCAGAAAATTGAATCCTAGAACTGAACCCTCAGAAACTGCAGAAACACAATATATTCCACAGCTAAAGCCTCGTTCAAAAGGTATTGCGTTGCTGGCTGCAGATCAACAAATGCTACTGGGAGGTTTTGTTCAGTTTGAACAGTTCTGTTTGATCAATTTCAACCACCTTTATAGTCATAGGTCATTTTGCTGAACATGTCCTGAATTTGGAGGTTCTTGTGGATTGATTTTCTAAGGTTCTTGAAATTGTTGTAGCAGAACTAACTTTTTCTAAAGGGCATGTTCAAAACGATTCAGCACAGGAATGCACATTCATCCATCCAATGTTTTTCCATTCGTGTTCTTGACCCTGGACTTTACTGTTATTTAAACTCTAGGAAGTTATTGGTCTTTCTTACTTTAAGCATGAACGCTGCCGTGTGGTTTTCTTCCTCTATTTTCTCACTTCAGAAATGGAAGATTTCTAGAGAGGAGTATTTGGATATGAAATATGTGTCTAAATAGTGTGGCTCCTAAATGCCAGGAAGCCATCAAGAGGTTATGATCAGAAAGTTGGTTTAGGATTGTGAAGACCTGGGTTGCAATCTGGATTCAGTTATGAAATTCTGTGAGTGATGTTATGCCAGTTACTATCTGTTAGCCCCACAGGGTTACTGCAAGGATAAAACAGCGAAGGGGACTGTCTTGAGTTTCTTGAAAGAAAATAAAGCAAGATATATGTATGTACTGGAGGAACAAGAGAAGCAGAAGGAGGAATGGTTTGATTAAGCGGACTGCCATTACAACTTGGCTTCTTGTGGCTATGTGTCATTCCATTTCATATCAGTATCATTATCTAAAATTCTAGATCTTCCCAGCAGCAAAGCAAAAGAAAAAAAAGAATCACATTAATAACAGCCACCCGCCAACCACATTCATGCTCACTGACAGAGTGCCCATTTCATGTTACACCTATATGGAAGGCAACCAGCAATAGGTGGCAACCCCACCCTACCCAATACCCCTGGTCGTCATTCACAGAAGGCACTAATCAACATGCAGTGATAGCAAGGATATCAGCATAGTATATGGAAACCACCACACATCTTCTAACATACAGTACACAAGCACAAAAGTAGGAATCATTCCAAGGAGAGGCTGATGCAGGACAGAGAAACAGGATAATTAAGTAGCCATGTATGTCATTCTTATGATCACTACAAGCAATTTGCAATTCAATAAGGATGGGCATCCCTGAATCCTTTCTATTTGATCTCTTTTACTCAAGAAGAGATCAACTGATGGTCCTATAGACTTGTCTAGGAAACCTAATCTATCCCATAAACGGATGATATTCTGTTAGAGCAGAGCATAGGCATATTGCTTGGAGAGGGAGAAGGAATCTTTCCAAGCTGCTGGCTATTGGCAGAAAAGATCCGTCCCCAAGGGTATAAATCACACATCTTTCATAAGCTGAAATTCAATTTTTGGAAGCTCCTGGCTTGTGAAGCTGTTAGGGATGGTTGCCTGCAAATCATTCAGTAGTTCCCCTTTGGGGATATCAAATGATATAAATGTAGAACGGACACTATTTTTAGAGCTCAATATCGTATTACCTTACTCAGCATGCCAGGTGTTGAAACAAAGGTAAGATTAGAAACAAAAGTGCATTTGGTCATCTTCAGAGACACTGGAGTGCAACCGTGTGTATCGTTCAAGGGGCAAAATAATTTCCTAGTAGGTTTTGTGCAGGGATCACAAAAGAGAAATGGAAATGAGGTGCACATTGAACCTATTATTTATAGGAAGTATCTGAAGACATGCTTCTCTTTGGACAGGAAATCATACATGGAAAATATCTTTCTTGCAAATGACCACATAAAACCACAAATACCACATAACACAGTTTTCTATTGAAAATCTTGTTTGATCTGAAGAAGACAGAAAAATACCTGCAGCCTTTGTTCTTATTTTAAGGAATGATTACCCTGCCTACATAACAGTCTATGACAGAATGAAATACAGTATCAAAGAATGAGATCAGACATGCTTGTCCATCATTTGATGACTTTAGTATCAAGTGATGACTTGCAGGAACAAAAACAGACACCACGTGGATCAAAAGCTGCCAACTGAGGTTTCCTGTGACTTTCTTCTGTTGCCTCAAACACACTATCTTTTAGAAGGGGCAGTTTGCGTGTTCTTTTAGGACTATGCCTCTGATTGAAGAATTGATTGAAAAGACACTAACTGACATCAGTATGTTAGTGAAAAAGACCAAAGATTGTAGCACGGGATGTCATAAAAAGCCAAGAGAGTCCAGTGCCCTGGTGGCTTAAGCCAAAGTAGCAGACATACCAGCTTTCTCTGTCGGGGAAATAGGTCAGAATACAAAGATTAGTATTAACAAGTACCCACAAATACCTTATCACAGTGACTCACTCATTGACTTTATTACGTTTTGTGCTGTCATGTTGGAACTGACTTAAAGCAACCCTAATACAAACCTCAGGGTAGGTAAGATATCTGAGGAGTGGTTTTACCGGTTCCACAACCAACTCCCAGTTTCCATGGCTGACGGGAGATTTAGGGTGCGATCAAACAGTGAGATAGGTGGATGGATGTCTGATCACACCGGAAAGGATTGCTTTGCTAGCGATCTCTCTTAAAGTGACCCTTTTGTCTGTTGGGGAATTGTTTCAGCGCGGTGCCAAAAAAGTAGTAGCCCTACTGCTAGATCAAAAAAGTCCAGCTTGGGCATGGTTCAGGCCAGCCCAGAGCATTATTCCCCATACATTGTATAATTGCCAGGAAACAGCTCACAATGGGCCATGCCACAGGCATTCCAAAATGTGTGCTATGTGTTCATAGCACACCTTCAGAACCAGGTCTCCTGAATCCTAGTCCACCACCCTATTCAGTAATACTACACTGGGCACCAGAACAACTTGGGAGCTTGTTTTATTTGTTTATCTAAGTCTAAAAATTTCTTCAAAGAGGACAGCCAAGGTTCATGAAACATTGTCAATACACAATGAACCTAAAATGCCATGCAACTTGCAAAAATAAAAAAGTTTGGATGTTAGAAAATAAAATGTAGTTAAATAAGCAAAACTACTATGAAACAAACTATTCACTAACTTCCTAAAGGAATAAAATACGGGCTTAAATTTTTAGGCAAGGAATGTCTAAACTGAGTGATCTCTCTCTTACACAGGTTATGTTATGGGCATATTTCATCCGGATCAGAGCTATTCTTGAGGCACAACACGGGGATTCAAATGCCTTCAAAATAGCCTATCTTTTTGGGTTTTTGGCTCGGTTTGTTTGTTTGTTTGATTTTTTGCTACCAACATGTTAAAAAAGAAGAAGTTTGAGAGGTCAGTTTTTAATCTAATGTTAACATTTCTTTCTATTAAAACATTATAAATCATCACTATAAAATATAGCTTGCATTTGGGTCTAAGGATGTGTTTTCAGAGCAAAATTTAAAATAACATGTATTTTATGATTTGCCAAAGAAAGAAAATGGAAGTGATGGAATAGCTGTAGTCTAGCCACAAGCTTACACCTTGGAGAAAAGAAAAACATTTTTAAAAACAAGAACAAACCAAAATCTGTTCAATGCATGCAAAATTGGTTCCTACATAAACCTGATTGTATGTATGATTACAGTTAAGCTGACAGAGTAATCAGCATAAAAGCACTAGCATTGAGTGACTTTTGAAAAGCTTTCTGATATCATGGAAGTTCCAGTTTATTGAAGGTTAGAAGAATGGTTTTGGTTACATTTAGAAATCCTTTTACTTCCCAGACCACTAAGAATTCCTGTGACTCCTCTGAATGGGTCCAGCCTACTGAGAATCAGAATAGATAACTTCTGCTTCTTGGCTTAATTAATCCTTTAATATCTAGAACTATTTAAAATAATTTAAATCACATCAAGATTTTGGCTTTACTTTATATTATATCAATAATAATGTACAATCATCATTGGGAAAGCTCCTATTTTTCCATTGATTGCAGAGGAGGAGAAGGGGGAGAAGGCCATGAATATTAGAACTGTAGAGCTGGAAGGGACCCTATGGATCATTGTCAAGGAAGCACAGTGGGGAATTGAACTCCCAACATATGCTGAGGTGGCAACCACTTCTTCCCTTTTGACCCAGTCGTCATTAGGTTTCTGTCCCCTTTCTTTCCCCCCTCACTTTTTTTCAGGACCCTGGATCACTCATAGGACAGTACACATACTCTAAATATAATGGGGGGGGGGTGCCCTATGGGGCTTTCTGCAAGGTTTTGTGGTTGGTGGCAAATGTTGTGGTGGCAAATTTTGAAGTCAAGGTGCTCTATAAGGCAATCCTTACACTCAGGCCCCTATAGAGAGTCAATTTCCTTTTCAGAAGTGTGAGTACATTTAAAATGAAAAACAAAAAAGGAGGTCTAGCAGTTCGTTCCCACCAGGGGCAGGTCATTTATCAACTAAATGAGTATCAGTTACCTGTTCAAGTTCTTTGGTGGAGAGTTTGTCTACAGGTCCCTCAGCCACTCATAATCTATATGTGGAAAAGGAAGAATTAACTCTTATTTCTCCTGCGACTCCTGACTGGATCAATAGTAAAATGACAAACATGAAAATGAAACTAGAAGAGGATAGTAGAGCCAGCTAAAGGTAGAACAAGGACCCTTCTTACTAGAAATAATTCTTTCAAAAACTAAAATTTCAGTTAAGGAAAAGTACTCTAAACCCAACCAGGGAGGTGTCTAGGTTAAGCCTATTTCTATACCATGGAGAGAGTATGCACAACTGAAAAGGACCATTCTTCACTAGAAATAATTTTCTGAAAAATTTAAAAAATTACAAACTTTGATCTAAGTTCCTAAGCTCTTGTCGTAGAGGTCCTAGGTAAAACTGAACAGTGGATTTTGGCTAAGCTAGGCTTCTATAGGTACAACTAGAGTTCGTGTGCAAACCTTTGGCCTCACGTTAATTAATACTAATCACCACTACTCAGCAGTGGGGGCAGTACTTTCTCACATGATGTTTTACCCTCACCAACTGACCAGTTAAAAAGATACACAGACACCCAGAATGGCTTTGTGCAGATGGTACTGAGTAAGTCACTGGCATTCATCTAGGTAAGGTTATTATGTGCAAGGCAAGTGAAACCTACATGTTGCTTGCCCAGAAAGGTAGATTATAACTTCTTTCACACCCCAAGTGTCCAAGTTCTCTATTTGACACCATTTATTCAAGCACATGGATTTTCAAGAATCAAAGTTTTACCCCTTTCCCAGAAAAAATTGAGCTAGGAAGCTGTAACTGCCACATTATTCTACATATTCCCCCAGGAAGTCAATGCACTTGCGACATCTGTCCTGCAGCTTCTTAAGTCCCTGCAAATAAAATTCTTCCGACTGCTGGTGTAGCCACTCATTTGCAGCATTAGTTGCCTCCAGAACACTCCCAAATCGTTGTCCCTTTAGGTGTTTTTTGAGTTTGGGGAATAGTCAGAAGGAGCCAGGTCGGGAGAATAGGGTGGATGGGGCATCACTTGAAAGCCTAAGGATGTCAGTTTTGCCATTGTTTCACCTGCAGTGTGTGACGAGGCGTTGTCATGCAACAGGATGACACCTTTGGAGAGCTTTCCTCAACGTTTTTTCCTTGATGTTTTGCCTCAACTTCATCAATAAAGCACAGTAATATTTTGCATTGATGGTTGAACCCTGTTGGAGGTAGTCCACCAGCAGAACTCCCTTCTTATCCCAAAAAAACTGTTGCCATTTGCTTCTGCACCGACCTTTGCACTCGGAACTTCTTTGGCCTGGGGGAACCACTGTGCCTCCATTCCTTAGACTGTTCCTTTGTCTCAGGATCATAACAGTAGATCCATGTCTCATCACCAGTTACCAGTTTGCCCAGGAAGTCTGACTCATTTCTTGCAAAATGTTCCAAAACAGCCACCGATGACTCCACATGTTTCCTCTTTTGTTCAGTTGTCAAAAGTTTCGGGATCCACTTTGCTGCCAGCTTTCTCATTTCCAAGTCATTGTGGATAATGGCACCAACTCTCTCACGTGATATTCTCAGATATATAGCAATACTTTTGGCTGATATTTGGCGGTCCTCCATGATCATGTCATGGATGGCTTTCACATTTGCAGGCACAGAGACAGAAACAGGCCTTCCACTGGGTTTCTCACTTTCAACACCGAAATGGCCAGTTTTAAAATTGACAACCCAACGTTTAACTGTTGCATATGAAGGGCCACTGTCACCCATAGTTTGTGCCATTTCATCATGGATCTGCTTTGCACCTTTCCCTTGGAGAAACAGGAACTTGATTATGGTCCTATGCTCTTCCACATTGAACTTTTCTGGAGGTGCCGCCATGTTCACTTTGGACCGGAAAATGAAAGTTAAGTTAAAATCATAGGTAGTTGTTTTTTGCACCATTGAATATAGACAAATTGGCCAATACACCCTGCAATTTATAGCTTCCTAGCTCAATTTTTTCTGGGTAAGGCTCAATACTTATCAGCACCCCCTCGTAGGAGGATTTGGAACGCTTTCTTATTTGGACTAGTGTTTCCCAATGCTAGTCATTTGCCTAGAGGATTTGGAGAATGGCCATCCGAAAAGAAAACTTTCCCAAATTTTATGAAAAATGACAGCAAGATTGGGCTACTCAGTACCATCCAAATGAATTAATATGGTTTTAAAACTGCCTCTCCCCTCTTTATTTATTGTATTGTTTTGCTGAAGGCCAGAGTAGAAAAAACATAAACCAAAAAAATACTCATGCAACTTTGTCCAGTTTCATTGCTCCTTTGACATCCAAGATTGATATATTTTATAATGGCCCATGGCTACATTCTGGCTATCTTCAATTATGTAGAATAATTTTTTTCAGTGTATTCAGGGAGGAAAAATACTTTAATGTTCATCTTTTTATTTTGCTTTACTTCTACATGTTGCTTTCAATCTGCATTTTGCCCCCTGCAGAAGAGCTTGGTAGGGTCTATGCATATTTATGTCCAAAAGGCATGTGTAAATCACAATGACAGAACAAAAAGCTGAAGACATTAAGAATTCCAGGTCTTTCTGAAAATTGCTGCAGCTGATAGATTTTTATAGAGAAAACAAGTTAAATCAACAGAGCTGTATGTGGGAGAGCTGTGTGTACCATTTTGCCTTAATAAAGATATCTGAGAACAGAAGGAAGATAAAAAAAAAAGCAAAATCCACACACCTCAGCTATCAGTGCCTGCCACATCTGTCTTCTCAAAAAGACATTTCTATTATAAATATTCCCCAGGAACCATCTCAAAAATCTAATACACATTGAATCACTTCATCAATGGCCTTATTTGCGCTCACGTATTCTCTCTGCTGGTATCCTCTAGGACAAAGAGAAAGTTGCAATTTTTTAATAAGCAACTTGGGTGAAATGTGTTACCTTCCTCCCCGATTTACACCGAGCTGTGCTTATATAAAACAAGCACCTGGAGACCTCATTTAGCCTGCCACTTCTGTGCATCTTGTTTCCTCATTGCTCGGCTTGTAGCCATCATGGACTCTTAAGACCTCAGGAGGCAGTGCAATTATTCATCAGGGCTTTACTTAAAATACAGCAGTGGGGAGTTTGGTCAGAGACAGCTGCTTTTCAAATTTAGCCTTTATCCTCCACTCTGCTAGCGTTTTTAGCGTTTTTTTTAATCTAGCCAAGAATGTCATTCTTGTACAGGCTTTTCCTTTTATCCTCTCTTATATTTCAGGCTTGTTTCTGCTTCTTGAGACCTGACATGGGCAGTCCTTTTGTGTGTTTTTTCCCCCCTCAGGTTGCCTCAGAGGTTTAATAGTCCCGTACAGTAGCCAAATCTTTAGAAATCTCTTCCATGCCACTGAAATGTCTGCTGAAAGAAGGCCACGGAGCTGTGGCGGCAAAAGCAGAAAGGCTCCTGTGGTGTTTTTTGTCAGTCAAAAGAACACAGGGGAAATGGCCTTTAAAAAGACCCACACATTCTGCTCTTGTGCAGACTTGAAGAATGTCTTCCTGGGGACAGAAGGATGAATAGAAGGAATGAAGGAAACTTATCCAAATCTTCTGATTGGTAGTTCACACTTCAAATTATCAATTATTTGTGAGTTACCTAGTGTTAAAATAAGAGACAGATGAGGACTTTCTTTGCTTCTGTCTTTTGAGCCTCATGCATCCAGATGAGACACCTCACTCCTCCAGAACTGCATTATGTTTGCAGAATCCATAGAGAACTAGGATCTGCAGTGTAGGGATCCTACAGCGTTATCATCTAAAGCGTTATAAACCATGTCCTCAATTTTCAGCCACTTGCAATGTGTATTTCTTCTTCTCTTTTTTTTTTTTACAAGCACACAACAGGGAGACAACAGTATCGGGGCACTATGAGAAAATGCTATCAGCGAAAGCTGTTGTAGATGTAAAACTGAGTGGAAATGGGTGTGTTCGTGGATACTCTGGTTTCTCTGGGGATCATATAAATATTGCTACCAGATATGAACTTTAGATTAAAAAATCTTGGCCTTGCCCAACTACCAATGTGGTGGAACTTTCTTTCTGTGATGTCCCCACTTTAACATTCCACACCACCGGTGGGGTGGGTGGGCAGTCTTCTGAAGCAGTCCTTTGGGATGTATGAGAGGCCTCAGTGAGGAGAGTGGATTCAACTCCACTAAAGAAAGGATGTCAGTTCAGTAGAAATATCCAATTGAATGCTAAGCCTTGAATGTGGGCAAAAGCAAAACCTACTGTTTCTTATGGAAAATAGTTAAGTGTTTCTCATGAGCATGCAGTGGAAGCTTCCAGAGAGACTCAAATTACAAGAAAGAGATTTTGAGTCAGCATTAGGGAAAAGGGCAGTGGAATCTCTTTCACTTGAGGTTTTTAATCAGGTTGGACGATTATCTGTCAGGGATGATCTACCTATGAGTTTCCTGCATCAGCAGGAGGCTGGACTAGATGACCCTCAGGATACCTTCTAGAATTCTATGATTCTACTACCAAATGTGTATGACTCCACGTAGATGACAAGACTTTTCCTAGTCTGCAGTGCACACCAGTAGCACTATTGATGACCATAGGATCCTGGAGGCATTTGCAAAGACCTGGAGATTGTGCGTTTTAAAGGAAATCCAGAACTGGCAAAAATCTGGTGAGAAAAATTGGGTTCTGGTGGAACTATTCATCAAAATGTTATCTCTACTAAATAAGAAGAGTATGTCTTGCAAATACTGTAACAAAACATTCAGAATGGGAGGAGAACAAAGGTTGACCTATCCCATTCAGAGAAAATTAGTGTTGCTAATTTTTGAGCCACTTCTCTATAGCTGTCTTTTTAACAGCAATTAGATACACTGCATTTAGAGGGTGATCACATTTTGCATGCTGTCACACAATCTTTCATCTTTTATTTTCTGTTTAGAACATGATTGTTGAAGACAGGAGTGCTGTCAGGATAGGTATCCCGCAGCAGAATGCAGTGCCCTAACAAGGGCTTTGCACCAAATTTAGAGGGTACACCCCATTCTCCAATAGCTGGGGGCAAAAGCATCCCTAACTAGACTTCAGAAATCCGCCTCATGATCTGTTCTACTGCCAGAGCAAAAGATGAATTTAACTCCGCTTGTAATACACAACACCGAGCCTTACAGCAACTCTTTTCTGCTTCCATTTATTTATATATAGCACGGTTTCAGGCAGTCCAGCATCTCTGTCCTTTCTCTGTCCTCTTCCTTTCAAACCTTTCTGGCTCACACCTGTGTGACCCATTCGTCTTGCTTCCCCCACCTTCTGATACACCTGATTCTGTCCCCTTGTCACTCTTTCCTCAGGTGGCAAAGAAACCCACACTCCATGCTTGCCTCTCTGAACCATCTGGTGGCCCTCTTTTGCACTCCCCCTTCTCTTGGCTATCCAGAGCATCCATTGAATTTCATCTCCTTCCTTCCTTCCTTCCTACCACTGCAGACACACAACTCACTCCCGACACAGGGGAAACCTCTTCTTCCCCCTCTCCTAGCCCCACACACTACAAGCATACCTGGCAGCTACTCGCTTAAAGCCCTAGCAGCAAAAAAAAGCCAAGGCTGGCTGATGGTGCTGAGGAGTGGCAGCAGCAATGACAGGGGAGACACTAAGCACCAACACCTCTTTGTGTTCTGGGTGCCTTTGCCAGTTTACAACACAGAAAGGAGCACTACAACTTGGGCGTGCTTTTCAAGTGGAGCAACAGCAACTATACTTTCCACGTACTGTTGCAAAGGGGCCATTTCCATCATGGTCAGTATGCAAAGCCTCACGGAGGAAGTAGATGGCAAGTCTACTTGGGAATCAGTAGACCATTTCCCCATCACATGCCAAGCTATCTGAAGTTTGGTAGATCAGGCCCCCAACTTAGATATTGACGTGCAAGAAGCGGTTATACAGAGGAATGGCTGGGCCACCTGAGGCTCAGTAAACCAGGCCTTCCCTATTGAAGGGTGTCTACCAAAGGCTCATTAGATCAGATATGGAAAAGCAGGCAGTGCTGCCAACATCCTGATGGGTGAACCAGCCCTTCCCTGTCAGAGTGGAGATCTGCAAAGGACCAGTAGAGCAGCCTTTGGGCTGGACTGCAGAGGAAGTCAGCTGGTTGATATTTGTTTGATTGCTTTGTTGTTTATATGCAATCTTTCTCCAATCAGGGACCCAAAGCAGCTCACAGTTAAAACTACAGTACATAGCTTAATCATCGTTAAAAAGAGCGTAAGAAACTATACCAAAAACCAATTAAACATCTAACAAAATCACCATTAAAAACAATTGTAAAATTATTTTAGAGACATTTTAAAAATATCTAAATTCAATATACTGTATACAGCATTCCCAAAAAACTCTTCTTACTGCTTAAAAGCCTGCTGGAAAAGGAAGGTATTTGCTTGTTGCTATGAGGGCAAGAATATACCTAGGCCTTGGTAGTATGTGTGGGATGCTACAAGTATAAATATATAATTGTGTGTGTGTATTATGTGTGTGTGTGTGAGAGAGAGAGAGAGAGACTTCTGATTTATTTTTTAGTTTCGTAGCTCTGACAGTGCTGCTGATCCCCTGAGTAGGGGAGAGGCTTGGAAATAGTTCAGTGCTGAGATTACTTCTCATATAATTTTCCCATCATGAATTACAAGTTGGTTTGGGGAACCATTTTGTGCTTATTGTCCCAGATGCCAACATTGCTAGTTACTCTCTGGCAGAATGAGCAGGAGAAACTTCCAATACAGCACCACTGAGCCTCCACATTTTAAAACAATTGAAGTAATTCAGCTGACCCATCTAAAGAGGATACCCACAATCATAAGACAAACCCAGTGTCTAAAGTTTTAGAAGAGGTAGCCATGTTAGTCCGTGCTAGTGTAACCCCTATGAAATATTGGTTCACACCAAAGGGCTGGGACAAAGAAAGAGAAGGGCTGTGAGTAAGAGGTTTGAATCTCAGAAAGAGCAGGAGAGCTGAAGAGACCGGAGCTGCTGTTGACAGTTGGACTACTAAGGGCCTTGCCAACTTGGTTTAGGTATAATTTTATATATATATATTTGTGTTGGAGGGGTGAACCTACATTGTGAATTCATTAATTGCATATGATTGTATTGATATTTTATTTTAGGGTTTTGAAACTTCTCCTCTGTTATGAATACTCAACCAGTTGAGGAAGATGTCTTGGATTTTTGTCTGACTTTGAAATCAAAGGAAACTTTGAACTTTGCAATTTCTGCAAGCAACTTCTGCCACTGCGGCTGTTGCCAAGGGCTTGGGTGCACCAATGGTAGTGTTTTGTTGTTATAATTGTTCATGTTGTCTGTTATATGAATGCAAATAAGAAGAGAGTTATTTTTTGAAACTGTGTTTACAAGATTCATCAATAGTAAGCAAATAGCCCCATGGAACTTAAAATTGTTACACTAGCATGTCAGGCAAAAACAAATAAAAATTAAAAAAAAAGAAGAGAAAAACATTGTGGCACCTTAAAGACTGCTATATTTTAATGTGAGCTTTCGTGGGCACGTCTGCTTCTTCAGACAGAGTAAAAATACATTACTGCATCTTGGGTTGACACCAGGCACCGAAACGAGCCCTTTCTGTGGTCTCCCTTGCACCTTAAAAACTGTTCTTAGAATGGAACAAGCAGGCCTAGAAAAAAATGTTGCAGTATATTCTGCCTCCTGGGGAAAGTATGAATGGTCTGAGTTCCAGGAAGCTAGCCATGACCTTGCCTAGGATATAGAAAGTGTCAGAGGGGCAGAAAGACCAACCTAATTCTTTGTACTAATCCCATGTTTTAATGAGGGACGTGGTGGCGCTGCGGGTTAAACCGCAGAAGCCTCTGTGCTGCAAGGTCAGAAGACCTGCAGTCGTAAGATCGAATCCACGCGACGGAGTGAGCGCCCGTCGCTTGTCCAGCTCCTGCCAACCTAGTGGTTCGAAAGCATGCAAAAATGCAAAATGCGAGTAGACAAATAGGTACCCACCACGGTGGGAAGGTAACGGCGTTCCGTGTCTAGTCGCGCTGGCCACGTGACCACGGAAGATTGTCTTCGGACAAACGCTAGCTCTATGGGTTGGAAACGGAGATGAGCACCGCCCCCTAGAGTCGGACACGACTGGACAAATTGTCAAGGGGAACCTTTACCTTTACCATGTTTTAATGTTCTTTTCTAATTGAAATTCAACGTTCAGAGCCTCTTACAAACTCCTGCACAGCTTAGTCTTTGCCGTCCTGGCAGAGAGTGCCCCATTGATTGCCTTCTCTCACCACTGATCTTTAAAAACTGGTGTACTTCTGCCTGCTGTTTCAGAGTTAACCTGAGCAAGCGGAAAATCTTGTTTTCTAATGTCCCTGTTTTTATTAAGATGGAAAAAATATTTCATTTAGCTTTCCCTATGCTCAGATGTTTTTTACATCTCAGACTCTTGGAATCCTGAATATGCCATTTGAGATTATTGGTAAATTCTTCCAAGATGAAATGCTCATCTAATTCCACCTGCAGAATTTAACCAGTTCAATGATCTGCAACAGTGGGGATCATTTTGTACATGCTTGCATGTACATAAAGAGTCTTTGATGAAGGAAGGAAGGAAGGAAGGAAGGAAGGAAGGAAGGAAGGAAGGAAGGAAGGAAGGAAGGAAGGAAGGAAGGAAGGAAGGAAGGAAGGAAGGAAGGAAGGAAGGAAGGAAGGAAGGAAGTGGCAGCCCTAATTCTGCACCAAATATATGGTGGAATTAAAAAAATCTACTTTTAATAGAATAAATTTTTTAATTTCAAGTTATTTCCATTCAGAATATGAAGAACCTTGTCAATTTTGGTAAATTCTTATCAGAATAAAGTGAAGTGAAATAATCACCCACCTCTAGTTTAAACTTTAAAACCTGTAAACTCTCAGCTAACTGTATACTAGGAGAAAGAACGACAGCCAGCAGAATTTAACTTGAAGTTTATTGCAACAACCAGGGCTGAACCTTTTGTGAGTTCTACATCCAGATGCCATCAATATCCTGTCAGAGTGCACAAGAACACATCTCATGCAAGACATGTAAGATCAGGACACTAGAATTGATAAGAACAAAGATTTCTTATTTATCTGATGTGCATTTGTGAACTGACAAATGGCATGTTGGGCTGGCTCAATATTCCATCAATAAGCAGTTGTAAGTGGTAGAGCCAGGATTGGCATCCTTTTTCGTTGTTCCTAATTTTCTGTTCATAGTGCAGATGTAAAACAATGTAATTTCAGGATGGCATGCAACAAATACACCCGTTGTTATTGGTTGAGTCTTTCAGCTTAAGTTTTGTTCTTCTCATAGGAACATCGCACTGAATTCTGCCAAACTTACTCCCGGGCAAAAAGGATATGACTGCAGTTTCTCATTAAGCAAAGAGGGAGGGAGTTTTCAAAAAGCAATATGGTTAGTATGCAAACCCAGAAACTGAAATGATTACTGTAGAAGTACTCTTTTAATATGCTGGGAGAGTTGTCTCATATGATTTATCAGATGTGCTTCTGTGATGGGGCTGATTATCATTGTTTTATGCAGCACTGACTTTCAGGGTCACATCTCAGCTGATAGCCATGCTTAGAGATCCGGAACTCTTATGGTGAAGAAACAACTTTTTTCTTGATATATGCTGTCTCTGAGAACTCAGAGCTCCTACACTGAATTAACTGTGGAACAAAGTTTAATTCTACTGAGCAAGACCAAATTTGAAGAATTAAAATCATTGTTAAGATGGTCCAGAACCTGAGCAAGCTGTCATTCCAACTTTCTCATTAATAGTTGGAAAAGAAACCTGCATGTGGTACCAGCTGTCCTACAACATACATTTTGCCATCACTCTTAGATGCACAACTACCTGACTGGAAAGGATCAGCAGGTTTGTTACCAGTTAACTCCTGAAGTGGGCGCGAGTACTGTTTTTCCACTTCCTTGAGCATTTCTATGTAATTGTCTACCTGTTGTCAGAAGAGGCAGCACTTATCACCCAAAGTCACCTCCCTTTCCCAAACTGCATAAAACATGGCCAAATAATCCATCTTCAGTCCCTCCTCCCCAAAATGGGCTGACAAAGGACCTAAAGTCATTTTGCTACTATCTTAAAATCACTTCTAGTGGTTGCACTCCTGGTGGCAGGACCAGTGGCAGTGATTTTCAAATATTAATGGCTCCCTCCATTCTGGGGCTCCCAAAGACTTCTCCAGAGTGAAATGGATCTCTAGGGAGCCTCAGAACCTGGGGAGGGGGGGGACAGGAACCTTTAATGTCCATGACTGATTACATCATTAGCCTTTACAACTGTGGACTTGCACAACAGGAATTTGGCCATAGAATGACAGAGCTGGAGGCACCCAAGAGTAATTGAGGTCACCTTGAAGACCAATGCCACCAAATCAAGAAATCCACAACAAAAGGATCCTTCACAGATGGCCATCTCACCTGGTTGTTGTTGATTTTTAACCTCCAATGAAGAAGATCCCACCACTCTGAAAGGCAGCCCCTTCCATTGTCAAACAGCTCTTACTATCAAGTTATTCTACCTAACGTTTAGGCAAAATGTTCTTTCTTGTAATCCGAATCCAACACTCTATAGACGATATTTGGAAGGGTTCCCCCCCCCCAGCATCTTTTGACAATGTTGTCTTCAGACATTTCCTACCATAATTACACCCCCTGTGCCAGTGGCACAACTAGTTGCTGCGGTCTGATGATTATGCTGCCCAAAGACTTACGCAAAGCAAACCTAGATTTTCTAAAGTTTAACAACCACCATTCTGCCCTTGCCACTTTATGTCATCCAGACTGTCCAGCTTTTAAATAGTTAATTCTGCATAGGTACTAATATATGCTGCTTGGAAGTAAACTCCTTGCACTTCACAGTTCTTTCCATTTATGAACTCCATTGGCTCACAGCTTGTAGCTGGAGTTCCAACATGGGTTAACAGCATGGGTTCTATTATGAAACTCCCAATAGTGAGAAGGTGAAAGGGGAAAAAAGAAAGAAAACTTCAATACCTTTTCTTTTTGTTGGCAAAACCCCCTAAAGGAATTCGGAAGGAATGGTGCTATATGTCTGACATAGTTACGCTCAGCCAGGAGTCTAGGCTATCAGCAAGGAGCATTGGAGTAGTGCAGTAATTGCATGCTTCGTAGCTCAGAGGCAGAAAGTTGAGACATACAGTATACAACGTGGATGGACTGTCAAGCAAAAGGGTTAGCTCCACGTCAACAGGAGCCAAGATTTCCTTGGGATCCTTCCACCTGCTTGGTATGCTTATGCTGCTGGTGCAGCAGAGGAAACAGATCTGCAGTCTGAGTCAAGATAATCACCTGTGAGGGATCTACATGGGGGGAGATGTCTATCTGAGTGAAATATTTACACCATCTTAAAACACGGATTGTGTAATGAGGCCTTCATCATACAAGCTCCCATCACCTAGCTGTTCTGTCCATGGAGATATGGTTATATGAGAATGGTCTTTGTGAATTCTATTTTATAATTTTGTTAAATGCACGCTCACTGTCTGGTATATGCTGCTCAGTATCTTTTAGGGCAAAAGAGCTATTGCTAAATTTAGTGAGCAAATAATAAGGAAAAGATATCTACCAAAGGTTTCTTTGGGCCTGCATGTGTGAGGATGAAGTCTGATATAGTCCCTGTGGAACATTTTGCCAGCACACAGAAAATGTGCAGCTGCTTCAGCTAAGCCAAAGCTGTGGTAATGAAGATCTGAGGAGGGGAGGGGAGGCAGAAAAAGATGAGATTTGAATGACAGAGCAGCAATTACAACAAAGAGTCCCGTGGCACCATAAAGATTAACAAATTTATTGCAGCATAAGCTTTCATGGCCGAGAACCTATTTTGGCAGATGGTAGTTACTAAAATGACTAGGTGTGTGTCTTGAACTCTCAGTGCAGAGGGAAATACTCTGTGTGGGTGGCTGTTTTACAAAGTGAGCCCAAAATGTCAAGCGATACAGGAGATAGCAGAAAGTGTCTGCGGTACTAAGTAAGGATGTGCATTGTGATTGGAAATATGCAGAATTCACAGAATAATGCCATATTATTATAGGTACAACTCTATCTGAATCTGAAATTGATATTTCCGGATATCTGTAATAATTCCCAATATTGGGAATCCCATTTACTCCTGTAGATTAGAAAGCAAAAGACTAAGTTTCTGCTTCCTAGAGGAAGAAATGAAAGTGAAACCTATTGTTGTATGCAATATGCATACAAGAGGCGATGGTACCATCCTGAGTAGTCATGTTTATTTTATTTTACTAGAGCCACTAGGTCTGAGTGTTCCAAACTTGACAACCCACAAAGCACAAATTGCCCCCCAGTGACCCGATGAACAACGAATCAATTTGTCATTCGTCCGGTCATTTTTTTCCTTTCCCCGTCCTTTTGTTAAGCCCTGCGAGGCTTAGCAAGAAGAGAGAAAGCAGGGATCAAAGAGATCCTGCAGCACTTTGATCCCTTTCCCCCTCCTTTTGTTAAGCCCCACAAGGCTTAGTAAGAAGGGGGAAAGCAGGGATCAAAGCGATCCTGCAGTGGCTGGGGGATCCCTTTGATCCCGCTTTGATCCCTTCTCTCCTCTTCTTATGTCACGCAGGCATAGGAAGAGGAGGAAAGGGGAACCAAGCCATCCCCCAGCCCCGGGGGTGGGATTCTTTTGCGCAGGGAAAACCCCTCTGTGCTTATGCCCCCGAGGAACAGCTGATCCATGGGGGCATAAGCAGATAGGGAATGAAGGGATGAATATAAAAGGGCCTCTGGACCCCAACAAATACGAAGCAATGAATATCGGACGAATCAGGGATATTTAACGAATATCCTGATTCAGTTTTTTATTCGTCCCCATGTATATTTATGAGGTGTCTTTAGAGCCTGCATTCCTCTCTCTGCCACTTTCCAGCTGGTACTAGGGCTCAGTAGCACAGCATAAAGGTGTTTGTATGTGTGTATTGCTGGCTTCCCTCTTAATCTTTGGTTTCCCTTCCTTTGTGACATCATAAGGATTTGCCCTAATCTCTGTTTTTAGCCTTAAAATCTCAGGGAATGGAATGATCACTACATGTCCATCTTAGTCCCTGTTTCCCACTCAAGCAGTTTTAGTCAAATAGCCTCTAATTAGGAATGCTAAATGGCTTGGTCCCAAGCTATCTGAAGGACCGTATCTCCCTTTATGAGTCTGCTTGAGTGTTAAGAACATCAGGAGAGGTCTTCCTCTCAGTCCCACCACCATCTCTGGTGCCTTTGGTGGGGACATGGGAGAGGATCTTCTCTGTTGCCGCTCACAGACTCTGGAACTCCCTCCCACAGGAGGCTAACCTGGCTCCATCTTTATTCTCCTTCTGCAAGCAGGCAAAGGCCTTTCTCTTCAGGCAAGCTTTCCTTGAGTGACTGGCTGCCAATTGGGTTTTTTCAATCAGATCGTTGTACCTTACTGCATTGCACATTTTTTTTATATTGCTTATGTTTTTTTTATTATAGTCATTGATCCTTTTAGTATAGTCACTGTTACTAAATTAAATACTGTCTTTTAATTGTTGTAAGCCACCTCGAGTCCTTTGCAAGGAGAAAGGCAAGTTAAAAATATTTTAAATAAATAATAATAATAAAAATACCTGGTTGGCCAGATTTAAGACACTATAACAACAAGAATACTTATTCAAATGCTGGGAATGTTTATTAAAGGTGTGATCACTTCTCCTACAATCCTAACTACTACAAAAGCTCAAAAACACACTGATCCACAAACTACTTTTGTAAATGTCCTTCAGAGGACGCAGAAAATGGCATGGGTTGTCCTAGAGCAAAAGGCAGCCTGAGAGCACTTTGAAATCTGATAAGACTGGTATTTTAGGGTGGTGCAATGGCAACTGGATCACTAATTCAATTCTTAAAAAAAAAAATCTCCAGATGACGAGTGTAGGATTTTGTGCTTCTCTATCCACAACTCGAAACACAAGGAAATGGCCCAATGTTGCTGCACAATATCTTGCTCAGGTTGCCGACAGGAAAAAATGATACCAAACTTTACATAGCAAAGAGCAGCTTGAATGTTGACAACGCCCATAGCAGCCACCAAGATGGTCTACGGCCGAGGTCCCCAACCCCCGGTCCGTGGCCTGGTACTGGGCCGTGGCCTTGGCAGGACTGGGCCATGGAGACAGATCTCCTGGGGGGGGCCCCCACACATACGCCCCCCATGCATGCACACAAGCACGCACGGCCCCCCACATGCACGTATGGGTCCTCTGCCCACCCCGCGTGTGTACGGGCGCCCCGCCCACCCCCACATGTGTGTACGGGTGCCCTGCCTCTCCTGCTCATTACCATTCACACAGTGGCACCAAGCAGGGGAGAACCCAGAACCCGACTTCTTCCTTCATCAGCGAACCACTTCTCACCCAAACACAAAGCAATTGTCAGGGCTGTTTCCAAGCAATTTTCTGGCCATTTCCTGGTGTTTTGAATCATGAAGCACAATATTCCACATTCATAAACTGAAAAGTTATGCTTTTGGGGTTTGTTTTGTTTTGTTTTGTTTCGTTTTTGGAAGAATTACATTTCCTGGCTTTCTGGAAAAAAAGTTTAAGAATACAGCAGATAGAGAGGAAGACCTTAACATGAAACAGTTTGAGTCACTAAAGGAATTCACAGCTGTTCGTTTGCAAGATCTGAGCAGAACTGTGAAGCAGAAGCTCTTCTCTCTGGCAAGTCTGTACCATGCATGCTCAATGTTATAAGAAATAGTTGTTTCTCCCATTTGGAAGGCTCTTTTTTAATGGCCAGTATTTCAGCAACTAAACCTGGATTCTTTCCAAATAGTGGATGGAGCCAACAAATCTCCTTCAAGATAATCAAGACTGGTCTTGTTAAAAGTAAAACAATTTTCTTTTAAAAATTCATAACTTGAAATCTCTCTGTCCAAACTCCCTTAAAGTTTGCACAGAGCAAGAACAGACTGTCTGCTACAACTGTGCCAATGTTGGTGCTGATACAAAGCCCAGTTTAAGGTTATGAAGTTTTGTTTGTGTTGCCCCCATTTTTAGAATTGCCTTGTAGAATGTTGATGTGTTCTGCTGCACAATATCATCACCGCACTCTCATGCAGCTGTAAAGTAGCCTATACTCCATTGGGTGACCAGGAGAAGGAGACTTCCTCCTTCCCTGCTGCTACCACTACCTCCACCACTGCCACTGCAGTAGCTAGCTATGAAAATGATGGGAGGAAGGATTTCTTCTCTGATTTGGAGTACAGTCTCAGTCAATGATTTGGGGGGGGGGGGGGTGTATCTAAATTTTACCTTGGATTGAAGACAAGCACAATGAGTCACTGAGGTTTGCATTGTGATTCAGGAAACCAGAAACGTTTGGCAACATCACAAAGCTAAATAAGATGCTGGAGAAGACCCTACATATTTCAGACTAGACAACCAAAAATGGAAGCAAGCCACATTAGCAACCCAAATTAACAGATTTTCTGGGTCTACATTTCTTTTGTTGTTGTTTCTTCTCCTTTTTTTTCTTTTGTTCCCCTAAAGGGTAAAAAAATCTCAGCATTATTGACAATCACACAGATAATTCTTTTATTGTAATTATGTCTTCATTGCATACAAAATAGGCTACTTTTATTATGAAGCCGTGTCAGCTTAGAAATCTCAGTAGCCAATTCGTACAAATCCCTTCCCAAATTTGTCTTAATCGGTACAAAGACTGATTGCTTTTGTTAGGGAATTTTTTCCCCCAGCCTAAAATAGTCTCTAATTTTGGCCTTTGTTTTCTAATTGACATCCTGTCATTTCCCCTGCCATGCATGCTTCTCACAATCTTTACTTCCAGGCAGCTTAAGTGCATAAGCTCCTGCAATCCTTCCTTTGACCTTGGAGATGTTTTTGCTTTATGCTGAATGCAAATTGCTGCATTCAGATTGAGGGAGAAATGTGCTTGTATGAGCGCCCGCCCCTTGTTAGTGGTGATTTTGGCAGGTAATCTACAAAATCTCTCAGGGAAAAAAATATATGTTTATAGCTAAATGAGGAGCATCTGTGGTACTGAAAGTCAAGTTCTCTGAATAATAAACTGCAAGCCATTTAACAGTAATGGGAGGGGACCTCAAAGAGCTGGGAGCTTCAGCTAGGATGACATTTGAAGACTTTACCGAAGCTTCTCTAAATATATTTCCAATCCTTTGATCTGCCATGAGGAAGTTATGATCTCCTGCTCTGGATACCTTTACTCATGCTTTGAATGACCTTCTCTGCATAAATAAGGATGGCCTTACTGGACTCTCATAGTAATACATAATTCTTAAATATAAAATGGGAACCTGGTACTACACAGTCTAAACAGGAATGTCAGCAGCTATTAGTCGAGGTAATCAGAGTGTATGCCCCTTTAGCAGAGGTGGCTTGTACATTAAGGGGGGCACATTTCCCCAAAATTTCAGAAGGGGTCCTTCCTCCTCCCCCACCCAGTCAAAAGCTGCCTATGCTTTTCAGATTGTTATAAAGCTTATAGCAATGAATAACAGAAGATGGGGCTTGTAGTTAATATCAGGCCTGTATCTTTATACTGTACTCTGCTCAGTGTTGGTTTAACAGATATGCTAGGTATGCAATTAGTATTTGCACTAAATCCAAGATTAATCCTGCTAGAGCATGCCATTGGATTGGAATAAATGAAGCCACAAGTATTCCTGTTCAACAAGTTCAGTATTGAGTTCCCACTTTGTATTTAAGCATCACATACTACTAAGAGAGAATCTTAGAATTTATAACTTGGTTGGTAACCAAGTAACATCGACTGTCAGTAATAAGTCCTGTTATTTCAGTGGATCTTCTTTAGCTGGTACTAATATTGTATTTAGCTCACAGAGTGGAGATCGTAGCTACGTTACTAGCAGTGTTACATAGGATGATAGAGGTCATGACAACATTCTTATAGGTGTTTCTTAAGTGCTGTACAGAATCAGCTTCTGGTTTTAATCCATCTTGAGCAGGAAAAGCCTTGCAAACTGGAAAACAGCATAGCAACCGTATCTCTGCAGACAGCTTGTTCCGCAAGCTCAGGGGACTCCTGTTTCCAGGGCATATCCATGTCGTGAGGGCATGTGGTAGCTGTAGCAACCCTAAGGGTAACTCCCTCAGTGTACACAGACCAAAGGGGTCAAGCAGTCCAAATACTCATTACTCATGGACACATGCTTGCCAGACACACAGGAACATACTTTTTTCCTGTGTTACCAAGTAATGTGGAATGAGCTCCCCTTGCAGTTTTGAGCCTGGTTGCAGCCTGTAGGGAGAGTGTGAAGAGTCAGACCCATCTGCTCACTCTGGCCTATATGAATCAATCAAGAATTCATTACTATCCACAAACCAAATAGAAACTACCGTGTTTCCCCGAAAATAAGACAGGGTCTTATATTAATTTTTGCTCCAAAAAACGCATTAGGGCTTATTTTCAGGGGATTTTTTTTTCATGTACAACAATCTACATTTATTCAAATACAGTCATCATGTCATCTTCTTCTGGTTGCTGCACAATGGTGGAGGGTGGGGTTTCACTTAACTGGGGCTTATTTTGGGGGTAGGGCTTATATTACGAGCATCCTGAAAAATCATACTAGGGCTTATTTTCGGGAAAACAGGGTATCAGGCCAAGGCATAAAAAGTAATTTAAAATGCATCAAAATGGGCTAAGATATAGATGCAGAAATTAGTTCCCCCAAATCACTCCATAACCAAATAAAGGGACTACAGACTGGTTCCAGCCCAGCCGGTATCTTTTAGGAGACATTCCAACTTGCTCCATCCCCAGGTCTGTGACATCATCTCTGTGTTTCTGAATCACTAATTTTTTTAAAGAAAATCCTGTGAAGAAGGGGGAAATGCAGACAACAAAGATCTGAGAGTTTATGCAGAGCCCCATCTATGTGACTTACCCACTCAAAATCTGTACACCAAGCTTCCTTCCACAGTTACACACACAATACTGTATAATATTTCAGTATAGTTTAGTAGACTAAGCTAATTGACAGACCAAAGAAAACAAATATTCCAGAATGAAAAAACAAAAAACAAAAAGAGGCTATTTAAACAAGTCAAGTCTCTTTCTTTCTTTCTTTCTTTCTTTCTTTCTTTCTTTCTTTCTTTCTTTCTTTCTTTCTTTCTTTCTTTCTTTGCCCTACAACTCTGTGAAACGGCTGGCAGAGTTGCTACCATGGACATACTGTACATATTGCACAGTGGTCCTCTCTTCACCTCCCCTCCCAGCACTTCTGTGGCTGAAACATCCAGGGGAGAGCTTTATGAGGAGGTTCAGCTATCACCTGCCTTATGCATTAGTGCCAGATGCTCAACCTATTGAATTACTTTCCCTTTTCCTCAATTCAAATGGCTGATCATTTGTTTAAACCCTATGAATGTCAAATCATAAATGAAGGACCCATTGTGGTTTTGCTCCTTCCTGGGCAAGGAACAGCAGCTCCTTGCTGTTCCCTGACATCACTATGGGATTGCAGAAATACCCCTGATATGATCTGTTTTGGCACATTTGTTCAAGGACAGTGCACATTTGAGAGGAGAGAGACAGAGAATATACAAAACAGTGTCAACACACAGAAGAGCCATTGACCAAAATCCTATTAGTTTGGGCTTTTTTAACTGTTTAATTCATTATAATTATTTTAATATTTCTATTGTTTTAAATTTGTTTTAAGGAGGTTGTTAAACACCTTGAGTGCTATTTTCAGTGGCAAGATGTAATTTCAGTGTAAATATGTAATTATTAATACTATTATCTAGTCGTTCAAGTTGTTTCTATAGAATGGTGTAACTTACAGTATCAAAAGTCTCTGAGAGGTCCAGAAAGATCAATACAAGGGTATTCCCCTTGATAGGCTCTTAATGTAGAACATTTCTCCATTTTAGTGACCTTAGCAGATCCCATCCCATAACCATACCAGAATTACCATAAAAACTAGCAAGGAAGAATGATTTTATCCAGAGGTCCTCAAACTTGTTTTTCCCCCATATTTGGTAACTTCTCCAAAGTAGAAGTTGAGGATGGATCTAAAACAAGATATCCACTGCACAGAGTGGAGAATATTCACTTCATATCATGACGCAAAACCAAAAAGTGTGCTGTTGATATACCACCCCATAATGTTTAAAGCACTCTCTGGACAGCTTACAATTTTAATTATGCAGGCTACACATTGCCCCCAGCAAGTTGAGTACTCATTTTATCTATCTCAAAAGGATGGAAGGCTGGGCGAATCTTGAGCCAGCTCCCTGGGATTGAACTCAAGTTGTGAGCAGAGTTGCAGTTTAACCACTGCACCATGAGGCTCTTCAAGCACTTGTCATTCTTGAGCACTGATGATCCTGAATGGTGGTGTGGAAGAAATCTCCCATATGATTATAGCAATCCACATTAAGGTGACATTCAAAACATCTCCTGGCCGCTAGCAGCAGCCAATTGCCATACAGAAGCTCTTTCAGCTGGCATAAAAGTGGCAGAGCCAAAGGACGGGAAAGAGGTTCTGGGACTAATTCTGTGCACTTTGATTGATCTCACCTGTCAACAAGTCTAATCACATGTTTAGGATTTTCGGCAAAGACTAATGTATGGCTTGTGCATTCAGAGGTAAGACACTGAGATGTTGCTTTTATCTAAGCAGTTTCATAGGGGGAACATTTATTTTGAATATATCCCCATACAATGAGAATTACACAGTGAGACTAACTATATCCTAGAGCTCTATGAAAAACTAGATGTAAAATTATGAGCCAAATCTCAGGTCTTGCCATCTGGGGCTGAATGAAAATGAAAAATTGCTTACACTAACATGATGGGTGAAAGTCATATTGTGATTTTAAAGCAAAAGCAAAGTGTGCTACTTATAGCACACTTAAAGCACTCTCTGAGTGGTTGACAATTAAATTATAATTATACACATAATTAACAGGTCAGGAAAGTATTTTATTTACTGGTTGCTGTTTCTAATGATAAGATGTAGTTATAAAAATTGACATGTCAAAATGTAACACAAAACAAAAGGAAAAAAGAGAAAGACATTGCAGCACTTTAAAACTAACTGCTGTATTTTTAATGTGAGCTTTCATGGAACAAGTCCACTTCTTTAGACATAAGAGTTAGAACACAGAGACTACATGGCAAATCATTCATGCAAGGCTCTAAGATAAAAGGACAATGGTGCTTGGTTGCATTTCACACCTAGTAATGATTTAAGACTCCTCTTTAGCATTCAGTTCTTTTCTTTTGAAGCTTTGTTGTGTAAACAGCAACAATGATTAGTGTCTAACGGAACCAACAGCAGAAACAATATATGATAATGACAGTCAGAATGACTGACTTTACCTGTGAAGCTTGTTCTATAAAGTTGGTTGTTGTTATTTGGGAAAGAAAATAACAGCAGAGCAACATAATTATTGTAGTATTTTACATACGGTTAGTGCTTAAGAACCCTTGGCTAATATTTAATCAGTTGAGATGGGTATTAAGCAAATTTATATATTTTATTTCAGCTGTCTCCCTCTGGATTCTTGTTCTGTAATTTTTCTTCTCCAGAATAGTAACTTTCAAATCCTGTGAAGAGTATCCTGGTAGACTGAAGTAATTTGGCAGTTATACATGAGATATAGAGTTCATAGCTGAATACACAGCAGAGAAAATATTGGCAATGCATATCATGCTTTTCTTAATCTAGTCATTTTTTCCTATATATTTTTAGTGATAATTGGTGGTGTAATGAATCCAGTGGTTGTTTTAAAGAGTGAAATTAGATTCTGGCCAATAAGATAATATCTTAGCCAGAATCCATATTGTTATAAGACCTACCGAATACACACATATGCACTGATGGTTCTGTGGAGAGGAAGAGCTTGTCATTCTCTCTTTTAAGTTGTTGAGATCTTTAATCTTATATCATATATGTATGTTTCATTTTTAAAAGGCAGTTCTGTCTCTTCCTACAATCACAGTAAGATGCTTGTGATCATATATTGTTTTAAGGAAACTGTGCTAGCAGGCCAAGTGAGACTTTTCCCAAAATCTCAGGTGTTGTAAGATCATTGTGTGGGCCTTTATGTTCTTGTTACTTAAATAATACTTTCAAAGATAAAAGGGAACAGACTAGGAGTAGAAGTTAAAAAACGACTCACAATGGAACTGCCAGACACAAAGATAACCAGTTTCAGAGAAGGCTCTTTGCTAGATTGAGTTTGCAAAGGTGTGTATATGTGTGTTTGTAGTGAAGAAGTTATTTCCTTAAGGCAGCCTGTTCAGCTAGAAAGTTACCTTTTGGTTCTGTCTGCTGCTACAGGGAAGATAGGATGAGATGGCCTTAGAATATTCAATAGTCTGCAGCACTGTTAGGGTGGTATATAAGCCATGCTGAGAAATATGTAGGCAAAACAGCCGTCCCCTCCATCCCTTATAATGACTGTGAAGTGTAAATGTATAAATATCTTCCACCCACATGGAAAGGAGAGGAGACTTTAAGATTATTGCTTTCCCTGTGAAAATGCAGGATTTTACTGCTATCATCACTAAGAGCAACAAGAGATAAAAGCAGGGCTGTCAGCTAGCATGATGACTGCCCTCCCGCCATGGTGAGACAGAGAGAAAAAGAGCTGCCTGTTTGCTCAGCAGTGGCCCTTCAGTGAAAAGAAAGGAATATGATACCACAGGGAGAAACAGCAACACTGAGAGAGAGAGAGAGAGAGAGAGAGAGAGAGAGAGAGAGAGAGGTGTTTGAAAGCATTCAGGAGAATAAGGGGACCCCAAACTGTTCAAGATGTCATTGCCAGAAAAACAGCTGAATCAACACTGGTTGCAAATTGAGATGTGGAAACAGGACAGCAGAAAAAGAGCCTGGAAGGATTCGTCTCTAGAGAGGTTCTGGCTCCCCAAGGAGAGCTTCAAGGAGTCCACTGTTGTGAATAGTAATCTCTGGCTCCTAGGAGAAAAACACCATACACAGAATGAGCACCAAGACAGTAATATAGGATTCTGCTGATATTCCTAGCAGCTCATACTAGACATGAAGTGACATCAACGGTGTTACTGTGATTAACATTTTGCGATTAACAAAAAGGTATGGACAGACTGTGGACTGTTTTTGTGGGTTTCCTGCCCCATCAGTCTCTCTCAACCCCTCCATCAAAACAGGAGGGGAGGGACGTGGGTGGGTGGGTGTGCGCATGTGTTCACTGTGGTAAATTTAGTCATGGAATCCTGTTCTTCATTTCAGTCAACATCACATTACATTGTGGTTGCTGCTTTTGCTGCTGCTGATCCTCTTCCCCCCACCCAGCATTTATCCTGAAATTCCAGTTTAATGAATTTCAATTTAATATTCCGTTTTTTGTGTGTTTGAGCTGTGGTTTTGCATGCACTTGAACTGCTGTCTTGCATGCACCTTTTATATTTTTGCTTTCTTCAGTGTAGAACAACTTAATTTGAGGCAGAAAGTTATCAAGCCATCCCCCTTACGAACACTGATTAACTGGTTTGGAATCCTGTTCTCACCCATTCCTCTTCAGCTGTGTGTTTCACATCTTCTCTACCTTGTAATTTAATTTATTATATGCAACTCTTTTATGCCAGTGTTCTGTCATGTTTTGTCTCCAGTGCTGAGATTGCTTATTACTGCAGTTGCCTCCACACAGCCCACCCACTTTGCAGTAGTGGAGCCTTGTGGTGCAGTGGTTAAACTGCTGTACTGCAGCCAAAACTGTGCTCATGACCCTGGGTTCAATCCCAGGTAGCTGACTCAAGGCTCACTCAGTCTTCCATCCTTCTGAGGTTGGTAAAATGAGTACCCAGCTTGTTACTAAAAGCAAACATTATATGCAAGCTTTTGTGAATAAAATTTACTTCTTCAGGCTTAGAGTAGAAAAATTATGAATGAAAGTCCCAAGAGATGATCCTCCAGGCACATAGATTGTGAGATGAGAGCTGCTTTCAACCAGGTTGGGAAGGGTGTTTTTAAATGTCTCACCCCAGGTGCCATTTGGTTAGAATTTTCCATTCTGAGCCTGAGGAAGTACATTTTATTCACAAAAGCTTGCATTTAATGTTTGATTTTTAGGAGTCTAAATAAAGGTATACCCTCTTCTACTTTAGGATTGTGTAAAGGACCACGCAGCTGTCTCTGTTTTGTTTTGTTTTTAACTCTTTAGGATACCTAGAAAAAGCTATCTCAGCAATACTGAGGGAAGTATATGTGCTGATGGACTTCATCAAGCTGGGCTACAAATGATAATAATATCTACTTGCAAAGTTCGCCAAGCCACATAATAATTTGGAATTAATTTGGAACGATTGGCTATTTACTATCTGGTGAGTTCACCAAAATTTATCTTAGTTTTGTGATGAGGATGGCTGAGTGTCTGTGTGGCCTTTCTTCCCCTCCCCACCCCAAAATAAGGAAACCTGATTTCTCAACAGGCAATATGAGTTGTGTTTATGGGGGGGGGGGGGATGTTCAAGGTCTACCTCCTATCCTGGAGGCTCAGAGTGGAAAACTCCAACCAAGTGTCACCAGGGGTGAGGCATTTAAAAACATCCTCCCCCAAACTGGTTGAAACCAGCTCTCAACTCACCTTAAGCAATGTGCCTGGCGGATTATATCTGCCATGACCATCTTGGGACTTTCATTCTTTTCTTTTTTTACACTAAGCCTGAGGAAGTGAATTTTCTTTATGAAAGCTTGTGTTTAATGTTTGATTTTTAGTGGTCTAAATGAAGGTATTGCCTCTTCTACTTTTGGATTGTGTAAAGGATCTCGCAGCTATCTCTGTTGTTTATCTGGAGAATGTTTACTTAGAATCAATCTTTACTTTGATTCTGAGCTACGTCTCTGAAAAATATTAACTAAAGCTGACCATGAAGACCTCTGAAAAATTAGATTGGGCATAGCTGAAAGCATCCCATTCATTAAAATAAATACAACAATCTATTATTGGCTTCTTGATCATGTCAGCTAGGGAAAGAAGATAGTTGTTTTACCAGTCTTTTAAATTTAGAAACCTTTTCCTTTTTTCACTCATCCATCCTATGTAAAACAATTGGGGGAGATAGCTATGGCAGCTCCAAGCTGGCATAGCTGAAAACCTCATCTTCAGGCATCTCAGGGGAACAGAGGGCTATGGATCTACGAAGTTCTGCCCTCCAAAATACCTAAATGAAAACAGACAACATTTTCACATAAAAGCACCACTTTTTGTTGCAGAGTTTTGAATTTTGGTTAAATTCCTCTAACTGCACAGCAGAAGTGCAGGGATTCAGAGAGCTGAATTAGCTTCAGAGTAGTCCACCCCTTTTCTCATTAACTGGCAATTACAATAACTCACTCTGAGACATTTGTGGGAGAAAGAATAGAAGGTTTCATTACTTGCAATTGAACAGATCTGCACCAAACTGACAAACATGACTGCTTTCAGCAACAGACTTCAACAGATTCAGAAGAGGGAAAGATAACTGAGCAGATAGGCAAGGCTGTCTTTGAATTCAGAAGCAGGAGAGAACATTTGGTTATTGCTGGATGGATTGGCAGTCACCCCAGCCGGGAAAAATCTGTCCCAGCCAAACCTACTAGGTTGCAAAAAAACTCCAACACTTTTATATGGGAAGTAAATAGTTGTTAAGGTCTGAGTAGGCTCAACTATCTGCTGACACGTTTTCATCATGCTATTTCCATAGGTGTTACTCTCATGACCAACACCAAAGCATGCTTTTTTCTGGACTAAGTAAACAGTTGTACCATACTCTCGAACTCCAAATTATGAGTGACAAGAGAGGCTTTGTTTTAAAGGAATAACTGGTGTTTGTCAGATTCTTTAGATCCAGCATTTAGCTCCTTATGCTTCTAACTGCATAATTATCACTTAAGGTCAGACTTGGCAGAATAGCATATATCTGTATTACTGTTATGACAAGACATGGGCCAGGGACACCATCCTACATTATTCTAACTTTGTGTGCATAGACATTTACTACGGATCATAAGGAAGATAGTACAATTGATCTCCAATTTCAGGTTGTGAATTCAGATCACGATGTGGCATAGTAACAGAATCTATATGGGCATGAAAACATTTCTTTCTGTACAGAAAGATTTGGGCTTAGCGCTTATACCAGGGTGGCCAATCTTAGTATTTTACTGTTTAGCCTTACAAAAACACACAGCGAGCGTGAGAGAATTCTGAGCTTAAGCTGGCTTCTTTGTCGCATTTTAAATTCAGGCCAACTTATCTCACACAGCAAATAGAATCTAATTTTAGATTTTATTTATATGCCTCCTGTTAGAAAACACAAGATGGGCTTTATGCTCTGAGTAATGTTGTTTTGGATTAATAAATTGATGCTATTATAACCAGCTTGCAGTCATGAAGCAACAGAAACATTTTGCAATGCCATTATATTTGGATTTAGCTTTTGTGACCTTTACAGGCTATCTAACAGGAAGAGAAAGTGAGAGAGATGTATCTTATTGTGCTTGACAATATATGCAGGGCAGACCAGCGGCAGAGAGTGGTGGGTTTCCATACCATAAATCTTTTTCCCTTAGCCTGAATGGAAATGCTCTGTAATTCAGAGGAACAACCCTTAATTTACTGCTTTCCCTGGACACCACAGAGGGTTGGTAGGAGGGAAAACCTCATTACAAAGAGCATCGTCTTTCTATTGGCAGGAAATATGGTAGGCAAGGAATGCCAAAGAATTGCTTATCACAACCCGGTTGGTTGTTATCACAGGGGGAAAAGGCATAAATGAGCTTTGACTCTTTTTGTACACAGTTGCATGCAAATGCACCTTGCAGTGCCTTTAGTGTTTTTTCTTTTAATGTGTCTGAAATGAAATTGAAAAGGGACAGGCAGGTCCTTTTCAGTACTTAATGTTTCAGCAGAAGGTGAGCTATGTAAATGTGCTTGTTTGTTCATCCCATGGAAAAGTGTCTGAACTATCCCAGATCCTCAAATCATTGCTACAAACCCCAACCAAGACAGCATTTTTGGGAGCAGAAGGTTAACTGTCACACAGAGATTAAGGCATGGATATTTACATGTTTTCTAGACTTACATATGAATTCATTTGTTAACAAGATGAAGATACTGTGTGATTTGTTACTGAAAGTTATGGAAAGTCATGCACTGCTTGAAAGAAGGGCAGCCTTTTCTGAGACTCATATGCACCAAAGTACAGATTCAATGTGAAATTTATCATCAAGTTTGTGCACGGCAAAAATGGTTGTGTTTGTTTCATTCCAGGTTCTTTCAGGGGGTGCCTGTTCCATTTCCTTGTGCAGCAGTCCTTTTGTTTTACATGAAAGGAAAAGCCTCTTTTCAATTCTTTTATCTTGGTGTTCTCTTTTGTGTTTCCTGCCACTCCAAGAACCCTTAAACACTACTCCAAAAAAGCAGAGGCAAGGCAGCAGAGAATCAATCTACTCCAAAAGCAGACAATAGTACATGATAAAGTGAAAATATTTTTTTAAAAAACCTGGCAAAACATATGCCTGCAATGGAATAAATACACAGTAAATGAACCAAACAGCAATTCTAAAAAAATCAGTCAAACAAGGAAAACACCACCACACTGCATCCACACACAGGAGGAAAAATAGCAACATAAAAACACACACAGCCTCTTATCCCAAAAAAACAAGAAAAGCTGGCAAATAAATAAAGGCAAAAAATACACTCAACACCCCACAACCAAAACTAGAATATGAAGAAATTCCTCTCCCCCATCACTTGAGGCCATCTCTGGTCTTGTCTTCTTTATGTACAGCTGGCACCAGCAAAAGAAAAAATCCAAGAAAGGAAAGGAGCAAACAAACAAACAAACAAACAAAACCCCAAAGGGGAAAAGGAGCAGTAAAAATAGTCCAAAGAAATGGGGAGAAATCCCCCCCAAAATTTAAAAAAAGCAAACAAGGAAAGTATCCAAGATATTAGATGAAACAGTGCCATGTTGTCATAATAGCCTTCACAATGATATGAGAGGAAAAAATTATCAGAGAATTTGCATACAAAGGAAGAAAGGTTACATAGAAAAAGTGTAAGAAGGGTCACACCAATAGCATGCAATAGCCCACATGGCTTTATTGAATGAAACTTATATAGCAGGTGATTTGACAGACAAAAGATTAAAGAAAGGTAGAACAAAAGAAGGAACATAATATTTATATACTTGTATATACATCACATGGCATATATACTGCTGGGCCCATTCACATGACTGTCCATTCAATAGGTACATTCCTTGCTATTTATACCAGTTCTGTAGGCTACACATGTCACCTCATGTAAACTGATTCATTTTCCATCCTGCTTCTGGGTCCCTGTTGCCCTAAAATTTTATTTTTTAAAAAATCATAAGTGATATATTGCTAAAGCGGCATATATATTTGTGCGTAATTATATAAAACTGTAGAAGGCAGTATTAGAATATGATTCATAACTGGCCACGGGCATGTTGCCAGTTATTAGGTTTGAGGGTACTAATACTGTGCCTTCTCAGTGGAAGCTTTAAGATGTAGAAATGGATGAATTACTCTATTATAGGTTTCTGGCACTATTGTGTGTACATTCCTTTTCTGTCTTATTCCATACTAACATGCATTTTAATAACACACACAAATTACATGTCAGTATTATTTAAATACATACTTCTGAACATATTTCCCCCTTTAAAAGCACATTTTGGGCCTTATTTTTTTCTAGAACTGCATAGGAACATTCAGAAAGTGTCAAAGGCCATGTACTGAATTCCATGACTTGCAGGGACCAGAACCTCCATCTTCCAACAGTCTGGGCCTGGATCCAATCTGCACATGTCTGGGAGATGCGGATCAGATCAGATCAGAATTTGCAAAGATCGAATTCCTCAGGCCCTGCTACTAAGAACTAAGTAAACCACCCTTGTCAGTCTGTGCTCTTCCCTCTACTCCTGTAAGTCTTTGGTAGGTGCCTGTCCTCTTTGTCAGAATTTCAAAATAAGTACAGTAGAATCGTTATTTTCTGTGATAGGAACATAAGATTTGAAACCCACTTTCTAGACCTTGACATATCCTTGTGAGCTCTCCTTTGAATCTTTGCCCATTTATCTATTTTTTTAGTGCTCTAAATGGAATTTAAGAATGTAACTCAAACACTTATAGGTGAGTCCTCTCTGAATATCAACCTGTGTCTCCAAATGAATATTAAACTTGCCTTTTTCTTATTGAGGGGCCGTAGAAGAGAAAAGGCAGTGTAACATGACCTACTTCTTAAATGTGAAGCTCAATTACAATTCCATTCAACATTTTACTGATTTAATGAATTGAGATCTATAGTTCCCTAGAAAGAATGAAGATGTCTATGAAGCATGTAGTTCCAAAGAGGTCATCAGGATGAAAAATGGTTTAGGTGTAAAAAAAAAACCTAAGGCAATAACAATTTTAAATGAATTCCTTTGATCATAGGTAGCAAGGTTTTGAATGTCACAGAAATGGTGGTTGTTTTTCAACTCCAGGTTTGAGTCCATGAAACTGATTTTCTAGACAACAGCCAGCCTAGCTTCTAGCCTGGTCATAGGACTGAAAGGGTCTTGGCAGCTTGTTAGATGGCCTTTGCAGGGTTCCTGCTTATTCTGCTGGGTCTCTCAGTAGAGTTATACCATCAACAGCAGTACCCTTCTCTGTCTTCTCTCTGGATTGAGCACCAGTGGATCTACATTGCAATGGTTTAATTCCTCCACAGAAGAACATTTCCTGTTCATTATGCTGAAAGAATTTTGTTCAGCTTCATGGACATGTGCTTCAGGGGTTCCTGGTGGTCCTATTGTGCCATCCATGCTTTTTCACATCTATGTGAAACCAGTTGGAGAAGATATCCAGTGTGTCAGCACCATACAATTTCACCAAAATATACGAATGATGCTCAGGAATACATCTCCATTTCTGTAGAATGAGATGTAGATGCTGTGGTAGACCAGCTGAAAGCTAAGAAACTAAATCTGAGTGAGACAGAGGGTATTCCAATCAATATAAAGCATTTCTGTTTGGATCTTCAACTGGAGTTCAAACAGGTTTCACTTCTGAAAATTCAGGTTTGTGATTTAGAGGTACTTTCTTTTTGTCCCAGATGTAGACCTGGATTTTCAGGCCTCAGTTGAGTTGCGGTGCAGCTTTGCACATTTAAGAATGTGGTGCTCAGGCCTCCCTAAGGAGCGCTTAGCACTCGGTCAGAGAGTTCGACAGGCCACTTACCTACCACCTTTGTGCTGAGGCAAGTCCTAAGACCTCAGCAGTGCGTAGCGTAAGCCCCTTGAACAAGTCTGACCTTAAAAGAACACTTTACTTTTACCCAGTACTTTGTAAGTACAGACACATGGGCTTTGTGATTCCTTAGAACTCACAACAGCTCAGTTAGGTAGGACTCTTAAAGATAGCTAGTTTGTGGCCCTCTCCACTCCCTGGATTTAGCCAGACCCTGCTGTTCAAGAGACCAGTCCTTTTGTAAGAATTTTTATAATTAATTTTTATTAGAAAAATAGAGTTTCATAGAATCAGTTTATATTGCTCAAGCTTTAGCATAAAGAACATATTCAAAGATTATTACAGTTAAATAAAATAACTATTTCCCATTAAAATAATAAACACTACTAAGCTGGGCTAAGGTGGGCTACAGTGTGCTAGCCCCACCTCCTTCTTTCTCTTTACTTATATCCTCTCTCAATCAAGTTCCTTTCTCTCCCATCATTATGGAATCGAATCCCAGAACAAAAACTGGATCTCCCCTCCCTCTCACATAACCCATCGTCCATTTTCTACACTCTCTAACTCCTCCCTTCTTCTTGACAATTCTGGCTGTTAACCAATTAGCCTCAAGGGGCTGTAACACCTTCCTCCTCCTTTAATTCCCATGAAAGTCCAGGTGTTTTATCTCTTCTCCAGTTAGCTCAAAATGTTGAGTCTTCCACGGGCTCCATGATTCGACCTTCAGCTCTATCTCGAACCATGCTGTAACGGTCTTCAGAAAAACATTCTCAACGCTCTTAGAAAAACACATTCCAATGTCTCTCAAATCATCTTCACACAGAACCTGTCTGACTCCATCTTACATTTCTCTGACTACATATCCCATCATCATGACAAAGACCAACTTCTCTTTCTGGAATTTCCCACTCTCATTCCAGTGATCCTTGCCTTAGTCACCACTCCCTATGTTCTGAATGGAGCTACCTTGGAAGAAAATTAATTTTTTAAAACTGTCTTAAGTTAATTTTAAATTTAAAATTCTTTCTACTGATTGCATTCCAGCCTAAGAGTCTTCAGATATGCAGTCCAGCAGGAGATAGAGAGAGAGAGAGTTTTGCTCTCCCCAGGATTACAATGTTTTCACTAAATATTCTTTTTGACAAGGTTTAATATTTAAACCGTGTGCTGCTTATTTGTATAATGTTAAGTGTCTCCAGCACTCCTGGGCCTGTATATGTCCTGACAGCTATATTTGGTTGCACATCTATCTGCTATTTGTTCACTGTGCAATTTATTTGCCATGCCAGAAATGTTCTATTTGTAGCGAATGGAATGTCATACTCACTGCTCTCAGTGGATCACTACTTCTCTGGTTTTTGGAAGTTCAGCAAAAAATTTAAAAAATAATGAACCAGAGAAATAATAATAAACAAAGAGACCTAACAACAAAATGACATTTACACAAAAGAACCTGATATGCTGGATGGAGGGGGGGGGGGGGTTACAGGCTTCCAGAGAGATGATTTAGCTACACATTGTTCCTGCTGTTTTCCTAAAAAATTAATTTGACTATTCTGACAGATTGCATTATATTATTCACATTATATTTTTTTTGGCAAGGATTTGGAAAAGTCAGAGTTCTCAAACAATGCCTGTACCTAGGAAGTGCAATAAGCTGTCACTTTATGATACTGTGGACCCCCTTCTGTGATAAATTATTGGCATTCACATATTTCTGAGCAAAAGCCTTTTCAGTGTTGTACAATATAAGAGAATGTTGGCAAGGCTGTAAGGAGTAGAGTTTGATTGATCATTGGGTGTGTGCCTTAGTTGAGGTTAGACTTCAGAGGTGTTTCTGGGCTCGCTCTAAACTGCATGCTTGGCTATAGAAGAAGCAACTCTGAATATAATATGATAAGGTTAAAACAAAAACAAAAGTATTGTGGCACCTTTAAGGCTAAACTGATAAGAATAAACAAATTAATTTCAGTGTGAGTACTTATGGATTACCATTACCATCTGTTTATTCAGACACACATCTGAGAAGGGTTAGTATTCATATGTCAGGCTATCATTTTAGACTCTGAGAACTGAGAGGAAGATTCATAACACAAAAAACAAAGGAAAGTCCTTGAGTACTTTCAAGTTCTTTTTTTTTTAAAGGAGCTCCTAAATTATTGCCATTCTTACAGGCCTTTTATTACTTATTCCAGAGAATATAGCTAAAATAATTGGGTGGTTTTAGAATTTGTCAAAGTCCATTTCCCATTGATTTGTGCAATCTGGCTATTTAGACTCTTAGATGCTGAGGTGGTTTTTTTCACATGGCATGAAAGCCATCTTTTAATATTTCTCATGTAGTCTGTATGCCTGACAATAACAGAAGATGAAGAAGGTATTTTTAAAATCAGATGTATATTCTGTTCAAAATCAGAGCTATAGGTATGGGGAACACAGTGCACATGTGTGCATGTGCATGCACATTTATTTATTTATTTATTCAATCCCACTCAACTAGTGGCAAGGCCACTACTCTGGATGGCAACAAGTCAAAATAGCACAATATAAACAACAAGACCAATAGTAAAATTCACATGAAACAACATAACTACAGCATACAGTAATAGGCAGGGAACATGGCAAGTTCACAAACACAAAAAGGAAAAACCAATTCCTCAAAGCAAGGTTAATCTGGGGTATGGCCATAAAAGGCTTGTGAGAACAGCCAGGTTTTAACTTGTCTGTTGCATGCACAGGAACTATTGCAGCCGTATTCTGAACAAGACGACTGGACCATCAAGTTCGGAACTGCTGGCTCTGACTGACAGCAGCTTTCCAGAGTATCAAAGGGAGACCTTTACCCAGATATGTGGCCTGAATTCCTATAAATGGAGATGCCAGGACTGAACCAGAGACCTTCAGCACACACATCCCAAAACTACACAAGTATCTTTTGAGTAGCAGGGTTAGCTCAAGGACAGGCATTCTTGGGAAGCTGCCAAGAGCCCACTCCCCAGATGGCCCCTGCTGCCAAGGGTCCCCTGGATTTGTTTCTCTTCTTCACCTGGCAACCTACGTCTTCACCTGCCTCCTCCTCTGGTCCACCCAACTATGGTGTGGCAAGAAGGGGGAACAAGATGCACCAATGCCTGCCTGCTTACTAGCCATGGCCAGCTCATGGTCTGGGACATGGGGTGTGAGAGGTTTTGTGCCTCAGTCCCAAATGTTAGGGGGGCACTCCCCTGCCCTACCATGAGGCATTAATGTCACTAGCTCTGTGCCTTTGAAACAAGCAACTGGATTTGATAATGAGAAGAAGCAACTGCAATGCCAGTAAAAATGTAGGTTTACTGAGGGGAAAAATCCATTGAGGGTTATTTTGTATAAAGATGCACAGAAACCGGGGCCTGGTATTATAGTGTGGAACTCCATTCATCACAGGAATCCCAGATCCAGCCTGTGTCAGCTTTTCATTTCTGTGAGGCAATGCTGTTGATAATAACAATATTGTCCTGAATCTTCTTAATGTATTTTGCTGGGTGGGGTGAGTGTAAGGAAGGTGTAAGATAATTGAGGGAATTCTTTTCATCATCAGTATATGTCAGAGTGTTAATCATCAATCTGCTTGGAGAATGACAATTCAGAGAGCTAAGCTATAAATAACAGCCTCTCCTGAATTAGTTAAAGATACTGCTCTACTATACATATGTATATCTATGGAGCAATTCCAGGATCTGTTCAGTGCTTTTAGTGCCAAGAACACAACGAAGTGGAAAAAAAGCAGCTCCCTGAAAGCTAGCAATGTTTTTCCCTCCTGTTTATTCATAAACGCCTGTGTGTGCCTGCACGTATGGCTATTAATATCTGTATCTATTTATATCTTCTCTATGTGTGTGTGTCTCCCTCCCTCTCACCCACAGGGATCCATATAAGGGATGTGCACTAGGTCTGCCTCTGCAGATGTGCGCCTTTCCCCACATCTATGGCTAACCTGCGTCTCCTTCCATCTGGTTGTTTGGTTTTCTACACACTGAGGTTTGTCCTTTTAAAAAGCGATACCCATTGTACACAGACACTGAAGTGTGTATATGCTGTGGTGTGTGCATCTTTTAAACGGGGGTTTCCTCCTCTGTGCATTTTGCCACTTGCCTTGTTTCCAAAAAAGTTCCTCTCCCTCCACACCATGGGTTGCCCTTTTAGCCAGATTTAACTATATGAGCTGGGCCTGTTTGCCCGGATCTCCTGCTGTGGGCCTGTGCATTATCCATTGTCCAGGAGCCATTTTGATCTCCTTCCCAAGCGTTGCTTGCCTCATGTCTGTGACATCACAGAGTTCAGCCCTGCAATTTCAGGGACGTTGCTGACCTGGCAACCTTAACGACAACTCAAATGTAAAGCTCTTATACATACAAATAATAGTTTAATTACACACGGCCAGATTCCTTTGACATCAGTGAAATATTTGTGTGAGTGATCTGAAACAAAAAAGCAAAAAAATAAAATAAATTGAAAATGTTGTCCAATCCTACACCTAACAGCTAAGGCTGCAGTCCTAGGCACACTTTCTCAGGACTGGGAGTAAATCACACTGAAATTAATGAGACATTTCTGAGTAGACATAGGAATGTGCAGCAAAAAAAATCTCTTCCAGAGGATTCCTTTGTCATTGATGTTCATTTATTTCAATTTTTCACTTAATACAACTATATCATTCGTTTATTCTATTTAAATAATTTCTCTAAACTAAACTTGAACCTTAGATGGAGTATAGTAATAAGTAAGTAGGAAAACAAATGAATGCATATATATTTATTTATTACTGCATCTATATAGCCATCCTAGTAAGAGAGGTTCCCTGGCTAGCTCACAAATTAATAAAATGCTATAGTATAGCATAAAAGAGCAGAATTCCCTAGAATTATAGAAGACCTTTTTGTTGGCTCAGGTCTTTTTAAAAAGTGCCCTAAGCCTTTTGGTACAAAATCCCATGCCTTTCAGGGCCAAATTTGATTTTCCTATTAGCAAATAATTAGAAGTGAAACTCCCTTGAGAGGTAGAAGATGTCCATTTTAGGGATGTACATCCTTACATGCATCATCCCTACAGGCAAAGACATGTATTCTCACCCTTCTTCTCCTCACTTGCTTAATTGTTGTTAAGTGCTGTCAAGTCAGAACTGATTTATAGTGACCCTAATAGGGTTGTCAAGGTAAGTGAGGTATTTAAGGAATGGTTTTATCACTTCCACACCCCTAGTGAGTTTTTATGGCTGAACAGGGATTGGAACCCAGGGCTCCAGAATCCTAGTCCATCACTCTATCTGCTACCCCACACTGGGTATCACCCCTTACTTGATTAGTCTGCCTGAAATATCATTTCATTCTCAATTTGTTCCTTACATTTGAGAGGACATTTTTTTTCTGTGTGCAAAACAAAGCAGTAAAGAAAGCAATAGAACAATAAAGTAAAACAAAACAGAATGACTTCTGCAATGTGTCATAGATAACTTGCTGATTTTACCTTGAGTGGCTTGTTTATATCTTTCTTAATCATCAACTAGCCCTTCTGTGCTTCCAGGGTATGCTTACCGAGACCTTAATAGGAAAAAGCCCCTTCAAGATGTTTTGTGAAGTCAAGACAGCCAAAATCACTAAGGAAGAAGAATTAGGAAGTTCTTCATATCCCTAGCCTGTTCATTTTAATGCTAACTTGCCTTGTCTCTATACGTTGCCTATCAGCTTGCTTTCATTCTGTGACTGGTCAACAAGAGGTAGACGCTGGCTGTATTTTCAAGCCTAATTACTCAGGCATGCAGCTTTGAAGGAATTGCATTTCCAAAGGGAAACGTTTTATCAGCTTCTAACTGCAAAGCTGGCATTACATCCAATTTGGCCCTAGTCATTTTACCATAATGAAAAATCTAGAATTTCATACTGAGAGGCCCAGGTTCTCTATTTGAAAGGCCTGGGTGAAAAACATTCTTCGTCCAATGCTGAATAGAAGATTAAGACGTATAGTAATCCATAAAGAAATGTCAGATGAACTTCTCTAGGAGATTTCTGTTAAATGGAGTGCCAGCACCAAAAAAGGCCTTATTCCTAGCGACAGACTGCTTCACCTCATTTGGAAGGAGCACTCAGACCAGAGTCTTTAAAAAAGGATCTTGAAGCTCAAGGAAAAACATGCGGGAGAAAATGGCCACTCTGGTAACCTTGTCCCAAGCAATTCACAACTTTCAGAGTTAGCTGGCACTTTACCTTGGTTTATAGACCCCAGCACAATAGGACTAGCAGTCAATGCAGCTAAGGCATAATATGGTCAAAAAACAGAGCCTCAGTTAATAATCTGTAGGTAATTATGAGTAGGAAAAGGCCTCTATTGGCAGAACTGCTCTGCTGGCCAAGATTTGTTAGCAGAAGAGCCAATTAAGGGGGCAAGAATGGATGGGGTGAGGGAAGAGTTGAATTGCACCAGATTCAAACCTCCTGCACCCTCAGGTATAACTACAAGACTGACACAAAGTTAGAGCAGGACAGTGCTAAGAAATTTCCAGCATTCCTACACTGGGAGGAGTATGAATTCATAACAGCTTCATCTGGCCCAATGTCAGCTCTGCTGATCCTTGAACATTCTGACCACTTAGGTAGTAAGGGAAGTGAATATGTACCCTGTTTCCCCGAAAATAAGACCTAACCTGAAAATAAGCCCTAGTATGATTTTTCAGGATGCTCGTAATATAAGCCCTACCCCAAAAATAAGCCCCAGTTAAGTGAAACCCTACCCTCCACCATTGTGCAGCAACCAGAAGAAGATGACATGACTGTATTTGAATCAATGTAGATTATTGTACATGAAAAAAATAAAAATCCCCTGAAAATAAGCCCTAATGCGTTTTTTGGAGCAAAAATTAATATAAGACCCTGTCTTATTTTCGGGGAAACACGGTAAGTATCATTGACATAAAACAAAGCTTCTCTGTCAGCACTGTGACTGGGAAATGCTAATTATATCCTTGGCTGAGATTGCAAGGTAGGGCTGTCAAGGAATAAAGTCCAGCTCTCTTCCTGTCCCTCCCCATCATCCCACCCTGGTGTTTTCTTTACATTGTGCTATTTTTCTATATTTTGGACACACAGTGTTTGGTTTTCTTTTAGTATCCAAATAGTCAAATTGATCTGCTTCAGACCTGGTCTGAATCAATACAAATCAGCCTAATCTAGTTTGGGATTTGGGTACTGGCTGAATTGGTTGCACAGCCCTAAAAAGTAACAATTTCATTAATGAAAAATCCTGCAGGATCTGCATAATTTGAAATTTAAGTGCTTGAAATCTGATTTGCGGGTAGTCTCCTAAATGTGGAGCAGAAGGGAAATCGTGTAGGTTTCTGCACTACTCTGGCAAGCTGTCCCTTACATGGCCAGTTGTCTGATCTTACAACCTCTGTGAAAAGAGTACAGGACAGGAAGGAACTTATGCAATTTCTTTTCAGCTCCATGCTTGGGCAACAGGATACTAGCCACACACTTTAATATATAATATGTTACTTGCACTCCCAGAACTTGGAACATTACTTTTTAAAACTATTTCATTATGAAGTTTGTGAAGTAATTTATTATTATTACTTATTGTGATGCTTAATACTAGCTCACTGCATTTCCATTATTTTTGTAAATTTCTTTAAGAAACATAGGTTAAGAGAACAGCATGAACTACCTGTAAAAATGCCCACAAGTGCCATTTAAAAGGAACTGGAAAAGCTAATGAGAAACATTAACCATTGCACCAGTAACTAGCATGTTATTCATTCATTATATTCCTTTTCAAATATGCATACTTTCTTTACATCCTCATTGCCAAAAACATTTAAAAAACAACAACAGATAACTGTAACTGATTATTTCCAAGCTTTGTACATGCCTACCAATTCATCTGTCTGAAAAGCATGGATGTCTTTAATGAGGAGTGTGCATAGGCTGTTGTCAAGAGAGATGCAGGTGCTTCCATGACCTTTCTAGTCCAGTTGAAAAAGATGTGGCTTGAATTTTTCATTTTGACTCCTGATTGGCCCCAAAGGTGAAGGCTTTCTACTGCCCTCTTCCCAGTCAATTCTCTGCATAGGTCTACTGGGCACTTTATCATCCTGTCCTTTTACAATTGACAGTTCTGGTATTTAGTGAAGAAGATCAACTTTCTATGTACCTTTGTCATCCCAAGTGTTCATTCTCTGTGTCCTAAAGAATATGTGAAGTACATGTCTCTGTTCCTCCCCTTTTTCCTTTGGTTGAACTGTTTCTGGACAAGAGAACAAGACTTAAAGTAGACATTACAGACAGCATGTTGTTGGAATTCCTTACACACTTGAAAAATCATCATACAAATTAGCTTCCTTTGTTTGGTGGTTGGTTTTTGAGAACCAACACTCATTATTTCAAATCTGTTGTTTCAGGCATGAAGACGTAATTATCAGTTTCTAGACACGTTATCTATAATGTCTGATTTGACACACACACCCCCAGAGCAAATGCCAGTAGCTAAACCAATATAAAAGCTCTGTGTTCTTGCTTTTGTCTTGACACTGAGAAGATGGATCAATGTTTTCAAGAGGGCTATGCGAGAAGAAATCCGCTCCTTCCTGTTTATTTTTTTCCCAATCCATAGAAAGAGAGGCAATTTGTGGTGGGAAATCCATACACTTCTGGGCACATGAAGCCATTTTAAAAAGCCATTCAAGAACATTTGTGCACATTTGAAAAATGTACAACCATCCCTCCACAAAGCTATGTAATTTCTAAAATGGTCAAGAACCTGCTAAAGTTAATGGGAGCATGCACATGGAATGATATCAAAAATAAGAAAAGGCAAAGGTCTATGGAAATGGACTTGACAGATTTGCCCTTACCCAAGTTTCAAACCATGAAGCTGAATGCCATTTCCATGAGGTGATAACCCCTGTCCTTAATCCACCTTGCTGCACCTGAGGCTGCTTCATTTGGTTGGTGACCACTGACACTTTTCTGCTGTCTACCACCAGTGCCGTAAAATGTTATGCTAAACACACCGACTAGAGAGAATGGGTGGCTCATAGGACAAAGAAGAGGGATGGTTGCCCCCCCACACCCCATTTTTTAGTATGGTACTGCCCTGCTTATTCCATGAGCTAGTGGTATGAGGGAATAGGTACAAGGAACAGAGCAGGAATTATGCCTAAACAAACATGTTTAATATTAACTCAGTGGTTTAGATATCTGGCTGCAGAACCACAGGTTGGGAGTTTGATTCCCCACTGTGCCTCCTTGACAGGGACTGGACTCAATGATCTATAGGGTCTTTTCCAGCTCTGCAGTTCTAAGATTATTATTACTATTATTATTTCACTTTCAGTCATACAATTTACCCAAGGTACTTCGATTTCTAATGCTCCTTCCATTCTGAATTTTGTATCTTTTTTCATGTGCATGTAGAGCTGCTATATTTGTTTCAGAGAAAAAAAGCCGATACAAACCCAGAGGAATATTCAAGTAGACTAAAGATGATTCTGCAGATGGAGGAATTCTGTGTGTGCATCAGCATTTGCCCACGCATAAACACTTAAACAATCTTCATCACTTGAGGATGCTTACTGTAACCACATTTAACTGACTGTTTCACTTCTCTGTTTTCTTGTTGATCTCTTGAGAATGAAGTTTTGGAGATGAATCCTTTCTGGAGTTTCTCTTCTTCTTCTTTAATAACTTCAGAACATCTTTTCCCTATATCCATAGTTGTGATTTATAAAGTTCAGTGTGTTAGCAGTTAGGTGGAACACCATAATGTTCATGGGCCTCAAAGGGGAGATATTAGGAGGAAACAGACATATTTTCCATTTACCCAAGCCAAAGTATCCTTATAATACAATTTTGTTAATCTCAAGTGCATTGCTATTTCAAGCACTTCCAAACAAAACAAAAGAAAAGCACTTTAAAAAAAAAAGAACTGTTCAGCACGGTGGCCCTTTTAGGTTGGTTCCCAAAGATGAATAGATGGCTGGTATTGTTCCTTATCCATTTGCAGCTGGGAATTAAAATAATGGCATGGACTTATGCTACAAGGGAGGTTAAGTAGCTGAAATTGCCTGTTTCTGACCCAGAAATAAAGCCACAGGTGCATGAGAACATTGCACTTACTGCCTGAACCACCTGATAGCTACTGTTTCCAAAATATATACAATTAAGAATTGAGGGGGTTGGTGTGGGGGAGATCTTTTTCAAGGTGGAAATACAGGTTTTATTGCCAACTCCAGAATTTCAAACTCTATGAAATGTTGATAATGAAAGATGGGACCAAAATGATAGCATTTGAGGGGAGAAATTATATTTGACCCACTGTATATTCTGTGAAATAATTCCATAGCACAGAGGTTCTGATAAAAAGAATCATTATGTTCTTTCTGATGAAGTAAGTGCCTCTGATTCTCATATTTCTATGATAAAAAATATATATCCTTCAGTTATTTATTTTGCTTTAAGGACACATTTAACTTTGTTGTCCGTTGGTCTTTTTAAGAGAAGCAGAATTGGGAAATGCATAATACGTATCCAGTCCCACCCCTGCCCCTACTCTTGAAGCAGATCTTGTAACACTTCAACCAGGTATCAAGTTATTCCTCTTTTTCACCTCAAAACAAAGCCACTCCTTTGTGTTTTACCTCAGTTTCCCTCATTGCTTCTTTTAGGACTTTTCCAGTCCTGTACAAGTTTTAGAGAAGAGAAGAAACTGTAAACGCTCTTTTGCTTCTTATAATTCAGAAATTGTTCCCAAGTGAGCTCAAAATGCAATGTAAAATTGTGAGGGAAGTGTTTTCTGCCAGCAGTTAGTGTCATGCCCCCATTGCAAATAGCATTCCAGCACAGATGGCTATGCAGATGTAACAGATACCATTCCTGAGGTGATTTTAAAGAAGGGTCACAGCTCAGCCGTACAGCATATGCTTTCCACAACAAAGGGCTGGCCCCAAAAGTTTTGCTACCTGAGGTAGAGCAGCAAATGGTGCCCCTGTGAAGTCATAGTGCATAGTCCCCAAATAGCCAAGTTACTTTGGCACACAAGGTAGAAAATCTCACAAGCACAGTTCCTATCCCTGGCAATAAAAAAAAATTAATAACAGTAACAAAATAAATAGCCAACAATTTGTTGCCTTTTTATGACATACAAAATCTGCTGCCTGATGCGGACACATCACTCTGCTCAACGGTAAAGTTGTCAACCCCCTTCCACTCACACGGTTCCTGAAAATTAGATTAAGGTATCAAGACCAGGGAGACTCTCTCCATCAGTGTCTGTACAGTTCTCCTGTGAAGAGGAAGATAGGAACAATGCAGCAACATGCTAAATATGCTGCCATTTCTTTGGCTCCAGGGCATCAGGATGACATTTTCTGGAGTTGAGGAGATCATTCACCTCAAAGCAGTACAACCGAGTCCTCAATTCTCTTCCTTCCCTGCCCTTAATTTCACACTTTCATACCATGTATCTTTTCCAACAGGTTGTCAACTTCCAGTGACATATACATAGCGATGATGGTGATTCAGAGTTCATTACCATACTTTTACATTTTTTATCACTCATGCTATTAACGGAAACCATAAATCAGATTTGAATCCATTTTGTCAGGATTAATCTGGGATAACTCCTCCGCACTCAAGGAAGTCATTCCAGATTTACAGCCTTATAAATGCTAAAAAGAATTTGGCCAATTATTTCTTCTCCTTTTGTCCTCCACTGCGATTTAATTGAATGGTTGTGGTAGCAAGGGAGAAGCACACTGGAGCACTTTCTAAATTTTATGAGGTCTCCTGACCTTTTGAGCCCCGTTTTATCTTTTCCCACCTCAAGTGATATTGACTAGGTTCATACTATCCATGCTCTGCATGGATTATCCTGCCAGCCTGCCAAGTTCCCTGTATGAGCTGGCAACAGCAGACCTGAGTGCAGCCATATAGTTTTAGTGAGCTGCTTCTTATATAGATAAGGAATCTTTTTCAACCCAAGGACAGTGGTCAATCTCAGATAAGTTCTTGGCGTCCTCATTGAGGTAGTGATCAAATGCAAATGGGTAAGACCAATAATACCAGTATATTTTGAATGCAAAGCTCTTATTGCTAATAATTAAGCCTCATGAGAGGCATTTCAACCTTTCAGACAGGAAAAAAAAATCCACAGGAAAGATAGGCAGTCACCACTTTATTGTATTATAGTAAAGGAGCGTGAGCAATCTGAGGGAGTCCAGAAGGCTGTATTCATCCCCAGGGCCTCAAGTCCCCTATCCCTGCTCTGAAGAAATGACAACAAGGGATTGGGATTTTCATGTGCAGCATTATTTACACCTTTCCTGTTCTGCATATAAGAAAGAAGGTGACATAATTCCTCTCTTCATGGTTTCTTGCTTAGGTTTTAAGAAGGAATGGATAATAAACATGAGGTATTGTTTGGTCCATGGGCTGCCATAATTGTATGAATCTCTGCTTCAAAGCAACTAATAACAAATATATTTCCCTTTCTTATGGAAAGAGTGAGTTAATTTGTGTTAAATCTTATATTTGCCCATACATTCTTCAGGTGGCTGGCTGCTCTTTCAGCTCTAAAAATATGTTTTGGTAGGGACACTGTTCCCATGGCTGTGAAGAATGATGCCATCCCTTTGCTAAGAGATTTGAAGAGGAATGAAATCACTCTCTATGACCATCTTGGTTTCCCTGCCCCCATGAGAGCATCCTCTGAGCCTGAACTGTTAGGTGCTTGAGCATGTATTCTTCTCAGCTAAGTCAGCCTGACCAGCTACCAATATAATGGAGTGGGTGGCAGGATATTACTTACATTAAGACCTCTAACTGATGCAGTTTAAAGTTATGCTGGTTTGTTATGCAAAGAGGAGATATTCTCCCCATAGGCTTGATAACTGTAACCTCTGTGTGGCCAGTCTTTCAAAGAACAGAGAGGTCCAGTGAACAAACCAAGGAGATCTATGGAAGGGTGTGGAAACAGCAAGACTATAAAATAGTAGAGTGGAAAGCCAAGATCAGGAAACAAAGAAACAATCCAGTGAAGATGATGATGATGATGATTTGCATTTATATCACACTTCACATTGAGGGAAGAACTCCATGGCAGCATACGTGGCTTTTGGGATCCTTACATTGTCCTCACAACCACCTTGGAAAATAGGTCAGGCTGAGACAGAGTGACTAGCCCAAGGTTATCCCATGAGTTTAATGGATGAGTGAGGACACACAGAAGAGACAGCTCTCACAAGCAGTAGAAGAGAAGACAATGCCCTGGACTTCCGGCTTGACGCTGAGACAAGACAGCAGCAGGAAGATGGAGCTCCATCTCCTGGGCTGAATTCCGACCTGTTTGGGACCCCCCAGGGGGTTAAAACCACCCCGAAGAGGTGGTGAATTGGGGGAGAAGCCTGTTGATCATGGTGGGGGACGGCGGTTACCCCCAATTTGATCTGGGAAACTCTCCAATCAACCAGCAGGCGGAAACAAGCAGCTAAACAGCTTGCTTGCAAGTCGTCGGCAGTCGGCAACAGAGAAGCGATAAATCAGCTAACTAACATCGTCGTTACCACTGGGTGAGATACAAAATTATAACTATACTGCTCTGTGACTATCCCTGGATGAAATAATCCCTTTAACAGAAATAAGCGTATCTTATCTCACCACTTATAGAGCAGCGGTGGATCTGGAGAGGGGGAAGGAGACGCAAAGAGATGCAAAGAAAATAAATTGGACACTAATTAAACACTTAATTATACTTCAAGGAAGGAAGTTTGGTATTACTTTGGCATTAGAAACTTAAGAAATTTTCCTCTTAAAATTATTATTAGCCAAACAACGCTGGGAGTTAAACTATTTATGTTATGGCTATATACAGCTATCTACAGCGCTGGCAAAAAGCCCAGAACTATGACCTTGAATACTCAAGCTTGGAATCTGTTTTGACTTTCCTTTTTTTCCCCTGAGAACTGACTAAAACATAGACAAATTAACCCTGGAAAGTCTAACAAAGACAATTCATCTTGGAATATATATCTGGCTAATGTGGACCTATGTGGACCAATAAAAACATTTGGATGTATCCTGGGTTCTGAACCTGACTGGAACACAGGCTAGGATGGAATCAATACTGGAATGGACCATTCTCGGGGCTGGATTACAAAAAATATCAGGCCATGAATACAAACATCGAGTAAACTGGGCTGTCAACTTACTTCTGAGACTGGATTCAAAATTAACCCTAAAGATGATCAATTTATTAAAGTGGACTTATTGAAGCAATTATTGGTGGAACTGGACTGATTGCTTTAAGCTACTGGACATCTTTCACTTGGAATACAAGTACTTGACATCTGGGGACATAATGCTACAACAAGGAAAATTTTGGGATGAAACAAAATCTACCCTTCAAGCAATTTTAGAAATAGTGAGATCCCACAACGAAGAGGCAAAATTATTCAAGGAGCAACTAAGGAAGGACTATATTCAACAGGGGACAGAAAATAACGAACAAGGAAATGTGAGGGTGGTGGATGATGTATGCCAACCAAAGGAAGGGCTGGAGGAAATCAGAGGAGAAAATTTAGGAGATTTAATTCTAACCCTGGAGCCGAGGAGAATCTTAGGGATGATAAGGGGAGAGAATCAGCAGAATTAGTTAAAAATAGCCTGGAATATCTATTGGAGATAGATCAAGTGCATAAAATGATCTCAGACGATACAAGGGACGACAGAATTTTTAGAGAGATAGAAATAAGAATTGAGAAAAGACAAAGAAGAGAAGGAGTTACTTAGAAAAGGTGTAAAGGAAAAAATATTAAGGTGGCCCTCAACGTTGACACCTAACTTCTGGAATTGTAAGGGGACATATTTTATATATTAGAAAGGGAATTAAAATGAAATAAGGGATCATTAATCAGGGTAAAGGCATAACATGGTGGTTCTTAAGGTGAATTGAAGCTAGATATAAGAAAGAGGTAAAAAAAAATAGTACTTAATTAACATATATTAGTTACGATATTGATATAGACATGACAGAAAATGTGGAGATAGAAATGGCTAAACAATTATATAAAGAAAATTATTGGTATAAAATACAAAGTTGGTCGGTTAAATTGCCTCAAAATTATATAGATTTGAAACCAGAATTGCTTTTATTGGGTATGGAATTAGAGGATTTTGAGAACATTGTATACTATGAGAGCAATATTATGATACTAGCCAATATGGTACACTAAAATACACATATGATTGGTTTAAATGCTTAAAAAATGTATAGATTCTGAAGGGACAATTAAGAAGACACTAAGACGCAAAAACAAATAATTATAAGCAACCCATGTAACACGATGTTTAACAAGCACAAATTAAATGTAGATATATTGAAAAATTAATAAAATGTTATAAAAAAAGAAGAAGAAGCGCTGCAAAAAGAAGATGGCAGAAACTACAATTGCACAGTTGCAATAACTGAATTTAAGGAGACTTCTTTGTCTCCGTGCATCTTACTGATGAGGTCAAAATTGTCTCCTAATACTAGTCTTAGCCTCACTTAGCCTCACAGTACAGAGACTTCATTTTGGAGCTTCAGAGTAGCAAGCAAAAACATTAAACAACAACTCCCTCATGGATGATACCCTGATATATTTCATTAATCGCCCTGGGGCTACACTTAACATGAAGAAGAACTGGAGCCTAACCCAGGACGATCTGTTTTGGCTCACACATTATAGTGTTCCTCACTATTGCTACAGTTTTTGATGGATTCGAATTGTATCAGGGAAGACTTTGGATACTGTATTCCCCAAAAGGTAAGATTTCCAAGCTTTGCATTTGCTGTAGTATCTAACAGGGGAGCACCAATCTCATATTTCAAAATGAACAGCATGAGACTATATCTCTCATGTCTTTCAGGCTATGCACACACTAATGAGGACTCAAGATATAATCCACATATAAGAAAGACATGTCTCAAGATGTTGTAAACATTCCTAGTATGCCTCAGTCCTCTAATATCTAAGGGACCACTTCAAAGCCTTACTTTGCTTGCAGGAGAAATTAAAGTATTGATCTTATAGTTACTGTACTCCTTGGAATCTCCTTTCTTTGAGATTGGAATGTGTGTTGATCATGGCCAGACTGTGAACCATTGTTTTGTTCTTCATATTTGTTGGCATATTCTTGTTAGGATTTTGACAGATTCTGTGGCTTGAAATAGGTCTATTGGTATTCCATCTACCTCAGGTAATTTATTTTTTCCTAGTGTTTTCAGAACAGCTTTTACTTCACTTTCTAAAACAGTATGCTCTTCATTATAGGATTCCTCTTTAAAGGAGCCTGTCATTATTTTATATCTCCTGTATATCTTCAGTAGACTTCCACCTTCTCTATCTGCTGGTCAGATAGTTTTGTTCCCTGTTTATCATTCAGCATTCCTAATCGAAGCTTAAGTTTCCCTTTGATTTCTTGGATTTTCTGGAAGAGATCTCTTGTGTTCCCCCTTTTCTTGTTCTCCTCTGTTTCTTTGCACTGGTTATCGTAATAGTTCTTTTTGTCTGTATGCAGCAGTCACTGAAAAGCTGCATTCAGGGTTCTGACCCTATTTCTGTCTCCTTTTACTTTTGCTTCTTACCTGTCCTTTACAATTTAAGTGTTTCTTCTGTCATCCACCTAGGTTTTTCTGTTTTCCTTTTTACTAATTCATACATTCTTCCCTAATAATATTTCTGGTTTCAATCCGTGGTTCTTCTGATTCACAGTCACTTGAGTCTTAGTAATGCAAATTGGTTCCTTATGTGGACTTTAAAGGAATGTTGTTTTGATTATATTTTGGCACTACAATTCTTTTATTGTTCTTTTCCATCTTTATTTTAATGTTAGATATTAACAGTTCATGATCAGTACCACAAGCCACTCCTGGTCTTGTTTTGGCTGAAAAAAATGCAGCTTCTCTATCTCCTGATTCCAATTGCATACTCTATTTGGTTTCTATCTGGTGATGTCCATATGTATAGCCATTTGTTCAGTTGTTTGAAGCATGTATTCACAATAAACAGACTGTTGGCTTTGCAGAACTCTGTGAGTTATTCTACTGCTTCATTCTGTTCCCTTGGCCAAATTTTTCAACAACATTTGGTTCTGCTTTGTTCCCTACTTTTGCGTTCCATTCACCTATGATTGGAAGCATGTCTTGTTTTAGTGTGTGATTAATTTCCTCTTGGACATTTGTGTAAAAGCATTCAATTTCATCTTCTTCAGTATTAGTACTTGGAGCATAGACTTGAATGGTGGTTATGTTGATAGGTTTTCCAAAGAGTTTGATTGATATTATTTGATCAGACTTCGCACTGTAGCCCCTAACTGCCTGTGCTACATCTTTCCTCAGTATTAGAGTCACTCCATTTCTTCTAGGTTTGTCATTCCCAGAGTAGAACACTTTGTAGTTTTCTGACTGAAAATATCCCAGTCCACCTTAGTTTATTGACCCCAAGCACTGCAAAGCTTATACCTTCTATTTCTTGTTTTATGGTTTCCAGTTTACCTTAATTCAAACGTCTCACATTCCATGTTCCAATTGTATGTATTACCAAAGTCATGTGTGACAAGGCAAAAATAGCATGACTTTACACATGTCTTTGCATTTACCAGACATATTATTAAAAATGCAAATAGGATGTACCGGCGCCAGTAATTTTTAGGATCTTTGCCAAGGTGCCAGAGGAGGATTTCCCTTCAATGCAAATAGCACCATTGGGGAAGAGGGATGTCCTGCTTCTGAAGGGTTAAATCTCTTCCTGCTTGACAACTGCAATCCCTAACCTTGTCCTCCAGCTGGTGGTACTTGTATTTAAAATACCAAAGCACCTGCACATTAAATGTAACAGAACATTTAGCCTGTGACTCTAAACATATTTCACTTGGGAATAAGTCTTATTCAGGGTTTGGCAAGTTATTTTCTTAAAAAAACAAGGAGTTACAGTTATAGTTCCAAGGTTCCTCTTCAAAGCAATTACTTAGCATTACATTTACAATTTGTAAAAAGAGTTTCCATTTTCTCAAAAGTAATTAGAATAGATACTTTTAGTTACTTTTAGAAATAGCCATCTCAATGTTAGAAAGCACTGGCCTGTGGTACAATAGACATTCTCCTCCCGTCCATGATGCCATTGCCACCTCAGAACATATGACCGAGCACAAGGTAACAGAATAAGACAGTGCTTGAACTAATGTGCTATTCTGCTTTAACCATTACTGAGCCCACACATCATAAGTGTAAAAGTGCCTTTAAAGTTACATTGCATTATGAGTGAGTTACAAATATAATGCTATTAGTCATTGGGGAAGAAACTAATTAACAAGCAACTAATTATTTGTAATCAATTATTGTTCAGCGGTGGTCCCACTGAACTCAATGGGATGTTCTTTGGTGTAGGTATGCATAGGATTGTTCAGCTAAAGTGTCATGTAGTTTGGTTCTGAGTACGCCAGATTTGATGTTATTATTCAAGCCAATGTGATTTTTCCCTGCCTCAGCTTCTCCTTTGGTTTAATTATGAAGAGAGATTCATTTAATTAGGTACTTCTTAGTACTGAGAGTTTAGGTCTCATTTATGTATCAGCGAAAAGGGCGCTGAATAATGTCTGTCTCTATATTTAGATAACAATTACCTATTTTCAGGATGAGTCACTCCAGGACCTCTCTTAACAGTAATAAATTAATTTCTTTCTTTTCCGTCTCTCTGCTCCTTCTCTCAAAGGCATGCATGTATGCAGGAGAGACACAATGATGCTTGTCTCAATAATAGGCATGTTTGGATTATGTGTCACCGATTCTATCCCAGCAGATCATGAGAGTATTAGCAATTACTCTTTTTTTAATGGCACCTGTCCAAATCTCAGCTTGTCCTGATTGATGCTAATCAGAATAAACTCTCCAGCAGTCTGAAGCAATCTATTAACATACTTTATTAACCTTTTTAGAAAGCAATGCCATCTCTTCTCAAGGGACATAATATTTAAAGCAAAGAAGTTTTGGTTTTGGTTTTAATGCAAGTCAGAGAGCAAGGAAATGCTACTGGCCATGCAGTTAAATTTTAGTTTTGAGGTGTCTGGTAAATAGTCTACATTAACAACTTGGTATGCAGTGTTCATCATAGTAGGAGATAAAAATAATGTGTGCTAACCTAATGTGGATAACTAACCTTTCTGCAGTAGGGTTTCCTTGTCTTTCACAATGTCAAGAAAGATCTTCTTAGACCCTTGGACATATATTTCTATTATTCTAACTTGACAAACACTGTACAGTACAAATTATACTGTCAGAAATGTTCTGATGTCTGAATGAATTTTATGAACACTATTGCTATAATATTGCTATTTTTAAAATATTTCCACTAGATGAATATCTAGAAAAAAGACCTTTCTTCAGACTTCTCTGAGAGAGAGAAACTGTCCCTTCCACTTAGGAGCTGGGCTGACCCGACCAAGAGGCAGAGTGAGGTGGCTGCCACAGAGAGCAAATGCTGGGGTTTCAAGAAACTGTAGCAAATATTTAATTAAAATAAAATTACTCTCATCGTATTTTCACTGAAGGAGTGGGGAGAGACAGCATTCTTTTCTTCATAAGCCAGAATAACTTGGTGGGCCTTCAGTACTATATATCTTGTTGGGGAAAACCATTTATGGCTCTGCCTCTGGAAGAAAAATACATTGGACTAGCCCTACCTGAAAGCAGCAATGTATGATAGGACACACACTACATTTCTGTATATCCCGAAGTGAAGGTAGGTGAGGGGATGCCACTACTGCCTGCCAGCATATATTACCTGAGGCAGTTGCTTTAGTCTGTCTAATGGTAGGGCAAGTTCTGATTCTGTTTTTTATTTCTGACCATTACAACAGAATGGAAGTGAAAGGGGGCAGCCTTTGGGCCAAAATGAAATTATGTCTGCCACATAGGCACCAAAATAGTATCTTCGTCACAATAGAGGTTCACTCTCATGTGAGGCTTTACCTAGTTTCTAACCCATATGAAGAAATAAATGGAGTATATTCCTAGAGCAAGACTGGTGCTCCTATGCATGTTCCCACCTCTGACTTTATATGGTTATTCTATGCATCATTCAACATGAGATAGTACAGTATGGTAGTTAAAGAGGATCACACCTTTTTGCAACTTCAGGGGGTCCTATTTTGAAATGTAATATTTCTGTAGTAAGGAATTCACCATGGGACAATTCCTTTTTCAGTAGGGACCAGATTTTCAAAGCATGAGTTCATAAGCATACAAATAATACAAATCTAGAACTTGATCAATTGAGTCCACATTTGCTATTGCTAATATGGGGGCTACTATAGCATGAACTCCATTCTGCACTGCTCCAGTGATACAAGAAACCACAGACCACACAAGAGAAACCAGAACTGCTGTACTTGTGTGGTTTTTCCCAGACAGTCAGGCAATGCTGGTGTGAACAGGAACTGCAGTGTGGGTTCCACCTACATGGCCCATCTGTTTTTCACATTATCCAAGTGGCATAGGAATGTCCTACTCTGTACTGGCTTCCATTTGGTCTACCTAACATAAAAGAGTGTTTTCAGTCTACTCTATCATTATGTATAAGATTTAAAATGGTTTTGTGGCTCTTAGAGGTGTTCTTTAAGACAACAGTACAGCAAGCAGAGTGCAGAATGCAGCAGACATCACCTGGAAAAGATTAACACCCACACCCACAGTGTCCATCACTGTCATTCTTGTTTTCCCAAACTGCAAAGTGTCCATCATGGAAGAGGGCCATGAAGGGCTGGTCCCAAGACATTTTGCTGCCAGAAGCAGACCAGCGTGGTGACCCCCTCCCAAAGGTAAGATTCATAGCTTTGGTGCATGGAATGGAGGACAGGTACAATTTCATGACTCTCAAAGCCTGGGAGGGTCTGCCCTGTGGTCAGGTTTGCATTAATCATTGTCTAGTTATAGTAACTCCATTCATTGCAAATACTTGTAAATTCTTCCTGAAACTTTTCTCTTCAAGTTAGATTCATCCAATACATTCCCTTTCAATATTCTATTCCTCTTCCTTCTTGCCTCCTACTAAAAGCTATCTTAGAAATGTTCAGGCATTAATTACTGATGCATCTAGATATCCTGTGTTAACATCCAATGTATATTTGCTGTCTGAAAGCCTTGCATTTTGTTAATTAATATTTGCTCAGACATTTATCTAGCTAATTAATGTTGCAAGGGAAGTTAAGAGGATGGGGAGGCTAATGGTTTAATAACTTCAGACTTTCTGGAAACAATTCAAGGAATGGCTACTGCAGAAGAGAATTGACATAGGTCAACACTTTGCACAGTCCCTTTGAGATAAAGCAGATGAATAAGTTTAGGGTTTTTTTACATTTCAAAACAGAGAAATAACTATTTTGCGGACTATCTTGGAAAATATAATATCAACTTTTTGGCATAAAGACATACAGTAATCTTATTTACTACTCTGTACCAGTGGACAGGAAGGACTTTGTTTTCAGAAATAAGGATGTTGCACCCAGGAGACATCTGGACATCAGATGTCCAGAATGGATGTAAAGAGGTGTCATAATTTACTCCATAACAAAATTACCAATAATAAGTAACAGAACAATTGTATCCTGGAAGAAGAAGGGGGAAGGACCTGTAAGCTGTATTTTTGTAATGGCCCCAGATAGCCACCTGGCTATTTCTTGGGGCCTGTAGCTCCATCCACTGGGGCCCCTGCTGGAGACCTCATTAACTTCCAGCTGATAACAGACAGTGAGACCCAGTCAGTGTTCACTTTTCCCAGAGATGCACATGACTGCAGAAAAGGCCCTTCAACCCCACCCAGCATTTAGATTGAATTGCCTTGCTAGTTTACCGCTCCATCTTCCACTTGTATTCACTGTGGCAAAAAAAAAGAGAGGGGGGATCTGACTTCTCTTCAGCAAGGCTTTAAACAGCTCACTGAAGTCTCATGAGACCTACAGATGCTGCACAACTTTGTGCAAACCTTCCCCTGTGACCTCATGATGGCTTGAAGTTCCCAGCCATTAAAAAAAAAACACAGCCCTGTTGACAGGCTCCCTGGACTGGTGTAGGACCCTACAGCAGGGTATCTTCTGAGGCTGTAACCTCACACACACAAGGGGGAGACAACATTTGTCTGAGCAGTCCCATTTCAGTAATCTGTCCAGGAGGGCATTCTTGGCCACAGCTATCACGTGTGCGTTCCGAAGAACGGATTGGGCCAAAAGTCTGTGTATCGGTATTTCAGAATGTGCAAACCCATCCAAAGCAGCTGGCTCTCATTCCCAGGACCACAACGACGTCACAATAGGATAGATTCAGTGTGTTAGTTTCTTAACCCATTGACAGCACCACAGCATTGAAAGTCACTTCTGGATTTGGCAAAAATAGAAGAAGATGGGATTGGGTAGCATCACTAGTCAGCAGATTTATGATATTGTTCTCCAGTATGATACATTCCAGTAGGTAAAAATACTGTATAGGAAACGGGCTAATAGACAATATTTGTGCTCAGTATTGTCTATAGCGGCTCTGCAGAGTTTCAGACAAGATTTTTTTTTTCAGTCTCAGCCCTACATGGAAATCCCACGAGTAAGCATGGGATCAGGCAATGAACTTCAGTTTCTGTTCATGTTACATAAATATTGGACAAGATGCGGCGTTGCACAATTCCATAGCAGCAAACACTGCATTCACCAACCTCCCAATCTTTAGAGCTGATTAGGTGACCACATGAAGAGGTGCCAAAACAAGACTGCTTTTGAATGTGTCCTCCATTTGAATGGCTGTTCAGTCAAAGTCTGATTTACTGATAAAGAATGAGAGGAAGGAATATCACGGACCTTGAAGTTGTGGAGTCAGAGTAAGTACCTGAACAGGAGACATAGCAAGCCAACAAATCATGCCGACACTGCCTTTCCCACTTAAACAAGAGACGGTATAATTTGCTGGAATCCAACTGAAAAATTACACCAAGGTAGGTCAATTAGCATAAATTTCAGTAGCAAATTGCTACAACTTAAGAATCCAGTGTAGGCATTTGCTTCTTATGCATCAAGTCACGTGACTGTGGGGAAACAGGAAATGCCTTTCCTGACTTCTTAACCTGCAACAACTTAGACTGATGATACACTTGACAGTGGGTGTAAGCAATGGGATTCTGGTTGTAATTTTTAAACTATAAACATCATTTATAATTTTGCACCAGTACATATAAATCAGCACAAGCAATTTTATGCAAATCAGTATCCACTTTTATGTTCCTTTTTGATGATGCAATCTTTCTTTTCAGTGATGTGTAGGGGGGCATCCCTACCTCATAGATGAGTGATCTCAGTCGGCTTGGGGGCCAGATTTTAGTTTCCAAACCACATTGGGGGCTGCATCAGGCAAGGAACCACCATTTTGAAACCAAATTGGAAGTGGCTACTGTGCTGCTCGTCCCGCCTCCTTCTACTTAGTGTATGCTACCACCAAATGACAATCACCCAAAAAACCCTTCACTAAGTTTGTAGTTACTGCTTAACTACTAAATAGGCCTTCCTTTTCCTAGAATATCCCTTCTACCAAACCAGGAAAACAGCCAGGGTTCCCTTTCTACTGCAGCATAAACACTGCCTCCAATAAGGGATGAATTTATATTGCCCTTTTTCAAAGAGTAAGAATACTTTCGATGAAACACAAACAGCCTGTTATTTTGGTGACACAGCCCATGTTTTCCAGCATTGTCCAGTGGTATGCATAATATAATATTTTGAGCCTACTAATTTTGAAAAATAATGAACAGCATTTAAAAAAACACAAAACAATAAGGTTCAACATTAGAATTTGTTAAGTTGTCATCGTACAGCTGAAATCTCTTTTGCTTTACTCCTCTCTTTCCTATAGTTTAATTTCTTGATATATCGCTAGATAGACGGCCAGATGCTTCCTTTTACACATTTCACAAAAACACACAACATTGCCGCAGCTGCTTCACAGACATCCTTCAGCATAGGTCTCACTCTTAGACTCAAACTTCACTCTAACCTACCACAAACTTCTCTCTCACCAAACTGTCTGCCTCTTTCAGAACTAAAATGTCCATCAAAACAACTTTTCAATATCTTTCTTACACACTCCTTATATACGTGTAGTGGATCTACAGTCAGGCAGCATACCAGTCAATTAAACAGAGTTCCACTCACACACTCTTATCCCTCCCCCATTGGTCTTAACAGACACAATTGGTACACATCCGGCTTACCACTGTCACTCAAAACACAGTCACTCACCATGCATATCAATAGTACACCTGAATTATTGCTGCACAAGAGTGCATCAATAGATACTGTGCAGCAGAGCAAATAAGCATTCCATAAGGCAACTCAAAAAAATGGGGGCACATCAAACATAAAATTATAAAGGCAGCCTGAATCTTGACAACATCCATGGCAGCAGTCGAGATGGTCTACAGGATGCCTTCTTCTGCTCACTACCATTCACACTTGTTGAAAAACAGCCCTAACAATTACTTTGTGTTTGGGTGAAAAGTGGTTAACTGATGAAAAAAGGAGTCAGCTTCTGGGATTTTCCCTTGCTTGTTGTCACTTTGTGAATGGCAGTAAGCAGAAAAGGGTATCCTGTAGACCATCTTGACTGCTGACATGGGTGTTGTCAACATTAAGGTTGCCCTTTGCAATATAAAGCTTGGCATCCTTTTTCCTGCTAGCAACATGGGCACAATATTCTGCAGCAATATTGGGCCATTTCCTGGCTTTTTGAATGGTGAGTACAGAAGCACAATATCCCACATTCATAAACTGGAGGTTTTTTGAAGAATTGATGCAAGATATAGACAACGACGGCTCACTACAGCTGGACAGCACTTTCAGTGCTTATTTTTGACAAGGTAACAGCCTCCAAGAGTAGGTTTTATATCTAAAGACATTTCTTTTTGAATTTTTTCACCAGGGGAAGCTCTAGGATGGCCTCTTGCCTGTTTATTTTCAATGACTGGGAAATCCTTAGAGGTGAGGCTGTGGTATGCAACAATAGGATTCTGTTGTCCACTCCAATGAATCTGATAAATATTTTGTAGATAAAATTGCTTGCCTCAGATCTGACTTGGATATCTCGGTTGTGACAGAACTGTAGATTTACATGCTCAGTCTAGTGTTATCACAGGAGATAGTGTTAGGGAGGGAAAGGGAGGGGAGAGAATGTAAGCTGCCCTCAGCTCCTCAGAGGAAACAGAGAATAAAAATAAGTATCAACAGCCACTGAGAGGTCCAGAAGGATTCAAAAGGTCAGATCCTTCAGTCTCTCTCTAGATATGATACTTACTAGAAATGCTAAAGTGGTTTCTGTTTTGAAGGCTAGCTGAAGCCAGAATACTTCTTAAAAGAGAGGAGAAAAAGCTTTTTCCTGCAGAAATGCCTAGAAAACCAACTCAATTGCCTTGCCTCAAAAAGTTTGTTTGGAGATAATTGTTGAAGTACTCGGGAGACAAGCATTGCTTTCTCAATGGCCCATAACAACCTCCTTCAAAGTTAGAGAATCCCATCCTTCCTTCATTTGGGCCATCACAATTACAGATACAGATTAGCCCCTTTCTCTACAGTTTGATTGGTGATAGCTGGCCAAATTATAGCCACCTTGTTCGTATCACTGGGTAACATTATTTGAACATGTTCCAAGCCATAGCCACGGCATATGAATCTCCAATTCTGTCACAACAGAGATGTCAAAGTCAGATCTGAGGCAAGCAATTTTATCTACAAAATACTTATCAAATTAATTGGACTGGACCACAGAATCCTATTGTTGCATACCACAGCCTCACCTCTAAGGATTTCCCAGTCACCCAAAACAACCAGACAAGAACACACGATGGCTGACCCATCTGTCATAGCTGACAAATATCCTTTCTCCTCCCGACTGTCTTGCTACAGGATAGGCTGTCAGATGCATTTTGTGCTGTGCTTGGTCAGAGTTGCCCAAGTTTTCCACAGCCTGCATTTTAGCAAACCACTGTGAAGATTTAACGTCCTTAATTCCCTGCATTTTAGCAAACCACCATGAAGATTTAACATATTTAGTTCCCCAGTATAGCAAGGAGCCAGTCACAGTTAGAGTTTTATGGAGGGCGTCTAGGAGAAGGTTTGGCAGTTGCTGATTTTAACTTCCTATTAGAGAGAACAAGGCCCTCATCTGGAATAACAAAAATATTGCTGGTAAATTCCTGCAGAGCATTGTGAAAACAAATGTTCCTTCGCTGGGAGTCCTGCCTCTATGGGGACTACAGGATGTAACCCAGATAGATAGAATCTTATTTATTCGCTAACCAGGAAGGGCTGCTTCATTTACTGATACTAATTAAGTGTGCCACCTTATTCTGTCTACCAATCTTTTTTCCTCTTGAACTCAGTCCACTATATGTTGAACTTACTAAATTATATAGCATGGTCTATAAAATAAGGTCGAAAATCTTCCAAAGCTATGGAAAATATTGTTTTCTTACTGTTGCTGCTCCTAGCAAATTTGGAAATGTGTTTATCAATTCATTCAGCCCAGTTTTAGAGTATTGGCAATGCCACGTATTTGCATAGTCAGAGGATTCTTAGGAGACTTCCTGATTTAATTGTTCCTATTTTCTCTAACAAAGACAACAAAAGAAAATTGCATCTGATTTAATCATCTCTTAGTATTATTATTTTAGTATAATTTGCTTGTAATTTTCTCTAAATGAGCTTTTAAAAGTTAGATGATATCTGTACCTTTTAAAAAACTGATCCTCTATTGGTTCCAAATATATTCATGCATTCATAATGGATAAAATCCACCTAATCATAGGAGGAGGTGTCGAAACAGAACTCTAGCAATGTAATGGAATATGTCCCTCAGTAGAGCAGCGAAGAAAACAGCGAAGAGCAGGCATGCCTTGCTGCTCAGAGTCCCCGTTGTGTGATAGACCTGGGTTCATTAAGCCTAGGATGGGACTTTGTGTGATGCGTGGGTAGCTGGTCAATGACTGCCCTAGCGACTAGAATAGCAATTTTGCTAGGGCATTCTTGTGCAGCCACTGCTGTTCCCCCATCTTCAGGATGAGGGAAGGATCTGTATCATTGTCTGACTGCAGCTGCTTGTAAAACAGTGCATGCTGGAGGTACATTGAGATGATAATAATACAGGGAGCCAGCTGTTTCTAGAATGGAAATAAATTTGCCGTCAGAAACCTTCTTCAAAACCTTCATCTGTGAATGTTGATGTCAATATTTGACACACAGACATGCTTGATATTTGACAGGATTTGATCGTTGACGTTTAGGATTTGATATACTGCATTATATTGACATCTGATATGTTGCTGTGAGCATTGTTCAGCAGACACAATTTTATGTATAAGGTTAAGTGAGAAAACTAGTGTTCATTAGGGCTCATCTAAAAAGATCACTAAGGATGGGATTGTATGACACATCTCCTCTGATCTCACCCTTCAACAGCTTGGATAGTTACAAATAATTAGTAACTTCACTAAATGGTGAAGGAGGAATATAAGATGGTTCAAGTTTCAGCTCATACTCATACTCACATTTTGTTGCGGCTGTTGGACTGATGATGACTTGAATGGGAGCGTGGTTTGTACTATAGTCAATAGCTTGTAGCATTTAGTTTTTTAAAAGGAACTGAAAAGTAACAGTTCTAGCGTCTTTTGAGATAGGGGGATATAGTTAACTTAAAAAATTGTTAACAATATTAATAACTTGCTACTTGGGGATCTGGAAACTATAATGGGAACTGCTTAAAGTAAGTTTGCAAGCTCTGGGCCCATCACAATGAGTTTCCATAGTCTTCTGCACCCGTGTAATGCGCCAGCCCTGCTTCCGCTATCTTGCATGTATAGAAAGGGCAAGAACATCTGCACACTGCTTGTGTACATACAGTTCACCACATGCATATGCAGTTGATTTCCTGACACCATTTATTATGTAAACATATAAAACAAAACGCCTTGGCACCATTTTGATTTTCTGTGTTTGCATAGACATGTGGGGATGGCAGATTTTCATCCTCACTCAACCCCACAAAATTCACTGGATGACATTGTACTGGTCACTCTTTCTTAGCCTGACCTACCTCACAATGTTGATGTGGAGATGAAGTGGGGAGAAGAACTATGTACAATATCTTGAGTTCATTGGAAGGAAGGAAGGAAGGAAGGAAGGAAGGAAGGAAGGAAGGAAGGAAGGAAGGAAGGAAGGAAGGAAGGAAGGAAGGAAGGAAGGAAGGAAGGAAGGAAGGAAGGAAGGAAGGAAGGAAGGAAGGAAGGAAGGAAGGAAGGAAGGAATACCACACTCTGGGAAGAGAGCAGGAGTCATCCAATTGCCTAGACAATAAGGCAACTTCTCCTACCTTCCTACACTTCCTGGTACTGGAAGTAGATAATATGTGGGGGCATGAGTCTTATTACAACAGCAGATGGATGTCCTGTGCTTCCTGTGGTCTCTTCTCTGCTTCATGATGTTTACCCCTCCCAGTTTTACCTCCTGATCTGTCAGACTCTCCTTTTTTACCTATGAAGCTCTGCTTGGGGAGCATCTTGGCAGGATAGGTGGACCTTCTAGCAGCCCCACCTGTGGAATGCACCAGCTACAACTGGTGTGAACTAGACATTTGAGTGGGTGTGGGAAAGAGTTTTAGGGCTTACGTTTTCCACAAGAAGGAGGGAGTAAAAAGGAATAGTTATCTTTCCTTCTATCATAATTATTTTTCAGTACTTCAATATCTACACAGCAGATAACCTAAAAGTGCAAGGAGCCGTTGTCTGATGCCATGGAAACATGATATAAAATGCTTCATTCATTCACTTAAAGTTACAATCGAGCCATTTTTATACTGACCCAGCTGATTAATTTCCCTGCTCTGTGTCCTCTCTTCACTGTGGCTTTCTTTAATGCTCACCCCTAAATGCTAGCCGCCAGGCAATTTCAATCTGGAGCCATATAGCCAATTGACATATGTTAATGAAAACGGACTTTTGAGCTGCTACAACCTTACCTGGAATTTTTAAAAAAAGATAGTGGCAACCAACGACTGAAATGAAGTGCCAAACAAATGCCTAGAAACAAGAATAGTCTTTTGAAAAATGTGTTTTTGCCACTGGTATTTGTATGGCCAGCTGATGAAAGAACGTTTTGTTCTAATTGGCGATCTTGTATAAAAAGCTCTAAAGGTCTCTTTCTATAATGAAGCTGGAAAAGAAGAACTGATGCCCTACTCCTGTATTCATACCTGATTTCTTGAGTTAGGTCCCTGACAATTTTCAATAATCCCAGATGTCTTTCTATCTAAAGAAAACCCTCCCCTATAAACAACATCTCCTTTCACTTTAGGCCAATATCCACAATATGGTCAGCATGCCAGTATGCTTTTATCTCACTTTAGGCCAATAATGGATGGCATATAAGCACTTCTAGTGGAATCCCTGATGCCTTGTACCATCCTCTAGGGCTGTTAGCTTAATGAACAGTTTTTCTCCCTTTTGTATGGAAGCAATTTCATGTTAGTATTTGGATAACTTCTGTTTGAAACCTGACCGCCTGACAGTGAATGGAACTTATTCTATCATGGGTCCATGTCACTATTTGTTCCAGTGGTTTATTATCAGAGCCAGCCCAAGGTATTTTGCTTCCTGAGACAAAGGACAACATGGCTCTCCGACTCCAATGCATGTACAGAACCAAATGACACTGGCAATTGAAATGTGCTTCAACATTTACAATGAGACAGTGATTTCTGTGATCTCTTGGGGAAGTAGGCTAATTTAAGTAGAACAGACCAGGTCATGTGGTACATTTTGCTTGACTCCTCAACAGATGAGAAGACCATTGCCAAGTCAGCAGCATTCCATCCTCTGAAATTTTAGGACCAAAACTGAGACTAGGGGGCAAGACCTTGTGATGTCACAGAGAATGGGCTGGCAAGGGTTTCAGGAGGGTAGAACTTCTTTCAGACTGGCTGATCTGTGTAAACATGGTTCATCAAGTAATACAGCTCAGTCAGTCCCTGGCTGCAAAGCCAGGCATTGGAAGTTTGATTCCCCGCTGTGCCTTCCAGGAGAACAGCCAGCTTGTGTAGCCCTGGGCAAGCATCAATGTCCCAGAGCACCACCAGAAGAAGGGACTGGTAGATCATTTCCGAGTACTCTCTATCTAGAAAACTCTGGAAAGGGTTGCCAAATGAATTGATTTGATGGCACATAATTATTAATTATTATGACAAACCATGCTCCAAGGGGGGGGGGGAATTTGTGTATTAACCAGGTGGCAAAATGTACCTAACAGTTGCAGTTGGTGTTTTCTCCATTACAGCTCACATCCCATGTTGCTTTAGTCTCTGCACACATAATATATGGGGAGATTTTCCAGATCCTCCACTACTGGAGCAGTGGGAGGCTCACTACCTGTGTAACAGGAGTCCTTCATAAAATCATAGAATAATGGAGTTCAAAGGAGCCTATAAGGCTATCACGTCCAACCTCCTGTTCAGTGCAGGAATCCAAATCAAAGTATATCTAATTTCTCTTAAATGCCTCTAGTGTCACTCACCACCTGAGGCAATTGGTTCCATTGTCATACTGCTCTAACAGTTAAGATATGTTTCCTGATATTCAATTTAAATCTGATTTCCTATAACTTATTCATTTCATTTTATTTAAAATATTTTACCCCACTTTTCTCCTTAAAAGGACTCAAGACAGACACTATAACTTGAGCTCATTATTATGGATTCTGCACTCTAGCATGATTGAGAGCAGATCTTGTCCCTCCTCTGTATAACTACCTTTCAAGTATTTGAAAAGTGCTATCATATCTCCCCTCAGTCTTCTTTTCTCAAAGCTTAAGCATGGCCAGTCCTTTCAGTCTTTCCTCACAGGGCTTGGTTACCAGTCCCTTTTATCTTCCCCTTGATTGGATGGTCAGTAGTAGATGACAATTACCATGTTCCTTTTAAATTTTTGCCCCAATTATAGTAATCCAGATACTCTCGATCGGACAACCAAGCTCATCCTTATCCTCCTGTGTTTCTGGCAGGAATATATGTTTTTGACATATACTGCAACTCTACCTCCCTTTCTATTATTTCTGTTATTTTTGAACAATTCATATCCTTCAGTTGCTGCATTCCATTATGGGAGTCATTTTACCTAGTTCCAGTTATCCCTATCAAGCCATATTTGCCCTTCTGAACTAAGATTTCGAGTTCTTCTTGTTTGTTTCTCATAATCCAGGCATTCTTATATAGACACCAGAGATTGTGTGATTTGTGGCTGCCTTCCTTCATACATTTGTATAAAGACTATTGTTGGGTCCCATTGAGCTGCTTGCTCTGTTATTGTGCATAAGCCTTTGTGTGTTTTTACTTCCAAGTTTGTGTCTCCGTCCTCCTTTCAAATCAGTTTAAATCCCTCTTGATGAATTTCTTCATGCCGTGGCCAAACACATTCTTCCCTGGCCTCTTGAGGTGGAAGACATCACTTGCCAGCAATCCATTGTCCAAGAAGCTGAGCTCATGGTCCCAAAATCCAAACCCTTCATGTCTGCACCACCTTCACTGCCACTCATTCACTTGGAGTATCTTCCTTTTCTCTTCTTCTTTTTTCTCTTCTGAGTACTGGTAGGATGGATAAGAAGACTGTCTGGGCTCCAAAGTCCTTGCACTTCCTTCCCAGAGCTTCAAAGTCTGATCTGATTTCTTCATCGTTCCTCTTGGCTGTGTCATTTGTTCCCATATGGATAAGAAGAAAGGGATATGCACCTGTCACTTTTATGAGCAATGACAATCCTTCCATCACATCTCTAATCTATTCTCCAGGGAGACAGCATGCTTGTGGGTAGCTCCACAGATCTTCTTGACATATTTAAGTTTAAATCCCATACAGTAGAGAGTCTTCTACTACAACCGTTCTTCTCTTATTCTTTTTGTAGAGTGTGGGTTCAGTGACTGTTCCTGACTGAGCTTCAGCCTCTCTCATATCCTCCTGCAGGGTCTCCTGTATGCCTCCTCTGCCAGACTCCTCTTAAAGAATCTGAAAGCAGTTACGTAAAGCTGTGCTGGCTAGAATATCTGGGAATTGTAGTCCAAGAACATCTGGGGACCCAAGGTTGGGAACTGCTGGTCTAATGAAAGGGGCAGCCGAACAGCAAATTCTTGTGTCAACATCCTCTTTGGTCAAAACACTCACATGACAATTGTAGCTCAAACAGTTTGTTTTTTACAGCGGGACCTCCTCTACACAACCGTAAGTTAAGTACTCTGAAAGGATATCTCTACTTGCATAACACAACACTTGCAAAAGGGGGAGTTATTGTGCCGCTGGAGCATTCTGGTTGGCTGGTGCCCAGCACTATCCTAGCCATTATGTGTTTTGTGCCAACATTGCCATACTCCAGAGAGGATAAGAAATGGTTCGAATCTAAGAGTGACATGAGCACAGCTGGGAAACATCACTTTTTTGAACTACAACTCCCAGAATCCAACTGGCAGCACATATGCTGACTGGAGTAATTCCAGGAACTAAAGCTGCCCTCCTCCCAAAGTAAAATTTTCCAGCCTCTGGATGGATTCAGGGGCAGTGTGCTTTTCTGCTTGAGAAAGCATAGTGCACATGTTATATGGTGGCTCAAGCTCTAAATAGTAATTACTCACAGTACAGTCAAATAAAGTTGCGATTGTAGCTTGCAATTATCTGGGCTGTGTATTAGCCATGTTCTTTGTGGGACTCGTGCCATAGCAGTGACAGACCAGACAAGAGACAAAGCCAAGAGACAAAGTCTTTGAGGGGTGCATTTTTCAGTTTGACTGGCTTGGCTGCCTTTCTTGATGTCTCATGTTTAATTTATCACTGCAGCCAGCAGTTGGCATCTATCCAGGGTTGATGGTGTGCTCTTCGTGTATGTGCATGTGTGCGTGCCTGCATGAGCATGCTTCCCATTATTACTTTTAAAAGCCTTCATTACCACTCTGGTTCTCTTTATTGCCAATATAAATACAATCTGACAATATTGTAAATAAATCCTTTCTTCCCAAAAGCTGAGAGAACAGAGGGGGAAAATTAATTTTGTGCATGAAAAAATCTCATTAAGCAGCTTCATAGAAAGGAGAGGAATTTGGCGCCGGCAGTCCCCCTGTTCCTCTCTCAGTGTCTGTGGTCACTCTTCGCTCAGCTTGCGCATGCTGCTCTTAATGTGCACAGCATCTGTCTTCCACTGAAGCCGCTGAAGTCTTGTTAGTCTAGCCAGTAATCCGAAAGGTCAACAGGGTTCGATGGAGGGTGAGGAATAATCATGGAGGACCTGCCTTTTCAGAAAAATGTAACATGTGTTCTGTGCAGCAGCATAATTTCCACAACTGCTCTCCTCCCCTTTCCTTCCTGATGCAGAGCACTGGCCTCGAGGGAAGACAAGGACAAAGCAGGCAAAAGCTTCACTAGAAAGGGCATTTAGGATTCATAAAAAAAGCCATTACTGAAAGTGCACAAAGCATTGTCTAGTATATAACCCGACTGTATTTCACTGAGTAAGCAAAGCCACCCAAATGCATGATAAAGCCCTCCTTCCTTTTGAATCCTTCAGCTGCTAATTTAAACAGCTCAGAACGTCCTCCAGGCAGGTTGAGAAGATAATAAAGTCAAGTGGGGCATTATTTTGTTGTTGTTGAAAGGGCACAAGCACTAGTCTTCCTGCTTGGGGAATGCTACATTAAATACTTCAGAATTTTTACACTTTCCCGACTTCTGCCAAGTGTTACAGATGTACACGTACTCTTGTTCTGTTCCTCTGGATTTAAGGCAACACAGTTCTGATTTTCAATTAATAATAGATTGACACTAAGCGTGCCTAATTGCCACATTTTTCAGTGTGTGATTCATAAAGCAGAAGATCAATGAGCCATTCCGTGAGTTTTATACAATCCCTCTTTATGGCAACAATTCTGTTGACAAAAAGAGAGGAAATACATCTCATACTTATCAAACTTGCATTGCTTCTAACCAGTATCAACTGGATGTATCCATCACTGTCAGATATCCATCTGAGTTGAACATTATATCTGGGGTGTGAAGGAACAGGGGCGGGAATCCTCTGCAGTCCTCTGCAGTAATTTATGTTTTCAGACAGCAGGCTAGCTCAGTAATAAAAATTCTATTTATTTTTAGTGAAGGAGGGAGAGGATAATATATACAGATATAAAAATTATACACACTCCTTGAATTTTCCCATACTATAATTTGCACTGGAGTGTGTCACTGTAATTTTACAGTTATCTGAGGCCTGTGTTTCTTTGAAACTTGTCATGAAAACCCTACAGAAGACAAGTGATTCCTAAGTAATTACATTTACCGCAGTGTTGTCTTTCTTAAGGAGTGGTCAGCTGGCAGGTTTTTAGGAACATCCCCACTTAATTCATGAGGCAGTTTTGTACATGTTTTCAAGACTGAAAAAATAGGTTTGTTCGCTCATCTGTAGGAAATCAGCAAGGCCATTAGGAATTGAAAAGCTGCCAACCTTTCTGGCTTCTTCTTTAGCTCAAACCTGAAAAAAAATTCAGGCATTTCTGCTGTTCATTAGCAATTTCTTCCTCCAAGGGAGCAACCTGTGTTCAAAGTTTATGTGCCCTTGGTAACTTCCAAGGAAGAGTTGACTCCCAATATCTACTTCTGGGTTGAATCTAGGCCAAGCTTTGACCCCATTGAAACCAGTAGGATTTTTGGTGAATCTGTTGCTGACACATGATTGCCTAAAATTGTGGGTCCAACCCTTTGATTCCTAATGATATATTTCATAGCAAATTTATTAGCAAATTCTTTGGTGTGCATCATGGTCCACAAGGAAGATGGGCACAAACCTCGGTTCAGAGCTTTTTGACAGTTCGGTGCCACACTCGCACAAGTGTTGTGTGGGCACCACGTACTTCCGCATCCCACCTCCTCTGTGCATTTGCCCATTCCCTGAGCAATGTGTGCTTCTTTCCCTGCCTCCTCCATGACTGCCCACTTTGTTTGCAACTGTGCTTCCCAACTCTGCCTCCTCCAGCAGCCGCCCACTCAGACGAGGGGGTGGGGCAGGGATTCTTGCAGCACTGCTTTGGAGTGGGCAGCTGCTGGAGGAGGTGGAGGAGGGAAGCATGGCTGTGAACAGTGAGTGGGCAGTTGCACAGAGGAGGCAGGGAGGGAAGCGCGCATTGCCCAAGGAATGGGCAAGTGCACAGAGGAGGGGGAAGGGGGAAGTACACAGTGCCCATACAATACCCGTGTGGGCATGGCACCAAACTGGCACGAACCTCCACATCGAGGTTGGTGCTCATCTGTAGTCCACAGTAAAGTCTGGAAGACTTACAAAAAAAATTGTCTTGCTCCTGCTCTGGTTTCTGTAGGCAAAAAGGGAAAGGAAGGATTTTTCACAGCACATCTTCTTGTTCTGTTCTCCACAGGTCACATTTCACATCTTAGCCCTTATTGTTACTGAGGAGTGTCTGCATATCACAAAGTAAATAGCACCACATACATTTTGACTCAAAGTGTTTCTGCAACAGGACGGTTTCTGTAAAGAACAGTTTTAGTTTATGCAGAACTCCCCAGTCCAATTGAACTGTGGGCAAGAAAGCTTGTGTGATCAGCAGGACTGCATCATTCCTGCTGATGTGAGCAGCACAGACATAGTTCTCACAAGTCGATGTTTTAGATCTCCAAAGGAAGATCTCTGGTGCTTTGAAAGAAGCTCCCATGCGGATGTCCTGAGGCCAATCTGGCAAAAATTAATCCATGCCATCTAGGCCTATTACTGACATAACAATTCAAAGTCCATCCAAATATCATTTGGTGATTTTCTCTCAGGTTTAATTTGTCTTTTGTTTATAATGTCAGTTTGAAATTCTTTAAAAATCAATTATTACTACTAAGAATTACAATTCCATCAGTTACCAATTTATTTGTTACATTCATACCTTATCTTTCATGGAAAAAGCTTGAAGTGACATACATGGCTTTCCTTTTTGCTAATCTGCCTGCAAAACATTCCCATGAAGTAGGTAAGGGTGAAAGAAGGTAAGTGGCCCAGGTGAGTGGCAAGCAGAGACTTGAACCTGTAACTTCCAAGTCCCAGTTCAGCACTCTAACCCCTGCACCACAATCACTACACCAGTGTCTGTATATTTTGTTTGCTTCTCTCATAGCACAGGGACTTATATAGAAAAATAGCATGGATGTAATATACCCCAAATGCCTTCCAAACATCAGCATTATGTTCAATGCCAACGTGCCCGGTCAAGTCCTACCTGTTTCCAGTTTTGTGCAACAGAAAGATGTTCATGGGATGCAGCAGACAGAAACCGTTGCCTGCCTACAGGCTGCTGTCTCCTTGTGACATGTGCTGTCAGGTTAGAAGAAATGTATAGCAAGACTTTCAAGGTAAGCAAGATATTTAGGAGAGTGGCTTTACCAGTGTTACCCCTGCACCAGTGAGTTTCCATGGCTGAGGAGGGATTTGAACCCAAGTCTCCTGAGTCCTAGTCCATAATTCTGTCTACTATACCACATTGGGTATCCAGCTGTCCCCTTACCAGTGGTTTCTTGTGAAATCAGTGATACCCCTTTTAGTGTAGATACATCCTTTGATGAGAATGCTACCTAATTTTAACCAACAAGTGACTGAGCTTGCAGAATGCAAGCATTGATTTGTTGCACTTCATTAACTTGCCAGTGGACTGTGCCTTTTGTTTCCATAGTATCTCTGTTCCTAGGCATGTCTTTCATGACATTTCAGTCTATTTTTTGCCCCAAGTTCTGCACAGGATACTTTATCTGCAAGTTTTCTATATCCATGAAGATCAACCTGTATTCTGCTGTGCAGTTTGCAAACTGTGTTATTTCTTTGACATCTTTCTCCCAACACAGCCTTTTGTTTCTCATTGAAAGTGATAATTTCTTTTGGTATTAACACCTCATTTTGGTCTGTTGGGAAAACATTTAGCAAGGTATTATCCACACAGCTCATTAGAGAATTAGTCATTTGTGCTTGAGAGAAGATGCTTTTGCTGCTGTGGTAAAACCTAGGAGAAGTGCTACTCAGCTTTTTATGGAAGTAGATATTTTCTATCAATTCAGTAACAGGAAAAACAACTGGGAATAGTCTTTGGTTGTTAAAGGACTTTATTTGCATGATTCCCCCTTTTCCTCTGTACTTCAGTGGATAAATCCTCAGATACCGAACTGCAATTTCAAGTTTTTAATTGAAAAGTAGATTCATTCTTCGGTGCTCTTTCTATGTCCATAAATGAAGCAACATTTTGAAGACTAGGTGCAAGTGGGCACAGCACAACTTCTAATTCTGCCAAACCCATGAGGCCAGGCCTACCATTAGGGAAAACAAGGCAGTTACCTGTTACAGGTAGCAAAACCAGAGAGGCAGCATACAGCAAGAGGTTGGAGGAGAGCTTCTGTCATCTGCACCTGCCTTGCACTTGCTGCCTCCAGGTCTGGTGGACACTGTCCCACTTTCAGTGTTGAAGACAGAGTCAAATACCAGTACAGTTGGCTTTCATGCAGGGAATAAGTAAGAACACCACCTTGTGCATTGCCAGAAACAGCAAAATGTCTTGGACTAACTCCTCCCTTTATACTAAAAATTTTGTGCTATCACAGTTTATAGCAGTGGTCCCAACCTTGAGTCCCCAGATGTTCTTGGACTCCCACTCCCAGAAAGCCTGGCCAAGATTGTTTGTGATGAAGGCTTCTGGGAGTTTTAGTCCAACATCTGGAGACTCAAGGTTGGGAACCACTGCTTCATAGGGTTTTTTTCCCCCTTGTGACTGACAACAGACATGGACATTCCAAGGAACATGGGGTAATTCTACCCTGTGCAAAGCTAGATTTTAGTTCAGTACAGGTGAGTGTAAAGATGGAGAGGGGAAAGCAGGAGAGAAGCCATTGCTATTTGGTCTTATTTGGCCATTCAATGAAAGAGTTAATCTTAATCGGTGACCAGAGGGACCAGGGTAGTTTTTCTCCCTTTGTCCTAGCTCTTCTGTGTGGGGACCTAAACATGAAGAGGAGAGCTGTCTCTGTGTATGGGGTATCTTAACACAACCAGGAACCCTGTTTTTTCAGGTTTTCTCATTGGTCAGAGAGCTCTCCACCACAGGGACTTCTCCCTGCACCTAAGCAATTCCCTCCGAACAGATTGATCTCTCCCTTCCTCTTTTCCATAGCTCAGCTTTGGCTTTGGCATTCTTATTGCTGGTACTTATCACTCAAGGTTGCTCTTAGGGGCAATAGATTTCCCCAGTAGTCAGCTGAACCCAACTTCTCCAAGATTCATGTGCAGAAACTAATTTTTCAGCTCCGGAGTATGTAATCATTTGTTGGTTCATTTGTTGATCAAATAGCACCTAGAACCAAGCAGGTGCTCGAGGCCAGGAGAACAGAAACATTAAAACGTCACATAAAACAAGGGACAAGGGAAACAAAGTCATACAATAAAATTACAAATAGCAATTAAAATTAAAGAGCAACAAAACATTACATATTAAAAAGGAGATGGAACAGACTGGACTTTACTGTCAATCTAAAGCAAAACTTGGCATTGTTACTTTTCCTGGACATCTCTCAGAACCACTCATGCTGGCTACAAGATTCTGCAAGCTGTAGTCAAAAAAGTAATTTTTCCAAGCTCAGAAAGCAGAACAAGGAAGGAACCTATCTCACCTCCTTCAGGATTAATCATTCATCTTGCATGCACATGTTGAGAATACCCTGTCTTGAATTCTTATGAGTGAATTCTTTCTAGTGAAGAGGAGAGTAACTCTGAGCATATATGAAGTTCCTTTTCTCTCATCATTGAGTAAATGTAACTTGTCTCCAAGGTGTGAACTATGCTATTGTGTCAGAAAACTAGATGAGGATAATGAGACCCTCTTTTGCTCAATTCACACTTGTTGAAAAAAAGCCCTGACAATTGGTTCATGAAGTGATGAAAAAAGGAGTCAGTTTCTGGGATTTTCCCTTGCTTGGTGTCACTTTGTGAATGGCAGTGAGTAGAAAAGGCTATCCTGTAGACCATCTTGACTGCTGCCATTGGTGTTGTTAACATTTAGGCTGCCCTTTGCTATGTAAAGCTTGGCCTCCTTTTTCCCTCTGACAATGCAGGCACAATATTGTGCAGCAATATCAGGCCATTTCCTGGCATTCTAAATCATGATTGCAGAAGTACAATATCCTACATTCCTAAACTGGAGGCTTTTTTGAAGAATTGAATTTACTGTTTGGATACTGGTTTGCCTCTTTCTCTTTGCACTCCATCTGGCTTACATGTGTTCTCACGTCTAAAAAAGAGGAGAAATATTTGAATTCTTCCTTTGGTCCCAAGAGGTCCATCTTTGTCTCATAATTTCTTCCCAGCATGTCTTTCTGTCTGTGTTTTTGTTTTCCTCAGAAGTGAAGCACCTGCTTCTCTAGCAAGAGAATAAAGCAGGAGATCATTTCTGACCTCCCATGGCATGAAAGCAATCAGTATCAGAAGGCCAGAGCCTGCTTGAGCTGAAAGGGCAGCAGCTCATTTAAAGCTTTCGCTCTGATAATGTGTCCACGTGGCAATGACATCTCGCTGAGACAAGCTTCATGGAACTCCTACCAGTTCTGCGGTGCTGTCAGAAATCTCTTTTGCCTCATTGTGTAGATGTGCTTCCCGTGGTGTCTGAAGGGTCCAGTTTGAGTCCTGTCTGTGATGGTGTGACTGTCAGACTCGCCGTCATTTCAGTCAACGAACAAGTGTCTGAAGTGATTGATTAAGTCAGTATTGAATGTTCGGCCTCTTGCTAGCAGAACACAGCAGCTCTAACACTTTAAATAAGACACACACAAATTTAAGTGTGCATCTTTATACTTCTTTGAACCAGTCCAATTTATTCAGTAATGACATGACAGTGGGATCCTGTCACCCTTGAAAGACGCATGCTATTTCAGTAATGTTTCTCCCAGCTTATAAACACTATAGATCATGTTTATTTTCCCTCCATGTGTTTCATATTTCTGCAAAGAATGAATATCATTTCCATTATGTCTCTTATTAGTAATAAATTAACCAAGGATTCCTGGGGGCAGGGTTATTTTTGGACATGTGGGTGCAAACTTCTTCTATATTTTGGTACAGAAGTAGGTTGCCTGATGTCCTCCAGGTGTTTTGGACTACACTCCCATCATTTCTCATTTCAGTGGTCAAGCTGGGTGGGGTTCATGGGAGTTCTAGTACAAAAGATCTCTGAGTTGTCCATTACTGGATACAAGAAAGTGTGATGGGCAGAAATGTACTGTATCAGCTTCTTTCCAAGTTGGACTGATCCTCACCATCCTTATGTGTTCAGATTTCTCTAGGATGCCAAGGGTCTTTCAGTTGCCTTGCTGGTGCTGCCTTTTGCCTTGAGAAGGTACATGAGAGCTGAGCAAATCAGAAAGAGGAGCTTCAGTCAGTCCACCAAGGAGATGCAACTAGTTGCAACAGCAGAGTTAGATGGCAGGCCTAAGTAGGAAGTGAGCCTCACCAAGCTCATAGGATTGCTAAGCAAACATACTTAGGATTTTACTCTACATGTGTGTGGACAGAATGGATAGGATGGTGGGGAGATAAGCACCCAGGGCAAGATACATTAATAAGACAAACAAACGAAAGATAAAAATGTAACAGTTTTCACAGTGGGCCATAATGTAAATTGTTGCAGCTGCAGGACATCTAATGAGATGAAACTTCTGTCCGAACTTTGGTGTGGGAATCAATGGGCATAGGTGTCTATCTTTCAGATGGCCATACTCATTGCATAAAGGTTGTGGGTAGTCTCTGGGAGTCACAGGACCTCAGTAACATGTTCAACAGCACAGTTCCCCTGCCCTTTAATCCAGGGAGACCTCTTCAGATTAATGAAATCTACACACATTAAACTAAGCAAAAGTAATTCCAAGAGACTTGTGAACTGGATCAAGAATTACCATTTTGGAAAATGGAAGGAGCCTTTCAATTCATAAAAGTAACCAAGATGAATTGGAAGCCAGCAGTGGCATATGGATGAGGAAGGAGAACACCTTACCTCCAATTTTCAGGGGGAGGCACTCTGCTGTCCTCTTCATGAGGTGCCCTAACTGGAAGCTATTGCTGAAGGAAGAGAGGAGGCCATTTTTGACTAGTCTTCCTACTACTACAACACTCTTACCGTCTCCCAACTCTCTGGAATAGCTTTGTAGGGGCACAAGGAGCTGGAGACAATAAGAAGAATAAACAAGTATTGTTTCCCTTTATGCCACTGGAGCATCACATGACTGGAACTCCATTGAGCACAAGTCAAAGTGCAACCCGGTATCACTGAAGTTTAGCATCAAAAAACATCTTCATAGCCAGTAAGCTTGCCTCTCTGAAATAGGGTCTTTCTGCAGCAGGCTATGGGCCATGGGCCATTTGACAGACCTGTTGGTTCATGTCCAGGAAAATATTTAAAATGTCTGATTCAATAGAACCTAAAGCTGTAACAAACTAATAACTTTCTTCATATCAAAATTCATAATCTGATAGTTTCCAGTCTATTACAGCTGGAAACTGCTGATACCAAAGAACTGAAGAAATCATGAACCACCCACTTGTGAAGAACAGACTAGCAAAATCTGATAGATAGAAGAGTTAACAATATTAATGGGATGATATGGCAAAGAGACAATGCAGTGAAAAATGCACATCAGAAAGTCATCCTTTAAAGAATTATTTGGAAGAGCCTATACACTACTAGTGAATTCAATCTCTACGTATGGCTCCTTATATATTCTAAATGACTCTATGTATGCATAGACCTCATGCACACGCAAGAGTTTCAGCCGGCTTGGAAAACGTCAAATTTTTCAGAAAAGCAAACAATATTTTTTAAAAATGGGAACTGGAGGGGCAAAACAGCACAATGAGCATATGACAGAACCTCATGAAGGTCATTAATTCATTGGGTCACCATAGCATAGAATCATAAAATTATGAAGTTGGAAGGGTCCTGTAAGGCCATCAGGTCCAACCCCCTCCTCAGTACAGGAATAAATATTAAAGGATATATGCCAGGTGGTTGTGTAAATTTCTCTTGAATGCCTCCAGTGTTGGCGCACTTGCCACCTTTTGAGGTAATTGGTTCCATTGGAACCATAATCAGGAACAACTTGATAATAACAGAAAAAATTTCCCTGTGCAATGCAGTCTGTACAAAACTTTGCAAATTATGATCAGAATCCAACTGAAAAAATCAACTCACGTTAACTCCATTGGGTTGGCTGGATAGCTCAGTGGTTTATGTATCTTGCTGCAGAGCCAGAAGTTGGGAGTTTGACTCTCCACTGTGTCTGCTGTGACTACAGCCAGCCTGTGTGGTCTTGGGTAAACCACCCTTGAGTACTCTATGCGAGTGCTGCCAGATCCACCTCTGGTAGTGCCAGAAGAGGCTGAATCTCCCAGCAATAATTCCATGGGCTGTAGGTTGTGAGAATGACCAACAACAGCCTATTGCAGTCAAGGAGCCAACTGAAAGAGAAAGAAACACTGTCCTTAACTCCCTCTGGGAGCTTCCTGGAGGGCTGGGTTCCCTGCACCAAACCTCCAGGGAATGTCCTTTCAAGAGCACCCCTTGTTAAAGACACAGGGTGCCCCGAGAGTCTTGGTCTCTGAAAGCAGGAGGGAAGGATGAGCCCTGACCCTGGCCGGAGATTTTTCAAGAATGGCTGGTAGAACCAGGTGGGGAGTTCTGGTGCCCCCTCCTGTGCTCCTCCTGGGGCCTCCTCTGTCTCTCACACTGGCAATTTTGTCACCCAGGCCACAGCTGGGTTGGAGTGGGCACCACTGTTCCTGTTCAACAACAGGGGCACCAAAGTCATGTCAGAGGTGTGGTAGGCTCCTGGAGTCCAGATCCTGGGTCCCTCATCTGTAGGGTTGCCAGACGTCCGGCAAAAGGAGGACATGTCCTCCTTTTTAGCCTAATGTCCTCCGTCCAGCAGGCAAAGATAACAATGTCCGGCTTTTGTATGTTATAATTTTGGATGGGAGGGGGAGAGGTGGAAGGGCCCCCCTCCCCCTGTCTTTCCCCGCCCCCGCCCCCGTTACCTGCCACCGGTGCCAGAGCGCAGCCCTCGCCCCCTCACGCCACCACCGTGGCTGCTCAGTGATCCGCCACGCTGGCCCAGCCCACGTGGAGCCCAGAAAGGCTGCGCGAGTGGAGCGCCACCTGCCGAGCCAAGCAGGAGCAAGCAGCGCTCAAGCGCACCGATGGGAAGGCAAGCGCCCGGACTGTGTGTGTTCAAAGTCCCTTTCGGGGACTCCAACTCCCACACTCCCCAGCCTTGAACTTATGACCCTCAAGGGAGGGGAGGCTGCCTCGTTCAGCTTTGCCCGGCACCGCTTTCCCCCTGCCTGCGCCGGAGCCTTGTTTGGGCATCCAGATTAGCAAGGTTGCCTCTGAGCCTGTGCAGAGTGCGAGCTGCCAGGGGATCCCGCAGCCGGGCCGGGGTGGGTTCAGGTTTATTTGCTTTGCTCCCAATCGGAAGTACAATTTGAAGAATATTACCTGTGAACAGTTTTATGCATATGTGATTGCTAATGAAGATCTTCTGCGAAAAGTTGGCTCCTCCGAGAAATATGTCATGTAATTAATAAAGATTATAAGGTAATAATTGTACAATTGGCTGTTTAAATAATGTTTTTTGGTATTTTGAAAAAAAAGCCTCCATTAAATTTATTTTTATTTTTTAACATGACTGTTTCTTGGTCGGTTCACTAAGAGACATTTATTGGCAGCTATTGTTATAAAATTGTATTGATTGTGGGTTTAATCCAGAATGATTCAAATGAAACATTGAATACGTCCTCCTCTGTCCTCTTTTTTGTCTTTCTATGTCCTCCTTTTGGTACCCATGTATCTGGCAACCCTACTCATCTGCAACCCAGCAGGGACTCAAGGACTTCAGCCTGGGACTTCTATTCCCAGTCACTCTCCATTTCAGCTGAGGCAACGAATTGGGGATCCTATCCCTCGACAGTCTCTCCGTATGTCTCCTCCTCCTCTGAAGTCTCCATTTCTCCCTCTGTGTCCTTCCTGGTCTTCCTCCTTTATCCAGGGCTCCACCTCACCCTCACCTCCTTTTCAGGAGGCCCTCATGAGTCAGCTCCTTCACCAGGCCCTATTGTCCCTCCCCTTTGCCTCCTAGGAACCTGGAAACTATGGCCTCAGATGGCGTGCTCAGCGCTCCTGTGGTGACTCCCTCACACTCGGTACCACGACAACTCTGGACAGGTCGCCATAAGTCAGAAGTGACGTGGTAGCGTGTAGTTATTTATAACTAACACAGCTGAAGGCCTAAATTCAATTGCTAGTGAAAACTGAGGATCAATGTGGCTCCAATAAAAAGATGAACTACCACTTAATTTTTTCAATCAATCCATTCTGACTGGAACTAGCCATTGGATTAAGTCCTCCTTAGTCATACTTATTTCAATAGGTTTACTCTAAATATTAGTGTGGATGCAACCAACAGATTCCCCTTCATGGATTGCTGCCTTGTCGTGGCGAAGGGGCTTGAGTAATTCAGAGAAGCTATGGGCTATGCCGTGCAGGGACACCCAAGATGGACAGGTCATAGTGGAGAGTTCTGACTAAACGCGATCCACCTGGAGCAGGAACTGGCAAGCCACTCCAGTATCTTTGCCAAGAAAACCCCATGAACAGAAACAAAAGGCTAAAAGATATGACGCTGGAAGATGAGCCCCTCAGGTTGGAAAGCGTCCAACATGCTACTGAGGAAGAGCAGAAGACAAGTACAAGTAGCTCCAGTGCTAATGAAGTGGTTGGGCCAAAGCCTAAAGAACGCTCAACTGTGGACGCGCCTGGAAGTGAAAGGAAAGTCCGATGCTGCAAAGAAAAATACTGCATAGGAACCTGGAATGTAAGATCTATGAACCTTGGTAAGTTGGATGTGCTCAAACAGGAGATGGCAAGAATAAACATTGACATCCTGGGCGTCAGTGAACTAAAATGGACAGGAATGGGCGAATTCAAGTCAGACGATTATCATATCTACTATTGTGGGCAAGAATCCCATAGAAGAAATGGAGTAGCCCTCATAGTCAACAAAAGAGTGGGAAAAGCTGTCCTGGGATATAATCTCAAAAATGATAGAATGATTTCAATACGAATCCAAGGCAGACCTTTCAACATCACAGTAATCCAAGTTTATGCACCAACCACCGATGCTGAAGAGGCTGAAATTGACCAATTCTATGAAGACTTACAACACCTTCTAGAACTGACACCAAAGAAAGATGTTCTTGTCATTATAGGGGATTGGAATTCTAAAGTAGGGAGTCAAGAGCTAAAAGGAACAACAGGTAAGTTTGGCCTTGGAGTTCAAAACGAAGCAGGACAAAGGCTAATAGAGTTTTGTCAAGAGAACAAGCTGGTCATCACAAACACTCTTTTCCAACAACACAAGAGGCCACTCTACACATGGACATCACCAGATGGGCAATACCGAAATCAGATTGATTATATTCTCTGCAGCCAAAGATGGAGAAGCTCTATACAGTCAGCAAAAACAAGACCTGGAGCTGATTGTGGCTCTGATCATCAGCTTCTTATAGCAAAATTCAAGCTTAAACTGAAGAAACTAGGAAAAACCACTGGGCTAGTCAGGTATAATCTAAACCAAATCCCTTATGAATACACAGTGGAAGTGAAGAACAGATTTAAGGAACTAGATTTGGTGGACAGAGTGCCTGAAGAATGATGGATGGAGGCCCGTAACATTGTACAGGAGGCAGCAACAAAAACCATCCCAAAGAAAAGGAAATGCAAGAAAGCAAAGTGGCTGTCCAACGAGGCCTTACAAATAGCAGAGAAGAGAAGGGAAACAAAATGCAAGGGAGATAGGGAAAGTTACAGAAAATGGAATGCAGACTTCCAAAGAATAGCAAGGAGAGACAAGAGGGCCTTCTTAAATGAACAGTGCAAAGAAATAGAGGAAAAGAATAGAAAGGGAAAAACCAGAGATCTGTTCAAGAAAATTGGAGATATTAAAGGAACATTTTGTGCAAAGATGGACATGATAAAGGACAAAAATGGCAGGGACCTCACAGAAGCAGAAGACATCAAGAAGAGGTGGCAAGAATACACAGAGGAATTATACCAGAAAGATTTGGATGTCCCAGACAACCCAGATAGTGTGGTTGGTGACCTTGAGCCAGACATCCTGGAGAGTGAAGTCAAGTGGGCCTTAGAAAGCATGGCTAACAACAAGGCCAGTGGAGGTGATGGCATTCCAGTTGAACTATTTAAAATATTAAAAGATGACGCTGTTAAGGTGCTACACTCAATATGCCAGCAAGTTTGGAAAACTCAGCAGTGGCCAGAGGATTGGAAAAGATCAGTCTACATCCCAATCCCAAAGAAGGGCAGTGCCAAAGAATGCTCCAACTACCGTACAATTGCACTCATTTCACACGCTAGCAAGGTTATGCTCAAAATCCTCCAAGGTAGGCTTCAGCAGTATGTGGACCGAGAACTCCCAGAAGTACAAGCTGGATTTCGAAGGGGCAGAGGAACTAGAGACCAAATTGCTAACATGCGCTGGATTATGGAGAAAGCCAGAGAGTTCCAGAAAAACATCTACTTCTGCTTCATTGACTACGCAAAAGCCTTTGACTGCGTGGACCACAGCAAACTATGGCAAGTTCTTAAAGAAATGGGAGTGCCTGACCACCTTATCTATCTCCTGAGAAATCTATATGTAGGACAGGAAGCAACAGTTAGAACTGGATATGGAACAACTGATTGGTTCAAAATTGGGAAAGGAGTACGACAAGGCTGTATATTGTCTCCCTGCTTATTTAACTTATATGCAGAATACATCATGTGAAAGGCAGGACTGGATGAATCCCAAGCCAGAATTAAGATTGCCAGAAGAAATATCAACAACCATCTTAAGACAGCATCTTAAAAAACAGAGACATCACCTTGCCGACAAAGGTCCGCATAGTCAAAGCTATGGTTTTTCCAGTAGCGATGTATGGAAGTGAGAGCTGGACCATAAAGAAGGCTGACCGCCGAAGAACTGATGCTTTTGAATTGTGGTGCTGGAGGAGACTCTTGAGAGTCTCCTGGACTGCAAAGAGAACAAACCTATCCATTTTGAAAGAAATCAACCCTGAGTGCTCACTGGAAGGACAGATCCTGAAGCTGAGGCTCCAATACTTTGGCCATCTCATGAGAAGAGAAGACTCCCTGGAAAAGATCCTGATGTTGGGAAAGTGTGAAGGCAAGAGGAGAAGGGGACGACAGAGGACTAGATGGCTGGACAGTGTCACTGAAGCTACCAACATGAATTTGACCCAACTCCGGGAGGCAGTGGAAGACAGGAGGGCCTGACGTGCTCTGGTCCATGGGGTCACGAAGAGTCGGACACAACTTAACGACTAAACAAAAAAACCCAACAGATTGGTATTACCAAAGAAAGAAAGAAAGAAAGAAAGAAAGAAAGAAAGAAAGAAAGAAAGAAAGAAAGAAAGAAAGAAAGAAAGAAAGAAAGAAAGAACAAGATCCAAGAACCAGCATGTTGAATGTGGTGTTTTCAATGATTAGGTAGAAAGAAGTCATACACATTCCATTTTGCAAGGAGAAGAAGTAGGAACAAAGGGGATGAGGCAGTGAGGAAGACTTTGCCAAAATTATTCTTTAAAAAATATTAAAAAACTGATGGTATTTGTTATGTAAATTGCAAGAGATATTACCTTGAATTTGACAATAAAATGCTTCAACTACTAAAAAGACAAATGGAGCCGCTGGAGAACCTCAGCAATAATTTTTAAAAGGTGATGGGGTTTTTATAGGAAGAAGAGGAAATCTGAATCTACTGCATTAGTATTTAAAATGACCCTTTTAAAGCTCAGGAAAGTCCTCAGTGTTAACAAAAGGGTTTTTTTTTCCCCCAGAAAAGATTCTTAAAACTTTCGACTAATTCCATGTGTGGCAGAACCCCACTGGCATGCTGATCTTACTTATTTTTAGTCTGTTTAAGTAATATTTGAGAAATCGAAGTGCTATTGAATTTCCATATCACAGTGTGCTTTACTGTTGTCTAAAATCATGGCCTTATCAAATGCTGTTCCCATTTTCCTTTTGCTGCAAAAAATTAACATATTTATGTGACCTAACTACAGTTACTGAGACATGAATGTCTCCATACACTTGAAAGAGTGCATAATTCTGTGAAGTGGGTGCTAAAAGAGGCAACATCACTGTACTTTCCATCACACAAATAGTGTCTGAATATAAGTAAACAAAATAAACCTTTAAAAAAAGATATGGTTAAAGAACAATACATTCATAAAATTTACCATGACAGATCTACATTGTACAAACAGAAATGCATAGCAATTATACTGTGTTATTTACATTCAGAGAAATGTGCTGTTCCATACAATTTTGTAAACTTACTAATTCAATATGCTAACATTAATGGATATTTAGGCTGCAGCATTTTCAAGAGAAAAATTGTATTTGTGGCACATGATTCCTGCGTTGATCAGAAGCCTTTTGAATAACTTCTGGTAATTTGCTGGTCACTTATTCAGTCCAGGAGCAATTGGACCTGAAAGGAAATGCAGGCATTTCTCCATCTTTGTCACATCTCCTCAGAAAGTTTATTTCATCCACGTCACCACCAACGAAATTGTGGTATGTCTGCTCCCTGCCAAACAAGCTAGAATGAAGCCTCAGAATGCCATGACTCTATCTTGGCTTTGCACTCCTGTTTTTTTTCCACTAGATGTTATGATGGGTTTAAAATGTATATATCTATTGCTAGCAATATTAGCTCTGTGTGCATATTTTCAGGTGGTATATATGGTAAAAGACTGAATGGCCAGCATTGGGTTTTGGCCACCCAGTAATCTAGTTTATCACTTATGTACAATATATTATAATAATTAGGGTCAGGTTAGGCATTAGCTCAACTGAGGGTGTTGTTACATTATGAAAATGAATCAGGAGAAAGAAGTGGCTTTTTGAAGTCAGTTTAAAGTCATGTGATAGTCATGATTTTTGGGTTGGTGTGTGCGTCTTCTTGAGAAAACCTTTAATCCATTTTTGAATGATGTTATGTATCAGTCAAGGAGGCTACATGGGCTTTTAGAATCGTTGCATTTGAAGCCTTGTTCTGCAACCACCTGCCCTTGCACTGGCTATCTCTCACAGCCACTAGCTGCTGCTGTGGTGTTATTTTTAATCTTTTTTTCTTCTTTTTTTCTTTCTTGCTATCTGGCATAGCACTAGCACAGAACGACAGATAGGAAAAAAATTATAACAGATGCTTCCCTGCAGCCCAGTACATACTGTCTGTATGCCTAGTCAATGTCTCTGGTCAGTTTTAGCCTTGGCTCTGTTGCTCCCTCTGTTACCCCTCCATCCCCTCTGTGTGTGTGTGTGTGTGCATCTATGTGTATGTGTGGAGACACACAGACAGAGGGGATGAAGGGGCAACAGAGGGAGCAACAGAGCCAAGGCTAAAACTGACCAGAGACATTGACTAGGCATACAAACACCAACACCAATGCATACACACACAAACAGAACCATGGCTGAACCTAACCAGAGACATTTTAATTAGGTCAGCACTTCTAGGCTTGCAAAGGAGACACACATGGGGGGGGGAGAGAAGGTGAGAGAGCATGGAAGGCACAACAGTGAATAGCCAGCTCCTCAGACACAATTTATGCCAACAGAGATGTTCACATATGCCACAATGATTCAAAATAGATTTCACAAGCAATTGAAAATAAATGACCCTCTTGCAGCCAAGTAAAATACCTCGCTTTTCAACCAAAAATCACATTGCCACACTTCTAAGTGTGTTGTGTAGTCACTTTTTAAAGAATCAATTTCACACATGCTAAACCTGATTCAAATGTAGTGGGGGGTTTTCTGTCTGTCACCGAGCTCTGAGGCAGTTGTCTCCGGTAGAACTGCCACAGCCACCCACTCCCTGCTGCCTGAGATGGCCACACTAACAACCATGGCCCACTCTCTCCCTACAGCTGCCCACCTGCCCACCCTCGATGCTCCTTCATCAGCTAAAGCATTAGGGGGAGGAATGGCCACATAAAACACCTGTACCTCTAGTTGTTCAGATGAATGGTGGCAGGGAGAGAAGCGTGGCTGATGCCCTCTTCCTCCTCCCCAATGAACGTCACAATGTGGGGAGCGGTGCATGGTTTCCCTCACCTTAAGCAGCAGGAAGGTTTGTCTGGGTGCTGATTACACTCATGCCAAAAACAAAGGATTAGTCTCAAAAATAATTTCTTGAACTCTTTATTGCACACTTATAAAGACAGTTTTAGCATCACTTGTTGGGAAATTAACAATGGCACCACACTTCAACATGGCACGTATACTTCAAGGCACACCATTTTTCAAAGCAGTAATTGAAATACGGTTGTACATTCTAGGAATGCATTCATAAACTGTACTTTCATATATTACACTTATATTGATTCAGAAGTTTGAGATAATAATTCTTTGTCAATTTTTTCATGCAATGCACCTCTATTATCCCGCTGATACTAAGGATTGAAATAGACTATACATTTATCACATTTTTACTGTGATGTGGCATTTCAAGTGATGAATTACATTTGTTTGTCATGGCATATGGTTATTCGTATACAAATATTCTGAATTTAACATTCTTTTTTTGTGATTGGCTGTTAGAAGATAAACATGGGCTTAATATGCAAGTTTGCAAGTCTGGTTGCTTAGATCCCATTGTGTGAGAGAAAATGGGCTATACGTTTCATTTTTACTCATTCCATTTTCACCTGTTCTGTTGGATTTTCTTTTCCTTCTTTAAGAAATCTCCAAACCTATTTCTGTATGGGACTAGTGACAATGAAACACCATAAGCATTGCATTGCATTTATTTATTTATTTATTTATTTATTTATTTATTTATTTATTTATTTATTTATTTGTTTGTTTGTTTGTTTGTTTATTTATTTATTTATTTATTTATTTATTTATGTATGTAGGTCACTGGCATTGAAACAGTATGATGTAAATCCCTAAAATAGATAAATACAATGTTTATTGTGTTCCATTGTCAGTAGTCAAGGGAATCTTCAAAACAAAACTAAATAAAAACAATAAAATACCGATAAATCCATATAAAATACTAATTATTTAACTAATTTGTCAAACAAATTCATCAAATTGAAAAGTAGTAGTTGCAACCTAAACAAGAAAGAACCAACATTGCACCAAAAATGTAAGCAAACCAACAAGCTTCTTGCCAGATGAAGTCTTGCCAGAAAAGAAAAGTCTTCGAACAACCATGGGGAACAAATCAACCTTCCATGGCAAGGGATTTCACATTCTGGGTGCCTCAAGAAAACAGGTTCCCTGTCACATCCCCACTAGCTGTTGCTTGGAAGGCAGATATAAAATTAATCCACAGACAGTTTGCAAATTTGTAGATAAGTATATAGCCCTTTTCTCATGGTCCTCAGTCACAGAGGACTTTGAAAGAAACATCCAGTACTCTATCTGAGCTTGGATGCAGACCATTAGCCAGCAAAGCTGGTGCTAAAATTCTGTGACTTAGGGTGTGACTAAACAGCAGAAGAAATATGTATTGATCCACTGTGAATTCACACCTGGGAAGTTGAGTTTCCCAGGGGCAGAAAAAATCTGAGCTGACTTGCATTGACATGTATGTACATTAAGTAGTCAACAGAAAATAATACAAGTTTGATCATCCAAGTCCCAGAGCATTTTCTATATTATTTGTCAATGCTGTTGCCCCCTTACTTCCTTAGCTCTGAGATTAGTGTTCTGTTTTAACTAGAATTTGATATAGTCTTAGAGTGGTGTTGATAAGAACCTGACATTACATAACTCTACTTTCTGCATTGCCTATCCTACCTCACTGCCTGTTAACCATTTATTATACCCCCTCTCCAGGGAAACAAGTGAAGTTAGGAAAAGCTCTTGTGGTTTTATCCAAAATTCCAGCTCTGTCTCTTGTGCAAGTAGCTAAATGGCAACGTTGACAATTAATCTGTCAAGCCATCAATTGATATATCTTCTCTATATATACACAATATACCTTACAATGTGTCAAATATTCAGTTCTTCCGGAAAAAAAAAAAACACAACCCTCTGGTTTATGAATGAGGGATATTGTGTTTCTATATCCATGATTCAAAACAACAGGAAATGTCCTGATATTGCTGCAAAATATCTTGCCTGCATTGCCAGCAGGAAAAATGATGCCAAACTTTACACAGCAAAGGGCAGTCTGAATGTTGATGACACCCATGTCAGTAGTCAAGATGGTCTACAGCAATAGTTCCCAACCTTGGGTCCCCAGATGTTCTTGGACTAAAACTCCCAGAAGCCTTCACCACTAGCTGTGCTGGCCAGGATTTCTGGGAGTTGTAGTCCAAGAACATCTGGGGATCCAAGTTTGAGAACCACTGGTTTACAGGGTACCCTCTTGTGCTCACAACCATTTTTTCTAGGCATTTTGATACGTAGAGAATTTGTTGGGAAAGAATTGTGACAATTATTTTGTTCTTAGATAAGAAGTGGCAAATTGGTGGGGAAAAAGAACTTGGGTTCTGGGATTTCTCCTGATTAGTGTTTCTTTGTGAATGGTAGTTGCTGATCTGAAGCACAGTTTAGAAGTTGTAAATTTTTTTGTTTGGGCTGCTCCAATTTTTATAATTGACTTATAGAGTGTTGATTTGCTCTGTCAGCACAAGCTCATTGCTGCATTCTCCTGCAGCAGTAATAAACAGGTAAATTTCACTAATGAGAATAGGTTTCGTCTTTGTCACTGTGGCATAGACATCTCTATTAGCACTGTTATATACCAAATAATTTAGATTTTTTTTTAAATCTCACAAACCAATGACATGTAACACTGCCAAGGCTTCTTCTTCACCCCCTTCAGATGTGCCAGAGATCAAGGCTCCTGACTTGAGGCAGTAGAACAGCAAAAAGCTATTCCACAGGATCTGTTCCTAGGGGACACAAAAAGTGTGGGGAAGGTGAAATGAGATGGTACCTTCAGCTTTCTGTATGGCCATCAATGGATTTTAAAAGCTGATAACTCAACACTGTAAAATTGCATATACATCTTCTACAATTGTCACAGCACCAGTAGAAGGACTAAAAACGTGGTTTAAACTGTCTGTATATTAATAATATGAATTCTTTAAAATGAAAGAAAAAAATGTTTTAACGTGCATTAAATGGCATGTGTGAAAGCAATATACAGTAATATGAATAGAAAAACTGCCTTCTAGTAGATCACACCATCTGTCCATCTAGCCCAGCATTCTCTAGTTTATAAGGTGCCTGGAAGCCATTTTCTGGAGCTTCTGGCAGAAAGCAGTCTTACTCATCACCAGCTCCTTTTATCAGGAATCATGCAAAGCAAATTCTATCTCTCAGCTACAGCCTTTCCCAGAGCAAACAATTCTGTGTTATGTCCAAGACCTGGTGTTGCTGAACCACTCGGGAAGAGTGATCATAGTGCTATCAACTTTCTCTTCCCACCACTCTCTCTGGGAGAAAAACTTGCAGACATTTAATTTGAAAGGAAGATTTTAAAAAACGGAAGGATTGTGGGGTTTTTTTTTTAAAGGGAGACGAAAGGAAGTCAAGAAAGCCAAATTTCTTCTTCAGAATTCTTCGTGATTATCTGAACAGTTATAATGGAAGCTTGCATGAAACATATGTTGGAGGTCAGGAAAGGTACGAGCCAGCCCTTGGGCATATCGGCATGGTACTGGGAAATTAAAGGTTCTTAAGAAGTAATGAGAGTTAAAGCTGTTATTCAAACCCCACACTATTTCATTAGCAAAAGATATGTGTCCCAATTCACTCCCATGTCAGAAATCTTGCGCAAGAATATTTCATAGACATAACTAATAGGGGCGGACAAATCTGTCAGGTCTGGTTACTCTCAATTTCTCTTTTTTCCCTTCTTAAATTAATTCTACCCTGTTTCTGCCTCAGCTTGTGTCTTTTTCAAAAAGTCAGCAGGAGAATTCATATCAGTTTTATGCACATTTTCCCCACATTTTAATGCCTAAGTTTACCTGATACATTTTTTTAGTCCGCACATTTGCAGATGACACATTTTAGCTGGTTTCTTTCATAAATCACATTTCACAGATAACACATTTTAGCTGATTTCTAATGTTACTTTATGCTTTTGCCACAAAAATACATAAACACAAAAATATGTGCATGCTTTCGCCTGCTATGCGCATTTATGCTGATATCCTTTTGTTTCAAGAGAATTGTACCAGATAATTCTGAGAGGTACAAACATGGAAGGATAACTGAGTCCTGGATTGCATTATGGATGCAGACAGAGTAGAGTTAATGAATTCATACCTAAGGACAATCCAGATAACCCTTCATCCCCATACCTGGTAACTTCTGTAATCTGTGTAACTCTCTGCAAGTCAGCAATATGCATTAATCATTTCCAGACTATGTTTTTAGCAACCGGAATTACATTTCCCGTGCTCAATTCAAGGTACTGGTTATGACCTATAAAGCCCTTAATGGTTTAGGATCTAGATACTTGTAGGAACATCTCTCCCAGAAGTCAGCAATTCATTTCACTCTCTCTTCTCAATCCATGGCTTTCTCAGTGGTGGCCTCTGTTCTCTGGAACAAGTTACCAGCAGAGATACGTCAGGCTCCTTCCCTTCTTATGTTCAGGAAACTTAAAAACAGAACTATTCAAAACTGCCTTTGACAACTGAGTTTTCCAGATGCTGTTAATATTAATATTTTAAGTTCCTTATCTTGTTTTCTCTTTTCTTTTTATGATTTTTTCCCTTTAATTGCCATATTGTTGTATGTTTTGCCATGCAGGGTCTTTGAGATCTGTAAGTTTTGACTTGTAAATTGCCCCGAGTAGTACATGTATTGATGGGGTGATATGTAAAATAAATAAATTTTGTGAGAGATACATGGACACCAAGTAAATTAAGCCTATTATATTTTGGATCCATCATGAGAAAACAAGAATTACTGCAAAATACTGGAGAAAGTTGAAGACAGCAGAAAAATAGGAAGCACAAATATGAGATGGGCTCATTGAAAGAACCCGTGGCTGGGAGTTTCCAAGGCTGACCAATGATTTTAATAACGGGACCTTTTGGAGGTCACTGATTAATAGGGTCACCATAGGGTGGAAGCAATTTGATAGGACATACAACATTTTTTATATTTCCAGCACACAATATCATAATTGGTCACTAGAGGAAATCTGAGATATTATTCAGTTTTACAGGTAGCATAACTAATTATTTGTATGATCTATGTAACAGAGGAAAGATTTCCTGGCTTTCTGTGAAAATGAAAGTGAGTCTTCCCTCTCCCCCCACCCCCCATCCTTTTCTTTCCTGTTCTGCAGAAGAAACAACACAACATGGCTTTTTTTTTTTTAGGCGAATCCTAAGCAGGAAAGATGCCATTGCGCTCAGGCACTGGAATAACTCCTCACAGCTTGATGTTTCTTTTACCCTATCTGGGTAAACCCTTCATGGGAATAATCCTACTCTGTGTAGGAATTGTAGTAATCCTTTGTGTTTCGGTATGCCTTCCAGGGGAAATTACCATGAAAACTCTGAGAAATCCCATGAGATTTGCCATGATAATCATTAGTATCTTGTGCAGAGAAATTTGCTGTGAGGTGAAAAGATGAATCTTCCTTTTCTCTCTCTCTTGCACAAAGTGAAAGAAGCAGCAAGATTTCCATTCTACTCTAGGAAGCTATTGTCAGTTCAACGTAGGCAATATCAAACTATATGTATACATATATATATGGCAGGAGTGACATTTGCTCCTCTCCTTAATATTGCTAGGGGAGAAACACTGTCTATTTTTTTCCTGACTTTTCAACAATCTAATTTACTGCTGTAATCGCTTGTGCCAATTCAAGGCCCATTGTTCTGCAGCAGACAAATATTTCTACATAATATTTTCCTGTTTTTCTATTGTGCTAATTGGCATGTGGCAGATCAAACTGGAAGTACAGCTGTTTTTAGAATGTTAATTACAAGTTCATCTTCCTTGAGCTCAAGTGTGTTCTGTGGATCACAGATCTGACATTAATCAAGACAGGCAGAACTCCAATGAAATATATAGAAATCTGACATTCAGCTAAACTGAGTTAATCATGTCTGAATTGCAGGTTTCACACCTGTAGTGCCTGTTTCACAAAGCACTTCTAGTGAGAAATGACAGGTTTCCTGTCCTAAACAGCAAGTAGGGCAGTGTAGCCCACAAGAACACTTCCATCGCTGTGATTCCATGATAACATCAAATGAGAGCAAAGATTAGCAGGCCAAATAAATAAACCAACCTCCAGTGGTGTTCAGATTTATTTATTTAAAATATTTCTACCCTGCCTTTCTCCTTAAAAGGACTAGTTGCATTCAGTGGGCAGGGGGTGCACAGGAAAAGATTAGGTATGCCACAGAAATACTACCAAGTATCTGAAGGATCTTTTAGATGCTAGTGGCATATTGTTTCTACATTACACTCTTATCTCACCCTTTCAGTATGTGTCATAAAATAAATGCAGTTGAATGCGCTTTCGAAAAACTCACTGAATCACTGACCCAAGCGCCAAGAAACCCTCAACCTAAGAGGAATATGCAAGGCAACTGTAGCGATCACCCTGCTTTGGCTCAGGTAGAAGATTATTTGCATGTACCGATGAGAGCTGTTGGGAGGCGAAGCCAAAGAAACTAGAAGGGAGGGGTGAGTGAGAGTCTAGAAAGTTTAGTCAGAGACAGAGTTTTGAGAAAGAGTTTGGGGGTTTGAGGCAGAGAGAGTGTGTTTAAGGAGTGATTAGTCAGAGTGTGATCTGTATTAATTAAGATAGAAGAGGTTAAAGTAAAATACTGAAGCTTTGTGTAACTTTAAGAATGTGCTTAAGAACTATTTCTAAAACAACTTGTAATCAATAAACCTGTTTCTGTTTAAAAGTGCAGTACTGAATGGACCGCAGTCTTTCATAGGAAATATAGGTTGATAAAGAGATCAACTGGTGGCAGCGTGTTAAAGGGCGTGTTGGGATACCTTCATGAGCTCTGTGTTTGGTGAAACAAACAGGGGCCACGGGGTAAAACATCACAGCAACCAGATGGGGAAAAACAACAGTATTGATCCACAAAAAAATCCCCAACACCAATCTGCTCAGCACTTAAAGGAGGCTGCCAGCAACACGAAGATTCAAATGAGGCAGTTTTAACTTCCCTAAGTCAACTGTTAATGACAGAAGCACACAAAATAGACCTAACAACCATTAAATGGCTCCCTCACTCCAAGGGTCAAAAGAGGATAGAATTCTTTTTTGAACATGCAGTGATCCCACTCATGTTATTTAAAATGAAAACCTTTTTAGGCAAGTTTCAGATTATACCTATCAGAGCTTTCTCAGACACTTCTCATGCATGTATCCCTGCTTCAGAGAAACTCAATACAATGCGATCCTAGCACCAGCAGCCGGGAAACCAAGTCAGAAACTTAGTCAGAAGTCCCGAAAAGCAACCTTATGCACTCAGCAGCTCTGTCAACTCTGCAACCAAGGAAGCAAGCACTCAAACTCAAGAAAAGGACCTTTCAGGAGACTGCCCTTACTCAATCTGAAGCCCCACCCTCGGATAAGGAGGCCTTAGCTTCTCTTGCTGAATTCAGTACCAACTGGGAGGAAACCAAAATCAGTGTGTCCTCTCTACAAGAATCAGCTGAATCCTCAAGAGACCACACTGTGATACCGCTCATTCTTACTCCACCCAACCATGAAACTCATTTTCAAGCTTCTAGGATAATGGGCCAACAGAAGCGGGCAAATATCTGCACACAGTTGATGGACTGTCAACCAATGGACCTGATGCTCCTAGACCCAGAAGACCCCAAGGACAACTCAACCACCAGGCATACACTGAAATCACCCATTAAACCTAATGTGGCAACAACCCCTACTGCTCCTGCATTCACAAGATCTAGCCCTATTACTAATTAAACTTCAAGGGATTTGCAGTTACAGCTTGAAACTGAAGACGAAGCTTTATCGAAAGAGGCTCTGGACAGCTTCATCTTTGTCCCATGGGAAAATCAGGTACTGACACTTAAAAAGATAGAAGTGGTAAGACAGGAGCTTGTGACACTCCTTGAAACTTGCCGTCCCAATATTACAATTCAGGCTGAAGTACATCCAGGACCGACACCCCCTGCTGATGCTCCAACCCTTTTATGACAGAACTGCCCCAACCTACAGAACGGCTCCAACTCCCAGTGCTCACTTTCAGTTCTATCATGGAACATCGCTGGGTGGCAAAATAAGTTGGCGGACCAGGAGTTCAGAAAATTTCTTTCAATGTTTCATATCCTTTGTTTGCAGGAAACCTGGCTAACTGATACCACTTCCCTGGTGTTACATGGGTATACCCCATTTCTGCTTCCCGCTCTTAAACCATCTAGGAAAGGGAGAGCAAGAGGAGGTTTACCTATTTTAGTCTCCGTAAAAATTGGACGTGGAGCTGGAAGTCATTTACCAGTCTGAAAGCAATTTTATTCTGTCATTATTGGTAATGGGAACATGGGGAAATGGGATGGAGGCACTAATATGCATCAATGCCTATTGTCCACCTGACAAAACAGAAAATCTTACCTCTTTCTGCAATGAATTGGAAGAGGCCATAAACCGTTGTGAGTTCCTGCACCCGAAAACAGCTATAGTCTTATGTGGTGACTTTAATGCCAGAGTTGGTTCTGGCTTAACTGAGATGGTAATTGATTCAGACCTAGAGTACAATGAACCCTTCCTATCTGACCATTTTTCTTTGGATAAAGTCCTCAATAAACAAGGTAGGAAGCTAGCCGAGACAATGTCCGACCTACAATTAATTTACCTTCATGGCAGTTCTCGGGATGACTCAAAGGGATATTTCACCTTCCTTAATAGTCGGGCAGGGAGTGTCATCGATTATATCTTTTGTTCCCCTGGGTTGGTATCCCAGGAGACAAAATACAATATATTAGATCGAGCCGATAGCGACCACCTACCCATCTGTCTCTCCATTCCCTTGACAACTCCACAGTTGCCCCCACCACCGGCTGATTGGGCAGAGAGAACTATGGTTGTAGGGAAACACTTAAAATGGTCTCCCCTTGTCGACCAAACAATTCGGGGACAGTTAAACAACCCATATCTGCTGAGTGCACATAGGGATATCATAATTAGACATAGGGATCCAATAGAGGGTACCAACTAGATTAATTCTAACTTAAGACGTCTATTAATCAAAAAGCCACAGGAGCCTCCCTCGGCCTCTCATAGAGAGGGATGGTATGTTCAATAATGTAGATTAGCCAAAAAGCATCTAGCTCATCTAACAAGGAAGATGATGAAGATACATTCAAATTCGAATCTGGAGGCGCTGGCTTGCTACCGCTCAAAATATAAGGAACTCTTAAAACAAAAGAAACATGCATTTATGTCAGCTCAGTGAGAGGAACTAGGGCAGGCTATGCTGGAAAGGAAAGAGAGAAAATTCTGGAGTATGGTCTCAGCTGCGGTATAGGTCCCAATCCTGCACCAAATGCCTGCATCACGGCAAATGTCTGGTGCCACCACTTTTGAACTATTTTCAATAGCGATGCAGATATTGGGCCAAAAAAAGTGAGAACCCCCCAAACACTACTAATTTCCACACCCGAATGGCCCCCAGTATCATAACAGGAAGTGTGTAAACTTATTGATGCTCTAGCAACAGACAAAGCACCTGGTGAGGACATGATCCCGCCACGTTTTAGGAAGGGCCATAGCACAGTAGATCAAATCTACGTGCTACATCATTTTGTACGCAAATATACCACCAGGCCATTCAAATGGCTGTTCACAGCTTTTATTGACTTTTCCTCTGCATTTGACACAATTACCAGAAATCGCCTGTGGGATAAGCTCACAGAGATAACATCGATAAGAGACTGCTAACTCTAATACAGGAACTATACTCCAACACAATGTTGAGGGTAAGGATTAGCACAGACGGAAGGCTGACAGAGGAAATTCATACTAACAAAGGGGTAAAACAAGGGTGCTTACTTGCACCCCTACTCTTTAACTTTTATATTAATAATATTGTAACAGCTTTAAACCATCCAGACCATTTCCCCCCCTCAATCAGGAATTATAAGATTGCCAGCCTTATATATGCTGATGACATTGTATTACTATCTATGAACAAAAAGGGACTGAAGAGAAGCTTAAATAAGCTCCAAGAGTTCAGCCACCTAGAGCAACTAAAAATAAATTACACAAAATCTACAGTGATGATTTTTGGAAAGCGTTCCCCCCAAATTCAGCTGGACTATAGGGGAAAATAAAATAGAACAAGTCCAGACCTTTAAGTACCTAGGAGTGCATTTTTATGAGAAAAACTGCTGGAAATCCCAGATACAGAGCACCAAAATATCGGTTCAGAAAACTAGCCATGCTTTGGCCAAATTTTTCCATTCTAAAGATGGTAAACTAGTAACCCAGTCTTTTCAGGGAGGGTGATCTCTCAAATGCTTTATGGAATTGAGATCTGGGGTATGAATCAGAATAACTTACACCATCTTGAAGTAGGACAGAACATGTTTCTGAGACACATCCTTGCGGCACCTCGGGGGACCCCAGCAGCTTTTCTTAGAACAGAGACAGGCATGGTGTCCATTAAAGCCAGGGCAGCTCTAGCTATATTCTCCTACTATAAGAGGGTGATGGATATTTCCGATCACTGTCTACCTAAATGCTGTATGGTAGAGCAATGGAAGAGTGGTGGCTGGGCAACTTCAGTTCAAACCTTACTAAAATCTAAATCCCTCTCCACAGACATTTTTGTTTTTTCTGGGTTAAAAGAATGTTGAGGGACTGGATCTACAAATTGGATCATGACCAGGACTCAGCCTTAATAGACTCTTCAAATTTCTCTCACTGGTACCATCTGCTGAAAACAAACCACTCAAGGGTTCATTACTTACATACACTTACTTTAGCCTCCCTGAGAACCGCATTCACAGAACTTCGTTTTCAAACCATGCCAACTGCTGTCTTAGACGGCAGGTACATGAATATCCCTAAGCATCTAAGGCTATGTATTTGCAGAGCAGGTGAGATAGAGAATGTTGTCCACTATTTACTCAATTGTCAGCTCGATTAAAACCCTAGAGAAAAATTCCTGGGAAACATTTTGGCTGCCCTACAGGAAGAAAGCCCTCAGATAAAGGTGGACAGGTTACTTTCAGACTGTGACCCATGTTACATACAGAACAGCGCTGTTTGCAAAAGCAGCCAGAAACATCCACGCTAACTTCCTGAGAGCCATCGCAATTGTGCGGGTGACTCCCAGATATGAAGGGGCATCCCCTGATTTTCTCCCCCCCCCCTTTTTTTTTTTAATCTTTCCTCCTGTGGATAGGCCTCTCATTATTTTACATGTCTGTGATTTTATTGTGATTTTACTTGATCATATTTGTATCTCAATCAATTGTGACGGCTTTTAGCCAATACAATAACTTAAACTTGAACTTGAAAGCCAGGAAATGGCCTGATATTGCTGCACAATATCGTGCCTGTGTTGCCAGCAGGAAAATGGATGCCAAGCTTTACATAGCAGCCTGAAGGTTGACAACAGCCACGGCAGCAGGCAATATAGTATACCTTCTTGTACTTACTACCATTCACAAAATGATCCCATGCAAGGGAAAAATCCCAGAAGCTGACTTCTTTTTTCATCTGTTAACCACTTCTCATCCAAACACAAAGCAATTGTCAGGGCTGTTTTTCAACAAGTGTGGAGGGTATTCACGCAGCAACAATTAAAAAGGGATTTGTGTATAAGCCTAGCTTTATTGATATCACGAGAAGGTAAGACTCAGTGACAATGACAACAAGGTTAGGAGAGGAAATTGAACACGAGACGGATTGACTCAGTAAACGAAGCTGCCGTCTTTAGTTTATCAGAGCTGAATAGAACTTTTAAATGATAGAACCTTTAGAAGACCATGAATTCATAGGATCACCCTAACATGAAAACAATTTGATGGCCCACACAGAAGACTGAAAGATGGTCTCTAGGCAGCAATGCACGTTGTTATTTTTTTTAAAAAAAAAATCTACCATTCTGCATAATTCTTTATCCTTGAGAAATTCACAGAGTGATGCCTTTTAAAGGCCCTCCTGCATGCAAGAATGCAGGCACAAGCATGTATGCATGTGAACAGACACACAGACACCCCTCTGTACAGAGATGAATTTGTGAGCATACTAATGGCTCATTGGAATGGTCGTCCATTTGCTTTCAGTGCAGTTTTGTTCTCTAACTTCATCGCAGAGAAATATCATACATACACATTGTAAATATTAGTATATGGAACACTGAATGGCTCCCACATGGAGACTTCAAGCCATTCCAGGAAACTGTTATATCAGTTGCTGAACTAATCAGGTTATTTACTAGCTTATTTCCTTCGTATAATTCACAACACAGCGGCTGTGGCATTCAGATTTCTTCCCCTGTACCTTCCCCTATCTCAGTAGGCAAAATATTCAAAGCTGTAGCTTCTGCAGACAAGATCTATAATTGAACGGCTCAACGTTCATGTTTGTCAGGGCTATATAAAACAGAGGAAATATATTTCCTTTGTAAAATGATGCCGGCACGTTGAATAAGACATTGCTGTGAAGTTTCAAAGGACCATGTATCTTTCATATCAATTTTCAGCCAAGAATGATAGTGAATTGAATTCAGTTTGATATATGAAACGGTGTTTGACAGCAACTTTGAATGTGCAAGCAAAGAGCAGTGACATTGTGAGGTTGATTTCAGCTGCTTCAAGTTGCTGCTTTCATTTCACGATCCACAGTGCTATTTAGACAGGCCTTTCCGCAGTTTGCTAGTTTAATGGCTTTGTGCTATCCTCTGTTCTCATTTACACATGCATGCAAATTCATATGTAAATGAGAACATGTGTCACAACAAACATGGAAATGATATGTGATGTGTACACAGCAGATGAAACACTGTATTCCAGCAAGGTGGATCAAATGAGGAAAATTAGCCTGAGAATAGCTGTTTAAGAGTGCACACGACGACACGCTCTATTTAGCCACAAATATTTTGTGAAAGAGAAGAATATTTATTTAGCATGCCACTCTCCTAGCATGCATTCCTAATGCCAGTAGCAGAGACAGAAAAATGTGGAGATGGGAAATTAGCATTTGCCAATTAAGGAAGGAAACTACAGTAGGGAAATGACAGGGCAAGGACTGGAAAGGAGCACATAAGAAACAGCAAGTACAAAGATATGAAAATCTGCCCGTCTGGATTTTGTTCCAAATTCCACTTGCATTTTCTTCTTCGTCATCTTCTTATTTTTTAAAAAAGGGATGTGAATCTGGTTTAAATGTGTATGCTTTTTTAAAAAACAAAATGTTCTCAGTGTATACATTTTCTTCCTTTCGACGGATATATTTCTGCGTGGCAGGCAGATAGAACATGGTGTCCTCCATGCCAAGAATAAGCTGTACCTGTTGAATATAGTCAGTACAGGTGGGGGAGGGGAGTTTTTGTTTTTGTTTGTTCCTGAAGAATGTACTGAAATCTGCTAATATCTTCACAATCTGGATAGAAAACCTTGTGGTCTAATAAAAAAAAAAAGGGGGGGGGGAGATTTCGGCATTCTGTAGTCCTGACTGGTTTGCATGTATGCCAACTGTTAGCTATACTTCCCACTTCTTGACGCTCACTTGGTCACTCTTGAAAGTGACCAAGCCAGATGCACCCAAGCTCCACCGACCCTGACATAATTGCTCAGATTTCAACCAGTTCTATGGATTTCCAACTGCTACCTCTCCTGGAGGCAAAAATGTTGAAACAGATGTTGTCCAAATTTTGGCACATCATGAGATCCAAGATTCTCTGAAAAAGACAATAATGCTGGGAAAGGTTGAAGGTAGCAGGAAAAGAGGAAGACCAAATATAAAATGAATTGACTTTTTAAAGGAAGCAACAGGTTTGAGTTTGCAAGAGCTGAGCAGGACTGTTGAGGACAGGACATTTCGGCGATTGTTCATTCATAGGGTTTCTATAAGTCGGAAGTGACTTGAAGGCACATAACGACAACCACCTCTCATGAGAATAATTTCTTATCAGAGTTTGCAGGGGAGGATTAGTTTTTCGATTACAGCTTGCAGAATGCTCCAGCCAATAGGCTACTATAGAAAAAGTAACTTTTCCAAACTCTGTTTTAAATTGAGTCAGTGTCTCACACAGAAATGAGGCATATGGTGTAACAATGGAGCTACTCTATATTTTGCTGCAGTGTACTGAAAATGTGGGCTCTTTGTTTATGACTGAACCCTTTTAATGTTTTATAAATGGACATTTTTATCAGATTTCAGTCCAGTGAGATGTGAAAGCGAGCAGAGCCCATCTTTGTGAGGTGGGGAGGAAAGACCAGGAAACAGATGCCAGACATAATGTGGATGATCCATTGTGTTATCCTAGCAGGCTTCGACACTTCTCCTGCCACAAGAATCTTTTAGAATTAAGCGCAGACAAATCGACTAAGGCAGTTTCAAGCTCTTGCTGCATCAGTAGCTTTCATGTATAATATTAATATGACAGGGATAAAACATTAATCCCACTGCAAATGTAAGCCATAAAACCAATTTGATCCCAAAATATTAACATAAATACGACGCAATTAAAAATCTGCCGAGGAAACGGAATTGTTTCATCATCAGGATCCGTTGGGCAGGTGAGCTTTTTTCACTCCTTGGAAATGTCAGCCTTGGAAGTTGGTATGTTAGTGACGATGAAAGTGTTACCTTGGTGGACGTGCTTCTGCTTCTTCATCATTTCAGCTTTAATGTGCATTTTAAATGTTTCCTCAACCCAGTTCTGTCTTGCTTTCCTACTTCTAACCAGAGTACTATAGTTAATTATAACCAGCTTTGAGAATGGCCATGGTAAAGCAGGCCATATTACCAAATGGACTGGCGTCTATAAATATTACATTGCATTTTGATATCGTCTCGTGAGCTTTGATGCTCCTCCCTGCTTCCAGATTTATTTCGCAAAAGACTTCTTCAACATAGCCTTGTTCCAAGAAACATCTGAAGACATTTAAATGCCATCACAAGGCGTGAATGCTGGAAGGCAGGGCACTGCTACCACTGTTGTATTTTCTCCCTTACCCTCAAAATTCTTCGAAATGACCAGAATTAATAATGCCAGCAGGTTAGTACTAATTGTAAAAAGGGGAGCAAAACTGGGGGTGGGACATACTTCTTGTAAATAGCACAGGTTTATGCCAATGCCTTAAACCATGTAGTTGGTAATATGGTTCATCTGGTGTTCTCATTTCAACTGGAAGATTACGATCAGGAATTGATGGTTTTTGTGGCAAAGTCACGTCCTGTTGGGATTTAAGCTTGCAGTGGCATTTTCCCTCTTATGAAGCCAGTAAACCAAATTCGATGTGTAGATCCATGAAGAATGTATCGCAATGGAATTCTTGACGTTGTCTGCCTTCACTGTTTGGCTTAGGGTTAGATCAAAATGGCATTTAGGCCGCTGCTGGGTCCACTGTGGAGATGGTTAGGTTTGCTTCTTTTTCCAATGATTTCATGATATAATTTCTGGAGGGAACCAACCCACCCCCAGAGTATTCCTACTCGCAACCTTTTGGGTCTCCATCAGAGGCTTCTACTTTTTTGGTGTGGGTAGGATCCTTCCATTTTGGTTCATTTCCGGTGTATGCAATTGCTGGAAATGAACCAAAGTGCACTTGGGGCTGTCAAAGCATCTTCTGCTGTCAATTCTCCATATTGTGAAGTGGTTTAAGAAGACAGCCACTCCAGGATACTGGCAAATTAAACACTTTCTTTGCTCCCTGGAGAGGCAGAGGAATCAATTATTTTACGCTCTATTACGGCAACACAGATGCACTGCATTACTTATCTTAAAAAATGAAAATTTCCTCTTGGAAGTGGGAAGAGACCTGAAGGGGCAACAAGGAAGGGTCCCCCCCCTTTTATTTTTCCTTTATGACTTGTCTTAAAGGTTGTGTCAAGAATGTATTCACAGCCAAATCCACTGCCAGCCAGCCATGGAACAAAGGAAGTGTTTAATTTTAATTCTAATTTTGTGAAGTGGTTGTCTTCTTAAGCCACTTCACAATATGGAAAATTGACAGTGGAAAGTGCTGGACTAAATAGTGTCACATGGTGTCTATGCCTTTTGAATGCAAGGACATCACCAAATGTTATGCGGGATCTCTCGATGACCCTTTTTGGCATGCTCCAGCCCATTCCAATGAGCCCATCTAGACAAGCCCTCACTCTCCCCTCCCTTGCATGCAATTTGCACAGGGAATGTATCCCCCACTGAAGTGAACAGAAGCTTTTTCCTTGTGCAGATTGCTGGCATGCCTTCAGTCTGGGGCAGACCAGGAAGCCCAAACACACCTTGAACCCTTGGTTGCCAATCTGTGTCTGGTTCACCACACTCACTTTAGGTCAGAAACAAGATTAGATGAGCCTCAGGGCTACTGAGATGCTGGCAATTAAAGAGTTCCTTTTCAGTTTTGCAGTGGGTGCAACATGCAGACAATGTAATGAAGTCACACAGACAACAAAATCAAAAAAAGGCATTGGGGAGGGGGTCTCTAGCCCTGTGGGCAAGTGTGTGGGCTCTTAGCACAACTCTTTGGGCAGCCTCAACAAGCACTGGCCTGGCACCAGAGATGAAGGAGCAGAGGCAGGAAGCTCTTTGGGACTGAGCTCCTCTCAGCCAGGGTGGAGAAAGAAAACGACACAGCTGCTTCCCTGGGTGGTTTGTTTTTGTTCTTGGTGTGTGTGGTTTTTTTAAGGGAAGGAATGTATATTTGCTTAATAAACAAATCTTCTGGACCATTAGTTTCCCCCCTTCTGTTCTCTTCATTTTACTGCTTTTAACAAAATGACCAATTTTCAAATCATAGGCAACTGGCTTTCACCACTGCTCGCACTGTGCTTTTCAAGCAACACCTTTGTCTTCTGACAATCTCAACACACACTTAGCAGAGAAATGCATCCTGTACCAAAGGAGGGAACTCTTACTGGAAATATTAATGCTCCTTAGATGAGGGTGAATTCAGAAGTTGTGGGCTAGTGCAATTCAGTGCTGCATAAATTTACATAATGATCAAAGCAATGATGGAGGGTTTTGATTTGTTTTCCTTGAGATGCTTCTCTTTCTTTGCCATACAACGATTGCTTACCTGCCACTTCAGAGTTATGTTCTCCGTTCTTTTCCAATCAAATGACAACATATTCCTTTCATCTCTCCCAGTTTAAATAATCAAAAATACCATTGGATGTTCTTAATGATGCATCTATTTTTTTAAGGCAAAATCATTCATTGATTGGCCAGTATCTGTTGCACAGCTCTTCAGGAGTGACATCACCAGCCATGGCAAATTGATGCTAATTAGAGAATTCTTATTTTTAACTTGGCATGGATGCGACTTCATTTTATTACTCATGAGCCACACACACCCCAAAACTAAAAAAGGAACTCTTTAATTAATGGCAATTTGTTACAGCTGGTGACACCCCTTCTGTTGTGCAAGCATAGCTGTACAACAGGATATTGGCTATTTATTTATTACATTTCTATCTCACCATTATCGTGATGTGACTTACAAAAGAGTCACTTGAGTGTACTGGCAAATTAAATACTTCCTCTGCTCTTCAGTGATTCTTCTTAGGGCAGCAAATGTGCTGCATCTCTAATAAAAAAATATAAATCAATATTTTCTTTGTGCTGTGTTATTTTAAAGGGCCACTTGAAGAACTGCCCGCAGCTGAATTCTCTGCTATGGATTTGACTGCAGGCAGTTTCTCAACTGGCCTTTTGAGACAAGACACATATTTTAAAAAATAATGTATAAGTGATGCAATGCATTTTCATTGCCATAATAGAGTTTAACTCTCTCTTTTTTGCTTCCTCTGCCCTTCTGCTGAGGAGCAGAGGAAGTATTTAATTTGCCAATATCCTGAAATGACTATCTTATTAAGCCACTTCATGATATCAGAAATTTCCACCGGAAGAAGCCTTGACAGCCAGAAGGGTTCACTTTTGATTCATTTCCAGCAATCACACACACTGGAAACAAACCAAGTCAAAGCAATCCTACCCACAACAAAAAAGCAGAAGCTCTAAAAAGGTCCAGAAATGTGCAAGGAGGACCACTCTGGTGGATGGGCTGGTTTGTTTCAGCAAAGACATTCTGAACACCATCTTTAGGAGGCAACCAGCCCATCCTTACAGCAGACCAAACGGTGGGCTAAATGCCTGGGTAGTCAGTCTCTAAGAAGGAATGAGAACAAATTAGGTTTAAAAAGTAACTTTACAAACAGTGGGTTCCATATAAGCCAAATCTTTACCAAGATGTCAAGTCTCATTTTGCTGTAAGCTAACTGATGAGTGCTATAAATAAGCTAAATTTTACTAATCAGGTTGCTGTGGTTTAAAAAAAAAGATGTTTAAACCAAATAAATACTGTCTGGGTGTTTGGGAGAGAAATTTCACCTAGTTTAACGAGCTCTGTGAATCTATATTCTTGTTCAAACTCCCATTATAATTAGAACACTAGAAATAGATCCTCTTGGCAAACTCAGATTACTGGTCAAAGGAGAGCTAGTTTGTTTGGATGATGTAAATTAGTCTTACTTCAGATCAAAATTGATATATATCACAATCAAAATTTCCGCTCCTTTTCTGCAAAAGTGAATGCTGTCAGACAAATGAGCAACTCCCTTGCTTACGTAAGCAGAGCATCTGGCTTGCTATTTTCGCCCTGGTTTGGGAATGGTGACTTAGTTTTTTTCCTGAAGGCTGATTGATTTACTTACAGCCATTTCTGTTCATCCAGCAAGACGTAGGGATCTTCTGTTCTAGTTCATCAGGTACTGAGTTAATAGGATTTTAAAAGTCTGCTTAATTGCAAATATCACTGATGATGCTTTAATCTGATGAGCACACACTATTGATTCAGGCCAGCAGAGACAAAAAGTTTAGCTAACTGTTTGGCTTTTGCCAGATTTATTCCTACTTTTAAACAAACAGCTGTAATCCATGGACGTGATGCCTTGGGGTGTTGTGAGGTGCCACAGAGGCTGCACTGCAACACAATGCACACCTCCTGCTTCACAACCAGGGCCTCAACCCACTGAGCTTTCCAGCCAGCTTTAGCTGAGAACAGGATGGGGGAAAAGCACAGTTAAGCTCAACACTAGATGTTTTCAGAGTTTTTGAAAAAACTTGGTAGTAACCTATCGTGTTTCCCCGAAAATAAGACAGGGTCTTATATTAATTTTTGCTCCAAAAACGTATTAGGGCTTATTTTCAGGGGATGTTTTATTTTTTTCATGTACAACGATGTACATTTATTTAAATACAGTCATGTCATCTTCTGGTTGCTGCACAATGGTAGAGGGGTGGGGTTTCACTTAACTTGGGCTTATTTTGGGGGTAGGGCTTATATTATGAGCATCCTGAAAAATCATACTAGGGCTTATTTTCAGGTTAGGTCTTGTTTTCGGGGAAACAGGGTATTTCCAGTCTTAATTAGAGAATAGACCCATTGAATCAACAGTGAATGGTTATTCAACACTGGTCTAAATCATACTGAGTCAATAGGTCTCTTCTACTTGGTACTAGCAATACGATGCTGGTCTTTGTCTTTTTCTCTGTTGTCTACCGAATGCTGAATATTGGAAAGATAATCTTTTAAAACTGGGGAGGATCGTAAGACACTTTGAACCTTTGGTTTAGGCCAGGATATTATTATTTTTTTAATGTACTGAATTGATAGATTTTAATTGAATGGCCCCTGACAGCAAAATCAAAGAACCAGCATGAAAGAAGATAAATGGGAAGAGAAAAGGGAGAAAACAATGTGAATTGCCAGCCAGTTTTGCCCTACAATTCCTTCTTGGCTCTGATGGCATTCAGTTCAACCGAGGTTATGAGAGAAGGACCCAAGAAAATCTCCCTGTCTGATCTTGTTCAAAATAACATATGCCTGACTGCTTCCATAGACATCAGCCTCTTATCGCTATAAATGCCTCCCAAATATGCAAAAGAGAGAAAGAACACCACTCCCACACAGCGAACGATAAAGTATTCATCAGCACCGCTGTTCTTGCTTTCATTTTAACTAAACCCAGCCTTTTCATTTTGATTCTCATGAAGGCAATGTCTTCCTCCTGATGAGGAATGATGACAATGGACACAAATGACTGCTTGACCATTAAACAAGAGCAAATAATGTTTGCTTTCCCCTCCAGGCTTTGGCTAGCAGAACACACATGCTCAGTTAGCCATTGAATTGCTTATCCTCAAATACTCCAACTTAATGAGAGAAAACTATAATAATAAAAAGTCAGGAAAGCAGTAGACCAGAATAAGTTACAGAAAATAAATGGGCCCATACAAACGTATCCATGTAAATGAAAGCTTCAGATTGTTTGTTTTTAATGTGCAGGCCTTTTTCTTTTTTCTTTTTAAAGAGTGACCAGGGTTCTTGTTTGGTTGGTTGGTTGGTTCTATTCTGTTTTGTTTTTCTATTGGTTGGCATTGTTTTGTTTTGCAAAAATCTAATGACTTCCATACTATTTGCTGGTTCACAGCAGTTATAGCATTGTAAGATAGATAGATAGATAGATAGATAGATAGATAGATAGATAGATAGATAGATTGATTGATTCATTGATTCATTGATTCATTGATTGATTGATTGATTGATTGATTGATTGATTGATTGATTGATTGATTGATTGATTGCCCAAGACCACAAAGAAATAAAAGGGTGATGGAAGGTTTTCTGCCAGACACTTTGAGGAATGCCCCAGAAAAACAGAAGCAAAGGAGGTTCATCTCTTTGAGAACCAGCATATAAAAACGTATAAAATATCTACTTAAAATCCACTTTTCAGAGTTATTTGAATAGCACATGGGCTAGCAGTACTTCTGGAGAAACTTATTCACTTTACAATGCTTAGAGGAGAAATAAGATAATTTCATTAAAATTTGGTAACCTTTGTTGATTTTTGGTTTGGAATTAAATGGGGAAGATGACATTTAGAGAAGTCGACTAGACTGCTGCTCTGCTATCTTTTAAGCTTGATTGAACAGGTACATTGATGGACTACAGGAACAGATTGTATTATTCATAGAGATAAATCTGTTGTTGTTTATGTGATTGTATGGGTAATTGGATTATAGGTCTTGTACTCTGTTATAATCCCTTTTATTGTTTTTGTTCTTTCCAAGGATCGTCAATAAAAGTTTTTGGGGTTTTTTTTAAACTTACTTGCATGTTGCCAGATGAGAAGAATCAATTAATCAAAGAAGTGGGACAAATGCAAGGCAAGAGAACACTAAATGTGCATATGTTCATTTGTCTATATAGGCGCAAATTGAGAAACTATTAATACAATAATTGTGTGCTGTCAAGTCAGTTCTGACTCACGGCAGCCCTTTCCAGGGCTTTCTAAGTACAGTGGTGCCTCGACTTACGAACGTCCCGACTTATGACCATTTCGAGTTACGACCAGCTCTGGGCCACAAAATTTTGCTTCAAGTTGCAGCTGGAGCTTCGAGTTGCGACCGGAAAAAGGCAGGGGAAAAAGGCGGGGAATTCAAATTTGCTAACCATTGGTAGGCAAAGAGGCTGCTTCTTTGTAGCTCTTTCGCCCCAACGGTTAGAGTGAGTGCGTCGGAGGAGGCTTGGGACTGCCTGGTAAGGTAAGGTGCTGCTTTCTGCTTTTAAAAAACTGTTCTGGGTGGGTTTTGCAGGGTGGGTTTGGGCTGGGGGGGTTATGTTTCTGTGCTGTGTTGTTGTTTTGTTTTTTGGTGATTTTTTTTTTTATTTTTATTTTTTGCAGCCCCAGCACCTTCCGATGGGGCTTGTTCCGTTGTTTATTTTTTGTTTTTGTTTTTGTTTTTGCAGCCCCAGTGCCTTCCGATGGGGCTTGCTCCGTTGTTGTTGTTTTTTTTTGTGTGTGTTTTTTAAAGCCCCAGCGGCTTCGGGGCTTGCTCCGTTGTTTATTTTTGGTTTTTTTATTTTATTTTTTTTATTTTTGCAGCCCTAGCACGTTCCTACGGGGCTTGCAGTGTTTTATTTTTGTTTTATTTTGGGGGGGTATTTTTTTTCTTCTGGAACGGATTAATCACGTTCCAATGCATTTCAATGGGAAATGGTGCTTCGATTTACGACCATTTTGAGTTGCGTCCATCTTCTGGAACGGATTATGGTCGTAAGTCTAGGCACCACTGTAGATAGAAATACTTTATTATTCTCTTCTTCTGGTGGCATCCTGGGACTGTGCAGCTTGCCCAAGGCCACTATTACTATTGCCTAAATAGAAATACAGCACACTTCACTATAGTGGGATAACTGTGAGCAGTTGGCATGTGTACCTTCTCAGTCTCATCTCCACGTGCTCACTCTTGATGGGAAAAGCCTTTGCTCTCTCCTCTAACGAGAATACAGTGGATTGTGCAATCCTTCAAAAAGAAAACACCCTCGAATAGAAGATCGTCTATAACTTGGCCATCCTAAACATCAGCTAATATCTGTAGAAACAGAAGTGTTATAATAGATGGTCATTCATTTGTTTTCAAGCAATGTTGTAGTGCTTTGGGGGCACATTTAGGACATTTTGTTCCTATTGCTGACAGGGAAATTCAAGAGGAATAGGTAGAAGTTTCTCAATGCAGCCCCCGTATGTGCTGCCAAGGCTGGTCGCTCGTGTTTTAGAGTGAGGAAATCAGTTACACCGAGGAAGCTGTCATGTTGCTATGTGGTGTCAAGTCACTTCCAAGTTATAATGATCCTAATAGGGTTTTCAAGATGTGTGAGATGTTCAAGGAGTAATTTACAATTCCCATCCCTACCCCAAAGTCGAGCAGTGACTGCAACCAAGGTTTCCTGAGTTGCAGTCAAATACTCTCTCTGCCATAGCACACGGGTTTCACTGGATAGGTTGCCTGCTCTCCATTAAGCAGCCTCTGGCAATCCTCAGCCTCAGTAGAATATCACTAGGGAAATTCTTATATGGAAATGTGGAACATAGGGCTCTCCAAATGTTGTTGGACAGCAATGTTGGCAAAATAAGAATCTTGCATGCAAGCTAACTTTGGGTTTCAGTGAGAAGAGGGAGTTTTTTTAGCTTTTACAAACTAAGATGTCTGGCTTCTGCCACTAACTACTTAGCAAACCTCTTTTTTCTGATTCTATCTTGCCCCTTCTCTCTTCCTGTTTGTTCTCTTCACTTCTGTTGTTGTTGGGGGGTGTTGTTTTTTTTGCTCTCCCCTCTTTTTCTGTGACCTCTGACCACAGAAGACATAATACTCTGCTCCTGACCTCCAACCATGTGGGGGCATGGTGGACTCAGTATGATTGAGACTGCAGTTTCTTTCTTTTTCTTCTCTTTTGTACTTCTGACTGTAACTGAAGATTGCAGCTGTAAGTAAGGATACTTTTCCTACTTAAGATACTTTTCAGGTTGATTTTATAATCATGCAAAGTTCTAGTTACTATGAAAGGGGTACTTGGGCTACTTCTCTCACATACACACACATTTTTTCTAATGCCATTGCTGCTGCTGATTTGATTTACCTTAACTAAAAGGCTAACTAAAAAAGGGGGGGAGATTACCAAATTCCCCAAACCAGCAACCCGCATCATCCCTTACCATTGGTTGTTCTGCCTAGCGCTGATGAGAGCTTAGGTCAGCCACATGCAAATGGCCACATGCTCTCCACTTGTGTTCGAAGATGCAGACTTTCAAGGCCCTATTAACAAAGGGTGGGGCCTAAAGGTTTGAAGCACAAATTGGCTGTGTGCCATAAGAGAGGCCCCACCACCATCCCTAAGATATGTAGTGGTTCTCCAGGAAACACACAGAGGCTGTGCAACAGATGGGAAAATGTTGAAAGTGTTCTCGGAGGGTAGGAAGTCTGAACTCTGTTGCTATAATTGAATTTGACTCACCGTGTTTTCATGCTCTGTGTGATTTTATTTTTATTTTTTTAAAGGAGAGAGAGGGAGAGAAAAAAATGATCTAAATGTCGGTTCATTTAGACAAGCAGCTCTTGTGCAGATGTTTCTAATTGCCAAGCTGGCTGTATCTATTCCACCAGCATTTAATTAGCTGTTTAGCACTTTTACATGCAAACGAATGTAATGCTCAAGCAGATCAGTTGTTAGCACTAAACAGCTAATTACCCAGTTGTGGAGAAGTCAGGGTGGAGCATAACAAAAACAACTGATTAGCAGAAAGCAAAAAGCCAAAGTGTGCTACTGATAGACTGCCCCATAGAGCTTAAAGAACTCTCTGGGAGGTTTACAATTTAATTATGCAGGTTACACTTTCCCCTCCCGTGAGCTGGATATTCAGTTTACTGACCTTGGAAGTCAACGTTGAGCTGGTTACCTGGGCTTATCAGGATTGAACTCAGGTCGTAAGGAGATTCTTGACTGCAGTACTGCAGTTTAACCACTGAGCCTGAGGCTCTATTATTGCATTGAAGAAAGCTGATTACTGCAAAACAATTGTTTATTGCATACTCTCTCATTTACAGGGATCTTTCATTAGCTCTGAGGTACCTAGGTAAAGAGTACCCAGTGTGGTGTAGTGGATAAAGTAATAGACTAGGACTCAGGAGACCTGGGTTTGATTCCCTGGCTCTGCCATGCAAGCTCACTGAGGGGTGGAACTGTGGTAAAATCATTCTTTAAATACCCCCACTTTCCTTGAAAATCCTATTAGGGTCACTATAAGTCAGTTTTGATTTGATGGCACACAACCACCACCACTTGGGTAAAGGATGTCAATATGTATTGCATGTCCAGTCACTAAAAGTCAAGGTGTGTATGTAAGGGATTGAGTTCTTCTACAGAACTAAATAGAAGTTTATACAGGGGAATGATCATGGCCTTCTGCTTTTTTATCACTTTTCACTCAAAAGGATAGAATGCAACACACCAAACATCCCTGGAAATTACCTGCTTCAGAGTAAGACACTACCGGATAATGTAGCATTTCTTTTAAAGCAGATAGCAGGGCAACAACAGCAAGGTGAGTCTAAGTTATGGACTAACAAATCACTCAGGAAAACCAAAAGGATATAAGGTTAATCCTAAGAATAGTGCACACATCGTTTCATGAGAGGAATACCAATGAGTAACAGGGAGCACATGCAATTTTCTTATGGGATTTTTGTCCATTAATCCTGTAAAGGAAAAGCAGCAGAATGGGATACTGGGAGCAATATTTGTAGCAAATGATAAAGTGAAAAGAGATTTTCTGCATTGGATGAATTCCTAATTATAATAAAGTACTTCTAGATTCTTCCTCGAACACTTTCCTTTGCCACCTGAGTGCAGAATCATAGGATGGAATAGATAATGATGGTAATTTGGTTCAACCCCCTCTGCTGAGGCAGGAGAGAAAGAAATGGTTCCCCCTCTTTTTCTCCCCCCCTCCCTTCACTGGTAGGCTAAAAAAACCATGTTTTTTGTCAAGACATTTCCATGTTCAACCCCTGGCATCTCCACATAGGGCTGGAAAAACTCTTTTCCAAAACACAGGAGAGCATCTGCCAGTCAGTGTTGATAATATGGGCGTATATGGACTGTGAGGAAGTGTCTCCTTCCAGGATGTGGGAGCCGTATCTCAGAAGCAAAGTATTTGCTTTGCAAACCTGATTCAGTCCTTGATATCTGCAGTGGGAAAGATCAGGTCTCAGAGTTTGGGAAATATTTTTTTGTGCCTGAGATTCCAGACAATTGCTGCCAATCAGAGCAAACCATAAGCCACCTGACCAGGTAGACCAGTAGTCTGACCTGGTGTAAAACAGTTCTTGATGCTTGACCTTGCCTTTACTAATCAATACATTTTGGGCTCCAAAAAGCCCACATTTGCTCAGATTCAGTCTCTCATCTGCAACTTGGGGGTAACAATACTTATTTACTTTACAGAAACCGATACTGTTTTATAATTATTGTATTATATTACCTTTATGAGGCCAACCAAAAAGGCACAAGAATAATTTTGTAGTTGTCTGTCAAAAGCTAGTACTTTCAAGAATACAGAAGTGCTTTTTAAATGTATAGATTCTCCCCCTAAAAATGAATAAATCAAAAGAGATGAACCTGGCCTTATTTCAGAAAGCATTTAAATGCCTAGTGTAATCCAGTACACACTCCTTACATTCTCTAATATAGAGGACAAACCTTACATTTCAGCAAAACTCTGACTTTTCCATCCTAAATATTAATTTTCATTACCAGGCATATAATTTTAAAAATTAATTGAATTATGTAAGCAAATTTGCATTAAAAATACATAAATCCTCTTTCTATATTTTGCTACATCTGACATCCCATAATGACCTCCCATTTCAAATCTGTAACACAGTCTAATGAAGAAATTAGATCACACAAATCAATATGGAGTAGGAAAGGATTTTTGCTTCCTTGCTCCTATTTAGTGATTTCTTTCACCATATGTTTGGCATTTTATAAAGCGATTCCATTTCCTCACTCTTTCCAGTATATAAATGTCATTATATATGTGTAAAATAGGAGGAGATGTGTCTGAACTACTAATTAGAAAGGGTTTCAGGATATTAACTACGAACATCTGGATAGGCATCTGTGCTGGTGCAGTAAGAAGTATGAGTGACATTGATCAGTTATCTTGATATTGAAGGTTTGTACTTTCTTCCTTGGCAATAAAACAGTGGAGTCACATCAAGCCAGACTGCATATCTGCAGCATCTTTCAAGGGTTGAGGTGCAGGCAAAATGTGAGACTACAGGATTAAATGGCATGTTACGTTCAATACAGAGCATGCCACAAAACTTTATCATCTTTTTTAGACAAAAGCAAGCATTTGAAAGCCTGACCTGGATTGGGCCCATCATGTGCAGTTGGCAGATCAAGCGTTCTACCCACAGCTATTTCTCCTGCACTGTCCACAACTCACTGTGCAGGAACTTAAAAACAGAAAGAAAGAGGAACTTCATTGGCACCAGTGGAGATCTCTTCCGTCTTTTGGAGAGGAAAATGTAGCATACAGAGGAAAACTAGAGGGAAGCATTACCTTTTTTGATGTTTAGACATGGATCCCCTAACAAGAACACAGGGAACTGCCTGGAGTGACTCAAATGGCTGGGTCTATCTAATTGTTAGTTCTAACTGGTAGCAGCTCTCTAGGGTTTTCCAGCATGACTTTTTCCTAGCCCTACCTAGAGATCCTAGGACGGTGCTGGACCACTGAGTTATGTCCCCTTCCCCAGACAGTGTCCCCTGATGGTCTCCCATCCACATACTAACTGTTGTGCTTCAAAAATCAGACAAGAGCAGCGTATCCAGACAGCGGTGTTGTATTCAGGTATTTTGTTGTTGTTTTTAATATGAAACTGTCAGATTTCTTGATATAGGAGACAATGCTTTAGATTGAAAAGGATTGATCTACAACACCAGGGCTAAACGGTCGAAGCTGGACATTGAAAAACCAATGCAGGATAATTCAGCCGCCTGTGTCGAGCTAGGGAGGTGCCTGCTTGGCTTTGCCCATCAGCAATAATGGAATTGAGTTCCATGCTGTAGATAATTGCCTCAAGTCATTCTCCAGCCACAGGGAAGGTAAGATTAATAAAGAGCATTTGTTATAATTCTGCAACCAATTTATGTAATGGAACACATAATAAATAACCACACTGAATGCAAGCATTTATCACCGCCAATTTATACATCTATTTATTCAGTGTGTGTTAAACCAACCATTTATATGAATAAGCCTTGTTCTCTCTGAATCCCATTTTTCCTTGGTGTTAAGCAAAGAATGATCAGTAGCCAGCATTTTTGTTTTGTTCTGTTTAATTTGATGTCTACCTCACCAAAGCGCAGGACAGCCCACACTGGAAACTGGAGTGCAGGGTCTGACAGAGCATAGATTTGAGCCTCTGACAGCAAGCATGGTATCATCTTCTGCATCTAAAAGGCCAGGATGATGCAAAAATCCTATGGCCTCTGCTTTCAGAGGAAGGAAGGAAGGAAGGAAGGAAGGAAGGAAGGAAGGAAGGAAGGAAGGAACGAACGAACGAAGGAACGAAGGAACGAAGGAACGAAGGAACGAAGGAACGAAGGAGCTGGTGTTGGGAAAAGAATGGGAAATGAAGGGTTAATTTATTTGCTCTTTTATTTAATGGGGTGATTTTGTGCTTTGGCATTTCCCCAATGTTACTTTCTTCAGTTTAAGCTTGAATTTTGCTATAAGAAGCTGATGATCAGAGCCACAATCAGCTCCAGGTCTTGTTTTTGCTGATGGTATAGAGCTTCTCCATCTTTGGCTGCAGAGAACATAATCAATCTGATTTCGGTATTTGCCCTGCTTCGTTTTGAACTCCAAGGCCAAACTTACCTGTTGTTCCTTTCATCTCTTGACTCCCTACTTTAGCATTCCAGTCCCCTATAATGACAAGAACATCTTTCTTTGGTGTCAGTTCTAGAAGGTGTTGTAAGTCTTCATAGAATTGGTCAATTTCAGCCTCTTCAGCATCGGTGGTTGGTGCATAAACTTGGATTACTGTGATGTTGAAAGGTCTGCCTTGGATTCGTATTGAAATCATTCTGTTGTTTTTGAGATTGTATCCCAGTACAGCTTTTCCCACTCTTTTGTTGACTATGAGGGCTACTCCATTTCTTCTATGGGATTCTTGCCCACAGTAGTAGATATGATAATCGTCTGACTTGAATTCGCCCATTCCCGTCCATTTTAGTTCACTGACGCCCAGGATGTCAATGTTTATTCTTGCCATCTCCTATTTGACCACATCCAGCTTACCAAGGTTCATAGATCTTACATTCCAGGTTCCTATGCAGTATTTTTCTTTGCAGCCTCAGAGTTTCCTTTCACTTCCAGGCACGTCCACAGCTGAGCGTCCTTTCGGCTTTGGCCCAACCACTTCATTAGCTCTGGAGCTACTTGTACTTGTCCTCCGCTGTTCCTCAGTAGCATGTTGGATGCCTTCCGACCTGAGGGGCTCATCTTCCAGCGTCATATCTTTTAGCCTTTTGTTTCTGTACATGGAGTTTTCTTGGCAGGGATACTAGAGTGGCTTGCCAGTTCCTGCTCCAGGTGGATCGCGTTTAGTCTGAACTCTCCACTATGACCTGTCCATCTTGGGTGTCCCTGCACGGCATAGCCCATAGCTTCTCTGAATTACTCAAGCCCCTTCGCCATGACAAGGCAGTGATCTATGAAGGGGCTTATGTTACTACTACAAAATTATAACATTGAGGAAAAAAAATGGTTGCATTTTATTGTGAATGCGATAGACATTGATAAACATTGAGAATTTTTCTGTTTGATTTCTACAAGAATATCTTGTAAAATATGTTAGTTTGGTTATTAAAAGCAACTCACTATATGTTCTTAAACCAGTCTGGTAACTATTCTATTGAAATTCTGGAAGTTGTAGAACCACAAATCTGTATAACTTTATTAACCACTATCCAAGGGAATAAGTACAACGGTCATTATTTGCCTTCCTGCGGACTAGAGCTCAGACCATAGAATTGTAGGTTGACTCCAACCACTTACCAATACAGGAAACCTACACCTCAGATGTCTCTGGCAGATGATCACCTAACATCTGTTTGAAAACCTCCTATAAAAGAAAGTCAACCACTTTCTGAGGTGGTCACTTCCACAGCTGAACATCTCCATTGGGAAGTGGCTAATGTTCTAATATGCCTACATCCAGTCTTGAGGGATCTCAATTGGTCCCCAAGAATCCTTGAAAATTATGGACAGAGGCACTGCAATGGCATCCAGAAGTTCCTTTAGCACTCTTGGATGCAGTTAATCTGGCCCTGAAGACTGGAATTCATATAAAATATATTTTCTATTCCTCCCCCCTGCCCCCTTTTAAACTTCTCTTTAGCTGCAGTCCTTCATGGCATCATTCCTTGTGTTTTCCTCAGGTTGAACACCATCTGAGAGAAGTCAGAGACAACATAGGTGCTGAACAGTTCCATCTTATCTCTGTGATCCATTCACATTTCTCCCAGAGGAAGAATGAGGAAGTGGACTTACCCCTTCTTTGTTCCTCCTCTTGTTCCAAGCGTAATTGGAAGAAAGCATGAGAAGGGACCCTTTTCATTATGTTTATCCTCTCTGGAAAGTTTGAGCTTATTCCGAACTTTAGCCCTCCTGACCTTCTTCCTATAAATACTGATTGGTTGGTTGTAACTTCAGCTTAGTTTCACACACCCACGTCCTGCTAGATCTCACTTTTTCTTCAGGTGTCTTTTTCTTGTCTTTGCTGTGTTTTGTTTTGCCTGGAAGGGCTTTGTAAGTTTCATAACTCAGTGACCAATTATATACCCTGTTTCCCTGAAAATAAGACCTAACCTGAAAATAAGCCCTAGTATGATTTTCCAGGATGCTCGTAATATAAGCCCTACCCCAAAAATAAGCCCCCGGTAAGTGAAACCCCGCCCTCTGCCATTGTGCAGCAACCAGAACATGACATGAATGTATTTGAATAAACGTAGATTGTTGTACATGAAAAAAATAAAACATCCCCTGAAAATAAGCCCTACCTACTGCGTTTTTTGGAGCAAAAATTAATATAAAAAACCCTGTCTTATTTTCAGGAAAACACGGTAGATAAATATAGCATTGCTCCTGCCCCCTCCTTCCTGTTTCACCTGAAATGTAATTACACTACAACCTCCCCTTCATCATTAAAATCAGCACAGAGGTTTCTTGGCTGCAGTCCAGGGGTCTCCACAGAGCGGGAAGAATTCGCTCCCTCCCTCCCTCTCCACAAGATGTATCGTTCTGGTGAGGCAGGTAAGAAGCAATACATTATGTTCCCGCATAATCCCATTTATTTGGCTCAAGCCCTCAAAGGAGGCAAAGGTTGGGGACATTTTGTTTCAAGACTACAGATGGCTGGGGGATTCTGGGAGTTGCAGTCACCCCCAAGAAAACCCTTTTCCAAGCTCAAGGATGGCATGGCTTCATTTGGTCAGCGATGTTCCTCAGCAATATAGACATTCAAGGGAAACAGGAAAAAAAATCTTACACTGTTGTCAAGTTGAGTTTTGTATTGTGGGAGGGAAAAGGGTGTTAAAATTCACAGTCCGAAGTTCATTGTGTGAAACATGCCTACCTGAAGAAACCGCCCATAAATACTGTGTGGTTTTCTTTTGGACAAGAGGGCGAGAGGGTAGGAAGTACTTAACGGGGATATTGGCTGGCTGCTTAGTTAAAAATGCATCGCTTTCTTGCAATGCCTCACCCAGAAAGTGTTTGAAATTGCTCGGGCTGTTTCTTATGTATAGCTTACTAAATGAACATAAAACAGCCCATTGAACTGGATAACCAATACAAATGCTAATTTGTTGCTCTGCCATCTCCAAGGGAGGAAACAGCTACAATGTATGAGCAGTTTTAGCCTGTGAAATCTAATTACAGTATGGATATAGTTGCCCACCAAAAAGGTCCAGCATCCTGCTCGTAGGAGAAACCCAAGGACATCCCCCAGTTACTGAAAGGAAAAAAGAGGTTACCTACCTGTAACCATAGTTCTTCTAGTGGTCCTCTGTGAATTCACACAAATGCGTTGTTCTGCGCCTGCGCTGAATGTCTCGGAAGATTTTAGAGCTTAAAAGTACAAAGTTAGTGGGACGTTCCCCCGTGGAGCACATGTTCCGCCTACCTAAGATTCCCCTCAGTTCCTAGAATTTGTCCGCCGGGCAGAAGAATCATTTAATATAACCCGTGACGGACAGAGGGGAGGATGGGTGGAATGTGTGAATTCACAGAGGACCACTAGAAGAACTATGGTTACAGGTAGGTAACCTCTTTTTCTTCTTCGTGGCCTCTGTGAATGCACACAAATGGGTGACTGGCAAGCTTCACTTACTGGATGGTGGGACGTCATGGTAGGAAGGATGCCAATACAAATCTGCCAAATCCAGCATCATTGCGTGCTCTCACATCTAGGCGGTAATGCCTGACAAAGGTCAATGGGGTAGACCATGTTGCAGCACGACAGATGTTAGGAATCTCGATTCCACGCTGGAAGGCAGTAGATGTTGACAGCGCTCTAGTGGAATGTGCATTCAAATGATCAGGAGGTGGTTTGCTTGATAGTTCATATGCCAGAGAAATAGTTTGGACTATCCATCTGGAAATGGATTGTGATGAGGCTGGGCCTCCCTTGTGAGGTCCATGGAAACATATGAAAAGTCTGTTAGTTTTCCTGAAAGCCTTAGTTCTGTCAAATAAAATGCAAGAGAGCGTCTTACGTCTAGCATGTGGAGCATGCGCTCTAGAGAGATTGATGGTGATGGGAAAAACAATGGTAATATAATTGGTTGATTTAGATGAAATTCTGATACAATCTTGGGCAGAAAAGAGACATCAAAATACAAAGTCACCTTGTCTGGATGAAATTGGATAAAGGGTGGATCAGAACGAAGAGCAGCAAGCTCACTGGCTCTTTTAGCAGATGTTATAGCCACCAGAAAAGATGTCTTTAGAGAAAGCAACCTAAGATTTGAAGAGGCCATTAGTTCGAATGGTGGGCGCATGAGAGCATTAAGGACAATTTGTAGTGACCATTGGGGAATAATACATTGACGTGGTGGACGGATGTTATTGAGTCCTTTGAGGAATTTTTTAACTGTAGGGTGAGATAAAACTTTTGCTGACGTGGAGTTATCTGGTTGATGGGCAACGATGGCTGATATATGGACTTTTAAAGTGGAATGAGAGAGTCCAAATTCGAAGAGATGGAGTAAGAAGGTAAGTAGTGTCTTCAAGGAAACAAGTATTGCAGGTAAGTTATTTATTTCCGTATAATTAAGGAAGGCTTTCCACTTATTTGCATATAGAAGCTGAGTTGATGGTATTCGCGCTCGATCCAAGATGCGCTTCAAGGCGGGAGTATCCTCCAAGCTGTCAAGTTCAACGATGGAAGGTCTGGATGGTAGACCATCTCGTCATTCTGAGTTAGGAGGTCGGGAACCGGAGAGAGTCTAAACGAGTCTGTCGACATCGACCTGAGGTGAGTGAACCACAGTTGCCTCGGCCACCAGGGAGCGAAGAGGATCACATTCGATTGAAAGTGTCGGAGGCGGATAATTGTCCGTTGTATGAGTGGTATTGGTGGGAATAGATAAAGTAATTCCCTGTTCGAATCCGTCATGAACGCGTCCCCGATGGAGTTCTCGTCTGCTCCGGCTCGAGAGCAATAGACACCGCATTTGGCATTCGCACTCGAAGCGAAGACATCAATGGTAGGTACTCTCCAACGGCGACAGAGTTGATCGAAAATGGTATCCTTGAGGGACCACTCATGAGTCCTCGATGTCATACGGCTGAGATGATCTGCTATGTAATTGTCGTCCATGGAAATATGTACTGCAATAGGGAAGATGTGATGTTGGTAACACCATTCCCACAGGTCGATGGCTAGGTACAGGAGGGATAAAGAATGTGTTCCTCCCTGTTTGTTTACATAATATAGGGCAGTTGTATTGTCCGTTGCCAGTTGCACCACTCGACCCTCGATGATTGGAAGAAAGGCATGGAAAGCTCTGATGATCGCTAAGAGCTTGAGATGGTTGATGTGAAGTGATTGTTCTTGTCTAATCCATAGGCCATTAATTTTGTGATGAAGACAATGTGCTCCCCAGCCAGACGGGCTGGAGTCGGTGGTGACCTGCACCGTCGGATGGAAGAGCAGGAATGGGCGTCCGACACAGAGGTTCTACATCGATGTCCACCAAGTGAGTTGATTGGCTAACTGGTGTCACAGTCAATTTCATGGATGGGTGGTCTATCACCGGGTTGAATAGTGGCAGGTACCACGATTGGAGCGACCTCATTTTGAGTTGGGCATGCTGGATTACCGATGTTGTGGATGCCATGAGCCCGAGGAGGTGTTGAACATGATGGGCTGGAACAGAAGTTTGAGATCGAAAGGGGCAAATTTCCTTCTTTAACCTTATAACTTGTTCCAGGGGGATGAAGACCCTGGCTTGCATGGAGTCGAAGAGGGCTCCGATGTAGGTGACTGTGCTGGTTCGAGATGAGATTTTGTATAGTTTACTTTGAGTCCGAGGTTCTGAAGTGTGTCGAGCATGATGGTTGTAGCTCTCATGGCGTTTTGGTACGACGTCGCAACTATCAGCCAGTCGTCTATGTATGAGTAGATGTTTATACCCTGAAGGTGGAGATGCGCTGCAACTGGTGCCATGCACTTCGTGAAAGTCCTCGGCGTCGTGGAAAGTCCGAATGGTAGGGATCAGAATTGGTACACGATGTTGTCGAATTGGAATCTGAGAAATTTTTTATGAGATGGATGGATCGAATTATAGAAGTAAGCGTCCTGTAGACCGATCACAACAAACCATTCTCCCCTTTATCTGGGGTTTTCGAAAAGGCTGACATTGATGGGACTGATTTTGATTCCGAAAGGATGATGTCGATGGTGGTGGACCTTGAAAGGACCTGTCAACTGGTTGTGATCTGAATTGTCGATATGGCTGGAATCTCTGATACGATTGTTGTTGAAATGATTGAGGATATCCTTGTTGGTAAGGTAGTGCATATCGCACATGCTTCGGTTCTTGATAATATGAATGTCCTTGGTATGCTTCCATGTGATATGGATTGCAATACAGGACAACTTCCTCCACGTCAAAATGATGGTACTGTGGGAAATTGGTATACTGGTAGTACTCTCCGTACGGAAGTATATATTGAAAAGGAGAAATATGCTTCCATTTCTCCTGATGTTTTCGGGGAGAGTGTTGAGGAGAGTCCGATCCTGAAAGTTGGATTTCAATCGCCCGCCCTGATGCAGGGCTAGAATGGGCCAAGGCCTGGCTGGATGGTGTATCAGCCATTGAGACGCCAGTGTGCTTCCGTTCCTCCCGATGCCCTCGGGGAGAGTGCCGAGGAGATGCCGATCCTGAAAGTTGGACCTCAATCGCCCGCCCTGATGCAGGGCTAAAATGGGCCGAGGCCTGGCTGGATGGCGCACCAGCCACCGAGAGGCCAGTGTGCCTCCGTTCCTCCCGATGTTTTCGGGGAGAGTGTTGAGGAGAGTCCTATCCTGAAAGTTGGATTTCAATCGCCCGCCCTGATGCAGGGCTAGAATGGGCCGAGGTCTGGCTGGATGGTGCATCAGCCATTGAGAGGCCAGTGTGCTTCCGTTCCTCCTGATGCCCTCGGGGAGAGTGCCGAGGAGAGGCCGATCCTGAAAGTTGGACCTCAATTGCCCGCCCTGATGCAGGGCTAAAATGGGCCAAGGCCTGGCTGGATGGTGCATCAGCCACCAAGAGGCCAGTGTGCCTCCGTTCCTCCTGATGCCCTCGGGGAGAGTGCCGAGGAGAGTCTGATCCCAAAAGTTGGACCTCAATCGCCCGCCCTGATGCAGGGCTAAAATGGGCCGAGGCCTGGCTGGATGGTGCATCAGTCACCGAGAGGCCAGTGTGCCCCCGCCTCTCCCGATGTTTTCGGGGAGAGTGTTGAGGAGAGTCCGATCCCAAAAGTTGGACCTCAATCGCCTGCCCTGATGCAGGGCCAGAATGGGCCGAGGCCTGGCTGGATGGCGCACCAGCCACCGAGAGGCCAGTGTGCCTCCGTTCCTCCCGATGTTTTCAGGGAGAGTGCTGAGGAGAGCCCAATCCTGAAAGTTGAACCTCAATCGCCCACCCTGATGCAGGGCTAGAATGAGCTGAGGCCTGGCTGGATGGTGCATCAGCCATTGAGAGGCCAGTGTGGGGAGATAGGCTACCAGTTGACATCAGAGCGTGAGCCTTTTTTGTTCATAGCTGTCTCCCAAAGGTGAGATCGGAGCCTTTGGAGCCTTTGCTTAAGTGCCGGCTTGGTCAATTTTTTGCATGCCGCACAAGAATGGGTTGGGTGTTGCTCGCCCAAGCAGAATAAACAACATTCGTGGCCGTCAGATAATGGGATCTTATTTGACCAGCCGACACACTTTTTAAAAGGAGCTGTTGAGGCCATAAAGAGCGGGAAACCAGAGGGAGAGACGGTTGAAGAGATGGGGGAGGGGCGGGAAGCCAAAAGTGGGAAAGGCAAAGAAACGGAACTAACTGACAGGGGAATGTCAATTAGTTGTTGATTAGAAGGGGAAATACTAATATAGTCGCTAAAAATCGCTCAGAAACATGCTCTATTCTTCTGGAGATCCGATCAGCACGGTGGAAAAAAGGAACTGAGGGGAATCTTAGGTGGGCGAAGCATGTGCTCCACAGGGGAACGTCCCACTAACTTTGTACTTTTAAGCTCTAAAATCTTCCGAGACATTCAGCGCAGGCGCAGAACAACCCATTTGTGTGCATTCACAGAGGCCACGAAGAAGAACCAATAATCACTCCCCCTTGAAAAAGTACCCCAGGCAATCATTGTAATAGTTTCCCTTCTATTAGCAGTAATTGTTCGGATATGAATCCCAGTTCAGTATTGTCAAAACTTTTACTGCTGGGGGGGAAAAAACCTTTCCCACTTTAGAACATTTCGATTGGATCTAACTGGAACTGATATATTCTGTAACTACCTATCCAGAGCAACTGAAGCCTGACTAATGAATCTAAACACTGATGTCTATCTCAGGCCTTTTAGTGCTAGTTTTGAATGAAAAGGCTACCGCTATTGCTGTGCATAATAACAAGCACAAAGAATGAATAAGATTAGCAGTGATCCCAAGCTAAAGATGCAGGAGATATGTTGCTTCTTGAAACCTCTTTGCCCTCAAGCATTACAAACGGATGGTTGTCTGCTTTCTAGCATACCTTCTTCTTCAAAGAAAATTGACTCTCGTTCTCCAACAATTTGGCACAGATTCTTATGTTGCAAAATATATGCAACATTAAAAGCAATGGTTCCATCAGAACAAGACTTCCGGGTAAAACTGTAGGTGCCTATTGAGAAAACTGAATAGGAGCCTCGACCCTGTTTTCCAATGTATTAAGCTTGGCTTACCATGTTTTAGTGCATGGAGATGTGTTATCAACTGAAGCAGAAGTGGCAAAGTATGGCTCTCCAGATGTTTCTGGACAGTGATGCTGCTCAGCATCGCTAGTGATTAGGAGTAGTGGGAGTTGGAAGCCAACCACATCTGGGGAAAGGGTCAGTTTATGCCCTCTCTTGATCCAAAAAGAAAGCTCTGACAAGGTCAACATTTACAATTCTTTAGTTGCACCACTTTCTAAAAAGGAGTTAAACACTACACTTTCCTATGCCTATCCTAACTATGCTGGGTCACAATATAATAGACACAATACAGCAGGGACAAGATATGGGGAAGGAAGAGAGAACATATCATGTCAGAGAATCTGATTCCTGAACCTCTCCCTAAGAGTCCTACAGAACTTTATAGAGCTCCAGGGAAAAATCAGAAGCCTGTGTTCATCATAGCTGGCATTTATCCCAAAAGGGTTAAGTCCAGTATGAACCAGAGGAATATTTTGCACCCTGTACAGTTTTCTCCCTTCTTCTGAATATCCTTCAACTTATTTGCCCCATGCAAGACAGACAAACTGAATGCCCAAGAAAATATTTTCTTCTTTTAATAGAGCAGGCACACAAAAACAGGTATATATCTGTTGTACTATTGTCCATCCACTGAATATCCAAAAAATCTTAACTATAAAAATGTAATACAATCATCCAGCATGAACCTCTTTGGTTTGAGGGGATGACTCCCTGAAGGTACTGTGAAAGGATGTTCATTGATTTGGATTTATATTTATTACTGTTTAAAGTAGAATCATTCAATTAAATTGGTTAAGTCAGACATGGCTAAATTATTACTTGTCCTGATTATGCCAAACTTACCATCAACCTGATGACATAAAAGAAGTATGAGATCATCATGCTATCCACTGCTTTGCAACACTGAATAATATGATCATGGAGATTTTTTTGCAGGGTAAATTACATGTACGTGATTGCATCTGATCATAAAAGCGGAGAATCATATAATTATGGGACTGCAAAGGGTCCTGAGGATTTAGTTCAACCACCACTCAATGCAGGAACCCATAGGTAAAGCATCACTGACAGATGGCTGTCCCACCTCACCTGTTTAAATACCTCTGATGAAGGATTGTCCACCACTCTTACTTCTGTTGATGTAGCCAAGAATTACATTAACCTTTTGGCTGATACATCACCCTGTTATGTAGCTGGTGCACTACTAAGACTGAGTATTATGTTCACACAAACTATACCCAAATCAAGTGTCACCCATCCTATATTTATGCATCTATTTTTTCCTGCCTAAATGTCTAAATTTACATTTTCCCTATAGAATTTTAGTTTATTTTAGTCAGTTCTCCAGTTTGTTAAGGTCATCTTGAATCATGTGTCTGTCTTCTGAGGTATTAGCTACCCTACCCAGTTTGGGATCCTCATCAAATTTTATGCAAATTTGAGCAGAGCATCCTCCCCTCTCTTCCATCCAAGTCATTTCTAAAGATGATTAACAACACCAGGCTTATGATGGAACCCTGAGGATGTTACTTCTCTACCAAATCTCTAACTCTATTTTTTAAAAAAAGAGAGAGAGATGAGATTAGTCTGGCATATGGCTTGTTTTATAGAAATCCAAATCTTAGCATCTGATATGTATGCAAAGTCTAGACTGGAAGGTTAGATTGAGACTACATGAGCCCAAAATATGTAACAAGTCAGTTTGACACTAACAATTTACTCAATTGTAAAATATCTCTCAAGCGCATAACAAGGTACCATTTCTGCCATAAGTGTCTATATAACTCTTCTACAATTGGTATGCACTACATTGTGTGATGGCATTTTGAAATATTTTCAGTGTAAAAGTCTCAGTATAAAACCAAATTCACATCACTTTAAGTTTATCTACATTAGCATAATTCTCTGTGACATCCTATTATAACGCCTTCTACAGAAACATTGCTTTTTCAAACAAACTTCACAGCAGAGCTGCACACTCCGAGAGCTGAAATATTCAAGGAATTGATGGACCTTACGTTCCTTCTGCAAAATTGGATTTCTAGGTTCACTCAGAGAAGAAGCTGGACAGATTGGGACACAAGAAAACATTATGGGTAGCTGGCGAAGGAAGGAAGGAAGGAAGGAAGGAAGGAAGGAAGGAAGGAAGGAAGGAAGGAAGGAAGGAAGGAAGGAAGGAAGGAAGGAAGGAAGGAAGGAAGGAGCTGGTGTTGGGAAAAGAATGGGAAATGAAGGGGGGGGGAAATTCCAAGGAAAAAAAGATCTTCTGGATTTGAAGTTTTTACCTGTCACCAGTTGCTTTCACACTTGAATGACACATTACATTTTTTTTCTTTACGTGCTTATTTGTTTTCACCATATGTTGCTTCATGGTTAAAAGAATGTATGTCTGTAATGTATGCATGCTGTAGGCATTACAAACAGTAGGCTGTATCCAGATTGAAGCTTAGTGGAAACTGTCTTCCCTGCCCCCAAAATGCTGTGTGGAGATTCAGGGCAACCTATTGAAGGGGACAAGCTGTGACGGGTTTGGGAGAGAGACAGGTTCTCTGTGGGGGAAAGGGCAGGGGTATTTTCAGTGGGTCAAAAAGATCTTCTCCATGCTTCTCCTGGTCCAGCTCAGGCTCCAATTTTACTTGCCAAAAAAGGCCCCTCTTCTCCCCACTGGCTCTCTGTTTTCTCAATGTAATTTTCACGTCAGGCCCCCGTTTAATTGGGACTACAGGGGGTGAGGAGACTTACTGCACCTTACTCCTCACCCTCAGGCCCCATTTCACATTGGGACCTCATGCTGGCAATTGGAGGCTGGCAGAATCCAAGTGAGGAACCGTGAAGTTCGTATCTTGCATATTCCTGTAATCCCTCCACTTTGGCTCCAGGCAAAGTCCATTTCATTCCCCCATACTCTTTAAACCCTTTAATCCACTGTGTACGTTTTATTGTATTTGGTTGGTCGGTCTGTTCTGTATCTTATTCTGCTCCTTTCTCGATCTTTATGATTAACTGGCTTGTTTTCACTTTTGTTGTTAGTCATCTAAGAGCACTCCAGTCCTGAAGGTGAGAGACATGCATTTCATACTTTATCAAATAACAGCAGTCTCTACTGTACACGACAGGAGTCCTACATAATGAGATATATTCAAATGTTGAAACACTGAGATTTTGCCCGCTCCACAGCTGACTCTGCTAATGCACACAAATATTTGCATTTTCCTTGGTCTCATGTCATAGACCCACAAATAAATAAAAGTCAAATGGAAATAGACAGATGGAGCAAACCGCATGTGGCATTTTTCTCTCTGCAGAAGTTCACCAGCGACACCATGAACATAATGGTCCAGATTTTGTCAATGGCATGACATCTGTGATGTCAAGCAGAAAGCATGTTTTGCAGATATCTCAGGCACCTTATAGGATGTCACCGAATGAGCACAATGTGTTCCTTTTGTTTTAACTGACAAGAACAAATTGCTCTTCCTTTCTGGAGAGAGGTAGCTGTCTGTTTTTCCCAAAGCCCTGAACCTAAAGCAGTCAGTTGCTTTGCAGTTGTTAGTACAGGCATTTGGGAACCTTCAGGGAAGGAAGGGGAGGCAGTAGACTCTTTTATTCTTTTGCCCTCTTAATTCCATTCCCCCAAGAAATCAATCATTTGAAGGGTCAGAGAAATCTTCCTTTGTCACCCAGCTCAGAGGAAGCGTCGTCTGTCACTCAGGCATCCATTCCTGCACAGCTAGGGTTCCCCCCCCCCAAATAGTTATTGTCTTGGTGGTAAAGAATCAGTCAGCCATATTCCACAGAATTCTATACGTTGTGGATTTGTGGTCCTGAAGAAGTTATTGGATTCCAACGTCCATCAATCTAATCAACCATGAGGGATGATGGGAACTGCAGTCCAACATAACCTAGATGATGACAAGTTGCTCAGCCTTCCTTAATGACATACGGCTTTTACAACACTGTTCCCAATAATGGAATGGATACCAGAATACCATGATGACATTATGCTCATAAAACAGAGACCATTACTTCTTACTTTACTATGTGTTTATCAGGCAACTGTTTTCTACAAGCACCTATTTCAGAGTTATAGCTTCAAAGGCACAGTGTGGTTTTGTAACCATCCAAAGAAATGAATCATATTATCTTCCTTCCTTTGAGATTGGCAATAAAGTAATAATAACAGTCACAAACAATAACAATGAAACTTTATTTCCAGATTTTATATACACATCTTTTAAAGAAGTAGAACTATGAAAATATGTACAGTAGCAGCTACCACAAAAATTAGTCCCACAGCTAAAGCAAGCGAATAACATTACAGCTAAATTATCTATACAATCTGTTTTGTTACTAGGGAGAAGTTCATATTGATCAAAAGTAACAGAGTTGTCAATGGAATGTGCAAAACTATGTAAATATTTGACTGTGCTTTAAAGAGTCTGACATTTCCAAATTAGCTTTGTTGTTTATAAATAAAGTTCCAAACATGCTCAGTAGATCAATGAAGATGCTTGGAATTAGTATAATGAGCCATTCAAATGCTTCAACTCTCAGGCAGCCTACCTATGCATTACATAGGCGGAATGTGGGCTGGATCTATCAGAAAATCCATTATTTGAATGTAGAACATAGATATTTAATAGCATACAATCCTTTCTTTCCCCCCCTCTTAGCTGATGAGATTGTCTCAACCAACACTGCATTCTAAATATTAAGAGGCCAGAATCCTATTGGTTTTTTACACTGGTATAAGTGTAGTGGTGTAAACTGCAGCAACAAAAATGCTGCTGCTTAATGAGTCGCTACTTGCATCCTTCATCATGCAACTCATGCTGACTGGCATAAGAAATGTAAACAGTGACTTGTTCACTAACAGCAATCTGCACTTACACTGGTGTAAATTTCCCATAGGATCTTGGCCACTGTGCAGTGCATGTGCCTGCTCCTGTTTCTAACAGATGGCAGTTGTTTCATTCATGAGTAATTTGTATAATACAGTTTTCAGGTTTCTTGCTTTCCACATCCCAGAGAAAGAGAGGAGCGTTGGCTCAGTTTGAAGGCAGTTTACCCCATCATCATCTCATCACTGATGCAAATGTGAAACCAAGCACACTGAAAATGCAAGTGTGAAATATTGGCAGGGGACTGAATTTTAATATACATTATGCCTTCAGAGATATGAAAGATAATGATTATCAGAAGTGAGCAGGTTGCAGCAAGAGGGATGAGCTTGTATCATATTCTTCCAGGAATAAAGCAAGGTTTTCCATTTTTAGAGTCACCCTACAGTGGAAAAATAAGTTCATCCCTATATTATTAATTCAACATTAATTCTGCAGAGGTCTTTGGACGGGGACTGCCAGTGACTGAATCAGAATGAATTATTTTGGATTCATCTTGAATGCCGGGCCTTTTGCTGTCTGAAGGCTGGGACTAAAGAAGTACAGTAGGCAAGAGATCATAGCTAAGTAACTTTGCAACAAGCTAAATTCTCTTTATGATGTGGGTTGTCTTGCTGCTCCCGCCAGAGTAAGCCATAACAACTAACAGATTGGACTCTATATGTTCACATTTCAAAGTCCCATATGTTAGCGGTTATGGCTTACTTCAGTAGAAGAAGCAGGACAACTCACATTATACAAAGAATTTAGCCTGTTGGCTAAAGTTCATGATCCTTTTAAAACCCACCTTGGGATGAGTGTCTGAATCCTGTATGTATGAGACAGGATGGGGAATATTTGGTTGTCCAAGAATTTAGGCTCCTTAACTCCCATGAACTTATCCTACCATAGCTAATGGTAATAGACTAAGGTGGTGGTTGTCCAAAATATGAGGATGGCCAACGGCTTCCTACACTAATCCGTAGGGTACAGTGAAGCCCAAAGAAGACAAAAAATTGAAGAAACCTTAACAATGATGTATTCCAATGCAGACGGCAACATTATAAAATCAAGCACACAAAAACACGTGGTCTCCTACATTCCCATTCCATTTTATTAACAATATTTCCAATTAAATTCTTTAAATATATTGTATGATCACACTTCATATTTTATTCTTTATAAACATTACGGTTGCCAAGGTTTGTATCAGATTATGAAGGGTTTGAGGAATACCAGGCTGATCCAGCAATCTCTTTAGAGTTCACATGGATCTCCTTTACTTATCATATTAGAAGTCTAGAGGCATCTCTGAAGTCTATTGTTAGCCAAATTGTATGGAAGATTTATAGTGGTGAAGTGAGGTGGGAGGTTGGAATGTCTTTGGATCAAGCTCTGCAGATTATAACCCTAACCCAGCCTTTACAGTACAAAGAAACGTGGTCAACCATCTCAGATAATAGCTGGGAACACCTTGTGAAAAGAAAATGAACTTTGATGGAGAGGTTCAAACAGATTCCACATCCTGCATCTCCCCTCCCCGATCACAACAAAATACTTAGGAAACACTTAACACTCATCAACTCTGTTTATGGCAGGCTGATAAAAATATGCAGAGTGATGTACAGAACCATTTTCAAGGAGGTGGTGAAGCCATGTGTTCCAACATGTAAGAGTTGTGACTTATTACCTCTTGAGCCAACCCTAACTCACATCATCAGGACTGTGGCATCTCCTGCGAATCTCATATGTAAGCTGACTAATGAGCTAAATTATAAGACAAATTAGTCACTTCTTGAATATTAAACCTGCAGTATATAAAATGCAAATCTCTACTACAAGGAACTAGTTCCAAAATAGGTAATAGAAATTAATGTGAGATTCATTGTTATTTGATGCCTGTTCTTTAAAGTCCATGGGTATTTTAACACCAGGCAATTGAGTTTTGTTCATGTTTCTTGTTCTTATATGAAAAGGTGATAACCTCACGTTTGTCTCTGGATTGTGTTCTTCAACAACAAACTAAAGCTGGGGTATGTTCTCTTTTTCCAACAGATTGTTCATAACTGTACTTATCAATTATTTACTACTAATTCATATTTGATTGCTTGGGAATGAATATCAACTACTTATTTATAAAGGAGAAAATGTGCTGTGTGATCATGTATTGTATGTCAAGTGCTTGATTGGAAACAGTAGTAATCAAAACTTTTAAAAAACACGACAACCAAGGGTGAAGCCTGAATGATGTACTTGAAATAATCTTTTTGCCCAGTCTTCTCTCAAAATGGTGAAAAAGCAAAGGAGATAATTGTATTTAGTTTTCTACTACAAAAAATGTACAGAAAAATCTGATCAGAAATGCAGTAACTACTGCTAAATCCCGTATCTCCAGTAGATGAGACACAGAAGAATCTCAGGGTTTGCAAACAAAAGATTTCTGGACCAATTCACATAACCCACATGACAGGATGACAATGTAAATTGAGTGGAATTATGCAAAATGATGCCAGTCTATGACTTCTCTATGATGACTAGGATTACTCCTGACTCATATTCCACAATGAAACTGTGGGCATTAGCTGCAAGGGCTACAGTGCCAGTGTAAAGCAATCAGATTAGATGCCTGGTCAGGACTAGAAATGGGCTTGGTCCTCAATTCGGAGGTTCATGCTGGTTCATATGTGTGGCACCTATGCCTGTCCTGTCTCCTTATCTGAGTGGGTGATCAGTCAAGGAGGCAGGGCAGGGAAACCAATGCTCCTGCTAGAGACTGGTCAAACAGCCAAAGAGGAGGAGGAGGAGAGCACGCGCCACCTGGTGAATGGGGATCCAGCCAGGGAGGCAGGAAAAAGAATGTGCACGAACAAACCAGCACGAACCTACGAACCAAGGTTCGTGCCCATCTCTCGTCAGGACAGATGCTGGGTCAGTTCTTGTACATCACATGATCTCTGCCTCTGCAAAGACAATTTATTATTCTTCTGCTTTAGCACAGCAACTGATCCACAAGGATCCTGTATGCAGACACAACCAAAGAGAGACAGGGTATTCTACCAGGGGTTCTATTGGCCAGATCCTTGACAGCATGCCTTCAGATATGTCACCTGTCCCAGAATGCTTGGACTAGAGACTAATGCACCAATATTCTTGCCACCAGATACGGCTATAATTAGTGATGAAGGTCATAGTCACCTTTTAACATGAAAGTCCAATTTGAAGGACAAGTCATACAACCCTGAAGAGGTGAATCATGAATTTAAAGTCAAGAACCAATGTATTATTTTCGAAATCGAATACTCTGGGATGTGGAAATGTATCTGTTGGGAGTGAGAGAACGTCTGGCTGTACTAAGAAACAGGGCTGTGATGTATTCCAATAACGCAAATTCCTGAAAGTGATATCTATAGAAAATGCTTTCCATAAGCCTAGTATATGGGAGGAAGGAACTCTGATTATGAAAAAGACGACCAATTACACATGCATGGATGTTACGAAGCTCAATGCTACTTTTGTTGTTTTTATTGAAAATCTGCCTTTCCCCCCATGCTCTGGTTTTACATTCAAAATTACATCCAAGCTGCTCAGTTCCTGCAGAGGTTCCTGTTTATGCTTATACATGCATTTGCAATGTCATGGCAAAAACATTGCTGGAGAGACTGTTTTGAACATGAAGCCATCACTAGGAAATGGCTTACACACTCTTTGCCCCCTACTCAATACTGCTGGCTTTTCATTTTAAAAAGAGGTGTTGGGCTTTGTTACACAGATTTGCCAGTAAGGTGCAGGCTCTCTGAAGACTGGTGACCAGGATTGGGACAGCTGCGGACTGTAGACTTGAGTGCTGGTCCTTACTTTGCTCTGTTCTTCTTCCTCTTCATGCTGAAAAGGAAGCTCATATGGTTTTGTTGTCTTGTGCAGCTTTTCTAAACGCCAGTTCATGATTTGCTTGAAGTGCTCTTCTTCCAGTTTTTGTTTTTCTTGAAGCTCTAGTTCCAGGAGCTTTTCTTCTAGCTTAAGCCTGAGCTGTAACTCCTTCTCCCACTGTTGAACAACAACAGCCACACAAAATTATTCTGTTAGAGAGCTTGCTGTATCTAAAAACTGTAACACTTAAACTGAATGACTCCAGAGGAGACATAAATCCTTAAGAGAGGAACTGGCAGCGTTAAGCATCTAAATGTACAGAAAGGCCATTTTAAAGGTGATAAACATAAGTTAAAATAAGATGAAATAGACAGTAAATTGTCACTGCAGAGAGTGAAAGAGGCTCAGATGCAATATTATCACTAGCATTCTATATTTAGTAAAATTGCTAATTATCTATTAACATAACTTACTTTAAAAGAAAAAGCAATAAAAGTAAAATGCAAATTATTTTTAAAATGTGGCCATACCCCCTCTACATTGGCCACGCCCCACTGGAAGTGTAGCCCCCTTCCAGCTGATCCCATCGAGATCACCCATTCACGATTTAGAGGGATCATGAATCTTTATTAGAAGGAATGAGGAATGTATACCCTATAAAATAAATGCACTTCCTAAGGTAATGTTTGGCAGCCTGCAAGGTTGAGAGGATCCTTCAAAACTCAAGCTGGATTGTTTCAAAGCACATTTATGGCATGTTGCAGAGTTAATTGACAATGTCTTAGGTGTAAGCAAGGCAAATAAGTACCACACATCAATAAATGCTATTTCATCTCTCTCATTCTCTCTCTCTCTGAAGTATATGGAGTCCACACAGCCAGCAAGACTAGGGCTCTTAACCATTTCAGTTGGCTGTGAGACTCACCTGATACAGAAGCACTGTCATGCTTCCCGATATCCCAGGGTATGTTATCCAAACATGAAATGCCAAAAGACATCAGGGCAAAAGCCACTCTGTTTGCATGCTACTTGCATCACAAAAAGAGTACAGCATATTCACCAGTGATGACTTAGGAAGCACCATATGCATATAAATGGTGTGTAAGTTATACTAATTTTATGCACATTAAAATGTGTAAGTCATCTGTCACCCTCCAACTGATAATGCATTTCCACAATAGCCTTTCCTGCTAAAACGATTCCCACTGAATGCTGTAACATTTTCCAAAACAGAAGTCTGCTACTGTGCAGAGAGACTAACTCACCCAGGAAAAAAATGTTGTTTTGACATTATGTTGCCTAACTCTTAAACAGAGGAAATCGTCAGGCTAAAGCCACCCAACTCTTGAATATATTATTAAATGAGATATTTAGAACAGGCATTTTTACTATTAATAATGATAGCATTGGGGAGAAAAGTAATGGCAGACAGAGAGAAGGGAGACTTGTCCCACATTTTAACTTGTAAAAAAGCTTTCTGAAGTAAACAAAAGTAACAGTATAGTTTATATTAATTCCCCCACCCCCAATTATTATCAGGGACAGCCTAAGTAATCTCTACTGTTCTTTTATATATTTGAAAACATTTTTCAATTCTTATACAATTTAACTTCACAACACAATTGTGAGAAAAATAGAGGTGATTATAAGACATTAAGGGCCAATTATTAGCTCCAATTCATCTTGATAATGCCGTGTATTACATAATTTTAAAATAGAATCCATTTTATGTAGAAATGAACTAGATGTTAGTGGCAAATATGAAATCAAATGTGTCTGGTGCGGTGTTGCTTGAAGAGCTCAAAAGCCAGTCAGTAGCCCTGTTCAGATATTGCATATTTAAGTACATTCACCACATGTTGATGGGATCTACTCTATTGTCATTATGTTGTCCTACCACAAAGAAAGGGCAGTGAGTCTGAAAAGAGAGAGCTCTGCTATCTGTGGGTGCTCTCCACATGAGCTGCACCCTGAATTTCCAGGGTCCCGCATCACATAAAGACCATCCACAATTAGCAGAGCTCTCTTTCTTCAGCCATTATAGCTTGAAAGTGAGTAAGGTTGCAGCTGTGCTGGGGAGGGGGAGTCCTGCCCTGGATTGTCAATTAGACCTCTATGTAGTCAATGCTGAAGTGTCATCAGGTATTTAGATGAACATGCTTGCAATAGTTTCTGTGATTGGGAGTGCTGCCTTTTAAGCAATCCCAAGCACAGAAATATGATATGGGCATTCAGGTGAACTCACACTCACAGGTCCTCTTCTGATCTTTGTATTGGTCTGATTGATATCCGGGGAAACAATGGGGCAGACTTATAAGTATCCCCATGTCCCCACCATGGTTACAGACTTACTTTCGGGTTATAATAACTGAATAGGGATAGCCCCCCCACAAGTAGACAGGTGGTCAGACTTGTGAAGAAATGGCCAGAGCCCCCTTCTTCACATAGTAAGTATCTCAGAATGTATAACTTGAACAGGGAGGGTGCAATGCCTGTATGTGTGATTGTCACATGATAAACTATGCACATGTTCTGCACCAATCCCAATTATATAGAAACTTCTGTAACATGTGAAGTGGGGCTGAACAGGATAATCATGTTCAATTCCCAAATTCAACACCCTACTCACTGTATGACTTTGGCCATCATCCTTCCCTTGGCTGATCCCTTCTGTCATCCTTAGTTTACAAGCTTATTTTGCACATCCTCATATAAAAATCTCCCATATGTCCTATATGAAGGAAAGCTACCAAACATCAGACTTTTCTATGACGTAGGAAGTAACCATATGGTACTACTACATGATAAAAGCTGCATTCAAATGGAGTTAGTTTGGGGGGGGGGGGATGAACTCAAGAAAAACTGCCTTAAAAAAAAGTAATGTAAGAATTGTCCTACCACACAAAAGACCCTTGCAAAAAAAAGGAGGAAGAAGAAGGGGGAAACCACAGCAGAAGCAGAAGCACTGTTCCTGGAGCCCAAAATAGTCTGAGGGTCAAAGAGGAAAAAGGGAGGCCATGTTCAATACCTGGGATTGATGTGAAAAGCTGTAAGCACCAGGGATCAATTAGTGTGTGAAGAGAAACAGGAAGAGAGAAGAAAACAACACAGTAATTGTGGATGGCTGGATGTTTTAAAAAAGGAGAAGCACTGGCTACCTGAAGAAGCTGTTAGGGAAGGAGATCGACAGTATCAACAGCTTGGCCAAGTTTTATCATGTAGCTATTGGGATTTCAGATTGCATCTGAACTAGATCACATTGATCTTTCCAACCCATGTTCACAGTCTGAATGTGTAGGTGTGAGTGTTTAAAATAAACTACAAAGATTAAAAGAACATGGACGGTATTTATAAAGCTATTTACTTACTTAATTAGTCCAGTGCTTTTCGCCCCAAATCCAAGACAGCTCTACCAGGCAATTTTTTTTTTACAATAACAGCTGTACAAATATTGTGCAACATCAACGAAAAGTGGTAAGGACTGCAGTGAAGAAGTTCATATCTCTTTGTTTTGAGCCTCCACCACATTATTACTGCATTAATGGAGGCCCTGAAGGTACAGTCTCATGTGTAAAAACAGCAACTCAGAGTAGAACGTAATAAAAATTTGATGTTTACTAAGAAAACAGTGCAGCTTAGGTTTAAAAGGGGGAGCAAAGATAAAGGGTTTGGAAATAATAGCCACATAAAAAGGAGGGATAAGGCCTTAAAACACGAGGGAAAGGATTTCAAATTCTAAAGAACTGTGTTGGGGAGGTGATTAATGCTATGGGAGGCTTCCAATTATATTACAGACTGGCTAATCTTAAATAATAAAATGTCTCTCATCTAACAAAGTATTATATAAGTAAACTAGCAGCTTAGGGGTATGTTTACCACCATGCCCATTATTATCAGCTGATAGAACTGCCTAGAGTCATAAAATATATTTCAGTATACTTAGTATTTTTGCTGCCTCCAGAGTCAGAATTCAGTGGTGAATTAACTCTAAAAACTTCTTTAATATACTAGAAATGATATATCTCCTTCTTTTCACACCCCCAAATAGCTTAAAAACATCAGAATTTAGGAACATTTCAAAAGACAAAATGCTCTGGAAAGCTGTTAGATGGCAAGAGCTAAGATCCCAAGGGCTTGCCATGTGCAACAGTTTTTAAAAAATAAATATGTTGGTAGCATTTCCGATATTTATCCTACCACAACCCTCTGCAATAGGGTAATCTGAGAGACAGCAGCTTGTCTTAAACAAATACGTAACCCAGCTTCAAAACCAAATGAGGGTTTGGTTTCAGTTTTGGTTCTGAGGTTCTTTTTGTTTACAAGTTTTTTTTACTGGGTTGTTTTTTGTTTATTTTTTTGCTTTACACAACAAAATCTAACTCTTTGCTTCATTGCTACATACCAGTCGCTTCATACCAGACAAACTGCTGAACATTCTATTTTTTTAAAGCATCACTGCCTTGTTCTCAGTTGGTTTGAGGACTGCCTTAAAACTTCAAAAGTAAACAATACAGTGAACTAGGGAAACCCTGACATTATTGTGGTTTCCAACCTTGGGTCCCCAGATGTCCTTGGACTGCAACTCCCAGTAGCCTTCACCACTATCTGTACTGACCAAGATTTCTGAGGGTTGTAGTCCAAGAACATCAGGGGACCTAAGGTTTTGGAACCACTGCTCTAGAACATTCAGATGACCCTTAAAATAAGCAGCAATGGGCTCTGATTGTCTTGGTTCTTGGTGCCTGGTTCTGACTGGATCATCTCCAAAAGAGCTTGACTGGAGGGAGTCTTACACACAGATACTGCTGGAATCAAGGAGATTTGTTGAGACAAAGACCTGGCTGCTTGCAGTCACTTTTCCCAAATATGAAATTTGACTGTCAGTTCCTTGTAGTGGCACGTTTGTGTCTGGTGCTCCTCACTGAGGCAATACAAACACTTAGACTGTTCATCCGTGAGAGGGATACTGTTGCGCATACAACACACTTTTTACATGGGCCTGCCAGGGCTATAAAAATATGAGAAGGCCTCAAATGTTGAATATGAATGGTGAATACTGACGATGAAAACTAACTATATTATTTTTTCAATGGCGGGAACTCACAGAGGGTTGAAGGTGAAGACAAAGATGAAGATGAAGGACAAATGTAAGATTTAAGGCATAAACTGTGAAATAGCTCTAGAAAATAGATTTAAAGCAGTTTCCTCAGTATCAGCTAAAGGGAACTGAGAGGTAACTGAGAGGGATATGTGCACTGGAGGGGGGGCGGATACTCTAACAGTTTTTTGCTTTATGTTCTGACAAATTTTGCTCAGGTGCAGAAACACCCACATGTGTGATTCACAGAGACTACAACAAAGAAAGAAAACATTCATGAACCCATATCCAATACATGCCAGGAGTGATCATAGTGATTGCAAATATTGAAGTATTTAATATTTTTATATGGTTGTTCTGAAAGTGGGAACAAAAAAACAACTGAAATAAAGTTTTGCAAGACTTCAAAATTGAATGTGATTAAAATTTGCCCTCAAATTGAAATCTAAATTTTGAATTAAAAATGTAATTGATCAAATATTTCAATTGATTAAATGAATGAATGAGTATAGCATTTTCTGAATTCTGCTGCATATATCAGATATTGTCAAATAATGGCAGAATAATACTAACAGCTACATGTCAGATGTTTTGAAAGGCTGATGGCCATTCCATGCCAGCTGTCAGATGTTGTGAAAAGTTGAACTCTGATTCAGGATGTTGGGATGTCAATTGATGGTGCTGAATATAAAACACCTGAAGAATATCTAACAAATATAAAAAAATATAGTCAACCACATCTTTTGCACTGGACACCTTCCAGGTGGAATGTTTGAGCAAATTTGTTTAGTTCCAGTGAAAATATGCAGAAGGCTGTGATAAATAAACCATTTAACTGGTTTGTGAATATAAGTACTTTGACTTTAATAGATCTGAGAGGTGGTTTGTGTGCATGCACACTAAGTTGCTTTATAAATTCCATTGTTAGTGGTCTAATGCTAACCCTTTTAACAAGCTATGCATAGATAATAAGGTCCCATTAATTATTTTTCACTCACAAAAATGCAAAGTCTGGTAGTGTATATTTGCAAATGGACATGTTACCTTATTACTGCGACCTATATTTTTGCTAAGTTCAACAAGCTGGCTTCTGACTCTGCTTCAGAACTGAAGATCTACTCACATGTGCAAGTACCATATTAAAACTTTATACTGGCCAACAGGCACCCTTTAAGACAGGGAGAGAAAACCTGTACCCTTCCTGGTCTTTGTTGGATTGTATCAACCCTCACCTTTGCTATGCTAGCCAAGATTAAGGGGTGTTGGACTCCAGGAACATCTGAAGGGCCACACATTCCCCACTCTTGTTTGATGAAGGCAACTTTCCAGTCAGGCAACCAACTGACGGATGAGGGACTATTGCTGATAAAGAAGAGGGAGAATTGTAATAACCTGGCAATCATATTGGGTGGAGCCACTTAGAAAAGTTTCACTTGGGAAGCAGATATTTTCCATGCCAGCATTTAATTACTTATTAGAGGGTACTTAAACACTTCAAGTATCTTAAATAATGTACCATAGACACTCATATAAGGTACTTTTAAGACATGTAGGATAGAAATATTTCCAACCAACAAACAATGGTTAAGGTGTACAAATATTCTCTCTTTTGTTTTGGAGGGCATGTAGAATCATGTCCTTTCACTCACTCATGTTGATGTTCTTACACTCTTTCCCACTTATTGCTCAAGAAGCATAGATCTGGCAAGAGAGTAGATGAAAGATAGGAGCATGCTTTTACTACAAAGGCCAGAAGAGAGCACACTTTTCTTTATTCAGTGCTGCCTTCTGGAAAGGTCCTGGAAAACCCTTGTGAATCCTCCCATGCCCCACACATTTGAGAAGAAGAGTCTATGCAGTTCAGGTCAGAAAAGGCCAACAGGATAAAAGCTGATTCATATAGTTCACAAGCCCTCCCTGCTCTAGTGTTTATGTTGCATCCTTCTGAAAAACACAATTCAAACTCCATTCTCATTTCTGAAGGTAGGATACAGACAACCCACTTCTTGGATCTATAAGCTGGAGTTGTGTCTCATTTCGTGCAGAACCTAACAACAACAAAAGGTTGTGCCCCGTACCTCAGAAAAATAATTAGGAACCGTTGAGATTGTTTTGCTGATAACAGCATATTGCGGGTTTCTAATACACGAAATTGAATTCATGAAAGGGTTCCTTTTAATATCTGCCTTTACCTGAGTATCAACAATTTTCTGTAGTTCCATATCTGTGCGGGTGAAGTAATCTGGATATGGATATTTTGGCACCCCAGCTCGCAGAAGTTCTTCCCTTTAGGAAAGAAAGAATACATTTATTATCTGGTTTTAACTCTGGATTTCTAGGAATGCTCATCCATGCTGATAGAACAGATGACAGAAAAGTTTCCCAGTGCCTTGAGAAATCTCTGCAGCAGGTGAGGCACAGGGCTCCAATAATTTCTTCATATGGAGAAAGTCTGCACAGAAGTCTCTTGTGGAGGAAGAAGCTCAAAATCGGCATTAGATTTTCACAGCATAATGCTGAATCATTTAACCTTTACTTGGTATATTTCGACAAGGAAGGAAGGAAGGAAGGAAGGAAGGAAGGAAGGAAGGAAGGAAGGAAGGAAGGAAGGAAGGAAAAAGACAGTTCTGGTCTATTATCACATTTATTTCTGCAATTATGCTTGGCTGCATAATTATTCTGAGTTCAGGTTATAATTATAATCATAAAGATCATTAAGTGCTAGAGCTTTGTGGCTAAAATAAAGCACATATGCAATATAGATCTATTTAAGAGGCTTCCCTCCCTTAAACATGCTGAAAGTGTTTAATTTTCAGAGGGTAAATTAAAAAGCAATAACCCCTCAATAACATGGTTTATAATATAAAACACAAAAAATAAAGAAGAAAAACATCAACATTAACCAGCTTGCATGCCCAAAGCCTGCCAAAATCACAACACTTTCAGGAGGTAACAAAATGCCATTATATAGATTGCCTGGAGCAGGAAGTTCTTAAAAGCAAGTGCCAGTAGGGATGTGTCAGTGAACATTTTTTGTATTTGATTCATTTTGGGTTATTTGGGGGTGGGGGTGCCTCTTTAGTTTTAGTGTTTTCATGGACCTGTCCTTTCATTTTACATGAAAGGGAAAGGTGTGGGTTTTTTAGGTCATTCGTTTCATGTTTTCCCCATTCATGTTCTTTGGAACTCCAAAAGCCCTTTTAAAAAGCTTTAAAACTTTTCAAAAACAACAACAACCCCAAACCAAAAGCAAAGCAACCAGAGAATCCACTGACTCCATAGCAGGCAACACCGCCACCCCCAACCCCCATTGTCCATGTAGCCCAGTGGCAACATTCAAACAAAGCTTTTCTTGTACACGGCCAAACAATGGTCTCAAACTGCTGCCTGCCACTGACCATATGATACAGGCCTTACAAGTTTGTCAATATTTTCCTACTTTTGCCTACTTGGTTGGTAAATTCCTTTCAGCCTCTTCATTCGTGTCAGCTCCTTTTAAACTCTGTGCACTGTCTTTTCAGCAGGATAACCCTTTGTGAATCACTTTGGGGTTGTTGTTTTTTTTTTTCTTTCATTGCCATTGATTTTGCAGCACCTGAAGTGCAATCGGCAGTTTGCTAAGTGCACACACAAAATAGCTTTGGAAATGATTTCAGATAAGGCTGAAAGCAAGGACCGATCCAGTGTGTCATGACCCAGAAGCAGAAACAGGGAAGAGCTGCAATATTTCAAGTTAAGCAGAAAACAGACAATGGCTCTCCAATCAGTCTTTTGAAGTTTTGTTTGTGAATATGAACCTTGAAACAATCCTTGAACTTTTCTTTAAAATTGTAAGACAGAACCCCATTACTGAATTGTCAAGACAAGGACAAAGTTCTTTGTGTGCTGTATCACATTAATATATTGGAATTCTAATACCTGGCCAAATAAATGAAACAAATTCGGAAGACTTATTTCCCTCCTGTCCACATCCAACATCTCTATGACTATATGTTGTTGTTGTTGTTGTCATTATGTGCCATCAAGTCACCTTCAACTTATGGCAACCTTATAAATGGACGATCTCCAAAATGTTCTGTCCTCAACAGCCAAATTCAAGCCTGTAGCTTCCTTTAGGGAGTCAATCCATCTTGTATTTGATCTTCCTCTTTTCCTCTTGCCTTCAACCTTTCCCAGCATCATGAGAATACTGCCTTCTCATGATGTGCCAAAAGTAGGGCAGCCTCAGTTTCAAATTTTTTGTCTCCAGAGATTGCTAAGGCTTGATTTGCTCTAGGACCCGTAGGTCTTTCCGGCAACCTGTTTGCCTTTCTGTCAAGTTGTTTCAAGTCATTGCTGCTTTCTGCCAGTAAGATGATATATGTATTTCTTAAATTACTGATGTAATAGTTCTCTTTATCTCTATGTGACAGTAGCTGAAAAACTGCGTTCAGGATTCTGGCCCTATTTCTGTCATTCCTATATTGACCACCTGGTGAGGTCCATGTGTACAGCTGCCTGGTTGTTTGAAACATGAATTTGAAATAAATAGATTGTTAGCTTCACAGAACTCTGAGTTGTTCTCCTGCTTCATTTTTTGACCCCCTAGGCCAAATTTCCAACAACGTTTGGTTTGTTCCTTACTTTTGTGTTCCAGTCCCATATGATTATAAGTAGAGATGGGGGTATTCGTATTCATAGACGAATATGAATATCGCCCCGCAGGTAGAAATAAGGAGGATCCAGCCCCATGGAGCCACACTGTCCACTCACCAGCCGCTGCCGCGGGCGCAGCAGTGCCTTCCTATCGTGCCATGCTCTGCAATGGATTAGCCACTCCTGGCTGGAGGTGGGATGACAAGCCTCTCTGCCAGGTCGCAGAGTGACTAATCCATTGTGGAGAACAGCGTGATAGGAAGGCACCGCTGCGCCCATGGCAGTGGCCGAATGGTGAATGGACGGTTATTTCCACCTCGTTATTTCCACCTGCGGGGGATATTCATATTCGTCTACAAATACCCCCATCTCTAATTATAAGAATGTCTTGTTTTGGTATCTGATTAATTTCCTCCTAGATGCTTGCATAAAACTTTCAATTTCACCTTCTTTAGTATTGATAGTTGGAACATAGACATGAATGATGGCCACATTGATAGGTTTTCCACAGAGTCTGATTGATATTATTCAGTCAAACCTTGCATTATAGCCCCTAATTGCCTGGACTATATCTTGCCTCAGTATTAGAGCCACTCCATTTCTTCTGAGTTTGTCATTTCCAGAGTAGAACACTTTATAGTTCTCTGACTGAAAATATCCCATTTCATTCCACTTTAGTTCACCGACCCCAAGCGCTGCAATGTTTAAATGTACAATTTCCTGCTTTACAGTTTCCAATTTACCTTGATTCTCACATTTCAGGTTCCAATTGTATGTTTTTTGGACTTTCCTTTCACTTCTGTGCATGCCAGCCACTAGACATCTGTTCGACTTTAATCTAGTTATGTCATTAGCAACAGAGCTAATTGTTAGATAGTCTGATATCTATTATTAGATATTGGAGACCAATTATACTTTAATCATGCTTTCTACATTATTTTGCTGGAGATCTTTTGTCCCATTCAAGGATTGAAAGGCAATAGTGCACCAGATTCTGATAAAAGTTAGGAGAGCTATTTTTTTTTGGGGGGGGGGTACAATTGTACCCCAGGGGGTACAATGGCTCGAATATTCCAGGAATTGTAATCTAAAGCAAGGAACTGCTTTAAGCTATGATTCCATTCATTCCTCACTGAACATCAGCCCTATTAAAGGAAGTGCTAATAATGTAACATAAAAATATGAGGTGAGAAACGTGGGTGCTTAGCACTATCCCCATTCATGGACATTTCTGTTGCCCATCATGTGTTGCCCATAACTAAAAACATCAACATGGGGCTTTTGTATGGAAAATTCAGCTAGCAATTGTGAGAGACAACCAGTGCGAAGGCAGGTGGGTGCAAGACAGAGCATCAAATGCAATGATTCTAAAAGCCCATGTAGCCCCACTGACTGATATATAACACAGTTTTTAAATGGATTAAAAGTTTTCCCAAGATACACACATTCACCCAAAAACCACATGACTGCCACATGACGTTAAACTGACTTCAGAATCCCCAATCCTTCTCCCAATTCATTTTCAAAGTGTACTGCACTCTAAATCATGGACAGCATTTCAGGCCAATGGGAAGCAAATTGGAATTGAGCAGAATACGATTACAAACAGTGCTTCCAATAGTCTTCATTTGGCTAGGTTGGCAGTATTTCTTTACATTGGCTTGGTACCCTTTCCCACTTTTTTAATGAATTTGGAACCCAGGCCAGCAGCTATGTGGCATGCTTAAAATACTGTAAAATTCAGCCAACCAGCTAATATAACAACTTATACAGTGGTGCCTCGATTTACGAACGTCCCTACTTACGACCATTTCAAGTTACGACCAGCTCCGGCCGCAAAATTTTGCTTCTACTTGCGACCGGAGCTTCCACTTACGAACAGAAAGGCAGGGGGAAAAGGCGGGAAATTCAAATTGCTAACTGTTGGTGGTGAAGAGGCTGCTTCTTTGTAGCTCTTTCACCCCAGCAGTTAGAGAGTGTGCGTTGTTGTCGTCGGCTTGGGACTGCCTCCTGCTGCTTCTGAGAGTGTGTGTGTGTCTTTGCAGGGAGGCTTCGGGCTGCCTGGTAAGGTAAGGTGCTGTTTTCTGCTTTTTAAAAACTGTTCTGGGTGTTTTTGCAGCGTGGTTTTGAGCTGGGGGGGGGTTATGTTTCTGTGCTGTGATGGGTCTTGGGGGGTTTGTTTGCTTTTGGGGTTTTTCCCCCCATTTCCGATGGGTCTTGGGGGGTGTTTGTTTTTTGGTTCCCCCCCATTTCCGATGGCTCTTGGGGGGTTTGGTTGCTTTTTGGGTTTTTTCCCCCATTTCCGATGGCTCTTGGGGGGTTTGTTTGTTTTTTGGCTTTCCCCCATTTCCAATGGGTCTTGGGGGGTTTGGTTGCTTTTGGGGGTTTTCCCCCCATTTCCGATGGGTCCTGCATGCTTCCCTTGATTTTTCCTTTGTTTTCTTTGCATTTCCGACCTGCCCCCTTTGTTCTCTGTGCATTTCCGATCTGCTCCGTTTGTTTTCTGTGCATTTCCAATGGGTCTTGCACGCTTGGTTGCTTTTCTCCCCCCCCCCCCCTTCGGCTGGAAGGGATTAATCGTGTTTCCAATGAATCTTGCAGTGATTTTTTTTTTTTTTGATGATTTTTTCCTTTGGCCGGAACGGATTAATTGCATTTCAATGCATTCCTATGGGAAATAGTGCTTCGACTTACGACCATTTCGAGTTTCGTCCATCTTCTGGAACGGATTATAGTCGTAAGTGGAGGCACCACTGTATTCACCTCAGACTGTCCACCATTACCCTTTTAGTAAACAACAAAGCAGCATCAAGTATAGTACTAACTGAATTTTTAAACAGTAAGAACTTCTGTCTACACGTAGAACTCATTCCATAAAGGATATTCAACAGGTTTAAATGGTACAAAGCACATTTAGTATATGTGCTACCGAAGCGAGCACAATGGTACAAAGCACTTTTATATCCCTAACCTTGGAAACCAGTCCCACTGAGTTCAATAAATCTTACTTACAAATAGTTCCGTACAAGATTAAGGCTTAGTCCTCTCATTTTTACTGGTTTGAAAGCATTCCAATATATACTGAAAAGTTTTATATTGTCAGCAAACACTTCTGGTTACTACAGTTGCTTCAACCAGTGTCATCACATTCCTGTCCCCAGTTAGTCTGCTTTTTTTCTGCTTTATTTTTGTATAACGTATTTGTTGTTTTTTCCTAGCACAATCTGCCTAATGATCTTAATTACATGCAATCCATTGGTTTATATTACCCTTCTAGGTTTTCTTCTCATTTCTGGATTTTGATGCTTGATTGTTTCATCTTGGCTTCTGTCTGTAAATTAATACTTCCCTGTCTCTCTTTTGATTGTTCATTTTAGCCGCATCCCACTGTATGAGTTTTTTTTTTAATGCCAAGAGATGTGCTGAACTGTAATTTTTTAATTTCAAGGAAGGACTTCATATTGACTTCCTGCTAGGTTGGTAATTGAAGTCATTTTATTTATGTTGAAAGTGTCAAATAATAACTCCTTCAATCGGTACAACAGTGCCATGCACACACAGTGTGAGACTAATGTACATTAAACAATATGGGGGTGATGAGGCCTGACATAGCCTAATGTAAAGTGATGCATGCCTCCATATTGCTTTCAAGATTTTTTTTCTGTTTTGTCTTACAGTTTGCTTTAAGTGGACAAAAGTGAATAGCTGCAAACCCTGGCATTTTTGCCAATAAACCTTGAACAAATCGACACAATAAGTAATAAGCAACTGGAACATGGCCACCTTTTTTCTGCAGTTTCCTGCACAGTCTACCACTGGGAAATGTTATGTAGGTCACAATACCTGACATAAGCACTGCCACATCTATCTCAGCCTTAATTGCAGGTTCAATTGTTCCCCAGCTGCACCTTAGCTATTACAAGACTCTGATTAGTCAAAGGCTTCCTTGCTATGGATGTCGACTGCAGAGGTTTCTGCCTGTCTGAGAAAGAGTTGCAAGCCAGTGCTAGCTATGGACAATATTTGAAAGACAGCCATTGCTCTCTTGCTACCAAGTGCTTGTCATCTAATGTTTTGTGACCCATACACGGAGGCTTTGATCACTAATTTCAGAATCTCAACGCACAGTTATGTTTGTTATTTATTTTCAGTCTGTGAAGATATCACTACAGTGACTGTACCAGAGTGCTTGTATGTTTCACAATATGGTCCCAATTCTGTCCAAATGTTTTAGAGTTCTTCAATATGTTTAAGTAAGGATGTGGAACATGCTTGCAAAATTACTCATTCTCAGTGAAATTGACTGTCTCAAGGTCTGTCAAGAAATCACTGGGATCTGTGAGATTTCCTGACTCTGTCACAACAAGAAGGGAAAGCATTTGTTTTCCACCACAATTTCCAGATCCTGAAATAACTGCACAAAATTAATGTCTTTCCTTTTGTATAGAAGTACAAGTACCAAAGACTTGGCTGATTGACGAAAAAGACCAAAGAAAAACCCCATCCAATGCTTCTGTTTTGTGCAACAAGTTATTTGCTGTTGTAACTTTGCACAATTGTACTATATGAACAAAAATCACCTTGCAATCGTAAGAGTTCTAATCAATACCAGCAAAAAATATCTCCCATGTTTACAGGTAAGGGAATTTTTAAATGTTTTTTGTCCTCGTACACAAGAATGTGACAAGTAAGGAATCGCATTCCAACTTTTAAATTCAGCTGGACTGTCAATCATCTAAATGTTGAGGTCTACTTTCCTGACCTTTCATGGACTGAGGACAACCTTTTACATGTATGTAAATCTGAGGTCACTCCCAGCCCAAGCCAGAGGACACAGAGTGGGGTGGCCTCTTGTTCCAACTATAAGTTTTGATATACCCTCATTAGACTCTGGATTTTCTATGTGATACTAACCAGTTTTCCACATATAGGTAGAAGTGGTACAAGTCTGCAAAACTACAGTACACTGTAATTCTGAATGCATAATTCAATTCTTAAACATATGAAACCAAGATAACTGAAATTAAAGAGAAACTATAAATGTAATTATTAAATGTTCTGGTTTATTTCAAAGGGATTTGTGCATTTGATTTTCCTTGGCTTTTCCCCCTCCAACAAAATGCAGATAATCCAACTGGGTAAGTTCCCATCTTTTCATATTTCCATAACATAAATAGCACAAAGAAGCATGTGTGTATGTGTGTGTGTGTGTGGTGTGTGTGTGTGTGTGTACGTACACGCACACACACACACACACATTTTTCAGTCTCTTATGAACATGGTCTTCTATATTAGCGCATGCAGTTTTAGCTAGGAGATTCCAGGATGTTTCCTAACATTTTGTGAACTATGAATAGTCGCTGCTATAAAGAGTATGACATTAGCAACAATTTGTATTTCTTTGGGTTTTATTTTATAGACCAAGAATTTCCTAGTGCAAGTATAGGGACAGAAGATATATTGCTCTCACAGATATTTCCCCTGAGCAGCAGCTTGGTGATTTACCGATGGTTGGTGAGAATCAATTCTCAGGGTCTTGCACTCACTTTAGAGAAGATGGTATACCTTATCAAAATGGTATTCTTACTTTCTGCAAAACCATTTAATCTTTCTGACATGAAAACATGGATATTTAGCCTTTTATGACCCCTAACAAGTGTGTTTACATCTTAGAGAACAATCCTGTCCTCAAATTACACCATCTAGATAAGGTCAAGGGTACAGTACTTCACAAGCTAGCATAACTTGAGGTTATATTGGTATAGTAAAGTTATGATTGCAATAATGCTGCCATTATACTAATATAACTTTAAATCAGTGCAACTGTTATGCCATTATGATGGCATTATTACAATGTAATTACCACTATGAGAGCATACTAACACATTAATGTCATGATGGGTATACATCACCTGGAGGATCAGAGGCAGCACACTGCTGAATGGCAGTCTCTGGAGCACCACCATAGCAGAGAGTTATTACCTATATACTTTCTTCCCCACAGGCCTATGGTTGACCATTATGGAAACACAATGCTGGATCAGATAAATCTTTAGCAAAGAGCATCTTCCACATAGTAGCAGATCCTTTCACAACACAGCAAACCTTGCCTTCTTGCCTATAGTCTTTGGCAGAGTGGCAGCTGCCCAGTGGGTGCTCTGACTAGTCACAGATCATGCTCTTGACAACAATAATTTTTGTGAACCAAGACATATGATAAGGATGAGGCAGAGAGGAATGCTAGACAGAGCTTCAGACTAACTAGTTACTTGTAATTAATCACTTGCTCCAATAACAAAGGCATGGTTAAGTTACATTACAATTGTGAGATAAAAAGTAATATTAACTATTTTGGAGTATAACTGGATCATTTGCATTACTCTTATGGTTATGGGGATATGGTTTCACTAAATATCACATTGTTAATGTAGTATATTGCTCAGTGCCTTGGGCTGTTGAATGAAAAATATGCTTTCTTTTTAAAAAAAAATTGACAAAAATTTATTTGCTTTTAAGGACAAAGTAAAAAGTTACTTTTTGAATCTTATAATTACTATGATGATTTTTAACACTTTGAATTATATATGCAACTAATTGATTTTAATAAGTAATGTTCTAAGCTTCAGCAATGACATTTGGGTCTCTTCTACTTTTTCTGCATCCAGTAGATTTGATGGATACTTTTCTAGTTCAAAAGCCCACATAAGCCTCATAAATTAACAGTATAGATTTGCAGTGTGTTTCGGCATACAGATTGAGCTCCTAAATATTCCAGTAAGCCAAAAATGTTTCTTACAGCAACAAATTTGTAACTGGAAAGAGAACGTAGTACTTTCACAAATAATCACCTCTCCAATCAGCTAGGTTGTTTAATTATTACAGTGAAGAAACTTAAAGTTAAAAACCTGATGAATGGTTGGTTGCTAAGAAATATGATTAGCTGACACAGATTTTATTCTGAGTACTGTTCTGATTAATGGACTAAGATGTGATGAACAAATACTTATACAAGAACCTCATTTTCAGCTTTGTTGGGCAAAAATAATAAATAATCATTCTGCATAATGATAAAAGGCACAACCCAACAAGCACTGCTGCTTTCCAACTTCCACTTGCATTAACAGCACTTGCAATGAATGGGCGTTAGGCTCTAGCACAACTTGATAGATTGTCATTTAACACTGCAAGCCCTTAAATGTGAGGAAGAGTTAGATGGACATGCTCTCCACCTTTTACAAATACACATGCATTCATGCTGTAACTATAATAAAAGTCACACCTGGAAGAGAGGAATTCTTTGAACTTCACTATAGTGTCTTCTCCAGTTAAAAACCCTCATAAAGTTTAAGTGCTTTCACATCTGTCCACACACCTGTGCTTAATTATAGACGTAAACTTACATCCTAACACATAGGTTGCATTATTATGCAGTTTGCCAGGTTGTACTCAAATTTTAAAAGTTGCCCTGTGACCATTTAGCCCATCAGCTGGCCTGGACTCTAGGCTTTCAGTTTTTTAAAAAGCAAATCTCTAACCCTTCTAGAGCTGAAGATACAACAGAAAACGCATAGTTACTGTTTTGGCCAATTGTCTGGTAGAAACAAGCTTTTCTGTGTCATCAGCCAATGAGTGAAGCCATCCATAGTTTGATAGGATTTCACAGAGGTTGTATGTAAGATTCTGCATGAATGTTACAATTGTGGGAACATTTGGTCCCTAGAGGTTGAAAAAAGCTGAAATGTTTGTAGAGCTGCTTCCAAGCAGTGCACAGAAGCCAATGAAGCCAATGCAATGAATGCTGGCTAGGGGAGTATGGCAGCTGCAGTCCAAAACAGGAGCTTTTCTGAGCTCTGATATCGTGCACTTATTGCCTCTTCTGCTTTGTCATGGGGTTGACATAATGACTCTTAGTGCCTTCCAGTTCTACAGTTCTGTGAGTCCATAAGTCTGTGATTCTAAGGCCTTCCAGAAACATTGGCCAAAAATCCTATCAAGCACCTACGCTTACATTACTTGACGTTAACACAAACGGTAGCTCTAATCACATCAAAGCTGAAGTGCTATTCAGAAAGCACTTCTGCAGGTGCACTGTGCAACTGGAACCATAAAGCAACTGCACAATTGTTGCCTGGGCATAATGCCTGGCAAAGTTACATAGGCGTAACTTTATGTTATGCAAAAACAAACAGGATTCTAGCCACTGAGCTCCATTTTATCTTCTATAGGCTTCTGGGAGTTTATCTAAGTGCTGCCCTGAGAAAATGAAAAGTTTGAATAATCAATAAAAGAGGAGAAGAGGGAAATATAAATTATCAGAAGCATTTGATTCTAGTTATTGTTGTAGTTAAGCTTATGGATGCTGAGAATTTTAAATATCTGCAAAGATATTTCAATGGTAATGAAATTATAATGTTCTTTTCAAGGAACTAATTCTGTGTGTTGACATGCTTCTTTTGAACTACTTGCTCAGATATTTGCTGTAGTATGCCATTGTCATTTCCAACTTAACATGACCCTAAAGGAGTTTTCAAGGTATATGAGGTATTAAGGAATGGGTTTGCCATTGCCACACTTCCGTTAGTTTCCATGGCTGTGTGGGGATTTGAACCCAGTTCTCTTGAGTTCTAATTTGAGAGGGTGACTACACAGATTAATAATACAGGAAATACTCTAGGATTGGGACAGTCAGATTCACATTATTTTGACGTACAAGTCAATGTTAATCAGCCTACAGTTTTTGCTCCTTAATCTGCAGTTTTTAACTCCACTGCTGGGGCTTCTACTTTTTTGGAATTGAATGCATTCACATCAGTTCAGACAGTGTGATTGTTTGAGCCAATGTGAAGGGGTTTGTAGCCATTTTATTTCAAGGTTTTCCACTCAGCTACAGCAGCAGTGAAAAAGGCAAAGCAGTGGCAAAACTGGCTGCCATTCAAATCCTCTCTACCCCAGACCTGGTGCCTGGTGTTTTCTTCTTCTCTTCCTGTTCCATTTCTTTCCTCCCTCATCCGACATTCTTTTAAACACACGGGGGGGGGGGGGGAGTTATCAATCAGCTTCGTTTCTAGCTTATTAAGGCACCTCTTTTCTAACTGTGCCTCCTGCAAATCCAGACAGACAGAACGAGCTAAACAAGTTACAAAGAAGGCTGGGCCAATTTCCTCCCCTCTCTCTGCAGACTCCTTTGTGGTCAGCTGAAGTGAATTAACCCTTGGAAACCTGACTTCCCAGAAGCAATTTCACAGCAGATTCATTTGTATTTTTCCCAGTGTGTAGTCACATCCTGACACTCTGTCCATTACACCACAGTGGCTCTCTACTCAGATATATGTCCTACATAAATAAAATTAAATCAGTCTTATACTTGAGTGACTGTGCATAGGAAATTAATATATCTATACTTATTAGGAAGCAGAGACTGGCCAAGTTACTTTCTTGAACTATATCTCCCAAAATGCCCGAACCAACCCAGCCAGTGACTATTCTGACTGAGAGCTCCCAGATGATGTAGTCCAAGAAGTAGATTTCCAATCTCTGCTATGAATCTCATTCCCTACTAGAGTGTAGCTCAAAGCAATAAAACAGAACAGCAGCTAATGGGGCTTAGGGTTTAGAAAGCAGATGCCCCATTGGATTGGCACTTACTTTTACATGTGTGTGTGTGTGTGTGTGTGTATACGTGTCCGGATGTGCATGTGCACTCATGTGTGAAAAGTCAAATATGGAGATAGAGCTAGGATATTCTCCATTTGTGACAAAATATTCAATCCGTATCTTTGTCTAGGAAATGGCATCTTAATTTCTGCAGTTTGCTCTCACTTACCCCTGATTTTCTTCCTACAAAATAAGATGATGCTGTGTCACTCATGGAGAATTCCTGTGGCATTCTCATAAGATATATAGAGGGGTTTTGCCACCAGTAAAATCTCACAGTTAAAAGAGCAACAGCCATCTCATAAGACCACCATAATAATCCCACTCTCAGAGCAGTGGTTGCCAAATCTGGAACATACTGCTATAAAAACAATGCAACATTTAATATACTTTATCTACACTGTGAAGGAAAGAAGGAGGAAAGTGAGCCATCCTCACCCATAGAGACACCAAAGGAAAAGAAAGGGAAGATAGAGGTCTGTCTGGTAGAAGGAGAGGGAGGAAAAGGGGAGGAGCTAAAAACATCAGTATGGGAGGAAAGTATAAAAGATCAAGGAGAGAGGAGATTAGGCAGTAGATTCAAGAATGAAGGAGTAGATTCAAAGTATGAGAGAACGCGTGGTCTTTTGAAAGACTTTCCTAACCTAAAGGCCGGTGGGTTGTTACCGGACCCGGAGGTGAAAAGAGAAGGAGAGATGACATTTGAAACTCAAGAATGGACAGTGATTGTTTTCCCGCGGGGACAAGGAGGTGGAAGGAAGGTGATCTGGCCGGATCAGACGTACAACAAGCCACCAAAAAAGGGAGACTAGGCTCGACACCCATGTTGCGACACCATTTGCGTGGTACGGAGTCCCCCTCTGCAGAATCCCACGGGTCAGGAGCGTTTTGGTCCAGCCCCTCAGTGAGTTATCCTAATTTTCAAGAAGAACTATCCTTATCTAGTTATGGACCTTTGCCTGATTTGTCTTATTATGATCCGGTTGCGGTGGTTGTTGAAACACCAGGGATTAATAAAGTCGAAGTTGTAAACAGTACGGACAAGTCTCAGTCGTTATTTCCCGCCAAAGCTGAGGAACTGCCGCAACTTTCAAATGAACCCAATCACATACACAAACTGAATAATCTGTTTTCATAGAATGCAAATTTTCACAACATGCAGATGAACTAGTCTAATTAACATAAAATGTTAATATGGTGATGAGATTTGAAGAACTGGAATATAGCAACCCTCCTTACACTTATTTGCATACTTGTAAATCACAGTATGTAACATATAATTTAACTCTTCGTTATAATGAAATTGAGGAGGATCACTTAAAATCCACAAACATTATAAGGAAAAACCTGAAAACAGGATCCAAGCTGTCCCCTGGTAAGTCTATTCCATTTTCCTTCAGTCAGGTGAGATAGGGTTCTTCTTCAAAACACAAGAGAATAAAAAATATTGTCAGTATCGACCATGAAACAAGGCGTGGAAGGAAGCAAGGATCAATCTGCAAGTCTAAAGAGGCTTGAGTGGTAATCACTATAGGTTCTGTATTGCTCTGGGAATTTTTCTTTTTGAAAACTTCTTGAAAAATATGATATATTTGCCTTCAGATGTATGAGTTTCTCTACTCTAACTTCATTGTCATGCACTATCCACTTAAGAATGTATTTGCATATAAATTCTATGACTACTTGTGAGCAGTTTCACTGGTAACCAAGGGATTATTTGCAAATGAGTATTTTCTGGCCTGCTTTGACAGTATGTGTTTTTCTCCTTTGGAGACAGAATAATCTTTCTTCCTCTTTTTTAAAAACATGATTTCACAGGAAGAGGTCACAAAACAGCATCTTGAAAAGAAACATTCTTATTTCTTCTGGGATAAACTTTTCTAAATGAAAAAAAGACACATACGGTGTAATCTCAAACCTACTTGCACAGGAGTAAGCCCTAGTGAACTCTATGTTGCTTGCTTCTAAGTAAACATGTATAGGATGACACTGTTAAACTTCAGCATTCCCTAAAAGTCAGTAGCTATTGCTGTTTCCTGAGCTCCCTTTACCTTCTTTTTCTTGGAAAGCCAAACTTAGTACCATTGGACTTGCATCATTCCCACTGAACCCTAGGCAAAGAGGCAACCAGAAAGGTTAGATGTTGGACGGTACAGAGTGATCCACTGTGTTTCCACTTTTGTCCTCTGAAGTATCCAGATCAGACACTAAAGGCACTCTTATGTGTTTTTTCTCCTTTAAAATAGTAGCATTGGGGCCGAACAAGATGGGCCATGGTATGTGGAGTCCAGGAGAGGAGTCATTTGTGTGGTGTGTGTTTTTCTGTGCACTGATCTTATAAAGTATCCTCCCACAAACATTTATGTATATACCCTGAGCAAGTGTCTGCTCTATTCTAGCCATCAATATGAACAGGAATCCCACTCCTTTGGGCCATTAGAACGCTACGCTACCCAAAGTCACAGGAGGCAGTACCATGAAGAAAGTCTGTGTTCAGAGCAATCGTTTGGATAAGACTGGAACCAGGATCCCAGTGTCACACCATGAGCTTTTGTGCTACATCCATGGAAGAAGCCTTGTACTTGATTCCACAAAGAAGGAGGAAGAGATAGGCAGGGGAGGCGAACCTCTAGCCCTGCAGACTTTGGGGACCAGAACTTCATAAGTCCCAACCGGTTTGACCAATGCTAAGGGATCAGGGTAGTTGTTGTCCCAAACTTTGGAGAGCCAAAGTTTCCCAACCCCTGGTATCTTCTTTTAACTGTATTTGTTTCTGCTACTAATTTGAATGGTTATGTATGTGGATATGAATTAGTACATAGGAAAACAAAGAACCCTTTGTATGCAAATAAGCTGGCAATGAACTTGTTCATAGACAAGATTTTGGTAATTTTCTTCCAACTTTTATATTTCTGCTTGATACTTTTACTGTCCCATGGATTCTTTTCAGTCTTTTCTGTATTTAGAATTCACCTTTCCTCCCATTTATCAGGAAGGCACTAATATGGTCTTTCCAAAACCTAGAGGGTTGTCTTCTAAACAAATACAATTGTAATTCATACAATGGCTTTTCAGAAACAAATACACACACACAGAGAAAACCCAAAACCTATTTGAATGCAATACCTGCTCCTTTTTTCTTGCTCCTTAGACACATCTTCCAGTAATTTTTAAAGCCTCTGTGCAGACACAGAACATACATTTTTGTATTCCTCTTTGAAGTGGCACACAGAATTAATTATTCTGAGTTGAATCAAAATGTCTTTATTTACACAATTTATGGAACTCGGGGGTAGCTATAAAGATCTTGGCCTGATAGAAGATTTGGATAACATATTTCACATTCTGTTATTTATTCTAGCTTCAGTTGCATGAAGCATATAAGAATGTACCACTGAAACAGAAAAACACACACCGAACGCTAGATCCCAACTCCTCCCCAAATGCAAGTAATTCAGCTGAAAAAAGCACACCAAAGGCAGTTTCCAAGTGTACTGTTTTCTATTTGTAATATAGTTACCCATTTGATTAAGGAATTATTATTTTATGACAAAACCATTGGAGGTCACAGGCAAGTGCATATATCTGGACTATAGGAACTCATGTGTTTGCACACATCCACCAATAAAAGAATCCTGGACCATTTAAAAATGCATTATTTGTTCCATAGGCTCCGAAAGCAGAATATATAATTAATATACAACTGCAAATGATTTAATTGTAGGATCTTTCTGATCCATGTGGCAAAGCTAGATATATTATTGCTCACACACTCTTAAAATAGCTTGCAAACAGGGGCAGCCCAAATTCTCCCACCATCTGAGTGGGAAGCAAAATGACTCCTCATATCACTGCCACTCCCATGCCCCAAACACTCCTGGCATGCTCAATAGTATAACCAGCAGCCCAACCCACTATGCTGCCCAGTCACCCAGGCTCCAACACGTAGAAGTAGCCACCACCCAAGAAAGAAGCAGAAAGGGGCACCTTGTGGCAATCATCTCAGAGTTAGCTGTTGAAAGAAAGAAATTAAAAGAAATTGAACCAAGGAATGATAGAAGATGTCTGGACAGAAATCACCTCCCACCATGCCTTTTCAAGATGGACATAAAAAACCATCCATTTTTAACTAGAGCTGGTAGCCAAGCATTGCTACCTGCCTCTTTCTTTTTCAATAGTGGCAGAATGAATGGAAGCGTCACCAAAGGAGAAGGCACCTCTCTCTTTAGGCCTGGGCAACATGGCACGGTGTGACAGCATTGGAGAGGAGGGTGAGCTGGGACAGCACCATTGTGGGGGGTCAGTGAGGATGCATTGCTTGACTCAGTGGTCTGATACCTGAGGCAGCCATCTCATTGCACCTAATGACTGAGCCAGGCTTGCCTGTAACAGATTATTTATGGGGAAGGAGTATATCTCAGTGATGGAATACATGTTCTGTATGCCAGAAGTCCAGTCCTCGGCATTTACAAGGGGAGCTGGGAAAGATTCCTATCTCAAAGTCTAGAGAATTGCTGTTGGTCCCCGTCGAAGGGAGCTCTCTACATTCTGATTAAATGTAGCCTCTGTTCTGATCAATTTAAACAATCACTGGAAGCAACGTCTGAGGCCCAGTTCTGTAAATCGGCTGTGGAATGATGCACATGGGGCCTGCCAGGCACACGGAGAACCAGACAGGCAGTTCAAGCAATTTTACTCGAGTAGAGATCTAAAAAATCTAAATACACCTGGCAGACCCTGAGGTCTTTTGAACTTAGATGTTGACACTGTTAGGCAAAAGGACTGGAAGAATTTGCTTCTCCAAAGGCTTGTCATGAAACAAGCTGAGTATACATGAATTCTGCATTCTCTTAGAACTAGCATAGACATGTGGCAGTGACAGAGCCATGACTCTCTATAGGTAGGTTTCAAAGAAATCGTTGTGGCAAAACACTCAAGACGCATGTGGCAGCTTGAAGACTATAAGATGTACAGTGGTGCCTTGACTTACGAACTTAATCCGTTCCAGAAGATGGTCGTAACTCGAAATGGTCGTATGCTGAAGCACCATTTCCCATAGGAATGCATTGGAACGCGATTAATCCGTTCCAGACGGGGGAAAAAATTACCAAAAACCAAAAAACCACTGAAAGCCCCATCGCAATGCGTCAGGGCCGGGGAAAAAAATCACCAAAAACAAAACAAAAAAACAATGCAAGCCCCATCGGAACGCATCGGGGCCAGAAAAAAAATATATCACCAAAACCCAAAAAAACTATGCAAGTCCCATCGGAACGTATTGGGCCGGAAAAAAAAATCACCAAAAACCAAAAACACAATGCAAGCCCCGGAACGCACTGGGGCTGAAAAAAAAAACACAAAAACAACAACAACAACAACAACACACACAGCAAGCCCCATCGGAACGCGCTGGGGCTGAAAAAAAAAACCACCACCAAAAAACACACACAAAGAAACACAGCAAGCCCCATTGGAACGCGCTGGGGCTGGAAAAAAAAATCGCCAAAAAAACCCAACAACACAGCAAGCCCCATTGGAACACGCTGGGGCTGGAAAAAATCGCCAAAAAAAACACAACAACACAGCAAGCCCCATCGGAACGCGCTGGGGCTGAAAAACACACACACACACACACACACACACACACACACACACACACACACACACACAAAACAGAGCAAGCTCCATCGAAACGCGCTGGGGCTGGGAAAAAAAATTGCCAAAAAACAACACAGCAAACCCCATCGGAACGCGCTGGGGCTGAAAAAAACACACACGCACACAAAAACAAACAAACAGAGCAAGCCCCATCGGAAAGCACTGGGGCTGGAAAAAAAAATCACCAAAAAACCCAACAACACAGCAAGCCCCATTGGAACGCGCTGGAGCTGGGGGGAAAAACAACACACACACACACAAAAAACAGAGCAAGCCCCATTGGAACGCGCTGGGGCTGAAAAAACAACAACACACAAACAAAAAAAACAGAGCAAGCCCCATCGGAATGCGCTGGGGCTGGAAAAAAAACCACACCAAAACACACAAAAAATCACAGCACAGAAACATACCCCCCCAGCCCAAACCCACCCTGCAAAACCCTGTATGTACTCACCCAGATGCAGAAAGCAGCACCAGGCAGTCCGAAGCCTCCTCCGACGCACACTCTCTAACCTTTGGGGCGAAAGAGCTACAAAGAAGCAGCCTCCTTGCCGACCAACGGTTAGTAATTTAAATTCCCCGCCTTTTCCCCCACCTTTTTTCCGGTCATAACTCGAAGCTCCAGTTGCAAGTAGAAGCAAAATTTTGCAGCCGGAGCTGGTCGTAACTCAAAATGGTCATAAGTCGGGACGTTCGTAAGTCGAGGCACCACTGTATTACAGCATGAGTTTGCAAGGACTAAATCCACTTCGCCAGATGCATACAGTATACACTTATAGGTTCACATTATACACACACAGTGTACATGGCTGGGGGTAAAATCTGAGAGAAACTGGATGCAGAAATTAGTGACAATAACAATTATATTATAAACAGTGGATGTTAGGATTGGATTTTAACAGCAGAGCCAAAACTAGCAATTTTGACACTGTCCTATTGATTAACCTTAGAAACAGGCATATGAGATGACAGAGGAGTGGGGAAGAATGTCTGGTTTGAGTACATGACAGACACATTGGTTCCATTTCGAGCCATTCTGCTTTGTATTTCTCTCAGCGTGGGGAGGAGCAGCTGAGGAAGTCCATATGCTTAGGGCAGGGGACAGTTCACATCCTGCCAACAGGAAATATCAACAGGTTTAAATTCAAATAGCAGCAGAAGTTTCTGCCTCTAAACGTTGGCACCCGTAGACAAATTTCCCGGCTAAGGGTGCCAACGTGGCTCTGTTTAATAAAACACTTGGTGATAACAAAGATACAAGTATTGCCAGGATTTCTTCATAAACAGGACTTGAGAGTTTAAAACACAGGAGAAAGCAAAAGCATTTTCTTCTGGCACTGAGATACTGTATCACCACTTCACCAACCTTCATAAATTACTGCTTGCAGAGTAACTTCATTAATGCCCTCTACAGGGGAATATAGATGAGCCAGCCTTAAAGAGCAATGGAATGGACCAATGGAACAAGATCAAGGCATTAAGTCTGAACACAACAAATAAGCTGAAGATATGTCAACTCTCATCTCAGAGAGCATTCCAATTAGTCCAACTGATCCATAGAAGGGTAAGTTATCATAAAGACAATGTTAACAGACACCAGGGATTTTACCTCATTTGTGAATGCTCACTTCAAGGTATTTTTAAATCAATATTTTAACAGATTCATAGGGGGGATATCATCAACCACTGATAATAACAAGTATGAATTTTATTTTCTTTCTGAAACTTGAAATTATAAATAATATAATTAATAGAACTGGAGAGACTTATTCAAATATTCTTTTCACCTCTTTTCCATGGTGGGCAATAATAATTTTACCTGTGCATATATTTCAGTGAGGATGTAAATAATGGTGGATTTCCCCCCTGTCCCACTCCTTTGGAGAGGCACAGCTTTCTTGTAAACAACCGTTACTTCAGTGGATACATGTATACATAATACTAGAAAAATAAATGAGACTCCTGTATGTTGGTTTTTATCATACATCCTAGGCATTCACCATATCTCTGTAATTACTCATGCGAGTATGACAATAAACAGGTCAGATATATAGTTCATATATTTCATTATGCCTCATTGATGGATTTTGACATTGCTTTGTAAATAAGCATTTACAAAGAAAACACTTAATATCTATTTCTCTTTTTAAAAGGAAGCACCAGATGTTGGATCTTCTTCGTCACTTGTGCAGAATTCTGTGTAGAACCACAGACGACAGTGTGTTAATACACATACTGTATTGCTTCGCCACACTGTTTTACTTCTTTGTATTATTGTGCATCTGCTGTCTATTACTGCATTATTTCTAATAAATGGTTCAGAATTATTTCATCAGACAGCTGCTTTAACGTTGGATGTTAGAGACCAGGAGGAATGCTTTTAACATACTATCTCAGATCTCAGCTCCATAGGAAGATAGTTATGCAGTCACTTTCAATTTGAATTAGATACATAACCAGAAGACTCTTAATTGCATTCATCTTGGCATGTCTCTATTTGTGGTACTGTCACCATATGCCTTTTATTGTGCAGACATCTATTCATGCATCCCCTGTTCTAAAACATCTTTTCTCAAAGTAGTAGGAGTCACTTTATTTTACCTCAAGTGGCACTGACAAAAAAAGCCGTGGCTTGAAATGTTATATGGATCTACCCAGTGTGTTTGAAGAGAAGATGATACAATTAGTGTTATTGTTACTGCCTCTGCCAGTATTCAAACCTCTGTTCAATTATGAAACTGTATGGGTCATTTTGGCCTGGTCACAATCTCCCTACTTCATAAGGTTGTTCTGAAGACCAACTTTGTAGGGAATCAATATGCCAACATATGTTGTTTGGAGGAAGGCTGAGAGACAAACAATATTGGTGTGATGTTAAACAGTTATGTCAGGCATTTATGACTGAAAGCAAATATTCATGTCAACTAATTTTTTTGTGTGGCCTGAATTCAAAGAACCACACAATTCATTCCTCAGATTTGGACTGTGTTTTCTGAACAACAACCCTCCACCATGCTACATGGAAAGCTTTTTTAAAGCTGAAGGCAGCTCCAGATGTGGTTGTAATGCGGCCATTCAAAGGAATAAAATCAACCATTCCCTTAGGCATACCTCAGGCCTTTGGGAATACTTAAAGTGGATCTCTGGAACCTGGCTATTGTATCTGAATGCATTCTTAAGTTTCATCTGTACTTTTACTCATAAAATTGTTTTAGGGGAAAAAAAAGCTATGGGGGCATTGGAAAATATAGTAGATGTGACTTTGAACTGCTCACTTCCCCTAGGGCAATTAAGGAGAAAAAGCTTCCATCCATTAGGTAAAGGCCAAGGCGTTTTCACTTCTCTCTAAGTTACAGCTAGCTCTGCTTCTACCAGCTTTAAGTTCTGCAGCAACAGGGTTACCCTCTTTCTTCTGGCAGGGCACTAGCTGCATGACTGCCTGCATGCAGCGCTGAATAATGCATTACTAGTTCAGTTTCTGCCTGTCATGCTATCATTCAAGCTTTGCAAAAAAGAGGGATAGGAATCTGGAGCTCCCTGGAGTTTCCCAAATGAATACACCCCATTCTCTATGATACCATTGTTTGGTGGGGTTCCAAGTGTTTACAGTCCCCCCCTCCACATGCTCAGTGATTGACATGTCTTACAGTTCCTATAGACAGTAGGAACTGTAAGTTAAAATATGCCAATAGTTTTTGTCCCATCTCTTTGCCTTCAGTAGCACCCACCACTGGAGTGCCTCTTTCACAAGAACATCCCTGAAATTTGAAGCTTGAAGAGATTGAAGAGGTTCCTCATCCTTAGTTCAAGGCACAGGAACAACCCTATTCATGGGAAGAAGAGGTAGTGAGAAACCTGCACCTCTTTGGGACACTTAATTGTTTCACAATGGAACAATAGGAGGGCCTCCTAGCAAGTGGACAATATCCACAGTAGCAATAACAATCTTCCCAATATCTATTTTTTAGCAAAGTGTTCACATTTGTGTGTGGTGCACTTAAAACACATACAAAACTGGTTTTGCAATTATAATTTAGCTATGAGAAATTTCTGCAGTGGGGTCATTAGATACACTATGAAAATCTGTAATGACATATGGTAAATGATTGTCTACGATGTAACAGAAGCAGATACTGTCTTCAGATCCTGAGGTAATTAACATGGCTAAACAAAAATCAGATAGGATTGTTAGGCAGAGGGTTAAATTAATGACAACGGCATCTTTGTAATTCCGGCTCAACAGATTGGACCTAAGACAAATAATTTAATTTCTTTTTATCTGATTTGCATAATCTGCAAATGAGACTTGTAATGTTTACCCATTCTACAAATACGTTCATAGAATGAACTTCAAAGTCTAAATGTGTGAATTGCCGAGGGTGTTGCTTTAATAATTCCTTGTCCAGAATCCTGTTTTCTCATGTGATCACACAAGGGCAATTATGTATGCATCCCCACACCCCCAGAGCAGGCTCCCCTTTACATGGCTAGGCACACACTAGGTGTGAAATCAGATATGTGCCTAATCATGTGAAGGACAGCTCACCAGATGACAAAAACATCTCGTGATTGCCTTTATGAAAGTGATTTTGCTGAACTGGACTGTGGCCCCTTTTTCTTACTTAGCCTTCTCAAATGTATCCACTTATACAATGATCCTCTTTAGTTTTATTGGCAAGTAATCCCTAAAATGATCTTGGATATCTTGAATCACAGGTCTATATAAATTTACATGGCAGTAGCTCAGTGAGTTGGAATGCCAGGAGTTAAGTGTTTGATTCCCCACTGTGCCTCTTGGAAGAAGAGTCAGCCTTTGTAGCCCTGGGCAAGCCACACAGTCTCAGAGCACCACCAGGAGAAAGGACAGGTATTTCTTAGGAATTTATACATAGGATATCCTTGACTTGATGGCACACAATTATTTTCTTACTATAAATTTCATGACTGCAATGGTAATGGTTTCATGACTGCCGCCCAGAGTAGACCTTTGGTCTAGATGGGCGGGGTAGAAATCCAATAAAATAAATAAATAAATAAAAAAAATCTACCTTCAACTAACTTTATTTAGAGCCAGAAGGAGGACAGTGGTTGGAGTAACTGAAACTTGAGACTATTCCCACCAAGCCATGAAATTTATTACCTGTTATTGGGCCATCCAATCTCTTTCAGTGTGACCTATCTCACTCGTTTGTTCTAAGGATAAAGTGGGGAGGGCGAGAGCTACCTTCAGCTTACTGAAAGATAGGTGGGGTATAAATGTAAATCAGCAATCAATCAATAAAATGTTGAAGGTTATGTTACCATGCACCATGATTTCAATAACCAAGAAATTATTTTCACTAAGTTAACTGTATCTTAACCATTGGTAAGTGTGTATAGAATTGAAGGCTCAGGCTGTAATCTTAAACACACTTATCTGGGTAAATAAAGTGAAACAAAAGTCAACACCTACAGTTGTCCAGCTAAAGTAATTCTGGTGTATATATATATATATATATATTAATCTTTAGTGCAAACATCCATAAGATTTACCCCAATGATTAATTCACCAAACCTATGTATAATTCACTGGTTTTTTTAAAAGGAGGGGAGCTTCACAGAGCCATTCAAGCATAACAATTTATTTTTTCAATTAATACTATGACTTCTGAGGTAAATCCACAGTGGGAACAGGAACTTGAGGAATCCTGCCATTGATTAAAATTTACCTGTCATGAATGAGAGAACATTAATGATTGTGGCTGTTGAATCTGTCAGGATGTAGATTACGAAAGATGCAGAAATGTTGGTGGGGAGAGGAGGTTCTTATTATTTATCATTGCACAAGAGTGCAGTGATGTTATTGTACTGGCAGAGCAAATCAACATTTTACACGACAATTCTAAAAATGGGAGCAGCCCAAAGAAAAAATTATGACTAAAAATTTAGATCAGCACCAGATATAACAGACAGATTTGTTCTGTGCCAAATTTGGGGCAATTTGGACAAAAGGATTTCAAGTTAAGATTTTTTAAAACTTTGTGGTGCCCCCTGTGCATAAATAAGCGACCTTAAATATCCCCAGATTTAAAACGTATCAAATAAATTGAAAAGACCAATCCTGCTTATCTAGAAAGAAAATGGTTGGCCTCACCTGATTTTTTTTAAAAAAATAAATGGAAGGAATCCAGGCTGCAGGAGCTAAAATACTGATCCTCAAAAAAGGCCTTTCAAAAGGGTAGTTACTTTTTTATAAACTGAGCATGCATGGAACAGGTTTACCAGCAAGAGCAATCAATATGGTCTACCAGATTACTTCTTTTGCTCACTACCATATACACATGCCAAAAACAGCTATGACAATTGCTTTGTGTTTGGCTGAGAAGTGGTTAAGTGATGAAAAAGAGACAATTTCTGGGTTTTTTCCTTGCTTGGTGTCACTTTGTCAATGCTACAAGAGTGTATCCTGTAGACCATCTTGACTGCTGCTGTTTTTGTTGTCAAAATTCAGACTGCCTTTTGCTATGTAAAGCTTGGCATCTTTTTTCCTGCTGGCATCACAGGCACAATATTGTGCAGCAATATTGGGCCATTTCCTGGTGTTTTAAATTATGGATTTGTTGTTTTTTAGTCGTTAAGTCGTGTCTGACTCTTCGTGACCCCATGGACCAGAGCACGCCAGGCCCTCCTGTCTTCCACTGCCTCCTGGAGTTTGCATACAGAAGCATAATTTCCCACATTCATAAACTGAAGGTTTTTTGAAGAACTGAATCCTTTGGATTGCAGGACAAAAATTATGTTGCAGCTCCTTGAGCCAGAAATGTTCTATTCAAAGGAAGAAAGCTCATAATCTTGCATGTTCTTCTTTTGCCAGTGTTATTTTGTACATGCCAGCAGACCAGGCATATGATCAAGCACTTGCATTTGCTATATGTACTAGCGATTACTTTCTGTGCCTGCACTGCCTTTGCAAATGAGGTATCTGTCAATGGAACCATAGGCTGTTTAGTCCATGGTCTGCCAGTGGAGGAGCACTACCTGCCTAGCTGGTGACATTCAAGAGCCTTAAACCCAAACCACAGGTTCTTAGGCATGAACTCAGAAACACAGGAAGACGTGGAAATCAGGAGAAGGGCATTGATTGCTAGTGGTAGACTACAAGAAAAAGGAAGGACAGTGGCAAGGAAAAATACAGAGGCTTGGACGGGCAATTGCAAAAGTTCAGAGACCAGGGTCTGCCCAAGACATATTGCTACCCAAGACAGAGGGCAAGGTGGTACCCACCCCCTTTTACTTGCAGAAATGGATGAACAGATTGATTTTATTTTAGCCTTAGTGACAGGTCAGTGCCCACCACTGTTGGCAGGGGGCTAGTTTAGAGTATGAAGCACAGGCCATGTGGCACACCAGCTCCACCCTTCCTCACAGGGGGATGCCTCGGGGTTCTCAGCAGGAATGAAAAGAGTGCAGACAGTGCAGCCTCCTGGTATGTGCCACTGGAGGGAATTGCATCTCAACGGCAGGACCACCATGTTCATAAGCTTGATGTGGCTTTTGAAGGATAGTGTGTAGAAGAAATTCTCTCATGAACACCAACTGCTTCCTGGCTTTCATTTTCTCACAGAGTGAACATTGACACTGAGATGTGTATGGATATCTGCTTTGATGTCTATTCTGTTGCCAAACAGAATTCTGTCTTGTGAAATCAGCTGGACATGCATGCACGTGCTCCAAAGTGATGCTTTGTTTGTTTATTTTTGTTTTGGATTTTGAGGAGAGGACCTTGTGCTGATCCAGAACACTTTAGAAAACAGTCACTGCAATGACACCACTTGGCCTCTTTTTTTTTTAACCCTTCTCTTCCATTCTTCTTTTACTCAATGGCTGATCAGCACTGAGGAATTGTAAATATAATTTTGTAAGCTATTTTCATCATTATTGCTGATCCACTAGTATAATAAATGAATATGTAGATTAGATAACAAGCCAGATAAAGCTTGTTGCAAGATCAACTGAATTTTGAGCTTTTCTGTTGCTGGTTCTGATGTGAATTTAATTTGCTTCCACTGTGCTTTCTGTAATTGATCTGCCATGAGATACAAGACTCATAATCTTTCAGGGAGATTAAGATAAATGTAAATCACTAAAATATTCTACTACAAAAATGAAATGTCATCTCTCCCTGTATCTGCTGAGGATTAGCTCCAGCTCCAAATAAACAAAATATTACAGCCCAGATTTAATTGACAGCAAAGCATTCCTCACTGAATGCAGGATTGATATCTACTGGCAATATTCAGTTTAAAAAATAAGTAAACCGAGTAACATCAACAGAAGGTAAATCACAAAAAAAAGGAGGTGAAAATAAGTCACTGATTCTAGTGGTTCCCAAACATATCCTTACAGTGGCAATCCTTCTCCCTGACACCCAATGAGATCAACGGTCAAAGAAATCAATTTGATCCTGATTTTCAAGCATAGAATACACTCCTGCATAAATCAAAGCAAATAAAAAGCTTTGTCAGGGTGAGCTCCCCCACCACCACCACTTGGAACCTGGGCCACATTCCATCCTCAAATGCTTTATCTAAATATGGTAATCTAGAAATAGACTGATAATTTATTAGGCTGACAAGATCCTATTCGTGTGTTAGCATTAATGTTAGCATTAGCATAAGTATTGGTATTATTGAATAAGAGATACCTTAAGAAATGGTTCAATACACCAAGCAAACAAGGCATTCAATATATTCAAGAGGAAGGAACATATGGAAACCCTGTATGAAAGGTACTAAGTTAAAGGAAGAAAAGGAGGCAGAAATGATAGAAGAGGCGAGATAAAGAATTGAGAATGAGGGCTAAGCATGCATTGAAATATTACAGTCAAACTGTATCCAATTAATCTCGAAACAATGACATTTCATTCTGTACACATCCTGCAATATCTAATTACTCTGCTCACAAGACTACTTCAGTGAAGATACCATCTCTTCCAACCACTAGATATGATTACCAGTTTTTACAAGATTTTATGGTGGGGTTGGCTGTATTTGATTTTAAAGGTTTAATGGCTACATTTGGTTTTATTTGCTTTTATTATTGTATAGAAAATGTAAGTTGTCTTTAAGTGCTACTTGGTAGTGGAAAGGCAGGGTATAAATGCAATAAATAAAATAATAAATAGATAAATAGACACAGAGAGAAGGGGGGGAGCTTTAATTGGATTTGGAACTAGCAGAACACCTAAATTTCATTTCCTAGTTTGCTGACGTTAAGACTGCTATCTTATTCCATGTATTTCTGCTCCAAGCCAACAAGGGGAACTGTGATCCTTATCGAAGTTAATGGATAGATCCACAGGAGGTCCAAGACAGGCATTTGTCTATGTGGAGAGACTGTAAAAAGAAACCTTGGCACCACTGCCTCAACAGAAATAGCAACCTCCAATTGGTTAGGCAGTAGTCTTCACTTAAGAACAATGGACAAAACATCTGGCCCAATCTTTTGGACTAAATGCTTCCTTCCTACCACCATATTTTATACCATCTCTGCCTGACAGACAGGTTTGGATGAACTTCAAAGCTCACTGTGTTTGTAAGTTTAGTGATTCCATAAAGATATTACATAAAGCATAACTTTACCCTGTCCATGAGGCACACATTTGCCTCTCTGTCTTGCTTTCAAATCTTTCAAAATTCTGAGTTTTTCAGAAGATGAACTTCAAAAAGCCATTATTTTGGACTGCAACTTTCAGATTCCTTCAGCCAGGTGATCATACTGGCTGGAGGCTATAATATAAAACAATAAAACAATAATTATTCCAAACTGTACAAAACATTCAGCCAAAGAAGGAAGCTGGCAGGGTAGTAAAACAGTAAAGAGAGGAGAAAATATTGGCCTTCATCTGCATTGGGGGAAACAATTCCCAGAATGTCAGCCTTGGATATTAGCTGGATTGCACTAGACACCCTGCCTCTCAGCTTTCCTCCCACTTATTTTTCCTGCTGCCTCAAATGCATTTTTGTTCTTTCTCTGCCCCTATGACAAGACTATGAACGGCCAGGCTGGTTTTGTGGAATGAGTTTTGCAACTTTGTTGACAAACCTCTTAATTAATTTTGCCTGAAAGCCAAACCAACTTGGAGGAGACCATCTTGACAGCCAAAGAGAACCTGAGACAGAAGGCATGAAATACATAAGCCAAAAAACAAACAAAAACAAAAAAGTATAAAGCACTTGTTCACAATTCTCTCAGTACAATCTGTCTGAGTTCTTGCCCCACCAGTTGCCAGAACTAGTAGTGATGGCAAGTTAGCAATCCTTATTGGGAGCTTGCACTCAAAAAATGGAGCTCTCAAGAAGTCAACAATCTGGAAGCATTTTCATCATTGTGCAACAGTTGCTGGCATGGCTGAGCGCATGCATTGCAAGAAGGTGCTCAAGTGTGGGCAGGACTTTGGCCACCTCTTCACTAGGAGCATGCTCAGCCACCTGGAGACTCAGCACAGGGCACTGCTGCTGGCAAATGAAGTGGGTACTGTGGGGGCAAGTAAGAGAAGGGCAAGTCATCAGGAGGACAGAGATTGAGCCACCAGCCCAAGGAAGCAGGGAGGTAGATGAGCAAATAACAAGAGGTAGGAGGCAGCAAACGCCAGACCCATATCTCAAGAATAAGTTTGAGCCTACCCTGGAGAAGCTAGGAGGTGTCCAGGAAAAGGCTTTCTGCAAATGTAAAAATGCCAAGATTACTCATCGCCTAGGGGAGATGATAGCCCTGGATGACCAGTCATTCTCTCTGGTGGAGAAGATCAGTTTCCATAGGGTTGTGGCAGAACTGGCACCCCATCACCAATTGCTATCCTGAATGACCCTTAACCACAGGGTGGTGCAAGATTTATTTTGGGATGTCAGGAAACTGGTACAAGAGCAGTTGACCAAGGCACAGATGGTATGTTTTACAAGTGACATTTGGGGCAGGCAGAATGCAAAACATGCCTGTCTCCCCCTCACAGGACACTGGTGGGAGGTGGAGGCATCAGGCATAGGGCAATACACAAGGGCAGAAGGCAAAAAGGGCCCTGTTGAATGTGGCTGTGATGGAGGGCAGACACACAGCTCACAACATTCAAGAGGCTTGGAGGGACATGCTGCAGTAGTGGAGTTCGGCTACAGAAAGGCAAGGTCTGCTTGTCACAGACAATGGGGCAAACATGGTGGCAGCATTGCAAGCTGGGAAAAAGAAAAGGGGTGTGGTGTATGGCCCATATTCTCAACCTAGTAGTTTGGAGTGCTTTGCAAGATATGGAAGACACATGCATGCCTATTATAATCGAGTGGGCTAGAAAGGTGGCACAACATTTTCATCACAATGTCTGGGCCACAATGCTGCTGTTGCTGCAGAAGCTTTGTTGGCATGATGGAGGGCATAATGAGGGTATAGTCTAGGTGGATGAGTGATTCCATAGAGGGAGAACAGCATTTTTTTTTCTGGTCTAAAGCAAGCTAAATGACCTGCTCCACTGCAGATTTGTCTCCTGGTGGAAGAAGGAGCTATACATTCCAGCAACCCTCTTGGACTCCCAAATTAGACAGCAACGAGAGAGGGGGCAATACCAGCCAACTTTCCATCACATGTAGCAGCAGCTAGTGAAGCAGGTCTGGCTAGCACTCCATAGCTAGAGTCCAAGTCCCTCACCCCTGCAACAACAGGGCAAGTTTTCTGGGAGACTTTCTTGACAAGCATGGTAGGGACCCGTCCTTCAGAGATAGCACTCCAGAGGAGGGACATGGCAGAGGCAGAGACATACATGCAGGAGCCTTGCAAACCAAAAGAGACCAATCCCTTCGGAAGAGGTCTGTTCGGGGAGGTCTGGCCAAGGTGGGCAGTGGGACCACTGCCTTGGCCACCAAGTAGTGTGCCCAGTGAGAGACTGTTCTCTCAGGCAGGGGACACTGTCAGACCACAACACTCACACCTGGAACCTCAATCTATAGAAAAACCTATTTTCCTTAAGGGCAACCTTCCATGGCACACTGTACTCACAGTACTAAATATGCCATGCTTCAGTCTGCTGACCCCTCTTTCGGCCTTTTTCTTTCTTCCAACTGCTACTCCAAGGTTGTGCTCACTCACTCAACTGTGCTGTGCCCCCTTCTCTTGGCACAGTTCCCTTCTGCCACAGGTTATCCACTGCTCCCATCTGCCTGCCAGTGCTGCCAAGGGCATTTGCCCACTCCCCAGTGCAACCTGTCCTCTGTTTCCCGAGTGCTGCTGGCATTTCCTGTTAGCATTCCCACTGCTTAGAGTTCAATCAATATGCCAATTGCAATCATTTCCTAATATCTAGGCACTGCTGGCTGTTGGTGTGCATTCTTTTTGTTTGGCATAATCCCTGGGAGGGTGTCAGAGACCACAGAGAAATCCTTGAAAAATGTCTTGCCTGTTTGATGTTTTTAAAAAGGGGGAAATAATGACTACATAGTATTCATATTGACTGTAACAGAGTTCCAGATATCCAGAAATTCAAAAATATTTAAATTCTGAATTCCGAATTTGAATGCCACATCTGAAGGGGAGATGATAGCCCTGTAATTCTGAACCAAAATCCAAATTTTGGTGCTAGTGCACATCTCTAGTTCTGAATTCCAGCCAGCAGTGAGACAAGCAATGAGACAAGCAAGAGCAGACTGCCATTTCTGCCAATCAGAGGAAGGAAAGGTGCATGACAGTTTTCTTGATAGGCATCTGACCATCTTGAGCCTCCCTCTGTTACCAGTGAACTATGAAAGTTCTCTCCTTTTAAGTATACCGGTTTGTTGTGATGCTGCAGCCCAATGGTATGGCAGTCACCAAGTAAGGGATAACTTACTTGATAATTTCTATTTAGTTTGCTAAATTTCTTCAGCAACACTCCTATGGTTGTAGGATAGTTCCTTTTTTCCCCCCAACGTAAAATGTCAGCTGAAGTCTATTACCCCTCACCTACTAAAATGCTGACTTTTTGACAATTATGAAATACAAGGCCGTTCTATTTAAGATTTTGCAAATAAAAAATACAAAATCAAGATACAGAGACATGAGCCTACTCATTTGCTCAATGCAATTGGTAGGTTTTAAAAGCATGGAATCAAACATGTAATCGTGACTAATACCATTTTTGAGGAAGGCTGATTTAGATTGCCATCTTGTGGTAAGTGGACACTTTTTTTTGAAGGGCAAGGCACAGGTGAAAAGGAACCTTACAGCTGACAAATCAGTGCTTCCAGCTAAGGCTTTTATTGTGCAATCACAATATTCCCTCCTACTGTGGCAAATTGTTATTTGTGGAATTATACAGAGGGCCCAGATACAATACATTTGTAAGCCCATGTTTTCCCATTGCTACATTTTTTTTCCCGTGGCTGCAAACAAAGCCAGTAAGGAATTAAAAGGCACAACATTTTCTCTGAGGCCTGAACAGGAAAACGTGCAAGTGAGGCAGGTTAGGAAAAATTGTTCTTGGGAATATGGATGACATGTCAGACACCTAGGATTCTGTTTTCTTTGTCATTTTCATTTCCAGCTGCAGAGCTGTTCAGCATCCTGCAGAGTAACTACTTCCCATCCTCAGGCTTTTCCAAACATACAAAGTGAGGAGATAGCCCACTGGAAATAACAGTGTTTACTTCAGAGTAAATTTGTCTAGAATCTGTCTATAAGCATGCAGTCCTTGTATAGCAGAAGAGGGGAACATATGTCCCCATCTGATTTTGTCCCCTCCAAGCATTCCTAAAAATGATGCCACAGAATTTCAGAGGTGAACTATCACTGAATTTGGGTGGCCACTGTGGAGGGGGGAAAAAACCCTTAAAGCACGCATTTTGCTTCCTTTATTCCAAAGGATCTTTTGGAATATCTTGAAGTGGGAGGAAAAGAACAGGTTTTGCAAACGTCACAGCCTTTACAGTTTTTTAGCCTGGTTGTGAGTGACCCAGAAAAATTAAAAGATTAATTTGAAATTGATTACAAAAAGCAAGTGTTGAATTTGCTAGCTGTCTTGTGAAACTGGGAAGAATGGAGGGGGTTAGTCCAGCAGTAACCATGTTTATTTAAATATATGGCTGTCCTCTGCTACAGGAATATGTTAAAAAAAGTTAAACACAGAGGCAAAGAAACACACATGTATGCAGAATGAGTGTTAAACACCTGCTTCTGGATATCATATCAGACAAAAACGAAAGAAAAATAAAAAAGAAAGAAGACAAAAATGTTGTGGCATCTTAAAAATTGACTGCTATACTTTAATGTGAGCTTTCATAAACAAGCCCACTTCCTCAGACATAAGAGTGAGACCACAAGGCAAATATTTTTCTTTTGTGTTTGCCTGATATGCTAGCTCAGACTCTTCTAAAACTACTTCTGTATATCAGGAGACCCAAGAACGGTGAGAACAAGAGGAAGGAAAAAGAAAGGCACAAAGTTCTCCATTTATTATTGATGTAACCACTGAACAGATAAAACACAGCAGGACCAAAAAAGCAGTACAGACCGCAACATGTGTGGACAGTCAGTGGAAATTCTGTTTTCATAGCAGCTTAGCTGCAGATCCCACACTCAATGAACAGAGAGCTTAAGTTCACATATTCGGGCTTACTTTCAAGTAGACTTGCCCAGGATGAGCCTATTGTTAACTGAATCCAGAGACAGCTGTTTTTGCAGTCCAATCCAATGTATGTTTTATCCAGGAGTGTGAAGAAACTTCACTCACATTTCAAATCAGCTTGCATGATATGGCAAGACAGCCTGTCATGGATTCTCAAGACCCTGCAGGAAATCTTGCCTCCAGCACAAACGTAAGGCACTCAATGACTCTATGCCATCATCATGCTTTACACAATTTGTGCAAAATCTCTCACATATATTTTCCCTTTGTATAACTAAGTTCATGCATGTAACAAATACAAGTGGATAGGCTAACTGCTCAGAAACACACACAAAGATCTTGTGGTGTGCCTGCTTTTAATAGTCAGTGCAACAGTGCAGCCATTATCGTATTTTCATATTTTAGGAAATAGAAATGTGTAAAAAGTCATCCTACAAATTTTCTCTGAGATGAGGGGAGAGTGACACTATCTTACAGCTAAGAGAAATTTTTGCATGACTTCTACAAAGCCTTTGCAATTTTTCTTCTCATTTACTAAAATAAAATAAGCAAAGATTTATATCCCTTAGGGTATGTGACATAAAATAAACTTACTGATTAAAACAACTGCAGGAATTGTACTGTATCTGAGGGTTCACGGGATGAAAACCTCTTGAGTGTCAGCAAATGAAATATGACGGCTGCTGGGCTGAATTTTATTCTAAACCAGAAGATTTAAAGGTGTGGCTCACTAGAGCTACAGACTCCCCACAGTGGCCAAAGGCCTTTGGAACAAATGGATCTTGTTACAGAAAAGATCGATGCCATTGTATATTACTTTAAGTGCTGAGATTCAAAAGCTTGATAAGTGATTCATGCTCCTGAATCAATCTGTGCATTTAAAGTAGTGTCCTTTATTAAATGGCTGCTACTTTAAATGTTCTATGCCTTTAGAATGGAGCAAATTGATAAAAGCAAGGTGGGATATATCCCAGTGACTCAAGACAGAAAAGGAATCTAAGCTAGGGCATTTCCAGATGAAAGCCTTCTAACACAAACAGTTAAAAGACAATGTGCCGCTATCATGGCTTCTCACCACCCTCAAGAGATTTTTCTATGGAAATAAAAAAGATAGAAGAAAGAAGGAGCATGCGTGACATGGAGGATATGAAGTCTGAACCTCCTGTGAAGTTCTGTGAATGTGGCAGGGCAATTTCACAATAAACACAAGCTGGAAGTACCTGAGGAAAGACTCATTTAACGGTAACTCAGCCATCTCTCCCGACATTATGAACTGACCAGTGAAATTTGACCATCAAGGGAAGAAAAGGCATTACATTTTATCCTGTTTTTTGCTCTGTTGAGTGCAATCAGTTTAATTAAAGTTTAAATTGGCAAATCTAGAATGTTTGTGTGAGGTACATCTGCTAAAATGTGAATAAATAATAACTGTGCCAACAAGTCGATTCTGACTTATGGCGACACTTTCCAGGGTTTTCTAGGCAGACAATATTCAGAAGTAGTTTCCCTATTCCCTTCTTCTGCGGGCATCCAGTGACTGTGTAGCTTGCCCATGGCTACACAGGGCTGGCTCTTCTTTCAGGAGACACAGCGGGGAATCGACCTCCCAAACTCTGGCTCTGTAGAGCTTGGGAATGTTCGTTGTTTGAACTTGAAGACCCAGAATCCACCAGTCAGAACAGCCACCAGACACATAGAATGGAGGGTCCTAAGAAAGGTAGCCTAACCATTTACTTTCTCAAGCTCTGCTAAACAGCCTGGTCTTTTTCCAGTGGCTGAAATCCTGTTGTGCAACTTTATGCTATGTAAGGCTGATGATGTCATCAGTCATGGCAGTTTTCTGCAAATTAATTAAAAATTTGATGATTTGATTATTTTGCTGGTAGTTGCTATCTTCAGAAATTAGGGACTGACTCCTACCCCCACCCCATCCCTGACAATCACGGGGTTCCCAACTGCTTTCCTATGATGAAAGAAAACCCAAAGGAGCCTTAGAACCTTGCATGGAGAAAGGGGACATAAATTTTTAATTTCCAACACGCTTTGGAAATTAAATTGCCACGCTTGATGATGTCATTAACCTTACATGGAGTAAAGCTGCACAACAGACTCTACAGTACACAAAAGAACATATACCTGTAAATGACATTCTTCTTTTCTGCTTAAAGTGATGGAATCTTTCTTACAGAACTTTATGTGAAGACAATGGGAGTGGGGTATGAATCTATGCCAAGGATAATTTAAACACCATCAAATCCTGATTAATGTGCGGGGTAAGGAGTGAAAGAATCCTATTCAATTTTTATTTTTCACATAATAGGGCAGCTAATCAAGGCCTCAAAGAAAGTTATAAAAAAAGGGAATTTAAAAAAATCTTCTGACCTATTAAGGCTACTATCCTAGGAGAATTTATTCCTCTTTAATTCAGTGAGACCTTACTCTGTATAACTGTACTTAGGATAAATCCATATATGCTGGAGCTACAGAACTGTCAACTTACAGATAATTATTTCTTTAAAACCAATGCATTTCCACAGAATAGAGCTGCTGTCTGCTCCTCTTTTATATGCTTTTATCATGTTCTCTGGATTATGCATCTTCATTGTTTGCTTGATCAATGAAAGCAAATATTTACCACATATAAATCTCAGACATATCACACATGCTGTTCAGATTGGTAAAATCTTTTGTGTACTTGGTTATTTATTTAAGATATTTCTAAACCAACTTTTGAAGTGAAACCTGCACAGAGTGTTAGACACAACAAGAAGTTAAAATAAAATATTAATAAAATATATGAACTGTTCTCCTTATTATTTGGGACACATTATCAAAATTGGTGGATCAGAAACAGAGTGACCAGGAACCAATTCCCTAGTCATATCTGAGCAACCCATCATATATTTGATTCTGCCTTATTTCGTATCTCTCCAGATTATTTCACATGATCAGCAGAACATAAGAGCACTCTTCTAGTTTTGATATAATAATCTTAGAACTGTGCAACTGGAAGGGACCCTTTGGATCATCAAGTCCAGCCCCTGTTAAGGAGTCACAGTAGGGAATTGAACTCACAACCTTTGGCTCTGCAGCCAGAGACCTATGCCACTGAGCTATCCAGCAGTTCTAATGAACAACAGTAACTCCTTATTGGACTTTAGTGTCTGGTATATCAGGCTGTTTCTGTTTTATCATGTGTTAGTAACTTCTCCAGTAAAATGTACAGGGTTTGGAACTTTATCTTTAAAAGAAATGAGATATAGTCCCATGGCTTCCTAAAGCACTTAGTTATTTTTATTATTGCAGCCTTTAAAATAACTCAAAATATCTCAAAATAACTAACATAACTACTTTTAGTTACTTCCTTTAAAATAACTGAGCTCAAGAAATCACTGTCCTACATACAGTACATACAGTACGAAATATTCCCGTCTCATCCATATTAAGGTGCCCTCAACCCCAGGAACAAAACATGAAGGAGCAACACAAGTCAGTGCTTAAACTTTTATTATAATGTTCTCTACCATTTAGTGGGGGACGTGGTGGCACTGCGGGTTAAACTGCAGAAGCCTCTGTGCTGCAAGGTCAGAAGACCTGCAGTCGTAAGATCGAATCCACGCGACGGAGTGAGCTCCCATCGCTTGTCCCAGCTCCCGCCAACCTAGCAGTTCGAAAGCATGCAAATGCAAGTAGATAAATAGGTACCACCTCGGTGGGAAGGTAACAGTGTTCCGTGTCTAGTCACGCTGGCCACGTGACCACAGAAGATTGTCTTCGGACAAACGCTGACTCTACGGCTTGGAAACGGGGATGATCACCGCGCCCTAGAGTCGGACACGACTGGACAAATTGTCAAGGGGAACCTTTACCTTACCATTTAGTGAGGTCACAATCAGTTAACTATAAAAGTAAAACATACGCTCTTGCATTGTAAAAGGAATGGAGTTATCTCTTGTTAAGTTACAATAATGAATTAAAGTAATTAGTCATTTGTAACCAGTTACTTTTGAGCCCCAGAAATATGATTCTGCCTAGAGATTATGTAGAGATAATACCTTAACTCAAAATAGAAAACTAAATGCAAGAAGACTATTCCATAAGAAAAGCTTCTCTCAATTATTTTGTTAGGACTGTTACCTAGTTTGTAGATAAGAAAATTGTCAGTATTAATATATTGGTGTCTCTGGCACTCTTAAACAGTTTACTGGCAGACCACAACAAATAAATAAAAATTGAACATTCAGGCATTCTATTTTTCTCTAAATATCTGGATTAACAGATCAATATAACATTTTTGGATCTTATCAACAGCTGTAATACATGGCCCAGTCCATATATTGTCTTCCAAATATTGAAATTTCTACCATTTCTTATTATTGGAAAGAGGTTTAGAGTGATCCCAAAGCCAGGGTAAGGCCTACTGCTTCTATTTTTAACACTGAGATTCAACAACTTTCTTGGCCAACTCCATGTCAGATTCATGCCTTCTCTCACACAATGACAGATATAAACCTACACTTACATTAATTGACAAGAAAATTTTATTATTAAGTGGTCTACACTTGAAAGGGAGCACAGAAGCCAAAAGTTGGGGGACATGGGTTAATAGGCATTCCTGGATATACTACTGATATGGGCATCCTGCAATCCCACATGTAAGCCTCATTCTGCCCTGCTTTATTATCCATTTAGCATTTTATAAAGCTGAGCTCCCTTAAGGCTGGTGTCACAAATAATGTTCCATGTCATGTACATGCATTGTTTTCCAATGCAGCCGAAAAATCCAGTTATTAGAGGAATGTTTAAAATAAGCATCTTCCTTCAATTAATATCATCAGGCCCAACTTTCAACCCTTCATAAGCAATATAGTCCATGTATGCAGAGAGCAGCTGAATAAAGTGGGGAAACCTGTCATCCCTCTACTTTCAACAACATGACTTGTATGTAACATCCTGACATTGCTAACCAGCTCCAGAAATGTGCGAACAGCTTCTGATTATGAACTTGCTACTGTGGCAGCAAAGTCCCCTCAACCCAATTCTTGACCTTCTTCTCCTGCAGGTGATCAGTATTGTTCAGTAAGGAAAGCAGGACACTTTCTATGGAGCCTAGCTATAACCATGAGCCACCTATTCGTTGAGACTTATGTCTGAAAGGAATCAACCCCTGAGCTAGTTCTTAATTATCTTCATGAACTAATTGAAATGAAAACCACTATTTGGTGTCTTTCTGCCATCTCAATTTATAAGAAGAGTGACTCCTGGTATCTTATGAACAGCACACACTGCAATTTCCTTCTTCTCCCCAAATGTTGTTCCAGCTATGTTACTCTCTTGAAAGAAGAAAACATTTGCTATATGGCATTAAATGTTTTTCTTTAGGTTTGACTAGATGGCCCAATTATCCTGGCCTGGGTTAGTCTACCGTGTTTCCCCGAAAATAAGACAGGGTCTTATATTAATTTTTGCTCCAAAAAACACATTAGGGCTTATTTTCAGGCGATGTTTTATTTTACAGTCCTGTCATCTTCTTCTGGTTGCTGCACAATGCTGCACAATGGTGGAGGACGGGGTTTCACTTAACTGGGGCTTATTTTTGGGGTAGGGCTTATACTACGAGCATCCTGAAAAATCATACTAGGGCTTATTTTCAGGTTAGGTCTTATTTTCAGGGAAACAGGGTAGATCATGCTAAACAGGGTTGCTTTGAGGTGCAGTATGAGATTTTGGGCTGTCCTTGCATCTATATGCAAGAATTGACCACATCGCACCTCAGGCAATGCTGTTTAACACCATCTAGACCAATCTTTTTTCCCTTTAAAGGGGAAAAAACCAACAAAAATCCCCCTCCTGTCTCCATTGTGCTTTGCTTAAGCTGCCTAATTATCTTTAGAAATGGAAATTTTCCTTCCTGCTTGCCTGTGGAGGGGAAAGGAGAGGAAATTTTCCATTTCTTTTTAATTATTGCTGACACAGCTCATCAGCAATGGTTTGAAAGGGCTTTTTTAAAAAAGTGGCACGGAAGCTTCGCATTTCTCAGGATTGTTAGGTGACTTCAGCAAAGATGCAGATTAAGTCAGTTGCTTTGGTTTGATCACAGCAATCACACGTTCTGGAACCAAACCAAACAGACCACAATAGCCCCTGACAGGGACCTAAAAAGGGGTGAGCAGGCATCAAATCATGGGCAGGCAGGTTCACAATGATATGTATGTTACGTGGTCACTGGGAAAAGAAGTGAATCAACCCATCCCTAACCTGGACCAAACTGAGGAACACATGCCCATCTGATTGAACCCTTAGTCACCATAAAACTAGCATAAATCATCATCAGTGTTTCATTTATTCAAGGTCGCCTTCTCCACTCCCTGACACCCCACCAATTTAAGCAGGGTTTTTTTTGTTCATACTCGTTCTCTTTCCTGTACCAAAGATAAATGTAAATGGAATAGGAAACATTAAGTGCATCAGAGAAATGTATCTGACTCAAACTGAAATATCATTTACTAAGCTGCTATTGACGTAATGGAAAGAAGAAAAAGTAACAATCTCAAATTACGTCTAATGGCTATATATTCTTAAGGCTCCAAACGTGCTACATGAATGTTAACTGAAAAATGCTAGGAAATGAGAGCAGTCAATCTCTTTTCCTGGGAAATGTTTGGTATACAATGTTTTCAGCCTGCAGTGAATGTTATCGCCTCCTTAACATTAAAGCCTTTACAGCTACCATACCAGCAGATGACCTCAGGTTACTGCAGATAAAATTACTATGCTTAAGAGAGAAAATAATTTGGGCTTGCACATGGGAATTTAAGATTATGGAAGGTTCTGCCTCTCCTATAAGAAAAACAAAAAACTCTTGTGTTTTTTATGAAAAAAAACAATAATTATAAAGCTGACAGTGATTACCTCTCACACTACTGTATTGTCTTCTGTGAACACCACACAATTGTTTGGCTCCCTGCTGTTATGTGTTGCTTCTTTATAAGGATTCCAGTGACTGATTGGTTTCCGAGTTATGAGAAGTTACTATACTGAAGACTTCTAGGCTGCAATCCTATAAATCTTTACCTGAGAATAAGTTCTATTGAACATAATGGGAGTTACATCTGTGCCGAGCTTCCAGTGTGGTGTAATGAACAGAGTGACAGACTAAGACTCAGGAGACCTCAGTTCCAATCCCCATGGAAACTTATTGTGGGTATGTGTGGAACTCATAAAACCACTCCTTAAATATGTCACATACCTTGAAAACCCTATTAGGGTTGCCACAAATTGGATGTGACAGTGGTACATGACAATAACAGCGATGCCAAGGATCCTAGTCTAAGTAATCAGTGGTGACTACTGGAGTAAAGAGCGGAACAGCTAATGGGAGCTGGAGAAAGGCGCTAAGGATAAAATGAGCCACAGAAATTGAAGGTAGAATGAACCAGCAGTACCTGCAAAACTCATACACTTGGGATTAAATACCCCCCAAACAAGTCTATACTTTTGGATATAATTTGAGCTGTACAACCCAAATTACACTAGATACATTCCCAAGGAATCAAACTATGCACCCCAAAGAAGAACCACACATCCCAGATTATTCCCCCTATCAAAAGCACTACGGACCACAGACCACGTATAAACATACACACAGATCCCTTGACAAATGTGTATTCCAATAACAGCAACAGACCCACTGAAACATTATGGAGAGTACAATTAAAACAATTTTGATGAGTTACTGGGAAGCAAATATGTATTGTGACTGCCATTTTCAGCTTTAGAAAGGTTGGTTAACTGAAGTATTCCGTACAAGATAGAATTATTCTGCACTTAACAATTGCGTCCATCTTTACAAAAACATTAAGCTGTGTGTGCACTTCCAAATCAACCACCTTTCCACAACAGTCTGGAAAAATGCAGTCTTCTGCTCACTTCTGCAGTGGTGCTACTCAGTTTGATTGAGTTCACCAGCTACTATTATCACCTGAACAGATCTACAACAGTTCTAGGCAGCAGCAGGCTCAACTGCAAGCAACTGCCCACAGGACTGATTGTATTGTATACGTCTTCTTGGGACTTTATGAAAACATTCAGTATTGATCTACTGAGAACTACTGTACAATCTAAGCAAATGTTAAAATATTTCCACCTGCCTTTTGGATACCAGTCCGGGATCCCCAAAAGAAATACACTGAAGACTACAAAGCTATTACAAGCATGCCTATAGGCAGGAAGTGAAGGGGGGTGGGGAGAAATATTTAAAATCTTCTTCAAGAATGAGAAGAAAAGAAGAAATACCTCTACAGTACCACAGAACCTTTCAGTGACAAGAAGATTGCTAGTCTCTTGCCCTCACATTTAAGAGAATATATATGAACACACACCAATGACAATCCCTTCCTTCCAGACACACACTCTTTTTTAGCTTGGAATTTTTATCTTTATAATGTTCTCTACTTTATAGGAAGTCTTATAGATTAAAGGAAGATATGATAAGAGAAGATAATGTAAATTAAGATAAAATATGATAAGAAAAATTACACATTTATTCAGTGATGTAGTGTTAACTTTGGAAGTACAGGGTCTTGCCATAAAACACATACAGTGGTGCCTTGACTTACGAACGCCCCGACGTACGAACATTTTGACTTACAAACAGCTCCGTTCGCAAAATTTTGCTTTGACTTGTGAACGGAGCTTTGACTTACGAACAAAAAAACCGCGGGGAAAGCGGGAAATGGACTTTGGACTGCCTGGTACTGCCTGGTACTGTAATTTTAAAATGTAAAAATTGGTTTAAAAGGTGCTTGGTTTGGTTTAAAGCTGCTTGGTTTTAAAGGTGTTCTGTTTAAAAGGTGTTCGTTCCCTCCCTCCCTCCTTTCCTGCCCTTTTTTTTAACCTAAGTCATCTTAGGTTAAAAAAAAAATTCTCCCCCTAGTGGTAGAGGACGGATTAACCGGTTTTGCATTAGTTCCTATGGGAACTAATGCTTTGACTTACAAACGGCGCCTCGACATAAGAACAAAAAACAGCCGGAACAGATTAATCGGTTTTCAACGCATTCCTATGGGAAATGCTGATTTGACTTACGAACGTTTTGACTTACGAACATCTTCTGGGACGGATTAAGTTCATAAGTCAAGGCACCACTGTATGCACATACTGCTACTCACTACCCTTTATAAAGAATCTTAAATTATCTGGAAACAAAGAAATTAGTGCTACTGCACCTGACTTGCTGCTCACACATGCTCACTCTTAGTGCACTTCTCAGTGCTTTGAACTTTGGAATGCTCTTGTTAGTAAGCCTGTACAACACATGCTCAGACTTATAACAAAGTGGTTGTTTTTCCCTTTTGAAAGGCCTTTTTGAGGATCAATATTTCAGCCCCTGAAGCCTGGATTCCTTCCAAATAGAAAAAAGCAGGTGGGCCCAACCATTTTCTTTCAAGATAAGTAAGACTGGTCTTTTCAATTTATTTGATCTGTTTTAAATCTGGGGAAGGCTAGGGTTGCTTGTTGAAGCATGGAGGTAGGGTGAAATAGTTCTACTTTTAAAATATGATAACCAGAAAACCCTTGGCCCAAATTTCCTCAAATTTACACAGAGCAAGAGCAGCTTCAAAGTTATAATTTTTTGTTTGGGCTGCCCCCATTTTTAGAATTGCCTTGTAGAATGTTGATTTCCTCTACTGCACAATAACATCACTACACTCTTGTGCAGTGATAATGTTCTTGCTCTTGATTTCTTCTCCTGCTGAGAACTCCATAAAGTTTATGGTTCTGCACATGTAAGGGCGAGACAAGCACATATTTACATTCTTAGCTCACCCTTACGTCATGATTGCTACTAATCCTGGTCTCCCAAGGGATTGTATCATTACCTCTTCCTGAGGGTGTGATCACATTCATATAGCTCACATTTTGGACTGCTTGTGGCACAGTCCAATGCAAGCTATTTCCTGATGATCACACAATGTACAAGCATTAGCACTCTGGCCAGACCTGAATCCATGCTCTTTCCAGGTATAGGGCTTCTACTTTTTGAGGCCCAGCTGGAGTGATTTGCTAACAAACTGAAGAGTCATTTTATCACTACTACCAAAGTGATCCTTTCCAGTGTGATCAGACATAAACCTCAACATCTGATTGTATCCTCAGTTTCTTTGCTATAAAAGTTATGTCTAAAGGCATGGAACACTAATGATAGTGCAAGGGAAGACTTCTGTGTCTAGCAGACAGGAGGAAATGCGATATATTTGGGGGGGGTATAATATTGTTGTTGGGTGGTCACCACCCCAGCAGACTGGTTAGAAGCCCATTTGGAGGAGTTGATGCCAGCCATCGAGGATAAGAGGAGAGCTCTAGCAGCATACAAAGCCTGTCCTAGTGAGTACAACTTGCAGGCTCTTCGAGCTGCTCGTAGCAAAGTCCAACAGGCTGCCAGGAGATGTTCTAACAATTATTGGCTTCAACTCTGCTCTCAGATACAGATAGCAGCGGACACAGGTAACATCAAGGGAATGTATGACAGTATCAAGCAGGCTTTAGGTCCAATACAAAAGAAATCTGCTCCTTTGAAGACTGCTACAGGCGTGATCATCCAGGACCGAGCACAGCAGATGGAACGCTGGGTGCAGCACTACTCTGAGCTATATTCCAGAGAGAATGTAGTAACCAAAGAGGCATTAAATAACATTGAGCGCCTGCCTGTCTTGGAAGAGTTGGACAGCGAACCAACTTTAGCAGAAATAAGAGCGGCCTTGGATTCCCTCGCCTCCGGCAAGGCACCTGGGAAGGATAACATCCCTGCTGAAGTGCTGAAGTGCTGTAAAGAGATCATCAACACCGAGCTGTATGAAATCTTTTGTCTTTGCTGGAGGGAAGGTGGAGTACCACAGGACATGAAGGATGCAAACATCGTCACATTGTATAAGAACAAAGGAGACAGGGGCGACTGCAATAACTACTGTGGCATCTCTCTTCTCAGTGCTGTAGGGAAGCTGCTTGCCCATGTTGTGCTGAAGAGACTCCAGGTGCTTGCAGACAGAGTCTATCCAGAATCACAATGTGGATTTCGACCTAATAGATCCACCACAGACATGGTATTTTCCCTCAGACAGTTGAAGGAGAAATGTAGGGAACAACGACAGCCAAAGTTCCAAACAGTGTAGTCCTGGAATGAGCTGGAATTGTTAGCATGTATACATTGCTGAAACAGCGAGGTCTATGTTGGCTTGGGCATGTCGTGAGAATGGCTGACGGTCGGATTCCAAAAGATCTCCTGGATGGAGAATTAGTGCAGGGAAATCGCCCCAGAGGGAGACCACAGCTGCGATACAAGGATATCTGCAAGCGGGATCTGAAGGCCTTAGGAATGGACTTCAACAGATGGGAAACCTTGACATCTGAGCATTCAGCCTGGAGGCAGGCGGTGCACCATGGCCTCTCGCATTTTGAAGAGACACTTGTCCAGCAGGCCGAGGCAAAGAGGCAGTACCGAAACCAGCAAAATCAGGGAACTGGATAGGGGACAGATTGTATTTGTCTTCAGTGTGGAAGGAATTGTCATTCTCGAATTGGCCTTCTCAGCCACACCAGCCATTGTTCCAAGTCCTCTATTCAGAGCACGTTACCATAGTCTCTCGAGACTGAAGGATGCCTAAAAAAGGTCACCACCCCATCCAAAATTAGTGACAACTCAGTTCTAGTTACAAGTACAGAAACTAGCAATATGGCCTCAAGGCCCTTCTGCCATATATCCCCCAAAATGAAAATGTCTGGTCTCCTATGCCTTGATAACTAAGGTGGTATTAAGGCACTATAAGGGACCCTTTAATTTTAGGTAGCTTCATCCTGTGAACAAACCTGTTATTTGGGGCATAATCTACCAAATGCAGTTGCAAAACTTCCAACCTTCAATAGGAGAGCTATGTAGGTCCAAGTGAAAATCATGGAAACTGTGACACAACAGCATTTGCAGGACTCCATTCCCAAGGGGATATTTTTTATTAGCAAAAATAATTCACTGGGTTGTTAAATCACTAAATAAAATCTGTGGAGGGCATTTTCTGGTTGCTGCCAGTCATAATGAGGAGAGTAAGTGGCTACAAGAAAAACAGTTTTCTCAGCAGTGCCTGCACCAATTTGCAAAATGGTCTCCTTAAGAAAATTTGCCTGCTGTCCTCATGAGACACATTTAGATACTAGGCTAAGACTTTCTGCTTCCAGGTTTCGTGTTCATTTTTTAACTTTCACTACAAATTTTTATTGTTGGATCTCAGTATTTAAATATTGCAATGTTTTGATACCCAACTAATTAAACTATTCGTTTTGGTTGTTTCTAGTTACTGGTTGTTTTGTACTTTTTATGCTTGCAAACTGCCCTGAGCTCATTTGACAGTTGGGTAATATTTTAATTCATTCATTCATTAGAATTATTAGATTATTTAAGAAAAGAGATCATCATAAACATACTTTGCCCTGCCATTCCCAGTAGGAAAGTTTTCCTGTAAATGTGGTCTTACATGAATGGGTTTATATTTTAATCAGCTTCTCAAGAAAAATCAGTGACATACTTCATACAATACACCGTTCAGTTCTGTCTGTGTGAAAGTACAGATTACAAGCAGGCTTCACCATTAGACAATACCAATAACAGCCCAATATATTCAACTTCCACCAGTTAGTCAGGAACACAGAAAAAAAATCTTGTTCCATTTCCTAAACTTCACCTACACATCAGCTCATCCAAGCTCTTCTTTCACATCTATTATTTCCACAATGTCTCTGGGTCAGGATGCTCCTCAGGCTAACTTCTTTCATCATGGTCTGCTTCTGGTAACCAAGCTAAATTTCCATTGCTGCATCTACTTTTATCCCATCTAATCATCTCCTTATATACAGCAGTCCCAACTACTTCAGTATAATACATTCCATACCCTTACACGTTTGTCCTCTTATATTCCTATGGCTATTTTATAATTTGTGGGCTACTTCAAAATAGTAGGCCAAACGTGGCATAATATGTTAGTGGTTGTGTTGAATACTAATGTCCCCTGAGCGTATGTAATTTACAGGCAATGGCACAAATCCTCTTATCTTGTTATGCTGGCACAGCACAAACAGCGTAACTTTGGGAGGGAAGTTGCCTCAAGTTAAGAAATCACGGTAGACATACTGAATTGTATGACTCCGTATGCAGTGGATAATGTCTATGGTGATTTCTCAACTTGGGGCTATTTGCCTCCAGAGGTTGTGCCATTTGCATAGCTATGCAAGAGGATTTTGGCCAATGACTGGATTCCTAGGTAAGCAAATAGGAAGAAGACCTTGGATGAAAAGTTTCACACCTCCTTCTCCCCTTGCAGACACCTGTGTCCCTTCCCAAATCCCTCAAAAATGTCAGAAAGCCCATCTGAATAATGTGGAATATGGTGCAAGAGGATGCCAGGGAAGGAGGAACTGAACTTAATGGCCTGAATCCAAGCTCTACTCCCAACCAGAATTGACCTACCAAATAAATGGGACTTGTTAATATTAATCCTATTAATTCATTTGGGTTCTGCTTTATTTGGAACTAACAATTGGATTAAACTCAATTATCCCTACAACCTAGCTTACTGAACATACTATGAACAAGCCAGAAGTGGTGTAAGTGGCAGAAGCAAGTCCTTCATGAAGCAGGTAGTATTACATTTTGTCATGTAACCATGTTGGGTAGGAGAACGAGGGGCAATGCATTGTCACTACTTATCATGGCAGAGGAGAGCTGTAGCCATTATGAGACATAAAACAGGATCTTCATGCTGATTCTCGCTATTCCGAATTGCAATCTGAGTGGTAGCAGGATCAATACTGTGGTGGCACAATATAAAACAGCAATTACTGTATTAAAAATCCATGCTAGTTGGTATTTCTTTCTCTTTGCTATAAAAAAGAGAAATAGCCAGGGAGGAAACTACCATTTGGCTGTGGCCTGAATTTCACACAAAGCAAGCATCCAGCAGGATAAGCCAATACAAAAATGAAGCTGAGAGATAATCTACACTTCTCCCAATGCAGTCCAATAGCAAGCACACAGTTGTCATCTTTCCCTGACATTACCTAGGGACAAGAATAGATTCACTTTTCAGATATTTATTTATTTAATATCAAGTATTTATTTATTTAATATCAAGATATCAAGTGTATCCATTATCCAAAACTCTGGCACATGTTTCCTTATCATGTGCATTTTAGAATCACTGAGCTGGAAAGGACCTAATGGAGCAGCTAGATTTAGTGATAATTGGATAGTGGTGCCAGGGCTTGCAGTTCAATCCTTGAACTTCTGGAGTAACAGGGACTATGACATCATCTGACACCCCCTTCAGGCTTCCCAGTTCCCTCTGAGCTGAGCTGCAGTCCTCATATTAGCTGGGAAGGAAATGTATTTTCCCGGGGACATCACATTCTTGCAAGCCATCTCTGTTGCAATGAAGGTGGTTTGGTCTTAAATAGGCAATTAAGAGTTATTTGCTTTACAAAATATATTTTCCTTATTTGTTGATGTGGACTGATTCAGCTGACAGCAATTTTGGCTAATCTGCAAGATCTGGCTATATGGAATATCATGATGAGCCCCTGAATCTGTCAATTTACATTGCATCAGCATAAAGGGACATTGTACATCTTGATTTCAGCAAAGCTTTTGACAAAGTGCACCATGATATTCTGATTAGCAAGCTAACTAGGTATGGGCTGGATACAACAACTGTCAGATGGATACACAGTCGGCTACAGAATTGTACTCAGAGGGTGATGATTAATGGCTCCTTCTCAAACTGGGAGGAGGAAACAAGTGGGGTATCCCAGGGATCAGTCCTTGGCCCAATGTTCTTCAACATTTTTATTAATGACCAGGATCAGGGGCTGCAGGGAATGCTAATCAGATTAGCAGATGACACAAAATTGGGTGGAATAGCTAATATCCTGGAAGACAGAAACAAGATTCAAAATGATCTGGATGGGTTTTCAGCACTGGGCTGAAAACAACAGAATGAAATTCAACAGGGATAAGTGCAAAGTACTGCACCTAGGAAAAAGAAAACAAACACACAATTACAAGATGGGGGATTCTTGGCTCAGCAATACTACGAGTGAGAAGGATCTTGGAAACGTCATAGATCTCAAGCTGAATATGAGCCAACAGTGTGATGTGGCTACAAAAAAGGCAAATGCTATTTTAGGTTGCATTAACAGAAGTATAATTTCCAAATCCCACAAGGTGCTAGTTCCCTTCTATTCAGCACTGGTTAGGCCTCACCTTGAGTATTGTGTTCAGTTATGGACACCTCACTTCAAGAAGGATGCTGACAAATTGGAACAAGTTCAGAGAAGGGCAACAAGGATGATCAGTCTGGAAACCAAGCCCTATGACTGAAAGAATTAGGCATCTTTAGCCTTGAGAAAAGAAGATTGAGGGGTGATATGATAACACTTTTCAAATACTTGAAAGGCTGCCATACAGAGGAGGGGCAGGATCTGTTCTTGATCATCCCAGAGTACAGGACGTGCAACAATGGGCTCAAATTATAGGAAGCCAGATTTTGGTTGAAATTCAGAAAAAACTTCCTAATATGCAGTACGGCAATGGAACCAATTCTCTCAAGAGGTGATGAGTGCTCCAACAGTGGAGGCATTCAAGAGAAATTTAGGCAGATATCCACCTGGCAGATATCCTTTGATTGAGCAGGCGGTTGGACTCAGTGGTCTTATAAGCCCCTTTCAACTTCATGATTCTATGAAAGTGCAGCCCTCCAGATGTTGTTGGACTGCAGTTCTTCATTGTTTGCTAAAGCTGATGGGAATTGCAGTTTAATTATGTCTAGAAAGCCACATTTTGCCAGCCCCGATCTATACCTAAAGATTAGCACTATATTGCACTATGCATGTTGCTAACATGACATAGCAGTCAAAACCATGATGTTTATCACAGAAGTCTCTAGTTACGATGGACCTGACTGCGTTGAACTCTTGCCAAATTTGGAGATAATAGGCCAGCCTATTTTTCTTAAAGGTTGTTGGGGAAATTATTTGAAATGGTTAATGTGTGTCTATACGCCTGTCACCCACTTAGAGGAAGTGCTACATAATTTTTACACATTAGCAGAATCTTCCAAGGGGTTAGCCTGTTGACCAGGAACAGCCAAGAGTCTTCTGGCATCTTAAAGGATGACATCTTTTATTTGGCATAAGCTTTCATGGGCTGTAGTTCACATCTGAAGAAACATTTCTCCACATCTGAACAAAGTTTCAGTTGATGCAAAGTTATACCAAATCATGCCGGTTGCTCTTTAATGTACCATAAGACACTTCCCTGGTATTAGCATTTATTAAGCACTTGAAATGAAAGTAATACTGACTTGTGTGCCTTATTCAAGTCACTCAGTAATATTACAGTGACTGAGGAATATAGTTGCCATGTCTGTTTTTAGGCTATGTATAATGGATGTCCTTATCTCTGTGTCTTGATCATGAAGGAGGTTTTCTAGGGTGAAGCTAATCCATCGTACTCCGGGTGTGCTGACCCCTGCGATTTCCCCAAATTCTGTCAGGATATTTGATTCTCTGCTATCATGTAGGGCTTGATTCCTTCTTCAGCAAATTGAAACACACACAGAGAAAGACACACACAGGCTCCTCTATCTGAACCCTTTTATCTACTCCCCCACATCTACGAACACTGAATGAGAGACCAAAAAAAGTGACAAGCTCTGGCTACTGCTCTCCGGTCAAGAGTTAAGTGTGTAAGGACAATTCTTTTTATGTATGATGGATGTTAAACAATTACTAATCTTAAATTGCAGCAGCACAGCTGGAGAGGGATGCGGAGGCTGTTCAGGAAGATAAATGAGTATGACAATTTATTAAAGATACATGGTTAGTGCTTGATGCTGCTCTGCTCTTTTAGCAAAAAGCAATGGATTGTCGTGACTTTGAAAAGGGGAGACAAGTAATAGAGTGCCAAAGTGCAGCAGAGGAGCTACAATATACTGAGCGTTTCAGCTGGAAATGGGTAATGCTGACATGTCATTGGAATGAAGAAATGCTTTGAAAAGCTACTTCACTTTAGAAGTGAAGAAGGTGACTGTTGTTTCTCCTTTTTTTTTTAAATAGCTGAGTTTCACAGAGAGAACAAGAAAAAGAGTTCAGCAAAGGACAAGGATAAAGCTTGGAGACATTTAGGCTGAAATTCTATTCTTACTTCAAAAAGGAAAGGGGGGAAAACCCATAATGGATAGCACTGCAGCAGGGATCATGATTCAAATGGGGGAAAGCACACCTCTTCTTACCTTTCTGGGGAGAGGCACCATCCCTGCATCTACCTTGCCCCCCTGCCCCAGATTGCATATACACCACATTGAGTTAAGATGGCCAAGTCTTATTCATGTCTTATACAAAAATGAAGAACCTCAAAGGAGGAAGGAGTCTTGAAGTTGCCCATTCAAAGGGAACATCTGGACAGCAGATTCATCAGGCACAAAAGTCACCCAGCCACCAGCTTCCCTTTCAATGGAGATGCACTGTAATTCTGCTTTAAATTATATATGTTTAAAAATCTTCCCTGCACATGTATGAGCATGTGCAGTTTTACACAAATTGGTGCCTTCTTTTGTCCTCCTATTTGGTGATGTGTAAGAGATCACCCAACATTCAGCTCATGCTTAAACACAAGCAAAAGGAGTGAGGTCTATGGGAAGAAACAAACCTACAGCCCTAGACTCTGGAAGAAGACCCCACTGAATGCAGGGAGATTTACTTCTACAAAGAAAAATATGAACACGATTACCCTGTAATCCTCCTTCTATGGAAGCTTTTGGAAGACATTGTATGTTCTGTCCCCCAGAAGAAGACAAGTCAATGGTAAAACTCCAGTTGATTATAATGGAAGCCACAGGAAAGCAGTGCTCTGAGGCAGAGATGGGGCGCGGGGGGGCGCGGGTGTCACGATGGCCATTTTCCAGATTAGAAACAAACACAGGAAACTCCGTATTGCAGCTAAACAAAACTTAGAACATTAGTGTATAATATGCAAAAATATCAATAAAAGTGTATCAACAACTTATATCAAACCGTCAAACAATATATGTTAACAATGTTCAGTCTGATACTAAGCAAGTAAATAATATGATAAAGTTTTCCAATATAAATGTGTGCAGTCCAGTGTTCCTACTCATAAAAGATCAAAGTCTAAGGTCTGGATAAGTTTGGATAAGTTTGTGTGAGCATTTTCCAGATTAGCCAGAAGTTCAGGTAGGCTGTGTTTTCAGGAGGGTGTGGCCAAAGTTGGAAGGCGCATGGCTAAAGCACTAATTAGCTTTTTATAATGTCCCTTTATTCTTAAGAAATGAATTACTACTAACTAATGAAATCATTTATTCATTAATAATGAAAGTGTTTATTTATCTCCTTAAATAAAATAAAAATTACAAACTCTCCATATCAAACATTGGGATGCATACTTAATTCTGGCATGGTAAATACAAAGCAGAATCGTTCATTTTTAAATGTGCATGTATACGTGTTAGTATTATTGAGATCACTGTCGCTTTTTAAAAAACAAGGCAGCACTGAGTAGCGGGAGGTGAAGCAGCAGCAGCAGCAGCAAATCACAGTTCTTTGCTTTTCTGATACCAAACAGCCCCTAACCATCTAGGCATATAATAAAAGGAACAATCTTCAGCAAATGAGGGATGAAGTCAAGACTCCAAAAAGCATAGATCATGTTAGGTGGGTCAAATCCCACTCATGCCCTCTTGGGGGCAAAAAGGGGACTTTCTGAGCAAGCTTGTTTTGTTTTGTTTTTTATTTAAATTTGAGTAAAGGGCTAGGGGTCAGGAGACTGGAGAAAACATGAAAAATCCACATGGAAATGGCAAGAAGCTAACTTCCTGTTTTGAAAAATAGGCATTTGGGGCTTTTAAAAGTTGCAGAGGGTGCTCTGACCTACTTTAAAAGTGACTTGCCTGTTCCCATGGCTTTCTAGGCTGGCTGGATAGTTTTTTATTTTTATTTTATTTATTCAATTTCTATCCCGCCCTTTTAGACAAAGTCTACTCCGGGCGGGTTCCATTAAACATTATAAACTAAAACAGTTAAAAACAATTCAAAACAATAGTGATTAGTAATGCTCAAGATGGGAAAACAGAAAATTATAATAAGAATAAAGTCAAGTATTGACAGGAGGGAAGGCCTGCCTGAAGAGCCAAGTAATTGGCTCTTAAAAACACCCAGCAAGGGAGCCAGGCGGATCACTGATGGGAGGCTATTCCATAGCCGAGGGGCCACTGCCGAGAAGGCCCGGTTTCTTGTTCTTTCTCTCCGGGCCTCTCTTGGCGTTAGGCCCCTCAACCGTCCCTCCTGGCTATGGCGAGTGATTCGGGTAGATCTAGGTGGGAGAAGGCGATCTGCCAGGTATCGAGGTCCTAAACCGTTTAGGGCTTTATACGTCATCATCAACACTTTGAAGTCAATGCGGAAGCAAATGGGCAGCCAATGCAAGGCAGCCAGAGTGGGAGAGATATGCTGGTATTTTCTCACCCCACTAAGGAGTCTGGCCACCGCATTCTGCACCATTTGAAGCTTCCGCATCAATCTCAAAGGTAGCCCCACGTAGAGCGCATTACAGTGGTCTAATCTCGAGATTACAAGCGCATGGACGAGAGTGGTGAGAGCCCCGCCATCAAGATAGGGTCGCAGCTGGGCAATCCGCCACAGATGGAAATAGGCAGAACGGGCCACGGACGTTTCAGTGAGTTAGGTATTTGGCTGTGGAGCCAGAGGTTGGAAATGCAATTCCCCATTGGGCATCCTACAAGAACCAGCTTGTGTGGCATTGGGCAAGCTGCAGTCTCAGGATGCCCCGAAAAGAAGGGAATGATAAACCACTTCTGAGTACTCAGTACCTGGAAAACTCTGAAAAGAGTTGCCATAAGTCAAATTGACTTGGTGGCACACTATTATTACTTATTGTGGTCTTCTAGAGCTGCAGTGTATGTTCTTTTGCTAGCAAAAAGAGGAACCAGAATATAGCTGTGAGCTACAAAAATAGCTGTCAGGAAAACATGCAGCTCTGGGGCCACCCTTTGTCCATCCCTAAGGAAAGGTGAGCATCACAACTAGGAAGGCGCAATATATATAGCTTCTGTTTTAAAATATGCCAGAAGAGAAGTTCCGCAGAGGTCAGTTCTACAAGCTCCCAAATTAGGACCCATTTTTGAAATGTTTCAGCACCAAGACTTTCACATCGGTTCACATGCAGACAGATTTTCTGAGCAACAATTCATTAGGCAGAATGGAAGCTGAATATCTCTGAAAATGCAGGCTTTAGGTATAATTTTGACAGAATGCCTGCCTGTATTCACAGTAGAAAAAATATGATTAAAATATCAGAGAGGGAGGGGGAAAGGGAATCTATGTAAATCATTCCCATTTAGTGAAAGTAACATAACATTGGATTTCTAAATTCTATTGTGGTTTCTCTTCAGGAGACATCTTCAATTACTGTATCAGCATTTCAAGGAAAAGTGTATTCCAAGCATAGTCATCCAATTAAACAAATTGCCTATTAGGCATTCTAATGTCAAGGAATGGAAGCCAGATTCAGTAAAGGCAAATCTTGCAAGAACATGTGTCATATGAGCAACTGCCTCCAAACATCTCCTTTATTAACCATTTTTCTTGAGGACTGCAGTAGTTATAAACCATATAGATCTGAAGAGATGAATGACCAAACTTTTAAAAAGAAGCCATATATCGCTCCGCCTGTCTTACAAGGGTGGTAGACTCTCCTTCATCAGAGGTTTTTAAACAGAGGTTAGATGGAGGTCCATCAGGAATGCTTTTGCAATGGATTTTATGCTTTAGTAGTGGGTTGGACTTGATCACCCAGAAAGAAAGGGTCCCTTCCAGTTGTACAGTTCCGTGCAAGCTGTGTTGTAACAAATCAACAACTGCACTGGACAAGCAGGGATGCTGGGAGAAAGGGAGAGCAGAATCTCTTAACAGAAATGACCAAGAGCACTCACAAGATTCACCTCCAATAGACACAGACATGGGCATCATGTTACAGCTTTTCTGGGTTATTAGAGGCAGGTGGCTCTTACATCAGTGGGTAGTGAACCCAGTCTGGGCTTTAGTCTGAACTTTATGGGAGCTATTCAAGATACTGAGTCCTATTCCAAAAATAGGTTAAGTCCCTTTGATGTTTAGACTAAACATGTGGATTCACTGCCCCACTGATACAGGAGCCACCCATCTCTCCTGCAAACATACTGTCTGGAATCAATAGATCTACATCAGGCACACTGAAGGATTTTGGTGTGTTCAATAGGATTCTAAATCTATTTTGTCCAATTTGACACTTTTCCCTCAGCACAAGTGGCTTAACAGAAGGTAGGCTGCAGCCCACTCTTAATCTCTCTAAACTAAATTATTTTTTTCCATTGACATAAGAAGGTTTGGATTGTATCCAGTAACAAGTGATATGTTTCTGTGTATCAGTCAGCAAACTTTGAATGATACTTGTTTTTGTTCTGCTTAAAACTCTGGTTAGCAGTTCACAGTTGGCTTTGAAAAGGATGCTCTTGAATGAGGTTTGGATAACTAAAAGAGCATTTAATCAATAATATTTACAGCCCTACCATATTCACATGTGTGCTATACGGTTCATACTATGAACAGCCACAAACTTCCACTTGATTTGGCAACAATGGATAAATGAATAGAAGAAAATAAGACCAAAAAAGTTGTTAAAATGGATAATAAGGCATTGCTGGAAAGGGAATTCCTTCTAGTCCCACTATTTTTCAATGGGATGATTAGTTTGCTGCTACTTTGCCTCCTCGGGGCTAAAACTGATGTTAACAGATGGTATGGATAAGAAGTCTGTTTGAATAGGTTTTCCACATGTGCTCCATTATATGCATACTCATCTACTGCATTAGTCTGCCCATTCACATATAGAAAAATATAGCAGTAACATACATATCAAGCTCATTGATCACTGGCATGTTATGTGCAAATTGCCCAATTCCCATGATATACGCATGTGACTTGTATGCATGTGTTGAATGCTTACCTTTGCACGGCCATCATCCATGGCTGCTGTCACATACCTATTTGTTATCATCACTTCCTGCCCAGATGCCATAGTCAAGGTCCAAGATGCAACTGGGAACATCTGCTAATTCACCACCAGTCCAGGAAAAAAGTTATATCCCTCCTCACATAGCGCCTGGGTGCCTGACAAGACTTTATCCTTCTTTCTCCTCCCACTTCTGGCCCTACTTGCCAACCAACACTACTTGGGACTGCCTATCTGTCCTCTATAGCAGGTGCTCAGGACACACAGAGGTGTGTGACACAGGGGAAGGTCAACCAAACCATAGCCCCATCTTATTAATTAACAAAACACATCTTAATCATAAAAGCATATTAAAGTAGCTCCTCATTACATTATTGGTCAAAAAGCCAAAATCTGATCTGAAGGCGAAAAAAAGAGGTTACCTACCTGTAACCATAGTTCTTTGAGTGGTCCTTTGTGAATCCACACAATTGGGTTGTTCTGCGCCTGCGCTGAACGTCTTGGAAGATTCTAGAGCTTAAAGACACATGGTTAGTGTGACGTTCCCCCGTGGAGCGCATGCTCCGCCCATCCTAGATCCCCTCAGTTCCTGACATTTGTCTGCCAGGTAAAAGAATTATTTAAGATAGAACGTGACGGACAGAGGGGAGGATGGGTGGGATGTCTGGATTCACAGAGGACCACTCGAAGAACTATGGTTACAGGTAGGTAACCTCTTTTTCTTCTTTGTGGCCTCTGTGAATGCACACAATTGGGTGACTAGCAAGCTCACTTACCGGATGGTGGGCCGTCACGGTAGGAAGGATGCTAGGATAGCTCCGCCAAAACCAGCGTCACTCCGTGCTCTGACATCTAGACGGTAATGCCTGATAAAGGTCGATGGAGTAGACCATGTGGCTGCACGGCAGATGTGAAGTAGTTCAATTCCACGCTGGACGGCAGTAGATGTTGACAGCGCTCTTGTAGAATGTGCTGTTAGGTGTTCAGGAGGTGATTTGCCTGATAACTCATAAGCTAGTGAGATGGTTTGGACGATCCATCTAGAGATAGATTGTGGGCAAGCTGGTGCTCCTTTGTGAGGACCATGGAAACATAGAAAAAGTCTATTTGATTCTCTGAAAGGCTTGGTCCTGTCAATATAGAAGGCAAGAGAGCGTCTTACGTCGAGTGAATGGAGCATGCGCTCGAGAGGTGTTGATGGTGAAGGAAAAAGAGTTGGTAGGATGATTGGTTGATTAAGGTGAAATTCAGAAACGATCTTGGGTAAAAAGGAAACATCAAAGTACAGTGTGACCTTATCCAGATGAAATTGGAGGAAAGGTGGGTCGGAACGGAGGGCAGCAAGTTCGCTGGCTCGTTTAGCTGATGTTATCGCTACAAGAAAGGAAGTTTGAAATGATAATAATTTGAGATTGGAAGATGCCATCAGTTCAAAGGGTGGCGTCTTTGAACATTGAGGACCAGTTGTAAAGACCATTGAGGGATAATACGTTGTCGAGGTGGGCGAATATTATTAAGTCCCTTGAGAAACTTTTTTACAGTCGGGTGAGAAAAGAGTTTAGCTGATTTAGAGTTGGTAGGTTGATGAGCTACGATGGCTGAAATATAAACTTTCAAGGTGGAGTAGGACAGTCCAAAGTTGAACAGATGAAGCAAAAAGGTAAGTAGAGTTTTTAAGGAGACTGGTAATGCAGGTAAGTTGTTTGATTCTGTGAAGGAGAGGAATGCTTTCCACTTATTTTGATACAGGAGCTGGGTCGAGGGCTTCCAAGCTCAATCGAGGACGTCTTTTATTGTGGGCGTATCCTCCAGGTTGTCAGATTCAGAGACGGTATGTCTGGATGGTAGATCATCCCGTCATCCTGTAAAGATTGGGAATGAAAGGGAGCTGGAATGAGTCCGTTGACATCGACCTGAGGTGAGTAAACCACGGAGCTAGGAGGATCGCATTGGCCTGGAAGTGACGGAGCCGAATGATCGTTTTTTGTATGAGTGGTATTGGTGGAAAGAGGTAAAGTAGACCGCTGTTCCAGTCTACCATGAACGCATCTCCTATAGAGTTCTTGTCGACTCCGGCTCGAGAGCAATAAATTTGGCACTTGGCATTTGCTCTTGAGGCAAATACGTCAATGGTCAGAGTGCCCCACCGGTGGCAGATGAGGTCGAAGATCTAAAGATCTAAAGACCACTCGTGAGTTCTCGATGTTAGACGGCTGAGATAGTCTGCAATGTAGTTTTCCTCCGTGGCTATGTGTACTGCTATGGGGAAGATGTGATGTAGGTAACACCATTCCCATAGTTCGATGTTAAGGTACAGGAGGGATAAAGAATGGGTGCCTCCTTGCTTGTTCACGTAATAAAGGGCAGTAGTATTGTCCGTGATGAGTTGGACTGCACGTCCTGTGATGAGTGGTAAGAAAGCGTGAAAGGCTATGATAATCACTAGAAGTTCAAGATGATTGATATGTAACAGTTTTTCTTGATTTGTCCATAGGCCGTGAATCTTGTGACGGAGGCAGTGTGCTCCCCATCCAGACGGGCTGGCATCGGTGGTAACTTGTACCGTCGGTTGAAGGGGCATAAACGGTTGTCCGATAAGTAGATTTGGGAGGGACATCCACCAGGTGAGTTGAAGGGCTAATTCGGGTGTTACTGTTAGCCGCATAGATGGGTGGTCTGTCATGGGATTGAATAAGGACAGGTACCACGATTGAAGCGATCTCATTTTGAGTCGAGCATGTTGTATGACCGAGGTTGTCGATGCCATAAGTCCAAGAAGATGCTGAACGTGATGGGCTGATACGGAGGCTAGTGGTCGAAAGGGTTGAATGGCCTTTTTTAATTTGAGGATTCTCTCTTGTGGGAGAAGGGCTCTGGCTTGGAGAGAATCGAAAAGGGCTCTGATGTAAGTGGCCTTTTGGGAAGGTTCGAGGTGTGATTTTGCAAGATTCACCTTGAGGCTGAGATCTCGAAGAGTGTCGAGAGTAAGGTTCATGGCTCTGATGGCATTGTGATAGGATGTTGAAACTATTAACCAGTCGTCTATGTAGGGAAATATGTTGATACCTTGAAGCCAAAGATATGCAGCATGCATTTTGTGAAGGTCCTCGGTGCCGTGGAGAGACCGAAAGGAGGAGCGCAGAACTGGTATGTAGTGCTGTCGAACCGGAACCGAAGAAATTTGTGATGACATGGATGAATCAAGATGTGGAAATAGGCATCTTGGAGATCGATCACGGCAAACCAGTCTACCTGCGAAAGTAGAGGAATGATAGTATCTAACGTCAGCATTCTGAAGCGTCAGGGTCGAATAAATTTGTTGAGATGTCTGAGGTCAAGAATGGGACGGAGTCCTCCGTCTTTTTTGGGAACTGTAAAGTATCTTGAGTAAAAGCCATCATGCAGATCAGATGTAGGAACTGTGATTATAGCTTGTTTCTGAAGAAGAAGAGAGACTTCTTCTTGAAGGACTGTAGAGTATGGGGTGTTTTTGATTATTCCAATTGGTGGAGGGGATTTAAATTCTATAAAATAACCATACTTGATGATAGAGAGGACCCACTGATAGTTAGTTATAGCTTGCCATGTATGAAAGAATGGGCTTAGTCTTGTTCGGAATCGGGTTCGAGAATGATAGAACGGTGATTGACTCTTATGGGTATTGCTTACCCTTTTTCTGAGACCGACGAAAGGGCTGGCGGCATTGTTGTTGATTTCGAAAGGAGGACGATACCGGAGGTGAAGGGCCTTCGAATGGTTTGTCTGATTATTGCGGTTTGTATTGTCGATACAGCTGGAATCGTTGGTATGATTGATGTTGAAAGGATTTTTGATAGAATTGTTGTTGTCAGTATTGAGGACGTTGATACTTGAATGTCTGCTGATCAGAATAAGATTGGGCGGTCTTACATATTTTATGCAGATTTTCCATTACCTCATCATTTTTTTGATTAAATAGTCCGGCTGCATCAAACAGAAGGTCATCTATTCTCGATTTGGCATCATCTGAGAGACCAGTAGACCGAAGCCATGCACGGCGACGTAATGCGATGGAAGTGGCTAAAGATTTGGATGCAGCATCTGTAGTGTGGCGAGACGCAATTCTCTGCTGTTTGGCCAGTGTAGTAGCTTCTGTGTGAATGTTGATGGCTTCTGATTTAACCGATTTGGGAGCTGACTCTAGTATAGGGAGGATCTTATTCCACAACTGTCTCTGGTACGCTCCCATTGCCGCTTGATAATTCGCCACTCGCAATATGAATGACGTGAGGGAGTAAATGCGTCTGCCAAGTATCTCAAGCTTCCTTCCTTCCCTGTTGGTGGGAGCGATGGAAGATTTATTTCGGGCTCTGGATTGATTGGATTCAACTATTATAGATTTGGGTATCGGATGCTTAGTGAGGAAACCAGTGTCGGGTCTTTGTGTTTTGTAATGATTTTCTGTGCATCTCGAAATTTGTAATGATGATGGAGGCTTGTCCCAAGATTCTTTAATTAATTCTAGCATAGCCGGGATGAAAGTGAGACTAAGTGGAGGCGTTTTATCTTGATTGATGTCATCGAAAATCAGGTCAGTTTTGGATGGTGGTGGCTCCTCGATGTCGAGCTGCAGGGACTTGGCCATTCTGGTAACTAATTGGGAGTACGAAGTAAAGTATTCGGACGGGGATGGCGGGTGGTTCTCATTAACATCAGAGGTAGGTGTTGGGAGGTTCGATGGTGATTCTTGAGACATGTCTGAACCTAATTCTTGGATGGATGATGACGATGAAGATGGAGATAAGTCTTGAGATCTCAGTATCAATGGTCGTGCAGAAGGAGCCTGAAGTTGAACAGTGGGACGTGTGGGACGTCTTTCCGTTTTGGTAGGAGGCAGTGGACCTTTATACGTAGTGGTGACCTGTAACGATGTCTGACATTTGGAGGAGTGTTTAGATCGTTTGGAGTGTGAGTGTTGGACAGTCGGCAAAGAGCGTTTCAAAGTTGGTTTTACTGGAACAGTAGGATAGGTGGACATGGAATGTAGAGATCGGTACCGGTGTCGAGGTGGGGATGGAGAAGGTGATGGCGAATAACGAGAAGGGTAGGGTAGTGTATACCTGACCCTCTTGGGTTCCTCATCATAAAGTTGTTCTTGAGGGTCTTCCATCAAGTAAGGGTCATACTGATAGTATCTCTCTCTCTCTCTTCATCACGATATTGATATGATGATTGCGGGTAGTGATAGTACTCCCGATGTGGAGAATCATACCGAGGAGGTGAAAGGTGTTTGCGCTTCTCTCGGTCCTTCCTGGGAGAATGGTGAGATGACTCCGAACCCTAGAGCTCTAATGCAATTGCCCGCCCTGATGAAGCAGGGCTAGAATGGGCTGAGGCCTGGCTGGATTGCATGTCAGCCGGAGAAAGGCCAGTACTGGGCTACAAACTACCAGTTGAGACTGGAGCTTGGGCCAGAAGCAAGGGAGGTTCTTCCCTCTCAGATGTAGACCCTGGAGCATCTCTGGATGATTCTTCCATGATGGGAGATGGCATAGTTGGTTGTGGTGGGTCAATATGAGTAGATTTGACCTTTTTCGCCTTTTTTGACGTCGTCTTATCCTTCTTCTTTTTAGAAGATTCCGAAGCTCAAGTCAAGGTTTTCGACATCGATATCGACTTCGACCTCGATGCAGACTTCGACTTCTCCTTGGGATGAGAAGAAGGAGTCATGGCACCAGGAGCTGGCTGTGGTGGAATTTGCCGCTCTGCTTGAGGGTCTGGGGACTGTGTGGTCTCCATAGAAGCCACAGGAGGGTTGAGAGACTTCTCCCAAAGGTAGGATCTCAATCTTTGGAGGCAAAGTTTGAGAGCCGGTTTCGTTAGTCTCTTGAACGCAGCACACGAACGAGTGGGGTGCTGTTCCCCCAGGCAAAACAAGCAGCGGTCGTGCCCGTTGGTTAGTGATATTTTGTTGGCACAAACAACGCACTGCTTGAAAGGGCCGGGTGAGGCCATAAAGAGCACGAAAAAAGGCGGGGGAAATGGCTTGAGAAGGGGGGGAGCGAAAAAACGTGGACAGATAAAAATCAGAACGAACTCACAGGGGAACGTCGATTGTAGGTCTGATTGGAAATAAAGATGATCAAATTTGAAATACGAGAGGTTTGAATGCTCAACTGACAAATTGCTCTATTCTTCCAAGACAGGTCTGAACGACACGGTGGAAAAAAAGGAACTGAGGGGATCTAGGATGGGCGGAGCATGCGCTCCATGGGGGAACGTCCCACTAATCATGTGTCTTTAAGCTCTAGAAACTTCCGAGACATTCAGCGCAGGCGCAGAACAACCCAATTGTGTGCATTCACAGAGGCCACGAAGAAGAACAAAGCGATCACTGTCTCTCTCTTCCGCCCCCATACACCTTCAATATGTCGATCCTGCTCTTTATTTGGCATTCTCACAGCAGGTTACAATAAGTAACATAGCCCAAGCTAAACAATTTAAAGCAATTCAAAACTTTAGAATTAAAACTGCAGAATCAAACCACGAGCAACAAGTTATCAAAATTTTAACTTTTAAAATTTGGCATCCAAATTACATCTTAACATCTGTACCAGCAGTCTTACAAGGGAATGGGATTCCATAGCTATGCTGTCATGGCTCATAAGGTCTCATCTCCATATGGTGAACCACTCCCAACAGTAGGAGATCCAGGACTGAACTAGATAAGACACTACTTTCACAATTGGACAAGATGTTTTCCATCTAAGATGCAATTCTTCCAAGCTGTCATGATCACCCTGCAAATCTCCCTATCACCCTGCAAATCACCAAATAAAAGCACACTAATACACTGCTTGTAAAGCTGAGACAACTTACCTAGTGGAGCGCCTCTCCCTGACATCAACTACCCATGCCACTCCCACCTCTCAGGCTTTGATACTGTGGGTGGCCACCCCAAGGGAGGACAGGAAGTTCATGACTAGGAGCCAGGCCTGCTTTGTGGTGGCCACCTCTTCATGGAATGCTCTACTTGTAGAGGTGCACCAGACCTCTTCCCTCCTAATATTCAGAAAACAAATAAAAACATTGCTTTTCAGGGAGGCATTCCAGGATATCCTCTCTTTATAATTTGTTTGTGATTTTGTCTTATTTATGGCTATTACAGTTTGCTGTTTGTCTGTTGCCACCATCTTGGGTTCTTAGGAGTGTTGAATTCCTTTTCTATTTTTCTAATTTGTGAGTTGGATGGGAAATAGTTGTCTTTTATGTTTTGTTTCACTATTGGAAAATGCCCAGAGTAGTGGCTTGCCACTAGACGGTGTGCTATAGAAATAGAATAAATAAATAAACCTAATAAACTAAACAAACAAACAAACATAATATCCTAAGGGAGCTCTATTTCTAAAAACAGACTCACTATAATGTTTGTTTTGCCCATGGAGGATGCCCCATCAGATCTTAAGGACTGGACAGGTATATAATTAGCCCAGTAAAGGTCTAAAGGCATAATAATTCCATAAATAAAGCTCAGGGTCTGCACTTGGAAAATGTCACTCACAAAAGCGACAGAACAGGTAATAGTGCAAAGCAGCAGGTGATACTTTTGACCCAGAGATGAGGCACTGTTGGATACAGATAGTGTATTTTACTTTAGTGAATGCCTCTCATTCCACCTTAGGTTACTTGCAGGAGTCACAGATTACAACTGCCAGTAATCTAGTCTTGGGGTTTGAAAAGCAGGGAAAACTGTGAACATAATTACAGAAAAGAATTCACTGAACTAAAATCTGAGTAAGTATGAGAACCTTTCCAGAATAACAATCACAAAACCATATTTTACTCATGGTCTATCACCATTTTAAAAGCAAAAAACAAAGCAAAGCAAAGGAGAGAAAAAAACCAGTGTCATGTATATTACTAGAGTGGTTCTCCCATGCTACAGCTACATAGCATTCAACAAAGAAAAAGAAGAGTAGGAGAATGTAAGTATTGTGTGATAAATGGAATAAATGTGTGGTTGAGAGAAAGGTATGTCAGATGTAGAGTTTAGAAAAGCTCTGTTTTGGACTACTATTTCATGCTGGCTGGAAGATTCTGTGAGTTGTAGTCCAAAATAGGTCAGTTTTTCAGACTCTTGTTGTATTATACCTACTATCAAGTGGACCTGAATCGTGAAACTATAACCTGGAAGGAATTACAACTCAGGGCACTTGTCCCTCCCGACAATTCCACCATCACCCTCTCCAGTGTCTGCTTACCAGAAGTCTCTCTAGAAAAAAACAGGAGACCTGCTGAAGAGTCCAGTAAAGAAAAGTTATGGCACCCTACTGGATGACAGGCAAATCGGCCGTAATGGCAGAGAGTCCCTTGGGCCAAGTACCTCCAGTTGATTTTGGACAATTCTCTCCTTCCCATTGTGGTTGACTCTCTTGAAAGGCAGAGGCATGTAGTATAAATAGGAAATGAAAAACCTCTTCATCAAGGATCCTTCCCCTCAGAGTTCACAAGAACTAAACTACTGTGCCACCACTGCAGAGAAAATGTGATATTCCATTTACAGAAGCACTTCTTAAGGAAAGACAATGGGATCCTGACAGCTCACTGAGTCATCACTGCAAATTTTTTTGCATTAACAGCTTATTACCTAGAAGGCTGGCAGAGAAGAGGAGTCTGGAGAAAATGAGAATTCAAAGAAGCTTGACCCCTTGATAGTTTAGCTGGCACAAAATTGTGCCTGCACAGAAATGTACCATGTCAGTACTGACAAGAAGGAAGAAATGGGATTTCTAGATATATGATGTAATGGAGAATGTAAGGCAAATGATGGTCAAAAGTAAAAGCATTAACGAGCAGGGTTTTTGAAGATAATAATAGACTTAAAGAAAAGGTGTGCACTGCAACATTTACAGCTTCTGGGATACCACATGCACAGAATATCACACTTCCATTCTCTGGCAGAGATTTATTGTTCCTCCTAGGCTACAATACAATTCATCAGGGAGTGAGAAAAACTCCTGGAAGTTAACATGTCTTTCACTTCACTGAGAAGCCAGTCAAAGACCATGAAATGCAGCAATTTCATCTCCCATTTCATAAAGGCAATTTCTATTATTTTCAATACTCGCTGCCAAAAGAGCTAATCAGAGGTGTATTTTTAAATGTATGTCACTTCTTTGTTAAGTCATTACTGGAGTTCTTACAATAGGTAAACCATTGGTCCAGATCCTCATTTGCTGAAAATAAGTATAAAGTTATTGGCTTCTTCTAGGTTTTGCTCAGTTTATTTGCACAGCCGGCGTAATCTTCAGTTGGCAACTAAAAATCGCGACAGCCAAAAAAAGGAACAGAGCAAAGCTCTGTGGCAACAGGACCTGGGAGTTTATTGTGGAAAAGTAGGACGAAGCTGTTTTCCCTGCTTCACTGCTGAGAAGAAGAACCATTCTTATCTCCAGAGATGGCTCTGCCGCAGAGCAGAAAGAGACCCTTGGGGTTCTCTCCGTGCTTGTGCGGGGCCTAGAAAAGAAGCATGGTAGGCCAGCCAGTAAACTCTCGCAGGACCAGAAATTCACCATTCCTGCTTTATTGGAAAAAACAATAAAGGTGAGTATGTGTGGTTGGATGGCTGTGGGTGAATAAAGATTGGGAGAATTATTTTTATGGACTAGAACACTCCAAACCCCCAAGGATTCAGCCCCTTTAAAAAGGAACTCCCCTAAGAAGCATAATAGATTATGAATATACTGTACATGTGGTTGTTATTATGTGCTGTCAAGTCAGAACTGACTTATGGTGACCCATGAGGAATTTAATGAGTGATTTTGCCAGTTCCAGCACCCAGTGAGTTTCCGTTGCAGAACCAGGGAATCGAGCCCAAGTCTTCTGAGTCCTAGTCCACTACACCACACTGGGTACTCCATGAATAAATGTGCACATACTATATGTTTTGCCTGTTTGTATGTATTATTTATCTGACTGTAGGATATCATATTTCACTGTTTTCTCTATCAGACATCTCCTGTGTGCTGGAGAAGCACAGGCTACCAAAACTATTCATAGCTGTAAGGACATTTTTTTAAAAGTCCTTGGGCCATACTCCCCTTTTCTCTTTGATGTCACACTCTGCATCTGTTTTTCACTCCATTCATTCATGAGCTAAATATCATAAAACAGCAGCACCAACAATGGGTGGATTTCAGAGGTGACAAAACAGAGGAACTAAAAGGTAAACCAAGAAGTACCTGGTTCAAATATTTCTGACCTAATCTAACAATGTGGCTTTAGGCAGGCCATGATCTCTCGGCCTCAACCTTCTACCTTTAAAATGGGAATAATAACTGACCTGCTTTCACAGAGTTACTGAAAGAATTACTGAAATAATGTATGTGAAATGTTCTGAAACATTCTAAAAGGCTCTAGAAATGCCAGGTGTTATTGCTACATATTCTACAATATCTACATAGAGACATACTGTGTGATCTAGTTATTCCTATTCTCTCTTCAGTGTGCTGCTCCATGTGTTTTGAGCACCACTTAAGGCACCTATTACACTAGGATTATGAAGAATACTTGCTTAATTCTTTGTTCTCAGTGATTCAGGCTGCCTCAACTTGAAGAGTCATCTCGAAGAATTTTCAAGCCCCACAAGATTCTTCACCTCCAGCCAAGAGTGAGGCAAAGATCACTGTTTTCTTCCTTCAGGGTCTCTACAATCTGCGCAAACCATCACTCTGTAAAACTAGTGTCCTTTCCTTTAAAGAGCAAAGCATACCCTAACAGCAAACACAGAGTGATCACCTGGTTGTTGATGAAACACAAACACATCATCCTTAAATGCTTCTAATCCTTAAAGTGTTATGTAACAAAGCAGCTACCACTGTCATTTGTGTAATTTGTGTTATTCTTGTTAAAGTGCTATTTATGTTTGTTATTTACACAATTTTGCTTCATTTGCACACACACACGCGCACACACACACAAAGAGTTCTCATTTTCTTCTCTCGCTCAGAGCTCCACAAAATACCCTGCCCCCCTGAAATAGTTTTGTGGTTCCCCATCTTTGTGGATAAGGGTGAAACAAGTAGGTATTTAAATCCCTACATTAAGCTCACCACCATTAAGCTCACTGGGTGGCTAAAATGTGGACTAAACCCAGTCTTGCCAGCACAGCCACAGGAGACTACTCTGACTACCTGATTATGGGGGTGGGGGGAAGAGAAAAAGATGGGAGAGAGAGAGAAAGAGAGAGAAAGAGAGTAGAATTCAAAATCTGAATATAGAAAAAACAGGCAGGAGGCTTCTGGCTGAATCACTGTGCTCTAGGTATCCTGTTGTTTTGTGTTTCGGATTAATTACTTCTTGCTGTGTGCTTGATTTTGCACTACTTTAAAATGTGCTTCGTTTCACATCAGTAAATGAACAGATATTACAAAAATGCTAATCTTCTCTACCAGTTTCTCACCCAAATGAAACAGACCCTAAAAAGTTGCCTGAGAACTGTGGGTGATGCTCAGTCATGTGTAGCTTTCCTGAGTGATTTCCCCCCTTCCTTTTACTCTCCCAACAAAAATCCAGTCACAGTGTCAATAATCTGAAGCAGAAGACCTCCGTCTTGTGGGAACTGAATCCCACCCCTGATACCATCTGTCTTCCATCACTTTATGAAGAGCAGTGTATTCCCATCTCCAGGAAAAAAACAGTTCAGGGTAGTCTTCAGTAAAGAAACAACAACAATGGAAATGAAAAAGCCCTTCCATCTACCCTCCCTTAGAGCCTCTGCAGTGGCATTTGATGAGATCAAACAAAATCGGAAGCAAAACCAGAAATGGCTTAGTACCACATGTATGTTGGCTCTTAAACTCAGCTGGAGGGACAGCAGAATAGAAAACAAAACCTTCTACAGATATATATTCTCTGATCCCAAACAGTACTGATTTCTAGAGCTGGGATGAGAAATGTGTGTCCCTCAAGATGTTGTTGGATCATAACTCCTGTTCTCCCTCACCAATGACTATGTTTGTTAGGACTGATGAGAGCTGTTGAACCATGAACATCTTGGAGACCCACCCACGTTATACACTGATACTGAGACAGACTCAATGTGAACAAAACTCAGTCCATGTTTACAATACCACAGCACAACCAACTTTGAGGAATATTGGTTAATAGAAACCAAACTGATTTAGGATCATGGTAAGGCAGCCACTTTTCTAAAGACAAAACTCCATTTGGATACACTGGCCAGAATTCTATTGTGTTTTTACACTGGTATAATCCAATCAGCGTAATGGGATTTATCCAATTCTGTTATGCTGACAGATGTAATTAATAAAATTCTGACCATTTCCCCCACATACCCTGTTTCCCCGAAAATAAGACCTAACCTGAAAATAAGCCCTAGTAGGTTTTTTCAGGATGCTCATAATACAAGCCCTACCCCAAAAATAAGCCCCAGTTAAGTGAAACCCCGGGTAAAATGGGGTAAAAATGAAAATCCTGGGGGTAATGAGCAGAGCGCTACCCCTCCCACCCCCTGCAGCCGAACCTCAAACTGGAAGCCACCTCTCTCTGCTACCTTCTTTGGTTGCGGCACTTGTAAATCCGTTCTTTCAGAGATCGGAGATAAGGCTGCTTGATTGATTACAGCTGTAGAACAGCCCCGGGCAGTCAATCCGGCTTGTGAATGACTGCTTCCGCCGGAGGTGACTGCAAGCATGACGAGGGAAAGCTGCAATTAAGGAGGGAAGGAAGGTGCGAGAGAGCGACGGGTGGCTTCATCAGGCTTGTTTAAATGTATGTAGAAAATGGAGGGAGGGAGGGAGGGTGTATGTGTGTATGAGAGAGAGAGAGAGACTGACTCAAAACTATGAAAAAAGGAACAGGCAAACGGGACGGAAGGCTTGAATTAAGGGGGGAAAGGGTGGCTTCATCAAGCTTGTTTAAATGTAATGAGAGGAAATGGACATACTGAACTGAAGCAACTAATTGTTGAAAATTGAGGGAGGAAGGGTTTGTGTGTGTGTGTGAGAGAGAGAGAGAGACAGAGAGACTTGACTCTTTCATAAAACCATGAAAAAGGAACCTTCTAAAATTTAATCTCCACTGCATTTAGCTCTGCAGTTTCTGCTGAGAACAGCAGAAGTCTGAAGTGTGTAGCAATCACGTTTCTCTATTTCTCATCCCCAAAGCAGACAAGAGTATCATAGTTTATTCCCAAAATCTGAATCCCAGTCTTTCTGCTCCTGGTCCTACTTTGACTGCAGCACCAAACAAAAGACTGTGGGTTTCTTTATTGAGTCAATCCATCTCATGTGCAGTCTTCCTCTTTTCCTACTGCATTGCACTTTTTCCTGCATTGCTGCCTTTTCCAGTGAGCTTGTCTTCTTATGATGCCACTGTAGTACAGTACCCTTTGTTTGGTTATTTTAGCTTGTAGTGAAAGTCCACACTTAATTTGCTTTACTTATCTTTCTGACAAGTCATAATAGGTTTGTCATCGCTTTCCTCCCAAGAACCAGGCGTCTTTTAATTTCGTGGCTGCTGGCACCATCTGCAGTGATCAGGGAGCCCAAGAAAGTAAAATCTGTCGCTGCCTCCATATCTTCCCCTTCTATTTGCCAGGAGGTGATGGGACCAGTGGCCATGATCTTAGTTTTTTTGATGTTGAGCTTCAGACCATTTTTTGCACTCTCCTCTTTCACCCTCATTACGAGGTTCTTTCATTCCTCCTCACTTTCTGCCATCAGAGTGGTATCGTCTGCATATCTGAGGTTATTGATATTTCTTCCAGCAATCTTAATTCCGGCTTGGGATTCCTCCAGTCCAGCCTTTTGCATGATGTATTCTGCATATGAGTTAAATAAGCAGGGAGACAATATACAGCCTTGTCGTACTCCTTTCCCAATTTTGAACCAATCAGTTGTTCCATATCCAGTTCTAACTGTTGCTTCCTGTCCCACATATAGATTTCTCAGGAGGTAGATAAGGTGGTCAGGCACTCCCATTTCTTTAAGAACTTGCCATAGTTTGCTGTGGTCCACACAGTCAAAGGCTTTTGCGTAGTCAATGAAGCAGAAGTAGATGTTTTTCTGGAACTCTCTGGCTTTCTCCATAATCCAGCGCATGTTAGCAATTTGGTCTCTAGTTCCTCTGCCCCTTCGAAATCCAGCTTGTACTTCTGGGAGTTCTCAGTCCACATACTGCTGAAGCCTACCTTGGAGGATTTTGAGCATAACCTTGGTAGCGTGTGAAATGAGTGCAATTGTACAGTAGTTGGAGCATTCTTTGGCACTTCCCTTCTTTGGGATTGGGATGTAGACTGATATTTTCCAATCCTCTGGCCACTGCTGAGTTTTCCACTGATGATGATAAAAAAATAGAGCACTGGTCCTTTGATATTGGGCTGTGGCACCAGGGTGGGTGACATGACCTTTAGCCTGGTTTGTTCCTTTTTGCACACCACACACAGAATGATTAAAGTCGTAGGAAAAGCCCCCCCCCCCCAACTCTGTGTTGGCTGTCTCTAGCAAGCATGTCATTGCTAGCACCACTCTGGCAGCCATTGATGATGATTAAATCCTCTGCGAGCTAGCAAAAATTTAATGCAACTTGCTAGGCACGTTGGACACCTTACTACTCCCTATACCACCCCATGGCTGGAGTGCAATGTGTTCCAGCAAAAATAGTGCAAATCTTTATTAAATTTGGTGCATCCTGCTAGTTCAGTACATAGCTTGGCAGCCATTGATACTGATCATATATCCTGCTAGTTCGGTACACAGCCTGTGTAGATTCAATAATATTTTGAATTCAAATAATGTATGATTTCCTTCCTTTCAAATCAAGGGGGTAATGTCGGCGTATATACATTTTTTGGGGGGTAAAAGGTAAAAAAGTTCCCTGACCCCTGCCCTAGAATTTCTCGGCAAAAACATACCATAGTGTATTCAAACTTCTTTTCTGGAAAGAGAAAACCTCTCAGCTGGGCTATGAAGAATTCATTTACATCCACTGTACTCTTTTTATTTTATTTTGATCATCTTTTGCTTTTTCTGGGAGCCTAACTCAAAAGGAATCCAATAAGTGTTACTCTTATGACATTGGCATGCCAGATTTTTCCTTATCATAAGGCTTATTTTCAAACTCTGAAACACTGGTGCCAGGGGGAATGACAGAGTGAGAAGGGTGCCCTGATGCAAAGCAGACCGCCCAAAGATTTGATGCAGAAAGATTACTTTCCTTCCAGATAGTTTTTTTCCAAATCTTATTTGACATAGGAATAATAGAAGCTGGAAGTATTAAAAGAATATCAAAGTAAATCACATAGCAACACTATATAAACAGCATGGAGACACAGTACCTTAAAGACAGACGTTTAGTTTTCTTCTCCTTCAAAGTTAGTACTGACTCTTGGTGTGGCATCAACAGTGCCTTCTTTTGTACAGGATGGCGTGGCAAGGGGATATCTGGAACGATGGGTGGCAAGAAGTGATGGCACATAGAAGTGGCAACTCTCCATCCAATGTATTGAGTAGAATGGAAATCTCTAGGACTTAGTAAGCCTTTGTCTTTGGATATGAGGAAGGGATCTGTTGGGCCTTGGGACTCAACCTAAGGAATGGGAGAGCGGGGAGAGACAAAAACAAGCATTTCACAATGCACAGCCTAAAACAAGGTAAGGACAGAAGCAAGCTTGGTTATAATCCATCTACAGAGGGAATTATAAATATGGCAATCTCATGTTTATTTCCACTCTCCATACTTCACTTTGATTTACTAATCCTGCTATAGTCAGGAAATCTGCAAAGAAGGTTGTTAATAAGGTGGATAAAAATAAGGTGACTTTGGCATAACTGCCTATCTTTGAAGCACAAACAAACCCTTTCTCGATTTCAAGCACTGATAATTGAAATGCTAATCGTATCATGCATTGTTTTCAAAATTGGTGGAAATGCTAAGGGATTTGGAACAATTCAACACTTTCACAAACAGGCATTTTCAAAGCAATTAGGCCAGATCTGATATATATGCCATCAAACGCCAGGTGTAATTTTGACTTTAATAATTTTGCATAATTATATGGCACCTTAATAACAGTTTGTGCCAAAGGATTTGCACGCAGCAATGGCAAAATGTCATGTTTGCTGGTGTTGTGCTTGTGCAGTAATTTGTATTTCCCATCCAACACAGTTTCATGTTGGCACAGTACGTACTAGGACCAGGCTATTGTTTTTTTAGTTGTATTACTTTATTTGTTTGGAATAAATAAATATATTCTCCCTAAAATCTTGCATTGCAGAGTCAATCTATCTTTTCCTTCTTTCAATGCTGGTGAACTATGACCGCCCTCTCACTGACATCTATGTTCACGCAGATTTGTGAACACATATCTCTTATGACAAGAGGCTACTTGATTTATTCAAAAGAAAGATGAGCTGAATGTAAAAAAACAAATGCACAAGTAGGTCTACTTGCTCCACAGTGATTATAATGAATGAGGATGTCATTGGGAATATGTAAGACAACGTGTGTAGCAGAGTTCCTGTTCCTTGTGGGAGTGGGGGGAAGGGAAGTTGGGAGACGATTGGCTGGTACTAAGTCTTTAGCTTAATTCACATGTGTGCTAACAGCTAAATCTAACATTCTATTTTATTGTTATATTCAATTCTTTAAAAAGGTTTATGAATGTGGGATATTGTGCTTCTGTATTCACAATTCAGAATGTTAGGAAATGGCCCAATAATGCTGTGCAATTTCATGCCTGCTTTGCCAGTAGGAAAAAGGATTCCAAACTTTACCTGGCAAAGGGCAGCCTAAATGTTGATGATTCCAACGTCAGCAGTCAAGATAGTCTACAGAGTACACTCTTGTGCTCACTACCATTCACAAAGAGACACCAAGCAAGGGGAAATCCCAGAATCGGACTCCTTTTTTCATCAGTTAACCACTTCTCATCCAAACACAAAGCAACTGTCAGAGCTGTTTTTCAACAAGTTATTGAGGTATCTATTGCTGGGGGAGAGACAGAGATGCTCTGAATCTTTTTTTAATTCAATAATTATACATAAAAAGCATAAGCAAAATCATCATCATCGTCATCATCTAGTGCCATCAAGTCAAATCTGACTTATGACGACCCTTTTCAGGGTTTTACCGGTAGAGAAAACTCAGAAGTGGTTTACCCTTCCCTTCTTCTGGGGGCGTCCTGGGACTGTGCAGCTTGCCCATGATTACACAGGCCGGCTCTACTCACAGGAGGGAATCGAACAAGGACAAGTAGCTCCAGAGCTAATGAAGTGGTTGGGCCAAAGCCAAAAGGACGCTCAGCTGCGGAAGTGCCTGGAAGTGAAAGGAAACTCCGATGCTGCAAAGAAAAATACTGCATAGGAACCTGGAATGTAAGATCTATGAACGTTGGTAAGCTGGATGTGGTCAAACAGGAGATGGCAAGAATAAACATTGACATCCTGGGTGTCAGTGAACTAAAATGGACGGGAATGGGTGAATTCAATTCAGACGATTATCATATCTACTATTGTGGGCAAGAATCCCATAGAAGAAATGGAGTAGCCCTCATAGTCAACAAAAGAGTGGGAAAAGCTGTACTGGGATACAATCTCAAAAATGACAGAATGATTTCAATACGAATCCAAGGCAGACCTTTCAACATCACAGTAATCCAAGTTTATGCACCAACCACCGATGCTGAAGAGGCTGAAATCGACCAATTCTATGAAGACTTACAACACCTTCTAGAACTGACACCAAAGAAAGATGTTCTTCTCATTATAGGGGACTGGAATGCTAAAGTAGGGAGTCAAGAGATAAAAGGAACAACAGGTAAGTCTGGCCTTGGAGTTCAAAACGAAGCAGGGCAAAGGCTAATAGAGTTTTGTCAAGAGAACAAGCTGGTCATCACAAACACTCTTTTCCAACAACACAAGAGGCGACTCTACACATGGACATCACCAGATGGGCAATACCGAAATCAGATTGATTATGTTCTCTGCAGCCAAAGATGGAGAAGCTCTATACAGTCAGCAAAAACAAGACCTGGAGCTGATTGTGGCTCTGATCATCAGCTTCTTATAGCAAAACTCAAGCTTAAACTGAAGAAAGTAGGAAAAACCACTGGGTTAGTCAGGTATAATCTAAACCAAATCCCTTATGAATAACAGTGGAAGTGAAGAACAGATTTAAGGAACTCGATTTGGTGGACAGAGCGCCTGAAGAACTATGGATGGAGGCTTGTAACATTGTACAGGAGGCAGCAACAAAAACCATCCCAAAGAAAAGGAAATGCAAGAAAGCAAAGTGGCTGTCCAACGAGGCCTTACAAATAGCAGAGAAGAGAAGGGAAACAAAATGCAAGGGAGATAGGGAAAATTGAATGCAGACTTCCAAAGAATAGCAAGGAGAGACAAGAGGGCCTTCTTAAACGAACAGTGCAAAGAAATAGAGGAAAATAATAGAAAGGGGAAAACCAGAGATCTGTTCAAGAAAATTGGAGATGTTAAAGGAACATTTGGTGCAAAGATGGACATGATAAAGGACAAACATGGTAGGGACCTCACAGAAGCAGAAGACATCAAGAAGAGGTGGCAAGAATACACAGAGGAATTATACCAAAAAGATCTGGATGTCCCGGACAACCCAGATAGTGTGGTTGCTGACCTTGAGCCAGACATCCTGGAGAGTGAAGTCAAGTGGGCCTTAGAAAGCATGGCTAACAACAAGGCCAGTAGAAGTGATGGCATTCCAGTTGAACTATTTAAAATCTTAAAAGATGACACTGTTAAGGTGCTAGAGCATTGGAAAAGATCAGTCTACATCCCAATCCCAAAGAAGGGCAGTGCCAAAGAATGCTCCAGCTACCGTACAATTGCACTCATTTCACACGCTACCAAGGTTATGCTCAAAATCCTACAAGGCAGGCTTCAGCAGTATGTGGACGGAGAACTCCCAGAAGTACAAGCTGGATTTCGAAGGGGCAGAAGAACTAGAGACCAAATTGCTAACATGCGCTGGATTATGGAGAAAGCCAGAGAGTTCCAGAAAAACATCTACTTCTACTTCATTGACTACGCAAAAGCCTTTGACTGTGTCAACCACAGCAAACTATGGCAAGTTCTTAAAGAAATGGGAGTGCCTGATCACCTTATCTACCTCCTGAGAAATCTGTATGTGGGACAGGAAGCAACAGTTAGAACTGGATATGGAACAACTGATTGGTTCAAAATTGGGAAAGGAGTACGACAAGGCTGTATATTGTCTCCCTGCTTATTTAACTTATATGCAGAATACATCATGCGAAAGGCTGGACTGGATGAATCCCAAGCCAGAATTAAGATTGCTGGAAGAAATATCAATAACCTCAGATATGCACATGATACCACTCTGATGGCAGAAAGTGAGGAGGAATGAAAGAACCTCGTAATGAGGGTGAAAGAGGAGAGTGCAAAAAATGGTCTGAAGCTCAACATCAAAAAAACTAAGATCATGGCCACCGGTCCCATCACCTCCTGGCAAATAGAAGGGGAAGATATGGAGGTAGTGACAGATTTTACTTTCCTGGGCTCCATGATCACTGCAGATGGGGACAGCAGCCACAAAATTAAAAGACGCCTGGTTCTTGGGAGGAAAGCGATGACAAACCTAGACGACATCTTAAAAAGCAGAGACATCACCTTGCCGACAAAGGTCCGCATAGTCAAAGCTATGGTTTTTCCTGTAGTGATGTATGGAAGTGAGAGCTGGACCATAAAGAAGGCTGATCGCCGAAGAATTGATGCTTTTGAATTGTGGTGCTGGAGGAGACTCTTGAGAGTCCCCTGGACTGCAAGGAGATCAAACCTATCCGTTCTGAAGGAAATCAACCCTGAGTGCTCACTGGAAGGACAGATCCTGAAGCTGAGGCTCCAATACTTTGGCCATCTCATGAGAAGAGAAGACTCCCTGGAAAAGACCCTGATGTTGGGAAAATGTGAAGGCAAGAGGAGAAGGGGATGACAGAGGACAAGATGGTTGGACAGTGTCATCGAAGCTACCAACATGAATTTGACCCAACTCCGGGAGGCAGTGGAAGACAGGAGGGCCTGGCATGCTCTGGTCCATGGGGTCACAAAGAGCCGGACACAACTTAACGACTAAACTACAACAACAAATATTAACTTATCATTAACAGCTATATTCCCAATCTCTTTATACCATTCATTTAACTGAATCCCAAGACTTTCTGAATTTCCCAGGTTAAATGGGTTGTGTGTGTGTGCTCTGTGCTGCCAATTGGAAATGACTTACGGCAACTCTAATAGGGCTTTCAAGGTAAGTGAGATATTTAACAAGTGGTTTTACCAGTTCCATTCCCCAGTGAGAACCCTGTTCTCCAGAGTCCTAGTCCATCACTCTATCCACTACACCACAAAGAAATTAAATGAGTTAGTTTCTAAATATTTTTAGTCTAGTCTTTCTGGTTGTTCTCTACAACCAGAAACAATCCCCTTGCAAGCATTAAACACATATCATCGTCCTTTTGGCCAGGAAGGAGTTTAAAAGTTCTTCTCCTAGTTGACAGTTTGGTCCTGACTGATCAATTTAAAAGTTCAGATTCCGCCAGACACTTGGGACCTGTCCACACTTGGAAATTGGGTGCAGCCCTGTCCACATGTAAACACTCTTATTTTAAGTGTGGTCCATTTTAACGTTCACTTGAGCAATCCTCTTTTGCTTAGGGTTTCTCCACCCTCCCTTTCAATGCCACAACCCACCTAACACAACAGAGGTGTCTCCCCAGTTAATTCCACCCCCAGTGTCATTTTGGTAATAGTATCCATCTGTGAAAGCTAAACAAAGAACTATTTTGTATCTCAATGAATCGTATCAAATAGACATGCCCTCGCCCTGTGCCAGTTCGGTGTGGGACAACTTCTTAAAGGGGAAGAATGGATCATTCTAAGTAGAAATACAAGTGGACGAGGTCTCTTTTTTTGTGCCAAAGAGTGCCATCAGGGTTCCATATAGCAAAACTATATGCCAGCATGGACAGCCTCTTGTAGCCAATTTTCCATCTGAATAAGAGTCCTATAAAACTCAGCAAACAAACAAGAGCAGGGGATAAAACAAGACAAGGGGGGAAAGCTCTTAACAATTTCCAACAAGAACCGAGACAATCTTTCTTTTGGAAAGCTACAGCTTGCAAAGCTGCAGAAGGTGAAAAGAAAGAAAACACACAGGTGGGGAGAGAAGAGAGAGAGCAAGAAGCAGACAAGAAATCAAGCAAAGGGCAACCTAATAGCTCAAGCATCAGGGGGACTTTCTGGAGGACTGTAATTCCATTACTTTCTTTGAACCAAGCCCAATTTTTGACTCTCCTAGTTCCTATCAGTTTGGACTGTTCACTTTGCATCTCTCCTAGTATTTCCTTTGCTCTGCCTCCCTAAGCTCTAGTCTTTTACTTTTCGTTCTGGCAAGCCTGAACCACTCATGCTCAGTCTTGTAAGAAACAGCTGTTTCTTCCATTTGGAAGGCCTTTTCTGAGGACCAATATTTCAGCCTCTACAGCTGATTCTTTCCAAATAAAGAAAAGCAGGTGGGGCCAACAATTCTCTTTCAAGACAACCAAGACTGGTCTTTTCCGTTTATGTGACCTATTTTAAATCTGGGGTAACGGGGGGGGGGGGGGCATCAATTTCCGAACAAGGGGTAAACCCACAACTGGAAGAAATTTTGTCCAAATGTCCCTAAATTAGGCCCAGAACAAGAGCAGGCAGCCTGCTGTGATTGTTCCGAATTTGGTGTCAATCCACAGACCAGTTTAAAAGTTATAACTTTTTCTTTGGGCTGCCCTCATTTTTAGAACAGCCTTACAGAATGTTGATTTGCTCTGCCACACAATATCAGAGGTGCAACTCTCCTGTGCCTCTAATCTGGGGATCTTCTTCAGATGTTTGGTGTAACAATAACTCAGAAGTAAACCAAACTTAGCTGTTACAACAGGGTGACTTCACCAAAAATTGGAAAGTCAGCAAAAAAATTGTCATGTTTTAAGTTAATAATTAATATACTTTAAAAATCTAATTTAATTATGTTTATGTTGAAGAGATTGGTGCGACGAGAACAAAGTTGGCTGTGTGGACTGTGCAGCAAGCAGTAAGTGGACATATCGAATATCCCATGTCTAATTTTAATACATAATTGCACCCTCTTTTGCCTTGTTTTGGGGATTTTTTTCTTTTTTGATGATGTGTAAAGGGCCATCCCCTCCGACCACAGGAGAACTCCATGTACATCACTTTGATTTTATTTTCAGAGAAAGGGTAAGATATAATTGTGATCAATAAGAACATGCTCATAAAATAGGGAATTTTATGAAACAAGTGGGTGAGGCATTGGCTGAGCATTTGATTTCCATTTCTGAATTGAAAAATAATTCAGATAATTCTTTTTTAAGAAAAATGGATTTCACTGGATAATCAGTGCAGAGTCAGAGGTTGGAAGCTCAATTCCCCACTGTGCCTCCCTGACAAGGGGCAGGTCGATCCATAGGGTCCATTCCAGCTGTATGGTTCTAAGGTTCTAAATGAGTTCCTTAAGGTGCATCAACACATGCAGACATCATAAAAATGACCCATAGTCCTGATGGCACAATCACGTTAGACATGATGGATTAAAAGGAGGATTTTCATCTGATCTCAGGTTTCTCTTGCAGACAAGGGACATGTCATCGAGACAGATCACAATCTTCTTCATCCACTTGATTCTTGAGCACAACTCTGTGGGCATGAAAGGTCACTGAGCTATTCCCTTTTCTGAAGCCTTTATATACAGAAACATCAAATCTCAGTACAGGGCTTTAATCAAGACCAGTCAATGGTTACTGTTTTGCACAATGGAAGTAAAGTGTTTAATACTGCATTACATATACTGATCCATAGTAAAACTTGTAAATCCACCACTCTTATGGTTATCTCTTCATTTAATTAGTGCATGTATTTAATTACTTTTTCTCTATTAAAAAAAAAGACATCCCCTGAGATGCCCATAGGATTTTTCCCCCTTGACCAAAATCTTGTGTGCAGTAATTGAAGCTACCGTGTTTCCCCCAAAATAAGACAGGGTCTTATATTAATTTTTGCTCCAAAAAACGCATTAGGGCTTATTTTCAGGGGATGTTTTATTTTACAGTCATGTCATCTTCTTCTAGTTGCTGCACAATGCTGCACAATGGTGGAGGGCGGGGTTTCACTTAACTGGGGCTTATTTTTGGGGTAGGGCTTATATTACGAGCATCCTGAAAAATCATACTAAGGCTTATTTTCAGGTTAGGTCTTATTTTCGGGGAACAGGGTATTAACTTCCAAGTGTCATGTAGTGTCATGATCAACCACATGTTTATGCCTATTGTGCGACTGTTATTTCTGAAAGTAAATTGGATGTTGAACCCTGTCAATTTGGTTTTAGAATATAAGTGACAACTAACGCATACACTGAACCTTTAAGGAACCCATTGCAAGTCAGCCAGACTCCATTTTATATGCCTATTAGTCCTTGTAACAGCACACAGATGGAAGAAGAAATGCTACCAGGAAAAAAACCTGAATGTCAAACATATTGTTTACTATTGATGAGATCTGATTCATCAATTTTGTAGCATGTTTATTAATGTCATTATGCAGATACATAGTGTAGACACCCACTTTTTAATTGGCCAGATGTTTCCAATACCTAGCCATTTAAAATCCTTGTTGTAGTAGCTTCCACTCAATTATGGCTGCGCTATGTTCCATTTAAACCCTTCTTTTTAGGATTTTAAGTGACACCTGCCATTTTTTTTAAAAAAAAACACCTAATTCTTATATGTTCAGCTTTTCCTTTCCACAGCATAATTTATATGTTTTTAAAAATGCAAGAGAGGAAAAACCCCATGCACTCCACATACATATGCTCAAAACGAAATTTCACATTTCACCACTTTTTAGAACACACTGCAAAGTTTAAATTATGGATTCAGGCATGTCCATTTTGGATGCCACATTAAGAGCCAGCTGAGAATAAAAGGGAGATCATCTGAAGATGGAGAAGAGCTCTTGAAAAAAGCCCTGAGAAGCATTTCAAGTAGAAGGTGAGTCTGCTGGTAGATCAGGACAAGGGAGAAAGGATGCAGGTTCAAGAACTGCATCAGATCTGGGCCTGTCCACAACAGTGGAATTAAAACACATAAGCATCACACAATAGTTTGGAGAACTTCCACAATTCAGAACAGCTTATCCAAATAGACTACCCCAGGTAAAATAATGCAAAATTGGTCATCTTACCAGCCTCTATAAAGATGGAATTGCAAAACAGTACAATACTCGTAAGAACTGTCTACTCTAAACAATAGAGATGGACACAAACCTCGGTTCAGAGGTTCGTGTTGGTTCATACGCATGGCACCACAGGTGCCATGCGTTCCCCTCCCCCGCCTCCCTGGATGGATCCCCCACTCACCAGCTGGTGTGTGCTTCTCTCCTCCTCCTCTTTGGCTGTTCAGCCAGTCTCTGGCAGGAGCACAGGCTTCCTTGCCCCACCTCCTTGGCTGATTCCCCACTCAGACAAGGAGACAGGATAGGCAACCCTGTGCTCTTGCCAGGAACAGGTTGAGCAGCTGAACAGGAGGAGGAGGAGAGTGCATGTCAGCTGGTGAGTGAGCAATTGGCCAGGGAGGTGGGGGAAGGTAAAGCACAGCACCTGTGGTGTCATGCATACAAAGTGGCACAAACCTCTGAACAGAAGTTCACACCCATCTCTACTAAAGAATTGTTCACATGTTTCCTTTTTCAGCCCATGTCCACCAAAAAGAGTATCATTTAATGTCTGTCCTCCCACCCAATTTATGGGGTATCAACTACTTGACACATGGAAAACAAGATATTTGGAGTGTCTTCTGTAATGTTCTTGGTGTGAACATTATTTATTCCAAAAATATAAAATAAATCAACTCCAAAAGTCTACAAGGACTCAGTAGCACAATGTGCTACTTTTATTACAGCCTTTCATTATAGCAGCATATTTTATTTGTTCATTCATCATTTGATTTAATTCCCACTATCTTCTACAATTCAACACAGCTCTCAACAAGATTTTAAAAGGCACAAATAAAAACATAAAATGTATATGTTGAAACACACTGAAACCAATGTTAATACAATATGATTTAATGCAATGTGAAATAACATTGATTAAAAAACAACAACAAACGTACTGTGCTGAAAGCCCTTTTCTCAGCAACCAGTCTGTTGCCAAAACATCTGTTTTGGATAACGTTATATTAAAGTTATTAAATTATATTGAAGCTTTATTAAAGTTATTAAATTATACTAAAGCCTTCGTCTGCTGGTAGAAAAACAACAAGGGGGTGTTCTGGCCTGAGAACCTCTGTTGGAAAGTAAGGGAGTTCTGAAAAAACCCTAAGGTGGCTCCTGTAAATCTAGTATCATGACTGCTCTGTTAGAGGTCATCTTTGGCATAAGATGAAATCCAATTGTCAGCCCCTACGCAGGAACAAAAAAGTACAGAATATTATGTGCAATAGACTTGCATGCTTATTGACCACTGTGGCCTCTGTCTTTGAGTATGTCCTTATAGCATGGAAATAACATTGATTAAAAAACAAAAGTACTATACTTTTATGGGGTGTGTGGGGTTCTGAGTTTTAATTTGTAAGCTGCCCAAAGTAGTGTTTCCACTAAAGGGGTAGTAAAAAAAATCAAATCAAATGAAATCAATAAATAAACATAATATGAACACCAAAGTAGCTGACAGGATTTCTCTTGGAAAAGAACCATTATGCCATACTAGAGAAGAACCACATACAACAAGCACAAAAATTATACATCCCCTACTTTTTTTTTCTTTTTAGCATCAGCTTCCATAATTTCTCTTTTTAAACATTTTCAAAGTTTATTGAAAGAATATGAAAAAAAATAACAAAATAATAGTACAGGTCTTTCACAAAGAATAGTATAGGTGATATAGGAGTTCTCCATGAAACTGAGGTAAAAATTAGGAAAGCCATTAAGGTTCACACCACTGCAATCTGTATCAGATGCTTCCATAATAGAATTCAACCATGGCCCAAAATACTTATTTAAAAAAAAAGAGAGAGAGAGATGAGTGAAAAGGTGTACTTAAAAAGGAGATTCAACATAAGAAGAAGAACAGGTCAGGTGCTAAGATGAACTTTCACACTTGAGAAGAAATCTGAGATCTCTTTTAAAATCGGTCAGCATTTCATGTTTTGTGAGGCAGATGGCAGAGAGCACTTAGACATGATTTTTCTTCTTCAGTGTGCCTGCATATGCTTTAAGATTGCCCACAGAGTGTCATTCTTATTCTTTATCTCTCAGGAACCATCACTAATCAGGCAAGTTTATTAGTCTATCAGGATTAGATGGCAAGTGTCTGATTTGTGTTCCCCCCCCCCCCGCCTCCTCTCCCTTCTGACTAGCTTTAAAAAGATAGGCTGCCGATATTACATGAAAACACTCCCTTAATGATCCCAGGATTTCTTTTGGCATTCTCAGCAGAGCTTGGAACATTATTATTTTTTACAGAGACTCACTGAGTTAACTCATTGCTTAACAGGTAGGCAGACAGTTGTTGCTCCCTCTGCGAAAACTAGAACATTTATCTAGGGTGGACCAAGTGCAGTCCACAATCTCCATGCAGCCCCCCCCCCCGGGGCCCAATTTTACCCTACCCCCCCAAAGGCAAAGCCCTGCCCCTACCCACCCCCCTTTTTTTCTTTTGCTGTTATTGCTGTCGTTTACTCAAGTAAGACTGTTTCTCTAGGGTCAAAGTCCACCTGGTGTTTTGCTTCCCATAAGGTATTTTTTTGGTTTAGAGAAGCATTTTTTTGAAAGTTGGAAATGATTTCAAATCACTTCTGGCTTGAGAGGAGGCCAGTGATGGACCTGAAAAGTTCAAATGCAGGAAAAAGACTGGCAGCATTGCATCCAATACACTATATTGGGAACAATGAGCTTCCTTAAAATACAAAAATGTATTTTAAAAAAAGTAAACTGTTACATCTGTGGAGGGTACTAGGGTTGGTGCAGCCTTACAAAGTTCCGGTGTAGGCTTGTACAATCCCTGGACCTCTGAAGTTGCCCACCCTCACTTGCATGTATTAATGGATTAGCAGCATTGTAACAAGGGTGGAGAAACTGGGGTTTTGCCCTCAGGGCACCAACATTTAGAGAGCACCAAAATCTAGAGATGACTCTATAGGGGAGTGTTAGGAAACAAACAGCAACACCGTCTATTTACTTCCTTTTTGTGTAAGCTCAACCTTTTTCTTTTGGAGGCACACTATATTCTTCTCCTTTTTCTTCTCCTCACATCCGCACCTCATGGCAAAGTTGGCAAGAGACAATGCTATTTGCCCAGATGCCAAAATGGCTAATTACAGTTGTGTGTGTTACATTGCCATTCTTCAGTGAAATACTCCCGTTCTGTCTAGTGTCCAGTTCTGGTGTTACACCTTGAACATCTCTAACAACCATACTAAAGGCAAAACAATATTCTTTGCCACTTCAGACTGTAAGAGAATGACCTAAAATTTGAGGAATACCTGTCAAAATGAATTCCTGCCTAAAGTGCCCTTTTAAAAATGACTTTTGAAAGTGGCTAGAAAATATTACTACACAAAAATTCCTTTATGACTTCTTACGTTACTTTGGAAATGCAACTTGCAATGCAATACTAAGATGAGTCAGTTGTAATGGTTTGGAATGGCAGATGCCTCTTGTACCTGCACAGCTACCCTTCTGCCAGCAGAATCCCCTTGTGCCGGGTGATCACAGAAGGATCTGCTGTTCTAAGATCAGCTACCAGAAAAACTAAGAAAGGGGAGAAAGGAGAAGGGTTAAGGGAATAGCTGATTACAGCAGGACCAAACTTCTTCTAGCCTAGATACACAGCCATTGTAGCAACAGAATTTAGCCCAAATGAGGATAGTCATAAATAATTTTCAATATCCCTAGGCTAGAAGGAGTTTGGATTCAGCACAGCTTCAGGCGACCTATTGCCTGCTCACGTGGCCTTCAGCATCATGACTAGTTTGGACTCAGCCCTTAGCTATACCCACATTACCCTCAAAGCAACTTTGTTCATGCAGCCATTTTCAAAAACTCCTATTTACTATTAACAGCCCTGCTCATGTCTTTTAAATTAAAAGCTCTTTTACTGAGTCAATACACCTGATGTTAGGTCTTCCTCTTTTCTACTTCTTTACTGAAGCCCTGCATGTTAGATCATAGGTTCTTAACCTGTGGTCTGCGAACCCCTGGGGGCTGCGATGTCCTCACAGGGGGTCTGTGAAGGCTTGACAAAATATTATGATAATTTGCAGTTAAAATAGAAAGAATGAATGAATTAATGAATGAAAGGAAACAAGAAAGAAAAGGAAATGTAAAACAAAATCTTTATTTCCCTTGCTTATTTATGTCAAACTTGGCTTTTCTAACCTACTGCCTCCATTAAAAACACACAAAAGTAAAAATCTATTATGGAAGTAATTGTTTGATAACAAATAACTGTTTAATATTCCTGCACATGGTGAGAACATGCAAGCGAATGACACTGAGCGATTGAGAGACAGGATGTGACATTTCTTGCTACTGAGCAGACAGTCATGAAGAAAGAGAAAGTTGGAGTCAGTGTCAGTGTGTGTGTTCGGATGGGCTTCGTGATCATGTTTCTTCTTCAATTTCCGATAATAAAACCATTTGGTTATTGTTGGGTAAAGTGACTTTTCAATATTATTGCAGTGAATTTCATTACAATACATTTTGGCTGAGCCTCAGAATGGATCACTGGCTGAATCTGAAACGTCAAAGAACGGATGCTGTTGATGAGGGCGCATCCTGTTCAAAGCAAAATGAAGCTTCTTCTAGTCATCTTAAAAAGTGTTGCCATTATAGCAAGGAATATCTGTCGATGAGACCCTTCATGAGAAAATTAAATGAATATTTAATGCACTTTAGGGTTTTAAATGTTTAGTTATGTCTTGGTGGTCCACAGCAACAAAAGATATTTAAAGGGGGTCCGTGGTAAAGAAAAGGTTAAGAACTGCTGTGCTAGATAAATTCCCAACTGCCAGGGTAGATTTTAAGGGTGTATGGGGAGCTGCAGAAATGGGGGGAAATGCCCCATCTCTGTTCAGCTGAAGAAAGTAGTTGCATCATGAGAACAATCCCAGTGGTCTATGTTTCTGAACAGTGTGCAAAAGCTATAGATTATTTCAGGCATATCTTTTTTGAGAAAATCATTTTTGGTAAGGCGTCTTACAAAGCAAATTAACAACAACAATAAAATGCAGAAGCCTATAACTGGACTGCCAGAAAGATGAACAAGAGGGTCATACAGCAAATCAAGCCTGAACTATCTCTGGAGGCAAAATTGATTAAATTGAAGTTGTCCTACTTTGGGCACATTGTGAGATTCTCTTTAAAAGACAATCATGCTGGGAAAGGTTGAAGGCAGCAAGACAAGAGGAAGACTAAATATAAGATGGATTAACTCCCTAAAGGAAACAACAGTCTTGAGTTTACAAGAACTGTTGAAGATAGGACATTTTGAAGACCGTTCATTCATAGGGTCACCATAAGTCTGAGACATCTTGACCACTGGTAAGAACAACAAGTATTAACAGTATCTAAAGGAAGACACATTTGTTATAAGCCAAGGCCTTATTAATGCATTTGTACATCTTATGTGACAAGTCAACCAGTTTACACAGAAAGACTGATTCTTAAACAAAGCACTTGCTACTGCTTTGTCATTTGCTTTGTCTTATTTTTGCCTCAGTATTCAAGCCTTGATTCATCTCTGCCTAATATACATGTTTTCCTGAATGAGAAATATGGTACACATTTCACTTACTTTGTGGCACTGATTAACAGTCTCTTTGGAATTTTAGCTAGCATCATGTAGTCTCTGGGTCATTCAACCCTGTCATAATAAATCAGTGTTCCTATTAAAAGGGCAAGAATACTAAAATGGCCATAGCATTTAAGGAATGAGTAAAGACCTGGCCAGATTCTTTCAGCCAAAACCCAAACTGTAGTTAGGCTACTCAGTGGTGGCGAACCTTTTTGGGCTCGCGTGCCCAAAATGGGGGGGGGGGGGAACAGTGGGTGGCGTGCCGCCGCCGGACCCGGAAGACCGGAACCGAAAGTGGCGGTTTAAGGGGGAATCATGGCGACGGACCCAGAGGACCCGGAATCGGAAGTGGCAGTTTACGGGGGAATCATGCCGACGGACCCGGAGGACCCGCAAGTGGCAGCGGAAGGGGGAATCCCGGCTGCAGCCGCCTCATGAGGTTTGGCTGCGCGGGGGGGGGCGGGGGGGGGAGTAGCAACCTATGGCTCGAGTGCCAGAAGAAAGGGCTCCGCGTGCCAGCTGTGGCACGCGTGCCATAGGTTCGCCATCACTGGGCTACATAATTTCACGTTAAAGAATTATCTGATAATGTGGTAATAATGTCCTTTTGATTACTGTCTCAGACCTGGTTATCACAGGATTTTTTTTTATTCTTAGGTATGGAAATCAATTTAGAAAAACACAACATATGCTTCTTATCGTGTACATGCATTGAAAATGCTGCTTGTTGGGGCCAAAATTCTCTGGAGACATATACTTCTCCAGTCAGATATTATGTGTATTTTTCTGAGGAAAAAAGCACTGTTTTATACAAATATGGCCCCCGCACAGGCAAAATATTCTGACACAAACATTCACTTCAAAGTTTCCAGGTATGATGGAGTCACAGATTCAATTTACCATGCATTGATAAATCAGAACAAAAACCTTTGAAACAACTGGAAAATCAATCACAAAAATAAACAATCACCAATGAAATTAGTGGGGGGGGGGGAATCAGCTTTCTGTTTCATTAAACAAATTAAGTCTAAAACTCTGTGTTATCATTGCCTCATATCCACAAAATTTAATGACTGAGAACAGCTTAATTTCCCTGCATAACATCAAAGGAAAAGCAGACCTGGTTTTAATCCTCTGCGCGTGTCTAAGGGGCACTGACCAGTAAGAAGTCATATTTCTTTACACTGAGAGGGTTGGAGAAATGTTCTCCAGTGTGCTGAGAGGAAAGAACTTATTAAAATGTAGAACACACCAAGCGAGAGTGAGTTAAGAAGATTCGAAAAGGGATTCTTAGCTCTTTGAGGGCCCTTCCAAAGCCTGTGTTTTTGGATGCTGGGAAAATGAGGCTGCTACAAGAGAAGCTCTTCCTTGAGGAAAGATACGTCTATAGTCCCCTGCAAGAAATGAGTCACAAATGCTCTTTTATTGCACTATAAATGGGTTGTTGAAAAAGGCCCTAAGTGAAGTGGTTATGTTATCAGCTTTTTCACCTTTCATGAATCCTTCCTATTCATCTTACACTTCTGATCAAGTTGAGGTTATAAAGAAAATCAAGCAGCAATCAAGGAGTGAAGTTAGATTTCTGTGCAGAATTTTAAAGAAATAAGATAGCATCATACATGTTAGGACTTTCTTGTTCCACATTCATCCAGTGATGACAAAGGTACCAGGAAAATAAGGCACACTGATTTAACTGGAGCGTTTGTATAAATGAGCTTAAAATGTAATTCTGCAATAAATATTGTAGCACGCCTCTCAAGAATAAAATGAGAAAGGGGAGTGTGATCATCTGTCTGAATTTCTCTATAGGCACTTCTCTATCGAAAGGCATGTTGCAATGAGACTTTCTCCAGTGTGGATAGGGGTACATCAGAGGACCTGTCCAAACTGCCATTTTGATGCAGGCTGGATCGGGTTGCAAAGGGTCGGTTGAGGTTGAGGGGAGGAATGATAAGGCATTTGGTGCACTCATCCCATCCAAATGGCATAGCAATCTTTGTGTCAATTAAATGCTTCTCCTGATAATCTGTGGAGGGCTGGGGGAAGTGAAATTATTATGCTAGATCATTGCTGATGTGATGAATCACTCCAATTAATTTTTTAAAAATATTTTTCTTTGCTTCTCTGTGTATTGCTGATAGAGAAACTGCCTGCCGCTGCAGTTTTGATTGGCAATATGCAGACAAGCAAATAATTTTTTTAAAAAAATAATTGAAGTGATTCATCACATCAGCAATGATCTAGCAAATACAATAAAAATGATTTCACTTCCCCGACCCTCCACAGGTGATCAGAGGAAGTGTTCAATTTCCAGTATCTGAAATTGACACCAGAAAGAAATGCAAAACTCTAGATGAGTCCATTCCAAGCAACAATACTCCATGGGAAATGATGAAACTGGAGCTCCCAAACCCACACACAAGGGTTCAAACATGTGTGAGTTGGAGCAAATTGGTCCATTCCAGCAATATCTATGTGCGAATGTGAGAAAAAGGAGCAATCAGCCGACCCATCAGCACACCAAATAGCAGGACAAATACCCATGTGAACAGGCTCAGAGTTACTGTGTTACAGTTTTAGCAAAGCTTTGGTTTACTTCCTTTCACTCAGCAATGACTTCCAATAATTATCTTTAATATTAGGATCAGAGTTTGGAAATTCTTCTTTTCATCTGGAATATTCCAACATAGGACTACTAATGACATGACTACCCCATATCTCATTATCTTCCATCTCTCTAGAGATGCTCAACGTGTGACTTGTTGCTCTACAAACAACAATGAACAAGCTGGAATAGAGATTAGGAAAACTCACAGGGATATGACATCAATCAAATATTGGATGCTTGAGGAACCCTTGATATGACAGTGGAAGGAAAGGACAAACAAAAATGTTATTTTCAGATCCTCCTCCCACCCCATCTACTATAACATCTATTTCCAGCATCAAATGTGTACATTAATCTGCATTTTCTCTATGTCTGTCTGTCTGTATTTGACTTTTACCTCACCCATCTAGTGGAATGTCACTACTCTGGGCAGCTTGCATATGTAAAACGTAAACATAAAAACACCCAACCCCCCACCAGACAAACCTCTCATCAGATAAAGAAAGAAAAAAAACCAAATCCCTTAGCAGTAATAGCAGTCAGGGGAAAAAAGAAAATATGACATGATAAGCTATTGTGCAAGGAGAATATCTTGAAAAGGTTCTCTGAAAAGATGTTTTTAAACTGATTTTCTAAATGCTAGGAGGGAAGGGGCCTGGCGCACCTCCACTGGCAGGGTGTTTCATTATGTAGCAGCCACCACTGAGAAGGCCTGGTTCATAGGGTGGCCCACAAAATCATAACTTGAGTGGAGAGAGTGGCACAGGAGAAGTGCTTTGACAAGTTTCAGCATCTTCCCAGTTATTATGAAGAGATAAAACAGTTGCTAATAAGATTCCTCGCCCAAGACATTGCAAGGTTTCTAATATGTCTCATCTGAAAAACACATGTAAGCCATACTTACATACAGAGACAAAGATTGGGTATGTGTAAATGGTGTATTATCCTAATTTCATATGGATGATACCAGAGTTTTGAATAATTACTTTTTGGATACCAATCCCCAGAACCTATGGGTCTTTTTTTTTATTGGTCTCCATCCATCTCAAATATTCTGTTTAAAAAATTGCTAAAAGATATGGTATCTTAAAACAGCCAACTCGATCTCTCTGGATGCTGTCTCAGCTGCTGAGCTTGGCTGCCATCAACGGAATATCTCCACCTATCCCTTGCTGTGCGGATTAGTCATTCTTTATTAAGGTCCAGCGAGTCTCTTACGTTACTTATCCAAGAAATCTGTTTTCTACCTCTTCTCCATTTATCCTTGATCTTCCTTTCAATGATGTATCACATTATATTTCTCATTATGAATTATGTGTCCAAGATATGAGAACTTGCATTTCTTAATAGTCAATTCTCTTTTCCTTTTCCTATCCAATAAAACAGCGGTCCCCAACCTTTTTAGCCCTGCGGATCGGCTGGGGAAGGCGGGGGCACCCCCCTGTGCTCATGCGCATGCGCAAAGGGCGGCGTGGCGCTCAGGGGCACTCGTGCGCATGCGCAAAGGGGTGGGGGAGCGCTCACGTGGGCGCAGGAGCAAACAGGCTGTGCGGGGGGGAGTGCGTGCAGGGGTGGGGGTGGGGGAGGTCTGTCTCCGTGGCCCAGTCCGGCTCAGGCCATGGACCGGCACCGGGCCGCGGACCGGGAGTTGGGGACCTCTGCAATAAAGTACCTCTTCATTCTTTATTCTATCAATCCATGGGATGCGAAGGATTCTTCTGTACATTCACATTTCAAAAGCATTTATTCTTTTGAGCATCTCCTTCTTAATAGTTCAAAACGTACAACCATTTGGCAGGGTTGACCATACAGTATGCAATACTTTATCTTCCTTGGTCTCAAAGATATATTAAGTTGTTTGCTACAAAACATTTTCTTCATAAAGGTTGTTCTAACTATCTTGACTCCTAGCGTTATTTCTATATTGCAGCCTACGTGATTATTAATTAAGCTATCCATACACACATATTTGACCACTTGGTCAATACATTAGTTGTTACCCATAATATTTGTATTGATCATCTTTCTACTTATCACCATCGATTTTGTGGGTTTGGGCATAGACAGAAATTCCCATGTTGTTACTTTCATCTGTGACAAATCTAACACTATTTGAAAGTCCTCTGAGCTACTGGCTATCAGGACTGTGTCATCAGTGTATCTTATATTGTTTAATTTACTTTACCATTTACTTTAATGCCTTCAGATCTATCTGCAAAAGCATTTTCCATAACCTTTTCTGAATAAATGTTAAACAAAACTGGTGACAAGGTACATCATTAACAGACTCCTCTTCTAATTTCTACTTCATTAGTAAATTCTCTATTTTCACCTCAGCTGTTTGTTCTCAGTATAATTTCTTTATTATACTTATATCCTTTCCATTGACTCGTAGGTGATGAAATACTTCTATTACTTCACAGTGTTAAACTCTATGAAATGCTTTTTCAAAGTCAATGAAGCATATTTATACATCTCGTCATACATCCAAGTAGGTTTCTGCTAGAACTATTAAACTTAGGAGTGCTTCTCTAATGCCCATTCCTGACCTAAATCAAACAGTGTATTGCTCATATTATCTTTGCATTTTATTTTAATTCCTCTGTATATAATTGAAAGAAAGATCTTTAAAACTTGACTCAGTAAACTAATTATTCTATATTTGTTGCATTTTTAATTAGCCTTTTTCAGAATTGTCACAAATGTTGACCACAACCTTTCTGTAGGAATTTTTCCTTCATTATACAGTATATCACATTAAACAACTTTGTCATCATCTTAATACCATTATCTTCCATGGTTTTTAGAAATTCTGCCCTCACTTTTTCTGGTTCAGGTGATTTTACTTACTAACCAACAATTGGTTTTTCAGCCTCAAATATTAAAGTAGCTGGTCCTTCATCATTGCCATAGGTATAATTTATAACTTCAGATCAATTATCAAAAAATATTTCAGCTACATAGAATTTGAAGACTGCCTTCTTTTCATCTGTAGTAACTAGTAATATGTGATTATCAGTAAATTTCCTAGAGAAGTAGTGAGGGAACTACATTTACTACTAAATGAGCCATTTATGTGACATTTTAATTTATATCTTAATTTTCATTCAGATTGCATTAGTCTAGAAGCAGATAATCATCAGAATTGCAGTCACAAAGGCAAAGCTCCAGATGACTGACCAGGTACATGCAATTGATCCCCAGGTTGTAAAGAAAAGTTCTACCACAACATCAGAAACAGCATGGTCTCAAGTGGGCTGGCCCCAGAGTCAAGATTCTGGCCAGTTGAGGCACAAAAAAAGCTCAGCCAGGGAAGTCCAGAATTGGGGTAAAGGCAATGCAAAGATCTAGCAAACAGAATACTATGGAGATCCAAAAGCAGAGTCCCAGAGCAAGCTAATCTAGTTGCAGGAGAAGACAAATAGGGAGAGTCACAGTCAGGCCGTCCAAAAGTTATACATAGCAAGGGTGAGGATTCATGGCATGCAGAGTCTACAGCAAAAAAGAGAGGCTGTCTCTTTAAAAAATCCAACCACTGACCAAAGATTATGTACCTGAGGTGCTGTCACCCCACTCAGAGCTCAGTTGCAATGACCTGGCTAGCTAGAAACAGAATTCATCTGCAAACATTTGGCTCACTGGTCTCTTGTGTGAGGAAGAGCTTTCCCTCAAAAAGGCTTCCCACTCTTGAGGAGGGCTCTTCTCCCAAAAAGCATTTCCTTGTCGCTGAGTATTTTGTCTAGGGGCCTTTGTGTTCTTGTGAGCTGGGCAGCACCCCATTCTTTTCCTCTGACTTAGCCACTGAGCCATCTTCTCTTGGGGGTTCAACTTCCTGGGGATCCCTTCAGGCTCCTGAGTATGCAGAATTGGTTGTTCCTCCCTGCTACGTCTGGGGACTCCATGCCCAAAACATAAAAAGAAATAAGACAAAGGAAAAAAGCAGGGTGTTCCAGAGACACGTTGTGAAAAGCATCAGAGAGAAACCTAAAGTCCTACTCAGACCAACTCAGAAAAATTACGAGCCCTAGTATAGTATTAGGCATCCTTCAGTCTCGAAAGACTATGGTAACGTGCTCTGTATGGAGGACTTGGAACAGCGTCTAGTGTGGCTGAGAAGGCCAATTCGAGAGTGACAATCCCTTCCACACTGAAGACAAATACAATCTGTCCCCTGTCCAGCTCCCTGATTTTGCTGCTTCCGTGACTGCCTCTTTGCCTCGGTCTGCTGGACAAGGGTCTCTTCAAAATGGGAGAGGCCATGATGCAACGCCTGCCTCCAGGCTGAACGCTCAGATGTCAGGGTTTCCCATCTGTTGAGGTCCATTCCTAAGGCCTTCAGATCCCGCTTGCAGATGTCCTTGTATTGCAGCTGTGGTCTCCCTCTGGGGCGATTTCCCTGCACTAATTCTCCATACAGGAGATCTTTTGGAATCCGACCATCAGCCATTCTCACGACATGCCCAAGCCAACGTAGACGTCGCTGTTTCAGTAATGTATACATGCTAAAGATTCCAGCTCGTTCTAGGACTACTCTATTTGGAACTTTGTCCTGCCAGGTGATACCAAAAATGCGTCGGAGGCAACGCATATGGAAGGTGTTCAGCTTCCTCTCCTGCCGTGCACAAAGGGTCCAGGACTCACTGCAGTACAGGAGTGTGCTCAGGACGCAGGCTCTATATACCTGGATCTTGGTATATGTCGTCAGCTTCTTATTGAGCCATACTCTCTTCGTGAGTCTAGAGAACATGGTAGCTGCTTTGCCAATGCGTAAGTACAGTATTTATGAGTTTCCTTTAAATTACATTGATGAACACGCAACAGTATTTATATTTCATATCCCACCTTCTCAGTGGAATTCAGAGGATGTCATATGTGTTGGCTGATGGTCTGGCAGATTCATACTTCTTTAGCTTTACCAGGTTTCACCCAAATCCATGCCTGCTTAGCTTTAGTAGATTGTTCTAGTATCTCTGGCCATCCGCTAGGGCCAGCTACATTATAACTGACTCCCGGTGTAGTAGTCCCTTGAAACTGTTGCACAAACTGTTAATACAGCAGAATATCTACTCTACTCACTATCATCATCCTATCTCCTTCTTCCATAGATAGCTCAGTGGTTTAGATATCTGGCTGTAGAGCCAGAGGTTAGTAGTTCAATTCCCCACTGTGCTTCCTTGGCAGGGGTTGGACTTGATGATCCATAGGGTCCCTTCCAGCTCTGCAGATCTAAAATTATTATTATTCTAAGATTAGCATTCCATTAAGACATAAGCTATAGTTCAGGTCCTAATTTACACTTATTCAATTGACCAAAGGCAAAGAAGCCAGGATAGCAGGACAAGAATACTAGGATGTTCACCAGACTAATTCCCCTTTGAGCAGTTGGCTATCAAAGTGCCGCATTTTAAATCCTCTATGCCCATTTCCCTCTTATTTCAATAAATCAGACATTCTTATCTAATTTCCTAAGATGATAAGAACGGGCAGAGTGTTTAATGTATAATTTAACTTCACTGTAGAAAGTACTTATAACAAATTTATCTTCTTTACCTGTCAGAATTACAAAGCCTATTTCTGTAATGAAGAATGGACCCTATTTTAAAAAGAATGTTCATACGTTTCCAAAGTGCTGTCAAGACCTACAGATACTATCCTTCTGGTGCACCACTTGAGAGAGAGGAGTTTGGACTCAAATGCAGAAACTACAGGCAGTTTCCATACTTTTTATAGTACTATTACATTATTTGTGACTTCCAGTGATTACTCTCTATGATGTCATTGCATTAAAAGAAACATACAGAATTTGCAGCTCATTTTTGCTGTCTTCTCATCCTACCACTACCCTATGATGCTGTTTACCATCAAGTACTATTGCAAATAACATGTGCTGGATTATGGAGAAAGCCAGAGAGTTCCAGAAAACATCTACTTCTGCTTCATTGACTACGCAAAAGCCTTTGACTGTGTGGACCACAGCAAACTATGGCAAGTTCTTAAAGAAATGGGAGTGCCTGATCACCTTATCTATCTCCTGAGAAATCTATATGTGGGACAGGAAGCAACAGTTAGAACTGGATATGGAACAACTGATTGGTTCAAAATTGGGAAAGGAGTACGACAAGGCTGTATATTGTCTCCCTGCTTATTTAACTTATATGCAGAATACATCATGCGAAAGGCTGGACTGGAGGAATCCCAAGCCGGAGTTAAGATTGCCGGAAGAAATATCAATAACCTCAGATATGCAGACGATACCACTCTGATGGCAGAAAGTGAGGAGGAATTAAAGAACCTCGTAATGAGGGTGAAAGAGGAGAGCGCAAAAAATGTACTGAAGCTCAACATCAAAAAAATGAAGATCATGGCCACTGGTCCCATCACCTCCTGGCAAATAGAAGGGGAAGATATGGAGGTAGTGACAGATTTTACTTTCCTGGGCTCCATGATCACTGCAGATGGGGACAGCAGCCACGAAATTAAAAGACGCCTGCTTCTTGGGAGGAAAGCGATGACAAACCTAGACAGCATCTTAAAAAGCAGAGACATCACCTTGCCGACAAAGGTCCACATAGTCAAAGCTATGGTTTTTCCAGTAGCGATGTATGGAAGTGAGAGCTGGACCATAAAGGAGGCTGATCGCCGAAGAACTGATGCTTTTGAATTGTGGTGCTGGAGGAGACTCTTGAGAGTCCCCTGGACTGCAAGGAGATCAAACCTATCCATTCTGAAGGAAATCAACCCTGAGTGCTCACTGGAAGGACAGATCCTGAAGCTGAGGCTCCAATACTTTGGCCATCTCATGAGAAGAGAAGACTCCCTGGAAAAGACCCTGATGTTGGGAAAATGTGAAGGCAAGAGGAGAAGGGGATGACAGAGGACGAGATGGTTGGACAGTGTAATCAAAGCTACCAACATGAATTTGACCCAACTCCGGGAGGCAGTGGAAGACAGGAGGACCTGGCGTGCTCTGGTCCATGGGGTCACGAAGAGTTGGACACGACTTAACAACTAAACAACAACTATTGCAAAAATTCTATTATCTAACCCAGAATTATAAATTAACTAAAGTGATAACAACCCTTTTGCAAAACTGCAAATTCCAAATATCACCACCATCACCAGCACTGCTGGTAAAATCATTCCAGCTGCAATTTTCAGTAATTAAAGACTCCCCTCCAGTCCTGTCCCTCAGCCCCCAGTTGTTTCCTGCTGATAAAGGGATTCCATGGGAGTCTCAGAACCTTTAGTGGGAGAATTGGAATATGTTTTATTTCTAACAAATCATTGTGGCTGATGACATCATTGGCCTTACACTGCATGAATTATGCTGCTGGCTTTCAGCCTCTAAGTGCAGAAATTGCGGACATATATCCTGCCTAAGGGCACAGCCAAGGAAGTAGAAATTGCTTTTCTCTCTCAATTCAATCAACCTTCCTTGTGAAAACCTATGAAAACCACAATGTCTATCTAGACTTCACTTCCACGCATTGAAACCCAATGTTTCTTACTTCCAAGTAAGTGTACATGGAATCATCTGCATGTGGCCTCAGTAACTCCAGTGAGGATCAACTGCAGCCATGGACTTAATCTTTTGTGCTTAACCATTTTTTACTTCTGATTAATACTTTTTGATAGGGTTCAATTATACAGGAGCCTTGATTCAATTTTGCCCGATTGTTTCATACTTAGCCTCCCCCACCCTACTGCCGCGGGGGCTTGAGGACTCCCATCTTCCCTGTACCAGGGTCCTGGAGTGATGACCACCATGTATTTATGACCCAGGGCAAAAAGAGCAGGCACTTGCAGGATAGAAACAATTCCTTAGCCAGAAGTAATGACTGTAGCCTGAGAACAATGCCTGACAATACTGAAAGCAATGGGCTATTTGTCCTATTTATCAAAACAGAGCAGGCTCAAGAAGGAAGAAAGTGTTGAGTGTCTGGTAACTCCTTCTGCCTACTAATGCTTTTGGACAATCAGTTGGGATGCACTGGATGGACAGACAAAAGGATAGGTGAGATTCATCACAAACAAAACACACACTTTGTGTCATAGTAGCGAAAGAAGGAAAATACGATCTTCACTGGTGGAACTGCAAAAATGGTTTCAGGTTCTTGATGAGGAATCTGGCAGACAGAGAGCAGACCAAGTCAAAGAGCAGACCTTGCAGGAGTACATGAGAGGGACTGAAACTCAGCCAAGCAAAGGCACTGAACAACACCCTACAAAATGAAAATGAGAATAATAATTATAATAGGAGATTCCCTACTGTGTGGGATGGAAACTGAAGTATGTCGGGAAGATCCATGGACCCGCCAGGTATGCTTCTCCCTGGAGCACAGATCAGGGATGTAACAGAAGGATTGTCATCACTCATAAAACCCAAGGATACATATCCCTTTCTTCTCATCCATGTGGGAACAAATGACACAGCCAAGAGCAACTTTGAAGACATTACATTAGACTTTGAAGCTCTGGGAAGGAAACTTAAGGACTTTGGAGCCCAGATAGTTTTCTCATCCTTTCTACCAGTCCTCGGAAGAGGAATTGAAAGGGAAATATGGGTGAATGACTGGCTGCGAAGGTGGTGTTGACGTGAGGGATTTGGTTTTTGGGATCACAAGCTAAGCTTTCTAGAAGATGGACTGCTAGCAAGAGATGGCTTGTACTTCACAAGGACTGGGAAGAATGTGTTTGGCCACAGCATGAAGAACTTCATCAGAAGGGCTTTAAACTGAACAAGAAGGGGAGGGAGACACAGAGGTGAAGATAAATGAAGCCTTAGTCACAATAGGAGGAACAGACCCAACTGTTCAAATAGGGGTCAATAATAACATTGGGAAACAAACCAGAAAAACTGGAAATCTTATTTCAGGAGGGTAAATATGACTTGATAGGAATAACTGAAACTTGGTGGGATGACTCTCATGAATGGAATACAGCAATTGAAGGATATAAATTGTTCAAAAAGAACAGAAAGAATAGAAAGGGAGGTGGAGTTGCAGTGTATGTCAAAAATACACATTCCTGCACAGAAATACAGGAGGGGGAGACTGTCTGTCCCATTGAGAGCACCTGGATCAATGTAGTTAGGGTGAAAAACAAAAGGAACATGGTAGCTGGTGTTTACTACCAACCGCCCAATCAAGGAAAGGATGTGGAGGAAACTTTTGATTCTAGAGATTTCAAAGAGACACAATGTAGTAGTGATGGGAGATTTCAATTATCCTGATATCTGTTGGGAGGCAAATTTTGCCAAGTGTGGCCTTTCCAATAAATTCCTGGCTTGTGTGGCTGAAAATTTTCTCCTTCAAAAAGTGGAGAAATAAATTAGAGGGCTAGCTATCCTTGACTTGATTCTAACCAATAGAGACGACTAAGTGTAGGAAGTGGCAGTAAGGGGAACTCTGGGCGAGAGTGACCATGTCCTACTAGAATTCTTGATTTCAAAGGAAACCAAAGCAGAGTGTAGTCACACATATATGCTGGATTTTTAAAAAGCCAGTTTTAATAAACTCAGGACAGTGATAAGTAAGGTCCCATGGCAGGAGATCCTAACAAGAAAAGGAGTCCAAGAAGGGTTGAAGTTTCTAAAAAAGAAAAATTTAAAGGCACAACTACAAACAATTCCAACAAGAAAAAAAAAGGTGGGAAACAGCAAAAAAAAAAGGCCAGTGTGGCTTCAAAAAAAGCTCAAAGAGAACTGAAAACAAAAAAGGACACATGTAAGAAGTGGAAAGGAGGCCAGACCACAGAGGAAAAGTACAGACAAGTAGCAAAGAATTGCAGGGATGGCATTAGGAGGGCTGTGGCGATCACCCTGCTTTGGCTCATGTAGTAGGTTATTTGTATGCACCAATGAGAGCTGTTGGGAGGCGGAGCCAGAGAAACCAGAAGGGAGGAGTGAGTCAGAGAAGAGCAGTGAGGAGTTTGTCAGAGCAAGACAGTTAGAGGAAGATCATGAGAGAGTCTGATGTGAGAAGTCAGTTAGAGTCAGAGATGAGAATGAAGTAGACATTTGTGAGAGTCAGAGAGAGTGGCAGAGTTAAGAGTTAAAGAGAGTTAAGAGTGAAACAAGTTATTATTAAACTACTGAATACTTTAAGTCTTTGAAGAACCTGTTTATGCGATCTGTAACCAATAAACCTGTTTTGTTCAACGTTACTCTCAGCTTGGACCTCCATCTTTCTAATTAAAGGTTGTTGACGGAAGTCAACTGGTGGCAGCGTAAAGGAGGGGACGCGTCGTGGGCCTCAGGCTAGTGAAATAATCTGGGGACACGCAGGGGCGCGTCACAAGGGCAAAGGCTGACAACTAACTGAGGTTAGCTAGAAACACTAAAAGCAACAAAAAAGCATTCTTCGGGTATGTGCGTAGAAAAACATAAAGAAAAAAAAACAGTGGCTCAGCAACTCAATGGAGATGGGAAAATGATAACAGACGACAAAGAAAAGGCAGAAGTGCTCAATTCCTATTTTAGCTCAGTCTTTTCCCAAAGGACAAACTATGACCCTCCAGACAAGTGTGAAGTGCAGGTGGAGGGGACAAGATTGCAGCTGGAGATTGATAAACAAATAGTCAAGGAATACCTTACGACCTTGAAGAAGTTCAAATATCCAGGGCCGGATGAACTGTATTCAAGAGTATTGAAGGAACTCTCCGAAGAACTCTCAGAACCACTGTCCATTATTTTCTTGAAATCATGGGAAATGGGTGAGGTGCCAGATGATTGGATGATAGCTAATGTTGTTCCTATCATCAAAAAAGAGCAAAAAGGAGGAACCTGGGAACCACAGACTGGTTAGCCTGACATCAATCCCAGGGAAAATTCTGGAACAGATTATAAAGCAGCCACTATGCAAGCTCCTAGAAAACAATGCAGTAATAACTAGAAGCAAACACAGATTTGCCAAGAACAAATCCTGCCAGAGTAAGCTGATCTCGTTTTTTGATCAGGTCACCTCCCTGACAGACAGAGGGAATACTGTAGACATAGTATATCTTGACTTTGACAAAGCTTTTGGTAAAGTGCCTTATGGTATTCTGATTAGCAAACTAACTAGGTATGGGCTGGATAAAACAACTGTCAGGTGGATACACAGTTGGCTATAGAATTGTACTCAGAGGGTGATGATTAATGACTCCTCAAACTGCGTGGAGATAACACGTGCGGTACCTCAAGGCTCACTCCTGGGCCAAATGTTCTTCAACATTTTTATTAAAGATCAGGGGATACAGGTAATGCTAATCAAATTTGCAGATGACACAAAATTGGGTGGAATAGCTAATATCCTGGAAGACAGAAACAAGATTCAAAATGATCTGGATGGGTTTTCAGCACTGGGCTGAAAACAACAGAATGAAATTCAACAGGGATAAGTGCAAAGTACTGCACCTAGGAAAAAGAAAACAAACACACAATTACAAGATGGGGGATTCCTGGCTCAGCAATACTACGAGTGAGAAGGATCTTGGAAACGTCATAGATCACAAGCCGAATATTAGCCAACAGTGTGATGTGGCTACAAAAAAGGCAAATGTTATTTTAGGTTGCATTAACAGAAGTATAATTTCCAAATCCCACGAGGTGCTAGTTCCCTTCTATTCAGCACTGGTTAGGCCTCACCTTGAGTATTGTGTTCAGTTATGGACACCTCACTTCAAGAAGGATGCTGACAAATTGGAACAAGTTCAGAGAAGGGCAACAAGGATGATCAGTCTGGAAACCAAGCCCTATGACTGAAAGAATTAGGCATCTTTAGCCTTGAGAAAAGAAGATTGAGGGGTGATATGATAACACTTTTCAAATACTTGAAAGGCTGCCATACAGAGGAGGGGCAGGATCTGTTATTGATCATCCCAGAGTGTAGGACTCAAGTTACAGGAAGGCAGATTTTGGTTGAATATCAGGAAAATTTTCTTAACTGTTAGACAGTACGGCAGTGGAGTCAATTATCTCAAGAGGTGGTGAGTGCTCCAACACTGAAGGCATTGAAGAGAAATTTAGACAATGACCTGGCAGATATCTTTTGATTTGTATTCCTGCATTGAGGAGGGGTTTGGACTCGATGGCCATATAGGCCCCTTCCAACTTCATATTCTATGATTCTATGTATCATAGCCATATATTTGAAAGGAGTGCTAGTGGGTGGTAGGCAATGAAGGGGGATGAAGCAGAAATATTACGGAACAGTGGGCATGCACAACACACTGAGGCTTACTTAATTCAAAATGTATGACATGTAATAATATGCTCTTATTTGCCTGTATTTGACAGCCCAGAACTATTAAAATCAATGGACACTTTCTTACTGACTTCACTGGAAAATGGATTACCTCTACATACTATCTCAATTAAGAAATCTGAATACACACTTAAATGCTGGAATTCTATTGCAAAGTGGAGCCAACTCAATTTATATTATAATTACTCAACAGGATAACAGTGATTAAGGGACACTTCAATACTGACAGTTGATGGATATTGGAAAGACCTCTCAGGAAAATAACATCTTCCCCCACCCACCCAATCTAGTCTTCAGACAAATTAGCAAAGTGTTTCCTTGAGATGCCTATTTGTGTTTCAGGAGTAAAAATCCACTATACTTAAACAACAAGTAATAATATTCATTACTTGTTGACTTGAATAAAAATCTATCTGGCATGGTACTGGAGTTGATTGTTTGATTTTTAAAAAAATTATATTAGGAATTTGGTTATTCCTTGGGTTAGCAGAGCATAAGGCAGGGGGGGGAAATGTGGAGCCCAGTCCCACCAGCCCTCCCTTATCACACAAATCTAGTCCTTTCTATAGTAAGAAGTCACTCTAGATGCATCTTTAGAAGAAAGAAATGTTTACTTACTGTTATCACCTTATCATTAAAATCAGAAGAAAGGGGGTAAAATGGAATTTTTCACATGGAGCAGGACTCCATGCTTCATTCCTGAAGAGCGGTCAGGGAAGAAAAGGAAGCAAACAGCAAACAAAAGGCCATAAATAAACAGGAAAGGGCTGGCCCAAGGCCAGAGGTGGGGAAAATGTTAGCAATCAATTTAGTGGCAAGCTGTAAATAACAATAGGTCCTGTCCCCTCTCACTGCCCCCCAGTGTTAAAGAATGCAAGACTGTAATTTTCCCAACACATTATACACTTACCTGGATAATGTCACTCTTTAAAATGCTTACTATTCCAACTTTATGCAAAATAGCATTGCTGAACATATTGGCTGAAATCCTGTTGCTTAGTGCGGTAAGTTGCACCAGAGTAGACCACTTGAATCAGTGGAGATTTCATGAATCATCTCCTCTATCAATTACAATGATTCAAATGAATCAACTCTAATTGTGACTTATTTTTGCATAGTAAGTTATAACTAGAGTAAGCTTATTTAAATAAGTGGAATTTATGGAAGAGTTGAGTCACCAAAACCCCACTGATTTAATGTCCGAAAATTGTGCAGTACTAACCCTAAACATCAGACAGAAATTCCACTGAGTTCAGTGGTTCTTGCTCTCTTGCAAGCATGTATAGAATCCCAAATAAACATTATTTTGTTTAATGGGATAATTTTAGAAATGGTTTGGAGATAATATATTTTCAGTTTCAGCAGATAACAAAGTATTTGAAGAAAACCACAAAAATTAACTGGATCTTTGCTTCTATTTATGAGATTAATCATGACTTTTGTTTTATGTTTAAAAATAATTGGTTTATGAAGTTATGGTACGCTTACTTGAGTACTAATTTAAAACTACGACTTACCTCTGCTACTTTGGCAGCATTCAGGACTCGGGTATCTTTCTCAATTTCCTTTTGTTTCTGCAAAGCTCTCCACACTGCATTTCTTAAACCCTCCCGATTTGCATCCCTAGAGAGTTGATGATGTAGGATAACTAGATTATAGATCACACCATAACGAATCACCCAGAATGGATCGTCACCTGCAAATAATGATATTACAGTGTGAATATTTTGACTTTGCTATCAGATAGGAAATGTTTTGTAAAATCACACATGGAGATGTACGAAGTCCAACCTGCTTCAGAGAGCAGTCTGCTGATGCTTTTGCAAACTCAGGCCCAAGTTAAAAATGGCAAGGCCATTTCAACAAAGCGTGGCAAGCACTTACTCAGAAGAGTATCCAACACAGCTGTCACCTTTTTAAAAAGCACTTACTAGTGTGTGTATCTGCATGCACTGCTAAGCATCACTTCCTACTGGACCACAAAAATCAGGGTATGCCACTGGTAATGCTAAATGCCAGTTCCCCAATATATGTAGCAGGTAGCTTTTAAAAGAGATGCCAGTTGGATTGAAAATCTACAGAGGTAAGCAACACCATGTCTTTCTGAAGGCATAGCTATAGCCTCAGGATCTGGAGGTACCCACATTAGAAGATTAGTGTAGAACCTACATATTTCCTTCCTTCCTTCCTTTTTTAGAGAGGGACAGAGAACACTGTTACCAATGTGCACCCTGATCTTTTCCATGTTGGCCTCTTGCGTTTTGTTCATCAAGACTTGTAGTTACTTTTAAAACATAGAATAAAACTGCAGGGAAATTGCCAACTCATGTCGGGGCTTTTTAGTATTACTGTGCTTTTAATAAGTAGCTTCCTCCTTGTGGCTTCTGCCACATTTACTGCTTCCAGTTCAGTGTGACAGCATTAATAGTTGTTTGATTGCATCTTACTCTCTCAGTTCTTTTTTCTACCCAGGGGAGGAGAAGGAGGTTAATTATTAATTTCCTCCCCCTTTTTTTCCTTTTTATTTCATTGCAAAATAGCACTGCTTCACTAATCTACACTAATAAAGGTGCAATTAAGAGGCAATTCATTAGTAATGCTGCTGCTGTGCTGACCAAGAAGCAATAAAGGAACTGAAACAGCAAGGAGGCATCTAATAATTGTACTGTACTGTTAACGTTCACAATGTATTTTGTAGTTTTACGTTGCTCTAAATCATCCTGACCTCTGCAAAGGAAAAGGTTTTACATTTTCCATTACAGCGGACATTTGATGAATGAGACTTTTGAATACGTTTTGGTGGAAGTATCTCGCCCACAGGAAGAAGCACTGCCAGATTTTAAGAAGTGTTATGTTCTACGTGAAACCACCATTTTCAATCCACTGCAAGCTGCACACAAACTATGTGTTCACATTGGGGCTGAGGAGCCCTAATATGTAAGAAGCCTTTGTCCCCAGCATCTGGTACTGAAGACTGAACTGCTTCTCTAATGTTAAGGAACATTTTGGAGTCCATCTTCGAGAATCCCCCAGCCAGCACAGCCATTGGGAACTCTGGGAGATGCTGTCCAGAAAGATAACTTGCTGTAACTCTTGTTGTATAGATGAAGGTTCTATTTGATCATCTGTTTTGTATTGACACCAAGAAGCAGAAACTCTTGACTAAACACAGAATTCAGAACGAAGGCTCGGAATATACCCAACTGTAGCCGCTTAATTCTGAAAAAATAATAAGAATATATCTTGGTTTGTGGACTTGGTTCACTGAATGTAACACAAATGCTCATTTTTTTCAGTCTGTTTCTTTATAATATACATGTTTATGCAGCTATATTACATGTAAGGAGGTGGTTGGATTTGTAAAAGTGTTTTGATCCCAGGCCATCTCAGCATACAGTTCGTCAATTTTTAGACAAAATACATGGGTGATCCCATTCCAGCTGAGAAGAAACCTGGTTCAAAAATACTTACCAACATTATTATATTTGAAGTCTCAAAAAACAAAACAGAACAGAACAGAAAAAGAAAACACCACACCGTCCTCAGGAGAGTTTTTTTCCCTCCTGCCTTTACCATACTACTTTGTTATTAGCCACACTCCCTTTGTGCCCTCCTAATTAGAACAAAGACTATGACAAATAGTGGTGAAATATTAATCTCTTTAGAGACTTCTGCTACTAATGTGCTGAGTGTCTCCTGAAATGAAGTTTTACATCCTTCATTCTTACAAATGGCAATGGCAATTTAGCATAACCCATCACTAAACAATATTGTTCTCTTCACAATATCAAAATAAGCTTTTAGAAAGTTTTTTTTTTAAATCCTATGAGCACTAACCTAAAAATTAGGCCCACTGAATTCAGTACTGCTTACTTCTGAGAAGGCATACACAGGATTGCACTAGACGTCATTGTTATAAGATGTTCAAGACAAACAAACAAAATAAAAGGGTGATGGTGTTTTGTTTTAGTTTTTCTTAATGCACCTACACCTAGAGCATTTAAAGATGCTATTTGTGGTGTGTGTGTGTTTTTTTTTGCTTTAATATGCAGAAATGTTATAACTATTCAAATTATTATGGGCTAGTTTTACAGGCATAAAAACATCCCTTATGTGCACAGGGTAGTTGTTTTCAGCTAATAATATGCAAAAGTGAAGGAACCTTACTCTAAAGAACTGAAAAGTTCTTGATCATGCCAACTGGGCCAGGGAACAGACAGCCCATCCACACTGGCATATAGATGGTTCTATGGATTCACCACTGGCACTGTATGGATCAGAAAAAAAAATATTGTGTCTGCACTTGTTTCTATTTAGAGTGATCCATCCTTCCCCTTTAAGAGCCGTCACACACTTTTCTGGCACAGAGCTAGAGCATGCATTCTTTTTGGAACAATTCAGCACAATCCAAAATAGCTCTTTGTTTTGCCTGTGTGGATGGATATCTTTCACTAAAATGTCACTGGGGGTGGTGTTGCCTTGACAACCCTGTGACACATTAGATGAGTTGTGGCATTAAAAGGGAGGGTGAAGAAACCTCCTCCTCAATTTTATCTTCTTTTCAAAAAATTTCCCCAACGAACATTGTGAAATTCTAGTACACTGGTGCCTCCACTTACGACCATAATCTGTTCCAGAAGATGGACGTAACTCGAAATGGTCATAAGTCGAAGCACCATTTCCCATAGGAATGCATTGAAATGAAATTAATCCGTTCTGGCCGAAGAAAAAAATCACTGCAAGATTCATTGGAAACACGATTAATCCCTTCCGGCCGAAGGGGGGGGGGGGGAGAAAAGCAATCAAGCATGCAAGACCCATTGGAAATGCACAGAAAACAAATGGAGCAGATCGGAAATGCACAGAGAACAAAGGGGGCAGGTTGGAAATGCAAAGAAAATAAAGGAAAAAGCAAGGGAAGCATGGAGGACCCATCGGAAATGGGGGGGGGGAACCCAAAAAGCAACCAAACCCCCCAAGACCCATCGGAAATGGGGGGAAGCCAAAAAACAAACAAACCCCCAAGACCCATCGGAAATGGGGGGGAAAACCCCAAAAAGCAACCAAACCCCCCAAGACCCATTGGAAATGGGGGGAAAAAACTAAAAACAAACCAACCCCCCAAGACCCATCGGAAATTGGGAAAAACACTCCAAAAAGCAACAAAAAAACCCCAAGACCCATCGGAAATGGGAAAAAATAAAAAACAAACAACCCCCCCAAGACCCATCACAGCACAGAAACATAACGCCCCCAGCTCTAAAACCACGCTGCAAAAACACCCAGAACAGTTTTTAAAAAGTAGAAAACAGCACCTTACCTTACCAGGCAGCCCGAAGCCTCCCTGCAAAGACACACACACGCTCTCAGAAGCAGAAGGAGGCAGTCCCAAGCCTCCAACGAAGACGCACACTCTCTAACTGCTGGGGCGAAAGAGCTACAAAGAAGCAGCCTCGTCGCCACCTACAGTTAGCAATTTGAATTTCCCGCCTTTTTCCCCTGCCTTTTTCTGTTCGTTAGTGGAAGCTCCGGCCACAAGTCGAAGCAAAATTTTGCGGCCGGAGCTGGTCGTAACTCGAAATGGTCGTAAGTAGGGATGTTCGTAAGTCGAGGCACCACTGTACCATGTTAGGTTGATGTATTGCCATTTTGATATGCCACTTTATTTAACACATACACACAAAAGAAAGTCACCCCAGCCCCCTGAATAACAGCTGAGAGAAAAGGCAGGGAAGGGAGCTATGTTGACTCCATGGGCTGCGCCCACAAGGAAGCACAGCCCAGCAGAGCCGGAGGAGAAAGGTTGGGAAAGTGGTTGGTACCTCCCTTCAGTCTCCCCAACCTTAACCCAATGTTTCCCCATCGTGCTGCAGCTGTCCTCATCTACTATTGTGGTGGCCTCCTTACTCGCAAGTAAATCAGCTAAATTTACCCACGAATAAACTGTGCAAATCTTGCTTGCTACTAAACTAGGTAAACCTTGCTTTGTGTGAACCTGTAGCATGATCCCCTGTGTGAATGGAAGGATCAACTCAAGTGAGAGTTAAAATAAATTGCATTTAAGATAAGAACCTTTTAAGCACAGACTGGACCGTACCAAGCTTCCCACTTCACAATTGCCAAAGAGGTGATGGTCCTACCATTCCTGCCACCTAGCAATAGTGGAATTTTGTTTGCTTGCTTGCTTGCGGTTTGGTTGTTTGGGCAAGCTTTTGGCTGCTCTAGCCTTCCTCTTTCAGGATAACTGAAGTTGTATTTTCCAATTTAGCCTCTATGTATTTATTTATCTCTTTTCAAAGTCTTTTAATCAAGCAGCTATCACATTTATGGCAGCAAACTCCATTAATGATATCTTTGTTCTTTTTTTTCTCAATCAAAGTTTCATAGAATCATGAAGTTGGAAGGGGCCTATATGGCCATCGAGTCCAAACCCCTCCTCAATGCAAGAATACAAATCAAAGGAAATCTGCCAGGTCATTGTCTAAATTTTTCTCGAATTCCTCCAGTGTTGGAGCACTCACCACCTCTTGAAGTAATTGAGTTCACTGCTGTACTGTTCTAACAGTTAGGAAGTTTTTCCTGTTATTCAACCCAAATCTGTCTTCCTGTAACTTGAGTCCATTGTTGCGTGTCCTACACTCTGGGATGACTGAGAACAGATCCTGCCCCTCTTCTGATCGGAAATCTTTCAGGTATTTGAAAAGTGCTATTATATCTCACCTCATTCTTCTTCTCTCAAGGCTAAACATGCCCAATTCTTTCAGTCTTTCCTCAAAGGGCTTAGTTGCCAGACCCCTGATCATCCTTGTTGCCCTCCTCTCAACTTGTTCTAATTTGTCAGCATCCCTCTTGAAGTGCGGTATCCAGAACTAGAAACAGAACTCAAGATGAGACCTAACCAGTACCGAATAGAGGATAATGAGTACCTCATGGGATTTGGAGACTATACTTCTGTTAGGTAAAGGTAAAGGATCCCCTTGACATTTAGTCCAGTCGTATCCGACTCTAGGGCGCGGTGCTCATCCCCGTCTCCAAGCCATAGAGCCAGCGTTTGTCCGTAGACAGTTTCTGTGGTCACGTGGCCAGCGCGACTAGACACAGAACGCCGTTACCTTCCCACCGTGGTGGTACCTATTTATCTACTTGCATTTACATGCTTTTCAACTGCTAGGTTGGCAGGAGCTGGGACAAGCGACGGGAGCTCACTCCATCGCGTGCATTCGATCTTATGACTGCTGGTCTTCTGACCTTGCAGCACAGAGGCTTCTGCAGTTTAACCCGCAGCACCACCACGTTCTTCTGTTAATGCAGCCTAAAATAGCATTTGCCTTTTTTGTAGCCACATCACACTGTTGGCTCATATTCAGCTTATTATCTGTGACAATTCCAATGTCCTTCCTGCTCCTAGTATTGATGAGCCAGGTATCCCCCATCTTGTAACTGTGTGTTCGGTTTCTTTTTCCTAAGTGCAGTACTTTACACTTATCCCGTGTAAATATCATTCTGATGTTCAGCCCACTGCTCAAGCCTATCCAGATCATTTTGAATCTTGTTTCGATCTTCCAGGGTATTAGCTATTCGACCCAATGTTGTGTCATTTGCAAATCTGATCAGCATTCCCTACACCCCCTGATCCATGTCATTAATAAAAATGTTGAAGAGCACTGGCCCCAGGAGTGAGCCCTGGGATACCCAACTTGTTACTTCCACCCAGTTTGAAAAGAGCCATTTATCACCCTCTGAGTACAATTCTGTAGCCAAATGTCTATCTACCTCAAAGTTGTTCTATCCAACCCATACCTAGTTAGCTTGCTAATCAGAATACCATGGTACACTTTGTCAAAAGCTTTGCTGAAGTCAAGATATACTATGTCTACAGTATTCCCTCTATCTATCAGGGAGGTTACCTCAGATCAGCTTAGTCTGGCAGGATTTATTTTTATTTATTTATCCATTCGACTTGTATGCCGTCCGCACTCTGCAAGAGTCTCCGGGCAGCTTCCAACATCAATTTAAAACAATTCAATTAAAACAGACACACTAAAAACCAATACAGATAAAACTAAAACAAAAGCAATCTACAAAAACAATCTAGATCCATAACTATCAATTAAAATTAAAATTAAAATTAAAACCTCAATTAAAAACTTCAATTAAAAAACTTCCGGAACAGGAAGGTTTTAACCTGGCGCCGAAATGTCAGAAACGTCGGCACCAGTCGGATGTCATTTGGGAGGGCATTCCAAAGACTGGGGGCAGCTGCTGAAAAGGCCCTCCACCTACAGGCCATCCCTCTCACCTCACTGAGGGACGGCTCTTTCAGGAGGCCTTCTGGCTAGATCTCAGTTGCCGGGTAGTTTCGTATGGAAGGAGGCGGTCCTTCAGGTATCCAGGGCCCAAGCTGTTTAGGGCTTTATATGTCAAAACAAGCACTTTGAATTGGGTCCGGGCAACAACTGGTAGCCAGTGTAACCTGGCCAGAATCGGCTGAATATGGTATCTCGCGGCTCCTCCACTCACCAGTAACGCAGCTCGATTCTGAACCAGAATTTGTTCATTTGTTCTTGACAAATCCATGTTGGCTTCTAGTTATTGCGGCATTGTTTTCTAGGTGCTTGCATATTGATCGCTTTATAATATGTTCCAGAATTTTCCCTGGGATTGGTGGCAGACTGGCTGGTCTGTAGTTTCCAGGTTCCATCCTTTTGCTCGTTTTGAAGATAGGAACAGCATTAGCTATCATCCAAGTACCTCACCCATTTCCCATGACTGCAAGAAAATAATGGACAGTGGTTCTGAGAGTTCTTCAGCCAGTTCCTTCAATATTCTTCGATGCAGTTCATCTGGCCCTGGGGCTTTGAACTCGTTCAAGGTAGTAAGGTATTCCTTGCCTATTTGTTTGCCAATCTCCAACTGCAGTCCTATCCCCTTCACTTGTACTTCGCATTTGTCTGGCAGGTCATAGTCTGTCCTTTGGGAAATGTCTAAAGCTCTTGCCTGAGCTTCAATACATACTTGAAGAGTGGCCGTGATCTTCATACTGTTCCATTTCTCTTTGTTTTCAATGCAGGAACTCTCAATAATGCACTCATTTATCAATCACATCTGTTTCCAATTGGGAGTTGCTTGTGGTTTAAAACCAACTCTGAAAAGGCCTGGTGGGAACATGTATTTTATCTTATGCAAGCATATCCTTGCTTCTTATAGATAATGGCAGAAGACATCAAGCTTCCAACTCTTATCACCCTTATTGACCCAGCTAAACTCAATGGCCAGTACCCTACTGAGCTTCCATCGAGCAATACCTCGCACCAGGGTAATAGTACAGGACCATGCCATGTGCAGAAGCATTGCTATTGTACAAATTGTGCTGTCTGTGAAGAAAATCTGCCTTTCACTTTCCAACAGCAATGCTTGCACAAGGATTGCAATCCTGAATTATTGTGTTGGTAATATTTCCCATTTAGCTGATCTAGCTGATCCCTCCCCCATCCAATATTGGTCAAAGAGATTTAGTAAACATACATTGTTTGTACTATACTGCCTGGCTGGAATTATATGTAGACTCCCTACAGAATAAATCTCATTGCATTACTTCCAAGTAACTGTATATCAGATCAAACTGTAACGATGCAATCCTATACTTACCAGTTTGAAAGTAAGTCATCACAAACCGAATAGATCTTACTACTAAGTAAACATGGATAAGCTCAGGCTAAAATCCATGTGTACACAAGTCTTCTTTGTAGATTACAGTCTTACAGTCAGCTATTAAGAGATGGAAATCAATTAGTTTTGGGTAAACAGGTAAACACAAGTCTTCTTTGTAGATTACAGTCTTACAGTCAGCTATTAAGAGATGGAAATCAATTAGTTTTGGGTAAACAGGTAATCTCCTGCCAACTTAGCAGTTCGAAAGCATGTAAAAATGCAAGTAGATAAATAGGTACCACCACGGTGGGAAGGTAACGGCATTCCATGTCTAGTCGCGCTGGCCACGTGACCACGGAAACTGTCTACGGACAAACGCTGGCTCTACGGCTTGGAAACGGGGATGAGCACCGCCCCCTAGAGTTGGACACGACTGGACTAAATGTCAAGGGGATCCTTTACCTTTACCTTAAACAGGTAATATTTTACCTTTTAAAAGACGCATGTCTTGGAAATATATATTTCAAACATGTATATTTTACTTTTAAAAGATGTATAGGAGAAAGGATACAGAGAAAAACACTAAAAATCACGAGCATTTTAGAAACCTTTTTTTAAAATGTGAAAGATTAATTAGACAAGAACTGATAAGATCGTGTTGAGCATATGAATGACCAATTGGCACCACACAGGTTTTGCAGGCAACCTAAATTACTTTCATAAAGCTTAAATCTTGAAATGCTTTTGGATTCTGAGAGATGGCAATTAAAGTGCTAGAATTACATCTTAACAATGAGGAAAGTAAGATGATGAAGGGAGGAACAATATATTAGTCTGGATATAATTTTCACACCATTGGAGCCTTTTGGAAGCAATGCCAAATTTCTGCAGGTTGCACAGTCAGTGTGCATATAACAGGTTGCCAGATTACTTCAATGAACAGACAGAGACATAGGTACATTTATATCCACAGTACAAGGGTGAGTCACATAAACAAATTGCTAATACAAAGATGCAATCAAGTGCATTTGAAAGACTTTTTGAAAAATTCAAGTAGTGATTTTTAAAACCATATCAGAACAATTTACAGGACCAAGCTGGGATGCTGCTAATTACACAGAAAGATGAATGCAGAGTGTGAGATATAAAGAAGTCTGAGATACACCTGCTTTGCAGCTCAGCCCACATTAGATTATTAGTCCCAGCTTGTACCAGTAATATAGAGACGACAGATCTTCCTTTCCACAATAAGAACAGCGAATGAGTAGCCCAGTATAATATTTTAACCCATTCAAGCATCCTCAAACTCCAAATCCAAGTCCATCTTCTAGCATCTCTGTATGCAGTAGCAATGCAAATGGTCCGGAAACATTTATTTACACTTTCATCAGAAGTCAGTTCAAATAATTGCTGCTTTCTGCCAATAAGATGGTGTCATCTGCATATCTTAAATGACTGATGTTTCTTCCACCAATTTTCACTCCAACTTCATCTGACTCTAGTCCAGCTTTATGTATGATATATTCTGCATATAGATTGAACAGTACAATGCAAATGGTCAGGAAGCATTTATTACTGTTCTAGAACTCAGAAGAAATTCAGAAGAAATTGAATGAACTGAAAGAATTAGGCCCCGAGAGGAAGGGAAACAAAAACATTCTTCTTCTTCTATCTGACATCAGACAGCATCATAGTCATTATGACTTTGCAAGGTGCAGCTCTAAACAGTGATATTGCGGTGTGTCCAAATCATTCTGTAAGGGTTTCCAGATAAGAAGTTCTTCATCCTGAAGTACTTTTCCCCTTTATTTCATCTTGAAGATCAGCTATAACATTTTCTTACCTCTTATTTCTTCTTACAAGTAACCAAGTAGTATTCTACCCTGAATAAAAGAATGATCTTGCTAGAAAACTAAAACAGGGAAAGTAGACTTTTCTGTCTAATTATCTATAGTACAAAAAGGGATTCAAATTAGAATTTATATGAAGGGCAAAAAGCGATGGGAAACGTTCTTTATCCATTATCACAGAAGGCAAAAAATACATGTCACTGGCAAATCCATGTGCCCAAACCTACATTTGCCAAAGTAATGCATAAAATATGTAACAAGGGACCACATATAGTCCAGTATGCTTGGCAACTGGGTGACATAAATATCCACACTTGAGTTACATAGAAATTATGCTGGTTCACAGTGTTGTGCAATGAGTTACACAACTGTTTTTGCAACATAACTCAAGCCTGTGACAGATTTTACAACATACGGCAAGGTATCTCGTAAAGTACAAACAGTTATGTAACATGCTGGGCATACAAAGCCCCTCATTCTTCAATATGACCCTTCCCCAATTTCCAAAAAATCACAACTGCTTACACAATAGAGCTTGTAGTACCATAAATCCCCAATAGGATCCTGGCCATGGAGAACAACTGATAGGCAGAAGGAATGCCTGATGCTACCCATACTCTATAATTAAATCTCCCTTCAAATATGTCCATCTCCAACCTACCTTTTTCCCCATCAGATAAGCTTACATCTGGTTCCAGGGTCAATCTGAAGAGAGCACAGTTAAAATGGAATTCCAAAAAGAAATCAGCTGACAGAAGAAGGATTAAGCACCCTCCCCACTGCTGAGACTTGACCCTGCATTTGCCTTACACCAAGAATACAGACTTGGAAAGAAGATATAATAAATCTTTCTCTATTACATAAGTAAGTTCATATACCTCAATATAGTGCTTAATTCTTTTGGCAACACAGCTGTACACAGTAAGAAATGGCCTAAGATATTTGTAACACATATTTTTCACATAGATACTTGAGGATAAGAAAAGCTGCCTTTGGTCCCTGCAAATTAGTCTGCAGAACAAGATACTGTATTTTTCCATGTATAAAACAACACTTTTTCCTAAAATAATTAAAGGAAAATTGAGGGTTGTTTTATACTCGGAAGTAAGGGGGGAGGGATCAAAGCGCTTTGATCCCTGCTTTCCCCCTCCACGTTTTACAAAGAAAATGGAGGGGGAAAGCGATTCCTGCTTTCCCCCTACATTTTTGTTGCAAAAAGCAGCTTTCCCCCTCCACGTTTTGGAAAGAAAATGGAGGGGGAAAGTGATTCCTGCTTTCCCCATCCATTTTTGTTGCAGAAATCGCTTTCCCCCCTCCATTTTCTTTGCAAAACGTGGAGGGGGAAAGCTGCTTTTTGCAACAAAAATGTAGGGGGAAAGCAGGAATCGCTTTCCCCCTCCACTTTCTTGCAAAGAAAGAAATTTTGGGTTAAAAAAATGGGGGGTCTTATACATGGGGGCGTCTTATACAAGGAAAAATACGATAGTTATCTTTCTCCATCTAAATATTCAGTGAGTGGCAATGCTTGCATTTGTTTTTAAAGAAGATACGGGAAGCAAGTCTACAAGAGCTGAGCAAGGTTGCTGAGGACAGGACATTTTGGAGGTCACATATTCATAAGGTCACCATAAGTTGGAGGTGACTTGACAGCATGGAACAACAACAGCCACCACCACCAGATCGAGAGATTTAGTGCAGTGGGGCTTCCTTGCATTACTGCTAATACATCAACCCCCGATGCCCTGACAACTGTAAAAAGGAGACTGGAAGAAGACAACATCCTCTCCACCAGAAGCAGCCTCAAACCAGACCAGATATGTCTGCTCCTGGACCTGTCTGAGCATCACTTACTTCACCTACAGAGGTGACTTTTACAGACAGAAACATGGCTGTGACATGGGTTCCCCCGTGTCACCCATTGTTGCCAACTTATACATGGAAGAAGTGGAAAAGAAGACACTAAACACCTTCCAGAGGGACGACAAAGTTGGTTCAGGTATGTGGACGACACCTGGGTGATGATCAAGATTGAAGAAGTACAGGCCTTCACAGACTACATAAACGCATTGGACCCAAATATCAAGTTCACCAGGGAAGACACCAAAGACAACCAGCTGGCTTTCCTGGACTGTGCAGTCATCATAGGATCAAACAGCAGCTTGGGAATAGAAATCTACAGAAAACCTACACACACTGATCAATACCTGCAGTTTGACTCTCATCACCCATTGCAACACAAACTAGGGGTCAACAGGACGCTAAACCGCAGAGCAAGAAACATCCCCACCTCCACAGAAGCCAAGAAGAAGGAAGATGAGCATCTGAAGACAGCCCTTAAAGCCTGTGGATATCTATAATGGGCCTTTAACAAGGCGATGTCCCAACCCAGCAGGACAATGGAACAGTCTGAGACCCAGAGCCGATAGAAGAACCTGGGCATTCCTTACATAGTGGGTGTGTCTGAAAAGCTCAAAAGGATTTTTGGTAAATACCACATACCCATGCACTTCAAACCCACAAACACACTAAGGCAGAGATTCGTCCACCCAAAAGACCAGACACCAAAACACATCACGAGCAATATAGTATATGTGGTCCAATGCAAAGAGGAGTGTTCGGAAATCTACACTGGAGAAACCAAACAGCCACTAAACAGGAGAATGGCCCAGCACAGGAGGGGCAATGGCTCAGGACCACAATCAGCAGTGTTCCTTCATTTGAAGGACAAAGGATACTCATTTGATGACCAAGATGTACTCATTTTGGACTGAGAAGATAGGTGATTTGGGAGAGGGATCAGGGATGCCATACATGTGCATATAGAAAATCACTCACTCAACAGGGGCGGAGGCCTTAGATAAAATCTGTCTCCCATTTATCATGCTGCCCTTTCATCCGTCCCCAGGAAGATTAGGACCACACACACCAGAAAGACCGCTGTTAACTACCATTAACGACCCATGACAACAGGTGGAGAAGGACTGCAGAAGTGGGATTTTCACTCACTCCCAGTCCTTTGTCCTTCTAACAAGCCTATTCAAACCAGGGGGAAGTGAAACTAATGTGGAGGATATATCGGGATCTCCTACCAACTCTCCTCAGACTGAAGAAGCTACTTGGATGAGTAGCAAAACGTTTCAACCTAATAAGGAAGAAGTCCAGTTGCCATGACTCAACTTCCAGATAACCTCACCTGGATGACTGAGAATCTTCACAGATATATCAACCAACAAAGTATGCTGACATAACTTCTCTCCTTCTTCCTTCTCTTTTTACTTTACTTTAATTTGACAAGCAGGCAGATGGGTTGCTCAGCTTCCCCCAATTTAAAAAAAAAAGGTAATGGAGAGGAAGAGAGAAGTGGAGAGGTGTCTCATCGGGGTCATATGGAGATCAAACTTAACAATTTGAAAGCATATCCCAGTAAATCCTGGGCTCTTTGGGAACCAAGCAAGAAAGGTGGGGGCAGAACAAATGCTCTATCTGACACTATTGGTCACCTGCAGATAAATGGATTCCCCACTCTGCATCCTCTCTAATTTAGAAATACAGGCTTTTGCGCTTGCTTACTGTTCATGGGAAGTGCCATGTCTTTTAAGATACTCTGTGGCTTCCCTGTCCCACATGATTTTTTTTTATAAAGATACTCATTGCAAGGCTCTCTTCTGCTTTGCTTTACATGGTGTACTGGCAACTATCAAAAATGTTGCTTCAAATATATTGAAAGAAATATGCCCCTGACAGCTCAGCACCTGGAATATGCTAGGGGTGGAGGGTGGGGTGTAAAAAGCCTCTGCAACAAAAGCTCTTTTAAAAGAACTGAAATTAATGACGATGGGTCCATTAAATATTCAGAGAACCTGAAAAGAAAAACGCTTCTTTTCATATTCTAATTCTTCCCCTTCTCTTCTCTGTCATTCTTCTCCTTACTAATTAAGTAATCACCCAGAATCAAAAAGATACTATGCTTTACCTATCCCGTGATCTCAAATGCCAGGACCAGGACAGGTAAGGTACCATATACGTTTTTACACAAACAGGATTATTTTCACATACAAACCCATTTTAAAATTTAAAAGGATGAAATACAACACTTGGTTTCTGCATCTCAACTAGCACAATGCACAAGGCATATATGACCTCTAAAGGGGTTGACAACATTGCAAAATACTATGTGTATTGCACCAGACTTGGCATGGTTAAATTCAATATATTTTCCTACACAACATACAGCTAACCACGGGTAAGGCCAGCCTTTTTTCTTGGTCATTCTTTTTTTTTTTTTTTGCTCCACCAGCAGAGGTGTGTTTGTTCTTTTTAAGTGATTTAATTTGCATCACTTCCTGGTGTGTGTGATTTATGCACAGGCATAAAATAGCCGTAGCTGGCATGTCTTGGAGTGGTATTTATTTTATTTTTATTTATGTAACTTATATGCCACCCACACTACCCAAAGGTCTCTGGGCGGCTTACAACAATTAAAATACAGTAAAAAAGATAAAACAATTAAAATACAATTAAAATATATACTCTAAAAATTGCCATCAGGACCCACAGTTGATATTATTTCAATTGAAGGCAATGTCTCCAGTAGGGCACGTTATGCTAGTATATTGGGAACACACACCTCCCTCCAAGAAAGCTCTCTGGTCTGTCCTCCAAAAAAGTGTTTTTTATTTTTATTTTGTTTTTTTTCATTTGTTTTTTGTTTTGTTTCTATGATTGCTTACACCACATAATTACTGCAGTTCTGGGTTACAACTGTTTTGCTCCTTTGTTAGTTTCCCTTGTGTTCATCCCACTGATCACTTCGCTTAATTACAGTAATGACATGGCATTCGTCTTTATTCAAATGAGAAATCTATTTATTTATTTAAAATATTTTACCCTGCTTTTCTCCTTTAAAAAGACCATAGGCAGCTTACATCATTAAAAGACAACATAAAAGCTAAAAACGGTAAGTATACAAACACTAAAAAGGGTCAAACAAATGCCACACTAAAAAACAGTAAACAAAAACACATTCAAAGCAGTAAGGCACAACCATCCATTTAAAAACCCCACTCAGGCAGCCAGTCGTTAAGGAAAAGCCTGCCTGAAGAGAAAGGTCCTTTGCTTGCTTGCAAAAGGACAGCAGAGTTGGGCCAGCCTGGCCTCCTGTGGGAGGGAGTTCCAAAGTCTGGGAGCAGCAACAGAGAAGGCCCTCTCCTGGGTCCCCACTAGACGCACCTGTGAAGGTGGAGGGACCAAGAGAAAGGCCTCCCCTGATGATCTTAACACCCGAGCAGGCTCTTAAAAGGAAATGCGGTCCTTGAGATAGCTTGGGCCCAAGCCATTTAGGGCTTTGTAAGTTAGAATCAGTATTCTGAATTGTGCCTAGAAATGGATCGGCACCAGTGGAGCTGCCGTAACAGTCTTGGGAAAAATGAGACTCTGCAGGGGTGTTGTACAAAGCTGGCCAGTTTGCTAACATTGTCCCTGATTTCTGCATGAGAAAGCATCCTTTGAAGTGAACGTAACCATTGAACTTTCACTACAGATTGGAGTTGCCTCTGAAGACATTTTGGAAACTTCAGCTAGTTCAAAATGCAGCTGCTAGACTGCTGACTGAGGCCAGTTACAGGGAGCATATACTCCCCTGGTACAATAGCTGCATCAGCTACCAGTCTATTTCCGAATCAAAGTACTGGTCATGATCTATAAAGCCCTACACAGATTGAGTCCAGAATAGATGAAGGACCATAACTCCCCATATGAGTCTTTCTTCCCCTTAAGTTCTTCAGAGGAGGCCCCTTCTCTCAGTTCTGTTGCCCTCACAGGTACACTGACAGGGACAAGAGCCTTCTCTATAGCTGCTCTCAGATTGCAGAATGTTATCTCTCTGGAGGTTAGGTTGGGAAGGCCCCTGTACCTGTGGGAAGAGAACCCACAATTTCATTTTTCTGCAGTTTACTGAAGCCCTATATACAACATAGAAGAACACCCCCTTGTGGTTTTTGTCCCACTGCCTTGTATGTTATATATATAGGATTCATATATCCATGGTTTCAGTTATCCACAGTAGATTGTGGAACCGATCCCCCACGGATACGGTAGGTCCTCCTGTATAGATAAATGGGGAATGTTGATCACATCATAACAGAAAGATATATCATCTTCTATAGTAGTTAGGTGTAACACTTTTATCTCCTTAAGTATTTGTTTGACATCTAGCTTTAATTCGTTATTTAAAAAAACAGAAAGGCAACAAGTCACTAGATGGTAAAACAGAATTTAGGAGATATTTAATGATACCTCATGTGACTCAACAAAAACAGTATAACTTGATCAGAGTATTCATGGGCAAAAACTGGCTCTGGTTATTTTAGGTTTCCTATTTACACAAGTGATTTAAATATACTGAACATAATACATACATTCAATGCATCTAACAGTTGTGCCTAACATTATTATAACATTCTAAATTCAGGTTTAATGAGTTTGTTTTATCTGAATAGCTTTCAAAAATTACAAAAAGAATTGGGAAGCATAGCTACAGTTTATGTCTTGATTGTGATTTTACACACACACACACACCATACATGTGCAAAGATCTTGACATAAATACATCAGAAAGATCATGAAGCCAGACTTTAATAACTTCTCCACAGGAGCCCTGATGTTGTTGCTATGATTGATGAGACAGTAATAATGGATGAGAGAGCTGTCATCTTAGTAAAATTTGAAAACTGAACTCTTCAATGTAGTGGCAAGACAAGCATAGGGAGGGGGAGTGGATGATGAAAATTCTGACAGGTTATATTTCCATTTCCATACATACATTTGTGTGACAATTGGTAAACAGATACAAAGGGTGAGGGAGGGGATATATAGGGAGCAGTGAGCCATAGCCATGGTGTCCTGAGCTGTGAACTTGCCAGAACCAATTAGTGAGTTAAGGTCAGGACCAATGGATAATTGGCTAGGATATGGTTAGGGGAAATCAAGAACATACTAGTAAGTCAGTTACTCTTCGTTATAAATCACTCATTAGCACAGACTGAGGGCTTTTTGCAAGATTTGCATGTGTGGCATTGTGCAGATAAGATGTGAATGGATCCTCCCACTAGGAATCAGTAACCATTTTCACGAATTATCTCAAGACTGGAAACACTCCCTTTCTGAGTGGGGTAGCTATATTAGTCTATCGCTACAAAAACATCAAAGAGTGTTGTGGCAACTAGATCTTTTGCTTGGCTTAAGCTTTTCCTAATTACAGTTCACTTATTCAGATGCATCTGCTACTTTATTGGATGACAACTTCCAGATTTCCCTCTGCCGGCACGGTTAGCTCTGATCTTTTTTTCTAAAATAATGGCACAAGTTGTACTGAACAACAGGACGGTACCTGCCATTTCACAAAACCAGTTCTGTATTTCTGTCTTAACTCACTTCTGAAGCATCATATTATTTTCTCTCTCCCGGACAGCAGCCTGAACCAATTTAGTCAATTGTGCTTTCCAACTTTTTGATAGCAGTAGAAATGAAATTGACCAAGTTAATCTTCAGCTATTTGAAAGGCTGTTTAGGACCAAAAACATTTTTTTAAAGAGATATATACAGCCCTCTGCAAGTTAAAAAGTGGGTGCAGGGGTGTGCAGCTGGATGGCTTTCCTCCTGAAAAAAAAGTCAAGGCTAATTTTTCCACAGCATTACATTTTTCAGCTTCAGCTTCTAAGGCAGGGGTCCCCAACCCCCGGTCCGCGGCCCTGTGCCGGTCCGTGGGCTTCCTTGAACTGGGCTGCAGACACGGATCTCCGCCCCCCCGCACGCACGCATATGCGCGCGAGCACAACACGCCCACCCGCAAGCGCGACACACCCCTCCTCAAGCGCGACACACAACCAGTCTGCAGTCCCAAAAAGGTTGGGGACCGCTGTTCTAAGGTGTGGGCAGAGTACATTTACCACTGTTGAAGAACATTCAGTGGTACCATTCAGTGAAAACAATCAAGTGGAAATATTTTGTGGTATGTTTGGATAAATTCCCAAACTCTTCTACCCCACATTAAATCTCCTGACTTAGCTTCCTTCCTGCCTCAAAAAGATAAGAACTGTCTGTTTATCGAGGTCAGATACATTGATAAGAAGTCAATTTTGGGATATATTTTTAATGTCTGAAAATGGTAATGGTGAACCTTTTATTAAGAAGAAGCTTTCAAAATCAAACATGCAGATATTTGTCTTTACTTCTATGACAGATGTCATTGATATTGATATGTGGGAAGATAATTTAAAGATGCATATGATTATTATTAGAGGGAAAGGGAAGGTTAATAATAGGCTTTTTGTCTGGTATAGCACGTGTTAAGATGCAGAGAAAAAGGATGAAAGTTCATTTCAGATTTGACAGAGAGATCAAGGCCCCATTACCTTACCAAAAGAAAAGAGAGGAAAATTGAGAGAGAAGGAGACAAAGCAGGGAATGAGAAACAGGCTATATAAAGACTTTTGGCTGGATTCTCTAGGGATTGTATGAATTCAAACAAAATTTTGAAAAGGATTAACAAATAATAGTACATTCTTGCTTTTTGCCCTAAATCAAATATAGTACATATAGCTAATTGAGTGATCTGGTGCAGTATTTATGAGAACACTCATTTGAATCACTTTTCACTTTATAAAGTTTATTTTGCCAACCAACTAATAAAAATTGGCCCAAGACATAGTCAAGAAACAAATGAGATTTAATCTGTTTTTCCACATTGAGCTAGAAACAACTGTTCTGGTTATTTCAGGAAATCCTGGCTTCAGGGCTAAAGTACACATTGTTGTTTTAATTGTATTTTAAGAATTTATCTGCCATCTTCATGGTATCCCAAATGAAGAGGTCCATGACTAGAACTCCCAATATTTTCTTTATAGAATGAAAGGCAGCTGAAACAAGCTGCCAATTTGACTGGAGCAATGATACTCATGCCTGCACTGTGGTCTGAAAATTCTGCCCTGTCAGAAGAGTGAAAAAACTGCCTGAGGACTCAATTGATTTCGATTATGCTGCCCCACCTTCCTTCTTGGAATGCAACCAGGGCCTTGATACATGAGGAGACTAATTTCTTATTCAGAAGTAGGGCCCATAGATGGAAGATCTCCTGTTATCAAATGAGTTCAACATCTTGGGAATTGATTGGGCTTTGGATTTCACCTGGACACAATGCTGCCTCCATTCCTGGGGCAATACTAGCATATGAAACTGAGAGCTGAGAACAAACAGGGTACACTGGTTGCCCTCAACCTGCGGTCTCCTCAGGTAGGACTTCCTCAGTATCTGCTGACTTTATTTGACCCCAAAAAAGTACATGTTGTTGTTGTTGTGTGCTGTCAAATTGCTTCCAACTTATGATGACCCAATGAATAAGCAATCTCCAAAATGTGGAGGCGGAAGAAAAGTAAGGAAGAAGGTGATTAATCCTTTCCCTAATACAGTTTCCTGGTCAAAAATCATCCCTTTCCCCAAATGCTTGTTATTTGCCTTGGAAGAAGGGCACAGTGAATTGGCGATTTAATAAGTAAATCAACTCTAAGCAGGACATCTAGAAAAAGATTTGTGCTAGTATATGCCAAAGGGTGAATAATTTAAGAGTATTTTTTTCTAATCCAGCAGAAGAGTCTATCATGGACCTAGTAGAGTGGATGTTCACGAACTGGGTTGAGAAATATTTAGCAATAAGTAAGTTGGAATGTACCAGACAACATTTGAGAGATAGTCAGTGCAGTCTCATTCACTTCAGTGTAGATAACAAGGAACTGGTAATTTATCATAAACTGATTTATCCTGGTCAGCTTGGCTTTTAGAGTGCTTGATGAAAATCTACCAACATCACAGAAAATGCCTATGTATTACCATAGAGATGGTGCATTTCCAGTATGCTGATTATACTTTTCATGTTTATAAGACACATAGATATTGTGTTTGTCCAACGAATTTCCATTATCCACTATTTGGCTTTGCATATAATCAGAGTATGTCTTAAGATATGCCAGGATATTTGCACTTGGGAGAAATGGTGGCAAGCTACACTGTGCCTCCTAATTACTTTGTCAAATCACACACTGCAGAGCTCACTGGAAAAAGTGATCTTGACTTTAGCACATACTATCTAGCACCACTTTTTGTCAGCTGATCATCTATTAGAATGGCCGTGTTTCTGTCCAAGGATACGTGCTTAAGATGTTCCTGGAAAAGTTAGGTGAAATCTGAAGGGTTCTTTCTCTCTTAATTGAAAAAATTAGGATGTGATCACATGGGGAAAAAGATTGCAATCAGGAACACATGTGGAGAAGTCCAGTGCAATCTATTGCCTGACAATCGCATGATGTAAAGCAAAATAAGCTCCAGCCTGACCCCAACCCATGCCCAAGCTGGACCTTTTTAGTCCATCTATATGGCTTCTATGTTTTGGAGGCAGTCTGGGGCGATTCTCCAGGAGACAGAATGGTCATTTTTGAGGCGATTGCTCCTGTTAAAGTGACCCTTTCCAGTGCGATCAGATATGCACCTTTGCAGCTGTCTGTTTGTACCCTTAATTCTCCCTTTCCTTTCTGAACCTGGAAGCCTCTCCTCAGTCTTCTCTGGCAGCACTCCTTCTCAACCGTGCCTCTTCCACAAATGTCTGGCTTAACACTTCCATCCATATTCCTACTTGAAACAAAGTCTAAAAACAAATGCTTTAAAATACCCCTGAATTTCGCTATCGCCATCCTAAGTTACACTTGGCTGTCTCATTCCTCCTCTTCGTTATTCTACTATTCTTTTCTTTTCTTTTCCTTCCCCTTCCCCTTTTTTTGCATTGTCAAAACAGTGTGCAAGCTCCTGGGATGAGGAACCAGCTTCTCCTTTTGACTGGTGTGTGTGGATATTTTACTCGGCAAAGCAGCACATATACCAAGGATGCTAAATAAATGTCTAAAGTTCCTCTACACAAAAGCAAGGCAAAGGAGCAATTTTCCTTGAAGACTTCACATACTGAGACAAATACACCACTTGCTGATCAGCATTTCTGCATAGCAAAAAGCTCTGAAGAACATTTAAAATTCCAGAAGCATCCCACAAGTGTGCTGACATGCAATTACATGGAGGACCTCAAGCTATGAGCACTGAAGTATGCAAAACCTGCCTAAAGCCAGCCAATTATTAAGAGAGCTACGGGGAACCTCACCTTGTATTCATGCCAGAATCAGATTTCAAGGACCCTTAATGAAACAAACACCACCACTTAACATGGCCACCATATTGCTTCCTCTTATTTGACAGAATATAAAAAAAATGTTCAGAGAGGTTTTCAGCATGTCCTCATTACATTTCCATTGGTCATTATGCTTTTAAGCGCTTACAGCATCTCTTTATAAACAATAGGAAATATTCATTTGAACAATATAAAAGAACAAGCATATCATTGCATTTTAATAATGAACATGTCAGTATTGCCTAATCATTGACTGAGCCAAATTTTGACTCCCATATATCACTTCACATCATATTATAGTAAACCCAGGCAAAACCTTGTAATTTTCAAATAGTTATTTTGCAACATACACATTTTCATTTTGCTTGCTGACAATATTGTGCATCTGATTTCTTTTTTAGCTTCAAGGTTTTTTTAAAAAAGCCAAACGCCAGTATATCTTATGTCTTAACAATGAAAATAAGGACAAGAATCACCTGATGTGATCATTTGGCTTCGAAACCACAGATGCTGAGGAATCTGCTTTAGTTGTCATATGCCATCAGGACTTTCAAACCATCATGGTTTCTTTATCAATGCAGTCAATATCACATTGATTGCTCAATAGATAGTGGTCTAGTTCAAAGATTGGCTATTGTTTTTAAGTTTTCTATCTTTTGAAAGCTACTGTGAGCTTGTTCTTCTTTGAAGCTTCTTTAAATGATACATTTTATCAACCAATCCTGGCTGACTGTGTAGCAGCTATATTGTGAACAACCTGAAGTTTTCAGTGTTTTTGCAGTCATATCTGTATATAGCATATCACAATAATCCCTATGGGAGTTTACCAGAGCATGTATACTACTCAAGGCTCTCTTGGTCTAGGTACAGTCATATGTGATACATCAATCAGAGGTGTTTTTTTAAAAAGCATCCCATGCCACTGAACTATGAGCAAGCAACTTAATCATGTCCAGGAGCTAATTTTCGTCCCTGGGATCCTCTGGAGACCCTCTACAGACCACCCAAAACACAAAAGAAAACAAAAGAAACCAGAAGTACACTTTCAGTTTTGGAAATGGGTAAAAAAATTTGTATTGGTCAGTGACCTTAAAACAAAGCAAACTCTTGAAGTTTTCCAGATGTGGCAGTTCACCTTTTTTCTCTCCAGAAAAAGAAAGAGCAAAGAAAGACTTAAGAGCCACATGCAAACCCATCCCTACTATCCCATAGGGTTGTGCCTTTTTTTAAAATTCCAGTTCCCAGAGTTCTCCAAGAATTCCCCAGGCAGAATTCTGGCAGGTCCAACCCATAGCAGATACCTACAAGCATCTCTATTTCACTCACCTGGACTGAGATCTACCTCAGGCTTTGGTTCCTGTTTAAAAAGGAAACTACCCCAGTGCTTCCTGGGAAGCCTAGGTCTTTGTGGAAACTGTAGTCTTGCTGCCCATTAAGCTGTACAGAAGGATCCTCTCAAAGAACTACACCAGAAGTAGGCCTCAGTCCAGAAGAGTGAAATGTAGATGTCTGCCTGTGGGCTGGAACACCCAACATTCTGTCTGAGAAATTCTTGGAAAATTCTGGAAGTTAAAGTCCCAACCCCCCAACCCCAGAATGGCACACCCTTACTGCCTAACCCTAACACTAAATCTTTCCAATAACCTACAAAACTATTCCTTTAGGATAGGCAGAAGATGATCCTTTGCTCCTCCCCACAGATTCCAAATGTTGAGTTCAGAAAGTCCCCTTGTTCCATCTAGGGAATGAAGGGGCCAATTTTGCTAAGTTTTGAGGAACCCCAAACATGTTATTTGTTTGCTTGCTTGCTTTTAAAGCTACTAGAGGGTGCTTTTTAGATTTAAAAAACTGTAAGGGAAAAATTGGGGGTAGTGGTTGTGACGAATAGGTGTGGCCCACCATGGTCCTGACCTCTTGGATATCTCAAGATGACCCACCCCTGCTTTAGAGAACTGTGACACCCTCATCCAAAACCAAGTTGTAATGTATTGATCCTGATTCTATCCATTACCAGTACTGGTTTAACTATTTCAAACCGCATCTATTGTAAAAAAAAAATGAGATGTAGAGCAGCTGACAACTACATACCTGTGACATTTTAGCCTGCATCGATGAATAACCTCTCTCACTGGTTTTATGCTAATGTTACAAAACAAAGGAGATAAAACAGAACTCTGAAAAATTCCCTAGTATGGCCAACATGAAACAGAACTAGAGATGGGGTATTCATATTTGTATACAAATACACTCGTGTGTCCAGTGGCGGTAGCAACCTCGCTCATCCTTCCAATTGCTCCCAGAGCTCCACTCTCTTCCTGCTCGCCTGGCCACTCCAGGCAGTGGGAGGGAGGACGAGTCTCCCTGCATGGCTGCTGAGTTGCTAGCTGAGCAGGAAGAGAACGGAGCTCCGGGAGCGATTGGAAGGATGAGCGAGGCTGCTGCTGCCGAAGGACGTGTGAGTGGCTGGCCCCTCATTAAGTCCAGCTGCGCGGGGATATTCGTATACGAATACCCCCATCTCTAAACAGAACAATATTTCCCCAAGTACCAGTTTTTGTTACAAATCCAGGTCTGAAACTAGATTGAAATGGATCTAGAAATCAGTTTCATCCAAGAGTGCCTGGTGCTGCCAGTGATCACACCATCAAGCACCTTGCCTTTTGGCCAGCATCGGAAGGGGCCCTGGATTCTCACAGCAAAGTGTATTCATGTGGGAGATGGCTACAGGGTAAAGGAGAGGGGGTGTCATCTCCTTCTGGGGCAAGAAACGTTGGCTGAAATGCAGTCAGTCCTTGCAATGTCTTCCTAAGCATTACAAGATGTCACAGAAAAGTCATCTTGTGATGGCTGGGATATATATCTGGAAGCCTGGTCTTCAGTCATCGTTGGAACTAGATGAAAAATTGTCACCATGCTTGTTGATGGTAGGGTGGACTGACATTTAAATAACCTGAGAACACAAATAGGCTCACATTTTAGAGGCAACAACATAAAACACTCTCACAAGGAATACTATTCTGGCCTCATGAATGTAGCTGTTGGGATTCCAGTTCTCATTCCCAGATAACTGGAGGAAGTATAAGTGAGCTAGCTTTTTTTTCCCCCTGACAAGCAGAATATCTTGGAGCATAGGGAGAGCTCCACAAAGCAGACACAGTTTCCAGAACCAGCAACTGTATGTGGGACCTGCTCTTCTCTTAGGTCTAAGGCCTTACAAAGCAACTGGATAGCCAGAACATTTTCATGAACATAAACTATATAATCAAACAGCTCTCTGGTCTGATCCAGAAGGATTCTTCATATGTTCTACGATTTACTTAGATGTGTCCTTTTAAAAGCCAATTTAACTTTGTGTGGCGAGATTAAGCATCTTCTGAAATTTTTCTTCTTGTTAACTAATTATGAAAATGCTCGAACTTTCTCTTTGCCTGGTGGTGCCTGATAATGTAACCCTAGTTCCTGCTCAAGTTGAAATTTGCTAAGCCTGTGCCTGCATCAATGGCACGTTTTCTGTTCTCTCATTTTTAATATTATTCTTCAATGCATATTAAGACTTGGTTCATTAATTAGTAGTGTCAGTGCTCTTACAGACAATAGGATGGCTGGTAATTTTGTGCCTTTAATGCAAAGCATGTGTGTTTCAAAATAAGCCTCATTAATTAACTAGCAAATATGTTTAGGATTGTAATGTTAGTTTCAGAGAAGGCCACCAATATCTGTTGAAATTTTCTGAAGGAGGAATTTGCCATAATAAAATATGGAGAAGACTAGATAAATTTTTCAGTACAGATGCAGTAAGAAACACACAGCCTCACTGAAGCTCTCTCTGTGTGTATGGATGGACAGACTAGCAAACACAAGACAGATAGGAGAAATTGTGCTTTCAAAATATATTCCATGTCTACAAATAAACAACGTGGAAAGAAATTTTGTTTACTTACAGTCGTTGGATAAAGGATAGTAGCACAAAAGATCAAGAAAACTTGTTCCTCTTAATTCTTTATCATCTTTGAGTTCCACGACACAGGCACAGAATCCAAGAAAAGCAGTTTTTTGCAAATCTGCATTAATGCTATGCAAACAGATTTCTCTGAGTATATTTGTATATATGTATACTATTTCCCAGCGCCAATAGGAAATGTTTTCCTTGCTATTCTTTTCCTATAGGAAGAAAGATAACATTTTAGTTGCCTATGTACCAAGTCAATGGGAAGATCACATTTCCAAGAAAGGAACTGTTTATCTGGAAATGAGGTTGAGAACCAACCTCAGCAGAGCACAGCATGTAGCAGGAGGGGTCCCCAAACACAGCATGCTTGGCTTACCATGTTTTGAGGAAAGTGAAGTAATAGACATTACCATCTAAAAAAGAGTGGGGTCAAAGCAGAAGAGCAGTAAGTTCAGTATTTCAAACAAACTGAATTACAGAATGTTGGTACCCAATTGTTTGTTTAAACAAATATTACACGGTAAGCAGATTCACACACTCATTCTGCTCTGTTTGGTGGGGCTTATTTCCAAGTGAGAGCAGCTTATGACCAAGCTGGGGAACATCCCCCCCCCAAAATGGGGGGGGGGGACCTGCCCCATTCCAGTCCTTGGGACACCCTTGCTTCCAGGTAAATCCTATAAGAACAAATGATTTGCTCAGTTGAGCAAAATATTGCCCATCAGCCACTTACAAGATTTGGGGCTGCAGAAGATATTTGGGATATAAATTAAACACATACATACATACATTCCAAATTTATTCAGTGGAAATAACTAGTCTGTTTCTTCTGTATTCCAGTCTGCAGTACTAAGATCAACATAAACTCCAGGGACAAATAGTAAAGAAAATAAATGGTTTGTTTTTATCTAATTTAGTGTTTTCAACGAGCACATTTCCTTCTCACATCTAAATTAGTCTGGCTGTTACCTGCTTCGGAAGAGGCACAGAGCTTGAAATAAAATCTCTCACTAGGTCCATTAAAACATTCAAGCAGGACGTGTTTAATTTGGCTGTCTCTCCAAGGACCATCAAGCTCAATATTGATTCCAACCTAAATATTTAGGACAGAAAGGGCACACGTTGTTCATATGTGTATGTGTGTGACTGTGTGTGTATTCAAATTGACATTTATATAGCCATTTAGAAGCAATTCATTTCACCATTTATGCCATATTCAGGTATTCCAAAACCTGGATGAGGTAAACATGTGAGAAGGTGATGCAGGGTAGTTTTGCCCTCTCTCTCCTAATTTTTGTCACTTCACACATAAAGGGCAACCTTAGAAGAACAAGTCCTCCCCTAGGCATGAAAATTCTCCATAGGATCAATCAGGAAAAGTGATTTTCACTACATGGTAAACCCTGAGGGTCAGACTACACACAACAGACAGCATGTGTCAGAAATGTGAATTTCTTAAGTGCTTGAAAGATGGCTATCTGTCATAGAACAAGCTTTCTACCCCACCACCACCTTGTCTTGCAAATTTATTGACTCATCACAAGCTTGGTCTTCAAGTCTGAATCCTAGGCACACAGCATGGTGGAACTGTACCCTCTAACTATCTGTAACATCTGATTTGACCCCCAGTCAGTAAACAGTAAGCATACCCTGACTCAAGGTAAATAAGGCAAGTCATCTTCAACAGCTACATGGCTGGCACAGTATGGTCCTCTCTATGCTGGGAATAGCTGTTCCATTTGAGTTTGGGCTACTGCGCAGTCGTGAACATTTTATTCAGTTCACTTTTTGATGAGAACTTATCAATACAAACAACCTTCTTCAAAAACAGGGTGGAAAGAATATTGGTGTTTTTAAAGTCTGTCTTGAATGTGAGAGAAATCGAAACTGATATATTTTTATCCACCCCTACTTTTCACACAGTGGCTGAAATCCCATTGCATAGCAAAGTAAGTGACAGTAGAGTAGGTCCATTAAGTGAGTGAGGATTTGGTGAGTCAACTCCTCCATAAATTCCACTGATTCAACAGGGCCTACTCTAGTTGTGACTTACTTTTGCATAGTAAAACTCCTCTAGATTAGGCCCAATTGAATCAGAGGAACTTACAGATTTCAGCCATTAAAAGATGTAAAATAGTAGCTGAGGTAGCCCCAGTCTTTCCCAGCAATTCCAGTTAACAGCTTGAGCACAAGTAAATAGCAATTCACATACAATGAGAGTGTCATGCAGGGTGAAGTTGCTAGCTAGAATAGCAATAGCTGTGATATCTCAATGAGAAAAGGCAACATCTGGAAAACACACTTAAGAAACTCAATTTTACTGGACGACTTAAATTCAGGCGTCTTTTTGACTCTTTATACCTTTTAGTATTATCAAGGGATCTCATTGCTTAAATTGTTTATGTTAGTATTTTACCAAACCACTAAAATAGATCAGATTTCCACTCAAATGAATAAACAAAAACATTCCTCTGTTCACCAGCATCCAGAGGCTCTATTTAACTCTGATATTGTTTTATGAACTAAACAAGATTTGAGTGCTAGGACATTGCTGTATCTCAACCATTTGTTTTTTCCCCCAGAAAGTTAAAAAGCTGTCCATGAGCATGACTTTAACACTGTAATTGAAAAAACTGTCAGGAGGCAACAATTCAGGTTTATATCAGGGAAGGGGGACCTCTAGTCTACAGGCCTAATCTAGTGCACAATTAGTGCAAAACTAGCCTATGAATGGTCCAGGTATTCTCTCCACAAAGCCCTGTCTCTTGTTTATTCCTCATCACCCTATTCATCTTCTGAACTGGGAATGGGATGGGGTGGTAATTTCCCTGTGATTTCCAATCAAATGCCAAAGAATAATAGGGATCCACCACCAATACCACTTGGGAAGGCCAGTGACCTATGGAAGAATCCTGGTTATCTTTGATCAGAGATAATAGAAAGAAGCTTTGCTTGCCTTGTGCTGTCCCTGGTAGTAAGCACGAGGCAGGTGAAGTTACCATAACCCCAACACTGATTGCAAGTCTAAGGGTTTGATCAGATGTACATTTGTTTTGCTGTTTGCTCTGCAGTGGAAACGAGGCAGTTTGCTCCTTTTTCTGGTGATCAGACAACGTAATTGCTGAAGCAAACCAGCCTGAGAGCATTCCTACCCACATTTTTCTAGATCCTTGTCAGGGACCTCTGATTGTGGTTGGGTTTTTCTGTTTTGTTTATTGTTTGTTTTTTGGTATGGGTAGGATCAATCCAGTCTGGTTTATTTTCAGTGTATGCAATTGCTAGGATCACACCAAAGTGAGCTTCCTTCTTTAATTTCCCAACTGGTTTTCATATCCCCATATCATTAGAAGATTAAACAGACATTGTAACCACTTATTGATATGAAGGAATTGGAAAATTAAATTGGCAAATTACAAATTTCCTTCCTCTACTAGGGCAGCACTGATGCACTACACCATTTAGAGAAAAGTTTTTTAAAAATGATATCTTCCTCCCAGAAGTGGGAGGAAATAAGAGGGGGCAAGAATGTTTCCCCCCCCCCTTGTCCTTTTGTTTTCTTAAAGAGACCAGGTCAATAGGATTGTTTGAGATGTGTATGCCATTTGCATGCAAGAATCACACCAAACAGTATATTGGACCTTTACCTGACCTTAAGCAACACTATTTAGCCCCATCCAGCTCACTCCAAATGAGTCTTGTAGACAAGCCAAAAATTTTAAATCGACTACTATTTGTGCCAGTGCATGTTCATGCCACATTGGAATACCCTCACTGTAAGACCAGTGAATAGGATAATGTTTTATAATACTTTCCTGGTAAAAGATTCTCCCCACCAATGTACCCTCTAATTTTCAGCCTCACTGGGCAAGGCCCCACCTCTCTTGCGCACAACTTCATCCCTGCATGCGAGCGTGACTCCGCCCCACACCCCCCCCCCCCACGCGCAGAGTTCTATTGCAAACAGGACCAAAGGGGTTGAATGCAATTGAATGTGATAGCTGCCCAGAGGAGGAAGAGAGCAGCTCAGAGGGAAGTGGAGTCGTGCCTGCCCGCGCACATGCCTGAGTTAGAGGGAACCTTGCTTCCCACTGCAAGTAATATTGCTGGTATAGCAAGCTGTATGATTAAAATAAAAGTGTGATATCCAATATTAGGCAAGCAGACTTCCACACATATGGCAGGGCCTCCCCTTCCTCTCTTGCTCTCTACATAAATATCTTCCCACTTATAGTATTTTCCCAAATCTCTATATGGGAGAGCTGAAGAGAGACGGGAAGAAATCTATTCCAACAACAGTGCCCATTCCACTAGCAGATGGATACAACTTTATGAAACTAAATTGCCCTAGTATGGAGCTGGCATCTGGTCACTGCTGGAAACAGAATGGAAGAATAGATGAATCTTTAATCAGATTCAGCAGCACTCTTAATATATTTTAATGATTATCTTATTTACTCAATGTATGAATTACTCTGTTTTACCTAATCTGTGCATAATGTTCTTTTCCAATTAAAAGGAGGGAGGGATGGTAATTATATACTTACTGCAGCCATTAAAAGGCATGAGGTTGTATATCCATAAGGCCTAGTACCAATATTTATGTGACGAGGAGGAATTACCTATCTAATTACATAGGAAGTAAAGCTTTCTTGTATTTCAGTGAAGGATCATATAGGTCAGCCATTCTCAACGGAGCCCAATTACATTACATCATACTTCTTTGCAGGAGCACCAACAGCTTGGTAAAACTTATAATGTTTTGCTTGGCCCTAAGACATACCGTGTTTCCCCGAAAATAAGACATAACCTGAAAATAAGCCCTAGTATGATTTTTCAGGATGCTCATAATATAAGCCCTACCCCAAAAATAAGCCCCAGTTAAGTGAAACCCTGCCCTCCACCATTGTGCAGCAACCAGAAGAAGATGACATGACTGTATTTGAAGAAATGTAGATTGTTGTTGCCTTTGACTGTGTGGATCACAGCAAACTATGGCAAATTCTTAAAGAAATGGGAGTGCCTGACCACCTTATCTATCTCCTGAGAAATCTATATGTGGGACAGGAAGCAACAGTTAGAACTGGATATGGAACAACTGATTGGTTCAAAATTGGGAAAGGAGTATGACAAGGCTGTATATTGTCTCCCTGCTTATTTATATGCAGAATACATCATGCGAAAGGAGGACTGGATGAATCCCAAGCCGGAATTAAGATTGCCGGAAGAAATATCAATAACCTCAGATATGCAGACGATACCACTCTGATGGCAGAAAGTGAGGAGGAATGAAAGAACCTCTTAATGAGGGTGAAAGAGGAGAGCGCCAAAAATGGTCTGAAGCTCAACATCAAAAAAACCAAGATCATGGCCACTGGTCCCATCACCTCCTGGCAAATAGAAGGGGAAGATATGGAGGTAGTGACAGATTTTACCTTCTTGGGCTCCATGATCACTGCAGATGGTGACAGCAGCCACGAAATTAAAAGACGCCTGCTTCTTGGGAGGAAAGTGATGACAAACCTAGACAGCATCTTAAAAAGCAGAGACATCACCTTGCTGACAAAGGTCTGCATAGTTAAAGCTATAGTTTTTCCAGTAGTGATGTATGGAAGTGAGAGCTGGACCATAAAGAAGGCTGACCGCCGAAGAATTGATGCTTTTGAATTGTGGTGCTGGAGGAGGCTCTTGAGAGTCCCCTGGACTGCCAGGAGATCAAACCTATCCATTCTGAAGGAAATCAACCCTGAGTGCTCACTGGAAGAACAGATCCTGAAGCTGAGGCTCCAATACTTTGGTCATCTCATGAGAAGAGAAATCTCCCTGGAAGACCCTGATGTTGGGAAGAGTGAAGGCAAGAGGAGAAGGGGACGACAGAGGACGAGAATGTTGGACAGTGTCATCGAAGCTACCAACATGAATTTGACCAAACTCCAGGAGGCAGTGGAACACAGGAGGGCCTGGCGTGCTCTGGTCCATGGGGTCACGAAGAGTTGGCCACGACTTAACAACTAAACAACAACAACAAAGATTGTTGTACATGAAAAAAATAAAACATCCCCTGAAAATAAGCCCTAATGCGTTTTTTGGAGCAAAAATTAATGTAAGACCCTGTCTTATTTTCGGGGAAACACAGTATCTTCACATACTGAACACATCCTCCATGACTCATATCTAGGAATGTATGAAAATGATTTTTCCAATTTACATAACACCTTAATTTATAAATTATAGACATTAAAGCTTTCCCTCTATCTTGAGGCCCCAATGGCTTGCCCATGATGAAACGGATTCCATGGAAGCCTCAGGATCTTGAGGGAAAGAAAAAAAACCTTTTAGGAAAAATCATCATAGCTGATTATTCATATGCCTTATGCAGCATACCTATGCAAACAAGTGTTCAGCCTATACATGGCGTTAAGTACAGAATCAATTACAACAAGAAATACAGTATACAACATTAAATAGAATTTCAGTTCAAAACATTAAGTTCTGAAGGATCCGCATGAAACCTTTCTACAAGGACAAATTTTGGACTCAACAGAAGTCAAGATTTCTAATGAAGAAGTGTTTCCGTCATAGAACAATGCTGCTGCTTAAATATCTAATTTGCACATTCTTTCTCGTGACAGCTGCCTTCAAACAATCTCTTCAGCTCTGAGAAAATGCAAATGATCGTCTTTATATCTATGACTGTTTATCTGCAACCCTGAGATGGCCTCTTTCAAAAAGTCTTTCAGTTTCACTGCCCATCTCAACCCGAAGGCGTCCTCTGTGATATATAAATAAAAATGATTCATCAATGTCAGCAACCTATGGCAAAGCTAATGGCACTATGGCAACATTTTGTTTTCATTCATACGGCTGAGATTCCAGAAAAGAAAGTGCCTTTCAGAAAAATTGAACAGAAGTCATTAAGTCACATATAGATTTACAAAGGAAAGGGATGTTTTAGAAGTAACAGAACAAACTCAGACTGTGTGAAGAAATGACAAATGATTCCAGGAGGGTTCACCGACAACCATGAAAGGCAATGTGGATGTGTGGTTCAGCTTTAGCAAAGGTCTGGAGAAAAAGTAACAAATGACCAAAAACAAAGTCTTGCACACTGCTCCCTCCTTGCAAAAGCCTTCAAACCCAACGAGAAACACCCACATACCCCAAAAAATGCATAAATTTAATGTCTTCAGTAAAACTTAATTTGATGCTCTGGCTTTCTAATATGTGAACTGCTGCAACAGATTTTGTTGAAAGTGTCAATACAGAGCTAAAATAACGCACTTCTCTAATTTAAAATTAATAAAATTGTTCCTCTTGGCAATATAATAACATAATGGTCATTTCCAGAGCTCTGTCCGCTGCCACCCAAGCTGGAGACAATCACCTCAGTGTGTGGCAGAGGGCAGAAGAGCAGCAGCACTATCTGCTCCCTGCTCCCTAAGCCAGCCTCCAACACTGCCCTCTTGCCGGCTCCCATATGCCTGCATTCTCCAGGTGCTCCATGGGCACTTCTGTCAATAAAGCCTTGGCCACAAGGGTCTTTGGGCTGAGACCTTATTCACACAGCCAACCAGAGTACGCAGCCAGGGGCTGATGAAAAAGTCACCACCACCCTCCTGCTGCTGTCAGTAAATGCTGCAGAGTTGACACAGTACTTCCCTTCTAGCCTCAGGGGGCAGGACAGGTTGTCCAGTGGGTATAGTTTCATCATATTTCTTATCATTTCAGTGATGAGAAACAGGCATTGATTTACATGGGAGCGGTCAGTCTTGCTGTACTAGGTCTTTCTAAATGGCTACTGCTTTTCTTTTACAAAATATTTGGGGGGAGAGGAACTCCTGGGTTCTCTGAAAACGGACAACAAAACTAAAAATAAATGCAGCTTCCTTTCTGACTTTAACATATCTCACTTTTCTTTCTGTTACCACACATTTATCCTTATGTGGGTATCTCATTCCATAGAGCACATGCTAGATGGAGTGTGTCAAGGCAAAAATATGAGATAAGAGCTCTAGATCATTGGGTGACATGAAGCAATCTAGAAGTGATACAAGAGGGTAGAAAAGAATTGATAAGAAGACTGACACATAAAAATCTCAAATAAATATGGAGAAAGAAACAGATACATAAACATAAATAATGCTTGAAGCAGCATAAGTAGCTGTTGGGAAAGTAATAAGCCCTACCCAGTTACTGTTAAGGAGGATGTGTTCCACATGTAATGAAAAGAGCAGATTAGCTATGCTCCTGCAGCACCATCACTTTCCTCGCACAGAAATAACTGTCTGAAAATAGGGAAGCAGTCTTTCCACATGATCCAAAACTTGAAAAAAAAAAACCTAGATTCTAGATCATATGATAAGCCTATATGTATTGAAAAAGCTTTTCCATTCTTAAAAAAAAAAAACCTTAATGATGACAGAGGAGTGTGTGCCTAGCCTGCTGCCCTCGTCGTATGTGGAGTACATATACTTTAACAACATCAAGAGAATAAGGCTAGAGAGGTCAACAGAGGAGGCAGAATTATAGAGGGAAATGAACTGAGATTATGGCTAGGATCTCGAAGATGATGAAGGAGATCTCTCGCGAGGGGTCTGCTGTAAACTGGAAGTTCATCCTTTGAACGGGAATGCAGGGATTTTGTGAGTCGCTGCTTCTTGTGGGTGCGATGAGACAAGGAGGCTGTCCCAGGTCAATTCGAGTCAATTCAAAGTTCCCTGTAGCAGTTAAATCACTGCTGTTTACATGAATGTTTATTATCTTGGGTAATGTTCAGGGCAAGAGTCCACACTGCACCTCAAATTGCTACAATTCTTACTGGGATCACAGGTCATCCATCCTCCTCTGTCATAAACACCACTCTCTTCCCACCTTTGGGGCAGTGGGCAAGTGACATAGCTGATGTAACAACTTATGAAATAATTTTTTAAAGGATGCCTCCCTATCGGGGTCATCCTTGGACATACCCACCACTGCCCCTTTGGACCGGTATTGGTGATGGCACATCTTAGAAACCAGGAAAAAAAGTGATGCAAGTGGAATTGTTACCAAAAAATAAAAACCACTAGCCGCTGCTGGCTGAACAAAAAGCAATGATTGTCCATGAAAAAGGACCAGGCTTACGCATGATTAGTTGCACATTGTACAGTCAATGGAAAATACACTGATTTAACAGTGCCAAGTCCAGCACAAACCACCTGGTAAAGTACAATGTAGTCACATCCTATGATGGCTTACATATTCTAGTTCTTGGACAAGACGACATACTTTGTGTCATCTACAAACAGGAAAAGGACTCTGAATACAGACACTGTCAATTAACAGATTTTTCATATGCTCTGAGCAGTAGGGATATATTCAAAACAAAAGCCTGAGTTTCTTAAACCCTCCAAATTGGTACAAAAAAAGCACGCTTGCCGTTGCAGAAATAGAAAGGGGAGAAATTTCTATTCACTAGGGCAGAGGTCCCCAACCCCCGGTCCACAGCCCGGTGCCGGTCCGTGGCCTGAGCCAGACCAGGCCACGGAGACAGACCTCCACCCCCACCCCCACACGCATTCCCCCCACACACAGCCCGTTTGCGGCTGCGCCCACAAGTGCTCCCCCACCCCTTCGCGCATGTGCACGAGTGCCCCCTGAGCACCGCGCCGCCCTTTGCGCGCAAGGGGGGCGCCCGCGAGAGAGAGACAGAGCGCTCCTTCGCACATGCGCACGAGCACAGGGGGGTGCCCCACCTTCCCCAGCCAGTCCGCGGGGCTAAAAAGGTTGGTAACCGCTGCACTAGGGGACAAAAAAACTCTTTAATGAAAAAGAGAGATCCCTACCTTGTATTAAATAAACAATAATTCTGCAGTCTTGCATTATTTATTAGTGCACTATTAGTGCACTGCACTATTTATTAGTCTAGTCCTGCACTATTTATTTATTTAACCACCAACCATTGCCATTGTGTACAGAACAAGGCTTCCCGGGAGGGGAACTGAATATGAACAGGGGTCTTAAAAGTCATTGCCAAACGTGAAATGCCACTTGTCTCTTTGTTTGGCCATGTATAAATGTATAAATATTTGCCATGTAGTCCCATTCTTACATATGAGGAAGTGGATTTATCCATGAAAACTCACATTAAAATATAGCAATTAGTCTTTAGGGTATCTCAGTGTTTTTGTCTTCCTTATTTTTATTTTGTTTTTAATGCAAAATATTAATGTAAAAGTTTCCTTCATAAAGTCAGTGTTTTCAATGAGCGCTGATCCACACTAGCAAAGAAAAACAATGATTTAGAGAATACTGATCCACTTTGATGTATCCCACTGTGACAGTTATATGTAAAAGGGGTGTGGGATGCACAAGGGAGTTAGATGCCGAGTGTAAGTTCTTTTGGGCCTAGATTCTTAAACTTGATAGATGCTAACAGGTTAAGTGTACTATTTTAGCAGTGGTTTTCCCAGTGCTTTCTGTATACAGTAGGATCCCCATATACACAGGGGACAGTTCTGAGCCCCCCTATTTCATTCATCAAATTGCATACCCATTGAATAGAAGATAGCAACCACTCTTCTACATACCATTAAAGAAAGCCCTACATATCTTTGTGACCTGTGACCTCTGTGACAAATCCTGCAATATTTATTATTTGTTTTTTAAACAGAAAGTAGGCAATGCATAGCCCTCCTAATGCTGGCAGGAAGATTTCCTCCAGCCAACAGCACACTGACCCTCCTGGAATTTACCCACACCAGGAAAGTCTGGGTAGTATCGCTGAGTAGTTTCTGAGGGCCTCTCTGTCTCAGCCATGGGCACAAAAATAAGATGAAGTTGCGTGCACACCAAATTGAAAAAGGAAGCTGCAACTGGCCAATATTGTTTGTTCCCAGTTCTTATCAGCTGCAACTGGCCAATGACAACGATGTCATTTCTTTTGTGTAGGTAATTCAGCCAATATAGTGGACAAATACACTTCCTTGAAAACCCACATTCACACTCTCTCCCCCCAATCTGCCAAATGTTTCTATTTGTTTTGCACTGATTTCCATTCCACTACATACGTCCTACTGTATTTTAGCCTGCTATGTCAGTTGGGGAGCTTGGCACCAAAAAAAGAAAACATTAGTGAAGTGTATGGGGAGTGAAGAACTAACGATGGAACAGTGTGGAACAACCTTTGAAAATGTATGTTGTAGGGAATATGATTTATACACAGCTCATGAAACTATTGAACTATCATAGGAAGGGGAACTCTATTATCAAATATTCACCAATCATTTTAGGTTGCTCCAAAGTAACCCCTGTTGAGGTGAGGGAGCAATCCATAACATGATTATTCTTTCTCAAGATAGATCAATTGGGGGGGGGGGGGGAGGATGAAAATGTGTTATCTTAAATCATCTTTAGTTCTATTTAGTAGGCTTTTTATATTCTTCACACATTTACCACTATTTTTAAATAGCAAAGACTACAACCTTTTAAAAGTTCAGTTAAAATGAGAAGTATGGCTTGATTTTTAGTGAACTTCACATTAAAGCATTTTTCTACACTATCACCGCTGAAAAGCAAATTTAAGTTTGGCTTTGCAGACAGGGAAAAAGAAAAAGAAAAAAGGGCACCACTCAAGCTCAAACACTGTCCCTAAGGGCTTAACACTTACTGAAAGGCAGTAAAAAAATTATAAAAGAAAGAAGAAGAAAAGGAAAGGCATGGAGTGGAATAGCTATATTTCTGAAGTGCTTCACTTTACACATTTAACAAAATTCCATTACGTTATGCTGCTGCCTACTATTAAGTTGAATGACTTGGATCAAAAGATCTCTGTTTATAACATAATAACTTCTCAGATGATTTTAGATGCCAGATCCAGAAAACATGGATAGACTGCTTGATTTTAGCATGCAGCATGAACAATAGCTTTTTCAGGATCATTGTCTTAGACTGTAAATTTATCAAAGCATGAACCATCTCTGTTATATTAACAGGATACTGAGGACAATGTATACTAATAAGGCCACAAATAAGAACTGGGAACAAACAACTGTGAATTCTTACCCTTACTGAGATAATAGCTGGGTCCCACTTAGCAACATAAATACAATAGTAAACACATTTACAACATATACAACACATTTGTACCAATAAAATAGATAAATATATGTGTGTATGAACAGAAGGCTATCTGCGTACCTGGTACTCAGCTGACCTACTAACAAAATGACAGGCCTTTGACCCCCAAGACATAGGAGAGACATTTAAACACATGGTCATCTTAAAATTATTTTTACTGTCTGTTGTGGATTCTTAAACATTCCAGCTCTAAGGAGAGCTTGGAGAAGTTACTTTTCAGGACTACAAATACCAGAATATCCCTGTTAGTATGGCTACTCAATGGGGAGTTGTAATAAAATATATATATATATTTGTTCTGCCCTGTGGTTCAGCACTTTTATGGAGTGAGGCAGGGCCCATTTCTGCTGTCTTTGCCAGCCTTTGATAAGCCTGTTAGCTGTCATTTTACCCTCTGGCTATCGAATGTGGTGGTGGATTAGGCAATGCAACAAGATCAGGCCACCAGGTATCTCAGGAAAGATGCTGACATAGTGATAAAGGCTTCAGAGCTTCCTTTCAGAGTCTATGGTCCATTACATTAGAGCCTTGCACAGACACAATTAAGATCTTACTACATTATTTTAATACATTCCTCCAATTTACATATGGTAGCTTTAGATGCAGCTTCTCCGTGACAGCTTTGCACAACCAGAAGGTTCCATAATTCCAGGACAGATGGAATTACAACACCAGAGTTAACTGTCCATTTCTGTGTCTTACAGCATATGAAAGCTTTTGACTGTGCACATGTATCAGTACTACAGCATTATACCACAGTGGTACTGGCAATACTATAAGCAAATACACTGACACAAATATTTAGATTTGAAACTTAATTTCTGTTATGCCTTTTTTGGTGCTAAGTTCTGCTATATTTCCAAGAAAAAAATCACATCGTATTCTCATACATCTAAAAAATTTTGCCTGACCTGAACCTGAAAATAGGGGAAAGGAAGGGTAATTTATGGGAAATGAACTATTCGACTCTGCCATGTTTGTTTGCTTGCTCTTTTCCCAGGTGAAAGTCACTACTTCAAATTAAGCAGACTGCACAGATCCATAGTCTTGGACACACGTGTGAGCCAGACAGCCACTACCAAACCCATCTTACATTGTCCTTACTGTGAATTTAAGATTAAGGGTTAAATCCAAAAACCCTATTTCACACTTTCTCAATAACTCACTAGTGATGAAGCCACATGATTCTCCATGCACTTACAGAAATCATGGAGGAGATTTAAAAATGGATACCATGCAATTATCAAGCTGATAATCAACAAGTTCATGTTCTGAATTGATGTGCTTCCATACTATCAAGCATAACGAAGAAAGGTAAGGGCACCAGCGTACCATCCTGAACGTACCCCTTTTTATCTGATTTCAGAAGTTAAGTAGGGTTAGGCCAAGAGCTGATGTCACACCAAAGGACTGACTCAGAATAAATTAGCTTTCCACATTGTCAAGTTAACACTGAACATTATCAATTTCTTCTATTATTCCATGCCCCTGCTAGCTTTACACAACCAAATGTCTGATTACCTGGAGCAGAGTTCAGTCTGATTCTCAGGCCAAATTCAAAAAGCCAGAGTTTATTTTTAGACATTTTACATTTATCCAAAAAGTTTCTTCATAACAAAGTGAGTTAAAATTTGGTATATTGCAGAGTTCTAACCAGTATAATCCACAATTACAACCCACTGAAGTTTCAATTAACAGAAGCTATCTAGAATAAAGTTCCAGTGTAAAATTAATTAAAGGCATCCAAAATTAGTTTCAATTAAACTTTGCAAATAAAGTGCACCCAAAATTGAAGCCAAGTACCTGTCCCAGAAGGATGGCACTCTTCACTGCAGCTGTTTAGTTATATGAAAATTACAGTACCTTGGAATGCTGAAATAAAGTCTGTCAATAGCAGAAATAATGTAATATAGGTAAACTGATAAAATACATATTATGTACTTCCAGCCAAAAAAGCGGAAACAATTTATTGATAAAGTGAAGCAATACAAAAGACATAAATTGCTTTTCCTTCTGGCACAAAAAATATAAATCTTTTTGACAGGCAACTTTGGGGTGATTAACATTTAGACATAAAGGTTATTTAACATTTCAATACAAAGGTTATTGCCATAAAGATTATATCAAGTTATAAGGTTATCCTTACCAGTTTTTCTGATGAAGCTGTTCCTTATAGAATAGGACATGTCTGAGTACTTCATCTATTTCAGAGCAGCTGTTGTGTACACAAACCCAAACAAGAAGGCTGTGCCAGAGAAATGGTTTAATTTTGAACTGCTTTTGTTCAGGATTTAATTCAACTGCTGTTCCAGTACTCATGAGCGACTAGGAAAAAAATAAGTTAAATCCATTAATAAGGCCTTGTGAATACAAAGTTAATTGGTAATTTTCTGCACAGACTTGCATCCCAGGTTTTTCCCTCAAAATATTTCATGCGGAGTGCCTTTCATTTCACTCTCACAATGTGTTAAAAGTACACAGGAAAAGGAATAAAATGTGTTTTATTTGCTGTCTTTGATTATAGTTGTCTGATGTCACTGTTTTATTGTATTGTATTAGGCTTTAAATAATTTATTATCTGCATTGTTGTACACTTCCCTGGGATCTGATTTGATCAAGGGCAAGAAAAATGCTTTGAATTAATCAGTCAATGAGACACACAGCTACTCACAAGATTATAGCCTCAAGCCTTGTGCTACATTACACAATTGCCTGGTGCAGTCTCTGAGATGTTTCCCAGGAACCTTTGCATTGTTGCAAGGGATCCTGAGACACAGTCTTGAACGATACTGTACCTCTGTGCTTCCATTAAAGGATCTACTTAGATTACACGAGGGATCAAAAAAAGAACAGCCTAGTTCTGTAGTCCTACAACCACCTTTGACTTTCACTATAGCCCAACACCATGCTTTCACTTATCATTATTTTATTTCTTTGCTTGTTTAATTTATAAGCGAACTTACTCTTGATAAGGGGACCTAAGCCAACTCACAATATTAAAAAGAATACAATTAAAAACATGATAAATTAAACATTTAAAAAATTAAACTATATGCCAATTAAAATACAATTGAATAATTAAAAGCAAGCAAACCCCAAAAACTATCTTAACTTTAAAAAGGCATTCAAGGACTCATTATGGAGGTCATACCCTCTTATATCTTTTGCAAATGACAGAAGACATAGTCACCGTTGTGTTTAAATCAGGCAACAGAAGTGGTTTGTGTAAATTTTATTTTAAACTGCTTTGGTAATAGAAATCTAAAAACATATGATACAAAGGCTTAAATGAAACAAAGCCAATCTAGAAGATCAGCAATCACCATATAAGTCACACCTTTCCTGGATGAGCCTGCATCTTCAATTTTTCAGTGCGATACTGGTGGCTCATTCTTATACTTGTTTTACACTTCTTATGCAGCTGCTCCAGAAATTTTGTAAAACAGAAGCAAAAAAAGCCAAGACTCTATTCTCATGTCATTACCACAATCCAACATACAGAAAGACTGTGATTTAAAATAATGCCATTTTAAGTTGGCTCATTTACTTTTTAAAAAATAATTTTAAGCAAGGACACAAAAAAAGAGCCCCTCTGTCATAATGATGTCTGCTAAGGAAGAAGATGCTTCTGGAAAACAGGAAAAGAAGTAATAGTGGGAACACACACCTTCAAACTGATGCAAAGCTTCCCTGTTGTCCTGAAAAACCAAAGTGCTTCACAGAAGTACTGGAGTTGGAAGGCTGGTATGCATCAGGTATGAGAAGGTTTAACAGATTTCCAATATATTGCATACAGTCTTCTCAAAGGCAGCTATGTTGCATGATTTCACATGTAGGCAGTCCTCTTGGCAATGGTGCAAGTAAATTATAAACGGCAACCACCTAACACCTTTCAGCGGCACATTACAATCTCTCCTCTTACATGCCTATTTTTATTTTTCTTATTTCAATGACTGCCATTTTTTAGCATAGCTCTGAATCTCTCCATAAAAAGAAACAGAGCAGAAAAAGATTCCAGCAGCATTATAGAGAAGAGAGCTAAAAGTATCAGGGTGGGGATTCAATTACTATTAATGGGGCTTGGTCTCCATAATATATTTAATTAAGTTGTGTAATCAATTATTCCTTGAGGTTCTCTAAATTGAGGAATACATCTCTATAGCCCCCTCCAGCAAACCAAGATGAGTGAAAAGATCTCTAACAAGAGTCCTGGGTAATTTAAAACAAAATCAGTTCCAGGCCATACCCTACCCCTCAAGTTTTACTTTCAGGTTCATGCTGAAATATGGATTGCTTCAGCCCATGAGCTACATTAGCCCTAACACAGTGGGGTCAAGAGGCAACACAAGGGGCTGAAAAATGGAAGACAGTACAACATAAGCCAGCTCATTGGTTTTCATTGTTTGCTCTTTCAGTAGGCCCTACCATCATTAAGCAGTTAAACAAGGAGTTGCAGTTTGGGAAACAGCAGGATTCGTGCTTCCCTATGAGACATGCCCTCTCAGAATCTACCAGTCTGAGAATTTCCTTGTGAACTGACAGGAGAGATGGATAGAGCTTGGAAAAGAAAAGGCTAGGGATGCAAATCCTTATGTGTTTTGTCCTCACAGGCAATGACACAGAACATATTTTTACTCTTCTCACCTTACAAGAGGGTTTGATAGTAATTGTGTGATTTGGGTAAACTGCATTACTTACACAAGTTATATAACTTGGCTCAGTTCAATTCAGTTTGCTTCTTAAAGAAAACAGGCACTAGATTTGCACAGACTGCCCCAGAAGCATTTTGTATAAATTACAAAAATGTCAGTGAGAAAGAAAGCACTCCTTGTCTCCTTCTTGTGCTGGAGCCAAGGAATTTCTCAGACCTTGAACATTTCTCAGGTGTCTTGTCATATCAAGGCAGCCTTAATCAAGGAAAATGAGGAATTCAGTGAGTATTCTTTTCATGAGTATGCCATCATAACTATATAGCACAAAACCTACATTTAATACAACATATTGAGGACAACTTTGAAATTGGGAAGATCACACAGGTAGTCATTGTTGACCTCTTGGCTGCCTATCTATTCATCATCAAGTACTACTGCTAAAATTCTATAGTCTAACCAAAAATTATCAGCTGACTAAAGTAATAGCAACTCTTTTGCAAAATCACAGATTTTTCATTAACTTTCAAGGGCAACACAGCCAATGGAGGACTCAAAAGAATGGCTTCTTCCAGGGAAGTGCACTGGCTTCTGTTTTGTTCTGCATGCCAGTGATCAACCACTCCTTCAAGGCAACATAAGTTTTATTGATGCTGATGATCTTGTACTTGCTGTTTAGTCAGTAGAATACTTTTAGATGATAGAATACGTAGCTTTCAGATGGTACATGCATTAGAAGAAGTTGGCACACATCATGATAGAAATAAACTTAAACCCAATCCTACTAAGACTCAAATACGTGCCTTCCACTTGAGAAACAAGCCTGGAAGGGCATCCAACTAAATAATTGGTTTGCCCCCAAATACCTAGATGTTACTTTGAATCAAACACTGACCCATTAGAAAGAGTGTCAAAATGCAAAGCAAAAGGTCTCCACAAGGAACAATATTCTTCAAAAGCCATTGAGAACCAGTTGGGGCACACAACCACAAACACTAAGACCTGCAGCCTTGGCCCTATGCTACTCTGCAGATGAATATACCAGTCCACTGTGGTATAGTTCAGCCTATGCAAAACAAGTAGATGTAGCACTCAATGAAAGTTGTAGAATTATTACTGGATGTCTGAAGTCAATTCTTATTGATAAAGTCAATTACATAGTAGGAACACTAGGGAACTCAACTCCCAACTTCTGGCTCTGCAAATACGTACCAAACTCACTAAGCTATCCAGCATTTGCTACAACAAAAGGAAACCTTTGGATCCAACCTCTTGTCATAAATTTGAGAAACATTAGAAATGTCAGCCTATCTTTGACAACAGGCCCTGTAGAGTTCTAATGAATATTTCCTTATCCACCCGCCTTGCTAATTTGTATTTTTTTACAGCAATGCTCCCATTCAATTACCTACAATGCATGGACTGTGTCATTATAGCAAGGCTGGGCAAAATACATCCTAGAACCTGCATGAGATCCACTGAAACTGCTTTTGCAGCCCAGACCTCCACAGCAAAAAATATTTTCCCAAAAGAAAACAAAAGAAAAGCAAAGCTGGACTAGACCAAAAGAAAAAAGAAAAAAAAGAGGAGAATTACTGGACTGGAAACTTTTTTAAAAGATCACAGAAGCCCTCTGAACCATTAAACACCCCAAAACATTTGTTTTGCAAAATCATAAGTATATTTCTGACTACGTCAAGGTTTTTCCCCAGTGTTATTTATATTTGGGCCACTTTATCAGGCCCACAGAGTCTCCCAGGGAAAGAAAACTGGCCCTGGGCCTGTCAAAATGGTCCATTCCATTGCACGGCACATGATCCATTGGGCTGACAGAGTCCTGAAGATGCTTGTTTCAGATGTCCATACATTGACTGGATGCAGTCGAATGGACTGAGGTTGAACCCGGACAAGACGGAGGTCTTGCAGGTGGGCGGCCCCAATGTCAGTGGTTTGGGGAACTCCCTCTCTTTTGGGTTTGCAGTCTGGGGGTCCGTCTTGACCCGGCACTTACCATGGCACTTACCATGGAGATCCGTGGTTCGGTCAACCCACTTACATCTTCGGCGGATCACCCAGTTGCGTCCCTATCTAGATGTGGGGGCACTCACCACGTTGGTCCATGCCCTCGTAGTCTCAAGAATAGACTACTGTAATGCTCCCTATGTGGGGCTTCCTTTGAGACTCATGCGGACGCTTCAGATGGTCCAGAACACGGTGGCCAAGTTATTAACAGGGGTGAAAAGATTTCACCATATTTCCCCCACCCTGGCCGCCTTACACTGGTTACCTATCCACTTCCACATCAATTTCAAGGTGCTAACTATTACATATAAAGCCCTAGACGGTTTAGGCCCTCAATACCTGGCAGAGAGCCTTCTACCACCTAGTTCTACCCGTATCACCCATTTCAGTCAGACCGGGCGGCTGAGGGGCCTAACTCCAAGAAAGATCCGAAGGGAAAAAACTAAAAATCAGGCCTTCTTGGCAGTGGCCCCTCGCCTCTGGAATAATTTACCAGCAGGGATCCGCCTGGCCCCCTCGCTGAGGGTCTTCAATACCAATCTGAAGACATGGTTATACAGACAGGCCTTCCCTACAGCCATCACCTAGCCTATTTCTTTTCTTTTTTCCTCTCTTTCTTTTTCCATCTTGCACTCTGCGATTAATTCAGATTTTACCTTTAGTTTATTTTTTATGCTTTATGTAAACCGCCCAGAGTAGACATGTTCTAGATGGGCGATATATAAGTTTAATAAATAAATAAATAAATAAATAAATAAATAATAAAACTATTTCTTTTGCTGAACTACTGCCAACCAGTCTAGTTAACACAGTTTTCATCCTTCTTTACTGCATTACTAAACGTGCTTATTTAACCATGGCAATGCTATTCAATGCATCGTACATCATTCTATTATGTGTTACCTACTGTGCCAATAAATGCCTTATCCTGTCTCTCTTCCAAATCTGCTTGTGTTGCTAATGATGAATCAGAAAGGACCACTGTTTCACAGATAGTTTCTCCAGCCTTCAGTATAAAATGAACCATAAAAAGGATGTTTGGATAAATCTGATAGCAGGTTTCACAAGCTGCTACTGCTGTGGGACAAAAAAAAAAGACATTTGACTTACAGATTATATATATATATGTATAAACTTTTCTACTGTTGATCTTTTACTATTACGTGAACACTATCTTTAGGTTTTGGTGGAAGACCTTCAGCGGATTTATTTTCCATACGATATTTATAATTGTATTGTGACCCCTTGTGGTGCAACAAAAAAGTGCAGATGAGATTCTAGGAAAGAGATTATGTAACTCACAGATAGAGATGGGCAAATCTCTCTCTCTCTTTTTTTTTTTTTTTTTACTTCTGCAACATTCTGGAGGTTTTTTTGTAGAACGGGTTTGTTGTGTGCCATTTCTGTGCAGTTTGCAGCTCTCTCTTTTTAAGTCTACAGGAAAATTCACACAACGATTTTTGTTTACCGTTTCCCAAATATAAGCATTTTTTTAAAAATCAAATAATTGTGTCGGAAATACTGGAGAAGAGCAAAAACTAAGTGCAATGGCATAAACCACAGCAGGAAATCAATGCCAATTAATATGTAGCCCCTTGTATCCATTGCTAGACATCAGTCATGTGGGCTGGTGCACAATAATGAATACAAGCAGCAACTCACTGATTAACAGAAATTTACCATTTTAATTTATGCCACTGCATTTACACCAGCATAACTGATCAGTACACTTCCCCCTTCAACAATGCTGGGGTTAGGGTGCCAGACCCCCCATGTAGTTCAAAGTCCATACATAACTCATGCCTCCAAAAACATAACTACAAAGCACAAACAGTTGATTCACTCACTCACTCACTCACTCACAAACACACAAACACACACACACACACCCTGCATCAGCCTCCCAACATGCCACAACACCTCCCCGGCTGCCACATAGAGCCATCATGACAGGAGAGGGGGCTGGCCAGACCACCAGCATCAGACCAGAGGTCACTGTACTGCCAACAACATGGCATAAGGAATTTACAGACAAATTACATCTTTTAGGCTTCTCTATGGACTTCTTTCTGAGTCAGCCTTATGACAGTACCAAGTCAATGCTTGTACAACATATTAAAGATATAGACCTCCAGTATTCACTAGCATGTGCAGACAGGACCTGTTCACCAATGTACTTTGGTTTAAATTTTAACTTTCCCAAGTCAGCAAATTATACCAAATCACAGTACCAAGGTATCGTTTTGTCTTCTCAGGGGCTAGGTTTAATTGCTTTCCCTCAGCCTTTTTAAAAGGGCGCTTAAATAACATTCCCTATGGAGAAAGGATATGCCCCTGTGAGGAAGAAACAGTTGAGTCCTTGGCACACACCATTCTACGTACAATGCAGCTTATATAGGTTCAAACGTATCCGCTATCTCTACCCAATAATGTGGAAATGTACTAATATATCTCCCACAGACTACCTGAAGTTTCTACTGTCGGGAGAGAACCAATTAATAACACAGTCGGTGGCTAAGTTTTTATTCTCAGTTTTAAGAATTCATAAAATGTTATATTAAGACAACCACCTGACTCAAGATTTATACTGTCAATATGTTATAACAACTTACTTAATCTGTATATCTTGTATTATGTTTTTATCTTTGAATTTTTGGGTCTATGACCGTATAATAAAACTTAACCTAACCTACTGCCAACAACAGTGCCCAAGGTAAGCTCAAGACCCACCCTTCTCAGACTACTTCCTGGAGACGAATAGCAGCACAGTATTTATTGAATATTTATTTACTGAATTATTTATTTATTTAAAAAATGCATAAACAAAACTGTGCTGCTAAGATTCATACAATTCAAGGGAGAAGTGTACAATTCTGGCTGCTAGCTAACAGTGAACCAAATATTCCACCAACAACGGAAAGAAAAGAGATTGTTCTATATATTTGAATTTCTTTTGGTAGCAATCACTCAGTAAGCCAATTGTTTTCATCAAAAGAATGCACATATTTAAAATAAGAAAATTTTATACACCCTAATATGGTATCAAAAGTGTCTGAAGACTGGTTCATTCATGCTATAAATGGGAAGGGAATCTTTTTTTTTACACTGGAAAAAATGCAGTATCATAAATGTTATGTTATGTGCTGTTAAATCAGAACTGACTTATAGTGACCCTAATAGGACTTTTAAGGTATGTGAGATATTTAAGGAGAGTTTTGCCAGTTAGACACCCTCAGTGAGCTTCCATGGCTGAGTGGGGATTCAGACTCAGGCCTCCTGAGTCCTAGTCCCTCAATCTATCCACTACAACACACTGTGTATCCTGTATCATATACAGGTTTCTAAAATAATAATGTTTATCTTTTAACAACATTCTACCACCAACAGCAGAACAGTAATAATTTGCCAGTGGCTCCCCAAACCTGAAAGATCTGTCTCCCAAGATTATTTCTAAATCAATGGATTCATTTCAGAAAAAAAGGGGAGATCAGACTGTTTTTAATCCTTTTGTGGAACATGTGTGTGTGTATCTTAAGGATATGTATGTGGATCTTAAGAAGTCATTCAGGAACCTTACATTTTGGGGATCTCTCCAGGTATGTTTTCTGTATCTGGCTACTGCAAACATGTAATGAAGGGGAAACAACTATAATATCAGCATTGTTTTAAATGTCTGATTCTGCACTCATCTTTCTCTGTATGAACTTGTGACCATGACAACCAGTAAAAGTAGCAAGACAGCAATACCTCTGCAGTCTTACCACCACAGCAACTGCCTGCTGAGTCATTGCATACATTGTACATGTATGCTGAGATGCATGACTTGTGCTAGGAAGGTACAGTATTTGACATTGGGTTCATTTATTACAATATGTGACAAGCGAAAACTGAACTTGATTTTGTCAAGCACCCTTAGCTTCTTTTGCAATGACGCGTGTATGAAGCAACCTGCACGGGGTATTCATTATTCTGAAGAGTGAGACCAGAGTGATGGCTGGCAGAGATTTTCAGGTGAATTTTGCATTGCCAGATTTGTTGAAGCAATAAACTCCTGCCACTTGAAACACAGAACGCTTCCTACTTGAAACACATGCTAGGTCATGGCAGCATGACATAAAGGCCAGTATTCTGTTGCTTTTTTTTTGTTTGCACACAAAAGCAAAATTGCAAAAACAGAACTGACTAATCAATGGGGTGCCAGTTGCACATCTGGCATCTCAATTAGCTACAGACATGTGCACAATTTCCCTTTCATACATGGTGAAAAACAACAGGATACTGGCCCAAGCCTTCAAGTAATTCACATTAATAAAAACCCATTTAGAATGTGGCATTCATTTTTGAATCAAACTATGTGTTTTGAATATTCTCTAGTTTTAATTATAATCTAAAAGTTATTAACAGCAATTAAGTATTTCACAACACTGAAGAAAAGGCAGACTTTGTAGCAGAACATTTTCCCTATATCTTTTTAGCTAGTATATATTCCTGGCCAGAAAGATACATGACCCATCCATTTGACAAAGGAAAACAAAGGAAACCTCACCAAATGGCTCACACTTACCTTTCATGTTTTATAGTTCCCAAAGGACAAGGCAGGTAAGACAATGTCATGCAAACAGAGAGGAGATTCCCGAGGTTTGATTTTCATAAATGGCACGATGCCATCGCCTTATTGGTATGATATTACCTCCTAATGACAACAGACTATGGCCAGAATCCAACTGGGATTTTATTCTGCAGCAGCTGAAATCCACTAAATTATGGTGGCAAATTGCTGCTAATTGACAAGAAGCCAGTTGTGTACCTGGTTATATGACCAGGCAAATATGCTGATATGACTTATGAGATTTTACTTACTCCAGAGTAAACGCTCAAAAGGATTCTGGTCTATGTCTATGCTTCAGCTATCTACCATTTTGCAAAATCTAATAAACACAAGGTACTTTTACATTAAAACTGTGATATTACCCTGTTTCCCCAAAAATAAGACAGGGTCTTATATTAATTTTTGCTCCAAAAAATGCATTAGGGCTTATTTTCAGGGCATGTTTTATTTTTTTCATGTACAACAATCTACATTTATTCAAATACAGTCATGTCATCTTCTTCTGGTTGCTGCACAATGGTGGAGGGCAGGGTTTCACTTAACTGGGGCTTATTTTTGGGGTAGGGCTTATATTATGAGCATCCTAAAAATCCTACTAGGGCTTATTTTCAGGTTAGGTCTTATTTTCGGGGAAACAGGGTACTCAGCCAAATCTTTGGAAGAATTCTCCATTATTCAAGTAGTGAATGTGTCTTCTCTAATTTCAAAGCTCATGGTGTTGTAAGGCATAGGGCCATATTGCTATAGCTATTGATATCCATTATTAGGCCAAGGGCCACATGAAATTAGATGGAGGGATATAGGTTGCCCACCTCTGTTATAATTACTGAGCAGTGAACTTTGCGTAAGTAGGGGAGTACAAGAAGAAGTAAATCTAGTTGGAGCCTTTCTGCTTAAAGATAAGTGTTTGGGGAATGGGGGTAGCATTACTGGGATAGGCAAGATAAGTGAGGCTGTAAATCTATTAGATATCCAAGTGTATCCTAAGTACATCAGAAGAGATAAATAGAATGTACAACTTACCTTTTAAACCAATATGAAGCCTAGATTTGGATTCTGCAGAAAAATTCTGGCCACCAAAGAAATGCAACAAAAGAAGCCTTAAAAGGACCAAGAATCCAAGCTGTCAAAAGAACACAAAGATGTTCAATGGAACTGTGCTGCTTTCATTCATTTCTTGGTACCCCCTAAACTGGATGTTCCAACTGTGCTGCTAATTAAGGGAATGTTGCTTATGTTTAGGACTCATTGGTCGCCTCCCTCTCAATTTTTCTCTTAAGGTCTACTACCAGCATCCTGCTGACATATTATGCAACGTTATACTTTCAGAATCACTGCTTCGGATAAACACCTCATCTATAACTACAAACGTCTACTGGTGATCTCCAAAAATCAAGTTGTTGTTTGTTTGTTTGTTTGTTTGCTTGCTTGCTTGCTTTATATACCGCCCATCTGGCAGCCAGGGCCACCCTGGGTGGTTTACAACAGATAAACAAACAACAGAATAACAACATAATACATATACAAAATAATAATAATACAATTGGGACAGTTGTACCAAACCCCTTCGAGCTGTGTGCTTTAATCATTGGTTCTTTCCTCTTCTCTAATGCAAGATGATTCCACAAGATGATTGTCTCAGGAGAGTATACCACTGTCAACTTAAAACATGGCTGTATTTAACACAATTTCATTATGAAAAGTGAGTATTTACATTTCATGTTCTCCAAAACCATGTAGGGAAAGGTAAACATCTTGCACATGCGACAAGGAAAAGCAATCTAATTGCTGGTTGCAATCTGAAGAGACATGAACTGATAAAATGTATCTGAAGAGATAAGAACTGATTTAAAAAAGTATCTGGGCTGATTGCTTGGAGAAAGGGAATTTTCAGGAGAATGATGAAAGAAGTTCAGTGGGGAATTATGCACAGAGATAGACGATAAGCATCCTGAACTTTACCTGAAACACAAGTTACTCAAACACAGGAGCCAGGTCAAAGTTAAGAGTTTACAGGACCACATAGAATCTTATTTCTTTCTGTTACCTGATTCCAACTCAGGCTACAGTTAACTCTCCAGTTGTTGTACTGGAGACTCTGTAAGTAAGCTGAAATTAGGATAAAAACAGCCTCTGCTTGTAAGGTGCAAGAGAGTTTAAGGTGCCTGGGCCCAGCTGGCAGAGTCCCAAGAGGCAACTCAGAGTGGCCATGGAAATCCCATGGGTCTGGGGTCTTTCTTTTTTAAAAATTAACCAGCAAAAACCTAAAAACCAACCAAATTAAGCACAGGACGGGCAGTGTCTTCGAGTGAAGAACAAATAACAAATCATTTCAGAGATTTCTGTTTCTTAATTATCTTAATAATGCCTACAATGGCCCATAATGTGCCTAATGACTCAAAATCAATTTTTAAAAATATTCTATTTGGCACATGACAGGGTATTTCACACATTACAATGACGTCTAAACCAGAGTAACAGGGAGGGGGTGAGTGAACCCAATAAAGCTTGAGAAAATTAATAGTCTCTTTACAGCCACCATTAAAGAAAAGAGTGCTAAAACAAGACAACAGAAGTATTGTAAAGTGTATTGTAACTTGAGATATCAAAATAATTGAGTTTCTTAAAATAGCCGGGGCTGCTAACCTTTGATTTTCCTGGGAATAGGTCTGAGAGCAATAAAAGATTCAGGGCAACATACTGGCAGCCTATTGTCTGAACAGGGTGGTGGCTTATCCCACAGTGGAAGAATGTGGTGCCTCTGCAGTGTTCAGACCACAGGCCACTGGCACTTTCAGGACATGGATACTACACAACGAACATAACTCGTATTTGACCCACTGTTTGTGCTATGTTCCTCACTGTTCCTTTTAACATTTATTCTGTCAACTACATGATGTTAACACTAACTACAACCAGATCCAATTTTGGGGTATGAGTATGCAGTATATTTTGTTTGGCTAGCAAGGCTTCTGGGTTTTTTTTGTAACATTTCCAGTTGCCATTTCACCCACTAAACATTTTTTTAAAAAAACAAGGGATTTGAATGCTGGCGAAAGGGCAGTTAAGAGGGTGGCAATAATGGCACAGAACAGGGGTGGGGGAGAAGGGGCTGTGTGACATGTATATACTTAAAATACACCTTCTCAGGATAATTAAGCAGTTCTGTGTAAACAGCAACAGTGATTTAAATACCAGGGACGTTTGCAACAACCTGGGGAAAACGTCAGTGTAGTCATGCCCTTATAGTGTGGATAGACAGGATACTAACTAGCTTTATGGGTTACTAATTTTTGCCAGCTTACTTGCAAGACCAGTGACAGGACTGAACTCTCTCTTTCATCTTACATTGAGGTCAAAGATAGTGCCTGCTGCTTTATAAATATCTCCTTGATATTCACATTGCTTAACACTGAGCTAATGGTTATGTTGACCACTGTGTTCACCACTGTGACCATTACAACCAATATCTCCTGAACCTCATACAGTATTCAGTTTCCAACCATAGCATCTATATCTGGGAGAATCACAGGACAAAGAATTTTGAGAAGGTTAAGATTTCTACAAAAGACAAGTCTTAAGCCTAGAATGGAAATTTTCACTTCTATGGTGGGATCCCTTGCAAGTCCTCAGGAAGCATATAATTTGGCATCTTATGGTGTGAGCACTCAGGGAATTAGATAGCAATTTGGTCCGCTGGTGGAACTGCTGGGTTTGATCTATAGTAGGAACTCCTTATCCACGGGATCTGTATCCAATCATTCACTTATCCACAATTTGAAAACATTAAAAATATTAAAAGAAAAATCATAGAAGTACTGTATATATTTGTAAAGATGAAGTTCCCAGAACTGGCCACTAGAGGGAGCCAGAGATCATGCTATGCATAGTGTTCGTTTTTAAAATAGTGTTCACTATAATTTGCATTTTTCAGCATTGGTGGGGGGGCTTGGAACTGATCCCCCACAGATACAGGAGTCCTAATGTATTTCCGGATGATCACATGACACACAGCTAAATGTGCTCCAGCCCACCCCCAATCTATGCCCAAGCTGGACCTTTTTTGTCCAGCTGCAAAGCTTCCACTTTTTGAGGCCAGGCTGGAGCAATTCCCCAGCAGACAGAAGGGTCGCTTTAAAAGAGATGGCTCCTGTCAGAGTGACCCTTTCTGGTGCAATCAGGTGCACGCCTTTGCAGCCATCTGAGCACAACCGTAGTTTGGTTTTAACTTTTTATTACATATTTGAAGATATCAGGTCCTATAGGAATTTCCAGTTAATTGTATTTTGGATAATGAGCCAAAGAATTTATTTATATTTGAAAAAGCACAGTTGTCCATGCACAGAGGCGTCAACAGAGAAGTCCACAGGGCCATCATATACATTGCTTGTGCTTGAGTAACTTCCATTTAGGGAAACAGAAGATTAGAACAGGATAATGAAAGAAAGTGCATACTTCTCTTGGTAATAGCCAATGTGCTGTTGTCTCTGTATACGTGGGTGGACTTTTGTGCACATACCAAGTTCGTGAAGCAAATTAATAGGGCTCTATAGAGATTATATTCACAAAGAAAAGAAAGTGCTTATTGGCTGGAATGAGATTAGGATTTTTATTTCAAATGTTCCTGGGATTATTAGTGAACAGATCCCATGGCTGTTGAGTCTCAAAATTGAACAGGGAAACCATTGCAGTTCAGCTAAAGGGCCCTATGAATGACAAGAAAGAGATACATGATGGAAGTTCAGGGCTAAACCATTAAACAATGATGCCGTAGTCATTTCTTCAATTACCCTACAGGTCTTATTCAGCTTTCAGAAATAAATGTTCTCATTTGGACATTTTCATTTACATGGCTTCAATTTCATCCTCTCTCTTGAATGTATAAATCTCTTGCTGCTACTTTAAGCTGATGTGACCTAACATAATACATTTTAGTTAATGATAATCCATAAGGGAGAATAAAGAGTTCACATCATTTAAATAGCAAGAAGCCCATTATGCAAAAAGATTGCTAAAATTATTAGTTAACCATGCCCCCTGGGACAAGGGAAACACTATTGCTTTTTGTATGCATTTTAGAGCATTTCATTAAAGGATCACGTGAAAGCAGAAACTGCATTTCACAACATATTTCTTTATGGACTACTCGAAACCAGTGAATTCAGGGAGATACAAAGTCAGGCTGAAGCTAGTAATAATGATGATAGCATAAAATAGAAAAGTGTCCTGCCTTTACTTGAACATTTTAGAGTGAATCGTTTTCTCTAATAAAAGCTGGACAGTGTAAACTGCAGCTCTCATAACTCACTTCAATGGCAAAGATTTTAAGTTAGGTCTGGAAGAAGAGCAGCTACATCAAGTATAGCATCTGGTTGTATATCAGTGGTTTTATACTGAATCATGATACATATTCTGAAAAAGTACAGCCCTTTTTATTTTCACAACTGTACATCACTACCAGCATAATGGAGTTTCAACCACCCATACTGTTCTGAAAAACAAAATATTTTAAGGTGGAAAGTTTTAAACTGAAATTTATTAACTGCTCCTCTGTTATGTATCATTCAAAGCAATATACAACATTAAATACAAATACAATTCAAATGTCAATGCAAATATTTCACTATATTCTGCATCCTCAAAATGTATCTGAATTGTATTTTATAGCACCAAAGCTGAAAGGCCACTGAGTGAAAACCGTATCTACCGCAGAAGATGGAGATTTGGGTCAGAAAGGGTCTGGCAGCAAAAGGTGCAGAGAATGACAGGGAAGTCATTACTAGGGAATCTGAGCTTGCAGGGAAATGAACGTAACAATATGCCTGAGCTTCTGATGACACTATAAAGGGGTCACAGTTCCCCACAGATAGTAGCGCAGGTCTCGATGTCGAAGCCGTTGTGACATGGTGAGCCTTAGAGGAATGTTTAGATTGCTTTGATGGAGGTGCAGTCGAAGACTGGGAGTGTCGTTTCCTCGACGTCGAGATGGATGTCGATGTCGAGAGTGGTTCCGTAGGTTGAGACATCATTGTCAACGGGATCTGAGGACAATGCTGTGGGGATTCGCCGCGAGATCTTTTCGCCGGATTCGGTTGCGGGAATCCCTGATAGGCTTCCATTTGGAATTGATTAGTAAAGGGAAAAAGGTTCTCCATGCCAAGTTGTTGAAAGGCAAGTTGTTGGTAGGCTGGGAAGAACGGGAATTGATAATAGGGAGCAAACTGAGGCAGTGGGGCTGCCGGTTCGACATGTTTCCTTTTCCCAGTACGTTTCTTTGGAGATGGAGGAGGAGTTTCAGGTTCCGACGGCTCGGTGTCATAGGCCCGCCCTGAAGTCGGGCTGGAGTGGGCAGTGGCCGGACTGGATAGTGGCTCAGTCCCAACATGGCCAGTGGAGGGAGAAAAGCTACCAGGCAAAGCTGGAGCTTGTGCTGAGGGAATAAGCACCTCATCCCTTTCCATCACAGACACAGGCGCTTCCATGGAAGATTCTTCAAATATAGGAGAGGGTGGGCGCTCTCCGGGTGTCTCCAAGCGAACAGATTTGGTTTTCTTAGGCTTGGTAACAGGTTTCTCCTTTTTCTTTTTAGGCTGTTCCTTGGGGGCTTTAGATTTAGAAGCCCGGGAGGTGTCGGAGCCCGCTTTGGAGCGGGGTGAAGGAGTAGAGTGTCCCGTCGTCGCAGAAGATCTAGGCGGGACTGAGTCTACTCTTGGAGCTTCACTAGGAGCCACGGTAGCAGGGTTCATGGCTGCCTCCCAAAGGTGAGATCTTAATCGTTGGAGTCTGTGTTTTAGCGCAGGCTTAGTAAAGTTTCTACAGGCCGCGCAAGATTGGGTTTGGTGTTTTTCGCCCAAACAAAATAAGCACTTGTCGTGACCGTCGGAGGATGGAATTTTACTATTACAGCCGACACAGCGCTTAAAAAGGGCCGAAGAGGCCATAAAGGGCGGGAAAAAATTGAAAAGATCCAGGGGTAGGGAAAAACAACCGACAAAAGAAGAAAAACTCACAGGAGATCAAACGAAAGGTTGTAGATTGCTAAGTGAAGTAATAATAGGATTTAGCAGTCGTATTTAACAGCACAAAAGGCCAGATAATTGCTCTCTTTCTTCCGTAGAACTGAACCGCACGGCAGAAAAAAGGAACTGAGGGGAAGGGTGAGTGGGAGGAGCATTGCCTCATGGGAGATCATCCCATAAAATTGTTACTTTTAGCTCTAGAATCTTCCGAGATCGTCAGCGCAAGCGCGGACAATACCCCATATGTGTGCATTCACAGAGGCCACGATGAAGAATAAGATATTACAAAGAGGGAAGAAGTGGATTAAAATGTTACTTAAGAACTAAATATAATTGCGATCACAGGATGCATTGCTGGATGCATGCGAATTAATTAAAACTCATACATTGTTGTACTGAGTGTACTGCACATTGTTGACAGTACATCACTTAGATATCAGCACACAGCATAATGTAAGGAATAGCTTGTTTCTTTACATCTTATGACCTGTTGCTTTGCTGAAAATGGTTTGAAAGAAAAAGCTAGCAAAGAAGACATAAGAACTATCATACAATGTTTTTGTGTGTTATGTGCCATCAAGTCAGTTCCACTTTATGGCAACTTTAGATGGGTTTCCAAAGTATGTGAGATATTTCAGGACTCGTTATGACAGCAAACCATCCATCCCCTGTGAGTCTAAATGGCAAAGTGGAGATTAAAACCTAAGTCTCCCAAATCCAAATCTGAAAATCCATCCACTATATTACACTGGCTCTCTATCATACAGTTAGCTCCTGTTATTTCAGTATTAACTTCGTGTTATCATTAGGAAGTTAGATCATCATTAGATTTTATAGAAGTCCCTCATCAACTAACCCCAGAATGGTCTACCTGTCCATCACCAGTGCCACACAGGCTATACCACAATTCCTGAATTAGATAATCTTGTAATCTTGTATGGTAGCCTTGGGCACAAGAACATGACCAAGGCTTTATACTTGCAATTTATAAAAAAGAATTGCACTTTTTTGCTTCTGTACCCAGATTTCTGTCTCTAAGCACATGGTCAGTTCAATCCTCAAAAATTTTTATGCTTTGCTTGCTCTCTCAAACCCAGCAGGCCTCTGCAAAGAAAGATGTCTGCAGCTCCACAACTGGGAAACCCCGTCTTCAATGGCACATGATGCTACTTCTAGAATAATGCAAAAACTTTCCTTGTCTACAATCACAGTGAAGGAGTATTCATTAGGAACCCATGTAAAGAAACAAATTGTACATATTAGGGTACTGAGATACTGTACTATAATTTACTGTCAGAAGTATAACATACCTTGTATAACTTGATTTCACATGAGAACAGAAATTGCTTCTGTACCACATCATGACACAATTTATACAATATAGATTCTGCGAGAAAAAATAAAACCGGAATATGGTCGGCCGCAACAGGAGCATGGTCCAAGGAAATTATGAGAATTTCAAGAGCTTCTGGGGTGAAAAAATAAAATAGAAAGCAAAATCAAATAAAGAGCTCGCTCTACGTTGGCTTAACATTTTATATAGCACTCTTGTCACACCTGCAACAGAATGCTTGCCAAGTTATGAACAAATAAAACAAGTGTTACATCAGTTTCCCCCAGATTGTTTGCCTTTCTTGATTATCGCTTTGATGATAAAGTAATTAAGGCTCATCTCTTTCATAATTTTGTTCAACAGTTGCCGAAATGTTTATGCTAGGCTGTGAATCAAATCTTATTACATAATAAAGCCATCTGAATTAATAAAATTAAACAGGCTTCCAAGAATGCACAATGTACGTTGCTTATTGAGGAAATTTATAACACTTGTTCTCCTGCCACTTTTTGCTTACTGCACTAATGGTTTGGTGTTTTCATATTGGTAATTAAAGAAGGATATATAACGGAGATTTGTTGATTTCCTTTTGTTTCCACATTGTTTTTTAAAACAATCTTCAATCTCCAGCTACCTCATCTCCAATTGACAAAATACACATAAGCTAAATGAAGCTGAACCAGGGAACTACAAAATATGGACCTGGGAATGAGATAGAAGCTGGACACTCCTCTTAGTTGTAAGTTACTCAAAGTCTACACCCAGTGTTTTACCAGCAGTGTGGAAAAGTAGACAAAGGTATTCTTCAAAACCTTCATCCACTGAAAAGGTTGCTACCCCGATTGCCAATCATAATTTTGTGACAATCATTTGAGCCCACATTCTGTGGATGCCAAATCCTGATGACAGTTTTTTATTTATCAAAACACATCTCAACATGGCTATGAACAGATCCACACAACGTGACTGGTGAATACAGAAGTGTCTTCACCAAGGGTCCTCCTAACTTAATAGCAGACCAGTTCCCATTTCTGCATATAAGTCTACAGAGCAGTATTTGTTCCTTTGATTTGTTTGGAGGAAAGACTAAAACAGAAATTGCAAGTATAATCATACACATTAGGATATCATCAAGGCAGGATATATACCAAAAGAGCACTTAAGAAGGATTAAGAGTGTTTCAATACACTGTTTATTTTCTCACAATCCAAGATCAGCTAACTTAAGCTGAGAATACAGACCATAATGTTTTATTAGATCCAGAAGTGACTTTCTTTGAACACCACAGTCTTCAATCCAACAGACACTCCAGCATAGAAAGGAGAGAAGTAATTTTTCCCTTTCATCTCATTGCTCACACACTATGCTAAGCTCCAGATTCTGAGGGTCTTCCAAACCCTCTGGAACAGATTTTCAGGAGACACAGGTGGAAAACAACATTGCCTTGGGTTTTGTCTTAGGTATCAGTCATGCTAAGCTATAGATAACTGATAAATTTGCTTTACATCCATCAGTTTCATTTCCTGTAACAAGGAAAACATGACCCTTTCTATAATTGCACCACTTGCCATTCACTTAAGCCAAAAGAATGACAGCTCTGATAGGTACCTATTATTACAATATTGCCTTCATTCTAAGTGCTCTATCACACATTTAGAGTATTTACAGTGTAACTGTAATTCCAGTGACATTTCTAAATAAAAGGTGTATAGGCTTCTCTGCTTTGACTTTATGAAATAAACTGGATGCTTCTCTCTGGCTCGTTTGCATTAAAAGGAGGGGAAAGTACATTTTAGCCCCCACCCTATCCCAGTCTTTACAACTAACTTAGTATCATGCTATTTTATTCACAGAAATAATTGGGGAAACCTAAAACAAGTGGTTATTTAAAGCAAATTGCTTCAGAAATTTAAATGTCATTTTAAATTACACCCAATTAATGTCTAATTTCAGAAAGAGCTTATAAAGCGGTGGTACTTGAAAAGAAAACCATCATGAGGAATTCTAAATATACATGGATTTGTAACTGCAAAAAATTAACCACCAAGATGTAAGGCAATAGCAGTGTGCCAGTTTCATTGCAGAGCTCTTCATTTGGGTCCTACACGATTCCAGTACTTCAACGAAAACCCGTCAGTCAAGGCTATGCATCGGCTAAATGGAAACAGCAAGCAAAGGCACTGATTTTACAGATAAAGCAAGATGCAAAACCATCAAACTAGGTAGAAATATCTAGCTCAGTGGTCTAGGTCTCTGGCTGCAGAGCCAGAGGCTGGGAGTTCGATTTCCCACTGTGCCTCCTCCAAGCAGAGCAGCCTGTGTGGCCAGGGGCAACCTGCACAGTCCAGGGCATTCCCAGAGGCACGTGATTATTATTACTATATATACACACAATATATTTTCCAATATGGCACCTTCACCTAAGCTTACTTTACAGAGGATTTTCACTGTACTAGCTGGAGGAGGCTCTTGAGAGTCCCCTGGACTGCAAGGAGAACAAACCTATCCATTCTAAAAGAAATCAACCCTGAGTGCTCACTGGAAGGACAGATCCTGAAGCTGAGGCTCCAATACTTTGGCCATCTCATGAGAAGAGAAGACTCCCTGGAAAAGACCCTGATGTTAGGAAAGTGTGAAGGCAAGAGGAGAAGGGGACAACAGAGGATGAGATGGTTGGACAGTGTCATCGAAGCTACCAACATGAATTTGACCCAACTCCGGGAGGCAGTGGAAGACAGGAGGGCCTGGCGTGCTCTGGTCCATGGGGTCACGAAGAGTCGGACACGACTAAACGACTAAACAACAACAAGCTATTACAGATTTTATTGCAAATGTCGAGAACAGATGTAATGTTTTGCTACCTACATGAGACAAGACTGTTCATCTAACATATTTTCATATGTTTGCATCCATGAGACTCATTCTAAAAATCAAGTCAATTCATGAAACATCTGACACCAAAGTTAATGCAAAGATAAGGTTTTACATTTACTATGCCAAAAATCCGTCTGTGAGATGAAATCTCAGTCTATATTACTGGAAATATTCATAATTTTTGCAGTGCTTGCATAGATAAAGAAAATAATATGTGATAAAGATAAAATTTGGAAGAAGCATACCTTCACTGATGTTTCCTTTGCACTGAGCTAACATAATTGCCTCAGTCCATGCTAATGGAAGATCCACATACTTTCCACAGCCTAAGGTGCTAAGACCTGATCGTCTCTGTTAGAAGATGAAGGAAGCAAATGAACAAGGGAAAGTTATGAGTTGAAGATGCTTTCAAAAAGCTATTTATTAATAAAAGAATTTGTGTATATTTAAAGACAGTGTTATGAAGAGATTGCTGATGGAAAACAAAATACTTGGAGTTAATAAGGTAGCAGTGTTTAATTCCTCAGATTGACACTTAAGTACGAAGACAAATGCTTAATTAAAATTATGCTGTTATTACCACGTGAAGTACCTTACAACAAAAGCAATTAATTACTAGCTCTATATCACAGTAATGACTTGCTCTGAATCAAGGTGTAAAGAGGGCTCTTGAGCAACTGCTGAAGTAGAAATGAACCAAATCCACCAAATCCCACCAAAATATATTTCATTTTCCACAGACATTTCCGGTTTGCTCTTTAAACCTAATTTAGTTGACACCATAGATGCTATTCTTCTGTTGCACGCATTAATGCCTATCTGTGCACAAGACGGCAAATACAACTTGACCAACAGTTAACCAATCGGGAGGGGGGGTGAAGTCTTTTTTCAGTCTTTATTCTACTCACTTATGTTTGCATCTAATGAATTAACAAATTAACAACAACCTCCTTTGCACACTTTGTTTGTTAAATGCCTTATTTGTCTTCAATTAGCTAAGTATTTAAAAACCCTGGGGCTATGTGGGTTTCCTTTACCATCCTAGTTTATTTTATGAAAATATTACATCAGCCTGGTAATTCTAAAAACAAAAACAATTACTGCAATAATTTTCATTTTGATAATTTCTTCCTCATGTTAGGTATCAAATACAAATCATTTTATGGATGACTGTTCTGTTGAGATTTTGTTAAAATAATTTTATTTTAATATGTTTGCTCCTATTACCTAAACACAAGCTATATTCGGTGCAGGAACTCCTGTTTTTATTATATATTGTCAGTCCTCAATTCTCAGTATTGGCAATGGAACATATTTTATTGAAGCAATGTTTCTATTTTATTGGGGGGGTTGTATTTCAACATAGCATTTCAACGAGTGGTATCTAGTTCTGGGTATCTGTCTCAGTGAATCTCTCATCTCAGTCCAAATTATCTGTAAACAATATTAAAGTAACGACTGCCAAATTTCAACAACAGCAGAATCAACAAATAGATAACAGGTAAGTTTGGGCCTGGCGTGCTCTGGTCCATGGGGTCACGAAGAGTCTGACACGACTTAAGAACTAAACAACAACAAAAGTTTCCACTTCCTTGTTCTTATTTTCTACCCTTAGTGTTAATACTAGGGTTGCTGTTACCTGATGGAATAAATTTAATCAAACTGATTAAGCAAATTTGAACATGAATAAAAGAAGTAGCTCCAAAAGGACAAAATTATATTTCAGTTTTGGAAAATAAACAAGCCATTATTACCTTTTCCGAACAAACCAAGAATAAAATTCTGCAACAAATTCATTTAGGCTGTTGTACCACTCAGAACTCCTGCCAACCTAGCAGTTCGAAAGCATGCAAATGCAAGTAGATAAATAGGTACCACCTTGGTGGGAAGGTAACGGTGTTCCGTGTCTAGTCGTGCTGGCCACGTGACCACGGAAACTGTCTTCGGACAAACGCTGGCTCTACGGCTTGGAAACGGGGATGAGCACCGCCCCCTAGAGTCGGACACGACTGGACTAAATGTCAAGGGGAACCTTTACCTTTACCTTACCACTCAGAACACACCTATCTCACCTGATTTTGAAAGATAAGCAAGGTCAGGCAAGGTTAGCCTGACTTAAATGGGAGACCACTAGGGATACCAGGGATCTCCAGATAAGGCTAGGAGAGAATCTTGCCTGAAACACTGGAGAACCCTGCCAGTCAGAATGGGGAATAGTGGGCTACATGGATCAAACTGTGTTACTCAGTGCATGGCTATTCCTTATGCTCCTATTTGCAGAAAGGAACCATGATGAGCATGTTTCCGGGCCTCCCACAGCTCCCCCTTCCCTGCTAGAATTAATTCTAATTCTCCTTCATTCCCCTGCTTGTGTTCTTGAATGCCAAGTAAAGGAAGAGAATAACCTACAGTGGGTGAAAGGGGTAAGCACCTCTTTTATTTATTGGTTTTAATTCAGATGTGCTTTTTAATTGATCAAAATATTTCAATTCATTCATTAAACTAATTAAAAGGAATGCAATTCCTTTTGTGTCTTTATTCAGAAGAATGTCCCCCATGTTTAATGGGACCTATTTTCAATTAAGCATATAGTAGGAACTAGAGAACCTTTTAAATAGGACAGGTCCCTCAAATGCTATAGAAAATCTTAAATATCACCTGTTACAGTTCAATACTGTGCATTGAACTGTAAGGTAAAGGTAAAGGTTCCCCTTGACATTTAGTCCAGTCGTGTCCAACTCTAGGGCGCGGTGCTCATCCCCGTTTCCAGGGATGGGAACGTGGAGGGACATGGTGACGCTGCGGGTTAAACCGCAGAAGCCTCTGTGCTGCAAGGTCAGACCAGCAGTCGTGAGATCGAATCCACGCAATGGAGTGAGCTCCCGTCGCTTGTCCCAGCTCCTGCCAACCTAGCAGTTCGAAAGCATGTAAAAATGCGAGTAGATAAATAGGTACCACCTCGGTGGGAAGGTAACGGCGTTCCGTGTCTAGTCGCGCTGGCCACGTGACCACGGAAACTGTCTTCGGACAAACGCTGGCTCTATGGCTTGGAAACGGGGATGAGCACCGCGCCCTAGAGTCGGACACGACTGGACTAAATGTCAAGGGGAACCTTTATCTTTACCTTACAGTTCAATACACTTCACTGCCTCTGAGAATGACACGGCCCATAGATATGCCAATCATTTGCCAACTCTTAGCACTTCTGTGCTTTTCCCAAAGGAAACCACATGCATGAAATCTTCATGCAAGACCTTTTTTTCTTTTTCTTTTTTGCTGAGGAAAGATTTGCCTGAGCATAGGTTTTAAAATACTAACAGAAGAACAACCCATGTTCCCAAATATTGAAGGGGAACTTTCTTTCTGTCTTTCTCCTTTTTCTTCTGTCTGTTTAGACAGAAGACAGACAGACAGACACAGTGGTTGGTATTCAGTTCTTTTGAAGCATCATTCTGTAAGCAGCAATAATGATTAAAAGAAACAACAGAGAAACAACATGTGATAAGGCAGAGAATGACACTTTGTGTTTGACAAGAATGCTGTCTTGTTCAGAGAAGGTGGGTCTGATTCAATAGGAAGGAAAATAACAGTAGATCACAATATAATTATTACTTTTGGTAATGACTTAAGAAAGCCTGGCTAATATTTACACCATTGAAATAAAGCAAAAAGCAAAGTGTGCTGCTTATCTACCACCCCATAGTGCTTAAAGCCCTCTCTTGGCAGTTTAGAATTTAATTATGCAGGCGACACATTGCCTCCCTGCAAGCTGAGTACTCAATTTACCAGCCTCAGAAGGATGGAAGGCTGAGTCAACCTCAAATTGGCCACCTAAGTCCATCGGGATCAAACTCAGGTCATGAGCAGAGTCTTCACTAGAGTACGGCAGTTTAACCACTGCACCATGAGATGGGTATCCAGCATGTGTGTGTTCAATGCCATCAAGTTGGAACTCACTTATAGCAACCCTAACGTGGCTTTCAAAGTAAGTGAGATATTTAAGGAGTGCTTTTACCAGTTCCACTCTCTCCGTGAGTTTCCAAGGCCAAGTGGCGATTTGAACACTGTTCTCCAGAATCCTACTCCATCACTCTATCCCACTACATCACACTGTGAATATATTTAATTTCAGCTGTTTCCCTCTGGATTCTTGTTTTGTGGTTTTTCTTCTCCAGAACAGCAACTTTTATATCTTGTGAAAAATGTCCTGGTAGATTGAGGTGATTTGAGACAGGTATCTGTGTACTGTGATTTCTGATGTCTGATTTATGTCACTTAACATAGTCCGACAGTTTTGTCAAAGACATGTTACATAAAGAAAGGCATATTAGGTTGCTTTACGTGTCAATGAATTTTTCCCAAGCTCTTTACCAGAACTTGGGAAAATTACTTTTTCAAACTATGAACCCCCAGTTGGAATGCCTAGTTCCTCCATTTTTGCTGGTGTAAAGGTTATGCTGGCTGCAGCCTTCCACCACAGCAATTTAATTTGGATTATTTATTGCTCAATTTCCAGACAAATAATGGCAGATGAAATTGGAAGGCAAACACTCTGAAGACCAGAGCCATCTAGCAGGGCAAGGGGTAGTTTACCCATCATGCTTTTCTAGTCATGGGTACTGGGTTTGTCTCAGTGTCTGCTTTTTATGGATCAAAATGTATTTATTTTTATTTATTTAAAATATTTATGTGCCACCTAAAGGCCCCAAGCAGCTTACAGTATCAAAAGAAACAAAGTGAGAAGCTACATAATAAGGTATTACAATATTAAAAAAGCATTAAGCAGATATCATATTAAAACTCATAGCTAAGAGCAATATTAAAAGCTCCAGTAAAACAACAGAATAAAGTAATGCCTTTTAAGACCTAGGAAGCAGATCTTGTGTCTGAAGAAGTAGAGTTTGATCCACAACCATTCACACTGAAACAACTCTCAGTCTTTAATGTACCACAATATTGCCTCCTTTTTTGTTGTTTCTTTTTTCTTTTTTCCTTTTTAGTTTGACGAGTTTTTAAAATAACATTACAATCCAGTTCTCCTCTGTTTTTAAACATTATCTTCCTTATGCTTGGTTAGAGCTATTCAGAACACAGCCTTACATAGCATTCAGATCAGAACAGCATTCTAGTCAAACATTATTTTATAAGACATTATATTAATCTTCTGCACTTCAAAATCATTTGAAATATAAATAATGAAATTTTGTATTACAATAATTCCTAGCTATTAAACACTACAGTAGAAATAGAAGATTGGCAGAAGGTCTTTGTGAATGCTGCATTAGAAATCCTGTAACTCTTGTAGACACAAACCTTGCATCTGGCAAGCATCTTTTCAGCCAATTCTATGAATGTTTCCTTTTTTTCTGTTTTTAGTGACTCATTGAAATCCTCAATAAATTCTTCAGTAAGTTCAAGTGGATTTCTAAAAAAAGATATCCAATAAAAAAATCCAGTTTAATTTTGGAACCCTTAATACGTAGAATCAAAATTCCAAGTATGAAATACAGCAATAGAAAGCTTATTTAATTTTAAGAGTCTTACTTCAGTTAAAGTACAGGACATAAAATGCAAAAACATAAAATACCTTTGCACATTATACTGGGAAAACTGCCCTGTAGAGATAGTCAAGTGTTCTGTTTCATTTGGGAGCCCACAACAGACCCTCCTTGCACACATGCACTCTCTCTGTATAGATACCCCTCCATCCATCCTTTAAAACTGGTTTTATTGTTAATTGCCCAATCACCTCCCCGCACTCCCTCTTATCTTGTCATCCTGTATGGCCTTATTTCTCTGCACAAAACCTCAAAACTGCAAGAAGAAGATGTTCAGATGACTGACTCAGTGAAGGGTGCAGTACGAGAATTACTGAGACAGGGTACTACCTCCTTTGATGTATGAGGACTGTATATTTCTAATTTGGAAAAAAAAGGCAAGAAAACACTTAGGTTCAGCAATTACAGATCTAGCTCTTTAATTATGCAAAAATAATTAGCACAGTCTTTGCAGCACATCTGGGGGCATTTTGCCTGCAATAATTCATACAGCGTTGATGGGTTTTCTCCCAAAGTGACAGCAAATGAACCATTTATATCTGTTGGTCAACATGAGGAAGAAAGCAGAGGTGTACAAAAGGCCACTAAAAAAAAATTGGAGATGTCTACACTGGGTTCTAAAGAGAATGGGCTTGCCTACTGACTTTGTAAAGTGGATCAAAATCTTGCATAAAGATCCAAAGGCCCAAGTAATAATCAATGGATTAACATCTCTACTCTTCAACATTTCAAGAGGAACTAGTCAGGGCTGCCCCATTTTCCATTGTATTTATTTTTACTGTTGGCACATGCTTTATGACAAAATCAAAACGTCAGAGGAATCCTTGTTCATGGCCAAGAATCCACATTTTTATTATATGCAGATGACATGTTGCCGTTTATGGCATGTTAGGGTTAATACAAAATACTGTTGATTCAGAATCATGGAAATGCTTAACAGTTTATCAGAAGGGGGAATAAATGTTTGCAAAATTAATACAGCTCTTGTGTTATTTATAGTCTCCAAGGTTTATCTGTACACATCCCCAGGAAAATTCTTTATCCAAATAGAAGCATTGTGCAACGTCCTCTTTCACAGCATAGTAAATCACACTGGAGTAGGTCCATTGAATCTATGTGGATTTAGTGACTCTGCTCCTTCATAAGTTCCATTGATTCAAATGGGACTCTAACTATGACTTACTATGCTAAAACAAGTCACAAGTAGAGTAGGGCCATTTGATTCAATGGAACTTATGAAGGAGTTGGCTCATGAAATCCCCATTGGTTCAATAGGCCTACTCTATTTCAATTTACTAGGCTACACAACAGGATTTTGGCCATTGTTTCATTTATTTATATTGGAAGCTGATCAAAGACCTCACATTGCATATAACAAATTGCAGTTGGCAATTACAAAGGAAGATCTGGTTTTTCTGGTTTTGCAAAAGGACTTGAAACTTAGACTTGGGGCTTGGGGCTTGGGCTCCAAGACTCGGACTCGGAGGGGAAGACTTTCCAACATCCCTAATGGATACCCCCAAATTCTAAACACCTACCCTGTTTCCCCGAAAATAAGACCTAACCTGAAAATATGCCCTAGTATGATTTTTCAGGATGCTCGTAATATAAGCCCTACCCCCAAAATAAGCCCTAGTTAAGTGAAACCCCGCCCTCCACCATTGTGCAGCAACCAGAAGAAGATGACACAACTGTATTTGAATAAATATAGATGGTTGTACATGAAAAAAATAAAACACCCCTTGAAAATAAGCCCTAATGCATTTTTGGAGCAGAAATTAATATAAGACCCTGTCTTATTTTCGGGGAAACACGGTATATAAACCTCACTTCTATATCCCTGCTACAAGAAAGGCATTTAGGGATTTGACATCTTCTTTTGATTTTGATCCTCATTCATCTAGACAACAAGGAAAAGGTGAGTTGAATAGCTGTGTATTTGGTCCACATACTTGGATCTCTTAGATAGTTATCTTGGTGATAGAATATGAAACATTTATCTAGAAATTAGATAAATTTTGCCTCCTGTGTATCTGATCTGTCTCATTTTTGTATGTGTGCATGTGTGGCTGAATTACACATTGCCTAGTTTTCATTACACAAATTTGGTTACTGCTGAGGGTGCAGTGAGAGTTAACACAGGGGGATTGGACTAATGGTCCATGTCATTTCACTGTATTAAAACTTATGAAAACCTTAGACAGACAGACAGATGATAGATAGACAGATAAGGTTTTTTTTTAGAAAGCCATTGTGGCACGTCAAAAGAAAAAAATCAAATCAAATCAAATCAAATCAATGCTTAGAAAGGGAAATAGTAAGTAAGTTTAAAATCTATTTAAACTAAATTGACAGGCACTGCTAGCCATTTATATGTGCCCTTTTCACACCCATGCTAGCTTCGAATTCAAAAAAATCCATATAAGTTCTACTGAGCAGAAACGTCGTCTTTCTGGCCAATGAGATTACATTATTCCCTAGGGAATGGGTCTAGGGCACGTTTCTAGGTGTAGTAGCTCTAATGGAGGGCTAATCTCCATTTACGAATCTAGAGCCTAGTAGGAAGTCCCCACAGCCTCAGAAATGTCAGCAAGTAACCTTGCTCCTAAATATATTGAGGTCAGAATTATTTGCCCTGATACACAGGCTTTCAGCTTGGAAATATTTTTTTGCTTCCATTTGTTTATTCTCCCGCAGCCAAGTCCTGCTGTTGCTTTCTGCAAAGCTTTCCAATAGCTTCTTTTCCCATCCACACCTTCTGCTGTCTTTCCCAACGCTGCGAACTCATTCAGATTCTTGGAAAGCCCTCTGCTCAATGGTCTGTTTGTAATAAGGATGTGTTATCTACTCAGACACTCTGTTAAAAACACTGAAAACTGTGGTCCATGTCCCACTGGTCTGCAATATATAACAATTCTGTTCTCTGTTTTATTTAAACTTACTTGGGTTTCTGCTTCTTGGATTTAAAATGGTTCTCTTTGAGATATCTAGCCAACAGTCTCTGCTGAAGTTTCTGATGTTCATCATGGGATACAATTCCAAATCTGTGTACAACTGGCACTTTGATAATGGGCATGTTGTTCCCAAAGCAATCTAAAAAAAATTACAGAATGTCACAGCCATATGGAAATGCAATCTTAAATTTTTCTTCTTTAGAGAGAAAACAACAATTTGCAGTCAAATTGTCAGGTTAAAAATGTTTTGCCAAATTGCTGTTTTCTGTCACACACCCTAGAAGGAAAAGCAAACATAAAACTGTTATTTGAAGATGTACAAGGGAATATACTATATAACATTCTTGGTAGCTTTGCTGGGGAAATCACATTTTTGCAAGACCAGGATAATGAATAATAAGCTTTACATAAAATCACCATAGAGTAATGAAGTATAATTGCAATATGGTTATGTGTATGAATTAAACACCCCAGTCTACCACACAGTTAAGTGAAGGTACGTGGATTCAAGCCTGTTTATTTCATTGATTGCCCTTCCACAACTTTGGCTTTAAAATGCATTGATGTGGCACTTACAGAGCTATTCTTCAGTCTCTTCCTCTGTAACATTTTCACTAATATTTGTCAAATCACATTTATCAATTATTGTAATACTGTGGCTACAACAATGCAAAATAAATAAAATATTTTAAGACTGCATTGATTCAAGAAATGCAGAAGAGTGTGAGATTTCAGCCTTCATGTTTTTGCTTTAACTCTCATTGATCAGGTCACAACATTTTAGTACCCCAAAATAATGTTTTGATGCATAATTCCCACAGAATTAGGTCTATGAAGACAAGCATTCTATGACACTGTCACATGAATCATTGCAGACATTGTTCCTCAGTTTCAGCAACTTGCTATGTACTGGCCCAAATCCTCTTGCCTAGTTATGCTAGCGTAACACAAATACTGTAACTTTTGGAGGTGAATTGCCTTAAGTTAAGAGATCACTGTCGACATTATCTATTGCATACTGAATTCTGTGACTCAGCATGCTACTGATAATGTCTAACACAATTCCTTAACTGAGGACATTTGGCCTCCAAAACGTATGCTATTTGCATAGCATTGCAAGAAGATTTTTGCCACTATTTGTTGCTGCTTTACAGACAAAAAAGCTGGGCAAAAATTATCTGAATGCTGTCTGATGTCACAAAGCCAAGAAACAAAAATGGATTAGAGACTGACCACCCAGGCAAAAAATGTGGGAAATGCCACAGGTGGGCTGCTTCATATGCTGTTGTTGATGATTACATGATGCGAAAGGAAATGTAAATCAGAGTTCCCCCACCCAAATCCAAAATTTTTCCTTTCTTTTTCTAGGCTTCCACTTTTGAAAAGCCAAATCAATTCGAATCAAGTTCAGGCATGTGATTGCTTGAACCAATCAGCAAAGGGAAGATCATCTGCATATGCACACAACACACACACCCCTTCTCCCTCACCCTTGGCCTCCTGAGGAAGGATGAACTGCGTGCGTGAGCACACACAAATGGACACATACCCCTTCCCCCTTAACTCTTTGCTTCTCTGTCCATGAGCAGAGAGGAGGAAGCCAGTAGGCATTCAGCAAAGTCCAGTCAGCCAGATTTCTCCACACGCACCCCAAAGTCTGTGCACCTTAAGTTGAAGAAGGCTGATGCATTCATGTAGCACGCAGTCTGGTCTCTATTTACTGGAGTTTAGTCCCCTCCTAGTTTGCTCTTTGATTATCTCTCTCTTAAAAAAAAAAGACGTAAAGGAAAGCCTCTTGTGTTTTTACAGTTCATAGCAAGGCTAATTACATTAGGAAGCCTTGATTACAAACTTCCTCGTTGTGTTAAGCAGCTGCCTTTTAATTGCGCCACCTGCTGGTCTATTAACAAAAGGCTCACTGCGGAAAGATCGAGGGAAATCTGAATTCACTGTGTAGTCAGAACCTTACTCTGATTGGCTGTATTCAGAGAGAACACTGGAAGTCTCAATAGCTTCAGGAAGTAGATGATGTTTAAAATTTAACATCTACAAACCCTAACTCCAACCCGCAGCTGACACTCAATACTTTGGAATTCTCAGGGAATCAGAAAATATTCCAGAACTCACTCAGTGCATTTCTTTTTTCTTTCTTTCTTTTTTTTGCTCCATTCTGATGAAAGCCAAGAGCTATTTCAACATCACCTCGTAAAACTGAAAAGCAATAATGCCTTACCTTGACCGACCAAGCATATATTGATGGTTGTTTCCAATAGCCTTTTAAGAAAAGCATTCAGGGCTACATTGTATGGGAGAAGAAACTACAGTAGTTCCACACTGCAGCTCTATGCATACTTCTTTCTGTGGAGGTTATTCCAACCTTCCAGAGCACATGAGAGGCATAAGGGCTGGAGGGGTGGGGGTGAGGGTGGGGGTCGGAGGCAACTCTGATCTACATGTCTATGCCTTTCCATTTCCCTAGTTTTAGCAGCCAAGGAATGTTGGCATGTAATGGTATGGCAATTCATTGTGACCTATGTTCCCATGCTAAATTAATACTGTCTGTGAGGAAATCATGATTTGAAAATTGGGAGGAAGCCGTTCATATGGAAGCCTTAGGCTGTTAGGGCTTTCTTTGAATTAGTTGGTTGGCCTAGAACAGTATTTCCCAACCTGGGGGTGAAAGTGGGTTTTTGGGGGGGGGGGTCACCTTATATGTTTTGTAGCCCTTTCTTGATCTTTCAGAGTGGGATATTAAAATTAGCATGTTAAAGTTAGAAACAGGCCTTTTGGTGGGAGAAAGAAAAAAAGGGATGACTTTATCCCATTAAAAATGTCTTTTTATGCAAACGTGGCAGGGGTGTCACAGGTTACTTGGCTGTTACAAAACAGGGTTGTGACTCAAGAAAGGTTGGGAACCACTGGTCTAGAATGATGAGTTTCTTCCATTTGTTAGATTAAAGTAGTGTTTCCCAACCATTTTCAAGTTGTGACCCCCGTTACAATAGCCAAGTAACCTGTGACCCCCCCCCCCGCCGCCACATTTACATAAAAAGGCATTTTAATGGGGCCTTATGTCATAGGTCCTCGCCTCCCTCTATTTCAATATGGTTACACTGCAATATTCAAAAGGAATATTTTGAATATTGCAGTGTTAACCATATTGAAATAAATAATTGTTGAAAATCTTTATGGTGAAATTTCCTATGAAAATAATTGCAACTGAAAATACCCTCAGTGACCCTCCAGAAAACACTTTGCAACCCCCTTCAGGGTTGTGACCTACAGGTTGGAACCCATGGATTAAAGGGTAGTTATGATTTGCCTGCCTCTGCAGAATGGCAGTATTTTCAGTTACAGCACATTTGCATCCAGGTGTGGCCTCTGCATGCTTCGAAGACTCCCACAATTGTGTAATTGCTTATTGAATCAAAAAACAAACAGGCAGCCACAACAGTAAGTTATAAAAAATCTTACCAACAGCTAATAAATATGGTACATGGAGTATTAGGAATAAATGGCATGATAAATCAAATTTCCTTATCTTGCCTGAACAACAGACAACAGCTTTAGCCTCCATAACCAGTTTATATCTGGATATTAAACTATACATTGTGAAAGAAGAACATATGTCTTCAACTCAACAATGACTATTCAAAAAAGGTCTGACTATATCAGCCAAATGCTCTTTCTGAAGCATTTCTTAAACATATGATTTAAGTGTAGTTCCCTTTGGGATAAAGGTTATTGAATGAATTAATTTTGTTTTGAACAGATTTTTGGACTTCACAGTGTGCATGTGCTTCTAAATTCCACACCTACAGCTTGGATACTAAATTCAGGCATGACACAAATGGATCCTCCACATCTTTTCAGTGGCTAAAAGATATATATGACAGCCATGGAAGGATCATACCCTCTATTACTCAGTGGACTGAACTTCTAAGCATGTGGCATACAGGTGCTAACTTTACATTTGGTCACCTTTTCTTGTTCTTATAATGCAATATATGTAATTCCAGGGAGTGCTCTCTCATTTTTTTATTCACCAACCCATTTTTCACAAGATAAGTCCATTCATCAGGTGATGAGGCCAATTGGGGTTTGGGTTTTTTTTGTAGAGGGGCTTGTTTGTTGTTGTGTTCTTATTGATCACATTTTATTTACACTTGCCAGTTGCCAGTTGAAATCCTGTGGGCACTCTGAGGCTCCTGCCAAACAATTACTGATGTAAGAGCCTTACCAAGTAATCTGCCTCCAGTTTGAATAACTGATGCAAACTGCAAAAAAAGCAATCACCATTTTCTGATTTGTATTAAATAAAACCCAAATAGTGCTCCCCATTCAGTGACATTTGAACAAGGCCATGATTGGAAAGGTCTTTTTTCAAACTGATTTTTTTAGTATTATAACTTTATATATATAACTTTTAAGTATTATAACAGTATTATAACTTTACAGGAGCAATGTGCCATACCTGTATAATACTACTTTAAAGAAAAACTGCTGTACTATTATGGCACGATATTTCTGTAATGCTAATTTTTAAAATATCATTAATACGAAGACTTTTCCAATCATAGCCATTAGACCTCTTGCTAAAAGGGCAATGAAAAGCTTTTTTGTCCATTAGTATATAGATGCGTATCTGAGCACACATACAGCTGTACAGTTTGATAGAAGCATGGTGGTACAACACTAAAGTGGCAATGTTCTATTATTTGTGTATTTTAAAAGAAATAGAAAGATATTTTACTGCTCCTTCAAACATTGATTATATACTTAAAAATATGACATAAATAGTGCTAGATGCAACGATAATAAATGTCTGGCAGATAGGTCACTTTTAGCCTTCATCAAAACCATGTATTTTAAACGTGGAAGAGACAGTGCTAAGGACATCTATAGCAGTAAAGATGGTGTCCTTCTGCCTTTTGAAGGTTAGATTGTGGTTAAAAAAAAAGGCAGGAGCAGTACTAGGAAAACACATCAGGGTTACAGATGGGTGATGACATAGTACTGTATATCCTCCCATTACAAATTGAGTGAATAAACCATATGAAATGCTTGTCTTAAAGTAGATCTGATATTAGGCTGGATGAGTAAAGAAGGGGGAAGGAATCCTAGCTTCTTCTTAAATGAGACACTGTAAATTCCTTTTCATAGGACATGTTCTTATCACACATCTCATGTCTTTTACCAGAAACTTTGAGCCTTAACCTAGCCAGGATGGTGGGCCACAGACTGGTGTAGACATTCTCAGCGGCTGTTAATGCACAAATGCCCTGACAGTGCCTGCCAATGTGGATGTCTGCAGCTCCCAGAATCTGCCAGCCTAAATTCCTGCAGTTGTAGCCCAATAAAATAGCTTTTCTAAGTCCAGGGTCTGCCTCCCCTTTTATATTTTACACAAAGCATACACACCCTGCGTAGTATAGGACAGTTTGTAGCATTCTGCTGCTGGTACCAGGGAAGCCTCTAGCTACTAAAGTCCAAGCCCTATCGGTTTAGTATACAAGAGGGTCCTTTGATCCTACAGTCAACTCTGAATGAATCAAATTGTGTGTCCTTTGCTCTTTTTTAAAATCCCAAACATCCTCAGTAGCTTGCAATTTGACTGGACAAACAGCAAGGGTGGAAGGACTTGTGCCAAATGAAGCGAGGCTTGAGTCTTGGACGAAGAAAAATGTTAACTGCTCACAGTAAACATTGGGTTAGATGGGTGGTATAAAAATAGAAAAAATAAAATAATAAAAGTTATTTATCGGTGATCTTCTTAACACCCCCTCCCCTTTTCTCTCTCTGCACCCAATCATTGTCCTTTGTCTGTGCCTTTCTCTGCCCCTTCTTTCATATACAATCTACTAGGGATACCTCCCCCCTTGCATCTGGGGAGAGACTGGCACAAGGTGGTTTAAACTAAGGACGTTTTCCCCTGTTGAAGTGCTAGTATTTTTTTTTCTTGTTGGAGGTTGAGAGGAATGGCAATTTACAGTTGGTTACTGTGGGGGGAAAGAACCATGGGAGAAAGACGGTGGAATGGCCATAATCGTTAGTTGTAATTACTAATCATTTTCTGAATTAAGATGATAACCAAAAATTGCATGCTAGCATGAATAAAATATACATTTACATTATTCATATTCTGCTGAATTTCTTATAATCAGGGAGAAAGACTTTAGATTTTGGCAGGGGCAATATGAGGCAGAAACAATAATGTAATTGTTCTTTCGTTATCCCTTTGTCAGAAGTGCAAAGATTTAACTGATGGGAACCTCAAACCTGATTAAAAATTGAAAATTGCCACTCTGCTGGAGCATTTTATAAGAAATAAAGAATTTAGATATGTTTGGAATTAACATGGGTGGACTGATGATTCATCTTCACAGCTGCAAAAAAATAAAAATAAAATTAGAATTATCTTTTCAAAAACTCAAGGTAATTGGCTTGCATTAATTCCATTTTTCTTATTCCTGCAGTGGGTGAAGATGGACAGTAGAGAACATTTCATGAAAAATGCAGTCCTTGAACACATAGTTTTGTTAACCAGACCAACAGAAACTACTCTGCTGTAACATAATATTGTAACAACAAAGCACAAAATCTTACCCTGTTTAAGTTTTTTAAAATGTGTTTTTCATTTGAATTTTAATGCATTGCCAAATAAAATGATAAATGTTGTTCTATTGCTTTGTTGCTGTCAAGGTAACTTGCCTATGAAAACTTGCCATTACAAATGATGTGGGTGGGCTGAAACCTGACAAAATAAAACTAAAGAGAAATATGGGGGGGGGGGGGATATCACTGTTCAGTTCAAAATCATCCTACTAGAGTGCTGGTCAGTTTTTTTCAGCTCACTATAAAAGCAGAAAGGTGGTAGCAATAGAACATATGGGTGGAGAACACATACTGGCCCAATCCAGGAGTAACAGGAGACCTTTCCTTCTACTGACTAAATTAGCCTACACGAAAATCATTCAAGAACAAACTACAATCTGAAACTACAACTAAGTTATCTTGGCTTCTTCTCAATTACTGACTACGGTTTCTTAAATTCAGATGTCACAGTGAATTGTGATTAGTCTAAAACTGCAACCTTTTGATCTCTTTCTCAGTAAGAGGGAGGAGGGAAGTATGTACGAGCCTGAGACTTATTCACATGTGGATAATCTGTGAAATAGAGTAATGCTCATCACTAAGTTGGGCAGTACACAAGTACCTGAAATAAATAAATAAATAAATAAATAAATAAATAAATAAATAAATAAATAAATGACAGCCATGCATTAATTGTACAAAAAATAAAATTAGGGAACGTCCATACCACTAATCCTTTGAGATCTGTAGCATTTTCTATTTATTTATAGATGGATTAGTAAAAATCATGAGCTCACTTATGTAGATCCATCAGTGTAGACGTAATCGGTACTCTAAAATAAATAGATTACAGTATAAATGGAAATCAGTTTCATTTCAAACAAGGCCTTGGCCAATTATGTTGTCCACTGAAAAATCATGGAATAATTGTAGGTTTAGGAACATAGGAATCTGCCTTACACGGAGTGAAACCATAGAACCATCTGTGTGTCCAGCACTGGACATTGACTGGCACTGGAGTTAAAGGCCGTTGTTTTCCCCATCCCATGTGGAGACACCAGAGACAGCACCTGAGATCTGCATACAATCCCTGAACTTACAAGGACTGGCCTGATATTCTACCCAACTTTGAATGCTGAACAGTGATATGAAATACATACAGGTAAGAAAAAAGATTAGATTTAGACATTCCTATTGAGAGGATTATATGTGATTTTTCTCCACCCCATCCCCATTTTAGAATTTGATGCTCTCACTCCTGCAACTTATTTATTTAATTTTTATCTGCCTTTCTCGCAGCTCAGTACCCAAAATAGCCAACAAAGTGGTGGTAGAACAAAAAAAAACATGAAATATTAAAAATGCAATCAACCATATAACATTAACAGTTCAATAAACTTAATACAATTCAATAACAAAAAAGACACATAACAAAAAACAAGAGTTGTAAAGAAAAAAGGAGTTGTTAAAAACTTTCCTGCTGCTCAAGCAGCTGCCAAAATTCTTCCCAGAAAAGAAGGGTCTTTGCCTGATGGTGGAAAGATAGCAGATGTCTAGCTTCCTGCAGAAGGAAGTTATATACACTGGGGAGAGCCCACTGGAAACACCCAGAAATGCCTGTGATTGCAGCAGGCTGAGACAAGGTCTTCCCTCCAAGGTTATGTCAAGCCCATATGGGGAAATGCCGTAGTTCATCGAACTTGGACTGGATAAATCACAAGCATAACCAGGACTTTGAACTGTGAGTCCAGTAGACAGCAGGGTTGTTCTAGCATCTGAGTTATAATCAGCCCAGTCAATAGTCCGGCTGCAACGTTTTTGACCAGTGGGAGTTGAGTAATCCTCAAAGGAAGCCCTTATGCAGAGTGTGTTACAGTCATCAAAGTGGGATGGAACCAAAGCATGCAAAACTATGGCCAGACACCTATTGCACATGACAGGCACAGTTGATGCACTAGTTTTAATTGTTCAAATGTCCTCCTGGCCACTAATGAAACTCAGACATCCAAGCTCAAGGATGACTCCAGGAGAACCCCCAAGCAATGATCCTGAGTTTTCAACGGCTGTATAACCCTACATCCCCTTCTTGGATGCACACCTTAACACGGTGAAGGGGTTTGAGTGTTTCAGAGCAGCTGAGAGCAATGATGTCAGGAAGCCAGGCCCCATTACAAGCCTGGACTCTTGGCAGATTCACCCAAGGTGAAATGGTCACAGCTGAGACACCAAGCTAAGATGCATCCACCCTCTTCAAGGGTAACAACTGCATCAGAAAAAAAGAACAGATAGTTCCAGTGGTGATGGGACAGCAGCTACTGGGCAGCAGCAGTAGCTGAAGGTGATACTGGTGAAGGAGCCGTTAGCAGTAACACTCAAGTTTATTTTTGTTAGTACCACACAGAAGGCAGCAATGGCAAACCCCTGCTGAATTTTCCTTACCATGAAAACCCTATGAGACAATCCAAAATGAAATGATAGCACTGGAAGATGAGACCCCACAGGTCGGAAAGCATTCAATCAGTTTGTAGGGAAGAGGAAGGGACAAGTACGAACAGCACTGTCGCTAATGACACAACTAGATTAAAGCCAAAAAGATGTCTAGTGGCTGATATGCACAGAAGTGAAAGGAAAATCCAGTGTTGCACAATACATACAATTGGAACATGGAACGTGAGAAGTATGATTAAGGTTAACTGAAAACTGTAAAGCAAGAAATGCAGTGCTTGGTGTCACTATACTGAAGTGGATTTGAGTGTCAGATTTCCAGTCAGACAACTAGGAAGTGTTCTACTCTGAAAATGACAAATTGAGAAGAAACGGGATTGCTCAAATACTGAGCCAAAATATAGCACAGGCAGTTAGGGTTTATATTGCAAGGTCTGACTGAATAATATCAATCAGACTCAGGGGAAAACACATCAACATAACTATCATTCATATATATGTTCCAAGTACCAATGCTGAAGATGAAATTGAACACATTTATACAAGCATCCAGGAGGAAATTGATCACACACCAAAAAAAATAATACAAATGCATTTTATCCTCTTATCTGTTCAATCTTTATGCAGAACATCATACAGAAAGTCAGACTAGATTCAGATGGAGGATTGAAAACTGGTGGAAGAAACATCACTCCTCCTGCATCTAGATTCAAATGAAGGAAGAGTGAAAATTGGTGGAAGAAACATCATCAAGGCGAGATTCTCTGAAAAATAAAATAATATTAGGAAAGGTTGAAGGCAGCAAGAAAAAAAGATGGCTGGATACGAGATGTACTGACTCCATAAAGGAAGCCACAACCTTGAGTTTACAAGAGCTGAGCAGAGCTGTTAAGGATAGGACATTTTGGAGACCACACATTCACAGAGTCACCATAAGGTGGAGGCACCTTGACACTACTTAACAAATAACCCTATCTAGCTCATTCATTCATTCACTATTCTCTGATACAGTATATATTTTTTGCAAATGACCCCACACTCCTCTCTCCTCTAGATTAAGCACCATTTTTAAAAACATTCTCACTTATGTTAGCCTCTCCAACTTATACTGAACACGCTGTTTAAAAAAAAATTAAATGACAGATAAAAGCAAAATATATAAATATTAAAAGGGCAGCTAACTATAGAAAAACAGGAAGATAATTAGACATGTGGTTTGAGATAGCAATGCACTACAAGCCCCTTTTTCATCCAGAAACCATAAAGAGAACCAGGTCTCATATAATAAATTAAACCACGCCCATGTCATCCAATTCCCTCCTAATGAAGGAGGGGGGGGGGGGAAGCAGGCTGACAACTTAGTATATCAGGTACCCATCACAATATTCTCAATAACCCAGGAGAAGACAGTATGTTTTGTAAAGTGCTCCATCTACTGTACATTTCAATTTAAGTCTTTGCTTCATAGCAAACTTTTCAGTCTGGTAGTTCCTTCATATAAAGGTTTGCCACTGCATTCTATGCTAAGAGAAATGCCAATTCATACACATACAAACACATGCAAACACGCACTAATGGAAAAGTGAATCTGAGGTTTCCCCAGACCCATGTTCAACAAATACTACTTTTGCTGGCCCTGTAACGTTAGGAAAAACTGCACATGATAAAGTGCTTGTATATTCAGGAAAAAAAGCAAGGCTTGGTGACTGCCAGAGGTGGAAGATGCCAGTGTTTGCTACCACAGGCTGTCGTACCTCTTCTTTCATTGTAATTCACCAGAAGAATCACTCCAACAAAGAACCTTTTTGTTCATGTTGTGGTGGTAGTAAAACACAGCCTTTAACATCTGTCTTGCATTTTCAAATATTCAAAGTATTTCCTATGCTTTATTTACTCTGTAATGACCAAATACAGTAGATCAGTTATATCATTCTCCATGTTGCAGATCACTTAAGGAGTTCACCCTGTAAAGTCACCTAATGAGTTCACAGCAGAAGCAAGATTTGAACCATACATGGTTTGTAGAAGAGATTACAAACATTGCTTTTCTGAGTTTTTGTAGCTTTAAAAAAAAACCTAAAAAACCACCAGCCAGTGCTAATTTTGTCTGGAGATTCTGGGACACATAATTTTAAAAAGTGACTCTGTTGAACTCAGGTTCGTAGAATCTTTTAAGTTGTAATAAAAATTAAAAACTCATTCAACTCCATAAAACAGAAACAGGCATTGTCAGTGAGTTCATAATCAGAAGCCCACATAATTTATCAGAGAATGACAGGAACTTGGTACTTCATATCTCATGAGCACCTTATCATTGAGGTTAGAGGCATATACTGCTATCTATAGCGACAGTATTTGTATATATGGATTCTGTGAACATTTTGTGATACTAAGTTCTCAGAGAAGTAGAGAGTTATTTTACTTCCAAGTCATTATGCCGCAGAAATGTTCTGTGGAATGCTTGTTTGTTTGCTTTGTTTAGCTCAGCAGACCCAGAACTGGTGGCTATCTCTATTTACACAGCTTTAAACGAAATGTGAGAAGATTTAGAAATTGTCAGAAGAAATATCAATGATACAACTACTGCAGAGCACAACATATCATTCCACACCGTCTAGTAAATTATCTTTTCATGCAAACTATGTCAGTTCTTGTTTGCATGGTGACAACATATTACCAGAGGGATTTATCTGACATTGATCAAGATGTCCCCCTGCACTGCTTCCATTGAAATAAGTAGTACTTGCACCATAAGGATGTTCCCTCAAGTAGACTGAGATCAATATAGCTACATCCAATGTGGCTCTAAGATCCCTCTTCGTTCATGAAAATATTAAAACAAATACTGTACCAGGTATTTCCAAACTGAGTTCCAGGTCCAAATTACAAAGCAGAACAAGGATATTGAAGAGACAATTTTAAAATTGAATTAATACAGTAGGACCCCCTTATCCACGGGATATGTATCCACTGCTTCACTTATCCACAATCTTAAAATACTGTATTAAAAGAAACATCCCATAAATACAGTACTGTATATATTTCTAACAATGCAGTTATCAGAACTGGCCACTAGAGGAAGCCAGAGACAATGCTAAGTATAGCCTTCATTATTATAACCCCCTTTTCACAGCATGGGGTGGGGGAGCTTGGAATCAATTTCCTACAGATACAGGGGTCCTACTGTATTACAAAATATGTGCCAATCTGGAAGAGACAAATGAAGAAAGTAGTAAGAAATTTGCAATCTTAGAATCACTTACACAGCAGTAAGACACACTGAACTCAGAGGGAGTTACTTCTAATCAGACATGTATTAGATTGCATTGTAAGTTGCTTCACCAAGCTTGCTGTATACAAGTGGTTCCCAACCCTGGGTAACCCAGGTGTTTTTTGGACTGTGCCCCTACATGGACAGAAAATTCATGACAGCATGGATTGGTCGTCTCAAAAATCTCTTGCTGCAATACTCTCTATGTGGGGTTATCCTTAAAGATATATGAAAATTCAAGCAGATTCAGAATAGATTTGATTATTTCTCCCTCAACTTGGGTCACTTGCACTGCTGTTAGTGTTGACATAAAGTCCTAAACAGTTTGAGACCTTGGTATCTGTCAGGCCATCTCTCTCGAAGAACTACTACCAGTTTCATCCATTCCTCCCAACCCTTGCTTCTTAGAGTGGCCACACCAAGAGAGGTCAGAAGAATGTCAACTAGGAATCGGGCCTTCTCAGTGGTGGCCCCATCCCTGGGGAATGCCCTTCCACTGGATATACGCCAGGCCCCAGGCGCCCCCCCAGGCCTTCTTCTTTTCAGAAAGCTTGCTAAGGCAGAACTTTATAAAGAGGCCTTTAAAAATATACTTCCTCTGAGACAAGAATTTCCCAGTTTTATTTTGGAGCTTTATATGACACCACCATACATTTCTGTTATGTTTGCCACTGTTTATATTATTCTGTTATTTTGTACTGTTGTTGAGGAATGATGCTGCTGTTGTGGGTTCACTTTCTTTTGTGTTCACCACCCAGCGTGCTTGCTTTCAAAGAAAGAAAGAAAGAAAGAACATTGTTTTCTAAGGCGAGTCACAACAGCCACACTATCATAAAATAAACATATAGCAAAAATTCAGAATGGCTAGCACCAGGAGCGCGGCCACCTTCCCACACTTACCCTTGTAGGCCGGACAGTGGGGGAAAAGCTCGCCTCAGCGCCCCGCGGCGCCCGCTGGGCTGCCTCGGCGGAGGTGCAGCTCAGGACGGTTGCTATGGACGCAGCCAGGCCCAGCCTCCCAGGCGGGAAACAGGGCCTGCTCGCCAGCTTGCTTCCCTTCGAGGGCTTCCCCCTCCCGTTTGATACTCTAACTGGTTGAAGAGCACTTTGCTGTGGGGGGGGGGCGCGAAATGAGAAGAGAGGCCAGCGGGGGAAAAGGAGGTGTAAGGGGATCCAGCGGGGGTTGCTCGTGCTACCCTTCTTTAAAATGACTGCTTTCCATACGCTGCTTTGGTTTGTGACCTGACATTCGATTGTTTCTTTGATTTTTTTTATTATTTATCTCATTTGATTTATAAACCCTCCTTTCTCCCAAATGAAGGCCCCCAAGGCAGCTGTTATATGTTTCATAGTTGCACTGGAACTTGCCCCAGAAGGAGGGAGAATACTCTATGTGCTGAAATTCCACAGGGATCAACTTGCCAATGTATGTGATGGTGCTGCAAAGCAGCAGATCTGTTATTTTTACCGTGCAATCCATGGGCGTGTACACGTATTGTGACATCATGGGGGTTTTAGGGAGGTCCTGCGTAAACATCAAAGCTATATTTGGCACCAGAGTGGTGCTGAGAAGGTTGGGGATAATTGATTTTGTGGTTCAGTCTGTGGACATGGAAATGGTCTGCATGGAGGAGCTTTAAAAATCAGGACAATCCATAGTTTTGCACCATGACATTGTCTAAAAATGCTGGATACATGATTTCTATAACAAAAAGTGTTATACTTCAATACGTAAGAACTGGTGACATCTGTGATTTTGTGGAGTTTTTCAAGATCCCTCATACAGAAATCCAGAGGACCTGTGCCTTACTGAGACTCATTTAGTTGTCATCCTCTGTAAATATCCAAGTGATCTTGAGGAGGGCCCTTGGGAAGCTCTCCTCATACTGTGAAGATGAGTCCTTAACAATCAACTACTAGAAAACCAAGAGGGCACAGACCAAAGACTCGGTCCTGCTGGATTGATGGCCACCGCATCGAGCAAGTCAACAACTTCAAATATCTTGGGGTAGTTCTCCCGGCGGCCTCAGGCTCTAGGCTTCAACACAATAAATATGCAGCATATAAAGGAGAAAGATCTGCAAATAGCATAGCAAAATTCCATCACTCTCCAGGAGGGTTCTTTGTTCCAGCAGCTCTCAAACTTTATAAGGCCAAGACGTTCGCCCAACTGTTATATGGTTCATTCCTGAGATCATCTAGCTCTCACTTTGCACCACAGGAAAGAGTCCAGTCTACATTTTAAAGAACTATCTTACAGGTCTCTAAATGTATCTCAAATGCCAGGGTAAGATTGGAGACAGGTTGCCTAAAAGTTGAAGCCTGGGTCAGCATCCTATCTATATATATGTGGCTAAAGGGACATCTAAATCCACAAGGTCTATTTCCTCTAATATTTTATGACAACTTCCAATCCAACTGGGTCACGTTTGTCCAGAGTTACTTGTTCAAAATTGCCCTTTCCCCTCAGGCGTTCTTATCTTATGGAATAGATCAGGCAAAAAAGAAAGAAAAGAAACCTAGTAAAGCACAGAACCGAGGTTATAGAACATCAAACTGACCTTTCTAGCATACAAAATTCTATGGCAAGGGCCTACATCAAAAACTCTGGGGAACCAGTGAATTATTTAACATCTCTGGAAGTAAAAGGATTTAGAAGAGGCTTCACCTTGGCAAGGTGTTCGGCCCTCCCTCCATTGTACTTGAAGGGAAGTACAAGAATATTCCTTTCGCTGACAGGCTTCATACCTGTCCCCTAAGGGAGGTTGAGACAATAGAGCACATGTTCTTCACCTGCCCGCATTACGAGGTGCCACGTAAAGAGATCATCACCCCATTGACCAAAAAAACAAAAATCCTGAAGATTCAGAAAAAATAGACTTGAGTTTCTTCTTTCTGATGTAGACTCCAAGATCACTTATCAAGTAGCCAGACTCTGTATGGAGATACTCGGATCTTGGAAATTCCATGGTAACTAGATACTAGACTTTAATTTGTTTTTTAATGCCAAATGTTTTTACAAAGTATTTGGAATTTTGGAAACTGTAAAGGTCTGGTTTTTTCCGTGTGATTGGGCAAAGGACTGAAACAAACTACTGTACTGTACTGTACTAGCAATCCATGAAGATCTATCCCTTGTTGAGCTCATTGGGAGAAAGGTGGACTAGGCATGTAATCAGTCCTTTAAATAATAAAAAAGCTTTCCTTTCCTTTCAAGCTCACTTCTGATCCACATGTAGGTATCATTTTATATGAGGGAAAATGTGGTTTTGATACAGTCCCTTGGATATGCGCTCTGAATTGATCATGATTTTTGTGCCATCTCCCATTAAACCTCAGAAACTATATGGATCTGATTTCTAAGTTTTTGCACCACAGTAGTGGCACGAAGCACCAAGCGATGTGACTTTTACTTCGCCAGAGAAATGTTTTGTGCTAGATATGTCAGTGTTTATAATTCAGTATGTGAAAAGAAGTACATTATTTAATAATGGGGGGAGGGTATTTTTCCATTGTATAACACTCATTTAAGATTCAGCTTGCCTATCAAAAGGAAAGAGGAAACGGAAAGACTACACTCCACGGTTGTTGTAAACTATTCTCATCCTCATTCCTGTTCCCCAACCTGCACTGCTAATACTGGACATTCAGCCAGATGACTATTATAAAGCACTCTGTCACACAACCAATAAGTATTGGGAGGACGGATGCTACTGTCATTGAAATCTGAAATTTCATATCTTTTAAAAAAACCCTACATGCTGAAAGGTAATTTCATACTAAATACTCTACACACAGGAACTCTCGTTACTGATATATTTTGCTTTGTATGGACAAACTATGCCCTTATAAAGGGGTACGTACACTTTAAAGTCAAGGTGCGAAGATTTTAAGTTTCTGATCTCCATAACAGGCAAAATCCAAAGAAACAAAACAAAACCATGTGGCACCTTAAAGCCTATTCTATTTTAATGAGAGTTCTCGTGGACATAAATTTCTCAAGGCAGCGCTTGCTCACTTCCCCTCCAAGACATTTATAAATCCCACAGAGAGACAACAGGTAGTCTTGCCGACCACGATCTCTCCGTCAGGAGACCACAATATATATATATATATTGCTGACCCCTCCCCTCTAAACCCTTCCCAACTCTGTTGGAAACCTCCGGCCCGTGTCACATGACATACCATAGAAGACGCCTTCGCTTCGGTATAGCAAGGTTTGCTTCCCTTCCGCACCCGGAAGTGGAGTTTGTTAACGAGGGCTGGGCGGGAAGGGGGGAGGCTCTTCCCTAAAGGCTGTCTCTTCATCAGATCTCCTGGCTCCGCTCTCGCTCTTCCCTGGGCCCGATGTATCCCAGGCGCCCCGAGGGCTTCGACGGCCTGGGCTACCGGGGCGGCCGAGAGGAGCCGGGGGGCTTCGCGGCCAAGCCGGACCAAGGCCACTGGGTCAGTACCCCGCCCGACATCCCCGGCAGCCGCAACCTCCACTGGGGGGAGAAGACCCCGCAGTTCGTCGCTGGCACCCCGTTAGGGGCGCCTGGATTTAACGAGGACCCTTATGCGGGAGGCGCTGCCTCCAGCTCCGGTTAGTACCAGGAGGAGGAAGTGGGGACGCGCACAGCGGCGCCAGGCCGGGTCTCTGGAGGCCCGAGGTTGAGTTGCAGAAAGAGCCCAGAGTGGGAGAGCTGTCAAGGGGGTAGCTGGAGGCCCAGCACCTGTTGTGCGCCCCTCTGCCTTGTCGAGCTGGCACCTTTAGAGATCACCTTCCGGCTTGCTGGACACAGACAGATCTCGCCTCCTGGAGCTCCCATTTCTGAAAAGCAGGCATCTCTTTTGCATGAACGGTTGAGCGCCCTAGTTCTGGGAGGGGCCATTAAGGATGCCGAGGGTGGTGGAGCGCATGTGAGTTACTTCCTAACAAGCTAAACTCGCAAGATCATTCACAGAATTAATGGGGGGGGGGGACCTATTTATAATACCTGTGGACAGTTGACCTTACCTTAGTTTTTCATTTGTGTATATTTCAATAGCAGGTTCAGGATTCTGAGGGGCGCAAGCAAGCCGCCCTGCAAACAGCCCTATCAATTCTAGAGCAGGTGAAGGAACCAGTGTGGGGGTTTGGTTTCAGTGTTTTGCTGCAACTTGGGAAACCCAGGTTCAGAGCTCCAAGAGATGTGGAGCTGAGTCTGTGACCTTGAACCAGGCACTCTCTGGCAGGCTTACCTACCTCACAGGATGGTTGTGAAAGTAAAGTGAGGAGAGGGGGAGCAATGAAGGCTGACTTGTAGAGCTCATTGGGGGAACAGTAGAGTCTGCATGTAATCAGTAGATTAAATAATAAAAAGGCTTTTCTTTCCTTTCAAACTCACTTCTGATCTACATGTAGGTATCATAATTTTAAAATAATCTATGGGAGGAGTGCTTTTTAAACCATTGTCAATGCTTTAGCATGTTGCCCAATCCCTTTGCTGCAACCAATTTTTGGGGGGTGGGGCAAGATAAGTCTCTCCCTTAACTTGCATATGTTCATGTTGTTGTTATTGCTTTAGATATGCCTTTTAATAATACTGTGTTTTTATTGTGGTTTTAAGCTGCTCTCGTCTGATTGGTGTTAAATGTGAACATATATGTTGCATTATTAAATAATACCTGCTTGTTCACCATATCTTTTTTAAACACTACACTCAGAAAGATTGACTCTTTGGACTGAATCCAACTCTGCCCATTTCAGAGGAGAAATGAGAAGATTAAACAGATCCTTTTTGCACTAGTACCTAGTGTATCAGCCTGCACACTGGTCTTTTCCCTACACAGCCTGTGGTCAGGATTGCACTCACTAGCGAAAACTTCCCTGCTGCACCATGACAGAGAGAAAATGGAAATAGATATTAATGCATATTCTATCTTCTAGAAAGTGGTATCTCCTCACCTTGCTGCCCCATGACAGAGAGCAAAGAAGCAAGTGAAAAGGGGAAGAATATGCCTTTTCAGTATTCACGTGTATATAGTAGGCAGCCCTGCTGGCTCCAGTCCTTCCCACCGTGCCACTCATGAGCACAGAAAAAATAGGCCAGAGGCAAGAGTACCTGCCTCCAGCTGTTAACCTGTGCTTTACTTCTGGGCACCCCAGTGGATCCTGTTTTTACCATTTCATCTCCGAAGTGGAGAATCCATGTTAGTAGTAGTTGGAAGCAGCAGCGGCCTTTACTTGCAACAAACATCCATCCAGTTTGATGGACGTTGAGCAGCAACTGCCCTGTACCATTTTTCCACAGAGTTTGAATAGGGTGGAGAACAGAAAGTGTTGCTGGGCAGGGGACAGGACAAAAAGCATGCGCGCGTGCACACACAAACACCAGCCGAAAGGGCCAGTGCCAACCAAGGGTTGCTGAACATCAGCAGCTTGCACCACTTAGTCCCCTAAGTCTCTGAGGCCTTGGAAACATTTTGGTGCTGTCATCCCCTGAGCCTCACCCTGTTTATATATTCCACTGTTCCTCTAAGTCAGAATAGTACATTAACCTGAGAGAATCTGAGTGCTCCAAGGACATCTACTAAATGTCATGGCTCAGTGCAGACAGTTATCAGGCAAATATTTCCCTCCATATGTTGGAGTCTGTAGACAGAATACAGACTGTCCAGTCACCTAAGAGAAATAAGGAAATTAGATACTGTTCTGTTATATTTGCCAACACTACTGGGTTTTTGCAATTCCCAATTTGAGCATATTCTTTTGTTGATGCACTGTCCTGTAGTTTATTAAAGCTAATGATTAATAAAGTAACTTATGCTGCTCTTTTTGTTGTTTCATTAAATACAAGTGGTTTGTTTATTTCAGAACAGCTGAATCGGTTTGCAGGCTTTGGGATTGGCCTGGCAAGGTGAGATCTTTATTCTGTTATCAGTAATGTTATTTAAAAATAAAAGCACATTTTTCCAAAATCTTTGTTGTTGTTCACTTGTAAAGTATGCATATACAATCAAAGAGCTTAAAGTTGTCATGACATCTTAAGCAAAACACTAAAGTTTGCTATCACCTTTCAAAAATCTGGTTTTTTTTAGTAAAATGTATATTTCCTTTCCAAGTTTTTCAGACCACTTCTCTCTCTCTCTCTCTCTCTCTCTCTATATATATATATATATATACACACACACACACACACACACACATATATATATATACATATATGTGTGTGTGTATGTATGTATATATATATATATATATGTATACATATGTATATATAAAAGATGGGGGTATTCATATTCATATATGAATACCCCCACACAGGTGGACATAAGGGTCCGCCCCCCTGGGGCCGGACCATCCACTCACCCGCCTGCTGCTGCTGCCGCAGCTCCACACTCCCTTCCAACCGCTCTGGAGCTCGCGGTCGACTAGCCACTTGTCAGTCTGGCAGGGAGGCTTGTCTTCCCTCCTTCTGCCAGGAATGGCTAGTCAACCGCGAGCTCTGGAGCGATTGGAAGGCAGCGTGGAGCCAGCTGCAGCAGTGGACGGGTGAGTGGATGGACGGTTGGGCCCCAGGGGGCCGGACCCTCGTTATGTCCACCTGTGCAGGGGTATTCGTATACGAATATGAATACCCCAATCTGTTTTTTATCTATCTGTCTATATAAAACAGATGGGGGTATTCATATTCGTATACGAATATATACGAATACACACACACACACACACACACACACACATATATAAATGCATGCACGCATGAATGCAAATGCAAACATCAGAAGAGCCCTGCTGGATCAAGCCAAGGGCCCATCTAGTCCAGCTTCCTATATCTCACAATGGCCCCATCAGATATGTAATGTGAAGACAATAACCAGAAAAATTTAGCAGTCTGAAAACATATCAACCAAAAGCTAACATTAAAGGAAGGGTTTTGCTGTTATTATGAAAACATAGCAAAGAGTTAAGTGTCAGAACTTGTAATGTAGAGAAGCCAGAAAGCTTTGGGGCAGCATCTCAAGGCTGTGTTTATTTTTGCCAAAAATATGACAAACCTGCTGACTAAGCCAAACCAGAGAAGTAGGTTCATTTGCTGGGAGGGAGTACTTTAGTTGTAAGGATTCCAGCAAGGCTTTAAAGGTTAAAACCGATGCCTTGAATTGGACCCACTGAACTGTATGTTGACCCAACAGAGTATATACTACTCACTCTCAGTCTCATCTGTCCATCTGATGCCTGGAACAAGAGGTGTTCTGGGACACTGTTGGCTTTGGCAGAGATCATCCTGTTAGCCTCCTAATTGGATTACTATAATACATTATGGGGCTGACCTTGAAAGATGACTTGACCGTTAGTACAGAATGTGATGGCCAGAACAGTAATATTACATATGACTGTTACTTCAGTAGTATCGTTCTATTGAAAACTAACATTTTGAGTAGCATGGTTAAATAAATAGGAACTGTTTGATTGCTATGACAAACATACCTTACAATTAAATGTTTGGTAGTCTCTCTGTACATTTATATCACATAGTTACAGCGTAGAAACTTCTGGAGTATCTTTTCACTGTTTGGAGATTTTTGGCCAATTGATCAAGATACAATAGGACAGTGTTCCTCAAACAAAGAAGCAGTACAGATTTTGTCTTGTGAGGCATTGTGGAAGTAGCAGAAAACCTTACCGTATGTGTCAGAGTGGGCCTTTCCAGGTGGCCAGTGGACTCCTGTAGCTATTCCAACTGCTGCTCCTCAAAGATTCTACCATGAGCATAGGAGAGAATAGCGACCCCCCCCCCCCTTGAGAGATGTGCTGCCTAGCAACCAGAGCTAGGTAGCACCAGATTTTTAATCCCTAGGGGTCGGTCATCTCTTCACCTGCGTAGTTGAATACTCTGCAGTTCTTGGCTCTTTCTTGTTGCATGTGTGACTGATGAATTTTCGCAGACGCATAATAATGTAAGATGTGTGATCTTCAGGCCTTAAATATTGGTCTCTGACTTCTACATGTAAAGGTTTGCATAGTTCAGGCGGTGTATGTGGAAAACGCAGTATTTCACATGATCAGAATCAACGCTCAGGCCATCAATATGTGTCAAACTTGGGATGGGTGTAGTAGATACAATTAAAGCTTTGCTTCCGTATTTTATAGTGGCAGGACAGTTTATGAGGAGGCGGGTCTGTCTTGCAGCTGTGGGAAATCAGTGGAGAGGAGAGGGTTACTAAACTTTTGATTTCCTGTCCCTTTGTCTCCAAATCATTGTCCTACAAGCTACTTTTCTCTCGTCATTCTTCCAAATATGTCCTGCTACAGAAGATGCAGAAAGAGGTTTCTGGGGCTGAAGTGATAGATGTCCCTCGGCCGCTAGCCACTGCTGGCAAGCTCTTGCCAAGGGCCATTGATCTGCTCCCGAGTCAGCTCCCCAGTAGCACAGAGCATGTGTTCCAGCTCTACTGCAGATTCCCAAGTCTTCTCGTCCTCAGCTGAATCCTCACCAGGAGTCCCAGGCTCCAGTGAGGACCCCGAGCTTTCATCCCCACCCTCTTTAGCCATCTCAACAGGTCTTCCGCCCAACCTGCCAGTTGTTCCACATCTCCCGGCTCCCTGGAGACCCCTGGGCTTCCTTCCTCCCAGCCTTCCTGAGAGCCCCAAGCAGCTGCTTCACCCTGGCTCTCAGGAAAGTGTGAGGCAAAGGTGCTGGTGGTGATCCCCTCACAACCATTCTCTCCTTGCCATGCCTGGATACAGAGTTGCTACAGAGGTGGATGAGGAAAGTCAGTGGAGTCTGATGAGGTCAATCTGAGCCCTCCCCAGGGCTCAATGACAAGATTTTGCAGGAGTGGTTTTGGCTTTCACTGGGGCTTCCACTGTCCATCTCCTCCTGCTTTGATGCATCTTCCTTTTGCTACAGCCTAGGGATCCAAGTATTTGTATTCCGATTTCAGAATTTAACCTCCAGAAGGCCAGAATAAACTTTATAGAAACACACTGATCAACCTGAGTGCAACTGGGGGCTTCTTAAACTGCCTTGTAGCTGCTCCTGTAACGTACAAGTATCCATGTTTAACTTCATTTGGACATTCTTTTCTGAAAAGAGTGTACAACCCTAATAAAATAACTTGTGTAAACATGAAGAAGACTGAGTGGTTTCAACGGGCTCTATAATGTCACCCTTGTTCTTGCTACTGTACAAATGATACCTGATAAACATCCACTTAGCTTAAAACATTTTAACAGAAGTTCTAAAACATAGCAAAATTATGTAGCATATAAAAGGAAAGAAGATTGTGTTAGTACTGTACTATTTTGAGAAATGCTGATATTTAAAACAACTGTTTTTCCCCCCCAAAGTTTGTTTACAGAGAATGTGCTTGCTCATCCATGCATCGTTTTGCGTCGACAGTGCCAGGTAAATAGGCTTGAGTTACCATCTTAAATGAGCCGTTTCACTTTTCTTAGGCTGCAAAGCTAAACTTAGTCCTCAGGAAAGCAGGTAGCATGTATGGGTTTGTGATGCTATTGTTGAATTCAGTATTGTTGAAAACAGTGGGTTGGATTAGGTATTGGCTTCACATTGTAAATTGAATGTGATATTTCAAAAGTAGTTCAGCGTTAATTGCATCAGTGTGATCCAGTAAGTCTTTAGGAAAATAATAATAATAAAAAGTATTAACTAATTGTAGCACATATTAAATGGATTTTTAAAATTAGGTGTATTTATTTTTACAGGTTAATTATCATGCCAAGAATTATCATCTCACTCCATTTACAATCATCAATATTATGTATAGCATCAACAAGACGCAGGTTAGTATTTGACATCACACTAAGGATATTTTTTTCTTACACAAAATGTATCTTGTTAAAACGTTAGAGGAGAATTTTAACTGCAAAGTGGTTGTACAAAGCTTTAAATTAGATCTTTTTCACATCACTTGTCTGTAAAAAAACAACAACAAAGATAATAGAAATGCAATAGAGTAGAAAGTTTTATTCAGCCATTATTCAACCCAGCACTGGGAACGCACTTGGAGGTGGATACCTAGGTCCATCTCTTCTGTCATGTTCTTCATGGTTCCAGTGCCAAGTCAGGCTTGGCTGGATCTCTACATGTCAGAAGAACTGAACATACTCAGTTCTGTATCCATGAAGAATGAAATGGTGAGAGGCAAGGCAGGCATTCCCCGATAACATCTGGATAGGGGTATAGACTTAGCAATATATTGAAAACTGCCTCGGGTTGATTTTCCGTGTATTTTCTTCGGGCTGTATTTTCTTCAAGCTATCATTTAAATTGCAGGGGCCCCGAGCTCTTTGGAAAGGAATGGGGAGCACTTTCATTGTTCAGGGCATAACCCTTGGAGCAGAAGGCATCATCAGTGAATTCACACCCTTGCCAAGGTATTGTCATGCTTTGTCATCCTCACATTAAATAAAGTGATCTGTATTTGTTATTATGCTTTCAGGAGACTTTCAAATTTTATTTAGACAAGTTGAAAAAAAGGAGAAGCCACAACACGGTGGCAGTCTCTTTCGTGTGTGTGAAACACTCCTGTCAGTTTCTCACTCATTGTCATATTGAAATGTTGTGTCTGTCATACACTCAAATGTGCTTTGTGATACTTGTAATTTATCCAGATGATATCACTGGGAGCTCTGTGGACATAAGTAGCCTTTTTAATATATATAAAGATATATATGCCTGCCAACTAAGTAGCTATTCACTGTATCCCCTTAAATTTATCCATGTTTATCACTGTTGGATGCCAGAGTTCTGTATAAATGGCTTCATAATGCATGTATGTATCCTTTACCAAATTTGCACTATTTCTGTCAACCTAAAGATGCTGTTGTATTGTTTTCCTCAAATCGGTTGAAATCCTATTGCACAGCTCTGCATACACAATGGGAATAATATCAGCAGTAGCTGCATATTACAACAGATTAAAGGCTTCCTTTTATTATTTTGGCATGCACATAACTCCTACACAATGCAACAAAATTGTGTGCATCCCAAAATTATCAAAGGAAAGCTGGAATCAGCAGCAGTTTGTGGCTGCTGATGATGTCTTTCCCATTGGACGCACAGAGGTATGCAAAAGAATTTCCACCTACATGTGACTGTCAGTAATGCGATTCATGGAAATATTTGATGTATGCTAAGCATGTAATGTACATGGTAGAAACCTCCTATAGTACATATTTTTCAAAAGATATTGACAATTGGTGGAGGTTTCTTTGGACTAAAAGGGCAGATTTTAAAAAAACATAGACCAATCTTGAAGACACTAGAAGAGGTTGTGTGTGCTTTTCCCACTTCCCCCACTGTTTTTCCTACTCTATCTAGTGCTGTCAATATCTATAGATGGATACCGTCCCAATCCAGTGACAGATGAGTCATTATTCAGTTTTTCCTCTGCATATGAATTAACCACCAGGATCTGCTACAGAGAAGAAAATAATCTACTAGGTCCAGGCTTCAACCCAAATAGATCTGTGAACTCAATAGCTGCCAGCATGTTTCTTTCTACACATGTTCCCTCCACCACACCAGATTTCCAAAGCTTGTGGAATTGCACCATTTTCCAGATACCCCTTTTCCTCTACTTGCTCATTATTTATTGGGCAGGAGAAGGAATATTGCCATTTATATGAGTCTTTACAAACTATACGTTGAACTACAAGGCTTATGTCTCTGGCTCTAAGGCAAGATAATATGTTTTTTGATCTATCAAAATTTAAGTCGAACTACAGGATTGTAATCACATGATATCCATTATGCACAGTATTTCTTTATATTATAGCTCTGAAATATATTGTCCATGATCAGTGAATGTTGTGCCACTAAGAGCACAGAAGTGAGCAATTTACAAGATTTCAGGCAAGGAATGTGCTGTTTAAATCCACATGATACAAGTTTATCATGTTCAAGTTTCTTAACATGGAGAAAGTTGCTTTGCTCTTTTCCTTAAACCATTTGGCTCCTTACAAAAAGAGAAATCCACAGATTGAGATGCAGGCAGTTTCTTGACTGGCCCTTCAAATAAGCCAAAGAAAATACTCTATTTTCATTTTCTTTATGTGATGCTGCAGCTCAACAATAGTCTACCAAAGACTTTTTTAAAAAATCACTTCCCCTGCCCCTCTGCCCAGGAGCAAAGGATGTATTCAGTTTGCCGATATCCTGAAGCGGTTTGCTTATTAAGCTACTTCACAATATCAGAAATTCCAATTGGAAGGAGCCTGACAACCAGGAAGGCTGGCTTTTGTTATGTTTCCAGCAATCATACATGCTGGAAGTGGATCAAAACGGAGCAATCCTACCTGCTCCAAAAAAGTAGAAGCCCCTGACGGGCTCAGAATGGTGCAGGTAGGACCGTTCTGGGGACAGATTGGTTCCCTTCAGCAATTACATTGTGTGATTGGCAGAAAAAAGAGCTAACTCGCCCATTCCTGCAGTGGAGCGAAGAGCAGGACAAATGCCCATGTGATCGAGCCCTTACTTATTTATTTATTTATTTATTTATTTATTTATTTATTTATTTATTTATTCGACTTCTATAAATCCAGTTATGATAGCTTTGCATGGCCAAAAGTGATTGTCACTGACATGTAAGAATTCAGTTGGAATAATAATAGAGTTCATTGTGGGATTATAGAAGATGTTACTGAAAATAATGACATAAAAGGCAGAAAAGAAAGGGAACATTATGATCGAAATGAGGCAAACAGGTGAGAAACTTTCCAGTCATAAACGTGGGTCTAGTGGAAGATGGCAGCTGAGGAGCCCAAAAATTTAACTATGCTGTAGTGGAAGGGGAGAACTAGTGTCTTCTGCACATCCTTTCTAAACAAATTGTGCACTTCTTTAAGAGCCTGGAATATATATAGTGGGAGGTAATTAATTATATAACTAAAATCAGCAGTTGGGCAACACTTGTTATTAGGACCAACCCAAATGAATGGAAATGTATACATTCTCTTGTACTATTTTTATGCCATTTTGATTGCTAAAAATATTGTCTGACTGCTGGTTTTGTGTGGGGTTGTTTTTATTTTTGGAGCAACCTTTGTGCTGTTTTTTTAATGACATAATATAAACAGTAATAGAGTCTTCCCGTTGAGCTATTATTCGATGCATGTCTCCCTCAGATATTGATACTGACACTTCACAGCATCAGATTCTTTACTGCTAAAAATTAAGATCAGCAGTAGGAATGTCTCTGCATCATACTGAAAACAATTATAATTTAGCAGTTCTTGTTGCTTGGTGGATCTTCTGCTGGCCAAATGAACAGATAATTTGTTCTAAAGAGTTTGAGCTGTGTTAGCTGTCAAATAGATTTAATGTCTCCCCAGGTTCTTAAAAGAAACTATGTTACGATACACGCTATCTTGCCAGGGAACTTTTAGAATCAAGTGGTAAAGAGATGTACAGTGGAACCTCTACTTACGAACTTAATCCGTATTGGAATGGTGTTCGTAAGTAGAAATGTTCGTTAGTAGAGGCACCATTTCCCATAGGAATGCATTGAAAACCGATTAATGCGTTCCGGGGGAAGAAAAAAATACCATAAAAAATAAAACACTGCAAGTCCCACGCTGGGACTGCAAAAAAACAAAAAACAAAAACAAACAAATCCAAAAATAAACATTGGAGCAAGTCCCACGCTGGGACTGCAAAAAAAAAATCACCAAAAAACAAAACAACACCGAAACATACCCCCCCCCCCCCAGCCCAAACCTACTCTCCAAAACCCACACAGGAAAACTTTTTTTAAAAGAAAAAAAAACGGAGCTTACCTGTCCGAAGCCTTCCGGGGGTCCCCTGCCGCTGTGATCGCCGCCGGAAGGCTTGAACCTGGCCGGGGTGCTTCGGCTGCTCGCCCGCGGTGGAGGCAGCGGTCGCCCAGCGCCAGGAGACTTGAGCTGGCCGGGTTTCGGCCGCTTGCCTCCTCGCGGCGAGGAGCGAGCGGGAGGCGAGCCGGGAGGCAAGCGGCCAAAGAAACCTGGCCAGCTCAAGCCTCCCAGCGCTGGGTGACCGCTGCCTCCGATCGCGGCGGCAGGGGACCCCTGGGAGGTCTCCCAGGGCTTCCCCGCCGCCATCGGAGACCTCCTGGGGGTCCCCCGCCACCGCAATCGGCGCCTTCGGAGGTCTCCTAGGGCTTCCCCACCGCCATCGGAGGAAGCCCTGGGAGACCTCCGAAGGCACCGATCGCGGCGGCGCTGGAAGCCCGGGAGGCTGAGCCTCCCTTTTCCTAACCGTTGGGGCGAAAGAGCTACAAAGAAGCAGCCTCTTTCGCCACCAACAGTTAGCAATTTTAAATTTCCCGCCCTTTTCCCCTGCCTTTTTCCCGTTCGTACGTTGAAGCTCCGGCCGCAAGTAGAGGCAAAATTTTGCGGCCGGAGCTGTTCGTACATTGGATCGTTCGTATTTAGGGACGTTCGTAAGTAGAGGTTCCACTGTAGTATATTGAGTTTACTGTTTATGTGTTAATTAAATTTATATACCGTCCCATTAGTGCAGTGCACTATTCTGGGCAGTTTACAACAATAAAATACAGTAATGAATCAAATTAAAATAAAACACACGGTAAACACAGTAACCAGAGTAGAGAACTAATCTTCCACTCTTTCTGTTTTTCCTTTTGAAATAAGTGATGTGCCTAATAGAATTCAGACAAATCAATAATTAGACCGATATTATTTCAAGAAACAAAAATGTAAGAAGTGTTTGAAATACAAGGAGCAAATAACTCTATGCTAACAAAGGAAGGGGGGAAGAATATACAAAAATGCATTGCATTCTGTATATCATGGTTGGTTTGCATATTGTACAGTTGTCGTTCATTTTATCCAACAAGTTTGGAAGAACTTGACATGGCTGTTTATAGGCTGAATCCTGGCATTAACATCTGCATTGTGTTAACATCTGCATAAACTGCTTCAAGGGTATTCCAAACAACTTTCAAAAATCACATAATGATCAATATTACATGTGGGTAAGTTTGATTTTTGTTATGATACACATGATAGTGTGCAATAAAAATCTCAGAGGTCTTTGGCATTCCACTTGTTCACTTGAAGTAGAATCTTTCACTTACTTCCTTGCCTAGAAATGTTCTGTATACCCATGGGCATTCCCTTGGTAGTGTATTCTCCAACACAGAAACATATGAAGTAATAATTGTTACACAGAGCTTCATATGCACTGGTGTCTCTGCACCCTAAGGTTAAGTACAGGTCTCTTGATTGTACTGATTGATTTAAGTACTGATTGATTACAACACTTGGATTTCCTATTAGTGACATTTGATGAACATGTAGTGCTTTCATATTTCAGAGAACTTTCATATAAATGGAGTCCCAAGCAAATAGGAGGACATCTTATACTGAAAGGGTAAGTAAACCTGCTCCTTCTTTGTTACTGTAAGCATTTTATCACAACATGTTTTGAAAATAATAACCAAAAGTCACTGAGTTAAAATAGGCAAGATAACCAATTAAGGAGAAGTGCTGCAGGAGTGTTTAGTTACTCTTCATGGTCTCTGCAAATCACACATATGGGGTTCTTTTCGCACCTGTGTAAATGTCCTTAGAACCTTCTAGAGCCTAAGGAAAGTTTTAGGACACACCCTCTCCACCACATATGCTCCCCATCAGTTCCCTTTTTGCCACTACTGAGACAACACCTCAGGAGCTTCCCTCTAAACAGTCTATATGTAGTTATCCCTTACCTGTCCACTTTCTCCTCTTCTTCCCTGATCTCTTTGTTCCTAAAAAATAAATTCTTAGTTATTCATTATTATCTCATCTTTATCCATTGGTTAACAGCCATTCCTGCCTTTTTATGGCCCCACCAGGCCCTTTCAAAAAGTGTGTCAGTTGTAGCAATAAAATCCTCATCACTGATGGATATTCAGAGTGCCTGTACTGCCTCTGTGAGGGACATCAAACATAGAACTGTCAGTTCTATCATATGTCAGGAGTCATTAGAGGAGTCCTGCAAGTCCTGGGAAACAAGTACTACAAAACCCATATCCTCCCACCTAGATTTCCAATTCCTTCCTTGTTGTTTAGTCGTTAAGTCGTGTCCGACTCTTCGTGACCCCATGGACCAGAGCACGCCAGGCCCTCCTGTCTTCCACTGCCTCCCGGAGTTGGGTCACATTCATGTTGGTAGCTTTGATTACACTGTCCAACCATCTCTGTCATCCCCTTCTCCTCTTGCCTTCACTCTTTCCCAACATCAGGGTCTTTTCCCAGGGAGTCTTCTCTTCTCATGAGATGGCCAAAGTATTGGAGCCTCAGCTTCAGGATCTGTCCTTCCAGTGAGCACTCAGGGTTGATTTCCTTCAAAATGGATAGATTTGTTCTCTTTGCAGTCCAGGGGACTCTCGAGATTCTCCTCCAGCACCACAATTCAAAAGCATCAATTCTTCGGCAGTCAGCCTTCTTTATGGTCCAGCTCTCACTTCCATACATCGCTACTGGAAAAACCATAGCTTTGACTATGCGGATTCCTTCCTTAGCTGGGATTAAATACTCTTTAGCTGCGTACTTTAAACCTTGCACACCAGCCTTACCGGTTATAAAACAAAAGAAAAACAAAAAGGTACAAATTGTACTGTTAAATGATAAGCATCTAAGTGAGCTCCTGCAAGTCTTTCCCATAAAACAATGAAATGATTAACTAACTAATGATTTTACTACTGAATTATCATGCTTTTCTAAGTAACCATTGCTAAGTCTCCTAATCAATCGAGGAAGGCTTTAAACCTGTCACCTCCTCCTCCTTCTTCTCCTCCAACTTACACACGCACCTAAACCCCCTTTCTATAACTTAAATCAATCTTTGCTTCGTGATGGTATCCAATCAGCATATAGTCCTTTGTTCACAAGTTCACACCCGTCCTGTAACTTTCCACTATCCAGTCTCCCATTCCTAGGCTGGGAAGCACTTAGAATGGATGGAATTCAATGTTTATCAGTCTTGATATGTGATCTTGGCTCTTCTCCTCTGAATTGACACAAAGCTGGCTCCCAGGCCAAGATGGGAACATCTGTGAAACTCTGAAAAACAAGTACTACAAAACCCATATCCTCACACCATACATTCATGAAGGTAACCATCAGGAACCACAAATCTCATTTGAAATTCTGTTTTTGAGAAAAGTCAATTGACACCATTGCCAAGGAGGCTTCAGTTTCTACGGTCTTTATCTGTAAAATGCCATTGAACAGACTTCTGATGGAGGCCCTCCAGACTAACACAACCACCAATAAAACCTCTAAGGACTCAGATTCTCAGATAACCCCTAGCCAACAAACGCCAGTCCTCAAAACTACCATCTTCAATACTGAAAAAGAGAAAGAAGCCTAATGCTTCTGACTCCCAGACTAAAAAGGAGCTTTAACACCAGTTGAAAACATACAATACAGTATATAGGAGCCGTACTGAATTCCAGAAAACCAAGAGCTTGCCTACCTCAAGACAGAATAGACAAGGTCCTAGACTTGACAAAAAAATTCAAGCCGAACACATCGGTCATAGCACACATGGCCCTAAAATTTCTTGGACTCATGGCATTGGCAACATCATTAGTTCCACATGTTCACTTGAAAACAATGTACCCTCTAATTTTCAGCCCCACTGGGTGGGGCTCCGCCTCTCACATGCGCAATGTCATCCCTGCACGTGCACCTCCCCCCCCCTCACACACAGGGTTTCGTCACGACCGGAACCAAACGCAATTGTTGCATGAAGGAGGAAAAGAGCTGTGCAGAGGGAGGTGGAGTTGTGTGCGCGCAAGCCCAGCTTAGAGGGAACCTTGCTTGAAAATGTGTTCCCTTTAGACCCGGTGTCATTCAACATCCTGACAGAAAGCAACAAAAAAGACTACTTCTCACCAAAGAACTTGTGGAGCAGCTCTCGTGGTGGATGGATGTGTCCAATCTGTCACTCTGGAGGCCATTCAAGCAATTCCAACTCCATGTACAAGTCACAAGAGTGCAAGCCTTACAGGCTGGGGACCGTGTTGCTTGGGCCAACAGATTCATGTGCACTGGTCCCAAACCAGAAATTGGTTACACATAAACAAGTTAGAGATGCTAGCTGTGCTAAAAGTTTTTCAAGCATTTGAAAAGCTGATTAAGGGCCACCCTCAGTGCTTCGTGCCTTTTTTTTTCAAAACCTGCTTAAGAGTTGGAAGAGTCATTCTGCACTTTGGACACTCATAGAGTATTAGCCTTTTACAAGTCCAGAATGAGAGGTTTCTGAACGTCTACCAAACTTTTCATTAGTTACCAAGGACTGAGGAAAGGTGAACATGTCACATCTCAGAGACTGTCTAAATGATAGTTGGCACAATCACATTATGTTACCAAATAGCAAAAAAGACACTGCCCAATTCTTGAAAGGGGCATTCTACTAGAACAGTTGCTGAATCAACAGTGCTTCTCAGAGGCGTTCAGCTGGGAGATATATGCAAGGGTGCAACATGGTCACAGCCTTCAATGTTCATCAAACATTATAGACTGGATGTTAGGGCTAAGAGGGATGCTCCATTCGCCAGAGCTGTGATCTCCTCTATATGCCATGACATCCCACCAGCCAGTAAGTGAGCTTGCCAGTCACACATATGTGATTCATAAAAACCACAAAGAAGGACAGATTGATTATCTGTAACTGTAGTTCTTTGAGTGGTCATCTGTGAATTCACACAACCCACCCATCCTACCCTCAGGCTACGACACAACTTCTATTTCTATGTTAGCGGCAAACTGGGGCAACTGAGGGCTAGATACAGGGTGGGGAGCATGCGTGATGCAGTGGGCATGTCATAACACTTCCTTTAGGCTCTAGAAGGTTCCAAGGATATTCACACAGGTACAAAAGGAACCTCATATGTGTGAATCCACAGATGATCACTCAAAGAACTACAGTTACAGGTAAGCAACCCACCCTTATTTGCATCTTGTAATTTAGCAGTTTCAATCTAAGATAGATTGGAACTTTAAATCTTTGGCCATTTTTCTTTTTATCTGGAGATCTACAGAGTATTTCCACCTGGCCCTGATAGTGCATTTAAGGAGACTGCTGCTTTCAGTCCAGAACTGGAACTTTAAGCTAAACTCTCGTTTCTGTAGGAATTCTGCTAAAGGATGGATTTGAGCAGAACTCACTCAAACATGATACACTGGCATTGGGTTTGAAGAAATAAGAATATCATCTGTTTTGAACTGCTTAATATGCAAATATGCATATTGAGAAATTTTAACTATTATGTTAATCTTGGATGGGACTGGGTAGTTCAGCGATTGGAATTCAGCAGTGAGGTGCTCAGGAAGCACCACCCAAAGCCTAATCCAACTCATTTAAATGTAAGACAGTTTTCTTTTCTTTTCTTTTTTTTAAAGGATATTGATTAAATCTAAATGTTTCATCTTAACCAGATTGTTGTTTGGGCAGTTTGAAACCATAAGAAATAGGAGATGTCATTATGAAAATATTGATTGTACTTCTTCCTCTAGGTTGACCTATGTGATAGCAATGCCTTTTTATTCAGCAAGCCTAATTGAAACTGTGCAGGTAAGTATATAATGCTTATTGCTTGCCATTTGGTGTTATCACTTGGGGGAGCAGAGCTGGAAGTAACCTAGAAATTTCCCTTTCAGTTTCCTGAAAGGTCATTGGGCCAACTTAGGTATCTGTCTTTATTTGCTTTGTTCCTAGAAAAGAGATGCCAATAGATTAGGTTTCTCACCAGGTTTCTCATTCCTAGTTCTTGAGTCACTCTATTCACAATAAAGAAACAATTGAAGAGTTGAATGATGGCCTCTTAAAATGTGATTTAGTTTCTTTCTAAAAATACCTTTCCTGAATTTGAAAAAGGTCAGCTGGCATGTGAACTAGCAGAAGAACTCCCTTATTATACTAGAAAAACTTCCTCCTATAGTAATTCAGTTTGCATTTTGCATGGACCAGTGAATTGTTTCCTTTCGGGTCCACATCTTTTCAGTTTGTACTGTTCCTGTCCACCTGGTGGCATACTTGTCATTTTCAGGGTTTTTTGTTTTGTTTTGTTTTTGTTTTTTTAATTTCAGTACGGTAGCTGCATAGTAAGAAGGACCCCTTTAAAAATGCCTTGATCGGAACAGGCTGGAATCCCGTTGACAAACTATGCTGACGCGAGTCCATTGGTGTACATTTCGGTGGCAAATTTCCACAGGATAAGAAGTCAGCATAAACATTTGCTGTTGTGTTTCAAGTCACACAACTCACATGTGGTAACAAATACCTATGCTGACTTCATAAGTACTTGCAGTTCATCGCTGAAATTTACACCAACAGACCTAAACAGGCAGCCATAACTAATGGGATTCTGCCCGCTGTGTTCTAGCTCAGCTAGGTAATGACTGTGTGTCTGTCTTCTAAAATATTCTGTGAAGCCTTGCCTTGCATATCTTTTTTTAAAATTCACTCACATATAATTTGTATGAGTGATTTTTTAAAAATTAAAAATAAAAGCGTGCACTTGTATTTTTATTTCTCTTCAATGGGAAATAGCAACAAAATTGCAATGGAAATAGACCTCCTACTCAATAACATGAAATGGATCTCGATATCTTCAAAGGTGCTTCTGCCCCACCCACACACACAACACAGGCTGGTTTTTTCATTGTTATGATGTTTAAAGTCCTAGGAAGCTTTGGATCTGTTAAAACTGCCTATGCCACATGGCAAACTTGCTTTGAAATTCATATTGGTTTGAAAATAGTCTGCCTGTTGCACAACAGAGTATTGTGCAAATGTGAAAAGCTTCTTCAAATGCATGGAGCTAATTTAACAGTTCTTGGGATCTTGACTGTGGATCTTTATTAATACCAATTAATTTGGACCTCAGTCTGCATTTTCTGTTCAGCATGGTCAAATTCAGTGATGGCCACTTGCAAACTACATCTAGTCTGTTTACTCCTTCATGCCATGCTGGAAGAACTTGATTCTTACAAGTTCTTATTGAGAAATTGTCTGCTCCAGGGGCCTCTGGGAAGGCCCTTCATTTCCCTTTGGGATACGTATTTGTCACGCTTTTTCTGGGGTATTGTACCTTTTCTGTTTCAGTTGTTGCTTGGCACAGTGTTTGAGCACCTTATGTAGAACTATCACTTCCTAGGATGCTTTTTTCCATCAATAAAATAACAGTCTCTGTTTTTATTCTTATTAGTCTTAGTTTTCTGGAAAGTGACACATGCCTTAGTTACATCCCGGCTGGATTGCTATAGCACCCTGCACATGGGTCTGCCTTTGGAAAGTGCTCAAAAACTTCAGCAAGACCAAAACACGACAGCCAGATTGTTAACTGGGGCTGGTTATAGGCGTCACATAAACCCCATTACAACCGTTCCACTGGCTGCCAATCTGTTTCCAGGGTTAATTCAAAATGCTGGTTCTAACTTATAAAGCCATAAATAGCTTGGGTCCAAGCTACCTCAAAGGTTGTATCTCCCTTTATGAGCCTGCCTGGGTATTAAGATCATCAGGAGAGGTCTTTCTCTCTGTCCCACCATCCTCACAGGTATGCTTGGTCGGGATTCAGGAGAGGGCCTTCTCTGTTGCTGCTCCCAGACTCTGGAACTCCCTCCCACGGGAGACCAGGCTGTCCCCATCACTGCTGTCCTTCTGCAAGCAGGCAAAAACCTTTCTCTTTAGATAGGCTTTTCCTGAGTGACTGACTGTCCAGGAGAGGATTTAAAACGAGATGGTTTGCATTTTGTTGCTTCTAGATCTGTTTTAGTAAGGCTTTACTTAACATTCTTAATATAATGTTAGTTTTAATATGTTTTAATGATGTAAATTACCTTGGGTCCTTTCTTAGGATAACAGCATTGTGATTAGGTTCATCTTGATTTTTGGACGGTTCCCTCATTTTGGCGGGAATAAGAGACGGAGGCGAATTCAAAAAATCAACAGTCTCAACTTTATTATCTTCCACATCGTGTTCAAATAACTTTAACGGGTCTAAACAACTCAACTCTGGTAACGTCTTATAACTGACAATCTTTGTTTCGGGAGTAATTAAATCACTTCTCACATCGGGGCTGGTCCAAACCGCTCGCGATCGGTCATCTCTCTCAGAGGAGCACTCCTTACGGCGCACACCGTCCCACAACAAGGATGCCTCGCCCAGTCCCCTTCTATTGGAGGAAGGTTGTGAGTAGGGCTGGGGCGGATCACCTTCCTGCCCCCACCATGGTTGCGCGGGAAAACCACTACAGTCCATTCTAAGGGTTTTATCTTCTCTTTTTCCCCCTTAGATGAATCGGGATCAGGTAACAGCCCACCACCTGTCTTTAGGTTTGGAAAGTCTTTTAGTAGGTTACAGACCTTAGGAGAGGCTTCTTCCTCTCTTTCTGTTTGTACCGCACAATCTCTCCATTCTCTCTTTCTCTCCTCCGTTTCCAGTCTCCTCTCCCGCGCATTTTCCCCGTCTTTTATCACCTCCTCCCACACTATCAAATCAAGCTCCTCCCCTTTCTCTTCCCCTAAGTCTTCCACCAGACATACTTCTGTTGCTTTCCTTTCTATTATTGGTTCTTCATCTATTTTTATAAGCACGCCTTCTACACATTCACAACTCTCCTCTTGTACGTTTTCTCCTGAGGACGGCTCACTAACATGTCTTCCTTCACACGCCCCCCCGACGAGTGGGCCGTCCTCTCTTCTGTTTCCACGTCCCTGTCGGGAAAAATAATCCGCATTAGCGTGGGTGCTTCCCTTTTTGTACTGTATCTCAAATGTATATGGTTGAAGACTCAGGTACCAGCGAGTCAGTCTAGGATTAGTATCCTTCATCCTATTCAACCACTGTAACGGGGCATGATCGGTGACTAATACAAAGGGGGCTCCTAATAAGTAGTACCTGAGAGTTTGCATGGCCCACTTGGCTGCTAAGGCTTCTTTCTCAATGGTTGCATATTTTTGTTCTCTAACACTCAACTTCTTACTTAGATACATCACCGGATATTCCACTTTGCCTTTTCTCTGGGACAATACCGCCCCTATCCCTCTATCTAAAGCGTCTGTCTGTACGATAAAAGGTAGATCAAAGTCAGGAGCATACCTACTAGGTAGCTCCGCTAATATCTTTTTCAACTTCTCAAATGCTTGTTGTTCCCGTGGACCCCAAAACACCTTGTGGGTCTTCCTTTTCCTAGTTAGGTCAGTTAAGGGTGCCGCTATCTCAGCGAAGTTAGGCACGAACTGGCGATAGTATCCTGCCAAGCCTAGAAACCTTTGTACCTCTTTCTTAGTTTGAGGTACTGACCAAGCGGTCACCTTGTCCACTTTATCTGACACAGGTTGTATTTTTCCTTGTTCAACTTGAAAACCCAAGAATTTTACTCCTCTTCTAGCTATCTTACACTTAGAAGGGTTGACATGCAATCCTGCCTTCCCTAATTCGGTTAATACCTTACGAAGGTGAATCAGATGTTCTTCCCAGCTATTACTATAAATCAGAATATCATCTATGTAAGCTCCCGCAAAATCCTTCACCGGCTCCAACACCTTATCCATCAACCTCTGGAAGGTCGCTGCTGCGCCATGCAACCCAAATGTCATTCTTGAGAAATGGAACAATCCTTTGGGTGTTACAGAGGCCGTCTTTTCCTTATCCTCTTCTCTCAGGGGTATTTGCCAATAACCCTTCGTGAGGTCTAAGGAGCTCAAATATTCCGCCTTTCCTAATCTTTACAAAAGGTCTTCTATTTTTGGCATTGGATAGGCATCAAATTTTGATACTTCGTTCAACCTCCGAAAGTCTATACACAACCTCACACTACCATCAGGTTTGGGCACAACCACCGGATAACTCCTCCACGGACTACAAGAGGGTTCTATAACTCCTAATTCTAGCATCTCCTCAACCTCTTTATTTATTGTTTCTTTCAAATGGTGTGGCCAATTTCTTCCTCCTGTTCTCACTACTGCCTGTGGCAAAGTTTTAATAGGGTGTTCAATCAAATTAGTATATCCTGGTAATCCTGAAAAAACATGTTGGAACTCTTGTTCCAGCTCTTTCATTTGTTGTTGTTGTTTTGCTTCTAACTCCTCATCAAGAGTAAGCCTGAGATCCCTTTGTAAACACCCCTTTGCCTCCGGCCCAAAACTTTCCTCTCCTACCTCTCCCCACAGGGCTTCTCTTTCTTTCCATTCTTTCAATAAGTTTACATGAAAGATGCCCCTTTGTTTTGTCAGGCATTGATATCTCATAATCCACTGGACCTATCTTCTGAAGAACTTCATAAGGTCCTTGCCACTTAGCAAATAATTTAGCATTCTCAGCTGGCATCAATAGTAACACCTTTTGTCCGGGGTTGAACTGTCTAGGTTTAACCTTAGTGTTGGATCTCTTTCTCTGTCCTTGTTGTACTTTCAACATATTCTCTCTCGCTATCCCAGCCACCTTCCGTAAATGTTCCCGCATTTCGATCACTTGTTGCACCACTATTTGAGACTCATCTTTCCCGCTTTCCCACTTATCTTTTACCAGATCTAGAATCCCTCTAGGGTTCCATCCATATATCATTTCAAATGGTGAGAAGCCCGTAGAGGCTTGTGGTACTTCCCTAATTGCAAACATTAACGGGGCTATCAACAGATGCCACCTACGAGGTTTTTCCATTACTAACTTTCTCAACATATTTTTTAACGTCTTATTAAATCTTTCTACTAGTCCATTAGTCTGAGGATGATACACCGCTGTATGGACCGGCTTCACTTCCAACAGGCGCCACATCTCTTTCAAGGTTTGACTCATGAAATTTGCACCTTGGTCAGTCAACACCTCTTTTGGAAAACCAAGGCGCGAAAACACCTGCATCAATTCCCTCGCTAACACTTTAGCAGTTGTAGACCTTAATGGGATGGCTTCTGGGTAGCGAGTAGCATAGTCTATGATAACCAATATGTGAGTATGTCCTCCTGCTGATCATAATAAAGGTACTACAATATCTATCCCTACTCTTTGAAAGGGTTGATCTACCAAGGGCATAGGAATTAATTCTGCACCTGGACCAGGCTTAACCTGTGTTTTTTGACACTCGGGACAAGTCAGACAATATTCACTAATGTCTTTGTCCATTCCAGGCCACCAGAACCTTTGTTTTACCCGCGGTTTCATCTTGCCCTCTGCCAAATGTCCAGCCATTGGAATATCATGGGCTAATCCCAGAATCTTCTTTCTCCATTTTTGAGGCACTGCCAATTTGCGTCCTCCCTCCTCATCCACCCAGTATAATAATCCTTCACACATTTCCAACCCCTTCTGTCCCCTTACTATAGCTCCCGCTTCTCGAGCTCCACGAAGAGACTCCTGGAGTGTAGGGTCGTCTTGCTGCCAAACTCTTGTTTGTTCACGCGACGTCTCCTGAAAAAAATCGCTTTCATCTTCAGTTTCTAAACAGTCCCCTTGCAATCCATCCTTAGTTCCATACATGTGGCGAGTCCCTACCCAGTCTCTACCCAGTAACATTTCCCGCGATAGTTCAGGCACCACCCCAACTTTCATCCGTCGCGTTTCTTCTCCTACTTTCACTTCGGCCCATGTAGTTTGGTACGTCTTAACATCGCCATGAATACATTTCACCACCATTTTCTCCTCCTTTTTCTCCCCCTTCAAGTCCCGTACCAAAGTCTTGCCACATCCAGTATCAATCAGTGCCTGCTTCTTTTCGCCATTCACCCACGCTTCTACCTCCCAACCTACATGTTCCAGCCCAGTCTTAGTTATCGGTTTCGATTGCTGCCCTACCCAGGAACAATCGGTCCCTGGGCAATCCATTCTCACGTGTCCTGGTAGACCACAATTAAAACACACTGGACGCCCATCTTTGCCTTCCTTCAGGCCGGTGCCAGGCGCATACATGTGTTGGTCCACTGTGATGAGCCACTCTGGTTTCAAAGCCATGGGTTTGAAGAAGCGTCCGCGGTTTTTTGCAGCTCCGTACGTCTCTGGGGCTCTTCGCGAACTGGCTACTGTGTTCGGTGTCGTCATCTTCTCACGTGTTCTCCCTCGCTCCCCCCATGGGGTGGAGCTTTCTTTATTGACTTCCTCTGCCATGCAATAATCTTCCACCAGGCGGAGAGTGCTCTCTAAGGTTTTGGGATTGTTCTTCTGTACCCAACTCTTTACATTTATACTCAACGTATTAATTAACTGCTCCATGATAATCATTTCCATTAACTGTTCCTTCGATCTTTCTTCTGGTTTTAACCAGCGTACTAAGTTTGCCCTCATTCTTTGAGCAAGAGTTCTCGGATGTACTCCCGTTTTTAGCCTCAAGTCCCTGAACCTTTTCCTATACGCTTCTTCTGTTAAATTCAATGTTCGTAAAATCGCCGTCTTTACCACCTCATACCGAGCCGCTTCGTTTGGACTCAAGGTGTCTATCACCTCTTGCAGCAATCCGGTCAGGCACGGTATCAGGATCAATGTCCATTGCTCCTTTGGCCATCCCGCTGCCACAGCCACTCTCTCAAACGTATGCAAATAAGCCTCTGGGTCGTCCGTAGAACTCATTTTCTGTATTCTGATAGGAGCTGGCCCTGCTACAAGCCCACCTCGGTTCCAAACACAATTCTTCTGGGATTTATCTTCCTCAGCTTCTTGCTTCATCATTCTTCTAGTCAGTAACGTTTGTTGTTCTGCTAAATTCTCTATCAATTTCTCCTGTCTCTCAATAGTTCTTTGAAGTTTTGAAATTTCTTCCTTTCCCGCCTGAGGGACCGCCCCACGTTGGGCGCCACTGTGATTAGGTTCATCTTGATTTTTGGACGGTTCCCTCATTTTGGCGGGAATAAGAGACGGAGGCGAATTCAAAAAATCAACAGTCTCAACTTTATTATCTTCCACATCGTGTTCAAATAACTTTAACGGGTCTAAACAACTCAACTCTGGTAACGTCTTATAACTGACAATCTTTGTTTCGGGAGTAATTAAATCACTTCTCACATCAGGGCTGGTCCAAACCGCTCGCGATCGGTCATCCCTCTCAGAGGAGCACTCCTTACGGCGCACACCGTCCCACAACAAGGATGCCTCGCCCAGTCCCCTTCTATTGGAGGAAGGTTGTGAGTAGGGCTGGGGCGGATCACCTTCCTGCCCCCACCATGGTTGCGCGGGAAAACCACTACAGTCCATTCTAAGGGTTTTATCTTCTCTTTTTCCCTCTTAGATGAATCGGGATCAGGTAACAGCCCACCACCTGTCTTTAGGTTTGGAAAGTCTTTTAGTAGGTTACAGACCTTAGGAGAGGCTTCTTCCTCTCTTTTTGTTTGTACCGCGCAATCTCTCCATTCTCTCTTTCCTCCGTTTCCAGTCTCCTCTCCCGCGCATTTTCCCTGTCTTATCACCTCCTCCCACACTATCAAATCAAGCTCCTCCCCTTTCTCTTCCCCTAAGTCTTCCACCAGACATACTTCTGTTGCTTTCCTTTCTATTATTGGTTCGTCATCTATTTTTATAAGCACGCCTTCTACACATTCACAACTCTCCTCTTGTACGTTTTCTCCTGAGGACGGCTCACTAACATGTCTTCCTTCACAAGCATTGTAAACATATGTTAAATAAATGATAAATTTTTTAAAAAATGTGGTTTATCTTCACCCACCTTGCATATGATTCCTGTGTGACATTTTGCCTAGGAAATTTACTGTGTCACTTACTATGTTTGGCTCTTCAGTGGAAGTACATCTTGTACCTTAAAGCAATACTCCTGGCTTATTTTTGAGAGGAAGGAACACTTACTTAATATTCTGTATTATACAACTCAGTGTGAGCCTAAGGATCAGTGTCCTTCTATATTAATGCTTAGGTTGGTGTTTTGCCAGTTAGTAAATGAATAGTATGACATGATAGTAGTGTCACAACGATGTCACAATTGTCAGTTAAGATCCAGATATTTGAAATTGCTTGTTTCTTTAAGAGTTGCAATTTCAGCAGAGACTATGTAGTTATTTAAAACTGTCAGGAGCAATGTGTGAAATATGTTCTCTCATGCAAGCAATTTGGACTAAAACTTGGACTAGACAACTAAATGCACAAAACCATTCACTTAAACCAATTAAGTTTAAGGAACTGTCTAAATATGATCTTCCTTATTCAAATGTACAGTTAAAGCCATATAAAACTTAACCACCTTGAGTCTCTTTATTGGAAGAAATCCAGGTTATAATTAATAAGAATGCATGAATGACATACATAGAAAGTTTTTTTTTTAATTCCAAGTGCAGTAACAAATACAAATGTGAATACTTTATTGCTTTGTAGCCACTTGGGCTATACGCAAGAACATAGATTAAACCAATCATAAAATAGTATTTGGCATTTTATGCAAGTACATACAAACAAGTATAAAAGGCATAAAAGGATAAAATAATAGTAATAAAATGTAATGAAAAGCCAAGTGCAGTAAATATATCTTAGAACCAATAGTTAAGTCAAAATAAGCCCCAAGCCAGTCAACATTGTAATAAAAACTATGAAAATGTATTTTGGCTCCAGTCCTTATTGGAAACTGTGTGCAAAATAAACAGCTGGAATTCACATTCACATATTTACTCCATACTCATGAAAGTCAGCCATATACTGTAGTCTTATCAGTAATGTTACAAAATTATTTCAGGAAATCCTCTGATTCATTTTTGAGGCTATTGAATTTTAAATGTCAAAGGAGGCTATTGGGCAGAAGTGATTTGCTTACGAGTTAGACAAGAGGACAATGTTGTGCTTTACATCAACATTTATGAACTACTGCATTTTCATGGAAAATGTCAGCTTGGGAAAGAAGTACTTCCAACCACTACTTTGTTTGATTTTTTCTTTAAATCAAAAATATGATTTCAATTTGTTTTTTACCCTACTCTCATGTCATCTAAAGTTTCCCATAAAATTCCTATGAGCAATGGCTTGGTGTGTCCCAGTTACGAATACTTCCGTAGTTTCAGTTTCTGCCCTTCCACTCTAAAATATCTGAGTAGAGGGGAAGAAAAGAGAGTTTACGGGTCAGGAATATGACTGATGTTAATGTCCTAAAGGTGATAAACTTCGGCTTGTATATGTATTCAGCAGTTGCTAAGTCCTCCTGTGGCAGAGGCGGAGTGGGAAAGAAAGTATTGCATAAGCTCAGGAAATGAGTTAAAACGTTGTATTTGTTACAGCCAAGAGAGAGGGGGAGACAGCAAGGATCCTGTTCTCTGATAGCCTGCTATGGTGGGAAAATTGTTTGGGGTAGAAGTAAACCCAGGCCTGCCACAGTACAAACCCCTTCCTACTCCTATAGGATCTAGCCCAGTGCCTCTAGTGCTACAAGAGGCAAAGAAGTAGCCTCCCATCAAGCTAAGGCAGCTGTGGCCAATCTAATATTTGACCAGCACAGATATTCCCCAGCCAGATGTCAATGTCAACTTCTGACATTTGGGTGCTCTCAGCCCTGAACATTCCCCACCATTTAAAAAAAGACCTTATCTGGGTGTTCTGTTCCTTGGTTTCACGAGACAGCAAAAGTACACCTGGCGTTTTTTACATTCTTCCAGACATCACTTTTTGCAGGTGCAACAAAACGATATCAGGCCTGTCTTTCCAGCAGATGTGCCCATCAGATCATCAGGCTCAGAAGCTGTTGAACAAGGAACTCAGGGCTGGTGCAGGAGGACAAATGGGGTTGAGGCCTTTAGTCTTGTGGGATCATTCTGTCCTAGCTGAATTACTGTGCCTTACAGAGGTCCTTGTACATCAGCCTATTTTCCAATAGGTTGAGCATCAAATATAGTTGGGAAAAAGCCGAGAGCTGAGGTGCATGTGCATAGACCAGAGGCACTGATGAATGTAAAGCTGGTGAGTGAAGAAGCATCGTGAAGTATAACAAAGAGTCCTGGAGACATGGGCCAGGATTCTCTTGACCCTCTGCTGAGTGACAGTTCCCACCAGCAGAATAATGCGTAATCATTGCCATTTACATAGGCATTGCTGTTGCACCAATAATAATCTGTATAAAGAAACCATGCCTTCTACTTCTGCAACAGCTATGCTTGCACAGGCAACACAATTCTTTGTTAATTTTACTGGTGGGATTGTGTGTGCCCAGTGGAAGGGCAGTAGGGTACTACTGGCCATGGTTAGAAAGTCCCAAGTGGCACGTGGCTGCATGGCAGACATAGAAAACCATTAGTTCTGAAGATGTTTTGGTCTATAATTCCCTTCAGCCCCATTCAGAATAGCCAATATTAAGAGATTGTGGAAGCTGCTGTTCAAAACATCTCCAGGCTCTAAGGTGAATATAAGATCATGTGTCCCTTCGGTCAGTGCTGTAGTCTAGTTGAGCTCTTTAATTGTAGCCTAGGAATTGATCAGACAGAAGTTATTATTTGCCTTGCAGCCTGTCCGTGTCCTCCCCACAAAGCCAACCAGCATACCTGACTGACATTAGGTTGTGTTGCAGAAGTGCCTGCAAAATAACAAGGGCACATTGATTAAAATGCTGATCTGATGCAAGTTTGGGCAGTTCTTATTGGACTAAGTTGATCAGATGAACCTAGGACTGATTTGATTAGTGAAGCATTTCTTCTAAGAGTACTCAAAATCTGGAACTTTTCTACTGACTTGAAAGGTTTTATTTGCATGCGGATTATTGTCCTTTGCAGAAAGCCAGTTCCTCTAAATTCATTTAAATGTAAATAAGCAGACCAATATTTGCTGGAACATTTTTAAAAACTAGACACATTTATTTATTTGTTTAAAATATTTTTACTCATTGGCAACGCTGTGTTTACTTTCAGAGTGAAATCATTCGGGATAATCCTGGAATTTTGGATTGCCTAAAAGAGGGCATAGGCAGAGCAATGGGCTTTGGAGTGCCACACAGCAAGCGGCTGCTTCCACTTCTAGCACTGACCTTTCCAACAGTTCTTCATGGAGTTCTTCATTACATAATCAGTTCCACAGTACAGAAGTTAGTTCTCCTCCTTCTGAAGAAAGAGAATTCCCCTGGCCTTGCAACAGAGCAGTCCAGTTCTGTGCAAAGCATGTTGGATGCTTATTTTCCAGAACTCATTGCCAGCTTTGCTGCCAGCCTCTGTGCAGATGTCATGCTCTATCCACTGGAGACAGTTTTGCACCGCCTTCATATTCAAGGGACACGTACCATCATTGACAATACAGACCTTGGGTATGAAGTCCTTCCGATCAATACTCAATATGAAGGAATGAGAGACTGTATCAATACCATAAAGCGTGAAGAAGGAATGTTAGGATTTTACAAAGGGTTTGGGGCTGTAGTTGTACAGTATACATTGCATGTAGCTGTACTACAGCTCACTAAAATTCTGTACTCTACATTGCTTCAGAATGTTTCCTAAAAGCTGATGGATGCTTATTTTCCTTTCAAGTGGTCACCTGAAAGGTCATGCTTTCAGAAGCTAGATAAGTGAGTGAAATCTGAGAGATTCAAATCCACAGTGATGGTTTCTTTTCTTGGCACCTAGAATGTTCCTCTGTAAATAGATACACAGGTTTCTTGATGTAATTTTCACAGTACTTGATCAAAGGAAATATGAAATATGAAAGCCTATATGGGGCTTTTAAAACATGGAATGTAAATAAACTATTTGAAAATATTTTATAAATCTGTACTACAACGTGGAACATACCATTTTCAGATTGGTATTGATAGATCTTAGCCACAATCCTTCTGGCAAGTTTTCTTCCATAAATTCTGTCTTGTTTCTTCCATAAATTCTTGTCTCTTCTGAAAGAGACTTGTACCTGAAGATTGTGTCTTAGTTTCTATCAGTATCCTGAACTGAGAATTATCTTGACTATATCTGAATGTTGTTAGAAACCACGGAACTCCAACATTTTTGTTTGAAAGGCTTTTTCATGTAATTGCCGTAACAAGGATTGAGGGCCTAATATTTTCAAAAACCATTGCTGTGGTCGAGAATGGGAATATAAAAGGCCTTGCTATTCATAGTTTCCCACATCAGATTTCTTTTAACCTACACCCACAATGTTGATCTCTTCGTAGCTGTCTGAAGAAAGATTAGTGGTACACAGAAAATCCTAAAGAAAGATACCTTGTAGTTGAACGTGCTCCATATAATTACTGAAAAAAGTCTTGGCTATAGATGGGCCCACACTTTATACGTATAGAAGGACAACAGATATGTGAGTTAAAGGAGAAAAAGTCATATAAGTAAGTAAGATGCATTGGATAACCAGCACTAGGCTATCACTTTAAGAATACTTGAAAGTAAGTTTTACTAAAATCAACTGAATTTTATTTTAAGCAACGGTATTCTGAATGAGGTATGTCATGTATTCTAAGAGATCTTATGGGTTTTTGTGCACGAGTGTCCTAATCATGATCCTTAATTATTGCTTGTTTTCAAATCTCACTCAAAGTAGAAAAACATTGCTTGCCTTTTATATTGCTCATTACCAGCACAACTCACTCCAAGATTGAAGTTCCTCTCAAATAAATTTGGCTGAATCTGGTAATCTCTATATTTTGAGCAAAACAATCTGTATTGTCCTCACGTGCAGTTTCAGTTATTTAAATCCTTGCTTGTTCATCTGGAATAAGTGATTGTAGAGCAGAGCTGTGGTGCCCATCAGTATAATATGCGACACTGAACTTTAATATATAACTTTATTTCCTTACGAAAATGTCAAGATTTGGCTTCATGAAAACCAGTTCTGATTATTAAATGTCTATCTTTCTTATGTCCAGGCTTGATCTAATGGAGGTGTATAGAAGGAAATGTTTTTACTGTTCACTAGCATGCTAAGGAAACAAAACTTGTGAAAAGTTCCTGCCTCTCACATAAACATGTGTTGTAAGATACTCGGTGTATCTATGTGAATCTAGTAAACTAATGTTCAAATTCTGAGTGATACATAAAAGTCCTCTTTAGTGTACTGAAGTTGTTATATACACAGTGAACAACTGTGACATATGGGATGACCTATGAAAGAATAATGTGCTTATCTTGCTTGCCATTAGTTGACTTTTGGGGGCCTCTTAAACACTGAAGTTGTTAGAAATAAAGGTGCAAGATAGCTTCATTTATAATATATCTGAACTGATTTACAGAATAATACAGACATCACAAATAAATTACCTAAGGAGAAGTAATTCAGGAAAAATTTGGCTTTTTAATTTATGCTTTTGATATTTTCATAATGCTTCTAGAAGCATCTTGAACACTAAAAAAAAGGTTTAGTGCAGTCTATTACTTCTAAATAAATGTTTTTACACATTGTGCTAGCATGAGCTGTTGGACCCCTACATAAAGAATCTGTTTCACTAAATCTCTTAAGAATTATTAAATAAAATCTGGTGGAGATGATGATTTTGGAAAAATCAAGAATTTGGTTGTGCTTATGGTGAAGTAGTCTTCTCAGAGCTACTTCATATTTTACTAGATTGATGAATATGTATTTCATTCATATCTTGACTTTTTCCCAATTCAGGAACTCAAGGTAGCTTACAAAATGGGAAGGAGGCATACAGTATGTATCTAAATTATAATATTACAATATAGTTACACATATAATAGTATTAAAAATCCATTAAACTAAACTATGTTTTAAAACATTTTTTAAATTTGCATTTTCTCTTACTACTAATACTTTCCTATTCAGCCTATTCAGTTAACAAAAGATTATCGGAAAAGAAAGAATTTTGCCTGCCAGCTGAAGGGCAGCAGAGAGGGGACCAACCTAACTTATCATGGAAGGAGTTTCCAGAGCCTAGGAAGAGCCAATGGCAAAACCCTGTCTCGAGTCTTCACCAGATGTGCCTCAAAGGGTGATGGGACCTCTCCTTAAAATCTGGAGAGGCTCATATGGGAAGATGTCCTTCAGATAGCCAAGACCCAAGGCATATAGGCTCTTTAAGTCATATCCAGCACAGTGAACTGAGTCTGGAAATGGACTAGTAGCCAGTGGAACTTTTATAGCATGATTGATGCTCTCTCTAACTGGTTGTGATTAACATTCTGGACCAATTAAAGCTTTTGAACACTCTCCAAATGTAGCCCCATGTGGAATATGTTACAGTCATCCCAGTGGGATATGACTAACATGAGTAACGGTAGTCAGATCAGACATTGAACAAGTACTCATTCTGCTGTGCCTAGGAGGGCACATTAAGCATACACCTTACTAGCCACAGCTGAAATCTGAAATGTTGATCCGAGAGTACACCCAAGCTGCAAACCTGAACATTCAGGTTTTGAATCATGCTGCTTGTGTACTAAAATTCTTTAACCGGGCGATTGGCCCATCTAAGAACACATTGTTAATATTTATTTATTTATTTAAAATATTTTTACCCACCTTTCTCCTTTGGTCTTCAGCGTTCAACTATGGCCAAATGCAGATCAGCTTCATGGAATAAAGAATTAGCAGATCCTAGGATGGTGCTTGGTACTGGCATAATAAAAAAAAATTGAGGCAGAAATAAAACAGAAGCAAGAGTCCCCCCCCCCCTCGTGCTAAGACACCCCAGTGAAGAATGGGCATTTTTTATGGCTACTCAGGAATGGGGGGCAAGTGGGAGAGAATGGAGTGTCCTAGAACAGCATCTTGCCAATTGGATGGAAGGTAGTTGGCAAGACTGCCAGGTGTGTTCCTGCAGTTCCCAGTGTCCCTAGCTCCTAGTCCCCTCCCCACTATTCAAGCATCCTATCTTACAGAGTTATTAACAAAAGCAAAGGAAGAACAGAAAGTTGTTTCAAGAAGCAGGGTTCCTAAAGCACCTTAAAGACCACTAATAATCTCACACGAGTTGTCCTTGAGTCCACTTAGGCACAACATTTCTTCAAAGCTAAGTGATGGAAACTCTCCCTCTATCTGCAGAGTTTGTACAAGCTGTACTCTGGGGAACGAATATTCAGAATTCATGATGAAACTGCAGTTTTGCATTACAAACTCATGTAGGGTTCTCAGAATGATCTCCGTAAAAACAGCAAAACATGGATTCTTGAAGAGTCAGAGAGGGAGTCCAACTGTCGTGCTTGCTGATACCCAACTGATACTGACTTCAGAGGCATGCCATATTCCCACATATGGCAATCCTGTGCATATTTACGCAGGCACATGTACGAACTCAGTGTGTCATTGTATTGAGGGCGAGCCTGCACAGGGTCAGGCTGCAAGAGAACTTTTGAAATTTTTTAAACGTAGGGCTCTTTGGCTGCCAAATGTGATTTTCTTTTCTAATAATAAACAAAAGATTCTTAAAAGTTACTACTATTTCTGAAAACCTGCTGTATTCCTCTAGAGTTTTGATTTGCTAGTTTGAGCCAAGAGTTCAGTCGAAAATGAAAGGAAGATCCATCTTGCTATGCCAGAACCTTTACCCAAATTATGCCTCTCAATCTGATCTTCAGCCCCCTATAGTTCAGGCTCACAGTTCGTAACATTAGAGCTGAAAGCATTTTCTTGAGCTGAACTAGTAGTGGAAAGGCTCAAAAGTCAAAAGAAAAAGCATAAGCCCAACTTTTTGCATGTATCCACTCCTTTATAATTTATGCAAATTGTTTTTATGTCTCTTTCATCTATTAATTTGTTTTACAGCTTTAGCAGGATTTAACTCAAGCCAAATACAAAATATCTGAAACTGAAGATCAACACATGCAGACTTCTTGCATTTATTTTAGCTATGTCCACTGATTCTGGAAGACTGAAGTTCATTTATCTGCTCAATAAAGGAAATCTCTGTCTGTGTCATGCTGCAGGACCACACAGCAGTGTGGTGCAGGTTTTAAGCTAGTGGAATCACTTTAGGAGAAAGTAAAATCCATTGAAATCAAAAACAGATCTTTGTTAAGCCTTTCAGTTATTAAATAGAGACCTCCAAAAAACCACTGTTAAATTACAGAACTTATCTGTGCCCACAAACTGAACTATAAGAATCACAGGTCCTGCACTGAGCAAAGGCGCCATGGTGTAAAAACATAGATATGAGGCACAGATCCTCAGGAAAAGGTGTGATTTTTACTTGGGGTCCTCCCAAAACAACTATCAAATCATAGATCCCATCCTTGCATAGAAACTGAACCATAAAAATCACAGATCCCTTTTCATGTGGTACCACCATAGCATAAAAACCGATCTGAGACACAGATCATCATGAAGTTACAGGATCTTTAGATGGGGTCCTCCTGAAACTGTCATCAGTTTACAGATCCCATCATTGCACACAGACTGAATCATAAAAGTTCATGGATCTCTTGCTGCATGGTGCATCCACTGCAAACATACGGCTCCTCAGCATGGATCTTCATGGATTTATAGTATTTTTACTGGAGACCTTCCTGAAACTGTTGTCAGTTCATGGATTCCATCAACAACCACAAACTGAAACATTAAAATCTTAGAACCCTCCATTCTTGGTGCAGCCATGGCACAGAAATATGGATTCTGTGGATCCTCATGGATCCATGGGATTTTTACAAGAATCCTCCTGAAACCACTGTCAAATCATAGATCCCATCTGTGCCCACAGACATAACTATCAAAATTTTGAGTCTCTTACTCCATGATACTGCTGTGGTACAACAGTGCAGATCTGATGCTTGGAGCCCTATGGACTCGGATGATTTCTACATACTGTACGAAGTCCCTGTCAAGTCTTACATTGGATAAAAGTAATACAGTGGATCTCTCACTGCATGCCACTGCCATAGTGCAAAAATATGGTGCCAGACATACGCATAGTGCAAAAATATGGATGCCAGACATACGCAATTCCTGCTCAGTCACTGTGAAATTATGCATTGTATCTGTGCACACAGGTGGAATCATGAAGAATCATGAAGATACAGATTTCCTGCTGCACAGCACCAACATGGGGCAAAAACACAGATCTGAGGCACAGATCTTTATGGATCTGTACACTTTTCTTGAGATCCTCACAAAACCACTGCCAAATTATAGCTCCATCTCTGTCAAGAGACAACATCTTTAAAACTGTGGATCTTTCACAGTACAAAAGCATATTAGGTCCTAGAAAACCACAGAAAAATCATACATTCCCTGTATTACCACAGACTGAACTGCAACCAGATCAAAGATCCATTTTTGCATGGTGCCAAAAGAGCATGAAAACATGAATTCAAGGCATGAATGCTCAATGACTGTTAAGATTTACGTAAACACGACATTTACATTAATCCATGGAACAACTGTAAATCCCCTCTATGCCTACAGACCAAAGCAAAAAACCTCTTCTCCCTTATTGGACAGTGCTACCATGGTAAAAGAACACTGATCTCGGGCATGGATCCTCATGAATCTGTACAATTTTGACATGGTATTCACGCTAAAATGCATTCAAGTCATATATGATATACCTGTGTCATAAGAAGGATATCTGGCTGCACTACACTGCTATTATGGGAAAAAAATTATTGGTTCAGTTTTTGGATACAGATGTGATCTAGGATTTGATGGTGGGTTGGGGGAGGATCCCATGTTAAAAATCAAGTGGCTCTATGAAGACCCCTGCTTCAGATCTGTTTTTGCCCCATACTGAGAGCACAGGTAAAAGTTGTGATTCATGGTGGTTTGGGAAGAATCCTATGTAAAAATCATGTGGATCCATAAGGATCTGTCCTTTAGATCTATGTTGTTGTACAGTGACAGCAGCATGAAGTAAGGGATCCAGAATTTTTGCTGCCCTGTCTGTGGGCAGAGATTATTTATATTTTATGATGTGAGTTTCATGAGGATCCTACAGAAAAATCATGTGGTTCCATGAGGATCTAAACCTTGGATCCATATTGTTGTGCCATGGTGATCTTATACAGCAAAGGACTCCTGATTTTTATGGTTCAGTCTGTGGGAATGCATGAGATCTATTATTCAACAGTTGCTTGGGAGGATCTCACATAAGAATCATGTGGATTCATGAGGATCTGCGTGGATCTAGGTGTTTGTGGGGCAGCATCATGCAGCAGGGGACCTGTGGTTTTTATGGCTCAGTCTGCAGACACAGAAGGGATCTATCATTTGACGTTGGTTTGGGGAGGGTCTTGTAAAAATCATATGAATTAATGAGGATCCATTTTTCTTTCCAGGAATCTGACTTTTACCCAATCCCGATTACTTTGTGTTTTTTACAGTAACCCTTAAATTTACCAAGTGGAATCAGCTGTGAAGTAGTGGTAGGTGGGTAGAGGAAGGGAGATAGAAATACACAGTTTGATGTACAGAAATGTCTCTGTGAAAATACTCAGTCCAGAAACTGATTTGGATGTCTAAACAAACATCATAGTTCTTACTGCAGAAACATTCATTCCTCTTTTCCTGGACCACCAAGCTTTTTCCATTTCAGCAGCACAATTTAGGGAAGGTTGGTTGGTTGGTTGGTTGGTTGGTTGGTTGGTTGGTTGGTTGGTTGGTTGGTTGGTTGGTTGGTTGGTTGGTTGGTTGGTTGGTACTGTTAAACAGTTGTGAGTAAGAAGCCCATCAAGATCTGCTATAAATCACCCTACAATTTCCCAGGAGATATCAGACTGCCCTTTGCCTGCCTTCGCTCAAGGGGACTCTTGTGCTATGCCAAATGGCGGATCTACAAGATTAGAACTTGTAATAAATCTTGCTGGAACTGAATTGTGCATCGCAGTCAAGTTGATTGCTGAGGGAGGGGAGAAGTTTATAACCCTGATTTGTACGGATTTACATTCATCTCAGGACTCAAGTGAGTCTGGAACGAAATAAGACTGATATTATGTTTTTGAAAAGTAAACCGCAGGATAAGATTGCCCCTGCTATATTCTTCCTTATCTTGCAATAACATACTGTTTTAAAAAATATTTTGTGTGTGAATCCAGCAGATATTGGTATTTTACAGCCTGGCTGAGCCATTGAGACAAACTTCAAGATATCAGATCCCATTACCATCAATGATGCCCTATGGGGGAGAAAGCGTGGCAAATAAATAACTTAAATAACTTAAATAAATAAATAACATGCTTGCCTTGTGGTCTTGGAAAGGTTAAGCCAGGGACGGATGAACGGATGGATGGATTTACTTATTTCCAAAATATTTACATTCTGCCCTACATAGGCAGATCTTATAACAAGATACAGGCAATAAAACCAAAACAAAATTAAACAAAGGGGGGGAAACACAACCCAAAGGATCAGAGCAAATATATGGCCCCAGTCCTCCGAAGTTGGAATGAAAAGCTCACTTTTCTGATGACCTCTGAATGAAGGGTGTTCTACAACAGAGCTTCCCCTTGACTCCATATAACATATATTACTCCTCATACAGGGACACAGAAGATGGACTCCATGAACAAGCTCTGTGCTTAACCAGGTATGTACAGGAAAAGAAAAACACTCTAACTTATCAGTCCCAAGTTCTTTAGAAAGGAGCAATGTTCCCAATATGTTCCCACATCCTGCAGTTATATTTCCTATCAAATGCCACTGATGAATCATCCCTGTTCAAGCCCAACAGATACCTTTTCCCAATAAACCTACTGATGGGGAAACGAGAGAGGGCCTTCTCTGTGCCAGCTCCCAAGTTATGGACTGCTCTCCATCTGGAGATCAGGCTGGCCTCCTATCCTTCTATCCTTTTACTGACAGCTGAAGAGCTGTCTTTTCAGGCAGGCTTTTGACAATCATGATTGGGGCCCTGAATGCCTTTTTAAAGTTAAAATAGTTTTAATGTTTACTTGCTTTTAATTATTCAATTGTATTTTAATCAGCACATAGTTTAATTTATTAAAATGTTTAATTTATTATGTTTTAATCCTGTTATTTTTAATATTGTGAGCCACCTTGGGTCCCCTTATCACGAGAAAGGTGGCCTATAAATAAAATAAAATAAAATAAACAAAAACAAATGAATAAATAATAGTTATGAAGAAAGAGGCTGCATGCTAAGTCAGCTCAGACATGTGGTAAAGCAATAATAAATATGTTAACAACATAGTCTTTCTACCTCTTGCTCAACACAATGTATAGGTATTGTACTGTGTAAAATAGACATCTAATTCTGCTCATCCAGTACTTCATTCTGCTGGAATGGCCTCCTTTTCAAACAGGTTGCTTACATTTCATGTATATATTATTGAGTGTGCAATACTGAATGCTATGTGGAAATCACCAGAGCTCAGAAATGTTACTTTTTGGATTCAAAAAGTAGAGACTGGCACATTCTGGGAACTGTAGTCCAACAACTCAACATTTACCACCTCTGCAAATGATGTAGAATTCAGCAGTGCCTTAGATGTCACCCCACCAACTGCTTTATCTGCTTCTCTTCAAAAAATGACAAATTTTCTCCCATTTGCCAAACTGATGGCATGTAATGCTCTCTTAACATAGGCCACCAGTTACTTGTTCAAGATGAACCCATGTTGGTCTTTAGACAAATAGAGGTGTACAAAAGCATCCGGTCTTTGAGTCAAGATGTCTAGAAAAAGTATATCATCTTGATTAGAAAGTGCTGTGGGCTAGTAAGATTCCCTTCATGATTAGCCATTTCCCCATCTGAAGAGTTATCCCTAGTTTCTCCGAGTTCAGATTTTTGTTCCAAAGCTGACTGCCATTAAGAAGTGGTATGTATGGTATCACCATTTTAAAGAAGGCCTGTATTCAATGATATCAGCCATTCCTTGACGTGGTGCCCTCCAGGTGTTCTGGATGAGTGAGATACACTTTCCTATTACACTGGTTGTCCAATGACTCTTTGAAATCTCAGAAGAACCAAGCTGCTGTCCAAACACTTGGCCCAAAGAATAATTTTTCTCCCGATTATTGATTAGATATAAATCTATTGATTATATTTACAGACTGTTTCATCAGTAGCATTTGTATGATTAATACTGTATTTCTGGATTTGATCAGATGATTTAGCTTGTGATGTGAGACGTGTGCCCGCCTGTATGCCATAATTATAATTATAATTATAATTATCTGGTAGAAATATGAGGCTCACTGCTGGGAGAGGGCTTGATGAAAGGTACTACTTCCCACTCTGCTCACTGGAATATCTTGGGCTGTTAGGGAGGAAGCCCCTCTGGGTATTCAAGTGGGATGGGTGCTGCTGCTGGACACTAGCCGGGGGGAAAGAGATAGATAGGGATGTGAGCCCTGGTGGCCTATCAGGCAATGTGCCATGCCATATCTGTGTGTGCTGTGTGCCTTGGATGTGTTGTGACAAAAGTGCAAGGAGGACCTGGTTGTAGAGCCATAAGAGCACATGGGTTGCCATGGGGAACAGGTACTCCAAATGGTTTGGTGGTTTTATGGAGACCCCAAGCTACTGCTCCATATGATAGTCCTCCTGAATGACACAAGCACAGGACTGTATTCTGGATTAGAGCCTTGGACATGCAGCATATCAAACATAGATTGTAAGCACCTGCCTCCTATGATTGGGTTTGTGGGGGAAGAGATATGCTGTGGAAAAAGTTCAGGACCTACAGAGCAGAATTAGCTTCAAGTTTTCCTTCAGCAGACCACCCCTTATTGTTAAGTTCTCCTCAACTGGCATTTAATGTCTCAATAATTTACTCAGAGATACTGGTAAGACAAAAGAATAAAGGATTTCATAGATCAAAAACAAACAGCATTCTGTAGAAAAATATAAACTGTTTCATGAACAGAGTTTAACTAGGTAACTAGCTTCATGACTGACTCCCTACATAATTTGCTGACTGAACAGTCACTCTAACTGCCCACACATTGTCTGACTGGGGGGGAAAGTGGGGAAAGCACTCTGGAGTAGAGAGGAGTGGCTCTCTTCAAAATCTGAGGCAGAGAGGGGACAATAGGCTGCAACTGGATTGATTGACATTCCCCACAGCCCAGAAAGGCCCTTCCCAGTCAAAACCTCTTAAAGGCAACATACGAGAGTGCAATAATTCTAATGAGAGAAATGTCCCATCATGCATCGAATCACAGTCTCCTGCTGTAACTGAGCCATTGAAGCATGTTCTATATATTGTGCGGTCAATAGGACTATTAGGGGCTCCCTCCATTTAGTTCTTGATATAACTGATACTGTTATCGCCATGTAAAAAGTTCATCAGAGCTTCCCCTCTTGCTCTTCACAGAGTTCAAAACACTGGTCTCCACATGCCCAAACCCATGTGTTGTGGAGTATGCCAGTGTGGTTGTGTGCCCTGTGTGTACAGTAGCAACATTGTGAGCATGATCTGGTTAGTGCTGTGCCAGCAGTTGCCACTGTCTCCAGATGTCACGGGCACATTGTAGTGGGCTCTGACCCTATTGGTAGGCTTGGAGTACCTGGGAGGGAGCAGACAGGCATTGTTTTTATACCCATTTTTTTTAAAAAAATGCTTGACATTTCCTTCTCTTTTTCCGAGACTAGTAATACCTTGTACGAAGGTGAAGGAAGTGGAAGTGAACAAATTTAACCATCTGGAAGTCTTGTAAAAGATGACTCATACTCCTACATATTAACAAGAAATGTGTTTGAGGACTGGATCATTTCAGTGCCTAAGATAACATTCCCATGTTTCTAGGTTTTTCTACTAATACTAAGTGTTGTTGTAAGAACACAAACAGCTGCTTTCTGCAGAGGGGAACCCTGTAGCCTCGTACTGCAGCAGTTTTTAAGGCTCTTCTGTAGTCTTACCTGAACATCCCTGGTACTACTTGGTGGTCTTCCATTAAAGCACTGACGAGGCCCAGCCCTGCTTAGCTTCCAAAGTCAGATGAGATTAGGTGTGTTCAGAATGGTCTAATAAGCCAGGTTTTTGGGGGGGGGGGGGTGTAGTGATATTTCCTCTCTCAAAGCTGCCAAGATTGACTCTGTCTCCCCCTTTTCCCCCTTAACAGCTTATTAAGATATCTGCATAAACAATTATACGTTCCCTCATTTTCACAGCATGCTGCCGAATACTGCATCACTGACGTTAGAAAGGCTGGCTCCCACTGTCATATTCCGAACAGTCTTTTTCATAAGAGCAGGCAAGACTACCAGTAGGTAAGCAAGTTAAGAAAATTATAGTTCCTGCTGTAGCTATGATGGAAAAAAAGGATTTGGCACAACTATTATGGCACACAACACTATATTTTATATAAACTAGGATAAATAACAAATTTCTTTCAATGTGAACTTTGATTGATTATAAGTGGATCGAAATCCACAAAAACTCGCACTAAAATAAATCTGCTCCTCTTTCTACCATTAATTTTGTTTCTGTTTTTGTTACACCTGCTCAAACAGACTAACATGGCTACCTCCTTGGGATTCTGCTGTAGCTTCTTTTTGATTAGGGGAAAAGCAGTGCTTTGCCCTCCATGCATAACGTCCCATATTCAATCTCCAAGTAGGTGTGGGAAAAGCTACTTACTGTAATCTTTCTCATTAGTGCACCTGAAAGAGATGCCCTCTTCTGACAACAGACTACAAGAGCACCAGACACTGGCATTCCTTTATGGGGCACCAATGAGGGAAAATGAGGAGGGGGGAGGAAAAGGGAGGAGGGGGGAAGATAGTCTGATATACATTATCCATAACTGTGTTATCCACCATGGGCAAAGGTCCAGGTTTTATAGCCTGATAGACATCATCCATAACTGTGTTATCCACCATGGGCAAAGGTCCAGGTTTTAAAAGGACAGAATGGATAGGTGGTAGCATGATGGTAGGTACTTTCAACCTGCACCATTTTGCACAGTACGACTTTAGCAGGAAGAGTAATACTCTCCACTACCAAGTCAGCTCTTCTGGACGTCACCTTGGCATTGAAGGCTTGCTCTAAGAACAGTTTTGTAAGAAATGGAAGAAAAAAAATTGGGTAGTGATGGACTTGTAGGAAAGGATAATCTTGAAGCTATCATCTGGCACACAATCCAATCCTATCAGAAGATTCCATGGTTAACTGTGCCACAGTGAATGGATGGTACAGTTCAATATTCAGTTTGTACTGCTCTTAGATTAACCCACCCACATGAATTCTAGGATCTTGTGTAAGAGAAATCGGTTCTCCTCTGCTGAATTGCCAGTTCATCCTGGCATTGAATCACCTGCAGCCCCCGTAAACCAAGTTTTGGGTAACTGGTTAAACTGACAAGAACTTATGGGAATTGTTGTCCCACAACATCTGAAGAGCCACACGTTGCCCTCTCCATCAAGAACAATGCCAAATAGCAGATATAAAGAAAAGCAAAGAAGAGTCTTAAATGTACATATAGCAAAAGACGAGGTAATGGCTAGAGTTTAACACTTATTAAAGAATCATTGCAAAAAAGAATGACTTGACTTGCTATGGGACATTTGCTATGGAAATGATAGGTGGTAGTCAAATGGAAGTCAAACAAACCCAAGCAACTTTGCACCCTTAACAGAACAGAATTCCTCTTGAAGGTAGAATATTTCCAAACTTTTTCAGACATAATTGTAAGTGCACAGATTATAGTAGTAGCATTAGTAAAATGAGCCAATACTGTGAGGTCTTTCAGGCATATTTGGACTCCAATGCAGTTTGAACCACTTCACCTTCTCCCTCTGTACCACCCTGTACACATTTGGTATTGCTAGCCCTAATTTTCTACAGATTTACATTTGAAGAACTGGGTTACAGACATCAGAGGGTACACACAATTACTTCCTCTTCCAATCCATTAATATCTCTTTGGGATAGTCCCCTATTCTCCTCCACATGGATTTCATCTTCAGCCAGGGATAGCAATTTCCTGGGATCCAAGGAACTGAAGTCCTGCCCAGCCGAAGAGAGACCTCAGCTGCTGTAGCACTGTCAAATATCAGTGGTGTGGCAGCTGTGACAGCAAAGCAATGCAAAGCAAAAACCCCAAATTTCCTGTGAAAGCATAATGCAGGGGGGAATGTACCTTGTTTTGATGCAGAATTGTCCTTTAAGGAGCTCTTGGGAGGCCACATCTCCTTTAAAACAGAATGTGCACTCCCTGTAGACCTTGTTTTCCAAGAAAATTGTAACTTCTTTACCACTGCCATGTTGACAAATTGGCATGTAAAAAATAGATGAGGATGCTTGTGCTCCATCCTTGCTCTAGACAATGGATCTCCAAAAGATTCACGCCTTTTCACATGCAATCTCTCTCTCTCTCTCTCTCTCTCATGGCCTCTGTATTCCTTTTGGAGACTTACATACTTTTAGAGGTCATGATTCATTGCAGAGCTAGCTTCTTATTCTCCACTGTAGATAATGGGTTGGGAAAGTAGGAAACAGATTTTCAGCTCCCCACTTTTTCCAAAGGAAAAGGCTTAACTCAGGCAACCTCTTCTGATAAGATTAATGCTGTGCTCTTTGGGGGAGGTCAGCCATTACTCCGGTTAAGCCCTGTGTGATCACTGATGATTTAAGTTCCCATCTGTCTATTGTTGCTTCTAATTAGGGTGTGTAAGTTTGCTTGCTGGAAGGGGTGCTTTGAGCACTAGAAGAGTGCTGCATGGATGCCAAGGAAGACTTTCATGGCTCTAGGGGGCAGGGAGAGAATGCCTCTGTAGAAACCTAAGGTGTGACAAGACAGTGACGTTATTCTGAACTGGATCAGGCGACAACGTGGTCGCCTGCAAGTGTAGTCTGAGATTTAGAACAATCCTGGCATCCACCTGCAAAGAGCAGGTGGCTTCAGGACAGGAAGCCACACCGAACCTCAAAGCGATCCCATTTAGACCACTCCTCCCTCTCAGCTCTGTGCCCCTGCATCTTTACCCATCTCCTCCGCCACTGGGAGCAAAGGAAAGCTGGAATTCTTTTTCGTTCATTTATTGGTAAATGGCGCGTCACTGCATTGGCTGGGCACTGAAGAGAAGCAGCACAGGATTGTAAAGAATTTTTTTTACAATCATAATTTATTTTTTAAAGAGAGATTCTTCCTCTGCTTCCTCTTGTCCCCCCCCCCCCAACTCTTCTGTATCCCTGTCCATGGAGAGTGGGGAAAGCTGGATTTTATTTTATTTTTCTATTTATTGGTAAGTGGCATGTCACTGCATTGGCTTGCCACCCAAATGGAACAGTACTGGATTATGAGACAGAGAAAGACAGAGATCCCTCTCTCCTTCGTCTTTTCTCTGACCCTCCACCTCCTTTTTTGTCTCCCCTTCCACGAGGAGTCAGGGAGAGCTGGATTTTTAAAAATTTATTGGTAATGAGAAGGGCGAGGATTTCTATGACATGTCATATTTTTTCTGCAGCCTTTATTTGAATTTATTGGTACGTTAAAACATATTTATGGGTAATCTGGTGGGAATTATGTGGTTTTATTTTGCCTGGAGAGGAATATTTTGACCTTTTTAAAGTGTTACAACATATTTATGCTTAATTTTGTAATAAATGTTATATTTTGGTCATACTTTGGTTCTTGGCAACCCTCTTGACAATTTTAACATGCCTAAAACTAGATGTTCGATGAGCGTAAAATTACAGCATTTTGTTCAAGAGTTTGGGGAGTGGATTTTCAATAATGATGGTGAAATTTTGTTTTGTAAATTGTGTGAAGTTGAAGTGTTGACCCAGAAGTGTTTTAATATTGTTGATGGAAACTAATCCAGATATGACCATTTTACTCTCAAAATGTTCATTTGATTCCTTCAGTACTAGAGCTTCTGCACTGGAAGTGAGAAGAATACGCCTTTTAATTTTTGTGTGTGTGTATAAGCACAGATTTTTTAAAATTGGATGAAAATTTCAGGGGAAAAAATAAAGTCATATTTTTGGTTTAATTGGTCATATTCAAACTATTTTAAGGTCATAAATGCTTGCATATTTCTGACATTTTTAGGTCGTAAAAATCATCACCTTAATTATGACATATCACTGCCTTGGTTCACCACTCAATGCCCTGAACCTTGGGGGAAACACCAACCAGTGCCACTTTGGTTCAATACTGGCAATCACACATGATGGGAACTAAACTAAGATGGAGCACTCCTACCCACGCTTAAAAAAAAAAGGGGGGAGAGTCTCTACCAGGAACCTAAAAAGAACAGGTAGACATGGATAAGGGTCAGAATGGTTCATTATTGCCTGTAAATCATGTGGTCACCAAAAATGTAGCAAACCAACCCATTTACAACATGGACCAAAACATGAGATAAAACACCATCTGATCACAGATTAAGATAGTTTTTAATGTTTACTTGCGTTTAATTATTCGATTGTATTTAATTAGTATATAGTTTAATTGTTTTTTAATGTATAACTTAATATGTTTTTAATTCTACTCTTTTCAACATTGTGAGTTGCCTTTGGTCCCCTTATCTGGAGAAAGTCAGCCTATAAATAAAACAAACAAACAAACAAACAAATAAATAAATCACAGCCTTTTTTCACTGGCTGTTCTTCTCAATCCTGGGAAGAGGAGAGTGTATATGAGAATAGTTGAGTGTTTATGAGCACTTAGGAAAGAAAGACACAGGTAGAGGTAGGCTTAGAGTATGATTACACTGATGCAATAAGTCAGGAACTAATTTGGGGGTCTTATAAATTACGTTAACTTCATCTGGTTTTTATTCCAGTGTGTGCATCCTCATGGTCACCCACAGCAATGGTGATGGCAGCACCAAGGGCTGTATTTAAGCTCAAGCAACAAGAAGGCCTGGTCAGCTGGGAAGGAGCTAAGCTGGCACAATTTTTTTTTGCTTGGTCAGCCAAAAGAAAGCCTCCCCTCACTGCCTTCTGCAGCTGCGGGGTGGGGGGGGTGGGGTACAGGTTGTGTGGATAAGGAAATTAGGGCAGGTGGCTGGGATTAGAGTTGCCTGCAAGCCAACAAGTCATTTGGTCTTCCTCCTCCTCACGGGTGGGTGCATACATACACAAAAACATGCACCTGCCTGCCTGCCTGATGCCTCCTGAAGTTTGCCCTTCCCCTTCCCATCTGCTTCACTGTTTTGCTTCTTGGAGCTGCTTTCTTTGTGGCCACCAACATTGTCTCCACCCTGCCAGTCTCTGGTCTACATTCTTGCCTGGTTGGGGAGGGGGTAAAGGAGAGGTAAAACTCTGTTGGACTTGGCATTCATTTTAGCAGATCCTTGAGAAACAATTGATACTCTGACTCACTCATGCAAACCATTCAAAATAAATCAGATCCACCATGGAGTTAAAATAAACAACCCCCTCCTGCCTGTTTAAATTAACTTCCGTTCCAGGCAAAAAACAAAAGTGCACTGAGCTCTGTGTCATGTAAACAGATATTTTTAAGTTGATTTCAAACCCACTTAACCCAATTTAAAAGCAGGATGTTTTGGGTTCTTTTTCTTAAGTGTAACCGTGCGCTTAGACAGGTTTGGATATAGGTTGAAAAGTTGGCCTTAGGCTTATGTACAAAAGGCTGTACAAAAGATGGTCAGAATATTTAGGGGTAGAAATAATTGTAATTGTCTGCTAGATGAACTGCTTCAGATAAACATGATATCAAGAGTGATATGGGCTAGTGGCGTGCCATGTAAACTAATAGCAAAAATCTCCACTTTACAGATTTAATTGTCCTTATCCTGTCTTTTTCTTAATTTATCATTCCAATATTTTGCTATATAGTATTTTCTAAAAGTAAGAAACATTTTTGTGCATTAAACAGGTCTTTATTTTCTTTATTTTCAGCTACTCCATAAACACCTTTCTTGGCTTTTTGGCCTCATCTCACACGGGAAGGAGGGGATATATATTTATAAAAGCTTTCCAGCTTAAGAAAAAATCGTGGCAGCTTTAGCCAAGGGTGTGCGTTTCAATAGGAAGCTTTAATAAACATCTTCTTCAGAGTAAGGTAGAGATTTCCCCATAAAGGCACCTTATTAGCCAATCATATTGTCACAACGGAGTAGCAAGATTGGCAAATGGCATACTGTGGATGGCACTGGGGTGGAAGAAGAGTCCCAGTTAGCCCACATGTGGGGAGACAACAGTGTGAAGGAGCATACCGGGTGTCTGACTGGGTGATAGCAAGCCCAGATCTGAGAACAGGAGCCCCTCCATGATAAGATAAAGTGGGAACCCAGCTTGAGAGAGACTTCAGGGTGTCACAGTTTGCTTCATCCACTCCAGCTGGTTTCTGCACTTTTGCTGGTGTAAAGATTATGCAGCTTGTAGCCTTCCCTGGGAGTAACCTTAATTGGATTATTCATTTCTCATCCCCCAGACAAATAATGACAGATCGGATTGGCGGGAAGCACTATAGTCTTCTAACAGGAGAAGAAAACCCTGATTAGTTTTTTCTATCCAAAACCTATATATGAAAATGCAAATATTATTTGATCGCTGGCAGGACACAGGTTTTAGGCTATCAGGCAAAAACAAAAGAAAAAATTTAAAAAGTTTTTAGGCTATAGTTTTAAGAGACTCCTCAGTAAGAGTCTTGGCAGTGATTTTTGGAATTGAAAGGCACACACACACACCCAGTCCCTTGGCTCCCAATGGATTTCCCATGACAAGGGAGTCTTGGTGCCTTGGGGTGGGGGGGGGTCTGAAATATTTAACTTCTGGAAAAACTACAGCTGATGCTGCCATCAGCCTTACATGATGCAAGTTACACTAGTAGATTTCATCCACTAAACATGCCTGGTTTGCTGTTTTGTACAAAGTTTTGGCATCTAATATGACTTACACAAATTTGATAGCTGTTATGTGGAAGTGTGAATCATCTTGTAACGACCTTTTACTGTTTCACTTCCACTTCCTTCACCTTTGTACAAGGCATCACTAACCAAGATCAAAATGTAACTGAGAGGTCGGTTTCATCGGATGTAGTAATTCAGTACTTTATTGGAAAGCAGGTGACGTAGATTATTTGCTTTCTTTTACCCACGTTTATTGTCCGTGCTTGTCATCTCATTAACTATTAGTAGTAAAAGTGTTTCAACAGCTTTTCTGAACTCTTACTCACCTGCTTTCTACTCCAAGCAAAATAATGTATTGTTGACTCATGTAAAAAAAAGTCCATTGTTCAGCTTTCTCCTTTATGCACGTGTTATGAGAAATTATACCATTTGATGTATGACTTAGGTAGAAAATAGTACTTATGAGTAATTACAGTGACTGAGGCCAGTGACTTACTCATTCCATTCTTTATTCTCACCTGCCTGCTTTGGTATTCCATGGATTCAAAAGACACACACTTTCCCCTTCTTTAATATGTGATAAGGAGACTCCATGGCTTTCAAACTAATCCACAGATCATGTCATGTACAATGTTTTCTTAGCAGCTGATTCTGCTTTCTTAATCTTTGAAATGCAGAACTGGAAGGGACCCTATGGATCATGGAGTCCAGCCCCTGTCAAGGAAGCACTGTGGGGGAATCAAACTCCCAACCCCTGGCTCTGCAGCCAGATGCCTGCTTTAATTAATGCCCTCAGATAACAATGTCCTCTGGCCAAATTACATATTATGCATAGCCAAATGTACTGCAGGTTTTGCACTCCCTTTTTCCAGCCATAGGCTATTTCCAAGGAGTTGCTTCACACTGGAGAATTTTTGGGTGTGAAAGTCATTCATTCTTTTGCTAGGCAATTTTCAATTGATATGCTCCCACAAAACTGTCTCTACCATGGTATCCCAGAACTGTGCAAGAGATGCATGGAAGGATCTCTCTCTCTCTCTCTCTCTCTCTCTCTCTCTCTCTCTCTGTGTGTGTGTGTGTGTGAGAGAGAGAGAGAGAGAGAGAGAGAGAGAGAGAGAGATAAAAAGAGAGAGTGTTTATGTAGTTGCTTGCCTGTGTGTATTTGTGTATGACTACTTTTGCATTCCCCTTCATGGATTGCTGCCTTGTCGTGGCGAAGGGGCTTGAGTAATTCAGAGAAGCTATGGGCTATGCCATAGGGACACCCAAGATGAACAGGTCATAGTGGAGAGTTCTGACTAAACGCGATCCACCTGGAGCAGGAACTGGCAAGCCACTCCAGTATCTTTGCCAAGAAAACTCCATGGACAGAAACAAAAGGCTAAAAGATATGACGCTGCAAGATGAGCCCCTCAGGTCAGAAGGTGTCCAACATGCTACTGAGGAAGAGCGGAGGACAAGGACAAGTAGCTCCAGAGCTAATGAAGTGGTCGGGCCAAAGCCGAAAGGACGCTCAGCTGCGGAAGGAAGTGAAAGGAAAGTCCGATGCTGCAAAGAAGAATACTGCATAAGAACCTGGAATGTAAGATCTATGAACCTTGGTAAGCTGGATGTGGTCAAACAGGAGATGGCAAGAATAAACATTGACATCCTGGGCGTCAGTGAACTAAAATGGACGGGAATGGGCGAATTCAATTCAGACGAGTACCATATCTACTATTGTGGGCAAGAATCCTGTAGAAGGAATGGAGTAGCCCTCATAGTCAACAAAAGAGTGGGAAAAGCTGTACTGGGATACAATCTCAAAAATGATAGGATGATTTCAATACGAATTCAAGGCAGACCTTTCAACATCACAGTAATCCAAGTTTATGCACCAACCACTGATGCGGAAGAGGCTGAAATTGACCAATTCTATGAAGACTTACAACACCTTCTAGAACTGACACCAAAGAAAGATGTTCTTCTCATTATAGGGGACTGGAATGCTAAAGTAGGGAGTCAAGAGATAAAAGGAACAACAGGTAAGTTTGGCCTTGGAGTTCAAAACGAAGCAGGGCAAAGGCTAATAGAGTTTTGTCAAGAGAACAAGCTGGCCATCACAAACACTCTTTTCCAACAACACAAGAGGCGACTCTACACATGGACATCACCAGATGGGCAATACCGAAATCAGATTGATTATGTTCTCTGCAGCCAAAGATGGAGAAGCTCTATACAGTCAGCCAAAACAAGACCTGGAGCTGATTGTGGCTCTGATCATCAGCTTCTTATAGCAAAACTCAAGCTTAAACTGAAGAAAGTAGGAAAAACCACTGGGCTAGTCAGGTATAATCGAAACCAAATCCCTTATGAATACACAGTGGAAGTGAAGAAGAGATTTAAGGAACTAGATTTGGTGGACAGAGTGCCTGAAGAACTATGGATGGAGGCTCGTAACATTGTACAGGAGGCAGCAACAAAAACCATCCCAAAGAAAAGGAAATGCAAGAAAGCAAAGTGGCTGTCCAACGAGGCCTTACAAATAGCAGAGAAGAGAAGGGAAACAAAATGCAAGGGAGATAGGGAAAGTTACAGAAAATTGAATGCAGACTTCCAAAGAATAGCAAGGAGAGACAAGAGGGCCTTCTTAAATGAACAGTGCAAAGATATAGAGAAAAATAATAGAAAGGGAAAAACCAGAGATCTGTTCAAGAAAATTGGAGATATTAAAGGAACATTTTGTGCAAAGATGGACATGATAAAGGACAAAAATGGACAGAAGCCGAAGACATCAAGAAGAGGTGGCAAGAATACACAGAGGAATTATATATACCAGAAAGATCTGGATGTCCCGGACAACCCAGATAGTGTGGTTGCTGACCTTGAGCCAGATATCCTGGAGAGCGAAGTCAAGTGGGCCTTAGAAAGCATGGCTAACAACAAGGGCAGTGGAGGTGATAGCATTCCAGTTGAACTATTTAAAATCTTAAAAGATGACGCTGTTAAGGTGCTACACTCAATATGCCAGCAAGTTTGGAAAACTCAGCAGTGGCCAGAGGATTGGAAAAGATCGTATGCTAAACTTCTCTAAAAATAAACTGATCATATTGTTCAGTTATTCCAGACTGATGGGATGTTTCTCTTTCCCAGAAGTGAATGCTCATTAGCCCGTGGTCTCCCATAAGTGTTCCATATAACTGCTGCTCCTTGAAGAAAAGGCAAACAATTTTCCACACAGGACAGAATATTGCTTTGGGTAAAATGGGGGTGTTAGCCTTTCTGTCCCCCCTTTGCAGCCAAATTCTGCATTTTCCTACAGCATTAGGACTCTGAAGCATCAGATATTATAAGACCATACCATGAAGAATCCTAAACAGTTTACTTACAAATAAGACAGAACCAGGAGTGATCCCAAGATATGCACAACTCCTTCGGAAGGAGTGCAACCCTGTCCAGAATAGATCACCTAGCCACCTCCCAGTGACTAGAACCACAAAATCACAAAACCTTCATATTGTTTGGAATCAGCTTCAGCTTATGGGCTCTGACCATCTAGGGCCAATAAAATAGCTATCTCCATGTCAATGAACATCCTGCTTGAATCACCAGAACAAAGCATAATGTGAACTCTACACCCAGTCAAGGACATCAGTACTATTATAGAAAAATCATACAGGGAATTAATGTATCAGATGGCTAAAGTTTGGAAAGTTATATATGAAAATAAATTTGCACTCATTACTGGTTATTCCTACTACTAATCCTAACTAAGAGTAAATGTGTTGGCTGAAATCCTGTTGCTTAACATAGTAAGTTGTACTTGAGAGTAGATGCATTGAATTAGTGGGGATTTGAAAAGTCAGCTCCTCCTTAAGTTCCTTTGATTCAAATAGACTTATTCTAGTTGATTTGCTATGGTAAAGAAAGTTGCAACTAGAGTAGGTCAATTTCAATCAATTGAATTTACAGAGGAGTTGACACCAAATCTCCACAGATTCAGTGGGCCTACTGTAGTGCAACTTACTATGCTATGCAATAGGATTTCAGTTAATGAATCAATTATTGGCCAAAAAGCTGTTTCATATGTTATGCCTGAGGAAGGATGACAGTACCACCAGCAGGGGAAATTTTTCAGTAAAGACATCCTTCTTTCATCCTGGGGCTCAAATGGCTTGCATGCAATGAACCTAATTACACATGAGTCAGCCAAGTTGTGGGACAGAAGTAGGAAGTCTTTAATTATTGAAAATCTCTCCCTGCCAATGGTCATCAGGCTTCTGCAGGTGTGACTTTCATAATAGGATTTTAGCTTCTGAATGGTAAGTTGCTTATGCAAATCTTGTTGAATCATTGGGTATACTCTGTTGGGACTAGCAATAAGATGCTGACCTTGGTAGGTTTAAAGATACTTTATTGTCATTATTTATTTATTTTTGAAAAGTCATGCACTGCTTGTTGTGTTCCTTATTACTTATTAAAAATTATTATCAAAGTGACTCAAAAAAGCTGAGAATAGTTTTTCAATAGTAATTGGAAAATGTTACTTCTTACACTTCTCACAAAATAAAGTAACTATGATCCCAAGAGCTGCATGGCATAGTTTTATGAAGCTAGCTGGTTACTCACAGCCAGGCTCTAGGATGTTTTGAAAGTCAGACAGGGTTGGATGGTTTGTCTGGCAAAATCACCTGTGCTCTGTGAGGAATTTATGGAAATCATAATGAAGTGCAGCGACACAGGCAATTTCCCTCACAAACAATGCCTGACTCTAAGGGTCATCTGAGCCTGGCATTTAGAAAATAGCCATGTACAGAGCAGGATGTGGGAAAGGAAAAGGGGAAGAAAAAGGAAACAATGGGCCTGGAAAAATGAGGATTGATGACAGTAATGCAGCTGTGGGCAGCTCTATATTCCCATCCATTTTAGTGAGTTTTTGCCTGATGTCTGGGGCTGAATGACTAATAAACTTCTCATTGACTAGGGAGAGGAGATTTGCCTCATCTGGGTTTGATCCAGTGTATTTGCGAATGCCTGCTCTTAGCCTTTGTAAGAACTCAGAGGGCGACTCCTTCTCTCCCTGCCAGATCTCATCAACTTTTGACCAACTGGGAACCACGACAACTGCTGTTTGCATAGCCTGCAGCAGATACTGGAAGAACATTCTGCATTTGGTCAGGGTGATTAGCATTCCAAAGGGGATTTTCGTCCCAAGGGAAAGCTTCAGTAGATGTTGGTAGATTTGGATCATGAGTATGTGCTTCCTGTGCTAATTTGGTAGCCTGTTGAACAACCATTTGAAGCTCCACTTCAGTAAGGAGAATGGGCATTAGGACCTTCACATCCGACCACGTAGGGCGGTGGGTCTGGAAGAGAGTGGTGCAGTATTGGATCACCTCCTGGGGATTCTCTGAAAACTTTCCAGTCTTCTCTTTAAAACTCAAGAGATCCGAGGGACTCCAAGGCTGATGATGCATCACAGTCAGAGTCTGTGCTGGCACTCCCCCCCCCCCCCCCGCTCCATCTCCTGCTTGTCTGCTAATAAGGGTTTGAGTTACCAGCGGGAAAGCCGGGGCTGTTACTGGCAGTGGTGGGGGCAGTGGCTCCCAGGCAGTTTGTGGGGGCATTTGCTCCCAAGCAGTAAAAGGATTATTTGGACTTTGAGGGAGTGTTGGATATAAAGGTGCTGGTCCCTTTTCTGGTTCTGGTGCTATATTAGAATTTGGAGGGCCCATGGGAAAAGGGTTATTCAGAGTTTGAGGGACCATTGGACATGAAGGAGCTGGTCCCTTTTCTGGTCCCAATGCCGTGGGGTTCACACTCTGAGATACAGAATTTATCTGAGACATTTCACACTGCTCCTTAACACAGGGGATGGGTTCAGGGAACCCATCAATAGCATTCTTAAAAACTCTCATGTAATCTTCCTCATCATATTTTCCTAACTGAATCAAACCATTCTATCCAGGCCTGGATTCTCAAGCGCTCAAATGAGCCATCAGCATCCCATTGTTCTAAACCCGGGGGGCGATATTGTGGCCAGATCTCTGTACAGTATTTCACCATGGTTTTCTTTTTTCTACCCTTCCCTACCTTGTTCCAAAATTTCAGAACACATTCTAGTGGAGTCAGAGGCCCTCCGCTCCCAGGATCCCTACTCTTAAGATTGGCCGTTGCCCATCTTAAAAGAACGTCTTCTCTTGGGGCACTGATTAAAACCGGCCACTGACCAGAACAGGCCAACTCCAGACAACCCTGAACTCACTCACTCACTGAAACTCACACGCTGTGAGACTGGGTATACCAGAGGTGTGCCGAAGTACCGTGCTTTCAGTAAGTGTCCGTCATAGGCAACAAGCCTCGGAACGGAACTGGTGCGTCTCCAACGGCGGCCAAAGGCAGATTCCCCTGGGAGTCTCCGGGAATTTGCACAGAGGGACAACCATGCACAACACACTCACACACTGTTGGCCACAGACTGAAAACAGACGCACAACTCACCAGATTTGCAGGTTTTTCCAGAAGCCAAGGATGGTCCTCAAGGGTCACCCAGCTGACAGAGCTGTTTCCGTTCAGGGGTTTTCCGCCACTAATCCACTCAGCCCGGTTCCACAGAAGTCGAGGAGAAGACCAAACGACGTCAAAGGCATCAGTGCCGGCAGTGGGTCGACTCGACCTCTCACCGTTGGCAGGCAAGGGTTGGCGTCGGCGTTTCCCCTGTCCGCTATCCGCGAGACTGTGAGGCGCTCGAAATTGAGTGGCCCACCCGGGGACACCAGAAACTGTTACTCCCAGAGCTCGGTGTCCCAGCTAATTCTATTAAGCTAAGGTGTCCCAGCTAATTCTATTAAGCTAAGGCCCAAGCAATAATAATAAGCAGACAGTTTCTTGGAGGAGAGGGTGACAGGTTTATTCAGATAAAACAAGTGCAAACTCGGGTGCCCAGCAGGGTGGGAACCCCGAGATCAACAGGGTTAAAGTTTTTATACAGTTCTAAAAAGGAAACAAAAGTATGCAGCAGTTCATTGGTCCTTGAGGACTATGTGCGTTGGTTACAATTTTTCGCATCTCAGCAGAGCAGTTAGCTTCTCATGCGCAGAGCAGCTTATCTCTAAGGAATGTTGAATCTTCCTTACAAAGCGCTACTTTTTCTTTGGCACTTGCTCCCTTCTTACATAACCAATAAACCTGTTTTGTTCAACGTTACTCTCAGCTTGGACCTCAATCTTTCTAATTAAAGGTTGTTGACAGAGGTCAACTGGTGGCAGCGTAAAGGAGGGAATGTGTCGTGGGCCTCAGGCTAGTGAAATAACCTGGAGGTACGCAGGGGCGCGTCACAGGGGCCTACAAGGCCATCAAGTCCAGCCCCCTGCTCACTGCAGGAATACAATCAAAGCATATCTGCCAGGAGATTATCCAAGTTTTTCTTGAATGCCTCCAGTGTTGGAGCACTCACCAACTCCCGAGGTAACTGGTCCCACTGTCGTACTGCTTTAACAGTTAGGAAGTTTTTCCTGATATTCAACTGAAATCTGGCTTCCTTTAACTTGAGCCCATTGTTGCGTGTCCTGCAGTCTGGGATGATCTAGAACAGATCTTGCCCCTCCTCTGTATGACAGCCTTTCAAATATTTGAAAAGTGCTATCATATCACCCATCAGTCTTCTTTTCTCAAGGCTAAACATGCCCAATTCTTTCAGCCTTTCCTTATAAGGCTTGGTTTCCAGCCCCCTGATCATCCTTGTCGCCCTCCTCTGAACTTGTTTCAGTTTGTTAGCATCCTTCTTGAAGTGTGGTGTCCAGAACTGGACACAATACTCAAGGTGAGGCCTAACCAGTGCTGAATAGAGGGGGACTAGAACCTCACGGGATTTGGAAACTATACTTCTATTAATGCAGCCTAAAATAGCATTTGCCTTTTTTTGTAGCCACATCACACTGTTGGCTCATATTTGGCGTATGATCTATGACAATTCCAAGATCCTTCTCACTCATTTTGCTGAGCCAGGTATCCCCCATCTTGTAACTGTGCAATCGGTTTCTTTTTCCGAGGTGCAGTACTTTACACTTATCCGTGCTGAATTTCATTCTGTTTCTTTCGGCCCAGTGCTCCATCGTATCAAGGTAATTTTGAATTTTGTTTCTGTCTTCTAGAGTATTAGCTATTCCACCCAATTTTGTATCATCAAATTTGACAAGCATTTCCTGTAGTCCCTCATCCAAGTCATTAATAAAAATATTGAAGAGCACCAAGCCCAGGACTGAGCCTTGGGGTACACCACTTACCTCCTCCCAGTTAGAGAAGGACCCATTAATCATCACCCTCTGAGTACGATTCTGTAGCCAATTGTGTATCCACCTGACACTTGATCTATCCAACCCACACCTAGTTAGCTTGCTAATCAAGATATCATGGGGCACTTCGTCAAACGTTTTGCTGAAGTCAAGATATACGACGTCTACAGCATTCCCTCTGTCTATCAGGGAGGTGACCTGATCAAAAAATGAGATCAAATTAGTTTGGCAGGATTTGTTCTTGACAAATCCGTGTTGGCTTCTAGTTATTATTGCATTGTTTTCCAGGTGCTTGCACAATGACCACTTTACGATATGTTCCAGAATTTTGCCTGGGATTGATGTCAGGCTGACTGGCCTGTAGTTCTCAGGTTCCTCTTTTTTTTACTCTTTTTGAAGATAGGGACAACATTGGCCCTCCTCCAGCTTTTCTGGCTGTATCTGTATTAACACCACATTTCAAATGACTTGACTTTTGTACCTGACTTTCTTCACTGTCTTTCTTTCACATAGTGTGGATAATTTTGACCTTGGTTTCCAGTGACGTTCTTTCCTAACTCCAACCTCTTCCATTTTTTAATTTCAAAAAGCAAAGTAACATCTTTTGGAAAACATGCACACAACATTTATGTAAAGCTTTTGTTCCAATATAACTTTTCTTCCTCAGCTTACCTAACTGAAAGAAAGGGACTGGAAATTGGAAGACAGCTTTTTAGTCTGCATTCTAAAGAGTGGGCATAGCAAGATTAGTTTCACTGAGAGGTTAAAGAGTGTGTATCTTTCTCCATTGTATGTGTTGCACCTACTCACACCTTTGCTTTACCATTTCATTAAGTTCAAAACAGCCCTTCAAAATATTTTGGCACACAGGGGTTACAGCCTCATTCAAGCTGTTCTCACTTCTGTCTTCTCCCAGTGACCATAGTACAGATCATATGCTCATCTTCTGGAATCCTCTACCACTGCATAATTCTATATGAGGAAAATTTCTGACTGAGTTTTTGTGTAGCTTGTATATATTTAACCCTCTGTTTTAAAAAGCCAGGAAATTCAATTCTTAAAAAAAAAAAAAAAACCCTCCAGGTTATGAATGTGGGATACTGTGCTTCTATACCCTCGATTCAAAACGCCAGGACATTGCTCAATATTGCTGCACAATATTGTGCCCATGTTGCCAGCAGGAAAAAGGATGCCAAGCTTTACATAGCAAAGGGCAGCCTGGATGTTGACAACACCAACGGCAAGTCAAGATGGTCTACAGGATACTCTCTTCTGCTCATTACCATTCACGCTTACTGAAAAACAGCCCTAACAATTGCTTTGTGTTTGGGTGAGAAATTGTTAACTGATGAAAAAACGAGTCAGCTTCTGGGGTTTTCCCTTGTGTGATATCACTTTGTGAATGGTAGTGGTGCTGGGGGACTCTTGTTCATCACGTTGACTATTAGCCTGTGGAGTGTCTCAGCATTCCATAATTCCCCATACTATTTCCTATATATATGAAAAACCTCAAAGAGGCTATCCAGAATTCTGTGGTCTGGTATCACCAAGTGTGCTGATGACACCCTGCTTGTTAACATCTTCCAGGTGACCCTTCTCTGTCTCTCAACATTCTTATTACTAATTTTTAAAAAAATCTCTGTTCAAATATATTAAATTCCTCTGAATTTTCTCCATTTCAATATTCTCTAACCTTTCCTTATTACTTGTATTTCTAACAGAATTTTTTATCCCTATCCGTTATGCATGTTACCTCTAACAATCTTATCTCTTCTTCCACCTTTTTCATATGGTTTTCTCTTTGTCTTTTTAAACTACATGATTCCTAATACTAATTCCTCTCATCATAATCTCTTGTAGAAATATTATATCCACTTGATCTTTATTTATCATTAGTTATATCCTTTTTCTTTTTATAACACTCTCCAGACCTTTGACATTTAAAATTGAATTTTTCAATTTTATCTATCACAATGGTTGCTGTGGGTTTTCCGGGTTGTTTGGCCGTATTCTTAAGGTTTTTCTTCCTAATGTTTCGCCAGTCTCTGTGGCCGGCATCTTCAGAGGACAGGAGTCAGAACTCTGTCTGTACTCTGGTGCAGTTTGCTTGGATAGTTGAGTATTTATAGCTGTGGGATCAGCTTTTGTCCTTTTCAGGAGATTGGGTGATTATGGTGATCAGCGTGTTTTTTGTTGTGGGTGTATTGTTGTGAAGAACACGGCCAAACAACCCGGAAAACCCACAACAACCATCGGATCCCGGCCATGAAAGCCTTCGAGAATACATTTATCTATCACAATAACTCCATTCTGGTCCCATAAAAGTGAAAATCCCCCCACAAATACAAATCCTCCCACAAATATATATAATTCAACCCACCTTCCCTCTCCTCCTCTAACCTTCCACCTCAACACATAACTATACTTTCCTCCTTAATCCACCAGGGTTCTAATGCCCTGATTTCTATGATGTCATATTTTTTCTGCAACCTATTTGAATTTATAAGTAAGTTTAAACATGTTCAGGAGTAATCTGGTGAATATTACATCATTTTTATTTTGCCTAGAAAATCATAGTTTGACCTTTTAAAAGTGTTATGTCATATTTCTGCTTAATTTTGTAATGAACATTATATTTTGGTTATATTTGGTTGTTGGCAACTCTCCTGACAAGCCAGCAAACAACATGAGGGAGATGGGTTTTTACGAGGCTACCTGACTCTGCTAATTGGCTGCAGTGACTGAGGGAAAGGTGCGTGGTTTCAATAGATGAAACAATTGATGTAAACAAAAGATATGTAACTAATGTTGTTATTAGCATGCTGAAGCTTGACAAGCCTGGTGAAGTATTTCTTCTAACATATGAAACTTTACAAAAAGGAAACAATTCCACTATTGCTATGCTCTTCGACAATTCTATGAAACTGCTCTGGCCAGATGGTATAAAATGGGAAAACAGCCTTCACTTTGTAATAGATGCTGCTCTGTATATGACTAAGGTAGCCAAGGGACTTAAGCTTCTTTATTTGAAAATGATCATATCACATGCCTCACACATGGTTTACACAGGGTGGCCAAAGAGATTCAAAGCAACTATCCTGATATAGATTAGATAATTTCAAATTGGAAAAAAAATGTTCATTAAAGCTCCACTTCAAGTACAAACATTCAAAGAAATTGCGTTGACTTTGGCTGTCCCTCCCCGACCTGCTGTTACAGTATATGTTGAGGGACCTGTCTGGATGTGGATGTATTATTCCAGAAATTATGATTCCTTGCAGTGGATAGTTAAAGAATTTGACTATGGTGAATCATCATCCATCAAGATTGTGTAAAATTCCTTTTCTGAAACCTTGGCTGGAAACTTGGTATACAGTATTTTTCCATGTATAAGATGCTACTTTTTCCTAAAATCATTACACTAAAAATTGAGGGGCGTCTTTTACACAGAAGTATGCTGAGATATCTGAGGAGAGAACAAAATGGCCTGTACCTTGCCTCTGTAAACAGGCTTCCTTCAGACACGAGGCTTAGCTTCCTACAGTCAGGAGACTTAGCTTCCTCCAGTCATGAGCCTTATGGAACTGACGTCAGCTGATGCTGAACAAACCAATTGGAACACACCTTGTTGGAGGTGGAGCCTGTAGGCTCAGATGTAACGTCTGACGTTCTGAGTCCAGAGGCTAAATCGTCAAAGCTAAGTTTTCTTAATTTGGGGGTTAGAAAAGGTGTGTGTGTGTTATAAACAGGGTCGTGTTATAAACAGAAAAATACAGTATATAACATCTAATTTCAGTGGATTATCAAGAACAATCACTTGCCTTGAATCTGTAGGAATGGAACTGAGTGATGGACTGAAAATTGTGAAACACGCTGAGGGTGATTTAAAGTGTGCAAAGAGGAAAGTGGGTGAAAAAAATAGTGCTAAATTGCAAAGAGTGCTGCAATCTAATCCGGGTTATTCAACATTTTGCAAAATAAGGAACATTCTCGATTGACTTGAAGCAAAATTTGATAAGTTTGAGCCAGAATTTTCTCCAGATGAGCTGTTTTTTTGTTTTCTTTTCGAAATCTGTTTCTATAAACTCTTAGGACGTCAAACAGAATTTCTCCAGATATAAGAACATACTGATGGACAACAGAGGTTCTGAGTTTGATAACCTCAGGATGCATGTGATCATCCTATGCAATTCTGCTGTTGACAAAAACTAATCCAGATATGACAATTTTACTCTCAAAATGTTCATTTGATTTCTTCAATACTAGCACTTCTGGACTGGAAGTGAAGAAGAATAAACTTTTTCATTTTATGTGTGTGTATAAACACAATTTTTAAAAATTGAGTGCTAATTTCAGAAAAATTGTGAAGTCATATTTTTTGTTTAATTGGTCATATTTAAGTGATTTTAAGATCATAAATGCTTGTATATTTCTGACATTTTTAGGTCACAGAAATCCTCGCCTTACTGATCATAGTTTGAATCAAACCCATGGTGGAGGGGGAGGAACCGCCTACCATCCTAGCCAACAGCCACCTACAGCTCCCAATCTTCCACCCTTATTTCTAATACCCTCACTTCTATTTAATTATTCTAACTTCTATCTCCTCTATATTTCAAAAAATAGGCCCCTCCTAACAAAGATTCCTCAATCTGTTTTTATCCCAAACTATTTAAGTAATTTCCCCATCATATATTTAATTTACAGTCTATTAATCACACTATCTTTCTCCCTAAATTCCACCTACCATAAACAAATACCATATGATAAACAATTTTCTTAGGATAATCTAAGAGAATTATTCATAATTCATTCCACGCTCTACATGTCATATATCTTCTTATCTTTTTCACTTAAAAATCTATTTCTAAAAAAGAGATTTTCTTTTAGGATAATCTACTGCTAAAATCTAATTCTTTCTAATTCTCATATATCTTCTTATCCTCTTCGATAATTATGTTGCTTTATCTAAAAATAATAATAATAGACTCAATAACCTGAACAAACATTAGCTTACCAGTCTTCATCTCTTCCTCTTTTATTTCCCTTTCACTATCTTCACCCCATGAACCTATTAATATATACTTATTTACATTCCAAGCAGTTCGTCAGGTTAACACTTTAACATATATATCTGTCACTAACTCCAGTAACCTACCAACTTATTAATGTTGGTACATTATTAATTCTATCTAAAAATAAATTTAAACAGAAATTAAAAATGAAGAAACCCTTTTTTTAAATTCACAAACACATATTCTTTATATCTCCTTAACTTTTTGTCAGATTTAATCATCTCCCCCTGAATTGATAGATTGTATTTAAGGATATGATCTTTCCAAGGACAGTCCTCCAGCTGCACCTTCCTCCTCTCGAATCACTCCCTAAGAAGTAGTAGATTGATCTTTCTTTGTCTCCTCCAGCTTTACCATATTTTGTTTCATCTGCTCATCCTCTATCAAACCCTACTCATGAAACAAATTCAAGTCTTGTTCCATGGACTTTATCCTGTAGTATTTCCCAACAAATAAAACTCTCAGATATACTGGGTACCCCCAGTTATATTTAATTTTATCCTTCATGAGGACTGTGTTAACAAATTTTAAGCTGCATCTCCAAAATACAGTTTGAAAATGGTATTTTGTAACACCTGAATCAATGTGTCCTTATTAGAGATGCACATGAACTGGAAAAATAATGGATCAGGGTGGTTCATGGTTTGTAGCTACCCATAAACCGCAAACCACCCCCAAACACCAGAAAAAAGAACCGTTTCGCGAGTTGTTTTCCGTGTTTACACTGGGGGGGGGGAGGAGAACCTAATGTGTCTACCCCCTCTGCCACCCACTTGCCCACTTCCCACTGCCTTCGTTGCCTCCCTACCTGGTCTTGCCGCCACTACCTCTTCCTCCTCCACTGCCACCATCTTCAGAGACAGTGACCCAGTTTCTCTTCCAGCAGCTGGGTCTGCTATCTCTGCCCATGTTTATCCAAAACTAGGGAGTATGGAATAGAAGATAAACAAACACAGGAAACTCCATATTGCAGCAACACTTGGAACAGTGGACTGCACATATTTATATTGGAAAACATTATCATATTATTTACTTGCTTTAGTATCAGGCAGAACATTGTTAACATATATTGTTTGACGGTTTGATATAAGTTGTTGATACACTTTTGTTGATATTTTTGCATATTATACACTAATGTTCTAAGTTTCCTATATGGGGTTTCCTGTGTTTGTTTGTTTGTCTCTGCCCATGTGCCAGTCTGTCAGCTGATAGGTGTGTGCATGTGAAGAGACAGCAGGCCCAAGCTCCTGGAAGGGAAGCCAGGCTGGCTGTCTCTGCGCATGTGCCAGTCTGTCAGCTGATCGGCGGGTGCATGTGCAGTGACAGTAAGCCTGGCTCCCAGAAGGGAAGCCAGGCCACTGCTTCTGAAGATGGCAGCGGTGGTGGAGGACGCAGGGCCAGGTAGAGAGGCGATGGGGGCAGTGGGAAGAGGGCGAGGGCAGCAGGAAGGGGGCAGGGGGCATCTGTTTTGCAGAAGCAAACTAACTGACCTCAGCAAGCCGTAACAATAGATAAGCAAGTGCCCCCACAAGTTTTATCAAAAGTTGACCTTGGCAAGCCATAACAATAGGCAAGCAAGTGTCATCGCATGTTTTCATGTGAAGATCTTTACCATATACCTGGATTACAGAAACAGCAAGACAAGTATGCCTGACTATGATTCAACCAGAATGCTCTGGGCAAAGGATGGTTTGTTGTTGTTCAGTCGTTAAGTCATGTCCGACTCTTCGTGACCCCATGGACCAGAGCACGCCAGGCCCTCCTGTCTTCCACTGCCTCCCAGAGTTTGGTCAAATTCATGTTGGTAGCTTCGATGACACTGTCCAACCATCTCGTCCTCTGTCGTCCCCTTCTCCTCTTGCCCTCACACTTTCCCAACATCAGGGTCTTTTCCAGGGAGTCTTCTCTTCTCATGAGATGGCCAAAGTATTGGAGCCTCAGCTTCAGGACCTGTCCTTCCAGTGAGCACTCAGGGTTGATTTCCTTCAAAATGGATAGGTTTGTTCTCTTTGCAGTCCAGGGGACTCTCAAGAGTCTCCTCCAGCACCACAGTTGAAAAGCATCAATTCTTCGGCGGTCAGCCTTCTTTATGGTCCAGCTCTCACTTCCATACATCGCTACTGGAAAAACCATAGCTTTGACTATGCGGACCTTTGTCGGCAAGGTGATGTCTCTGCTTTTTAAGATGCTGTCTAGGTTTCTCATCGCTTTTCTCCCAAGAAGCAGGCGTCTTTTAATTTCGTGGCTGCTGTCCCCATCTGCAGTGATCAGGGAGCCCAAGAAAGTAAAATCTGTCACTGCCTCCATATCTTCCCCTTCTGTTTGCCAGGAGGTGATGGGACCAGTGGCCATGATCTTAGTTTTTTTGATGTTGAGCTTCAGACCATTTTTTGCACTCTCCTCTTTCACCCGCATTAAGAGGTTCTTTAATTCCTCCTCACTTTCTGCCATCAGAGTGGTATCATCTGCATATCTGAGGTTGTTGATATTTCTTCCAGCAATCTTAATTCCGGTTTGGGATTCAAGGATGGTTAGTAAATCCTATTTGTGAAGACATCTCATCTAGGCTGGAACTACATGTCTGTGATAAACTGGGGAAAGTGTATTTACAGTGGCATGTAAAACAGGCATGGCCTCACTTGTAACACACGCCCAAATTGCAGGATTTTCTTTGTTTTAATCAATGTGCACACTGTCACTGTGAGCATGTAGGGGGTTCAGCATGATGTCTCAGATTGGACCATGACTTGGGGATGATTCTACATAAAAATCACATGGTTCCATGAGGATCCATGCCTTGGATCAGTATTTTTGCACCACTGCAAAGCCATGCACTCCTGATTTCTGTGGTATAGTCAGTGGGTACAAATGGGTCTTATGATTTGACAGTGGTTTTGGATAGATCCCATGTTAAAATCATGAGGATCCATGCCTTGGATCAGAGTTTTTGCACCACTGCAAAGTCATGCACCCATGATTTCTGTGGCGTAGTCAGTGGGTACAAATAGGACTTATGATCTGACAGTGGTTTGGGGCAGATCACATTTTGCAAACCCCCTTCCTTGCCTCTTTGCACACATCCACAGTCCATCCTGGGTTGGTGTTCTTTGGAGCTGAAATGAGCCGGAATGTTTTCAGGAGCCATGCACTGGCTTCTTTCTCCTTCCAGTCCCTAGCAGTTCTCTTTTTCTCTCTGTGCCTCTTTTCCTAAACGCTGCATCTCAGGAAACAGCTGGAACATTCTTAAAAGGGACAGAAGCAGCCAAGGTTTCTAAGGGGACAAGCCAGCAGGCCCTCCCTTTCCATCACTACAGCAGAAGGGGTGAGTGGTCGATGGGGGTGGTGGGCAGGCGGGGGCAGGACAAAGCCTCAACTTCAACAGTTTAAAAGCCCACATAGCCCCTCAATTTATATGCAGCACAGCTTAAAAATCAGATTAAAAGTTTTCCCAAGAGAACGCACACACCAGTTCAAATACTGTGTAACTTTAACCTGATTTCAAAAACCTCAATCCAACTACTGATTCATTTTCATGCTGTAAACATGTTCTCAGTGGTAACACCCACTAGGGATGTGTAAAGCACGTCATCATAGCCTGGGACAGAGCACACTCAGAGCATGGCAGGAAACCAAACGTCCCAAAACAGTGCATCATGCCATTTCTTGTCAGATAAAAAGTAGCATAAAAAGCATATGTAGCTCACAGAGATTCACAGCAAAACAGAAGCAGATGTTATTTGTTTTCCTAAACAAAACCTGAAACGCTTCGCTGGAGTGTAATAAAACCCCCATCTGATTTCCCTCATGTCTTGGACCGAGGCAAAAATAATAATAAAAATTCCATCCAACTCAATTCTGACCAAATAGACAAAATGTTGCTTATTATAGTAAGCTGTAACTAGAGTAAGCCCACTGAATCAGTGGGAAATTGGTGAGGGGACTCCTTTGTGATTTTCATTGATTCAACAAGATTACAGCCAATGTTTGCCTCTGCAAGATTTTAAAAAGCTGCAAAAAGGTTTTTAAATGGTGAAAATAAGTTAGCTTGAAGAAGAAAGCTAAAATTTGCAAATATATAAAAATGACAAGTAGTTCTGTGGCTCTTGCCTCAAGACAGTTCACAGGTTTTCACAGAGAAGAAGGAAGCAACATTCTGGGTTGGGTAATACCTTTCCTGAGTCATTAAAAAGTAATAAACAAGATAAGCCATTGTGTCATTCAAAACTCTGAAGCAGGTATAGATATCATAAAATCTGTAAGACTTGAAAATGAGTTAGCTGTTTTGGGCTTAATGAAATGGTGAAGCAAAGGTGTGAGTAGGTGCAACACATACAGTGGAGAAACATACAAATCCTCTAACCTCTCAGTGAAACTAATCTTGCTATGCCCACTCTTCAGAATGCAGACTAAAAAGCTGTCTTCCAATTTCCAAACACTTTCCATGGGGTAGAGAAGCTGAGGAAGAAAAGCTGTATTGGACCAAAACCTCTACAAACATGTTGTGTGCATGTTTTCCAAAACATATCCCCTTATCTTTTGAAATAATAAAAATAAAGGAGAGCTGGATGTCACTGGAAGCCAAGGTCGGAATCATCCATACTACGTGAAAGAAAGACAGTGAAGAAAGACAGGTACAAAAATTGACTCATTTGAAATGTGGTGTTAGAGGAGAACCAGACAGCTAGAAAGGCAGAAAAGTGGGTGCTCCTTCGAGTAAAGCCTGAAATCTCATTAGAGGAAGAAAAGAAAAAAAGAGTAAATTGAGGCTATCGCACCACACACATGTAATGAAAATACAGAACAGATAATATTGCTTGGAAAGGGGGGAGCAGTAGGAAGAGATGAAGACGTAATATGAGGCAGATTGTATCAATAAAGGAAACCACAGCTGTTAGTTTGCAAGACCTGAGCAGAACTGTTAATGATATTACATTTTGGAGGTCATTAACTCATATAGTCACCACCAATGTTCCCTCTAATTTTCATCCCCACTGTGTGGGAGCCTCGCCGTGTGTGCGTGGGGGATTCCAGCCTAAACTGGAACTAAACAGGTGGCAACATCGGCTGCTGGTACAGAGCCCTGATGGAGCTCTGTGTGTATGCTCACAGCTTAGAAGGAACATAGGTCACCACACATCAGAAGTGAGTTCATGGCATATAACATTATTCAAGGTTTTTTTTTTCTTAATTACCAGACAATTGTATGGTGAAAAGATGAGTAAAATGGTTGAAACTATGGCAGGACATAGCATCACAGTTCTGCTAACATCGAGTAAGAATATTCCCAGCCACAAAACAAAACAAAACATCGTAATTGAGCTTCTGGATATATGCTCTCTATTATTTTTAAAATACATTTTCAAATATTTCCACAGCCAGGCACAGAATCCCTTTGCCAGCACGATTGTCTGTTTGGCCAGGAAGAAGTTAACAAGTTCTCCTCCTGAGAGTCAGTTAATTGGGTTCTGATTGATAGGACCAGAAGTTCAGATTGCCCCAGATCTGGGGCAGATATCTTTTTTGAATGATAGTGTTAGGAACCTGGTCTCAGAAATTCTGGGTGAATGTTTACTGAAAGCACTCAGGGTTGCAACAAACACAATAGCTCTGTGCTTTTATAATACAGAAATACCGTATTTTTCCGTGTATAAGACGATACTTTTGTCTAAAATCTTTAGACTAAAAATTGAGGGTCGTCTTATACACGGAAGTAAGCTAAGGAGAGAACAAAAACAAATGGATGGGTGGAATGGATCAAAGCAATCCTGCCGCACTTTGCTCGCTGCTTTCCCCCTCCACTTGCTAAGCCCCATGGGCCTTAGAAGGTGGCGGGGAAAGCAGTGAGCAAAGTGATCCTGCAGCCCTTTGCTCGCGGCTTTCCCCCTCCTTTTGCTAAGCCCCGTGGGGCTTAGGAAGTGGCAGGGAAAGCAATCAAATTTTCTAATTTGGGGTTCGAAAAGTGGGGGTCATTTTATACATCAGAGCGTCTTATAAACAGAAAAATACGGTAGTTTGAACATGCTAGTGTTGCAAGGTGTGAAACATTGTACTGAAATTAACCTTTAGCTTCCCATCAGGAAAAGCGAAGCTGGCAAGATCAAAAGAAACATCAAACTAGTGAATCCGGGGTCCCATCTCTGTGATATGCTGACTTTAATCTTGCCACAATAAACAACTGGAAAGGAAACTGCCTGCAGTGGCCTAAGGTATCCTTACAGTTCAAAGGGCTTCCCAGACCAGATGCATGTGGTTGTACTCATACTTGAAACACTTTGATCAGAGGAACAAAAATTTCAGGGGGTTGATTTAAGGAGTTAGAGAAAGGAGATTAGAGCAAGAGAACGGAGAAGGAAAGATGGAGAGAAACAGAAAAAAGCATGCAACAGGTATGATTAGGAACCAGATCTAATGAACAAAGGAAGATTCTTAGACCGTCAATGGGTCTTTATTTCATGGCAGTTAGTTTATTTGTTTTGGGTGCCTAGTATGTCTTGCCTGTTACATTGCCTATAGTCTTTCTTATGTAACTTTCCTTGTTCTGTTCACAACCCCAATACAACTCTTTTCCATTTTGTCCTTTTTCTTTCTTTTTCTTTTTTTTAAGTTTTTAGTTAGACTCCTTGGTCTGGTTGGTGTTTTTTCAAATAAACCTCAGGTTATCTAAATCCTTTTTGCCTTGCCAAACCTCCACCATAACTACCAAGAGGCTTTTGAGCATGCACAGAATGCAATATGGATTTACTGTGAGTAAAGGAATGGTGGCAGTCTAGAGAAGGAGAAGAAAGTGCAGTTCCTTCCCTCTGAAGCCCAGTGGGTTTAGTTTATGGACTGGAACACCTGTCAAAGATTCCTCTACTTGGAGATAAAGGCGCTAGTCATGGAACCCCACTGCAGAAATTCTCCGAGGAAGGATTCCACTACAGCTAATTCCCTGGAGATACATGGCAAATACTCCTTTCTGGAGGAATGTCACTCCATTACTTTCTTTAAAGCAAGCCTGTTTTTTGTTACTCATCAAAAAAAACTTGTCTTTTGACTATTTTTTTAATCTTTCATTGCCCCCCAAGCATCTCCCTTCCTGGCCCAGAAAGCTGTAACATTGTATCTACTTTGGAATGCTCTTACTGGTAAGCCTGCTTTTAATAAAGTCACAGATCTTCTAAAAAGTCTTTTTGGAATGTCAATATTTCAGCCCCTGCAGCTTGGATTCTTTCCAAATTAAAAAGCAGGTGGGACAAACGTTTCTCTTTCAAGATGAGCAAGACTGGTCTTTTTAATTTGTATGAGCTATTTTAAATCTGGGGACATTTTAGGTTGCTTATTTCTCCATGGGGGAAACAGTTTTACTTTTAAAAAAGCGTAATTCAAAAACCCTTTGCCCAACCTTCGCCAAATTTGATGTGGAAGAAGAGCATACTGTTTGCCACACCTGTGCCAAATTTGGTGCAGAGCCAAAGTGTAGTTTCAAAGCCATAGGTTTTTGTTTGGGCTTCCTTCATTTTTAGAATTGCCATGTAGAATGTTGATTTGCTCTGCTGCACAATAACATAGTTGCACTCGTGTGCAGTGAGAATATGGGAGAGATTAACAAGAAACACAAAACAAAAGCAAAAAACAAAAACAAAAAAAGACACTGTGGAACCTGAAATACTAACTGCCATATTTTAATGTAAGCTTTCACAAAACTTGCCTACTTTATCAGACATGAGTCAGAATACAGATACCACATGGTCAAGCATTCATGCACTGCTCTAAGATAAAGGGACAGCAGTGTTTGGTTGCATTTCACACCTTGTCATGAATTAAGACTGCTCTTTGTATTCAGTACTTTTGAAGCCTGGTTCTGTAAACAGCAACAATGATTAAAGGAAACAACAGAGGAATAACATCTGGTAATGTAGAGAATGATAGACTTTACCTTTGATATTTGTTCTGAAAAGGTTGGTCTGGTTAGCTGGGTAGGAATATAACAGTATATAACAAAATCCTATCACATTTGGTAAAGGTCTAAGAAACCTTGGCTAATGTTTAATCTATTGAGATGAGTGTCCATCGTGTGTATACATTTTATTTCTGGGTTTTTCCCCCCTGGATTTTTGTTCTGCAATTTTTCTTCTCCAGAATAGAAACATTTATATCTTGTGAAGAGTGTCCTGGCAGACTGAAATTATCTGAGACAGGCTTCTTGCATTGTGCTTTCTGGTGCCTGATTTATGTCCATTAATTATTTTTTGTAGCGATTGTCATGTTTGTCCTATGTAGAGTGCAGAGTTGCATTGTTGGCAAAATATGGCATCAGCAGAGGAACAAGTAAAAGTGCCCTTGATGTTGTGCATAATGTTGTTGACACCTGTGATAGTCTTGTCAGAGTAAATGTGGTGGCAAAGCTGGCATCTGACTTTGTAGCAGAATATAGTCCCCATCATTATATCAGTGTTGTGTAACTCACTAAGTGTCAATAGTTGCTTGAGATGGTTGGGTTGTCTGTAAGCAAGTATAGGCCTGCCACCAATTGCTTGGGGGATTGAAATATTATTGTCAAGGATGGGTTGGAGATCATTTATGATGAATGTGAGTGGTCTCAGTTGAGGGCTTAAAGTGACAACTAACAGTGTTTGGTCATTTTCTTTCAGTAGATTGTTTCCGGGTATACTTTAACAATATTGGATGGGTATTGTAATGTGAGAAATGTGTTTTTCAGATCCTTGAGTTTGGTGTCTCTTTCTTGTGTCTGAGATGATTTGATTGTACCTGAGGGCTTGGCTATAAATGATAGATTTAGTGGTATGCTCAGGACGGAAGCTGGAGACATATAGATAGGTATATCAATCAGTAGGTTTTTGATACAGCATAGTGCTAACATGTTCATGTTGTAGTTTCACAGTGGCATCAAAAATGCACCTGTTGTGTGGATTGGTCCTGGCTAAAGTTCATGTTTGGATGAAAGTCATTGAAATCCTGGTGGAATTTCTCTAAGGATTCCTTTCCATGGGTCCAGATGGGAAAAAAATGTCATCAGTATATCTCAAATAGAGTAGTTTTTGGGTACACAGTTAAGAATGTGTTCTAAGTCAAGTCATAAATATATTAACATATTGTGGAGCCATGCAGTGCCATTGATCTGAAGATGGGTTTTATCAAAATAGTTGTGTATGACTATTAAGTTGTAGGAAGTGGTACTATGTGTACTTCATCCTTATTTTGAATTGTGTTCCTGACAGCCTGTAATCTATCTCTGTGTGGGATGTTGGTGTAGACGGCTTCTACATCCATCATAGCTAGGGTAGTGTTGTCCTGAGTGGAGTAATGTTTCCTTGGAAAGTCTATGGTTCCTCTTAAATAGCCATTGGTGCATTGGTAACATATACATAATCTGAGGATGGACTCCACATACCCAGATCCCCCAACAGTGACTATATTAATGCTTGATTCAATGTGCCTACCAGGATTCCCTGGTTTGTGTATTTTTGGCAGCAGGTAGAAGATGGCAAGTTGACATTCTTGCAATCTATCAGTCAGGATATTGTTGTTGTTTAGTTGTTAAGTCGTGTCCGACTCTTCGTGACCCCATGGACCAGAGCACACCAGGCCCTCCTGTCTTCCACTGCCTCCCGGAGTTGGGTCAAATTCATGTTGGTAGCTTCAATGACACTGTCCAACCATCTCGTCCTCTGTCGTCCCCTTCTCCTCTTGCCCTCACACTTTCCCAACATCAGAGTCTTTTCCAGGGAGTCTTCTCTTCTCATGAGATGGCCAAAGTATTGGAGCCTCAGCTTCAGGATCTGTCCTTCCAGTGAGCACTCAGGGTTGATTTCCTTCAAAATGGATAGGTTTGTTCTCTTTGCAGTCCAGGGGACTCTCAAGAGTCTCCTCCAGCACCACAGTTGAAAAACATCAATTCTTCGGCGGTCAGCCTTCTTTATGGTCCAGCTCTCACTTCCATCCATCGCTACTGGAAAAACCATAGCTTTGACTATGCGGACCTTTGTCGGCAAGGTGATGTCTCTGCTTTTTAAGATGCTATCTAGGTTTCTCATCGCTTTCCTCCCAAGAAGCAGGAGTCTTTTAATTTCGTGGCTGCTGTCCCCATCTGCAGTGATCAGGGAGCCCAAGAAAGTAAAATCTGTCACTGCCTCCATATCTTCCCCTTCTATTTGCCAGGAGGTGATGGGACCAGTGGCCATGATCTTGGTTTTTTTGATGTTGAGCTTCAGGCCATTTTTTGCGCTCTCCTCTTTCACCCGCATTAAGAGGTTCTTTAATTCCTCCTGACTTTCTGCCATCAGAGTGGTATCGTCTGCATATCTGAGGTTGTTGATATTTCTTCCTGCAATCTTAATTCCGGCTTGGGATTCCTCCAGTCCAGCCTTTCGCATGATGTATTCTGCATATAAGTTAAATAAGCAGGGAGACAATATACAGCCTTGTCGTACTCCTTTCCCAATTTTGAACCAATCAGTTGTTCCATATCCAGTTCTAACTCTTGCTTCCTGTCCCACGTATAGATTTCTCAGGAGACAGATAAGGTGGTCAGGCACTCCCATTTCTTTAAGAACTTGCCATAGTTTGTTGTGGTCCACACAATCAAAGGCTTTTGCGTAGTCAATGAAGCAGAAGTAGATGTTTTTCTGGAACTCTCTGTCTTTCTCCATAATCCAGCGCATGTTAGCAATTTGGTCTCTAGTTCCTCTGCCCCTTCGAAATCCAGCTTGTACTTCTGGGAGTTCTCGGTCCACATACTGCTGAAGCCTACCTTGTAGGATTTTGAGCATAACCTTGCTAGCGTGTGAAATGAGTGCAATTGTACGGTAGTTGGAGCATTCTTTGGCACGGCCCTTCTTTGGGATTGGGATGAAGACGGATCTTTTCCAATCCTCTGGCCACTGCTGAGTTTTCCAAACTTGCTGGCATATTGAGTGTAGCACCTTAACAGCGTCATTTTTAAAGATTTTAAATAGTTCAACTGGAATGCCATCACTTCCAGTGGCCTTGTTGTTAGCCATGCTTTCTAAGGCCCACTTGACTTCACTCTCCAGGATGTCTGGCTCAAGGTCAGCAACCACACTATCTGGGTTGTCCGGGACATCCAGATCTTTCTGGTATAATTCCTCTGTGTATTCTTGCCACCTCTTCTTGATGTCTTCTGCTTCCGTTAGGTCCCTACCATTTTTGTCCTTTATCATGTCCATCTTTGCACAAAATGTTCCTTTAATATCTCCAATTTTCTTGAACAGATCTCTGGTTTTTCCCTTTCTATTATTTTCCTCTATATCTTTGCACTGTTCATTTAAGAAGGCCCTCTTGTCTCTCCTTGCTATTCTTTGGAAATCTGCATTCAATTTTCTGTAACTTTCCCTATCTCCCTTGCATTTTGTTTCCCTTCTCTTCTCTGCTATTTGTAAGGCCTCGTTGGACAGCCACTTTGCTTTCTTGCATTTCCTTTTCTTTGGGATGGTTTTTGTTGCTGCCTCCTGTACAATGTTACGAGCCTCCATCCATAGTTCTTCAGGCACTCTGTCCACCAAATCTAGTTCCTTAAATCTGTTCTTCAGATTTAAGAATAGGATATTAGGATATTAGTCATGTATATTTTCAGGAAAGTTTGTCATAAGGTTTTGTAATTCCTTTTGACATTTGGAAGCTGGATCTGTAGTTAGGAGCTAGTAAAATCTAGAGCTGGATACTAGTCTCTCAGCTTCCTGTGTATAGCTCAATGTATCCATGACAATCACAGTGCCGCCCTTATCTGCCTCTTGGATGACAATCTTGGGATTGGTTTTGAGGCTGCATATAGCACCGTGCTCTGTCTGGCTGAGATTGTATACTGAGATGGCCCCTTGTTGATGATCTCAGCACAGGCACAGTGGTGAAAGCACTCAATACAGAAATCCAATTCTTTGTTCTGCCCCTCTAGAGGAGTCCCTCTCAAGTTCTTCTTCTTTCTGTGGTGTTGGAAGGAAGGTGGTTATGGGTTGGTATACGGTTCCTCGTCAGGTTGTTGGAACACTTCTTACTCATGTTTTGAAGAGTAAGGCACAGTGTGTGTGTTGTCATCCTGGTTGTTGTCAAGGTTGTGGAAATATTTTTTTAGTTGCAGTCTACGGAAAAAAGGCCTCTAGGTCATCACAGAGTTGTATCATCTGGGTGGGTTTGGCGGGACAAAAGGACAGGCCCCAGGAGAGGACTGATCCTTCTGCTTGGCTCCGTGTGTGGTTGAACGGATTCACGATGCTGTTGTGTAAGTCTGTGGTGTTCCTGTTGTGGACTAAGCCTTTCTGTAGTAAATTAGATAGTTTGTTTCTTTTCCTTCGGGGAAGTAACTTGTGCATCATATATGTTTTTTCTCATGGTGGAGAATATTTGTGCAGTATCCAGAGCAGAGGGCTGGTTCTCTAGGTGTGGTTAAAGGTCTCCAATATGCTTCTAGATTTCCCTTTGCTTGCTGTATAGGGTGCTGATCAGGTGGTTCAGTAGGTTTTTTGGAGAGGGTGTTGCATAATCTTCCACTGTGGTCAGTGGGGTATGTGGAAGGTAAAGTGGGTTTTTTGGTTGGTTGGTTGTTGTTGTTGTTGACTAGAAGTCTCTTGGGGATGAAGTCTTCTTTGCATTTGGTGAAGAGGCTGGTGTCTGTACCTGTGCAGGTCTCTTCACAAGGTTGATGGCTCTGTACTCTACTTGGCTAAATCTAGTGCGTTTTATAGTTGTAGTTTTGGAATATGTAGCCACGTTAGTCTGTGCATGCATATCAACAAGAAACAGAAAACAAAACAAAAGCAAAAAAAAATTGTTATGGCACCTTAAAGACTAACTGCTATATATAAGGCAACTCTGTAGAATTCTATTCTATTTTGGTACGGAATTAATGGAGTCGGGGAAGGAATTAATAAAATAACATGACAAGCCTGAACCTATAATTGCTTTATTTAATATTTCAATGTGTAGATTAAACTAATTTATCCATAAAGACATTACAGTATAGCTTTTATTTTGGGAGGTACTTTGATGAGGTGACTAAATACTGAAAATCCCTAATCCTACTGCAATTTCACACTGTTCCTTTACAATCTGACACGACTGTGCAAAATTTAAGCAGCTTGTAATGGCGGTGTGTGTGTGTGTTTGCGCGCGCTTCATCTTGGCCCATGCCTTGCCTATGAAGGGAAATTGAGCTTCTGAATCTTGCTCTCTGTAGATCAGGTAAAGCCTAGTATGTGTTTCTTTAACAATATGGCATTCTGCTGTTATTGCTGAAAAGAAATCAATTGCCTTCTGAATGCAAAGTCACGTACACTTCTTCACACATTCCTAAATGTGATACAGTATAGTTGTTACTGTCCTGTCGACCTAGTCACTCATTATTTGTATGTATATGGCTTCCATGGCAAAATAGTCAAAGAGGCTGCATATTTCGTCCCAGTCCAAAGTCATATAATTCCAGCCACCTCTGCTGTGCCCAGTATTGTGAGTGCTGCTCCAGTTCTCATGGAGGTCTCTTGAGCAACCAAGAACCCTGGCTATTTATGAGCACTTTGGCCCTTCAAGAGCAAGTCCAGACAATTAAGAGCAAAACAAGCTCCTCCAAGCATAATATTCCATTGCAACTCCTAAATTGGAATGGGAGATTATAGAATAATAGAATCACATAATAATTGAGTTGGAAGGGGCCTATAAGGCCATTGGATCCAACCCCTTGCTCAATGCAGGAATCCAAGGCAAAGCAGATCTGACAGATGGTTGTCCAATTTCCTCTTGAATGCCTCCAGAGTAGGAGCACCCACCGCTCCCTTGGTAATTGATTCCATTGCCGTACTGCTCTAATACCACTTATGAAGTTCTTCCTGATATTCAGCCTAAATCTGGCTTCTTGTAGCTTGAGTCCATTATTATGTGTCTTGCGCTCTGGGATGATCGAGAACAGATCCTGCCACTCCTCTGTATGACTACCTTTCAAGTGTTTGAAAAGTGCTATTATATTATGATCACAGACACTGTTAGAACTTGGGAAAAATTACTTTTTTGAATTATATCAGGCAAAAACAAAAGAAAAAGAAAAAATAAAGGAGACAACAATGTGGCATCTTCAGGACTCACTGCTTTATTTAAAAATGAGCTTTTGTGGACAAGTCCACTTCCTATAGTTTTTTTTTTAAACTATAACTCCCAGTAACGATGCTGCTTGCTCCTTGGAGACACCCTCTCAAGCAGGCTTGGCCCCACCATCAGGCCATCTCGGACAGCAGATTTTTGGTATCACAAAAGGACAGCAAGTTGTTACTTACTGCATTTGATATTCTATTTTTCAGGGTGGGGAGAAGCATCTGAAAGAGGTTGTGCCTCTCTGACCTTGTTTACTATGAATTTTGGAAAGGGATCTAGATGTTCTATGGGAGTGGTGCAATATGTCTTGGAGTGGGGTCAACCATTAGACTGACAGGATGTCCAGGATGTTGTTCAGAGAAGGGTGGTTTACAGCTAGATAATGTCCAGAGATTAAAGGATTAATCTACCATTCAACAAGCACTTCCTTCATGGACTCACACCCGCTACACCTACTCCTTTGGATTAAAATAGAGAAAATACATATGGAGGACAGTAACATGTAAGACTGATAAAGGAGTGATTTATGCCAATCATCTAGTACTGTATACTGTGTGGAGATGAAAAAAAAAGTGTATTTGTTAGTTATTATTGTTATGTGCCATCATGTTTCCTGGGACCTATGGCAACCCTATGAATGAGTGACCCAGCATGTCCCGTCCTCAACAGCCCTGCTCAGGTCCTGTAAACTCAAGTCTGTGGCTTCCTTTAGGGAATTAAGCCATCTCGTATTTGGTCGTCTTATTTGCCTGCTGCCTTCAATCTTTCCCATTGTTATTGTCTTTCCCAGAGAATATTGCCTTCTCATGAGGTGCCCAGTATGACAGCTTCAGTTTAATTTTTGCCTCCTGAGATAGTTCAGGCTTGATTTGCTTGTGGGCCCACTTATTCACTTAGGTTAGTTAGGTTAAATATTCATTTACTTTCGTTTTTAAAATATAAATAGAATCCCTGACCTTCTGCTCTATACAAATGGCATCATTAATTTATCTCTGAAAAAGAGGACTTATCACTATGAAGTATCTAAGTGGACAGTTGATTTGTCAACACAGCTATGAAATACTGACTCTTATTTCCCATTCCCGCCCACTTGTTGCTGAGTAGATTTGCAAGAATTACTTTTTCCAATTACCGCAGTTGCAGCTAATGATCCTGGGGCAGGAGAAGAATTCCTAGTTGACCACTGGAAGTGCAATGTTGAATGGTTAACAGTAAGAAAACAGAGATGCCCAGCTCTTACAGCTCTGATGATCTGAATCTTCCTTAAGAAACAGCTCAGGACCCAGACTTTACCCCTCTAGCTTAATGCAACTTTTCTTTATGGAAAACCATTATATACTGAAGCCATCCTGCTATGAGAGCCTTGAAGCTGATTCTTCATGTAACCGGTAAGTACTTTTGTTGCCACAAGTATAATAAACTTGCAGAATTTGCTGTTTTGAAATAGGGTCAACTTGGAAAGGTTAAGACAGCTTTAAAGAGAAAACTGCTAAACTAATAGACGACTGATCTATTAAGAACAAGTGTTGATTTAGAAATGGGACCTGTAACAAAATGCTGCCAAGAGGAATGTTCCCCTTTGAGGGTACCAGCCAGCCAACCAGCACACCCATGTCCCCTTTCATGGGTGTTGAGAGTAGACTTTGGTCTAGATGGGTGGGGAATAAATAAAATAAATAAATAAATAAATAAAATTTCAAGATACTCCCTTACATTCTGTCCCTTCTCCACTGCACCCACCCAACGCCACCAAGCAATCTGTTCTGTTCCCAGTAAGCATACGTATTCCATCTTCACAGGGCTAGGTTCTTTAACGCAGGGGATTGTTCTCCTCAGGATTTGTTCCTAACCTCTTCTTTTGTGTGTTGGGGGAGGTATATTTGGAAAGCATGGCCATCTCCCAAGCATGCCGGAGTAAGTGCAGCCCTCCATGGTACAGGGATGGCACAGGTGCATGCAGAACCCAGATCTGTAAAAGTTGTCCATCTCTGGTAGATCAGGATCACACCTTCAACCCAATCATTCCTACACACAGAGTGTAGTTTCTTTTTAGTTTTTAACACACACAGTTTGTTTTCTCAAAGCAAAATTGGTGGTAAAGGGGATATTCTTATTCTGTAAACTTTACAGGGATCATTCATCATCTCTAAGCAGAGATAATTTACAGATTATCTCAGATTTTGGAAACATTACCTTTTTGACTACAACTTCCAAAATCCCCCAACCAGGGTGGCTAGTGCTGTAAACAAACCACTCAAGTAGTTCCCCAGTCTGGGAAGAGTTCCTCCCAAAGGAAAAGGAGAGATTTTCCTCAGATGTTAAATTCTCCTGCTTCCTGCTACAGTCCTGATAGTGACCAGCCCCACCCCTGTTGCTGTCTGCTTTTTCGGAAACCCCTCACAACGATGACTGTATCATGCGCCATGTGAGGCTTCCTCTGAAGAGTGTTGAGAAATGTCAGCTGTTCCCAAATGCTGCAGCCAGATGGCTAACCAAGACCAGTTACAAGGAACGTATAACCCTCAGGCAGGTCCAGTCATTTCCAGACCTAATTCAAAGTGATCATAATGAGTTGTAAAGCACTGTACTGTTTAATTATAGGCTATTTGAAGAACTGCTGTGAGCTCCCCCACTGCAAGGTGCCCAGGTTAGAGGGTGTGCCCTTCCTGATTGGCCTGATGGCCTCCATGGCAAACAGCTTTGGCAGGCCATCAAGGGACACAAGGCAGATGATTGGTAGACCAGGTCTTGCTGGGGCACCAGAGGTAATGTCTACCTGAGGCTTGATAAACTCAGCCCCTAGCCTACATACATGTCCACACCAGCTTGTCTACTTGGATCATAGGTAGCCAGAATCTCCCTGTCAGAGGAATGTGTACCTGGAGATCAGTGGAGTAGGCCCCTCCCTGGACAAGCAGCCAATAAGCATCTAGGCATAAGGTTGGTCTACTTGGATCATGGGTAGATGTGCCTCCCTGTTGGAGGGCCACTCTATCTGAGATTGGCAGACCAGGCCTCTGGCTCAGGCCAGTTGAAGGCAACTTCCAGACAGCCAGTTGCCTGTATTGTCAATAGAACAGATCTTCCTTGTCAGTAGGTTAGTATACCCTACCCTGAGCTTGCTAAACTGGGCCTCTGGGCAGGACGACCATAAAATTGATTTATTGCATTAATGCTAAGCAGTGTTGTGTGCATACATGTATATGTCTGTATATAGTGTTTTTGTTTTTGTAACAGTGCTGTTGATTTGCGGTGGAGGGGAGATGCTGGTCAGTTGTTCATTGCTGTAATTACTATGCTTACATCATAAATTACAGAACTGATTTGGGGATGTATTTTGAGTCAAGTGCCAACATGGCCAGCTACGGCTCTGGGTTTTAGCTCAGCTCTTTGAAGAACTGTAATTTCACCACCTTAACTGGCACATTTGATAAGAACTTAAATAAAGGCCTCTTCAGTGGCTGCTCCCAAGCTCTGGAACAACCCTTCTATAGGACATTAGGTTGGTCTCCTCCCTGCAGTCCTTCCACTGGCAGGCAAAAGCCATTCTCTCGAGGAAAACTTTTAGCCACCATGCAGATTTCAGAGAAAGGAGTTTGTAATGGGGATGCTGTACATTATCTTTTCCGAAACTCACTGGCTGAAATCCTGCTGCTTAGTGTAGTAAATCACATTACAGCATGCCCATCAAATGAGTGGGGATTCTGTGAATCAACTCCTCTGTAAATTCCATTGGTTCACAGGAGCCAACTCTAGTTGTGACTTAGGGCCTGTCCAGACTGGCCAAATGGATGGGGCTACAAAGGGTCTACGGAGGTGTGGGAGAGAGTGATGTGCCAAACAACCCAAAGTGGGTCCTCTTCTCCTGTACTGCAGATCCATTCAAAGCAAGGTTGATCTGGTTTCCTCGTGAATAAATTTACCCAGTTTATTCGTGAATAAGAAGATAGCAGCAACAGCAGTAACTTGAAGGGAGAACATTGGGACGAAGACTGGGAAGACAGGAGGTAAACCTCCCTTTCCCCCACCTCTCAGCTGGTCCCCTTCACTCAACAGCTGATCAGCGGAGGCAGGAAGCCAGTCACCGCCACCACCGCCACCCCATCACCAGAACTGTGGTGGCAGAGGCAACGCCAGCCTTCAGGGCACTGGTCAGCCACTATGCCATGGCAAACCCAGTCTTAGCTGGTCTCCTGGGCTGCTCTTCCCCCTGAGCCTGCAGGATTCCGAATCTTGCTAAACAGAATGCATAACCCTAACCCTATACCATAAATATTTGCCAGTGTGGACAGGCTCTTAGTTTAGCATTTAAGTAATAACTATAATAGGTCCATTTGAATCAAGAGAATTTAGAGACAAGTTGACTCACCGAATTCCCAGTCATTTGGTGGGCATACTCTTGTGTGACTTACTACACTAAGCAACAGGATTTCAGCTTGTGTGTGTGCACATCTGTGTATGTTACTTTTCTTAACATAGTTTAAGTTTATTGATCCAATGTTATTATATATATAAAATAATGCTCTTAATGCTTTAATTTACGCATCTGTCATTTCCTCCTCCACCATTCTGTAAGCTGCCTTGGACCCCTCAAAGAGGGAAAGTGGGCTATAAATTAAATTAAATAAATAAATAGATAAATGAATGTTAGAGTTGGGTTCCTGTGTCTGTATACCTGCTCCTACTAAAAGGGTTTATACAATGAAAAACATAGCAGTTCTAGCCATATTTTTCTGTTAAAACCGGGAGAGGCTTGGAATGTGCCCATTTGTAGAAAGAAGTGATTCAACAAATTTTCCTTTGATATCTTAGAGATTTATTACTTCATGGACCAGAGCCTACTCTATTAGATACTCCTCCCTGGAACAATTTGCTTGACTATAAAGCCAAGTAAAGTGTGCTGCTTATATACTGTCCCATAGCACTTAAAGCACTCTCTGGATTGACTGTAATTTAATCATTCAGGCTACACATTGCCCCCTCCCGCAGCAAACTGGGTATCTTGAGCAGGCTACCAGAGTCTGTTGGGATTGAATTTAGATTGTAAGTAGAGGCTTGACTGCAGTACTGCAGTTTAACTACTGTGCCATGAAGCTCCTTATAAGAATTCCTTTGCTTTCCATCAACGATTCCTGCCTAGCACGAAAAATATCTTCTAAGTGAGACCAAAGTTCTAAGTTTCAGAAGCGAGGTAATTAATGCGATTTGACTAATTTACTTGTCAGACATGTGATTCTCTAAGATTTCCTCCCAGTCTTCTGCAGAGCTGTTTGGTAATATAGCTGAACGAGGAGTGATCCTTTAATTTCAATTAAATTAACTTCCCACTTCCAGGAAAGGAAGTGTGCATGGAAGGAGGCTTATGCACATGCACTGTACATGCATCCATCTTTCAATGCAAGGATGCAGGCAAGCACAGGAGTCCACATCAGGCTGGGCATTACAGAGCTGTGGGAAACATCAAAATCCCAAAGTCTGCAGGCAAATGTAAGGGGCAGGTGTCCTTGTTTAAAGCAAGTTCAAACACTGAGGCTGCTCAATGAGCTTAGAGGTTCTAGGTTTCAGAGTTCCCTTCTGGAAGTGTAGATCAGAGAGTATATTGTTCATTTAAAATTTTGCAAGTTCAAATAAAAACAAAAAATCAGGCACAGGAGGCAAGCAGGCATACCTCCAAAAAGGTATATACCTGCTTGCCTTGTGTGCCTGATTTTTAATTTAAATTTGAACGTACAAAATTTCAAATATACAACAGATTATTTTACATATGTGAGTGTAAAAACATTTGTAATATCTCACCATACTGTGGAATATAGAGGTTTTGGGGTTGTTTTGTTTGTTTGTTTTTTGGGTGTTTTTTTGTTGTTGTTGTTAACAGGAACAGTTCACAATAAATTAACTTCAAAAACCAACAACAACACAACTTCTAAGAAAATCAGTACATTATTTGTAGTCTGACCCTCTGCAAACTTAATTGGGATGAAACTCCACTGTAACCGGTAAGGCTGACTTCAGGGGAAAAAGCAAAGGAAGTTCTCTGAGACTGGGTGTATGTAGGCCTTTGCACGCTTTTTTATGAGTAAGCGAGTTGTGGCACAGTGGTCAAGAGTTGTCCTGGAACTTGGAAGATTTGGCTCTTGTCCCCTTTCAGCCATGAAATACAGTGTCACTTTGTGCCAGCTGCTCTCTTTTTCCTGCCTCACAGGGATACTGAGAAGATAAAGTGACCACTCAAGTGGTGAGCCAAGTATGCCACAATGAGCTGGTTGGAGGAAAAGGATGGCAAAAATGTAATAAGTAAATAAATTTACCCATTTTGACTATGCAACAGCCCAATCAAATGAAAAACAGGACAGTGACTACCTTTCATGGTTGCTGAGAGGAGGGGTGCAGTTTTTAAGGCAAATTCCATCTACTAAAGTTTCCTTTTCTACACAACTATCACATGTGCAGGAAAGCTGTCCTCTTCTGGCCATTCCAACCCAATCCTAATTAAATGTAATTTACTGTTGTGCAACTGTTAATCTTGAGATATTGGCTGAAATTCTGTTGCACAACTCATGATGCACATGGCTAATATCATTTTTCAGAAATTAAATACTTCCTCCCCAGCCCAGGGCTCCTAATGGCTTCCCCATAATGAAAGGGATCCCAAGAAAGCCCTGGGGCTTTTGGGAGTGGGGTGTAGGATTGGAATATATTTATTTCCAAAATATCTCCACAGCTGACGATGTCACAAGCTTTGCACTATGTACCTTTGGACAGCAGGAGTTCAGCTACTGTGAAAAGGAATCTGAGGGCAAATATTGCAGTTCACATGTCTATTTTGGGCCTGTATGTGGGAGTGCGTTTAATGTAAATTAAACGCCTAAGCGCCCTCTCCCTGCACGCAGAGCCCAGACAGCTCCTTGGTATACTTCTGAACTGCGGGCGATGAAGCGAGAGGGGAGACGGCTGGAGCGCAGGTGGAGGAAATCCCACTGGGAGTCCGATCGAACACGACTTAGAGCCCATTATCGGGCCTATTTCATGGCAATACAGCTGGCGAAACGGCAATATTTCTCCAGCCGTATTGCTTCCTCAGAATGTCGTCCAGCAGAGCTGTTTCAGGTGGTCCGGGATCTTCTTCAACTGGGAAATCCGGTGGAGGTCCCGGACTGCTCATCAGCTCGCTGTGATGAGTTTGCCATTCATTTTGAGGGGGAAATCGCTCAGATTTGCAGTGGGTTGGACTCCACCGTTACTGCAGAATCAGAGGATGTGTCCAGTGTGCTGTGCTTAGGTCAAGTATTAATGGATGAGTTTCAATTGATGAGACCTGAGGATGTGGACAGGGTGCTTGGATCTGTCCGTTCTACCACCACTCTGCTTGACCCTTGCCCATCTTGGCTAATTGGAAGATCTGCCGGGGGGGGTTCGCACCTGGGTCCAGGAGGCTGTGAATGCCTCTTTGAGAGAGAGGGAGTGGTCCCTACTACCTTGAAAGAGGCGGTAATTCGGCCACTCCTAAAAAAGCCTAACCTGGACCCAAGGCTGGTGGTTAACTACCAACCAGTGGTAGTTAACACTTTGGGCAAAGTGTTGGAGTGGGTTGTGGCCGGGCAACTCCAGGCACTGCTGGATGAAACGGATTTTCTGGATCCATTTCAATTGGGTTTCAGGCCGGGTTTTGGTACGGAGACTGCCTTTGTTGCCCTGTACGATTACCTTTGCCGGGAGACACGGGGAGTGTGACCCTGTTGATACTCCTGGACCTCTCAGCGGCTTTTGACACCATCGACCATGGTGTCCTTCTGGATAGGCTGGCTGGGTTGGGAGTTGGGGACACCGCTTTACGGTGGTTCCGCTCTTTCCTGGCTGACCGTGTCCAGAGGATGGTGCTAGGGGACAGTTGCTCTGTCCCATGGCGTTTATGTCATGGAGTTCCTCAGGGCTCGATACTGCCCCCCATGCTGTTTAACATCTACATGGAACTGCTGGGAGAGGTCATCAGGAGGTTTGGGCTGAGGAGTCAGCAATATGTTGACGACACTCAGCTCTACCTCTCGTTTTCCACCAATCCAGGTGAGGTGGTTTCTGTGCTGAACTCGTGTCTGGACCTGATAATGGACTGGATGAGGGTTAATAAATTGAAACTCAATCCAGACAAGACGGAAGTGCTGTTAGTGGGTGCTTCGCCGGACAGGCTGGAGTGCCGTTTCCCTGCCCTGAACGGGGTTACACTCCCCCTAAGGGACAGGGTCCACAGCCTGGGGGTGCTCCTGGACCCCAGTCTAACTCTGGAAGCCCAGGTGGACTCGGTGGCCAGGGGCGCCTTCCTTCAGCTGCGGAAATTATACCAGCTACGGCCCTACCTGGACAAGTGGAGTCTCATGACAGTTACACACGCACTGGTAACATCTCGTATAGATTACTGCAATGCACTCTACGTGGAGCTGCCTTTGAAGACGGTCCGGCGACTGCAACTGGTCCAGAATCGAGCTGTGCGGCTGTGAGTGGCGGGGCCGCTAGGGGACACATCAAGCTGATTCTGTTTAAATTACATTGGCTACCGGTTGCTGCCCGGGCCCAATTCAAAGTTCTTGTTTTGACATATAAAGCCCTAAACATCTTGGGCCCTGGATACCTGAAGGACCGCCTCCTTCCATATGAACCTACCCGACAGTTAAGATCTAGCCAGGGGGCCCTTTTCAAAGAGCCGTCCCTCAAGGAGGTAAGAGGGATGGCTTGTAGACAAAGGGCCTTTTCGGCAGCTGCCCCCAGACTATGGAACGCCATCCCAATTGAGATTCGTCTGGCGCCGACGCTGATGACATTTCGGCGCCAGGTCAAAACCTTCCTATTCCAGAAGGCTTTTAATTTAAAAAATATCAACTGTGGGGTCCTGATGGCAATTTTTAGAGTATATATTTTAATTGTATTTTAATTGTTTTATCTTTTTACTGTATTTTAATTGTTGTAGGCCGCCCAGAGACCTTTGGGTAGAGTGGGCAGCATATAAGTTAAATAAATAAATAAATAAATGGCTCCCACAGCGGGAAGCAACGGAAGCGTGGGAGGTACTCACACCAGTTAAACCTTTGCCTTGCCATTTCCCAACCCCTCCACAACTTGCTGTAAAGCCATTGCACTGTAATGGGTAAGAGTGAGGGGCTGATTCAGGAGACCTGGGTTCAAATCCCTGCTGGGCCATGGAAACTTGGGGGAGAGGCAATGGTAAAACAGGCAAACATGTCACATACTTTAAAAACCCTATTGGGATCACTACATAAAAGCCATATGACAGCCACTTAAGAGCAGGTCTTCTCTCACACACACAACCCACTCTCCTCAGAAAACCTACCTGGGAAGTGACCCTATGTATGATTTTACCCTTTAGCAAATGTTTTGGGCGTCGTACGATGGGGACACATTCAAGTCGCGCCAATGCGACGTGCTAAGGAAAGCCGCTTTCTCTGAAAAGAGCAACACCTTTTTCCAAGCAGGAGTTTCCCCAGCCCGTCCCGATTCGCTCCCGGTCACGCATCTCAGGATTCACTTATCTTCAGAACTGGTGACTCAGACAGAGGGGGGAAAAATAACAGCAGGCTCTGCGCAAGGAAGGAGTCACCGCATTCTTATCGGCTGCGTAACGACTCCAGGACACAATCAAAGCGTGCTGCCCACCAAGGGGCAAGCCCCCGATTCCAGCCTGATCGGATGACTAAGGCTCCCGTCATCCCGAGAGTAAAAAAACTGGGAATGGCAGGAGACTCCTTCGGCCGCTTGCCCGTTTGCCTTTCTCGCGAGTTCTCCTCCTTCCGCTGCTGCGCCGACGCACATCAACGCCGCTTTTCCCTGTCTTGCCGCCTGCCTGCCTGCAAAAGCGCAGCGCTTCGAAACGGCGCCCTTTGGCTTTGGTTTCCGGGAGGCCCGGTTCAAGTCGGCCGGTTTCCTGCCGCTCCCGATCGACCGCTTGCAGGGCACGGGGGTGGCAGCAGCGAATTGAAAAGACACAGACCAGGCAGGGCCAGCCCTGCCATTCTGCGGAATAGCCCGACCTCAGGCAGCAGGAAAGGGAAAGGCAGCTATATAGCACTGGCTACCTCGTATGCCAGAATAACTTGCCATCAGAGCCTTATCGAGTTGGAAGGGATCCCTTGGGTTGTCTAAACCGAATCCTACCGATGTAGGAATCCTAAATGCTAAAGCACCCCTAACGGACGGCCATCCAACCTCTCTTTAAAAACATCCAAGAAAGGAGGCGCCTCACGAACACAGAAAGCTGCCTTCCTGTGTAGCGAATCTAATCGTTGGTCCGTCCGGCCCAGGACTGTTGACACAGACTGCCAGCCGCTCTCCAAGGCTTTAGGCAGGGCTCTTTCCCAGCCCCTCCCCGCCCCAGGAACATTTGGGATTAAATTTGTAATTCTCTGTTAACTGATGCGTGCGCTTGTTGATTTAGGTGGGAGGATAGGTCTACTTTCTGTTCCATCTCAGCCAGCAAACAACTTGGATCCGCCCTGAGAAAGACGGGACATTTAACAAGAGTGGGCCAAGGAAGGGTGCCAGGATGAATCCCACCATGAAAAACAACTTCAGGAGCAAGGAGTAGACTACTGGGAGGAGGGCTCACTCATCATCACTGGGCAGGTAATGAAATTGAGTCTGCCTGAGCCCCGCTATGGAAATGAATCCAGTTTCTAAAGGGCTTGAGGAGTTTGGGCAGGAAGAAACTATTTCTGGAAATCCTTTCATGGTTCAGCAAAATGGGAGTTCTGAGCATAGCAGTCCTGGACATACTCATCTCGATAGGGCTCTCTTCTGAATAAAGGTGTACAGAATTGCTGTATTATTTTATTTTTCAGTAGCCGTTCTTAAAATCTGTTTGTAAAGGAGTCAGTTCTAGCTGAGTCATGCCCACCTGTTTCGGCCCTTGAGACAGAGATGGGGCATTCCAAGGTGATAGTTGACTCAGAATCTACCGAAGAATCTACCTCATATTAATTCAGCCTACTGATTTGCGTAGGTCAAGTACTGTTTTTCTACTCTGACTGGAAGCAGGTCACTCAGATTTCAGGCTGAGGCTTCTCTCATCAGCCCTTAATGGAGATGCCAAAGATTGAACCTAGGACCCCGTGAGGGTTCGTTACCTTGAGAAGGGTTTCTTCCCTTTGTCTAGCCAGGCAACACACAACACTTGACTATGAATTGTACCAACAGGATTTATTATAGGTGCATCTAGAAAATGTTTAACAGTGACAGGAATATGTAACTTCTCTTCCTCACACAACGGTGTGACAAAGGTGTTAGCTTCTGGTTTCTCTAACGGATTTGAAACATCAAAGTCCAACAGTTCAAAACCCTTCCCCAAGAAGTAGTCCATGAATGTGGCATCTTGTGGAACTGACAACAAGGGCACTCCATTCCCTCCAGATGCCCTTGGTGTAGACCTGTCGAATCCTGCTTCCAAGCATTCCCAAGTGTTGGGGTCTCAGGTAGTGTTGTTTCTGAGGGCCACTGCCAGCTACCCCTCTCTCCCATTTTCTTGCCCAGCCGGGCTCTCTCCTCTCTGATCTTCCTTGGCCAGTTTATTTCTCTCTCTTTTTTTAAATTTACCTTTATTTATTTATTTTAGGTAAAGGTAAAGGTTCCCCTTGACATTTAGTCCAGTCGTGTCCGACTCTAGGGCGCGGTGCTCATCCCTGTCTCCAAGCCGTAGAGCCAGCGTTTGTCTGTAGACAGTTTCCGTGGTCACGTGGCCAGCGCAACTAGACACGGAACGCCGTTACCTTCCCACCGTGGTGGTACCTATTTATCTACTCGCATTTACATGCTTTCGAACTGCTAGGTTGGCAGGAGCTGGGACAAGCGACGGGAGCTCACTCCATCGCGTGGATTCGATCTTATGACTGCTGGTCTTCTGACCTTGCAGCACAGAGGCTTCTGTGGTTTAACCCGCAGCGCCACCACGTCCCTATTTATTTATTTTACCTTTATTTAAAACATAAAATAAACAAAAGAACAACAAATAAATAAAACACAATAATTATACACAAAACAAAATTGAAACGAAGTGCTCCCCCCCACCGGGACCAGTGTAGAACTAAACCTTATCCTTTATTTCAAGGATTCCCGTCCCCCTTCCAAAATTTTAACATTTCTTGCGCTGGTGCTCTTCCCTTGCCCTTTATTAATACATAATCAATAAAATCTCCCCACATTTCTGCCAAAGTATGCCTTTTAAGCACTCCTTTCTTCACTTTAATATTACATGTTAATTTGTCATTAATAGCTATATTCCATACCTCTGTGTACCATTCACTTAATTGAAAATTATGTTTTATTTTCCAATACTTGGCTATAATTAATCTAGCAGCTGTAACTAAGTTAGAAATTACAGTGGTGCCTCGCAAGACGAATGCCTTGCGGGACGAAAAACTCGCAAGACGAACGGGTCTTGTGAGTTTTTTGGTGCCTTGCAAGACAGGCCGTCTTGCGATATTTTTCGTCTTGCGAGGCGGGTTTCCCATAGGAATGCATTGAAATTTAATTAATACGTTCCTATGGGGGGGGGGGGGGAAAGTCAGAAACAAAAAAAAAGTCAGAAAAAAGTCACTTACCAGGTACAGTAGACCCAGCCCCGCTCCTCACAGTGCCTTGGTAGCCCCGGAACAGCCGGACTCTGTGTGAGCAGAGCGCCGAACAGCTGAGAGTCGGCAACCAGCAGAGAGGCGGCAGCCATTTTGGAGAGGTGGCAGCCATTTTGAGGCGACCACATGGCTGCTTCAGGATCAAAGGGCTGCGATCATGCAGCCCTTTCACGGCTGCGTTACCCACTTCCTTACCTCTGATTTACCATAGAGTTGGAAGGGGCCTATAATGTAGGGGCTCAATGTAGGAATCCAAATCAAAGGAGATCTGAAAGATGGTTGTCCAATTTTTGTTTGAATGCCTCCAGAGTTGGAGCACTCACCATCTCCTGAGGTAATTGGTTCCATTGTCATACTGCTCTAAATTTTTCCTGATATTCAGCCAAAATCTGGCTTCCTGTAGCTTGAGCACATTGTTGCATGTCCTGCACGTAGGGATGATTGAGAACAGATCCTGCCCCTCCTCTATATCACTAACTTTCACGTATTTGAAAAGTGTGATTATATCTCCCCTCAGTCTTTTTTTCTCTTTTCTCAATGCTAAATATACTGTACCCAGTTCTTTCAGTTTTTTGTCATAGGGCATGGTTTTCAGTTCCCTGATCATCCTCGTTGCCTTCTTCTGAACTCCAGTTTGTTGGCATCCTTCTTAAAGTGCAGTGTCCAGAACTGGACACAGTACTCTAGTTGAGGCCTAAACAGTGCCAAATTAGGGGTGGGGGTGGGAGAGTAGTACCTCATGGGATTTGGGAACTATACTTCTGTTAATGCATCCTACAATTGCATTTGCCTTTTTTACAGTGGCGTCGCACTGTTGGCTCATATTCAGCTTTTGATCTACAGCAATTCCAACATCCTTTTCACTCATAGTACTAGTGAACGAAATATCCCCTATCTTGTAACTCGTTTTGAATTTTGTTTCTGTCTTCCAGGGTACAAGCTAGTCCACCCAATTTTGTGACATCTGCAAATTTGATAAGTATTCCCTGCACCCCCTCATCCAAGTCATTAACAAAAATGTTCAAGAGCACTGGGCCCAGGACTGAGCTTTGTGGCACCCCACTTATTACCTCCTCTGAGTTTGAGAAGAAGCCACTGATAAGCACTCTCGGAGTACACCTCTGTAACCAACTGTGTATTCATCTGACAGTTGTTCTATCCAGTCCACACCCAATTAGCTTGCTAATTAGAATATTATGGGGCACTTTGTCAAGTTTATGGTGGCCCTCCTAGGGTCTTTGTTGTTTTTATGTGCCATGAAGTTGGAACCGAATGACAGCGACCTGATAGGGCTTTCGAATGAGATATTTAAGGAGTGGTTTTATCAGTTCCACAGCCCCACTGAATTTCTGTGGCTGAGCAGGCATTCAAACACAGGCCTCCTGAGTTCTAGTCTGTAATTCTGTCCATTACACCACACTGGTGATTTTTGAGATAATTGAAATATTCAAGGAGTGATTTACTATTGATACTCTCCAGTGAGTTTCCATGGCCAAGTCGAGATTTGAATCTAAATCTCCTCAGTCCTAGCTCAACGTGCTATCCAGTGCCCCATAAACTGGCTGTTAATATTTTAGGATATAGTAGCCCAAATTCTGTTTGAGTAACTTTGTGCAGTGGAAGCTGATGATGTCATCAGCTTGTGCCTCTAAAATGTATTTTAAATTAATTAAATCCTTCCTGTTCCCCCACTGCTGCTGTTTTAGATTCCTAGGCTCCCTAGGGATTCCTTTAGCCAGGGGAAGCTTTTGGGAGCCTTGGAACCCAGGATTCCCAAGACTGAAATTGCCAAAAATCAGTACTGGATCACTTCCAGATGCCAGCAATTTTTGGCAATTAAAGGCTCCCCCCACCATTCCAAGGAGCCCAAATATTTCCCCAAAGCAGAAGACTGCCCTTAATGAGCTTGGGAACCTAAAACAGGGTGAATATGGAAGGATTTAAGTAATTTAAAATAAATTTTAGCAATGCAAGTTGATGACATCATCAATTTCTGCCATTCAAACTTACATGAACAGGAATTGGGCCAATATCGCTTCTGTCTATTGAACTGGGAATAGGATTGCTCAAGGCATAAAATACTAGCCACAGAACTAAAGAAGTCTCCATAAAAACAGCCCATGCATTCAAGAAAACAAAATGTATTAAGTAGCCCTGCCTCTTAGGATTATAATCAGTAGCCATTATACAGGTATTGTCTTTCCCTCAGCAGATTATTTTTTCTCAATTAAATAAAAGGGGGAGAGAGAGAAGTGCTGTGAAAAATACTAAAGGTTTTATATTTTTTGATTGTTAGAGGCTCTGCTAGAGCTGGGTTTGATGTTACAAGTCCAGGGTCTTGCAGCCAAAGTTGCTCCCAAGTAACCAAGTGTCGCGCTCGCAGGTGGGCATGTCGTGCTCGCGGGTGGGCGTGTCGCTGATCTGCAGTTGAGAAGGTTGAATTAAAATCCTCAGCTGTTTCCCTTGTGTTGCAACAGTCGGTTTGAGTTTTGATTTGAGTTTCTGAGAACTGTCCAGAATTCGCAGCCAGCCTTTGTCCTCCGGGTGCCTCATGAGATACTGGTGGTGTTTTGTTTTTTTGTGTTTTTTTGAGATAGGCAGCAGTTGTTCTTGTTTGATTCTACTGTGACAGTCTCATTTCTGGCTTGGTGTGTTTTTTCGGCTGTGTTAGGAGATGCTGCTATCAGGATCCCCGTTTTTATCAGGGTGGCTATTAGTTGGAGCGTTGCTTTCAGATCCAAGATTTCCTGGTGAAGAGTATGAAGTTTGTCAAAGATGTTTTGATTTGCTTTTGCAGATAAAAAGCACTGGTCACGCAACTGAGTGTCGATAATCTTGATGTATTCATTATCAGACCCATAAGAGTTGTCTATCGGTACTCCCATAGATATGCCTCTTAGATCGCTATTTGGTGGATTGAAATTATTGCCAGGCAAGCCCCTTGTTGAGATTCTGGTTCTATCTTGGATATTTGGGTCCACCGACCAATTGCCAATCGAGTAACCAGAGAAAACGTCATCGACTGCATCATCAGGTTGAAAGTCACTGGCATTCGTATTCAAATCTTGATTGCCCAGGGTAGATGGAATACTTGAAGCAAATTCCCTTGGGGGCCTCTGGCTGTGAGAGTTGGAATAGTTCTGAGGGCTAGTGGAAGCTAGAGGCACACAGTCGTCAACTATTGTTCTTTGGCGTTTACTACGTTGACTGCATTTACTACTGGAAGCATTGTTGAGTCCAGCACAAGTTTTCTGGGCTCTAGTAAGGACCATGTTCTTGGGTCACACCTGTCTTTACAAATCCCTAATGAGATCTCTTTGTTTCTTTGTTTGCCTTTGGAGCCCTTGCTTTCTATGTTGTCTCCAGTTTAAGCAGCTCTGGCTACTCCCGGCAGCTTAATTTCTAAATAGCTACTGGATAACTCACTGTGCTACGGTGTAGTTCTTATTTGACCTTGAGGTGTTTGCGGCCCCTTCGTTATGTTGCTGATAAACTTCCCCAAGCATATTCCAGCATTTCTTGCACTCCAACTGTTCAGCTCCGGGCGATATCAGAAGGCAGACCCTTTTTAATGGAACGACTAAACATAAATGTTGAATACAGTGACTTTCATATTATACGCTATGCCACCATTCTCAGAACTGTTTTATTGACCTCTAGGGCATCCTTTTGTTTTAACCGTTTTTATGTAAGTCTGCCTTTATAAAGGCCTATGGCCAGAAACAATAAAGGTATAATGTGAGTGACATTACAGTTTATCTCATGGCATTTGGAGCAATTAACTAGATATTGCCCATGGTATTTTCCACTGACTACACGATGTAAGAGATACCTAGTGTGGTGTATTGAATAGAATGTCATCCTAGGACTCAGGAGCCCTGGGCCTGAATCCCTACTCAGCCATGGAAGCTCACTGGGTTTGTGGAACTGGAAAAAAACACTCCAGTACTGGATGGGGTGGCTTGCAGTGTACAAGTGGAGCACGTGTAGTAGTATAGGAATTGTCTCTTTTTTTAAATAAACAAAAGTGGGTATGAAGAAGTAAATCTTACTAGAAGAGATGGGGACCATGGAGGATAGCCTGGTGTCATTCATCCTGACAGACACTCAGAAGGACTAGTCAAAGACTCTTGCAGGGGAATTAGCTCTAGTCCACTAAATCACTTGTAGAGGGGTGGGGTTCCCTTCATAACACCCTGCACCACTATATTCCCACCCCTGTACAAGAGTTATGAGCCCTCAATTTCCCTTCCCAAATGCCCTTAGCCAGCTGCTGCAGGCACTTGAACAGTCTCCTCCAATGTCAGCAGTGCAACTGGGTCAGGGTTGGTGCGATCACTGTAACAAGACCCTTCTTCTTGCTTTTCAAGATGGCTCTTGGACTGGCCTCTGCCTGGCTGGATTTGCTAGAGGCCTTGACAGTCAGCCCTTTTAACAGGGAATAGGGGAGTACGTAGCCAAAGGAGGACTACCTTCTAGAGTCTTGTATCTAGTGTACACCGTGGGGGTCAGGCTCCTCCCCACATCACTCAAAAGCATCTGCCAAGTCCTGTGTCTCACTTTCCTCCTTCCCTGTCAATTGGCCAAACTCCTCCTCTGCTCCCTTTTCATCCTTCTCTTGGCGGAAAAAACTTCTTGGCAGTTTCCCCCTACCTTCCTCGCCTTCCCAGCCCTGCGCATCCATTCGGTCTCTTGTTTCCAGTGAAGAGGTTATGCTGGGATGATATCCAGGAGAAGGAATCCACCCTACACCAATGTAGAGCCAATGAGATGTGCAGGGAGACCCTTCCTGAGTGCCCCAGCTCATCCACTTAAACTGGGTAATGAAGAAGAATGCACAGAGTGAGCTGCAATCAGCAAAGCCAGGCTCTTTAACAATTGGGAAAGGGAAAAGAACAGAGTCTTTATTTGTCATATCAATGCAGTGCTATATCACTTGTCAAATTTTTTAAAAGGGAGAAAGGACAGAAGAAAACAAGGATGAAAGGAAAGGATTAATTAATTGAGTGGCTGTAAATTGTACTGATTGGAAGGTGCTGTGTGGACTCTTGCAGGGGGGATAATTATCATTTCTGTGTGTATCACTAGAGAGATTTCAGGAGCGGAAACTGGTATAAAAAAATTCAAATCAATCCAAATAAACACAGGATGATCTCCTGTGTAGTCATACTGTTAGAAACAATTTTTATTTAAAAGGTCTTTTAAAGGAATATTCATGTTCATTAAAAGAGAGCAAAAGGTTTTGTATTTAACATTTGCACTTATTCAACCTGTACATTTCCAGGAATAACAATTCACAGTACCTGTAGACACTGAGATTTGTCAACAATGTTACTTATTTTTTAATCCTATGAGATGTTGCCAGGCCACAACACCTACATGCATCTGCACAATATTCCTGCCAATATTCATGCAGGCTTTTGTATGTGTATGTTTTGAGACACATAAAAATGTTGGTTCATACTCTCTCATGGAAAGATGTCCACAACGGTTCAAGGCAGCATGAATAAACCAAGTTAGAGATTAGCAAAGTCAACTTGTGTCAAACCTAGAATCAGGATGCATAAACATCAATTCATAAGGTACTTTATGAGAATCATTGATCACACATTGATTATTAGTACACCCAGGCAAAGAACTTCAGCCACCACCCTAATTATTTTCTGAAGTTGGTAGTGTCAGACACCCTCATCATCAAAGGAATCTGACTCATTCCTTTGTCACCACCTATGTCTGGTGCCTAAGGACCAGCCTAGCTAAGAACAGATAGGCTTTTCACCAGAAGGTTTATCATCAGAGGACAAATTGGCCACTGCAACTGTTAACACATTGCAACAGCAATTGATTAAATGATCAGTAGAGGGACTACCAGAACTGATATCATGGTAGTCAAAGTATATTAAAGTATTTAATTTGGTGCACAATCACTTAAAATAGGCTTTCCCCTGGCACGCTACAGGAAAGGGTGGCAGCCAAGCTTCCTTCATGGGATTGGTCCATCTTGTCATCTCCTCTAGCTCCTTGGCCCACCCTTCTCTTGCCAAATTCCTTTGAGTTTGCTGAATCATTGGATGTCATCGGAAGCATCTGCGGTGCCAAAGTTGATGCTTGGGATCTTCCGGAGAATAAGGCAAGGAGAACCTTGGGCACTTAGTCCTTCATGAAGGAGAATGGTTTAGAAGCAGCCTCTGCATTTGTCTCATCCTCCCCGTTCCCCACTATGAGGGACCCGGTGTAAGGACTGGCCTATGCACTCTTCTCTTTTAGCATCAAGTAGTCTCAACTTTCCTTCTCTTGTCCTTGCTCCATGAACCCCTCGTTTTGATTTTTTAACTCCAGAATGCCCCAACTTCTGACCTTTCTCAGCTCCATCAATCACCATCCCTTAGATCCAGAATCCAACCCACTAAAATCTGCATAAGTCCTTCAGCTGCAGCTTGTGTTCTGAAACCGTCATTCTTAGTAGTGAGTACGCATTTTTCAATAATTTCCTCTATTATCAAAAAGGCCTGATGCATGGAGCTTAATTTTAATTTTTTTATGTTTTTAGTATGTGTGGCCGTCGTTGTCACTCATGAGTGACCCAATTAGATTAGAACCTCTAGGATAGTATTTGCGGTTCTCTATTGTAATTATTCATACTGCTTGATAATTGTGCAATCAGTAAAAGTATCACTTGAGAAACAGGATGAATTTCCTGGGACCAATCTGCTTAGCTATGCTATTGCCAATGTTCAAACATTCCTTATATGCATGCATTCTTACAATGTATGTAAGGTTATGTACATGTCTAGAGAAAGCAGCCAGTAGAACTCGTTAATTGATTTCTTTGAAATCCCTACTCAGAATATGACAGCACCACCTAGCGAGGGATGGTGCCCTGGTTTCTTTAGAAAGGTGTGGTGTATCTATTGATGGAGACCTGTGATTGAGGTATTACACAGCCAGACAGAGTAAAGCAAAAATTCCAGTTGCAAAATTCATTCTTGTCCTTTCCCCCTATTTAAACAACAGAGCAGAAAGCAGCTGGTAAGGGCTCACTGACGTCAGTAGTAAAAATCCCATTTTTGAATAATAGTACTATCAGAGTTATGAACTGATACCACCTCATTTAGGTATCACAATTACACAAAGATGTCTTACATATATAATTCTCCAAAACTTGCTAAAGATATAATTTCATAATTTATGCAAAGATCATAAAGATCCAGACCTAAGTGTTTGGTGTGGTTCCAAGTTTCATTTGGATTATTGTTTTTTGTGTTACGTCTACTTCTTTGGAAATTGGTAATTTACAGCTCTGAGGCATCATTTTGGTGGGGAAAAACCCCTAGAAAAGGTAAATAAAAAGGGAGAGAGACCACTTCAAGGAACTCAGAAGAAAAGAATATTCCTAAGGGACACCATGGGTAAATATATGCACTGCTTTTTGTAACATTTAGGCCTGAAGGCATCTGTTCATTTGTTCATTCCTTTTAAAAAAGATTTATTGCAAATATTTCAGTAAAAAATTAATGTAGCAGCAAAAAAAAAAAGCAAAGTAACTGCTTTTTAACGGCTTTTTTCCTCCTCTTTCCAGCTATTTCTGAAGTGATTTTCTTTCTTCATTTCACTGGCCTGGCACAGTTGTCTTCCTATGTATTCGCAGGAGCTTACAATGTTGATATATGTAACCACACAGCTATTGTGAGAGAATACCAGCATGTGCTGCAGGTATGGCATAGCACTGCATTTCATTTTACAAGTAAAAAAGATACACATGGGAAAATGTGCAAGTAGAATCAGACTGACAGTGGCAGAATAGCTGTGTTCATTACTGAGTTAGCTCTATAACAGCAAAGACAGAAACATTTCAGATTTAAAATCCCTCTGACATCCTGACAGCATTTTCAGGTAGAGCTACAGAGGAACACTTGCATCTCTTTAGGTGTGAATGGTGTTTCCTACATGACATTAAAGTATGTTGATTAACTACAATAGTAAGGTTATTTTTTTCACCAGGTGATTGAAAATGTATTTTCCTCCCCCTCCCCCACAGGAAAAGCACAATTTGATCCTATGAATTTTTACTCAGAATTAAGTCCCATTTCTTGGGCTCAGGATTGTAGTACAACAACTGAATTTTGTGCATTTTACTTGCAACTAAGTACCACTGAATTCATGGAGGCTTCTGTCCAAGTCAATGAGCACTGAACTACAGCTTTAAGACAAATGCAGTTAGAAATGGGATACATATTTTACTTTTAGAACTCTTGTAGGAATGAAAACACCCTATAAAGGTGTTAAGTGAACAAATTTTCTTAATCCCATCTGTGCTTCCTTTTAGAACATCATTGAAGAAGAACTGAACAAGGTATGTTTTCTTTTGATGATCGTCTCCCCTTGGGTCAAATTTATGTTGGATCAAGTTTATGTTAGGTCTCACATGGGTGTAGCTGAGTAAAGTGAGCATCTGTTTTTTAGTGAATAAATGACTAGGGAACATATGTGTAAGGGGAAACATGCAGCAGGTTTTTACTGGAAGAATGAGATTAACAGGGTAAGACAATTTGTAGAAACCAATAATAGTCATGGTGATAAATAAGGCATTCTTTATGAAAATTACCTCATAATTAAATTATAATTCATAATAATATTGAGCTAAAGTTGATTAGGAGGTTCCTCATGGCTTAGACCGGATACTCAGGTATTTTAGAGGTACAGTTACATGTCTGCGAAACTTTTATAATGTGCATACAAGATTCTCTCTTACTTAACATCCATTTTAAGGTAACTCTATAGACCATGTTGTTCTATCATTTTCCTCTAGACACGCACGGTTAATAAATATATAATCAGTTGCTGCCCACAAATGGTGAGTAATTTTTGTCTATTTTCACATAGATTCTAAACATATTATACTTAGGCATTTTATCATGGTTTGGAGACTACAGCATCAAAGTGGTTTAAATCAACAGCACTACGCAACAACCATCAGTCCATTTTTGTATATTGTATTTGTTTCTCTTCTTTTTCCTCCAACATATCATATACCTTAAATTTATTGCAATTCATTGTGTTATACGTTCGTTTCCAGTGGACGATGATTCAATTTCCTAGCCAGTTACAGCAGGTGTTAAGCCTTCACTGTCTGAGGCTGACAGTACCAAGGACAGGCAACCATGGCTTCTCCCCATCCCAGTCTTTTCCATCAATACATGTGGATACATTTTAAAAATCTGCAAAATTAGCTTAGACTCCTCTATTTTCAAATGAGTATTTCAATTTTAGACTAAGTATAAGGTGTGTGTGTGTGGTAAGAGCAAAAGAACTGAGACTACAGGGGTATCTTGGAGTTCATCCACAAAAGGAAGACCAGCGTTTTTCGATAGCTTGTTGCAGCAAAAACACTCCGGTGGCATCTTAGAGACCATCAAGCGAGGCCAAGCCGTTTTGCGGCGCCCACACCAAAACGGCCGCCTCCTTGTACAAGCGTATGAAGCCGCCTTCGAGCCAAGTCAGCCCAGCGCGATTTACTAGCGGGAGATGTCAGGGGTTGAACTTGGCGCCATTTGCGTTCAAAGCCCGGGCTCTGCTTCTGAGCTGTGCTCCTGCTCGACGCCGCCACCGTACTCCAGTCCTCCCAGCTGAAGCGCTTTTGGGAGAAGTTCAGGGAAGCTCCGCCATCATCCTTCAGGATCGCCGATCCCCGAGGCCTCCCGCCGAGAGTTACAACGCCACACGCTTCTCTCCACCTTCAACCCGCCCGCCCGGAACAGGCTCTCGCTCTCGCGGGAGGGAGCGATACGGAGGCAGGGGAGGTTGGCGCGATCCTAATGGCTCGCTCTTCCTTCCGCAGCCTGGCACCGAAACGAAGGCGGCCTCGCTCCTGGCTTGCATCGGCAACTTTACCCTGCACTGCGTCGTGCCACAAGTCCGGGAACTCACGGCTACCCTTCTGGGGAAAAACTGCGGCGGCCACGCCAAGGTAAGGCCACCAAGGCAGCCCGGGGGACGCCTTTCCAAGCGCGCTTGGCGCCGGAGGCTTGGCTTGCGCTTCTTGCGTCACAGGAGCCGGGCGGGAGCGCGGCGCAAACGGGACGAAGACGACACTGCGTGGGCTGGGAGCTCCGCTTCCTTGGGGCAGGTCCCGGGGGAGCGACGCGGGAAGGACGCTTCCCTTTCGGAAACGCGAGCGCCGGGATGATGAAGCAGTTCTCTCGGTCAGGAGTCGCTACGACCCCCGACAAGCAGCAGTACATATATATTCTCTCTTTACTACACTCGCGTCTCTTTTCTCGAAGGACCAATAGAGTTCTTCCCTCCTGCATTCCTCACAACTGCCATGTAAGGTAGGTGAGGCTGAGAGATGCTGATGATGGCAAAGTCACCATGTGATGGTTTCAGAACAGTAGGAGGCAGTTCTCTCTGAAAATACATCACCTCTGGTTGTATGCTTGCCGTCCAAGTATGCAGGTGTCAGGATGTGGAATTTTGTATGTTTAGAGCGCTAAGTTCATTAAGGGGACTGCAAAAAAAAAATGCAATCGTGAGCATGTAGAGTGTGCTTTTAAAATTAGGTTTAGACAGCGTAAAAGTCACTGCAAAACAATCAGCCAGCTTTCCAACAACCAATAACATTGCCTTGCAAAAGAATCTTTCCTGGCTGACAACTGAATGTGTAAACAAATGATGAGAAATACAAAGTTGAGGGGGGGGGGGGGAAACACTTAAGAGTCCTAACGTGTGAACAGAGCAAATTGGTACCTGACCAACTTAGTCCATCAGCACTTTCTACCCATGGCATTTTGCCTATCTGGTAAAATGGTAACCAAGTAACACTATTCCTGCAGGTCGGGGACCTATTTTCTTAAAATTGTTGGCTATGGTGGCAACTTTGCCACCCAGCTAAAAGTAATAGAGATTTTTCGTTTAAAAAATTCTTATAGGGTTCAGTAACTTATTACACCACCCAAATTCAGTTGTTTATACTGCAGTTGAAAGGAAATGTAAACAACAGAGAAATATTGAGAGGCAGGAGTCTCATACAGGCCACCCCACATACAGTCGATGCCAACAAGAGAGATATAAAAGAGCATCAGGTATCATGTAGCAGCAACAGCAGCACCTCAGAACAGAAGAGAACATGGATTTTCCTCCATAGATTCAAACTGGTTTGGCTGTGTAAGCACTTATGATATTTTTAATTTGTGTCCAGTAATGTGCAAAAATTGCTCAAAGGTATGCTTTTTACTTCTTAAGTGTGTATTTTAGAGACATATTCTCTGCTTTTTCAATGTGTCCTTTTCACCTATAAGCACCTGCATTTTTTGTTGTTGTTTAGTCGTTAAGTCGTTTCTGACTCTTCGTGACCCCATGACCAGAGCACGCCAGGCCCTCCTGTCTTCCACTGCCTCCCGGAGTTGGGTCAAATTCATGTTGGTCGCTTCGGTGACACTGTCCAACCATCTCATCCTCTGTCGTCCCCTTCTCCTCTTGCCTTCATTCTTTCCCAACATCAGGGTCTTTTCCAGGGAGTCTTCTCTTCTCATGAGATGGCCAAAGTATTGGAGTCTCAGCTTCAGGATCTGTCCTTCCAGTGAACACTCAGGGTTGATTTCCTTCAAAATGGATAGGTTTGTTCTTTTTGCAGTCCAGGGGACTCTCAAGAGTCTCCTCCAGCACCACAGTTCAAAAGCATCAATTCTTCAGCGGTCAGCCTTCTTTATGGTCCAGCTCTCACTTCCATACATCGCTACTGGAAAAACCATAGCTTTGACTATGCGGACCTTTGTCGGCAAGGTGATGTCTCTGCTTTTTAAGATGCTATCTAGGTCTGTCATCACTTTCCTCCCAAGAAGCAGGCGTCTTTTAATTTCGTGGCTGCTGTCACCATCTGCAGTGATCAAGGAGCCCAAGAAAGTACAGTGGTGCCTCGACTTACAAACGCCCCTACTTACGAACATTTCGAGTTACAAACAGCTCCGGTTGCAAAATTTGGCTTCAACTTAGGAACGGAGCTTCCACTTACGAACAGAAAAAGGCAGGGAAAAAAGGCGGGCAATTCAGATTTCTAACTGTAGGTGGCAACGAGGGTGCTTCTTTGTACTGTAGCTCTCTCACTTTCGGCAGTTAGAGTGTGTCGTTGTTGTTGGAGGCTTGGGCGAGCCTCCTTCTGCTTCGGAGTGAGCATGTGTGTGTGTCTGCAGGGAGGTAAGCTGCTGTTTTCTCCTTTTAAAAAACTGTTCTGGGTGGGTTTTGGCTGGGGCGGGTATGTTTCTGTGCTGTGTTGTTGGTGGCTTTCCTGTTTGTTTTTGGAGTTCTTTTTTGTTCTTAAAGCCCCAGAGCCTTCCAACCGGGCTTGCTGTGTTCTTTTTATTTTTTTGGTGATTTTTTTCTTCGGCCGGAACGGATTAATCAGTTTTCAATGCATTCCTATGGGAAATGGTGCTTCGACTTACGAACGTTTTGACTTAAGAACACCATTCCAATACGGATTAAGTTCGTAAGTCGAGGCACCACTGTCACTGTAAAATCTGTCACTACCTCCATATCTTCCCCTTCTATTTGCCAGGAGGTGATGGGACCAGTGGCCATGATCTTGGTTTTTTTGATGTTGAGCTTCAGTCCATTTTTGGCGCTCTCCTCTTTCACCCTCATTAAGAGGTTCTTTAATTCCTCCTCACTTTCTGCCATCAGAGTGGTATCATCTGCATATCTGAGGTTGTTGATATTTCTTCCGGCAATCTTAATTCTGGCTTGGGATTCATCCAGTCCTGCCTTTCGCATGATGTATTCTGCATATAAGTTAAATAAGCAGGGAGACAATATACAGCCTTGTCGTACTCCTTTCCCAATTTTGAACCAATCAGTTGTTCCACATCCAGTTCTAACTGTTGCTTCCTGTCCCACATAGAGATTTCTCAGGAGATAGATAAGGTGGTCAGGCACTCCCATTTCTTTAAGGACTTGCCATAGTTTGTTGTGGTCCACACAGTCAAAGGCTTTTGCATAGTCAATGAAGCAGAAGTAGATGTTTTTCTGGAACTCTCTGGCTTTCTCCATAATCCAGCGCATGTTAGCAATTTGGTTTCTAGTTCCTCTGTCCCTTCGAAATTCAGCTTGTACTTCTGGGAGTTCTCGGTCCACGTACTGCTGAAGCCTACCTTGTAGGATTTTGAGCATAACCTTGCTAGCATGTGAAATGAGTGCAATTGTATGGTAGTTGGAGCATTCTTTGGCACTTCCCTTCTTTGGGATTGGGATGTAGACTGATCTTTTCCTGCATTTTTAGAATGTAATTAAAACATTCTTTTTGGTATTTCTAGTACTTTGGATTGAAATCTGACTTAAGTATTTGCCTGCAAGTTTAGTTTTCATATACTTTTAAGCATTTGTGCCTAGTTTTTAATCGCTGTAAGACTGATTTCTGCCTAGCTGAAACATGCCTGTAACTTCTGAGTTTCATGTTTTCAACGACTGAAGCCTTTTGTACATATGGAATATAGAAGTAATGTAGATGAATAAAGGTTGTAGAAATAGACAAGCTGATGTTGCTACTTATTTTTACCTTAATACCCAGATGAATGTTCAGATGGTTGGGAATTGTTATCTAAATTCATACTAGAATTAACCCTTTTTCTAGGATAATTCCAGCTGTGACAAACACCGGCTTCTGATTTTTCCTAGAAGTCTATAAAGTTCTAGAAGGTCCTTAGAGGGGTTCAGGAGTCAGACTATCTGATAGAGCAGCTCTTACATACAGTGCTTGAAAGCACTGGGGAGGGTTGAGAGGGCCCCACATATTTACTGGTGGGGACTGAGCCACTCAGGAATAATGACCCATCCCTGACTGTCTCAAAGTTAAGACTCATTTAATGTTCTGTATTTTTCCCTTAAGCAATTAGCATTTCTTACTTTTTCATTTATTTTTATTTGACAGTATTATGTGATATATTGAGTTACTTTGTTAAAGAAGTAGTTGTGGGGGGAGCATCAAAAACTAGAAAACATTTATTATGCCTTGAGCTGTCCCTTCCAGGGTCCCTGCCTCTTTGTCATGAAGATGTTTATCAATGTTGTAGTTGGCAGAGCAGATTTTAACTTGGACAGTTTTGGAGAAATCTGCTTGAAAGACTTCCACATGAAGACCTATGATGTGGAACTCAGTTCTGGGAAATTGTATCTTGTCACCTGGTATCTTGATAGAATAGGTATAAACTTGACAGCAAGCTTACCATAATTTTTCTCATATTCCCTCCTCTATATTCAATGAATGTATGCTGCAGCATGCATACGCTAGATCAGGAGGCTAGATTCTGTTACAGTACTCCTAGCCAAGTCATTCGAGATGGAATGGTCAAAACTAAGACTAAGATGCATCTGCTATTTTCAAAATGAATGATCACATTAATCCCTAGAACAAAATTGATAGTTCCAGTAGTGATTGGGTGGAGAGATTCTTGAAGGTTAGGTACTGCAGAGCGGCAATAGTGGAAGGTGACACAGGCAAAGGATTTTTCAAGGACAACAGTAGTGACACTCAACCTAACTCTTGTTAGTACTGCATAGAAGAAGGCAAAGGTGAACAACCACTGAGTATTTTATACTAAAAAATCCTATAATGAGACAATCCAAAATGAAGCCTGAAAGAATATCAATTTATAGGTTCCTCTGCTGGAAAAAAATTGGAACATAAAAGCAGTGACAAATCTGACATGTACAATTATATTTAGAGAATGAAGATGATGTTATTTAGGCAACATTAACAAGAAACTGGCAGAGAGGTAATGGCAGTTTAGGCTTTTAAGAGAGACTGACAGGGCAGCCCTAACTATGATCGTTGAGGCAATAATTAGTTATAATAAAGCATTATAGCCCATGCAACAAACAACTGGATTCAATGAATTAGATCCAGAATCTGCTATCGACAGATGGACCCCATTTGTGGAAGCTGCCGCTTCACAATGTTTGGGTTATTTTCCTACATATACTGCAACTTATCCCATTCTTCCATTCAGTCTGCCTAATTGCACATAACTAAATCTGAATCCAACTCAGCAAGAACTGGGTCTCAGTAAAGTGGCACAGGTCTTTTTTTAAAAATAATAATAAAATAATCAGAGCTGCTTATTAACTATATTGCACAATTAATATTTTAACATAAAATGTCATGATTTGTTGTTCAACAGAATAATGGAACTCAGAATGTTGAAGTCCCTTTTCGGAATTCCTCAAAGTGCACCAGACAGCGAGGCAACAACAAATGTGGAAATCACACACTCTGGGAACTCATGAAAATGTGGAACAGTTATTTAAGTAGCTTGACATATATTGATATAAATCCTTGAGTTTTTAATATGCATCAAGTAAACTATATAGTTTTCTAGACCAAATACATTTATTAAGGTTTATATATATATATTAGTAGTGCTAATTTATTTTGTGTGAACATTTAAAAATGTGTGTGATTGTCATCTTTTTAAAAATAAATAAATACAATTAAATGTTTTAGTAAACTAAATTTGCAATCTGTTCTCTTGTGATTTGTGGACAGTCTTGCTTTGTTGTGTTGGGAAAAAAGGATGTCCTTGAAATCCATCAAACTTGCTGTTTTAAATCAGCATCTTTCTGTTGAAGTCAAATAACAGCAGCAACAGCAGTAATAAAGCCAATTTATTGGACAGCCATTCTGATCCAGCTGTTAAAATTAACAGAGCTTGGGAAACCTTGCTTTTTGGATTAGAGCTTCCTAAAGCCTCCAGTCAGTATGGCCATTGTCTATGGGATTTGGTGAGATGTTAAAAAGTACTGTACTCTAAAAAGTAAATAAAATAACATTTTTAAAGTTAGCTTTTGACCCATACAAGTCTTCATCAGGCTGACTATTTCTGCAATGTGGATGGTGCAGAAAAAATATGGAAGTTCAAACAGTCATCATAGATGTCCCTGCCAAGTCTGTTTCTTAAAAGTGGAAAAACATGAGAAAACATGGACACTTAACTTCAGCCAAGTAGGATGGCAAATTGAAGAGAGCATCTTCTTCCCTCTACTAGGTAATGTTGTTAATTTGGCTGCAATTGGCTTCACCCAGAGGGTAGACTAAATTTTATCTCAAACTCTCTGATAGAGGGTTTGCCACATTTCTGTGTTGCCTCAGTTCTTGGCCAAGAAGGAACCTTGAATTTCAAAATAGGTGATGGGGGAGGGAGAATACTGAATACGTGGAAGCCCTATGTTTGGTGAGTTGGGAGAAATAATCTAAGCAGTGGCCAACAGGGTGGAATCTGAAACCTACACTCCTGAATTGTGTTTGCAGCCTGCATTTTGGATCTCTTGTTTTAAGAAACAGACTTGGCACATCTTCCTTGACGTTTGGAACTTTTGTGTGTGTTTTTTTAAACAATCCACAATGCAGTGGTGCCCAGCCTGGAAAAGACATGTATGGTTTGAAATCTAGTTTTGTTTGTTTTTAAGCTAGTGGTCTAATAAAAGTATCATCTGCCCTTCCTTTTGGATTCTGTAAGGACCAAACTGCCTCCCCCCTCCCCAAAATAGTATCATTCCCAAGTTCTGGAGAGCAGAACACTATGCGCATAGCTCCTATATGGATGACTAGATCCAGAGGTTGGATGCATTACTCTCCATGCTGGATCAGCAACTGTAAATGCAACATCCAATAATTAGGGGAATGAATTTTGTAACCAGATACGAGGGAGAGATGCCACTAGTAGGCCAGTGATGACTGAGCATGCACCATGGTCACAGGATGCTTGTGGGGACACAGAATGGAAGCAGAAATACATAGCAGCATGCCACAAAGCTGAAATCCTGTTGTTTAGCATAGAAAGTTGCAACTAGAGTAGGACCATTGAATCAGTTAATATTTGGTGTGTCAATTCCGTAAGTTCCATTGCTTCAATGAGCCTACTGTAGTTACAGTTGACTACACTAAGCAACAAGATTTCAGCCATGTTGCAAGCCACACCTGCAAGTATCTAGTTTATACCTCGATATCTGGCAGAGCACCTCCTTCCAGTTAGGTCTGTCCGTCCTATAAGATTGTCGCAGGCGGCTGAGAGTTCTGACCCCGAGAGAGGCCTGGAAAACAACTACTAGAAATTGGGCCTGCTCGGCGGTAGCCCCACAACTATGGAACTCTCTTCCGCTCAAAGTCTGCCTGGCCCCTTCACTGGGCACATTAAAAAAGCTATTAAAAACCTGACTATTTAAACAGGCCTTCCCTGAACAAATAACACCCTGATACAATAGTGCCCGATAATATAACATCCATCATACTGCCATGCTCCATGTTTTTATATTTTTTTACGCTTTTAATTGTATTTATTGTATTGTAATTTTATCCTCACTGCACTTTATGCCTTTTGATTTGTGCCCCTAATGTATTGATGATGTTATTTGTTATTTTGCTACTTTGTTGTTTTGTGTTACTTGTTGTAAACCGCCCAGAGTGGCCTTGGCTGTCAGATGGGCAGTATATAAATCAAATAAATAAATAAAAATAAATACAATTATACAATATTTTCTATCAACATAGATTGGATTAGTATGTTTAATACAGTCAGTAATGGAATGATACAAATGAGAGAAAAGGAGGAAGGTAAATGCTGCTTTTGCAAGTCCCTGCAAGGAGAGGATGATTGAGTAAATGGTCATGGTACAATAATCGGTATATACTCTTTGTTAGTTATTTAGACAACATAAGGAATTTAGGGAAGTCTTCAGAAATTATAAGAGGAAAGTACAAGTAAGGGAGGTGCCCTATTGTACTGACAAGAAGATTGAGCGATTAAGCCTAGCTAATAATGAGGAAACTGTATGGGTCAGTAAGAATGACTGTAAGAAGGTTAAGGAAAGGGGAACATGTACCAAATAAGGAGAAAAATAAAAAGGAGTCTGGGGTTTAGTTAATATGGGAAATGGGAGATGTAAACAGGGGCGGGACTTCAGATGATCGGTTTAGGCGTACCGGATAGGCTGTACACCTTGGAGTGCCTACCAATGGGGAAACAAGGAAGGGACCATGCAGCCAGGAACAGGAAATAAACATCATGCTACCTATATTGATGGGTGTGCCTACCTAGTTAGGACACCGGCTTCTGCAAAAGTGCTTTTTAATAAAGGAGGGCTGCTTGAAATCATGGTTGTCTGGTCACTGTATTAAGTAACAAGGGTGTGAGCATTTTTCACACAAACCACTTCTGTTTATGGATATGCTCCCTAAACGTCCAGTCTACAGATTACATTGACTTGTCCTTAAGATTTTAATTAGAGAGAAGGAATTTCCATTCAATGGAGGCTCTCACCAGCAAAAGGGGAAGTGGTTTTCCTCTGCAGCCTCCAGTACTACCTCTTATTATAACATTCAGAGCATATTTTCAGAGGACATCGTGGAAATCAGCAAAAACTGCTTCATTTCTCTATCACCTGGAGTATCCCAGAAGCAGCTCCGTTCATGGAAACTTAGGATCCAAGCCAACAAAATTAATTAGTTCTGCAAAATGAAATTCATATGTATGCTTATCTATATGTAGGTGTAAAACTGAGATGCAGATTTTAAAATGTTTGTGGATAGAATAGGGGAGGTAAAACACATGCCCTATAATCTTGTGTTGATGAAAAGCTACCAATTTGGAAGCTTCATAGACTGCTCTGCTTCACAGACTACTGGAGAAGTATGAATGAAAATCAAGCAGGTACTTCATTCTGCCTATAGTGTTGCTGCAAAATCTGAACATACACATGCTCCCATCAGTAGAAGCTGGCTCACCAATATGTATCACTTCATTATTTAATGCCCTACAACTTGTATGTATTACGTAGCACTTCAAAATATCTATGTACCCATTCATCTATTTATTAAAGTGACCAAGAAAGCAGAAATAAAATTCTGGAATTAAATATCTCAGTTTCTGCCCTCTTCAGTTGCAAATCAACGTATGCTATAATAGCTCATGCGACAGTTATAGAATAGGGAGAATGAAATATTCCAAAGTGTGACATTTATCATGGATGAATATGATAGGTGTTCCAAAATCAGGCCATATGGTGTTAAGGTGTCTAAATGACTTTATTTATAAATTACAGAACACAGTGTTATAGAACACAGAGGATGAAATATTCTGAAGTGTGGCATTTGCAGTAGATAAATATGTTCAGCATTATCTTCCAGCTTGAGGCCATATGGTATTTTGGTGTGGAAGTGACTTTATTTATACAGTTCATTTATATCCCCTGCTTCCCCTTAATGAGCTCAAAGTAGTATACATGTCTAGTCTTAAGTAATTAACTGCATCCTTCTGGGATCTACAGCAAGCTTGCCTGAAGTACTGTTTAAAATGTTCTCTACCAATTGCTCAGATGTATATCATTTCAGTATATATGAAATGCTGTGATGCTGAAGGCTGACCAACTTGATGTATTTGGTCAGAATCCTATTGCTTATGTACAGTGGCATAAGTGCAACAGTGTAAATCACAGTGATAAATTGCTAATAATTATGGGGTTGTCATCACTGCACACCAAGACGTGACTGATATGTGTCAAAGAATACAAGCAGCAGCTCCTTAATTGGGAGTGGTTCACCACTGATTTATGCTGTTGCATTTACACTATAAGCAATAGAATTCTGACCACTGTGATATTACCCATATCTGGTAATCAGATGCATGCTACTTACCTATATTAGCCTTTCTGAAGCAGATTCCCTCCAGATACTTTGAACTGCAAATCTCCTCAACCCCTAATATGGGCAGTGAAGAAAATGAATGTTGATGTTCAAAACACCTGAAAGGTACTAGGTTGAGGAAAGGTATTTATATCTAGAGCAGTAGTGAGATGCTTTTGTGGGAGGCAGTTCTGTCTCTGAAAGCACTCCATGGGCAGGATGCTGCCAGGCAACAGTGCCATGTACATCCAACCCTTGGCTGAAGTGGATAGTGACTGACTCTTTTCATGCTTTTCTCTGACTGGAAAGGATGAGAGTCAGGTGAAATGCCCACTGAGCTACATAGCCTGAAAGAGTTGAGAGGGAGGCTTCCCTGTTCTGGCCATATGGCAGCAGAAGAGGGCTGAAAGAATGGAAGGGGAGCTCAGAGGGAATCTTCATGGACTAGATGTGAAAGCTTAATGGGCTGGATGTTCCTCGGATGTAGAATTCTATAAGCCGTTAGTGGTCCTAAGAGCAAGAGACCCTACCTGCTGCTTGACTGCTGCATCCTGAACCAACATCTTTGGTAGCCCTATAAAAATGAAAAGAGAGGTTACTTACCTGTAACCATGGTTCTTCAAGTGGTCCTCTGTGAATTCACACAATTGGGTTTAGTCCGCGCCTGCGCCAGACTTCTTGGAATATTCTAGAGCTTCAAAAGATAACATAGATGAATGTTGCCCCTATAGCGCATACTCCGCCCGCCTCAAGCCTCAGTCCCATTTTGTCCGCCACTAGCAAGGTAATACCCATTAAGCTAAGAATAAGTGACGGATAGTGGGGAGGCTGGGTGGGATGTGTGAATTCACAGAGGACCACTTGAAGAACCATGGTTACAGGTAAGTAACCTCTCTTTCTTCATGGTCTCTGTGAATGCACACAATTGGGTGACTAGCAAGCTCACTTACCGGAAGGAGGGCCGTCACTTCAATAACGAGGTCAATACCGCTCTCCCAAAGCTGGCTTCCTTCTTGGCCCTCAGATCCAACCTGTAATGCGTTATGAAGGTGGACGCAGTGGACCATGTAGCCGCTCTACAAATGTCCGGTATATCGACACCCCGGGACAGAGCTGTAGATGTTGCCATGGTTCTAGTAGAGTGTCCCTTTAAACTTTCTGGAGGGGCCTTGCCAGCTATTTCATAAGCTAAAGCAATCGTGGACACAAACCATCTGGAGATCGATGAAGAGGAAACAGGTGAACCTTTATGTGGGCCGTGGAAGCATAGGAATAGCTTGGGAGAGGTGCGAAAGTCCTTGGTCCTTGAAGTGTAGTATGCCAAAGCACGACGTACATCCAAAGAGTGGAGCATACGCTCAACCTCCAAAGAGGGGTTAGGAAACAACGTAGGTAAAATGAGAGGTTGACTCATGTGAAAACTGGAAACAACTTTAGGAAGGAACGAAACGTTGGGATAGAGAACCACCTTTTCCTGAAAAAACTGCAGGTAAGGGGCATCTGCTCGGAGTGCAGCTAACTCACTCGCTCTTCTAGCCGATGTAATTGCTACCAAGAATAAAGTTTTAAAGGATAGCAGTCGTATATCAGAGGAGGCCATAGGTTCAAAAGGCCGGCGTGTAAGGGCATGTAGAACAAGCTGTAGCGACCACTGTGGCGCCGGAGGTCTAACAGGAGGGTGAAGGTTGCGAAGGCCCTTTAGGAAAGTCTTCAACGTCGGATGTGAAAATAAATGCACTGATTCAGAATCACGGGGTTGATAAGAGACAATTGCTGAGGTATAAACTTTTAACGTAGACAGGGCTAACCCCTGGTCGAACAAATAACGTAAATAAGTGAGAAGAGTGCCCAGCGAGACTGGTTGGGACTGTACACCCTTGGATTGGGCAAACTTTACGAAATTATTCCACTTATAGGCATACAAAGTTTTAGTGGAAGGCTTCTGGGCTTTTTCAAGAACTTCTTTAATTAGGGGAGAATTCTCCATGCAGTCAGGTGCAGCGAGCGCAGATCGGGATGGTAGATGTTGCCCGAGTTCTGTGTGAGAAGATGTGTTAGAGGAGGTAGTTTTATGAATTCCGTGGCTATCGTCGTGAGGGAAGTAAACCACGGCTGACGAGGCCACCATGGCGCTATTAAAATTACATTGGCTCTTACTTGTCTGATTTTGACCAGAGTTATCTGAATGAGTGGTATGGGCGGAAAGAGGTCCTCCACTGGGTCATAAACGCGCCCCCCAATGATGCGCGTCCTCTGCCTGCACGGGAGCAGAACATGTTGCATTTTTTGTTGAGATGTGTAGCAAACATGTCTACTATTGGATACCCCCAGCGTTCGCAAATGCTCATGAATGTTGGCATATCGAGCTCCCACTCGTGAGACTGTATAGTCAATCGACTCAAGTTGTCTGCCACTACGTTGTCATCTGTGGACACATGAATGGCTACAGGGAATATGTGACGCTTGTAACACCATTCCCACAGATGGACCGCCAGATAGAGGAGTGACATAGAGTGGGTGCCTCCTTGTTTGTTTATATAATACATGGTCGTTGTATTGTCCGTGACAACCTGAACGCCGCAACCACGTATCAGAGGAGCAAAAGCTCAAAAAGCTTTTATGACTGCCCACATCTCGAGGTGATTGATGTGGAGACGTCTCTCTTGCCTGGACCATAGGGCATGTACTTTGTGAGGACCGCAATGTGCCCCCCAACCGGTTGGACTTGCATCTGTCGTCACCTGTACTGTGAGTTGTAACGGGTGGAAGGGGCGCCCAATGAGAAGGTGTAGGATGAATGTCCACCACTCTAGCTGTTTTGACAGTTCCGGTGTAACACACAGAGTCTTGCTTGGGTTGTCTTTCATCGGATCGAACAGAGCCAAGTACCAGGCCTGTAGAGACCGCATTTTTAAGCGTGCTTCGGGAGAGCTGATGTGGTTGAAGCCCATGAGGCCTAGGAGGTGCTGAGTGTGGTGAGCTGAGACCCTGGCGAGGGGATGAAACTGGCGGATTGCGTGACGTAATTTTTGAATACGTTGATCCGGCAGAAAAATACGAGCCTCGAACGAGTCTAGACGTGCTCCTATATAGTCGACAATTTGGGATGGAATGAGATGTGATTTTTTTGTGTTTACTCGCAGGCCGAGGCCCTTTAATGTTTGGAGTACAAACTCGGTGTCCTGAATGGCCTTTTGACGAGTGGGGGCTACTATCAGCCAATCGTCTATGTATGGAAAAATTGTAATGTTGTTGAGGCGAAGATAAGCCGCGACAGGAGCCATACACTTTGTGAATGTACGAGGAGCAGTGGATAGACCGAAGGGAAGGGCGCAAAATTGATAGGCAGTATCTGTAAAGAAGAAACAGAGGTATTTTTGAAGACGTTGGTGAATAGAAATATGAAAATAGGCATCTTGCAGGTCTACTACCACGAACCAATCTCCTTGGTGAAGCAGATGAACAATGGATTCCAAGGTGACCATCTGAAATCGTTGTGGCTGAAGGTAGGTATTCAGAATTCTGAGATCTAGGATGGGCCTGATGCCTCCGTCTTTCTTGGGGACTGCGAAGTAACGGGAGTAGAAGCCATGTGGAATGTCTTGAGCAGGTACTCGCTGAATAGCGTGTTTTCGAATTAAGGATGATATCTCTTCTTCTAGGGCATGTGTATATGATGTGCGCTTGATGTGCCCTATGGGCGGAAGTTCTATAAATTCTAGAAAATAGCCGAATTGAATGATATTTAACACCCAAGTGTCTTTTGTAATAAGTAGCCAATTGAGGAGAAAGGGAGCTAGGCGAGGTTGACGAAAGGGTGCGGATGGGATGAGTGTGATCCAGTCAAAGGTACTGTTTTGATTTCTTTGCAGAAGGACGGAAGGATTGGCGTCGCTGTGAGGAGGTCTGAGGCCTGAATGAAGCGGTGGAAGAAGAGGTAAACGATGACCTGCCTTGAGTTTGAGGTTTGAAGGAACGGTATGTCTGAGATGATTGCTGTTGGTATTGTTGTTGAGTATAAGGCTTACACCACTGGTACTTGTTATACTTGGGTTGTTGATGGATCGTGTAGGATTTTGCAGTTTTCTTGATTTTATGTAGATTTTCCATTGTATCATCAGTTTTTTCGTTGAACAGGCCGATAGCATCAAAAGGGAGCTCCTCGATACGGGACTTAGCATCCTCTGTAATCCCTGAGGACCTAAGCCACGCGTGCCTCCTGAGAGCAATAGCCGAGATCATAGATTTAGAAGCTACGTCGACTGAATGGCGAGAGGCTAGCCTTTGATGTTTGGCCACAGTGAGCACTTCTGAATAGGTGTTCAGAAGGGTAGTTCTAGTGTCTTCCGGGGCCGCTTGCAGAGCAGGGAGTACCTTATCCCAAAGCTGCCTCTGATAGGCTCCCATGGCCGCTTGGTAGTTAGCGACTCTGAGCAGAAAGGTGGCAAAAGAGTACATCTTACGCCCGAGGACATCCAATTTCCTTCCCTCTCTATTGGTTGGGGTGACTTTGGCCTTTCCTGCTGATCTAGATTGGTTCGATTGGACTATGATAGTATTTGGGGCTGGGTGTTTAACGAGAAAGGTGGTGTCATCACCATGTGTCCGGTAATGGTTTTCAATCCTGTGGGTAATCTGCGCAGATGTGGAGGGCATGGACCAAGATTCTTTAATGAGTTCCATAAGGGCCGGAATAAAAGCAAGGCTCAAAGGGGGAGAGCGTTCTTGATTAATGTCCCCAAACACCAAATCCTCCTTGGTAGGGGGTGGTTGTTCCACATCCAGCTTTAAAGATTTAGCCATCCGAGATACCATCTGTACATAAGAAGAAAAATCCTCAGATGGAGAGGAGGGGTGTAGGTCAGCCGCATCAGAGTCAGGCATTCTACCGTCCACAGGGGTTTCTTCAGAGGCTTCTGAAAAAACCTCCTGGTCCTGATCCGACTCGGCGAGTGAGATAGAGTCTTCGCGGAAAGAAGACGTTGGGGATGGTGGTGCACGCCTTGCCTTGTGTCCCTGCTTGTGGACCGAATGCTTAGGTGGTTGCTGAACAGGCGGAGGGTTGGCCTGAGGTTGAGGAACTGCCAAATCCGTAGATGAAGCCTTTCCTTGAGCTAGAGAGTGCTGTGGACGTCGTTTGGAAACGGTACGATGTTTGGTATTCTTAGGCAGCGCAGGGTCGATCTCATAGACCACTCGACGTTGGTGCCTTGGTGGTGATGGGGAGGAGGAAGACGAAGAGGAGACATAGATATATCGGATCCTCTTGCGTCGAGAGCCCCCCTCGATGTCGTAGTAGGAGTTGATGTCGTAGTCGTCATCTCGACGCAGATGATGGGTCCGTTTTCGGTCGACCTCTATGTATCATAAGTATGTTTGTCCCGACGTCGAGAATGTCGGGGTAGGACAACCACCTCTGGATGTGGAAGAGAGCGTCGATCCGGAGAGACATGCTTTCTTTTAGCGGTTCTTTTTCGGGGCGGGGAGCCCTGAACCGAAGATCTGGAGTGCGACAGCTGAATAATCGTTGCCTGTCCGGTAGAAACAGGGCTGGAATGGGCAGAAGCCTGGCTAGACAAGATATTATCGTCTAGCTGGCAAGGGCTAGGCGAACGGCTTTGTAAGGGGGTCAGAGCCTTAGCCTGCCTGGGTGGAAGCGATCCAGCACCCTCAGAAAAAGACTCACGGTCTCGAGAGGAATCCTCCAAAATGGGTGATGGGAGTGAGGCTGGCGCGGACTAAACCCAATTGTGTGCATTCACAGAGACCACGAAGAAGAAGAGGGGAGTCTTAGCACTAGCAGATGGTAGTGGAGTTCATTGAAAATATATTTTACCTTCCAATGTGTTGCAGATTTGTACTTTGTTCCATAATAAATATTTGAAAATGAGTTTCCCAAAACAGATTTCTTAGAATTGACTTTTATGCAAAAAATAACTTCGTATGAAAGCTGGTATAATAAATCATTTGCTTGCAATCTGTTGCAGATTAAAAAAATTTTTGGCTAAACTTCTTTGATTTTTGGATACCAAGTTTGGTGTAATGGATACAGTGACAGACTAGGACTCAGGAGACCTGGATTTTAATTCCCTCTCAGCCATGGAAATCACCAGCGTGTGGGTGGGTGCGGCACTGGGAAAACTATTCCTTAAATATCTCATTTACTCAGACGGCCCTATTAGGTTTGCTATAAATCGGTTCCAACTTAATGGCACATGACTCACATACTTTGGTTTCTGGTACCTTATTATAGTTTTATCCTGAGGTTGTGTGTGAGTCATTACAATTTAATCACAAGCAGAAAAGAGAGAATATAAGATATCAAGTAGAAAGGTTGCATTGAAATATAGCAATGTTTAAAGTATCACAATGTTTTTGTATTTTTATCTGATATAATGAGGTTCTTATTGGAAAGGCGGTATTCTCATCAATCATTTCTCAGCTATTACTCAGACTTCATATTTATATCTCTTTTGTCTTTTGCAAATGTTAAATTCCACTGCCTACTCCTTTATCAAGGGTGTTACTAGGGCTGCCAATTTTCCTTTCTCACAAGGCGGCTAAATTTTTTATGCCAGTGTTGTAAACAGAAAATCTGCAGCAAAATAGTCCCCATAGTTTATGCCAGGAAAAGCTGGAGATATTAAATTTCATCTTGCCACAGTTAAGAGAACCAGACAAACTTCTGTTATTAACTAGGAGAGATAAGACTGTTAAGGCATAACTGCATCAGATGTGCAAAACCTTTGGTTGTCCAGACGATTTTGCCTACAACACAGAATTGTGGAAGTTGTTGTAGGGGTGTTGTCTGTATGTTGCTGGGGAAAAGACGAGCCGGAATCAGCAAACAAAATTTGCCAAGCTCCTCAGGTTACAATTTCCAAAATTCCTTAGAAAAGGCAGTTAAAGTGGCAGAAAACCAATATGATAAAGTACTGCGTGGTTACCCAATAATCAGTTTACCACTTCACTGCACTCTCAATTAAAGGAAAAATCAAGGCAATTAAACCCTCATAAGAATAATGCACACATCTGGAATTATATATATATTCTTATTCTTATGAGGGTTTAATTACACACACACACACGTCTAGTTATTGATATTTTATTTTATTATTTCAATTAAAGGAAAAATTGAACGGACACACGAAAGAATTATATACGTGTGTATGTGTGTCTGTCTACCAGTAATTAACACTGAATGACAGAAAGGCTACGTATATCTATATGTAATGTAATTAGCCTGCCATTGTAAATGATAAACAGCAGAACCGGTCCACCGAAGAAATGGCCACTTCCTTATTGCGCGTGGAACGAAAAGCTGAGGAGTGCAGGGGCGGCGGACTGTTTTACAGTTGCACCACAGCTGCCCATGTGAGTCGGAAGTGGCCGAAATTTCCGGGAATCTTTCGGTAGCGGGTTAGCCTCACGGTGAAAGCGCATTAGAGCGCTTGGTCCGCCCGCGCCGGGAGCTGAGGAGAGGAGATGTCGGCGGCGGGCGACGCCAGTCCGGGGGCCGCGGCCAGCGGGAGCAGCGCGCTCTTCGCGGGCTTCCGCGCGCTCGGGCTCTACTCCAATCACGTGGCGCACGTGCTCCGCTACCATCGCCGCCACCGGGAGTTCTACTTGGTCACCGCGGCGGGGAGGAGCTTCCACACTTACAACGTGAGTCCACTGGCCTGGGTGGCCTCGGGGCCGCGCAACAGCCACCACCCCAATTCTGTTTCATAGGATGAGACGTAGAACTGAGCTTCATAGACTTTCTCGACTGGCACAGCTTCAGACGGCAGTGTTTGCTTGCATGTTAGAGGGCCAAGTGATGCTGCGGACAAAAGATGCACAACGAAACATTGGGATTTTCTTTAAAAACAAGTGCAAGGAGAAGGACTTCAATTTGACTAAAGCAGTAGAAGAGGAGGCAGCGGGGGATGGTGCCCACTAAGCTTGGTGGGGGATAAGGCACAACTTGTGTGGAGCCAAGCATGACAGGCGGAGTCCAGGCAGCATTTATGTAGTTAAACACAGGCACATGCATAGGTATTGAGACACCCTCTTCCTTTACCCTATTGATTTAGTCTCTTTTTTGTCTCAGTTGAAGAACAGAAAAATTCAGTTCTTCAAACTAATACGTATCTCTGGTTTATGAATGTGAGATATTGTGCTTTTGTGCCATGATTCAGAAAGCTGTGAAATGGCCCAGTACTGCTGCAGAATATGCACATTGTGCTGCGCACTGTCAGCAGGAAAAAGGATGCCAAACTTTATATAGCAAAGGGCAGGCTGAATGTTGACAGCACCCATGTCAGCAGTCAAGATGGTCTACACAGGATACCCTTTTCTACTCACTGCCATTCACAAGGAGACAGCAAGCAAGGGGAAATTCTAGAAGCTGACTACCTTTTTTCATCGGTAACCACTTCTCACCCAAACACAAAGCAATTGTCAGGGCTGTTTTTCAACAAGTGTGAATGGTAGTGAGCAGAAGAGGGAATTTGGCCATGGAGGGGTTTTTTTTGGGAAGAATTTCCTGGCTTTTAAAAACAGGTTTAAATATATACAAGCTACACAAAAACTCAGTCAGAAATTTTCCTCATATAGAATTACGCAGTGGTAGAGGATTCCAGAAGATGAGCATATGATCTGTACTATGGTTACTGGAAGAAGACAGAAGTGAGAACAGCTTGAATGTGGCTGTAGTCCCCGTGTGCCAAAATATTTTGAAAGCTGTTTTGGACTTAATGAAATGATGAAGCAAAGGTGTGAGTAGGTACAACTCAAACAATGGAGAAACATACACACTCTTTGACCTTTCAGTTAAATGAATGCTGCCATGCCCGCTGTGCCAAATGCAGGTCAAGTCAAGCCTGAGCTCTCACTTGCGCAAAAATGAGTAAACTGAGCCTATCTTACCATGCACATATAATGGAAATACAGAAGTGGGCAGAATAGACTAGATTTCTGGGAAAAGTGGGGAGGAGCAATAGACAAAGACGAAGATCTAACATGAGATGGGTTGACTCAATAAATGAAGCCACAGCTATTTGTTTGCAATATCTGATCAGAACTTAATGGAAAAGACAATATTGCTGGAGGGCGGGAAGCAGCAGGAAGAGAGAATAACCCAAAGTGAGATGCTGTTGATTGTAAGATCTGAGCAGAGCTCTTAATAACAGGACATTTTGGAAGTTAGTAACTCATACAGAACCTGTCTATCCTGGCATATAGTCATCCCAGCTCTCTGGAATAAAGTCTGATAGAATAGGAAAGGAAGGGGGCTGTGTTGACTGTTCTTGCCCCAAAGGCAGCACATCCTCAGCAGAGCCCTACCTGAGGAGAAAGAGGGGGCAAAGGGGTGGGGGGTCAACTCCTTTCTGTCTCTCTAACCTTCACACTAATGTTCTCCCCTCATGCTGCAGCTGACCTTGGCTGCTGTCTCCTTACTTGTGAGTAAACTGAGTAAAACTTGCTTTGAAATCATCCCCAGGCACAAAGCAAAAACAGTAATTTCACAGCTGAAATGAGTAAGCTGCTGAATACTATTCTCTATTTTTTAAAAATACCTTTTAAATATTCTCACAAGGAGAATTTAAATGTTTGGCCATGAAGGAATTGAATGTTTTCTTTGACAGTCATTGAATGAGAGTCTGACTGGGAGGATCAAACGTTCAGTCCATTTAGAATGCTGACAGTTTATAAGGATGCCCAAATTCTGTTTTTTTTCTCTTTAAAATCATTAATTTTGAAGTGTTTATTGGAGTCATGAATGGCTGAATTCCTTCCAAATTACAAAAAAGGAACTGACCATTTTCTTTCAAAGTATGCAGATTTGGTCTTATCGGTGTATTTGATGAATTTTCAGTTTTCTTGAGCTCAAGGTTGCTTGCTTCTGCATGGGGGTAAAACTGTTACTTTTTAAAAAAACAACACGAAATCTTTTGCCCAAGTGTCCCTAAATTTGGCACAGAGCAAGAACAGACTTTCTGCTACATCCATGCCAGATTTGGTGCTGATCCGAGGTCCAGTTTCATACTTTTTTTTTCATACTATTTTTTGAGTTGGCATATGGAATGCTGAATCCTGCTATCAGCACAATATATTCGTGCCCTCCCAGGCATCAATAATACATCTTGCCCCCAAATTAGAATTTCTCTCTGTGCCTGGATTAAAAGCTGGACAGTTTACTTTACTCTTCATTCTCTCCTTCCTCCACCCACCTACTCACTCACTCTAAGAGTCAGTTTGGGAGGTAATCAGAACAGGAATGCATGTGGAATTCTCCAGAGGGATGCATGCTTCGCCCCTATACACACATACGTCCTAAAGCCTGTAAGAGTTTATCATGAAATAAAAAGTTAGCAGTCTATACTGTGTATGCACCATTACTCCAAAAATAGCAATGCACAGGTCTGTAAATATTACAGTTATCGGGCAAGTGATACATGTTTTAGATCAGACAGAATGATATCTGTAAATGGATAGTATTATTAGGAAAGGCTAAGGTACCTCACCTGTTCCCTGTTTATTCTAATGGCATAAGGTGATTTGCCTTTTATATATATCTTTAATGGCAATCTAGGGAATCTTCTTAGATTAAAGCGGTTTCCATGTGTCATGACATGAAAATACTTATGTATGGTAGTGGCCCCACCCCTTTTGAAAAATATGTGAAAGTCAGGATTTTTTCCAGCAATACACAAAAAGCACATTTCATATACCCTGTTTCCCCGAAAATAAGATCTAACCTGAAAATAAGCCCTAGTATGATTTTTCAGGATGCCCATAATATAGGCTCTACCCCAAAAATAAGCCCCAGTTAAGTGAAACCCCACCCTCCACCATTGTGCAGCAACTAGAAGTATGTATTTGAATAAATGTAGATTGTTGTACATGAAGAAGAAAAAACATCCCTGGAAAATAAGCCCTAATGCGTTTTTTGGAGCAAAAATTCATATAAGACCCTTTCTTATTTCTGGGGAAACACAGTTCCTCCAAGTCAAATAGTTCCCTCATCTCAGTTCAAAAGAATTCTATTCTTTCATATTACTTCCTATTCACTTTGCAATACAGTTAAGAATAGTAGCTTGATGATGCTGACATGTATATCTTCCATTAAATTATGTATTAATGTTGGCATATTTAATGCTTCAAATAAAGCATTAAAGTAGGGCAGAATCCTCATGCTCCTCGTACATAGTCCACTTTTTTGTTTGTTTTGTTTTTCAAATAAGAATGTCTTGCCTGAAGGAAGCAAAATATCTTCCACATACTGGCTAGGATCTTTAAAAGTGCTATTTCAGCAGGAGTGTCCGCATAGTTCTGTTCAACAGCTTATTGCACAGGACTGTTCCTGCTGTTACGGATGGGATTTCTGGATTTTTTGGACTGTAGCTTCCCAAATTTGCCAAGAATTGCACATACATAATTCTAAGAGATGCAGCCTAAAAAGAACTCTACAGACCAGTTTTCATTAACTCCATGCATGCCTCTGGTAGCCTGGTTCCCATTTCAAAAGCAAAGGAACTGCCCTGGTGCTCCTTGGGAATCTCCAGGCTTCCGGGGGGTGGGGGGAATCTTACCGCCCCTTAGGCTCCACATGCCCCAAAGAACTATTTCTGCCAAAGGCTGAATAACCATGATCAAGGTTCCCTCTTATTATTATAATGATAAAGGTTTATAAACTTGTGACTGCCGTGGTTGCAGATCCCAGAATCTCTTACTCTTGTCTGTAGTGGGGCTTCTGGAAGGTTAAGGCCAAAGCATCTGAGAGCCTAACTTGGGAAATCACTGCTCTGTCATATCCATCACCAGTAGTCTTATCTCTTATTAAATCCCTACCCCAGTGTTGGTTAGAATCCTGTTGGGGTTTTATGCAGGTGTAATTGTGTAAATCACAGCAGCAAACTGATATTCCTCAGGTATGGAACCTCACTGGGGAAGGGTTGGCCAGGTTAAATCACTTCTTGTATATCTTAGGTAACTTAAAAAACCTTGTTAGGATTACACTACATTGAGGCAACTTACCCGCATATAATGACAACAGCATTATTGTCATTGCAGCAAAAAAAAAAAGTGTTTGGGGAACCTTAAAGACTTAATACATTTTGTTTGGGGTATTGTGTATTTTACACAGCATTTCAGTCTACAGAAGCTTATGCCAAATAATATATTTTTTTGTAAAATACTACTGGGTTAATGTTTTTTGTATAAATCTTGTATACAGTTTGATCATAGCATTTAAGGGTGCAGTCCTGTCGCCCTTGGGAAGGCACTTCCCCACAGCTGCTATAACAGAAGTCAAAGTGTTTAGTTAGAGATTTCCTTCATAAATGTAACTAGGCCCCAGATCTCAGAGTAGTGTGCAGTAAAAAAGTTTTAAAGTAAACATAGCAAATCCATGTTCATATGTTATAGTTCCTGCTAAAATGTCACTTGTTCCTGTATGTAAGTGTCTAGAGAAAAAAAAGTGTGACATTATAGAATACAGTTCTGACAATATTAAGGATGTACAATTCAGAATTTTTGGACTATAAATCTATAATTCTTCATTTTGGGAGTTCCATCTTCAATGTGTCACACCTAAGAGAAGGGCTAAGCTTGAAGGTTTTGTGCCCAGGCTAGGATTAGCGCTGCCCAAACTTCCTGTCCAGCAAGGAATCTTCCAGTTAGTACTTGGACAGCTTCCTTTCTGAACGGGAGACTTGGGTGTAGCTACGAGTAGTACTGGCTAGGCCTCAACGGTTTCAAGCTCAGGCCTTTTCCCCAAATGAGCCACGTTTAGATGTCTGTTGCCATCTCTCTGTCAGGTGAAACTCTGAGAATGGAGAATTATGGAATTTGTAGTTCAAATATTCCAAATGGCACATCCCCAATTTTTATGCACCAGCTCATCATTGTGCAATGTATAGTCCCAAGCTAGACTTAAATGATGTTGTATCACTTGTCTGTTGATGTAGCTTGAAATTGTGGTCTTAAAGTCAAAACCTTATGCGTAGAGTAGGAGTAGCAGGTAGAAGTTCTGTTAAAACGGTCATCCTTTTGTTTCTGCCACTGAAGGTATAAGTTAACCATGAGCTGAGGTTCACCCATCTACATGCAACTTTGGATTCCTCAGCACTTAAACAATATGTGGCTAATTGTACCATTGGTCATACAAGAGCTGTTGTACGTACAGTATATTCATTCAGTTTGTGTATTTGTCAGATGATTTCATCAACTGACTGTGTCCTGCACTGGCTGTATGTTGAGTCTTAACATGGAGGGGTTTCCTATAGAGATGGGCACAAAGCACTTCGTACCATGTCATTGTAAGTCATTGGTGCAGCACCACAGATGCTGAGCGTTCCTTTTCTCTACCCCCACCCTGTCAGCTCCCCCATTCACCAGCCAGTATGCACTTCTCGTTCCCTCCCTGTCGCATGATCTTCCAGTCCCTGCAGGAGCATGGACTTCCCTTCTCCATCTCCTCCAGCAGCTGCCCACTCACAGGCAGCTCTGCAGGAACCCCCACTCTGGGTCCTTGTCTGATGACTTACGACAGCCTGGCACAAAGTGCTTCGTGCCCATCTCTAGTTTCATATCTACAAATGTGTGTCTGTAAGGCAGCTCCACACTAATGCCAGTCGGTGTAGTTAACCACTGTTTTGGGGGTTAGAGAATATGATCAGCAGGTCCACTCCTGCTCAGGTGAACACATGGTGGATAGAATTTCAGCGCTCCTTCTGTCATTCATCTAACCTAAAAAGCATTAATTGAATTAATAGGATAATATGTAGTGGTTAATTGTTAATATATTCATGAACTGCTGGATAGCTCAGTGGTTTAGGTATCTGGCGGTGGAGCCAGAGATTGGGAGTTCGATTCCCCACTATGCTTCTTTGACAGGGGCTGGACTCATTGATCCATAGGGTCCCTTCCAGGTCTGCAGTTCAAAGATGATGATGATGATGATGTAATGTTCAGATCTGAGTGGTGGAAGTGCACTGTGAATTAGCTTGAAGATGCAACAAGAAGGGTTCCAGCTGCAGACTGGAGAGTCAGTTTACATAACGACTTCCAGGCTCTGTGAATCATAAAAATAATTACAGGAAATAAAGTGTGAAAAAGCACTTAATTTGATTAAATGAATTGTACCATTGCAGACATGACGTTTCCCAGCTTTATTTAAATATATATATATATAAAGTAGCAGGTACCTACGTCAGATATTTGCCCACAGTTTCTGGATAATTACGTGCCACCTATGAGCTAACATCTTGTTGATTAACATAGTAAGTTGCACTAGAATGTTGTTGATTTTGTCCTGTGCTAACATGTCTCCTCTGACTCATGGTGACCCTGTGAATGAGTGCCCTCCAAAATCCTGTCCTCAGCCGCCCTGCTCAGCTCCTGGAGACTCAAGCCTGTGGTCTCTTTTAGGGAGTCAGTCCATCTCATATTTGGTCTCTCTTTTCCTGCTGCCTTCTACCTTTTACAGCATTATTCTATTTTCCAGGGAATCTTGTCTTCACATGATGTGCCCGAAGTAGGACAGCCTCAGTTTTAACATGTTTGCTTCCAAAGATAATTCAGGCTTGATTTTATATAGGACACACTTGTTTGTCTTTCTGGCAAACCAGGGCATCTGCAAAGCTCTCCTCCAGCACCATATTTCAGACGAATTAATTTTTTTTCTTTCAACTTTCTTACCTGTCCAGCTTTCACACCCATACATGGTGCACTAGAACAGGTCCATTGAATCAGTAAGGATATGGTGAGTCAAATCCTCTGTAAGTTCCATTGATTCAAATGGGCCTACTCTAGTTGTAACATATGATAGTAAAGAAAGTTGCATAGAGTAAGCCCAGTTCAGTCAGTGGAACTTATGGGGGAACTAACTCATCAAATCACCACTGATTCAGTTGGCCTACTCTAGTGCAACTCACTATGCTAAGCAACATGATTTCAGCCTTTGTAGAGTTCTACTGAAGGAACTTGTATTTTTAAATGATAACTGTTTTGGCTTAGTAATTCCAGCAAAAACTGACTTGTTCTTTTTTTTATTGCAGGTGAAGAAGCTAGGCATAGTTGCTGTTAGTAAGTATGATATCATGTATGGATGAAAATAATTCGGGGTTTTGCTGAGGGTTCTGTATAAATTGTTACTTGCAGCTAGGTTGTTTTGGGTTTTTGGTTTTTTTACAAAAATGCTGTTATAAAACTGTGTGACTCATTAAAAAAACCACAAAATCTTTCCAATATTTGAACAGAAATAAAGAATAAGCAATATAACTAAGTATTCATTCCAATAGAGGCTGAAATTGTGTTGCTCATCTTTACACTAAGACTCTTTGAATATCGGACAGTTGCCACCATTGATCACATGAAAAGCTCCTTCCCCCACCCTGAGGCTCCCAAAAGCTTCCCCAAGGCAAACGGGAGCTCTAAAGTCAGCCTTGGAACCTGAACATTGAAGGATAGGAAGTTTTACGTTAAAGACTTCTGCCATCTGCTGATAATGTTATCCTTGTTGCATGGCGTAAAGTTATGCCAGTTGGGTTTATAGAATAATGAAGTTGAAAGGGGCCTATAAGCCAGTGGTCCCCAACCGCTGACTGGTTGGGGGGGCGTGGCATGCTTGTGGGGGTGTGGCGCGCATGCACGTGGCGTGCTTGCAGAGGGCGGAGTGTGCTTGTGCGCATGCCCGCGGCGCGCTCGTGGAGGGCGCTCACAGGGGGAGGAGATCTGTGTACGTGACCCGGTCCTGCACTCTGAGATGATTGAGAAGAGATCCTGCCCCTCCTCTGTATGACTACCTTTCAAATATTTGAAAAGTGCTATCATATCTCCCCTCAGACTTCTTTTCTCAATGCTAAATATACCCAATTCTTTCAGTTTTTCATCATAGGGCTTGGTTTCCAGTTCCCTGATCATCCTTGTTGCCTTCCTCTGAATTTGTTCCAGTTTGTCGGCATCCTTCTTAAAGTGCAGTGTCCAGAACTGGACACAGTGCTCAAGATGAGACCTAACCAGTGCATTTAGAAGGGAGCTAGTATTTCACGGGATTTCAGTTCAATTCGTTAATGCAGCCTAAAATAGCATATACGCTTTTTGTGGCCACATTGCATTGTTGGCTCATATTCAGCCTGTGATTTACAACAATTTAAAGAATCTTCTTGCTTGCAGTATTACTAAGCCAAGTATCCTCCATCTTGTCATTGTGCGGTTGGTTTCCCCCCCCCCCCCCCCCCGGTGTAAAATGTTGCACTTATCCCTGTTAAATTTCATTCTGTTGTTTTCAGCCCAGTGCTCAAGCCTGTCAAGATCTTTTGAATTTTGTTCCTGTCTTCTAGGGTATTAGCTCTTCTACCCAATGTTGTGCCATGCACAAATTTGATAAGCATTTCCTACACCTCATCCAAGTCATTAATAAAGATGTTGAAGAGCACCAGGCTCAGGACTAAGCCTTATGGTACTCTTATTTGCCACCTCCTCCCAGTTTGCGGAAGAGCCACTGACAAACACTCTCTGAGTACAATTCTGTAGCCAACTGTGTATCCACCTGACAATTGTTCTATCTAGTCCACACTTAGTTAGCTTGCTAATCAGAATATCATGGGGCACTTTGTCAAAGACTTTGCTGAACTTAAGATATATTACGTCTACAGCATTCTCAGTGTCTACCAGGGAGGTTACCTGATTAAAAAATGAGATAAGCTTTAAATTGTGTCTTTTAATGATGTAAGGCACCTTGGATCCTTTTTAAAGGATCCAAGAAATGCAGGAGGAAAATATTTTGAATATTTTACATAAGCCATACAAGCCAGGAATTTCTTGGAAGGGCCATATTTGTCAGAATTTGCTTCCCAACAAATATCAGGACAGTAATCTTCCATTACTGCTACATTGTGTCTCTCAGAAATTCTTGCGACCTGTTTTTCAAAGATTTCATTGGCATCTTCTCCTTGATTGGGCGGTTAGTAGTAGACTCCCAATTGCCACATTCATTTTGTTTTTCTCGCCAGTTATATTAATCCAGATGTTCTTGACAGGGCAACCAAGTTCATCCTCGTGTATTTCTGTTTCTGGCACTGTATAAGAAGAGACCTGTATTCAGTACATTTATTTCTAGTTGGCATCTTTTTTTTGACATTTCTGCACTTCATCATATTCTTTTTGAAATTCCCATATGATTGAGATGATTAAATTCTTCCAGTTAGCTGCTATATTTTACTTTCCAGCATGTAGCAATACTTATGAGCTGTATATCACACTTTTCCTTTAACATTACCTAAAAAGACAATTCCTTAAGTATCATATTTAATATTTAATAATATCTTTAATGAGCCATATTATAATATATCCATATATCTGAGTCCTAGAACAGTCAGCAGTAACAAATACATGTGTAAAAGCCAATTAGAAGTTGCCACATAGCTGCTCAGTAAAGTCTTTGGAGACTGGAAAGAATGAAATAGCACTGAAATGGAACTTTATGTATTTTTTTTCATTCATATTTTATATCAACTGAATTCAGCGTCATAACCATTTTTGTGCATCTTGCAGAACCACATTACCTAAGTCCGTTTTCCTGTTTTGAAACAATATGAATCCTTTTGAAGTTGGCAAAATGAAATCTCAAAAAAAAATATTTTTTTCTAGATAAGTTTTTTAAAAGTACCATTAATATGGAAATTAAGAGAACGTTTCTCACAAATAAAACTTGACATTTAGCATAGTAAATATAAAAAGAGACAGCACAGTACAACCTTTCTTTCTTATTAGCATTTCCAGTTTGAGGTGTTTTGTTTTAAATATGATGTATTACCAAACATTTGCAATTCATTTGGTCTGGATGTTTCAAATGAATTTAAAATAATTCGCTTTGTGTTTTACTCCAGTTACTTTTTCTTTGTCTTAGTTCCTTTCTTAGGTTTTTAAACTCTTGCACAGTTCTTTAAAATGCTTAACAACTATTGTAACTGATAGACATAGTTTCCAAATGTGGGTTAGGATCCCATGAAGGCATGAGTGCGTGCAAAAGAGAGCAGTGTGTTCAGGCAGAGCTCAGAGTGGAATACTGTACAACTCACCCGTTCGATTTTATCACTTGGCTGCCTGTCATTTGGCACCTGTCAAATATTCCTTTCCCAGCAGTGGGAAATTGAGCAACGATGGAAAGTTGCAGTTGTTGAAGATAGTATTCTCAGGTACTTATAGGCCCCATTGAATCCTAGCTAGTAAGATTCATATCCTACTATCTGCATTTTAGCAATATCGGTGCTTGAGCACACTTTCTTGGAATAAAGACTGTAGTCCTGAATATGCTTGAGAGTGCATTGACTACTATAGCACTTAGTACAAAAGTAGAAAACATACAGGAATGTACTGTAAATCCTATAGATCTTAGTCAGATGAGTTGGGTCTTTTTTTAGTAGTATTCCTTCAGGTGTAATCTGTAGTAACTTCTCTGTCTTAATCCTGATAATGCAATAAAGCTATAATTTTTAGATAAATGACAATTATATTAGCAAGTGACTTTTTGGTCATGTAAAAATGTGGATTTTTACTTGTTTCCACCTATCTTTTAGGCAATGCTTTGCCACAGAACATCACATGTTTGACTGCAGATAGAATGTTGGTCTTTGCAGCATGTGGCAGCTTCCTGTATGCTTTGGCTAGAAACAAAGAGGTTTGTATCATTATTAAATAATATGGTATGTTTTATATCTGATTCTAGAAGATTCAGTTTTATTCAAGATACAGTTGTAATTAAAATTATTCAGCCCCCATTGCAAATCAGGTTTATTGTCAAAATTTACAGACTTTCAGCTGTTTGCAATGAACAAATCAAACAAAATCAATTGAAATAGCTCAACACAACGAATGCTTCAAGTGGTTTTCCCAAATTCAACTGAAAATGCAACTTTTAATGAATTCTGTAGTCTCAAAATTATTCAACCCCCTGAATAGAATCCCTTACAACAGCACAAATATGCAAAACACGTGTCATCTCAAGCACACCTGATGCAATGAATTAAGGGTTTCATTAGTTGCACCAGATGTGCTTGAGCTGGAACACATGAAATATCTGTACTGGCAAGAGGTTTGGTGAGTGTCACATTTGACTGCATGTTAGAAATATTAAGTCAAAAGAATGGCCCAGAAAGGTAAGAAAAGAGATCATTGCCCTTCCCAAGCAAGGAACAGGATACAAAAAGATAGCAAAGGCACTGAATGTTCCTAGAGACACCGTTGGAAGTTCAAAGTTAAAGGTTTGAATAATTTTGATTACAGCTGTATGTGCACTGGTAGTGTCAGAGTTTCAGTTTAAACTTAAATAAGTAAGCAAATGAATGGGTGTTCCTAAATATAGCTACTTAGAAGGAGATTCCTTTGAAATGTTCTTGGGACCTCCAGTAATTGTGGAGGTGGTGATTAGGTATCAATGTTTTCTACTTGTTGTGTTTCTTTTGCTGTGGATTTTTCAAAACTGGAAGGAGATCTAGGGTGCAGTTTGTGCGCTAATGCTTCATGAAAAGGCTGCTGAATATTATTTGTTAAATAATTGTGCAATTGATATAATATTATCTCAGCAAGTTTTTATTACTTCTCTTCCCGGTATAATACATATTGATGGAAAAGTATGTGTAAATGTCGATAATTAGTTGGATGTTGTGATTTTCATTTTGGTTTCTGATAGCAGATATCAAATTGTACAACTCTAGAATTTTCGAATAGAGTTCAGCATAATTACTCCCAAGCTGATGAGAAGGGACTCGTTCAAGGAACTTGAAAATGCTGGTCTGAGAGTGAAGTTCTTTTCTGTCAGTTGATTCTTCAGAATAGTGACTCATGTGATGTGTGATCCCTTCAGGGTATCATGAAATCTTGCAGGGAAAGGAGAGTACAAAAGTTTTTTGTCTAGAGGAAGGGCATCCTGATACTGGTTGCTTTTCTCACTCATTCTAGTAAGTTTCAATATGTAAATAACACTTAGAATGCACTCTGTAAACTTTACAATTTGGGAAGATGCCACTATTGGAAAAAAAGAGAAAGAAACAAAGAGACAAATACATTTTTCTTCAGACAGGCTTTCCACTAGTAAGTGACTGTCTAGGAGGGGTGTTTAAATGAAGCGTTGTGCCTTGTTGCTTTTAAAGGTGTTTTTAACATTGATTTTATTTACCATTTTTGATATAGTATTTGTTTAATTTCTTTTTTAATATTTGTAATCTTACCATTTTTAGCTTTTTAATACTGTCTTTTTAATGTTGCAAGCCACCTTGGGTCCCTTTTATAGAGAAAGGCAGGGTAAAAATATTTTAAATAAATAAAAAATGAACTCCCTTCTCCAAGTGTGGAGAAGGAAAAGGAGATTAGTACAGTCAACCCTTGATTTACGAATTTAATCCGTTCAGGATTAACGTTCGTACGTCGAAACGTTCGTATGTCGAACTATGCATTCCCATAAGAATGCATTGAAAACCCATTAATCCGTTCCGGCCGAAGGAAAAAATACCCCCCCCCCCCCAAAAAGAAATGAAAAATAAAACACTTGCAGTCCCACGCTGGGACTGCAAAACACACACACACACACAAAACAAAAACATCAAAAAATAAACATTTGAGCAAGTCCCGCGCTGGGACTGCAAAAAAAAAAAAATCACCAAAAAAACCCCACAACAACACAGAAACATACCACCCCAGCCCAAAACCGACCCAGAGCAATTTATAAAAGCAGCAACTTACCGGTCCGAAGCCTCCCTGGGGTCCCCCGCTGCCGCCATTGCCGCCTTCCGAGGCCTCCCAGGGCTTGCCCAGCACAATCGGAGGCAAGCCTCGGAACGGAAAAAGGCAGGGGAAAAGGTCGGGAAATTCAAAAATGGTGCTGGGCAAGCCTCTGAAAGCGGTGATCGCTGCGTGGGGGGACCATCGCGATCGCCACTTTCAGAGGTCCCCCGCCAGTCCTCCGATGGTGCTGGGCAAGCCTCCGAACGGAAAAAGGCAGGGAGAAAGGGCGGGAAATTCAAAAATGATGCTGGGCAAGCCCTGGGAGGCTGAGTGTTGAATTTCCCGCCATTTCCCCCTGCCTTTTTCTGTTCGTAAGTCGAGGCTCCGTTCGCAAGTCGATACAAATTTTTGCAATCGAAGCCGTTCGTAAGTCGAAATGTTCGTAGGTAGGGACGTTCGTAGGTCAAGGTTTGACTGTAGCTTCATTGAGTCTCTTGAGTGTCTTTGGCCTTGTCCACGCTGTGAAATTTGGTGCAATCCGGATGGTGCTTAAAAGGTTCTTATCTTCAGTGCCATCTATTTTAGCTCTTGGTACCCATCTGCCAAGGCAGAATGGTGAGCTATTTTGCATCTCAATGAAAGATTGCATGCTCTAGCTCAGTGCCAGAAAGATATGGGCCAGATCTTAAAAGGGAAGGATGGATTGTTTTAAGTAGGAACACAAGCGGATGAGATATTTTTTTCCTGTGCCAAACAGTGCTGTCAGGGAACCATATATCATAACTATATGCCAGTGTGGACAAGCTCTTAGAAAGCTTGGGGACCCCCTCTGCTTCCAGCAGCTCAGAGCAAGCTCAAGAAGACCCTCACTCCCATTTCTACCACAGAGCTCAGGAAGAAAGTGCAACATTCCGGCCTGAGGAAGCACTGACCTTTCCACTAATTTTCACACTAGCTGGGTTATGCATTCTTCAGGGTGCCACAGGCACCACTCGGGCACCATTATACACCTTTTAATACCTACAATCCTAGACACCACTTTAAGGCATTAAAGTGCAAGAACTACCACCTTCCAAACCCCATTCCACAAGTATTTTGGGGCGGTTCTTTTCTGCTGTCCCAGCCAGAGCCTTCTCTGCCCCAAGCTGATATCTTAGATGAATAGTTCCCAACCTTGGGTCCCCATGTGTTCTTTGACTAAAATTCCCAGAAGCCTTCATCACTGGCCAGGATTTCTAGGAGTTGAAGTCCAAGAACTCTGGGGACCCAAGGTTGGGAACCATTGTCTTAGATCATTCAGCTATTTTGTGTCAGGGTTTCTTAATCTCTGTAAAACTCTTGTGTTCCTATAGGTAAAACATAGCTTCTAATGACATGGGTGTATTTTTGTTTTTCAGTAGTCTGGATCCATTTTTCTTAGTTGTGCATAAAACAAGAAAAGATTGGTTTAAACAACCAAACAGAATTTTTATTTAGGAACCATATGAAATAGGCATGAAAGGATAAGTAGGTTCTTGGATATGAATGATAAAAGTTGAAACAACAGTTAAGAACTAAATATGTTTCTTCAGTATTTAAAGTTTAAAATAATTACATTACAGACTCTCAGTCTTTCTTGCACAAACACACTGACCTTAACTGCTAGATAGTTCAGTGGTTTAGATAACTGGTTACAGAAATTGGGAGTTCAATTCACCACTGTGCATCCTTGACAGGGGCTGGTTTCAGTGATCCATGGGGTCCCTTCCAACTCTGCAGTTCTATGATGATGATGATGATGATGATAGGCAGACTTCTCTGCTCTAACTTCTCCTCTCCTCTCTGCTGTTATCTCTCAACTCTTCCAAGATCTCACTCCCACAAAATTCCAATCACGCTAACTAATCATCATTCAGCTACTCAACTGCCAGTCACTTCAGCACTCTGTCCATGACCATCCACAATCAGGCATTCAAACTCTACATAACTGTAATATAAGCAGTTCTACACAGACTTTAAACACAAAGGTCACAGATGGTTGTTGTGGGTTTTTCGGGCTCTTTGGCCGTGTTCTGAAGGTTGTTCTTCCTAACGTTTCGCCAGTCTCTGTGGCCGGCATCTTCAGAGGACAGGAGTCAGAACTCTGTCTGTGGTCTGGTGCAGTTTGTTTGGATAGTTGAGTATTTATAGCTGTGGGATCAACTTTTGTCCTTTTCAGGAGATGGGTGATTGTGGTGATCAGCGTGTTTTTTGTTGTGGGTGTATTGTTGTGATAAGGGGGAGAGATTATCTGTCACTGTGATTGATGGGTGTCGTTAGCTGGTCTTTTGTGTGCAGTGATCACCGGTCCTTGTGCCAAAGAGCCCGAAAAACCCACAACAACCATCAAATCCCGGCCGTGAAAGCCTTCGAGAATACAAAGGTCACAACCGGGCAGAACTGCCACAGCATATCTCAGAAAGATGGCTTGGTCCTCCACCTGTGCCATGTTTCAGAAGTGCTTAGTATAGTTGGACTGTCAAGAACGTGGCTCCTTCTTCAAGGGAGAAGAGCGTTGATCCAAAACTTTATATCTCATTTAAAGTTTTTGTGTAAGACAAATGTTGACATTTGTAGAAATGGGGATTTGGGGGGGGGGGGTCATACACACGTTACTGCTTAAATATGTTATTCTAATGAACTAACCAGGGTGCTTTGAATTGTAGGTAGTTCACACTTACAAGGGACACAGGACAGATATCCATCTTGTGCTGCCATTTGGGGATCATGTAATCTCTGTAGATGATGATAGTGTTCTTATTATTTGGGATACACAGTCAGAAGGTGAGAATTTACTCTTTGTAAAATAACATTAACTATTGAAAGGCAAATACATGAATATGTTTGTAGTGGACATGGATTTAATACTGTTTTGTTTTTTGTTCTGCAGAAGAATACTTGCAACTTAATTTTGATAAGAATGTGTTCACAGTTTCTGCAATTATGCATCCAAGTACCTATTTGAATAAAATTCTTCTTGGTAGTGAACAAGGAAGTCTACAGTTATGGAATGTGAAATCCAAGTAAGAACTGTATATTAAATTAAAAACTGGTTATCGTCTGTTTATTCTCCTAACTGCAAAATCAATGAGTAGAGCTTATTGATAGGCTTGGGGTAATCAGTTGATTGCTTAATTTGGAGAGAAGAAATTCTAAACTTGTGATCATAAATGATACTCTTACATTTGGGATATAGCTGGAGTATATGGGGGGAAAGTGCTTAATGGTATCAAGACTCTGCTGTATTGTGATTGCTTACACCTTATGTGTCTGAAGTTCTTATAGATTGGTTCTTAGCCGTTCTTCAAATTATAATAACCAGTTTGTTTTTCAAACTTCTTTGGAAATAATTTTAGTGACTCTCTGATGCAAAACTTGTTTTCTTTTAAGTTTATGTTTAAAATTCTAGGATAAGAAAAGAATTGGCTAAACCCCTAAAATCATGATCTCCATCACTACAGTTTCTGTTTGAAATCAGTCGGATTTGAATCTATGTAATGCAATCATTGTGCATCTGGCCGCCCTCAGTGACATTTTTGAGTGTTATCTTGTGGGTGGATGTGTATTGACATAATAGCTGAAATTCTGTTCAGTAACTCTCTGGGTGTAAATAGTAATGAAGTCATTATGTTACAGTCTAATTTAATTTAAAAGACTTCCTGTCTCCCTTACCCCCCACTCCCCAGGTTCTGAGACACCCACCCTAGAGATCCCTTTCAACCTGGAGAAGCCTTTGGGAGTCTCAGGACAGCTGAACATTGCCGGCAGCTGTCCTGATTGCAGTGGCAATGGTTTTTGTAGATCGAAGGCTCCCTGCCCCACACCCTGAGGCTCCCAAAGGCTTCCCCAGGTCGAAGGGGATCCCTAGGAAGCTTCAGAATTGGGTGAGGGGTGTGTTTAAGAACTACATTAAATTAAGAGTAGTGTCCATGGTTGAAAATCATTGCCATTTATGCCTGCAAGTTGATCAGCACAATTTCAGACACTGGTTTGAACCCTGAGAACTGCAAGTGGAATGAGTAGCTATAACTTTCACGTTCAGTTTTTCCCCTACAATGTCCTTTACATGCCAGAAAGCCTCCCAGAAATCCAAGAAAACATTCTGTTTGACATGAGATGGGCAGTGGGAAGGTGGAAGTTAGCCAAAATTAGACAGGGGCACAAGTGGAGTTTCCTTGTGTTTGTAGTTCCTCAGTCAGTGTACAAGCTGATAATAGTAATACTTGAATTTTGTTACAAATCACAACTACTGAATAGGGCATCTTTATTAAAACAATAACAAAGTTTCTAAAACGACTCTTTCTGCCAGTGTTTGGAATATTTGATGCACAACAATGTGATCGCTGTAAGCAGAATGTGTTCTGTCTGGTGACTGTACTTACAGCTTACTTTGTCTTGCCATTCTCAGTTCACTTACAATAGGGAAGCAACCTGAAATGAGTAGCTTCCTCTTCATTTATGGAGATGAGGGTTCTGCAGAGTTGGTACTACAGTGGTGCCTCGACTTACGAACTTAATTGGTTCTGGAACTCCGGTTGTAACTGGAAATGGTCGTAAGTCGAAGCGCCATTTCCCATAGGAATGCATTGAAATGCAATTAATCCGTTCTGGCCGAAGAAAAAAACCCCAAAAAACACTGCAAAACCCATCGGAAACGTGATTAATTCGTTCCGGCCGAAGGGAAGAAAAAAAAAGAAAAGCAAACAAACCGTGCAAGACCCTTCGGAAATGCAAAAAAAGCAAAGCAGAAAGCAAACAAACCGTGCAAGACCCTTCGGAAATGCAAAAAAAGCAAAGCAGAAAGCAAACAAACCATGCAAGACCCTTCGGAAAGGCAAAAAAAGCAAAGCAAAAAGCAAACAAACCGTGCAAGACCCATCGGAAATGGGGGGGAAAAACACCAAAAAACAAACAAACCGTGCAAGATCCATCGGAAATGGGGAAAAAACAACCAAAAAACAAACAAATCCTGCAAGACCCATCACAGCATAGAAACATAATCCCACCACCCAGCCCAAAACCACGCTGCAAAACCCACCCAGAACAGTTTTTAAAAAGTAGAAAGCAGCACCTTACCAGGCAGTCTGAAGCCTCCTCCGATCACGCACACTCTAACTGCTGGGGCAAAAGAGCTACAAAGAAGCAGCTTCTTCGCCACCAACGGTTAGCAATTTGAATTCTCTGCCTTTTTCCCCTGCCTTTTTCTGGTTGTAACTCGAAGCTCCGGTCGCAAGTAGAAGCAAAATTTTGCAGCCGGAGCTGGTCGTAACTCGAAAAGGTTGTATGTCGGGACGTTCGTAAGTCGAGGCACCACTGTATTTGCTTGTGGAAGGAGCTATGTGGTCAGTAGTCATTAACATCTTACCCTCACCAAGTTGATAGGGCTGTGTTTCAGAACCTAGGTCTTAATTCCTTCTTCAGTTGGCAATCGCTGGAATAAAGATTAATATTTCTGATAAGCCTATCCTGTCACTCTAGACATCCCGCTCCATATATGTTAAATTATATTAAAGTTGAATAGGAAAAAAAAATGTGGTCAGCCACTCTGGGAAATATGGAAATGACACCATATTTAGAGTGCATCTTATCACCCCATTTGGAACAGCTGATCTTAAAAATGGCAGAGGTAAACGAGAAGGCTGGATCTCAGTTGATTGAGAAAGTTCTAGGGCAGGGACAACAAACCATCGGCACTCCAGATTTTTGGACTTCAACTCCCAGAATCCTTAGTCTGTATCCCCAATAATAAAAGACTGTGGGAGTTATAGTCCAAAACATCTGGAATACCAAAGGTTTGGCCCCCCCATCCTAGAGGTTAATTTTTTTAAAAAATGACATTAAACATTGTTAACTATTCCACCTTCCCACAGCAAACTATTATATACGTTTCCAGGATGGGGTGCAGGAGTGACAGTCCTTGAGCAGGTAAGTGTGATTTGTAGACCAATAAAAAGTGAAAATACAACAATTGTATCCTATTCATTGAGTCACTTGCAGAAGTCTTTTTGAGTATTTTAGGCTATATCAAATAGCCAGAACTCACACCATTTAACTCTTTCCTTTAGTTGCTAGTCCAGAATAGTAAAACTACTGTTTCTGCAGAGTTTCTTCATGCCTAGAATGTTGGATTATTTGGAATTGTTATGATTTAGTTGTAATATTGTTGCAAGCAGCTTAGACAAGTGAAATCAATTTATATTCTGATATTTTCGGAAACCCCCTACCATTTGCTTGTAGGGCAAAATCTGAATGAGATAGAGGTGCCACAGACTGATGGTTTTTGGTCTGGGGAGTGGACAGATTTTTTGAATGATGTAACACTCCTTCTGAAAGTGCAGATCTGTAGTATGAGAGTCCTAAACTGTCACTGGCGGCCCACATATTTAAAGGAACACCTCTCCTAGTTCCAAGAATTATGTTTAGAATATTGAGACATCAGAAACTTCAGTCTCAAGCATCTGGGGCTAAGAGTAATAACCAGTGTAATATTTTTGGGTCTGGATTCATAAACCTCTTATTGATAAACTGAAATTACCTTAGACCCTGTAGTGTGGCCTACAGGCAGGAATAACCTGACCACACTTGATTTATATAAATTAAGGAAACTATAATCATTCTGCGTCATAAGGGGGGAAATCCAAAATAATTATTTTGGTATTACCTTTATTAAAATCAGACAATGCTACAAAGCTGGTCAAGCCTTTGGGTTCTCCAGAGCTACTTGTCGGGCTAGAAAGTATAAAAAGTGGGACCTGGGGCCATAAACAGAAGAGAAAAACATTTAGTCACTTATTGTGCCAATGAGGGCTGCAATTTAGACAGAATCTTAAAACGGATATTTAAAGACAAAATGAATTTATTTATTATTTTATTTATTAGATTAATATACCGCCCATCTAGAACGTGTCTACTCTGGGCAGTTTAATAGGTATCTGCTGGGGATCCTACCCCATATTATTGATAGGATATTTGTGATGTGTTTTGAAATCCAAACAATCATATAGAGGTAATCATACAACCTTCCTTACAGGCGCCAGCAGTGGATGTCATTGCAGTAGGTCTTGTGTCTGGTCACATCATAGTGCATAATATTAGGTTTGATGAAATGCTAATGAAGTTTCAACAAGACTGGGGTCCCATAACAGCAATAGCATTTCGTACAGGTAAACTTTAGCATTTACTAGAAACTAATAACTAGAAATGGAAAATGTACATGATATAATGTCAGCTAGATCATAGATGTGAACTAAAACATAAAGTTTAAGCACAATTTTAAGTTTAACCTCCTTTAATGCAAAGTCATCTTTGTCCAGTACTGTCAGCGATAAATTATTTGCCTGGCATGACTGATACTGTAGTTTTAATAAGACACTCCAGGCCATGATTTAGAAGACCATGGATTGTCTTGAGTGTTCTCCATTTGTGTGTACAGCTTTGTAGATAACTTCCTGATCTCATCAAACCTTAATTTACTGTTTCATCTCAGCCAGTATACAATGGTTTGAATGAGAACCTCTAAACTAAGATTGGTATTTTCAGAATTTTGCCTGTGTTTGTATATTTAAATCTGTTATAATTTCATTTGGCTTTATTTTCCAGTATTGAATGGTTGTGCTGTTTATTTACAACCATTTTTAATCTGATGTGCCTTAATCACTACAACAGGAAATCCATATTTACCCATATTTACCCCCTCTTTATGTGATCAGATGGGCACCCAGTTATGGCTGCTGGAAGTCCTGTTGGACATATTGGATTGTGGGATCTGGAAGAAAAGAAACTTCTAGGCCAGATGAGAGACACACATTCCACAGCAGTGTCTGGTATGTCATTTGTCCAAGGAGAGCCACTTCTTATTACTAATGGTTCGGACAATGCTATAAGGGTAAGTTGTGTTTGGTTTTTAATTTTCATTTTCCACATGGATGTTCCTGAGATGATTTATAAGTAATGCATCTAAGAATACAATGAATCGGGATGGATTTTATTTAAATCTGAGTCAAGCTTTATTCCCTTTACTCAGGAACAAAAATTTCATATTCACAAAAGTGTTTCCCCAGAATGGCAGTATTTCTTATCAGTGATAAGATGCAAGATATTTTGTAGGATAAGAAGTGCACAATTAAGTATTGTATGTTGAGGGCATTGTATACTGTCCTTTTCACAATTCTAAGGCAGTTACTGTTTTGAGTTGGAAGTTTGGCTTTAGCCAGTTGTATGGCCCTTCACTGCTGGTAATCTTCTGTGCCAATTCCACCTAGAATTGCCACTTCAGACTTTCTGTTGCCCCCACACAGAGGCAAACCTAAATGCCTTCCCACAGTCTTCTCAGTATAGCTGCTGCCCCAAGGATTTTTATGGGTCCTACCCCACTCCACCCATTTTTCGGGTTGAAGTTTAGCAGCTCTTCATTCTCTTTAAATCTACTGGCATTACTGACCATGCAATAGGAGTGGTTGTGATAAATAACACATACAATTTTATTAAGTACAGTTTGTGATGCTAGATTACTGACTTCTTATTGGCCTCCGATGCATTTAACTTACATCAGTTACAGTTACTCTTTATCCGTCACTACGCTACTATCAATGCACCAATAACGTCTGTGATAAAGTCTGTGATTTGGTATTGGATTTCTTTAAGGACTCCCCATGTGAATATTGGTCTGAATCCATATTTTGCTTTTGAAATTTCCAAGCTTTGAAAAGTGCCATTCTTCGTGGGCTAGATGAGTGACACTTTGTTGAGAAAATTTATGGAGAGCTTGTGCCCATGTAATGTTCACTGGTAAGCTTACTTACAATGCAAGGAGAAGTTTTTGAGTTTTAAAAATAGCCAACTCCTCCGTTTTGTATGTAGTTTGCTAGTTCCTTGTGTGATTATATTATGCACATTTGCACCAGTCACAGTTACAGTGTTAGAATGGTGCTTACTTTAAGCAGAAAACACTACTTGTGAAGCCCTAATATCACTCTTTTTTGTTTGTTCTTCCAGGCAGAGACCATGAGACTTTTAACAATTTGTTGAGTGAGATGTCTAGCCCTGTTACTAGGCTTGAAATTAAGCCTGGTGTGGGCAACTGTTGGGCCTTTGAATTTTTTTTTTAATGTATTTTTTATTTTTAAAAACTAGCCGTTGGACGTTTTTGTCCTTTAACTCCCATCAACCCCGGCCAGCAGGAGGGGGATTTGTGGAGTTTAAATCTCTCCAAGCTGACTGTTGCCTATTCCTGCATTAAGCCACGGGAGAGGAAGTAGCAGAGGTAGCATGCTTTCTGATATATTACTATTACTGGGAGGTACCCCCTTAATCAAACACGTGTGACCTGCCCTCTGTCGTACTAGGCAGTGAGATAGAAAGTGCTGCAGCAGCTTGACTCAGATTGTGCATGGACTCGCTGAAACTAGGTCAGTATGTGGGGAAGTTGGTGTTAGCAGTAACTGTTAGCTAAATAGACAGGGACAAGGCCTGCTAAAATTGCTCCCTGATTGAAAGTAAAACCTGTCAGTCACAGAAATACTGTACCTTCTTTTGCCTCTGTTGTTTTTCATTTGTGGAGAATTGAGGGAGAAATGTTTCTGTTTTTGTAGCTAACAGTCTATATCTTTGGCTTGCAACCAAATCATTAACCAACTTTTGGAACTGATGTGATGCACTTTTGAAGATTTTCAGCTTTGACTTAGATGTCTTTGCAGTCTCTCTGAAGCCACTCACTTCAGTTCTAGATTAGTTCATCATTGAAGCAAATTCTCTTATAGAGTCTCCCTTTGATATAAGGTCCACTTGCTTGTAGCTTCTTCAGAGTCTGTTCAATGTTATTTATAATCCAGTAAAGTTTGTAATCCAAACAGCTCTGTCGGCTTGCTCTGGTCCCTCTCTCATAGTTTTCTTACGTTTGTTTGCTTATTGAATAGGTATGGATCTTTGATGGCCCTGGAGGAAATGGTAGACTGCTGAGATACAGAATGGGACATAGTGCACCTCCAACAAAAATCAGATATCATGGGCAAAATGGGCAGCAGATTCTTAGTGCCGGTAAGTATTTCTTCAGCTTTTTCTTCTGCAGAAATGAGTAACAGTATTTTGAAGAAAGCGGTGTGATCCTGCTTAGCATGTTGTTACATCTAGTGTGTCTGATTTTGAAATTCAGTTTCAAATGATATATTAGTCAGAGGCAGGCAGCTTTTTCTATGAGCTCACCTCACTTTTGCTCAAAATGCAGGTTGAATCATGACTGATGTTTACCTGTTTCACCTTTAATTTCCTAGTCCTTCACTTCAGGAAAATATTAGGGTTTTTGTGACCAGTCCAAATGGGAGACTTGCATTTTAATAAACACTTGCTCCTGTCAGCAGTGTCCCAACATGTAAATGTTGATCTGGGGATAATTTCAAATGGTGTTAGGTAGTGAAGGATAAGCTGACTTTATTATAAAAGCAATATTGTAATCCATTGTTTCTACAATCAGTTAAATGTATAGGTTGATAAGCATGTCTAAATGATTTTATGAACAGGCATGTCTTTTCCATTTCTTAACATTTTCTTATGTTATAACATAGGTCAAGATGGTACCTTGCAGTCATTTTCCACAGTGCATGAAAGATTCAATAAAAGTTTAGGACGTGGTAAGTGTGAAAGTATATAAAATGTCAACTCTGCAGATAATCAAATATCAGTTAAAATTAAGGATATACACTAGCACCAAGATTCAGATTTGGAATTTGGAATTACAGCCTTTGGATCTGGAATTCAGAATTTTAAAAATTCAGAATTTCTGGATATGTGGAACTCTGTTACAGTCAATATGAATACTGTTTAGTCATTATTTTCCCCTTTAAAAAGCACAAACAGGCAAAACATTTCTAAAGGATTTCCCCATGTCCTTCCCAGTGATTCTGCCAAAGAGTGCAACTAACATTCAGCGGTGCCTAGGAATTAGGACATGACTGTCATGGGTGTACTGATTGAACCCTGAACAGTGGAAACGCCAGCAGCATTGAGGGAGCAGATGACAGGTTGTACTGGGGAGTGGGCAACTGCCCTGGGCAGCACTGGCAGGCAGAGTGGAGCAGCAGATAGCCTGTGGTGGATGGGAATTGTGTCAACAGCACGGGGCCCAGCACAGTTGAGTGAGTGAGCACAATCTTGGAGTAGCCGTTGCAAAAATGAAAGAGGCAGAAGGAGAAGGCAGCAGACTGAAGCATGGCATACATAATACTGTGAGCAGGGTGCACCATTTTCTCTTACTTCAGGAAAGCCCAGCAGTGACAGGTTGCCCTTAATGAAAAATATTTTTTCCCTGCAGATCCAGGTTCTGGGCATGAGCAGTGTGGACTGACAATGTCCTCAGCCTGAGAGAATACTCTCTCACTAGGCACACTAGTTGGTGGGCAAGAAAGCAGTCCCACTGCCACCTTGGCCAGACTCTTCCCAAACAGGCTCCTTCTCAGCCCATTAGTTAAGACAAGGGATTGTTCTCTTTTGGCTTGCAGGATTCCTGCCTCTATACCTCTGCCTTTGCCATGCCCTGCCTCTGGGATGTTGTATCTGGAGGACAAGCCCCTACTATGCTTGGCAAGGCAGTGTCCCAGAAAGCTTGCCCTGTTGTTGCAGGGGTGAGAGACTTGGACATTGGAATACAACTGTTGGTACTGCTGTTTGCGGTGGTATCAATATGGCTAGTTTTTTCCAGCTCTGTGTGACCCCTCAGTGCTAGCCAGACCTAATGACTTTCAATACCATTGCACTCTTTGTATTTCTTCATAAACAAGAGTTAATGTGAGTTTCCTTTGAAATGTTTACATACTCTTTGAAGGAATATTTGAAATGTGATTATTTTTAGTTACTGCTTTGGCACAGAGAAGTAACTGTGTCTCCCTGAACCAACAGAAGTCATATTCAGGAAAGAAAGTATGATTAAAACGATTGTTGGTTTGTTTGCTTTACTCTGCTAATTAAATTTGTTTTTGTTTGCTTGTTTAAACATATCACCTCATCCTAATTTTGGTGTATTTTGCTTTGAGATAACAATCAGAATGAGATGTTATCAAGAGAAGGATGGAAAAATAAGTCTTTCATAGTGTATAAAAATCGTGAAGTATCTTTGTCATGATTTTTTTATTTTAAAGGTTCTATAAATAAGAAGAAGTCAAAAAAGAAAGGCTTTCAGTATGGTACAATGGCACTTCCTCCTATTACAACATTTGCAACAGGTAAGTAAATCTTTGATTTGAATGATTGAATAGCTGAGATAAGAAGATATCAAATACTTTTTTTAAAAAACATATCCATGTGTTGCCAGTTTCAGAAAGTATTTCAAAAGCACTTTGGTTTGCATCATGCCTTGCCAATAGAATAACACAGTTTTTGTCTTATGAAACTGAGACTAGTGTCAACTGAACAAAAGTTGCCACTGTAGTTTTGGAAAATTTAAAATTATGGTATATATTGTCGTCATTGTTTGTAGGAAAAGACTGTTACCTTTCCAGTTTTTCTTAAGATTATGAACTCTTTAGATTGATTTTGTATTTGGTAATATTATCCATTGTCTTTGATTTCCTTTGTGTTTCACGATCTGGAATTGGGAAATACCTGTTTAAAAATTTACTGGCCTTTAACAAAATAGTGAGCAGATTTCAAGAGTTTTTCAGAACTCTTTTTTTGCAGATATAAACTGGATTAGATTCTCAGAGGGGAAGACAGATGTGATTGCCTCAAGCCTCCTTCAGCTAGACTTGCTTGCTTGCTTATTTATTTGTTTGTTTGTTTGGTGATTGATTGATTGATTGATTGATTGATTGATTGATTGATTGATTCAACTTGTGTACTGCCCCATAGTGCTGGAGCATTCTCTGGGTAGTTTACAACATAGTTGTGCAAATAACATTTTTGCCACCTTCTAGCAGAACACAGGGTTCCTTTCCATAAATCTGTTCCTGCTGCTAATGAAACAAGCATCCAGTACACTATTTCAGAAATTCTACTCCTTTTCTTCACTTCCACTTCAGCCAGTTAAAGGATTTTATTTCAGCCTTCTGCTACTATCACCAGTTTCAAACCGGAAGCCTTTCAGTGGTTAAATGTTTGTTCAAGTCCCTGTTTAGCTCAGCTGTGGCCAAGCATCCAGCATGGATGTTGGTTCCTTGGTAACAGCTACTGAGAAGAGGTGTTTGTTGTATAAAAACAATAGGTATTTTTATTTTAAAAGCAAAATAAATACTAAGAGTTAAATCAACAGCAGTACACTTAGGTCACATATATATGAATGCTAATAGTTATCTTTCTGCAATTTATATCTTCTTTATAATTTATAATCCAATCTAAAGCTGATCTAGCTGTTACTCCTAACAACTGTTTAACATTTGCAGTCCTAACTATCTAAAGCTTCTCATCTGAATTGTTCCCAGTTCAGTCCATTCCCTGTTTGATTGAACTCTTACATAGTAAGAATTCTGCATTTAATTTCAGAGACAGCTCGTCAGAGTGACTGGGATGGAATCATTGCTTGCCATCAAGGTTATGTAACCTGTACTACCTGGAATTATCAGAAATGTTCAATGGGTATCTATAAACTGAAACCAAAAGACTTCAGCAAAAATAAACCTCTTGGTGTATATGCAACAGTAAGTTTTTTAAAAAATTGTTGTTCACGTTAGCGTCATATATAGAGTAGCATATGTAAAATCAATAATAAAATGGAATCATGTAATACAATTATATGAAATACATAAGAGTATACGAAAGTGAAGATGTATGTTAATTACAGCTGCTGAGGACCCTTGGTTGGAGGTGCGGTTGTTAAATGACAAGTCAAGTGAAATGTAAGGCAGCTAACATTCTGCATGAACATGCTGACCTGGCTTACATTACAGATATTTGGTTGCATAAAGCTGGGGGAGTTCGTCTTTCTCAGCCTTGCCCACCTGGGTTCTCTGTGCAGCAACAGACCAGACCTGTGGGCAGGTGGGAGAAGTTGCAATAGGCTGTCAATGTTCAGTCAGTATTATCAGGTGTTCTGTCCCATGGGCTGCTGGGTCTGAGTATATATACCGGAGAGGGAATGCCTGGGACCAGAAAGGGATTCTGCTGGTGTACCACCCGCCCTGCTCCCTGCCTGAGTTGTCTCCTTGCCTGAGCTGGTCTCGGGCATGGTGCTGGAATCACCTTGGCTTGTGGTGCTGGGAGACTGCAGTATCCATGCGGATACCAGTTTATCAGAAGTTGCTTAGGAATTCATGTCTCCTATGACAACCATGTCTGACCCCACTTATGTTGCAAGGCGCCCTCATGACCTGGTTTTCTGTACTGAGCAGGATGGTGATGATCTGGGTGTGGGGGAATTCTCAGTAGTTCCATTGTCATTGACAAATCACTACCTGGCAGGGTTTAGGCTTATTTTAACTCTGAGCCTTTGGGGAGTTAAAATAAGAGCAATTAAAATGGTCTGCCCTAGAAAACTGATGGATCCAGATGGTTTCTTGATAGCTCTTGGGAAGTTTTCTGCTGTCTTGGCAGGTGATTGTGTTGAGTCCTTGGCTGATCTCTGGAACTGGGAAACAGCCAGGGCTGTTGACACAATCTCTCCTAAAACTCCCTTCCATGGAGTGCAGCCATACTAGCTTCTTAGTTTACTAGAGAGCGAAGAGCAATGAAATAAGTGGGATGGACACAAGACCAGCAATGTTGGAAAACCTGGATCTGATCAAACATAGATTAAGCTAATTGGAAATCCTACTCTGTGAGCTATGCTTTGCCACCATTGTGTCAGTACAGAACCATCTAGCAGAGCTCTTTCAGTTGGTCAGAGGCCTGTTGGACAGATGTTCGCAAGAGAGGGATGTTAACTAAAAATATTGGTTTTAATATTGACAAATATTTGATTGTTTTAATATAGTTTTTATGGTATTTTTAAAAAACTGTGATTATTGTATAGTTTTAATTGTTGTTTGCCTTGAGTCTCCAATGAGGAGAAAAATGGCGTATAACATGCATACATACATACATACATACATACATACATACATACATACATACATACATACATACATACATACATACAGTATATCACAGAAGTGAGTACACCCCCTCACATTTCATAAATATTTTAGTATATCTTTTCATGTGACAACACTGAAGAAATGACACTCGGCTATAGTGTAAAGCAGTGAGTATATAGCTTGTATAACAGTGTAAATGTGCTGTCCCCTCAAAATAACTCAACACACAGCCATTAATGTCTAAACCGCTGGCAGCAAAAGTGAGTACACCCCTAAGTGACAATGTCCAAATTGGGCCCAAGTAGCCAAAACATTTGCAACTGCAACAGTTTTCTGAGAGAAGGGTTGCATTTTCTGACAGAATTGAAAGGGTGCCAATATTTTTGGCCATGACTGTATGAAGTATTTGCATGTAAAGCAGTTTTGATGTTCAAAAGCTCATTTATTTGAACAGGTCAAATAAAAATTATTTGAAAGTAAATCAAATTATATTGAATAATTGCTATCAGAGTACGTAAGATGATGACATGTTTAGTCACAATACTGAAGTAGATACTTATGTTTGGAAAAGTACGTAAAGTTTTATTGTACTGTGTTTTTCAAATAGGATAGGACACAGGCTTTCTTAAGCTTTTTTTTTTTAAAGCAGCAAGGAAATGGCACTAGAAGGAGATAAAAAATGTTATTTTATAAAAATTATGTTGTCTTTCTCTTTTTCTGAAAGGCAGCAGATATCACTTCCTGTGGAAACTTTGCAGTAATTGGACTTACAACAGGACATGTAGATGTATATAATATGCAGTCTGGCATTCACAGAGGACGTTATGGCAAAGAAAAAGGTAAAACACTGGAACTTAAGAATATTTTAATAATAATTCATTTGTTCTGTTCTGTGCACAAATCCCATAACTGAAGTTGAGATGGCATCTTGTGGAAATATTCTCAGATTTTTTTTTAAAAAAAATTCCTGGCTAGTGTTGATACACAGTGTTGATACACATACAGGACTGTGAGAACTAGGCAAGGGCTTGTGTTTAGTATGTGTGATATGGTTCTGTATCTGTGGTACTAGCATATGCCACCCTATCCCTGTGTATATGTAACAGATGTAAGATAATTTGCCCATTGAACAAAGGAACATTCTACTAGAGATGAACGTCAATCCAGCTGCTTCAGCTAGCCCATAACACATTATGTGACAGATTGATGGCTGCAGTTTCAAATGTCTGCATATTAATTTGAGCCATTAAATTTGATGTGTTGTAAAATAGAGGTGGGAAATAAAGCTTCATGCACCTAATACAAATCTGATCTGATATAACTCGGCAGTAATGAGAGGGAACATTGCAAGCATGAAAAACTTGACTTGGAAGACTGTGGCCCCCTGTATGTTCCCATCAGCCCCTTACAGCCTGGCTGATGGTGAGGGATCAAGAGGGTTGTCGGACATTGGTATATCGAGGGTCACAGGTTCTGCAATCTTCCTGAAAAGTATTATTGTATAAAGATTGTCATGCAAAATGAGGAAGGTAACTTACCTAGAATCCCATAGTGATCACATTATACCTTATTGCAAGAAAAGGATGACATATTGGCTTTGTTCTGCTATCCAGGAAGATGTCATAGTTGTTTAGATTGGAGCCTCATGGTGCATTGGTTAAACTGCAGTACTGCAATGAAGGCTCTGCTCACAATCTGAGTTCACTTCTGATGGGCTCAGGTAGCCGGCTCAAGGTTGACTCAGCCTTCCATCTTTCCACATTTGGTAAAGTGACTACTCAGGTCATTGGGTGGCGGCAATAGGTAGCCTGCATAATTAAATTGTAAAACCCCCAGAGAGTGCTTTAAACATTGTGGAGTGGTATATAACATTGCTCTGTTTGTTTGCTTTTAGATTGTGAGTTATACTAAGGACCTGTCTATCTAGATTTAAGTTTATAAATAATAGTGTGTATGGCATTAAACTATTTGCTTCATAAAGCCTATGAAGTGGAACTAAAATAAAAATGAAAATTCACTTTTTTGTGATCAAAGCTCATGATGGTTCCATAAGAGGAGTAGCAGTGGATGGATTAAACCAGTTTACAATCACAGCCGGAAGTGAGGGGTTGATCAAGTTCTGGAAATTCAAGACCACGAACTTTGTCCATTCTATTAATCTTCCCTCTTCTCCAAATAAGATATTGCTTCACAGAGACAGGTGAGACTACAAGATTTGTTAGATTGTTAAAAATGGTTAAAACATTTCTACACTTCATTATTCTTATTTAAAGAAAACAGTTGCACCAATAGAATTTCAGTCCTTGTGGTTTCTCAAAATTGTGTCCCCCTTACCTCTTCAGGTAATAGTAGGAGTTGTAACCCTAGCAAACAGAGTTATTGTGCGACTGTCAGGTTGATTTCGGGAAATTCTGCTGTGATATCCTGAAGTAACTTGCTAAGATACTGACTAATGATACACCAGAAAAATTTCTCTCATGGAAAAAAAAAAAGAAATGTAATGAGCCAGGTCCTCAGGCTAACTATAGTCATACAGTGGTGCCTCGCTAGACGATGTTAATCCGTTCCACGAGGATCGCTGTCTAGCGAAAACATCGTCTAGCGAAGCACGTTTTCCCATTGGAATGCATTGAAATCGCTTCAATGCGTTCCAAGGGAAAATGCAGTCGTCTAGCGAAAATTTCCCATAGGGAAACCTCGTCTAGCGAGTGCGGGTCCCCATAGGAATGCACTGACAGCTGCACTGACAGCTTTTCACCACTAGTCGGCGCACGCCTATGGGGAAACCTCATCGTCTAGCGAAAATCGCCATAGGGAAACATCGTTTTGCGAAGCGCAGTAGCGATCGCAAAAAGGCATCGTCTAGCGATTTCCTCGTCCTGCGAGGCAATCGTCTAGCGAGGCACCACTGTATAGAGCCTCGTGGTGCAGTGGTTAAACTGCTGTCCTGCAGCCAAAACTGTGCTCACAACCCAGGGTTCAATCCCAGGTAGCCGGCTCAAGGTTGACTCAGCCTTCTATCCTTACCAAGATTGGTAAAACGAGTACCCAGCTCGCGGGGGGGGGGGGGGCAATGTGTAGCCTGCATAATTAACTTATAAATCGCCCAGAGAGTGCTTTAAGTGCTATGGGGTGGTATATAAGCAGCACACTTTGCTTTATAAACAAAAAGCCCTTCTGGTAATGATGTCCAGTTATTTTCTCTCAAAATAATTGAACAGGATCATCTGAAACCTTTATTTAGGGAAAGCACTGCAGATCTATGGAGGACTCATTGTGTGTGTGTGTGTGTGTGTTGATACTTTTTTAATCTTAACGAACCAAGGTGAGGAACAAGGTAGGATCCTTAACAGTTCCCCTATCTTAACCTACATCCTTATCAAAGACCCACTTCCTCTACCTGCAAGCCACCAGACACGCTGTTTAGGCGACCAGCCTTAAAGGAGCTCAGTGAACACACTTAGACGGGAGCATCTAGCTGTGCACCTGCCTGACGTTGCATTCTTCACAGTTTCAGCATCCAGTTTGAAGAAGAGTTGGGTCCTACTTACATGTAGCCTCCAAATGTAATCAGGAACCGAACATTTCCCGGGTTCTTGTTTGTGTGTAGAGCCTACATGTGAGCAGGACATAATGATGGAAGTGGAAGTGTATTTGCTATGCTAACACTTACCCATGCCTGTATGAGGCTTGTGTCTCCAAAGACTATGTGCCTCTTTGCTCAGCGTGGACAGCCTTCAAACCTGAGTAGTTCAAACCAGTCCTTCTTAACAAGACATTAGCAAGTCCCAAGCAGTATCTGCAGTATCACAGAAAGATCCTTGCAGTAACGGGTGGCAGCCCTAATTCTACAAATGCCATATTAGGAAGATGGCCATGTATTTGCTTTGGAGAATCTGTAAAGAAACTTTGTTTCCTGCCAGACGTCTGCCCCATAAAACTGGATTGTGGCTTCAGCTGTTTAAAAAAATTAAGTAGAAGGGTTAACTAAGTGGCTACCTCTGGAATTAAAAATGCAATTGGATGATTACTGCTCCTCAATTTGATGTCAACTTAAATGTTGTTTCCACGTAAGCTTTTTGTCCAGATTCAAGCCTGCGTGTTTGAAATGACAGACAGTTCCCCAATAAGTTCCATCCAGGATTCGTTTTCAGTTCCTCCCAAAGAACTGTGACGTTGGGTTTAGAATAATTAATAGACAATGTTTCTTCTCTGCATATCTGCCCCAGACTCTCCGACTTTCTCCTACGGCTGGTTTTACTTGGATAAATTTTTTTGCCCTCTGTGAACTCCAAAAATCTCCTCTGGAAAGCCCGAGGAAGAGGAGGAGGAGGAGGAAGCATGGTTTTGGCATTGTAGCAGTACGTTAATTCGAGGTCTTCCCAGAGGAAAATAATTCATAGATTTATAAATGGATTTTAAAAACTGAATGAAATTAGAGCCTACCAATCAGCATCCAAAGTAGATCACCTGCCTGCATGCAAGTCCCCTTTTTGCCCAGTGTTTCTTACATGTGTCCTTGTTATATTCAAATGTCATTCTGACATGAAAATGTCCATATGTGAAATTGTTTAGGATAGTTTTACCCATAAATATTCCTTCTGAGCTCTCTTTTAAAGCTGTATGTATGGTCTTTGGAACAATGGAAGTGTTTCTAAGACTATCAGTTAAGGACAATCCCTGTGTATTTTGAATGTTTGTTTATATTCTACTGAATTTTCCTAGTGGCATTCTGGGAATTGCAATGGATGATTTCGGCATTGTGGTTCTGGATACAGAGACAAGAAAAATTGTAAGGCAGTTTTTTGGGCACCAAGGCCAGATAAATGACATGGTATGTTTGCATCTATACGTTTCTATCTAAATGATATGAAAGGTTATGTTATGTGCTGAAATGTATCTACGTTAATTCAGATCTTGCACTTCAGAGGTTTATGCAGAAGGAAATGTTAGAATTATATATGGATCCTTTGCTCTGGGAGTACCAAATTCTTGACCAGTAAGGAAAGGGAGAGCATGTGACACTCTCCTTATTGTATGAATAACTGGAAATCCCATTTAAGTCCCTTTGTACTTTCTAAAGGAAAGAAGGAATGTAGATTTTATATTGCTGCTGTTTGTTAGTCTTTCCCTAAGTATTTTTTGGCTTGCACATAAATCCAGTTTTGAACAATTCCTATTCAATTAGATACTTTTGTAGGCAGTTTGGTAGACAATGACTGCCTAGCATCTGAATCTTCAGTTCATTTACTTGCTGATCTCTCTCTGCCATTCCAAACAATGTAGGTGAATCTTGTAAATTCTACATTTATCAGGATTTTTGTAATTTTTCCTCTTCAAAATACATTGAGCTATTGAGAAGAACAGTATGAAGTGCAGAATTTCAATATGTACAAAAATCAATAGTAGATGTAATTCACCGGAGAGCAGTACTGACGAGTCAGTCAGAATGTGCAACCATCAAGATGTTGTTGGACTGCAACTCTCATCAGCCATAGCCAGTTTATAAAAAATAGAAACTTCCACTATCTGGAAGTTTATATATTCCCCATCCCTGTTCTAGTCATTTTCGGGTTTTAAGTGTTTCTGCAGTGGACATTGTTTACGCTGATATTAAACTGCCAAGTGAATCCTAGCTAATACTTAAACAGTTTGTGGACCATCAGTTTATTACCCAATAAAAGATGAACGGTTCTCTGTTCTAGACTTTCAGTCCTGATGGTCGTTGGCTAATAAGTGCATCTATGGACTGTACCATTAGGACTTGGGATCTGCCATCTGGATGGTGAGTACATTTAGGGATTACATTCAACCAAATGAACTGTACTTTAAGCCACAAATCAGATTTATGGTCCACTGAAGATCTGTCTTGAGAGTTTCCTTATGTATACAAAAGTGACCAAAATCCTGTTGTAGAATACTGCATGTCTAAGATCTCTTGCACACCAGGATCCAGGTGTGTGTACACATGCAACAGATAGCGCAAATGATGGGGCACACCAATTGTGCAGTTTCCAGTTCATGATTGCAGTGGGATTTTGGCCAGTATGTTTTAATGTCTTACTCAAATTTGCACTATTTTAAGATTAGTACTGGTGTTATTTTAGACCATAAAAGTTTATGATTACAGGAATGATTTGTGACTGTCCAGCTGAGTTATAACTGAGTTATTTTATCCATGTTGGAATGAGTTTGGAAACAATTGAGACTTTTGCATAGACAGAGTATTTTGTGAATCTCGAAAATTCATGGCAGAACTAAAAAATGATCCCTCTCTCTGTAGCATTAAAGACAGATTGATAAAGGAAGGAATTAGGATTACATAGGTTTTTAAGCACTTGTGTACAGGATATCGAAGGAAAGAGGAGTTTTTTATTGCCCATCTGCACTGTCAGTTTACAATTGGCTGAACACTGATTTAGGGAAGACAAGTTGGCATTGTGCCTGTTGTTAGTCTAAGGGTTACACCCTTAACAGTAATTCACTAAATCTGAGTGGGAGGCTTGCCTTGAAATTAGAGATGGGCACTAATCGCTTTGTGCCGGGTGGTCGTGGCACCACAGGCGCCGCGTGTTCCCTTCCCCACCCTCCCAGACAGCTTCCCCACTCACCAGCCAGTGCGTGCTGCTCTTCTCCTTATCCTTGGGTGTTTGCCCAGTCCCAGCACGAGCATCTGCTTTCCTCCGCTTGCTCCGGCAGCAACCCACTCAGACAAAGAAGTGGGGCAGGGATTCCTGCAGCGCTGCCTTTGGGTGGGCGGCTGCTGGTGGAAGCAGAAGAGGGAAGCAGATGCTCCTGCCGGGAAGAAGAAGAGGAGAAGGGCAGCGTGCACCAGCTAGTGAGTGGGGGAGCTGGCTGGGGTGGGGGAAGGGGACCTGCAGCACCTGTGGTGGTGTGCTGATGACACACAACGGCCCAGCACAAAGCAGTTCATGCCCATCTCTACTTGAAATGCAATTGATTCCCCCCCTCCCAAAAAGAATTCTTAAAAGAATGCAGCAGGCATTTATTTTAACTTCTATTTTGAATTGGAGCACCCCTTTTTACTACTCTGGTACATACCTTAGTTCATTTTTTATTGTATCCATGCCTAAGTGTTCTATCCCCACTGCCAAGGACACACCAGAGTAATCTCTACTGTATTCAGTCTCCCACTCCCTCTGTGGAGGGCAACGTGATGTTGGCATGCTTTGTGTCATGCATAAATTCAGAGCCTTGAGTTGAGTTGGGAGGTCAAATAGGCCTCTGAAATGGAGAACGGAGCTTGGAGTCCTGCAGAGGAAGCATTGTGGATGAAGTATAGTTCTTTGAGAGTTCCCTGTATAAAGCCTAATGGGGCAGCAAAACTACCCTTCCCACAATACCCAAAGCTTCCTGGGAAGCACTGAGGCAGGAAGTAGGCCCCAGACAGCCTACTGAGCTGGGCAGTGACAGTGGAGGAGAAGAGGAGGCCTGGAGAGAGTAAGTTAGGTGCTGGGGCCCGTGAAGGGAGGCTTTCTGCAGGCAGGGAAACGAAATGCCAGTGATGAAAAAGTTTGTTTCGTTTCACTTTGTGAAAGCGCAGTTCCCCAAATTGCCTACAAAACCGGCCTGGCTCATGGGGTTTTTTGGTCCGTGATTTGTTTTCTGCCTATTTCTAGTAGTGTTCCAGTAAGTCTTGCTATGGCTCTCTCCGACTGTGTCAGATATAATTAAATTGATCCAACTAGTCTTATTCATTAAATGATCTATTAATTGATAAATTATTTTTTTCTTGCAGCCTTGTTGACTGTTTTCTGTTAGATTCAGCACCAGTAAGCATCACTATGTCTCCCACTGGAGATTTCCTGGCTTCTTCCCATGTGGATGATCTTGGAATTTACCTGTGGTGAGTCAGTTTTACTGCAGAAGGGCACATCAGACGGTTGTTCGGTTATTCCATGATAAGTTTCCAAAGTTCTAAGATGCATTCTTTGGATAGTGAAATTTTTGTAAATGTAACAGAATTCAGAATATATATGATTTGGAAGTGAATTCTGTTATTCTGTTGTGTGAGTTTGAATTTGCTTATGACATAGACAAAGATTAAAATAATTACTTATTTCAGTTTTAAAAAACCCTTTTTAAATTGAAGGGGCCTATGTTATGTCTAAAACTATTTTTAAATTTTTCTTATCTTCAGAAACAGCTCACCTTGTGATATGGGTTGAAGCTGCCATTTAGGATGCAAACCTAAGATGCTGTTGTAGGTGTAAAGCCTGTTGTATTTCATTTGTGGCTTTTTTTGTTTTCAGTCAGTGGCCTTAGGATTGCACACCATTTTACATTTACAACTACTATCTGTGAACATTTAGGTATAGCAGATGGAACCATAGAGAATGTAAAGTACTTTTCATTCTCACAGTTTCTGCTTTTGTTTTGATTTTTCAGGTCTAATCGCTCATTGTATTCGCTTGTTTCCTTGCGTCCACTCCCATCAGATTATGAGCCTGCTGTAGTAATGCTTCCTGGAACATGCCCTGCTCAAGGTAGTACTGTGTATATATAGGTTTTTGTCACATTGGTCCCGAGAATAAAAGGTATAAAATACTTTGAGTAACTTGAAGAAATAATGTACCACTGAAAGGCAGCACTCTCAGTTAACTTTGGCAGTTGTGAGGGTGAAGGTGTCCTTCAAATCTTGTAAGGGTCCAGTTATTACCTTACAATTTCAAATGTAACAAGGAAATGAAAGGGAGACAACTTCCACATTGAAAACTTAGGTATGTTTGGTGATTTGTCCTATCTTAGCCAGACTGCCATTACCGTAATAGCTGACAGTCATTAAGGTCACCCTGGAGGAGAGCATTTTGCAGATAAGGTCAAGAAGATAGACATGATTATCTTGTAGGGGCTGGCTAGATTTAAAAGATGTTGTCTTCACCATCTGGGGTTGGCAAAAAGATATTCTTTGTCTCAGCGACAAAATTATTTTTCACCTGTGGATCCAAGAATGCAAACCTGAGGGCTTTCCTCTTGCATGAAAATACATCTGATCACTCTTCCATGGATTCGGGTTCAACTTTTAGATGTGATTTTAATATAGAATGAAAGTCAGTGTATTTGGGTATTTGTTTGGCACAGACTATTACAGAAAGTACATTCCGTGTTAGTGAGGGAAGAGGCATTCCCATGCAGTGTGATACTATGTTTTGCATCAGTAGTATCTCATACAGGCAGGCTGGCGGCCATGGCAGTGATTGAAACAGTGTGGTAATTGTTCCAATTTAGTGATGCTATTGTTAAGGAATTCATTTTCAATCATGCTTATGCCTAGCCATGCTTAATATAAGCAGTCCCATTTTGTATTAGCTCACCATGTTAGATATTAAACTTATAAGCCTTAACCTTTACTCGCATAAGGGGAGGAATGTGTTGAATGTGTTGTTAAAAGAATTAAGGAAAACAAGAATGGGGTGACATGGAAAAGGTTACAGATGAGAAGAGCAAAGAGAGAAGCCGAAGCATAAGATATAGGGCAGAAATCAGCTATACCAGCCAAATGAGGAATGCAGATAAGCAGAGATGGGCGTGAACCGCCGGTTTGTTTATTGGCCGAACAAGTGTTTGGTGTTTCAAAGCCCCACCTCCTTCTGTTGGCACCCACACAGAGGCAGCAGCCTAGCTTCTTTGCCTCGCCTCCTCCGGGCACTGCCTCTGCATGGGCGCCAACAGAAGGAGGCGGGGCTTTGAGGCGCCAAACACCTGTTCAGTCGATAAACAAACCAGACTAGTTCCTGTTTATGACGCACAGTTTCCTGTAATTTTCTGGCCAGAATATCAATTCTGCTTTCTATTGAAAACCACTACAACACAACGTTGCAAAAACTAAGAGTTTGAACACCTTGGTAGGCCAATTCCAATTACCTACAAGGTGGGGGAAAAGGAGAACACGCACTATGACAGGACTTATTGTTATTATTATTTATTTATTCTGCAGAACAAGGACAACACATGGGTTAATACCCAAATAATGTGTCTCAGAGCTTACAGATGTACATTAGCATTTATATATACCCTCTTAGTCTTGTATCATTGACCTTATCTGTAGAGATGGGCACAAAAATAAAGCACACATTGTTTTAAAATAGAACGGGAGGGCTGCTGCGACAGTAGATATGTATGCCAAAATATTTTGGTCACTTCCTCATCATTCAGGATTTAAGATTATGGAAATGTATTTTTTCTTAATATAAATTTTACATATGTATATTGGTATATATTTATATATGAATGTGTTGCAATTGAAAGATGTGGATGTCACAGAAGAGGAGGAAACAAGTGATGAAATGATAGAATATGATTCTCCGGAGCAGCTGGGAGAAGCGTTAGTGACCCTTTCTGTGCTGCCAGAATCCAGATGGAAGAACCTCCTCAGTCTTGATATTATTAAGGTACCTGCCTCCTACCATTTATTTAAGATTTGGATCAGATGCTCTTTCTCCTAACATATGACTGTGTTATATTAGATGTCGCAAACAGTTGATAAGAGTGTCTTCAAGGCAGGGATGTGAGATAACTTTCAGTGCTTTGAGGGTTCAGAACTACTTAGAAAATCCTCTGGTACTCGCTGTTTCCAGTATTAAAGACACTTAAATCTTTTTCAGTGACAATGAGTAGAATTCTATCTCAGCTGCATTTTTATTGCTACTTTTTGTAGATTCAGATCTACAGTGTGGTCCATTCTCTTCAGACCTCAGCCATTTACAGTTTCCTTTTTGTACACAATATTTTTTTCCAGATAGGGAAATAACCTGAAATTTGTAATTGATATATTCAGGCAAAGATTTTCCAGTGGGGAAAAAAATGGTTCAGAGAAGCAGATATAAGCTTCTATGCAGAGTTTTCTTTCTTTCTTCCAGCTACAAAAACTAAAAAGCACTTGGGGCAAAATATACCAAAAGCTCCATCAATAGATTTTTGTCATCGGGATGCTTTTTCTTTGCTTATAAAAATTGCTAGGATTAAAACAATGTGCCGCAGAGCTTTTAAAAAGCTGTCCCATTGACATAGGGAAACAATAAAATGTCCATCCTCTCTGATTAATGATATGCATTTTATGAGAGCCAGTGTGGTTTAAGGCATAGAATGTCAGCCTACGATTTAGGAGACCTGGGTTTAAATCCCCACTTGGTCATGGAAACTCACTGGTGTAGTGGGTGGCAATGATAAATCACTCATTGAGCTTCTCACATACCTTGAACCCCCTGTTAGGGTTGGCTTGTCAGAAGAGAGTTGATAGCACGCAACAACAACAAAAATATTCATTTTGGTACTCCAAGGGGCATTTTAAATTGACTTGTGCTACATTAGTTTCTTTTTGTGATTGATTCAAATTGCTAGACTAGATAGGGTTATTTTTTAGTCCTCTTAGAACTGGGAATATAGTAAGTATTGTGTTCAGGCTGCAATGTGAATATGGAAATTCCTTGATACTAATGATGTAAAATCTCCAATTAACAGCAAAAGAATAAACCCAAGGAGCCACCAAAAGTACCAAAATTTGCACCGTTCTTCATCCCCACAGTTCCTGGTCTCATACCACGATATGCTTCTGCTGAACAGGAAAATGGTGGACAACAGGTAAAAGGGGAACTGCTTCTATGAAGCCTGTTACCTTTGTAGAATTACTCTGTATCCTTTCAGGAGTTGTGAGTGCCTCCTGAAAGTATTTTTGAGGTAATGTGTCATATATGGTCTTCCATTTTGTCCACATTTAGCTATGAAATTTAGCCACATTTCATTCAAATAAACTCCAGGTCTTCCATTTGTTTTGAGATGCATGTTCTCTCCCTACCACCCCAGCATTTGTGTGGAGGCATAGTTTGACACAAAAAGGAAGAAAAAAAGACCCAAGGAGGGATCTGTTTCTTAGTGTGATTGCTTCTAATTATGATGGGAAATCTAGCCAGTCTTCTGTACAATCCCATAACTAAATTCAACAAATCTGACATTCCAGGTTCCAAAAAAGTTATATCCTTTAAGTACAAAAATTCCAGTTAAATGTATTTATCCATGAAAATAATGTTTCATGCATTTCTAGTGACAAATTTCTTTTTAAATTACAGTCAAAAGTAGTTAATTTTGGCGTATTGGCCCAACAATCTGAATTCTGCATGCAGCTTGAAGAAGCTCTCAGAAGCAGCAACTGTAAGTATGAGTAAGAATTGCCAAGTTTACATCTTGTTGTGAATTGTAACACTTCTGTATAAAGAAATAGAAGAGGAAGAGGATGGATCTATACACATTTTCCTTTGCTCCCAGGATATAGTGCTGCAACTGGAGATGGAGGAAGCCTCTTGGAACTAAAACAAAACTGTCTTCAAATTAGATACTGAGAAGAGCGCTGCCCTGATTCTTTAGAAAATGCTATTTCAGTACTGTTCAGTGTGTGCAGAACCCTTGAGCATTTAGCTTCCTCAGCAGGCTTTCCTAAAGTGACATTAAATTCACAAATTTTAGCCATTGCTCTACTCTGTATAACACGTTGGGGAAATGTTGAACATATCAGACCTATTTAGTCCTTACCCCACTGGCCAAAATCTTCTTGGATAAAACTGTCTACATAAGGGGAATTGTACAGTGGTTTCTCTAGATGCTTGCTGTCTATTATTTGACTTCTTCTCTGACCTGAAGAAGCCAAAGAGAGTGACAGCCAGCCAGCCACCCACATGTCGGTGGGCTCACTTGAATGAGTCCCTCTTGGTGCTGCATGAGACCCACAAGATTCTGGCCACTGTGTTGTACTTTTGAGTCATCATCATCATCATCATCGATATGTCATAGAAGTTAATATATTACACTCTTTTTTTTTGTCTAAATCTGTATCGGCCTTTAGTGCAATATGGTTTTGCTCCTGATAGAAAGATGAGATCTTTATGCTCACTATTTTATTTAGCTCTAGCAAGTTCATGGATAGTGATCTTTAGGCCAGAGTGACCCCAAAAATAAAAAATTAACTGAAATAACAGACAAAGTGCAAAGAAGTCATAGATGTTCATACGCACAGTGAAAACAAGCAATAGCCAAGATCCTGTTGCTTAGCATAGTGAATTAGACTACAGTTGGCCCATTGAATCAATGAGGATTTAGTGAGTCAACTCCTAATTAAGTTCCATTTATTCAAACAGGCCTACTCTAGTTATGACTTAACATTAGTGAAGTAAGTTGCAGTTAGAGTAGGCCCATTTGAATTAGTGGAACGTACGGAGGAGCTGACTGATCAAGTCCCTTTGATTAAGTGGTCCACTGGTGCAATTTACTATGCTAAGCAACAGGAGTTTGACCAATATGTTCTGTTTAAGATTATCTTGGTGGTGGTGGTGGTGGTGATAGAACAAAAGAAATAGTTACAATGTGATTTCTGAAAAAGCAAAGAGAAAATAATACGTGTAATGTAATCCCCTTCACGGATTGCTGCCTTGTCGTGGTGAAGGGGCTTGAGTAATTCAGAGAAGCTATGGGCTATGCCGTGCAGGGACACCCAAGACGGACAGGTCATAGTGGAGAGTTCTGACTAAACGCGATCCACCCGGAGCAGGAACTGGCAATCCACTCCAGTATATTTGCCATGAAAACTCCATGGACAGAAACAAAAGGCTAAAAGATGTGACGCTGGAAGATGAGCCCCTCAGGTCGGAAGGCGTCCAACATGCTACTGAGGAAGAGCGGAGGACAAGTACGAGTAGTTCCAGAGCTAATGAAGTGGTTGGGCCAAAGCCGAAAGGACACTCAGCTGCGGACGCGCCTGGAAGTGAAAGGAAAGTCCAATGCTGCAAAGAAAAATACTGCATAGGAACCTGGAATGTAAGATCTATGAACCTTGGGAAGCTGGATGTGGTCAAACAGGAGATGGCAAGAATAAACATTGACATCCTGGGCGTCAGTGAATGGGCGAATTCAATTCAGACGATTATCATATCTACTATTGTGGGCAAGAATCCCGTAGAAGAAATGGAGTAGCTCTCATAGTCAACAAAAGAGTGGGAAAAGCTGTACTGGGATACAATCTCAAAAATGATAGAATGATTTCAATACGAATCCAAGGCAGACCTTTCAACATCACAGTAATCCAAGTTTATGCACCAACCACAGATGCTGAAGAGGCTGAAATTGACCAATTCTATGAAAACTTACAACACCTTCTAGAACTGACACCAAAGAAAGATGTTCTTCTCATTCTAGGGGATTGGAATTCTAAAGTAGGGAGTCAAGAGATAAAAGGAACAACAGGTAAGTTTGGCCTTGGAGTTCAAAACGAAGCAGGGCAAAGGCTAATAGAGTTTTGTCAAGAGAACAAGCTGGTCATCACAAACACTCTTTTCCGACAACACAAGAGGTGACTCTACACATGGACATCACCAGATGGGCAATACCGAAATCAGATTGATTATGTTCTCTGCAGCCAAAGATGGAGAAGCTCTATACAGTCAGCCAAAACAAGACCTGGAGCTGATTGTGGCTCTGATCATCAGCTTCTTATAGCAAAATTCAAGCTTAAACTGAAGAAAGTAGGAAAAACCACTGGGTTAGTCAGGTATAATCTAAACCAAATCCCTTATGAATACACAGTGGAAGTGAAGAACAGATTTAAGGAACTAGATTTGGTGGACAGAGTGCCTGAAGAATGATGGATGGAGGCCCGTAACATTGTACAGGAGGCAGCAACAAAAACCATCCCAAAGAAAAGGAAATGCAAGAAAGCAAAGGGGCTGTCCAACGAGGCCTTACAAATAGCAGAGAAGAGAAGGGAAACAAAATGCAAGGGAGATAGGGAAAGTTACAGAAAATGGAATGCAGACTTCCAAAGAATAGCAAGGAGAGACAAGAGGGCCTTCTTAAATGAACAGTGCAAAGAAATAGAGGAAAATAATAGAAAGGGAAAAACCAGAGATCTGTTCAAGAAAATTGGAGATGTTAAAGGAACATTTCGTGCAAAGATGGACATGATAAAGGACAAACATGGTAGGGACCTAACAGAAGCAGAAGACATCAAGAAGAGGTGTCAAGAATACACAGAGGAATTATATATACCAGAAAGATCTGGATGTCCCGGACAACCCAGATAGTGTGGTTGCTGACCTTGAGCCAGACATCCTGGAGAGTGAAGTCAAGTGGGCCTTAGAAAGCATGGCTAAGAACAAGGCCAGTGGAGGTGATGGCATTCCAGTTGAACTATTTAAAATCTTAAAAGATGATGCTGTTAAGGTGCTACACTCACGTCCCAATCCCAAAGAAGGGCAGTGCCAAAGAATGCTCCAACTACCGTACAATTGCACTTATTTCACACGCTAGCAAGGTTATTCTCAAAATCCTACAAGGTAGGCTTCAGCAGTATGTGGACCGAGAACTCCCAGAAGTACAATCTGGATTTCGAAGGGGCAGAGGAACTAGAGACCAAATTGCTAACATGCACTGGATTATGGAGAAAGCCAGAGAGTTCCAGAAAAACGTCTACTTCTGCTTCATTGACTACGCAAAAGCCTTTGACTGTGTGGACCACAGCAAACTATGGCAAGTTCTTAAAGAAATGGGAGTGCCTGACCACCTTATCTATCTCCTGAGAAATTATATGTAGGACAGGAAGCAACCGTTAGAACTGGATATGGAACAACTGATTGGTTCAAAATTGGGAAAGGAGTACGACAAGGCTGTATATTGTCCCCCTGCTTATTTAACTTATATGCAGAATACATCATGCGAAAGGCAGGACTGGAGGAATCCCAAACCAGAATTAAGATTGCTGGAAGAAATATCTACAACCTCAGATATGCAGATGATACCACTCTGATGGCAGAAAGTGAGGAGAAATTAAAGAACCTCTTAATGAGGGTGAAAGAGGAGAACACAAAAAATGGTCTGAAGCTCAACATCAAAAAAACTAAGATCATGGCCACTGATCCCATCACCTCCTGGCAAATAGAAGGGGAAGATATGGAGGCAGTGACAGATTTTACTTTCTTGGGCTCCCTGATCACTGCGGATGGTGACAGCAGCCACGAAATTAAAAGACGCCTGCTTCTTGGGAGGAAAGCGATGACAAACCTAGACTGCATCTTAAAAAGCAGAGACATCACCTTGCCGACAAAGGTCCGCATAGTCAGAGCTATGGTTTTTCCAGTAGCGATGTATGGAAGTGAGAGCTGGACCATAAAGAAGGCTGACCGCCGAAGAACGACTAAACAACAACAAATGTAATATACTATGCATTAGGAAAACTATAGACATTCCCAGGTTGAATTCAAAGACAGCTATAAGGCCTAATACACTTTCTTTTCCAGTACAGCTACCTTAAGAGCTAAAGTTGTGGGGATATGTTACCAGAATGGCAAGGGATCAATAAAGTATTTTGAGAAAGTACATGGCACAAGTGATATTAAAAGGAATAACTAATATGCAGTAAAATTGTCTATAAATCAGAGCCCCTAGCTACAAGAATGAGACACTGTATAAAGATAAAGAGAATAATGGATAAAGCAGGCTTTCCAATACTTATTTTAGAACACCCTGCTTCTAATATCCTTGTGGCCACCCTTCCCTATACAGGGAATACCAAAACATTTAGCTCATGCAGAAGCACAACTATGGGAAGAACGACAACCCCTTCTTGGTATTCTGCAATCCAAAACAACCAAAAACTCACAAAAATGATTTGGCTTGAAAACCAGGTAAGGAAAAGAAAGTGGGGGCGACTGAAGGTCCTCAAATTCTAAGCAGCACCTTACACACTGCTGTGGTGCTGCTGAAAACCAGTGGGGGAAAAAGATTTGGAAGACAGTTTAGGCAACAGGTGGAGAAATTGGGGCCCTCCAAATGTTGTTGCACTACTCTTCCCATCAGTCCTAGCCAATCATGAAGGATGTTGGGAATTGCAATCCACCAGCATCTGAGGAGATGTGCTTTTCCCAACCCTGACCTAGGCAAAGCAGCAAATGATGGCCTTCTCTTTCCCTTATGGAGCAGATTAAGTACATCCTAAAAACAAAAGAAAATATGCAAGCAGACAAACAGAGGAAGCCAAATGTCCTTTGTCTTTCGCTTCCTTCTTAGCGTAAAACACAGTACTGTTCAGACTTTTCCTGTATTCTTATTGGTTTACTTTTTACTTGTCCTGTCAGGCATTTATCCCAGTTACAGATTGGTGTTGTCTTCACTGATCATTGGATCAAAAGTCTTGGTTATTCCTTTATTCTCTCTTTATTTAACAGTGGTCTGCCTTTACCAAAATTCAAGAGTCACAAATTTCTTTACCCAGGGTTCCCCCAAGCACCTCTCACTTACCATGAATCTGTCTCACAACCTTTAATTTCAGTAATGACCATGAGAAGCCCTTAGCTCTAGGAATTTAGAATGAACAAAAGTGGGACTTCGTACCAGGGAAGCGAATTATAAGACTAATAAGTAATGGACAGAGATTCAATATAAAAGAGAGTAGAATAGATGCAAGAGAACTATCTGTGTCAGAAGCTTGAACTTTTTGCAGGCTTTGAAAGAGAGCACAGAGATCCTGGAAGAGGCCATAGGAGTATAAAGAAAAACTAGGCCTTTCCTGTAACTAAGAAACAAATGAATACCAAGAACTGTTGACAAAAAGGAAAAGAAAATTGAATGCTTGTTTTCAAAAGATTCAGAGATGAGAAATATTTTAAACTTATATCACTCATCTCAGTCATTCCCTCTTTATCATGGAGTTTTAAATTCTAATACAAGACAACAAACGAAACATAAAGTATAAAGTTACATATATTTTAACAGTTAATATTTTTAATATTATTTCTTAACTCTGTCCTGCTTGTTCTCTCCAGAAAAGGAGAGTTCAAATATAAGCTTTTATTTTCAAACTTTGTTTTGGTTGGGGGACTCTCTAGGTAGTGCATTATCTGCAAACATCCTTCATCAGCTCAGCCGAAAGCCATGTTGCCGTGATACACATAAATGTTTATGCCCTGGGCTGATCTGCCTATGAGATGCATCCATTATCAAGGACACATTTTCATGTTGTCAATATGTCCAATAAAGCTGAAGAAATTCAGCATGATATTTATGAGCTGAAGTTTTAACTTTGAGGAATTAACAACCAATGTTGTAGTTCAGAGGAAGTCCAGGCCTTTGTGCATCTTTTCCCTGTTCACAGCATTCCAATGATTAGTAAGTGAGCTCAAAAACAGCATCTGAGCTACAGTCTTAATAGGATGCTCTCCAGGTATCCCCTAGTGCCCCTCCCCACATACATTCTCCGGCCTATTTAAAAGGAATTGGGGTTATTCGGACTACCAGAGATCAAAGCATCAACCAAACAATTAGCTTTTGTTTTAGCTAGTGAGACTCACATGTAGTGAGAATATTTGCAAGTATTTGAGTACTAGGGATAGTCTTTCTTTCAGGACCCAGGTACATGACTTCATCTTGTGTTGTAAATGATGATGGCTTCCAGTTACCATCAAGAAAATAGCCAACTTATATCTCTGTTTCTCCTTCACCCAAGCTGTTTAACTAAAATGGGGTTCCATACTACTGATATATTTTATGAAAATCTAGCAGTATCTTTTTAAATAACAATTACTTAGACATATTGTTCATAGCAATAACCTCTTACAATTTAACTAATTCCAAACAAGGCTTAAATTTAAATCATTAAAGAGAATCCTTGGCTAAGCTTCTGTTAAACTACTTTGATGCATTATGCATTGTAAAACTGAAACCCTCAGAATTGCTTCAGAAATGAGGAATGCTTATTAAACTTATGCAGTAAGTTTAAATTTTCCTCAGAGCCACTTTCAAGGAGATTTTTGGGAGCAGTTGCTAATAGTTTATGGCATTATTGGCGTAGAGTTAAACGCTTGTGAAAATGTCTTCATGGGCTACTCCTTCCCTTTCATTCAGTGGAACCCCCCTTCATCTGATTAACGGGGTGCTGGGTTATGTTGCTAGTTCTGTCCCTGAATCACCACTTGTTTGGCCCAATAGTCTGAAGCCTCTTCCCGGGGGGTGGGGGTACCCATGAAGCCCCTTCCACGTTATCGGGCTTCCAGTTATGCAGAAAAGTCTTCACAAGTACAGCCGGTTCACTCCATTGTTCAGTGCACAGAGATCAGAGGTGGGGTGGCTCTGTTCTTATCTAATCTCCTAAATGAGGGATTATAATCTCTGCCGAATGTCAGGCAGAACTTCCCTCTGTTTTCCCTCCCCACAGTTCTCCTGCTTGCTTTAGATCAGTAGGTGGCTAGAGTTCAGGAGTAGTCTGACTTCAGCTTTCCTTCCTTCAGAGGTTGGTCATGATTTTTAGATAGTCCCCTTTACTTGTTCCCTCAAATTCCATAACCCTGACTCTTAGACAAGCTCCTGAGAGAAGGTTCCTCTTTTAAAAATACAGTACATCCTGAGAAAATAATCTCTGAAGTTTTAACTTACAAAATCTCCCAAGGACCCATCCCAGTTGCATAAAGCCCATACTTTGCCAGGTCACGTGTCTGTTGGGAATGTGGGGAGCGTGCAAGGGCCTACCTGTGTGGCATCTGGAGCAGAGGAGAAAAAGAGGGCTCTCCTCAACTCACTGGGGATTCCTTGGCAGATCCATATTCCCTCCTCCTGCAGAAAGGACTGTGCCCATTGTGCTCAGGGGAAAATAATGACAGAAGCCACAGCCCAAAGAGCTAATTTACATTCTATAGCCACATGTACAATTGGAATTTCTTTAAAGTGCTGTTTTCGATGCTTCCTGCTGCAAAAAGTGTCAGGAGTTAGATTGTTTGGCTTTTGGAAGTTTGTTTTGTTTTGTTTTGGGGGGGGGGGGGTCGGCTGAGAAAATATCAATGAAAATTCTGCCCACATATGCGGTTCTCTTCTTTGCAATGAAATCCAACGTTCTGGATTATGAACAGATGCTCCAGTCTGGAATTGAATTTTTTTCAAGGGAAGATAGTTATCTAAAACACCGCTGGCATCTAATATTTCTAAAATGGTTTCTAGAACAGTAACTATATATGCATCTATAATATTCTAACAGATAGACCTCCGGTACGGGTTCTGAAGGACCTGGGACCATCGAACATTGAGATAGAACTGAGAGGCTTGTCTCCTGATGGCGGGGGATCTGTTGAGGTGATGCAGAGCTTTCTAAGAATGATTGAGGCGATGCTGAATACAAAGTGTGACTTTGAACTGGCTCAAGCCTACCTTGCATTGTTTCTTAAGGTAACTGCAGTTTTTTTATATGTTAATGTCGTGCCGTGGAGCACAGTTTGCTCTACACAGAACTTCAGATTCCAGGGCTCCCTAGGACTCCTTTTTTCCCCTGGGAAAGCCTTGAGGAGCCTTGGGTGGTGGGAGTCTTTCCTAGTCAAAAATCTCCACCACTCCCAATCCAGCAACGATTTGTGACTGTTAAAGGCTCCCTTCGCCTTCTTGTCCTGAGGCTCCCAAAGACTTCCCCAGGGCCACGTGGAACCCTAGGGAAGGACTGGGAGCAGCAGCGGGGGAGGGGGGGCGATTAGGAAGCTTTCAGTTCTTTGAACTGATTGTTTCTGGCACTCAGATCCAGCTTAACTGTAAGAACAGGATCTTGTCCATTATATTCTAATCTTACTGTTTTATTAGCTGATTTGGTTGCCCAAAAGAACAACTAAATGATTTAATAGCATTTACCACTGCTTACTTTAATGGAACTGTATCCCAGTGGTTAATTATAGGGTTTACTCCTCCTTGAAAAAGGTGAGCATGTAGGAAATGCTTAGATTTTGGTTTGATTAATTTATGAGATGTCGGCTTTAGAGGAGTAGCTGTAGGATTTCATTAGTTAGTACAGATTGTGATGTGGTGCTTAATAGCATTGGTTGTCTAAGAAGTGTCTCGTTCTTAAAATGTTGATCCCTATTTTTAAATAATGTACTTTATGTTCCTGTTTCAGTTACATCTTAAAATCCTTTCCTCGGAGCCAGTTTTGTTGGCAGAATTATCCAGGCTGTCACCCCATCTGGAGGAAATCTGGATCCATTTGCAGACTCTTTTCAACCAAAGCCTTTGCATTTTAAATTACGTTAAAACTGCTTTATTATAATGTACCTTTTGTTCTGTAAGAATCAAGATGTCGAATCTCCCCTTTCTTTTATAAAATCCGTCTAATTATGAATACTGTGCACCAGGTTTTTAAAAAGTTAACTGCATTTTGTTCAAACTGACTTCATTCTGTTCAATTTAAATTTGAATTTCTGCCTGGATGAAAGTGTGGGATAATAAAAATAGCATGAGCTTAAGATGTGAAAAGACAGTAATCTAGAGAAAAATTGAAGACAGCAGGAAAAGAAGACAACTGAAAATTAAGTGGGTTGACTCAGGACAGGAAGCCACAGCCTTGAGTTTTGGGGAGCTGAGCAGGACTGTTAATGAAAGGACTTTCTGGAGGTCACTCATTGACATGATTGCCATACGTCAGAAGTGGCTTGACAGCATAGAACAAGATCAGAGATCTAAACTTTTGTATGCTGAAAAACACTTTTTCTATTGTGGAGAAAAACATTCAGTTGCTGCAGATCTTAATCTTCTTAGGCTACAGTTTAATACACTGGCCAGTAAGTTCTGTTGGGGTTTACTTCTGAGTAGATATGTATAGAATTGAATAGTACATTCATAATACAATTTTTAGCCCAGTCTAAGTATTTGCATAAATTGTATACAACACGCTATGCAGCAAAAAAGTGATAGGAATTTTGTGTACCATGAAACACATGGTCCAAGAGTATCAACTGTAGAACATCTCTCCCCATCCCCTCAGTCCCTTTAAGGGTTATTGTAGGGTCATTCACAACGTTTTATTCTTTTTAAACTATGATAAGTTGGTGGACAAATCAGGAATTGGGAATATTGGTACCCACAGGTACCAATGTGATGTAGTGTGGTGGTTCCCAACCTTGAGTCCCCAGACATTCATGGACTACAACTTTCAAACAACCTTGTGAGCACAGCTGGTGGTGAAGGCTTCTGGGAGTTGCAGTCCAGAAACATCTGGGGACCCAAGGTTGGGAACCACTGGTGTAATCGATAAAGTGACAGAGTAGGAGTCTGCAGAGCAGGGTTTGGATTTCCAGGCAGCCATGGAAACTCACTGGGGGAGTGGAACTGGTAAAACCATTCCTTAAATATCTCATTTACCTTGAAAGCTTTATTAGGATTGCTGTAAGTCGGTTGCAACTTGACAGCACATAACTAACTGATAAATACATACATACAGAATACAAATATATTTGCACACACAAATTGAACACATTTCTCCTGTTTTGGGGGATACTTAATGTGGTGTGGTGGATGGAGTGACACACTGGAACTTAGGAGGTCTGGTTTCAAATCTACTCAGCCATGGAAGCTCATTGGGAGTGTGGAATTGGTAATATTACTCCTTAAATATCTCACTCGCCTTGAAAGCCCTGTTAGGGTTGCTGTAAGTCAGTTCTGACTTGACAGCAAATAACAACAGGAAGAAAACAGACTTCTACAGCAGGAGCAGGAAAGATAAGAGCCACATGTAGGTCTCACTGTCTATTTTTGCAGCTGCCCAAGAGTCCCCTGCCATTATTGAATCTCATGCAGTGACAAAATTAAGCCCTTTCCCTTAAAATGTTTTTCCCCATGGTACACCCATCTTGTGTACAAGTAGTTTCTTCTTCATGGCCTCTGTGAATGCACACAAATGGGTTAGAGTGCGCCTGCGCAGGACTCCTCGGAATCTTCTAGAGCTTAAAAATGTGATTAGAAGGACGTCCCCACGTGGCGCGCATGCTCCGCCCACCCGTAATACCTGTTCCTTTTTGCCGCCGCTGCGATCGGACTCTTTCGTGTCTAGAGCTGTTTTTTCCTATTATTCTGTTTTTTTATTCTGGTCTGGTTTATTGAATATCGTTTCTAATCTTTGGAGAATTTTGACCTATGGACTGACTACGGTATACGGTTATCGGATTGGCTACTGTTTGTTGTTTCTGGGCTATTCTGACCTTTGGACTGCTTACCGTTTGTGATTTTGGATTACGGACTTTATTGTGAACAATTTGGCTTCTGATCTTTCGGCTTTTGATCTTGGACAGACAATCGTTGACGTTTTCCCGTGAGTCTTCCCTTTCCCCACGTTTCCCCTCCTCTTTTTCTCTTCTCCTGTTCCCGCCAATTTTTATGGCCTCGTCAGGTCTCTTTAAGTGTTGTACATTGTGTGCCAACAAGATCCCCTTCATGGATGGCCACGACTGCTGCTTATTTTGTTTGGGGGAGAGGCACCAGACTCACTCCTGTCCGGAGTGTAAAAAGTTGACCAAACCTGCCCTTAAGCTCCGTTTACAGAGGCTTCGTTCGTATCTGTGGGAAAAATCGCTCACACCTTCGAGCCCGGCAACCATGGAGCCTACCTTGACTCCTGCTCCTCCCACTCCTCATCCCGAGCCCGCTGCTTCATCGGCTCCTGCTACCCCGTCTCCGAGGTCTTCTTCGAAGGCATCTAAACCGAAGAAGTCTTCGGCATCAACGTCGACCTCGATGTCGAAATCACCATCCGTGAAAGATCCTAAGAAAAAGATGTTGTTAAACAGAAGAAGGCTAAACAATCTTCTAAACCTACTCAACCTCGAGAACTTCCTCCAATACGAGTCTCCCTTCCATCTCGGATACTTGAGGAGTCATCTTGGGAGTTGCCAGATCCAGACTCCCTTTCTGAAGGGGTCGACTCGGCACCACCACCACAGGCTCAAGCTTCGGTATCGATACCGAGCATGTCTCCCAGTCATGGCCGTTCTGAGGCTGATGTCATCTCCAGGCCGGCTTCGGCTCATTCTAGCCCTATGTCAATCGGGTGGGCAACAGTGATACAATTATCGAATTCGGAGGTGTCCCCACGGCAATCCCCTCTGTGTAAACAACTGGTGAAACGTCGACATGTTTCTCCAACCCGAGAGCACCCTCGACATCGAGAGGTCATACTTCTTCCTCGCCTGTCTCGGCGTCATACGTATTCAGAGTATGAGGAGCCGATTTATGTAGAGGTTGATCGACGTGGTGGTCGAGGTCGATACCATGAGGACGACCTCGAGTCTTTCTATGACACCGGCGATTACATCAGGCCCAAGAGAGTGTGTTATGTATATGCCTCTCCTTCTAGATCCTCACCATCGCCCTCACCTCCTCCGCGTCGGCATTGAGCCTATTGCCAACTCGACCCTCCACCATCGAAGCCTGCTGCTAAATGCCATTTGTCTCGACAGGACGTTGCTCATCAGACATCCCATCCTTTGAAGCGCTCTTGTGCCCCATCGGTACCATCATCCTCGATATCGCAACCGAGAGCCTCTCACACTCAATCAGCTTGTCAGGGTGCACCTGAAACAGACACGTCCCTACCAATTCCACGAGCTTCAGCTTCCATGTCAAGAGGTCGTCCTCGCTTGCCTTCTCCACCTCTTTCCTTTACTAGGGGTTCTTCGGTATCATCGGTCCCTGAGTAAGATCCACCTTCGGAAGCTTCCAAAGAGTCTCCTTCAAATTTGCCAACACCAGATTCAGATGTTGCTGATCTTCATCCACCATCGCCATCTGAAGACTTTACATCATACTCGCAATTAATTCTCCGCATGGCGAAATCTTTGGAGCTTGATATAGAGCAACCCCCTCCTCCCCGGCAAGACCTTGTTTTTGATTATATAAACCAAGATAAATCTCCCCCCCCCCCCCCCGTTAAGCTTGGCCTTTATTCCAGCTATGTTAGACCTCATAAAAGATTCATGGAACCAACCGCCTACATCTCTTCAGATCTCTAGACGTATTGAAAATCATTATAGAACACATGGCAGCGATACTACTTTCCTCACTAAGCACCCTACACCAAATTCCATTATAGTGCAATCTAATCAATCAGGAGCTGGGAATCGTTCTAAGGTCACCCCCACCAACAGGGAAGGTCAGAAGTTGGATGTCTTGGGTCGTCGCCTCTATTCCCTAGCCTCTTTTGTCATGAGGGTTTCAAACTGCCAGGCAGCTATGGGAGCGTATCAGAGGCAATTGTGGAACAAAGTTTTACCAGTTCTCCAAGCCACTCCTGAGGAGACTAGTACCAATGCTCTCACTTCTCACCTAGAGGCGACGACACTGGCTAAACAGCAGCGTTTAGCATCCCGTCACACAGCTGATGCAGCATCTAAGGCCATGACATCGGCTGTTGCCTTTTGCAGGCATGCTTGGCTGTGTTCAGCGGGAATCAATGATGATGCTAGGTCCCGCATTGAAGAAATCCCGTTTGATGGTGTTGGTCTATTTAATGAGAAAATGGATGAGGTCATGGACAATTTACATAAGATCTGGAAGACAACTCGCTCTTATTCTGTCCAGCAGCCATGATACCAACGCTACCAGTGGTGCAGACCTTTCAATGCCCAACAATCTTATCAGCAACCTTCCCATCAGGCCTATCGCTCTTACAGACCTCCTGCTCAAGAGAGGTCCAATCTTCCTCCAGCTTCTGCTGCTACCACTACTTTCAGGTCACAGGCCCCTGTCCAACGTCGCCAAACTTTCCATCGCCCTACAAAGAAAAGTAAACAGTATCTTTGACTGTCCTATTCCAAACCATCCGCCCGACCTTTCCCATCATCCCCGGCTAGCCCCTTTTTTCGACAAGTGGTCTATCGTCACGAAAGACACTTGGGTGCTCACCATCATACGTTATGGTTACCTCTTGGAGTTCACAGATCTTCCTCCTGTCGGCCACCTCAAATTCACAGCTTACTCACCTGCTTTAGAAGACGAGGTATCTGTTCTTCTCCGGAAGCATGCTGTTCAACGCGTTCTTCCTCAAGAGGTTCTAGACGGTTTCTATTCCCGCTATTTCACGGTTCCCAAAAAGGACGGTGGTCTCCGACCGATCCTAGATCTCAGACTACTCAATACTTACCTTCATCCAAGACGTTTCCATATGGTCACCCTAGAATCTGTCATGTCACCCTAGAATTTGTCATTCCACTTCTCTCTCCGGGCAATTGGTTCGTTGTTATAGACCTTCAGGATGCTTATTTTCATATTTTCATCCACCAGCGTCATTGCAAATATCTCCGTTTCTTCTTCATGGGGTCAGCTTACCAGTTCTGCGCCCTACCATTCGGGCTTGCCACCGCCCCAAGAACCTTTACAAAGTGTTTGGCCCCTGTAGCAGCCTATCTTCGTCTTCACAACATCACGGTTTTTCCGTATATAGACGATTGGTTGATCGTTGCTGGTTCCTACAGCAAAGCGCTAGAAGATACCAACTTTGCTCTTCGGACTCTGGCAGATGTAGGCCTACAGGTCAACTTTGCAAAGTCTCATCTCCAACCGTCTCAGACCATGGACTATATTGGTGCTCACCTAGATTCCATCAGAGCCAGGGTCTTCCTTCCGACCGAGAGGATTCACAAATTAAATCGAGCTATTCATCCATTTCGCCCTTATGCCAAGTTTCTGCTCACCACACACATCTCTTAGGTCTCATGGCTTCGAAAATGTCTGTTCTTCCTCACGCTCGCTTGAAGATGCGTTCTCTACAGGCGTGGTACCTGTCCAAGTTCGATCCTCTGTTGGACCACCCTGCCAAACGCCTACGTGTCACTCCAGAGCTTGCAAGTCAACTGACGTGGTGGATGTTCGTGCCTCACCTTTTAGTTGGCCGACCTTTCACGCCTCTCCAGCTGACGGTCCAAATCATGACAGACGCCAGCCCAACAGGCTGGGGCGCGCACTGCGGCACTCACGAGATCCATGCGCTATGATCCAGTGCAGAGAAGTCATTGCACATCAACCATCTAGAGATGTTGGTGGTTATCAAGGCTTTCCATGCTTTCTTTCCTTTCGTGGTTGGTCACGGAGTACAGGTGGCCACGGACAACATGACCACTCTGTATTACATCAACAAACGGGGGCACCCACTCTTTGTCTCTTCTGTATTTAGCAGTCCACCTTATGGAATGGTGCTACGATCACCATATTTTTCCAGTCGCCATTCACGTGTCTACAGAAGAAAACGATGTGGCCGATCGTCTGAGCCGTCTTACCACTCAGACTCACGAGTGGGTTCTCGACGACTCGGTATTCTCCCATATCTGCAATCGGTGGGGAACGCCAGCCATCGACATGTTTGCCACCCAGGCCAATTCGAAGTGCAGCAGGTATTGCTCTCGAGCAGGGAGAGGCACGGACTCCCCTTCATGGTGAACTGGGACGATGTCCTCCTTTATCTTTTCCCTCCCATTCCGCTCATTCAACCAACAATCGTCAGGATCCGTCAGTTACGAGCCAATGCCATCTTGATAGCCCCATGGTGGCCTCATCAACCGTGGTTCACCACCCTCAGAACCATCGCCTCCGAGTTTCTGAGGCTACCTCTCCAACCATTCCTCCTAACTCAGGATAGAGGCAATATCTGTCATCCCGACCTGGAGGCGCTTCACCTGACGGTGTGGAGGATTCTCCCAGTGTAAAAGAAGTATTGGACAGAAATAGAAAACCTTCTACAAAATTGCTATACTCTTATAAATGGTCTGTTTTCACCAAATTTACTGATTCCAGAGGTCTTCTGGCTGTTCCAGTTTCGTTGGATACGCTTCTCACTTTCGTCCGTTATCTGTTTGATCGAGTTCTGGTCCACTTGACGTTAAAGGTTTATATTTCTGCTATTGTTTCTTATCAGCCTCTAGTTCAGAAGCTTCCCACATATTTTCACACCCGAATTTAAAGAGGTTCCTGAGGGGTTTGCGTAACATTCGCCCACCTGTCCAGCCTCTGCTCCCTCAATGGTCTCTCCAGGTCGTTTTACGGGCTCTTCCTCGTCCACCTTTCGAGCCCATGGCTTCTGCTCATCTTAAACTTCTCTCGATTAAAACTTTGTTTCTCGTGGCTATTACTTCTGCACGGAGAGCAAGCAAGTTGGCTGCCCTTCGGGCTGATGCCCCTTATATACAGTTTCACCCGGACAAGGTTGTCTTATATCCTGATGTGTCTTTTCTCCCTAAAGTGATTTCGAGTTTCCACTTTAAACAACCGCTGATTCTCCCGACGTTGTTTCCTAATCCTTCTTCTGATGTTGAGCGCATGCTCCATTCCTTAGATGTTCGTTGTGCCTTGGCTTTTTACATTTCCAGAACTAAGGACTTCTGTATTTCTCCTAAACTATTTGTCTGCTTCCATGGCCCACGGAAAGGCGCTCCGGCCTCTCCACAGACGGTTTCCAGGTGGATCGTTTCTACTATCACCTTGGCCTATGAACTGGCTGGCAAGGGACCACCAGCGGCATTGAAGGCACACTCCATGAGAGCTATGGCTACTTCGACTGCCTGGTCGCGTGGCATTGAGGTCCCTGACATTTGTCGAGCGGCCACATGGTCCACACCATCGACCTTTGTGACGCACTACCTTCTGAACGTCAGGGCAAAAAAGGAAGCAAGTTTTGGAAGGGCTGTGCTGACTTCAGTGTTGGCGTGACGGCCCTCCTCCGGTAAGTGAGCTTGCTAGTCACCCATTTGTGTGCATTCACAGAGGCCACGAAGAAGAAAGAGAGGTTACTTACCTGTAACCATAGTTCTTCAAGTGGTCCCCTGTGAATCCACACATCCCGCCCATTCTCCCCGCTGTCCGTCACTTTGGTTCTTGAGCTTTGTTGCTATTAGAGCCTTGACAGCGGCGGACATTTCGGAACTGAGGTATCACAGGCGGGCGGAGCATGCGTGCCACGGGGGAACGTCCTACTAATCACATGTTTTTAAGCTCTAGAAGATTCTGAGGAGTCCTGCACAGGCGCACTAATCACATGTTTTTAAGCTCTAGAAGATTCTGAGGAGTCCTGCACAGGCGCACTCTAACCCATTTGTGTGGATTCACAGAGGACCACTCGAAGAACTATGGTTACAGGTAAACAACCTCTCTTTTTGTACACACAAAAAGTTTCTGGAAGCCCAGGTCTGCTTGTAAACAAGATACATGTGTACAATGTACAGTATTTGGTTGGAGGGTGGGGGGTGTCCTTTAAAGCAGAAACATATTTTTTTTTCATTGTTGCAGCAACAACAGCTGATGGTGCCCCCAGTACTTCTGGGATGGCAATCCAGTCCACAAACCCCAGAAATTGTCCACCTGTGGTGTTTTCTCCAGCCCCATGACTGGCAGATTTCAACACTGACTGTTCTGAAATAGGTGGGTAACTTCCAGAGGCATCTGACCCTGGGGCCCAAAACACCTCCGCCCACTCGTCAATAAGGGCCTTTTTATAATATGTTTTATGTGGATGTGAAGTAGCTAATCATGCCCCAGAGGGCACAGTTACCTTTTCTGCACACTCCTGCCCCTTGCAATTGCAAAGTATCGGGACCTAGGTGCTCTGAAGGGACTTAACCTCCCATCCCTGTTCTAAAAGGTTACTTTGAATTTTAGGTTTTTCCAGATAATTGCAGATCAGTGTGTTTAAATGTGGTGCAACACTCTTATGGTTATCACCATCCCTTTGAAAACTTATAGACAAGTGGTCTTCAAAAGATTATGCCTTTGCCCGCGATTTTGGATCATTGTCCATTCTTCAAATCAAAATAAGTGCAGTTGCTGCAGTGTTTGTTCTCTGCTGCTGATGCAGTTATTAAGAAAAATGCAAGGTCTTGTGTGAAGAATGAATGTCCTGCTGAAATAGCCTTGTGTGCTCAACTCTTTGCCAGTGAATAATGGTTTGACTAGGTGGAATGGGGAAAAAATTAAGTGTCAATAGCCTGGTAGACTACTTCAGTTCATAATTGGTGTGCCCAATTATTGGTGTGTCTGACATAAAAGCTGCAGAACATTTGTAGGTTCTGGGATGCAACATATACCTCCTATGATGGGGCTTAGGTGACTATTTAATTTGTATTGTTTTGTGGAAGGGAATGAAGAAGGAAGCCCTAAATCAGAAGTCTTCTGCAGCAAAAGTAGTTAGGTGAGCCAGTGTGCTGTATGAAGATGAAATCTTGAGAGACTTGAGCTCACATCCCTGCTTGGCCATGAAAATACATGGAGCCAATATTCTCTTTTCACATCTCACATGCCTCAAAACCCTTATTAGTGTCACTGTAATTGGAAACAACTTGACAGCACATAATGAAAACAAAGTAGGGATTAATAATGAATTTAACAGATTTGATTCCCTGTTGCTTTACTACATTATCTGTTTCACCTTCTATTCTTTTTCTAGTAAGAAATTACTTGAGGGACAATGGAATTATACACACTGGGCTAACCCGTGCTGCTCGTAATCCCTCATTTCAGTGGTTTGAACACCCACAGCTGCTCATCTCTTCATCAGAACAACTATAAAGAGAATTTATTTATATTCTTTGGGTCCTTTTAAGGAGAAAGGCAGGGTAAAAATATTTTAAATAAATAAATTCCTGGTAATCAGGTAGTGTCTTTTTGCCATGACTCTCGGCCTATTCAGCGGTGTTTAAAAATTGAGAAGTGACCCTGACCATAACAAGAATGAAATTGTGTTCTTTTTATCTGTAATCTGATTCCCCCTGTCAGTTAAGGAGGCTGCCTGGAGTCTCCGTTCAGCCATTTCATCTGATAAAATATAAGTTGCAATTAATCCCAAAATTTACCATCTGACAAAAAAGTAATCTTTGAAGCATTCCAGCCAAATAAAGGGAAGTTTGATTACTGAGGAAAAGTAGAGCATTAACATACTTCATTTCTAAAACCAGTAAGTAGTCACATCCCAAAAGGACTGATATGTTTTCTCATCCATGGTGGTTGTTAGAAATGAGAAATCTTATGTGCCCTTTACTCACCTTTGGGTTTTTTTTCCCCCCACCAGCTCAAACTAGGTGCTTGGCCTGCTTATTCTTCAATACATAGCAAATTGAAAAGCACCGAACTACACATTAGAAAGGAATTGCTTTAAGAGAATTTCCCTCAGGACACTGAAAGATAGTTTTATGAATAGTCCTTAAGAAAAGGCCAAGCTTTAAATGGGTATGGAAATTAAATTTCCATTATAAGCTAAGAGGAAGGATGACTATAGTGCACTCAGACTTTGAGAGAATAAGTATCTTGGTGACAAGATCTTTATCTGGGCTTCAAAGAAATCCTTTTGTGACTATCATTATGGTACTGAATAGGCCATTACAAGGGGAAGGCATGCTCCAAACTCTGCTCTCAGAAATGGATACCAATTTTTTAATAAAGTGAATTTGTCTCCCCAAATCAACAGCAACTATCTGCTAAAATCATGGAGTCATATGTTGAAACTGAAGATGGTTGAATTCAATAGCCAAGTGAGGTGATGTTGTCTTCACAGTATCTCTGCTTGAAAGTGACTGAAAGTAGAGATGCATTCTGCTCTTGATACCATGTAAGCACAGGCCTGGGATTGGCAAAGAGTTTAACATCCAAGAACGTGCAATTTGCTTTGAAAGAACAAAAGAAAAATAGGAAGGGAGGGTCTGGAAAAGTGGTATTGGTGGAGAGAGTGGGTTTGTTCCTACAAACTGAATATATAAATGCAAATGGACATAATTTATTCAAATTGCAGGAATGGGATGTAGTTAATAGTAAAACATGTACAGAGACTCCCAACTAAACATTTTGATTAGTATCCGTTCAGTCTTTAGTCCCTGCTGGGCTAAAAACACATTTAAGTATCATGCTTTTTGGCATAAATTCTGGATTTCATTCTGACTGTGAACACCGTCACAGGCTGTCAGCATGAAAACAAAGATTAAAAGCATGTAGAATGAAACGGGTTTAATATAATTTCAACAAGGGTTAGGTTTGTGCATAATGCTAAACCATCCTTTAGCACTCTTGGGGGGAGCTCACTCAATCCCACATGGCTGCAAAGAGAAGAATGGAAGTGTTTGCTTCCATTTGCACAGTTTGTTTTCCTGCCACAACTGGGAACTACAGCTGGTACAGTTTATCTGGACAAACATGGATTGTGAACAACAGTTTGAAATTGGCTTGCTTAAACAATCATCCAAAACTAATCACTTTCTCATAACTCAGAGATAATGAACCACAGCCAAGTTGTCTGGCACTGATGAGAACTGTAGGAGAAAACATCTGGCAGAACCCTGCTTGCAGACAGCAGCTATTGAATGTGGACACAGCTGTGGGTCATGGAGGGTGGGTACCATCTGCTGAAACGCCTCCGTGCACAATAAGGGCAGAACAGGCTACATTGCTTACATCAAGTTTTTCATTAGTAATCTCTCCTTGAGTGGCTAAAAACATCTTGCCTCTACCAGAACATTTTTAAAGCCTGAGCTTTAAAAATATATAAAATGACCATTGAATTATTTGCACTACTTTTTTCATGATCCTCATTTACGGAGGAATATCACCTGGAGCCACTTTAGGTCTATAATTGTCCATTTTTACTTGTGAAATGCACTGGACTGGAAATCTACAAGAAATAAACTCATTTTTAATATCCTTTCTCCTGGAAAGAACAATTTTTTAATCTCCCAGGACCTTTTGGAAATTTTTGAAAAACTTGTTCAAGTAATTAGACCTTTAACAGTCACTTCTAAGCCTGCCTGCACAGGCACACAATGCTATCGAGAATGGTTTGACCCTCAGTGTGCCACCCAGAAGCGCATCCTGGTGAGGACTATAAGGACACTGAGGCAAGAGGAATAATCTGACTGCTCAGAGAGTAGAAAACTTTGCTATGGGAGAAAAAGGGAGAACGTAAAGAAATCTTGGTTAGATCTAGCCTCGGGCAGCCTTGGGAAAGAGATACAGCTAGATTTGGTCATTAGCGTTCAGGGAAACAAGGGGTACTCAGGATAACCAAATAACCAGCACAATGGCAAATCCATTTTTCAGCTTGCTTTACACAATTTGTTACTGTGCTGAATTACAGGGAGTAAACCACAACCACTTTATAGCTTAGACATTCTTTCTGTTTCATCTTGCCCTGACTGGGACCCAGTCACTCCTGATGAAACAAACTTCTGATTACCTCTGTCTAATAAAAAAGGGTTCTGGAGACGACATGCTCCCAGGAGAACTGTTTAAACCAAATACCACCTGGTGGTGTGCAATGCTTGCTAGAATGTTCACCTATATAAACCAACATGGGAAAACACGCTTGGGATGGGGAGAAAGCGTTATTTTTCCTATTCACAAAAGTGTCTCCAAAGTTGATCCAAAGTGTTTCAGACCTATCAATGTAGTCTCCAAATCATATTCTTCATATTTGCTGGGTAAATTACAGTGTTGTGCTGCTGAAATGCTCTAAGTGATAGCAGAAGAACAGGCAGGGTTCCAAAAGAGAAAATCCACAATAGATCAATGCTTTGTATCAATATTTTTATACAAAGATATTCTCAATCTGCTAAGAAGTAGCTTTATGCCACCTGTGTGGATTTCAGTTCAGCTTTTGACTTTTATAGACAGAGATTGCATGTGGAGAAAACCTGCCACAAAAAGTGACAGAAGACTGTTATTTTTAATCCAGATGCTTCACTCAAACACCAGTTTTAGGTTTGAAGCAAATGAACTGCTGTCAGAGACAATACTGATGAATAGATGAGTCTGGCAGGGATGCCCACTGGCCCCCTTCCTTTTTAATTTCTATATTAATGATATTATTGCAAGAATTGAATAGCCTCAAATTCATCCCACTTGAAAAGCTTGGGATGTCACTCACAAAGAGACACTGAACAGGGGAAAACCTAGAACCTGACTCCTTTTTTCATCAGTTAACCACTTCTCATGCAAACAGAAATCCAATTATCAGGGCTATTTTTACACAAGTTCTTTAGGTATCTGTTGCTTGGAGAACATGGATGATCATCAAGTGCTGTAAAGCAGTGGTTCCCAACCTTTTTGACACCGCAGACCGGTTGGGGGAGGATGGGGTCCATGTGCGGGGAAGGTGGGGCACCCCCCGCGCTCACGCGCATGTGCGAAGAGGCGTGGTGCACTCGCATAGGTGTACTTGCATGCATGCACGAAGGGGTAGGGGCGCTCGGGGGCATGCGCGTGCACTTGCATGCATGTGCGAAAGGGCTGTGTGGGCGAGTGCGTGCAGGGGGGGAGATCTGTCTCCGCGACCCAGGCCACAGACTGGCACCGGGCCGCGGACCGGGGGTTGGGGACCCCTGCTGTAAAGGAACCTCTGCTTGGGGGCAGCAATTGACAGGCTGATGCATCCAGATAATCAGTCTCATGTATCAGTGAACTAGCCCTTGAATCGATTGGAGGTGTGGATGGAAAGAAGTGCCTTTGACTTCATATTTCTGATCTTGGACTTTGCAGATTCAAAAGATGGAGGTCTTTCTTTTGTCTTCTCATGTGTGTCAAGAACCTTCCTGTTCTGCTAAAGCATGGCACCAGCTGAACTTGATCTTTGCTGCTAGTCTTTTTTTATAAATCTGGATGCTGCCAATGTTTCAAACACAGGTGATGATTCATAAATTCTAGTATTAAGAAGGAGCCTCAGAGAATAATTGACAATATTTGCTTCTCCATTCATCTTGATGTAGAGCAGCAATTCAGCAAAAACAGAAAGTTGGGGAGCATTGAACTTGATTTAATTTTTTTTTTCAATCCAAAAGACACAGTAAATCAGATGCCCTAACTTAAATCATTTCATTTCCCTCCCAAAGTTTCAAATAAATCTCCAGTAAGCATCATTTTGCAAAGAAAGACCCATACTGCACACCGAGAGTGATTTAAAATGAGGTACTTTGCAACAAGTATCCATAACTTTTCTTTAGCTTTCTCTCTAAATCTGGTTGTGTTGTGCTCCACTCTTGAACATAAAAGAACTTCAGCCTGAAGGAATGAGCCTTCTTTCTGGGAAGTGCTGGGAATGTTGTGCACCAGGCTACAAGGGGCAGAAGCACTCCAAATTCACGCAAATTCCTTGGGGATTAGCAATCCGATACCTTCCAGCTCCACAGACATGTACTTGAGTGGGCACAGTTAATCCGAAAGACACATTTCTTCTAGGCATTTTGTTACTTTGTGCCATCAATACACACCTAGATAGCTTGTTGGAAAACAGCCCTGACAATTGCTTTGTGTTTGGGCGAGAAATGGTTAACTGATGAAAAAAGCAGTCCATTTCTGGGATTTCCTCTTGCTTCCTGTCACTTTGTGAATGGTAGGGAACACAAGAGGGTATCCTGCAAGTTGCTTTGACTGCTGACATTGGTGTCACCAACATTCAGGCTGCCCTTTGCTATGTAAAGCTTGGCATCAACTGGATAGCTCAGTGGTTTAGGTTGGGAATTCAATTCCCTCATGTGCCTTCTTCACAGGTGCTGGACTTGATGATCCATAGGGTCCCTTCCAGGTTTGCAGTTCTAAGATTACTTTTTTCCCCCCCTGCTAGCAACACAGTCACACTATTGTACAGCAATATCAGGCCATTTCGTGTGGCGACCGCCCCACGTCACTCATGTCATTCATATCTATGAGCTGATTTGCATGAACCTATGAGAGGGCTGGAGAGGCGGAGTCAGCAGCTACATGACGCTTGGCTGAAGAAGGAGGAGTCAGATAGGGCTGGTTAGGGTTAGTCAGAGAGAGAACTGGTTACAGATATCGGTAGTGAGGGTGGTAATGAAATTGCAAGCGAAAAGAACTATGTACTGAGGGAACTGTTGATGAATTGCTTATGTATACTGAATATCTGAAAAACTTCTGTTATTACTTATTCTGCTTCACTTCAATAAATAAGTTCTGTTTCTGTTCACAAGACAAGTGTTCTGACATATGTCATTTATATTGTGGATTGAAGTAATCCGCTGGTGGCAGCGAGAAGAGAGCGTGACGTGTGCCTTTGTGAGGGAATAATAAACAGGGGGCACGTGGGTATTGGGGCTATTGGTGTCAGCTTGTGGGATATGTATAGCATTAGCCCTTGGTTTGGTGAAACAAGCAGGGGCCACGTGGGTAAACGTCACACCTGTTATTTTGAATTGTGGATAAAGAAACACAATATCCCACATTCATAAACCAGAGGGTTTTTTTGTATGTATGTATGTATGTATGTATGTATGTATGTATGTATGTATGTATGTATGTATGTATGTATGTACCGCCCCATTATTGCCGGGCAGTTAACAACATAAAATCCAACATGACAAAACAAAAGAAATAAAATATGAATATAAAACAAATTGATAAGGACACAAAAGGAAACAGGATTGAAGGCATTTCTGTTGGCTGTGAGAAAATAACTGGTTTGCCATTTGCTTCGCTTCAGCCTTGCCAGAAAATGCAATAGCCCTTCCTAGTGGCTAAGTCTCACTGCAGCCCTAATGGCAACTGAACTGTCCTCATGGTCCTGCTAACAAATTTCTGAGAAATCAAAAGAAGCACCTGCTAAAGCTCACCAAAATCTGCAATACTGTTTATCAAGAAAAATGTGAAACGCAGCCAGCTTTCTTGCATTTCTGCAGTTCAGCAAGAGAGCATATAGAAATATTGTCCCAACACAGATGTAAGTTTCTCTGGCATCCCCCTGTTGCCAAGTGGAGATGACTGTGGAGTGCCGTCTGCTGTACCACCGCCACCACCGCCATTCCTCTCATCTTTCCACTGAAATTCACTTATCATGGTTGTGAAACAAACATTGTACCCCCACTAAGGCATTTTTAAACCTTAAAAGAAATGTAAGTTAAAATTAATATTGAAATATAAAATTAGAATGAGTAAATCATTCTAATCACAGAATCGCTGAGATACCAGGAGTGGATACATTTTCATTCTTTTAGTGTTAGCTCAGAGACACAGATAAAAGTTGGGGCTTGACCCTTGAGGTGCTAGAAGACTTTTAACACAAAAACCAAACCTGAACATGCAGCTTTTTCTCTCTCTCTTGAACTCCTTTTCACCCCCAAAAAGTCCTCTACTAGTTCTACTTTTCACCAGCCAATTAGAACTTTCAATCAAATCAAGGATATGTATATTGCCTGCTGTTTTCCTCCAGGCATGTGCTTCCTTCAAATACAATTAGACTTGCACATGATGCCCATGTTTGCTCCCTGATATCCAATCAAAAACCAAAGGAAGCTAATATACAAAGTGGAGAGAGAGGCCTGCTTCTGCTAAGACAATCAGATGTCTTTTATTACTCCAGGGAGCTCAGCTTTTAACAATGTATTAACTGTATCAACTGGTCTGATCCTCCCCTTCTCCCTAACATTTTGACAAGGTTCTGTGTCATTTACTAAATCTTATTGACTGAGGACAGGGGGAAGATTTGTGTGCTTCAAAACTTCTCCTCCTTTGATTTTTAGGGGTGTGTCATCATTCTTAGGGATTGAGAAACAGCGCCTGTTAAACACTTTCCCCCAGTGGAGAAAGGTTGTAGGTTTTTCAGGCTGTTTGGCCGTGTTCTGGAGGTTTTTCTTCCTAATGTTTCGCCAGTCTCTTCAGAGGACAGGAGTTAGAACTCTGTCTGTGTTCTGGTGTAGCGTGTGGGATAGTTGAGTATTTGTAGCTGTGGGATCAGCTTTTTATCCTTTTCAGGAGATTGGGTGATTATGGTGATCAGGGTGTTTTTTGTTATGGGTGTATTGTTGTGATAAGGAGGAGATGATCTGTCACTGTGATTGATGGGTGTCGTTAGCTAGTGTATTGTGTGCAGTGATCACCGGTCCTTGTGGCTGGGTAGAGTTCGTTGACCTTTTGCAGGCTGTATTTTTCAGTGCTGGGAGCCAGGCTTTGTTGAGTTTTAGACTTTCTTCTTTTTGTTGAAGCTGTGCTGATGTTTGTGGATTTCAATGGCTTCCCTGTGTAGTCTAAAATAATGACTGCTGGTGTTGTCCAGTACTTCTGTGTTTTGAAATAGGATTTCATGTCCAACTTGTTTCAGGGCATGTTCAGCTACTGCCGATTTTTCCAGTTGTTTTAATCTGCAGTGTCTTTCATGTTCTTTGATTCTGGTGTGGATGCTGTGTTTCGTGGTCCCAATATATACCTGGCCACAACTGCAAGGTATCCGGTATACTCCTGCAGTGGTGAGGGGGTCCCTTTTGTCCTTTGCTGACCGTAACATTTGTTGTATTTTTGTGGTGGGCCTGAATACTGTTTGTGTTTTTCAAACGTTTTCCCATGTGGTCCGTGACCCCTTTGATGTATGGCAGAAATACTTTATTTGTGGGTGGCTGTTTTTCTTCTTCAGTTCAGTGCTGTTTTCTTGGTTTGATGGCTCTTGTGATTTCATTTTTGGAATAGCCGTTTGGCTGTAGGGCCCAATTCAGGTGGTTGAATTTAGTTAGCTTTGTTAAGAATAGAGTAGCAACGGGGAGTATGTGAAACATTTCTCTTCTCAGTACCCTGAGAATGAAAGCATTTACCAAAACATAAGCATAATGCTGCAATTTAAATTTGACAGACTGTAACTGACTTCTTGGGGGGAAACCATTATGAGGAACAAAACGTTTGACTCCGAAATAAAAAAACAAGAATGAGCAGAAATGCAAGCAGTGAGGGGAAAGCAGAAAGAGCCATAAACAGATATAGTGTATATAATTAGACTCAATTGCCACATACACCACATATGCATTATAATACTCTGAACTCCAGCAACAGAAACCATTCTTTGTTGTCATAACTACCAAACATGGTAGATTAATATATATATATAAGGATGTTGTTTTCACATCAGTACATGAATAATTTCATCACCTTCTTGTTCTTCTCATCAACATGAAGATGTATGCTGGAAAACATAATGAGGGATCCAGGTCTAACTGTGTGGGAGTCCTTTAAAATGTCACGGTCAACCCTCTTTTGCAGCTTTTTGAATATAGGGCAAGATCCAACAGTGTACAGGAGCTCAAAGAAGAATCTCCATCAAGTACAACAGGAGGAACCAATTCCCCTCCCCTTGCAGCTCCCACACACTGTGAACAGGATTTCCACCTTCTCCCCACTCAGACCCCCAGGTCTTCTGTGCCATCTGGTCCAGACGGCTTCCCAAGCATCATGAGAAGATAGTGAGGGCACATGTTATTTCGTCGAGGGGCAGGAGAATCACCCTTCTTAGATCACATCAGCAGACATAGACCATTGGATCCTGGGCGTTTCCCATCATACAGGACTCTATATATATCTGACAATCTACCTATCTGGTCCCCTCATATCAGACCCACTCCAAATGTGCCACAGTTCAGGAGGGGATAGTCTGCCTTAGGGAGCACTTCTCTTATAAAGAAAAATAAGTAAGGAGGGAAAACATTCTGCATAGTACACATGAAGTGGATAGAGAGATACTCTTTTCCCCTCACTCGTGGTACTAGAAGCAAAGGTCAGCCATTGATACTGAATGTGGGGAGGATTCAAAGTAGACCAAAAAACACATTTCTTCAAACAGTGCATAATTAAGCTGTGGAAGTCACTTCTGCAGGATGTAGTCACAGCCACCAGCTTGAGTGGCTTTGAAAGGAGATTAGACAGGTTCATAGGTTCATATGCTTGTGGGCTTCTCATAGGCTTTTAACTGGCCCCTGTGGGAACACAAGGCTGAACTACACAGGTCATTGGTCAGATCCAGCATGACTCTTTGTACAGTCTTCCAGGTGAGGCACTAGTTATGTTGGGAGGGAAGGATACTTTTGTTCACTATGGATGGATGGTGCATCTCAAGGAGGATTATGATACTCTCTTTATACACTGAGCCTCCTGCCCCCTTGCTTTACTTGTAGAGAAGCTGAATGGTGGCATTGCTCAATTTCAAAGGTGTGCTGAGCTGATGCAAACTGTAGAAGTGACCAGAGTTTGGGAAAGCTGCTTTTCTGGACTGTGCCTACAGATTGCACCAGCCCGCTTGACAAATAGTCCCTGGCGAGAAGAAGTGGACTCTTTAAAATGGTCAATCACAGCCTATAAAGTAAAACTTAACTCTGTGTTAGGTATCTGGCTGCAAAGATTAAGGTTGGGAATTAGGTTCTCCACAGTGTCTATCAGGAGAACAGCCAGCCTGTGTCGCCCTGGGCAAGCTCCACAGGCCCAGAAGCGCCTTCAGAAGAAGGGACTGGTAAACCACTTCTGAATATGCTATATGTAGAAAACCGTGGAAAGGGTCTCTGTAAGTCAGAATTGACTTGGCAGTAAAAAAAATTCATTATAAATTAGAAGCATGTATAAATCAGTATGGAGCTGGCATTTGAACAGCAGTATTTTACACTCACAGAGTTTCTCACTTTGGTAAAGTTTAAAGCTGTTCTTTAATGTTAATAATAAGCTCCTTTAATGGCATAACTCTCTCTTCTTTAAGAAAAAGTATCAGTGGCCCAGTTTCAAGAGCTGTTGTCCTTTTTTGCAAAAGGGCTTTTTTAAATGGAGAAAACAGATCTGCCTGTACTTCAAATATTTGAACTTCTGCTGCATATTAATATATATGTTTAATTTATTATATTTGACATGAATTAATAAATCTGGTTTTGAAAACTCTAGCAAGGAAACAACTCAGTGGTTAACATATTCCATCTTTGAATTCTCCCCACCTTCTACATTTACTCTTTGTGCCCAAACCCATATTTAAAAGTCCAACTTTTATGAATTTGTGGTTCACTGTGAAAGACAGATCATGGAGAACCAGCCAAAGGAGGGATCTGCCAAAATGGGTTGTTAAAAAAAAGAGAATATTCTGGTTTGTATTTTAAAAAAAACCCAGAGGAAAATATTTTATATAAGAGGATTATGCTGAGGTGTTTGGTTTGGGGTGATTTTTTAAAGCAAGATGTGGCAAAGTACTCTAGCGAATATTTCTTATAATTTGGCAATGTTCATTTAAAACCTTCCAATGAAATGAAGCAGACAAATGGGCGAGGAATCTTGAGCTGCTGAGGGCAAGTTTCCTATGATTAGAATGAAACGCTGATTCAGTAAAATACTTCTGTTTAGTAACATGTCCAACTGTTTTCAGTCATTAACTGATTCCTTCTTTCTCTTGTCTTTCCCCCAGTGTTTTATTATGTTCCTTTCCAGAGCATTCCAAAAAAATGTTTGCTGCTTGAGAGTTGAGGCAGAGCAACAAACAGTGTCCTCTAACCTAGGACATAGTTCTGTGTGTATCAAGTGCTGTCAGGTCAGAGCTTTTAAGGTAAATGAGTATTTAAGGAGTGGTTTAGCATTTACACAAACTACACACACTCACAAACAATGTGGCTTTCCATGGCCAAGCAGGGATTTGAACTCAGGTCTCCCAAGTCCTAGTCCACCACTCTATCCAATACACCACACGGGGTATCCTAAGGGGTAAGTGTCTGGTGTCTAAAGCCTGTCCAGTCATTTTTAGCATGCGAGATAGAAAATTCCACAAGCATCTATGTCCACCTTTGCATGAACCTTTTAATAGCAACAAATCAACTGCCTAATTGTCCTTTCATTACACCCAAAAACTTCTGCCCATGTTAATTTCTCATGTTAAGACCATCCCTCCTTTCTTCTGTTGCTGTCTCCTTGTGAGTGATGAGGTCCTGCCCTAACAGTCGCTATCTCCACACAGACCATTGGGGACCAAAACTCATAGTCCAAGCCATGGATCTTTCCTGCTTTTACAACATTATCTCCCTCCAGTAACCCAGCAATGTGTGCTGCTTTATTATGGGTGACTTCAGATTAGAAATGAAAGGGAAGCTGTTGTTTGTATCTCAGAGATAATCCTAAAGACATGCATACTCCAGCTTTTCCATGTCATCATTACAATTTTTTTGCTGCTTGAGGAAGCACTCCTTCTGTTGGCATTGTGTCACCCAGTGGTTTCAATGTATGGCAACTTTATCAAGCAGTGACCTCCAGACGGTCCTATCATTAACAGCTTTGCTCAGGTCTTGCAAACTCAAGTCAGTCAATTGCATTTTATGGTTTCTTCTTTTCCTGCTGCCCTCAACTTTTCCTAGCATTATTGTCTTTTCCAGTGAATCTTGTCAACTCATGATATATCCCAATTAATTATGTCCTCAGTTTAATCATTTCTATTTCTAGCAGAAGTTCAAGCCTGATTGACCTGGAACCCATTTATTTGTTTTCACGGTGAATCATGGTGTCCATAACACCACAGTTCAAATGAATTGATTGTTTTTTTCCCCTGTCAGCTTTCTTCATTGTCCACTTTCTTATCCGTACATCGTAATCAGGAATATCACAGTATGGATGGTTTTGGTCTTAGCCTCCAGGGACATATCTTTACTCTTAAGGATCTTTCCTGGTTCCTTCACAACTGCCCTTCCAAGTCTCAGTTTTCAAGAACATTGTTCATATTGAGTTTCAGCATTATGATTGTTATATTGTTCTTTCATTTTACTCCAATTTTTGATATTAATAGTTCATAGTCTGTTCCTTGGTCTGTCCCTGGTCTTGTTATTGCAGAGCAAATACAGTTTATCCATCTTCTACTTCCAGCTGAAAAAATAGAAAGCTTTGATGCAAGTATCTAGGAGGAAACAGATCGCATACCACCTAATTATAGATGAATGGAATGCAAAAGTAGGAAACAAACCAAACATCGCTGAGGAGTTCATCCCAAGAGTTTAAAATGAAGCAGGAGAACAACTCAGAATTCTGTGAAGCCAGCAATTTTTTATTTATCGCAAACACATGCTTCAGGCAAGCAGGGTAAACAACTAAACTTTCTAGAAATTGGTTTTTTTAAACATGCACTTTGGCCCCTAGGAAATACACAAAACTACAGTGGTGCCTCGACTTACGACCATAATCCGTTCCAGAAGATGGACGTAAATCGAAGCACCATTTCTCATAGGAATGCATTGAAACCCCATTAATCTGTTCCGGTCAAAGAAAAAAATCACCAAAAAAAATCACTACAAGACTCATTGGAAACGCGATTAATCCCTTCCGGGCCAAAAGGGGGGGGGGGGGAAGAAAAGCAATCAAGCGTGCAAGACCCATTGCAAATGCACAGAAAACAAATGGAGCAGATTGGAAATGCACAGAGAACACAGGGACAAGGTCGGAAATGCAAAGGAAACAAAGGAAAAAGCAAGGGAAGCATGCAGGACCCATTGCAAATGCACAGAAAACAAACGGAGCAGATTGGAAATGCACAGAGAACAGAGGGACAAGGTCGGAAATGCAAAGAAAACAAAGGAAAAAGCAAGGGAAGCATGCAGGACCCATCAGGAATGGGGGGGAGGAAAACCCCAAAAAGCAACCAAATCCCCAAGACCCATCGGAAATGGGGGGGGAACCCAAAAAACAAACAAACCCCCAAGACCCATCACAGCACAGAAACATAACCCCCACCCTAAAACCACGCTGCAAAAACACCCAGAACAGTTTTTAAAAAGCAGAAAACAGCACCTTACCTTACCTAACAGGCAGTCCCAAGCCTCCCTGCAAACACACACACGCTCACTGAGAAGCAGAAGCCAGGCAGTCCCTCCTCGATCGCACTCACTCTAACTGTCAGGGCGAAAGAGCTACAAAGAAGCAGCCTCTTTCGCCACCTACAGTTAGCAATTTGAATTTCCCGCCTTTTTCCCCTGCCTTTTTCTGTTCGTAAGTGGAAGCTCCGGTCGCAAGTAGAAGCAAAATTTTGCGACCGGAGCTGTTCGTAAGTCGAATTGGTCGTAAGTAGGGACGGTCGTAAGTTGAGGCACCACTGTATCACACTTGTGTGTTTGCCTTCTATACACTGAAAGAAATTAGTGATTCAGAGTACCAGCTTTCTTCACCTTCCTATAGCTAGCAGAAGCTGTGTTATAAAAATAGGATTTCCTTTGTTTCAGAATTCTGCTATTTTTCACCCTGAATTGTTGGTGGTGCAGATTACACACATAGCCATGGCTGTTAGAAGGCACAGGAAATAGAAAATTTACAGAGGAATGCAAAGTCACCGAGGAGAAAGAATCTGAGATGGACAGACCAACTTTTTAAATGGTCCACTGGGCTTCCACTAGCCAGGTGCAACATTAACGTTATTTCTTTTTAATTCTCATTGCCTATTTCCTCTTTTTCTCCCCAATTGTCAAGTTCCCTTGCCAGGTTTGCTTTTCCTTTTCCTCCCTCCCTTGAGTTCCAGTGACAGAAAAATTAATAAGGAAGAGCTTTGTTTTGCTGCTAGTCAGTGTCCCTCATGGGAACAGAAGGGCTTTCAATCTCACAAATGCAAGCCTTCTCCTAATCCATCCCAGTATATAATCCTTCTGCCCTCTTCTAAATTGAAACACTCCCATCAGAGAGGCAAGGACAGCAGAGGTTTCTGACAGCACGGTGGGTCTTTTTCTGCTATCTCAGGGAGAGAGATCCACCCCATGTTTTCGTCTCTGAGATGCCTTCTCAGACATGAGGCTTCAGCCTTACTGAGTGACTCACTCGGTACATGCTATGCTTGTATTTGGGAGGCTTTTTGCAGTGGTTCTCCTTACTCAAGTACAGCAATGTATTAAATAGCTAGAAGTTCACACAAAAAGTATCTCGATCCACTCTTTGCCATAACACATTATCAAGTCAGGAAAAGATTCAACATATGTTATACACTCTGATTTTTAAAAGTCACAATTTGCATTATAGTTTAAAAATTTCTGAAGTAATTTGTCATGAAAATAAATGAAGATGTTTAGCCTCACAGATAAGCTAGTGAATTCAGTCAGCTTTTTAGTTGTGCAAGGTAACAAGAACAGTGGCAATTAAATTAATAAAGTTATCATTGCAGTCTAAGCACATTTATACGGGAATAAATCCCATGAATGCTGTGGGACTGAGATGCATAGGATTGCTTTAATGCCATGTTCAGACTTTCTGCTGTTAAGATTCTGTTTGAACAACTGAGAAAAATAGTGGTCACTATTTTTTAAAAAAAAGCCAGAATGAAATGGATCTAGATAATCCGTCTTGCCCAGGAACCCCTTGAGCTGAGAAGCCACAACCTGCTCTGCCACCTTGCCCCAAAATGGAACGTTAGAGACTGGCTGGTAATTATCAACACCATGGGATCGAAAGGGGACTTTTTCCACAATGGTCTTTCTACTGCCTCCTTTAAGTATGTAGGGATCTTGCCCTGCTGCCAGAAGACATTCCACCACTCCTCCTACCCACTCAGCCAATCTTCTCTGGCAGCTTTTATGAGCTGGAAGGGCAAGGGTCCAACAGGCATGTGGTAGCCTCCACCTCTCAAAGGATCTTGTCCACATCATCAGGCTGCAAAAACTTGACATATAGGGACATGTAAAAATATGTTTCACAAACTCACCTGTAGAAAACTTTGTTCCTTTTAAATGAAACCTAGATGTTTATATGCAAAGTAATTTTCTCCATGTATTTATGAAGAGGCAAGCAGTATACATTCAATTAACATGGTAAAAGAGTTGATTTGATAAAAGAAGCCACAGCCTTTAGTTTGCAAGATCTGAGCAGGGCTGCATATGACAAGACATTTTGGAGGCCATTCATTCATAGGGTCAGGGCAAGCCAGATGTGGATTGATAGCACATAGGATCAACCCACACTTTTAGCTTGAACAGGTATTTCTTTTATTTTCATTAAATTTTTAAACTTATATCCCACCCATTCCCTCTTGACTGCTCACATTTTATAATCACCCACCTATGTATGGACGTGCAACAGAGTGAATGTGACCTAGTGGTTCGAATGTTGGGCTGGGCCTTGGGAGATCCAGGTTCTAGTCTCCTCTGCGCCATGAGATGCAGTGGGTAGCCTTGGACCAGGCACTCTCTCTTGGCCTGATCCACTTTACAAAACTGTTGTCAGGATAAAGAGAGGAGGAGGAGGAGAGCCACGTGCACCGTGCTAATGTAATCAGGGGGAAATGGAGCACAAATGTAACAAAGTCATAAACATATCAAACTCAGCAATACTAACCCATGCTTTGTACCCTGAGTGGGGACAAGATTACTTCCAACTCCTCCTTTAGTGTTGAGCCAAAATACATGTCTACATAAAAAATCCATGCTTACATGGTATTGCATGGCATCTTCACTTATTCTTGACCAAATTAATCCAATTGATTTCCATGAACCTATTCTAAACATTCCTTAGGCCTGAATCCAGCCCATTGAGCAGTTTCCCTAGATAACCTTTATTAGTGGCAAAATGGCAAAGTCATCAGGAAAGTGCAGACTCCAATCTATTGCTTTCTGACACACACACACACCCCAGCACTTAGACAAGGTATTCTTTTGGACTACAACTCCCTAAATCCCCTAGCTGGCATGGAAGATTCTTGAGGTTTTAGTCCTGAAGCATAATTTTTCTGAAATCTAGTCACAACTTTCCGACATTAATTTCTTCTGAGCAACAAACCGAACTGATAGGAATAATCAACAAAAAGAATGGGCAAAAGAGAAGGATAAGATTGCTTCAGGTAGTTATCTGTGTCAAACCAATCCACTGGCTATATCCAGGACAGTATCAGCATTAGCAATAACTCTATTAAGGTGTGACAACCTGAATCCAGGTAGGACTTGAAGTGTGGCAGTGGTGTGGGGATAGTGGTAAGTCCCACCCCACTCACTGCCCTGAAGTCAGGCAGATCTTGACATGTCTACAGTGAAGAGTTGCAGCAACATCTATAGACAGGCACTGATAAATGTGTTAATGGCCTTTCTGTGAGTGGGAACTCATCCTATCAGACCTCTTGATCACAGAAACATTGTAAGAGCTTTTAAGCAGAACACATAAGCCATGCTGCAGATCTATCTCCCAGTTTGGGTGATGACAGGGGTCAAAGTTCACATGCCTGCCACCATCCCAACCAAGCTTCAAGCCCTGCTTGGATTCAGTGCCTACAAAGAGCTGTTTTTGGGTAGGGCCCTGGGTTCCAGGTGATCCGAGAATCCATCCTGACTCAGAGAAGGAGACGTTGCTCCCATCCCATTCTCTTTACAGCCTACCACTGGCAAAAATTGCTCAAAATTGGCCATTCTTATACTTTATAGCTGAGTTAGGTATCTGGCTTCAGAACCAGAGGTTGGGAGTTTGATTCCCCACTGTGCCTCCTGTGTGTAGAGCCGACCTGTGCATTCTTCGGCAAGCTGCACAGTCCAAGGCACCCCCACAAGAAGGGGGTAAGCCACTTCTGAGTATTCTCCACCTGGAAAACCTTGAAAAGGGTCACCATAAGTCAGAATTGAGTGAATGGCACATGATGATGATGATGATCCACAAATTCACCTCTTAAAGCATAATCTCCAGTTCATGTAATGTGTCAACTTTCTTTTTTCTTCACTAGTATGATACTTAAACTGAAGTTTGGATAATAGTTGCAGTAAGAATAACAAAAGATGACAAAACAAACTTTGTCTCAAAGGTCAAACTCCTGTAAATGTTTATCCCTTATTATAATCACAACCACAACAAAGGAGCTATAGTGATTAAAAGAGATCAAACATTTCCTGGAGCAGATGGCAACAAGCATCACATGAATTGTTTAACTTTTGTCAAATGGCAGTGGGCTTTCAATTGTAGCAGGCTCATTGTGTAAAGAACAAATAATGAATTGCTTGTATAAACCATGAGATTGTATTGTTTGCATTCTGACACATTGAGGTCAAGCTGGAATATAGGCATACAGGAACTCAAAGGCATTTTAGCTCTTTAGAAATTATATACAGCAAATGCGTCAAACCCATTAGCAAGGGGCTACCTTATCCATGCCGATATGCACTGTGTGCCAGAGAAGCAAAGTCTTCCTTCACAAACGTCAGACTTGGCAGGCTTGTCTCATTCTAGAATAATAAGGCAGTAAATTTAAATGTGAAGGACTAGATCCACTGAGACGCTAACAGAATTAAAGTCAGAAGTCAAATGTTTATTCATCAATCAATCATAAAGAACACACACACTCAGCCAACAATCCCCATAGAGTCATTACATAACTGAATATTGTGTAGACTGAATCTCTTTTAACATCTTAAGTCTAATATCACTTATACATAGTTAATATTTAATGGGTTATACTACCGAGGCCCACCAGTAATCTTTTTTAGCCCTAGTGTAGTCTGAGACAGTAATACTGTGTCATCTGTAGCAGAATTAAAAACTCAGTGAAGCTGCATTGAATTTCAGTGCCGTGCGTGTGTGGACAGCTTACCTCTAGTGCAACTAGTTCCTCAGTGGAAAATTGGATCACTCCCTTGCATTAATTTTGGAAATTTACTTCTGCTAGTGCAAGGATCTTGTGCTACTGAAATGACACAGTTGGATGTAGGCCTAGGATGTTGGGGTTTTTTTTTATGTTGAGTATATACAGCATTTGCATCCTCTCTCCCCCTCTCATTCCCTTTGAATATTTTTCTAGAGTCTTTTACCACAAACCTGAATATTCCACTTGGAAATATATTTGATGAATTTCAGTGGGACATACTTCCAGGTAATATCTCTGAGAATTCTCCTCAGAAAGAGCTGCCTTATTTTCACTCCCACTTCACACCTAACTCCTTTTATGGGCATTAATTCAGTCAGTAGGCATCCTTCAGTCTCGAGACACTATGGTAACGTGCTCTGAATAGAGGTCTTGGAACGGTGTCTAGTGTGGCTGAGAAGGCCAATTCGAGAGTGACAATCCCTTCCCACACTGAAGACAAATACAATCTGTCCCCTGTCCAGCTCCCTGATTTTGCTGGTTTCGGGACTGCCTCTTTGCCTTGGCCTGCTGAACAAGTGTCTCTTCAAATTGGGAGGGGCCATGCTGCACCGCCTGCCTCCAGGCTGAATGCTCAGATGTCAAGGTTTCCCATCTGTTGAGGTCCATTCCTAAGGCCTTCAGATCCCGCTTGCAGATATCCTTGTATTGCAGCTGTAGTCTCCCTCTGGGGCACTTTCCCTGCACTAAGGGCATTAATTAAAGACAAGCAAATTAAGGCATCTCTGACCTAGAAGAACATGAAAAAATTCATACATAACAGACCCCCAAAGATGTATTGACAATAAATTATTCATCTTCAGTAGTCTACTAATATTAAAATCACATCTGCCTGTGGAAAAAAAACCCAGAACCCAAATCAGTCAAATATAGTAGGTATTAATATAACAGTAAGGTCATCTATAACTAAAACAAAAGCACATAGCTATAAATAATAAAAATTGATATTAATTTTAACTGGAATAAAAAAAGTAAACAAGCTTCAGATGTTCATCGTTAAAAATAAATTCACCCACTCTCCTATTTACTCATTCCTTTCATACTGTAACATGATTGCTGATAATTTTGTTGCCTTGGTGGTTGGGATCTGCTTCCTTTTGTGTTTTCCACTTTTCCTCCCACCTCCTCAATCCATTGCCTCTCCACAGCTCCCTTCTTCTGATTCATAAGTATTGTGAGATAATTTGTTTTGCTTTGTTTTTAAAGGAGAGCGTCAGAGTTTTTTAAAAGACAGAAGTAATTTTGAAGACTACTTTGCAAACATGTTGCATTGGCCAGAAACATATTCACCTGGGGGTTACATAAAATTACACTATCGTAAATATATTGGGTATTCCAACCCAACAACAAGGATTGTGCAAGGCAATTGCGCAATAGGTGGGTGATTCCCATTTTGACTGACTATGCAATGCATCCGCAAAAGTGTTTTGAAAATAGAACTTCCATCTTTATGCTGTTGTAGCTACCTTGGCATAACATTGAGTTGTTACATGATTGGATTTTAGCCAGTGAGCATGCCACCAAAGATACAACCATAAGTTTCTCAGGGTCAGGCTACACCATGTAAACTGAGGTCCTCCAGAATAACTATCCTGTTAGTCTTCAAAAACAAATTCAAAACCATCTTTGTTAGCTCCCATAGGGAGGCTGTTGGTCATACACCAGCAACACACCAGCAGAATCCCTAGTTTGTCTGTGGTGCTCACTACAAGACAGAAACATGAAGTGACTAACACAGAGATGACAGGAAGTTGGCAGCATCAATTTTCAGTAATTAAAGACTCTCCCACCCCCAGTCCTGCAGCCCACAACATCTTCCAAACAATGAAAGGGATTCCATGGAAGTCTTGGGATCTCCAAGTGGTGTGTGTGTGAGAGAGGGTAGGGTAGATGTGATTTAAAATGTGAAAGATTTGTACCCAGTGGTTGTCTTTCCAAAGTTCAACATCTATGGTCATTTTCCCTACTGCTCAAGTTCCAATACTAGATGAATAGCTGTAGTACATATGACATCAAGCTACACATTGGTTACCTGTTTTTCAAACAACATTGGAAATGATTAAACAGACGAAATTGCATTTAAAACAGTATGAAAGATGACATATTTTAAGAACACTTTATTTTTAGTGAAACACCAAGCCTCGGGTCTCTTCATGAATTGTTGCAGAGAATTGCAAGATACTCAGACTGGCTTGCTGCTGCTATAGGCAGCCTCCAGCAAAGTGAGAGAGAGAAAAAAATATTATTAAAGCAGAGTAGCATAGAGTGCCTGTGAAATACACTGGAGCCCTCTTTCAGTACTCGCCATCAAAGGGTGGTAAGGAAAGAAATTTGACTGCTTTTGAAGTTAGTGATAGAATTGGAGGACAAATGTTGATTCTCAAAGTCATTTGAAGAAGATATTGAAATTGTAGCCCCACCACATGTTAGCCTTTTCTTGCAAAATCTCAGTGGAGTAGCCAGTCCTGTCTAATGTGTTGACAGCACTGATCTTGGTTATGTCGGAAGACTGGCTGCAGCAAGAGAACCTGACTGGCATCTGCAAACAAGAATCAAAGAATGAATGGTGGAGGAAGTGGTTCACCTTAAGATGGCTGGGAAGGTTCTGCAGGAAGGAAGGGTGAGGGGTGCTGGTGTCCTGTTGTCAGAGTATCTGATTCGGTTCCCCTCATGTGACATTATGATGTCTCTCTGTTTCCTGGTTCAGTGCACATTTTAGCTCTTTTTTTTCAGAACATGATAAGTTGTGATCTTTGCCTGTCAGAGCATTTACAGAAACTATTCAGCCAAATCACAATATATTTAACTTGTGGTGACTCTAACTTATTTGAATAAACATTCATGTTCTTTGCCTCTAAAATATCCCCACTGCATTAGAGAATGCTTCTACAACAATCTGCCTTCTGAGGAACCTCTCAGTATCTACCAAGGAGTTGCCAGTCATTGTCATGGCTTTGGAAGCATGTTCTGAGTGGCTATTCTAAACAGGGGATTTTGGGATTTGTAGTCCAAAAATTAACATTTCCAAGCTCTAGTCTACAACAAAATCATAGGCATAAACATTTCAAACAAAGTGAGATTGCATCCTAGGACACATACTTTGTTCACACTGCAGTAAATCAGTAGGGATGACTAACCAGCTCTTAGGTAAAGGTAAAGGTTCCCCTTGACATTTAGTCCAGTCGTGTCCGACTCTAGGGCGCGGTGCTCATCCCCGTTTCCAAGCCATAGAGCCAGCGTTTGTCCGAAGACAGTTTCCGTGGTCACGTGGCCAGCGCGATTAGACATGGAACGCCATTACCTTCCCACCGAGGTGGTACCTATTTATCTACTCGCATTTACATACTTTCAAACTGCTAGGTTGGCAGGAGCTGGGACAAGCGACGGGAGCTCACTCCGTCTCATGGATTCGATCTTACGACTGCTGGTCTTTGACCTTGCAGCACAGAGGCTTCTGCGGTTTAACCCGCAGCGCCACCACGTCCATGTAACCAGCTCTTACTGTTATCTATATTCTCCATGACTTTACATCTCAGCTTTGAGTAACTCAATTAGAGGAAATATATTCTTTTAGCAAGGACAGTGTTCATAACAGAAACCTTAGATTGCAGTAATGAAGAAATCAGTTTCTGATTGCACCAGGGCAGGACATTTTAGAGTGTAACTATACAGCAGGGAAATATGCTTGGATCCTCTGTAATCCACCGTTTTCAAATAGAATTTCCAGAGGTGAAATCACTCTAGCCATCCAGACAACAAACAGTTTGCAGGCAGAGTTAGACAACTGTGTTTGCACTGATCTCCATCAGTTTAAGCTGCCTTTGACAAGATGCCATTTGGCAATTTCCACCTCTTTTTAAAAAATTATTTTTCCTAAGTGACCTAGTGATACTCTACTCCAGCACTGCCTTGAAAGCCTTTTTAAAAAACAAAAAAACAAAAAAACATTGTTTCAAAACAAGGGGTGCTCAGTTGAGGGGAACAGACACTCCACAAACACCCCTTTGCCTTCAGGTCAAGCAATCACATACGTACAGCAGAAGGCAGAAAAAAGGGATGCAAGCCAAATGGAGCAAATTCAAACCACCCCTCCTAGCAGAACAAAAGAAAAAAAGATAGTTCCCCGCTCAAAAGAGAGTATTTCACAAAGAACTTTCCTGCACTGAGTAGTCAATGGGTTTTAATTCAAATTAATCTGTGCCTAATCTGATGCAAATCACAGGGTAAATGGCCAATGCAGTCACCCTTAAGTCACCCAGTCACATTTTGTTGCATAACCCTCAAGGAACCAAACTCACAGAGTAGGCATTTTGTGTCAATGTAAATTGAACATGTAGAAACAATGTACCCAAATTTCAGCCACTTGTCACAATGACATTCTTATTTTAAAACAGACAAAAAACATCTGGAATGATGTCCAAAGACCCTATTGTGTCATTGACAGAAATGAAGAAATCTGGTTATCTGATGTTTGGTCCCATCTAAGGGATATTGGAATCTTCATAGGGGTCAGGAAATACAAGAGGAAGTATGGGAAACCCAAGTCCTAACCATAAGCCTGATCCTAGCCAGAGTTCTAACTCTCTCAATACGTTTTGGGTCAAAGACTGCCCTACAACTCATTCCACTAGAAAGCAGTATCTATTTTACAATTAACAGATGAGCTCAACAAATCCAACAGCTCTGTTTCAAAGTCTAAAAAATTCAGCCCCCTATCAATAGAGAGATTATGTGGGACCAAAGCTGGCCCTGCCATTTGGCAGAGTAAGCCAATTGCCTCTGAGATCAGATCAGACAACAAAGTCATCTGGTTTGCCTGTGAGGGTTCAAGTATTACCTCCTCAGGTTTTAACAGAGACTCTGGAGACTTCTTTCTTAAGAAATCATAATTAGGTTTTATTGGAACACGGGACAACAGGTCCGTGTGATCAAATTCAACTTCTGCATTAACTCTCGCAGACAACGGGTCCCACGAGGGCATCCAAACGTCTCTTTCAAAAGGGTTATAATCCAAATTATTCCAAGGTCCTTTCAAAAAGGGATTACTGTTCTCCAGTTTGGTTGGCTCTTCCTCTGGATCTAATAACGGGGTGGTCTCTTCATCTCCCCTCTCGGTCTCATGGAGAATCTCCTCTCCTCGAAAGGGGAACCACGGTCCATTAGCAATCCCCGCGTCTGCGCCTCCTCCAGTTGCCATAATCGCCGTTCTCTCTCTTCGTTTTCTACAGCCTCCTTTTCCTCCCTGAGCCTTCTACGCCACTCCCGGGCTTCCGACTCTCCCCAATAGGAGGGTCTCGGAGGTAAACCCCTTCTCCTCCGATAGTCCGCCTCCTCTCTAGGGACCCGTACCTTTTCCCATTTTCCAGTCCATGGGTCTTCTACCCAGATCAATTCCCAACCCCCTGGTATTACATCATCGTCCCTTTTAATATCCCCCATTCCCGCCTCCACGACGGACCTCCCCCTTTCTCCTCTTCCCGCCAATTCTTCCCCGGTCTGAGTGGCTACTGTCATCTTTGACAGTTCCCACTCTAGCTCACGGGTATCCACTCCCCATTGTATAGTCTCGACGGGTGGTGTAGGCCGGTTTGTCTGCGCCTCTTGTTCTTTTCTGAGGGAGGACGACACTCCAGGGAGAGCTTCTATCCTCTCGCCTCGGGTCTCACATTGCCCTCCATCCCTTGAACTAGACTGCTTCCTTCAGGTGAAACGCTGGACACTATCCTATCAGCATTATTAAAGGAAAATTACACTGCCCATCAAGCTGGGTTTTGTACATGGTAAGAAGTAAAATGTCTTGTCCTAGCACATGAGTCATAAGCTATATAGGACACCTTAATGCATGTTACTTTCTGTGCTGCTGCATTTAACTGGGATTTCTTTGTAGTTTTCACAGCTCAGCTTCCCACAGCTGACAAAATATCACATTTGAACCTTTCTCCACCAGCTTTGGGAATTGCAGCAGAGTCAATGATGGAGAAAATGCCAGCTCTGCTCTGGATTCTCTTTCTTACGCAGACATAGATGGCTTTCTTGGACTGTGCAACCTAGTTTCCTATTCTGAGTTAGTTTCGGAAATTCATCAGCTTCAGATCTAGAAAATGAAAGCCTACTAGAAAATGGACTCAAAGCAATGTCAAGCACAAATTGGGGTGTTAGATGTCCTAACATATCCAGATATCTGAGACTATAATGATAAATTACTATTTTAATACAAAAGAACTTCTGTGTATTGATGACAGAATTTTAAAAATTGTCTTGTTCAGACTATGTAGTTAATTATAATGCTATAAGCGCTTGTTTTCACGAATCAAAATGCATACTTTAAAATAACTTTGTATTTGCAACTTTTAATTTCCAAGTTGTTTTAAGCTGATATGTATTTCTATTGGCTGCTGTTTAAGATCTTTGCATTTCTCCTGTCACAAAACAATCACGTGTCACAAAAAAACCAGGTAATGTCACCTAGCAACAGGAAGTAAAGGCAAGAAACCTTCCAGACCAGGCAAGCAAGAAACATCAAGTGGGACACCAAGGTGGAGGTATGAATGAATAAACTGCATGCTCCAAAAGGTGAATGGAAACATCCCTTTGGTGAATGTAACCAGTGGTATATGTGACAAGCGATGCTTATTCTTAGGCATGGTCTAAACAGTGCATGCTCAAGCTTTCTGATGACCATTGGGCAAGATATCTCCATGCCTTCTCTCTCTTGGTGAGACGATCTTCTCACTACCATCATTAATAGCTGCTGCTTTTCTTTTTCAATGATGAGGAGTACTGTAGAATGTATATAGAAATCATGACTTGTTACACCAGAAAAATACTGGTTCTTGCTTATCCAGTAACTTTTAAAATGCAAGTTTATTATGCCCTAATTTTAAAAAATATTAAGTAATAAGTTACTTGTAACTGTTAATTGTAACTCGTTACCTGAAAGCTCTGACTACATTGACTCTTTATCGAGAAAGTGATGTCTGTCCAGATCCTGAAATCTCTCTGGTGTGGTACTGACCAAGGTGGAATGTTTAACCTCACACATTCTTCCACTTCCACTTAATCATAACATTACTGTTTTAATTATTTATAATTAGAGACATAGATCTATACAGGAGTACAAAATAGGTCCAAACCAATAATGTAATAGCAGTTTTCAGACTTCTGCCACATTGTCATATTTTTCTTTATTGACTGGAACCACCGCGTACTCGAGGGGTCATACTCATGACTTAGACTTTGTATGGCATGCTTCATCCCATGGTAGTGCCTTATTTCTAACTACTACAGGCAATGCATTAAACAAGTAAGGGCCCAATGGCTCACCTCTGCACCTTATGGTCTTCAGATTTATCCCCCAACTTTTTAATGACACGTCCAAGCACATAAAACTATTTTAAGCATACATATACCACCATAGGACAAATAGGGCAGTCTCTACATGAAAGAAAAGATGTATACAAATCTGACCTTCAGAAACCAGTGGGAGATGATATCCAAGGACTGAAAGTTGCCATTTCCCAACAAAATCTGCCATTCCTCCAAACGTTAAAGGAGACTTAGCAGGAAATAGCTGTGTTAAAACTCATCAACCTGACTTTCTCTAGGATAATCATGTTATCACTAGTTTTGCTGTTATTAATGGTCATTGGGCACACTTTGAGTTTTATACAGAATTGTCACAGGTGGAATGTTCTCAATGTCTTTGTCATTTCACTCTAACAGTCACATTTTCCGCTCTGCATCTGTGTGCTAAAGAGTGACATACAGATATGTACATATATCTATGTATTCTGTTGTATCTAGGAATGACTCTTACTTTAATGACACAGATTTTGATCCACAATAGGGTTGGTTTGGGGAATCAACAGGAGTACCTCATTCCCTTCTCCAGTGATGAGCCACTTGTGATCTTCTGTCCAAATGAATCTATGTATTTTAAAAAATGTCTGAAGGCACTTCACTTTTTACCTAAAACTGTGTGGTCAAATTGACCAAGGAAAGTTTGCAAATGCTTGTATCACCTTACAAACACACACACAAAGCAGCTGTGATTGGGTATCTATTGAGCAGTGGTACATCTGGAAGTGCAGAAGTCTATCAGGAGTCTTCATAGCCGCTCACCCAAAAGGAGAGTCCAAAAAATGCAAGCAATTGGATCAGCCCATATAAACAAATGAGCCACTTTTTTGTAAAGGTAATGATTTTTAATTGCCCAATCAAGACAGAACCACTCCCAAATACTTTGCATTAACCTATAAAAATAGCAAGCTGGATAACTCAGTGGTTTAGGTATCTGGCTGTGGAGCCAGAGGTTGGAAGTTCATTCCCCACTGGGTTGGGGCAGGGGAGAGCCAGCCTGTGTGGCCTTGGGCAAGCATCAGAGTCCCAGAGTGCCCCCAGAAGAAGGGAATGATCAACCACTTCTGAGTATTATCTACCTTGAAAACCCTGCAAAGGGTCACCATAAGCCAGAATTGATTTGATGGCACATGATGATGATAAAAATATAGTAGCCAGAATCCTGCTGGTGATTTAAGATGTGTGTAAGTTAAACTGTGTAACTGGCTGCAGCAGATTGCTGCTAATAGGGTATCAGTTGCATTAAGAGATCTGTGCCTAATTCTGTAACAGGCATGCATCTAGTAATGTGACTAGCAGTTTACTGTGAAGAACTGCACACCTAAACACAAACATGTGCATAAGTCAGCAACAGGATCTGGACACTATTCTTGGACAAATCAGTTTCTCTCCTGGTGAATGTGGAGACCGTAGCTAAGCTCAGAGGAAACAGGGACGTCTGGAGGGGTGGTGATGTCACACGTGATGTCCCTGATGCCCAGAAAGTCCCAAGGTTTCGACCTTGCAAGACCTGGCTCCACTGCTGTTGAAAGTACATCTGGGGGTGAAGGTGGATTTGCCTGTTTCACCCTGTAATATGTGAAACGGCCTTGATAAATTGAGCCGTATCAGTGCCGTTTAAAGCTGATTGGGTACATCTGCCTAGAGACTGATAAAAAGGTTTAGAATTCCAAATATGAATTTCGAGCATAAAGCTGTCCAGTCTGTCCAAGGATCGCAAGTTTGCTTTCGCCGGTTTGCTTCTAAACAAGCCCCGGGGAGTGGGTGGAAGGGGGCAGAAAAGGGTACCGCGCGATCAGACGACGACTGGAGGGCCGAGAGGGAAGAAGGCGTGTTCAGCGCGCGCCCTCCGCTTCCCCCTGGGCTGGGAAGACCCGGGGGCACTAGGACCCGGCGGGAAGGCCGTGGCGCCACAAGCAGGGTCCCTGTCCGACTGTAGGGCTCTGACATACCCCCCACCCTCCCGCGCGCGCGGCCCGGGCTCACAGGGGGCGGCGGGTGCCAGGGAGCCGGGCTGCCCGCCGTGATTTGAGCCCGGGACGGCTGCCATCAGCTTGCCTTCGGGGCGACGCTGCCGGCGGCAGCAGCAGCAGCAGCAGCAGCAGCCACCGCCCACTCATTCAAAGGGACGACCCTGCGAAGCCTCCCGGCTTCCCTCCACCCCGCCCCGCCCCTTCTCCCTCCGTCCTGCTGCCCACCTTCCCCTCCACACACACACAGACAAACACACACACACCGCAGTTTGTCCAGTTCCTCCCTGCCCTCGTCCTTCAGAGGGGCGCCCGGGAATGTGGGGCGGGGGGTTCCTCCATTCAGGAGCGGCGCCCCCTCCCCCTCGAGTCGGTGGGGTCCGTGCATGCAGATGCATGTAGGTGTCGGGGAGACAGAAAGAAGGCAGGAAAGAAAGAAAGGGAAGGAGGGAGGGAGGGAGGCAGAGCGCAGGCGCGCGCTTCAGCGAGCGAGGGGGAGCGCGCTCTCTCTCTCTCTCTCTCTCGTTCTCCTGCCGCCGCCGCCTTCGGCTCCCTTTCGCTTCTGTCAGTCCGAGGCGCTCTGCTCGCTGCTGCGCCAGGGCTCGAAGTTTGGCTGGCGGCTCCGGCTCGCTCCCCCGGCAGCCCGCGAGAGATTCCCCCACCCCCGGAGCCCGAGGCGGAGGTGGAAGCACCGCGCCAGCCGCTAGCTGCCGCCTTGTCCTCTTGCCTTTCCCCTCAGCCCGTAGAGAAGCCGGCGAAGCCCACGCCGCCGCCGCCAGCTGTCCTCTCGGCCGCAGCATGCTGAAAGTCACCATGCCCTCCTCGTCTTCGCCGTCGTCGTCCCCCTCCGCCGCCGCCGCCGCCGCCGCCTCGTCCACCGGCGCCGCTTCTACCGGGGCCACCTCTGCCTCGGGCCGCGTTGCGGGCGCTGGCGCCGCCGCCGCCGCCCTCGTCCCGGATTACTGGATCGACGGCTCCAACAGAGACACCTTGACCGACTATTACGAGCTGGAGTCCGAGCTGGGACGGTAAGGAGGCGCGAGCTTTGCGCCCGCACCGCCGGGAAGGAATGAGGCGGACCGGGAAGCCCGGTGGTGATGGTGGTGGCGGAGGAGGAGGAAGTGCAACGCTGCGCTGCGCTCTTTCTTGGGCATTTCGGGGCTGGACGAGGCGCCGGTGGTGCAAAGCGGAGGGGCGTGCGCCGGGGGAGGGGGAAGGGTGGGGTGCCCTGATCCTCCGGCGCGGTGACGCTGGGCGGCTCTTGGGTAGATCGAGGCACACCGAGAGGACATCCTCAAGCGGGAAAGCCGCCTTCCTAGACAAAACCTGGCGGGTTGCGGGCTCTCGTACAGAGCAAGGCGAGCCCCCCCCCCCCCGGTCCTGTGGGGAATACCCTCCGGCTTGCGGGATGGGGAGCGGGATGAGGGCAGGTCAGGAAGTACCAAACTCCTAGACGCCTGCTGAGGGTTGCGGGGGGTGGGGGAGAGACGGTGCTGTCAATGCGGAGAGCGAGCGAGCGAGCGAGCGAACGGCAAGGAGGGATATTCCTAGACAGCAGCGCCAGTGCGGCGGCGAGGGTTCTCGCTGTGTCTGATAGCGTGCGATAAGGGAAGGGGAAGATGGAGGGGGACAGGGCACCCGGAGCAGGGGAAAGTAGAGAGGCCGTTCTAGCCCAAGGGGTGTGTGTGTGTGCTCATTCAGAATCTGGCAGAGAGATATAATTCTGCCCCTGCATAGCGAAGGGTGCAAGCTAGAGAGGAGGGCGCTGTGGTTGTGGTGGGACTACACTTTGGGGCATCCAGGCGGCAAATGGGGGGGGGAGTTGCCTGCTGCTGTTCCTTTGCACCTCCTGATTTTGGGGAGCACACTTGGGTGAATGTGAGGGGCTGGTACCTCATCACTTCCAACTCTGCCCCAGTGTTAGAGATTCTTCTACTCCCACCCCTTCCTTCCTTCTTTCATTGTGTTGAGGGGGAAGAAGAGCTGGGCTGTGCCTTCTGTTTTGGCCCTTGACCCTTTCTTTATATGTGTAGCAGGCGGTACTGAGAGGTGCACCACTGTAATCCTCAGACAGGAGATGAAGATCTGCTTTAAAAAAAAATCACCACAGAGACATACACTTTAGGATGAGGAGTCTTTGTATTCCAGCAGTGATAAACTTGTTCTATTAGCCAAATGGGATTGAAAAGTGAATTTAAATGCTAGCTTGCCATTGTGGTCTTGCCAGTAGTGGCTCGAGAGGGGGTGTGTGGATTATTGAAATTAGCTGAAAGCAAGTATAATAAAAAGATGCCCTTGCTCAAAGAAAGAAACAGCCTTGCACTAATGGTGTGGGAAGAGAGTAAGCTTGCAGCCTCATCTTCAAAAACATAAAGAAATGTTTTGCAAATAGCATTTCAAGAGCATCATTATTGAGGATAATTATTCAGTGGTAACAGCTGTTGAATGCTTAAGGCTTGACAGAACATTTGTGTTTGTGTTGACAGAGCATTTCTGAAAATTATGCATTCCTATAGCTATTTTAGATCAGTTTGCAACCTAAGCAGGCAGTGGTGCAGAGGTAGGAACCTGACAGTTCCACATAGCTTTCTTATTATGGCGAAAATATCCAACCTGCCACATGTCTCACTCCATCCAAAGTTTGTTTCTCAAGAGCAAAATGTTATTTAATTGAGGTGAAGTTCTGGTAACACCAATATTTGAGTTAGCTAGGAGAAATCAGTGAAAGAGTCAGTGTTCTGTTTAGAATAATGGAGAGATTATGAGTACAGTGATGTTTTCTCTCTCTGATATTGGAAGGATTGTGCTATTGTGTGAATTTCCTGCTGATGCACATTAAGCAACTTTTGGAAGAGGTTTGAGTGCTTTCTCACTTGTAAAGCAGAAGCAGATAATTTTTGATTCCACATAGGTTGTCTGGCTGAAGTCCCATCATTCTAGCAAGCATGCCCAGTGGTGAGAAATGCTGGCAGTTGCCATCAGACATTATGTAGAAGGTCACAAGTTTATTCATCTTAATTGTAAAAGATGTTTCATGGTTGGCAACACTAGCAGAATGAGAAAGGCATGGAAGACTGCAAGAGGCAGTGGGTGGGGGACAATTATCAGCTGACAACATGGACTAAGTAGGAGATGTATTTCTTCATGTACATCCGGAATTCTCAACTTGTTAGTACCTGATACTTGGCAGCCTTGACCACATGGGTACCAAAGACTCCAATACATTGCTCATGCAGCTTTCTACTTGCTTACTCAATTTGGGATGAGCACAATGGCTTTCCAAAGAGCAGCCATTTGGAAAACTACACCTGTGTCTGTACCATCTGTTGACATCTATCTCATAACATCTCAGTATGTTCCTAAACATTGCCCCTCCCCTGTTGCTGGTTGCAATGGGAGTAGCACTATGTTAATCAGCATCCATAAGAACAGAACAAGGGCAGGAAGGGGAGAACAGCCATAAGTTGTTTGGTGAAAATGGAGATGATGTAGAAAGCACCTGCAGGTACAATCTCAAAAGAGATTTACTAGATTATGTTAGGCACTTAATCAAAGCATAATGTGAAACACACTTAGCACTTCAAGCAGAAAACAATGTGTGTGAATATTTCCTACCCTTGATGGCCCATATGGATTGACTGTCTCTACAATCCATTTTAGTTGTGCGTGAAATATTGGAAAGAAATTCCATATTTACAAAAATCAGTAAGATTTCTGAACAGCTACAATGAACACATGGAAATAAAAAATGAATACAAAATGTAAGGTAAAATCAGTGACCAGAGTCCTACTGGTGATTTATGCTTGAATTATGGAAATCAGTGAAGTGTTAGGAGAAAACAGTAAATAATAATAATGATGATGATGATGATGATGATGATGATGATGATGATGATGAATTTTATAGGCGTTCTCTTGCTTAGAAATTGGATCCGCTCTATAAACAATTTGGCTGCACCATTTTGTATAGTCTGTGCCATCAGCACAACTAATGTGAATTGGCATGCATGTATAGACTATCCATAATAAACTGGATAATTTTTATAGCACTTTACCTCTCTGTGGACAAGGGCAATCCTGGTTATTTCATTAATTCAAGAATGATTAAAGTTTAATGTGTAAGGTTAGTAGGTCTCTGTAGCTCATATTTTAATGTTCAAAATGGTTTCATAATTTAGTCCTACAGATTTATAATATGGTGTTAATATTTAAAGCACACTGCATTCTGGGAAACGTGGTGTAGAGTGTATACCTATTTTATAAAGATTCAATAATACTGCTTCTTGCTACCTGAATCTCCTTTTGTAAAGTACTTTAGTAACACATTCCAGAAATGTTAATGCGTTGAAAGATCCCCAAGATTTTGGAAGGTAACAAAAACAACAACACTGTTTCTTTACCACTGGGAGCTTTAGCAAGAAGCCAACATTAAAATTTAAATATGTTCATCTAGGCTCTAGGGCATTTTTTTTTCAAATGGAGATAAGCTAATGGATACACAGAGCCAGAGACAGCAATTTTATTGCCCCAGGGCTTTCCTGCTGTAGTGGTTAAGGTTGGTTCATGTGAAAGTGGCACACACAGGTTGAGGATGGAAGAATTAGGAGGAATGCCTGGATCTGATCACAAAATGTCCATAACAATTCCATGCTGTGTTCATCTTCTGTTGTGTTTCCTTCTGCCTGGGGAGGAGTAACTGAAGGCAGTGCACTCAGTCAAAATGGTTGTGTTGACACCCTTCCAGCAGCAAATTATGATGGGCCAGTCTGCCCCTTTCCAGCAGCAAATCTGTGCACCATGTACATTTCAGTGCCCTGAGATAAATCCCCAGTTGCCCCATCCTAGATATAACTCTGAGGCTATGTAATTAATGTGAATGGGGCAAAAGTGTTTCTTGAATATCTACAAGATAGAGTTCATCTTCTGTAATCACTGCCTTCCCTCTTTCTCCTGTAACCCAGGCTGCCTGTGACGGTGCATCTGTCAGATGATATCAGGCTTGACAAACATGGTAGTTCATGCCTTTAACTTGGCTTTCCAGTCTGGACTGGAAGAAAGTAATCTGTAGATAGGAGAGCCAGAACTAATTTCTCTGTCAGGGTCAGGTCATTACATTACATTAGATTGGGCTTGTAATGGTTTTTCTCTCTAAACAAAGATAAGAGGTCTGTCAGTCTCCATCCTCCTGGAAGCTGAGGAAACAGATTCTTTTGTGACATTTCTTGGGTTGTTTTTTTTTTAAAGATGATAGAGCCTTCAATTCTGACACAATTATTATCTAGTACTAATTTAATGATAGAGTATTAGTTTTACTAATAATGAATTCGCTCTTTTAAAGTTATTGCATGAGTTTCTGTGCCTTCACAAAAAATTGTATGCATTTAGAATTTTAAAAAGGGTGTCAACAGGCTCAGAAACACTGGCTGAACTCTTGTTGCTTAGTGTAGCAACTCACAGTAGAGTAGGCCAATTGGATCAGTGGGAATTTGGTGAGTCAATCCCTCTGTAAACTGCATTGATTCAAATGGGCTTACTCTAGTTGCAGCTTACTTTAGTATAGTAAATCACAAGTAGAGTAGGCCCATTTAAATAAATGGAACCTATGAAGGACGGATTCAGTGGGCCTACTCTAGTCCAACTTACTACACTATGCAAGAGGATTTCAGCCACTACATTCTTCACACACAAATGCACATTTGCTACCAGGATATCTTTATGTTTACTTTTTGGCAGTGTCTTGTCTTTCTGAGGCCTGTTTTCTTCTGCTGTAGGATTGATAAGAGTAGACATAGTTCAGTATTCTTCAGTCTCTCTTTAGGAGCTCAACAATCTTCTGTAAAAGACTAGTTTTCAGTTCTGCTACTGGAAGTACCATTAGTATCCACATAAATAAACAAGGTAGAACAGTGTTTGAGTGAGCACTGGCAAGATTGGGATGATGCCCCAGCCTTCTACTTGTTTCCCTCTAGATGCGTTGAAGTAGAATTCCCATCATCCCTAGTGAGCATGGCTCAAGCTAATGCATAATGCCGCTCCAGAGTGAGTCCTTTCATAAAAACCCTGCTCTTTCTTGTGCTGATGAGGGTATTCGTATACAAATACAAATACCCCCCCACAGGTGGACATAACGAGGGTCCAGCCCCCTGGGGCCAGACCGTCCACTCACTTTCCACTGTTGCCGCAGGCTCTGCACTCCCTATCACTCCAGAACTCACGGTCTGCGAGCCACTCTTCGACCTTGCAGCGAGGCTCGTCCTCCCGCCTCCTGCTAGGTGTGGCTCGCAGACTGCAAGCTCCGGAGTGATAGGAAGGGAGTGTGGAGCTCATGGCAACAGCGGAAGGTGAGTGGATGGTCCAGCCCCTGGGGGCTGGACCCTTGTTATGTCCACCTGTGTTGGGGTATTCATATATGAATACGAATACCCCCGTCTTCTTCTGACATCATTAGAGTCCTTTTAAGGAGAAAGGCGGGATAAAATACTTTAAATAAAACAGTTGCCTGTTGGCTAGTTGCCAATCTACTGTTTTGTTAAATCATGTAAGTTAAGAGGCTGTATTAAAATAGAAAATGTTGATATGGGTTGACATATATATACAAAGAAGCAGTGGCCTTTTCTTTTCTTTTCTTTTCAGTCACACAGTAGAGAGCTTTGAGTGTCACTGTGTGATGTTGAGCTACACACAGGGCATTATTATTGTAAACATGTGCTAAACATGTGCTGCTACCTTAGGTGTTATAAGGCTTTGTCAGGAGTGAAGAAACTTGTGCTTATTCTATCCTATTCTTGTCTGTGGAGAAAACCTTTGCACTTTCCAAAGTTATAAAAATCAAAGGACTTCAAGGGATCAAAATATTAACATGTGCAGTCTGAAGAAGTGTTTCTCAGTCACTGGTATATGTAGTACCAGTGGAACTCAAGAGTTTTCGTAACAGTTACTAGGGATTTATTCTCCCTCAGGTCCTGTAATCTCCTAGAGGTGTGACATGGCATTTCCTGTCATTTTATCATGGATTATCCATTAGTCATCTTTTGGTCACAGCTAGTAGTAATTTTGGACATGCAAGGCTTCAAAAACAGCCCTATGAGAGTTACAAGTGGCCCCAGAACCCTACTTTGGCCATCTCTGCCCTAAAGGTACTCACAAGATTTCATCTTTGCCTATCTTCTCATAGTCCACGGCAATAATTGGAGGAAATACAATGGCCACATGTTGTCTTCTGAAGAGAGAGAGAGAGAGAACCCAGCGCTGTTTTCAAAAAACTTCTGTATTCCCATTAGCCAATCCCTTTTGTCCTTTGATTGGCTAAACCTCTTTTGATCACAACCCTTTCTTGGCACTGAACCAGCTTGTAAATTGAACTACAGGCAATTTGCAAGTTTGTAATACAGAATAATAGCAAGGCTAAGTTAGCTTCCCTGCCATAATGACACTATGCCTATTGTGATGAAGCTTGGCCCCCACGCACTTGTAGAGGGTCCTTTTAGGAGGGTATGCACTTTGGAAACAGCTCTCAGATCAGTGTTTCAGAAGGGCTAGATGCCTGAGTGGGGTTTTGGTATCCATCTGCTCATATGGCATGAGAATGTTTAGATACCAGAACTACCGTATATGCTGTGCTGAGCTGGTTCCAAAATACGACTGTATTAGTAGAGAGTAAGGTGCATGCATCTTCATTCATAGGATGGTAGATAGCACTTCCCCAAGGAAATAGGAAAAGATTATGTGTTTCATAGGTGGAAGTTCCTCTTGGTCCAAAGGTCTCCTAGAGAATGATAATAAGAAAGACTTGCAGAAGAGAAAAGAGGGTGACAAACTTTCAGTTTTCTCCCAACCACTCTGTGCTGGGATTGTGCCCATCTTTACTTGCACAATCATAGGAGACAGTATTCATGACTGGCAAGTGGAAAGTGTCTTCTACACAAACTGGAAGGATGTGGTGATGTTTGAAAAAGGAAGAGCATGTCCTGTGCCTAGTGGCAGTATGAAGTGGAGGAAGATTCCTGGGTGATCATTAAAGTGTTTGAACATTCACAGCCTTGCCCTTCTTGTCAGCTGAGTCCTGTGCTGCTTTTTGGTATTTTGCCAGAAGATACTTAAATAGAACTTTAAAATCTTAAGCTTTGAAATTTCCGTTTAATATCTGTTTTACAAGGACTAAGGAAAGTCATCATACACTGAGCACTCCCTGAAATAGCTGCTTCTGCCTGCCAGGAAGCCCACACAGAGCTTAATTTAACGCTCAGTGTATTGGGGTCATTTTGAACTGTGTAGTATGTTCACTGATTGCAAAGCCCTTTTCTCTGCGCACACAAATACGTTAGCATGAAAAGAACAAAAGCATCGTCATTGTATGTGGAGCACTTTACTTTGTCTTGACATGGTCAGATAGAGGCATGCGGTATTCTGTCATTCCCTGATGAAGTCATTATGAAAACAAGTGGCAAAACTTTTGGTGGAGCCCCTAATAGGTGTGTGTTTGGAGGCAAAATTGTGAACCGCTTTTCATTAAAGAGTGATTTGTATCCCTGCATATATCTGTGCTATTTAGTGCCTTAAACATTTGCCCTTTGAATGGCTTTTGTTAACCCAGTTCTGGTTCTTTCCTGAGTAATCAGCTCCTAGTACTAAAGCAATATTTTACTACATTCTGCTTCATTCTTGCCATGTTCCTCTCTCCAGCCTGTTCTGTGTGCCATAGTTTTTCTTTCCAGATCACTGCTACCTTACATCTGGGAATGGAAACTGTAATAAAGCCATCCCACACTGCTGCACTGCCAGAGCATTTTAGGTTGGCTTCAACCTGCCAAATTCCAGGATGTAAACAGTACTTGGCAGATTGGGGTCCCCCTGAGCAGAAAGCTACATTTCCATTGAGAAGAGGTTGCTGCCTGCAAAAGAGACATCACAATAAATGGTGGAAGGCAAGCAAAGTTGTTTCTCTTTTGTCCATCCAAAGAGATTAAAAAAACAAACAGTAAGAGTGGTGGGAGCTTTATTAAGTGATTGGTGGAACAAAGACTTGGCAGATCTTGCTGAAGGGGACATAAGAGTGATGGTGAGGAAAAAGTGCTGGATAGATCTCAAAAGATAAATCATAAAGTGAGAGCCATAGTCACAGAAGGCAGTGGGAAATAAGATCAGAAAAAAGAAAAAGAAAAAAAAGCCATACATTGCTGAAATAGAAAGATATATACACACATCATATATGTGTTTATTGTTAGTTTTTCTGGGTTAGCCTTTTGATAATAACTTTTCGATTTGTTTCTGCAAACAGTTCTTTGTGTCCTATTGCAACAACCCTTGTAATGTTTGCATGGCACTTATTCTTAGGGTTGAAGGTGACTGGGTGCAACTCACTTGCACTGAAGGAGGTGCATGTCTTTGCATGGGAGGGAGTTTCCTAGAGTGTTCTTTACCTGCTCTGATCTACACTGTCTTCCCTTCAACCTAGACCAGCAATGGCAAACCTATGGCACGCATGCCACAGCTGGCCCGCAGAGCCCTCTCTGCGGGCACGCGAGCCCTAAGTCACTGGATCGCTACCCCCAGCAGCCAAACCTGAGGAGGAGGCTGCAGCCATGGTGCTAGCGCCCCGACAGGCGGTGGGCCAGGATCCGGAGCAGCTGGTGCTGGTGGGGGTTGGGCACGATTGGAGATGGATCTGGAGTGGGGTCTGGAGGCACCTCCGTGCCCAGGATTCCCCCTTCCGCTGCCACTTCCACTGCTGCCACTTCTGCTGCCGCCGCCTGCAACCCACTGTTTTTGTTTTTTCACCCCCCTCAGTTTGGACACTTGGGCTCAAAAAGGTTAGCCATCATTGACCTAGACTAATTAATAATTCTTCGGGCTGCCAATGTCACTTCCTTTCCTTCTCACATTTCCTTCTTGACCCTCTCTGGGACAGGATAGAGAAAACATACAGTGGTACCTCGACTTACGAACGTCTCCACTTGCGAATTTTTCGAGTTACGAACGGCTCCGTTCACAAAAAGTTGCTTCAACTTGCGAACGGAGCCTCGACTTATGAACCAAAAAAAGAAGAAGAAAAAAAAACCCTTTCCTGCCCTTTTTTTGACCTAAGTTCATCTTAGGTCAAAAGAAGAAAAAATAAAAAAAATTCGCCCCCTAGTGGTAGATACGGATTAACCGGCTTTGCATTAGTTCCTATGGGAACTAATGCTTTGACTTAAGAACAGCGCCTCGACTTAAGAACGAAAAACAGCCGGTAAGGATTAAATGGTTTTCAATGCATTCCTATGGAAAAGTTTGCCTCGACTTACGAACTTTTTGACGTACGAACGCCGTTCCAATACGGATTAAGTTCGTAAGTCGAGGTACCACTGTAGTGCCTTTGTTCTTCAGAGGTATAGGGACATCCATGGCTCCTTGCATCTCCACCTTAGTTGATTAGAATTAGGATTATTGTTATCTTTCCTATCTCAGTGTACTGTATTTCTCCAATAAATACTGTTTTCTTATTTTTTTTTTAGAATAAGACGTGTGGAAGTTATTTCTTTTCAAAAGAGAGAAGTGTGTTTTGGCAACCATTTTGATTTTCAAGGTCTGAATCTACAAGTTAATTTACCTGCTGTTTCCTCTGCTAATAAAAATCACAATATAATCATTAATCATTTAAAAATAACAACACAGTAGCCAGTATCCTGTTCTGTACTTCTGCTGACACAAAGTGACATCATTGGCAGTGGCAAATTGCAACTAACTGATGAGTTCATGTTTTGGATTGTGTGTGACTTTGTCTTATAACTCTTTAAACAGCAGAACTCTGCTGGTGAGCTCTCTCACGTTGTGCTGCTGGCAAAGAACAGGATAGTGGCCACCACTATATAACCCTTTGCTCAATAGCAAACTTCTCTGATCACAGTTCCTATGCTAAGCTGGTCTGATACACTATATACTCACTAAATAAAAAGACAACCTTCATGAAGTTTTATACAATATACAATACGCATACAGAATTTACTGGTCAGAATTTTTTTGGTAGTCCTGGCTAGGACAAACCCAGTGAATCAATGAAATTTACATAAATGTTGATTCACTATTCAATAGTTGATTCAGCAGGTCTGTTTCAGTTCGGTTTAGCAATAATATTTACACCACTGGGTGAACTGATCCCAACAAGTCTGGAAAGAAAGATATGCGGGAGAATTAAGTAGCAAAATGAACTGTACCACTTCATTTTGTAAGTGGAAGGATACAGTTTGCCTACCTCCATATAAACAAATTGCAACAGTAAATCTTTGTCAATGGTTTCTCTTTTTTTAACCATTTTATTCATATCTAAACATACAAACTTAAAAACATTAACAATCTAACAGATAATTAACAAAACAAACAAACAGACAAAAAAAAAACCCACAGCTAAGCATCTATCATTCCCCTATGGATCAGAGATTTCACCGTCGTCTGGTCATCGGAATATCTTCAAGGGGATTCCGGTGAGCACTGGTTCGCTATAGACTAATTTTCCCCCTAAATTCCTGTCTTTTTCTGGGCCCAATTATATATCAGCTTCCAGCTTTGCTTTACAAAGTCTCTTGGTTGATCCCGTAGTGCCTCTGAAAGCATGTCTAGTTCTGCAATATCCAATGGCTTCTTTAATAACTCATCCATTGTTGGTGTCTCTCCATTCTTCCATTTTTGGGCCCAGAGTAACCTAGCTGCTGTGAATATATACAATAGACTATATTTTATTTTCTTGTCAATAATTTCTGGCATTATATTCAATAATAACATTTCAGGTTTAAAACTTAATTTTTGTTGAACAATCTCTTTTACTATTTCCCAAACCTGTATCCAATTTTTTTTTGCTTTTTCACATGACCACCACATATGATAATGTCCCTGGGTTTTTTTTTTACACTTCCAACAAACATTACTGTTACCTTCTGACATTTTTGCCAATCTTACAGGGGTAAAATGCCATCTATGAAACATTTTAAGGATGTTTTCTCTAAGATTCACTGACTTAATCATTTTATGATTCTCTTTCCACATCTTTGTCCATTCGTCAATATCAATATTGTACCCAAAATTTTGTGCCTATTTTACTATCGCCTCCTTCACTCTCTCATCCTCTAAGTCGTATTCCAATAAGTATGTATACATTTTCTAAATTATTTTCTCATTAGTGTAAATCCATAATTCATCCACCTGGACTTTCCCCTCAAAAAAGCCCATAGTTTTGTCCTTTTTATATCTCGATTCTAATTTCAACATTGACCACCAATCTGTAGCTAGGCCCAGTTTCTCTAGATCTTGTTTATCTTTTATCTTTTGATCTTTAGTTAATAAGTCTTTATACGTGAGTAACGCTCCCTTCTGATTCAATACTTTCAAAGTGAATGCTTCTATTGGTGCTACCCATATTGGAATTTTCTTGTAGGTTTGTGTTTGAAATTTTTGCCATACTAAGCAGAGTGCCTTCCTCAGAATATGTTCTGCAAAATGTGATTGTTCTTTGTATTTCCCATACCACACATATGCATGCCAACCCATTTTTAGATCATGACCCTCCAATTTCAATAATCTTTGATTTTCTAATGTTATCCATTCTTTTATCCAGACCATGGCACATGCCTTATAATATAATAGCCAATTCAGTAGTCCTGAACCACCTCTTTCTTTTAAGTCTTGCAGTATTCTAAGTTTTATTCTTGGTTTCTTGGCCTTCCATACAAATTTCGAAGTCAGACTGTCCAGGTCCTTGAAGTATTTATAATTTAATAAAATTGGTAAATTTTGAAATAAAAATAACAGTTTTGGTAATATCATCTTCTTTATTGTCAAGATTCTTCCCATCATAGAGGTTTGTAGCTTATTCCATTCTTCCAGGTCTTTCTGAATTTCCTTCTGTGTTGTAAGATAATTTTCTTTCATCAAATTACTTAGTTTTTTTGTAATGATAACTCCTAGATATTTCACTTTCTGTACCTCCTCGAAATTAGTTTTCATTCTTTCTTTATGTTTTTAGTCATGAATTTTGTTTTTTGATAGTTTATTTTAAGACCTGCAACAGCTCCGAATTCTTCTATAGTTCTCACTAATTCTTCCAAACTGTCCAGAGGGTTTTCTAGTATTATTGCTAAATAATCAGCATATGCTTGCAGCTTAAATTCTTCTCCCCTGATTCTGAGACCCTTAATTCCAGCATTCCCTCTTATTTGTCTATTTAGAATCTCTAATGTTAGAGTAAATAATAACGGAGAAAGTGGGCAACCCTGCCTTGTGCCTTGTTCAGTTTGAATATTTTCAGTTACTTGACCATTGATTTTAATCTTGGCCTTCTGTTTAGTGTATATTGCTTTAATTGTTTGTAGAAAAATTCCTTCTGCTCCCATCTTCTTTAATTGCAGCAACATAAACTCCCAATCGACATTATCGAAGGCCTTTTCTGCATTTAAAAAGATTAACATCATTTGCTTTTCTGGATATATTTTATAATATTCCAAAATGTTTATTATTGATCTTATATTTGATGATAGTTTCCTTTTTGGGATGAAACCTGTTTGATCTTTGTGTATCATTTCCTCAAGTACCTCCTTTAGCCTTGTTGCCCAGATGGTCATATATATCTTATAGTCAACATTCAAGAGAGAGATTGGTCTGTAATTCTTGATTTGTTTTTCCCCCGTCCCCGCTTTGTGTATTAAGGAGATATGTGCCTCTTTCCATGAAACCGGGATTTCCCCTCTAGTTTCAATGTCTGCTATTAATTTCTTGAAGTGTGGACTTAAAATTTCTTCAAATGCTTTGTAATATTCAGCTGGAAGTCCATCTGGTCCAGGGGCTTTCCCATTTTTCTGTTTTTTCCATGCTTCTCCAATTTCACTCGCTGTGATTGGTTTATTTAAGTTTTCCAATTGTTGAGAGCTAAATCTCCAATCCGGAAGTTTATTCAAATAGTTCCATTGTTTCTCCTGTTTAGTCTCTTTCCTTTTATAAAGATTGGTATAAAAGTTTTTAATTTCTTTTTCAATTTCCTTTTGTTTGTATATTTCCTTTCCTTCCTTATCTAATATTACATTGATCATTGTTTTTTCTCTCTTTTTTTATTCTATATGCTAACCATCTTACTGGTTTGTTAGCGTTTTCAAAAAAAAATTGCCTTGCAAATTTAATTTCCCCCCCCCCATTTCTTCTTGTTCTAGTAAGTTAATTTTATGTTGTAATATATTTATCTTGTTTATTAGGTACTTAGCTGTAGGTGTTTTCTTTAATTCCATTTCTTCTTTCTTTAGAGATGTTATTAGGATTTGGTATTGTTTGTTTCTCTCTTTTTTCTTTTGTGCATTGAATTCTATCGCGAAGCCACGAAAATAGGCTTTGGCTGCGTCCCATATTGTTGTCATCTCTATATCCTGGGGTTTATTAATTTGAAAGAAAAATTCTAGTTCTTTTAAAATTTTAGTCAAAAAGGTCTCCTCTCTCAATAAGTGGCTATTTAGTCTCCAACCTCCTCTTCTTACTGCTTGTCCTAAGGTCATCAATATTGGGTTGTGATCTGCATATGTATTCGGTAATATTTCAATTTCTTCCACTTGATGTGTCATTTCCGCTGAAATCCAGCAGTTATCTATTCTTGACCATGAATTGTGTCTATTTGAATAAAATGTATAATCTCTTCTCTGAGGGTACCTGGTTCTCCATATATCAATTAAGTTTAGTTATTCTGCCATTTCCAGAAACACCTTGGAGATCATATTTCTTGTTCTTTTCCTTCCGTTTCCATTCATCGTTGAAGTATCTTTTTGTTTGTCAATTATTGAGTTAAAATCTCCCATGATACACATTTTCTGTTCTGGCCTTTGTATCAGCTAGTTCTTCAGTTGCTGATAAAATTTTTGTTGCATTTCATTTGGCGCATAAATGTTCACCAGCAATATTTCTTCTCCCTCTTTAGAGATTTCCACCATTAATAATCTTCCCTCTGTTGATGCATATACCAATTTCGGTTCTAGCTCCTTTTTTATGTACATTGCTACTCCTTTCTTCTTTTGTTGATTTGAGGCTATAAAGATTTTACCCAATTTTGGATTTTCTAACAGCTTTTTGTCCGTTTCCTTAATATGAGTCTCTTGAATAAATATGATTTCTACCTTGGCTTTAAAAAGTTTATTGAAAAATTTTCTTCTTTTCTGGGGTGAATTCATCCCTTTGACATTCACTGATAGTAATTTAATTTGTTTGGACATCTGCACAGCTTTTACTACCAGTTTTATCCTTAGCTTCCTTGCCTCTGGTTCTTCTCGGTAGAGGTGGAGTTCTTTGTCTTTTACATTCTACTTATTCTTGTTCCTCTTCTGATTCCTCACTGGAAAACTGTAAATCTTCTTCTGTCAGCTTCAGTTTATGTTTCATTTCTTTGATAAAGTTCCTAGCCTTCATTTTGCTATTCAGATTATATCTTCTTGTCTCCCAGTTCAGGAATACTCCTTCAGGTGTTTGCCATGTGAACGGAATTTTCCTATCTATTAATATTTTAGTAAGAAAAGAATATTCTTATCTTTTTTTTCGCATGCTCCAAGGCACCTGTTTCAAAACATTAATCTTAGTCCCTCTGATTGTCAAATCCTTTTCTCTGTTGACTTTCAATATTTTCTCTTTCACTGATCTTCTTAAGAATTTTATGTGAATCTCCTTCGGTAGCTTATTACTTCTCATGAAAGCATTTCCCACTCTGTAAATTCTCTCTATTGATTGTTCCAGCTCTTCTTGAGTTATCCCTGTTTGCGTGGCCAGTTCTTCTGAAATCAGTTTCAGTAAATCTTCTTGTTCCTCTTGTCCCACATTTTGAATTCTAAGAAAATATGAGGCTTTGTCCATCTCCAAGGTTAGAAGACGTTGTTGATCCTTATCTTTTTCTTCTTTAACATGTTGTATTTCTTGTTCCGCTCTTGTTAATCTTTGTTCGACTTTCTCAACTGCCTGTGTGAAGGTGTCAATCTTCTGGTTATTGCTTTCAATTCCAGCTCTAAGATCTGTTCTTAGTTCTTGCATCTGCTCTGAGATTTGTCTGATGATGTTGGTTTGCATGTCCTGCATTGCATTTTTAAAAGGATCTTGATTTATAAGTTTAGCCACTCCTGAGGTCTGCCCAGGAGACTCATCCTTTTTTGATCTGGTGGCCATAATTCTTCTTTTTATCAGTTTGTAAAAAGAGAAAGAAATAGTTATTTTGTCTCACCTTTACATTAAATCCCCATTCTACCAAACGTTTTACCTTTAAGAATAATTATCACACCTCATATAAATCAGCTTGATAAAGCTCCTCAATTTGCTTATATATATCTGAAATAAAAAGCTCAGTTACTGTCTTATGTTAAATTGGTCATCAGAGAGCAGTAGCATATTCAAAATTAAAAGCTCAATCATTGTTTGTCCCAAGTTACACTAGAGGTCCTCAGAGCACCAAAGTACCAAACTAAACGCTGCTTTGTCCCATCTTGGCCACCAAAGCGTCCAAAGATTGAAACCTGTTAGGGGAAAAGAAACCAATTTCTTCGTGACTGGGAGAGCTGGCAATCAGCCCTTTAAAGATATTCCAGATGGGGTATAAGAATATAATGTCTTGTAGGGAGAGTCTGAGAGATGAACTACATCCAGTTCTTTACGCCTAATGAAGTCAGTCAAAAACTTCCATGTGCTCTCTTCCTCCTGGCAGACTTGGGGATGAGCAAGGATTGAAAGCGAAAGTTCTGTTTAAATCTGAGTCTATTGTTGTTATTCTTATTGTTTTGGCTACATTTAATAGTTCAAGGTTTCCTTCTTTCTAGCTGTAAGATTCCAGGTGGCCAGAGAGTTTAAACGCTGTATTTAAAATGTTTTTTCCTTCTCTCGGGCTGGGTAGCGGGGGTTGGGGGAGCTAATACTGAGAAGCTTTGAGAGTTTAGCAAACAGACCACCCCTCCTTTCCCCTTCTCTGCTGATGTTATAGCTGAGACTGTTGGAAGGAAATTCTTTCTTTCTCTCAGGTTGGATGTGGGGGGGGTTGGGGAGATTAGAACAAAAGGCTTTGAAAGTTTTAATTGACGGTCCCCTCCTCCCTTCCCCCCCCTTTGTTAAAAACTACAGCAGTCCTTGTTAGCAGTCAGTTCTCCAGTTCTCTGTGTCCATTAGTAATTTCCCCTCAAGGTTTTTCTTGCCACCTGGGAAGCTTTACTGTGAGATAAAGGCTTCCATGCCGCTTCGTATCTCTGCTTTATTTCTCTTTAAGAGGGGGCTGCGTTTGTGTGAAAGTATAACAAAATATATGGTTCTTCTTTGTTTAATTATTAAGTTATTTAGTTCTCTCTCTGTATATAGTCTTCCGGGGCTAAGGTTCAATCCAGTTACTCACTTTCCTCCCTTGAGATAACGATGTTTCCTCCAAGGGTGTAATCTCCTGATCCGGGCGTGCTGCGCAGCTAAATCACCAGAACATGGCACCGAGCTGGATCTTCTGTCTGGGGGGAGAGAAATCCTCCAGAGAGCGGGTTGCAGCCCACTCCTCTTGAGATCTCTTGATCCCCTATGACACGGGGGTATTCTCCCACACCTCCCACACCTCCAGCGGATCAAAACCCCCTCAAAATTCTTTGAGGGGGTCTTGATCCGCTGTATACAGCCAATCTTCCCCTGGAGCCCCGAGGAGACCTGCTGCTTCGCTGCTCGCCCCGCCCCCTTTTCCATCTTTGTCAATGGTTTCTGATGTGCTAGCCCAGTGGTCCCCAACCTTTTCCCAACTGCAGACCGGTTGGGGGGGGCGTGGTGCGCCTACAGGGGGCGGAGCTCGTGTGCCTGCATGCGCACATTGCGCTCGGGGCGGAACATGCTCACACGCATGTGTGCGATGGCACTCATGGGGGGCCTGCTCGCACGCATGCACACAAGTGCGCTCACAGGGGCAGAATGCGCTCATGCGCGTGACAGTGCTCGTGGAGAGGGGCTGCTCATGGGGGGGGTAGGAGATCTGTGTCCCGGATAGGCCACGGACCGCTGCCGGGTCGCAGACCAGGGGTTGGGGACCTCTGTGCTAGCCCATTCAATCAAGTCATAACTCTCTCACTTCATTCACTCTCATCACACCAGATGTAGATCCAGTATTATCCTTGTCTAAATATTTGTTGTAGCAGATGTCATTTTGGGAAATCATTCATAGTACATCACCTGTGGTGTTTCCATTGCTTGTTACAAAACAGCAGAGTTACACTTCCAAGGCATAGATGGCAATGGTTGTTGTAGGTTTTTCAGGCTGTTTGGCCGTGTTCTAGAGGTTTTTCTTCCTAACGTTTCGCCAGTCTTTGTGGCTGGCATCTTCAGCGGACAGGCATTAGAACTCTGTCTGTGTTCTGGTGTAGTTTGTGGGATAGTTGAGTATTTATAGCTGTGGGATCAGCTTTTTATCCTTTTCAGGAGATTGGGTGATTATGGTGATCAGGGTGTTTTTGTTATGGGTGTATTGTTGTGATAAGGGGGGGAGATGATCTGGAGATGATCCAGAACACGGCCAAACAGTCCGAAAAACCTACAACCACCATCGGATCCTGGCTGTGAAAGCCTTCGAGAATACATAGATGGCAAGCTTCCTTCATGGTCTTCTGAGGTGCAAAGACACTGTTGACCACTTTAGTGAAAATCTGTAGGTAAAGAGATACCTCTCTGAATGCCCTGCATATTTTCAACATCAGAGTTTGTCTAATAAAAATATTATCTCTGGTAACAATTTTGCAGGCATTGTTTACTGAATTGCTGCACACATGGGGCATACCTGGGGAGGTTTAAAATATTTTCCCCACATTTGAATGTGTAATTTTAAAGATTAGGAACAACAATACAGACACAGAATATTAAAAACAGTAGTGAATTCACAGGATATGAATTCCTTACGGAATCTTGTGCTATTAAGAAATTATATTAATAAACCTCACAGAGCTCCACTCAGTTCATTTTGCTAAATGCTGTGGAAGAGCATTTTCTGTTTATAAGAATCATTCTTCAAAACCTATCTACATCTTTAGAAATTGTACAGACACAATGGAATTATAATGATACATTACTTAGACAATTCAGAAAGCTACGCCTTTGGGCTTGGATCCAACAGTGGTTTTGCAGGAGTAGAGGGAACATCTGCTCATGGGATGTACTGGTGGGGAGTCCTCAGTTTTAGGCAGCCCACCTTCCATGTGATAGTCCCCTGCCTGACATGCCGTTCTGCTTCTTGGGGGGCACCTGTATGTCTGGAATATTTTTGGGTGGATGCAGGGGAGAAAATCCTTCTTCCAATAAATCTCTGTTCCATTTATAATAGTAGAAGTTCTATTGATGAAAATAGACATTCATATTGAAAACATGTTCTTAGGGCCGAACTAGAAAGTCAGGGGATTGTGTATTTCCTCAGATTAATTGATTTCCTCTTCCACAGCAGTATCAGAGATATGTGCTTCATCAGTCAGACTTGAAAACTAAGCCTATGTATACCTTTGAATGACAAATTACAAAGCAAAACATGCTAAATGCAAGAAGCACAGTTGAGGGAAATTACGTGCTATGGTAAACAGACATCTTTCATCACTTGATGGGCAGTGCCTCTTCTGAAAGCATCCTGAATGTATTATCTAGTTCAGTCGTTCCCAGCCTTGGGTAACCCAAGTGTTCTTGGACTGCAACTCCCAGAAACCCCGGGCAGCACAGCTGGTGGTGAAGGCTTCTGGGAACTGCAGTCCAAGAACACCTGGGTCACCCAAGACTGGGAACCACTGGTCTAGCTTAACCCTCTAAAGACCTATGGTAGGAATTGTGTTATTCATTCATTCAGTCTTATTACTCCTCTATTTTGTGTATAAATGCAGAACCCAGGCTGAGAGAAACCAGCTCATTTAAGACTACCTATTACATTGATAGCAGAAGTACAAGTGTAGACAAGGTATCTCATTCTCACTGTATACCATTTTGGGTGAACCTCCTATGAACAAAATGGCCAAATATTTTATAAAGGTACCTTTTTGAAGAAAGGAACTACATGGCACATTGTGATAAAAAGACTGTTTCCCCCAAGATTTAGGATACATGGCCTGAAATCCTGTTGGAGAGTGTGCATGTGCATCTAAGAATTGTGGTGGGGACTATTTGCTGGCCAGGAACAGGCTGAAAGTTACAGATTTTCTTATACTTAGCAACAGAACTTCAGCCATAAATGTATGAAATAATCAGAACAATTGCTCAAAGTATGTTTTTTCTATCTTTGCTTATGATATGATGTCCAGCTGCAAAAGTGCAGACCTCCTTCACTCTTAATAGTTGTACATAAGCTGGAATGTCAAGCTGTTAAAGCTGGCATTTTTTCTTCGGTACAAGTATGAAAGCTCCAAGGGGCCCTTGCCACTTTTACATCTGGACATCCTACTTATGGACCTGTAAAACACAGGTTTTTTTATTCCTAATTCTTGTAATTTTAGTATAGGCCTAAACCTGAAAACATGTGCTATTTGTCAAGTAAAATCCAGTTTGCATGATTTCTTGGTTTCTGCTAATACTGTACCCCAGTCATCATACTGTTACCTGATCAATATTGAACTCTCTCTGATGAACTCCGGGCCAGAGAAGGAATCTCAAGATTTAGAATTTCTGGCCCACTGGAAATTTTCTAGAGGGAAAAAAACTACAGTCGGGGAGACACTGCAGTTCCCCAAGGGGAGAGCTAACATAATGAATAGGAGTGTTTAACTAGTATAACACCTGTTGGCTGCATTGAGGACATCAGTTGTGTTGGATAGAGAATTAGGACAAAGTGGAGATGAACATCCTAAATGTACTGTCAGAATGATAATCGTATTTACAAGGGTAGAAAATGGTGATTCCTGAAAGATTAATTTTTTGTTCCTTCTCATCAGATACGTATTCCCTGTAATGTGTGCTGTTTTGCGGTATCTGTGTTTGTAAAATTACTGGAAGGCAAATTAAAAGGGAGGCAAAGTTGTTTGGCACACACTTCAACGATGTTAGGGCAATCCTCTTATTTCCTTGTGAATTACTGTTTGTGTTTTTTTTTTCTGCTGAGTCCACTAGGATGTTAGATGCCTTCCATGAATTCGAAAGTTCAGTGGCTGTCAGAGTTACAGTCTTGAATTTTCCTACTTGTGCAACACAACAGAACTATTTGAGCAAAGAAGGTAAGGGTGTCAGCATCCTTTCTCAGTTTGATCACAAAATCTTCAGAACATTTTGAAAGAGCCTGTAAAACTGGGCCAGCACTATAAGGGAAACTATAATTTTAGCTACTAAATTAAAAAGTGAACCAACAAGCCCTTAGAGATTGTGTAGCATAAAATTTAATGCTGAATGATGTTCATTACTTATCTTTAACTGTTGTTAGACTGAGTAAAAATCTGAAATGGTCCATCTTTTCACTTTTAGAGGGCTTAGAACAGGATGGACTTACCATGTAGATTCTAGAGAATTGTGTGATGTCTATCACACAATTATCTAGAGAAAACAGAGTAAAAAAGAGGATCTAAGAAAAAATAAAAACAAAACAAAAAATATAGAAAAGAAGAAGAAGAAGAAGAAAGGGAATCTAAGGATCTTTGAAAAAAGGAAAAATCTATTATGTATTTGCTACATTTTCTTTCCCTCTGAAACTTCCAATAAAGCTTCATTGGCTCAGAGCACAGACTACAGTATTTGGTTTTGCAGATCTAAGGTTTTAGACAAGTACCTGAAGAAGTCAGTCCCTTGCAGCCTAGAAAAAGCACTTTCCCTTAACTTACCAATCTTTACAATTTGTTTACTTTTCTCATGCAAGTTTTAAAAAAGAACCAGTGCTCAGCCTAGATCATTGGCAAGAGTCTTTTCTTAACAGCAGCAGTGGTTGGAAAAGATGTTGATCAAGGTCATGTACTAATGATGGCTGGACAGAGGATGTACATACTAAGTGATGCAGCATACTGGTTTTCCACTGTCCACATTAATCACAGCAAGTGTCCAGTCTCTCTGAATGGGAAGCTCCTAGGTGAGCCATTTTAAGTAACTGCTCATGTGGAAACCATTTTAAATAAGAAGATTGCATGTTTTGTTGGAGAAGTTTTAGTTAAAGTGCAGTGAAGTTTCTGAGTGTCAATTTTCCCCCCACATGTTCTTCTTATGATATTTTTAAATATCCCTTACTGGAAAAGATAATAATACTGGAAAAAGTTGGAGGCAGCGAGATAAGAGGAAGATCAAATATGAGATGGATTTGCTCAATAAAAGAAGCCATAGCCTTGAATTTGCAAAACCCAAGCAGGGCTATAATGATTGGATGTTTTAGAGATCATTGACTCACACTTGTAACAACAAAATTTTGTGAATATATAGCATAGTATAGTTAATAGAGTATCCAACTATGAGACAGGAGATCTGGATTCAAATCCCTACTGTACCATGGGAACTCACTGGGGAGTTGAAATGGCAAACCACTTCTTGAACATCTTACGTACTTCGAAAGCCCTGTTAGGCCATAAGTTGAATGTGACTTAATAGCACATAAGAAGTTTCACAACAGATCTCTATTTCCTTTGTTGATGTGGCCCATCCTTCTACTTGGGTTTTTGGTCCCTCCCTGTGGAACTCTATAGGACTGTAAAAATGATCACTTGAACTTCCAAATTTATAACTATGCTGCTTCTCTGAACTGCTGTCTCTCTGAAAACACAGCCTTCTAAATTACAACATCTTCAGCAGAGGGGGAAGGCCTTTTGTCTCCTTCAAGTATTTTCCAGCTATTCAGAACATTTAAGAAGACTCTCCTAACAATTAGTTCCCATGGAAACACATTGCAGGGCTATAGCATTTTTTTGTCAAGTCCAATGTTCTGGCCTGATTTTGCCTCAAGGGTGCTCACACTGATAGTCCTATTCAGAAATACCTGATAGGAACGCCAAAACAATAGACACAAGATTTATCCAAGTCACACTTATGTGTCAGTGGGCAGAATCCTGTTCATGCTGGCATAACCTCTCAACTTATGGTGAATAGATATGGGCATGAACTGCTGATTCAGCATGGTTCCTTCCCTGATCAAACAGGTGATCTGCAGTTCAGCACCCCACTCCTTCCAGTGGGCAGCCACTCAGTAATACAGCTCAGAGGAGCCAGGGTGGGGCGCCATTGCTGAATGGGCACCTTCTGGAGTGGGCAAGGCACTGAACCACAGATCAGCTCTTCAGCTGGGAAATGAACTACACTGAACTGCTGAACCAGCAGTTCGTGCACATTCCTAATAGTGACACTATAAATGAGAGACCTCCAAAATGACCTGTCCTCAGCAGCGCTGCTCAGCTCTTGTGAAGTGCAACATTACTTGGATACAGGACAAATTTTGTGACCGTGGAGAAATTCAATCAGTGCAACACTTACCCTGTTTCCCTGAAAATAAGACCTAACATGAAAATAAGACCTAGTATGATTTTTCAGGATGCTCGTAATATAAGCCCTACCCCAAAAATAAGCCCCAGTTAAGTGAAACCCACCCTCCACCATTGTGCAGCAACCAGAAAAAGATGTCATAACTATATTTGAGTAAATATAGATTGTTGAACATGAAAAAAAAAAAAACATCCCCTGAAAATAAGCCCTAATGCGTTTTTGGACCAAAAATTAATACAAGACCCTGTCTTATTTTCAGGGAAACACAGTATGTACATGCAATTTATCCTGCTCCATGTGTACAAAAGAAGATCTAGCAAATGGCTGAGAAAATGCTATTGAAGTGGTCCACCTGGTAAAAAAAATAGTCTAATTATCTTACATTTTAATTAGTTTTTAATTTTACCTGTATTTCATATGCACCCATAGTTTTATCTGAAAGAAAGAAAGAAAGAAAGAAAGAAAGAAAGAAAGAAAGAAAGAAAGAAAGAAAGAAAGAAAGAAAAAGCTCTTGTAAACTCAAGCCTGTGGTTCCTTTAGGGAGTCAATCCATCTCATATTTGGTCTACACTGCACTGAAATGTATAAGATAGCTATAGATTTACAGAAAAGAAGCCAGAAACAGCTGTCTAAAAAACAACAACAGCTGAGCCAGTGCCCCCACCGCCTGCCCCCACCCCCTTCCCACTGCCCCCATTGCCTCCCTACCTTGTCCTGCTGCTGCTCCTCCTCCTCCACCACCACCACCATCATCTTGGCAGACAGTGGCCTGGTGTCCCTTCTGGGAATCTGGCCTGCCATCTGTGCCCTTGTGCCCGCCTATGAGCTGAGAGCCCAGTACATCCCACTGGGGGCTGTCTTAAAAGGAAGGGGAAAATAAACGGGCAAGTTGGGCTGTATTTTTATTTTTCCCTTCCTTTTAAGACCCACAGCCCAACTTGCCCTCTTTTTCCTTCCTTCCCCCCCCCCCCCCACTGGGAGCTGTTTTAAAAGGAAGAGAAAAATGAACACGCATTGGGCTGTGGGCTTTGCCCTTTCCCCTTTATTAATATAAAATTGATAAACTCTCAGTTTTTTGAGATGTGTACCATCTGTAATCTTTGTAATCTAAATCCTGTTTAGCAAATAAGGCAAGATTTATCATGTAGCCAGGCTTTTCCTCCTCCCACACCTTCTTCTGCCATTTTGGCATTCACACTGGTTCTGACCAACTTTCTCATGAATCGAGATTGCTCAGTGAATATCTTCACCCCTTGCTTGACAGCTGTTAATATACTGAATCTCTTCTTCTTTCAAAGTATGAATGGTGCTCACAATTTCAGGACTCTTTATAGGAGAATATTTAAAAATCCTTTATCAGAGATTTGGAGTGTCCCAGCTCAGCTGCTGGCCATAGTCAGTCCAGAAACGGAACCCTAGTTTCCTCTTCTAATTCAAATTCTGTATTATTATTAGTTTGTAAATGACCAGAATTCTGTTTCCAGTCTACACTTGTGTAAGATACATAGCATTAAGACCTGGTGGTAAATTGTCATTTATTACTGGCTGTGTTCCAGATTGTCTGTCCAACTGTGCAAGTGTCAATTGGCAATACAGTTCTGGAGTATATGTAACCTACTATATTTAAAGCAGAACAAATTCTTCTGTACCTAGTATAGCAGATGTTAGAAAGACCATATGTTAATAAAAACACAGCCCTGAAAATAGCCAATTGATTTTTAAAATATCCAGTCATACTCAAAAAGTTTTTCATTCAAAGAATATGCTCACATGATATGTAGGAATTATGTTTAGACTGTCATCCTTATTTTACATATTTTTCTAATTATTGACAAAATGTACATAATCAGTAAGTGGACTTGTTTTAAAGCCTCTTGGTAAAACTGTTACACACTTATTATTGCTTTGACACCATTTATCAAAGCATCTGAAAATAAAACTTCTAAGTTTAATACAGGAGTTGGCTGATATGGTTGCCAGTGATAATCTTGGGCTAAATGCAAGTTTCTGTTCAAACTATGGTAACCTATTGAATAAATTAATAGGATTTAAGTCAATGCAAATGAACCTTATTGATTCAGTGGAGTTGGGACTAACGGTTGGATTTAACTTTGGTGAGCATTATCTCCACATCCAGTACAATATGAGAGACTCTAGGTCTCCTTAGAAATGGAAGACTCAAGAGAAGAAAAGGTTGTAATTTACAGTCATGTGAAAGAGAAAGTCTGATTAGGCATCCTTCAGTCTCGAGAGACTATGGTAACGTGCTCTGAATAGAGGACTTGGAACAGCATCTAGTGTGGCTGAGAAGGCCAATTCGAGAGTGACAATCCCTTCCACACTGGAGACAAATACAATCTGTTCCTTGTCCAGCTCCCTGATTTTGCTGGTTTCGGGACTGCCTCTTTGCCTCGGCCTGCTGGACAAGTATCTCTTCAAAATGCGAGAGGCCATGCTGCACCGCCTGCCTCCAGGCTGAACGCTCAGATGTCAAGGTTTCCCATCTGTTGAGGTCCATTCCTAAGGCCTTCAGATCCCGCTTGCAGATCTCCTTGTATTGCAGCTGTGGTCTCCTTCTGGGGCGATTTCCCTGCACTGATTCTCCATACAGGAGATCTTTTGGAATCCGACCATCAGCCATTCTCACGACATGCCCGAGCCAACGTAGACGTCACTGTTTCAGTAGTGTATACATGCTAAAAATTCCAGCTCATTCTAGGACTACTCTATTTGGAACTTTGTCCTGCCAGGTGATACCAAAAATGCGTCGGAGACAACGCATATGGAACGTGTTCAGCTTCCTCTCCTGCCGTGCACAAAGGGTCCAGGACTCACTGCAGTACAGGAGTGTACTCAGGACACAGGCTCTATAGACCTGGATCTTGGTATATGCCGTCAGCTTCTTATTAAGCCATACTCTCTTTGTGAGTCTAGAGAACATGGTAGCTGCTTTGCCATTGCGTTTATCCAGCTCGACATCTAGGGAGAGAGTGTCAGAGATCGTTGAGCCGAGGTACACAAAGTCATGAACAACCTCCAGTTCTTGTGTAGAGATGGTAATAGAGGGAGGTGAGTCCACGCCCTGGCCCATGACTTGTGTTTTCTTCAGGCTGATTGTTAATCCAAAGTCCTGGCAGGCCTTGCTAAAGCGATTCATGAGTTGTTGGAGGTCTTCAGCAGAATGGGCAACAACAGCTGCGTCATCGGCGAAGAGGAAGTCCCACATGCATTTCAGCTGAACTTTGGTCTTCGCTCTCAATCTAGAGAGATTAAAGAGCTTTCCATCTGATCTAGTCCGGAGATAGACACCTTCTGTTGCAGTTCCAAAGGTGTGCTTCAGCATGACAGCAAAAAAGATCCCAAACAGGGTCGGCGTGAGGACACAGCCCTGTTTCACTCCACTTCAGATGTCAAAGGGATCTGATGTTGAGTCATCAAAAACTACAGTGCCCTTCATTTCCTCATGAAAGGACCTGATGATGTTAAGGAGTCGAGGTGGGCATCCAATCTTGGAAAGTATTTTAAAAAGGCCATCCCTGCTAACCAAATCAAAGGCCTTTGTAAGATTTATGAAGGCCACAAAGAGTGGCTGTCGTTGTTCCCTACATTTCTCCTGCAACTGTCTGAGGGAAAATACCATGTCATGTTAAGGACCAGATTATTTTTATTATGTCATGATATGTAAAACCATAGAATTCAAAGAGGGTGTACTTTCTTTGCATATGACTGTATGTGGGAGATCATCTGCAAGCCTTGGTATTTGAGTAGGGAAGAAGTCTCATTTTCTTACCTTGTCACGGAAAAAGCAGGCACATCAAGAAAATCCAAATGGAGGAGAGAGTAATAGTTCTTGTTTTATGGATCAGCATAACATTTAATCAGACTGATAAAAAATAGTGTCTGATGAATGGAAATAGGTATGTAGTCCAAACATAAAAATAAAAACCAGTATTCCACCTAGAAATGATGTTTTATATATGTTTATAGCCAAGAAAGTAAACTTGTGGCCCTCTAGATGTTGTTAGATTGCTGCTCCCATCATGTCTCACCACTGGTTGTGCTGGCTAAGGCTAATGGGAGTTGTAGCCCAACAGTATCTGGAGAGTCACAAGCTACCCATCCCTGCTCTGTAATCATCATAATAATGTGCTGTCAAGTGAAGTCTGATATATGGAAACTCTGTCCAGGGTTTTCTCGGTAGAGAGTGCTCAGAAGTGGTTTACCATTCGCTTCTTCTGGGGGCATCCAGGGACTGTGTAGCTTGCCAAAGGCCACACAGGTTGGCTCTTCTCTACAAGGCACAGTGGGGAGTCAAACTTCCAACCTCTAGCTCTGCAGCCAGATACCTAAACTACTGAGCTGTCCAGCCAGCTATAGCATTAGCTATATTTTCATTTTATGAAGCAGAGGGGCTGGTTCACTTACTGGCTGCATCATAAGATAGTAATTTACAAGGATTTAATAACATGAAAGTACCATCACAGATTATCACTAGATATGATTTGGGTGTCACTACCGATATGACTTCTGTTTCAGCTCAGATTACAACTTTAAATTCATGGATTTTCCTTTCCCTTAAGTTGTGTGACATCATCTTTAACACATTTTCACTGTTTAGACCTGACACATTCAAAATTGGAACAGCCATGGTGATGTCCAACCTGAGTGCAACAGGAAATTGAAGGCGAAAAGAAATAGTATGTTCACTTCTACAACAGTGATTGGTGATTGCTGCAGAATCTGCCCACAGACAAGATAATATGGTTGTTGTAGGTTTTTCGGGGTGTTTGGCCGTGTTCTGGAGGTTTTTCTTCCTATTGTTTCGCCAGTCTCTGTGGCCGGCATCTCTGAACACAGAAAACAGACAGAGTTCTAACTCCTGTCCTCTGAAGATGCCGGCCACAGAGACTGGCGAAACGTTAGGAACAAAAACCTCCAGAACACGACCAAACAGCCCGAAAAACCTACAATAACCATCGGATCCCGGCCGTGAAAGCCTTCGAGCATACAAGATAATATGGCTTTAAAAAAGGAACAAATGACTGAATCCTCCTTGTGTAGGGATGGAAAGAGTGCAGCCCTGGACTATTGTCAGACATCCTCTTAACTCTAGCCAGCATAGCCAGTGTTGTGGTATGCTGGGAGTTACAATATAGGAGGTTCACACTTTGCTTACCCCATCCTAACATTCTTAGTCTATAGCAGTAGTTTCCAACCTTGCGTCTCTCAATGTTGTTGGACGACGGAACACCCAGAAATCTTGGCCAGCGCAGCTAGTGGTGAAGGAATATCTGGTCTAAGAATATCTGGGGACCCAAGGTTGGGAACCAGTGGTCTATAGCAGGGGTCTCCAAACTTTTCAGTATGAGGGCCACATCACACCATATATTTTACACATTTTTGAGGGCCGAAGGAGGGTAGGGGGACCCAAGTGATCCCCAATCCCTGCTGTCTTTGCAAAGACAGTGGGGGTGGGGGATGGCTTAGATCAGGCTTCACTCCTCTTCCTATGCCCGGGCCGGATAAAAAGGCAAGGCGGGCCAGAAGTGGCCCACAGGCCATAGTTTGGAGACCCCTGGTCTATAGAATACATGCAGAATTGCTGTTGAATTTCTGCACAATTGAAATATGCTTTTCCTATTTTATTGTTCCATTACATTCTGTTCACATCCATGGATGTGACATAGTTCGCATAGGTGAGGAAGCTCAGTTCACAATTTTGAAAAAAAAATACATATTATGTGATTCTTTTAAAAATGTATGCCAATAATTTAGTCCCAAGCACTTACACATTTTAGCACAATCGACCATAAAATAACAAATATATCTGAGATTTGTTTTGGATTGGAAATATAGATTGGAGGGGGGCATGTCCTGGACCTTGATGGCCGCGGCTTGAAATTCCCGGAGCTCTCACTCTGAAATCTACATGAGGCAGCAAAAAAAGGGCTCATGGATCTGTAAGTGACTTTAAAATATTTACAATATCCTTGAGGCAACAGGAGTGGACTATAAAAGCAGTTTGTTTATCTTTAAAAAGGAGGAGGAAGCGCTACCCACAGTGGGGATTCCTGCGGGAGGGGAGATTCCCACCACGGCTAGCCAAGAAAAACTTCTTAAACTGCTTATTAATGGACTGACTGTATTTGTAAAAGGACCAGTCGAAATTTTTTATCTCTTAGTTGCCGGGGAAAATATCCGTGAGCTGAAGCTGGATTTTGCTTTTAAAGAGCTGCTGGGAGTAAGAAAATAAGAAAGAAAGAACCTAACATTGTTTGTTTCATGGAAATGAAACAATGTCAAATATGGGTCAAAAAGTGGAAAATATGGACCAAAAAATGGAAAAGATGGGTAAAAAAGTGGGAAATATGGGTCAAGACTTACAAGAAATGGGGAAAGAATTACAAGATGTTGGAAAGGACGTTAAGACCAATCAAGAGAATTATAAAAAATTAAATAAAAAAATTGATTCTTATTTTTAAAAAATGGATGAAAACATTGAGGGATTGCAATCTCAAATTAAACAAAATTTTGTTAGATTATTGGACATTGAAATCGCTAGTACGGATTTACAGCAGGAGATGATTTTATCACAGGATTACAATCGTCGTAATAATATTAGATTGAAAGGAATTCCAGATTTGGGCTCCAAAGAGAAGGACTTAACTGAACTAGCCCTAGCCTGGCTGAAAAAGACGGCACCAAAAATAGACTGGGCTGTTTATGATTTGGATAAAATACATAGAGTCGGTTCAAGACGCAGCGGACAGCCTCGCCATATTCTGATTAGATTTTCAAGCCTTAAAAAAAGAGGAACTGATGAAAATTTTAAGAGAGAATCCAGGGAATTTGGTATTTGAGGGGAACCCAATTCAAGTGTTTAATGATTATTGTCATGAAACTATGGTATTTAGAAGACAAATGTGGGTTATTACTTCTATCCTTCAAAAAAGAAAGTGTCAAATATAGTTGGGGTTACCCAGTGTTTTTAAAGGTGCATTACAATGGAAAATTTCGTAAGGTTACATCAGTCCCAATGGCTTTGGATCTTTTAAAGGACTCTGGAATTTTAACAAAAGAAGAGTGGGAGGAGCAAATGATGACGGTGGAGGGCCTAAGGCAAAGTCAGGAGTCGGATGAAGAGGAAGGGATGGAGCGAGACTCGATTGACGGCGATAAGGAAAAAGAAGAACAAGAAAAACAAGGAGCGAAACCAAAACAACCAAGGAAGGGCAAAGGAAGAGGAAAATCAAGAGAATAAGAGATAATAGCTTTAATGTAAAATTTCATTTGATGTAAAAGGAGATGTTCTGGTAATTGTATTGTATAATATAATGGGATAAAATAATAGGGGGTGAATCCAGAAAAAGGTGAAAATGGTATAGTAATATTGGAAGAAGATATCTAAGGAGGTATCTAAGGAGGTACCCAGTGATGGTTAATTATAAATTTGGAGGAGGAATATAAAAAAATAAAAAAGGAGGAAAAATCGGGAAGAAAATGAGATAAAAGGATTATAAAATAGGGAGACTGGTAATAGAAGAATAAATAAGATTTCTACTGAAAAAAATAATGGGAGAATTCTGGGAAGAAAAACATAAAAAACAAAAACATTATAGATACTTATATACCTGATATGAAGAAATTTATATATGAATATTTAAACATAGATATATGAAAAAAAAGTAGTTGTGGATGTGCCTGTGGTAAAATGGGGTTCATATAATATAATAGAGTGAGACAGGGAGAGAGTGGCAGCCGGTAAGACCAGGCACATCCCCCCCCCCCCCGGGTCTGTAGAAGAGACCAGAAGAATCTGATAGAAGATGGGGGGAAGAAAAGTAGTAGTGGGGAAGGGGGTGGTAGAAGAATTCAATAGGAATTCAAGGGTTTTTTTTAAAAAAAATTTTATTGGGGGAGCACTATAGTTGGCAATCACAAATCAGGACTAGTATTAATTTTTTAAAAAAAAATAAACTAGAGAATGGTTAAACACTTAAGATTTTCAACATGGAATGTGAAAGGCCTGGGTTCTAACACGAAGAGGGCTGGGATACAAAATGTATTGAATAAAAGTAATATGGATATTGTATTCTTGCAAGAAACTCATCAAAAAAATGAGGGTTTTAATGAATTGAAGGGCAAATGGATTCAAATTTATGAAAAATCGTTTGGGACTTCAAAATCTCGAGGAGTAGCAATATTAATATAAAAAAAAATGTGAATTGAAAATTGAAAAAATGGGAATGGATACTCAAGGCAGATATTTGATATTGCAAGGTAAAATAAAATGAGAAGACATTACACTTGTAAATGTTTATGCACCCAATGAGAGACAGGAGGAATTTTTTGAAAATATATTGAAAAGGTTGGATAAATTGAGGAAAGGTTTCGTGATATTAGCAGGAGATTTTAACATGGTAATGGATATGAAGAAGGATAAATCAGAGTTGCGAATTGGGGAAGGGAAAATTAAATGTACAATATTAAATAGATTAATTAATAAAACAGATTTGAAAGATGTTTGGAGAGAATTAAAGGGTGAAGAAAGTAAGTTCTCCTTCCACTCACAGGTGCATAATACATATTCAAGAATAGATTATATATTTGTCTCTAAAGATTTACTGCCAAGGGTAAATGATACAGCCATTGAAGTCATCCAAATCATGCCAGAGTGAATATGGAATTGATGTTTAAATGTGATTATAAGGAGGTAGTAAGGTGGAAAATTCATACGAATATTTTTTGGTATCCAAACCTGATTGAAAAATTTCAAAAAGATTTAGAAGAGACATGGGAAATATATGAGAAGGGAGGAGGTCAACCTAAGATAATCTGGGACACTATGAAGTCTGTGGCAAGAGGGTACGGATGTAAGGTGTCTTATATACTTAAAAAAAGCGGGGGGAAAGAATACAGGACTTAGAAGACAATATAAAGGAATTAGAAAAAATAGTTATAAGAACTAGAGATAAGAAAGCTATAATAGAATTACAAGCAAAGAGGAAGGAACTGGAAGGGATTCATCTGGAAAAGGCACAAAGAAACTTAATTTATCTAAAAAGAGATTTGTTTGAATTTAGTAACAGGAACTCCAAGTTATTAGCTAAAGCATCTTCTATAAAAAAGAATAAAAGTAATATAGGAGTAATACAAGATTTGAATGGAAAAATATGTAATAAAATGAAGGAGAAATTGGAAGCATTTCAAACATTTTATAAAACTTTATATACTAGTAAAAATCCTTCTATAATGAAAATTGAAGATTATATAAAAACAATTTTAATAAAAAACTGTTAGATGATGATAAAAATAAAATGGAACAGTTAATTACTGATAAAGAAATAGAGGATATTAGAAATAACTTAAAGACAGGAAAGACCCCCAGAACAGATGGATTAGGCCCAGAATATTATAAAGTATTTAAAAAGATTCTTATACCAAAGTTAAAAGTGTTATTTAAGAAGATATTAATGGGAGAAGAAATCCCACAATCATGGAAAGAGTCATTGATTGTTTTAATATTGAAACCAGATAAAAATCCAATAAATATGGAAGCATATAGACCCATATCACTGATAAATCAAGATGCTAAGATATTCACGGCAATAATGGCAAAGAGATTAAATAACTTTATGGGGAGTTATATTGAAAATGACCAAAATGGATTTATACAAGGCAGACAAATGTCAGATTTAATGAGAAGGGTACTTAATTTAATGCATTTAGCTAAAGAAACTAACTCTAAAGCCGGAGTACTATCGTTAGACATATTTAAAGCATTTGATTCAGTGGAATGGGATACGTTAAAGACATTAATTAAATATCTAGGGTTTGGACCTAATTTTAGGCAGATAATTCACCAATTATATTCACAGAATACAGCTAGAGTAATAGTTAATGATGAATAACTGAGACAATACACCTAGGCCGAGGTACAATACAAGGTTGCTCCTTATCTCCAGTATTATTTACAATGATAATAGAATTATTGGCACAGATAATTAGAGATGATAAACAGATTGTAGGGATAGAACATAAAGTAAATGGTAAGATAAACTTGTTTGCTGATGACACATTACTAATAGTTAAAAATCCAATAGAAACAACAGAAAGGCTTAAATCACATTTGGAGGAATTCGAGGGTATAACGGGATTAAAAGTAAATTGGGGAAAGTCAGAATGTTTATTGTTAAACCACTTGGATGAGGAGAAAAGAAGAATGAAAACAATATTTGAAGGTAAAATGGGAAATGTTATTAAATATTTAGGGATTAATACTACTTGGAATTTACAGGATATAATTAAAATAAATCTAGATAGATTAAAAAAAGAGATAACGAAGGATAAAAGATTATCAGAAATTAAATATTTCTTGGTTTGGTAGAGTGGCATTATGCAAAATGAAAATTATTTCTAAATTAAATTTTATATTTTGGATGCTTCCTATAAAGATTACAGAAAAACAACTGAAAGAATGGCAGATAATGATAAATTGTTATTGCAATGGAAATAAACGAGTGAGGATTAATAAGAAATTATGGTATGTAACACAAAAAAGGGAGGTCTTGGATTACCCAATTTAAAATTATATTATACAGCAAATCAGCTCAGACATATTCCAGATATTATTAAAGGTAATAAAAATTTAATTTGGACAGAAATAGAAATGCAGGGTAAGGAAGAAATAATTGAAAGTATATTGTTTAAAGAAAAAATTGGAGAAGAGATTAAAAAGATTACTAACCCTTTCCTTAAAAATATGTTAGAAAATTGGAAAAAGTTTAGAGGTATATTGAGCCCACTGATCTCTCCTTTATCCCAGGTGGTGGATTTAAAGAATTTTCCAGAAAATCTTAAAAGAACTCTTAAGAATATATTAAAAAATAAAGGGATAAATAGGATAAAAGACTGGATGGAGAATATGAGAGATAAAAGAAATATAAAAGAGATTTTGGGAGGAGAGGGAATTTCTTGGTTTAATATGATTCAAATAGAAAGGTGGACAAGGGAATGGAATAGTAAGGAAGGGAAAAGTAGAAAAATGACAAAATTTGAAGAGATTATTGAAAAAAGATTGAAATTAGAGGAAAAGACAGAAAGAAAGGGAACTGTAAGTCAAATATATAAATTATTAATTCAGGGCCGAACAGGATACACAAGGATTAAAAACACAGTGGCAATATGATTTGGATAAAGAAGTAATAGGAGAAGAATGGGATAAAATGTGGGACCAAAGAATTACGAAGAACATGTCTGTAAGGATAAAAGAAAATTGTTATAAGGTAATATGGAGGTGGTATTTAACACCAGTAAAACTGAATATAATAAATAAAAATGTATCATCACTATGCTGGAGGTGTAAAAAAGAGAAGGGGACGTATATACATATGTGGTGGTCATGTGAAGTAAGAAAGCAAGAATGGAAGCAAATTTTTAAAGAAATAAGGGAAATAACTGGATTAAATATTCAAATGTCCCCGTCAATGGCTTTATTGAATTTGGTTAAGAAGGATCAATTGTTGAAAGATAATAAGGAATTAATAGTAATAATGATTACGGCAGCAAGGTTAATTTTTGCAAGAAACTGGAAAAATGATAACCAACTCAATTTAGAGGAATGGTATAGAGAACTATGGGATATGGCAATTAATGATAAACTGACGTGATATGAAAATAAGAGGCCTATCAAAAAATAATGATTTTAAGAAAATATGGAGTGTATTCTTGGAATATGTATTTCGGAGAGGGAAGGGGTATACACCGAGGGAAGAAACAATGAAGTTTTGGAGAGAAAATGGACTGAGTGAAATTTAAAAATTTAAAATGCCCTGGATCCGTTCCAGTCGGGCTTCAGGCCGCGCCATGGTACAGAAACGGCATTGGTTAGATGACCTCTTGAGGGAGGCCGACAGGGGAAAAACTTCTCTGTTGGTCCTCCTCGATATCTCAGCTGCCTTTGATACCGTCAACCACGGTATCCTCCTGAGGAGGGTCTCCGAGTTGGGAATCGGTGGTCAGGCGTTGGCCTGGCTCCGGTCCTTCCTGGGGGACCATCCTCAGAGAGTTTAGCTTGGAGAGCATGAGTCGGCCCCGTGGAGCCTCAATTGTGGGGTTCCGCAGGGTTCGACCACCATCTCCAATGCTGTTTAACATCTATATGAGGCCACTGGGCGAGGTTATCAGGGGGTGTGGAGCATCGTGCCATCAATATGTCGATGACACGCAGCCCTACATCTCCTTTTTGCCAACTACAGTGGATGCCGTTCTGTCCCTGCAGCGCTGCCTGGGGTCTGTATTGCAATGGATGCAGGAAAATGGGCTGAGGCTGAACCCAGACAAGATGGAGGTCCTGAGGGTCAGGGGGCCTACCATCAGCGGTTTGGGAAACTCCCTCTCTTTTGGGGGGTGACTCTCACCGCGAAGAGTGAGGTGCGCAGTTTGGGGGTCTATCTGGACCAGGCGCTTGCCATGGAATCCCAGGTAGCGTCAGTGGTCCGCACCGCCTATTTCCATCTCTGGCGGATAGCCCAGCTGCGTCCCTATCTAGATGTTGGGTCGCTCACCACTTTGGTCCATGCGCTCATAATCTCGAGATTAGACCACTGTAATGCTGTCTACGTGGGGCTGCCTTTGAGATCTATGCGGAAACTCCAGGTGGTGCAGAGTGCGGCGGCCAGACTTCTCAGTGGGGTAAGGAAACATCAACATATTACCCCCACTCTGGCCGCCTTGCATTGGCTGCCCATTCGGTTCCGCATAGATTTCAAAGTTTTAATGCTTACGTATAAAGCCCTAAACGGTTTAGGGCCTCGTTACCTGACGGAACGCCTTCTCCCACCTAGATCTACCCGTATCACCCGATCTAGCCAGGAGGGGAGGCTGAGGAGCCTAACGCCGAGGGAGGCCCGGAAGGAAAAAACAAGAAACCGGGCCTTCTCGGCAGTGGCTCCTCGTCTTTGGAACAGCCTCCCTCCTGAGATTCGCATGGCCCCGTCGCTGGGCATCTTTAAATGCCAATTTAAAACTTGGCTGTTTAAGCAAGCCTTCCCTCCACCCACCGTCTGAATTTTGTTATTTTGTGTTTTCTCCCATCTTGGATCATTATTTATTTAGTAATATATTGTTATGATTTTAAATTGTTAAATTGTTACATGATATGTTGTTACCCGCCCGGAGTAGTCTATATGACTAGATGGGCGGGCTATAAATGTAATAAATAAATAAATAAATAAATATTATTAATGCTAGCCCTGAGGGTGATGGTGGCACTGGTGTATTATGTAATTGTATTTTATTGTAGTGTTAGGTTTATGTTGTTTAGGTAGGATGTTTGTTTAATAAATTAATTTTTTTAAAAAAAATAAAGTTCCCTAATGGCATGAAAAAAAAAAAAAAAGGAAATGTAGATTGGAAATGAGTAACAAGGACATGGGGAAATGCTACAAAACCCATTTTTATCCATACAAACAAACATTTGCTAAAATGATGATGACTGGAAGTGATCTTCATATTAAAAATCAGTGTCGAGATGTATCATTTTTTTAAAGAAATATTTCATTTTGTTAAATTTTAAAAAAGCTAAGAAAGTATTAGCACTAATTAAAAATCTATTAAAAGTGGAGGTATTATGAAATAGTACCTCCACAAAGATTATAGTTAAGTTCAGTGCCTGTCATATCACTTATATAAAGCCAGTTCTTTAAAAAAGAGGGAAAAGTAGGAAGTGCCAGATATTCTGTCGTCTGGAAAAAAGGCTGAACAGCCAAATGCCGGAAGACATTCGCTGAACTACCGTGTTTCCCCAAAAATAAGACAGGATCTTATATTAATTTTTGCTATATTAACCCTTTAAAAAGAAAGACAGCTGCAATTTTCATTAGCATTTAAGTATGATTTTGTTAAGGGACGTGGTGGCGCTGCGGGTTAAACCGCAGAAGCTTCTGTGCTGCAGGGTCGGAAGACCAGCAGTCGTAAGATCGAATCCACGCAACGGAGTGAGCTCCCGTCGCTTGTCCCAGCTCCTGCCCACCTAGCAGTTCGAAAGCATGCAAATGCGAGTAGATAAATAGGTACCACCTCGGTGGGAAGGTAACGGCGTTCCGTGTCTAGTCGCGCTGGCCACGTGACCACGGAAACTGTCTTCGGACAAATGCTGGGTCTACGGCTTGGAAACGGGGATGAGCACCGCCCCCTAGAGTCAGACACGACTGGACTAAAAAATGTCAAGGGGAACCTTTACCTTTTACCTATGATTTTGCTATTTTAAATTTCAACTGTTTTCTTCTTGCTTTTCTTTCTCTGAGATGAAAGATAAATGTGGAATTACATAGTTACACACAACAATTTTTAAATAAATAGTGAGATCTAAAAGCTAGAGCAATTGCAGGTGTGTGGTGCAGAAGGCAGATCAGTTGTTTAAAATAGTTGCATGGAGGTGGTTTTGAGGAGGCTGAGTAGCAACAGAGGTCTAGAAAATATCTACAGGGAATTGTAGAAGTGTTTATTTACCTGTCATTCAAAATCTTCATAACTTTGCTAATCTTAGAAACATGTCCATATAGCCTAGCCACAGTACTGCCCACATCTTTCTTTTAATAAGAAATGAATACATAGGTTTGAACCATTAACACTTCTCTTACTTTAAGATAATTATAAAAGTCTTCTTCTATTGTCAATGCAGGTGACAGAAGTTTGCAACAGGAGCTTTGTTGCACTTTTTGAGGATTGTGGTGAAAGGGAGGTTTCAGGAAGAAGAAAGAAAAAGCTGTTTTCCTTTTCCTTCCCACCTTTCCAGAATTTTGAACTCTTCTGCTACTGTCCCACAGAGTGCTGTAAATGGCTCTGATCTACATCTGGTTATCAGTCCCATTCCGGAGTGCATTATTACTGCATTCAGTTGGTAGGTGGTTTTCTGGAAAGTGAGAAAGGAAACAGATGTTGGCCAGAATCCTATTGTGGATTTCTGCTTGTATAGGTATAATTGCATAAATTGTATGAGTGAATTGCCGCTATTTAATATGTTGCCACTTGCATTCTGATTCGCATGCCAGTCATGCAACTTGGTGTGCAACTAGCAATTTGGGCAGCAACTTTAATTTAATGGCAGTTTGCTGCCATGAGTAATATAACTGCTCTTATGCCAGCATAAATCCACAATGGGATTCTGGCCAGCATTCTCTTTTTCTGGCTGCTTCCTGGTCGTATAGAGAGCTGTTGTTTCTGCTGCTACCAGTGTCACCATCACCATCATGACATATCATCATGCCACTGATCATAATCTCTTTTCCAGGCCAGTATAAATTACTAGGATTCAACAGATTCCCTTCTCCCTTTTATTCTCCTCCAACTGAGGAGCCCAGCTCACTGCGAAACAGCTGTAAGAACGAGCCCCTTGAAACAAGAGGGCTGTTCTATGCCAAACTCCGGAGAGGCTGTACCTCAGTCAGGAGAATCATTGACAGGCGGGGCAAATCTCAGAAGCCGTCCTCTTCAAACCTGCTAGGAAGAGGAAATTGCAAACAGACAGAAAGCTGTTGCTCTTAAGCCTGGAGGTAACTTTATAAAGAAGGTAAAAGAGACCTTATGTCTTTAAGAGAAAAGCCCTGAGGGCTGCAAAGCTGGCTTTGTAAAGGCTTTGTAAAGTTTTACAAGGAACAGCTAATGCCGGCTAATACCTTATCCCCAGGCAAAAGAATCAACTTGTTACAGAAGAAAGAACAAAGGGAGGTCAAAGAAAGGAAAAGAAAGGAATAGAATCATTTCTACTTGCGAAGTTCCAAACGAAGCTGCTGCTACAGCGGCGGTCAAAAAAAGAACTGAAGCACTGGGCCGGGGGCGGAGTTATATAGCCAGGTGTAGGGGAGGTCCCAGCACTAAGTGCTTAAAGCTGTGGAAGTTTCCGGAGGCTGCTCTGCTCAGGTGCAGATTAACCCATTAGTGTGTATTCACAGAGGACACAAAGGAGAATCAGAAATCAATATTTTAAACATTAGAAAGGAACACATTTTAAGTAATTAGGCAACATTTGCATACCAGTACTATGATATTATGCATCACACTTAGCTGAGCAAATCACTTCATTCAGCCTCTTCTGCATAACTCAGTGATGATGAACCTTTTTGAGCCAGAGTGCCCAAACTACAACACAAAACCAACTTATTTATTTCAAAGTGCCAACACTGCAATAAAACCTGAATACTTAGGCACTATCACTATCTCTGAGACAAAAATGATGAAACTGAGGTTGTCCTACTTGGGCACATCTTGAAAAGACAGGATTCTCTGGAAAAGATATTAATGCTGGGAAAGGTGGAAGGCAGCAGGAAAAGAGGAAGGTGAAATACTCCCTAAAGAAACTACAGGCTTGAGTTTGCAAGAGCTGAGCAGGGCAATTGAGGACAGATCTCCAATTTTGGAGATTGTTGATTCATAGGGTCACCATAAGTCAGAGGCAACCTGGGGTTGAAGAGGGTGGGCTTCAGAACTTGCACCCCGCCACCCCCACCTCTCCTTCCTTTCTTTCTCTGTAGTAGGGTACTCCCCTTCTGGTCAGATGGAGGGATCAATCCCAGAGGAGGAGGAAGCACTGGCAACCCCTCCCCCCTTCTCTCTGCCTCTTTCCCCTCCCCAGGGAGAAGGATGGTTATGAGTGCTTGGTCTCCGGAGAGGTTAGAACTCTCCTCGGAACTGGAGACGCGATGGGGCTCCATCTCATGTCTGCCATGGAGGAACACTGGAAGGGGGGCGTAGGGCGAAGAAACTGCTCCCCAAATCAGAGTGAGGCTAGAAGTTGCTAGAAATCCCTGTCACCGCTTTCACCCTCCCAGGTTCTGCCCACCCTGCTCTTGGAGGCTCCCTTCTCTTAGTTGCTCACACACAAACAAAATGACAGTGGTGGTGTCTTCACTCTCCTGGTTCCTCAGAGGGAAGCAAGCAGCCGCGGCCAGAAAGGAGCCAAGAGAAAAAGGGGCATGGCTGAAAGGGAAAGGCGGGGACTCAGGCAAATCACACATACAATGGGACGTGGAGGGCTCAGTGGTGGGGGAGAATGATCTTTACAGGTCACTGTCACACTGCCTACACGCTCTCCTCCGCATCAGCTTATGTCATTTACATAAGGCTCATGACTGGAGGAAGCCTGTTTGCAGAAACAAGCTATCTGCAGTTTCACTGGTGACTGGAAGGAGACAGTTTGCAGAGACATGGGCAGTTTCGCAACCGCACAGTTTTCTCCTCAGCTTACTTCCGTGTATAAGACGACCCTCAATTTTTAGTCTAACGATTGTAGGGAAAGTAGCATCTTATACATGGAAAAATATGGTCGCTTTTATCAAACTCTAAACTCTAATTTTCACTTCCAGCAGCAGACAATCATTCAGCTATTCTGCGCAATTTTTTTAAAACAGTGTGGTTGTTCTGTTTATGTAGCACTTGGGGTATTTCACAGAAAAAGATTAACCCAACTTCTCTGTAGAATACCTGCTTGGATAAAGTGCTTTAATGCTAAGGTTGAGCAAATCCAGCCACTTTTTCTTAGATCTGTTCTTGAAGCACGAAGGTATGTTCTGTAGTGGAAATTTGGTCTAAGATCTGCATTTTGCATGGTCTAAGCTTTGATCTTGTCCAGATGGATCAACATTTTCTGTAGCAATCGTACTTCCACTTACTGTAAAATGATTTGGTATAATTCATATAGAAATACCTCATTTATGTGTGTCCATGCCAAATTATGCAGCTGGGATTTTTTCCAGTAGAATTTCTGTCTCTGGATGAAAAGCTAGAACATGGTTTTCTCAAAAAATGATATTATATTTGCAATCAATACCTACTTTCATTGGCATCTAAATGCTCTTCTCTTATCTGTTGTGGTATCTGCTATCCATCTGAGAATTTGGGAACCAATTATTTAAGAAACCACAAACAAGTACAGAGCCTCATTTTCATTGCCTGTATGAATGTATTTATTGCCTTCTTCCTTTCCTGTGAAAATGTGCAATAGATTTTCAGTCATTAAGGGTCACTGCCCTTGAGGATCTGGGAATTCTGAGACTTTCAAAATCCCCTGCTTTATTGCCATCTTTTCCAAAGTTCCAAAGAAATTAATTGCTTTCCTACTTTCTAAACTTCCAGGGCCAGATAACAAATTTTATTATATTGCTTAGTTGACACAATTCACTTCATTATTCTGTAGGTTGCAGATTTCTTGTACATTGCAATTGGAACATGAGCTGAGCAGCTATGACTTAGGGTGCAACTAGACAGCCGAATTCATAAACGGACTTCTCTCCTTTTAAAGGGAAAACTTCCCATTTCTCAAGATTGTTAAGCAGCTTAGGCAAAGCACAGTGGATGAAGCCACTTAATCTTGAGAAATGGAAATCTTCCTTGCCTTTGAAGGGGAAGGGGAAGGAAGTTTTCTATTTCCTTTTAATTGCTGTTAACACATTTAAATTTTTAAAAAGATCTTTCAAAGCATTGCTGATGTGGGTTAGCAACAATTTAAAAAAATGGAAAACTTCCCCATTCTTTCTCTCCAAAGGTGAGCAGCAAGGAAGATCTGTTTCTGAAGATTATTAAGCAGCTGAGTGTCTGTCCTTTTGCTGAAGCTGCTTAATAATTGCTGATGTGTTAACAACTGTTAAAAAGAAATGGAAAATTTCCCCTTTCTTCTCCTTGAAAAGCAAGCAGCCAGGAAACTTCCCATTTCTCAAGATTGTTAAACAGCTTAAGTAAAGGAACAGCCAGCCAGCCACTTTGGTTAATCCCAGTGATCACACACACTGGAACTGAACTAAAATGGAGCAATACTACCAGGAAAACAAAAACAAACAGTAGCCCCTGACAAAGTCCCCAAAAGATGCAGGTAAGTATCGATGACGGGTGGGCTGGTTTGCAATGGCATATACATTGCATGGTTTTTGGGGAAAGGAGTGAACCAGGTCATCTCCAACCCAGACAAAACTATGGGACAAATGTCTGTCTGATCAAATACCATTAATTCATTCTCTGTTTTAACTTAGAATGGCAGTGTTAGCCTTTGCATACATTTTAGTATAGTTTGCTTTAGTGTGTGATTTTTGTCAATTACTCAATAAATACTAAGAATATATACAGTCATCTGAAAAAGGAAGTACACTCTCTTTGAATTCGATGGTTTTGCATGTCAGGACATGATAAAAAATCATCTGATCTTTAGTGGGTAAATACAACCTCAGATGCAGGTAAATACAACCTCAGATGAACAACAAGACATGACCTATTACGCCGTGTCATGATTTCTTTTACAAAAATAAAGCCAAAACGGAGAAGCCATGTGTGAAAAACTAAGTACACTCTTACTGCTTCCAAAAGAATCAAGAAGCTAAGTAACAGCCAGGTGCTGCTAACCAAATGCCCTTGAGTAATTGATCCTCAGCAAGTGGGACCACCTCTATAAAAGCTGATGTTTTAGCAGTTTGCTGGTCTGGAGCATTCAGGTGTGTGTTAGCACAATGCCAAGTAAGAAACACATCACCAATGATCGCCGAGAAGCAACTGTTGCTGCCCATCAATCTAGGAAGGGCTATAAGGCCATTTCCAAACAATTCAAAGTCCATCATTCTACAGTGAGGAAGATTATTCACAAGTGGAAACATTCAAGACAGTTGCCAATCTTCCCAGGAGTGGATGTCCAAGCAAATTCACCCCAAGGTCAGACCATGCAATGCTCAGAGAAATTGCCAAAAACACAAGAGCTACATCTCAGACTCTACAGGCCTCAGTTAGCATGTTAAATGTTAAAGTTTGTGAGAGTACAATTAGAAAAAGATGGAACAAGTCTGGTTGGTTTGGAAGGGTTGCCAGGAGAAAGCTTCTTCTCTCTTTAAAGAACATGGCAGAATGGCTTAGGTTTGCAAAGTTGTATCTAGACCAACCACAAGACTTATGGAACAATGTCTTTTGGGCAGATAAGATCATAGCAGAGATGTTTGGCCATAATGCACAGCATTCCGTTTGGCAAAAACTAAACACAGCATATCAGCACAAACACCTCATACCAACTGTCAAGCATGGTGGTGGAGGGGTGATGATTTGAGCTTGTTTTGCAGTCTCAGGCCCTGGGCCCCTTGCCATACAGAGGAGTTCATGGTTGCCGTCATCGAGTCAACCATGAACTCCTCTGTATACCAAAGTATTTTAGAGTGAAATGTGAGGCCATCTGTCTGACAGCAAAAGCTTGGCCGAAACTGGAACATGCAAGAGGACCATGATCGCGAGCACACCAGCACATTTACAACAGAATGGCTGAAAAAGAAAAGAATCAAGGTGTTGCAAAGACCCAGTCCCAGTCCAGATCTCAACCCAATTGAAATGTTCTGGCGGGATGTTAGGAGAGCTGTGCATAACCAAATGCCCACAAACCTCAGTGAACTGAAGCAATTCTGTAAAGAGGAGTGGGCTAAAATTCCTCCAGAACAATGTGAGAGACTGATAAAGTAATACAGAAAACAATTACTTGAAGTTATTGCTGCTGAAGGTGGTTCTACAAGCTATTGAATCATAAGGTGGACTTAGGTTTTCACCCACGGCTTCTCCATTTTGGCTTTATTTTTGTAAAATGAATCATGACACATATGTCATGTGTTTTTGTTCATCTGAAGTTGTATGTCCTTAATTTTCAGGCCTGCAAAGGACCAGATGATTTTTATTATGCTGTGATACATAAATCCATAGAATTCCAAGAGAGTATACTTTCTTTTTCACATGACTGTAGTGTATACTTGAAGACACTGACCACTGGTCTTCATCATACTATTTTTGGGATCTGATTCCCTCCTCCCCCATTTATTTAACAAATGAATATACTTTTGCATCCCTGGGAGTGCCTTGATTGGCAGAAACCATTCCATCCAAGATTTGGGGCAATCCTCTTTTATTTTGAGATTGATAGTAGCCTTTCCTGTGTAGAGAGACCTTTAGGGGAGGTATCATGCAAATCATCCCAGTTTCGTCTTGCACAGAGGCAGATGTGTTATGGTTTTGCTCTAATAGGATAATTTTTTTAACAATATCCATGGGAGATTGAAGCCTTTTTTTTTTAATTTGTGGGGCATAGGAACAGATAGTTTTGCAGCATTCTGAGACACTTTCTAATGAAGCCTGCCTTCTGAAATAAAGCTTCTCATTATGCTAGTCTAAATAAGTTTACTGGAAATGGCCAATTGATTCTGTATGAAGTAGTTGTTCTACTGCTGAGGCTCTAAATAGTTTTAAGTTACATCTTCTGCAAGTCCAGAGAAATACCACAAATTCTTGGTTATAACTGAGATTTGTGGATATCATAGTTTAACTCTATTTGTAGATTCAAACTTGGGCTATGTAATATAAATCTAGTTTTTAAACAGAACCATAGGCCTTTATGCCTTTGCAGAGGGACAAGGAGGACTCACATATTCTCTTCTACAGAGGGACATGCATCTAACATTTTTAATGGGTAAAACACAACAACAACAACACAACAACAACAACAACAATAATAATAAAGTGTCGCACCTCATCAGTGAATGTCCAAAGATTGCACAAACAGATTACACACTTCAGTGGTCCTCGTAGTCATCAGTGTTTGGTTAAAACTTGTATCTGTTATATCAAGGGTCCCCAACCCCCGGTCCGTGGCCCGGTGCCAGTCCGTGGCCTGGGCCAGACCGGACTGCGGAGACAGATCTCCCACCTCCCTGCATGCACTCCCGCCCCTGCACAGCCCCTTCTCGCATGTGCGCGAGTGCACACGTGTGAGAGAGCACCCCACCCCTTTGCTAGTGTGCGCGAGTGCCCCCGAGTGCCCTTCGTGCATGCGTGAGAGTGCGCCCCTGCCCCCCACTCCTTCACGCATGCACACGAGTGTGCATGTGCCCCCGCGAGCGAGCACCCACTCCTTCGTGCATGCGCGCGAGCTCAGGGGGCGTGCCCCGCCTTCCCCAACCGGTCCGTGGAGTTAAAAAGGTTGGGGACCACTGTGTTATATAATACCAGTCAATGTTTTTATAATTTTGATTGACTGTGCCTGGTGTTTTTGAATAATAATTATGTGCTCTCAAGTCAATTAAGACTTAACGGCAACCCTTTTCTGGGTTTTCTAGATGGATAGTACTTAGAAATGGTTTACCATTCCCTTGTTCTGTGGGCCTCCTGAGACTGAGCTGTTTGCCCAAGGCCACACAGGCTGGCTCTTCATGGATGCACAGTGGAATCAAACTCCCTAATGATACAGGGGCAGAATCAGGTGAGATTGGCTTCTTGTATGCATTGCTTTAGGCAGTTCTGCATTTTCTTGAACTATGCTTTTTAGCAGTCTCTGTATCTGACATATGTCAGAAGAGTTCTGGAGCTCCCCCACCTTTCCCTCCCCATCATATCTGAGATGGTTTGTGGTCCAGTGAATTATATATCTGTTGCAGATATATAATGAGTGATGCTCCTGGACCTGATCTACCTGAGCTGCAGATACAGGAAAAAAATACTGAATATGTGATTTTGCTTCCTTCTGATATTTATATTTCTGTGGAATTTTTGGCATTGCAATCCCCTAGCTTCCATAGCATCCTGCTGGAGAATCTTCTCTGTCCTTCCTTTGTCATAGCACAGCTTCATTCTCCTTTTGAATTCTAGCCAGTTGTTGTGTGTGGACATCATCTGAGATTCATCTTCTCCCTAAACTGGGCAAAGATTCTGCTGAATCCCTTTTAGCCACCTCCTAAGAGAAGCAATTGAAGACATCCAAAGAGGAATAGAGATTTCATGCCTCTTCAGTGTATTCGGCTTGTTGCAGGCGGGCAAAAACCTCATTTCAGAGTTTGGACATGGCTTGACTTCAAGTACCTAAAGTAGCAGAAGTCTGAAATGCATCTGCCATTCTGGAAATTGAAACATGTCCACATTAAATTTCCAGCTCAACTATACCCTGTGCTACTGCATGTTGTAGTTCAATATACAGTTGCAACTTTAGAGGGAAGCCATCTGACTATCAAGAAGAAACCTTGGAGTGTGCAGAATTGAAGAGGCACATACTTTTAGCATACTTTGCACCTAATTATGGAGGTGAGATTAGAATATTAAGATTCCTTCATGGTTCTGAGAGGACATAGCTATGGGCCTGGAAAGACCTGGTAAATATAATCAGTTAGAGATTTTCCTTTGCCAATATTGTTCAATTATATTATCATGGCACAAGAGTACAGTGATGTTATTGTGCAGCACAGCAAATCAATTCTACAAAGCAATCCTAAAAATTGGGGCAGCCGAAACAAAAACCTATAACTTTATAACTGGACTTCAGAGCATCACCAAATTTAGTGCAGATGTAGCAGGCAGTCTGCTCTTCCTCTTTGCTAAACTTGGAGAAGTTTGGACAAAGGGTTTTCAAATTCTGATTTTTTAAACAGTAAAGTTTTACACATTTACACCATGCAGAAACAAGTGGGTTTAAACAGATCAAACGAATCCTGCTTATCTTGAAAGAGAATGTGTGTGTTTTTAATTTGGAAGGAATCCAGGCTGCAGGGGCTAAAATATTTATCCTAAAAAACGCTTTTCAAAAGGGCAAAACAGTGACGTTGTTATAAACTGAGCATGTGTGGAACAGGCTGATCAGTAAGAGCATTCCAAAATAGATACATTATTGCAGCTTTGGGAAAGGTCACAGAAACAGTTCAAAAGATAGATTTTCTTTGAAGAGTTGAAAAAAACCCAGGGTTGCTTTAAATAAAGGAATGGAGCAACTGTCCTTCAGAAAGGGACATTTAGCCATGTATCTCCAGGGAATTTGCATACAGTTTTGTAAGGCATATTCAAAGTATTTCTGCATACAGCACAGAGCAGTTGTGCTCACTACCATTCACACTTGTCTAGAAAAAGCCTTGACAGTGATTTGTGTTTGGGTAGTTAACTGATGAAAAAAGGAGTCAGCTTCTGCAGTTTTCCTTGCTCGGTGTCACTTGGTGAATGGTAGTGAGCTGAAGAGGATATCCTAGACCATCTTGTCTGCTGCCCTTGGTGTTGTCAACATTCAGGCTGCCCTTTGCTATGTAAAGCTTGGCCTCCTTTTTCCTACTGGCAACTTGGGCAGGAATATTGAATGTTATTCAGTCAAATATTGCACAGCAATATTGGGCCGTTTCCTGGCTTTTTGAATCGTGAGTACAGAAGCACATTCATAAGCCAAAGGTTTTTTTAAAAATTGAATAAGCTCTTTAATTGAGTACTTTGCTGGTCTTTGTTGTTTGATCAGTTACAAACAGAAACATATAACAAAATACTCTCAAGAGCTGAGTATCATGTGAGAAACTATAAACCTAGTTTGCTGTTTGAGATATCTTATACTAACCAGTCTCTGTAAAACCATGGTATCATGTTCTGTTTTTGCTGACTGGTCACAAAATGATGGCTTGTTGATGGCACATTTTGGCATGATGTCTAAAAAGAGACAAAGAATAGAAATGATTTACCTTTTGGAATCTGCAGAATGGATATAATTTCTGCTCCTGAGGATCAGGAGAAGTAAAACTCTGATATTCGGGTAAGACATACTTAAAATATTGAATGGAATGTGTGTATCTGTGCGTGTGTTGGGGAAAGAGAGAGAGAACATACAACTGAAAAATTATCTAATTGAATTTAAAAGATGTTACTTTTCTTATACTATAATCGAGGCTGGCTGGATAGCTCAGTGAGTTGGCACTTCATTCTGGAATCAAACATTGGGAGTTTGACTCTCCACTGTGCCTCCTGGGAGAACAGCCAGTTCATGTAGCCTTCAACAAGCTTCACAATCTCAGGGGGCCCAGAAGAAGGGCATAGTAAAGTACATCTGAGTACTCTGTCTCTAGAAAACACTGGAAAGAGTCACTATTAGATAGAATTGATTTGACCACATGCAATTATTATTATGCCATAATTGGCAGAATGCTCCTTCAAAGCTTTACCAATAAATACAGCCTGTTTCTTTCCATCCTTGTAAGGAAACTATGATAATGCACTGTGTTGCAGCAGAGGAACATCTGTTCTTATTCAGTCAAATATTAAAGTGCTCCTTTCTCTTCATAATTCGACCCCTCCAGCGTTTCAGAATCATTCAAAGTGAAGAACAGGATTGCATTCGTAGTACCATGACCTAGATTATAATCATGCATGCTTTTTTCTGTTGATGCCAATTCACAATTTATATTTTTCTTTGAAGCAAAAACAGTTATGAATTCAACTTGGGCTGAAGGAATGGAGTTTTAAGGCTGTATTGGTATGATATAATACAGCTTTTGAATGATGGACTTTGTAACTTGCATTAGGCACAAGGTAAAAGTTTTGAAACATGATATGAAAAATTTAGAGTACAACTAAATTGTCATTTTATGCATGTAGATTTTGTGCAGGTCTCCTGTTTCTCAATTATGTCTTAAACAAAAGCTCACAATAGGGGTAAGTGATTCATATACTTTTAAGATGAAAAAATGAAAGTATGAATAAGATTCCATTTGTATTTCTGAAACAGGTATCTATTGAAATAGAAATCCTGTTTGTTGTATCCAATTTCTTTCCTTCCTTTTTAGTTTATAGTTAGAAGTAATTCAATTATTATGAGCAGATGGTTACTATGGCCTTTGTATTAATGTGTGTGACCTCCTCATACCCTTTTCTGTTTGTGTTTCATGATCAAAATTAATTTCCTTGCATATTGAATTTGAGGCTCTGCTGTCATGTGTATGTTTAATGAGATTAATTCTGACAATGACAGTTTTTTTGGCCTAGATTCTCTTTGGACACTAAGCAGTTATGAGGAAATGTTAGGAGTCAAGAGCGAGTACCAAAGACAAATTCAGTTCTGGTCTTGCTTCAACACTGCAGAAGATGATGAGAATCTGATTCAGACCACTTTGGATATTGTCCAGTTCACCTGTCCTTATTATCTATTGGTTTAAAATATTTTAACCTTGCCCTGTAATGAAAGTTAAATAACAAAAGCTGCCACATTTGCACCAATTCATTTCAAGTTCTACACTTTGCATATGCAAGGCACTACTTTCAATGTTCAGTGAGCCTTACTCCCAGGAAAAAGTATTCGCAACAAGACACAGGCCTGATACACCCACACAGCCTCTGATGAGGGCAAGGCCTTCATCTAAGTGAGCAAAATGTAAGCATCTGTAGAAGTCTGGCAGTTAGAGCCAAAAAAATCTGAATGATGTATTACTAACCCTGAGCATATTTATTTATTTATTTATTTATTACACATATAGTCTGTCTTTTTAACCAATATTTGATTTATGGTGCTCGCACAGGGGGGCGCTCGGCGCTCGCATGGGGGGGCGCACGTGCCCGTCCGAGAGAGAGCGTGCTTGTTCGCGCATACGCGCGAGCGCGGGGGGTGCCCCGCCTTCCCCAGCCGGTCCGCAGACCGAAAAAGGTTGGGGAACGCTGCTTTAATCTGTATGCCTGCAGATAAAAAGTAATAATGTTTTTATCATGCAGTTATTTTGATGAGGAGGGCAAGACTGGGTGTATATTACTAAAGAGTGAAATAAATAAATAAATAAAAATTACTGGGGAGGGGAATACTCTAAGCTACCTTTTACTGTTTCAAGGGACACATTACACTTACAGTCATAGTAGCTATTTTCTCATATTTTTCTTGACTACATGGCAATGGGTGACAAGAGCCCTAGAAAAGTAGAAAACTGCTGTGTGCACTATAGTTAACTGACTGGCCTAAGCTGTAACTAGGGCGTAATTGTTGATTGTCTTAGCGTGTGCAATTTAGCCTACGGCATTTTATGGGTTTCTAGGCAGAACAACAACCCAAGAATCAGTAAGAGGAAAAAAAAATCAGATACTTTCTAAAATTAGTTTCTAACAACTTATATGGCAACCAGTTAAGATGAAAAGAAATGTCCATCAATTCTGTGATAGAAAGAAAAATCTACAGGACAGGAACAAGACCAGCAGGAGAGACCCAATGAGGCTTTAACATTACCCTCAGCATTTTCCTCCCAGTAATATGGACAAGTTTGTCTTCCTAATGAAATCTAAAACTAAAATAGCCAATCCAGCATCAAAGTCAGGCCCCAGAGTTCACTGTCATTACCACAGGAGCTCGTTTCATGATTAAACTGCATTCATATCCAAAGAAGTGTGAGAACCATAATTTCCGTCAAAAATCATTCCAGAAATATAAGCATATTTTTAAATCTGCTATGCAGTTTTCTGCTATGTTGAAATTGTTTGTTGAAATTGCCAACCAAATATGTCAAAACAGAATGTCTTTCCTGTAAGAGGTTTCAATAACTAGAAGAAAGCACTTGAGAAATCAAGAAGTTTTCATTAACATACTACATCTATGTTCTATATTTCATAATGTATGTGGCATGAAAAAGAAAGGCATTTCTTAATTGCAACCTATGTGTTTACTTTATTAAGTTCTGAAGGTGATACATATTATTTAAAATTGGTTGTTGATATTACACAGTCAGCAGTGAGCCAGCTATATATGAAACACATCACATTGAAAAGAAATAAAAGCAGAGCTTATTTAGAAATCTATACTCTCAAAAAAAGTGAAAATTGTCAGAAATTAGTAAACACCTTCCAGGAAATGTGTTACCAGTCTCCAGAAATGCAGAATGAAATCACAGATATCATAACACATGTTGAAGAGAACATAGGCCTAAGTATGAATACTTCAAATATCTCGTGGCATACACTTCTTACAGATCCCGCCAGAGACAAAACCAATTGTGGAAATCCTCCTTGAGGAATCTGATAGGTGAAAAGGGATAAGGTTTGTGAACATTTGGTATGCATAGTAAAGTCTGTTGTGCATACTAACTGAAGTGCCAGTGGGTTTTGTGTAGGGGTTTTGGGGTTTGATTCCCCTTTCTTCATTCTTCATGCTTCTTCTTTTCCTTCCTCCCCAAAACATACATGATCTGGAATGGGACTTTATCTAGTTTCTGTGGTGGAAGGATGAGCAACATCACCACAACCCCAGCCCCTGTACCTTCTCAGTGTTCCCTTAAGGGAGTGTTTGCCCTTTGCCTGTTTGACTTGCTTTAGCCACCCACCCCTTATAACCTTCTGTCCCTCTGCTCTGCATTAGGCTGACAAGTTGTCATGCCAAATTAGCACTATATCACCTGTCCAAAAAAAGAAGGGTAAGAAGTCAGTGTAATAGATGATGAATGAAGGGGATGTTGGGGAAGAGGGCAGTGTTAATAGAGTGGGAGGCTGTGTGCTTGAAAATTAGTGATTTCAGGTGTGGTGTTGACTCTTGTAATGCACCTCCACATGTGAACAATAACACTTTCAGCAGTGAAAACTGCTAGGGGCTTGCTATATGAAACTCTGATTTAATCCAGGACCAAGCCCACTGTGGCTGAGCCCACAATCTATCTAAGAGGTGGGGCTTTTAAACACAAAAGTTAACTATAACTTGGCTTTGAAATATCTGGAAAAAATGGTTTAACTTTTTCCAAAAAATAAAAATAAAAACCCATATATTTGTTTAAAATTATGTGTTCGCTGTTGAAGAAATGAAAATCAACAATGATGTGTCTGGTAATAATCCTAATAGAATCAGGTAAGAAAATTCTTCAAATATTCATGATTAACCTATTGAACTAGGAATTGGTCACCTTCTTGTGCCTTCACAAATACCTGTGTAATTAGCTTTGATAACAGAAATAATTTATTTTCTGGTATAACTGCAAAATTAAACTTTTCCCCCCAAAATAAATCATTTTTTTAAAAAAAAGTAGAGTGTGGGCCTTTTAGAAACAAAGTATCTATTCCACATTATGAAAAATATGTATTATGGCTATGGCAAACAAGAATACATGAGGGCAAAATTGTATGACTAAACTGATTCTGTGAAATGACAAATTGTGATTGAAATCAAATTAAATCATATGTGCTCAACTATGAAGCAATATTAAACTCATATTAATTTACAGCTGCAAGTAGGCTATATTTTCATTTATTCTGAAGCTTCTAGCAGGGTGGATTTGATTTAAATCAAAATAAAGCAAAGCAAAGTGTGCTGCTTATATACCACCCCATAGCACTTAAAGCACTCTCTGGGTGGTTTACAAGTTAATTATGCAGGCTACACATTGCCCCCCCCCCCGCGAGCCGAGTACTCATTTTATCGAACTCGGAAGGATAGAAGGCTGAGTCAACCTTGAGCCGACTACCTGGGATTGAACCTGAATCTGAAGTTGCCTGATATAAAAATCCAATTTTTCACACAGATGCGCTTTTTGCAACAATCCTGGATCAGCCATTGATAATTTTGTTTCCTTTTAAAAGTTATGTATTCTATTTCCACTTCAATTAAGGAGCTAAAACATAGGATAGTGGCATCGATGCCACAATGTTTCTGGAGTGTCTCTGCCTCTCTCAGAGGGAGACAAATGAGTTTTTTTACTATCTTCAGAAATGAAATCGATTCTGCTACCTTTTTGCACAGCTTTTCACTTGCTTTCCATCTACAGCATTGCCAACTATCACCCTTGAGCAAGCAGTAAGAAGGTTTATTTCTTATGTTCTGTCCAGGACAGATATTAAAGATCTGTCTGTCTGTCTAATTTATATCACATCTTACTCATAAATTAACAACCAAATAGAATGTACCTGTCCTAAGGTCTGATGTGGAAGGGCAGGATATGAATCAAATTGCTATTACTAGCTTTAATCTTAATCATAAAGAAGATGGAATATGACAGTGAGTCGGAGATATGAACAAGGAATTGGAAAATGTGCCACTTAGAGTGTCTTAGCAGTCCTTCATTATGGTTAGCATGGCAGGAAATAAACATGGCTGACTAAGATCCCAAGGAAACCTCAGGACTTCCATCAAAATTCTTTGAGAAGGTCAACAGGCATGTGGATGCGGGCGAACCAGTGGATATTGTCTATCTGGATTTTCAGAAGGCGTTTGACACAATCTCTCACCAAAGGCTGTTCAGAAAACTTCACAGTCAGGGGTTAAGAGGGCAGGTCCTCTTATAGATTGAGAATTGGTTGAGAACCAGGAAACAGAGAGCAGGTGTCAATGGGCAATTTTCACAATAGAGAGAGGTGAAAAGCGGTGTGCCCCAGGTATCTGTCCTGGGACCAGTGCTTTTCAACCTGTTCATAAATGACCTGGAGACAGGGATGAGAAGTGAGGTGCCCAAGTTTGCAGATAACACGAAACTTTTCTGGGTGGTGAAGACCAAAAGGGATTGTGAAGAGCTCCAGAAGGATCTCTCCAAACTGGGAGAATGGGTGGCAAAATGGCAAATGTGTTTCAATATAAGAAAATGTAAAGTAATGCACCTCCACATGTGAACGATAAGACGTTCAGCAGTGAAAACTGCTAGGGGCTTGCTATACGAAACTTGCTATACGAAATGTAAAGTAAATCTAGTTAAGGAACTAGATTTGGTGGACAGAGTGCCTGAAGAACTATGGATGGAGGCTCGTAACATTGTACAGGAGGCAGCAACAAAAACCATCCCAAAGAAAAGGAAATGCAAGAAAGCAAAGTGGCTGTCCAACGAGGCCTTACATATAGCAGAGAAGAGAAGGGAAACAAAATACAGGGGAGATAGGGAAAGTTACAGAAAATGGAATGCAGACTTCCAAAGAATAGCAAGGAGAGACAAGAGGGCCTTTTTAAATGAACAGTGCAACGATATAGAGGAAAATAATAGAAAGGGAAAAACCAGAGATCTGTTCAAGAAAATTGGAGATATTAAAGGAACCTTTTGTGCAAAGATAGACATGATAAAGGACAAAAATGGTAGGGACCAAACAGAAGCAGAAGACATCAAGAAGAGGTGGCAAGAATACACAGAGGAATTATACCAGAAAGATCTGGATGTCTCGGACAACCCAGATAGTGTGGTTGCTGACCTTGAGCCAGACATCCCGGGGAGCGAAGTCAAGTGGGCCTTAGAAAGACACCACAGAAAAGACACCACAGAATTTCCCCAAGATGGCGCCGGTGGTGGGCGGATAGCGTTTTTACTGCTGCCGCCCCGGTTTGCTTTTTCCCTACTTTCTTCTTCTTTCCTTCACACTTTTTGGTTGCTTTTGGTCCTTTTTATATTTAAATTCTTCCCCCCCCCTCCAGAATAGTTCTTCCTCCCTCCCTTATTTGCGGTTGGAGATCTTCTCAGCTGCAGAGAGAGAGAGCTGCAGCAGCTGACCGGCGCGAGAGCAAACGGGGCGAGTCTAGCCAGGCGGAGCTGGGGCTCAGAACGCGGGGGTCGTTTCTAGACTGCCCGTCGGAGCTCGGAGGCTCCTGCTTCAATTTTATCTCTGGCTCAACTTCATTTCCATCGGGAGGCACCTTTGCGGAGACTCCGATTTAACCCTGTTTCCATCTGGAGGTATTTTAGTGGAGGACCTGCGAATTGGGAGCTGGAGACTGCTGCAGTGGGTCTGGATTGTGTGCCTGCAAGCTGTGGCTGCCGAGGGGTGCCTGCGAGGAGCGTTGGAACGCTGCGCCATGTTTGACAACCGGAGGGTAACCCTTTCTTCAGCTTCCCTCTCCTCAAGCTGTTTTTGGTGCCTTAACGACGAAGCTATCCCAGCCGGCTCACTAGGTTGGAGAATGGCATGCTTCTTTCCAACTTGGTCTGTAGTGACTTTGATCCTGTTTGTGAGTCTCTTTGTGAATGCTGTAGCCGCCATTAAGATCTGGGAGTCCTCTTCTTGCATCAAGACTCGCATACCAGCGCCGCCATTAATACCACCAGGACGATTAACACCAAAAAGGACAAGATTATATAGTAAAGGAGGACAGTTCAGAAATATATGTGGGGGATAATCACCGTGGGATCTTTATAGCTGTTTTTTCTTTTCCCTCTTCTTTTTTCCTTTTAATGTATAATTTTCTTTTTAATTTAATTGGTATTAAGTTTTAGATACAATTGGGCTATGTATTTTTATTATATGTATATTAATTAATTCATATAATTTGACTGCACTGTTTTCTGTTAATTTTGGTATTTTGAATTTTGTATTTCTTTGTAATTTGATTTTTTTTCTTTTTCTTTTCCTCTTTCTTTCTTTTTCTTTTGCTCTCTTTCCCCCTCCCTCTCCCTGATATGGATTGGAAGGCCTGCCCCCCCCAGCGAGGGGCCTTTTAACATCCCAGTGATCACGGCTAGTGGGAGATATGGCGTTGGCACAGTCCCTACTCGTGTTAGAAGATCAATGAACAGATGCGTGAAGGCTGTTCCTTGTTCTGAGACTGTGACCAACCCTCAGTATCGAGGTAGCCAGCCCAGCCAGCCTTCCACTCTATCCTTGTTGTTGTTGAATGCCAGGTCTGTGTCTAATAAATCCCAGGTAATTTACGATCTTATCCTGGAGGAGGATGCAGACCTGGCATGCATAACCGAGACGTGGATCGGTGGGGAGGGGGGGTCCTCCCCTGGCCCTCATCTGTCCACCCGGTTATGCCGTCCAGCACCAGGGTAGACTGGAGGGGCGGGGGGGGGGAGTAGCCATTGTTTACAAATCCAGCTTACAGGTTACTAGGCGCTCCTTTGTGGTGAAGCCAGGTCTAGAGGCACTCCACGTGTCAATTGGGACTAGGGATGGAATTGGGATTTTGCTGTGTTATCGCGCTCCCTGTAACCCAGCCACTTCCCTTCCGGAGCTGGCCGACTTTGTCTCCGCGGCATTGTTGGGATCCCCGAGGCTCTTGGTCTTGGGCGATTTCAACGTGCATGCGGAGGCAGAGGTTACTGGACCAGCTCTTGAGTTCCTGGAAACCATGGCTTCCTTGAACATGTCCCAACATGTCAACGTCCCCACACACGTGGGTGGCCATACGTTGGACTTGGTCTTTTCCACTAATTGGAGCGAGCGTGGTCTGGTGGTGACCGACATTGTGTCACTCCCTTTGTCATGGTCAGATCACCATCTGGTAAAATGTAATGTCTCCGTGGCTCTCCCCCCTCACAGGGAGCAGGGACCCATTTCTATGGTCCGCCCTCGAAGGCTACTGGATCCGGTTGGATTCCAGGATGCCATGAGAGGTGTTACGGCTGACCTGGCTAGCGCTCCTTGTTGCGTTTTGACCCTTTTGGATCCCACACCTCTGGAACCTATGTGGCGTTGGACCCACTCGTGCCTTGGTCTGTCCACCCAGACTCAGACCTCAGAGCACACCAGGGCAAAACTAAACTCTTTCCTTTCTTCCACTGCTGCCACCAGGAGATCCCTAGATCCCCATAACTCCTTTAGAAAGAATCAGGTCCACTCTTTAATGAAATAGAAAGATCTTTAGTTTATTTGCTTATTGGTTTCAGTATTATAATATTCAGTTCTATTCCTTCTCCCTTCCAGTCACTAGTCAATCACTTCTCAGATCTCCTACTATATTTTCATTAGTCTAATCACAATCACATAAATCTCTGAACTCTCTAATCAAACTCCTTCCAAAACTCTGATCTCCCTTTTTCCCCCTCAGGCTCTGCCTCTTATACTCTGCCCCTTGGCTCCGCCTCTCAGCAACATAAATATGCATGACTCACTCTAACTAAACCTGAGCCATGACCACATTTAAAGGAGAACGCTACAGACCTCCCCCCTTACTTAGGTTTGTTTGGGAGGGGAAACACATTTTTCCTCCTGAACAAACAGGTGCAATTGCTTAAACTTTTTTAAGTTTCTCATAACATTTTACCTTTCACATTTTTACTAAATATCAACCAAATACCTTACTTTATCATTTAATAATCAATACAATACTTTACCTTTTCATCTACTAATCAATAATATACATTACCTTATCATTTTACAGAATTTACAACCATACAGAAATCACGATCATGAACTTTTACATAAATAATTAACTGTGAATCCATTTCCGTTTATAATAAAGTCCTGGTATCATTCATCTAGCCTCCTGGAAAGCACATGTGTGACAACGTTGTGGGCTTTCGAGGCAAGAACTGAGTCTCTGTTGCAAAGGCAAAATTTGCAAAGTCCAAGTCTCTCACTTTCCCGTCGTAGTCTGGTGCACCATGGACTGGTCCGGTTGTGGTCATCTCCTTCAGCTGGACACACCTCTGCTGGCACTCAGGAGTCCCTCTGTTGACCACTGGCTCCTTCCTCCGCACCCTTTTCCATCGACTGGCGGTCATCGGCCACTCGGTTGTCCACAGGATGTCATCTGCTGGTTGTTTTATAGTGACGTCATCTTTAAGTCTGGCTCGGGGCTTCACTTGCTTAGCTAGGGAAAGGGTAGGCAGTTCCCTCTTCTCCTCCTGAACATCTTTAGATGCATCCCTCTTTAAGGCATCAGGGCCTTCCTCCTTCTGTATCACATAATTGACATTGTTTAATTTTGTCACTACTTTATAGGGATCCTCCCAAGCTAATTGTAGCTTGTGACCTTTGACTGGCCTAAGCAAAAGAACTTCATCTTCAGGCCCAAAAGTTCTTTCACGGGCTTTCTTGTCATACCAGGTCTTCTGCTTAGTCTGGGCAGCCCTTAAGTTCCTTCCAGCTATCTCTAGAGACCTTTGCAGGGTGTTTTGCAACCTGTGCATATATTCTACCACTGACTCTGGGTCACTTTCTCTATGGTCTTCCCAGTTCATGCGGAGCAAATCTAAAGGTCCGCGCGCCTCTCGTCCTAGCAGTAACTCAAAAGGACTAAATCCCGTGCTCTCTTGAGGGATGCTCCTATAAGCATATAGTAAGGGTTGTATTTTGCAGTCCCAATCATTTGGGTTCTCTGCTACATACGCCTTAATCATGTGCACTAAAGTGCCATTGAATTTCTCAACTAGCCCGTTGGTCTCTGGATGATATGGAGTCGAGTTGATTTGGGTAATTCCACAAGCCTTCCATAACCTTTTGATCAGTTTGGATGTGAAACTCATCCCCAAATCGCTGACTATCTCACTGGCAAATCCCAATCGGCTCATGTAATTGATTAGGGCATCTGCCACGGTTTCAGTTTCCATGTTGCGCAAAGGAATTGCCTCGGGATATCTAGTGGCAAAATCCATTATGGTCAAGATGTATTTATTTCCCCTACGGGTGGCATTAGGTAAGGGACCCACTAGATCGATTCCCAGCCTTTGGAACGGTGTAGCGATGACTGGCAGAGGACATAATTTGGCTTTGGTCCTGTCCTGCCCAGTCCCTCGTCTCTGACAGACATCATATGTTTTACAGAAACTAGTAATCTGTTTGCCCATACCTGGCCAAAAGAAGTTCTGGCCAACCCGTCTTTTGGTTCTGGTGATCCCCATGTGAGCTCCAAATAAACTGCTGTGAGCTTGATTAATGATTTTCTCCCTGTATTTACTAGGGACCACTAATTGCTTTCGGGGTTCCTCTTTTCCTAGGTATGGAGTAGCTCACGTTTCCCTGTACAGCAGGTCTTTGGTTAAGCTAAAGCTCTCAGGGCACTCAGGAGACAGTACAGTGGGAGTCCTGGCAGCTTCAAAGCAAACTCCCAAGCTAATGTCCTCCTTCTGCTCCTGGGCAAAATTGTTATTTGTTTTGGGATTCTGTAGTAGCATGAGTTCTGCCTCAGCCCCATCATCAAGCTGGGTTGCCATGGTAACCCCTCCACCTGCTACAGTATCGGTTTGAGCTGCAGAGGGTGAGTTTTGACCCCCCCTTTGAGCGGGTAAGCACTAACGCACTCTTGACATGCTCTATTAAATCCCAACCAAGGAGAAAAGCTGCTGGTATTTCATCTGACACAGCTACTTGCCACTTTCCAGACCAATTCTGGTATTCTACTGGTATCTCAGCCACTTTTAAAACCACGGTTTCCTTCCCAATTCCCTTTAAAGACATTTCTTTGCCAGGAATAATGTCCTCCTGGGCTACTAAATCGGAATGGACAATGGAGATTTGAGATCCTGTATCTCTTATTGCAATGTACTTCTTTCCTTTCACAACTATCTCTTCACCTGCGTTTCTGAGAAGGGTCTGGTCATTGCTGATATAGAAACAATGGACTACTTGGGCTATAGGAATATCTTCCTCCTCATGGTCAGTAGAAGTGGTGGTGGTTATGGGATCAGGTCTCTGTCTACTATTTTCCTCCCCTGATTCCACTTGCTTGACACAATACACCTTTTTGGTTAGAGAATCATTTCTCTGCAAGTTGGGGTATGGGTTGCCTACACTGGAATTGTAAGTGGCCTGGTTGCCCACAGTTAAAACATTTAAAATTCCTTTTGTCATTCTGAGGTACTTTGGTGAACCGTGCTTCAGGGTTTGATGTTTTTGGCGGGCTAGCCCTTGGCAACTTTGGGGAAGTCCCGCCCTGACCTTCTCTCTCAGGATTCCTGCTGAGGTAATTTTTATTAAAAGGCTTTTTATAGTTATTGTCCCAGTTTGGTTTATTTACTCTCAGCTCTGAAAATCTAGGGTTCCTGTAAGCATTAATCAAATCAGTTTGTTCTCCCGCTTCCCATAAATTTTTAGGATTCTTGTCCCTTACTAAATACCGTAGTTCTCCAGGTAATAGGGAGTAAAACTGTTCTAGCCCAATTAAATCCTTCAACTGTTCTAAAGAAGTGATCTCCTCTCTTTCAATCCACTTATCCAGAGTCTGCGCCAATCTAGCTCCCAACTGAGAGTACGATTCATCCTGCTTTTTAGAGAGAGAGCGAAATTTCCGCCTCAGGTGTTCAGAGTTCAGACAAAATCTTGAATAAACCATCTTTTTATATGCCTCAAAATCTCTTGCCTTCTCGGGATTCATCTGGGCATATATTTCTGCCAGATCTCCGCTAACCTGCGCTCTTAAAACCATCATTCTATCTTCATTTCTGATTTCAAAGTCATTGCAGGTGCGTTCAAAAGCAATGAGGAAGGATTCAGGACAGTCCCCTCTTTTGTACTGGGGAAACTTCTTCAAATCTATCTTTGACAGGATTCCACCTCCCCCACTGTTGTTATTATTAAGATTATTGTTTAGAGCAGAAATCTCTAGCTGTCTCATCTGTAGTTGAAAATCCATTTCTTTTTGCCTTAATTCTAGTTCCCTTCTTCTCTCCTCCTGCTCAAATTGTCTGGCCTCCTGCTCAGCTCTTTCTTTGCTTTCCTGTTCCCTCCTTCTCTCCTCCTGCTCAAATTGTCTGGCCTCCTGCTCAGCTCTTTCTTTGCTTTCCTGTTCCCTCCTTCTCTCCTCCTGCTCAAATTGTCTGGCCTCCTGCTCAAATTGTCTGGCCTCCTGCTCAGCTCTTTCTTTGCTTTCCTGTTCCCTCCTTCTCTCCTCCTGCTCAAATTGTCTGGCCTCCTGCTCAGCTTTGAGCTGTAGTTCCTTAAATTTAAATTCCCGTTCCAGTTTCCATTTCTCAAATTCTTGAGGGCTTAATTCCTTATTTCCCTCCAATTCCTGAGGTAACTCTTCAGACTCAGGACTCCCCCTTGTGGCGTGTTTGGGAGGCATCTTTTCCTTTTTGTTTTTTTTCTTTCTCTGAGGTGATTAGAGCAGCGTTCACAAATTTTTTTAAAGGACCTGTTTTTTTTTTCTTATCTTACTTCCAGTTACTGATATAAATTTATTTCAAGCCTTTTCTTTTAGTACTTTCCCTCAGATCTGCTATGACCTGGCTTCTGCCTTATCCACAGCGCTCTCCTATCTCAGAGCCTGGGATTTTACTTACAGTAAGCCCTCTGATCCTCAGATCCTGAGGTAAACTCAGAAATTCCCTCTCAGAGAATTCAAGCCTTTTCCTTAGGTTCTCTCCCTCAGATCTGCTATGACCTGGCTTCTGCCTTATCCACAGCGCTCTCCTCTCTCAGAGCCTGGGATTTCACAGCAAGCCCTCTGATACTCAGATCCTGAGGTAAAACTCAGAAATTTTCTCACAGAGTCGTTCCCTATCTTAGACCCCCCTGATCTGGGTTCTGAGGCCCCGCTACTAAGCTTTTCCAAAAGCTCTAGCAGGAACCAAACCTCATTGCCACAGATCCTGTCTAAAAGGTACCCTTGACTCAATAAACTCTTTTATAAAGGCTTCACTGGATTACTTCAATAGGTTTCACTGGATTATTTCAATAGGCTTCACTGGATTACTTCGTTTCCCGCCGCTGGACACCAATGTCGCGTTTTAACCCTTTTGGATCCCACACCTCTGGAACCTATGTGGCGTTGGACCCACTCGTGCCTTGGTCTGTCCACCCAGACTCAGACCTCAGAGCACACCAGGGCAAAACTAAACTCTTTCCTTTCTTCCACTGCTGCCACCAGGAGATCCCTAGATCCCCATAACTCCTTTAGAAAGAATCAGGTCCACTCTTTAATGAAATAGAAAGATCTTTAGTTTATTTGCTTATTGGTTTCAGTATTATAATATTCAGTTCTATTCCTTCTCCCTTCCAGTCACTAGTCAATCACTTCTCAGATCTCCTACTATATTTTCATTAGTCTAATCACAATCACATAAATCTCTGAACTCTCTAATCAAACTCCTTCCAAAACTCTGATCTCCCTTTTTCCCCCTCAGGCTCTGCCTCTTATACTCTGCCCCTTGGCTCCGCCTCTCAGCAACATAAATATGCATGACTCACTCTAACTAAACCTGAGCCATGACCACATTTAAAGGAGAACGCTACACTCCTGTCGACGCTCTGGTTGACAGCTGGTCCACGGCTGCCGCCAGGGCCGTAGACATGATCGTGCCTAAACGCCTTCTCCGTCGCAGAACCCGCCCGGCGCCCTGGTATAACCAGGAGCTCCGAGGGCTGAAGCGACATAGGAGAAGGCTAGAGCGTAGGTGGAGGAAGAACCCGACGGATTATAATTGGATAGCTGTCAGGGTTGCAACTAACCTTTACCTGTCTAAGGTAAAGGCTGCTTGTCGAACTTACTTCGCTAACCGGATAAGCGAAGCGGCCAACCAGCAGGCGGAGTTATTCCGTATAGTGCGCGACCTATCCGGAACTGGTCCGGGTGATAGGCCTCCCCCTAGTATCTCACCTGACCAGTTTGCAGCATTTTTTAAATCTAAAGTGGAGGCCATCCGCCGGGACCTCTCTCCTTTTTTGAACACAGTGAGTCGAGCAGAGATGTCCAGCGCTCCGTCTTGCCCGGTAACTCTTGACACCTTTCAGCCTGTCACGCCCGATTCTGTGGCCAAGGTCCTTGATCGCTGTCGAGCCACCACCTCCTCCCTTGACCCTTGCCCGGCCTGGCTAATCAAAGCAGCCAGGCCGATAACAACAGAATGGGCCACTGTAATAATAAATGGGTCTTTCCTTGAGGGCAGGTTTCCTTCTGCCCTCAAGGAAACACTCATTAGGCCCATAAGAAAGAAACCTAGTTTGGCGGCAGACGAAATTGGCAATTATAGGCCCGTCGCCAATGTCTCTTTCATGAGCAAAGTGGTGGAGAGGGTGGTGGCCGACCAGCTTCAAGCTCTCTTGGAAGAAGCGGATGCCCTGGATCCGTTTCAGTCGGGCTTCAGGCCGCGCCACGGAACAGAGACGGTATTGGTCGCCCTGTATGATGACCTATTGAGGGAGGCTGACAGGGGAAAAATTTCTCTGTTAGTCCTTCTCGACATCTCGGCGGCCTTTGATATCGTCGACCACGGTATCCTCCTGGGGAGGCTCTCCGATCTGGGAATTGGTGGCTTGGTGCTTGCCTGGCTCCGTTCCTTCTTGGAGGACCGTCCCCAGAGAGTACAGCTTGGGGGAGTGTCAGGTATTTGTTAAGACCTGTAGAATTGTTAATCCAGTTTGTACATGATTGTAAGTATTTATAAGGATGAAAACGGTAGAGAAAAGTCTGTAGAAATAATGATTTAAGATGTACAGCTGAGATAGGAACCAGCTAGTAGGCTGAATTAGAACAGCTGTGGAAACAAAATGCAGACGGAGCTACCTGCGGAAGCTAATCACTGACTGGCTGAATGGCGAGATAAAGCTGACAGTTCCAGCATACTCAATCTTGTGGGATGAAAGGAGAAACAAGGAGTAACGCTGCTGGATGGATTTATGGCATTGAACTGACCACGGAACTCTGATTTATTGACTAAGGAAACGGACTGACTAATTGCTAAACTGTGTTTGACCAAGGACTGAACAAATGGACTATGCTGTATGTATATACTGCAATATTAATTGAATAGAAGTTTATATTGCAAAAGCTGTCTGTCTGCTCAAATTCTTCTTGGCTTGCCTTAACCTCTGGTGAAGCTACGCCATCTAGTATCCACAACATTCTGCATTTTTGCACTCTGTCAAAGGTCATGGGCCCAGGTGGACGCTAGACCAGGTGGACGCAGTGCCAGAAGGTAGACAACCAAAGGAAGAAGTCCAGAGAGACGAGAGTATCAGCAGTAAGTCAACATTATTTACAGTCCAAAATGGCAAATGCAATAATGATGTCAGGATTTCCTGTAACAAAGTTAAATGGTGAGAATTATTCTACGTGGCAGCAAAAGGTCCAGTTACTCCTACAAAAGGAAACTTTATGGGATATTGTTGAGAGCCCACCAGCTGTATTAGATGAAGAAGATAGAGAAAAGAATAACAAAGCTTTGGCTATAATTGGTCTGACTCTAGATGACCGTCTCTTAATCCACCTCAGAGGCTTGACTTCAGCAAAGCAAGCATGGGATAATTTAAAGAGACTCTTTGTACGAACAAGCGTGGGGAGCCAGATACAGCTAGCAAAGAAGTTATTCAGAACAAGATTACTGACTGGTGAAAGTATGCTGAATCATTTAGAACGTATTAAAGTAATGCTCATGGACTTAAGGGAAAAACAAGTCATATTCACTGAGCTACAAGAAGCTTTCATCATTCTTTCTTCATTAGATCATACATATGATCAATTTGTCTCCAATTTAGAAGTTCTACCTCAAGCAGAACTAACTGTTTTGAATGTCACAAGCAGGCTTTTGGAGGAGGAACAAAAGAGACAAGACAATAAACAACTCCGAGACTCCATGAGTTCTTATCAGCATAAACTTCAAAAGAAGCAACCGAAAGAACTTGAGGAGGAGGAGGGAGACACAGCTGCAATAACTCACACTGAAAAGAAATGTTTTGCATGTGGTTCAAAGAAACACTTATATCGAAGCTGCAAGAAAAAGAAAAAAGGAAGAAGAAGCAGCCACAATATAGTAATGAGTCACATTTAACTGATACCATTTGCAGTTCAGGGGATAATGGGACTGAATGGGTTATAGACTCAGGTGCCACAGCAAACATGTGTAAAAATAGAAAGCTGATATATGACTTCCAAACTGTGGGAAATCAGCAGGTGTTTTTGGCTGATGGGGTAAGTACCAATATATTGGGTAAAGGTAAAGTTAAACTTCCATGCTTAACTAAAGCTATTAATGTTTTGTATGTTCCCAAATTGAAACATAATTTACTATCAGTAGGATCATTAGCTATGGAGGGATTTACAACAACATTTCACAAAGAAAAGTGTGAAATAAGAGGTGCAGACAATTCTGTATTAATTGGCTCAATGAAGAATAACTTGTACAAACTGAGTGATTTAGATGTGAACAATGTTTATAATAATGAATGTCCTCACAGAGATTGTATACACTTATGGCATTTGAGACTTGGGCATCCCAATTATAAAACATTACAAAAGACTATAGAAAACTCATTTGGAGCAAATATAAGAAAATGTGACAAATATGTAAAGTGTCAAGCATGCCAAATAGCTAAGAGTAAATGTGCCCCTATCAGGAAATATAGTAATGTGCAAGTAGAAAATATTCTTGATCTAGTGTCAATAGATTTAATTGGTCCCAAACAACCATCAATAGGAGGAGCAAAATATATATTATCCATTCAAGATCAGAAATCCAGATTTGGTTTTTGCTACCTAATGAAAGATAAAAGTGAGACACACATTGAATTTGAAAAATGGTTGAAATTTGTAGAGAGAAAAACTGGAAGAAAATTAAAACAAATACAAACAGATAATGGGACAGGAATTTACAAATAATAAATTTCAAGCCATACTAAAGAAACATGGAATAGTTCATAGAAAAGCTGCACCATATACTCCCACACAGAATGCTTTTATAGAAAGGCGAGGGCAGACACTGCAAAACATGGCAGAAACTATGATTAGAGGTAGTAAGCTACCTGATAAATTTTGGGGTGAGGCCATACTCTGTGCCAATTTTTATCTAAATATCCTATGGCATTCAGGCATTAATGATATTCCCTATTCTATATGGTCTGGAAGAAAACCAAATTTAAAATTTCTGCATACATTTGGTTCTCCAGCGTGGGTGCATATTCCTAGGAACATAAGGAAAAAGGGTGAAAAAAAGGCAAAACTTATGTATTTTCTTGGATACCAGCAAAATAAGAGAGCATTCAGATTTGGTCTACCTAATTCCAATAAGGTAGTAATTAGTAGCAATGCCTCATTCAATGAACATGCATACTGGAATTTAATAAGTTTACCACCAGAAACAAGTATTTATGTTCCAGATATGAATAATAAAAAGGAAATTAAGAAAAATACAACACCACAGAGAGATCAGGAAATAAAACAGGAAAGTGAAACTGAAAATTTAGAAAGAGAAATGCCTAGCACATCAGAAGAAAGTAAAACTCATGAGGAGGAAATTACAATTCCTAGAAGGTCAACTAGAGAAAGTAAACCCCCAGATAGGTATAAACCAGGTGCTTATTACTGTTTATCAGTCACTGAACCTCAATCATATGAAGAGATATGTGAAATGCCCAAGATAGAACAAGATAAGTGGAAAGAGGCAATAAGAAAAGAATTAAATTCTCTTGTAAAACTGAATGTATATGAAGAGGTGGAACAACCCTCAAATAGTAAAACTATAGGGTGCAGATGGATATTCAAGAGAAAAACAGATGCAGATGGGAATGAAAGATACAGAGCAAGATTGGTGGCTAAAGGTTATTCTCAAAACACAAATGATTATGACCAGATATTTGCCCCTGCTCTAAGACCTGAAACACTAAGATTCATTTTAACATATGCAGCAAAGCATAACTTAGTGACAAGGCACATAGATATTGAAACAGCATATTTATATGCTGACCTTCAGCATAAGATTTATATGGAAATGCCTCCAAGTATTGAAAAGAAGGAAGGCAAATGTTGGTTACTTAAGAAAAGTTTATATGGATTGAAACAAAGTGCATTTGAGTGGAACTTACATCTCACTAGAACATTGAAAAACAATGGATTTAAGCAAGGAAAGGCTGATCCGTGCTTATTTATGAAAGAAAATGAGCAAATAATTATTCTCATATTTGTAGATGATTTAGCCATATTTGCTAAAGATGAGAAATCTACTGAATCAGTCATAAAAATGTTAAAAAAGAATTACAATCTAAGAGATCTAGGACAAATCAGTAATTATCTAGGTGTTGAAATAGAAAGAACCACAAAAGGATTTAAGATATCACAAAAGAAAAAGATAGTAAAGTTGTTGAAACAATATAAAATGGAAGATTGCAAAGGTTCTAACACACCAATGAACATAGAATTTGAGAAAGAAACAATTACTGGTCCAGAATGCGATTCTGAAACATACAGGTCTTTAATAGGGAGTCTACTCTATATTAGTCGATGGTCAAGACCTGATATTTCAACAGCAACCAATCTGTTATCTAGAAATGTAAGCAAACCTAGCGAAAGGCACTGGCAAGCGGCTAAACGTGTAATTAGATATTTAAAGGAAACCATAGATAAAAGTCTATATATAGAACCTAAAGGAGAGTTGATCATAACAGCATATGTAGATGCCAATTATGGAAATGATGTTATCACACGTAGATCAACATCAGGAATGACTATACATTTAGCTAATTCCTTAATAAATTGGAGAACATCAAGACAGAAATTCATTTCTTTATCAACAGCGGAATCTGAATACGCCTCTCTGTCAGAAATGTGTACTGAATTGGTATTCTATAAACAACTGGCAATAGATATAGGAATAAAGGTTGATCATCCTATAGAAGTGATGGAGGACAACCAGGCCAGTGATTTATATGGCCACTTCTTCTGGAGTTAAAAATAGATCAAAGCATGTTGATATTAAATACCAGAATGTAAAACAAAGTGTTGAAGAAGGCTTGATATTACTGAAATACTGTGCAACTGAAAACAATGTAGCAGACTGTATGACAAAAATACTTGGACCAACGAAGCATGAGCAATCCTGTAAAATGTTGGGGATAAAGTAAGTAAGAATGAATGTATATATATGTATAAAGATTTAAAAGTGATGTAAACAATCAAACTGAATGAACAATTGGAGGAGTTTGTCAGGTATTTGTTAAGACCTGTAGAATTGTTAATCCAGTTTGTACATGATTGTAAGTATTTATAAGGATGAAAACGGTAGAGAAAAGTCTGTAGAAATAATGATTTAAGATGTACAGCTGAGATAGGAACCAGCTAGTAGGCTGAATTAGAACAGCTGTGGAAACAAAATGCAGACGGAGCTACCTGCGGAAGCTAATCACTGACTGGCTGAATGGCGAGATAAAGCTGACAGTTCCAGCATACTCAATCTTGTGGGATGAAAGGAGAAACAAGGAGTAACGCTGCTGGATGGATTTATGGCATTGAACTGACCACGGAACTCTGATTTATTGACTAAGGAAACGGACTGACTAATTGCTAAACTGTGTTTGACCAAGGACTGAACAAATGGACTATGCTGTATGTATATACTGCAATATTAATTGAATAGAAGTTTATATTGCAAAAGCTGTCTGTCTGCTCAAATTCTTCTTGGCTTGCCTTAACCTCTGGTGAAGCTACGCCATCTAGTATCCACAACATTCTGCATTTTTGCACTCTGTCAGGGAGAGTGTCTCGGCCCCGTGGAGTCTCAATTGTGGGGTTCCACAGGGGTCGATTATCTCCCCAATGCTGTTCAATATCTTCATGAGGCCGCTGGGTGGGGTCATCAGGGGATGTGGGGCATCGTGTCATCAGTATGCGGATGACACCCAGCTCTACATCTCCTTTTCACCAACTGCAGGTGATGCCGTCCTGTCCCTTCAGCGCTGCCTGGGGACTGTACTGGAATGGATGCAGGAGAATGGGCTGAGGCTGAACCCGGACAAGACGGAGGTCTTGAGGGTGGGTGCCCACACTGTTGGCGGCTTGGGCGACTCCCTCTCGTTTGGGGGGGTGGCCCTGGCTGCAAAGAGTGGGGTTCGCAGTCTGGGGATCCATCTGGACCCGGCGCTCTCCATGGAGACTCAGGTGGCGTCGGTGGTCCGCACCGCCTTTTTTCATCTCTGGCGGATAGCCCGGCTGCGACCCTATCTCGATGTGGGGGCGCTCACCACCTTGGTCCATGCGCTCGTAATCTCAAGATTAGACCACTGTAACGCGCTCTACGTGGGGCTACCTTTGAGGCTGACGCGGAAACTCCAAGTGGTGCAGAATGCAGCGGCCAGACTCCTAAGTGGAGTGAGAAGACACCATCACATCTCCCCTACCCTGGCCGCGTTGCATTGGCTGCCCATTCGGTTCCGCGTTGACTTCAAAGTTTTGATGCTTACGTTTAAAGCCCTAAACGGTTTAGGGCGTCGATACTTGTCGGAACGCTTACTCCCACCCAGTTCTACCTGTGTCACTCGCGCGAGTCAGGAGGTGAGGTTGAGGAGCCTGACGCCGAGGGAGGCCCGGAAGGAAAAAACAAGAAGCCGGGCCTTCTCGGCGGTGGCTCCTCGCCTCTGGAACAGCTTACCTCCTGAGATTCGCGCAGCTCCCTCGCTGGGTATTTTCAAGAAACAACTGAAAACATGGATGTTTAGGCAGGCCTTCCCCCTTTCCAGTTAACTCCTATTATTTTTTTTCTTTCTTTTTTCACTATAATACACTCTGTTTCTTGCCATCTTTGGGAAAATTATGTTATGTTATGTGTATGTTTTTGTTTATTGTTTTTAGTGTATGTTGTAAGCCGCCTAGAGTGGTCATAATTGACCAGATAGGCGGGATATAAATGAAACAAACAAATAAATAAATAAAGCATGGCTAACAACAAGGCCAGTGGAGGTGATGGCATTCCAGTTGAACTATTTAAAATCTTAAAAGATGATGCTGTTAAGGTGTGACACTCAATATGCCAGCGAGTTTGGAAAACTCAGCAGTGGCCAGAGGATTGGAAAAGATCAGTCTACATCCCAATCCCAAAGAAGGGCAGTGCCAAAGAATGCTCCAACTAGCGTACAATTGCGCTCATTTCACACGCTAGCAAGGTTATGCTCAAAATCCTCCAAGGTAGGCTTCAGCAGTATGTGGACCGAGAACTCCCAGAAGTACAAGCTGGATTTCGAAGGGACAGAGGAACTAGAGACCAAATTGCTAACATGCGCTGGATTATGGAGAAAACCAGAGAGTTCCAGAAAAACATCTACTTCTGCTTCATTGACTACGCAAAAGCCTTTGACTGTGTTGACCACAGCAAACTATGGCAAGTTCTTAAAGAAATGGGAGTGCCTGACCACCTTATCTATCTCCTGAGAAATCTATATGTGGGATAGGAAGCAACAGTTAGAACTGGATATGGAACAACTGATTGGTTCAAAATTGGGAAAGGAGTACGACAAGGCTGTATATTGTCTCCCTGCTTATTTAACTTATATGCAGAATACATCATGCGAAAGGCAGGACTGGATGACTCCCAAGCCAGAATTAAGATTGCCGGAAGAAATATCAACAACCTCAGATATGCAAATGATACCACTCTGATGGCAGAAAGTGAGGAGGAATTAAAGAACCTCTTAATGAGGGTGAAAGAGGAGAGCGCCAAAAATGGTCTGAAGCTCAACATCAAGAAAACTAAGATCATGGCCACTGGTCCCATCACCTCCTGGCAAATAGAAGGGGAAGATATGGAGGCAGTGACAGATTTTACTTTCTTGGGCTCCATGATCACTGCAGATGGTGCCAGCAGCCACGAAATTAAAAGACGCCTGCTTCTTGGGAGGAAAGCAATGACAAACCTAGACAGCATCTTAAAAAGCAGAGACATCACCTTGCCGACAAAGGTCTGCATAGTCAAAGCTATGGTTTTTCCAGTAGTGATGTATGGAAGTGAGAGCTGGACCATAAAGAAGGCTGACCGCTGAAGAATTGATGCTTTTGAATTGTGGTGCTGGAGGAGACTCTTGAGAGTCCCCTGGACTGCAAGGAGATCAAACCTATCCGTTCTGAAGGAAATCAACCCTGAGTGCTCACTGGAAGGACAGATCCTGAAGCTGAGGCTTCAGTACTTTGGCCATCTCATGAGAAGAGAAGACTCCCTGGAAAAGACCCTGATGTTGGGAAAGTGTGAAGGCAGGAGGAGAAGGGGACGACAGAGGATGAGATGGTTGGACAGTGTCAGCGAAGCTACCAACATGAATTTGACCAAACTCCGGGTGGCAGTGGAAGACAGGGGGGCCTGGCATGCTCTGTTCCATTGGGTCACGAAGAGTCGGACATGACTTAATGACTAAACAACAACAACAAAGTAATGCACATTGGGGCAAAAAAAATCAAAACTTTAGTTATCAGATAATAGGTTCTGAGCTGTCCATGATGGATCAGGAAAGAGATCTTGGTGTGCTGGTGGACAGCTTGATGAAAGTGTCAACCCAGTGTGCGGCAGCAGTGAAGAAGGCCAATTCCATGCTAGGGATCATTAAAAAGGGGACTGAAAATAAAACAGCCAACATTATAATGCCATTGTACAAAACGCTGGTAAGGCTGCACCTGGAGTATTGCATACAGTTCTGGTCACCGCATCTCAAAAAAGACATAGTGGAACTGGAAAAGGTGCAGAAGAGAGCGACTAAAATGATGACTGGGCTGGGGCACCTTCGTTATGAGGAAAGGCTACAACATTTGGGGCTCTTTATTTTAGAACAGGGGTCTCCAAACCTTTGACTGTGAGGGCCACACTGGATATTTTAAACATCTTTGAGGGCTGAAGGAACAGGAATGTGCGCACGTGTGGATGCCCACCTGCACACACACCCGCACACACCCCACACTCCCACATACACACACGGACACACACCTCCACCCCCCTGCCTCCACCCCGCACACACGGATGCCCACACCCGCCCGCACCCGCATGTATGCATGCCTGCACCCCACCCGCCCCTGCGCATGCACGGGCTGAAGGGAACGGGCCAGATGTTGTCAGGCATATACACCATATGTTCCGCTACTAGGAAAGAAGACTAAAGAGTAACAACTCCTGTTGATGGACCTTGTAATAGCAATATCTGTTTAGTTGTCATTTTTGTCAATTTTTAAGAAATTTTATTTCCCCTTTGATTAACTGCTTATCCCTTAGTTAGCAATTTGATTTGGTTGATCAGGTTCCAAAGGCTTAAGTTATTTAAATTTAAATTCATTTGTCTATTAATCCCTAGTTGAATGGATCTAAATTGGTTTAGTAGAATTTTGTTTTAGTTGGAAACTGGGGTGGGCTATTTTCGTGTAATGTGCAATGTGTAGCTTCCAAAATTAAATTGTAAATGGCCCTGATGGAGCTTTAAGCACTATGGGGCAGTATATAAGCAGCACACTTTGCTTTAGTGGGAGGGGGATAGGGAGTACATTGAGTGTCTGTTATTGAATGTATAACCAGTTCAATGATTACAAGTTAGATTGAGAATTTAAATTAATTGATCATCACTAAGTTAGAAGGGGTCAGATATGTGTAATCCTGCACATGTGGTAGGACATACCTTGGACCTGGTGTTCACATCTGGGAGACAGAAGATGATCTGAAAGTGGTAAATCTTGAGTCTTCTGCTTTCATCACTTGCTGAGATTTGGATTTTATACAACAGTGCCCCTCTGTGGGGTGGGTGGACTTATTAGAATGGTCCACCCCTGAAGACTGATAGATCCAATTGGTTTCCAGAATGTCCTTGTGGGTTTTCTGGCTGATCTGGTTGATGCTCCTGTCAAAGCCCAGGTCTCTCTCTGATATTCACTAATCGGTTGGTATAAAAGCCGGAGTTGAAATATTCAGAAGTGACCCAGGCAGTAGACACAATCTCTCCTAAATGCCCTCTTTGGTGCAAAGCCTGATGCTCCCCGTGGTTTACAAAAGAATTGAGAATAATGAAGTAATTGTCTAGACAGCATATGAAGGAAAGCTGTAATAGGGCCCATTCTTAATAAAACTGATTTAGTGATGGATGACTTGCACAATTATCGACCCATCTCAGGTATTCCTTTCCTGGGAAAGTTGATGGAAAGGGTGGTAGCTGATCAGTTGCAGGCATTCATGGAAGAAACTGATAGTCTGGATCCATTTCAGCTGAGGTTCAGGCCATGACATGGTACTGGAATTGATTGCCATTCAAGACCATTTCCTAAAGGAGGCAGACAGATGCAGTGTAATCCTGCTGATCTTCCTGGATCTTTCAGAGGCCTTTGATAACATTGACCATAGTATCCTTCTAGAATAGTTATCAAGCTTAGGGATTGGGGCTCCGTTCTTTGGTGGTTGTAGTCCTTTCTTGATTGCTGATCCTGGATGATACAGTTTAGGAATGCAATGTCCACCCCTTGAGACTTTTGTTATGGGGTCCCACAGGGGTCAATTGTCTCCCCAATGCTCTTTAACATTTACATGAAGCCGCTGGGAGAAGTAATACGGAGATTTGGAGTTCGCTGTCACCAGTATGCTAGTGACATGCAGCTCTATCTCTTCTTTTCTTCATCTGCAGGTGGTGTTGTGCCGGTCCTTGAACATTGCCTATCTTCGATAAAGGACTGAATGAGGGCCAATAAACTAAATCTAGATCCAGACAAGATGGAGATCCTACTGTTAGAAGGATCATCAGACAGGTTAGAGGGACGTTTACCCAACCTTGATGGGGTTACACTCCCCCTGAAGGATCGGGTTCACAGCTTAGGGGTATTGTTGGACCCAGCAGTCTATGGAGTCTCAAATATCTGCTTTGACCAAGAGTGCTTTCTGTCAGCTTCATTTGATTGCCCATTTGTGCCCATACTTTGATGAGAAATGCCTACTAACAGTGGTTCATTCATTAGTTACCTCAAAACAGACTACGTAATACTCTCTGTGTAGGGCTGCCCTTGAAAACAGTATGGAAACTTCAGCAGGTCCAAAATGCAATAGTCAGATTGATCACTGAGACTACTAAATGTGATCACATGTCTCAAGTCTTGGCTTGCCTTCCTCGGCTCCTGATTAGTTTCCATGCTCCATTCAAGATGCTCATTAAGATCTATAAAGCCCTTAATTGTTTAGGATCTCAATACTTGTCAGAATGTTTCTCCCAGAAATCAGACATTTGTACCACCCACTCCTCTCAATGCATGCTGTTAAAAGTTTTACACTAAGGGAGGCCAGAAAGGCACAAGGAATCGTGTCCTTTCAATTGTGACCCTTTGTCTCTGGAGATATGCAAGGCTTCTCTCCTCCTTGCATTCAGAAAGATGGGAAAGATTAAATTATGTAAAGCTGTCTTTATCTACTGAATCTTCTGAGTGCTGTCAATACCGTATTTTTCTGTGTATACAACCCCCCAATGTATAGGACGACCCCCTAATTTTTACCCTTGCTGGAGGAGCAGTCAATGGGCAGCAGCGAGAGGCGGCCGAGCACGGCTGCTTCTTTGCCTCCGTCTCCACCTCCTCCTGCTGCTGCAGTCTCCTCCAGCGCCACTCATGGGCTCAGTAGCAGCAGGAGGAGGCAGAGACGGAGGCAAAGAAGCAGCTGCGCTTGGTCGCCTCGTGCTGCTGCCCATTGACTGCCGCCACCACCGCCCGATCGCAAGGAAACGATCGCTGGAGGGGGTGATCAGGCAGTGCTGGCAGCAGTCAATGGGCATCTGTGCTTGGTCACCGCTCGCTGCTGCCCATTGACTGCCACTGCCCGATCACAAGGAGACGATTGCTGGAGGGGGCGATCGGGCAGTGCTGGCAGCAGTCAATGGGCAGCCACCAGAGGTGGCTGCGTGTGGCTGCTTCTTTGCCTCAGTCTCCGCCCCCTGCTGCTGCCTTCCGTGTATAAAACGACCCTCATTTTTTCCTCTTAATTATTTTAGGAAAAACTGTCATTTTATACACGGAAAAATACGGTAAGTTTGTGATTTCTTAAAATGTTTTAATTAATTTTAGATTTTAAAAAAAGTTATTCATAATTGATGGTTATAATTCTTGTCTGTTCTATTGCTGTATTGTTTTAAGTGTTTTGTTAATTATGGTGTATTGGGAGTTTGGGAGTTTTTAACCCTCTGTAAACTGCCCAGTGTAGTGTTTACAGTAATGGGATAGTATATGAATAGAACAGAATAAACAGAATTGAATACTAGATTTCAGCCATGTATTTTTTTAAAAGGAAGACCTTCTATAACAAATTGCTGCCATTTTCACTAATGCATGTTTCTCCCACTCTGAAAAAGAAATATTAAAAATATTAATAGAAGCAGAAGAAATGGGTGAAGTATATCATCCACAAATCCACTCATGAATATTGAGTTGGGCATAAGCCCCCAAAACAATTTTTGCTGCTCCGAAGACCCTTGCAAATATTCCTTTTATTTAGAAGAACCTGCCAAAAATTTGAGGTACAGGTTCACAGATACTTCTCTACAGCTAATTTATATTTATTTCATATTTTTAAAACTTATTTGTGGAAATCCTGCTGTGCAGTTATGCAAAAAGTGTAACTTTTTGTGGCAATCTGGCATAAATTAAGAATCTCTATGTATATTATTTGTTGCATGCTGAGTTGTGCACCTCAGTATGCAGTGGATAATGGCTGTAGAGATTTCTTAACATGCTGCTAAAAGTTAGGCTTTTTGCATGACTGCCCAAGGAATTCGGCCTTTTAGTGGTTAAACATTGTTTACAGCTTTTATGTTTGGATAACATTGCATTTCTGAACCTTAATTATCTTAGCTGATTAAAGAAATTTTCACCCAGAGTAATTACATCCTGATTTCCAACCACCAAATAACCCAGAAGGAAGTTAGAAAGCACTTGTTCCAAGCAAAGATCACACAATTAAGACATGGAACTGTAATAAACTGACAACACTAAATGTTAGTAAAAGGAAGTTGAAATAAGCATAAGCTAGACAGAAGCCATGAAAATTGCTGGAAATCTGTGGTAGCTTTATGAGGAGTGCCGACCTCCAGGCTGCTGACCAAAGTGGAAATTGACCCTTAGGCAGTCTAAGATTGCCCACTCCTGATTTATGTCCAAACAGTACAAGTGCCAATATGTTGGCAGATCTTCATCCCAGACTGGTTTCTTTATCTTCTCCTCCCCTACATCTTTTTCTTCAAAGAGCTTTGTCTTTTTCTAGGCTGGTGTTGATCCAGCCTTTCCCAGCTCATTCTCCACTCTTGTGCCTCACCAGGAATATCTGTCTCAAATATCTTATCTCCCTGTCCCTCAGCTATACAACATGAAGGAGCCTAGAGGCCTCATGGAGAAAGGAATCTCCCAAGGTCAGCATTCAGTTTTGTCTTTCCTGGTTTAGGGAAGTGGTGGCATCTTAATCAAGATGCTGTGAGACTAGAGAGAGATATTCGTTACTCAAATTAATGAAGTGTCTTTAAAAGAAAATAACCTCAGCAGACACACTCCAAGATCCCATTAGTATCCATGCCAAGTTTTAGATGTCTAGGTTTCATGGTGTTGGAGCTGCAGTGGAGATAGCAGATGGATGGACAGATGTTTCTCTTCATATTACAGTTTCCAAAAACAATTCAGCTTCTCTTTGCCTTTTGCTCTTCCACCCTGGCCCTTTCCTCTGTGTTTATACATATGGTGAATCCATTTTTCCTTTGGCACAAAAAGCAGCTATAGGTGCAATCATTCATACTATTTATTTCTACCTATGTAGTTCAATTTTCCCCGCTTGAAATATGATTCACTTGAAGATTGTGGATGTGTAATTTGGAATACATCGCAATGTCTATACCTCGAGGCCAATATTCACAACTACCACATATTTTGTGTGTGCAGACTTGATATTACTGTTTTGTTCAATACTTGCTCTGTTATTAACTGACATCCGCACAGTTAAGACTATCAGACCTCTGTTCATTTCTGGAAACAGCTCATTTCTACCTTGCTGAATCTTTATTCTTCCACTGTTATGAATAAAATTTATTGGAAACCTACAACTCTCCACATAATTCTCAAATATGTTGTGGGTTCTGCAGAAAATCTGCAGGGGCAGGAAAGAGAGCAAGTGTTCCAAAAGAAGCAGCTGCTTTTATTGGTATTATACATTCACAGTGTGCTTTTTCATATCGACTCACATGGATTACTAAGCAGCTGGCTCTCATTTAGTATTCAGCCTCACACCCCTATGCACAATGATTGGCATATGTGCTCTCTGCCACCAGGGAAGACTTGCAATCTGGATTGGATCAGAATATGCCCCATAGAAAGAGGGCAACTAAATGAGATGGGAAGCTAATTCAGACAAAGTGTTGCTCAGGTAGAATTCAGAATTGCCACTTCTGTCCGCCTCTTACAGATGTTGTTTATCGTCAGATTTTCATGAATCAAATGTCTGCTTTAAGGGCTTGAGGCAGGCAGGCTGTGTAGCTAGTGTAGAAAAATGTGCAATTTCCTATCTTGTAGAAGCCTTTCTCATAAACCTGCAGACATTATGATAGCTCAACATGGATCCAGGGACCCAATTTCCAAATTTAATTCAGAGTATCCCAAATCTCAGATGCCCTCTGGGTCTGTAATGTTCTTGGGAGAGTGCACAGCATCTGTAGACTACTCAAATCTGGCCAAGCAGCCACAGCTAGCTGGGCGGAGCTCCTGAGGAAGAGCCTCTTCCTTCCCAGATCCCCTCACTTTTCACAGGATAAGGTCTCTCCTCCTCTTTTGTTGTTGTTTAGTCGTTTAGTCGTGTCCGGCTCTTCGTGACCCCATGGACCAGAGCACGCCAGGCCCTCCTGTCTTCCACTGCCTCCCGGAGTTGGGTCAAATTCATGTTGGTAGCTTCGATGACACTGTCCAACCACCTTGTCCTCTGTTGTCCCCTTCTCCTCTTGCCTTCACACTTTCCCAACATCAGGGTCTTTTCCAGAGAGTCTTCTCTTCTCATGAGATGGCCAAAGTATTGGAGCCTCAGCTTCAGGATCTGTCCTTCCAGTGAGCACTCAGGGTTGATTTCCTTCAAAATGGATAGGTTTGTTCTCCTTGCAGTCCAGGGGACTCTCAAGAGTCTCCTCCAGCACCACAGTTTAAAAGCATCAATTCTTCAGCGGTCAGCCTTCTTTATGGTCCAGCTCTCACTTCCATACATCACTACTGGAAAAACCATAGCTTTGACTATGCGGACCTTTGTCGGCAAGGTGATGTGTCTCTGCTTTTCAAGATGCTGTCAACTACCTGCTCCAAATCTTGGATTCTAATCTTGCCCCTATTTCCCCGACCCTACTAGATGCTAAATGCACAGGATTCATTTCTACATGATGTTATGAGGACTTTGCTTTTTTTCCTTCTGTGTTTCATTCTTTGAAAGAGTAGACATTTGTGGAAGAGAGGTCTATCGAAAGATATTAGCCATAATAGTAGAACCTCAATTTTTAAAAGCATTGTACCTATGGATCAATACTTGGTGAGAGCCAAACTATGTTGTCAGGCTGTTGCCTTAATGCCCTGCTTCCTGATTTCTCCAAAGTAACTTTTGAAAATTTATTCACTTCTCTTATGTTTTTCCTCAGGCATTGTCCTCTTAGCCTAGAAAAATAATCGGCAGCTCATGGTTCACACTCACCTCTGAATCCTTCTGTACTTCAGGGGCTTCAAAATGAGGGAAAAAAGGGTGAAAGAAGGATAGAAAAGCTTTCTCATCTGACCACATTGCAAGCATGTGAAAGGATATTTACAAGCTTGAACTTACACAGTAATGTTAGCTCAGCTGAATCTGATTTAACATGCATCTGACTTATCCTTTGCAAAGTCTGCACTATTAAGATTATTTGTTATGTATACTGGCTAAATACAATAGTCACAAGCTACTGATTGTTGTGACTCTTCAATAAGAGTGAAGACAGGCAAAGGGTAGTTAGACATACCCACAAGCACACACTATAATTTATTGTCTAGGAAATCCAACGATAGATGTTGCAGAAGGAGAGAAGTTGGAGCTGTTTTCTGTATGTGCTGTTCTATTTAGGCAGCAATTATAAAGAAGCCACAAGCTACTTTTTTCTTAAATAAGAATAAGAAACAATAAAGGAATAAACCTAACAGCAACAGGCTTGGTGTACTCCTAGGGATAAAGGTATGAATTTCACTGTTTCTTGTTCTCTCAGAGGAGGAGAAAAAAGAATTTCCCTTCTTGCCTTAAGATTTCCTTCTGCAAGATCCCTCTGGAGATAAGTATCTTGGGAAATCTTCTAAGACTTTTCAACTGTCTTGCAGCATTTCTCTTGCAAAAGAAAAACATGTTTCATGGTTATTGTTCATTTCAGAAAATTAGTGTTTCATTGAAAGCTTCCCATCTCAGCTCTAGACAGCTCAGTACACCAAATCTCCTTTGGAAATTAGGTGTCTTCCACACCAACTCTTTGATGAATGTTAAGGTAAAGGTAAAGGTTCCCCTTGACATTTAGTCCAGTCGTGTCCGACTCTAGGGGGCGGTGCTCATCCCCGTTTCCAAGCCGTAGAGCCAGCGTTTGTCCATAGACAGTTTTCGTGGTCACGTGGCCAGCGCAACTAGACACGGAACGCCATTACCTTCCCACCGTGGTGGTACCTATTTATCTACTTGCATTTGCATGCTTTCGAACTGCTAGGTTGGCAGGAGCTGGGACAAGTGACGGGAGCTCACTCCGTCATGTGGATTTGATCTTACGACTGCTGGTCTTCTGACCTTGCAGCACAGAGGTATCTGCGGTTTAACCAACAGCGCCACCACGTCCCCTAATGTTAAGGACACCTTGTCAAAAAAGACTTTCTTTGCCACACATTGTTTTGGCAGTGGTAGGGGAGATTAGGGGAGATTAGCACTGTCATCAAAATCTTCCCAGCCTAACCTTTGGCAGTGGAAGTTTACTTCACTCCTAAACTCCTTTGGGAATCAGCTGTATTTCACACTCCTTGAGACCATGTCTCTTTGGAGTTCCAGACACAATGTAAAAAAAAGGAGGAGGTGGAGAATTTTTGCTGAATTTTGCTTTTGTTTGGTTTTTGGAATGGGGAGATAAGCACTATCATTGAATGCTCCTCTACTCTGTCATTGACAGTAGAAGACAACTTCTAATCACTTGTCTTCCTACCACATCTCTGAAAAATATTGCTGCTAGCATTTTAAAAAATGAATCTTTGTGCTTGATTTTGGTTTACTCTGTTCTACATTACTGTTAACTTTGAAAGTTTCTCACCCAAGGTGTTATTTCTATTTTACTATGCAGAACAAAGTGAAGAGGATGGGAGAATGGGGAAAAATCAGGAGCCAATGGGATAGCAGAAAATGCTGTGGGTGCAGAAATAATATCACTGGGACATTTCAGCATGGCAAAACACCAAAAAATACTGATTATCTACATTTCTGAAGAAATAATAAGATCCATGTTTAGAAAAAATCGAAAGGAGTAATCAAGTATCTGTTCCTTTGTTTCACCTTCTAGTTCACATCACAAACCTTTGGTGTTAGTACTCAATTTCTAACAAGTCTTTGTACTGACAATATAGTTTTTGTCTTAAATCTTCTTACGTATAACATGACTACCATATTAAAATCTGGATACATGAGCAGAAATACGCTTGGGGAAAACTGCAAAATACTTAGCTCTATTATTATTATTATTATTATTATTATTATTATTATTATTATTATTATTATTATTATTATTATTATTATTATTATGTCACTTCTTATCCATACAAAGCCCAAAGTGGTTGGTAATAGCAGCACAAAAAAGTGAACCAAGTAAAGAGATGGTCATAAGCCGTTTCAGAGAGCTCAGAAAGTGTATTGCTGGGAGAATGACAAGTTAAAAAGGTAGGATTTCAGTCAACACGTAAAATAAGTTAGCATTAAGATGCGACTTGTAAAGGGGATATCTTTTCAAAGCAAGGGTGATACTGACCGCCAATGTCTATGTAATTATGAAACAGAAAGCCATAGGCTATAATTCAGACAATAGTGCTTTTTTAAAAAAAGGAGTAACTTCAAAATGTTAAGTATTTGTCTTAAGAATGTTTAAAATGAAGTTGGTAGAGAGACAGCATTTATTCAAACAAAATAAACTGGGGACTTTTCTAGATTAGGCTCTGCTACAATTCTAATTTATTAGTGAAACCTCCTTGAAGATAGCTTTCATAGGCAAAGAAAGAGGGAAGTTCAATTTAGAAAAAAAAACAGACATAGAAGTGAGACATACTCAGCAATCATTCTGTTGAATACTCTTTTCCAAACAGATAAGAGTTACACACTCTTACTAACAGGTGTTTCAGAATGTGTGAGGTATTTATTAATAAACCTGAGCATCCCAGGAGGTGTGGATCATGGAATGTAGAGCTGGAAGAATCCCAGGGACCATTGAATCTAAACACCTGCTTGTCGCAGTAAATCCACTATTACAGTATTCCTAACAGAAGGCCATCAAAGCTCTGTGTAAGAACCTTCAGTGAGCACCATATTTTGAGGTAATCCATTCCACTGCCGAACAGCTCTTGCTGTCAGAAAATTCTTCCTAATTTTTAATTGAAATCTCTTATAATTTGAATTCATTAGTTCAGGTCTTACCCTCTGGAACTACAGAAAACAGTCTTAACCCATCTTCTACATGACAGACTTTCATGTATTTGGAGATGACTGTCAAATCACTTCTCAGCCTTCTCCAGGCTAAACATACCCAATACCCACAACCATTCCTCATTATCTTGATCATCCTCTTTTGCACAGGTTCCATTTTCTCAATACTTTTGTTAAACTGTGGAACCAAAAGATGGACACAGTATTCCATGTGAGGTCTGACCAAAGCATAATACAGTGGTACTGCTATTCCCATTGATCAGGAAACTATACTTCTGCTGATGCAGCCTAGTACTGCATTTGCTTTTTTTGCCACCACACCCCACAGTTGATTTGCATTTTGTTTGTGTGTTATTAAGACCTCTTGATCTTTTCACATGTACTGATATCAAACCAGATGCCGCATATTCTGTAATTGTATATGTTATTTTTTTCCTGTCTAAATTTAGAATGCAACCTTTTTTCCTTGATCAAAGATGTTTTGTTTGTTTAAGCTCAGTTCTCCAATCTGTTAATGTCATTGTGAATCCTGCTTTTGCCTTCTTAATTATTAACTACCCCTCCCAGTTTTATGTCATCAACAGATATTATAAGCATTCTCCCTATTACTTCATCCAAGTCATTTTTAGAGATACTGGATATTAGCAGGTGCAGGACACAATCCTGCAGCACACTACTTGTCTTTTTTCTTCAGAATTATGAGAAATAATTTATAAACACTCTTTGGCTACAGCCTATCAATCAACTACAAAGATAGCTGGCAGCAGGGCTCTCTAGCTCTTATTTTAACAGTTTGGCCACAAAAATATTGTGAGTGACCTTGTCAAAAATCTTGCTGAAGCCAAGATATACTACATCTGTAGCATTTCCTTGCTCTTACCAAATTCACAACTCTAACAGAGAAGGATGTAAGTTTAATCTGGCATGATTTGTTCTGAGGGAACTGTGCTGGTTCTTGGTAGCCTCTGGCTTTCAGTAGTCCCTTTTCAAAGATGGTGGCCAAATCTGCCCATCTCCTTTCTTCAGGGACCTCATTGTTATCTGAGAATTCTCAAAATTGTAGATAGAGGTTTGGAGAGCAGGATTCAGTTTAAATTCTTGCTGACCAAGACTGCAAGACTCTTAGAAAAGATGTTCTTCTCAGTCACTGTGAGGTGCAACCATCTTTTGCCAATAATCCTTCTTCATGGGCGTGCAAGCTATGGTCTCTGAAACCAAACCTTCCCAGACAATCAGTGGGGCAGTGGTAAATTTGGAAGCACAGGTACGCATTATAATTGTCCCCATAGCCACTGCACAGCAGAAGTTTCCAACATGTAGGCAGCTGGATTGGTCTATATCAACAAATGAGGAGCAGAGCTTTTGTAAAGTTAATGGCTCGTAATTACTCCTTCAAGACCAAACTGCCGTCAGATATTTTGCTTAATAACAGAGATAACTTGCAATAATATACTGTTTCTGGGAAAATCAGTTTCTTCCTGGTTACTGTGAGGGATAAGATACCTCCTGAGATATCCTGTCAGATCCACAAACTACTGCCTTTGTTCCCATCGAGAAGTATCACTTACAACCACACTTATACACTTCTTCCTCTGGGAAGCAATACGAATCCTTCAGTCTGCAAAACCGTCCATGGCTACCTGTAACATTTCTGAAGCCAGTGATTGGCCTGCCCTGTTCCAGTGGCCCATAACCATTGTTCCTGGGAGGGCCTGAGACGGATTGTGCAGCCACAAATACACATTGTGTTTGCTAGTAGTCCTGCTTGTCTATGTCACCTTCCTCCAAGTACTTGCCTCTTGTACTGAGTGTTCTTTGCTAGAAGGGTCTCCCCCCTCCGCCTATCCCATTGCTATTTGAAGAGAGTCTGCTCTGCTCTGTTCAATAAACATTTAGCTTCCCTGGTGAAGCAGAACATGGATAGATGTTGCAGATCATTGCCATCTATTTCTAATCATCTTATTTAGGTAGAGACACAGCACTCCTGGCTTTCACCACCGATTCCCCCTCCACTAAACACCCACACCAAATGCCCCTGAATACTCTCCCTGTACATGCACTCCTAGTTGAATTTTCATAGGGACTTCTAGCTCTACCCCAACCATTACTGCCTCACTGCCTCTTAGCAGGAATCCCTCACACATACTAACTTTCATCCTTTGAAGGCACGAGGGGAAGAGAGTTGTAATTTGGGGCATGGTTCCACCTTGTTATCCTCTCTGATGGGTTTTATGAAAGGAAGAATTCTCTCTCTCTCTCTCTCTCTCTCTCTCTCTCTCTCTCTCTCTCTCTCTCTCTCTCTCTCTCTGGTATTCATAGAAAATCTCACCTGGCTGTGAGGGAGGAAAAAAGTTCCTGTCAGACAAGTGATTTTTAAGGAAGAAAGGAGTGATCTGCTTCTTGCTTCAACTTATTTCCAATAATATAGGAATAAGGAACATGGCGTACATTTGGTGAGACAACTGTTCAGAAAATTGTTTCTTTCTAGAGAGTGCTGTAATGTCATGAGCTGCATGCAATCTTCTGTGCCAAACTATTTGCACAGGCAAAAAAGATGTAGGTTTCTTGATACCAGATGTTTGTTTATTTAAGTAAGTAAGTTAAGTGTCATCACCTCCCCGGAGGAGTCCACCAGCAAGAATGAGTTGGAAGCCCCTGAACCTTTAGGGGTCCAGAAGGCTGAATTCCTGCATGAAGGCAGCTCTGTTCCAGAGTTGGAAGAAGAGACTAGATAATCTCCCAGCCCAGAGGAGTGCCACAAACTGAAGGCAGAAGCCCCCATCCCATAGGTGAAGCATTCAGCTGCAAAGGAAAATTCCTCACAAGAAGAGGCTTCCTCAGAACTAGGGGGTCTCCTTGAAGGAAATTTCTTCCTCTCAGGGATACCAACTAACCAAATGCCTGCAGCTCTGGATGGGGCTCCAGCTGCCAACAACATAAACCTCAATCTTGGAACTGGGGGTTTTCTGGAAAAATTGTCTCTTTGGAATTCTAGGCTGTGGGTTCTTTCATGATTCTGGCTGTGACACACACACACATATGCTTTGTCTTGCTTTTACCATGCCTCTTGGGATTGCCTTGTTTTCATGTTGTCACAATTAAACCAGTTTGACCCTGCATTGCTGCAGGACTGTGGACTGTCGCCCAGTTTACCTGACTTACTGATCAAACTCTATTTACCTCTGCCAGTCCCCCTGATACTGCTTCTGGACTCCCCACTGCCTGGTCTGTGTATTTGCTGCATATGTCCTGTCTTATAATGACCTGAGACTTGCCAGTAAGATCAGTGTCCCTGAAAACAAGACCTTAATACTGAGTACATGGATCAGTAGTTATGTACACGGGGTATTTGAAGCAGAAAACCCAAGCGTTCTACTGGGTTAGAACAAGCCTGGATAACTTTGAATCTTGGCTATGCATTTTCTGTCATTAGGCTGTATGATGAAATAGCTGGCTTGGTGAACCACTTGACCTGCACAAAGAAAGAAATGTACTATATTTGCTGCGTGTAGATTATAGAGATGGTACTGTCTCAGTTGCAAAGTGGGAGGGAGGTAAAAAGACTGAAGTTTCTTCAACAGTTTTGGATGTTCTGCTTCTTAGTTGGGGTTTCCTTGATGTATGCAGATTCAGAACATCTTTTTTAATTGTTTGCAAGTGCAAACAGGTGAGAACAAGTTTTTCATTTAGATGAGCTGCATGGCATGACCATGGAAATAAGGCAGGCAGATAAACTAATGTTTACAATAGTTCACTTGTCAGATTCAATGCTTTTAAAAATCAATCTGACAAATGAAAGCCACAGATCTGGAATCAAGAAGAGTGGGCTAAATCCAATTTTAATCCCAACTGGAATAGATTTGTGGAAATAAATGGAACTTGTTAGTCACCATTTATGTAAGTTCCATTGATATCAGTGGATATAATGCAAGGACTGAAATAGTCTAAAATTGAATTTAGCCACACTGACATTTATTTTCTGTCAAAACCTGAAGCAGACAAATTTCCTTAAAAATTCTCCTTTGCAAGTCAAATTGACTGCTTGTGAATGCTGTTTCTATCAGCATTGAAAGCATATGGAAACTGTTAACTCCCCCCTCATCCAGTATTAGAATTGCTGTCCAAATTATCCACAACTGCTATTAATATATTTCTTTAAAAACATATACACGGGCGCTTGTTTGGCTGGATTCACTTATGGAAACCATTTTGTGCAAAACAATTTGCCTGAACAATCCATTTGTAAAGTAATGTGATGGCAAATGAAAAGAAGTATGTCATGAACTTAAAAATAAAAAGGAAGATAAATGCAGGGAGGAAAAAGACAATGGCAATATTAGTCGCAAGTTCAAAGTGATGCCCCTTTGTTGTTGCTAACGAGACAAAGGGACTGTCCAGATGGGTATATAGACTGTGGTATGGATTGCTGTTGGTGCAATTTTGTTTGAATCAAATTACAGCACCCAAATACATTTCCACTTAGATTGATCCGTCCTGACCCTCTAAGACAGTGGTCTCCAACCTTTTCTGAATCGTGGACCAGTTGGGGGGGTGGGGTCCATGCGTGTGGGGGTGAGGCACCCCTACGCTCACGGGTGGGCGGGGCACACTCACAGATGGGCAGGGTGTGCTTGCGGGGGACATGTTCGTGGGGGCACGCTTGTGCGCATGCACTGATGGGCAGGGCGCGCTTGCAGGTGGGCAGGGTGCGCTCTTGCGGATGGGCGGGACGCACTCATGTGCACGTGCAGGTGGGTGGGGCACCCGTGCGTGCGGGGGGGGCGTGCGGGGAGAGTCCATGTGGGGGGGGGGCAAGAGATCTGTCTGCGCGGTCCAGTCCTGCCAAGGCCATGGACTGGCACTGGGCCATGGACCGGGGGTTGGGGACCCCTGCTCTAAGAGTTGTCCTGCTCTCTTCTGACACAGTGACACTAATTATCCCATTGTGTAGTCTGTGTAGATGGATATTTCACACCCAAACAGAGCTGTGGGTGTTATCCAAGATGACAACCCTGGGACATAGTAAGTGCTTATCGCATTAAAAGGGAAGACAGAAAAACCTTTTCCTCTGTTTTTAACTTCTTTTTTTAAAAAACACAGTAGTCCCCCCATCTGCAGTGTCAGTATCTATTGATTCACTTATCTGCTGCCTGAAAATGCTAAATAAAAAACCCCAGAAATATGTATTTATATGTATTTCCAGGGTATATGTACCATCCACTAGAGCGAGCCAGATACCATGCAATGTAAAGCATTTGATACTTCCACATTTTTTCAGCGTCTTGGGGGGGGGGGGGAAACTTGGAACTGATCCCCCACGGATACCGTGGTCCTACTGTATTTCCCTAACTGATGGAGCACAATTCTAATACTATGTTAGGTTGAAGCATTACTGTTTTAATACGCCACTTACTTTATTTAACAACAAACAAAGGAAAATCACTGCGCTCCACTGTATTATGGTTGCAAGAAAAGGTGGGGAAGGGGGCTATGTCGACTCCATGGGCTCCACCCCCACAAGGTAGTGCAGCGCCAACAGAGCCCGGGCTGAGGAGAAAGGCAGGGATAAGGGGGAGTTACCTCCCTTCCGTCCCCCCAATGTTCACCCCAATGTTTTCCCCTTGTTCCACTCCTGTCCTTGGCTGCTGTTGCTGCTGTCTCCTTATTCAAGAGTAAACCTGGTAAACCTTGCTTGTGAGTAAACAGACAATCTAAAGACCAGTGTGGACCATTCTAACAGGAGAATAAACATCTCTAGTGTGAATGGAAGGATCCCTAAAGTGAGATATAAAATAGATTGCACTGAAGGTATCGTTTTAAGTGTGAGCCAGACCACTCCAAATTCCCCTGTCTGAAACACATACCCTTTCTAAAGAAACCATATGCACCTAACTGTTCCCTTCCTCCCAGATCCAAAGGCATGGCTTCTGCTGCTATCCAGTTCTGTTCCTTCCTTCCTTTTTTGGCATGCTTTTCTCAAAGGAGCTGATCTGTAGGAAGAGGGACCCTTGTACATCCAGCAAAACCCTGGGAGACAAAGCTTTTGTCTGGCAAACAATGTCTTGAGGAAGACAGAGTGAAGTGTGACAAATGGGAATGGAAGAAAGGATCCATTACCACAGATCTTTCCCAATTGCCGTTTCTGACAATTTGTTGAGCGACTGAAGTATTATTGACTCTTTCACCTTTATTGAAATAAATTTTGTTCAGAGCTCCTTTTCTCTCTCTTTCAGCTTCCTCGGCTTCTGCTAAATCCTATAACTTCCTTTAATATGGCCTCAGCATGCAACCGTGTCAGGTCTACTTGACCTTATTGCCAGTTCTATGATTTCCATACCCTTTCACTTTTCTTTCCATGTAATCATCTCAAATATATCAGTAGAAATGAATGCCATGTATTTGGTGAATACATGCCTAAGATTAAAGCATATTCATGCCATTCCTACACTCTGTCAAAATTCCTGAATGTATGAATAAGGCGTGCTGAATGCACAAAGGGCCACCAGATGTCTAGCTGCACTCTTCTGCAGTGCAACAGATTTTTCCATGGGAGAACTGATGGATGCACCCATATTTATGTTCAGTGAGTTCTATCAGATAACACTGATTATACTGAAGCATAAATATTCTACTATGTAAGAATACATCTCACCTAATTCTGTCATTAGTTGTTTTTGTTTTAAGGCATGTAGGAAAGTTGAAGACAGAAAAGAACTAAAAAATCATAAAGTCTGATCTTTCAAGATAATAGGCAAGATTTTCTTTACCCTCGCTTCTTAGATTATTTATTTATTTATTTAAAATACTTCCCCCCACCTTTCTCCTTAAAAGGACCCAAGGTGGCTTGTAACAGTGTGGGGCTTTTTCAGAATTTATGAAAGTCTGCATTTGGCACCTCCTTGCGCAAGTGTAACCCTTTGGCTTGTAATGGGGGCAATCTCTAGCTTGATGGGAAAGCAAACTGGCGATAGTGGGAACTTCGTGGGCAGAGCAGAACACTATGCCTGGATTCCAAATAGGACTCTGACCTACATTTCCCAATATGCCAAAAGTAATTTTCCAACAGTGCAATCTCTCTCCTGCAGAATAGAAATTGCTGCTAATTAAATGGCTTTCACTTCTAGAAGAGTGACAGCGTTGGAATAGCTGGAGTCTTTTTTTGCTATTGATTTTTCTTGAACTGAGTACAGGTAGCCAATGGGATTGAGGTTGCTGGTTTAGTGAGGATATGAATTATAAAGGAAACTCTGAAATTTTTTAAAAGTAAATACTTGAATTAGAATTACAAATCCAAACTGTGCAATGAAAAGTCTGAGAAATGCATGTTTTGTTTTTAATGGCAAAATATTTCATTTCAGGTTTTGAAGCTAACATGTAGGAATAAAAACATGACATAACTGTATCCCATATTTCTCTATAAAAACCTTTGCTCTCTTTTTATTTAGGGGTGCTACTTCCATTGTCTACAGGTGCAGGCAAAAGGGAACACAAAAGCCATTTGCTGTCAAAATTTTGAACAAAAATGTAAGTTAAATTTTTAAAATTCATGTTGTGCTGTATGTTCTGTTTCAGATATATTAATTTCTTCCATGTGCAGTAGGACCAAAACAGAATCTCCACCTTCCTTTAATTAATTAAAATGAATGATATGTATATCAGCCACCTTGGAAACGAATCAGTTCACACAGAATCATAGCAGTCCTGCTGTAGCCCGAAATGAAGAGGTGCTGAAGACTAACCGCTGCATCCTGAGTCCTGCCAAAATACAACCAAGAGATGAGGGATCTGGTGGATCATGGCTCCTCACTTTAATTTCAGTGGCTGATATCTTGTTAAGTAACAACATGGGCATGACTGCTACTGATGCCATCGCACCACAATCATCCAGCCATGATTTTTCAATACTAAAGTTTTAAAATCAATTAAAGAGTAATATAGTGGCCTGATGATGTCATCAGCAGTTATGCCAGCACAGTTGTATCAACTGGATTTTAGCCAATGGGAGAGAAAATACCAGTATCAACCAGCATCTGACACAGGTTAGAGGCATGAACCTAGGGTCTCTCTAGGGAAGGAGTGGTACTGCAAACTAATTTGCATATCACACCTGTTTTCCTCATTTGAGTTCAGTAAGCTACTGGAAGCAGAGTTATCTGTGCAGGAGAATAGGAACAAGTCTTAAGACCCCAAAACTGCATGGAAAAGGGTTCTTGCAAAGGAAGTAAGGATTGTTCCTTTAAAGTCAACAACGTTATCTTGGAGTTCGTGGTTGACAGCCCAAAGCAGCAGATTTTGTAGCACTCTTGAAGGGGGCAGAAAATTACCAATTGTAGGCAGATTCCTTTCTGTTTTTACTATCAGAGGGGTATCTGGATTTTCAGTCTTTAATGCATAGCTCAGAACAGTTTAGTACTATAAGAAAGTTGTTTGTATATAGATTATTGCTTTATATGTACTTAGATTATTGATTTATGTGTACTTAAATTATTGATTTATATGTACATTGATTATTGATTTATCCTGAAAATAGCTTAATGGCAGACATGGTTTCACCTTTGTGAGTAGTAGCATTTTGAGAAGTGTCACATATTCTCTAGGGTCCCAAACATTTTATGATATTATAAAAATAGCGTTAAGATTAAAAATTCAAAAGAAGTACAGTCAGGACATGCATCCAGAGTTAGTGATTAAATAAGTGTCTGATTTCAAAGTGGTAGCCATGTTAGTCTGTTCTAGCATATCAACAAAAAATAAAACAAAGCAAAAACAAACTAAATATGTAAATAAAGAAGACAAAAACAGTGTGGCACCTTAAAGATGAGTTGCTGCATTTTAATGTGAGCTTTCATGGTACAAATCCACTTCTTCTGACATAGGAGTGAGAATACAGAGACTACATGGCAAAACATTTATACATGACTCTAAGATAAAGGGTTTGGTTACTAGAGACAAGTTGCAAATTGTGTGATTCATTGTGGTAATTCACACCTCGTAATGACTTAAAACCCATGTTTGATATTCAGTTCTTTTCCTTTGAAGCTTGGTTCTGTAATCAGTGACAGTAGTTAGTGCCTAAAGACCCCAGGCAACAATAACAATAGCAGAAGCAACATATGGTAATGAATTCCTGACTTTACCTTTGCCACTTGTTTTCTATAGGTGGCTGTGGTAGCTAGGAAGGAACCTGGGCTATGGAAAATAATAGCAGATAAAAACACAATTATGGTAATATTTCACATTTGGTAATGGCAGAAGAACGCTGGACAAATATTTAATCCATTAAGTTGAGCATTAAGCATATGACTATATTTAACCTGAGCTGTCTGTCTCTGGATTCTTGTTTTTTAATTTTTCTTCTCCAGAATAGCAACTGTCAAACTTTCTGAAGAGTGTCTGGGTAGACTGAAATGATTTTAAACCGGTTTCTGTGTATTGCTATCCCTGATGTCTTATTTATGTCTATTAATTCTTTTGCATAGATATTGTCTTATTTGCCCTATGGAGAGTGCAGAGGGGCATTGTTGACAAAAGATGGTATAGATCACATTAGCAGAGGAACAAGTAAAAGTGTCCTTGATATTGTGTGGGACATTGTTGGGTTCTGTAATCATGTTGCCAGAGTAAATGTGGGGGCAGAGCTAGCATCTGGGTTTCTAGCAGGGCATGGTTCTCAGCACTGTATCTGTGTTGTGTGTCAATCCTTGCTTGAAACTGTGAGGTTGCCTGTAACCAAGTTTAGGTCTGCCACCAAGGGCTTGGGAGAGTGAAGTATTGTTTAATGTTTTAATGTTTTATATATTTGATGATATTTGTAAGCCGCCCCGAGTAGACATTGTCTAGGGGGGCGGGGTAGAAATCTAAAAAAAATAAAAATAAAATAAATAAGTATTTTGTCAAGGGTGGCCTGGAGATAATTTATGATGTGTGTGAGTAGTCTCAGTTGTGGGCTGAAAGTGACAGTGATGTTTGGTAGTTTTCTCTTTTGGGTCTGTCTTGCAGTAAGTTGCTCCTGAGTATTTGTCTTGCCTGGTTAATTTCTCCCTTAACGATTTTAGATGTATTTTACAGTGTGAGAAATGCATTTTGTAGATCCTTAAGTTTGGAGTTTCTATCTTGTGGGCCTGAGCAGAGGTGATTATACCTGAGGACTTGGCTGTAAACCAGGGGTCTCCAAACTTTTTACAGTGAGGGCCGCACCAGATATTTTCAAAGTTTTTGAGGGCCAAAGGAACAGGAATGTGTGCAGCATGTTTTAATCCCTGATTTCCCCTCTCCTCCATATGCTATATGGCCTCTTTTGTTTTTTCTCTTTTTGTCAATATTTGTTTTCCTACTTTGCAAAAACTAAACCAATAAACTAGAACCTATCTAAAATATTTTTCAAAATTATTGTTGTCATTTTGAGCCATTCCTAGTATTATCTTGCCATTTCTTTTAAGCATTGATTTATAGTGAGCTATTTTACTTTCTGCACAATAACAGGATAATCCTTTCAGTCATGAACAGGGAGAGCTTTATCACTACAACACCTGCCTGCATCACTTCAGTAGCACTACCTGGCCACTTTTTCTCACTTCAAGGTAAAAGGCTGATTTGAAAGCAGGATCTTCACTAAACGTTTCTGACAGGAATTTATTACATACATTGAAGGTACTACAGAGTCTGACTCTGAGTAAATAATGACCTCAAAGCAAAATATAAAATTTTATTTACTTTAACCATGACAGCTTTTATAATTTTAGTTCAAAATATAGCCTTTTTGTAGGGAGGGGTCATCTTTACATTATTACTGAAGCATGAAATTCTCTTCTGGTTTCCGATCTAATCAGTAGTGCCTCCAACAAGTAAAATCAGTGGTATTATCCTTCTGTTTTCTGAATTAGCTGCTATTTTATAGGTAGAATAGTACAACTTCTGGCATTTCCACCTGGCCCATTCAACTGGAAGTGCAAGGAATTGAAACTAGGACTTTTTGCCTATAGAGGTTCTGCTACATGGCTTGCATGCAATGAAACTGATTAGTCAGAGAAGCTGTGGGAGAGAAGCAGGAAGTCTCTAATTATCCAAATCCCCCTTACTGCTGGTGACATCATCACCTTTCCTCACGTGTAAGAGGATCTTGGTTGCTGAATGGTAATTTGCTTATGAAAATCTCATTGAGTCCGTGGGCCACTCTGATGAGACAAGCAATAGGAGGTGACCATAGTGTTTAAAAGTAATTTATAGTGATTAAACCTGGGACTTTCTGGATGTAGACATTCTGGAACTCTAGTCTCCTTTTTGTGTGAAACTAGTTACAGATTATGTGTAAATACATGTAACAAAACTTTGCCCTCTCTCTTTTTAAAAAAAACAGTTGGGGATGAAAATTAGGAGTAGAGTAGCAAAGCATGAAAATTATCTGTGTTTACACCTTCTCTACTTAATACTGCTTTGCCTCATGCACAAAGTACTTTTACTCTGCATGAGTTTTTATACGCACCTAGAATCCTGATGCTCATGCTTAGCAATGCGAACAAAAGGCAACAAGATATTGCTATAACAAACTTCTGGAACAATAGAGCCATGTGGCGCAGTGGTTAAACTGCAGCACTGCAGTCAAACCTCTGCTCACAACCTGAGTTTGAGCCCAATGGATTCAAGTGGCCAGCTTAAGGTGGACTCAGCCTTCCATCCTTCTGAGATTGGTAAATTGAGTAGCCAGCTCGCTAGGTGGACAAAGTGTTGTTTGCATAATTATGTTATAAACCTCCCAAAGAGTGCTCTAGCACTTTGAGGCAGTATATACGTCGAAACAACAACATTCAGTAAGGTACAGTATAGTTTTGTACAAGCATTAGAACAATTACAGAAAAGTAATTGATAGTACAAGTTAAGGAGAAAGAATGTGTCACTTTGTTGAGAACAGAAAACACGGCTTTTCTCTCAGGTTTTGCCCCTTACAAGAATTTATCATAAACATTGAGGGCTATTGATAGTGGTAACCTTCTGTATCAGTGAAAAATGAGCAAAATTAACCATATTTGGCATTTAGCAAGAAACAGTAGCACTACAGTGTCAGATACCAATAGTGATTGTGACCTGAAATGCTCAAAAAAGTCATGGTAGCAATTTGAAATGTACATGGAGGGTAATAGGCACCTTTTGCAGACATTACCATATTTTTCCGTGTATAAGACACCCCATGTATAAAACGCCCCCCACTTTTCTAAATCAAAATTTCTTTCTTTGCAAACATTTTGCAATGAAAATGTAGGGGGAAAGTAGGAATCGCTTTTCCCCTCCATTTTTTTTGCAAAACCTGGAGGGGGAAAAGCTGCTTTTTGCAACGAAAATGTAGGGGGAAAGCATAAATCGCTTTCCCCCTCCATTTTCTTTGCAAAACCTGGAGGGGGAAAGCTGCTTTTTTGCAACAAAAATGTAGGGAGAAAGCATAAATCGCTTTCCCCCTCCATTTTCTTTGCCAAACCTGGAGGGGGAAAGCTGCTTTTTGCAACAAAAATGTAGGGGGAAAGTAGGAATCGCTTTCCCCCTCCATTTTCTCTGCAAAACGTGGAGGGGGAAACAGGGATCAAAGCACTTTGATCCCTCCCCCCTCCTTACTTCCGAGTATAAAACAACCCTCAATTTTTCCTTTAATTATTTTAGGAAAAAGTGTCATTTTATACACAGAAAAATACGGTAATTCACAAATGTATTAGGAACCAAATTTAGAGATCAGATACGTTTTTATTTACACAAACCCAGCTAAGCTTGCTGGAGTAAGTATATCAGAAAGTGTTACTAAAAAAAGAGTTTGCCTTGTCACATGCTTCCTACTGCTCATTGAGAACATTTGTACAGTGAGCACGAGTGCATTCATTGGGCCAAGGCAAAATGGGTCAGAAAGCCATTCATAGTAATAATGTTTTAGTAATCTATGAACAAAATGTTGTTTCAGGAGTTGCCTGCTGAAGAGCTCTGTGCAACTCTAAAGAAGTTGTATGAAGAAAAGGTACTGCCATATTTACATGTACATGATAATAAGAATAGTATTATGTAGCTTCAGGAAATCCTAAATATATGTTTGTTCATGTTTATGAATCCCATAAAACCATAGAAACTTTGATCTGTTCACAGACCAACCTCTGCAAACATTTCTGTCCTCTCTTCATCGGAGAGACTAGTGTGTACTAATCTGCCACTGGGCTTACTGTTTTTAGTACGTCAATAGCTGCAAGGAAAGCATTGTCCATTAGTCTGAATTGATGGGCCATTGATTGCAATGATGAAATTTATTTCACCTAGAATTTAAGGGGCCCATTCCTTTTTCATACAAGCTTTATGGCAAGGATAGGGATGGCTTTCCAGATGTTGATGAACTATAATTCCCACCATCTCTCACCATAGGCTATGCTTTCTGTGGTTCATGAGAGTTGCAGCCAAACAACGTAAGAAAGACTGCATGTTTCCTACCCCTGACCTATAGAAATTAATGTTACCTTGGTGGCAGCAGTTGCTACCTTTGGTTATTAATTCTGGACCATGCTTATATACTTTGTTTGCCTGTAATTCTCTTGAACAAACACTGGAACTTTAAAATGTTTAAGTAGGAGGGTAATTAGTATGTAATCAGGGAGAGCTGAACAAAAAAGACATGGAAATGATTTGAAGGTAAGTCAGTCACTTTTCTTGAACCTCCTAAACCTCTATTCCATTGTATGAAATTGTGTTCATAGTTTATCCTCTGGTAAATTAAGTGTATGAACTGCCTAATGGAATTTTGAACATTGTATGAACTGGAAAGAAAGCCTGCTGGGCTTTGCAGAATGTGCTGAAGGACTGTGAATTAATGTTGTATTTTGTCAAACTGTGTGATGAGTTCTACAAAGACATACAATATTCATCTTAAGTGAAGAGATGGTGGTGGAGAAGCTACGGAAGCTTTAAAAACAAAATTATATATTTTTCATATTCTTCCTCTCTTTTCTCTTATTCACCCTCCCAGCATGTATTCACTACTCTCTTGCTGCAGCTTTTGAGAGCACAGAGCAAACCTTACCTTATGAGAAACAGCAGCCTTTCCCCCAAGCATCTAAACAAGAGATAAAAAATCCTGTCTTTGAGCACATTTCTAAAATTAACTCTCTAGCCTTATAAAGTGAGAACCTAAGACATATTAACACTAGTGGGCCACTGCTGTTTTATAGAGGTGAAGCTTGCAGGCACCCAAAAGGGAGTATCTCTTAATGTAATGGCCAGAATCCTGTTACACTGTTCTGCAGGCACAACAGAAATAATATCATTGTCAGTGACAGATTGCCATGAATCAAAGACTTCCTTTTTTTCAATTTTGAAGTATGCACACAATGAGCTGAAGTTGTGTGCACCTTGAAATTGAAAAGGGAAGTACTTGATTAGTGGCAGTCTGCTGCTGAGAATGATATTATTCCCATTGTTCAGCACAACCCACCCAACAGGATTTTGGCCAATAAAATAAAGGAGAACCTTACTCCACATCTATACCTTATTTCAATGTATGGAGCACAGATCATTTCCATCAGGTCATTTCCATCAGATAAATTTTGATCCCCATGTCTCTTGTTATATAATCAAATCTGTCTAAAATAACTGATCATAACCATCTTCCTTTCATTCTTCAGACCTCTTCTTGCCCTAGTCACTGCTTCTGTTCATTTTGTTTTCATGCTTTCTTTTCCTCATTTTTTATATGTATGTCTTAATAATGCTGACAACAGTGTCTCATTTTCCTCTGCTGTCCAGGCCTACCAAGTTTCTCTCGCTTATTGTCATTAGTAGCAGCACTCTACATTCCCAATGCCCCGTCATTCCCGTCTTGTAGCAATAAACTATATTTTGTTTAGACATTAAACTGTTCAGGGGCTAAAAAGTATGTTGTTTATCGTACTTATTTTACAGGCTCCTCTGTCTTGGTATCACTGGGATGGTGTACAGATAAAAGGTTTTTGGGGCTAAGGGATTCATCAGAATCTGGTCATGCATTTCTAACACATTGGCCAACATCCTATCATGCAGTTGTGCAAATGGCATAACTTTTAGACATGAATTGCCATAAGTTAAAAAATGTCCATAGATATTATCTGTTGCACACCGCATCACGACTCATTATACAACTTGCATCTGAAAGTTATATTGTTTGTGTAACTTGCAGCAGGATTTCAGCCCTTGCATGAAACAATATCTAGATGGTAATGATAGATTGTAAAAAGTATCCTTGTTGAATGAGATACATTAACTGTGTTTAGAGGTAGAAAGCTTTGCTTTATTTGAACTCCAAGTTTCAAAATCCCACAGTCAGCTTGGCCACTTTTCTAGAGCTATAGTCACAAAAGTAATGTTTCTTATCTCTGATCGTGTTTACTAAATGATTTGAAATGATTTGAAAATAATTTGAGGAACACAAACTACATTGCTTTAATGCACTTGAGACACTCAGCAGTACAATCAAGGCAAAATAGGTTTGATGTGCAACACTATCACAACACCTTGATGCTACTACTTCCCATTGTTCCTTTTCCTTGTTTACCTTTATAACTTTGTTGAATCAATAATAGTGTATCACTCTTCACATGATATGTTACTTATTATTTATCAAAGGCATTGCTAAAAACTGGAGTGTCAATATTCTTACATTATTCATGCATTATAACAATTCGGCTGCAACAACATCTGAAATTGGTCTGAACATCCTTCTTTTGAAACATTGATAACATGGCTAAACTGCTCCTTTGTTTCTTGTGCTTTCATAATCACACTGTTATTTTGAATCGAAGAGTTTCGTCATGATATCATGTTGGTAGACATTTCTTTCCAGATGTTTACTTTCGATGTACCAGAAGTAGATATTAATTTACTCTTTGACTTAAGAGTATTTTGACTTTACAGGTAATGGAACATACTTCGGTCATGTATATTGGTTACTTATCTCTCTGAATTCTCTGAATTTTCTTTTGGGATGCCAGTACTTTGTTACTGTATTAATTTCTTAATTTATAGTCTGGCCTAAATAGATGGGCCAGAATCCTATTGCTTATGTGTGCCAGCATTGTTGTAAATGCCAGTGGCAAACTGCCACTTTTTAAGGAACTGCAACTTCTATTCCTCAACATATGCCAAGTCATATGAACCAGTGCACAATGAGGAACGTAAGTGCCAATTCACTGCTGTGATTTATGCTATTGCACTTCTACTAGTACAAATAAGCAGTAGGATTATAATGGAAGTGGATCTTTGTAAATTTTGTAGTAATTTATTCCTATTAAATATGCATGGAATTACACCAATAATAAATCCTAAAAGTAATACCACCAGCAACTTATTACATACTTTTCTTTTAACCAGGTAGATAAGAAGATTATCCGAACAGAAATAGGTGTTCTGCTTCGACTTTCACATCCCAATATAGTAAGTAGGATTTTTTAATATCCCACACATAAAATTTGTACTTGCTTGATTGCCTGCAGTATGGATATGATGCAGTGCTGCCTCACACAATAAATTTTTCAGTGCTGATATACAAGGAAAACAGGAAGCTCTGCTTTTGCATCCATATCACAAAAATCAATTCAAACACTGCAGTTAACAAAGATCAATATTTCTTGTTCAACTTAATGGTTGGGCAAAGGATTCATAATAGATTATGAATATATCTTCCTCTTTTTTTTCTTAAGCCGTTTTTTTTTCATGTTCATGCCCTCACCCAAAATGGTTTCTACTGGTTTTCAATAGATTCCAAGGGATGATATTGAGAAGAGAGTCTTCAAAACATGCTGTATTTTACTCTGGGCTGCTGATCAATGGTGTAGTGAAGGCAGAGGTGGCAGGGGCAAAGCCCCAGAGCTTTTAGTGTAGTAGAGACTACGACACAACCCACAGCTCTCCCAATGCTTCCCTGTTTCTTCTGAGCTTAGCTACAGTTTTCAGAGTGCTTGAGAGACAAATAAATCTTCCTCAGAAAAGTACATTGTTGCAAGCTATTCTTGTTGTAATCCAAAGTACTTCATCATGGTTTGGTCCTTAATAGAGATGGGGGTATTCATATACGAATACCCCCACACAGGTAGATATAATGAGGGTCCGGCCGCCTGGGGCCGGACTGTCAACTCACCCTTCCACTGCTGCCGCAGGCTCTGCGGTCCCTTCCAATCACTCCAGAGCGCCCTGTCTGCGAGCCACTCTTCGATCTGGCAGGGAGGCTCGTCGTCCTGCCTCCTACCAGGAATGACTAGCTGACCGCGAGCTCCAGAGCAATAAGAAGGGAGCGCGGAGCCCGCGGCAGCAGCGGAAGAGTGAGTGAACAGTCCCTCATTATCTCCACCTGTGTGGGGGTATTTGTATACGAATACCCCCATGTCTAGTGCTTAATGAGCAGTTAAGAGATGTAAAATTTACAAAAGGCCTGCTCCTCTTTCGTTGTAATGGACCAATTCAGCCTCTGTGTGTTTGGCTTCTTCACATGGGGGATGGCTATGGGATTGTATAATGAGCACCTGCATTTCCATATTTGCTGCTATACCACTGCTGCTGATGTGTCAGAATATACAGATTATAAACTGCATAAAAGACTTTAGGAAGGGTTTAAGTTTAGAAAATGCTCAATCAAATGAATGGGATAAATGATATATCCATCTCTCATTGTAAATTCATTATAGCTAGCCTTATATTATATACACACTGTGAAAAAGGGAAAAATGGAAAATTCTTTATTTTGTACCTTTCTCAGATAAAACTGAAGGAGATATTTGAAACCCCTACAGAAATCAGCCTTGTCTTAGAGCTGGTCACAGGAGGAGAGCTGTTTGACAGGTAGGTGAAGTGTGAAACGTATGCTATGTATTATAGAGAAAAATTATCACAAGGAAGACTCTTGCAGTAAAGTGGGATATAGCTCTGTGTTGATTGAGTGGGAAAGCAAAAGCTAAGAATTATGTGGTGGGAGTTCAGCCATAGTGCACTGTCTTTATTTTGAATACACTCTAATGGAGCCTTAACTGGTGATGACTGACCAGGAATCCAGTCTTGGGGATTGTAATGGAGAACTTGACAAACATAGTGGACAAGTGGAGCGGCTATGAAAAATTTTGTGCTGGGGATCATTTAGAAAGGAATAAAGAATACAGTTGCCGATATCTTTAGGCCTCTGTATAAATCCATGGTGTTATCGCATTAGGAATATAGTGAACAGTTCTGATCACTACTTTGAAATAGATATTATAAAGCTGGGAACTATGTAGGGGGAAAGGAGCAAAAATTATCCAGAGGCTGAGAAACTCTGTTATGAGGAAGATACTTCAGGACTTTTCACCGTAGAAGAAAGACTGGTTCATGATGAAAGGGTATAAAACTCCTCCATGATAGGGAGAAGGCTTTCTAATTTTTATAATCATCTAGCAAGTGAGCAGTGGAAGCTTCAAAACAGAGAAAAGGACACCACACATACATTACAGTATGGAATCCATTTCCAAAAGATGTAATGAGGGCCATCGATTTGGATGGCATTGAACAGGGATTAAGCATATTTTGTACAAGTATCTGTTGATCCTACAAACTCTGTTTTTGCCATGCTGCTGTTTCTTTCCTGGATTAGTCTTCAACCGTACTTTTTCCTGCCTGTAGTTTTTCAGTCCTTCTGACAGTTAGACTGTCATTCCTTCTTCAGACCCTTACTTAAACTTCAGCTGCTGAGAATGCTGACCTTGTCTTCTTTCCTGCCTATAATTTCTAGGCTGGCTGTACATCTGTACATCTGGTGCTCCCTAAACCCAAATCTGTGCAGACTTGCTGGAATGTAGGTCTGATTGTCAACATTTGAAATTTTGTGTCTATAAGGTATTAAAAAATGATTAAGTGGGTTTGGAAAAGTTGCCCTGAAAGTAAAAGTATGTTTAAAAATATGGCTTGGGAAATAGTTTTTATTAGTTATAAAGTTTTGTTGGTCTGGGGCAGTGGTTCCCAACCTTGGGATCTTGGACTGCAACTCTCAGAAGCCTTCACTACTAGCTGTGCTGGCTGGGGTTTCTGGGAATTGTTGTCCAAGAACACCTGGGTTACCCAATGTTCGGAACCACTGGTCTATGGGCTTATACTTATGGTATGGATTATTGGAGATCTAGAAACAATGATGAAAAGCATAATAATGGCAATTAGCCAAATATGAAATTGCAGAGCCCTAGAGCCACAAAGAGTGCAGGAACAATTTATTTTCCCATTAAGAAAATTTGCTGGACCTCCAGTACTCTAGAACGTGCAGACCCTGCAGATAAGATTTGTTTACAGACAAGGAAGAAGTGAAAACTACTTAAAGAGTTATAAGTGTGTGTAGGTAGGACACAGGCACACAAGGCATTCATTGCATCATCACAATTCCATGCTGCTTTTGGTACCAGACATCAAAGAACAATAATCATATAGCAGCACATCATCAGGCTTCATTTTCAGATGGTAGAAAAAACTATCAATATGAATTTTGCTCTTAGGCTTTAATTGGTTTGGCTGAGTGAGCACTTAGAGCAATTTTTCTGTGTGTGCTAATAATATGCTTAGAGGCTAAGGAAGTTATTTTCTTTAATATATTTTTACTTTTAACATCTTTGGTATTTATAATGTGCTTTTTAATACAGCTAAAGATTACCTGAAGTTACAATTCATTTACTTTTCACTGATGTGTAACTTAAGACATCCTTTTTGATATTTTAATGTACTCTTGCTCCTGTATTTTGGATTAAATTCTGACTTAAATATTTGCCTACAACTTAAGTTTTAACACTTGCATCTTTTTACAAGTTACAAGGAATCATACAGTGGTGCCTCAACTTACGGCCATAATCCGTTCCAGAAGATGGGCGTAACTCGAAATGGTCGTAAGTCGAAGCACCATTTCCCATAGGAATGCATTGGAACGCGATCAATCCGTTCCAGACAAAAAAAATAATCACCAAAAAAAAAAAAAAAAAAAAACCCACTCTAAGCCCCATCGGAACACCATGGGGCTGGGGGAAAAAATCAAAAACACCCCCCCCACACACACAACTAGCTCCATCGGAATGCGATGGGGCTGGGGGAAAAAATCAGAAACACCCCCCCACACACAGCCAGCTCCATTGGAACGCAATGGGGATGGGAAAAAACAGATACCAAAAAACAAAAAAAATCACAGGACAGAAACATAACACCCCCCCAATCCCACCCTGCAAAACCCTGCAAAACACCCACACACCTACAGCCAGCTCCATCAGAACACGATGGGGCTGGGGGAAAAAAAAAACCCCACACACAGCCAGCCCCATCAGAACGCCATGGGGCTGGGGGAAAAAATCAAACACACACACACACACACACACACAGAGCCAGCTCCATCGGAACGCGATGGGGCTGGGGAAAAAAATCAAACCCCCCCACACACACACAGCCAGCCCCATCGGAACACCATGGGGCTGGGGAAAAAAATAAAAAAACCCCCCCTACACACAGCCAGCTCCATTGGAACGCGATGGGGCTGGGAAAGAACAGACACCAAAAAACAAAAAAAAATCATAGGACAGAAACATAACCCCCCCAAACCCACCCTGCAAAACCCTGCAAAACCCTGTAAATGTACTCACCCAGAAGCAGAAAGCAGCACCAGGCAGTCCGAAGCCTCTCTGCAAACGCGCGCACACTAACCGTTGGGGCGAAAGAGCTACAAAGAAGCTCTTCACCGACCAACAGTTAGCACTCTAATTTGAATTCCCCGCCTTTTTCCCCTGCCTCTTTTGTTTGCAACTCGAAGCTCCGGCTGCAAGCTGAAGCAAAATTTTGCGGCCGGAGCTGGTCGCAACTCGAAATGGTCGTATGTTGGGACGTTCGTAAGTCGAGACACCACTGTATTTGTTCCTACAGTTTTCTCCATAGCTTGTTGCATTTTACAACAACTCTAAAGTATTTTGTCCGTATCTACATAGAAGCAATCTAGATGAATAAAGCTTGTTGAATTAGACAAGCTGATGTTGCCTGGAATTATTGCAACAGTGAAAAGACTTATATCTTGATACTGAGATGAATTTTGATATGATTGTCAGTGATTGACTTCATTCTGGAATTAACCCTTAACTGGGATAAATGCGAGCTGTGATGATCACAGGCTTCTCATTTTTTACCAGGAAGTCCAAGTTTCTGTAGAACTCCTAGGGAGGATCAAGGTGCCTTAGGTCCTTTTGAGGAGAAAGGCGGGGAAAAATATTTTAAATAAAATAAATTTAAAAAAATAAGTATCAGTTCAGTGGTCCCCAACCTTGGGCCTCCAGATGTTGTTGGACTTCAACTCCCAGAAATCCTGGCCAGTAGAGGTGGTGGTGAAGGCTTCTGGTAGTTGTAGTCCAAGAACATCTGGAGGCCCAAGGTTGGGGACCACTGAGTTATCTGATCTCACACGATGGTATGAACAACTGCTGTCCTTTACGTGCTCTTCTTTTCTTGTCTCATGTGCAGTACTTAACAATATACTACTGCCGGTTGTTTGAATTATTTCATCTATCTTGGTGAGGGCAGGGGCGTAAGGGGCATATGTATGGCACAGTGTTTCAAGAACATAGGAAAGTTGCCTCATACTGAGCCAAACCATTAATCCATCTGCTTCAGTGTTGTTGACACTGATTTGCAGCTGCTTTCCAGGTGCTGGTGCAAATATTTTCCCTGCTCTATCTGTAGATGCCAGGAATTTAAACTGAGACTTTCTACATGCAAAACTGAGTTAAAATTCTCACCCATGAAGCTCACAGTGTGACCCTTTGCTATTCCCGGCCTAATCTATATCACATGCCTATTTCAAGAGAATAAAATGTGGAAAGGGAAATCGTGAATGCCATTTTAGATTCCTTGGAGGAAACGAGGGACAAAAATATTATAAATAAATAAAACAAATGGCATGCTTATTCCTTTCTAAGAATTCTCATGCATAATCCACATAAAATGCCATCTTAACCTAAGGAAACATTTTATATGGATTGTGGCAAAGTTTCATACCTCACACACTGCAATATGCTGACAGGAGTGAACAACACACAAAACACCCTGCTTACATCAGGATGTCAGATAGGTTTATTATTAGTTGAAGGTCAAGAGAACAATAGTGAGTAATGAGCAGAGAGAACTTTAGAAGACGAATGTAGGAAGATTGCCAGCAAGTCCATGTGGCCAGATCTCCAGGGAGGGGGTAAGGAAGAAACAGATGGATGGTTGATAGGAAAGGAAATGAGAGCTAGAATATCTAATCAGCAAGAAAACATAGAGCTGCATCATTAGCATGCTATGCATGTAAAAATTAGCCCATTTAAACATTTTACATTGGGGTTTTTTTCTGCCTGCAGTACTATAAGACCCCAGAGATAAAATATAGTGGTAATCAGGTCTGTATCTCTTGGCGTTGAAGAGCACGTAGCAGAGAATTCTTTGTTTTTTTTTAATTTCCTGGTGCTGTTAGACCAAGGGGTCCCTTAGTTCAGAGTTCTGTGGCCCAGTTTCACAGACCCACTTACATATATGGGGGGTTGTTTTAGGAAGAGAATGAGTGTTCAGATGTGTTTAGATGCGGAACCAGAGGCAGTACAGACAGAAAAAACACTGGCTATTTCAGTTGTATCAGATCAGTGCTGTGCCAATTCTACTGGCTTCCATTCTATTTCCGGAACCAATTTGAAGTTATGGTTTTGACCTATAAAACCTTCTCTAGCTTATGACCATGTTACTTGTCTGTATATGATGTAGGTTTTTCCGTTTACAGCCTTCTAGGGGCATCCCAGCCATTTACGGTAAGGTGACCAAGTAGCAGAGGAAGAATCTTTATAATGGTGATTCCCGTTGCTCTTGTTAGAGAATTCTACCTGATGCCAAGAAAGGGGTTTTCTTTAAGCCACAATAAAAAATATTGTACATACTGATTTTGTATCAGTACAAAAATCAGTGCAACATTAAAGCCATTTATAACATTAGAGAGAAAGGAACAAAAGCAGCCCAGCCAGCATTGCCAATGGTTAAAAAAGCTGGGAGTCTATCAATCATCTGGAGCATCTATGTTTTGCTCACCCCTTACCTAAAGGATACCTAGTGGCTAACCTAAAGATAAAGGCTGAGCAGGCTAGATAGCTCAGTGGTTTAGGTATCTGGCTGTGGAACCAGAGATTGGGAGTTCAATTCCCCACTGTGCCCCCTGTAAATAGAGCCAGCCTGTGTGGCCTTTGGCAAATGCACAGTCCCAGGATTCCCCCAGAAAAAAGGTAATGGTAAACAATTTCTGAGTATTCTCTATCTAGCAAACCCTGGAAAGGGTCACCATAAGTCAGAATTGACTGGAAGGCATGTGGTTATTATTGATTATGTAAAGGCTAAATTATAAGGCACTAACTTATCCTGAAGCAGGACATTCCACAACCTTGGTGTTGAGATGCTCCTGTCCCATGCAAAGGGACATGGAATCAAGGTCTCAGTTGACATCTATGTGAGAGAAAGATGAAAATGTGGCCTCGAAATTTAAGAATTCCAACCCTTTAATTAAGTTGTTAGGGCTTTTCTCCCCTCTCTGCATGATTATTAAAAAATCCTTAGATAGATTCTAAAATATGTTATGTGGAATGTACTACTTGCCTACACTACAGCTGGTATAAGAAGAAGAGTGAATGGTGGGGCTTCCTCCTATTTTTACACTTGCTCATTCTTAGGCTCCAGAATGCATCCCACTTTGTTACCTGAGCAGCAACTTCATGAAAAACTGCCATCCTGTGTGTCCTTTGCAAAAGTATCATTTTCCCTTCTGCTTTGAGAGAAGAGCTGTGTTGGCTGGCTGCCATACCTTAAATGGCGACAGATTAAATATTAAAGATTTCGCTGGATCTTTTTCCTCATTTGAAGAAATGTTTTGTATTTCAGTAAAAGACATATCCAGTCTACCCGTTTTCATTCCCTGAATACAAAAAAAAAAGCTTCTTTGGGTGGGGAATGGAAGAGCACATAGATAGAATAAAAATTACTGGGTGGGGGTGTCTGTATTAATTTTGTTGCAGCAAAAGCAACATACTCTAATTGGACCTTAAAGACTAACAAGTTTCATTTGGTATAAGCTTTTGTGGACTTTAGCTTACCTCTTCACATGTGTGTGACAGAGTTAGCACTAACCCCTGGGGAAGAATTACTTGTACCTCCTTCAGGAAAACTTCAGTTTTAGGATATTGTTATTATTAAATAATCTGGTTTTGCATTTTGCAGAGAAATGCATTCAAGGATTTTCAGAAGATTGCTGAGAGATGGACTCTGCACCTCCTGCATGCAGCACATGATTTCTACCCTTGAGCTAGGCACCTGTCTTTGAGCTAGGCGCCAATAAAAGTATTGAGGCACAATCTCCATGCAACACAACACATTATGACAGGTGCTATCAAAGTGACTGCCCTCCATATGCTGAAAGGTGAAAACAAAGAAAGCACCCAGCATGCAATGTACTCATCCAGTGGTGATATCCCACCTCCACTTCTAATTTCCATGCATGTGCATCAGTAGGGCTGGCCTTCTATGCCATCCAATCCCTGACTCCCAAATTACTAACCACTGCAAGTTTAGAGAGCAATGAGGGTGCTAATGTCTCTGCTCCTAAGTGACGGAGGAAGCTGGAATCACTGCAGAATATTGCCCACTTCAACCTTTGGTCCTGGCATCTTCTGCTTCTTCTGGACACTTTCAAAAATGGAGTTCTGTAAATAGTGGCCATAGGTCCCAAAGTAGCCACAGTGCTGCACGGTGGAGAGCAGTGAACCCAATAGTTCCTGATGTTGCCTTGCTATAATATTTAGTTCTCTTCTGTTTCTCCTTGTGGATCAGCATCCTCTTCATCTTCCTGTTGTCCCCCTCATTCCAGAAGAACATGGGGATTGTCGGAGTTTCTTCCCAAGCCGCTCAGGCAAAGATTCTCACTCCCCTCTGCCCCTGATGCCTCCTGGTCAACCACTGAGGAGAGATGCCAGATGCAGCTATCTGGTGACAACAGTTACTAGCCTGCTGTGCCTCTTTCACCCCATTTTGCAGAGATCACGCTAGTAGAAGAGGGGACTCTGGCCTGCAAGGAGAATAAGTAGGAAACATTAAGAACTATACCCACGAACTTCAATTTCATCCTTTTAAATACAGACACTTCAATCCTAAATATGTGACAGCTTTCAATGTAAACAAGTCCCAATCCTAAATATGCTTACTTGGAAGTAAATATACTGAAATGAGTTAGAGGGAGGAGAGCACTAGACGTCATGAGAGACATAAGGGCTACCACCACGGCATGCCTCTTCCTGTTTTACAACATTGCTTCACTATATGCTGCCCTTGTTGCCTACACCCGATGGCAGTGATGAGAAGTGAGGCTAAGCAATGCCAAGCATAATGATGGCATGTAGAGATGGGCATGAACTGCTGGTTCACTGTTTTGGGGCAGAGCGTTTCCTGGCTGAACAGTTGATCCATGGTTCAGTGCCCCACCCCCTCCAGTGGGTACCCACTCGGAGGCAGCACTCATGGGAGGCGGGGCAGGGTGCTGCTTCTGAGTGGGCACCCACCGGAGGGGCAGGGTGCCAAGTCATGGATCAGCTGTTCGGCCAGGAAACAAACCACACTGAGCCAGCAGTTTGTGCCCATCTCTAAAGGCATGTCATGCATTGTGTTAAATCACTCACGAAGAAGAGAGAAAAATGAGACACAGAATGGTGCATCCATAGAGTGGTATTACCAGTGCCAGTTGCATCATTAATGTCTCCGCAGCATCCCTTAAAACCTTGAAATACCCATTATATGAAAGCTAATATACTGAGCATTACTTGAACTGTAAACTCTACATCAAATTTCATATTTGCAGTGAATTCACTGAACGTCCTTAAAGAAGCTACTATCTCTTACTCTCAGTTTTCCTGTTTGTGACATAGGAATACATACATCTGCCTTAGAAGATTGTTCTAAGGCAGGGATGAGAAGTGAGTGGTTACCTAGCTAAAGTTGGCCTGCAACTCCCGCAATCCTTAAATGTTGGCTACACTAGGGATTGTGGGAGTTGCTCTCTACCAAAAAGTTAACAGCCGCATATTCTCCTTTGCTGGAATTGCTGCGATAACTGCTTCTGAAGTGCCTGCAATGTTGTTCTTTGCTAACCAATTGTGACTTATAGTGACCCCTTCCAGAGTTTCCCCAAGTATAGATTACTCAAAAGTGGTTTGCCATTTGCTTCTTCTGCAGGCCCTCTTCAGCTGTGCAGTTTCTCCAAGGCTACACAGGTGGGCTCTTTTCTTGGGATGCCCAGTGGGGAATCAAACTCCCAGCCTTTAACTCTACAGTCCCCAACCCCCGGTCCACGACCTGGCAACTGTCCGCGGCCTTGGCAGGATCGGGCCACGGACACAGATCTCCTGCTCCTCTGTGAGCGCTGTCGCACACATATGTGCAAGCGTGTTCTGCCCCCTGTGCTCATGCTGTGCGCATGTGCGCACGGCAGCCCCCACGAGTACCGTTGTGCGTATGCGCATGAGCGCATTCCGCTCCTGTGAGCGTGCTTGTGTGCATGCGCACGAGTGGGGCCCCGAGCATGACATGCGCATGTGCAAGAGCGAACTCCGCCCCCCTGCGGGTGCGCCACACCCCCCCCAACTGGTCCGCAGTTGGGAAAAGGTTGGGGACCACTGCTCTAAATCAGAGGTCCCCAAACCCTGGTCCGCGGCCCAGTGCCGGTCCGTGGCCTGAGCCGGACCAGGCCGCGAAGACAGACCTCCCGCCCCCCCACGCACTCACCCCATACAGCCTGTTTGCGCCTGCGTGCGCGCTCCAGCGTGACCGTGCGAGCGCCATGCCGCCATTTGCGCATGTGCACGTGCGAGCGCACCAGCAGAAGCGATGTGCCGCCGTATGCGCATGAGAGAGAGCGTGCCCGCAGAAGCACCGCGCCACCATTTGCGCATGCGCATGAGTGAGCGAGCGAGTACACAAGCGCCACGCCGCCGTTTGCACATGAGCGAGTGCTCATTTGCGCGCTCATTCACACATGCGCACGAGCGCGGGGGGTGCCCCGCCTTCCCCAGCCAGTACGTGGGGTGAAAAAGGTTGGGGACCCCTGCTCTAAATGATATACTTCTGTTGTAGTTGTCGTTTCTGTTGCTGTTTCAGCTCTAGAGCAATGTCTAGTGTCAGTAATGAACTAGATGAAGGTGAATAAACTGAAACTGTCCAGACAAGACAGAGGTGCTCCTGGTCAGTCAAAGGCAAATCAGGGAACAGAGATGCAGCATTTTGCTGGATGGGGTTACACTTACCCAGGTCCACAGCCTGGGGGTACTCCTGGATTTGTCTCTGAGTTTGGATGCCCAAGTTTCAGCTGTGGCCAGGAGTGCATTTGCACAATTAAAACTAATGCGCCAGCTGCACCCATTCCTGGAGAGGTCTGCTTTGGCCACGGTGACACATGCCACAGTCACATCTCGGCGGGATTACTGTAACACGCTCTACGTGGGGCCGCCTATGGAAAGTGTCAGGAAACTTCAGTTGGTCTAAAATGCAGCAGTCAGATTGCTAACTGGGGCTGGACACAGGGATCACACAACCCCCTCCCCCCCCCCCATTACCGCAGCTCCACTGGCTGCTGATCCGTTTCTGGGCAGAATTCAAAGGGATGGTTCTAACCTATAAAGCCCTAAACAGCTTGGGCCAAAGCTAACCCAAGGACTGCATCTCCCTTGATGAGCCTGCAGGAGTGTTGAGATCATCAGGAGAGGCCAGTCCCACCACCCTTGCAGGTCCATTTGGCGGGGATATGGGAGAAGGCCTTCTCTGTTGCTGCTCCTAGTCTCTGGAATTCCCTCTCACAGGAGGCTAGACTGGCTCCCTTTTCACTGTCCTTCCTCAGGCAGGTGAAGACCTTTCTCTTTGGGCAAGCTTTCCCTTAGTGAATGGCTGCCAAGTGGGGTTTTTTAAATGGACGTACCTTGCTGCATTGCATGTATTTTGACGTTGCTTTTTGGGGGGGGGGGGTATTGTATTCATTGATCCTTTTAGTATTGTATACTCATTGTTACTAACTTAAATACTGTCTTTTAATTGTTGTAAGCCACCTTGGGTCCTTTTTAAGGAGAAAGGCAGGTAAAAATATTTTAAATAAGTATGTAAATAATATGGTACAGCATGTTACTGTAATACTCAGCTAGATCCTGAAACACAGTCACTATATGTCAACAATGTCAAAAGTGGGGGGGGGGGGAGCAATATTATCAAGCACAGTTCTTTCATGACTGCTGGATGATTCTCTCTCTCTCTTTTACAAAAATAGCAAAGGAAGTTTCTTAAAATTTTGAACCATTTAAGGTACAGCACAGGTCATTTTGCTACTGTGCAGAGTAGACTGGCTTGTTGACTCTTACTTTAAGAGGCAGGACAGCTTTTTCCACTGCACTTAAGGATAGCAAGCTAGCATATGGCTGCAGACAGGCTTTGTGGCACATACCGAACTTTGTACAGCTGATCCTTGTTCTTTGAACCTGAGCAGCTACTGGCTAGCTCCAGAATTCATTCTGAAAGACACAGCTGTCTAAAGATACTAACAAGTAACTGATCAGGGCTGTGTACCAGATTTAGACAAACTATCAAAGTGGTTTTATGCCAGGAAGGCAAATGACAAACCTGATTAGGAGAGTACTAAATGTAATAAATAGAATAACTAATCAAAAGGATTTTGTGGGCAAGAATCCCGTAGAAGAAATGGAGTAGCCCTCATAGTCAACAAAAGAGTGGGAAAAGCTGTACTGGGATACAATCTCAAAAATGATAGAATGATTTCAATACGAATCCAAGGCAGACCTTTCAACATCACAGTCATCCAAGTTGATGCACCAACCACCGATGCTGAAGAGGCTGAAATTGACCAGTTCTGTGAAGACTTACAACACCTTCTAGAACTGACACCAAAGAAAGATGTTCTTCTCATTATAGGGGACTGGAATGCTAAAGTAGGGAGTCAAAAGATAAAAGGAACAACAGGTAAGTTTGGCCTTGGAGTTCAAAATGTAGCAGGGCAAAGGCTAATAGAGTTTTGTCAAGAGAACAAGCTGGTCATCACAAACATTCTTTTCCAACAACACAAGAGGCGACTCTACACATGGACATCACCAGATGGGCAATATCGAAATTAGATTGATTATGTTCTCTGCAGCCAAAGATGGAGAAGCTCTATACAGTCAGCAAAAACAAGACCTGGAGCTGATTGTGGCTCTGATCCTCAGCTTCTTATAGCAAAACTCAAGCTTAAACTGAAGAAAGTAGGAAAAACCACTGGGCTAGTCAGGTATAATCTAAACCAAATCCCTTATGAATACACAGTGGAAGTGAAGAACAGATTTAAGGAACTAGATTTGGTGGACAGAGTGCCTGAAGAACTATGGATGGAGGCTCGTAACATTGTACAGGAAGCAGCAACAAAAACCATCCCAAAGAAAAGGAAATGCAAGAAAGCAAAGTGGCTGTCCAACGAGGCCTTACAAATAGCAGAGAAGAGAAGGGAAACAAAATGCAAGGGAGATAGGGAAAGTTACAGAAAATTCCAAAGAATAGCAAGGAGAGACAAGAGGGCCTTCTTAAATGAACAGTGCAAATATATAGAGGGAAATAATAGAAAGGGAAAAACCAGAAAACTGTTCAAGAAAATTGGAGATATTAAAGGAACATTTTGTGCAAAGATGGACATGATAAAGGACAAAAATGGTAGGGACCTAGCAGAAGACGTCAAGAAGAGGTGGCAAGAATATACAGAGGAATTATACCAGAAAGATCTGGATGTCCCGGACAACCCAGATAGTGTGGTTGCTGACCTTGAGCCAGACATCCTGGAGAGTGAAGTCAAGTGGGCCTTAGAAAGCATGGCTAACAACAAGGCCAGTGGAGGTGATGGCATTCCAGTTTAACTATTTAAAATCTTAAAAGATGATGCTGTTAAGGTGTGACACTCAATATGCCAGCGAGTTTGGAAAACTCAGCAGTGGCCAGAGGATTGGAAAAGATCAGTCTACATCCCAATCCCAAAGAAGGGCAGTGCCAAAGAATGCTCCAACTACCGTACAATTGCACTCATTTCACACGCTAGCAAGGTTATGCTCAAAATCCTACAAGGTAGGCTTCAGCAGTATGTGGACCGAGAACTCCCAGAAGTACAAGCTGGATTTCGAAGGGGCAGAGGAACTAGAGACCAAATTGCTAACATGCGCTGGATTATGGAGAAAGCCAGAGAGTTCCAGAAAAACATCTACTTCTGCTTCATTGACTACGCAAAAGCCTTTGACTGTGTGGACCACAACAAACTATGGCAAGTTCTTAAAGAAATGGGAGTGCCTGACCACCTTATCTATCTCCTGAGAAATCTATATGTGGGACAGGAAGCAACAGTTAGAACTGGATATGGAACAACTGATTGGTTGAAAATTGGGAAAAGTGTACGACAAGGCTGTATATTGTCTCCCTGCTTATTTAACTTATATGCAGAATACATCATGCGAAAGGCTGGACTGGATGAATCCCAAGCCAGAATTAAGATTGCCGGAAGAAATATCAACAACCTCAGATATGCAGATGATACCACTCTGATGGCAGAAAGTGAGGAGGAATTAAAGAACCTCATAATGAGGGTGAAAGAAGAGAGCGCAAAAAATGGTCTGAAGCTCAACATCAAAAAAACTATGATCATGGCCACTGGTCCCATCACCTCCTGGCAAATAGAAGGGGAAGATATGGAGGCAGTGACAGATTTTACTTTCTTGGGCTCCCTGATCACTGCAGATGGGGACAGCAGCCACGAAATTAAAAGACGCCTGGTTCTTGGGAGGAAAGCAATGACAAACCTAGACATCATCTTAAAAAGCAGAGACATCGCCTTGCCGACAAAGGTCCGCATAGTCATAGCTATGGTTTTTCCAGTAGCGATGTATGGAAGTGAGAGCTGGACCATAAAGAAGGCTGACCGCCGAAGAATTGATGTTTTTGAATTGTGGTGCTGGAGGAGACTCTTGAGAGTCCCCTGGACTGCAAGGAGATCAAACCTATCCGTTCTGAAGGAAATCAACCCTGAGTGCTCACTGGAAGGACAGCTCCTGAAGCTGAGGCTCCAATACTTTGGCCATCTCATGAGAAGAGAAGACTCCCTGGAAAAGCCCCTGATGTTGGGAAAGTGTGAAGGCAAGAGGAGAAGGGGACAACAGAGGACGAGATGGTTGGACAGTGTCATCGAAGCTACCAACATGAATTTGACCCAACTCCAGGAGGCAGTGGAAGACAGGAGGGCCTGGCATGCTCTGGTCCATGGGGTCACGAAGAGTCGGACACAACTTAACGACTAAACAACAACAACAACAACAACAATCAAAAGGTAAAGGTGAGTATAATTTCATTAGATATTTTCAAGGTGTTTGATTGTGTAGAATGGCAAACTTAAAAATGATAATTACGGTATTAGGTTTTGGTAACCATTTTAAAGGATTAATAAGAAGAGATGGTATAAATCTCAAAAGGTTGAGTGGTTGGAACTTCCCAATTTAAGGCCATACTATTTAGCCAATCAAGTAAGACATATACCAGATATTATATCTCAGGCCAATGAACTAGTTTGGTTGAATATGAAAACACAAGATTTGTATTTGAACCTTGTAAACATTGGTTCCATATAAGATAATAAAAATATAGCAAAATATTTTGAAAATTCATCCTTTAAAAACATGCTTCTAATTTGGAATAGATATAGAAAAACATTTATCCCACTAGTTTTTCCATTGTATCCAGTGACAAAGTTAGAGAAATTCCCAGGAAATCTAAAAGGATTGATTGAGAGCTTATTAAGAAAAAGATGAATTAATAGAATAAAAGATAGTTAGGAAACATGACAAATAAAGAGCAAATAAAAGAAGTTACGAGTATGGATAAAATATCTTGGTATAATATTCGATTAAAGCAGTAGACAAGGAACTGGACAAAAATAATAAATGTAGGGAATTCACAAAATATGAAGAAATTATATTACAGAAGGAAAGGGCAGGTGAAAGCAAGGTAGTGAAAGGGATAGTAAAATTTATAGTACATATTATTGGAAGGAGAAGATGAGGAGGACTCACTTAAAATGTCATGGGAATTCGACTTGAGAGAAGAAAGAAGTACTAGTGCTTGGGAAAATACATGAAATATTAAAATATAGAAATTATGCCAGTAAGGATAAATGAATGAAATAAGCAAACTAAACAGCTGTATGCCCTAAAATAGCACTTTTATCAATATTTGAAAAGGAGGAGAGTAATTGGACAACTAAAGAATTAAAGTCCAACTTGTTAACAGCAGCAAGACAGATTATTGTTATGAACTGGAAAACAGCGTATAATTTCCAGATAATTGATTGGTATAAGGAAGTTTGAGATATAGCTATTTATGATAACCTCACATGTAATATAAAAGTTAAGAGTGGGGTAAGAGGCAAAGATGAATTTATGGGTATATGGGGAGAATTCATTGAATTTGTATTAATAAAGGGTAAGGGGCAAAGCCCACTGCAAGAGTCAATACAGTTTTGGAAGGGAAATTGAGCTCCACAAGGATAAATGGTGGCTACTTCCAAATGTGAGGGGTAGCACTGTGTATTTAGATATTTGTTTATTAGATTTTTTCCTGTTTTTGCTTTCTGTATGAATAAAATTAATATAAAAATTAAGATCTCCCATTTTCTTTTAATGTTAAGAAGTTGCAGAACATTTCCTAAGAAACATACAATTTTAAAAAGTTGTTCTTAGAACTTTGTATCTAATTTGTGTGATAATTCTCTGCTTCAAGCAAACCATCATTTAGCGTATTTGAAATCTGAGATAAGTTAAATAGGAGATTTCAAGTATGCTCATTCAGCATAGCACAGTGAGCTCACTGAGAAATACTACTTCAGTAAAAACATGGAGAGTGGTGGTACAAGGAAGCCCTTTTCTGTTCATTTCCAAATAATTGCCAGCTCTGCAGCAGAAAGAAGTTGCCATTTTTGTCTGCAACACTAAACAAAGTCAGGAGGTGAAAGCGGCCTTGAAGAGATGCAAGATTCAAATGGGCAGTAATTTACTAGGCTAGTTTGCATAAACTTTCATTTTCACTAATCAGCCCAAAAGTGGCATGAAACATCTATGCATAAATGTAATGCTAATTCAGCAAATTGCACAGAAAGGCAGAGGCATTAACTTTTTAGCAAGCATAGCACAAATGGTGTCAACCCAGAGAGAACAAAATACATCTCTTAATGCAGCGATGGCGAACCTATGGCACGCGTGCCACAGCTGGCTCGCAGAGCCCTCTCTGCGGGCACACGAGCCATAAGTCACCGGATCACTACTCCCCCCGCAGCCAAACCTCAGGCAGCGGCTGCAGCCGTGGTGCTGGCGCTTCGATAGGTGGTGGGCCAGGATCCGGAGCAGCTGGCGCTGGCGGCGGATCCGAAGTGGGGTCTCAAGGCACCTCCCTGCCCAGAATTCCCCCTTCCGCCGCCACTTCCAGTTCCGCCACCACCCGATTCTGCCCCTGCCGCCCACCGCCTGCTGTCCCCCCCCCCCCCCCCCAGTTTGGGCACTTGGGCCCATAATGGTTCGCCATCACTGTCTTAATGGAAATGGAAGCCCACACTTTGTTCATCATCATCAAGTACCCTAGGAAAGAGATACAGGCTGAAATCCCATTATTGATTGTAGTAAGTTGCACTAAAGCAGCCCCCCGCTGAATCAATGTGGGTTTCATGAATCAGCTACTCTGCAAGTTCCATTGATTCAGTGGGCCTACTCTAGTTGTGACTTACTTTAGTGCAGTAAATCGCAACCAGATTAGGCCTTTGTGAATCAATGAAACGTATGGAGGAGTTGACTCACCAGATCTTCACTTATTTAGTGGGCCTACTCTAGTGCAATTTACTACACTATGCAACAGGATTTCAGCCACAGTTAAAGAAAACATTAATTTTTGTCAATATTCCAGTACTACCAGTGCAACCCTAACCCAAAGATACACCACCTCTAGGGTGGTAGGATTAGGCACACATTTCTTCTGCTGTCATAAATACCTCCTGCCCACAGAAGCCTTTTCTATCAGATGATCTCAAACTATCTCCTCCTTCAAGGGCTGCTTGCCCTGAGATTTTTCTCCATATCTGGAGACACAGAGATGCATAGCAATACCCTGAAATTTCAGGTAGCACTCGGAGGCTTGGTGATGCCGCCCTCCATGGTGACACTTCTTCTATTGTTTGGTCCTTGACAAGGACCCATCCTGTTCTGTGTTTCTTTGTCTTTGTCCCACATTTTCCATGTACTCCTATCATCTCTCATACGAGCTCTATTCATTATTATTTTTCTAGTCTGCCCAGTAAAACTTTGTTCTGACCGGAAATTGGTACCAGCTTCTGGAAAACTAATACATAGGAAAGAAACCCCCAACAAATGCACTTTTATGCTATGTGCCTTGTATCATGACCTGCTGTGTCACTCCAGGCCTGCTCTTATTCTCCCCATGCATTAAAGCAGGCAACTTTTCTTGAATCACAAGTTGGCCACCCTCGGCTGAACAATGTTTCTGCTTTATGAAACATTTTTAGTGAAGCTAGATTAATATCTTGGAGATCAATATAGCAATAAAGTGAGTAAATGGGGAAAGTTTGCTGGTTTTGTTAATGTGCTTTTGAGTGCATCCGTGTCTCTAAATATACCAAGTTCTCTCTTCCTGCTTCTAACTCAAAAGCACTTTGTCATAATTGTTCAAGGGTGTTATGCTGTATTTTTTTCAAACTGTACCATCTTTGATCACATTTTAGTCTACATAGTAGCTTTCCTACAATCAGTAAACAGCTTTGAAAGGTATGAAAAAGAAATTCTCTTCCTAGGACATAAGATAACAGTTTTCTTTATTTCTGCAGTCTTCAAATAAGTTCTTCTGGAGTAGGCCCATTGATTTCAGGGTGACTGCCCTAGAGTAAAAGGTATGAGGATAATTCCTTTTTATTATCCTCCCGCAAAACAGAGCTTTTCACACTGTGGAATGTTTGGCCCTGTAATCTAACTTTTACAGTATACTCAAGTGCTTCAGTTATGTTGGGAATAGCATCCTGTACTGCCCCCTGAGAGACCCTGTACACATGCTGTTTTTCTGACCTTAACATGTAGTAGCCTCTTCTCTCTTCTCTCTTGTCTCACCCCCACTTCCTCACTTGTCTACAAAGATCTTATTGAGGGGAATGGCTTCCTAGGAGTAGCTCAGTTACTTATGGTTAACTCATAAAGTCAATATTATCTCCCGTGTGTTAGCAGCACTTCCTATTCTCAGTCAGGCATCTGTGTAGCATTGCAGTCATGCAGACTGATGCAGTTATATCCATACAATCTGATTCTTGTTTCTCCGTACCAGTCACATTGCCCAGGAAGCCACCACTGCTTCCTTCCATGACCTAACTCTAAATTAATTGACAGCAGCAGCACTGAAGTTCTAACTCAACAAATAAGGCAATACAGAAATAGCCCCTAGATCTGAAAGTTTTAAAGAACATCTTGTGGCAAAGGATGAGTATATGTTGCAGAATAAAAAGCACAGAGTGGCCTATTATTATTTATACCTGTAAATCACTTTTATTTTGTACCAGGACCATTAAGTTTTCAAGCCACAGCTGTAGTTCTTTATACATCTGCTCAGGAGAGAATCAAATTGGTCTCAGTGGGGCTTATCCTAGCCCAGAAGGAACACACCACCTGGGAAGAAGCAAGCCAAAAGCATGTCGCCGTGAGGGATGCTGGAACCTATAATCATGTGCATTGCTTAGTGTTCATTTTAAGCTTATGTTATTTATCAGCACAAATTTATTTTATTTCCACATCACTTAAACTGATGCCTTGAAAGTATATTTTTTATATTAGCGAAGAATCAGTGCTGTAGACAAGAGTAAATCTATTTTTAGATATGAGCAAATGATGGTTTGTATTCAGGGGACATAATAACTGTAAGATGTGTCTCTTTGATAACTCTGTGATTAATTTTTAATGACACATTTACCTAGGATTTTGCTTTCCTTGAGTCTGAAAGGGCTCTTCTGGTTTCTTTGCAGGATTGTGGAAAAAGGATATTACAGTGAGCGAGATGCAGCTGATGCTGTGAAGCAGATCCTGGAGGCGGTTGCTGTAAGTATAAATTCATCTTACAGACTCAGAATAATCTTTCATTGATTTGGAGTGATTTATGGAATCAATATTTACACAGTTGTGAGAATAAATTCCCTACAGTTCTAGGATTAGGGTTTTTTGTTTTGTTTTTTGTTCAGCTGTGTAAAAAACAGTGACGTCTCTGCAACAAAAATAATGTCCTAACAAAAATCATCTTCTGTGCTACATATCTAAAAGATTCCTACCAAAGTCCAATTTCTGTGAAAACTATTCATTTTTATTCTTGGTCTTTTCATGTCAAAGCTTCGGCAGTGGCTCTTTTAGCTATGTCCAGACTACTACCTCTGGCAAAAGACATGAATGTAATTTTTTTCATATAATTATTTTTAGATAAAAGACACTATGGGTTGGATCTACTTGTCTTATTCCACAGATGGTACTGCTTCTGTCAGGAAAAGAAGAACAATTTTCCCCTCCCTGTTGCATAAGGATTGTGTGGCTCTGTCTCTTCACCCTCCCATCTCTTTCACACACAAACACCAAACTCTTTAAGCTCCTCTTCATAATCAATAGAATAACTTTTTAGGTCTATGTCTACGTTGTAGACCACGATAAGCTTCTTTGTTCATTGTCAAATCACATTTGGACTCCTGACATACCAAAGTAGTGGTCATTGTGGTCCATATTCAAAGTATAAAAACACTCTTTAACCAAAGGAGCTGTCCAGTCTTTCAGGAAGCTTCCTTCCCTTCCCTCTCTGTGATCACAGGCCATTTGAAAGGGAGCAATTGAAGGAGATTGAATCTGGAATACCTCATATATTACCAGTGATTTGTGCCAGTTGCCTGTTAATTATCTACTGTATCTTTGAGATAAGCAGTTTGACTTTGGAAATAGATCCAGTAAGGGATGGGACATGTATGCATATATCCCTCATACAGACGTGGTGGCGCTGTGGGTTAAACCTCAGAAGCCTCTGTGCTGCGAGGTCAGAAGACCAAGCAGTCGTAAGATCGAATCCACGCGACAGAGTGAGCTCCCGTCGCTTGTCCCAGCTCCTGCCAACCTAGCAGTTCGAAAGCATGCAAATGCAAGTAGATAAATAGGTACCACCATGGTGGGAAGGTAACAGCGTTCCATGTCTAGTCGCGCTGGCCACGTGACCACGGAAACTGTCTTCAGACAAACACTGGCTCTACGGCTTGGAAACGGGGATGAGCACCGTGCCCTAGAGTTGGACACGACTGGACTAAATGTCAAGGGGAACCTTTACCTTTACCTATCCCTCATACAAACTTCTCTGCAGGGATCTGGAAATGAAGATTCCAGAGGGATGTCTAGCTTGGGGGTGGGGGGAGCACCACTTCACAGATGGCAGGGTGAGGTGGAACTCACTTCCTTGCTTCCCCCTAGCATGTGGGCTGGGGAGGTACATTTGCTTCATCAAGTGACAAGCGGGTCCTCCAATGCCTGGATTCATGGCCCACACAAGTCCAGGCTCTTCAGCTTATCCAATAAAGATGTGGCCAATTTTTCACATTCCAAAAGCTTTTGGTGTTTGTACTTCTTGCTTGCCTGCCTTGCATGCTGCTCCCCACATCCATGCCACTAGCATTTCAAGTTCTGTGCATGGACTGGGAACAGACATGTAGCTAAAGTGGAAGCCCTTGCAGGTTTAAGGAACTGTATTTTAACCACCACAAAGGCTCTCTTTGCTTGTAATGTGGAATGAATTCAGTCAGTTATCAATATAGCTTAATGGGTACAATTGTATTCTGAAACTGAAGTTGGCATTGAATCTTTGAACTTTAAAGGAAGACTTTTTCATCTGGAAATAGAGGAAATTAAGAATTTCCATAAGGGGTAAGAAACTGTCATAATAGGACCTTAAAAGAGTGGCCTTGGCTGCCAGATGGGTGATATATAAATCAAATCAAATCAGATGAAATCAGATGAAATCAAATCAAATCAAATCAATCAATCAATCAATAAAACAACTTGCCCCAGAATGCTAAGAGAACATTAGGCTTAGCCAAAGATCTAAAATCTATTGACCATTATATCCTATTCCATAGCTCCACCAACTCAGTGGGAGTGACTTCACTGGCCATGGCAGATTGCCACTAATTAAACTGCCCCCAGTTTCTTCCAGTACATCTGACTCTAGGTGAAACATCTAGGATAAAAACTAGCCAAGAGTCTTCTTGGCCAGAAATAACTTAAGAATGCGTGCACCAGACTTGCCAGGAATAGAGCAGCAAATTTGCTTAATCATCTAATCTAAATCCAGTTATCTTCTAATGGAACCTAATTCCTACAATCTAGACATTATTTCTTCTGTAGTAAGTATGGATCTTACTGGCTGGATAGCTCAGTGAGTTAAGCATCAGGTTGCAGAGTCAGAGGCTGGGAGTCCAGTTCCCCATCGTGCATCTCAGAAGAGCCAGCCTGTGTGGCCTTGGGCAAGCTACACAGTCTCATGATGCCCCCAGAAGAAAGGAATGGTAAACCACTTTTGAGTACTCTGTACCTAGAAAAACTTTGTAAAGGGTCGCCAAAAGTCAGAATTGACTTGATGGCAGGCACACAATTATTATTATTAGGTATAGATCATAACTAGTGCTGTAACTGATTTTATAGTTAATCAAGCATGGTAAGGCAAGCATCCCTCAACCTGATGCTAGAAGGCTGGGAATGATGGGAACTGTAATCCAACCCATCTAAAAGGCACCATCTTGGGAGAGCCTAGTCTAAGGTAAAGAAGTTCCAACCAAAATGAAGTATCATGTGTATTGTTATGTTAATATGAAAGGGAAAAATATCTCTTTATTGAATGAACTGTGCATTGGATAAATTTCCTCTTCTAACAAGCACAACTTTGGAAGAGTTTTAAGTCAGGGTGGTTTTTTTTAGTGTTTTTAGGAAACCTAAGGGAAAATATTACATAATATCCATATAGGAAAAAAAAAATTTGTCTTTGGGACAAAGTGTATGTATTAGAAATAGTAAAGGATTTATTTATTTTCAGTTGCTTGTCTCAATTATTTAAGATCCCATTCTAAAACTGATAAATGAAAAAAAGTATTTAAAGAGAAAATACATTTATCAGTTTAGGGCACCCAAACTAGAATTACTAGGACTCTGTTTTCTGCCAATGGTTTTAAATCTGTGTGAAAAATTGAGCAATTATTCAGTGTGCATTTAGAAAATAAACTTTTGACAGTATTTAGTTCATGAAATATGGAATATTGTGATTATTTATCACTGGAGTAAATGTTGATATATTTTCTACTTTACACAGAGATCAAAAAAAATTTTGTTCTATAATAGTGTCCTCATAAAAATATTAAGCGTACATATTTTGCAGTGTCTATAGCATTTTATCCAATTGATGTTACTTGCTGAGGAATCTTCTTTGATCCAATGAAGGCCACTTACTCTTCATAGCACAGACAGGAGCCTGATTTGGGGCAATGCCTTCTCCCCTCAACAGCTCATCTCAATCCCAAATCTGCTTAAGACAATTGGGAGACCCTTTGGGGAAACATGGGAGTTGCTGAGGTCTTGAAGGACAAGCGGAAATTTGACCAGAAATCTTTCTCCCTGTTTCATGGATGGAAGGCTGTACTGGATCAAACATATTCCATTACTGGAATGACAACAATCAGATATGAAGCTATAAAGTAATTTTGTACAAATCATAATTGTGTTTTCTTGAACTGTAGTAAGATGTGGATGCTTTAAACACAGTATCATAACTGGATTTTTAAAATAAATGGAGCTGAAGAATTGTAGTTAAGTGCAGGTTATGGTTTCACTGTTGTAGAACCTCCTTTTTGCATGGATAAGGCTCCAGTTTTATTTCCTGATCCAAGCTGGTTCATGAAGTCTTCCTTCCAATCTGGATAGACTGTATGGAGCTACATTGATCATAGTTTATTATTGGTCATACTGTATATCAGCTCTTATATATGGCTGTTGAAATGGGGGCAACACAAATATTATAGATTTCACTGAATTTCCCAGTTCCTTCAATCAAATTTAAAACAAGACATTGGCTAGAATCATACTGGTGTTTGTGTAAGATAACTTGCACAACTTACTATCGCTAATGGCAGCTAACTGAGAAGTTGCTGGGGGCATGTCATGGTTGAATGCCTGGTCATGCACCTGATTCCACAACTATGGTGTGTCGAACAGCTTATCAATTAGTTGCATTTAGCCACAGTGAGTTATGCAGACATTTTGTGAACAATAGTAGGATTCCAGCCATTAAAATTCAATTTGGAAGTTTATTTCAAAATTTTGAATTGAAACACTTTAGATTGGATGCATTTCCTGACTGAAGCTTGCCAAAACCAAAAACAAGTGTAAAATCTCATTAAGCTCTCAGCCACTAATTAACATTTCATGCTGTCAGATTTTAAATGTTAAATGCTGTCAGATATTAAATACTGTTAAATGACAATTTCTCAAATTGTATTGCATGCCAACTGAAATATACATGCCTGGCATATTATATTTGACATACAGTCAAATGTAAAATACAGTACCAGACATTTTTTCTAATGGTGTTCAGATAATGTGCGTGTAGATGTGGGGTGTGGGGAGTCTACAGAAACTTATCTGGGGCTCCTCAGTGATAGAAACACTTCCTCAAAAGAAAGCCAAAAAAAAATCATAAGAGATCTTTTTCCACAATTCATAACTGCTGGAAAATGCTGAAAGTATTTTAAGGCACAGTTCTTGCTGGCTCAATTCAGTTACAACAAAAAATCCATGCCCACTGGAACTTTTTCCAGTGAGGAAACTGGAAACATTTACTTTTGATGTTAAACAGCTATATTTCCAAATGAGATCTAAGCTTGGGGAAATGTGGCATCCTTAAACTCTAGTTCTGAAGCTCTCAATAGGATGCAAAAAAATCGCTTTGCAAGTGTTTTCAGGAGCTCAAATCTCAGAAGTCTTTGAATTACTCAAGTCTCTGTTGGTCAGTACTGCACTGATACAGTCAGAACTTCATTGGTCACTGGCATTTTTGCTGTGGAATTGGCTCTAAGGGAATTTCTTGTGCTGTTTGGTCATTTTTGCCCATTTATTTCACCACCTACACTTTCTAGCTGTTCCATCTAGTTGATCTCTTCTGCTTCTTTGCCTGGAGTTCTTTGTCATGTGCAGGAATTGCTCTGGTTATCTCAGAACTCCCCACGTGCCCTTTTCCTGGTAGTGTTTCTCACTAACAGTAATTCATAATTATTCAAATACACAACCATTTAGGACTGGTTAGAGTTAGAGCAATTGGTACTGTAGGTATTGAGAAAAATCACTGGGTTTTCTTTGCACGCTGTCCAAAAGAGAGCAGAAGGGAAAGAGAAGCAAAATATTGTAGCACTTTAAAAAACACACATTTACTTTAATGTAAGCTTTCATAGAACAAAATCTATAACTTGTCTAGTGATGAGGGATGGGGGTGGGACTATACCATACATTAATAGGAATACACAAAGAAATGGTACATTTGTTAAGCCTGAAAATTCAGTATTGCTTATATGTCTATTCTTGGATGGAACAGGATTTCATACCCCAACTGAACTATAGATATGCAACACTGAACTTCAAGATCTGTTACGTCTACATCCTACCTCATAAGGCATTGTGCCAGCTCCACTGTGGTCTGCCTTTAGTTTTGAGCCAGCATCAGATCCATTTAAATGCACACCTTTTGTAACTCTGCAAATAGTGTCACTTCTTTAGAAAACCTTTCATCTGTGAAAGCGAAGATCACCATTCTGAAACTCTTCTAGTTTGATACACTTGGCTTAGTAAAATCTATAGCAAAAAGAGAGATGCCATATTTTCAAATTGTATCTAGTCAACTCAAATATAATGCTTTCTTAATGACTATATGTCTTCTTTTTCTTTACTTTTTTTGCTTTTATTAGTACTTTTGATAATTTGGAGATTTTATATAGACTAAATTAAAGCTTTGCCATCTGCATAAATACCAGGAAATCAGTGATACTTTTCAGAAAAACCCAGATTCTTTCTTACTTTTTTCTAGCAAGTTTTTGTAAACATTTCAACATCAAGCCGTGTGTGTGTGTGTGTCTGTGTGTCTGTGTGTGTGTGTTTTGAATCTCAAGTTTTTGATACTTACATGCAAAAATAAAAATTCAGCAGGTTAGAGGAAATTGCAACAATGTGTTTATGGGCATATGCAAAAGGTCTTTAGAATCAGAAGTGTACTACATTTCTATTTTAGGGTTTGCTTTTATCCCAAATTGGACATGCTTATTTCTCATGTCTATTAACTATGTAATAACTAAATAATAACAATAATAACAATAGTAGTAGTAATAGTTATTATTTGGGGAAACTACCCAAGGTTAAGCACCTTTATGTTCCTTGATTTCAGTTTAAATAACAAGCATATGCCAACACATTGCCATTGGAACTGTTCAGTGGTGGTTGAATTTTGCACAAACAGATCTAAATCCAAAATTAATCCCAAATACCACGGACCTATTGACTTGCATATATCGTGAGTTCCAAATTCTATACATTCCAATGGTTCCATTCTAGTTGGGACTAACATTGGATTAGGTCATAGTTTTCACAAAATTTAACCATTGAACAAGACACCCCAACTATTTTGCTCTCTGTTAATTAAGTACTATGATTAAGTACTTGTCTAAAATTAGCTGCAACACAGTAGACTTTTAAAGAACTAACTGAAATACCTAGCCACAGTAACAATATGCTTAAATGCGGGGGGGGGGGGAGAATCACCATTAAATATGGTGGGAAATACTCTACATGCTGGGGAAGTAAAAGAACAATAGACCTTCACAGTGTGCTGATCTGTACAGTAAGTGGAGTGCACCAACAGATATGCACACATACTGATTCTTGCAAAAATAAAAATAAAATAAACTACCATTTTACCTTTAATAAACTTACGAGGTATAAGAAAACTATTAGTATGTTTTCTTTTTTAGCATAGGTAAGCTAAATGACCCATACTAATCAAATGTTGTTAGGTCATTTTAAAAGATGCTGCTATAGGTCTACTGGGTATATTTTCTGTGGATCCCTAGAGCATTGAGCACATGTTATTATAGTAGAACTAGGAGCCACAACACTGTCATGCTATATTCTTAGCTCAGACACTTTTGGCAGTGCCACAGAAATCTGCAAAAGCTGTTTCGTCAGAGAAAATCACAGAACTGTAGCTCGATTATAGGACTTGCTTTTTTCTTTGCACATTAAAAGCTCTAGGTTCAGTCTATGAAACCTTCCCACTCCAGAGGAGCTGATCAGCAATACTCTGAAGACCATTTTTAGGCAATGAAGACAATATCTGACTAGAGAGATGAATAATTTGACCTAGTGTATAGCAACTTCCTAGGTTCTTAGGGTTGAGATGAGTGATAACACCAAGACTAACAGACTATCTGTCAAACTACCTTCAACCCATTTCACAGCTGCTGTCCTTCCCCCTACAAAAATGCTACCACTAGTCCAAAATACAAGAACACATTAATTGTTTAGAAATGAAATATTAATATTTAAAGGACAGCTGATTTCTGTACAAACAAACAAAAAGCTTCTCTGGGCACTCAGCTCTGTCAGGTTAGCCTTCAGGACTACAATGATTTTAAAGTCCCCACCAGGCTCATCCTCTTGCTTGTTTCTGCACATGAAATGAATAGTGAATGAGACATGCAGCTGTGCAGCAAGCCATGTAAGACGCCACAAACTCTAATTTTACATGTAGGGGGTCTGTGTATGATCAACATGAGAAAATAACTTGCAGTTCCTGGTATCAGAACAGTTAGAACATAGCAAGGTGGACTGAAAAAATAAGGCTGAAGAGGAAAGCCATACTGTTCCGATTCAGCAAGTTGCAGTGATTTAAACAAATTCCAACACAGAGTTTTTGTCACAAGCTGTATACTGTAGCTGTTTTCAGTTCCTGATTGATTATTACTGCTTATTTTCACATTCTCTAAATCTATCTCTTTTCTGATTCCTTTGACTCACATTTGGGTTCCTTCTCTCTGCAATGCTTGGTACTGTTTGGTGAGTGCATCTCTTACTGAGATTTGTATCTGCACTCAGAAAAAGAATTTTCTCCTCTCTTTTAAAAACCAGCATCTTTTAAAGAAATAAATACAAAATAAAATTTAAAAACTGGAGAAAATTCTAAAAATGATTCTCTATTCTAGATTTTGTTTGTGGTGACTTATTCACTAATATGGAAAGCTTCTGAAATGAACCCTTTCCAGGGAGGATTCATATCTTTCAGTTGTCTTTCACAGTAACTCTTTAAAGAACATTGAGGAAATCCTTTAAAAAATGATCCTCTGTGCTGGATATGGGTGGTTTTTGTTTGTTTCTTTGTGGATTAGCACTGAGAATGAAACCTTCCCACTCAAAATGCTCTTTCTGCTGGAACTTCGCCTCAGTGCAAGGCAAAACAAGCAAAGAAAAATACTTTTGTATTTTCTGAGATATGATTTTTTAAACCCAGGAAGACAGGATTTGTCCCTCTCTAACTGGCTGGAGATCTCAGCAAGATGCAGCACCAGAGCTAGAGGTTATTCCCCATTGTACCTTGAATGAAAAGAGCCAACCTATGTGCTCTTGGGCAAGCTGTTCAGTTCCATGGCGCCCACAGAAGAAGGGAATGGTACACCACTTCTGAGTACTCTCTACCTAGAAACTCCTGGAAAGGGTTGCCATAAACTGGAATTGACTTGATGGCACATTATTATTATTTCTCATTGTTAGTACCAATTTGAGGCTTGCATTGTCTGGACATCAGGAAAAATGCTGGTATCAACCACATACAATTAGATACATATGGGAGAACAAGTGTTCCATCTGCACAAGTCCATTGTTTCAGATGACAAGATCTGACTCATCCCATATATTGAATAAATAATCTGTTAAAATGGTAATGAATGTTTGACCCTGAAAACTAGAAGTGTATATTAAAACTTCCAGAATCAACCAAGGTAATATTTGTCATGACCCACTTTCTTTTCCTCCTCTCTTACCATTTGTATTGAGCTTGGATTGCTTAGAAACCACAAGCTGATTTAAATATGACTCTGTTAGGAATTGTATTTGGCAAGCTGCTGTGCTGTTGTTGGACTCAGTAGTGCTGAGCAATGCGGACACATAAGTGGTGTGTTTGTGTGTTTGCGTATATACAGGGGAGGGAGAGAAGGGGAGAGATGCTGCAGGGAAATTAGATCTGTCGCTGCTGTTTCCGAAATGAAAAAGCACGGGTTTTTAAAGAAGGAGATTGCTTTCAATCACTGTGTTTTCAACCACAGGCATATTGCCTTTGCATGTGCGGTGGCTTATTATTCACTTGGCTCATTATTGGGCTCAGTTCTTAGTATTTGCAGTCCACAAGTTGTAGCTTTTCGAATATTCTTCCAATTTCTTTCTTTAAAACAAGCATCCCAGAATTAAAATATTTTAATCATAGGCTTGTTGACTTCCCAAAGACTAGCTTCTGGCTCAAGGTAGGGTTTACTGTAGTTCATCATGCTTATAACAACTTGGTAATGCTGACCTAATTTCTATTTCTAATATGCCTTCCACTCTAGAGGAACATATATGCAGTTTAAAATCATGGTTTGATGGATGGAATCCTATTTTGAAATGAAATGCCTAAAGAAATACTGGACTGGAGACAGACAGGAACTTAATGGTCTTAATTACAGTGGCCTCTTCTTACTTACATTTAGGAAGGTGGTTAAAAGCATTCCTTTGATAAGGCTTTTGGAGCCCTCCTAAATATTTTGGCTGCCAAGAGTGTTGCAGTGTGCTCTTACTAGTTTATGTTGTTCAACTGCTTTTACTATATATTGTTTTGATTTCCATAAGGAGAAGGAAAAATATGGTTTTTCAAATGGTTTAAACAAAAAAATAAATGCCTCAAGGCAACAAGTGTATGCTGAGATGACTTACAAGAATGCCTTCACTTAAAATATCTATCTATCTATCTATCTATCTATCTATCTATCTATCTATCTATCTATCTATCTATCTATCTATCTATCTGTCTGTCTGTCTGTCTGTCTGTCTGTCTGTCTGTCTGTCTGTCTGTCTGTCTGTCCGTCCATATACATTTATATCTGATCATTACTGTGGTTTGTTAGGGGAGAATCATATGAACTCTTTTCACCTTTTGTTGATAGCAGTAGTTTGATGATAATTTATTTAAAAGATTATGAAATGGAAAACAATAGCAAATAATGAAGGGAAGATACATTTGTGTGTTTGTTTAACTTATATACCACCCTGTTACTACAAGGCACTATTCTGGGTGGTTTACAAGTGAAATACAACCTCAAACAAGAGGCAAAGAATTCCAGGTAAGGGGCAGAGCAAGAGGCATGTGTGTCAGGCAGGATTGCATTGAAAAGCCTCTTTAAGGAGACACATCTTCAGTAGCTTCCTAAGCATTAGGGGGGAGGGGGCCGGGGGCAACTCAACTAGCAGTTGGTTCCAAAGTACGGGGCCACTGTGAAGAAGACCCAGCCATTTGTAGATTATTGCCTGGTCTCCTTTGGAGTAGCCACCTGAAGGAGCACTGCCTGGGAGGATCTGGTGGTACAGGTAGGTGACCTTGGGAAAGGGCACTCTGACAAGTAGCATGGTCCCAAACCATGGAGAGCTTTATACATAAGCATCAAGAAGTTTCATTCTTCAAGAGGCTTTTGATCCACAACCACCCTAATGTAGCATGAAACTTTTTTAAAAGAGTGAGCTATATCAAAGAAGATACTACTGTCAAATAGAGAAAAGCCTTCAGCAGATCTATAAAAGTAGTCCTTTGGAGTCAGGAGAAGTAAAGGCTCTAGTGCTCAGGAAATGACAAGTAGCAACTTCCTTTGAGTACCGCAGACATGTTTCTAAATGAAATTAATTTGCTTGAAAGCAAATCAGATTCATCTCAGTGCCAGAAGATAGAAATTACAGATGTAGATCAAAGAGAGAGCATGCAGGAGAGAGTTAGTGTAGAAACAATGGATTTTCCAGCAGTAATAGGTGATGGTAGTGGTAGTGATGGTGGTGGCAGCAGTGTTACAAAGTCCGTAAGAGTGTTATGTTGTAGGACAGGAGAAGAGCAGAAAAGAGAAGGGATTGGACAATGGGAAAAGAAGCAGAAGAAAACAAATGCAGAGCTAGTGCAGATAAAGGCAGAGAGGCTGCAAGAGATGTCAGAAGACAATATGAAAAACAGTGCACGAAGAGGAGTGTGATATCATCCCATTTCTTTTCAGGCAGACCTAATTATGCCTTATTAACCCCACTTCCTTTTTTCTTGATTGAATGCAACCCACTTCCTTTCCACCCCCTCCCAATTCAGACACTAATAGGAAAGATGATGATGAAGTAAGCTGATGGATGGGGTGGTGGTAATTCAAAATGTGGTGTTGGAGGAGAGCTTTATGTGTATCATGGGCTACCAGAAAGGCAAATAAGGATGTAGGAGATCAAATCAAGCCTGAACTCTTTCTAGAAGCAAAAATGGCTCAACTGAGGCAATTGTATTTTGGGCACATCATGAAAAAATTGACTCACTGGAATAGACGATTGTGCTGGCAAAAGCTGAAATTCCAGTAAAGGAAGCCACAGTCTTTAGTTTGCAAGACCTGTGAAGGGATGTTAATGACTGGACCATTTGGAGGTCACTAGTGCATACGGCCACCATTATGTCAGAAGTGATGTAACATCCCATAACAATGACAAATACAAGAGCCGGATCCAATGGCATAGTTGTGCTGCAACTGCTTGAGCAACTGAAACTGGAAGAGGGGCAATTCACTTCCTCTCTTGTGCATCTCCAAAACCTGCTCCAGAGGAATAGAAGATCCTTGGGAGTACATTATGAGGGAGTTCAGGGGACTGAAGGGGAAAGAAGAGGAGGAGAAAGTCTTGAGTCATCATGATACTGGATTTTGGTGAGGATGATTGTGACCAGCCCAACCTGGCTGCCCTTTTCTTTCCCTGGGCTAGCCTTAAGCCCAAATCATGAGCTCCAAACTGTTTTAGTTCTGAAGCAAATAATAAAGTAGTTTATTTATAAAGCATAATGGTTGCATGGTAGAATTCTTAGACTTGCAGTTTCATGTGTTCTAATTCCAACTATAGCAAGTTCTCTCTTTTATACAATGTAACTACAATAAACAACTCCCTTTCGAAACCCACACTGTTGTCTCAACATACAAAGGAACCACCTCCCTCTTTCCTCTCTGTCTCTTTCCTCTCTTCTCTCTCTTAACTCTTTTCAATCTCTCTCCGCTTGTTTTAAATATTTATTGTCTTCTCCGGATTGGTTTTCTTTTCAGCTAATCATGTTTTTTCTTGATGTTGCTGGGTAGAATAGGTGAGGGTTCCGTCATAATGAGAAACCATGTACAGTTGGCAGTGGTTGCTATCAATAGAAGCCAAAGTGCCATGCTTCCTATGGAATTTTGTTGACACCGTCCTTTCTGAAATGGGTTTTACAATCTATTAACATGGCATCTTCTACTGAAGCAATTTGTAAAAAAAAAAAGTATAGAATGGTTAGGACAGACAGTCAAAACTCGTAAAAGGAAAGGAAGAGAGAGAATGACCCATTTTGTTTTGAAAGTCATAGACAAAGGATGTCAATAGGATGAGAAATAGAGTAAGCCATGCTAAATATATATTGTTATAATATATCTCAGATTTTGTAAGTGTTGAAACCAAGGTCTCTGTACTAAGCAGCAAGGAATATTCAGCAAAGTTCTGAGATATCATCCAGTTTGGCCTTTTACACATCAAAGAAAATGGAGGAAAATGAGGACACTGCTTTGTATAAAATTGTGATGCTAATTTATATCTACCACTGCAAAATTAGAAGTGATTTTTATACATTAAGCAGAATTGCAGTGGATCTTACTTAAGTGGGGAAGACAGTGACCAGCAGTTTTGAGGTCCCTGAGTGACCTTTTTGTACTTCTTTAGCTTTAAATCAGACTTGAACAGGACAGCTCTTCTCCAGGCAGAAGGAAACCCAAAACAGGTAGGCTCACTGTGGAAACAATGTGGTACGTAGTTATGAAGTCAGGTCAAGGTGTTCTTTCCCCTTCCTCCATCCACTCAATCTCATGTGAGCCTTGATTAACTAAGACTGCAGTGAAGCATTGAGCATTACCATTGGCTGTTGTAGTTCTTTTGGTCAATATGTAATACTGAGTTAGAGGAAGTAATTTTGTGGTTTAATGAGTATAAGGCAACTTTTGATGTTCTTGAGGGGATGAAAGTTTTGGCTTTCAAACAGTTATTTTCCCTGCAGCACATCTTTACCATTTTTGTAGTGATGCATATCATTTTAAATGTTTCATGCAGATTGGTTTGTAAGGTTTGCATAAGAGGTAGTGTGTAAATATCTTAGATACATTTTAAAACATGATTAAGTATCTTAATCTTCAGGTTATCTGTCATTTTCACAAGTTCAGGGAAATTCAATTCAAAAAAATTTCAGCATTTTTTTCTGTTTAGTATTCCAGGCTCACATTTTTACCACTTAGAATTCCAACCCTGTAGCATTTAGACATTTTAGACATTTTTTTAAAGGCTGTCAAATTTGCTAACACTTGGTGTGATGTGAATTATTCTCTTACATTCAGTAACATTCAGAAATTGCTTGGCATTCAGAGAAAACACTTCAATTTTTTCATGTGACATTTTAGGGTTTTTCTTTTTTCTTTTACAGAAGCAGGATATACATTAGTGAAACCGTGCTTGTAGATTCTGTTTTCTGAATTCTATGTTGTAATTGGAAATAAACTGTCCTTAATCCACTTCCTTATCTTAAACAAGACTTTTTTTTCCAGTGCAGCCAACAGTGGAATCAAAACAGCTTAAATCAAATATGCATTGAGATATAAATCTTGTAAAATTAATATATTTTCAGTCGAAAAATTTGATGGATCAGAGGTTGTAAAGGCTATTTTTTTTTAAAGATAACAAATCCTAAAATCCCCCTGCCACTGTAACCATTGGCATTCTGGGAGTAGAGTCCAAAAGAGTAACTTATACCAGCTCTGGTTCTGAGCTTTCATATGCTCGCCATACATTTCACATGCCTGAGCAAACAACACAGAAATCCTTTCTTTAATATAATGAAGTTAACTACTGTTCAAAAGGCACGCACTGTAACATAATAGACTGAATGAAAAATTGCCTTGCATGCTTGAGATTTTTTTAGAGTAATGGACAGAAACCATATGGCATGTTGATTAGAGTATCAGGATTTAATAGAGGGTCATAGTTTCAATTTTTAACTGTGAATATCCTAAGACAGAAAGAGACATTAGAGGTAGGCCAAAACTACACACTCCAGAAATTCTGGATTGAATCTGCACTGACTCCTATTGTAGCACATGACATCAAACCCTGCTGTTGTTCAAAATGGTGCCCAACTCAATTCTTTTCTGCTCCAATTTCTACAGATACACTGCAGTTTCATGCACTACAGGACCACCCTTTTTTCTAATCAGTTGTGTGCCCATGTCTTCTCCTACCAGCCCCATTCACCAACTCCTTACCCCCTCCCTCAACTGACATTGTGTCTTCAATTTTTTCTCTCTCTCTTTTTCTCTCTCCTTTTTTCTCCCTTGGTTTGTACCTGTGGATGTTGATTTGTGTAATTTCCACCATCTGTTGGTGGAAATGAATGGGAGCCTGTTTAAAAAGAAGAAGAAAACAAAGACATGCTAAGTGGCCAAATGTACTTAATCTATAGTCCATTTTTCCTGGTGGTGAATATTTTCAGCAAGAATTTGTTTCACCCATATGATTTTTAAAAAAATGTATTTATTTATTTATTTATTTATTTCATTTATACCCCGCCTATCTGGTCAATTGTGACCACTCTAGGCGGCTTACAACACACACTAAAAACAATAAACAGATAAAATCCAACTCTTTTATATTATTCTAAAGATATTTTATATTATTTTAAAGATACATTCTAAAGATGTAAAAGGCATTGCCTTCTATCAAATCAGACCATTTCTTCAGAGCTTCAAAAACCTTCTTTTTTGGACTATAATTCCCAGCAGCCCTTAGCCAATGTGACCAATGGATATACTGGCTAGGGGATTCTAGGAGTTGTCACCAAGGAAGCAACTTTCTCAGTCACTATAGCCCAGCCTTGCCCCAGCTGCTGCTGCCCAGATGTTTTAGATTAGAATTCCCCAGTAATAAATTGACTTAAGTCTTCCATCTATATAGCCACTTAACAACAAGTGAACCCCACTGAACTCAGCTGGACTTGTTTCTGTGTAGCACAGTGTACTGAAGAACTATATGGCAACATCCCAAAGAACTGCATGAGTAATTATGTACAAGCTGGTAAGGACTTATATTTCTCCCAACACCCAATATGTTGCTTAAAAATACACATATAGGTGTTAACTAAAAATAAATATCTAGTAGTTAAAATGTTGTTTTTAATAGCTGAAATGCTGACCAGAATCCTATTGGTGTTTGTAAAGTTTACATTAACTTAACTTCAGCAGATTATAGCCAATCAATGAAGTGCTAGGACATGTCTCCGCTGCATACCTTATCATGCTCCAAGCTGCACAACTCAGATGTTCCCTGTGATCTCATCAATTACTTGCAATTAGCTGCATTGGGCTGCACAAATTGGGTTCCAGATACTATTTTTAAAATAACTGATGTTCACATTTGTGGAAGCAAGATTTCTTATTTCAGAGATGGATGAGAAACTTTTTCCTCACTTGCAGAAAGTAGATGTGGTCATGGTGATCCATGCATGAGTTTCTGTCATTTGCTTTATGTGGGGCTATTAATGGATGCCCCTCCCACTGTGACTGTATGACAGCTATGTTGAGTCAATTACATTGGTTCCAATAGTTTTCCAGGTTTATTTCACAGTGTTGGTTACTATAAAGTTCCAGGTGGCTTGAAAACCACAACCTAGTGGACCACCTCTACTCACATAGGTCCTTGTGTCAATTGAGGTCACCTGGAACTACCCTTTTTAAAATGGTAAGTGTTAAAGCAGCTCAGTTTGAGTAGGTCAGTATTTTCATGTTGCTGCCTCTATGCTTTCTTCCTTCCTTCCTTCCTTTGATTTCTATACTGCCCATCTGTCAGCAAAGGGCGGTTTAAAACAACTAAACAGTAAGAACAATAGAATCACAAAATATAACAACATCAATAAATTAAAAAGTGCAAAACAAAATACCATAAAATACAATATGAGACATAATAAAATACAATAAAACATGGCGGTAAATTAGATATTACTGTGCTTTGGAATTCTCTTCCCAAGTCCCAGTGAAGCATGATATCCCTGTGGGGATTCAGGAGGGGATATAAAGTGAAATTATTTCAGTGGGTCTATGGTGATATTAAACTGCTATTCTACCACCTGTATATTGAAGCATCATGTGATCATATAAATAAGATTAGTCTGTTTGATGGGTTTAGGTTATTGCTTTTTTTCCATTCATTTTTGCATTTTTACTATTTCTATGTAGTATATTGTTACATTTGTTATATCTGTAATTATTGTTTTTGTTGTGATGTATGCCATTCGGGGTTCTTCAGGCACCAACATACATACATATTTACATACTTACATGCATGCATACACATGTAAGTGATACAATTAGACCTTCAGACGTCTAAAACCAACAGTTTCGAGTAGGAAATAGAAATAAATCTTGTGACGTAACATGGTTTGTGAAGGAAGACATGTTAGTGAGCCGTCCTCGGGAGAAAACATGCAAAAAGAGAGTTGTGAATGTGTGGAAGGAGTACTTATAAAAATAGAAGAAGAACCAGTAATAGAAAGGAAAGCAACAGAAGTATGTCTGGTGGAAGAATTAGGGGAGGAGAAAGGGGAGGAGCTGGATTTGATAGTGTGGGAGTAGGTGATAAAAGACAGGGAAATTGCGCGGGAGAGGAGTTTGGAAATGGAGGAGAGAAAAAGAGAATGGAGAGATTGCGCGGTGCAAACAGAAAGGGAGGAAGAAGCCTCTCCTAAGGTCTGTAACCTGTGGAAGGACTTCCCAAACCTAAAGACAGGTGGCGGGTTGTTACCTGATCCCAATTCGCCGAGAAGTGAAAGGGAAAAGCTAAAACCATTGGAATGGACGGTAGTGGTTTTCCCACGCAACCATGGTGGGGGCAGGAAGGTGATCCGCCCCAATCCTTCTCACAACCTCCCCCCAACAGAAGGGGACTGGGCGAGACATCCTTGCTGTGGGACGGTGTGCGCAGTAAGGAGTGCTCCTCTGCGAGGGATGACCGATCGCGAACGGTTTGGACCAGCCCCAATGTGAGGAGTGATTGGATTACTCCCGAAACAAAAATTGTCAGTTACAAGACGTTACCAGAGTTAAGTTGTTTAGACCCGTTGAAGTTATTTGAAAATGATGTAGAAAACAATAAAGTAGAGACTGTTGATTTTTTGAATTCGCCCCCGTCTCTTATTCCCGCCAAAATGAGGGAACCGTCCGAAAATCCAGATGAACCTAATCACATGGTTGCCTGATTAATTTTGGAGTGGCACAGATTTTGTGGCATAACAGTCATAATTACAGAACTAAAGTTACAGAGAAAGCAGCTTTCCCCCATCTGTGATGATGTCAAAATATCTTATTTTAATGTTCATGTTCTTTCTGTGTGCTACTTCATTTCAGTCTTAGACTCAATCAGGCATAATTAGATTTATCTTCAATTTAATTAGTGAATTTTTAATTTCTAGAAATTGCTATGTAAAAGGGTGAAAGAAAAATACTGTTCCTTCTTGTTTCACCTCTTCCACGTTATCCTGTCTGCAGAGGAAAGTGTCAAACTGAGAGCTTGGGACTAGTTTATGAAAAAATAAATTAATTGCTTGTAATTCTTTAAAACGGTTAATAATGATTTTTAAAAGCTGTTAATTATTTGTTATAGTGGCCAGAATCTTGTTGCTGTTTGTGTAACTTCTTGTGGCTGATTGACAAGGTATTATGCTGCACAGCCAGTGTGTGGCCAGACATGCGATCAAGACATGCCCCAGCACCTCATCAATTAGCCTCGATCAGCCATGGTAAGTTACACAAACCTTACACAACACTAATAAAATCCTGGTCATTGCAAGTGATGTAAACATGTTGAGTATTGACTAACGTTTCCCATTGCTTTAACCTTTGGAGATAGTTCAGGGGAGGAAGTGCAAAGATGAAGCTCTGAGTAAGGAAATAGACTTGCAAGAACTTTTTCCAAGGATTTTTAAGAGAAATGGTTTTCAAAGACATAACCTCCCAACTGTGTTGCTTTTAGTTAAGTCCCACTCTCTTCCTTTAATCAAATTCCTAATAAAAAAATTACTTAAAAATGTGTGAACAACTCATGGCTGTGCTGGGGAGGGAAGGGAGAAGAGCCCATGGCTTACAATACTTCATTCCTGTCTTGATAAACCATAGTTTATTTCGATGACTCAATGCAGGCATAATCCACTGAGGTTTCTTCTTTATAATAGCATTTATATTCTCCAAGGCATTTCAGAAATCTTGCTCCCTGTAGTTCAGTTTTACACACACACACATACAATTTTCAAACATACTACAGAAGCTCCTTTTTACTGTAGATGGTACAGGCAAGAATATTAAAAGGGAAAGGTCTAAACAAATGGCCAGTGTTAAACTTTTCATAGCCTTTTTCCCCCAGGCCTTCTGTTTTGAAATAGGGTAAAGGGAGCTGAGAATGAAGGAAGCCTTGCCCCTTCCACTACTTATCTTTCTCTATTGGGCAGGGAAGGTTTGTTGTGGTGATGTAGGCACATTCAGCTGAACACGGGCACAAAAAGCCACACAAGAGCATTGCGGGAGCGAGGTTCCCAGTTGCACTGCTATTTGTGATCACGTTCAACTGTTCATTTGAACGAAGGAGGTCAAGAGGGAATGGCAGGGCTCAAGCACAGTTCTACAACTCTTTCTACATGATTTTAAAGCAGAGTGCCTGGATAGGGTTATTTTTGTAACTGAAAGTGCTTTACAAGATTATTTTTAGCAGACCCTGTTCAGATTGTATACATGACAATGGCATGAGAACACAAATATGAGTGATGATGTTTTTCAGTAATTCGGAAAAATCATACCATGTAACACCTGTATGATATTTTGATTATTTTTGTCTGATACCTTTATGCCTAACGCAGACATAGAAACCTAAAGTACTTAAGGTCTCTAGATAACAAATTTTATTTCCAAACTCTTGATATGTCTACTTTCAGTGCATGGAACTGGACTAGTTATTGATTGTTTTTGAAAATATATTTTGATCCCAAACATAAATTTAAAACTTTGAACCTGCATGTATTCCTTCTAGTATCTTCATGCCAATGGAATTGTTCACCGTGACTTGAAACCAGAAAATCTGCTGTATGCAACACCAGCTCCAGATGCCCCTTTAAAAATAGGTATATGAGTTTTTCCATCTTTGGTTGGCACGCTGATGTCCTAATTGTCCCATTCATTTTAGCGCTGTCGGGGGGGGGGGGGACATTCACAAATATGAAGGAGAAAGTGAGGACTACCCTGTATAGAAACAGAACCGTGTCCTGCTCTCATAGTAAAACCTTTGTTTGGGGGGAAGGTCAGTTTAGAATATGATTTCACACAAAAAAAATCACTTTAGTGTTATGATATTTAATTGGTAATAATTTTGTATAATATTTTCTATAAGACAAGATACTCTGTTAATTTAATTCCACCTTATTTCAGGAAACAAACATGATAAAATAATAACACTTTCTGATTTGTAACAGCTGATTTTGGACTTTCCAAGATTGTTGCAGACCAAGTGACCATGAAAACCGTCTGTGGAACTCCTGGGTACTGTGGTACGTTCATTTATTACTTTCAATACATTTGGAATTACTTTATTTGCATTCCGTTTGTTTATGATTTCTTGTCTTTGCTTAAACCCAGACCAACAGTAGCAAAAATGCAAATCGCATAAAAACATAGTTAGCTGTATCTGTTAAAGTCATGTGAGTGTTCTTTCACTCATACAGTGGCATTCCTTCTTTGCTTTCTTCTCACCTGTGTGCATCTCACATCTCCTGAGGGCATGGTGGGAGGTGAATTCTTCCAGTAATATAAATCCATTCTGCCAGTGGACAAACAGCATTAGAAACAACTCATGGAAAAGTCTGGACTCAGCACAGAGATTCCCAGGCAAAATGGTGTGTGAGAGAATCTTCTTCTCTCCAAACAAGTAGTTCTTCCTCCGTTTATCAGTCACACAAGAAAGCAAGGTGTTAGCCATCTATTCAGTTTGAGAAAGATTCCCTGTTCAGGAGAGGAAATGTGCTTACAAGGGATGTAGGAGGTGTCAAGAACTGGAACCTTGTCTCTCCAAAGAGGGGGCTGGCGCTGTGTATAACACTACCAACCATTTGAGTGGAGTTCAGCAAAAGAAAAAAGCACACGTGTGGGCACCTTCAAGGCGTTACCTGAGATTTGTTTCTGTCACACACAGTTTCTTTTTGAGTGCACAGACGTTACATCCATATGCAGATATAAGCTCTGGATTGGGGTATCAGTTCATAAGATAAAATATTAATTAATATGTGTTTAACACAAAAACTGGCATCAAAGTACTACACACTTTATCCATTCAGTTTGCTCTCACCTTCTTTTTCTAATTTTTTCAAAACCATAATTCGTTCAGAGATAATGTTGCACATATTCTTTATGCTTGCCTGAAACCTTTTTGCAACAGTATTTTTACTGGTGATACATAATCACTGCCAAGTTTATATTGACCAATGGTTATCTATGTTATAGACTTTAATAAGCAAGTTTTATTCACCTCTTCAATGAGGCCAATTTTTTTTAAATGTAGGATCATTTCACCAGGAGGACAAAAGTAAACTGGGTACCTTTCAGACTGCATTATTAGCATGTTGTTGTTATGTGCTATCAAGCTGCTTCTGGCTTATCACGATGCTATGAATGAGTGACTCCAAAAAGTCCTATTGTCAATGGTCATGTTCAGCTCTTGCAAGCTCGGGGCTTACTTTATTGAGTCAATCCATTTCTTTCTTTGTCTTCTTCTTTTCCGTTGCCTTCCATTTTTTCCAGTGTTATTGTCTTTTACAGTGAGTTTTGTCTTATCAAGTGCCCAAGGTATGTTAGTCTCCATTTTGTCATTTTTGCTCCTAGGAAGAGTTCTAGCTTGATTTGATCTAGAACCCACTTCTTTGTCTGTATGGCAGTCCATGGTATCTGGAAAGCACTCTTCCAAGATCACATTTCAATTTAATCATTTTCCTTCCTGTTGGCTTTCTTCACTGTTCTGCTTTCACATCCATACACAATAATTAGGAATACCACAGTGTAGTTGATCTTCACCTTGGTTTCTAGTGACATATCCTTGCACTTGAGGATCTGTTCTAGTTCCTTCATTGCTGCCCTTCCAAGTCTCCATCTTCTCTTTTCTTGGGCACAGTATCCATTTATACTAATGACTGAACCAAAGTTCTAAAAATCTTAATTTCAGTTTCTTCATTGTCAACATGAAAGTTCTGTAATTCTTCTATATGATTTTTGCCTTCTTAGTGTTCAACTGCAACCCTGCTTTTGTACTTTTGTCTTCCAGACTACACAAACTATTTAGGTTCATGTAACTTTTTTTTCAAGCACTGCAGGGCAACCCATCAAAATAACCCATACCTTCATTTGAGAAAGCATCATTAGCAACTGAATTTGTAAAAGATGTTGGTCACTTTGTTCCATATAGTTTATGACTCACAAACAATATTTTATTGTGACATTAACTATTTAAATCATGTTCTTAGTATATTATTTCATATTTTGATAGAAATAAAGAAATCTTTGTTTTATTACACAATCAGCCTGGGGACTTTTAATAAAAGAGGTACCTCAGACCTGAATAAAGGATTTAAAAAATGAATCAGAGCAACAAAACCAATATGCAAACAAAAACGGGATTCCAAAGTGAAAATATACAAAGCAAAAACATACAGTGAGACATGGCAGAGTTAGCTTTCCATGAATAATTAAAAGTTTTGAAATAGTAACGTGTTGCCTGAGGGTGACAAAGTAGCCAGCTAACAAACCAAAAACAACAGATTAAAAATGTGGTTGTGCCTTATATATAATAAGCTAGGACTGGATATCTTAGATGATGTTCTGGTCAAGATATGGACTGAAAGGAGGCAGGGTGGCTAGAGCTGCTCCTGTCAAACATACACATGCCCTATGTTGTTTGTTTTATTGTTATCTCCCTCTCCTTGGATGGAAGAGCTCCACATTCACCACCATGACCTCTTCTCAGGAATCACCTCACCACAATGACAACAGCCCACCGAGCCCAGCCAAAACAGCTGGATGCCCCCCTGCAGATGCAGGAGCTCCAGCACAGACTAAGATGCATCCACTCTCTTCAAGGCAGCTACTGGGCAGCCATAGTTGTAGTTGAATGTGACAATGGCAGAGGAGGCAATGGCAACGTCCCCTTTGTATGCATCATATGGAAAGCCAGAGTGGATTCAGACGTAGGAGGAGTGAAAATAGGTGGAAGAAACAGAGATAATTTAAGATATGCAGACAACACCATCGTACTGGCAGAGAACAGGCCTAGGGAGAGAACAGACCTGTGGATCTTTTCACGTAATTTCATATAATGAGCTTCTTTCATGTAATTCATCTGTGTTTAACATCTGCCAAAAGAGAGCCCCTAAAGACAAATTATTCGTATTTACAAAAGAGAGGCACACAAAAGTTTCTTCTTCCTTTTGTGTTCCCTCTTTCATATAAACTTTTGGTGACCTTTGTGTGTGAAATACCCTAATAAATTTTTCATCCAATGACATTGTGAGGGCTGCTGTCAGCAGCCAATCAGAATGTTCAGGAAGGAGGTGAGAATTCTGAATGTGTAAAACTGTCAGAAGCCAATCAGAACGTCCAGATGGGAGCAGGAATTTTGAATCTGGAGAAGGGCCTGGAAGCCAATGAGAACTAAGAAGTATTCTTTGTTTCAGTAGTTCCTTGTGGGATTACTGTGTGATGAGCTCCTAGTGCCCTCCATCTTGAATTGCTTTTAATGCCTCCTGCTGCCTGTGCCTCCATCTTGGATTTGTTCCTTTTTAAATTCTTTATTTAAATTTACTTTGGGGTGGATTTTTCCCCATTTCTCTGGATTATTTTGCTGCGACCAGCCAGCCAGCCTGGGCATTGTGCCTCCTTGGGTTTATTTTTGGATCCTCCTCCGATTTCTTTCCCCCCTTCTTTGCCCCCCTTTCCATTCTTGGATTATTTCTACCGCTGCCTTCTGGACTCAGACAAAAGAAGATAAAGCATCAAGTGGTAGAGAGGAGAGGAAGCTCCCCACACTGTTCTGCTTTTGATTTGGGGAAGGGGGCTTTTTTTCTCTTTTGCCTTGCCTTGCTTTTATTTAGATGTTTCTTGGTTTTTGAGAGACAGAGTTGTGTGTGTTTTGTTATGTTCTTTTTTCCTTATATATTTGGGAGGGGTTATTGGGTATTTGGTTGTTGTGTATTTATTCTGTTAAAGGTTATGTTTTCGTGGGGATTGAAATTGTTGTGTTTATTTCTGGGGGAGATGTGTGAACTAGGATGGGTGGACATTATGACTGTGCCAGTGTGTCACTGGGCTGTGTGGGTAGTGGTTGTGGTTTATTGGGCACAGCTTTGCACTTTTCTCTTGTGTTATTTTCACTGTTATGCTGCTGTTGATGCTCTGGAGAGCAGATGTCTCTGTCTGCCAGGCAGCCAGTGTCTGCCTGCCTGTCTTCTTCCTTGTCCTTTTTTGTACTGTGCTTCCCAGGCCCAGAGGGTCTGTTGTGCTGGGTGGATGGCACAGAATGCCTACTATTGTTTTGAATAATATAATATAAACTAGTGCCTGCATAGTTCTGATGATGATTTTTCTTTCTTGTGTATTGTTGTCGGCTTTTGTAGTAGATTGCTTCTCTGTTGCCTTGCCCTCTTGCTTTTTTTGAATAGTTTTAAAGTGTTCATTAGGGCTCTTGGAGTGCCAGAAAAGATGAATGGGAAAACATGAAACACAACCCAGAACAGGCTTTCCCTTCCATGTAAAACCAAGGAACTGATATATGAAAAATACAAAAAGGAAAGGAAACAAAAGAAACACTCCCCCATCCCAGGAATCCAAAGGAAAAGAAATGGGAACATTTTCAATATTTACATCCCTAACTGAGTCCTTAACAGCCATCCTTCTTTAGCTGACTGGCTGTTTGTCTTTCTGTCTGCCTGTCTGTAGATACCCAGAATGGCATACAACGTAATTTTAAAAAAATAAAACATACTGAACATATAACAAACATAGCAACCTGAAAAGAAAAAACACATCACCATGAAAGTGGTAGAAATACAACTGAAAGTAGCAGCATCCTTAAGTCCAGAGAAATTTTTTTGTCTTACATTGCCTCCTGAATCCTTGATAAGACATTATATTCTTCAGGGACTTTGGAAAGGAATTCCAGAGCATAGGAAAACAGCACGCGCACACCCCCTTGGGCACTTTTAATAGTTGGCACCTTTAAAAATGACCTCAATTGAAAAGGAAGGATGAAGACTAAAAGTCCCACATTGGAAATCCATTTTGCAGAGGGGCACTGGCATCAAGGAGTGATACATTATTCATGTTTCAGTTAAAAATGAGAATGAGATCTAAAGCAGGACACCTCGTATTTCTGATTAGTTTAAGACTTGGAGAAGAAGTGTTTATGCTTGCAAGCAAAACAAATTTATCTTAAGTTGCTTTAGGATTTTGCAGAATGAAACTGATTTACGAGTAGGGCTTACTAAAGGATACTGGTCATTGTGCTGATATTCTGCTCTGTTAAATGGCACAGTGGCACATCTTTTTATATTCTACTTGCAGGCATTTGTGGAAAAGCAGAGCTTTAGAATCAGTATAGGAATCAATTGTGGATGTGCTTAAAACAGACTTGAGTTGAGAATTAGGAGTTATGGGAAAGACAACTGAAAGAAATGTAGATATTAAAAAAAACATCTTTTTAGATGTGTCAGTCTCAACAGAAGTTGTGTTTTCACACCTCCTGAGACTTGCTACCAAGAAGAAAGTTGTACACTTTATGCAGTAAATAAATAAATGCATGCATGAGGTAAAATGTATACACTGGGGAGAAAAGAATTAAAATATGTGCACATTTGTGTTCACAAAAAAAAAAAAAAAAAGAGTCTCACAAGCCAAAATGAAGCAAGGAGAAGAAGAAAATGCAGATGGGATTGAGAGAAATGCAAGAAAACTGAGAGATGATCAGGCAAAACCCAAATATGTAGATGTAGTAGTAGTAGTAGTAGTAGTAATAAATATAAATATAAATATAAAAATATAAATAAAATGAAATAAAATAACATATTCTTTGAGTTTTGCCTGATATGCTTGCACAGACTAAGACAGGCTACCACTTTAAAAACCAAAACTGAGAGATGTTCTCATCCTTAGCTAAGGCACACAGAAATAGAGATTCAAGAAGGAGAAACAAGAGATAGGAGGGGCAAGAGTCTGAGAAAGGGAGCAGAGAATTCAACAGAACGTAGTGAAGAGTTATAGGAGGTCACGTCCAATTTCGAATTGTGCATGTATGCAATGGATGAAATCCTACTGCTTAGTTTAGGACAAGCCATAATTTTCATTCAGTTCCTAGCTGGTAAATAAAGAGTCCCCAATGTGATTCTCAAGAGTATGTATGCACACTACCTTGGTACGTGCAGACTCACCCCGAAGAATCATGGTGGGGACTTTTTATTTGCTGTTTAGGAAAAGAGTGAATGTTACACATTTTCTTACACAAAGCAACATGTTTTCAACAATTACATCATAAAATGTTTCATTTTTCATTGGTAAAAAGCAGTCATATTAAGCTGGTGGTTTAACAAGAAACATCCAAAGTATTATATTATAACCATGGTGTTCCTATTGGGACCAGTTGTAGCTGAAAAACTAACACATTCAGATCTATATTTTTGGACATCCAAACTTATCTTGCTAGTGATATATCTTGTTCCATTCATTTTCATTTATAGCACAATGATTTTCACCATGTAGCAGTGCTCCAGATTCAGGGTATATAATATCATGGTCCAGATGAATTTTATCAAGAATCTCACAATATAAGCCTGAGTTGGCAAGGAATCAAAACACAGGAGCCAAGGGAGGAAAGGGCTGAGGAAGGATGATGGTTTTGTCTGTGCTTCTGGATGGGCTGCATGTATTGGGCATCCACTAATGGGTTTCTGAGGAAAATGAGGTCTCCAAATGGGCTCTTCAATGCTGAAGAGGTCTCTTTATAGTGACCTAGCAAATTTGGCATTGATCATAATACAGCATGAAGACTAATAAAAGTGGAAGGTTAATAATCTTGCTTAAGACTAAATATGATAAATATTTGTGCAAAATTTTCATTCTACAAGTGTGGGTGCAGTTTGTAAAGAACAAAAATAAATTTTTAAATGAAAAAATGGTGCTCATTTGTACCATTGTAATCAACTTAGTTATAATTATCACAACTTCAAACTGCTGTCTCTAATTATCCTTCCAATAGCTTTCCTAACATTCATTCTAATAGCACATTTGAAAGCAAGCTTAACATACACATTTCAAGAAAGAAATGCTTCTTTATGTCCTGTTTTGTTTTGTCAGACAGGAGGTTGATCTTGAATTTGTTGACTTAGGCTTTTTCTTCCTTCTCCCTGCGAGATAAGACCATTGTCAGCTGTTTTCCTTTGCTGTTAATTCTTTCTACATTTAACTTTTATTGACAAGGTTTTTATCATCTGCAGCACCAGAAATTCTGCGAGGATGTGCCTATGGCCCAGAAGTAGACATGTGGTCACTAGGAATAATCACCTACATCCTGTAAGTTCATGGAACAAAAAGTGGCTTTTTTGTTCTTTTTCTAATTACCAGGTTTTATATTTTAAACTGGGTCAACAAAAACTGGAATGTTTAACCATTTGCTTCCTCCTATTTGTGTTTAAATTGTTTGAAAGAGGCACAGCCCACAAATTATTCGAATTGTACATGTATTGTTCTTATTTTATTGAAAAATAGAGGCTTTTGGCACTACTTCTTAATTATATCTATTATATTTATTTTTAAGCCAAATGGCTTAATAGCTGCTGATGCTCAGCTAGAGATAACAACTTTCCTTATATTGTGGCTCACGAATGAACTGTAATCCTACATGCTTTTATGCAGAAATATACTTTATTGAACAAATAGGACTTACAATGAAGCAAACGTGTGTAGGATTTCAGTGCATATCTTCTTTATCTTTCTTGAGCATTCTTGTCCACTACTTGTGGCATTATTGCTGTGTTTTTGCCAGTGCACATAGCCCTGAAGGGGTAGCACAATAGTGGTTACCCATTTGAGGGATTGTTTCTTTAAGGTGAAGAACCATCCTGTTTGACTCATATTTCGCAGACACATTGTGGGGCACAATGTTAGAGCCCTCTTGGTGTGAGAAAAAGGAGGTTATTGCAAAGAATACCCTACGGCTGGGGATCTTGATAGTCTGAGTAAGAAGTGGACCAATGATCATGGTAATGTTCTGGAAAATTCTATTGCATTAAATATTTCAGGTGGTGTGGGATGGAGTAATGAGGATTTGAAAAATAGATTGATCTACTTTAGATTGCTCCTTGTGGACTGATACTGAGGATTAATTGCATTTTAAATTTTTATTCATTTTTTTTGTAGTGTTGTGCCTCATTGGAACATTTCATTTTCATTAATGCCTTGGCATTATTGTGCTTGGAGCATCTATGCAGTTTGAGCTGCTCTAGATCATTTCACTGGTTTTAAATTATATTCTTACATGATCACACTTCAGCCTCCTTATACTACTCTTTCTGAGTAATTCTAATTAAGGCAGATTTGAGAGATCTTTAGAGAAAAAAAGGTGGCCCCAAGTGCCCACTTTTCACATTCCAACAACATGTTTTGTACCAGCGCTGCTCCTCCTGATGTTTGTGGTTGCCAGTTTTTCCACCCAAAGATCCCCTCAGAATCATGCTCAGAAAAGTTACTTCTTTGAATTAAAACTCCCAATATCTCTGGCAAATATGGCCAGGGAGTTCTGGGTGTTGTAATACAAAAATGTAATTTTTCCATGCTCCAAATGCCACATCCTTAGGTGACATCTTTCTGAGGGCACTGCTAAGGAAAAGGAGACAGCTGCAAACTTCGGGAGATACAGGGTCCATGACCCCACGTTGTTATTTGTGTTTCCTGATTTGCAGGAATGGTTTCCTTCACAGAGAGCTGGAACTGCACAAATACTGTCATGGACCTGGTTTGGAAGGTCCCTAAAAGGGCACAGGACAGGTTGAGCACATATATATTCCGGAAAGTATATTTTCTGTAAAATAATTCCAGATTGTCTTACCTGGAGAAGATACAAACAGAAATCAGCTTTACTTTCCTATAAAATGAGCACCTATAGGAAATATAAGACTGGTGATCAGGGAGCTTTGGAGGAAAGCCCACACCTTGTTATTTATGCTTAAACCCCACTCAAGACAATTGTCCTTACTCATGGATAACTGATGGCAGGATTGCATCTAGCATATGCAAGAACTGAAAAGTGAGATGTGAGTCAGAGCTGCAAACCTGCAATTTCTGTGTCACAATGATCTTGCATTAATTTGGTTGTTTAAATATTTGACCAATCACCAAACCAGAAATGGAGAAAGTTGCTGTTACTATGACTGTTACTTTGCCATTACTGTTACTGTTATTATTCTTAATTTTAGGACTGTAGCCATGCTAGCTAGGGTATTCTGAGAGCTGTAGTTCTTAAAGAAGAAACTTTTCCAGTCTCCATTCCAAACGATTAAATTGCCTCTGGCAGTTATTGGGAAAGTAGTTTATTTCACGTCTGCTAAAATATTTTTTGTTTTATTTCTGAGGCTGCAAAACTGCAGTTAACAATGCCTAGATGTATTCAGAGCAAGGAGGAGGTTTTGGGCAATGTTTGTGCACATTTTGCTGTGCTCAAGCAAATGAGGGAAAGAATCCAAAATTGCCCGGGAGGGTAGCTGAGGGGCTGTAGGAGGTGTGTGCACCTCCCTCTCTGCAGATGGAACTGAAGTTCTCCTCACAGCAGAGGCAGTGAACTGCTGCTGCCACTGCCACCACTGCCACTGCTCCTGTTTCACTTACGGTGCCCCAAAGGTGTGGTGGCCCTGAAAATGAGATGTAACTGAAACTGAAAGCCATAGGAGCCTGTGTCCTGTCACTTCCCTGATAGCCAGCTTCCCCTTCAGGGGCTCTGCCCTGCATCACTTTTGGAACTGACATAATTTATTCCTTGCAATAAGGGAGGGGAAAGGAAAAGCAGAGCGGATGCAGACAAAGATAATCTCCTGCTCTCCATCTTCTGCCCTGGCCACAGTGAGCCAATGGAGTTGGGGATTTGGCGGTAGACCTGCCACAAAATTCCCCATCCTGACAGAATCTCTGCACTGGTGAGGGGGTGGCATCCACCACCACATCAGAGAGTACCATGCTGGCTTGGGAGCATAGAACATTCAAATGGCCCACAGGTCTCTACTCCAACACATTACTGTCGACTCCCAGCACCTGTCCCCTTAGATGACTGACTCGCTCTGCCCAATGGCCCTGCATATAATTTTGTTGAATGAGCAGCTTTTGTTATTATATCCAAATTAGAAAATTTTATAAGATGAAATTAGGACACAAAAATCTTTGAAGTCCCAGTGCTCTTTAGCTGTTTCCTAACTATTATTGCTTCCTTGTTTTGTTTGTTGGGTTCTTTTTTTGCACACATACCACTAGATGGTAGTCTTTATAGCTTACCATAATTCCTACTACACCAGCCACAGAATAGAATATTTCTGATGCTACTTTACTTCCACCTACAGCCCAATGTGAGATTTCTAGTTCACAAAAAACAGATTTGGGATCATGTATGCCCCTTACACATTCCTGTTTGCTCCATTAATGTCTTATGTACCAATGGTTTAACTCAGGGAGGCTCCATTAATGTCTTATGTACCAATGGTTTAACTCAAATGTGCAGTCAGGGAGAAGGCTGGCTACTCTGAAACCTTTTTATTCTGATATATTTGTTTGGTTACTGTTTAAGCACAGGACAGCTTTGTATGTGGAAATGAACATGTCACACACACACACACAAAGCATATACAGGGTGCAACAAGGTGGCCAAATTATCGTGGCCGGGATTGTCCTGGGTCATGGTTAACGGGGCTGCTTTGAGGTGTGGCATGCCATTTGGGACAATCCTTGTACAATCAACCACACTACACATCAAGCTACCCTGTAACAATAAATAAATAAACTCCCCTCCTTGTTGGTTCCTGTTTCCTCTCCTGTGCTTTGCTTCACAGTCATGGGGAACTGAAAGCTTCCTTCTGTTCCCCATGGAGGGGGAGAGAGATAAATCTTTCAGAGTTTTTTTTCTAAATGAAATATATCACGTCAGTGCTGCCTTGCTTCGTCTCTTTCCCCCCCCCCCCCATGGGAGAGTGGGAGGAAACTTTCAATTTCCTGACCTCATCAAGTAGCTTGAGAAAAGGGACAGTTTAAGCCATCCACTTTGGTTCAGTCTTAGCAATCACACATACTGGAACCAAAGCAAAATCAAGGGGTCCTTCCTGTTCTAAAAAAAATAGTAGCCCCTAGCAAGGACCCAGTAAGGTGTGGGTAGACAAAGGTCAGGGACAGTCAGTTTTGCAATGAACCTTACGCCATGAAGTTGCCAGGAAAAGGAGTAAACCAGCCCATACCGAGAGCAAACCATGAGACAAATCCCCATCTAATCGCACTCCTCATTCTGAAGTGGAACTGTCCCAGGAGGGTTGTATTATATAATATTCTGTCTATGTAGGTCAGCTTTTAGTACTGAAGACTTGTAAAATCTGGTTTAGTTTCTACATTCAGTATTGCTAAATTTCAAGGTTTGCTAAAACCTTAATCCTGGAAGAAGGTGGAATGATCTTGATGATTTATTTGATTGTAACATCTAGAACAATGTGGCAAATGAACTGAAAATATTGTTATACAAAAACTACCAAGTGCTGAAAGGCTTCCTGCTAGTGTAGTGTCAGATACAGATCGTGTGCCTGTTATAAAGCAGCCAATGAGAATGCCCTGGAGCGTGTGCTCTTTGACTTGATTTCTTGTCAACGTTTGCACTTGCAACAGACAAGGGCAGCAAAGGAGATCTCTCCAAGAGCATCATCTGTTACTACAACACATATCAGATGGTTCAGTTTGATAGGTTACCTTTGGTAGTGAGTTTCATTGCAAGCAGCAACACCAATAAGGGATTAATCATAAACTCGGAAAAATAACTTGCTCCCTTGTTTGAAGAGCTGTGGCAAGTTGTGGAGGTTTCTTAACTTGAGGTTAAGTACCAGAGTGCAGCATCTCTTCCAGACCAAGTGGCAGGTACTTTCAACCACCCATCACAATGGTCTTGAAGAAAATGCTATTTTGTCTTAATATTCTAAATGTTTAAACTGTACATAGTGCTAAACCTGAAGTGAAAGATCAGTATGTTTCTAGAGGAAGAACAGGAGATGTGAATTACAGTCATGGCTGCCATTGAGCTGCAGGGTATTGTGGGAACCATCTGATAACTCCTGAGGAGTTAACCTCAGGCTATACAAAATATGCCACCCACAACACCTCTCACTGCACTATTGCATTTTTTCCTGTCTTCTGAGCTACCGTGCTATAAAAGGGGAGAAGAAAATGTATTTTCATGCTGTCTTGGACTGAAATATTCCTTGAGAATTTGCTAGTACTGATACACAATCAGTGACTCATGTTGTGTTTGGAGAGCTAAATACTAATAAACCTGTTAGAGTTAGATGTTTTTCTACAAACACATTCACTGCAGTCCTTTTCAGTACTTCTTCAAACCTATTTATACAACAATTGAACCAAACAATGTGTTTTCTCTTCATACTCATCTATAAAATGCTACAGCTGAACTCTCCGTATCATCCCAGTCCTATCTGATGTCTGAGTATGTATAATTGGGGCACTTGACTGATTCATTTTTCTGTGCTTGTTCTGAGACAAATCTGAATATAATTTTTTAAAAAACATTGCTAGCTTCCAGATTTTTTTTATGTCCAGCATTACCAGGGAGGTCATGCCGCCAGGGTGTGGTAAGCGTGGCCTTTTGGAAGTCGCTGGACTTAAACTCTCAACACCTCAAAGTACCATAACAGGTGATGAGGAATGAAGAGAGTTGCAGTGCAGCAACATCAAGAGGGTAACATGTTCCTTGCCCTTTAACACTCAATATTTCTGTATTTCTGTACTGCACAGTCATAAAATGTTGTTGGCGCTGAAGGATGCTAAAGTTAATCCGAGTGGTCAGTGTGCATCACTTACTTCTTTCTTAATCTGCTTCCAGTCTCTGTGGCTTTGAACCATTCTATGATGAAAGAGGAGACCAGTATATGTTCAAGAGGATTCTGAACTGTGAATATGACTTTGTTTCCCCTTGGTGGGATGATGTATCTCTGAACGCCAAGGATTTGGTATGTTGAGCAAATGCCACCATTGTTTGATGTTGTTGTTTCTACTTATATACCATCTCATAGTGCTAAAGCACTCTCTAGGCTAGATGGTTTAAAGCATAATTATGCAAATAACACTTTGCATCCTAACAACCTCAGAAGGATGAAATGTTGAGTTAACCTTGAGCTGGCTTCCGGAATCTGTTCGGATTGAACTCGGGTTGTGAGCAGAGGCTTGACTGCAGTACTGCAGTTTGACCACTGCTGCCTGGAGCTCATTTGATGTTGATTAAGTGGGACCCTGGTATCTGTGGGATCAGTATTTGTGGTTTCACTTATTTACAGTTTGCCACAGCGCTATGTACAACATACAATGGTGCCCCCTTGTGCCCTTTGTCCTGCCCCTTTGTATGTTGTATATAGAGTTCCTTCGTATCTGCTGTTTCAGGCATCCACGGTGGATATGGGGATACTGTATAGAAAAATGATAAATATTTTTTATTACCACAAATTAACAAAAAAAGAGAATGCAAATACTGCATGTTTGATTCTTGCATCTAGAAGGGGAATCTCAAACCGAACAACTGGTGCTGGGCACTGCTGGCTTTGACAAAACTGACTGCTGATGGGTTCCATCCATCCTTCCCCATCATTGCTGGAATCCACATTGTTCACAAAGAGTTTCTTTGGTGTTGTCAGGGCTGACAATGTCAACCATCTGTCAACAGAGCTTGGAAAAGTTACTTTATTGAATCACAATGCTGAGAACACTTCAGCCAAAGTAGCCACCGGCTATTTTCTCTGAGGGACTCTCAGACTTGGAGTCCAAAAAGCGCCTTTCCAAACATTTACCTGTTGTGTAGCTAGATGTTAGAAAGATGTTCTTTTCAGTACAGTTTATGTCTCTTACTATGCAGGTAAAGAAGCTAATTGTTCTTGACCCCAAGAAACGGCTTACTACATTTCAAGCTTTACAGCACCCCTGGGTCACAGGGAAGGCAGCTAATTTTGCTCACATGGATACAGCCCAAAAGAAACTCCAAGAATTCAATGCTCGGCGTAAACTCAAGGTATATTTTGGAGGGGAGGGCATTTTAAATAGATTTTTAAAAAAAAGTTTTCCCACTACCACTGAAAGCTTTTATTTAGTGATATTTTTCATTATTCCCATGAAATGTGACAGCATTCCTTAAAATATATGGTTAAAATAATAATATAAAGTTTCCCTCCTCAATTGCTTTGGTCACAGCATTGGCTTCTTGTGGGCATAAAGGTTTCGTCCATCCATGGAAGGCTGCGAATCCAGCAAAGTGCTTTTGCAGGAGGAATGGAGGATGAGGCCACATTCTTTGTGTGCCGCCTCCCCTTTCAGTCTTTCTTGGAAATGTGCTTTGGATGGCTGAGAACCTTCCAGAAGAGGGTTGATAGAGGTGGCTCCAGCTGAAGGAAAGAATCGGCACAAATCACCTCCTCCCTCTCTTCCGTCAGCAGGAGAATTCTGAACTTAACTCCACACAGTGCACTGGGAATTAGTACAGATGCAAGGTCTGCCACACAGTTCTTTCAGGGGGGAAAGTGTGTCTTTTGGAACCAGTTGGATAGTTTTGCACTGCCATCCTCTTCTCTCTAAGGGTGTGATGACACAGCAGGGAAAATGTAACTGAATCCACTATGAAGTCTCACCAAAGATGTTTCCCTGAATGAGTTCTATTTAGCTGAACACACAGGAGTCCGGAGGAAGAGAGGAGGAAAGTGGCAATCTGTCTTGTTTGCATCTTGTTAAGATAGCTCTGCCTAGATTTGCAGGAGGCACGGCTACATGAGAGCTACCTGAACAAGCTGCTGAAACTGCAAAGAGCTACCATAACAAGCAGTTTCCTCCTCAAAGTTTTTTTTTACCCTTTGATTTCCATTTGCCCTGGTGCACTAGCAATTGCACTAAGCTCCCCCTCCCTGTTTTTGAAGAAATGGTTTGGAGACAAATGGTGCTTGGTTGAGGGGAAGTGCCACCCTTGTGAGTGCCTCTGCTTCCTTGTCTCCCCACCTTGAACTAGGAAGCTGGAAGAGTCAGGTTCTAGTTGTCCATTCAGTATCACCTGAAGCAATCACACTGACTGAGCCAGTGTGAATGCATCCAGTTGAGAGTAGTGGCAGAGGGAGAAAGCAGAGATTAAAGGTAAAAACTCCAGGCTGATTTCCTTTGACTTGTACGTCATACAGTCAACAGAGAATAATATGAATCATACCATCTCAGTCCTGAAGCATTTCCTGCATTATTTGTCAATGTAGTTTCCCCCCAAGAGAATTAAGAGTTCATGGAATAACATCCTCTGATATTTAGTCTTTTAAAAAAAATCCAAGAAAGGTAATATGGGCTACATTTTAGTAAATATATCTAGGATTCTCTTAATGAGTAAGGGAAATAATGTCAAAAAAATAATACTGCAATAGTGTCCTCCAGTACCAAGTTTTTAAACTTGTTTATTTCAGTATGATTTATAATGTGTTCATAGTTTTAGTCACTGCTCTCACTGGGTCTGAGTAAGTCAGTCCTATTACTGTGTCACTACTGCCTGTTTAAATGACTGTAATGCTTACTAATATTATTACTATTATGCATTTGATCTGATTCCATTGTTACAGAGCTTTACATTTCTGAATTTTTCTCACTTGTGTATTAAAGGTTGTTGATTTATCAACTTCACTGTGATATCTGTTTTTCCCTCTTCTTTCATCTTGGTATGAAAATGGCAAATAAAAATTCTAGATTCTTACCAAGATGAGCCTGTCAAAGAGATACTGTTCTTAAGCAACAGGCCTCTCTTCTCCCATCCCTGCTTCTGTATTCACCTTCTCACTCCCCACCCTCACATCTTACCAAAATGGTCAAGTGACCCTCCATAATTGACAGGCTGTGGTATGCAGTGAAGGGGTTAATCCTTGGAAATCAAAGGCATCCTCTTTGAACAAAGTGATGGTAACAAAAGGCACCTCTGGCTAATTTCCAACCCCCAGCTCCATTTACCAGAATTCCTGTATCTTCAGGCTGGAGGGGCTGCCATGTGGAGGAAAGGGTCTGGGGCCAGCTCAGCTGCACAAACCTAAATCTCGGTTTAGTCCACTATCTGAGTGATCCCAGACAAGGGGAGGTCTTCTGAGATACACTTAGACATGGAAATGTGTGGATACAAAATGTTTATTCCATTAAGATGTATCACATTTGGACTTAATGGCTCACTATTTCACCTTTAAAGAAACAGGCTAAGACCCTAGGTATTTCTTTTGTTATGGTTTGTGGGAAGGGAGACTATTTGCTAGACCAGAGTTACTTAGGTTGGGGGTATATTTCTACTTGGTAAGTAGACTTTGATAAAGTCAAATAGGCCTTAATAAACCTAAAGTGCACACCTAGGTAAAAATAATTGACACAACATGTCAGAGGAAACCTAGCTTCCTGGGCTTTCAACAGCTTCCTAAGTTATAAACCAGGACTTGCTCCCCACCCTCACATCTTACCAAAATGGTCAAGTGACCTGATCTGTAAAGCAGGACTTGTTTCCAGTAACAGCTTCCTAGGCTACAAACCAAAATTCCTGTTCTATGCAAAAGTTTCCTAGCCTCTGCACCAGAGATTGGTTCTGCATAACACTTTCCTGTGCAAAAAAATTAGAGCATAATTCCATGCAGTGTTTTCCTGGTCTGCAAAACAGGGTTTGGTTCTATGCAACATTTTCCCACATCATAAACTAGAGGTCCTATTCCATGCAAAGTTTTTCCAGTCTGCAAATGAGGGTTCATTGCCATGCAACAGCTTGCCAAGCTTTAAATAGCTTCTTCTCTGTGATTAGTAGAAGAAGCTTGTAGATCAGGATTCACCATGGACTTAAACTGGCCTGCAGGCTGGAGGTTCTTCATTCATGTATTAGGATATGGTTATTGCCTTGGTTTGGTAAAAAGTAGGGACAGATGTACACTGCCCTCGATCAGTGCAACAAGACCATAGTATACATGCAAGAACAACAGAAACAACATGTAACAGCATCTCTTTTTTTCTTTACACAATCAGGCTGCAGTGAAGGCTGTTGTTGCATCAACTCGTCTTGGAAGTGCAAGCTGCCACAACAACCAAGACGGGAATAAACCAAGTCAAAACCAGCCTCTAGGTCCAGAAAATGAGGCTGAAGAAAAAGTAGCAGAAAAAGAAGCAGCAGCAAGTCTCGTTGAAATTCAGGAAGCAGTCTTTCAGGAAAAAATACCCGAAGAAGAGCCTTAGGATCTTGGGGTATCTTCTTTCAGCTGAGTTGTGTCATTTTGTGCACCAGCCAAGTTACCGTTCAGCAAGGAAGAATTGTCTAAGCCTTGGCCATTCTGGAGTGGCTTTGCTTGGAGATGCAAAACGCTCTAGCTGGTGACCTGAACTTCAATGCATGTGACTGGTACTGACCAAAAAATAAATCAATAGTAAACAATATTTTATTGGCATGCCATGGATAAAGTGTTATTTACAGTAATACCAACAAGTGAAGGAGAGCAGGGAGAGTGTGAGCCCTCCTTATGATCAACTCATATGTATATCTCATGTAGAGTGTTTATAGATGACCTCTAAAAGGAAGGATGATTCCGACTTAGGCAAGGTAGTCATTTTCTATAGATCATGGCATTTCTTTGATATGCTTCCTTTTAAACTCATAGGCACTCAGTAGACTGATGGGACTAAAAGATCCACTAGGTATTTTTAAAATAGCCAATGGAATGTTTTGCATCTGTCATTGAGAATTTACAAACTGTTTACAATTGAGAACTTAGGGATTTATATGCAAAAACATTCCACACATTCCTGTGAAAGAGTGAAATGTACCTTCAGATGGTTCTGAAACTGTCTGCTATTGAAGCCCATGTTAAGAATGCCTTACTTCTCTCAGTAACCATTTCTATACAGTATTTTGATGATAACCAAAATATCTCCCAGACTTCTGCCGTGTCATTGTTACTTTCACCAGCTGATGCTAAGAGCAGGAGGCAAACAAAGATGTCATTCTTAAGGGCCTATAGGAATAAATCATGACTGCACCTGTTTGTATGGGTGGGGGCTATCAATCTGCAGCTATAGAATAGTTCTGCAAGAAGGATATACAATTCTACATTTCCTGTGGGAGAACATTCAAGATACTGCAGAAAGCAAGAGGTGGAATGTGAAGATAGAAATGCATAGCTGGGGATACTGAAGGGTTGTGCAACCAGGGTTTTTTTACCTGTTGGTGTAAAGTTATCAATAGAGGTGTGCCAAGAAAAATCAGTATAAGGGCAGATTTGGGCACTTGTGTTACGAACAGTGTTAATTTCTTTACTCTGTCAGGTATGATCTATGTGAATTGAAAAATCAGTTAAATGGATGTCTAAGAGTAAGCATTTGTCTGTAAAACATTTTATAGCACTTGAATTTCTTAACATACAATAGAAACAAGAAATTGGAAAATAACTATTATAGCACAATCCTACATGTGTTTAGTGGGACTTACTCTCCAGTAATTAAGTAAAGGATTGCAGTCTCAGTTGCTTTTTAGGTACTTAACCGATACTCTCATGTCTTCGGTAGTTATTCTTCAACTTCTTACTCCTTTCCTTTTCAGTAATATTTCTGAGCAGACAGTACCAAAATCAGTTATGCCAAGAGTATGCAGAGAAATCAAGAGTATGCATCAGTTGTGTTTTCTTTCTCTTGCAGATATAAACAAGGCTAACAACTATTTATATAAGGTTTGGTATATTAAAACTGCTTTATTTACTACAGATTAGAAGATGACATTTTTGCAGTAAAAACATCCTATATGATTTTTAAAAATCCATTTAAAAAAATACCATGATATTTTGACACACTTTTAAAGCACTCATAATTGAAACTTCCATGGAAAACATTCATTTAGCCCAAGACCATTGTGTCCAAGCACAACAAATCACTACATTCCAAGGTCTTTTTCTTGGAAGGAAGAACAGAGGTGGATTTTATATTTTATCCTGGCAGCTTAACTTTGTGCTTGGAGAAAAAAATAAATCAAAGAGCATGCCTGAAAAAGCACTGCATGCTTCAGAGCATCTATAGGGACGATGATGATGACGACGATGACAACGATGACTTAGATATCACCCCATAGTGCTAGATCACTCTCTGGGTTGTTTACAACATAATTATGCAAAACACCCCCCACACACCCCAAATGAGCTGGGTATGCATTTTATGGATCTCGGAAGGATGGAAGGCTGAGTCAACTCTGAGCTGGCTATCTAAACCCATTGGGATCTAATTCAGGTCATGAGCAGAAGCTTGACTGCAATACAGCAGTTTAACCACTGCACCATGGGGCTCATTCACCACAGCATGATTCTTTTTCTTCTATGGAGGGCCATGCTCTGGACTTGCATTGAGATTCCCCATTGCTTGTGAGTTCTGTGATATATTCAACAGGACAGATGTTCTCTGTGCACGTAGAGGTGCATCATTGTGTGTCCCATTGAAATGACTCAAGATTGCTCTGTCAGCTGTATCACATGGCCTGCAGTATTAGTGGTCCAGATATGCAGCCTGGTATTTGGACCAGGTTATTGCTGTCAGGGACATAATTGCTTTGTTTTTAATACTCTGCCACTGTGAAAACACAAGTTATGAATGGTGCTTTGCTGGCTTCTTATAAGACTATGGTGCTTAGGTATCCCTCCAGATATTCTTTCAGAAAGTTAACCTTCTTATTGAATGAAATAGCACATTGGCAGAAGTTTGAGAATCTAATGTTGTGACTAATGACAGAATGTAAGAGTTGCAGCATCTCGTCTCAATGTGATCTGCGGGACAATCAAAACATGAGGAAATTCAAAGTTCATTTCAGAATTTACAGCTGTAAATGTACTTGGTCATCTATATAAGAAGCTGGGCACTTGGTTGAGTACATGTACTTGTACATGTGGAAAATGACGTCTTAGCATATACTGTATTTGTGCTACGATTTCTTTCATGTTGATGAAGCTACAAAGTATTAGAGTGGGCTCCTAATCCTTTGCTTCTTCACCTTTATTTATTGCTAGTGTTTGTTATTTCACATTAATATTGCTATCATGGAGATCTGTGATCAAATATTTAACAGACCCAGGCAGGATAACAAGAGGGTAATGGGGTATGGCGAAGGAAAGATAACACAGTTCGGGACCCATTCTTGTTCCTTATTCATTTAATAGATGGGAACTTTCTTTTTCTATACTCATTTTCTAATCATGTCTTTTGTGATTACTAGTCAGTATATTGGAAAAGAATCCTCCTCAATCACTAGCCCCCCCCCCATACACATATATACATCCGAGACTCTACTGCACCAAGTGTATGTTCTAATAATAGGCATCATTGTGAATCAAGGGAGTGTGTTGCATTTGATTCCCGTCTGGGTTGTGGGAATTCCTGTTGTTAAAGAGTACTTCAGGTCAGTCTTGTGCATATTTATCCAGCATTCAGTCCTATGGAATTCAGTGGAATTTTCTGCCAAGATGGTATGCATAGGATTGCAGCCTTAAAGTGTGATTTTGGCTTTGGCTTTGTTTGAGGGGTAGTGTTGACATTTCCTGCAATGGAGCAAAAGAAGCTCATTGTGACAAACACCCAAGATGTTCGTTTATGTTGAACACATCCTATTCATAAAGCTAGACAAGGTTGCATTTCTTATTGGGACAGGTATGGTTAGGCTAATCACTACTTCCCAAAACAATGGTTATCAATTATGCTGACTTCCATGTTGCTGTTTCAAGAGTTCCTGGGTGGAAAACAGCAGCAAATTAATCAACAGGCTTAGATCTATTTGATCTCTGTTTGATTATTATACTCCAGGCTACAGCCACAACAGACCCATGGGTGATAGCCACTATAAATTATTAAAACAGGGTTTGGCAATCCCAGTAGGTCTAAGGGCCAAATTCTTGCCCCCAGGCCCCAGAGTGGGCAGCAACAGACATAGGAATGGCCAGAAATATTTTTTTGGAAAATAAACAAACAGGAAATGCCCTCACAGGCACTTCCATTTTTCTATTTGGGAAGTAAATGGGAACATCCTCAAGGCCTCCAAGTTGAAAACTGTCCCTCCTGCAGGCTTCCAGGAGTCAGAATAGGCCCTTATTTGCCCAAAATATGTGTGTGGGATTTTCTCAGAGGGGCTCTACGTAGTCTTGGGGGGGGGCACTTGTTGCCGGGACTGGGCTGATAGGGAGTACCAGAGAGAGGTAAGTGGGATCTGTCTCAAAAAATGCTATAGTGTGAATGGTTCCTGTCCATTGTCTCCTAGCCTGGATTTCTATTTTATCCCACAACAGCGAGACAGCATTCTGTGCCAAATGACTATGTCCATAGGGCTATGAGGGGATTGGTGCCCCACTAAGGGTTTTTTCCTGACTATTTTTATAGTTATGCAAACCTTGAAGTCCCACATGCCTCATAATACTTTCCTTGTCTGTGGGTGGTGCCCTTTTGACGGCAGAGGACCAGCACTCGGAGAACTGAGTTTGTTATTAGTTGTTTGATCCAATTTCAGGGGAGTAAATGGTAGTACCATACTGCAGAATTTTCCCTACAGCTCTGTATCTGTATGGATGTATAATATGGTGTTATCTACACACATGATTTCAATAGGGATCCTCGGCATGAGGCTTCGTGGTCAGCAAACTTGACTACTGGGAATAGCAGGAGTGGGGTTTGGCTTGTAGTTGCATCAGGCCAGCAAATAATGGTTTACACTGGCCTTGTGCACCAGGATTAAAGCTCAGATCAAACCTGTAGCTTGCAATCTCATGTTCAGAGAAGTGTAGACCACAACTGGCTAATGACAAAATAACAAAGCATTGTTTTCTTTAAAAACAAAGAAAGGAAGGAGGGAATTGCCATGCATCAAAAGAGGAGGCAGGAGTTCCTGGAAGGTTTTTCATCATATTTCCAAAGGATGCTTCGGCCTTGCCTGGACTAGCCTGGTACAAAGGCAAGAGGGATTATGAAAGCACCTGCTTTTGCTCTGTTCAGCCTGCTTTTCCTTCCAATCACAGCTTCTCGTGCAGCACTTGTATTTGACTGTGCAAATACAAGTTATGATGTATCCCAGAAGGCTTCCTAGACCAAAAATATAGAGAGAATATGCTTGTACAGGCATGAATTATCTGATATCATTCACAGCTAATCCGGGGTACTAGTGTGGATGCTTGGCATCTCATCATGAAGTAACTAGGTTGCTTTTTTCTCCCAACCTCAGATTCGATACATATCCACCACATGAAATATCAGGACTCTAATTCTGGCCTGCTGCTTAGGGCTGATATAATGGTAGTGATCGGGTGTATCAGCATGGTCAATTTCTAGAGGTCTAGTGTCCACCTACACACACCTCCCTGAACCTTGGAGCACCACATCTGCTCCCATGCTGCACCCACCAAAATATTTTTTGTTAAAAATTAAAACAAAAAAACCCCCATCACACCCTCTAATGGCCCTTTTCTTTTAAAATTACAGAATATTGTTGGGGGAGGAGCAAGGCTGCTGGGATGCCCAGAGTATCGCAAAATTGCCTCCAGTGTCCCCTGGAGTACACAAAAAGTCTTTATAGGGTGTGTATTAAAAATTATAATTTGCAGGTGCATGGAAGTGCATCATGCAGTCCACAGGCAGCACCTTGCCCACTCCCCATGCATTCGTATACAAAGTGCTGTGAACACAGAAAACACTGTATGAATTCTAAGGATTGCTTTAGCCTGGAAGGAGGATTGTCTGTTCATTGCTTCTTCTCCACAGTCTTGTGTGCACTCTACTGAAATATGTAGGTCAGGGCTCTTAAAAGCAAAGCAGGGACACAATCCAACACAGAATTTACAGTACAGTGGTACTGAATATGACTTGCTTGAAGGTATATATGAAATTGCAGCCCAAATGCATGATTACATTCCTATGAATGTCTACTAAGAAATAGCTCCTACTAGGTTCAGTAGAACTTTTTTCCAAATAGGATTCCATTATAAGATTATTAGAATTGGTTTTAAAAATCTGCATTGTGGTCTAAAAAGGATGAAGGACTACCTTTGTTTTTCTATATGTAACCATGAGATGCATGCTTAACACTTTTTTTTAAAGGGGTGGGGATCAGCAAATGGCCAAGGGGTTGGCTTCAGCAGCACTTGTGAATACTGAACTGAGATGCTTCTTCTGTATGTCTCCACCTCTACTGTCGTGACTTCCTCCTAACACCTAGCACTTTTATATTGCTTTGATGTGTCGAATATCTGTTGTTTTTCATTCACAGTGTAACCCAAAACTTTGTGGAAATGCCTGCTAGACAGAAAACACAGATCACATTTTCTTAACCTTTCTGTTCCTTGAGAGAAGAAGTGTTATGGAAGTCTTGAAACTAGATACAGTACTTGATTGCCTTTTCTGCAGCATTAATGAATTTGGAGCTTACTTAGGCATTTATATACCAATACAGAAACTGGTACTTGCAGAATTAAGAGGATAGATACACTTGGATGCTGAAACATTTAAGAAGTGATTTGCATGTACGATACGAAAAAATAAACAAATATCCTTTGGATTCCTCTGTGTCATTCTGTGAGAATAGAAGTGTTACATAACTTCAGCATGGGTGGATCTTCTAGCACATGCCACTCAGTAGCCAGCACCAGCTCTCTAAAAATGACCCGTGTACATTTTTTACAGAATTCAGTCATCCCAATTAGAGCTGCTCTGAGGACCTCATGGAAGCATGAGGTCATACATTGCTGGATGTGATCTGGTAGCTTTCTGCTTATAAGAAGCAACCAGCTTCTGTGTTCCCCGTGTCAGAGGAACTGAAATGTCTCCTGCAATTCAGGAACTCATGTCTACCAAGATCCAACAGCAGTCTGAGGAACGCTGTGGTGTTTTATGAGCAGTATCTCACAATAGGCACATATGGATCCATGGCCAGTGGTTATAGAGGAAATCTCAAAATATACTTGCACTCAGAATATATATGCAGCCTGGTTATGAGAACTAGGGGATCATCTGCTCACAGTCCTAGCCAAGATTTGAGTTTAGGGCAAACTAATCAGATTTTTTCCCCTGATGGTTTAAATTTAAAAATTTGATTTTTAAAAAATTCAAATTTTTTAAAATCAGATTTTTTAATGATTTAAAGTATTTTTATTATTTAAATCAATCTTTTTTAAAAAATCATTTATTTTCTCCACCCTGATTTGAGGCAAAGCAATTTATGAACAAGCCTGCCACTGCCATTAAGGGAGACAGGGAAGCAGAGCTTTAAAAGTGACTCTGTCTGGACTACACCTCCCAGAAATCCTCCAGTCCAGGCAGTAGACCCAAAGAATTACAAAATAAATGGACATAAGACATAGGAAACAAGAATAGTACAAGAAAGGTAAAGTTAAAAGCACATTTTGGGCTTGGAAATGGAGCAGAAAGACATAAAATCTGGTTGCACATGTGGTACACAGGCCGAAGTGGAGGCTATTCAGGAAAAGGAGAAAACTCAGGTGATACTATATACCAAGGAATTGAGTTTGAAGGAATGCACTGCATTTCTTTTTCTTGGGTCACAGCCACCACTGGCCATCAATATGATGAAGCACGATTCGCCAGCAGAAGGTCTGAGTTCATTCATTATATTCTCTAGTCACAAGAAGTAATAAGGAGGGTGGCCATCTGTCCTCTATTTGAGGGACTGCATTGTGCATGTCTGATTTAAAGATGAAAAAGCATGAAGAACAGGGACCTTGAAGCTGAACATCCACAAGGAGCACCTGGGCAGCAGACTTGCAGCCACACAACTCACTGTCTTTTCTCCTTGAAAGAGACCCATTGCAATTCTGTTTGAATTATAAAAATACTTTTCTAATTTTGTAGCTGTATACATTAAATTTGCAACACAATGCAAATTAGCGCTAGCTTTTGTCATCTGTTCTAGTGAAACGCAAGTGCCCTCTTCAGGTAACTAGGCTAAGAAACGTGTTTGCTTTCTAAGCCTTGTTGAATCGCTGCAATCAAACTGAACAATGGCAGGCTAGACAAGACCAATGATTAGACTAAATACAAGACAATTCATATGTCCATGAGTGAAGTCATCCTAATTATATTTTAATTGTTTGAAAAAGAAGATTTGAACATAATTCTTTAATATACATAATAAACATCTTATATAAATAGTCTCATATCGGTTATTACACAGAACAGAATAACATCATAATTCTCTTATTCTCTTTAGTAGAAGCATGATCTCAATGAACAGATGCAAATTTCTTTACCTTCAGTGGAATTGCTATCACTTGTGCCAGCAAGTGAATTTAAAAACATCTGCTTGAATCATTAAAGTATATTAAGAATTTCTTTAAAAGGAATCATTATGAAACTACTTTACCAAAACAGTCCAATGAAAAGAAGTCACAGAAAAGTATTTCTTCCAAGAGCAGCCTCACAGTGTTATTAAACTGTTCTTAAAGAAAATACTGAATCAATATTTGAGTCCTATCAGGATAAAGATTGATGTACCATGAAATGGGAACACTTTTCTTACTGAAATAGATGGCTTTTTTACTTTTAATAACCATAGCAATTTTGTACATATTCACATGCTTTACTGCTTTGCTACTAATACTGATACTAATGTTTTGTTGCTGCTGCTATTAATAATTCATATTTTTAATCAATCCAATGACAAGTTATTCCTTATAATCCTTACAAGGATTAAAAAATAAAATAAACTATGGATTGAAACAGGAATATTTATCTCGGTTCTGTTTTGTCAATGTTTTTGTTTCTGAGGACAGCATGGCTTTTAAGACGGAAACAGATCAGAATTGGTAAGCAACCCAGATCAAATGAAACCATGAACATTTATTTGCATATTGAAACATTCAGCCCTTTCAAACTAAAAAAGTGCAAGGCTGTTCCTCACTCATCCAGCCCCAGTCCTATGCTGTATACTCAAGAGGTAATTTGCACTTTCCATTTTTCAAAAAACAAACAATCAAACAAACCAACCCTCAGGTCAACTTTCTGTATTTATAAATACTTTCAGAAGGTATTATTCTTTTATCATAATAATGCCATTTACAATGTATTTCCTGAGTTCAGTCAAAAGTATTCATTTTTACATTTGTTGTGCCAATGAACACTACATGCACACTGATGCCCTTTTTCTGAAAAATATAAGGCCATTTTAATTCAATTCTCTTAACTCTAGTTAACCAGGAGCACTCCACTCAAGTACATACTCGGTCATCTCATCAAGGAAACAAAGACTGAATGATCAGAAATCCACATCATTGCTAATCAAGAAGGGAAATCTTATATGGCTTTTAAAAAGTCTGACAAATTCATGGAAAATAAGGCTATTGATAGCTGCTAGTCATGGTTCTGGGCCACCTCTAGAATCAGAGCCAGGATGCCTCTAAATATCACTTGCAGGGGAACAACAGCAAATGAAGGCTTCATATCATGTCCTGATGAGGAACTTATCAGATGTAACTGTGGGAAATAGGTCTTTGGCTTGATCTTGTGACACATTACATTCCTAGGCTTTCAACTACATGTTCAGCTATAGTTCCCCCCATATTTATGCCTAAATACATCTTTATACAGTGCTGCAAATGTGCCCACTGTATTTCCATGCAATTCTTTGGAGATGCATTGGGAAATTAGTGGGTGGGTCAGTTTCCATGCCATAACTTAAGCTCTCTCATAGACCCATGTACATATGCATTGCATCTTCAAAGCAAGCACTTGATATGGTCTCCTATACAGCCACCAAAAGTTTTCTAATGTTTATCTGAAACCAAGTTTACATGACACATTGTACCTTAGCTTTTGATGTTTCTGAATATTCACTACTACATACTCTGGGAAGGGTTTCTGAGATTGGGAGCAGTGTCACAAGATGCCTGTTATGTTCCTGGCTCGGAGGATGCAAGCCCACAAAGTGGATATGGAGAGATCTCACATCCACTGAATGAAACCAGTTGCATTATGCAGAAACTTCTTTCTTTGTGCAGCTATCTCTTGATATAACCTAAATCCAAGTGATAGTTCCAACTCAAGTAGAACCATTCAGTCAGTGGAATTGATGAAAGATGGGTCTACTCCACCTAAAAGTATCAAATGGATACCTACAGTACATATATAGCCTCACACCTCATTACAGAGAACAATCCAGAGCAATGCACATAAAAACTTTGTATTTTTTCTCTGTATCTATAAACACTTTCCCACTCCCCTTGTTGGGAGTGCTGTGCTACTCCAAAGCATATACCAGGTAACACTAACCCCAGTCCAAATAGAGACTGAAACATACGTTACTAACTCCTATTCTGGGATGAGACCAATTGCATGACCTTACACCAAGGGTGGGCACCATTTAACCCATTGGCAGTGTGATCCTTCAGAGGGCCCAACACATCCCTAGCACCTCTGGGCTCCCCATTTCCCCAACTGAAAAACACTGAAACACACTCAAAATGTTTCTTTGTGCCCTTTACGGAATGGGGCATTTTTGCCATGTTTTGCCCATCCCCTCAAAAAAAAAAGGTACAAAGCGGCTTTTTCATTCCTCCCCCTTTTTTGTAAGAAAAAATGCAGGGAAGGCAAGGGCAACAGAAGCACCTCCATAAGGTCCCAGGATGGGTGTGTATCCAGCCTTCATGAGTCTGGGTTAGCTCTTCCCTGCCTTACGACTCAAGATATAAACACAGTGTAAAAGTGTGAAATACATGAAAAAACTTGCTTATCTTTCTGCAATGTCCAGTTCACCTGCATCATGTGTGGAAGTTCAGTTACACAAACCATGCATCAAGAGAGCACCCTAGACACATACATTTTAAAAATAAAAACCAACATACAAGTAAAATGCAGCAAATATCAAAATTACTTTTCTTTACAGAAGTCCTTGAGGTCACTCAGCTTTTTATAACACTAGTCTTCATTTTGTCACTCATTCCCTGAAAATCACAAAACATTCTTATGCCCCAATCCATGTTCAGATGCAGATAACATCATGTGTGTAGCCAAAGATAGCTGGGAATACACATTCTACTCATGGTGCAGTGTGGATGAATGCACGCAGCCCCCACCAACACTGTGGATGCTTCATAGCAAATGGCAATCCAGATGTGTTTCCACCAAAAGCAAAGTTCAAAAAGGATATTATTGGGGACTAAAATTCCCATAATCTCCCAGTGGCTATGCTGGGTGGTGGATTCTGGGAGTTGTAGTCCCAAAAGTATCTCTTCCAAGTGCTGCCAAGGAGGTCTCCGATTCCAACTCGGTTGGAGCAGAACAGCTTCCCATTCATTCACAGATCATCACGGCTGACCCAGAGCCTGGCCAGCTCCAAATGCCAACCAAGGCATGAGGCTGGCCCCTGGAGAAAACAGGATGCTGGGTTGGAGAAGCTCTTTGTCTGATCCAACAGGGCTCTCTTCAAAATCAATAAAATGAAAAAATGTTTCCTGCTACCTCGGGTTGCAAAGATGTGAATATTAAAAGAACAAATTGGGGCGAGTGCATTTCTGAGGCATTATCAACGGTTTTTCAGACTACCATGCAAAATAATAATAATAATAATGTCTCTGACGAAGCAAGTCTGAGTTAGACTCAGTGGGCCTTATGTCAGAGCAAACACACTTCCAACTGGTCTGTGCAAATGGGACCACCTGGCACCAAAAGGGAAATCACAGCAAATCTTCATGCAGGAAACTTCCAATCTCCCCTATGTTTAAACATCTACGGTGCAAAGCAGGGGATGTTCACAGTTTGATTATGCTTTCAGAGCTTTCCTGAGATCTGAATAAAAGTTAGCCAGGGTACTAGCCATGGCTGTGTCCACTGCAGACTGGGGGATCATCCCACGCAGATCCGTCTGAATAAAGCCCAGCAGCAGGCTGTGTCTAGGGTTGTCCTTGAGTGGGAAGCAGAACCAGCCACAGGGGTGGTTGAAGCCTCTCACAAAGTTCGGTCTTACTTCACCATAATCCAGGCTAATACCTGTTTTAAACAAAACAGTGTAAGCTATTGACACACTTGGGTAAAATGAATATACCTATTTCTATCCATGAAGCATGTTAAAGAAACTATTGTGATTAAAATCCAAAGATCCTGGTGAGGGAGACCTAACCCTAACCCTAACCCAAACAATAAGACTAGGAAGTCTAGTGTCAGCAGATGATGAGATGGCAAGGAAAGCTTTACCCAGACAGAAAAAAATGGGAAGTATTTGTGTATACTAAACCAAGTGGCTAATTTTTCAGCCTATTCCTGCTTCTACACTGATTGACCTGCAGAGGCATACGAAGGCTGGATTGTTGTTACCTGCCATCAAGTTGCCTCTAACTTACAGTGACCCTATGAATGAACAATCTTCAGGCTCTGCTCAGGTCTTGAAAACTCAAGTGTGTGGGTTCCTTTAGGGAGTCAATCCATCTCGTATTTGGTCTTCCTCTTTTCCTGCTGCCTTCTGTCTCTCCCAGCATTATTGTTTTTTCCAGAGCATCCTGCCTTCTCATGTGCTCAAAGCAGGGCAGCCTCAGTTTCATCATTTTTTCCCTTTAGAGATAGTTCAGGCTTGATTTGCTTTAGGACCGACCTTATTGTCCTTCTAGTATTGCAAAGTATCTGCAAAGCTCTCCTTCAGCACCATGTTTCAAACAGATCAATTTTTTCCCTGTCCACTTTCTTTATTGCCCAGCTTTCACACCCGTACATCGTGATCAGGAATACTACAGCATGGATGATCCTGACCTTGGGTCTCCAGTGCCAGATCTTTACATTTGATGATCTTTTCTAATTCCTTCACTGCTGTCTTTCTGAGTCTTGGTCTTCAGATTTCTTGGCTGCCATCTCCGTTTGGAATGATGATGGAACCAAGATATACAGAATCTTTCACCAATTTTCTCATTGGCAGCATTAAAGTTGTAGAGTTCTTCTGCAGTCATGATTTTGGTCTTCATCATGTTCAGCTGAAATCCTGCTTTGGCACTTTCTTCTTTCACTTTCCCTAAAAGTCATTTCAAGTCATTGCTGCTTTTTGCCAGTGAAATGATGCCATCGGCATATCTTAAATTATTGATGTTTTTTTCCACCAATTTTCCCTCCTCTTTCATTGAAGTCTAGTCTAACTTTCCATATGGTATGTTCTGCATAGAGATTGAACAAATAAGGGGTAGAATGCACACCTTTGCTTGTAGGAAACCATTCTGTCTCTTCATGTTCTGTCCTAATAGTAGCTTCTTCTCTGCAATACAGGTTACACATCAGGACAATCAAATGCTGAGACATACCCATTTCTTTCAGAACAACCCATAGTTTCACATGATCCACACAGCCAAAGGCTTTGCTGTAGTCTATAAAGCACAGACTTACCTTCTTCTGTAATTTTTGGTGTGCTACAGTAGCCAGCAGATATTTGCAATCTGATTTTGAGTGGCTCTTTCTTTTCAAAACCTAGCTTAAATATTTCACTCCATATAAGGTAAAACCCTTTGTTGCAACACCTTGGACATTATTTTGTTTCCAGGAGAAAGTAAAGCAATGGTTCTACAATTACTGCATTCTTTGGCATCTCCTTTATTGGGTACTGGAATGTATATTGAACATTTCCAATCTGTGGGCCATTGTTTCATTTTTCATATTTTTTGGCATATTCTTGTTAGGATTTTGATAGATTCAGTCTCTGTGGCTTTAAATCATGCTATTGGTATCCCTTCTACCCCTGCTAATTTATTTCTTCCCAGTGCTTTCAGAGCAGCTTTCACTTGGCTTTCTACGTTCTTCATCATAGGATTCCTCTTCAAAGGATTCTGTCATCCTTCTGTATAGGTCTTCAACATACTGTTTCCATCTTCATTTTATTTTCCCCTGGTCAGATAGTGTGCTTCCCTGTTGGTCTCTCAGCACTCCTAATCTACACTTAAGTTTTCCTTTGATTTCTTGGATCTCCTGGAAGAGATCTCTTGTTCTCTCCCTTTTGCTGTTCTCCTCTATATCTGTGCAGTGGTTATCACTATAGTTCTCTTTGTCTGTGTTAGTTGTTTTTAAATCACCTGGCAATGCTAATACCAATGAGCATTATAACTTGAAACTGTGTAAAGCTTTAAATCGGGGGGTGATGTATGGACAAAATAAATCTCACTCTCATACCCCAAAGATGCTCAGGCCTTTGCACATTAAGTGTGAAGTCTGAAGGGGTGCCTGCTTATATTTTCTTGACCGGGAACTCTGAACAGCCAACAGGAGTGCTATAAGAGAGTTCAGTAGAACATACTCTCAGATGACTCTTCAGATCTTCATATTGCACACACAAAGGTTTGAGTGACTTCCAAACAAAAGCGAGGGAATGGTGGGCACATGACATGGATATGCCTCCATCAACAACATAATGCCTGAATACAATTTGTGTCTCGTGTATAATATTGCTCGCTTGCCACAGCTACCTAGAAAACACAAATTAGCTATTATATTAAGTCAGCTCTAACCAGGCAATTCTTGTACATTCCTTTCAATCTGCTAGGGGCATCATTCTTTATAATATTTGTACTTCTATGTTTTTTAGTTTTGAAGACATGGATGTCAAAAATCTTATTGCTTCTTGCAAACAAGAGCCAAAAACTATATACAGCTGATTTCAGCAGGCTTTGACAGACCTTACAGACTCAGGCTGGAAGATAAGAGACATTTAATGAGAGATTACCACATGAGAGAAGTCCATCCTCATAGTCTGTTGTACAGGAGAAGTCAATGAACTCTCTAGGTGCAATGATGTTCCACAGTTGGCCAGCAGTGGTGTAACGCATGACACAGCAATTCTGCAATACAATAACAAAATATCACGTTATGGGGAACAGGCCAGACAAGAAAAAAGAGCCAAGTCTTAAGGGATATGTTTGTGAGGAAAACAACATATAAAATGAAAGGGTAAAGTCGCTGTTTCCCTGCTCTCAGGGAGGTGCAATTCTTTACGTTGTAAGCTTAAAAAGAAGTGCAATTAAGCATTTCTCATCTCATCTAGCTTGTTCCTGTAAAGCATCTTAGACTATTTGTGATTAGGATCACAGCTCAGAAACACTTTATAGCAAAATATGTTGCTTAGTTACACCTGCAGAAGGCAAATGGCATAACTTCCAATGTGTTTTCATATGTTTAATGAATTTTCACTTGGATTTTCTGGCTTGAGGAAAACCAGTATCACATGCACACCTGAAAATCAAAGCCGGGATTCATTAGGTTGTCCACAAGACCACGTTGGACATTATGCTATTCGCCTTCCTCGAGCATAATTAAGTAACAGGATTTTGGCCTATTTCTTCTCATCACAAGGATATGCAGCTGTAGGCCTGGCACACATTCAACATATCCACTCTGCCACCATAAAAGAATAAAATGTCCAGGTCTTTTAATAGGAAAAGATCCTACAAATGTTCATGACTAACCAAATGTTCTAAGGTAATTTGCCAGTCAACTGTGGAATTTGCAAAATATAGAAGCCTCCATAAGAAAGCCAGCTTTAGATTTCTGGATAAAGAATTCAGTGTTGCACTTCTCTCTCTCTCTCTCTCCCAGACACATCTGAAGTCTAATTTCTTTTTATTTCTCTTCTTTAGAAGACAATGCCATTTGGAGCATTTCTAGAGGGGTAGCCATGTTACCCTGTTGCAGCAAAACCCACAAAGAGTCTTGGGGCATCTTGCATACTAAAAAGTTTAATTTGATATGCTGTAAATTTCTGTGAGTTATAGCCCACTTAATAAAATACATTACAAATGAAACACACACACACACACTTACACAGAGAGACTAATTTCTCACTGGCTGTTCATAAGTCAAATATATTACTAGTGCTATGTCAAAGGTATGATACACATATGAAAATCTTAGCTGTGCTATCAGTATAGAGACCCAGGTTCCAATCCCCACTTGGCCATGGAAACTCACTGGAGGGTGGTGGCCCTGGTAAACCACTCCGTGAATATCTCTTATACCAGCGGTCCCCAACCTTTTTGGGACCGCGGACCGGCTGAGCCTCTGAGGAAGGCGGGGCACCCCCCGCATATGCGCGAAGCGGTGAGGGAGCACACGCGCCAGCGTGAGCACTCCCCCCACCCATTCGCACAGGCACAGGAGCGCCTGCATGCCCGCCCGCCCGCCCCTTCGAGCAGGCGCTCGGGCGCATGCGTGAAGGGGTGGGGGAGCGCTCACGCTGGCACTGGCACATGCGTGCAAAGCAGCCGTGGAGAGGGGAGTGCATGCAGGGAGGGGCGGGAGGTCTGTCTCCGCGGCCCGGTCCGGCTCAGGCCACGGACCGGCACTGGGCCGTGGACCGGGGGTTGACGACCCCTGTCATATACAATGAAATGCTGATTTAAGGTCGCCATAAGTGACTTGAGAGCACATAATAACAACCACAGCTGTATGAACACATGACAAATGGACAAAATGTTACTTACGTCTTCAAACTCATCAACTATGTCCATCGTGGTCATTAGGCTGTCCCAATGTAGCCGATAAGGCCCAGGGCGTATGTGATCTATTATTCTGTTAGTGACATCTTCCACAATCCCTTGTGTCTTGTAACTACAGAAACAAATTCAATGCAAGGATTCTTAGAAATCATTCCAGCCTTTGATAAGTTTCAGTCCACTTCAAGTATCTCACAAAAGGGCCAACTTTTCTTATTACCAATATTTAGTATTCTTTTTTGTAAAAATAACTTACTGCATAGACCAGCTACTGTTTGTCTTTAGACCCCTGTTGAAGTGTACAGTGGTGCCTCGCAAGATGAATGTAATTCGTTCCGTGAGTAGCACTGTCTTGAGAAAAAATCGTCTTGCGAAAAGCAGTTTCCCATAGGAATGCATTGCAATGCATTCCTATGGGAACCTCGCAAGACGAAAAAATTTCACTCGTCTTGCGAGGCATCGATCTTGAAAAAAAAAATCGTCTTGCGAAGCATGGCCATAGAAGAAGCCGTCTTGCGAGGCACCATAGCGATCCCAAAAACCATTCGTCTTGCGGGTTTTTCGTCCCGCGAGGCGTTCGTCTTGCGAGGCACCACTGTATTTGTTAACACTATATGGTACATACACACACAATTTTTAAAATTCCCCTTATATATTCTCACAGGCATATTTATTTTAAGAATTGTCAGATCAGAGAAACTGATGCCTTAACATTTTCCTAAGAGCCTTTTAGAACTCTATACACCTCTAAGAAAAAATCAGAAGCCTGTGTTCATCACAGCTGGCACTGTCATATCAACATTCATCTGGGTATCAAGGAATAAGTCTTTTCATTGTTGCAATGATTCCAGGCAACATCAGCTTGTCTAATTCTACAAGCCTTATTCATCCATATTGCTTCTGTGTTCCATATGCACAAAAATACTTTGAAGTTGAAAACATCCAAGTCTTGCAGCTATGGAAAACTGTAGGAACAAATATTTTTTAAAAATGAAGCAAGTTGCAGGCAAATTCTTAAGTCAGAATTCAATCCAAAATACAAGAGCACAAAAAGTATAATAAAATACCAACACAAATATTTTAGTTACATTCTAGATATGCAAAGCTTATAGGCTAAAAAGGCACAATCAAAAAAGCAGAAAATACATCTCTTAAACTGTTTGAAGGAAAAAAGCATAACACCTTTAGCCTCTAAGCATATTAGAATAACACACAGAGAAAATTATTCGAAGCGTTCACCCAATCAAGAGTGTTTGGATCTATGGAGGAAAATCCATACTGTCCTTGTCTGCTGTTGCCCTTGTTGCTACATGATACCTGATGCTCCTTGGTATCTGTGTTGTTCATATCTGGTGTGTGTGGTATGTATGGAGTTCCACTGTATGTCTTGTGTCTATATGTCTCTTGCCTCACTATATTTATATTTCTCTCAAATATAAATGCTTCCCTTTACACTGTAAACATTATCTTTTGCCATGTAACTATAGGGTCTTGATTCACCAAGGAAAAAAATTATAATAGAAATTTCTATTCTATTTGCTACTTCTGATTTTATAGTTCCTGTAAATCAGAATCTGGCATGCTGCCACCGTGACAATAAGCATTGTTATTTTGGCTAACAGTTATAGAGCCTATGAATTTTAATAAGTTGAAATTACAGGGGTCTATTAAAATAAAGTAGAGCAAATCACAGGCTCTAATACACCATGGGCCTGTCATGTTAACATTTTACATATTGTAAAACAATTTTTTTCATACACTTTCAATTCAGTCCCTTGTTTATGGTTTCATTTACAAAAACATTCAACTGGCAGGAATGTTATTGTGTAGTGACCTTGCTTTCAGATTTGGCTGAAGCCCAATTGTTTCACACTGCAATTGTTTTGCAGTGACTTTTTGTAGACCGCTGTTCAACCCTCATTTTTAAAATACAGTATACAGTGGTGCCTCGCTAGACGATGTTAATCCGTTCCACGAGGATCGCTGTCTAGCGAAAACATCGTCTAGCGAAGCACGTTTTCCCATTGGAATGCATTGAAATCGCTTCAATGCGTTCCAAGGGAAAACGCAGTCGTCTTGCGAAATTTCCCATAGGGAAACATCGTCTAGCGAGTGAGGGTCCCCATAGGAATGCACTGACAGCTGCACTGACAGCTTTTGACCACTAGTCGGCGCACTCCTATGGGGAAACCTCATCGTCTAGCGAAATTCCCCATAGGGAAACATCGTTTTGCGAAGCGCAGTAGCGCTCGCAAAAAGGCATCGTCTAGCGATTTCCTCGTCCTGCGAGGCAATCGTCTAGCGAGGCACCACTGTACATCTTCAAGGCTATTTTTTCTACACCCCTTAATCATTTAGGACTCTAAATATTTAAAATTTCACATCTTGATAGGACCAACAGAATGAGATGGGTTCGATATCATTGAATTTATATTTGTATTTTACTATTAAGTAAAACAAAATACAAACCATTCTCTTCTCTCTCTTCAAAAACAGGGAAGCAGGAGAGAGGAGGCAAGGTGTATCATTCTCCCAGTATCAAGATATTGCTCTTTGTGCACTGGGAAAATGCTATTTTGCCACAGTAAATAAATCAGGTAGCAGAAAGCTACTTAGATACCCAAGTGAGACCTGTTCATTTTGTCAACAGCTCTGAAGATCAGATGGGAAGATTTGTGCACCAAGGTTATGAGGTTACTAAGTTTGCGTGTGCAAGCTTCACTGAAGTTAAAGGGACCCACACAAGAATACAGTATTGATCCTGATCCTCAGAGCGGGATGACAATGCTAGTTTTGTGGCCCATATGTTGATGGAGAAGCCCTTTATAGAACAGCTTCATTATTTTGCATATGTCCATCCAGCACCTAGAGCAGTAGGTCCCTATGCTGGACCTCCAGATAGTGGTGATTGGTGACTTCCATTTCAGAGGTGCTGTGAATCCACTCTTGAAACTTTACAGGAGTCATCCAAGGTGCTGAACCTATTCTGGAGAATGAGTAGAGTACTTTGGATAAAACCCAGAACAGATTCCAGCACCTCTGAAATCGGAGCCACCAGCTAACACTGTCTCCAGATGTTATCTGCCTACACAGTTCTCAGAATACTCAGAACACTTGACCACTGGCCATGCCATCCGAGGGTTTTGAGAACTGAAGTCCAACAACATCTGGAGACTCAGGTTTAGGAATTCCTGCAGGAAAAAAATTGCTACAAAACGTTAGCCAGAATTGTGACAAATTGATGGACAGTAGCATCCAGTGATGGTAGTCATGATGTTGAGGACATGACTGATTGGGAAGTGAGACATTCCTGCGCTAATGCAGCATGATTCTCTCTCACACAGCATATACAAGTGTGAGTGCACATGTTCACACACACACCCATATCTACTAGAAACTGTTTTTGTGAAAGGTTATCTTACAGGTATCCGTTGAATTCTTCTGATGGCTTGCGCCAAACCGTCGTATCTTTCTGCAGGAGAAAATGAACAGAACATTTCAGAAGATGCACATCTTTTACAATCTGTTGGATGCCAAATTGTCAATTCAACTGTACTTTAAAAAGAACACAATACACTTAAAAGTAGTCTTCTACTTAGGTTTCCACATTCACCAATCAATTGAAGACACAAACATATCAAATATAGGTTCAAAGAAAATATGGACACTCCAGCTGATGCAGAATGTAGCTGGCCTATTGTTCATGGGGGAATTGGTGATCAGAACCAATTCCATACCAGCTACGCTGGTTGTCAGTGAGCACCTAGACACAAATGTAAAGAACGGGTGATTAAATGTAAAAGCCTTAATGGATTGGGACCAGACCATTGAAAGGACTGCTTTCAATGCATAAGAACCTTCTTGGACACGTACATTGGCCACAGAGGTCCAGTGCACATGCCTAAGATCTATTAGGATGATAGGCACAAGAGACAGGGCATTTTCTGAGGTGGCCACATCCTTTGGAACATCCTACCCCAAGATATGTGCATGGCTCATTCCCCAAAGGGACCTTAGAGGTATGAATCAGTATCCTACTGCTAATCCCAACTAAGAATAGACTCATTGCATCAACTGCTGAATAGTAAGTCAATACTTGTTTAAAGCCCACTGGCTCAGCGGGTCTACTCTAGCTGAGAGTAGCAACAGGATAGGATCTAGGAATCACTAAAAATCTCACTCATACAGTGTCCCATTCTTCAAATACCATCACACCTCATATATCAAAGAGCAACAGAAATGGCCACATTGCTTTATCAAAGCAAAAGAATCTACAAAAATTATGGCTTGGTAACTTACTGTTTTCTTAGCCAGTCTCCATTCACTCTCTTCAATGTTGTAGTACTGGATGACTGTGTTTGTCACTTTTGTTGCCAGAGAAACAACATCAGGAAAGTCTGCCATTTTCTTCTGTTTTCTATAGAAAATCAGGATGTAAAAATCACAAGACAGGAATGGATTCCTTTTCCTCACATTCCTGCTCACATTAACACTTGGCCTCAACCTGATTCCAACAAGTTGCACAGCGCCATGACTCTTAAAAGACTGGTTGAAGTACATGTGAAGACAACTTACTAATGCCGTGCTCTAATATTGCAACATCCACAGTTAAATAACTGCATGCCTAATGTGCAAGTTTTGCAACAATGATCCATATTTTAAATTGCCCACATTACGACAGAGTTTTTGGTAAGGCTGTTCCCTTACCTAGAAAAGTTAGTCAGATCTTAGGATTTCCAGATCTCACTCTGAAACCACTGCATGGCTCTCTGCTGACTTACCCTGCTATGACATCAGAGCAACTAAGCAAATGGCAGCCTGAGGGGCAGTGTAGCTCACAAACACAGGCTCCTGTAGCAACAAACCAGTTACCCAAAACTGGCAAGAGATTATTAAACCAGGCAAATAACAAAAAGAGGGCAGCTATATGAGAAAATCATATCCATACCCATTATGTCTATAGTCTAGACCAGTGATGGAAAACCTATGGCACATGTGCCACAGCTGGCACGCAGAGCCCTCTCTGTGGGCATGCGAGCCACAAGTCACCATCGAGAAATACTTACCAGTCCTCTGATCCCAGATTTCAGCACTCCCCTCTGCTGGTGCAATGGTCCAGCAGAGGGATGCAATATGGCCATTACCACTCTAACCCGACAGGGGATTGGAAGACCGGTAAGTATTTCTCTGTTAATACCACCCCTAGGAAAAAAAGAAGAAGTATTTAACCCTTGCAGTACAGGGGCAGTTGTTTTTTCTAAAATAAAACCTCAGTATTCAGGTTTAATTGCAGAGTTGGCACTTTGAAATAAATAAGTTGGTTTTGTGTTGCAGTTTGGGCACTTGGGCTCAAAAAGGTTTGCCACCATTGGTCTAGACCAGTGGAGGCAAACCTTTTTGGGCTCGCGTGCCCAAAATGGGGGGGGGGGGGGAGAAACCAGTGGCTGTCGTGCCGCCCGGAAGTCCGGAACCGGAAGTGGCGGTTTCAGGGGGAATCATAGGGACGGACCCAGAGGACCAGGACCAGGAAGTTTCAGGGGGAATCATAGCGACGAACCCAGAGGACCAGGAAGTGGCAGCGGAAGGGGGAATCCCGGCTGCGCCTCCACAAGGGAGGGTGGGTGGGCCAATACCTCGCGTGCCGTAAGGGCTTCGCATGCCACCTGGGGCACACATGCCATAGGTTCGCCACCATTGGTCTAGACCATGAGTGACCAAGGTGTTCTTGGACTGCAACTCCCAGAAACCCTGGCCAGCAGTTAGTGGTAAAGGCTTCTAGGAGTTGCAGTCCAAGAACACCTGGCCTACACAAAGTTGGGAACCACTGGTCTAGACCAACATTCCAAACCTAATGCACTTCAGGTGTATTCAACAATAAAATCTATCATCCTCATGCGCCATGCTGGCTGGGAATGGTGACAGTTGTGATCCAAGACATTTAAGGTTGAGGAAGGATCACCTGGACATTGGTGTAAAAACAAACACCAAAACTGAAACACAGTTACACATTTGGTTCCATTGAACACATCATCCTCTTAAAACAGGGAGTGAAAAGCTTTCAGTCATGACACATTTATACACAATGATTTCTACTAAGATACCACTTCTGTGTAGAACTGTGTATATATCACATATATGTTCAGCCATGTATAGGCTCATCATACATGAGTTTCTGTGCATGTATGTAATTTTCTACATACGACTGCCCACTGTGTAGGCAGTCACTGCCTGTCAAACAGCACTTCCTTTTCTCAGCATAAAAAATAGACTGCCTAGATTAACTGTTTCTGAAAATGTTTTTGAAATCTTTCTCTCAGGAGGGAAATGAAACCTACACTGAGGGACAAAACTGTAGAAAGGCATACTGCAGACTTTGAAAGAAACTGCCCTGTGTTGGGTTATTGATTTGTAGGTTGTATGTGATTGCAGAAATGGCACAACCTAATTGTATACATGTCTACTCGGAAGGAAGACACAATATACTTAGTGGGACTTATTCCCCAGAAAGCATATACAGATTTGCAGCCTAAATGAATTAACCAATATATGGAATCCACAAAAATGTGATTGTAACAAAAGCATTCATTTTGTTGAACACTACTTTTTGTTGGGTTTTTGTCATAGCTTTCTAGAAGAACCTCCTCCTCTGTGACAGAAAAAGGAAGAAAACTTCTCAGACAATATTTGCAACTTGCAAATTATACAAGGGCTGGCTTAAAATAAAATATTTTAACATTTGTTGCCTCATTAAGCGAAGCATTTGGTTTCAGTCAACGTTTTTTAAAGAAAACATTTCAGTCTTACATCTCTGACAACAAACAAACGTTTCCCCAAATGCCTCCAAAAGCTTTTCCAATTGGCAACTTCTCCCTGGCACAGACCACACATTTGCTCAGGTCTCAATTCCATTAGGACCTCGGCCCAGGAAAAGCCCTTGGACTGCAGGACTGGCTCAATTCTTGTACCCAAAACAAGAACAGCAGGAAGCTGAGAATATAAGAATAGCTGTGGTGGATCAAACCAAAGGCCTTCAAGTCCAGCATTCTGTTCCCACAAGGGCCAAGCAGTTGCCAGGAGGACATGATTACACTCTTCCTCTTGTGTCCCCCACTGTCTGCCAGTGAGAGGCATACCGCCTCCAGAACTGGAGATAATCATAACTAGTAGCCACTGGTAGCCTTATTCTCTGCAAACAACACAAGAGAACCTTCCAAAAATGCAAGTCAGGTTTTTCTGCTCATCTGCCAAGCTCTGCAACCAGTATAATAAAGCAAGGGCTGGCCCTGAATTCATCACCGCCTAAGTCTTTGTGGTACGAATGCAGGCGACAACTAGGGCAAAAACAGAAACTTGTGTTGCTCCTCCAAACATTCATTTGAAGTCCTCTGCAGTGAAAGCACCTGAGGGACAAGAAGGTTGCAGGAAAATAGCTTTTCCTCCCTCTCCCCTGCCCCACCGCCCCTCTTCAGGCATTAGACCTTTACACAGTCCGGGTGTTTGTTATTTAGGAATGAGCATGACCTACTTTCATATGGCTAGGTCAATCATTCCTGCTCAATGTTGTGAGCTGTTTCTGCTCACAGATGCCAGGTGCACAGGGCATACTGTTATACAACGCCCTGGGTTGGGCAATACCTTTAGCAGATCAGGAAGACAGGGAGAAATGAGATAAGCGTTCAAGTTCACTAGAACTCTTCATGAAGCAAAGAGGCCATGAGCCAAGGGCATCTCACCTAGTCCAACATTTTGCCTTGACCCTGAGTTTTACATCATCTTTGCCTGATGAAGAGTTCTGGGCCACTCAAAAGCTCCTCTTATTTGTCACTTTTTAAGTGGTCCATGAAAAGGGCTGCGGAACCTGTGTTCCTAGGAAGGCATTGCAGGGCTATTTTTATTTCTTTATTTGGTATTTACTGCTGTACAAACACTTCCGTCTGAAATCCGAGACAGGAGTGTTAGGAAGGATGGAACCAGTCGAAGGCCCGCGATGCAGCACATCATTCCCAGCTCCCGGGAAACAAACAGGAGCCCGACCGACAAGCGCGGCCGTTCCGTCCTCCAGCCCGCCAGGGCGGCTGTTCCGTCAGTCCCCAGGAAACGGGGGCAGGAGGAGGGAAGCCACGCTTTCGCGCTCACGTTTCCCCAAGACCAGCGTCCACTTGCTTCACACGTGAGAGACGCTTAAAGATGGCACGGGGAGGGGAGGGGGGCCTCCGCTCTCGCTCCAACCCGGGCGCGCAGTGCGGACTGAAACTTGCACCGGCCCGAAGCGCCAGTCCGGAGGGCCGCAACCCAGCCCTTCCTCCCTTCCTTCCTTCCTCCAGGGATGGGGAACTTGGGCCATCCCGGATCCGACGGGGCGACAACGCCCACCAGCCACCACCTCTCGCTGGGAAGGCAAAGGCTAGCGTCGCCTGCCTCCCCACCCCCTCGGGAGGGCCCGGCGCGTCTCACCCGGGGGGGGGGGGGCGGGCGAGCGAGCGGGGAGGGGGCCGCTGACGGCAGGCCCACGCGTGGGACCCCCCCTCGGGGTGGGGGGGGGGAGACGCCGCACCGCCTCTCTGGCCAGGAGAGCCTCCCTTCCGTCCCGCTCCCCGGGAACGCCAAAGGCCCCGTTCTCTCACCAGGGTCTCGGCGGCCGCGACGGGGAAGGAGTCCAGCCTGGCGCCCTTCTTCTCCGCTCCGGACCGGCCCCCCCGCCACTGCCTCTCGGCTCCAAAGCTTGGCTTCGGTTCCTTCTCCTGCCCTCGCCCGGTCGAGCAGCTCATGCCCTGAACCAATCCGAGCACCGCCGGCATCCTCTTCTCGGCCAATAGCAGCCTGCCTTTCTCTCCCCCCCCCCCATTTACCCCCCTGTCCGACTTTCATCCCATGGCTAATATCGTCCGATTAAACCTAAGCTACGCCCACCAGCGTCGTCCCCCCCCCTCTCAAAAAAAAAAAACCTCACTTACCTTGAAAGGCCTCTTAGGGTTCCTGCAAATCCACTCCGACCTGATGATGGGCACAGAACCACCAGCCGCCTCCGCCCACTTCCAATATCATCTGTAAAACAGACGACAGGTCGCCAGTTCTCATTGGCTGCTGATGGGAGAGAAGGCGGAAGGGAGCTCTGTGATTGGACGGCAAGTAAATGGAACGACAACGTGGAGAAAAAGAAACTAACCCGCGGGAGGGCTGGCTGGCAACGTGCCGCGAGGAGTGCCGCGAGCCGGTGGAGGGATATGCAGGGGCGCTTGGCTTGTCCCGTCTCTCACCCGCTCGATGGAGGAGGCAAGGCTTTGAAGAGGCAACCTGCGTAACCAAGTGGGCCAGTGGGTTTTGTAGTGCTTCGGCTGCTGCATTGGGACTTGAACGATCTGGGTTCGATCCCCTGGCAGGATATGTGGCTTGTCACGAAGGGTTTTCTGAATGGCCAGCCACTGTAACGTGGTTTCCCCTCGATGTGGCTGCCGGTGCGTTGTACATCTCAGCGCTCCTCTTCCCATGGACAGTGCGCGGCATGTGTGTCTGAACGGCCACACGAGAGATAGGGAAACTTTGGCCTCGCAGATGATCTAGACAACAACACCTATAATCCATTATCGTTGATCATGGTGGGTCCAAGTCCGTCAAAGGTTTCCCACCCTGGCTCTAGGCTGTACTCTATGCATTTGAGGAAGTGAGTTGCAGTCCATGAAACTCTATAAATGTCACATGCTTCATGATATCATATCACACGGTGGTTTTCATTTTACTATGAAAACTGAGTGCAGAACTAAACATTAGAGGTAATGTGTCCAAAATCTGTTTAGTGTTCAAAAGATATCATTGAGGCTGTTTTTCGTGTCCCTTTTTGCAATCGGACTTTCAAAGGAAGATCCTGCCTGTAGTCTGAAGATGGTTTGTGAAGCAAAGCAAACTTAGTTGCAGAGTATGTGAGGTGAGAAAATCAATACAATACAAGGAATCACTTCTTCTCCAAATGGGTTATTGGCTTTTCTGTAACATGTGGTGGGGCCCTCACTTGGTGATCTTCAGTCTCTGATTTTCTCTGGGTGCCATCAGATGGAGAAATAGCTGGCATTTTGGACCACTTGTGGCACAGCCCAGTGCAAGCTGTTTTCCATCAGTCACACGATGCACAAGAGATCAGAAACAAGCCTTGACCCTGCTCCCAGCCCAAGCTGGACCTTTTTGGGTTACTCTTTTTTGAGGCCACGCTGGAGTGATTCCTGTAGGGACTGAAGGGTTGCTTTAAGGAACATCACTCCCAGCAAAGTAACCCTTTCCAGTGCTATCAGATGCAATCCCGTCTCACTGTCTGATTGCACCCACCGTCTCATCTACCACATGGAATTCTTGCCAGGACAATGCAGAGAAGCCTGTGTGCTACCTTGAGGTCACTGGAGGAAAGGTGGGGTATATAAATTTAAGTAATAAACAAACAACAGGCAGGAAATATCAGAAAACAGAATGGGGGTTACAATGAATGGGAGGGGGCAGGAAGCATAGATAAGAATAAGTGATGTGCAGAATGATGTAAAGTACGGTAATAGAATGGATAATCATTTCAGAGTGTTGGTTGAAGGGTGGTCAATTTGATTTTCCACTACATTAAAAAAAACTCTGCAAGTAAATGGAGAGCATGTGACAGAGGGAGGATGTGTGGCAGCCATTTGGAACTATGATGATTTTTCTGTTTAGAGGGAATTTTTCATAGAAGAGCAGGTGAAAATACAGTCACACACCTTCAGACTGAAATGCGGTGTTTCTCCCTCAGTCTCTGCCACCTTTTTCTGCTTCATCCGTAGACCATGCCTTAATCCCACCAAAATCTTTCAGAAGGCTTGAAGCTCCCAATTAATAATATTAGGACTGCTTTTGTTTCTCATTCTGACCTGCCTCCCAGGATGGTGAGGACAGCAGGCACATTGAGAATGCCATCTGAAGCTCTTTGGAGGAATGGAAGAATATAAATGCACAAAATCCTATTAACAGCTTACATGCTCTGATTTTGGGGAGAAAGATAATGAAGGAGTCTTGCAGTGTCCTCAAGTAATTAATTTTCTGTCTTGGGAGAAAAAGTGACAATACAGTCTAGCTGCAGAGGAAGCTTACGGGAACTTCTGTGAAGACTCATGCTGTTTCAACATGGTGTAGCTCAGCATTTCTATTCAAGCTTACCCTCATGCGTTTTCTTGCTAGTATAAACTTCTTGGAACTTCTTAGCACAAATATGCTAAAGAAGTCTAAAGCTTGTTTGCTCAGGTTTTTTTTAATTAGGAAGCCAGTTTGGTGGTGGAACTACTGATTGTGTACAGGGAACTTGACATTTATTTTACTGAGGAATAACTGCTTATGTGGGATACTAGGTTTCTGTCCAGTCCCAACAATTGCTGCTATCCGGAGGGTGTTTATTCTGTGTGCACCCCACTCCACCCACATACCCTGTTTCCCCAAAAATAAGACCTAACCTGAAAATAAGCCCTAGTATGATTTTTTCAGGATGCTCGTAATATAAGCCCTACCCTAAAAATAAGCCCCAGTTAAGTGAAACCCCGCCCTCCACAATTGTGCAGCATTGTGCAGCAACTAGAAGAAGATGACATGACTGTAAAATAAAACATCCCCTGAAAATAAGCCCTAATGCATTTTTGGAGCAAAAATTAATATAAGACCCTGTCTTATTTTCGGGGAAACATGGTAGCACTCAAGAAAAGTGTTTTACTCACACAATGGCAAGCTAGTATGGGCTGAAAAATAGAATAGCTATGTTCTTATGCCATTACTGAGCTTTGTACCACATTATACAACTTATACAACCACATTATACAACTTTCATTATCAAATTATCTGCAGTTCTTCAGCCCTTTCTGCGGCCAAAGTTCTTCACACAGTGCACAACTGGTATAAATATTGGCTTGGTAATGGACAAGAGCTTAGATGGCTTTACAATAGAATAAGAGACATCCATAGAACAAGAGAAGTCTGTCATTGGGTTAAACTTTTCAAAGTTGTTTTGAGTTGTGCTACTGACAGTATCCAACTCTGTTTTCTTCACATACAGCGTGGGGATGGGTATAAATACTGCAATTGATAAATAGAATTAGTGATAAATGGCTACTGTGAGGGCTGTATAGAATATTCAGGCTAAGAGGTTATACCATGATTTTTTTCTGTTTCCATTTCAAGTATTTCTGTGCCCACAGAACTCTAGCCAAAACAGTATCACTCGCTATACAAGATGGAGATATCAGCAGACTCTAGATAATCCCAGGGTGTGTAGTTGGGTGCTTACAGGGTCTTAACAGGGAAAGAAATGGGGACTCCTGCCATCACAAGACAATATTACAACAGCACATAATGTTTTTGCATAATGTGTATGGAAAAACCTGACGACCAGGTGAGAGGCAAAATGGAAGTCAGTGGCTGGAAAGAGGTGAGAGAAGGAGAGGCACAGATATTAAAAAATGAAAAAGCACAAGACAACATGAATAATCCCATTGTCAAAATCAATCACTTGATTCATGGTGAATATGTCCCTAGAAATAAAAGTGAGAAATGTTCATGGGCAAAAGTGTGTCTGTGATATCTTCATCTTGTATGGCGAGTGATACTATTTTTGGCTAGAGCTTTGTGGGCATGGAAGTACTTGAAATGGATACAGAAGAAATCACAATATCCCCTGTAAGCCTGAATATTCTATATGCCCCATTCCTTAAGAAATAAAACAAAATCAAATAAAATAAAATGGAAGAGGGAACTCAAAGCGGTGAGATGAGGACTGCACAAGTGCTTTAGAATGCTGTAAATTAAATTAGAATGTGGGAGAAAGAATGGTATGACTAGAACCCTGAACAGACACTCCATATTGCTACAGTCACTTTGCCTGCATGCCTTGGTATGGGTTTCCCTGAAGCATCTAGTTGGCTGCTGTGAGAAACAGGATGCTGGAATAGACTATATTTAGCCTGAGCCAGAAGGACTCTTACGTTTGAAGGCATGATGGTAGATGACAATATCTGATATAGCAGAAGGGGGAGGGAATCTTCTCTGTTGTGTTAACCGTGAGTCACTGATGGTTTGCAGCCAAAGCACCGAATGTGGTCTAGCAGTCTCATATACAGTAATTTTTTCCATTCTAATTTACTCACATGCTATGCTTTTTTCAAACTCTGGAGTCTTGTGGGGCATTGAGTAAAAATTCTAATAAATCTCTATTTTGTGTAAGTAATAAGCATTTCAGGAATAGTACAGCTGATGTGACACATCTGTTATACAAACAGAAGGAGTACTCTAAAATCACCTGAAATATTAAAGTAGCCTTGAACATGGTGGCCCTCAGGGGTTCTGGATTACAACACACATAATCTCAAGGGTGATGATGATGGAAGTTATAGTCCAATACACTGGGAGAACTGCTTTAAATCGACTTGGATTTCAACTGCATTTTTTAAATTCTGATTTTTTAGAAACATTGGTTTCTAAAACCAATGCAGCCCAGAGGTATTTCATAAAGACAGCATAAAGTATCTAGATCCAAGCATGAGACAACCACATTCTACCCAGTACATCCTGCCAGCCCTCTGACAGGGTAGCCTGTGGAATGGCAAAAAATTAGGGCACACTCAAGCACAAAACCAATGATTTGAACTTCCACTATCTGCTGTGAAGACCAGAGTACTCTCCCAAGCTGGATACACTCTCATTAGCCTTACCCCAAGATCTCCCCCACCCCCTCCCATGATACTCAACTTGGTATAGGAGATCTAGCTGCCCCAGTCCAACACACTATGTGCACAACCACATTTACAAATATATTTCAAACTAGAGCTATGGCAAAGGCAGGTACGTACTGGCTACCATCAGAAAGGTACATATGTGCAACTCATCACCATCAACCCCTATATCTCTTCTCACCTTCCCCACAGATAAGGCCAGAGCATGAAAAGGTGGGTGAATGGGAGGAGTCCAGATGACTGAATTGGAGAGGGTCAGGAAGGCCAATAAATGCCTCCCAGGTGGACTAGAGTAAAAACTGATTGATTCTTTTTCTTTTTTTGAAGGTCTTTTTCTAAATTCCCTATTATTCTGCCCAGTCCAGTTTTTCTTAATCTGTGAATAAATGCATCTAATAGTCTTTCTGTCAGTTCACAAAGTGTAGGTTTTGAGAGAAGGATGGGTGGGACTATTCCATGAACCTCTGGAGTAAGACTTAGCCCTTGAGATTTTAGGAGTCAGTTTGGTTAAATGTTGTGGTATCTTTTTTCCTGTTCCAGGTGTTCTGTTCTGCAGATGCTAAGAGGTCTAAAAGCTGCAAAGGAAATTAATTATACATTGCTATTTGCACTTCTAAGAAGATATTAATTAAACTTTTCCACCCCCCATAACTCTAGAGTTGAATAAGAGCCACATCAATGGAGGCCAACCAAATAATTATGAAACAGGGAGTATTTGGCATTAACTTCCCGCTTAAATCATTTTAGATGATGGGGCTAGCAAGTGGCAACAAGAAGGATTTCTTCCTAGAATGTTTTGATCAGTTCCCTTCCATGGTCCTCTTTTAAGCGTGCCCAAATAGAACAGAACTCAGCATAGAATCGCTTGGGCATCTTACATCATTCTTTGTTTTTTTTAATGCTATGTGTTCTAAGAAAATGTGTTTTATGGGAGCCTGTTCACCTCCAGTGCCATCCTCCCCCAACCGACTGGATTAAGATCCCATCTGCCCTTGAGTTCTCTGACTGGACTAATTTACAAATTAGGCTGCTCAACTTGGAGAAATGGCATATGGCAATCTTGTAGGGTTGTCATATGCCAGTTCTCCAAATCCAGCAGCCTAATTTGTGTTAGTCCAATTTGCATACTATATAAATTTGTACAATATGTTGATTCACATGGTGTGTGTGTTTCATATTTTGCAAAATAAACACTGAATTGTTGCATTATTTTTCTACAAATATATTTTAACCTTGGAAACTTTTATACAATAACCACTGATCTGAGGAAGCTACCGCGGTGTAATGGGTACAGTGTTTGGACTTGGAACAGTGAGATGCAAGCTCAAATCCCTGCTTAGCTACTTGGTATCCATGGGCCAGTCAGTACTTCTCAGTCAGCATTACCTTCCAGGATCTTTTTCAAAACAAAATGGGAGAAGGGAACCCTGTAAGGGAGCATGTGCTTTGTTGGTGCATACGATAAATAGATATTTTGCCACACGTGGGTTTCTGGTAATATTTTCATGAGATGGATATTATTATTCACTATCGGTTTTTATTGGTGGCAAAAAAATATAAATATTCTACCAATCCATGAGAATTTCCTATCAGTGACTGTTGGGACTTTTTTACCTTCAACATCCTCCCCAGGGCCACCCTTCTTTCTGGAGTCATTAGACAAGACTTCAGCTTTAAGTTCCAACAGGTTGATTTAACAAGGAAGAAAAAGGATTTAACTCTGCTTTAACAGTTCCAACCTCTGGGATCTCTTCTCCCAGTTGTGATTCTTTAGCTCTAGTAACTCCAACATCCCCTGGCAATGGGGCAAACAACCCTTCTATTGGTAACAAAGTGCTTGAGGGGAATTGGTTAACCAATTCTGCTTCATATTCTCATTTGCTTCGCAGTAAAACACCCAACCTCCCACTCGCTTCCCAAACCTTCTGACCTGGATCCTGGCACATTGATGATGGGAAGGCCCTCATCCCAGGATTGATCAGGCTTTTGATTAGCCAAGGCCAAGCAGTCCTGGTTACAGAGTTTGTTGTAAGGAGAGAAGGAATTGGGAAAGTTTTAAAGATTGATTTTTTGGCAGAGAAGGGGGCCTATTCATGTAACAGAAAGAACTCCAGGCACATTGAAAAAGCGTTCAAATAGTGAATGAGTAAATACCTTGCAAGATTTTCAGACAAGATGCTACTAAACAGTAATTTCCTGTAGCATTCACAACAGGGAGTGCCATAGGAATGGTGTGAGGCCAGGCATTGATCCCCAGGATACAGAAATGAATTCGTCTAGAAGGAGTTTGGGATTTAGAGAAGGAATCTGGGAGAAGTACAACCCAATCCTTTTTCATTGTTCTCCATGTAAGAAAAACAAAGAACACCTATCGTTCTGCTTTATCCCAAGAAAGAGCTGTAGGCAAGAATTCTCACATGACATCCATGCATACAATAATTCTTGCATTTGGCCCCAATTTTGCAAAACACACCTGACCCTAGCTCTATGAACCTCCAGATGGCTTACAAAGCTGACCATGGGGAGGATTTTATGGAACGTCTCAATTAGGGTGCTATTCTTGCTGGGTCTGAGCTTAGTCAAGAACCAGTATATGTCACATAGAAGCTGATGGATTTAAGACACTGGAAGTTCACCTTCTGAAGATACCTGATAGAAATTTGGTGGGCATTAGTGGTTGAGATTTCTAAAGGAAATCAACCCTGAGTGCTCACTGGAAGGACAGATCCTGAAGCTGAGGCTCCAATACTTTGGCCATCTCATGAGAAGAGAAGACTCCCTGGAAAAGACCCTGATGTTGGGAAAGTGTGAGGGCAAGAGGAGAAGGGGACGACAGAGGACGAGATGGTTGGACAGTGTCATCGAAGCTACCAACATGAATTTGACCCAACTCCTTGAGGCAGTGGAAGACAGGAGGGCCTGGCGTGCTCTGGTCCATGGGGTCACGAAGAGTCAGACACGACTAAACGACTAAACGACTAAACAACAACAACAAAGTGGTTGAGGTAAGCATTCAGAACTTGGCTGGGTCAGTTTTCAAATACAGGGTAAATCTATGAACTGATGAACTGATAAATGTTCAGAGATGGAAGCCAGTGGCTGTTGGTGAGCAGGAACTTGGGGGTGGTGTCACCAGAGAAAAGCCACTGGATGTATTTGGGATGATGCTGGCAGACGGTAAAGGATGAGCCAATCCACTTGTTGTGCATTAATTTGCATTCCAGGGCTGAGAAATTTTGCCTCAGTGTGTGATGGTCTGAGGGTCTCTGGCGCAGCCAGCTTTCTGAAACAGGTCTGGATCAGCTAAATATTTGGGCAGGAGACCACCAGAGAAACCTGCATTTAGCATCCTGGGTTCTGTGACATTCAATATTTGTGGACCCTGCTGACATGAAAATTTGCTACACGTGTGGAGGAATCCTTGATAAGGAATTTGTTGCTAATGCAACTTCTGATACTGCTTTTGCCTTTAGGATACTTGTGCTGGAAGGGAGAGCATTTTAGGAGACCTTATAGCTAGCTTTGTATAATTTTGGAACAATTAGTATATTATTTATTCATTGTCTTCACCTTGTAACTGATTTAGCTGGTATACTTCAATCATCACCCTTCTTTCTCAACTCTGTATGCCTGCATTACTCATTTTAAGAATACCAAATAGAACACAACTTTTGATATATTTATTTAGCCTGCTTTTATAAAAAAACAGATGTAAAAACTCACCCTCAAGTAGGCAAAATTCATCATGATGTGTGCTGGTTGTGACGTCCTGCCATGCCTTAAAAACCAGGTGGAGGTCATCAATGGATATTGAGAAAGGTTTTGCATCCCCTGTGGTTAAAGAGAATGCCATCACACCTCAAGCTGATTCTTCATGACTGCAATTTCCATCTTAGAACATCAGCTTAAATTCATATCCTGTGGATTCATCATATATAGCCAACATGATTTGGGGCTTTTTTGTTTCTTTCTCACCCTCCTTAAACTCCATAATACCCAGTTTGATGAAGAGCCCTGAAGGATTTGGCAGCTGTGTGGGAAATGACAGTGGTTCAATAAAGATGTTACCCAACCCTAGCCCACACAATATGTTCTTTTTTTTCTCTTTTTGCAGTTATGTCTAATTTCTGGTGTATGGTGCAAATCTAAGTGAGAGTCACAAGGTGGCACAAGAGTACAAAGGATGTTGTACACAGTGTTCAAAAACTCTTGCTAACCACAAGGAAGGAAGAGCTAATAAAGCCAAGGCGCATTAATGTAGTAGTAGGGAGTTCCATGTTTAACATTCTTATCAGATCAAAGCACCAGAGGAATGATGAGGCTTTGTACATTTCCTCTGGCCCTGCAGTCCATTGTGTTGCTTTCTAGTAATGGTCCACCCCAGCTCTTCTTCCAGCACTGCAGATTTATAGGACAATCCATTTTATCCTTAGACTGATTGGAGGTCACTACTGAACTGAAAACATTTTTCAGCAATTGCAAGATGTACATGGCTCAGGTCCTTATCCAATAGGATGGTCATATGCCTCCTTTGCACAGGACAGTTCTCTGTTTGAAAGGCTACTAAAAGGCATCTCCTATTTAAAAGAGTGGTTTAAACCAGTTCAAGTCTGGTTTAAATATTTAAGGAAAGCAAGTATGTGGACAGGGTAGAGGGTAGGAATGGAGGACAGGTAAGTATCCTTGCATGCAGCAGGATGATGGTGCAAAAGAGCCATATCTGGAATCACTTTCTGTTGAGAAGACCTACAATGTGATAGTAAGATTTTAAATGTACTGTAATTAAAATTTCAAGCAAGTTGGGAGCAGGATTTGGTATTTGTAATATTGCTCTTAGAAATTTCTTTTCACAGAGAAATTTGAATGACAGTTATCTGGAAACAATAAGAGCATGTACAGAATCATAATAAATTATTGTTTATATTGATTTTGGGTGATTAAGATTGTATGGCATCTTGTTGTTGCATTCACAACTGAAATCACAGCCTGGTTCTCCACCTACATACTTTCTTGGATGCATGCCCCATTAAAGTCAGTGAGACTCCTTTGTGCATAGAATTGCAGCCATACTGTGTAATTCTAAATGCGTTAATATAGAAGCAAATTTGACAAAGGTCCACTTCAAGTTCACACAGAGAATGTAATGAAAGATATCTATTTCTGCTGTTGCTGTTGCCAGTTGGAGCTGAGAGTAGATGAACCGATGGTTTCACTCAGGATAAAGCTGATGCCTGTGTGCCCCAAACACACACCACAAAATCCAACACAGAACAGCAGGCATCTCTCTGGAAGATGGATTGTTAACATAATTAAATAATAGTGGCTAATAAGAGACCATGCATTATAAGATGGAACCATGTTTGAGCTGACCTACTGAAGTTGGAGAGTCTGCTCTAAGTGTGACTATATCTGGAGGGAGAGTGTGGCTCAGCAAATGTCTTGAGTTGTGGGCAAGACAAGTAAGCAAGACGTTGACTGATGCATGAACAAAATGCTAAGCTAGATACAGTAGGACTTTAGTCTGACTCAGCATGGCTCTTCTTCTTTTCTTATGTTCTTAAACTTGTGTAAGATCAAAATGGTAAAATAACTAGACACAACTTTTCAAATGTACTGTAAAGACCATTTTTAAAAGTTATCTTCTGCAGAACACTCTATCGTTCTTCAGAGCCACAAGGAACTTAATAAATTCCTTTCATTTAGAAAACAGTTGAACCAAAGACAGTATCTCTCTGCTCATGTTTGCAAACCTGGCTGGCAGTGACAGCTAAAGTGTATGTCAGATAAAGCACTAATAGGAGCACCTTTGTTCAGGGACAAAGAAAAGAAAGCAGTGGCAAAGAAAAGCTTGTTTTCATTAAAACTCCCCTCTCCATCTGGATTAATTTTGAAAGGATCATCACTTTATTAAAGCAAAAGAAATATATTTGAGGCACTGTAAAATTGAATTTATGGTGATGAGTTTTATGTTCTGCTTGTAACTCTAAACTTTTGTTTGGGTTTTACGATGGAAATGACATGCTGCTTCCAATCTATAGCACAACGGTTTACCAACAGTGGATGGACATTCTTAGAAAGAAATAATTGGATTTTGAGTCATGAATTAACTTCAAAATGATATCCATACTGAATGTGGCCGGTGCGATGGTTCAAAGCATGGACAAAGAAGCTCTTGTTGGATCAGGGGATATGTATCTGAAGCCCCAGTTTCACTGTGTGTAAGAAAGATTTTTTTTTTTCCTTTGTGAAAATGATTCCCAGATTTTTCATCATCATCCCCATCCCTTTTTGACTTTTGGGAAACCCTTGTGTCTCCCTGCCTCCCTTTTTCTATCATCCATTCCTTTTTAACAACAACAAGAACAAAAATCAATTAATTATTTAAAATTCAAATTAAACACAAGAAGTCAATAATTTTTCTAATTAAAAAAAGTACTTCATGTACCCCATTCTAGCCACCAAAGTTCTATGATGAATGGTTGGTGAGATATTTTTATGAATCATATTCCACAACCACATAGGTTAACAAAGAGACAAGGTCCAGTATTTCATTCTTACACTGGTCCTCTTTGTCTTGGTCCTATCACAACAATTGTCATCTGAGGGGGTGACTACATGGCCATTTACCTCACAGTTTGCATTGGATTAAGCCCAGATGAAATTGATGTAAACATAAAGCTCAGCGCTGAGAAGCTCTTTAAGGAAACATCTCTTTTTGTTCAGCAGGCAGAAGTGGTTTTATTTTGATCTAATTGGACTGACATCACCTTTCTCTGTTTTCTGCCCTGTGTGATCACCTGATCTGATGCAAAGGAGCATTCATGAGGGGATTGCATTTCCCCTCAATTGAGCACCTGTTGCTTCCAAACAATGCTTCTCCTTTTTTCCCCAATGCTTTCAAGTTACTATTGATTTAGATAAGCACTATGTCACCTGGGGGTGGTGGGAGGCTAAGGGAAGGGGGCTCCCATTGGAAATTGCCTGTTGGCACCTCATCAGATGAAAAGCAGCTTCCATGCAAACACATTTGACTGCTTTCTCTGCTTCTGCATCTGCTGATACTGTGACACAATCGTTGTTTGTCATCTGGACAGCTACAGCTATTTCACTCATGGAAACCAGCAAGGACCCCAATTTGAAAAACTACGGATAGCTGCACCCTCAGTTACCTTGTGGCATTGCTATGGGATAGAAAGGCCCTTTGTAAAATGTCTGGAAATGTATTGTTTATTTTATTTCTGTGCTGCCTTTCTCCCTGTGTTGGTATCCAGAGTGTCTCACAAATGGTTAAAATGTGTGCAAATAAAAAAAACAATCATTTACAACATTAAAAAAGAAATGAAGATATAATAATGTTTTTAAAGTATAACCATTTAAAAAATGCCATAAAAACAATGAAGTACAAAAAAAGCATAACGTGTATGACATTCCACTGTTGTTCTGTACAATTTAATTGCTAAACACCCATCCAAAAAGCAAAGTCTTTTCCTGACTGTTATAGTACAGGAGGGGACTAGTCTGGTTTCCTGAAGGATCGCATTCCGCAACCTGGAAGCAGCCACTGAGAAGGCACTCTACTGCGTCCATTGCCAAACATGTCTGGGAAGACAGTGGGATCAAGAGAAGGGCCTTGTCTGAAGATCTTAAAACCCAGGGGCAGCTCACCTAGCTACCTCACCAGCACTTTGAATTGGGTCTAGAAATGAATCAGCAGCTGGTAAAGTTGTTAAAAGACAGGAATTGTTGAAAAGGTCATCAGGGAAGGCCTTTCTCTCTGTCCCACCATCCCCACAGGTGCGCTTGGTGGGGACACGGGAGAGGGCCTTCTCTGCTGCTGCTCCCAGACTCTGGACCTTTCCTCCTACAGAAGGCCGGGCTGGCCCCATCTTTGCTGTCCTTGTGCAATCTAATTTCTTCAGGCAGGCTTTTCCTTAGTGACAGGCTGGCTAGGAGAGGTTTTAAAACCAGATGGTTTCCCTTGAGTTGCTTCTAAATCTATTTTAGTAATACTTTACTTAACATTCTTAATATAATGTTATTGGTTTGTTTTTATATTTGAATAATTCAGTTTTCAGCTTTAATATTTGTTTTAATGATGTACGCTGCCTTGGGTCCTTTCTTAAGAGAAAGGCAGGCTAAAAATATTTTAAATAATAAATAAATAAGTAAATAAATAACATGCACAAAAATCCCAGATTATCTGGACTCCATTTGTGTCCCTTAGGACATAGATTGAAGTGGAAAACTCACGTTGGCCACATGGATTACTTCCCATTGCCTGGCCCATCAGTCTTCTGGACAGCCAGCTTTTGGTGGTGGTGGTGGGGGAGGCAGGTTTCTCAGAGCAGACTGGAAAAACTCAGTTTCCTTCCGGTCCACCTGAAAAGCATTAAGGCATTCTCCCAGCATGCTGCTCATTTTCTTTCATCCTGCAATCAATATGCTGATTCTGCAATCAGTCTGCATGTACATAACCTCCTATTTTAGTGATCCCCTTATGGAATCTTGTAGGCTTGAAGACTTAGGGAACGAGAGCTGTTGTGCCTCGTTCACCCCCATATGGCCAGGAAACCCACTCAGTGGCTTGCATCCCTGTGGATTCCATATCCCATCACTGTGATTTTTCACAGCTGGTACGGAGAGCTTTGTTCACTGGCCAGCCGGTGGGTTGTTCAACGTCTGGATCTATTGCCCTTTGTTTCACTAAGGCACTTCAGCTGTAACCAATAAAATTGTGGGCAGGCTTCACTGTAGCAAAAGTGTTACCATGCTTTATCTTTTGTACGGTCCACCCCCTCTTTCCACTAGGGCCACTATATGGTTGACCACAGAATGTTGGAAAGATGCAAAGAAACTAGAAGACAAGAGCTGAATCCACGGCTATTCACTAATATTGAAGTTGCCACTTTTTAAGTGTAGTACACTTCTTCTTGAGGTATAATTATATCTTTTACTCATAACAGGGGTATTTCAAGCCTAAGAGAGTTTGTACAAGCTGAAACAGAATTTACTTGTCTGTTTCAGTTGGAAACATTTTCTGTGTGCTAAGAGGTGTTCTGGCCAAATTATTGCTGAGTTTCCATTAAAAGGGGGCTTATGTACGCACAGATCTGGCAGCCTGCTTCAGAAGTCCTATCTGTTGGAATAAATGAGTTTCTGAACAATTTATTAACACATTGCCTGAGGAAGATTGTGGCTGTTGATCATCCAACTGCTTGCCAAAGCAAGCCCCATTCATTTCAATCAGCCCTTTACCTCACTTGGTGGGTTGCCCGATAACAACAGCTTTGCTGTTTCTATTCTCCAGGCAATTTTGCAAGCAGCTTTTTTTTCACACAGATGTTTTCAGGCATTTGGGAAGGAGATCTTTCTTTCTTGCTTGCTTGCTTGCTTTCTTACTTTCTTGCTTTCGAGGATTAAAAACCCCATAATCCCCAGCCAACATGGCCTATGTTGTCTAGAGATTCTTGAAGCTGTAATCTGGAAAGGTGACATTTTCATTCATAATACATCATTCACATGTAAATACAATTCCCCCCCCCCCGTAGATCTAGTCCCACCCCATGTTGCATGTCCTCTAGTGGGGGGGGGGGTGACTGTCACTGTTTGCCCACTGTTCCAGGCTCAGTCCTGTCGACCTCTTTTTCTCTCACATTGGGTTAAAGTAGTACCTGTGTTCTCCTCCTACTAAACTCCCAGCCTCACACCTCGAGATTTGGGGGGGGGGGGGAGAGAGAGAGAGAATTGTGCATAGAAAGAAAATGAAATGTGGAATATGTGTGAATGCTTCTGAATTACTCAGTTTTGAAAACAGGCAGAGAGAAGGCAGCAGGGACTTTCCTAACTTGGCTGGGCAGGGTGTATTTTCTGCTCCTCTGTTGAACTGTAGAGTGAATGAGTGGAGTGGGGAGAGGGAGCGTGTGAACGGAAGCCTACCTCCCTCACACTGTGTTTGTACAGGTGAATGTGCTCCTTGCCTCTGTGTGTATGGATGCGTCTGAGAGAGAGAGAGAGAGAGAGGCAACTTGTTGGGGAAGCCCACACTATGGTGTGGTGGTGACAGCAGAATTTCTGTATTCGCCAAACACAATTTGTGTATGTGTTCTGTGCCAACTAGTCAGAACAGACACAGCGAGTGCATAGGAAAGAGACATTTATTTTAAAATCGCCTTCTTTCCCCTGCTTATGTGTGAAAATGTCCCCGCCATGGGCTGCATTCCACTTTCAGGATCCAAGCTGATAGCCTTTCGGTGTTCATGGCTGCGGTCCTTTACACATTTTCTAGGGAGTAAGCCCCCTGATCTCAGTGACTCTTACTATGGAATAAGCGCACTTAGGGGAAATCATGTTCCTTATGTCCATAAGGTACTAAAGGAGCTCACGATGTGTCCATCTTGCTGATCTGTAGGAAATCTTCAGAAAACATTTCCCCCAAACCAGGCCTATTCTCAATGTTTAACTATGCTGTGCATGAATTCTGCTATTTTAAGCAAAATATTCAAAGCATATAGTCCGGAGTGCACATTTCTGGTCTGTTTTCCTCTTCACAATGACAGTTCGGAACCTAAAGTAAACAAAATATTAGCATTTCAGCTTTTTTGCATTGCTGACATACTGCAGAACAGCTGTCAGGAAAAAAGACATGAAGTTTACAGCATTATTGTTAGAACTTACTAGCTGTTTATGTTAAAGCCTATTAGGATATTGTTTATATTAATTTGCAGGTCTTTCATGAAGGAGTTTCCCGGTGCACTCATTTATTTCCTTCAGGGCAAACTGTATACCAACCAACTGTTTATCTGTACCACAAAACTATCTTCTCTATCTTCTCCTCTGGAAACAGTTGTTCTGAAAGGAAAGGGCTGAGGTTAAGAATGACTAACACATAAGTTGCTAACTTTGGAATTCAAAATTTCTGGTGCAAGACCATTGCCAATTTTCTTCCTTGGGAGAATTTATCATATTCCCAAGTGAATGAAATGAATAAAAAAAAAAATTAGAGGTTTCCTCACAACCAGGAAAAAAAAGCTATAAGTCTGTTACAAAGTGCAGGTGCCTATCTGTATCTATGAGTGTCTGCTTTCCTTCTTTTTCTTTTTTTCCTCTCCTCCCTCCCCACCTTTTCATTAGAAACATATAAGTTGAATAAGAACACTTTGGAAACTATATATAAGGAACCTTTGCATAAATGCATGCCACATCTTGGGTAAATGAGACAGGTGTTCTTAAATCATGTGCAATTACTTTGTGGACATGAAGGCAGGATTGTGTCCTTTGTCAGTACTTGACTTATACGTAGGATGGCAAAAGACAGCCGACTCTTACCCTTTTTCTTGGTTCCTACAGCCACAGGTAAAATATGATTTGGTTTAAACTGAAGAATCGGGAGATGGATTTTTCACTAAGGCCCTCTCTCGTATTTTGTTCCATCAATGGCAATTCTTAGAGTGAGCAGTGGGGGTACTTCACCCTTGAGTGATGGAACAAAGTGTCTTCCTGCTCCATCCACGAGATGCCCAAGCATTCTAATGTTCTACACTCAGACCAGGAGGTGAGCTGAGCAAGATGAGATCATGTAGGCCATTTTGTGTGTAAACCCTCTCTGTGTTGATTAAAACAAATTTTTAAAATAAATTAAAATTCAATTTTTTAAATGTTTCTGTTTTTTGTGAACACAAGATTCAACTGTGCATCCTCAAGATTGATGATAACTAGGTAAACTGCTGGATTTATCTTTTACAATAAGGATGGGCAACTTTTTAGGGTCTTTTTAGGGAACCTTGATGGGCTGCATGCTCTTCCAATCTGCCCAGAACTTCCACAGGTTCCAGTACATATAATCCTCCAAATCACATCCCTAGAAGGCTCAGGGAGGGCAGATTAACCATTTAAATCAAATCCTGCAAAACCTGTTTTAGACAAGCCCTTTTGTATAATCAGGAAGTGACCAACCCTGGAAGTAATCAAAACATGGTTTTCATGTTTAGCATTGGCTCATTTAGGCTATCTTTAGGAGTTATATTAAAAATGAGAATTTCACCAGATCTGATGGCTTGTATTACTAAATGTATCTCATCACCCCATATGGGCCTCCTTGGCTCTTAAGATCTGGGGAGATCCTTCTCTGGGTTCCACCACTTTCCCAGACTTGTTTAGTGGGGACACAAGAGACGGCCTTCTCAGTGGCTGCTCCCAGGCCTTGGAATGCAGTGCCCCGAGAAGCCAGGTTGGCCTCTCCTCTTGTCCTTCCATCATCAGGCAAAGACCTTCCTTTTCAGCCACGTTTTTGAGCAATAAGTGTCTCATGAATGCTTTGCTTATTAAACACAGAGATTTTAAAATGATGTTTTAAAATTATTTTTAATCTTGGTTTAAATCTTGTGTTTCATGTGTGTCTTATTGTTTTTAATATGGTATTTATATGGTATTTTAAAATTGTTAATTATTCTATAGTTTTAGCTGTTGTGAGCTGCCTTGAGTCTCCTATGGGGAGAAAGGTGGCATATAAATAATTTTATTATTTTATAAATAATAAAATGCTCTGGAGAGTATTCGTGCCTGGTGAAATTCCCATTTCTGTACCATTCTTAAAAACCTAGAAGCCCTCTAAGGGCCTCAGTCTATGACAAAAATGTTTAGTTGTAAGCCTTGTGGATTATTAATTTATAAATTATATAGCAAGTGTAGATGAGAATGTGGAACCTGTGCTTCAAGAGAATTTTGGGAAAACTGAGCACCATGTGCTACAACCCTCCTGATGAAATGTTGATTGATTATTGCCTCAGACAGGAGTTTAGGCAGAGAAAAGAAAGAGCAATCAGTACGTTTTATTTCTTCAAGATTAGAGAGACGGAACCCATGGATCTCCAGATGATCTTGAGCAACATTGAACAATTGTCTGTGCTGGCTGGGACTGATGGGAACCCACTGGACATGCTGGCTGGGACTGATGAGATTCCAGCAACATCCAATGGGCCACAGGACCAACTGCTGGTCTCAATCTACTGAAAAAAAATCAACCAAATTTGGAGAGAATTTTGGGAACGGTGCACAAGTACTTACCGTGCATATATAAAGAAGAAAAGTCTCATTTCAACTGGAATAGAAGGTTTTGTAATGGTTTATAAATCAAATCTGGGTCATTATAACGAAACAACCAAAAGTGTTTAAACAGCATTTCATCGTAGCCTGCATCTTTTGGATGCTGCTAGGTAACAGCAGTCTGCCATCAGAAAAAATATCAGCCAATGAAATTGTGTTCTGATGAAGTAATATCACTGACTGTGCCTTTTCCTCAATTTCATTGGCTGCGCATCTTGCCGCTTCGTATCCTCTGGGAAGGATTTGGAGATAGCAGTTCTACACAAAGCAATGAGCACTGGACATCTTACAGGCAGCAAGCATCATTCTGCATGTTTGCAGATTATTATGAAAAACACTGCAAGCTGCTGTGAAGGATGTGATTGCTGATAGCCACTGGGCACAGAACATTATGCAGCTTGTGACAGTATAGTTTAGTTCATGAACAACAACAAAATATCCAGAATATACTCAATTAGACATTAACAAACAGAAGAAGGTGGGGAAAATTTTTTGGATGTAATTCTCCAATTTTCATTCTTGAAGTTGTTTTCTGCCACCGCTCAAGACTTCTGTTTGATATATCTAAATAGATTAACTGATGGCAAACAAAGGGACAATTCTCATAACCTTTTTTGGAGCATGAAGAAAGCTATACAGCAAGCCATTAAATTACAAAAATTGAAAACAGCACTGAAAGTGAGGTAATCCTTCCTCTATGTATAACTTTATTTTATATTAAAATTTCATTCAGCTACAAAACTGATATTGCCAAGTCCTAAATTGGTGCTTTCAACAGTGTTCCTAAAGTGATGTAAATAAATGTTCTGATATGCTCAACACATTTCGTTTCTTTGATTGAAAAGCTTCTGATTTTTATGCCCAGTGACATGCTTTAGAGTCAGGATAGATTCTGGCACCCAAGAGAAGGAAGGAGCAAGTTGATCCCAGACACTATCTGTAACGAAAGAAGTAAGGCCACAGCTTTATTGGTTACATTTTAAGGGCCACAGTGGCTTTGTAGGAATCAAAAATCTTACAATAGCCTTTGATTTTTGAAATCCAGAAGAGCAAGAGAGACTATAACAGGATACTTTGGGTGAACCAAACAGGTTGATTGTGTTGCATTGATCTATGTTTTCTGTACTGCATAGTCACACATCATACTGGTTGTATAATAATCATATAACTCCAGAGCTCAAGACCCTACAGATCATCGAGTCCAGCCTTAGTCAAGAAGGCTCAAGTGGGGAATCGGACTCCCAACCTCTGGCTCTGCAGCCTGATGCCTAAACCATTGAGCTCTCCAGCAGTTAATGATTCACCTGCCCATGTTTCTTGTTGCCTGGGGAATACTTGGCTCAGTAATTCTACACGCGAGAAGGATTTTGGAATTGTTGTAGATTACAAGTTGAATATGAGCTAACAGTTCTGTGTGGCCGCAAAAAAAAAAAAAAAAAAAAAAAAAGGCAAATGCTGTTCTTAGGCTACATTAACAGAAGTATAGTCTCCAAATCCAGTGAAGTAGTAGTTCCCCTCTATTCAGCACTGGTTAGGCTTCATTTTCAGTACTGTGTCCAGTTCTGGACACTGCACTTTAGGAAAGATGCTGACAAATGGGAACAAGTTCAGAGGAGAGCAACAAGGATGATCAGGGGACTGGAAACCAAGCCTTATGAGGAAAGACTGAAAGAACTGGACATGTTTAGACTTGAGAAAAGAAGACTGAGGGGAGATATAATATAGGGTCGCCAGATACATGGGTACCAAAAGGAGGACATAGAAAGCCAAAAAGGAGGACAGAGGAGGACGTATTGGGGGGGGGTGAGCTTCATGCGCAGGGTGGGGTGGGGGGTGTTTTGCTTTTGGAATTAGGTATATATAGATATACACACACAAAGCCATTTTCTCCACCCTTTGCAATTTCTCAAACTGAGAGAAATCCGCTTTTCTCTCTCTCTCTCTGTGTGTGTGTGTGTGTGTGTGTGTGTGTGTGTGTGTGTGTGTGTGTGTGTGTGTGAATTTCCAGCTCCCACAAGCACGGGGGATAACTCTGCACATGCTTCTGGCTCCTGGACCTGGAAACACACTCTGCACATGTCCCAGAGTCAGGGGTGTGTGGGGTCGGGGCAGAAGGGGGGGGGGAATAAAAGTGCCTCCTCTTCCCTGGCTTTAGGAGGAAGGAGGGACCGTACCGGCCCCTATTTCCCTGGCTTTGAACCGCCACCCCCCCCAGAACCCCAGACCAGCCTTCCCTCCTGCTTGCATCAGTTCCTTTTTTCATGTTTTTATGAAAGTCAGTCTCTCTCTCACATACACACACCCTCCCTTCCTCCCTCAATTTTCTACAATCTTACCTTTAAACAAGCTTGATGAAGCCACCTGTCCCTCTCTCGCACCTTTGTTCCTGCCTTAATTGGAGTTTTCCCTCCTAATTGGAGCTTTCCCTCCTCCTGCTTGCAGTCACCTCCAGCGGAAGTAGTCATTCACAAGCTGGATTGACTGCCTGGGGCTGTTCTACAGCTGTAAACAATCAAGCCGCCTTATCTCCGATCTCTAAAAGAACGGAGGATTTACAAGTGCCGCAACCAAGGAAGGAGGGAGAGGTGGTTTACAGATTGAGGTTCGGCTGCAGGGGGTGGGGGCGAAGATACAAAAGCCGGACATTTTAAAGTTTTTTAGCTTTTCCTGCCGGACGGAGGACATTAGCCTGAAAAGGAGGACATGTCCTCCTTTTGCCGGACGTCTGACAACCCTAGATATAATAGCACTTTTCAAATACTTGAAAGGTTGTCAGACGGAGGGGGGATGGGGTGTCATAGTACCCAGTCAGAACCGCCACCCCCCCAGAAGCCACTCTGCCATTCCACTCTACTTTGTTTTGAGATGGAGACACTCAAGGAAGTGGTAAAGGGGAGAGGGTCTAGTTGTGTCTAATGGAGACCATTTTCTGCTCTGCTCCCAGCACTCCAGCTTACTGTTCTGGCAGTGTCTCTAGGGAGTTTAACTCAAAAATATTCTGCCACCACCTCATGGAATATTTACTCAAAGCCCAGTGGCTTGCTGAGGAAAAGCACTGCATTTAGTTCCTGAAATCTAACCAACAACTGGAGAAGATTTTATGTATTTTATTTAAAAGAACAAAAAAGAACAGAGCAGTTACAAAACGTAAAAAATTGATGTTCTACACATGTACTCAAAAATGGATTTCTCAGTCTAGTGGAGCAAAAAGCACAATACAGAGTGAGGACAATTCAAAGAAGAAACACACTAGAAAATAATAAATTCTAATTTAACCTAGCTCATACTCATATCTGAGCAGAGTAGTTTATCACAGACGTGGTCTCCTCATGAGTAAGACATGTTGTGGGGAGGCAAGTTAATTTTTCCTGAGAGGATGTTGAGACTTAATGACTAATACTGTATGATTTCTCTTTACACAAGATAGTGGGTCATTTCGGATGCCACTAACACTTAATTACCTTTCATCCCTTGTAATCCCCGTTCATTTATTATCAGGACAATTGGTAGCTTCCTCAATAGCTTCCAAATGGCTCCTCTTCCCACAGCATAAATTTACATGTGCTGAGGCATAGAAGAGAACTCACTTCAACATGCCCAATATACATAAGGAAGAGTACTTTGAAATGTAGAGCCTGTCCACACTGGCCTATATATGTGGTATCTGGATCTTTGATGGCATTGTTTGGCATGGGGGGAAAAGGACCTCGTCTGCTAGTGTTTCTACTTAGAAAGATCCATTCTTCCCTTTTGAGAGACATAACACATTTTTCTGCACAGGACTAGGGCATGCATTCTTTTTGGTATGATTCAGTGAGATGTAAAATAACTCTTTGTTTAGCCTTCACAGACAGATACTTTCACCAAAATAACACTAAGGGTGGTGTTAACTGAGGAGACAACCCTGTGATGTATTAACTGGGTTGGGGTATTAAAAGGAAGGGTGGAGAAAACCCTTCCTCTATTTTAATCTCCTTTAATTTTTAATATATCCTTAACCAGCACAATGGAATTCTAAAACCACGCCAAATTGATGCATTGCCATTTTGATATGCCACTTAAGTTTTTGAAAAAACGAACATGAGAAAGTCATCCAGGCCCCCTGAATGACATCTGAGAAAAGGCAGGGGAGGGCCTATGTTGACTCCATGGGCTTCACCCACACAAGGCAGCACAGCCCCAGCAGAGCCCCAGCTGAGCCCCAGCTGAGGAGAAAGGTGGGAAAAGGGGAGGGTTACCTCCCTTCTGCCCCCCACCTTCACCCCAACATTCTATTCTTCCATTGCACCTATCCTCTGTTGCTGTTGCTGCTGCTTCCTTACTTGTGGGTAAACCAGGTAAATTTACTTGTGAGTTAATTGGGCAATCCTTGCTTTTTCTAGCTCTGTAGCACCAGAGAAAAGCACCACAATCTCCAGTATGGGCAGAAAAATTGCTCAAATGAGAGCTAAATTAAGCTGCATCTAAGATAAAAACCTTTTAAGCATGGACTGGACCACACCAAATTCCCCAGTGTGGACAGGTTGTAGAGTAAACATGAAAGCATTATTTTAGTCCACGTTGAAGTATTCACTGGTAAAGGATAACATAGGAGTGTCAGTACATTCTCACAGTTTCTTCTGTTTTTTGAAGTGTTCAGAAAAGGAAGGCAAGGCAAGAATTTCCTTTCACATGCTGATCTTTCTGTTTATTCTTACAGTTCCTATGTGTCCATAGGGACATGCACAGGTGAAAGCATTATTTTCCGTACTTCGTATTTCCCCAAATACTTAGTGTCTTCACAAGCACAGGATGTGTCAGTCATCCCAGAGTGCAGGACACACAATGATGGGCTCAAGTTACATGAAATCAGATTTTGGTTGAATTTAAGGGGGAAAAATTCCTAACTGTTAGAGCAGTATGATGATAGAATCAATTACCTCAGGATGTACGAACTTCAAAACTGGAGGCATTCAAGAGAAAATTAGACAACTAATCAGGGAGATAGGACTCATTGGCCTTGTAGGCCCTTTCCAGCTCCATTATTCTATGATTCCGTGATTTCAACTGTCCACACAGTGGATGATATTAACAACATTCTCCAGAAGTCCTCCAAAACTCATCATCTTTCTCTGCCAGCATTGTACTTTTTCTCTGCCCTTTCCATTCCTTTTTGTACAGTACTTTGTTTCTGCCCAACCACTGCATTCCCTGTGCTTAAGTGAACAAAAACAACAAGTTTTGGAGATACAGATTTACCAACATTTTTGTTGGTATCCCAGGGCTCAATCCTGGGTCCAGTGTTCTTCAACATTTTTATTAATGACCTGGATCAGGGGATGCACGGAATGCTCATCAGATTTGCGGATAACACAAAATTGGGTGGAATAGCTAATACCCTGGAAGACAGAAACAAAATTCAAAATGATCTACATAGGCTTGCGCACTGGGCTGAAAACAACAGAATGAAATTCAACAGGGATAAATGCAAATTACTGTACTTAGGAAAAAGAAACCAAACACACAGTTGCAAGATAGGGGATTCCTGGCTCAGCAATATTACAAGGGAGAAGGATCTTGTAATCATTGTAGATAACAATATGAGCCAACAGTGTGATGTGGCTACAAAAAAGGCAAATGCTATTTTAGGCTGCATTAACAGAAGTATAATCTCCAAATCCTGCAAAGTACTAGTTCCCCTCTATTCAGCGTTGGTTAGGCCTCATCTTGAGTACGGTGTCCAGTTCCGGACACCACAATTTAAGAAGGATGCCAACAAAATGGAGCAAGTTCAGAGGAGGGCAACAAGGATGCTCAGGGGACTGGAAACCAAGTCCTATGAGGAAAGACTGAAAAAAACTGGGCATGTCTACCCTTGAGGGGTGATATGATAGCACTTTTCAAATACTTGAAAGGCTATTATAAAGAGGAGGGGCAGGATCTGTTCTCAGTCATCCCAGAGTGCAGGACATGCAACAATGGGCTCAAGTTACAGGAAGACAGATTTTGGTTGAATATCTGGAAAAACGTCCTAACTATTACAGCAGTACAGCAATGGAACCAATTACCTTAGGAGGTGGTGAGTGCTCCAGAGCACTGGAGGCATTCAAGATAAATTTAGACAACCGCCTGGCAAATATCCTTTGATTTTCTATTCATGCATTGAGCTGGGGTTTGGACTTGATGGCCTTATAGGCACTTTCCAACTTTATGATTCTGTGGTTCTATGATTCTAAATGTATTCCATGGTTCTGTTAAAGATAGCTGTTAATCTAATGTTCTTTTAAAAATAAATTAACAACTAGCATTGTGCTGAAGGGGTTTAGCAGTATAAAACTGGGGATTAGACTTTCATGTTAACATGAAAGAAAAACACACACAAAAGAGACTCTTTTTTGATTTGATGTTCTTTTGCTTATTCCCAAGAAAGCTTCTTGAACACGAATGCTTTGTGTTAACCAAAAAATGGGACATGAAAGTTTCATGTTATTTTATTTAACATTTCTTTTACACTTTATTTGTCAAATGAGGGGTGCACTCTTCCATATTTTTGGCAGCAACCCGCACTATTCTTCAGGAATTCCCCATGCAGAATTCTGGGAGGTGCAGCCCAGAAACACAGGTCTACAGACTAATTTTCTAGTTATTTACCTCCCTTGCTGCAATCTCTGGTCTACTTCTTTTTTTCAAAAACAAGGAAGCTGCCATGGTGCTACCTGGGATTCATAGATCTTCCTGAAAGTCATAGTTCCTCAGGAGGCACCCTCTATAGAGCCTAATGGGTAGTGAACCTACAAATGTCAGCATCCTTCATGCCCAGGAGGACCCTTTTCTACTGGGAGGTTGTGTTTACAGATTGTGGTTGGATGAAGCAGTCCATAGCCTCAGACAGAGAATTGATAACACCATCTATCCTGTATTGAAGGAGGAAAGCAGGGGACTGCACTTGGTTCCACACACTTTTCCCATCCTGGATAGCCAGTGTTTGTCATAGGGTTGTCAGACTGTATGGAGAACAAGCAGCACAGTTTATTATAGAAGTTGTGGTATTTTTAACAGTGCTGTGTTATAAAGTAAATCCCTGTGTGTCTAGTGAAGCTGACTCCTGAGAAGGTGTGTGAGTGCTGGCAGCTTAGAAGATTTGCATAGACAGATAATGAGAAGAGGAGATGAAACATGAAAATTTTGTTTGCAGCCAATGGGGAAAAATTGTTTCTGACAACAGGGTGACTGTAATGCATTTGTCTGACATGCCACAAGCTTTATCTTAACAGAATTTCATCTGTAACAAACATGACTTATGTAAGCTATGTTGGAGGAGTGGTAACGTGCCTGTGTACAGTGAGTATTCGTGACCCTAGAGCAAATTGGGTTAAACCTTTGGCATGTCTCTCATGCTAACAATGCCAAATTGGAAAACTTCCTGCATTACTGTTGCCTTTTTGGAAAGTACTTGAACTAATTCTTGGAAAAACGGTCAGAGGGCAGCAGACAATGTTTATTCTGGGTTTTACAGTATTTATTGTTGCATAAGAAACACATAACAAAATAGGTAATAGCCTTAACGAGGTCCAGCCAAGCAGTGCTGGTACAGGAGACATTTTTTTTTGTGTGACATGGAAAGAAACCTCTTTAGATAACATACTGATATCTTAAGTGAATCATTTGAGATCATTATGCATGCCATATGGAGAGAAGAACAACGTCAATGCCTGGAATGTTCAGCTTTGAAGTTCCTCCCATTATTCTGTCTCCAAGAGTGGCCAATCATTTGAAAAAGAAGCTGCCACTTGGTGGCAGATTTTCTGCTGTGCATGGTTCAGTCCTCGATAGATACCATCTGGGCTGGGGGAGACTCCAAGAATCAAGCTGCCAGTCAGTGGAACTAGTATGAACCAATTATCTGATTTTGTGTTTGATATTGATAGATGATGTTGGAAGCCAAGCCTAATGGTGAGAGCTATTTTATTTTTGTACCGTATCAACTGGCAGAGTACCTCTTGAGAAAGTTACCATTTCTCCCCCAAATATAGCTCCCAAAATATGCCAGTAAGCATGAACAGTGGATTCTGGGAAACCTAATCCAAAAAAATAACTTTTCCAAGCTCTGACTCAGAGGCACACATCCTCTGAACATGGAGGGGACTTTATTTTACCGTGAAGGGGTCCATGTTATGTTCCCTGTGCTTTTCTGACCATCTGTCACAAAAACAGGACACACTTCTCCCAGAAGAGAAACTCACAAATTGCAACTTTGACCATCTGTAGACTTGAGATTGTTTTTTCCCAAACACGGCCTGAGTTTCTTCAACACTCACCAAAGTAAACAGCAGCACAAGTCCCTTAGTGAGACTTACCATAATAGGACATTAAGGTCCCCATCTAGCCAAATGGTTTTTCTTTGTTTTGAAATCTGTGACCACATTGGTAATTATGTTCAAGTAAATGGCATATTTTAGAAGCCTGGTGCCAAAGGAAAGAGAGGAAACAATTGTTGCTATTCTCACAAATATTTTCAGTTAATAGTGCCTCTTGTGCATCTATTATTTCGATCCAAACTATAACGAGTTTTAGAATCAAAGAAAGAATTTTAAACTTTTAATTTTTCCCTTCCTTTTTCTGTGAATGGAGAAAAAGAACATTTTCCTCCTTGGTTCTATTAAGTAAAGAATGTCATATTGGTGTCATGTTTTAATTGTGTTTTTATTTGACATTGAATGTTAATTTTGTTAGTTGCCTTGAGCACTATTTGGTGGGAAAGCTAGATAAAATTTATCAGCTAACTAAGTAAATAACTAAATGCAAATTGGCATTGTTTACTAGATGTAACTTCACCAAAGAAGAATATATTGTAAAAATACTAAGCTTTAAAGTTTAACCATCCAGGTTTAACTTTCAAGGCATCATGCCTGAGTTTATATATGAGGCTAATGAAGTAAAGTATGAGTCTTGGCGGCCACCTTTTATAAAGGGGTGGGCAACATGCAGCCTGTGAGCTGGATACAGCCCTCTAGGGCCCAAATGTGCCCCTCCAACAGCCCTGTTGAAGTTCTAAATTCCTTCCAATGTGGAGTCCCCTCAAGAGGAAGGGCAAAGGACCGACTGGATGGAGTGCATGGTTTACCATCTTCTAGGTATGTGGCCCTATGAAGTCACACTGGTCCACTGTATCTGGAAGTCTTACCAAGAGTTGGTAAGAAACATTCTTAAAGATTACAATGAATTATTGTAGATAGTAATTTTGGAACTGTTTAAATCCACCTGTAGGGCAGTTAATTGTAGAATAGGACCTGGGCTAAAATCCTACAGTATAACAATTATTCACTAGTAACTCCCACAGACTTGTATTTGAATTATGTAAGGCTGTACTAGACGGTATGGGTATGTGAGGCAAAGGGGGTTTCAAAATGGTACAAGCATCAGTGGCTGTGGTTTGTCACACCTACTTTTTGTTTCTGACAAACAGGTTTCGCAAGTTGTTATAGCGTTTGAGCCTACAATGTCTGTTTGATCAGAAACAACTGGAGGGCAAAAGTAAGATACACAAAGAGTAATAGTGCCTTTTTAATGACAAATTTTGGCAGTGTCATGCTTCATTTTAACTGAGCATAACTGCAGGCTAAGGTATAAAAGGAGAAAAATAGTATTTAGAAATTAATGGGCATCTCCAAGTATTTCACTTGATTTATTTACCTCTGTTTTCCTCCTGGGCAAATCACTGCACTGCCTACATGGTGGGACAAGTGGTCTGTGAAAAAATTAGAGGCATTTTTACCATGTTGATTCATAAGCCATTTTGATATCTTAGGGAAAAGGTATCTTCCAGACTGCTGAAACCACAAAATTTCAATGGACAGGTCAACATGAATTCACCTAAAATGACCCCTTACTTTGCTGGCTAAGATCTTACATACTAACAGGGTTGCAGGGCGTGTAATAATTTCCTGCTGTGGCTAAATTAACATTCCAGAACCCAATGGAAATTTTTTGCTGCTCCTACAGTAACCTGCAGTTTCAGATAACTGCTGTTTACTCAAAAGAAGGGCATTCAGTGGCAGGGAGACCTCCCATCCTCTGTATCTTCCCTTAAAACTTCTCTTCTTAAAGATTTTTTTGTGCAAGCAGTTCTGGATGCAGATGTGTGTGACTGAATTGAGAATCTATGCCGGATTTTTAAAAATAAGTACACTGGCTATAAAATGTCCAGAGTATCCAGGTGGTTTTGGACAGGGAAATTAGAACTGTGTAGAAATGTGTGTGGCTACTGAGGCTACCAGTGGACTTTAACAGAGTAAGCATACTTTACAAACGGAGCTAGTGAGTCATAGGCAGAAGCATTGCCTTTAAGCAAACAGGAAGGGGAGCTATAAAGGAGCCAAAATGACTCAGTGGGAAGTAAAACTGGACTGTGTAAAACACTGCTGTGAGAAGTGGCTAGCAAACTCCCATTAGCAACTGAAGTCCATCCTTGTCAGTGTGGGAAGCACTATTAAATATTATTTACTCAGGGGGATGTCCATAAACATCCTAAAGACTCCCTAACTACTTTTACCCATTCCTCATTGCCCATATTCTGCTATGCTCTGTATTACATACAAAACAGGCATATGTCACACTAGTAGGGGTATTCACACATTACACTGAACACGTGTTTACCCATGTTTTCTCATTTGGATGTCTGTGGAAAGCTAGCTGCCCCATTCAGTTGTTTAACATTCTGCTTTATGAACATACAAGGAGGGATGTGTGCTAGTCTGCCCCTCCCTCCATCATCACATCTGGCACCCTCCTCTGTGTGGATGCAGGCATGTTTGAAGCAGAGAGCCTAACTATCGATGGAGGCTCTCCACAGTTCCAGGGTGAGTTGGAATCCTGGAAAATTAAGGGCCAGAGAAGCTGGAGAAGCCTGGGAGCTATGCCCCCCCCCCGCCTGCTTTTCTCGTCTCTGGGAGGGGTCCCACATGGAGGAGAGCCTATGAACATGATCTAGAGAGCTGGCAAGATTATATCAGAGGGGACCATCATTCTCTAAATGCAACCTCAGAGAGCTTTGAATTGCACTGGAGGAGCAGCTTGGTGGAAGCTGCACAGTGTTTTCACTATGTAGATTCCCCACTCTACCTGTGTATCTGACCTGCAGCAAAAATGAGAAATAAATAAATAGATCTGTATCTGTTCATTTTAGGGACGTGGTGGCGCTGCGGGTTAAACTGCAGAAGCCTCTGTGCTGCAAGGTCAGAAGACCAGCAGTCGTAAGATCGAATCCACGCGACGGAGTGAGCTCCCGTCGCTTGTCCCAGCTCCTGCCAACCTAGCAGTCCAAAAGCATGTAAAAATGCGAGTAGATAAATAGGTACCACCTCGGTGGGAAGGTAACGGCGTTCCGTGTCTAGTCGCGCTGGCCACGTGACCACAGAAACTGTCTTCGGACAAACGCTGGCTCTATGGCTTGGAAACGGGGATGAGCACCGCGCCCTAGAGTCGGACACGACTGGACTAAATGTCAAGAAAAACTTTACCTTTACCTATCTTCATTTATTCATTTGCCCACTGAGAATCTAAAAGCAACTGAAGTGGAAGGAGAAGGTAGAAGATGGGGGTGGGGGAGTCAAATCTTATTAACCCATTGAATTTTAAACTAGATTGAATGATATAAAGAATTAACATTTGCAAGCTGAATTTCAAGTGTGTGTATAGCAGTCTTTCCATCAGTTAGATTAACAGAATAGAAGGTATTGGTATACTCCGCAACGATAATGTTTCCAGGTCCTGACTGTGTTAGATGAGACGGATGGCCAGTAAGGACAGGGCCTTAGCAGTGGTGGCACCCTATTTCTTTAATTATTTTTCTCTGCATAATCCTATAGGTTCTTTGTGACAGTTAATTAATGGGTTCAACCAATGGGACCTGCAGCAAAATATCACAATGGTTCTTTTCAAGGCACCAGGCAGCCATGCAACCTTCTCTACTCTTCTATACACTATTCCATTTTTCATCATCAACTTTGTGTCTCACCCCAACAGTCAATTTATTTTGTTTTCTCACAGCTCATGCTCAGTTCTCACTGATGTGCTTTGGCTTCCCTTGCCCCCTTGGGTCTTCTCCCTAATTCTTTTTTCATTTCATTTCATTTCTGCAAACCTTGGGGTTCCTCTATCAATATCTCAATACCTCAAGTGTAGCTAGTACTTTTTGACTACGCAAGGATCCACAGTTATCTAATCAGTAAGCTATCAGCACATGGGATAAACAAAAAAATACCCCAGTCTGTCACATATTTGAGACTGTATATGATTAAAGAGATGAGAGGTGTTGTGCTACACGCTGCAAAAACAACCACAGACTAAAGCCATAAAATATCACTGACCCCCTGCTCCTACAAATACATTGCGCATTATAATTACAAACATCTATATAATGTGTAATGCAGAATAAATACTCCATTTTCCATCTACCCAATATAGTTGTTTTTGCTTATAAATATGATATGATGAAGGATCAATCTTGGCATATGGAATTTGCCTTAGCTTCTAAAAAATGTTCATGACAAATGGTCCAGTGCATATCAGCTACAGAATGAAGTATATTTGCTGATTAGGAACCAGTACACAGAAAGCCAATGAATACAACAATTAGGGCCTCATCAAGTGCACCATCATGCAAAAATTGAAGTGTTCTTTGTGTATAGACCAAGCATTTTGTTAATGCCTATTTACTTAAACTTTTCTATGATGAATTGAGGGGTAGACTTTGATGTGGCAAGTATTAGACATAAATAGGTTTTTGAGATAACATGAGATAATGAGATGAGATGTTTGCAAGAGTTGCACACCATAAACTAAGATAGTCTCTTTTTCACATGTAATCTTGATGCTTTGAAATGGGTCAGCATTTCCACCCATTGTCTGCTGAGTCCTTGAGGACACTCGCTAGCACATTCCTGGGTATACAATTCTTTATCTAAGCAGACTTTGATATCCTTTGAGCATATACAACATAAATGAAGGTAGTTCAATAAAACCAGCATGTGGGGGGGGGGGGGTCCTTCCACTGAGGGATTGTGGAATAAAGAATATATTCTCTTTTTGCATTTGTTACTTACTTTTTCATTCAGGTCAATAGCAAGAGAAGAGAAGCCTGTAGTAGTATGTGTCCCTGGAGATATTGGAATTTGGGTAAATTAAACCCTATTGAACCATGTCGCCATTTTATGTCTTTTCAAATAAAGAACTCTTAAGTGGGAGATGAACTTTTGTGTAGCACAAGCCAGGCACGAGATCAAAAACCTTAAGGCATCTACCACTGATTTTTCTTTCATTTAGTTACCTGTAGCTGGTGGGTGAATGGTCATGTTTTTGGCAACAAAATGGACAAACTATCTCTTGGATTCCTTCAGACCCTGTGATTCTATTATTTTAAACATATGCCTTTTTAAAAAAAGGATTTGCTGCTTGTTCTTATTGGCATGTGCCTTGATGCTGAAAATCACCAGGAGAGAAAGCTAGCTGCCTCGGTAGTTGTTGTAAAGAGCCAGAGTCCAGGCAGCCATTTGCAAACAGTCAACTCGGATGTCAGAGCATCAGAGTGGCAGCACGGGCACTTCCACCCACTTGCTGCAGCCTTAGCTGGCCTTTTTCTTCTTGCCCTCTCCACCACCCTCTTCATACTGGAGGCCCTTCCCAGCCAGCTACACGGATAAGGTTTGGCTCTCGGGACCAGCCATTATTCACACTTCCAGCTGAGAAGTACCAACACCATGGCAGAAAGCCAGTGGTGGCAACAACAACAACAAAAAGGGGGGGGGAGCAGGTAGTGGGAAAATAAAAAAGAAGGGGCTGCCACAGGCATCCTCCCCTTTCTCTTTTCCTGTGAGTGGTCTGCAGGGTGAGCAAGACAGAAGGCATGGGTGACACTTCTCTTCTCACCTCTGGCGGTGGGAGAGATTGTGGCTGTGCTGTATTTAAGAGAAGAGGGAAACAGTATACTGTAACAGTAAAGCAGCTGTTCTTCAGGTTGTGACATTCAGTGAGACCACTGGCCAAGACTGCATTAGCTGAGACCTAGGTAGATGAGGTAGATGGTGTCTGCTTGCTGCATTTATGCCCATCTGGGTTCCTGATTTAGTGCCAACCCCACTTAATGATTGAGGTAGAAGGGATCACATATCTCCCTTCAGGTTCCCCTGTTCGGGAGAGGCCCAAGTTCAAGCAATGGGTATGCATGCTGTACATGTGAGACAGCCCCAGGATTTTGTTAGTGTGTATTGGTTGTCTCTCACAGTCAACTGTAACCCTTGCCATGTTGGAAGAGATGGGTATGTTTCTGGGTGACTTCATCATCTAAGTGGAGGCCTCCTTGCCAGGAGTGGCTGCCATGACAACAATGGAGTGTGTGTATGTATGTATGTATGTATGTATGTATGTATGTATGTATGTATGTATGTATGTATGTATTTTCCAAATATATTTTTACCCCACCCTTCTCCAGAAAAAGGACCCAAGGCAGCTTATATCAGTAAAAGACAATATTTAAAAGCTAAAACAGTAAGTATATAAATATTAAAAAGAATCAAATACCACACTAAAAATGGTAAACAAAATCAATACCAAAAACACATTCAAAGCAACAAGGCTTGTCCCCTTCTCTATCCTAGTTACATAGATACATACATACATGCTGTATCTCACCAGCCTCCACCCCATTTTCCTCTGGCTCCGGGTTGCCATATTACCTTTGCAGCTAAGGTTTTACCAGCGTTCTAAGCCCATTTGCCCACATTCACCTTGTGCTCATTTTCATAACCCCCTGGTCCAGAAGCTGCTGTTTCCCACCTCATGATGCCATACAGCATCGTGACCTTGAAATCTCAGAATGAAATGCTGTTGAGCTGGCAACTCTGTTTCCCACTCTCATCCCACCGTAAACAGTTGCTTCTTCTCACCTACTCTTGCTTGTCTTTGGCTGTTCAAGTGCTAGGAATGCAGCTGCACAATTTCTGTGCATTTTTGCTGTAATCTTACTTGGGTTTTGTTGTCCATTTTTTGTGTTTGTAAACCACTTTGGGCTTATTTGGAAAAGACCAAGAACACACACAATAAATAAAAAACACAAGATTTCATGTAGAACAAGGAAAAAGAGACCACAGGTATTACAGTTACTCTTAGAGCTTGCATATTTATTGAACAAATCCTACTAAAAGAGCTAAAATACATAGGGTACTTGTAGTGCATTATTAAAGATCACGCCGTTACAAAAGCCTGCATTTTCAGCAGTACACAACTGCAACTATACATATATGCCACAATTGCTGAATACTGTTTCTTGCTATATATATATATATACAGCACAATTGACTTATCTAATCTACTAGAAAGAAAGTGCACAAGAATAAGGATGGGGAAGAAAATTAAGAAGTGCAGTGCATGCATTGGTATTTAACAGTCAGAAGCTAAATGGTTCAGGACAAAGCCTGCCCAGTAAAAGGAAGAGCTGAAAGACAGAGTTATATAAAAAATTAAGGTGGGCTTCCAGACTGTGTCTAACACAACAACATTCCATGAGTAGATGGTACTGTTTTGTTTTGTGTTTTTGTTTCCTAATTCCCTGGGAGCAAGAACAAAAATGTAAAATCCACATGTTGGAAAGTCTGTGGAAGTATATTCATTGCCTTTTAAGAGTTCCTCTTTCTACACATTTAAAGGAACATTAATTCTGCTTTGTAAAAAAAAAAATCCATGTTTTCAATTCTTAAAAGGACATTTAAAAACATGCTAAACCCCCTTTTAATAAAAGCCTTTCTAATGAATCAAGACATGAAAGACAAAAGAAGACCCCTAAAGACCACACAGAGGAGAAATTATTGCTATATTTTATCCGAATCACATGAGCAGGATGGTAGAAAAAGGAAAATTGTAGTAAATTACAATTTTGTGATTGCTCCCACTACCCATCGCAAGTTTGTGAGCATACTCAGGTGGGAATCAGTTCCTCACTCACTGTATTAGTATTAACTCACCCTACAACACGGAATAAGAAAGCCACACTGAAGACACAAGGAAACAAGTCAGTCCAGTCTAAAGAACAAGAACAAAGTACCAACACCTTCTTAGAACATGGAAATTAAAAATAACTCCATCAGAGCTACCTTGCCAAGGAGCATGTTTAAAGTCCAAAATAGCACCATTCATCAGTGTCTCAAATCCCGTGGCAGCATCTCAGTCACTTACCACAAGGAAACCATGAGTTTCATACTACTTCTATACATCAAAAGAGTACATGGATAAAATATAGAGATATACAGACAATCAATGAAAATAAACTACTAGGCTTGTTACATCTAAAATGAAATAAAAGGGGGACTCTCAGCCTCTGCAAGAAGCAGTTCGGAATAATGGAAATGGAGAGGCAGCAGTTTACCAGTTGCATGTGGTCAGTTGAGTTTGAGTAGTGGAAGACATTGCTGTGGTAGAACAAGGCCTGAAGGCCCACCTGTCATGTTTGTAAACTTGAGTTCACAGTGTGAAATTCTGAGAGCTTTTACTTGAATGGTTAAAAACCGGTTTTATGGTACATAGTTTTTTCCGCTGTAATTCTCTAAAGCAAGGCTCAGAGTCCCTTAGTTTTCTTCTTATGATATACACAGAAACAATTCCCGATATATGATACCATGATCACCTCATCAACACCCATACACCATATTTAATACAAATGAGGAGTTATGATTAAAAAGAGGAGAGGTAATTGATTTTGGTGAAATGGTGTCCATAGCCATTTGCTGGTGTCAGGAACAAATCTTCAGAATTCTTGTTCTTTTTGCGATTGACTTCCTTTGGGATGGGAAGATTGTCCTGTACAAAAAACAGAAGGAATCAGTTGCATTTCTACAATATTCTGTATCCTACCAATGAACATCTCCCACCTCCCTCACTGGATCCAGCATGCCCTTGCTTGTTGCAGGCTTCTAGATGGAGTTCGAATATTAAATGCTTCTTCAAATGTACAATATCAGGCTTACAGAGGAAATCCAGGTCTTCAAACTTCATAGTCAAAGACTTTCTGAGTAATTGTTCCCTGGCATTTTTTCCTTTTTCATATGTACTTGCACATATGAGGTCTCAAAGCACTGATTCTTACGTCCATTATTTTGGCCAGGCATACTTTTCTTGTCAGGATTGAGCCAAGCTTGGAACAAATGGTGCCAGATTCAAAAATACAACAACATGAGCTGCCAAATGTGGGGGGCTGAAAAGTGATGAGAAAAAAATACAGCTAGTGTTTGTGAGGAAGAATCAAGAGATCACATCTGCCATCCAAGTAGGAGGATGGGAGAAGCAAGAATTGCAAGAATTTTTGAACTGAGTTTACCAAAACTATAGCACTGTAAAACTGAACCCATTATGTAGGCTTTTACCCTGCAATAGTCCTACTTTTGCATAGTACTGCAGAATATTACCGGGGGGGGGGGCATCCAGGTGAAGTGGTTCTCCATCTGTAATCTTTCCATGCTTAGATACCACTTCTTCACTCTTATTTTTTAGCAGAATAAAATTAAAATTAATTAAGGAGAAACAATAATAGGTGTTTGAAGCCTTTTGGTTGGTGGCACTAGGTATCTAGAAGCTGCTTTCAGCTAGCATAAAGAGATGTTAGTCCACCGTATTGTTTTTCGTCTCCAGCTGCTAGAAGGTGAGGTGAGGGTGGGGCAGTTTTACTTATTTACTGTATGTGCACCACATCTTTCTTTCCAAGGATTCCACAGCAAAGTACTTCTGGCCTTAAGGGAATTCCTACAGTTGTCATAGCTGCTTGTAAACAAACAGCTACTCAAGGGTAAGACCGTATCTACTGTATTGCACTTATAAGTACAACCCTGTTTCCCTGAAAATAAGACCTAACCTGAAAATAAGCCCTATTAAAACTAATATAAGACCCTGTCTTATTTTCGGGGAAACACGGAACTTTCGAGATCCCAGTGGCCTCCCTCCAGGCAAAGAGCAGCCCTAAAGAATTACCCTCAACAACTGTCAAGGTAGCAATCTTTTGCTTTTTCTAACCAAGGAAATATAGATATTCTTTGCACAAGGTATAATAAAGAAAACACAAATCCTTGTTTTCTCAATCTAGCCTACAATTCTTGCACCTGAAACCCTCCCCCACCCCATAAACCTCCCTTCTCTATGTTTCACCACTATTCAATATGTTTGTGCAAATGCAAAGTTTGTTAAGTATCAAACTGAGTACTTTACACCCTGCCTCCCAAGTATAGGCAAGTATGCAAGCACTAATCCATATAAAATCTATTAATATACATTTACAGGGCAGGTAGTGTGGCCATTTTGCATATCTTTCTTATATTGGCTGAAGTCCAACAGTAAGACACATCTAGAGAAGGCTACTGTAAGTGTGGAACTTTGGGAGGAGTTCTCTACTGATTCAATGGGCCTACTCTAGTTGCAACTTACTACAGGATTTCAGCCATCGTATGTAACTAATACATGCATGTCTATACATGATCATTTGCTGATAAGATGGTCCAGACTGCTTTAAACCAGTTCCCAAAAGTGCGGGACATTAATGAGTCTGCTTTTTAGTGAATTTATCACAGTGTTTTTAATCACAAACTCAATTTTTACTAGCACTTATAACTTAATGCACAGAAAATCCATTTTAGTTGCAATTACCTTGAATGTTTTTATTTTAAAAGTGTACCTTTTGCTACCTACTTCTCTGGTTTTCTTTAAGAGCTTATTTGTAAGGCTCCTCTTCCAGTGATGATTTACTGAAAGGCATATTTATTCTCCCCTAAGTGGTAAGGAATGGTAGCATATCATTCTGCCAGATACTGTGCTTCATTATCTAAGCTGCATTGCTAATATTTTCTCTCCCACTCTATCACTCCTGCAGCAGCCCTAAAGTTTCATTCCCATACTGCGGTTGAAGGTCTTCTGTGTAGTTATGCAAAAGATGTTAACTTTTGGAAGCCAATTGCCATTAATTAAGAAACCTTCATAGGTATTACCTGCTGTATGGTGAGTTATGCAACTTGGCATGCAACAGTTAAGGTCTACCAAGATTTCTTAATTTGTATCAATGCATTCTAAAAGTTGTGCCTTTCATGTAACTCTGCAACAGGATTTCACCTTATATATCAAATGCTTAAGCCTGAACCTAATTGTATTCAGTTACCTATAAGATTTAAAGGTAAACAGTTTGCCATTATTTTGAATAGCAAGATACTGCCAAAACAGGGCCCTACCAAATACTAATCATAATGAGTGAAATTCAGTACACAATCAGATGGGGCTTGACTGTCACTGACAACTGTGTGCAAGATTGCAGCCAAAATGGTTAAATATTTGCTTTTCAATAGTCACATGTTTAATAGCCTTGAAAGTCAGAAGATAGGGATTGTGGTGACAGACAAGTATTAAATACTTACAGTTTCTTCTTCAAATTCTGCATCAGAAATCTGTTTCTGTACAACTGTAGCAACTTTATTTCATTCAGATCTTTTTACTATTTTATTTATTTCCATTATTGCTATACCTTCTCTAATTTAAACATTTTTTTTAAAAAAAGAACAATAAAATAAAAAGATAGCAATTCAAATCGAAACAGTAGCACACAATTAAAATAAAAACATTCAAGAAAAAGCATTCCTTTCCTGGGTTCCCACCTACCCACCACCATGTAAGTTCCAGCCCTCTGCCAGAGATTTCTGTTTCCTGGTTCGGGGGCTGGCCGCCATTTTGGGTTCTTGGTACCAGAACAGAGGCTAACTCCGCCAGCACTGCCGGTACCTGTGAGGGAGGAAGTTGAGCCCGGTGGAAAGGGAGTGGCTGTCACTGCGGGTGCTGTTCCCTCCTACTGCTTATTTGGATAGAAAGCCTGACCCCCCAAGGAGCTGCCGTTGGTGGTCTGACAGCCGCCTGCTCCGCAGAGCGAGCTCATTCTCTACAGGCCACGAAGCCCTGACATGTCCAGCATGAATCCCGAATATGACTATTTATTTAAACTGCTTCTGATTGGAGACTCTGGTGTTGGGAAATCTTGCCTTCTGCTTAGGTTTGCAGATGATACATACACAGAAAGCACAATTGGTGTGGATTTAAAAATCAGAACTATAGAGTTAGATGGAAAAACAATCCAGCTTCAGATATGGGACACAGCAGGGCAAGAGAGATTTCGAACAATCACTTCTAGTTACTACAGAGGAGCTCATGGCATCATAGTTGTGTATGATGTTACAGATCAGGAGTCATTCAACAACGTAAAACAGTGGCTGCAAGAAATAGATTGTTATGCCAGTGAAAATGTCAACAAGTTGTTGGTAGGGAACAAATATGATCTGACCACAAAGAAAGTAGTAGACTATACAACAGCAAAGGAGTTTGCAGATTCCCTTGGGATTCCATTTTTGGAAACCAGTGCAAAGAACGCAACAAATGTAGAACAGTCTTTCATGACCATGACTGCTGCGATAAAAAAATGAATGGGTCCTGGAGCTACAGCAGGTGGTGCAGAGAAATCTAATGTTAAAATTCAGAGCACTCCAGTCAAGCAATCTAGTGGAGGTTGCTGCTAAAACTCTTCTCCCCATTTGTTTCTCAACAATGAGTTTGAAATCTGAACCCAACTGAAAAAAAATTGCCTGAATTGTACTGTATGTAAAATCTAAAAATTAGATCAGGGCTTTGGTGGATTTCCCCAGTAAACTGAATCCCATAAATATGGTGCAGCCACCAAGAAGGTCCTGCTCCTAGTACCTGCAAAACTGGGCCAGTATCCTACTGCTAATTCAAGGTCGACTTAACATTCAAAAATTGATTCAATCGTCTATTCTGGGACTAGCAACAGGATACTGGCTTTTATCTTTACGAATACCCTGTTTCCCTGAAAATAAGACCTAACCTGAAAATAAGCCCTAGTATGATCTTTCAGGAGGCTCGTAATATAAGCCCTACCCCAAAAATAAGCCCCAGTGAAGTGAAACCCCGCCCTCCACCATTGTGCAGCAACCAGAAGATGACAGGACTGTATTTGAATAAATGTAGATCGTTGTACATGAAAAGAAAAAAAACATCCCCTGAAAATAAGCCCTAATGCGTTTTTTGGAGCAAAAATTAATATAAGACCCGGTCTTATTTTCGGGGAAACACGGTAATGAGCCAGAGAGTAATGAGCCAGAGGTAATGACCTCTGATGCCAATCTCAAGGCTCAAGTAGATTCCCTTGGATGGAACCAAGGTTCCCGCTAAGCTGGACGCGCATGCGTGCGCGCATGACTCTACTTCCCTCTGCGCAGCTGTCTTCCTCCTCAGAGCAGCGATCACATTAGGTTCCAGTTGCGACGGAACCCAGTGCAGGGGGCGGTGTTGCACACACATGCAGGCGCACAGTCAAGAGAGAGAGGCAAAGCCCCACCCAGCGAGGCTGAAAATTAGAGGGTACATTGGATGCAACAGCATAATCTTACACTTCTAGAAGTGGATTTTACACCCTGGAGCTGGGACTTTATTCTCTGCAGATTTCTTCACTTCAGTTACTAAGTAACTCTGTCCAATTTAGCTTCTGTTGAATTTTGTTACTTACTACATCCGGAATTAATCTTGTTTTGTAATTTACAAATTGATTAATTTCTGTTTTTCTCCAGCAAAGAAGACTGTGCAGTTCACTCAGGATAGGGGCATTTCATATTGATTTTGTATTTTTCAAAAATGGGAGTCAGATTTATTTATTTCTTACTCCCATCAGTCCCACAACAAATTCAAGATAGAACCTGAATCATCACATGACCTACTAGAGTATAATTAAAATATCTGCAAACTCCCCACACCTCGCTTCATGTGAAGACTCTGAACACAGTACTAAGATTAATTCAATGTCATTAGCGTTACTCTGCATATATTTTCCCCAACCTTTTTGTAATGTCTTGCCTTATGGAGAAATCTCAAGATCTTGAATGTCTGCTCATTTCTTTTATGACCTTTTAGCTGGCTAAACAAAGGAATAATACTAAATTGCATTTTAGAACTTCAGACAATCTGGTCCTGGGCCATTTAGGACTCTGAAGGTTGATACCACTGCTTTAAATTGAGACCAGAAATGAACTTGTAGCCAAGCACCAAATGATGTAGGATGAGCGCTAAAACCGCTGACCTTTTTGCCTCTATCAGCATCCTGCTAGCTGTACTTTGAACCAGACGGTATTTCTACATCATCTTTAAAGGAGCCTTGTGTACAGAGTGTTATAGTAGTCCAGCCTAGATGTAACCAAAACTTGAAAAAAAAAAAACAGGCAAGTTAATTTTTCAGTGGGAAACATCATGGTTGTCAAATTCGGAATAAAGAGGCATTTCTGGTAACTGATGTCACCTGGATAGCCAGGAAAAATGCTGTCATAAGAAGAATCCTCAAACTAAACATCTGGTTCTTCAAAGTGCCATCTAATCCAGAGCAGGTTGCATACATCCATGCAAATCATCAGAACTCCCAGCGAGTTCAACATGTCTAGCTTGTTGAAATCAAATTTTAAGTCATCTGTCCACACCCAAACATGTTTGCCATATTTTTTTAATGGAAACACTGCAAGATCATGAGCTAAGACATGAACTGCAGTACCCTGTTTAGAAAAAAAGGGACTGTACTAACAGCAGAATATTTTCCTCGTGTCTATGCCAAACAAAGAAGACCTCAACCATATTTTATATATTCAAGACTTTCCATATTCAGCATTTTTAGCAGTGTGAATAATTCAGTTACTCTGTGGCTGTTGCTAACCTTATACAGACAAAGATAGCTTCAAGCTAAAATTCAACTGTCACAGACAATCAATTCAAACCTATCTTTGCATTTCAGAACAGGGAAAAGCCCGACCATGTCACGTAACACTGGCAAAGGAGGTCCATCAACTCTTCCACAACCCAACAGGGGCTTCTATGCTGTAATTTCACCACTAACTAAAACGTAGACTGGTTGTGCAAACGTAGGCAACACTCCTCCATTTTCTAAAACATTACTCTCCCTATTTTAGTTATTTCTCTCCCACCAAGGCAGATCTGTGAAGGAGGAGGAACAAACAGGGAGAAAGGAAATATGAACACTATATTTAGTGAAAGTAGTAAGCAAAGCATACAGAACTCTTTTGACAAACTAAGGTTTGTCTGCTACCACCAAGCTATTAAATCCCTGCACTGGTGACAATTCTCACACAGGCCACTTGTTGTGGTAGGCAGTCTGGGATGGGGGGTCTTGGTAGATCATATGCAGCCTATATGGCCTACAGCTGTATAAATAGATAAGAAAGTGGTTCTTTTTCTTTCACTCCTCATATAAGATGGCAGGAGTCACCATATTTTTCTACTGAAGAGCATTTTTAGCAAAACAGCATTAGTTTTCCATTTTGGCAATTAGAGTTTGGCTTTAATTACTGTGATAATGATAACATTTGAAAGCCAAGATCTCATTTGACAAATAAAACTATAATTCAGCAACTGGGTTGGATAATGAACTCAATAAGCCCAAGTCACCCTTGAGATGGAAGTTTTACTTTATCACCACTAGAAGTAACAGCCCAAAGAGGTCTTGTGCCATAAACAAATATGAACAGATGACCTGCCTCTCACAGCCAGTTTCTTTACAATCTTCTTTTAAGGGTGAAAAAACCCCCCCTATCTTACTCTTCTTTGCTCTCCAAGGAAAATTCAGTCCTCAAGAAACTATCTGAAAAGCAGAACACCTTGCATGGAGGGGATGTCTCTGGCTACACCACCATAATTCAGCTTGAAAGCATCATGCACACATACACAGAGCAATGCATTTTGATTTGACTCCATATTTTAGCCCAGAGGTAAGAATCCTCAGACTGACCAACTTGAAACCTGAAACAATATCTGTGCTTATGTGAAGGCTTTGGTTTATATCTTATCAAACTTTGGTCTGAAACCTTGGGAATTGAAATCTGTATGTGCCATATTTAGAAAGCTCTGGTCATTTTATGACAATTCCTTTCTTTGGTAGGTTTTCTTTTCTCCCCCGCCCCTCTTAAGAGGATATAGAAAGAAAACTGAAAACAGAACTATGCAAGCAACACAGACAGATCTGGGCTGGGTGCCAAAAACACTGTGCTGTACAGTTCCTTTTCAGCTGTAAAAACAATCTCAACCCTGAAATTTTGCCATATAATCATAAAATAATAATCCCATGTGACCGTTCTAGGATCTGCATCTGCAAATACAGTATTCTGTTGCATGCAACCATTTACACTAACCTAGTCTGTGCGAAAGAGGAAATGCCTTTCTGCTTGAATTTCAGAATTCAAAAATCTATTCATTTTTTTCTTTACACAAGGATCCTTTAGATTAGCAAGAAACATGTATAAAACTGAGACTGTGCTATTTTCAGCAGCCTTTTGTGATGCTCTAATATCTAACTGTACAAAAATGATCTGAGAATGTAACTGCATTTCTATACAATCTTATAATGAAGAAAGGAAGACTGAACTGAGCTAAGACTTTAATGAAGTGCATCACTGCAATACTCCTAAACATACTTACTAGGGCATAAATTCCACAGTGCAATTTTCCTGCAGATAAGAACAGATAGGACCACACTGTAAATTTTCTTCATTAGTGTTCATGGATTGTATTGTGAAAAAATGCAGTAAAACACAAACAAGCATATACATAGCTGTATCACTTCCCACAACTAAGGAAACAGTATTTCTCAAATGTGTTGGACGTTGCTGAACAATAAACAGAGGCAACCTGAGAAATATTTTTCTCTTTGGGATTAGCTACAGTTTGAATTCTAATTATAAACCATCTAGTTGTGTTGGAAGAGGCTGGTTCGGACGTTTCCCCAGGTGGCCGCTTACTTAAGAGGGTCTGGAGTAGAAGGCAGTTGGTGGTTCAGAATTCCACTGCACTCATGGAACTTGTCATTCACCCCTTATATTCAAGACAAGCTGTATTATTCTCTTTCAGCATGTATAACAAAAATAAAAATAAAAACAGATTTTTAAAAAAGATTCACAGGGTTAGTTACTCCAGCATGAGCTTTTGGGGATTACAACCCATTTCATCAGACATAACCTGTTGGACAAGGTGGACTGCCATCTACACTGCAATCACCTTAAAGACAAATCTGTTTGTCTTTATGGTGCCACTTTTCCTTTATTTTCAATTGTTTTTGTTGTTTTAGAAGTTAGCTAATAATTTTATCCAAGCTTGGAAAATCTGCTTTTTAATTCTTAGGATTCCCCACCTAGCACTGTCCATGCTGGTTTGGGGATTGTGAAAGCTGTAATCCAAAAAATCAAGTTTTCTAAACTCTGAACCTGATACTATTGAGCTGCTGCTACCATATACCATCCTGTCAATTCTCGGTTCAGCTTTCCTCCTTGATAGGAAACCTCTTTCACCACAGTTTAAGTTCAGAGTGGCTAATTCCTCCCCTTCCACCACCACTCCCAGGTTGCAGAAGAAGAATCCCATCAGACCCAAGGAGAAAAAATCACAGGGGAAACAACAGCAATCCGTATAGAAGCAGCAGGTGTGGCGTTCTCCCCCAAACCCAGAAGCAATTGAGTAACAGACCAAACTACACTCTTGATCTAGAGTGAGTCCTGCCCCCAAGTAGTAGCCTGTGCCCATGAGATACCATGGTTTGCGCTGAATAATTGCTGAAATGGTAAAAATCATTTGCAGACCCAGGCAAGGATCTGCAAATGATTTTTGGTGGAGCAGTTCTCTGCCCATCAAGACAACACACATCACTGTTCACTGTTTACTGAAAGGACAGACTGATGACAGATATTAAAAGGTCACTGCTCAGACCACTTGCCGCAAGATACTATTGGCATAAGGAGCAGATCACTGCCTGTTGCTAGGCAGCCCAAAGTTTGGTAACCAGGGGTGAGTAGGTACTCTCCAAGCACAAGACCCCTGTGGGGAGGGGGGAAGAACTCACTGATAAGAGCTGTGAGGGACTGTGGTGCCCCTCCCAAGATGGACATGCCCCTATCAGTCCCCCACTTCTTGATCCCCATAGGAAGAGGATCCCTTGCCTAGGTTAGGGCTGACGATCTGTTCCTATACACAAAATCACACCAATAAAACACTGACAAGAAAATTAGCAATTGTTACAACATAACAGCATACAAAGCACCCTCCTTCTCAAAGTTATACAAACAGCATATACTGTATATATAAAAGGAGAGAGGCTGGACGAAGTCCAAGAGAAGACTGCAAGAGAGGACCTTGGAGCACTCCTTATAGCCTCCTTTGGCGGACCAGGCGGAAAACTGTTTCTCTCTGGTCCACCAAGCAAGGAGCTCCACCCTCCCCTGCTGCTAGCCCACTCTGATTGGCTGGCTCCTTGCACAGCATTCTCAGGCACCAGGGCACCTGGGATGAAGACCCCTATGATGGCAGCTGGCATCCCAGTGCTCTGAGACTCAACAGGCCACAAACAGGAACCCAGGTAAGCTGTACAACTGGGTGACCCTGGCTTCATGAAATAATGACAATATTATTAGGACATCTAATAATTACAATAGCTATAATCCTTGCAGTGCTTATTATAATTGCATACAATCATTATCACCATATTGTGCCTGATGTGTTGAGATTTAAACTTTTGTTGCCGTCCTTTGTGAAGGTCACAGTGAAGGTTTTCAGCTAAGTACTATCAACAGGAATCCTGAAACCATGAGTACTTGAAATATTGTAAAATAAACTGATATCTTTTATGTACATAACTCAGAAATTTCCCATAATAAAATGCATAGAAAATGTGCTATTATCTGAACAACGCATTTTCCATGGGAATCTTCATACATTAGCTCTAGGGATAGCTGTAGAAAGGGTTTTTCATTCATCTACTTCTTTGCCAATTTACCAATTTTTCAGCCAAATCTTTTGAGTCATTAGTAGACAAGGAAAAAGAAGTGAAACCAGCATGTTCCGTGGCTTCTGAAAAAAACAGCTTTTACTTTAAGAAAATTTTACATCTGATATTAGACATACCAAAACAGAAATAAGACTTTAACATTTGCTAGGAAATTAAACATTGTTGTAGTGATTTAACACTCACTTTACTGTTAATCTACAATACATCCAGACTTCTATTTAATTCCACTGAAAGCTTAAAAGGTAGATAAGATATACTACCTGAGCAACCAATTACATATCACATGCTGTTTTTCCACTCCTCCAAGCTTGTTTCAATTTTTAAAAATAGATTCTTTTACATGTTTTAATGTAACAAGTACTTAAATCTTAATATTGTGTAAGCTATACACAATAACAAATTTAAATAACAGCTTATTCTTCTGCCTCCATTAGCTGGACAACCACAGAATATTTCCTATTTGCATAACATTGTAAAGTCCCTTTATCTCGCAAGAGATTTTTAAAAGTTATTTAAATAAATATACCTTAAGGAATCCTCCATGCCCATGACTGACTGGAATGTGTTTCTGGTCTGCTGTGAGCCTTGGATAATAAACCTATAGAAATATTAACACAATAAACAAATGCTCATCATGAGATTGCAGCCATTTGCAGCAATGTAATACATAACTGCGGTCAGAACTCTCAATATGGTCCACCTGCTGCCCAGTGGATCCACAAGAGTCCTTAGGTTTCAAGAGTTTTCACAAAGCTACTGTACTTACCATTTGTCACTATTATTGGTCTAATCAGTTTGGACAAAATAGGGAGCACCACGATTAGAATCAGAGCTTTCTTAAGTCATAAAGGACATGCGATTATCCTCTATCTTTCACAGCTTTGGAAGTAAGTGACAGCTTGGTTTTATTTAGCAATTGGAAGGAAACAATGGCCCCGATATTGACTGTGCAGCAATAATACTGTGTCACTTCTTCACTCCCTGTCCCCTCAGCACTCCAAGGTATTTTAGCCCTCAGTGACAGAATAGAAGTAACATTTATCTTAAACCCTGGAGAGACACTGTGAGTTCAGACAATATTAAGTAGGTGGACCTACAATATGACTCTGTACAAGGCATGCTCATATGTTCCCAAGTAGAGATGGGCACGAACTGTGCTTTGACAGCTTGGCACAGTTCAGCATGGCGCCCACACAGGAGTTCCGCAGGCACCACACGTTTCTCTCCCTTGCCTCTTTCGCGTGTACGCCTCCTTCATGTCTTTGCCCACTCACAAGCGGCATCATGCTTCCCTCCCCAACCTCCCCTGGTAGCCAGCCACTCACCAGCAGCAGTGCACACTTCCCTCCTCCAGCAGCTGCCCACTCAGATGAGGAGGCAGGGCAGGGAAGCTGCAGCTCTGCCTCTGAGCGGGTGGCTGCTGGAGGAGGTGGAGGGGGGAAGTGTATGCTGCTGCCGGTGAGTGGCTGGCCACCAGGGGAGGTTGGGGAGGGAAGCATGATGCCGCTTGTGAGTGGGCAAAGACATGAAGGAGGCGGGGAAGGGAATCACCAAGCACCCAGGGAACACCTGTGTGGGTGCCGCACTGAACTGGGCCAAACCGTCAAAAGTGCAGTTTCTGCCCATCTCCATTCCTAAAACTTAACCTAACCAAGAATAATGTTTCCTAGACCTTATCTATCCATTGCCTTGATCACTATTAATACCACTTCTCTTAATGCTGAACCAATTTAATTTTAATAAGTTTTGACCAATTTATTAAAAGACTATGACTAATTTATATGCCTAATGAAGTCTATTTTACAGTCTCTGACACTGCTGGACCTCACTATCAGCTATGACAGGGTAAGGCTTTTCTGAATCAATCCTAAAAGCCACACACACAACCACCATCTATAATAAATAGCTGCCATTTCCATATGGAACAAAGTTCATTGTTCTTGCTTCTGATATGGTAAGTGGAATTAGGCCCATAGTCAAAAGTTTTAAGTTGGGACAACGGATAAAATGAAAGTGCCTACTAGAGTAAAATGAAAAGTAGGTGAGGCATGACTCTCCTAAGTACACCATTAAATGACTTGTTTGTTGGTTTGTTTGTTTAACATGCTGCCTTTCTCTCCCTGGGGACTCAAGGTGGCTCCTAGTCAATTAAAAATACACAATAATCACCATTACAAATGCCATAAGAAACACCAGAAAGTTAGACTTAAAACAATTTTTAAAACAATTAAAAAAAACACCTATGAATTTAATGGAGTTCCACATTTTTCACCAGGAAATAAATGTGCCCACAGTGAAGGCAGGTATAGCCCACCAAGACCAATGGCCAGGTCCTCTTTGCTCTGGGATGGGAGGACAGAAGCATGTTTGGGATGGCCAGGACTGCATAACCCTCCTCCCAGCCACAGGCCCAAAGTACAAGGAGCCCCTCAATCTATATCTGTGTATGTATGTAAAAGAAGTTACCAGTTTCGTTATTCCTTTTTGCTATTCACAGAAAGCCCTTGTAAGAAAATCAGATGTCATTTTCTGTGCATGTTCAGAACATACCATTACAAACATTGCATACCAAGGTCGTTAAGTTTTGTCCTTGCTCTTCAGTCTCACAGACCTTGTGGGCAACCTCAGCAATAGATGAACCATAAGGCATCCTACCACATAAACATTCTTTTTTCTTGCAATCAATGTTTCTTTTCATTGCTGTTATTTAAAAGCTCAGAAATCTGTAATCCACTCGCCTGGCCAAATCAGGGATCATAATCCATAGTAGTCTGGTGCTTTCAGAAAGGGAGCTTTGGGGGTAGTAAAAGAGCAACTAACGGACTAGGAAAGGAGCTCGGCTCAAAATGTAAGCGTGGGCCATCCCCATGCTCTGAGCAGTGCAATCCTAACTCAGAGTTGTAGAGGTTTAGGACTAGGCACCAACCTATTCTGCTGGTAGAAATCCCCTTCTGCCAACAGAACATTCTTTTACAGAAAGTTATTTCAGCGATAACAGCGTCTGAAAATAGATTTTTCTATCAGACTCTTTTCTGTTGGGCAAGATCTGCCAGCCAAAAAGGGGTGGGAAGGGGGATAGGCAAAGAAGGAGTATAGGTACCCGAGATTAAAATTTTCTTCAGCCCAGAGACACAGCCACAATGCTGGGACAAATTTAGGTTCTGACTCCTAAATAATTTATAGCACCACCGAGGCTGGGAGGGGCATGCATTCAGCAGAGCCAAAAAGTTGGCCCTTACCCATCCTGGCCAATTAGAATTGCAGCCCCATGTACATTTATGTAGGTGTACATCCTACTAAACACAATAGAACTCACTTCCTAATGAACATGCACGGGATTACCAAGTATCAAGTGGTGGAAGGAACTAGTGCCTGGGTTTCCTTTTTCCCTCTTCCTTCACAATTCCTTTTCCTTTTGTATTGTGTTTTACAATGGAGGTGGAAGGAACAGTTATAAGCTAAGAAGGGACCATGTAGGAAAATTTGGGGTGGAGCTCCTACATTCTCATTTGAAGCCAAGGGAAACCACTGGTTTTAAATAGCTCAAACTATTTTACAACCCTCTACTTTGCTATTCTTTGGCTTTCAATCCATCATAGGGTTAAACTGAATAAAATATGAATGCATTTTATGCAACTTAAAACACATACACACACATGGAGATACGAACTACACTGTGCAGGGAGGGGAGAAAGAATTAATGCCTTGTACCTACCATACAATTTTCTTACATAAAACTGATGTTCGCATCTCAAGAAGGAAGCCTATCAGTGCCAATTTTCACCAGGGCCGAAACTACACATTCCAGAAAAGCCTGGTTTAACTTGCAGTGACTCCTGCTGCAGCATATGATACAAGTTCTGGTGCACACTTTAAAAAACCACAGCAAGCATAACCTTTCAAATATTTGACGACTGCTATCATATCTCTCCTTAGTCTTCTTTTCTCAAAGCTAAACATGCCCATTTTTTTCAATCTTTCCTTATGAGATCATCCTCGTTGCCCTCCTCTGAACTTGTTCCAGTTTCCTGGCATTCTTCTTAAAGTGTCCAGACCTTGTCACAGTACTCTAGATGAGGCCTAACCAGTGCCGAACAGAGGGGGACGAGCAATTCACAGGATTTGGAAATTATACTTCTGTTAATGCAGCCTGAAAAAATATTTGCCTGTTTTGCAGCTATATCACACTGTTGGCTATTTTCAACTAGTGATCTATAATTCCAAGATCCTTCTTGCTTGTAGTATTACTGAGCCAAGTATCTCTCAACTTGTAACCATGTGCTTGATTTTTCCCCCTCGTATAGAACTCTGAACTAGTCCTTGTTAAATTTCATTGTTGTTTTCAGCCCAGTGCTCAAGCTTATCAAGATTTTTGAATTTTATTTCTGTCTTCCAGGGTATGAGCTATTCCACCCAATTTTGTGCCATCCATAAATCTGATAAGTATTTCCTGCACCTCCTCATCCAAGTCATTGATAAAAATGTTGAAAAGCACCAGTTCCAAAAGCAAGTGTTGCAGTACCCCACTTATTACCTCCTCTCAGTCTGAGACAGAGTCACTGATAAGCACTCTCTAAATATGATTCAGTAACTGACTGTATATCCACCAAACAGTTGTTCTATCCAGTCCACATTTAGTTACCTTGCTAATCAGAATATTATGGGGCACTTTGTCAAAAGATATATTGCATCTATAGCATTCCCACCATCTACCACGGACGTTATCCAATCGAAAATAAGATAAGATTAGTCTGGCAGAATTTGTTCTTGACAAATTCATGTTGGCTTCTAGTTATCACTGCACTGTTTTCAAGGTGCATGTGAGTGGCCACTTTATAATCTGCTCCAAAATTTTCCCTAGGACTGATATCAAGCTGATGGCTCTGTAGTTCCCCAATTTATCCTCTTTGCCCTTTTTGAAGATAGAAACATTAGCTATCCTCTAACCAATTGGCACTTCACCCCCTCTCCATTATTTCAAGAAAAAGTAGACAGTGGTTCTAAGAGTTTTCATCCAGCCCTGGAGATCTGAACTCATTTAAATTAACAAGTTATTCCTTGCCTGTTTATCAGTCTCAAGCCGCAATTCCATCTCCTCCAGCTGTACTTCACATTTGCTAGGAGAGTCATACACTGTCTTTTGGGAAAAGATGAAGTTAAAGTAGGACTTGAGCGCTTCTGCCTTTTCTTTGTCATTTGTTATCATTTTTCCATCCCCATTGAGTAGCTGAGCCACTATTTCTTTTCTCCGTCTTTTGCTATGCACATACCTGAAGAATGATTTTTGTTGCTTTTAGCATCTTTTGATAACCTCAGCTCATACTCACCTAATGCTATCCCTGTAATTCTTTGCTACGTTTCTGTACTCTTTCACTGCAGCCTGGCCTTCCTTCCACTTCCTATATGTGTCCTTTTTGTTTGTTTGCAGGTCCCCCCTAAGCTTTCTGTGAAGCCACATTGGTCTTTTTTGCTATCTTCCTTTTTTTTCTTTCTTGTTGGAATTGTTTGTAGTTGTGCCTTTAGAATTTCTTTTTTAAGAAACTCCTATCCATCTTGGACTCATTTTCCTGTTAGGATCTCTTGCCACTTTTCATTGTTCTGAGTTTATTAAAAATTGGCTTTCGTAAAATCCAACATGCACATATGGCTACATTCTGCCTTTGCTTTCTTTAAAATCAAGAACTCAAGTAGAACATGGTCACTTTCCCCCAGAATTCTCCTTATTGCCATTTCATCCATGTCATACTTATTGGTTAGAGTATAGTCAAGCATAGCTAATCCTCTAGTTTCTTCCTCCACTTTTGTAGGAGAAAAATTAACAGCAACACAAGCCAGGAATTTTTTGGAAGTGTCATGTTTGGCAGAATTTGCCTCCCAACAGATATCAGGGCAATTGAAGTCTCACCTTACTATCACATTGTGTCTCTGAAATTCTTGAAATTTGTTTTTCAAAGGTTTCATCCGCATCTTCTCCTTGATTGGGTCGCAGGTAGTAGACCAACATTCCTTTTACTTTTTGAGCAGTTATATTAATTCAGATGCTCTCAATGGGACAACAAAGCTCTTCCTCCTGAATTTTTTTTGCTGGAATATGTATTTTTGACATATAGTGTGACTCTACCTTCCTTTCCATTCCTTCTGAACAATTTATATCTTTCTGCTGCCATGTCCAGTCATGGGAGTCACGCCACCACATTTCAGTTATCTCTATAAATTTGTATTTATTCTCATGAACTAAGATTTCCAGTTCTTCTTGTTTGTTTTTCATATTCCTGGTATTCATATATAGACACTGGAGACAGTGTGATTTGTGGCCTGCTTTTCTTCATACATTTTTATAAAGACTATTATCAGGCCCCATTAGAGTAGCTTGCTCTGTTCCTCTTATTGTGCAGAAGCCTTCATCTGTCTTTACCTCTTTGTGTCTCTGCCCCCCTTCCAATTAATCTTGAAGCCCTCCTGATGAAGTTCTCCATGCTGTGGCCAAACACATTCTTCCCAGTCCTTGGGAGGTGCCAGCAGTTCTTCTTCCAGGAAGTGCAACCCATGGTTCCAAAACCCAAATCTCTCACAGATGAAAGTATCTTTTTCCATTTATCTTTCTCCTAAAAATGAGACTCAGGACAGCTTCTAATAAAATATGTACAAATAAAATATAAAACAAATAAAAGCATGGAAGATGTAAATATTTCCTCAACTTCCTACTGTGACACAAAGCTAGGTAAAAAAAGGAGCCCCAAAATTCAACAGTGTGAGGGCAGCAGGCATGGAGAGGAATGATACAATTCTTGGTTAACTGTTTTCCTCAGATGTATAGAATTTTGCACATACGGTAAGGTTAAAGCTACATCTCATCCACATGAGAAAAATGGGTCTGTTGTTCCAGTGCCCCAGTGGATTGTTAGTGACATACTAAATATATAAATAGAAAGAGACATCAGCCTACAGAGACCCCTATAGCCTCTCAGCAGAGCTTCAAAAGTAGATACTCAAGGAGACAGGGAACTACAAGGACATGTTCTGACAGAGAGCAAGATGAAAGGGCATGCAATACCCAGCTGGTAGGAAGAAGCAAACCATGAGTTGCCCTGCAGCAGCTGCTGTTATTTGACACCTGCATGGTTTTCAGAGAAGTAATTCATACGATCTACTATGCCTTCAGATGTTGTCTAAAAGCACCTTTACTTAAGCTAGTGACATCATTGGTCACTCTTAGCTCACCGTATGGATACACCGCATTAATTCGGTGACGTATTCACCCCACCTAAAGCTATGCATACATTCAGATTATTAAAATCTAAAATACATGTATGCCATTTCTACAGAAAAAAATGCCTTCTCAGCAATTTGTAAAACAGAAAGCTAAAACTGTAAATGTTTATATATAGATTTGATTAACTGAAACAGCAGCATCGAAATTTCCTAGCAAATAAATAATCAAAATAATAGGAGGGTTATAACATGAAAAGTAAACTAAGGATGGTAGGCTACTATCATTTAAAGGCAGACCACAATATCCAAGTAATTAACACCCATTCAAAAGGAGGCAGGTACGAGCCAGGCATACTGTCCATGGAAGTGTGTTCTGTAAGGGTGGAATGAATACAGAAGAACCTATCTCTTGTGCCTACCAAGAGTGTTGTCTGGCCTCTGTGGTGAACCTTGAGGCCTGGGCAGGCTGTCGCATGTAAAGCATCTTTGAAATAACATCTCAACTTTTTTAGGGCTTTCAAACTAATCATCAGTACTTTACACTGGCCCTAGAAATGCAGGCAAGCCATCCAGCTTTTAGATGCTAATGTTCTGATCTCCTAGTCCACAGAATTCATTGGGTGTCTTCATTCTGTACATAAAGTGTACATTCTGTACACTCTGCCACACAAAGTACATTATAGAAGTCTAGCCCTGATACAATCACAACATAAATTATTACAGCAAGATCTGTTTATTTCAGAGAGAAGCATAGCTGCCAAAACAATCAATTCAGCAAGCACACTTGGTAACCAGCACCTCAATAGAACCACTGTGTCCAGAAAAATCCCTTGAGCTGCACACTTGGTCCTTTAGGAGAAGTACAACTCATACAACAGTGGTCCTGCGTTTCCATCTTGATTCCATTCGGAGCTCAATTTTAAGCAACTGGAGAGGACCAGAATCACTGGAGAGCAAAGCAGGCAGAAGTTAGATGACTTTATAACCTCAGGATGATTGTATATAGTATATGGGTTGATAGCTGGTTGCTGAGGACAAACCTGCATTTCTGTAGTTTTCCTTATTGGAACTACGCCAGTGTGCTTTTTAGCTCATGTCTGACTACCTTATAGTAGTAATCAATGCCCAGCACTGTGTGGTTGGTAATTTTTGGATTAAAGGAGAGTCTGTAAAGGCAAATGCCATTGCTAAAACCTCCTGATGAGTTTCCCTCTTGTTCTGTCTTCTCTGACTTTGCCTCCTTACTGAATTCTTCCACAGATTTTCTTTATTCCCTTGCATCTGATGATTCAAGTCAGTGAACATTTACAGACTGGAAATACTTAAAACAGGAGAAATGGATTTTCCACATTCACGGTAACACCTTCCTTGCTTCCATTCCCTGCTTTCTCTCACTGCAGAAATTAATTAGAACATTCATTAAACAATCTTCTCTATACATTTTCCTGCTGGAATTATTTAACACGTTGACATTTTTTTCCTTCACCCCTTTCAGAAGTTCTGTCATCTTTGTTGTTGTTTAGTCGTTAAGTCGTGTCCGACTCTTCGTGACCCCGTTGGACCAGAGCACGCCAGGCCTTCCACTGCCTCCCGGAGTTTGGTCAAATTCATGTTGGTAGCTTCGATGATACTGTCATCTACTCCTATATTATTAAGCCCCCCAAAATATTTTAGGCTGTGATGTAAAATGTGTTCCATTAATGTAACAAGTCTTTTTCAAAGTAGATGCATCTATGCAGCCCAGAGTAATTGCCATGAGTCACCCTCTTCACATGTGATGCCATGCTCATTAGGTTCCTGTAACTCAGTCTGTGTGCCATTTCTAAAAGTTATACCAGTGGTTTTAACTAAAGTGAACATACACTGAATCCAGAATTTAAACTTAAACCCTATACAAAAGTATCCCCATTATATTGTCAATTTAGTTACAGAGTGGTAACATTTCTGTGTTACAGTATAAAAAGGTTAAGAATGCATATTCTGATTACAGCTTTTTAATACCTATCTGAAACCAAAGTGAAAAGTCATTGGGAGGTTTGAGCTGAATTGTCATCAATATGAAGGTGACGTCTAACTCTGCTTCTCATTTCCATTATCTAATCCCAGAGAAGCAGTAGAAACCAAACTGGAGAGGGTTTGGGAACAGATGACATAAAATAAAGTAATTTAAATTCTGATGAGTTGGGGGCCCCATGTGCTAGAAAATTCACCAACCTGAAGGAGGTAAAGGGGTGCAGCCTGCCTTGACTAGATTACTCCCTCTGAAAACTGAAACACACTGTTTGGGGATGCTCTTGGGAGTCAGAGCTCTCAGGAGAGGTGCACTGGTGTCAAGAATGCTTTTTGCCTGTTTCATCTGGTAATAGATCTTGCCTCTGGTTAGCTCCAGGCTAGATTACTACAATGCATTCTATGTAAGGATCTCTTTAAAGATGGTTCAGAAACTGAAACTTGTTGAGAAAGTGGTAGAAAATTTTCTCATGGGAGCTAGCTCTATTGCACATGTTGCACCTATGGATTATAATGGCCAACATCCTATTGCACAACTACATGCACACAACTCAAGGTTGTGCATGCGGTAGTTGTATTAGCACTAAGGCAGAAGGGCTATCCGCAAATCACTTCTGCCAGTGAATTGTGTGATCAGTCATGGTGGGGGATACATAACCAATTCACAATTCCCTAGCACAGTTCCTTATTGCCAAGCATAACACTCAGCACATTTACACCAGCATAACTTTACATTACGCTGACATGCACAGAATACCAGACATTGTCTACCAATTTGTTTTCAGGCCCAATTTCAAAATGCCAATTTTAACCTTTTACAACAGGTTGAGGCCTGGCTATCTGACGGACCAGCTGCATCCATACAACCTTGCCCATGTGTTGAGATCAACATCTAGGGCCTTGCTTTCAGGCCCATCATTAACAGATGCTATTCTAATTATTAACAGGGGCAAGACATTCTCAGCAGTGTGGAATTTATCCCTCCCCCACCTCTGATCATTTTAGAGGTCCTTCTGCATAATTGTAAGAACTGTGGTTTTATGTTTCTGTTATTATAGGTGGTCCATTTGTTGCAGATAGGCAGCCTTGTGAGGTATTTAAGTCTAAAAAAAGTCAGTTTGGAAATCTACTAATAAATAAATAAAAATAATATTCAAATTTAACTTATTTTAGTAAAATAGCAGTAGAGTGCTCTCCATGTTCTTCAGTACTCTTTAACTCTTCCCCCTCCAGCATGGTTACTTCAGCCCTCTGGAAGCATCTCTGTTCCTAATACTATCCTAGAATTGCAGGGCTGGAAGGGACCCTATGAATCATCGAGTTCAGCCTCTCTTGGAGAAGCACAGTGGGGAACTGAACTCCCAACTTCTGGCTCCACAGTCAGATACCTAAACCACTGAGCTATCCAGCAGTACACCTTTTCCTATTCTCAGTTAAAGTGGTCTAAAGGAGGGGGTAAACTCTGAAAATATACTCCTGTTTTAAATGTGATAGGAACGACATGGTCATTGTACAACAAAAATACAAGAACATATAGCTGAAACACTACAAACTACAAGAAAGGAAGGAAAGCTGCTGCTGCTGTTGTTGTTTAGTCGTTAAGTCGTGTCCGACTCTTCGTGACCCCATGGACCAGAGCACGCCAGGCCCTCCTGTCTTCCACTGCCTCCCGGAGTTGGGTCAAATTCATCTTGGTAGCTTCGATGACACTGTCCAACCATCTCGTTCCCTGTCGTCCCCTTCTCCTCTTGCCTTCACACTTTCCCAACATCAGGGTCTTTTCCAGGGAGTCTTCTCTTCTCATGAGATGGCCAAAGTATTGGGGCCTCAGCTTCAGGATCTGTCCTTCCAGTGAGTACTCAGGGTTGATTTCCTTCAGAATGGATAGGTTTGTTCTCTTTGCAGTCCAGGGGACTCTCAAGAGTCTCCTCCAGCACCACAATTCAAAAGCATCAATTCTTCGGCGGTCAGCCTTCTTTATGGTCCAGCTCTCACTTCCATACAACACTACTGGAAAAACCATAGCTTTGACTATGCGGACCTTTGTCAGCAAGGTGATATCTCTGCTTTTTAAGATGCTGTCTAGGGTTTGTCATCGCTTTCCTCCCAAGAAGCAGGCGTCTTTTAATTTCGTGGCTGCTGTCCCCATCTGCAGTGATCATGGAGCCCAAGAAGGTAAAATCTGTCACTGCCTCCATATCTTCCCCTTCTATTTGCCAGGAGGTGATGGGACCAGTGGCCATGATCTTAGTTTTTTTGATGTTGAGCTTCAGACCATTTTTGGTGCTCTCCTCTTTCACCCTCATTAAGAGGTTCTTTAATTCCTCCTCACTTTCTGCCATCAGAGTGGTATTATCTGCATATCTGAGGTTGATGATATTTCTTCCAGCAATCTTAATTCCAGTTTGGGATTCCTCCCGTCCAGCCTTTTGCATGATGTATTCTGCATATAAGTTAAATAAGCAGGGAGACAATATACAGCCTTGTCGTACTCCTTTCCCAATTTTGAACCAATCAGTTGTTCCATATCCAGTTCTAACTGTTGCTTCCTGTCCCACATACAGTGGACCCTTGACTTACGGATTTAATCCGTATTGGAACGGTGGCCGCAGGTCGAAAAGTCCGTAGGTCGAGGGTCCATTTCCCATAGGAATGCACTGAAAACCCATTAATCCGTAACCGGCCGAAGAAAAAATACCCCCCCACCAAAAAAAGAAAATAAAGGCAAAAAGCAGCACCTTACTGGTCCGAAGGGGTCCCTCGCCACCGCCATCGCCGCTGCTGAAGCCCTCCGAGGGCTTCCCTGCCGCTGCCGGAGGCCTCATAGGGGTCCCTGGCTGCCGCCGTCGCCGCTGCCGAAGCCCTCCGAGGGCTTCCCCGTCGCTGCCGAAGCCCTCCGAGGGCTTCCCCGCCACTGCCGGAGGCCTCATGGGTGTCCCCGGCTGCCGCCGTCACCGCTGCCGAAGCCCTCCGAGGGCTTCCCCGCCGCCATGGGAGGCCTCTCGGAGGTCGTCCACCGCCGCCAGCTTTCCCAGGGTACACCGGGCCTACCAGGGGAGGGCTTCCCCTGGTAGGCCCGGTCTACCGCCTGGGAAAGCCTGGTAGACCAGGCCTACCAGGGGAAGCCCTCCCCTGGTAGGCCCGGTGTACCCTGGGAAAGCCGGCGGCGGCGGACAACCTCCGAAGGCCTTCCATGGCGGTGGAGAAGCCTTGGAAGGCCTCCGGAGGTCCCCCCTCGCCGCCGATCGTGCCTCTGGAGCTTCTCCGGAGGCATGATCGGCGGCGAGGGGGACCTCCGGAGGCCTTCCAAGACTTCTCCGTCACCATGGAAGACCTCTGGAGGTCCCCCCTCGCCGCCGATCGTGCCTCTGGAGCTTCTCCGGAGCCACAATCGGCGGCGAGGGGGGACCTCCGGAGGCCTTCCAGGGCTTCTCCGCTGCCATGGGAGCCCTCTCGGAGGTCCCCCCTCGCCACCGATCGTGCCTCCGGAGCTCCGGAGGAACGATCGGTGGTGAGGGGGGACCTCCGAGAGGACTCCCATGGCGGCGGAGAAGCCCTGGAAGGCCTCCGGAGGCACGATCGGCGGCCTACGGACCGGAAGGGGGAGGCGGGGAAAGTGCCAAATTTGAATTTGGCGCATTCCCCGCCTCCCCCTTCCGGTCCGTAGGTCGATTCTCTGGCCGCAAGTCGATGGGAAATTTTGCGGCCGGAGAAGTCTGTAAGTCAAAAAGTCCGCAGGTGGAGCCGTCTGTAAGGTCGAGGGTCCACTGTATAGATTTCTCAGGAGATAGATAAGGTGGTCAGGCACTCCCATTTCTTTAAGAACTTGCCATAGTTTACTGTGGTCCACACAGTCAAAGGCTTTTGCGTAGTCAATGAAGCAGAAGTAGATGTTTTTCTGGAACTCTCTGGCTTTCTCCATAATCCAGCGCATGTTAGCAATTTGGTCTCTAGTTCCTCTGCCCCTTCGAAATCCAGCTTGTACTTCTGGGGGTTCTTGGTCCACATACTGCTGAAGCCTACCTTGTAGGATTTTGAGCATAACCTTGCTAGTGTGTGAACTGAGTGCAATTGTACGGTAGTTGGAGCATTCTTTGGCACTGCCCTTCTTTGGGATTGGGACGTAGACTGATCTTTTCCAATCCTCTGGCCACTGCTGAGTTTTCCAAACTTGCTGGCATATTGAGTGTAGCACCTTAACAGCGTCATCTTTTAAGATTTTAAATTCAACTGGAATGCCATCACCTCTACTGGCCTTGTTGTTAGCCATGCTTTCTAAGGCCCACTTGACTTCACTCTCCAGGATGTCTGGCTCCAGGTCAGCAACCACACTATCTGGGTTGTCCAGGACATCCAGATCTTTCTGGTATAATTCCTCTGTGTATTCTTGCCACCTCTTCTTGATGTCTTCTGCTTCTGTTAGGTCCCTACCATTTTTGTCCTTTATCATGTCCATCTTTGCACAAAAGGTTCCTTTGATGGCTCCAATTTTCTTGAACAGATCTCTGGTTTTTCCCTTTCTATTATTTCCCTCTATATATTTGCACTGTTCATTTAAGAAGGCCCTCTTGTCTCCCCTTGCTATTCTTTGGAAGTCTGCATTCAATTTTCTGTAACTTTCCCTATCTCCCTTGCATTTGGTTTCCCTTCTCTTCTCTGCTATTTGTAAGGCCTCGTTGGATAGCCACTTTGCTTTCTTACATTTCCTTTTCTTTCGGATGATTTTTGTTGCTGCCTCCTGTACAATGTTACGAGCCTCCATCCATAGTTCTTCAGGCACTCTGTCCACCAAATTGAGTTCCTTAAATCTGTTCTTCACTTCCACTGTGTATTCATAAGGGATTTGGTTTATACCTGAGTAGCCCAGTGGTTTTTCCTACTTTCTTCAGTTTAAGCTTGAATTTTGCTATAAGAAGCTGATGATCAAAGCTGCTGTACTATCTGCAAATACCCCAAAGGCTTGGAGAGTCTCATCATAACCAGATTTGGGAAAGTTGCTTCTTTTTTTCTTATACTGCAACTCCCACAGCCACAGACTAGGGGATTATGGGGCGTGTAGTCCAAAATGGTTTTTTTTTTTTTTTCAAAGCACTGATCATATTTTAAATCTTTGAATTGGATTTTGCAAGGATGAGATTATCAATGTGCAACAGGTTTGGTATATACCATTTTCCAACTATACCAATAATAAACTTCATTTACTGGATTAATCAAGATTGGCAGCACTCTCTTGCTCTGGTCACAAGCCACATATGGGTTGCAGCTATATACTGCAATGTTCCACATCTCTATTTTGAAGCAAGCCCCACTGAGTTCAGCAGGACCTACTCCTTGGCATGTGACAGAATTGTAGCCTTAACTCTTCTTACGAAAAAGAGCACTACTCAGGTTAAAGACATTTGTTTGGGCTGTTCTTCAGTGAGACTCTTCCAGCATCCCTAAAGAATTATATGGTCTGTTCTCCACTTCAGTTTAAATATTCTGCTGCTCCTGTCCTATTTTGCTCATAACAAAGTGGTCTGTCTCGGAAAACCCTCTTGCAGATAGCCATCAAGGCTGTATACAAGAACTTTGTTTTGTTATATATATCCAGACACTAGCTTGACATGGGTGGGGCACAGCCCAGTCACAAAGCATTTACTTTGCATACAGAAGGTCCCATGATCAATGCTTGATATCTCAAGGATTCAGAAATCATTTTGTTGGATTCCTAAGAGAGTGATGGCTGATCAAAGCAAATGATATTGAGTCAAATGAACCAATGAATTGACCAGGATATAAGGCAACTTCATGAACGGATTCCCACTACTGCATTAACATTTAGATTACCTTTTCAGATATCTTAAGATGTTGATTTCTCCACATTTCATTTAAAGAATGTAGTACACAGTATTCTGTAATCCAGAAATATAATTTGTATATATCTGATTTTATATACATATTTATATACACACACAGGTTTATTTATATCCAACAGCTCTGAACCAAAGACCTTTTGCACATGAACAGGTAGAGCACATGTGTATAACCACATAACAGGATCAGACCATGCTGAAGGAAACCTCAACCCATTTTATGCAACTGATGATCAGTTTTCCAGTTCTGGTGACACATATTTCATCTGGCAACTACACTGGTGATCTCATAGCAATAGCTTCAAAGCACCCACATGTTTTCTTCAACTGCCAAGTGTAAAGAAAAACATAATGAAAAAAATATGTGGTGAATGGGTTGGTGAGTGAAATACAAAAGCCTGGGAAAGCCCTCATACTAAGATGAGAAGAGGTATGAGGTCTATTCAACATCCAGAGAGAGATGCTTTACTACACAAACTACAGTGTGAGGAGATGCCTGAGGTGCTGATGCAAGGGATCTACTCACAATAAACCTTTCTATTCTTGCAGGACCAGGCTTAATAACTCTTTCAATCTGCCTGTCAAGCTAGCATCTTAAACTTTATTTTGCATAAAGCTCTCCGAATGTTCACAGCTTTAGCCATGGTCACTATCAGGCAGTGCTGCTGTACACATTGGAATTACACTGCACAGTCCTGCAGCACAATGTGGCCACAGGACATCACTACACACACTATGAGAAGCAGTACTATCTTAAGAGAGGGTACGAAGTTCTACAAAGTTTTGCACTCTTCCATCCTCAACCCAGGTAGATTTCTTCAACTGCTTTGACCCTGTGGTTTCTCCAGCCCACCCCTGCAAAACACAAGAGATCTGCAAATATTACACATAGAGGCCATGTGGCTTCTATGAAAGGGCTGCACTGAATTAACACATCATTTCACCCTGTTCCACAGACCATAAAAAACAAAAAATGATCTGAACAGGTAACGGCACACTTCAGAATTTAATACTCACTGAATTTAGGTTTAATTCCACAGCAGGGCAAAAAGGAAGCCAAAGAAATATGGTAACAGTGCTTCCCTTCCCTCTGTTAGATGACTGCAATATGATCACTGATCAGTGATGATGTACACCAGACCTGGGCAAAGTGCAGCCCGCGGGCCACATACGGCCCGCGAGCCGCTCCTGTCCGGCCCGCCGCCAGTTGCTTATCTTTAACATACTGCAAAAAAACTCTTTAGTATTTGTGAAGATTAACAAGTTTAAAATAAAAACAATCATAACATCACTGTTTCATTTTATTTTTAAGTAAAGTTGGTTCGGCCCCCGAACACAGTCCAGATTTTTCATCTGGCCCCCTATAGAAATTAATTGCCCACCCCTGATGTACACTGTGTCCCACCAGGATCAATCCTAAAGAAGCCTATGAAGAACTGAAAACCACAGAAATGAGCAGATAGCATAAAAATCAGTCAGGGTCCATGGCAGGTTAAGTAGGCTTATTAAGATGAGAGTTAATCAGAAGCTACTAGGCAGAAAATATCAGTGCCAGAGGGTGAGAAGCCAGGGACCAGAGCCAAAGCAAAGGACAATGAAGAACTGAAGAACTGGACAAGAGGGTCAAAGTCAGGTGCTAAGAGCTGGAATGTAGCCAGCATGGAGTCTAAGGGCATGATGCAGATCAAAGGTGAAGTCTAGGGCACAGAATGTTGTAAAGGTGCCTGCACACCTCCTGTTCCAACTCAGATCAATGGGAAGAATTAATAAGAGTTGGCCTAGTATTTAAGTGGAAGTCCTTCAATAAAGCCAGATGTTGGTTACTTAAAATGTTCAAATGCCCCGCCAATTAAAAACAGTCATTTATAGACCTGTCTTTAAGAACAGGGCAAGGAAAAAATAAGCTGCTTGAGTGAACATAGTCATTTCCACTAATACATGAGGACTATGTGCAGAGAGACTGAGACAGACAATAGCTTCTCACATTGTGCTGGAGTTTATCTCAGAATTCATGAGCGGTATCTTACACTGCATGCAGGGCTACTATTAGAAGTAAGACTCAGGTGCTCCAATTCAATCTTTTGAATTCAACTCAGTGTTAGGAGGAAGTGGTAAACAACTGCAATGTGTTTGTGATATATAAAAAGAAAGTGTGTCAATCAGGCATTTAGCAATTACACAGATGCAGCTGTCATTGTGTAGATTTAATCTGTATTCCTAAGAAACTTAGTCTGCGTTTTATGCACATTTACCTAGGAGTAAATGCCACTGGACTCAACAAATCTTATATCTCAATGAAGAAGAAATTTATTGGCTGAAATCCTATTGCTTAGTGTAGAAAGTTGCAGTAGAGTAGGCTCACTGAAACAATGAGGATTCAGTGAGTCAACTTTTCTGTAAGTTCTATTGATTCAAATGAGTGTACTCTAGTTGTGATTTACTTTAGCAATAATAAAGAACAACTTTAGTCCTGTCTGAAACAATGGAACTCATAGAGGAATTGACTCAACAAATCTCCATCAATTCAATGGGCCTACTCTATTAAATTAAACAACAGGATTTCAGCCACTGAATTGCACTATAATTTGGAAACAAATTTCACTCTGTACAACAAGAACTACTTTGAAGCAAATAAGCTTAGGACAGGAGAACAAGTTGTATTATTTTATATTTGTTTTATGGGAAATTGCTCTACAAACTGGAGCTTCAGGAAAGTTGTATGGCATCAGCCAATACACAAAATGACTCTTTTCTATGCCCCTAGACAGATGCATAGCTGTGGTTTGTTTTGTTACATATGTGGTTCAACAGGCATTTACAGCTGATTGTTTGCTACTTGAGAATTCATCATCCTTGTTTTGGAATGTAAGCAAGTCTTTTTCTACTTCAGTAAGCTCAGAATCCTGTCTGGTGGGAACAAATGAACATTTCCCAACTGTACAAACTGCATAGACTTTTAAAAATTACAACTTCACAGGCTATATTTATCATTCTACTTTCAAGTCTATTGCACAATCAATAGAAAATGTTTCATAGGTAATGAATTCTAAAAGAAGTGTGTACAATAATTCCTAAGAAGTATTAAACATTGGGACGGATCCAATTTTAGTCATACTTAGAGGAGACTCAGTGAAATCAATGGGGATCCAAATTTAATCAGAGTAGACTCATATATATCAATGCAAACTGTTAGTCATGAGTAATACGTCCCACTGATGCCAATGAGCCTACTGCAAGCATGACTAAAAGTGGACCCAACCCATTAGGTTTTGGGGAAAGCTGGCTCTGAAATGTATTCCACGCTTGTTTAACTTAAACAACTTTAATCCGAAGTTCATTGAGGTTCACTGAAGTTTAGGTTTTAATAAGCATGTTAATTTTTATTTATAGAGCTTTTGTATATAATTGTACCCAACAATGGCTTGCAACAGAAATAAATAAACATACAATACCTTCTTAAAAAACAGTAAATATTTTAAAACAAACTATTAGAAAATACAGGAAGCAGCTAACAAAAGGAAATTTAACAAACACAGGATTGTAATGTCATTCTTCTCCCACATGCAAAACTCTTCACAAAAATCCACCCAACTTGTTACCTTTTCTTTTAAATCAAGCTTTTGGTTTATGTAAATGTAATGTAACCCTAATCAAGCCAAGACCTGCAATAACTTAAGGCACTTCAGAAGTTTCTTCTTTTGATAACAGAAAAGTCTGTGCATAAAACATGTAATTTGTATAAAGCAAAATAAATCTTGATACTCTCAGTTTTCAACAATGGCCCACTAAACCCTTCCCTTGTCCCAGTCCATTTCCTCCATTTAGAACCCTGATATCTGCAACTGCAGGTGACATTCTGGCATACTGCTTTAATGTGAGAAACCAATATAAGAAGTACTGTCAAATGCAATCCTGGAAAGCAAAAGACAGAAATTACTTTGTATCTGGTGTGCTTCTACTCCATAAATACAGTCAATGTGGTAGGATATGTCTGTGCACTCTGTGCATTAAAACTGTTTTTTCCAAAGATATGGAAATAAAACTTTTAAAAAACCCAGAAAACTATGCTGCTATGTAGCAAAAATAAGTTACATTGTACTTTTGTACAATACTGCACAAAATGAAGTGGGTTGTTGTTGTTGTTTGCAGGTAGTAATGCTGACTTTTAAAAACCATGGTCATCAATATGCTGAAAGGCTGCCTTTTCAAAAAAAATCTTTGCATGTTGTAACCAATGTGGTGTATTGAAGAATTCTTCTTATTCCTAGTAACCTTAATTTAGGAAAAGATACTTGAGGTTTCCATTCAAATTCCCTGCAAATGGAAAATCCAACTCACAAGGACTTTTCAAGTGCATTATCCATTGCACAGCAGATGCACAAAATCAGAATAGAGGCATTTTTAAAGGATCACACTGACTAACATGTGTTGAAAAAAGCATGTCAAATTATTATTTTTTAACAAAACCAAGAATTATTAAAACATTTACTAGAACAATTAATTCTTACCATTCTCAGATTCTATTAAGACTTTGGATTGCACTTTATGTCTGCAGCTCGAAGAGAATGCTCTGCAAAAGATTAAAATGTAAACAGAAAAAGGGGGAAAACTCAAATCTTATCACACATAATAAAAACAGAAGATCTGCCAAACTGCAAGTAAAACAAGCGAATTTATAGTTAAGAAGATCAAAGAATTGCAAATGAACCCACCCACATGTTCTTCATCCATCACTGTTCTCTACACTTTAGCAGGCTACAGCCTTAAATGTAAAACAAAGGATTCCCTGATCCTTAGATCTGCAAAACCTCCATGCTATTCTTAGCACAGCACATCTTTGAAGAGCACTGTAACTAATGCTTAACCCACTTTAAAAAATCAGACAAGACGAAAATAGTGCATTCTGTGCCAGCTATATACCTTTCCCATTGTTCTCTGTATACTACCAGCTGTTCTCACCCTCGCTGAAGACAGCAGTATTACAGTCACACTTTCACAACGTAATAGCCCAGAGAGGGATATTTTTGGAAATGGCACTGCATTACATAACCTCTAGCTCTCGCTCAAGCACTAAGCACAAGCTAGCACCTCTTCTTCAGGAATATTAACTTTAATAAAATTTTGCCCAAGAATTAAATTCGATTTGTTGTGAAAGCTACAACTGATTTGCAATTTGCAAAATGATCACTTCCATTATTCCAAAAGGATTCTCCTTTTTTTTCCTTAAAAAAATGAGCTCCAGTTTGCAGATTTAAATTTACTGTATTTTTAGCTTCCTTGCCAAAGGTTACAGCAATGTTGATAAACTTAGCTAGAACAAAAGAATGCAAAATTGCGTTTTTTAAAAATAAAAGGCTGTCCCGGGGGAAAAATGATTATTCAATAGGAAACAATGTTTCACCCTAATACATGTCATAGTATTAGCACACACACACAAAAATGACCGATTTTTAAATCATTTCAGGCTTAACTGCTACACATGTAAACTTGTACAAGGCTGCTGCAGGAAGAATGTCGGTTTCTAAAAATACACCCTGGGCAAGGCAACCATTAATATCCCAAGCCTCAAAATCCTCCTTTTGCGCAGAAAGACAAAGAGTTAAGTACAGTACATATGTTGCACTTTCTAAACCTTCTTCACACAGCCGCCTTTGGAAACATGAATCAAGACAGAAGAATGAAAGCGGGGAGGGAGCGAGAATCCCAGCGCCCCAGTACAGGAAAGAGAAAAAGAACGAGGGGAACGGAGAGAAATAACTCGGAATGGCAAGGAAACAAAGAAAAGAGCAGGGAAGAGAGAAATATGTTTAAAGGCTCTGCATTGGGGAGAAAGATGTATATACTTACAGACAAAAGCACCTTCTCCCTTTCTGTCTTTTCTACATGATCTGAAACACAAATGTGGATTTTAAAAGGGCAGCATGCTACAGAAGGGAATTTATAGACGGGGGAGGGAGGGAGGGAGGGAGAAAGAGTGGGCTGGGAAGGGGGTGTGGGGAGAAATGACTGCACCTCTTTGAGAGTGCAGCCTTGGAAAATGGGAGGGGGGGGAGAGAAAAGAAAGGGGGGTGGCTATCAGGGGAAATCTCTCTCTCTCTCTCTCTCTCAGACTTCGTTTGCCTGTGCGGGTTATATTGAACAATGAGCTAATTCTGATGGTAGCTGGCTGGGTGCCAAGCTCTCCCCTCGCCCCCCCCCTTCTCTCGCGCGCACACATAGGCGCACGCACACGCGCGCACACACACACTCTTTCTCTCGCACACACCCTCCTTGCCCCTTTGCTGCTGCTGCTGCTGCTGCTGCAGAGCCAGACTGCTTAGTCTGCAATAATCTTGCGCTCCCCGTAACCCTCCCCGCTCCGGCCTCCTCCTGTCTAGCAGCCGGAGAGCCACCCGACCAATCACTGGGCTCAGGCCGGGGAATGCTGACAACCCAGCGGCAGCAGCAGCAGCAGGAGAGGCGGGGAGAGGGAGAGGGAGGGGGAGGGGCGGGGGAGGGGGGAAGCTGAGGGCTCCAGCTCCTCTTTGTGTCCCCGTCCCCCCCCCCCCTCTGCGCGTCTCCTCGTCTGCCTCCAGCACCATGGCTGCGCCCGGAGGCCCTACGTTTGCCTCTCTTTGCCCGGGCTCGAGTCTGGGCCAGTGGAGGGCGCCTATTGGTGAACTCAGGCGTCGGTCAGCCGCCTATTTGTCCGTGTGTGTGTGTGTGTGTGTGTGTGTGTGTGTGTGTGTGTGTGTGTGTGTGTACGCCTCTCTCCCCCCCCCCCCCTTTCCCGTGGCTGCTGCTTTCCAGTCAAATAATCAAGAGCAGAACTGGCGGGAGGGATGCCAGACGTGAAGCACGGCCAAGGATCTGCACAGCCGCGGCGCGGCGCCAAGCCTGAAAGCCCAGAAGGGGAGCGGAGCGGGGTGTGTAGGCAAAGGGGGAGGGGAGGGGGTGGAGAGCAGCCGCCACATACTGTAAGAATAAACCTGCGGCGGCAGCAGCGGAGCGGGCGGCGGCAAAGGGCATCTGAGGAGACTGGGCGGGAGACGGGAGGTAACGGCGGCCTCTCCACCCCCCACCCCGCTGCCGCTTTGCCTGTTTCTCTCCGCTTGTGCCATGAAGAGGAAAGAAAATGGTGCAGCAGACGGGCCGTGGGGGGGGGGGGGAGGAGGAGAGAAGCGCGCAGTGACACAGAAACACGCCGGTCGAAGAAGGGGGCCGGGAGGAGGCGCGCACACACACACACACACACACACACACACAAAAACACAACGGGCGCGCACGGCCTCGAACCGAGCCAGACAAAGCTCCCCTGAAGGCTATTGCAGACAGACTCGCTCAGGTTCACACACAAGCGCACACACCATAACACGCACACGGAGCTGATTACGCTCGGAAGAAAAAGAGGCCTTGTGAGGCGTGGGCATAGCAGCCGGGAAGCACCCAGGGAGAATGGGATGCTGAGGGGAGGTGGCCTGGCATTTCGGGAGGGGTGAAAAGGCCAGCACGTGCTGGAGAGTCCTAAAACAATTTGCTGCCCGAATTGGGACTGCCAATGGTGCTCTGTACAGTATTCAGGCTAAGGTGCAGAGTACCCAAGGCTGGCCAGTTATTTTGCCTCACAAGTCCCACAGGTTTTTCCCTCAGATGAATTTTACTGCCTTCTGAAGATACCCCACACCAGATGCTCAAGTCCAGTGTGCTCCCGATGAAATCACAATGTTCACATACTTTTTTGTTCCATTATCACCTATAGTCAAAGATATGTTTGAGACTAGTAACACTGTGTTTCAAACAATATTCATTTCTGAAACATATAAGTAGCTCTTGGGAGAAGGCAAGGAACACTCAGAAAAAGGCAAAGGGTGCATCCAGATGAGCCAGTTCCTCACTCACAGACGTTTTATGAAGAAGGTGGTGATGATCCAGGTACCAATGTTTTCTGTTTTTAACTGTCTCACATTTTCCCCACTGTTTCTTCATCTTTTTTTTCTTCCCAGAATAAAAGAATAGCTGTGCAGTGTCTTTTTCTAGGAGCTGTCCATCAGACAGGGTGCAGATACCCATTGAAATGACCACGCACAACAACAACTTTTAATGATGTCAGCTGCCTTGGGTGCTCTTAAAGGAGAAAGATGGGGTAAAATATTTTAAATAAAATAAATAATAAAATAATGAACTCAATTAGGCTTGGTAAATGTAAAGTGTCAAGGTTAGTATCATATTGAGCTTCTGGTGAGTAGGTAGTCTTAGCATGCCAATGCAAGATTATGTTGTTTGCCCAAAATGTTGCTGTTGTGCAAGCAGAGGACTAGTTTTCTTGATGGAGATCACAACTTGTGTAATAGGAACACTTGCAAAAGTGGCATGATCCAGCATTACTAAATGAGTGGGACATCCTGCTCTGCATAAGCTCTACAGAATAATGACCAGAGTGTTAAAGAGAAATGGCAGGAGGGTGGCATGAGAACTTTAGACATTCCTGTAGAGATGCTACCCAAACCCAGTGATAAGCATATTATCTGAAGTGGCCTTTGCTCCCTACATGCTCCATTTTAAACATTTCGATAACCACTTGAAAAACACTTGAGAACCAGTAGCTATAATATTGGATTTTTAAGCTATTTGTTTATTTTATATATATTTCATATTCCTCCCAGTGCAGGACAGAAGGCAGTTCAAAGCATGGATTTTAAAAATAGACATAGCTTTAAAAGCACAATGTTATAATATCAAAACACACAATTTAAAAAGTTATTATTAAAAAAACAAGCACTGATCTAAAACAAGTTAGAAGCCACTTAAAATTAGAGTATTTATTTATGTATATATTTATATACCACATTTCTCCCCATAGGGTACCCAAGGCAACTCACAACAATTTAATCTATATAATAATCAACAGTTCTAAAATACCACAGAAACTGTATTTAAAAAATTAAATTAAACATATTAATATTAAAACCAAGATTAAAAACAACTTTTAAAACAACCTTAAAAACATTTACAATCTCTAAGCATACCGTTGGCACCAAACCCCAAAACTCCAGACAACCTCTCTCTGAGCAGTTTCATACAGATGTTAAATAGCCTGTGGGACAGGACTGAACCCACAGGGGACACCCCAAGCCAATGTACTGAAGAAGAATTGTGGGGACAGGTTCAGATGCAACACAACATATTTAGAACTGTGATGTCTAAAGTCAACAGAGCTGTGACAACTTCCAGTGACTGGTAGGAGAAAAACAAGGAAGAGGAGGAGATTTAACAGACTTTACAAAGACAGCCCCTTAGGTTATGGTTAAAGTAATCTAAGTGGCATGTCACAAACGAACACGGGTCACCTTGGCCAGGTCAGACATCTTCAGGAACAGGCATAGCAACCAAAAGTCTTGCGCCACAATGAAGACCAATAAGTTGCACTTGAAGTCATACATTCATGTCCTGGCTTGTGGCCATTTAAAGATGATTTATTGTTACACAACCATTCATGGATGCGAAGAATCTGAAATTCCTATGCCCAAAGATCCAAAACTGATGAGTTTAGGAATCAATTCTGGATTATCAGGAAAAATATAAATGGTGGATCCTACAGGCCATGAAATGATGTGGCCTTCATAGGCAAAGCTTATAGGCATGGACTAAGTCCACCATATTTCATTCCACTGATTTGAGTGATAATTTCAGCCCAACCTTATGCATATTTTGTCATTTGTATTTTGCTTTCTTGCAAAGACTAGCTTCAGTAGAAAAGAGAAAGCAGTTGGTATGTGGTCAGAAATGTGCTCCCCATACCCTGCAGCTTAGTCTTCTTGTGTTATCATTTCATTATCTAATGGAGCCACTTTGGTTTGGACAGGATGCTCTCTGGGATATGGTTGTATTACTATCCTAGGCAATAGGCAACTATTGGGGAGCAGAGTTGTAATTAGAATGGAGAAACCAGGAGTTCCAGCCAGGGTGCCAAAATTTATGGGTTGCAAAAATTTGCTGCTGGAAGGATGCAAACCTGCTCACTCCAAGCACACATACTTCCACCATCTGGTTCTCTCTGGGCAGAGGAAAACACAAAAGAGGTGGTCTCAGTGTGGGAAAAATAAGGCCGCCATGTGCTCAGATGCAGGCATTCCTCCTCAGTCCTTTTCTGATGTATGCCAGTCAATAATGAGAGATCACTCAGTCCACCAGTATCTAAATGGTCACATGTTTCCCATCCCTGTATTATTGCTTTTAAGTTGAGATTTGCAAGCCTGTCCTGCAGAGGTTAAATTGTGGTGAGGGTATACCTCAATGTTTGGTAAGCACTATGTGCATCAGCTACAAGTATATACTGCATTTGTGATGAAAACTGGATCACATATCACTTGGCAGGTATGGTTGTGTCATAACTGGGAACTATATGTTACACCATAGTTGTTACACCATAGCTGGTTTATACCAATTTTTAAAAATTTGAACTACAGCAGTGTAATGAGACACTTGTCATGAGAGAAGCACAGGCAAGCTTTGCAGATATAGAGGGTTGGGTCACCATTGGGGAAATCTTTGGGTAATTGTTTTGTTATGTAATGATTAATAAAGTAACTTCAATTTATGAATTTTAGTTAGGAGCTCCAACATTGGTGCTTCTGGAGTGGAAGAATCAGCTGACAGATCCTGTCATTGCCCAGGGGACACCTGAATCTTTTCACATTATTTGGGGAGGCTCTTTTCATGTTCTGACATGTCTTCCCAACAGTTGTGAGTGTGAAGAAGAACAGGAATGTTAGCTGCCTGAAATATTCTTGATGTTCCCATTATTGGGTGAAAATTATCTGATATATTTATTAACTACTGTAATGCTTCTGGTACAAACAAAGAAAAATTATGAACTGTGACCTCTGGCATCTGCAAAAAAAACAAATTTATTTAAAACACAATATTTTGCATCTACAGAATAATTGTGCAACCTAAATCAGAGTGGCAAGCAGAAGTAAATGTATATCTTGCAATGTATATCTACCAAAATGGTCTGAATTTTTATTAAAGAACTTCCAGATAGGACATTTGTAGCATGACCTTCTGGTCCCCTTTGCCACAGGATTTAGATTTGGGTTGCAAGATGTTGTGGGATTTACAGCCATAACCTCCTGATGGAGACACATGGCCAGTTGTGCTGCTGCTCCCAAAATGTCATATGCTCCATGATTCTGCCTCACACACTCCAGCAGCTTGCAAACAGATGCATGCCACAGTCCTTTCCTTGCCTCCACCTCTAAGTGCTGCAAAGCATTTTTCAAGAAAAAGGAAATCTACCCTGAACACCAAGGAAGGCGTGGTTGCAGGGACAGGGAGGGGTGGAAAGTGGAAGCAACCAGTTTGACAAGCAAAAAATGCACACTTCCTTACTTTCCCAATATTTGACTGAGGGAAGCACTAGAGTCCTCCTCCATTTGGGAAGCAAGAAGGCTAAGTAAGGCAGACGAATGAAAAAATCCAACAAGGCATAGACTGTAAGAGCAAGTGCCAGCTCTGCTGTCCCTTTTTGCAGTTCTGCCACAAACAAGGATTCAAAGTGCTCAAAAGGAACTAATTAATTAATTGCCTCTTTAACTGAGAGAACTCATTGAGCGCTAAGCCAGACTCCACCAAGCAAAAATATACTGTTACTTCAGGAAGGAACAAAATTTTTTACACAAATTATCAGATTTTGTCATTTGGGCATATAAAGACAAGCTGTATGTCATAGGGATCTTAGGAAAATATAGTGTCAATGACCAATCAGGTATAAGATGCTTATCTAGTCTTTCCATGTTTGTGCTCCAGGTAACAAACAAAATATGAATTACTTCCATGTGCCATTAGTTTGCCATAGTCATCTCATGTGCAAGCTTTGATGCCTCTTCACAAGTAGATGTGCTGGCTAAAGGTTCCAATTTGCTACTTGATATAAGAGGAACCTTCTTGGCAATCGACTGTGAAATTGACCAGAATAATAGGGTTGCGGGGTGGGGGCAGCCAGGGGGTTGTTTGCAATTGATTAAACTGAAACTGCCAGTTTACTACTCAAAACTGCAAGTTGGAGTGCTGTCTGTAAATAGATTTACTCATAAGTAAATTAACCTATCATTCTTAACATCAAACTTGCTGAAGTCAAATGAATTAAATACTTCTCAGTTCTTTTAATGGGGTTATATATGCCCATTGACTAGGGATATATTTATATGTGCCAATTCTGACTGTAGGCTCTCCAAATTATCAAGGTAATAACAGGAAACATGGTCTTCTGTTGACCAGTTTTAATTTTAGGAATCATAGAAGATGAATTACAGATTACTTGCCCATTGAGAGCAGTATCGTATACCCTGACTGGAAGCAACTTTCCAGGGTTTCAGGCAAGGGAAGCTTGTTGCCTTTCCCTGCTGCTATCTGAGAAAGCACCTCAGGGATTGAACCTGAGACCCATGCGCCATCAGTCTCAGAGTTATAGCCTTTCCATCAGATTTGGAGAAATACCTTTCTGTTTGTTTAAATAAAGCACTTAATGATTAAAAACATATTTTTGTAGTTGAAACACTTATCTCTAGGAATCCAGCAGAGAGAAAAGATAAGACAAAAACAGAACATCAAATTGTGAGGTGCATGGAAATGTATCACATTTAGTTGTGCCTGTTGAACCAACAACCTGGCAAATTCAATGTGCTTCTGAGAAAAGAGAGCACTGTTCCGAGCAACAGAAACAACAAAAAGATGTACTTTCAGAAATGAACAAAAAGAAAACTCCATTGAATGTTAAGAAATATAAGTAGCTTGGATGGAGCCATCAGTTCATTTCTCTGATGGAAAAACAATGTGGCAAGAATAGCCCCACTCTTTTGGTCTGGACATTGTCATCTTCTTTCCTCCTGAATCCAATCTGGAGGTGATGGTCATGTACCTCCAGAGAAGGGGTACTGTTTGCAAAGGTCATGGCAGCCAGAACCACCACCAATGTCATCAAGAGAAGAGAGCATCATCATCAAGCTTCCCTCCCTCAAGGATTCCAGTTGCCATCAGATCAGTACCTGAGGAGCTGATAGTGATAGTAGGAGCAGCCCTGTTTTGCCAGCCTGAGCATTATGTGTTATATTCCTAGATTTGGTCTGTGGCAGAGGAGAGGAAATGACAGACTGTTCTTCATGGAGGGAGTTTTCCCCAAGACAGGCAAAAGAGAAGCAGGCATCAAACAATGACAATTATTTTTCTTTATTTTATTTGATCATCATATTTTATTTCTTTTTAAAACATTATAAAGCACCCTTCATCCAGAAGGAGTTCAGGGGTAGTATATACAAAATTTTAAGAGGATGAATCGAATATGAAAATATGCAGTTAGAAATCAAGAGGCAAAATCTCTACGCAACCAGAAAACCAAGCAATTCTTCAACCACCAAACCTCTGTTATGTGGGAGGAGAGAATATCACTTAAGAAAGTCTGCGCCTGCTGAGACTGTAAACAACTGTGTTGAATCATGTTTATAAGCATACTAAGTAAGCCACTTTGAGAACTTTTTATTGAAAAGTAGAATATAAATTTTCCAAATAAGTAAGCAGCACCAAAGAGCAACCAAGAAATGTGCAACATTTTAAGGCCATTGGTTATTTGTTTGTTATTTGTATCCTGCCTTCCTTGTAATGATGGAAGTGTGAAATACACAGCTTCTCCCTCCCCTCTTATCCTCACAGCAAATCTGTAAGATATATCAAGGCAGGCCTGGGTCATCTAGTCAGTTTCATGGCTTGTTGGATACTTAACCCTGGATTTCCCATTTCAGAGTTGAACATGCATCAAACTAGCTCTCTGTGGAAGTCTGTATGGACATGGAGTTCAGTGACAGAAAAAGACATACAGGTATATCTTCAAAAGAGGCCATATTTTTTCTTCTGCAGAAACAGATTAACTTCCACTTGTCTTTGCAATGTTTCTAAACACCAGCACATTCATGACTGAGTCATCCGTCTTGCATCTCCTGGCGTGCTTCTGACAAACTACCCACCTTTTATTTTTATTTTAAAAAGCATTCTTGCAAGTACATCCACATTAATTTCCCTTTGATGCCTTGCTAAAACACAAGGGGGGGGAACCCTACTAATTTTTTAAAAGTTGAAAAATACAGATGTGCATGGGGAAAACTTTTAGGTAGCATTTATTTGGGGGTTTTTTTGGGGAGCATGTCTCACTTATTCTTAGGTTATGCAGGTACCAGTTATTTCATTAAACATGAAAGGAACTGGTTCTTTTGGGCTTTTTTCATTTCAGTTATCTCTATTCAAGTTTCTGGTGTTTGACCAAATTAAGCCCTCCAGAACTCTCAAAACTATTCCCAAGAAGCAGGGGCAAGGCAACAGACAATATCTGCTCCAAAAGTGGGCAACAACAGCAGGACATAAGGAAAAAACAGTTAATCATCATCAGACATATCCAGACAGGTACTAACAGTCCTTTAAAGTCTACATTTGTCACATTACCATCCTCATCATTATCAATTCGTCAACAAAAAACAGTACAGATTAGAAAGAGTGGTGATTTTCTGCACCTGCAACCTCTAGATAGTCTGTCCCCAAATTAACCCATCTGCGTAAAGTCTCCGTCCCAGGCTGCTCCTCTGCAAGATGAATCTACTTTGCTGCTAGCACGACTACCAACCACTCCTCATCCACTGCAGGTTATCTCCTGCTGCCACCTCTATTTGTCAATGGTATAGGAACCTCAGCCGCCTCTGCCTGCTGTGCCACAGCATGGGTATAGTTGTAGTGCCAAGCCATTCCAGAAATGGCAAAGTGGCTCAGATTATTCCCCTCACTCACTTGGGCCTTACACAGGTTGCACATGGAAAACCAGAAATCTGCCTCATCCAAAAGAAAATGCTTCCAGATGTCAACAGTTCTCTTCGGGCCATGGCAACAGGATAAACAAGTGCCAGCAGACTCTCCTCCACCCTCCACAAGGCTCTAAAGGCAGGAGCCCTGACTTCAATGCCATGGAGTGGATATGGTCCACTAGTTTGTGCCAGGAGGAGAAGCAGGCTCTTCCTCCAGCAACCTGTTCATCCTTTCTTCCTCATCCTCTATGCCCTGCTTCTCTACCACAACCAAAGTTGAGAATGGCTGCCCTAGAGGAAGGGAATGTTAAATCACTTCTGAGTACCCTCTATCTAGAAAACTCTGAAAAAGGTCACCATAAGTCAGAACTGATTTGACAGCATGTGATGATTATTATTAATCCAAAAAAGTCATGTTTCCCAACCTCTGTCCTTAACCAATCAGCACAATGGATAGTTTGGCTATCCATAGGCAACTGTGGAATTAATCTCCCGGAGTTCAGTCCTAGGGAAGGAAATCATATTACAATCAACATGTGGTGAGGGTATTTCTACAGCAGCTCCAAAGTCTAAAAATGATGACAAAACATTTGTGTCCTAACAATGTGACACAGAGGTATATGTTTAAAAATGAACATAAGGTGGTGTCATGCATACTTGCAGACCTCAAAAATGGAAAAAGGGGAACATCATAAGGAATACTGTATTATTTACATTCACTATAACTTCCCTTGCTTATACCTTTCCACCATTCCCCAGCTCTTATTCCTATTGACCCTAACACACAGGGGCAAATAGCTCTGGAAAAATAAGTCCAGCCCATCCTTCATTCCTCTCTAGACAACAAGCTGAATGACGAAGAAGGTGTCAAGGAGACAGTAGATATGGCCCAGTGCAAAAAGAAACAATATTATAAACATGGTTTTACTTTTGTGCACAGCACTTGTGAGGTTGTGGTTCAAACATCATTGCTATATGCACAACTGAAATTTGTTCCTGAGATGGCTTGGTAAGCAGACAGGTGTGGCAGGATATGAGAACTGGTTCCGACAAAATATGTTGTCCACTCTGAGTCTTTCCACTAGATCAGGACATTAAAAAAAATTATCACCAGCTGTAGGTATTTGAATGCTCAGACGTCAGGTTCAAAATATGACTCACTCATGCCATTAGCTGGGATGAAGAGCAGATGTAAACATTATGCTGCCAAGTGCTGGTTTCCAGCTACACACTTCCAGGGGTAATACAGCAGAGGAGCTGGGTGGGAGGCATTTGGAGATTAGGATCAAGAAGGGGGAGGGAACAATGTTACTCTTCTCATACCTATGTTACTCTTTTCCATCCAAGTCTGTTTTATCCCTAGAGGGCTGCTTTCTTGTCTTAGGACACTGGTTCCCAACCTTGAGTCCCCAGATGTTCTTGTACTAAAGCTCTCAGAAAACTTCACCATTAGCTGTGCTGGCCAGGATTTCTGGGAGTTGTGATCCAAGAACCTTTGGGGACCCAAGGTTTGGAAGCACTGTTGTAGGAGCTAGGGGGAGGGGTTTGCAGGGAACAATTAATATATAAATGATTAAACACCTTCCTCCCATTCACCACTGCTTCCTAGTAAATCTTCCACTCTCACTCCTGCAAAAGCACTGCAAAGAAAATATGGAGTTAAAGCCCCAAATTTCCCTCAGAACTTTTATTGGGGCCTGAAGAATTGGACTTTGGACTTTACAACACCTCCTGCTATCACAAAAGGGAGCAACAGTTCATTACTGTAATCCTTTAAGTCATTGCTGTTGCAAGTCAGTCCTTAAAAAGAGAGAAAGGAGATCAATAATAATGAAAATTACTAAGAGCCACATAACTAAGCACTGAACACTAGCTTTGGCTTTGAGAACACAGTCTCCATAAAGCTGATAAAGTGCTTTACTTGTACAGTTTCGTTGCCAAAAACATTCCAGGAATTTTCTGCATGCCAGGAAATTAAGATCTGCTCAATTCAGCAAGAAGAGATTGTGTGCATTCTGATTCGCATGGACTTATCTCTGGAGGAGAGCTGCATAGCTTTATACCACAAACACATGGCTAGGTTCCTTCAGGAAGAAAGGCAATGAAATGAATGATGAGTAAGTTTATAGTTGTGTGGGTGACTAGTTTTGATACACAGATCCATTGTAACTTCAGCTGTTCGTCCTCTGTCACTAAGAGCCAAACTAAGCCTGAGAACTGGAACAAAGCCATTTTTGCATCCTTTCTAGGAGAAAGACAGGGTAAAAATATTTTAAATAAATAAATGCAGTATAGGTTTCTTTAAAAATGCTAATTGTTTTTAATTATTATACTAATACTAGTTGTTAGTATCGCAACAATAGTGTGGGGTGGTAATTAACACTTTCCTGATGAAATTCTGAAACCTTTGGTGCTAGTGAGGAAGCAGATTCACCTCATTGTAAATCGTGGTTTCCGAGGAGGGATCTGTTTCAGGATGACAAGAAAGGAACAGTCTTGAATCTTCCCACATACCTTCCATGATTTCTATTTTCATTTTTAGAAACCTACATGCTAAATGGAAATATCAGATTAACATCATGTCCAGCATGACCTTTAGTTGGATTGCTGCAAAACTGAGCACAATTAAAGTGCAAAGTGCTATGCAGCTTAAAGAAAAGGGCCATATAACTGATAAAGACTGGAGATGTTTTGCTTACTGTCTGAGGGTACACCTACACTAGCAGCAGAGAGCGAGCTAGTGTGGGCAGCTTGAGAATGGGCTTGATTAGAAAGATTTAATAAAGCACCTTACCATTCACATGGAGATGGCTCCTGTCAATATTGTAAAGTAGCCAAATTAAACAAGCCACTTCAGGATATTGGCATATTAATCAGTTCTCCTACTCAGCAAAGAGTAGGGGAAATGGGGAAAAAATTGTATGTAAACTATTGCTGATGCATTGCATCAGTTTTTTTTTATAAAAAAACTTTCCCTCTCTTCAAGGGGCAGTCAAGAAACTGCCTGCAGCTGAAGCCCCTGCCATGCATTCAACTGTGGGCAGTTTTTTTAACTCCCCTTTAAGGAGATGCAATTTTTTTTTAAATTATAACTGATGTAGCACATCAGCAATAGTCTACATACAATGAAAAAGATTTTTTAAAAAACTTCCCCTGCCCTCTGCTGAGCAGGAGGACTGATTAATTTGCCAATATCCTGAAGTGGCTTGCTTATTAAGCTACTTCATAATATTGGCAAATTGAAAGAGGAAGGCTTGTTTTGGACCTGTTCCAGTGATCACACACAGTGGAACTGATCCAAACCAGAGTGATCCTACCTGCACCAGAAAAGTAGAATCCCCTTGCCAGGGTCCAGAAAGGTGTGGGGAGGAACACTCTGAGGGTGGCCTAGTGTGCTCTAGCAAAGACATTGTCTGATTGCTGTCTTAAAGAGTGCACCAGCCTGTCCCTGTCTCCAAACCACAGGCTAAACAGCCCATATAGTCAGCCTCTTAGACAAAGTTCTAAGACTAATAGTTTTGTAGCCTGCTTTCAGCTTGTTAGCTTGTTTCAGCCTTTGAGGAGTAACTTCACTCAGGCCTGTTCTGCTGTGAAATCATGAGAAAGTTTGATGAGCACCACTGGAAGGATATTATACTTACTGTCAGTTCTGCCAGAATTTGTCATATCATTGCATGTTATGCCAAGAATGATTCTCTTAAGATTGTTTATATTTCTTCTCCTGGAATGTTTGGTCTGTCTTTCTCCTTTATTCTTGTTTCCTGCCTTGCTTGAAGGAAAGGTCTACAAAAGTCCCATTCATTTCAATGTGTCTATTCTAGTTGGGATTACTATTGATTTAGCTCAAAGTTTTTATGCTGCATTTTGATATTGTTATTGTATTTCATTTTCCTGTTGCCCAGTATTCTTTGTTTCCATGAGCTGTTCAAGGAAATGTTGCCAATATGGCAGTCACATAAATTAATCTAATGAATATGTAAACAACATTTGCAATTTGTCAACTTTTATCTCAATAATTTTCTTTTTCTCCTAAGCTTTTCCTTTCCTTTCAAATCATTTGATTTGTGGCAATCGTACATTATCTCTAAGTATACTAACAGCAATACTATCCCACCAGCATCACAAAATACTGTATTATTCTCTCATTATGGATAGATGTGAGTATTTCAAAACTGTTTTCCAAAACTGAATCACAGCCAAATATGCTAAAGTACACTTTTTCTGTGGGAAAGTATTTACCCTTACTGACATTCACTCATTTAATTATTTCCTGTTATTGACATACTCTATCCTGGGTATATTTATCTGTAGCTATTACATGAGCAGCGTAAGGAAACTTGTTCAAAGTGGCCTGGGACAAGGATGTAAGGAGTTCCATGTTAGCAGTGAGCAAGTCACTGTTCAAAGTGGGCAGGATCACTCATGATGTGCACCTCTCTCCTCTGTCTCACAGACACACACACACACATACACATAGGCATCCATACTCTGATTGGGATGCTGGCTAGAGGACTGTACAGTAATAGCTGAAGGCTAGAAGAAAAAATTCTCTGAGTTCTGATTCTGTGATTCAGTAGCTTGTAGAACCACTTTTACAAGCAGCAATAACTTGAAGTAATAATTTTCTATATGATTTTATCAGTCTCTCACATTGTTGTGGAGGAATTTTCGCCCACTCTTCTTTACAATGTTGCTTCAGTCCATTGAGCTTTGCAGGCATTTGTTTATGCACAGATCTCTGAAGGTCCCGCCAAAGCATTTTAATTGGGTTTAGGTCTGGAGTTGGACCAGGCCATTGCAAAACCTTGATTCTTTCCCTTTTCAGCCATTCTGTTGTAGATTTTCTGGTGTGCTTGGGATCATTGTCCTGTTGCATGACCCAATTTTGGCCAAGCTTTAGCTGTCAAACAGATGGACTCACATTTTACTCTAGAATATTTTGGTATACAGAGGAGTTCATGGTCAACTCAATGAGTGCAAGGTGCCCAGGTCCTGTGACTCCAAAACAAGCCCAAATCATCACCCCTCCACCACCATGTTTGACAGTTCGTATGAGGTGTTTGTGCTGATATGCTGTGTTTGGTTCTCCCCAAATGTGGCACTGTGCATTATGGCCAAACATCTCCATGTTAGTCTCATCTGTCCAAAGGACATTGTTCCAGACGTTTTGTGGTTTGTCCAGGTGCAACTTTGCAAACCTAAGCTGTACTGCCATGTTCTTTTTGGCAACCCTTCCAAACCAACCATACCTGCTCAATCATTTTCTAATTGTTCTGTAATGAACTTTAACATTGAACATGCTAACTGAGTCCAGTAGAGTCTGAGATGTAACTCTTGGTCTTTTTGCAATTTCTCTGAGCATTGCACAGTCTGACCTTGGGGTGAATTTGCTTGGACATCCACTCCTGGGAAGACTGGAAACTGTTTTGAATGTTTTTCACTTGTGAATAATCTTCCTCACTGTAGAATGAACTGCCTCTTTTTGAAGAATGTTCCAGGAGCTAAAGGTAATGAAAGAAATAAAGCAACAGCATAATTCCTACATAGAAATCCCCAAGATATAAGGTATGCACAGATTTATGGTGCAATTACCCTGTTTCCCCGAAAATAAGACCTAACCTGAAAATAAGCCCTAGTATGATTTTTCAGGATGCTCGTAATATAAGCCCTACCCCAAAAATAAGCCCCAGTTAAGTGAAACCCCGCCCTCCACCATTGTGCAGCAACCAGAAGAAGATGACATGACTGTATTTGAATAAATGTAGATGGTTGTACATGAAAAAAATAAAACATCCCCTGAAAATAAGCCCTAATGCATTTTTGGAGCAAAAATTAATATAAGACCCTATCTTATTTTTGGGAAAACACGGTATAACTCAAAAGATGCACTGACTGTAGGAGATTTGATGGACGTGCCCCTACACCAGCAGAACCTTCTTCTACTCACTGATCACAGAGATCTACCAACATTCAACAGAAAGATCTGCCAGCAGAACTGCTCTTGTGGCCAAGATCTGTCAGCAGAAAGGCCAAAAGAGAGAGAGATAGAGAGGACACCAAGATGGGAGTCACATTATATTTAATCTAAAGCTCCTCCATCCCAGGTAGGCAGCCATTATGCCAGCACTTAATAATTTCCAACATCCCTATCTTGGGAGGGATTTAGATTTAGCACAACTTCAGCTGGCCTAGAGTCAACTCATCTGGCCCTCATCTCCCTTGGCTAGTTAGGATTGTACTCTAGGAAAGATTTCCTAGAGGAATTCATTAGAAAGCTGGACCTATCTCTGTTCAATCTAAAAATAAGCCAAGCCAAACACCCCTCTCCATTTGTATGGCTTATATTAGATATATCATTTCCTTGTAAGGCTTCTCTGGAATCTGCAACATCACACACACAAACCTTCATAAACATGCTTAAAATCAAAAGGCATGCCTGTTTATCAAGGCTTCTCTTGGTTGTGGGGATGTTTCCTTTTTCGTGGGATTTAAGGATGTTTTCCATGGAAACCATAAAAGAAAGCAGCTGTTGAAGAAATTAATTAGATTGAGTTTTATACTTTTATCAGACAGAAGATTCTAAAACTGGAAGAGTTATTTTCATTATGTCTTTATTGAAGGGATGCCAAAAGTTCACAGACAAATGACAACTTCAAAAGCTCTTGGAAAAGGGTCTGTTTGGCTCTTTCATTTTTTTCTACAGCACTTTCCATTCCACTTCTATCAAAGCCTTTAAAGCTCGAAAATGCCTGGGATTCTCGTCAAGTCTAGACTTTATATCAGCTGAAAGCAACTACAGTGAAACTTAACAATTCAGAGGCTGCATAATTAGCAGTACTACCTACTCATAATGTGCTGTGTTATAACTTTGATCATCTTTATTATCTCTACAACAGATAGATCTGTTACACTTCCAATTTTGTAGAGGGTACATGAAATGAAATTCGAAACAACAGTTTACCCAAGGCAATTTAGGAGGTATGTTTAAAAAATCCAAAGGTTTTTGAGCCCTTTTCAAAAAGCAAGGTACACAGTGTGGTGTAGTGGATATCGTGAAAAACTAGGACTTGGGAGACCTAGGTTCAAATCCCTGTTTGGCCATGGAAGCTCATAGAGTGTAGAACTGGTAAAACAACTCCTTAATGTGGGTCTGGTCTCTGGGTGTCTGTGTGAATTTCGTTGTATGGGTATACTATGTATATACTTACAATGACAATAAATTTATTTGATTCTTTGATTCTTGATTCTTAAACATCTCACTTTCATTGAATGCCTTATTAGAGTTGCCATAATTTGGTTCCAACTTGATGACATATAGCACATACACACACCCCTAAAAGGCAGATTAAAAATATGAGGGAAAAGAAGAGGACTGGATGATGACGACAACGACAGTAACAACAGCAACAGCAAGAACATGGAACAAAGATTAAAAGAAGGGGATTCTTTCCCCTTTAAAACAGAAGCGCATTATGCAATTACTTTCACATGGCTATGCCACAATTCTCTACAGTTGCCAGCACTTGGTGGGCATCTCACCAGTTCTAAAGTCTTCGAATAAGCGTGCACAATATGCAGCCCTAGGGTTGCATGTAACCATTGAGCACTCCCAGCATGGATCCTACCTACTTTTTCCCACAACTCACTTGCTCAGCTGGATGGTAATGGGGAAAACACTATTCCAGTGGTATGTGCTGAAAGGGAATGAATAGATGAAAGATGAATTGGGGCTGCTTGTATGTGTGTGCATGGGTGGATGGACAAACAGATGGATGGAGGGATGGATGGAGATCCATTCTGAGTGGATTTCAAACCCATTGTGTGGAAACAACAGTCCCTGCAGAGACTGTTGCTTTCTAAAGTACTTAATTCTGTGGAGAAAATTTATCCATGAGAATTCTGGTCATTTTCACTTAACTTAAAGAAAAGAAATTTCTTTCAAAAAGTATTTCAAAGGTGGGAAAGTTTGAGAGAAATACTCAGGATCTTGGTTCAAAAGTGTTTATGTTCCTTATGAAATGTCTGAGGATGAGTATGTCTGCATGTCTCCCGTCTTCCCACACTTCAGTTAAAGACCACGGGAAGATGTCATAAGGTGACTCATTGCCAATGATCTTTTTCACATGAGGAAGTATATGCAAGCAGGGATGGTGTAGAGAAAGGAAGAGATACACAGTACAATAGAAAGAAGAAAGAAAATGCAGCACCTTCAGCAGCCTAACATTGTTATGCCAAACTGAAATATATATATAATGAAAAATTCCCTGAGAATGGGACAAGAGAATGTAAGCATCTTTCATGGGGAAATAAAACACATTGGAAGACAAATTATGGCACAACACTAGCTTCATCTTTTTTTTTCCTGAGCACAACACTGTCCTTCCTAATATGTGCTACAGGACTTACAGGAACGGAGCTGTTTTCCAAGCAACTGCAACATCTACCATGACTACCACCACCAGACACAATAACATTTGAAAACTTGACAAAGGTGCTAAACCCTGAGTTGAGCCGATGACTGAGCCAAGCTTTCTCAGAATATATTTCTTGTCTTAAATTTTGTTGTTACTGTTGGTGGTGGTCCCAAGAGAAAGAAGGCCATTTTGCAGAATTGTTTAACATTTGCAGAATTTATTTAACATTTTAAAACAATGTTTATTTAATTCTTTTTTAAGTATTTGAATAATTTATTGTTTTTAGCTGTCTTTTTTAATGATGTAAGCCACCTTGGGTCCCTTTATGGATAAATGAGAGGTAAAAATAGTTTAAATAAATAAATACATATTTTCAAAATTATTCCACCGCTAGCACATTGCCATAAAATGACACCAAACAGAGAGCATGATGATGGCCAGGCTGCCAACACAGTTGCCATTGTTATCACTTGCGATGGTAGCCCCCAAAACAACACTCCTGCAGAGCAGGGAGAATAAAGCTGTGTTACAACCACTTCTAACAGCAATCTCCACCACTAAGAAATGGTTAGAAAATGTCTCCTTCATTCAGTGAAATAGTCTCCCAGATTTTTCCCCCAGAAATGGATCGAGAATCTTAAAAGAACATTTGTCCACATGCCTTCTTTCTTGAACATTAATTTCCATGGGCTAGTATCCTGTTGCTTAAAGGCAGAGTGGAAAGGAAATTATACAAGCTTCCACCTGCTCTGGAAGGCTCCTTGTCACATGCCTGTTCTCATACTGGTTGCGAGACTGCAAAATTATTTTCAGAATGATTCCACCACTAGCAGATTGCTATAAAATTACACCAAGCAGCAACCAGGAGTCTGTTGCAGCAGGAGGGAATGCTTCCATGATTTCTCTTCAACTCCGTGTTTAGGCAACAGGATACTAACTGTGCCTATTATCACAGCAGGATATGTGGATGCAGGAAACAGCATGAGGGGATCACTGGAGGCTCCAATCCCACTCACTTCTAGAGAGGCTACTTAATAATAATGATGAGCCACAAGTCATTTCAGATTTATGGCAACCCTTACCAAGGTTTCCTAGGTATTTATGTGGTTTACCAGTCCTTTCTTCTGGTGGAACTCTAGGATCATGCAGCTTGCCCAAAGCTACACAGGTGGGCTTTTCTCCGTGGAGCACAATTACACATTATCAAAATGGACAAAAAATGAGGGCACTTATTTGCATAAAAATGCATATAATATAATCCTTCAATCTGAGTCCTTCACATAGAGGACAGTTGCTTTTGAACACGTGGGCACCCAGTTCTCAGCTGGCATTCCACCCTTAACACATGCCTCCATTTGGGAATGCCTGGGGGCAATGGAGAGGCTTTCTATCCCAGGGTTAGAAGGTCTGCAAAGCATTAAGCCTTTTCTATTCTGTGAGAAGCCAAAAGACACAACTGACCTTTCAGCAGACTTGTGTCTGATTACATCATTGCTAGCTCCTCTTTTTGAATAGTTCACATCAGTCTCTTTACTGTTGCATATACTGTATATTTTTTCACAGTAGCAAAAAGCTTAAGCTTTGGAATAATGATAATTATTTCAATGACACAGAGGAATGATAACAGCAAAGGACTAAAAATATTACTAGTTTTTGTGTAATACAAAATTACTACTACTACTACTATTTTGTGAAATAGAAAATATAGTAATTACTACTATATTTCACTTCAGTGTTTTGTAGACTAGAAGCATTATTAGAATCTTGGATTATTGCACTTTCTAAAATTTCGAAAGAGCAATTAATCAGATCTCCAGAAAATTTTTAATATGGCTATGACTACTCTGAAACATACCACACAGTTTGTGCTGGAGTTTTTTAAACCAAACACAGACTTTGAGGGGTAGTTTCTTCTGTTGAAACTGCTGTACTTGCAGACAGATATGAATAATATTCAGTTTCAAGAGTCCACACTGCACTTCCTAATCAGTACAATTTTCAATGGGATCTCTTCCCATCTTATTAACACCCCTAATTAACACCACCCTCTTCCCCACCCTTCATCCCTGCCCCATTTTCTATACTTTCAGGTCAGTTGCTGAGGTTGTCAGCTGTCAGGGCACTTGTGTCAGGAAGAATGAATCTCCATTTTCCATACAACAACTGTAAACTTTGTGTTTCTGCATAATGGGGAGGTGTAACATTCATATCCTTGCAGTGCACTATTTGGACACACTTTTCCACTTTTGTTTTTCCTGAAGTGACATAGTGCTGAACTTTAACAGCTTATCAGCCTTGTGCTTTTTCCTGAAATTGCATATTTTTGTCAATTTAATTTCCATCCTACTGCAGCTTTCAAACCAAGGCGGAGAGACAAACAAGAAATTGCTTAAAATGACAAGAAACAATGACTAGTTTTTTCAATTTCATCTGGGCACAAAGGAGGCTTTCGGATTATGGTAAGAAGATGGGGAGTTTCACCCCAAATTGATTTCCAAAACAGGCATGGATGCTGGGAGTGATTCCCAATCTATGGGGAAAGGAACCATGATTCCAACCCACATCAACCTGAACCATATACCTCATTTTGATGAGCCCTAAATTAAGTGACCTGAGTGAAGAAACCAAACTATCAAGCAAGCAAGGCAGTGTTAGCAGCTCAGTGCTTATCTGATACACCAAATTTGACAAGCATAATGTTTTAAAAAAATAGAAACATTATTAAGAGGAGAAGAGACAACAGGTGCTCACAAGGAGGATTATCCCACTGTAATGGCAGACCATGCATGACTGGATCGTCCCCATCAATGCCACTCACAACTCCCCCTCTGGAACAAGATAGGCAGTCAGATGTGCCAGGAAACGGGGGGAAATGCCTGCCGAATGCCAGTACAAAACAAACAACCCTCAACAGCTGAACAAAAAGACATGAATGCCACTGAGAATAGTGTTGGTTTCCACATGTGTACCCTGTTTCCCTGAAAATAAGACAGGGTCTTATATTAATTCTTGCTCCAAAAAACGCATTAGGGCTTATTTTCAGGGTATGTTTTATTTTTTGTCATGTACAACCATCTACAGTGGTGCCTCGCTAGACGATGTTAATCCGTTCCACGAGGATCGCTGTCTAGCGAAAACATCGTCTAGCGAAGCACGTTTTCCCATTGGAATGCATTGAAATCGCTTCAATGCGTTCCAAGGGAAAATGCAGTCGTCTAGCGAAAATTTCCCATAGGGAAACATCGTCTAGCGAGTGCGGGTCCCCATAGGAATGCACTGACAGCTGCACTGACAGCTTTTCACCACTAGTCGGCGCACTCCTATGGGGAAACCTCATCGTCTAGCGAAAATCGCCATAGGGAAACATCGTTTTGCGAAGCGCAGTAGCGCTCGCAAAAAGGCATCGTCTAGCGATTTCCTCGTCCTGCGAGGCAATCGTCTAGCGAGGCACCACTGTACATGTATTCAAATGCAGTCATGTCATCTTCTGGTTGCTGCACAATGGTGGAGGGTTTCACTTAACTAGGGCTTATTTTTGGAGTAGGACTTATATTACGAGCAACCTGAAAAATCATACTAGGGCTTATTTTCAGGTTAGGTCTTATTTTTGAGGAAACAGGGTAGTTGCCAGAAAATAAATCGATTTAAACTATGCCTATTCCAACACAAACCATAGGGCATTTTGCAACATAGCCACAGCCTAAGTCACAACTTTCCATTTTTCTGCTACTTGTGAGATCCCTCGTTTCTTTTTCCATGTTGTAGCAAAGACAAATTCTGCTCACATTGCCAATGGCACTGATTTAGATGAGGCATTAAGCATGATGTTGTCATCCATTTATCATACAGCATCAATTAATCTACTGGATAAAACTGCAGTAGTCACTAACATCCAATGGATGGCAAGCCTGAACTTTAAATATAATAATTCTTGCATTCTAGGTCCTTTAAAATCAAATAATTATAACCATCTGTAAATGTCTTAAGTTGTGTAAGATTCTAATATAAGCAACTAGGCAGCATAGTCAAATAATGATGGGTCTAATGAGACTGTGAAGAGTATCGTGTGCCACCAGAGTATATGGCTTTGGACAGATTTCTGGAGGAAAAGTCTATTGCAGGGTACAAGCCATGATGGGCATGTACAATCTCCAGGCTTAGAAGGAAGGTACCTCCAAATGCCAGATACAGGGGAGTGGGATCAGGAGACAGGTATCTAGTTGTCTCGTGTGCTCCCAAAGGCATCTGGTGACACCACTGTGAGATACAGGGAGCTGGACTAGATGGGCCCTTGGCCTGATCCAGCAGGGCTCTTCTTATGTTCTTATGTTCTTATGGCTGTGTTTGTTTGAAGTAGCATATCACATTCATTAAATTTCTATACTCTCAAAAATTATTTGGAATTTTATTATCCTCCCTGTATTTTAAAATAAATATTTTTTAATATCAGACCATTGCACAATTTAAAATTACGTACAGTATATGAAACATAAATAAAATTCAAACAAATTAAAATATTAAAATGATTATACTATTTTTGACAAGAAGTGGGCTACTTCAATAGCATTATCTTGACCATGTATTAAATCTTTTTTACACATAGTATGGCATATATTGCATGCAAAGAAATGCTGCATTGATTTAATTTCTCCATAATCATTAAAAAAATTGTCCAATATCTAAGTAACCCCACTAAGCCTAAGACACAAGTGTGAAGATAAGGGTCTGGTGGGGTTCATCAGCAAACAGCAGTATAACCCCCAGCTTCTCAGCCATTCTGAGTGTGACACTGCTAAGCAGGGTATGAAGCATGGCAAGTCAAGACATTCTTCTTCGGCTCCTATAATTTTCCATTCTGGGAGTTCTACTTGAGTGACCCACACCTATAGACACCTAAATGTGGCTCACCTGGAGAGAGGCCTAGCTGAAAGTTTTCTTGACCTGGCTTCCTATTTAAGTTTTCATGACCTGCCTCAATGCTTGTTGAGAGACTCAGTTATTAATATTATTATTTCTTGAGAAGCTACAATACATTTTGCCAAAAGTGATACATGTATCAGTTAAGTTGTAATTCTTGCAGGATGTGTATGTTTACTCAAAGAACCCTACTGTGTTCAACAGAGCTTACTTCCAGGTCAGTATGTATAGGATTGTTACTCTGCAGATGTCTTTAGACTGATATGAATACACATATAACTGCAACATTAAATTAAAATAATTAAATTTATTTCCTGGTTTTCATCTGTTTGAGGTGACACCTCCTAGCTCAAACAGGTCATGGAAGAAGCTGATAATATGTAGATGTTTGTTTCCATGAAAGTGCTGTAAAAAATCCCAGAATCGCAGAAGTCTACAGTCTCTTAAGTATCTTCATATATCAGCAATTAGTCACAGCCTACAAACTTGGAATTTTATTGCTAATGCAAAGATTTCACATTTCATCTTGTGATTCTAAAAGTAGCCAAGTCAGGGTCAGATTAATCATTAAGTTCAGTATGCTGCAGAATGCAATCTTAATAAGTCATGGTCCTTCTTAAAAATGACAGTTCTTCTACACAGGTTTATCTGTTTCTTATACCAGACTCTTCTAAAATTTGTCATAAAGATGCTGGTCTCTAAAAAATATTATGGCAAGAATCCATTGATGTACATTGTGACAGTAGCAATACAATGTACAAGTGAAAAAGTTCAAGGTTTAATCCTTTTGAGCTCTTATGTGACCCCTCTGTTTCCCTCTCTCTCTTCCCCTCATCATGACGGGAAGGGGTCCTGTCATTTGAATACAGTTATGGTATCTAACCATCTCCAGAGTAGCCAACACAGGAAATACTACATCAACAACATTCAGAGACTTTATTATCTCAGTAACATCAAAGAGAATGGTAACTGAAACTTGATGAATACAAGATTGAATATTTAGAGCTGAGCTATCCAGAAAGGGATAGGATTGTTATAATAGCAGTCAGGAGATAAACTTTCCTATGATGAATACCAGAGCCCAGAGGAAGATCTACTATGAAACTAATAAAGCTGAAGCTTCAAGGCCCCTTATCCCGGAGGGGCCCCAGAAGTTATTTTAGTCCCGTTTTTTAAAAAATTGTGATGCTCTGTTGTGGAACAACCCCGCTGAAGAAGATAACAGTGGTTACCCAGACTTTCTTGCTGTTTGCAGAGGGCCCCTCATAACAGTTCAGGGCCCCAAAAATGTAGGTCAACCACTGCCAGAGCCTGATCATTCAACATGCTTTTGCAGTTGCGTGCTTGGGATAGAGCCTGGAAAGAATATTTTGGGGGATTACAGTCTCCCAAATCTCTCAACCAGTTATAGTCCAAAAAGTAACTTTTCCAAGGGAAGGGGACTAAAAGCCAACTGATCCAACTGTTTTATCTTAGACACCCATATGTAGGCATAATACCATCTGTGCATACAATATACAGGCTCTTTTCTTATAGCACTGTAAGAATTGTAAAAATCTAAGACATAGGACCCTAAATGCTGTGCTGCTGAATTTAACGCATACACTTGGTTCCCCCGCTGAATGTGAGTTTCCTCAGCTGCGAAAGTTGCAGAAAACACAGCTGGAAATCATATTCCAAATGGCTATTTTTGGTGCTTATTATGCATAATTCTAAAGTAGCTGGCCATGTCAGTGTGTATCTAATGATTTGGAATGTTCCCAAAGGTTATTGTTCAGATTTTAAAAAATAGAGGAAAGGGAAAATCACTTACGAAAGTCCACTGCCAGTTTCTTTTGTTGTCGCTAGTGCAAAACTGGTATGGTGCAATGGTGGGAAACTGCTTGTATAGAATGGGTCTCCTGTAGCTGTGGGAAGCGTGCCAAAAGAATGGGTGACCACTGAAATGCAGCCGGACATTTGAGTCCAGCCCAGTACTTGTGAACATTATCAGACAATACTCCCTTTGGATTAAAAATAACAAAGCACTGCACAGATGCTGAATCTAGCTCAAGTCATGCTGCTTCCTTGGGAGAATAGCAAATGACACTTCCCACACAAATCAAAATGTACATTACCCAAGATTTTCAAGGTATTTTGGAAGCTGAGGGATAAAATCCCACAAGCACCTCCCCCAATCCATTTATTAATATATTAATACACCTATTAATACACTGAATCAATGTAATGTATTCTGTATCGGGTTTCTGCCCTTTCATGACACCACAAGTCAGTTTACTAAGGCAGCAGGTCTCACTTGCTCTACTGTTGCCGCCTGCCCGCTCTAGAAGAGAATGAGGGGGAAGGGGGGAGTCTATTACTTTAGCCGGCAAACGGGGAGGACACTTTTGAATGCGTCTAAAATACAAACAAAACTTTTTCCTACAAGCTTTTTAAAATAACAGAAGACTTTAAAAAAAGTTTCTGTCTAGAGTTGCTCTTTGTTGTACTCATTTAGAGGAATAATTTTACACAGGAGAATATTGAAATACATAGTCTCATGCCAGCAGTCTGAAGTGGTACGGTCAATTCTCTGGCCCCCAGACCATCATCATCTCAATGCGCTTCATATATAAACCAGACCTTATTCAGCTTGCAATGGGCTTTTAAGCAGATGAATGGAATTCCAAAGAGGAAAAACATCTGCAATGGCACATTGTAAGAAGGCGAGCCTTCTGAGACAGTTGTATTTCCTTTCATAGCATGAGGGGGGAGGTCAAAAGCCCCCATCTCATATTGCTCATACTGCTAGTCCCACTGGTGCAATTGCGCTGCTCCCTGCACGCTCTCTGCACCGGCCCATTTTGCTGTCTGAGGCAAGGGGAAGCCATTTTGTTGGTCCTGGATGCCAACTCACATCTTCCATGGAGCAGACTTCATCCCCTTGCAGGATTGTTGTGAGAATCAACTGTTGAAGAAGAAAAAACATGGGTGTCATTTTCAGCTTCTTGAAGGAAAGACAAGATATTTATTTTTTATTTATTTACAAGATTTTTTAGCCGTACCATTACCAATGGTCTCTGAGCGGCGTACAACAATATTAAAACTTTAGAAAAACATTAAAACCATTAAAAATACCAAATATTATAATAATACCCTATTATTATAAACGTGTCAAACTAATTCTTGGATTCTTGTTTATGATACCAAACTAACAGCTGGCTTTTGGAAATTCCAAAACAGAATATGATAGCAAATAGTCTTCTCCAGTTTCCCTTCCCCAGTATCTGGTAATTGAGTGTACTTCCTCTAAACATGGAGGTCCAGCTTAGCTGCCATGAGTAACAGTGATGGTCAGAGCTTAGAAAAGGTGCTTTTGAATTACAACTTTCAGAATCTCTTAGCTAGCATTGCCAGGTCTTGGGAAAGTTGCAGTTGCAGAAGCAGCAGCAGCAATTCGACCACAATTCCAGAAGTGAAATATGACACTAGCACTGACACTAGAACTACCTCCTACCACTGCTCCAAATAACTTTGTTGACCGTTCGCAACCTCAGGGAAGTATCACCCCTGGGCAGCATCCAGCCCAGCTCTGAAGTGCAGGTTTAGGTGAGGGTCTGGAGCGGTAAGCTGCTGTTTCCTTGTTGCAATAGTGTTGCAGCAGAGAAATGAAGAGAGGGCATCAGTCCAAAACTGGCCACACTCAAAATATCTTGTTCTGAGGGGTTCAAGGAACAAGGCATTGTGGGTAGGGGTTCTTTAGGATATGGCCTTTTGATCTCCATGTACACCCTGCGGTGCCTTCCTCAGAGGAAAGCCAGGCACTTAGGCCACGCCATCTCCACCAAGAACTCTGAGAGGCTGAGTGGCAACGGAAGCAATGAAGGCAGCAATGAAGAGAGGAGGCAGCTATGAGATCTGCTGCTGGTACTATGCACCAGAACATGGGTAAGTGCCCTTTTTTGGCTTTTCTTATTCAAGATACAGCCTGTTTTGGCTGTATCTTAAATAACTCAGGTCTTTGGCTGGATCTGTTCACTCTAATTTGGGGCGCATGATGCAAAGAAGGTACTATCATCCTTAGTTTCACGCTTGATCATGAGCAAATACTAAGAATTCCACAATTGATATATATATATGGTTAAAAACAAACCATCAACACAAAGCCAAAGCCAATGTATGCTGAATTGTATCTAGGATATTCTGTTGACAATGCAAAAGATTTTCCTTTCCTATCCAAAGATCATCAGAATATTCACAAATAAAGCATGGGACAATTTCTAAAGATGTAACTGTGTTAAGTCTGTTTCAGTATGCTGGCAAAATTAAAGGTGGCAGGGTGAGGGGAGAGAAAAGAGATAGAGTTTTATACTTATAACCCAGCTAGTGATGTTACAGGTGCAAAATGGTTGCTTCATTGACAGATTCTGGTGTCTCTCTTAAGAAACAACTCTTAACACTTCTGTGACAGCCAAATCTACCTAGTTTATCACCCTGATCAGGACCTGTCGATTCAGGTAATACACAGCTTGATAGTCCGCATTAATCTGTTAACAAACCATTGTCACTTGGTTTTCTGTATCTTCACCTCGTCATAGAGTTATGTCTACATATATAGAAGCTATGTATTAACACTCCTTGTACCTAAAGTATATTGATTGATGAAAGCTCACACTAAAATAAATATGTTAGTGCAACAATAATTTTTAAAGTGCTGAAGTATTTTGCTTCCTCCTCCTCCTCTTCCTCCTCCTTTTCTTCTTCTCTCTTTTGCCAATGTATGGAAGAGCATCCCAATAGCACAGTAACTGCACATTTTAATGAAAACATAACAATTCATATCCACACAGGCATCAATGTGGCTTTGTTTGCTTGCTTATTTTAATCAGATGTGCTAAGGGATAGTTCAGGGACAAATATTCCAAAATCTGCCAAAGAAGAGCACTTTCCGTATATTTTATATGTCCAAAATCAAAAGAAATAATGTAAGAATGCATTGATATCCAAGTCAGTGCAGCTGCTGAGAAGGAATAAACCAGATGTGCAGGATGTAATAACAGGCACTCCCTTCTCCTCCCTCTTTCTGTTGGCTCCGAGAATGCAATCACACATATATGCAATGACTGTCAAAGATTTCTCTTCATGCTTTAGAACAAGAAACATTATGGATGGCCTCTATTTCCTTAAAAGCTAATAGCTAAGAATGAATAATTAATGCATGCTTCTATTAAATCTTTCATAGATGAAAGCAACATATAACCAAGATTTATTTCCCTCCTTACATTCTCTTCCAAAATTCTGTTTTCACCCTTTAGTGTAAATCAGGGGTGAGGTTAGTATGGCCTATGCACCTCATGCAGCCCCCCCAAGGGTCCAAGTGCTCCCCAGTCATTCCTGGAACCCCTCAAAATGTTAACTTTAAAAAACTGCCTCAGAAATCCCCCATGAGGCCTCTAGAGAGCGTGGAGGCCATTTTGCCATGTTTTGATGGGGTCTAGCACCCTTCAGTCTACTGCAGTTGTAGCCGCGGAGAAGTCACCTTCTCATGTCCTTTTCAATCACTCCTCAGTGGCAGGCGGGTCTCAACGAAGAACCTCCCCAGTGGACTTCAGTAAGCAGGAAAATAAAGAAGATAACCCTTTAAACCAGTAGTTTTCTATCAGTGGTCATGTGTATTGATTTCATAACAGTTACTAAAAGCCCATTCTGTTAGTCCCCATGTCTTCTTGCAAATGTGCTGAGCCAACTTTACCTGCCACAGATTGTCCATTTGTGATCTTTTACCATGCTAGAAGTAATATCAGACACTCAAGTGTTTCTCCGAATCCCCCTGTACCCCTGGCCCACCAAATTACCATAACGAAAAATATAGTAACAGAATGCCTATAGCGGGGATGGGGGACTTGAGCTGTGGGACTTGTTGTCAAGCCAGACCTAAGTCGCACTGGTGACTCGACTCAGCTCAGAGTTGTTGTTTTTTCAATGACTCAGACTCAACTCACAATTTGGAACCAACCCACCCCTCCCTTTTTTCTGGGAGAAAAAGCTTGTTTTTAATAGGGACTCAGACTCAGGGCTTGGCACCAAAGACTCGGACTCAAACCTGGGACTCAGAACCAAAAACTAGCCAACATCCCTGGCTTACAGACATACAAGTGTCCTTCTTTGGAGAAAAAAACACACCTTCCTGTTTCTACTTGGGTGGACTCAAGCTCTTTGTAAAGTGACCGGAGGAGCATACGAAATACAGTAAAAGGTTGAGAACCATTGCTTTAAACATCAGAGTCCTAAATTCATTAGGATTGTAAAGGAAATCACCAGCACGTGGAAATGGACCAAAATCTGGTGAAGCTGTTGTGAAAGGAGAGCCACATGCTCTCCCCCACCCCCGTTTGCAGTCAAAACTTCAGTTGTTCTATTCAGGACCAGCTAAGATTTGTGAATACTTTCCAAAGGCAGCCACAACATTGCAATAATCAAATTATGATGTAACTAAGGCATAGGTCAACAACATGATCAAAACCTTCTCTCTAGGAATGGATGCAGCTGGCACACCAGCCTAACCTGAGGAAAGGCACTTCTGGTCCAAACAAACAAATTCATGCCACATCATATGCCTTTCTGTGTAATAACTAACTTAGATGGTGAGTGCCTGCCAACAGGACTGTAGCCGAAAGAGTTTTGTGTAATATGCATTTGGACTTAGGCAGCAGTGTCATCATGTATCGTAGCATTTGGACTTAGGCAGCAGGTGGCAAAATAACTTAGCTTGGCCCTGACTAAGAAGTAACAACTCTGCAGTGCTTCATAATTTGAAACCATATACAGCATTCTTTAATTATTTTTTAATACCCCCAAACATACATTATCAGTACTACTTGGAGGACTGATTAAAAAAAAAACAACTTGGAAGATATTTTTGAAATGATTTTTGAAATGATTTTTGAAATGATGTTTTTAATTTGCAGGAGGAGCGAGTACTGGGCTCTCTACATTACATTGTAGAGTAATGCTGTACTCTACAATGCCGTATTTTTCTACAACGCCCCCAGTATTGTAATCTTCTTCCTCCTCTTCTATGGGAAGTTGGATGTTATCGTAGCTATACTAACTCTTGCCATGCCCTTCTTAGCTAAAGTACAATTGTGGGAGGAGGGATACGGCTCATTAACAATAGTTAGAAAAGTATTATTTTACATGTGTGTAAACCAAAGGCTCTTTAAAAATATTACACTCATGGGAACACTCGGTCCCTTACTGGTTTTCAAGCAGCTGATCTCTGTTTGCAGAAAATGCAATGAAGTCATACGAATGAACACTATGTAGGCAATTATCGAAGCTAGTTTTTTTTTAAAAAATGAAGATTTTCCGAGCTCTGATGTTATGCACCCTACTGTATTTGGGAAGGGATTGACTTGAACTTATTCTGGACATTTGTTCAACCTTGCATTCAAAATACCCATGTTTTCTCAGTGCATTCATATAATTCAAGGCTGAGATTTGCTCAGTAGTGTCAAACTGAGATAAATCACTGTACTTTCGGTGTGGGTTTTTAACGGCTGGTTGTATGGTGTCTTTTTGCTCTGCATTTCTTTAATTTGCTTCAATTGCAAAAATGGCACCCACTGAAAGGATGTGTGTGCTGAACTGTGATACATTCAGCTGCCTGATATCATTATTTGCATCAAAAAGTCATTTTTTAAAAGACAGAATATTTGAGAAAAAGCTATGATTACCACAACGAGCTGTCTTGCAGCACCCAGAATACAAAATCCAATCATGTTGTTTAGTACCCAGCAGAATAGGAACTTATCCCTCCTCCCAATTGTCATCCCATTGACTTTTGTTAATTAAAGACTTCCTCTTCTCATCTAGCAGCTCTCACAGCTTCCAGACAATGAAAGGAATTACATGGGAGCTGAGGGATCCTCAGGGCCAAAGTAGGAAGTGTCTAGTTTCTGAAAAATCACTGCTGTTGATGATATGATCAGTCTTACACCACACAGTTGCATAAAGTGGATTTCACCATGAAAGCCCTTAATCCTTTCAAAGACCAATTAAAATCTGTGTGGTTCATTATATAGCTGTGATAGGTAAGCAGGCTTGAAAGTAGTTTACCTCTGTAATATTTCAGGATGTGCCTAGAATGCAAGATTGTCCATAAACCATGTTTTAGGACCAACTCCCATATTACAATGTGCTTTAAAAAGAAAAGAAAACACATTGGCAAAAACTGTGTATCTATTGTTTAGAGTTTTCTGCTTCAATAATGTATGAAACAGAAAGCTGCACATTTCGTAACCTTATACTGGATGGACAAAAACAATGGCTGCTTCTCATTGTTACAGCTGCCACTGCTGCTGTACAGTTTTTCAAGACTTTGCATTGTTGTTCAGCTGATAAATGTGATCAAAGGCTAGAAGCAGAAAGAGAAGGGTAGAGTCCAGTCCAGAAACAGCATCTGTTTCTAAGAAGTAGCTAGAGAGTACATACAGGATAGGAAGAGATGGCCAGCGGTCCAAACCCATTTGGGCGTTTACAATATCTAGGCAAGTTAGGCGCTAATTTTGTCAGGCCCAGCCCTTCCATTAGACAGAGTGAGGCAGCAAATGTTGCATGTCGTGAAAAAGCAGCAGTTTTGTAGATACTAGTAGAATTTTATCCTCATGTGCCAAACAACATAGCTGGCAATCAATCAATATAATATATAATATCCCAGACAGACTGCCATCTAAACTCTGTTTGAAAACTTTCAGTGAAATAAAATATACCACATTTGTGCTTTCTTTTTTATTTTCCTTCGAGGAGTGTCAGGCTAAGAAAGAAGCACTAGTTTAGGATAACCCACTATGCGTCATGGCTCTCTGAGGTCTCGAATCTGGATCTGTCAAACCCCAGTCTGATACCCAAATAGGTTTTCCACATCATCCTCCAAAGATCAACTCCTAAATCAAGCAGTATATATATATTTGGTGCCTTGGTGGTTTTGTTATTTAATAGAAATTGGGACAGATAGATATATATCTTTTACTACTGCAGTGGCCTCCATAATTTTATTATTAACACCTATATCCCACTTTTCTTCCAATGACCCTAAGATAGTGTGCACAGTTATGGCTATTCTCCTCACCATTTTATCCTCATGACAAAACCCAGTTTGGTAGCATTTTAGACAGAATAGTGGTGGACTTCATTTCAGATAGCACCAGCTTTTCTTAATCAGAAGCTTCACCTGTTATTGTTCCTGCTGCTGATGCAACAAATCCATACAAAAATTCCATACAAAAATTGAACCAGTGACTCTGGTTTAATTCAACAAATTGAATTAAATTGCCCATTCCTGTTAGCAAATGCCCAGATTAATCTCTGCTAAAAGCCATTAAAACAAGAAGGAAATGCTTAATTTAAATCAGTTTTCCCATATTTCAGATGAAATTGAGAAAGATTCTGAAAAAAAAACACAAAGCTGTGACTACACAATGGGATTTGCTGTGGTTATAGTATGGGTTAATTTGAAGTTTGTTTTTCCCAATCACATGACACAAAGGCCAGTTCAAATCAGTCCAGCCCTTTTTGTTCCCACCATGGCTTTTTTCCTCTGCTGCTGAGGGCTTCTGTTTTTTTCAAGCCAAAGTGATTCAAACAGACTTTTCCCCATATGATCAGCTGATTTGTTCTTGTAAAGATGGGGGGTGTGTGTCTGTGGGTAGTGTTTCAGTGATGTAGGCAGTTGAGGTGTGATGTTCAGGAGTACAGGAACACCTATTCCCACATTCTTTCCCCCTGATAATCTGATTTTTAAAAAATGTTTACAGATATGAGATTAGCACTAGATCACTTTATCACCTCACCACGCATATTTATATATTCGTTTAGTGCTACATCACCTCCAGATGAGAATTTTTAAAATAAAAATTATGAAAAAAAAACCCCAGAAACAACACAGATGGAATTAAAGAAATTTTTGTGGTATGTGGTATTTCTGTACATTTTAAGAAGAACTTTGAAACACTGCCTGGAACACTGTAGAACCCTTTCAAAACCAAGTGGCTTAACAGTGAATCATTAAAGGATCAGCAGAGGTGGGTCCAGAGGAAAGAAAAGAAAGGGGGGCTGTGGGCTGAAATGTGAATCGCAGTGCATCCAGTGTGAACACTGAACTCCTGAATCAATCTGTAGCCCCCGTGTGATAAATAACTGCGAATTCAACTGAAATACAGGCTGCAAATCAAATCGCAGCAGTTCAGCCTGCCAGTGTACTGGCAGCCTAAATCAACTATTTCTCATACATTTTAATAGGTTCTCCCAATTTTCCACTGAAATTCATTGATAGAGTTTGCCAACATTCAATGACACAGGAAGGGCTTGTAGCTGGTCTGGGGGAAGGGGCAAAACTAAGTCCCAGACCTGCTGAAGTTATTCACTCCTGCAATATAATATTGTTAGGTTTTGGTTATATTTCATTTGGAGCACTGGGTTGCTTCCTGCAGTCGTCACAAAGAAAAAAAAAGCCCAGAGTGCTCAAATGAACATTTCGAAGACAAGGTCCATGGAGCAATGAGTAAGAATGAGACAGAACAGTAAGCAGTTTCCTCAGACACCCTCTCTGCTGCACAAAAGGTTAGCAGACTGAAGCTTGAGGACTTATAGATAAAAGAATACTTCATGTTGAGAATGTTGTCTGAGTAATGTTCAAACTACAAAAGGAAAATAGCACAACTGGAAAGTATCGCACTGAGAGGCTCTTGTGGATCTGGCAATGGGATTACTTTCTCAGCTGGTGGACCTCTTCTGTAGAAGGCTTCCCACCAAGGAATTATTGATTGGCTGCTTCTAGTTGAGGTGAACTCCTTTCACGCTCATGTTCATTTAGCCCATCTTTAGGAAACTGTGAAAAGTGATTTGGTTTTTCTTGCTCATATTCCAGAAACAAATCTGAACAAAACTCTTGTCAAAGTCCTAGAAACACAAATGGCACTTGGGCAATCCTGCATTTGTCCATTTTGGTTTGATGAGAAACTCCTCCTTCTGAAACAACAAAACCAAATGTCCAAACACAAATAGGAACATATTGAGAAGTGAGAAAATGCAACAATCACATACAAAGAACTCAAAATAAAACAAAGAAAAACAATCTTATTTATTCGTCTATATACCACCCAATAGTGTGATACACATTCTCTGGGTGGTTGAGAACCAAAATAAATAATCTTAAAAAAAATAGAACAGCGCCAATTATAGGCATCAACAGCAATAAACAACAAAGGGACCACATATTTAACTGAAATCTAATTCAAGTAAAGAAATTTCAACCACAGTTGAACATTGAGTAATACGCATTTTAAAAAGGCAGCATTGAACAATTCTGTTTTTAATAGCTTCTTTAAAAATGTATCTAACAGCTAGATACATATTCCTACTTAAAAAGAGTCATGGGTTCCAGTGCATATGCAGAGTTCAGTGTTGAGAGGATGTTTGGCATGATGGCCTTCATTTACATCAAGGAAAAGCAACTTCCAGAAGTCCAAAGGCCACACAAGGTTTAAAAGGCCACACCTCCAATCCTTCCACCTCCAGGATATTTTTCTTTTAAAAATATGTGTTTTCCTGAAAAAAACTTATTTGTGCCCTGTACTGGAAAAAAATGCATTTTAAAAAAATGGGGTAGGGGTGGGGCTGCAGGGGCTGGGTTACCCAAAACATGGCAAATTCACCCTCTATGCCCCCAGTAGCCACAAGGGGACTTTTTGAATTTTTTAAAAAAGTTTTTTGTAAAAAAATTAAATTAGGGGGTGCTGGAGAATGGATGCTAGATGGCTGTATTAGGGTCCTGGTACACCACACGTGGCCTATTAGCCACACTTGGACTTACCCCTGTTTAACATGTTGTTATGGTGACCCTTGAGGAACGAACAAGCTCTTACTTTCATAAGAATCTTGAGTTTGTAACGATCAGTCCCTTTTCAAAGACTGCCTTGTTGGAATTACAGCAACCTGCATATTATGCCTTTAGGAGGTTTGGGGGGGGGGACCTTAGATGAATGTCCATCACTTAGTAGCTGCCAATGGCTTTCTCTCTACCTCAGATTCCTTTTCCCACCTTTTTTACTCAGTCAGGGTTCTGTGTCAGTTAGCAATGTCAGCGTTCTGACAAAGTTAAGTCTGTTAGTTATGGAGTCCACAGTTATAATAAGAATAGCTTCACTGCCTGGATCAGCTCGGTGGCATGGTGTCTGCTCAGGAGGAGGCAGCTGACAGGAGTGGCAGCAGCGAAGCCGGGGCACTGCCTCTGAGGAGGTGCCAAGGAAACACTAACAGCAATTTACGACCACGTGACTGACATGTGATTATAAATCGAATTAAAGAATACCGACACATATTGCACAGTATATTGCTAATGTAGCTCTGCATTTATGTCAGTTGGTCAAAACTAATGAAGTTAACCAGTTAAGCTCTTAAACTATGTAACACGTGTATATGTTTTGTTTGTTATTCTGATATGAAGATTTTGTGAGTAAAAGAGAAACATTTTTTTATTCTTAACACCAGAGTCTCTGACTGAGTCTCCACTGTGTAACTGGAGGTTTTAATCCAGCAATTTCCACACTCTGCCAATATACCTACTGTCTTGTCCAATTGTGTGAAATCCTCCATTTCTGATGTCAGTGGTCTAGCTAGCAAATCTAAAAATTTATTGGCAGCTGCACCTATCTTCTTTACATCTGTCAATAGTGCATCTCAAACAAGCTGGTTAGGAAAAACTGGAAATGGTTGTTCTAAAAGACATTTTGAATTTGGGGTGTATATTTAAAGACAAAGCATGTAATACACATTTTATGCAAACAGTGTGTCTGGGCACCAAGTAATGGGAATATTATGCAGAGCTTGATAATGACAGCAGAATGAAATTACATTTGGAAAGTAACTAAAAAGTGGAAATGAAAATGTATTGGTGTAATGAGTAATACACTGTAGTTATTTATAAAAGGCCTTGTATAAAAAGAGACATTTTGACAGGAATTTTTCAAGTTTTATGCCATTCTTTTATCCATCATAGCAAGGAAAAGGGAATGAGCAAAGCAATGAGTTACTTGTTTAACACTGTAACTTTTAACAAGTAACTGCAACAAATTACTTCTTAAGTACTACAATGGATTCATTAAGGGAATGAATTATGAATTTGAATTTAACCTCACGAGACATATGTCTGACTTTTGTACTGTCTGTGCAGTCTGTAGAAAAACTGAATCTGATGTGATGGAAAGGCACAGTCACATTGAGCAAAATCTTCATATTTAGCTATGCAAGTGTAACTCAATGTTACGCCTGCGATAGCTACAAAAGCACCAGTGTGGAAATGCTAGCCATGAAGTACTTCCACCTTTACATTGCATGAAGGTGGCAATGGAAATTGCTTGACCAATTGTGCAACTGAATCATGAGATTCCCTATTGCCAGGCATGACATTCGGCACATTTACGTGGGTGTAACTTTATTTTATGCCTGCATGAAGAGGATTGTGCCCAGAGTTACATAGTAAAATGCTGGGTAACACTAGAAGTTATTTTAGCTCACTGCATTCATGCCCAGCACAAGGAGACTTCCGGTGTCATATCTGCACACTACATTATAATATATTGTCAGTTTTTAAAATTTCTTCAAGAGTATAGTTTGGAATTGGCAGGAGTTGGGGGAGGTTGAATTTTTCTCACACAGCATCAGTATACCAAAAAGTACAGTGAGAAGAATTAGCTTTTCCCTCCTTTGAAGAACTGAGAATATGATCTACTATTCTGACTTTTGATGTCAACATTCCCAGGTTGAACACTGCATTCATGGAGTGCTTCTGATGCTTTTTTTTTTTTCATTCCTCAGCATCTTTGTCAAGTAGAGAAGGTGGGGTTTCATTTCTCCTGCCTGCAATAGAGAAAGCTCTGTAGCTGCTTGATAAAGATGGTCCTGATAGTGGCTTCCGTTATGTTAAGGGCTTTGCAACCTGTAGTCAAGAGTAGATATGAGATGGGCTGATGTGTCAAGATGACTTGCAACAGGCATGAAACTTTGAAAGAGCACTAAAAACAACAGTGGAAATAACTGTGCACAAGACAAGCATCACAAATGCATGTTAGTTCCTGCAGCATGACCCGTGTAGCTTGATCTGCTGAGACAGGAAGGAGGGTGTGGGTGGTAGAAGCGTGTGAGGATGTGTGGTATTATGAAGAATCTAAGTATTATGTCCAGGCCCTGGAACACCAGAATCCCCCACTTCCACTTCAAGCTAAAGTTTTGTCTTGAACGAATTTCTCTACTGTAAGCTGGTCCGATGCATAATTTGCTATAAGTGCATCATGTCTCTGCCCAAGATTGTGGCATTTTCATCTGTTAGGGTTCAAGGGTGCCAGCTGAAGACTCCAGGAATGGCGAAGGTCTCTAAAACAGGAAACAAGATTCAGGGAAAACCATAATAGCATCAGAGAACGTTCCCCATTGATGTGTGGCTGTAAATCCTGGGCACCTAGTTCCGCTTACTCCTAGCTGGCACAAGGATTCTACCCAACCCAAATGTGTTTTTAGGTGTGTTCTGTTGTTGTTTAATGCATAATTTTAATTTGTTTTATGACAACCTATAAAAATGAACATTGGAAAACAGTTTAAAAAATTCACAAAGGCATTCTATTTCCTGGATTTCCTTAATTTCCCATAAATAGATCATTCCAAGATCGCACTCTGTACGGCTTTGTAATCTGCTCTGAGATCCTGTGATACAGGCTGGGCTATAAAAGTTTTAAATTTCTTGGTTTTTCCATCAGTGTGATAGTCCACACTTGTGCTTTCCATTATTGGAGGAGATTTGCTGTTCATTCTTCTAGTTCTTGACAATTTCTAATTTTGCAATTACCCAATAAAAATAAGGAGATCTTTATATAGTAAATTTTCATCATTTCTTTGGTAAATTTATAGCAATGCTAATACAGTACTGAAGATATTAATATAGTCTGACCTGTACTTCATTCAGCTTCTGCAAATACCTCTTCCCGCCACATTTTAACCATTAGGCACTCCCACCACATGCACATCTGTATTCACACCCCATCACATTTTCACCAGCAATTCACTGTTAGATATCTATGGCTATAGCTGAGTTTGTCACATACCATCTAAGTTTGATATTATTTTCCCTTATTTTTGATGAAACTGTCTTCATTGCAGATTTTGACCACATGGCTCTCAATTGGCCTTCATTAATCTCCTGACATAAATCTTTTTCTTGCACTTATTTAATACCTCCAGTGTTACCATATTTATTATCTATTAAAAAGTGTACACATTTTGGAAGCCATTTCTTTTGATGATCTAGTGACAGTGGTGATCAACATCTCAAAAGATCTTAGTGGCATCACTATTTGGTTCCCTACTTCTGGTATACCATTAAAATAAATAATTTAGCACAATTGCACCCAAGTGTATGTTGTCTGCCCTACCTATTCTTTTAAAGGTTGACTTGTTCTGAGGTTCAAGCCTATGTATAAGTCCTTTAATCTATATACCTAACCACTTATCTTCCCAAGAACTGAATGAATTATTGTCAAAAAACAGAGGGTGACAGTGAAAGGGCATTGGTGGTGATGGGTTTAGTGAAAAATGCTTTGTCCATTTTTTCTACACTAATACTGGTGTGTCCAGAAAGAGATTATCCACATTAAGCTTGTTTTGTCTTTTCTATGACCAGAATGGCAGGCTTCGTAAGATACTCATATGATATCTAGTTGATTGACTTGTATTTCTAAATCAAGCCAAAGTCACTCTTCAAAATTATTTATAACCACTATAAGCTGTTTTAATTGATAAACACCATAGTAAAATTGTAAAATATACCCATACCCCCAATCTTAGAGTTTCTGTATAGTATCTTTGCACTAAGTCCTAGCTTGTTCGTGCAAGAAATAAAAGCTGCAAATATGTTTTGCCATTTATTTTTATATAAGTTTCTGAACGTGAGATTAGTAATACCTGAAACAGGTAAGGTAAAAACAAACCAAAAATTAAAAAAAATAAAAATAAAGAAGACAAAAACATTGTGGCACCTTGATGACTAACTGCTATATTTTAGTGTGAACTTTGGTGGACAAGTCCACTTCTTCAAAGAATGGTTGATGTCTGAAGAAGTGGACTTTTCCATGAAAGCTCATACTAAAATATAGTAGTTAGTCATGAAGGTGCCACAACATTTTTGTCTTTATTTATTTATTTATTTATTTATTTATTTATTTATTTATTTATTTATTTATTTATTTATTTATTTATAATTTTTGGTTTGTTTTTGCCTGACCTGCTAGCACAGACTAACATGACTACCTCTTCTGAAACAGGCAAGTTAATTTTGGTAGTGAGGACATTTTAACTGTTGCATTTTTTCTATAACCACATTTACTAGCTTTTCCCACTTCCTGAGCTCTAATTTAATTTGCTGAAATTAAGATTTGTATTTCAGTTCTATAATTTCATTCGATGGAGCGGGGTATGAACTCCTAAATGTTTTATTATTGTATTTGACTCTGTTGGTATTTTTGTGATTTTACTGAGCTCAAATTGATCTCGTTTAGTCCTGCTGAAACAGAAAACACTTGATTTAGTCTCATTAACAGAGAGTCCTGAAACTGTGCTGAACTCTAAAATAAGATCTCATTAGTATCTTGGGAAGATCATTTTTGGGATCTTCCAGTGTAATGGCTAAGTCATCAGCAAACATGTTTAGCAACATTAGCTATGATTAATTGTTATCCCTCTGATTGATTCTGTTTGCCTAGTTATATTGGCTGGGGCTTACAATGAGAAAGCAAATCATAAAGGAGATAATGGACATCCTTGTTTAGTCCCTCCTTTTATGCGCATGGGAAAGGATTCAAAGTCATTAGTTCTGATGATAGCCTTGTTGGCCAAGTATAATGATTTTTAAAAGTTATTAAATTTCAATCCAAATTTCATTAAGTCTGCTAATTTTAGTATAAACACCAAGCTAATTGATCAGCTGTGTTCAAAGCATTCAGTATTCAATGTCAGTTGTTTTTCTTACTTTTAAAAACAGAAATATATGATGTTTAATAGTACATGAATGGGGCTTACAAATTGTCTAGAATGTATAAACCAAAATTGGTCTTATTGAATATATAATTTGGAGCTGGTTTATTTGGGTCTATAGCTAATATGCAGCTTTTGTAGTCCTGTTTCAGTAAACTAACTGGCTGATATGAAACCGCTTCTTTATCTTTTCCAAGGCTTGAGAATGTGTGCCATCATTGAAGTTAGCATTGGTCATGTTGGTGGACAACCTATGCTGAGAACTGGGCAGGGGAGTGTATCCCTGTTAATTCTGCTGGACTTTTCAGTGACTTTCAATACCATTGACCACGGTATCTTTCTGGGCCATATCTCTGGGATAGTACTTGGAGGCACTAGAGGGGCAATCTCAGAATGTAGTGCTGGTGTTTCCTGTTCAATGCCCTGGCCATTGGCTTGTGGCATCCCACAGGGTTCTGTTTTGTTCCCCCATGCTATTTAACACACATAAAACCACTGGGAGAGGTTCTCTGGAGTTTTCACATTTGGTGTCACCAGCATGCAGATGAAACCCTGTTCTATATCCCCTTTCTGCCTAACTCCAATGAAGTTGTTCCTGTTCTAAACCAGCCTCTGCAATCAGTAATGAACTGGATGAGGGCAAACAGATGAAAACTTAATCCAGACAAGACAGAGGATCTCCTGGTCAGTTGAAAGGCAGAGCAAGGAATAGGAATCCAGCCTGTGCTGGATGGGGTTAGACTCCCCCTGAAAACACAGTTGCACAGCTTGAGTGTACTCCTGGATTTGTCCCTGAGCCTGGATGCCCAGGTCTTGGCAGTGGCCAGGAGTGCCTTTGCACAGTTAAAACTAGTGCACCAGCTGCACCTGTTCTTGGAGAAGTCTGATCTGGCCACGGTGACACATGCCTTAATTACATCCCAATTGGATTATTGTAACATGCTGTGAAGATATAGCTGTACCCCTCTGCCCTTGTCCACTTTGAGGTGAGGAAATCCAAGGAAGGTGTGGGGTGAGAAAACCTATCAAGCACAACTGGAACCGATCCTCTCTTCCCCCTGGCACTCAACCCCCCTTTCTGTAGTTGTGTCTTTTAGGAGGCATTACCCATTATCTGCCACCACCCCTGCACATATTCTTCTTGCTTCAAACTCCAGTAGCTTAGTGAAGAGGCTAAGACAATAGAAATTAATGCCTAGATTTCCCCTGCACACAAAAATCCAACCAACGCCTGGATAGGATTTTATGTATTTTGTTTAAAAAAAAAGAATATAAAAAAATATGAAATAGATACAAAAATGCAAAAAAAGAGAGGAAACTTACTCAAAAGCTTCTTGGTATCATAGAATCAAATCACAAGTTGCAAAATCAATCTTGGATCTTTTCAAAAAAGGTACACACTTAGGAAAATAAGAAAGTTCTCTCTAACCTGTTGTTGTTTAGTCGTTAAGTCGTGTCCGACTCTTCGTGACCCCATGGACCAGAGCACGCCAGGCCCTCCTGTCTTCCACTGCCTCCCGGAGTTTGGTCAAATTCATCTTGGTCGCTTCGATGACACTGTCCAGCCATCTCGTCCTCTGTCATCCCCTTCTCCTCTTGCCTTCACTCTTTCCCAACATCAGGGTCTTTTCCAGGGAGATTTCTCTTCTCATGAGATGGCCAAAGTATTGAAGCCTCAGCTTCAGGATCTGTCCTTCCAGTGAGCACTCAGGGCTGATTTCCTTCAGAATGGATAGGTTTGACCTCCAGCACCACAATTCTAAAGCATCAATTCTTCGGCGGTCAGCCTTCTTTATGGTCCAGCTCTCACTTCCATACATCACTACTGGAAAAACCATAGCTTTGACTATGCAGACCTTTGTCGGCAAGGTGATGTCTCTGCTTTTTAAGATGCTGTCTAGGTTTCTCATCGCTTTCCTCCCAAGAAGCAGATGTCTTTTAATTTCGTGGCTGCTGTCACCATCTGCAGTGATCATGGAGCCCAAGAAAGTAAAACCTGTCACTGCCTCCATATCTTCCCCTTCTATTTGCCAGGAGGTGATGGGGCCAGTGGCCATGATCTTAGTTTTTTTGATGTTGAGCTTCAGACCATTTTTGGCGCTCTCTTCTTTCACCCTCATTAAGAGGTTCTTTAATTCCTCCTCACTTTCTGCCATCAGAGTGGTATCATCTGCATATCTGAGGTTGTTGATATTTCTTCCGGCAATCTTAGTTCCGTCTTGGGATTCCTCCAGTCCAGCCTTTCGCATGATGTATTCTGCATATAAGCTAGCTGTTACTTATTCCTCACCCAAGCTGTTACCTAAACAAGGTCTGCTCTCATGTAGGCAGACCCATTCCAAAGAGATGGCATTGATTCCTGACTTGAGGATGTGGTGTTTTCTCTCCTTCTTCATCTCTCAGCCTTCTTTATAGACAAAAAAAAAAAAAAAAAAAAGTACCCTGCCATTACTGCTAATCCTTTGAAGTGTCTCCCGGTTAATGGATTGCTTCCTTAATAGAATCCCATAGTACCACTTGCCATTCCCTCTGTGCAGGAAGGAACGTCCCCCCAGAGGTTTACATACTGTACATTTCAAAGTCTGCTTTGAATCATTCCTGAAATAAACAGGAGAGCCATGGACCTTTCTCCTTTGAAATATATCCTGGTTAATTCCAGGGACAGAGGACAATTCAAATGTTTACTTCAATTTGGCCTTTCTTCTGGCAGATCTTATGATTTCCTGTAGCCCATTTTTCCGTTACACATGTTCTGCATGAGACTGCCTTAGAAGATGGTTCAGAAACTTCAGCTGGTTCAAAATGCTGCAGCTAGGCTGCTGACTGGGGCTGGCTACAAAGAGCATGTAACTCACCTGTTACAATAGCTTCACTGTTTGCCAATCTGTGCTGGTTATGACTTGTAACAACCTATATGGCTTGGGCCCAGGCTTTCGGAAGGACCTTATCTCCCCATATAAGCCTTCTCATCTCTAAGATCTTCAAAGGAGACCCTTTTCTCAGTCCTGACACCTTCTCGGGTACTGTTCTCTCCAGGTGAGAACAGGAGGGAGGGCCTTCTCTGTGGCTGGTCCCAGGTTGTGGAATGCTCTCCTTTTGGTGGCTAGGTTGGCTTCTTCCCTCTTGCTCTTCCAGCAACAGGTGAATTTATTGTGTCCTGAGTCTGTTTATTTTTTAATAATTTGTGAGCCTCCTTGGCTCTTTAGCTGGGAGAAAGGTGGGCTAAAAATGAAAATCAATAAAAATTATCCAGGATTGTGGAAAAGCAAACCCACCCATAATACTGTTAAGTAAGGAGAGCATTATGTGAATCTCGTTGCTCCAAATACACATTATAGAAGGTACTTCCAAATCCATCTATTCCTACAGCTTTATGGTTTTTTTTTTTTCATTTAATTTAGTTTTATAACAGCTTGAAACTCTTCTGTTGAAATTGGCTGATTAGAATACTGGATATGATAGCCTGTTAATTGTTTAATATTAGCATAGTTTAAATATTTACTAATGAATTCAACTCTTGGGTTTGTGGAAAAGGAAAAAGACTTATAAAAGAGTATGTGTATATTGTGCTTCTGTGTACAAAAACCCAAAAGAAAGGACTGTGGAGAAAACTGGTAGCATTTGGGCTCATGGTTGTGCCATTTACATAGAGCAAGGTGGGAACCGGTGTGCCAACAACATGATTTCAGACTTCTGCACAAACCATGGCAGGAGTGATTCAGGGCCTGGGGAAGAAGTTTCAAGCGGCTGGTAGTGAGTCTTTCACAAGCCCTGGCACAGAATCTGGGACCCACACAAACACACCCACACATGCCATACTGTGTGCAGTACGCAAACGTGCATAATATGTTCTGCAACTACTGGGCAACTACTGCCACTTGCTTGGCTGCCCAAAACTGTTATGCCCTGTTTAGCTCTAGGTTGTCACATTACCTAGTTAGCCAGAGTTTACACAGACCCTGAGTCTGTTGTCCTGGATTGCTCAAGTGTCCATTTGCAAAACCAGCTGGATCAGAACCAGCTCCTACTCCCCACCAATACTTACCTACCCTGCCCCTGTGACATCAGAGAGAGACTTACCATCTACTCTCTGATTTTGATCCTGAAATGGTTGAAAATGCAATACTGCTGTCTCAGCAAACCTAAGTCTGTAGGGAGCACATGTATACATACATGTGCATACACATACATATTTAATCATATATGTGATCAGGAACAAGCAATAAGAATGGAGACTCACTGGAGCTGGAGCACTGGAATTCAGACTGTCACCAGACCAGACATCTGATTCATCCAACTGCATCGATGTTCATTGAATAAACAAAGAAGCCTTGGCTAAGTCTTTGTAAGCTGTGCCAGACATTTTCCCCCACTTTGGAAGCTGTACCAAGAGCACCAATACCAACCATAGCAAGGCTGCCAGATGCACAGCTTGCTCATTTTCTTTGGGCTCAGCTAGTCTGTGGCATGGTGTTGGTCTGTAGAAAGAACGAAGCATGTGAGATGCTGCCTCTGCCTCCACGCATCCTATATCGTGATTACCGAGTCTACCATCACTGTGGCTGGGCAACTTCTTGGTTTCTTTAAATCAGAAACAGACTAGATAGCCTTTCAAATGGAAGACTCTTCTGAAAAGAGGATTGTCCTTTAGCATTGCTTCAAATAGCTGGTTGCCCTCTCTGAAAGAAGACACGTGGCCACCCTAATTGCAAAGCTTCCTTCCTAACATGCTTCTGTTCCTGCCTAAATAGACAGGGAAGGAAAATTCACCCCCAGCCAACACTGGAGAAGTGGCATTCTGCCACTGTACTGAATGATCCTAAAACATTTCAGGCATCGTGCCATAGCATCATCACAGATGTTCAGTAAATATGTGCTTGGGTTACATAATAGCTCACTAGGAGGAGTTTAGAAATGTAGGACTTAAGCTAATATCACAAGCTTTATGGCACATGCTAGAAGGCACAGCTCATTGTTGCATTTGAGTTCTGCAGTCACAGGAATGTGAGAGGGACAAATGGGAAGAAGATGCAAGAGTGTACCGTCCAGTTTGTCATGATGCACCACTTTTTTTACCTCTAATCTGGCCTAACATAGATCCTACTAGGTTTCCACTGTTTGTTTGTTTGTTTACCCCACCCTTCTCCTAAGAAAGGACCCAAGGTGGCTTACATCAGTAGAACACAATATTAAAACTAAAACAGCGAATTATTCAAACATTAAACAAATTGATAACATTATATTATATATGTTATGTAAGCATTACTAAAACAAATTTAGAAGCAACAAAATGCAAACCATCTTGTTTTAAAACCTCTCCTCGACAGCTGGTTGCTAAACAAAAGCCTGCCCGAAGAGCAATATCTTCGCCGGCTTGCAGAAGGGCAGCCTGGTCTTCTGTGGCGTTCCAGAGTCTGGGAGCAGCTACAAGCGTACCTGTGAGGATGGTGGACAAAGGCCTCCTCTGATGATCTTAATACCCAGCCAGACTCATGAAGGGAAATACAGCCTTTGAGATAGCTTGGACCCAAGCTGTTTAAGGCTTTATAGGTTAAAATCAAAACTTTGAACCCGGAAACAGACTGGCAGCCAGCATAACTGCTATAATAAAGGGGTTACGGGATCCCTGTAACTACCCCTAGTTAACAATATGGCTGTAGCATTTTTTTCCCACTGAAGTTTCTGAGCACTTTCCAAGGCTGCCACATATATTCTTCCCTAATGTATATTCCAAAGGTCAAAAACATAACACTTCTAAAGGAGGCACAAACATATTTATTATAAATATAAATCAATAACTCAATAACATTAAATTGAAACATTCAACGTCTGTTTTATTTTGTGGTTACCTACCTACCTACCTACCTACCTACCTACCTACCTACCTACCTACCTACCTACCTACCTACCTACCTACCTACTCACCCATCCACCCACCCATGAGAGTAAGCTTTGTTTTTCTAGGACTTCTGCAATTAATCTCTGTTTAAGTAAGCAGCGTATTGCTTCTGTGACCCTAATTTACCTCCACTCAGCGATTAGTTCCAACTTGTGCAGAAGCCAGCTGCCTGAGTGTTAGTTCTTTCTTCCCTTCCCAAGTCAAAAACTGCCAGCTCAAGACTTGTCTCCAACAGCCCAAGCCTTCATGGCTCAGCACATACATTGGCCCACATTTCAGTGGTGTCTGCCCAGCAACACATTCCACAATAACAAGTTGCAGGCACTAAAATCTCCTATCATACAGTCCTCTCAGTGTAATCAGCCTCTTTTTGCAATTGCTCCCTGTACAGATCAAATCTTGGAGAATCTACTCTTGTGGGAATGAACAGAATCCAATCCAGCATCTTTCCAAGACAAGAACATCCTCAGAGTAATATTCTCCCTATGCTTCATATGAATTATTTCTAGCTCACATCTTCCACAAAGAAGTTGGGAAAATTGCAAAAATGCATTATCTAGACACTCCCTTTTCATCCAGAAGGGCAAACATGTATTAAACATATCTAAAGCAGGTTCAGGGTGGGATGGGGGATCAACAGATAAGACAGAATAGCATCAAAAAGACTAAATAATGATAAGTGGGTTAGAAATTATTTTGGATACAGCCAGCAGTTTCCCTTAGTAACCCCTGCAAACAAAAATACATGTATTTGATATATATTTCTGCTGGGCTAGTGCAAGTTACCAACAGAAGTATACTAGCAGTGGTTGCCACAGTGTGATCTTCTGTTCAGATTTAATGTTTTTGACAATTAAAACTGATTGCATCTCAGCGTGTGTTGTTATAACACAATAAGCCACTACATTATAACTATACTAAGTGATGAATATTATTTATATACCCATAAAATTCCCATCCCACACCACCCTAGAAAGAAAGTTTAGAATGTGGAGCTGTACATTCTTGATTCCACCACTCCCTCCAATCTTTATCAGAATTGGCAAACAGGTTTTTTCCCCTCTAACCTAACAGGAATGTAGAAACAGTTGTAAAGGATGAACGGGCGATGGCTGTGAAGGGAAAAGAGAAATGTTAGCTGTGTACTTCACAACTAAATTAACACAACATAATACAGACAGCAAAGGATTCCACAGTTTCTGAACAAGTACAAGAAATACCTTGTATGTATGAGTGGAAATTATAGTTTAAATATTTGTAATAATGGTACATCAATGTAATATTCAAAGTGGATATTTTCATGCTCCATTTTTTGGATTGGATTTTTGAAAAAACAAAACTTTTCCCTCCTAGTTTACAAAAGGGTTGCTTTATAGCTCAATGGTTTACATATCTTGCTGCAGAGCCAGAGGTTGGGAGTCTGATTCCCCACTGTCCCTGTTGCAAGTAGAGCCAGCCTGTGTGGCCTTGGGCAAGCTGCATAGTCCTGGATCCCCCCAGAAGAAGGGAATAGGGAACCACTTCTGAGTATTTTCTGAGAAAAAGGGTTGCCATAAGTCAGAATTGATTTGACAACACATGATTATATTCTGAAGGTTGTCTGTAGTTTTTTTCCCCAGGAGCTTCCAAAGGTCAAGAGGGTGAAACATGCTAGCCTAGGAAACTGAAACCTGGAAGTGGGATGAAGGAGGGGAACCTTTACCCCATTCAGTTGTTAATAATTGAGTTGGTGCAGGGGGAACATTCCAGTGCTGCCCTCCTTTGTTTCTGTTTTTCTTGCCCTGAACATGAGAAAGATGATGGGTTTGACAGAAAGAGCCTTTGCTATCTGCGGGAGAAGTCAGTGTTCCCCTTATGTTGAGCTACTCCGTGAAAACAGATGCTTTACTATTCAGCCATGTCATCCTCCACATGTTCAAGGCAATGGAGGGGTCAGGACTAGTATGCTCCCCTTGTTTGCATGGTGAGTATATCTGATAGTAATGCCTCAATAGGGTTACTGTTATTATCCTGAAAAAAAACTTATGGAAAAAATTGCTCTGTTCTGATTTGCTGCGAGGCTGGAGCAAAGGCGGATCTGGAATAGCATATATTAGTGAAGACGGCAAACAGCAGGAAGCCCTCCAAGAGTTAGGAATCAGAAGAATGATGCCAAGACTGAGAGTGATTCACAGGACCAAAGCTGAAAGAAAGGTGAGTGTTGTGAGCGGGAGCCTAAACAGGAAATAGCAAGACTAGAAGCTGCATTGAAAGCTAGAGTGGTGTGGTGAACAGAGTGTCAAACTAGGGCTCAGATCCAGATTCATATCCTCACCTTCCACAGAAACACTTGGCATGGGTGGAGGTGGGAAACCATTCTTTGAATGACTTTCATACCTTGAAAACCATATTGGTGAGTTAGTGCCCTGTGTGCATTACAGACCTAAGTGTGCAGAGTTCTCCAAGTCCTTTTTGAATCTCTTAGAACGTCAATAACAGCCTTTCTCAGAGGTGCTGGTCACTGAATGCACAGCTGGTAGAGGATATAGTGAGCATGGTTATCAGGTCCCTTCCCACTCCCCTTATAGTGGTCACATGAAAAAGAGGACAGGGTTCCTGTATCTTTATTAGCTGTGTGGAATACCTCCACACAAGTATTAAAGGCCCAGGAAGCCTGTCCATATTTTTTTCCCATTTGCTGCATTTGCCATCAACACAAGTGTCCATCTGAACATCCCTATGACGTGACGGCAATGAACAGAGAGCACAACACAGTTCTGCAAGCAAAGTTACTGACTGCATTGAGCAGGACCCAGGGTAAGGAACAACTTCCCCATAAATCCCATCATTGTCCCCACATGGGCACACACCCATTGACAAAGCATCCCATTGAAATTCACTGGTGGTGGATATTCAGAGTGGGGAAAATCAAAGCAGTCGTGCTTTGGCACCTGCTTTTTTCACCTTCACTAAACGTCATTTCAAGTCATTACTGCTTTCTGTCAATAAAGTGGTGTCATCAGCATATCTTATTGATGTTTCTTCCGCCAATTTTCACTCCTCCTTCATCTGAATCTAGTCTGGCTTTCCGTATAATATGCTGTGCGTACAGATTGAACAGATAATGAGATATAAGGCACCTTTGTCTGACACCTTTGCCTATAAAAAAACATTCTGTCTCTCCATATTCTGTACTAATGGTAGCTTCTTGTCCACAATACATACAGGTTATGCCTCAGAACAGTCAAGTGCCGAGGCAAACCCATTTCTTTCAGAACAACCCATCATTTCTCATGATCCACTTAGTCAAAGGTTTTGCTGTAGTCTGTAAAGCATAAACTGTTCTTCTTCTGAAATTCTTTGGTGTGCTCCAGTAGTCAGCAGATATTTTCAATATGATCTCAAGTGCTTCTTCCTTTTTTGAATCCAGCTTCAACATCAGACACTTCTTGCTCCATATAAGGTAAAGGTCTTTGTTGCAACACCTTGAACATCAATTTGCTTGCATGGGAAATTAGACCAATGGTCCTACAGTTACTGTACTCCTTGGCATCTCCTTTCTTGGGGACTGGAATGTATATTGAACATTTCCAGTATGTGGACCATTGTTTTGTTTTCCATATTTCTTTGCATATTTTTGTTAGGATTTTGTCAGATTCAGTCTCTGTGCCTTCAAATAGTTCTATCGGTGTTCCATTTGCCCCTGGTGAGTTACTTCTGCTTTCAAAGCAGGTTTCACTTCACTTTCTAGAACTGCAGGTTTTTTGTCATAGGATTCCTCTTCAAAGAAGTCTTTCACTCTTTTATCTCTTCTGTATAGGTCTTCAGTACTCTGTTTCCACATTCTCTTTAATTTCTCCTGGTCAAATAGTATGCTTCCCTGTTAGTCATTCAGCATTCCTAATCTAGGCTTAAATTCCCCTTCCATTTCATGACACTTTTGGAAGAGATTTCTTTTTTTCCCCCTTTTGTTATTCTCTATTTATTTATTTTGCACTGGTTGTTGTTGTCTTTGTCTCTATGTGACAGTCATTGAAAAACTGCATTCAGGGTTCTGACTCTTTCTGTCACCTTGTACTTCTCTCCAGGCCTTTACAATTTTAAGTGTTTCTTCTGTCATCCATCTAGATTTTTCTTTTCTTTTTACTACAGGAATTGTCTTTTTGCATTCTTTTCTAATAATATCTCTGGTTTCAATCCACAGTTCATCTAGTTCTCAGTCAATAGAATTCAGTAATGCAAATTTGTTCCTTATGAGGACTTTAAATCCATCAGGAATGTGATTTAAATTATGTTTTGGCATTACAGTTCTTTAAGTGTTCCTTTTGAGCTTTACGCTATTGTTGGATATTAACAGTTCATTTTCAGTACCACAATTTACTCCTGGTCTCATTTTGGCAGAGATAATACAGTTTCTCCACCTCCTGCTTCCAATTGTGCAGTCCATTTGATTTCTATATTGACCATCTGGCAATGTCCACATGTACAGCCATGTGTTCAATTGCCTGAAGTATGTATTTGCAATAAATAAATCGCTGGCTTCACAGAACCCTGTAAATCATTCTCCTGCTTCATTTCTATCCCTTAGGCCAAATTTTTCAACAACATTTGGTTTTGCTTTGTTTTCTACTTTGATATCCCATCTATGCCAAACATAGAAACACTGTGACCACATTCAGGTGGTGGTGTGCATATCACTGATGCAGTGCAGAGTTCATGCTAACCATGGAAAATTCTACAGGAACTTTTGGGATGATGATGTAGTAGAGGATGGGGCTTTCATGCATACCCCAGAACCCACTACTCTTTGACCTCTACACACTTTGAAGCTGAACTCCTGAATAGGGCTCACAAGTCAGAATAAACTGATTAAGGAGCACTAATCCTCTTCTTCTCCCTCTCTCACACCTCTTCCCCATACTTCTTATTTAGCAGAACATTGCCTTGTGAACTTTTAACCTACTTTCTGGTGGATCACTAGAGGGCAGCAAAGTCTCCAGAAAATTCCTCTAATCAGAAAACCCCTCTCATTTTATCCTAGAAAATGGTTACACAAAGGATACTCCAGCTGACAAAGAATCAGATCCTATGTTAGACAAAATAAAATTTCCTTCTCTTACAATATCATCTCTTCTGAGAGCACACATTCTTCTGTAATAATGTGCCTGAGACATCAAACAACCAAACAAAGCCATGCTATGTCCTGGTTGATCAATTATAAAACAAAAATAAGCTAATTTGCAAATGCCTATTGGAACACACACTCTTTTCTTCTTAAGGGCACAAGGCTATTAGATCCAGAATTAGCCTCTCATCTACCAAGACTCAAGGTTGTAGTTCACAACCATATGCACAAGACTTCTAGTTAGATGGAGGGAAATTGACACAGTAGTAATTAGCTGTTCCAAACACCCAGCACAAATCTCTTTAAGAAGACTGAAAAGTAATGACCATGTGGTCTACACTTGCAGCAATTGAACACCTCTTAGTTTCTTTCTCCAAAGTCACATTTGGGGTGGGAAAGTTGGGTTAGAAAAGAAGAAGAGAGAAGTAGCACAGGAAAAATGCAGGAGAAAGATGTTATAAAATTATAAAGTGAACAAAACATGGCTCTTCCAGAGTAAACACTTTGTAGAGAAGTATGTGTGTGCATGCATAGACACACAACAGTTTTTGCAAAATAATTCAAGGTCCTCAGAGATTCACTACCTGAGTTTCTTACATAGTACTGAAATGAGTGCATCCAAGCCATTTTGCCACACTAATCTTGCACTCAAGGACAAGTGCTGAGTAGAGATGGGGACGACTCACCATTTTGGCGAGTCGTCCTGCTTTGTGAGTCGTCAAAAGTTGACGACTCACAAAGCACGAAGTTGCCCCCATGAAGCGACGAATAACGAAGTGGGGGGGTTATTTTTTAAAAAACACCCCCACCCCCGCGCGCCCCGCTGCCACCACCACCACCACCCACCACCCACTGTTGGGGTGGGTGGCTGTGGGGGTGGTGGCTGCCTATCGACCTGCCATTTAGCTGATCGGCAGCTGGTAGGCAGAATGGTGTGTGGTTTTTTTTTAATTACGAAGGACGAATAAAAACGGAAAATATTCGTCAGTCCATATTCATCGGGACTTAAAATTTGACGAATATGGATCGATTAATATTTAACAAATCAACTATTTTCGTTGAAAAAGCTGATCCATTTTTATATTCGTCCCCATCTCCAGTGCTGAGTCTAATTCACTGACCCTCCTCTATACTTTTACTGAAATAAGACCTGATAGTGACTTCAGTGGATGCTTTGCTCTCTGGCAATTTAATATATTCCCAATTTATTTAGCATTTTGTAAAAAAATCCTTTCTGTAGTCATTGACATAAGAGATGAACCACCCCTGAAAGCAGCACAATTCCACAGTGGATTCAGAAACAGGGACTTAGGTGATGAAAGTGGAATGCCAAATCATTAGGCTATAAATCAGCACATGCAAACACACCAGCTTGTTTACAGATTAGATTCGTTAGTCGTCTCATATTTATGGAATGAAAACACAGCAGTTGCATTAATAACACTAGTTAAGATCATCAATTACTGTTGATATCAAAATAGATTTTAATTACAGATTAAGATTTCATAAGGACAGATGGAATAATCAGGAACTATGCATGTTTATTTATGAAGAGTTATAGCAACAGCTGGGTAGATGAATGATTACACTAAAATGCCCATTGGTGATACCCACTTTTAATTAAAATCTTTGTGACTGTAAATGAGCCAAATAGTTTCATTAATGAAAGTTATGCTACATGATTGTCTGTTTATCTATACCATATCATTTTGCTGAGAATGAATTATTGTTGCTGATTTTATTACTGATTACTTTGCAAGAGGCCCAAACAAGCTGCATTTTTTCTGTAAGCAGTTCTGTCATAGGAAGCCTACGATCCAAGCATTTTTTAAGTAGGGCACCTCCCCCGTCCATGCTATTAGTCGGCCTTACACAATGTGACTTCCTGTACAGAATCAAAATCATTATTCAAAATCATTTCTGAATTCAGGTTTTTAGATATGTGGGCTACCAACAAGCTTATGCAACTTCTGTTCATGCCACCCACAACCCACCCCAAAAAAGTCTGGAAGGGTTTGGCACTTTCATGCTCAGATTCCTCCAGAGATGACAAGCTGGATCTCCCTGTGCCTGAGAGATGAGGCAGTGACTGTCCCTACAGATCCTCTGACTAGCTTCATCCCTATATAGAAGCAGCTGTATTCTGAAGGCTTGACCCACTCCTAGCCCAGGAACAATGCTCAGCGAAGCACAGACTCTATTTGAGGGTACCAGGCAAAATGTCAGGCTACAAAAAAGGACTCCACAAGAGGCAGGTGTTCCCCAGGAGTAAGGGAGGGTCCTCTTCCCAGGGACACCAGCTGCTAAAGTGCTGCCTCACCTTGCTTCTTGCTGTTACTGATTGGCTGGTGTCTGATCCTGGCCTGAGTTTGCCTTTAGTTCTTTGGCTATCCTTGCCTGCTTTTTGCTCTGAATTGGACTAGTTAGACCCTGACTTGCTATTTGACTTGGCCTGGATCTTGCTTTACCTGACTTGTAGGTCAGGGCTCTGTTTGTTTGACTTGTGCTTTGCCTTATGACTTTGCTTTGGATTCCTCTTACCTGCTTTCTTTGCTTACTGTATGTATCCTTGCCTGTATTGACATTGAACTGCCAAGACCTTGCCACTGGGACCAGCCTGCTTGGAAACAGTACAACCCCCCCCCCCCAATATCAGACGCATACCCTAATTCTATGAAGCATCCCTTTTCATCTTTCTTCCATTACCTGGGTCTCAGGAATATTTATTATTTATTTGGATTTACAAGCCCATAAAACTCATTCTCTGGGTACCATCATCATCATCATCATTGTGTTCCATTGTCAATTCTGACTTATGGTTTACCATTCCCTTCTTCTGGGGTCACTCTGGGACTGTGCAGGTTGGCTCTTCTGGGATGCACAGTGTGGAACTGAACTCCCAGTCTCTAGCTCTGTGGCCAGATACTTAATTCACTGAGCTATCCAGCCATACAACTTAAATAAAATAATGCAGTAAAGTAACAAATGTACTGTAAAAATAGTACAAAAATGAATACCAAGTCAACATGATTAAAATGTTTTAAAAATGAGGCACACAATCCAAACAAGAAGTAAAACAGGAGTTAAAACAGAATTCTGTGATTTGTTGCAGTTTCCCATAAAAAGATTGCTTTTGTTGCTGTATTACACATGAAACAGGATTTCAGGGTGGAAGAGAGGTAGAATATGTTAATAGCCCCTCTACATTACAAGAATCTTAACCAGCATGTCTTCATATCAAATTATATGGTCATGTCAATCAGTGGCAGGCTTTCTATGGTCTATGAGGCATATACACTGATCAGCCTCAACATTAAAGCCACTGACAGGTGAAGTGAATAGCATTGATTATATAATTACAAGGGCGCCTGCCGAGGGGTGAAATATATTAGGCAGTAAGTGAACAGTCCGTTCTTGAATTTCATGAGTCGAAAGGAGGAAATGTGGGCAAGCGAAAAGATCTGAGTGACTTTGACAAGGGCCAAATAGTGATGGCTGGATGATTGTGTCAGAGTATCTCTGAAACGGCAAGCCTTGTGGGGTTTTCCCACTATGTAGTGGTTAGTACCTACCACAAGTGGTGCAAGGAAGGACAACGGGTGAGCTGGCATCAGGATTGCGGGCGTTCAAGGCTCATTGATGCATGTGGGGACCAAAGGCTAGCCCATCTGGTCCAATCGCGCAGAAGAGCTACTGTAGCTTAAAATGCTGAAAAACTTAATGCTGGCCCTGATAGAAAGGTGCCAGAACACACAGTGCATCACAGTCTTCCTGTCTATGGGGCTGCACAGCTGCAGACCGATCAGAGTGCCCATGATGACCCCTGTCCACCACCAGAAACACCTACAATGGGGATGTGAGCATCAGAACTGGACCATGGAACAATGGAAGAAGGTTGCCTGGTCTGACGAATCACATTTTGTTTTAGATCAGGTGGATGGCCGAGTGGTGTGTATTGTTTACCTTGGGAAGAGGTGGCAGCAGGATGCACTATGGGAAGAAGCCCAGTCAGTGGAGGCAGTGTTATGCTCTGGGCAATGTTCTGCTGGGAAACCTTGGGTCCTCACATTCATATGGATGTTACTTTGACATGCACCTCCTACCTAGAGATTCTTGCAGACCACATACACCCCTACATGGCAATGTTGTTCCCTGATGGGAGTGGCCTCTTTCAGCAGGATAATGCACCCTTCCACACTGCAAAAAATGTTCAGGAATGGTTTGAGAAGCATGACAAAGAGTTCAAAGTGTTGCCTTGGCCTCCAAATTCCCCAGATCTCAGTCAGATGGAGCATCTATGGGATGTGCTGGAACACCAAATCTGATCCATAGCAACTTGCAGGACTTAAAGGATCTACTGCTAATGTCTTGATGCCAGAAACCACAGGACACGTTCAGTGGTCTTGTGGAGTCCATACCTCGACATATCAGAGCTGTTTGGGCAGCACAAGGGGGACCTACATAAGGCAGGTGGTTTTAATGTTGCGGCTGATCAGTGTAGAGTACAACCAGTGCCTGGGAAAGTTGTCCTGGACATGTTAACTGCGATTCCAGGATGTATACACCAAAAATATATTTCTTCCTGACTCCAGACATATAAGCTGTCAAGACATTTTTGCTCCCCATACACTATATTTTTCCACTCATCCTCTAGGGTTATAAAAATGAATATCATGCTAGCATGAAACAGAGCTCCTTCAAGTGGTGAAAATAATGTTTGCCATAACAAGTGTTTTTCTTCATCTCCATATCTTGCATTTAATCATGCTTCTGGAAAACATGCTAATGGCAGGAAACACATATCCTTAAAAACTAGGTGACCCTGAAAGAAAACTTTTTTGAAAGAAGCTAAATGGCTAAGACCCGTGATCCAAATTATATTCTAGATGCTGGTTTTCATGATAGGGGTTTATTTTTTGCCTGAATGGCCGCATTTGTTACAGGCATAAATGCTGGAGCTGCATGCTAGCACACTCCAGGGTGAAATCTCCTTTGATGTTACTATTTATAATTCCCTCCTTCTCCAAGCATGCCTTTATATGCCTACCCAGTGAGGATAACAATTTATATATCTGGCAACAGGTTCTGATTCCACAAAAGCTTATGCCATAATAAATGAGGTAGTACACAACACATACATGCAATCCAAGTATCCACATGCATAAATGGTTAAAATACATTACAGAAAATCATTAGCTTAGACTAATAATCAGTTTTGACCACAGTTTTTACATGATTAGCAATGCGGATTGATACAGCAGACATAAATTTTCACTGTGCTTATAAGAATTCAGAGAAGACCTTGCTTCGGTGAACAATCCAAGCAATAAAGAAGATTAAAATGTCTCAGTTATACTCATTTTGACTTATATATCAAGCAGATCCATCAGTCTGAATGATATAGCATAGCATTTCCTTTAAAAAATAATACTAAGGTGTGACTAATCAAACAGACACTTTCCTATAAAAAAAAGCAAACCATATTAGTTAAATTCACATAGTCCCTGATCTAGCATTATATTTAGAAAGCATCATGTTATACCTTCCGTTTGGAAACTGCTTGGATACAAAACCACAATAAACCTGTTGTCCATGCTGGATGTTCATAGCCTTGATGCCAATATAGTCATATCTGATCCCCTGAATTGTTTGTTGCAATGAAGTGAAAAATACAAGGAGAGCATAGTCAGGAGGAAGAGCTCAGCCTCTCTCAGTGGGTTCTTTCACTCTGTCAGCTATCCAGAATCATGCACTATGAATGAAATCAGTCAGCCATCAAAGGCAGGTATATCAGATTGCCCTTAGACTTACCCACTTTAAAGTATGAGATAATGGTGCTTCCATCTCATATTTCAAAGGAAACTCTTTACAATAAAACAGCCAGAAGCCCAAGAATTCAAAGCAATATTTTTTTCTTATATTGATAAGAAAAAAAGATCAAAAGACCATTCATTCACTATTATAGCTACTATAACCTCGTTTACATGTCCCACTCAGTTGAACGTGTGACAGAAAGGCTCAAAAGACAAATGCAGTAAGTACTGACAGTGAAAATTATATTCACCCAGTTATTCACAAACTGTTGCTGATAACACAAAGTTCCTAGAGCTAGGTAAGCCAATTAATACATGTAGTGTGATAAGAATCCATTATTGAATTGAACCTCTGGTGGTAAAATCTCCTATTGAGATGTAATTCATCATTCATTCTCTCTCTGTCTCTCATCTCCTGCTGAATGTTCTTTTGCTCCGGAATGGCTAGTTGTATATTAGTTATTAGCAACACTAAAAACAAAGATCCTCACCTTGACTTTTGCTGATTACAGTCCATTTATTCAGGTACATGGAGCATAAGCGTCATCCCTCAGCCTCATATACACAGTTTGCATGGATATGGGAATAGGGACAGAAAGAAACAGGATATAGAAAATGGCACCCATGTATTAACACTGGTAATAAAGTTTCAAGGAACTGGTTGATGTAAACATTTTGGCAGTTGAGTAAGGCAGCTAATATCTGTAATGATGAGCATCTGCAAACTGATACACAAATCTATTAAGCTGTGGAACTGCTGACTTCGAGGCACTGAATAAGTGTCTTGCACAATCAAAAGAGTGAAATTTCTATGTATACACTCCGAAGGTTATTGAGTTGTGCAGAACTGCAAACTATCAGGCTCTTGTTTTCTTCTCTGCCGTTCTTCTGCACTTATCCTTACATTTCTGTATCAGATTTATTTATCCTCATCCTCGCTGAAACCCTGCCGATATCACTGGCTTCCATTGCCCACATCGATGCTTTTGTCTGTGCAACAAAGGTCAGAGAAAGGTTAAAAACACTAGACTGGCTAGGAGTTAATGCAATCTGTGATTGCAGTACTGGCAGTGCGCTTGATGGATGGCAAATTGGTGCTCCCGACAGAGCTTCTGAAAGGAGCAAATTATCATAAACCTCCAAGCTGGCTCTGTAGTGAAGGACATCTCAAGGTCAATTTGTGTGAGCTTTTGACCCTGTGGAGACATGAGCTACTGGGTAAATGGTGCATGCTAAAATCAAAGCAAATATTTCATCCCAGTGTTCTGGAGTGTACACTCTTATTCCTGTTCAGATAATACTGATTTTTTTAAAAAAATTGTTTGCAAGGGTTGAACCATGATCTTGGCAGATCAAATGAAGACTTGGGGCCATGTTGTGGGGACAATACATCTAGGTTAGCAACATACATAGCAGGCTGGCAACATATGCCCTATGGCCCAAGGGTCAATTTCAATTTCAAAGAAATTATTGGCGGCTGAGTTTCGGTCGTGGTTGGGGGGCCAAGGAAAAGTGTAGGTCCAAAAGATCAACATATTTTAGATTAAAACTCTCAATCACCAGTAATCAGCCTTAGGAGAAGCATTTCAGCCTAGGACAATTCAAACAGATGCAATGTTATTCAGCAAGAAGCTGCTCCAGTAGACACCTGACAGAATTGCTGTGGTTATTGCAAAAATCAAGCCCAACTACAGTACTACCCTGGAAGTTGCCTTCTCCCAGAGTTCTGTTCAGCCTGTCTTAAAGGGGAAGTAACATATTCAAAGTTAATAAATGCAAAGATTCCAAATGAATTGAAAAATAAGGCACGTAAAAGTAAGGCACAATGGGCCACTTTTCATGTTTTTCTGCTGCTCTTTAAAAATATGTTGCCTATTTGAACTTGTCACATGGGATAGAATACTAGAACTGGAGAGTAACATGGATTATATTAGGGATGTGATTTTCAGGGTTTGCTGGGAGTGGAGTGGGAGCCAAAAACAAGGAGGCTTCAGAGCAGCCCTTCCTCCCTTCATGATCTTTCCAGGCACTTCTGCTTTGAACAGCAAAGTAACTGTGCTGATACACTGTGAAAGTCCCAAAGCTTTCTGGCTGGTGGGGGGCAGGGGGCTGAGCAAATTCTGGGAATGGGAATCCTAAAATCCCATACCACACTATAGCCAGTCATGTCGCCAATGAAGGACCCCCCTGCTCCCCAAAATTGGCCAGTGATAGGAGGGAAGTGTCCCCAATTGGTCACAGGTCAGTTTCTGTGGGATGTATCGTTCTCCTTCTGCTTGCCGTGAAGCATTCTGAGGGCTATCACCAGACCCGTGCTCCACTACCGATCTGCATTCAGGCATGTTGGGTCGGCCTAATTCTTTTACATATGGATCAAGTAAGCCCACATGCTCAGCCACATTTTACACAACATTAGGTACAGCAGGAGTAACCTTTATATGATCTGGAGGAAAAGATACCCAACGATCTGAGTCAAGAGTCTCTCTGTATAGTATTCTCTGGCCATAACGTCAGTGATATATTTGCTCATCATCTGAGGAGGTGGAATCAGTATTGATTCATTGGAGCCAGGATACACAACACAGGATTCCACGTAATTTGGAATGTTTGTTTGTTTGTTTGCTAGTGAGAACAGATGCCTGATCACCTGCTTAGAAACTACAGGCATGTAAAAGATTAGGATGGATTCCCTACTTTTACTTCCTATACAGGGATATCCCTCCTCTTCTGGAGTACCTCATGTACTTTGTCTTCCCATTTAGCTCACAATGTGCCACAGAATCTTCCCTCTGAAAGATTCTATACTAACATCCTGTCCCGTGGTTCCCCAGGTTCTCTACCAAAGGAGTACCCTGTTTTCCCTATTTGACAATACAGTGGACCCTCTACTTACGGAATTAATCCGTATTGGAACGGTGGCTGCAGGTCGAAAAGTCTGTAGGTCGAGGCTCCATTGACCTACCATGCATTGAAAACCGATTAATCCGTAACCGGCCGTTTTTGGTCCATTTTGTTTGATTTTCCGGTCTGTAGGTCGATTCTCCGGCCGCAAGTCGAACCTAAATTTTGCGGCCAGAGAAGTCTGTAACTTGAAAAGTCTGCAGGTCGAGCTGTCTGTAAGTCGAGGGTCCACTGTACTGTGGTGCCACGTTTCTGTTCATGTTGCAAATCTTTCATCACATTTGCCACATGATTCTCAAATGTACCAGTGAAAGCTAAGACACTGTCCAGATACAGACTGTAGATGCCATCCCCAAGTCTATCAAGAATTTCTGAAAAGCTACATATGTATTAATTAGTCCAAAAGGGGTTCTTATGCATTCATACAACCTCCAAGGTTCTTTCCCAGTCAGAGAACCAAGATTTACCTCCTAGTCCACTAAGAACATGTTTGATTGAGGGCTGGGCTTTCTGTTTGGGATAGTTTTCCTATTCAATTCATGATAATTTACACGGAGTAAGGCTTCTCTGTTGTTCCGAAGGCATACTTGTGTTGCAGTCAAATTGAATCTGACATATGTTGACCTTAGTAAGATTTCCGAGGTATGTGAACTATTTAAGAAGTGGCTTTATCATTGACACTCCCTAGTTTTCATGGCTGAGCGGGGATTTTAACCCAGGTCTCTTGAGTCCTAGTTTGACACTCCATCTACCACTGGGCACTCTGAAGGCATGCTACTGATGATGAATATAGTGGCTTTGGTCTTGTAATGAAATCTTCATTTGGGAGGTCTTGTAGATATTCTGTTACTACTTTATGTAATGCATGTGGGGTGAAAATGTAGATACAGTATTCTGAACTTGCTGCTGGCCATGCAAATGTATACATACCTGTAAAGGGGGGGGGGGATTTCTCCTGAGTCTTCCTTACCCCTGGCAAATGCTTCCGATTACACTTTCACACTTTGCTGGACTATTTCTTTGTGCAGTTCAAATCAACAGGTGGTTCAAATAGTGCCTCCTCCCTCTTCTTTCCTGGCTTTGTAGGCTTGTTATTGTTGGCTTCTGAATTTAAAGCCAATGGAAATTTGTGTGTATTTACCTGGGTAAGTCTCCAATAGCTTGAATGGCTTTTTGTAACTCATTTTCTTGGATTGAGGATACTGTTTAGTTGCCCTTGGATACTTGATGTTTTTACCCTTTTTCAAAAATTTGGCTATTTTTTTCTTGTGAGACTCAATTTATTTCACAGGAAACATTCCTGAGTAAGACACTTGTTTCCTTAACAGAGCTAGGAGGTTCACTTTGCACAGGAACCTTGCCTGGAGAATGTTCAGATCCACCTCTCCTGATGCACAGTTTTGTTGTCGTAGGTAGTAGGCTGTTGCATTCAGAGAGGAAGGTCTTCCCTGCTTCCAGTTCCTTGATCCTTCTATTGCTTTGTGAATCTAGTATCCACTTGCTTCCCTCTACTTCATGACCCTGCCCCTATGCTTAGGATGTTTCCTCATCAGCTGGCATTGGATGCATTGCAAACTCTGATATCTCATTGTCCATTAGTGCCTGCAGTGAACTTCTCTGTAGTTATCAGTGTGCACTTGTTAGTGGGTGCAATTTCTGAAGCTAGATCTCTATCTACTTCTTCTAGAACAGGAGAGATATTCCATCTGATGTTTAATGACCAATATAATTTGTTTTCCAGTGTCTTGCCTAGGAATAGCTCCCTGTTCATGAGCATTCTCATCTGAAGGCAAAAGAAAACTATTTCTTTTTTCTACCTATTTTTTCTACCTATTTTTATTTGGCTAACTTTCTTCCACAGCAAAGGTTGGGGAGGGGGGACACCCAAAGATCTGCAGCCCCATCTAGTAAACACCATTGCTGTGAAACACCTAGGAGAAGAATGTTCAAGGACAAACTACTTATCTTTCAAGTTGTCTGTTGAAGCTTTACTCAAATGGCATCCGGAAGCTGTGAGTCGACTGCAGTCTGGAATAAATAACTTCCAAGAAAATCGATAGTTTCCCCTTCCAACTGTTTGGCTGCTCCTGAAGCTACAAACCAAAGATCCAGTATATCCTGACATTTTGCTTATTGCAGAGCCACAAAACTGCCTTTCAATGTTTACAATGGGAGAAATGCTATATTGGCTGTGTTTAATTGTAATTTTAATTGTGTTTAATTGTAATAGCACAATCAGAAAAACAATGAGAGATTTGGAGCAAGAAACAAATAAAGCCTTTTCCCCATTCACTTGGGGTTTAGACATCAAACAGAGCACTGTTCTTCTCTATAACATAATGGCTGAAATCCAGTTGCTTAGTGTAGTCACGCTAGAGTAGTTCTATTGAATCAGTTGGGATTTGGAGAGAACTCCTTTGTAAGTTCCATTGATTCAAGTGGGCCTACTCGAATTGTGATTTCCTATGCTAAAGTATGTCACAATTAGAGTAGGGCTATTTGAATCAATGTTACATACATGGGAGTTGACTCACCAAATCCCCACGGATTTAATGAGCCTGCTCTACTGCAATCAACTATGCTAAGCAACAGGATTTCAGCCAGTCAGCTGTCTGGATAGTTTACTTGGCAGGATGATTCCATAAATATTTGAACTGAAGTTTCTTCGACATACCAGTCCTCTAGCCATGGAGCAGCTGGTTCTGGGCTCAGACATTGTTATGAGGCTTTCTTGGAAGGATTCTGTACAGATGCTACATTTAGTACTTGGCATATAATACTTTCCTTTGGGACCTATATATATATTACTTTCCCACTGTGTTCTTTCTGTATTATACAACTGAGACTTATGGTAACCCAAATTTACTTTGAGTGCCAGAGCAGTTTTCTCTACCTAAGCTCACCAGATCCTTTGTTTTCCCGGCATCCACATCTAGGAATGAGGGTAGCTGTTAGTGCTTCCCCAGTTAAACCTCTATCACAGCATTTCACTATTTCCTCAATAACACTGTAGCCAATTACTACATTTTCCCTTGTCTTATGTTCGACAAGCATAGGAACAAAGCTTTGTAACCTAGGCATAGCTGAAGCTGGACCTTGATCCATCCTGGGGTCCCATTTGCTGCTGCCAATTCTAGTTCGTTATGTGTTTGTTTTTTCCTAACAGTTTTCCTAGTTTCCTCAGAGGTATCTCTGGAAGGTTGTTTTTTTTACCCTCTGACTCAACACAATGAACAATTGTCCCTAAGGACAAGAGATGGAGAGATATCTCCCACGTGTAGGAACTCCATTTTTCCTATTTTTCTACTGAATGTAACTATAGAGATGTAAGTAATGTAAGAATGCAAGTAAAGATACCTCTATCTTTTTTCACTTAAAATGCTTCCGGAGTGATTTTTAACATATGAAGTGCTAGTCATTGTGAAAAGGGGTGGGCTACTTTTCTCTCATTCTTCCTCTGTGCATGTTGTTTGTACTTGATACTCTGCTAACTATAAAAGGAAATAACCAAATTCTCAAATACCTCCTTCCAATCTGTTGGCGGATTCTGCAACCACTTCTTTCATACTCTCTATTAGTGTTTCTAGTCCCTTAATTGACACTTTGATTAATATTCCAAACAACTTACTTCAAAAGAGCAATTTCAGCTCTTACTGCTTTAATTTACCCTATGCCAGCTTTCTAATTCCATTGTCTCATTCAGCAAGTGATGGCTTTTCTCGGGTGAAGGTGCTGTTCCTTTCTGAGGCTATAGACACAACTGTTGCACTTTTGGATTTTTTTTTCTAGCTTGAGAGAGAGACCTGTTTCTCCATTTTCTCTCGCCACTTCCCCCCCTTTCCTTCATTGCAGCCACGTTCAATTTCTCAAATCTGTGGCCTGGCTGTCAGTTAAATAACGCTGCAGTCTAATCGTAACATTAGCACTCTGTAGCAATGGTGGGGAGGAATATGTTTTATACAAGAGTGAGGTCATACATCAGACCCGAATCCTGCCTCTCTGTATATATCACAAGGTATCTCTTGGAGTTCTCATACTGCCTTTGACAGCTATAAATTTCAGTAGCATCTTTTTCCTGGTAATAGGATCTCAAGATGTCTTAGTTTTGCTAAGCTTCCATTCTTTTTTCCCTCCTGATATCTCCCCAGGCTGAGTACAGGATAAATTGCATTAATTATAGCTTCTATTATCTCTGCCTGCACGTACTCCTTTTTGACACCCTTTCCAGTCTAATGGACCAGGCTGCTAAAACTAAGCCTGCCTTTTTGCTGAGCTTGCCTATCTGTCCTGTTATCTTAAAGTCTCTCCATTGGATTGATTCCACTCCCACAAATGGTCTTCTCTTCACCAAAATTGTCTCATCCATCTTTTTCAGTTTGTTCCTGAAACTGGGCTTTTGATCATTTAACTTCATTGTTATACCACCTCTGCATTCTGCAACCTGGTTTTCAACTTTTACTAATGGTGACAGCCCCTCATTGTCTACTTCTCTTTGCTTCACACTATTCAAACATTACACTACATGCTTCAGCAAACCCAAGTTGTTACTGGTTGCAGTCCTGGAACAATCTGTCCCAGAAATGCCAGAGAGTCACATAGTTCCTCTCAATGGCTCTTCCTGAAGCTGATACCAAAACCCTTCCACTTCCTTAAGGAAGATCTCTACCTTAAGTCCCTGGTGGGTCCCTTTTGGTGCTCTGTTACCTTCTGTAGTGCTGTTCAGACTATTATAATATTTGCCAGCATTCTGAATGTAATTAGAGTGGGGCGCCTAGCTTTGCCCTCTCTGCCACTGGTGTGTAGAATGTGAAAGAGAGAAAGGTGCTGCTGGTGTGTAGTCTGTACATGCAGGCAAGGTTTCCCATGGTTCCTGCTTGTTCGTAGAGGTTACACATAAGTAGATGTCCAATCCTCTTCAGACTGAGCATTGAAACCATGAACAAAGCAACAATGGGGGTGGATCTAGGCACTCCTTTCTAAGCATGTTGAGAATGGCTCATATAATGCCTAAACTGGACGAGGGAGCTTTGAGAGTAAGAGTTCTGTTCCATTTTCTCCAGAACTTGGTAGGTTCACCTCTCAGAAGGCAAGATCCTTTCACTTCACCCTCCTGCCTGGCTCACCAAATGTTACACTCCAATCAACTTTATTGAGCCAAAGCCCCATTAAGACCTTGGCAGAACCTGATAGGGTTATCACCATCACAGCAAAATCAAACTTAATTGCCCTGGATGCTGCCTTTTTCTGAAATCTTCTTTGCTTCTCTTAAAGGGATGGTCATATAAGGAAGTAACATATTAGAAGTCAATAAAGGCAAAGAACAGAAAAGTAAGACATCAGAAAGGTAAGGCACATAAAATGATTTTTAAAAAAACAACAACAATAACAGCAACAGAAGTGGAGAAAGGCAAAATGTGTTCTAGGAAGGTGTTGTAAAACAAGTTGTCACATCAATCTTTTTGTCTCAAAACAAAATGGGTGACATTATGAAATACCAGGTAGAAAAAGGTGGATCATATGACAGCCCGTTTCTGTTGTTTGCACAAACATGTGTATTTTTAAGGTTAAGAACTAACTTTGATATTGATAGTCTTTAAACAATCAGCCATATTTCTTCAAATGTTTGATTGGAGTACTATATATCTAGGTACCTCAAAAGGACTAAAATAGCTGAAGCTTCCTAATAGTTTCTATATTTAGAATGCCTTGTGTTTGCCCTTTATTTCCCTGATGTAACAATCACAGCCACCCACACAAGTCTGTCACTTAAGCCAATATAATTTGTACCCTATTTATCTGCTCGATACTCTTCAGCACAGAACACTAAAACTCAGCTTTTTCCTGTTGACCTCTCAGCTGTCTGTCACCAAAGAGACAAACTTCTTTCTGTCACTCAGCCAAACAAGCACTGGCAATGGAATAAGATTTATTTGGCTAATATGTCTGCTTAATGCCATCAGTAGCTGTGGGCTTTTATTTCAACCATGACCTTCCAATACTGAGATCAACTTTAACTGGCATTTATGATGAATAAAATCTGCCAGATACAAGTTAGAATAGCTTAAGATTTATGCCTGTAAAAACAGTAATGGGTGAAGGAAGAGAAGCTCTGAGGAAATAATATTCAGCAAGGAAGTTCTGAACATATTGAAAACAGGTCAAGAGATGACACAATACAGCTAAGCACATGCTAGAATTTAATAATCTGGAAATATAAGAGGAACTCACAAGAGGACCCCAACCCTAAGGAACAAATTGTACCTATTGTGTACTAAGATTGTACACTGATGTCATTTGGATGTACTCAGATTATTCTTGGTTCATGGCCAAGACAGTAAACTTCAAGGACACAGGAACAAAACAGAGTATTTGAAAAAGTGAGGAGAGTCTACTGCAAGATGCCAATCACAGGAAGGACATTGAAACTGAAATGAAAAGTGAAAATCAGTCTGCTAGCAAGCCAAATCAGAGTGATTCATGTCTTATTTTACACTTCTGTTTGGATTAGGTGACCAGACTGAGACCATGGATTCCTTCAGCGCCAGTGTCCACGCTGGACCCTCAATCAGATGCAGTTTGATCCACACCATAGCCCACAACTCCCCTCCTTTGATCCAGTCCTTTGCTGATCCCCCAGCTCTCTTTTTATGGTTTGTTGTAAAGCTAGTGAGCTGTTTAAATTGTTGCCTGGAGTTAGGGGAAAAGACAGTTTTCCCAAGCTCTCCATGATGTACAAACATATATACACATACCACTACTGTTGTAGTTTGTCGGAGTTGTTTCTGTTTCATATTGATTTTTCTCTCTCTTTGTCTGTGCAGAGGAGATCGAGCGCTAAAATAGTGTATCAGGTGATCTAGCATTAAACTTGGTAGTTTGTTTTTAGAAAATACTCTGTGGTGACTAAGGAGAAAGATCACAGGGAGGGTTCCCACTGTCCAAACACATCATACTGAGTTTAGTACTCCACCAGAATGCCACCCACAGTCACCGCTTGAATCCCCCTGGCTTGAAAAAGTAGAAGCCCCAGTTGCCGGGAAAACCTCTCCTTCAGAGGCAAAAAGGGCCAAACTTGATTCATATGGAGCTTTACATCATGTGGTCAATTTAAAAACATTCAAATGCACCCATTTTACTTCCACAGCAAATCCCACACTATTTACCCATGCATTTGCAGCCTCAGAAAGAATAGTACAGAGCTAGAAAAGAGCAAGTGGAATTATCCAGAGGATGTAGCAACTTCCCTATGAGAAAATGATACAACATGATAAGAATTGCATAGAATAATGCATAATGCAGAAAACATGTGTAAGAAGTTTGTCTCCTTCGCTTTTAATGGTCACACAAGTGAGATAAAAGATTCAGGACAGATAAAAGGAAGTACTACTTCACACAGTGCATGCTCGTTGGGGATAATGAGATGTACAGTTCAATACATCTGGAGGATGCCAGGTTGGGAAAGCCTATTTTATCAGAGGCCTGACTATTGAGATTCGCCTGGCTCCCTCGCTGGATGGGTTCAAACGATTATTGAAGACTTGGCTCTTCCGCCAGGCTTTCCTTGATCATTAGGTTACTGAGATCTCAGCCTCCCTTTTACCATCCTTTTTGCCATCCTTTTCATCATCCTTTTACCACCTGCACTGCCATCTCTTTTAATTTATCTTGCTGGTTATTATATTTGTTTGAATGTATGCAATATTTTATTTTTTTATCGTGTCTTGATATTGTACTGTTCATTTTGTTGTTAGCCGCCCAGAGTGGCCTGGTTGCCAGATGGTGCGGGGTATAAATCCAATAAATAAATAAATATAAAAGACTTCAAAGTCAGGTAAGATAAATTGTTCATTCAGTTGTAGTTTGAACAGAATTCTGAGACTAATTGCCTTGGCCTGATTCTATTGACCATGGTATCGCTGGTACGTTCTTACTGATTTCTTATTTAACCTTCAATATGTTGCATTGTGTAATGTAGCAGAATGCAACTTCTCCTGTCACTGCTATTTTCTTACAGGGAAACTACACTCGTTAAATAACATTATGCTACATACAATTATTAAAGACACAGGAGACATCTTCAGATCTGCAATTTAACTGGTTTGGATCTAATGAAAAACATTCTGGAAAATAAAAAACAAATCTATTGTACACTGTGAATGTCATTCATCTCCTTTAACTGTTTGCACACCAACTGCATTGTAAACCTTTAGTAAGAAATGTACTCTGATTTTATGCTAGTGTATGATTCCTATGAAATGCTTCCTTTCTTAAAAACAGAGTACAAAATTCTCAGTTATGTATCATCTATAAGTACATAGTGTGGATAATTTTTTAAAAAGTAATATTAGCCTAATATGAGATTAGAAAAGTAGTAATTCTCATTTTACACCAAATCTTTCTATAAAGTTCCCACAAATATCCCACTGAAGGTAAATTAATCACTAATTTGATGTTTTCAGGTGACAAACAGCAAGACTGATCTCAAAGGCTTTCACAGCCAGGATCCGATGGTTGTTGTGGGTTTTTCGGGCTGTTTGGCAGTGTTCTGGATGTTTTCTTCCTAAAGTCTTCCTAACAAGCTGGACATGAAATCCTATTTCAAAATACAAACGTACTGGACAACACCAGCAATCATTATGTTAGACTACACAGGGAAGCCACTGAAATCTACAAACATCAGCACAGCTTCAACAAAAAAGAAGAAAGTCTAAAACTCAACAAAACCTGGCTCCCAGCACTGAAAAATGCAGCCTGCAAAAAGGTCAACGAACTCTATCCAGCCACAAGGACCGGTGATCACTGCACATGAAAGTCTAGTTAACGACACCCATCAACCACAGTGACAGATCATCTCCCCCCTTATCACAACAATACACCCATAACAAAAAACACCCTGATCACAGAAAACACCCAATCTCCTGGGGGAAAAAAACCACCTGATCCCACAGCTACAAATACTCAACAATCCCACACACTACACCAGAACACAGACAGAGTTCTAGCTCCTGTCCTCTGAAGATGCCGGCCACAGAGACTGGTGAAACGTTAGGAAGAAAAATCTCCAGAACATGGCCAAACAGCCCGAAAAACCCACAACAACCAGCAAGATTGATAATTCAAATTACAACTGTGACTGCTGCTTTACCTACCATTCTACTCTAGTTTGAGGAAGACTCTACGTAGAGTAGAGAAGGCAAGCAGGAAAGTAGAGAGGCCAAGCTTCATGGAGATTATCTCAACTGTTCCCCAGAAAGACTACTTTAAGTAAAATGTTTGACTGTCAGTTTGAAGTTTTCAAATAGGTTTGTTTCAGCATGTATATTTTAAAAAAAAAACACAGAGATACTGTGGCACCGTTAAGGCTAATGGATTTATTTCATTGTGAGCTTTACTAGATTACAAATCTACTTCCATAGACAACATATATTCTATATGTCTGAGGAAATGGATTATAATCCACAAAAGTTCACAATGAAAGAAATTACTGTATTAGCTTTAAAGATGCCACATTACCATTTGCTGTTCTTATACATGTTTAGGTTAAATATGCCTCTCTCTTTTTAGTGTTCAACAGAACACCTGTCTCATGACTCTCTCATGGCTCCTGGAAACTGTTGGGTTTAGAATCATGTAAAGCCCTTCCCTTTTGCTGTATGTTTGTGCTGTTCAGTTTTCTTTAGAAGGCAGTAATTTACGTCTTCCTTCAAATACATTGAAAGCCAGTGTGCTACACTGAATAGAGTGTCAGACTCAGGAGACACAGGTTCAAATCCCTGTTTGGCTAGATAAAGTCATTGGGGGATGCCAATGGTAAACCACTCCTTGAACATCTCATGTTCCCTGAAAACCTTGTTAGGATCCTCAAAGTCAAAAGTAATTTGATGGTACATAGCACACAATCAAATCCATTTTTCTGCAGCCAAATTATTCATGCAACACTTTCCTTCAAACTTACCAGCTGTTTGTTTCTGACATTATCAAGTAGCCTCGTGGTAGGTCCATTAAAGGACTTATGGGTCAGTATTTAGCATTTACATGTGTTTTTGAGGTTTTTTTTAAGTTAGATTTCTAGAATTGCAGGCAGCTACAGTCTCTGTGCCCATGGCCCTGATGAAAGTTGACCTTTTATTGCAACCAGTTAAAAGCAAGTATCTTGATCCTAAACAATTGTGTTGGAGTATCTGCCTGCCATATCACAGTAACATCCCTGCAAGACAAACACAGTGTGATGCTTTGTGACATTGCACTGGTATAACAGTACATCTTATCCTACTTGTGCACTTGCTGGAGTAATAAGGCTTATTACTGAGATATCTTTTGTCGCATCCTATTAGGACATTCAGATTTGGCCTTTTCTAAGCGAGAAATAAAATATTATCAATGTGTTCTGTTGCTATAGCCACTTGGGGATCCAAACATCTTTGTTGTACAATATGTATTCAGCATAACTAATGTTATTTACCATAGTTTGAGCTGCACACATGCTAAATGCAAAAATGAATTAATCATTCTTGGAACATAGTAGTCTTTTGAATTATTTTTGCGAATAATTGCAGCATCTGGAAGATTAGACACACGTCCCTGGGTATATCGTCTCAATCATGACAGATTATTTTAAAAGAATAAAATGTGCAGTTCCTATTTTGCTTATTAAGAACTGGCAACTATCATTTCTGGCTCTAATCCAAAAGGGAGAGTTTTTGCATTTGAAAGTCTAGACACAATTTCCTTTAGTATTCTTATGAGGTCTAATCATTAGACTGTATTTAGTCTTATAGACAAACCCAAACTCTGTGCATCTTCATTTGCTGTGCAACACTAAAAATATTTATCCATTGGCTAAAATTTTGTTGCTTAGTGTAGTAAGCCACACTGGAGTAGACCCAATGAATCAGTGAGGTTTTAATGAATAAGCTTCCCTGTAAGTTCTGTTGATTTAAATGGGCCTGCTTTAGTTATAATTTAGTACGTACACTGAAATAAGTTGCAACTGGAGCAGGGCCATTCGAAGGACCATATCTTTTTATATAATTCTTCCCAGCTTTTGGAATTTTCTAGGGACAGTCTTCTCTTGGCCCCACAGCCCTGACCAGTGTCTTTGGTGAGGATACGAGAGAGGGTGTTTTCAGTGGCTGCTTCCCAGTTATGGAACTCCCTCCCAAGCAAGGATAGGTTGGCACCTTCCCTGTCATCCTTCTGCCAGTAAACCAAAATCTTCCTTTTCAAACAGGCCCTTGGAAATTGAATGCTCTGGTGGGAAATTAGTTTTAGCTGGAGTGCAGCATTCTTTCTAATTTTATGGTGTATTTTTAACTAGTTTTAATGAATGGCTTTAAAAATATTTGTACACATTTAATCATAGTTTCATAGTGTAGTTTATTCAGCTTTTAGTTGTATGTGTTCTTTAGTAATTTGTGAACTGCCTTGGGCTCCTTTTTGGGAGAAAGGTAGGATTGAAATGAAACTGACCATAGCTGGAATCCTGCTGGTGTTGTTCACATGAAGTCTGTGTAATTTGCTGTAGCTAATTGAGGCTAATTGCTGGGGTGCTGGGGCACATCATGGTGGCACAACAGAGCACATGAACAGGTGACCCAGCCACACCCTGGCATGTTGTCAATTAGCTGCAGCAAAGACCAATAGGATTCTGGCAAACAAAGAAACAAACAAGCAAGCAAGCAAGCAAGCAAGCAAGCAAGCAAGCAAATAAATAAATAAATAAATAAATGAATGAATGAATGAATGAATGAATGAATGAATGAATGAATGAATGAATGAATAAATACTTTCAGTTTAAAATGTTACTTTTCAGGAAAAGCAAGAGCAGAAACAGGGCAGTGCAACCGCTGCTTCTGTCCAAGCATAACTGAAATGAGCAGGAGTACTGCAGCGCTCTCATATGGCATCTGTTACTTTTAATGGTGGGCCTTATTGGTGGGCATTGCTCTGTAATATAAAGTCCTTTCCAAGCAGCATAATAAGCCCATGAAGGGGAGAGGGGAATTGTATGTCCTGTCCCCACTCCCAGTCAGTGTTTACTCCTTTGAAGGTCTACAGACTACAAGCACATACATAGTTCTCCTAGGATCAGCTCTTGCCAATAACAATAATACTAAAATGAGTTTTACCACCGTAGAATCTGCCTTTTGCATTTCCCACATCAAGTTTCCTAACATCTCTGGGCTGTTCTTGGAAGCATTCAGAACTCGAACTAGGAAGGAAAGAGGAAAAGAAAAAAAAATACTAAAGATTTGTGCAAAGAACTTGTACTCTTGTATCATGTTGGAAGTTGCTTCCTATCAGCCACATCCTGAGGCAGCCAGAGAATCATGAAATCCAATCTTCTTCCCTCCTTTTGAACATGCTACATTACATGCTACATGCTCCTTTGGCAGGCTAAGCACCAAATGTTCATCTCAGTCTCCTGACAGATGGAATACATTACTCTCAGGATTATCTGCTCTGGGTACTGTATCCAACTCCAGCCAGACAGCAGAGCTTATACATAACTGTGGACAGAAGCATCAGCAAACACAACATTCCTGGGCCTGTGTGCTTTTCTTTTGAAAGGCTTGATGTAGAAACATCTGATGAAAAATATGCACAATTCTATGTTGTTGTTGTTGTTGTTGTTGTTTTAACAACGTCCTGCTGTCTTCCATAGATTCAGTTGTGGAGCCCTGGGGCTTTCAGAGCTGAAGCACCAGGAATTTTTTATGAACAGGAATGATTACGTCACCCGCCATTCACCTCTTTTCAACCTTTCCTTTTCTCCTTGAGCCTAGCTGCAATCTTCACAGCAGGTGGCGAGAAATGGGCTAGAACAGCAACTGTATATTATGAGTAATCATCACTGTATTCCAAAATATTTGAGAGATGAAGAACTTGGCAATGGAGCCAAGGGTTTGGAACTGGATTCCCCATTGTGCTTTGAGCAAAAGAACCAGCCTGTGTGGCCATGGGCAAGCTACATGGTCCCAGAGCACGCCCTGAAGGAGGGGCTGGTAAACCTGAGTATGCCCAGAAAGCCATGGGAAGGATTGCCATAAGTCATAACTGACCTGACGGCATGCAGTGATTCTTATTTTGTATGAACTGGCAACTAGGACATATTAGTTTCAGAAAAGACTGGCAGCAGTTAAGGAAAAGAGCTGCTGGAACTTCGGATACTTCTGAAGAAGTGGGCTCCAGTCCACGAAAGTTTATGCCGAATAAAACTTGTTAGATTTTAAGCTTCTACAAGATGTTGTTTGTGTAAAAACCGGCTTGTTAATAGATACCAGGAGTAGGCAACTTTGGGGGGGGGGGGGTTCCCCACAGCCCCTCCATGGGCTGCACCATGCCTGTAAATGGCTGGGGTGCCTGGGCAGACACTTCTACCGATAGTTTTGGGGGTAGGGTTCATGGCTATAGGGGATCGCCTCAAGTTCCCTGATGCAAAAACTGCCTCTCCCCTTAGGGGATTTTTAATTTTTTTTCAGGCACACATTTTAAAAAAACAGTTTTAAAATGTCTTCATGCTCGGATTCCATGGTAGCCTGAACACCCAGCAATTCTATATACAGAAACTGATTGACCCAAAAGCTGAAACTGACAACATGACAAAAAAGGGAAGCAAGTTAATAAAAGAGAGGACCTGAAGGAAATTAATTTATATTTATTTTATGTTATTTATATACCACCCAGTTAGTGAATTCACACTACTCTGGCTGGTGTACAGACAAGCAGAATCCCACAACGTTCACCAACTTCATTCCCATAAAAACAATAATATAGTCAAAGTGGCAATATAACCAACTTCAGTATGGTAGTCTACAGAAATCTGATATTCAGACATTAAAATAACTTCCTTGTTTTTTTAAATGTGAAATTGGTTGGTGGGTTGGTTCATTGATTGATTGATTGATTGATTGATATTCCACCTCTTTAGTGAACACACTACTCTGGATGGTTTACAAATTAAATTTTTTTAAAAATACCAAATCCATATGACCTCATATGACAATACAATCAATATGACAATTTAGATTTACAGTAAATCTAAAATAAACAGAAGGATGGAAAGCACAAGAAAATAAAAGAAAAATTAAAAAATAACCAATTAGAAATTAGTAGTGATCGCATCCAGCTGATACATTATTGAAGGCAGCTTTGAGATTAACTACAAAGACATGTAGAACAGCAGACATCTACCCATGTCTGATTGCACAAAATGGACGTACAAATTATTATGCTGTTGTTGAAGTTGCTGTGTTGGAGCATTCATGTTCAAGGATGCAACCAGCCACATATTTTCCCCAGAGACTCCATTCCACATCATGCACATACATCACATAGCCAATCAGCACCCCACAACCACTGACTACAGTATGCGCAGTCCTCATCCAACTAAAAAGAGGGAGGGGAATTATAAAGAATTTCTGATGCATTGTCATTATTTTGCAAATCCCAGAAGACCACCGCCACCATTTGTTGTGGGAAATGTTGTTTTGGCTATGTAAGGATCCATGCTTCTATTGAGCTTACTATTATTACTTAAGGGATTTGGTGATTCAAAAGTACACCACTGATATTTTAACAGATAGGTTACCGGTGCTGGACAACTTGAAGCTCATTCTGTGTAGAAAAGGCATAATCCAAAAGAAAATATACCTTTCGCATTAAAACAAAGCTTAGAAACCTTCCTTTTGAGGACTGGAGTTCCCAGAGCACTCCAGGCAGCATATTCAGTGGCCGACTGGGGAATTCTGGGAGTTGTAGTCCAAAAATAACTCTTCCATGCTCTGTACTAAAAGTAGTGCTAGTAGAACTCTGTGTCTGTAAGGTGTCCACAGGAAGGGCAGTTCCTGACTGGGACAGGGAGGTGTCCCCCATCCTAGTCCATGAGCTGCCCCAGGTCCACAGTATAGAGAGATCTCCTCTTCCCTATGGACATTGGTAGCTTCCATGCACAGGAGAAAGTTATTTGCAGTAGACAATAGTGACAAGGGGAACTAGCCATGGTCATAAAACATTGAGGAAAGCACATGCTCTGTCGTTGAACCAGATGCTCCCTGCATTTTGGTTCTTCTTATATAAAACAACAGGAAAAGAAAAGGGATGCTTGCAGGAGGGTATCTGAGGTGTCTCCTCTGCCTTTCCTTCCCTCCCTTGTCTTCAGGAGTGATGGGCGACAGCCAGGCTCCAAGCTGTGATAAGCCTGAAAAGGCATTTGGAAAGCATCAGTTATTGCTGTGCTAAGAAGCACTTGGCGAAGGCGGGAGACAGCTTGAGCTTTTCCTCCAGTGGGGGAGGTTGGCGTGTGAATGAGGAAGTAAAAGGCACTGAGGGGAAGAAGCCACACACCAAGCCTCCCACCTAATGCAGTTCCTGTCTTTGACACGGGCCTGTAAGATGCCCTTAAGAGACATACCCCATCTGATGACAAATGTTCAGGTGGGCTTTCAGTTAGTTGGCCCTGCCTTCTTCAAACAGACCTTTCCATCCTCCCCATCCACCCACATCCCAGCCCATAGTTTTCATTTCTTTTCTTCTAATACTCCAAATGCTACAGCTACTAAACCCGGAGCCGGAGTCCCGGAGGCAGTTCGTGTCGTTCTGGCAACTCCTGCGACGTCGCTGGAACCAGTTGTATTGGCTCTTGCCTTTCCACTGGACTATCTCAGTGATGTGGAGAGGGGGGATTTGCTGCTTGGGTAACAGCCTATCCTCCATATTATTTTACCCAGGCTTCGTGCTCTGGAGAGGACACTCCAGCTTCGCATACAGCATCAAAACAACACGGGAAGTAGCAGTTACCAGTTATAAGTCTTTGCTCGATTGGCGTAGAGCATGACGCCAGGGGCTACTTCTGACGGTGGGAGAGGTCATTGCACCTCACTAGGTAGATACCGCCCGCCTTAAGCTGGGCAGCCCCCAGCCAGTAAGGTGCTACCTCGCCACGGTCTGTTAACCGTGCGTGGGGTTTAGGGTAAAAGCCGACAAGCAGATCGATAACCCTGCACCATGCAACAATCATAAGAAAACTTCTGCCCTAAAGCTGGGCACCTGGAATGTACGGACAATGACCCCTGGCTTTTCTGACCACGGCTTTTCTGATGACCTGCAGGAAATAGACGATGTGCGCAAGACAGCTGTCATCGACATGGAACTGAGTAGACTGCAGATGGACATTGTTGCCCTGCAAGAGACGAGATTGCCAGACTCGGGATCTGTCAAAGAAAAAAACTTCTCATTCTTCTGGCAGGGAAAACCATTGAATGAGACCAGGGAATATGGTGTTGGCTTTGCAGTCAGAAATACTCTTCTGAGATCCATTGTTCCACCTACTGTGGGGAGTGAAAGAATCCTGTCTCTGCAGCTCCACTCATCAGCGGGACCGGTCACCCTCATTAGTGCATATGCACCAACACTGTCATCTGCTACAGAAGTGAAAGATAAATTCTACGACTATCTGGCAGCTACTATCAAAAAAGTCCCTGAGAGAGAGGCACTGTTCATTCTCGGAGACTTTAACGCTAGAGTTGGTGCTGATCACAATTCTTGGCCCACTTGTCTAGGCCGTTTTGGCATTGGAAAGATGAACGAAAATGGCCAACGCCTGCTGGAGTTTTGCTGTTATTATGGTCTTTGCATCAGCAACACATTCTTTAATACGAAGCCTCAACACAGAGTTTCCTGGAGACATCCAAGATCGAAGCATTGGCATCAGCTCGATTTGATCCTCACTAGACGTTCTAGCCTTCCTAGTATTACGATCACACGCAGCTACCAGAGTGCTGATTGCGATACTGATCACTCCCTGGTGTGTAGTAGAGTAAAACTGCGAACAAAGAGATTATATCACACGAAAAAGGAAGGAAGACCACGTATTGACATCAGCAAGACTTGCGATCAAAGAAAAGTGGAGGAATTTGCCCAAGCGCTTGAGGAAACCCTTCCAGGCCCGGCTGATGCAAATGCACCTGAACGATGGGAACACTTTAAGAACGCTGTGTATAACACCGCCTTGTCCACATTTGGCAAGAAGACCAAAAAGACGGCTGACTGGTTCGAAGCCCATTCGGAGGAGTTGATGCCAGCCATTGAGGATAAGAGGAGAGCTCTAGCAGCATACAAAGCCTGTCCTAGCGAGTACAACTTGCAAGCTCTTCGAGCTGCTCGTAGCCAAGTCCAACAGGCTGCCAGGAGATGTTCCAACGATTATTGGCTTCAGCTCTGCTCTCAGATACAGATAGCAGCGGACACAGGTAACATCAAAGGAATGTATGACGGTATCAGGCAGGCTTTAGGTCCAATACAGAAGAAATCTGCTCCCTTGAAGTCTGCTACAGGCGTGATCATCCAGGACCGAGCACAGCAGATGGACCGCTGGGTGCAACACTACTCTGAGCTATATTCCAGAGAGAATGTAGTAACCGAAGAAGCATTAAATAACATTGAGTGCCTGCCTGTCTTGGAAGAGTTGGACAGCGAACCAACCTTAGCAGAAATAAAAGCGGCCTTGGATTCCCTCGCCTCCGGCAAGGCACCTGGAAAGGATAACATCCCTGTTGAAGTGCTGAAGTGCTGTAAAGAGACCATCACTACCGAGCTGTATGAAATCTTTTGTCTTTGCTGGAGGGAAGGTGGAGTACCACAGGACATGAAGGATGCAAACATCATCACACTGTACAAGAACAAAGGAGACAGGGGCGACTGCAATAACTACCGTGGCATCTCTCTTCTCAGCGTTGTAGGGAAGCTGCTTGCCCGTGTTGTGCTGAAGAGGCTCCAGGTGCTCGCAGACAGAGTCTATCCAGAATCACAGTGTGGATTTCGAGCTAATAGATCCACCACTGACATGGTATTCTCCCTCAGACAGTTGCAGGAGAAATGCAGGGAACAACAACAGCCACTCTTTGTCGCCTTCATAGATCTCACAAAGGCCTTTGATTTGGTTAGCAGGGATGGCCTTTTTAAAATCCTTCCCAAGATTGGATGTCCACCTCGACTCCTTAAAATCATCAGGTCCTTCCATGAGGGAATGAAAGGCACTGTAGTTTTTGATGGTTCAACATCAGATCCCTTTGACATCCGAAGCAGAGTGAAACAGGGCTGTGTCCTCGCACCAACCCTTTTTGGGATCTTTTTTGCTGTCATGCTGAAGCACGCCTTTGGAACTGCAACAGAAGGTGTCTATCTCCGGACTAGATCAGACGGAAAGCTCTTTAATCTCTCTAGATTGAGAGCGAAGACCAAAGTCCAGCTGAAATGCATGCGGGATTTCCTCTTCGCCGATGATGCAGCCATTGTTGCCCACTCTGCTCAAGACCTCCAACAACTCATGAATTGTTTTAGCAAGGCCTGCCAAGACTTTGGACTAACAATCAGCCTGAAGAAAACACAAGTCATGGGCCAGGGCGTGGACTCACCTCCCTCTATTACCATCTCCACACAAGAATTGGAGGTTGTTCACGACTTTGTGTACCTTGGCTCAACGATCTCTGACACTCTCTCTCTAGATGTCGAGCTGGATAAACGCATTGGCAAAGCAGCTACCATGTTCTCTAGACTCACGAAGAGAGTATGGCTCAATAAGAAGCTGACGACATATACCAAGATCCAGGTCTATAGAGCCTGCGTCCTGAGCACACTCCTGTACTGCAGTGAGTCCTGGACCCTTTGTGCACGGCAGGAGAGAAAGCTGAACACCTTCCATATGCGTTGCCTCCGACGCATTTTTGGTATCACCTGGCAGGACAAAGTTCCAAATAGAGTAGTCCTAGAACGAGCTGGAATTTTTAGCATGTATACATTACTGAAACAGCGACGTCTACGTTGGCTTGGGCATGTCGTGAGAATGGCTGATGGTTGGATTCCAAAAGACCTCCTGTATGGAGAATTAGTGCAGGGAAATCGCCCCAGAGGGAGACCACAGCTGCGATACAAGGACATCTGCAAGCGGGATCTGAAGGCCTTAGGAATGGACCTCAACAGATGGGAAACCCTGACATCTGAGCGTTCAGCCTGGAGGCAGGCGTTGCATCACGGCCTCTCCCATTTTGAAGAGACCCTTGTCCAGCAGACCGAGGCAAAGAGGCAGTCACGGAAGCAGCAAAATCAGGGAGCCGGACAGGGGACAGATTGTATTTGTCTTCAGTGTGGAAGGGATTGTCACTCTCGAATTGGCCTTCTCAGCCACACTAGACGCTGTTCCAAGTCCTCCATACAGAGCACGTTACCATAGTCTTTCGAGACTGAAGGATGCCTAATACTAATACAGCTACTAATCATATCCAGTGTTCATTGTTTGTTTGTCTGATTTTTTTTTAGTTTTGCAAACCCCACAATTCCTAGGAACATGCTGTCCGTCCCCCCCATTTCTCTCTTTTTCCTTCTTTTCTGAGTGAGGTTCCAAACCTATGGAACCTCACTCAGCACCTAAGTTTGCTATTAAAACTTACTGACAGACACAACTTGCCCATAATTTCTCTCATCACCCTTCAATGTTGTTGTTATGTGCCATCAATTTACCCCTGACTTATTGCAACCCTGTTAATGAGTGATCTTCAAAATGTCATGTCCTCAACAGCCCTGCTCAGCTCTTGCAAACTTAAGCCTGTAGTTTCCTTTAGGGAGTCAATCCACCTTGTATTTGAGCTTCCTCTTTTCTTGTTGCCTTCCACCTTACCAGCATTATTGTCTTTTCCAGATAATCCTTCCTTCTCATGATGTGCCCAAAGCAAGGTAACCTCAGTGTCATCATTTTTGCCTCCAGAGATAGTTCAGACTCAATTTGTTCTAAAAAAAACACCCTTGTTTGTCTTTCTGGCAGTCCAGGGAGTCCTCAAAGCTATCCTCCAGCATCATGTTTTTAACAAATCAACTATTTTCCTCTCAGCTTTCTTTACTGTCCAGCTTTCACACTCATACATGGTGGTCAGAAATACAAGAGTGTAGGTTATCTTGGTTTTGGTCTCCAGTGACACTTCCTTACACTTGAGGGTTTGCTTGTTTGCTTGTTTGCTTGTTTGTTTGTTTGTTTGTTTGTTTAAACTTGCACCCTGCCCATTCAGTGGACAAGCCACTACTCTGGCAGCTTCCAGGAAATAACAAAAATATACTGTACAACAAGGTTTTCACTTGCTTACAGACGCCCAGGAGGATGGGTGCCAATCACACCTCCAAAGGGAAGGAGTTCCAGAGTGGGGTGACCACTACCAAGAAGGCCCGGCCTCTGGTTGACAACTTCCAGGCCTCTCTCGGAGTGGCCATCCGCAGCTTCAAGGATTGGGAGGTGTGGGTGGGATGGGAGGATGGCCTGAGGAAGAGGTACTCTGACAGGTAGCGAGGTCCTAAACCATAAGGGGCTTTATAAGTTAACATCAGTACCTTGAATTTGACCTGGAAGCCTGATCTTTTCTAGTTCCTTCCTTGCCCCCTTTCCGAGTCTCAGTCTTCTTCTGATTTCTTGGCTGCAGTCTCCATTAGGATTGATGACTGAACCAAGGTACACAAAATCTGTAACTATTTCAATATGCTGATGACACGGAACTCTGTCTCTCCTTCTCCACCTCTGCAATGAATGCCGTCCAGACACTCAAGCACTGCTTGGCTTCAGTATTGGAATGGATCAGGGCTAACAGGCTTAAACTGAATGTGGACAAGACTGAGATTTTATTCTGGGGGGGTGTCCAACAGGTAGGTAGGGTCATCCCTAGACTGGATAGTGTTACCCTCCCATTTAGGGATCAAGTTCATAATTTGGGTGTTCTTCTGGACCTGGCTCTTTATTTATTTTATTATTTATTTATTTATTTATTGTATTTTTACCCCGCCTATCTGGTCAGACAACCACTCTTTCTTGGGAATCCCAGATCACAGCCATGTCCAGATTGGTCTCCAACCAGTTGAGGCTCATTACCTAACTCCACCCCTACCTAGATGAGGTCTCCCTTAGGACATTGGTGCAGGCACTGGTCATCTCCCAGACTGACTACTGCAATGCTGTCTATGTGGGAGCTTCCCTTGAGAGTCATCTCCCAGACTGACTACTGCAATGCTGTCTATGTGGGAGCTTCCCTTGAGACTGACCCAGAGACTACAGTGGGTCCAGAATGCAGCAGCCAGACTGGTGAGTGGTGTCAGCAAATTTCATCACATCACCCTAGTTCTGACTAGCTTCACTGATTACTCGTTGTATCCCAGATCAAGTTTTGACACTCACATATAAAGTCCTTCATGGTTTGAGACCACATTCCTTGTCAGAGCATCTTTCCCCAATGTCATCTGCCTGGCCCACCAGATCCTCCCTGGCCAGGCTCCTCTGTGTGGCCACCCTTTGGGAGGCCCAGAAGTCTTCTACAAGGGGCAGGGCCTTCTTCCTGGTGGCTCCAAACTTATGGAACCATCTCCCGGAGGAGCTATGCCTGCCTGCTTCCGTTTTCTCATTTAGGAGGCAACTTAAAACATTTCTTCTCAGGGAGGCCTTCATACTGACCTTGGTTGATGGATTGCTTACCTCCTGTCCTATTATCACTATGTACCATTGTTTTTTATGCTGTTCTGTATTTTAATCTTACTGTTTATTGTCTGTTTAATATATGTTTTAATCTGTGTTAAACGGCCCCGAATAGTGCACTAGGACTAATGGGGCAGTATCTAAATTAAAGGAATAATAAATAAATATATTTTTTTCATTGTCAAGGTTAAAGTTGTGTAGTTCTATAGTAATGGTTTTGGTCTTCTTAATGTTAAACTACAGACCCTTTTTAAAGCCACTACTGCTTCTTGTAATGGCACAGTCTGTAAATCACACATGGTTGTTATTTCAGTTTGTACTGAATCTTATTTTTGGAGAACTGGAAAACATACTCATTCCTCAGACATTCCTTAGTGAGATTGTTTGCTTTCACTGTGTATATGTGCTTGCTAGAATGCATAAAGCTGTTAATTTTTTAAAAAAATTGCACAAAAAATTTAAAATGCTGAGCTAGAAAAGGAACAGCATATCTAGTGAAATCTGAACTTCAAAACACTGGAAAGAAATGACGATTTGTGTGTGTGTGTCTGTGTGTGTGTGCACACACAATTTAAATCTGAAAGATGAAACTGAGCCTGTCAGCAAGTAGGTTGACATCAAGAAAGCTCTTAGATATGTTAATGAAGATGATGATTGGTGCATTCTAAGTAAACAGCAAAAGCTTTTTTATCCTCACACAGCCCCTTTAATCATAGTTGATTCTCATGTGTAGGGTCAAAGGTTCAGATCCATCTGTTCCAACAATTGAAACCTCATACAATTTATTTGAGCATTGATTAAACAGAGGAAATGTGGAGGAGTCAAACAAGTCCAACACTATAAAAAGAATGGGCCCCAATGGCGTAGAATTTGCAGAACCAAACCTCCAAAGAGCTGATGCTCAATTAAATTCTATGGGATTTAAATTGTTGAAACACAGGGTGTGAACCTTTGAATGCAGATGTCTGAACCTGGCCCTTAATCTGCCCAAGGATTCTATAATAATTTAAAAGTGTCAGATGAAACTCAGCAAAAACAAACAAAAAGAAACATAAAGAAAAAAAACCTAGTGTGGAAGTGCCCATTGTTTCACGTATGTATCCAAAATAATGTTGCTTTTAGGATGTCCTGGATTCTAGGCATGCCTGTGCTAATAGCTAAACCAATTTCAGGTCTGTTTGAGGGTTAATTTATGTTAGAGATTGCCAGAAATTGGTTTTAAATAATGCTGTGACACATAGTGGCTATAATATGTAAGAGCTATTTTCCATGTGGTTTAACCTAATTTCTTGAAGACTCTCCAAAATAATTATAAGGATTGTATGGTGTATCAAGTGATTATTTTTAATGCTTATTTTCTACCATCATCTCATTTCCCCTCTGTGACCACTGCTATTCCTGCCCAGGGTGGGGATAGGCAGGTAGGTCTTCTTGACCATAGGCTGCCTTACTCCAAACTCTTGTTGCTGTTGGAATTTGTTTTTAATAGGATAGGGGAATGGGGCATAGTATTTAGTTTGGCACCTTGTAACTCCTGCCCCAACAGTTCACCGGTAGGCTTAGTTACCTTCACTAGCCCCCTGTTGCTCTCTGTCCTAAACTGGGCTCCAGTTCCACTCCAAGATAGGAGGGGGCTCTTCAGAGGCCTCAGCCCAGTCCTCTGACTCTGAGTTTTTTGAGGATTATGAGTTCTCCCTGCCCCTTTGAAACCTATCTCCCATCAACCTCTCCTGGCTCCAGCCCACCCTCCAGGTGTGGCTCATCCACCTTTGGACTCCCACCAGGGCCCTCCTGCTTTTTGCCTCCTGTGTCTTCAGGCCACTCTACCAGCAAGGTCTTTGGGAAGTCCGCCAGGCCCCCTTACACTCTCCTGTCACAGGATTTTCTCAGAAATGCATGCCTCTGCAATCAGACTTGATCAGTCCATGTTTACCTTCCAATGATCAGTCACTAAATAAAGTATACTAAATGCAAGTTTGGGTAGGTGAAGAAAATAATATATTAACGAACAGATGTCGTTCACCACTTGTGGAAGCATCTCTGGGAAAAAGTATCATCTAGTTTGCTCTTTGGAGTGTGAGGAACATTCTTTGTTAAAGGAATCAGGTAAACTGCAGACATGATGTCTGGAGACTGTATGGTATTCCTTGAATGTGCACTTTACACATGATCTTCTATATAGATACAATTCCATTATCCTTTTTTTTTTTTAAAGAAAAAGCATGTGCACCCATTAAACATGACAATAAAAGCATATAATTGTGTTTTTTCTGAAGATTCCTTAATGATCCTTCTGGTTCTCTATTTAGCAACAAGGAAATAGTGGTTTCAGACACAGAACAGTAAAAATATTTAATTGGATTATTAGAACCTCCTAACTTGGTGGAATAAAAGACAGCAAAAGCTGACTATAAGAATTAATGGTTATAATTACAGGCAGCTCATTACTGGAGTAACAGTACATTCCCCTCCCAACTTGGAGATGCAATGACCCCCTGCTGGGTCCATGTATTTTCCATGTGGTTTAACCTAATTTCAGTTATGATGATGAGAAAGATTATTGGTCAGAAAGATTGTTTCATCTTCTTTAGCAAAATGACATGGCCTGTTGACACTGGTGAATCCATATTTGTGGCAATAATTTCAATTTGCCTGTTGTAGATTCATTTAAAGCATTCTGGCACTTTAAAAAGCCATTTTATCTAGAGGCAAATTGACTTTAATAGATCAGTTTAAAAAATACATTTCTGTCAGAATGTGAAACAGTAAAGCATGGAAGCTGATTGATTTATTTTTCAACATCTAGAAGAAAGGTTTTTTCTTTGGAAGATATCGCTTTTCAGCAGAGCTTCTGGAGCAATTTAAAATTAGCATAAACTATATTAGGGGCAGAAATATTCTTTAAGGCCTATGGGCTAAATCCAGCTATTTGATCCATAGTGGTCTCATGGAATCAATGGAACTTGTACAAGTGTTGACTTAACAGGTCTAACTCATTCAGTGGGTCTGCTGCTTCTGGGACTAACAAGTGGATTAGTCCAATGTTTTCTGCTTTCTGAGTTAGGGATCAAGTGAATCTGAGGAGAAAATGGTGGAGCTCATGTGTTCTGTGCAGGGAAGCCCTCCCAGGATCAACACCAGGCACTGGCTGCTAAATGAGGCTGATGTACAGACTGGAGAAAAGAATTGCCCTGTCCAGGAGACTTGGAGAGCTAGCTAAGTAGGCACGGGGCAAGGCTGTGGCTCAGTGTCTCCATGTTGTTAACTGTCTTAACAGTATCCAGGGCTTGTGACTAGTGAGTTGTGCCTGCATATCACACAAAAGGTAAGCCATCAAGATAAAATAACTGTTGTGTGATAGAATAAAACGACATAAATAATCCATGCTAGTAGTTGCTGGTACTTTATCAAGTAATAAGCAGCAGACATATAGCCTTGTTCAAGCAGCAGACATATACCCTTGTTCTTGCCTAGGAACATAGGAAACTATCTTAGACTGAGTGAGACCACTGCTGAATCTTTTTAGCATAGTCATCTTTGACTAGCAGCATCTCTCCAGAGACTGAGGAAGGATTCTTTCCCAGCCCAACCCAGATATCCTTGGCATTTCCAAGTATTAACCAGGTCTGACTCTGCTTAGATTCCAAAATTGGTCAAAATCATCATGTTCATTATGGCTAATTTGTTAAGATTTCTTCTCTCTTATCTTGATGTCAGACAAAAATCAGAAGTAATTTATGCTTGTAGCTCCGTATACAAATTGAGGTGATCCAGGGTTTGTGAGCTGCTCAAGGTCATGATTTTGGCCCTCCATAGACACACATACACTTCAGTTTCAACAGCATAAATCTCTTACTTCAGAAGGAGAACAATTTTGCAGTGTGCACATGATCTGCAACACAGGGAAGCACCATGTTGTGTCCATTTAGCAATGATGGGTGCAGTTTTCAGTCATGCCAATGGTGAACATCATGTGATAAAAAATGCACAAAAGAATACATTGGAGAGAAAAATTCCCAGTCATAAACAGTGAGATTGCTGATGTGTTCATTGCATTAATAATGTGTTAATTGTCAGCTGGCTCATATATGTATGTACGGCACCTCATGACTCACAACTGAAGGATGAACTGGCTCCACAGAAGAGCTGTTTGGTTTTGAGGTGAAGTGAGGTGATACAAATGGCTTACCAATAATGTTTGATTAGTGACTCATTCTCCATCCAGAAAGGAACCTTGTGTTTCAATATAGGGCAATGGAGGGGAGGAATACTGAATGACTGGCATTCTTTTTTCTAATTAAATTGGGAGAAACATTCCACTCAAGACCACCAAAGGTGGAATCTGAAAACCTTCACCTCTGACTGGAGTATGCAACCCCCATTTTGAAACTTATTTTTAACAAAGAAATCTGGCACAGAAATCTGGGCATTATTTTTGGAACTTTTATGGTTTTTTTCTGCACCATCCACAGCTTTGTGGTGCCCAACCTGCATGGGGTTGGAAGCTAGCTTCTGGTTGAAATTCTTAGTAGTCTAATAAAGGCATCACCCACACTCTTGCCTTTGGCTCATATGTGCAAGTTACACAAGGGCCTGTCCCTTCATTAAACAAAACAAAGCAGCTGCCTCAGGCATCACGTTCTGAGGGCTCTTTAAACTGCAATAGGTTGTTGGTTACAATGGTCACCACTGCAAAGCTTGCAAATCAAAATATGATTAAAACAGAGACTAAAATATTGTATCTACTTTATCCAAAGCAGGGATGCAAAGAATTCATTCCCGTCGGTTCAGATAGGTAAGTCCAGCAGAACCTCCTCTGAGAACCCAGATGGGCGATCCTGTAAAGGCTCAATAGGAAAGGGAAAGAAATTAGGAACCAAGAGATTTAGGGGGGAAAGGTTGAGGAAAGAAAGCCTCTTCTCTCAGGGTGCAGTGGTTTTTTTTGTTCCATTGACACTCCTAACTTTTCCAGCATTCTGATTGGTCCTGGTTCCTTTTCCCCCAATTGCCAACCACAAGACGGGTCTTCATTGGTGAATAACATGGTAGGCCAAAACCTGTGGAGACATTTTCTATTTTCAGGGGCTGACATTACCATGGGCACCATATCTCTATATAAGGAACATCCTAGGCTCTCGGGTAACAAATTTACAGGAGTCTAGACACTATGCATCTGTCTCCATACTGGCCCATAGTTTTAGACACAAAGAAGCTTCATAAGCACAATGAAGTTGTTCCCAGCATCTCATTTTCCAGGGAAGTAGAATCTCCTGCCCTGTCTAGGAGCCAGGCCTGCCTTTGTCCCATCTTCTTGCCTCCTTTTATGACTTGTTCCACTTCTGAGCCTCCTGTTCCTGATATCTAGGAGTCTTATGGATAGGGCCTGAGTAACAGTGTATAGCTGATCTGTCCCTTTTCTCTTTTTCTCTTTTCCTAGCAATCCTTAACTTTGGCAACAGCTGGCTTGCACCATTTTTAAATAAAGCTGCCCATGATGTAAGATGCTTAAATTCTTACTCTAGAACATGACCATAGATTTGTCCAGAGACTGAGTAGGTGGTTCAAAATCATTCTGAGCTCATAACACATTAAGCTTTTCTGAGACTTTTGTCTCAACAGGCACCTCACTGGCCTCTAGAAAGATTTGACAGTATTCATGCAGCTGGCTCTTGCTTCAGAGGCAGCTCGACAGGGCAGCCTTGTTAGCTCCAAGGCTTTGGCAACTGTGTATCACTTGTCAATACCGGCCTTACTGCCTCTTCGGCCAGCCGGCCTCATGTAAAATCCTATGTATGTATGTAGATCAAAAGCAGAATTTATTTCAGCCATAGAGCCAAATTGGATCTCTAAAGACCAAGATGGTTTTGCCATTAAAAACTGCCAAAGTGGAAGTTATCAGTGGACAAAAGGTCCAGCTTGGGCATGGATCAGAGTTGGGCCGGTTTGCAATCTCCTACATGTCATGCAATCACCAGGAAATAGTTTGCACCGGATGTGCTACAAGTGGTCAAAGATGTCAGCTATTTCCCCATCTGACTGCACCTGAACAGATCTATTTTAGCACAAGCTTTCATGGGATAGAATTCACTTCCTGAGATGTGTGGAGTATAATATTTGAGCCTCAGAAATAAATATCTAGTACACATGGCTATGGGAGTGGGATCAGATTGAAATGGGCACAGAAAATGATAAGTCATCATCTTTACACTGGTCATAAAGGTTTGAAGTGCTGGCTAGCAAAAACAAGGTACGTATATGGCTATTCTGTCCTGCTCTGTTCCAGTTTGTACTTCTTCTCTTCTTTCTTTCTTCCTCTCTGTAATTAGCTAATTCTGTGCTCAAAGCAAGAACATAAAATTGTGCTCCCCACTCCTTATTGCTCTCTGAAAATTGTGGAGTGCTGGGGTGCAGAAAAAACACAGAACCATGAACATGTAGGATACTGTGTCAAGTTTAACATCCACAACCCTTGGTTCAGTTTGAATTTATGAAATATACCCCTTTTCTTAATGGCATTAGTTGTTTTGGACAATAAATGCCTATTTTTGTGTATTTTTCTGCACCCCTCAGCTTTGTTTGCCTAAGGCAAGTGCCTCGCCCATGGTACAACTCTGTAGGTGCCAATATGCCCAAATATGGCTGCAAACCTTTCCTCAATTTACATAGAGGAGCAATCTAAACACACTCTGCTGTTAGCCCAGCCAGCATAGATCTGCTGGGCTCACAGAGAGCCTTCACAAGTGATAAGTGTAGCTAGCATGCTGTGCACAGTGCAGCAGAGAGTCGGTCAATCAAGTATGGGGTGGGGAGGGTGCATTCTCTTTCAGATGGACATGGCTGTAGACCCCTGTGGCTTAAATCCATCCCTTTAAGAAAAGGGAAAACAAAAGCACAAAGAAGAGAAGATGGATGATCTTCACAAGCCACAAACTAAGTTCCAAATGTACCCATTTTATCTCTTGGAGTGTTACCATGTAAAACTCATTCTGTTCATGTACCCCAACACCAGGAAACCAAGACCTTTTCTACACAGCTGATCAGCTCCAGCAGTGAACATGGCTTCTCTCTTCCCAACAGCAGGCTTTTATATCTGAAGACTCAGTCAAAAGACTTAATATCTAAAGCAATCAAAGCATAAAGATTTTTTAAAGGGGCAAGCTGGGGAAGCAGTTTGCAAAAAAGAAAAAAAAAATCTCAGTAACAGATTGCTGAGCGGAGAGAATAACAGGTCAAACCAAAGAAAGAATGAGAACCCAAGCAAGCCCCAAACTCAAGTTGAAAACATACATTTACCCACTCTTTGCCTCTAACCAGTCTGACAATAAAACCCTTCTGCTTGCTCACTTTGTTTACTCACTAAAAATACAGTCCCAGGAAGCAGAGATTTGTTCAGTGCTAAACTGATCTCAGTAGACTGAGTTGTAGACTGGCTTAGATGGCTGAATAAAAATATTATTTCTGAGGATATTAGCTAAATAACACATCCAATCATAAAAATGTTAAACAGTATTTTAAGTCACAAGTAAATATGACTAAGGAAGGAAATACACACTCCTACACAGAAGTTTGCAGTACAACCTACCCATACTGAAATTTGTAGCATTTAACAGTCATGCCTTCTTTTCCATGTTTCATATTTCCTAGTCTCAAAAGATTAGAATGACTTCAGTGGCAAGACAACTAATTATTTAATCATTATAATAGCACTCTGTAGTCTGCAAGAAAATGGCAAAAGGTGGGGGGGGAATCTTCCATTGAAACAAGGAGATATTTTAAAATGTTAAAAGCAAAATTAATTTCCTTAGCCATCAAATGCCATTCTATCTAAAACATTTTATTAGTATCTTAGTACATACACAGACGGTGAGAACTAGAGATGGGCATAAACTGCTGGTTTGGCAGTTCAGTCCCGTTTGTTTACCGCCTCAACCGTTCAGTGGTTCACCCACTAGGAAGCAGTATCCCGGTTTCCCTGTCCTGCCTCTTCTGGGCACTGCCTCTGAGTGGGAGTCTGCCAGAGGGGCAGGGTGCTGAACTGCCAAACACCTGTCAGTGTGGTAAACGAACCAGGATGAACCACTGAAGCAGTGGTTTGTGCCCATGTCTGGTGAGAGCTAAGCAACACCTCAGTCAAGTGGACTTTTTCTGGGTCCAGAATTTAAGCAAAATGTTTTGGCTTCTTCCTTCTTCTGTTGCTCAGGTAAACACATGCTGTTTCCCAGATGGCAGTTATATAAGGGAAGAAGCAGGTGATGTGGGCAGGGTCTGAGGAGAGAGAGTGAGAGAGTGGGCTTTTATAAGCTGGCACTCCAGGGCTCCATTCCCGCTGTTGCTGTTGCCACTCCTGGTGACGAAGATACCTCCTGCTCTGGAAGTCCTGCTGCTGCTGCATGGGGAAAGAATCTATAGGAACATGCGAACATGTTGTACTGGTTGAGAATGCATTGATACCACATTGGTACAGTTTACAACCACTTTGTCGGCAAGGGGAAAATAAACCAGAAATAAACTGCTGGCCGGGAAATTGAGTCAATCTCAGCCATGTGTCATGTGCTCACAAATTTATGGAACAATTAAAAAAAACACAGCCATATCAATATAACATTCAGATTTATCCATCCCAAGACAGATAATGTGTGTGTGCATTGTACATTTCACCTATCAGTACCGCACAGAAGTGTATTCATATCCATAGTGTACCACCCTTGTTGAATCCTACACTTTAGAATCTGGCATTCCTAATTACATTTTTATAACCAAGTGACTTAAATGAAGATAAATATATAATTAAAATTTCAAGAAAAAAGTATAGTAGATGTTTCAGAAACCCATTATCTGAGAAGTTCCATATAAAATCACTAAATAAATTGAATAATGCAGAAAGAAAGAAAGAAAAGAAAGAAAATTTATATCTGCTATATGGTGCTACTGCATATTTGAGCCATCCCTTCATTAATCAAGGACTCTGGATGACTTTCAAAATCTATAAATCAGTGAAATGCAACATAAAATAAAATAAAACACACACAGTTTTGAAACAGTATCAGTGCAACTAGCGTTAAAAATTACAAAACTCAGCATAAATTCAGTACAAGTTCAACATTTAAAGCCAGTACAAGAAGGCAGAAAATCAATACAAAACAATCTAAAAACTATAAAAGGGAAAGTGTCAAAGTTCTGAAACATACTAAAAAATACAGAAATAATAGAACTAAGGGGCAGGGAGAGAGACAGGAATGGGAAGAGTTTATTTTTTGGATTACCAGCATGGCTACTAGCCACATTGGCTGAGGTATCCTGGAACTCTCATTCAAATGAGAAATATTTTCCAGTTCTATGAAAGGATCTCCATCTCATAATGATAAGACTAGAGCATAGATGCCAGATAAGCCTCTCTGTGGAAAACAGGACACATAACCAGGGTGCCACAATCAAATAAGACTTCTTCCTCGAGGGCCACCCGCCTCAACCCACTAGGCAAAGGAAACTGTGAAGGGCCTCTAAAGCTGGGGACAGCTGTGTCGTCTATGGCAGCAAAAGGAAGGAATCTTGTAGCACCTGAAGACCTAACAGGTTTCATCTGGCAGACACGTTCATGGACTGCAGCCTGCTTCTTCAGAGTCACCAAGAAGAGAGGCTGGAGTCCAGAAAAATAAAACGTGTTGGCTTTCAAGATGTCATGTAACTCCTTGTTAATTTAGTAAGTGTTATGCATACTGCATTTTGCAATAACTGCAGGATTCCCTATTATTACAAAGAATTATCTTTTCATTTAATAATTCTGAATGTACTGCAAATCAGTCTAGAAGCTCTTGGATAGTTTTATCAGAAAGTAATTTTTCTACAACCTTGAAACTGCCATGTGGTCATAAAGGACCTCCTAATGACAGCAACTGTCACATTTCTCCCTGGGAATTGTGTGCCTCGCCTGCACATTGATTCTCACCAAGTGCTAACCACCTTCCCTATTAACAGCATGCCCATCTGTGAAAGCCCCAGCATTCTTCCCACTTGCAAGATGATATGTCAGTTCCAGTAACAGGTAATTAACAAAGAACCATGAAAGCTCTCCCTTTCCTTCAAAGCTCTCTTCCTCCATCCCAGGAATACCATATGCCCCTTTATTTATATATTTATGATGGAAACCTGTTGACACGAAGTTACGCATCCACAGAGAGAAGATATGATAAGGAAGATGCCAAAAGAGCAGACGGGCAAGCCAACGGGAACCTAAGAAGCGGAGAAAGATGCCATGTGGTGTCCAAACACGTTGTGAAGGAAGACAACAGGGAGGTGCACTATATAAAGGTGTTGATACACTTCCCACAATGTACCAGATTAAAACAGAGCTGTGATATAATATTTCAGTTGTTATATGTAAACTGAAACAAAATAAAAATTATTTTTGAAAGTCTAGTTCTAATTTTTAGATTGGCTGCATTATCTGATATTGTTCCAATAAAAAACAAATTTAATGGCCACAAGTTTATTATATATAATACAATAGTATTATATGTATACTGTATTATATGTATACCTTGCTTTCCTTCTATTCTGCTACTAAACACAGCACCTGAGGCCTGCTTTGAATGTATGTTATCTCAGGTTAATAAGCATGAACCTAGTTGAGAGCTTTGAAAAAGTCACTATTCTGGACTAGCCACATTGCCTGAGAGATTCTAAAAATTGTTGTCCAAAAGAGGAATTGTTCCCAAGCTCTGGACCTAGTGCCTACTTGCTCTGTTCCAGGGTTTGGACATGATTAACTACAAACATAAGTTGTTATGTGTCATCACGTTGCCTCCGACTTGTGGGGTGACCCCGAATCACCTGTCCTCAAAAGCCCTGCTCAGCTCTTCTAAACTCAAACCTGTGGCTTCTTTTAGAGAGTCCTTCCATCTCATATTTGGTCTTCTCCTTTTCTGCTGCCTTCCACCTTTCTCAGTATTTTTGACTTTTCCAGAGAATCCTGCCTTCTCGTGATGTGCCCAAAGTAGGACAGCCTCAGTTTCAACATTTTTGCCTCCAGAGATAGTTCAGACTTGATTTGCTCTACAAACCATTTATTTGTCTTTTTGGCAGTCCCCATAATTACCTGCAATTAGTTTCTTTTTGGGGTGGCTAGCAGGTAATGATGTTACATTCAAAAGTAGCATAAGGACCAGGATCAAAGTTATTTTATTGGTATAATAAGTAGTGCATTCACAATACTTTCAAAAGGTATTTTAAAAGGCATTTTAGAGACATTTTCACATATTTCAAGTTTTTTGTTATTCTCTTATCAGTCTTGCACATACTAAAAGAACTACTAGCATTCCAAGGAAGTGTGGTAGATAAAAAAGTAGATCTAGTAAGACCTCCATATCCACAAAGGGATCAGTTCCACAATGTACCGTGGATATCTGAAACAGCAGATATACGAACCATATCATATATATTACATGGAAAATGCCGATACTGGTCTCACAGATGGGGGTCCTATTGGAGGGGGGGGGGGGGAGAAAAATCTACCAGGAGTGGATATATCTAGTCCAGGCAATATTTCCTTTTATTTTCCTACATGTGGTAGTCATGCCATAAACTATAAGCATAAGAACATTTCTATAGTACTTTTCTGTGGTAAATTACAATAAATAAATAAATTGCCCAGACAGAACAAGCAGGAGACAGCTCCATGGTGGGCATAGTAAAACAGTCTTCCCAGGGAAATATGCAGCTATGTTAAAAGGAAACATATTTTGCATGACGAAAGCAGGAGGAGCTTCATCTGGATTCTCCCAGGATCGTGTCTTCATCAGGAATTTGGGCCTGGCAACTAACCAGATTTGCTGGCATTTCAACTCAGTAAATTTCCTTGAGGATAAGCTGCTGTTTGTATCTGGTACATGTTCTCAAGATCTTTTTCTTTTACACTACTCAGCAACCAATTCAATATTCATTATATCTACATCGGATTCTTTTATATTTATTCAGAAAGCCCTCATATCTTCACTCCAGGTTGTATTATGCTTTTGAGGAACTGCACTTTATTTATTTATTTATTTTTAGCAAATCACAGCAATTGTCACAAAACAAGTTCCCTTAGACAGGATACTCACTCATTGTTAATGTTTCTGCTTGACTGAGCTACATTTACAACAGCGATCTGAATGTCAATAAAACAAAATCCGAAATCTTCACGTGGGCAAAACCTTCATCAGGATTAACTGTAAGTGAACAAAATATGGAAGGTTTCAAGTTCTCTTCTTCAGGTTAAATGGTAAGAAGAATTGGTGGGGGCAGAGCAGGGAACTTCTAATATATGTTACTGTTTTCAAGTCATGGAGAATTGCTGTCAAATTCAGTAGAAACTGGAAAGTCAGAAAGTCATGCAAGCATCACATAACCCTCTGGCAGATCTCACCAAGGAGGAGACAAAATGGAGATACCCTCTCTCTGCAAAGACAAAGATGATAGCAATGTGCCTCTGCCTCTGTATCTAGAGTGTTTTGGAAGAAACCTACAGTTCCCTTGCAAGCTCTAACAAAGGCAGAAAGAAACCACAGTCCTTACTTATATAGCAAAACTGCCGATGGAACCTACAGTTAATTTGGCTTTAGATGACCCTGATGCCTAGTTCTACGACTATATAGTATTTTATTCTCCAACTGTGCTATACAAGGACTGTGGCTTTTTGCATCTATTGGTTTACAACTATTACACAAGCACTCACATCCTGTGACAACAGCACAAGGGCCTACTCCCTGGTGTCAGTTTTTGGCCCTGAATTCTCAGGGAATGGGAATCTGCTGAGCTAATGACCTTCACTGCTTAACACACACACACACACACCTTCTCAGTCCATCTCCAATAGCAATGATAAGCTGAGTTAGGAAAGATATTTCAAGAAGCAAAGTCCAAGGAGTTCAACCAGAAGAAAGCCATGTTCTCCCATCCATGCCTTCTCATAATAAAAGCAGTACCCCAAATCTGCTTTACAGCCAAAGTGGTACACCCATGCTTACCTAACACATACTTACCATGTTTTATGGGGCTCTTAAATTATCCTCTTGTAAGTGATGCCTCATCTGCATAGTTGTTCAAGCATGCTGGCACACTGATCTCTCATGTTGGAGGGGGAGATATTTTGGTTTAAGATGTCTCAAAAGATGACAGTTATTATTTTATCTGGGGAAGCCCCCTTTGAAGAGAACTACCGTGTTTCCCCGAAAATAAGGCAGGGTCTTATATTGATTTTTGCTCCAAAAAACGCATTAGGGCTTATTTTCAGGGGATTTTTTTTTTTCCATGTACAACACTCTACATTTATTCAAATACAGTCATGTCATCTTCTTCTGGTTGCTGCACAATGGTGGAAGGCGGGCTTTCAATTAACTGGGGCTTATTTTGGGGGTAGGGCTTATATTACGAGCATCCTGAAAAATCATACTAGGGCTTATTTTCAGGTTAGGTCTTATTTTCAGGGAAACAGGGTAACTGTTGCCATATTTGTGTTTCACAATTCATAGATACACATTTATAATTTCCCATCAAGTAGAAGCGAGGTAAAAGGAAAAACATGAACAAGAGTAACACAAAAAAGCAAATAGATCTGTCAGTAATTTTCATAGATGGCATTTTGGAATAATTTTTTCCTACTACAGTAATGTCAGAAAAATGTCATGTGTGAAGCTGTCCTAAAAATACAGTTCTTTTCTCTCCTAAATATACAACAATTATTGGACTCATAGAGACACCTAGTGGTTTCTCAGCAAATCGCTAAGAATGCAAACATAGAAGATCTCTTTTCATTCTTATCTTCATTCACTTGAGCTATTACTATCTGAAATAATCTGTAAAAAATGAAATTTCAGACGGTAATTTTAAGGCTGCAATCTAATACAGATTAATGTGGCCACTGAATTGAATGGAACTTATATTGAAGTATTTTTATTGCAATGTTAAGTAAACATACAGGATCAAACTGCATACACTTACGTATAAAAACAACAGTGGTCTACACTTTTTAAGCAAATTATTATCTTCCTTAGAATTAAAACATAAATAGACAGAATGTTGGCATTCTCCATCAAAAATGAAAAAACCAACAACATCACTTTAGCCATGTGGTCCAAGATTAAAGATTTAGCTAATACTTTTATTGATCCAGTTTGATTAAGACATAGGGATGAGAGGGAGCCAGCTTCATCAAGAAACAGACAGTCCAAATCAAGATATATCAAGTGCATCAAAATGGAGCCTTTTCCTTGAGGAAGCATCTTCACAGTTTAAAATAGCGTGGGTAATCTTCTGGGTGGATCTTAGCAATTTGCGCAGGGGCAGTATGCATTTAAATATCTTCTGGATAATAATTCTTTGGGTGGCAACTTGGACAACAGTGAAGAGTTATTAATAATGCCATCCTATGTATGGTTTATTAAATTTGATGGCCTGACACTCTGAAAAATGTGTTTAAGCGTATATGACTGAATTGCCACTGCGCTTTAGCTACAGGTGAGCAACAGGTAGCATGAGGCTACCTGGGGTCATTTTTGCACTCCAGCCCTCTACCCCTCTTAAGAAAATTTTTTGAAAGAAAATTGTCACTCAGAAAGTACTCTTGTACCCTTTAGGAAGCAGGGGGACAATTTTGCCCTGTCTTGAGGTGGCCGCAGCATCCCTAAGACCCCATATTCCCAAATTCTTTTTTTTTAACTTGGCTACAACATAAGAGTTAAAGTTAAAACAAAACAAAAAACACCAGTTTTGTTAAATCAGTCCACTGTAAGAACCTTTACAATGCATAACCACTGCATTTTTAAAATATGCAAATTATCTTTTCCCAGCTACTCTCCTCTCTTCTGCCCCACCCCTTGGGAGTGCAGCCATAGGACTGACAGCAAATATGAAAACTGGCTCATGGCCCCACTGAGATTACTGACAGTTTTCAGCTGTGATAGCGAAGCTGAACCAGCTGCATGTGCTTCCTCCGTTGTTTACCAGGAATGACGTATGGATTGCAAACTTCCTAGGGCAGGGACCGGGTCTCTTGTAATCTATACAGAACCACGCACAAAGTGATGTAAGTGACAATGAGAATGATGATGATTAAAATAACATTTAGAACACTTAAAAAAAATACAGAGATTTTATTGCTTTTGGAAATACCTATATGAGATGGCATTGGTTGCCCTGATGACCTTTTGAGGGAGACCGGGGGGTGGGATGGAAATGTCCTTGCTGGTCCTCCTCGACCTCTCAGCGGCCTTCGATACCATCAACCACGGTATTCTCCTGGGGAGGCTCTCTAGGTTGGGAATCAGTAGCTTGGCTTTGTCCTGGTTTTGGTCTTTCCTAGAGGACCATCTTCAGAGATTTCAGCTTGGGGAGATGGTGTCCACCCCTTGGACTCTTAATTGTGGAGCTCCTCGGGGGTCAATCATCTCCTCATTGTTGTTCAATATCTATAAGAGGCTGCTGGGGGCGGTCATCTGGAGTTTTTGAGCTTCGTTTCACCAATATGCAGATGACACCCAGCTCTATCTCTCCTTCCATCCTTCTGCAGAGGATGCCTTCCTGTCCCTTGAGTGCTGCCTGGACACTGTGCTGGGATGGATGAGGGACAATAGACTGACTCAGACAAGATGGAAGTCCTGCAGATGGGTGCCCCTAGTGTCTGTAGTTTGGGGGTCTCCCTCTCCTTTGGGTAGGGGGGGCTACTCTCTCCGCTAAGGATGAGGTTGGCAGCCTGGGCATACTTTTGGACCCAGTGCTATCAATGGAGTCCTATGTAGCATCTGTGGTCCATTCCACCTTTTTCTGCCTGAGGTGGATTGCCCAGATGCAATCAATGGAACTCATGAGGACCTTGACATCAGGTCCCTCACCACACTGGTCCATGCAATCAATGGAACTCATGGAAGAGCTGACTCACTTAGTCTCCACAGATTCAATAAATGTACTCTCACACAATTTACTACATTAAGCAACAGGGTTTCAGCCAGTGGGTGTAACATCAGGAAGAGACTTTGGCCACTACGGGATTTAAGGAATCAAGAGGTCAGCTCCCTTCTTTCCTCTTTTTGAGACCCTTTTTGCTATTCTCTAACAGAACAGAACGCAAAACAGAATGCCTGAGACATTTAGCACTAATTCTTTCAAGTCATGGGTTCCTCAGGACACAAGCATTATGGGAACTAGTTCACCTTGGATGTGCCATTCCTTACTTATTGGACTGTGGTTGTACCATTTTTAGTTCTTTGATCACCCTTAAGTCATATCAATGTAGTTTTTTAATTGTGTTTTTTTATGTAGACAAAGTCAGGTACATAAACTATCATTAATCTCTGGTGAAGTGAGTTAGCACAGGTTTGGGGGCAGAAAATGCCATATATCACATTGGGGGAAAAGCAAGTGAATGAACTACAGGCGTACCTCGGTTTACGAATTTAATGCGTTCCCCGGGACGTTACGTAAGGTGAAAAATTCGTAAACCGAAACACGGTTTGCCATAGGAATGGGGACGGCGCTATAAACCTCCAGGCACAATGCATCCTGGGTAAACTTGCTTTGCACTGCGGAAAAAAATCGTAAACCGAGGCATTATTTTCAATGGATTTCCGTTCGTAAACCGAAAATTACGTTAACCGAGGCGTTCGTAAACCGAGGCACTACTGTATTGATGAATGTGGCTAAGAGGACAGGCTTAGCCACTTTTCTTTGAAAGCCTCCAAGTGAGCAAAATTCAGTTTCGTATACGTACTAGGGAGGGCTGTATATGAGTTCTTGGCCTTGACAAACTCATTATATAAAACTCATTATGATAGAACGAATGGCCCTATCCCAAACTGACAAGTCCCTGTTATGCTCACAGGATTTAACAGAGTTTTAATTCCCTTAATTGAAAATGGGATTAACTGGTGACACAGGAAGTTATTTTTCTCCTTGCCTGTGACATAGCTAATAACAGTTGTTCCTGGGTCAATAGAAAATCCCAAACTCTGAACATATCTGCAATAATATACTTTGCCCCTGGAGGAAAAGGGTAGAAGTTAAGCTTGAGTTTATGCTCCTCTATTAAGCTTTTATTTTACATGAAAAATGAGACTTAAAAATAAAAATTGGGCTGCAAATGCAAATACAATTCACGTGTCATTAGCCCACAATCCCAGGGTGTTAAAAGTGATTTATCCCTATCCCTGGAAGCAAGACAGTGTAACCAAGTCCTGATTCTGCTTTTCCATGTATAGTCCTGCACAATCAGAGGGAAGGAACCCTGGCAGTGTACTGCCGTCTGCACTACAGTTCGATGCTAGTGTGCACAACCAGCCATCATTTGTGACACTACTATGTATATGAAATGAATGCTTTCGTGTACTTCAGTGGAAGTTACCTGTCAATTTGTCAAGGGTCACCCTAGCTTTCCAGTTAGCACACACACACCACCAAAACACGAAATGCACCTCAGGTTGCTGAAAAAGTCAGTATTCCAGGTAAACTAACAAGTCCCTTGATCTCACTATCTTCCAAATAAATGGAGAAGTCACAGGGGGGCTAGAAGTAAGCGAGCTTAAAATGCAAATATCCGACTGGGCATCGACTATTCCTTTTTTTAAAAGCAAATTTGGAGAGCAGTTTTTTCCTGAGCTTGAGTTCTGCCGCAGTTGTAAAGCATGGGATAGAGGCGGAGAGAAAAAGAGGACTATTAATGGCTTCCAACCCTAAATAACACGTGTGACTTTCTACAGGCCGCCCAGCCTTTAAAAAGCGGCAAGTGAGTTACCTCTACTTGCCTAGCTCTGTGGCTCAGCGACCGTTTGGAAAGAGGGAGGAGCCAGCCGAGTTGGTACATTCCAACTAATTTTTTATTTGTTCGAGACATGCGAGCAGAGTTTCTGCGCTTTTGGTACAGACGTGTGTTTCCTCTCCTTGCATCGAAAGCGACCCTTTCCTTCAGCCGCTCGCAGAGCTGAATAGTCCGTCTCTCTCGTTCTCTTCCCCCCCCCCTCTGCTTGTAATGGCTCATCCCGAAGGGGACCATATAGGGGCCGGAAGGCGAGAAGTCAAGCCCTTTCTCGCGCGCTGCCTGGTCCGTGTGCGGGCGCCGAAGCTGTCATGGAGGCCAGTGAAAGGTAACCGGGGCGAGTGACAGAGCCGGGACTCGGGGTGGGGAGGGAGGAGCAGCGCTCGGAACTGGAGGAAGACGCGCGTGGCGAGGCCGGCGCAGGTCCGGGCTGGGCAGGTTCCGGAGATGTCGGCTTTGGGGGATTGGGTTTGTTGGCCTTCGTTTTGTGGCGGGGAAGGCAGACGGCCCAGCAAGCGGGTCTGGTCGCCCCTTCTCGCTCGCAATCGGCCGAGGCGGCTTCGAGTTGCAACGGAGAGCCGCCTGCGCCTCTCCCTGTTCACTCGGAGCGAAGCTCCTCTTGGCCTCCTCCCGCGGGTCAAGGCTCTGGTTTAGAGAGAAGGGATCCGTCTGCTTTTTCCCCTCGTGCAGGCAGGCACCCGATAGAGCGGGAAAGGTGGCACCGAGGCTTCTCACTTGTAGCCGTCTATGGCCGGAGGCAACTAACAGAACCAACGGCTCAGAAAGGCCGCCTTTGGAGCGCAAGGGGCCCCGACTGGGCCCTCGAGGAAAGGAAAGGAAAGGGCTGACGGAGGCGGGAAAGAGCCGGCGGAGCAAGACCCGAGCTGTGCTGTAAAAACGAGCAGTATAGACCGCCCCAAAACCCTCCGAGAATCGCAGGATTTGCACGTGGCTCTTGCTTTACCCGCACTACTTCAACTGCAGACGCCCACCCCCCACCCCGCTCGGCAGAGTTTAAGAAAGTTATGATTACGCCCTTTGGAATATTCTAGGCGTTGAGTTCCGAAAAGGTAACTCTCGAGTAACGGGGAACGAGAGTGAAGTGGAGGAACAATGATGGGGTGATGGAGTAAAGGACACCTCTGGCACTATTTTGGAATGTGTGTGATGGATGGAGATGCGAAAATGATTTGAAACTAGAAATATAGTTAATCTTGTCTCCAAAGCCTAGTTTTAAGCCAGAGTTAAGTGTTCAGAAATATGCATAATGTAGCTATGGGACACGAAAGGGCCTAGTGTAGCTGTACAGTAGATGCACAGATGCCTATCTTTGCACGGTTGGCTTCTGTCCTTTGTGTCTCCTGCCTTCAGTGTTGCCCATTCATCTTGGTTGCTAATGAATGTGGTGTCAGAGAAGGCATAAAACAAGTTTTCCACTTTTGCAGCTTTTGCTGTCCTAGGAATTGTTTGCACTGGGTTTGCTGCAGTGGGACAACAACAACAAGAAATGCCTGTTTGCATCCTTGAAGTTCTTGGATGGCTTTTTACCCCTTTTCTTATATTTTTCAGGAATATCATTCTTTTTCATCTGAAGGCTTTACATTTGATCTCAGTCCTTGTTAACTTACATTGTGCAGTAAAGAACTAGAATTGAAACAATTTGTGATGCCATGCATGCAACTAACATCATTTTTTAAACAAAGGAAATAGATGGTGTTTGAGTTGTTGAACAAGAAAGAACTTTAAATCAATCCTAAATTGGGTTGGACATTGTGTTGTCTCCATTGGAAGACGATCGGTCAGTGTTAGTGGGGCTTTATGGTACAAATACTAGCATAGGCGGCCTAAATACAGATCGGGGCTAACAAGGTGATAAAGCTCGCTAACTAGTGATACCAAACCCCAAAACTCTGGGCAACCTCTCCCAGTGGTTTCATGTACATGTTAAATAGCATAAGGGACAAAACAGAGCCCCAAGGGACACCACAGGCCAATGGCCAGCGTGTCAAACAGGAGTCCCCCAGCACCGCTCTCTGGGTTCTCCCCTTCAAGAAGAAGTGGAGCCACCATAAAATAGTGTCTCCACGTCCTATCCCAAAGAGACAGCCCAGAAGGATTCCATGGTCAGTGGTATTGAAAACTGCTGAGAAGTCTAGGAGAATCAAGAGGAACACATTTTCCCTGTTGAATTTCTGGTGTAGGTCATCCACCAAGGCAACCAAAGCAGTCTGCATCCCATAACCAAGCCCATAGCCAGATTGAAATGGATCTAGGTAATCTGTCTCATCCAGGAACCCCTGGAGTTGAGAAACCACAAACCATTCTAGATCTGCCCAAGAATGGAACATTAAGACACTGGCTGGTAATTATCCAATAAGATTGGGATCCAAGGAGGTTTTTTTTTTTCCAATAAAGATCTTACTACTGCCTCCTTTAAGTATCCTGGGATCCTACCCTGCTGCAGGGAGGCAATTGCCACTCCTTGTACCCACTTGAGCAATCCCTTTCTGACAGCTTTTATAAGCCAGGAGAGGCAAGGGCCTAGCAGACATGTGGTAACCGCCTTATCCTCTGCAAGGGTACTATCCACATCATCAAGCTGCAACACGTGAAACTTACACAGGACAAGTAGGGGCGATAGTTATGTTTGTAGGACCTGTATGAATTACAGCATCCAAGTTGGAGGAGATCCGAGCAATTTTGCCTACAAAGTGTCATGCAAACTCTTCACAGTGAGCTACAATCTGTTCTGCATTCTCTTTCTGCTGGCCCTTGACCATGTGAAAGAGCTCCACCGGACAACTCTGTGCAGACTCAGTGGTGGTAGAAAAAATGACTTCGCCACCACCACTGGCACAGAGTAAGACTTTCCAACATTTTCATTCCGTATTCTCTGCTATTGTTGCTCTCATCTCCGTTCCACTTGTTTCATCACCATCAGCTCCCCAGTAAACCAGGGTCCAGTTTGACTCTGCTTCACAGGAGGTGATGCTTATGAATGATCATGTCAACAGCCCTGACCATTTCCCCATAGCAGAAATCAACCAGGGCTTCAACAGAATCACCTGCCAAGGCAACAGGAAACTCCCCAAGAGCCATCAGGAAACCATTTGGATTCATCAGCTTCCCAGGGCATACCATCTTTATTGGTCCCTTACTCTTGCAGAGACTCTGAGTTCTAGAGAGTCTAAACCCTACCAGAAAATGACCTGTCCATGACAAGAGAACTACCAAGAGTTTCTCCACACCCAGATCTCTAGCACCTACCACAGTACATACGACCCAGGTCTAAAGTGTGCCCTGCAACATGGGTGGGTTTGGATACCATTATGAAGTATTGAGCCATTCCTGTTAACTGCCTCGGCATGGATGTTGAAAGCCTCTCAGCACAATAAGTCAAGGAAACTCCAACACCACTCCCAAGACCAGCTCCGCTAGCTTATGAAGGGAAACTGTTGAGCAGTGGGGTGGGTGCTACACCAACAGAATCCCTATTCTGTCCTGGGCTCCCACTTTCACATATATTCGGATCTGGAAGACGGGAATGTGACACCTGGTGAGGGAGATAGAATCACAATAGACCATTACAACTCCACCTTCCCACTCCACCCACCTTGGTCTTGCTTGGTGTTTCACAGAAAACCTTGGAGGACAAAGTTGAGTGAGATTGACGCCCCCCAGTCTCATTCGACTAAGTCTCTATAATGCAAGCCAGATTGGCATCTTAATGTGGGATGAAATCCTGGATGATTGTTTCCCCATTTACCGATCTGGCGTTTAGCAGCAGCACTTATTATCTCTTGTCTGGCTCCCACAAATCCAGCTTAAACATGATCAGTTGGGTGATGAGAGAAAGTGTTCAGGGCTCCATAGGCTCCAGAGAGCAGCTGAGAGCAACATACAATTGGTGCGTTGCCTTCACTCATATGTAGGACTGCAGACTAGTTGTTTTTTTTTTAAGTGGATAAGAGCATGCTATGTTGTACTATTTGTATATTTTGTTTATCTCAAGAAATGGCATATCTAGCGTATGCTACTTAGAAGATTGCATAAGACAAACCCAGCCATTCTGGGAAGTATTTTCTGCAATTTATTGTTACTCCAGGTATGCTAAAACCATATTTGTGTGCATGCAGCTGCTCAGTTATGGACAGCAGCTAATTGCAACCATATTGATGAGAAATGCTATATGTACTGTACAATCTAATCATTAAAATGATGAGTTTGTTATAGCTTAATGTATTGTTTATTTCAGGTCTAGGCAAAGTCTGTCCCTAGTTTTGAAAGACACACTTCAGGATTCAGGTATGGCACCTACAAGCTTGCTTTCATCAGTTGTTTAATGCACTCAATCCTACATGGATTTGCACTGCTGTGTGTAATTTTGCCTTTGTGTTGCCCATTCATTCATTCCTCCAGTGAATGTGGTGTCAGAAAAGGCATACATTAACTGTAGCTGTCATGTTGAAGATCAGGTTATGTACCTTGTCTGCCTTTCAGCTAGAACATAACACTCCTTAGGAGGTGCTTTTTGCAATCTGTGTGCTCCATTAACTGTATAGAACTGTATAGAGCTCCACATGGTGGCAGGGGAGAGTGCTGGGGTGCGTTGGGAGGCTGACACAGGTTGGGGGAGGCCACAGAAGTGTGCTGCTCCATTGGTGGAGGAGGAGCTGAGATTGTACCTATGTTTTCCCCCTTCTGATAGAGGCTTTTTCTGTCCTTTAGCTTTCTTTAAAGAGGCTCAGCGCCGAAAACATGAAAAAATCATGGGACCCAACCAAAGTGCCATTGGTGATGCCGGAAGTGCTCTTAGAGAAGTTCAAGAGCTAATAAACAGCACGCCAGAGGAATTAACAAAAGACAGCTTGATGGAGATGAGCACCTCTGAGCCAGTGCCAGACAATGAGGAAGAAGATGTAGAAGAAGCAGTGCCAGAAAACAGATTGACAACAGTCCTACAGAAGGGTTCACTGGTCTTCAGTGTTGTGTGAACAGTGCAGATAACTTCTGCTGTGTATGTGGTGAAGTGACTTGTAAATCACGAAAGCTCAGTATAACTACTATGGTTAAGAAAGCCTATCACCTTTATTTTGGCTGCAGAATTGGAGGCCAGGACAAGAGGTGAGCCCCACACATATGCTGCAACACTTGTGCAACAAATCTTCGCCAGTAGTTGAACAGGAAAAGAAATCTATGCCTTTTACAGTGCCAGTGATTTGGAGAGAGCCAACAGAACATTCCAGCAATTGTTACTTCTGCGTGGTGCCTCCAGTTGGGAGAGGTGTGTCAAAGAAGAAAAAATGGACTGTGCATTATCCAGACATTCTATTAACTATGTGCTCAGTACCCCATGGAGAAGGACTGCTGGTTCCTGATGCACTGGAATCATTCTCACTTGAGTCAGACGAGGAAGAGGATGAAACTTCTGGCCCTGAACCATCAGTGTCACAGGACCCACATTTTCTTTCATCCTCCTCCTCTCAATCACCCCTCATAACACAAGGTAAACTGAATGAATGACTTTGTCAGGAATTTGGTACTTCTGAAGAGTTAGGCAGAGCAGTTGGGCGCCTGACTATACCAGTGGAATCTCTTGGCATATGAAGGAAATGTATGACAACATGAAACAACAACTGAGGTGCATAAATGATGACCAACATCAGTGGCAGCTTTGTGTTGAGTTGAAGGTTGTTGCTCTCTTGCTTGGTCTGCAGACTGGATACACAAAGTACTGCTGTTTTCTCTGCGAATGGGGTAGTCATGCAAGAGATTCCCACAACATCAAGATAGTTTGGTCACTCTGACAGTCATTGGAGCTTGAGAGGAAAAGTGTTGAGCATCCACCACTTGTTGAATCAAGGAAGATTTAGTTACCACCCTTACACATCAAGCAGGGTCTGATGAAGACCTTTGTCAAGGCCATGGACAAAACACAAGCAACTTTCAAGTACCTCCATGGAAAATTAGTTTAAAGTTTAGTTAAAAATTAGTTTAAAGTTTAGGTGAAGCTAAGATAAAGGAAGGTATCTTTGTTGGTCCTCCAATTTGTGAACTTTGAGATGATGCGTTCAACCATGTACTGCGTGGCAAGGAAAAGACTGCTTGGAAAGCCTTCCAGTTAGTGGCAATAAATTTTCTTAGAAACAATAAGCTGGACAACTCAAGGCATACAAAAGCCTTGGTTCCAGCTTATCACTAAAGCTAACAATTTTTGCACTCTCATCTAGATTTTTTTCCATCAAACTGTGGAGCAGTGAGCGACAGGCATGGTGAGTGATTTCACCAAGACACTGCAACAATGGAGAAACGCTTTCGGGGCAAATTGAGCCAATCAGTGCTTGCAGACTGTTGCTGGACAGTGGCAAAAAATGCTCCATTTAATGAATACAATACAATATTTTTCTATGCTTTTATAATTGTATTTATTGTGTTGTAATTTTATCCTCACTGCACTTTATGACTTTTGATTTTCACCCCTATGTATTGATGTTGTTATTTGCTGTTTTGTTACTTGTTGTAAACCGCCCAGAATGGCCTTGGCTGCCAGATGGGCGGTATACAAATCAAATAAATACAAGAGGCAAGCCAAAAAGCACTGAATAGGACTAAACTATGTACATAAGTTTTTTGTCTTTGTTTCATAATAAATTTTATTTATATAACCCTTTTGCTGATTTTTAAAGTTTTACATAAACAGGACAGGTGAAATAATCGTGTAAAACAACCATAAACACATGAAAAGACCTAGGTTTGCAATTTATGATTAAAAAGCTACTTGTCTACACAATATACATAGACGTAAAATGTAAACACTTAAATATATTGGAAACCATAGCCAAACATTTGTTTTAATTATTGTATTTGAATTCAGCACATCAAAATGCATAATAAGTAGCACATTTTATCTCTGAAGCAGATGACTTCTAAAAAATTGTAGACCAGTGCAATTAGTGCTCACATGTTTTATTCTGTTGTAGGAATATATATGGAAAATACGTCAGTATTCAATAGCATTATCACATAATTATGTGCTGTAAAAAGCAGAAGAAAAATAATTTACAGAGTACTTGCTGTACTAGAGATGTTCAGACTGTACATCAGGTTCTTTTAAGAGGATGAGAAAGAATTGTTGGACTTAATACAGAAAAGTGAACAAGTATTTGATGTGGGTAGTAGATATGCTGGAAAATTGAGAATAGAAATTATCAAAGTTTTGAAAGTGTGAGAATGTGTTTAATAGAATATCTGAAGACAAACCAACAATAAACCTGTAGAGTGAATGGGGCAGGATTTTAAAAGATATGTGGAACTGGAGTACTACAAGAATCTTGTCAATCTGTGGTTTTCTCTTGTGCTCTTATTCGTGATTTCGTAAGGTTTTGTGTAGATTGCAGGCACAGATGCTTATCCTGTGTTCAGGATTGATACAGTTTTAGATATTTTTAAGGTCAGCAGCTGTTAACTACTTAAGATTTATGGAAAGCATTCTGTCGAATCTGCATAGGAAGTAAATGGATCTAAATCTGATTTTCTTACTGCGTTGTTAGCTATTTTGACAGGAATTTCTCAGTGTTCTCAAAGTGTCCTCGTAAATATATTTATCAGGAAGAACAAATATGCTGTTGCTTATAAGTAAAAACTCGGGCATGTTATGTAATGAAGGTATTTTGGTCCATTGTTGTGAATCAGTAAACTGTTGCTCACTGTAAGTCATACATTCTCTACAGTGGAAGGAGGACATTCTTTGAATTGCCGCTTGTTGTGCACTTGCTCTGACGGGTAGGATTTCTCAAATCAGTTGTCTCAACCTGGAGCACCCTCTAGTGAGTGGTGATAATCCAGGCTTCCCAGTCTGTTCACCAACTATGAAGACACACACAAAATCAAGGGGGAAATGACTTGTTAACTCTTAAAAGGAAAAGTAAGCAAACAGGGTGAAGCAGCAGAGAATAAATAATTTGTCCCCAATTTTTCTCAATGTGGATGAGGCAGAATGTCCTTCCAGCATGACTTATGGTAAACATCAGTGTAGCTTTCTCCTACCATGGAGAAGGACAATTCTTAGCTGGGGATGTAACAAGCCTAAAGAAAAAAAAAGTTCCAAGAGTGGGAGCTGCAGGTCTGTGATTTTTACTAAGATTAGTAATTGTGTTCTAGATTCTCTATGAAGTATGATTGAGGCAAATGAAAGGATTATATCTGTATCATCTTTTGTCATCTTAATATGAAAGGAAAAACCGTCTTATCCTTTCATTTCTTATTCTGGGCAATAAGATGATCTCCTGTCCTTGAGTGCCACCATGGGATTCTACAAGATGTTGCCCCAAATTCATTTGAATGTGGATAATTTTCAGAGGGGAGAAGTGAGAGACTTTTGCTACTCAGTCTCCTTCATGATCAGGCTGATTTGAGTTGATGGAAAGGCCTGGAACTTCCTTTCTCAAGTAGAAGGGGGAGGAGAGAAAAATAAGAAAAGGTAGTGGTGAAACAAGCAACAAATTGAACAGAATGAAAGTAGAAGCCAGACAGGACCCTGGATTGTCTCAACTCACTAGAGCAGGGGTCTCCAAACTATGGCCCGCGGGCCACATCCAGCCCGCCTTGCCTTCTTATCTGGCCCGGTCCAGTATGCTGGGGGTCCACAGCTGCCTAGAATGAATGGTAGGGACTAGAGATGGGGATGAAGCGATCCCCACTGTCTTTGCAAAGACTGCAGGGGTGGGGGATTGTTTGGGTTCCTCTTTCCTCCTCTTCCTATGCCCTTGCTGCTGCTTCCAATTCTGCTTCGGACCAGCCCTGGGAAGGCGGTGAGTCCTGTGTACAGCCTTCTGGGGGAACCCATCTGTTGTTCGTTCATTATAAAACTTTTTTTTCCTTTGGCCCTCACAAATGTGTAAAATATATGTGGCCCTCATACTGAAAAGTTTGGAGACCCCTACACTAGAGAGTAGTCTAGGTTCAGATGTCTGATTTGAAGAATCCAGCTACTGGAGTGAGTGGGGTAACACAAGCTAATTATATTCTTCATTGTAGGAGAATCAAGCACAGTAGGCAGTCCCAAAGGGAAGAAAATTAAGTGAAAGGCAGCTGAAAGAAAAAGGCAAGGAAACACCATAAGGACTATGACTCATGAGTTGAAGATGTACATGCTACTTAGTTGTTTTATTCCCCATTCAGCTACAGATAATGATGGTAACGTTTTTCAATCTGTTATACAAAGGCGTGTCTTTCAGAGAACACTAATTATGTCGTTATATGGAAGTCTACAGTTAAGTGACCCAAATTCTGATTCAGCATCAGATTATGCCTTCTCTCCTGACTTTGAGCTAGAATCTGACTGTAAGAATTATTGATGAAACAGATCAGCAGTGAGTTTAACATAACACAGAGCAAGGGTGGGGATTATGCTGCCTTCCAGATGTTGGAGTGCAACTCTCATCATCACCACTGGCTACGATATCTAGGGTTTAGGCAGTGCAGCAACTGCATGGAACTTCTGACATGGAGAAATGGAAATCAGTGGTGACAAATTGTTTCCTGTGGAGGAACATATGTATTGATGTTCACATATTCTGAAAGAATTGTGATTTCAAGCCAGAACATTTTGCTAGATGACTATTTCTCCTTCATAAATGATTCAGTACATAAAAAGATGTTATATATGAAAAAAATAGTGAAGCCAAAAATCAGTTCCTTGTGTTCATCTTGAAATTTCTAGCCATATAGCAGTTTTATTAAAATAGGCACGTTAATGTTCTTAACCAAGTCCCTAAGAAGTGGGTGTGGGTGTGTGCAGTAACTGAAGTTGGTTGGAAGTCCACTTCTAGTTCGATAAAAAGTGGGTTTTTGCATGTTAAAAGATGAGGGAGCAGGACTCAAAATATTAATTTCCACTCCTGGAGGCTTCCAGGAACATTTTGCTAGATGACTATTTCTTCTTCATAAATGATCCAGTACACAAAAAGTAATTCTATTTGTGAAAAAGCTAGTAAGCCAGGAGTAGCAATTTATTTTCCCACTCCTAATTTCTTTTGGTAGAGAGGCTCACAGGCTGCAGAAATCATCCTCCTTGCAGATGTGTTCCTGTCCAGTCATTGCAATGATTTAACAAAAAGCACGAGTTATGAAGAGTCACTGACAACTAGAAAACAACATGTAAAATCTGAAAGGAAGTCTGTTTTGATGAACAAATACTTTATATGATGCATTTGATATAGATTTGGTCACATTCTAATAAAATATTAAACATTGCTGTCAACAAGAATGGTGTATGAAATGATATGCAAGTATAGGCATATGAATTACAGCCCACTGTGAAGAACAACCACTATTGCACATTTGGCAAACGCATTGACCTTTTATTAATACTTCCACTCCTGATATCAAATATGTCTCCCAGGATAGTGTCTGTCCATTATTATAATTAGCTGTATTTAGTCTAGAAAAGGAATAGTTGGTAACTACTGCTTTACGGGAGGGTATTGCCATAAGTCTTTCTCCATATATCAACAGTTACATTTTTGTTCAAAAAGTTGGTCATTTCAGTGCCGCCTCCAATGCAATCAGGGTGAGATTGAAAATGTTTTTAAAGATAAGATAGTTTGTATTTTTGCTTTTCATTAGGCCAATGTCCACTTGGCTGAAGTATTTGGAGTTTGCAGTTTCAGGATGCAACATCAACTTGTAGTCCTGTTGTACCAGTCAGCTCTCTATCTTAACCCGTGATGCTTGTACAGTTTTTACAGTCTTAGTGCTATGCCTTCCATCCAAGTTGTTGATGGATGTCTGTGCCTTTTCTTCTATCAGGCTGTCTTTAGATCCGTTATGCCTCTGAAGAAAAGAAATTGTGCAAATAATTAAATAATGCAGAATTAAGGGGGAATTAACTCATTTTTTGCTTTCCAACAACGTTACTTGGCTGAAAGCAATGGAGAAAGTTGCAAACGTCAGCAAGTAACAATGAACTAAATTTAAAAGCAAAACAAAAAACAAGCTGCCCTGAAAGGCTAAACTGCTGGAACATTTATAATAAAATTCTTTATTGCATTTAACCAAATCCAGTTATGCAAATTTATTTTTTATCATTAATTTGCATAAAAGCAGTATAGGTTTTCAAGCAAAGAAAATAAAGGCCATAAACCTAAAAGCTGGTTAGCTCCCCAGTTGGGGTAACTTGTTATAACAACAAAAATAAAATTGTGAGAATACTGGTTTAAAATTTTTTATATTACACAGGATTCCAGTGGATAGAGTGACAGACTGGGACTCAGGAGATGTGGCTTCAAACCTCTGCTAGGCCTTGGAAACTTGGGAGGGGGGCGGTTTGCTAGTGAAACCACTCCTTAAATATCTCACATACTTTGATAACCTTATTAGTGTTGCTATTGTCAGACTCAACAGCACACACACACAAATAGTTAAGAGCCTGATCCTATGCATATTTATTCATCATCAGTATATTTATTTGTTTATTTAAAATATTTTTACCCTGCCTTTCTCCTTATGAAGGACCCAATTAGGGTGAGATGTGGAGTCGATGGGAATCTATCAAACCCCATTCAGGCAGAGAGAGGGGTTCGCCAAGGTTGTATTCTGGCGCCTACGTACATTATTTAATCTGTACCTAAATGACCTCCCTAAAAGCTGCACAGCACCTGAATTTCACCCCCCGAAACTGGCTAAAATCAATGTGCCCTTATTACTATACGCAGATGACGCCGTTATCATGTCACTATCGGACGTTGGTCTTAAACGAATTCTACGTGCATTTATGAGTTACTGCAGGAACAACCTATTAATAATTAACTTCGAGAAAACCAAAATAATGGTTTTCTCTAGGCATAGTAAAGTTAAAGAATGGGTTATTGAGGGCCAGCATATAGAGCAAGTTAAAACATTTAAATACTTGGGAATTGTCTTCTCACGTACACTCTCCTGGTCTCACCATAGACAAGCAGCAGTGCAGGTGGCTAATAATACAAGCAAAGTTCTTAGACAATACCACTATGTCCAGGGTGGGCAGTTCATCCCTGCTGCTCTACAGATAGTTAAGTACAAAATTCTTGCGCAGCTCCTGTATGGTACTGCGATTTGGATAAATGGTTTCAATCCCTCAGTTGAAAGTGTTCTGTCAAACTTGCTGCGACTCCTATTCGCCATGCCAAGATGCGTCTCTTCAGCTGCCTTGCATTTGGAGGCTGGCCTTCAATCTGTGGAATGTCAAGCTTGGTTGTATGCATTCCGATTCTGGTTGAAGGTGGTATATGCTCCCACAACCAGTGGGTATTTATTATATTTACAAAAAGATGTCTTTGCCAGCTCATGGCATAAGGGATTTACTGACAAATTACATCTTTTAGGCTTCTCTATGGACTTCTTTCTGAATCAGCCTTATGATAGTACCAAGTCAATGCTTGTACAACGCATTAAAGACATAGATCTCCAGTATTCACTAGCATGTGCAGACAGGACCTGCTCACCAATGTACTTTGGTTTAAATTTTAACTTTCCCAAGTTAGCAAATTATATCAAATCACAGCACCAAGGTATCGTTTTGTCTTCTCAAGGGCTAGATTTAATTGCTTTCCCTCAGCCTTGTTAAAAGGGTGCTTTAATAACATTCCTTATGGAGAAAGGATATGCCCCTGTGGGGAACAAACAGTTGAGTCCTTGGCACACACCATTCTAGAATGTAGCTTATATAGGTCTGAACGTAACTGTTACCTCTACCCAATAATGTATAAATGTACTAGTATACCCCCCACAGACTACCTGAAGTTTCTGCTGTCCGGAGAAAACCAATTAATAACAGTCGGTGGCTAAGTTTTTATTCTCAGTTTTAAGAATTCGTAAAATGTTATATTAAGACAACCACATGACTCAAGTTTTATACTGCTGATATGTTCTAACAACTTACTTATTCTGTATATCTTATATAATGTTTTTATCTTTGTATTTTCGGGTCTATGACCGTATAATAATAAACTAAGCTTACATCATTAAAAGACAACATTAAAAATTGAAAATAGTAAATATACAAATAATTAAAAAGAGCAAACAAATACCACACTAAGAGACAGTAAATAAAAGCAACACCAAAAACACATTCAGAGCAGTAAGATTCAGCCTTGGAGAGCCATGTTAGACATTATACTAAAACCTAAAACTGGGGCGATGGGGAGACCAGATCATGAGGAGGGAGGGCATTAACTTCTTTTCACTCCTATTGTACGGCCCCCACTTTTACTGTGGTGGAAACAAGTACGGGAAGCTGTCTTCTAGGGGTAATTAGCTGCTGGGTAAGCGGTGATATCTTTCATGGTCAAAAAGGGGTTGAGTCTCAGTGTACTGTGGCGCAGGGACTGTGTGTTCGTTAACAAAGCAAACCAACTATCGATCAGGTGACCCTCCTGGTGACTCATCTAGTTCAACGGGAACACCAAGAGAGGCTGTATTTGCATCCTCCCTGCTGTCCTTCCTGCAGCGGACAAAGACCTTTTTATTCAGGCAGGCCTTTGGCAAGTAACAGCCTTGAGACCTAAGACCTTAGCTGATTTCTTGTCTTTTGGCTGTATGAATACAGATTAGCATTTTTAATCAAGCGATTTTAAAGTGTTTTAATTTTATTTTAATAATATTATTGAATTTAATTCAAATAGAAGAATATTTTTAGAGCTATATGGGGAGAATGTATTGATTTTGTACTAACAAAGGGGAAGGGCTGTGTACCTCCGCAAGAGTCAATGTATTTTAGGAAGGGAAATAGGGCTTCGTAAAGGGAAGGAAAACAGATTTATCTCCAGTGGTCTGGGTGGAGTTGGGAAGCACTAGGTGGCATGTGTAGTAGTAACTAAGTTGTTTTTCAGATTTGGTTTTTATGTATGTTATTTTTGGTCTTTGTTTTGGTTAGTTTGTATTGTTTGTGTTTAATTAAAAAATAAACAATTCTGTTTTATATTTGTGATTTTATTGTGTTCTGTTGTTTTAAACGGTTTAGTTTAAAACTGCCTTAGTTTACATATATATTAAATAGAATAAATACACATGCAGTTTTTGTTACTTCATTATATGTGATTATAGAGGACACAGATACAAATTTGTTGGAAGAGAATTTCAAATTTTAAAAAATCAGCATAATGACAAATATTAAGTGTTGAATTAAAAAATAACCAAATATATTTTAAACATCTTGCTACAATCTTGTGTTGTAAACACCGCTTGCACAAAATAATGGGCACCAATAATTTCAGCTGAAAAACATTAATTCTAAATGTCTCTTGAGATTCCTGTTGAAACATCTACCGTGAATTTAAACACAGAACACTCCGTTACCAACCTGATGAGATACAGTAATACTGGCACACTGAGAATCTGAGGAATGGGTTACAGGTAATGGAGGTACCAGGTCCGTTTTTGAGCTGAAAGACAAAATGAACTCCATTTATCCATTATTCTCAGCTGAAGCCCAAGGGTGAATTACAGTTTTTATTACAATGGGCAACATCTGACATCACACAGAGGAATCTCCTCTTCCTTCTCTGCTCCCAGAACCCCCAACCTGCCTCCACAAATCAATTCCATAGATTTCCCCAGCACTGCAGGGTAGGAGGAGCAGGAATCTATTCTGCCAGTATTATCTGTTAGGGATGTGCACCGTCCTTCGACAAATGTATACATATGAGTCAGATAAGGACCATTTTCATTTCTGGGGTGTTGATAGGAGAAACTAAGACCCCAAGAATGGTGCAATGTTGCCTCCCCACCCTATCCCCTAGTGTTAAAATCTTTCATTTGAGGGGTTAAAAATGTTTCAAAATACACCATGTTATTCAAAATGGAGAAAAAGGAATTGACATTATCAGTGCTTTACGTGGAACATGAAGAGCTGCTGCTAATAAGACTGACTTCTACATTGCTCGGTGAAGCCCAAGACCTCTCCTGTGCTGAGAATTTCTGAGCCACCAGATTGTAACAGCTGCTCCCAGCACTTTTTTTAAGCTGTGGGGCAAAGTGAGGGACTTTGCTGGAGCATATTGCCTAGGCTTTCTTTTCCCTAATTTTCTTCTTTCCTCTCTTGCACTTTCTAAAAAATTCAATCAGTTACACTACTAAGAGTGTGCGTGCGTGCGTGCGTGCATGCATGCATAAATGTCTGCATTCTTGTAGTTAGGTCAAACTTCACTTTGGTAATCAGAGTCTTCCTCTCATTATCCCTGCCTTTGGTTTTTCTTTGTGGGTATGGCGATGTCATCACCAACGGGAAAAGGAGACAGGGAGAGTCAGGTACAAATTGCTGTGCCTTTTTCCAGATATGGACTGGGTTGGGACCAATGTACATCTCTTAATTAATATTCATGCAGTTGGCTGATGGACACAACTGGCTGTGATCCAATAATCAAACTTCAAGCCAAAAGCTGAATTTTGGTAGTCTAACTTTGAGATATTCTTAAGTATTTCTGCTAGATGCTGCTATAGGATTCAACTTGAAACATACTGCTTTTGTGTTCTGAACAGTAGTGTAGTAGATCCAGGTGTCAAAGCTCTGGGACTTTCTGAGTAGCAGGGACCATGAAATTATCCACCACCTGCCTAGCTTATCTGTTCCCTCTGAGCTTCACTACAGTCTTTACTGGTAGCTGGAAGAGACACCAGTTTTACTGGGAGCAGATTATTATTGCAAGTATATTATTGCATTAGTATAATGCAAAGTATCTGAGGGTGCCTTTTGTCTTGAATGCAATTAGGAACCATCAGCTGTCCAGCTCCTCATTTACTGATACAGCCCAATCCACCTTCCTGCATGTTTGGACTCTGCTTATAAGGAATGCTGGTTATGGGGGCTGTGGTTCTAAAGACACGAGCTGCTTCTCATAGTATGCTGTAAGTCAGACAATGACCTCTTCTACTCCAAGGAACTCCACAAAAATTCCCAGTGGAAGAGGAAGAACGTGATTTCTTTTATATATGGCACTGCCTTCTTCTTTAACAGGATAACCATGTCTGTAATATGATTTGTATTTCTGAAAATATAAGGAGTTTGACCATTCTGTAAATAATGGTATGGATTTTCTTTTAGGCATCACTAACTGGAATGAAAAATTGAGTAACAAGCTACAATGGCAAATCTTGACTTTTCCCACCCAACATTTTTCCTGAGAAGACAGGTAGGGAACACCAGATACATTAAAAGAGGGATGGGAAACCTGTGACCCTCTAGATGTTTACAGACTCCTGCTCCCATCAGTCTCAGCCAGCAAGGCAAAAAGTGAGGCATGACAAAAGCTGGTTAACATCTGGAGGGCCACAGATTCTCCATCTTACAATGTTGCATTAGTATCATGTTAAATGGAGGTTGTACACAATTGGATCGGGGGATGGTATGTCTCTGTGATGAAGCCATCCATCACTTCAATACTTTACGTACTTCACTTCTGACAGAACGGATCTCTCTCCATCAGAGCACTGGGAACGTCGGTACTGGCGATAGCTTCGAGGGGAATGTGAATGCCTAATGCGAACAGGGTCACCTTGAGTCCTAAAGGGGAGATAAAATTTCCAGGAGCGTATTACTCTCTCTAGAACTGCATGTCTGAAATAATATAAAACCCAAGGAAATTCTTATTTTTCTTTTTTAAAAGGGTAATATCCATGTTCTAATTAATTTATAATGTTAGTACAACATCATTTTACCTCAATGCAGACAGAGATTTTAGGTTGCTTTGCATCTTCCTGTTCATGGTGAAGAGGGAGACAGTAGTAGCCTTGCAGATGAAGGCTTGGATCTATAGCATCCATATCCTTTCCATTCTCCCAACTCACCCCTACGACTGGGGAAAATATATGCCAGCACTTGAGTTGGCACACGTTTCCTCCCACTGCAACAAGAGGGGAAGGGAGACAAACATCCCCACCCCAAACTTGGCAGGATTTAGAAAAGGTGTTCCTCCCCCTTTGGATCTTTCCCTTATCTTGAAATGATAGCTCTGGAAGAATGTGCCACGATGGCTTACCGTTCATGGCAATTCCACATTGCAAATCTTGTATTTGTATGCAGGATGAGTGGCTGGATTTTAACTGGAAATGATAAATTGGGTGTGTACCAGGAGAGTCTGTTAAAACTACTTTGGGAAGGGATAGAATGTATTTGGACAGAACTGTATTTTGATTGGCTGGTGTGCCTGACTGTAGAGTTAAAGTTGTATGTGTGGGAGAGAGGTGTGTATGAGAGCGAGAAAACTCTGGGAGTGAGAGCTGTGAGGTAGTCAAGAGCTGTACTCAATGGTGTCTGATTTTGTACAGAAGCTGTGAAAATACAGTCTGTTTTCATGGAACTTGTGGAAAGCCAAACTTACACACACACACATACTTCTGCTTAAGCTATAAGATATAAGAAAAGTAAAGTAAAAGAAATGTTAGTTGCACGGTAAGGACTTGACAGCTTACAATATTGAACCTTGTTTTCTTTTCTTTAATAAACTTCTTTTTGATTTATAAATCCTATTGTTCTTTAAAATCAACAGTCAACAGGTTGTTGTAGGTTTTTTAGGCTGTTTGGCCGTGTTCTGGAGGTTTTTCTTCCTAACGTTTCACCAGTCTCTGTGGCCAGCATCTTCAGAGGACAGGAGTTAGAACTCTGTCTGTGTTCTGGTGTAGTGTGTCATAAGATAGTTTACTGTGCATATTGCTGGCCTGTGATGGGACGCACAGTCAAAGCTGTGTCACCAAAAGAGTTCTTGCTCTTTAGAGAAGTGCAATGTAAATTCAGCCCTTCGCCGTGACCATAGAAAAGGAGCATTGGCTTTTTGCTTGCTTTTGGCAAAAGAGTTACTCCAGAGGAAGGAATCACTATTACAAGTTAAATGGCAGCTCCAAACTTGGCAAAGGGGTTTGGAGAGAGTTGTGACTTGCTAGTGGCACATTCCAAGTAGAAGAGCTACTTGGCTCAAATATGTTAACAGACTACATTAAAGTAATTGGAAGAAGGAATTCCTTAAGGGTTGTGTGAAATTGTCACAATGGGAGGTGTTTTTGTTTTTTTTTAATCTCCCTATAATTTGCAAATTAGCTTGCTTTTTTATGTTACTGGTCTTCAGAGATTCTTCCACATTCTTCCTTTGTAAGTCTGATTCCTCAGACACAAAAAAAAACTGCCTTAGTCATCTGGAATGCTCACATAATTGCAGTGAAGGGTTAACTGTAATGTAGTTTGGCTCTTAGATTAAAATCTTACTGCAGACATAGACACATGTCTGAGGAAGTAGACTTTTTCATGAAAGCTCACATTAAAATAACAGCAGTTGATCTTTAAGGTGCCATAACATTGTTGTCTTCTTTGTTGTTTCTATTGTATTTGCCTAATGTGCTAGCACAGACTAACATATATGTATAAGTTATTATTAGCTACCTCTTGGGACATGGGAATATCAATACTGTGCCTATCTTTGAGGCCTTTCATAAAAATTACACAAAATAATGGATGTGAACAACGTCCTCTCTAATTTTCAGCCCTGCTGGGCAGGGCTCTGCCCCCCTGCACGTAACTCCACCACCCCCCACCCCGGTGCAGGGTTCCCTTGCAACTGGAACCAAAGGGGCTGAAAATTATCGCTGTGGGTGTGAGGAGGAGGAGGAACACTGTGAGGAGTGGGATGGGGTCGTACACGTGCAGGCACACACCTTAAGAGGGAACCCTGGATGTGAAGCATTTTGCACATCTTAATGTGCTGTGTTATCAGTGTGTTATTGAGTCGGTACAGGATGTCTGAAGAGAACAGAGAAGGCAGCCATTCTTTTAGTAATGTCATGGGATGAAAAATTAATTGCTGCCTTTGCTAATGTAAACGAATGTATACGTGTTATGAAAGAATTTTGTTATAATTTATTTTCCACATCTAATCTTCAGATGTTTACTACTCTGGTTTCTTCCTAGTTAGTGAGGCGAGAGAATCATATTGTAATGCAAAATGTGATTCCATGCCTGTCAAAAGCACTTGCTCACTTCACTACATTGTTAAGCCCCAGATGGCCAATTATCAGAATGAAACGGAAGCTTGATCTCAGAGGATCAACTATGTGCTTTGGCAACTCATGGCAATGTGCTGAGGAAGTGAGGTCAAGTGTGTATCAACCAGTCGTTTTAAATGATCAGAGCAAGAGAAGGTTTTAAGGCATTTAAGAGAAGTGGCTTGACAGCATTTCCCCAAGTCTCCTCTAGATTTTCAGCATCATTCTATATGCTGCTCAGCAAGCTGATTGGCATATGTAAGTGGTGTCACTGAGTTAAACTAGACATGATGGTGACAGAGCTGTGTATAAATCCTGACTGCCTCAAGTGACATGGAAAATGGAATGTGGTTCATTGTGAAGTGAAGTGAAGAGATGCTTGGATAAAGAATGTCAAACATCCTTCCTCTGCCTGTTTACTTTGTCATAATCTACTCTATAAAATTATTTTCTCAAAACAACACTCATTTCTAGTTTGAGGGACTTGCTAAAGGAAAGAGGAATCATTTTGGATAGACTGCAGAAAAAAACTATGGATGGTAAAGGGTTCTGATGGTATGACCTACTGGGAACAACTCCTACACATACCAAGCAACACAGAGATGAATTATCTCCATTCATTTTTATGAATTGCCAGAGATGTTTGAAATAAACAGTGCCTCTTTATTATTCAGTCCCTTCAATCCTGCATAAGTCTGTCTAACAGGATGGGAAAACATTTAACTGGAATCATTAGTCTTGACAATTGTCAAGACTAATGAATCCAGTGAACATCACAGGCTTATGAGGCATTTTGGAGAAATAAAATGCATGCAAAAATAAGCACATTTTAAAATTGAAATGGTAAAAAAGGCACACAATTTAAAAAATATGTAAAAACATGCTTTAGTGTATGGGAAAACCATATAACTGATATAAAAGGTGTAATTTAATGTGCACATTGGAAAAACTGCCAGAAATTTACATAATATTCTGTGAGATAAATAAAACAAATCCTTACAACCCGACAGGAAATAAGAAAAGAGTAGAAAATGTAGGCAGCAAAATCAAGTAAGTGATTTTCACATCCATATCTCTGGTATAACTCAGTGATTTGCAGTGCTTGGTTGCAGGCTCAGACACCAGAGAGTTGATTCACCACGATGCTTCCCGGGAGAGCAGCCAGATAAAATCACAAGGGGGTGTGTGACTGATGGGGTGAGGTGCCCTCCCACCTGTTTGGCCTTGGGCAAGTGGCATGGTCCCAAAATCCTGCAGAAGCAAGGACTGCTGAGCTACATCTGAAGATCATCATAAGTTGGACCAACTTCACAGCACATATTTATCTTCAATATGCATCTCCACACAGATGTATCTATTTAGCAATAGGGGCACACTTATTTTCTAGTGAAAAATACTCACTCTATTTTAGTATATGGTATCTCTCTTAATTGTTCCTCAGACAGACCAGATGGATCAACAAGTTCTTTTCTTGAAAAAGATTAGATAGAAAAGAAGTTACAAAATCACGTGTGAAAAAAAACAGAGCTGTATTTTTCAACAGTACAAGGTATCCACCCCTGCAGAAATACTTACTGAATGTGTTTCCATAATTCTTCCTTTGCTTGCACATCTGGACTTCTCCTATATAAATACAAACAAGAAAATATATCTGTCACCATGTCCAAAATCTTGGACTAACACAAGTGTCGGGAATTGTACCCAACATGAACTGTGATTTAACTGGCTAATATTTCAGCAGAGCTACAGCTTCAAATCTTCATGGCACAGAAATGTCATCTGTTTACTAAGTAGTTGTGAGCTGACTCATAATTTGCCTTCTCTCAGGCATCAACAAAAGTACACATATAAAGGCACATGACGCGTATTTGGCTAAGCTTCAGATAAAATGGACCATTTCAGCTTCCTCCTAGTGGTCTTTAGAAAACCAATGTTCTCAGTGTTGTTGGGGTGGTTGGTGTGTGTTGAGGGGGGCAGGGTTAAGATGCAGTTGTAGTTCATGTTTAGTCACCTAACAAATCATATTCTAAAAAAGAGAACGTTGTACTTCCACAAAAGTATTAATACTACCTTCACAGAAAGGTAATCTGGTAAAAGAAACCAATAGCCCAATTTTTCTTATTCTTTTCCCCAGAAGATGTCAAGACCAAGGGCTTATGCTAGTTTGTGTTGTGTTGTCTTTCATCTTTCTCCTTCCTGTGTGTCCATGTTCGCTCTTTCTCCCCCCCCCCCCCCCACTTTTGAGTGCTTTTGCCTCTTCCTAAGGCAGAAGGCTGATATATTAGTTATCACTCGGGGGTGGAGTAGGGGGAGGTGTCAGAGTATCTTTCAGCTCTTAATCCTGAGCTGCTTTCTTCTTTCATTAAGCCCCAATTCAGGCAAAGCACCAGCTGTGAACTCCACATTTATCCCAAGGGACTGGCATCGTTTTCTGAATCTGTAATAATCAGGCACTAGGGAAGGCAAAAGCAATTTATATTTTTTCGAGGAAGACTTGAGGGAATGGCTTTGATAGTGCTGATGTCTCAGCTACTATGGCAGGCAAAGCTCCACACTCAGTGCTTAGTTCAGTCTTGTGCTCATGTACCATGGTATCTGATCTAGATGAGACTAGGTTAGTCCATTCTGAAAAATGGAACTAGGGCTCATGGTCCCTTTATTGGCAGCAATCACAGGGACAGAGTAACTAAGGGACTAGATCAAAAGTCTCTCCAACTTTTACTGTTTTTTAAAGCAACTTTAATGTTTTTATCTGCGTTTAACAGCACAACTGTGATGAATAGTTATTAGTTACATTTATATCTCATACTCTAATATGAGTCCCATTCCTCCTCTGAAGCTACCCTGACATGAGTGAGATAAACAAATTGACCATTTGAGGTGGTACAGACAGAGTTCTGACTCCTGTCCTTGGAAGATGCCAGCCACAGAGACTGGCGAAACGTTAGGAAGAAAAACCTTAAGAGCACGGCCAAACAACCCGGAAAACCCACAACAACCATCGGATCCCGGCCATGAAAGCCTTCGAGAATATGCTTAATCTCTTGTTTTTGCTTTGAAAGAACTGGGCTTTACTAATGATTAACATCTGTTACAAAGGGCAAGACTAAGAAAATGCATCCTTTAAGGACAGACAGATTAGAGAGAAAGGTTAATATGGTTATGGCCTGCCTAATATGACAGATTGTCTATCTTTAAACCTATACTGAAAAATAGCCAGGTAGCTGCTGTACATTTTATCCTAATTGCCACGAGCTGTTCTGTCCAACAGATGGACTTCAACAGATGGGAAACTTTGACATCTGAGCGTTCAGCCTGGAGGCAGGCGGTGCAGCATGGCCTCTCCCAATTTGAAGAGACACTTGTTCAGCAGGCCGAGGCAAAGAGGCAGTCCCGAAACCAGCAAAATCAGGGAGCTGGACAGGGGATAGATTGTATTTGTCTTCAGTGTGGGAAGGGATTGTCACTCTCGAATTGGCCTTCTCAGCCACACTACACGTTGTTCCAAGACCTCTATTCAGAGCACGTTACCATAGTCTCTCGAGACTGAAGGATGCCTACTGTTCTGTCCAGAGAAGTAGGCAAGAAGCACTGAGGATGCTTCCAGACAGACAGCTCTTGGCATTATACATCAGTCCACATTGAACACCTGCTCCATCTTCCTCCCCTAGACAGATCTGCTGTGATAACAAATAAATGAAGCTGTTGGGAGAGACCTATACAAGATAGCATTGTCTGGATCCCCTGTATAATGCCATGCATGAAGCAACAGAATTGCACAACAAAGGCTGCATCTGGAAGCCACATATTTTCTGCCTTGGACTAAATCTAATCCCAGCCTGCATCACTGATGTAGCTGTGCTAAAGGCATGCCTGTATCCCAGCTTTCCTACTCTGTAACCAGCTCATCTGCACAGTATGATCACTTGGGAAGCACTAGTCAGTGCACTCACAGTCCTTTATAGGGAAAACTAAAATAATCAAAGTAGCCCAAAGTTGCCTAAAGTGAGACAAAACTTGTATCTCAGACTCTCAATAAACATGGTAGTTCTAATGCTGGATGACTACTCCATATGCTCTGCCTTTTAATCTGCAATGCAGAAACCTTAGTGTTACTGTTGCAGCTACAGCATCTCACTAGAATCACATTTTTGCCTTGTAGTGTAAAGCAGGTCTGCACAACTTAACAACCAAAGTTCAAGAGCCCACCAGGCATTCAATAAACCACTATTTTTGCTGCCTGCACAGGAGTGCAGAAATGAGGGCAGAGGACAAAAACATCTGGCAGACTAAAATACATCATTGGTGGCCTATATTCAGTATGGGGAGTCACTAGTTGGGCTGGCCTGCTACTCTAAAGAAAACATTCAGTACATTGGGATTGTGTCCCGAATGGGCAGTCTTGTTTATTTTTATTCTCACTTTAATTTATTTTAAAACATAAACTTTAACCAGCCTCCTACACCAGTCATCTCTATATTACTTTTGTATTTATATTGGTAGCTTTATTAACAATTCACATGGATCCATGATTTGCAACGAAATATCATTTTGAGCCTTCAACTAACTATGGAATGTTTATGGCCATCTTTAATTCTACAAAGCCCTTTGGCTACACAGATGTTTGACTTGAACTTCTATGAACCCTGCAGCACTAAACCATGTAACTTTTTTATGTTCACTCTTCCAACAAGAAAACAAATTTCTGCTTTCTCCTAATTCGCAGCCAAATACTACAGAGAGGGAGGGAGGGAGGGAGGGAGGGAGAAAAGAGTCTGAACATTTTGATAACCAGGTTTTCTTTTTTCTATGTGATAATACCATTGATTTCCATGGACTTAATTCGCTGTAAATAAATTTAGGACTGGGGTTGTGTCATCTTCCATTCTTCCATTAGTGAAATAGCTGATTAACAAAGCAATCTGCACACAGGAAGTCCCAAGTTCAATCCATGGCATGTCCTTTTAAAGGTATTATTCACGTAGCAAGTGATGGGAAAGAGCACTCCCTGCCTATAAAGTAGCTTCTTACATCACTCCATACATAAAACTATTCAGGCATTCAGAAAGGGATGAAAAGAAAGTTATCAGACAGGGGAGGACTGTAGCTTTACCATCTGTGTTGTAGCTCTCCATCTGCAAAGAGAGCAACAGGCTGAAGAGGAGAGTCTTTGTTACAAGTGAAGGCACTTGATCTTTCAGAGTTCCAAAGCCAAATTGTAGAGGTTCTCTTCAGACCGTTGCTCTCCACCTGATGAGAGAGATGATGGAAGGCCAGCACTACCACCAGGCAATTTATTTAGTGGTCCAATAAAGGTATCATACTAACGTAGTACATATTATTAAGTGAACTAAAAAGTCACAAACTTGTATAAGCATTTGAGACTTCCAGATGTTTTTATGAGACAAGGTGTTTCAAAAAGCAAGTTGGGTGCAGAAAGATAAGGAAAATAAAGAGAAGCATTGACTTTATGATAGAAAAAACACTCAGCTAACTAGTTCTCAAAAGCTACTTTATAATGATCAAGTCAACCACAAGAGGGAGCCTGTAGTCTCACTCAAGTAATAAGTTTAATGAACAAATTTAAGTTGAGCCGACATTAAACTTTTCTTTAATTGCTCTTTAGAAGAGCTGAACATGTCAAATTTTGTATGTCAAAATTGTAGCCCTCTGGTACAAGTAACATCCAACTCTTCTTGTTCAGGCAAGATCTTCCTTTCTATCCATAAGTACAAATGAGATGAACATTTCAAATTCTTTGACGGATTTTATGTATGTATGCCCATGAGCCCCCACAAGGATGTCCCCAGGGAGTTCCACTAATGTATCTGTACTTATTCTGTTTTCACTATTCAAATATAAATGTTTGACACCTAAGATACACATTTTTCCCCACGGAACTATTTCAAGCTTAATAGAACAGACCATCCACTGGCAAATTTAACTAAAGCCATGTATTCTTTAAATCCTTCTCCAACTACATATAGCCATGAACAGAAGTCTTGGAACAGGTACGGTAAGCACTGTATTTCAGAAATGCATCTAGAGGTAGGCACTGACATTCTCAAGCCTTTCTGCACCAAACATCAGTAAATCTGTAGACCTGTCCTCCCCATTGGAACGTATCAGTCTTCTACCATATCTGAGATTATCAAAGACCAAAGGTTTTTTTATCTAATCCCATTATATAGGGGAAGGATGAAACCAACAGGAAAAACACAATAGCACACTTCCTACATTAAAATGTATGTTAATTTTTAAAAAATTACTTCTTTTTCTTCACCTAGTAAGGTAATTCATTTTAGAATGGTTTTTCAGAAAGTACAGCTCTGTCCCTGTCAACCACCAGTGATTGTTTTAGAAAAGGCACCCTCCATGAACCAGAACAACACAAAATAAGACATCCATTAATTATGGAGTGTAGAATGTGAGAAACAATGACTTCATAGTATGTGTTTTGCAAACATTTTATTGCGCTGGAATACTTCCTGCAATAAGTGGCTGTAGGCGCTGGACATCAGATCCCAGCAGATTGTGCAAGACACCTATTTGGTGGGACAGGAAGAATGCGATTGTGCTGGGGGAGGCCAGAGTTTGGAAAAGTTGCTTTTTTGGTCTATATCTCCCACAATCCCCTAGCCAGCACAGCCAGTGACAAGGATGAGTTTTCTCATGTTTTCCATTTAAATCACACTCCTGGCAGTTCCTCAAACTACTTTGTGGGATCACAGTTGTGCTGGGGACTCACATGGCATTCTGAGAAAGCAAACCACTTGCTTTCCACGGTACAAACGGCTAACTGGGAGTGGGGGAGCAGCCATGTGGCAGTGGGGGGAGAACTCGGCATAAGGCACAAGGATTGGGCCTCTGCAGAAGGTCATACAGAAGGCCTCCAGGGACCATGTTTGACCAACAGGCTCCCCCACATATGTGCTGGAGGTTGTACCTACATACCTGACTGTTTAAACATCATTTCCACTACATAATATCTCTATCCACTTTGGACCTTCCCTCCAGAATTTTGAAAATTATGATTGTCATCTGCTAGGAACTATTGAAGTTGGATAGCTCAGTGTGGTTTAGGCATCTGGCCATGGAGTCAGAGGCTGAGAGTTCAATTCCCCATGTGCCTCCTTCACAGGGGCTGTACTTGGTGATCCATAGGGTGTCTTTCACCTTTGCAGTTCTAAGTTCTAAATTATTATATTGTTATAAGAATGGATTTCAGCAGCATGCTTCTCTTAATCTCAGAACAGATAACTAGCAGAGTTGCTTGAACTTGATACCAAAAGATAATTATTGCTAAGGGCTTGATGTCTCATAAAATGTTAATTAACATACGATCGAGATCTATGCTTGGATCGCCGGTGGTTGGGATCAGTTTGGTTCTTCTCCTTCTGCCGCCTTAGTACTGCTTCCCACTGAGGAGCTGAATCAACCATGTCATTCTCCTGCCGTATCCTAAGAAAAGATGAACATACTAAGACTGAATGTCCAAAAGACCAATATCTAACTCGTGTTCATCAGCTTCTGAAAAAACCAACATTCCTCTTGATCTCTCTAAAATACCACTCATTCTTCACATGCGCTAATGACAGCAAGAGAAAAGAGAAAAGAGCATTTGAGGACCCGTGACAGCAAAACATTTGCACTATTAAGTCCCGCTAATTTTAGAGGGAGACATTTAGGCATAAGGTTATGAAAAGCTATGCTACATGAGGGTAAATCAAAGTTTGGTAAAGTGACTCTTTTGGACTACACCTCCCACAATCCTCTAGCCAGAGTCAGCCTCTTTGACCATGGTGTTATTCCACTGACAGGACTACTTTCATTAGTGGAACTGGGAGGCGCTAGTTCTCCCTCTGTACCCACAATGCCTATTTCAAATGGCTAGGACACCTTCTGACAGGTTCTGTGATGACACGGAGGGCATGAGGTAGGAGGGAAAGAGGAGAACCTTTGTCATACTTCCACAACTTTCAGTCTGGGTCCCTGGTCTAGCGTGACTGGCAGTGGCTCTCCAGGGTCTCTGACAAAGGTCTTCCCATCACCTGCTAAGCAAGAAATTGCCAGAGACCTTCAGCACATAAAGCATGTGTTCTGCTAGTGAGTAAATGACTATATGATCTACCATAGTGACTACTAAGATAAGCAAGTAATGCACCGCTTTGTCCATTTTGTTTAAAATTAAAAATAGTATACTGACACCTCTATACTTTATTATGAGAACAGGATTCCTTAAAGTGAATGCTGGAGTTTTATTCCATATACATATATTTATTTAACATGTGTCACAGAAATTGCACGCTCCTGACATGGTTTCATTGTTTACAAATTTTGCTTAGGAAAGAAAAAGAAGAAAGAAATTAAGATGACACTATCTCACTCTTGTTTTGGGGACATTTTGCGATGATCAATACTTTTATCAGGCATAGCAGAATGAAAGATTTTTCAGAGGGGGGAAAAATCAGCCAGGATTCTATTAGTGTGTACTAGTCCACTGTCTCATTTGCACGCTTTGTTGTACACTCAACTGCACAACTGAGGTGCACTCTGGCCTTTCATCAGTTTGTTGTTGTTTAGTTGTTTAGTCGTGTCCAACTCTTCGTGACCCCATGGACCAGAGCACGCCTAACATCAGTTAGGCCAGAGCAAATTGCACAAATCCTACGGACACACCAACAGGATTCTGCCCATTTTGGTAAGCAAAGAAAAAAAACTGGAGTGGATGTTGTAATGAGCAGGTGCAGCCCTCCAAAGTTCATGGAGAGATGCATATGCCCCCTGCCCCAAGTTCTAGAAATTGCCAGCCCTGATCTAAATGATCTGCCACAGATGCTTGTACCCACAATCTTATTCATCCTTTTCCATTTGTTATCACTGCAGCTAGAATTTACTGCCATTTTATGTATAACTGGGTGTATTCTACACGCATTATTTTAATGAAATCTGTCAAGGACACAAAGCCTTTTGCTGTAATATTTAATTATGAAATATTTGTCTTTAGGATAAGGAGGGATATGTGTATTTTTAAAAGACCAATTAATTCTTGGGCAGGTCAGAACGGAGAAAACTGTTTACAGACACAGAAAAGAAAAAATCCTATTAACAATTGTAATCCAAATATAATCCATACATCAAATTATTATTTAAACTAGAAATATTTTAAATTAAGAAAGCTATGCGCTCTGTTTTGAATACTTGCAGGATTTCTTAATCACCTGTGTCTCTTCTTCCGATGTTCCCTGTTAGAATTTTCTGATTCACTACCGCTGCTGGTATTACAACGGGATCGGGATCTAGAAAGGGGCAAAAAAAACCCGAACAATATTAACAAAAAATGAGCATGTTGAAACAATTTAAAACAGAATGCAGTGGGAGAATTTTGGCACAACACAGACAATCCCTCAACATTATTTCACATTCTCTATGATGAATGCTGCTTTCTCTTGGTTCTACTATCCCTTTGCAGATGCACAAGCTAGAGAACATTAACATACATTCCCCTAACACTGAATTCAGATGGTGAATGCCAAGAAAAATGAGGCTAAAATGAAGACACTGAGAAACAAGAGAGAGGCATCAAGATTTTTCAGAGAACTCCTAAAGTTTACAGAAGGATGAAACATCTTGGGCAGGAAAGGGGAATCAAAGATACCCAATAAGAATTTGGCTCAATAATTATAGAATCTGATTAAGAGCGTGGTTACATTAGTGAAATAGTTTAGAATATGTATTGGTGTTATTTAAATTGATTTCAAGTCACATGGTATAAGAATTGCTGTACACGTTCCGTAGGGCAACTTTTAATCTGTTTGTTTTTGAAGGAACCAGCACTTGTTTACCCAACTGGACAGGAAGTGCTTAGCTAGCGGCAGCTGTAGTTTAGCTAACACTGTTGCTGCCGCCGTCATCAGGGCACTGCCCCCCCCCTTGCTTACCCCAACTGGCCATAAGTGCTTAGCTAGCAACAGCAGCTTAGCTAACACCACTGCCTCTGCTGCTGCCACCATGCAACTGCCTCCTACACCACCACCTGCTTTCCCTGACTGGTTTGTAAGTGCTTAGCTAGCAGCAGCAGCAACTTAGCTAACTCCACCTCCACAGCCATTGTCAGGTAAGAATTTGTTTACCCTGACTGGCGAGTAAGTGCATAGCTAGAGAACACACAAGCGGCCTGTCTGCCTGCTGAACAGCTGATGGGTGCACTGCCAAACAGCTGACAAGTGAGCTCTATGGAGAGCAGAGAAAAGCTCAATTTTACATTTTAAATTTTTTAAAAAATATATTTCTATCTGGTATAGTGCTATACCAGATAGTAAGAATTTTTTAAAATTTAAAAATAACACCACAACTGCAGGGGCAAGTGGCTATGTGAGTCATCCAGCAAGAGGGCTCCTTAAAAATTAATGCTGACAGAGGCGTTCACACATGGCGAATCGATTTAAATGAATCGATTCCACATTCAACTTAAAATAAACAGACCTCTGGCAGAAGAGTAAAAAAAGTATTGCCATTAAAACACACACACACACACACACAAAATTTCTTGTCAAATTAATCCATGCTTCCACGTGCGTCATGCATTCAACCTTTTTAAAATCAATTTAAAACACGCTAAATCTGATTTAAATATGGAATGTAACTGTGCTCTAAGCTAGGAAAAACACAGGGATCTGAGAAGTGGGGAGAAGTAGAATGTCCCACTAGCTGGCAGGAACTCTGAGCTCAAAACCTCCTACAAGTTGATGAGAAGCATAACACTGATTTGCATTGTTAGCAAACTCTCACCTTCTTCTATGTGGCTGCCCAGGTTCATTTTCACTTCCACCTGAAGGGTGTCTCCTTCGTGAATAAGGGAACTTTGGTGATCTGTTGCGGTCATTAGGAGAATTATATAGTCCACTAGGATCAAAGAAGAGAAAGTGTAGACAAACAAGACACCATTTCACACCGAGTACTGCTAAGGTTACACTCCTTCCTTCCTTTATTGCTTGATTGGAAGAAAATACTGTAATCTGTACTGGCAAGTATGTCATTTTAAAAATGCTAAGATCTGATCAGTTACAACTGAAGGTATTACTGTTTTCACTGAACAAATATATTACACTAAACTCATAATACAAAGAAAAATATCACAAAAATCTTCAGAGGGAATGCTTGCAGGACATTAATGCTATTTCCATCAATGCAGTTGCTTGCTTTAGGAATTTCCAAACCAGAACAGGAAATCCATCATTTGTTCCAAAGACATTTTTTATTAGAAATGACCTCTTGCTGAATTCTATACTTAGGCCTGCAACAACATGTTTCCTTATAACACTAGAGAAACAGCAATGTGCACTCCCTGATGAAGTCAGTAGGATTAAAGAATCACAGCTATGCACAGAATGAATAACCATCATGTGCTATCAAGGTTAATCTGATTTATGGCAACTCTCCCAGGGTTTTCTAGGTATAACATACTCAGACGTAGTTTACCAGTCCCTCCTTCTAGTGGCACTCTGTGACTGCACAGCTGGGGAAGGGCCCATAACCCCATAAGCCACACACATTCTGGGTGACTTGGGCTGCTTCCTCTCCTGAACAGAGTGTGTTTGAACTCCTGGCCCCAGGCGCTCTAACCCAATGAGCTACATCATCACAAGCACAGAATTACAGTCTTATTATTTGCACATATACTCCACTCACCAAGTATTTCTGATTAACATACATCAAGAAAGTGTCTAATAATTATTGATGCTATTAATATCATTTATATTAATGCCAGCAACCATAACTGTATTACTTTACAGTGCAGTAACATAAAACAAATAATAATAATAAAGTGGGGACATGAGATAACTGTCGAAAAGGAATGCCCAGATCTTTCTAGCATCAGCCTGAATGTTTTTTTTAAAAAAAACGTGCACACTGGCTTGTCACTTCCAGTCAATACTATGTAAAATGTATTATGCAATAAAGTTTAAATAGATCTCAAAAATAATCTGTATGATGTATTTATTAGGCAGAAAGGCTTGTTTTACATCAGTATGCAAGATATATAAAATAAATTACAGCAGAGTTCATTTTTGCAATGGAAATATTTGATGTGTGTGTGTGTGTGTACAGATAAGTACCCAGTGTGGTGTAGTGGACAAAGTGACAGACTAGGACTCTGGAGACCCAGACTCTAACCCCCACTTGGCCATGGAAACTCACGGGGGGGGGGGGGAATGGAACTAGTAAAACCACTCCTTAAATATCTCATTTACCTGAAAGCCCTTTAGGGTCGGTGTAAGTCGGTTCTCACTTGATGGTACATAACTAACTACATGTATGAGATAGTATAACTGTGAGGAAGAGCAGAAGAATTGACTGCACACTGTCCCTATCATCCGTTGGGAAGAACACATTTGTTCTTGCCTAATACAGAAATGCCACACAGATCACCAGATGACTTCAGGCCAGCTTCCAGCACTCAAACTAACCTACTTGTTCGTCTCCTTGGTTCCCACTGGACTATCAACACTTTATCATTTCTGACCAAAGATCTTTACAATATACAATACATACAAGGAAAAAGATTTTTCCCCATTTAAAAACAGGCAATTATAATAGCTAACTAGGATGCTTGTCATCAATCCGATCATAGCATCCTTCAAAACAACCAGAACTGCTACACATGTTTGTGACAGCTCTACAGTATTATGATCCTTGACAAAACAGGGACACAACGTCTTGACTGCCAGTGTAAATTGGGCTACACCATAAGTGATAAATAACTGATTATCACTGAGCAAACAAATGTACTACTACTTCTTCAGAGGTGCAGTTGGCAAATTACTGGATGATAGGTGACAAAAATGTTTTCCAAGGATCCATATAAAGGGAACAGAACAATAAATAGTGAGTTATAGCTTCAATCTCATTGCAGCCATAGACACATATTTGTTCTGAGACTGGGGTTCCTTGATATCACACTTCAAGATATGCAGAGGGCATCTGTTGGAATCTGAGTTCTGTAAAACCTCTATGGAGCTATGGGAAGGATAGGGCCTCATAGTAGTATGGCCTTGCATGATTAACTTTAAGTTGAAGAAAATTGTGACCCAACAATGGCAGCCCTATCTTGGCTGGCATCAGAATCAAAGACCCAGTTCCTAAGAACTTGGGAACTGAGACAAACAAACCATTCCATGGAAAGGCCGTGAACCTTTAACTTATCTCAACGCCATGGTACCCATCCTCCCGTCTGCAATTGTTCCAGCTAGCAGCACTTGGTCAGGGAGTGGTCCTCCCTGCTATTTAGCCTACACCAGTATCTTAAATAGGCCAAATCAATTCTGGCCATAATTGAAGGGAGACCCAGCTTAGCCCTAATATGAGCCGAAGGAGTCCATGGGGAAAGCCCCAGTATCTGTCTCATGAATTTATTCTGCACAACCTCCAGACTGGACTTGATTTCCTCTCCCCATATTTCTGCCCCATAAAGCCTTTGAGCCAAAATTTCAGCAACAAAAACCCTGAGGGCAGGATTTATTAGCTGGTTTCCTCTAACACAAAAAAAATCTTCAGCTACTGTATAGATCTGGCACTCACTAAGTTCCCACTGGAGAAGGAAGTGAGGTGCATGAGCTGAACCAATTAATTTGGTGTCCTCTCTTTCTCTCATACAGACACATAAAAGTAAGGAAGAAGAGCTTCTGGCAAACATCTTAAGGACAGGAGGGTTGGACTAGAAGACTGCCAAGGTCCCTTCCAACCCTATGACGATTCTATGATTCTATGACAGAGATTGGCTCTGCGCATGTGTTTGTAGGTGAACATGAACAAAGGCAGAAAAAGGCAAGGAGGAGAGTTAGTTTCCTTGTTCAACAAGGACAGATTATCTCATTATGTCTTCAGACATGCTTACCTCTGTGGGGAGTTTTCTTCCCATGGTGCACTGGTTTTGCTTCTTTGGGTTTCAGGGCTGCTTTCATTTCTTGACTTTTTGTAACTAATAAATACAGAAAAATAAATACATTTTTAAAAGATCTTCTATCAACAGCTAAAAGTATTTTTACACTTCCAGTCAGCTGGAATTCTTTCTTGAGTAATTTGCTTATTATTGTGTGCCTCATATTTGCCTGCCTCCGGGAAAGAAATCAGAGGGTCAAATAAAACTGTATTTCCCCACCATCATGAGTCTGGCCCATTACATGGAGGAGAATCAGAGCATGCCTCCTCCCCACTCCACGCCCATTAATCCACCATCATTACTCCCATACTTCTGCAGGGGCAAAGACCATTGAAATGTACAGCCTACACCCAGAGGCTGAAGTTACGGCACAGATTATCAGATTTCTCCACACCAAGAAAAATGACTTAGTGATTTAGTAGGTTCTTATGAACAACAGATCATGGGTGGACAACCTGTGAGGGTCTGGTGGCCTTGGGTCCATTTCTGCCCTTCCTCAGACTTTGGAACCATATCCACATTCAATTGAAAGTGGAAGCTGAAAAGAAAATTATATCTCCAAAGCACAATTTACCATCTAAAGGCTATTCCAGGGCGTTGGTCCTGACATGGTCCCCCAATAGCACCTTTTAAAAACAGAAAGCAACTGTATTGTGGGCCCTCAATGCTGCACAGAGCCCACAGGCTGCGCTTTGCTCTTTGTTGACACGGATCATACGGGAATTTTTTGTCATTACACAGATGCCTGGAGACAGCCGGTAGTATATTGGGTAGCTGAGGAAAACAGGTGCACTCCTTAGTAACTTTGCATTTTAGAAATCACTCTCACACAGTTAAAAGCTCACAGGACTTTTAGTAGCATTGCTACAAAATGTGTAAAATCCCTTCAGAGTCAAAAGAATGGCCTCTTCCGTTGTATCATCACATTGTCAAGGTGATACTTTTTCTATCCCCAAGGCAACATGCATGTCTATGGACAGAACTGCATCCAGTGAATCCAATTAAAATACATTGATATGAACCAAATTTGTCCGCAGACTCTTCTGCAGATGAAATATCCTATAACATCAACATAAATCCTGTGTGCACATGCATGCATCGGTATGTCTGTGCTCAGTCTGGATTTATAAGAGAGTGAAATAATGCTGGGTGGTAAATTGTAAGCATTAGATGGCTAAGCTGTTTGTCATTTATACCCGGCAGCTTGACAGGCATTTCACAGCCAAGTACTCTGTCACAGCAGCTCTCTAAGTCCTAGGATTACCTCTGGAAAGTTTGAAGAGGGATGCACAGTTTCAGATTCAGGTTGTGAAGTAAATTTCATGAGTGATTTCAGTTCATTAATTTTATTGTCCACTGAGAGATGACTTTTAGCCACTAGCAAGAGAGTAAACTTCGATGGTTAGGACTACTTGTCTTAAAGGTCATGTGGGCAAACTTTTAGCAGCACTTTTTAAAGCAAGGATGGTCCCTTCAAATGTTCCTGAACCACATCTTCCATCACTCCTCATATTGCAGACGCTGGCAAGGACTAACGAAGTTTCATTAGAAGAACCAACCATGAGAGAGCCACGAGTTGAGCATCCATGCTTTGAAGTCTATGTGAGAGTGATTTTCAGAGCTAGAAGGAATGGCTATAGCTTCGTAACCACTCCAGCTGAAAATGCTACAGCAGCAAGGCTCATGAATCATGGCTTCAGCAGCAAAGCCCTAGCCCCTTACCTTCTGTATCCCCATGGCAACACATCCACGAGCAGAACTGCAGCTGAACTCGGTTACCCAGGGGCATGGCTTTAGTGGTGTTACAGGCCCCAGCAGCTGGTTCAGTGCCTATGGGAACAGCTGACCCTACCATTAGACAGAATGAGGCAGCTGCCTTAGGCATCTGAGTCTGGGTGTCATGAAAGGGTATCAGGCATTTATATTTTAATTGGCAAGGAAGCTGAGAGTATTTTGGGGAATTTTCTGCTTCAGGTGCCAAACAATTTGAATACCCTTGGGTACTAATGCAGTATGACTTGGGGTGAGTGGATTTGCTATTCCACTTCAGACAGCAAAATGAACCCAGTGGAAGTTTATCTGCCTCTGCAAACCATACCCTTTCATCCAAACATCCTATTTGATTAAAAAAATGTCCAAACAGACTGATCTCTAACTGTCCATCATTCTTCAGAGTAGTTCTTGCTTTTGGCTTCCTGACATGTTTGTTCGGCAGGAGGAGGATGCTGGTTCTTCCCTGCCTTCACCTTCATTTCACCATGCTGGAAACCTGACCACTGCCTAGATAAGAACATGTTGTTTTTCTCAGGCCCTGCAAGCTGATGGGTCGTTATCTTATATTTATACTTGGAATGACAATTTCTCTGTACCCTCCAAACTCTTGCAAGGACTCATTTGTGAAAGAAATTATTGTATAATAGCAAGTGGAAAGGAGCAAAAAAAAAAAAAGAAAAAAAAAAGGTCAGGTTTCAGACACAATTTTTGGCCAGAAGATACCATTCTGAACTATTTTTCACATGCTACATGACAGAAAACCCTTCCGCTCTACCAATTCTCCAGTCTCTAACATTTCAAAGGGCTCCCATGCAAACACAACACATTTTCTATTTCGCCATCTTTATCTTTGGCACCATTATCCTCTCATCTGTTTATGCAACTTTAAAATCCTTTTGGAAATATTGCTTGACAGATAACTATGCTATAGCAGATAAAGATCTGGATGACAATGTATGGTTACATTTTTGTTTTAATTATTTCTCATTTTAGAATCACTTTTCATTACACAGATGTTCAACGTATTTTTGGATCGCTTCTCATCCTATATATGCTCAATATATAGTCTGTTTACTTTTTTGGACAAGAGTCTTTTTTTTTCCTTTGCAGAACAGAAGCAAGAGTAAGAAATAAGGAAAACATATAAGGAGCAGCAACTGTCATGTAGTCCCAGAATTGCAAAGTGGAGATATACAACATCTACTTTCCACCTACTTCATGAGTAAGGTTTTCTTAAACGGCATAAAGTGTCTTTTGTGAGGGCTTCAGAAAAACAAACACAGTCCTACCAAGAAACAGGAGCCACACACAAACCTTCTGCCTCCATCTCTTGTATTACCCCACAATACTACACATCACAACGAAGAGCACAAGTGTCTTTCTTCAGCATGTGCGGCCCTAAATCACACCAATAATTATATTTGGTGTGCAAACTGTTTTAAAACTTTCTCTCATTCCTCTCATTCATAACATCCTGTGAGGTGCTCCAATTTGTAATATGCTGAAGTATAACTAAACTTACTTTTTTTTGGTCAGGACCATTCAGTAAGTCCACTGAAAAACACAGATTTTCCAAGTCCAAAATTTGATTCAATTAAACAAAAAAAATCTACCTGAAACTTGAATCTCCTTCTTTAGACACACTGATCTGATTAAGAGTAATATTTCCACCTCTTTTATGGTTACCTTTTTATTGGTGAGGGAGCAATGATTTTGGTAGTTCCTTCATTTTCCCCAGTTCCTCTGTGTGTAACTCCCTGGTTTGTACAATGTGATCCTAGGGGGAAAAAATAAGTTTACTTTTAAAATATTAGTGGCTACAAGACATCCATTATAGTACATCTAAAGTCCCTCAGGCATGATGGAGTCTTTTAATATGAGTGTTCTAAACTGGCAAACATATTATTTTTCATATATATATTGCTATTTTGAGAAATGGAAGCAAATAGCAGGGTAGAGTCTCACTGGCCTCATTCTTTATAGTCACATGATTCAACGTGAAGAAGAAATACGTAATATTCTTCTGAAATATAAATTTTTGCACAAAGGCATCAGTACAGGCTCATAGACACATTGCTGAACCAGGAGACACTACTTTCCATCCTTTCAGTGAGAAGCTCTGTCTATAAATAAACTCTTATTGTGAATATTCTACAGAATTATGTATTAACCTACATAACAGAAAGCTAGGACAAACCATCAGCATCATAGCTATGGGGAAGTGACTGAAAAGAAGGTAAAAGATGTTAGGAGGCGGGAGAACAAGGCCCTCTTTAGAAGTAAAAGCTGGTATGCTGAATAAGAAAGAATTCTCAAGAAGACATAAAAGAAAGGCTTTGAAGGTGGCACTGTAATGCACTATGCAGAATAAAGATATGTGCATAATCATGTCAATTATTCTTTAAATCATTGCACATGGTGATATTTTAAAGCTAGCTAGTGCTCTGCAGGATGCTGTATGAGGTAGTTCACACCACCACAACATGAGACTAGATTAAATCTACATTAGCAGGTCTGCAACTATAACCAGAAAAACATTTCTCTATGGCAAGCATAAAACTCCCAAAAAGAGTTGCCAGTGAAGAACATTATGCTCCATCACTGAGATTCAAACTATGAAACCTCCAGAAAGTCATCCCATGAAATCTTCTCATGGTTATATGTCAATTTGTTAACTATGTCACTTTCCAAGAACTAGATGGGAAGTTAAAATCTGCACAATAAAGTATTTATTTAATATGTAATTTGACTATCAATGCAACAAGTTACCAATCTCACTAACAATTTCTCTTAAAACCAAACTCAAGAGCATAGTGAAGGCCAGCAGAAACAAAGCTAAATCAGGACCAAATTAGACAATACCATTACCACTAAATTAGCAGCAGAATTCCTCAAAGTGATAACAGATTGATAGTTGTCCTAGGAGAGGGGTCTCCAAACTACGGCCCACAGCCCATATCTGGCCCTTGCCTTTTTATCTGGCCCAGGAAAAGGAAGAGGAGGGAATGGGGACCCAAGTGATCCCCCACCCCAAAGACAGCGGGGATGGGGATCGCTTCCATCAGGCTTTGCTCCTCTTCCTATCTCTGCCCAGGCATAGGAAGAAGAGGGAAGGGGGGCCCAAGCGATCCCCCACCACCGCTGTCTTTTGCTTGGGTCCCCCTTCCCTCCTCTTCCTATGCCCGGGCAGAGATAGGAAGAGGAGCAAAGCTTGACAGAAGCCTGAGAGATCCCCCTCCCTCCTTCAGCCCTCGAAAATGTGTAAAATATATGATGCAGCCCTCACACTGAAAAGTCTGGAGGGTGACCCCTGTCCTAGGAGGAGCCTGTCTCATTCCATATTTTGCTTTCATTTTGTGATCAGGAAGCAAGCATGGGTTCCATTTGCACTAAACCTTTGTACTAAACATGCAAAGGTCTGAATGATCTGGAGAAGAGAGGAGGCAGGCTTTATGTGTGTCCTTCAAATCCCCACCACAATGGAAGCATTATTTGAACATTCAGGTGAGTGTCTAAACAGGCCTAACCGTATACTAAAAAAAAAAAAAATCTTAGTAAAACCTTCAAACAATCTTAGAGAAAAGATAAAAACTGGAAGATCTTAAACTGTAAGCAGAAAACGAGCAAAAATATATCACAGCATATCAAACACCCACCCACACACAAAGCCCAGGAATGTTAAATGTCTTATCCCAAACAACAAGGTCTTTCCAGAGGAAGTTTCTGCCTTGTTTAAACCAGAAACTATCTAACAATTGACAAGGAAAGGAGTGCCTTCCTGACATAGTTACAAAGTGTAAATCACTTTTGTTTTTCTAAGGGGGAAGGAAAAAAAAGAACAGTATCTCCCTAGAATACTTCTGAACCGAAAAGGTGATATAATGATCCTATTTGGTACACACATCAGAGAGAGTATAAACAGCATAAACTATTCCTAGGTCTTACAGACACCCAATACTTCTCTTCCGACAGTCCTTGCTAAAGGCAGTTTTTCCTAGGAGGAGAATATGTCAAGTTTCTTGTCCAATTTTTCTCTCCCAATATTTTTAAAACTCATTGGGTTACATCTCTGCTGTTAACAAAACTGTCCATATAAATATATGTGGAAATGATTAGCATCTAAATTAGGCACTTGATTTAGAAATAAGACTTTTTCAAAATCACTCAGTGGCACCTTAACCACCTCTGTATTAGTTGCAGTGCTGAACATCTCGTTTCAAGTTAGCTTCTGGTCAAACTTCATATGACACTATTCACATCATTAATGTGGCTGTTTTTAGTTTGGAGAAAAAATAGTCATGGGCTCCAATTCAGATCCTCAGTAACTTCGGGGGTGGAGGGCGCACTGAAAACAGACAGCAATTTGGCTGCTGTTTGCATGGAAACATTATTTATTGCAAAAAGCAACCAGATGGAGGGAGTTGCAGCAGAAAACCTATGTGGGATCTTCATCTTGATTGGGTGCATATTCTGGGCTGGAGCTTTGAGATTAAAAGTGATCAAACAAAGAAAATGAATTACGTTTAAGTGATATTTAAATACGTTTAAGCAAGCAACTGAGTTAAATAAAGCAAGACTTAAGTATACTAAGATCAAAAAATACATGAATGACATAGAAACAATCCAACAATATTTCTGCGGGGAGGGGGAATTAGGATGGGGTTTAGAGTTAATTAATCATCTTTAATTTTGCAATTGACACCAGCAAGCTTTTTTATATCATATCTTCATCATACAACAAATTCTTCTTTGCTTAAATACCAGTATAAACAGGGACTGTTCACTTTAGCGTGACTTACCCATTGGTTGTGTTTTTGATGTTCTTTTTGGATACGTCTTGCTACGACTTCTTTCAACTGTTTGGCCAGGTCGAGGAAGGTGGACAGAAAGGTCTCTGTTCATTTGCAAAGCTGTCTTCCCACTAGGAAATGCAAAGGAGTGAACTCAGTGAATCAAAAGCAAAATACAGAGTTGGGGGGGGGGGGTGTCTACATTGAGAAATAATTTATTTTAGTTCAGCTTAAAGCTTATTCTATTTCTGAGTCTCATCCAAGTCAAGCAGCTTTTTAAATAGTTAAATAGCAAAAGGAAAAATATGGCTTAGTGTCCTTTATAATATAATACAATATAATATAATATAATATAATAGTACGTTTTTCTTCTTCTTTCCTTTCCCTTTCTCTCAGTCAGTAAACACAGCAGGTAAGTGAAACTCTCTTTCTACCATATATTTCCCCCAGACGTTGGAAAATACACTTTATTTTTACTACAACTAAAAAATAATTCAAGCAGCATGGTCACTGGTTTGCTGGCCAGCTAATTCAGGAGTCGCAGTACAAAAAGTAACTTTTTCAAGCCAAGTTCTTTATTCCCCTAACAAGAATAATATGAACAAACTTGAAAGGATTAAAATAAATGTAAAAGCAGGAAGTTTGACTATGTTTTCCTCTCTGTCTCCTTCTACTAACTGAAGATGCTAAAGAACACAAGGCACACAATGTGCAATTGAGCTATGCATACGTATAAGGTGGCTGGGGGTGACACAACAAGGGTCTCTGTCATTATGCCTTCTGTGGTTTGGTCCCTTGGCAAAACCGACAGACCAAGAAGTGTAGACCAAAGGTATCCTCTAGACTGTTCTATCCTGAATACGATCACCTGACCTCCTATAAACCAACTGAGATACACCAAGTGGTAAAATTCTTTACACTTAACTCAGATCTTCAGTTTGGGAATTCAGTTCACCAAGTTTCTTCTGCCTCCCCTGCTTGATCCAGCACATGGCCACCAGCCCATCTGCCTCTGCAAGGACCAGCCTGCTTGCCTGTGCACAGTGTCCCAGCTGTGGACTGTCTGGGAGCTGGGCCAAGGCTTGACACACAGGACCACAGGCTGATAGTGAAACCACCTCACTGAAGTGAATAAGGATGGAATCATGTATCATCTGAAAGCATGGCTACTAGCAACAGGTTCAGCTTTTCTTCTCTTGGAATGACAAGCTGCAGATCCCATGTTTTCCCAGTCCTAGCTCATGAATTTAATTAACTATCACTTTTAATTAACTATCACTTTATCAAAGAAACAAGAGACCTCTTTTCCATTGCACCCTGAACCCCACAGGAATTCACCCCCATTTAAATATTTTTCCAAGATAAATTATCCAAGATTTTATACAAAATCCTTCCTCAGCTAAGAAGAAAAGTGTCTACTCTGGCTGCAGAACTTTCAACCAGCCGTGAAACAAATATATCCTGAATTAATTCCCTTGAATAAAAAGGCAAGACTCTTGTGACTAGCAAGTTCTACTTGGCACAAGTTTTTTGTGGCCAGTAGCCCCAATACAATATGTCTGAAAGAAATTGGCTACAATTCACAAAATTATATGCAAAATAATACTTGTTAGTCTTTAAGGAGCCACAAGATATTTTGTTGTTTTTACTGCAGTAGATGAAGACCAACATAGCTACTCGTCTCAAAATTTTCTAGAGTATTTATTCTCACAAATATGTGCACTGAATGCGTCCTCAAACTGAGCAAATAAATGATGGCAAATAAGTGAGTGAGAGGATAAAGTTGAACAAACATATAAGAATTCTACCAGAAATTGTATCATACTGTATTTTCATCTGCTGTCTTAATAGTTTATCCACCATACACAATTTCATAAGCAATGTTATGGGCAGATACAGGGAAACGTTTCTTTTAAAGCACAGGTAAGCACCAGAAAATTAAAAGATATAGCAAGGAAACATATAGCAAACAGGTTAATTCCAAAAGGCTTTAAGAATGCCTCTTGGCTCTGGCATGTATCATTTTCAGGTACTTTCCAGAAGAGGTGGAGAACCTTTGGCCCTTCAGACTCTGTGGATTACACCTACCATATTCTTATGCCATTAGTCATGCTAGAGGAAGTGATGCCAGCTGTATGCAAAAAAACTCCTGCTGTGAATTATAGAGAGAGGAATGGACCCATATATTCTAATCACTGTGGCTTATCAACATTGGGAATGAAAAAACCAAAACAGGACTTCAACCCAAACATCAGCACTATAGAAGGAAGGTTCAGAGGGGTCCTGGACTTTTGAAATACGTACTAGGAATTTTTGCTAATGGAAGACAGTGAGACCCTCTGATCTGCAGCCTGCTTCAGGCTCCCCTACTGCCTCTGAGCTTAGCTACATCCTCCACCATAAGCAGTCAGGAAGGGAGATAGAACAACAGTTTATAGTTGTGAGCTGTCTTTATGCTAATACAAGGTAACTGGGGTAAGGTTAGGTAAAGGTTCCCCTTGACATTTAGTCCAGTCGTGTCCGACTCTAGGGCGCGGTGCTCATCCCCGTCTCCAAGCCGTAGAGCCAGCGTTTGTCCACAGACAGTTTCCGTGGTCACATGGCCAGCACGACTAGACACGAAACGCCGTTACCTTCCCACCGTGGTGGTACCTATTTATCTACTCGCATTTACATGCTTTCGAACTGCTAGGTTAGCAGGACCTCGGACGAGCAACGGGAGCTCACTCTGTCACGTGGATTCGATCTTACGACTGCTTGGTCTTCTGACCTTGAAGCACAGAGGCTTCTGCGGTTTAACCCGCAGCGCCACCACGTCCCTTACTGGGGTAGCTCTGTCTTAAATGAACAATTAAAACCTATTAGCATTACAAAAGACTCATTCCTGGCAGAGATAAAAATGGCTAGAACTGTTTTGTTGATAGGGATCCCCATTGCTGCTAACAGTTTTGGATTCCCCTCAGGGACACAGCTAAAGGAACCCTCATAATGAGCACCTAAACTTCAACATTTACCACTTACAACACTGTTCAGGATCTTAATGTAATGAAAACTGGGGACACTGTAGTTAAGAATTACTTAGTTTAAATATGAATCAGTATGTTTTGTAAACAAAATATGCTCAACATTTTAACAGAATAACCATTTCACAATGAATTTATGATTTTTTCCCCTTCCGTGTTGCACAGTAAGATCTGATAACACTATCTCAGTTTCGCAAAAGCAAACCCCGTAGACTTGCCAGACTTTGTTCTTAAACAATTATTCACTACGCAAAATCTTTCTAATGAGAACTCCGGGTTGCCAAAACATCGGCAGCTGAATGATTGAAACATGTTCAAGTGGATTTGTTTAATGACTGAGGAGCAATTATTTTGTATGTTTAAAAAAACCTCCAACCTATAATTACTGGGAGGCTCACATTAATATTTTCTTCAGGGACAGGTTCTGTTTTACCAACAGGAAGCCAAGAAACAAAGTTTAAACTTCTCCTAAGCATAAGTGAACATGCATGTGCTTCACTGAGTCTACTTATGTACAGGTAATTGTATATTTGGATCACTAGGTCTGTTATGATAAGCCTTTCCTGTGGCCAGTGATCCTGACTGCGACAACTTTTCCCCCACCCCTATTTAGGGTAGAAAAACAACCCTTTTATCTCCATCAAGATCATAAGAGGAGGGAAGGAGGGTAATTAATTTTACCAGTCTCCCCCCTTCCCAATAATTCCAATTGAAATCTAGCAGCTGCTCAGAACCCTGTCACATTACTCAGCTGATACCTGACTGGCTGAGCTGCAGGGAAAAGTGGGTGACACTTCCCAGGCCCTACAGAATTTCCCACTTGTCTCTTAAGGCGTTTTGGCACAATCACTTAGAACACATTTTAGCTGTTGTATTTCACAATACTCTGCATCTTCACTTTCGCAAACAGTGGGAGCGGTTGAGTTCAGGCAATTTTTTTTTAGCTGTACCTATTTTAAAATAACCATGTGCCTTCAAGTCAATTCTGACTTATGGCAACTTTTCACAGGGTTTTCTAGGTACAAAGTACTCAGAAGTGGTTTACCACTCCCTTCTTCTGGGGGCATCTGGGACTATGCAGCTTGCCCAAGGCCACACAGGCTGGCTGTACTCGCAGGAGGCACAGAAGGGAATCAAATTCCCAAACTCCGGTTCCACAGCCAGGTACCTAACCCACTGAGCTATCCAGTCAGCTATGTACCTTTTTATGATACCTAAAAGATAGGTATCATAATGTTCTACAGTTATTTTTTTAAAAAACAAGCAAATGTTTAATTAAAGGATGAAGTCTTAACAATAAGTTTGACTTACCTATACCGATGTTTATAGCCTAGAGTGCCAAGTTTGCCAAGTTTTCTCGTTAGAGAGTTGGACTCATTTTCTGGCATTCTGTTTCAATTAAAAAAAAGTCCCATAATTGCACATAACACAGCTGAATTTATGAAGCAATGCAAAAAGCAGAAGGAAACACAGATTGTTGTACATGCCTTTTTACCACTCTTTACCTCTTTGCCCAATGAACAATGCTTTTTGTTGACAACTTTATAAGATTTAAAATTCGGGCTGGTGAGGCAGGGAAATTGTAGCTAGAAGGGAAGTCACATTTTTCATGTTTATTTCTTAGCAGGGATTCACAGAAAGTCATGCTTATGTTCCATTTTAACAGATTTCAAAAGTATTTAATCACAACTAAGAGCACTTCCAGGTGGATGTTTATACAGCTTCATTCTGACCTCTTCCCTCCTGAGCCCTCTAGCTGTCTTCAGAGAGTCCAGTGCCTGGGAAGTATTGGCTAGCTGGCTTCTCTCTCTCTCTCTCTCTCTCTCTCATTCTCCATTCCAGGAAATGAACAGACAACTCATGGCAATATGAGACAGACTGGTAGGGAGAAATGGAGAGACACTGCCACACATCATTCCTTCCTTTTTCTCACAACACATGCACGGGGGAGTCCCTAAGCCCCCCAAAATTAATACCACCACGTTTCTTCCTTCACTTCCTTCCATCATTCCCAATTTTTAATTACTATGGAAGCATCATAGCACTAATCTCTCCTTTTTGATGCAAAAGGGCTACGATCCTTTAAAAAAGGAAAGAGAAAAAAATACATGGAACTGAAAAGAGAGACTTAAACTCTGGTATAAATCAGAGCAAAATAAACCAAGGGGTTTTGGAGGAACCAAATGTTCAAAAAAAATGGGGGGGGGGGGGACGACTTGTATATAACATTACAATACTTTGAATGAAGGAACTTAAAAGGGTGAAAATACATTATCTGAAAAAGCTCAAATTCTCCCTCAATCCAGAACAAAAAAGAGTAATCCTCATATGTATTTCTACATAGTGGCTGAAATCCTGTTGCTTAGTCATAACAAGTCACAATTAAAGTTCAATGGAACTTCTGGAAGAATTGACTCACCAAATCCTCACTGATTAAATAGGCCAACTCTAATTGTGACTCCCCCTTCATGGATTGCTGCCTTGTCGTGGCAAAGGGGCTTGAGTAATTCAGAGAATCTATGGGCCAAGAAAACTCCATGGACAGAAACAAAAGGCTAAAAGATATGACGCTGGAAGATGAGCCCCTCAGGTCGGAAGGCGTCCAACATGCTACTGAGGAGGAGCGGAGGACAAGTACAAGTAGCTCCAGAGCTAATGAAGTGGTTGGGCCAAAGCCGAAAGGACGCTCAGCTGTGGACGCGCCTGGAAGTGAAAGGAAAGTCCGATGCTGCAAAGAAAAATATTGCATAGGAACCTGGAATGTAAGATCTATGAACCTTGGGAAGCTGGATGTGGTCAAACAGGAGATGGCAAGAATAAACATTGACATCCTGGGCGTTAGTGAACTAAAATGGACGGGAATGGGCGAATTCAATTCAGACGATTATCATATCTACTACTGTGGGCAAGAATCCCGTAGAAGAAATGGAGTAGCCCTCCTAGTCAACAAAAGAGTGGGAAAAGCTGTACTGGGATACAATCTCAAAAATGATAGAATGATTTCAATACGAATCCAAGGCAGACCTTTCAACATCACAGTCATCCAAGTTTATGCACCAACCACCAATGCTGAAGAGGCTGAAATTGACCAATTCTATGAAGATTTACAACACCTTCTAGAACTGACACCAAAGAAAGATGTTCTTCTCATTATAGGGGACTGGAATGCTAAAGTAGGGAGTCAAGAGATAAAAGGAACAACAGGTAAGTTTGGCCTTGGAGTTCAAAACGAAGCAGGGCAAAGGCTAATAGAGTTTTGTCAAGAGAACAAGCTGGTCATCACAAACACTCTTTTCCAACAACACAAGAGCCGACTCTACACATGGACATCACCAGATGGCAATACCGAAATCAGATTATGTTCTCTGCAGCCAAAGATGGAGAAGCTCTATACAGTCAGCAAAAACAAGACCTGGAGCTGATTGTGGCTCTGATCATTAGCTTCTTATAGCAAAATTCAAGCTTAAACTGAAGAAAGTAGGAAAAACCACTGGGCTAGTCAGGTATAATCTAAACCAAATCCCTTATGAATACACAGTGGAAGTGAAGAACAGATTTAAGGAACTAGATTTAGTAGACAGAGTGCCTGAAGAACTATGGATGGAGACTCGTTACATTGTACAGGAGGCAGCAATGAAAACCATCCCAAAGAAAAGGAAATGCAAGAAAGCAAAGTGGCTGTCCAACGAGGCCTTACAAATAGCAGAGAAGAGAAGGGAAACAAAATGCAAGGGAGATAGGGAAAGTTACAGAAAATGGAATGCAGACTTCCAAAGAATAGCAAGGAGAGACAAGAGGGCCTTCTTAAATGAACAGTGCAAAGAAATAGAGTAAAAGAATAGAAAGGGAAAAACCTGAGATCTGGTCAAGAAAATTGGAGATATTAAAGGAACATTTTGTGCAAAGATCGACATGATAAAGGACAAGAATGGTAGGGACCTAACAGAAGCAGAAGACATCAAGAAGAGGTGGCAAGAATACACAGAGGAATTACACCAGAAAGATCTGGATGTCCCGGACAACCCAGATAGTGTGGTTGCTGACCTGGAGCCAGACATCCTGGAGAGTGAAGTCAAGTGGGCCATAGAAAGCATGGGTAACAACAAGGCCAGTGGAGGTGATGGCATTCCAGCTGAACTATTTAAAATCTTAAAAGATGACGCTGTTACGGTGCTACACTCAATATGCCAGCAAGTTTGGAAAACTCAGCAGTGGCCAGAGGACTGGAAAAGATCAGTCTACATCCCAATCCCAAAGAAGGGCAGTGCCAAAGAATGCTCCAACTACCGTACAATTGCACTCATTTCACACGCTAGCAAGGTTATGCTCAAAATCCTACAAGGTAGGCTTCAGCAGTATGTGGACCGGGAACTCCCAGAAGTACAAGCTGGATTTCGAAGGGGCAGAGGAACTAGAGACCAAATTGCTAACATGCGCTGGATTATGGAGAAAGCCAAAGAGTTCCAGAAAAACATCTACTTCTGCTTCATTGACTACGCAAAAGCCTTTGACTGTGTGGACCACAGCAAACTATGGCAAGTCCTTAAAGAAATGGGAGTGCCTGACCACCTTATCTATCTCCTGAGAAATCTCTATGTGGGACAGGAAGCAACAGTTAGAACTGGATATGGAACAACTGATTGGTTCAAAATTGGGAAAGGAGTATGACAAGGCTGTATATTGTCTCCCTGCTTATTTAACTTATATGCAGAATACATCATGCGAAAGGCTGGACTGGATGAATCCCAAACCGGAATTAAGATTGCCGGAAGAAATATCAACGACCTCAGATATGCAGACGATACCACTCTGATGGCAGAAAGTGAGGAGGAATTAAAGAACCTTTTAATGAAGGTGAAAGAGGAGATCGCAAAAAATGGTCTGAAGCTCAACATCAAAAAAACTAAGATCATGGCCACTGGTCCCATCACCTCCTGGCAAATAGAAGGGGAAGATATGGAGGCAGTGACAGATTTTACTTTCTTGGGCTCCATGATCACTGTAGACGGTGACAGCAGCCACGAAATTAAAAGACGCCTGCTTCTTGGGAGGAAAGCGATGACAAACCTAGACAGCATGTTAAAAAGCAGAGACATCACCTTGCCGACAAAGGTCCGCATAGTCAAAGCTATGGTTTTTCTAGTAGTGATGTATGGAAGTGAGAGCTGGACCATAAAGAAGGCTGACCACCGGAGAATTGATGCTTTTGAATTGTGGTGCTGGAGGAGACTCTTGAGAGTCCCCTGGACTGCAAGGAGATCAAACCTATCCATTCTGAAGGAAATCAACCCTGAGTGCTCACTGGAAGGACAGATCCTGAAGCTGAGGCTTCAATACTTTGGCCATCTCATGAGAAGAGAAATCTCCTTGGAAAAGGATGAGATGGTTGGACAGTGTCATCGAAGCTACCAACATGAATTTGAGCAAACTCCAGGAGGCAGTGGAAGACAGGAGGGCCTGGCGTGCTCTGGTCCATGGGGTCACGAAGAGTCGGATATGACTTAACGACTAAACAACAACAACAAATTGTGACTTGTTGCAACTTATTCTAGTAAGAAACAGGATTTCAGCCAGTGTGTCCCCTGGATTGTTAAGCTCTTTGCTCTTAGCAAATCAGTGGCATGTGGTAATACTAGTACATTATAAATAAGTAAGTAGTAAGATTTCCATGAGTAAAAATGTGAGCCATAATTAGTCAAAATTAAGAACATCATAGTCCTCTTGAGGGAAGTCTTGTTTGAGCTGTGTCCACAGAATGCAATAGTTACTCATATGTAGGTTTGTTTGTTTGTTCATATTAAATAAATAAATAAATAAATAAATAAATAAATAAATGGCTATGTAATGAACATTCTAAAAACAAATTCCATGGATTATGTAAACTCTTCAAATTACATAACATGCATAACGCCCAGTAGATGGGGTCATGCCATTTTTCAATACAAACTATTCATCTGCAGACATTTATAACAAAGTTCATTTGTAGAACTATAAAAAAACAACTAGCTGTCCACAGGGGTATTCTGAAATCCATTAAACTATCAATGCCCTTATGATTTTTATCTATCAGATTAGTTATCTAACAACAAGGCAGAATAATTGTTTCCTGTATTTGTTTAATTAAAAATCAACCCTCCAATACACACTTCAAGCTACAAAAGTAGATGCACTGTAAGATTCTTCTAATAAATACTGAGGATACATAAATTGGATATTTTAAATGATATATATAAGCAGTATCTAAATACATGTGTCCAAACTCAGAATGAAAAGAGAAAGAAACCATATTTTCTAAATCAGTTTGAGTCTATAATGTCTTCCTTTAGTACAGTAGGACCTCCATAGCCACTGGGGATTGGTTCCAAGTCCCCCCTCCAGATACTGAAAACTGTGGATAATAGTGAACAAGAGAGAGAGAAAGAGAGAGAGAAAACATGGTAAAAGGAAAAAAATAGATTTTTTACATGCATTATCAGACCTGGCCACTAGAGGGTACCAGAGACCATGCTATGTATTCTTCACTAAGAAGTATTCATAGCACGGTCTCTGGCTCCCTTTAGTGGCCGGTTCTGGTAATAAATGTGGAAATAGTTTTTTCTGGATTTTTTTCTTTTAATGTTTTCAGACCGTGGATAAGTGGAACTGTGGATATTGATCCTGTGGATACAGGTGTCCTACTGTACTGAGCTCTCCTTATAACCTTTTTTCTGATACATGATGTTGGTTCAACATCTCTTAGCCTGTTCCGTCTGGTTATTTATAAAGACGTAAGGCATAGAACCTAACTTGTTTCATAAACGGAACAAAGCTCACCTTCACAGTTTCCCAACCTGCCTCTTTTTTCCCTATAGCCCTCCAAAATCTCCTGACAATTGAAGCAGCCCTTGGAGATGATGCAAGAAGCTGCAGATGGCAAGCAATTAATAAATATTGTTGCCTCTGTCATCTGAATGGATTAACATTTTAGGATCCATGTCAAAATGAATACCCTTTATAAGATATTCTACAACAAAAATACTTCATGACTTCTTTAAAAAAACAACTGTTTTATGCCACTTTTAAAGACTAATTTCATGAACTGTAGCTCTCTTCTTCAGGTGCCCCACAGTAAACATGTGATGTGTGTGTCTGTGTGTGAAGTGTAACACAAAAGCATATGGTACTAGCATTGTGGTGATGTCAACAGTTACCATCAACATCCCAATAATTTTTGCCTTTCTATTTCTATTACACTTCACATATACATAACACAACTATACAAATGTCCATCTACCGGAAGTTCACTACAAACTGCATACATCTAAAGAAGCAGGCTACATTCTAGGAAAACATATATTAAACAAAACTTGTTCAACTTTAATGTATCACAAAACTCTGTTGCTTTGTCAGCAATATACTAACATGGCTACCCTTCTGGAATTTATGTTTTTTGTGTGTGTGTGTGTGTGTACATATACATATATACATACATACATACATACATACACACACCCACACACACCCACACACACACACAACCTGTGTCTAATGTTGGCAACTCTGTAATTCAAAAGAATTCAAACATGCACTGTGCTAACAAATATCAAATAACAACACTGTTAAGATAGATTCTATATGATCTTTTCAAACAGGAAGAATTTTCTAGACTAAGCTATGTTTCTACTTATTTTCTTGTTGCTAATATAAGCAGTGACTTACTGCTCTCTTCTCATTATTCATTATTCTCCAGTCTGAATTATGACGTTCCTTTAGCTAACACAGTGGATTGGAAACCAAAATGTGCCTTTAGAACACCAAAGGCTGTTCTGTGTGTGCAAAGACTGCTTTACACTTGCAATAAGAAAAAAAACCACTTCCCTCATACAGGCAGTAGTATAAAAACTGCTATAGAACCTAACCTTTAGGGTGAATTTTGCACAAACATTTCAAGAATAAATGTTTGTTTAAACTATTACTGGCCCCAATATTCTTGTCTGGTTTTGCTGGCATAACACAAATGATGTAACTTTTTAAAGCAAATTGCCTCAAGTTAAGAAATTGCTATGGACATTTTCTGTTGTGCACTGAGTGGTCCAACTCTGCACACAGCAATAAGAATATAAGAACATAAGAAGACCCCTGCTGGATCAGGCAAAGGGCCCATCTAGTCCAGCTTCCTGCATCTCACAGTGGCCCCACCAGATGCCTCTGGGAGCACACCAGACAACGAGATCTCTGTCTCCTGACACCCCTCCTCTGCATCTGGCATTTTGATTTCAGAACTTGAGGCAATTCACCTCTGAAAGCTATATCATTCACAAGAGGATGCTGGCCAAAGTTGTCTGGATCTAAACCAGGAACAAGGAAACCGGCTGAAGCTATTGGCCAGAATCCTGCTAAACTCCAACAGAACATAGTACTTTGTCAGCATGATCTTGTACTGTTGCATAGATGACAATCACTCCATTACAACAAACAGGACTTCCGCTTGTGTTAAGAGATACTGTTCAGAAAATGCTGGACCATTGTGCAAGCAGTTTGACTGAACAGGATCCTGCTCTCTGTCTTTAATGTAGCCAGGCCTATGTTAGAGAGATGAGTATATCTGCCTTTTCAATTGCAGGACAAATGCTACAGTTAAATTCTAAAGTGCATCATCACCATGCCAATGTGTGTCTATCTTCTGCAATCATTCAGTGACCAGTTCTTCAGAGTAATAGTGTACCTACCTAAAGAATGTATGCTGTTCTACACAGCATTTCCACAAATGTTTGCATGCAGTTTTGCTGTGCGCTTCAAAGAAGAAGGAAGTTTCATTACACTGAAATAAAAAAATGGAAGTATTGAGAAAAATATTCTGACATAAAGGATTTGCATTTGAAAGTCTGAACACGAGATTATCAATTCTTTTTGTATGTAACAGAACTGCCACTCAAGACAATGGAATGAAATTGACTTCGCATCCATTGATGTGATGCAACACATCTGAAAGTTTTTCTACCACAAAATATAAAACATTTTAACCAGCTGGTTAAACACATGCTTCAACAATAACTTCATATAATCTTTTCTGGCACAAAGGTTAATCATATCAGAAAATACTGTATGCGCTTGAATTCTGAGTGCTGGCAAGTCACTTTTTTTCTCAGGTTGAAAAGCACATTGCATATGATTCAGATTTCCACGTCAAACAGATGCTTTTCTAACAGTGAGGAAATCCAGATGATGCTGTGTATTTGGATGTATACCACTGCTGAGACTTTCCTAAATAATACACCTCTTGTTGCTTGGAAGTAAAATATCTTTCTGGACTTATTTCCCCCTTTGTCTTAGTTTCCAGTAACTACTGTGTCCTATGCTGTGGTTTAAACTTGCACATCACACTCATCATTGGTTCTGCTATGGAGATTGCCTACCACCACCAGAGGGTGAGTCACCACTCCTATAAAGGGGCTACACTTAAACTTCACACCCTCTTTGGGAAAACACACCCACTGTGCCCCATTCTTCCCCTCCCTGCTGATTTCTAGTGACCTGGTGTCTTTACCATAGCAGACGAGGAGGTGGGGGGATTCCATCCATGCTACCTATTAAAATGATAGCATTACACTAATTTTACACCAGTGATGATGATGTGGCCACCTGTTCTCTAGCTAGGCAGCAACTGAGATGGTCTGATGACAAAGGGACTGGCACTGCCTCTGAAGGAGTTGGCTGTAGAAGCTAACTATAGAATAGGCTAAGGTCACGCCCACAAATGAAGTGACTGGGTAGCTGCTTTATCTGTAAATCCCAGCCCATGTCCACTATTTATGCAGAAATATCTGAGGCAGACAACCACATGGTTGAAAAGCACAGCAGAGCAGCCCACGAAACAGCCTTTTGATGGATCTCACCAGCTTTGTTGGAGGAAAAAAAAACCTTCCCCATGGAACTCACAAATGCTACAATGGATGAAAGTGTGCAACACGTGGACACATTACCCCCAGTATTACTAGAGAGGGTGATGAATCGCCATTTTGGCAATTCGTCCTGCTTCGTGATCCGTCAAAGTTGATGAATCACAAAGCATGAAGCTCCCCTCATGAACCAATGAAGCGCGAATTTATTCGTTGATTTGTGGGGGGGTTAGACAGCCAGAGGCTGTCTAAAAAAGAACCGACCCCCTCTGCCGCTCCCACCCCCCACTGTAATTGCCGCTGCCGCCGCCACCCCTCCCACCGGCGCACCATAATCACTGCCACCGCCGCACCTCCGCGCCACTGCCATGGTCTCCAGTTAGCCTCCGCAGCCACGGCCTGCAGTAAGGGACACTGGCTGCCCTTTGCAAAGATGATGGCTGCGGCTTCATTTTGGGTAGGGAAGCTGCAGCCTCCATCTTTGCAAAGGGCATCCAGGATTCCCTTAAGACAGGCTAAGGGAATCCAGGCTGCCCTTTGCAAAGAAGGAGGCTGCAGCTTCCCTACCCTAAATGAAGCCGCAGCCTCCATCTTTGCAAAGGACAGCCAGTGTCCCTTACTGCAGGCTGTGGCTGCGGAGGCCACTGCAGCAGGCGGAGCTGGATCACGGTGGCGCTGGATGGTTGCAGTGGCCAAGGTAGGGAGAGAAAGGGGGTGGGAGTAGGTGGCTGCCTATCAGCCGTAGGCAGAATAGGAAAACCATAGGAAGAGAGGGAAGGGTAGCCTTCCCTCTCTTCCTACGGGGGAGGAATAAAAATGGGGAAATATTCGTCCCTTCGTATTGGTCGGGGTCTCTGGAACTGACAAATATGAAGGGGCGAATATTTAACGAATCAGCGATTTCTCACAAATATCGCGATCCATTTTTTTATTCGTCCCCATGTCTAATTATCACCCATACAACAAGTTAAATCATGAAACAGGCCCAATTTGTATTTCCTCACTAATATAACAGGTACACATGTGAAGTTGATTTGTGTGTGGTGGTGGTTTAGTCTCCACACTGGCATAGTTTCTACATCAGAGGAATAAAGCTTAGCAAAATAAATACCAGTTAATTCATGGAAGAAATTAAAGGTACTGTATTCACATAAGCAGGAATCCTTCTAAATGAACATTTTTATTTATTTAAAAAACTGTGAGGTGTGGTGTAGATGCAGCAAATACTGGTGACACTGACAAATTATTGTAGTTTCTCCAGGAAATCACATCCATCAGCCAGAGGAGATAACATAATTTTTAAAAAGGATAAGAAAAATTAGGAGTAAAGCACACATGCCAAAGAAACATGCTGGCTTCCCAGATGCTTTTCATGGTCAATTTAATTCAGTAAATGCCTGAAAAAAGCATCCAAAATTAGGTGAAGTTACTGATTAGACAGAACACATTTAACAAGTCAATGAATGAAAAACCTGTTATATACTACCTTCTTCTCTCACACACACACGGAGACGTGCGTTAGAAAGACTATACCTTGGTTTCTATTATTCTAGGAACTTTTATAGCTTGTTTCATGTCCTTGCATCTGTTCCCCACCAGAAACACATTTCTTCATTCTTTTTTTTTTAATCCATCACTCCAGATTAAGTTTTCTTGGAGTTCCTCATACCTTCTGAAAAAAAGTATCTCCCCTATTATGGCTGTCCAATTTCCAGTTCTCAGAATTTTCTTCCACACAATATAAGCTTCCAAATGTGTCTGAATGCAACTTTAAGCAACAATGCATGTATACATGCACAAGAAATATATGCAAGTGTGTTGTAACAGTTCATAACATGCATACAAGTAATAAGCACACACCATGGCGCAGTTCCAAATTTTCCTTTAAAAAGATCCACCGTAAACCCAGCTACAAGCAGCAACCTGGACACAGAGACAAAACAGGAGGTGCCAGCTAACGGCCAACAACACAGACTCTGGTTGGTAATCCTAAATGCAGCAGCCAAGAACAATATTTAAGCCAGATCTGCCTGAAGCTAAGACTTCCCAAGACAGCAACCCACAAGTCTGATTCCCAAGAGCCTATCATCCCCACTCTTTAGGTATTCATACCCCATTACTGCTCCCTTTAAAAGGCATTGGTCCTGTAAGGAAAAGGGTGGAGCTGGAGAAAGAGAGAGGTCAGCCTTCAAGAAAATCCAATTGCACCAGTCATTTCCTCTCGCTGATCTGTCCAGGGTACTGAAAGGCACCTCTCAGACTGCCTTTCTCTGGTCCACAATTCTTTGGATGAAACTTGCAGCTCCTGCCTGTCTATTGTTGTTGTTGTTGTGTAGTCGTTAAGTCATGTCTGACTCTTCGTGACCCCATGGACCAGAGCACGCCAGGCCCTCCTGTCTTCCACTGCCTCCCGGAGTTTGGTCAAACTCACGTTGGTAGCTTTTATGACACTGTCCAACCATCTCGTCCTCTGTCATCCCCTTCTCCTCTTACCTTCACTCTTTCCCAACATCAGGGTCTTTTCCAGGGAGATTTTTCTTCTCATGAGATGGCCAAAGTATTGGAGCCTCAGCTTCAGGATCTGTCCTTCCAGTGAGCACTCAGGGTTGATTTCCTTCAGAATGGATAGGTTTGATCTCCTTGCAGTCCAGGGGACTCTCAAGAGTCTCCTCCAGCACCACAATTCAAAAGCATCAATTCTTCGGCGGTCAGCCTTCTTTATGGTCCAGTTCTCCCTTCCATACATCACTACTGGAAAAACCATAGCTTTGACTATGCGGACCTTTGTTGGCAAAGTGATGTCTCTGCTTATTAAGATGCTGTCTAGGTTTGTCATCGCTTTCCTCCCAAGAAGCAGGTGTCTTTTAATTTTGTGGCTGCTGTCACCGTCTGCAGTGATCATGGAGCCCAAGAAAGTAAAATCTGTCACTGCCTCCATATCTTCCCCTTCTATTTGCCAGGAGGTGATGGGACCAGTGGCCGTGATCTTAGTTTTTTTGATGTTGAGCTGGCATATTGAGTGTAGCACCTTAACAGCATCATCTTTTAAGATTTTAAATAGTTCAACTGGAATGCCATCCCCTCCACTGGCCTTGTTGTTAGCCATGCTTTCTAAGGCCCACTTGACTTCACTCTCCAGGATGTCTGGCTCCAGGTCAGCAACCACACTATCTGGGTTGTCCGGGACATCCAGATCTTTCTGGTATAATTCCTGTGTATTCTTGCCACCTCTTCTTGATGTCTTCTGCTTCTGTTAGGTCCCTACCATTTTTGTCCTTTATCATGTCGATCTTTGCACAAAATGTTCCTTTAATATCTCCAATTTTTTTGACCAGATCTCAGGTTTTTCCCTTTCTATTCTTTTCCTCTATTTCTATGCACTGTTCATTTAAGAAGGCCCTCTTGTCTCTCCTTGCTATTCTTTGCCAATTCCTACTCCAGGTGGATCGCGTTTAGTTGGAACTCTCCACTATGACCTGTCTGTCTTGGGTGGCCCTGCACAGCATAGCCCATAGCTTCTCTGAATTACTCAAGCCCCTTCGCCATGACAAGGCAGCAATCCATGAAGGGGTGCCTGTGTATAGACTGCCCTTACCGTCAGCTCAAGATTGTTTGCTGTATCTAATTCCTCCCTCTGCGGTTTTAACCCTGCCAAAAACTGGCTGCCTGGGCAGTGCCACCAGTGATGATTCTGCTGGATATCTTGAACTAGCAACTATTAACATGAGGAAAGTAAAAAATGAAAAAAATAAAAAACCAACCATGTTGCACTTTAATTCACATGAAGGCACAGCTAATCAGGATGTGACAAGATTAAATTATTTGCATCTACCCATGGAAATCACAAGAGATGCCACACTTTGTAGGCTACGATTTATGGCATGGAATAAAGGACCTAAGGCAATATGGCAGCTGCCTTTTGTGTGGGTGGTGGCGAGAGGAAGAACATAAGAACTGAACCCTACTTAGGAAGCTCACTTGCTGCAAGGTAAGTGTAGGTCAGCCATTTGCAAAACAAAGACTGCTCTCCTGTCCTTGTTTAAGTCATTCATGTTGCATTTTCTGTTTACAGCCTGAGAAAAGAATTTGAACTGTGAAATATTTAAATACACCTGGAAAACCAAAGCTTAAGCTCTCTGCCAAACAAGCTTTAATCCCATTCAACAAAAGCCACTGATGGAAAGAGTACAATAAGTCCCATATGTGCTTGAAGAGGTTTCACTGAATCTGGCAAGATGCAGTGAAAGGTGAAACTCAAGTACAGTAATCGTACTTTCAGACACTCTCTCTTCTGCTGGAATTAAAGGTCTACAAAAAAATTATAGAACGGGCACAACTAGAAAAAATAAAAACACAGTTGTCCCAACCTCTCATCTACTTTGTAAATATTTCTACTAAATTAATCCACAGGTCAATGTCACTGAGAATTTGGATCAGCCATCTTGGAGAGCGGAACTGTCTTCTTGAATGATAGCACAAAATCAGCACAATTCAAACCACAATACTTTGTCCCCAATCAAGTTACAGCACTGAAGTTTCTCCCACATAAAGAAACTGGTAATTTGTATTTGTGTAGGAGCTCATGCAATGTTTTCTCTTGTCCTGCCTTCTGAACCATCCATTTTGTATCTGTTGTAGGTTTTATTGATTTTCTTAAAAATGGAAGAGGTTTTTTCCAGCTTCCAATTACACCAAACTGCGACATGCTGGAGGCCTGCAGCAGGAGATCAGGTGTATGGTGGGACTTTGACCTGCCAAACTCAGTCATCACTGAAATAAACCAAGCTTAAACTACAACGAATGTCAAGAGACTGGCAAAAGAGGGATCAACAAGTTTCAGTTGCCTTGTAAACTTTAGACCTGTTGACTTGTGCCAGAGGAAAGCGGAAAGGCAGGGGAACAACTGTCCCTTAACTAGAAGACAACTGGCAGCTGGGTCTTATCTAGCGAGAATGAAAGTCATAAAATGCTTGAGGTGAAAACTGGTTTCAGCTGAACCAAAGGGAAGGGGAAAATAGCAAGTGAAGTTGCTTTGAAGAAAAGTTGCTCTTTTCTGAAAGGTTCAGGGTAACTAAGAATTTGATTGGTGGAATTCTCTTGAAAGGTCTGGAAAAGTGGATGGTGGGTATAAACATGGCATAAAGAATATAATTACTTTGGCGTAGCTTCTCTAAGGAGACATTTATGCTCATTGCTATCTTGCTATTCAATGAATAGCCTTGTCATCGAAGCTACGAACATGAATCTGACCAAACTCCGGGAGGCAGTGGAAGACAGGAGGGCCTGGCGTGCTCTGGTCCATGGGGTCACGAAGAGTTGGACACGACTGAACGACTAAACAACAACAACAACAACATCTTGCTATTTGGTCTACACTCTGCATATGCTCTGGAACTAGACTTCAATTCTGCTATATTATAAGCATTAGTATAAAATAGCTAGTTTTATTATTTTCTCTGGGAACTGTTCTTCAATTGCCATGGTCTCAATCTTTTTGCATGTGTATTAGCTTCACCATTTTTTTATTGCTTTCTGAACTTTTTGAACTAAGTTTTGAAACTGCTTGTTTCAAAACAAGCAGTTTCATATATAATCTTGTTGTCAAGATTATATACGGGGCAGAGAGGTCCACACAAACCACTTAACCACACGACCCTGACTTTCCTGGTGTGGGTAATTTCCACAGGATCAGTGTGCTGATCGCTGGGGAAAATCTCTCCCAGCACTCTGAGCCACTCTGATTATTGAGTGCTCCAGGGAACACCACAACTCACAAGGTTGCACACTTTAATCTGCACATCAAACTTTGCCAAGGAGGGAAAAAAATACCCTCAAATGTAAAGGTATTGAATAAATACCCAAGGATAGACCTGGATGTAATACCAACAAAATCCTGTATTCCCAAAATAACCAGACTGCTGTGAAAGTTTCATTGTTTTATTAAAGATGTTGCAAAAAGTCAAAAAAGAAAATAAAGTTGTCTGTGCAGACAATTTATGAAAAAGGGGCACAAAATACTAATCTGTACTAAGGTAATGGATGGGACTTCACTATTTCTGCCTCTCCTTCAGATAGATGACTGATGGTTTTATTTGTTTATCTCACTTTAACTGCCAATACAATAAAGAAAATAAAGTCTGTCATCATCATAGGGCAAGCTGTAATGATATGGGCACTAAATTTCTTCTCTAAAATCACAACTGACAACAGGGTATAGTTCCTTGAATTGGGTACAGCTTGATGTTCTATTCTCAGGCTGCAAGTGTTCAACCAGCCAAAAAGCTTGCTGGAGAAGGATGCTATATCTTGTTGCAGAGGGAGTCCAGCAAGCCAGGCTGGACTGGAACACAAAGGAGGAGTAACTAGTAATTCAAGAAAGCAGACAACAAGAACAGTCACGACACAGGCCGAGGTTGAGCCATAAATCAGAGTCTTACAGAGTTATCAGACTAAGCAAAGGATATCCAGAAGAGAATCAGTAGGGCCATCAAGGCCAGGTTACCAGATTACCAATCAGACAGGAATCCAACAAGGAGGCAGCACAAGAGATAACAAGTTACTAAACAGAGTAATTCACAGTGAGATAAATCAGGAAGGAGGACTTCACTTTTGGCTTTAGGGGAATTCACAAAAAATATTCTCAGTATTTTCTCCAGCTGCAACCAAGCTGATCTGGACTGTGTTCAGCCCAGGACACAGCTGCAGGTTTTCTAGAAATCATGTCCATAAAGGAGAAGAGGACCCCTTATTCTTGAGAAGGCTTCTATTCTCAAAGAAGCTCTTCTTGTAGCTGGCTTGACCCCCACCTGATGGTGAGGTTTCTTTCAAATACCACTGCCAATCTACAAATCAGTCAACATCATTCATACTACAAACAGCAGTTTTGCCTTTCTCAAGCTTCCATGTTTCCCATTAACTACTGAAAATAATTTCAAAGCATTAACAGACAACTTTATTGTAAGCATAAATTATACATAAGCGTGGCAACACTTCCATGTAATCTAAGAAGACTCTGCAGTTTCAGAGGATGCAGGTAAAGTGGTATTACTGTAGGAACCTGACTACTCAAGCCTCAAACCTAACCAATAAACAGATGTAGAAATGATAAACAAAGCATTTCCTTCTCATTTCTAAATCCTCTCTCTCTCTCTCTCTCTCTCTCTCTCAACTATAATTAATGAAATTAAAGTGGATTTGGTTTCAGTCAAATTGATTTAAATCATCATTTAAATTTTAAAAAATTGATTTTTTTGTTTTAAATCACGATTTAAATCAATTTTTAAAAAAATCATTGATTTTTATCCACCCTGAAACAGATACGTTTAAACATTATTTCTGCCTGAGCCCAACTGTTACTTCTAATGAGAGTAGACCCTATGAATCCATGGGAACCTGATAGGTCAACATTTGTACAGATTTTACTAATTAACTGGGTCTAACAAATGAATTTATCCCTAAATCCTTGTTTTTCTAAAAATGTTTCCTGCTCATTACATTTTCAGGAAAACTGTATGTATGTTGATCATATTCTATTTAGTGAGTTTAGTCCTTATAAGGATCTATAGCAGCATGTGCTTAATCAGCTCTGTTTTTAGCTACAAAAATACAAACTTACATCTTTCCCCAGAACTCTCAGTTCAAATTGAGCTTCTTTGAAATGGATCTTTGTAATTCTAGGCCTAGGAGATAGAAAAAGACAAATGTATCCATGGTTAAATCATCAAATATAAGCAGTAAGTCTTGGGGGGGGGGGGCAAGAGTTACCCAGAAAAGCAGCCCAACAACACTTTGTAAACCCAAGTATGTTTATTACTGATGACATGACAGTCAATAGCTGTTATCATACAAGCAGAAAAGTAAATCAATAGTCTGATTTGCTTCACTGTGGCAGGTGTATACAAAATGTGTTCTTCTTAATGATCTAGTGCTATAAATGGCTCCTAATAACATTTTGCTGTATATGTGTTCATTGCTAAGGCAGTTTCTCTTCTGCCTGATAAACACAGGAGGGGTGGGCACCATGTGACCCTCCAGAAGCTGTTGACATACAACTCCTTTTTCCCATTACTACTGGCAATGCTGATTATAGCAGATGAGATCTGTAGTCTAACATTTGGAAAGCCACACATCCCCACCCTTCAGTAGATGATACAGATACTTAAATGCACTTCTATGTGGATAAAACACTGTGAAACTATAGATAAACAATATATTAATGCACTAGGCAGTATTTGCTAAACTCTGTCACTGTTATTTCATTACTTACCAGAAATACTTTCCCACTTGCTTTTTATTCTTGTACACAACCACTCCTACCGGAGTTAATCCTAGAAAATACTCAGATCTGTTTTCACCCTGGAAAATAATGTTAAATTCACATATATAAGTATGCACACATTTTAAAAGAGTTTCCTGTCCTTTTAAGAAGAATGTTAGATCCACTGTGGAGATAGATACACACAGTGGAAAATACTGCCTAACCCGGCATTTCCAGGGGTAAGAAAAAAAGAACATCACACATTATGACACCTATTGTCCTCTATATTTAAGGAACTTTCAACACAAACATTAAACTCAACTCCTTTGTAACAGTGAGCTACTAATTATCCATGAGTTCCTGTTACTTTGAACTTTTGAAGGGCCATACCCAGATTCTTGGTCTTACTTTTATATTTCTTGCCTGAACATATGCTTCGTAATAAACTCCTTTCATCTTGTAATGACACTTAAGACTAAATCCCTCAGATTTGTAATCCATATTATTCTTTCAGCATCGTTAATTGCCTTTTATATGGAAATGAAACCACATTCTTCCACAGGAAGTCGCCTTAATCCATGCATCTCTTAAGTAGGTACTGCTGTGGATTTAAATTTTGTTTTAAAAAAGGAAAAGGGGCTGTGAGTTATGGATGTGATTACTGCTTTAGGAAGCAGTAACACCAGTCTTCTTAACCAGTTCAGGAGGGTGGCTGATGCGGTGCAGAATTTAAGCAACTACAAGGCAGGCTCCAAGCTCCTAAATGAGCCCAGCCTCCTATGCCATGGGGCAAACTGCTTTTGAAACGAAAGGCAAAACCAACTTGTGACATAGCATTAGAGCTTGCTAGTTGAATTAAACAAGTCAACGAGGTAGACAACAATCTCTTGTGTGACTACGTACCTACAGTTGTCCATGCCATCAGAAAACGAAGGAATTATAAACTCTGGCCCTCCATTCTCAGGCCACCTGGTTTGTGATGGCTAAGTGGGAATTCTACCTTTCACCTTCACCTCCAGCGCCCTCTTTCTTATTCCTTCAGCAGCATTCCTTCCCAAATCAAGTGCACAAAATCAGATGGTACAATGCCATTAGAAGGACAAAACATGCCATCTTTCCTGCAGTCCTTTCATAGCACTGTGCTTGAGAAACTAGATTAAAACTAAGTGTGTAACTAGATGGGGATTTGTCCTGCTGTTTGGTCCACTCTGGGGACTGGCTAGTTCCCAGTTACCTCATGACATAATTGCTAGAAGGGAAAAGCCCATCCCCAGGGCTTTCCTACCCACACCTTCTTGGCTTCCTGTCAAGGAGCTACTCTTCTTTTTGGTGCAGGTAGGGTAGCTCTGTTTTGGTTCAGTTCCAGCACATGCAATTGCTGGATGGTTGGATGGCTTGCTTTCAGTTTTTCAGTATCATTAAGTGGCTTAAGCAGACATTCAACAATACTGAGAAATTAAAAACTTCCTCTGTTCCACCATGGAGAGGGAGAAAGCAAAAGTTATTGGGTTCCCCCCCCCCCAAGCCTAATGAGGGCAGTGTTAATGTGTTGTATCTTTTAAGAAAAAAAATTAAAAATTGAAAGCATCTTCTGAGAAGGAGGAGCAGAAAGGAATGGAAAAGAAGGGGGTGGGTCTTTTTTGTTTGTTTTGTTTTTCCCCTTTAAGAGAGATAGGCCAAATTAGGTCGAGTGAGGTGAAGTGCGGTTTCTGACCCAAAGCCAACCACTCCTAGCACATGGATCCAAGGATCGCACCAATTGGCACACCACACTTCATAGCAACCTTAAGCAACCCCATCTTGACAACTCCAACTTGGCCATAAAACCTTAAGCTGATGTTTAACTCCTGAGGAAACCATCATAGAGCAAACTAATTTGCAAGTTGCAGGAGATCAGAAAAGTTCTGGGGATTACAGTCAGATGGCTTTTAACACATGGAATTGCTGCTTCTAACAAGTCATCTTATGCATCTAAAGTGCCTGTACAACTCCCATTCTGGAAGTTGTAACCCAGTATATCTGAATGGTTCTATAGGGAATGTAAACCTGGGAATGCCTGAAAACACTTCATATCAGTACAGTAGGAGAAGGGAATATCTACTTCCTATATACTCAGGTATTATATATGAAGGATCCTTATAAAGCTAGGCATGTACTTCATGTGTTATCTGCTGTGACTGCCCATGCCTGGTACTCCAGTGTAGACAACAGAGGAACAATCTTCCTCACAGTAAGAGTATCATGGAATCATCAGGTTGTACGGCTGGGAGACATTCCAAGTTAGTCATCAAATAAAATTCCCTGCTAAGGAGTGTAAAACAGCCCATCCACCTTCCAAACCTCCAATGAAGGAGAGTCCACTCTATGGGTAGTAGGACATTACTCATGTCCTATCACCCATAGGCTTGAATTTTACTTTATTTTATTTTCTGTTGTGATATCCATTTTAAAACTGTTTCTGTTACTCAGAACACTTTGTTTGAGCCTGGAGAAGTTACCTTTTTTTTTTTTTTTTTTTTTTTTACTGTTATGTCCAAAAATCCCCCTAGCTAGTATGGCCATGTTAGCCAGATTTTGCGACAACAGCTCAAAAATTTTTACATAGTCAAGTTCTGCACTTTGTGTACATCAAACCACATAGCCTGGATCTGCAGGCACTTGCAGTTACCAGCTTCATATCTTAGTCATTTAAATCCCAATACAGATTAATGAATTGTGGAGATAGTTAGCAAAGCTTTTATTTTTCAAAAAATGCTTACATAGACAGGATGAAGGTCAACTCCATACATTTCAAGAGTCTTCGCCACTCCTAGGTAATTCAATTCAGCCTCAGCTGGAACTTGGCCCCTGTTTAATATAACAATGTTAAATGTACCTAGTCAGTTGAAATAGGGAGATATTTTAGAAGTCTTACTTACTTGCAAAGGTGAGGAATACTGACCTAGTTCTGATTCATACATATTCCCTTTGACATGCAGACGATGTAAGATGATGTAATGTAATAGCTAGGACCATAACTAGTTCAGCCTCCATTCCACACCCTACTTTCTTGGAGGAAGGAGAGAAACTGCAAAAATAGGATCTTGAAGGTCTAGGTTCATGGCTAATACTATTTGCACAAAGAAAGGACCACTGAACCAGGGCATAAGCAATCATTTTTCTGAGGCTCATTTGCACACTTGCTACAGGTAAAAGCTTTGCAGCAAGTCTGAGTTTGCATTCAGTAAGTATGCTGTAAGATCCTTAGCTAAAGCTACAGGTCAGGATTCTGCATGATTAAACCACTTCCGTGACAGACTACTTACTATATGAGCAGCTTGATTTTTTTTTGCACTTGCATAAAGAGACATAATGCATCTCCATGTGCAAGTGGAAGTCAGGTTTGTTGCAGCAGCAATTTACGCTAGCACAACAGCAAGCTCAGGAATTCAGCATTATGACCCTAGTCAAGTACTTCTTTTGACCAGCATTCAAGAGGATCCCAGCCAAAATATCTATCTCAGCTACGACAGCCCAAACTATTTACCACTTCAGCAGCAAAAGATTTTGTTTGCATTCCTGTGCCCATATTTTGACTCAATGGTTTTAATAGATTTAAGGAACACAGATGTGCAGAATGGTAGGCTTTGTTTTTTATAAAAAGTGTGTTCTAAGGGAAAAAAGACAATAAAGTACAAGTGGTTTGCTACTTTGTAGGTTTTCTAAACATGACATTAGAAAGCTATCAAGAACCTTATGACTTCTGGTGAGGACTGTCACTCTCTAGAAGTATTTGTTTCAATAAGGACTTTTAGATTTAGATTAGATAAGGACTGCATCAGTGGAAAAAATGATTGAAAAAAGAATATGGATGTTAATATAAGTGCCACCCTGACACGTGTACACCCAGTTGACAGCGGATGCAGTTACCAAAGACAAAAATATTATGTATCCCCTGCTGTAAGGTATCTGTGACCTTCAGTCAACTCTACCTCACAAATATAATGCAAATTTAACAAATTAATCTTTTCACAACAGTTCATTACCAGCATTTTCACGCTGCTTCTCAACTGACACCCTCCCTTGTTCAATTTGTATGTATGCATGAATTACTTAGACCTGCCTTGCCAGCTCACAAATTCTGCCCATCACCCTCTCTCCTGTTCAAGAGTAACCACCCCAGTGTTTTCCAACTTCTACAGATATTGGCATGGAGTCCTGCAATTATTCTTATCATCTGACTCTACTCTCTAGTTATTTGGCTCCACAATCCACAAATTATCACCTAACTCATTTCTCAAATATGTCTTTCTCCCCCTCTTCTCTCTCACCATTCTCAATTAAAATATGCAAGATGCTGCCAAGCTACGTTGACTGACGAATGGATTAATTTATACATTAGGAGCACTACTAGGCTTTCGCAAAGAACGCTCTTGTTGTAACGTCTTTCTTCATTCCTAGCTCTCTTACTAACAGTAGGTGTTATGCTCCTATGTATATACTTACATAATTTATCCACCTCTTTTTGTATTTATACATGCTACATAACAACCGCAGGCACAGTAACATATAGCACTGCTTTTGAGAGGCGCATGCAGAGTTTGTAAGTAAAATTAACAGTTTCTCACAATATTTAAAAGACAAATTGACCATCATGAGAAAATTCACTTTTTCACCACATCTTACTTTTACTGTTAGCAAGGGGCTAACATTGCCGGTTTCAATGGCAACAAATAAATGCTATTAAAAGGAAGTATTATCTATTGTGAACATTATCTGGGAGGGAGTGTAGGCCTCTTTTTTTTAGTATTTCTAAATAGATATATTTATGTTACAGCCAAACAATTTTTTAAATGGAGGTGGGAAAATAAGGTGTTTTTTTAATTCATAAGTCAAATTACACCTCTCCCAATTCACTATCACCTACATGTTGTACCTGACCTCCCATTATTACCACTACCACAGAAACATAACCTTGTATTTCTTTCTTTTAACTTCAAGTAGCCATGTAGGGCATAACAAATTTAGTTTACATAACTCATGAGTAGAAAGCACCAAAAATATCTGACAGGTTGCTCATGAATTTAACAAAGAACAACACTGAACATTTTAATGACATTTCCAAGCTCTGTGTACATGGAGGCTACACAATATCAGGCATAAGTCCCTATGTTATATTTGTATCTTGTCCAGATATATAAATTTACAGAGCTCATACATAATGTGATTTAAAAGAGAAATCTAAGTCTTTCCCTATTTTCAAAAGAGCTGCTTCCTTAATGCTCCTTTCCTTGAACTTTTTCCTATGCAAAATTAGTTAATAAAACTGAAGATACATTAACATATGCCATTACTACCATAAATTCTTACATGAGCGTTTTATGTATCCGTTCTATAGCATCTTCTAGTTCTTCCTTCTGGTCTGGAACAAAGCGGTATTCTGAAACGTAACCTGCAGTGTGCTTGTATGGGTCATAGTCTCCAAGCTCAGCTACACAATACACATAAATATAAAAGTTTTTATTACACACTTTGTGTGTAGTTCACATATAATGTTTAATTTCCCAGCGCAAAGATTCATAATATGTAAAATAATAAAATTCCAGTATTAGAAGAAAGGAGACAAATTACCCAGGTGAGAATAACACAAGATAACAAAGATCACTAATATTCAATGCATGGTGGGTCACTCTGTGATTGAACATGGGATGTGGGCCTAAGGGGCGAAAAGATTACCAGCAGGCATGGGATTTTGGGATTTTTTTCACTACAGCTAAGAACATTCAAGATAAATTCCTGAGATAAAATTTTGGCAGTTTTAGCCCAAAAAAAATCCAAGTTCTCAGAAAGGTTTCAAATAGAGATGGGCATGAACCGCCAGTTTGGCAGTTTGTGCCAGTTTATCAGCCAAATAGGTGTTCGGCACTTCAAAGCCCGCCTCCTTTGGTGGGCACCTACTCAGAGGCAGTGCCCAGAGGAGGCAGGGCAGGGAAGCCAGGCCGCTGCTTCTGTGGGCGCCCGCCAGAGGAAGTGGGGCTTTGAAGCATTGAACCCCTGTTTGGCCTATAAATGAACTGGCATGAACTGCTAAACCAGCAGTCTGTGTCCATCTCTAGTTTCAGTATATAAACCTGTTCCTTTCCAACCTCTCTCTGCAGAGATGGCAATTAAGCATGGAGAAGGACACTGGTCGACCTTTGTTAGCTCCATGGCAACTGCAGAATATTAGGGGATGTTAGTTGCTTTGTTCACCAAGCTTTGTAGAGGGTGCTCTCAATAAACTATCAGTCCCCTAATGCTCTGCAGTTGCTAGAAACAATTGCGATTTAGAAACCACATCATTCAACTCACTGAAATTCAGGCTTTTAAAATATAATCAAACCTTCACTGCAAATATACAATGGGTTCTATGCAATGCTGGTGCCAGTAAACTTAAAAACCACCTCTCTCCATACTAGTCTCGTAGGCCACTATGATCTTCAGGGGAGTCTCTTGTTACATGTGCCCTACAGATTTCTGTTTGGCAGTAACATGGAGACAGGCCTTCTCTGCAGTGATGCTTACCCTATACAATGAGTCTTAATAGTAAGATACCTCAGGTGTTCTTTCACTTTGGTCTTCCCCAAGCCATGAACTGTTGAGAACTCTCTCATATGGTATATGAAAGAGTTCTGTTGGATTCTTTTGTGGTAGCATTACAAGCTGCTTGTACTTGCAAATGAGAAGTGGAACATAAATATTTTCAATATAGGACCCCGGATTTAACAAAGGAAACGCAATAACAGTTGACCTGAAGCACATACCTTGTATTGCATAAGCTCCCAGCTGGGCAGCAATGTTGACAGGACAAGGCAAGCGGCCCTGCAAAACATCTTGCTTCACTTGTAGGAAAAACTGATACCTAAAACAAGAATGACAACAAATGACTAGACTACTGTAAAGATGCTACCATACTAATGTCTCACTATCACAGCTTTATATAATAGAAGCAAAGTAGCTTTGAAGAAGGGCAAAACACCTCACATGGTAAACTGATTCAGTTACATTTTAAAGCAAATCGGGGGGGAGGGGAGAAGAGTCCTTATTTATACAAAAAAGTTTAAAAAAACGTATTATGAACCTCTCCGGCACATAATAAAGTGTGCCAACATACAGTATATTGCATGCTGTGAAGGCACTGCTGTCAGTTTCTAACAAAGTTAAGAAGTAAAGGAAAGGTTGATGAACAACCCTAAGATATGTTTAGTTCTTTAAATGAATGTGATACAAACTTGACCATCACAGCATCTTTGAACTAATTCTATTAATTGTATATAGTGTTAAGAGGATGATGGGGATTTAACCTTCATTTCACCATTTCGAGAACATATTTGTCTTCTTTTTTTAAATCTACTTTTCTTTGAGCTCCCTGTGTTCCCCTGCTACAGCAAATTCTAGAACATCTTTCTTTTAAAACAAAATGGGGTGGTACAAATCAATTGCAAATCAAAAAGTGATGCTTTTTTTTCATCATGAGAGTCTCACCTCTTCTGTTACACTGGTGCAATTATCAAGCTGTTGCTTCTAAATTGCAAAAGGAGAGAGGTCACTCCTACATTTTAGAAATGATCACCTGCACTCAGGCTTAGCAGTCTGTATAGAGCTTCCTTCTCTTTCCACATGCAGCCACACATAATTTTGTTTTACTGGCTATGACATGCTTTCTCCTGTGTACCATGCTTCTGTGCACCCAGAATAGCAGATCAGCATGCAGGCTGTGATGGCTTGATCAGAGTGAAGGGGGGGGGGGGGGGGGGAATGAGAAATGGTCTGCTTGATATGCAGGACAATCAGCATCAGTCGTGCAGTTCCCTTCATAATCATTGTGCAGCATGCATGCAGAAATGCTTTGTGAACAGCACTTCCGCCAAGCTGCTATTTTCTAAACCGGTTCCTCAGCTTCATGTTATGCACTTGGAGCTGTGCAACAGGATTCCAGCCACTGAATTGCCTTCTACCCCACTGATGCAAGTGAAACATAATTGAGATCTTCCAAATATGTTTTTTAAATGTTCATAATAAGGAAAACAAAACTTCAACTTAAGAGTTCTTTTCTCCCTCCCCCTTCTAAAAATGATTAATCCCACATAAACATATAGGATACTTTAAAAGTGCCTGTTTGATCTGATTGCTAAAATTACACGTATTTAAAATCATGTCATACCTGGTGATTTCTTCCTTTAACTTGCATGGATCTTCTGCATAAAATTTAACTCCAAAGTAAAGAGTGTAAGGTGGCCCAGCTATTAGAAATAAGGAACCTGATTATTTTTTTAAATGCACACATGAATCACTGCAATACCTTTACTTGGAAATAAATTCTATTATCTTACAAAAACACTGTAACTTTGTTTATATAACAGCTACTAAACTGTCCTACTTTTAATAGGAGACAATTTAGAAAGTGTATGCACTGTGTCTTTCAACTAATGGTAAGATTTTAAAATAATACCAAGCAAGCACCTATATAACCAGGGCTTGAAAAATTTTAGAATGTCTCACCAGTCTGTCAAAAATTTCACCAGTCAGCATGACCGGACTATAGCCTTGCAATTTATGTTTAAACTTAAATTTAAATTTAAACTAGGCACTTTCTACATAACGCGTACAAACCCAAAATAAATATACCCTCAGACTTGGGTTGCTTTATTACCTGTGTGCCTGTGGGGTCATGAAGCTTGTATTTTGAATGCCTTTCTTTTGAATGTCTCCAGCAAAAATAAAACTGAAAGCAAAAGCGCCCGGCCTCTTAAGGAGCCAGGTCGTTCGGTTGAAATTGGGAGCAGGGAATCTCTATATAGCATGGGACTACTCTACATTCTCCTGCAGAGCTATATATCTATGTGCCGCTCGAACTCTCTTCTCGTGAGAAGAGGGCTGTTTTTCCTTTTGCAATGGGAAGGGGGAGGGGAGGACTGCAGGATCAGAGAGAGAGAGAGAGACTGAGGGAGGGAGGGAGGGAGGGAGCTGTGGCTCGTCAAGCAGCGTTTTTTCACTCGTCACAGACGAGTGGACAAGTGCATTTTTCAAGCCCTGTATATAACCAAACATCTTTCAAGTACTGTATAATTGAAAAACAGCAATACTCTCAGTGGATAAGTTTGGGCAGGGAACCCAAGACAACAATTACTAGTACACAACCCCACTGAAACAAAATAAAATTGCACAAAATAAGCATTTAGCTAATAGTGTTTACCTTATCCAAGAGGAGATAAATATCTGGGAATAGTACCTTATCAATTTATCACTGGTTGCTTCATCTCTCTGAATGTACTGTTACATTAAGATTTTCATATATAGTTTATAAATTTATGTCAAAGTATATGTTTTATATATTTAATTTCCACCCTCCCTTTTTGCTAAGAAATGACACTCAACCTGGCTAACAAGAACTTTCAAACAAAAAAGAAATATTAAAATACAGAAGACCAAAATAGATAACAGAGAGAAAACAGCTCCCTTCAATTAAAATGCACCTAAAGGCAGAGAGTTCCAAAGCATGCAAGCAGCCAAGAGACCAGTCCGAGAGAGGTTCATCTCCCAAAAAACTTTAAACCCAGGCAGTTCATGAAGGAGAATACGGTCTTTCAAACTGCTTAGTCATAGGACATATATGTATATGTCATAACCAAGACTCTGACATGTCCAGAAACAGACCAATAGCCACTGCAGCTGCCACAACAAGAGACACATGCTCCCTGTTTACATGTGTCATACACTAGGTGTCACAGACTTGTGTGAACTATGCAAGATAATGTTAATTCTCAACATCAATGTTGCAACCTTATACATACATATACTTGCAAGTAGCACTACATAAAAATGACACACAGAGAACTCGACTGCCTATCTAATGTATACAGTGAAATATTCTACAAGCATGACTGAATACTGTATGCACAAATTCAGATGTGATTTATTAAAGTAAATAAATGAAACAAAGAAGTGTCCTGCTCCTGTCCTGCTATATTGCTTAACAAAGTCCTGCTCTCTGCTTTTATTTATTTATTTATTTATTTATTTAGCTTATAGACTGCCTGACTTAGTGAGAACACTACTTGGAGCGATTTGCATAATTAGGCAAAGCATACAACCAACTAAAATAATAAAAAAGAAATCAGAAGCATAACACCACAAACTTAAACAGAAACGGCGACTTAAGATTGATATCTGATAAACTTAAACCAAATTCTATGGAACATAACATAATAAACAAAATATACTCTAGTATAACAAAAACAATGAATAGCTATAGTTACAAATATAGTGTACGGGTCTCACAAATTAGATGCTGAGATGTTGCCAAGGGCCTACTTAAATAGTTCTGTCTTCAATCATCTTCTATGGTGGGGGGGGGGCTATCTAATTTCTGATGGACGTTTGTTCCACAGCAAGGGAGCCATGGCTGAAAAAGCCAGATTCCTAGTATTATTTTTCTTTTTTCCCTCAGGGTAAGCACTCTTAAAAATGCAGCCTGAGAGGAGCAGGTTGAACGGGAAATGTTCTTGGAGAGAGGCGCTCCGATAGGTTGGTGTGTTTGTTTCAACACACAAGCAAGCTAACAAAACGAAATTTAATGGAGATAAGACAAAGGGCTTTTGGTCAGTAGGGCTGTTGACCAGTTTTGTGTTACGCTGCTTTTAAATCATTTTATCATGTGGAAGATTTTTAAAAATCTGTGTTGCTGTAATCTGGAATGCTGCATCATAACAGTGAATTCTGGAGGATGCTGTGCATGAGGATAGTTCAGTGTACTTTTTATTCCCGGGCTCTTCTTTCTATGGTGCCAATCTGGTAAAAAAAATCTTTTTGCTCACTAATCTAGTTCTCCCAAGCTCTGTTGAATCTTCCATTCCTTGGCAGTCTTTAAATACTGTGCTTGCCACAATGCCAAAAGTTACTTGCCAGGCTCCTCTTTTTCAAAAGCAAGTTTAAGTATTTCAATTATATACAACTTCAAAATATGTATACTACTATCATTGAGATATTTCAAAGGTTTTTAGTAATGTGAAGAAACAGATGTGGGAATGTCTAGAAAGAAATAAAAACCGTTTTCAGCACTCAATGTGTTGTTTGACATCGACCTATATTCCTATTACACAACACTATCAAAGGACTTTAAAAACTGTGATACATTCTAGACCATTTGCTCTTCAGACGAAATATTTTCCATGCCCTCCTAAAAAACCTTTGGAAGAATAAATTATATACATACTGTTTATGAGCTCCTTATGTTCTGTAAGTGTCTTTGCAGGATCCAGCCAGTACTGTGGGAATTATAATTAAAAAACATTATTAAACAATTAGGACATTTCAATATATTAATTCACTATTTTAAGGGGCTTTAAGAGGAAGACTGTTTTGGCCTGGAAAGATTAATTGACTCCAACCTAAAACAAACTGTAGCCAGTGTACACAATATTTCTCTAACATATTATGCAAAAATAATCTTAACACACACATGCACATGTGCACACATGCACACACTGACTTGCAGTGGGAAAAGTCTACATTTATTTATTTCAAAAAAAATAATTTATTCTGTTTCTATGCCACCTTACTCCTGGTACAGAGAATCAATGCATCTACAGATAATTAAAAATAGATACACACAATTAAAAACAAAGTAAACTATGACATAGGAACCCAAGGAACATAGATAATATTAAAACTACTAATTTAGAAACTATTTAAGAACTAATTAAAAACATATACACAAGAAGCAGTAAAAACATATAGCATCCAGGTTAGTTCCCCCTACCACAACTTTTTAAAAACCTCTGGTATTAACTGAATCTATTTTATCTTTTTCTTTCTTCATGGACCTTAAATTCAGATGTGATTTGTTTAAGTAAATAAATGAAACAAAAAATTGTCCTGCTAATATATATACTTCAATATTAGTATCATGATGATGACAGCAATAGTTTAATTGTTCCCTGAAAATCATTTTTTACCAAAGATTTGGAATGAAGGATAAATAACACTTATAAGTGAAATTCTAATTATGCCAGTTATTTAAATTATTTCATTATGCAGATAACATCCAATATCATCTGGTGTCTTTTGATTGTATCAGCCCAGAGATGATTAACTGAAGATACAGAAGATAGCTTTATTCTGAAATGAATTCCTCAATCAATTCTGAAAGTATTGTATGTAAAATTACTGTGGGAAGAAGTCCTCAGAGATTTGAAGAGCACAGTATGTAAATCTAGTAAAATGCTCTTTGGTCCTTTCTTATAAAGGAAATAAATGAATTTGTGAATCAACAATTGCACTGTTGAAATTTAAGCAAAACCTCTGCTAATAGATATTCTGTACCAAAATATCCTAGTAACAGGACTTTTGGCCAACTCTAGCCTTTAAAAAATATCACACAAAGCAAACCAGGTCAACTGAAGTGGTATGGATAAACAATAAGTTTACAGATAATTTTCATACATACATCAAAGAAGGGGAAAAACTACATTAGCTCAAGATATTGTATGATTTTAAACCAGTCTCACTGATTAGAAATTAAGTGCAACAGCTTAATACTATAGTTTTTTAAAGCAGAGGAATTTGTAAAACCCAAGGTCTGTATTTAGAATGGGAAGCTCATATAATAATGTATTGTCATCCTTTCATCTCCTCAATAGTATTAGGCATCCTTCAGTCTCGAAAGACTATGGTCTTGACACAAAAGAAAAAAGAAAACATGCTATGAAAATACATAGCAGCTGCAATCTTTCAAACAGGCAAAATTAAAACCATAAACCAGCATTAGATCTGCTTCAGCCTTATTTTAGTTTCTTTCATTTTTCATAAAAACCAACAGTTTTGTACACTTTTGAACAACAACTGCTATTATCTTCATAATGATAACAAAGAAGCAATGCTATTGCTTTAAATATATAAATGCTTGAGATGGCAAAGTCATCTCAAGCTTTTATTAAGCGATGAGGCCTTTTTCTCCTTCAGTTTAAGCCTTACTTAAACCAAATAGCAAGAAAATTCAAAATAACCTGTTTAAGCCTCTTACAATGATAAGCATCACATCACAGGTTCCAAGCATATTGTTTAAGCATACTGTATGTGGAAATGCATTTTGTTCCAAGCTATTTCAATGTTGGCAGTCTAGTTGCCAAGTCCTTATAAAGGCACAGTCATGACAAGAAACATGAAAGAACATGTCTCACAATAACAACACCTAGGTTGGCCAAATTAAAGCATCTGCCAGCATTTCAAATAAAAGCACACCATTGTACAATATTTATTATCTCCGCTTACTCCTGTTATATTGCTCCACATGGCCATGTCACCTTTCCTGTCCACATTGCTATCTCTATAGATTCTAAGGGAGAACCAAATTTACTTGGGGGGGGGGGGGGGAGGTTTACATTTCCCAGAATACCACATGTTGGCTGAGAGGCTCTGGAAGTTGTACTCCAAAAAAGCAACCTTTCCAAGCTCTGGGAAAACCACTGTCTCTGTGCAATAACACTCCCCCCAAAAAACAAAACATGCTCAAGACACTTAAATCTGCCTAAAAGCCCACCAAGCCCTGTCACCTGGAGATGTCCAACCTGGATGAAACTCCACTACCGCATCACTTAAGCCCCAGATGCATTCAACGTTGGCAAACTCACATTTTTAAACTTAGATGTGTGTCCCATCTCATATGAAGTGAGGGCCCACTTTAAAGAACAAAATGGGAATATGGGCAGGGTGCTGAATCTCCTAACTTTTAATGTTCTACATCCCCAGGTCATTAAAAAAAACCAACTATGTGTTTAAAACTATTCCACGATTTAAGCTAGGTAAAGCTACTAAAATTGTACATTCCGCTGATGTACTATTACAGTTAATGCTCTTTAAGTGTTAAAGGATCATTCTGTTTTTTAAAGAACCCTAGCATAATTGTGTGCCGGGTCAAATTCAGGTCAAACATTCTAAACTTGTTTGTAAGAAGCCATTTGCTACCTGAAAAACTTTCCATTCATCACAATGTCAGTCCATTATCAAAATGCCTTAGTCTCAAAGTCTGAAGCACAATCAGATGTCCTTTTCCTTTTCCCTGCCCACTTTCAGAGGGTTACAGCCTGCCTGTTCATCAGGTCTGTTGCTGCTTTCCCTGTTACAGTGGAAAAGAACTGATAGATGATTGATCTTTGCAAATTCAGCACAATGTACTATAGTTTTCAAGACACTCACAACTGTGTTCTATTGCTGCACGGTTTTGCTTCAACAATGTCAGCCACACCCTGTCTTCCATGCTACAACAAACTTAATACATGCATTATGTAATATTAATACGTGCATATCAGCCTCAGCCCATAGGTCTCATTAAAGTAATTCAATTATACCCAGAAAGCACTACAACTAGTCATCATTCTGTACGCATCTTAACAGTGCTTGCACAGGGCTTCTGTGGATGTCACATAGAAATGAGCAAAGACACCTCCTTAATGTGTAATTCTATGGCTCCCTTGGGTTTCTTCCCACTAGATTTTTTGCAGCCTGCCTTAGGCAAAAACCTTTGCTTTTGTGATGGCTACTAATTTTTACTGCTGCCTCCCCAAAAGCCAGTCTAGTTCTAGGACAAATAATAAACTATATGTATGCATGCAAATTAAAATTGTTGTTAGTACTGCATTCTTCTTTTTTTTTAAAAAAATAGCAGACAAAGACATATAAGAAGTTACATCGCAAATCACTGGTTAGCCCAATTTATTTATTTATTTATTTACTGGATTTATACCCCGCACCATCTGGGAACCAGGCCACTCTGGGCGGCTAACAACAAGATAAACAGCACAATATCAAAACATGATAAAAAATAAAATAATACATACATTCAACAAATATAATAACCAGCAGGATAAATTAAAACAGATGGCAATGGAGGTGGTAAAAAGGATTATGAAAAGGATGGCAAAAAGGATGGTAAAAGGGAGGCTGAGATCTCAAAAACCTAATGCTCAGGGAAAGCCTGGCGGAAGAGCCAAGTCTTCAATGCTCGTTTAAACCCATCCAGCGAGGGTGCCAGGCGGATCTCAATGGGCAGGTTGTTCCAAAGGCGGGGGGCGACCACCGAGAAGGCCCGGTTTCTTGTTCTTTCTCTCCAGGCCTCCTTCGGGGTCAAGGCCCTCAACCGCCTTGCCTGTGAAGAACAGGTATTGCAGACAGATCTGGCTGGGAGCAGGCATTCTGATAGGTACCGAGGTCCTAAACCGTTTAGGGCTTTGAATGTTATCATCATAACCTTGGAGTCGATGCGGAAACGAACCGGCAGCCAATGAAGGGCGGCCAGAGTGAGGGAGATTTGCTGGAATTTCTTCACCCCAGTTATTAATCTGACCGCCGAATTTTGGACCAGTTGAAGTCTCTGCATCAACCTCAAGGGTAGCCCCATGTAGAGAGCACTGCAGTAGTCTATTCTTGAGATTACAAGTGCATGAATCAGTGTCGTGAGTGCCCCCACGTCTAGATAGGGATGCAGCTGGGCAATCCTCCAAAGATGGAAATGGGCTGTCCAGACCACAGATGTCACCTGGGTTTCCATGGTGAGATCCGGGTCCAGGCAGAGGCCCAAACTGCAAACCTCATTCTTCGTGGGAAGAATCACTCCCCCAAAGGAGAGGGAGTTTCCCAACCCACTGATGCCAGGGCCGCCCACGCACAAGATTTCCATCTTGTCTGGATTCAACCTCAGTCCATTTGCCCTCATCTACCCCAGGACGGTCCCCAAGCAGCGTTCAAGGGTCGGAACAGCATCCATTGCAGTTGGAGAAAAGGAGAGGTATGTAGAGCTGGGTGTCATCAGCATACTGATGGCACCAGGCCCCACAACTCCAGATGACCTCACCCAGCGGCCTCATATAGATATTAAATAGCATTGGCGAGATGATCGACCCCTGCAGAACTCCACAATTGAGGATCCACGGGGTGGAAGTCACCTCGCACTCTCTGGAGACAGTCCTCCAAGAAGGAACGGAGCCACACCAAAGCGAGGCCACCACTGCCCTAGGAGGATACCGTGGTCGACGGTATCAAAGGCCGCTGAGATATCAAGGAGGACCAACAAGGACATATTGCCCCTGTCGGCCTCCCTCAGGTCATCCTGCAGGGTGACCAATGCTGTTTCCATACCATGCCGCAGCCTGAAGCCCAACTGGAACGGATCAAGGGCATCAGTTTCCTCCAGGAGTGCCTGGAGCTGATCGGCCACCACCCTCACAACCACTTTACTCAAGAAAGAAACATTGGTGACGGGCCTATAATTCCCAATTTTGTCCACCGCCAAATTAGGTTTCTTTCCAATGGGCCTAATGAGTGTCTCCTTGAGGGCAGGGGGAACCATGCCCTCCTGGAGAGACCCATTAATTATTGCAGTGGCCCGTTTTGTTGTTACCGGCTTGGCTGCTTTGATGAGCCAAGTCGGACAAGAGTCTAAAAAGAAGGTGGCGGCATGACAGCATGCAAGCACCCTGTCCACATCATTGGACATCACAGGCTGAAAGCAAGTTAACCTCGCCAGACAAGACGATGCACTGGACATCTCAGCTCAATCTACTGTCTGTAAAAAGGGATCAAGGTCCAGCGGATGGCCTCCCACTTTTGATTTTAAAAATGTCGCAAATTGGTCACAGGAAATACTAGAGGGAGGCCTATCATGTGGCCAACTCTGGATAGATCACATACTATACGGAAAAGTTCTGCCTGCTGGTTGTAAGCTTTGCTTATCCGGTCAACGAAGAATGTTCTTCTACCAACCTTTACCTTAGCTAGGTAAAGGTTAGACACGATCCTGGCAGCTTTTAAATTAATTTATGTCGGGGCCCTTCTCCAAATGCTCTCTAGCCTTCTCCGATTACGCTTCATGGCCCTTGGCTGCTGGTTAAACCAGGGGGCTGGTCAGGCTTGGCGGTAGAAAGGGCGTTTAGATGCGATCATATTGACCGCCCTGGTGGCAGCAGTATACCAGCCATCCACCAGAGCATTGACAGGAGCGCCAACCAAGTCAGCCGGAATCCCCCGCATGATATCTTGGAATCTATCAGGACCCAGTAACCTGCGGGGGCAGACCATCTTAATGGGTCCAAGCTCCCTGCGGGAGGGAAGTGCCACTGACAGGCTGCATTTAATTAGGTGGTGATCCGACCATGACAAGGGGGCCAATATCAAGTCGGCCACCATCGGAGTACACTCTCTCTGCTCGGCAGCAAAGACCAGATCCAGCATATGGCCCCCCACGTGGGTAGAAACGTTGACTTGTTGGGTCAAGTCCAAGGAAGTCATGGTTTTCAGGAACTCATGAGCTGGGCCGGAAACCTCAGCCTCCACGTGAATGTTGAAGTCCCCCAGAACCAATAGTCTGGGAGACCTCAACAGCGCCGCGGAGACGAAATCTGCCAGCTCTGGCAGGGACTGTGCTGGATCGTGGGGAGCACAGTTAGCCAGCACAATCCCAAAGCCACCCCTGGCTAGGGTTGCCAGATGTCAGGCAAAAGGAGGACATGCCCTCCTTTTTAGCCTAATGTCCTCCGTCAGGCAGGCAAAGATAAAAACCTTTAAAATGTCAGGCTTTTGTATATTTTATGTTATAATTTTGGATGGGAGGGGGAGAGGTGGAAGGATCCCCCTCCCCCTGTCTTTCCCCGCCCCCGCCCGCCCGCCCCGCTCCCCGTTACCTGCCGCCAGCGCTGGAGCGCAGCCCTTGCCCCCTCCCGCCGCCGCCACGGCTGCTCGGCGATCTGCCATGCACGTCCAGCCCACGTGGAGCCCAGAAAGGCAGCGCGAGCGGAGCACTGCCCGCCGAGCCAGGCAGGAGCAAGCAGCGCCCGAGCGCATCAATGGGAAGGCGAGCGCCCGGACTGTGTGTGTTCAAAGTCCCTTTCGGGGACTCCAACTCCCACACTCCCCAGCCTTGAACTTATGACCCTCGGGGGAGGGGAGGCTGCCTCATTTGGTTTTGCCCAGCGCCGCTTTCCCCCTGCCTGCGCCGGAGCCTTGTTTGGGTGTCCAGATTAGCAAGGTTGCCTCCGAGCCTGTGCAGAGTGCGAGCGGCCGGGGGATCCCGCAGCCGGGCTGGGGTGGGTTCGGGTACAATTGGCTGTTTAAATAATATTTTTTGGTATTTTAACAAAAAGTCTCCATTGAATTTATTTTTATTTTTTAACATGACTGTTTCTTGGTTGGTTCACTAAGAGACGTTTATTGGCAGCTATTGTAATAAAATTGTATTGATTGCGGGTTTAATCCAGAACGATTCAAATGAAACATTCAATATGTCCTCCTCTGTCCTTTTTTTGTCTTTCTATGTCCTCCTTTTGGTACCCATGTATCTGGCAACCCTACCCTTGGCCCCAAAGACACATGGATGGCCTCTAGACCCAGGCTTGCCACCGCAGAGATCCTAGGAGCCTCAAATATGTCCTTATAAACAATGGCAACTCCCCCCCCCTGCCCACCCAGTCTGCCCTGGTATTGGATGGCATACCCAGGTGGGCATATGAGGGAAAGAGTAGCTCTGCCCTCAGCACCCACCCATGTCTCAGTTATACAGGCCTGGTCTGCCCATTCCTCCAGGATCAAGTCCTGGATGAGTTGGGTTTTATTGTGGGCAGACCTGGCATTTATCAACACCAGGGACAGAGAGGGAGGCCGGCTAGGCTGGTTACCTAGGTTCGAACAGGTGTCGGTAGAGCTAGAACAGGGGACAGCCTTCAAACATCTGTCCACTGTTCTTCTAAGTTTGATCGTTACTGCACCAACACCATATCTCCCCCTGCCCGTAATTACCAATATATTAGAAGCACCCTCGCTGGAATAACAGGCTTCCCACTCCATTGTAGGAAGAGGAGGGAGGTAGGAAGAACCTTGCACCTGTCCAGAGAAGGAAACGTTGGAGTCCGGGATCGGAACCAAGTGTCGAACTCGGGATCTCCTAAAACGGCCAACGCTCCCTCCAACACCATATCTCCCCCTCCCTGTCACCACCAATATTCCACTATGCCCCCACATAATCAACTCTCTCAACTATTTAGTTTTGCTTACTTACAGTTTAAACAATCCTTGTGCAATACTCCTTCCAGGCTGCAAAACTGTAAGTTACAGTATTCTATGGTGCACTTCTATAATCAGTCATCTGATTTTTAATAATTAAATTTCAGAGAAAAGTACTCTCATACTATGTAAATGTTTTTCTTTGCTTTGATCATTAGACTCTTCAGAATACATAATGTATTTGATAGTAAAGTACCCTGTTTCCCCGAAAATAAGACCTAACCTGAAAATAAGCCCTAGTATGATTTTTCAGGATGCTCATAAGCCCTACCCCAAAAATAAGCCCTAGTTAAGTGAAACCCCGCCCTCCACCATTGTGCAGCAACCAGAAGAAGATGACATGATGGTATTTGAATAAATGTAGATGAAAAAAATAAAACATCCCCTGAAAATAAGCCCTAATGTGTTTTTTGGAGCAAAAATTAATATAAGACCCTGTCTTATTTTCGGGGAAGCACGGTAATATATTCACATCATAGCAATAACCGTGTGCTGACAAGTTAATTCCAATTTATGATGACCCCTTCTACATTTTCTAGGTATACAGTACTCAGAAGTGGTTTACAACTCCCTTTTTCTTCGAGCACCCTAGAACAGTGCAGCTTGCCCAAGGTTTCACATGCTTGCTCTTCTCCCTGGAGGCACAGTAGGGAACTGAACGTCCAGCTCTGGAGGCTGAGCAAAGTTCCCAAATCACTGAGCTACCCAGCCAGCAATATATCTGCACAGTTACACGTAAAATAATTATATTATTTTAGTAACTTTTTTTTAAGATGAAGCGGCTTATACAGTTATGAGAGAGATGGACAGATACAGTTTTGCCTCTGCAGTTCCCCACTGTTTTCTGTTGTACACCAAAAATAACTCATATATTAATTAGGGAGAGAATGCATGTTATTATCACTAATGCTTCTTTACCTGACTGGACGCATTATGCAGTCAAAACAGATAGAAAATCTGAACATTTTTTCTTCTTTTTCTTTTTAATTAAAGCAATGGTTTCATTCAGTTTCTGCTTCACTGACAGGATATTAAAACAGAAAGAACGATTTACATAGAATCACAGAATAATTGATTTGGAAGGGCCTATAAGGCCATCCCCTTGTTTCACCAATAGATGACTGCTGCTATCACTAATTATCTGACTGGGATTATGTCTGCAAGCAACTTTAAAATATCAGGAACTGCACACAATGCACCACTAACAGTCTGGGACCAATGTGTAAATTCTGGTCTATTCAAAATGTAATGCCCAAATTTGCCCCCAAAATGTGCTTGAAATCAGAATCAGATTAAGATATTTCTGAAAAATCAAGAGGACTGCTTGTCTATAATGCTGCTGAAACTGTTCAGGATTTCTGCTTTTCAAAATGGTAATTCCATTTAAGTGACCATATCTGAGTTAATAAGGAAACACGCCAAAAATACACTGCAAACAGTGAGGCCCATATTTAATTTCCTGTTTAGCTTTGGGGAATAAGAGTCATCATTATCAATTTACTTAATCTCATTAACTTATTCTTAGTACTCCAATTTACATGAAAATATTTCATTTTGAGTCAGAGTATCAAGCTTCAGAAATTCACAGTATAGTTTGCATAATGCAAGACTTTACTTTCAGAGTTACAATCGTTTCACCCCAACACACATGAAACTTCAGATCAGGTCAACAAGTGTACCATTGGCTCGAACTTTGTACAATTTAAAACATGGAAACATGCAGTTAATCACAAATTATTATTTATTATATCAACTTCAGGGCTTAACTACTGCACTTCCCCACAAAACTTTCTAAAGTACTAGCACCATAAACGTGACAGCTGGCTAGCTAGGGCCATACATTTAGAAACCGGGTTCTTCAGAAACTACAGGTAGACATTCGTGATGGGCCTTTTTGGATTTTCTCAAGCACAAATACCATAATTCTCCATTATGGGAATGCTGGCTACCTTGCAGGCACCTTGCAAATACAGTCAACCCTCGACTTACAAACTTAATCCGTTCCGGAAGGAAGTTTGTAAGTCGAAAAGTTCGTAAATCGAATCAGCATTTCCCATAGGAATGCATTGAAAACCAATTAATCCATTCCAGCTGTTTTTGGTTCTTAGGTCGAGGGGCGGTTTGTAACTCGAATCATTAGTTCCCATAGGAACTAATGCAAAGCCGGTTAATCCGTTCCTACCACTAGGGGCATAATTTTTTTTCATTTTTTTTCCTTTTAACCTAAGATGACTTAGGTTTTAAAAAAAGTTTTTTTCCGGTTCGTAACTCGAATCTAAGTTCGCAAGTCGAGTCAATATTTTTCTATCAGAGCGGTTTGTAAGTCGAAATGTTCGTAACTAGGGCCGTTTGTAAGTTGAGGGTTGACTGTACCTGATTGTGATGCACTTGGGAGAAAGACCTAAATTGAAAGGCTCTGCAGCTTGGCTAGGCCAAACTCCATTCAACTGCCCTGTTTCAGCCCTGGTCCTAGCTGAGAACTTACTTTCTGTACAGGACACTTGAGCAGAGTTTGGCCTAGCTATGCTCTAAACCTTCCAGTTTAGGCCTTTCTCTCCGGTACATCACATTCACGTATTTGCAATATGCCTGTAACAGTCAGAACTCCCAGAGTATATAAAACTATGGTATTTGTAGTTCAGAAAATCCAAAAATCTCATCTCTAGTAGACATCAAAATAGATTAAGCACAATTAAAGGCCTAAATCCAATGTCATGCTAAGCAGATGTCTACTAACATGACTGGGAATTTCATGGCTGAAAACCTGCACTGCAGGACTTCCCAGGCACCCAGAGCAGGTTTTAAGGATGAGGGTGAACCCCATCCCAGTTCCACTGAAGGAAGCCATTCCATTAGCAGAATAGCATTGCTGGGATTCCTCCCATTATTTCTAAACAACTCTCATCTTTGAAAGTAATTCACCTAAGCACCTGCTCATTTGTTACACCCTCTCCCCCATTATATCATAATTGTATGTGTAGATTACAGACTTGTTTCTATTCCTGGAAATCTCTTCTTGTTCAAACAGAAAAAAACTATTCCTACACAATTTATTATTAGAAAGGGAAAAATAAGTTATGACAGAAATATTCATTTCCCTATAAATATGACAGGACAACTCTGATTTCAAAATTGATTTGGTGACAGAATATATACCGTTTAAAATATGATTAGGAAGAAAAAAGGGTTATCAGCAGGGTAATGTTTATCACTGGAAAATCTAATCTGTCCTGTTTTTACTCACCGTCTGGTGACTTCTGTCACAGTAACGCAGTCCAAAGTAATCTATCTCCACAAGGTTTAAATGCTGGAATACGTAGCCTAGGACAACCGACCCTTTCGTTGACTTCTGTGGGAAAGAATGTACAGAGCCTTTTCACACAAGTGTTCATTCTTCTGTCAACTGTACAGTGGCATTCATGCATTCAGATAGCTTTGTCTACCAGGGAAGATTGTTTTATTAGAAACTGACTTTCTGCTCTTTGACTAAAATCTCAATGACAAGAGTAAAAAAACAACTCTAAAGTTCTCTTGAGCCACTTTGTTAAAAAAAAAAAGTCGGGCAAACATGCTTATGTGTTAGCAATTAATCATTAATATCTTGAGTGGTATGCATTTATGCATCACCTAAGAACTTGCTCCCTGTTTACACAGATGTCTTTAAAGTTTTGTCATTTCGGGTCAAGGAAGGAAGGTGGAGGGGACTAGTCAGTGGCTCATCTCCAAGTTTTGCTGCTGTGTAAAAAGAAGAGTTTAAGATGGGTCACACATCAGTTGCTTTGCCAGTGCAAAGTCAGTGACTTTAGAAACACAGTGCTAGCATGTTACACATGAACTCCGAGTTATACTGCTAAAGCTAATCTGAAGGGTGGATGATACCCTTATTAAACCACTAAAGAAATCACAATCCTACATGGGTATTCATCAGGCCGGTCATTACAGAGCTGGGGATGGTGCAAAAGAAACATAAAAGTTCCAAAATCCATGGCCAGATGTACAGTCCAGGTTTCTCTGCTTAAAGCAAGTTTCAAAATCAGGGCTGTAGACACAAGTCAGTTGTGTAAGTTTCACATGCCACCTCTAGTGGTGTGGATTGGAACGTCTCTTCCTATCTTCTCGACCAATGGTTCCCAACCTTGGGGCCCCAGATGATCTTGGACTACAACTCCCAGAAATCCTGGCCAGCAAAGCTAATGGTGAAGGCTTCCGGGAGTTTTACTCCAAAAACATGTGGGGACCCAAGGTTGAGAACCACTGTTCTAGACAAAGCGTTGTCAATCATTCAGTATCCCTACCCCTCCAAGAAAGGATCCAGCCAAAAAGGAGACTTGTATTTTGCTACTGGACACAGAGCAGGAGGGAATGATGAATGACTGGTAAACCTAAAGTGAAAAGACAAACATGAGGAAAGAGTAGTGTTCCATGTAGTGTACCATGTAGAGTTCTGTGCACCAAAAACATGGGAGGAGAGGAAAGAGGTCTAGAAGTATGCAGATCAGTATGGTCTGGATGTGGGACACTATATTACATTTAAAATGAATTTTCTCAGGCACAAAGAACTTCCACTTAGTCATCTCTTACAGAGGTTTTCCAAAGCCTCAGGGCCAGCAATTAACATACAAATAACTTGTCTGATTTCTTTAAAAAAAATTATCAGGACAAAATTCAAACATTTAATGAATGGGAAAGTAGCATATAAAACAAACCAGGTTTATAGCGAAAATATGTTGATGTAATCATTCTCAGTTCCAAGCTACAAAACATCTAAATATTTAGAAGAAGAAACAATTTCACAGAAATATGACTACCTGGATGTTTTAGATGGAAACACTTATACAATTGGATGAAACACGGAGTCAAGGAAACACCATTTCACAAAAAGGCTATGTATGTGCATATACATATATACCTCACCAGTATTTATGCATTTGTAAATTGTAAGTGTCACAACTGCAGTGTAAATTTTTATGGCTCAGTTTCTCAAAATTTTAACCACTTGTGTCCTGGTTCAGACAAAATAAAGTGAAAGGGCAAGGTCCAGTCAATCCAAAATGTAAACTGGCAGTGGTCACTTAGAGAGCAAGAAAACTAGGTGATGGAAATCCAAAGCAGGTTCAAAGACAATCCAAGGTCAAGCACAGAGGAAACCCAACACAATAGGATTCAAGGAAGGTGCTGGCAAGGAATAAAGCCAATTGCTCAATGTTGCTTTCAGCAACCTTGCTTACTCAATACAAAGACTGTCAGAGGTATATATTCTTAAGAGTCCTAGGAAACCTCAGCTGGAAACACTTCATCAGAAGTTCTCATCATCAACAGTGCCCTATTCTCAGGGAAGCCATTACTCCCGAGGAGTTTTCTACTGTAAGTAGAAACTCTATAAGCAGCCATCAAATTTGTTCAACCAGACCTTTGGAAACAATTCTATATAACTATTTCTTTATACCTAGTTGCTTTGGGAGTAATGAGGCTGTGATGATGTTTCATTTCAAAAGTAACATAACAAATAAGATAGAAGTTACTTTATTGTTGCAATGAGTAATGTTTTCTCATTAACATGCACTTTATAGCATTTTAATGAACATTTTGATAAGATTTTTCCATGTTTTATGTTATTGCCGTACTATGAGGGTTCTCTGTTACTTGAAATTAACAAAAAATTGATAAGCAGCACAACCAACAACATGATGTGTTATTTTTTCAACATTATAGCAAATAATGGCAACAGGTTACATTTCAAACATTAAAATACATAGCAGGAATAAATCGCTTTTTAAAAGTAACATTCCAAGAACTGGGCACAGCAAACCAGTGTCAGAGTACTCTCTGACTTATAATAAACTGTTATGCTTCCATTATTAATAACTGTGCAGGACATATGACCCACCAAGATTAAGTAGAGCATCTTCACTAACTACAGTACTCCATGCATAATGCAGGAGTCTATGTACATCTGCTTTAATAGAGAAAGTACAAGAATAATTTCATAATGGGTTTGTTATATTATTTTCTGTGATAAAAGCAAAAGCAAAACTTCATCAGAGAGAGAGAGAGAGAGGGAGGCACTGAGAAAGAGCGAGAGAGAGAGAGAGGTAAACAGCACTCTAGATTGGGGATACAGTATGTCTAAAGTTACACAATCTGTTTCATACTAAGACCAAACTTACTTACAGGTTTAGATTCTTACAAGGAACAAGTTTATTTGAAATACCATCAGTTATGCTTTCAAGAGTGAACAAAGAATTGTTCAAAATGAGTCATAAAACCATGCTTCATAGATCAGCAGCAACACTATAAACCAGAAAGGCAGGTTTTAACCAGCTTCATAAAATGACAGCTAGGAGGACCTTTCAAAAAGATCCAATTTTCCTTGCATAGAGTTTAACACTAAAATAGAGTGATATGCTTAAAATCTTTTAAAGGGTAAAAACTACAGAAAAAAACACCTTAAGCCATACATAAATTATGGTTAAATGTTTTCAGTTTTTATGCTTTTCAAAACATAACTAGGAAAACTGAAGAACTTACAGGGGTGTCAACCCCATCTCCTCATGAAGACACCGTGCTTTTAACAAATACAAGGCAGAGAAGAATTCAACAAGTGCCATATTTTCTTCCACAGAGATCCACCAGAAGGCAAAGTGGCATCTGCTGTGCAACTTCAAAAGAGCCCTTTTTAAGGGAAGAAGGAATGAATACAAAGCTTACTGAGTAATTAAATTTAGAATATTTTCAGTAACAATTCTTCCTGAAGAAGTCACCTTTCTGAAGTCAGTTCTGATCCCGCCTCCTGCCTTCACACACACAACAGCAGAACACCACAAAGCCCACAACACACTCAGGAGCAGAGCAGCCCAGCAGTCATGCTGGCTGAGAATTTTGGGAGCTGAAGTTCAAGAAAATGAACATATATTTTCAAAGCGCTGTTCAAGACCTTAGTAATTACAATCTATATACGTACTAAAGAAACTACCCCATGTCCCATTAATTCAAGGCAACACCACAACAGGCTGCACAGTAATATTGGAGGGCTCACCTGTCCAAATATGTTGTATCAGCTAGGACTGTGTATGCATGGCTATATTGCTTTCTTTTTTCTACAATTATTAATACTTTTATTCACAATGAATGCTAATAGTATTATAAAACTCACAAAAATATCTCAAAAACTCATCTGTGACTAGGCACATGAGATATGTACTAGCCAGATTTATATATGTCATCTTAAACCCTATGTTTTAATCTGTTAGTCCTCATTCGCCAGCAGGAAATCAGTATATATTAAATGTGTGTTTTCTCTCCTATTTATTCCTTAGTGCTACTAGCTCATTGTTTTTTCCTTTCCTCTCTTTGTCATTTCTTGCACTGAGAGAATTTAGATGGAAAGTTCTCCAGGGCAGAGGTGCATCTTTTTCTGTTACATGCCATCTATAGTGATGATTGAATAGTGAAAAGCATAATTTTACCTTAACCAGCTCATTTTCAGATAACAATGCAACGTAAGGCCCTGTGCATACAGCTGTGGAAATCAAAGGCACGGAGGACATTCTGAGTAAGGCTGCAGTTGTTAGATATTTGCATTTTAATACAATTGACATATCTAATCATCTGTGTAGAAAAATGCTGATAATAAAAATTACAGGTAAATTGTTAAAGATCTGCAGATTACACATAACCTTGACTCTCATGGAACTTAATGTGCTATATATGCAGACATTTTTAAAAAAAAAATCTGATTCAAGAGGCTGATAACACAAGCTAGACCACAATTTCTAGAATACATGTTCAAGCAAAGAGCTTTAATTTAATAATGGCTAAGACTGCAAATGCTTATCGAGACTAAAACCTAGAGCTTAATTAGCTGGATACATGTTCAAACAGAGAATGAAAATTAATCAAACATTAATACTTACAGACATTAATGAGAAGATACAATACAAATATGTATTTCATCCAAAATACAACCAGGATTAGAATCTGCTTAATATTCTAGATATGAATGTCCACACCAAATTTCTCATGCCTTATCTCTTATTGTGTGTGTTATATGGTATCAAGTCAGAACCAGCTTATAGCAACCTTAACAGTTTTCAAAATAATCAAGATATCTAAGCAGTGTTTCTACCAGTGCCATCCCCACCCCACCACATCAGACCCCTTGAGTGTTCATGGCCAAGAGGGAATTCAAACTCCAGTCTTCTGAGTCCTATAGTTCATCACTCTATCCACTACACCACACTGGGCATCTATAATCTCTTATTATCTATCTAGAACAGGGGTCTCAAACATGCGGCCCGCGGGCCATTTGCGGCCCGCCGGACGATAGTTTGTGGCCCCCGCTTTGCCTGCCCCCCCTGAAGCGCCCACGCGTCCTCTGCTGTCAAGAGTCAAAAAAAGCCTCGCCTCGCTCGCCGGCTCTTTCCCAAGACAGCGCCTCTTGCACCCTCCATCCGGAACTGCAGCCTGCCAGCCAGCCTGCCTATCTGCCGGCTGGCAGGCTGCAGTTCCGGATGGAGGGTGCAAGAGGCGCTGTCTTGGGGGAGAGCCAGCGAGCAAGGCATGCTGCCGGCCCTTTTCCCCGAGCGCCCGAGCCAAGCCGCCAACAGCAGCTGCCGCCGCCGCCGCCTCTTCCAGGGAAGCGGCTCTCTGGCTCTCTTTCTCTCTCGGCACCCCCAGCACCAGCCCGGCCAGCGGCCGTCTCAGCGCCCAGCGGTGCTTCCTCCTCCTCCTCTTCGTCCTGCTTCAGCCGCCTCGGCTCTGGAGGCTGCCTGGGCTCGCCTCGCAAAGTTTGCTCCTCTGTCGTGGTGGGGGTAGCTGCTGCTGCTGAGTGCGCCTTTTTTTGAGGGGGGCCCTCAGAGGAAGGTTGCCGGACCTCCGTGTATTTGTGTGCGTGCGCGTGCACCTGTGGGGCCCCCCGCCCCGTTCTGTTTAATTTTGCAGGTTCTGGTGGGGGCTTTTCTCCTTTGGCAAGGCGAATTCTGTGAGGTTTTTTTTTTATTTTATGTTGTGCCCTCCTCCCCCCGGCTAGGCGGTTGCCAGCACTCCCTCCCTTCTCCGCTTCTTGGTGGTGGTGGTGGTGGTGGTGGTGGTGGTGAAGAAGGAGTCGGAGGGGGTCGTGGCCGGGCGACGAGGGCTCGCATGCCCCCTCCTCCTCCTTGGAGCCCCAGCCGGGCTAAGGAAACTCCCGGGCGGCTTCCTCGGGCTCTTGCTCCGCTTGGCGGAAAATCTGATGCAGCCCAGCCTCACCCAGACTCTGCCTCCAGCGGCCCCCAGGTAAATTGAGTTTGAGACCCCTGATCTAGAACATATTTTAGTACAATGGCTGTTTCTGCTTTGAAGAGGGTATCCGGTTTGTACCACGTAGTGGTAACAGGATGCACAAAATGAAATCTTGCTAGACACTGCAAGTCACATGGATATACCTTCCACATCAGTGATGTTGATTCCCAGCTCCATCCTCATTCTTTCCTCAGACCTGCATCCAAGGAAGCAATTGCTGGCCGTCACCTCAATTCTCTCTTGCCTTAACTCTGGTCTAGTTAGTACTTTGGCTATGTTCGAACCAACAGTTCGAAAAACTATTGGATGGTGGCTGCCTATGATTCTAGGGAGGAATGTCTCTGGGCAGTCTCTCTGACTTTGTGACTCCCTCTTCTGTTTCTTTGTTTGTTTGCCATTCTCTGCAGGTTTTAAGCCTTGTATTATGTAATTCTGCCACACCTGCCCTAACTTCCCTTTTTCTTTGGGCAGAACTATATGCAATAAATAAATAAATAAGCTTGGGGCAGCAACCATCAGTCATTATCAGTCTCTGACTACATGGTTCCATATCCATATGAAACTCCAACACAATTTAAATAGAAATTACCACTTCTTTCTATCTCAGCTTTGATTCTATTTTCTCTTGAAACACAGGTTTTGACTTTTTTCAGAAGAAAACTGGAGTGAAAGTTACTCAAATGCTTATGTCCCGAGATTACCATAATTTGATATTGTCAAAACAATAACACCATTTGTTTATGTAATAAACTTTGCAAGGGCAAACTTTACAAAGACAGTACATCTCTAAAGAAGTCTGTGTAGAATTGGGATTTGATATGAACTCTTCCCACTCTTCCCTACATTTTTCATTCTTTCTCTCTTCCCCCACCCCCTTCTTCCCTGGATTGGAAATCAGTGGTAGTGCAGCCACAGAACAGATCTGATTGATTGATTGATTGATTGATTGAGTTCATTTATACATCACATCATTAGTGTGAAGCATTATTCTGAGCACTCAACAGTATAATAAAGCTCGACAGTATAGAATAAAAATGAAATAATACAATAATAAAATCATCAAATGCACAGACAAAACAAAATTAAGTCAGTATTAAACTACAACAATGCAATGTTTAATATAATATCAATTATTTTACAGCAGAAAAGGCAAAGTCAGATCATGTCTAAATTAAAGAGCACATTCTTTTTCTCCATTGCTACCAAACGAGTGTATTCCCCAGTTTCTCTTCTTCCAGTTCCAACTGTAATTCATGAATGCAGGATTTAACAAGAAGAATCTGTGGGGAGTGCCACTTCACCCCATTACAGTGGTGCCTCGCTAGACGATTGCCTCGCAGGATGAGGAAATCGCTAGACGATGCCTTTTTGCGATCGCTACTGCGCTTCGCAAAACGATGGTCTCCTATGGGGAATTTTCGCTAGACGATGAGGTTTCCCCATAGGAATGCGCCGACTAGTGGTCAAAAGCTGTCAGTGCAGCTGTCAGTGCATTCCGACGGGGACCCGCACTCGCTAGACGATGTTTCCCTATGGGAGATTTTCGCAAGACGACTGCGTTTTCCCTTGGAACGCATTGAAGAGATTTCAATGCATTCCAATGGGAAAACGTGCTTCGCTAGACGATGTTTTCGCTAGACAGCGATCTTCGCGGAACGGATTAACATCGTCTAGCGAGGCACCACTGTAATATCTTTGAGCTCTTTGCTTCACTCCACATTCACAATGGAAAAGCAGAAAAAAAACTTTGATTTAGTTTATATTTACACAATTATCGAAAGACAGTGCACATCCCTGATACATATCTATATGTTTACTTCTTTTTGAAGTGCCAAATGTCAACGTTTTAAAGGTGAAACAGACAGTACATGTTATGAAACGAAGCCCCAGCCTTTTGTCACCTCAAGAATTCCTGCTCCAACAGAGAGAAGTGAACACACATTTCTGTATTTGGATGAACACAAACACAAAATGAAACTGGGTAGTAAAAAATATGTAGCTTTGGAAAGTCAAACTGATGGCTCAGGTGTCCATCCTCTTCCCATTCTTTATGATAAGCATCCAACATCTGAGCTTCAAACCACAACTGAGCTTCAAATCTCAAACACCCTTCGACACTCAACAATCTGATTCCCGCTTTCTGCCTCTCAATTCCATCCCTTCTAGCAGGAATACAATTTTAAAATGGAATAAAATCTATAGGGTTTTTTTTTTTGTCTATTTTCACCTTCAGGATCTCTATTTGCTCTCAAAAATCATAGGTCTCTTCCCTCTCTTGAGACATTTAAATACAGCTTGCACTATGTAAATTGCTACAACCAACTTAGAAAATGTATCAGAGGAAAGATTAGCTAAAAATTACGGCCTTTTTTTCCTATTCGTGCAGCTTTTGATTTCTCTTACTTTTTCCCCTCGTGTGTAGGCATCCTTCAGACTATGGTAACATGCTCTGAATAGAGGTGTGGGAACAACGTCTAGTGTGGCTGAGAAGGCCAATTCAAGAGTGACAATCCCTTCCACACTGAAGACAAATACAATCTGTCCCTTGTCCAGCTCCCTGATTTGGCTGCTTCCGTGACTGCCTCTTTGCCTCAGACTGCTGGACAAGTGTCTTTTCAAAATGGGAGATGCCATGATGCACCGCCTGCCTCCAGGCTGAATGCTGAGATGTCAAGGTTTCCCATCTGTTGAGGTCCATTCCTAAAGCCTTCAGATCCCGCTTGCACATATCCTTGTATTGCAGCTGTGGTCTCCCTCTGGGGTGCTTTCCCTGCACTAATTCTCATACAGGAGATCTTTTGGAATCCGACTGTCAGCCATTATCACGACATGCCCAAGCCAGCGTAGACGTTGCTGTTTCAGTAATGTATACATGCTAAAAATTCCAGCTCGTTCTAGGACTACTCTATTTGGAACTTTGTCTTGCCAGGTGATACCAAAAATACGTCGGAGACAACGCATATGGAACGTGTTCAGCTTCCTCTCCTGCCGTGCACAAAGGGTCCAGGACTCACAGCAGTACAGGAGTGTACTCAGGACACTGGCTCTATAGACCTGGATCTTGGTATATGCCATCAGCTTCTTATTAAGCCATACTCTCTTTGTGAGTCTAGAGAACATGGTAGCTGCTTTGCCAATGCGTTTATCCAGCTCGACATCTAGAGAGAGAGTGTCAGAGAACGTTGAGCCAAGGTACACGAAGTCATAAACAACCTCCAGTTCTTGTGTAGAGATGGTAATAGAGGGAGGTGAGTCCACGCCCTGGCCCATGACTTGTGTTTTCTTCAGGCTGATTGTTAATCCAAAATCTTGGCAAGCCTTACTAAAACGATTCACAAGTTGTTGGAGCTCTTCAGCAGAATGGGCAACAACAGCTGCATTATTGGCGAAGAGGAAGTCCCGCATGCATTTCAGCTGGACTTTGGTCTTCGCTCTCAATCTACAGAGATTAAAGAGCTTTCCATCTGATCTAGTCCGGAGATAGACACCTTCTGATGCAGTTCCAAAAGCGTGCTTCAGCATGACAGCAAAAAAGATTCCAAACAGGGTCGGCACGAGGACACAGCCGTTTCACTCTGCTTCGGATGTCAAAGGGATCTGATGTTGAGCCATCAAAAACTACAGTGCCCTTCATTTCTTCATGAAAGGACATGATGATGTTAAGGAGTCGAGGTGGACAGCCAATATTGGGAAGTATTTTAAAAAGGCCGTCCCTGCTAACCAAATCAAAGGCCTTTGTAAGATCTATGAAGGCCACCAAGAGTAGCTGTCGTTGTTCCCTACATTTCTCCTGCAACTGACTGAGGGAAAATACCATGTTAATGGTGGATCTATTAGCTCAAAATCCACACTGTGATTCTGGATAGACTCTGTCTGTAAGCACCTGGAGCCTCTTCAGCACAACACGGGCAAGCAGCTTCCCTACAACGCTAAGAAGAGAGAAGTCATGGTAGTTATTGCAGTCGCCCCTGTCGCCTTTGTTCTTGTACAATGTGACGACGTTTGCATCCTTCATGTCCTGTGGTACTCCACCTTCCCTCCAGTAAAGACAAAAGATTTCATACAGCTCAGTGGTGATGATCTCTTTACAGCACTTCAGCACAGGGTATCCTTCCCAGGTGCCTTGCTAGAGGCGAGGGAATCCAAGGCCGCTTTTATTTCTGCTAAAGTTGGTTTACTGTCCAACTCTTCCAAGACAGGCAGGCACTCGATGTTATTTAATGCCTCTTCGGTTACTACATACTCTCTAGAATATAGCTCAGAGTAGTGCTGCACCCAGCGTTCCATCTGCTGTGCTCGGTCCTGGATGATCACGCCTGTAGCAGTCTTCAAAGGAGCAGATTTCTTCTGCATTGGACCTAAAGCCTGCTTGATACCGTCATACATTCCCTTGATGTTACCTGTGTCAGCTGCTATCTGTATCTGAGAGCAGAGCTGAAGCCAATAATTGTTAGAACATCTCCTAGCAGTCTGTTGGACTTGGCTACGAGCAACTCGAAGAACCTGTAAGTTGTACTCACTAGGACAGGCTTTGTATGCTGCTAGAGCTCTCCTCTTTTCCTCGATGGCTGGCATCAACTCCTCCAAATGGGCTTCGAAGCAGTCTGCCGTCTTTTTGGTCTTCTTGCCAAATGTGGACAAGGCGGTGTTATAAACAGCATTCTTGAAATGTTCTCATAGTTCAGGTGCATTTGCACCAGCCAAGCCTGGAAGAGATTCCTCAAGCGCTTGGGCAAATTCCTCCACTATTCTTTGCTCAAGAGTCTTGCTGATGTCAATATGTGGTCTTCCTTCCTTTTTCGTGTGATGCAATCTCTTTATTCACAGTTTTACTCTACTACACACCAGGGAGTGATCAGTATCACAATCAGCACCCTGATAACTGCGTGTGATCGTAATACTAGGAAGGCTAGAGCGTCTAGTGAGGATCAAATCGAGCTGATGCCAATGCTTCGATCTTGGATGTCTCCAAGAGACTCTGTGTTGAAGCTTCGTATTAAAGTATGTGTTGCTGACACAAAGACCATAATTAACAGCAAAACTCCAGCAAGCATTGGCCATTTTCGTTCATCTTCCCAATGCCAAAACAGCCTAGACAAGTGGGCCAAGAATTGTGATCAGCACCAACTCTAGCGTTAAAGTCTCAGAGAATGAACAGTGGCTCTCTCTCGGGGATTTTTTTGATAGTAGCTGCCATATTGTCATAGAATTTGTATTTGACTTTGTAGACAACAGTGTTGGTGCATATGCACTAATGAGGGTGACCGGTCCTGCTGTTGAGTGGAGCTGCAGAGACAGGAGAGCTGCAGAGACTTTTCCCCCTTAAATCATTGAATAAATAAGTTGAATTAGAGGTATCAACGCACAATGTCTTATGCAAAGACTACTTACCCGGATCTTAATTATTTGATTAACTGAAGGAAGCTAACTCAGATTTTTGTCTGTTTGCTTCACAGGCTCCATGTAGGAATTCCCATGTGTTCATTAGTGGTATGAAAGCTCTGCTGCTCCTGAGTATACAACACAAAGGGAAACACCTAGCCTACCTTACTACTCTAGGAAGGCTCCTTGGTCTGAGTCCATCTGAAGTATAGGGCAGTGGAATAACATGGCACTTGAAGGCTACATTTGTGACATTACAAATGTAAGGAAAGGCAAGAGAACAAAACAACATCAAAAGCAGAAAATCTCACACCCATTTCTGTTTGAACATACACACTTACTGCACCTTCACTCTCCATCTCTTTTGGCAGCTGTCATCTCTTAATTTGTAAAACATTTAGAAAATATAAAGAGAAATCTACAGTACCTCTTCTTACAAACTCTCTACTGTGACTTCCAAGAGTCTGTTTGATAATGAAAAACAAATAAAACAAATACCAAGAGATTATCATCATCATCTTAGAACTGCAAAGTTAGAAGGGACCCTATGGATCATTGAGTCTAGCCCTTGTCAAAGAGACACAGTGGGGAATCGAACCTCCATCCTCTGACTCTGCAACCAGATACCTAAACCACTGAGCTTTCCAGATAGTGTATGTACTTTCAATATTTCTTTTTAGAAAAACTAGATTATAAAACATGTGGCAGCCATGCGAGTAATCTTATTTTTAAGAATTCAAATGAATATTTACAAAGCAATCTACAGTATATGTCAACTTCTCAATCAAAGCAGCAATTAAATGGATTTAACTGAGTAGAGTGAAAATCTATCAAACTCATGAAAAAACTTTCCCCAGGTGCAAAAAGATATAATTCAAGAAATTACTAAACCACCTCATTACAGTTCTATAAAGAATTTGAACTGCATCTACAGAGTAAAACGCCTGCACTGCAGAGTGTATAACAATACTTCAGGTCAAGAAAAACACCTATACATCACAATTTGCTTCCCCGAGAAGAAAACAAACTACCCAATTTACTGTAGCTTTCCACCTCCCATAACATAAAAGCCATGGACCCCAGGTATAGCATTGTGAATCTGTCCAGTCACACACTAAGCCAAGTGGAGCAGTGAGTAATTACAGGGCCCATCCTTTTGTCCCACGGAGCCCATCCTTTTCCCATCATCTTTGACCACTACCCATCCCTACAGACAGAGAATTCTACTCTGAATTGTTCTGAAGGTCAAAACAAAGAATTGCATTTTATATTTAATTCTTTCTCCACCATGCCCAACCTGAGACAATCAACAAGAGGTATAATCTGCTATACAATTTTAGCTGAATGAAGTACAAAGCCATCCATAGCAACAGAAACAACCCCAAGATTGGAAGGGCTGTTATCAGGAACAAATTAGATCACACACAGGAGGCTGAGAGGCAGTGGTCCACCATGCAGTTTTATATACCTCCAACCACAGAGTCAATTGCTGAATACCAGAAAGAACTAATAACTTGAATGAAAAAATTTCCAGGAGATTTTAATGACCAAATCATTAAATTACCATAAATCTGTTACCATAAATCTGTTACCATAACAGATCCTGAACCAAACCAAAAATACATGAATAGGGTAACCCTGGGTGGCCCACTGTACTGAGTGTTGGTACCCAAGTATTGGTGCTATCATGGAACGATGAAAATTACTGAAGTTTATTTATTTATTTATATAACTTATATGCCGCCCACACCACCCAAAGTTCTGGTAGAATTTCTCAAGCGTTGCACTGTTATGAGTCCAGATGATTATGTCTTCAATGAATCTCAGACAGAAGAGAGATTTCTGGGTACAGCCACTGAGGAAACATTGTTCCAGTCAGCCACTAATGTATTTGCATACTGCCATAGGTATGCCCATAGTTGTGTCATTACATGTTACTGCCAAATGTGAATGAGTTTTGTTTTGAGTTGTATGTAATCATCTACAGTAGTTGGGTAACCAGAGTCACTGTGACATCATTTGAAATAGTATTTTTGGTGGCTTGTAAACCATCTGTGTGAGCAATATTGGTGTAAAATGGCTGCAAATTCATCATGATCAGAAAGGTATCCTCTGGAAGGCTATGGATGGACTATTGTTTCTTTAGGAAGTTGGTTGTATTGACTATGTAGTTAGGGGTGTTGGAGGCATATGGTTTGAGGACAAAATCGACATATCCAAACATGAACTTAAGCCTGGACCAGTCAACACAACAAGTACACTTTCTGGATACCACAGTGCAACTGCACAAGACACATATCATCACTATGTTATACTGGAAATCAACAGATTGTTACATATACATGCCTCTAGCATTCAAACAGAACATACTACCAAGTCCATTGTCTACAGCCAGCTCTCCCATAAAACTAGATTTGCTTAGAACAAAATAACAGAAACTCAGGACTTTACTGGAATTACTGCAACATTTCTTAGACTACAATACCCACCCAACATGGTGAAAAAAACAAATTAACAAAGCCTGAGTGGTACCCAGGAACAATCTGCCACAAGACAAACCCAAGACAGAGAACACCAGAAGACCATCAGTTGTCATCTACAGCTCTCAGTTAAGATCATTGAGAAGCAGCATCATTGACTGCAGCCCATTCTGGACAACAGTTCTTCCCTCTCCCAGGGTTTGGCTAGCCTATACTTCTTCACAGACAACATCCCAACCATAAATAACTAGCAGTGTGCAGTAGGCAATACAACAACAGGAATAAGATCTTATCACAAACCTACATGCCAGTTGTGCCCCCATAAATACACACTGGCTGCACCATCAAGCATCCCAATAATGTCAGCCACAACATCAGGGGTTAATTTCCTTGTTCATCTCAAATGTGATTTATGCCATCTTCTGTCAGGAGTGCCCTTTGTATTCTACACAGAACAAACAGGGCAATCTATGTGCAACACAACAAGCAGACACAAATTCAGGAATAGCAGCACAGGGAAGTCAGATTCAGAACATTTTAATCACCTGTTATGTATCTCAAAGTGGTTATTATCAGAACAAGGAATTACAAAGTGAGACAATGGAAATTGTCTACATAAACAAGTTCCAGTACATGTCTAAGGGCCTAGATAGAGATTAAGCTTCTTAGAATGCTACAGATGTTAATAACCCAATTTTCAGTAATATCTTATGGCTATAAAATAATCAGGTACACTGTGTGGTGGAGTGGATAGAGTGATGGACTAGAACTCTGGAGACCGGAGTTCGAATCCACACTTGGCTACGGAATCTCACTGGGGGAGTGGAACTGATAAAACTACTCCTTGAACATCTCACTTGCTTTGAAAGCCCTGTCAGGGTCACTATACAGTAAGTAACTATAAAATAGTTTAATGTGAGCTTTCATGGAGAAGTCCACTTCTTCAGACAGAAGAAATCTGAAGAAGCTGACTCATCCACAAAAGGTCATATTATAGTTAGTCTTTAAGGTGCCACCACATTTTTGTCTTCTTTAATTTTTCATTTTCATTTTAATAGTTGTCTCCCTTGACTGTATGATCTCTGTCCCAGAAACAACTCTTAGCATTTCTGTGACAGCCATATATATATCTGGCTTATCGTTCTTGATGGGAAATGCAACCTCAGATAATTAACAGCTTGATATTCCCATTCCTGTGTTAAGGAAGCATTGTTATTTAGTATGCTATCTGTATTCTCAACTGGTCATGATTCTTCCCACAAAGGGGATATGTATATATATCGAGGACATGCACTTGCACTCTTTGTCTCTAAAGAAGTAGATTTAGAGCCACAAAAGTTCACACTGAAATAAATACATTAGTGTTCAAAGTACCACAACATTTTATTTTTTTCTCTTTCTCTTTTAATTTTCTTTTCCTATTATAATTTTGTGAACATGCAGAGATAGCCAAACATAGCTATTTTTTTTAATAAGAATTATAAGAAATAGTTTCTTAAGAACAGTTACAAGACCTACTGTTCTGTCCTTGCTTCTCTCTCTCGTCATACATCTCACTCCCACTTACTCTCCCACCTTCAAACACTTCTACTATGGCTGCTTTTACTTGTATAGTCTATAAATAGATGGACAGATAGATGGACGGATGGACAGATGGATGGATAGACAGATGGGGGAGAGGGAGAGAGAATTACAATGTAATCATCTTTATGCAAACAGTCATCCTGTGTCCTTATCTGCACGCTAGACAGATATATCTGGTGTGTGCGCGCACACATAGACTTTTATTCAAAGTGAACAAGTGTATCAACTAAATCTATTACAATTAAGTGACAACCACCATATAAACAACTGCTACTGCTACAGAAACTCCTAAGCAATTCTATCACTTTTCAGCATGCAACATGAACTACAAAAGAATTCAAAGACTATGTACACAATCTAAAGATACTTTATGTCCACGAAAGGGTTTGTTCACACCCAGAGGGATTAGATGCTTCTCTTTATCCATCTTCTAATTAACAGAATATCCTCATATGCCATGCCCTGAATTACCTTTTGAAAGTGCCTTCATTTTCAAAACTAGTTGCATTAAATGGAGCTCAGCTGTCTGAAAAACAGAAGTCAACAGTCTCCTTGCATACACAGAATTTGTTGCATAAATGTTCTGTGCATCACAACATTACATCAGGTAGCCTTTCAAATAGTTTTATTTTGAAAACAGCAACCTCTCTTATAGCCATCTCAAAAACCACAGTACTTGGAATGAATCAACCTGGACCTCAGCTCGATTAGACTTTTAAATGATTAACTTCTTGTGGCCATTCAAGATTTCTTCACACACAGTGCTAATGAAAAATGTATTATCCTCCAGGACTCAGACCAAAACCTCTGGGGGTTAATTATAAAATGCTTCAGGCTAATCCATTCTTTCTTAAAATGGATTAGAGCTTGCTGTATTCTGTAAACCTTATTGTTTAAATTCTTTTTTGTTCAACAAATACATTAAAAGGAAGTATAAAAATATCCATGTATAGCACTGATATATATATATTTTGCTATTGTTTTGGCAGGTGCAGTGGCTAATTAATACTAACATACAAGCTGACAGCAAAAGAAAACAAACAAACATTGGAAACCAGTTGTACTTACTTTTAATTCAAAATGTGATTAGATGTTAGTTTTGCACTAGAATGTCCTTGAAAACACTCCATGCTTTAAATATTTTTCTTAGAATAAACTGCAAATCTCATTGACTCAGCATCTTCCTTTGAGCACAGACCAAAACATTTCAGAATGCTTTTACAAAGAATAATGAATTTGGAAATATAAGTCCCGTTAAAAAGTTTACCAAACTGTTATTATTAACAATTTCTGTTATGTGCCATCAAGTCAGAACTGACTTATAGCAACCCTAGTAAGTGCTTTTTAAGGTAAATGAGATATTTAAAGAGTGGCTTTACCAGTTCCACACTCCCACTAAGTTTCCATGGATGAGTAGGGATTCAAACTCAGGCCTCTTAAGTCCTAGTTTGTTACTCTATTCACACTATTAACAGAGACACATGTTTTTTTCCAGATACCCACCCTGAGTCCCAAATCACAACATGACTGGGTCAACTGTAAGCATGTGTGAAGAATTCATGCTGTAAGTAATGCTGCAAAGTAAAACCTGCAGGCAGAAACATTCACAAATAAACTTTCTGCAGATCCTTTGGTCTTCGTGAGTGACTCCAATATAGACAAGCACAGAAATCTGATATGGTGCACTTGGCTAAAATGTCAGCTCCCGCAACATATGTAAACCTGGTTCTCTATATTTTTATTTTGAAACACTCTCCCTGGGGACTTACTGCAGGATACAACCTCATCAGAAATGTGTTTAATTCCACCCCCAAAAAACTGGAAGTAAATAAAATCGAGGCTATGTGCCTGCCATTAGAAGTGAATCACAGCTCCTGGAAACCTTCAGGAGTGCAGTTCTTCTGAACAAGCCATTTCTTCCCTACCTGCAGCAGCTGGGGATAACACGGAGGTGCCGAAACATGCCCCGCTCTGCCTTCTATTAAGTACATCCTTTCACTGCCTATAAACACCTTGCTCCACTTAGTTGCATCAAACACATACCCCTTTAATACTTGGAAATGTTTCATGAAAGAAAAAATAAAGGCACTACAGTTCCCCTCTCTGCTATCACAGTCTTCTCCTTTTGTGTTTATTATTTTATTTAATCCTATCTCTATAGTACTTTGCTTCCACAGGCTCACCAAAAGCCTCCTACCCACCACTGAACCAAAACAGACCTGCTTAACTTCAGCAAGGTTCCTGCACCATTTGGTAGAAGGTAAATTTGTAACATTAAATCTATGCACTTATCACCTAAAGACCTCCCTTCAGGGTTGTTGTTGTTGTTGTTGTTTAGTCGTTAAGTCGTGTCCGACTCTTCGTGACCCCATGGACCAGAGCACGCCAGGCCCTCCTGTCTTCCACTGCTTCCCGACGTTTGGTCAAATTCATGTTGGTAGCTTCGATGACACTATCCAACCATCTCGTCCTCTGTCGTCCCCTTCTTCTCTTGCCTTCACTCTTTCCCAACATCAGGGTCTTTTCCAGGGAGTCTTCTCTTCTCATGAAATGGCCAAAGTATTGGAGCCTCAGCTTCAGGATCTGTCCTTCCAGTGAGCACTCAGGGTTGATTTCCTTTAGAATGGATAGGTTTGATCTCCTTGCCGTCCAGGGGACTCTCAAGAGTCTCCTCCAGCACCACAATTCAAAAGCATCAATTCTTCGGCGGTCAGCCTTCTTTATGGTCCAGCTCTCACTTCCATACATCGCTACTGGAAAAACCATAGCTTTGACTATGCGGACCTTTGTTGGCAAGGTGATGTCTCTGCTTTTTAAGATGTTGTCTAGGTTTGTCATCACTTTCCTCCCAAGAAGCAGGCGTCTTTTAATTTCGTGGCTGCTGTCACCATCTGCAGTGATCATGGAGCCCAAGAAAGTAAAATCTGTCACTACCTCCATATCCTCCCCTTCTATTTGCCAGGAGGTGATGGGACCAGTGGCCATGATCTTAGTTTTTTTGATGTTGAGCTTTAAACCATTTTTTGCACTCTCCTCTTTCACCCTCATTAAAAGGTTCTTTAATTCCTCCTCACTTTCTGCCATCAGAGTGGTATCATCTGCATATCTGGATGCTCTGGATCCGTTTCAGTCGGGCTTCAGGCCGCGCCATGGCACAGAGACCTATTGGATGACCTATTGAGGGAGGCTGACAGGGGCAATATGTCCTTGTTGGTCCTCCTCGATATCTCAGCCGCCTTTGATACCGTCGACCACGGTATCCTCCTGGGGAGGCTCTCCGAGCTGGGAATCGGTGGCCTGGCACTTGCCTGGCTCCGATCCTTCTTGGAGGACCGCTCCCAGAGAGTACAGATTGGGGAGAATGTTTCGGCCCCGTGGAGTCTCAATTGTGGGGTTCCGCAGGGGTCGATCATCTCCCCAATGCTGTTTAACATCTATATGAGGCCGTTGGGTGGGGTCATCAGGGGGTGTGGGGCTTCGTGCCATCAGTACGCTGATGACACCCAGCTCTACATCTCCTTTTCACCTACTTCAGTGGATGCCGTGCTGTACTGCAATGGATGCAGCTGAATGGATTGAGGCTGAACCCGGACAAGACAGAGGTCTTGAGGGTGGGTGGCCCTTCCATCGGCGGTCTGGGAGACTCCCTCTCTTTTGGGGGGGTTACTCTTACCGCACGGAGTGAGGTCCGCAGCTTGGGGATACATCTGGACCCGGCGCTTACCATGGAAAACCAGGTGGCGTCCGTGGCCCGTTCTGCCTATTTCCATCTGTGGCGGATCGCCCAGCTGCGGCCCTACCTTGATGGGGGGGCCCTCACCACTCTCGTCCATGCGCTCGTAATCTCGAGATTAGACCACTGTAATGCGCTCTACGTGGGGCTACCTTTGAGATTGTTGCGGAAGCTTCAAATGGTGCAGAATGCAGCGGCCAGACTGCTCAGTGGGGTGAGAAAATACCAACATATCTCTCCCACTCTAGCTGCATTGCATTGGCTGCCCATTCGCTTCTGCATCGACTTCAAAGTGTTGATGATGACTTACAAAGCCCTAAACGGTTTGGGACCTCGGTATTTGGCGGACCGCCTTCTCCCACCTAGATCTACCCGAATTACTCGGCATAGCCAGGAGGGACGGCTGAGGGGCCTAACACCGAGAGAGGTCCGGAAAGAAAGAACTAGAAACCGGGCCTTCTCGGCAGTGGCCCCTCGACTATGGAACAGCCTCCCAACAGAGATCCGCCTGGCACCCTCACTGGGTGTTTTAAAGAGCCATTTAAAAACTTGGCTATTTAGGCAGGCCTTCCCTTCTGTCAATTCTTAAATTTTAGTTTTTTATTTTTATTATTCCCATCTTGAATACTTTATATTATTGTTTCAATTGTTTTATTGTTTAATGTTTTTAATGTTTTATATATTTGATGATATTTGTAAGCTGCCCCGAGTAGACGTTGTCTAGGGGGGCGGGGTAGAAATCTAAACATAAATAAATAAATATCTGAGGTTGTTGATATTTCTTCCGGCAATCTTAATTCCGGTTTGGGATTCACCCAGTCCAGCCTTTCGCATGATGTATTCTGCATATAAGTTTAAAAAGCAGGGAGACAATATACAGCCTTGTCGTACTCCTTTCCCAATTTTGAACCAATCAGTTGTTCTATATCCAGTTCTAACTGTTGCTTCCTGTCCCACATATAGATTTCTCAGCAGATAGATAAGGTGGTCAGGCACTCCCATTTCTTTAAGAACTTGCCATAGTTTGCTGTGGTCCACACAGTCGAAGGCTTTTGCGTAGTCAATGAAGCAGAAATAGATGTTTTTCTGGAACTCTCTGGCTTTCTCCATAATCCAGCGCATGTTAGCAATTTGGTCTCTAGTTCCTCTGCCCCTTCGAAATCCAGCTTGTACTTCTGGGAGTTCTCGGTCCACATACTGCAGAAGTCTACCTTGTAGGATTTTGAGCATAACCTTGCTAGCCTGTGAAATGAGTGCAATTGTACGGTAGTTGGAGCATTCTTTGGCACTGCCCTTCTTTGGGATTGGGATGTAGACTGATCTTTTCCAATCTTCTGGCCACTGCTGAGTTTTCCAAACTTGCTGGCATATTGAGTGTAGCACCTTAACAGCGTCATCTTTTAAGATTTTAAATAGTTCAACTGGAATGCCATCACCTCCACTGGCCTTGTTGTTAGCCATGCTTTCTAAGGCCCACTTGACTTCGCTCTCCAGGATATCTGGCTCAAGGTCAGCAACCACACTATCTGGGTTGTCCGGGACATCCAGATCTTTCTGGTATAATTCCTCTGTGTATTCTTGCCACCTCTTCTTGATGTCTTCTGCTTCTGTTAGGTCCCTACCATTTTTGTCCTTTATCATGTCCATCTTGCACAAAATGTTCCTTTAATGTCTCTAATTTTCTTGAACAGATCTCTGGTTTTTCCCTTTCTATTATTTTCCTCTATTTCTTTGCACTGTTCATTTAAGAAGGCCCTCTTGTCTCTCCTTGCTATTCTTTGGGGTAACCTTGCTAACCTTCAGGGTTACTTTGTGCTAATGAAATGTAGTTATTTCTACAATCCTGAATGTTGTTACTTTATCTTCTCATTTCAAATAATCCTCTCCTTCCCACCATATACAGTCTTACTAGAAAATATACAGATAAGTGGATGCAAATGTTCTAAGTCTACTTATATTAATAATAACATGCACAGAGATCTTCCAATCTGCAAAATGCACATTTATACACTCTTTTCCAGACACAGATAACTCTGCACCGTCTTGTTATTCACCTTCTGGCAGTTAATATTCTTTAGAATGGTTGTGTCTCAAGATCAACAGAAGCAATAAAGGAGCAATGAGAGAAAAAGAGACTAGAAAGTACATTTCTGCTTTCTAGTCTAAAATTGATCCTGCCAAACTAACTGCCAACTACCAACCTATTGAAGTACAAACAGTAACAAACTGAATGACTAATGAAAATTTTCAGTCTTGTTTTCCATGTATCAAGGAAATGTGGGCTTTCAGTGTGTGTGTTTTGCCATCTGTTTTGCCAAAATGTTCAGCACTTTTTGTCACAGCAAAATCTTAATCGCAGTAGCTACATATCAGTTACAGAACTTTTCTTACTTGAAAACTATCCCTTTTCCAAATTTTGATATTTTTCAAATAAAACATGGAAAATACGATGGATATGTTTTCAACAAAAGTATTTGATTCAGTTGTGACCTTACAAGCAGCCTACCCTGGAATTGTTTTATTAAGCTAGACTAAGACAGACCATTGATATGTCAAAACAGATTATTTTCACAACAATGCACAACTGCAGCAGTACAACCCTGCAATGAAACATTTGTGCTGGCACCTGTACTTATGTGACCAAGCTACAGTAACATGAACCTAAAGTTCACTGCAGCAGCTCACATAGATGGAGGTGCTCTTCATGTTCTGTATCATGTGTTCCATAGCATATCTAACCAGATTAAGTATAAGAGTTCAATTTATGCCCATGCTTTAGGCTGTTTTTTCCCTTGAGAATAATCTCAAATGAATACAGTTGGATCTATTTTTAATTAAAAAGAAGAATAGATTAGAGATACAATTTATTATTTATTATTTATTTAAAACATTTTTACCTAACCTTTTTCCTTAAAAAGGTGGCTTGCATCATTAAAAGACAAGGATGGGGCTCAAAGGTTTTCTTGAAACATGGAGTTGAATCTCTTTAAAAAGACGAGGAATAGAAAGCATATTTACTTACTACCAACACTACAGTACTGTACTTTGATTCAAATGAATGAAAAAAATTGATGGACAGGAACAGGGAAAGAAATAAAGACCTCTGATGCTAACAGATGTACTGTACCAACAAACTGGAGCCACTTTGATCTTTCCTTGTGTTCAGTGAGTTTGGCGTCTGTGTGATTAAACTCTTCAAACACACTCACTACAAATGTAATGTTGATTTCCTCTCAACCTTCTTCAGCTTTTGAAGGACAAAAAGCATCCAGCAGATCCCCCCTCTTCAGCACTGTCAAAAAAACTTACTTCTCTTCTTGCAACCAACTATCTAAAATTTACAGAGTGTGCTCCTTCCAGCAGCTGTCAAGAAGTTAAAATAACAGCATTAGCTTACCTCCAAAGTCTCCTTAGAGCAAGTTTTTAACTTGACACTTTCAGGTAGTAAATATTGGGGCAGCAGGCTTCTCTGAGAAAGGAGTTCCAGAAGACTAGGACCACTACTAGAAAAGTAGTGTCTCCCACCAAAACAAGAGTGTCTCTCACCAGGTCAAAACTCTAGCTGGACCATCTGGAAGTCACTTAATACTTAGAAGCGAACTAGAAAGATCAAAGAATGATCAAATAAAATAGGGCTGCTTGGATACAGGACAAATCTTCTGTGACTGTGGAGAAATTCAATCAGTGTAGCACTTATGCCCATGCAATTTATGCCCCACCACATGTACAAAAGAAGATCTAGCAAATGTTTAAGTTAGTGCTATTGAAGTAGCCTGCCTTTGCTCAAAAATAGTCTAACGGTCTTAACATTTAATTTCTTTTTAATTTTACCTCTATTTCATATTTGTCCATAATTTCAAACTATGTAATGCTCTCATACAAAGAAAGAAAGAAACTAGAAAAGTCCTGATCCTAGTAGACAGTCAGTAGTTCTCAGTCAGTAAGGATTCACAGAACAGGATGTGAGCTGCTGGGGCATACAGGTGGCACACTATGTACCTTCTTCCAGTTGTTTTGCCAAATCCTGCATCACCATACCTACTCCTCAAGAAGAGAATCTGAACTGACACCACAACTTGCTCAGCAAGATTTAACAACTAAGTCAGTAACTGGCAGCTTGCCCCTCCTGTACCGGCTGAATGTCTCTATCAGGTCAGCAGAAAGAACACAGTATTCCTGCCTCTCACCAAGGTCTTTGCTGTACGTCAGGAAAATCAGATCTTGAAGGTGGTTTTCCCAAGCCTGGCCCTACCCACTGTTAAGCCAAACAGACACAGAGTCAATTTAAAAATATTTTTACCCCGCCTTTCTCTTTAAAAGGACCCAAGGTGGCTTACAACAATATTTTTTTAAAAACAGTACATATACAAATATTTTAAAAGAATTAAGCAAGTAGCATGTTAAAACAGTAAATAAAATCAATGCTAAAAACACATTTAAAACCAACAGAGCACAACAACCCAATCTGAAAAAATCCTCTCTGACTGCCAGTCTCTAAGGAAAAGCCTATCTGAAGAGAAAGGTTTTTGACTGTTTGCGAAAGGACAGCAAAGATGGGGCTACCCGAGCTTCCCATGGGAGAGCATTCCAGAGTCTGGGAGCAGCAACAGAGTCCAAGCTCTGAGTCTCCAAAGTAAAAATCATACCTGCATGCTTCTGATGGCTGGAGTTTATGGGAATCCCCATCAGGACAGGAATTCTCCCAGCAAAGGGGGTTTCCATTTATAGTTCACCCTTGATAGATCAAAGTAGCCATGTTTTCAGATATCCAGGCAGTAATGGAAGAGGGCTCTCTCCCCTTCTTGACAATAGGATTTACACCAGCTTTGAAAGAGGTTAAGCTAAAATGTCATATGGAACAGATAATATTAAGAGAAAATAATAGAGAGAAAGGATAGATGGAAAAGCCCTTTAATACCAACATCTAAATACCAAAGAATAAAAACAAGCACCAAATCTGTTAACCGTTTCCAATTATCATAAATTCAGGTATCTTTAGCCATATGCCTGTTTTTCAGATTTCAGATGCCTCCTTCCACCTCAGTTTGATAGTATCCTTTATAATGTACTTCCTGAGTGTTAACGCAGGGAAGATTATAACCCTTTTATATGTTCACAAAGGGAAATATATGCATGTCACGCTTACTCCATCTACCCTAGTGTGCAAGAAAATGAAGCAGGAGGTTTGTTTATTTTAATTCAAACGTCTTTTCAAATCGTTCACAGTGGCATGTTATTACAAGGGACAAGCGGGGCTTTTTCCACACTGCACGCTTTTGTAGCCCTAATCTAAAGGAACAAGATTATAGTCCTTGAACTCAGTACAACAAAATACTGAAACATTTGCTTATCAAAACTTTTGTATCTAATATGTCTCATATGCAGCTGTCTTATTAAAAGAGACAGTGACTTCCCCATCAGTATAATTCCACATCATGTAAAACATAATGAGTTAAAATAGCTACCACAACTGAACTCATTACATTAGTCCTAAATTTGATCACAGACAGCCAAAAACAGTTAGCCATTGTTGCTGCACTGTAAATGGCATAACCTTACTATTGCTCAACAGACTGTTAAATAACCTAATGAACGATGGAAGGAAGCAAGCACAGGTGAACAATTTGGTCAAATAATGCACAAGAAAATATATTAATTTAGTTCACACAACTGTACACGAAGGTTCTAAAAGATGATCCAAGCATTTCTAGTTTTACTTCAAACATGTATCAATCTATTGTTCTGTTAATATATATATTTACCGGAAAGAGGAAGTTGCACAGAAAGTAAGTTTGCATCAGGATTTGAAAGTCATTTGTGAGGAAACAAGGGTGGGGACAAGACAGAGCAAAAAAAAAAAGAAAGAAAGAAGAAGAATTGCATATGTTCTTTGGGAGAACTCATTATACAGTATTTAAACATGCTGGTCTACAATTTGCAAGTTTATGAGAGTTTCTACATTTATAATATATTCTCTCATCAGGGAAAGAAATGAAAACCTTATGAGCGGCATAATTACAGTGCATGATTTCTGTTCATTCCACTGAACAGTCAGAAATGTCAACTCAATTATAGAATTATAGAAGTAAAGTTGAGGGTAAAACACAGTAGCAACTCAAAGCTGAAAAAATTAATTCTAGCGTGCTCCTTGAATTACACAGATGATTAAACAGGTGATATCCATGTGGCTTCAAACTAAATTTGTAGAACTTTGAGTTAAGCTTCTATCTTCTGCCATGGAAAATAACAATGACCTATGGCCCTTCACTACTGCTTGTGAACTGGTGTACAAACAAGATCAAACAGGCTGTAAGATGTCCCTGCTCATGCTTGCCATGCATTCATTGTGTGCTTCTGAACAAGATCTATATATTCACATAGTTCAAGACTTAAGTGCATGTACTATACATATAATTTCAGCACTCTGACCTCAATTCATGCACATACCCTATGTAAATGTAATCTGTAGACATGTTTGATTCTGTCAACATATGTTGATTGGTGGCAAGGACTGCTTAAAAGTTTTAAAAGGGAATTAAACAAGTTCACAGGGAACAAAGCTACCAGTGACTTTCTAGTCAGGACAATCAGATGAGTATGCCTCTGAATACCAGTGCTGGATGGCACAAGTAGAACCATGCTGCTGCATTCATGTCTTTATTGTGGACTTCTCTTGGGCATCTGGATGCCTGCAGTGAGAATGTAATACTGGGATAGAAAGATCCTCAGTTTGATCTAGCCAGGATGGCAATTGGGAGTAACAAGTCCCATTAGTATTCATTGAAAATTATGGCTGCAGCAAAAGTACTGAAGTCATTTTGACTCCACTTCCTTCCACTATCCCTTTGTTCTGGGGGTGCGGGGGACCCTGCAGTTGCACTAGATATATTTCACAAAAAGCTTAGCAGTTGTCACGCCCAGAATTGCACATCTTTCCAAGTGTGAAAGAAGCATACATACAAGGCATTCCTCACAATACACATTTTAAATGATTTGCCATATGTAAGCAAGCTTTTCTTCTCTGAAAAAGGAACAGTCTTGCTTAAAGAATCAGATGTATGTGTGTTTGGAAATACGTATAAACCTTTCTGAGTATTCTCTATCTAGAAAACCCTGGGAAGGGTTGCCATAAATCAGAATTGACTTGGCAGCACATGATTATTATCATATAAACCTGAAGATTCCAGCAGACAAACCATTTTAAGTTTTTCCCACTTAGTTTTGTTTTCCATGCAGAATGAATGAATGAATGAATAAATGAATAAATAAATAAATAAATAAATAAATAAATAAATAAATAAATAAATAAATAAATAAATAAATAAATAAATAAATAAAAGCAAATATATTTCATGATGCCAGAAGCTTATGTATTAAGCAGACTGGAATGCTCTGGCTTGCCTTTTATCCTGCAGATGGTACTGTCAGCTTTAAGGGATAGAAGATAATGTTTTCAAAAACAGAGATAAACACAGTGAAGGAATGTGCTTGAAGTTCTTTCAGAACGTTTAGCCATTCTCGAATCCTCCTCTCAAACCAAAGCACTAGCACCATGCTTAGATACTCCCAACTACCACACAGTCTTACTTCATTTTCTTTTGAACAAAGAAAACACAGAATACCCACACAGGATTTGTGTCACAGAAAACAGGTTACTTTTTTTTCTTTTAAAAAGCCAACATCTTTTTAAAGGTAATGTGCTTTATTGGGCATGATCCAATGTTCAGGAACAAATCTGCACTAGTACAATGGATTTTTCCCATTTGTCTCCTTCCCAATGCAGACCTCTGCATCCTCTCATATCTGCCCCCAAGGATACTCCAACTCCTGATATCCGGGGATGTAGGGGCCACAGAAACAAAAGCTAATCTGTTCTACTGATTAGGAGCAATTGTATTGCTCTTCATTTCAACCCATTTTCTACAAGAAGAATGTGACAATGTCTCTTCAATATAAGAGCAGCACATGTTTGTTCCCTGCATCTGTGACACTGAATTTATGTAACTGAATGTTAATCATGATGTGTGGATCTGTAAATAAAGAATGTTGATAGGGTATCTCCAACTCACAGATCACCACAGTGCCCATATGACATATGTATATGCCCACACATGGGAAGCATTCATGCCCTCTTACTAGGATCCTTTACAATCTGACTTCAAGATGGTCTTGCAGACAGATTAGTCTACCATAGTGTTGCCACCTGTCGTGTGGCTGTCAGAAGAGTCCTCCACCAAGGATGAATCTGACACTCCAGCACCCAAGAAGAATTGGGTGGAAGAATTGCCCACCATCACAGACCCTGGCCCCTTGCGGAGCCAGGAGCCTGAGAATAGAGGCTTGGGGGCTACATCTGAAGACGAGGTGGACCCCCATCCAGTCCACAGGAACAGAGGACACTGAAGGCACAAGACCAGCTTGAAGTCCCCAGGCAAAGAGATGAGCTGCTTCTTGAGCAAAACAGTCTCCTCAGGAGCAGGTGGTTCCCTTGGGAGGAGGAACTTCCTCCCAAGGAGACCCACAGGCCAAACATTGCAGTTGAACTCCTCTCATTGGGTTGGTCTACTATTTAAACCCCTAAAATTGCTCATAGCAAGGGAGTCAGGGGAGGAAAGGATGGATGTGTAGGCTAAGCACTGGTCAAGAGACTCCAGGATACGTCAGTTGTCCACTAAGTAATACACCCTGTCTCCCAAATAATACACCCTGATAGTCTGGGGGAAAAACTTGCTTGCCTGAAGGGTGGGAGTTAGTAAGAACAGGTGGAGGCAGAGAGAACAAGAGGCAGATGGTGCATGTCCAGAGACCCAGGTGATACATGGTGATTGTGACAGCCTCCCCAAATGATTCAATGACAAAATACTCATTCTATTCATAAGGAATAGTAAAGGAAGAAGTTGACAGATGGATAGACTATTTGCAACCTTAAAAATATTACCTCCATAATGCTTAGTGATATTCTGGGAGGCTAATACAATAATACAATGCTACACACACCACTGCAGTCCTGGAGTCAATTTCATCATTATTCCAAGAGCCTGCTTGCAGTCAACAGGAAATCTAATCAGGAGAACAGCAGAACAGACCTATATTTGCATATTCAGGGGTCAGTCTCAATGAGTTGCTATGAGACAAACATATAAGACTGCTGCCTTACAGTGCAATTCTAAGTCAAAAACAGACCAGCTGCAGTTGGAATGGGCAGATACCACTTGTGCTGGTACAATTGTCCTTGTGCTGGCTGACCCCAGAGGTCTGCCAACAGAATGTTCTGCTGGCACAACCACTTTGCTGGCTAAGATTAGCAAGGAAATGAGCCAACAGAGAAGGGGCGGGATAAGGTATTTGCTGAATTACATAAGTGCCAGACTTCCTCTAGCCCAGCTATACAGTCACTATGCCAACACAAAATTAGCCCAACGTAAGGGATAGCCCTGAATAATTTTCAACATCCCTATGCTGGAAGGGGTTGGGGTTCAGCACAGATAACTCTGAGCCATCTTGGCTAGTTAGGATTGCAATCTAAGATAGCAATCCTACACTCATTTAGAAGAAAGTCCCATAAATTAAATAAGATTTAATGAGCAAACGCATCAAGGACTACACGGGGAGGGGTAGTAATGTGGGAACGGACCCTAACTCTCCACAACAAACCAAATACATTCAATAATACTACGAGAATTCTGAACAACTACTAAGACTCCAACAAGCATTTTTGGCAGACTGACTTGGGAGTAACTTTCACTTTGAATATAAGTGACTTCTAATGGAGCACAGAAAAGATTTGATAGCACATGTTGACTCAGATTAGACACTTGGTTTCAATTTAAGTGTTAGACTGGATCAAAATTACAAGATTTCCTCTGCCACCAATTTCTTCAATAGCTTAGAAGGACATAGATCAAAAGTAAATGGCAAACCACACTGGATTTCAATGGGTGCATGCTTGTAACCCTTTGTAATATTCCGTATTAAAAAACATAGACAATAGATTTTTTCATTCAGTGCTTGTCTGTCTAGTCTGGTCAACATGAAAACTTGTATAACAGGATACTCATCTCACCTGGGATTTCTGGTAAAAACAGCACTAAATTAAGGGAAAGGATTCTCTAAGGGAAGGTGTAACACAAAGATAAAAGACTTAAATTTAAAAATAATTCCCTTTTGCTCCTTGAAAGTATATTATTACATGCAATTTAAAAAAATATACATAAGCCCAAAAATTTCTTGACAGAAAAGATCTGAAGAAACTGAGACTTGGGCAATTTAAAAATTTTCAAAGATTTTACTCAAAACTTCAAAGATCTTGAGAAACTAGGACTGTTTTTTGTGTTTTTGTTTAACTCGCTGGTAATGATCTAAGTCTGCTTTGGCCCTGATTTCTCATCTGGTCTTTGAAAAAGTTTCTACCACATGTCAATATTCTTGTTTCCATGGCACTGTCACAACCAACTTCAATTGTGCATATAAGTCTATGCATAGCTTCAAAGGCAATCTCATCAGTATCTGAAAAAGTTCTTCAGAGGCTTACTATGCAAATAGGGTTTTTTAGATAAAAGGAAACATCTTTGTTCAGAAGGTCCCCAGGTAAACTTATTTTGATGTGATCTCATCCAAGACTACTTCATATGTAGCTTGATCTGAAGGAAAACATCAGAACTTTGATATTTCACTTCCCATCGGAAAGTAAACTTTCACTTTATGTGAATACAAATACAAGTCATATTAAGAAAAGAACATTTGTTGTGTGAAGTAAGTTTGCTTCTGCACAGATCTGTACTAAAATAACTTAAGCCACTTTCAAACATGTGGAATAGAAGTGGGTTCTCAACAACATCCTTGCCACCAATCCAGACATGATGATTAATGACAAAATCAATAGACCTATAGATTATATTTATATCGTTTCTCTAAGAGATTGGTTCAGGACCCTGGAATCATATGTACAGAATACGTGCACTTACAACTTAACCATATGTAGGCTTTGTTCACTGATAGCCAATGTATGAAGGTCAAGAACATGGAGAATCCCACACTCCCTCACCATCTTGTCTGAATAGGGTTGGCCAACACATGGCCTATGGCAGTGGTCCCCAACCTCTTTGGGGCCGCGGACCGGCTGGGGGGAGCGAGCTCCATGCGCGGGGGGGCAGGGGCACCCCCGCGCGAGCGCAGTGCGTGTCTCACACTCGCATGCATGCGCACAAGCGCGACATGACCCCAGCGAGTGACACGCCCACCGTGCGAGCATGACACACCCACCGTGCGTGCGTGCGGGGGGGGGTGGAGATCCGTATCCGCGGCCCAGTTCCGGCAAGCCCATGGACCGGCACCGGGCCGTGGACCGGGGGTTGACGACCCCTGCCCTATGGGACCCCAAGACATTTTTGCAGTCTTCAGATCACAGTCAGAAAGAGGCACACTTGGTGCCCTCTGAAGCTATTTTCAAAACCTGAGGAAAGACCATGAGTCGCTAAATAGCACATGCTATACAGTAGATTCCAAAAGTCCCAGATTCATTCTCAGGCATCTCTTGTTAAAAGGTAGCAAGTGATATGAAGGACCCATAACTGACTCACTGAAGAGCCACTGGCAGTGACATGAAACTGTGGTGTATGGGTAAGTAATCCAGTGGAATATATGACAGTTTCCTCTAGTCTTACTGCTTAGTAGAATATGCTTTTCATGCAAAAGATCCCACACTGAATGTCTGGCACCTCCAGAAAGTGCTTGGAAGGACCCCCAGCTGAAGGAGAACTTCATCAATATTTAACATCATTTTGCAGAATTCCAACATGTTGTTGTACACAAACCAGAGACCATGGTTTGAAACAAACTCTAATCAGTTTTTGAACAAGCCAACTCCAAACCATGAATTGAATAGTGCTGGCTTCTTTAACCGGAAATTGTATTAAACCATAATATCTGGCATATGTTTAATACTAGCATTCTCTAAAAATGAAACTAAATTCTCCTCTAGGAAATGTGAGGAGCCAGAAGCTTGTTTCAGGTTTGTACTAGCCCATGCATGAAATTCTAAACTACTGTATGGCTTAACATTATGTGCAAAGTAGTTCACTGGCTTTTAAGTTTAATTGATTAAGCAATCTATGCTTATTTGCACACCCCTATTTATACTCATGCATCCCTCTGAAGGGGGGGGAAGTACAACTAAGGCCATCTTTCCTTTGAACTGTGAATGTGCCCCTTAAAATAACAAGTTATTACTAGTGCTACTGGATCAGGTATGTACTGCTTCAGTAATTATAAAAGGAAAGTCACTCTTCTGCCCTGCAAAATTATGCTTTTACCCAGACTGAGATTTCAGTGAGTAAAAAGCTTCCTATGTTTGTGTTAGTATGCTATAGGAAGGACATGCTGTAATTCAAATGACTGTTCTTTCAATCTACTGGATGGGTGGATTGGTGTAGCATACCCCTGTCACTTTACATAGAAGTACAGTACTGTGGTGTCATAAAAGCCCGCTTTACCTATGCCTGTTGTCTTGCTACCTAGCACCATATCCATGAGGCAATGATGGTATTCTCAAGAACCAAACCATCAGCAGAATGTGTGACTACTTAAAAATGGCAAAAATTATTAACAAGCAATATGAATAAGGCCTCAAAATCACGCCTGATCCTTCACTTTAAAGCAGGAACTGTCAGATATACTAAGGGGATCTGGTCTCATATAGCCTGCTTCCTTGTATCCATATACTGAGGAACTTTCATGTTCTCCTGAAGTAAACATGACAGAGGTTTGTGAACTTAAGTAAGCCATCTTTTATTCTTCAGCCATCCATTGATGAGGGCTTTCTATAAATGTGGAGGGAAATGGGGAGTCATTCCCCCTCCTCCACTCTCAACTTCCCCGTGTTGATAGGAAGGGTATACTCTACAAGGAAATGTAAATACCTTTGGTTGACAGTTCTTACATGGGTAATTACAATCCAGAGTGCCTGAAGAGAGCTAATGTCAGCAGGCCGGTAGAAACATTGTGTCATGGTCCCAATCCTGTTCTGCCTCTCTCATCTGGCTGCTATTTACACTGTAAAAACGAAACGGACTTGGTTTATACAATCTACACCATTTCTATTTTGATCATGGGTGCAGATTTTGAAAGAAGGACAGTCATCTTGAGAGTGTATATCAGTGTATATTCCAGGTCTGGCAATATTAAGGCACAGCACTGTAGCATAGATTCACGTATCCTGGTTTTACATCATCTTGATTGCTTATATGGCAGAGAAGCCCAAGATTTTTGACACATTTAACACTTCCTTATTCAGGTGTCTCAGGGTTTGCAACAGGTGCAAGGTAGGAACAGACTCTGGCTCCAGGGTATCGGTCAATGAAGATCTCTGTATTGTATTTCTCAGAGAAGCCTTCCCCAAAGTTGATTCCATGCATCTTTGTGATTACAATATGTGAAAGATTTCCCTTGGCAAGAAGCTGCAAGGTGAATGTGCAGCAATTCCCAAAGGAGATTTACTTATTTTCACAAAAGGACAGCATAAAGGACTTTTCTCAGAAAAGGCATGGTTCACACTACACTAGCTATCAATATACAAGGTGTTTATGTCATTAGCACAAGCTTTCTATGTGTTTTTTCTACTCCAAGAAACTGGGAAACAATAACGAGGAGTCACTGATATTCTGTCATACACTGACTATTTTTTTTTTTTATCTGAATGTCAGAATGTGCCTTTTGACATGCAGAAAACAACTGAGGAACAACTTGAACATCCTATCCAATAAAGAGTCCTCAAAACAAGGTGGATAAAAATCAATGATTTTTTAAAAATCAAATTCATTTAAATCACAATTTAAATTTTAAAAATTGTTTATTTAAATCATCAAAAATCAAATCTATCCTGCAACAAGGTACAAAGAACAATAAGTAATGTTGATGCCCAGTGCCATCAACAGAGACTATAGATCTTCATAAATAACCTCCAGTTACTTTGGATATTGAAAACCTCCCAGAGCCACATGTTAAAACTGTAAGAGATGAACTGTTTAGAGGATACCACAATAGCTTGTATCTTAACTGAGTGTAGAGGAGAAAGCCAGCTAAAGAAAGTGTGAAGGAATTCAAACCAGCCTCAAACTGTCAATATGAGTTGCCTCTCCATTTTTAAAAAGTCTTCCATGGGGAATCTCTGCTGTCATTCAGAAATACAACTGTCAAGTCATCTTGCCTACACTGCACACAGCACAGTATGGAACAGTATGCAAGAAAGCAATGGCTAGAGGTTACATCTGTAAACCTAGACTCAAGTCAGTGAAAAACTAAATAATCACAGTGGATGCATAGCTACCAAGCATAACACATCAAAGGCACCTAATTCCCCTGGGCAGTGAGTAAGAATGAAAGGGGAAAATCCATAGCACTTTGGAAGGTCCATTTCAGAACTTTTTTTTAGTAAATGTACACTCCTAGGGACGTGGTGGCGCTGCGGGTTAAACCGCAGAAGCCTCTGTGCTGTAAGGTCTATAGATCTGCAGCTGTAAGATCGAATCCACGTGACGGAGTGAGCGCCCGTCGCTTGTCCCAGCTCCCGCCAACCTAGCGGTTCGAAAGCATGCAAATGCGAGTAGATAAATAGGGACCACCTCGGTGGGAAGGTAACAGCGTTCCGTGTCTAAGTCGCACTGGCCATGTGACCACGGAAGATTGTCTTCGGACAAACGCTGGCTCTATGGCTTGGAAACGGGGATGAGCACCGCCCCCTAGAGTCGAACACGACTGGACAAATTGTCAAGGGGAACCTTTACCTTTACACTCCTTCTCAGAGTGGCTTGAGGTGGTAACAAGATCTTTGCAAACATTTACTATGAGAACGAATAGCCTAAGTTATTTGCATGTATGGATAAATAAACCCCATTCCCTTTGACTCTGGATTCCCATTTGCCTCACTAAGTTGAAGCAAATTGTCAGAATGTTATCCAAACTGCCACCATTATAGTTCCTCGCTCCCAACTCAAATGGATGGTGCAACCAAAGAATGTTCTGAAGCAGAGAGTTGGAAGAGAATGGACAATAAGACCAGTCAAGTTTGTCATTGTTCATCATGACACTGTGTTCAACGACAGCAATCAGATTTGTGGCAGGACAAGACACCTCAAACTTACCAAAAGACTTACAATATAAGCATACTGAAGATGCAGCTCAGTCAACATCTACTCTTCTTAACCATGACAACATGTTTTTCTCAGAAATTATACATCTGGACTAGAGTGGATCAACTTCAGTACTGTCAGCTAGTCTGAGTAGACGGTGCTGGGCTAGACAGACCAAAAGTCTAATTCAGTAGTTCCACTATCATCTCAGTCACTGCACCAGTGTTATAAAAGTCCCACACTGATCAGCTGAGACTTTTCTCCCAGAGTGACTTGACATCAGCAGAATCAGAAAAAGTATCTCTTTTTACACCTGTTAGTAAGCACAACCATTCTGATCCTAAATTTCTAGTCCTTCCTGTGTTAAGCAGAGGAGAAAACTAAAGAAGAAAAGCATTTTAATTAATTATCCAATTTGAGAGCAAAATAAAAGGCTTTGTACATCATACAAAGCTTCTGGAATCTTTAACTCCCCCCACAAAAAAAGATCTAGGGTAAGCACACTTGCATGTCAACAGGCACAAAGCATCAAAGTCATGTCACTGTATTTCTAAAGCTAATTTTGACAAGATTTGTACAGGTTTAATTCAAAGGATTCATGGGAATAAACAAGGGGCACCCAGTTCCTGTTCTGATGGATTGTGCCCAATATCTTCTTATCATGTGCACAGCGTGTTTTTTTCCAGTACATCTCAAGAGAAACAAAGACAAATGCAAAAAGTCAGGAAGGAAGCCAAATAAGTTGATTTCAAAATATTTAGGCAAGAGTGGGTGTGTTCACCAATAGTGAAGATCAAGACATATTTCACTAAACAGCAACATTTGAATTGGCAGTATTACGAGGTAAACTCAGGCTGCAAAATGGCAGCTCTTCAGTTATGCACTAAGCATTCTTTTGTTAACAAATGGAAAATACCACACAAATGTATATTAGTTTAGAAGGGTATCTGTTCCAGTTTCTAGTACCCATTCATAAATTAAAATGAAAAATCCCCTCAAAAATTGTAGGTGAAATGCTTCTTATTGTTAAAAAAATAAATAAATCTCTGTACTCATTGTACACTGAGAGTCAAAAAGCTCCCAGTATGGAAATTTTGTGATGGGAAATTCCAACATCTTTGTATTGTAGAAACAAGAGCGTTGGTGAGGGGCATATGCATCAAGGCCAAAGTATGAAGGGAGTGATCTAACTCTTTATATTTATACCATATACATCCACTTAAAATATCTCCTCTGAAGCTATTAGCAAATGAATGAGGAATTAATACAAGGCAAAGGCTTAAACTGCAGCATTGCAGCCCCTATGAGCTCTCTTTTTCCTTTTTATACCACAACAAGAATACCTTGGGAGTTCTAGTCACAGAATATACTTGTCACAAGAGGTTTCGCCTTTATTCCACTTTGCCTTCAGTCTCTATACATATCCTAGTTACAATTATATCCAATTGGAAATAACATTCTCTTATGGAATTTATTTCCAATGAGCATTTTCAGGACTACAGTCAGCCAGGGATACTGCTGGGGTCTTAAAAGATTCAAGGTTTTGCCCACACTATGCCAATCCACTTAAAATTTGCATATGCTAAATTATATTTACATTGTTGTTGTTGTTTAGTCGTTAAGTTGTGTCCGACTCTTCGTGACCCCATGGACCAGAGCACGCCAGGCCCTCCTGTCTTCTATATTTACATAGAGATATTTATAAATAATGCCTAGGATTATTATGAATTTCAGAGTGGGCAAAGGCATCTACCGCATTTTTCGCTCCATAAGACGCACTTTTTCCCCCAAAAAAAGTGGGGGGAAAAGTGTGTGCGTCTTATGGAGCGAATACTGTTAAAAAGGGTGCAATTTAAATTCTAACTGTAGGTGGCGAAAGAGGCTGCTTCTTGGTAGCTCTTTCACCCCAACAGTTAGGAAAAAGCTGCGGAGGAAGGCCAGGTAAGCTCCCGGAGGTCTACGGGGTGGTGGCGATTTCGGCCCGCTGGGCCCGCGGGGGGGTGGAGGACGGCTGGGAAGGGTCTGGGAAGGGAAGGGAGGTGGCGGTTTCGGCCCCGGTGGGCCCACGCGGGGGTGGAGGAAGGCCCAAACCAATGCTTGCAGTACCCCTTGAAACCCTACCCGGCCTTTCTGCACACACCCCCCGCGGGCCCAGTGGGCCGAAATCGCCACCTTCCCTTCCCTTCCCAGACCCTTCCCAGCCGTCCTCCACCCCCCCCCCCACGGGCCCACCGGGGCCGAAATTGCCACCTTCCCTTCCCTGACCCTTCCCAACCGTCCTCCACCCCCCCGCAGGCCCACCGGGGCCGAAATCGCCACCTTCCCTTCCCAGACCCTTCCCAGCCGTCCTCCTCCACCACCCCGCAGGCCCAGCGGGCCGAAATCGGCAGAATATTTTTTTTCCTGTTTTGCTCCCCTAAAAATGAGGTGTGTCTTATGGAGAGGTGCATCTTATGGAGCAAAAAATACGGTAATTAATTTCTCATCCAAATCACGTAAAATAAAAATTAAAAATTCATACTACACCAGGTCATCTCAAATCAGTAGCTCCTCATCAGTTATAATTAATTTGTGATGTATGAGGAAACAGGAATGGCTGGTAGGTTCTTCATAACCACTTTCCCCCACACATCCTAAAAAATGGCAACATTTGGACAAAACAACATTTCAAAAATGTAACAGGAGTGTTCATCCAAAAGCAAGCCAACACCAAATTAGGTCACCCACAATTAATTTCCCAATTACCACATGGATTGTCCTCCAAAATTTAACCTTCAATTATTTACCCTAACCATCAATCACCATTACCTCTGCAAATTAAATTCCCTTGTGAGTGAGGAGATTCAAATCATTGTGTGAAGGCTGGATGGGTTGGGCAGAACAGAAGGAAAGAGAAAGGAAAAGGGAAAATAGATCGGAAACTGAAAGAAAGGCAGAAAGGGAAGAGGGACAGAGGGAGATGCAGGTTTCAGTATGGGACCAGAAGGATGGGAAGGATGAAGCAAGGACTGGATTGCACGGAGGAAACAGAGGGAGAAAGGAAAGGAATGAGGTGGCAGAGGCAAGCTGCAATTCGCTCTCTCTCTCTCTCTCTCCCAGGCATTTTTCGGGGCAGTCGCTCCATTCGAGGGAGCCTTACACTTTTCCTCCAAGCCCCAACCCAAATGCATAGGGCCACACCATACACTAAGGCAAATGCTTATTTCTTTTCTCACAACTATCCTTTCAGAGTGATGCTGATGTGCCTGAAAAAACACATGCAAAAGAAGCCATACCTATCTCTTTGTGACCAGTTACAAAACAAAATCAGGCTTGTTTGCTAAATGCAGAACAAGGCAAGCTTGTGTTAAAGTCTTGTCCTCTTAAGGGAGCGGAGCTTCTAATGATGTGCTAACTGTATTGCTCAATTAAGCCCATAGGCTATCGGTTCCCAAACTAGAGAGGCTACCCCGCATGAGGACATGAAGAAATTTCATGCAAGGGAACATGATTGTCTGAGATTTTCAAAATGAATTTTTATCAGCTTAAACAATATTTTTTATTTTAAAACTTCACATCCCTAAACCAATTTAAAATAAGCTTAACTAGGTTTTTTTCCTAATTTTAAATTACAAATTGAATTTATTGTTAAAAGGCAACTGGATGATAGCAAAGGAGAGGTGGGGAGGTATGAGGGTCTCAAAAATCCAATGGGGAGCATGACGCTAAAAGCTCTGGGAACCACTGACATAGATACTTAGAGAGAGAGGCACACAGAACAGGCTAGAAAACCCTGATTAAATCTCATTTCTCTATGATACATGGAAAAATAAATGCTGCTTAGGGTTTTTTTTTAAACTCCTAGATGAAAAACTTTTTTAAAAAAAAAATTCTTCATATACACATCTCTCTGCTGGCTGGACAGCTCAGTGAGTTGGTGAACCTGGTCAGAACTTTGATTCCCCACTGTCCCTCCTGCAAGAAGGGGCAGCCTGTGTAGCCCTGGGCAAGCTCTACCGTCCTAGAGTGCCCCATCAGAAGGGGCTGGTAGACCACTTCTGCATAGTCTACCATAAGGCAGAATTAACTTAATTGCACATAATTAAACACATCTCTCTCCATCCTTTCCTCTCCTTACTGCCACACCCACATTTCTTCACATATTCCCCTCTCTTTCCCTCGCAGACGAACACTAACCCCTTCAACAGGTACTGATGGAATGTTCATCTTCCAAGATTATCTGCCATGCCAGGTGGAGAGAGATATGGGAAGACCACGGTACACAGGAGGAGAGGGTTAACCCTTCAACTAGCCTTAGAACACCCTCAACCTGGTATTTTTCCTAAGCTTAACTGCCATGCAGAGCTGGGAATATTGCAACATGTGTGGGAAGGAGAGAGTTTCGTCCTTCCCTTCCCAACTGCAATCCCCCCTAGGAAATAATCCCTTTTGCAGCAATTAAGCTTGGAAAGCAATCTTCAGCTGCCTTCAATGGACACTCATGGCTTTGGAAAATGGATCTGGGACACTGAAAACAGATATGGGGTAAAATCCGCATAGGGCCAGGCCCAGCTGTGCCCCAAAGCCAGTGGTACACTTGTTGTTGTTGTTTAGTCGTTAAGTCGTGGATCTGTCCTTCAAGTGAGCACTCAGGGTTGATTTCCTTCAGAATGGATAGGTTTGTTCTCCTTGCAGTCCAGGGGACTCTCAAGAGCGTCCTCCAGCACCACAATTCAAAAGCATCAATTCTTTGGCGGTCAGCCTTCTTTATGGTCCAGCTCTCACTTCCATACATCACTACTGGAAAAACCATAGCTTTAATTATGCGGACCTTTGTCGGCAAGGTGATGTCTCTGCTTTTTAAGATGCTGTCTAGGTTTGTCATCGCTTTCCTCCCAAGAAGCAGGCGTCTTTTAATTTCGTGGCTGCTGTCACCATCTGTAGTGATCATGGAGCCCAAGAAAGTAAAATCTGTCACTGCCTCCATATCTTCCCCTTGTTGATATTGTCTAAATATCAACAATAACGCATTGAGAAACACTTTATTTTTGTCCTTCCCTTTATTCTTCCAACTTTATGACTAATACCCATGTTTTCCATAAGGATATCCTAACCCTTCCTCCTACACATTAGCACGGCACAATCCATGGGGATCAACTGTACCAGCAACCTTATTGCTCTGGATTATACTAGGTGTGTGGTGTGCGTGTGTATAGGTGGCATTAAGGAAGGTATTTTGTTGTGTAGAAGAACAGTAAAATAATTCTGGAAGTATTTGGAATATGCATAAAACAACATAGTCTGCCAAACCTATACCAGATGTTGGCACTGGGAGTGCTACTAAGAAAGATCACATTCTGAAAGATGTTTACCTGAGGCTCTACCTTAAAACTGCTACCTAAACAAAAATGATGGGCCTTACTCTCCAACTAAACCATGGATATACAGCACAATACACACTAGCAGACAGCCTTGCATTACCTGTGCTTTTTGTGGTCCCAAAAGCACATGCCATCAAATTTTAACAGTGCACCAGCATTCCTCCTCAATTCTGGTATTAAAACAATGTGCATGAGAGCACGCATTGCAGGACTCTGTCCCCAACTAAATAATTTTCTTCAGACAGCACAAATATGTTTTTTGTTAGGTGAGGATGTCTCACGTGGCACTGTGTGATCACACACTGCCTTTTGTCATATCCGAGCATTTCCCAGATTCTTGTGGACTGAAGAGGGTTAGATCACTTTTGTTTTGTTTTCTCTTTCACACTCTTGCTTTTTGCTGCTTTTCTTTCTTTTTCCCATTCATTCAGTTTACAGTGCACCGAAGAAATGGGAAAATCTGCTGGAATCAATTGTCAATTTGGGTGTAGCTTCCCAGTCAGCAGCTGAGTGCCCCCCATCCATTATGTAGCTGCACTTACTTTAGTACCCTATCAGCATCTACAGTATATCTAATAAAGCCATAAAACTGCCACAAAGGGACATAATAGTATGCAAGCTCTCACACCATCACTGCTGTCTCTGCAAATGCTGTCTTAGCAATGAAACTGCAAAACATCAGTAGCTACAGAGTTCAATTTTTCAGAGCTATTTCTTTAGTCCAAAAGTTCTGCCAAGAATTGAAGTCTCCCATTTTCCAATTAATCTAAGGCTATTTGCTAAAATAATTCAGAAGTTGCTAGTTTCTCAGTGAGACAAAACTGAATATAGCTGATTTAAAAAGAGGACATTGTAGCATACAGTCTAAAGTTTTTGCTTCATAATACAAATTCCGATGTTTGCGTGCAAAAGGAAGATAGCTGAAATTAAAGAACACTTTAAAAATATAGCTTGCATTAGGAAATTACCATTCATTAAAATCAATATAACAGCCTCATCTAACACTATTATTGTTCAAACCTCAGGCTGACCAGGAGGCAACTTCATTTAAACATTAATGGGTTTCTGTCATGCTGACATGCCAGTTTCATTAATTTAGTTAGATCCACTCTGGGAAAATAAAGTGTCTTAATACTCATTCATTACATAGGTTATTCATTGGGGAATGCAAAATTGCTGGTCTCATCTGTAAAGATGCAGGAAAAATTAGTAATCTATTTCAAACAATGACAGTCATTTTAAAGAGTAGTTAATTTATGAAAAGATGTGCAAGATCTTTTGTTCCTTTTAATCTTTTCCAAACTATTACCAGAAATATGGAGAGCGCTGATACTAAATCACTGATATATTCTATAAAGACTGAAATATTTTAAGAATTCAAATTGCCAGCATGTCAAAATTATAAACCTCTTCTTAAGCTTCATTTCCATCCCATTATTGTATTACAGAACATGATGAATTCAATCTTTACATTTATGATTCGAAACGTTCGTGATGATGCAAGCATCTTTAGTGGTTTCATGGTATCAGAACACCAATCGTAAGCTTTGTCAAGGGTTAGCAAGTCTTGATTGCACTATGGTCTTGGAGTGAACCTTTCAAACAAACATTTGCAGACTGGAACAACAGAGCTTAAGATGTTCTTTTCAATGGATAATATATCAGTCTTTACTCTTTATTTTTGCCCTAAAGTGACACATTAATTATTACCCATTGCTGCTATTTTTTAAATTACCTTTTTTTGTTTTATATTATGAAAACACATTTGAGGAAAGACCCACAGAAAACAAATTGAGAAATAATGAATAGATGTTAGTTACTTATATTAGTGCAACATTACCGGTCATTATTGTTTTGGAAAAGGATTGTGATTATACCAACATTACCACCCACAGTACAGGTGATCTATTTATTTGTATCATATTACTTCTAAATCCTGAGGAAGGGAAGGAGAAAGAATGCTGGTATACATTACCTACTTCAGGTAGTGGCTTTCCTATCTAGGAATATCTACTGGCTGATCAAGTCTATAGGGATTTGAAACCTGTCCAGACAAGGGGGAAGCCAATGTTGAATAGTCACAGAACTACATGCGACACACCTGGGCTAAGCGTAAAAAGAATACACATGACAACATGAGGCACAACAAAACTGTGTCAGGATAACAATTCAAGTTCTCTCTCTCTCTCTCTCTCTCTCTCTCTCTCTCTCTCTCTCTCTCACACACACACACACACACACACACACACACACACACACACACACACACACACACACACACACACACACACACACACACACACACACACACACTATACTTTTTAAATCTGATTGTGGATGAAAACTGACTATGCCTTTCTTCTAAACTAAAACTTCTTAAAAGTGAGTCCAAGACTTTCTATCACACATAATTAAATCCTACTACCCTGTGCAAAATTCTGAGCCAAGACTTGTTTTAACTTCAAAACAGGCTTTTCACGAGAGCAAGCTATAAGTTCTGGAATCCAGTATGTAGACATGACCATGGAAACAACATGATCAGAAGCTGTGAGAGGAAAGAAGCAAAGGTCATGGCCTTGGAAAGGTACAGAAAGGATGCACAAATGCCTATGGCTGAAGTATCTCAGGTGATAATAGTCTATCTTTTATGCATATAGTCCCACCATCACTATTAACCCCTGCAATACTCAGTTCTCTGGTTTTCGTATTAACCAGAGAGTGCAGCTTGGCAAGATGACTTCTACCCCGTGGATCCTCAATTGTGTGGTTCCGCAGGGGTCGATCATCTCACCAATGCTATTTAATATCTATATGAGGCCACTGGGTGAGGTCATCCGGAGTTGTGGGGCCCAGTGCCATCAGTACACTGACGACACCCAGCTCTACCTCTCCTTTTTTCCTACTGCAGTGGATGCTGTTCCGACCCTTGAACGCTGCTTGGGGACCGTCCTGGAGTGGATGAGGGCAAATGGACTGAGATTGAATCTGGACAAGACAGAAATCTTGCACGTGGGCGGCCCCGGCGTCAGTGGGTTGGGAAACTCCCTCTCCTTTGGGGGAGTAACTCTTCCCATGAAGAGTGAGGTTCGCAGTTTGGGCATCTGCCTGGACCCGGATCTCACCATGGAAACCCAGGTGGCATCTGTGGTCTGGGCAGCCCATTTCCATCTATGGAGGATTGCCCAGCTGCGTCCCTATCTAGATGCGGGGGCACTCACAATGCTGATTCATGCACTCGTAATCTCAAGAATAGACTACTGCAGTGCTCTCTACGTGGAGCTACCCTTGAGGCTGATGCAGAGACTTCAACTGGTCCAGAATTCAGTGGCCAGATTCATAACTGGGATGAAGAAATTGCAGCACATCTCCCTCACTCTGGCCGCCCTTCATTGGTTACCGGTTTGTTTCCGCATCGACTTCAAGGTTATGATGATAACATTCAAAGACCTAAATGGTTTAGGACCTAGGTACCTATCAGCACGCCTGCTCCCAGCCAGATCTGTCCGTAATACCCGTTCTTCACAGGCAGGGCGGTTGAGGGCCTTGACCCCGAAGGAGGCCCAGAGGGAAAGAACAAGAAACCGGGTATTCTCGGTGGTTGCCCCCCGCCTATGGAACAACCTACCTATTGAGAACCGCCTGGCACCCTCGCTGGATGGGTTCAAAAGAGCATTGAAGACCTGGCTCTTCCGCCAGGCTTTCCCGGAGCACTAGGCTCTCGCCCTCCCTTTTTACCATTCTTTTTGCCATCCTCTCCATCACCCTTTTTACCAGCTTTACTGCCATCTGTTTTAATTTCCCTAATCATGTATTAATTAATTTTATCATGTTTTTAATATTATTCCTTATATTGTTGTTAGCCGCCCAGAGTGGCCTGGTTGCCAGATGGTGCGGGATATAAATTCAAATAATAAATAAATAAATAAATAAATAAACTGTGTTCTCACAGAACACCTGTGAATAATCGGTTATTTCTTATTAGTGAATGACCAAGTGGCCAAGAGGCAAACCACTTCCTTGATCAGAAATTAGTGGAAGCAGCTCTCTCAGTGTTTTTGAACTATCTCTGACCATTGGTTATGCCAGTTGATACTAAAAGGAGATGCAGTCAACTACATGTTGAGGGCTAAAGAATCCTCGCCCACCTTGTAAGGGCTTCATAACTTAATGAACAAAAGTGGTTCTGTTATTTTAAAGCCTGTCTATCCTCAAGAAGAAACTGACATGCAAGCTATGAAAATAACTCACTGATGGAAATCCCTTTGGATAGCACAGGCACATTAGAATAACCACATTAAATTAGTGGGGATGTGGTGAGTAAACTCCTCTCTAAGTTCCCCTGATTCAGTGGGCCTAGTCCAGGTGTGACTTACTACACTAAACAACAGGATTTCAGCCACTCTGATATAGTTACATCAACAAACATGCTTAGCCTGTTCAGAAACCACAACAGAAATTGCTTCTACCACGAGCTGTTTCAATTATTGTTTACAATCATGAGATTCAGACAAAGAAAGAGTGTATTTTAAAATAGCAATATCCCTAAACAACCATCTGATAAACTCTTTGTAATTTATGCAAGGTTAATTACTTTCTTTGTTTTCTTTTTCTCTCTTAAGAGTTTTATCACCTCCAGGGATGTTGCTGCTATTCTGACATATCAGTACAACATGTTCTGTAGACTTTAACCTCCAAGTATGAATTTAAAAATAAGTCACTGCATTCTTTTATATCCTTCTGATTTGAGTTATCTGAAGCGCAATTCATTTTGGTAATCTCCAAAACAGACTACTGTAATGCTCTCTATGCAGGGCTGCTCTTGAAGCTACAATGAAAGCTTCAGCAAGTTCAAAATGTGACAGCCAGACTGATTACAGGTACCAACAGTTATGAACACATGTCTCCAGTTCTGGCACATCTCCACTGGCTTCCTGTTCACTTCCATGCTCCATTCAAGATGCTAGTTATTACGTATAAAGCCCTAAATTATTTAGGACGCCAGTACCCACCAGAATTCTCTCCTTCAAAACAGCTACCTATCCAACCTGTTCCTTGCACTCATTATTGTCAAAAACAGCAACATCTAAGGAGGCCAAGAAAGTTACCACCAGAAACCAGGCATTTTGATTGAGGCCTTCAGATTAAATTACCAACAGAGGTTCATCAAGCACTCACCCTCCCAGTTTTTCTGAAGCTACATAAAACAGAATTGTTTAAAGCTTCCCTTTATTAATGTGTGTCATTTGATGTCCAACTGTGGTTTAAATTTGTTTACTTATGTCAGATTCGGTGAGTCATGTGGTTTTATTTTATCATTTTTTTTGGTCAATTACTATTGTATTATTTGTGGTTTATATGCCCTGGTTGTTAACTGCTCAGAGAGTGTGGATTGCACCACTGGGCGGTATACAAGTTAAATAAATAAATAACAATATACATAAATCTGATATCATGTCCAAAATACAAGCAAAACAAGACATCAAAGGCTACTTCTATTCAAAATCTTTCCTCTACCATCTCAACATTTGTTCTTTGTTCCAACGATTCCACTGATTCCACACTTTCAAAGTTTTAAGAGAGTTAGTTGCAACTAAAGTCATACAAAGTCTACAAACCTGCAGCATGAGCTTTCTTATATTTACTTGAAATGAAGTCCCACATAACTCCGTAACCTTTAAGGGTACTTACTCTGGATCAATATACATAGGACTGAAGACTTTAAATGATGAAGGAATTCAGGAAACTGTATTTCTGTGAAGGGCACTAAGAATTTTCAATAGGTAATGCTCAGTATCTCACTAAACTACAACTTCCAAAAGCCTTTAGGGCTAGGATGGAGATCCTTTTCCACAGAAGATTTTAATTCTAATATGGAAATGGTCCTGGGACTATCTTCCAACACTGAACAAGACCAGCAATTCGACCCACTGCATAAACTTTTAAATTTACCAAAAAAAAATCCCAGTAAACTAAAGTACTGGTTCTGTGGTAAACTCTTAATCTGCATACTACAGCTCCGACTCCATGACACGCCTTAAGAGAGCTGCAAACCAGAGTTCATCTGAATACAAAACCTTATTGGGATTTAGATAGCCTAATGACTGATCAGAGGTAAGTATAGAAGAAGCTCTACAAGACTCGTAAACATAAGGTTCCATGCTTGAGGAAGAAGCCATAGCAGCTAAGTAGCATAAAGGCTACAATCCAGCATAAAGTGCACTTAAACGTATTAAAATGTAATCAGTGTTCTTAAGTACATGATAAAATCTTGTTCACATTTATTTCTAAGTAAGCCTTCTGAGAATAGAAGGACTCCCTTGCATGTTCACTCTGCAACAAATGTCCTGTTCCTATTGTGTTGCACTGTGGCCTAGTGATGCATGTTAGTTGCATTTACTTCAGTGGGCTTAAGATTGCCTTGTGTATTATGAGAGAGCAAACCCTGGTTTCCAACCTTATGTACATGCAAGCACAGAGGCACAGCTAAATTCGGTCCCTAACAGGTTTACCTTTACATTCTGCCTGCTTGGTGATATCCACATATTACATTTTAAGTGTGCATTTAAATAATTTTAGATGTACCCCAAAAACATTAATGACTAGAATCCTATTGGTAATCAATGAAATCTACATAAGGATTGACCCAGCATTCTACAAGTGGTTCCACAGGTCTACTCTCCAGGTGGGACTAGCAAATGGATGTGAGAAATAATGATTAAGTACCACTAACATCCACTGCACTCCACCCACAGAATTGGGGGAAAATGCATTATTCAGGAATCACTGAGGTTCTTATGCTAAGCATGTGTAGTTTGCAATAAATCCATTTGAAATTAATTTTTTAAGGCACTGAACAGCAAAGTTTTCCAGGTACCACAGACAACCTCAGTCAGGACTGTAAATTCTGAAACAAATCATGAATATATACTTATTAGAAGCATACTTGTTACAGATTATTTTCTATTTGCTCATTCCTAACAAAGGTATTGCTTGATAGAGAATTTTGGAATTTTTCCTCTATAACAACATAGTTGTTATATGCACTTTCAGCATTTATTTGTTGTAGGTGAATGGTTGTCACTGTACAACTTCATTCATCATGAATGTGTAATTCTTCTTTTAATGTTAAATCCATTAGTTGCACAATAATGCACATGTCTTAAAATACACTATAAGACTACGGATACACCCAGAGAAGGGAATATACTTCTACATATTTGGATCTTTTGCTGTACATTCTTATGCCTATCTACTGGAAAATGATGAAAGTAGAAAATGAAAATGAGCCCTATAGAAATGAGCCCTATGGAATTCAAGGTAAGCATGTGCGGGATTGCATCTTTAATCATTTCCATTTCCTGGAAGAAACTTTCATGTAAAAAATATAGGAAATCAGTACTTTGTGTCAAACAAAATGATTTATTATTGTTCAATGTTATCTATCTGAAGACATAATATTCTTAAAGAACAAAAAAAATAGAAAAATACGTCAGAGTCAACTAAATATGCTTTTCCCCAAGTTAGAAGGTCCAGTTCCTATAACATAATACTAAAGCAAAGCCTGCAAACAACTATCTACAGAAATGGTTCTTGTAGATCTTGCATTTATATTTATGAGCAGATTTTCAAGATTTTTAGTAGTATTTATTATATGTTATGTGCCAGCAAGTTGCATCTGACTAATGGTGACCCTAATGGGGTTTCGGAGTATATGAGATCTTTAAAGAGCAGTTTTACCAGTGTTGTTGCCCATGAGTTTCTATCGCTGAGCCAGCACTGGAACTCAGGTCTCCTGAGTCACATTGCATCACTCTATCTTCCACAGCATGCTTGCTCTTAGTAGTACTTTTAGACAAATATAGGATGCTCATGATTTGAGGAATAATCAACCAAACTAAACATCTTTTACATCTGTTAACAACACCAGGAGGATGAAGCACATGGTAGTGTATAAGGTGCATCTTGAACTTGAAAATTAAATTATGCTTTAAAGGGGTTTCACTGTGACTCTTGTGCCCAAGTAATCTCACAGTAGGTATTAATACTACTAATAATAATACAGAACTGGAAGGGATCGGGATCGTCAAGTCAAGGCACTGTCAAGGAGGCACAGTGGGGAATTGAAATTATAGTCTCTGGCTCTGCAGCCAGATACCTAAACTAGTACTCAATGCCTTTGAAGAGTATTCCTCTTGTGCAAGTCCCAAATTTAATTTTATTAATACATTTATAAATAAATACATGTTATTAGCCAAACACCGGGCATACCCTGGCTGACTATGAACACATATTTTAAGTGCTTGTTTTTAAATAAAAATGAGGGATATTTAGCCATCAAATAGCTCATGGGTCTGAAGCCTTTAGTGCAAAGTGAAGTAAAGCAAGACAGTGACCAAGAAATCAAAGGTTTCAAAAGGTCCAGTTCCACTAACATCTAAACTTCTGTGGACTAAATTTCTCAAATTTTATTTACTTCCCATGTCCTTCTTCAATGAAATGTTATAAATATTACATGACATACTATACATATATTACACGTTATTCGGATCACAAGACAATGGCTTACACAGAAAACCCTATTGTCCGCTTTGAAGTCTTAAATCTGCTTTTTGGTTCTTGCTATTCGCAACTTTTTTGTAGGTGATGAAATGTGATGGAAAGTTAAACACCCCTTGACATGTCCATTTCCCGGTAATTAGACTGGAGCCTGTTCTTATAAGGCACTCCCTCATCCAGTTTTTTTTTTTTTTTGTTTTTGTTTTTTTTTGGCTTCTTATTGCTCAACTCCAGACAAAGCTTTTCAAACACTATTGACAAGTGCCTGGGTAACCACAATAAAAACAGAATCAGCTGGGCTTACCTTTATCCCCTGCTGTTGGGTGGTTAAGGTCAACTTGGATTCATCCAGAAGCAGAACTTCACAATAAAATTCCTCTGGAACAGCACAAAAGCAGCCCATGGCCCTTCCAGTGTTTTGATGTCAGAGGGCAAATGAGAATAAGAGAGGAAGGTAACTCTGAACCCAGGACTAATACATGGGGAGAGGAGGAAAGAAAAGACCTCAGTACTGGTAAGTAATAAATTATTTGGTTCAGCAGCCCAGGCCAAAGAGGCAGAAAGGAGCAGATTATCCCGGGCCTTTGTGAAGTTGAGACTCCAGTTGTTAATAAGACAGATGAGCTAAACACTCCAGCGCAAGGAAATCCTCTTTAGACATCCTACCAAAAGAGCCAGCGTCCTTCTTCCCTGTAGAAGAGGAGAAAAATAAAATTAGTCGCCAGACCGTATTGGGGGGGGGGGGGGGAGTCATAATAACCGTAGTCACCTGAAAGCTCGGAGAGGTAAGTCTATTAAAAAGTTTGCCTTTTAGAGGCACCTCTCGGCCCCATGGGCTTCTTTGTTCAGCTATGAGAATCCGCGGGGGTTTGGGGAGAGGACCCCCGCGGGCACGGGGGCTAGCTGGCGACCCTGCTTGCCCATATGCCCATTGGTTCCCGGGGCCTAGGAATAAACCAGCCCTTCAGTCACACAGTCCTCGGGAGCCGAAGCGAACTTGCGAAGACGATGACATGTGCCGGCCAAGGGCGCTGGGCTGGTTCCTCCTCTCCCGCCGGCGGCCCCGCCCGCTCTGCACACCGCCGGCTGCCACCGAGGGGCTCGCCCCAGCCGTGCTCTTTGGATTAATGATTACCCACATTCCACCGCCCGCCCTTCCCTTCCCTTCCCTTCGGGATTGCTCTTTTGTGTAACACCGAGAGAGGGGCGAAGCGGGGGCGGAGGGGGAGGGCGAGGAAGGAGCTGCGCCGAAAAGGAAAACTGCCCGAATCCTCCCAGACAGACACGGACACCCCCACACACACACACACACACACCCGCTTTCCCTTTCCCGGGACCCCTTCCCCACCCCCCACCCCCGAGAGACTCGCTGGTTACCTGGGGTGGGCGCAAAATAACCAGCAGCAGGGAGCTCCTCCTGTCAGGGCGTGAGGCGCCCGGCGGCGCAAAGGGCCACCGGCTGGCGCGGGGTCTCTCGCTCCCCAGGCAAGCAGGCAGGCGGCGGGAGAGCCTCTCAGCCACGCCGTCTTCCTCCCCCAGAGCACCGAAACATCCCCTTGCGGGGGCTGGAGGAGCGCGGGAAGCGCTGGGCGGCCGCCCCTGCCTCGCCTTCCTGGAGTTGTCTGTCCCCCGTCGCCAGACCACGCCGCTCCCGCTCTCCGTGGGCACGCTCGCCTGCCCCGTCGGAGGAATTCGGGGCTTGCCCTCGACGCCCAACTCCGCCCGCCGAAGGAAGCCGGGAGAGCAGGGACGGCACCACAAGGGCCACCTGCCCCGGCGCGGCTGCAGCCGCCCCTCAGTATCCTCCAGGCGCCGAGAAGCAAGCGACCGGCCGAGGGGGGAGCGCGCGCTCTTTGCGCGACCTTCTCTTGGAGCTGGGAGACCAAAGCGCGGCTCCTCGGGCCCCCTTTGCCGGCATGGCCGAAGACGGCGTCGGGCGAACAGGCGCGCGGCGGCGGCGGCGGCAGTAACAGCAGCAGCTCTTGAGCTCCAAGCCCTGAGGCGGTGGGCGACACCTCCTGCCGCCGTCTCCCGCGCTATTCCCAGGGCTGGCTGCGAGGAGGTCGGACTCGGGAGGGAGCCGACCTGGCTACCTCTGCGGTGACCCCCGCCTCCCGTAGGCTTCGCGTCCTGCCCTCCTTCAGGAGAGGCGCCCTCCACTGCGCCGCTTGCCAGGTCGGCTGCCCAACCAGTCAGGCAGCCAGCCGGCGTTGCTGCCTCCTTCCCCCGCCCGCCTTTCTGCTCCTGCCAACCTTTCACCTTCCCCTGCCTTGGCAGCCACCACCGGCCCGGGGAGGTGCCGGGACTGCGCTGGGGCAGCAGTGACCCCTGCTGGGCGAGCTCTGGGAGCGGGACTTCGGCTCTTGAGGAAGGCGAAGAGCGGCAAAGTCTGCAGCACCTTCAGGAGCGGCACAACAGGTCTCCGGAATTAAAAAGGGGCACTGAGGTGTCGCACCCAGAGCTGATCAGCAACGTTTGCGCATCATTTGAGGGAGACATTTGCTCTCAATGGATGAATCTTACCACCGTTTCTGGGAATTTACCATCCAAAAGCTAAATTGTGAACAGAAAGAGACATTATGGGAATTCCTTAACGCCTGGAAGTGTCTGAGTGCACAGGAGGCACATTTCCCACCCCATGTAATTTGCAAATTATCTTGCTTTGTATGAGTTTCAGGAATGAAGTACAGATTCCTTTGAAATCTCCTTTCTCAAACCAGAAAGTGTGCCTGGATCACATCTCTGCAATACAAGCATTCTTATACCTCTTGTCATGGACTGTTTCTGTGCACATTACAGATAACCTCTAATTACAGCTGAAATCAAAGTGTTACATAGACATGACTTTAGGCAAACTTATGTGAAGTCAAATAGAAAGAAAGCAGATGTACTGTACAAGGATATGCTTATATCCTGAAGTCCAGTCACAAAACTAAGGAGGTTAATTTGCACACTGCTTTAGGCTTCTGCTATGGCAATCATTAGCTTTCAGCAATTAAGGCACTCCCTCTTCTAAATGTTATTTGTAACTTCTCACTCAACTTCAGGTATTACACATCAGAGCATTTCAGGATTGATCATTAGATGACTGGATAAAACTTGGAGAGACGAATTTGAATTTACTCCCAAACGACACAATCTACTGTGCACTTATATCCATTGTCCTGAAATGAAGGAGACTCCTTAGTAGTTTATGCTGCTCAAGTGCCATCAATTTCCACAGGAAAGTGAAGTCCTTGATTCTTGAAACCAATGTGACTTCAGAGGTCTTAGGATTTTGTGAGGAGTTTTCCAGACAATGTCCTTAATTTTTAGATCTGCAATTAGCTTGGTTTCTATAGTCTTTAAAACTTGTGTTTAAAAAAGAAAGGGTGTTTGAATCTGTGCATCATTTGATTCCCCTTCATGGATTGCTGCCTTGTCGTGGCGAAGGGGCTTGAGTAATTCAGAGAAGCTATGGGCTATGCCGTGCAGGGACACCCAAGACGGACAGGTCGTAGTGGAGAGTTCTGACTAAACGCGATCCACCTGGAGCAGGAACTGGCAAGCCACTCCAGTATCTTTGCCAAGGAAACTCCATGGACAGAAACAAAAGACTAAAAGATATGACGCTGGAAGATGAGCCCCTCAGGTCGGAAGGCATCCAACATGCTACTGAGGAAGAGCGGAGGACAAGTACAAGTAGCTCCAGAGCTAATGAAGTGGTTGGGCCAAAGCCGAAAGGACGCTCAGCTGCGGACGTGCGTGGAAGTGAACGGAAAGTCCGATGCTGCAAAGAAAAATACTGCATAGGAACCTGGAATGTAAGATCTATGAACCTTGGTAAGCTGGATGTGGTCAAACAGGAGATGGCAAGAATAAACATTGACATCCTGGGCGTCAGTGAACTAAAATGGACAGGAATTGGGCAAATTCAATTCAGACGATTATCATATCTACTATTGTGGGCAAGAATCCCGTAGAAAAAATGGAGTAGCCCTCATAGTCAACAAAAGAGTGGGAAAAGCTGTACTGGGATACAATCTCAAAAATGATAGAATTATTTCAATACGAATCCAAGGCAGACCTTTCAACATCACAGTCATCCAAGTTTATGCACCAACCACCCATGCTGAAGAGGCTGAAATTGACCAATTCTATGAAGACTTACAACACCTTCTAGAACTGACACCAAAGAAAGATGTTCTTCTCATTATAGCGGACTGGAATGCTAAAGTAGGGAGTCAAGAAATAAAAGGAACAACAGGCAAATTTGGCCTTGGAGTTCAAAACGAAGCAGGGCAAAGGCTAATAGAGTTTTGTCAAGAGAACAAGCTGGTCATCACAAACACTGTTTTCCAACAACACAAGAGGCGACTCTACACATGGACATCACCAGATGGGCAATACCAAAATCAGATTGATTATGTTCTCTGCAGCCAAAGATGGAGAAGCTCTATACAGTCAGCAAAAACAAGACCTGGAGCTGATTGTGGCTCTGATCATCAGCTTCTTAGAGCAAAACTCAAGCTTAAACTGAAGAAAGTAGGAAAAACCACTAGGCAAGTCAGGTATAATCTAAACCAAATCCCTTATGAATACACAGTGGAAGTGAACAGATTTAAGGAACTAGATTTGGTGGACAGAGTGCCTGAAGAATTATGGATGGAGGCCTGTAACATTGTACAGGAGGCAGCAACAAAAACCATCCCAAACAAAAGGAAATGCAAGAAAGCAAAGTGGCTGTCCAACGAGGCCTTACAAATAGCAGAGAAGAGAAGGGAAACAAAATGCAAGGGAGATGGGGAAAGTTACAGAAAATGGAATGCAGACTTCCAAAGAATAGCAAGGAGAGACAAGAGGGCCTTCTTAAATGAACAGTGCAAAGAAATAGAGGAAATAGAAAGGGAAAATTGAAAGGGAACAACCAGAGATCTGTTCAAGAAAATGGGAGGTATTAAAGGAACCTTTTGTGCAAAGATGGACATGATAAAGGACAAAAATGGTAGGGACCTAACAGAAGCAGAAGACATCAAGAAGAGGTGGCAAGAATACACAGAGGAATTATACCAGAAAGATCTGGATGCCCCGGACAACCCAGATAGTGTGGTTGCTGACCTTGAGCCAGACATCCTGGAGAGTGAAGTCAAGTGGGCCTTAGAAAGCATGGCTAACAACAAGGCCAGTGGAGGTGATGGCATTCCAGTCGAACTATTTAAAATCTTAAAAGATGACGCTGTTAAGGTGCTACACTCAATATGCCAGCAAGTTTGGAAAACTCAGCAGTGGCCAGAGGATTGGAAAAGATCAGTCTACATCCCAATCCCAAAGAAGGGCAGTGCCAAAGAATGCTCCAACTACCATACAATTGCACTCATTTCACACGCTAGCAAGGTTATGCTCAAAATCCTACAAGGTAGGCTTCAGCAGTATGTGGATCGAGAACTCCCAGAAGTACAAGCTGGATTTCGAAGGGGCAGAGGAACTAGAGACCAAATTGCTAACATGCGCTGAATTATGGAGAAAGCCAGAGAGTTCCAGAAAAACATCTACTTCTGCTTCATTGACTACGCAAAAGCCTTTGACTGTGTGGACCACAACAAACTATGGCAAGTCCTTAAAGAAATGGGAGTGCCTGATCACCTTATCTATCTCCTGATAAATCTCTATGTGGGACAGGAAGCAACAGTTAGAACTGGATATGGAACAACTGATTGGTTCAAAATTGGGAAAAGAGTACGACAAGGCTGTATATTGTCTCCCTGCTTATTTAACTTATATGCAGAATACATCATGCGAAAGGCTGGACTGGATGAATCCCAAACCGGAATTAAGATTGCCGGAAGAAATATCAACAACCTCAGATATGCAGATGATACCACTCTGGTGGCAGAAGGTGAGGAGGAATTAAAAAAACTCTTAATGAGGATGAAAGAGGAGAGTGCAAAAAATGGTCTGAAGCTCAACATCAAAAAAACTGCTCTGGTCCATGGGGTCACGAAGAGTCGGACACGACTTAACGACTAAACAACAACAAATCATTTGATTAATTTCTGTACTATGAGGGACAGATGCTCAGATTTCTTTGATGACCCAGTGAAGATGCATTCATGACTAATTTAAGCAATGGCCAGTCCTTTGTTCTTTCTTTCATGGTACAGGTATCCAGCTATGGGAATAAACGCAAGGAGAAATCCATTCGGATGAAAAGGTGACATGTAAAGCTAAGAAGACATCAATATGAAAACATGCACAGAACATAATAAAAGCTGTTCTTCTTTGAAGTGTATCTCGATATACAAGGTTACCAAATATTAGAAAGGGTACCTGCTCCCATGCCAGTCTCCTGTGCATTAAAGACCTTTCACAGAAGCCCCACCTCAAGTGGCTTCCTTGATCAGAAATGAGCTATGGAATAAAAAATACATGATCTTCCTGTAGTACCCTGACTTCACACCTTCCCTGAAGAGATACCCTGAGTCCCTGTTTTATCCCTTTTTTCAGCACCTTGTTAAAATGTTGCTTTTTTTACTTACATGTTTTAATCTGTATATCCTTTCAGTCTGTCGGTTTAACTGAAACGTTGCTACTTTAAGCAATATTGCTGGTTGCTGTTATCACTGGTGGATTTTAGTTTTCTTACATTGCATTACTTTTTTTAAATTATTTTTTATTTGCATTGTATGTGAACCTGGAATTTGTAGTGACGAAGGGTAATATAGAAATGTTTTGACTAAATAACAATAAGTCAGCTCTCTTCCACAAATGGAAATGTTGTTCTATTTTATTTCCTACTGCCTTTAATAAGCAGAATACAGGTTTCTCTGTATATTGACGCAGTAGAGCAAAAGTACACATCTTGGAGTTCCATGCCTGTAAATGGCTAGTTAATAGACCTCTAGAGGTTTAGCCCAAACATGGCTAATCACGCATATGTGTACAATTGTACTGTTCTTCATCAACATGTCATCACCTGTCCAGATACAATGCTGCCTTATATAGCTGCTCCAGTACACTTGCATTTCATTATGGGAGTGTCTGTCTACTGTAGATGGTACCTAATAGGATACTGAAATGTATATTGTTGCCTCACCTTACCCTGAAGCAGAAAATAAAATAGGTAAGAGAGCGTACATTGCTTCAACAACCTGATTTTACAATGAACTTCTTTTTCTGAATGCACTGAAAAGAATGTAGGTGGTTTTGCATGAAGACAATCTGCATGTAGGCTGTCGTATCTTGGATGTATTCATACAGTGAATACTGACTTACTGGTATACTGAATTGAAAACCAACCATCAGGTTCAGCATTCCTCAGGGCACCTTTAAAAATGTTCTCAAGCTTTCTATAATGAAGCTTCACTACTTCTGTCTTGGAAATGCTGAAAATTTCTTTCACATAGTATACCTCTCCCACGTTAGAGAAGTAAGCACCATCAATATCATCATGTTAGTGAAGTCTGCCACATCAGGATATGTTCCTGACATCTAAACCATCACACTTTCACAAGGGGTGGTGTTGGACAACTGTGGTCAGTTAATCTGATGTTGGAACAGAGCACAGGTTCACAGAATTAGCATCTTGGGTATCTAAAAACATTTACAAGGGTAAAATAAAATCTTTTAAAAGTTTTCATGCACTTAGCAGAGAAATGCACAACAAGGGTAAGTAGCTGAAAGTTTAAGTTGAACAAATAAAATGAAAAGCACTGACCATAAGATAATACCACTGGTTTCAGTATTATTCTAGACTTGAGCATACAGAAGTGACCAATTAGCTTCTGTATGTTTTTGGACTGCAACACCTCTGAGTCCTTGCAAGTGCAACCACTGCTGAGACATGGTGAGAAATGCAGTCCCATAGCCAGTCAGAACACCAAGGGGAGGATAAGTGGGGAATTTAGGTGTAAAAGGGCCTGGATTGGAGGGAAGAACCCAGTGGAAATGCTTAGGTTCAGTCTTATTCCACAGCTTAGTCCTACCCTGCCAATCATTTACAAGGCTGTGGGCTGAGCTCTGGAAACTCAGCCCTGCCATCTTCCTGCTTCACAGCTCAGTGGAGGGAAGACACAAGGCCCTTTCAGATTTTTTCATTTCATTTCATTTTCCTTGTGCATTTTTTTCTGGAGCTAGGAATCTCAAAGCCCTAAAGAACAATCAGAAACTACAGACACAAGACTGAAAGAACTGAGCATATTTAGCCTTGAGAAAAGAAGCCTGAGAGGAGATATGATAGCAATTTTCAAATTCTTGAAAGATAATCATACAGAGGGGGGGGGCAGGATCTGTTCAATCATCCTAGAGTGCAGGACACATAAGAATGCCTGAAGTTACAGGAAGCCAGATTTTGTCTGAATATCAGGAAAAAAAACTACCTGTGAGAGCAGTACGACAATGGAACCAATTACCTTGGAAGATGGTGAGCACTTCAACACTGGAGGCATTCAAGAGAAACTTGGACAACCATCTGTCAGACCTGCTTTGATCTGGACTCCTGCATTGAGCAGGGGATTGGACTTGAAGGCCTTATAAGCCCCTTCCAGCTCAATTATTCTATGATTCTTCAAAAACATGGGAGCCATTAAAGAAGCAGATAGATGAATAAGTGACCTCTCAGTTGGTGCTCCCTCCTTCCCTCATTGGGAGAAATGAGAAAAGCAACGGAAGGATGATGGGGGCCCTGCCCAGCCCTCCAGTGAATCAGGAACAACCGCCAAAGCCATGGTGCCTTCTCCTGAGGCTTGCTCATTGTATGCACTCTGCCAGGGAAACACCGCGACCACCAACACCTCAGATGCTCAGATAAGTTTCCCCTTAGGGAGTGGCAGTGGCTAGGGTTGGGATTTCTTTTACATATTGAATCATAATTTTAAATAGAAGTAGTATTAAATATACAGCAGCTCGGATGATTTAGCAGCAGCATCTTTTGTGGCTCTCCCCCTTTTTCCCTCTTGCTTCCTATCACTCTTAGTTTCTGTTTGCCCCAGCATGGCAATAGGTACAGCCTCAGCTCCTGGCAGCTGGTTCTGGGAACGTGAGACGACAAGTTGAGGAAGTGTGAGTAAAGTTTTGGTTTGGGTAATCCTTAGGTGGCGGCGGCTGGTCATCGACTTTTGTTTCCTGTTTTGGAGTATATTGATTCTCTGTTTCTGTATCCTTGCTTTTTTAAAATTAGTTTTTGAGCATCTTTTAGGGCTTTGGGATTCCCAGCTCCAGAAAAAAAAAATTACAGAAAAAATGAAGTGAAAAAAACTGAAAGAGCCAGTCTTGTGCTTAACAAAAAGAACAAGGAGATGAAAAACCCAAAAATGAAAGAGACACCTCCCCTAAATGAACCCAAAATGAAACAAACATGAATGTTTTCCCCATACATCTCCCTACTTATCACTTCAAAACACTGTTTGCAAAATGCACTGGAGAAGTATTTTTTACCTTTTGGTATTTGGAAGTTATTTAAATAATTTAAAAATTGCACATGAATTACAAGCAGCAAATTGCTTTTTAATAATGTAATGCTAAGTATTAGCTTTTAGCCTAACATTTCCAAGGTTTGTTTAAAATATGATAGCCATATTGGCAACTGATGGTTGCATAAGGGAAATCATGTAAGACATGGCGGCAAATTGCTGTACATTAACAAGGTGTTGGTTACATTCCTAGCAACATGCTTAAGAACACAACAAGCACTTCTTTAATAAGTGGTAATTTGCTGCCAAGACATTCATCATTTCCCTTACAGAAGCATAAATAATCAATAGAATTCTGGCTATCTTTAAAAAAAAACAAATTGTAATTGTTGATTTGGTAATAAGGTGAAGGAGCAGGAGAAAAAAATTTTTTTTAAGGTAGTCAGATCCCTTTTTGGGTTCCTTGACTGGTCCTATTCTTAATTCCCCACATACACAGGGTGAATGTGCTTTGAAGAAACAGGATGACTAAAATAATGGCTAGTTTTGTAGTTGTGTGCCATCGACTCATTTCTGACGTATGGCCTCTCTAATAGGATTTTGGAGATTTGTGAGATGTTGAAGCAGTGGTTTACCACTGCCAGTCTTCTGTGAATGTTGCCCATGGCAATACAGTGATTTGAACCCACGGCTCCTAGTCCTACACTCTAACCGCTACACCATACTAAGTGTTCAGAATGGTAGGTAATGTTTATACACATAACAATTATATTTATCACAGTGTTTTGGATTATGACGTATAAAATAACTTAGCAGAAGTTTTCAGACTGCTTTTAGCCTTGGGTTAATTTAGATGGTATGGGATCTCATGTTCATTTCGAGAATCAGTTAGTGTAACGGCAGAACAGGAGCCACTCCATCAGACTAGTCCACGTCTCAACATCAGGACTGCAGATATTCCCCAATTTCTAAGACATTTCCTGCCAATCTTTGATCAGTTTGCTTTTTCAGTAGCAAAGGTAATGTCAGACACTGAAAGCAATTGTTCGTAACTTGTAAAATTATAATTGTTCACCATTTATACATCTGTAGGATTTTAAGACCACTGATCTCGCATTTTATTCCTAGTAATACACACCATGGACATAAAATAAAGTGTTATGTGCTGATATCTATGGGTAGATATTAGAAGAAAGCAAATTACACTGGATTAATTTCAAAGAATTTTAAAGTAGGGAGCTTCATGTAGCCTATAATCATCTACCAGGCATTAAGATTTTACAAAGGTTTCGGAAAGTAAAACACATTCTCATTACTTGTCACATATCCTTGCCAATGCCAATTTGACCTGTCACTTGTATGGGTGTTTAAATATATATGAAACTTTAGCTGCGGGCCAAACACTGCAATGAATACTTTATGTTGTGTCTTGTGTTCCGTTTATGAACATGGTTACATTTTAGTAGGTTGTTTCCTTGCCAAAAGCACATAGCTAAAATGCCATGTTATTTTTATGACTCTTCAATTTATACACATCCAATTATGAAACTGTTAGTGGGATATATTTATATTGTATATATAGGTTTTGCATTAAAGTTCCCGGGATCTACGTTCTATGACCCTGTAATTATTGAAATCCTAAATATAACTGCAAATAATTATGAATGGCGGTATTTTAAAATTTTCATTCCTTCCATCTGAATATATACCATTAACTAGCAGGAAATGTGATAGATGCAATCTGAAAAATACTTTGTCATATAAAAACCTTACTGTTCATAAAGTTCACTTCAGTTTAATTCAGGAATGTACAGTACAGGTTTTCATTAAGTGTTTCCATGGATGTTGCTCAACATTTTTAATAAATAACTTTATTGACCAGAAGTAACTCAAAATGTTTAGCTCAGTAGCTTTGTCAATGATGTTAAACAGAGCACACTGTACACCTCCAAGGTTACATTTCTATAGTTACTTACCCACTCAACTGGGATTTAATTCTAAGTATACATGTATAGGACTGTATTTTTTGTGAATTTATAGAATACATGTTCGCTCAAAATTAAATTCTACTCTTCCTAAAGGCACTTAGAGAATAGTATGCATGGGATTGCAACCATATTCTTCAAAACTGCTTGCATTCATGTCTAACAACATAAAAAGCCTGCCACATACAACACATTTGTTTGAATTAGACATTCATAGGGCTGGGACAGATTCAATAGACAGTTTATCATAGAAGAGGGAATTCCTTACATGCTGAAAGTGTCTGACTGCATAGCAGGATATTTCTGCACTTCACATAATTTGCAGGTTAGGTTGCTTTGGGGTTTTTTTAATTGGTCTTCATAACTTACGGACCTGATTCCTTTGACATCTGATTCCTCAAACACCCACCTAGAAAATTCAAAAACAAAAAATCCCCAAATCATAACTTTCCAATACTGTACTAAATTGTTTGCAACCCTGTTTACAGCCTATCTTTAATGTCTATTTCTGCTCATAAAAAGTGGATTCAGATAATGTAAGTACAAGGCCAGAACTCATGAGGGTTCAGCTCTGGAACTGTATAGCGAGACTGCCTCTGCAATGGAAAAGCCATTCAAATGTAATAATATATTTGAAATTAATGCAAGATTTTTAAAAAGGGGCTCAATAATCATAGTCAACTAACGACCACCATGGGGGACATCTCCCCTCAACATGAGGTTATTTTTGAAAAAAATATTTCATACTTTATGTATAGTAAAATAAGCAGATTACAAGGTTATCATTTATGCTCTTAATGTTAACTGAGCTTTTATAAGTCATATTATACACTTTTATAATATGTTCCTGAGATGTTCTGTTCTCAGCTGAACTATTACAAAACATCTCAAAATATGAATTGCAAAATATAAGTTTGCCCATTGTTTTCTAAATTAATTGCAGCCTTTTAAAATATATGGTCTCCATAAGAGCAGCTGGCTGTGAAAATGTATAATCAAGCTTGCATTTGCCATATGGCCCACATGTGGCCTGCAAACACAGGTTCAGTACTTCAAACCTACCTGATCTCTAGCATTATTGTTGTGGGATTCTTTTGGAAACTCTACACATCCTGAAAAGTATTCTGCCAAGAATTAAAATTTTGTTTATTCTCCGGCATACTTAGAGTTAACCATGCAGTTTACTTCAGATGATGTGTCAAGAGCCACACAGAAGTAGTAGAATGAAATGGGTTATACTGTCAAGTTATTTATAAACTAACAGAATGAAAAGAGCGTGTGACTATTTAAACCTACCGTAATCTATCACAAAATCAAAGCCTGGAAAAATTACTTTTTTTGAGGCCATGCACTTTGAGGAATTCTGGGAGTTGTAGTTTAAAAGCGTATTCCCCCCCCCCCCCCAAAAAACAGTCTCAGACTTGTTCAACAGTAATTGATCTTCTGACAAGTGGAACATATAAATGTGAGGCAAAGGTGACCTGTTATTATCAGATTCTTATATTTCCTTCAGGAAAATTCATGATTAAGGATGTGCCATTCATTGTTTTGTTTTTGTTTTTGTTTTTTCACTCCAACTCCAAGAATTATCCGGGAATTCCCCAGACAGAATTCTGGGAGATCCTGCCAACAAACACACACCTACATTGCTCTCATCTGGAACAAGGCCTATCTTCCAGGCTGTCTTAGGGAGGTATAGTCTTGCTGCGTATTAGATTCTATATAGGGCACCCTGAAAGAACTACACCTCCTATAAAGACCTAGGCCTCCCAGGAAGTATTGGAGTAATTCCCTTTTTCTACACCTGAGACAGCCTGTAAGATGGACCTTGTTCTGGGTGAATGAAATATAGGTGCCTGTAAGTGTGTGCCTGTTGGCAGGAACTGCCAGAATTCTCCCTGGGAAATTTTTTGAAGAATTCTAAGGCTTACTTTGTAAAATGTGAAAGGTTTTGCTTGGTCAGTGAAGTTTATGCTCAAGATATGGGATGGACAATGGCTATATGTGTATGCTTCCTAAGCAGCAGGCAGTTCTCTTTCAAAGTATGTGAGAGTGCCGGACATTTCTCTTGGCTCTCAAGATCTTAACAATTTGTAAATTAAATTTAAAAATTGAAAATATTTTCTAAAGCAGATTGCAATATGCATTGTGAAGCATTTTTATTCAAGGTTTTCAATTCTTTGTGTTAGAATGTAAAAACCAGAAGACGTCCTACTGATTTCCAGTAGCTCCACAAGAACTAGACATCAGGACCTGAATAGTAATAATGGGGCAGATGAAATGGAGGGTAGCAATGACAAGTACAACATTAGCGTGCAACTTCGGCAGACATGGACCAAGATTCAGAAACATATTGTTAGGCAGAATGAGGCAGCTATCTCTGGCTGCAGAATTAAGGTGCCATAAAAGGACACCAAATGATTCTTTCCTTTGTTATGGTTGTGTTTTTATCGTCAGAGATAAACCTGTGTGATAAATTTTCTTCCTCATGTGCCAAAATAACATAGCTGGCTTTGGGTACTAGGCACTGCGACTTGACACGGGAGTAGCAAAATTTCCAACTCTGACAAGAAAATGTCTTGGACTAACTTTTCCAGTACTAATAACCTATTCCCCCACAACTCCTTCTTTCTTCCTTCCTTCCTTTCTTCTCTTTGAGCAATGCAATAAGCAGCAAAGTTAGGGCTTGCTGCCAAGACCCGAGCCTTAATGCCAAGACCCTCACCACACTCTAAATTGGAAGCATCAGCAGGAGATTTTCCTGGTGGGCAGGAAAAGCCCCATAAGCAGCACATTAGCACAATCTATATGCATAACGCATGCCACTGCAACATAGTGTGTCTACCTGTGTACATTAAAAAATAATTAAATGTTGGACAACTCCCTCCTTCTTCCTTCTCCTCACAGACATCCATGAGTCCAGAGTGACTTTAGGAAAATGAAAAGGGGTGGTGGGCGGAAGGTGAGGAGCCTAAGTATGACCAGTACTGTACATGCTTCAGTGTACCCACCTGACTAAATGTGTAAAATGAGAAGGGGGGGGGGTTTCCCACTGCACCTGGGAAGAGAGGAGGGCAGCAGAGCAAGAGGGAAGAAAGTGGGATGGAAGATGCAGAGCTGCCAAGATGGTGAATAGCAGGATAGTACCCCCTATTGAGCATAATCGACCCAGAGAGAGCCACTGAAATATCTGTACAGTTATCTTGAAATAGACTATTGAAAGCAAACATTAACTCGTCCTCTTGAGCCCTCCCTGCCTAATAATCGAACTGCCAGAGTACATTGTACATCTGTTATTTCTTCACAGTGTGGTGATTGTGCTGTACATCTAAGACAAATCATCAGCTGGGTTATTATTATACCCAGAACTAATTATGTTTCTTACATAGCTGTTTTGGGGCTCCTAAACATTTAGCTTTGCATGGTATCGTACAAAATTATCATTATGTTTCCTCTTTTCAATGAAAGTATATTCAAAAATACTAAAATTAGTGGTGTTCTTTACCTCAGAAAATCCTTCCTAAAGAGCTCCATTTTGTCTCTAAAAGACCCATTCAGAAAGCTAAAACATATGATACATTTCTGTCGGTGGCTCCTGGAATTTTGAGTAGGGTGTTGCCATGTTCTTGACTTCAACTAAGTTGAAAGTTGTCAGTTTTGAAACTTGTGTTTTCCTTAAAAGTTCCCAGCTTTTTTACTATGTTAGGAGTCCTGTTTTTCAATATAAATATTCTTAATGCAGCCAGAGATATTCAACATGGAGCAAATATATATTAGGAATACATATAAGATCTTGTTATGTTTATATATCTGGCAAGCCCACAGTAATTTGCAATATGAATGAGCAATTGTAAGAACACCCTCTGGAATTTCACATCTTGTTTACACTAGTGTGTACCAAGGCATCCCCCCATTGGAAAGAAAATATCTCCATTTTGTATTAGCGAAAGCACAATAGATAAGATTAGATAATGTCAGAGGAACATGTGTTCCTCTTCATTTTTTGTGAAATTTGACATACAGCACAGAACAGAAATGTTAATGGCATTCCTGTTACAACACAGCTGGCATTTAATGTCTAAGCTCTTTAGGCAGCTGTTTCTTGTCCATTGAATTATGAAATGATAGACTTCATTAAGACTTCTTTGCACATGGAGTTTACTGAATTTTATGCCATCCATGGCACAAGACAAAGCTAGCCAGATGAATGATACTTCAGGCTACTGCACCATTTGCTATCTAGTAGACAAAGAAGCTTTATTTTCAAATTGATTAAAACTGGTCATTCCAGTCAACGATCAGAATGAAGTCATTATGATCTGTCAGTGCAGTATTTAATGCCAAGAGCAACTGAAAAGAAGCGAGCATTCCCACTTCTTTAAAGAACTACAAAGATAAAAATGACATTTCTCAAAATAGGACTTATCTGATTCACTATTTATTTATGCATTAGTACGTTTTTTATTTCTGTACAGTATTTATACCATACCTTATAACTTCAGGGACATCTACAAAAGTGCCTTCAGAAAACACAGCATAACCAGCATCAAAAAAGAATAAAAATATAACCATGGGGGAAAAAATAGCTCAAAAAGCAAAACAAAAACCAACAATTCTCAAGCACACACTCTAATCCAGCTTCAGATTTTCCCCTCAAGGAAACAGAGATGCGAACAGAAATGAGAAAAGTTAATTCTGTGGACTACACTTCCAGAATCCCCCAGTTTCTGAAAGGAATAGCTTAAAAAGGCACTTTTCCAGTTGTGGCTATAGTCTGTGCCAGGGCCTTTGGGATTCTACAGCCCCCAGAAAGCGTGCCCCTTTCTTTGTCATAATATCCAGGCCCTGTGGATACAATCTGTGAAGGCCTAACTGGAGTATCACAATTCACTACACTTCCAGCACCTAAGGGTTAAAGTTGCTGAAGCAGCTGAGGCCATTCAAGGGTGATGGCCTTACCAAAATGGGAGGCTCACATGCACCAAATGTCCAAGGAGCAAATCTGGGATGGACTGTTGGGCCAGGCCCCCAGACAAGAATAGGGGGTGTGGTTTCCAAATTCCTTCCCTTCTGAAATTTCAGCAAATTTATTACAATTGTCATCAGTAAATTTAGTATGGCAAGGTATTCCTCCTCCTCAAATGTAAAATGTTCTGTCAGGTTTTTTTTAAAGTGGACAATAATTATTGGCAATAATTGTATTAATCTGTCCACGGAAAAGAGAAGTATTTGGTTTCTAATTATCCCATAGCGTTTTCTACAAGAATGTCTTCACAGGAATTGCTTTTAAAACCTATCGAGGGGGGTGGGGGAATTAATAATGGATCTGTTCTCTGCAGTTACCAAAGCACATAAAGAGGCTCTTTAGAATATGCCAGGTAGGCCCAATCATTAGAGGCCGTTGCATATGCTGCCCCTGCTTCCCAGTGTCTCGTGATCAGTATCATAGTTCACTGCTTGCTCTTTTGTGTACTTGGGTACTGAACACCTGAAGAGCTTTTACATGTAAGACCACCTGTGCTGATCTTTGTCTTCTTTTGTTAACATCCAAAGCAAGGGCATTTACAACTCACTAGCAGCAAGAGCCATAGGCTCCATGAACACGCTTGAGGAGAGGTGAGCTATTGGACAATTTTTAGTGGACCTTTTAGCACATGTTGCTTCCTGGGATTCTTTCAAACATTACTGGGATAGGTTGTAGGTTACAGTTTATTACGATCAACAGATCAGATTAAAAATCAGGAGATACACATATTAACAACAACGGTAGTATTATGCAGGGGCATATTAAAACTAATACAACCCGTCTGCCTGAAACCTACTAGTAACGTCGACTATTTGCCTTCTAGCTGTTACTATCTATAGAAACATAGTCAGTGCGAGTGACCTTGCTAGATTTTTGTCTGACAGCAGAAATTTGGAATAGGATTGAACAGATCAGCCTAGTAGAGTGGCCAGGAGAGGAACAACCACTGACTTACGAATTCTAGCATGCTGTTTGAACTGCAAAAGAAATGAAAATGCTCCTGAAAATTCTATTTGCTGGGTACTGCACATGCAAACCCTTGCAGATGATGAAACACGACTAAATGGAAGCTCGGCCCCTTGCCTGTGTTTCCCTTCAGCTGAATACCCGGTCTCATATGGCAGTGGAGGTGGGCAAGGAGAATGTAAAAATGAATGTGACTGAATAAATCAACTTTCCACTTTTCAAACCAAGCGTGAACTCCCCATCTACTACTTACTGAGTTATCCCTACAATTCCACATGCTGTTTTGATGTGCAGGAGGAGTAGTCTATTCTAGAGTCTGTTACAAAACGTTTGCCCTGTGAGTCTGGTTTGTGTGTGAAGTCACAAAGTTAGCAAGTATATAAATAAGTTATTTTGAACTTGAAATGCAGAAAAAGTATATTTATAGTTTACAGTTGTTTTAGCCTTTATGTTATAGACCATAGAACCTACTTTTCCCTTTATACGATTTACCTGTCTTACTCTCATAACCTCTCTTTTGTTTGTTTGAACCAAACTTTCCTTATTATTTATTTAATGTGTAATGTAAGATGAGATTAAGCAGACTACAGATAGAAAACAATACACCCAAGTCACACAAGGCTATGGGTTATCAGAAGGAACAAAGAGATTAATTAAAATAGGGACTCCTGAATATAAAAAGATACAAGCTGGGGCAAGGAGGATGGGGCTGGGGCAGAATAGAAGGGGCAACCCCAAGATGCTTGGTTGAGTTTTTTGGAGGTGGTTGTCCTCTTAGGCTAAGTGGCACTAAGGAGTGGTGGGTAGGTTTAAGATATGAAAGGGTGAAAGTACCAGAGATATGCCTGTGGCTACCTGGGGCACTGTGTGAACCACTCTAAGTGTGAAAATTAGTGAGAACAGGTACCTCCCCAAGAAAGAACATAACAATAGCCGTCTCCAGAGTTGTGAAGGTAAAACATTACAAGAAGCTCAGTGTTTACCATATTTTTCCATGTATAAGACGATACTTTTTTCTAAAATAGAGTAAAAATTGAGGGTCATCTTATACGAGGAGGTAAGGGGGAAGGGATCAAAGGGCTGCACGATCGCAGCCCTTTGATCGTGAAGCCCTTTCATGGCTGCTTTACCGACTTCCTAAGCCCCGTGGGGCTTAGGAAGTGGGTAAAGCAGCCATGAAAGGGCTACACGACCAAAGGGCTGTGATCATGTAGCCCTTTCATGGCTGCTTTACTTTGGATAAAGCAGCGATGAAAGGGCTGCACGATCGCAGCCCTTTGATCGTGCAGCCCTTTCATGGCTGCTTTACCCAAAGTAGGAGCGAAGTAGACGACCCCCATTTTCTTATTTGGGGTTGGAAAAGTGGGGGTCGTCTTATACATCAGATCATCTTATACATGGAAAAATACGGTAATTCAAAACATATGTCTATAAAGCTACACAAAACATTCATTGGTCTTCAAATTGGTTTATTTACTGTCATAAAAGCCTGTCCACAGATGAAATGGAAATGAAAAAACAGTTAACAACAAAAGAACAGTGCATTATATATATGCAAATCTTCACCATACAGTCTTAATTATCTCACAAAATGTGTAAGCTTTCATTTTGACTCTGTCAAGTACCTGTTTCAGGAGAATGCTGTCATCGTGGTATAGGATGTGTTACAAAAACACTACAGAAACAAGAAGTGAGAGTGGAAGGATCGGGATATCATTTTCCAAGGCAGCAGATCTGATGCACCAAATCATACAACATCCTTTGATACACAGAATGGTTGTTCAGTCCTCAAGCACCACCACTCCTCACCAGTAAAACATTTCCATCATTTATGTACTATAATGACACAAATGCCATAGAGACTCATTGAATAGTATTTGTGTTGTCTTTTATCTTCTCCCATGCCCCCTTACTCATGGCATTTTAAAGAGTGCTTTCCCACTATATCCTTTGAAGTGTTGGTTACACAGAACCCTTGTAAAGATCTGTTTGTGCCCGTACTAACGGAACCCATAGAATTGTATAGATCTGCCACACACCCTTTTTTTAATTTTACATTTTCACTCTGCAGGGGTATAAGTTTTATTCTTCTCTGCATGTTTTTATTGTTTAGTATCAACATTTTTAAAGCTTGCCAATTTCTCTTCTCTGATTTTGATAGTGACTGAAATTGACCCAAAAATAAGAATAAGAAAAATAAAAAAGGCTGCTGGCATTCTTGGAAACATTTCTGGGGACAGTGCAAAGATTCTCACCAGACTCAATATCCTGCTGGTCTCAGACCTGAATGAACTATGATGGCCTTGCCTTACCTTGAGAAAAGATTGGAAATGCAGTTAAGTCCATTTTGTAGAATCACGTCGATAATAGTCCAAACCTACACATTTTCACACAGGAAAATAGTTTGTATGTGTTGCTGATCCTTTTGGTACATAAATGACAAAGTCCACACAAAGGAAAGAGAAATCAAGGGAGAAAAAGCAGAAAATCCTGATGAAAGAAGTAGCGGGGGCGGAAGGAGAGACCACCACAGCTAGATGGGTTGTGATCATAAGCAAGGATGTCTCAATCTCCCCCACTCCCACTTTGTTTAGTTGAGTTATTTGCTACACTTAGAATTTTCAAAGCCTCAGAACTGTTTCAAGAGTTCTCCTGACATAATATTTATTATCATTTCAGGTAAACGGTATGTGCAGTACAAGAGGAACTCAAAAATGGTGTTAATTATTTATATTCTGTGACTTACTAGACTGGTGGTGGTTAGAGGGCTTGTTTCATTAATGCAGTTAGTTTGATTTATGTAGAAATGCGAACTGACTTTTCCAATACAACTGCTTATCACAGAATGACATTCCAGGATAATTTGGGGTATTAATAATTGTATAAATGCCAGAGGCTCATTTTTGGTTTGTAACTTCATATATTCTTACCTTCTTTTTGTGACTGAGAACTTTGGACACACTTTGAAAGCACTGCCAAATGCTAAGGTGAAATGTTCAACTGTATTTAAATCTCTCTCCCTTTTTTATTTTTATTTTATTTTTTTTGCTAGCTGTTAACATATTAGAGCAAAGTATTTGGCCAGAATCCAAAGAGCCCCTACTACAGTGCCCACATTAAAAGACCATGGGTGGTGGTGATCCAGTGATGATTTTTTACTATTAAGATTTGTCCTGTCCTGAGGCTCCCAAAGGCTTCTCCCGGGGGTAAAAGGGAGCTCTAGGGAGTCTCTGAAACTGAAAGTGGGGACTAGGAATTTTTCAGTTCATTCAAATTAATTATTTCCAGCTCCAGATCCATTTACACTGGTGTAACTTTATGCAACAGAGTTCTGCCCAATGTAACTTAATGTCAGGAAATACGCATTCCTTTTAATGCCAAGTCTATTCTGACCCTTGGTGTCATCTATATTATTGCAGTATTTCTCTGTACTGCCCTCAAGCAGAGTTGTGGAGTCTCTGAAAGTGTGTTGTAATCAGTTAGCAAAACACTTGCCAAAGCAAAGTCACACCTACTCCACCTTGCACTCTACTTTGGGGGGAATTCTGGTCTTTTGCTAGACGTGTCCCATGTTCTTTTTTATTATCCTACCATCAACACTTTAGTTTGTTCACACTGAGGATATGAACAAGGTGAGAGACAGGCTTGATAGAATTGAGGGAGTTGTGAATGCCGCACAGAGACTCCTGCTGATGGTTTTGAAGGAGGTGATAGTACATCCCAAACGGCAAGGTGATTGTGGAGACACCTTATGTTAGACTTTGATGGAAGGTGACAGCTTTGAGCCAGTAACAACTAACTGCCTTAAATGAAGAGAAAATATATATTAAGGTAACCACATGTCTGAGAAATAGAAAAGAATGAGATCCAATGTGTCCCCTGGCTATGGCTGCTTGACTAAGACAAGACCCACCGCAGGAGGAGGAGTGAGACATGTGAAATCAGACCTCAGAATTTCAGTCTAGGAAGCAAGCAAGTTAGCAATAGTTCATATAAGAGTATGGTTACATTAGTGAAATACTTTGGAATAGGTAGCAGTGTTGTTTATATTGATTTTAAGTCACATGGTATATAAATTGCTGTGCACGCTCCCTGGGGCAACTTTGAATACATTTATTAAAAGGAGCCACCACTTGCTTACCCCGACTGGCTGGTAAGTGCTTAGCTAGCAGCAGCGGCAGCTTAGCTAACACCACTGCTGCTGCTGTTGCTGCCGCCACCATCAGGGCACCTCCTCCATCCCCCTCACCGTAACTGGCTTACCCCAGCTGGCTGGTAAGTGCTTAGCTAGAGAGCAGGCAAGCAGCCGGCCAGCCCGCTGAGCTGCTGATGGGTGCACTGCCAAATAGCTGATTAGTGGGTCCTATGGAGAGCGAAGCAAAGCTCTGTTAATTTTTTCTTATTTTAAAAAAATTCTATCTGGTATAGCGTATACTAGATAGTAAGACCTTAATAATAAAAATAACACCACAAAAGTGGGGGCATGTGGCTATGAGAGTCAGCCAGCAGGAAGGCTCCTTAAAAGTTAATGCCAACAGAGGAGTTCACATTTAGCAAATTGATTTAAATGAATTGATTCCACACCCAATTTAAAATAAATGGCCTCCTGGCAGAAGAGTAAAAAAAAAAACAACAACTTGCTGCTACTCCAAAAAATCATAATTCCCTGTCAAATTAATCCCTGCGTTTATATGTGCATTGTGCATTCACCCTTTTTTACACTGATTTAAAACACAGTAAACCCAATTTAAATATGAGGTGTGTTTTAGTAATGTAATTGCACTCACAGATAAAGAGGGAGCACTTCAGGGAACCCTGGCTACTTGCTGTGCCTCTCCTGCTCCCTACAGGCATATGGCGGCTTGTACAAACACACTCTGCTTCTCAACATCCAATACCACACCCTCACCACAGGGCTCAAACTGGGGAGTCCGTCATCTTGGAACGAGGCAAGAATTCAAAGTCACTCAAATGACAGGAGAACAAAACAGAGATGGGCACAACCTACCGCAGTCAGGCCCTGCACTGATTCTGCCCCCCCCCCCATCCCTGACTTAATAAACGGTCTTTAGGATTGTGTTTGCTTCATTCAGCAAGGTGTTTTCTAGATGAAGCATTTATTCTCCTTAAAATACCAGGGTCTGCAGTTATGCTATTAGTATTTTTCCCCCTGCCATCCACAAGATGTTTCACTAGGATACAGTGTATTTCTGCAGAACTTTCAGTCTAGAAGCATAGTTTATTTTTTAGTAATAAATTATACCAGGATGGCATTTGGCACTTCCCATTTGCAGCTGAGGCTTGCAGTGCGCAGGAGATGCAATGGGTAGCATTTAATTAGCACCCTCTTCAGCCACCGACCATCTTCACTTGGTCCTGTTGTGCAGGCATCATGCTACTGTATTTCCAGCCAGAGCCACCACAGGATAAACACAGTTGTGGGGCCAAATGGCCTCAAAAATGAACTGAAAATAGGGACGAATAAGCAAGAACGGACTGAAGTACAGTGCTGGTGGAATTCCAGGGCAGTTTTAGGTGGAACAAAGAGATTCTGTTGTCCTTGAGGTGAAGCAAAACACCTATGGGCTCTTTGTGTTTCATACGGCATTTGTTTGATTAAAATTTTTAAAAGAAGCTCAGCAGTTTGAACTTGAAAGAGAGGGAACTCAAAAATAGATGCAGTATCAATATAACAGACTATTGGCACCAAAGAAGAAATTGAGTGACAGCTGAACCTTTCAATAATGATAAATATCTCTCCTGGACACTCCAACTACAGAGGCATTATGGAGGGCTTAGACTGAGGTCACCCCACGACACATACCCCCCCTTCCCTTGCAGCCACTTAGCCAGCCATTTTGCAGAACTGCAGGACAAAATGAGGGAGTTCTGCTTTTCTTGTTGTTGTTATGTGCTGTCAAGTCACGTCCAACTTATAACGACCCTATGAATGAGAGATCTCCAAAATCCTCAGCTCCTGTAAACTCAAGCCTGTGGTTCCTTTAGGGAGTCAGTCCATCTCATATTTGGACTTCCTCTTTTCCTGCTGCCTTCCACCTTTCCTAGCATTATTGTTTTTCCATAGAATCCTGTCTTCTTATGACATGCCCTAAGTAGGACAGCCTCAGTTTCAGCATTTTTGCCTCCAGAGATAGTCCGGGCTTGATTTGATCTAGGACCTACTTGTTCATTTTTCTGACAGTCTGGGATGTCCATAAAGCTCTCCTCCAGCACCATATTTCAAACAAATCATATTTTTTCCTGTCATCTTTCTTAATTGTCCAGCTTTCACTCCCATACATGGTGATCAGAAATATAAGAATATGGCTGATCTTGGTCTTGGTCTTCAGTGACACCTCCTTACACTTTATGATCTTTTCTAATCCCTTCATTGCTGCCTTTCTGAGTCTCCATGTTCTTCTGATTTCTTGGCTGCAGTCTCCATTTCGATTGATGATGGAACCAAAGTATACAAAATATTTCACTACTACTTCAATTTCTTCATTGCCAACATTAAAGTTGTGTAGTTTTTTCTGTAGCCATGATTTTTGTCTTCTTAACATTCAGCTGCAGTCCTGCTTTGGCACTTTCTTCTTGAACTTTCACTAAAAATCCTTTCAGGTCATTGCTGCTTTCCACTAGTAAGATGGGGGCCATCTGCATATCTTAAATAATTGATGTTTCTTCCACCAATTTTCACTCCTCCTTCATCTGAATCTAGTCTGGCTTTCCACATGATAAGTTCTGTGTACAGACTGAACAGATAAGGAGATAAAAGGCACTCTTGTCTGACACCTTTGCCTATAGGAAACCATTCTGTCCCCCCATATTCTGTCCCAATGGTAGCTTCTTGTCCACAATACAAGTTATGCATCAAGACAATCAAGTGCTGAGGTTCATCCATTGCTTTCAGAACAACCCATAGGTTTTCATGATCTACACAGTCACCCTGAGTGCTCACTGGAAGGACAGATCCTGAAGCTGAGGCTTCAATACTTTGGCCGTCTCATGAGGGGAGAAATCTCCCTGGAAAAGACCCTGATGTTGGGAAAGAGTGAAGGCAAGAGGAGAAGGGGACGACAGAGGACGAGATGGTTGGACAGTGTCATTGAATCTACCAACATGAATTTGACCAAACTCCAGGAGGCAGTAGAAGACAGGAGGGCCTGGCGTGCTCTGGTCCATGGGGTCACGAAGAGTTGGGCACAACTTAACGACTAAACAGCAACAACAACAACAAATAAAGCACAGACTGATCTTCTTCTGAAATTCTTTGGTGTGCTCCAGTAGCCATAAGATATTTGCAATATGATCTCGAGTGCCTTTTCCTTTTCTGCCTCCAGTTTGGATATCAAGCATTTTTTTACTCCATATAAGGTAAAATCCTTTGCTGCAACACCTTGAACATCACTTTGCTTGAATAGGAACCTCTTCTAGTGTGCCCTTTATTCTGAACACCAGGTGTCACTCTCGTCTCAAATTACAAAGTAAATTGGTTGTCCTATTTTAATAAGAAAAAGCGTTGTGACTCTGGCAGATTAACAGATTGTAATGAAGAAATAGGCATCGCTTGCACAAGCACTCTAGGTAGAGAGATTGCTTTTTTCATATATGGCTATAATACTACATTACTAGACTCCAAGCTTTGATTGGGGAGAAGGGAACAATATGCTGACAATCATATTCCTCTAAAAATGTGTCTAATGACACTGATCTATAATTCACTGTCATGAATTATATATTGAATATAATTATCTCCTTTGATCCTGTCATGACCTCAATTCTATACCAGTATAGTAGCCTGGAAGGGTATGTTGCTAAGTGTAACTGAGACAATTTCTGTCTCTTGTTGGAATCCCTGGTATATGAGCAGACAAACCACTTTGCCTCTGATTTAAAGCCATCTTGCCACTCCAGGCTCTAGTAGGAATTCCCCAACGCAAAAAGAATAGAAGATGCACTTACAATGCATTATTTTTTGACTCCCTGAATAGTTGCTATTCAGGCTACATGGCAGGGCTGGGCGGCTTGGCTCCCTCCCCCCATGTGTTGCAACTCCCATCAGCCACAGGCAGTTTTCCCTTGATGATGAGGGATCCTGGGAGTTGCAGCCCAACAATATATGGAGGGTGGGAAGTGAAGACTGAAGTGACAGTTAAAGAAGGGAGTGAGCCGTCCCCTCATATGTCTGAGGCTGGAGGAGGCGACAATATTATGCCCACTGTGACTAGAGAGATGGAAGATCTAAATGGAGGAGGAGGAGGAGCTAGAGAGAGAGAAATAAAAGGGATTTTTGATGACAGAGGGGGAAGAAAGGAAGATGAGAAAAAGCTGGGGGTCAGAAGAGTGGGTTAGCCTGGAAAGAGAAAAGGAGGAGGAGGAAGAGGGACCATATATGTTTAATGTGCCGGGAAGAGAGGAAGTGAAGAGAGAGAGAAGTGGTGGATTTGGGCATGGGGATCATGGTATAGAGGTGCAGCTGGGAGAGCTTGACCCCTTAGAATGGACCATTTATGTGTATCCGCGGGGGAAAGGTCCTTGGAGGAAGGTGGTCCGTCCAGAACCGATTCCATCGACTCCGACAACTCAAGAGGGAGACTGGGCTCGTCACCCCTGTTGTGGGACCATCTGCGCAGTGAAGAGCGGTCCCTTGAGAAAACCGACTGACAAAGAGAGGTTTGGAGCCTTCCCGCGTTAAGGGACGAGGAATTGAATTACGGACTCTCGCTATCTTGGACAGAATTTCCGTTAGAGGCCAGTCCCGTTGGACCTACTGAGGCTATCGTTGATTCTCCCACTAACTTTGTTAATAAATGTTTGGTTGATAAAAATACGGTTCCTGTGGTCAATCCCGCCAAAAAGGAGAAACTGCTTAACTTTGCTATAGAACCCAATCACAGAGGGCCACAGGTGCCCATCCCTGCTCAACAATGATTTAAAGTGGAGCCATATCAAAGTTGAATCATGTCTACATCAAGGGAAATCTGCAATCTCAGACATAAAGGAAGGATGCCAATTTGCTGTCTTACTGAGACAACAGGTCTCTGCAATAACATACTATAAATTTAAAATAATGTGCAGTAAGATTCCTTCCTTTCTAAACTATTATATTATATTATATCATCATATCATATCATATATTACATTATATTATATTATATTATTGCATTAGATGTGGGGGCTAATGGCAAGGGGGAAATGATAGGAACTATCCACACGTTCACCTTCAGATGTGTCTGCTGCTACAGCTACTTCACGTTGGTTAGCTCTTCACCTGCAAAATCCTCTGGAGTTACATATTCTTTTCCTAGGAAGTTCTGATTTAAACCCAGAGCCTGGAAAATTGCTTATAAGACAAGTGAATATAATAATATGCTGAAGACATTCATACTCCAACAGTCATAGTGTGGGATAGTGCTCTCAGTTCATTACAGATATCTTCAGCATGCCATTATATACATTTGTCTTAGCAATAATTTTCCTGACTCTACCTTGTGCATACTTTTACAGGCAAACATTATTAACACAATTCAAAAGCTCCACATATCCAGCCCAGCAAGATCTTCCCTGTTCTCTATCATTCTTCATTAGCATAATTCAGGTTCAATAGTTAATTACATGTTAAAGTTCCAGTTCTTACCCCAGGTAAGCGCATAGGATTCAAGATACACCATATTCAGAAATACTCTTGTTACCACACTGGCTGGGGGTTGTAGTGGAAAAAGTTACTTTTGCTAGCTCTGCTACAGATGTATTTTGCCACTCTGGACAAAATAAAAACATTTCCTTTGATGAACTACTACCACCACTATTACTGATAATAAAGCTATGCAGTTTGCCCAAGGCTACACAGACTGGATGCACAAATGAAGAAGAGAGGATATTTTAGAAGCAGTAATATCTGTTCTACTAATTTTGAAGCCTTTTGAATGCACTTGCATATACATTAGAATCCTCATAGATACCGAAACCTATGGATAATAGTGAATGTGATGTAGATCTAGATATAGAGATAGAATGGTAAAAGGGGAAAAACCAGAAAAAATTACAGTATCTTCAATGCATGACCAGAACTGCTATGTATTTTCCAGTAACAAGTTTATAGCACATACTCTGGCTCCCTCTAGTGGCTTGTTCTGGTACTATATGTGAAAATAGGTTTTTTGGGGGGGGGTTTCTTTTAATATTTTTAACATTTTCAGACTATGGATAAGTGAATCAGCAGATACTGATCCCATGGATAAGGAGGTCCCACTATATTCTTCATTAATGCATATTTGTAGTTTTATTGCTTGCTTCCTGGAAGTTGATATTACCTTGCAGATCAATTAGAGCTGTCAAGAAGCCAGAGCAGAAAGGCTGTCTCTTGTCACTTTAAGAATTTATATTATTCCACACTTCTGTGAGGAATAAAGATAAAAGATAGGGTAACCTTTTGATTTACCTACAGATCCCCAGGAGGATTTTAACAATTCAGCAGAGATAGAATGAGACATACTGTAGATAAAAACAAAACTCAATGCAACTACTACTAGCACTAATAATTATTATTACAATGTGGTGTCAAGTCACTTATGATTTTTGGCAACTCGTTCCAGGATTTTCTAGATATAAGGTATTCAAAAAGGATTTACATTTCCTTCTTCTAGGGCAGTGACGGCGAACCTACAGCACGTGTGCCACAGCTGGCACGCAGAGCCCTTTTTGCGGGCACACGAGCCATAAGTCGCCGGATCGCTACTCCCCCCCCCCCGGTATCCAAACCTCAGGCAGCGGCTGCAGCCGTGGTGCTGGCACTTTGACAGGCGGCGGGTCAAGATCCGGAGTAGCTGGCACTGGCGGCGGATCCGGGGTGGGGTCTCGAGGCACCTCCGTGCCTGGGATTCCCCCTTCCGCCGCCACTTCTGGTTCTGCCACTTCTGGTTCCACTGCCGCCGCAGCCCACCACCCGCTGGGTTTTTTTTTCCCCAGTTTGGGCACTCAGGCCCAAAAAGGTTTGCCACCACTGTTCTAGGGGAACCCTGGGACTGTGCAGCTTGCCCAAGGCTACACAGGCTGGCTGTTCTCCTGGGACGCAGTGCACAATTGAATTCCAGGGATGAGACTTTTGGAAGAAAGCAAACTCCTAGTCCCATAATTTGGCAGGAACCTCTGCCCCCCCCCCAGCTGAATTATGAGACTCGGAGTCTATTTTTTCTGAAAGTCTCATCCCTATTAGACTCCCAACCTCTCTTAACTCACTGAGGTATCCAGCCAGCTAAAACTCCATAGAAACACACAAAAATAGGCCCCTTGCAGTAACATATGACAAAACTATTAAGTTACACATTTCTAGGAAATGGAATCTATATCTAAGGGGAAATTCCATTATGCTTGAAATTGTTCCATTATGATTACAATATTAACAGATGTAAAGGAAAAATTCATCATTAAGAACTTAGGTTGATCTATGGCAGGGGAAGTCTTATGCATTTTCTGTATAAACAAAACAAAACAAAGGGATGCAAAGCAGCAGCAGCAGCAACAACAACAACAAAATTCATGTGGTCTCTTATGGCAAATTCAGAAACCAATGTAGGTGACAAGGGTCAGTGGGTATCTTTTAAGGCTAGGATTAAGACTCTTAATCAGGCTGGGAATTACAGAGCTGAGGAATGGGAGAGAAAAGTCCCCCAAATTATCTTGGCCTGATATTGAGGTCAGATTCTCTTTAAAGATATAAAGTTAAATCCAAAACGGAGTCTCGAGCCTTTTAGGATCACTTTGAGGTGGCAGCAGGCTTCACCTCACAGAGATTGAGAAAGACAGTAACTCAACATCTTTCCCGCTGCCTTATAACACAGCAACCTGCTTCTGTTCGGCTTAAAACAGAGCACAAAGATTCATGGTAAAACTCGAATTAAATGGGTGTGTGTGTGTGTGTGTGTTTAATATACTGCTCCATTAGTGCAAGCACTACTCTGGTCAGGTTACAGATTAAAACTTAAGCCCCACAAAACCCCACATAACAAAATACATTCAACAATATGGCAATCTAACCATGTAGATTTAAAATTCATACAAAAAAAAGTGTGGGGGGGGCATTAACACAAATACACAGTCAGTTGCACCTAAAATTAGAGCATTACTCTCAACATGGTATAGTTTTTGTATTTTCTGTGCATGTGTACACATAGATGTTTATCCATGGGCGCATAGGGTTAGGGACCATAGTTCAGATTTTTTTTTTTCTTATTTCTGTTCTATTTTTGGTACACTAAAAATAAACTCCAGAGGGCAGCCTTGAGTAATTCTTTGAGAGGGTTAGACCCATATAATAAGATAACCAAAGAGAAAATTATCTCAAGTGTGTTGGACCCAAGGTGTTCAGGGCTTTACAGGTGAAAAACCATTTTGATTTAACGTTATTGCTTGAAGAAAGCAAACCTAGAGATTGCTTTCTTTTCTTTGAGCCTGTTAAAAAATAAGGTTCAATTGGTCCCCTCCCTGTTGAGATACTTTGCCTAACACCTTTTAGCAGCCTTCCCCCAGCCAGTGTCTTCCAGATCGGTTAGTTAAAGTACAACCCCCACCACCCTCAACCACCACGGCCAGTACTGACCTCCTGCATTCACGCTGTCCATCTCTATAAATGTAGTTCAATTATTTCTTGTTTTCCAAGTTCTTTGGAACAATCTGTCTGTGCTTAGTAAATCATTAACAATATAAAGATGTTTAGCCAGAGGGGCAGCTGCAGATACATCTGTTGTGCCTGCCCCTACATTTTAATACTTTTTAAAAACAGCAATAATGATAACAAATGTGACACTGTTATATTAATGGCTTTAAGCGTGTCTGAGTAACACACGTGCACTGGAAGCAGGAGGTTGTTAGAAAAACCCTAAGTAGATAAAATTACAGCAGCTGTATTTGAGTTTTGTCTGAGCTCCTACTCAAGGCGTTGCACTCATCTCTGCCTTATACACACTCTAAATGTTAGCTCAACAGACTGTAAGTGGATCCCGCCTTTGCCTTGTGAGGCTGACATCACTGGGAGCAATTTGGCTGCTGCAGTAGTCACTTGGAGAGGCAGGCAGATTGAATCACTGCATCTGGCACGGCACCTGTTCTTCCTTTGGTGGCAGATGCAACAGTGCTCTGGATAATGCTAGCATAGCGTACCCTCAATCCTCTCCTTGGAGAGCCCCTTTGCATCTTTTTAAGGCCCTCAGAGGGAGTTTTTCAGTGGGTTCCTATTCAAGGGGAAGTTTGTCACTCAGGAAAAAGAAAAAACCTTCATAGTGGCACACTGTGTTTGGAATGACTTCCCCGCAGAATTAGCTCTGGTGCCAACATTATTATCTTACTGGTGATAGGTTGGAACTTATTAACATGCTCATGCATTACAGCAGTGGTTCTCAACCTTGGGTAACCCAGGTGTTCTTGGACTGCAATTCCCAGAAGCCTTCACCACCAGCTGCGCTGACCTGGGTTTCTGGGAGTTGCATCTCAAGAATACCCGGGTTATCCAAGGTTGGGAACCATTGCATTATAGCATTTTAAACCTGTTTGGACTCCTCTTTTGATGCCTTTTATTTTCTTTTATGATGTCACTTTATGATGTTGCATTATATTTGTGATATACTTTTGGTTGGTTCATTTCCCCATGCCTCTTTTATACCTCCCTGGTGCTCCAGGGAGATGGAAGCTGTTTAAAAATATTTTGAATTAAAGTTGCTGAATTAGAGGCAACAGCATCACTATAGCTGCAGAAACAAAAGTTTCTTCGGAGGAACTTAGACACATTCATGGAGAGGCCTTAGCAGCTCTGTCACCACTTACCAGTCACAACTGTGTGCATGCCTTCATTTTAGCTATGTGTGGAAGGAGCAACCAGTATGTGTTGGTAGTTAAATGATCCCATTAGGGCACAGAATGGGGACGTCTAGGCCATAGAAAGTCCAAATCCAGGCCTGTCCCTGGAGCCCTTCTGTTGAAAAGGGTGGGGGGAGGCAGTCTTCGGTGTACCACTGGCATTCCCAATTTGGAAATGAAGCACGTGTCTTGCCAAGGGCAAGGGCTTCTCTCTCTTTTGAATTTGAGAGACAATAAACATATCACCAAGAGATTACAAAGCTTTATTGAAAGAAAAGAAAGAGGAAAAAGTCATGGTGAAGTGAGCTTATACCTTTCAGTATAAAAGAATATCTCTAATGCAGCAGGGACGAAGCAAAACAAAGACACAACTGGAATTCTTTTTGCCTGCCGGGAGCTGCAGAAAACATTGGTGAGTCATTCCATTTGCCACTTGGTCCAAGTGGGGGCACAGCACCAGCCAGCAAGGACCGCCCCCCCCCCGGAGCGCCTCAAACACCTCTAGGGTCATTGATATCTTCGAGGCAGCTGACACCTCCATGCTGAGAAGAATCACAACTCATTGCTTCTTAATTGGCAAAATGGCAGAAGAGTAATCCTCTAATTGGCATAATGATAAGAAAATGCCTCATTAATTAGCAAAATAGGTGTCTTCAAATTACTGTCTAATGAGCAAAGTGATATCACTTGAGTTTCCCGAGTCCAGTTGTCTGAGGTTACCTATCTTTGACCAGTACAGCTGAGGCAAATACATACTTTCCCAGATAACCATCTGTCAAGTGACACAAAGGGCATGAGAAGAGAAACAAAGCTATAAAATGGATTCAAGCTAAGAACGGGCAATGAAGGTCTAAGCAAAGATGATGCATATAAGCTTGTGGATACAAGCAGCTTTGGACATAGTAGAGATAAGGGCAAACACGACTAGCATGCCTTCAGATAGCAGAGGTCCTCTGCAATGATGACATCACAGCACCTTGCTGCTATCTCCAGAGACAGGAGGAAGCTTTCTCACCACCTTGGTCACCTGCCTCCACCATTGGAGGGAAACCCAAGGAGCTGATTGTAGAATCCCTTCACACGTAATATGTTATTTAACATATTGGTGGCTTGGTGCCACCTGTATGCAGATAACACACAACTCTGTTCTTTCTATCTAAATCCAAGGAAGCTGTTTTAGCTCTAGATCAGTGCCTGATATCAGTAATGGACTGGATGAGGGAGGATAAACTGAAACTTAATCCAGATAAGACAGAGGTGCTCCTGGTCAGTCAAAGGCAGATCAAAGAATAGGGATGCAGCCTGTGCTAGGTAGTGTTACACTCCCTCTGAAAACACATGTATGCAGCTTGGGCATTCTCCTGGATTCTTCTATGAGCCTGGACTTCTTTTTTCTTTTTCTTTTTGGTAGTAACTGGGAATGCCTTTGCACAATTAAAACTAGTATGCCAGCTGCACCTGTTTCTGTAGAGATCTGATCAGCAAGCACATCCAGGTAACCACAGCTTCTCCTCCTGCATAAGAGACTGTGTTGCTGGGGTGGAGATTTGCCTAGAGTGTTTCTGAACAATGGCCCAGGAGAAGGGTTAGAAATGAGCCAGGAGATTAATTCTTCATGCAAACAATTCCCAGAGCATTGCACATCAGTATGTTTGTGTTATTGTCTGTGAGAGGGAAATCACATAGTGTCAGGCCATAGAAACAACAAAAAGCAGAAGGTTTAACAGGAAGCTAATAGCCAAGAATAAGTGGGTGGACTATTGACTCAGTGGAAAAGTCAATGCGACTGTAAACAGCAAGTGTGCCTTCTCACACAAAATGGAATAGATTCATAGATTCATAGAATCATGAAGTTGGAAGGGGCCTATAAGACCATTGAGTCCAAACCCCCAACTTCACAGCTTTCCAATTTGCTGGGCAAATTCAGCTATGAATCACTGCCTAAGCAAATCACAACACTCCCTTTAAATTGTGCATGAGGAAGGTTATGCTGCAGAGGAGGAAGCAGGCATTTTCCAGGATTCATCTTGGACCCAATTTGAACATACAGTATGTTCAAATTATGTTCAGCCATAGCTAACTGATACAGCACTAATTCAAATGTTACCATATCTTGTCAGTTCAGCTCTATTTCACTTCCTAAAATGTTTTTTAAAAAGAGATTTGAATGCTGGTGAAAGAAGCTGGTAAGATACTGGTGGTAATGGAAGAGAAGGGTGAGAGAGAAGGAAGGCTATGTTATCTGTGGACATCTGAAACACACCATTCCAGGATAATTAAACATTTCCATGAGAATCCAGAAGTTGAGTCATGGCAACTGGACTTATTTCTTGTTAGGTTGAAATGTTTTGCTACTCCTCCAAGTAGCTTCTTCAGTCTGAGGAGAGTTGGTAGGAGATCCCTGATATATCCTCCATGTTGGTTTGGCTTCCCCCTGGTCTGAATAGGCTCGTTAAAAGGACAAAGGACTGGGGGTGAGGGATAATCCCACTTCTGCAGTCCTTCTCTACCCATTGTCATGGGTCGTTAACGATTGTTAACAGTGGTCTTTCTGGTGTGTGTGGTCCTAATCCTTCTGGATAACCACACCTGGATGACTGAGAATCTTCACAGATATATTTCCATGAGACCCACAGCAGTAATTTAAATGTCGTGATGCAATACATAGAAATGCATCAACCTGAGACAAACGTCTAGACAAACTTCACAGCCAGAGTAACCTGGTTTTCCGCCCCTTCACTATCTCCATCTGGGCAGTAATTAACAGAACAGACATTATTTCCTTCCTATTCAATTCAATTATCCATTACCACATTACTAAGTCAGACAGAATAGGTATATCAGGTAGAGAGCTTTCTATAAATGGGTAGAGTGGGTCATTGAACTTTGCAGTTAATTGAAACAAGGTCCTGCCATTTCATCTTATTTTCATGTGAGGCTGTTCCTATGGTATGTCTCTATTTTTCCCTGGTCTGGGTATCACTAAACATTTGAATATTTGGATTATCGTTTCCATCATCCCCAGCTAGCCAAGAGTCAGTGTTGCTGACATCTGTAGTCCAACACATCTGAAGGGACCCAGGTTGGGGAAGGTTGGCTTAGAGTATGAATAAACATTTCCATATTATTGAAGGATGTCGGTCTGTGCAGAGAACCTGTTCATTTGTAAGGATTTAGGAGTATTGATTCAGAATTGGGAAAATAATTAGACACTCTCTTCCACCCACCACCTCAAGGAATTTTCATTTATTTATGTATTTTGCCTGCTCCTACATTTGCATTTAAATTGAGAAACTGAATAAAATCTATACCCCTGTAGCTTTTTGGTGGTGGTGGTCTCAGAGCTGAGAGTGCACAGCTACTTGAGAAACATAATATTTTAGGAGTAATATTGCCACAGTTAGGAAGTCCCCAGAACAATAACTGCAACAACAGAAGTATTACTGTAAGCTTCCCTTTTTTGTTTTGGCCCCCACAAAAAGCGCAGTGTAGACATGCTCCTAAAGGTCTGTTTGCTTCCTGTTGTTATGTCCTGGGGGGGGGGGTGTAGATGACCCTCACTCAGCAGCTGTAGATCTGCTGTTACAGTGGCAAATCTATTTTCTTTTCCTCTGTGTCACTGCAGGCTAGTCACAAGGGTGGGTGGGGGGAATAACTAGCTATGGAGAGGTGGGTTGCCTTTGCAAATGAGCATGCATGGGTCTAAACAGGTAGGAGTAGGAGAAAATATGTATTACAGGAAACTCATTGTTGTACCTATCCAAAATTCATGCTACTGTATGGTGTTCTTTCCTAGGAAGACATGTATAGGATTGTGGCTCCCCAGATAAATTTTCTGGTTTCTGTCTCTCTCCTTCCATATCTTCTCCTAGTTTTTTTCATTTTGGAGGGAGACAAGAAATGGCTTATCCTTCATCGTCATCTCCTCCTCCTCTTCGTCCTCTTCCTTCTTGGTGGTGCATTAGCCCACAATCTCTTTCTATTGATTTATTTTTGACATCCAGTGAAAATTTTACACAGAAGTCTGGAATACTGTGTCTTAAGTCTCTTTTCATTTTGGTTCCTTGGCAGGAGAAAGAGGACACCTTTCTTGTTCTCTCCTTAATGATCCATATTTGGGCCAGACACTCTTTTAATGAGTATGGGTTTGTAGACAGAAGGAAATGAATGTGGGTGAATAAGCCAGCTGCAGAGCCCTTGAAATTATGCATCTTGGGAAGCAGTAGCATGAAGGGACATTTCTAATGTTGTGGCAGAGTTGTGGAGTGAGTTAATGGGATGGGGTGAAGGCCTGTGTGAATGAATCAGATGGCCTCTATGTATGTGTGCATTTGAATATTTCTGTGCATATGTGAATACAGTATCTCTTTTGCTGTTGCTCTGCCAATCGCCCTTGGCTGATGTGCCTTTCACTCCACCAGCCATGGTAGGTGCCAGCCTCCAATGAAACTACGATTTATTCCAGGAAGCCTATATCTAAATATATCAATTCCTCTGTGAGAATTTATCAACTGATAGCACAATGGCAGTATAAAGTAAGTGAAGAGCTGTTTTCAGTGACTGGACAGCTACTCAGGAGGGCCATCCATGGTGTTGTCCTTTCCTATCAATTGGTTCTTCTTTTTTCTGTCTTTTCCATTCCCAGGGAAATTCTGTTTCCTAAGAATGAGGAAAACTGTTATGACTATCTGATTATTATAGGATGACACTGTCAATTAGATTGTGCTGTAAGATAATACCTGGCCAAAGCCTTGGACTTAATGAAAGTATGCGAGTATGTCTCAGAACCCATACTTGATGCTTTCTTAAAGGAGGGGATACAATGATCTTTTTGCTTAGACATAGGCTCCTAATGTTCTGGGGGGACACTTTACTCTGGAGTGATAGAGTGGAACAATTTTGGAGTAATGCTGTGTCACCCTCTCACACAATGAATTGCCCTGGTGTACAATTTCTCACCACTTCCTCCTGAATTATGTAATTCATCTAGATCTGTGTGTGAGAAGGTCAATAGGAGTATTTCTGGAGTGTGTGTGAGAAAAAGCCTGTAGTTTTGAGACAGATGCAGAGAAAAGGAAGAAAATGCAAGATGCTGTAAGAAGCAGACTGCAAAGAAGGGACACCTCTTTCCAAGAAATCGGGGACTGGGCATTTCTAAAGAAAACCAAATATTGTCAAAATGTCTCCAGTGGCCCCTCCACCAAAGGAAACCAAGCTCAGAGACTTAGCATGCCTAGAATTTCTCACCACTTAGGAGACATAAAGCACAGATAAAAATAATATTATTTCTAAGATTCAGAATCAACACACAAGTTCTGCATATAGTAATAAGAACATCAGGTATGCAGAAATAGTAGATTAAAACATCTGTTCTAAAAAAATGCCAGATTAGAGTAATGATATTTAAAATAGTAGGGAAAAGTAGCGCATTACAAAAATGAGCACAGAGAAAAGATTTATTATCATTTGAAGGATTTCTAAACAGATATGGTTCTGTTGACCCTACCTTCAACTTCAACTCCTACTATCAACTTCAGAAAGATTATGTTAGAGCAGACTCATTGGTTGCTACAGCTTAAAGGTAAACCGCTGTTACCTAGCAACTAGAAAGAGTGCGGCAGTGTGCAATTAACTCTTTTAAGTATGTTACACTGCATGCAGTCTTTTAGAATCCTTTAACAGGCCCAGACATGAATCTATCATGACCTGATTTTGTCATAAGTGTAAAGGAAAGGTGGGCCCATCCATCACAAGACCTAGTTTTCAAAACTCTAAAGAAATTCTGATGGGAAGGGTTGAAAGGGTCCCTTGCACCACCAGGATCATCTTGTGCTCTTAAATGACATCTGTCGTATCACATTGTTTCAGGTCATAAAGAAATCACACTAAAAATTACAAAGATGAAGCTATTTCCTAGTTCAATGCGATGTGACACTTCATATTTTCAGGTTTTGACGGCAGTTGGTTAAACCTCATAGCCACCGGGTATTCCATGTGGAAGTGAAGTACAGAAAATAGGACAGGCATGCAAGAATCACATAATATTCTTTGAATCAGTGATGCCTGCCTTTCTTACTGTTGTTGCAGTTCATTCATATCAGTGACAGAAAATTTCCAAGAGGTCTGCAGCCTCAAACACACCCTTTGAACCTGCAGGGGATCCCATGCCACAGGTACCCAAATTTTTAAAAGGTCTTTTTAATCTCAAAAAGACCACTTGCCTTTTTGCAGGAAACAGTTGCCATGTTCCTCAAACTGTTTTAAACCAAGTATGGAACTTTTTTTCAATTGGCAGGCAAAAACAGTTCATGGGGGCAAAAAATGGCAAAATTGCCCATGTACACCCCAGAGGGCACAAGCAGTCTTTTTTAGTAAAAATATTTTGGATACAGTAGGGTGGGGTTGGGGCTGAGGGTCACGGTCGGCCATGTGAGCATCACAGGTGCCTGTGGGCTGTATTTTACCCACACTGTTTTATATTTGGCCTCACAGCCCTAAGAAAGACCTCCTTGCTCTTTAGGTCAGGACTGACCGTTCTACGTACAATCCCACACAGAAGTTGCCATCCTAAATAAACATTTAGTGCAGACTAAGGACACGAGTACACTGTTGAATTAAACCAGGAGCTGGTTCAGGTTTTCCAGAAATCGATATAATGTCACATGATTTTTGTGTCAGTGTGTATGTCCTCATGGAAGCTGGACTAGAAAGACCTTCTCACCCTGCCATGTTTTGCCTCTGTGTTGTAAGTAGATGGGGAGGTGGAGTGTTTCCCAGCCTTCCACTCAGTGAAGGCTCTTCTCAGACCATGGGAAGGGTGGGTAGGTGCAATGCTAAAACAGAAATGGATAGGGGGAAAAAGAAAAGTTCAGATTGCAGTCCAAACCCTTTTGTACTTGGCATTCAAAACTCAGCAAACCCTGCAGACACCCTGACACAAGTCATCAGAGATGCCAAAATGAGTCAAAAAAGCGTGTCCAGAATTGATTTGAAATAAACAACCCCCACATTAGTGTTTTTAAAAACCCACCTTCCAGGCGAAAAAATGCACGCTTAGCTGTATGTTATGTACTGAAGATTTTAAAACTGTTTTCAAGTGTGCCAAATCCAATGAAAAAAGTACAGTGGTGCCTCGCTAGACGATTGCCTCGCAGGACGAGGAAATCGCTAGACGATGCCTTTTTGCGATCGCTACTGCGCTTCGCAAAACGATGTCTCTCTATGGGGAATTTTCGCTAGACGATGAGGTTTCCCCATAGGAATGCGCCGACTAGTGGTGAAAAGCTGTCAGTGCATTCCGACGGGGACCCTCACTCGCTAGACGATGTTTCCCTATGGGAGATTTCGCAAGACGACGAGTTTTCCCTTTGGAACGCATTGAAGAGATTTCAATGCATTCCAATGGGAAAACGTGCTTCGCTAGACGATGTTTTCGCTAGACAGCGATCTTCGTGGAACGGATTAACATCGTCTAGCGAGGCACCACTGTAAGTGTATTGTGACATGTAGTCAAGCCCTAATTCAGTCCCATCAAAATTTGTAGGACTTGCTTCTGAATAATGCATATGAACTGGTACTGCTCAGGCAGTTGGAGCACCTGGCTGTGGATTTCGAGCTAACAGATCCACCACTGACATGGTATTTTCCCTCAGACAGCTACAGGACCTCAACAGATGGGAAACCTTGACATCTGAGCGCTCAGCCTGGAGGCAGGCAGTACAGCATGGCCTCTCCCAATTTGAAGAGACACTTGTCCAGCAGGCCGAGGCAAAGAGGCAGTCCCGAAAGCAGCAAAATCAGGGAGCTGGACAGGGGACAGATTGTATTTGTCCTCAGTGCGAAAGGGATTGTCACTCTCGAATTGGCCTTCTCAGCCACACTAGACACTGTTCCAAGACCTCTATTCAGAGCACATTACCATAGTCTCTCGAGACTGAAGGATGCCTACACACAAGAGACAATAATATAACATTTGGGAACTTTAGTATAAAAATAATAGGCTTACATTCATGAACAATTACTGTCCCACTGTTTACAAGACAGGTACATTTAACTGAAATTCTAACCTTAACTACAACTCTAAGCTTCATTCATAGCTCAGAGGATACTCAATGCAATTTTAAAAAAATAAATCCTGATGGTGAGAGTTAAAACATGTTCTCAGATCTTCCTTATCTTATCATTTTGCCTTGCCTGGCTCTTTTGTATTCCTTAGAGGCTCTCTTGTATACATCCCTGCAGTACTGTTACTGACCTTTTTCAGCCTCACTCTTCTATTTTTCCTGTGATTTTTTTGTTACTTTTGTTTGGGCTTTCTAAAATAATCAATAACATTCTAGCATTTGTCTCCAAGGTCACTAGGAAAATGTTCCCTCCCTAGCTATGCCGCACAGGCACTTAAAGATCAGGATACAGAGATGGCTTATCAGGATCACCTCTCCCCTCCCTCTAGCATTCTAGAGAGATATGAGGAATAATAAAAGTGTCATGATATATTTGCCTCTTCTAGATAATACTTGCCTCAAACATGCTAATGTATGATTTATGTGCACTTTCTTTTGACACCTCAGCTGAAAATACTATGCCTGAAATGAACAGATGGTGTATTAAATTGAATGATAACAAGAAAGAGCTGAAAGGCTTTGAACAGGGAGGGGGGAAAAGAAAGAGAGAATGAAAGCTATGCATTTTTGTTCATTAAAGAGGGCATGTGAACATTTTCCCCCTAGTTCTCTGAAAGGAAATTACTGTATTTCAGTATTTGCAGCTGCATTTTTGATAACCTGTTTTTAATGAGACAATCTAGACTAAAATGCAATAAAGATTTAATATATTTTTTTCCTGAAGTATCACAATCTAACCTCTTAGAATTATGTTATTCTTGCCATCTGAGTCCATTCAAACTGGTTGACTACTGTGTGCCTACCTAGATAGGTCTTTGATTGGATCTAGCAATGCCCTTATTATCTTTTGATACTCTACAAGGACCCTTCATTAGTTTTTTATTTCTCCCAAGGATCATGGGAACCTATCATTATAATCTGGGTCAGTCAGGACTGTATCCCAATATAGGCTCCTTTTAATATGCCTGAAATTAATCATGTTTGGGTTGGCTGCTGTGGAGAACTCATCACCCATCCTGTTGCCATGTAACTATTTACTGTTTGGTAACCTGGATTTTCAAAGTGAATCGGTTAGCTTCTTCACAGCCATAGCAGCTGCACAAAGTCCTCCTCAATGATGATGATGATGGTCTTCACAAAACTGGTAGCAAAGAAAAGAAGGTCCCTGAAGAGAAGCTGCTTGCAGTACTGTTCCAACTTAGAATCATAGAATAATGGAGTTGGGCCTATAAGGCTAACGAGTCTAATCCTTGCTCAATGCAGGAATCCAAATCAAAGGATATCTGACAGATGGTTGTCCAATTTTCTCTTGAATTCCTCCAGCATTGTGCATTTGGTAATTGCTTCCATTGTTGTATTGCTCTAAAAGTTAGGAAGTTTTTCCTGATATTCAACCGAAATCTAGCTTCCTGTAACTCAAGCCCATTATTATATGTCCTGCACTGTGGGATGATTGAGAACAGATTCAGCCCCTCCTCTAAATTACAAGCTTTCAAATATTTGAAAAGTGCTATCATCTCTTCCATCAGTCTTCTTTGTTCAAGGCTAAACATGCCCCATCTTTCCTCATAGGGCTTGTTTTCCAGTCCCTCTGATCATCCTTGTTGCCCTCCTCTAAACTTGTTCCAGTTTGTCAGCATCTTTCTCAAAGTGCAGTGTCCAGAACTGGGCACAGTACTCAAGATGAAGCCTAACCACTGTTGAATAGACGGGAACTAATACATCATGTGACTTGACTATACTTCTGTTAATGTAGCCTAAAATAGCATTTGCCTTTTTTTTTTTTTTGCAGCCACATTACATTTTTCTTAAGAAGGAGAGCTCTTCTAGCTTTCTTTGCATTTCTGACAGCTATGTGTTGATGATATCCCCACATAGAAAGGGAATAACCTCTATGCGATTGTGTTTTGACTCTGTTACTAGCATCGTCCCCTTTTTCAAGCCATGGTGGTTCAGGACCTTGTGGAAGCTGTAGTCCAAACTAACTTTTCCAGACTCTGCTTTTCATACATTAACATTGTGAATTTAAAACAAAAGTAACCTCTGATATGTCAGGAGGCACATGTACTTTATGTTGTGCTGCTGCTTTGGAAAATGTTTGCTGTTTCTGTCATAGTTGACATTAGTACTATAAAAGCATAAAGCAGCTGGGAAAACAAGACAGTTTGAATCCAGGCAAGGAGATGTAGGGACCGGTCAAAGCAGAACCAGGAGCTGCAGAATGAGACAGTGGGTCACCGTTGAGGGGATCTAAAAGGCCTTGTAGCTGAGGTGAAGTCCCACAGCAAGCAGGTGTATAGCCTTTTGTGCCCAGAAAGCTCTAAATACCAACCTTGCTAGTAGGGCTGGTCTTGCTATGCTGGTCTTGAAATGACCTCCTTCAGCCACCGCCATGAGGAGATCACAGATTACAGGCAAGAATCAGTATCTGAGTGCTGCGCCAAGACTTTTTAAAGAAATCAACCCTAGGAGATTGGGGAGATGCCATTTCGTCTCTGATTCAGGAAAAAGAAAGTGTCAGGCACTCTTGAGAGAGCAAAGCCAGCCCAGAGCCTGAAAACCAGGACAAGCTTGAGACATTTGGATGCTTGAGGCAAAAGGAGAAAATGGAACCCTCTCCATCTGACATGGAGAAACCAGTTAGACTGAGAGTGGGGTCTAATTTCAACACTAGCAACCGGATAGCATTCTCTACTTCATTTGAGTGGAGAAGGTTAGGTTAGGAACAAATCTGGTAAATTTTCTGGTAAAATCTGGCAGGGAAATGGCTCAGAAGAAATAGTGGAGGATTATTATTGTTGTCCCTAACATCCACCCATTTGAGGTAGTTTCCTCACTCTGCCTGATAGTAGGATTCGCTTAGCTGAGAACACTTCATTGCCAAATGATGTTCCAAACCACATAGACTACACGTATACATGATTTCAACTGCTGTAGTCATAGTGAGCAGCAAACAGATAAAAGTAATACAAAATATTGGGGCAGGGTTTGTCTAGAACCCAGAAAGAACAAGGAAACCACCAGTTAAGATCTCCCTGGGAGTAAATTCCATCCTCAGGATGTGAGTGCAGAACATTCATCTAATCATGGCAAATGGAGCCACCTGAAGAAAAGCTTCCAGTGATGATCTCAGTTGCTAGGCAAGTTCATACAGGATCTCAACTTGAAAAGGGAAGTCTAGCTGTAACTAATGTGACATCTTTATGGATCAGAGTTGCATTTTCATATATTTAGGTTATTACTGAGGACAGACGTTCTGCAACCTACACTTCTTTTGGCTGGGGGCTGGAACTGTTCATGAACAGGCAACCACTATGAGCTGTCTTGGACAAGACGTACAGAAGGTGACATGAGCTAATGTGAACTGAAAAATTGGGGTTGCAAGAAGAATTGCATCACCCACTTGAGCAAAGGCAGAGTTTTTATTCATTTAATCTCAAGTTGTTTTTGTTTTTGTTGCTATGTGTTTATGAGTGCTCTTTATCTTGTTTTACTATTTTATGTTCCTCAGCTGTTTACTTAAAGTACATATGCTGAACAAGGCTGCTGAGGGCAGGACATTTTGGAGGTCACTTATTTATAGGGTTGCCATACTTCAGAGGGGACTTGATGGCCTATACAACGTATGCCATAGATTGGGGGGGGGGGCTAGAAATTGGGAGAAGGAAGGAAAGATTTCTTTACTATTGGGTGCAGCAGTTCAATTGTCCTGATATTGTACTTTTGCCGTGATGTAACTTGAGAGTTCCAGGAGGATATCCCATAAAGAAATCACAGTTTATACATAAACAACTTCATTATGGAACTCAATTAGACTATCACAAGCAAAAACTTTATTTGTGCACATATGTAGTCACTCTACACCCATCTAAAACCATTTATGGTGCCGTTTGGCAATGGAAAATAATGAACAATATAATATAAACACTGATTGCTAGCATTAAGTCTATTTTCAGAAACTCATTTTCTGAAACCTTCTGATTATAAATTAAATTGCTGCCTTAGTTGTGAAAACAGATGGATTAATTATGAACATACATTCCACAGTTACTTTCACAAAATAAGAATGCTTAATCAGCCTTTTTTTGCCACTTATAAGAATATTGGTATGAGTTGCTGAAACTTTCCTTTGATTGCATTTCTGACATCATATTCATATTTATTCCTTTAAGCATGCATGGTGTTTTCTGTCACCAGGACAATCATAAATGTATAATGCAAACCAAGGTCCAGTTCTTAGCCATTAGTGAAACCAAGAGCATCTGCACTTCAGATATTCAATTAGTATTCATACACCAGGAACTTCATACATCTGTGCATTCTTTTTGCTGTGAAGTACTATAAACAACTCCTGCCAACCTAGCAGTTTGAAAGCATGCAAATGCAAGTAGATAGATAGGTACCACCTCGGTGGGAAGGTAATGGCGTTCCGTGTGTAGTCGCGCTGGCCACGTGACCACGGAAACTGTCTACGGACAAACGCTGGCTCTACGGCTTGGAGACGGGGATTAGCACCGCGCCCTAGAGTCGGACACGACTGGACTAAATGTCAAGGGGAACCTTTACCTTTACTATAAACAATATAGAAAGCAAGTCATGCTGCATTCTATGAACATTAGAAAGGTGTGTCTGGAATCCAAATTAAAATGAAAAAAAAAAATAGTGGCATGTCTTTTTTACGTTTCATTCCAGTATGAGATAACAGAAATGAAATCAACAAGTTCAGGCACATGTTTCTTTTTCCACTGATATGTGTTGCTTATCAGTGCTGTTGAAAAACAGTTTTTAAAAAGATTAATATATTTGGTGGGCATTCAACAGAGTCTTGTCCCATGATATGTGGGTCTCTCTACTTCAATATTGTGTTTAACAGAAAGTGGGCTTGTGTCACATCTAATGGTATAAACATAACCCAAATCTTCAGAACAGGAGCCTGGGAAGTATGAACCAAGACCTATGAGGACATCACAGATGAGCTAAGAGTGGAAGGTTCCCCTTGACATTTAGTCCAGTCGTGTCCGACTCTAGGGCGCAGTGCTCATCCCCGTTTCCAAGCCATAGAGCCAGCGTTTGTCCGAAGACAGTTTCCGTGGTCACGTGGCCAGCGCGACTAGACACGGAACGCCGTTACCTTCCCACTGAGGTGGTACCTATTTATCTACTTGCATTTGCATGCTTTCGAACTGCTAGGTTGGCAGGAGAAGAGTGGAAAGGTTACCTTTAAAAATAAAAAGTTGTTGTTCTTCAGCGTCAAGTCAGAACCAACTTATAGTGACCCGAATAGGGCTTTCAAGGTAAGTGAGATATGTAAGGAGTGGTTTTCCCAGTTCTGCTCTTTCACTCAGTTTCCAAGGCCAAGTGGGGATTTTAAACCTGTTCTCCAGAGTCCTAGTCCATCACTCTGACTACTACACCACACTGTTGTACATCTCCCCCAATACTCAGCCAGTCAGAGGTCCAAACCCCCCCCCCAAAAAAAAACCTTTGGAATAAAAAGACAGTAGGATCTTGTGCATGACTATTGCAATGCATTCTATATAGGACAGTCCTTGAATGCAGTCAAACAAATTAACTTTCTGAACCCCGTTTCTCATCATCTCCAGAAATACTATGAAATATATTTTCAGGAATTTAATAGATTGAAAAGGTGTTTCTGATTCCTTGGGCAACAGATTTCTTTTCACACAAGTACTTTCTTACCTAAACATTTTAAAAAATATCCTTATATAATGTCATCACTGTGCACATTGTATAAAGTGTAATGGTTGGATGCTGTTTACACTATTCTGTATGATAGTATAAAGGCATATCATGACATTGAAATTAAGCTGAATCCCTAGGTAAATTTAATTCACTGATCTATTTAAATTTACATATGATTAACCAACTAAGATGTCTTCAGATGGAAGAAAGCTCAAGCCCTGGTGCTTTGCCTGCCATCCCAGACTCACAACTTTCAAACCACTTGTTCAGCTCAGTTTACTACTTGCTGATCCCTGCATCTGCCTGCTTCCAAAACTAAAGAGACTTGCTGCTGCTCAGGAGTAACATGCAGATATTAGAGCAGGGCTAGACGTGGTGGCGCTGCGGGTTAAACCGCAGAAGCCTCTGTGCTGCAAGGTCAGAAGACCAGCATTCGTAAGATCGAATCCACGTGACGGAGTGAGCTCCTGTTGCTTGTCCCAGCTCCTGCCAACCTAGCAGTTCGAAAGCATGTAAATGCGAGTAGATAAATAGGTACCACCACGGTGGGAAGGTAACGGCGTTCCGTGTCTAGTCGCGCTGGCCACGTGACCACGGAAACTGTCTACGGACAAACGCTGGCTCTACGGCTTGGAGATGGGGATGAGCCCCACGCCCTAGAGTTGGACACGACTGGACTAAATGTCAAGGGGAACCTTTACCTTTAGCATTGCATATCAGCCAGCCCATGTAAGACTGAACTGTGAAAAGTTGCTTAAGCACATGCAGCATTTGGAACTGAATTTATTTCCCATTATCAGTGAAGCTTTGGAGAAAACATTTTTGGAACTTTAAGGCAAATTGACAGAAATGCCTAGGCCCAGGCATGGCTAGATGGCTCTTTTAACTGAAGGTTAAAAGAGCCATCTAGCATTATCCCCAACCATGTGTGTTATGTTTTCATTGATTTTGGCCTGAAAATAAAGCATAACTCAGGAATGCTACTTTTTGCATTTTGACTCCTCGAATCAGCCAGCCAGCATGGCCTGCGGGGGATTTTGGAAGATGTACTTTTGCAAGTGATAAGAAGTGATAGGTTCTTGAGGTCCTGCAAAATTTAGGAGAAGGTTGGAATTCCAACACATGAATGTACAGTTGTGATACGTGATACATCTGCTGCAGACTTGAATTTCTGGTAAAATTCCTTTTGCTACACAGTAGAGGTACAGAGACCCACAGAGGGAAATAGTTTCAAGTTCCCCAGAGTCCACCTTTTGCTTACCACAATTTCTATTGACGAACCTTGCAAACACAATTTCACAAAATGAGTCTTTTCTTATTCACAGTTATATAACAGGCAACATGAGCAAGTATAACAACAAAATGCTACAAATTGTGCACCCAAGTCCTAAGCTACAGCACCAATAAAGAAGTTGCTTGTAGAATTGCAGAGTTCCAGTGTCCATTTGAATTCAAATTCAGATAAGAAATTCAAGATATCTCCCTCAACTGGAAGCTTCAAAACCCTAAAATAAAATATCAGTTAAATTCTATGCAATTGATGAATACGCTATGTGGCTTCACTTCTCCAACACAAACATGTAAGAATTATACCTAGACCAAGTTGGCAAGGGCCTTAGCAGTCTAAGTGGCAAGACCAGCTCTAGCCTCTTTAGTTATCCTTCTCTTTCTGATTCAAATCTTTCATTCACAGTCCTGCTCTTTCTTAGTCCTGCCCCTTTGGGCTGAACCAATGTTTCATAAGGGTTACACTTTCTTTACTGCACACATACTTAGCAAATCCATAGCAAACAAACAACTGCTAAAGAGAGGGGGGGAAAAATATTCAGGAGAGATGTGGGTCTCTCTTTGAATTTAAAGTCTGGAGGGAACGATTGGTTAGTGCTGGACAGATACACAATCATTCCAGCCCAGAAAATTCCCTCCCAATCACTTAAACTATAGATAGCATGCAAAGTTGCAAACAAAATTCCAGCAATATCTAAGGCAAATATACACAATTTAGGTCCATCAAGCTAAATTCAGCACACTAAATTCAGACCACAAGTGTGGTCATCTTGAACCCTGACAACGTTCCTATCGTTGCAGTTTCAGGTGGAGAGCACAGACAGGAGATCTGCGAAGAGCGCTGTGTTCTGGACTAACAGGCTAGGCTGAGTTGGTCATCTGTTGGGATACGAATTGTATGGCTTGTCTACATCAAACAGAACTACGTGAAGGCTGTGCCAATCCCTATGTTAATCCAAAGACATCCATACAAAGTAGGATAGGAGATTAGTAAATTTGGCATTGGCATCACTGTTGAAATGACAGATTGTGGATGGATTCCTGCAGAAAATCCAGTGCAAATGTATATTAAAAGATACAGTCTAAGCTGTGAAAAGCAGCTGCTTCAGGAATCAGTGGGATTTGGGGGAGGGGGAGAATTCTATAGGGTGTTTCTTATAGGATTCTTGTGCTTTGATCATGTTGCTGTACTTGTCACACCACAACCAATTGTGACAAAGGGCTAAACTATGTTTTATAGATAACCCATCATTATTAGAAGGAATTCCTTAAGTGCTGAAAATGCTTGATTGTCACAGCAGGAGATTAGTCCACCTCATGCAGTCTGTGGTTTGCCAAAGCTTGCTTTGTTCTATGATTGATCTTTGGAAGCCAAACACAGACTTCATTTGCAAGTGTGATTTCCTGGACATGAACATCAGCCTTAGTCACATTTCTGGAACACCAACATGATTTCTGCTCTAATAACTGAAACATACAGTTTGGTTCATTTTAAAAATTTAAATTCAAGCATTGTTTGCAGAATGTATACAGGTGACAACATTTGTGCTTAAAATCTGAGCATTTTTCTGTGGCAACATGAAGCCATTAGTTTCCCTGGAAGGGGAAGAACCTCGTTTTTAAGCTGAGAGGTCTCTAAGATTATGCTACCCTGTTTCCCCGAAAATAACACCTAACCTGAAAATAAGTCCTAGTATGATTTTTCAGGATGCTCGTAATATAATCCCTACCCCAAAAATAAGCCCCAGTTAAGTGAAACCCCGCCTTCCACCAGCGACTCATTGTGCAGCAACCAGAAGAAGATGACATGACTGTATTTGAATAAATGTAGATTGTTGTACATGGAAAAAATAAAACATCCCCTGAAAATAAGCCCTAATGCGTTTTTTTGGAGCAAAAATTAATATAAGACCCTGTCTTATTTTCAGGGAAACTCTAAAGCCTCTGCCTTGATGTATTACAGTTTATATTGGCAACTGCCCTTGTTCCTGGTACTAGCAATCTTTACTTCCTTTCTGCTGGTCAAATGGCTTTCTCAGTTTGTTAGGCCAAGTCTTGAGAAATAATTAAAGTGTGACAGATTGCTCTTGACAGTGGTTCCCAGCCGATGACCCTTTCGACAGCTCTGTGCTTTGCTGTGTTTCTCATGTCATCGTCTTTGAAAAGGGAGACCGTAATAGAATAAGTGTCCATGCAATTGAATCTATGGCACATTCTCAAAGGGACATTTTTTTCCTGTGAAATTCATTGGCCTTTACTTTCGTCTGGCATCCTCCATTATATCTCTTCATAGTGGAAATAACCTCATCTGTTAGCTTAGATCTAAAAATCCAAAAGCTGTTTACAAGGGCTTTTGGAAAGGGGCCACGTTTATCTGTTCTATTATTTAATTGAACCAGTGTGTTTGTTAATGAATTGTTTCCTGTTTGTGTCATGTCTTTACAAGTAAATTAGGAAGAAAATCCATTTAAGCTGGCACTACGTAGATAACTTGGCTACAAGACCTGCTTTGTGCACTTAGCAAAATATGTATACCATTGTTTTCTTCTCTTCTTCTCCCTTCCCCCATCGCACTGCCCCTTTCTCTTTCTCTTTCCCTCTCCCCACCTCGCTTTCCTCAGTATGGCTTACAGTATGGCTGGGCCTGGTAATCCTTACTTGATCAAAATCTGATGGTTAATGTGTGTGAAGGGGAGACTCGCCGAGGGGCTATATCAATTTGTGGAAATCTTGTTAAGCCAGCAGTATGGAAGTTTTGCAATCATGAAGAATACATCAAGAGATGTAGCATATGGCAACAGAACATGCTGGCAGAATGACCAAAATTGGTTGGGGCCATGAAGAGGAGATGAAGAGTAAAGGGGAGAAGCATATTGAGGCCTTAGCCAACACCCACAATCCACAGCCATTCTGCAGTTTTACACTGGCCAAAAAACTGTGCAGGAAATTTAAATCTTTAGCAATCAGTGCCATCATATTGATAACTGCTGTGCATTTCTATAACACACATAAAATAAAATATAACTCAATAACAATCACAGAATATCACTATATTTAAACACGAGAGCCAAAGTGGTGGATTGGATAGAGTGTCAAATTAGGACTCGGGAGACCTGGGTTCAAATCCCTTCTCAGCCATGGAAACTCATTGGTGTGGGGGTCGGCAACGGTAAAGCCACTCTTAAATATCTCATATACTTCTAAAATCCATTAGGGATTGTTATAAGTCAGATGTGGCTTTATAGCATTTAACAACATATAAAACCAAGACAGGGAGGTTCTCTCTCAGATGCTAAGGTACGTAGCATAGTGCTATACCTCCTCAGTCCCTTATTATATATATTTATTATTCACCAGAGAAACTTTGGGGGTGGGAAATTATGAGGAAAGGGCATATCTGCACAAAACAGCTTCTCCTCATGACAGATGTGGTATCTTAAGAGCACTATTAATATTTTCCTGCCTGGAAACCTATTTGTTTGTTACATTTGTTTTCATATATACAATTTCCCACACCTTCTCCAAAGGAGCTCAAGGTGTGATACATAATAGTCTGCTCCATTTTATCATCACATTGACCCTGTGAGGCAGGCTAAATGTAGAGACAGTGAGTGGCCAAAAGTCATCCAGCGAGCTACATGGCCAAGTCACCCATGTGGGGATTGGGATCTCTCCAACCCTACCTTTGACAAGACCATGCTGAATGTTCCCATCCCAATTCAGTCATTAGTATTAAAATACAATCATGATCAATACAATCATGATCAATACAATCTCTTTCACTAGAGAAAACAGATACTCCCGCACCTGCAGATACAGTGGTAGTTAAGAAGTCGCCGCACTGGGCTGCCTGTCCTCCAGCAACAGCAAATCCCAAAGGAAGCATTTCTAAGCTTATTTAAATATTAATAACCTGGTAACCAGGAAACAGTGAGACGTCAGAGATTTCACATAGAAAGAGCCAAAGTATAATTTTAATTATTATTTTTAAGAAATTCATTCACCCAAACTTTGGTCCTTTGTGCCTTTCTGGTCTCCAGCCTTAAAAATGAGATGCGTAACTGGCATAAAATCTTTCACTTGTATTTCCAGTGCTGCAAAACTTATTTCATTTTAGCATTAAAGCTTGAAACATAATAAATTAAATTGTTTTTAAATAATATATTTATCTCCATTTTGTCCTGTTTATTAATTTTAATCCTCATTGACTATAATAATTGACCTTTAACAGGTTTGGGCTTTAATTGCCTGTATCCTCTTGTGGAGCTCCACCAGCAGACCAGGAATGGCATCACCAGCACCTGATGATTGCCGCTCATTAAAGAATTCCTTTTTCAGTTTTGAGGTGCTCCTGACATCATTTCATTGTTCTCCAGCTGCATGCATTCCCAAATCCAAAAAAGAAACCTTTAATAATCAGCAGTCTGTCACGGGTGGTGTGGTCACTCTTACTCCCCTGACAAAGCTCCACATGTGGATAGTGGTCTTTGTCTTGTACTTAATTTGCACAGGGATTCCTTGCTGGAGAAAGAGCATGTCACCAGAAAGGAAAGGGGGAGGCAAAAGTGAACTTCCACTTTGAATCAAGTGAACTCCTGCCAAGAAATAATTGATAACCTAGGGACACTTTTGTGGGCCTTTTTTTTTTTTAATGCAACCTCTCTCATTTGAATAATTTGCCCCTGGTTTCAGGAACTGCCAATCCCTGTTTTAATGGTTGGAATCCTATACCAATGGCCCCTTTGTTATGTCTTCCTGAGAGATAAACATACTCCTTGTACCAAAGTTATAATCACTTCTCTCCTTGATGTGTATAATCCAGTTGGATACAGCTTTTGAATTCGGTGTTTTTTGGTTGTTACAAAATTTTAACAATGCAAAACAACATTGGAAAGGCAGGGGCGAGGAAAGAGAGTCTGCCTCAAGAGCAGTATATCAATTTGAGAGGAGGTAAATATTCTTCATACTTGCTAATCATTGGGTAACAAAGAATGTCTCGGGGGTGTCTAGCACAGGTATCTGGACAGCTGAGGTAAGCAATCTAGTGCCCTCCTAGATTCCAGTTCTCTGCAGCCCCAGCCAGCATGACCAGCTATGCAAATTGGAGTGCAAAACATCCCAAGACCACCACATCATCTGCAGAAGGCTACATGGTGTAAAAGCAAGTAAAACAACACATTTTCTATCCATTAAGGGTCAGTAGGTAGAGGAATCTGGCCCTTCCGATGCTACACTGCAGTGCCTTTTTGTCTACTAGGAGGGGTGAGTGGAGCTAGTAGCAATAGCCGTTTCTATCATACCCCCCCATGGAAACATAATTCTGCAGAACTATTACGTTTATAAACCACTTCAATCTTTACATTGCGAAAACAAGAGCACGTGCTTTGCATGTAGAAGATACCTGGTCTCCGCTGTTAAAGGGATCAGGTGGGCATTGATGTGAAACACCTCTGCAGGGAACCCTGGGGAGCTCCTGCCTATGAGGGGAGATGGTATTCAAGCAGACAACGGAGTAGGGAGAACAATGGTCTGACCTGGTGTCAGGCTTCCTCCTGTGTTCTCATGATAGGCTCCTTTGTCTGTAAGGTACTGCCAGAGTTTGTTGTTTTTCCTGCAATACGGTTGCCACACTGGGATGAAAATCAGTTTGGCAAGAAGACTTAAATTTGACCAGATGCGCTGTTGTTTATTCCGAAAAATGACAAAAGCCAGCTAAATGACAAAGCATCTAATGATCTGTTATGACTACAGTGAGAAAGAGAACTATGAATGTTGGTGTTTTGTTTTGTTTTTGTTCTCTTTCGTTGTTGTTGTTTTGCAACATTGTAATAGCAGGATGTAAAAACACAACAGAGGCCATATATGCAAAATTAACCCCACATAAAAATGACCTATATTAAACCTACCAACTAAATGGACTTATGGCACGAAATGGAATGCTACATTCAGCATTGGTGCCTAGCCCTGTGCTTTTTATAGCCTGTGTGGTACATGGCCAGACATAGATAATACGAGTCATCAACTGATATTGTCTATCCTCCAGACTAGTAGGTTCTGCCTGCATCAGTCCCATAAAATATACATTGATGAACTGCTGGATAGCTCCATGGTTTAGGTGTCTGGGATTTGATTCTTTTTCTTCTCCTTTGAAATATACTTTTTTGACAGTGTAAGCTAGAAAGGAGCAAATCAACCAGGACAGCTAGTATGACTCCAGTGAGAAACTGTGTTCCTCTTTTACGTGCCTGTCAACAGATCACACAAAAAACATCTGGTCTGGGCACAGCTAAAAATAGAATCATCACAGGGTATAGAATTGAATACTTCTTTTCTAAAACTATTTAGACAACATGGAGAGTCCAAATCTTTTTGTCCTGGATGTGTGGGAAACTAACTTTTTAAAAATAAGTTTCACCACCAAAATAAGTTTGGTGGTGGGGAACACAGTTAAATTGTATTTTAGTTTGTATGTTATATGTTTTTGTTTAAATTTAAAATAAAAAAAATTAAAAAAAAATAAGTTTCACTTCAATATCAATAATAGTAATGAGAAATAGATGGCAAATGTATAATTTGGAAAAATAAATCCCAACTACCATCCTCACAGGAATAAACAAAAGTCATCCGTGTTACTGTTTTCAGGGACTCCTGAGTATTGCTAATCCCACAGAAGGTGATTTGATGACAGATTGAAAGCAAAGTAGCTTTCCATGTCACCTTGGCCTGCTTCTAAACAAGCTGGCCGCTGCAGCAAAGTCTATGCAGGCCAGGGCACCTGACTAAAAACAGGCATAGACTTAACAAATAGAATCCTACCAACAACTCAGGTCAGCCCAGTTGGAGAGATCCAAAGCCGAAGTCCATGGATAGCCTTAATGTTGAACTCGGCCAGTAGTTTCAGAAAACAAGTAGGACGTGTCCAGGAAGTGTGATCAAGCTCTCAAAACAGTCATGCACAGCAAGGAATCATTCACAAAGGTCATGCTGAAAGCAGGCAGGGACAGGGCAAAAGACCCTGTCTCCAATGAAGTCCTAATTGCAGCCTAAGATTTAATTAACGGGTGATGCTCTAGCCAGAGCTACAGGCATTTGGTTAGTTGCAGGAGGAACTCAGCCTCAGGCTTTGGCTTCCTGGTCTGACTGGGAGGAAGAGCTTTCCCACAGGTAGATCTCCTCCTCTTGAGGAGGATTTTTCTTCTGAGGACCCTTTCCCTGCAGCTGGGCACTTCAGCTAGGCACTTCCAGCCAGACCTGTGCCTTTCTCCTGTGCCACTCTAGTGGGCTGGGAGGGGCTCCCGCCTCCTCCTTGGATTCAGGCATGGAGCTGCCTTCTTCTGAGAATGCAGCCTCCTGGGGCCCCAAGGTTCCATCAGGGCCCATCTGATCCCTGTAAACAGGTCAAGCCAGATATCTCCTACCTGCAAAGCACATGCAAAACTTACTTTAGCAGTGCAACTAGCCATGTTCTACAGGAGCCAGCAGTTCCTCCTTACCGGGATTGAAATGTTCTGGCACAGCCTCATTGTAAGATTTGTCCAGCAGAGCAACGGCACACTTTGGCCTTCAGATTTATTTGCCAAGACATTTTGGTCTTCACTTTGGCCTTGTTGTTATTCTGTGCCATCATGTCAGATCCCACTTATAGGGACCCTAATAGGACTTACAAGGTAGGTGAGATATTTAAGGAAGGCTTTTACCAGTTCTACATCCCCAATGAGTTTCTGTGGCATAGCTTGGATTCAAACCCAGTCTGTCACTCTATCCATGAAACCACACTGGATATCCCCCTTTCATTAGCTGACTACATGGAATATGCCAACTCTTGTCAGATTTTGGAAGGTAAGCAGAAAAAAGAGAAACCAGAAGTCCTCTAGCACCTTTGAGACCAGCTAGGTCTTATTTTTCATAAGTTTTCATGTGCACTTCCCCAGAAGCAAGCTAAGCAATAATGCCAGGAAAAGTCGAAGGTAGGAGAAAAAGAAGAGGACAAAATGAGAGGTGGATTTACTGTATAAGGAAGCCATAGGCTTGAGTTTGCAAGAGCTGAGCACAGTTGTTAACAATAGGACATTCTGGAAGTACTCATTCATAAGGTCACCAGAAGTGAATTGACAGCAAACAACAACAAAGCAGGGTTGGGCCTGGTTTGTACTTGGATGGGAGGCTCCAAGGGGTACCAGGAATCTCCTGGTAGGGCTGGGAGAGAATCCTGCCTGAAATCCTGGAGAGCTGCAGCTAGAATGGACAGTTCTGGTCTAGACTGGCCAATTGGCTGACTCCATATCAGGCAATTCCCTATGTTCCTGAGGTACCTGGACACAATCTGAGAATGCTGAACACTTTCAAATCTTCTAGTAGCTCATTTGAAACAAACCAATAAAGAGGAAAAAATGGAAAAGAAGACATTTATTTGAAATGGATCAGTGAGGTGCCCCCCAACCTGGTGAAACTGCTGGCCTTGGGATTTCCCATCAATAATTTTATCAGCTCCAGCTGACTGGTGAGATTGCTTTCCCCACTCGCTTCCCGTCACTGTCCTCCTGCACCCCAGGCGACTGAGTTCTCTGTACTCATCACCTGGATACAGTCAGTTCAGTACTAGCCTCAGTCTCCATCCTTAAAGCCAGGGAAGTCCTTGTTGTCACGAACAAGCCGAGTCTGAGACCGGGCTTGATGCCTTTCAGTGAGGGCTGGTCAAGGTGACTGGCGAGCAGTGGTGCTCCTCTTGCTTTATGGAGAGCCTTCTCGTTCTCTTATGCTGGTGTTTGCACTCCCAGAACTTCAGCTGAGTGGGGGTGGGGGCTCTGTAGGACTTGTTGGGCATCTTAGGCATCCTGGAGACTCTAGGGCTGGAGCCTTTTCTGGACCTGGGATGGCCAACCTTGGCCCCTAGCCACTGGGATACTGCTGGCAGGCTCTTGCCAGGGGGTGTCATCCTGCTCAGCAATCAGCATTTCCTTAATGACTTGAAATTTGCTGCCAAGCTCTATAAGGTTTCCCTTCCACAGGAGTAAATTGATAATGGGAGTCTGGCCAAAAAAAGAGAGAGGAAATCAAAAAGAAACAAAAGATTAACAAGATAGATTCGTTGAAACTATCTAGACCCAAAGTTAAACTTCAGAATATTAAAGTGAATCTAGTATACAAAACTATGATAAGAATATTCGCCAAACTAACAAAAATGCCTAGATTTTGGGTGTACTTAAATCTCTCTCTCTCTCTCTCTCTCTCTCTCTGTGTGTGTGTGTGTGTGTGAAAATAATAGTATATACACCCGTGTGCACACAATTACATTTTTCTCTAAGATATCTCACAGCAAGAAAGTTACAATTTATTTCTGATGGATGGGAAAAGAGAGCAGAGTATAGCAGCACACTCACAGCAGGCAGGAAAGAAAAGAACGTAGTCAAAATGTGACCTCAAAACATAAACTAGAAGTTTTTGTGTTCTGATGATTGCTGAAGTCTGGGTCATGCGACAAAGGGTTTCTTGGCTCCCTTTGTAGACTCCCATGCACTTAAATATTTCAAAGCTACTTTGTTCCTCTAAAGAACCACCACATCATTTGTGTCACAAACAACCTGGAGGGACAAGAAACAGAAGACTGCCAGACTGATATTTTCCTCCATTTCATTGGCTGAACTTCCATCAGAAGCTGCTTTGAGTCACTAATCATCTTGCTTCTCCTAAACACCTATTATTAAAAAATACCAGGCACAGTCAATCAAAATTATAAAAACATTGACTGGTATTATATAACAGATACAAATATTAACAAAAAACCTAAGTATCTGTAAAATATTGACAGAGTATATATGCTGTTCCCAATTTTGTAGTTCTGATTGTGTTATTCCTGGGATCTGCAGCTGTTTATAATACAGTATTAAATTTATTGATATTATGAAAGTTCCCAAAGCCCTGATGCCGATGGGGACCACTGAGGTATGTTTCATCCACAAGAGAGATATTTCAATTTTCAGGTCTCTGTATTTTTTAGTTTTTCTCTTTCTTGTTTCTTCAACTCTGGCATCTCCTGAAATTGCAACGTTAATTCCAGACCTTTCTTCATTCTATAACTACTATGTCTGGTGTGTTATGTTCAAGGTGTTTATCAGTTTGGATCCGGAAATCCCACAAGATGTTGACTTCGTCATTTTCTGACACCTTCTGTGCCTGATGTTCCCATGGGTTTTTGAAGATTGGCAAGTTATATTTTTTGCATAATGACCAGTGCACTAATTTTGCCACACTATCATGTTTAATTTTGTAATTTGTTTGTGTAGTCTTTGGACATTCACAGATGAGGTGTGACACAGTTTCATCTTTTTCTTTTTCTTTGCTGTTAGCACTACTTCCTTGGACTTAGCTTTCATAATGTTCATTTGGAGTGCTTGTTCTTGTGCAGCAAAAATCAAGCCTTCGGTTTCTTTCTCAATGGTCCTCAGTTTTATCCATGCCCATGTTGAATTATTATGTCTTCCATCAATATTTCTCAGATGTTGTCCGTGTAGTGGCTTATTTTTCCTACTGTCTAATTTATTTTCAAATTGTTATTTCTTATATTGAGCCTTTGTTTCTGTTGTTTTCAATATATTCTCCATTTTCATAGCCTTAAGTAATTTTTCTCTACTGTACTGATATAATCATTTAGGCTTCTTTTTTCCTCCTCTACTACCTGCTGTATTAGCAATAATCCATGGCCTCCCATTTTTCATGGTAAATATAATCTGTCCACATCACTTATTGGATGTAGTGTATGATGTATATTCATTAGTTTCTGTGTTTTTTGACCCAATTCACATTTTGTGTCTCCTTAAGATAATCCGCAATTCTCCAGAAATGTTTGAGATAAAAATGGAATACATTTCATTAAAACTGAATATATATATATATATTAATATATATATTAATAAAAACAAATATGCTGCCAATGTTCCAGCTACACCCAGGAGTAGCTTAACATATCACACAATTTCCATCCGTGGTTTCTTTATTATGGACAGACAAGCTGGAGTTCTGGATTCAGGCAGAACAATAAGCCATTAGTCATGGGCAGATGGCCTATGGCTTATTTAACCTGCTTGCAGTGGGAGTGACTGGACAGGATGCAACGGCATGCTGCCACATTTTCAGTTACTTACTGTGATGTCCAAAGGTGCCTATAGTGTGATTACTCAGTAGAACCCAATCCTTGCTTCTCTAGAATATTTTAACAACCAGTTAGCTCTTAGAATTTTCCATGGGGCATAGGAACATGTCACCTGCACTGAAAAAGCCAGACCTTGAACATTCATTGTGCAGAGCTTGGGAAAGTTACTTTTTTGGACTACAACTCTTATGATCTCTTAGCTATCATGGCCAGTGGCCATACAGGCTGGAGGACTTTAGTACAACAAGTGGTCCACTTATATACCACCCCACAGCACTTAAAGCACTCTCTATATGTTGCCCCCTGAACCCATGAACTGGATACTCAGTTTACTGACCTCAGAAAGATGGAAGGCTGAGTCAACCCTGAGCTGGCTACCTGAGCTCAGGACTGAACTTAGGTCATGAGCCAAGTCTTGGCTGCAATACTGCAGTTTAACCATTGTGCCACAAGACTCCAAATAATAATAATAATAATAATAATAATAATAATAATAATAATAATAATAATAATAATAATAATAATAATAATAATAATAATAATAATTGGGTGGATTCTTGGAGTTGTAGTCCAAACAGAGTTACTTTCTGAAAGCTCTGTTGTTCCATCAGTCATGTTATAACTTTATCACCTGTCCGACTGGGGTTGGCAATCACTCAGTGCATATTACACCATCATGCCAACTGGCTGAGAATGAGGACATTTCTCACACCTTTTTCTGGGCTGCACCTTTTCTGCTCTCAGGTCTGCGTCTCCATTTCAAATGTTTTTCTATTCATTCCAGATCAGTAGGTCAGGAGAAGGGTTCTGTCCCTACTGAGTATGCGCAGGGGACACCTTTTTTGAGGATGCCTTCATCCTTCTTTGAGGACGCATGCATACTTCATCTGCAGTTTGAAAGAGTATGGACAAGGCAAAGCTATGCCATGTATGTACTCTAACCCTTTTATCTGTGATAGCAAATGTAACTTGAAAACAACAGTAGAATTGTTTTGCCCTTCAGAAAGACAAAGTCTTAAATCCAAGCTGTGTATTAGTATTCAAGAAATCTCCAGAAATAGACGCACCACTGTCCCCTGCCTATGCGTCAGCACCTGTTTAATTCAGTCTATGGACTCCTGTGGAGACTATCTTGGAAACAGAGCTTCCACGCTGTAGAAGGGTATTATTAGAGAAGCCAAGTGCTGTCTATTATTTGGCATTGCAACCGACAAAGAGGCGTCTCCCAACAGCAACGACGGGTTGCTACATTCTACGTTCAGACACATTTTCCACTTCTTCAAGAACCTGCTCAGCAGGAGAGCTATCTTGTCAAGCTTTCCCCCAAAAGGCTTGGCGTTCAGCACAGTGCTCTGCTGCCTGGGGGATTTTAGGAGTTGTAGTACCAAAACCCAAATTCTCTGAGCTCCAGTATGAGGAACAACCAAGGGTACCACGAGTGATTGCTGGGACTGAACCAGAGCAGTTGTCTTAAGCTGTCACTTTGCTTAAGCCACTTCAGGAACTAATCAGTAGTGTGTATGTGTTCTGTTCTGTCAAGTCGGAACCAACTTATAGCAACCCTAATAGGGCGTTCTTTAAAATATATATATAAATGGTCACAGACCTGATAAAATGCATTAATTTTTTTTAATAACATGGACATAACTGAAAACCAAAAATTAATATAAAACAGAGGTAAGAATTGTCTTACGTATTCTTTGTGCAGAAACAAGAAACTTGGCCACTAGTACTGAACTGGACTTATTGGTATCCGCTAAAAAAATATTTTAGATATCAATCCAAGGTCCTGCCTGGGAAATCTCTCATGACAGGGTTAGGAAGTCTGGTACAGTCATCCCTGGGAAAACCGCAAATGAAAAGGACATGCTCCAGCGTTTCAATTTCTTTGTCACTACCCGGCCATAATTGATTTTCATATGGTACACCACAAAAAAAATATATAATAGGGCTTTCAAGTTAAGTGAGATATTTACTGAGTGGTTTTACCAGTTCCACCTCCCCCCAGTGAGTTTCAATGGCCAAGTGGGGATTTGAACCCTGTTCTCCAGAGTCCTAGTCCAGCGGTCCTTAATCTTTTTTTTTAACCACAGACCCTCTTAAAATATATTTTGTTGCCATGGACCACCAAGACTTAACTCAAGATTTAAAACCCTAAAGTGTATCAAATGTTTATTTCATATTTATTTAATATTTAATATGGAATTGCAAGCACATAAAATCATTAATATGACACACCTATACAAAACATCACATGGAAATGAAAACTAAAAAATGATATGAATATAATTTGTACAAAACTGTACCTTATTAAACACAAGTTGGGTGAAAAAAAGAGAACATATTATATTCATATAATTATAATTAATGAGAAGGCTGGTGCTATGTTTCACTTACAAACCTTGTTATATCAGGCTTAATAGCTGAAACTTGTGAAGTTAATCAACATATATTCCTCGCTATAAAGGCAACACTTTTTAAGCTGACTAGAAGAAGTTTCAGTTTGCTTTGAACACCATGCACCCTCATCAACATCATCAGTTCTTTTATGTTCCAAATTCAGCCAGCAATCCATTCTGAGGCTCAGCTAAAATGTATTGTTACAAAATTCACTGCGATAATATCAAGAAGTCGCTTTAGCAGACAATATCCAAATGGTTTTATTAGCAGAAATTGAAGAAGAAACACAATCACAAAGTCCATCCCAACACTCACACTGACACTGATTGACTCTAACTCTCTCTTCCTGCAGCCTTTGACTGTCTGTGCAATAGCAAGAAATGTCACATGCTTTCTCTCAGCCACTCTGCATGTTCTCACTGTGTGCAGAAATATCAGTTATTTGCTATCAAACATTTATTTTCATAACTGAATTTTTGCTTTTGTTTTTTTTAATGGGCGGTAAGTTAGAAAAACCAAGTTTTACACAAACAAGCAAGAGAAATTAAGATTTTGTTCTACGTTTCCTTTTCTTTCTTTCTTTCTTTCTTTCTTTCTTTCTTTCTTTCTTTCTTTCTTTTTTAACTGCAAAAGATCATAACATTTCTTCAAGGACCCCCTTCCTCCTGCTGCCTCATGGAGGTGAAGACAGGAGGGGACAAGGAGATTTTTAAGAGATTGTATTTTATAAGGGAACAGGAGGGAGAATGGAAGAAAGAAATTAACAACAGCATTCAGCTAAAATTGTCAACAGGGCAATCACTACCAAACAGTTGGACAGAGAGCTGTACAGTATTGGGAGGGAAAGGGAGAGAGAGAACCAAATGCCCTGTCAAAGCAGGTGGGCAGTGGTAGTGACCTGTGACTTTCCTTCTTGGTCCAGAGGAACATAAGGTCAGATTCTAGTTGTAACACATACAGTTCTACCCCACCCTCCACCGCCAGACCTCAGCAAATCAGGAAGATGCATGCAGTAGGTCAATGCTGCAGGGAACCATTTCAATGGCATTGCTGCCCCTCTGCCTAGAAGGTCATCAGGCGCCCTCTTCGCCTTCTTCTCTGAGTTAGGAGAAGGTGCTACAGTGTTTACAGCTCTGCAAAGGCTGGGGCGTGATGCACCTGCACCAGCCTAAAGAGTGGCTCTCTGTGAGGGTTCTTCCTTCACTCCAGGCTGATCTATGCCCTTCTCAGGCTTGACCAAATCCACCGCCGACTTCGTTTCAGCTTTTAAACATTCAACATTTATTTCTGGAACTTCCAAAAAACACTGTTCAATTCATCTTTAACATCCAGCAACTTGTCTGTACCCAACAGGGTACAAAACAGGTTTTTCCTTTGAGGTATAAACAGGTTTTCAAAGGTATAGTCCCATTGTCCGCATATGTCCTTAGGGTCCACATCCATTCATGTTGACCCTGATGGTATTGGCAACAGGGGCACCTGCTCCTTGGGCTGGACTCCAGCTCCCAGTGGTTCATCTCCTGGGTTTGGAACATCCCAGGGTCCAGGGCTGTCAACCTCGCCAATCCCATGCACAACCATCCATCTTGCCCTTTCTCTTTTCTCCCTTTCTTTCTTGGCTCTTTCCTCTTGGATCTTCCTACCCCACTCTCAGGCTTCCTTTTCTCCCCAGTAAGAGGGTTTCTGGGTGGTGACCCCTCTCCTCCTTCTTTCAGCTTCTTCCCAGAGAACCACCAATCTTTCCTATCAGTGGGTCCAGGGATTTTCTATCCAGATCCACTCCCACCCTGGTGGGAGTACCTTTTCAGTTCTGCTTTCCTTGGCTCCTCCTGCCTCTACTGTCCTTTCCTTCAATGCCACTCCCTTACATACCCTCTCCTCCTGCTTCTCATTTCATGTCTCCTCCAATGGACCAATCTTTTCCCCTCTCATTCCTGCCCTTTCTAATTGTCCAGTCACTTCCTTTACTGTGTCCTCTATTAATTCAGGTTTCTTCTCCTTCCTTCCTTTTCATGTGCTGTTTGTCTTCTACAGTGGTGCCTCGACTTACAAACGCCCCTCCTTACGACCATTTCGAGTTACGACCAGCTCCGGCCACAAAATTTTGCTTCTACTTGCGACCGGAGCTTCCACTTATGAACAGAAAAAGGTAGGGGAAAAAGGCGGGAAATTCAAATTTCTAACTGAAGGTGGCGACGAGGCTGCTTCTTTGTAGCTCTTTCGCCCCAGCAGTTAGAGAGTGTGCGTCAGAGGAGGCTTGGGACTGCCTCCTTCTGCTTCTGAGAGCGTGTATGTGTGTTTGCAGGGAGGCTTCGGGCTGCCTGGTAAGGTAAGGTGCTGCTTTCTGCTATTTAAAAACTGTTCTGGGTGTTTTTGCAGTGTGGTTTTGATCTGGGGGGGTTATGTTTCTGTGCTGTGATGGGTCTTGGGGGGTTTGTTTGTCTTTTGGTTTTTTTCCCCCCCATTTCCGATGGGTCTTGGGGGGTTTAGTTGCTTTTTGGATTCCCCCCCCCCAATTTCCAATGGGTCTTGGGGGGTTTCCTTGCTTTTTGGATTTTTTCCCCCATTTCTGATGGGTCGGGGGGTTTCCTTGCTTCTTGGATTTTCCCCCCCATTTCCGATGGGTCTTGGGGAGTTTGTTTGCTTTTTAGTTTTTTTTCCCCCATTTCCGATCTTGCACGATCTGCTTGATTGCTTTTTGCTTTGTCTTGTTTGCATTTGCAATGGGTCTTGCACGGTTGATTAGTTTTTGGTTTGTTTTCTTTGCATTAGGTCTTGCATGCTTGATTGCTTTTTGCTTTGTCTTGTTTGCATTTGCAATGGGTCTTGCACAGTTGATTGCTTTTCTTTTCTTTTCCCCCCTTCGGCTGGAAGGGATTAATCGCGTTTCCGACCGGTCTTGCAGTGATTTTTTTGTGTGTGTGATTTTTTTCTTCGGCCGGAACGGATTAATTGCATTTCAATGCATTCCAATGGGAAATGGTGCTTCGACTTACGGCCATTTTGAGTTACGACCATCTTCCTGAACCAATTAAGTTCATAAGTCGAGGCACCACTGTATCTCTAACGCCCTATCTATGCCTGTGTTCTGCCTGATATTTCACTCCTTCTTGTTGAATGGATGGTGCTTGGGTGGAGATGCCTTCAGATCCACCCCCTGGCTCACACCCTCCTCAATTTTTCTCTGGCTGAGAAGAACTACCACCAGCACCCTGCTTCTTCCCTGTCCCACCTCAGAGGACTGGAGTGTGTGAACAGGATCCTCTCCCCTTCTTTCTTTCTTTGTAGTTTGTATTGTAGTTTTATAATCCAGATTTCAATTATAGCTGTATAAACAGTGAGAAATAAAAAATATTCAAATTATATATAGTGTGGCATTAATAAAGCACATATTTGAAACATATCCCTTGCAACTATATTATTCATTCTTTCTTTAAACACACATCCAAGATGGAAGAATGTCTTCTAATAGGTTCAACAGAACTATGGTTTTATTTGGCTACCCTGAAATTAAATTTCTCCTTCCATATAAATAATTACTGACCACAATTGATGAAAATGATGAAGTCAAGATCTTGTGGGATTTCTGGATCCAAACTGATAGACACCTTGAACATAACATAACACACCAGACATAGTCGTAATAGAATGAAAACATGTCTGACTTTGCAATTCCGGGGGATGCCAGAGTTGAAAATAAAGAATTGGAAAACTAACAAAATACAGAGACCTGGCAATTGAAAAATCTTTCTTATGGATGAAACACACTTCAGTGGTCCCCGTAGTCATCGGGGACTTTGGGAACAATATCAAGAAATTTCACACAATAATATAAGCAGTTGCCGATCTCAGAAATAACACCATCAGAGCTACAAAAATGGCAATATTAGGAACAGCATACATACTGTGATGATATTTAACAGATACTTAGGTTTTTGGTTACAATTTGTATCTATTATATAATACCAGTCAATGTTTTTATAATTTTGATTGACTGTACCTGGTGTTTAACAACAACAACAACAACAAAACAACAACAAAACAACAACAACAACAACAACAACAACAACAACAATAATAATAATAATAATAATAATAATAATAATAATAATAATAATAATAATAATAATAATAACAATAATAATAATTCTGCCAAGAAAATGATGAAACTGTGTCACACCTCATCTGCGAATGTCCAAAGATTGCACAAACAGATTACAACGTTAGACATGATAGAATGGCAAAGTTAGTGCACTGGTCATTATGCAAAAAATATAACTTGCCAGCCTCCAAAAACCCATGGGAACATCAGGTAGAGAAGGTGTCAGAAAATGACGAAGTCAAGATCTTGTGGGATTTCCGGATCCAAACAGACAGACACTTTGAACATAACACACCAGACATAGTAGTAATAGAACAAAGAAATGTCCAGATCATTGACATTGCAATTCCAGGGGATGCCAGAGTTGAAAATAACAAAGTACAGAGACCTGGCAATCGAGAAACATCTCGCCTCTGGAAGAAACACACTTCAGTGGTCCCCGTAGTCATTGGGGCTTTGGGAACAATATCAAGAAACTTCATGCAGTACTATAAGCAGTTGCAGATCTCAGAAATCACACCATCAGAGCTGCAAAAAATGGCAATATTAGGAACAGCATACATACTGTGCCGATATTTGACAGATACTTAAGTTTTTGGTTAAAACTTGTATCTAGTCAATGTTTTTATAATTTTGATTGATTGTGCCTGGTGTTTTTGAAGAAGAAGAAGTCAAAGAAAATAAAAAAGAGGAAACATCCCTCCAAACGATTTGGGACACAGCTAAAGCATATTTCAGAGGATTAGCCGTATCATATATAGCCAAAAGGAATAAAGAAAAAAACCAACAACTTACAAAACTGAAGGAAGAATTTAAGAAACTGGAGCTAGAACTACAAAAAGAACCGCAGAAGAAAATTCTTAAAAACCAGATGGAGATAGTAAAACTTAATAGAATCAGAAGAATTAGCTCAACAAGTTAAAAGGGCTAAACAAAATTTCTTTGAGAATGCCAACAAACCTGGAAGATGGCTATCCTATAGATTGAAAAAAGAAAAACAAAAAAGATTAATAAAGAAGCTGCAAGATGGAAATGGAGACTTACAATATCAAAAAGAGAAAATAAAAAAATAACTAAAGAATATTATGCTAATCTGTATGATACCCAAGAATTTTCCCTTGAAAAAACAATACAATATATCGAAAAAGCAAACCTCCCTAAAGTACCAGAAAACATTAAAAGTCTCCTAAATGAGAAAATAACAATGATGGAAGTAATAGAAGCCATTAAAAGAACAAAAAAATGATAAGACCCCAGGACCAGACGGATTACCAGTGGAATTTTATAAATCCTTCCAAGATATTATTATTATTATTATTATTTATTTCATTTATACCCCGCCTATCTGGTCTTGCGACCACTCTAGGCGGCTTCCAAACAACATAAAACAACAGATAAAATCACAAAATTATTACAAAAACAATTTCCATAACAATTATAAAACAAAAAATAAAGATAAATAGAAAAGATAAAAAGATCAGGTATTGACTGGACGGAAGGCAGAAGAAGTGAAGACAGAAGGACTCATCCAGCCCAGGATCTCCGAAACATGATCTGAAAAATTACAGATGTGTGACCCTTTCCGGACAAAGCCAGCCACTCTCTGAAGGATGAAGTGTTCAGAAGCAGGATGCTCTGAGGTCTAGCTTTAGCTTTGGAGTCCTGAGTGTGCAAAACATTTTTCATCCCGAGACCTTCTGCACCATCTGCAGTCCTTAGCAACGATCAACAGTTAAATACCTTTGGCTGTTACTTCAATGTCACTGAGAAGTCTAGAGATCAGTCAGGAAACACAAAACAGAACTTCCAAATTGCACACAGAACATATCTCAGCATTTGTAAGAGAACACCAACGGCTTCCACTTTGGCACAAATGCTGACAAACTGCTATTAACAATTAAGGCCCTAAGATGCTTATAAAAAGGGTACTTTACGAATGACCTGCTCCAAAAAGAAAGTTGCCCAGACAGTAAGATCACCCTCAGAGACCCACGGTGTTTGGAAATGCTGCTTGTGAGGGTCTGTGTTGTATGCTGAGAAAGATAGCAAAGCAAAAAAGCAAAGCGAGCTGCTTATATTCTGCCCCACAGCATTTAAATCACTTTACAATTTGATTATGCAGGCTACACATTGCCCCACCCACCCATCCCAGTGAACTGGGTAATCAATTTACCAACTTCAGAGCTAGAAGGGCGTTTTGATTCAAATCTCTATCCAAGTATGATGCTCAGTTTCTTAGAATAACCTTTCTCCAAAAAGTAGAGTAAAATAGGAATAAGGAAAGAAAGAAAGAAAATCTCTGTACACTGCCCATTGCTCCTTGGAGAAAGGACAGGACGAATGTTATTATAAGTGTAATAATAGAAGTGATAGATGCAAGAAATCTATGTAACTGCTGGGACACTAAAAGAAAATCTGAAACTCCCTACGGGGACCTACCATTATAAGCGCAAATGAAACTACCACAAAACAGTTAGCTTTTGAGTCCCACAAAGCTGAAGTAAAAAAAAAAAAGAATGGGGATGTTGAAGCTGGTAGTGAGAGAAAAAAGGAACTGTTTGGTCATTGTTGGAACTCAGCTATTTCTGTTAAACTCCAACATTATGCCCCATCATCCCCTGCACCCCTTCTAATGTATGCCCCAGCCTGAAGACAGACTACTGGACAACCTGAACGCTAAGACATGTCATAACTGTTAAGCCTTTAAAGTCCCACAGGACTATACTCTTGGTTGCGATTTTTGCGACTTTTACCTGGTGGACCCTAATAAATTACTAAGTAATAAAAAGGGAGCAGACAAGGTAAGACAAAGACAGGTCACAGAAGGATGTAGGATTCCTTCATTTACTCTATTATGCAAATAAACACACCTTGGTAGGCCCCTCATTCCATTTGTTCTTTTCTTTTTATTATCTTTTTGCTTTTATTTTGTTTTTATCTCACACAGCTACCTTTTCTACAACCATTCCTAACGCTATTTACTTTAATGCCTGGGCAAACCATCTTCCTGTTATCTTATTATTAACCACATATACACCCTACTTTTCCTCCGGCAAAATCAAGGTGACTCACAAATTTTTCTTGTTCATAATAATAATAATAAATCACATGCTGTCAAGTCAATTCTGACTTCGGGCATCCCTTTTTCAGGGTTTTCTAGGCAGAGAGTCCTCACAAGTAGCTTCCCATCCCCTTCTTTCTTCTGGGGCCACCCTGGGACGGTGCAGCTTGCCCAGGGCCACCCTCAGCGGGCTCTTCCCCTAGGGGGCACACTGCGGGATTCGAACTCCCAACCTCTGATATCTAACTCACCCAGTAATCCAGGGAGTTTATTCATCATCATGTGCCGTCAGTCAATCCTGACTGACGGTGGCGACCCTTTCCGGGGCTTTCCAGGTAGGGAACTCGCTCAGAAGTGGTTTCCCCCTTCCCTTCTTTTGGGGGTTGCCCTGGGACGGTGCCGCTTGCCCAAGGCCACCCAGGCTGGCTCTTCTCTCAAGGAGGCCCAGTGGGGGGATTTGAATTTATTTATTTATTTATTTATTGAATTTATATCCCGCCCATCTAGTCAATAGACTACTCTGGGCGGCGAACAACATATAAAATAAAACAATTTAAAATATAACAATGATATAAGACATCATAATCAAACTAATTCAAGATGGAAAAGGTGAAAAGAGTAAATCAAGTAGTGGTTGGAGGGAAGGCCTGCCTAAACAGCCAGGTTTTCAATTGACTTTTAAAGATGCCCAGCGAAGGGGCCATGCAGATCTCCGGAGGGAGATTATTCCAAAGGCGAGGAGCCACTGCCGAGAAGGCCTGGTTTCTTGCTTTTTCCTTCCGGGCCTCCCTTGGCGTTAGGCTCCTCAGCCTCACCTCCTGGCTAGATCGAGGGATACGGGTAGATTTGGGTGGGAGTAGGCGCTCTGCCAGGTATCGAGGCCCTAAACCGTTTAGGGCTTTGTACGTAAGCATTAAAACTTTGAAATCGACGCGGAACCGAACGGGCAGCCAATGCAAAGCCTACCAATAAAGGAGGTCTGCAACGAAGTTCTATTAGAAGCTAAAATACCCAAGACATGGCTAGAGGCATATATCACCCTAATACCAAAAGAAGACACGGACTCTACACATATAAACATTTTTAGACCAATATCATTATTGAATGTGGACTATAAAATCTTTGCAGTAATTACAGCGGAAAGACTGAAATTTTTTTTAATGGAGTTCATCCATTCAGACCAAAATGGATTTCTGCCAAAAAGACAACTAAGGTACAGCCTAAGGATAATCTTAGACATATTAGAATATTATGAGGTGCATACAGAGAAACAAATGGCATTAATCTTTCTGAATGCCCCAAAAGCATTTGATAATATGAATTGGCAATTTATGATACAGCAAATAAAAGCTATGGATTTTGGCAAAAACTTCATAAATGTAATTGAGACAACCAATAATGAACAAATAGCTAAAGTAATTGTAAATGGTGAATTGACAGATAATATTAATATAAAAAAAGGCACTAGACAGGGATGTCCGCTCTCTCAATTGTTATTTATATTACCTTTGGAAGTATTAAATAGGAATGTGAGGAATGATCCAGAAATCAAAAGCACCAAAATAAAGGACGAGAATTACAAATTACAAGCATTCGCAGATGACTTGGTGTTTGTTTTGGAAGATCCGTTGGAAACAACATTGAGACTACTGGAGAAAATTGATGAAATCGGAGAAGTGGCAGGATTGAAGATAAACAAAAGAGAAAACTAAAATTATAGTGAAAAATTTAACAGCCAAACCAAAAAAAAATCAACTCTCAGAGACATCAGACCTACAAATAGTTTAAAAAGTTAAAAACCTCGGAATATATCTAACTGCCAGATGCGTAACTATAAAAGAAGATAATTATATAAAACTACTTAACCAAATAAAAATGGACCTAGAAAAATGGAAAAATCTACAACTACCACTATTAGGAAGGATTGCAACAATCAAAATGAACATCTTGCCAAAACTACTCTTTCTGTTTCAAACAGTGCCAGTGAAAATAGAGAAGAAATACTTTGATGATCTAAACAAGGCAATATTAAAATTTATTTGGCAAGAGAAGAAAGCCAGAATCAAATTGAAAATGTTGCAAGAATCCAAGGAAAAAGGAGGCTTTGGTTTACCAGACTGGACCTTATATTACCAATCATCTGTCCTATATGGCTGAAAGAATTTTTTTGACTTATACAGATATCTTAGATATAGATAGGAGATTAAAACCGAAACAAGACCTTATAGACCAGGGATTAGACCCACCATGGTGGCCCATAATGCAAATACAATCTAGGTATGAAAGGGATTCAAAAATGTATGATTTTTATAAAGAACAGACAACGTTTGACCAAATAATGTTAACATCAGATGATAAATTAATTAGGAAAATATATAAATTTCTTTTAAATTGGAAAATGGAGGATGAACAGGTCAAAGAAACGATGGTTCAATGGGGAAAATTTTTTGGATATAATATTGACTTTGAAAAATGGCAAAAACTGTGGTCTAGAAACTATAAAATGACAATGGCAACATCTTATAAAGAGAATTTATATAAAATGTTTTATAGATGGCATTTACCACCCTATAGATTACCTAAAATGTACTCTAATCGGTCAAGTAAATGCTGGAAATATCATAAAAAAACTGGAACTTATTATCACCTTTGGTGGACCTGTGAGAAAACGAAAAAAACTTTGGAAAAAAATACATATATGGCTTGTTAAAATAATAAAAAAACATGTAGATTTTAAGCCAGAACTCTTTCTATTAGGTATAATACCAGAAAGTGTTGATAAACAAAATGTATATTTAATACTGCATATTTTAACAGCCGCAAGGATTATATTCGCACAATACTGGAAGAACGAAGAAACACCTACGGATCAAGAAATAATTAAAAAGATATTGGACTGCGCCAAAATGGATAGACTGACACTGAAAATCAAAGGAAAGGAAGATGCAGAATATTATCAAACATGGAACTTGTTTGATCAATGGTTAGAAGCACGTTGTATAGATTAAGAGCTTAATATGCATTGTAGTTGTATTAACAAATAATTATAAGCTGAACCCAGGTGACACGATGTTAAATAAGCATGGATGGATTTTATAAATAATAATAATAATAAAAAGAAAATTAAAAAGAAGAAGAAGAAGAAGAGTTGTTGTGGTGGTGGTTCTTGTTATTTGCTCTCAAGTCAATTCTGGCTCATAGCAAATCTTTTTCAGGGTTTTCTAGGTAGCCTACTCAGAAGTGGTTTACCATTCCCTTCTTCTGAGGGCACCCTGGGACTGTGCAGCTTGCCCAAAGTTACACAGGCTGGCTCTTCCTCATGGGAGGCATAGTGGGGAATTGAACTCCCAACCTCTGACCTGAATACATGGAACATGGGAAATATACCTTGCAAGATGCTGGCTCCAGGGATTCCCCCAGACATTCCCAGTGGATTCTGGGAGTTGTACTCTAAAGACTGAAAATAGTTCCAAGATTTGTGCACGTTTATCAGCTAATATCCTATATCTTGACAAAGCACCCTGTTCTTAATTTAATTAAATTTGATATATCTGTGAAAAGGTCTTATAGAAACTGCCAATTCTAGTACTTTTAGAATTCTCTAAAAAATGTAAAAGATCTAACATCTTGTTTGCAAAGTCATTCATTCATCTTCAAAAGCCTCTGCATTTGGCACATTAATGAGTTTATTATTCTGACAGCTCCGATTACACTGCCTAATGTGAGAAAGGAATATGAACATTTAGTAAGTGGATTTCTGGTTTTTTTCTCCAGTTATCTGCAACGTCCACACTGTTGCATTCCAACTTGTGTCGATCTGTTTGGCAGGCTATCTGAATAACAAATCAAGCATTTTACAGATCCTGAATGCATAGTAAAAGATCGATTTTCCTCACTGTCCTTCATTTAAGAAGCCATCAATGCTGTTCATTGATATAAAATCAGCAAAGTGCCTAAAATATCCTTGCATACATTTTTGTAAACATGGGTGAACATGTTGGACCACTGCAATAAAAACAATGGCATGTTGTCCCCAAGTGCAGGTATCTACTGGCTATCTCCTGTCATCCCTGGCACGGTGGTATGCCAAGACTGAATGAACACAACACACATAAAGGCACTTTAGGGCTAAGCCAGTGAGCCATGGTGTCCAGCTAGTAACGGGTGCAAAGGCTTTAGAGCTTCCTCACACGCTGAAATGAATGTTCTCCTCTTCCAGTGCCGTTTGCCCTGAGATTAATTCCTCCCCACCCCCACGGGACAGGGACAGGATAACACAGCAATTCCCTCTAACCAGCTTGTGTCCTAAGATCCGGCAATACTAAACTTAATTACATTCTTATTGATCTCGGAAGTGACTGATTAGAGACAACAGTGTTCTTGTAATTAGTTACATCCAAGCTCTCTTTTGAAACAAGGTAGTGTATAGAGGACCACTACTTTGGTTCATGAGCTTTCTTTCTGCACAGGCCAAGGTGGTAATGGCCAACTCTTCATAGGCTGATGATGATTTTTCCATGGCTCATTATGGGTTGAGGATGATGAGACCTCCAACTTGCTGTACAAGCACTGGTGGCAGCAGGAGCATAAAGCCTGCAAATACTCCCCGTGTGTCATGTGTGCTCTTTGTAGGGTTGGTGGGGGGGGGGTGTAAGTCATAGCAGGAATGGCAACATTTGCTGCAAAAATATCCTGCCTAGCTGGCACATTTTTTTATCCCTTCTGCACAACAATAGTTGTGGGTAAAAAGTTACCTGTTCGAAGTAATGAATAACATTATTCTAGTTACTTGCATAATGTTCCTTTTACAGAGCATTTATTTTAACAGGAACCCATTGCATCAGTCGTTACTTCTTGGCAGCCAGGTTTTAATTTTTTTTTATTGCCACTCCTATTGCACAAGCAGTTTGTTGTACTGCTAATGTATTATCATTATTGAAAGACCAGAAGAATACAGGGAAATACGTTCTCATTTCCTGTACTAAGAACCAGTGCAGTGGATAGAGTGTTGGACTACTATTCAGGAGACCTGGGTTCAAGACCCTGCTTAGCTAGGGAAACCCACTGGGGAGGTGGCAATTGTCAACACCTCTTTAAACTTCTCATATACTGTACCACAAAAGCCCTATCTTGACTCCCATAAGTTGGAAACCACTTTACATCATGTAACAACAACTATCACATCTCTCTGTTGTCCAAGTCTCATATTTCATCTTGGAAAGATTTATAAAAACACAAAAGACAAAGACAAATGATATTTTCCTTTCCTCTTATGAGTGCTCAAAGAATGGCATAAGACTTGAAAAATTCCCATCAGCATTCGTTAAAGTGTAACTTTTGAAAGTAACTAGGTATTACCCAATGTGGTCCCACAAACCTCAGATCACCAGAGATCCAGGAGATCAAATCCTAGATTATTACCTTTATGCATCCAACCTAAGGCCCTTAGGGGCCAGAAAACTTCTGGATGAATACAGTTCTGGGGCCAAGTTGGATGAGTCTGAATCTCCTTCCAGCCCATGGGAATGCTGCAGGTTGAAGGCAGAAGCCAGGTCGAGGCTCCCAAATGAAGTGCTCATCTGCAGTGAAAGGCTCCTCAAAAGAAGAAGCTTCTGCAGGAGTGGAGAAAGGTGGAGTTCCAGCAGCCCAGTTATATAAACTTCAGCTCAGGATTATGTTTTGCTGGAGACAGTGTTTATTTTGGTTTCTTCTCTTACTTGCTGTGTATCCTGATCCTTGTGGCTGAGTTCCTGTCTGCATATGTCTCTTTGAACTAGATTGACTATACCTCTTGGACTCTGTTTGTGGCGACAACTGGTCTGGCTTGACGTTTGGGATTGTTCTTGGACTTTGGCTTAATATCTCTCACACCTGGTTTACGTCACTTTCTGGTAGGCCTATCTTTGTTGGACCTCTGCCCATTAATACACATGCTTCAGTGTGCCAAATGTTTGCTCCTAGCCTTAATCCATCTGGGAGCCCCATGGGCTCTTGTAGCTCCCTGTATTTTTCTCACCTACTAGCAACAAAAACCCAATGCATTTATAATGTCAATGGAAATAAACACTTTTGTAAGCAGAACAATGATAATAGCACAATGCAAAGTCATGAGTTGCACAAATAAGTTCCTTCAAAATTCCACATTCTACAAACAGCAAAGTGTCTTATAGCATATTCAAGACTAATAAAACAATTGTGGCAAATATTTTCATTAAGGTGCTGGTAATCTAGGGGTTGGGTTGATCTGGATTGGGCCTGCCAGGGTGGACATGGTCCCCAATGTGATTTATTTCAAACCAGTTTCACCTGGGTATAAAAAAAGAAGTTCCACCAGTGCCTTTGCTGGATTATGCCATGAACAGCAATATGCCAGGCTAAGACACAACAAGCCAGCACATGAAATAACTGAGGAAATGAAGTCATGCTATAATATTTACAAGGTTTACAGTGCATCACTCTCTTTTAAAGCTGCTGAAACCTGGCACAATCTGCTTGCTTTGCATTTTACTAGAGACTGGAAGACTGTGAAGATATATTTCAGCTGGCATCTTTCTGAAGAATAATTCAGTAGGAACTATGGAGGAAGACTTTCACATATCAGATAGCCCAGTTCCTTGTTAAATGTGAAAGAGTAATTTGGAAAATAGCTCTTGAACATTTCATGTGGCAATAGAAAACATACATCTTACATACCTTGTGTAATAGTTCAGAAAAAATGTCCTTCTTCATTATTGATTTAGCCAAGAGAGAAAAACCCATATGACTGAAATTCAAGTCAACGTAATTTTTTTAATTTATTATACTGTTGCTATTAGCACCATATTATCATGGTGACTAATATGTTGACATCTATTTTCTGGATCAAATTTACTACAGTAACTTGTTTTATATTCCACTTCTAACTTGCTTTCCCCCCCCTTTTTTTTTTTTCCAGTTACTCAGTTCCAGACATTTGTAAAGGGAAGTACGTCTGCCAGCCTAAGCATTCTGTTAAGGGAATGAGCCCCATTCAACTACCGTGTTTCCCTGAAAATAAGACAGGGTCTTATATTAAAATTTGCTCCAAAAAACGCAGTAGGGCTTATTTTCAGGGGATGTTTTATTTTTTTCATGTACAATAGTCTACATTTATTCAAATACAGTCATGTCATCTTCTGGTTGCTGCACAATGGTGGAGGGTGGGGTTTCACTTAACTAGGGCTTATTTTTGGGGTAGGGCTTATATTACGAGCATCCTGAAAAATCATACTAGGGCTTATTTTCAGGTTAGGTCTTATTTTCAGGGAAACAGGGTAGTAGGATTAATTTATGAGTGAACATGCTGAAGATTACATTGCATGATCCACTGATGCTTTTCAAAGTTATTTATGGATTCCAACTTACTTTTCTAATTTTTGTGTGATTTTTTGATAACAGGCTTTTAGTGTTAACCTGACAGTTGATGGATCCTGGGTATCTTGATCCAGAGGGTCAATATTTTGGAAGGTGTTGGAAAAGATAGTGGGGAAAAGAGTGTAAGGAAACCCTGATCTGCAAGTGAAGGAACTCTTTGGAGCAAGCCAATAGTTTGACTCAATCTGAACTCGCCCTTTTCCAAACGTCTTGTATTCCTTATCCATCTGGACGCTTAGATGAAAAAGTTTAAAATCTAGGCATTTAAATTTTAAAACATTTTACATTTGAAGGAGGAAAAGTATTACAAGTCACTTTAATGAAGAAAACATGTGAAGACATTAACTGAGACACAGTAATTATGTTTCTGATCTATAATAACCACCAAAAGTTTACATCTATTAGAAGCAAAAGGCAAAATCCTATTGATTTAAATCTTATATTAGATTTCAAATCTAAATGAATCAGTATTGCACCCTATTATTTTTATAAACAATACAGTTCATAGAGAACACATTACCAAAAAAATGTCCAGAGAAGAAGCAGAGTCTTCAACAGTAGCTTCTTTGAGTCTCCAAATAAGAGAAATGAAAATAGCCACAATCTTGCAAAAGAAGGACAGTATCTATATTTAGATATTCTAAAACAAAGGCTTGCTTATAATACTACAGCTTCCAATGTCATTACAAAGAGAGCACACTCATAATGAGGCAGGACAATCAGACTTCCAGTTATTATTGAAATACAAATATCTATGATTCACTTAAGAATTATTGATTGTATTCCAAGTTACTAAGCACATGTTGTCAAATGACAGTACAAAGGACAAAAAGAGGAAGAAATTCAATAGTACAAAGTGTGGTCTCGGGCATAAGGGAACAAGTAAGCATTTTTATTATTGGCTGGGTGCTTGAGAGAGCTATAAAAAGGCAAAGAACAAAGTTCTCAGGATATTGGACGATCACAAGATGACTATAAAATGCCGCTGTGATGTGTGTTTGTTTTAAACACTGAGGATGTGAATCTTGGGTGAATTCAGAAGAAAATAACTTCTTTTTGGTACAAGAAAGTACTTATTGAGGCCACATATAAAATGTAGTGCCTGCTTTGGGTTGTTTTTGTTCAGGAAGGATTTAGTAGTAGGGAAATGGTAGCATCCCTACTACTGGATTTAAGGTTCAATGGCATTGTCCTTTTGAAAACGAAAAAGTAGAAAAAGATATGTTAAAATGTTGACTGAAAAATGTAGAAGCCTGAGCTGTTTAACTTGGAGAAAAGCAGGATGTGGGTAGTTAAGCAATAAAGTTTGTGATTGTTACTTTGATAACTTAATTGCACCACAATGAAATTAGGAATTTTACCACATTCACAGGGGCTGACCAAACTGTTCTCGACATTATCCTTATTCTTTGAATTGAGCCACTTTTTTTAAAGAGCGGAGGTTGTGTGTGCTCATTCCCCATCTCCCTCTCCCACACTCTCCGCTGGTCAAGCAGGTTTTTACACATTTTTTGTGTGGCTTGTAAAAACTTTAAAATAGACTAGATAGGAGAAAATAATAGGACAAAAGAGACAAATCTTTATCAGATTCTCCTGATGCCCTGCTCACAAAGTATGATTGGAGTCAATACCTCTGGAGGTACCAGGTTAGGGAATGCTCAACAAATGCTGATTTTGTATTCAACATCTTAAAAATGATTGTCTGCTCAAGCGTTGGATCCCCTTCCTCTGCCAGACAGGAACCACGATGTTAAACCCTATATGATCCTGTTTTATATTTATTATGAGTAATGAAAAAGACTGACAAAAGTTGAGACTGCAGCAAGAAATGCCTGCTTAGTCCCAGATCCTCTGCTCCATCAGCAAAGTTTTGGAAATTAAACATTTCTGTTCAATAAGGATAGTCATTCTTACTTCTGTTTGGAGACTCCCATGTCACCTCTTTCATCTTCAGGAGACTGAAGGAGCTGCAGGAGAAACTCTTTAAAGTCCCACAATTTGCTTTGTGCCTGAATAAGGAGACAGAGCACCACACCCAATGGGTGGTGGTAATTTTTGGTAGATAAAGACCTTCTCCAGTCCCATGGTTTCCCAATGATGTTTCATGTGATTAGTCAGTGCTCCACAAGAAACATACCTCTACTACTTCTGCAAATATTATTAGTCATCTTGAGGATACTTTCATCCTCTTTCCTGTTATTTTCTTAAATAAAAATATGTGTATTATTTACATATTTTAAGATCAGCCTTTGAAAGAGGTATCATAATAGGCCTCTCATGGCTATATTTTACTATTATATGAAACAAATACTTTCCTTGATTTTGTAAAGTCTCTACCATAAACCACAAGAACTTCTGGATGACTTTATTTTAGGTTAAATCAGATAATTGTTGTTTTCATGTGCTGTCAAGTTACTTCTGAGTTATGGTGATCCTGACAAGGTTTTTATATATGTGAAATGTTCAAGTAGTGGTTTACCGTGGCTATGCCCAGTGAATTTCCATGTTCTTCCTAATGTTTAGTTAAGATCTCCTATTTTTGTAATTTGAATCCAATGGTCCTATCCTCTGGAGCTTGCTCCATCATCCATGCAACATCTTTACCCATATATTTTTGCTTTAAACCAATGGGTGCTTTCTGTCTCTTTGGGGAACCTCCTTGTTTTTCAAAACACAGGAACACATTGTGGACAGAACCCTCACCTATTCTACCCAGGAACAACAAGAAGAGATATAGACTGGAAGAAGTCAGAAAGGAGAGCCAACCTGGAAGAGCCAGCAGGTGCTATAACAAGAAGAGCTGAAAGGATGACAGGGAGGTGGAGTTAGACTGCATCTAAGGATAAGTGTTTCGGTTTTCCAGTGAGTTGTAGAATATAATTACTTTTTATCAGGGAAAGTTAATTCTGGTGTGAGGAAGTTGACACTAATAATGCATGGAACTTCAAGCTCAAGAATGTGCTATTTAACCATTAAATAAAGATTTTACTTTTATGTTTCAATTTAACTGCTTGAGCTCTTATTATCTGGGGTTAAGGCTAGCCCTGTGAAAGTAAAGGGCAGTTAAAAGGTGATTAGCCAGGATAGGACTGGTCATACACATGGAAGAAAAATGACAGTCCTCACCAAACAACTTAAGGTGAGAAATTTCTTTGTTGGGATGATGTATATGGCTGGGCACAGCAAACTTATCTATAAACAAATGGAAAATAATACAAAATCCAGCAGCACTTCAACCACTAACAAACGTATTTATTGTGGCACAAGGTTTTGCAGGCTAGAGTCCATTTCAGTTAAGGTAACATATTTAGCAGCTTGAGATGCAGCAAGAAATGAAGCCCTGGGCGACTCACGCAGAGGACTCAAGTCAGGGAAAATACTTGAGCACATGAGGTAGAAAAAAAAAAGCAGAAAAACTTCGCCTGACCCCTCGAAGCCAAAATAGTAGGGAAAACAACAGTTTGCTGTCATTTCAAGACATCCCAAATCTGGTACCTCATGTTTCCTACTGATAGGACCACTGCTGCCATTTCAAATCTCAATTTAGACGGTACCTGACAACGTCAAAGTTGCATTCAGTTAGTCCGTTTCAGCCACTTTAAAGACGAACAGATTTATTTCAGCGTGAGCTGTCGTGGATTATAATCCTCTCCCTAGACACTTGATGAGTCTGAGGAAGTGGGTTGTAATCCGCGACAACTCACACGGAAATAAATCTGTTCGTCTTTAAGGAGGTTCGGAGTCTTTAGCTTCAGCCGATTTCTCATTCCGAAACTTGTGTTTAAAACACGGCAGTTTCCCTACAGATCGCCTTCCAGCAGTCTGGCGACAGGGTTTGTCCGCTATCTCCGAGCTGCAAAGGGCCAGCCTGAGGATGCAAATCCTCACCTCGGTGCCAGACTGGCTCGCCACACTTTCATTGTCAGGCGGCGGATACATTACAAGCCCCGCCTCTTTCCCAGCTGCTCTCCCAGCAGGTGTGAGAGAGCGTGAAAAGCGAACGCACGCCCTCTGGCGCAAGCGCATTGGGCTTTTTTTCCTTTCTCATCTATTCCGGCTAGCTCCACCGAACCAGTGCCCGGGCTCTGCTGGAGCCGGGGTTCCCTCTGTTGCGCATGCGCCTGGCCAGTCTTTCCCTAAGCAAGATGGCGGCGGGGAGACTGTTTGCAGAGCCGAAGTGAAGGGAGAAAGAAGGGGGGCGGTGACCGCAGCAGGTAGAAGTGTGGCGAGGGCAAAGGCCGGCAGGGTCGGAGTGGTATTGACTGAGGCCGGCACAGAGTGGCCCACCGGGGGTTCCTCAGCCTCCCTCCCACTTGGGAATGAGGAGTCGGGGTGGCGGGGCGAGAGGGACCAGCCCCCTTCTCTCCTGCCACGGTCGCCGCCGTTGCCTGTGAGGAGAAGAGAGGGTCCCGCACGGCCTTCCCGGCGCCCCGGATGTGGGGGCGGCTGCCTCCCAGTTCCTTGGAGGGGCCGAGCCCCCCCAGCGCCGGCCGCGACGGAGGCAGCGGCAGAGTCCGGGGAGCTGCAGCGGCTGCAGCGCTGCTCGGTTCGAAGAGCGGCCCGGCGGGCAGGTGAGTGTGCGCGGCGGGGTGGCTTTGAGACCAGCGGCGGAAAAACAAGAACACGGCGCGGACGCAGACCGCTGCCTTTCGCGTTGCCGCCCCCTTTATCCGAGCCTTGGCCGAGGATGATGGACATCCGCTGCGGAGTTGCTAAGCTGAGCGGGTCCGCGGTCTCGGTTTTCCGAGAACCTCCCACCTTCTGCGGGGGCAGCAGAGATCCTTGCCCCATTGTCCGGCTGGCTTTTTGAATCCCTGGGCTGGAAATCCTACAACTCTCAGGGTGACGGCATTCTTGGTCATGTTTTGTGCCTCATTTAAAGAGGACGTGACTTGGTTAGCGATCTGTGTGGGTAGGTTGGAATCCCTCCAGCTGCGACCTGGGGGTTGTTGCATTTCCTGTATGGGAGCTTCCTTTAGGCATTTGGTTGGCTGCTGGGGAAAACAGGATGCTGAACTAGAGGGGCTTTTGTTCTCATCAAGCAGGGTTCTCATATTTTTGATCTAGGTGGGTAGAGCAGTGGTTTGGCACTTAGGCTGCCCAGTAGTTGGAATGAATGGATCCCATGGGATTGCTTGCCCAGCCGGAGTTGCAACCAGCAATTGGTGGTAAACTTAGAACAGAAGCTAGGGCTGCAACTAGGCCTGGGCAGCTGGGGCTTTGCCCCAGGGTACCAAAATGGAGAGGGCATTGAAATCTAGAATATCAGGCAAAAACAGCACATACTTACACAGCTACCTCTCTTGAAATCTAGAAGTTAATATACCAGTGAGTGTTGGAAAAATAAGTGCCAACACCTCACAGTACTATTCACAGTTCTCCTTGGAAAGTATGAACTTTCTTCTGGGGTGGTACCATATTCAGCCTCTTTTTTTCTTGGGGAAGATTCTTGCCCATGTCTCAGAGTGGGAGGGAGATGATGATGCTTGCCCAGGGTACCAAAATTATTAGCTAGGGCTTTGTCAGAAACTGTTTATCTACACATCCTGTTGGCAAAAGGTTCAAACATCTGATAGGTGCACTTGGTGAACAACTGCAGATTTTGTGCATAGTTTTCTCACACAGGTTCCTTAAAGTTAGCATTCATAGCTTCAGTAAACTTCCCCAGAAGTTTGATGTTAGGTCCCATCTGATACAATGATTGACTTAATACCTTTTATTCTTACTGTCATGGTTTGTATACAATCTGGGGAAATATGTTCTCTCTTTTCTTTGAAGCCATAAACAGTTCTAATGAAACAGATATTTTAATATGGATCAAGCAAACAATATAGTCCCAGACAAAGCTGATGAAAACTGGTTTCACATGACAGCAGCTTTTAGGAGTCATGTTTACATCATGTAGATAACCCACATCCCTGAAAATCTTGACACCAGAGCTATATATTCACAGTGGTTGTTGATACAGTACTGGTGTAATTGACCCAGTCTGTGTGTAAACAGCCATATGATACTCCCATGGTATTGCAAGCAGAAGTAAGAATTTTTCAGGTTTGCCAGAAACCTGAATGCACATTCTATAATTGTGAATAAAGAACAGTTAGTACTAGTAATTGTAAGTAAATCTGGAGCAGAACCATATAGTCTGGGGTGTTTAGGTGAAATTTTAATTTTCTAAGAATTTAGTCAGTCCCTGGAACTTTAATCTTTGAGTAAATTATTCAAGAATTAATAATATTTTTAAAGAAATTGAGCCAGCAAGTATGTTATCTGCATATCAGTACATGATTATCTGATGGAAAGGTGAGAGGTGCTAGGCTCATTACATTATCAGAATGAGTCAGAACTGAGAGATTGAGAGACAGCATTAAAGATCCAGGTTTGCTCCAATTTCTGTGACCTTTTGGAAGAGCTCAGTATTTAAAATGCTATTAATCCTTATGTTGTCCATTTTGTTTACATAGATATAACGCTGTATGGAGGCAGGGGGAATCTAATTTTTCTTCTTGGTGAGTGGATCTTCATTGCTTTACCCTTGCTTGCATTTTATTGAAACGTTTCTTTCCAGGAATTATGGTGTCTGCTTTTGTTGCTGTTACTTCTGCATGATACTTGGTGCGAACTGTGATATTTACCCACATCTGAAAATAATGTGTTCTTACCATCTCCGGTTACCATCTCTTGTCACCCAGAAAGATTCCCAGAGGGACTTATATGCAGGTAGTACAGTCAAGACACTTCTATGTCTTGCATTCTATAAAATATACAACACAAAATAAAAAGGGATGGAGAAGATGGAGAGGAAGATCAAGAGCTTTTCAGTAGGCTTGATGGAACTGCACAGTTTTATATCATTTCCATCCATTACAACCTGCTAGAATAACTGCTGGTAATGAATGGGGAGATTCATGATGGTGTTTTTTTAGTGGAGCTCAGGAAATGGCTTTGCTTCCCATCTCATTTCCCTTTGCTATGCCCTACTAGAATTGCTGTCTGTAACCAGGTGGCGGAGATTCGTAAGCTATGTGGTGTTTGTAAGAAAGAAGTAAAGTTCTTGCTAAATATCAGATGTGAGTCAAAAGTCAGTTTGGCTATGGTAGGTTTTGAGAATGTTGTATTTGGAAAACAGAACTATTGGCCACCTGCTTCAGAGTTGATTTATTTATTATTCTGTTTAATGCATGCCTTAGTTCTGGGGATGAATGACATAGTTCTATCAAATAGTCACAAATAATGAGAGAGAGTGGATGAGCATGCCAGGTTTGCATTCTGTCCCCATTTGTTCATCTTCTTCATATTTGCCATGACTTCTGGTGGAAATTATGCATGAATCAGCCCAGTTGTAGGAAGCTTTTCTTGCCATCAACTGGAAGAGCTTCTGCACAAGCAACAGTTGTTCCTGAAAGCATATGCTGCTTGCATGAAAACTGTCCTAACTGGGAAATCCCGCATTGCAACTGTGTTAAACATTGTCACTGAACATGGAAAGTTGTTGTGCAAAAGTGACCTATATGGGTGGGTGGATAAAGTGTTGACTTAGCCTCAGGGATGAAAGTTTAGAAACCAAATTGTCATCCTTGTGTTATTTATCATTTGATTTCAACTGCAATTTATATCTGAAATTCAGTTCTGTTTTAGTGAAATGTATACATAACTTTCACTGAAATCTGTACCCAATTAAAGTTTAAATGTATCTTGTTACTGTGTAGTTTATGCCATTCTTTTACCTCGCCGGGTTTTTTTGGGGGCGGGTGGAGAGCATTTGTCTTGCCTCCATCTAATTCCGTATTGTCCAATAGGAGCAGAAAATCTGGTATGTTATACTTTACATTAAGTGCTAAAATAATAACAAGCTAAAATCAGCAGACTATGAATCTTATAGTTAGGAAGTTTTGCATGTTGACCTTCTGGGTGGGGCTCTGCCCCTCCTGTGCATGAGTCTGCCTCCATGTGGGGTTCTGTAGTGATTGGAACCAAAGGGGCTGAAAACTATCTCTGTGGGTGCATGGAGAGCTTTGCACGGAGGGGGGTGGAGTCATGCATGCGCAGATGTGCACCTCAGAGGGAACCTTGATGTTGAGAAATATATTTTTACAGAGGTAAAACATTTTATGAGACTTTAGAAATATTAAGCTGCAGTTTTACTCAGGAACTTTGTCTTTATTCAGTTCTAATGACAAAGCAATTCTACAGTACTTCAGTGAAGATCATAAGGTTCACTGCCATATTTTTATATGCCAGCATCTGTTTCCTCTAGACATCCTGGTTCTCTTCTTTACAAGAGTCTCCACTGCTGATAAGTTCATCCCATGGGAACTGTGCCATAATCAAATGATTTGTTTTGTATATGAACCTAAAAGTATTCTCCACTTCCTGAAGACAATTTTTTTTCTGTTTCCAAAGATGTTGGATGTGTTATATTGTAAGGAGGGGGATGATAGTTAGAACCAAAATATATAAAGATATTGTCTGCTGTTCCTGTGACCATGCCTGTAACTTTAAAAAAAATTCAGTTACTGATTATAAAAGAAGAATTAGATCATCAGATTTTTTTTGGTATCAGATTTTATTATGATTTTGTTTTATGTTGAGACATACAGTTCTGTTTGTGTGTAATGTTGTATTGCGTTATCCACACCACTTCCATTTGCTTTTATTGGTCTTGTACTCTGTATATATTTATTTGCAAATTTATATCCTACCTTTCTGCCATATAATGGTTGTCAAGTTGGTTAACAATAATAAAATTCAAATAAAAACAAATACAATAAAAATGTAATTAAAACCATATTAAAAAATCAGCTTAAGAAACAAAACACACCATACTTCGTATTTTTATATTAACAACTAGGCAGAGGTACCTGGAATCCATATAAAGAATCTTGTCTTGCTCAGATTTTGAGATCTTGCCCTTCTTCCATCTTTATGGTGGCTTTTCCCCACCATCCCAGTTTCATTTTCTCTTTACTGCCTGCTACCTATCTCCCTCCTTTCTCCCCCCATATCTGTCCTCTGCCACTTTCATACTGTTTTGGTGCAAATTTCCAAGTCTGGTGCCATTTCTTCCTGTTTATTCAGCTATTTTGGCCACATTGTGCCTTGCAATTTAGGAATCTTGCACATTCTCTGTTTATAGATTGGTCACCATTCTAATGGTTTACCTATGTAGCATTTCACTGGTTTCTTCACTTTCCTGAGAAAGGAGAGGCCTCCTGCCTTTTGTTTGTTTGCCCTTTTTTCAGCCCATCTTACTGTGGACTCTGAGAGGTACCGTGTGAAAGTTCTAATGTGGAAGATAGTAAGAATATAGGACCAGGTATAGAATAGAGGCTCTTTAGGACTTCAGCCTTTGATGTAAAAGGATTTGCTTGATGCAGCAGTGCTAAGTCTGGAGAATGATTTCAGTATTGCAGGAGAAAATAGAATCAATAATAGGTTTTGTTTTGTTTATGTATGTAATATGCACATACTGCTTAATGTAGTGCTCTTAGCCACTGATTCGTAATCCAGGTGTTCTTGGACTGTCAAATTTAATATTGCTATCCAGAGTATTGAGCCACTCAAGATGCATTCTGGTAACCACCTCTTTATCTTCAAAGGACTGCATATATAAGTTGACTACTTCTGGAGTCATGGCACATCCCATGGCCACTCCTTCTATTTGCCAGTAGAACTTATTATTAAATTGAAAATAATTCCTTTTAAAGGCTATCTCAGCCAGTGAATACGAGAAGAAGGTTAGTAGATGTTTTTCTCTCTCTTTGAAGAGAATTTAATCAAATAGTTTAGATACATAGATGATGCCTTTATGATTTAGAGGCGCCCAGAGAGTTTATTAGAACAGTTCTTTGGATGGCTTAATACTCTGCATAGCAGTATTAAATTTGACACTAATTATAAATATGACAATACGTTTCTTAGATCTCACTATTAAGAAAGAATCAGGGAAATGGTACACAAAGGTATATAGAAAACCAACAGATTGTAAGACCTATTTGAAGTTTGATAGCTCACATTCTATATCTCTACTTCAAAATCTCCCATATGGTCAGTTTTTAAGGGTGAAGAGGAACTATAGCAAGAAGAAGGACTTTGAGCAGGAATCTCTAATACCGAGAAATCAGTTAAGGGACAGAGGTTTACCCACATAAGGTCATAGATAATAGTTTTCTAAGGCCAATAATACCAGTGATCTTCTAAACAAAAACACAAAAGAACCTACAAATCATGTTAATGGTGTTCTGACATATGATCATGTCACTAACAAACTACAGAAATGCATGAAGAGGCATTGACACATCTTAGAAAGTATAGAAGGGTTTCGGGAGTACAGGTATCATTTAAAAGAACAAGAAACCTAGGGGGTAAGTTAGTAAAGAGTGAATCACAAATCCCGAGCATTCTACCTGATTCTTCCCCTCCCATCACCATCCCTGTGGACATTGTGCCTCCTGTAGAAATACATGTCATATGATGGAATTTAAATATCCACAGAATGGCAAGGTATACATCCTGAAGAAATTTATCAACTGCAATACCAAGGGAGTGATCTATGCCATAAGTTGTCCTTGCAGTGAATTGTATATAGGGGAGACCGCTAGACCTCTTAAGACAAGAATTGGAGAACATCTGAGTAATTTAAGAAATAGAAGACTGGGTAGTCCTCTTGTCAACCACTTCACAGAATTTAACCACACAAAAAGAGATTCAATATTCTGGGTCATGGATATGGTTCCTGTTAAGTATGAGAGGTCCTTACTGAGGAGGGAATTGGATTGGATATTGAGGTTGAACACTTTAGCCCCTTTTGGGTTAAATGAAGAAATAGATTTCTTGCCCTTACTATAGCACAACCCTCACTGCCTAGCTGATTATCTCTATCCTTGACTCCCCTGCCAGCTGAGAATAAGTAGATACCATCCCTTCTGCATTTACACTTTGAATCAATGTTGGAACTGGTATAGACCAAATAAGAAGCAAACATTCTAAAAGCTTGGTATGTATCTTATATTCCTCGCTCCTGAAGAAGGCCACAGCCAAAATGTGTCAAGCCTGAACTTTTTAGATAATAAAATCTGCATTGCCAATTTTTATACATCTTGAGATTCAGTCTCCCATTTGTACTTTTGCTACCTTTATGACCTACCAAGGACCCTTCCCATTTTTATTATTTATTTATTGGATTTATACCCCACACCATCTGGCAACCAGGCCACTCCAGGAAAGGTGGGAGAAATTTAGGAACCCGTGCTTTAAAGGGCCTGGAAGCACTGCTTCCTTAAAGCTTCCTTTATCTTTTCTAATTGAAAGTGGCAAAGGAAACCTCCTCTGTCAAAAATTTTGTAGAGGTAGTCAGTCATGTCAGAAATTGTAGTTTTAGTTTGCAAGTCATAGGCATGGCTGGTAATTAGAGATGGGGGTATTCCTATATGAATATATCTGCACAGGTGGTGTTAATGAGGGTCCAGCCCCATGGGGCCGGATGGTCCACTCACCGATCTGACGTGGACAGCTCGATTCTACGAATGGCTCCGCAGTGCACAATCCGCTCGCCACTCCTGGCAGGAGGACAAGCCTCGCTGCAGGGTTGAAGAGCGGCGAGTCGATCGCACGCTGCGGAGCCATTCGTAGAATCGCACCATCTGCGTCTGCTGCAGATCGGTGAGTGGACCGTCCGGCCCCTTGCAGCTGGACCCTCGTTAACGCCACCTGTGTGTGGATATTCATATACGAATACCCCCACCTCTACTAGTAATGGTAAGACCTTTAGGAGAATATTAATTCACAAAGTTGTCATAAATTGGAAGCAATTTGGCAACACATAATAGGCACATTAGTCTGTTGTAGCAAAAGCAACATGGTGTCTTTTGACACCTTGAAGATTTAACAAGTTTTATTTGGCCATGGCTCGTTTCTTCAGATTCCAAGAAGTAGGATACAGTCCGCAGAAGATAATTCCAGATAAGCCTTGTTAGGTGCCACAAGACTTGATCTGTCAAAAATTGCTTCCTCAGAATGCCTTGAGGCAGCCATTAGTGATGGTGCAGGTCAGTTCATAGTCACTGCTCAGTCATTGGTGATTTAAACCTATCTTCCATGCAGTTGAACCCTTTGCTTCTCACCTGATTAAAAAATAGCTGAGGACTGGAGAAACAGTGCTTAAGTCCCTCTCCCCCCTCAGGTTTTTATTAGAGTTCTGAGAGCCTGTGTGGTATAGTGGGTAGGACTGAGATGTATGGCATCTAGGTTCTGGTCTTCACTAGGAATTGTGAAAGCTGGGTTCCTATCCCTACTGAGCCATCACATTCGCTAGGTGACCTTTGATCAGTCACTCATAGATTGAGGAGACTCATATAAATTACTTTGAGCTCATTGGAGGACAAGCAGAATATAAATGTAACCTACCATAAAAATAAGACTGTAAATCTAAATGGAGTAGGATGGAGGGAGCATACTGCTGAGCTAAAAGGATGTAAATAGTGTGTATAGTTTTAGTATTTATTCTGCCTGCCATCAGCTATGTCCATATCTACCACTAATAGGCTAGTTTCATGCCACATTCCCTGAAGAAATGTTCTTCCATAAGAAGGTTCCTTACCCCAAATCTGTGTTGAAATTTAATAACAAATTTAATGTCAAAAGTTTGTTGTGCTGTTTTAAAGCCTCTGCAATATGCTGAATTTGAGTCAAATTGAACTGTATGACTTATTTGTTAATCCTTAATGTAGTTTTGTATGCTGCATAATTGAAGAGCTTCAGTTTGCTTTCACCAATAAACTTCTTAATTTACTTAGAGACCATTTAATACAGTGATACCTCGACCTGAGAACGTCTCTACATAAGAACGATTCGAGTTAAGAACGGCTTCGTTCGCAAAAAGTTGCTTCGACTTGAGAACGGAGCTTCAACTTAAGAACCAAAAGAAGAAGAAGAAAAAAAAACCTTTCCTGCCCTTTTTTTGACCTAAGTTCACCTTAGGTCAAAAGAAGAAAAAATAATCGCCCCCTAGTGGTAGATACGGATTAACCGGCTTCGACTTAAGAACAGCGCCTCGATTTAAGAACGAAAAACAGCAGATACGGATTAAATGGTTTTCAATGCATTCCTATGGGAAATGGTGCTTCGACTTAAGAACATTTCGACTTAAGAACGCAGTCCCAATACGGATTAAGTTTTTAAGTCGAGGTACCACTGTACCTGCAAAATCAGAAATGAAAAATAGTTTTTGTATTGTTTCTATGTATTTGCAAGTTTCTTGATGTATTTCTAGTTTTACACTTGTGTTTTCTAAAAGTGGCACTTCTTCCTGTGCCTCTGGGGACAAAGCAGGGATTTTTTTTTCCTGGTAAAAAGAAGGAAATTTGAATATAAAGAACTATTCAGATTCTTGTTACACCAGTTTTTTTATACTCACCAGATGAAAAGATTGTTCTCAAATCTGCTGCAGTCTACTGTGTGTGTAGGTGATTGTAAGATTATGGTTCACAGTTCCTAAAGTCACACAGTTTGTGTTGAGTGTGCATTTTATAGGATTACTTCTCTGTGCCTTCTTCTACTCTGTATTTTAAAAGACAATTAAAAGAAAAGAAAAATAAAATTTTGTATCAGATTATTTTCTGTACTTTAAATCTGGAAATATTTACAGAACTTATTTTCAGCTGGCTTCTTTTTGTCACAGAAATTAGTATATTGAAAATACTATTTCTAGAAATTTACATTGGCCAGAATCCTGTTTTATCATAAGGATTCCATAACTTACCTCAGTTAATGGCAGTTAAGTGAAGAAGTGCAGGGGCACATCTTGGTTGCGCAACTGGGTATATGACCAGACGTGTAACTGAAACATGCTCCAGCACCTCACAATTAACGATGTCAGGTTACATGGACATTATGTGAATACTAATAGGATTCTGACCATTGAAATGTAAGTTTTATACAGAAATATCATTCTTTGCAAATAAAATGCATTGACTTAATTCTTACACCACAGTCAAGAAGCAGCTTTACTGTGCCTACTTTTCTAGTCTTAATCCAACATTTGTGTTTCAAACAACAGTTGAAATGGTAAAGATGAAGTGCATTTTTTTTATTTTTTGCTAATCTAGTCAGAATTAAGTTTCATTGACATAAGTGGTTCCTATACTGAACCCCTACAGCTTGGGGACCCTGAATAATGTAGATTATTCCCGCACATCCTTTATTGTGTAGTGTTCAGGAAGAGCCTTTTGAGAAGGGTGCAGGGGAAAGAAGAAGAAACTCTGATTCTATGAATATCTTTTCATTTATTCACTAGTATTCAAGCTGAGTAATTCATTTGGCTTGCTATATACCATGGATGAGGAACCTGTGACATTCTGAGTGTTGCCAGCTTCTGTCACCACTGGCTCTCCTAGACTAGGCTGATGGGATTTGGAGTCCAGCAGCATCTGTGAGGCTACATATTCCACATCTCTGCCACATACAGACCATATATTTCTGATGTGTATTTATTTATCTTAATTTGTACTTCCCCCTTTTCCTTACAGTATCCGAGGTGTTTCACAGCATGGATTCTAAAAACAGCCATGATTAAAAAGCATGATAAGTAGCCATTATTAAAACTATTAAATAGCTTTTTGTATTACAACAGCACATTGCATTGAATAACTCTTAAAACACAACAAAAAAGTATAATATCACTACTACAAGGTCCTCCTTTATCACTTAGTCAGCAGTCAAAGACTTTCTGAATAAAAAGGTCCTTACCTGCTGGTTCAATGACAAGCAGGGAGTGGAGCCTTCTTTGGGAAGGAGTTTCATAGTCTGTGAGCAGCTACAGAGAAGGCTCTCTCTCACATTCTTGTGTGACATGCTTTTGTATTTTATTACCAAAGAAATAGATAAGCCATAATCCTATTGTCCATTTATGTTTGGTTAAGGAAATCTTGTAAGTCTTGCTAGTAAATTGATACTCATTAACAAGATGCAGGTTGGACTACTGGGTATGTGCATCTCATAATGACTGGCAATTTGCTATATGCAAGCATCAATCAACAACAGGATTCTGGCCCTAATCCTGTTACAAGAATGTATAATCAGAGGTATGTAGAACTTTACTAATACAACTGAAGTGGTGGCTGAAAGATCTTCGGAATCGCAGGTAGGTAAATTGTTTCCACTGGTACCGACATCTCTCTTCCATCCATTAGTTTTATCACTATACTGTCCCTACAGTTGGTGACCAGGACCTGTATGGCTAGTCTCATGCAACTTTCTGGTTTGTCTCTTAGTCATAGTGAATGGCACATTGTACTATTGAGCTAATGAATTGATTAAAAAAATCTAGATAGCATCAACTCAACATTTAGAGGGCTTTTCGGTGCAAATTGCATCCACTGCTCTGTCTGAAAAAAGTAGGATGCACAAATTGATAATTTTTTGAATGCTGCCTTTGACCTTTTTTCATGCTGTTGGTGTGTGGAAGGTGAGAGTGCCAGCACTTTTGAGACCCAGTCATAGGGCCTGGCAGATGCCTGACTTTAGGAGCCAGGCTTGGCATTAGTTCTACATGTAAACACTTTGAGGTGGTGGTAGTCTTTACTCTGATACTGTGTTCTGAATTTGGGCCTTGGGTCAGATATTTTTCACCCTTGGGTGGAATGTTTGGTACACATGTATTTTGAATTTCTTTATATTAACCACATTAATTCTTTGCTTTACCATGCCAATAATTGGTTTTCTGTTAACTTATATTGGACTTGTAAGCTGTTAAATTGGTACAGAATTGGTTATTTCACAAAAGTCTGGACCCAAGTTCAAGTGACAGCCCACTAATTAAATGCCATTGTTAGGCCCTGAGAACTGGACTTGGTTTGTGATGCTTTTTCCAAAAAATGTTTCAAGTGCAAAAAATTGAAAAGAGTGAATTGAATGGGTAAGGCATTCTAGGCATTCTCTTCAGCAGTGGGTTTGTGTACTTCTTTATTTGCATGAAAAAGTAGATTTCTGTACATGACTGTCTCCATGCAGCTCTCTGTCGTACTAGGGAACAGAATGTCTTGACTTCAGTTCTTAAACAGTGCTTAATTTGGTTCAGGAAAGTCTTTGGCAGTGTTATATTAATTTGGTAATAATGAAGAGTAAGATTAGTTTTATTTTTAATTTGTAATTGTAGTTTAGTATGTGACGTGGCTTTAATTATTTTAAAAGTTTAAAAAAATAAGATTACATTTTTTTCCCTAAGGCATTTACTTAGTTGCCATAAAAAGTTAAATGTAATAGGCTGGATACAATTCTAGTCATGAAGTTTGTGTCTAAGGAAATAGGTTTTGATCCATGAAAACTCACTCTGTAATAGGTCTGTATGTCTTTAAGGTGCCACAACATTTGTCCTTTGCTTTTTCTCTTCTTTTTAAATTCCCCACTGCAATTTTGTCTACCTGCTGATATAAACTGACACTTTAGCATCTTTGAAAACAGCCTACGCCATGAGAAAAATAATGATTGGTGTTTAAGTTAGTCATGAACTCTGTTAGTCCCACTGAAATCAGTGAAACTTCTTTATGTTAGAAGCTTGGTGTGTTTCAAGGCAGTTATGTATTCATTACGTATACATGCATGCAGCATGTTCAGCCAGGGTGAGTGAAAGCTTGTCTCATCTTTCACAGCTTTTTTAATTTGAAAATTCCATACAACAATCTATATAAATCTTAAGTACTTTTTTTCCCCAGGTGCTCCATTCTTTTGAAGAATGGTTCTCTCTCTCCTTTAATACAATTTGTGTTTGGAATGGTTGACTCAGTACTCAGAGAAACCAGAGATGTCCAGTCGTATGGCACGGAGAAACTGAAAATAATTTCATGTGAATTATGAGGTGTTATGATGTTAAGCCCCATATTAAAACTAATGAAGTTTATAATTAATTAATGCTTTCAGTCTGGATAAATTATTGATTGATCAAAACCAGAACTAATGATCTGGATACCACCATACTATCTAGTTTTTTTTATTGGTAGTCCTACTGGTGCCCCAAGGCCATAACATATCTTTGAATATGCATTTCTAAAGCAGTTCTGAAATTATTAAACTGTTTTAAAATATATTTAAATAAAGATACCCTTTGACTTGGGAAGATGGAGTGCACTTAATTTCAGCATTTGGGGAAAAATCATGATACAGTGGTGCCTCGACTTACGACCGTCCCTACTTACGACCATTTCGAGTTACGACCAGCTCCAGCCACAACATTTGCGGCCTGAGCTTCCAGTTACGAACACAAAAAGGCAGGGGGAAAAGGCGGGAAATTCAAATTGCTAACTGTGGGGGCGACGAGGCTGCTTCTTTGTAGCTCTTTCGCCCCAGCAGTTAGAGAGTGTGCGATCAGAGGAGGCTGCCTGGTAAGGTAAGGTGCTGCTTTATGCTTTTTAAAAACTGTTCTGGGTGGGTTTTGCAGCGTGGTTTTAGGCTGGGGGGGTATGTTTCTGTGATGTGTTGTTGTTTTGTTTATTTTTATTTTATTTTTTTGCAGCCCCAGTGCCTTCGGGGCTTACTTTGCTGTTTATTTTTGGTTTGGGTTTTTTTTTTTAAGCCCCAGCGACGGAGCTTGCCTTGCTGTTAATTTTTTTTTTTAAGCCCCAGCGACGGAGCTTGCCTTGCTGTTTATTTTTTGGGTTTTTTTTAAAGCCCCAGCAACAGAGCTTGCTTTGCTGTTTATTTTTTTAATTTTTATTTTTAAAGCCCCAGCGCCTTCCGACCGGGCTTGCTGTGTGCTTTATTATTATTATTATTATTTTTTGTTTTATTTATTTTTTGCCGGAACGGATTAATCGCGTTCCAATGCATTTCAATGGGAAATGGTGCTTCGACTTACGACCATTTTGAGTTACGTCCATCTTCTGGAACGGATTATGGTCGTAAGTCGAGGCACCACTGTACTGATCAGTAAGGAGCTTTGCAGTACCTGAAAAAGTAACAAATTTTATTTGGCATCAACCTTTGTGGACTGTACCATTTCTTCAGCTGCAATGGACTACAGTCCCTGAATGCTTATGTGATATAAAATTTCAAAGAATCGTAGAGCTGGAAGGGACCCCAGAAGCCTTGAGTTCAATCCCCTACTGTAGCAGAAAATCCACAGTAGGAGCATCCCTGGCAGATATACATTCAGCCTCTGTTTCAAAACCTTTAATGAATTAAAGATTTGTTAGTCTTCAAGGTGCCACAAGATTCCTTCTTGTTGTCAGTCCAGCAGTTTAATGAGTACTCCCCTGAAACTTTCTCAAAATGAATATTTTCTCAAAAGTAATTTACTTCCTTCATCGTATCCTCCTGCATAGTCCTCATATGTATTTCCAGAAATTCACTGCAGCATTTCAGGAGTTTATTTTCATTGCTGTTTTTGTTTTCACTGTAAGAAGTTGTAGTCAATACAAGAAAAAGACTTATGGACTTAAGCCTGTATCATAAGGTGTGTCTCATTTTTCACATAAATGAATGGGATTCTCCTCCTTCAAGTGCCTGCTCCTTAGCAATTTTGGAGTAGGTTTGTTTTACACCTCTTTCCAAATGAATGATATTAAAATTCTGCTCATAGGCGTATCCACAGAAGCAGCCATTATGGAGGCATGGCCTGTAGGAGCTCACTAGATTCATTTTGAGAATTCATTTATTCATTCTTTCAATTTATATATACCACTGTGTAGTGCATAGCACTTTCTGGGTAGTTTACATGCCCATGCTGAGTTAATTTCATGATAACAATATAGAATTGAAAATAGCAGGACTGTCCATCCTTTAAAAAGACTGGGCTGGATTCATAGCTTAGATTAGGGTAATAACTTTGGGAGGGCTGGGGACAAATAATTCTCCTCCGGTGCTCTGAGTCACACTAGGCCTGGAAATGACAACAAATTATGGATTTGTTTTAAAACTCTAAACAGGAGGTGATTGGATAGTCATAATACTCGTTTCTGGTTTTGATTTTTTGTTTCTTGTTTGGGGCACATATTGGGCTTGATGACACCTTATGATCCCCTCCAGTGGGGAGGGGCCTGTTTCTGGGTGCTTCGTACAACAGACAGAAGATTTTTGGAGGAAAAAATGGTAAAGAATCTGGCTAGGGAGGCCTGGGAGAGGATTCTGCGGAGGTTGGGGCCACTGCAGAACTGGCATGTAGCAAATGGGCTGCTTTGATGAACTAACAGAATCAGAAGGAGGATTACTGTCATTTTCATATTTGTAATGTAAGTATCACATAGTGCCACTTGGCAACACCTTCAACTAAAACATTTTCTAATGTATGTCTTGAGGGCATTTGTATTCTCCCTTGCTATTGGAAGTAGTAGACTCCTAACAAACTGTGAACCCACAATAGTTGTTCAGAAACAATTATTGAGCCTTAGATAACTGGATATTCATGATTTTGCTGGAGAGTAGAGCTAAAATATCCTCTGTATGGACATAAACTGAATACTGATCTGGCTTCATATGTACTGTATATGCATGTATCTACAGCTGTGATGTAGCAAAAAATAATGTTTTGTGTCTATAGATACATTTATGTCTTTTTAAGAAAGAACTAAGCATGTTACGATAAATGCTGGCACTGTGGTGCTGCAAGTTTCATTATTTCAAGTGATACAGGCTTATTTTGTGGTAGTCCCCTTTTGGTCAGAAGATATCTTACGCATTAATTTTGTTTTGGAACAGTTATTAAAGTGTGCACATGTACTATGTTCCTATAATGTGTGCATTGACAGATGAGTAGAAGTGAGTCTTGTGAGCTGTTCTGGTCCCAAATTACACTTTTAAGATTGGAAGGATAAATATGCACTGTCGTTCAGTAGACCAAAACCTAATGGCTCCCTCCATATTTGAACATATATCTTATCATTGCCAAGTTTTATTAGGTTCTTATTGTGATAAATGGATTCCATTTATTAGTAGATTTGCCTAAATATTTCTTGTCCTTGCTCATCCCTTGTGAATGGACAGTTTTCTGTTCTTTTTTGTAATTAGAATATTTCCTCACCCTATTTCCTTGATTCTTGTTTTCTCTCTTAACATAGTTGGAAAATATTTTTAAGAAGTAAGTAAAAGAATCTTTATTAAGCTGAGAAGTAATATTCTTCATGTAAAGCTTTTAAAATCCTCTTCATCTCTGTTTATTCTATGTGTATGTGCTGATTTGATCTAGTTTAATTTTTTTCAGTATTGCATTATTTGCAGGATGGATTTGATTTAAATCACAATTTAAATCACTATTCAGCAAGCATTTTGTTTAAAAAATCTGATTTAAATAAATCAATTTTTAATTTTTTAAATTAAAATTGGATTGTTAAAATAAAATGCTTACGAACTAGTGATTTGTTTTGATTTAAATGAGATCTACCCTGATTAACTGAACAATTTAGCATTTGTATGAATCAGTAAAATAGTGTCTACTGAATCCCAGATATCTTGCCACTATGAAGCAGAGGAACCCTGCTATTTGAAGAACTACTAAAGAAGAACAGATAAATGAAATTATTTGTATCTTTCAATGCTACATACTGACATCATACATTTAAAAATTCTTCAAGCATGTGATAAAGATATCATTTTGGTAGTTTGTTACAGTTGATAACATCATGCTAAAGAAAGTCATGGTTTTTGTTTTTTCCAGAAAATATTTGTTTTAATATTTGAAGTCAGTACTGTATATTGGAAGCTGTTTAAGGAGTTCATGCCCCCATTTGAGAGGGGAAAAACTTCTCAGTTATTGTTGATTTGTACACATTTATGATCTTTTTTTTCCTTATCATTGATTCAGATGTCAGGTTATTTTCTTCTCAGAATGAAGGTTTGTGCCTAAGGTCAGTGGATTCAGAATGTGGAGGCACTAGGATGTTCAACCCTCTCTGCTTTACATGTTTCTCTGATTCTGGAAACCTGTTCCTCTAACTCCTAATTTTTCCAGCTCCCTGGATTAGGTTTATAGGGTTTTAAAATTGCATAGAAGACTGCAGAGGAAGGGGGTGCCCCCTCCCACTTCTGCACCGAGAAGTATTTTTGCAGTCATTGTGATACATGTTAGATACAGGTCATGGTCCTCATTTGTTGAATTTGTGACTGGGAGGAATCATGAGGAATACTGACAGCAGCTTACAAAAAATAATGGCATCATTAATTGATGGTTGAATTGATGGGTAGATGAATCACTGCTCAGTTATTTGTTCATATGAAATGCCTATATGTTTACTCCAAACCAGTATCATTCATAAACATGGATCTATTTCAGTGAATAGTTAAAGATTTATTCTATCATGTTGGGTTTATTATGTCATGCTGGTGCTCTCCAGATTCTAACCTCTGGAGAAAGCTCAGTTGTTGGGCTGCTGCTTGTTCACCCAGCACTCAGTGATTTTCTTCCACCAGTTTTATCTCATCCATCCTTAGAAAACTTAGATGTCTCAAGAGGCTGGGGGTGCCTGCCATTGAAAGCTCCAGTTCTGATTGCAAGCAGGTTGTTCTGACAAGAATTCTCTTCCTTATTGGCATGTGTGTGGTTACATCATTCAAAGGAGAGGTGAAATAAGCATACCACTTTGTATTTTCTTCAGAACAAGTAAACATCTGTTCAGTTATTTGTAATGAGTGTGTGTGTGCATGTGCAAGTGTTTGCCTGTCTGTCTGTCTATCTATCTATATCCCCCACATGTTCAGTCTCTATGTAAGGGTCTCAGAGTAGAGTACAGGCAGTGAGTGGGATGCATGGGGCACCCTCTCTGGCAAATTTTTAATTCTTGGGCAGTTATACTGTATGTAAGGAGAAGTGTTTCTTCAGGCATGAAGCTTGCAGACTTTTAGGGCTCTACATTTAATCACCACTAGAGATGGGGGCTTTGGATTTGTATATGAATATGAAGCCCGCTGGCACAGGTAAGGGGGTGAGAGGACGAGTCTCCTTGCTCATCCACAGAGTGGCTGGGTAAGCAGGGAAGCGAAGCTGTGGCAGCCGAGCTACTACTACAGTTGGGGCACAGGAGATGGCGCTGGCCACGCGCACTGTGCAGTAAGTGGTCTGGTGGGGTCTGGGGGCGGGGGAGGCCTGGTTTTCCCTGTGCAAGAAAAGGCATAGCTGGTGGGTCAGCCAAAGCTGGCCCATGCACCCGATTGTTCAGTGACAAAGACGGGTCCAGGAGCGGTCCAGGTTGTTCTTCTACTTCTTCAAAGGGAGTGTAATCCTATCCAGCCAGACTACATACCAGATATTACATCAGTGTTGCATGGAAGACAGCCAGCAAAACTGTACTGTGTACGCCACCTCTGCTGCTAAGGTGAAAGCAAACTCTCTCTCTCTTTTTAAAAAAAGCATTCATTTTTTTCTGGGCTGTAATTTAATCTTTAATATATTTAATCTTCCTATCATTTTTTAAAAAAACCCTTCTCTTATCTAACTCTTATGTGAGAAGTAAGCCTAACTGAACTTAATGCTAAATAAGCTTTCACTCACCTGTTTCTGTTGGCAGATAGCTGGCTCAGAGTTTCCAGTGCCAAGAGCCAGATGACTTATTGTCATGATGATGATAGGACAACTCTCTTTCTGGACAGCCAACTTGAATACCCTTCTTCCAACCCAATGTGCAGTTCTGCCATAGAATTTTTTCTCAGGACTGCTGTGCTCTTAATACCAGTGTAATGGTTTTGTTGAAGTCAGCAAAAGAAGCATTTCCTGTTGCTGCAGTTCTCCAGGATTGGGAAAATATTATGCTGCTGGAATTTTTCTGGTCATGCAACTGCTGAAAAACACAGTAGTCCAGAAGGAAGGAAGCATTGGTAGTCCTTGGGGGGGGGGGGAGGATGAAACCTGAACAGGGACTAAATCTGAATCAAGGCTAACCAAAGTCTGATTGTGGAAGCTAGTCTTACTGCTGTGAAACTCAGGTTTGGCAGTGGAAGCATCGGGATGCGCATTGTGCCTTTGGAGGCTTAAGAGGACTTTCTCTCATTACTAATCAAAAACAAATTTTCTTCCAGCGTGTCTTCTACAAGGAAGAAGAGGTTCTTGAGCTGAGTTAGAGTACTTGAGTCCCAGTAGTTTTTATTTTTAGGTATTAAGTATATTTAACAGGAGAAGCAAATATTTGCAGAATGCTGTGGTGAGAAAAAGAAAGACTAGAGAATGTGGATCACAATTAGGCAATGATGCAGCAGGAGCATGTGTCCATAGAGAGAGAAAATACATAGGTTCTCCTCTCTCAAAAATGAAAAGGTATCAAATAAGGTGGAAAGAAAATACATTAAAACTTCTAATGTGGAAGATCAAGAAGGAATTGACAGGTTGTGTCCTGGGTGAAAGAGCAATGAAATGAGGAGCTTTTGTGTTTGTTTTTCGCAGGGGACCCCCCCCCCCCCCAGCTTTAAAGAATTGGAAGAAAAACACTAGAGCCTCAGAGAATATGCCAGTTAAATTACACTGCCCAAAGTGCTTAACCTTCACCCTTTGACAACAGTTCAACAAGTTAGGAAGTTATTGCTGTGATAAGAAAGGCTACAGAAATAGTTTTTTCCCCCTATAGGCTCATGAGGCGCTGGATGTGCTAAGAATTGGTGGAGGATCATAAGCTCTCATGTAGGAGAATAGTCTACCCTAGACGAAGGTGAATAGTGTAGCTAGTACAACAAGAAGGCACTTGTAAAGGATTTTGCAAATGAGTAAAGGATAAATATGGCAGTATAATTATTTCATATTTACTTCGAAACAAATCCCATTGTGTTCAGTAGGATTTACTCTCATGTGACTGTTGAGATGATAGCAGTCTTGCATGCACTAACACTGGGTATCAGTGAGAGGGGAGCTTTATGGCCTAATGTTTTTTCCTTTAAAAATATTTAATGAATGAACATGGAAACAACACCAACATTAACAATAACAATAGTACAAATCTTTCACTAAAAATGTATAATCCGATATACTTACTTCACACTATTGTAATCTGTATCAGATTAAAATATTGCACCAAAAATTGACATGGGAAGCTGGTGGAAAATAAATTTTCTTATTCTTACTAACATTAAAAAAAAAAAAAATTAAAAAAGGAAACCATGTGTTGAAAAAGTCATCTTGGAAATGATGTTGTTTAAATAATTTGTACTGGTGTGTTAATTTTTCCACTGGGGCAGTATGCCATATTCTGTTTCTCGATGCGTCTAAAGTTGCCTTCTACAGCATAATGTAATTGTCCTTTGCCATTAACTTGGTTGGTAAAGTTCTTTTCCCGCCTTTGGCATTTGAGGCAAGTCCCCATACCCTCTTCTTGTATATTTTTGCTCTCATTATTTTGTTGATAGTCTCCTTCTCTTCTGAAGATCCTCCAAGCAGCAAGCATGCAGGGTCATCTGCATGCTGGAGACCTCATTCCTCCTACTTTTTTTCTTCTTATTGTTGCTACAGATGGTAACTGTAAATAAAAATACCTCCCCCCCTTAAATGCTTTTAGAGTGATTTTTAATATACAAAGTGCTAGTGTGTGGGAGATGATGTGTTGTTTGATGAGACTGGGCTGATCTCTCCATGTGTCTGTGTTTCTTTCTATCTTATACTCTGCTAACTAAGAGAAATAATCAAATTCCTAGAAACACCTTTTAAACCAAATTTTCCCAATAGTAAGTGTACATCAGATTGCAGCCAGAGCATTTGATTCAACTTCTTTTATTCCCTACATAGAAGCAAACTTTGGATTCTTGCCAGTAGATTGTGAAGGAAGGGGATAAAGGGCCTCACCAGGAAGTAGGCAGTATCTAGGGGGATGGGGGCAGGTGTTGTTGGTCTGCATCTCGCAACGTTGCTTATTATTGGCATGCTACCTAAGGCTGATGGGAGCTGAAGACCAGAAATACTATTTAGAGGGACACACTTTGCCTATTCTGTCTTGTAAAACACACTGAGTTCATAAAATCCTTTCACCACCAATGATTAAAATCAAATCCTCTTTAATGTAATGAATCAAATAGTTGTGTAACTGGATTCTTTTTTTAATGCTTTAATTTGGGTTCACAAATTATATCCAGAACTATTTGCCGGAATTGTTGGACAAATAATTCTGTATATAAGAAAATGGTAAAAGGTCCTTTGAATGCCTTTCCCTTTCCACCCAGCAAAGGATAACTCACCAGGATAACTCACCACTTCCTCAGAATTAAGGGGAAAGGTTATTCAAACTGTGATATTGTTTTCCATATGACTGAATTCCCTGTGAGTTTCTTTCAGAGCACTACACATTATATGTGATTTTTCCAACACAGAAAGCATTAAAATCAGGGTTTAAAAAGGCACTCAGTCCTCTGTAACAAAGAAAGTCACCCCAGATTTTTCCCTTTCTTTGTAGCAACTTCTTTTCACAACTCAGAATTAGTCTGTGTAAAACTTCTGTTGTTTTTCTTTATGGTGTGAAAAGGAAATATGAGGGAGAAAAGCCCTCACAAGAATGCATGGGGATTAGAGAAAGGTTGCAGTGGTAGAGCCATAAGGGGAAGGAAGCAGGCATGTATGGAAATTGCCCTCTTCCACCTTCTTCCAGTCAATTTCCAAACCAAACTTCCATGTCCTTGACAGGAGAGGGATATATTGAGATGTGTGGTCTTCAGAGATTCTTTGAAGGAGGAGAATAGTGCTAAGAAAGGAAAATAAAAATAATGGCATGTTGCTTAAGTAGTTTTACTTGTGTAGAGGGGAAGAAACTGACACATAAGTGAAAAGTATCAGAGATATTTTCAAAATGTTACAGCCAATTTCTTCCAAACTTGCAAACAAGATCTTCAGTATTCCAAGGGACAGAGAAGAAGCTATTGCAGATGTCATCTAGAGCCAAACAGTAGTTTTCTCCAAAAATCTTACTCCGTGTTTTGCCAGCAGCCTAGGTTAGCAGCTATTATGAAGTCTTCCTCTGTAAGATTCTTGGTTTCCAAGATCAAAGACTTCAAAGATTTCAGCCACCAATTTCTGCTTTACCAAAGAGTGGCAAAATTTCCAGCGCTTGTGGTATAGAATGAAGCTCTATATTTCAAAGAGCAATGATAAAGTACATTCAGGGATGTTTGTTACAGTATAACTCCCACTAGGGTACCCTGCCTATTAACATATTGTCAAAGATTCAGAAATTCCAACTCAGTCCTTGAAGCAAATATTCCCAGTTTATGTTATCTGTAATTTCAGATAATATTAATTATGCTGTCTATGCATCAAGCTCAAAGAGCAAGAGCTTTCAGACATTCCCAGGGGCTGTCCTTGCAGCTCTTCTCAACTGAATGTTCCATTCAGCATGAGTGTTTCACCATTATTAATTTTAGAGACACTTAAATTCTATGTATATTTTCACTCTTACAAACAAAATGTGCATTGTGTGTATCAAATCTGCCTGAGAGCAAGGAAGCTGCCTGCAAAGATCTTGGGCACTAAATTTGCTTGTCATGCAGTGAGGTAACCTTCAGGAAAACAGATGACTCCATAGATGATCTCCTTTCTAAACCTGATAAATGTTCAGAGTCTTTATTAGAATAGTGACTCTCCTTTGCTCCTACAATTTTATCATTTTATCATGTATACGGAGTGTTTTATTGTTATGTGTGTGTTTTTTTGTACTGTGTACCAATCTGGGCCTTTCTGAAGAGAAGAACGGCATATAATTTAAAATAATAAATAAACAAATTTTAATTGCTATGCAAGAGTGCAGGCATTAGGTCTTATATGTGTAGGGATAACAATATGAGCATAGTGGAAAGTTCTGACTAAACGCGATCCACCTGGAGCAGGAACTGGCAAGCCACTCCAGTATCTTTGCCAAGAAAACCCCATGAACAGAAACAAAAGGCTAAAAGATATGACGCTGGAAGATGAGCCCCTCAGGTCGGAAGGCGTCCAACATGCTACTGAGGAAGAGCGGAGGACAAGGACAAGTAGCTCCAGAGCTAATGAAGTGGTTGGGCCAAAGCCGAAAGGACGCTCAGCTGTGGACGCGCCTGAAAGTGAAAGGAAAGTCCGATGCTGCAAAGAAGAATACTGCATAGGAACCTGGAATGTAAGATCTATGAACCTTGGTAAGTTGGATGTGGTGAAACAGGAGATGGCAAGAATAAGCATTGACATCCTGGGCGTCAGTGAACTAAAATGGACGGGAATGGGCGAATTCAATTCAGATGATTACCATATCTACTATTGTGGGCAAGAATCCCGTAGAAGAAATGGAGTAGCCCTCATAGTCAACAAAAGAGTGGGAAAAGCTGTACTGGGATATAATCTCAAAAATGATAGAATGATTTCAATACGAATCCAAGGCAGACCTTTCAACATCACAGTAATCCAAGTTTATGCACCAACCACCGATGCGGAAGAGGCTGAAATTGACCAATTCTATGAAGACCTACAACACCTTCTAGAACTGACACCAAAGAAAGATGTTCTTCTCATTATAGGGGACTGGAATGCTAAAGTAGGGAGTCAAGAGATAAAAGGAACAACAGGTAAGTTTGGCCTTGGAGTTCAGAACGAAGCAGGGCAAAGGCTAATAGAGTTTTGTCAAGAGAACAAGCTGGTCATCACAAACACTCTTTTCCAACAACACAAGAGGCGACTCTACACATGGACATCACCAAATGGGCAATACCGAAATCAGATTGATTATATTCTCTGCAGCCAAAGATGGAGAAGCTCTATACAGTCAGCAAAAACAAGACCTGGAGCTGATTGTGGCTCTGATCATCAGCTTCTTATAGCAAAATTCAAGCTTAAACTGAAGAAAGTAGGAAAAACCACTGGGCTAGCCAGGTATAATCTAAACCAAATCCCTTATGAATACACAGTGGAAGTGAAGAACAGATTTAAGGAACTAGATTTGGTGGACAGAGTGCCTGAAGAACTATGGATGGAGGCTCGTAACATTGTACAGGAAACAGCAACAAAAACCATCCCAAAGAAAAGGAAATGCAAGAAAGCAAAGTGGCTGTCCAACGAGGCCTTACAAATAGCAGAGAAGAGAAGGGAAACAAAATGCAAGGGAGATGGGGAAAGTTACAGAAAATGGAATGCAGACTTCCAAAGAATAGCAAGGAGAGACAAAAGGGCCTTCCTAAATGAACAGTGCAAAGATATAGAGGAAAATAATAGAAAGGGAAAAACCAGAGATCTGTTCAAGAAAATTGGAGATATTAAAGGAACATTTCGTGCAAAGATGGACATGATAAAGGACAAAAATGGTAGGGACCTTACAGAAGCAGAAGACATCAAGAAGAGGTGGCAAGAATACACAGAGGAATTATACCAGAAAGATCTGGATGCCCCGGACAACCCAGATAGTGTGGTTGCTGACCTTGAGCCAGACATCCTGGAGAGCGAAGTCAAGTGGGCCTTAGAAAGCATGGCTAACAACAAGGCCAGTGGAGGTGATGGCATTCCAGTGGAACTATTTAAAATCTTAAAAGATGACGCTGTTAAGGTGCTACACTCAATATGCCAGCAAGTTTGGAAAACTCAGCAGTGGCCAGAGGACTGGAAAAGATCAGTCTACATCCCAATCCCAAAGAAGGGAAGTGCTAAAGAATGCTCCAACTACCGTACAATTGCACTCATTTCACACGCTAGCAAGGTTTTGCTCAAAATCCTCCAAGGCAGGCTTCAGCAGTATGTGGACCGAGAACTCCCAGAAGTAAAAGCTGGATTTCGAAGGGGCAGAGGAACTAGAGACCAAATTGCTAACATGCGCTGGATTATGGAGAAAGCCAGAGAGTTCCAGAAAAACATCTACTACTGCTTCATTGACTACGCAAAAGCCTTTGACTGTGTCGACCACAGCAAACTATGGCAAGTTCTTAAAGAAATGGGAGTGCCTGACCACCTTATCCATCTCCTGAGAAATCTATATGTGGGACAGGAAGCAACAGTTAGAACTGGATATGGAACAACTGATTGGTTCAAAATTGGGAAAGGAGTACGACAAGGCTGTATATTGTCCCCCTGCTTATTTAACTTATATGCAGAATACATCATGCGAAAGGCTGGACTGGATGAATCCCAAGCCGGAATTAAGATTGCCGGAAGAAATATCAACAACCTCAGATATGCAGATGATACCACTCTGATGGCAGAAAGTGAGGAGGAATTAAAGAACCTCTTAATGAGAGTGAAAGAGGAGAGCGAAAAAAATGGTCTGAAGCGCAACATCAAAAAAACTAAGATCATGGCCACGGACCCCATCACCTCCTGGCAAATAGAAGGGGAAGATATGGAGGCAGTGACAGAGTTTACCTTCCTGGGCTCCACGATCACTGCAGATGGTGACAGCAGCCACGAAATTAAAAGACGCCTGCTTCTTGGGAGGAAAGCGATGAGAAACCTAGACAGCATCTTAAAAAGCAGAGACATCACCTTGCCGACAAAGGTCTGCATAGTCAAAGCTATGGTTTTTCCAGTAGCAATGTATGGAAGTGAGAGCTGGACCATAAAGAAGGCTGACCGCCAAAGAATTGATGCTTTTGAATTGTGGTGCTGGAGGAGACTCTTGAGAGTCCCCTGGACTGCAAGGAGAACAAACCTATCCATTTTGAAGGAAATCAACCCTGAGTGCTCACTGGAAGGACAGATCCTGAAGCTGAGGCTCCAATACTTTGGCCATCTCATGAGAAGAGAAGACTCCCTGGAAAAGCCCCTGATGTTGGGAAAGTGTGAAGGCAAGAGGAGAAGGGGACGACAGAGGACAAGATGGTTGGACAGTGTCATCAAAGCTACCAACATGAATTTGACCAAACTCCGGGAGGTAGTGGAAGACAGGAGGGCCTGGCGTGCTCTGGTCCATGGGGTCACGAAGAGTCGGACACGACTAAACGACTAAACAACAACAAACAATATGAAAACAGATTACTTAAGCCAACAGAGTTGCGCACAACTGCACAGAAGCTGGATTCCTTTTCAGCAACTCACCACCCATTCAGACAGGACGCAAGACACACCCTTTTCATAACTAAGGTTCTTCCACCTCAGTAATTTCTAAACTCGGGGTCCCAGATGTTTGTGAACTACAAATCCCATAAGCTTTAGCTATCATAGTTAGGGGGCTTGGGAGTTTATAGTCTTGGAACATCTTGAACTCCAATGTTTTTCCAGATCTGTTTGTCTTTTAACAACAACTCTTTTCCTATTGGAGTCATTCTATCAGTTTCAAATATAATTATCTGCTAAGACCAGCAGTGTTTTCTCAGAAGTGACCCTGTGATATTAAGGATGGTTGTCTTCAGCTTGATATATCATAGTACACCTTACCTTCATTTTTTTAAATAAAGAGTTGTATTCTTGTGTCTACATGTGTATTGAAGCATTAGATACAGCTGCTGCACAGATGCTTCAGGATGTATTTTTGTGTTATATACTTAATGGTTTTATTTCTGTAAAACCTACATATCCCATGTAGATTTATTTTGCTTTAAAATGAGCTGCTACTAGGGAGGTCTGGATAAGACTTGAAGGTCATCTTATTCAACACAGTACTATAAAGCAGGATCCTACAGCTTAAACTAGAATGGATTAGACAGATGTTACAATCAGTAATAGAACACATATCTGAGTTAAATTAGCAATCTTTGCCATCATGTAAACTGTTTTTTCCCATGCTTTTATGTTGCCAGTTGCCTTTAAGATGTAAATATTAATCTTGATAAATCTGTTCATAGCACAAAGAGAAATCCTGCAGTTACACTGAAGAAATTGATTCTGGGTGTCTATCTCTCCCCCCTCTTCACTATTATTTCTTTCACTGACCCAGTTCCATTTTCTGCTTTCCCTCTTTGCTTTCTAAAGGTTGTGTCCTTTCCTGTTCTCATTGACAAGTTACCCCTCCCATCTCTCTGGCTGGATTGTCCAGACTGTAAATTGACAGGAGTCAGGATGGATAGTAGAAAAAGAAGCACTGGATGTGAACAAGAGTATGTTACATTTTCTGATGTGAACAGGGCCATTGGCTGGGTTGGGCTGGGTGCACACGTGACTGGAATGTGGCTGTATTGGCGCTGGCTTTAGTGCAGACATTGAATACAGGAAGGTACTGGATGTTGAAGACTGAATGGAGGTGCAGTCGACATCGGAGATGGGGTAGGTAAATGTTAATTTTGCCTTCTTGTTAAAGAGTGGGTGCTGAGCATTAGTATCGGTGATGACAATGTTGTCTCATCTGATTACTGGGTGATAAATGTAAGGAAAGGCGGATATGTAGGGCAGTTCTCCCTCCTGCCTTCCCCTTTCTGCATTTACAGAAAGAAATTAGGAACGGATTCCTAGGGCTCTGGTCCATGTTTTTGACATAATAGGAGGAGGAGGTAAGGGTGGATTTTGAAGGCAATAGAAAAGTCATGCCTTTGTAGCACAAAAAATGGTTGTTTTAAAGGTTTGACATAGAACCGAGAGAAAATAGTATCTTAGGAGACGAGTGAAGGGCAACAAAGAATGAATCAGATTCATTGCTTAGAGGAATGAGAACTGAGCTCATTGAAATCCTCCCTCCTCCTCCTCCCTCTTGTCACAGTGGCAGCAGCCAGAGAAAGGGACACAAAGCAGTGGAGGAGATGCCTTGATTTGAATCTAACAGCACCACAATGCAAGGGCTGTAAGGGGGAGGATGAAGAAGGTATTATAGAGAATGGATTGCTGTAATTTTGTAATGTTAAGATTTGGTTTTGGACTAGATGCATGCCATGAAGACTCCCCGCTGAATATGCTGCAAAATCCCATTGCCTTTGTTAGTGACATGATGTGTTGCTGGCATTTCTGCAGTTTGCTGCAGCACTTCTTTACTGAAAGAAAAAGCTGCATAGAGACAAGAGCTTCAACTGCACTGCTGCACCCAGGAATGTAAGAAGGCTGTTGCCACCCGTCAAAAAAGCAAATGCTGAAATGTCACATGAAGGTGAAAAAAAGGAGGAATAGTACAGTATTGCTCATTCACCAGAAACCTTCTGATTTAATCTATTCATTATCAAAAGAGATTCTGAGAGTTACTGAGTCCTGGACGCAGTTAGCAATCTTAATAAATTATGTATGAAGTACTGGCTCCTTTCTTTTTTCTTGTCAGATGCAGTTTTTAAATGTAATAATTAGGTCAGCGTTGATACATCACTGTGGATAACAAAATGGAAATTTTGTTTGAGTGTCAGCATAATAGGAGTAATATAGCAGTATGGAAACTAAAATAATGAAAACTAAAATAATTTTTAAATTAAGGTTGAGTAACATAATCAGCAGACAGTGTTTTAAAGGTGATTTGCTCTTTTTTGAATTGTTTTTGCACTTACTCTATCTCTAGAAATTCTAGACCTAAATATTCATTTTAAAAGTATGTGTCCTTATGTTTGCCAGTTTTTATGGGGTCATTTTTCAAATTATGGCACCCTTCAGTATTGTCAGGTTTTAACTGTGTCAGCTCCTGTTCTTGTTTACTGGTAAAGATAACTGTTGGATCCAGCCTTAGTATTACTTAATGTATACCCACTGAAATAAAAAGGACTTTCATCATGACTTATTTCAGTGGATCTGTTCTTAAGTATGACTAAAGCGGAATCTAGCTGTGTATTTGAAGATTTTCTTTCTCTGCTTAATACGTAGTAAGATTTTGTTTTCTACCTAATAATGCAATTTTAGTGAAGCCTTCAGTGTTATTAGTGGACTACATCTTCTTATCAAAGGATAATAGAACTGTGAATATTTGGCCTTCTTTAAAATATCAGTAATATAGGCTGCTAGATGGAACAGGAGTAGGATGCATTCCTGTACATTGTAGGTCCCACTGAATTTATTGGTGTGTTTTTTTTGTTATTAATATTAGCCATAATAAGGAACTCTTGTTACGATTTTTAAATGTAGGTAGAATGCACACAAATAAGTGCTACCTAAAATGAGAATGGTTAGGAAAATTTGAATTTGAGGTGAGACTTAAGAAGGGAGACATCAATGTACTATTAAAACGTATTAGTATATAACAGTAGTCCTGAAATAATAGACTTCAAGCTCTGATAAGACTTTTAAACACTAACCATTTTTACATTGGCTTGTTATGTGAAAGCAGCTATGTTGAGTCAGTTGTGTTCTTGAAATAATGCTATTTTTGGTGGCCGTTCTATCTTTCTTATGATGTGAGTCATGTTTTCATAATGAGAAGCAAAATAGGTAAGGACTCTTAGCTACATAATCTGTATACTTGTTCTGATTCACGTCTCTTGATTTAGGTTGTTGGGCATAATATTGACCACTCCCATTCCATCTCTAGATCAATATGTAACTGATGATCAAGTGGCTTTTCATTGCCTCATGTTTTTCTAGGATGCGTTTGGAAGAGCTCACTCTTCCTTTTCAATATGTGGAAAAATTGAGCACTCCACTTTAATTAAATCCAACCTTGTAGTTAAAATACTCTCTTCAGTTGCACAAACTCTACCCCTTGTGTGTTATGAGCTCTCCCACTCTCTTTGTAAGAAGAGAGATTGCCCCTGAAGCAACTTGAATGTGTCTTTGGGAAACGGGGGGAATTGTGTATGAGTGCCACCAGGCTTGAAAAGTTCTGTGGGAGGAGTTGTAAGAACCAGAGATGCTATAGAAGCAACAACCCCAGTACATACTGTGCCCCCCCCCCGTAAAAACACAACAACTGTGGCTGGGTGATGTGATGCGATGCAAAAACGGTGCCATATTTGTTACTGAGGTGAGGTACAGACACATGTATAGCAGCAGTTGGACTCCTCTCTGGTTTCTTGGGTGCTGATTTTACACATCACAGTAAACCAGATATGTGTGAATCTGTGCAGAAGTATGAAGAGTGATTTTAATATGGTAAATTTAAAAAATGGTATTAAACAAAAAGAACATTTGAAAAAGGTTCAAGTCTAGCACTTTGCGGCAACTTTTTAAAGTACTGAAATTGATAAGTAGAAAAAAGGCACACTATTAATAAACAGACAAGAATTATAGTTATAATAATTGAATCACCCTTATACTTTGCACATAAAGCATTTTATTGAGGTTATTTTGCACATAATTCATGCAGTGTTAGAATTATTTTGCTAAAATGCAGATAGTCATGGTTCCATAATACAGAACAAAACACCCCGAATGCGCTGTGCAATTCAGTATTGAGGGCATCTGTATATAGTTTATTTCAATGTATACATCAAGTTTTGTTGTAATTTGTAATATATGTAAAATGCTATTATTTTTGTGTTTGTGGCATTGTAATTTTTAAAGATAAAAGAATATGACATAAACAGAAATAAGAAATGGTTAGAAAATGATCCTCATGTTTTTTTGTTTTTGGAAACACATTTCTGTCTGCTTGGTTGAAGGACATGGTGATTGGTCTTTCTGATGTCAGAATTCTGCAGTGGATAATATGTTTGTCTTCACAGAGGGATATATGGGATCATTTGCCCACTGAAATGGAGACAGGGAAGTTATTTCAATAAGAAATATGTGCAACAGATCCTATAAAAGAGCTATCAAATAGTCGATATAACCCTATTGAAGTAGCCCACTTCTGGTCAAAAATATTCTTAATTATCTTAACAATTTAATTTGTTTTTTAATTTTACCTCATATATGTCCATAATTTTAAATTGTGCAGCAATCTGATAAAAATAAATAAAGAAGATCCTATAAATTCATAAAGCTAAGTAGTTTTACCTAATTTTTTATAGAAACCTTACTCATTAGAGGGCTGCACAGGAGTGTATGTCAGATCAGCTGTGACTTGTTTAGCAAAGGTTTCTTTTTGTCACTTTCTGTGTATCCATTGGTATGGAAAACATCAGACCCTTAACTCAAGAGAAGCTGAGCTTCATAAAATCATAGCTGAAGGCAATTCCATTTGGGTTTTTCAAGATTTCTTTCAAGACATAAATGTTGGATCTGGACTTCTATTCATTATAACTTTGTGAACTAGATAATTCAAGTTAAGGAGAGTCAGTTTTCATTAACTTTGTTTCCTATCTGCAGCCTGACTCCCCGGGTTTACTCTGGAGGAAAATTGGGAGACCCATAGAATAGTTTGTGAAGTGGTGTTAGATACATTGCTTCCCATTTCCTTTCTTCCATTATGGAAGCTCCGGTGGATCCCAGTTCCCCTACCAGAAGTCAATTCTCAATTCATTTCAGTAAATGGTAATTGTGCAAAAATGTTTTGATGCACTAGCACCGAAAAGTTGTTGTCTTGTACACATAAGCCAAAGCTAAGGAATTGTGGAAACTCTGTCAATGTAATAACTTCCTTTCTAAAATTAGTCTTCATACAATTGCATTCCTCTGCTGAAATACCTAGTGATGACGCTTGTTTCTCACTGAGAGAGCAGTGAACACTAAATTCAGTTAGTTGATCCATGAAAATAAAATTCTTAATATTAATCAGTTAGATATTATCTGCTGTTAATACAAATGTCACAGACTGCATCCCTGTTTTAATAAGAAGTGTTCATTCCAATAAGTTGGGAAGTTAGTAAATCTGTGTCAGCACCTTTTTGATCTCAGTTTCCAGCCTTCAGATTGAGGCTTTTTGCTTCAAATTTTGTGTTAAATCTTCTGTTATCCATGAATTGACATTGCAGTGTGGCAAGGAGTGGATTGCAATGGGAGTTTCTAATATATAGAGAAAAGCAGGAGATGTTAAAAGTTATCATGGTTCATATAAGCATTTATTTGTACTGCTGCTCTTTTTGTTTATTTTCCTAAGGTTTATCTACACCACAAGATATTAACAAGGCTAATTCATCTGTGTCTTTGACTTCTGAACATAGTTTGTATACATAATTATAATTAATTACTGAGCTCAGAATATGCATTGTAATAATCGTGCTTCATAGCCTGCGGCTGGATTGCCTTTGGTCACTGTGCTTGTTTGTATTCTCTACCAAAACTGACTTCGGTGTTTCTTACTGTCTCAGTTCCCATTTCTCTCTGGTCCTTCTTAGTGTATTCCTTCTAGCATATTTTAAAAGTGAAATGTCCATAAATAGCTCACTCTTCCTTTAATAGGTAGGCCAAGAAAAACTATTGTCATTCACACACACATGTCCAACCTTCTTTTCTTGCAATCTTACTGAAAATTCTAGATTCTCACTAGTCCAGAGAACAGAGATCCACTTACTCCCTAAGAAAAAACATTTATCTAAAGAAGGTGTGGCCACTGTCAGGCCTGTTTCTAACTGCCTCTTTTTAGGGAAAGTGATGTAACATTTGATGGCAGAGTCACTCAGGGTTATCCTTTTCTTAACTTGTTTAAGTATGTCTTCTAGAGACAATTATCTTGAACTGTCCTGGTTGATGATTCTTGCTTTCAGACTGATGGTGGCAATGCAGTTCTGATCTTGTGGGGGAATTTTCAGCAGCTTTTCGTGCTATTGAACAAATCATACATATTTGTTTAAATCTGCCCTTAGATATAAGTTTGATGCTGGGGCTGATTTTCCAGCAGCATTTCCCTGCTCCCCCCTTTTTTTTCCTTTTGCCTGCTCAGGCACAGAGGAGTGGCCATGTGAGAATGGGAGTGTGATCCAAGCTCCGTCTTAGGCACTAAGGTAGCATCTGTACTATGTTACTTGAAATGATTTGCAGGTAAGTGGTCTCAGTATGCTTCTGATTAATTACTTAAATTTGTAGAACAATCTGGAGCTGCTGTCCTGGCACAGAATCATTGTTTGGGAGTGATGGTCTGATGGATAAAGTCAAATCATATGAAGCAGAGTCCATACAAATCAGGAATGATGTTCAAGGGACATCTGCAGGAGATGGCTTGCATGTTTGTTACTGGAATTGTGAATTCCCTGTCTAAGCAGCTGGAGAACTTTGCAGCACTGCTTTTTGATAAGCAAGTGGCTCTGGATTGCTTAGAGATGCTTTTTATCGACTGAATTGATTCTTCAGTTTCTTTGCCTCCTTGAATGGAGGTAAGCTGATCCAATTTTTGTAAATTCTAGCCTTGGCTATTGCAATATGTTGTTTTAAAAGTGGTCCTTGAAGAAAACTGAGCTGATGTAAAATGTGGCTGTCTACTTTTTCATTTATATCTGAAGGTGTAAATGTATTCATCTAGTGTTACCTACACTGGCTGGTACTATGTTTTCAGGTCTAATGATGTCATTTATACATACACTCTCTCTGGTTCTCCATGGAGGTCTTTGTTTATTTGTGTGTTTGCAATTTACCATTTTTAAGAGTCCTTTACTATGGTGGCTCCATATCTGTAAAAAAAAAAAATTATCCCAAGAGTTTCAAGGTTCTGTCTCTACTTATTTTTAGGAATGGTTGGGAGACTGACTTTTGGCCTGTCTGATAAAGATAAGCTTATGTGAACTAGAAGTTGGTGGCAGTTGTTTTATACAGGTTTCTTTGTATAATGGGTCTGTGCTTGTTGACGTTTTCTAAGCTACTATAAACTGTGAAAACGTTACTATGAATGTTTTCATTGAATGTTAGTCTTCATGTAGAATATTCATATTTTCCTCTCAAGAGTTTCTCCTAATAGTTTGCTAAACTTTGAACTATATTCAACTTTAGATGTATAACAGAATGTGCTGGGAAAATTGAATTTGGCTTGTCAATATATTTTGTCTGGAAACATTAGTAAAATGGATTTAAAACTGGAGCAGGAACATCAAGCCCTCTAGATGTTCTGACTTCCATTCAGGTTACAACTCTATCATGTCACCCAACAAGGCTAATGGTAAGGGAGTTATAGGTTAGAAAATGTGGAGGCCAAAGTTTTTCCATCCATTTGAAAAAGTAAATAAACAAATTAATTGTCTGAACCAGCCACTATATATGGCCAATCATCCAAAGTAGAGTTGTGGAATCTGGAGGGCCACAACTTTTTTGTCCACTGTTTAAACAATGGTTTCAGTCTCAACCAAGCTGCAGTTAGCTTCAGACTTCTGTAACCTCCTCAGCTTCTCCATGAAATTTTAGTAGGGAAAACCTTCACTTTCATTTTGGACTGTATCACAGTTTCTGTTATATAAGAACTTGGCGAATTGCGGTTGTTCTTACTCTCCTACATAAAAACAAAATAAAACTTCAGAATATGGGGTTACTTATTTTAAGCTAGTTAATTAAAATAACTATTAGAATAAATCAGAGTTGTCTTAACTTGTGCATAGCAGGAAACAGTTTTAGTTAAAAACATGGAAGCATATGCTTTTTATTCTTATACATGGAGAAAGGGGAGAGCATATGATCCTGAGGCTTGCCACTTATGATGACTGTGGCTCTTTAGGTATTATTGGTCTCCAGCTCTTATGAGTCCTAGCCAGCCTGATAACTAGACAAGGTAATGCGATTTGTAGTCCAACAAGACTACAAATCAGATTGTGTTTATAATTCTACTTTTTTTAAACTGTGAACCACCTTGAATCTCCTTATCGGGAGAAAGGCAGCCTATAAATAAGACAAATAAATAAACAATTTTTTAAAATAATAGATTTTTCAGCCCTAATTGTAAATCATGATTAGATCAATAGTTCCCAGTCTTGGGATCCTGGGTACTGTTGAACTTCCTCTTACTGAACAACCAGCATGATGAGTATTTAGAGACAGTGGTTGTCATAGTCCAAGAGCATTAGAATATCCAAGATTGACAGCCATTGGTTTAGGTAACTTATCTGTGTTGGTAACGAATTGGTTTTAATAATGGAATTAATTTCAGTTGGTAAAAACCTGTCTCAGTTACTTGCAATGAGATAAGACAAATTTGTGGATATCTAAAGATTCAAGAGAGTTTTCATTTTTGTTTTGGGTTCCTTACCAAACCTAGGAAGCCCAAATCCCTCAATACTAACGGTCTAATGATTCTTAGCTGTCTGTTAGGTATACCTATCCAGGTTCATGGAGCAGCTTCAGATTCTTCTCTGTCTGTCTGACTGTTTGCCTCACACACATACTTGACTGCTGTGACCATCTTTCTTTCAACCCCATGTTTTCTCAACTAACCACAGTTGCCTGTGTTTTAACCTATTTGGCACAAGGAGTTGAACACTTTTGACAGTACTTATGGTAAGGCTTTGTGCAGTTTAGACCATCTGTTGGACTGTACCAGTTTACTTAAACCTGACTGGACTTTCTCTTCTTATTTTAATACACATTTCTTCTTTATTATTATTTCCAGCCTATTGGTTTATATTTGAGGGGTTTGTGACTACCATCAGATTTGGTAACCAAACCCCCTAAGACCCATCGGAAATGGGGGGGAAGCCAAAAAACAAACAAACCCCCCAAGACCCATCGGAAATGGGCAAAAAACCCCAAAAAGCAACCAGACCCCCCAAGACCCATCAGAAATGGGGGGAAAACACACCAAAAAACAAACCCCCCAAGACCCATCACAGCACAGAAACATAACGCCCCCAGCTCAAAACCACGCTGCAAAAACACCCAGAACAGTTTTTAAATAGCAGAAAGCAGCACCTTACCTTACCAGGCAGCCCGAAGCCTCCCTGCAAACACACACACACACTCACTCAGAAGCAGAAGGAGGCAGTCCCAAGCCTCCTCCGACGCACACTCTCTAACTGCTGGGGCGAAAGAGCTACAAAGAAGCAGCCTCTTTCGTCACCTACAGTTAGCAATTTGAATTTCCCGCCTTTTTCCCCTGCCTTTTTCTGTTCATAAGTGGAAGCTCTGGTCGCAAGTAGAAGCAAAATTTTGCAGCCGGAGCTGGTCGTAACTTGAAATGGTCATAAGTAGGGACGTTCGTAAGTCGAGGCACCACTGTACATCCAGACATTTGCAGACATTTGTATATATCTGTATGTTTCCAAATTGGGCAGGGGGGACAACGACTGCAAATTAGGAAAATAAAGGGCCATGATCTGGTATGAAGACTACTATCAAATTTAGGAATATGGTGGATTGTCAGTTTGTAATCAAAGCTCCTACCACCATCCTTCCTTCCACACACCCTGTGGAAACATGTTGGGACTGCGAAGATGCCTGCTAGCGTCCCTTGTTGGTAGCCTGGCTTGCCCAAGTGTATTTATTCACTGCCTAGCCCAAAACAGACTGCTGCATGTTTGGCACACACCCACTCTGGAACATAGACATCCATAGTAAGGGGAGAAATGTACTGCAAATAAAAGCCACAACAGGCATTAAAAATGAAAGAAAGTAGAAAATTATGGTGGGAAGAGAGATGGTTCCTAGTGCTATTTTGGCCTATCCAGTCAGAGCCCACACAAGAAAGTCAGTCACCCATGTCCTATTCCCATACACACTCATTTCCAAGTGTAATGAAGATTCAGTATAGCTACCTAAAAGAAAGCACAAGAAAAATCTAGAATGTAGCCATGCTAATAAGTGACGTAGCACTCTCCTCTTGCCATATCTAGATGCAAAACAGCTGCTTGGATTGTTGGGTGGAGAATAAATAGAATAAATGCTTATGGATTAATTGTCTTTGTTTTGTCACCATCTTTCATGTTAGCCAGATTTTTATGTATTGTTAGATTTAAGGAAGGCTTCTCTTTGGTTTGATATTTTAGCTTATGCCCAACGTTCCCTCTAATTGTCATTCCTTCTCCATGGGAGCCTCACCTGTCTGTGCGTAGGGGGCGGAGTTTCATCCAAAACCCAGAAGAGGCATTGACCCTGGCTGCCACTGTGTGGCACTGATGGAGCTCTGTGCGCCTGCGCCTGCACACACTTTAGAGGGAACATTGCCTATTGTTGAATTTTATCTTATGCTTATGTTGATGGTTTTGGTTGTAAGCTGCTCAGAGTAATGGCTTAGTCACTAGATGGGTGGGGTAAAATAAATAAGTAAATAAATAAATGAGGTCAACCTGACCAATCGCCAGTGCTCAGTAATTAAAGTTTCCAAGACACATTTTAACTTTCATTGGAGTCTTTGGCAGTCAATCTCTTTCAGGTTTGGTGTTCCATTTTTTTGTTACAGCAACGTATGTCAAGTATTTTTGTTCAAATTACGGCATGCTTAAACCTCCAGGTGCCAGAACAAATTAATGATTTGTAGAGGCATGCAAACCAAGCTGAGTATGACTGGGTTTTTTGAACTGCCCCATGTCTGATTTGGAAGCACACAAACATTCCTGATTCACCTCATTTGCACACTTTTCCAAAGCAAATGTGTGTTTCTACTGCATTCTCTGCTTGTCTTATCCCATACTCTGCTACCATACTGTTGATCTCACAGTTTGATTACTATTGAAGAAAGTCTGATTTCTGAAGTAACAGAGGCAGAGGAAGTGAAAGATTAAAAGCTTAAAACTGTCAACGGAATAGCATTTATGAGGGTGGGTCATAAGCCTATTTAGGATTAAATACTTGGATATATTTTCCTCAGGTTTTTCTGGAAGAAAGTGAGGTATTGAGTGTTTAAAGACTTTGTCCTAAATAGAAGAAAGTTCAGCTAAGACCATTAAATTTTTTTTAAAAAATCCAACGTGTGTATATATTTAAATACACTCTTTTTCCTACATGCTCAGAGCAGCTTGGAAGTGAGTAGTAAAATCCAGTTATAGAAAAACATGCATAAACTGTAATAGCAGAAGTGAAATTTCCATTTAACAGCAAGGAAAAACATCCTTATAACATACAGTATGTCAACAGAAGTGAGTACACCTCCTCACATTTCATAAATATTTTAGTATATCTTTTCATGTGACACCACTGAAGAAATGACACTTGGCTACAGTGTAAAGCCGTGAGTATACAGCTTGTATAACAGTGTAAATGTGCTGTCCCCTGAAAATAACGCAACACACAGCCATTAATGTCTAAACCGCTGGCAACAAAAGTGAGTACACCCCTAAGGGACAATGTCCAAATTGGGCCCAAGTAGCTGTTTTCCCTCCCTGGTGTCATGAGACCCGTTAGTGTCACAAGTCTCAGGTGTAGAGGGGGAGCAGGTGTTATCGCTCTCACTCTCTCAGACTGGTCACTGGAAGTTCCACATGGCACCTCATGATAATGAACTATCTGAGGATCTGAAAAAATGAATTGTTGCTCTACATAAAGATGGCCTAGGCCAGTGATGGCGAACCTTTTTGAGCCCGAGTGCCCAAACAGCAACACAAAACCAAATTATTTATTTCGAAGTGCCAACACTGCAATTAAACCTGAATACTGAGGTTTTAGTTTAGAAAAAACAACTCATGTCATTTACACATTTTGTCTGTCTGGTTCTTTATTGATTCCTCCAACTGACAGCTCTTTTAGAAAAAAGTCAAGTGCAAAATGCTACACTGAATTAAATGCACCCTATTTATAAAGCTTATTAAGTACATTGAAATCCTGAACTTGTTTCCTCCAAAGTAAGCTACCCTCAGAAAAGCAGCTATATATAGGAGTGCAAATTTTTAAAGTGTATACCTACATTTTATACACTACATAAAGTGTATACACACACATTTCACTTATGTGAAATGTAGTGTTGGAAAAGAGATTTACAGATATAACTTGTCAGAAAGATAAGTGAAGCAAATTAAGTGTGGACTCTCACTAGAAGCTAAAATAACCAAGCAAAGGGTATTGTACTACAGTGGCATCATGAGAAGACAAGCTCACTGGAAAAGGCAGCAATGCAGGAAAAAGTGCAGTGCAGTAGGAAAAGAGGAAGACTGCACATGAGATGGATTGACTCAATAAAGAAAATCACAGTCTTATGTTTGTAAGACCTTTTATTTGGTGTTGCAGTCAAAGCAGGACCAGGAGCAGAGAGACTGGGATTCAGATTTGGGGAATAAACTATGATACTTTTGCCTGCTTTGGGGATGAGAAACAGAGAAACGTGATTGCTACACACTTCAGAAATCTAGTCCCAGGTGTGTTGGTTGTCTTTTACTAGGTGTTTGCTGTTAGTGAGACTCTGCTAAATATTCCAGTTCTGCCCAGTTCAATTTAGAGTCTAAACAGAATCTTGAAATACTGTACTTGCTGTTCTCAGCAAAAATTGCAGAGCTAAATGCAGTGGAGATGAACTTTGGAAGGTTCCTTTTTTCATTGTTTTATTTATATTTATTTATATTTAATAAATATATTAAATAAATATATTAAATATATATTTAAACCGCAGAAGCCTCTGTGCTGCAAGGTCAGAAGACCTGCAGTCGTAAGATCGAATCCACGCGTCGGAGTGAGCCCCCGTCGCTTGTCCCAGCTCCCGCCAACCTAGCGGTTCGAAAGCATGCAAAATGCAAAATGTGAGTAGATAAATAGGTACCACCACGGTGGTAAGGTAACGGCGTTCCGTGTCTAGTCGCGCTGGCCACGTGACCACGGAAGATTGTCTTCGGACAAACGCTATCTCTATGGGTTGGAAATGGAGATGAGCACCGCCGCCTAGAGTCGGACACAACTGGACAAATTGTCAAGGGGAACCTTTACCTATTTATATTTAATTTATATACCACCCCATTAGTCCGAAGGCACTATTCCGGGTGGTTTACAGACAATTACAAACCAGGACAAACAAACTATGGACAATAAAATGTAACAGAAACAGCAATGACAAATCAAAACCATAAAAGCCAATGGCACCAACAAATTTTCACAATAAAGAGGACCAGATGGGAGGCGCTCAGACAGGGTTGGATTGAAAAGCCTCCCTGAAGAATAGTGTTTTTTAAAGCTCAACCCCCATCTCTGTTGTATGCTTTTCTCAGAAAAGCTACTTTTGTTTTCACTTCACCAGTTTGTTTTGCAGAGTATCCCGTGACTGGTCACATCTATCATGGCAGTGTTTCTCAATGTTCCCAGTTTGGGGACCCTGGAAATCAAAAACAGAGTCTGGGGACTTTGCTGAAGCCTCAGATGATCGGGATCTAACCAGTATCTTAACGAAGATCACCTAAGGAACCTGATAAATGGCATAACTGAATTCAATTAAAGATAGGTGGAGGCATTCTGAATGTTATACTTAACCAATGAATGGATTAAGTACTCATACTGTTACTTCGTCCTTTAAAAATCCAGAAAGATTAATGAATAATCATTTATCAAGCCTGTCTTCCTATAAACACCCTGGGAATAAGCACCACTGACTACAAGGGACTTACGCTTGTATAAACATGGATAGCATTGCATTTTAGAAGTGTTACATCACAGGATTGCAGAGCTCCATCCCATAACATATGGTGAAGCTCTAATGATATATTTCTGATATATTTCTATAGTACTATAATTTTTCAAACCTTGACCTATTGCTGCCAAGTTAAAAGTTAGTTAGTTAGTTAGTTAGTTAGTTAGTTTCTTTCTTTCTTTCTTTCTTTCTTTCTTTCTTTCTTTCTTTCTTTCTTTCTTTCTTTCTTTCTTTCTTTCGTATGCTACCCATCTAGCCAGGCTATTTTGGGTGGTTCACAACACAATCAAACAAACAACATAATTACAAGTATAAAATAAATTCAACATATAAAACATCATAAAATATAACGACAATTAAATAATCACATAATAAAATATTAGATACTTAAATATTTCAAATGGTGCAGAGGGCAGAAAAATCTTTTCATCAAAGGCTGTTTTAAAACAAACATGTTTAGGATTCTTTTGTTAATTTCCCTACTTACCAGAAAAAGACATTGCAGGGCCATATTTTGGATTAAAAATAGAACTATGTGGAAAATGCCTTAAAATTACTTCCACCTCCCACTCTGTCAAACAGAAAGCAATTTGTAAGGCTGACCAGAAAAAAATCAAGTGTGTACCATAATACAATCTTACTGAAATCCTTTACTGGGTACTTTTGAATGCAATGCAATCCACCAATTGTGATTAGCTTTTGATGCCTTTTTAATTCTGGTTTTATGAGTCAAGTCTCTCTGTGTCTCTCTTTCTCTCTCACACACACATACACACACACAAACACTTTGGAAGGTTCCTTTTTTCATGGTTTTATGAAAGAGTCAGTTTCTCTCACAACCTCCCTCCCTAAATTTTCAGCAATCATTTGCATCAGTTCAGTATGTCCCTGTTTCCTCTCATTACATTTAAAGAAGCTGATGAATCCACCCGTCCCTCTCTCGCACCTTCGTTCCCGCCTTAATTGGAGCTTTCCCTCCTGCTTGCAGTCACCTCCGGTGGAAGTAGTAATTCACAAGCTGGATTGACTGCCCCAGGCTGTTCTATAGCAGTAAACAATAAAGAAGCCTTATCTCCGATCTCTAAAAGAACTGATTTACAAGTGCCGCAACCAAGGAAGGTAGCAGGGATAGGTGGCTTACAATCATGCAGTTTGAGGTTCGACTGCGGGGGTGGGGTGGGGTGTAGCGCTCCGCTCGTGTGCCCTGGGAGAGGTCTCCGCGTGCCAACTGTGGCATGCGTGCCATAGGTTCGCCATCACTGGCCTAGGCTATAAGAAGATTGCCAAAATCCTGAAACTGAGCTGCAGCACGGTGGCCAAGACCATACAACGGTTTAACAGGACACGTTCCACTCAGAACAGGCCTCGCCATGGTCGACCAAAGAAGTTGAGTGCCCGTGCTCAGCATCATATCCAGAGGTTGGCTTTGGGAAATAGATGTAGGAGTGCTGCCAGCATTGCTGCAGAGGTTGAAGGGATGGGGGGTCAGCCTGTCAGTGCTCAGACCATATGCCACACACTGCATCAAATTGGTCTCCAGGGCTGTCATCCCAGAAGGAAGCCTCTTCTAAAGATGATGCACAAGAAAGCCTGCATATGGTTTGCTGCAGACAAGCAGACTAAGGACATGGATTTCTGGAACCATGTCCTGTGGTCCAATGAGACCAAGATAAACTTACTTGGTTCAGATGGTGTCAAGCGTGTGTGGCGGCAAGCAGGTGAGGAGTACAAAGACAAGTGTGTCGTGCCTACAGTCAAGCATGGTGGTAGGAGTGTCATGGTCTGGGGCTGCATGAGTGCTGCCGGCACTGGGGAGCTACAGTTCATTGAGAGAACCATGAATGCCAACATGTACTGTGACATACTGAAGCAGAATATGATCTCCTTCCTTTGGAGACTGGGCCACAGGGCAGTATTCCAACATGATTACGACCCCAAACACACCTCCAAAATGACCACTGCCTTGCTAAAGAAGCTGGGGGTAAAGGTGATGGACTGGCCAAGCATGTCTCCAGACTTAAACCCTATTGAGCATCTGTGGGGCATCCTGAAACGGAAGGTGGAGGTGCGCAAGGTCTCTAACATCCATTCTGTGGTGTTTCTTTTCCAGAATAGCAACTTCCATAGACTGATTGATGTGATTTGAGTTAGGTTTCTTTCTGTGTATTGTGATTTCTGATGTCTGATTCATGTCTGTTCATTCTTTTGCATAGAGATTATCCTGTTTTTCCTAGAGTGCAGTGGGGCACTGATGGCAAAAGGTGGCATAGATCTCATTAGCCGAGGAACAAGTAAAGGTGCCCTTGATCTTGTGTGTAACATTTTTAGGTCTTGTAATAATGTTGCCAGAATAAATATGGGGGGGGGAGAGAGAATTGGCATCTGGGGAGAATCGGCATCTGGGTCTGTAGCAGGGTTTAGTCCCCATGTCTGTGTCAGTGTTGTGTGGTCCATTTAGGTTAGTAGTTGCTTGAAATTAGGGGGTTGTCTGTAAGCAATTATAGTTCTGCCACCAAAGGCTTGGGATAGTGAAGTATTGTTGTCAAGGATGGGGTGGAGATCACTTAAGATGCATGTGAGTAGTCTCAGTTGTGGATTGAAAGTGACAACTAGCAGTGTTCCATCATTTTGTGGGTCTGTCCTGCAGTAGGTTACGTCTTGCTTTGTTAATTTGTTCCTTAATCATATTAGGTAGATATTGTAGTCTGAGGAATGTGTCTTATAGATCCTTGAGTTTGGAGTGGCACAGTTTGTCTTGAAGCTAGCTTTAAAAATTAGAGTTTATACTGCATTCATTGTGGGGTCATGTCTCCAGCTCCAACCCAACAAAGAGAAAGGCTCTTTTTTACACAGCACATTGAATTTAAGTTGTTCTAAAATGGAGTAAGCCCTTCGAGGTGTTGGCAGGCAGCAGTGAGACTCATAAGAGGACCACCTTCTGAGTTATTTGAATCTGAGTTGACAGATGATTTAAAGTAAAGGCTATGACCTTGAAATGGACCCAGTGCTAAGTAGAAACTATACTGTATAATCATTATGAAGGTAGCTTGGACTTCATCAGCTGTTTTGAATGTCAGTCCCACTTAGCATTGTTTAGAGTAATTTATCCTGGAAATTCTGGGCTGTGCAGCCTGTAGTTCTTTTGAAATGTAGTATTGTAAGAAAGCTGTATGGATATCATGGACTTCCAGAAGGACACATCCAATCATGAAGTCTCTCTAGGAACAAACAAACAAACAAAACCCTGAAGCTGCTGTACTTTGGGCACCTGATGAAGAGAAAAAGGAAAAGACAGTGATGCTGGCAGAAGTTGAAGGCAGCAGGAAAACAGGAAGGCCAAAGAGGAAATAGATTGATTCAATAAAGGAAGCCATAAGAAAGATAGTTGATGGTAGGATTTTCTGGAAATCACTAAATCATAGGCTGGCTGTAAATTGGAAGCAACTTGAAGGGCATATACAGTAACAATATAGCATCTAAGTGAAAGCTTACTTAGGTTCAATGTGACTCTTGTTCACAGAGAATGAAGAAAGGAAGCTATTTGCTTCATAGAATTTAGTACATTGTTGTATCTACACAAATGAGTTCACAAATACATTTTCTAAAATTATTACAAAATTATTTCTGTTCGGGCCCGCCACCCGCTGCACACACACACACACCCCCCCCCCAATTTTGGGCACGCGAGCCCAAAAAGGTTCACCACCACTGCTCTAGATTATGGTTTTAATTTTGAAAGTGTGCTTCAAGCAGACTAGTTGTTGCCTTGGCATTTAATACAACATTGAGTTCTGAAGCCCTGCATTCTGAATATGCGTTATTACTCTGAATGAAATAGTATTCATTTTACTTTCTAAACTAAAGACAGTGATATTTACTTGGAAAAGCAGTAGGGCCGCATCACTACAGCTTATATTGGATCCACTTAGACACTGTGAAAGCACTTTTCATTATAATTGTAAACAAATCTTTTAAATCCTAAAATAAGGAAGTTAAAGGTTATTGAGCTGAAATGATTTGATGCAGCTAAATGTTCAGTAAAAATGTTTTTGTGAGATATAACCGCTGTATTCTTCAAGTGAAGAATGAAATAGCATTTTCAAATTAGTCAAGCATTCGCTTGTGGTTAAGAATTCAGTTCTTGGACCAGATGGCTCAAATATTTATTCTTTATTTTCTTTAGGTCCTGGGGTAGCCCAGAATGGCTGCAGTGTCATATGATCAGTTGCTAAAACAAGTAGAGGCGTTAAAAATGGAGAATTCAAACCTTCGACAAGAACTGGAAGATAATTCAAATCATCTTACAAAACTGGAAACTGAAGCATCTAATATGAAGGTATTAAAATCATTTGACTTCATCAGGCCTTGAGATTTGTGGCCCTGATCACATTGTCCTGTAAATATTTATAAGAAAAGTAATTTGATGCCAAACTGCATGCAGTGAGATTATGGCCACCACCTTGCATTATCATAATTATGCTGGATCCAAGTGATTTATTTAAAATATTCATTTCTCTTCTTTGCTTACAAAAGTTAAAGGGTCAAAAGCAATTTGTAACATGTAGATCATAAAATACACGTGTTCTTTATCTGACAAGAGACTGAAGTGTATTGTGTAGGAAGCTGATACCACACACAGCATATATAATGTGTATAAAATCTTATCTAGGTCTCCCAGGTATCCATTATATGTATATCATTCTGTCTCTCATGCAAAATACATGGTAGATTTGAAAATGTTGATGAGGAGCTGCTTTCTGCCCTAAAATTAGACTGGACACAACTTACATGTATTTTGATCTTGAAGTTTGTTTAGAACAAATAATTATGGGATAGAGATGAGTTGATCTCTGAGAACCTCTAACTTTCTCCCAATTCCAGTTCTTGTCTAGAGGAAAATCTACAAAAAAGGGATACAGTTTTGCAGTACTGTTTTGCTGGATTCAGTGACATTCTGCCAGTGGAGTCGTTTTTGGGGTAATGTCCTCTGCTGGTAGTTGAAAGAGAAGGGAAAAATGGTATTTCTCCACCCTCCCTAATCTCCCCCCCCCCTCCAATTTTTAAAGTAGGTTGCTCGTTGCTGTTGAGCCAGTGTCGGGTGGCGCTTAGTTTGGGAAGCCTACATTCATGGAGCCTCGTGGCACAATGGTTAAACTGCAGTACTGCCGTCAAAACTCTGCTCATGACCTGAATTTGATCCCAATGGATTTTTTTTTTTTTTTTTTTTTTTTTTTTTTTTTTTTTTGCTTTACATTTAAATTTTTCATTCACCTGTGGAACTCGCTGGATGCCTTGGGCAGGCACAACTCTCAGCCTGATATACGGCACAGTGTTGTGAGGATAAAGTTAGTAAAGATGTGTTAGCCACCTTGAGGCTGTTGGAGGAAAGGCAGGATATTGTATAATACTTTTTTTTAATGCTCAAAACTTTGTATATGTTCCCCTTGTATGTGCATACTGGAAGCTTGGCAGAGATGGAAGAAATAAATAAATAAACACTATCTTAATGTGTTCGCATGTATATGTCTGTTACTGTTTGTTATAATATTGGGATATTTATATTCATGAAGAGATAGCAGGGCAGTAAATATAACAGAAAAAGTTCATATAATTGTAAAATGAAGTGAAATAATACAGTAAAACAGCAACAGAAGGCAGTAAAAAACTCAGAAGATTTGTAGACACCAATACTTCTTTCTTGTTGACAAGCAGAAGTAATTCAGGTTGAGGACCAATTCTTGAAATATTTTAGATGCTACATACTGGATCAAATTGGTTGGATAAAATCCAGTAAGCACGTTTTATATTCTGTTCAATAAAGACACTTATTCTTATTGACATACTTTGGAAATGCATGATTTTCTCTCTAGATAAGATAAAGTATTTAATATGACAGGAGACATATTAGAAAACAGCGAGTTTTAACTGTAGAATAACGGTTCTGTAATATGATAGCACAAAATGAACATAACTGTAAAACTACAACTATTTATTATTTATGCATCTATATCTTTAAAGTGTATTTAAAGTGGTGTGAAATACTGTGACAAGATGTTTCAGCCTCTGTCTTCATTTGCTCTGAATTAAAATTTACATTGTGGAATATTAATATATTATTATATTAACATAGCATAGTTTAGCATATTTATGGAATACATTAATGTTAAAGTAATATATAATATTAAATTAATATTAATATTAGTGTATGTGCATGAACCCATAGTCAAATCTCTGATGTCTAGGTTTGCAGTGTTGCTCTTGTCCATAAATTTCAGGGCTGTCAGTTGGGGAATAGGCATGTCTGTCCTTGTCTTTCTGTTTAATGCAGAACTGTAGAAAGGTCTGTCTTTTTTAAAAAATAAATAAATCCCCAATACTGTGATGATTTGAAAAGCTCATAATCCTCTGAGCTGAAAAATTTAAAACCTAAATGAAAGAAAAACTCTCTAGTTAAATCCAGCTCTTCATGTGCTGGCCTGTTTTCTGCTTCATGTTTCTAACATGGCTGTTCTGTCTGAGACATTATGGAACTAGCTAAATACTAGCATAGATATTCTAATGTTGTTATGTCCTGTCAAGTCACTTTGAATTTAGAGTGATCCTAGTAGAGTTTTTAAGGTATGTGAGCTGTTCAAGGTATACTATACTATTACCATCACCCCCACTGCATTTCCATGTCTGAGTAGGGATTTGAACCCAGGTTTCCTGAGTCCAATATTCTATCTACTGAGCTGCATTAGTTCCTGACAGTTTTAACCAAGTCAGAATAAATTCAAAAGGCAAATGGTGATTTCTTTTCAGTCACTGGCAGTATAAATAAGAATATGTGTAAAAAGAATGTTAGAGGTAGGCATTTGTCATAGCAAAGCTGGGGATGGTTTGGCAGCTGTGTGGCCAAGAAGCCCATAGTTCATTGGCCATGTAGGGTTGAGCTGCCAAACTTTGTGCTGTCCTCAGGAAGCTGTTTAGAGGAGATGGGCTTCCTTGATCAGTATTTAGATGTGGTGTTTGAAAACCACAGCTTGTCATTAATCAAGCCACCATTCTTCTCACTGCTTTCCCCCAGGAAGGAGAAGTGGTGGGGTGTCCCTTCAGCCACTGTTCAGTAGACTCCTCCCGCTGGAAACTGACTACAGCTAGAATGGCCCTTGCCTGCCTTTCCTACAAGAAAGTTTGGAGGCGTGCCTTCTATAATTTCTGGTTTGGCAAATCAAAAATGCTTGCCTCTGCCAAACTAATAAGGTAGAAAGGAGCCTCCTAACTACAGCTTTTGGCTTCAACAGCAAGGCTGTCCAAAAATTATAGAGCTGTGGTTATTGTAGGTTATGGTTTGTCAAAGAATCTAGCTGTACTTATGGGATGATTACTGAGTAGTTATGGTCAGAATTCTTTCTTGTGAGACTGTGGCTCAAATGAGTTTACTCTAACTGTGACTTTAGTACAGGAAGTCACAGTTAGGGTAGGCCCATTTAAATTAATGGGTCGTATGGAGGAGTTAATTCACCAGATCCCATTGATTTAGAGGGCCTACTCTAGTGCATTTTACTACACTGGATAAAGTGAATGCTTGATAATGAATTGGTGAATTACAGGAAGATGGTACTGACATCCAACCAAACTGCTACTCCCATATGTAACAAATGGAAGATCATCCTGTAGTCACAAGATAGTTTCGAAAACAACACCATGCAACTGCTTAATCAGCCAGTCATACTTCCAGTACTAGGCAGCAAAAAATTGATTGTCCAGAGTATAGTTCTGTGCAACACAAATAAAGCTGAAGTAGAGGCAGGATGTTGATGAGTGTGCATACTGTCCCCCTGGTTGTCTCAGAACCTCATGCATTCAATGCAAAGATCTGAAAAAGAGGTTGTGGGTGCATTGAGCTCAGTGCACCTACAAAGCTCTCTTCAGATATTTGAATTGATTATGCAAAAATCTTTAAAGCAGTCTGGAATGTGGTGATGTTTTGGGGTTGGATCTACATATATGCCCTGAGCCTATCTTCCCTTTAGGTTTCTATTTAATCTGGGTGAGTGCCTGCATGGATAGTGTGCTTTGAATTTTAAAGAGAAAAAGGGTCAGTTTTTTTAGTGTACTTCACAGGTGTTCAGATTTTGCTCGTCTTTCAGGACATCTAAACAACTAGAATTTTGTGAGGTATAAGGAGGGTTTGAGGAGCAGCAACCACTGCCAAAGTTGCATCAGTGGTGACATATTGCTGCTAAACTTTATGCCTATATCACTACCTAGTACCACTCTAATTCAGTCTATTTTTCATCTTCTTGTTGTGTTCCATTTTGGGATCTATGGAGGGATGGTTCTTCACATAAATGTTGGGCTGAAGCCTGAGAACTACTTATGAAAGAAAACTTGTAGAAGGCAACTGTCCCCTCTCCATTCTGTGCCTTCGAACAAGACTCTCTCAAGGGTAGGGGTATTTCATGCATTATGACTAGAGATGGGGGTATTCGTATTTGTTTATGAATATGAATATCTCCCCACAGGTGGAGATAACGAGAGTCCGGCCCCATGGGGCCGGACAATCCACTCATGATTGCGCTGCTGCTGCTGCGACCACCGTGGAGCCTTCCAATAGCTCCGGAGATCACGTTCGGCAAGCCACTCTTCGACCTAGCAGAGAGGCTTGTCGTTCCGCCTCATGCCAGGAGTGGTGAGCCGAACGCGATCTCCGGAGCCATTGGAAAGCTCCGCGGTGGTCACGGCAGTGGCACAATCGTGAGTGGACCGTCCAGCCCCATGGGGCCAGACCCTCGTTATCTCTACCTGTGGGGGGATATTCATATACGAATACCCCCATCTCTAATTATGACACAAGAAAATGTGGGGGAGAAGGAGGAAGCCACTGAGAATTGGTTGAAGGCACCTTCCATGATCACAGTTCACAGAATAGGGACATATATTAATTTGTACAGTCACAAGTTTTAGAAAAGAAGTCTCAGCAAGGGCTAGTGCCCAACGTCTCTCAGGAGCCATGGATTGTGAAAGCTAAAAAGAAAGGAAAACAGTGGATGATCTGCTAGTGCCCCTAATAACTTACAATATCTCAGAGTGCAAACTCAAAACCATATGTTTAGTTAATTGTTCCATCACTCAGACTCTTTTCACCCATGCTCTGCTTAAGTGCCTTCATCTCTATCATCTTAATCTGTGTCTGTAGAAAGAAAAGTATAAATTCTAGTTTGTCTATGAGAACAATAACTGTGTTTTTATAATAACAACTCTTGTAAAAATATTCTGAAGCTGAATTATCTGTTTTTTTGTTTTCTGTGAGATGCAAAGAATGCATTTGAATTCTGTCCCATAGATTGTACAGCATAAAAGCATTAAGACATATAAGTGGGGAGGCATTTCCTGAAAAAATTACTAAATGAAATTGAAATAAAAAAGCAAACATTATGGAGGTGTATGGATTTTTCTCACAGAAAAATTCTAATTCTAAGCAAATTAATTCTCAATATATTTTTATGTTAAAGAAATCTCTGAGGTTTGTTGCTTTTAATTATTCAAATACTCATAGATTCATTGGCTGAAATCATGTTGCTCAATGTAGTAAGTTGCAACTAAAACAGCCTTATTGAATCAGTAGGGATTTGGTGAGTCAACCTCTTCATAAGTTCCATTGACTTAGTGGGTCTACTCTAGTTGTGACTTCCTCTACTGAACAATAGGATTTCAGCCGTCATGTCTACTGCATAGTATAGAAAGATACAGCAACAGGTTTTTACACTGTAGAGCAGCCATTTTCAACAGGGACCATATGCCCCCCTGGGGAGCCCTGGCACAGGTGGAAGGGGACCACAGACTGGAAAAAAAATCTTCACACACCACCTTATAAGATTTGTTATGCGACTTATACAATCCTAATTCAACCTATATTTCTTTCATACTGTGTGTATGGCCGTGGCCAAAAAAAGGTTGAAAATGGCTGCTGTAGAGATTTTGCCTTGTAGCTATGGTTTTCAGATTGCTTTAGTTATTGATGGTGCTTCTGTAATAGAAAGTCTTTGAGTTCTCTTGTCTAGTTGTCTGTCTGAATGTAGGCCATTGAGCATTAAGAGCCTGGGAGCCTAAAGGAGTCTCTTAATCCAGCAGCCACTGAGTGATACATTTATCATGTTTTTCTCAGTCTGTTTGGTCATTCATTTTTCGTACAGATGCTGATAATCATGCTTTTATGTATCAATTTCTTACATTGATCATTAGGTTATTCAGCAACTAGATTTAATATTCTATGATGTTTCTATGGTATTATGATACAGTGTGAGGAAATTACAGAAATTACTGGTTAAATCTCTCCACCCACCCCTTTATTTCTAGTCAGAGGAACATTATTGAAACCTTGGATGCCTTTGTTGAATCCCTGATTCTAACTTTCTACTAAAAGGCTTTATAAGTTGCCAAAATCCTGTTAATTAAGCCTAGAAGCATAACACAAAAGGTGTAACTTTTATATGCAAATCACTGTAGGCTATGTAAACAGTATAAACATTATCTGTTGTTCACAGACTTGTGTACAGAGTGCAACAGCTAATGGCTCTGCTAACTTATTAACTTGAGGCAATTCATATGTACATGCTATGCTGCTTGTGTTATGCTCACTTAAAATCAGAAAAAGATTTTTGCTGGTTTTGACTAAAGTCGTTATTTTATCTTGACATGGGGGAAATGATATCTTGGTCACAAGATTCCAGTAGATCCATTGGGAGGTGGGAAGGTTTGAAGAATAGTATTCCTCTTAGCTCATTTTGGTGTAGTTTTGTTAATAGTATGCTTCCTTATTTTCTAGGAGGTGCTGAAGCAGTTACAAGGAAGTATTGAAGATGAGGCCATGGCTTCCTCTGGACAGATCGATTTGCTAGAACGTCTTAAAGGTAAATTTAGAAGACTTAAAAACACTTCCTTAAAAAAAATTGGTCATTTATCTTGTATTGAGATGGACAACTTTGGGGTTAAAAACTTTTTTTTTCACATAAACTTGCTATTTGAAGGAAGAGGGTCACACCTTAAACCTGATATCAGTTAGCAATATAGGTTTATACAGTAGTAGGCAGCACATGGCCTATGGGCTCCACATGTGGCCAAAGTTGATGCTGTCATTACACAAGTCTCAGTGATTCTGCTGGGGAATATGGTTGTGATTCCTCTCCCTGCTCCCTGAAGAATTGCTTCTCAGTGGGCTATGAGGAACAAGGTCCTTCTAGGGAAAAAGTGTTTTCTCTGCATGCCATGTGGAATTGCTAGTATTTTTGTGACAGCAGAACTTTCTCTTAGCGGTATTTATATTGAGGTATAGCCATGGCTTTGTATGTGTTAAATTCTTATTTGTATTGACTGGAAAATATTTTTGTCTCCATATAAAAGAGTGAGTAAGCAAAACATTTTATCATACCTTGATTAAAAATGAGTGGTACTGTAAAGGAAGCGAAGTAGACAGTTTGCTAGTACATTAATCTCAAGAATTTTACCAACTCCTACTTATTTGTACATTTATTAGAAATTTTTTCCTTTTGAATTTACTAGGATGTTTGTTACTTGGTTTATCTATTTATTACACGGAGGAAAGAATGTGTAAGTAAAGTAAATATGTAAAGAATGACGGTGCTAATAACCTTTTTGTTAGATTTCATTAATCCAGTACTTTCTCTTCCTGTTCAGAACTGAACTTGGACAGCAGTAACTTCCCTGGAGTGAAGCTAAGGCCAAAGATATCCGTGCGTTCATATGGAAGCAGGGAAGGATCAGTTTCTGGCCGATCAGGAGAGTGCAGCCCTGTCCCCATGGGATCATTTCCCAGAAGAGGTTTTATGAATGGAAGCAGAGAGAGCACCGGCTATTTAGAGGAATTAGAGAAAGAGAGGTAATTTTTCACACAAGACATACAGTATGTTAAACATCAAACTGTGGAACTAATAAGCAAAAATACTTAAAATGACCCTCTTGCAAAAATGGAGGAAAGTGTTTTTTTCTTCGTTACAACTCCCAAAATATTAAAGCCAGAAGAGCCAATGAATTAAAATATGGAGCAGCAAGTGCATTGTTTTTGTTGTGCTCCTAGATCTATCTGTTGACCAGAAACTAAACCCATGCTATTTAGCAGTTAGATACAGGGAATACTCTCTTTACCAAGACGTTCCATGTGTGTGGGAGTCGTCTTCAGTTGGAAGCCGCTTCTTTTCTCGGTTGGTCTTTGCAGAGATGTGACTCCTGGAAGCACTTGCTTATTATGTTTAGTTTCAAGTGTCAAATCACTGTTGCCTTAACAGTTCTGAATCAGGATGTCAATATGTGGAAGTTAAATGAGACTATGTAAGAATATGTATATGTATTTTCATTGCCAATTATTTTATTCTTAATTGTAAAGATCAGTGCTTGGATCCAAAGGCATAAGGCACTTCTGCACATGCATAGCTAGAAGTAAGACACAGGTTTCTACTGACTGCATTTCTCCACCCGACCATCAATTCCATAGGTACACACAGATGTATTGTCCCATTGCACACCATTATGGAGTTGCACCTGATTCTTGGGGTGGCTTGAGTCTGTAGAGAGATGTTGAGGGCAATCAAACATGACCTGATACATTCCTTTTGTTTGCAGATGAGGATCCTTGGATCCATCTCATGGATTGTGGCAAGTGGGCAGATGCTTATCTTGTGGAATCTCAATTTTGCCAGAAACTTAAGATCAATAGTCAGCTAATTACAAAATGTTGACAAAGGGAGAGGAGACAAAGTGAGGCACATATTGATAACTTAGAGCAAGCCATCTGATAAAATCTGCATATTATGATGATATGCATATGTGTGAATATGATGGTTATGAGAATTTAGCAAAAAGCAAGCCAATTTACTTGCTCCCCAAATAAAATCTTCTTCACTAAATCACTTCCAAAAAAAATTGCTCTTAATTTATCCCATAAATTAATATTATATCATTAGCGATAGGTATGAGTATATCCATATATTCACCTGACAACAAGAGCCATTGAATTCAGAGACACGTCTGTATAGATATTTTCACTGCAGCAGTAGTCATGTTAGTTGTAGCCTGTCACAGCTAAACAGCAAAGTTCTATGGCACTTTCAAAATTATCAACTTTGTAGTTTTGGGATTATGTGCGCAGTGGAAAATTCTTACATATATTGATTTGGAAGTACATTTGGAATTGTATTTCAGATATTATGCTATTCTTTTTCAGAAGAATACATGTTGCTCTATGCAGGGTGCCATGTTAGTTGTGGCCCATCCAAGTCAGTGAAAAAACTAGGAAGAGAAACATAGCTCACTGACCCCAGTCTCTCCTGCACAGGCCACATTTGTATAAAAGATATTATATAACTTCTGTTAGCTAATAGTCCATTACGACTGATACTTGTTTCTGTATTTACAGATCTCTCTTGCTTGCTGAGCTTGAAAAGGAAGAAAAAGAAAAAGACTGGTATTACGCACAGCTTCAGAATTTAACTAAGAGGATAGATAGTCTTCCTCTAACTGAAAGTGTAAGTAGTAGTAATAACTAATACAACGAATATGTTTGAGGATTATATGTTTTACAGTCTTTCAAAACCAAATTTGTTTGTTTGTTTATAATATTTTTACCCTGCCTTTCTCCTTAAAAGGACCCAAGGCAGCTTACATCATTAAAAGACAATATTTGAAAGCTAAAAACAGTACGTATACAAATATTTTAAGTGTTATATTAAAATAAATAAATCAATAAAATCAATACTTAAAACATATTTAAAAACTACAGAGCACAACAATCAATTTTAAAAAAACCCTCTCAGGCTGCCAGTCACTAAGGAAAAGCCTGCCTAAAGAGAAAGGCCTTTGCCTGCTTGCCGAAGGACAGCAAATATGGAGACAACCTAGCTTCCCGTGCAACCTTTGCATAAAAACTCCCAGTTTTATGCAAAGGATACACTTAGTGTAGATTCAGTAAATTACCTAGTTTTACACAAATGCCATCTCTGATTTGTTAATATCAGACTGTCTGCTGTGTCCCACTCCAATCTTTCTACATAGGAGTCTGTACTTTGGAACTTTTAACTGGCCTTGCTCAATACATAGCTGCCAGTTGTTTGGTAGTCCTTATCTTTGCTTAAATAAATTTGATTCTCAAAATTGTCCACAAAGAAAGTGGTATTCCACATGATAATCCAGTATTGGTTGGATAAATAAATAGGATTGGAAGGCAACAAAATGGTTCAGTATTGAACCTTAGGAATCCTTGTTTATGCAAGCTACAAACTGGGACATTTTTCTGTGGGTGGGTGTTTGTGTGCGCGCACATGTACAGACTCTATATAAAGAAGATAGTAAAAAAGAATGAAATAAAAATCCAGTAATAGAAAAAAATAAAATAGAATAAAATCTATATGTAAAGTATAGCAAAAGGTGACTACGTATTTAAAGATGTATCTCTGCAAACTTGACATCTACATGCAGGATGCTTGAATGTTGAAATGATTATAAATTTTTCAACCCCATGAATTATAAGAGGATAAGAGAAGCCATTTTGATTGTAGTCAGTTTATGAGGGACAAGTAAGACATTTATAAGTATGTGCACAAATGCAAATTTCAAAGATTTAAGGATCCCTTTATTTGATATTCTTTCCTATATTTTTTCCTACACTGTTGCAAAAACTTTGAAGTAGCAAAATGGGGGCAGGGGGAAGTCTTGGTAGGCAGGTATGTGGGCAGTATCAAAATGTATTGGGGTGGAAAATTATGAACGCTGCAAAACGCACTGCAGACATTTTCCTATTCATAGATTTTCCTTTATGAAGGTCTCTGCCTGGGTAGCTTTGCTAGTGGTGTCATTTCTTCATTATAGTAATTAGGTCTACATTTTAAGCTCCTTGTTTAGGTTATGTGAATCGAATGCTAACAGTATAATTGGTGGAGATTGTTTTATTTCTTGTTTTGGTTTTAGTTCTCCTTGCAGACAGACATGACTAGAAGACAGTTGGAATATGAGGCAAGGCAGATTAGAGCTGCCATGGAAGAACAGCTTGGCACTTGCCAGGACATGGAGAAGAGGGCACAGGTAATTAATTATGCATCAAGATTTTGTAAAAATGTGAAATTTGTATGAGTTTATTAAAACTAAATCTAAAATACAGGAAGTTTAAAGAACGAAATAATGTCTCACATTCAAATGGTATTCTTAAAATAAGGAACCAGTTAGAATGTAAAATATTGAAAAGAGCAACATTGCAATTTAGCTCACAGAATTAAAAATATATAATAATGATTTTGTAAGATGAAATGATATAACTGCATCTACTTTACTTATATACTAATGAAATATCTCGTTCCAGCTTACCTTTCTTTTTTGAACCTTCCTTATTTGGTGTACCCCTCAATCATTTGGCTTTTGTGAACCAAATGTCCTTGGAGCAAACACTTCAAATTACATTCTTCTCCTTTAGGGCTTGGATGTATTCTTCCTTGTTTCCCGTTTTCTCTCTTTTTACTGAACAGGCAGGGCAGGAGACATAAGATTACTGTTTATATGGCATGGTAACAGAGAGCTTAAGTTGAAACAGTCACAGAACTTTGTGATTTGAATGTTTCCTTTTATCTCGGTAACAAATACCTGGGTTGAACAGGGAAAGTACATAAGCTTGGTTCCTTCTCCTGGTTTCTCCCTTGAGATGGAGTAGTACAAGGGATGACTTCCAAGCAGGCTATGATTTGCATCAGCCTCATTGATTCTTTGCTCTTGATTCTGCAAGGTTATCTACAAAAGAATGATGCCCTTGGCTACCTTGTTCTCAAATTGCTTACAAAATTTACATTCACAGGATGATTTAACACTGAAAACTCATTATTGTTGAGCAGTGTAGGCCCTTCAGACATAACTTTTGAGAATTAATATGCATTTCTGAATGTGAAAGTCCTTTTGTTAAAGCTCACTAAAAATAAGAGAGAATGAAACACACCAGCTAAGTGTGTCTACATTCGTTCATATATACAAAAAATAAATGATTGAATTTACTTGTGTTGTAGTATGCAATTGAATTATTCTATATTCTTTGAATGTGTTATTTATATAGAATGCTTTCTGAATTACTGGTAATTCATAAAATAACGAATTCTGTTTGTCGCTGCAACATAAATTTACATTGGCATAACTTTGCCAGTAGTTTCCAACCTTGAGTAACCCAAGTGTTCTTGGACTGCAATCCCCAGAAGCCTTCACTACCAGCCATGCTGGCCAGGGTTTCTGGGAGTCGCAGTCCAAAAACACCTGGGTTAACTAAGGTTGGGAACCTCTGGCCTAAGCAATGTAGATTGCACAGTTCAGTTGCTCAAGCAAATCCTCTTTGTGACCAGTTGCGCAATGCATGGATAACACTTCTGCCTTAACACTATTGCAGCTACTGCAGGTACACATCAAGCTATGCCTGCATAGCTACAAAACAGGATTGCAGACAATGTGTAAAAAGTAAACACGAGAACTGGATGCATTAAAACATATTGTGGACAGAAGTGCATAGAATGCAGCCTATAGTAGTTTTTATTTAGAATGAAAATGCAAAAAGGATTCAATTTTTTGCAGTTTATTATTACTGTTTTTATAAGCACCTCTAACTCCAGGGAGCGCAGAACAACTTACACATGCTTCTCAGGCTATTCTCCTTATTTGGTAATACTCCTCAATCATTTGGTTTTTTTGAACCACAGCATTATGTATTTCTAGGAAGCCTCAAGAAGTTTAACCTGTGTACAGGTATGTGTGCATAGGATTTCAGCTTTAGAATTTTACCACTTGTTGTGTTAGTCAATGGTGCTATCATATAAAATTAAAACTATATCATCTCTGATATTTTTATTGTTGGACCCTTTTGGACATTGTCTCTCATAGTGAAAATTAAAGAATATCTAATTCAGAGGTAGATATGTGTCCTGTCAGATACTTGACTACAGGTTCCATCATCCCTTGCTCTGGGACCTGCTAGCTATGGCTGAGGGAAGTTGAGGGCCAAAAATCTGAAACTTCCCTGGTTCTCTTGTTATAGCTGTTTTAAACAGGAAGGTACACACAGCTTCCCCTGTTTTAATTGTTTTGTCTATGGAAAGTAAAACTATTCATTTGGAGAACATTATAATGAAATTTATTGATAACACAGGATTTGTTGAGTATCTCACAAATATAGGAACATAATTTTTTTATTAAGGACTAGCAATTTCTGTGTGTAGTGAATTATGACACAAGGCTTTGTTAATTTGTGTAGACTTATGGATGAGTGAGATGAATGATGAGTGATAGAAATGTACCTAGTGAAAAATGGTAAGGATCTATTAGGAAGTAAAATATAGTGTAATAGTGGTTGCCATAGTTTAGCCACAGTTTTAATGTTATATGTAAGCATGAACAGAAAGGAGCCAGGTAAGCTGATGGTCCCCCTCCACTTTGTGCACAACCAGGAAAAATAAACCAGGTTATTTTCTCTTTGGCCTATTCCTGACTTGATTTAAAATAAATGCTGGTCAATTGCTACATTGCTGACTACAGGCCCTAAATTGTTTTCCTGACTTTTGCAGCAATTGGTTAGGGCTTATTTTAAATCTTGATGTCAAAATCTCACACGGCTCTAAAATGGGAATTGGGACAAATCGACTTCTGCTTTTGCACAAAACGCTGAAAATATTGTTTAGTATTAAGTGTATATTATTTCAGTGTCTTATCTAGTTCCCATTTCTACATGGAAGAGTGAAATAAATAACTGGGATTAATTTGGTTAGAGGCACCAAATTCTAGTGCCAGGACAAGATTAAGAATTTGAAATTGTTCTGGCAACAATCTGCCATATTTTCTACTTTTTGAGTGGACAATAATTACCATATTATATTTTTTTCTAAAAATGAACCAAATATTACACTGCATCAGGAATTATTATACTTTCAGTTTCAACCTTAGATATACTTTCTTAATGTGATGGAAGCAGCTCTGCTTGTAGTTGATTAAGTCTTGACATTTCTTCCCCCCAGTAATTGAAACGTTTTGTTGTTCCAGGTGAGAGTGGCCAGAATTCAACAAATTGAGAAGGATATTCTACGTATAAGACAGCTTCTGCAGTCCCAGGTTTCTGAAGGAGAGGTCTGTTCTATTTTCTGTCTTTTATTTAGACACAGTAAGGATTAAAGTAGAGTCAGTTGAATATTCTATATTGAAAAAGTCAACAACTCATTGTGGTCTCCGAGTTATACTTGAACAATATTATGGTGCTTAATGAAAATTACAGTTTGTTTGAATATTTAAAGAATTTATCTCCCATCTTTCTTTCTCAGTGTGAAGTACTCAGGTAGCTCACACAACCAACAGTCCTCACAAATCAATAAAAATACAAAACAGTGCCTGTTTCTTCAAAGTGTCATGGCCTTCGTGAATTCATAATGGGAAAATACAGCAGTAGTCATTGTTCAGCAATCCAGTTTTTAAACAAAACCCTTAAAAGAATAGTGATCCTGGTACATACTTGGTATTTTTAATTTACTATTTAAAGAATTGTCTGCATCACCTGTTTTCTCCTGGTTTGCTGCAAGTCTACAACCCCTTCTGGCTGTTGTGCCATATTCTATGTTGTGCTAAAGCTAGTTTTCAATATCCTGATGTTGTATTCATTGAAATATAGAACACTGCCTGGTCCAAATCATTATACAACTACCTCAGTGCTCTCTATGTTGACTCATAATGGCACACCAGTGTTTTAGACCAGAATCATTCCCATTCCTACCTGGAGATAGTAGGAGTTCATTCTGGTTCACTGCATGTGCTTTGATACTGAGCTTTGGTCTTTTCTATTCTCCACACCACGTTTAGAAGATTGGGAATGTCTGATATGTTCACTTTTCCTTCCCTTCCTTCTCATCTTGTGCACAGTTTTCCTGTCCATGGCCACCAGCATCACTTGCCCTTCTGCATGGACAGCCACGCCATTTTATTCTTTTAGATGTCTGCTGGAGATTTTTTTTGTTTATTAATCCAGTAGGATTTTTTTGCAGTGTCAGAGATGGATCAGTCCATCCCCTTTTCTGCTCCTCCTCTTAACAGCTAAATTCCATTTGTGTTTCTTGTATATTGAGGTTATCTTTCATAGTCCTCCTTCAGGTCACTCACTTTGATGGAGGCATACGGCAATTTATGAAGGTGTATTCTTACTAGTAGCATCCTGTTCATGAACATTCTCCTTAAGGAGACTTACTCATTTTGATTCTGGGCAACAATAATCCCCAGGTTTATAAAATGTGAAATTTTAACTTTTTGTGATTTTGTACTATTGTTTTACTCTGCTGGTTTTAAATTGGGTTATATTGTTGCATTTATCAATTTAGATGTTTTGTAGGCTGGCCTGGGAGCAAAATATTTTGAGGTCAGTGTATAAATACTTAAAAACAGATGCTATAACGATTCATTTGCTATCTGCCTGTATTTCTCAGATTAAACCTCTAGTCTCCATCCTTATTTCTCTTGACTTAATTTTTCCTGATGTTTTAATGTCCCAACATGGCTTTTGGCTTCTGTTATTCAGCACCCCAGATTATTCTCTTTGATAGAGTTCCATATTTAGTTTAGTTCCTGCTGTTAGATTCAGTCATAAGCTCAGACAGTCCGACAAAGCACTGAACTCCTTGAAATTATTAATTGTGTGCAGCATGTGTATGCCATTGTACCTGTTTGATGTTTCTGTGTACTCTGGCCTTAAGTCCTTCAACTTTATACTATGTTGAGCAGCATTCTGCAAATCAGTAAAAGGTAAAGGTAAAGGTTCCCCTTGACAATTTGTCCAGTCGTGTTCGACTCTAGGGGGCGGTGCTCATCCCCGTTTCCAAGCCATAGAGCCAGCGTTTGTCCGAAGACAATCTTCCGTGGTCACATGGCCAGTGCGACTTAGACACGGAACGCTGTTACCTTCCCACCGAGGTGGTCCCTATTTATCTACTTGCATTTGCATGCTTTCGAACCACTAGGTTGGCGGGAGCTGGGACAAGCGACGGGCGCTCACTCCGTCGCGTGGATTCGATCTTACAGCTGCAGATCTATAGATCTTACAGCACAGAGGCTTCTGCGGTTTAACCCGCAGCGCCACCACGTCTCACGTCCATGCAAATCAGTACTCTTAAGTAAATTCCCATCTTCCGAGGGCGGGGCTTCGGCTCAGTGAGATTGGTCAGGTTTCAGGAGGGCTCCTGAAACTGACCGAGACCACTCGGTTTTGACCCCCCACAAACTTGTGGGGGAAAGGACTCTTACTAGGAGAAGTAAAAGTCTGAAGTAACAGAATCTGACTGAGAAGGGAGGAGACCCGGGGGATCCCTGGATTGGCCTCTCTTTGAAGTCGCATCTGGAAGCAGAAATTGAGTGGACGCCATCTTGGCACAAAGCTGTGAATGCCCCATGGCAATTTGTCTTCATAGAATTGGTCAATTTCAGCCTCTTCAGCATCAGTGGTTGGTGCATAAACTTGGATTACTGTGACATAGGCTACCATTGTCAATAACTACTGTGGTTACTGCCTGCTGGAAAGAAATCCAGATAATACCTCCAATCATGGAACGAGACATTTTCAAGAATATTCAAAACATTATATTTAATGGACTTACGCCAGATAAAAGCAGAGATGGATCAGCTATTTGAACAAATGGAATTTACAATGAAGACTGAGAAAAAACCAGAACTGCGACAGGAAATTAACTTTTTAAAAGCACAAACAGAAGAAGGCAATTTTATTCTTAAACCCCAGAAGGCTTCAGAAGAAAAAGGTGAAGATATAATGCAGCGGAGAGCTAATTTGTTAATTCCTCTTATGGAGATGTCAGCAGCAGAAGTGCAGCAAATGGTGAACTTTACTATGAACTTTACTATGGAAGGGAGAAGAAGAATCGAGATGATGGGTCACATGCTGTGGCAGATGGGACAAAGGAGACAATACATGGAGTGGATGAAGCTCTTGAGAATGGATGCATGGTCCATAAGATGGAAAATGAAAGATGACATGATAAGAGGGGCACAAAATATTGGTTAGAATATGAAGGTAGAGCAGTGGAGATAAACGTTTAATTTAAGAAGGTATTTTGTGGTGAAAGAATATATGATGAAATAAACTCAAACTAATGGTTATAACATTTATTTAGAGCAATAGATATAAACTTGGCAGAATAATATTAAACCTATAAAATTAGTAAATTTAAAGATAAAAAGAAAGAGAAGGTCCAAGAAAATGGAAGATTAGTAATGATGGATATCTAGGAAATTTGCTATTTTCCCCCTCTTTGTATGATTTCCATTTTTAATATAATTGTGTAAGTGGATGTAAGAATACTTTTCACTCTCTGGAATTTTACCCTTTCCTACCCTTCCTCTCCCGTTTACCTCGTCCCCCTATTTGTACCATAACCCCTTTCCCTATGGAAATTAATAAAAAACAATTTTAAAAAAAGTTTTTTTAAAAAGTAAGTTCCCATCTTCCCATATTGATCATGTGAGATGAATATGGATGGTACCAAGTTGGGGAAAAACTGCCATAGATTTCCCATCAGATGTGCTGGGCTACATCTATCAGCTCTTGGCAACACACCAATGGTATAGGATAATGACAGTTGCCATAGGTGAAAAGTGTATTCATCTCTGGTGGGTAAAAACAACAACATATACAGTGTTCTTTATGCAATTCTATATGCAATTTATTAGCTGCCCTGTGTTCTCATGAGAAAGTTTGGGTCATAAATTGAAAAAAATAAGCATAAATAACATTTGAGGTAGTTTGAAAAATAATTTTAGCACCTTTGTAAGTGAAGATGTTAGGAAAAATGGCTTTAGTTTTTTTTATGTGATGCTTTTACAAGAAGTAGTAGTACTAATTAAAACTAGCGTGCCAGTTGGGCCCATTCCTGGAGAACTCTGATCTGGCCATGGCAAAACATGCTTTAATACATCCCAGCTGGATTACTGTAATGCACTCTGTATGGTGCTGCCTATGGAAATTGTCAGGAAACTTCAGTAAGTCCAAAATGCAGTAGCCAGATTGTTGACTGGGGCTGGTTACAAGGATCGCATAACCTCCCTGTTACTGCAGCTCCATTGGCTGCCAATTCCTTTCTGGGCAGAATTTGAGGTGTTGGTTCTAACCTATAAAGCCCTAAATGGCTTGGGCCTAAGCTATCTTGAGGACCACATCTCCCTTGATGAGCCTGCTCCAGTGTTAAAATCACCAGGAGGTCCTGCCACCTTTTGCAGGTGCATTTGGTGGGAACATAGGAGAGGCCCTTCTCTGTTGCTGCTCTCAGCTTTTGGACTCTCTCAAACAGGAGGCTAGGTTGGCCCCATCTTTGCTGTCCTTCCGCAAGCAGGCAAAGACCTTTGTCTGCAAACAAGCTTTCCCTGAGTGAATGGCTGCCGAGTGGGGTTTTTTAAATGGTTTGTTTTATCTTATTGCATTGAATGTGTTTCAGTGTTGCTTATGTTTTTAAGTATGGTATTTGTTTTACCCTTTTTAGCATTTCTGTACTCGTTGTTAGCTTTAATATTGTATTTTAATGATGTAAGCAGCCTTGGGTCCTTTTAAGGAGAAAGGCAGAATTTTTTTAAAAAAAAAAATTAAATAAATAAATAAATAGCACTAGATTTTGTTGTTTTTACTGTTAACCGTACACTTTCATTAATCTAGTTAGAACTATTAGACGAGAGACAAACCACTTGTTTAACTTTATTTCAAATTAAGGGGGATGCTCTAGTGTAGGACACAATATAACCAGTAAGTGGAAAGATGGCATTAGTGTGAAGCTGATGCGGTACATTTATGGGGCTCTTTACCCAGAAGGTGTTTCTATTTGATTTCAAGCATAAGTAATATTTTAACCGCTACAGTCATAGCCTCCAGTAAATGCAGAGATCATGTGACATTGCAGAGGAGACAGTTGTTTGCTCCAATTCTGTTATATTTCTGATAGTGATGTGAGCACAGCTGGTGGAGGATGGTGTTTTGTGTCTCACAGCAAATCCTTTGTCTTCTCGGGCTATAATCCTCAGAGGACATGCTTCACTTTCATCCTGCAATTTTGCTAAGGCAGTCGGTCTCGGTTGCTAATTGTTGAGGCTAGAGGTTATGAAATACAAAGCGCAGTTCATTCGCTTTGTGAAGCTTCAGTACTGACGCCTTCACAATTTTTTGAAGGGTTACTCCATTTCTATACATAATATTATAAATTCTTGCTTTAACAGAGGGTACCTCCAAGCAAGCATGATGCCAGTTTGCATGAAAGTGAGAGGCAAAATGAAGGGCAAGGAGCAGCAGAAATCAGCGTGGCAACTGCTGGCAGTAGCCAGGTAAAGTCAGCATTCAGAATTGACTTGACAGCACAGGATTACTATTATTAATGCTTTTCTTGGTGGAATATAGTAATTTGGCTATGGTTATAGAAATGTACTTGAATGGGTTCTTTCACATGTGTTAAATCAGAAAAGGCATGTATGCTGGAGAAAATGAATGCTCTTTAATCATCTACAAAGAATTTTTTAAATAGACAGTCCTTAAATATTCCACAGTGAGAATCTAGTACAGGTAACTCCTGAAATATGTGTTGTATGTAAATCTAGAGGCGGATGGAGGAAGCATATTTTTTCAATGCATTTTGTCATATGTTGTAATGTTAAACCATGATTAATGAAAGGGATTTTCTATTATATGGTTTTAACATGTCTACTAAATGTGGTTCTAAAATAAAAGTTTACAGTTTTATATATATATAAATCATTGGATTGATTTCACCCATCAGATTCTGCATTTGAAGGTGGATGTATATTTTTGTGTTGCTATTGTATTGCTGCATGCATTAATCTGGGTGCCATTGAACCTTATCTTTGGATGTGGAACATCTTGCATTTTTATTTAGATAGGGTAATGCTGTCAAATTGAATATGACTATGCATTTTGCTTTTGAGCACCAGCAATGTGTGTATATTTAATAATCCATAAATTCTTTATGATCTTGAAATTACTGTATCTTGAAACCATTATATTTTTCATACTTTGTTTGATTGTAGAAACACTTTCCAGTGTGGAAAGTGTTTCCAGTTTTCCTAAGATAATAATGCTTGTGGTTTCAGATATAATGTGGAGTTCACCTATTTTCACTTCATTTTTCTTTCTCACCAGTTTATCCTGTTAAATGTCATACAGTCAATGTAGTGTTAGGGAAGATTAACTCACTGTCTTAGTTTTTATATATCTTATTTTGGCTAATTTTCTTTGCTTATTCTGAACAATAAACAAACATTTCACTCTAAATCCTAATGAAAGTATAGGTCTTATTTAAAACTAACAGAAACTTGGTTCTTTTGGTATGAGGGCTCATTATTGTAAATAAGCTGTGGCACAACTTGTAAAAATGAGTTTTCATTCTGATATTTCCTTAGTATAATTTCCAGTTTTTCTCGACAAAAGTGGTGCTTAAAATGTCAATTTTATTTCTCTGCAGCTTTATAGATAGGAGAGACTCAATCTGTCTTCCTGTGAGACATTTGGGATTACTTAGTACTTATGAAAGGCCAAAGAGGGAAAGCTTAATGGATTGGACACCAGTGTTTTATTTCTAGAATTCAGCTTAGTTGAACTTAACAATCAATGTTATCAAGTGTTGAAGCTTGAAGCTGCAGTGTTTGCAGTCAAGCGAAAAATGTTGTAATTTAAGATATTTTTTGGGAAGGAGCTGCACTTTCCTGTAATAGGAGTAAAATTTGCTGAAATGTGAATATTCCCAGACTAGAAGGTAGATTTGTAATAATCTATTGATTTATTTAAACTATTTTTACCCCATCTGTCTCTTAAAAAATTACTCAAGGTGGCTTACATAATTAAAAATACAACGTTAAAATTTAAAAAAAACCAGTAGATTAATCCAATATTTAAAAATAAATAATTACATTAAACTAAAATGTTAAATGAGAACAGAATCCATTTTGTCGTGCATTCAACAAATATAAATAATAAAACATGTACGATGAGAGCAGCAGTAGAGATACAAGGATAGTGATATTATAGAACCCATTGTCTGACAAAGAAAAAAAGTAGTATATATATATATATATATATATATATATAGGTATATGAGAGAGGAGCATTGATGCAGACTAATCCACCCTACTTGCTTCTGCTTGCCATAGTTTTTGGTATTTTTCATATTGATTCTGTCCTCAGTGGATTGCTTTCAAGTGCCAGTTGATGAAAGTGTGTGGAAAAGTGCTCATTATCAGCCATCTTCTTGTGGTTTGAGAATTCTTTGAATTGTATGGACTATGCCTTGGAGCCCAACGGGGTTACTGGGAATTAGAGAGCTATTTTAATCATGGCTCCATCAGATTTTTAGCAACCTTTCTAATCCCTTGCAAAATATCCTACCCTATTCAAGCTTTTATAGAACATACATTGGACAACATGTGGACCAAAGGCTGGGAACCACTGCTCTAAGGCATAGATTGTCATAATGAATCTGTGATTCAGTCTCAATTTTTTTTTTAGAAAACTCAAATTCAGTCTCAATTTTTTTTTAGAAAACTTTCCACAAATCAACTGTCTGCACACTGACCTAATGGATCCAGGTGTAAGACATTAGCTCAGAAGTGGAAGTCTGCATGCTTTAATGAGTTATTTGGTATGATCAATATTGGTCCCCTGCTTAAATTGAGAGGCTAATAACAAGCAAAACTCTGGGTTTGGTAATCAGGGACGGCCTACCTGCTTGTTCAATATTTTAGCTTCTTTTTGTAATGAATTAGGAGAAATTAGTTAAATGATCCTCCTCCCCATTTTGATCTGTATGCAAAGTGAGCAACTTGCAAGTTTCTCACAATTAAAGGAAATTGTTGTCTTTAGAAGCTACAAAAGGGCATCTTTACTCAGTTCTAATTTTTTAAGCCACTTAATTCCTAAGTGATTAAGAACTGTAATATATTTGAGTAGTTAACAACACAGGTAATATCAAAATTATTCTTAAAGATTCTCCAACTGAAAATTGTGCAATCACTTCATTACTTATGAGAAGAAAGAGCAGCTCATGTAATCAAACATATCCCTGATGTTGGGTGTATTGTGCTACCATTCCTTTTATATGTACTCCAGAAAAGACTGCTAATGGTGAAAGGGTGTTTGGCAATACCATATGGTTTTGAACACAGCTATGAGAAATTAAAGATTTTGGTAGACCTAGGGTCTGTAGTGAGTTGACTTGTTAACTTAATTTAACTTCCACATTGTGTAAAATGATTTTTAAAAAATGATACAGAAATGTTTCTGTTACTTGTTACTTAAACTTGTAGGGGTCAGCTGTCCGGATGGATCATGAGGCATCTAGTGTTATGAATTCTAACAGTAGTTATTCAGTTCCTCGAAGACTGACAAGTCACCTGGGTACCAAGGTAACCAAAGATTTCCACATGTTCCTAACATTACATTTTACAATCAAAGTATACTTTATATAAAGGGTGTTATTGTTTAGATTTTCATACAAAGCTTAATGGGATTTATGATCAACATCAGAAGCTCTCTCTGTCCTATTTTACAAGATAGGAATGGGTACAAAAGATAGGAGACTTCCTTCAGTTGGTGTCACCAAAACTGTAGTATGTCTCAAAAATGCAAATCGTTATTTTCTCTTGAGCATAGTTTGGATGTTGTTCATTGTTTCATAGTCTTGTGATTTTGGGATTCCTGAAGTTGCTTTTAAATTGAGATTATTTAGTGCTACTATTTTTACTATTACTATAATGTATTTAATAGTCATGAATAATAATTATGTCCGTCACATTCTATTAACCTTAAGACCAGAAATGAATGTTTTTCATCTCAGTTTAACTCAAAAGAAAGTATATGATTAATACTATATATGAAAATGGAAAACCTTAACATTTTGAAGTATAGTAAACTGAAACTCAGAATGAAAAATGTACAGTGAAAGAGACTGAAAAATCTTATATCAGAACTTCACAAATGAGCCCCAGATATGTGGTGTTCAGTGGTGGATGTTATTCTGCTGATGATATTAAGCTCTAATGTTATCAAAGCTGGGAATTATTCCTGTATTGAGCAGGGGGCTGGACTCGGTGGCCGTATAGAACCCTTCCAAAATTATTTTATGATTCAAAGAGTATTATTTTGTCTGTTTGCATTGTTCATCCCCAGTAAAGCAATGAATGACATTATTTTTTGCATTGGCTCTCATGTTTTATGCTGCCTAAAATTTATTTGTTTGTTATACTATAGTTAGTAGAATAAAATTGTATATGTATGAATTTTGTTGCAGAAAAGTCTTTAACTAGAATCAGTTTTGTGCATAGGTCACTCCAAAGTTGCTTTTTCTGATGTAAAGATTTCTTCCTTCTGTCCTTTATAGAAGGGAGGGGGATGGTTTAGTAAATGTTCACATTCAAAGAGGCTTTTGAAGGAAGACTTTGAGTCCTTAAATCACTGAGTATTGTTTTTTTGTCAAGTAATGGTTGTTAAAACATGTAGTATTGCTATGAATACACTGATTTCAATAGAAAATCCACTGAGCACTTTTCAATTACGGGAAATAATTTGAGTTAGAAGTGTGCAAATTTGTGTTTTTGGATCACAACTCCCAGAATCCCCTGGTCAGCATGGCTAAAATGCAGATATGTATACCTCTGATTTAAATTACTATACATATTTTAAACATTGTGGAAATCTTGGCATATCACTGTATATAACCAATGATTTTAAAAGAGAGAGAGAGAGAAACAGTCATTTAAAAAGTATTGATTCCAGGGTCAAATCACTGAGTATTAGCAATTTATTATCTATGCAGTGCTTGTGTTCTGATTTTATTTATGCTTCTTAGATTTTTAACACATTAGAATAAGAAATAAGAGCACAATAACATCAGAGCACTGGTGCTGCATCATATATTAACAGAAGAACCTTTCTAATATCTGTCATATGATTACAAATTTGTAACATTAATATTTACAGCTCTAACCTGTGTCATAATAATAGATTGGCATCATATATCATATAACATAGCATGAATCTTAGAAAGCAGAGTCTTCATAGTTATGGTTTTGTGCAAGCATTCAAGCAACAACCATTGTATCATAAGTTATCATTCATTTTTCTGTGAAATTTCTTACATCAATGAGTAAGACCTTCTGAGCAGAAAATGTAACACCAGTTTCCAAACCTGAGAATAACCTATTTCACACTTTCTTGAAAATACCTTATCCAGTGTATATACATGAAATAAATGAACCTAGATCTGTGCTTCCAGCATTGTAAAGTACTGCCTAGTATTAAGGTTAAATATTTACTTAATCAACACGAGTGTTTTATTTAAATAATAGGTAAAGTTGTAACAATTCTTTTTTAATAATGATGCTAAGAGATAGACTGGGACTAGGTCTATAAATATGTTTCCAGTCTTCATGAGTTATGAAATTTGGATTTCCGAACTGTATGTGTAGAACCTTTTTTCTGTACCGAGTGCATTCGAAGAATTTTGCACCTTAGGTCTTATTTGTTAAGAATCCCTTTGCCATTGCTGAATTGGAACAGGTGTTGTAGTGTCAGCAACAAAATCCAACCTCTGCCACAGGAACCAAGCTATGCACTTTCCTTTGCCTGGTTCTAGGAGGGAGAAGTGAAGGAAAAGGGAACGGCTCTGCCTCAGTCTCCAGGAATAGGTTCATGCTTTAAAACAATGTCATGTGTGTATGTGTGTGTGTGTTTTAATTTCATGAATGTGGCTTGGTGTCAAATTAGATAATTTGATCAGTCATTAGATAATTTAATATTAGTATTAAGTCAGTATACAACTGCATAAAAGGAATAGAAGTGGGTTGTTTTTTTCCAGATCAGGGTGGACTCTTAAGGGAGGGTGGACTCTTGCAGGGAGAGTGTGTAGGCTTTTAAGTGACTCAGCCTTGCTTTCATGGAAGATAGCTGGATGGTCTTCTAAACAGCATGACAAACAATTCCTTAATAATTATCTAAGCTGTACTGACATCATAGGTTCACTCAGCAGCTTGAACCGTCAGTGGCTGATAGCTACAGATGCGATTGTGTACCATCTACTTCCATAGTGGAGGGTGGAAGACCTGGCAGAAGATTAGCATGTTCTGTTGGGAAAAAACAAGTCTCAGTTCTTAATCTTAGTGTTTTAAAATATTTAATATATTTCTTACCTCCACCCTGTGCATGTTCAAAACAATTTACAATAAAATCAGAAACAAAAGGAATTGCAGCAATTCCAAAACTAAAATCTTGCAGTGAAGCAGAGGAACTTTATAAAATCAAAGAGTATCCATAACCAGTAACAGCTTGACAGAGCAGTGCCTAAAACGGAATAATGAAGAAGCCAGTCTAACCTTCCTGGGAAGGGAATTTCATAACTGGGATGGATGGTGCTACCCAGAAGGCCCTGTTTCTGGCTCCATCCAACTTTGCTCTTCCAGGAGATGGAATGCATAGCACAGGCTCAGATGAAGGGTATAAGATCTGAGCAGGTTCATTATCGATGAAGGTTTCTGTGAAACATCTTTCCCTTCTGTCATTTTTTAAAATTTACCTTTGAAATATTTTTGTAAGCATAAAGGTGTTTTAGCAGCTTAGAGAGTATGTGTAGCTATATTTTGTATCACTGGGTTTTTTTTTTGTTTTTTGGTCATGTACTGTATAAAATCTACCCATCAGACGAAAAACAGAACAAAACAAAAAAGAACAAGAGATAAAAACATTGTGGCACCCGTACCTTAAAGACTAACTGCTATATTTTAGTGTGAACCTTTGTGGATCAAGTCCACTTCCTCAGACGTATGAGTTTTCATGGACTTGATCCACGAAAGCGCATGTTAAAATATAACAGTTAATCTTTAAGGTAACATAATGTTTTTGTCGATTGTTTTTGTTTTGTTCTGGTTTTTTTGTTTGTTTGTTTGTTTGATACTCTTTCACAGACTAATATGGCTACTTCTTTGAAAACCTACTTAATATATCAGTTTTTGGTAATTATTTTAGCATTCTAGAATGATGCAATCAAAACAGCTACCATTATGCTAATACTGGTATTTCATAATGTGTTAGAAGATCACTGTGAAACCAATAGTTTGAAAAGAATGTCAATAACCTTTTTAAAATTATTTAATTATTTTTGAGATTTTATATTCGGCAGAATGAGCAGTTGCACACTGTTTCCTATTAATTTTGGTCATCTGGTTTTCAGTGCTTCAATTTAGCATTCATTTCCTAAATAAAAACAGTACTGTACAGAATTTTTATTCATTTTGAGTGTAATTTAATTTATGTCTCATATTATACAATATAGTATGGGAAAAAGACTATTTGTTCTCTAAAGGTACCTTACTATAATAAATTAAGTAGGTTATTTGTACGTTTCAGAGGGAATTATAGATTGGTCTTTTCATTCTAAATACCTGAGGAGCTCTTAGCAGTAAAGAGAGTTTTTGGATGTTAAATGTTTTTTACTTTTATGTTATGAAATGAAACTTATTTTAATAATTAATGACCAGTTTGATTCACAGCTATTTGAAGTCAGGCCAAAATATTCATGGTAGCGTATGTTACTCACTTACAGTTTAAAAATTTCTGATGTTTTCCCAAAATCATTTGCTTTTGCAGGTTGAAATGGTGTATTCATTGTTGTCAATGTTGGGTACACATGACAAAGATGACATGTCACGAACTTTGCTAGCCATGTCTAGCTCCCAGGACAGCTGCATAGCAATGCGTCAGTCCGGATGCCTTCCTCTCCTCATCCAACTTCTGCATGGCAACGATAAAGATTCTGTGTTGTTGGGAAACTCCAGGGGTAGTAAGGAAGCCCGTGCCAGAGCCAGTGCAGCACTGCATAATATCATTCACTCCCAGCCTGATGATAAACGAGGCAGGCGAGAAATACGCGTTCTCCATCTTTTAGAACAAATCCGAGCTTACTGTGAAACATGTTGGGAATGGCAAGAAGCACACGATCAGGGCATGGACCAAGACAAAAATCCAAGTATGTTGATGATAATGTTTATCCTAATCCTGATAGCTCTCAAAATCTTTGTGAAATTCTATTTTATGTTATAGCTCAAAATTTTAGTCTTTTGCAGCATAAGCAATTATAAGCAATTATAAGCAAAGTGAGAAAAGTGAGAAAAGTGACTTATAATTAGGGATAGACTGCCTAATTCAGCCCATATTGTTATTGTAGTTCTACTCCATTCCCACATTAATTGTGATTTTCCAAAAATCTGTTAAAATATATATTTAGATGTGCATTTCTAAGTTGAATTACGTTATAGTATTTATAAAAGTATGAAATTCAATGGAGAGCTGCTAAGTTCCTATCTGCACATTTGTCTAAGAGATTTTGATCATACTGGAATCTTCAAAGGAAAAATTCCTTAAACATTCCTACCTACAATATAACGATATACCATTGACTTAGTGTGGGACACTGCTCTAAGTGGTTTACAAAGATAAAATTTAAGAGTAACCCCAACCACCAAATGAAACAAATAGAATAAATACCTACATAAAATAAAACCCCACATGATGGCAGACTATGGAAAACCCATGTGTTGAGAGACTTAAAAGAAGATGCCCTTAAATGCTTTCTGAAACAATAATGTCTCTTGCATTCTCTTAAAGGATGAGAGGGAGTAGGCCTGATGGACTTCTACCTTTATTCCTTATAGTAGGGGCCATGGCTGAAGTTCTGTGGGAAAGATGCTCTGATAAATAACAAAGCGTTATGTGACTATCCAGATTGATGCGACTTAGATATCCAAAATTAATATTTGGATGAAATTCAATATATGTATAAATCAGCTATTCTCTACCCTGTTTTCCCGAAAATAAGACCTAACCTGAAAATAAGACCTAGTTTGATTTTTCAGGATGCTTGTAATATAAGACCTACCCCAAAAATAAGCCCCAGTTAAGTGAAACCCCATCCTCCACCATTGTGCAGCAACCAGAAGAAGATGACATGACTGTATTTGAATAAATGTAGATGGTTGTACATGAAAAAAAAAACATCCCCTGAAAATAAGCCCTAATGCGTTTTTTGGAGCAAAAATTAATATAAGACCCTGTCTTATTTTCAGGGAAACACGGTATTTAATTGTTTTTTGCAACTCCTGCTACAATAGGATGCCGTTTAGAAATACCGGGGATGTTCTGAAGAATTCTCACTTATTGTATGCGTTAGCATTCTTGATGCATGCAACTTGGTCTCTTGGCTTCTCCTGCATACTGGAACAGCTAAGCAAACCTTTATCCAGAGTTTTTTTAGCATGTTATATGAAGCATGGATTATGGCTTGCATGGGAAAACAATCCATAGCTTATGGGCTTGGCTTATCAGGGAAGAGGCAAGGTAGAATTCTAGTTCACATGCCATGCTAAATCATTGACAGAAGGTCTGCAGTTTGTTTAACCACTCCCACTTGCAGTAGGAGCGGCCAAACAAACATACACAAGCATATTGCTAATAAATTATAAGCCAGGGTTATAACTAGTGTTTGTGTAAAGTAGGCCACTGCATTCATGATAGTAAAAGAGGGTCAGAAGGTGCAAATGGCATTCTTTCTGATTAATTCAGATCAGTCCAACAATCTTCAGTATGCTGCCTGTGACAGATGTTCATAGTAATAATGCAGGTTTATAGTGTTCCTGACTTTAGTTCGCTTTATAGGGAGAAATCATGAAATATCTATGCATCAGCCATTTATTTATATCTATAATAATAAAAAATCATCATCATCTTAGAATTGCAGAGCTGGAATGGACCCAATGAATCATCGAGTCCTGTGCCTGGACTCGCTGATCCGTAGGGTGGAATCATTGAATAGCAGTGGGGAATGGAACTCGCAACCTCTGGCTCCACAGCAAGATACTTAAACCATTGAACTATCCAGCAGTTCTAATACCCTGTTTCCCCGAAAACAAGACCTAACCTAAAAATAAGCCCTAGTATGATTTTTCAGGATGCTCGTAATTTAAGCCCTACCCCAAAAATGTAGTTGTATAGCTTCTTTTGTGACAACATTGGCAGCTGAAATTGCCAATACGTTAAGCAAATTAGATAGAATAAAACTACATAATAATAGTACATAGCTCAATATGTTGAGAAATAAAATAAATTGAAAGAAAATTATACAAAGTATAATTATACAAAGATACAAGTTCAGCAGCCTAATATAGACTACTGAGCAGCCAGGAAATGCCTATCTGAACAACACAGTCTTAAGCTGATGCTATAAAGAAAACATTCATGTCGCTTTACAAGCCTCACTGGAAAGGATATTGCAGAACATGGATGCAATTACAGAAAATTTCCTGTCCAGCTCCTTAGTAATATCAGCCTTGTTGATTATCAGAGTATGGAACAAAGTTTTCCCTGGAATCTTTCTGAAGGAGGAAGAACATATGAGTAAAGATGCAAAGGCAAACATCCTCTTGTATGAAGTTAAACCTGTACAAATTGGTGACATCATCAGCCTCAGGTTTTTATGCTCATTAGAAGCTTTCAATTTCAGTGCCGCCTCCCCCGGGTTCTGAGGCTCTCTTGGGATTCTTGTTGGCTTGGGGAAGATTTTGGGAGCTGCAAAATGAGGGGGAGCCTTTAATCCCTCAAAATTGGAGCTGATGGTTGGGATTCTGGCAATGGCTCCTAAGCAGTTGATGCCACCAAAATTGACACCAGATCTAAGAACATTCCTAGGAATGCAAATGTATTATTTCATTATGTGTGTAATCCTATCAAAAGCAGGGAAAATTCCTAAATATTCAGTGCCCGACATAGCCCACCAGTGACACCTTCATATTGTATGTATATGGTTCTAAACTGTTAACCCAAATTGATGACTGCATCCAGACGCAGAATCAAAGAAATTTGTCCCCTCTCCTAGATTGCTGTTTCTGGAAAATGTAATTTTTGCTACATATATCCCACAGAGCTGTTGGGACCCCTGGACCACCCCCCATGCACCTTGACTAGGGGGAAAAAAAAACGTTTCCCATGAAAAATGTCATTTTCCACTCTTTTAAGCCTCCAGATGTAGTCCTCCCCCAAGCTCTTCCAGTGCCCTCCTAGAAGGGGAACAGAAGTCTAGAAACTTGGAATAGCTATTTTTGTCTCCTTTTCTCACATTTTTGGTACCTGGAGCAAACCTTGATGGGTCCTGGAATAGAAAAAATATTCCCCAGACTCTCCAGAGTTGTTCACCACAATTAACGGGGCTTCTGTTATTCCAGCTCAATCAGGTGTGAAGTCTGAGTATGCTGAGTCCATCATTGCATAACTGGCAGGCTTCAGATTTTTTGTAATCTGGAAAGACCACACAATTATGTGATAATTAGACTGCATTTCATTTGTCTAATAAACAGTTTTAAAAGCTGGCCTCTAATACTTGTGTTGTTTAATTCTTAATTGACAAAGTAAATAAAAAATATTTTCCTTGTACTAACACAGTGCCGGCTCCAGTGGACCATCAGATCTGTCCTGCTGTATGTGTTCTAATGAAGCTTTCATTTGATGAAGAGCATCGGCATGCAATGAATGAACTTGGTAAGATCAAAAGGATTACACTGCAAGAAAATGAACTTTTCTCCTCTCTTTACAGGAAATCCTGTCTAAGATAGAAGGCTTCATTATATTTCCCACCAAGTTAATTGTTTGTTGTCCTGTTTGGGAGTGTGTTTCAAAAGAGGTAGATCTGTCCTCATTCTGTTTCAAAAGGGACAAATGATCATTATACAAAATGTCAGGATTCTAAAGTCTGAATATTTGTACAGTTAAGTACTTCTCTATCCTTATAAACAAAATTACAAATACAGTGGTGCCTCGACTTACGAACTTAATCCGTATTGGAATGATGTTCTTAAGTCGAAACGTTCGTAAGTCGAATCAGCATTTCCCATAGGAATGCATTGAAAACCGATTAATCCATTCCGGCTGTTTTTTTGTTCTTATGTCGAGGCACGGTTTGTAAGTTGAAGCATTCGTTCCCATAGGAACTAATGCAAAAGCGTTTAATCCGTCCTCTACCACTAGGGGGAGAATTTTTTTTTTTAACCTAAGATGATTTAAGGTTAAAAAAAGGGCAGGAAAGGAGGGAGGGAGGGAACGAACAGCTTTTAAACAAAACACCTTTAAAACCAAGCAGCTTTAAACCAAACCAAGCACCTTTTAAACCAATGTTTGCATTTTTAAATTACAGTACCAGGCAGTACCGGGCAGTCAAAAGTGCATTTCCCGCTTTTTCCACGGTTTTTTTTTTGTTCGTAAGTCGAAGCTCCGTTCGCAAGTAGAAGCAAAATTATGTGAACGGAGCTGTTCGTAAGTCGAATTGTTCGTATGTAGGGACGTTCGTAAGTCGAGGCACCACTGTACTGGCAGAATTTGTAGGTTCGTTAGTGCTGTCCCTGTTAGCTCTGCAAACCTTCCCCAAATCTGTTATTATATTAGCATCAAACAATAAATATATTTCAGAAGAAAGTGAATCTTTTACAGTTCCAGAACAATATTTAATTTACAAAAAGGACATAATTTAAATATTACAAAATCATTTTTTTTACAAAATGCAGATTATAAGTGATTCAGTGTGTATGAGAAATTTGAAACAATTCCCCCTAGAAATTAGATTTCAGAAAAGCTGTGGTTTTGTTTCTAAGTTTTTATTTATTTATTTATTTTATTTAAAATATTTTACCCTGTCTTTCTTCAAAAGGACACAAGGCGGCTTGTATCGTTAAAAGAGAGTATTTAAAGCTAAAAACAGTGAAATATACGCAATACCAAAACACAGTCAAAACAGTAAGGTACAACAATCCATCTAAAAACCCCATTCAGGCAGCCAATCACTAAGGGAAAGCTTGTCTAAAGAGAAAAGTCTTCACCTGCTTGTGGAAGGAGAATAAAGATGGGGCCAGCCTAGCTTCCTGTGGGAGGGAGTTCTAAAGTCTGGGAGCAGCAACAGTGAAGGCCCTCTCCTGTGTCCCCACCAAATGCACCTGTGAAGGTGGCGGAACCGAGAGAAAGGCCTCTCCTGATTATCTTAATACTTGAGCAAACTTTAAGATTGATGAATTAATGTAATATATTATGAACATTCCTAGGTGGGAACATTTGATGAAATGCATGAAGTGGCTCTTGAAATAGCTATTTTAATTCAAATGATTCAGTGAATACTCTATTTATTACTTACTTTAGCATAGTAAATTGCAACTAGAATGGGCCCATTTGAATCAGTGGAACTTACAGAGGAGTTACGAGATCAATGCGGATTCAGTGGGCTTACTATAGTGCAACCTATTATGCTGAGCAACTGAATTTTAGTCAATATGTGGCAGTCTATCAAAATCATGTATCTACCAGTTAGATATCTAAGTATCTGGGTGCAATAAGATTTATAGTCATGTGAGAAGAAAGTACACCCTCTTTGAATTCTATGGTTTTACATATCAGGACATAATAAAAATCATCTGGTCCTTAGCAGATCTGAAAATCAGATAACTACAACCTCAGATGAACAACAACACATGACATATTACACCGTGTCGTGATTTATTTTACAAAAATAAAGCCGAAATGGAGAAGTCATGTGTGAAAAACTAAGTACACCCTTACAGCTTCCATAGGAATTAAGCCAGGTGCTGCTAACCAAATGCCCTTGAGTAATTGATCCTCAGCAAATTTTAGTAGTTTGCTGGTCTGGAGCATTAAGGTATGTGTTAACACAATGCCAAGGAGGAAATACATCAGCAGTGATCGTTGAGAAGCAATTGTTGCTGCCCATCAATCTGGGAAGGGTTATAAGGCCATTTCCAAACAACTCAAAAGTCCAACATTCTACAGGGAGGAAGATCATTCACAAGTGGAAAACATTCAAGACAGTTGCCAGTCTTCCCAGGAATAGACATCCAAGCAAATTCATTCCAAGGTCAGACCATACAATGCTCAGAAAAATCGCAAAAACCTCAAGAGTGACATCTCATACTCTGTAAGCTTCAGTTAGCATGTTCAGTGTTAAAGGTCATGACAATACAATTAGAAAAAGATGGAACAAGTCTGGTTTGTTTGGAAGGGTTGCCAGGAGAAAGCCTCTTCTCTCTAAAAAGAACATAGCACGGCTTAGGTTTGCAAAGTTGCATGTGGACAAACCACAAGACTTCTGGAACAATGTCCTTTGGACAAACTAGACCAAAGTGAAGATGTTTGGCTTTAATGCACAGCACCACATTTGGCGAAAACCAAATACAGCATATCAAACACCTTATACCAACTGTCAAACACTGCTGGAGGGATGATGATTTGGGCTTGTTTTGCAGCCATGGGACTTGGGCACCTTGCAATCATTGAGTTGACCGTGAACAACAACTCTGTATGGCAGAATATTCTAGAGTCAAATGTGAGTCCATCTGTCCAATGGCTAAAGCTTGCCTTAAATTGGATCATGCAACAGAACAATGATCCCAAGCACACCAGCAAATCTACAACAGAATGGCTGAAAAGAAAAGAATCAAGGTGTTGCAATGGCCCAGTCCAAGTCCAGACCTCAACCCGATTGAAATGCTGTGGCGGGACCTTAAGAAAGCTGTGCATAAACAATGCCCACAAACTTCAATGAACTGAAGCAATGATGTAAAGAAGAGTGGGCCAAAATTCCTCCACAACAATGAGAGACTGATAAAGTTATACAGAAAACAATTACTTCAAGTTATTGCTGCTAAAGTTGGTTCTACAAGTATTGAATCATAAGGTGCAGTTAGTTTTTCACACATGGCTTCTCCATTTTGGCTTTATTTTTGTAAAATAAATCATGACACACTGTAATATGTCATGTGGTGTTCATTTGAAGTTGTATTTTCCTAATTTTCAAACCTGCACAGGACCAGATTATTTTCACTATGACCTGATACCTAAAACCACAGAATTCAAAGAGGGTATACTTTCATTTTCACATGACTGTAGATGGCTTGCTTTGGTACAATTATAACTTACGGATATTGAAAAGAAGCTGATAGACTGGCAGCCACTACCAAGTTTTTGGGTGCATAAAATCTTTGTTATAAAAATGAACATGCTGGCAAAAATACAGTTATTTACAAATTTACTCTATAGAGTGGATTCACCTGTTTATGTCTCTTGAGAAAAATTAATTAAGAAATGTATATGAATGGTTATATCCTCTAGAGTGGCATTGGGAATATTGACACTGTTAATTAGTAGAGGTGGTCCAGAGGTATTAAATTATATTACAGAGCAGTTAAACTGGCAGAAATGAAGAAGTGGCATCAGATAGATAAAGCTATTTTAGCGTTAGAAACTATATTAAGTAAATTTTTAAAGCTGAGGAAATTGACTTGGTTGCATAAAAGTAGATTCAAGATGGACAATGTGGTAATTAGATCTGTATTATCAGAATTTTAAGTAAAACATTTGTTAAATCCTAAGATCTCATCTCTAATTTCTGGTCTGTAGAATGAACAATTCCTCAGTGGAACTTCCTTGATTAATTTTAGTTTTTGGAGAAATGGGGAATTGGATATATTGAAAAGATTAACTAGTAGTCTGCAAATTTTAAACTACTAGGAAATTGCAAGTAGTTAAGGGCAAATAAACCCTAGTTTTTCCTTTTTTTGCCCTTCAAATTAGGAAAGGAGGACTGAGCACAAAGACAGTTTTTTAGTAAATAACAACTAGAAAGCATATGTCTGGGAGAGTGATAGATCAGATATGAAGCTGCTCAAGACAGTAACCTCAAGAGAACTTAACATCACCTCTCAGAAACATGTGCCATCGATTTCTGGACTTTTGTCTACAATTTTTCTGCACTATCCAGTGAGGACTTGTGCTATACCTGAAGAAGTGGAATTTTATCCATGTTGTTGTTGTTGTTTAGTCATTAAGTCGTGTCCGACTCTTCGTGACCCCATGACCCAGAGCACGCCAGGCCCTCCTGTCTTCCACTGCCTCCCAGAGTTTGGTCAAATTCATGTTGGTCGCTTCGATGACACTGTCCAGCCATCTCGTCCTCTGTCGTCCCCTTCTCCTCTTGCCTTCACACTTTCCCAACGTCAGGGTCTTTTCCAGGGAGTCTTCTCTTCTCATGAGATGGCCAAAGTACTGAAGCCTCAGCTTCAGGATCTGTCCTTCCAGTGAGCACTCAGGGTTGATTTCCTTCAGAATGGATAGGTTTGATCTCCTTGCAGTCCAGGGGACTCTCAAGAGTCTCCTCCAGCACCACAATTCAAAAGCATCAATTCTTTGGCGGTCAGTCTTCTTTATGGTCCAGCTCTCACTTCCATACAACACTACTGGAAAAACCATAGCTTTGACTATGCGGACTTTTGTCGGCAAGGTGATGTCTCTGCTTTTGAAGATGCTGTCTAGGTTTGTCATCGCTTTCCTCTCAAGAAGCAGGCGTCTTTTAATTTCGTGGCTGCTGTCACCATCTGCGGTGATCATGGAGCCCAAGAAAGTAAAATCTGTCACCGCCTCCATATCTTCCCCTTCTACTTGCCAGAAGGTGATGGGACCAGTGGCCATGATCTTAGTTTTTTTGATGTTGAGCTTCAGACCATTTTTTGCGCTCTCCTCTTTCACCCTCATTAAGAGGTTCTTTAATTCCTCCTCACTTTCTGCCATCAGAGTGGTATCATCTGCATATCGGAGGTTGTTGATATTTCTTCCGGCAATCTTAATTCCACCTTGGGATTCCTCCAGTCCAGCCTTTCGCATGATGTATTCTGCATATAAGTTAAATAAGCAGGGAGACAATATACAGCCTTGTCGTACTCCTTTCCCAATTTTGAATCAATCAGTTGTTCCATATCCAGTTCTAACTGTTGCTTCCTGTCCCACATATAGATTTCTCAGGAGATAGATAAGGTGGTCAGGCACTCCCATTTCTTTAAGAACTTGCCATAGTTTGCTGTGGTCCACACAGTCAAAGGCTTTTGTGTATTTTTATCCATAAAATTTTATCCATAAAAGCTTGCAATTTGTTTAATTTTCATTGGTCCAATAAAAAGTGTACCCCACTCTTATCTTTGTGTAATCTTGGGGACCACATGGCCTTTTCCTTGTTCTTTACAGATCAGATACATTCATTCTTGTTGGATTGAATACTACTCCCTTAAGTTACATGACAAGTAGGAGGAGGACTTGCATCTGAATATAAGTTTAATGAAATGGAAGTAGATCTGGAGAAATTTCAATTGAAAATTAATTTTAATGAATTTTAGAATTTTTGTAAAACATTATTTTAATGGTACTTTGTACCTCAGAAATTAGAAAATATAAATTTTTAACAAACCATCACTGGCTAAGTGTAGATGTGATTGACAACATGCATATATATTATGCCCTTTTTCATCTTGTTTCAAAATTTATTTCTTTTGGCAAACTCTGAGCTCATTAATTATACAGTTATGTGTAATGTATTGTTGAAGCCTAAAGCAATTTTGTCAGGTTGTATAAAAAGACTTGTTAATGAATCAGTTATTAAACTGATTTCATGCCTAATAGTTTGTTACCAAAATGGCTGTATCTGGGATTTGGGATGTGTATGTAGAACAGAGCCGCCTTTTATTAATGATCAATTTAGCTGTACTGGAACATTCTCCTGTTACCTAAGTTGATATAATATAAGAGGATGCATAGAAATTATATGAAAGGTATAGGCAATGTCTGTTAAGTAGTGAATGAGAAATGGAGCATACATGTTTTATTTTCATAAAGTTTACTACTACTACTACTACTACTACTACTACTACTACTACTACTACTACAACAACAACAACAACAACAACAACAACAACAACAACAACAATAATAATAATAATAATAATAATAATAATAATAATAATAATAATAATAATAATAATAATAATAATAATAATAATAATAATAATCCAGTAAAAGATCTCCTGAATGATGCTAATGTTGTCATCAGAACAATCCTGACCAACACACTAAAGGAAACAAACCGGCTCATGTATAGCACAGCTACCATAGTAACCATGGAACTTGGTTACAAGCTGCAAAACCCCCAGAAAACTCATGGCACCCCAAAATGGAAAATTTGGCTGGAAAGAAAAATAAACAATTTACGTGCAGACATTAGCAACTTAAAACACTTGAAAGATTCCAAACTTAAAAATGAAAAAGTAAAAGCCAGACTATGCTAAATATATGATCTAGAAAGGAAAACGATTGTTGAAACTATGGAAGAATTAAAACACCGGGTAACAGCTACAGCAAAGAAAATTGAAAGATATGATGGACATTTGAAACAATATAGAGAAAACATGCAATTTTGAAATAACCAACATTATTCTATACGTCACTAGGAGAAAATGCAGAGCAAAAGAAATTAGGCCCATGTAAAGATGATGCTCTAAAATTTGGGAAAGAAATGTGGGAAAACCCAACCGGACATAACAAAAACGCCTCGTGGATTAAAGATATTTGTAAAGAAACTCAAGGAAAACAAATGGATGATATTGTAATAACAACTGAAATGATTAAGAGGAAAGTAAAAGTTGTGAAAAATTGGAGTGCACCTGGTCCAGATGAGCTGCACGGATTTTGGTTAAAGCATCTTAACAAGTCTCCATCAAAGTATAGCAGTGCAATTTAACCACTTACTTCAAAATTCTACAACTGAAGACGATTACAACAGGCCGCACATTTCTGATAATAAAAGATCATCAAAAGGGCAATGGACCCAGTAATTATCGACCAATTACATGCCTTCCAACAATGTTCAAGCTCTTCACAGGAGTACTTGCAAGATCTATATATAAATACTTAACTGAAAACTCCCTATATCCAACTGAACAGAAAAGGAACTTTAAAAAGTCAAGAGGCACAAAAGATCAGATGATGATAATGATGATGATGATGATGATGATGATGATGATGATAATAATAATAATAATAATAATAATAATAATAATAATAATAATAATAATAATAATAATAATAATATACAGCACAGTCATATGTGTGTTTTTATTTCTGCTCCATTTGCTGGGATGTTCCCATATAGGTGTGCATAGAATAGCAACCTTAACTTTAGGATAAAAGAAAAATATTGTAGCTTTGAATTCTTGGTGCAGAGAATCTCTCTCTCTCTCTCTCTCTCTCTCTCTCTCTCTCTCTCTCTCTGTGTGCGCGTGCGCGCACACATGGACTGCCAAAATTGTCAACAGAAAGATTAAGATTTTGAGACATTGAGATTGGAAGTGGCTAGAAGTCCATTTCCAGTTTGGAAAAATGGGTTTCTGGAAATGTGAACAGATTCAAATGGATGTGTATTTATAAGGTGAGTCACCACTCCTGAAGGAATCCTGGAACTACTGTTCATACTTTTCTTTGCTGGAAAAAGAGAAGTCAGGGCACTATAGAATCAGCCTTGAGGGAGATGGACGTGGTCTCAAGGTTATACTTTGGCCACTTCTGCCTTAGTGTGGTGATTATGCTAACCTGGGAAATGCACCATGAACTCATAACTCACATTTGAATTTCGAGTTACTGGGTTTGCTTCCTTTTCCATCAAATGCTTAAAATTCTGTCTGGCCATTTATACTTTAAGACAAGCATTTCGTTGAAATGGTAGTGACATTTTTAATTATTCTCTTTTCTGACTTTGGAGAATGAACTTGTTGGTTCAGAAAACTAATTATTTCTAACAGACATTTTTAATCATTTTTACAGGAGGCTTGCAGGCTATTGCAGAACTCCTGCAGGTAGACTGCGAAATGTATGGACTTACTAATGACCACTATAGTGTCACATTAAGAAGATATGCTGGAATGGCTCTGACGAATTTAACTTTTGGAGATGTAGCCAATAAGGTGGGCTATAAATAAGTCTTTTACTGCTTAATACTTTTAAGATTTGGAACATTAGCTGTTCTACATATAAAAGCCTGCGTAGAGTAACTTTAAGCTATCATTATACAACTGGGTATGGAGCAGAAAATACAAAAACTTAGGTCTGGAAGGAAGGAAGGATAAAGTACAATGATATCCATAAGATATATATATAGTTAATTCTTGATAGCTAAAGTCTGTTAAATTTGACAAGCTGACTGGTACAGGCACAGGTCTCTCTGGGTAGTGTCAAAGGAGTGGTGGAAATCTAGGCATCTGAGAAGTTAAGTGAGAATTGGAATTTTTTTGCCTGGAAAGTGCTTCCTGGCTGGTTGTTTGTCCTCAGACCTTATGTAGCTCATGAATTATTTTAATATATATTTTTTGTACCTGTACTTTATTGAGATTCTTGAAACTGCTGCAATTTGGAGTCTTCTAGTTTTTTGCATGTGCATTTTTAGTGAGTTTTGGGTGCTGGTTGTGTGCATGTATGGTTTGGGGGCCAGCTAAGTAGGGACAGATGTAGTTATCAAGTGGACCTAGACTATGAGAAATGCGAAGCAAGGAAAGGGCAAATAAGATGAAATTGTTTTCATCTTATTTGCCCTTTCCTTGATTCACATTTCTCATAGATACTTAAGTGTTGTCTGTATTTCTGGTCTCTTTTTGGGATGCATCTTTTCTCCAGGTGATAGTTCTGAAATAGTGTAGAATAGAAAAATAGAAATAGAAAAACAAATGGAAAAAGATCACTCATGTAGAACTTTACCTAGCAGAGAACGTCCAGTTCTGTTGCTGCCTCTGGATGTTCAAGACACTAGAAACATCTTATAATCTTCCTCTGATATGGTACCTGAGTCTTTGCCTGGTGAAGTCATATCTAGCCATAGTGATTCGTGTCATTATCAGTTGTAGATGTGCTATATATGAGGTTATCCTCAAAGACGGTTTGGAGAATTCAGAATGTGGCCAACAAGGTTTGGGCAGGGAAAAGAAAATAACCAATATCATTCTTTCTGATTTTGTAACAGTTAACACCAACCATCAGTTTGCTTCCAAAGTCAATTTAAGATGCTTATCTTATCCTATTTAAATCCTGGGGAGGATGTTTATCTGCAATTGCCCCTTCTCTTATGAGTCTCTATAAGAAAGCATTTCCATTGCAGAGGGCCTTTTCCCGGTTCCTTCTTCATGAGAAATGCAGTGACTGCGCAGGGCCTTCTCAGTTGTGATGCATAGACTATGGAATAGCATGCTCGGGGAGTTCTTTTTTGTTTGTGTGCAGCAAAGACAATTTTATTCCAGTTTGATGTTTAACTAATGTGGTCTTTTTCATAAACATTTTAAACTCCTGCTGTTTATTTCATTTTACTGTTTGTTTTAGCATGTATTTACTGTTTTATTTTTGTTGCTGGCTGCCATGTGTGCACATAGTACACAGAGGGTATACAAAAATAATATATTCTATATTGTTCTTTGTCCTTTAACTCTGCAGATAACATAATTTAATAATAAGACTGTGCTAATAAGGCTGCTTAGTTGTTTTTATACAGTGTTTTTCTCCTTTCTTTTTAAAAGGCTACCCTTTGTTCTATGAAGAGCTGTATGAAGGCTCTTGTAGCCCAGTTAAAATCTGAAAGTGAAGATTTGCAACAGGTATATCCTTTTTCTTAGTTTATAATTTCTGCTACTGTATATTTCACGTATTTTGTGCACCATTTAGGTTAGCAAGTTTTTCTTAAATCTGTCATCCCCAGTTTCACATCATTTTTCTCCAGTTTACCCAATTCCATTTTCTTAATGTTCTCTGTGTCCAGGCAAACATTTTCTATGCCTTTCAGATGTTTTGGATCATAACTTCAATAATCCCTGACATTGGTCGTGCTGATTCTGATGTATGGGAGCGATCCCAAAACATCTGGAAGGCACCAGATTTCAAAATCTTCAGAATCACACCCAGGAAGCTATATAAGTAACTTAATCTTACCCAAATCTATTGAGAAACCTCTTCATGGATTCCTTTGTAGAATAACATAGTTTTTCATATTAAAATAATGAAAAGCTATAGCATTTTGCCTTCATTTAATAGGAATGTGTTGATTTTAAGATATTGGCTGGCTGCCTATTGTTTGTTAGCTGGTCCGCAGAAGTTGTTTTCTGGTGTTTCACAAGTACCAAAGATTAGCAGGAAACTGTAAGATGTGTACAACTTAACATATAGTTATATTTTTACAGGTCATTGCAAGTGTCTTAAGAAACTTGTCTTGGCGAGCAGATGTCAACAGTAAGAAGACATTGCGTGAAGTTGGAAGCGTTAAAGCACTGATGGAGTGTGCTTTAGAAGTTAAAAAGGTCAGAAGAATATTTTCAGTGTATATGTGTCAAGAATTATTTTCTATGTCTGTTTTCTCCTTCTTTATTTTACAAAATAAGAATATAACAAAATAAAACTAGCTTCCCTCCACCAAGAGAAAAGGGAAAGTGTTATATGGAGCTCAGTGGTAGAGTGTTTCATATAGACAATCCTATATTCAATCCCTTGTCTTTGTCCTGTAGGGCTGGAAAACTTGCCTGAAACCCTGAAGAGAGGTTGGAAAAACACTCCCATTCAGTATTGACAATTCTAGGCTAGACACCACTGATCTTAATCTATATAAGATAGCTTCTTAAGTCATTCTGCCTATGGAAAAAGGAAAAGAGAACTCTCAAGCGGTTTGCTACTTCTTTGGAAATCCAATTGCTCTGGAGAGTCAGGAGACCCTCAGGAGCAAACTTTGTGAAGAGGGCTTGCGGGTTGCAAATATGAGGGGGGGGGGGAATATTGAAAGTCATTCCCTCCCGATTCAGTTTTTTTCTGCCAGCAAAAGGAGACTGGTTGGAATCTGAAGTAGTTCTTTCATCCAGCAGCACAATAAGATAGTATTGTTTATTAGACTGCAATTTTGTTTTTGAAGTAGCCAGCTTTTTAAATGAAGTGAATTGGATCCAGACCAAGGTAGTTGCACTTCCAGGTCTCAGTTAAATCATTTGAACAAGTTAGTTATGACTAACTTAACTTCCATAAATGGCCATGGAACAATTTTGATTGTTATAGTTTTATCCTAATCTTAGAATTGCAAAGACAGAAGGGACCCTATGTATCATCAAATCCAGCCCCAATCAGGGAGGCACAATCATGTTTGCACAGAAGAAAATCTCATTCAGACAGTGATACCTATTCCATAGTAAGTGCATTCAAGGTTGCACCAAAACAGTTAGGGATGTGCAGTGTATTTAGACAAATGTGCAAAACTGGACCAAATTGGATATTTTCAAGTGACTGCAAGATAGAGCTGAAAACCACTATTCACCCCCTCTGCAAATCAACTCCTCAATACACCCTTTCAGTTAAATCCAGGCTTCATAGGGTTAAAAAGCTAAGTAACAATTTGAACTGAGGAAAACAGAAATTGAAATAATACAGTAGATTGAGCTGCTAATGCCAAAGGAGAAGGTGAGTGACAACTGAACCTCCAGTAAAGCCAAGGAACATCCTTAAATAGTACAACCATTGAGATACTGCGGAGAGCTTAGACAGAAGTTACTGTGCAGTGTAATATCCCTTTGCCATTGTTCTGTCAGCTATTTCTTGCAGAGAAAAACTTGAGTCACTGTTCAAATAGCCGTTCTCTCTCTCTCTCTCTGTGTGTGTGTGTGTGTACACACACACACTTAATCAGCCAAATTTATTAAACTGAAATATTACATATAAGGATTGAGCGTGTATGTGATTGCAGAAGGATGGTTATTGTATGCGCTTTGAGCGAGCAAGTCTCACAGTTAGGGTATTGTGGCTTATCTTTCCTCAGCTTGCCATTTTTTCCCTTCTCTTTCTTCTTTTTGATGTAGTTGTGCAAATTCCCACCACTGGCTGCTGGTATTAGTGCCATATCATATCAAGGGAAGCCACCCTTCCTCTTCTAGCCTCCTCAGTCTTTGCTGCAACACTGCTGAATTACTTTTGTCATTGGTGTGGTGATGCAAATAAAGTTGCCTGCTGGCCTTTTTTCCATAGCAGGGCAGGCTTTCCTTGTAGCCTGTCTCCTTAATGTACTGATCTTGCTGGGTTCTTTCCTTCTTCCAGTGGGCACATTCTAAATCCTACTGTTTAGAATGTGTTTAGAATTCAGCAAGTGTTTCCCACCTTCCTTCCTTCCTTTACTTACCCATACCCAATACTCACCTTCTGTTACCTCCTACTCTTTCTGGCCTGGTGAGTACAAGTGAAGGCCCACTGCTTCTGACTTTATCAAGCAAGCCACCCTTTCCTATCCATCACCGTCCATGCTTTACCTTACCTATACACTAGCACACTCCAATACTGTGACGTGCTACTCTTCTGACTTGGCTGACTAGAAGTGAAAGGCCACAGTCTCTCTGGTTTACCCAATCAAAGCTGCAACGACATAGTTGAATACCGCAGCACATAATACAGGTGTATGATGGGAAAAGGAATAATCTGAAGGATTTTAACACCAATAGCACACTTCACAATCATTCAGAGAGAGCCCCAGCACCCAGTGGAGGAGAAAAAATGACCTGTCAAGGCCAGAGGTAATACATGGGCTAGGATGCTGCTGCGAGAGAAATCACCTGTTACCTCTGCAAGTCAATGGAAGGCACCTTCATCAACCTTCAGAGTTCTAGGCATCTCCCAGCCACACCTATCTAGGCCTTGCTTGGGTGGTGAGAGAAATACTCATTGGCCCCTCCACCAGCATACCCATATGCATTTTCTCCATTGTAGGCAAAGTTGTGACACACTACTAGTCTCCTTTGGAATGGTGGAACAGTTTAATAATTCCAACTTACAGTGACCCTTTTCCAGAGTTCTCTATATAGAGAGTACACAGAAATAGTTTACCGCTCCCTTTTTCTGGGGGCACTTTAGGTCTGTGCAGCTTTCCCAAGGCCCAAGAGGCCAACTCTTCTCCTTGGAGGCACAGTTGGGAATCAAACTCCCAACCTCTGGCTCTGTAGCTAGGTTACCAGCTTGACTTTTCTAACTATCAGCCTCCCAGGATAACCTCCTTGCCTGCTTGCCTATCACATTCTCCATTTGTCTGGCAGTTGCTCCCTGGGAGTTGCTATTTTGTTGTTAGAGTAGTTAAGGCCCTTGACTACTTCTACATGGTGAGATATACCATTAACCTTCTAGAAGTGTTGTGAACAGGATTCTGTCCAGTGAAGTTGTTTAAGTCAAGCCCCTGGGGGAGGCACTGTGTCATAAATTAGAATTTGGAGAGGGAATAATGATAGTCAGATCACACTTATATTTTGAAATGCTGGTAGAGCAAACTCTCCATCCTGCCTCTCATCTGTGACCATCTTGCAAGTCTTGTACTCATCCTTGAATCTTGCATAGTCAAGGTAGTGGAAGACCCTTTTCAGTCTACTTATTATACAACTTCACTCTTTTTTGCTAGTGTACCTCCTCTTCCCTCCATTCTTAAGATTCTTTATTGACATTTGTTTTCTCTAGTCACTGGTTGTCATCAGCATAGCCAGTCCAAACTCCTGTCCATTTTGTTGGTGTGAACTTGGTTTGAGCCTGCTGTAGCATTGCCAAGATTCCTTGTTTAGCCCATCTATGCATTTCAAAAGACAAGTTTTGCGGGCTCTTTTCCACATATCCTTCCTCATATTCTTTGAGGCAATGTAGGCTGGCATACATACCTGCATCAATGCGCCCATTCTCTGGTGCCCAGGGGGAAAGTTCATTGTGTTTGCTTTGGTTGTGAATGAAAGGAAGTAGCCTGCCCTTCTTGTTACTTTGGTAGTAGCCTCTTGGGCATGCAACGGAAGGAAGCAACTGTCGCTGACTGGCATGATAGAAGCAGGATCCTGTCATTTGATGAGGTTAAACTTTTCAGGGTTTTGTATACACCCCTCTTTCCTCTGCAAGGAGAGCCACCAAGAGGCTTGATTGTTACTGCATGCCTCTGTCCAGTTTTCCCAGAGTGGCACTCTGGTGAAGAGCCTCTTGGCAGATCTCTGCACATGTCGCCATTCTCTGCAAGTAAAGTCACTGGGAGGCCTGTGTGGGTTTGGGTTGGTGAGAGACAGACAACCTTTCCCAAAGGACGTAGGAGATGAGATCACACTGCAGCAGATGTCATTATCTTTCCTGGGCATGAAAGACCCCATGGCTGTTATTGATTGGCAGATGAGATATGCTTCCCTGTTGTACTCTCCACAAGTCATAGCAGCAGCCATAGCTTTTAAATATTGTCTTTTTAATTATGTAAGCCACCTTGGTTCATTTAAGGAGAAAGATGGTGTGTGTGTTAAAATATTTTAAATAAATAAATAAAGTAAATATAGGGAAGATGTATCATGTATTTATTCCTGGGGGGGCGGGCAGGGCAGGTGTTCAATCCATAACCAGTCACAAACTCATAGGAGCTTGGGAGACCTAGACACAGTAGCCAAACAATGTGGGGCAGTTCCATGGGGTAGTTCCAAGTGGAACATAACTTTGAACATGACTGAACTGAACACTTGGAAAGGTGCATGTCATATAACCAGCACCTCATTAATTAGTAGTAGTTCATTACTGTGACTTACCTGGTTTCACTTAATGCCTGCATAAATTTTCAGTAGAATTCTGGCCCTAAAGTCTAAGGTCTGTATGTCACCAAAATTGATAGCGCTGCATAGGACCATCAGGTGATGGACATTTATGTCCCCACTCTGACCTGTGTTTGCAGGAAAGTGTTTTTCATTGCAAGACAGTGATTGGAAACTTATAAATAATGCCAAAGAGCTGGGATGGAGAGGGTTAGAATTTATCCTGAATAGTACAGGGCAGCTCAGCCCCAATCTGTATATCCTTTATTTAGATACAGAACATGCTTTTGCACATGCCTTATATGTTATAAGATGACTAAAAAACCCCAAAAAAGAATTGATTTTTGCAGGTGTTCTCTTGTACATATTTATTGTTTTAAAAGCATAATACTTAGCCATTGCAATAATTAAAGCTGTCGCTAATTTATTTTGCTGAATGTTGCACCACAGAACTGAAATTTAGTGTTTCTTTGTTCTCCCTAGGAATCAACCCTAAAAAGTGTATTGAGTGCCTTATGGAATTTGTCAGCACACTGCACTGAGAATAAAGCCGATATCTGTGCTGTGGATGGTGCTCTTGCCTTTTTAGTTGGCACACTGACATACCGGAGCCAAACAAACACTTTAGCAATCATTGAAAGTGGAGGAGGAATACTCCGTAATGTCTCTAGCTTAATTGCTACAAATGAGGACCACAGGTAAATCTACCATCTAGTCACTTAATTTATTTTCTATTAATATATGTAAAAACACTTTAATCTTTGCAGATGAAATGGCTCCCAGAATAGTTTACCGATAAAAAACTACATCCAGGCCCTCAGACCGATTTTCTAAAATACATGTTATTTAAAAAAATATGGGGAAGGAGGAGGAGAGAAGCAAATTATGATAAACAGACCTTAAAGATACGGAGTTGATCTAAGGATCAATTGGGACAGAAATGGTTTACAAAGAGGAGAAACCAAAAAGAATGGTCTTTTAGACAAAAATAGTGAATTGGCACTGCTTTACATCTTTTTCTCTACTCCCTGTTGGAAAAGGTGCTCCCAGTTGATGATTGAGGTGGAGGCAGAAACAAGGGGCTAAATCTAGTTATTATTTCCAAACAGAGTAGACCAGCTGAATCAATTGGCATAGCTATACGTCAGCTTACTATTGTCTCATTGATTTAATGGGTCCACTCTTGTTGGGACGAACCTTTGGACTTGGGCCGAAAGCACCTACTTCATCAACAGAGATATCAGCATGGCCCTGCTTCTGTTCGCTCCTTCTGCTGTAGATCCCTGTCTTCCAGTTTTATCAACTATGTGTGCAGTAGGTTTTACATGGTGTGTGAAATGCTGGCATAACAAATATTACCAGGAAATTCATAAAATATATATTGAAGTAGACGGTCTTTATGCTAATTTATGTTGTAATGTTGTTTTTAAAAGACCAGTGCTCAAATAGTTGGACACTGGGAACTTTTTGTACACAACAAAAAATCAAGTTGTCAGCAGTGCTATTTGTTTTGAAGTACTATTATTGTACTATTGTTTTTGGTTTTATTGTTTAATTAACTGATTAACCATTTTAAAGAGATGGATTAAAAATAGGCTTGATTCCAAATGATAGCATACTACAGATGTATATTACACAGTACATGTATACACACACACACACAAACAGCACAGCTATGTGAAGTCATCTGTGCTAGAAAACAGTTCTCAGTGTTCACACCAAAGATTTTTATGTAAGGACTGTAGCAAATCTAGTGATCCTCCCTGAAACCAGTGATTTTTTGGGTTCAGGGCTCACAGTTTGGTTTGGGGAGGGGTTCTGGCCAGAAACAGTTTTGAAGGGAAGATACTTGTGCAGACAACCCCAGACTGTGAGACTGGAAGTGTCCTCTTTTTAAAAGAAAAAACAGTAATGTAAAAGTCTTTGTTATTCTTTTAAAAGGCAGCAAGAGAGGAACTTTCTGCTGCTACACTAGGTGACTTGTAATTTTTCTTTTTTAAGATGAAAGTGGTGGAAGGAAGGATACGAAGACCTCTCTGTCACTATAGTAAATGCTTCTCCTCTGAACATCACCTCTCCCCATATAATGTTTTGTTGTGTCCACCCAAATTAGGACCAAACAGCTGCTCTAATTTGCTCTCCTAAAAATTGGGGTTATAGTTGGGGATAACTGTTTCAATGCAGTCTTACAGCATTCGTGTACACAGCCTTCTTCTTTAGATCCCATCTTTAAGTGAACTGACAACAGTGAATACCTTTCTTTGGGCTTAAGGGGACAGTATTATCAATTGAAAAGAAATATAGTTTTTTTTTCTGAAGTTGAAAGTAAGTGTGACTAGATTGATGCTTATTTTCTTTATTTTCTTAATTTCAGGCAAATTCTAAGAGAGAACAGCTGCTTGCAAACCCTTTTACATCACTTGAAGTCTCACAGTTTGACAATAGTCAGTAATGCATGTGGAACTCTGTGGAATCTCTCTGCACGGAATGCAAAGGACCAGGAAGCATTATGGGACATGGGAGCAGTTAGCATGCTAAAAAATCTCATACATTCAAAGCACAAGATGATAGCCATGGGCAGTGCTGCAGCTCTGAGGAACCTAATGGCAAACAGACCTGCAAAATATAAAGATGCAAACATTATGTCCCCAGGATCAAGCTTGCCATCTCTTCATGTCAGAAAACAAAAGGCACTGGAAGCAGAGTTAGATGCCCAACATTTATCTGAGACTTTTGACAATATTGATAACTTAAGTCCCAAAACATCTCACCGTAATAAGCAAAGGCATAAACAGAATCTGTACAGTGAATATGTTTTGGATGGTAATCGGCATGAAGATGGAGTTTGTAGGTCAGAAAATTATAATAGTAGTAACGTACTTTCACCTTATTTAAACACGACAGTACTGCCTGGTTCCTCTTCCTCAAGCAGAGGAAATACTGAGAGTTCTCGGTCTGAAAAGGACAGAAGTTTGGATAGAGAGCGGGCAGTAGGATTGAGCAACTATCACTCAGCAACAGAAAATTCTGGGAGCTCTTCTAAACGAATAGGAATGCAGATCTCTACTACTGCAGCCCAGATTTCAAAAGTGATGGAAGAAGTGACAAATATGCATGTTCCACAAGAAGAGAGAAGTAATGGATCTGTAACTGAAATGCACTGTTTGTCTGAAGACAGAAATGCTTTAAGAAGAACAGCCACTGGCCATTCTCACACAAATAATTACAACTTTCCTAAATCTGAAAACAGGACATGTTCTGTACCTTATGCAAAAGTAGAGTATAAGAGAGCCTCTAATGATAGCTTAAACAGTGTCAGCAGCAGTGATGGGTATGGTAAAAGAGGACAAATGAAGCCTATTGAATCTTATTCTGAAGATGAAGAAAGCAAATTCTGCAATTATGAACAGTATCCTGCAGATTTAGCCCATAAAATACACAGTGCTAATCATATGGATGACAATGATGGAGAACTCGATACCCCAATAAATTACAGCCTGAAGTACTCTGATGAACAGTTAAATTCTGGAAGGCAGAGCCCATCTCAGAATGAAAGATGGGCTAGATCCAAACATATTATAGAGGACGAAACAAAGCAGAATGAACAAAGACAATCCAGAAGTCAAAGTGGTGCATACCCTGTGTACTCTGAAACTGGAGATAATAAACATATGAGCTACCAGTCAGCTTTTGGACAGCCGGAGTGCGTCTCTCCTTTCAGATCAAGAGACTCCAGCAATTCAGAACAAAACAGAACAGGCTGCAATCATGGAATAAATCCAAATGTGAACCAGTCTTTACGTCAAGTTGATGATTATGAAGATGATAAGCCAACCAACTATAGCGAGCGTTACTCTGAGGAGGAGCAACATGAAGAAGAAGACCATCCAACTAATTATAGTATAAAATACAATGAAGAGGAGCACCATGTAGATCAGCCTATTGATTACAGTCTCAAATATTCAACAGATGTTCCTCCTTCGGCACAAAAGCCATCTTTTTCTTTTTCAAAAAGTCCATCTGTACAGAGTTCTAAAACTGATCATATTTCATCAAGCAGTGGAAATACATCAACCTCGGCTGGCTCAAAGAGACATAACCAGCTGCTTCCAAATTCTGCTCAGAGTAGAGCAGTTCATACTCAGAAGTCTGCATCCTGCAAAGCACCCTCCATTAACCAGGAAACAATACAGACCTATTGTGTGGAAGATACACCAATATGTTTTTCAAGATGTAGCTCTCTGTCATCGTTGTCTTCAGCTGAAGATGAAACTGGACGTGACCAAACAACACGTGTGGTGGATACTGACAATTCTCACAAGATAGGGGGCATGAAAGAAAATAGTGGGAATCTGTCTGCCACAGGTACTGTAAATGAGACCTCATCAACCTCTCCACACATTCGAACAAAATCAAATAGGCTTCAGGCTTCTAATCTATCTCCTTCTGATTCAGCAAGACATAAAACTGTTGAATTTTCTTCAGGTGCCAAATCTCCTTCCAAAAGTGGTGCTCAGACTCCCAAGAGCCCACCAGAACATTATGTGCAGGAGACTCCACTCATGTTTAGCAGATGTACCTCTGTGAGCTCCTTGGATAGTTTTGAGAGCCGTTCAATTGCTAGCTCTGTTCAGAGTGAGCCTTGCAGCGGGATGGTAAGTGGTATTATAAGTCCAAGTGACCTTCCAGATAGTCCTGGGCAAACAATGCCACCAAGTAGAAGTAAAACCCCACCACCTCCACAGGTGGCACAAGTGAAGAGAGAAGCAGCCAAAGCTAAAGTTCCCAGTACTGAAAAAAGAGAATCTGGGCCGAGGCAAACAACTGTGAATGCAGCTGTTCAAAGAGTACAAGTATTGCAAGATGCAGACACTTTGTTACATTTTGCTACAGAAAGTACACCAGATGGCTTTTCTTGTTCATCAAGCCTAAGTGCCTTGAGTCTTGATGAACCATTTATACAAAAAGATGTAGAGTTGAGAATAATGCCCCCAGTACATGAAAATGACAATGGGAATGAAGCAGAACTTGAACAACCAAATGAAACAGCAGATAAACAAGAAAATGTTACAGAAAAACCCACAGAAACTGAAAAAGATATACTGGATGATTCTGATGAAGATGATATAGAAATATTGGAAGAATGTATTATTTCTGCTATGCCAACGAAATCGTCACGTAAAGCCAAAAAGCCTTCACAGATAACTACTTCAAAAACACCTCCACCTGTAGCTAGGAAACCGAGCCAGCTTCCTGTATATAAACTTCTCCCGTCCCAAAGCAGGTTGCATTCTCAGAAGCATGTTAGCTTCACACCTGGAGATGATATGCCACGTGTGTATTGTGTTGAAGGAACACCAATAAATTTTTCAACTGCAACTTCATTGAGTGATCTTACAATAGAATCACCACCAAACGAATTGGCCAATACAGAGACTGCTGATACAGGGGTAGAATCAACCAAGTTTGAAAAGAGAGATACCATTCCCACAGAAGGCAGAAATACTGATGATTCTCAGAGAGGAAAAAATGTAGTGGGGATTACTGCTGGGTTAGATGATGATAAAGCAGAAGAAGGTGATGATATCCTGGCAGAATGTATTAATTCTGCTATGCCAAAAGGGAAAAGTCACAAGCCTTTCAGAGTAAAAAAGATAATGGATCAGATCCAGCAAGCATCGACAACCTCATCAGTAGGTAATAAAAATCAACTGGAAGTTGAGAAAAAGAAACCAACATCACCAGTAAAACCCATGCCTCTTAGTAATGACTACAGAGCACGTTTACGAAAAACCTCAGAGCCAAAAAGTAATTTTAGTAGTGAACGGGCCTATACAGACAACAAAGATACAAAGAAGCAAAACCCTAAAAACAACTCAAGAGATTTTAATGATAAACTTCCAAATAATGAAGAACGTACAAGAGGAAGCTTTGCATTTGATTCTCCCCACCACTACACTCCAATTGAGGGAACACCATATTGTTTTTCACGAAACGACTCTTTGAGTTCTCTTGATTTTGATGATGATGTGGATCTTTCAAGAGAAAAAGCAGAACTGAGAAAGGATAAGGAAAGTGAAAGTAAATCCAGCAGCAATGCAGACCAGGTTTCAAACCAGCAATCAACAAGTAGAATGCAGGCTTGTCAAAAACATACCCCAGGAGGAAGAAGCCAATCAAAGTCATTGGTGCAGAAACAAACCCCTTTCTCTCAGTCATCCAAAGATATTGCAGACAGGAGTGCTGCTACAGATGAGAAAACACAAAATTTTGCAATAGAAAATACTCCTGTTTGTTTCTCCCGTAATTCTTCTCTGAGTTCTCTCAGTGATATTGATCAAGAAAACAATAACAACAAAGAAAATGAATCTATAGAACAAATAGAACCATCTGGTGCACAGATGGAATCAAGTAGGCCCCAAGTTTCTGGCTATGCTCCTAAATCATTCCATGTTGAAGATACTCCTGTATGTTTTTCAAGAAACAGTTCCCTTAGTTCTCTTAGTATTGATTCAGAAGATGATCTTCTGCAAGAATGTATTAGTTCTGCCATGCCTAAAAAGAAAAAGCCTTCAAGAGCAAAAGGGGACAATGAAAAGAATAGCTCTAGAAGCATGGGAGGCATTTTGGCAGAAGACCTGACACTAGATTTGAAAGATATACAAAGACCTGATTCAGAGCATGGTTTTTCACCCGATTCAGAAAATTTTGACTGGAAAGCTATTCAGGAGGGTGCAAATTCTATCGTTAGCAGCCTACATCAAGCTGCTGCAGCAGCATCACTGTCTAGGCAAGCTTCATCAGACTCAGATTCAATCCTTTCATTAAAATCTGGCATTTCCTTGGGATCACCATTTCATCTTACACCGGACCAAGAAGACAAACCTTTTACTAGTAACAAGGGTCCAAGAATTATTAAACCGGGAGAAAAGAGTACATTGGAAACAAAGAAAGTAGAATCTGAAAATAAAGGTATCAAAGGAGGAAAGAAGGTATATAGAAGTATGATTACAGGTAAAGCTCGTTCTAATTCAGAACTTACAAGTCACTTGAAACAGCCTTCACAAACAAATATGCCCTCCATTTCCCGAGGCAGGACAATGATTCATATTCCAGGAGTTCGAAATAGTTCTTCAAGTACAAGTCCAGTTTCTAAAAAAGGGCCACAGCTAAAGGGAACAGCCTCTAAAAGTCCTAATGAAACCCAAAATTCTACTAGTTCTCCCAGAGTAACCAAGTCATCTGTGAAATCTGAGCCAAGCCCTATATCTAGACAGCCATCTCAACAGGGTGGATCAAGTAAAGGACCTTCTAGATCTGGATCTAGAGATTCTACACCTTCAAGACCACAGCAACAACAATTAAGCAGGCCTTTGCAGTCTCCTGGCCGAAATTCCATTTCACCAGGCAGAAATGGCATAAGTCCTCCTAATAAACTCTCCCAACTGCCAAGAACATCATCTCCAAGTACAGCTTCCACCAAGTCTTCGGGTTCAGGAAGAATGGCATATACATCACCAGGGAGACAGATGAGCCAGCAAACTGTGGCAAAACAAACTGCATTGCCTAAAAGTACTAGTGGCATTCCTAGAAGTGAATCTGCCTCAAAAGGATTAAACCAAGTTGCAGGTATCAATGGATCAAACAAAAAGGTGGATCTATCTAGAATGTCATCAACAAAGTCCAGTGGGAGTGAATCTGATAGATCAGAGAGACCTGTTTTAGTACGCCAGTCAACTTTTATTAAAGAAACTCCAAGTCCCACTCTACGAAGGAAATTAGAAGAGTCTGCTTCGTTTGAATCTTTGTCTCCTTCTAGACCAGATTCACCCACTCAGTCCCAAACACAGACTCCAGTTTTAAGTCCTTCACTTCCTGATATGTCTTTATCTACTCATTCGGCTATCCAAGCTAGTGGTTGGCGAAAGCTGCCTCCTAGCCTGAGCCCTTCTTTAGAATACAGTGATGGAAGGCCAACAAAGCGACATGACATAACCCGATCTCACTCCGAAAGTCCTTCCAGACTGCCGATTAATAGATCAGGGACATGGAAGCGTGAGCACAGTAAACACTCCTCATCACTTCCTCGTGTCAGCACTTGGCGAAGAACTGGAAGTTCTTCCTCAATTCTTTCAGCCTCCTCAGAGTCCAGTGAAAAAGCAAAAAGTGAGGATGAGAAGCAACATGTAAGTTCTTTTTCTGGACTCAAGCAGTCTAAAGAGACTCAATCATCAACAAAAGGTACTTGGAGAAAGATAAAAGAAAATGAAATTCCTCAGATAATGACAAGTCCTCCTCAGAATACCTCATCAGGTGCTACCAATGGTGCTGATTCAAAAACTTTAATTTACCAGATGGCACCTGCTGTTTCTAAGACAGAGGATGTGTGGGTAAGGATAGAAGACTGCCCCATTAATAATCCTAGATCTGGAAAATCTCCTACAGGAAATACTCCACCCATTATTGACAGTGTTTCAGAGAAAGGGAATGTGAATAGTAAAGATTCTAAGGATCCTCATGGGAAACAAAATGCAGGGAATGGAAATGTCATTGTTCGTACCATGGGTTTAGAAAGCCGTCTGAATTCATTTATTCAAGTAGATAGTCAAGACAAGAAAGGAACTGAAACAAAACCAGTGCTAAGCAATTCTACCCCTGCTCCAGAGACTAGTGAAAACACAGTTAATGAGCGTACACCATTCAGTTCTAGCAGCTCAAGCAAACATAGCTCCCCCAGTGGTGCTGTTGCAGCACGAGTGACTCCTTTCAATTATAATCCAAGTCCCAGAAAAAGCAGTGTGGATAATAGTTCTGTTCGGCCATCGCAGATACCAACACCAGTAAATAACAGTACAAAGAAACGAGATTCAAAAACTGAGAATACTGATTCAAGTGGCAGTCAAAGTCCTAAGCGCCATTCTGGGTCCTATCTGGTGACTTCTGTTTAACAAAAAAATTCTGATGTATTATGCTATACGTGGAACCTTTTAAGGAAAATATAATAAATTGTTTTTCTTGTCTTTTTGTAAATAGATTTGATTATGTAGAGGGTTCTTGTTCTGGAAGCCATATTTGATATTCTTTATTTTCACTGATAATGTTTGAGGGATTCCCAACTAATAATTTAGCAATAAAATTGCTAAAGCGATTATATTTGTACAGTATGTTTTACATATATTTAATTAACATCCCGTAACTTTAATTTTTGGTGGGTTGGGGGAATTTGGGGAAGATGAACAACAGATATTCAAAGAAATCTATTGCTGTATTGCTCATTTCTAGATTTGCAAAATGACTAGACTTGCATCAGGGAGAAATTGGTATTTATGCAAAAAAGAAAGAAAAAAGAAGGAATACTCCATCTTAGTATTTGTGAAGCCACCTAACCTTATTAGTAATCATGTGGCTGTGAAATTCACAGTAATATGGTTTCTGCTGAACAAGCCTGTTTTTTTCTGCATGGATAGAACTGATGGTTCATTTTCTGAAATGATGATTAACATTTCTGTGGTCACATAATGTGTATAGATAGTTATGGTGTAATGATTACCTATTGGTTTTGTGCTCTGGCAAAAACAGAAAAAGAAAAAGAAACAAGAAAATCTGTGTATGTGTAAACCTTGATCAAAATTATTTTACCAGAACTAGATTTTAACTGACAGTAGGTAGGATTTTTGCTATGCTGTAACTTGTTGTATATTCTGGTATTTGAGGTGAGATGGCTGCTCTTTTATTAATGAGACATGGGCGAGGTCTCAACAGAACTAAATGAACATTTCAGAATAAATTATTGCTGTATGTACTATTTGTTGTGTGTTACTTTTGCAGTACCTAAGAAATCAATGTTTAATTTTGATATTTTTGTGAAGTCCTCTTCATATGATGTACTAATGCACTTACTCAAAAGGCTTTTGGAGTATAATCTATATTCCATTAAAGTAAATGGAAACATGCACAAATTTTAATGGAACTGGATTGTGCCCACTGCCCATTACAGTCACACACTGGTTTTCTTCCAGTTTATAGTAGCTGTTTAATATACATGTCAACAGCTGCAGCATTGAAATAGAGCACTGGGGGTTTTGATTGGTATTTAATTTGATTTTAGGAAAAGAAAGAGGCTAAAGGAAGTACTTCCATAAATGTGTGTGTGCTAAAAGGCATAGTTTTCATATTACGTACCCTAGAGTGCTGTTCACTGTACAAATAAGACTCACAATTCTGGAGGTGAAAGTAAGGGGAGGGGGTTGATTGGAAGTTTGTGTCAAGTATTTTTTATTTTTTTAAATTGGGTAGTGCAGTTGAGATGAATAGATTAAATTGAAGTGTCTTTGCACTTGAGACTAAATTTAAGTGTCTTAGTAGAAAAATAACACTTGTACTTTAAGCCTCTCTGGGAAAACCAACTTTGTATTTAAGTATGCTTTTACTTTAGAGACCTTCATTAGACTGTATACAACAGAAGTACTCTGCTAAACTTAAGTGCCTCTCTTCAAACACAGCAACGTGTGTGTGCACATGGTTACAACAGTAGTAAGCAAGTCAAGTGTGTATCTCAGGCTGTTTTTTTGTTATTACAACTATATATGTGTTTGATAGTAGGGATCAAAATCTGCTTATATATGTCCTCAAATATGCCAGTTTAACAATATGGGCAGTGCTTCTCATCCTGACACACTAGTGCATATGTTATAGTATTGATTCTGCTTTTTCATCATATTCTCTACATTTGGCTAAAAATGTAATCTTTTTCAAAAATAAAATCAGTATCTGGCATCACACCTAACATGACCATTTCATATTTTGAGGGCATGCCAGACAGAGTCTTTGGCTCGGACATTCACTTCTTCTGGTGCAGCTGCAAGGGGGTGATCAGAAATCTGCACTTTCATTTTTTAGCCATGGTTTATGGTTGCATCTGAACCCTAAATAGTGATTAATTTTAACTATTTAGCGAAAAAAGCTATCTTTATAAACTGGTTGGAAGATGGCTATTTTCCATTAACTGTAGTTAAGACTAACTGCAGTTTGGATTCATATTTCATAGGCTGTGGTTAGCCTAAGATGGAAATGAAAGCTGCCAAACTCTTCATGCCCACCTAGAGGAGGAAGACAAGTGACATAGTGCGTATTGTAATGAAAAATCAAGGATTAACTTTGTGTGAACATACTCTTTATTATCATTGGCCTTCCTTAAAACTCCCTTCCCTTTCCTTAAGGGGCTGGTGAGTCCAACAATGCTTTGAAATAGCAGCAGCAAGAACATGAAAATAAGTTAGTTTACTTGCAAGATGTCTCACAAAATATGTTCTTAAGCTTTCTGTTTCTCATTCTCCATTAAATATGATTCATACTTTACACACTGCCTTTTAACTGGGCATATTTATTGGCATACCATATTGGTAGAATATCTTCTAGGGACATGAGCCTTGCCTATCTGATACATGGTCATTGTGATACATTTACGTATGTTTCAGTGTACTTTATATACAGCATCAAATACAGTATTTGTTCATCAGTGTGATTCACTTTCATTCCCTTTTCTTCAGCTGTCGCTATAAGAAAAGGGGGTGTAGAACAAGGGAAGAGTTCACCAAGGGGTTGCATGTATCCCCTACTGCTGCCTATCAAGCTTTAATGGCAAGTTGATGTCACTGATGCTGTTAAATTTGTACTTGCTGATTACTACTATTTTTATTTCTACTGAAGTTAATCACTGGTTTATAAGAGTGATGCACCACACAGTATGGGCAAAACTAAGTCAAGAAATTAACATTTTTAAAATCCCACTGGCTCTTTTAAAGCTTTTCTGCTTCCTTCCCCAGCTCTAATAGTGAAAACTGTATTAATTTTCTCCATGTCCTTGATTTTTTGTGTGTGAATTAATGTACAAACCAAGACTTTTTCTTTTGTGATGTATTTCTGCCTTCTGTTGAAATAAATAAATGATTTTAACAATGTTCATGTAAAAAAGAGAGAAAATAGCCGAAGAAAAACAAGAAATGTGCAAATTGTATTATTTCCTTTTTAAAAACCAAGAAGCATACTTTTTTAGTTACAGTATATGTGGCATAGGGATGTATTTATTTTAAGGCTGTGACCATATTTGTGTTCTAAGACTATTACTGCCCCATATCCTTCTGTTTGAAAATATTAATTGAACTGTGGTCTTCAATTTATGTCTTCAATTAAATAATTTATTGTTCCAAGTTGTTTTTTTTATCTTCTGTAATATGCTTTCTCAGAAACCTGTAAGCTATTACATATACACTGTGTACTCACAATGTAAAATTCAAATAGTCTGATAATTTTCATATTGCTCTAACAAACGTACCATGACTTCAGAGATCTGAGATAGCCATTTCCAAAGTAGTACCTCTGACTATTAACACGTTTCAGAAGCTTAAGTTTCTTTGTATATTTTTAATGTGTGAAAGCAACCACAAAATTAAAATTTGGAACTTTGTGTTTAACAAAATTTAATCCCTAACAGTAGGGTTGGATGACTTCTAAGTTCCTCAGATCTACCTATGTGTCTTATAAATTAAAATATTCCAAAGAAAGCACATTCTGTCCAGAAATCTGTGTGCCTTTATGTACATACTATATATATATCTTAACTGCCATGTAAATGTCTTCCTAAATAGGTTGGCTGCATTCTTAAATTAGAGTAACAGCTTAGAAGTTCAATGTGCTATGTTGCAGTTTTATTTGGCATTTGCAATAATTAGGACAAGTAGAATGGAATTAAAGTATGATCAATAACATACATGGCAAAAGGCATTTGGGTACCCTGTGGAGACCTTTGTTTTTTACATGGCAGTTTTCAGTATTATGCATTACTTGTTCAGCAAACATGTTTTTCATGTATAAGAACTTTTTTGAAAAAAATATTGAATCTAATGGTATGTGTGGGCAGTATCTTGATCATTTGTCCGTAGTACTGTTTAATGAACAAAAACTACATTTATTTATTTTTATTGAGAAACTACATTTCTCAATAAAAATGTAGTAGCAACCTTTATGAGGAAACCCACACACTTCACAATTAATCTTTGGGATGTATCCAATATCTCATTAACCAAATTCAGTTTCATTTAACCTTGAGCCAAGGTGGAATCTCAGAAAGCCTTAAACAAAATCCTTCTCTTCACAAGAGCTAAACCTTCTTGCTGTGGAATGCTTTTAAAAAATTAATGGTGGTAGGTGTTTAAAGTTCTTTGCTATACTGTACTCTAAATTAGTAACTGAAACAATTTGCTATTCATTTTCTATCTCCTCAGTGTTTCCTCTCATCTGTCTTCATTTTAAAGTGTAAATGTTGGAGTTAGATCTAGATTGTAGCCATGAAGATGCCAAAAGAAATGGAACAAGGAACTATGTAGCTTGAATCCAGAAAAACAGAAACCTTCAGGATTCCAGGTGTGAGAATGGGAATGAAGCCCCACACTATCTGCTCTTCTGAATCCCAGTTTACCCAGAGCAGAGCAATACAGAGACCTGTCCATCTTGAAAGGAAGCTTTAGAATTTTCCCCACTGAAACTTGGTGGTGAGGGGGAATTACTTAGGACGACGCCACACTGTTTTAGTCGATGGATCCAGTCCTGTGGCCTTGTGGGAGAACTGAAGGGGCTTAGGGGTCTAGTGAATCCAAAGCTGCCCCTGCTTTCCTGCAGTAATGCTCCAGTTTTGTAGCTTTTCCACAACACATGCCTTCCCCTAGTCCAGAAGTTGAGTGTCTTTTGTGCCAGCAGAGGGATACTTCCAATCTCTCCAGACACCCTCCAGCCAATGGATATACAGTATAGATTGCAATTAGTCATATTTGAGTCCCATTCCAATCAGTGGGGAAATTAATCATTGCAAGCTTGCTATCTGAGCTTTATGCTGTTCAGACTCTTAAGTGAACTAACAGGAATTCTTAGTAATCCCCAGAAAGGATTCAAAGAGCTATAATTTCAATCCTAACCTCTGCAATTCCATCTTCAGTCATGGATCTTGTACAGCAATTTAAATTTTGTTCTCATGGCCGGCAGTGGGGGGCATGTTACTCTCCCTACTTCCACTTATTTCAAAAGAAAAAAAACGCAGTCCATAGATATACTTCTGTGTACATGAGGATGAGCTCTGCTGAGTGCACATGCATGTGTATGTACATTTCTTTGTGCTGGTCAGTTGTTAGTTGGAGCCTATATACCAATATCCTTCAGTATTTTCTTATCTCTATAATTCCTACCAAATCAGTGTTGCAATAGTGCTTTAGAATATGCTGAAGTGTAATTTTTTTTACAGAGGTTCTGTTACTGCAAGGACTCCCTGGAGAAAGTGTGTCGGGGGGAGGCAGGGGAATCCAAGGAAGCAAAGCCATCTGTCAGGGACCCATTGTTTTCCTATATTGTAGCAGCTGAGTGGGGAGAGCTAGATAAGAATACAGTTTCTATGTAGTCAAATACATGTTTCTAAGAGCTGCTCTCTGTTATTTTTATTTTACTCTATATATACAAGACTCTCAAAGTGATATACAGTTACATAAAATCACAATTAAATTCAAACATTTAAAGACAGGCAAACAGAATGTTGAAAAACCAAGCCCTGGAAAGAAGTCCAGTTTTTACTGCTTGTCTAAATCATAGTAGGCATTAAATGAGACTGGCCACCCTTGGGAGAAAGTTTTACAGTTGGTGCTTCTACAGAAAAGCCTGTGTACCCCCTAGGCCAGCTTCTCTTGGCATGGGGCATAATGGATTTCTGATATGCATCTCAAATTATGGGCACTCATATGATAGAAGACAATATTCTAGATATTCAGTCTCCAAACTAATTAAGAATTCAAAAATAAAAATCACTTTGAAATTGGTTTGTAAACAGAGTGGAAGCCAGTGACATTCATTCAAGATAGGTGATTCATTGTCTGTAAGGTATACATTGTCTAGATACTGCATTTTACATTGTATATTTTACTGGATATTTTTAAAGGACAGCCCCAAATATGTAGTGTGTTAGAGAAGTTTAGGTGAAGTGCAATTAAGGTATGGATCATTGTGGACAGATAAGAAAGGGGCAAAGAGGAATCATTCCCCTGAACTGGGCAAATATCCTGCTGTTTGCAGCACCAGCCACACTCTCCAGGAACAGAGTGAGAGATGATCCGTTAGAGGAAGACGAACTGTAACCAAAACAAGTTGGCTTATCTACTGACCAGCAAAGCCTCTTTCTTGCCTAGATTATGTTTTTGAGGAGATGTAAGCTACAGCGATGGCTGGCAAATGGCAGAACACATAGCATTGTAGCATAAAAATTGTGCAGTATAATGGTCTTAGGTTTGCAGCAGCATGCAGTTTGGCTAGACCTGTGTTTGTGAAATTAGTGTGTTACAATGGCTTAATGGTGATTTCCTGACCATTTTTTAGCTTCTACCCTGTTTCCCCGAAAATAAGACCTAACCTGAAAATAAGCCCTAGTAGGATTTTTCAGGATGCTCATAATATAAGCCCTACCCCAAAAATAAGCCCTGGTTAAGTGAAACCCCGCCCTCCACCATTGTGCAGCAACCAGAAGATGTATGGAAGTGAGAGCTGGACCATAAAGAAAGTTGACCGCCGAAAAATTGATGCTTTTGAATTGTGGTGCTGGAGGAGGCTCTTGAGAGTCCCCTGGACTGCAAGGAGAACAAACCTATCCATTCTAAAGGAAATCAACCCTGAGTGCTCACTGGAAGGACAGATCCTGAAGCTGAGGCTCCAATACTTTGGCCATCTCATGAGAAGAGAAGACTCCCTGGAAAAGACCCTGATGTTGGGAAAGTGTGAAGGCAAGAGGAGAAGGGGACGATAGAGGATGAGGTGGTTGGACAGTGTCATCGAAGCGACCAACATGAATTTGACCCAACTCCGGGAGGCAGTGGAAGACAGGAGGGCCTGGCGTGCTCTGGTCCATGGGGTGACGAAGAGTCGGACACGACTAAACAACTAAACAACAAGATTGTTGTACATGAAAAAAATAAAACATCCCCTGAAAATAAGCCCTAACGCATTTTTTGGAGCAAAAATTAATATAAGACCCTGTCTTATTTTTGGGGAAACAGGGTAACATGCACAGATTTTGAAGAATATAACAGGTACCACCAAAAGCTTTTATAAAACATTTCTCTGTAAATAGTCAAACTAATGCTGTAAATCAGTGGTTCCCAATCTTGGGTAACCCAGGTGCTCTTGGATGGCAACTCCCAGAAACCTCAGCCAGCACAGCTAGTGGTAAAGGCTTCTGGGAATTGCAGTCCAAGAACACCTGGGTTGCCCAAGTTTGGGAACCACTGGCATAGAAGAATCATTGTTATGTGACACTTTCCAGATTAGATTTAAAGAAACTTGCAGCTCTCCAGATGTTAGACCACAATTCTCAGCAGCCCAAGCCAATGGTGAAGGGTCTTAGGGACTGTAGTCCAAAAACATGTGGAAGGGCATAAGTTGTTGACTTCTTGTTACAAATAGTTTTTTTTTAATTGTTTAAATTCAGGTGAGAGAGAGTTAAATATGATTAACTGTCACGAAAAATGAAAAACTGGCACACATATTGCCTGGTCAGGAACAGCTAAGGTCTATCTGATGCACATCCATGCACACATCTGAATGCCAATGCTGTCTGTTGGATTAGTGACACGTTCAGTTAGTAGAATATTTTTTATTTATTATTTATTTATTACATTTATAGCCTGCCCATCTAGTCATATAGACTACTCTGGGCGGGTAACAACATATGATATAACAATTTAACAATTTAAAATCATAACAATATATTACTAAATAAACAATGATCCAAGATGGAAGAAAACACAAAATAACTAAATTCAGATGGTGGGTGGAGGGAAGGCTTGCTTAAACAGCCAGGTTTTCAGTTGGCATTTAAAGATGCCCAGCGACGGGGCCATGTGAATCTCAGGAGGGAGGCTGTTCCAAAGACGAGGAGCCACTGCCGAGAAGGCCCAGTTTCTTGTTTTTTCCTTCCGGGCCTCCCTCGGCGTTAGGCTCCTCAGCCTCACCTCCTGGCTAGATCGGGTGATACGGGTAGATCTAGGTGGGAGAAGGCGTTCCGTCAGGTAGCGAGGCCCTAAACCGTTTAGGGCTTTATACGTAAGCATTAAAACTTTGAAATTTACGCGGAACCGAACGGGCAGCCAATGCAAGGCGGCCAGAGTGGGAGTAATATGTTGATGTTTCCTTACCCCACTGAGAAGTCTGGCTGCCGCATTCTGCACCATCTGGAGTTTCCGCATAGATCTCAAAGGCAGCCCCACGTAGAGAGCATTACAGTAGTCTAATCTCGAGATTACGAGCGCATGGACCAAAGTGGTGAGCGACCCAACATCTAGATAGGGACGCAGCTGGGCTATCCGCCAGAGATGGGAATAAGCGGTGCGGACCACTGACGCTACCTGGGATTCCATGGCAAGCGCCTGGTCCAGATAGACCCCCAAGCTGCGCACCTCACTCTTCGCAGTGAGAGTCACCCCCCCAAAAGAGAGGGAGTTTCCCAAACCGCTGATGGTAGGCCCCCCGACCCTCAGGACCTCCGTCTTGTCCGGGTTCAGCCTCAGCCCATTTTCCTGCATCCATTGCAATACAGACCCCAGACAGCATTGCAGGGACAGAACGGCATCCACTGTAGTTGGCAAAAAGGAGATGTAGAGCTGCGTGTCATCGGCATATTGATGGCACGATGCTCCACACCCCCTGATAACCTCGCCCAGCGGCCTCATATAGATGTTAAACAGCATTGGAGAGATGGTCGAACCCTGCGGAACCCCACAATTGAGGCTCCACGGGGCCGACTCATGCTCCCCAAGCTGAACTCTCTGAGGACGGTCCCCCAGGAAGGACTGGAGCCAGGCCAACGCCTGACCACCGATTCCCAACTCGGAGACCCTCCTCAGGAGGATACTGTGGTCGACGGTATCAAAGGCGGCTGAGATATCGAGGAGGACCAACAGAGAAGTTTTTCCCCTGTCGGCCTCCCTCAAGAGGTCATCTAACAGGGCGACCAATGCCGTTTCTGTACCATGGTGCGGCCTGAAGCCCAACTGGAACGGATCCAGGGCATTTGTTTCATCCAAGTGCGCCTGAAGCTGATCGGCCACCACCCTCTCGACCACTTTACTCATGAAAGAAACATTGGCGACGGGCCTATAATTGCCAATATCGTCCGTCGCCAAATTAGGTTTCTTTCGAATGGGCCTAATGAGTGTCTCCTTGAGGGCAGGGGGAAACCTGCCCTCCTGGAGAGACCCATTAATTATCGCTGTAGCCCATTCGGTTGTTATAGGCCTGGCTGCTTTGATTAGCCAGGCCGGGCAAGGGTCAAGGGAGGAGGTGGTGGCCCGACAGCAAACTAGCGCCTTGTCCACAATGTCAGGCGTCACAGGTTGAAAGTGGTCAAAACTCACCGGGCAAGGCGGAGCGCTGGACATCTCTGCTCGATCTACTGTAACCAAAAAAGGAGAAAGCTCCCGGCGGATGGCCTCTACTTTAGTTTTAAAAAATGCTGCAAATTGGTCAGGGGAGATGCTAGGGGGAGGCCCTTCGCCCCGACCAATTCCGGATAGGTCGCGAACTATACGGAAAATTTCCGCCTGCTGATCCGCACTTACATTCTTGTACAAATAGCCGTACACAACTAAGCTGTTAAAGAATAATGATAGCTGGATTAATATGTTATATAATGTACATGAATTTTTAAAATGGAGATTAAATGTATAAGCGAGGGAACCAGATTGCTAATTTGGCAGTGAAACTTGCTAAAGAGAAAATCAAAGGGTGATAACTCCATTGTAAAAATTGTCATGCAAGCTGACCTTCAGCAAATTAATTAGAACTACAGTGGTGCCTCGCTAGACGATTGCCTCGCAGGACGAGGAAATCGCTAGACGATGCCTTTTTGCGAGCGCTACTGCGCTTCGCAAAACGATGTTTCCCTATGGCGATTTTCGCTAGACGATGAGGTTTCCCCATAGGAGTGCACCGACTAGTGGTGAAAAGCTGTCAGTGCAGCTGTCAGTGCATTCCTATGGGGACCCTCACTCGCTAGACGAGGTTTCCCTATGGGAAATTTCGCAAGACGACTGCGTTTTCCCTTGGAACGCATTGAAGCGATTTCAATGCATTCCAATGGGAAAACGTGCTTCGCTAGACAATGTTTTCGCTAGACAGCGATCCTCGTGGAACGGATTAACATCGTCTAGCGAGGCACCACTGTATGTTACAATTTCACAATGCATGTGAATTTAACATATTCAAATATATTTCCTCTTTCTAAATCAACTTTTGATTTCATTTCTCAAGCACTATTGCTCCAATCAATGCTTAATGATGAGGTCTAGTGACTGTTGGGATTTGTCCCTGCTATATTTTTAACTCTCTGTGAATAACGGAAGGACCATCCGTGCAGTCAGCTGGAGCAATCATTGCTTGTTCAAACCTGCACTGTACAGTTAATGTATCTTTATTTGGACATCAAAACAGTAGAATGTTATCAGGCAGAACAGAAATGGCTATGCTCATGTCTAGATCTGCCTTAAAAGAAGAAGCTCTCAGTAAGAGAAAATGTTTGGGAAGCTATACTTAGTATCTATTGTTCACACAGTTTTCGGAAAATGCAGAGTTGTCCAACTTCTGCTTTAATACTAATGAGGGTACTCGTTATGTATATGTCTTTAGATTTATAATGAACACCTATACAATATGCTGGTGATGAGTTATTCTTCCAGAAAGATCCAAGAGTTCAAGAGCCCCATACTTGCTTGTCCTTAATCCTCCAGAGGCGTGGTTTTGTTTTTAAGAGATTAAACGATAATGATGTGTTTCACTTTACTAGGTTGAAAACAGGGGAGCTCATTTCCTCACTTCAGATTAATGCACATTTTCCTAGCCGTGAAGTAGTTTATCAAACTCGGAGCATGACGTGATATCAAATTATATTCTATATCAAGCTTCAGTGGGCTTTCTTCATTCAATAATTTGTTATTCTCTAACAACTAAAGTTAATGTTTGTTATGTTTTAATTTTGTCTTAGTTTAAACTAATCAGCATATTCTTTACGGTGTTTCATAAAATGTACATTTCATTGCCCTTTTACAGTGAATGGGATGTTTTTGGATTTTTTTACCCTAAGAAATAACTTCTTTATGATTATTATAATAGACCTATGGAACTGGTTATTCGAAGTTAAGGTCTAAGATGGTAGAAAATACTAGAGCTAAAATAGCTAAGAAACAAGATAGCAGAAAAAGTTGTACGTGATTTTTCCATGTGTGACATTCTGGAAACAGATTTTTTAAATGTGCATATAGAACACACAGCAAGAGGAAGGAGTGTTTCTTCCTGGTATCAAATTTAAATAAAATATAGGTGGAGAAAACATTTTTCTGCTACGATACTGCTCTCCAGCATGTGTTAGACTACAAATCCCATCAACCCCAGCTTGATGAAATGGTCACAGTGTGCAGTTGCCATTTAAAAAAAGGCAAATTCAGTAATTCAGTATTGGCTGCAAAGAGAAGAATAAAACTGCCCATATACTGCCCTTGTAATCAATGATGCAACTGCATTTGGAATACTATATTCAGTTTGGGTTGCACTTGACAAACTAGAAAAGGGCGACAGAAATAAGAAGTCCTATAGAGAAAGGTTACAAGGTCAGGGGGAGCATGAGCTGGCTAGGTGTCCTGCTCGTGATCTTCCCACATGGTGCTAGTTATCCTGTTTTTGTTTTTGTCTGTGCTATTATCTATGAATTATTTTATTATTTTAGTTTGTATGTTTTGCTTAATCACGTAAACTGCCCCGAGTAGTACGTATTTCACTAAGTCAGGTGGTCTAGAAGCTCAATAAATAAATAAATATCCACTTAACAGAAAGATACACTAGACAGGACTTTGGTCTAGTGTGTCTGATCCAGCAGGATTTCTCTAACAGTATTTAGTATTACCATTATGCTGGGTAGAGATATTGGCAGTTGCAATCTAATATACTCAGATTGGGAAAAGCTATCCATCATTCTAATGTTATTTGCATCCAGTATTTCCACAGATGATCCTTTCTCCAAATTTTGAAATATATGAAGCTTGTACACCTTGATGAGCCTCCAGAGTGCTAACATGCTTAAGCAGTGATGTGCAGACATCCAATTTGTTTAATCTGATTTAAAGTATGGTATAGTCGCATGTGGGACGTGGTGGCGCTGCGGGTTAAACCGCAGAAGCCTCTGTGCTGCAAGGTCAGAAGACCAGCAGTCGTAAGATCAAATCCACGTGACAGAGTGAGCTCCCGTCGCTTGTCCCAGCTCCTGCCAACCTAGCAGTTCGAAAGCATGTAAATGCGAGTAGATAGGTACCACCTCGGTGGGAAGGTAATGGCGTTCCGTGTCTAGTCGCGCTGGCCACGTGACCACGGAAACTGTCTACGGACAAATGCTGGCTCTACAGCTTGGAGACGGGGATGAGCACCGCGCCCTAGAGTTGGACACGACTGGACTAAATGTCAAGGGGAAACTTTACCTTTTATAGTCGCATGTAAAGAAACTAGGATTTAACAAATCTTTCTGATGAAAACGGGGAGATCAACAGAAAAACTACATGATATGATTTGATACAAGAAACATAAAGATAAGCCATGGATTATTCAGCCAGTGTAGTTACAGCCTTTATTTTGGATACAGTACTTTTAAAATAACTTGTGTTCTGCTGCTACACATAAATTGAGTTCATTTTATCATGGCACCTAAAAGTGAGTTTGGGAGACAGTGTTTTAAGTGTTACATCTGGAACTGTTGGGGAGGAAATTGTTTTAGCATTACAATCCCACACATATTAATGAGAGAGTATAAAAAATAATTATGATACCTGTAATCAGAGGACAAAGAGGCAAGGCTTCTAGTATAGCCTAATGAACAAGCTGGCGGGGCAGCTCCAGTGTTGTGCAGACGAGGAGTCAGCTGCCCTGAACCTGGTGCTGTCAGTAGCTGGGAAGCTTCCTAGCATTGGCCGGCCAGTGACAGAGGCCCTGGTGCAGTTTTTAAAAGTGCTCATTGGTGTCATTTTAAAACGACACCAGGGCTTGCATCCTGTGCAGTGACCTTAGTTGCAGCAAACTCCATTCAGATTTTCCTGTATGCATGTGTAGTCATGGCCGCTGATTCCTTATGATTTCTATACCAAGGTTGCCTGATCAGCAGCAATTTCCTGAGATTTCAGGCCCAATTCTGAGACCAGGACTGGGCCCTTATGATGATACAGAGGCAGGGTAGACAATGGCTTGGAGAGGAGCAGAACTGCTTTGGGTCCCAAATCTGCGGAAAATGTGATTGGCCAGGTTTTGGTTATGCCTACCCTGAGCCAAGAAAGAGGGTACTTTTGACTGCCTACAAGGCACCAGTACCTATCCACCAGCTGCACCAGTTGGCACTATTTCTGCCCAGAATTTAATGCCCCCTTACACAAATGTAACCCAAACTTGCTTCTCCTTTACCGCTCCTCACCCTGAGATACGTGTTCCCACCTGGATACTTGAAAAGGAAATCTATGCCTGGCCATGATTTTTTTTGGGGGGGGGGGGCTTTCCTTTCCTGGATACGCCAGCTCTGTCATGGTCAACCTGAGGGAAAGTCCAGCTGGCCTTGACAGCTAGCACCTATTGGTGTGATTTTAGTGGTGTAATAAAGGCACTGCCCACCATGTTTTTTGGATAGCAATTCCCTGTGCCAGAGAGCCTGTAACCCTGCTTATGTCTGCATGTCATGAACCTCAAACAAATGGACTCCCACAGACCACTCAGCCCGCTGGGCAACAAGACAGGGGCGTGCGAGAGGTATATGGAAGAAGAAAAAATCCATAGGCTCTCGTCGTTCCACACTTTACTTATCTCTATGGTCCTCACGCGTTAACTTGCCTAGAGCGAGAATGGGACTGGGAACTCTCGCGGTATCGGCGCCTCTATTTCGCCATTGGTGCCCCCAAAACCAATGACGCGTTGTCACTTTCTGTACCTGCCCTGCATCTTGACTGATATGTCCTGAAGCCATTGAGATAAGGCGACGTCACCCGCTAGGAGGGCGGGACATCCTGTCCTGTTTCCTCTTTCTCTTCTCCTCCCACCTCGTCAGTGCCGGGGTTTTTTTTCTCTTGGCTAGCCTTGTCCAGCGGAGAGCTGTGCTGACGGAAGGAAGGAAGGAAGGAAGGAGGTGGCGCTTTTCCTTGGCCGGCGCTGAGGCGATGGCTTGGGCGGCCTCTGCTTTACCTACCGATAAGTCCCGGTAACGTGAGAGCCGAACGTCGCCTCGTGAGGGCGGGGCAGGTTTCGGCGGCCACTCTTTTCTCTTGCACTCGGCGTCTTCCTTCCCTGCCTTTTCTGCCGGCGCCGGGCGGGTCGGGGAGGGCCGCGTAGCTCCGGTCGATTGACTGGAGACACGGCGAGGGAAGGAGGGGAGGGAAGGGAAGGGAAGGGAAGGGGGGGATTCAAAGGGTTGGACCCGGACCCCTTCCAGTCTTTCGTGCGGCTTGACGCCGGCACGGCCTGGTGGGTGGTACGTGGCTGTTTCTCTTCGGCTTGTGCGGTAGCTCTTGAATGCCCTGGTATTTTGGGAAATCGGTGTGCCCACCGTGGGATATGGGGCTCAGGGGGCGGGGAGCTGCCTCCTGCTTGAAGAAAACTTAACCCATTTAATCGTAGGAGTCTTGGATCTCTCAGAACAGACCTGTTAGCTCCATCATCATCTCAGAAATAACACCGTCAGAGCTACGGGGGTGCTGATAAATACTGAGCCTTTCCCAGAAAAAATTGAGCTAGGAAGCTGTAACTGCCACACTATTCTACATATTCCCCCAGGAAGTCAATGCACTTGCGACATCTGCCCTGCAGCTTCTTAAGTCCCTGCAAATAAAATTCTTCCGACTGCTGGTGTAGCCACTCCTTTGCAGCATTAGTTGCCTCCAGAACACTCCCAAATCGTTGTCCCTTTAGGTGTTTTTTGAGTTTGGGGAACAGATAATAGTCAGAAGGAGCCAGGTCGGGAGAATAGGGTGGATGGGGCATCATTTGAAAGCCTAAGGACGTCAGTTTTGCCATTGTTTCACCTGCAGTGTGTGACGAGGCGTTGTCATGCAACAGGATGACACCTTTGGAGAGCTTTCCTCCACGTTTTTCCTTGATGTTTTGCCTCAACTTCGTCAATAAAGCACAGTAATATTTTGCATTGACGGTTGAACCCTGAGGTAGTCCACCAGCAGAACTCCCTTCTTATCCCAAAAAACTGTTGCCATTTGCTTCTGCACCGACCTTTGCACTCAGAACTTCTTTCGCCTGGGGGAACCACTGTGCCTCCATTCCTTAGACTGTTCCTTTGTCTCAGGATCATAACAGTAGATCCATGTCTCATCACCAGTTACCAGTTTGCCCAGGAAATCTGACTCATTTCTTGCAAAATGTTCCAAAACAGCCACCGATGACTCCACACGTTTCCTCTTTTGTTCGGTTGTCAAAAGTTTGGGGATCCACTTTGCTGCCAGCTTTCTCATTTCCAAGTCGTTGTGGATAATGGCACCAACTCTCTCACGTGATATTGTCAGATATATAGCAGTACATTTGGCTGATATTCGGCGGTCCTCCATGATCATGTCATGGATGGCTTTCACATTTGCAGGCACAGAGACAGAAACAGGCCTTCCACTGGGTTTCTCACTTTCAACACCGAAATGGCCAGTTTAAAAATTGACAACCCAATGTTTAACTGTTGCATATGAAGGGCCACTGTCACCCATAGTTTGTGACATTTCATCATGGATCTGCTTTGCACCTTTCCCTTGGAGAAAGAGGAACTTGATTATGGTCCTATGCTCTTCCACATTGAACTTTTCTGGAGGTGCCGCCATGTTCACTTTGGACCAGAAAATGAAAGTTAAGTTAAAATCATAGGTAGTTGATTTTTGCACCGTTGACTATAGACAAATTGGCCAATACACCCTGCAATTTATAGCTTCCTAGCTCAATTTTTTCTGGGTAAGGCTCAATACTTATCAGCACCCCCTTTCAACAAACTGCAGTATTGGGAACAGCATACATACTGCTCCAATATTTAACAGATACTTTTTAATATATATTTTGAGATTTTTAGTTAAAACTTGTATCTGTTGTATAATACCAATGTTTTTATAATTTTGATTGACTGTGCCTGGTGTTTTTGAATAATAATAATAATAATAATAATTGTATGCCATCAAGTTGATTTTAACTTAGGACACCCCTTTCTAGGGTTTTCTAGGTAGAGAATACTCAGGAGCGATTTACCATTCCCTCCCTCTGGGGGGCGCCCTGTGGCTCTGCAGCTTGCCCAAGGCTATACAGGCCGGGTCTTCTCTCTCTCTGGAGGCGCCGTGCCAAACTCTGGCTCTGCAGCCAGGTACCTAAACCAGCCAGCTTATTAAATCTACACAAATTTTGACTCACAATTTAGCAGATAATATAGTGAGTCTCCAGTTGGTATTAGGAACTTGATTTAGGCCTTTTAAAAATAACTTTTCAAACCTTTGCATTCTCCCAAGTCTCTTGGTGTGTGTTGGTACCCTTTTGACTGCTTAAGAATTTTGTTGCAGAAATCTGTGTGTGCAAGGTCAGTCATGCAGCAGTTTCCCCCTCTGTTGGGATATCCAGACTGTTATGCAATGGTTGTTCTCCTCCTCTGCATTTTCCTAGGAAGATCTTGCTCATGTTATTCTGTTGTCTAATTAATTAGAGTCACCTTTTATGAGGGATGGGGGAGAGAATTTCTGAAAAATGTGAATTTAATGTGATCTCTTCTGGCTTAGGTTTGTCTGTATATACCCGGCCTATATAAATAACAAGAAGACAATAGCAGAAGGAAGAAGAATACCTCTTGACAAAGTAAATGTGGGTGAGGGGAGTACACAGAGCTGTTTGTCATGTAAAAATAATTCACAATCATAGAATAAAACTAATGACTGTGTACCTTTTCTTAATTTATTTCCAACAACTTATATAGGAAGTATAGTCTCCTGTGTTATTGTTGATAAATATTTATCTTACTAGAAGTATTTTATGTTTCATGTTAGTGCAAGGGATTTAAGATTGCTCAGCTGATATTGTAGTTACAGTCATGCCCAAAAATATTGGCACCCTTGCAATTCTATCAGAAAATGCAACTGTTCTCTCAGAAAATTGTTGCAGTTGTAAATGTTTTGGTACTCACACGTTCATTTCTTTGGTTTGCGTTGGAACAACACAAAAAAACAGAAGAAAAGTCAAATCTGATACAATCCCACACAGAAACCCAAAAATGCACTGGCCAAAATTATTGGCACCCTTAACTAAATATTTGATAGCACCCCCTTTGGAAAAAATAACTGAAATCCATCACTTCCTGTAACCATGAATGAGTTTCTTACACTTCTCTACTGGAATTTTGAACCACTCTTATTTTGCAAACTGCTCCAGGGCCTTCAGATTTGAAGGATGCCTTCTCCCAACTGCTGTTTTGAGATCGGTCCACAGGTGTTGGGATTCAAATCTGGACTCATTGCTGGCCATTTCAGAACTCTTCAGCGTTTTGTTTGGAACCATTTCTGAGTGCTTTTTGAAGTGTGTTTTGGGTCATTGTCCTGCTGGAAGACCCACAACCTCTGGTGGAGACGCAGCTTTCTGACACTGGCCACTACGTTGTGTCCCAAAATTCTTTGGTAATCATCAGATTTCATGATACCATTCACACAGTCAAGGCATCCAGTGCCAGAAGCAGCAAAGCAACCCCAAAACATCTTTGAATCTCCACCATGTTTGAGTGTAGGGACTGTGTTCTTTTCTTGGAATGCCTCATTTATTTTTCTGTAAACAGTGCCATGATGTCCTTTACCAAAAGCTCTACTTTTGTCTCATCTGTCCATAGTAGTTCTCCCAGAAGGATTGTGGTTTTGTCACATAAGTTTTGGCATACTCCAGTCTTGCTTTTTTATGCCTTTGTGTCAGCAGTGGTGTCCTCCTGGGTCTCCTACCATAGCGTCCCTTTTCATTCAGATGGCAACAGATAGTGCGAGCTGACACTGTTGTACCCTGTGTCTGCAGATGAGCTTGAATTTGTTGGGAAGTTAATCTGGGTTCTGTATCCACCATTCGAACAACCCTTTGTTATAATTTTTCAGTAATTTTGCTCTTCCGTCCACGTCCAGGGAGGTTAGCTACAGTGCCATGGGCTGTAAACCTCTTGATGATATTACGCACAGTGGACACAGGAACATTAAGATCTCTGGAGGTGGACTTGTAGCCTTGAGATTGTCAATGTTTTTCCACAATTTTTTCTTTCAAATTCACAGACAACTCTTTACACTTCATTCTTTTCTCCATGCTCAGTGTCTCACACAACACAAAGGCTGAGTCAACATTTCTCCATCTTAACTGGTTGCAAGTGTGATTACTATATTGCCCACACCTCTTACTAGCGACAGGTGTGTCTAAATACAAATTAAAGGAGCATCACATGCTTGAAAAGCAATTATTTCTTACAATTTAGACAGGGTGCCAATAATTTTGGCCAGTGCATTTTTGGGTTTCTGTGTGGGATTGTATCAGATTTGACTTTTCTTCTCTGTTTTTTTGTGTTGTTCCAACGCAAACCACAGAAATGAACATGTGAGTACCAAAACATTTGCAACTGCAACCATTTTCTGAGAGAAGGGTTGCATTTTCTGACAGAATTGCAAGGGTGCCAATATTTTTGGCCATGACTGTATTAGGTAGTTGCTAAAGAACATTGCATGAATAATTTTTACAGTTTTTATATTGGTAAACTCTGCAAAAAGCCGTAAGTTTGGAAAGCATTCAGTAATTATAGCTACATTTGGTAGTTAATTTCTTTAGTTAAGAGAATGCTTTCTGCTACATAATTAGAGATGAAAAATGTTGAGAAAGTTTTTCCCATTTTGGGACGATAGGAAGTGCCCATTTGGGGGCAAGTAAAAAATATGGAGTACTTATTTTTACATCTTATACCACTGTGAAGTCATTTACTTTAGGAATGTTAAAAAGTTTATTCCAACAAAAATATATTATTAATAAAACTTATTTTTCAATGTGATACATTTTTTTTAAATGAAGCTACATGTTGGAGTCTTTTTGCCAATTCATAGAAAGAAAAAAAGGTTAAGATTAAAAATGGAAGAAACCATCAGTAGTGTGAACAAAAAAGTTGTTATGTATTCTGAATGTAATTCCCTTCAGTGCCAAACACTCCTGTAGAAAGTGTTTTTTTTTTAGGGGGAAAGCATAGAAAAAGAGTAATACTCCAATACTTTATGGATACTCATTTTCATAGACTTTTGTCTAATCACTGTTAGTTTCTCCTTCTGATCCTTTGTTTTCATTATCTTCGTGGTCATTTCAAATCTATTTCTGCCCAGAGTGAGAAAGTGTTCTCTATCCTTACTTTTTTTTATTTGGTGTGTTTCCAGACATGAACAATTTTGTTTAGGTGCTACAGAAAATGGAGTAATTTGAAGTAGGAGGAAAAGGAGTCAGAAACTGTGTTCTGTAAAGGCAATATACGAGTACCCTGTCTTGAACATTTCATTGATCATTCTAAGATAAAATATTTCATAATGCACCTCTTGTTTGGAAATATACCCCTTGAGATTTTTTATCTCCTTATTCTGGCTTCTTACATCTCTGTACATAACCATACCCTATTTTTTTATTACTGAAAAAAAAATCCAGCAGTGCTCAAAGCTGTTGTTCCTTTAACCAATTAACTCGCCACATAAGCAGTTGGTTTAAAGCTGCATGCTTTTACATTAGATTAAAGCTTTTTGAGAAGATTGCTGTGTTGTACGCACTACTTATTTTTACATTCTTCCCCTCATTTGCATGAATATTTAAACCGCTGCAGTAGAATCATGGAAACTTCAGACCTTCCTGCATAACTGATTGTAATCAATCTGCAATCCGTGTAAGTGTTTGTAAAGAAAATGTGGTAACTAAAAATGTTTGATACTTCTAGGCAGTTGAAAATCCCACGTCTACTGAAATCCAAGATGTTTGTGCTGCAGTTGGACTTAATGTGCTTCTTGAGGTAAGATGAGTAATTTTCAACATGCAGTGCAATTGTATGTAATTGTTTTGATAACTTTTGTAATTAGAAAGAACCAATATCATGTGAAAGCATCTGAATCATATGTACCCATGCATGATAGTACATGTACAAAATATGCCTATAGTTTTAACAGCACTCAGAACGGTGATAGATCTAAGAAAAATCTATGAGGTGGTTCCATGATTGTTAAGAGAATTCACTGTGCACTAAGAAATCACTTAATCTTGTATTGGCCATGAACTCTAGATAGCATTTGGCAATCTGTAATTCAGTGATAATTATTTATCTTACAGAGCTACTGTAAAGGTTGCTAAATAATGTGTTCAGAATACATTAATAAAGCTAGCTCAGTCTTGAGCTTCTTTACTGAAAAGTAAACCACCCCCCCCATGTTTAATAGATATTATTCCAGAGTAAATGAGTTTAAGATTTTGAGCTTTGTGTATATTGAACTTGACTGACTTCTAAAATACTAAACTTTTTCCACCCAAATGCTAGAAGAACAAAATGTATCCCAGAGAATGGAACCGTGATGCACAGTACAGGGGAAGAGTGCGTATTCAGCTGAAGCAGGAAGATGGTACTGCATGTCAACCTCAGTTTCCAACACGTGAGTGGGATACAATATTTACAATAAAATTTCTAAAAGTAAAGGTACCTGAGTTTAGGTGACTTGAGTCTTTAAGGAGGAGAGGGGAGTATTCAATGAACTTTGATTATACAGAAACGTTTTGGGGTAAAATGTTACTCTAGTCCATCCCACCGTCATATTTAAAACTTGGGTGTGGGTTTAGTTTGCATACACATGTTTTCACAAACAGATTCTGTCTGTGTAAATGCATTAACATCTTTAAATTTTGCAGCATATAGTCTTAAGTGAAATAGTACTAAATATAATTGGCACACCCTATTGTTGTAAATTAAAAGGGTAAATCATTGTACCTAATCATTTCAAAAAGTCTGGGGATTTAACGACAGAAGCAACAAATGTCTAAATGCTGAATGTTCAAGCAATGCTTTCTATGTGGTATGTTCCTTTTACATAGATTACAGTATATATTTGGTTGAAATCCCAATCTTTCAGTATACTCAGGGTGGCTAAGAACCAGAATAGTGCAAAATAATTTTAAGAAGCCAAAAGCATTTGTGTATGAAATAATTTATTTAATGGCATGTAGTAAACCAGCTCTGAAGCAGATTGCTTGTGTTTGGTATTCCCTCTGTGGCTGTCAGTTGATGACCTTGTAAGGACAGCGTAAGTGGATAAACAGAGGCTGTTCATGGTTGCTAGCTTCATCTTTCCTTTCTTCATCCCTTTTTAGGTAAGTCAGTAATGCTTTATGCAGCAGAAACAATCCCCAAACTAAAAACACGGACACAGAAAATGGGAGGCAGTGACCAAAATCTACAGCAAGGTGAGGGAGGCAAAAAGGGAAAAGGAAAGAAAAAGAAATGAGCATCACCAGAACAAATGCTGTATGGAAAGAGCAACATGTATGAACGGAGGTAATGACTTCTGGTGTGAAATATGAAGAAAGAAACAAGAACGGGTTGCAGCTGTTTTGTAACCATTTTTGAATGGGAATGCAGGTAAATTGCATCCAGTCACAACTGATCCATTTGTGATCTGTGTAGCCAAAACATCTGCTTTAATCTTAAAACAAATGGAAAAGAACTAATTTTTTAAATGTGTGGATATACAACGCTCAAAAATAGATGTGGCTAATATTTCTATAAAGCTGGTTTTCTTGGATGTGTTCCATATTGTTCTTTGCGACTTGTAAAATGATTTTTTTTTCTTTTTAGGAAAATAATGGAAACTGATCTTTGAATTAAATTGTTTCAAAAATATATACTTAAACTTCTGTCTAAAAGGAGTGGTTTTAATGCCTACAGAGGCCTTACAACTGCAGCATTCTTTAATGGAGCTGGAGCCTGTAACATCTGTACATACTACTTCTTTGGAATGTGTATGTTCTTTCAGCTATGTAGGATGCAAAGTTACAATTGGGGAGACTAGCACGATCAGTGTTATTCAGAAATTCATCCTATATGTGAAACATCTGTTAAGTTAATCAGGATAAAGAAAAGATATATTGATGTTCTCCCATGGGTGGTTATTTAACATCTTTCTTAAGAGCTTCTTTTGTGAGCATAATTGAAGTACCTTGGTTTTATATGCATGAGGCAGAAATAGAGTACAGTAGGACCCCCTCGTCCATGGGATCAGTATCCACTGATTCACTTCTCCACAGTCTCAAAATATTTTAAAAAATCCAGAAAAAACTAATTTAATGTGTATTACCAGAACTGGCCACTACAGGGAGCCAGTTGAATACTTGTTAGTGAAGATGCATAGAATGGTCTCTGGTGCCCTCTAGTAGGCAGTTCTGATAATGCATGTGAAAATATTTTTTTCTGGTTTTTTTCCTTTTACCATGTTATATAGTGTTCACTATTATCCACAAGGGACGTGGTGGCGCTGCGGGTTAAACCGCAGAAGCCTCTGTGCTGCAAGGTCAGAAGACCAGCAGTCGTAAGATCGAATCCACGCAACGGAGTGAGCTCCCGTCGCTTGTCCCAGCTCCTGCCAACCTAGCAGTTCGAAAGCATGTAAATGCGAGTAGATAAATAGGTACCACCATGGTGGGAAGGTAACAGCGTTCCGTATCTAGTCGTGCTGGCCACGCGACCACGGAAACTGTCTATGGACAAACGCTGGCTCTACGGCTTGGAAACAGGGATGAGCACCGCGCCCTAGAGTCGGACACGACTGGACTAAATGTCAAGGGAAACCTTTACCTTTATTATCCACTGTTTTCAGTATCCATGAGGGGGCTTTGAACCAATTCCCAGCAGATATGAGGGTCCTACTGTACTTGAACTTGAATATCTTATTGCTACCTGAAATTACACATATACATTGACATGGTAGAAGCTGTGGTGGTGAATGACCTCTAGTTAATGAGCTGGTCTTTGCATTCTTAGTTGTGCACAAGCAGCAACTCAGAAATTAGTAGCAGTTTGCTGCCACTGTTTATATCATTACATTTATGCTGATATAAAACTACAACACAACACTGCCAATGACTGAATCACCAAAACATAGAGTTATGAAACAATAGTCAGTGTATGTCAAACTGAACAAGTACTGAGATTTTGAATGGCATGGGGACAGTGGAGCTTAGGCAGGGGAGTGAACCCTTCGTCCACACTCTTCCCTCATCTAAACCAGCCATCATGGAGTGCTGAAAATATTATACTTCTATAGTGCTGCTTTCCCTTGCAGTTTTCAGGATAGTACCATGTCATTTCGCCCATTAGCCTTCATTAAGGACCCATATGTAGCTTAAACATACATGTTGGAACCTATTCGTTGTTGTTTTGTCTTATATTTATAAAGAGACTGATTTCCTTTCCTCAGGCTGTGGACTAGTAGTGGGTCTTGTAGTGAAAAATGATATCCAACACTTAAGTATCAAACTCCTTAAAGTTGTTTTTCTATAGAGGTTTTGCCAGTTTCCTCTGTTATGTACTGACGAGTCACTTGTAGCCTATGGTGACCATATGAATCAGTGATGTCCAGAAGGTCCTACTAATAACAGCCTGCTCAGGTCTTCTGGACTCAAAGCTGTAGCTTCCTTCAAATCATTCCATATTCAGTCTTCCTCTTTTCCTACAGCCTTCAGCTTTTCCTAGCATTATTGTCCTTTCCAGGGAGCCTTGTCTTCCCATGACCTGCCCAAAGTCACAGCCTTGGTTTACTCATTTTTGCTTCTAGAATGATTTCAAGCTTGATTTTACCTTGAACTCACAGTGATCTGTGATATCTGTAAATTTCCTCTATGTGGCAGTATAGTTCAAGGCATCTTCAGTGGAAGGCAAAATTTGCTCTCGTTTCTGTGTTCTTACTTTCTATAAAAGTTTCCTAACAGCCAATCCTGAATGGGTGCAAGTAGTTGCTTTCCCACTGTATTTTCTGAAATGCTTAAGGACTTCTTCATAGAACTCCCTTCCATATATGGCAAAGTGTGAAAACTGTCAGGTGGATTTTTAAAAAAAATTTTTTATTTAAACATATGAATACAAAACATCTATCATTCAACAAACTACAACAAAATACAAAAAAGAAAAAGAAAAAAAATCCAAAATAGACCACCCCTCCCCCCTTTAAGGGACAGAGATTCCAACCTCATTTGGATCCCAGATTTTCCAGGTTTCCGGTGAGCATTGAAGAAAATAATAAAATGAAACATTTTGCCCTAAACTTTTGTTTTTTCCTGAGCCCAAACATATATTAAGTTCCAACTTTGTTTTACATAGTCTCTTGGTTGTTCTCGTAGTGCTTCTGAAAGTGTGTCTAGTTCTGCAATATCCAACAGCTTCTTTAGGAACTCCTCCATCGTAGGTGTTTCTTCACTTTTCCATTTTTGGGCCCAGAGTAACCTAGCAGCTACGAGTATATACATTACACAATATTTAATTTTCTTATCAGTAATTTCCGGCATAATATTTAATAGTGCTATTTCAGGTTTAAAATTTAGTTTCTGTTGAATGATTTCTTTTATTGTTTCCCACACCTGTGTCCAATATTTCTTGACTTTTTCACATGTCCACCACATATGATAGTAAGTTCCTGCATTTTTTTTACACTTCCAACAAACATTGCTATTACCCTCTGACATTTTTGCCAACCTCACAGGGGTATAGTGCCATCTATAAAACATTTTGAGGATATTTTCTCTTAGATTTATCGGCTTAATCATTTTATGACACTCTTTCCACATCATTGTCCAATCATCAATATCAATATTGTGACCAAAGTTACTTGCCCATTTTATCATCATCTCCTTTACCCTCTCATCCTCCAAGTCATATTCCAATAGGTATGTATACTTTTTTTTCTCTCATCAGTATAAATCCACAGTTTATCCACCTGGACTTCACCCTCAAAGAAGCCTACAATTTTATCTTTTTTATATCTCGATTCTAGTTTGTTCATTGACCACCAATTTGTTGCCACCCTTAATTCCTCTAGCTCTTGCTTATTTTTTATATTTCGTTCTTTATTAAGTAATTCTTTATATGTTAGTAACGCTCCTTTCTGATTCAACACTTTCAGAGTAAATGCTTCTATAGGTGCTACCCACATTGGGATTTTCTTATAGGTTTGTGCTTGAAATTTTTGCCACACTAGGCATAGTGCCTTCCTCACAATATGTTCCGTAAAATGTGATTGCTCCTTATATTTCCCATACCACACATATGCATGCCAACCCATTCTTAGATCATGTCCCTCCAATTTCAGTAATCTTTGATTTACAAGAATTATCCATTCTTTTATCCACGTCATAGCACAAGCCTTATAATATAATAGCCAGTTCGGTAGCCCTAACCCCCCCCTTTCTTTCAGGTCCTGTAATAGCCTAAGTTTTATTCTTGGTTTCTTAGTCTTCCATACAAAATTCGCTGTCAAACGATCCAAGTCCTTAAAATATTTAAAATTTAATAGTATTGGCAGATTTTGAAAAAGAAATAAAAGTTTTGGTAATATCATCATTTTTATTGTTGAAATTCTTCCCATCAGAGATAATTTCAACTTACTCCATTCTTCCAAATTTTTCTGAATTTCCTTCTGTATTCTAAGATAATTCTCTTTCATTAAGTTACTTGGTTTTTTAGTGATGGTCACTCCTAAATATTTGATTTTCTGTACTGCTTCAAAATTAGTTTCCCTCACCAATTTTTCCACATCTTCTTTCTTTATGTTTTTCGTCATAAATTTTGTTTTTTGATAGTTTATTTTAAGACCTGCCACTGGTCCATAATCTTCTATGATTCTCAATAGTTCCTCCAAATTTCCATGAGGATTTTCAAGTATTACCAGATCATCTGCATAAGCTTGTACCTTAAATTCTTCACCTCTAATTTTAAGTCCTTTAACTCTCTTATTCGCCCTTATCTGCCTGTTTAGAATTTCCAAAGTTAATATAAATAGAAGAGGGGATAACGGACAACCCTGTCTTGTGCCTTGTTCAATCAGTATGCTCTCCATTAAGTTACCATTGACTTTAATCCTGGCTTTCTGCTTGGAATATATTGCCTTAATTGTTTGTAAAAAGGTTCCTTCCACTCCCATTTTCTTTAGTTGTAACAACATAAACTCCCAGTTGACATTATCAAAGGCTTTCTCTGCATCTAAAAAGATTAGCATCATCTGCTTTTCTGGATGCAATTCATAATATTCTAAAATATCTATTGTCCTTATATTTGACGACAATTTCCTTTTAGGGATGAAACCTGTTTGATCTTTATGTATTATTTCTCCCAATATTTCCTTTAATCTTGATGCCCAGATGGTTGTAAAGATCTTATAGTCGACATTTAAGAGAGAGATTGGCCTGTAATTCTTGATTTTATTTTTCTCCGTCCCCTCCTTGTGTATTAGAGTAATATGTGCCTCTTTCCATGAGTTTGGGATTTCCCCCTTAGACTCAATGTCTTCAGTTAGTTTCTTAAATTGAGGATTTAGGATTTCTTCAAACGCCTTATAATATTCAGCTGGTAGTCCATCTGGGCCAGGGGATTTCCCACTTTTCTGTTTTTTCCATGTGGATTTTATGTGTGATTTATGTGCACATAAATAATATATTTGTATCATTACTGGCTACATGTTTTTTATCTAATATAACCAGAATCATGCTAATGTGAAACCAACATTGTGTGTGTGCGTGCTTTCTCACTCTTCTTATACCAGAAGGTTTACACTTCTGACTTACCAATTCTTCTGATTTATGGATCAGTGCTACAATCTCTCTGCATGTTTTTCTTTCTTTCTTTGAGGTAGAGCCTTGCCAGAGTGCAGAAACAGCTGTTTTTCTAGGGTAGATCTCTAATATGCAGCTTTTCTGCAGGTTCTTTTCTCCCTCTCTCTTTCTTACATCAGTAAAGTACAGCTTGTTTAGATACACAGTTTGAGGTTACTTTCTCAAATCAGGTTGGAGCACATACTACAGGAGAGTTATTTCATTGCTAAAACAGCATTTTGGAAACATCAAGGAAAGCCAAGCAGTTTAGAAAAGAATAATTGACATGCATCGTAGTTTTCTAGCTTTAAAAATGATTAAGCAGCTATTTTACATGGCAGTAGGAGGGTGGATGGTGAATCTGCAGTATTGTTGCTGGATTACTGCTTCATAGGCAAAACTACTTTTTTGGGGGGAGGGGAAAGGGATGATGGGAGGCATAATTTGGATTTGGAACTGTGGCCCAGTGAGAACTGGGGATGACTGCACCTTATTTTCTATGCTAGTATACTCAGGTCATGTTGAACAAAATTTTGTAGTTTGATAGCTAGAAAAAGTAATTTCCTGTGAAGTCATCTAGTACTCAGTGGTGGCCAAACAGGATTGCTGTCCCTCTGTCTCACAAGTTTAAGGCTTTCATTTACATTTGATGACTATCTCAGTCCCTAAGGCAGTGGTAATCCAGAAAAGAAAAAAAAGATTAATACTTGAATGTTCCTTCACAGGTCCTACAAGATAGGTCCTATGGGGACATCTCTGTCCTGGTATAGGTGGGGGTGGGAGAGTCTAGAGAAGATTCTAGTGGAGTAGTTGTAATTGACAATAAAACAGTGGGTGGTGGTTCCTTGTAAATGCAAACTCCTAGACTCTCATTTATGGTGGTTTACAAAGTATATTTTTGTTCTACCTGAAAAAACGCGCGCGCGCGCACACACACACACACACACACACATATTCTGATGCAACATGCAGAACCCTGATTGTGGGTGTTGTGCCTTGCATCTATGATCCGCATCTATGATCCTTTTCTTTCTCTGCTGACCCAGGTTGCGTTTGGACTAGGGCTTAGATTTCCCACTCCTAATTTACAAACAGAAGCTGATTAGCCACTCAGTTATGTGTGGAGTTTGCATGTATTGATAGGAGCTTGCTAGCCTTGCTCCCTCTGTTGCCTCTTTAATAATAGAAAAATCAGTGTCTCAATGAAGATCGGGAGGAGGCTGTACTTGGGCAGCTACTCCATGTGAGCTAAAACCTCTGAGAGGTGAGTGGCTCACATGGAGAAGCTACCTGGGTATAGTAGCCTCCCATCGCATTTCTGTGATCAAAGAGATGATGGAGAGGACTGACTAGTGCTCTTCCCTCAACATGTGTGGGTTCCACATGTTTTAAAACTTGACTGAATAGGGCTTTACAGCCAGAAAAATCTTCTGGAGGGCATTTACAAAAAATTTCAAATGGTTACACCAGTGTTTCCTAACCTATTTTGAGTCGTGACCCTCTTTTATAATAGGCAAGTAACATGCGACACCACACCCCACATGTGCATGAACAGGTCGTGGTTGTTGTTCTCCAGCATGATGGCACCATTGATGCTGCTATTGCTTGCCCTCCTACTACTGCCACCACTTCAAAACTGGGGAGGGAATAGGCTGGGGGAGGTTAAAGATAGGTAGAAGAGAAAGCAAGGAACATCAAAGATCGGCCAGGGGGTGGAAGAACATTGTTGTACCCAAGGAGGGGGCAAAACTTTCGTGCAGAGAGGATCCCCCTCAAAAACCAGCACAAAGCTTTCCTTCTAGCTGCTGCAGAAGAGGTGGGCCATTTGTTTTGTACCTCCCCCTGGGGGTTTGTTGTGTGTCTAGGTTTTTTCTTCTTTTTCCATTTTCTCCCCTTCTTTAGGCTCTCCGGAAGTGACACATCATAGTTAAAATCCCTTTCTTGTGGAAGCAGCAGCATTTATATCTTTATGCTGGCATTTCGTTTTTTTGTAAAAAATAATCCCAGCCATCCCTTCCCTGAAAGCAGAGGCTTCTTTCTCCCCTAAAGGGCCTGCTTCCTCATACATACACACTAATACAGTATCCTGTTCTGAAGGTCAAGGAAGAAATTATTTGACAAAGGCTACAACACATATAAGGTGACACACAACCCCCCCAGAAAACACTGGCTTACACAAAAATACCTTTATCAGGGGGATCAATCACATGATAATAAACATTTAAAATAGTGTTTTATTTTAACATAGGTCTGCATTTAAAAGTTGATTTGTCTACAAAATAATGTTTTCCGATGGTTGAAAGTCTATAGTCATAGGATCACTTTGGCACGGTATGCACCAAGGCTTGCTATCTAAGTTTATAATCATACATCACATATTGAACGTGATAAACATCGCTAATAATTTTTCACGTGAACAAGATACTGTGGCAATGATTTGTATATTATCCTTATTTAGGAACTCAATTGTTATATTATGGGGACAATTTCTATTTCTTTAGAAGTAGATATTTCTTGAGTAATTAATTGTGTTAGTCTGGTTTAAGATGGCTGGATTATTGTGACCTATAGTTTCCTTAACATCTTGAAGAAAAAAAGACCTTGATATCTGGCAGAGCGCCTTCTCCTACCCAGTTCTGCCAGAGACACTCGCTCTAGCCAGGCCGGGCGACTGAGGGGCCTAACGCCGAGGGAGGCCCGGAAGGAAAGAACAAGGAACCGGGCCTTCTTGGCAGTGGCCCCTCGCCTCTGGAACAACTTGCCCGTAGAGATCCACCTGGCTCCCTCTCTGGGTGTCTTTAGAAGTAAACTTAAGACATGGCTATTTAGGCAGGCTTTCCCTCCTGCTGTATCTTAATATTTACATTTTAACATCTTGGATTTTTGCATGTTTATTGGTTCTATTGTTTTTAAATTTTGTAATGCCGCCCAGAGTAGACCATAGGTCTAGATGGGCGGGGTATAAATCTAATAAAATAAATAAATAAAATAAATAAACATGACTAGGCATCTCAGAACAATTAGGTTCAAGGTAACTATATATTTGGATCATTTTTCCTTTTGATTATGGTTTGTTCTCAGTCATTTCACACTTGCTTATTAAAAATGTAAAATTGAAGAATACTATAGTTGGTGTGTCTCAATAGAAGCAGGAAGATGCTTTATAAAATAGTTTTAATTTACATTTTGCGATATAGAAAAAACCCCCAGAACATACTACTTTGTACAGATTCATGACTACAAGTGTATATTTAGTAAGATGGGGTTAAATGGTGAATAGTCTTAATTCTACTTGTGGAAGGAAAGGATAATCTCAACTACAAATTTGCTCCAGCCTAAAATCCAGGTTTAGCCTTTTATGGAAAGAACGCACAAGTAACTGATCTGAACATTTCCTTAGCCTTGGGTCTGTGGGTGATAAATAGCTTGAGGTGAGCTTTGATCATGATTTCTAGTTCAGTTTATTTTTTATGACCCTGTAATATGGAACAAAAGTTATGTCTCTTACACCCATAACCCTAGGATTCTCACTGCTGAGGCAATGACTTTAAGTAAAATTAATATCTCATAAGGTCTTTACATTCACTTAATTCTCCAAAGTGGTAGATTTTCTTGATTCTTTTTAAAGCTATCTAGCTGTACATTGGAACGGGGGGATTTCTCTTCCTAGAGGTTGTTTTTTTTTTTTTTTCACCAAACTCCCTATTTTCATTACCGAACACCATAAACTTTTTATGATAACAAATGCAGAGCTCAGCTCTGAATCTGTGGCCAGGTGTTTTTACAGTAGGACTCAGGATGAAAACATTCTTATTCATTCATTGAATAATGAACTCAGGACTCAGGATGGAAACATTCTTATTCATTCATTATCTTGTGAATATCTGCTGTGAAGAAGCATGAACAAATGAATGTATGATACTTTTTTATTTGCATGTTTTTCCTCAAAGTACATTACATCTTCAGCACAAAATTGCCTAAGGTATTTAAACATTTTCTCAATTTGCCAAGAAATAACTCTACATATGTTAATCAAGTCCAGTGCAGTTATTTGCAGGTGAAAAATAAACTGCTTTAAGACCACTTTCATATTTAATTCCATTATAATAATCAAACTGAAATTGTACTCCAGAGTATACAACTAAACATAATCTTTCTTTGCAAGAATAAGCTATCTTGGACAAAGGGAGCAATGTTACATACATACTCGCTTCCATATTGTTTTGCATCCTGCAATACTAGTCTGATCTCAAGCTATTAAGCATTTCTACCAGTTGCAAGTTTGCTCAGTACTCTACCTTATGGCACCATTTCTAAGTTTTCCTTACACATTTAGTCAAAGCATATAAAAAGGCAATAGAAGTAAAAGGTCACAATGTAAAAAAAAGCCTGCTCTGTAGCTAAATGTTGATGTTTCTCAAGTCTGGGTATAAATACTGAAGTTCTTAGCAGATGTGAAGCAAACCATCTGTTCTAATTAAGCTTATAGTGTTGTTAATTTCACAGTTTAAGGCGGGCACATGTTTTCAAATCATGAACACCTGCTAAGATTGGCTACAATAACTGCAGTGCATCTCTTTCAAAACAGATGTACAGCTTTACTACAGTATTTCACTCTATTGGTACTAGGCAGTGCCAGTACTTGTATATCTGTCACCTGAACAGAAGAGAACTTGAGAAGGGTCTAAAGCAAGCAGGATGCCAAAGAGGCAGGCATGCCTTAAGGATCTAGGGAAGTGTGTTTTGTCTCCTCTCACTTATTTTCATTTCCTTCCATTTCTATTCAGTGTAGTATGAATAAATGTAGTCTACATTTTGCATACAGAACAGTCTTAACCGTAGTTCATAGTCTGCAAGAATTAAATCTATATTGGTAGAATAGTATATTCCATTACAACATGTTGGGGCTAAGCAGCAGAAACCAGGTGTCACTGCCGTATTTCCAGGGGCAGTGGGTTGGCCAGTAGCGAAGAGTGAGTGCTAGCTTAGATGGCTCTTTGCCTTGAGACAGCATGCTTAACTTTATTAAATAAATATTATGGAATGGTGTTCTTGCTATAGCCAGCAGAGCTTTAGAGAGATTCTGCTTTGATAGAAAATCAGATTGAGAGAACACTTTAGTTCTAGTTAATTTACGGTATACTGGCTCTCTAGCAAGCCATTAAAGCAGGTCCTGAGGCCAGTACAGCTGCTGTAAGAAATAAGTAGTCTTCAGTAGGCAACATTAAAAAAATAACCACCAGTTAATATCCTGTTGCTGTGTACCTTGTGCAGAGCTACATTTGCAGCAGTGGCAACTTGGTAAGGTGCCAGGCATAGCATGACCAAACACCATGCCAAATAAGACACTGCCAAAATTGTCAGTCCATGTGAGGTAAAGGACAATAGAATTCTGGTTGATGGCATTGTAAATCACCCATCCCCTCTCCCTTTCATGAGAGGTGTTGTTCCAATTGTTCTCATTTATATCACACATGATTCCTTGTTTATGCTGCTACCGTTTAATTTTAAAAAAAGGAAAAAAAGTATAAAGGCATAAAGTAGGTCAAGGACCACCTTTCTGGTAACTGACACAGAGGAAAATCTCTGCCAAAACCAGTATTTACTAGTATCCTATTGCTAGTGTCAAGTACAGTAGACTCACCAACTCAATGGGATTTATAAGTGTTTTGTTGTTCTTGTTGTTTAGTCGTTAAGTCGTGTCCGACTCTTCGTGACCCCATGGACCAGAGCACACCAGGCCCTCCTGTCTTCCACTACCTCCCGGAGTTTGGTCAAATTCATGTTGGTAGCTTCGATGACACTGTCCAACCATCTCGTCCTCTGTTGTCCCCTTCTCCTCTTGCCCTCACACTTTCCCAACATCAGGGTCTTTTCCAGGGAGTCTTCTCTTCTCATGAGATGGCCAAAGTATTGGAGCCTCAGCTTCAGGATCTGTCCTTCCAATGAGCACTCAGGGTTGATTTCCTGCAAAATGGATAGGTTTGCTCTCTTTGCAGTCCAGGGGACTCTCAAGAGTCTCCTCCAGCACCACAATTCAAAAGCATCAATTCTTCGGCAGTCAGCCTTCTTTATGGTACAGCTCTTACTTCCATACATCACTACTGGGAAAACCATAGCTTTGACTATGCAGACCTTTGTCAGCAAGGTGATGTCTCTGCTTTTTAAGATGCTGTCTAGGTTTGTCATCGCTTTCCTCCCAAGAAGCAGGTGTCTTTTAATTTCGTGGCTGCTGTCACCATCTGCAGTGATCAAGGAGCCCAAGAAAGTAAAATCTGTCACCGCCTCCATATCTTCCCCTTCTCTTTGCCAGGAGGTGATGGGGCCAGTGGCCATGATCTTAGTTTTTTTTGATGTTGAGCTTCAGACCATTTTTTGCGCTCTCCTCTTTCACCCTCATTAAGAGGTTCTTTAATTCCTCCTCACTTTTTGCCATCAGAGTGGTGTCATCTGCATATCTGAGGTTGTTGATATTTCTTCTGGAAATCTTAATTCCAGTTTGGGATTCATCCAGTCCAGCCTTTCGCATGATGTATTCTGCATATAGGTTAAATAAGCAGGGAGACAATATACAGCCTTGTCGTACTCCTTTCCCAATTTTGAACCAATCAGTTGTTCCATATCCAGTTCTAACTGTTGCTTCCTGTCCCACATATAGATTTCTCAGGAGATAGGTAAGGTGGTCAGGCACTCCCATTTCTTTAAGGATTTGCCATAGTTTGCTGTGGTCCACACAGTCAAAGGCTTTTGCGTAGTCAATGAAGCAGAAGGAAATGTTTTTCTGGAACTCTCTGGCTTTCTCCATAATCCAGCGCATGTTAGCAATTTGGTCTCTAGTTCCTCTGCCCCTTCGAAATCCAGCTTGTACTTCTGGGAGTTCTCGGTCCACATACTGCTGAAGCCTACCTTGTAGGATTTTGAGCATAACCTTGCTAGCGTGTGAAATGAGTGCAATTGTACGGTAGTTGGAGCATTCTTTGGCACTGCCCTTCTTTGGGACTGGGATGTAGACTGATCTTTTCCAATCCTCTGGCCACTGCTGAGTTTTCCAAACTTGCTGGCATATTGAGTGTAGCACCTTAACAGCATCATCTTTTAAGATTTTAAATAGTTCAACTGGAATGCCATCACCTCCACTGGCCTTGTTGTTAGCCATGCTTTCTAAGGCCCACTTGACTTCACTCTCCAGGATGTCTGGCTCAAGGTCAGCAACCACACTCTGGGTTGTCCAGACCTATTTAAATTGATTCAGTGGGGTCCTCTCTTGCCGAGACTATCAAGCGGATACTAGCCATTATGGCTCACACTACGATTTGTTAGTAAATACCAGTTTGGCCCTCCCACAGAGCAGACAGGCAGGGTAGAATAAGCAATGTGTCAAGTGAACCTAGATGGGGCACATAGGCAAGATTATCCCTTCCCCTTCAATCACCAGCTGTTTGGGATATCTAACACCAGCAAACAGTTTCCACGAATTGTCAATGTTTAAAGGACAACTACTACAGACACGCATACTGGACCAAATAGTGCAAATTACAGGCAACATGTACAAGAAAATCTCAGTGTTCAGCATCATACTATCAGTCCACTGTTTCTAGTAGCATTGGGAGTATGGGAAACAGCTGCACATTAATGTATGGTTTACTGATCATCATTATTCTGTGTATATACATAAGTTCACTGGCATGAACATCAAATTCTACAGCACAACAAAAACCAGTAAGATATGATATGGATATTGCATGCACAAAGAAACAAAGCTTAATAGTCAAAGCCTGTGGCATATTTTATTTGAAATTTACGTTAATGGCAAGATAAGACATTAAAGTCCTTTTTCGGATTAAGAGATGAGTAAACTAATCTGTACAATCTTAAAATGCCACCGATGGTTTTAAATAAAAATGCTTACTCTCGTATAGAGACCTGCAAAGAAAGGCAAGCAATCTTACAACACATTCCTTTAATAAAATTAAAAAATGTTTACAAGGCAACATTATCCAATTACTATATCACAGTCCCCAGGAAAATCAAGCCATGTAAGGGAAGTGATGAGGAAATTTATCTTCCAGTTAACTGTTTTAGGTGCTCTTCTTCTCGTCACCCAGGAGGTTTATTGTTGCTTTTTTAGCTGAAAAAACAAAAGCCATGACATGTTAATAACCACATCAATGAATAAGTTGTGACTATTGTATTATTGACACAGGTACAGATGCAAGACCATTATAGTGACTTAACATCAAATTTAAAAAAAAATATGGATACAGAGGAGAAAGTGACAACATTCTTAGGCTCTGGGTTTCTAAGAATTGAATTACTCCACTACTGAATATGCTATTTATGTGCACATTGAATACTGGTGTATTATTTTAAATATCCTATGTGCAGGGCTCAAAATTTTACATAGAATTGCCTTCCTGGATAATTCAACTTCTGTAATTCATGGGGAAGAGCAACAAGTTAGGTGAAGAAACTTCATTCTTGCTCTCTGGAAATTCTCTTGCTTTCTTTTCAGCCTGCAACTCTGCACCAGACATTATCTTGTATGACATGTGGTATCGAAGCTGTGAAAGCTAGAGAATTTGCTTTTGAAAAATAAGCATAAAATGACGGTTTGCATGGATGTCAGTTCAACTGCAACTATTTATGGACAAAAGAGGGGAAAACAGATTGAATCTAGAATTAATCAGGTTTTATCTATCTGGCTGTTAGCCTGGCAGTGTTCTTTTTACAGCAAAAACTTATTTTAGGATTGTGAGTAAAAAAAAGACATAGACCGAATTATTCAAATTAAAGAAGTCACACCTTTCACAGTACTTTTCCCCGCACCACATTTTTCATCTAATCACATTACCTTTATTTCACATCAGTTCAAAACATGCAGTTGTCCACAGAACAGACTAATGTAGGGAGAAATCACTTTTAAGAAATTGGCCCCTTGGCCTCACCTCACCTTCTTTAGCAAAAGTGTCTGCCGTCTCTGCAGCTTTGTCTTTGATATCCTTGACTACACTGTCCATTTTACTCTCATGCTTTAAGAAGAATGGGCGGATAATTCGGTTATAAAGAAACTCGGCTCCATTTGAGGGACTTGGAGCCATGCACCATATCAGAAAGCCACACTGCATAAAAACAAAGTGAGGAAAAAATAGAAGATAAGATATGGCAACCATGGTTTCTGGTGTGGCTCAGAAAGATCTGAAATTCTGATACAAAGAAGGACTGGCTTATCATAGGGCAGTTACGGTAATACAGTGAGATATATTCTCTGGTTTGAATTTAACATGCACCAAGAACTTATTAGGTGACCTTAAACAAGTCACTCCAGCTCTGTCTCTCCCTCCCTGTTGGTAACATTTTACAGAGTAGTTATAAAGATCAGAACTACTCTATAGCACTGTATAAATGCAACTACTATGGACCACACTTGCAAACCTCCATAAATGATAGAGCAACAAGGGAAAAACCTGATTGCTTCAGTAAAGAAGCATAATTTCAGCTTCAGATACAGAAATTGTGAGCTTGTAATGATTCCCCTACCTAATCAGTAACAGCACTCAGGGTACAGGTGGGGAACATGTGGTGCTCCAGATATTGTTAGACACAGCTTCCAACAAGCTTGCTTTACTCCGTAAGAGATTATGAATGTTGGAGTTCAGCAACATCTGGTGGGCCATCCTTGCTTTAGCCATTGCCCACTTCATATGAATAGTCTCTTACTATTGGCCATGTTGGCTAGGGTTTCTGGAGCTTCAAATCAAAGATATCTGGAGGGCCCATGGTTCCCTGCACTTATAGTAAAAGCAAATGGTACCTGGCTGAAGAAAACCCACCCCCAACTCCCAAACTGATGTTCCATTTTATGGTAAGAGCTTCCAGGTTTTAACAATGAAACCCATAATAAATGTGACTTGGAAAGTCATCTCTCTCTAGATGGGACTCTGGAAATCCCTCAAGAATGCTCAAGACACTGGAGACAATAGGTATTTTCATAGGAAATGATGGAAGGGAATAAAAGCCAACAAACCTTCATCATGTAGTAGAAAGGGAACCAGGAAAGAAAGATGTCAGAGAAAAATTCTGCTACGCTGAAGATGCCATATACCACCCAGTAGGTCAGCCACTGTGTGTCATCATCTTTATTAGGGCTTTCAATAGCCTTGATGCTGAAAAAGAAATATTTTAAAAGTTATCTTGTCTTATGTATAAAACATATACATCCATATTATTGTTCTGCTCCAAAAATTATGTACCTAAACTTGACTGCTTTGCTAGAGATTATGATTACTACAGTTGTGTACATACCCTATTTCCCCTAAAATAAGACCTAACCTGAAAATAAGCCCTAGTATGATTTTTCAGGATGCTCGTAATATAAGCCCTACCCCAAAAATAAGCCCCAGTTAAGTGAAACCCCGCCTTCCACCATTGTGCAGCAACCAGAAGAAGATGACATGACTGTATTTGAATAAACGTAGATTGTTGTACATGAAAAAATAAAACGTCCCCTGAAAATAAGCCCTAATGCGTTTTTTTGGAGCAAAAAATTATAAAAGACCCTGTCTTATTTTCAGAGAAACAGGGTAGGTAGAAACAGCTGATATACAATAGATATCCTACATTGCTTCCATAAGTAACAGTTGTAATACAATATTGACATTTAGTTAAAGTCGTCACTAACAAATCTGAATTACTGGGTTATTAATGACAAATACATCTGTTATCAAAATATTGCTATTTTAGCCAATTACATTCAAAGTCTAATGTAATTTAAACCAGTTACATTTAAAGCAACATTGCAGAAACACAATTAGAGATGTTTTCATCTCAAGTGACTTAAGATCAACACACTCACATTTTCAGTCCCTTTAAATACCCCAAAAGCCCATGCCACGGAATTTCATTATGACTTACTGATGAGCGGAGACAGCAGGGCCAGTCCTACCATTAAGCAGGATGAGGCAAGTGACCACTTTATGCAGCAGCTGTTCCCCTTTGTTGGACAGAGCTGTGAGTGCCACATGCTTTGTTCTGGACCGCTAAACTAGCCTGTTAGGTGTGGTGGTAGACACTATCCTATCACCCATTCCAAAGTAAGTTTCAATAGCTAGTCCATCTAGCTGCTGGATGTTGAATGGGGAGGAGGTTCCATCTTGTTCACCTCAAATAATTAAATCTTTGGGGCCAGCCCTAGTGGACAGCTCATCTCACACCTGTATCATTTTGGCTCCTTGCTTTCTACTGGCCACTTCTCTCAGATGAATTATGTAAGATGTTGAGTCTGACAATCCCTTAACAACACTTAAGGCCCTCTCACAAAATGCCTCTCTGAAACATATACCACTGCACATTCTTCCCATAAAGCAATGATGCCATCAACAGCAGCAGAAGCAGCTTCTGCAGCTAGAAGCAGCTGGGGCTCTGGCCTCCCATACCAAGTGGAAATGAGCTTACCTTTGCATCTTTCTAACAACTGCTTACACTGAATGCTGTCAAAGGTAAAGCTTAAAAACTCCTACTGCTGCTTCTTAAACATGAATAACTATTTATACCAAATGAATCTACTAGAACAAACAATTCTCTTCAAGATGAGACAGCACGTAATTATGCTGCTTGCTAGTGTTAACAGAGCAAGGAAGTACTATAAAACCTCAATGAAAAAAGAGATCAAGCTGTTACTCAATGCTTACCAACATAGGTGGCTTATGACTGATTGGAGTGGTGCTCTCCCTAATGATTCAAAGGGGCCTACTCTAGTTATAGCTTACTTTAGCATAAATAAATCGCTAGATTAGGCCCATTTGAATCAGTGAAACTTGTGGAGGAGTTGAGTCACCCAATCTTCACTGATTCAGCCAGTCTCTTCTTATGTGACTTACCATGCTAAGCAACAGGATATCAGCCACTATGTTTCAGGCTATGATAATACACTCAACTGGGCCAATTCAAACATAGCATGGAATCATAGCACAGCATTATGACCATTCATTCATTCATTTTGTATCCCGCTCCTATTAGTGTCACAGCACTACTCTGAGCAGGTTACAACTTGTAAAATAGAAAACAAAAATAAAAATAACAAATATTAAAACCAACAGCAACAACCCTAAAAAAAGACCAGATGGCACCAACTAATCCCAGAGTGGATGGAGAAAAAGAGAGGAGGGAAGAAGAGGAGGGGAAAGAAAATGGGGAGGAAGGTGGTGAGCTGGGGTCGGTGTGGAAAGCCTCCCTGAAAAGCAGTGTCTTTAATTGCTTCCTAAACTTCTTTAATTGCTTCCTAAACGACTAAACAACAAAAAGTCCACAGGGAGGGGGTTAGGCGAAGCTCCTCTGGAAGCTGGTTCCATAAAGTTAGAGCTACTGCAAAAAAGGCCCTACTTCTTGTAGAGGATTTATGGGCTTCCCTCAGGGTAGCCACCTGGAGGAGCCTCGACTGGGATGATCTTGTGGGCTAGGCAGATGACATTAAGGAAAGATGCTCCGACAAGTAACATGGGCCCAAACCGTGGAGGGCTTTGTATGTGAGTGTCAAAACCTTGAACCTGATCTGGGATGCCATGGGCAACCAGTGGAGGTGAGCCAGAACTGGAGTGATGTGATCAAATTTACTTGAACCAACCACCAGTCTGGCTGCCGCGTTCTGGACCGGCTGATGTCTCTGGATCAGGTTCAAGGGGAGCCCCACGTAGAGAGCATTGCAGTAGTTTATCTGGGAGATGACCAGGGCCTGCACCAAAGTCCTGAGGCAGTCCTCATCTGGGTAGGGGCGAAGTTGGGCGATTAGCCTAAGCTGGTTAAAGGCTGATCTGGACACGGCTGCAAACTGGGACTCCCAAGAAAGAGCCGGGTCCAGAAGAACGCCCAAATTACGCACTTTGTTCCTAAACTGGTGGGAAGTACCATCCAGCATAGGGACCAACCCCCCATAACTATCAGAGGTCCCCCCCAGGAGCAAAATCTCCCTTTTGATTGGGTTCAGTTTGAGCCTGTTAGCCCTGGTCCATTCTAGTACTGCCACCAGGCAACGCTCCAGACAATGAGCTGCAAGAGGCCTGGGGCTTCTGTTGCCATCCTGTGTCTAGCTACAGCTATGGCATTAAATGTAGTAACTCTGTTGGCCAAATCTGTCACAGTTAAAATTACGCACAGTTTAAAGTTTGAATAACTGGCTACAGCATGGTTAATGCAAAAAGAAAGCTTCCAGTCTCTTTATAGCCAACATAAAGAAGGAAAGTATTAGCACAGGAGACCCTCATTCTCTGACTTTGAAACTACTGTCAAGCATCTTCACTGGACTGTGCCTGTGCAGAACTAAGTACTTTAATTTAATATGACATTTCAGGTTAAAGGCTTTACATTGAACATTGAGCATTATATTGTCTATTGTTTCAAGATAAATATGGGTGGCAGATTTTGTTTAGAACCTTGGTAGCTTCTGGCTATCTTGTCAGAATAACTTTTCTGCTTCAAGCAACACACAACTTTTTTGTCACTTCCCTGTTTGCAAGTGTGTGCTTGTTGCTGTTTCTAGCAGTCCAGGTCTTCCAACTCTTCCATTTTTTTGGTTGAAAAAGAAATATTTACACACAATGGTTAAGTCAAAGCCAGTACATAAGATTTGAGCAATGAGAGATGAAGATGGCAAGCTTTCTCAGTTATGAAATGGAGCTGCAATATATATGCTTAGCCTATGGAAACAGGAAGAGCAGCAAAATAGGTCAGGAACAAGAAGAACAGGTTTTGGTGATGCAGGAGGGGATGAGGTGAGAGAAAATCTTTTAGGACACTTTCCACTCTGCTTCCAATAACACAAACATGTTTAAGTTGTACAGCTACAAGGAACATAACACACAGTTCCTCAAGTTATCAGTCATCTGGAGTACGAGATAAAAAAAAGCAGCTCATGCAGGACTGAATTAATTGCCTCTGAACAGCTATGCCTCTCTTTTATTCTGTCCCCAAGACACTGCTAAACCCAAGAAAAAAAACACTGTTTTAGCAATGAAAGCAACTAAGCTATTTCTACTGATTGAGATAAAAAAAGGGAGGAGGGAAGAACTCTTGAGGATATTTATACAAGTCACACAGACGTTGCCGCTTAACCAGCTGGAATTGACTATGTTCACCAAATTAATAGGTTACTCCATTGTTCACACATAAATCTTCCAAAGATCTGAGATGATGATTTTCTACCACCTGAAGGGGGACTTCGCATTTTGAGGAGCCAAGCCTTCCCACCACCAGTTAATGCTACAGAATTTGGCTTCAACTTGCTTTTTAAAAAATGAATGCACTGCCTAAACTTTATCAGTTCAGCTGAAAAAGCTTGTCATGTTTCTCTTTACTTCTGCCTGTCTGCCAATCCCAGAACATGTGTTTTTGCCCCAAAAGGTACAAATCTGGATTACAGCTGATTTTTATGAAAAGAGGGTTAAGACATTGCTTCCTCGCTCCAGAATCTTAGGCATCATCCAATTGCCTAAAGCATCTACCAGTGGCTACTCACTGAGTCTGCTATCTCCATCTTGAGATTGGGTCTAAAATGCAGACCTCATGGCCAGATCTGTTCTAATTTTTTGTTCCCATCCCTCAAGCCCCTGCTTTTCATATCATATAGCCTGATGAAGAGAACGTGAAGGCCTGTAAACTCATGATAGGCCCTAGGAAAGGTGCACTGCAGGCTTTGGCTTTTTCTTCTCATGGGCCAACAAAATTATTGCTGCTTTTTAGGTATAATTTCTAAAGACATATACTGACAGCTCCTTCAGCTCAACCTGGTTGTTTATAAGACTCTGTTTGACCACGGGTGACTCTAAGGGCATAATATTCAAAACATACTTCAGTTGAACAGACAACCAGAATATAAATTAACAGGTGTCCAATTATGCCCAGTAAACCTTGGAGAAGAATTTGAAATTCAAATTAAGAGACTATCACCACTGACACAGACTGCAGTCACATTAGCCTCCAGCAATGAATCCTGCAGCACTGGCCTAGAAAGCCCCTTGCCCTTGCAATGCTTTCCAGATGGGAGACACTACAATTTCCATCATCCTTGACCACTGACCAGACTGTTTGGGGTTGACAGGAGTTGCAACCTATTTGAAATGAAACCATTTTGGGAAACCTGAGTAATAAGACTGCAGTTCCAATTAGTATATTTTTCTCACAATCTATGCTCATGAAGTATGGCCATTACTAATTACTTTTTTTAAAAAAGTTCAGTCTCAAATGTATTATCTGAACAGAGAACCAAGATTATACTGAACATGGGGCCATGCCAAAAGAGACAGTACAGGGTTCAATTTTTAGTTTTTTAAAAAACGTTGATTAGTTATGCTTTTGTAATGTTTATGAAGAAATGTCTCAGAGACAGGCTTTCAGCTCAGCAAATAACAGACACGATATATATTTTTGGGGAAGATCACTCACCTTGGAAGTATGTTTTACTCATCGCAGGCAAGCCAAATTAAAGGCTGCCAATGTAAATCTTCCAGAGCTTGCCTCAAATCATCCAACGAATTGAACAGACTAAATCCCTACTCCCCAAACCCGTAAGTCCCCCTTTCAGTCCTTCACTTCTCTACAGTGCTGAGTTAGGAACCCAAATATGTTTTTGCTGATCCCTAAAAACATCAATCAAGTTCAAAAAAACTTTACTGCAGCCACATTAACGTGGTGCCCCATCAGCCTGTGCACTTTTATGAGTAGCAGCTGCTTTACTACAAGCATGGTGAGCATGCCTGTAGAATTATTTCTGGCTGACTCAGGAATACCTCAAGTCAGCAGCTATACACTGAAAAGCTCAGGATGACATGCTGATGGCAGAAGGAAAGAGGGAGGGTGCTGGGATTCCGTGCAAGTCACTCCATCAAAGCCCTTTGCTTTTGAAGGGAGACTGGCTGAGTGGGTTTGGTATTGTGGATGGCATGCTGGGCAGATCCAGCCAGCTTGGGAACATATCCCCACTACAGCATGACACTAACCAGGTGATCCCGAGACAGGTTAGGCCGAGAGGCAGACTACCCAAAGGCAAGCACTTCACACTTCTGTTCTTATACTACAGCTTCAGTCACGATAGAACTAACCAAATTTTGGGGGCAGTCCTGTGCTCCATACATGAAACTTGAAAGAGAAATCTCCATAGGTGTTCTGGCACTCAGATGAACCCTACACTTTTTTAAAAAAGGAGGGAGAGGGGGGGGGGGAGAGCCTCAAGGCCAACAATTCATTGTATAGCTTGATGGGGGCTTAAATCTGTATCTCCCTGGTCTCAGTCCAACTCCCTAACTACTATGCCAGGCAGGCTACACCCTCCAGATCTCACCACAGTTGTGTTTCTATCACTTTTTCCACTACACAGCTTTGAACTGGAGATGAAACTGGGACTCCTTTACGCATCCTTGCCAGGGAGTGATGGAACATTCTCCATGGCAAAAGCAGCGAGCAGAAATGCAGACCTTTTCCCATGGGGTGCTTGTAAAGAGAAATAATAGGACACTACCAATGTATTTACTCCACTTTGCCTGGAGGAAAAAGCAGGATTCAGTTGTGATAGACAGAATGCATTGTCTTCTCCCATGCATCATGAATTACTGTGGGTTATTACTGTTTCTGAAGAATTACAGAGAAACCTTGGCAGAATAAAGTGGCAGAATTAAGAAGACAAAACATGTTCACTCTGATTCCTAGCATTTTGAAGAGACCAAAGAAGAATCATTCACCTCCCAAGTGCTCTGACCCATTTTTTAAAGCTGTATTTAAAGTTAACAATCTGCATACGTTTTCCCACTGGTGTTCTATATATTTCAGGAACACTCAAATACCTTTGGACTTCATAAACAGCACGAATATTTAAATAATTTTAGCTTTGTCTAGTTACTTAACGAGAATCTAATAGCAACAAGAAACAATATTGCGGAGATGCATGTGGAAAGCAATTTATCAGAGTATGCAAAAATTAGCTCATGCTTAAAAATTGTTCTAGAAGCAGGGTTTCTGATCTTTTTTTCTCTTCCTTTCTCACTTTACACAGAAATGCTATTTTCAGTAATTTGAATACCAATGCAGTTATTCAGAAGCCATTGTAATAAAAAAAAAAGGCAAGTGGTGTATGTGTGTGGTATTAAGGAGGTCTGAGGCCACAATCCTGTAAAGGAAATGTATAACAGAAGAGCTCAAATGCTTTGCCCTGGACGACAGGCTGTTCCTTGCACGTTAGTCACAGACTGGTTGCAAACTAAGATGTGCAACCATTTGTAAAGGACAGCTCACCAGAGGGACAATTTGCATCACTGCCTTTATATATAAGGGCTTCCCCAACAGGATTGTGCCCTAATAATTTAGTCTCCATAGTGCTACCAGACTCCAGCTGGAACAGACTAGCATGGCTACTGTTCTACAAATTTATATAATAGCTAAAATGCTTGTCGGAAGCAGGAACTAGTTCTCACACGATGTACAGTTCTTTAGGAAGCCCTCAACGCAAAAACTGCCATTATAATGCCACAGAAACTAAGCTAGGCATTTTAATCTTACACCAATAAACACGGGAAAAGAGAAAACCGCGAAAAGGAATTAGGAGCTCAGAAGGAGTGGGGGGGGGGGATACAAAAGGAGAGCCAGGAGTGGGAGTCAGGAGTCAGATGAAAAAAAGTCTGTGGAAAAGGGGGGAGACAGCGGATGAAGAGAATTGGAGAGACACTACAGAATAAACTAGGATGAATTGTGGAATCTCTGGATCCCAGGAAGAGTGGGCATATGTCAAGAGGGTTTCCAAGGTGGAGGCAGAATGTCTGCACAACACGTGCACGAACATGCACACGGGGAGGGGAAAAGGGAGAAAACAGATGATAGCTTCAGGGAATGGGAAGACAAAGAGCCCTCGACTTTGGCCAATCCTGGCTCAACTACTAGGGGGAGGCCTTTCAAATCCCTTGCCTGTCAGTAAGGAGAAGGGGGAGAAAGGAAGATTGTTCCCCTCATTCAGCAAGTGTTACCATAAGCCATCCTTGTTGCAACACCCCTTGTTTAGCCTACTGCAAGTTGGTGGTTCAATTAAGTGGGGGGCAAGAGGCTACTCCATGGGGACACAAAGGGGGAAATAATCAAGGAGGACAAAGAAAAGACAGACTGGTTTGGGCACGGAAGATAAAAGTTTGATACTGTTTGATGGTTTCTAACAATTAATTCACAGTTTAACAAACCCTGTTGTTATGACGAAAGCTATGTCTTGTGTTATGGAACCAAACGTGAAAGAGAGTAACCTTGGAGGTCCCATGGTGGCTGAGGGGAGGGGGGGTTGTACAGAAAAATAAACCCAGTTGTTGGGTTTATGATTCTACCAAAGACTTCAGTGCAACACTCCCTTTCCCTAATGAAAATCAATTATCTCTCAAGCCGTTCTTTGTTCTGAGAGCAAACCACATTTTCCATCCTGGGGCAACTAACTGCCAGTGAGAAGAAATTCTCACCGAGAAAACCAGCATGCAGGGGAGAGGCAGCCTACTCTCTTCCTAGTCCACAATGGCCATTTGAATCAGGCCCCTCTGCAACTGCATTCACAAAGTCTTAAGAGTCATATGATCTAAACACTCATAATCAACGTACAATTTTCATCTTGTAGATTTTTAAATGGGCTGGTTTGGATACTAAACATAGGGCTTTCTCAGTCATGGCTGCTAACTTAGGAATTTCTTCCCAGAGGAAGTACGTATGACCTCATTACTGTTATTTTCTCATTGTTCTTAAAAACATATCTGAAAACACATTTACACGACAGTTTGCAAAGCAGTGAGACCAGTACTGAGAAAACCCTAATACTTGATAGCCTAACATTGCTCATTGGTGGGAGGGAGCACAGAACTCCTGATGATGCATTAAAGAAATAGACCACCCATTATGAAGGACAGATTTATGATGCACCAGGCACCAATATTCCCAGTATTAACATTTGCAACATACTGCACATGAGAAAACAGAAATCCCCGTCCTCTATTCCTTTCTACATTTACTTCCCCATTTAACAGATCTGATTTCCTTCCACCTCTCTTTGTTAGAACTGTCTCTGTACAAGGACACACCTAGGCATGCCAAGTTATTGGAGACTCCAACATTTACACTGCTACACACTGCAGGCTGATTCAGTCTCCCAGCTGTCATGTGAAGGATGCATATCAAAGTCCTCTAAGGCTATTGAGTAGTCAGTTTTAGCCCTTTAAAATCCTGTCAAGTTTGGGTTTTTTCTTTCTATCCAGTTAACTGACACGGGTCACGAAATACATATACAGTGGTGCCTTGACTTACGAACTTAATCCGTCCCAGAAGATGTTCGTAAGTCAAAACGTTCGTAAGTCAAATCAGCATTTCCCATAGAAATGCATTGAAAACCAATTAATCCGTTCCGGCTGTTTTTTGTTCTTATGTCGAGGCGCCGTTTGTAAGTCAAAGCATTAGTTCCCATAGGAACTAATGCAAAACTGGTTAATCCGTCCTCTACCACTAGGGGGAGAATTTTTTTTTTAAACCTAAGACAGTGGTGGCGAACCTTTTTGGGCTCGCGTGCCCAAAATGGGGGGGGGGGGACACCGGGCAGCGGACCCGGACCCCCGGAACCGGAAGTGGTGGTTTAAGGGGGAATCATGGCGACGGACCCGGAGGACCCGGAACCGGAAGTTTAAGGGGGAATCATGGCGACGGACCTGGAGGACCCGGAAGTGGCGGCGGAAGGGGGAATCCCGGCTGCAGCCGCCTCATGAGGTTTGGCTGTGCAGGGGGGCCGGGGCGGCGGGGGGAGTAGCGACCTATGGCTTGCGTGCCAGCAGAAAGGGCTCCGCGTGCCAGCTGTGGCACGCGTGCCATAGGTTCGCCATCACTGACCTAAGATGACTTAGGTCAGCGATGGTGAACCTATGGCACGCGTGCCACAGCTGGCACACGGAGCCCTTTCTGCTGGCACGCAAGCCGTAAGTCGCCGGATCACTATTCCCCCCCGTGCAGCCAAACCTGAGAAGGTGGCTGCAGCCACGGTGCTGGCGCTTCGGCAGGCGGATCCGGAGCAGCTGGCGCTGGCGGCGGATCCGGAGTGGGGTCTCGAGGCACATCCGTGCCTGGGATTCACCCTTCCACCGCCACTTCTGGTTCCACCTCCGCACGCCTCCTGCTAGTTGTTTTTTCCCCCCCCAGTTTGGGCATGCGAGCCCAAAAAGGTTCGCCGCCACTGACTTAGGTTAAAAAAAAGGGCAGGAAAGGAGGGAGGGAGGGAGCGAATACCTTTAAAACCAAGCAGCTTTAAACCAAACCAAGCATCTTTTAAACCAATTTTTACATTTTAAAATTACAGTACCAGGCAGTCCAAAGTCCATTTCCCGCTTTCCCCGCGGGGTTTTTTGTTCGTAAGTCAAAGCTCCGTTCGCAAGTCAAAGCAAAATTTTGCGAACGGAGCTGTTCGTAAGTTGAAATGTTCGTACGTTGGGGCGTTCGTAAGTCAAGGCACCACTGTATACCAATCTGTCATACCTATGGCAAACAAAGCAATGGGTCGTCATATTTCTGCTGCGTGTACAAAAAAGCTATTCAGCATGAGCTACATTGCTCCCCTGCTGAATCTATTCCTAGGATTCAAATGGATAGCCAAAAAAGCACTTTTAACTGAGTTCTATCTCTTAAGTTGTATCATCACTGGTATAATCAATACCAGGCAGTCATGATATGACTACATTATGAAGGAGATTGTCTATTCCTTTTGCCTTTGTGCAATTCTTCCTGTGTCTTCTTTTCACTGCCAGCTGTTTCACACTGAGGTAAACGTTGATGGTACCTAGCACCTACAGAGCTCCTACAGGAAATGTGATTCTTCTAACCACAAAACACAAATAGTTACTCAAACCCAAAAGGTTCATAAAATATCCAAGGAGGGGGAGGAATAATTACAGTGACTTGATGGGCTTCTCTTCAAGCAGTTTGCAATACATGACTCTGTACTACTGCTCCCATCTTGTGCACTGGAGGTAGGGGCTGAGAACATAAAATACCCCCTTTGAAAGCAATTATTCAGCAACAACTAGAATACCAAGTTTAGGGGAGACTAACAAACAACACAGGAACAGTAATCTGTTACATACTGCAGAGAGGAAAAGGGGGCAAAGGCATAATTCCCTATGAAGGGACGCTGATGCATGCGAAAAGTCAACTGCAGGGTGCAATAGACAGTAGGTTAAAACAGCACAAAGTGTGCAGAGTTTGTCACATTTAAAACTATATATTTTTAAAAATGCATTTTACAAGTGTGCTGGTCATGGAAACACCATTTAATGGATGCTTACACATATCCAGAGCCTATTTATCAACATGTTATCATATTTTTACGTGTTTTCCAAGATACAGTGCATTTACTTGAGAGCTGGTGTGAGGCTGTGGTTTTGATAGACCATATGTGAAAACAGCTGACACACATTCAAGGACAAAGGAATTACCAATAAGGGAACAAGCCTTCTAATATACTTTCTCTTGTAAAACCAGGGCAAAATTTAGAATGTCCCTAGTGCTACAAGGAGAGCAGAATTTCATCTTTCCCTTTCATGCTTTTTCTTCAACTTAAATCAATAGCAAAGCTATTATTACCGGGTGGGGGATAAGGACCAAGGTTTTACCTGCCATTTCCTCCCACAGTGACAAACAGCAGCTTCAGGGTCAAAGAAACAGTGTTAAGCTCCCCCTTCTCACAGAATCATCATGGCCATGATCCAAATCCTTCCCACTTCCACCACTGCTTTTATGCAAAGAAAAAGACACTAAGAAGTTTAACTTTTGCCATGGAGAATACACACCATATTACAGTTAAGATAGCACTACACTGATCTGTGAAAAACAAGTCCAATTATAATCTCTAACAGATCAGCCTGTACTTGAAAGAACTGGTTATGAAATATTTGTTTTTGCACCTGGGGTGATTTTGCCCATGAACATTTTATGTCTCAGGACTATACAATATGCTGTGTACACAAAAACAAAACAAAAAAAATAAAGAAGACACCTGCTATATTTTAATGTGAGCTTTTATGGACAAGTCCACTTCTTCAGACGAAAGCTCACATTAAAATATAGCAGTTAGTCTTTAAGGTGCCACAATGTTTTTGTCTTTATTTTTTAATTTTTGTTTCATTTTTGCCTGACATATTAGCACAGTCTAACAGGGCTACCTCTTTAAAACTACAACAGTGAGAAAAAACTGCTTCAGAAGTGCCATGTAGGGATAATAATGTTTTGTGTTGATCAGTGGAGGCAAATTCATGTATAAAAATTTTGTATTTAATACTGCAATGGTCATGTGATAAACGTGCCTCTGTGAAGCCGCCTTTATTTTATGGGAAGGCATAACAGACTAAGAATTCAATCTTCCACCAACCTCATAACTGCCTGCAAGTCTGATATGCCATTCTTATCCCTTCTACCTGCCATGGATTACCAGCCTATACATTTACAGTGTAAATCAGAGGTCCCCAACCCCCGGTCCGCGGCCTATCCAGGAGCGGGCCGTGGACACGGATCTCCTACCCCCCTGCGAGTGAGCGCATTCCGCCCCGTGAGCGTGACATGCGTACGAGTGTGACGTGCACATGAGCGCATTCTGCCCCCCGCGAGCACGCTGTGCACATGCGCGTGAGCCCCCGTGAGCGTGACGTGCGCGAGACCGAGCTGCGCCCCCCTGCGGGCGTGCCACACACCCCCAACCGGTCCGCAGTTGAGAAAAGGTTGGGGACCACTGGTGTACATGATAGCTCTAATAACAAAGACTGTAAAGATCCAGCTTTTCAGCAGAAAGTGGCCCCCAGATTTTTTGATGGAGCAATTGATACGATTTAAGATATAAAAAGTTTGAGAAGCACCCGTCAAAGAACTGTTCATACTTACAGCACAAAGAGTAAAGTCCTAAAACCATTTCTGTGCAAGAACTACTTTGTCAGGACACTCAGATGTGACGTTCTCACCATTCTTTCTCCCTGCTGTGCTCATTTCACTACAAGCTCCTCCCAGCAGAATTGCAGCAGTTTTCTATTATGTTAAGGTGTGGCTCTCAGCCCTAATCCATACCAGCTGTTCAAAAATTCAGCCTGGAGTCATGTTTGCATCCTGCAAACTGGCCCTTTCCTATCTGTTTTAAAGCTGCAACTAGCAAAGAAGAGGAGCAATCCAGATAAAAGGGAAACACTGACATCAGTGGAGCTCAAATGTGCTTGGCTTTGGTTTCTCTTCAAAGGATATCCATAGACTTACTCAAACATTCCGTTTCAAAGCAGCAGCACCAACATTTCAAGGAATTTAGCAAACATTTTCATCACAGGAGACACTGCCCAGGTAATTTTTTCCTAGTCAGAACTCTGGTATTCCTAAAAGTTTCCTGGCAGAAAAGTTTCCTAACACAGAGATGTTAGGCATACCCCTGACCACAATTCCAGTAATCATCCTGTTCATTCCTCAACCTACAGCAACCTTGTTCCAGCAATGCAGAAAATAACAGTCTTCAGTTTGGAATTGCTATTGGCCTACAAACCCCACTCAGAGGATGCCAGAGACCTATCAAATTCAGATACATACAAATGAAGAATTATTCTAAGCATCAACCCAATCTTCTCCAACATCATTGTTCAGGAGCTATTAAAACATAACCTTTATTTCTAACACTCAAAAGTTTCGCATTTCAAGAGCAGCAAGAGGAAGAGGTACTTACGAGATGTATGCAGGATAGGCAAACCCGATCAGATTGCAAAGGAGGGATGCTCCATAGCCAATCACCAGATAGATGGCCAGCACAGCCAAAATGGCTAAGAGAGAAAGCAGAAAGTCAGTCAGGGAGGCCTGCCGGAACAATGTAAGGCCCTGCCCGATTGTATAAAGCAGAAGCACTTTTTTTAACGGGAGAGGCTGAAAGACAACTTCGGGGGAACCTTTCATGGTGGTGAAAAGTCAACCCTAGTTCCCCATAACCAAGGGGAATCTTTCCCGGCTGTTCACTGTTTTCAAACACACCGAGCTGGTGGGCTGCTGCTGGTGACGAGATCTAACCTGTAAGGCTGAAAGGGTACATGCCCGAGAGGGGAAGCAAACGTAGGCCCCCGTTCAGCCCAGACACGTCAGCTAGGCGGCTTCCATCTTCTAGTGGGAGTTAGCTCTCCTCGGCTCCTTCACTCCGCCCCCCCTTTCTTTAGCAACATCCGCAAGGCTTCCCCCAAAAGCCACGAACACGGGGTTAGGGCCCTCCTCCCAGCCCCGTTAGTGTGGCCTCGTGATCAGCCCCCCCCCCAAGCTGTTTTTTTTTTTTTGACAAAATGGCTCAACGGCCGTCCGGAGAAGAAGGCAGAGAGAGATGGCGGGGGGGGAGGGGGGGGAGAGAAGGAAGGAGGGGGAGAAAAAGGAAATGGCCTGTGGTAACCGGAGAGCAGCCAGCCCCGTTTGCCGCTGGGGCTGCGGAGACATTCAATCCCAGGGAGCCGGAGACTCCCGCTCCTCCTTTTCCAGCCACTCTCAGAAGCAAGGCTGCCCATAAATGTCACCCAAGGGAGCGGCAGCCAGAAGCTCCAGCTGCCACTACCTATAAGGTGGTTGGCGGGTAAACATACAGGCTCCTCATTCCCTAAAGGTGGAAGATGCGGCGCCGGCGGCGGGGGATTTATTGGCAGGCGCGGTGGCCTCTCTTTAAGTTATATTTAACAACCTTAAGGGCGCCTTTGTAACACAGCCCTGCGAATTGCCACTCTCATTTGCACCGGAAAACGACCGCGTGCGGGTGTCTGCGAACGCCCGGAGGGGTGTAAATAAGTGCTGTGAAATAAAATGTCTGCCACAAATCACGGGTTTTGCCTCCCTGCGGCCAGAAATCCCTCCCTCCTCGCCTCTTTTCTTAGCAGGGGATGCGATTGCTGGCTTGGCTGCCTTGGGGGGAGGCGGCGGCGGCGGCGGCTGGGGTGGGGGGTAAACCCGAGGGAGGGCGAAGGGAGAGAAAAGATGACAGCCCGCTGCCTGGAAACCAGCCTTAGAAGCCGGCACTCACCGACGGCGAGGTAGGAGCGGCTCACGCCAGTCTTGGCCTCGATCTTCTCCAAGACATTCGTCAAGCAGTTCTTCTCGTGCAGGAACTTGTCGAACCTCTCCTTCAGGGACGCGGTCATGGCGAGATCCTTCCCGCCGGGAGCCGAAGCCGAGCCTTCCTCGATCGAGCGCAGGTCCGCAAGGAGAGGCGAAAGGGGCCGCCGCGGCTGCTGTTCTGCCCGCTTCTCGTACCAGACACCCAACCCGAGCTCGCTCGGAGGGAAGGAGGAGATGCAAGCTACGTGCGCCTTCCGCGTCACGACCACCCCGCCCCTGGGCCGGCCACGCGGCTCGCCCGCCCGCCCGTTTCTCTCCTCCTCCTTGCCGCCGCTTTTGGCCTGGAGAGGAGTCTGCAGAGAAGGCCGCACCCTGCTCCAACCCGGGCGGGCTGCTTCGCTGGTGAGCAGCTGGCTGGCGCGGCTCTTGCCGGAGGGGGTGCGGGGGTGCGGGGAAGGGAACGAGGGCCCACCTGCGGCAAGCGATAAGGCGCCCCACAGAAGGGCTCAGAAGCAGCTCGCCAGGTGCTTGCTGCGCACAATGGCTGGCGGCAGCGACGGTGGAGAGGCCGAGTCCTCTCTTCTGGTGCCAGGCATCTGCTGGGAGCCGCGCGGATGGCCACTCGAGAGTTCTGCAGAGGCTTTGCAAAGAGCAGGAAGGATTAAAGGAAAATCAACAGTCCATTCACTGGGATTGTTTTCAGACGTTTTTCATATTGACAGCCGATGGGAGGGATGCGTGCAGAACAACACCCTCACCCTCACGCGTTAATATTACATAGTGCAATGGTTCCCAACCTTGGGTCCCCAGACATTCTTGGACTGCAACTCCCAGAAAGCCTTCCCCAATAGCTGTGCTGGCAAGGGCTTCTGGGAGTTGCACTCCAAGAAAATCTGGGGACCCAAGGTTGGGAATCGCTACTATAGTGATTGCCCAGCACCGTTGTCGAGTTGTTAGAGCTGCAGGCGTTGATATTTTGTCCTCCTCAGAACAACGCACACTATACACGTATCTTGCTTTAGGTAGGATCTTGCCCAAACCTGAAGAAAACAGAACAAAGCAAGGACACTAATAAGGAGAAAATGATCAGAGGCAGAGCAGAAATGGTTCCAAATAGAGCATTCTGCTTTCTTTTCAAAATCAGGTTATGGGACTACATGAATTCTGGAGCTGGTTGCAAACTAGTCAGACCAGGAGGCGAAATAACTGCTGCAGCAAGACGGTAGTGGTAGTGCGTAAGCCCTCTGGCCAGGTTGGGGATACTTCCTAGTTTAGTACTAACATTGGTTGGATTCTGCAATAAGTAGAATCTGAGTGTCACGTGCTGCCAAGTATCAGTCAACTTATGGTGACCCAAATAGAATTCTCAAGTTATGTGAGATATTTAAGGAATGGTTTTACCATCGCCCTCCCCCCCCCATGTGACTTTCGATAGCCAAGCACGGATTTGAGCCTCAGTATACTAAGTCCTAGTCCATTCAGAGGGCTCTTTGAAAGATAGTTTCACTGTATTTTTCTAAGAGAAGGAGAAAATTCTTCAGTAGTTCCTCAAAAGTAGGAAGGATGCATAACAACCAATGGTTGGAGTACAACTTAGAAGGGAAAGACCAAAGGATATTTGGATTTTGCACTGTCACTGCAAGTAGCAACAATGGCTGCCTGCAGCAAGAAGAGGAAAAACAATTGTGCCTGTAAACCATTTCAAAAGACTGCAAAGGAGAGAAAGAACAGTGAAAGATGACTATTCCAGTTTTATTTTTACCCTACTTTAGCTGCACCTAGCAGCAGCTGTTACATAGGGTTACCTGAAATGTTTCTGTCCCAGCTGGTCATTATAAGATGTGTAACTCAAACTTCCTTTTTCCCCTCCTTCCTCTCCATCCCTTCTTCCTTATATAGCACATCTTAAATTTATAGTGCAGGTCTGCAAGCAGGGTATGGCATGCTCCTTGTTTGTAAGACCCTTATGGGATACAGTTTGGTTAGCAGTTAAGAAATACATGTTTTAAAACAGTGTGGATAACGTGTGGCCCAGGAAATGCTGCTGTTGGACAAAGGCTCCCAGCATTCCTCATCATTGGCTGTATGGCTAGGGCTGTTGGGAATTGTAGTCTGTTTTCTGCACTGCTACATTTTGCCCAATCCTGCTTTAAATTAAATATTCTAAGCACAACTAGTTTTAATGGGACCACCCAGGGCATCTCCAGAAGAGACTGGTAAATCACTTCTGATTACTCTATATGGAAAGGGTTGCCATAAGTCCAAATGCATTTGATGGCACTTAATTATAACTATTATTACTGTAAGCATGCTCTGCATCCACCTCAACAGTGGTGTCTAGAAAAAGCAAAGGGACTGCTCTTAACTATACTGTATTGTCATTCTCACATGATCTGCCGGGAGGTTTTCTTTGTAGAATTTGCTGTGTGCTGGCCGCACTTAATACCAGGTCTGCTGTCCCTGTATTTGCAGTGGAGAAATCAGCCTGCTTCTGGTTTGGCACTAAGTTCAGTGCTAATCCTCAGTTCCTAGAAATGGGGATAAACTCTCCCCTTCCCTGCACTTTTCTTGCACTACTAATATAAGGTTATATGGCATCCTGTTTACAGTGAATACAGATTCTAAAGCCATCCCAGTTACCGTTGAGGATCTTTAAAAAGAAAAGAAAAAAAAATCAGAATCCATTTAATAAAACTGAGTTGGCTGGCTGAGAAAGGAGGACTCGCTATTTATTTAAATAACTGGAAATGGTGCAAAATGGGCATGCAAAAATTAAGTACATAGAGACTGTAGAGTTTGCAGGCCAAGAGCAATCATGGTGTAGTAGTTCGAATGTGGGCAAGGACTTGGGAGACTCTGCCATGAGGCTCACTGGTTGGCTCTTCTGCTCATCAGACTCTCTTAAGCCTAACCTACTTTTCAAGGTTGTTGTGGGGATAAAGTAGAGAGGAGAAGAGCCACGTACAAGCATATTGCAGGGAAGATGAGATATAAATGTAACCATACTCATACCCCATCTCTGTTTCAAGCAAAACAAACAGCTCTTTTGATCGTCAAAAGATATCAGTTTTGGGAGATCTGTTTGGGATTATGTTTGTCCTTGATTTCCAACCCCGCATCCAACTAACAGAACATTAGATACAAAGAGAAAAAGAAAAGGGGAAAAATGCAGAAAAAGAATCAAAGGAAGTAAGAAAAGCCACATAGAAACAATTATCAACAAATATTAACAAACTGGATTCTGTTACATGTTTTCTTCTCCAACAAGTCTTTTGTAATGGTGTGTTATAAAATATATTTCCAGAATTTTTGATATTGTATTTTCATCCATGTATCTGTTCTAAGGAAGTCATGTAGTCTATAAAAGGGTACCACGTCTTATCAAAGCCAACTGTGTGCGAAGGTCCTATTGCCATTTTTTTCTGTTCTAGATTAGTTTCTTTAAGGTTGCCATTTCCCACTGTTTCTTTATCCATGTGCATGCTGAAATATTCTTCAAGGTATTCCAATTTTGTGCTGCATCTGTTCTAGTTGCAGCTGGCATTCATGCGATTAAATGTTTGTGTGGTAGATTTGAATGTCTATTAATGTATAAAGAGAATAATACAAGGCCACAATTTTGTTCTACTTTTTGACCTATTGTATACTGTATCATGGACACAAGCAATCTTAAGGAGAATAACACACCCCGAAGAATCAGAAATGTCAGTCAGAATGCACTCAGGATATTGTTTTTGATCAATAAAGTTCCCTCAGTGTAACAAAATGTTTGTCAACTGACAATTAACAGAAAGTATAGTGATCTTCCTTTCAAAGCCAAGTTACTGCAAGCAAAATAGTTTGGTTATTATGTGCAGTCTGAATGTTTACAGTACAAATATTAAATCCAGCAAAAATGTTTACAGTACAAATATTGAATCCAGCTAAAATGTATGTGTACATTTCACTTCATGCATTGCTAAAGAATCTCTAGCTGATCTGAGGTTGCATTCTCAGGTATATAGTTACTTGAGAGTAATGCTGAGGCTCATTTTTACTGAATAAGCAGACTTGTGTCATGATGGCTAAAATCTGTTGCACAGTTATATAATTTTTAGAGGAAAATTGCTACAAGTTACGAAATCTCTATAGGCATTATCTGTTGTACTCTGAATTATACAGCTTGGCATGCAACAGATAATGCCTACAGAGATTTCTGAAGTTGCTCCTATTCATCTCTAAAAAAATTTCTTTTTCATACCCGCGCAACAGGATTTCAGCCAATGTTGCTGTATTCCAGTTCACTCCATGCAAAGTTGTTTCATATACCAACACTTGGGGCCCTCCAGAATATTTATTTTTGGCCTACAAATCCCAACAGTCCTAGCCTGCACTATGAACAGTGAGGAATTCTGGGAGTTACAGTTCAAAAAGTTCTGGAAAGCTTCTGTCATATGTCATAGTTCTCAGTGAGATATGCTAAAGGATTAACTGCTTGCAGATGCCAATTCTATCCAAATTGAAGAACAAAATATACAGTCATAGGTTTAAGTGGTTATAAGACCAGAGTTTCATTCAGCGTACTGTATTGGGAATGCTTTGTAAGCCCTAACCACTCAAATGGCTTCGTCTTGCATTCTCCCAATGCATGAACAGGATGGTGCTGTTTAGCTACACTGGCCACTGACACACCCTACCTGATGGTTCCAATGTCTGTGAGAAAATAGGCTTCAGATCTTCATTCTTTCTGATGTTTGCACAGTACACACTAGAGGGAGGGTTGGCTGGAGAACCCATACATAAACCTACTGAATAGTCATCCTTTTTTAGGTCCAGAGAGTTCAAGCCTCACCTTTGTCTTGCCTGGGTAATAGTTTTGTCTGGGAGAATGCTTTTAGGAAATGGTTTTGCTACATTCTTAGTGTCTTCAACCATTATACTTCATTTCTTGCTTGGGGTAATTCACAGACTATTGCATTTGATCAGAAAGGAAAGCTTGTGTGTATGTGTGTGTGTGTGAGTTCATCCACAACTGTAAATAGCCAATCTAATTAGCATTCATGTTAGTGCACCACTGTTACTTTATGACAGAGGTTCTCACATTCTTTACAGCAGGGGTCCCCAGCCCCCAGTCCGCGGTCCGCTGCCGGTCCGTGGGCTTCCCAGAACTGGGGCCGCAGAGACGGATCTCCACCCCCGCCTGCCCACATGGGGGGGGTGTTGCGCTTGCGGGGGGCATGTCAGGCTCAGGGGTGTTGCACTCAGGGGGGACACTCCCCCGCGAGCACAACACCCCCCGCGAGTGCAACACGCCCCCCATGCAAGCGCAACATGCCCCCATGCAAGCGCGACAGCCCCCACGAGCACAACATACCCACCCGTGAGCGCAGGGGTGTCCGCGGTTCCAAAAAGGTTGGGGACCACTGCTTTACAGCACAAGCTTCAATGAAAGACCTGCGTATCAAAGACGCTATCACCACAATGGCTTTCTTACCAACCATTTTATTTTATTTATTTATTTATTTATTCGATTTCTATCCCGCCCTTTTAGACAAAGTCTACTCAGGGCGCGTTCCATTAAACATTAAAAAACTAAAACAGTTAAAACAGTTCAAAACAATAATGTTAATAATGCTCAAGATGGAAAAACAGAAAATTATAATAAAAATAAAATCAAGTATTGACAGGAGGGAAGGCCTGCCTAAAGAGCCAAGTTTTTAATTGGCTCTTAAAAACCAACCATGATCACTGTATTTTGATTCCTATATTTTGATTCCATGTACAAATATTTGCCATGTTAAATCTGTTTCTCTTACGTCTGATGAAGTGGACTTGTCTGCAAAAGCTCACATTAAAAAAATATAAAAGTCTTTAAGGTGACCTCCCATTTTTGTATTTTTTTACTTTTTACTTCTAGTTTGCTTTTACCTACTATGCTTGCACAGACTAATACGGCTATCCCTTCTACAACTTACTATCTTCTTTCACCAGAACTAAGAAGTTCTATGGAAACTGTATCAGGCTAACTTGCATTGGGAAACTAGACCCTCATAATCACAGTGGCTGAAGGAATGTTGTTGTCTGAAGCAAAGGAAAAGATGGCACCTACCTGCTATTCCATCTAGAGAAAGAGGCTGGACCAACATTTGAATCTTTAGCTCTGGTGATGGGATACAGGATCCTCCATCACACCTCTGGAAAACAGATTAGCATGCGGTAGAGGGGAGAGGCAGGCTGTCTGGATCACACACATTCTATTTAATATGTTTCAAAGTAGTAGCTGTGCTCGTCTGCAAACATCTGGACAAAAATAATAAAAAACTGTGATACCTTAAATTTATTTATTTATTTAAAATTAAAATATTTTTACCCCACCTTTCTCCCTGAAAAGGACCCAAGGCAACTTACAACAGTGAAAGGCTATATTTAAAGTTGAAAACAATGAGTATAAAACAGTGGTTAACATCATTAAAAGACAGTATTTTAAAGCTAAGAACAAAGAATAAAGAAACATCTTACATCATTAAAAGGCAATATTCAAGCTAAGAACAATAAGTATACAATTAAAAAACAACAACAACCAGTGCCACTCTGTGATCAGGTTCAGTGGAAAGATCCAGCAGTTCCTCTCTTTCATCGGGAAAAACCATATGAGTCTCATTTCTTTTATTTGAATCTTTATTAACCACTAACAATGGAGAATCAACTACCACTTCTGTGGGGCCAACAGGGCCAACCTCTAATGGAAACTCAGTCCATGCCAAAGTTTGTCCAACACTCGGACTTTCTTCCTTTAACATGGTGCCGGTCCAAAGCGTTCCTGATCCGTTGGTTTCCTCAGAGAAGCACTCCTCACCGCACAGATGGTCCCACAACAGGGATGACGTGCCCAGTCTCCTTCCTGAGGTTTGTAACCGGCCAGTATCGGGTCCGGGTGAATTACCTTCTTCCAGGGACCTTGCCCGCGGGGAAATACTAAAACAGTCCATTCTAATGGATCTAGTCCTTCTAACCGTGTTCCTATTCCAGAGGCATCTTCTCTTCGTCCACCCGTGCTTCTTCTTTCTCCTCTTAATTCTCCTCTCTCCGGTACCTTGAAGACCCGAGGTCCTCTTTCCCTTTTCTCTTCCTCCCAGACCCCCACTTTCTTGTTCTCCCTGCTGCCAGAATCCAACTCTTCTGTCAGGAAAACATCCACCCTCCTCCTTCCTTCTTTTTGCTCCGCCCCTTTCTTCTCCTCAGTCACTCTTTTTTTTATCTCCAGACTTTCTACCCCACACACTACAACCGATGCTGCCTCCTCTTTTCCTCCTGCCTCAGATGTGTGAGGGGGACGGCTCACTCTCTGCCTTCAGCACTTCATCTGTCTTCACCTCACACACTCTGAGAAATGGAAAACAAAAGAATAGTAATACACAAGTAATACTAAAAATCCAGTCAAAGCAGTAATGCATAACAATCCATCTAAAAAAATCACAGAAAGGCAGCTAGTTGTTGAGGGAAGGCTTGCCTGAAGAGAGAGGTCTTTGCCTGCTTGTGGAAGGACAGCTAAGATGGGGCCTCTCTGGCCTCCTGTGGGAGGGAGTTCCAAAGTCTGGGAGCAGCAACAGAGAAAGTTGTCTCCTATGTCCCCATCAGATGGGGGAAGGTCCTGTAAAGGTGGTGGGACTGAGATAAAGGCTGATGATCTTAACACCCAAGCTAGCTCATAATGGGAGATATGGTCTTTGAGATAGCTTGTATCCAGGCCATTTAGAGCTTTATAGGTTAAAATCGGCACTTTGAATTGTGCCCAGAAACTGACTGGCAGCCAGTGGAGCTGCTGTAACAGGTGGGTTATGTTATGCCTGTAATCAGCCCCTGACACTTTCCATTGGCAGCCCCACATAGAGCATGTTACAGTAATCCAGCCAGGAAGTAACTAGGGCGTGTGTCACACTGGCCAGATCAGATCTCTCAAGAAACAGATGTAGCTGGCACACTAGTTTTCATTGCGCAAATGCACTCATGGTAACCATGGAGACCTGGGCATCCAGGCTACTCCTATTGTAACTAAAGCTACCTTTGAAAACTGTTACATTGAAAGTGAGATGAAAAAATTAAAGATACAAATTGAGGGCAAAATTTTAAAAGTGGGTTTCTACTTTTCAGATGGGGTTTTTAATTCAGATGGGGTTTTTAATTTTTTCTTTAGTTTGTGCGTATGTTTGTAAAGAATGCATGAACAGGTATTTGACTCACTAAAGCAATATCTACTGAATAATTCCATGTTCTTGTAAGTTTCAGACGTCTTCTTGCTGCCTTCTTTCTCTACACCCACAAAACTAGTCTTCACTTTATCTAAATGCCTGAGTTATTGTTTAATATAAAGGTTCTTCTTAATGGACTTTAGGGGAGAAAGAAGCCTGTTTTCTGAGAAGGGACGACTTTATTCCGATTAAAAATGCCTTTTTATACAAACATGGTGGGGGGTCGCAGATTACTTGGCTATTATAAAAGGAGGGTGACAACTCAAAAAAGGTTGGGAACCACTGTAATAAAGAAATATCTAAATACACAGTGCTCCTTGTCACCAGGACTATTTGGGAGTAACCACATATATCATTCCCCTTCACGGATTGCTGCCTTGTCGTGGCGAAGGGGCTTGAGTAATTCAGAGAAGCTATGGGCTATGCCGTGCAGGGACACCCAAGACGGACAGGTCATAGTGGAGAGTTCTGACTAAACGCGATCCACCTGGAGCAGGAACTGGCAAGCCACTCCAGTATCTTTGCCAAGAAAACTCCATGGACAGAAACAAAAGGCTAAAAGATATGGCGCTGGAAGATGAGCCCCTCAGGTCGGAAGGCGTCCAACATGCTACTGAGGAAGAGCGGAGGACAAGGACAAGTAGCTCCAGAGCTAATGAAGTGGTTGGGCCAAAGCCGAAAGGACGCTCAGCTGCGGACGTGCATGGAAGTGAAAAGAAAGTCCGATGCTGCAATGAAAAATACTGCATAGGAACCTGGAATGTAAGATCTATGAACCTTGGTAAGCTGGATGTGGTCAAACAGGAGATGGCAAGAATAAACATTGACATCCTGGGCGTCAGTGAACTAAAATGGACAGGAATGGGCGAATTCAATTCAGACGATTATCATATCTACTATTATGGGCCAGAATCCCATAGAAGAAATGGAGAAGCCCTCATAGTCAACAAAAGAGTGGGAAAAGCTGTACTGGGATACAATCTCAAAAATGATAGAATGATTTCAATACGAATCCAAGGCAGACCTTTCAACATCACAGTCATCCACGTTTATGCACCAACCACCCATGCTGAAGAGGCTGAAATTGACCAATTCTATGAAGACTTACAACACCTTCTAGAACTGACACCAAAGAAAGATGTTCTTGTCATTATAGGGGATTGGAATGCTAAAGTAGGGAGTCAAGAGATAAAAGGAACAACAGGTAAGTTTGGCCTTGGAGTTCAAAACGAAGCAGGGCAAAGGCTAATAGAGTTTTGTCAAGAGAACAAGCTGGTCATCACAAACACTCTTTTCCAACAACACAAGAGGTGACTCTACACATCGACATCACCAGATGGGCAATACTGAAATCAGATTGATTATGTTCTCTGCAGCTAAAGATGGAGAAGCTCTATACAGTCAGCAAAAACAAGACCTGGAGCTGATTGTGGCTCTGATCCTCAGCTTCTTATAGCAAAATTCAAGCTTAAACTGAAGAAAGTAGGAAAAACCACTGGGCTAGTCAGGCATAATCTAAACCAAATCCCTTATGAATACACAGTGGAAGTAAAGAACAGATTTGAGGAACTAGATTTGGTGGACAGAGTGCCTGACGAACTATGGATGGAGGCTCGTAACATTGTACAGGAGGCAGCAACAAAAACCATCCCAAAGAAAAGGAAATGCAAGAAACCAAAGTGGCAGTCCAACGAGGCCTTACAAATAGCAGAAAAGAGAAAGGAAACAAAATGCAAGGGAGATAGGGAAAGTTACAGAAAACTGAATGCTGACTTCCAAAGAATAGCAAGGAGAGACAAGAGGGCCTTCTTAAATGAACAGTGCAAAGATATAGAGGAAAATAATAGAAAGGGAAAAACCAGAGATCTGTTCAAGAAAATTGGAGATATAAAAGGAACATTTTGTGCAAAGATGGACATGATAAAGGACAAAAATGGTAGGGACCTCACAGAAGCAGAAGACATCAAGAAGAGGTGGCAAGAATACACAGAGGAATTAAACCAGAAAAATCTGGATGTCCCGGACAACCCAGATAGTGTGGTTGCTGACCTTGAGCCAGACATCCTGGAGAGTGAAGTCAAGTGGGCCTTAGAAAGCACGGCTAACAACAAGGCCAGTGGAGGTGATGGCATTCCAGTTGAACTATTTAAAATCTTAAAAGATGATGCTGTTAAGGTGTTACACTCAATATGCCAGCAAGTTTGGAAAACTCAGCAGTGGCCAGAGGATTGGAAAAGATCAGTCTACATCCCAGTCCCAAAGAAGGGCAGTGCCAAAGAATGCTCCAACTACCGTACAATTGCACTCATTTCACACGCTAGCAAGGTTATGCTCAAAATCCTACAAGGTAGGCTTCAGCAGTATGTGGATCGAGAACTCCCAGAAGTACAAGCTGGATTTCGAAAGGGCAGAGGAACTAGAGACCAAATTGCTAACATGCGCTGGATTATGGAGAAAGCCAGAGAGTTCCAGAAAAACATCTACTTCTGCTTCACTGACTACACAAAAGCCTTTGACTGTGTGGACCACAGCAAACTATGGCAAGTTCTTAAAGAAATGGGAGTGCCTGACCACCTTATCTATGTCCTGAGAAATCTATATGTGGGACAGGAAGCAACAGTTAGAACTGGATATGGAACAACTGATTGGTTCAAAATTGGGAAAGGAGTATGACAAGGCTGTACATTGTCTTCCTCCTTATTTAACTTATATGCAGAATACATCATGCGAAAGGCTGGACTGGAAGAATCCCAAGGCAGAATTAAGATTGCTGGAAGAAATATCAACAACCTCAGATATGCAGATGATACCACTGTGATGGCAGAACTTGATGAGGAATTAAAGAACCTCGTAATGAGGGTGAAAGAGGACAGCGCAAAAAATGGTCTGAAGCTCAACATCAAAAAAATCATGGCCACTAGTTCCATCACCTCCTGGCAAATAGAAGGGGAAGATATGGAGGCAGTGACAGATTTTACCTTCTTGGGCTCCATGATCACTGCAGATGGTGACGCCTGCTTCTTGGGAGGAAAGCGATGACAAACCTAGACAGCATCTTAAAAAGCAGAGACATCACCTTCCCGACAAAGGTCCGCATAGTCAAAGCTATGGTTTTTCCAGTAGTGATGTATGGAAGTGAGAGCTCGACCATAAAGAAGGCTGACCGCCGAAGAATTAATGCTTTTGAATTGTGGTGCTGGAGGAGACTCTTGAGAGTCCCCTGGACTGCAAGGAGAACAAACCTATCAATTCTGAAGGAAATCAACCCTGAGTGCTCACTGGAAGGACAGATCCTGAAGCTGAGGCTCCAATACTTTGGCCATCTCATGAGAAGAGAAGACTCCCTGGAAAAGACCCTGATGTTGGGAAAGTCTGAAGGCAAGAGGAGAAGGGGACGACAGAGGACGAGATGGTTGGACAGTGTCATCGAAGCTACCAACATGAATTTGACCCAACTCCGGGAGGCAGTGGAAGACAGGAGGGCCTGGCGTGCTCTGGTCCATGGGGTCACAAAGAGTCGGACACAACTTAATGACTAAACAACAACAACATATATCATTTAACCTTCTGAAGCCTTATCTCTCTTCCAGAATTTTATTGACTTTATTAATCATGTTCTGCTAGTCCTTCAACTGTTTTTCATAAATCTTTATTTATTTATATAAATAGAAAATATATCTTGGGTAGTATCATTTTGCATGCTGTGATTCTGCGAATCCATGACAATCCAATTTTCCTTAAATCATCAAACTTATTTTTATTTTTCGTTTCAGTAATTTTCAAGGAAGAAGAAATGTGCTTCTCTGCTAGAAGGGGTTTGGAATTTGGAGGAGTGATTACCATAAAATATTCCTTCTTCTCTTACCTCCGTGTAAGAAAAAATAAAATGCAGCTATCATTCTGTTTGATCCCAGGATGTGGAGGAACCAAAGGCATTTTTTCTTTTCACATATAGTCTGTGCATGCAATAGTTCTTGTATGCGGTTCTCAGCTTTGTACCGTTTCCCCGAAAATAAGCCCTAACCTGAAAATAAGCCCTAGTATGATTTTTCAGGATGCTCGTAATATAAGCCCTACCCCCAAAATAAGCCCCAGTTAAGTGAAACCCCGCCCTCCACCCTTGTGCAACAACCAGAAGATGACATGCCTGTATTTGAATAAATGTAGATTGTTGTACATGAAAAAAATAAAACATCCCCTGAAAATAAGCCCTAATGTGTTTTTTGGAGCAAAAATTAATATAAGACCTTGTGGCGTTCACCCTTATTATGCTGAATAGGTTATGCATTATTCATGTTTTAGGCAAATGTGGTTGAGAGGCGGAGCCGAGAGAGAGGTTAAAAGACGGAGCCTGAGAGGAGGAGTCAGTCAAGAGTGGAGTTCAGTGAGAGTCAGAGTTAGAGAGAGAGGGAGAGAGAGATAGTTGGGAGATCTGAGGTGTGATTAGTCTGAGGAGTGAATAGTAACCGGTGAGATTTAAATAGAAGTTTGATGCTTGATGAACCTGAAGTAAATACTTATGAATTATTAAAGAAACATCTGTAATTAATAAACCTGTTTTAAGAAAAAGTGAAAACTGAATGGACCTTCATCTTTCCTAAGTAAAGTACGTTGACTTAGTGATCAACTGGTGGCAGCGTGTGAAAAGGTGTTTGGTTTGCCTTCGTGTGCTCTGTGTTTGGAAGAGAAACAGGGGCAACGAGGGGCAAACGTCACAGACCTTGTCTTATTTTCAGGGAAACACGGTACGTACATGTATGATTCCTCGTAGGAGAACTACAGGGCCCCCAACATGACACTTGTCCCAGGCCCCATAAAGTTTTTAGGGCATGTCTCACCTCAGGTGCTAGTTATCTTATGGATGGCCAAGCTTCTTGGGAGTAGTAAGTTGCACTGAACTGAATAGACAAGGAACAGGATTCCCCTGTGAAAGAAAAATAAAACTGAAGATTCCTGATTGGTTCAATTTAAACTTTTTCCTTGTAGTTCATCCTGGTTTTATTTTGTTGTCCCCCCCCCCCCCCGGAACTTTTAATTATATAGTGAAAACTGAGAAAAGATGAACTGGGATTTGCATAAAAGGGAGAAAAAAGAGGCTTTGAAGTGCACAAGCAAATCTTCTCCATCTTTATTCGTCATGTAGAAAGAAATGTCTTGATAGCTGGATCTTTTTTCTAACTGCAGTGTAAGGGACAGAAGTTGCAAAACATTCCCTTCTTTTATATGCCTAGAATCCTTCATGGAATCTAGCTGTTTTGTGATGGAAGGAAGACAACCTTGCTTGGATATTAAGAAGGAGCACAGTGCCCTCTGGTGGCTGACCTTGCCGCAGAAATGTTTTTATTTCTTGGGAATTGTCTCGTCTGTATCGACAATTAATATAATAATAATCTTAGAACTGCAAAGCTGGAAGGGACCCTATGGATCATTGAATCCCTGTCAAGGAGGCACAGTGGGGAATCAAATGCTGCAGCCAGATGCCAATGAGCTATCTAGCAGTTCATTATATGAGACCAAAAACAACAAAAACAAAACAAACAAAAACAAAAAAAATCAAGAGATGAAAACATTGTGGCACCTTTAAGACTAACTGCTATATTTTAATGTGAGCTTTCATGGATCAAATCCACTTGCTCAGCCATACGAGTGAGATTATATGACTGTCATATTTATACATGGCTGTGACCAGGTGGGGTTACAGATAACAAAGTGACAATGGTTTGCAAGTAAAGAAATAGACTATTAGTCTGTGGATAATGTCAGTTATGATGAGCAATGGTCATGTTGTCCTTTATCTGTATCCTCAGGTGGTCAAATGTTTCTTCTGTTTTGCCTTTTGTTTAATATGCTTGCACAAACTAACACAGCTCTCCATCAGACCTTTTAAATTCTTGATTCTGAAGTGGCAAGTTATTCCACTGTTCTGGAACAAAGCAAATTTAGGTTGACAGATGTAATGTTCAAAGAAGTAGCTGTGTTAGTCTGTGCAAACATATTCAAATAAAATTTTTTTGTGGGACCTTAAAGACTAACAGTTATATTTCAGTTTGAACTTTCATGGATGTATCCACTTCTTGAGACTGGATGACAGAGAAGATGAACATAATTTACAGCACAAGATGTATACAACCACTAACCTGAAAATATTGAAACAGATGTACAATTGCTTATTTTAACAGTAAGCAATATATTATTATTATTATTATTATTATTATTATTATTATTATTATTATTATTATTATTATTATTATTATTATTTCACTTGCAGCTTCAAGCTTTTCACTCATTTGTATATATCATCAAATTGACGTTAGCCTAAACCTACTGTATATATAGGGACGTGGTGGCGCTGCGGGTTAAACCGGAGAAGCCTCTGTGCTGCAAGGTTGGAAGACCAGCAGTCGTAAGATCGAATCCACATGACGGAGTGAGCTCCTGTCGCTTGTCCCAGCTCCTGCCAACCTAGCAGTTCGAAAGCATGTAAAAATGCGAGAAGATAAATAGGTACCACCATGGTGGGAAGGTAACGGCATTCCATGTCTAGTCGCGCTGGCCACGTGACCACGGAAACTGTCTTCGGACAAACGCTGGCTCTATGGCTTGGAAACGGGGATGAGCACCGCCCCCTAGAGTTGGACACAACTGGACTAAATGTCAAGGGGAACCTTTACCTTTTACTGTATCTTTAGTAGGTATTATGTTCAGGTTAGTATGCCAGCGATTTTTAACCCCTAAATTCCCAAGAAGTATATAACATGAACCACTGAATGCACCCCAAATAAAAAATTAGGACATATAAACAGCATTCTAGACAGTCAATACCTCATGGTAGCATCAAAATAGATTGATATTTACTGAATACATCTACTCGTATATCCATTTTTTTCAAAGAGATACCCATGGAAGGTAGCTATGATACACATATATATTTGGTAAGAATTTGTGTATGACCTAGATCTGCCCGAATCACTCGTTCTAGCCAAGATGGGCGGCTGAGGGGCCTAACGCCGAGGGAGGACCGGAGAGAAAGAACAAGAAACCGGGCCTTCTCTGCAGTGGCCCCTTGCCTATGGAACAGTCCGCCCGCAGAGATCTGTCTGGCTCCCTCGTTGGGTGTTTTTAAGAGCAAACTTCAGACCTGGCTCTTTAGGCAGGCTTTCCCTCCTGTCATCACCTAATTACTTTTGCCATCTTGAATTATATTATTACTGTAGTCTTTATTTTATTATATTGTTTTTACTTTTATGTATTATTGTTAGCTGCCCAGAGTAGACTTCGGTTTAGATAGGCTGAATAAAATAAATAAATAAATAAATATGATGACCATCAGGCTGAACTTTTCCCCATTAGGTTTATCTAAGTGTCAGTGGCACTTTTAAAGGAATCTCTCTCTACACCTTACTGCTGTTACAATGCTTAACACGTATACTGTATTCAGTATTGTTACAAGTAATATTTCTTACTTTTAAAAAGGAATGGACCCTTCTTATTTTTTGTTTTGTGTTGCTTTTCAAGGGTCTAAGAGACAAATTTTAAAACTTAAGATTTTGTCTCCAGGACAGGTGAGGAGTACATAACCCCCATCACCTGGTCTTCAGAAGCCACTACAAGAGGGAAGGAACAGGATACCTAACACTGTGAATGTCTGCCACTTGTTCCTAAAAATTCTGAATATTTCCTCCCTTTTGGAGATTACTCAGGGAGTGAATATGGTTAAGAATTAACTCTAGTTAAGAACCACTGGCTTATGTCTTTATGCAGGAATTTTACTCATCTGTATCTGATCAAAAATAAAATATCATTTTTGCCTTCCTTACAGGTACAGGTTCTTAAGGCTGCGGGCATGGGTTACAATTTGAGCAGTTATTCAAAGGTATTCCCAGTGAAACCAGGAGGGCTTACGTCTGTGTACACATTTAGGATAGCAGTTTAAAGTTTCTTTTCTTGAAACCTTCCATAGTGCTAGACTTCAGACCCAGACATTACATATCGAGTTAGTGAAAGGCAGAATAAAGTGCTGAATGGAATAGACTCCCCCCCCCCTCAGTAAGAATGGCACTGACCCCTCCCCCCCCCGTTTCAGAAACGACGTAACCACCTTTCCTCCGCCCACGAACCAGAAACTGCTTTCTCAGGCTATTGCGGACCTTTGGCGTTACTTACGTTACTTTCGTTTCTCTCGGCGTTCACCACTCCCCCCCCATTCTGAGTACCTCGGTTGGTGGCAAGCGGCAGCGGATTGGCCAATTCCTCCCGACTTTGGCCACGATGATTGGCTGCGCGACGCGGGTCTCCCGCCCCTCGAACAAGGGCGCAAGCGATTGGCTCGCTCATCCTCTCTGCCGTCCAACGGGACCTCGACCGAGTGGTCCCGCCTTCCCTCCTTCCTCCGGTTTAGACTCCCCGCCCCGACTCCGGCCCGTTTCCCGTGAAAGTCCGGGCCTCTGCGTATCGGGATGAGCTGCGCTGCTTCCCCATGGAGACAAAGCGGGCCGAGATTCCCAGCAGCGTCCTGGACGACCTGTGCAGGTAACGCCCCCGTCCTTTTAAAGCGGTGGCGGTGGCGGTGGCGAGGAAGGACTGGGTCTGACCTGAGGCAGCCCACCCGCTCCTTCCCCTGGACGTCGCCCGCCGGTCCTCCCGTGGGGAGTTTCTGGAGGGCAGCCGGAGCTTCTTTCCCTCCCTTCAGGCGTCGCACCTGGAGGAGGAGGAGGAAGAGGAGGAGAGACGCTTTTCTCGGTTACGTATTTTGTTCGCCAGAGGGAACTCCGGCATTGAGGACTACCTGGAATTTGTGGGTTGTCTTAAACAGTTTACAGGGAAGGGAATTCCGGACGACTGTTGGTATATATTTTTGTGTGTCAGGGAAAGCGAGAGAGAGGTGAGGCAGAAGTGTATTTCAGGACTCTTTGTGGTTGTACAGAAGATGGTACCGAGCATGAGAACTTTTATTTATTTAAAAATATTTTTATCCCGCCTTTCTCCTGAAGAAAAGCCCAACAACCCTTTGTTTCATGTCAGTACAGAGAAAAACAAAACCCAAATAAAAACAATTGATATGGAATTAGGACTTGAATATTTCTAATTAAAAAAGTGAGTTTATCTTTATTCAAGCACTGATGCAACTATGAATACATTTTACGTTCCTTGCAGAACAACCATAAAGGCCGAGGTAACCACCAAGCAAAATTAAGGTTTGTTTCTAGCAGTTTGTTTGGTATGCCTCCAGCCCCCTCTGTCTTTTTGGCTATAAACTAAATGCTGTATTATTTTTGAAATTTTGTGGGGTTTTAGGCCACCTCAGAATCACATAATAGTCTGTATGAAATTTTTGAGAAAACCTTGTCACACATAAGATTGCAAAAAAGAGGATGGACTAAATAGAGCAATGTATTCAGTATGTTATCCAAAAATATAATGAGGAAGAATGGAAACCAAACTATTTGACCCCCTTAAGACTAATAAATGTATTTCAGTATATGCTTTTGTGGATTGCACTCTTAATTCAGAAATATTGTGTTGATTTTTTTATTTGTTGCTGAAGCAGAGAGGTGGCTGTCTCTGAAAACTGCTACAACGGTGGGGAAGGAGTAGGAAAGGAAATGTTGCAGCAAGACTCGCTGGTGTTAGACTTAGCTGGACATAGCCCCTAGTTTTGCTAAAAACAATGAAGGCTATGGAAAGCAGTAGATCATGCATTTTCTCTTTGAAATACGTATAGTGGCCAGTGTTGCAAGTCAGAGCTGCCCCTGTCCAGTGGGAGGCCTACAGGTCCCCATTGTAGAAAAGTTAAAGAGAATCTCAGGGAGTTTCTGTATTGCCAAGGTTGGAGATAATTTACACCATGGTTTAAATCACTATTCAGGAAAACATGATTTAATTGTTTCTAACTTTCTAAAAAGTGCCCTCCAATTGTTCGATAAATATTTTTCACAATCTCCTTGCTCAGATTGACTTCACCTTTAGTAATCTGCTATTCATTGACACCTTCAGTGTTTAAAAATATGCACTTCCAGAGAGAAATGAAGGTCTTCACTGTATTGCAGAGGGGAACAATACTAGAGTTGTCACTTCACAGGAATAAGCACCACTTTAAGAAACCATTGAACATTGGCTCCCGAGAATTTCCAACATTGTAGAGAAAAAACAATCTCCAAATATGACATTAGTCAGTAGCTGTAAAGCAGTGCTGTTCAGACCTCTTTATTCCCATCTCCATATACATCTATTAATAATTAGGTATCTTTGGACACACAAACTTAGTTTGAGTTGTTTTCTGATGGTATCTTCTATACTGAATACTGGACTGTGTATAAAACCTTTAAAATGTTATAAGTACATAGTCTCATGGTATAAAATTGGTTTTATAATCTATTTTATAGAGAGATACTAAAGCTCTAACATTTTAAATTAGCACTATTGTCACATAGAACTTTACCTAAACAAAAACAATTTCAAAGGGAAAATTATTTAAAAAATCAAGTTTAAAATTTGCAGAACAAAATAATTAATTGATTTTTATTCATTCTGGTCAGTCAGTGCCAATCTGGATGGTATTTTATGGTTGGGTGGACAAACCCTCAGTCTAGGTGGTATGAAATCCTCTTCTTCCAGTGCAGGGCCTGTTGTAATGACAGTTGGTCAGTGGTCGAAATTGTTAAAGTTAATGGTTTTTGAATATTAATCTTTACTGTGTATAGCATGCTTTCAGGTTAAAAAAGAGCAGGATGAGAGAAGTGAAATAACTTCCACCAGGTTTTAGTTGTGCCCCTGAAACATGTTTTTTGAAACACCATGAAAGCCTGTAAGAAAATGCCTGCTCAGCAGGTAAGAAAATATGCCCTCAGCCAGGCCACGCATATTATTGCCTGACAACCTAAAACTAAATTTTGTTAATCTTCCTAATTATCTTGTTAAACTGAAGTACCTAACTATGTGGTCTCATTTAAAAGACAACTGGAAACAGTTATCTCTCTGCGTGTAGTTTCCTGTTTTAAAAGTTGTGGAGAATTTTCCTTTTCATCTTTTGAACATTGTATAATACAATACTTTCAGTCTCGAGATCAAGGAGTGTCTTAAGTTCTGTTACAGTGAGACACTCAGAATGGAGCTATGACTTGTTCCTAAAGCAGTTAGCAATTCGGTCTCCATGTATTCTCGAAGGCTTTCACGGCCGGGATCTGATGGTTTTTGTGGGTTTTTCGGGCTCTTTGGCTGTGTTCTGAAGGTTGTTCTTCCTAACGTTTCGCCAGTCTCTGTGGCTGGCATCTCCAGAGGACATGTCGTTAGGAAGAACAACCTTCAGAACACAGCCAAAGAGCCCGAAAAACCCACAACAGCAGCCATCAATTCAGTCTCCACTTTTTCCATCCTTGAAATGTTTAGCTTTGTTCTCATTTATTTAATTAGTTTGTGTCCAATGGTATATTCAAGAAAGTCTAAAGTTTATTTCTTTGTTTCAGTGAACTGAATTTGCCCAGAGTTAGATAAAGGAGCAACCTAGGGAACAGTGGGAAAGAATATGAATGGTGTTGTGGTGCACTTTGCTTGATGACTGCTGCTTGGGAGCTCTGTGGTTTATTTATTGTGTCATCTGAACAAATATGCCTCTACCTCTGTATGTTTGTTTTCCAACAAGGCAAAGAAAGTAGCTTAGATTTGTTCCAAATTTGTTTCTCTGGTGTGTTGTGAGAGGATTGGAAGCAAATTGGGGTCCTACAAATCTGTTCATCTTGCTGAATCTTCAAAAAAGCTAATCTTGTGATTGCCACTAGGAGCGTCAATCAATCAATCAAAATGTCCTAGATCTTTTTAAACCCATTGATGGATTTTATGTGTTTGAACAGTCTTTTCTAAATCGGATTTTATTGCCTAATGATTACAGTTCAAAGCTGTTTCTTCTTCTTCACACATTTTATAGTTTCATAAATATCTTAAAAGTTTCCTAACATTATTTCTTCCCACTCTTCAACAGTCGATTTATTTTGCACATCCCCAGTGAGGAGCGAGACAATGCGATCCGTGTGTGTTTTCAAGTTGAACTGGCCCATTGGTTTTACTTGGATTTCTACATGCAGAATACACCAGGATTACCTCAGTGTGGGATAAGAGATTTTGCTAAAGCTGATATCCTTTAAATTAATATGTTGTAATTTTGTTAAAAACAAGCAGCAAAACTGTCTATAACTTTGAATCTGTCTCCATAAAGAATTGGACTATATTGTGAAAGACAAAAATACTCAGGAGTAAGTGACTTAGAAATCAGTATGCCAAGTGCTTTAAGTGCTATGGGGTGTGGAATTGCTTTTGCTTTAGTGCTTGTTGCTGTGTTATTCATTTAGAATTGCTGAATGTTAATTATCAGACTGTGGGGTTTTCCTTGTATCAGGCAGGATTTGATTTAAATCACTACTTAGACTCAACTTAATCGTGTTATTCCCCCCAAAGTGCTCTTTTGCTTGCTATATTTATGCATGTTTTAAGCAACTGATTTTATTTTAGAAAGCTTTCAGATTAGTTTTGTAGCTTCATTAGAAAATGAATTACTGTTTTAGTTAATAAAACTTATTGAAACAGAATATTTATGAAGGCACTGGAAGGTGAACAGTCTCAGTTGAACAGGTTAATCATCATGAATATTCAGAGGATCTTATGTTACTTTATTAGGGCAGTCATGAACTCTGGAGAGACACTGTAACTATTCTATTTAAGTAAAACCGCACTCTGGTGGATTTTTGTTTCATCAGTAGTAACTTTATAATGACTGAAATCCTGCTCACACATATGCTGTGTAAGGCTGATGATATCATCAGCTGCAGCTATTTTTTAGAAACAAAAAAAATTGTCACCTGGAATTGTTTAGCTATTACTGCTTGCTCAGTGGTTTAGATATCTGCTTGTGGAGCCAGAGGTTGGGAGTTTTCCCCACTGTACCTCCTTGATAGGAGTTGGACCCAATGATCCATAGGGTCCCTTTCAGCTCTGCAGTTCAATAATGATAATATTTGGAAACAAAGGCAAATTGCAAATCAGGCTATAACTACTATATAGCAGAAAGCATAGATCTCAAACAGGGACCTTCCCTCTGCTTCTCCTTCGGGTTTCAGGAACACATCACATCCTGAAAAACGCTGACTGTGCTCTTATTGCTAGATTTTTGGTATGATAAACTTTGCCGAACCACATTCTTAATGTTTTTTCTTTCCACGATGTAGGCTAAATAGTATTCAGGATTGGTTTTTTAAGAGTGCCCCTTGTCTGTGCATGTGTATATCGGTTCTTGATGGCACATAACCCCCTGGAAATATAAAAAAACCCAGAGGGGGGGAGACACCTCCAGGGAGAAGAGATCCCTGGATACTCATGAGAGGGAACGAGTCAGGTTTGGAGGGGGAGTGGACACACCACCCCTGCTGCAGGGGTACTCCCATAGACTGGGAGAGTTTTGGGGGAGCACCCCATTGAATCCCTATGTTCCATTAGATTTTTGTTCTGATAGTTTTTACAAATTGTAACTATTATATGAAAATGGGCCTTCTGAAGTGGTGGTAAGCAACCCATTATGATGCTGAATAAAAGCAATGTTGTTAAAACAGATGTCTCTTTGTTTGTGGGAGAGGGTCTTGGGGCAAACCAGAATGTTGGAAATGAACTCACTCACATTACCCCGTATTTTAATAGACAAATGGCTGGAAAACAAAGCAGTGACTCCTCCATCCTCTTCTTTTTCTTTTAATTTCTGTGCCTCCTCTCTGGGTTGCATTGTGGAAACAAAGCAAGGAAATGGTTGAGGCAGTTAGAGGCCTCTTTTATCCAAGGTGAAAAGTAATAATAGTGGGCTCAAAGGGCTGCTGTTGGTGCTAATAAAAGTTGGAGTTCAGAAACACTCATAGGTTCTGCTTTGGAGAACTCTGAATCAGTACTGTTAAGGATAGTAGTAGGGATGATGGTGATATTGTACTGCTCCTTGCCGGCATTTTGGACAATGGCCCTACACCAAGTACGTTGCCAGTTCTGCTTCCTGTGCACACTCCCACATGTCTCACTGGAGGTGGCACAGCAGGCACTGACAGGGAGGTTCCTCTCCAACCATGGAGCATGAAGCATGGCCACCGCATCTTTATTATGAAGTGACTTCTGACTATTCCTCCCCCATTGTTTGCCATGTCGGTTTTAATAAAATATTAAAATTATTACAGTTGGTTCTATTATTGATATTAAATCTCCGTGACACAGCTTCCTGTTGAAATGAACGGCTGGATTTTTCTGAATACAACATGCATAAAGAAAGGAAGTACTCAATAGAAATGTAGTCATAAAATTTGAATTGTGATTATGTGTGTTCTCATGCAGTAAATTTCCTTGACACTCTGTACTTTTTAATCATTGCCCCTTTTTACTGCCTCAAGGTGAAGATGTGCAGAAGGTTTTAGATGAATGGAAAGAGTACAAAATGGGAGTGCCAACCTATGGTGCAATTATTCTTGATGAATCTCTTGAAAATGTAAGATTTTCTCATCTGGAGAAAAATGACTTCTTACGGAATAAAACTAGCAATAAACTAGATGTTAACTTTTAGGCCAGCCTACTTGGATGTACATATTTTGAAGGGTTTTAAAAGCTATGCTTTACATGTAAACACTAGTTGAATAACTGAATAATACATCTGTCTTTTTGAGAGTTTTTTTTCCCATTATGTTAAAATTATAGGCTTGTTTCCCTCCCCCAGTCCAGTTTTTATGAATGTAAATTGTACCAGTTTGTTTTACACGAGCTGATTTCACCTTTATCAGTGCTAAATTAGGTCCTGAAATTAGTGTTTAAACTTTGCAGGTGCTGCTGGTCCAAGGATACTTGGCAAAGTCTGGCTGGGGATTTCCAAAAGGAAAAGTGAATAAAGAAGAGGCTCCGCATGATTGTGCTGCTAGAGAGGTGATTAAGTTGCTTTTCTGTTGTCTGAACAATGGCACTGAAATGTTCCTGTCTACATTCTTTGAAGTGAATAGAATTTAATATCAATGGTACAGAACTAGTTTTTTCCAAATTGAATGGATTACTTGCCCATGGATTAGGTTGTAATGCTATTATATTTTAATGAATGACAAACAAGGGCATTGTTTCCTAGCTTCTTAGAACTGTGAGTGAGAGATAAGAGAGATAATTAAGTAATTCTCTGTGGCTACAGTCTTGTACATCAGGAATGGATAAAGTGCAGACTGTGGGTCACTTGTTCTGTCAGGCAGTTATTGAGATTCCCCAGGGCCTCCAGTTCTGTTTAATTGAAATACAGGTTTTCAGCTCTTGAACACTCTCAGGAGTGATTTTTTGTTTTTTGTTTTAAGCAAGTGGGAGGCTCTCTCAAGCCTTCCCCAGCCAAAAATCAGAACAGGAAGTGTTATGTTTAGTTTTATTATTTTAAAAAAATCTATCTATTTGTATTTTGAGTCCATTTCCTGGCTTGACATAGCCTATGGTAAGTGCTGGAGGTGAAACCCCCCCCCCCCCAATCAACCAAAGTTGCCTACCCTGATATACATACTTCATTGTGGTAGGTTGCATTGAACTCAGCTGGGCTTACATCTGAGTAGACATATAACATTGCACTGTAAATATCAATGAGTTAGTTTTCGGAATTAGAGGACCTTTAAAATTCATAGACATCATTATCTCTGGTGAAGTTTGTACTTCCATTTCCACTTTGTAAAATCAGCTCTAGTTTTCTAAATTAGAAGTTATTGGTCAGATTTCTAATTTCTTTTAGCTATAAGTGGAAACAACCAGTTATGTAGTACCTAACGTTTTGCTCTGGTCTGTATGTTTTAAGGTGTTTGAAGAAACTGGCTTTGATATAAAAGACTACATCAATAAAGATGATTATATTGAATTACGAATCAATGATCAGCTGGCACGCTTGTACATCATTCCAGGAATTCCAAAGGAAACAAAATTTAATCCCAAAACAAGGAGAGAGATTCGGGTAAATACTCCATCTTTGACTTGTTAGGAAGGTGTGAATGAATTCTTAAATATGAATAAATTAATGATGTTCCAGTATTAAACCATGGCCACATGTCATAAGAAGTCATAACAACACTATTCCTTAGTGTAGTGTAGTTCTGGCATGTGCAGCATTAGTGCTGTTGTTTTCAGATGCACATAGAAATAGTTTGTAACAGCAGAATGCATCCTGTTCTCCAGAGGCATATTCCATTGTATTCTGTTTTATCCATTGGACAGTCAAGTCCTAAGTACTAGAAGTGATGACATTCATCTTGGAGCTACAGCTGCAACTGATGTCCTGCCGGCTCACAGCAGTCAGGACAGATGATAGGCTGGGATAGTTTTTCACTGTTCCCCCAGATGATTTTTCCTCAATTTTTTTTCCCTAATTGAAATCAGCGGAAGAGAAATGAACGACACTTTATTCAGGCTGGAGTCATTAAAGGCTTTACGTGCCTCCACTTAGGTCCCTCTGTTTAATACATCAGCAGTCCCTGGAACTTCTGGAGCATGAACAGAGGCCTCCTCAGTGGACATGCAGTTTTAGCCATGGAGTGACATTTCTATTCCATTCTAACCCGTGGGTGAGGATTGATCATAAATCTTTAATTGCACCTGGACCATTCTTTCCTAAAGCTCTGTACACCAGAATCACTAAAATAACAATCTCCTTTGATGGGCATTTATAATGAAACAAGGGGGAGTTAAACTCTGTTTTATCTTTGTGCTCATCAGTGTGAAAGGGTTCTGGAGAAAATTATAAATCCAATGGCAGAGGAATCTGTAAATCAGGAAGAAGTTATATCCATCTCCCAGGAACCAAAGCTGCAGATCTTCTCGCAGGTCTCATATTTTGTACTTGGACTGCAGGTTGAGATTCAGTCCTGACAGGATCATTCAGTCATGTGAAAAAGGAAGTACACCCTCTTTGAATTCTATGGTTTATGTATCAGGACATAATAAAAATCATATGGTTCTTTGCAGGTCTGAAAATTAGGTATCTACAACCTCAGGTGAACAACAGCACAGAACATACTACACCATGTCATGATTTATTTAACAAAAATAAAGCCAAAAATGGTCTGCTTTCTTTTTCACATGACTGTATGTTATTACCAACAGAAGATAAGAGACTATGGGGTAACGGCAAGGGAATATTTGTATCAGAAATGACCTGTCTTGTACATGTGAAGGAATAAAGTCGTATTCTTTCATTGGATTTATAGTGGAGAATGTTATCCGGTGTGGATAGATACACAACATAAAGGAATACATTAAACAATATCTGGAATCTTGTTGGTGTTCACGTAAGGGTCATGTAACTTGCCTAGGCTAATTGTGCTGAATGATTTGTTCCTGGGGCCCCATCTTGGTTGCACAGCAGGAGCGTGACCAAACATGTGACTGAGATGCTAGCTCGCACCATGTCACTTAACTTGCAGTTAGCAAGTCCACAACATTATTAGCAGGCATGGGATTTTTGGATTTTTTTTCACTACAGTTACCATAATTCACCAGAACTTTTCCCAGTCAGAATTCTGGCACTTATAGCCAAAAAATCCAAGTCCTCCGAAGAGTTTCAGTACATGCATCTGAGGCCCAGAATGTGGGACTTGCTAAGCTCCATGGAACTAGAAGGGGTTGTGGGGGTTGATCATTTTTTTTTGAGAGCCATGGACCGTAGCAAGACCCACCTACTCTCTCTGAAATGGTTCCAGAGAAGAGCATGCTTGGCCTCAGATGTGTGTACTAAAACATCTCTGAGGATTTGGATTTTTGGGATGCAGATGTCGGAATTCTGATGAATAGTGGTAAGTGTAGTGAAAAAAAATGTGAAAATCTCATGCCTAATCATCAGAATTCTGGCTGGTAAGATTTTCTGGTAGTGGCAAAGTGCTTTGTGAAATGTGGTCCATTTCAAGAGTAGAGACGGATGTACTGCAGAATTCACTGTTATTATTCCTTTCAATAATTTTTGCTAAGTATAAAGAGATCTCTTTTTTATGTTTCAGAACATTGAATGGTTTTCAATTGACAAACTGCCTTGCCATAGAAATGACATGACTCCGAAGTCCAAGCTAGGTTTGGCACCTAACAAGTTTTTTATGGCAATTCCCTTCATCAGGTATGCTTTTCAGATGGGAGGGGGGAAAAGCCAGATTTTTTTATATCTCACTTCCATATTGAGAGGTTTTTTTGGGGGGTGTATGCAAAGAGGATATTTTAGACCTCATTCCTAGAAGTTGGATATTACTGGCTTAATGTTATGCTCTTTGCAGACCACTGAGAGACTGGCTTTCTCGACGGTACGGAGATTCCTCAGACAGTGACAATGGATTCGCATCTACCTGTAGCGGCACTCCACCTAAACTCAGTATAGAAAAAATGAGGTAGCAGAACTGGCACAATTTTTACAGTAGTCTTCTTATAAATAACAGAGTGTTTTCATTGTTCAGTGAAGAAAGTGATAAATTGTTTTAGATAGACTTAGTCTGTTTGCTGGAAGTAGGCTGTTGCCCTGACCTTCTAAATGTAGGAGCAGAAATAGTAATGCAGTGTTCCATAGTTAGAAAAATGCTTTGCATATGTGTAAACTAGTGCTGGTGGTGCTTGATAGCTTGAGGTAGAAAACTTTAAAAAGGAAAAGGTTTGCATTGCAAACTTGTAAGAGCTTATACAAAAGTCTGCTGCATTCATTGAGGCTTTAAGTAAGCCACTGACATCAGAAAGTCTCACTAAAACTTGCAGTGGCGTTATTATTTCAGTGTTACCTGCTGTCTTAAGTGAGCAACTCTCATCCTTGTCACTGTTTTGTGCCTTGTTACTTTGTGTGAGGGACAAAGATGTGTTGGGATTTCTGTATTGTTTGAATGGTTAAACTGTTAAACATGCTTTTAGAAGTTTTTGAAATTTTGGATGGTATTGGATTCTATTGAGGAAATTTTGTTGATTGTATCCTGCCTTGAGATCTATTGATATAGGACAGGTTAAGAATATTTTAATAAATAAATATATAAAATAAGTTGAGCAGGCTTATGGTCACATTCTTGATACTGTCAGTACTGCTCACTTTGAAACAAGCATTAATGACCTAAAAAGTGCAAGATACTTTTGCAGTGGGTACTTGGCAAGAATAGTTGAACTGAACCAGTTTGTCTTGTGTTCTCATATTGCATTGATCTCCTGTTCAACTTTTCTAAACAAGCTTTTTATTTCTTAATGAATTAGATCCAAACTCCATTATAGCCAGCAGGTGTTCCCAGATAATCTTGCTGGAGACCAATGGACAAGGCATAGGCATTTACAGCAACAGAAGCCATTTAACAATCATTCGGAGGTGTCTGAAACTTTAAAACTAAAAGTGAGTTTCTTTTAGAAATCCTTTTACTAGCTCAAATTCTTTGACATTTAAGACCTTTAAACTCCTGTTAAATTTCTCAAGTGCATGGATTTTAAGTAGAAGTTGTCTTTAAGCTGGATGTGTAACTGTATGTCCTCTGAGAATATAAATACAATTTGCTCATTTTCAGAATTAATTAATTAATTTAATTAATATAATTAGATATATTTATAACATGGCATTCTGAGACCCTTAACTTTCTTTCCTTTTTCTGTGACCTTTGGTTGGCTCAGAACACACGGGGCAATGGCAGGAAGCAATACCAAGATACACCTAATCAAAAGAAAAGAACAAACGGAGTCCATGGTCAGCTGTCTAAACAAAACCAAACTTTGGTAAGATGTCCAAAAGAAATGAGGACTGTAAAGCATCAGGAATACTCATATGTACAGTAGGATCTTTAGAATTTTTTTCTATCAAAAACATTGGTAGTGTTAACTGGCACTACAAATCCGGGTGACTTTTCAGCACAGAAACTAAGAATTCCTTTTCATTGCTTTGGTTGCAAACAGGGCCTGTAATTTAAAACTCAAGACTGAGCTTTTAAGCCATGGACAAATAGCACATTTTGCTTGGCCGCTCACTGTCTGTCAGCTTTGTGTTCTTGCTGCAGCTTTGAGGGAGGTCTGTTTGTTTCAAGCTGTTCAAGAGCAGCTCAGGAAAATGTAAAGTTTTCCTGTTGCTTCTCCCAGCTATAGAGAAAGAATCTGGGACTCAGGCTTACATGTAGGTTTCTACCTTAGAATGATGTCAGTCTGTCCATAAAACATCCCCTGCGCTAATCTTGCTATGTTGGTTTGCTGTTTTAATGTTCAGTCCTGTCTCTTTAAACTCATATTTAGTGAACATGTTCCATAAATTCTGGGAAGTAATAAAACTCTTGGGGCCTGATCAAGTCGAAGTGAAGCACTTGTTCCCCCTTTCCCCCATTTGACTTTGTGGCGAACTCTTCTTCCATTGACATGAATAGAAGCATTTTGCTTCACCGTGATTTCATCAAGCATCTCAGTTGCTTTCTGGAGATTGCTAACAAAATTGTTTTCTTAATTAGAAATGTGAAAAGAAGTTGCATCCAAGAAGACTTCAAGATAATTTTGAAACAGGCAAGTATTGCTCTGTTTTCATCTATCATCATTTCTAAATGTAGTTTAGATATTATCACCAGGCAAGCAGCAGCCTGGTTCAGAGGTAACCATCTGAGTTCAATAATGCTATGTGGCATAACTTGTTTAAATTGTTCTTTTCTATTAAAGTCAAATGAAAAGTTGTTTAATGTTGGCTTACAAACCAGACCAAAAAAACAAAGTGATTTCATATTTTCATAATAAGTAGGGATTGAGCAACAGTTCAAGCAGTTCCTTATGTCGGCACTGAAGCTAGGCATGTGAAAGGGGAGGCATGAAACAGGTACCCACTTTGTTCTTGGCATGGTACTCTACAGTTTTTTGGCCTGAGAGAGTTGTATCTCAGTCAGGTCCAATGCTAGGAATTTTCCTGTGCTTTAATGTTCTGTCCCGGTTGTATAGTGCCATATCCTTATGTAATATTGACACGGCTTTACAGAGTGTAGCTGTTAATGCCAGGGAGGATGTTCATCTTCACTAAGGCATCAGTCCTTCATCTTTGAGTGAGGTCACTAAATTGTGGGGTGAGGGGGTGAAGTGTAAGTCTGAGGAAACGTGCATAGTACTAGATTGTATGTCTTTAAAGTGGGTTTTAGTGGAAAAATTCCCAACTCTAAAACATTCTCTCAGTGGCATATATTCTACAGTTCAGTATATATGTGTGGTACCTGGAGCAGAATTCTAGCTGAAATTCTCCTTAAACTGAGGAGAATTCTAGGCTGAACTCTCCTCAGTCTAAGAAGGTGAGCAATCAGTTACGTTGCATGATGGCTGAGAGAATTGATAGGCCAGAAGGCTGCCAGCATCCTCCAGAAACAGGAAGAAGCTTTTCCAGTTGGTTGGTGTCTAGCAGATGACAGCTTGCTATATCCTCCATAGGACTTGTTCTATGGAAGGAAAAATGATAGGACAAATCGATGTTGCTATCCGTCCTGTAAACTTTTTCTTATGATCAGTTTTTAGCCAATATGTGGCCAAATAAAGTGAAGCTTTTTGTTGTTGTTCTTTTATATATTACCATTTTCTGTTCTGAGCCACAGGAGACTTAACATTGCTTTTGACTCAACATTGCCTTGCTAACTATTTGTTTATCTTTTAAATGTAGAAGCAGCATATGACATGTGTTGCGTGAATGAAGACCAGCTCCTAGAACCTGGACAATCAGTGTCATGCAACGGCCATTGCAAATTCCCATTCTCCTCACAAGCTTTTCTGAGTTTTAAGTTTGATCAAGATGCTATAATGAAAAGTTTTGACCTCTGATGCCTGTTCATTTGCACAGTTCTGTCAGAGACTTGGCCCAGAGCAGTTGAACAGGTTTCTTAAATCCAGCCTTTACCGTTTCTCAGGTTTTAAAGCAGTGCAGGGACCTAGTGATGGGCTGGAAGGCTTTGTCCTCCTTGCAGTTATGGGAGAGGCTCCACACAGTGTTGTACTTTAAATGCAGTGTAGCTTATACCTGCAAAAATGCTTTCCAGTGTATCATTTGCTAGATCCTAACTATGCATTACAGGGCATTTTTTCATTTGTTTGGTGTGCTCTATGTTTACTTTTCAGAGATGTATTTCAAGCCTAGTGATGAGTTAATCTCTTACACATTTAGATTTCTTCTCATGCACAGTCTGTCTTGTTTCTGAGACTTCACTACAAGGTTGAAATGCCGGAGGACACCAATGCTGTATATTCCTGTTATGGTTGGAGTTTTTGTGGCTTTGTATGCAAAAGGCAAATACGAGTACAGAATTGTTCTTTCTTGAGTTGTCTGACTTTTAAAGCCAATTCCATTCCTTTCTTTTTTTTTCTTTTTTTCCCTTTTTTTTGGTAATGTATTGGAAATTCTCTATATAGGCATGTTTTAAAAATTTATTGATATAATGGGAATGGTGAATTCTGCTCAGTAATTGTTTTTCTCGCTTCAGTGAGCAATGCCAGTGGTATTCAAGCATGGCCAGTTTGGAAGAATTGCAGCTCCTTTTGAAGATGCAACCTGGAAAAAATTAATTTGAGGAGATAATTTTGGCATAGAGAATTATAGACTGTTGACTGTCCTTTTAAGGGAGAATTCAAAACATGGCAGTGCATTGCTTATAACAACTCAAAGCAATCATATAGAGGCCTGGGAGGAACAGCAGCTCTGCTACCATTATCACAAGTCCTCCTGGCTGCATCAGCCTAAGCAGAAGATGTATTTGAGCAGTTTTACCCAGGCAGATCTTTGTATTTTACATCTCATTTGGGGGGTGGAGTGAGTGGATGATGGGCCCAGGTTGCTGGAAAAAGATTCAGAACCAACCCTTCACCACTCTTACACCTGTCCTACAAAGCCTAATGCTAGCTGGTAGGAGTCTCCATGGCAATGGAGATCCTCTGCTGGTGGAGAGGCCCTTTTGCCACATTCTACTTTCCTCCAACAGACTACATTAGGGGGTAGGATTGCACTGCTAATTAGATTTGTAAGCATACGTTCTGTGGTACATTACCCATTTAGCTAACATATCTATCTGATGTAATGTGAGTTTGCATCAAAACTGTTGTCATAAGAATGCACAATGCTGCAAAAATACATGAAACTTCAAAACTTTAATTTGTGGGGGGAAATTAGCAACCCTGATCACAAGAAAACTGAATTTAAAACATTACTCCATAGTTATACAGAGGCATGCAGACTTGAATGCAACTTGTCTACAAAGCTGCTGATGAATTTTAGTGCTGTTCAGTGCCCTGATTTACCTTGACATTTTGTATTGATGGCATTTATTGAATATTTGTGCTTTTCAATATCTGTCCTAAGGGCTTAGAGTTCATGTTGGGCTGTTGAGTAGAGCATCTATATTTTGCATACAGACAATGAAGCATGCAGCCTGTTGTTTTGAAAATCCCTTTTAATCCGTTGCTTTCTCTTGCTAAAAGGATTCAGTGAAGTTCTATATCTAAAATTATTAAACTATGTGTTTCTTCTGCATGGTTAGGAAAGAGCTGGCAATTAAGTCAAATAAATGTAGCTTCTAGGCTGTTTCTTTAAACTATTAAGTGATAGGCTCTCCTACAGATTGTACGCCTGTCCACAACATCCCAGAATTTATTCATAAATATACGTTTATTAAATGTACATACTTGACAGGATGAGGCTGGTTGAAGGGTTTTTTGAAGGGCAGAAATGCTATTTTCCCATTTACCATTCTGGGGTAAAATTTGTGGTCAATATTCAGTGTGCTTTGTCTCTTTTTAGCAATAGAATGCCTAACTCAGTAAATTCTTACTCATTACAAATTAGACTTCCAGGCTGCTTGTGTGCCAGTCCTTTTGATATGTATCTTGACTTCCCAGGAGTGTTACTTCCGTGTTGCTTCTTGTCTGATATGCTATAGATCAGTGGTTCCCAACCTTGGGTAATTAGGTGTTCTTGGACTGCAATTTCAAAAAGCCTTCACCTCTAGCTGTGCTGCCCTTGGTTTCTGAGGGTTGCAGTCCAAGAACACCTGGGTTATTCAAAAGTTCGGAACCATTGCCATAGATGAATTACATGAATCTTGAAGATGAAATGGATTCCTTTAGATGAATACTTAGGGTACTTCATGAATACTTCTGCTAGCATATGTGAGAGGAAGCCTCTAAAGTGACATATCTTGGTATTAAAGAGTGTGTAAATTCTGTCTTGACATTTCAGTATATGGGCCAGTATCCTGTTAAGAATGAATCATGGAAGTGTTCCCTTCACTCTGGTAGACCATTCCGCTGTATGACCAATCTCGCAGCCACTTTAAGTCTAGGGATGCAAAGGGGGCCCTGCTGGAACAGGAGGGAGGCTTATGTGATTACTCTTTTGCCCCTTGTTTCCTGAATAGGGTACTGGCTGCAAAATGTAACATTTTGAAAAGAAAAACTTCTTCAGCAGAGACGATGTCTGTCTTTTTCATTGAGAATTTCCAGAGGCTATAGAAGACTAATCTGGGTTAATTAATACAGCTTTAAAATAGGTTGCAAATACACTTGGTAAATATGCAATACCTTGTCACTTTTATAAGGCACCATATTTCATAAAGTTGTGTTCCTTAATTTCATTGCTGTCATGTCTTAAAGGTGGTTGATGAACAGCTTCATGGGTTCCTGGGTGCCTCGCACTGCAAACATTTCTTGTTGCATTCTTTGTTTTTATTTTGTAATAGAATGTTTTGTTTTATTTTGCCTGGTAAATGTTTAATTGAATCATTTTATACTTGTGTATGCCAAAGTGCAGGCATATGGTTTACACAGATTTCTATAAAACAGTGAAGAACAGGCTATTTGGTGACTGTAATGGATGTTTGTTTCTCTGACACATGGGCATTTAAAAGATGGGAATAAATAATCTGTGAATGGAAAGATTTTACTTCTTGTGTATTGGGTGGTCATCTCCCATGCTTTTAAGGGAGACACAGCAGTCTCTTGACTGCTGCACCTAGTTGAATTGTGAGTGCTGCTCATCTGATCCTTTTTAGGTTATTTCTTTTTTTATTTCTGTTGAATTATTCAAACACAAAGTTCAACAAAAGGCTTTAAATGGGATTCTTAGGACTCCCTGTGGTCCTCCGGGACAATGGTTTTATATGTATTTCTGTGTGTGTGTGTATGTTAGTGAAGCTTTGATCTTGTTATACTTATGGCTATGCTGTTATGAATATTTTTGGCTCCTGAAGATTCTGGTCTTGTTAGGCTTGCGTGCTACTGGCAGTTTTTATATCCAGTATCCAAGCTTTTGGGAAAGCAGATTGGAGGAGGTGGGGACACAGTTGTAATGATGAGCCGCTCTTAACTTTTCCAAGGGAGGCAGCCTTTTCATTTCAGTACTTGTGTGCCAATGGTAATAGTTTGTGTTGCTGAATCATAATATTTAGTTCTGCTACACACCCGACGCACAACCTCTTTTCAATTTCAACTTGTGTCCTAGTCATTGCTGTCATACAGTGGTGGTCATTTGCCTGTATCAGGCAGCTTGTGTGCAAGTTACCTTGTAACCCACAGATCACGAAGTGTCAGATATGTTCTTGAGTCTTTAGAGCAGCTTCTGACGTGTTTGATGCAGTTGAAATAGGTGGTGCAAGTGCCTCTTTTCTCAATGCCTCTCATTTCTGCCCCATCTACAACAACATATTTGTTCCCAGGCAGGAAAAATGCAGAGCCCACCCTCAGTTCTCAGTTTCAAGATCCTGAGAATTAGCTGGCCATGCAGATTTTTACATCTGTGATGTGTCCGTTCAGATCTTCTGCTTACTCTAGAGTGCTTATATGTGACACTGACTTGCTGTGTACTGTGAAGGTATTCTCACAGGAAAGCCAGTTTTTACTGAAAACTAGGTGTGTTTATTAACCATATGTAGCTTAGTTCTAAGAAAGGAAAAATAAATACGCTGAATATGCTACCTTTTGCTGTAGACATCAACAGATGGAATATGTTTTGTATGCTTATATTTGTTGTGCATTTCACTCTGCTTCCAGGTAGGCTGTCTGAACTGAATTAACAATGAACAAGACAAAATTAAGTCTTTTCATCAGCATCATGAAAAGACTGCTGTCCTGCTGGGTTAAAATCTTTTGCTGGAGACTGGAAATGACCCGTATCCAAAGAATCACACACTGGCTTCCATGTATCCAAGGGAGCTTTGCCCTTACTCTGATTCTTCAAGCTGCAGCATCCTATGCTGCATAGTAAACTGCTTTTGAAAATGGAATGTTTCAAAATCAGCCTGGAATGTGTGATATCTGAGGATTCAGTTAAAAAAAATATTGCTTGTCAAATACAAGCCCCTGGCTTCATTCAAAGTAGCTCTTGAAATCTAATTTTTAGGGGGAAAAATCACTGGTAGTATTCTGTAAAAATGATTTCCCATAAGATTAAAATAAAACCTAATGTGCTGTTCAACAACTGTATGGAAGTTTACACATTGTATTGTGGAATGAAAATACAGGAGTTCTCCGTTGTGCAATCCATTTAATGGATTTAATGTTTTTTGTCTTTTTTTGTTTTGTTTCTTTGGATTTTGCCATTTAATGGAGCAATGTTATGAAAAGTGAAATAGTGTGTATCAGGTCAAGAAAGAAGTATACATTTTGGAAGTAATTTTCTATATCAGCAAATATATGAGAACAAGCCTAGAGAATATGGAGATCTTCAAATGCAACTCCCAGCTAGCATAGGCCATCGTAAGAGATAATGGGAGGTGTTACTCATCTAAAGAGGCACATGTTCTGCATGGCTGTTTTATAACAAGGATAAAGGTGTTACTTTTCTTAACAGCTCTAGCCTGCAGTGTCTAATAATTATAGAGGGTTCTTCTTGGCAGAACCAGTTTATTTTTTAAAGTTAAGCATGGTTATAAAGGTCTAGAACCTAAATGTGAATTTAACAGTGTTGAATTCTGTTCGTTTAAACAGTGTGGAGGTTTTTGCTACTATATTTTGTGAAAAATGACCCATCTATTGTAATAATTTGCTTCTGACTAGAGCATTCTTAAAGTGCAACCTGAGGTGCATACATTGCAGGTAATGTGATCCCATTTTGACACTGGTATTATTAATTCACATTGTACTAATAAATGTGGATTAAACAGCGTAACTGGTTGGAGAGGTGCAAGACAGATACTAGCATGGGTGATCATCTTATAAATCCCCCCATGCAGTTTTAAAGAACAAGTGAATTTGGTCTTAAAAGGAGATGAGCAGCAGTCGGCTAATTTTCAGATGTGTATTTCTTCCTTTGACTATTCACTGTAAGACAAGAAAACACATACAGCTGTTTCATTTTTTGACCAAGTTTAAATGGTCTGATTGGTCTCCAGAGTACATTGTTAGAAATCTTAGTACTCTTTTGAGTTTTTTGTATGTTCATTCTGCAGTTGCTTTTTTAATTAATATTACTTTTGTATTTTATGTAGAAATACTGACTGCTAAGATTAAGGTATTGGAGTTGTGGATGACTGTAATGACTTCAAATGTGATTACTTTTCTGAATTGTAAAATTGTACATTTTTTTTACTACCAAACCATAATGGACATTGTCAGTCACAGAAGTCAAACTAACATTACCTTAGATGGCTACAGTATTTGCTTGTCAGTTGAAATCCTGTTCAGGCATTATGCCTTAGCAGGGAATTCCAACCTGTGCAGAGACCATGGGAGTGTATGTGTTGCTCCCACTATCTTTCCACTTTACCAAGTTTAGCTGAGAGGCTTAGAAGTCTCCCTGTGCCTGGGAACAATGTTTGCAGCAAGGCTTCTACACACATTGAAGTTCCCTTTTAGAAACTGCTGCTTAGCACAAACCTGATGTGGATGTTGGGAGTGAGGTTACTCCATGTGTCTCCCCCTCATGTGAGTTGGGATTTCCTGGGTGGGCAGAATGCCTAAAGGAAACTAGACACATTCTTCTGAAGCATATCCTAGCATTGGTTAAAATTGTGGAACTGCATTTATAGCCCTTTAAATGTGAGAACAAAACAAAAGAATTTAATTGGTTAACTTCTGTTGTATGAGAAGTGTACTGAGTATATGTATACACTATCATTTGTCATTAAAAGTGTTGATTTTAATGTGTGTTTTTGTGTAAACAAAAGGAAAATTTCGTTTCCTCAGGTGTCTGGAAGTATTTCAACCTGTGTTGCATACACCATCAGCTAAGAGCACTTTTTTCTGTTCTAGAACCAGGTATTAGCCCACATAAAGAAGAGGAACTGCACAAAGGTAATCTAGATGATTGACGGCTTAGTGACATTTTAGCATTAGAAATTTATTCAGAATATAAGAACATTTGTAAAAGTATTATAAATGCCTCTGTATAAATAAATGCCATTTTTACAATTCTATATCAAATAAACACAAGACAGCTATTTTACAGCAGCTAAAGAACTAAAGCAGTTGGGGAAAAATCAACAAAAATTGTAGGTTTCAGTGAAAAATGCCAGTATAAACAGTAAACAAATACTGACATTTAATGCAAAATTAATATGTGCTTTGTAAAGAACAATACATTCAAGCTGGTATAAAAAGCTTATACCTTAACCTGAAAAGGTAACAGACTTAAAATGCATTACATGCAATGTATGACAACTCATCAATTTTTAGAAACTTGTTCTAATAATACAACTGAACATGTCACATTTAGATTACAGTAACTGAGTAGTTGCTTAGATTTGTTATGAAGAAAGACTTTTGCTTAACACAGTGGAATGGATAGTGCACACATTTGTCAGGTGATAACCTAACGTTGAGCACAGAGATGGATTGGATCTGGACCGTGCTTCTAACCCACAGGAACAGCCCTAGTCGGGATGCCCTGTCTTGTGGGAGGAGGGGCAGATTTCGTCAGTTCCTTCTGCAGTCTCTTGCATTCTCTGGAGTAGCTGGCAAAACTGGGACAAATGGCGGTCTCTCCCCGTTTACAGTGGTGCCTCGCTAGACGATGTTAATCCGTTCCGCGAAGATCGCTGTCTAGCGAAAACATCGTCTAGCGAAGCACGTTTTCCCATTGGAATGCATTGAAATCTCTTCAATGCGTTCCAAGGGAAAACGCAGTCGTCTTGCGAAAATCTCCCATAGGGAAACATCGTCTAGCGAGTGCGGGTCCCCGTCGGAATGCACTGACAGCTGCACTGACAGCTTTTGACCACTAGTCGGCGCATTCCTATGGGGAAACCTCATCGTCTAGCGAAAATTCCCCATAGGAGACCATCGTTTTGCGAAGCGCAGTAGCGATCGCAAAAAGGCATCGTCTAGCGATTTCCTCGTCCTGCGAGGCAATCGTCTAGCGAGGCACCACTGTACTTCGTTAACTCCTTTGCTAGATCAAAAGCCTTTTTTATAGATCCCTTGCATTTTCATGAACCTCAATTAGGACCCAACCAATTTTTTTTTTAAACTGTTGCATAAATGAGTGATTTTTTAAAATTTATTCCTCAGATATACTGTTGGACATCGGGAACGTTCAGACTTAGCCTGCCAAACTGAAACACACCATTTCAAGACTGATCATAGATATGCTCAAGTTCCTTTCTCTACCTTTAAATGTGATATTGGTCCCTAGGATGAAGTGACATGATTTATATAACATCCTTGACTTGATGTGGCAAAACACTCATGGACCACAGTCCTTAAAGACAAATAGGATTGATGGGCCAATCTTTTCTGTTGCCTGAAGAGAGTAAGCATAGTCATCTTAGATTTATCATACTGCATAGGAAGTTATTGTTTAAGGTCAAAATACTGCTCCATCAGAGTACATTAAATCTGCATTCTTTCAGTATTTGAATACAATTTGGAAATAATGGCTCTGCAGCTTTTTGCCAAAATAGATGAGAGAACGAAAGTCAGTGGCTTCTGCCTATCTCCAACCAAGTGTGTATCTCTTATATTCATGCATTGAAGTTTATGACATATCATGCATTCTTATAGCTGATTAGGGCACAACAATTCATTATTTCTTCCCACTGGTTGTATGGTCTTTGAGAAAAAAATGCTAAGTCTTATGTAAAATACCATCGACATGACAGATTTCGGTGTAACCTTACTAAGTTCTTGCAGGGATTTGACCACCAGCTATGAATATACATGGACACTACAATGCTAATATTTGTACATGGTATGGTCAGATTGAGTGGAAAGAACCAGTACCAATATCTCAGATGCAGATCTGATATAAAAGTCTTATTCCTTAAGTGCAGATTCTTCTCATAGAAATAAGTTTGTGAGCAAGTGTCATATAAGACAAACTTGGCTTGTACATTGAATAGTTAATATTCAGCACCACTGTTGAGAAACGCTTTAATCCAGTATGCCTAAATAAATTGGACAGTGGTTGGGGGAATTAAGACTGTCCTTAAAATTTGGCATTGGCAAAATCAGAACTTGGGTTTTATGATGTTTAGCGAGCAGTAAAACAGCCAGGAAAGGAATAAATGTTCCGAAAGGTTGTGTCATATGTACCATGGATGAAGAATTAAAAAACTTTGATAACTGCAAAAGTGCCCCAAAAGTGAAGAAAGTGCGCACACATGCTCAGAATATGTCAGGATACAAGACCCAAATGATGTCTATCTGAAAGCAATGCCTACATGCCATTATAGGAAATGAGACACTATCTAACAGTCCTAGAAAAAAGCAGAGTAAATACCTGATGAAGGTGTAGGTCAAAACAATCTTCGAAGAGGTATGAATGCTCAGCCAGCCACCACAATGCAATGGATTGGGTTCTCTAATAGGAATGGGTTTGAGAAGCTCAAGGCAGAGGGAGGGGAATGCTGTACAACTATTAAGAACTAAATGAAAAAGGCGGTACTCCGTGGAATTAATTTAACGTGTAGATCATAGGATGAAAAAAAGAAACATTCTGATTTAGTGAACAGTTAAGGAACAACATCCGTCTTTGAAATTATTTCACCTCTTACCCTAATCCCAGCCCAAATGGCAGGAAGCGCTTGAACCTTCAGAACTGAAACCAAGGTGGAAATGGTCCTTTTGCTGCTATGCTGTCCTGAAATTTTATGCAAAACTTCAGGTAGCTTAATGAGAGATGAACAATATCAGTGTGCCAAATCATTATACCTAATTTGGGTCTGGGTGAAAGACTCCCTTTTGTTTCAGCAGGTCCAATTTAGTTGGCAGTTGCTATGTATTAACAGTTGCAAAGTCCATTAAATTGGACAACAAAAGCCTTTTGACCAATTATTGAGTTATATTCATTACTTCCACACACAGGGCAATGCTTTTACTGAGAGTGAAAAACATAAAGGAGTCCCAATATCTTTATGCCTTTTCCGGTTAGCTGAAGAATCAAGTCAATTCATGATGAATGAAAATAAAGAGATGGTAGAGCATGTCCAAACTGTACTAAACAAACTTATTTTGGCTCAGTAAAAATCATGCCAAACAGCCCAATGGAGTGTGTTACTTTCAAAACATATATGGAAGCCATGCTTTAGACCCACTTATTGGCTTCTGCCTTTAAGAGTTTCATGGAGATTTCTTCTTGAAATGAAGCTACAGGTACACCTTTGGTTTCTCATTTCATATATTATGGCTGAACTATAAACAGGCTTCCTTAATGATAGTTTGATGTTGTGTCTTAATTAAATCCTTACTTTCATCAGCAGAAGGCAGGACAAAAATGAAACCCCCAGAAGAACTTGTTTCATTCATTATGTGTTGCCAGCTTCTCCATCATTAACTTTTCTGAGATTTCTGCAGGCTACCCCTGACTTGTACACCTTGTGTTTGGTCTTTAGCTGGTAGGTTGGCAGTGAAACACTTGTTTTCAGCTTCATCTTTCTTTCTTAGGGCAGCTTATCTAGCTGTAAAAACTTGTCCGGTAGGAATTTAAAATAAGCCCTAATAGAGTTACTGGTTGCAAAAATTTTATGATGTGTAACTGATGAGACCCATAAAGGAGAACAAAGACGAATGCACATAGTAAGGAAATTACTTTTCTTATGCCATAACTGCAGTAAAGTGAGACATTAGATTTTGTTCAAATAATTGACTTCTAACAAAATATTAATTACCATGCCTATTCTAGAAACAGAATATTGAGGCCATTAAATCAAACCAGCAAAAGTATTTTTTTAAGTAGCAATGAATCCATAGTAAGCAACTGAGCTATGAATTTGAAAATAGAAATAAACATGAAAGTCAAGAATTAGCTCGTGTAGCACTACCTGGCCAGTAATGACAAAAAGAAAAAATACTGATTTATCACTTACAGGGAGACCCCTCTTAATGAAGGAATTTAGTTTTTCATTTAGAGAGACATTCATGTTTCTTTGTGTAGGATACTTTTACTAAGAAAAGTGAGACTTATGATAAGATGGCCAGTGGAACTTGTGCCCATTAGTTATCTACGCTCCTAGAATTTGCCACAATAACAGCTGTGCTATGTTGAAAATTAAAAACCGAGGATGATGATATCAGTTCTGAATAAAAACTAAATATGCATCATGGGGTTTAATTTGAATTTTTATGCACATGCCTTTGAAAAGCTAATCCCTAAAACGGGATTGCTCTGGTGGGCAACAGTGCAGCTCAAGCTAGTTTAAAGATACTGAAAGATCAAAACAAATTTTAAAAGGCCCTAAATAACTGAGACTTTTTGAAAAATGAAACTATGAAAACACATCTTTTAGAGGCTGCAATATCAGAGGAAGAGAAAACAGCAACAAGAGTTTAAAATATTAAATTTGTTTGAAAAGCACCTCACGTTAGCTATAGTAAAAATATATGGAAGAACACTAGAAAACATTAGGAGGATATTCTGTTACAATTGTCTTTATTGCAAGCATTCTAAGAATCACAGTGCAAGAAGGAAAAAAGATTTGAGAACAAGGCACCACAGTTGCATGTGCCGTTTGAGACATTTCTCTCCCTTGATTCCTAGTGGTTAATCTGATTGTTTGTCCCTCCGTCTGCCTGTTCTGGCGCCAAAGAGTTACTGTTGTATTTATAACTAGAGGAGAAAATAATGATCTGGCTTTGTTTAATAAAGACTATTGCTCTTTTTATTTAACTTTAAAAAATTGAGGGAAATATTTTGTATGGTAGCCCTCACTCCATCACCACTGATAACTATGGGTTGAGTGGGAAGAACTAGCACCATAACTGCAAATGAGTTTTCACACAATAGCTTTTTAGGGAGGAAATCTACATTCATTGAATCAGAAACATTCTTTATAATCTTGGCCATCTTCAGTCAAAAAGGAAAAGCAAACTGAATGAAACTACATCAACTGCTCTTGACACTCTACAGATCAGTTTTATGGTAACCTTTCTTCAAATGTATAGAAATGGCACCTCTTAGCAGCCTTCAGAAGCCATCCACTTCAGAAACCATTTATTAAAAGGTTAATGCTGTCCTGTGACCCATTCTTGCCACAGTTTCCTGTGTTGCAACAATGCACAAGTGCTATGCCCTGTTACCCTATCCTGAATATTAGTTTCCCTGCTTGCTTAACTGAGTGGTTATTCTCATACTTAGCATAAATTATGTTCCTTGACAGGATGAAGTTTGGAAAACAATGACTTAACCTTAGGGCACTTCCACACAGCTGTTCCCCCCTGGCAAGAGCAGTACAAGCGGGAAGAGGAAACTAGGTCCACCCCAGAAGATGTGCCAACTCTACTACACTGCTCTAGCTGATTTTGAGAGAGGATTCTTCACCTGCCTGTTCCGTTCTGTATGCGTGGACTAGAAGCGATCAGTAGGGGGAACTGGCAGTAGTCCCCAGGTATCAAGAGTGCAACCCTGAAAAGACTCAGAAGGAAGAAGTAAGGCAAAGATGCTTTGAAACAGAAACCGATTGTGGATAGAACTGCATGACTAGTCATTTAAAACCATACTCCATGCAGTGCTAGTTGTCTGCAGTCTCCAGCCATTGGAGGCAAGCATTACTCATACTTCCTTAGATGTCACTTGCAGGAGTGTGCTAACAATGTCTGGCTCAGTTTGTAGCCATAGATTGGCTACAAATAAGTGAACGGACATTCCGCATGCTAAACAGCTGTGCATTTTGATGCTAGAGCAGCAGATGAGTAGTGGAAAGGAGGTAGAGAGGAGAAATGTTACTATCCTAAAGAAATGCTACCTATGCGGTGGTGTTTGAACATTACCTCAATATTACAATGGACTCACAAGAAAATGTTTGATAAACAATGACATAAGTTTGTTCTTACCCAAACCAATACTGGGGAAGGGAAGTTTGTAACAATGTGAACAAAACAACTAAAGAACTTTGATGTACAGAAACATATACCGCCAGGCACTGTCTGATTACATACAGCCATCCAAAAATACCTTTCTTCTTTTGGCTCCTATTCATGGCCATATATTGTCAAAACTAAAACTGCACTTCGAGCCACTGACCTCTGATTTCCCCCAGGCTGTCTCAGATCCCCTTCTCTGTTCAATAGCTCAAACAAATCTTGCAAGAAGTAACGTTTGCAATGGCACATGGGTTCTCTTGTTTTAAATTTTTCCCTCTTAAAGTGATGTTTCATTGGTATGAGGTCTTGAGTTCTCCTCTTCCAGCAAAGCAATTCTTTGTTTGAGCATTCTCACTTGAGTCTCATGCCTTTCAACCATAGCCATCATTTGGGATTCCAGTTTCTTCAGCTTGTTTTGATGCTTTTTCTTTGCTTTCTCATAGGCAGCCACAAGGTTACTGTTGGAAACAAACAGCAGTGGAAAGCAATTCAAGATTGTTTATGTGAGCACTTCATATTTAACTGCTTATATCTCAGATACAAATTATAGTTGTATTGTATACACATTTTATGTTAGTGTTGTCATTATTAACTTTTTTAAAATAAAAAAATATTTTAAAAAAAGATACAAATTTCTGTTATGTTTGCTACTGTGGACCACAGAACATCATTAGATTCCAATTCCCATCAGGACCAGCCAACCTTGCCAATTGTGAAGGATTATAGGAAGAAACTTCATAGAATTTCCTACAAAACTGTGTCAGTCAGGTTAGACCATTAGCTCATCTAGTCCAGTAGTGTTAACTGGACTTGAGGATTATTGGTAGCAAGGTTTCATGGTTTGTAGCCATATTCTTCACCAACCTTATCTGGGGATGACAGGGAGTGTGTTTTGCCACTAGATTGCTGCCAGTAGCTAGAAATGGGGTGATTTCTAGCTACCAGCAGAAATGGGTAGTTTTTCATCAATACCTGGAAGGCCAGAAGGCCCTGAAGCCCTGTTTTAGTGCACCTCTGCATATAGCCTCAAAGTTGTAGTTTTCTTCAGGACATGCGTGCGTAAGTATAATCAGTCATGTTATTAGTATATTGCCTTTCTGTATATTTTGCACTCAAAAGTAGTGCACAACAAAAGATAGCCCTTCCCCGACATACCGATTGGCCCCTTTTGATACATGCTGCCATTTACTAGGGTAACCTTTTCACCTGTTTGCTCTTTTCAAGTCGTTAACAAACTCTGCAGACTGCTGGTGCCGGATTTCGCTGCTCTTTGTCAGTCTTTCTAAGGCACTCACCAGCTCCTGCACTCTGGCTTTCAGTTTCTTTTCTCTGAAAAGCACAAAGCAGAATTATCACCATATACCAAGTGGGCAGGACAAGAGGGGAATGCATAAAAAAAATGGAAATGGCAATTCTTGTGTTTCTCGGGTGTCAGGTAACCACAGCAGCCCTGTAGCTTGTCATACTTGTGTCAGTCCCAATGCTCTGGACCTGATGCTATGTAAAGGAAAGCACAGGTTTGGTTTCCTTCTGGGCAAGGAAATGGGCACACCTGAGAAGGAGCAGCACTGCAGTCACTCCCATCCTATTGGTGTAGTACAAGTATTGTTGCCAAAGTAAAACATTCACAGATAGGTGTTCTGGTTTAGACCATTCTAGTTTAGGATTGCTGTAGTCTAGAACAGAGCAGACCCTGCCATCCTACAGAGAACTGTCTTTGCTGCCACTTGATCCTATTCTATTAATGTTTTAATTCTTGTGTACTTATCATTTATTACTGCATGTTTTAATCTATTGTACACCACCCAGAATAGTGCTTTGCACTAATGGGGAGCTATATAACTCAAATAAATAAAATAAATAGATCAGCACTAATTTCAATAATGTTGTTAAAATGGTGCCACAGACAAATGTACTCCTTTCCCTCATTTCAGTGAAAAGAAAAACATGTAATGTATGGTAAGCATACTCATGTCTACTTTGCCATATGCCTATGCAATCGTCTTAAAATATTCTATAGTTCTATCTGTGTTGCATGTTTTAGCCCCACAATTAAGTTTGTGAAAGGTGAAGAATTGGGGTTTCATACAGTTTTTGTAACAGATGCTAACCATGCGGGTTTGATTGTTGCAATGAAGGATACGGGCCCTCATTCTACGCTTGGTCGCAAAGGGTTACAATGATCTCCTTTGAAAACAGCAACCCATGGCAATGAATGGCTGTGACAAGGTGAGAAGCAACACTGCAGAAAGTCTCTGACAACCCAGTGATACTTCCAAGGAGCTGAAAAATAAAGCATCTGCCTACACAATTTGACACAGCTTACGGCCTGTAAAACAAGAGAGACTTTTTGCACACTTAATTAGCATGTGCTCCACAACAGCCCTGTGGGTGGCACTGTTCTACAACACCAGAAGGAGCCATCCAGGCATTTCAAGTGGATCAAATATGTATATATTTTAAAAGATATGCTAGAAATTTATTTAAATTGCCAGCACTTATTAAACATGTATGCAAAGGAGATAGGTCTCCATCTGAAAAATAATGAAGAGTTAATAAGATAGGCTAAAAGATATCGTAGTGCTGTATGTGAAAACATCCTAAACATTTTTCAGAGCCTAACAAAGTCAGCCTAGGGGAACTTTCTATCTCTCTTGATACTATCCATGGAAGTTAAAGAAATCCAGAATATTTGAGGGACCCTACCTCAACAAGCCTTCACAATGAATCATGCCACTAGAATACGAGGAAAGAAACTTTTTCAGCCCAGGGGCTCAATTCCAAATTGGAAAGGGTGTGTGTTTCACCAGTGTCAAGGACATGGGAGTTGGGGCTGAAACAAAGTCCAGATGTAATTCTTAACAATTCAAAACCTCTCTCCCACCCCCCACCCCAACACAGCTTAATTCCAGCACATTGATTCAGAGATTAGCCCAGTGCAGGGGCTTCCTAGGATATCAAGCACAGGTTGATATCCTAGGAAGGGTATCAACTCCGTAACAGTGAACATATACAACAAGTCAAGAGTTTGCCTTGAGCGAATAGTTTGTCATTTCCCTTGCAGACTATATAAATCAATGAAACAGAAAGAAACAGCAGCAACCCCAAACTTCATAAAACATTTATAAACCAATCTGGGTATTTATAAGCTATACATATAACCCATATTTATTTGAAACAGAAATTATTTGGGCAGAAGGGCCAGGGGTTTTCAGACCTGCTCAGGTTATTTTATACTGCAGTATTCCTATAGGAACCACCTCCCATTCAATTAATAAAAAAGAATTTCCAAGCATTTTCCTTTCAGAAACATGTTCCTTGACATGTACATAGCCAGCTTGTCACTGATTGATTTAAGAATCGCTTCAAATTTTTCCTACAGCAAAAAGATGCTCCTGTAGGAAAACAGCATACACATAGTGTGGCACAAGTATTTATTTCACCACCAGTATATGGATTGGGTTGGGCAGAATAATTTTTTTAGAAAAGTCATATTCCATCATCCTTCCTTGAGCACAGGCTGCTATTGTTAAATATTCTGATGATATAAACCAAATTTCAAAATTATTCTCTGATACATTCTGGGTTCTTCTGGCAGGAGTCATCTTTCAAACAAAGAATAACAAATTTTGTGTCCAGTTATATATGCAGAATATTTGAGCAAATCAGAAAACAGTTCCTTAATTTGTCACAAGACAGTTTCTTTAAACAAAATAGCACCTGCAGTTCTCATTAAGAAATATGAGAACTGCAGGTGCTATTTTGTAATTACACACAAGGTATCCTCTGCAGTTTTTCTTTTGGTGCCCCTTTACTGGGATACCAGCGTTTTTCCACAGGTAAACATGACACATTCCAAATCTTTCAATGGGCCAAGGTGCCTTTTGGCTCAGGAGAGATCAAGGAAAGTTGGGATTAATGAAAAGGCAGGACTCTCTGAATCCTGCAGACGGCTACACCATTATTAGATGCAGCCCGTATAGCCTCTGTTGCAGTCTGTCTCAGGACTTTTCACTGAACTCTACCAGAACCCCCCAGGGTTCCCACTAATGTACATGGTAATTAGGTCATGGAACGAGTGAAGTGTGGAATAAACGCTGGCAAGAAGCTGTGAACACGATGCTTTGGGAGGAGCAATGGATTTTCTCTTATGCACAGTTTGTGTTGGCGTCAATTTACAAACCCTTACAGTGTCAACAGAATGGACAATTTTGCGACCTGTTTTTAATGCATATTTGGTGGGATGTCTATGGTATAGAAGAGGACAGTTTTTTTGTTTTTGTTTTGTTGCCTCTTCTAAACAAGAGCCCCTACACTTCATCTAGAAGACCCAATTGAAACGGTTAAATCCTCTGACAACTGGAAGCAGTTTTCAATCAAAATAAATTTTAACAGGAAACCAGTATGAGGAGTACTTGATGCTATTATTTTAGATTAAGATTATAATGGTTATTTGCCTCCACCCACTTTCCTATGGGTTCTTCACGTTTTTCAGAAAGGTCCCTGGCTGATTGGGATCTGAACCTTGATTTTCTATATTCAAGCTATACTGATGCCCTGGTTGCTAGAAAACATTTACTGTACTGTGAATCAGTGAGTTGTACATAAGCAGGGTGCCTTAAGTGAGCCTCTGTAATTTATTTATTATTGGCAAGGTGAAAATGGCAATCTATTGCATTAGGTGAACTGTATAAGATGTATGTAGCTTTTGGCACAAGCAAAAGGCTATATAATAGGTGACATAAATCAAAAGTAACAAAACTAACAATTTCAGAGTCAAGACTTCACCCTTTAGCTACAAGATTAAAAATCACTGGCAGCTGAACTGCATCACTTCCAACCCCCCACTCCATGTCTGGTAAGACATGTTTCCATGCCTCTGTGGTCTCCTTTGTGAGGCTGTCACAAGATTGTATTTGCTGAACAGAACGGACATGTCAGTGATCCAAACTTCTAGTCTACAGGGAGTTAAATTGAACTCGTTCTTGCAAACCCCAAAACAATCTTTAAGTGTAATGGCTTGCAGTCAGTAGTGATCTGTTCCAGATTCGAACTGGGGAACTGGAGCCAAATATCTTTGTATTTTATATTTTTAAACTAAGTAATTAACTGTGGCATAAAATGCATTTTAAATAAACCAGTGTGGGTTGCCTCTGATTCACAAATTACTGCGTACGTCGTGATTAATGGGGTAGAGAGCATTTTATTTTAGTACTATGTATTTACTTCAAAGGAATAAGAGAGATTTTAAATCCTTCTCTTGTTCTCATTCATTTTTTATAGAATCCTGGAAATCTGAGACAACCCACTCCCACCAAAAACAAAAAACACACAACCCGCCCTCAATTAGATCATCTTTATCCTCTGCTCTGCTGGTGCATGATTGTTCCCTACAGGACATTTCTCTCATTTCCTCCCCTGTGGAGTAACTGCTGTAAGTGCTCCTGACCAGTTGGAGATTTATTAAGGAAGAGGCAAGAGGCAAAATGGTGAAGGCAAAATAGTCAGTGAGTCTCATGGCCACCAAGTGGGCAACAAAGAAAACACGCACAAAAAAGCCAGCATATTTCTCAAGAAATGTCTCTATTTTCAGGAAAGGGCATAAGAGTTCTTCAGACAAGATTTCTTTTTCCTATACAGGAAATCTTAATGTATAAAAACACACTATTTAATATTTAGTTTGAAATATACATCAGCATTTATTTTCTACCACAAGAATACTCATGCCATGCTATTCTTATGTTTTATTATGCATTTCTCATTCAATCTGTCAACTGTCATACACACTTAAAAATCACCTCTCCCTCAAGAGGGGAGGAACGGGGTGACCTACTGGCAAACACACACACACACACACACACACATGCATGTGCACACAAACACGAATGCGTGCGGGCACACACTTCCAGTACAGCGTACTCAGAAGTCATTTATCAGTCACCCCCTTCTGGAATTGCTCTGAGTCTGTACAGTATAGCTTGCCCATGGCTACACAGGCTGCTGCTTCTCTCGGAAGCTGCATGCGCTTGTATACACACACATATGCACACACATTTTCCAGACTGCTACTTAACTCTGCATGAGCATATATTATTAAGAAGATGCACAAAGCTCTCTCCTTTGAATTTGACAGTGTCACTATGGAACAATTCAAAAAGGATGAAAAATGAAGGTTTATTGAACAAGTGGATTGTTTGTCCATCCTGAAGAGATAATGAAAAGAGATCATAACATTTTGGAAATAATTAAGGCCACAGTGACACATGCCTTAGTTACATCCTGCACTGTACATGGGGCTGCCTGCCTTTGGAAAGTGTTCGGAAACTTCAGTGGGTCCACAATGCTGCTGCCAGATTGTTAACTAGAGCCGGATACAGGGATCCCATACGTAACTCTCCTGTTACAACAGCTCCTCTTGCTGCTGCTCTGTTTCCAGACACATCTTTAACATGCTAATAGAAACTTTGAACATTACTTCTAATCCTCTTGACTACCATTTTAATTGAAAGAATAAATCTGATAACAGAATGACTGTAAATTTATAAGTTGTCCTTCATGGAAAGTGTGTGTGTGGGGGGCAGTATTGTTTTGATTATGGTGGGACTGGTGAGACATAAGATGCCAAAGGTAGAGGACCACTGGTTTGTGCCATTTCTATCACAGGCACCTATTCATGGAGCATTCTGTCAAATGTCACTGATTGGAGATGGAGTAGATAGTGAATGCAGGGCAGGAAGATGGATGTGTTCCTACCAGACCAATAGTGTTAAAATAATGTTGACTTCACACTTTGGTCAAGCAATGTGCTTCAAAGGCTCTTTCTCTCTTATGCCTGTCTATATCCACTGTTTAACGAGTCTAACCTTAATCTTACCTTAATAATACTTCCTAATAAACTTCCTGGGAAGAAAGTTAGATTGACAAGTCTGTAATTTCCTGGGTGACTTTTTAAAAAAATTGATGTTAGATTGGACAATGGCCCAAACCCAACTGATTTTAATGGTAAATTATCCATTTTAGTCAATATCTCTGACATTTTAGATTCTAGTTCTTTAAAAGAACTTGGATGACAGCTGTTAAGCCGTTAGCTTTAAATTAGTTAATCTGTTTTTGTAACTTCATTTTATACCTGATAGGGTTTATCACATGGGCAGCTATCAAATGGTAACACTGTCTTCATGTCTGGTTTCCTGCTTCTGAAGCATATTTACAAAAAATATTATTAATTTTTTATTTTATTTATTTTATTTATTATTAGATTTTTACCCCGCCCCCCTAGACAAAGTCTATTAACTTTATTCTACTATTAACTAGTAGATCTTCTGCAACATGATCTTTAAGCTTCTGGATTTCTTTTCAGTTTTCTAAAACATTTTATTATTCAGTATTTATTCAGTACTGAAAACATGTATTATGTAGAACAGGCAAGTCTATTCTTGTGGGGATTTAATCTCACTGAGATGAAATTGAAATGCTATTCCCAGATTTGCCCTGTGTCTCCCTGGTACTCTTTCATTAACTCACTCAGTTATTCTGTGCCTCAGGGTTTTCATGTGCAATATGGGAATTAATAACAATAATTAAGTTCCAAATCTACACATGTTTGAAAAAGCTGGGGGCTCATGATTGTTAAACCCAGCCAGCATAATCCCACTGAATAAATGTGACTTGATACTTCATGTCCTGCTGATTCCATGGTTTGACTTTGGCCCTTATGATCTGGCCAATTAAAAGTCCAGAATTAAGTCACAGATTCATTGGCATTTCTCTTCTCATGGAGAGAGGTACCTTGCTTACCTTCTGAGAGCATTTGCTAGTTCTGTAGTCAGTTCACTTTCACTGTGAGATTTCAGCTCAGATAGTGTTAATGATGGTGTGGTGCCATCTGTGCACTCCTGGAATATAAAGCAAGACAAGTGGGAATCATAAAACATTCAGATTAAAAAAAATACTATTTGCAGTACTGTCCTGCTGTCCATTTACATTCACTCTCATGCATATACTCCCTCTCTCACTATTCACACATTACGCTTTTTGACACCTGCTTACACTCCCCACAAATACGAAGCTTTCTCTTTTTCCTTCCTTCTGTATCTCTCATTGAACTCTCTCCCCGTGTCATTCTTCCCACCCCCTACATATACTGCACCACTTCTTCCACCCTGTTGTAATGATTACTCAACTCTGAATTGGAATGAAGGGAGTGCTTTTTTGCCTTGGCTTTTTTGCAGGCTCCCTTGGGGTAGGCAGCGCCATCTTGCTATGGGCAGCTATTTAGCAGTACACAAAGCAGCAGTTCCGAAGACCATTCCTTCCTCCAAGTCCAAACCTCAGCTGTAACAGCAGGAGAACCAAATGAGATCTGGGGCCTGAGAGGCACGGAAGGGCAAGGGCTGGCACAAGGGAAGGGAACTGAATGGAGACGACCGCTCCCCTCTCTACTGTATCCACACCTCATCCACATTAACCTCGGAAGCATCGACAACCTCATCTTAGCAGGATGAAGCCACAGTACTCGTTTAGCTTTATTTCTTTCAGGGCAGTGGAAAATTCCTTCCTGGTATTATGGCCAGCCTAACTGAACTCTGACCAGTAAAATTCTTGGCTGACCTGTTGGGCCACCCACCTCAACCCAAACTGTAGAGGATTATTGTTACTTGCAGTTGTGCATTCAAAAAGGCTTTTAAAATAATTTAATGTTAACAGTGGTGACAAGGAGGTGGGAAGCACTGCACTACAGCAGAATGAAGCTGCTCCTGGTTGGACAGTGGGCTGCTTATGAATGTTAAGATGTCAAACGTTTTTAAAAGCTGCCTGGGACAGGGGGTGGGTTTTTTTGTTTTTGGCCAAGTACTGGACTTCCTACCTCACACAAAGTCAACTATAAAAACATAATAGCACATCACCATTTAGCATCCTATTTCTTATTAAAGGTAAAGGTTCCCCTTGACATTTAGTCCAGTCGTGTCCGACTCTAGGGGGCGGTGCTCATCCCCGTCTCCAAGCCGTAGAGCCAGCATTTGTCCATAGACAGTTTCCGTGGTCACGTGGCCAGCGCGACTAGACACGGAACGCCGTTACCTTCCCACCGAGGTGGTACCTATTTATCTACTCGCATTTGCATGCTTTCGAACTGCTAGGTTGACAGGAGCTGGGACAAGCGACGGGCGCTCACTCCGTCGCATGGATTCGATCTTACGACTGCTGGTCTTCCGACCTTGCAGCACAGAGGCTTCTGCGGTTTAACCCGCAGCGCCACCACATCCCTAATATTTCTTATTACCATACCATTAAAAGGCAGCCAGTGACCAGTCTACCCTTTTCATGCTGCCACTCCAATCCTAAGAAGAATACAGGTGTTCCAAGCTGTTCTTCATTGCTACCTCTCAGGGCTGCTACAGTCACAAGAGGAGACTTGTGTGTTTTGTTCAGCTTCTGATGCAAACAAGAACATCTACCTGCCAACCTCATGTTGCTTAAGGCAGGCCCAAACTGCTTTACACTCTAAAGACTTGTCAGGGAAAACAAACAAACTCCCACTCCCTAGCTGATGAAATGGTGGCTTCCTCCCATGAGCTTCACCTTCTACTGCTTCCAAAGCTGCTTGGCTTCAACAGAAGAAGGAAGCAGCAGCAGGACATTCTTTCCATAGAGGACTATCTGTCCGCAGGAATCGTGGAACCTCCAAAGAAGTTCCCCCGCTTTCTCCAAGAAGGGCAAGGTGGTTGCAGGCTAATTCTTCTCCCTATTTTCTGGCCACATATCCCTCAATACAGGCTGCCTAACGAGTGGAAAAGAATGGTCGTTCTGGAGTTATCCTCTCTTATCTGCATATATAATGAAACAAACGAGGAAGCTATTTATGAGTGAATGAAATCTCCCTTTCCGTCTATGTTCCACAGCTTCATTAAACTCAGGATAAAGTTAGCAAAGAAGAGTAGCTGACCTGGTGGGACTGAATAAATTGATGCATCTGTGACACAGAATGTAAAAAGAGTCTGGCTGTATCAGCCCAAAGGTCAATTTGGACTAGCACCTTGCTTCCGACAGTACCCGGCCAGAGGTTTCTGGGGATGTATACAAGTAGCATACAACGGCGACAATCCTCCCTCCCCACCATAGCTCACCCTCCCCCAGTGTTTCTCATTTGGAGGGCTGCTGCTTCTGAATGAGGAGGCTCCTCTCAGCCATCACTTAGAAAACTATGACAGCGCCTCACCTTATTCGACTTATCTTTGCTGCTGCTACTGGCTGAACTGAGAGATCTCACCCTCTGTTCCTTTTGTTCTTCCACCTCAGACTTCAGGTGCTCGATGTGGACCAGATAGGCCTGTTCTTGAGCTTCCCGACTACTTAACTTCAGTTCTAGGGCTTTCTTCTCTTTCTCCAGCAGGTAGAGCTGTGCCTTTAGTTCCGCCATTTCCTCCTGGCAAAGAAGGCACAGAAGAGCATGTTGTTTCACAAAAACATGCGTATCTAGATAGAACATCGAAGCAGGGGCCAATAATGCTGGTTCCTTAATATTCAGCTATAAAAATTCACACAATGTGGTATTTGGCTTCCAAGTGTGTATCTACACTGTTACTGTGGTGTGACACCACTTTAACTGCTGCAGTTGTAGCCTACAGAATAATCCTGGGATTTTGTTGTCTGATGAGACATTTACAATTCTTTGCTACAAAATTCTAGTGCTGCAGTCAGGAAAGTGCGTCAGAGCTATCTAGCAAAGAATTAAAGAAATCCCAAGATTTTAGAGGATGGAGCCATAGGAGTTAAAGTGGTATCACTTGTGCAGTATAGATATTGTTCCTTTTCTTTTGGCTCCGATTGTTGTTGTTGTTACTGTTTTTGATTAAAAATCAAAGGCCCCTTTGAAAACAGAAACATTACAGTTACATTTTAAAATTAAAACCCCCAAATGTTTGAGTGTGTAAGTAACTAAATAAAGTACCTTCATTGCCATGAGTTCCTGCATGAGCACAGCATTTTCTAGATCCAGCCTCTGGCTGTCTCCACGAGGCTTGACATCATAGCTGAGGGGATCAATATGGATGCTCTCTAGCTCCAGCATGGTCAGTTTAACAGCTGCCCGATCATTCTTCAGTTGCTGAATGTAATCCTTTAACCTCTGTTCATCTTCCTTTGTGAACTCTGTGTCGCAACTGCTTGCTGTTGAACTAGTCGTGCTTGGAAGAGAGGGGAAAACATTATGGTCCATCTAGCTGGGTGTGTAAAAAAACTAAAAGAAACAGACAAAAACATGACTTCTCAAACACAAAGGCAGATTATTTAAGAAAATCCCTTAGTTATTATCTGTAAAAGTGTTCTAAGACCGGATGCCCTGAAGAAGTGGTGGGAAAACCTCTCCCCATCTAAGCCCCCCAAGGTAACTACTGCCAGTAAAAATAAATGTACTAGGCCAAATGACTTTAGAAGCCAAAACGATGAAATAGAGGCTGATGTACTTTGGCCACTTTGTGAGAAGACAAGACTCACTGCAAAACATAAGAATGCTATGAGAAGTTGAAGGTAATAGGAAAAGAGGAAGAGCAAGTATGAGAAAATTGACTTTATGGCCCTGAGTTGAAAGAGCTGAGCAGGCCTGTTAATGAGAGGACCTTCTGGAGGTCACTCTTTCATAGGATCACCATATCTTGGAGGCAACTTGACAGCATCTAACAACAATAGTCTAAATCAACAAATACTCTAACATGTTATAAAGCATTTCCCAATGTCACTTGCAGGGGGAGGAATGAGCAACTGACTATGGCACACCCTATCCAAATTTGAAGTCCTTACATGCAGCAGGACAAAATGCTAAAATGTACTGTACCAATTCAGATTACAGCTGGGTAGTCACATGTTTAAGATTTCTTTGCTTATAAAACATCCACCCACACCTATATTCACACGCCCTTATGCATAGAGAAAACTAGCCCAGATGGGAACTCTTTAGATTTGCTCCTCTTTCTCTGATGTATTAGTTTTCTACTTGTAAGGCGCTGAAGAATAGCCACCATGGAGATTACTTGAAAATGGAATCCCATGTCTGCATTCTGAAGTGGTCCAGTTAAAAGTCTACCATCTCTGGATTCCATGACATCACTTTGCTTCACATGTAGGCCAGCCCCTTCCAATTATGACTTAATCTGATGGTCAACTCTAAAGCCAGTTTTTGATGCTACTGGAGAATACTGAAATATGGAAGGCTCAGACTAAACTGCATTTCCACAAGTGCTGAATTCCTTTTTCATCACTATTGAACAATCTTTCCTATAGAATAGGGATTGGGTGGAGCTGGCTTGCAGATGAGAGAATACAGCTGTAACCACATGTCTCAAGCTTTTGGCTTATGCTTAGAAATCAATCTTTGTAGTACAGGACATGACAACCTTGTCTGTTGGCAGCTGATTGTCAGAACCTAAAAAGCTAATGGAAAATTCATTGCCTGTTTTCATGCAACATTCCTTTTCATAGGCTGTAATTTCAAACTAGGAAGAAGAAGAAGAAGAGAGAGAAAGAAACCAGACAATTGGATCCTGCATTATAAATAGGGAGGGATATGTTAAAAAAAAAAAGACAAAATAAATGTTGTCTGTATTACATAATTTCTAGAGCATAGGAGCTGACTTCACTCCTGCTTATCTGTCAACAGAACCATTGAAACAGGAAAGATTTGTAGAGGTTAATTGCAATCCTGTTCCCCATTCCTTAACATTCCACTCCTGAACATAATTACAACAACACTAAAAAAAAAGGGGGGGGGTATAAACAACTCTGCATTTTCTATAACCCTGCACAGAGACGAAGCTGCCTGCTGTCGCCTGAGGACCTGTAATCAGCTGCTGGGTGAGGGTTAAGTCATCCATTAGCTGTGCCTGTCTGGAATGCTGGATGATCTCAGTTATCAGCAGGGGAATAAATCACTTTCTGCACTAGGTTGCAATATTTTTCAGTCTTTTTTTGTTGTGTGTGTGAGAGAAAGAGATAAGGGGAGAGAAAAACACATACCACACATCCCATGTTTCTTTGCCTAACCTGGCTTGTTCTCCAAAGAAAGCAGACCCTTGGTTCCCTGGCTCTAAATAGGGATGGCTGAGCCCTCTTCACTGCTACGTTCAAACTACTGTGCATTCTAAAGAAATGCATCAGACCACCGGATGAACTGCCTGTTGATCTTGCAGATTTCCCCCAGCCATCTGCAACTAAAATGGAACATACACTGAACTGGCTACAATACAAAGGCTTACCTAAGCTACTCCCTTCCATGAAGGATCACATTTCAATTTTTTAAAAAAATTTGAGCTATTTGCTAATTTAGCTGGTCCCATCCTGCTCTCCTAGGGATGACCAATGCTATGTGAAGAAGCAGTAAATTAATAATCATATTGTTATTTTTCTTTTAAATTCCCTTTGCAGTAAAATCAGAATACAATTGGACTATCTCCTTTAAAAATATGTATAGATTTGCATAAACTCCCTACTGTTTCTTTGTCTTCACAGAGATCTCAAAATCTCTAGGAAGAAAAATTAATTGTCCTTCAGTATAGAAAGAAAGGGAATTAGAGCACCAAAAGTAACAAAATTCTAACCTAGCTTTGAAACACTTTCTACAAACTTATTAGACCATGTAGGCTCAAAGGAGCAGCAATGAAATGTTCTAAATAGTTTTTAAAACTGGTCTTATAAATGAAAAATATTTGATAATGGACAATACACAGAACAGCATTTGCAATTTTTGTACGAAATGTGACCTGGAAAATGTTCACTTCGAAGCAGGGCAGGAAAAGAGAATTAGAGATATAAAAAACTATAGTATAAATAAATGTGGAAGTCTATAAGGTGGAACAAGACTCTTGGTTGTTCCTCAAAAGAAGGTAGGTGATATGGCACACCTTTTGCTACTACTTGAAGTGGTTTCACTTTGGCCACTCTGTTGCTTTTGCACATTCACTGAATTTTATGGAGACTTTACATGGGGTGGTCCTCAAAGCATAACCGCACCTTGCTTTTCTACCATCTTCTGTCATTTTTCTTAGCAAGGAGAAAAAGGAGGGTGAAATAACACCGATGCAGTGCCCTTTAAGGTTTGGAACTGCCTGTTTGGAAGTCCCTTTGCTTTGTGTTCTGGTTGCAGAGCCAATTGATCTTTGGCAAGGCAAGTCCCTGCTTCTTCTCTAAAGGCTTTTCTGAAACTACAAGGTAGAAAAAAAATCCCACTGAACACAGCAATGGCTGGCTCCAAGCATGTGTATATATTTATATTTAAACCTATGTTTTAAATCTGTGGATGTTGAATGACCAAAGTGGTCAAAACAATAAATAAAGACAAAGACACAGCAATGCTTATGGTTCAGCAGACATGTATGAGAGGTAGTCCTCTGACTGAAATTTGATAGATTTAGTTTCATTTTCAAAATCACAATGTCACTATGCCCTCTCAAGTATGGAGCACTTCAAATAGCTGATTTTTATTTTCATGTTTTAAAAAGGTGGTACAAAAGTGAAACTGAGAGAGCTCAATTTCTTTTGCTGCCTTAGTTACTCTCTCTGTGAAGCAGCAGCCATTGAATACCAAGAAATCAAAGGAGTCACTGCAGATGCTGGAATGGGGTAAGGCAAGGACATGATGAAACTGCATTTGGAAAAATCAAGGACTGAGGCTGAATTGCCTAGAAAATAAGGGCGACAAGTCTCCTACTTAGGTTGCAATAATGACTAGAAAAAGTAAAGATCTGTGGCCCCATTATACTTTTATTTATTGAAGGCCTCGCTGGGTGACACGCGGATCCCATATATAGAAGCTGTGCCCCCTCAAGTGACAAAAATGGTGTGACTGAGAAAGCACACTAAAAGCAAAAGCATGGAATCACTGGAATGATAATCACTGGAATGATTATCATCAACAACTTCCTTTGCGTCTTTGTTGCAGATACGTGGGTAACAAGATGTCATGGTGCTGGAGAGAAAACTTGATACAAGAAGAAAATATCTTCTAATTAAGCCCTTAGAGGTAAGATTGTAGTTCACTTGCTCTGGATCACAGGTACTCTTTTTTAAAATAAAAATCAAACTTAAACAAAACATGGTGCTAAAATGATACTGAGAAGCACCTGCATGAAAACATTGGGAGAATGGATGAATGGTAAGCATGAGGAACCAACACTGCCCATTCAGTGGCTGGGACACAGCAAAATGAACATTCTGGAGAAGCAACAAGCCACCTGACATGCAGGCAATCAATAAGAATTTCATTTTTAGTTTAGAGTGGAAGAAGAATCATCAGCAATGGTACGATCCCTTCATCTGGAAGCACCCATAGCAAGGTACCACTGACTCTTGTACAAATAATCAATGTTATTGTATTTATCAACATTTCTTGTAAAGTCAACAAATCATGTATATGCAAAGTCAATCTTGATTTATATAGCAACTGTGAGGTAAAACTCACATTGTTAGTATCAGAATGAGTTTACTCAAGAGTCAGCTAGACCTTAAAATGATATAAACAGAGCAAAGATCCTTTGGATCTACCTCTTAGTAAGTGACCAGATAAGCAAAGGTATAGAATTTGTGAATGAGGCCCATTGTCTTCTACAAACTGTGCAATGTGCTGAAAGTGTTCAGAGACAACAAGCAGGCATATGCAGCTGAAATACCCAGAACTAGAATGTCTATGTAAACTAAGGCTGATGATTCTGGACAGAAGAACTGAAGTTGAAACAAATTCCAGCCACTTTGTTGGATGCACGTATAAGCCTATGGCCAATGCATTGTAGTCCTCTTTTTCTCATCTCCCAAGTCATTACAGCTGTTTTTCATTTTCTTTTTCTCACTTCTGTAGCAAAGAGTTTGAGTATCAAGAATTCCTGTGCCAGCATTTTGTCACAGCAGATGCCACAGGGCCAGAAACCAGATTTAGTCCTTACCTGCTGAGGCATCCTCTCCATGCTGTCTGCAGTACAGAGAGAAAAAATGTCACACAAGAACTGTTGTGACATCTTCGTGTCCCCTCCAAAAGAGATTATTGTGCAAGTGCACTGACTTCAGCTGAATGACATATAAGATGCTGCAATGCAAGTCACATTCACTAGATACTACCTGCATGTGAACTACCCAACTGTTGTTGCCTAAACATGGAAGCGGCTTTACACTGAAGGGTTCCGGAGTTTGTATCTTCCCAGAATAGACCAATGATGAGAGCATTTAAGAGACATCTTGGGTATTTTTTGAAAAACAACATGGCTGCAAACACATTGCCCAGAAACCACACAGAGCTTTTGTCATGAAGGGTGGAAAATTTTGGTTTCCTTTTTGCTCTAAACACCTGTGACACTAACATAGCATTATTCTGTCAGAAAACTATCATTTCCCAGAACAAAATGAAAGTCTTAGAACACTGAAGACGCTGTGTTTCCCATGGGGTGAGTGTAGATGTCCTTATAATGCTCCATTTTCTATGCACCTTCATATACCTGCATAAGCAATCCCCCTCCAACAATTGTATCAAATGATGTCTCACAGTGTAAAGGATGTACTAGTTAATGATTTCGGTGTTTCCTATTTATTAGCTGTACATAAATAAAGCGAGCTTACATGTGACATAGATTTTGACTGGGTGGTTCAGTTTCTGCACATCTTATGCTCTGTGTCCATTAGCTAATGCACATAACCTATTAGCTAACAAATGATACAGACATCTGTCCTGCCCAATGTTATCTCAAAACAGCTAATATTCCGAAGATGTTTGATAAAGGTAACTTATGTTAGAAAAAGAGGTTCCATTATACTCTGACTCAAGAGTATCTGCATTTTCACTCTGCAATCAATTAATCCATTCTGTACCAAATGCTGTTACGAATTGACTTCTATATTCCACAAGGCAGTATCATGTCTTTGTTAAACAGTAACATTTATAACACTGAGCACTCTGCATCTATCAAGAAACCCCTATGTCAGAATGTCGGCTTCAATATCCGGGGGGAAATGGAAGAGGGTTGAATGAATTCCTATTTGAAAAAGCCTATGTCATGAGCAGTCTTTTCTGTTCCTTTGGGTAAAACTGCAGTATAACATAATGGATATGGATGTTTTGGTCATATTATGTTCTCCTACACTGAGAGTTTTGTTATAAAGATGTGTGCTTGGCGAAATGGATTCTTTTCTAATTCTGTGTTTTAACTCTTTCTTTGACAGTTATCAAATAGACTGGTATATACCAGTAATGAATCAGCTCAGAATCTGTCGTGAAAGGACAAGGACCAGGGACAGGCATACCACTCCCTTGCTTTTGTCACCTTTGGTGGGGTGACAAGGAATCTCGAAAGACAAGGCCTTTTGTGGAGTAACTTTTGTTATTCACAGAGTTGCCTTAAATCAGAAGTGACTTGACCGTGCATAACAACAAGGAGGAGCCTCTCCTATGGGTATAAGTGTGGACGCACAAGGTTGGATTCCTGGGCATGCAAGTGGCTGGCTGGAGCAATAAATACCAGCTACGCTGAATTTAACAAGTGGGGCACAATTAGAGAAGAACTCATGATGTTCCCTTTATTGATGTCCCTATTTTTTTCAGCTTCTTCACAATCTTCAAGATGCTACCTAGTAAATTCTGCAAACCCATCCCTGGCATAGGCCCACAGCTTCTCTCCTCAGTCCACCAAGAATAAGGTCCAGGCTTGGACCATCCATGTCCTGGAATGCTGAACACTTTGCTGGGAAGAGGGCCATTCTATCGCCGTGCACTACCTGTGCACAATGAGTGGTGGTGGTGGTTTTTAACCATGATGCAACTATGTGCAGGATCCAAGCACTGAGGACTGGATGTAAATTCTAGCAGTATTACATGCTCAGTTTACAGATTCTATTTGAATCCCAGAAGATTTTATTCCTTTTATATTTTATTCTTTCATTTGAATTCTTGCATCCGGACTTGCATCTTGTATCTGAATTCATGAGTATCCAAATTTTATTCCTGAATAACTGGGCTACAGCCAACAAAAGTGACTGCCAAATAAAACTTGTCATTCTTTCAAATACTGTGGTTTTTTTGCTACAACAGACTAACTTAGCTGTCATCAGAAAATTCCTTTTATGTGATATTCTTCTCCTTCATCATCCAAATATGAAGCTGAGGTTTCCACTGGGATAATCAATATGAATTGATTTCCAGAGTAGTCAGTCATGTCAATCTGTTACAACAAAAACAACTCAGTGCTTTGTGGCACCTTAAAAGTGAACTGTCCTTTTATAGCATAAGCTTCTATGGAGCAGAGTCCCCTAGATGCAACTGATGAAGTCCATGAAACCTTATGCTATGGTAAAACAGTTTTTCTTTCGGCACCTGGCTGTTTTCATGTATCTAGCAAGAGCTCCCCATTACATAACAATAATCGCTCCCTCCTTTCCCTGTCGTCTCTCCCCGTAACCCTCTGAAAGGCAGTCAATTGTGTTTTCTAGGTGCATGATTCATGGCTCGGCTCTTTCTATTAAAACAATTATGATTTCATAATACACCACAGATCTATTTCCAGTTTCACAAAGGAATTGGCAGACCTGCTGGGATACTGCCAATACAACAAACTGAAATGCTAGCTATTATTTTTATTCAGTTCACTTATAAAGTAGTCTCTGCGCTGCCTTTCCCCCCTCATAATTTCCCATTTCACTGCAGTTGCTCCCTTTTACCATCTTTAACCCCTTGTCCGGTGGCTGCCTAGGCATTTGTTCCCTGTAATTTATTTATTTATTTAACTTATATGCCGCCCACACTATCCAAAGGTCTCTGGGCGGCTTACAACAATTAAAATACAGTAATGTGCTCTGCAGTCTGACATTCAGCAACTCATTCCTAATGCTGAAGTTAAGTCTGGGTCAACACTTCCATTACAAGCTCCCATTTCAAGGGACTTCAAACGGCAAAGGAAATTATTCACTGTGACATGAAAAGTCCTTGCCAAGGAGAAAGGCTTCCCTCCCCCTGCCTTTCCTTCACAAAGTTTATAAAAGCAGAGCTACACACCATTTTAAGTTGTACTACAGTGGACTATTGTTTGGCTGACAGATTGAAGAGATCTGTATGGCTGTGCAAAGTGGTGAGTACTTTCATTCACCAAATACTAATATTTTACTCCTAGCAGGCAATCATGGAACACAAGATGTTGTAACCTCGCTAGAACTAAACAAGCCGCCTTCTTGTCAACAACGAGATGGAAGATCATTTAAGAAGCTTAGGAACACTGCTTTGAGTTTCACCAAAAAGAGGTGGCATATAAATGAGATATAAAGTTATTATTAACTTCTTATTATTTAGATAGGCTGGTAAAGCCACAGTGTATTAAAATATATTCCTAATGTAGAGGCTTAAGTGAGTACATAATATTTACAAATTCTAATTCTAAGTCACATGAAAGCTCTATTATTCACCTTTTAAGAAGCCAAATTCAACACCGACTATTGAATGTATTAAAAAAAAAAGTTTGCAAAAGCTTCAGTAGTTAAAAAAAAATTACTAAATAAGCCAGAATCCTATTATTCACACCCACCATGTCCTCCACTGGTCTATATCTCAACTGTAAATTGCTGCAAGTTAATATGGTGGCATGAGCATCTGCTGTCTCACACCAGTGGCATGATTCAGCCCAGAACAGCACTTGCCTACACTGACATTTTGATTTGCAGCATTTTGTGGTTGTTATTTATGTAAATAAGAGCAATATCCGTGTGATTTTTTGACATTTTGGCCTCATCTAGTGATTGACTTCTAAATGTCTCATCTACCGATTGAGATTTTCTATAGTTTCTGTTTTAGATTTGGTTGTATTTTATTTTATTTGGTTGTGCTCTTTTTATACATCTTTCCTTCTACCATCGAATAATTAGGTTTGTACAATTAACACAATTAACCCCAGAGGAAAACTCTGAAATTTCTTATTGGAAATCTGTAGTGTCTTCCTATAATATTGGTGAAGAAAAAGGGCACAACTTTTTTTTAGTAAGAGGAGGAATTGAGAAATAAAGGATAGAGAAATCAAACAATTTGCGTTTGGTCTTCTGAAGCATCAGAATCACCCACATACAACAAATGTGTACAAAATTCTTTTTATACAGAATTTGTTGCAAATCTGAAAAAAAAAATCCAGTCCCTGAGGCACTGAAGTAGTACATGCACATACACTTACACCCAGGCTGATTTAAGGATGTATAGATAAATACATGAAAAACAAAATGTTTCCTTTTGAATGCAAGGGCCTGGGGCGTAATAGACTCCACGAGCCATAGGTACCTGGTGTGGCTGTTGGATGAGAGGCTCTCCCAAGGCTGAACGCTACAGCCAGTGACGGCATAGGCTCCTCCGCAGCTTCCATCCAACTTCATCAACAGGGCTTTGGCTGCATTCTCGGCAGTCTTCCTGCAGTCATGAGCTCTTTTGAGCATCTGGGTAATGTTTTCATCACCTGGCTGGTCCCCTGTTTGGTTTATAAAGCAATGATCAGAGCTATATCATTTGGGGGGGGGGGGGGCACAGCAGTGGTGCAAACAATAAGCATTAATATGAACAGACAGGCTTTTACACTGACATCTGTGCTCCCAAAAGGACATTAGCACCTACTTAGTAGTCTGCTTAAATACATTAAGATTATAACGAAACTAATTAGGCTGTGATCCAAAGATAAAATCCCATTCAGAACTTGGTTTCTGACCTTTTCCTACCCCTTTCAAAAAAAATGTCTTACAACCTATTATCAAAACACAGGGAAAAATGGGAATAATCACCACAGCAGCACAAACAAATGACTTCTGAAGAAACAAACACAGCTCCATAGTATACACAAGAAATTGCATGTGTGTGCTTACAGACCCTCATGATCCCAGGTAAGATCTCTTGGATGCAGACTCTTCATATTTATCATGAAGCAGGTCAAAGTTAGTTGCTTATTTAAAACTATTTCCTCTGTACAAATTATTTCAGTGGCTGAAATCACCAACAATTTTTAGTTCTACTAATCAGAACTGCTCTGCTTAATCACTGTTGCTTCTTTCCACTTCATTCTACCTATTCTGGTTAATCAATGGTTGCTTTTAATAATGATTTCACATTACATCTAAGTGACTGTCAGAAAACTGGACCTGTAAGTTAAAATTTTAAAAGAAATAGATTCTATATCACAATACAGCCTAGAAAACTGGTAAAAATGGTACTTCTGAAATGTATATGCTGTATGTGATGTTATAAACGTTACACTGTCATTTCGGTGAGGTGAAAAGGCCCACTGTAAAACAAAAAAGTGTGTTCTTATTGTGAATGCTGGGTCTGGGAACCTATAAAAGGCCAGCTGTGAGAGAATGCGAAATGAGGGACAGGGTGGCATGATGGCTGTGACTGGATGGCAAACCATTACAAGACCTCCTGGTTTGAATGTGGGGTCCTGCATTGTCTTCCTCATCATTCATCCAATCAGGAGGTGGCTGAGATACCTAGATGGGAGGACTTCCCATGGTAGATCTGAGAGGCAGGTTTCCTCTCTGCTCAACCTAAAGAGAATATAATCATTCCTCTGCCATGCTGTCCCAACCAGTTTTCACCTCACCCTTCTCTATTCTTCTTCGTTTGGTCTTTGGTGGTTGCTCGCATGTGGTATTTGATAGGGTATTCCACCATATTTGCTTGATGTGATTTCTTACCTTTTTTCTGTTACAAATCTGGTGGATGATTTTAGCATTGTGCTGGATACAGTTCTGAAAAAGGGCTTATGTGTATATCTCCCTTCAACAATTGGGGATCCCCTTAAGGGATCCTGATGTGAAGGCTTGCTCCCCACTTCCCTTGCCACTGCAAATTTCCTATTTCTTCCTCAGCTTTACCCTGAAAATCATCTTGAACTAATTTCCCATCTTTATAGAAATGTATCTAAACTCAGGCTCAGTCTGCTAATTGGAGAATGCTGTTCTCTAAAGCACCAAATCACGGCACTAAAACCCGGAGCTTGAAAAAGTTGTTTTTCCTCCCTTTCCTCCCACAGTTCTTTTCTCTCTTTTTTGGACTACAGCGGTGTTTCTCAAGTTGGGGGTCACAAAGTGTTTTCTGGGTGGTCGTGGCTCACCTGATATGTGTTGTAGCCCTTGTCAAATAATTTATTTCTTGCACTTTTGGAGCAGGATATTAAAGTTAGTGTATACGAGAAACCTTCTCTACTTTCTGAGAAGGGATGGCTTTAACCCATTAAAAATACCTTTTTATGTAAACGTGGTGGTGGTAGTGGTTGCAGGTTACTTGGCTATTATAAAAGGTGACTGTGACTCGATAAAGACTGGGAACCACTGAACTACAGCTACCAGAATCTTGCTGTCAGCATGACTACTCTGCTCAAACCAGACCAAAATATTGTCAAACATGAAGATGAGAATTTATAGTATAACATGCATGTTGTAAATAAAATTGCACCCCTTCAAGTTTTCAAGAATGAAACATGATCTGAGAGAGAGGGTTTGGCAAAACTGGTAAGCAGAAAAGGAACAAAAAAAAAAAAGAAAAGAAAAAGGACACGTATTTAGAGAAATGTCTCCAAAAAGGGAGCTGAAAAGTGTTAAAGTGTGTTTGGCTGTCCAAGCTTTAATGCTACTTTTTTCATCATGCACAAATATCAATCAATTTTCTGCTAAAGCCACTTGAAATCATGCAGTTCACTTCAACATTATTTTGAATTACGAGTCTCTAAGAGTGGGAGGGGGGGAACCACCAGAAGGTGCACATGAAATACATGGCATTTACAAATCTCTCAGCCAGCTTTGCTCAAGCATTCCTATATTGGTTAATATGTCTGGAGCCAAGAGCTTAAATCATTGCCTTCAATAGGCAGTTACTGCTCAAAGACATTTCCTGAACTACAGCCTATGGCTATTCTGACTGCTTACCTATGTTTTCATTTGGGTTCCAGTTCAAAATCCATTTGTCAAAAATTTCACTTGGCTGTTGTGATTTGAAACAAAACATATTTTACTCCTGGGCTGAGCTGTCATGGGAGGATTCATTATTGTGACCTACCCTTTGAGGGTGATGAAAGGCAAGTGAAGTACAGAATGGGATTTAGAAAGAAAAGGACTCGTGGAACTCTTACCGACGGACCCAACTCCTGCAGCTCTGAATTGCCCAAGAATTAGAGACTGTTCGCTTTCTGCCAGTGCTAAGAGCAGCTCATAGGCTTCAATGCACTGTTCACTGTGGAGAAAAAGAATTCAGTCAATATATGTATCTCAGGGGAAGGCAACAACATGATAGCAGTAAAAAATAAGCAACAGGGTATTAAAGTCTGAATTCATGTCACTTCCTCCCAAACTGGCATCTTCTTGCAGTCTCGGCACAGTGACCCCAGCCAATTACTATATTTTTAAAAGTAATTCATCAATTCTTTTTAATGTAAATTATGACCTGATAGTTTTTAAAAAATGTACAGTTAAATATGATTTGAGCAAACAAACAACTTCTTGTTATAAAGATCTGAATTGTTTTCCTGTATTTTACACTGGCTTTCCTTCTAAATTATATCTGATTCCATAGGTTTTCTGCATAAAGTTAAGTGTTGTTATCACTGGAATTGTATGTTTATGTGCCCTTGTATTTTGCTTTTAATGTGAATTACTTACAAAACTAAAGATCTAGGTTATAAATTCAAGGTTTTGAGTATAAGAAGCATAAAATTGTGGAACAACTGATCAGAACTTGGGAATGTTATTTTCTGGACTTCAAGTTTTAGAATTTATCTGCCAGCATGGCCGTATGTGCAGGCATCACACAATGTCCTGTGTTTTGGTTGGGAGTCCTGCCCTCCTACCTAGTAGAATAAATGCCTCACCTCCAGAAATCCACTGCAGAAAGAAGGCAACAGGATGTACAGGTTACTTCCAGTGAGCATGCAGCAGGGAGGAGAGCAGGATGTGTGAATGCAGAGATGATCACACAAAGATAAGCAACGTGTTCTTTGCCATGGACTTTGTGCATCACATATTAGCATGCTGACTTACAAGCTGGTGGGTGAGGACAAAATTGTTGTTCTGAAAACAGTCTCCTTGACAGATGGCATACAGTTGAACTCTATGCATCCAGGCTGCAGAGATGGCCCTGGCTCTGACTGAGTGGGCATGGAGACCAGTTATAGGAGAAGGATATTAGGTTGTACATCAGGCAAATGGTGGCTATGACCTCTTTGGAGAGTCTTTGGGCTGAACTAGGAAATCCCTTCCTGGGCCCATTATAGGCCAAGAAGAGTCAGTTGGTGCAACAGAAAGGGTAGGGACGCTGCCCTCCACTGTAGGTGGTCTGTGTATGTTTCATGTCATTGGCTGAATAGTGGATTTTGTTCTCCTACTCATCAAGATAAGGGACTGATGGGTAACTGGGTGAGAAGGAGGAAAATGAAATGTAGCCTTTGTCAGCATCACCCAAGGTGGAAGACATGTACAATCAGAAGCAGCGTCCGGTGGTAGTAGAGACATAGGAAGGTTGTTGTAGGTTATAGCTGGTGTTGATTCCTGTGTTGCCAGCAGGATCAAGGCCATTGGAAAAGAGCACACAACTGGGTGATTGACAGCACTGTCTGAGAATACCAACAGAGGCTGTGGGGTTTAATGATGAGCAGCATTCCCAGATTTTTGTAGGGCTTTTCCTAAGAAGAGGCTTGGAGGTGTAACTGCTAGTTTCCAAGCACTAGCTTTGAAAGACTTCTCCACAACTGCCCTTCTCTGAGGCAAAAACAAGAAGTTGGAGTGGCTGTCAGCATGCAGGATGTTACTGCTGCACTGGCCGCACTTTCTAAGAAATGCTCTTGATGCCACAGGAGACAGGGAGGAGGCTGCAGTGTCAGAATAGAAAGCCGAGGTCGAAGATAGCATGAAAGTCCACAGGAGCTCAACAACATTGAGAGGGAGTCCGAAAGCAAAGTCATGAAGGGGACGGGGGTTGTAGGAGAGTAAGTTGATAGTGAAAGAAAGTCAGTAGAAAGAGAAGAACTGTTTTGAGGCTGCTGACAAGGCACGGGATGGAAAGGAACCGATGGGGCTCCCACCAAAGTACTCTCACTTTAGCTCTAGAAGGTTCTGATATGTCTGCACACGTGCAGGACTAACCTATATGTGTGAAGCACAGAGATCATAACAAAGAACCAGAAGTAACATTCTTATTCAGTATATCTGCAAACTCGTTTGGCAAATACACAGAAACGTACAAATGATGTACAAGTAATTTTGCATCGGGACAAGGCAAAAGTAAAAACAAAAGTGAAAAAATAGTATATTCTGTACAGCTAAAAACACGAAAACAAACAATACAAGGTAATGTACTGTCTTGTTTATTTTGTCTCTTGCATTATTCATGGACATACCTGTATTGTAACGCAAGCCTGAGGGCTGTGGCATTGGATTCATATTTTCCAACCAGCATGCTCATCCGTTCCGCATTGCTCTTGCACTCTTCCAGAGTTATTGTCAATAAGTCATTTTGAGATTTTAAATGCTCAATGCGGCTGTGGAGAAGAAAATCATCTTTAACACTTCATAGAGTTCCTCCTGCACTCTTACCTTCTTTGAACAATTCTCTCATGGCCACAGTGTTATATTCCTCCGCCTCTTCTAAATTTTTTATCAATTACAGAGTTTCTGGATCATAATCTCAAATATATAGGCCCACTTCAGATAATACTTTAGACCAGTGGTTCCCAACCTTGGGTAATCCAGCTGTTCTCAGACTGCAACTTCACTGCAGCGGTGCTGGTTGTGAAAGTTTCTGGGAGCTGCAATCCAAGAACATGTGGGTTACCCAAGGCTGAGAACCACTGCTCCAGACCATGATTTTACTTCTTTGTTGTATAAGTTCTGCCTTTCTTCCACTGAGCACAAAGTAATGTACACTGTCTATTCTCAGTTACATCCTCAGATGGACCCTTGTGAGGCAGGTTAGGCTGAGAGATAATCACTGGCCAAGATCATCCAGTGAGCTTCATGGTTGACTTATCTCCTTAGTTCCAGCCCAGTGCTAATCATTATACTGGTTTGATCATTAGGAACAAACTCTGCTTGTTTATATAAAATCTTAGGGTGATTTTAACTATCCAAAATTAGTTAAACTGGTTTGATATACAAAGTATAGTGGATCATCTGAACAGAGCTGGTGTTCCTGGTTTCTGCAGGTTCTAGAGACTCCTTAATTCATCTTTCATATGAAAATGTATATATTTGAACAGATCAACATAAAAATTCTCTCCAATCTCAAAATTTTAATTAACTTAAAATATTGCATGTGTAAGTATTGACAGCTCATGAGGGAGAGGAAATTAAACATTTGGGACACTATTTCTGCATATTTAGGTTCAATTTATTACTTTTGACTGCCAGCAAGGAAGAGAGGGTTGACACAGATGACAAATGTGTTGATCCAAAGGCATTAGCAGTACACAGAAGTATGGCCAGGATGGAGGGGTCCCACGTGACCTGCCTTCCAGAGCCAGCCTTGCTGTAGCTGCTCCCACTTACTGGCCTTCCTTCACCTTCTTTTCTATCTTTGTTGGGTGCTGGGGTTGCTGTTCCCGCTCCTTGCCTTCCATTGGTCCTTCACTTTTTATTCTCCAATGGTAGCAGCTGCCTTCTTTCTGGTTGATTAAGCTGCATTAGCTCAGCTCAGTTTAGTTAAGCTGCTGCCAGCCAGCAGAAGCTCTGATTCAAAGTGCAGCAATCGCCAACTCCACTGAGAACCATTTTTAAATGAAATCATTTCCTTTAATCAAGCAAGACTGACAGACAGTTCAGTAAATCAGATGCCATCTTATGGGCAGAACTTCAACAAGAGCACCACAGCAGCAAGGGCTCAGATCACTCCTTCACTATTCTAGTGCCCTCAATACCACACAACTCTAGAAATGTGCTTTAATTCACTAAGGGTCCTGCCACTCTTGATAGACTGGGAGAAATGGTTTCAGTTAACATGGTACCTAAGCATAGTGTTGACTGTCAGTGCAGAGCTTTGCTTCCTAGCATACTGGGTCTTCCTCCCATTGATACCATCACAGCACCAACATCTCCCCTGCTTCCATTTTATGATCTAGTGCTAATGGTGCCACAGGCAGCACCTACTTATCTCTGCTAAGGTATAACACTGAACCATATAAACTGACTATGAAAAGTGTGTTTTAGAGTCCTCAGGAGACACCACCAGCTGTTGCTAGGATAATATGCACATCCAAACAAATCACTTTCTGGCCTAATGCTGATGACTAAATTATCTTGTTGAAAGCAAGCTATTAATTCAGATTAAGTTCTTCTTTTCATCACCATATTTTTCCATATTTATATGCAACTGGAATAGGCATAATTCACACAAATCAAAACAACAGGCCTTACAAGTTAATCAACCGCAAGGAAGACCTGAGCTAATTTTCAGACATTTTTCAGATGTGGATCTCTCTCTCTCAAATATTTTCTATGAATATATAAAACAGCAACTGACAATTCAAAGAAGATTGTGAATTGAACGCCAGGCTCCAAAGTGTTGTTATGTATGGTTCTCCTGGTAAGCAAACAGGGTTGGGAAGATTGCAATCTTGCGCAGTGGCTAAAATAAACTTTACTCCATTTTGGCTTCATTTTTGTAAAATAAATAATGACATGGTGTAATATGTCATGTGTTGTTGTTCATCTGAGGTTGTCTTTCTCTAATTTTCAGACCTGCTAGGGACCAGATGATTTTTATTATGTCCTGATACGTAAAACCATAGAATTCAAAGAGGGTGTACTTTGTTTTTCACATGACTATATGGGAGAAGATGGTCATTTGAAAGGGATACCCACTAGAGTTATGCAGATCTGGTTTTGGACTACAACTCCCAGAATTCCCCAGACAGCTATGCAAGGAGTTGCAAAATCACAGATCTGCACATTTCCAATATCCACACTATGCAGAACAATACTTTATAGGAAAACATCTCACCTTACCTGTTTAACCGCTCAGTTTCCACTTCAAATTCTCGGATTTTGTTTTCAGAAATAGCAGACCCATGTGAGTAGAGTGTCTGGAAAATTTCCTGGATGTTGGAACAGTCTTGAAGAGAGTGGGCAAGGTGTTCTGCTACACTACTGGACACCTATAATGAAGTTGTTAGAAGCCTATTATGAATGGAGACATACATTTCTATCCTCCTTTGTTACCAACAGGAATTAGTAACTGAGAAAGTAATAACACCATCATTTGGGAGGGATGGAGAGACAATATTGTCACAAAACTAAGATATAGAGACGAGCTCTACACAGTCAAAGCAGTTTGATGCCGCTTTAACTGCTTTAATTCCTACAGAATTCTGGGATTCATAGTTTGGTAAGATACTTAAAATTCTCTCCTGGATAGATGAGTACACTCCTCTGAACAGCAGCATTAGCCTTCTCTGTTGGAGAATTCCAGGTACTTCAGCAAACCTTTAAAAACCTTGATAATGACTAGTAACACATTGCTAAACATTCACCTTTTGCAAATATCATTAGCACTTACCCCTATGCTGCTAATTTCGGATCCCAGGACGGGGCGGTCAGATGTTGAAGATTCTGACCTTGTCTTCGAGAGCTTTACCCGCTCAGCAATCTAGAAATGAGAAGGAAAGACCATAAAGAAGATCAGTCATTCATGTGTTCTGGCTGCTTTTGTGCATCTAGCTAAAATACTTTCCCCTTCCACACATTCACTGTGTTTTAAGTAATCCTCTATTAAATTGTTTAATAGAAACCGGCATGTGTGTTGTGACTGAGAGAGGCTTAAAATCCTTAGCACTTTATCTCTTCCTGCAGGCTGCATTTTTTAAGCTCACTTAAGGTCCTTGAAAATTCCCCTGGCACTCTGGCTGATATTTCTCCGTTAATTGAAAGCCTGCACAGTCACTTTGCTCAGCAAAGGCTGCTTCTTCCAGATAATGAGAGCTACCGTGGCAATGTACAATGGCTCACCTTGGCAATGGGGATGTCATTACTGCTGCTGCTTGTACTCAGTTCTCCAGTGCTAGGGTTAATGGGACGGTTTGCAGGAGTGAGACGGCCAGGACTGGATGGGCCAGTTGCCTGGACACTCTGTAACCGAGTCTGTAGTTCTCGAACCTGCAAAAACACACAGTATTAGTTCACTTAACACAACGCAATGTGATTTCTTGTCAACTAGGTCTTCATCCTTGGCTACAGCAGCCACGTTCTTGTTCTAGCCTCTGGCCATAAATATATATTTTAAAAATTGGTATTTTAGAGTTGTGATGTAAAACATTTCACTGATCACATGCTTGCTACAAAGCAACTCCTTGTATTATCTAGTTTTTTGCAATACTGGCCAGAATCCTGTTGGTGATTTGTGCATGCAAAGTCAAATTGCAGAAGTTGCAGCAGCACATTAACTCTAACAAAACATGTTATGCTTCTGGTTCCATACTTGTGCAGGTGGGCATGCAATCAGGAATGTAATCAGCACCTAATTAATTAGTAGCAATTTGCCAACACAACTTACACAATATCACTTGCACATGTACAAATTGCCAACATAATTGTGGTGAAGGAATGTTTTCGGAAGCAGTATCTGTCCATATGAACAAAGTTTACATTAAAGCATCAATAAATGCTTTCACCTCTCTCCAGTGATGACACTGTACTAGAATATAGGGCGACTGCTGGTGAATCTAGCAGTGATTTTCTGATATGCAGGCCTTTCTTCTTCATCCTGGAGCCTTCCACTACACCAATGGTTCACAACTTTCGGTCCCCAGATGTTCTTAAACTATAATTCCCAGAAATCCTGATCAGCACAGATAGTGGTGAGGGTGTCTGGGGGCTTTAGTCCAATAACATCTGGGGACCCAAGGTTGGGAACAACCACTGCACTATACTACATTGGGTATCCACTGAAGAAGTTTTAAATAAAATAAAATAAAATATATGTGCTGCTGGATGATGACATCATCTAGCTTACACAGCATAAATTTACATCAATGGTATTTCAGCCACAGAGTGAAAAAGAGAATTAGTGGATTAATTAACATTTTGTGCAACCTTCTTGTGGCACTGAACAAGGACCTTCATGAATACATTAACTCTGAGAAAAGATAGAATATTAAAAGACAAGTAAGACAACAATATCTTACAACAGCTGCCTCTCCAAACATTTAAAATCTTTCATGTAAAGTAATCCTTGATTTAGCATATGTTACTTATAAGCAAATATTTTTGTATGTTCCACACACAAACCCCATAACTGTACCTGTATGGATCTATTTCAACAAAAGACCCCCAGCTTGTGGTTTAAATTTCCTTGTATACTTTTATGCTTCAATGCACAAGCAGTTATAATGATTCAGCATGATAGTCCAAAATGCCAGTTCCTCCATGAATGTGGTTTAGGAAGTAAGGAAGAAGTACAAGGCTCACGTGTTCTCTTCCACTACCCTTTTCCTCACACGGTGGCTTCAGAGTTTGATTCTTGCTTTCTAGTAAGCCAGAACTCTCTTACACATTGTAACTGGGGAACCCTGGTTTAATCTCAATTAATACACCAAAATAATAAACCAGGATCTTACTATGAGAATAGGCAAGGGAAAGGACATGAAACTCCAACACTTGTTTCCAGGTACATAATGCCAAGAAAGATTATCTGAATCTGCTCATACGATCCCTCGTAGAGGGATATCTGGAATGCCAGTTAATCCTAATAACTAGGAATCATCTTGTCGGTCACCTCATGACGTTTGTACCACAAAAATTAAATTTACATAGATTATAAACTTTGCAATCTAGCTTTGGCTGTCTTGTATGAGTGTGACTTTTTCCAAAACAGATATTTGTTTGATTTGAAGGAAATCCTCTTCTGTATTTGGTGTGGTTTTTTGACACCTATGTCCAAGCTTTCTAGCCAACAATTCCACATTCTGCCTAAGCTTTGGTTTATGAAGTCCTGAAACAGTCCAAACACCACTCAGTAAACTCTGTTTCCACAAGATACTGGACCAATCTAGTAAAGTAATTTGGAATAATCCTTTATAGGACAAAATCTAGAATAACTTCATCACATTACAGTTACAAAGTAATAGAAATGTAAATACTTTTGAAGCAAGATGCTGAAGACTGAATAAATGGTAGAAGTGCAAGAATCAGGAAAAGAGCTGAGTGCCCTCAATCTGCTAAAACCCAGACTCCCTGAACAGTTGCTCAAATACATTATCCTTATTTAATGAAATAAAATATAACAAAAGAGTAGAACAGACTGGACCTCAAAATTGTTTCAGGACTGCAAAAAAGGGATGGGTGAGAGGAAGCTTGCAAAACCAGGAGGGATTTTTGACACAAGATTTGCTTGAGACAAACACTTTACAGACACATCCTGACACAAGAAATGCTCACACACAAGAAATAGCTTTCCTCCACAAAGCAGTTTGTGTCACAAGGGAATAAAAAGCTTGTTTTCCTGCATAGCTAGTAGCAAACAAAAAAGGGAAATAAACATAGAGTCAAAAGGGGAATTTTCCCTAAACATCTCACTGTTTATTGAAAAACAAATATCTCTGCCAATTCTTGTGGTGGGCTGAATGAAGACATGCACCAAGTTATGTTCCTCAAATGTGCAAGAAAACTGAGATAAATAAGCTGAGCATAGACATAACATGGCAGTTCTTCGAAAGAAAGAAAGAAAGAAAGAAAGAAAGAAAGAAAGAAAGAAAGAAAGAAAGAAAGAAAACCTAGCTCCATAATTCCAATGGTGAGTAAAAAGCCACTAATAACTTATCAGGATGTGATTCCTTGCTATTTTCTATTTTTATTTACCATTCAAAATATAACATTTATTTAATCCTTTTTACATATTTGTATACTTACTGTTTTTAGCTTTTCTCTTTTTAATGATGTAAGCCACCTTGGGTCCTTTTAAGGAGAAAGGTGGTGTAAAAATATTTTAAATAAATAAATATAATTATATACTATAGAGGAACCTTTTAATTCATTTGACTAAGTTCACAGATAATGCATGTGATTTAATAACTTCAGGCAATTTGACACCGAAGTTACATTGTTTGCATTATGTTGTCATAACTATGCAAGAGGATTTGGGGTTAAAAAAACAGGGTTTGATTCTTTTTTAATATTTGTATCCCTAAAATATTAAAGTATTTAATTTTCAATATATTATTTTAATTATGTTAGCTACCTTGGGTACTTTTTAAGGAGAATGGTGGGAAAATATTTTAAACAAACAAACAGTTGGTTTGCTTTATTTCAAAAGAAAAATTGTCACAGGAGTGAACCATTAAGAACACTGAGAGTGGGGAACACACACCGCACAGAAGGTTCAACTCAAACTGTATTTGAAGACTGAAGATTAGTAAAGTACCTTGTCGAGGCATTGGGCAGTAGCGGCCAAATGTTATGAGCAAAATGTATGTGTAAACAAAGAGCAGTTTTCTGGTCCAGGAGCAGGCATATCTGGTCTGGGTTGAGCCTGCTTCTGGTGAAGCCTATGATGACTGCACAGTCCTTTAATGTCACATCCCTCTTCACCAGCATTCCCACCCCCAATGCCCTAACAACTGTAAAAAGGAGAAGAAACTCTTCACCCAGAAGCAGCCTCAACCCATACCAGATATGCCTACTCCTGGACCTGTGTCTGAGCACCACTAACTTCACCAACAGAAGTGACTTTTACAGACAGAAACATGGCTGTGCCATGGGTTCCTCAGTGTCGCCCACTGTTGCCAACTTATATATGGAAGAAGTGGAAAAGAAGGTACTAAACACCTTCCAGGGGATGACTCCAACCCATTGGTTCAGGTATGTGGCCAACACCTGGGTGAAGATCAAGATTCAGGACGTACAGGCCTTCACAGACCACATAAACGCAGTGGACCCAAATATCAAGTTCACCAGGGAAGACACCAAAGACAACCGGCTGGCTTTCCTGGACTGTGCAGTCATTGTAGGATCCAATGGCAATGGAATAGAAATCTACAGAAAACCTACACGCACTAATCAATACCTGCAGTTTGATTCTCATCACCCATTGCAACACAAACTAGGGGTCATCAGGACACTAAACCATAGAGCAAGAAACATCCCCACCTCCAAAGAAGCCAAGAAGAAGGAAGATGGACATCTGAATACAGCCCTTAAGGCCTGTGGATATCCAAAATAGGCCTTTAACAAGGCAATATCCTGCCCCAGCAAGACAATGGAACAGTCTGAGACCCAGAGCCAACGGAAGAACCTGGTCATTCCTTACATGGCGGGTGTGTCTGAAAAGCTCAAAGGGATTTTTGGTAAACACCACATACCTGTGCACTTCAAACCCACAAACACACTAAGGCAAAGACTCGTCCACCCAAAAGACCGGACAGCAAAACACAACAGGAGCAATATAGTATATGCAGTCCAATGTAAAGAGGAGTGTTCAGAGCTCTACTTTGGAGAAACCATGGCCCAGCACAGGAGGGGCAATGGCTCAGAACCAAAATCAGCAGTCTTCCTTCATTTGAAGGACAAAGGACACTCATTTGATGACCAGGATGTACTCATTTTGGACCAGGAAGATAGGTGGTTTGAGAGAGGGGTCAGGGAGGCCATACATGTGTATACAGAAAATCCCTCAGCTACCTGGATGAGTAGCAAAACGTTTCAACCTAATAAAAAAGAAGTCCAGTTGCCATGACTCAACTTCCAGATAACTTCATCTGGATGACTGAGAATCTTCACACATATGAGCCTGGTTGGTGTGAGTGTGGAAGAGAGGGCTTCAGAGAACAAGATGGGCTTCAGGTTTGTGTAGGTTGTTTGTTAGAGACCCCCTCCTTTGCTTACAGCTTGTTCCTCACCCTGGCAACTGCCACTGGACAAAACAGCATGGTATGTAGGCAGAATTGAAAGAAAGAGGAAGAGTAGCAGCTGTTGCTGTTTTTCCAGAACTTGAAAAAGTTAGGGGTTTTTTGAACTAATTATTTCTATATTATTTTTGGAGCTAGTTGTTTGCCTTCCAATGTTTGTGTGTTGTTGTTTTTTTAAAGTAAGTAAAAGAAGCAGAATAGCATAGGTTGGCATGGAAGGTGATGTGAAAAATCTTTAAGTACATAAGATCTGTTTTTGCCTCCACGTCCATAGAAAAGGGATTGATTCACTTTGATCCAATTTTGTGTTAATGTTTCTTCTGCGTAGAACTCGGAGGTTGGAGAACGAATGTGGTATGAAACAAGGAAGCGTTATGCTTTCAATTAACAGCAGAAGAATTATGTAGGATAGAGGAGGACAGTAAGTGAGCCTGGCAGATTAAAAAGAGGAATGCCATTGCAAAGGAAGCTGCAGAGTATAAAAAGCCTTCAGTGGAAAAGCAGAGCACAAGTCTGGTGAAGGGTTTCACATATATTTATGTTGGTATAAGGATTTCAAAAAAGGAAGTTCACATGTTCTGTGCCAAGAAAAGTTAGGTAGAGAATGAATGGAGGGAGTGTTTTTCAGATACTGTAATGAACCATATCTAAAAAGAAGCCAAAGAGAAAGAGAGGTTACTTACCTGTAACCATAGTTCTTCGAGTGGTCCTCTGTGAATCCACACAAATGGGTTTTACTGCGCCTGCGCAGGACTTCTCGGAATATTCTAGAGCTTAAAAAGATGTGATTATTAGGATGTTGCCCCGTGGCGCGCATGCTCCGCCCACCCGTAATACCTTAGTTCCGAAAATGTCCACCGCTGTCAAGGCTCTGACCAAAACAAAGCTCAAGACACTAAGTGACGGACAGCGGGGAGGATGGGCGGGATGTGTGGATTCACAGAGGACCACTCGAAGAACCATGGTTACAGGTAAGTAACCTCTCTTTCTTCTTCGTGGCCTCTGTGAATGCACACAAATGTGTGACTAGCAAGCTCACTTACCAGAAGGAGGGCCGTCACGCCAACAATGAAGTCAGCACAGCCCTTCAGAAACTTTCTTGGCCCTGACGTCCAGACGGTAATGCGTCACAAAAGTCGAGGGAGTTGACCAAGTGGCCGCTCGACAAATGTCAGGGACTTCAACACCACGCAGCCAGCCAGTGGAAGTGGCCATTGCTCCTGTAGAGTGCACTTTTAGCACATCTGGCGGAGCCTTGCCTGCCAAGTCATAAGCCAAAGTAATGGCAGAGACAATCCATCTCGAGACTGTCTGTGAAGAGGCCGGAGAACCTTTCCGTGGGCCATGGAAGCACACAAAGAGTCTGGGAGAAGTGCGAAAATCCTTAGTCCTGGAAACATAAAATGCTAAAGCGTGACGAACATCGAGGGAGTGGAGCATGCGCTCAACATCGGAAGAGGGAGATGGAAACAACGTCGGAAGAATCAAAGGCTAATTAACATGGAAATCTGAAATCACTTTAGGGAGGAAGGTGACGTCTGGGTACAAGACAACTTTGTCTGGATAAAACTGAATATAAGGAATGTCAGCCCGAAGGGCGGCCAGCTCGCTTACTCGACGTCCAGATGTTATAGCTACAAGAAAAAGAGTTTTGAGGGAGAGAAGTTTGAGATGTGTCGAAGCCATGGGCTCAAAAGGAGGGCAAGTGAGAGCATGGAGAACAACTTGGAGGGACCACTGAGGGAGTGGAGGTCGCACAGGTGGGCGAATGTTCCGCAAGCCTCTAAGAAACATCTTGAGAGTTGGATGGGAAAATAGACGAGAGGCCTCAGATCCAATAGGTTGATAGGATATTATTGCAGAAATATAAACTTTCAACGTGGAGTCGGCCAAACCTTGATCAAACAGGTGACGAAGAAACAAGTGGAGGGTATCCAGCGAAACAGGAACCGCTGATAAACTGCTTGATGCAACAAATCTAGAGAAAACATTCCACTTATAGGAATACAACAATTTAGTAGAGGGTTTCCTAGCTTTGTCCAGTACCTCCGCCTATGACGGGGGGATTCTCCACGCCGTGAGGAGTAAAGATTCCAGGTCGGGGTGACAAACACAGCCGTCGTTCTGAGTCAGCAGGTGTGGCCGAAGAGGCAGTCTCAGGACTTCAGCCGCCATGGCCCTGAGAGGAGTAAACCAGGGTTGTTGAGGCCACCATGGTGCTATTAAGATGGCATTGGCTCGCAGCTGGCGGAGCTTGACTATTGTCCGCTGGATAAGAGGAATGGGGGGGGGGAAAGGTAGAGGAGGACATTGCCCCAGTCTACCATGAAGGCATCGCCTAGGGAATTCACGCCGTGTCCCACTCGAGAGCAGTAGTTGCTGCATTTCGAGTTGGTCTGGGTGGCAAAAACGTCAAGACCTGGTGTTCCCCATCAGTTGCAGAGATGGTGGAAGGCAGAGTCGTTGAGAACCCACTTGTCAGTTTGGGTGGTCAGACGGCTCAAACGGTCGGCAACTTCGTTGTCCTCTGTTGATATATGAATAGCCATAGGGAAGATGTGGCAGTCATAGCACCATTCCCATAGCTGGATTGCGAGGTATAGAAGGGCCAGTGAGTGAGTACTCCCCTTGTTTGTTTATATAATACAGAGTGGTCATATTGTCTGTGGTAACCTGGACTCCGCGACCAGCTATGAGGAGGTGGAAAGCTCGGAAAGCCTTGATGACTGCTAGAATTTCTAGGTGGTTGATATGCAGTAGCTTTTCCGAGTTGGACCATAGAGCATGAATTTCGTGATTGCCACAGTGTGCGCCCCATCCAATTGGCTGGCATCTGTCGTGACCTGTAGTCAGTTGAAGAGGTTGAAAAAGAAGGCCTACAAGGAGGTGCGGGATGAAGGTCCACCAAGTGAGTTGGCGAGCTAACTCCGGAGTGACAAGAAGACGTTTTGAAGGATGATCTAACAGGGGGTCGAACAGGAGAGGAACCAGGCCTGCAAAGATCGCATCTTGAGCCTTGCGTGTTGGAGCACGGAAGTGGTTGAGGCCATCAAGCCTAGGAGATGTTGTGCGTGCCGAGCAGAAACCATGGCATGAGGTTGGAAATGGTGAACAGCTCTCGTCAATTTGGATATCCATTCGTGAGGGAGAAAAACTCTGGCCTTGATCGAATCGAGATGCGCCCCGATGTAGTCTATGGTCTGCGATGGTCCGAGATGGGACTTCATGAAATTGACTTGCAAACTGAGTTCTGCCAGAGTCTGAAGAACAAAGGCAGAGTCCCCTTCAGGCTGCGGAGTATGACCCTGCTACTATCAACCAATCGTCTATATACGGAAAGACCGTGATGTTGTGCAAACGAAGATAGGCAGCCACAGGAGCCATACACTTTGTGAGAGTTCTTGGAGCGGTGGACAGCCCGAAGGGGAGGGAACAGAATTGGTAAGCCCTGTCCATGAAGAGGAAACGAAGGTATTTGAAGTAACGTTCGTGAATGGAGATATGGAAATACGCATCTTGTAGGTCTACGACCACAAACCAATCGTCTGGAGAAAGCAATGGGATAACGGATTCCAGGGTGACCATGCAAAAGCGCTTCGGATGGATGTAGGTGTTGAGAAGTCGCAGGTTCAGGATGGGGCGAAGGCCTCCATCGCGTTTGGAGACGGTAAAGTACCGAGAATAGAAACCATTTAGAACATCTTGGGAAGGTACTCGTTGGATAGCGTATTTCTGGATGAGAAAAGAAATTTCATCCTCTAGGGCAGGTGAGTAAGTCGTATGTCGGAGATAGCCGAGTGGAGGGAGGTCGGTGAATTCTAACAGGTAGCCGTGTTGTATGATAGAGAGTACCCAAGAGACCTTGGTGATAATGGACCAATTGTCGAGAAAGGGAGCCAGACGGGGATGATGGGGACAGCGGGGACAGCCAGGGAACAGATTCAGAGGGATCAAGTCAAAGATATTGTTTATTCTTTCTTGCGGGTCAACGGAACGGTTGTCTATGCTGATGAGTTGGTGCCTGAGAGCGGAAAAAAGGAGCAGCTGAGGAAGATGGAAGATTGGACCTCTCTGGAGCCGGAGTGAAAGGTTTGTAAGAACGATAAGGTTGCTGATATGATTGTTGAAAAGTGAAGGGTCTGCGCCACTGAGTGTGTTGGTATCTAGGCTGCTGGGTGGAGTAGGAACGGGCAGTTTTGCGAATTTTGTGTAGATTGTCCATCACTTCATCGGTCTTCTTGTTAAAAAGACCAACTCCATCAAATGGAAGGTCCTCAATGCGGGATCTAGCATCATCATTGATTCCCGCCGAGTGCAGCCAAGCATGTCTTCAGAGGGAGATGGCAGAAGCCAAAGCCTTCGAGGCAACATCAGCCGTATGGCGAGATGCAAGACGCTGCTGCTTAGCAAGAGTAGTGGCTTCTAGATGAGTATTGAGCGCATCGGTCCTGATCTCCTCGGGAGCAGACTGAAGGACAGGAAGTATTTTGTTCCACAACTGCCTGTGATAAGCGCCCATTGGTGCTTGATAGTTGGAAACTCTCATCACAAATGAGGCCAAAGAATATAAACGACGGCCAAGAACGTCCAACTTTCTGCCCTCTCGGTTAGTGGGGGGGGGGGGTGACTGTTGACCGGTTACCAGCGCAAGATTGATTAGACTGGACAATAATAGAATTTGGAGCAGGATGTTTGACAAGGAAAGCTGTGTCGGCACCGTGTGTTCGATAGTGATTCTCAATCCGTCTGGAAACTTGGAGGGAGGTGGACGGCTTGTCCCATGATTCTTTAATAAGGTCCAGCATCGCTGGTATGAAAGCCAGACTCAATGGAGGGGATTTATCCTGATTTATATCGTTGAAGACGAGGTCGTGCTTAGGGGGAGGAGGTTGCTCGATATCGAGCTCCAACGACTTGGCCATCTGAAGAATGAGTTGGGAATAAGAGGTAAAGTCTTCAGAGGGGGACGGAGGATGAACATCTGCAACATCTGAATTCGGTGTCGGTAAATTTGACGGAGACTCCCTGGAAGCTTCAGAGGGAGGATCATGTTCAGAAGCTGTCGAAACAGAGGAATTTCCAGAGATGGAGAGAGTTGGTGAAGGAGAGTGTTGACGGGCTCGAGCAGTTGAAAGAGGGATCGGTGTCGGGACATGACGGGCAGATTGGGATCCAGAGAAAGCGGTTGTGGGGCGCGATTTCGAAGCCGAGGGCACCGAAGAAGCGCACGAGCGCTTGGATGGAACAGGCTCGTGTTGAGCAGAAGCTGGATCGCATCGAGGGACGTCCGGCTGAGATAGACGGTGTTTAGTTTTCTTAGAGGTCGGTACCATAAGATCAGGTTGATGATAGGCTCAATGCCGACTCCGAATAGGAGGCGGCGACGGTGATGGTGAGGACTCAGATGGGGCATAAATGTAGTGAACACGCTTGGGACGCTCATAGTAATCCTGTTCAAACCGCGGATTGAACTCGCCAAAGCCGTATCGATAGCGTTCACCGCGTCAGCCGACCTCATAAACAGGCTCTCCATATTCAGAAAGCGAGTGGCGTTGAGATGGACGCGGGACAAAGATTACCTCCTGATACTGAGAAGACGGGAAAACATGGTGCCGCTTTGCTGCCCTCTTACGCAGAGGGGACCGCGAGACTGATGCCTCCGAGTTCGAGAGATGGATGACAGTTGCCCGCCCGGTCAAAACAGGGCTAGAATGGGCCGAGGCCGGGCTGGATATGACATCAGCCTCAGAGCGGCCGTGACTTGGAGACAAGCTCGGTATCGATACCGAGGCTGGAGCTTGAGTAAGCGGTACTGACTCTCCCGCTTCTGAAATGGAGTCCTGGTCTGGTATATTTCTAGACGACTCCTCCCAAGATGGGAGACGGGAGGGAAATCTGAACGACCAGAGGCTCTCAAGGGTGGTGAGGCTTAGGAATCCGCTTAGCTTTCTTTTGCTTAGCCCTGTCCTTCTCCTTTTGCTTCTTATCAGGTTGGTGAGGCTTCCGGTTCCGGTTGGGTAAGGTTGACTCCCTTATCTGCTAGACGCGCTGATTCCATTTCTCAATAATTTAATTCCTTGTTTATGGTGCCTCCCCAGAAGATACTGTATAAGGCTTTATGCTTGGCACTTTGCCGTCCTTGGTGGGCAGCTAAGATTGAATTGCCAACTCTAGCTGAAATAAGAAATAAATCATTGAATTGCTTGCGGGCCAGCAGGAGTGGTCTCCTACTCCTACTCCTCTGAAATAGTAATTCATTATTCTGGTAACAACAGTGAGAAGAGGAGTGAGAAGGAGCTAGAGATAAGGATAAAAGGAAGGAAGTAACATTCCAGAGTCGGTGGTTAAGTAAGACAGAGAAGTGGATTGATTTAGATGAGAAGACGCGGCACGGAATCCTTGCTACCTTTTAATTTTACCATGATGTTGGATTGTGAAGCGAATGTGGTGCCTATAGCCTTAAGAAATGAGGAGCTTGCAGACTTTACCTTAATGTCTCCGGTGCTGCAATCACTACAAAATGCTCTCCCTCTCTTCGTTACCCCACTCTGTGAACTTAAAAGAAACAACGACTATGAGAAGAATCTGACCTTGTGTGGAGAGGAAAGGGAGACTGCAGGCAGAGTCGAATCATCTCCTCCCTTGCCAAGTATTGCCTTAAAAGAGGACCCTATCTCCATGGTGGGAACTAGCACTGGCCCAACAAAGAAGCTATGGAAACAGGCTAAAATCACAGATTTTGTTAAATCATGGACATACGGTACACGAAAGAATGATTGGGAAGAGTTTGGCACTCAGAGGTCCTTAAGAAGTTCAGTAATTGATTTACCAGAGTATATTGCAAATGACCTTCAGATTCAAGAAAACAGCTATATATCAGGGGAGATTGATGTGGACTTTGGACGATGGGTGCAGCCAGATGTATATTCCCCATTCGACCCCCCCACCCTGGGTCCTGAACCGAACAAGGAGACAAAAAGCTGTAATGATCAGGATAATGGTTGTGAACCGATAGAATTCATTGATGATGTACATCAACATCCCATGTCAGAGAATAACAGCTATAGGACTACCAATGAGCCTCATTGTAATACCAATGAAGAGTCCGACATTCACAAATTAAGACACTTGATGGGAATTCAGGACCTGTTATTTGATATAAAAGATCTAATGATAGTTTTACTAGGATACTTGATGAAGAAGGAACGGCTCCTGTCCAACAGTGAATCACAGCAGAGAGATAACAAAGAAGACCATCCAGTTTTAACCCCTGATAAGACTAAGTATTATAATCTAACTCCAGATACAATAGACAGAATCGCTGGCCTTTCCTTGGAAGATCTTTTACTCTGTGCGGATCCTAAGCGTATTATACAACATGATGATATTTCTCCAAATCCCTCTAAGAAGGATGCAGAGGGCAATAACCAACCTCCCTGTGTAGCAAAGGATAACTTAAATTGATCTATAGAGGATATTGAAGGAGTGTCATTGGGTTCGGCTAAAATTATGGGTAGTAAGGTCTCTAGTAAGAATGAGCCAAAAAGGAAGCTGGGCAAAAATAGGGGTAGAGATAACAAGGGTGGTAGAAAGAAAGTAACTCTACCAAGTGGAAAGAGTAGGAACTCAAGGAAGGGTATCAATTTTGGCCCGCTTTTCAAACTCTTGGATAGAGCTGACTGTTCTAGTCCTTCCCTCAAACAGCCGAAAAAGGCGATTGTAGCTAGGAAGGATAGAAATGACACCAAGAATAATCCCCAATACAAAATGGAATTACCCAAGACTCAGAGAAGGGAGGATATAAAGAATTCTAATAAAGTGGAAAAGTTAATTCCAGCTACAAAACATGATCAAAGACAACCTGTCCTAGAAATAGAAAGGGTAGCTCCTAGGAAAGCAGGATTCCCCCATGAGAAGAGTTCCCCCAAGATAGCATCGGATATATCGGCAGAGCCCACGGCTCATAGACAGCAACAAGGGTACAAGGCTCTTCAGGAGGGTATGCCAATATCAGTTATAATTGGGAATAGGAATAGAAATAGACGGGTAGGGTTCATGGGAGGGAGATCAGGTGGAAGGAAGAAAATAAATAGGCATGAAGATAACAACGAGTTGATGGATAAAAAATTCAACCAGAGATATAGGAGGTTGCATACTGAGTGGCAAGAACAGGCCAATGGTTGGCCTCAAGGGAGATCATATTACAATTGACCCTTATCCTTGGTATCTTGGAATGTCATGGGGTGGGCAGGTAGAGCGAGGGATGACTGTGTACGTACGTATCTAAGTAGGCATGACATCTTATTGTTGCAAGAGACATGGACCACCGAGTCCCCAACTTTAGAAGGTTTCAAAGCCTATGGAATAAATGCAGAACCATCTAATCATGGTAGGGCTAAGGGGGGACTAGGAATATTAATCTCCACTGCATTAAAAGTTAAAGTCAATGTTATACCCTCTAACTTACAATCAGCAATGGCGATAATAGTGCAATATGAGCAGATATCCTGTGTTATAATAAATGTATACCATACTCCACTGAAAACTAAACAACAAATAGAAACTGAATGGAGGAATTTAGAAGCTTATTTATGGCAAATAATTATAAAATATCCGAAGGCATTTCTTATAGTGGGAGGTGATTTCAATGCGAGAATTGGGCAAGATGATAGTAGCTTTTATAAGAGATATAAGTTATGCCCCTCCGAAGGTGGAAAAGCCTTGCTTCCCCTCCAAAGGAAGTCCAAAGATGGTAAGATAAACTACGCTGGTCATATGTTATTTCAGGTGGTAAACAAAATGAGTCTGTGTATACTAAATGGATCTTACCCAAATGACCATCCGGCTGAATTCACGTATTGGTCTGGGGAAAGGATGAGCCTTTTGGATTATATCATAGTTTCAGAAAAAATGGTAGGTTGTATTCACTCATTTGAAGTTGGTGGATTTTTTGATAGTGATCATCTGCCCCTCAATATGCTTTTTCAGATACCGGGTTTTAATCCACATATCAATGTTCAATACAAGGAAGTTTTGTCACGATGTAGAAATAGAGCGAGAGTGGTTAGATGGAACAAAAATACAGACAGTAGAATAGCTGAACTCTTAGGCTCAGAACACATGACTGAAATCTTAACAAAGGCTTTGGACCAAGAAAATGTGGATAGGTGTTTGGAGGGGTATGAACTTTTAACACAGGATATTTACAGGGTAATCAACGAAGTGAATACTGCTGGTACTAGACTGGATAGTCAACGAGAGACTGGTTGGTTTGATAGGGACTGCAGAGAAGCCAAAAGAGAGTTGAGGAAAAGCTACCTTACTTATAGAACTAAACCAGAGGAATTTACATCCTCAGTTTTGAAACAACAAAAGGCACAGTATAAATCTCTCTTAAGGAAAAAGAAAAAAGAAGCAATAGGGACAGCATGGAGACAATTAAGTAAAGCAGTTAGGTTAAAAAATTCCTCCTTGTTTTGGCGACTTGTCGCTGATTGTCCTAATAGCTCCCATTTAGTACTGAATGCACATATATTGCCAGAAACATGGGAATCTTTTTTCAAAACTAAATATACTAAGTCAGATATGGAAGAAGAAGGTAGTTCAGAGATAAGAGAGCTGCCGCAATGGCCACCAGTGAGCACCACAGAAGTGAAACACCTCATTCAAACCCTGAAGATTGGTAAAGCGCCTGGCACTGATTTGATTACACCTGAATTAATTAAAAAACATCTTGAATGGTGGGTTCCGGTAATTGCAGCCTTATTTACAGCCATTGATAAAACCGGGAAAATTCCTAAAGATTGGGGTACTGCCATCATAATCCCTATATATAAAAGAGGTAACAAAGATCTACCCTCTAACTACAGACCTATAAGTTTACTTAATGTGATAAGTAAACTATATGCTAGACACCTACAGTGGAAACTGAAAGATTGGATAGACCAAGAGTCCCTTATGGCTAAGGAACAGGCTGGATTCAGAGAGGCCCATTCGACCTTGGACCAAAGTATGATCCTGGAGCACTTAATTATGAAATATTCCTCTAAAAATTCGGTGTCTCTATATGCAGCTTTTATTGATTTTAGAGCTGCCTTTGACTCTATTTCAAGAAACATACTATGGAAAAAATTAACTAATATCAATATTGACAAGCGTTTATTATTCTTGATTCAAGCTTTACATAATAATACATCAGTAAGAATTAGAGTTAATCCCCAAGGACATCTTACAGCACCAGTTGAAACTGAAAAAGGGGTTAAACAGGGCTGCATTTTGGCGCCCTTGTTATTTAATCTCTATATAAATGATTTAGTAATAAATCTAAACAATATGGACTTTTATCCCCCTAAGTTGGCAGATAAACATATCTCCATTTTACTATATGCCGACGATGCAGTACTTCTCTCAAGAACCCCAAATGGATTAAAAAGAATGTTGCGGGCTCTTGCTGAATTTTGTCATCAGAATCAATTAGAAGTAAACCATGATAAAACCAAGGTAATGGTATTTGCTGAAAGACCTAAAAAGTATATTTGGAAATTAAATGAGGTACGTATCGAGCAAGTACAATACTACAAATATTTGGGTCTGATAATCCAGGCAAATGGTAAGAGAAATGCGCATATAAAACATGCAATAACAAATGCCCAAAAAAGCATGGGAGCTATACAAAAAATTTTCTGGACACGGGGGGGAAGAAATGTGACAGCTGCTATTCGACTTTATACGATGAAATCGTTAGCACAGATGATCTATGGAGCCCCATATAGTATACCAGCTAACTTGACTGTTTTGGAAAGATAGCAATCAAAATTTTTAAGAGCTATATTACAGCTTCCCACAAGTGCATCAAACACAGCCATAAGGCTGGAAGCTGGGCTAGTAACTGTTGAGGCCAGGCTATGGATAGCTGCTGTAACATATTGGCTAAAAGTGAATCATAATACCTCAGGGTTAGTCCATTTGACATTGCAAGATTGCTTTGTCCCAACATGGCGGAAAACGCTGGAACGTAAGCTGGGGTATTATGGATTTTCACAACACTACCTATTGTCAATGAATATGATCCAAGCAAAAAATTTGATTAAGCAAAGGATCTTAGATATAGAAAGACAACATGATATAAACAAGGCCAAAGGATTTATTAAAACAAACTCCCTGAATAGATTGCTACCAATGCCGTACTTAAATGATTTAGAGTATCCTGAAACTAGAAGGGCCTTTACGTTATTGCGCATGGACTTGTTGCCATCTGCGGTGTTGCTGGGAAGGTACAATAATACCCCCTACGAGAGTCGGTTATGTGTATGTGGTGAGGGGACTATAGAGACACTGAGTCATGTCATCCTAGAGTGTAAAATTTATGAGCAGATCCGGGAATGGCTCATAAAACCTTGTATACCTCCCTCGGATGGCAGAGATAAAAAGGAATGCCTTCAGAAGCTTCTGGAAGATAGGAATAAGGAGGTAACAAATAGAGTGGCCAAGTTTGGACGGCTGGCGATCAAACTAAGGGATAGCTGGCTGAATGATAAGGATAGAAGTACTGGGGATATGGTATAGAATATGGAGCTGATTAGAGGCTATATGGTTATCAGATGTACAACCTTACTGTTGTTGTGTCATTTTGTTGTGCATTTTAATGTATATGTATATGTTCGTGGTTTTAACAGCCAGTGGATATAATAATTTTTTATGCTGTGGGAATACCTCATACCCCATCTGAGGACCCACCTGAAATGACTTGGTTTTTAGAATTGAAATATGTGTACATTTTAATCCTCTTGTATTATGTTTTTAATCCAGCATTTTATAGAAAGTATGTATTTGTATTTGTACTTTTTAACTTGCTAGCTCTGTGGATGTTCAGCTGGCTCCAAGCATGTGTATATATTTATATTTATACCTATGTTTTAAATCTGTGGATGTTGAATGACCAAAGTGGTCAAAACAATCAATAAATATATATATCAGGTTGGGCCATAGCCAAAGCCGAGGATGACTTCGACACCGAGGTCGATGTCGATGCCGAGGGGGATTTCGGCTTGGAAGCCTTGGTAGAGGCTTTTGGCGATGGAGTAATTGGAGCCGGTGGGTGAGAAGGCTCAGACCGAGGCACTGGAGTGGAGGTAGGCTCCATTGTGGGGCTGGTTGGATGGCTTGAGGGTGTTAAGGATTTTTCCCACAAATGGGACCGAAGTCATTGCAGTCGGAGTTTAAGAGCCGGCTTTGTTAATTTTTTACACTCTGGATAGGAGTGGGTCTGGTGACTTTCGCCCAGGCAGAACAAGCAACGATCGTGGCTGTCAGTAAAAGGAATTTTATTTGCACACGTCGTACAACACTTGAATGGGCCTGAAGAGGCCATAAAAAAGGGCGGGAAGGTGGGAAGGGGCGGGCGGAAGACGAAAGAAAAATAACTCACAGGGAAATGTCTGTAAATGAAAAACTGATCAAGTCCATAATCCAGGAATCGAAAACGTAAGATTAAAAAAACACACCTGTAAGATTGAGAAAATCAGAAAATCGCTCTAGTAATCGCTACAGAAGTCCGATTTCAGCGGCGGCTAAAAGGAACTAAGGTATTACAGGCGGGCGGAGCATGCGCACCACGGGGCAACATCATACTAATCACGTATTTTAAAGCTCTAGAATATTCCGAGAAGTCCTGCGCAGGCGCAGTAAAACCCATTTGTGTGCATTCACAGAGCCCACGAAGAAGAAGAATATTTACAGGCAAAGGTTGAATGTGGAAGAGATTATCCTGTTTATATTAACAAAAATACACAAAGAACAGAGTGAAGCTAGACCACAACTTAAGCTTTTCTAACCTTATGACTAGACAGCTATGCCTATACTCTCTGTATAGAAAATTCCTGCAATGTTCATTTAGAATCTCTTATGCTCCAGCGGGACCAAAATATGAAAAAGTTACTTCTTTGGACCATAATTCCCAGCCAACATGTCCACTACAATCTTGGAAAGTAGGATTTTCAAGATCCAAATGGAATTCCCAACAAGGATAGATTGTTAGAAGCATTACATTAGGGCTCAAATGAATGCACAGGATTTTTTATTATCTTCCACAAAGAATTCAGTGTATTAATTTTGATTTTTGAGGAACTAACATTAACGAATTGCTCCCAAGCATACCAATACACCTGTTTTTTATTCACAATAATGATGAATCACAGATAATTTAGGTCCAGTGTGGACTACTGATAATCCTCATCTGATGGCTGGTGGTTTATGATTCAGCACAGATCCTACAGAGGTACTGATTACATGAACTGGCATCTCTATATAGGGCCCACAGACACATTCACCATGCTTATACAAACTGTAACAGCTGGGTGAATATAGGCCTCATGTACAATTACTGTCTCACACAATCAGGGCTTTTAGGGGTAACTGTCAAGTAACTGCTGTGGGCCTGAGAATGCCCCAAGGGCTTTCTTATCTGTGCTACTGGCTCAAGCCAACCAGGGTACAGAGACAAACTGTTCCATATCAGCAACTGGACATGTATATCCTTCTGCACTTGAATTTAGGTACTCTCCCACAACTGAGGCAGATCTGAATGTAAAAACAGAGATCTGCAGCTGTCGTATCCAATGAGGGCCTCAAACTGCTTAAAGCCTTGAACTGGAATTCAGCTAACTCTTTTTCTTGGCTTCTAGAACTGCCAGAAGACCTACTGCTGACATAACCTCAGAGGTCAGATTCCACATGAGAAATGCCTGTTCAAAATCCAGTAATTCCTGTAGCAATGTGAGGACTATTTTCCTGCTCACCGATTGCTAACAATGATGGCAGCACTGGACAGAACATACACAGTCACAAGTGGAGGACGGTACACAGTGAAGCTATCTGATGTATTCTTTTGTTCAAGATTAATGGCTGTGAATTACAATTTTTTAACTTGATTTAAAAAGAAGTAATGTTGATATTCTCTTATAAAAAATCAGTTCATAACTTTCAGACTGTACATCAGAAGCCACCTTTGTCCTACAGGAAGAAGAAACTTTCCTTTATGGACAGCTGTGTAATGAAAGAATCCCACTTACTAGACACAGCAAATAAAGCTAGAAATCAAAGCAGATTGGCTCTTCTTTTAAAGAGAAATGTAGTAATTGCTACTTCTCATTCCATTTTTAATAAAGTGATCTAAACACTAATTTTAAGGCTCTTTGACTCATCAGCTTAGCATTTAAATAGTTTATGGTGGCTTCTGTATATATTAAGAAATGGAAGTCACATTCTCTAATTTAAAATCAATACACTTCTCAGGGTTGATATATTAATGTGGGATGCATGCTTCATGGTTGAGTTCCGGGGGGGGGGGGGGGAGAGAAACTCATGTTATTTTACACGAAGCCACAGTCATATGAACCTTTCCATTTTCACCTTTCAACTCTTCACTTATCTTCCAATATAAGCAGGGACAAAGTTCAAAGGCATAAAAATTATCTACAGTTGTTTAAGCCTTGCTCACACTACATTTGGGGTGAATTTACTTTGCAATTTAGAATTCTGGAATCCCACATTTTAAATCTCTCCACAGATTTCCACAGTGAAGCTTCCCACTGAGTGCCTTTCTTTTGCAATGGGTTGTAGATTTCAGGCTGGACATTAGCACAAGCTTTAAAAAGACACCAATTTAAGCTCAAACTGGTTCACACAAAACTTCTGTTGTAAATCTGATGCAAAAGTACAGTGGTGCCTCGACTTACGAACGCCCCTACATACGAACAATTCGACTTACGAACAGCTCCGTTCACAAAATTTTGCTTCTACTTGCGAACGGAGCTTCGACTTATGAACAAAAAAAACCAGCGAAAAAAGCGGGAAATGGACTTTGGACTGCCTGGTACTGCCTGGTACTGTAATTTTAAAATGTAAAAATTGGTTTAAAAGGTGCTTGGTTTGGTTTAAAGCTGCTTGGTTTTAAAGGTGTTTTGTTTAAAAGGTGTTCGTTCCCTCCCTCCCTCCTTTCCTGACCTTTTTTTAACCTTAGGTCATCTTAGGCTAAAAAAAAAAAATTCTCCCCCTAGTGGTAGAGGACGGATTAACTGGCTTTGCATTAGTTCCTATGGGAACGAATGCTTCGACTTAAGAATGGCGCCTCGACATAAGAACAAAAAACAGCCGGAACGGATTAATCAGTTTTCAATGCATTCCTATGGGAAATGCTGATTCGACTTACGAACATTTCGACTTACGAACACCATTCCAGAATGGATTAAGTTCGTAAGTCTAGGCACCACTGTACTGGACTTTATGATTTCCTATCCACAGGCTGAATCAGTAAGTCTGAAATAATAATTTAACTGGATTGCCGCATTTGCTTGCTAATTGCTTAGATAGATTTGTACAAATAACAAAGCTCAGCTTTGTGTCTAATGCAAAGCAAACAGCATTCAATAAAAGCTAACATTCACTGAAAATATCCTCTCTGCCCACAACAGATTAATGCAAATAAATATGCTCAGGTTTGAATTATAGTAAGCCTTTGCTAAAAAGACAACACCTAAGAATGCCATTGCTGCTGTTTGATCCTTATGGCAGAGATAATATCCACTGAGAGATCCCCTTTGGCAAGATCTCAAAGATCACAGTGAAACATAACAAAAGGGAAGGTTTCTAAAATAAATTGAATCTAAGTGATTTTTTTTTATTATACAGTACACCAGCAAGCATCCAAAGCTGTGTTTTGCTGCTCATCAGGTTTAATGGACAAGCAGAAATTGCCTTCATTCATTTAAACAAAATAATGATTTTACAAACTGAAATAAATTTGAAACAATTTTACAATGTTTCAAAAACTAATTTCAGAGGATTGCTTAAGATGTACATTTACTTGAGCTCACCCATCATTTACAATTGGTAAAAGGTGCTGTATGCAGCCTCACCTCATTTTGTGTTGTAAGACTGATTGGGGCAAAGAGCCCTTTCAGAAGTTGACTTAGTGAGGTCCTTCTTAAAGAAACTGCTCTGTCCTGACTTTCCAGAAATAAACACTTTCAGGAAATAACATACATTGCTTGTATCAGGAAAGCACTCAAGAGAACCATTATTAACACAACAGTTTTTACAGTGCTGTTTATGTCTAATAATATAGATGATATAATGTAGCAATGCCTTATTTGTCTATCCAATGGTTGTATGACAGGTATTATATATTCCATTTAGGGGCATGATGATAATTAAATCCTTCTAATGCCAAAAGGTATGTGATAAACACTATAAAGTGGTAGATCATTCCCCATGTAACATCTGGACAAACAGGATGCACAATCATCAAAACTACATCTGACACAGATGTCTACATCATATGAACACCTATATGCTTAGAATAATCTGATGCAACTTGATGGAACAAATAGCTGTAGATTTTATGATAAAATACAAAGGAGATGCCAGATGGCAATGTCAATAATAAAGTCACTGGTACCATTAAATTGATACGGTAACTCCTTGTTAGCTCATGTGTTCTGGTCCTAGACTCAAATCACATGTAGTGTCCGCATCTGCAAATGTCTGCTAAAACAGTGATGCACGACTTGTTGTGGACATTTTGCAACCATCACTGTGACCTTGTTAGAGAAACACTATTTGAGTCTTCCCAGTAAGAACTGACACAAAAACAATTGTGTTGATTCAGCTAGTTTTTCTTCCTAGTTTCAGAATAACAAGTTCAAAGGAACTGGCAGTATAATCAAAGATGAGAACTTTCTTCCACTCAGTGATGACTACTGACATTGGACTGTGATATAATTGCTATTTAATTGGTGTGTTGGTTAAAATTGTTAGACTAAGACCAGGACATCCTAGTTCAAATCCCTACTTGCCTTCATTAAATTGACTATAAGACCTTGTGGCAATCACCATCATTAAGCCTAAAATATATGGCAAAGATTTCCACGAAGATAAAATTGGGGCAAAGGATTCTGAGTTTTTGGAAGGAAATGTGAGATATACATTTGACTAATAAAAGGTAATATTAACAGGAGGATTAGCCAGTTTATTAATTCACTTACCTGACTCTCTTAATATTTTTGATTATATTTTTATTGATTAATATTTTTGATTTCCAGAAAATGGAAATAACTTTTATTTTCTCTGATTTAAATTTTTTTTACCAACCTTGCCTTCTACTAGTGCTTTTAACTGAACTAGAGTTAGCTCCTATACTGATCTCAGTGCTTCGGACATGATGTTTCTTTGGTTCACATAAATGATGATTTATTCAAGCAGATCCCAAAGCAGAGACAAATGACCAATTGCTCAATAATGAGCATACACAGACACAGATCCTACATCTCAGATGGAAGTAGGGGAACAGCAGATTTTTAAAGACTTCATTATCATCATCACCACACACTGTACTTCCCTGCATCTCCTTCATAACCTTCCAGTGGGAATGTGCAAGATTTTCAGTATTGTCAGTGACTGTTGTGAATCACCCTGGAAATTTTTACTGAATCAAGGTATAAACACATTTGAAATGAATGAATGGTATACATTAACTTTATCTGTTTGCCTAAGATGTCAAAACAAGGATGCATGTTTATGTAGAAGCAGTTCCTATTGACAGGAAACAACTTCAGTATTCAGACTGCATTCTCTCTATATGGCTACTTTGCACAGAAGTAAAACTATATTATGGGCACCCTACAGAAATAAATAATTACCTCATTTACTAATGACCTGTGAGAGATAAAAATCCATACATATGTCATTTCTTAGTGATTGCACTGCAAAGCAGCACAATCTGTTAACTGAATGCATTAAATATCTAATTTAATTAAATCTCTAACAAGCCTCCGAAATCCCACCGAGAGCACTTTGTGTGATTACAGACATTGGGCTAAAGTAACAGTCCTATTGATCTGTCCAGCTTTAACTTTTTTGTACCCAATCTAATATGTGTAGAACAAAAACTGAATTTTAGCAAGGGCTCCTTCCTAACCCTCTGGGGAAATAATATGAAGTGACTTTTTGTTCAGGGTTACAGATATAAAATATTTAGTAGGTCAAGGGAAACATTTGTTTGTGTGGCAGATATTGACTGCATTACAAATGCAAATAAGCTCCCTGGTGCTCACCATTACAGAGTGTGGCTGACATGGACATCTGTAATAAACAGACTCCTCCATGGGGAAATACACTTACTATTTGGCAAATTAGCATATGGTTTAGAGCACAAGACATCACTATTTTCCAATAAACTTGAAAGCAGAGAAGGGCAGAAAATAATGTTAAATTCTATGTCTAATGACCTGGAACCAATCGGTCCTTTGTTGTATCATAATGATATGTCAATAGTCAACATGGAACTGAAGAATGTGCTCGCATTTTAGTTATCTTGCTGTTTTGCATTTCTAGGAAGATCATGCTTATTCTTGCTTATTTCTCCTAGATGGGGTCGGTACATGTGGTGTGCGATCCAGAGCAGAATCACAAGGGGGTCCTACTGATAAGTTACATAACTTGTTATAAGACAAAGACCAGAGTTTAATGTGGGATCAGCCACATTCATAGAAAAGAGATTTATCTGTACCTGTGAATCCCATGCACCTGATGAAGTGAACTGCAGTCTAAAATATAAAGCTAGCTTTTTTTTTTTACACAACCATAATACTCTTTGATGATTGCACCAGCTACATTGGATCTACATGTTCAGAGGCAATCTGCTAGTGAACAACAGTGGGGAGGCCACATTGCGAGAAAGCCATCACTTTCAGCTCCCACTTTTGTTCTTACTTGAGCACATGGCTGCAATCTAGGAAAGAGGCCTAGATTTTGACTAGAGACCTCTGGACTGATTTGGTCAATCTTTTCTTAATATAGGAAGGCTAAATATTTGCTACGAAGCCGAGTAGTTTAAGAGCCAATCTATTTTATTTGTTTTTTAAAAACAATGTTTCAATTTGACTGTGTTTTTAACTACATGTCCTGTTGCATTTTTATTCCTTTATTACTATGAGCTGCCTTGAATTCTATTTTTCAGGAGAAAGTTGAGATATGGCTCTAGAAAGGCAAGAAGGCAGGCAGGCATGTGAGCAAGGATGGAGCAAATTGCAGTTGCACTATAAGGTGAAAAATGGGTGCACCCAGTAGGCTATGATAACAGTACAGTCTAACTGTCCAGATAGAATGAAGATCAAGAAGGCAGGCCTTTAAAGCACATTATAAAAGAAGAAGGAAACAGTTGAGATTAATCAATCACCAAAAAGAGTTGTAGTCCTGATGGCATGAAGGCTGCAGGAGGAGGATAAAGTGATCACATGTTTTAATGCAACTATTAAAAGACAAACATTATTCCTTCCAGTTTATTAACATCAACATTTCATCTGAGGATGCTTCATCTCTGAAGGTATTTATAGAATTATAAACTCTAATGCAATCAACATGAGACTCATTCCTGATTATGCTTGCAACATTATGGAATGAAAGATGTATATGAATATTTAGACAACAACCAGCATTACAGAAGTTCATTCCTCTTTCTGTCCTCCTTGACAAAAATAAAATGCAGCATTTGATATCTTAAAAATCAGATTTTAAATCATTTTAAGTCTGCATTTTCAGAGTTAGCTTCATTTTCCTTGTCTACTGCTCCTGTTTTCTTTACATGGTAGGCTGCTGTTCTTGCAAATTAATTCATTATGAGATCATGTTTAGGGCACCTAGCAGCAGGTCACTGATAGACAATGGGAAGATAGGCTTATATAAGTAGGCTAATTTATCCTTAATAGGATCAGCAGCTGGAGTCCAGGATAAAAGAAAAGAGAACCAGCAAGTGACTAAGAAAGAGTGCAGATCTCAACCTGAACCTCAGAAAAATGCTTCTGTATGCTTCAGTCTCGTAAATATACCTTACGTGGTCCCAATATCTGGCCCAAAAGGCCATTTGATTGTACTAATCTCAGCAAAACCAGGGGTCCCGTTCATGTATCTCTTTTCTGGGTAGACCAATTTGAGATTTTAAAAATCCTTTATTACGATCAACAGATCAGACATGAGGTAGTACATAATCTTTAATGCCATGAACAATCAGTTTTAAGTTATAGCCCAAAACCTATCGCACAAAACATTATTTAAGAGGGGAAAAATAGCACCATCATAAAAGCACAGATCTATATTAAAGCTCTTTCAAATAAATCTTACAATACACAGCTTAGGAAGAAAGCAGGGAGTCACCAAAAATACATATTTTAGATCTTGGAATGCAACACAAGGTGTTGCTTGTTAACTTTCTGTCTGTCTGAAACACAGAATGACCTAGGCTGCTCAGAGGCTCCAACATCTAATGTATTTTGGCTTAAAGAAAATCAGGTGCCAAATGCTGCAACAATTGGAAGTCTAAGAACAGAGCCATCAGGGCAAGGGTGGGAGCATATGGCGCTTTAAGCAGTATAGGTAACACAGAATGAAGTACAATGGAAATCCCACTGTAAATGAGGTAGAAACAGCCTGTTGACTCTACAGGCCAAAACAGCAATGTTCAAAAAAGGAAAGTAACTGTTTCCTCCACAATCTAGCTACAGGCATCCAGGAGAGATCATGGGGAAAGCGCTCTGGGAATAAAGTAGGGGATTATTGAAGAAGCAATCTTCCACCTTCTTTGAAATTAAGGGAATAGAGGTCCAATTTAACACCTGAAGTTCAGCATGCTCCTGGACAGAAAGATGCAACAGGAAGCTCTCTGTTTCCAGTTTTTTTGCACTGATGGGTGATGTAGATGTTGGACTCTCTTTGAATGCACCTGTTGTTGCCGTGGGGACAAACAGGCTGCTATACACATTCATGCAATTCTTCTGTGCATTTTAAAAAGGTTTCAGCTCTGGTGATCTAATTATACAACACAACAAATTACACATGCAGTCTGTTTCATTTAGGACATATTAGACTGTGCTGGACTGAAGTTTGCTGAGTGAGACTGTGTAGCGGAATAGCACAAATATGAAAATGGCAAATGATAAAGTATAAAGGAACAAAGAAAAATACCTAAATAAGAGCAGACAACAAAGAATGTCATCAAAATATGCCAAAATTTAGTCTCCCCCTCTTCTTCACTTAAATGCAAAACAAATCTTCAATAAAAGGCAACATGAACCTCTATGTATGAAATCAAAAATCTGTGTATGAAGTCACAGACATTCTCTTTCACCTGTTAATGCATCCTAGAGATAACTACAGATCTTTAGCAATCAACCTTGTCACTTTTGTATCAGTTACTTCTGTAAATTCAGAGCCTATATGGATGAACCAGAACCAGATAAGAGGATAGATGCAAACCATTAAATTATCAGTTCAATAAAGCTGTTCTCAATTAAAAATAAACAAAGAAACAGGCTCTTCCCCTAACTCTGTCACAAACTGAATTCACACAAAATTCCAAAGGCTTCTTTTGTTCAACAGTGGGGAAGGGGTGTGTGTCATATTAGAATATATCCAAGAGAGGTATCTGTTTTATTGCCTGACATGGATCTGCATTAGTTCCCATGCTATCTGCTGTATTTTAGATGCACATCACATTTAAAATATCCACAAAGTCAGTATCTCAGCTGCACGAGAAGTGTAAGCCTTTTGAGTTAGAAAGTTTTGTATGTGAGAAAACAGAGCTAGGTAACTAAGAAAATAACTTGGAGCACCTATTAATAGGATGAGGGAGAAGGCTGAAGAAAGAAGCCATTGTAAGGGGTCAGGAAAACAGTGAATAAAGCAAGAATGGAAACGGTATGGGAAATGGAGCTACTCACTTGCAGCTCATTATTTTGACAAACATATTTTCTATAGAACTAAAAGTCATCTCAAGGAGCTGGCAGCCTCACCCTTCTGCGTAATCTGTCTCGTTCTTCTCGGATTGCGTTCATGGTGGCCTTGGTTCTGTTTAGCTCTTCTTCCTTGCTGCACAACATGGCTGTCAGGCTCTCATTTTCTTCCCTTAGGCCTGCCAATTCCTTCTCCCATCGAGACCTCTCTTCAGCTAGATTGGGATATAGGTCCCGCCCTAACACACCTTCAATCTCTTCAACTGTCTGGAAAACAGGAAGAAAAAAAAAGGACAATAATAGTGAATGCAGAAACATTGAACATATACCTATGAAGTGAAACATTTTTGTTCTTTTCTTTGTTACAAAGGCTATTTTTGTTTGAAAATGTGCTATCATTTGTTGCAGATATGTCACTATTTTACTTTTTTGTTGACAGATGAGACTATACATTGGCACTGCCTAAAAATATTCGTAAAACACCATACTCAAGATACCTCTTAACTATGATGTGAATTCTCCTGCAGTATATTTAGTGGAAAAGGACAGTTCTCAGTGACAGCATAGTTTTTAACAACTTGCAGATGATGTCATGACTAATATCTTCCCCCAGGTACTTTATTTTGATGTCTTTTAAAATCCAAAACCCAAACTGGTTTTTTTAATTCCCAGTATAAAGCCAAAAGGTAGAAGAAATTCTTGGGAGAGGAAAAAAAAGAAAATGAAAATTTTCATTTACATCTAGTTATACTAATGTAGGCAACACTAAGCCACTCATATTTATAAAGCACATTTGTTCATGAGGCATTAAAGTACGTCTCACACACTAATTATGTTCTAAAATGGACTGCAGAGTGCACTCTGCTTAATCAGTCGATACAGAAGTGGACTGCTGCTTTCACATGAACTAATTAAGCAAAACCAAAGCAACTGTTAACCAGATGAGCTGGCTCATATTAACAAAAACACTGCAGCTCACAGGCTGGTAGGGAAGGAAACTGGCAGGTGTGCCATAAAGTCCTTTAAATCTATGTAAGGCTGCTGCCAAGAGTTTTAACCAGGGAGGGTTCCACACACTGATCCAAGAAAGGGGTAAGAGCATTCTATGGGGAAAACTCTCTGGGCATTATTCTAATTCCAGACACATGAATGGAAACGCTGGTTTCAGATGGAGAACATGCAGCAGATGTTGCTTCGTTTTAACTACCATTAGCCTCAGCCTGCATGGACAATGGTGATAGATTCACTGGGAAGACCATTCTTCTCTCAGCTGAGTCAGCCTTCTTCAGAATCTACTTTTATGCAACAGAAGGAACCATGCATGTTTATTGATATGCCGACCCATTCACATATTAAATGAGGGTGAGAAGGTCTAACTTTAATGATAGAAAGTGTGTGTCCATGCACACATACACATCTCCCTCCTGCTATCTTGTCTCTCTGTGCTGTATCAGGTCAGGCCCTTTGCTCCCAAGCCCAGATCACTTCCAATGCTGGAAACAGAAGAATGCCTGCAGCGATGGAGCTGGGAGAGATAAGGCTGCAGAGGGAGAGGATTCAGGTTTGTTTGCTCATCCACACCTTCCATTATACATGAACAGAGCAGATATGTGAACTACTAAGTAAACATGGCTCCTATGTCCTATCTGTTTTGGTCCTTAAGTGGTACTGTCTATAATCTCTATGTGTATAAAAATGTATGCACTGTGCCAAGAAATTTTATCATGATTGCTAGTTCAAACACACAAATTCCTCTATATGGCACCTCCTTGGCAACACACATTTAGGGCTGTCTCACAAAATTTTAGTGCAAACCAAGGAACACATATCTAGTGGCAGCTTCTGCAATCAATCTGCATTATCTTCCAGTGGAGCTTAGATAATTATCTCCCGGTATTAACTGCAGGCAGGGACATCACCTGGGAAGTGAATGCTTGCACGTAAGCGTGGACATGGCTGGGGGTGGGGGGACAGAAATGCACAACTCATTTTGCTTAATTTCTTCCTAACAACAAAAGCCACCATAGCATTTACATCAAAATCTGCTTCCTGATTATTGAGCTAGTTCTTTATCTAATTCAGTCTTCCTTAACCTGATTTTCACTCTGAATCATGTAGTAGAAGCTGTAATCTAAAACATCTGAAAGGCACCAGACTGGGAAGGCTGATCCAGAGAGTTTTAGCCCCTATTTTTGGCCCAAACAAACCTCCAAGACAGCTTCTAAACAGCACCGTCTCTCTCTGATAAGCTGTCACTTCCAAGATCTAGCCTAGCAGTTTACATAAAAGATAAACTCTGAAGCTACATCCACTGATCTGCTTTACATCAGAATTCAGAATATGTCACAGAGGTTTCAGAATTCTAGATGCTTGAGTGAACTTCACTTCTGAAGTGTGACAAAAAAGAATAAAACAAAAACCCTTTGAGGCAAGTAAATAAATGTAATGTATTGGCATTCTTCCCCTTGAACAAAAAATGAAAAATAAAATACAAAGGAAAACCCCTAGAGGAGGAAAAGAGCTTGGGCAGAATAAAAAATGCCTCAGTCGTAACATTATTTTTAACTTGATTCCAAGCAATGCCTTCAAAACGGCTTACAAAGCACATACAAACTAACTAAAATGCACAGTCAACACCATTTATAAAGTGGTTAAGAACATTCAAGATTAAAAACAATAAATGTAAAGTGTATTTTCTTTTATAGGGATTGAAGACCACAAGTGGGTCTGCAACAAATAAATAATAAATAATACAGAAGAAAATAATGAAATTTATAACCTTCCCCCACAAGATAATTCCTATGGAGTAGAGTTCTGATGATCTTCTGGAATCCAAAATAATCACAGACATTCATCAAGCACCACAAAATCTAACAGGTGATTTAGAAAAACAGATGTACCCTGTTTCCCCTAAAATAAGACCTAACCTGAAAATAAGCCCTAGTGTGATTTTTTCGGGATGCTCGTAATATAAATCCTACCCCAAAAATAAGCCCCAGTTAAGTGAAACCCCGCCCTCCACCATTGTGCAGCAACCAGAAGAAGATGACATGACTGTATTTGAATAAATGTAGATTGTTGTACATGAAAAAATAAAACATCCCCTGAAATTAAGCCCTAATGCGTTTTTTGGAGCAAAAATTAATATGACCCTGTCTTATTTTTGGGGAAACACGGTAGTTATGCATTTAATTTATATCCTGCCTGTCTTCCAAGATAGGAATTCAAGCGCTATAACATAGTTAAAGGTGATTAAGATGGACGTACTCTTTCCATCCACCTCTTGGTGAAATGGAGAAAACAAAACACTTCAAAAAGGAAAACAGACATTCTTAAGAGCTTACTTTAAAGCAAATGGCAGGATTTTGCTTTATGAGAGTGGGTGGGTCTCTCAATGAGTCGTTTCTTCAGGATTGGAAAGGAACTTTTGGTGATGTCCACTTTGGAGAGGATCTTAAGAACACATTTTGGGTGGGGATATACTCACTGTGGTTTCTTAAGAGCTATAATGGTCTCCTGGATTAGCTGAAGCTAACCATCCCTGCATTACAGGATCTAAGTTGGTCCCCATCTAATACCCAGACTCAAAGTCAGTTTGAAAGAGATCCAGATAATTAGTACTACTTGCTGAAGAGCACCTAACTATTTGTTTGAAAAAGGAGGCCATATGTTACAAGAAGCCACTCTAATTAATCAATTCTTCTTGCAAATAACTTTATTTATTTTGCAAACAATTGCTATAATTCTTCAATGTAAAGCTTTAGAAGGGGCTTCAATAAGCCAAGCAGAATGTTAGTTTTCTTGTGCTCTGTAGAGCAATACATTTTGACATCATTTGTGTTCCTAAGCTTTCAAACTGATCTCAGCTAGGATATGTTCCAACTCATCTTTGGGGATGACAATGACAAATGAACCATTTTGAATCTGTTAACCATGGGGAACTGATTGACAAGCAGCATGGAACAATATCCTCTGGGTGGCACAACATGACATGCAGGATATTAAAACTGCATTCATCCCTATCAGCTCTAGCATGTGCTCTGTCTGTGTTTGGTCCAAGCTACTAGCATCACTCAATATTTTAAGAAATCCACATCTGGACACATTTCAAATTTATGTCTGTATGTGCGAGTCTGGGAATCTGGCAGGAAATTAGAAATCAGTTGACACATAGCCTTCTTTAAGTGGTGGTGTATGTCCATACAATGTCAACAGTAACCTTGTCTCAGCTCTTGCTATGTTGTTGTTATGTGATACCAAGTTACTTCTGACCCTATGAAATAAAGGCTTCCTAAAGGTCCTACCATTAACAATCCTACTTGAATCTTGCAAACTAAAGGCTGTGGTTTCCATTATTGAGTGAATCCACATCATGTTAGTACTTCCTTTTTTTCCTATTATTTTCAATTTTTCCTAGCATTATTGTCTTTTTCAGTGAATTTCACTTTTTCACCACTACAATTTATGTCACTGCAATTTCACTAGGTTAACTAATCATCAAGTTTCTGGCTATTATATCTTAGAATGGAGCTTCTTAAACGTGTTTGTTAAAAATACCAATGTTGCATTTCAGCTATGTAGAACTGCAAAACTGCAAAGAACACTATACTCCACTGTTGTAAAAGAAAATGTGGGCCTGTCCTGACTGGCCGTTTGGATGAGGGCTGGATCGAGCTGCAAAGGGTCAATTGAGATTGGTGGGGAAGGAGTGATGTGTCATTTAGCATGCTCCTCCCATCTGAATGGCATATCAACTTTCATGCCAATTAAACGCTTCCCCGGATTGTCTGCGGAGGGTCAGGGAAGTGAAAATATTTTCTTACTGCCCGCAGCCACATTTTGAATCTGTAACAGACAAACTGGCAAATAATTTTTTAAAAATGTTTTAATCCAAGTGATTCATTGCATCAGCAATGAACTAGCAAGCACAATAAAAAATAATTTTACTTCCCCATACCCTTCGCAGATGATCAAGGGAGGTGGTTCAATTTCTGATATCCTGAAGCGGCTCGTAACCTGCTTTAGAATACCAGAAACTGACATTGGAAGGAGCTGCAAGGCTCTAGTTTAGTCTGTTCCAAGCCACTACATGCTCTGGGAATAGCCTAAATTGGAGCCCTCCAACCTGCACCAAAATAGTAGAGCCCCCTAACAGCGATTCAAAAAGGTGTACGTTGGGACAAATTGGTCTGCTCCAGTGATGTCCATATGGGGATGAAGGAAAAAAGAGTGGACTAACCCAACCCTTCAGTGCACTGAACAGCAACACAAAAGCCCGTGTGGACAGCCTCTGAGTGCATATTTAGTATGGTATGTAAGTAAGGCCCTATATTGTTGAAATTATTTATTTTATTTATTTATTTATTGGATTTCTATCCCGCCCATCTAGACCAAAGGTCTACTCTGGGCGGTTGAGCATAATCAGAAATGAATGTATGAGAGCTGAACTACCTTGAAGCATTGTTGGGTTGCCACTGGTTCTACTCATACCAACGCTTTAATATGAACCTCTCTCCTTACCCCACCTTAGTTCTTTCAGTTTGGCTCCTTATTTGCTGAAGTCTCCGCCATCATAAACTTTCTTCATCCCACTGTTTCTTCTATTTTCTTTAGATCTCCATTTTTTAGCCTACTGAGCAACCTGTTTACCCTGAATCTGCTCATCCACACTTTGCTTACCAGACTGCGGTTTCCTTGTGTGCTTATCAAATATTTTATTTCTTACCATTAGCACACAGCCTTGAGTGTCACTAAGTTCTTTCAGTTTGGTCCTCTCCATACTCTATTCTCATCCACTCTTTCCTCAACTCTTTCCATTATCTTCCTGCCCTTCTTTCCTTCAGTGCCTGCCTTACTACATGTATCCTTCTTTATGTTTTTGCTTCTCAGTTCCTTTGTTGTTGTCTGTTCTTTAATTTTCCTCTCTGCTGGTGCAGCTGAGTTAACCTTCTACAGCCACACAAAATGCCCGCAATCTCCACTGTTGTAGCCAACAGCACCCGATTCCTACTACAGTGGTGCCTCGACTTACGAATGTCCCTACATATGAACAATTCGACTTACGAACAGCTCCGTTCACATAATTTTGCTTCTACTTGCGAACGGAGCTTCGACTTACGAACAAAAAAAAAAACACGGAAAAAGCGGGAAATGCACTTTGGACTGCCCGGTACTGCCCGGTACTGTAATTTTAAAATGCAAAAATTGGTTTAAAAGGTGCTTGGTTTGGTTTAAAGCTGCTTGGTTTTAAAGGTGTTTTGTTTAAAAGCTGTTCGTTCCCTCCCTCCTTTCCTGCCCTTTTTTTAACCTTAGGTCATATTAGGTTAAAAAAAAATTTCTCCCCCTAGCGGTAGAGGACGGATTAAACACTTTTGCATTCGTTCCTATGGGAACGAATGCTTCGACTTACAAACCGTGCCTCGACATAAGAACAAAAAACAGCCGGAACGGATTAATCGGTTTTCAATGCATTCCTATGGGAAATGCTGATTCGACTTACGAACGTTTCGACTTAAGAACATCATTCCAATACGGATTAAGTTCGTAAGTCGAGGCACCACTGTACTCTTAATCTACATGTAGTGTTCAAATCATCCAGCCAGACTACTTGCGTTTGTCACTGTAGTTGCACTACTTCTCCATGCTGAATTGCAGGTACCAGAACAAGAGTGAGGATGTTTATGAATATTCCATGACATGACAACTTCCCAGCCAATGATAAGATGAGGGCTGCAAAGATGGATGTGAGGAGCTAAACTTTTAGTTGTTTGGTTTGGCTTTTGAAGTTTTGTTTTCTGCAACTCAATATTCCACTGGTATAGCAGGCAAACTACTGATCATTTACCTCAAATATATGTTATGAAATTCTTTTTCATAAAAAAGTGCAAAAAGTTACACAATAAGGGAAACAGCTACTTAATGTTACCACACCTTAATGGCTAAGTCACAGTGTTCACTGGCAGTTGTGAGTTGTTCAATGTGTCTGTCCACATCTGCCACGGACAAACTACAGCTACTCTTCTTTCTTCCACAGACAACATTTTCCAGTCCTGTCAGCACTCTCTGCAGTTCAGAGTTCAAGTCACTACAGGTATCTGTGAAATAAAGAAAATATGTCAGACATGAACTGCAAGTCACCTGAAAATGAAAATATTACCATTCATTCTTTATTAGAGGAAGGTGGCACAGTGGAGAAAGGTTGCAAACTTCTAAAAGATAACTTGAATAGGCACCCATTTTCTCCACAAATACCGACAATCTAATCTTTGGAGTTATTAATCTACTGTTATCTAACAACTACACAGACTTGAAAGTTATATGCTTGATTTTTATGACCATGCAATACTCACTAAGAAAGGGGTCTTTCATATGCAACATATGTTATCAATGGGAGGGTCTTTTTAAAACAATTTTCTGAATCATGCGACATACTGTTCTGAGGGCCAGGAAGGACTTCTCTCCACACCCATAGGGTGGAGAGACTAATGCATTTTTATGCCTTCCCATGAAGAATGTAGCATGGCTCGTTTGCATGGGAGTAATCTGCTTTTTAAGTGTCATAATCATTTCAGCAGTTGTTTGTGGTTGCAAGTATTCTCATTATTGCAGGGGCAAGTAAGCAGATCTTGCCTTCTCCTAGAATGCATTTCACGATGGATGGTAGAAACAGGGGATAATACCATCTTTCTACAGAGCTAAAAACAGCATTTCATCCTTTGATGCACAGTTCCTTTTGGGTTAATATAAGACAGCTTGCACCAGAAGAGATGCAAGGAACTACTTCTGTTCCCTTCTCTGCTCAATTTAGTATGCAGTACTTATTGAAAAGGGACGTGGTGGCGCTGTGGGTTAAACCGCAGAAGCCTCTGTGCTGCAAGGTCGGAAGACCAGCAGTCGTAAGATCGAATCCATGCAACGGAGTGAGCTCCCATCACTTGTCCCAGCTCCTGCCAACCTAGCCGTTCGAAAGCATGTAAATGCGAGTAGATAAATAGGTACCACCATGGTGGGAAGGTAACGGCGTTCCGTGTCTAGTCGTGCTGGCCACGTGACCACGGAAACTGTCTACGGACAAACGCTGGCTCTACGGCTTGGAGACAGGGATGAGCACCGCGCCCTGGAGTCGGACACGAATGGACTAAATGTCAAGGGGAACCTTTACCTTTACCTTACTTATTGAAAGGTAACTGCCTTCATTCCTCATGGCTTAGCTCAAAGAGATGCATTAGGAAATGCTGGAAACTATGAAGAGTAACAATGTCTTCTAAACTGATTTGAAACTGGACAGAATTCATTTTAATGAATTTCATATAGCAAAACATTGCCAAACCACCTCTTTCCCACTAGTCTCATCTCTTCTATTTTTTTCTTGTGTAATTACATTATTGTGTTATATTGTACTCAGCATTTTACACCTAATTTTCCAGTGTATGTGTTCTGTACCATCAAGTTGGAACTGACTTATAGCGACTCTAATAGGGCTTTCAAGGTAAGTGAGATATTTAAGGAGTGATTTTACCAGTTCCACTCCCCCAGTGAGTTTCCATGGCCAAGTGGGGATTCGAACTCTATTCTCCAGAGTTCCAGGTCACCATTCACTGATCACAGTAAACAACAGAGATTGTTCCCTTCCCCTAGAGATCCATTGAACCCTGAACCAAAGTATTCCATAAACTTGTGCGAACTACAGCTTAAAAGATACAAATTGTCTCATCTTGCTTAAATGTACCAACCAAATGGTCTATATTTTAGTAGTGATTTTACTTTGAAGAGAATTTTATTCTCATCAGAGAAGTCCTGGAGATATGCTCTAAAACTGGCTAGAAGCCCTCAAAGCAAATTGCTCATCAAATTAAACTTCCTAATATTATCAATGTGGATTATCTAAAGAGGAGCGTGGGACTCTTTTGAAGTCTGTTCACGTGCAAAAAGAGTTTTAGAAAATCCCCATAAAAAAATCTATGCCTTGTCACCTTCACTTAAAAACCATATTTCTATATTAGCAACTATTCAGCTGCAAAATGTTTGTTTTATAAATACAGTTTCTCAGACTGACTCAGATGCACCAAGAAGATTGCAGAATTCATAAAACTCCATTTATTTTGCCTGCATTCCTGAAACACCATAACAATTTGTACACATTTTGTCACATTTTACAAGACAATGCCTCCTTCAAACAAGCTCTTGTATTTTAAGTTCTAACCCTCAGGCAGTTTTTCTCCCAGGAAATAAGACCTTATAACAAGGCTACAGAGACTCACATCTCAAGGAGAAAGTAGATTAAACCCAGTCATATGATTTACAACATACAGCAAGAGAGATTAGCTATTTCAGCCCTTGATGTTTTATTGCCTATAGCAGTAGAGAGGCATATCTAAATTTTCTAGTATATCATGACATGCACATGCAGTTTGGTATGTCAATGAGGTTCCTGTATTAATGCAATGTGCAGTTCTGCATTTTCAGCTCATGATGAATTTGCATTATGATGTGTATATCCAGTAGGAAGATTTTTTAAAATGAGGTCCACGTACAGGACATATAAAAGAACAAAATAAAATACACACACAATGAACAATCCAAAACAAGAATGGATATTACCTTTATGAGACCATTAAAATCTCAAAAATAAGCTAACTTTTGAGACCTGCAGGGCTCTTCACAAGATTGTCCACTGCAGAGAAGGCAGTTTGGGGACTGGATTAGAACAGTCCCTGAATCATCCTGGTCAGATGTTAAGACCAAGATCTCCCAGTTTAAAGTGAAGTTCCAAAATAGAGACAGCAACCTTGTAAGACCAGTTTGAGATGTTAGATTTCACCTCATATGACAAAGGTTTCATTGTCTTTTGCCAACCTTTTGTCAGTTGCTCAACATCTTTCCCATTGCCTAATAAAGAAAAAATTAGCCAGTGTTTGGCTGGGAACAGGGACGCTCAGAAACACAGCAATCCCTGTATCAGAAAAATTGGACATTAAATTTAGTTTACACATTAGACAAAAAGAAGATGTAAGGAAATAATTAAAGAAATGCAAACCATTATGTTCACTATGACTGGAATAAGCAGGCTGGTGCCTTCTAGTTACTGCTGAACTACAAATCCCATCAACTGCAGCCTGCACAGCCAATTACCAGGGATTATGTGAAATATCGGGGTCACGAAGAGTCGGACACGACTTAACGACTAAACAACAACAATGTGAAATATCATCCAAAACTCTCATTTGGAGGGCACCAGATGTAAAGTAGGGCCGGGGTCCCTAAGATATTGCTGCACTTTTAATAATTCATAGCTAGGATAGCCAATGAAGAAGGATGATAGGGGTTGTACTTCAACAACACTCAGATGCCCATATGTTCCTCAATCCAGGTATGCAGTATGGTGAAACCACCCAATTTGGTTTTATAATCACGACTGATATAGGTTGTAGTCACAACAGGAGCATAGGCAGGACTATTTTTTACAAACATTACCACATTAGCACCAACAACTGAGACACTGGTGTTTTTAATGTGCTGTCAAGTTGCCTCTGACTTATGGCAACCTCATGAATAAGTGATCTCCAAAATGTGCTGTCCTCAACAGCCCTGCTCAGCTCTTGTGAACTTAAGGTAGTGGCTTCCTTTAGAGAGTCAATCCATTTCATATTTGGTCTTCCTCTTTTCCTGATGCCCTCAACCTTTCCTGGCATTATTGTCTTTTCCACTGAAGCTTTCCTTCTTTCGCTTCTCAGCCTTTTGGCTAAGATCAAGTGTAGATGTTTTATAGCTGTTTCAAGTTGCTTTAAATAACAATTGGACTCAAACATACAAAGTGCTCATTTTCACTGAGAAGGCCAAGAAAGTTAAATTAAATGGCATATCTCAAAATATTGAACAGGGCAATATGGTTCATTTCAAAATTCATTTTGAAATCTCCCAAAATGTGAATCTTAAATAGTTAATTTTATGGTAATTTAATAAATTTAAAATCATAAGCTCAGACTGCTCTCCTCTGATGTATTCTTAAAAGGCATTAGCATCCTGTCTGCATCTATAACCTTCCCCCAGGCAACATTACTCTTCAACCAGCAACTCTGAATTCCCTGGACCACATATAACCCTATAGAACACAACTAATATTAATCATGTCTACCTAGCAAAGAAAAACAAGGCCTTCTATATTAATTTCCTTTTCAAGAAAGGTCATGGCGTTAGTTGAACACATATGATGCCTAGACAATATGCCTGCATGCTTAAAGGGGGGGAGGGTACATTATCAGAAGCACAGCTGATTGTCAACAGTTCTTTCTTTCTCCCTTGTACTTTGAAGAAAATGTTATAAAGTCATTCTGCAATCAGTATTTCATATTGATTAAACTGCTGGTATGTTCTACTAACCTATATTGTGATGGAGGAAAGCTACCTGAGTGCAAGCCGTTTGCCTCAGTAAATACATCAGAATCACTGAAGTGAGGCTAAAATTGGGAGTATGTTCTCCTTCTGAATGAAATATCAGTGGCACTTTGATATCCGCACAATGCAGTTCAACATTCTGAATCTGTCTGCCCATAGAATCAAAGGAGGCTATATCTATAGAATGTGTTGGCTGGAAGGCTAGGTTTTGCAACCCAAAACCTGCTGAATTTTGGCAAAAAACAACATTATCAGAGTCATTTTAACACAAACAAACATCTTCAACACTTCCAACTCAGCCAAATATTACTGTGAAACTTGCAATCTGTGCAAAAAACTGACACGGTTTTCTGGCAGCAACAAGTCTTGGAAGAACAGTGCTTTTCCATTTCCTTTGTTATTTGATCTGTGGTATTGACAGTCAATGGACTGCATATTTATAGTACTGTATGTAAGATATGCAGATGATACCACTCTGATGGCAGAAAGTGAGGAGGAATTAAAGAACCACTTAATGAGGGTGAAAGAGGAGAGCGCAAAAAATGGTCTGAAGCTCAACATCAAAAAAACTAAGATCATGGCCACTGGTCCCATCACCTCCTGGCAAATAGAAGGGGAAGATATGGAGGCAGTGACAGATTTTACTTTCTTGGGCTCCATGATCACTGCAGATGGTGATAGCAGCCACGAAATTAAAAGACGCCTGCTTCTTGGGAGGAAAGCAATGACAAACCTAGACAGCATCTTAAAAAGCAGAGACATCACCTTGCCGACAAAGGTCCACATAGTCAAAGCTATGGTTTTTCCAGTAGCAATGTATAGAAGTGAGAGCTGGACCATAAAGAAGGTTGACCACTGAAGAATTGATGCTTTTGAATTGTGGTGCTGGAGGAGACTCTTGAGAGTCCCCTGGACTGCAAAGAGAACAAACAGAATGGTTATTTACCTGTAACTATGGTTCTTCTAGTGGTCCTCTGTGAATCCACACAAATGGGTTTAATCAGCGCCTGCGCTGGATCTCCGGAATATTCTAGAGCTTAAAAAAGAAACATTAGTAGTACGCTGCCCCTATTGCGCATGCTCCAACCGCCCAATACCTCAGTTCCAACTGTCCGCCGTCGCCCGAGCTCTAAAGCCGAGAACATGAGTGACGGACAGTGGGGAGGACGGGCGGGATGTGTGGATTCACAGAGGACCACTAGAAGAACCATAGTTACAGGTAAGTAACCATTCTTTCTTCTACGTGGCCTCTGTGAATCCACACAAATGGGTGACTAGCAAGCTCACTTACAGGAAGGTGGGCCGTCACTCCAGAACAGATGTAAGCACAGCTCTCCCAAAAGCAGTATCCTTTTTGGCCCTGAGGTCCAATCGATAATGAGTCACAAAGGTGGATGGTGTGGACCATGTGGCGGCTTTGCAGATTTCAGAAATGTCAATGCCACGCAACAGGGCCATTGAGGTCGCCACAGACCTGGTCGAATGTGCCTTCAAAGCCTCCGGAGGGGTTTTGCCCGATAGTTCATAGGCTAAAGTAATCGTAGATACGATCCACCTTGAAATAGACTGTGGTGTCGCAGGAGAACCCTTGTGGGGACCATGAAAACAAACGAATAACCTGGGGGAGGTACGAAAGTCCTTGGACCTGGACGTATAAAAAGCCAAAGCACGGCGAACATCTAACGAGTGGAGCATGCGCTCAACATCAGAAGAAGGATTTGGAAACAACGTAGGCAAAGTCAACGGTTGATTAACATGAAAATGCGAAACAACTTTAGGGAGAAAGGAGATATCAGGGTACAAAATTACTTTGTCCGGGAAGAATTGAAGGTAAGGCTGGTCAGCTCGAAGCGCAGCCAGTTCACTCGCTCTCCTTGCAGAAGTAATTGCCACCAAAAATAGTGCTTTAAATGATAGGAGCCGAAGATCAGAAGAAGCCATAGGCTCAAAAGGCGGACGTGTGAGAGCGTGGAGCACAACACGTAAGGACCATTGAGGCATAGGAGGACGAGTAGGAGGGCGCATATTTTGTAGACCCTTCAAGAACATCTTGAGAGTAGGATGTGAAAAAAGCCAAGAAGCTTCAGACCCCGGTGGCTGGTTGAAGACAATTGCAGAGATATAGACTTTTAGAGTAGAAAAGGCCAAGCCTTGGTCAAACAAGTGGCGTAGATATGTGAGTAGGGTATCAAGAGATACGGGTACAACTTGGAAATTTCGTGATTCTGCGAATCTCCTGAAGTTGGACCATTTGTATGTATACAGGAGCTTTGTGGACGGCTTCCTGGCCTTGTCCAGGACTTCTCGGATCATGGGAGAATCCTCCAAGCCGTTAGGTGTAGGGAATCTATGTCCGGATGGCAGATTGTGCCTGCGTCCTGTGTCAGTAGGTGAGGTAACGGAGGGAGTCTGATGAAGTCCGAGGCCATCATATTGAGAGTGGTAAACCATGGTTGTCGAGGCCACCATGGTGCAATTAGAATGGCATCGGCGTGAACCTGATGGATTTTGACTAAAGTCCTCTGGATTAGTGGAATGGGCGGAAAAAGGTAAAGTAGACAGCCCAGCCACTTCACCATGAAAGCATCCCCGAGAGATGCTTTCCCCACACCTGCCCTGGAGCAGAACATGTCGCATTTGCTGTTGAGTTGATTCGCGAACATGTCCACAACTGGAAACCCCCACCTGTTGCAGATCATAGTGAAGATGGTCCAGTCGAGTTGCCATTCGTGTGTCTGTGTGCACATCCGGCTGAGGGAGTCCGCCACTTTGTTGTCTTCGGTAGACACATGGATGGCTATTGGAAATACATGGTGGGTATAACACCACTCCCATAGGTGGACTGCTAGGTAGAGGAGGGACATCGAGTGTGTGCCCCCCTGTTTGTTGATGTAATACATGGTCGTGGTGTTGTCGGTGACTACCTGGACACCACGACCTTGTATCAGAGGGCGAAACGCACGAAAGGCTTTGATGACAGCCCACATTTCCAGATGGTTTATGTGCAATAGTTTGTCCTTCCGTGACCACAGGGCATGAATCCTGTGCGGACCACAGTGCGCTCCCCACCCGGTGGGACTTGCATCCGTTGTTACTTGAATTGTGAGTTGCAATGGGCGGAATGGTCGTCCCATTAGGAGGTTCGGGACAAACGTCCACCACTTTAATTGTTCCGCTAACTCCGGTGTAACTTGGAGGCGTTTGGAAGGATTGTCTGTCACCGGTGTAAAAAGGGACAGGTACCAAGCCTGTAGGGCACGCATCTTTAGTCTTGCGTAAGGGATAGCGGATGTGGTCGATGCCATCAAGCCTAGAAGATGCTGAGTGTGATGTGCAGATACTTTGGCGTGCGGACGAAAGGGATGAATGGCGCGCTTTAGTTTGGTGATGCGCTCGGGAGGAAGAAACACCCTTGCCCTGATAGAGTCCAGACGCGCACCTATGTAGTCTACAACTTGAGTAGGGTGAAGATGAGACTTCTCTCTGTTGATTCTTAGTCCTAGGTGTGTGAGAGTCTGTATAACATAATCGGTGTCCCGACTGGCCTTTTGACGAGAATCGGACACTATCAGCCAATCGTCTATGTATGGAAAGATCGCGATATCGTGAAGACGAAGGTAAGCTGCTACAGGTGCCATACACTTTGTAAAAGTCCGCGGAGCGGTGGACAAGCCGAATGGAAGGGCGCAGAATTGATAGGCAGTATCTTTGAAGAAAAAACGTAGGTATTTTTGATGATGTGGGTGAATGGAAATATGAAAGTAGGCGTCCTTTAGGTCTATAACGACAAACCAGTCTTTCCTCTTGAGCAGGTGGATGATGGATTCTAGGGTGACCATACGAAAGCGTTTTGGACAAAGGTAAGTATTTAGCAGTCTGAGATCTAGAATAGGTCTGATGCCTCCATCTTTTTTGGGTACTGCGAAATAGCGGGAGTAAAAACCGTTGGGAATGTACTGAGAGGGTACTCTTAGAATAGCTCATTTTTCTAAGAGGGAGTCTATTTCCTCTTCTAGGACCTGAGAGTGGGATGTAATCTTGACAAGTCCGACGGGAGGAAACTCCATGAATTCCAGTCGATAACCGGATCGGATGACGGACAGGACCCAGTTGTCCTTGGTGATGAGGTTCCAGTTTTTGAAATATGGGAAAAGTCTGGGCATGGGAGAAAGTAACAATCTTGGTAGAGGGGAGGTGAATACTTTTCTTATAATGATCATGTGGCTTGTAGCGAAGTCAAAGGAACTGTTTGTTTTTCTTTGCAGGTTGCCTGTAGGATTGGCGTCGTTGAAAGGGTTGTGATCGGAAGGCAGTGTTGGCAGGAGATGACTTCGGTGCCTTGCCTTGGGACGCGGAGGCATATGGACGGTAAGGCTGGCGGTACTGGTGTTGGTAGTTTTGTTGGCCAAATTGTTTGCGCCATTGGTATCTCTGAAATTTAGGTTGCTGCTGCTGCATGGTATAGGACCTAGCTGTTTTCTTCATTTTGTGGAAACTTTCCATTATGTCATCAGTTTTCTCGTTAAACAAGCCAGTCCCGTCAAAAGCCAATTCCTCTATGCGAGCCTTTGCATCTTCCGCGATTCCAGAAGATCTTAACCAGGCATGTCGCCGCAATGAAATAGCAGATGCAAGAGATTTTGAAGCGACTTCGGCCGCATGCCGAGCCGCAAGCCTTTGGTGCTTAGCAACCGTCGATGCTTCCGCATGGGCATTAAGTAGGTCCGTTTTGGTGTCTTCTGGGGCGGCCTGAAGGACGGGTAGTACCTTGGCCCACAGTTGTCTCTGGTAGGCTCCTAAGGCAGCCTGGTAATTAGAGACCCTCAGGAGGAAGGAAGCGAAGGAGTACATTCTGCGCCCCAACACATCCAACTTGCGCCCTTCACGATTGGTGGGAGTTACCTTGGCTCTACCTCCAGTTTTGGAAATATTGGTCTGTACAATTATGGAGTTGGGTGGTGGGTGTTTAGAAAGAAACAAGGCGTCGGTCCCATGCGTCCTATAATGGCCCTCCATCCTCCTTGAAATCTGCAAAGTCGCAGGCTGAAGATCCCAAGCTTCTTTAATGTTCTCCATCAGAGCTGGGATAAAGGCCAAGCTTAAGGGGTGAGATTTTTCTTGGTTAATGTCATCAAACACTAAGTCTTCCTTAGGGGGTGGAGGTTGTTCCACATCTAATTTCAACGCCTTGGCCATACGTGCCACCATTTGTGAATAAGACGTAAAGTCCCGTGATGGAGAGGGAGGCCGTAAGTCCCCTACATCAGAATCTGGAGTATTGATGTTTGGAGGAGTTTCGTCAGAAACTTCAGAGGGGACATCTTCTTCCTGGTCAGAAGCAGAAGAGGCCGACAAATTGTCTAAAAGGGAAGGCGATGGTGAAGGTGACCGACGGCGTCTCTTAGGATGTTGCTTTGTTGCGAGGTCCTCAGAGATTCGACTGCTCTGTGCTGTTCCCACTTGACGACTCTTGGTTGGGACGAGAGTCGATGTCGAAGTAGTGAGGGCTGAATGGGCTCTCTTCGATGTCGAAGCAGTGGGTGCTGCATGCTTCTTTTGCGGTGAACGACACCTAAGAGTCTTCGGTGTCGGAGCTTCGACCTTGTAACGAGATCGATGTCGACGGCGGGGTGGGGAGGACGATGGCGATGACGAGGAGGCATATACATATCTAACCCTCCTACGCTTGCCACGGTCATCGATGTCATAATAATCAGAGTCACAGTCCTCCTCCCTATAACGACGTCGACCCCTTCTGCTCTCGACCTCGACATACATAGGCTCATCTGAATCATGAAGTACTCGACGTCGAGAGCCTCTCGAGACTACCACCACTTCCCGGTGCGATGAACGACGGGGGGATGGTGAAACGTACCTCCTTTTAGCAGTTCTCTTCCTGGGAGATACCTGCTGCACAGATTCCTCCGAGTCCGAACGATGTATAATTACAGCCCGCCCGGTATTCACAGGGCTATAATGGGCAGGAGCCTGGCTGGATGCATTCTCAGCCGGAAAATGGCCTGGACTCGGGGATCGGCTCGGAAGCGAAAGCTGAGCCCGGGTGGTATGGTGACGAGCAGGAACTCCGTCCTCCGACGCCGAGTCGGTGTCGGGCACATCCCTGGATGACTCTTCCAGTATCGGGGATGGTAGAGACTCGGAAATTGGAGTCAAATCACGCTGACGATCTTTTGTAGTAGTCTTGGTCTTTTTAATTTTAATTGTCTTCTTCTTTTTAACCCCTTCAGTAGTCGATTGCCTTGGAGGAGGCGCGGAAGCACCTGAGATTGACGACTTAGAAACTTTTAAAGCCGAACCGGACGCCTTCTTGAGAGGTGCTGTTGGAGATTTCGCAGCAGAGGCTGACGTTGCTACAGGTTCCTGAAGCGATGGTGTTGGAGTCGTGCCCGATTCCATTTGTAAATTGGCGGGAGAAAGAGACTTGTTCCACAGGTAAGCCTTGAGTCTCTGTTCACGCGACTTTAGCGCGGGTTTAGATAAATTTTTACAGTGAGTGCAGGAATGGGGCTGATGTTCTTCCCCCAGGCAGAACAAACACTTGCTGTGTCCGTCAGAGGACGGTACCTTGGCGGTACAGGACACACAACGTTTAAAAAGGCCCGCGGAGGCCATAAACGAACGGCCGTGCGGAAACAAAGTTCGACCGTACCCAGTCCGAATTAGTTAGTAGGATGAACAGTCCAATGCCAAATCCGAATCGTAAATGAAGAGAATAGTCAAGTCCAGAATCAATAACAATACCGTTGTATCAGTCCAAAAAGAGCGGGAAAACCGTAATCGAAGTCCGAAGCAGTCCGTGTCAAACCGTGGGAAGTCGTGAGTAGGGGACAATGTACAAACAAACAGAAGGAGAAAAATCTCAAAAGAGAGATTATAGCAATTATTTAGAATAGCTCTATCCGAGAGTGTTCCAGTCGCGACGGCGGTAAAAAGGAACTGAGGTATTGGGCGGTTGGAGCATGCGCAATAGGGGCAGCGTACTACTAATGTTTCTTTTTTAAGCTCTAGAATATTCCGGAGATCCAGCGCAGGCGCTGATTAAACCCATTTGTGTGGATTCACAGAGGCCACGTAGAAGAACTATCCATTTTGAAGGAAATCAACCCTGAGTGCTCACTGGAAGGACAGATCCTGAAGCTGAGGCTCCAATACTTTGGCCATCTCATGAGAGGAGAAGACTCCCTGGAAAAGACTCTGATGTTGGGAAAGTGTGAGGGGAAGAGGAGAAGGGGACGACAGAGGACGAGATGGTTGGACACTGTCATCGAAGCTACCAACATGAATTTGACCAAGCTCTGGGAGGCAGTGGAAGACAGGAGGGCCTGGTGTGCTCTGGTCCATGGGGTCACGAAGAGTCGGACACGACTTAACGACTAAACAACAACAACAACAACAAATGTAAGAGAAAGCTAAAATCACTAGCAAGTAACAACAGAGTGCAATATTTTTTAAAAGGACAATAAAATTGCCAGGTATACATAAACATTAATGCTTAACGGAGAATATTTCTCCAGTGCAATGGTAAAATATTAGATGGATATGTCACAACAAATAGATGGCTTATATCAGTGCTTTCCAATCATTTGGTTAAGGACTGATTTACATTAATATGATTTCTTATTATGAGTTTCCCAGCACCAGATTGAATCTGAAGACTCATCCTCAAACTAAGGATCAGGATTCAGGACTGCACTAGGGTCCCTTCTACCTCTGCAGGTCTATGATGATGATGATGATGAAATTATGTAACTTTCAATTTAAACCTTATTTCATTAAATACAAAAACAATGCTACCACATTCCTTCCCTAAGGGGTTTTGAACAAGAAACTGGGGTAATGTTAAATGTTCTTACTGGTTTTTTAATGTTGTAAGTAGTAAAAGGAGAAGTTCCCAGATCGACTTATAAGCCATGACACCAAATCCCTTACTTTGCCTATAAAGTTTTGTACTAGGAACATACTTTGGGATTTGAACTTATTTAGAAATCTGAAGCAAAGGAGAGAGGGAGAGACTTGTCAGTTTCCAAATCAATCCAAAGTGAAGCTTGAAAGCTTGAGGTGGCAGCTGAATGAAATTGGCTCTCTGAAGAACCAAATATTACTTCAGCGTTTCAGGGTTAAAAAAGCTGAACATTTAAAAAAAACACCAAACCACTCACTGGGAAAATGAAAGTAATACTGTAACACAACCAGGAATCCCAAGGTAGAAGGAGATTGACACCTCAAGCACTAATGAAAAGTCCGAGCTGCCCTATAAACTCCAATCACGGAGCTACTGGGAACCAGGAAGCCCAAAGCAGATGAAGATTGACAGGTCAGGTACCACTGAAAAATCTTAGCTATCCTAGAAACCCCAATCACAGAGCCACTGGGAGGGAATTCTCCTGGCCCTGCAACAGCTGGCCTTTTTGTGAAGCAAGCACTCTGGAAAGAATGGAAACCAATTGCATTGCTTTGATTTTCAGGAGGTAGGGTGAGTGTGCATTGGAGAATTTCCCCTCTTTTCTTTTAGGCAGCTACATATCTCTATCCACTTGACTAAGAGCCTCTGTGTATGTAAAAATTGTACCACTGTGGGGAACTGAGCAGGAAAAGTCACACTACAGTTAGTAATAGGGCATATGCTATCTAAATTGCATAGCTCCCAGCAGGGTGGTGAGGAGGGGAAAGGAAGAAGGGAATGAAGGAGACTGGTGTAAGCTTTGTCTGCACATTGGAGGTGAAGCAGTAGTTGATGGCACAATTCCAAGTCAGAGCCCTTTATTTTTCTTATTTTCAAGTTTTTTCACTATTTAGAAAATACAAATAGGTACAAATACTTAAAAATATTCAGATACAAACCAGATGGGCTACAAATCAGCTCAAAGCAATTTGGAAGTGATTTCTAACATAAATAATTTGGACCAAACTGGAGCAGATACATTCACAAAGACCTAGTTTTTACTAGTAGTTAAAAATTCATTTCTGCTGCTTTGATGACTCACACTCAAAAATACTGCTCACCCATGTCAGCCGTGACCATAGTTGACTGGTTTTCTGGGACAGAAACAGAAGTTTGATCTTGGTCCATACTGTGTGAATCTTCATTGGCCTCATGCTGGCTATGACTAAGTTCCGACCGAAGTTCTGAATATTCATCTTCTTCCCTGAATAGAGAATCACAAAAAAAATATTTTTTCCACCAATCAACAAACAGAAAAAGCACAGATGTTGGTCCTATAACTGAAACAATTAATCACAATTTCTTTTTTTTTAATGTTACTAAATACAAGCCAGCATTAAGGCAACAGAAAAATTTCTAACCCAGTCTTCCCTTCTCATCACATCATTATCTGTTATTATTTTATTTTATCTAGAAGCTGTCTTTCTCACCGCCAGCTTACACTAAAACAGTAATAACGAACTCAGTGGTCAAAATCCTCTTGTGTAGTTACAGTGACAGAAAGTAAACCATGTAATCTACAATGGCTTCTTGTTGTTAATTAATGAATACTTGCTGGATTTTCAGACATGGAACTCAGTCTGGTGGTTGGCATACACCTGAAAATCCAAGCAGGGACATGTTAATGGCCAGCAAGAAGCTACTGTAAGTTATGTATAAATACACATTAGGATCTTGGCCAGCACATTACAAATATCAGAATATACTTTTAACCCAGTGAAATTTTAAAATTCAATTAAAATACAGTAAAACATCTCAATAAAAATAGTAGCAAATTCCAGAAATAAAAGAAAACCAGCAGGCCATTTGTTTAAGGCCTGATGGAATAAGGACAGGCCTGGCAGAAGGACAACACAGAGAGCATCCTAACCCTAGCCTCCCATTGGCAGAATTCCAAAGAGTGGGAGTGGCTACAAAGAAGGTCCTATCTTGAATTCTCACCAAATGAGACTTGCTTGCTGGTGGATGTCTGCAGTATTCTCATGGATCTATAGGGATTTTTTTTGTCTAATGGCAAAAAATGACAGACATCTCATGAGAATATTACCAGAAGGCCAATGTATGTGACAAAATGTCATTATTTATTTATATTTACCAGCAATGTACCTTCCTGCTTGATAGGGTACCCTTTTTCCCCTTTTTCAGAATATAACAGTTCTATACTGACTGACCCAAGGATATCAAACAAGCTTTTGACTAAGCAGAGATTTAGACTTCTGTCTTCCTGTTCTATGTCTAACACCCTAATTCATTACATTACAGTGGCTCCCTTAGATAAGTGGTTCCAAGGCTAAAATATATTGGTAGAAAAAAATTAGTCAATGCACTTAAATTGCATAATATGAAAAACCAACAATAATTAGGATACCATATAAATCTGCATATTATGCAAATTCATTGCCAAATTTGCATAGTATGCAACACTGGCATGATATTCAAACTAGGATGCCCCAATTTGAAGAGCTGGAACATGGCACCCTAGTATGTGCAAATTAACTTGGTGTGTGTTAAGGAGATGACTGGGTCCCCTGAGCCAGTGGTCCCCAACCTTGGGCCTCCAGATGTTCTTGGACTACAACTCCCAGAAACTCCACCACCACCTCTGCTGGCCAGGATTTCTGGGAGTTGAAGTCCAAGAACATCTGGAGGCCCAAGGTTGGGGATCACTGCCCTGAGCAATAAATGAAATTAATGGCTGCTTCCAAGTGCTCAATATTGCTAAGATCCTCTGGTTTCCAAAAAATGCTTATGAATTATTTATTTATATTGCCTATATTACATTGAGGAAGAGAACCTGCATAAACTCCTCCCCCAGATTACAAAAAATGCATACAGTAGGACCATGTAGTACAGTAGTAGTATTTATTTTGCGGTCACACACCTAATACATTTAAAATTTCAAGAATGATTTAAAACAATTTAAAATTAAGTAGATTCAGCTGCAAAACATTAAATATTATAAAGCACAGGCGAGAATTTCGTGTTCTGTGTCCAGAAAAAAAGAAACTTGGCCACAAGTTTTGTCGTGGGCTTATTTGTGTCTGCTAGAAAATATCTTGTGTACCAGTCCAAGGACCTGCCTGGGAAATCTCTCATTACAGGGCTAAGGAGTCTGGCGTGGTCATCCCTGTAAAAACTGCATATGAAAAGGATATGCTCTAATGTTTCAATTTATTTATCATTACAGGGGCATAGTCGATTTTCATATGGTAGGCCCATGGTATCCGCAAGGGATCACTTCCAAGCCTCTTCATGCTGAAACCCACAGATGATAGCGAACCCCATATATAGCATAGTTCTGGAGCCCTCTACTAGCCAGTTCTGGTAATTACATAGCGGAAATATGTATTTCTGTTTTTTTTTTTTCATTTAATATTTTTAATATTTTCAGACAGTGAATAAGTGAAACTATGCATACTGATCCTACAGAAATGGGGGTCATACTGTATTGATTTTTATAGTTAAAGAAAAAGAGCTACATTTTCTTTAATTTCCTTCACTTATTACTCTATGCTGCTAACAAGTCTACTATTTGTGTGTACCACGTTTTCTATCAGTAAGCCAGTTGCAATAAGGGCTATTTATTGGCAAGGGCAATTGGGCATCACACATATGCATTAGACATATTAAAAACAAAAGTTTCTAGAATAGCTAACTTCAGCTGAAAAGCATACTTTCTCAACAATATCAAGAACAAAACAAACAAAATAAAACAAATGTTTATATGAAGAACAGATCTGAAGAATATTTTAAGATGTTGTGCAATACATGATAAAGCAACTGAGGGAAGTGAATCCTAAGTGGTATAAATTAAAGTTTAAGATAATAAAATGTGAATTAACAGTCTATGAATAAGTTAATTATTAGGCACAACACAAGCCAACAATAATTAGCTTTAGACAAAAAAACAATTACCACACAGTCAAAGAACTGTCTTTTTTGGTCAGAAGGGTAATTTGTTTGCTCATTTATGTCAACTCTCTGCAATTAGCCTTTCATTTGAAAACCTGAATTACTTCTCTGAGTGGAAAAGAGGATAGGCTAATCACAGTGGTAATACTTGTACACACAAGCTGTAATGAACTTTGTTTGCTATTATTTTTAGTCACACAGATTTAAACCCACAATATGACATGGTCTTAACTTCTTTTTCCACCTCATGAAACTAAACGTTATGAACTGGCTGCAGATTTAGGTAAAACTTTCAGAAATATTCAGTGAACAAAGTAGTGCACAAATGAATAAGAAGGTAAAATCGATTCTGCAATATATTATTAAACTATACTTGTTGGCATAACTACTGAGAAAGAAGACCAAATAAGGACGTCTTTGTTTACCAAAGATCACCACACTCCTCCATTCTTTCTACTGGCTTACAAAAACTGCTCACAAATGATTTATTTCTATTGCATATATTACATTGAGGACGCTGCCACAGTTTCAGCACAATGAAACAAATTATTCACAAAGGTCAGTCAACCTCTGAAAAGAAGCGAGAACGTCTTTGATTACCAAAAATCTCCTCTGCTGATGAGGTCATCACCCATCCATCAGATGTAGTTTCAACAACAGGATTTCAGCAAGTTTATTTAAAGATCTTTCAGTTCCAGTTTTCATTCTGTGAAGCTTCAAGGGATTTCTATTTAAAAATTAGTCTAGCTCAAATGAAACTACTGTAGGTTTAAATTAAAATACAGTACAAAACTCACCCTGTTTATAACAGAATGCACGGTAGCCCCACTAGTGTTTTTATATTCATTTAAACTGAAATATGAGTTTGGTAGCTATACAGCATCTTCTGAGAATTAAATCTCAGATTTCTCTATTTTTCATCCTTGAAAAATACATCAGGAACGTGGGCTCTTAAAGTTCTTGCTTCTCCCACATAAGCACTTATCCCCAAATAAATATAAATAATACAAACTTAGAAAGAAAAGGAATATATCAAATTTAGAGGCATGAGAGGAAAAGGAAAACAAACCAAAAAAAATAGGATGAGGTAGATAACGTATGAAGGAATGAGGCAATAGAATCCTGAACAGTTTTTGGAGATGAGTGTTTTACCTCACAAGGTAGGACTAAAGGTTTAGTCACATGTTATTCATTGTTAGTTAATTACTTACTGTAGTGGAAGAACATAAAATTAAAAATAGCCTGGGAAACAGATATTAGGAAACAGATTACGGATACACAGAGAGATTTAATCTAGAAAAATAAACAACTAAATTCAATTTCAGTCACAATTAGAGATACCTGATTAAACACTTAATACATAAGAGACATTCAACCAAACTGATACTAAAAAAAATCAATGCCAATTCCTCCATAAATTTCTAAAGGGGGTAGAAATTCCTGTTTGACCTTTAAAAATGGATATGTTTCATTTTGTGTTTTCTGAGGATGTGGACACAATCATTGGAGAGGTGAGAGTGTGAGGCGAGGAGTCACCTCAGCCATGATCAGAAGAGTGTACCGTCTGACTCTCAAACAAAGACAGAAGAAGAAGAGACAGGAGTTATAGAAAGGGAATTAAGGAAATTAGAAATAGAGAAAGAGACTGAAGGGGGGCGCTAATTGGGCAGGAAAAGAGGAGGATAAAAGAGGGGAAGAAGGAGAGGGAGAGGCAGAAGCATGTTGGGGAAGAGAGGAGAAAGAGGAAAAAGAAGAGCTTGTGGAGTTGGTTCAAGAAGATCCTTGGACAGAAGAGTGGGTGGAATTCAGAGTACCCCGTGAGTACGCTGAAAAGGAATGGAGACGACAGATGTATAGAAAGCCACCTTACTGGGGAGAGACTGAGGAGAGAAAGCAATGGAAAGAGCACAGAGCGTGGGTAAAGAGGGAAGAACAGAGAAGAGAAAGGCAGAGATGTATAGTGAACCCAGAGAGATCCCGTGAACCCAGCCCCTTCAGACCCCGACGGAGAATAGTTCATGGCTCGATAAAGGAGGAACACCAAGAAGGTTCGACTTGCAATCCACAAAATTGAAGTGGGCAGACAATACGCCAGAGATGCTGGGCGCTAAACCCAAGCGGTCCCAAGATGTTACCAGTTATTCCCCGTTGTCATATCATGGAGAGTTACCCAGTTTTAATAACGTTAAGACTTATGATTTATTGTTGAATTTGGAAGAAGATAAACAAGACTTAAAAGACGATGAAGATATGTTAAACAATAAACCAGTTTTATTAGAAGAATTTGGTGTAGCGTCTACTTCTTTGGGCATGATTATGAAAAAGGAGGTAGAAGACAGGCGACAAGATCACAGAGAGTCACCACATGCTGGACCCTTTGCCTTCCTCGCTTATAAAAGCAGTCAAAGGAAGACTGGCAGAGTTGGCTAAGGGAATGGTGAATGTGTCCTTGCAGGATACTAGAATGCCTACTGGAGGCAGTAGTAAGATCTTTCTTTAAAAAGCCCTCCTTGAATCCCTTTGTATTGGATGATTACTGGCCAGTCTCAAATTTTCATTTCTTGGCCAGGTTTTTGGAGCTGAGCTGGCGCCTCAGTTCCACAGGGTCCTAGATGAAGTGGATTATCTAGATCTATTTCAGTCTGGTTTAAGACCCGGTTATGGAACAGAAATGGCTTTGGTAACTGTGGTGGATAATCTTGCATAAGGAACTGGACAGGGGAGTGTGTCCCCACTGGTTCTGCTGGACCTCTCAGTGGCTTTTGATACCATTAACCATAGTATCCTTCTGCAACACCTTTCTGGGATGTGTTCTGGAGGTACTGTTTTACAGTGCTTCTGATCCTTCTTGGCCTGTGGTGTTCCCCGGGATTTAGTCCTGTCCCCCATACTTTCAACATTTAAATGAAAACATTGGGAATGGAGTTTTGTGTTCGGTGCCATCAATATGCTGATGACACCCAACTCTATCTCCTTTCCATCTGCTTCCAAGGAACCTGTTCTGCACCTAGACTATTACCTGTTGGCAGTAATGGACTAGATTAGGCCTAACACTGAAATTTAACACTGTGCTCCTAGTAAATCAAAAGGCAATTCAGGGGTTAGGGATTCAGCCTGTATCGAATGGAGCTACACTCCCTCTGAAAAGTCAGATTTGCATCTTGAGTGTGCTCCTGGATTCAATTCTGAGCCTGGATGTACAAGTCTTAGCAGTGACCAGGAATGAGTTTGCATAGTTAAAACTGATGCACCTGCTGTGCCCGTTCCTTGAGATGCCCGATTTGGCCATGGTGGCACATGCCTTTCTAACATCTTGTTTGGATTATTGCTATGTATTCTATGTGGAGCTCCCTTCAAAGAGTATCTATATCTATATCGATCTATGTCAGAGACATGGTAATCCTTATAAACAGGGGTGGGGAGGTCCTGTGAATATGTGCAAGAATTTTGGACTGCTATTTCAAAACTCACATTACAAGTAATAAACCAATTTAGATTATCCTATTGATAACTTTTCTATTGATGCTTAATGGTGCATACTGGCAATCATTATAGATGTGATATTCCTTGATTATGGATTCTGGTTGTGATTATGATAATGATTATGATTACCAACAACTTAGATTATTATAACGCAGCATAAGAACATAAAAAGATGGTATGTTGTGAATGAATGGTTTCTGAAAATCTATGAAGTGCCCCACTGATGAGCTAATTTGATATAGTATCTTGGTTAAACGGAGGATCAGGCTGGATGCATTCCAATGAATGGAATGAAGGAGATGTGGTTCTCCCTCATTCCATTCACTGATGTAAGGCAGCAGCAAGTACCGAGCATGGAAGATATACTAAGTTGTATGACCAATAGTTGCAAATTGATCAGTTTATGGTTCTAAGGCAGACTGAAACGTATAAAAGGAGGAGGATGCCAAGGGACGATAATTCTACAACATATACCGAACATGTGATGAATTAGGTAAAACATACTGTGTGTTGTTTAACATTAGGTTTTTATTTTATCTCACTGTATTGCTAGAATAAAATACTTATCCTCTTAAAAACCTATTCAACCAGTCAAGAGTCCTTTCTGCAACAGAATATGTTCAAACATTCAATGAAAAGAAAGGTATCTTACAATATCTTTAGGTGGTCTCTTGTGGTTTTTAGGCATAGCCTGAATCATCACTGCTCCTTCTTGGTGACAGGAATACACATTAGGTTCCAAAAATGCTTAGTTTCTTGTTTAGCTGGTAGATCCTGCTGGTATTTGATCAGATTAGATTGACCAAAGCTTAATTTAAATTAGCGCATTGTTTATCCTGATATGTAATTAAAAAGGGAAACGAACAAGACAGTGTACCCTTTATGTTTGTTTCCCTTAGTTAAACATAATGTGAGAAATTATACAAATGACACATGGATGCTTTCCCCACCCTCATCACCACTAAGGAATTCATTTGGAGTGTTGACAGGGTGTGTGCACAATAATAGTCTCATGGCTCCCAACACAATCGAGGCATTGGCTGTTTTCCAACATTCAGTCTGCTTTAATTAGTGCTGCTAAAGCACTTTGACATCCTCAGGTATGAGGTCCTCTGTGAATACAAGGTTTGTTACAATTATATTTATGCTAATATTTGTCAGATCTCTTCATAAGAAGGCAGTTTCTATTTCTGGCATAGTTCTCTGAGAAAAACAGTCCCCCGAGTGGTTCAAATCTACCCATTCTTAAATGGGTAACATTATCCTGTCTTCTAAGAAAGTAGTTTTGTAAATTTGAAGATTTCTCCTACAATGTATGGATTAATTGCTATGCTTTCCAGGCAGTGAGGAAAAATAAAGGTGAAACATATTTTCCTGTGAGAACAGTATAGAAATCATCAAATTTATGTTGCAAAACTTAAAACAGATGTATTTAAAATTAAGTTCTTTGTCGCCAAGCAATTACATTACTTAATTAATTGTGGAAAGCAACATGCTTGATCCATGACCTGCCACTATCTATCTATCTATCTATCTATCTATCTATCTATCTATCTATCTATCTATCTATCTATCTATCTATCTGTCTGTCTGTCTGTCTGTCTGTCTGTCTGTCTGTCTGTCTGTCATACCACCTCGCTAGTGAATGCACACTTCTCCGGGCGGTGTACAAACAAGCGTAACCACCAACAACTTCATTCCCATAATAACATAATCAAAATGGGGTTATAACCAACTCCTGTATGGTAATCTACATAAAATCTAAAGTTCAAACTTTAAAATTAACATCATTTGAGGGTATGATGTCATGAGTCACTAAGGAGCTAACCTAAATTTGGACATACCACACATCCCTTAGTTAACTGCCTACTTACTTGATTGTTCTTAGTAATTAAGAGCTGCTCATCAAATTCAACTTGCATCTTTTCAGACTTCAAATCTAAAAACCTACTGTTTTATAGGGTCTGAAATTTTCAGAATTAAATTATGATTAAAATTTGATTTTACATAAAAAATTTAATTTCATATAGCTGATCCAAAATTGAAATACTCCATCAGAGATGGATGAACCTCTAAATGTAGAACATAACAGTATTCCCCCTCACCGCCACCTTTAGTTCCAGATGGCTTCTGGAGGGAGATTTATTGTGGAAATGCCATGGCTCCACATATGTTTAAGTAGGATCTACACGGATATTGTCATCCAGCTGTAACCTTCCAGTCTTCTTACATTTCTTCTTTTCTCATACTAGAGGGATTCTACATTTGAAAAAAGAAGAGGTATGTAATGTCCACAGCTACAGATGACCTTACTGCTACCCTTCTGTCTTTTCAAAGAGATGTGGTTTTCGCAAAAACAATGACCTATTAAGCAGATGAACCTATCACAAATCAGCATACATTCAATATAACCTTTGCAATATAACCTTTGCAATATTTTAAAATTAAAATTTAAGTGTACACCATTATGTCCCAATAATGTTAAGGATTGCCTCTAATAAAGTCCACCTGCCAGAACCAAAAACACTCTTTGCACTCTCCCAAAACAGTTTCAGAATGTTGGAAAACACTCCAGAGAGTGCTTTGGCAATATATGGGGAGTGCAGGTGGGAAGAAGCAAGGGGATGCCATATAGAACAAGCAAAAGTCACTCATATTAGATTTGACCCTACAGTGCTTTCTTTTAAAAACTCTTTTTGATCCTTGGCATTCACCATATGCTAAAATGGTATGATTAAAAAGACGGTGAGAGAATCAGTGGGTTATGTTGGACTTCTCCAGGCTGCTTCAAGTGCCGCTTATTTACATGAGAAAGAAGATTTGTTTTGCTCTGCTGAAGACTGCATCAAGGATGTACCACACAGAGACATAAACATCACATTCCACTCTTAATTGCTTGTTAGCAGAGATTCTCATGGGGGGCTTAGAGGAGGGGGCTGAGAGAAGTTACATTTTGAGGGTGAAATTACTGGACAAAGAACTTGAATCTGATCGGATAACATCATGTTGGGGAAACATGGATTTAAGATCTAGTAAGAGGCTAGTTAGTCTCGAGCTATCCATCTGTCTGTCTGAGGATGATGTTGATGGTGCTGTTGGAATAGATGTATTTGGGACAGAGTTGCAGGAGAAGCAGGTCAGCTATGTTTACTTAGGCAGCAGTAAGCTTACTTTTATTTTATGGGGAATGCTTTCATATGGCTCATTTAATTATCTAAATATGCATTGTTTATTGCCTTTGCATTGTTTTGGAACTGTACAACCTCCATATATCTGTGAAGATTCTCAGTCATCCAGGTGAGGTTATCTGGAAGTTGAGTCATGGCAACTGGACTCTTTCTTACAATGTTGAAACGTTTTGCTACGTTTCAGCCCAATAAGAAAGAAGTCCAGTTGCCATGACTCAACTTCCAGTTACTGTACAAACTCCTTGTTTGAAATCTTTATACCTTTTTAATAATTTTAATAAACCTTTCTAAATTTTACCCAGGTGTGATCCTTGGGAGAAAAAGAGCTTTGAGTGTCTAAAGAAGGTGCCCTGGCCAGAGGCTACGTTCACTAATTTCATTATTTTGGGTGGTCTACCTTGTCTGGTTGGTGTACTAAGTACAAAGTGCACAATCAGGAGAGCTTTCTGTCTTGAGTAAGGAGGCGGGTGAAAATCTAGGTTAGAAGCTTGCCCATAATGCTAATTCATGCACCCTCCTGGTCTCACCCAGCCTGGGGTTCAAAGGGATTGGCTCCTTCACCTACCGGAATGCCCTCAGGGGGTTCCTTACAGATACACCCAGTAAGCTTTTAAAAAACACACTGGAACATTATAAGAGGATAGCACCATAACTATATTCTGACACCATCACAGCTGAATTGGGAAAATGTGATTTGAGATTTTTTTTTTTAAATGATAATTTTGCAGAAATCCTTGTGTTTTTTCTGGAAGTACTGAAGAGAGTTTAGCATGCACACAGACTCAAGACTCTACTATATAAGCTCTTTAAGGCATCACAGGAAGTGCAGACTCATATGGCTGTTATTTGTCTTCCTTGCAGATTGGATATTCTAGAACTATTCCAGAACACATGGAGAAGACAGTGAAGTTGAGATTTTCTCACTGGTAAATTCATTTATTTCTAGAATATCCAGAAAAGCCATTCACTTAGATATTGAGTAAGAACATAGAGGTTCTCTCAGAAAACAAAGGGCACAAGATGTAATGAAAAATAAATCCACAATATAGTAAAAACCTGCAGTGTCTACCGATTTTGTTGGGCGTAATGGGCACATGAGCAGAAGAGAACTGATAGTTCCAGTGTTGTTGATGATGTAGAAATTCTTGAAGGGCAGCACACTCTGATCGTTCAGAGACAACAGCAGTGATATCTGACTTGTTACTGCTGTGTAGTATTAAGATTAAAGAAGTGCAAAAGCAGGGTGCAGATGAATATTAGGAAGACAAGAAAAGGGTGAAAGGAAAATTAATAAAACCAACAAGTAACACAAGTAGAATGAAGACTACATTTTTGTTTAAAATAGCACAATCAGAAATGAAAATGGGAAGAATAAAAAGATTTTGAGAAGGGATACTAAATGTGTTCTAGTTCAGAAAATGTTAATTTTGCCCACAGATTTAGAAGCATAAATGTCATCATTTAGCATCCATGATAACCCATCTGAATTTTATTTCATAAGTGACGTTACAGTTCTAGATACTGTTCAAACTCTTCCCCATGTACCTGTTAACTGGGGCTGGTTATAGGGATCCACAACCCCGTTACAGTAGCTCCGCTGGCTGCTGATCTGGTTCCAGGTGCAATTCAAAGTCCTGGCTTTAATCTATAAAGCCCTAAATGGCTTGGGTCCAAGCTATTCCTATATGAGCCTGTTTGGGTGTTAAGATAATCAAAGGAAGCCTTTCTCTCTGTCCCACCACCCTCAGAAGTGTGCTTGGTGGGGACACGGGAAGGGGCCTTCTCTGCTGCTCCTCCCAGACTCTGGAACTCCCTCCCACAGGAGGCCAGACTGGCCCCATCTTTGCGGTCCTGCCACAAGTAGGCAAAGACCTTTCTCTTCAGGCAGGTTTTTTTTTCATGCTGAACTGTTTAGGAGACGTTTTAAAATGAGAAGGTCTGCAAGTTGTTGCTTCTAAATCAGTTTTAGTAATGCTTCACCTAACATTCTTAGTATAATGTTATTAATTTGTTTAATATTTGAATTATTCATTGCTTTTAGTTTTAATATTGTGCTTTAATGTAAGCCACCTTGGGTCCTTTCTTAGGAGACAGGAGGGTTAAATGTGTTTAAATTAAAAAGTTATGCATCAAAATAACTTGTAATGTACATTTCAGATATTGGTCAGAATCTTACTGCCAATTTACACTCGCATAAAATAAATCATGTAAGTTGTGACAACAGACTGCCACTCAGCAGTGTGGGGTGTTGTTTGCTTTTCTTGGTCCACATCTAACTGCATGATCAGTTATATACCCAGGAATGCAATCAGCACCTTGTTAATAAGGAGCACTTTGCCCCGATTACTTACATGATTTCTCTCATGTAAGGAAATCTGATAAATCTATTATTTCTCCAGCTCCATTTATATGTCATTTTTGCAACATATAACATGCAGAGCAAGTTGAATGCAGCAAAGCATAGAAATGCCCTACATTTTAAACAATAAAATAAAAATGGGAGCTAGAAATGTTAAATGGCAGAGCTTCAGGAAGTCTTGCCTTTCTGGTTTCTTTTTATTTCATTACTCTGTGGGTCAAAAATGTATGGGTGGATTATAATCCACCCACCACTACTACCAGAAGAATTTATTGTTCCTTGCAACATTTTATAGTTTTTGAATGTTTATATTTTAAGTTCAGAAATATATTTAAAAGCCAGAAATTAAATATGATACAAAATCATATTCCTATTAAAAAAAGACGTCACCCAGACAAACTGTGAGCATGAACATCAAGTGAATCTTACATACATCTAGCAATCCTCAAATTATGGTCATTTTTCTAAAAAAGGTTCAATGGCATTTTCCCTCCCAAACATGCATATATAACACATGCAATTTTACTTATGGGAATTACAGACCAGACTTCCTGGAGCCAGAACTCTATTGATGGATTACTTATTCTTTTTCAGGTCTTAGCTATAATCATTTTCACAGTATTAGCTTGCAGCAAAACTTACCTCTACTCTTCTCCTGTATAAAAGATGTGGTGTCACTGAAGGGGATGAGTTTCGGAGCAAAGGTTCATTATCTCTTTTAATTTCCTGTATCACCTTGGTAACCTTTATCCAGTAAGACTTCAATGGCCTTTAGTATTATTTTATCAGATATGTAAGTGACTTGAGTTATGCATCGTATCTTTTGAATGCTCAGTATTAATATTTATAAATACTTTTCTTATTCATCTGGAATATGGTGAAATAAAATGTTCCCTCAGAATCACATTTAAAATACTATTGACATGTCACCTTTAGAAAAACATTCAGATGCCTTTGAAGGATCAGAATTTGCACATCATTCTCCCATTTGCTTCAGTATGTCATTTTCTAGTTACACTGGTTCTCAACCTTTCCTATCTTATATCTCACCAATAATTCTGTCAAAATAACCGTGGGCATGGTGGAAACAAAAAGTCCACTTTTTTTTGTTTCAGGATGTAAAAATTACAGTAGTTACTAGTGGGAGTAAAGGGGGGGGGGAAGAATTCCATTAGCAACTGAAAAATCAGCCAAAAGCAACTGAAAATCCAACGTACCATCTACACTAGATTTTTATTTGAAATCAGTACATGCACCAGCAGCTGACAATCACCGTTCTAGTGTCAACCTGCTAAACATCCCATTTTCCTCCAATTAATTCTGTATAGTGAGCAACGCTTGGCCCAGGGGTTACATATGCATACACATTCAAAGGCCTGAAGCACAGCCCCCAAGGCATACTATCTTCCAGATTCCTCTGCCTACTTTCCAGCAATTTTCCTGGTTCAACCCACAGTGAAGAAGGACCCTTCAGTTTTGGTGCTGGGGTGATATATATGGGGTGTGAGTGTGTACATATATGGGCATGCACACACGCACCCCAGTACCACTTCCAAATAAATTTCCATAGCTGAGCAAGGATTTGAACCTATGTCTTGCAAGTCCTAATTCATCATTCTATCAACTACACTATATTGGTTCTCAAGTACCAAACGTAATGATTATAATAAAATATGCTCAGATAATTTTAGAGAGTGATTCTCATTACACACTATAAAAAGTGTCAGTAGCTTTCCAACAGTCTACCATGAACACTGACAGATGAATAGGCTAATGACCATACTTCACAGATCACATCATAATACTTGCACAGCAAGTTGTGTGCAGTCTCTGCACCTACCAGTTCTCCCAATAATTTGTTAAGAAATGCACTGAGGGGGAACATTAGGTTAATTTTCAGTTTAAAAAATAATCTGAAGATTAGATATTATGTGTGTAAAGTAGTCTTAAAACTTGCAGCCTTTCTCCTGAAGCAAAAAAAATCCCAAACATTTCTAGAGGAAACCACTAGTCAAAAGTCACTGCATGTCTCATTCATATTTTTGTTAGTTTTTGGCCTCTCATATTGTTTCACAAGTACTTTCTCTCTCCCTGCCCACAAACTGGCATTTACAACATAAATTATTCACAGCAAATCCAGTTGTTAATCCAACTAGAGTAGGCCTATTGAATTAATGAGACTCTCAGATATTTCACTTAGTTAAGTTCCATTCATTCACAATGGATCCACTTTAGTTGGGACTAAGAACAGGATTTAGCTCTAATTCCTAAGGCACCACCTGCAATCAGGTAATGTACATTAAGAGGATTGGTATAAACCAGCATGATTTATTCCAAAGACAGTATTCAGAATTTCTTCATGCTGTGGGGCACCTCGCAGACATAGCCTTAATCATGCCACATAACTGCACTAGAACTGACTTGCAGATATTCATTTTAAAACTATGCTATTTCATATTGAAATGCATTATCACTCTTTCTGGAAGTACTGAATTTTACTCAGGGCAGTCCACAAATAAGATTCAACATATACACATGCAGCCAGAGAGAGCTTTAAAACTCCAAGAAAATATTTTCATTTCAACAGCACACAATGCCAGACAAATAAAGCAAAAGCAAAATGACTTTTCCTCTATAGCTCAAGAAGCCATGTGCTGAGACACAACTCTTTCTACTGACTTCCCAAACCCAAGCAATAACCAACAAGCCCCAGACAGTCAATGCGACGGCATGTGAATAGATGGAACAAGCAGAGCAACGTCCACTGAATATCTAAAGGAGTATGGTGTTTATAGAACATCTTTGTCTTGTGGCAGAATGTTACATTATTTGTCAGGACCAAACTGGCACTAAGGCATGAGTACATATTGCACGCACTGTTAGGCATACTTAATTCTCTGTGAATAACTAAAGAGAACAAAATATATAGTTTAATGGAACTCCTCAACATTTTGTTGAAACTCAGGCTATAACTGCCAACTAGAGGAAACTTCAGTCATACCGCCTACAGGGTGATGTCCATTTCTCTTTAGGCAGGCTTTTAAACAGTAAGTTGTCTCAGGAATACTAGTTTTGAGATTTTCAATTGTCTTTCAGTTTTTTAAAAACTTTTAAAAAAAACTTAGTATCTGTTTAATTGTTTTTTAAATGTGTTATTTATACAGTGTTTTTTCAATCTGTTGTTTTATTTTCTGTGAGCCACCTCCCAATGGGGAGAAAGGCAGCATATAAATAATACAAATAAATAAACTGACCACTGCACGTTGCCTTATACTGACCAATCCTTTCTATTGCTGCCATCTAACATACTTCTGTCCATTTGTATTTATGCATTATTATGTCCCGGAAAGGATGGTGTCCAGGTATGCACATGACTCTTTCAGACATATGTGTTGTGCCAAACCAAAAAACCTGAAGAAAAAGATATCTAAACTGTGTACAAGGGGTGAACTGTGCCAGGTGAAAAGGTTGACTCCACATGAGGCTTTTTAAATAAACCTTAGTGATGGCAACCTGCTTACGGCCACCCCAATTATTACTATTATAAAGAATGAAATTATGCCTAGTACATGATTGGAACATGTGAGAAAATGAGATGGAGTGCAAAGAGATTTATTTATCTATCTAATTTGTGATAATCAATGTGGTGTCGTGTATAGGGTGATGGACTAGGACTCAGGAGGCCTGGGTTCAAATTCCCACTCAGCCATGGAAGTCCACTGGGTGTGGAACTGGTAAAATTAATCCTTAAATATCTCACTTACCTTGAAAGACCTATTAGGGTTGCTATAAGTCTGTTCCAACTTGACGACTCAGAACAACATTCCAAGTTCAGTTAACAAACATGCTGTTTACTCTTATTGGAATATAAATATAGTCCAACAGCTTGACAGTTAACTGTATGTCAAAAATGTTGCTTGTCAGAATCTGGTCAGAAAATGTAAAAGGAGTCCCTCAATAGTGAGCAGGGCCGTTTATGTTAGTTAGGCCATTCAGCCAAGCTCAGTGGTTTAGGCATCTGACTGCAGAGCCAGAGGTTGGGAGTTCAATTCCCCACTGTGCCTCCTTGATAGGGGGCTGGACTTGATGATGCGTAGAGTTCCTTCCAGATCTGCAGTTCTAAGATTATTTAAGATAAGAAATGAAGATGAGAAATAAGAAGGCAGCAGCATAATCTAGGGCACAAGGCTAAAAAAGAAAGGTAGCTGGAATCATAGAAGGTAGAAATTGTCAGAATTCACTAGGAGATAATCCATATACTAGTCTGAAAAGTAGCTTCTGGCCAAATTGTCAGAAGGCTGCAGCAGTGCTCCAAGAGGAGGCAACGGAGTGAGTGTTCCAGACCAGAGGGAGAATTTAGGTCTAGACTTCTGAATCATTTTGAGTAGTGTAAAAAGGTGGAGAAAGAAACTGGCAACTTTGTTTCAACATGGAAGTAAACTAAGATAAGGAAATCTCCTCTTCTTTAAAAGGAAATAAGTCATAAAGCATGTTGATAACATCTAACATTCTAGAGAAACTGAACCTCATTATATGTAAATAATGTATAAAGTAAATGACTTAAAAACAAAATACCTAAATAAATTTAACTTTTTGTTCTTATGCATATATAGCCTGCTAACTCACTCCCAATGTAGGCTGAGGAAATATAATTTTAGTAGGATTTTAATTGTAGCAGTGGAAATCTAGTTACTAAGGAATATTTATAAAATAAGGTTATTTGTGAGATCATAAGGACTCACATTAGGTGTTTCTGTGGTAGAACAATGTAAAACAGGGTGAGTCACCTTCAATTACATACACACATTCTCTTCCCATATTCACTCACCATTCCCATGATATGAACCCAGTAACTCAACTGACTGATACTGAGAACAACTAAACAGTGCGCAGGTAAGGGGCATAACCAATTGGGAATCAATAGGAGGCTTGCTGGCTGAGTAACATTTGGCTGCAACAAGCAGACAATGGGCTGCCCCTATACAGTGTTAAGTGACTACCTCATGACATTCTGGAGGTAAGGACAGGCCTGGGAGATGCAACCTGCTACACATGTATTTTAATGTTCTCACTCTCTCAGTACTACACAGTAGGGATGTAAATCTTTGCTTATTTCATTTTCTCCCAACTGACAATGTTTTGCTAGCACTGTTTTGCACAAAAAGTTGAATTTTGTGCAAAATACTTCTTTATACGAAATACAAAGTTTTCTGCACAAAGCACAAGTTTTTTGCACAAAAAGCAATCCCCCCTGATCTAGTAGGCAAAAAAGTGCTTGCCTTTTTGCTCTCTTTTTGCAGGAACAAAAAGAATCTCACACTGACTGGATATTTTACTGACAAGGTATACTAATGGGGTGTGTGCTGAGACATCTTTTTTCTTCTTTGAGGACAAGAAAATCTGTGAGTATTCACTAGATCCTTTCCATGCATTCAGATGATACCACGTAAAAAAGAACCAGTCATTGGCTGCAAGGTCCAACACACGATAATTCAATCCACATACTTAATGGCACCCAAAATGAAAGGGGAGATATCTGATGCCCTTGAATCAATAGAATTCACAGACAATTCTGATAAGGTGTACATTACAGAATCAATCCTGGTTATATATTATACTGAGTATAAAATATTTTGATAACTCAGACGTAGAATAACTGATGCTGACAGTATGAAGTTATTTCCATCTGTAAATATGTCACATTACAAGTTAGTTTTTCACCACAACCATTACAGACTATTTTTTTCACAAAATTATGGTGTTTGTGAATAATGTACATCTTCAAAAACCAGCCAATGCTCACATGTCTTCAGACATTTATCTTCTAGGCTTCAAATCAAATTGCTTGCAGCTGTATCCCTCATTCTTAAAAAATGAATTCCCAAGACAGCTGAATTTCTGTAAGCAACTGTGCTGTCCGTGAGATGAGATAATTTAAGAATGAATGCTGGCTTGACCTTTCAGCCACTACAATGTCACGTGTATTAGGGGCCCTGGCTAGATTTAATGCAACATTTGCAATTACACACATGTACTCACGCTAGTGTTCTATCTACTAGCAAGGTTGAATAAATTCCAAAAAAACTTGTAAAACATAATCCACTAGTTCAAAAACACACACACTAAAATCTCTTTCCAGAGTCTGTTTATTTGTTTGTTTGTTTATACGATTAACATAGTAAGACCCAAATGGACCTGTATATATGCCTATGTTTTTCCCAGATTGCTAAAGAAAGGCCAGTAATATTTACTGGAGAAAAGAAATTACACAGGCTTGCAACGTAGTACCCTCTAATTTTCAGCCCCACTGGGCAGGGCTCCACCTCTCACATGCACAACTTCGTCCCTGCATGTGCACAGAACTCTGCCCCCCCCCCCCCCGGTATGCAGGGTTCCGTCACGACAGGAACCTAAGGGGTTGAACGCGATCGCTATGCGGAGGAGGAAGAAAAGCTGCACGGGGAGAGGCAGGGAGGCCTGCACATGCACGCCCGGTTTAAAGGAAACCTTGCAGGCTTGTGTCCTCTGTACTGACAGAAGACCCTTTGACTAAGCAGCAGAGATATCCATGAGCAAAAAGGTTTGTGGAAGTGTGATTTTCATTGGTCAGCCCTTTCCCTGCCTACCCTTCACCAAATCAGCTCCAGAGGGTTGGATTACTGTTTGGAACTCTTCAAACATGGGCCATAGTTCCACAGGAAGACAGCAGTTTCAAGTATCTGGGCTGCAAATCCAGTTACCTTGGATTGAAAGCAAACTCACTTTACAGCTTTGGCATGTCTCAGTGTGATTCCTGATGAAGCTTTAATCCCATGAACACTCTGCTTCATTCTTTAATTTTTACAAGGGCTTCCCATGACATTATTCCCCACTCCTAATCCTCCCTTGTTTTCTCATTTCTTCTGTCCTTTTTTCCTGAGGAAAATCCATTAAGTGGGGGTGGGGGCAGGGAGCACACTGCTTTCCAATTACTAACATGAGGAATCTTCCTTCTAAAAGTGTTCTAGGGAGATCTGATATCAATGCTGGGCAGGATGGGTGCTGATATGGAATACACAGAGGAACTGAATGGATGGGAAGCAGTAGTAAAGAAGTGTGGGCATTTGAGGTTATGATGTAAGGAGGCTTCTCTAGTGTAAGTCTGCATGGAAAAGCGATCTGATAGTTTAAAAGGGAGGAATGACTTCATGAAGCTTGAGAATAGCTCTCACAGTGGTTTCCAGCTGATACAAGACATGAGGATCACTATACCTTATAGTAGTTCCTTGTAGTCGGTCGATTTTCTTGTTTAGCTCTGCAATGATGCTATGGAGTTCTGTGATTCGTTCTTCATAGCGAAGTGTTGTCCGCTCTTGCATATCTTCATGCTCTCTCATAAGGTGAGACTGTTCACACTAAAACACAATAGAATAAAAACACTTAGAGGAACAACATGGGCATTACAGTAGGCAATATGGAAATAAGATTCAAAACAATCTTGCATACTCTCTCATCTTCTAAATCCTATGAAATCTAATTAGAAGATTTGAGTAAGAATTTTTTTTAAACTACACGAAGAAGTAATTCACTATTTTCAAGAGATTTAAACATTAGAATGCAATTCACAGTAACACTGCTTTTGTGTGGTATCCTTCTGTCAATCTATCTCAATGGAATTTCCAAAAACAGACAAACAAACAAAAATTACAGCCCTCCACAAAAAACTTTGCACAATGACAGTACAGAAATAACATTGCCTCATTACATTAGTACAATTTAAGAATACAGGTTTCAACATGTCATTAAAAAAAAGCAATTATCTAAGATCTTCAGTCTGATATAAGAACAATAATCTAATTGTACTTTCCAGAATAGGTCTGAGTAATTCTCACAACCTGTGGGAAGAACATGGGACTCTCCTGGCCTAACTTTTTCCAACAACAGAACCTATCCTAAATTTATTATTGTACTTTCTCTAATACTGCTCCATTATGCAGCTTAATAACTTAAGGTTGCAACTGCTTTCATTCTCTGTATACTATCTTGTTCTAAAAATATGCTGAAAGAACTACATTTCCCTGGCAGAATAAAAACATTGCCCCATTGACTGAGGTGACTATGAAATTGGTCATGCTTAACTCCCGTTCTCTCCTACAGTCTGTAAATAGGATCAACTGCCTCTGATTTACATTTGTTTTGCACCAATTAATTAAAATGACTGAAGAATCTGTTAAAAGAAATTTTAAAAATCTAGTGCTTATAAATTCTTTCACTAAACCACTTTTACTTCCCCACAATGAAGATCATATAAGGGTGGAAATGAGAGTAGTGTTGACCACAAGGCCAGTATTTACAGTTCACATTAATTCCCCAGTCCAAATCATACTCTTAAAATGCATGTTATTAAGGAGGAACAGCTTTATTTTACCCTTCTCCCTCTGTTTTCAAGGGAGCAAGTGAATGGGGAAGGGGAGTGGAATGAAGAGTTGCTGGCTAATGTCCCCACCCTTTTTGTCTTTACTTGTACAAAGAGCTGAAGAGGGATGATTTCAGAGCTGCTGAAATCTGGAGAAAACTAAGTATTACCCCCTCCCCAATGAAAGGGAAACATCTTGAAAATAAAGACCAGCCATTACTCTTAAATGGTGAAACTCATTTGTCTAAGATAAATTAGACCTTTTCTTTGCATAGGCCTTGACTCTTAGGAGTAGTTCAGGGACTATGGGTACAACTAGATGGGAATTTGTCCCACAGTCTGATCCACTCTGGGGATGGGCCAGGTTGCTCCGTTTTCTGACAACCACATGGCATACAGGCCATAACAAATCATCGTCCCTGGTCCATGTCTACCTCCACTTTTTTGGCTCCCTGTCAAGGGTAAGTGGTATTTTTTTTTGATGTGGGTAAGATTGCTCCATTTTGGTTCTGTTATAGCATGTGTGATCACTTGGATTGAACTAAAGTTGATTGCTTACCCTGTCCTTTTGCTTAAGCTGCTTCATAGTCTTGGGAAACTGAAATATGTAATATGCCACTTAGAAAAAAATTGAAAACTTCCTCTCTTCCCCCTTCCACAGGGGAGTGGGAGGAAGCTTTCCATTTTCCAAGGTACTGAAGCAGCTTATGCGAAGCACTGAGGTGGAGACAGATGACAAGGTAGGATTTTCCTTCCTTCCTTCCTTTTGGAAAGGTGTGCTGTGGTTGATCCTTGCACATGGAAGCAAGGATCATCCCAAATGAAATACCACATCTCAGAGAGGCCCTGTTTTGCATAATCTAGCTTGATTCAGGCCCGGATAATTTGGTCATCTAGTCACACCCTACATTCACCTTACACTTCTTCTCTGTATAAGTAATAGTTAAATGTCAGATAAAAACCTGGCAGGTAGAGTTTCCCTCAGCATTTTGAAAGGGGAACCACACCAGTTTAACTTCAGGCTGTTGCAGAGCTGACACACAAGTAGGTGCTGAGTCTATCTTCTAATGCTATGTAAAGATGCACCTACTGCATTTCTGCCTTTTTTTCACATGAAGAAAGCTTCGGATCATCAGTAAGGAATGCCAGTACATTATCAGGTTCATATACTTTGTCAGGTATATGGTTGGAAGGTGGTAGAAGCTAAACAGGATAACTGAGGCCTAGCAGTTTTGAGATGAAATGATGAAAGCAAAATGATGAAGGTAGCCACTCTTGGACAGTTGAGTCTTTGTTTTATTATTGCCCATTTTCTATGTATTATGTTCAAATATTATGCCAAAACTGTACCATTTCATTTCATATGGCAACCTAAGATACTTTTATGAAACACCAACCTCAGATCTGCCTTTTAGAGGCCACAGGATGGCCTCAGGATGAATTCCAATGCTGCTGGGCAGGTAAGAGAAAGGAAAGGCTGAGATCTACATTAGAGGTATTTTTGCAAATGGAGAACAAAGCAGAATAGAATATATTTATTCCCAGGCAAGACATAAACAGAATTATTTCCTGAGATAGGGATAGGAAAGACTCATTATGTGTACAGAAATCCAGGTTCAGTGAATCTACTATGAAGGGAAAGTGCTGGGAAATCTCACAGCAAAAAATATTATGATGCAAGAGTTACGATGCAAAAAATATTTTATGATAAAAGACAGAAACAATGTCAGCCCTGGGATAGTGGTACAACAAATAGGATTGTTGTGATGTAAAAACCTGCATGAACATAACATTAAAAGATAACTGACTGTATTACTGTAGCAAATGACAAGACCTATCCTTAAAAGCAGAGCAATCGTAACATTTTCCCTGTAGAATGAGAATGCATTATAGGAACAAAATCGTGTTTTTGAGGGATGAAAGCTCCCTAGTAAGGCAAGATAGTACAAGTCATTCCATAATTCATGTAACTCATCAAACTATCTAACAGCTTCTAGAGTTCACATGGCATGACATTTTAAGTCAAGGAGGAGTGAACAGGCAATTCATTATATTGTTATCTTAAAGCTTACGGTAAGAACCACCCAAAGTCAAACACAGGCTTGTTCTTTCCTCTTGACAGTTCACCTGACGTAATGCTTGAATTTATCAGTGGGCAGATGAGAATGATTAAAAACCTGACATGTGGATAATCTCCAGGTATCTGATGAGCACAGCTGTGAGAGGGAGAGAGCATATGCCATGATTTCAAGGCAAAGCCACCACCAAACTGAAATAATATGTCAGTTTCTAACTCAAGCTAGATAATCACTTAATCTTATACATGTCTGCTCAGAGGTTAGCCCCACTGGAGGCCAAGGGAACTTATTTCAGGTAAATGTGTACAGCTAAATCATTTTAAGAAGCTATATTCTCACCCTTGTGTCAGAGCAGTGATATTCCCATATTCTAACCAGGTATTTCCCAATAACAGTGTTGGTGGATTGACAAACTTTCTCTCTAATACATGAAAATAAGACACTGTAGCAATATATTTAAGATGAAAAATTACATTACTCATCTTCTATTCCATCACAGTAGTAATAGTCTCAACCACGGATGTTGGCAAGTCTTTGGACCCAAGTCCCATGTCTGAGCCCGAGTCTTTTGTACCGAGTCTCAAGTCCCAGGCCTCGAGTCTAAGTCCCAAGTCTTGGACAGAGGCCAGGAGGTGACATAGGCATACGCATGCACAGAGACAGCAGGCCTGGCTTCCCTTCCCGGAGCTGGCCCCTGCCTCTGGGCATGCCCAGAAGCGGCAGGTCTGGCTCCTGGAAAGGAAATCAAGCCTGATGCTTGCTTCTGAGGTCAGTGGTGTGCACCAGCAGCAGAAACAGGTAGGCGCTGGGGGGACGCGCACACTGGAACTTGATAAGCAACTCAGAAATGTGATTCCAAGTTGCAAGTTGAATGCGAGTCATTGGGGAAAAAACCCAAGTTGAGTCACTGGTGCAACTTACGTGCCACTCAACAGTGAGTCTCAAGTTGCAAGTACCCATCCCTGGTCTCAACCAAACAGATTTTCTACTGAAATAGAAAATTTCAAACAAATCTTAAATTGTACAATAATTCCTAGTAAATTCCTTTACAAAATAACTGAAAGGTCTTTTTCATTTATAATTGGTCAGCTTTTCTAGTAGAGCAAATAATTCTGAATGGAAATTCTCACTATTCCTGACCACTGGCCATTCTGGATGTAGGTGACGGGAGCCACAGCTTCCCTATCCATGAAGCAGAATTATGGCCAACATTCCATTTGCAAGGGATGTCCAAGAACTCATCTGTGGCGGTCTCATGGTCTTGATTTATACTTGCCTCCTTGACAATGTAGCTTTTATTTTCAAAAAGCCCATCAATTCCATGTTGGAGCTAGAAAAATGGTTCGTATTACCGCATATTTCTCTATCTTCCCTATACAGGTGTCACTTTGTCAACTCTAACCAGACTGCAGTTCAAGTTCCATGTAAATCAGAAGTTGAAAAGTTCCTGAATCAGTTTGTTGTAAGGTAGAGATTACCCAGCCCTGGAATATGAGCTAGCTTTGGACCAGGCTGACCCACAAGAAACAATTTCATCTTCGTTTGCCATGTTCATTAACACAAGGGAGGCCTTATTCACATATACCTCTCTGACTACCTTTTATAAGCTTTCAATCTAAGATATTGATTTATTTGCATTATAAAGGGCCAGAAACAATAACATAAATAAACTGTGTTAGCCAACTGAGTTAATTTTTTGGGTAACTGAGTTAAAAAATTATTTCAACTTAAACTATGCAATGACTGTCAGAAATAAGTTAAAAGTTAAGCTGGTGGTCTGTTTATGCTATTTTATCACACTGAAAAAAGAACTGAGAAATAGCACTGATGGGATTTCTCTGCATTAGTCTCCACTGGCTCAACCTCACCCCTCTTTTGAAGGTTGCAGAGTTGAGAACCAAAGGCTACAGGCAACCTCCCTCTCCCAACAAGCAGTTTGCCTCCTAGTGTACACTTTAGCCCTGGGTGTAGCTTTAGAGTGCATGGGAAATCTTTGTGCGAGTGAGACAAGTCACTCAGAATTTGTCACTGGATTAGGGCTGGGTGGGTCGTGCCATTCTTGCGCAATAGCTTCTACCATATCCATATAGAGCAAATCTCTTTACAATCCATGTTCCCCTGTAGTGGTTCAATCCACAAGGAATCGTAGGGTGAATGGTATCTGGGAGCATTTAATCCTCTCTCTCCAAAAATATTGTCTTTCTCCTATTTGAGAACAGTGTAGTGCAGATGTACCTTTAGCAATTGCAGGGCTCATATCTGGGTGAATAAGGGGGGAGGGGGAATGTTCTCTCACTTTTTAAGTTGACAGATCCTGTGGGAATTAGAAGTAATCAGAGCCCAATCCTTTATAAGTCTGTTCAGAATTAAGCTCCACCAAGTTTAATGGGGCTTATCCCCATGTAAGTGGATACAGCATTGCAACATTAATTATGAGTAATTAACAAGGATGGTGCACCTAATGCAGCAGTTTATCTAATCTATGATTTAAAATGTTTATGGTTTAAAAGGTCTGAGAGTGCAATTCTATGCATGTCTACTCAGAAGTCCATGTATATCTATTCAGAAGTACATCCCACTATATCTAATAAAATTTACTCCCAGAGACGTGGGTACACAATTGTAGTTTAAATGTCTTCTAAACACTCTCCCTTCTCTTCATACAAAATGTCTCCAGAAGTATATATTTTCCTGAAAACATTTTATAAGAAAATAAGCAAACAATTTGGAGGAAAGCCAGACTATATATGTAACTAACAAATAAACGTATGCACGATAATAATAAATGCATGCTGTCAAGTCAATTCCAACTTATGGGAAACCTTTCAAGGGTTTTCTAGGTACAGAGTACTCAGGAGTGGTTTACCATTCCATTCTTCTGGAGGTGCCTTGGGAATGTGCAACTTGCCCAAAGCTACACAAGCTGGCTCTTCTCCACCAAGGCATAGTGAGAACTAGAGATGGGGGTATTCGTATACAAATACCCCCGCACAGGTGCAGATAACGAGGATCCATGGGGCCGGACGGTCCACTCACCAATGCGCTAATGCTGCGGGGTCCGTGCTGCCATCCTATCGCTCTAGAGATTGCGATCGCCGAGCCACTCTTCAACCAGGAAGAGAGGCTTGTTGTCCCGCCTCCTGCCAGGAGTGGCTCAGTGATCACGATCTCCGGAGCGATAGGCCGGCAGCACGAACCCCGCAGCATTAGCACATCGGTGAGTGAACCGTCCAGCCCCAGGGGACCAGACCCTCATTATTTCCACCTGTGCGGGGGTATTTGTATTCGTACTGTACAGTGGTGCCTCGCAAGATGAAATTAATCCGTTCCACGGTTAATGCCGTCTAGCGAACATTTCGTCTTGCGAAGCGCGTTTTCCCATAGGAATGCATTGAAATTTAATTAATGCGTTCCTATGGGGAAAAAAAAGTCAGAAACCAAAAAAAAGTCACCAAAAAGTCACTTACCAGGTAGAGTAGACTGAGTCCAGCTCCTCACAGTGCGTTTGTAGCCACAGAACAGCCGGAAAAAGAGTGCCAAACAGCGGAGATTCAGCAACCAGCAGGGAGCCGGCAGCCATTTTGTGTTAGTCTCCCTCCTGGCCCCCCTCTCCCCGCCTCTCAGCTGATCGGCGCTGGGTCTGAGAGGCTTTTTTTTCCATGAAGGATGAGGTTCATAGCTTGGGTGTCCTCTTGGACCTGTTGCTATCAATGACATTACAGATAGCGTCTGTGGTCCGATCCGTCTATTTCCACCTAAAGCGGATTGCCCAGCTGCGTCCCTACCTTGACACCAGGCCCACCATCAACACACTAGTTCATGCGCTGGTAGTCTCGAGATTAGATTACTGCAGTGTCCTCTATGTGAGGCTGCCCTTGGAACTGCTACGGAGATTGCAATGGGTCCAGAACGTGGCGGCCAGACTATTAAGTGGGGTTAGGAAATACCAACATATCTCCCCCACCCTGGATGCCTTACACTGGCTACCTGTTCGCTTCCGTACCAGTTTCAAGGTGATGGTACTAACCTATAAGGCCCTAAACGAGGTTTGGGACCTCGATATCTGGCCAAGCGCCTCCTTCCAGTTAGGTCTGCCAGTCCTATAAGATCATCCCAAGCAGGGCAGCTGAGAGTTCTGACCCCGAGAGAGGCCCAGAAAACAACTATTAGAAATCGGGCCTTCTCAGCAGTAGCTCCACAACTATGTAACTCTCTTCTGACTGAAGTCTGCCTGGCCCCTTCACTGGGCACATTCAAGAAGCTATTAAAAACCTGGCTATTTAGACAAACAACACCCTGATACAACAGTGCCCGATAATATAATATCCATCACACCGCCATGCTTCTTGTCTTTTATATTTTTATGCCTTTAACTGTAATTTATTGTACTGTATTTTTGTTCTCACTGCAATTTATGATATCTGATTTATGTCCCCAAATGTATTGCTATTGTATTATTTTGTTATTGTGTTGCTTGTCCATTTGTTGTAAACCGCCCAGAGTGGCCCTGTTTGCCAGATGGGTGGTAAATCAACCAACCAACCAACCAACCAACCAACCAACCAACCAACCAACCAACCAACCAATCAAATAAACAACAACAACAACAACAACAACAACAGCAAGAACAACTCTGAACATTCAAGGTTTAAAAAGAGGCACAATGGAAACCCCTCCTCTTCTCTTGTTTCCTGATGAAACAACCTGTGCTGGAGCTGCTCTGGAAGTCAGACAACATATGGCTCATGTCATTATGAAAAGGCCTGATGCAAAGGCTCCTTGAAATGTTCATGCAAGTCACAGGGGCTGATTGGCATCTCCTTCCGAGTCAGGCGGAATAAGAAAACATCCTCTTGAGTGATGTTTTCTGGTATCTGGAGAACCCAGCCAGATCACTTGACTGCATAATTTGTTGAAAATGGTTTAATGCCAGATTAACAAGGAAAACTTAGACCTTTTGGTAGATCAGACATAAATCAAGTCAGCTTTATTTTCACAAAAATGCAACTGAGTTTAAAAGGAACAGAAATGGAATACAGGTTTTATAACAGAGAAAACTAGCTCATTTTGTCTTCTGCAAACCAATGATACACCCCAAATAAAAAACAATAGCAAGACAAGTCCCATCAATTGTCTACTACTGGACAAAAAATGTGTTTTCATTGAAGGGGAGCTTAATGCACACATTTGTTGCACTGAATTATTCTCTTTTTACTAACATGAAAATATTGGCAACACCCAAGGGAGCCCTGTTTTTCACACTCCAGAGTTAGGGCAAAAATAACTCTCCTTTAAAACTTGACTATATAGCAAAATAAATAGTTGAGTATTTGTATTTGAACAACATTTTATTCCATTTGTCAAATGTTTAAAATTTTGTATGTTAAAATAATTAAGGGGAGTGTAAAAAAGCAACCCTGAAACATACATTCTGCTTTAAGAAAATGAGTTTTGAACAGCTGTGTACTAAACGTCACTGCAAGACAATTAGCTACTTCTCTCATTCCAAAGCCACCGCAGGGAAAGGAAGATCAATGTAAAACAGCATTGCCCTCACAAAGGATCTCTTTCCTAGCAACTTAACAGTTGGGCATGGACGTGTGGGCACTGATAAGGAAATACAAAACATTGATAAAAAGCCCTAGATCATGAGACTGTTAGAGGACCACCATGCTGTCATAGCAGATGAATACCCTTCCAGTATCCTTCACAAGCATTCTGCTTACCTAGCAAGGTTGTACCCAAGTGGATTGATGTGGAAGCACATTACTCCCATAGTGGCCTGCTTCCTTATGAGTTTGTTTACTTAGCAAAAGTAATAGAAACTCCTTTAGAAGCATTATGTTTCCTACTGCAGCAAACTGCGCTGATAGTAAACTGCTAATACATGGAAAGCATGCCACCTGATAGTGGAAAAACAAACAAACATGAGAGATATAAATATGAGGAAGCAAGAGACAGAAATACGTGCACTGCATACTAACAACACAGGTATCAAGCATGAGATGCCAAGAAGCAGGCAGAAGACACAGCAATGCAGATGCAACATACAGAGAACACGGATTTCTCTCCATAGATGCAAATGGCAATGGCTTGTGTGAGAAAACCTAATATTTTTCATCTATGTCTAGATATGCTTGTTAGAGATCATTGTGTGTTCTAACCAATTATCTTCAATGAGCTAAATTAAGTACAGAGTCAAAAACATGGAGTTAACTTGTAATAACTTTAGAAAAGGTTGATTAACTACAAACTTTAGTATTTCAGTAGCAAAGGTCAAAATATAGCATCTGAGTGAAAAAGAAAGAAGACATTTGTCTTACATATTCCAGGTAAGTTTCTTTTTTGTTGTTTAGTCGTTTAGTCGTGTCTGACTCTTCGTGACCCCATGGACCAGAGCACGCCAGGCCCTCCTGTCTTCCACTGCCTCCCGGAGTTTGGTCAGATTCATGTTCGTAGCTTCGATGACACTGTCCAACCATCTCATCCTCTGTCGTCCCCTTCTCCTCTTGCCTTCACACTTTCCCAACATCAGGGTCTTTTCCAGGGAGTCTTCTCTTCTCATGAGATGGCCAAAGTATTGGAGCCTCAGCTTCAGGATCTGTCCTTCCAGTGAGCACTCAGGGTTGATTTCCTTCAGAATTGATAGGTTTGTTCTCCTTGCAGTCCAGGGGACTCTCAAGAGCCTCCTCCAGCACCACAATTCAAAAGCATCAATTCTTCGGCGGTCAGCTTTCTTTATGGTCCAGCTCTCGCTTCCATACATCACTACTGGAAAAACCATAGCTTTGACTATGCGGACCTTTGTCGGCAAGGTGATGTCTCTGAATTTTAAGATGCTGTCTAGGTTTGTCATCGCTTTCCTCCCAAGAAGCAGGCGTCTTTTAATTTCGTGGCTGCTGTCACCATCTGCAATGATCATGGAGTCCAGGAAAGTAAAATCTGTCACTGCCTCCATATCTTCCCCTTCTATTTGCCAGGAGGTGATGGGACCAGTGGCCATGATCTTAGTTTTTTTGAGGTTGAGCTTCAGACCATTTTTGGCTCTCTCCTCTTTCACCCTCATTAAGAGGTTCTTTAATTCCTCTTCACTTTCTGCCATCAGAGTGGTATCATCTGCATATCTGAGGTTGTTGATATTTCTTCCGGCAATCTTAATTCCGGCTTGGGATTCATCCAGTCCTGCCTTTCGCATGATGTATTCTGCATATAAGTTAAATAAGCTGGGGGACAATATACAGCCTTGTCGTACTCCTTTCCCAATTTTGAACCAATCAGTTGTTCCATATCCAGTTCTAACTGTTGCTTCCTGTCCCACGTATAGATTTCTCAGGAGATATATAAGGTGGTCAGGCACTCCCATTTCTTTAAGGACTTGCCATAGTTTGCTGTGGTCCACACAGTCAAAGGCTTTTGCGTAGTCAATGAAGCAGAAGTAGATGTTTTTCTGGAATTCTCTGGCTTTCTCCATAATCCAGCGCATGTTGGCAATTTGGTCTCTAGTTCCTCTGTCCCTTCGAAATCCAGCTTGTACTTCTGGGAGTTCTCGGTCTACATACTGCTGAAGCCTACCTTGTAGGATTTTGAGCATAACCTTGCTAGCGTGTCAAGTGAGTGCAATTGTACGGTAGTTGGAGCATTCTTTGGCACTGCCCTTCTTTGGGATTGGGATGTAGACTGATCTTTTCCAATCCTCTGGTCACTGCTGAGTTTTCCAAACTTGCTGGCATATTGAGTGTAGCACCTTAACAGCGTCATCTTTTAAGATTTTAAATAGTTCGACTGGAATGCCATCACCTCCACTGGCCTTGTTGTTAGCCATGCTTTCTAAGGCCCATTTGACTTCACTCTCCAAGATGTCTGGCTCAAGGTCAGCAACCACACTATCTGGGTTGTCTGGGATATCCAGATCTGTCTGGTATAATTCCTCTGTGTATTCTTGCCACCTCTATTCTAAACTAGGTAAACCACCCCCTAAAGCTGGATGGCATGGATGCAAGTGTGGATGGAGAGAGAGCAATCAGATAGCATGTGATCTGGCAATCTCCATCTTGGAAAGGGCCCTTCTTCAAGGAAGAAGGCACACGAGAGAGGAAGGGCAGGAAGTGACCAATGCACAATAGCACCCCAATAGCAGGGTAGAACTGAGTGACTGGCAGAATCACCCACTGCATACTGGGACACAATTGATCTGCACACTCCAACAATGCTAAAGACTACTCAAAGCTATTTTTCTTAAACTTTTTAATGATATAGTTTAAGAAATGTACTCTCTGCTTTTTGATTGTGCCTTTTTAGGCTACAGGTTCCTGCATTTTTAAAATGTACATAATCAAACCATTTTCATTGGGGTTTTTTATTCTTAAAATACATTTTGATTGTACTTTTATGCCCTGAAGTCCAGTCTTCATATGTTTTAAAGCCTTTACAGCATTTTCTCACAGCTGTAAAAATGATTTTTAAAAAGTAATGTACCTGTGACTTCTCAAAAAATTACATGTTTTCAATAACTCTTGAATTTTTGTGCACAGAAGCAATGTAGATAAAGAAAGCTTGTATTAACAGGAAAGCTGATGTTGCCTGGAATCATTGCAACAATGCCTTGATACTCAGATAAACTTTGTTATGATTTACAGGGTTTATCTGATTTCACACTGGAATTAACCCTTTCAGGGATAAATGTCAGCTGAGGGACCACCACCAGTTTTATAACTCGCTGAGATCATTGTTTGAATGTCATACCTTTGACCTTGACACACTTTCCTTTCTCTATGGTCCAAATGTCAAATCTCACCTACTAGATGGCAGCCTTATAATAACATCTAATATTTTTACTTGTTAAAACATTTGAATCGCTAAGAGTGAAGAGCATTTTTAGTATGCTGAATAATCACTAACCTGTGCCTTTGCCAATTTCTTTTCCAACAAATCCCTCTCTCGTTCTGTTTGCTGTAGGCGTTTATTAAGTTCAACGATGTCTCCCTTGAGAGATGCCAGTGCTGCTAAATGGAGCTGTAACACATAAGCGAAAAACAGCTAAAATTAAATGAAATCTAAAAAATGTACCACTTCCTCAAGTTTATTCATATAGGCAATGAAAGTGGCTGAAGACAAGTATGAAGTTTCACACTTCAGAATTTCTAAATCAAGAAATAGGACAAGCTATTACCCATCACTCAAATGCTTCCACTTGGCATATTTCCTGCTTTAATACTGAATATATCTGCTTATCAAAATATACACTGTATGGGCTAAATACAACAGCCGAATATAATTTGAATTCTCTTGTGTATTATATGTTCAGCATGCCTTTAGATCATGCTGAGTCAGCGTTTTAAATTCCAAAAGTCACATCATATATTTGTCTCACCTTCATTTGTATTCAGAAGTATTCTAGAAAGGCCTGAGCAAACATAATTACTAATGCTGGGGTAAAACATGTTTTTATAGTCAACAACGGAAGTATTTTCTTACATGTTATGGTATTCGATTATATGAATATAAATGAGCTATAATACCATTTTAAAGAAAAGATTAGTCAAGGCAGAGAGTTTTTAGATATTACCAGGTAGTTCAAGCCAAATATTTCAGAGAATTTACTTCTACAAATCTCACACTAAGCTTATTTACAACTACCAAAAATTTAAGTAAAAAGCAGTGCCATACACTTTTAACACTTAGCCTAATATAGGAATTGAAAGAAAACTATGACAAGACTAAGACTTTTTAAATTTTACAGTGTTCATTTCTAGTCCCTCTTTCAGATTCTACTAGCAGATTCATATAAAAATCTACTGACAGGTTCATATAAAGCAAGCAAACAAATATACACAGCATTGCTAACTAAGCTGAAACTTAAATCTAAAAAAAAAAAAAAACCTGAAGAGAGTATGGTCAGCAGTTAAAGGTATTATGTCTAGTGCTAAAAAGCGCCAAACGTATCTGTGTTCCCAGGACACGTCAGCTCCGATCCAGTTTATTACCACATCAAGGAACTGCCTTGGGACATACCTTGACCAGATCTGATTGACTTTTGTTTGGTCTATCCTATCTACTCATGTTGCTTATAAAATCCTTGCACTGTAAAGCCTCTGGACTTTCAGTTCTACATTACACATGATATGACATTTTGAATTCTGATACTGGATATGGAAATGGCCAAAATTTGACTTCTCCACGTCCTCATTGTCAGAGAGTCTAACAAAATTTAAGCAAAGCAGAGAGTCCCAGAAGTCATGCAAAAACCAACTGTAGAACAACACAAGTGGAAGAGTTAGAATAATCTGACCTTCCAAATTATGGAAAATCCACAATTCAGAAAAAAAGTCACACTAAGAGGTCATTCGTGTTGCATTCAACACATTTACAGTCAATGCAGGTATGTACATAGCTTGCTAATCTGCACACCTGTCCAATTATTCACGTATAATGTAGTGTGCACAGGTTCATAGAGAGGGTGATAATGCAGTATCCTCTTGCTCCACCCCCACCCCTGCCAAGAGGTTTCTGTTACCTGGGCAAATATATGACATCATATCAAAAATGGCAAAGTTACTTTTTTGAACTATAAATCCAAGTATACCGCAGAATGGCTAACGTATTCTGGGACTTGCCCCAAAAAATAACTTTTACAATAACTGCAGGATATTGCAACCCTTATATTATTTAAGTATGTTATTAGCAAATGGTAGAACCTAGAAAATGTTGGACCTTCAGTAAATGGACTTTGATTTTTGTATTTCAAGAAACTGCTTATAAAAGCTCTGCTGCTAATATATGCAGAAATATGTGCTAGTACATTCATGGGGCCTGCATAGAGATTAGCTTTATGGAAAGTATATAAGTATATTAGTTGTGCATTTTAATATATATATATATTCTCAGAACACATTAATATAATCTTTAGAATTAAAATCTTTAGAACACATTAATATAATCTTTAGAATTAAAATGCCAGTCCAAACATTTGCTGACAACGAGAAGCAGCTGTTGATGGTATTCCAATTAAAATGGCAGAATCCAGAAGATTTAGAAGAGGGGGACGGCTCTGCCTTGTCATTGCAGCCCTGGAATTAGTTCCCTTCTCTGTCTCATGCTTTCTCTTCCTCCTTGGATATGATGTCTCTCCATTCAATGACAGTTTGTGATCTCTCCCTATATTTATACCCCTTGCCCTGAGGCATAATCTAAACAAAAGGTCTGGCAAGGTCAGGACATTCCTATGAAAGCGATCTGGTATTACAGCTTATCGGTACTAGAGTTTATCGCTGTGGGAGTGCTCCGGTCCTCCTGTCAAGGGCAAGTACAGCTTATCAGTACCCCAGTGGTCCACTAGGGTCGAGGCTCCTTGCTGTTTATTTTACCATCATTATATGGTACAGTAGGATTTAGTTTAGTTTATTATTACTATTACAGTCCATGACCAGCAAAAGACACTGAATATAATACAAATTAAATTTATAAGGCAGTCACAATGCTAAAACAGAGGGAAAAAGAGATAAAGGAAAGTTATAGCTTAAAATCATTATCCATTAATTCTTTATGTATCTTGCATGCAGCTGCAAGAGTTTTTGTGCAAGTAAGTGTAGTCTGAGGATTAAGGCCTAAAAGTATTTTGTGTGAGACCTCCGTTTCAGGGCATCCTGAAAACTGGTTAGATGGTACAATAGGGTAACATAAAATTTTACCCTTTCTTACAACAATTACTTCTTACAGATTCGTGGCTAAAGCCTCGTACATCAGGTGACACCCTTCTTTCTCTTTTCTACTTGCTTATCAAGAAACAAACAGCTTAAAATAACATTCACCTTTTTCTCCTTTTGTAATATTCTGCAAAAACTTCTATTGTACAATATATGTTTATTTGCCTTTGCCTAACACAGGGGTCCACATATATTTTGCAGTATTACTTTGTTAATTAATATTAAAGGTAAAACACAACATAAGCGGCATTTGAAAATGAACGTTATTTTTTTGCCTTCTGTTTGACATTACATAATTGTTATTTTGTTTATACTTTTTTGTGTCAATTGGCACAAACAATAAATGAGCTATTTCTGCCTTGTTATCTTATCAGTAGCTGTGTACCAAAACAAACTAGGTGTTTTGGTCTTGTAAACTATTTTCCATGAAGCACTTTTCCAATCATACTTTTACTTTCTCAGCAACCTCTGAGGCACTTTTTAAAGGGGACTCTTCATTTTTTAGGGTAACACCTCTGCACCCCATAAACTTAATTTTTTTCTGAATATTGACATGGGCATATCATAAGAAGGCAAGATTCTTTAAACAATACAATAATGCTGGGAAAATCTGAAAGAAAAGAAGACGACCAAATACAAGATATAGTGGCTCCCTAAAGAAACCCACAGGTTTCAGTTTACATGAGCTGAGCAAGGCTATTGAAGACAGGACATGTTGGAGATCACTCATTCATAGGGTTGTCATAAGTTGGAGGCAATGTGATGGCTTATATCAACAACAAAAATGGATTTCAGTTTCTGAAAATTGTCTCCATTATCCTTTATTTCAAATTTTTTTCCTTCTTTTCTATCTTGTCTTCTTCAAGTCTTCTTGTATTATATTCTCTTCAAGTTTGTGTTTGTTTCTCCGTCTCTCTCACACAGACCCAACTTTAGCTTCTCCAGGTGAGATACAGAAGGTTCATTTAGATTACAGAGACAATTAGATTTCCCTCCTTTTGTGTGCACAAGTCTTCCAAAGAAAGCAAAAACTGGCTTGGCAACATTCAATTAATTCCTCTTCTCTTCCAGGACTCATTCAGAGCAATAAGAGGGTATTTTTTTATTCATATAGATGCTGCTTTTTATTACCTGTGTCCTCGGATATCCACACAGAAGATAACTTCACAATTATTGATTAATGCAACAGGATACCAAATAATTTAGAACTCAAAATTGCTTAGGATTCAAAACTGCATAGAAATTTCTTTACGTATGCCTGTACTAACAAAGAATTCCCCAGTCCAGTTGTTCAGATCAAGTGCAGCTGTGTAGGGCACATAACACTGAGGCTGCAACAATGTGGTATGTGTGATTTTTGGGGCTGTGGTTAATTCAGTCCCTACTCACATGGATGGTTTTAACACTTTAACAATGTCTGAACAGGGCTAGATTCTCACAATTATCTGAGTAAGTTTACAGTATACAGTGTTAATGCATGTTCAGAGCAATACATTACTACCTCACAGAAGAGTCTTGTATTCCCTATTTTTGTTTTTACAAGGATGATAAAGAAAGCCTAAGCAAAGAAAACTGTACAGTAATTTCTATCTTTGTTTCACATTTATTTTTTTAAAAAGTTAGGAAACAAAATTGATGTGACAGTGCAATAAAGCAAATATTGTTTAGTTGCCAAATCATTGGTTTTTCAAACAATTATTTCCTGCAAGTCTTTCTGCCAGCCAGCTTTAAAGTTATGATGGAAGATGACATTTGTGTTATTTTAACATTAGTATTTATTTATTTATTTATTCGATTTATACCCCACCCATCTAGACCAATAGTATTGTTGCTAAATACAATTAAAAATCATAATTAACAAACATTTAATATATGTTACAGTAAAAATTATAAAAAGCTGGGATTATGGTGTTCCATGGAAGTGCACAGAGGTTTTACAGCAGAATGTCTGAAAATATTTCTCTGTGTATGTTTCATGGCGTTGTAAAAAGGCCAATTTGGATTTTCAGACAAGAAGGCAAGCCACAGATAACTGCTGTGCTGGTTTGAGTACAAAATACCTATGAAGTATTGTTATGAAATTTCTTGGGCAATAAACAGTCATTTGTGTCCTTTTTGATATTTATATCCCACTCTACAGCCAAGAATCTCAGGAATGAATACAGGCAAATTTTCTAGCAACGTAAGTATTTATTTGAACATGTAAAACAAATAAACTCAAAACAGCTGACAAAGGAAGTTGAAATAAATTCCTAAAACAAAATGAAAATGATCCAAGTAGCTAAAATGAATTTAATACCCAAAATGTCAAGAGCAGAATAAAACCATTCAATAGAAAAACAAGACGAATAAACTTTTAACTTATTCTTAAGCTGAGAAAAATAAAAAGTCTGTATCAGCTGACTGCAAGTTTAAAAGAGAGGAAGCCAACAAAATTTTTATATGGAGGGACTTCCACAATGTGTCATAGCAGAAATGGCCTTATCTTGTTTTGTTGGAGTTTTGTTGCAACAGCAGAACTCAATTACTGCTTACTTTAAAGTATACAGGGAATCATTAACACATCTTGTAAAAAAAAAGTAGTATTGTTTCCCAGTCAGAGAGACTCTCCAAAGGTGGCTTTCACTGCCAGGGTTGGACAAAGGGTGGAGGAAGCACTTTCACCTCAAATCTCAAAGGAATCTGTCCACACCCTTGGGCTCAATAAATTCAAGCCTATGCATCAAAACAGAACAAGTAGATACTATTAGCATAATGACAGATCTTGTTCTAAATATGTAGTCTCAGTCAGAGTGGATAAGAACAACTTCATCAGCAAAGAACAAGGACACATGTTGTCATTTTTTGGCAAATGAGCAACAGTGGATTTCAAGTAGATCTTAAGCAATTAGGCACTCAAAAAGGATATTACCCCTGTTCTCCAAGTCCTAGACCATAACTCTAACCACTACACCACACTGGGAATATTATATACATTTGTTGTTGTTTAGTTGTTAAGTCGTGTCCAACTCTTCGTGAATCTGTTCTTCACTTCCACTGTGTATTCATAAGGGATTTGGTTTAGATTATACCTGACTAGCCCAGTGTTTTTTCCTACTTTCTTCAGTTTAAGCTTGAATTTTGCTATAAGAAGCTGATGATCAGAGCCACAATCAGCTCCAGGTCTTGTTTTTGCTGACTGTATAGAGCTTCTCCATCTTTGGCTGCAGAGAACATAATCAATCTGATTTCGGTAATGCCCATCTGGTGATGTCCATGTGTAGAGTCGCCTCTTGTGTTGTTGGAAAAGAGTGATTGTGATGACCAGCTTATTCTCTTGACAAAACTCTATTAGCCTTTGCCCTGCTTCCTTTTGAACTCCAAGGCCAAACTTACCTGTTGTTCCTTTCATCTCTTGACTCCCTACTTTAGCATTCCAGTCCCCTATAATGAGAAGAACATCTTTCTTTGGTGTCAGTTCTAGAAGGTGTTGTAAGTCTTCATAGAATTGGTAAATTTCAGCCTCTTCAGCATCGGTGGTTGGTGCATAAACATGGATTACTTTACTTTACTTTATTAGATTTTTACCCCGCCCCCCCTAGACAAAGTCTACTCGGGGCGGCTTACAAATATTATAAAAACATAATATATACAAATAATTTTAAAATCATAAAACATCACAATTATTAAACAATTAGACCAGATCAATACCAAGATGGAAAAAATTATAAAACAAAAAATAGATATCAATTATTGACTGAAGGGAAGGCCTGCCTGAAGAGCCAAGTTTTTAAATGGCTTTTAAAAACACCCAGCGAGGGTGCCAGTCGGATCTCTGTTGGTAGACTATTCCATAGCCGAGGGGCCACTGCCGAGAAGGCCCGGTTTCTTGTTCTTTCTTTCCGGGCCTCTCTCGGCGTTAGGCCCCTCAACCGTCCCTCCTGGCTATGCCGAGTGATTCGGGTAGATCTAGGTGGGAGAAGACGATCTGCCAAGTATCGAGGTCCCAAACCGTTTAGGGCTTTGTACGTCATCATTAACACTTTGAAGTCAATGCGGAAACGAATGGGCAGCCAATGCAAGGCAGCCAGAGTGGGAGAGATATGTTGATATTTTCTCACCCCACTCAAAAGTCTGGCCGCCGCATTCTGCACCATTTGGAGTTTCCGCATCAATCTCAAAGGTAGCCCCACGTAGAGCGCATTACAGTGGTCTAATCTCAAGATTACGAGCGCATGGACAAGAGTAGTGAGGGCCCCACCATCAAGATAGGGTCGCAGCTGGGCAATCCGCCATAGATGGAAATAGGTGGAGCGGGCCACGGACGCCACCTGGGTCTCCATGGTCAGCACTGGGTCCAGATGTATCCCCAAGCTGCGAACCTCACTCTTTGCGGTGAGAGTCGTCCCCCCAAAAGAAAGGGAGTCACCCAATCCGCTAATGGAGGGACCACCCACCCTCAAGACCTCCGTCTTGTCTGGGTTCAGCCTCAACCCATTCAGCTGCATCCATTGCAGTACAGCCTCCAGGCAGCGCTGAAGGGACAGAACGGCATCCGCTGAAGTAGGTGAAAAGGAGATGTAGAGCTGCATGTCATCAGCGTACTGGTGGCACGATGCCCCACACCCCCTGATGACCCCACCCAGCGGCCTCATATAGATATTAAACAGCATTGGGGAGATGATCGACCCCTGTGGAACCCCACAATTGAGACTCCACGGGGCCGAAACACTCTCCCCAAGCTGAACTCTCTGAGGGCAGTCCTCCAAGAAGGATCGGAGCCAGGCAAGCACCAGGCCACCGATTCCCAACTCGGAGAGCCTCCCCAGGAGGATACCGTGGTCGACGGTATCAAAGGCGGCTGAGATAGCGAGGAGGACCAACAAAGACATATTGCCCCTGTCTGCCTCCCTCAATAGGTCATCCAACAGTGCGACCAGTGCCATTTCTGTGCCATAGCGCGGCCTGAAGCCCGACTGAAATGGGTCCAGGGCATTGTGATTACTGTGATGTTGAAAGATCTGCCTTGGATTCATATTGAAATCATTCTATCATTTTTGAGATTGTATCCCAGGACAGCTTTTCCCACTCTTTTGTTGACTATGAGGGCTACTCCATTTCTTCTACGGGATTCTTGCCCACAATAGTAGATATGATAATGGTCTGAATTGAATTCGCCCATTCCCGTCCATTTTAGTTCACTGACGCCCAGGATGTCAATGTTTATTCTTGCCATCTCCTGTTTGACCACATCCAGCTTACCAAGGTTCATAGATCTTACATTCCAGGTTCCTATGCAGTATTTTTCTTTGCAGCATCGGACTTTCCTTTCACTTCCATGCACGTCCACAGCTGAGCGTCCTTTCAGCTTTGGCCCAAACACTTCATTAGCTTTGGAGCTACTTGTCCTTGTCCTCCGCTCTTCCTCAGTAGCATGTTGCACGCCTTCTGACCTGAGGGGCTCATCTTCCAGCATCATATCTTTTAGCCTTTTGTTTCTGTCCATGGAGTTTTCTTGGCAAAGATACTGGAGTGGCTTGCCAGTTCCTGCTCCAGGTGGATCGCGTTTAGTCAGAACTCTCCACTATGACCTGTCCATCTTGGGTGTCCCTGCACGGCATAGCCCATAGCTTCTCTGAATTAGTCAAGCCCCTTCGCCACGACAAGGCAGCAATCCGTGAAGGGGATTATATACGTTAGTACTCCCATATCTGTGGGATTGGTATCTGCAATCCCCATTGGTTTTCGGCATACCACAGTATTGTTTGGTTCCCCATGCTATTTAACACATACCTGAAACTGCTCGGTGAGGCTATCGGGAATTGTCACAAGTATTTGGATGCACATCAGACAAAAAAACTAAAACAAAAAGAGAGACAAAAATGTTGTGGCACCTTAAAGACAAACTGCTATATTTTAATGTGAACTTTCATGGCTCAAGTTGACATCCTTTAAGGTGCCACAACATTTTAATCTCTTATTTTTTGTCTCTTGTTTTGTTTTCTGATACGCTTGCACAAACTAACACAGCTACTTCTTTGAAAACTACAGTATTTGGATAACACCCAATTCTACTTCTCCTTTTCCATCTAAATCTGAGGACACTGTTTTGGTTCTAAATTGGTGTTAGTAATGGACTGGATGGAGGTGCTTAACCCAAACAAGACAAGAAATGCTCCGCAAGGAGTGCATTTGGACTGTGACGTAAAACTAGTGCACTGGCTATGCCTGTTTGAGATATCTGATCTCACCATGTGATACATGCCTTAGCTACACCCCATTCGGACTACTGTAACACACTCTATGTGGGGTTGCCTTTGGAAAGTGATCAGAAACTTCAGTGGGTCCAAAATGCCACTGCCAGATTGTTAACCAGAGCTGGTTACAGGGATCACGTGACTCTCTTGTTACAGCAGCTCCACTAGCAGCTGGTCCATTTCCAGGCACAAACCAAAATGTTGGTTTTGACCTATAAAGTCCTAAACGACTTGGGTCCAAGATGACATCTCCATATATGGGCTCACATGGGTATTAAGATAATCAAGGGAGGCCTTTCTCCAGGGATGTTGGCAAGTCTTTGGGTCCAAGTCCGAGTCTGAGTCTTGGTACCAAGTCCAAGCCCCAAGCCTCAAATCCAAGTCCCTATTAAAAACAATCTCTTTTCCCCAGAAAAAAGGGAAGGGTGCATGGGTTCCACGTTGCTAGTCAAGTCCCAGTCACTGGAAAAAGTCCAGCTTTACAGCGACTCAAGTCCCCATCCCTGCCTTTCTTTCAGTCTTGCCACCCTCATAGGTGCATTTGGTGAGGACAGCTGGGAGGGCCTTCTCTGTTGCTGCTACCAAACTGTTGAACTCCCTCCCACAGAGGCCAGGCTGCCCCATCTTGGCTGTCCTGCTGGCAGGGAAAGAACTTTCTCTTCAAGTAGGCGTTTGTCCAATAACTGGCTGGTTTAAATGAATGAATGAATGAATTAATTAATTAATAAAGGGGTCTCATGTTTTTTATCTTTTTAATATGCTTTTAAAATTGTTTAAGCTATACCTGTTTATTTGCTTTTAGTGTTGTAATAATTTATTTTTAACTTTGAATATTTTTATTTCAATATTATGATTTGCCTTGGGTCCTTTTTTTTTTTTTGGAAGAAACATGGGAGATAAATAACAACATGAATAGAAATAAAAAATGAAATGTACCACAGCTGTCAGCCTTTCGTTATAATATGCAGGCACCTGTGGTGGCTAATATAACAACCCCAAAATTCAAAGTTTATATTAAGCCCTCCCTTAGGAAGGAAGGAAGGAACGAAGGAAGGAAGGAAGGAAGGAAGGAAGGAAGGAAGGAAGGAAGGAATCAATCAATCAATCAATCAATCAATCAATCAATCAATCAATCAATCAATCAATCATATGCAAGGTTTCTGGGCCAAAAAGACCCTTTCTTCAGTCATGGTGTTACCAACAATGGGGAGATGAGAGAAGACAAAAAAATCAAGGGCAAATTACATCTTAAACTATTTATCTCCCTGCTCTGCCCAACTATAAATGCTAGTGTGCTGGTGTGAGAACAGAGTGACCTAACTGCCCAGAGTGGCCTTGTAGCCAGATGGGCGGTATAGAAGTCGAACAAATAAATAAACAACTAGAAGATTCAACATGTTAGACTAGCTTTTCCCTTCCATAGTACCAATCATGTTGGACTATATTTCCTAACATCCCTCCTTCCTCTTGGGAAGGTTGGGGAACTCTGATGGGATGGGCCGTGCTGAGCAAACAGAGACTGCAACAGGGAAAACTAAAAACCAAACAAAGCATCAACAATATCACCACCAAAACCAACCAATTTGTATATGTAAATGTATCTGTATTATTACATCAGAGATGTAAGGATAGGAGTTCTACAAGAGCAAGGAACAGGTCTGTTTGAGAAGGATAAACTATGTGAGAAAGAAAAATTTTGTAATACTTATAATTATGTATAAAACATGAAAACTTACGAGTTGTAGCAAGCACAGGCAGTCAAATGCGATGCTACTTTTTAATTTAAAAACATGTAGTTATACTGATATCTACGAACAAACTGTTGACACTTAAATATTCTGGTGAACTTGCATTTCCATAAGACAACAATCAGATATTAAAAGTCACAGCACTTTACAATAATTAATCCAGCATGAATTACAAAACTTTTGAGTTGCATTTTCTAGAGGTGATTATGCGAAGCAAAGGCCACAGAAACACTGTAGCAGATATTTAATTTCTTACATTTATATGCTGTAGAAACAAGCTGAAAGTGAACTAAACAGTCTGGAAAAAAACACAAGGAAATCTAAATTATTTTGTACTGATGACTGAAATAATAGTAAGTTCTCTTCCTTCCTTCCACATTTTCAAAGAAAATCCAATAATAACTATAGTAAAAGCATGATCACAAGATCTATGTCTGCGGTACTCATATAACCTAGCAGAGAAACTGAATATAATTAAAAATATTACAACCATGCATGTGACTCAAGAGCTGCACAAGATATACACCGCCGTTCTCTACCCACCCAAGCTGCTTGGCTTCTTGTATGCCTGCAGCACACAATTACTCAACTGAACCCAGTACTCTTGTTAAAGTTTCAGTGATTTAATATTTCGCAAGACTACAAGCAAGGCAGTCAACCAGAAAGAATAAAAGTCCTGTAAGCTCTGTAGGGATTTTGCTCAGATTTGTAAAGCAAGAGTGTCACCATCAGCTAAGGGGTCCTTCAGCAGCAGCTGTAATTGCTAAAGACAGAATAACCTTCTAGTTCAGAGCCATGTTGGTCTATCGCTGTTTATTAAAAGAGACTTAGTCTTAGTTGCACACCATAAAGGCTAATGTACTTTAAGAGCATCGGCTTTCATAAAGTATAGTCCACTTCACCACATTCTGCAACAGACTGAATAGCAAGTACCTAAGAAGAATAGCTTAAAAGGAAACAACTAATTGGAATTTGTATCTTTGCTGTCTGAATACTTTCCTTTCAGGTTTTAACAGGAGAAGGATACCTGTATGGTCTGCAACACCTGCTTTGACTTTATTTCAGATACTTGGACTTTTTAATCAGCTATTGTTCCATCTCTCACATTGCACCCATGTACTTCAACTGATGTGAGGACACTAATGGAAAGTGTTAATATTCCTGACCCTTTCTTTTAGCCTCCTTTTTATTCAGCCCTTTTCTTAAACCATGAGGAACTGTTTTGATTGATGTAGGATGCTGGTGTCACAGCTTTCAGGATATATAATGTGCACAGAATTCTGCATGTGAGAAACTTAGATGTTCTAAATTGTATTGTAAACTTTTTTTTATAATATTCTCAGAGTTCAAGAACATAAGTAACTAGCACCCTTGTCTGTTCATAGGCTGTCAGAGTTGTTTTTGTTATGTGACATCAAATCAGAACTAACTCATAGCAACCCTGATAAGCCTTTCAAGGTAAGTAAGATATTTAACAAGTGGTTTTATCAATTTCACACCCCAGTGAGTTTCCATGGCTAAGTGGGAATTTGAACCCAAGCCTCCTGAGCTCTAGTTCATCACTCCAGCCACTACACCACACTGGTGTAGCTTCATCTTAAGTCAGATGTACCCCATCTAACCAAAATGAAAACCCTATCCAAGTATACATGCTTGCCTGTCTGAACATACAACAACACATATGAATGCAGACATTTTTATTTTTATTTATTATTTTGGAATGAAACAGGACTTTCAACATGTTATTTTAAAAAGTTAGTGAATGTTTAAGAGAAGCATCACAACATATAAGAGCAAAATATAGTTATCACTATAATATTTCCAACATTACATAATGTAAACAGGATATCAACAACCTAATAAAAGGTCATGGCCACAGATCATAGCAAATCGAAGGGGAGAGAGTTCTACAGCTCTGGAACAGTTGTAAGACTGATACAACGTTTTATTTGTTTCCGTTATCTGGATGGTATGCTTTAACAAATTATGGAACTTTTCAAAGTATATGGGGGATTCTTGCAACTAATTCATAAAACACTGCAATACCGTTCCACTAAGAAAGAAAGATAGGTGTTAGGAAATGTAGAAGGGGACAGGGACATCAGTGGAGGAAAGAAGGCAATATTCCAGCAAGGAAATATCTGTATGTTTGGCATGGGCTATGAAATCACACTTATGTACATCTAAACATGTCTGGAATCAAGCCTGGCTCCACTCTAAAGTCCATGTTTTCTTTCTATTTCCTGATTAACTTTTTAAAAAGGCCCTCTGTCCTACAAGACAGAGCAGTCCGAGACAGTCATGCCTTTCACTGTGGAGACAGGAGAAATGTTCCTACATCAAACAAGAGAGCAGCCCATCTGAAAAGCAGTACAGGTACAAGCAGAGAAAAACCAGACAAAGGTCATTTGGAGCACGAAGACACTGGTGTGTACATCACATAGACCATGAATTGTGCAGCTTTCAGCTCTTGTTTTAATGTTGTGGTCATATGCTAGAAGCCTGTTTGAGAGCTCAGGTCAGAGAGAACACAGAAACTCTTCCTTATACTAGGTCAAACTACTGGTTCATCTACCCTGTTTCCCCGAAAATAAGACAGGGTCTTATATTAATTTTTGCTCCAAAAAACGCATTAGGGTTTATTTTCAGGGGATGTCTTATTTTTTTCATGTACAGCAATCTACATTGATTCAAATACAGTCCTGTCATCTTCTTCTGGTTGCTGCACAATGGTGGAGGCCGGGGTTTCACTCAACTGGGGCTTATTTTTGGGGTAGGGCTTATATTACGAGCATCCTGAAAATCATACTAGGGCTTATTTTCGGGGAAACAGGGTAGTCCAGCACTGTCGACACATTTGAGCAGGCAGGAATCTTACCTGTTCCTCCCTGGAGACACTGGAGTAGAACCTGGGAATACCTGCAAACTTCCCCTTAATCACAAGCAAACATACTAGTCTCAGCCTCATGAACCTTCTAGTCTTAACACAGTGATCATAAAAGTGGGGTAACTTACATATGACTCTTAAGATTATTTAGAGGATAATGGCTAAAATCCTGCTGCTTAGTAGAATAAGTCACATTAGAGTAGGCCCAGTGATATATGGGGATTCTGTAAGTCAACTCCTCCATAATTTCAATTGATTCAAACGGGCCTACTCTAGTTGTGACTTAAGGCACAACTAGAATAGGTCCATTTGAATCAAGAGAATGTACAGAGGGGTTGGCTCACCAAATCTACACTGATTCAATAGGCCTACTCTAGTGCAACTTACTATGCCAAGCACTGATGTTTCAGCCAATATGTAAATTCTACTAAGCACTTAAAAAGGATAATAAATATTAGTCTCTAGGTTGGAGTTAGAGAAAAGTACTAGGTCTTCATTACATCTTCAGGTGTACCTGAATGTGATGGAGCATGGAGAGCTGTAGTGGAATGGGAAAACTGGAATTAAAATTGCCTTGTACAAGTGGAAATGTCTTTCCATTCAAGGCAAGACACCTTTGGCTTCATTACTATGGCTATTACTGAAATAAGTTTCTTTTGGTCTCTTTTTCTTAGACAGAAAGGATAGTTTCCAAAAAATCTAGTAAGCACCAGATAGTTGTATAGAAAATAGCATGTATATCTGAGAACAGCTCTACAGTGGCATCAAATTTTTGTGTGAGAAAAAAGGTAAATTTACTATCACCTTTATAGTCTTGTAAAAAAAACCTGGTGCTTGCCCTTTGTATCACAAAGGTGGTATGATGTTTCTGTTCTCTTGTCTCAAGTTCTGTTTCAGAACCTCCCCTTCCCCCCACCCACCCAAATGATAGCTCTATTGGAAACAGACACATTACTTTAAAGTGATTGACCTATACATTAACAGTCTCAGCCATTTTCTCTCTCAATCTTGTACTCACTCTCTTTTTTAAAGCTCTACGTAGGCTTGTTTTTATGACACAAGTGATGAAATGAAGGTAATCAAACTCCATTTCAGAAAATCCACTGACAACGCTTAGATGGAAAACCTAAAAGGGAAGCCATCTCCTAGAATTGGTAGCTTGGCAACTTAGAATGCCCTAAGATAGGATCTCTGAAGCACAGAATGCTACAACCAATTGTCTCTTTTAAGCCACCATTTCAGAAAGAGCAAGAATTACTAGGGGAAATGGTATCATTACGTTGCTAGTGACTTCCAGGTTTTTTTCTTCAAGCCCTCATAAAACTAGTATTTTGTGAGAATGTAGGATAAAAGGTAAAAGCACCATGTCACCTCTATAGAAATATTCTCAATGCTAGGAGCGCAATAAATTGAAGTTGCTATATCAGATGCATGCCAGCCACTAACTCTATTGTTCCATATGTTTTTCTTTTGCAATATGAAACTATGTGTAGTACCTCTCCATCTAGACAAACTATATATCAAGGCAATATTTAAAAGGATTAGGAAGCACATTAACACAAAGCTAGCACCAATGATACATATCTGATATGCATCTTAAACACATTTTCAAACACACTAAATATTGACAAAAGTTCACTGGAGAGAACACCAATCCCTGCACATTGATGGTGCTCCCTTTTGTTTAATTATTGCATTTTGCTGGTAAACATATAACAAATTACTTTGGCTAGGAAATCTAGTTCCACAATTTTAAAAATAAATGGGACAAATTAAATATGAATATATCCAAATGATTATGTTTATCCTAGTTCCATAATTCAAGTTTGCAATGGAGAGTTGGGAATTGAGACTTTGGGGGTGGGGGGGACAAACATAAGGCCTGATAGTTCTTCTTCCTCTTCGTCTTAAATAAAAAATGCCTAGAATCTTGGAACTGTGAATTTGAGGCAAAATTTTATCCACGCACAGCAATGCTGATGATTCCATGGCAAACAACTCCACCCAATAGTCCTCATTCATAGCAAAAGATGGATCCAACAACATTCACTCACATAAATCCCTTGTTACTCTTTCCTCCTTCCCTTTCTGTCTTTGTCATCTACGCTCATGTCAAAAATTAGAATGTAAGTTTCTCTGGATCACTCTCTCTCTTTTCCCTGTGTCTAGCTGGAATTACTTCAGGATGGTAGTAAAGAAACAGAAAACATCGAAGAGCAAAGAACATTATGTATGTTTTTTACAGCATACAGTGGAAAAGAGAGATGCAAGAACAAGATTTCCTATTAGGTGCTGTTCAAATATAAACGTTTTTAATAGTTAAAATTTCCAGTTCCAGCTGGGTGCGTTTGCAGCCAAGGTATGGTGGCGGAGTTTGTTTTATTTTGTTTTATCTTGATATTTGTTAACTTCATAGCGCTGCCAACAGACATAATTCTCCAGAGTCAAAGTATCTAGTTGTTGGGAGTTTAAGGTGCTTATTTACAAACCTTGAAGCCGCTGCTAAGTTAACAAGACACTGTTATCTCTGGCTTAGTTGCTCCCACTCTTCCGTTCAAGATTAATTGCAGCAAGGAGTTTTTGCTACACTTGTAGCTCTGAGTTGGATTTTTTTGGTAGTTAGTTGTTGAAAAGAAAAGGCTGAACTGTATGGGGGGTAAATGCTGCAGATCGAGCCCGAGCGGCCCCTTGCAAGGGCGGTAAAACAACTGAAGATTGATGAGTTTGTAACATCCAACTGCCCTGTGAGTAACCTTACTACATTACCTATAGCTTCCAGCATTATCACTAACAACAAATTTGCTTCATTGATAAATGAAACCCTCTCGTCCCTACCGGGCACTTGTGACTTATCTGCAATTTCTACCCCTTGCACCCCCCTACCCCCAAGAAAGTACAGTTCCCCTCTGAAAGAAACCATCCCAACTTTCTAGCCGAACAATGTCTCTTAAGAGCTCAAACAGTAATAGCCGTCTTTGAAAACTTAGAACGGGTCTGCAATCAAATGAACTCAGTTGAAAGTGCCATGGGGAAACTTGCTGAGACCCTTAATCAATGGATAATACACAAACCAGGGGGTTCAAAGAAAGGGCGGTTGGTAGATTTAGCAGTAAAGACAGCATACAACAACCGGCTCCACAACAATTGGCTTCCCAACTGAAAAGGGAGACAAACTCCTCAAAGATCTTTCAGAGCACTCAGGTGATATTGCAAATTGCTCCAATTAACATCAACAGAAAGAGATGGGAGACACACAAATCAGTGATGATCTCCTTGAGTCAACTGTTAAATATAGAAGCTCGGAAGATAGACCTCAAGAATATTCGATGGCTCCCACACAAGTATGGTCATAAAAGAGTTTGTCTCACCTTTGAACATGCTGTGATCCCTCTCATTCTCCTAAAAATGAGAACTTATATGGGCAAATTTCAGATTACTCCCTCAAGAGTTTTTTCTGAACCAACGGCTTTGCCCCCCTTACGGAGCAGGCCTACTTCTTTGATCCCTGGGAGTAACTCAAAGAGTAACCAGAGAAGATTCCAACTTTAGATTCGATTCTAATGCTGGGAAATCAATAAGGGTACAGGCAAAGAAATTAACAATCTCCCCCTTATCTGATCACAGGTCTTCCCTTTGTAATAGAGAAGAAACTCAAGCTCCCTTGATTGACCTTAACAACAAATGGGAGGAAGTCAAAACTAGTGTTGCTTCCGTGTGTAATAAGACCGTATCACTGAGAAGTTACCTAATAACGGATGACTTGGGCTTACAAGCCAAAGCTGCACCCCTTAACCTATATGTAACAGCAAATAATGATATCAGCTTGATACAAGAACCTAAGCGAGATCCTAAGCACCAGATGGTACCTCATCAGGATATTCCAATTCCGATTTCCTTAGATAGTGAAGAAACTGAAAACAGTGAAGATCATCTCATGTATGGGGCTACCGTGTTTCCCCGAAAATAAGACAGGGTCTTATATTAATTTTTCCTCCAAAAAACGCATTAGGTCTTATTTTCAGGGGATTCCCCCCCCCCCCATGTACAACAATCTACATTTATTCAAATACAGTCATGTCATCTTCTTCTGATTGCTGCACAATGGTGGAGGGTGGGGTTTCACTCAACTAGGGCTTATTTTTGGGGTAGGGCTTATATTACGAGCATCATGAAAAATCATACTAGGGCTTATTTTCAGGTTAGGTCTTATTTTCAGGGAAACAGGTTAGTTCACGAGAATAATTTGATTCTGAACCTCGAACATTAGCCACTCTGGAGAAGGTCACGACTACCCATCTTAGCCACTTAAAAACTGTATCTCAACCTACTCTACCGCAACACAACACAATTCAATCTGCAGACATGCATCACCTTTGTACGACCGACATGGCTATGCCTCTTAATCTTAACACTCAGGATCCCCCCCCCCCCCCATCTCCTGATTTTATGGACTGACAGAAAACTATAAATGACACCATCTCTGTTCTATCATGGAATATAGCAGGATGGAATGCAAAGAGTAATGACAATTCCTTTATCAAGTATCTTTCTAAGTTTGATATCTTACTGCTGCAAGAGACTTGGGCACTAGGGGAAATTGAAGTAAATGGTTACTCTGCCCATCAAATAAGTGCCACTCCCAGTGAAAAGAGGGGCAGAACTAAGGGCGGCCTTCTTATATCGGTTTCAACTAAGCTCCATATCACAATGAACAAACTTCCCTCCCTTGATCAATATGCTGTAGCAGTGAGGGTCAAATTTAATCATTGTGCAATAGTGTTCATCAATGTATATTTACCACCACAGAGACAGAACGCCCAGATCGAATGGATTCACCAAGACCTTGAATCCTATATTCAAAAACTTTTGTTAACTAATGATGACCAAATGATAATTGCGGGTGATTTTAAAGCCAGATTGGGTACAAATGACTTGGCTCTTTATGCTGCTTATAATTTATGCCCCCCTGATGGACTACACTTCCCCATAGTCACTAGGCGCCTCTTTAAAGATACCATCAGCAATTATGCAGGTCTTAACTTGGCACAGCTAGTTTATCGGCTTGACCTACATATATTAAATGGAAGCACTACAGGTGACATACCAGGGGAATTCTCTTTCTGGTCAGGAATGAAGATGAGTACCATAGATTACATGATTGTCAGCCGTAACATACTGAATACTGTCATCAATCTGGTGATAGACAGCAGGATTGATAGTGATCACCTGCCATTAAAATTGTACCTGAAATTACAAGAACACCATACTCATATTGAGAAGGCCTTGCCTATGAATCCTGAGAGGATACTAACCAATTCCAGGATCAAATGGTCAGGAAAAGCCTCAATTTATTTTACTAATAAACTAAAGTCAGTACGTTCCAGCTGCACTAAGATTGTTTCAGGCCAAATCCCTTAGTCAGCTCTTGTATGGGGCACAATTGGGTCCCTATTCTCTATTTATCCAGTTAGAAGTAGTTCAATCTAAATTTGTGAGGGCTATCTTACAAGTTCCAAGAGGGGTATCCAATGCAGCCCTTAGGCTTGAAGTGGGCTACCTGAAGGTTGAAGCCAGAGCTTGGCTGGCTATTTTTAACTTTTGGCTAAAACTAACCTTTCAACCAACTGGACTGACTTCACTGGTATTACAGGATAACCATCAGTCACCTTGGAAGAGAGCAATATACCATAAAATCAACAGATACGGCTATTCAGTAGAATGTATCCAACAAATGGGATATGTTAAGGCCAAGAGTAATCTTAGGCAGTGTATTATTGAGACAGAAAGGCAGCAGGACTTTGGTATTATCAGAAATAGGCTTATACTTGACAACGCACTGCTCCCACCCAAACTGGCTAAATATCTCTACTTACCCTTAACACCTAAACAACGCAAAGCTCTTACTCTGGCCCACTTCAATGCACTTCTGTCAGCAGTCCAGGAAGGGAAGTATAACAACACCCCTTACACTCAGCGTATATGCCCCTGTAACTCTGGCGAGATCGAAATTATCTCCCATGTGTTACTTCATTGTGCTTTTTATTCTGGCATTCAAGAAGTCCTTGTCAACACTTAAATAAGGGCATTTCCTGGACGATCAGAGGCACATTACACACTGCTTTTGCTGACAGGGCGATGCCCTGGCAGATATACTGGGCTAAACCAAAATTCAGATATGCTGACAAAAGTAGCTAAATTCTGTGCTGCTGCAATCAAAATCCATGAAGGAAAGGTTCCACCCAAAGTCCAGCTATAGTATCTGTAAATTGGTGTATACATGTAGAGGCCTTAATGATCACACGGACTCTATGAGCTTCAAAGTAACAATTCTGTCATTTTTTTTCCCAATACATTTTATTAGTTTTTCACTCTATCTACATTTGGTTTGTGCTTGTCAAACATCGTGTTACATGATTTGCTCACAATTATTTGTTTTTTACATCTCAGTGTCTTCCCAGTTGTCCCCCAAAATTCCAGACATCTTTCAAACATTCAAACCATTCATGTACGTATTTTAGTATATAATATTGGCTACTATCATAATATTACTTTCATAGTGTACAATATTCTCAAGATCTTCTAATAACATACTTAATAAAAGTAATTCCAGTTCCATGCCCCAACCTTATATCTAGTTTAATTTACATAAAAAGAAAACCCACTATATTACGTCTTTACCCTGGTTAGTGCTCCCTTATTTCAGTTTAATTCTCCTTTTTAATATAAAGGATATGCTCCTTTACAATTCCCGAAGTTAGATATATACATGCTTTTCAACATTAAGGGCCCCCTTCCTATTTTTCCCTTTTTCATCTTTCTAAGTAATTCCCTCTCTTATTTCTCTTTTTTCACTTTTTGTTTCTGTCTCTCTAAGCATTCTGCCATCTTTCGTGCCCTATGAAACCATTTTGTGCATCTGATTTATCTCTACTAGATCTTTATGCACTTGGTCTATCTTCAATAGATCTTCCAGGCTTTTTAAAATTAATTCTACTGATTTTCTCCCCTTGTCTTCCCTTAATACTCTCCTCGGATCCAAGATTAAAGTTGTTTCTCTTAGGTTTTCCCCATTAATTTCCTCCAGCTCCTCTTTTGATTGGCATACATCATCCAGCACACTCTCATTTCCTTTTTCGTTATTCCCTGTCTCTTGTTGACTATAATTCTTCTTCAGCTGTTCCTTGAATAATTTTGCCTCTTGGTAGTGGGATCTCACTATTTCTAGGATTGTTTGAAGGGTAGATTTTGTTTCATCCCAAAATTATCCTTGTTGTGCCATTATGTTCCAGCTGCCCAAGAGCTTAAGCCAAGATTCAAAACCCCCAAGTATCACAGTCCAGTTCGATGATTGTATCCGTCGCCTGATTGATCCCTGGCAAATTGATGCCAGCCAAACAGATATTCCAAGTCTCCAGAGTCAGTTCAAAGAGTCCGCTTTGGCCAAATAGACCTGAACCAAAATTTAAACCCCCAAAGTACCAAGGTACAATTCAATGGTTGTATCCGTGGCCTGATGGCCTAATTCCCACAGGTTTACGCCAGCTAATTCTGTCATTCTATGCAAGCTGCAATAGGCCTATGATAGGGTGGCAGGAGATATCTAATAAGATGTATGAATGTAGTTTTATATATATGTATATAGATGTTTTTAGCGCTTTTAGATTGATTTTATGTTTCCTAATTTAAATAATGTTCATTACTTTTGCTGGTCAATGACCGTAATAAAACATTTATTATTATAATAGTTAAATTCTATATAGTCCACATATTTTCTGTTAAAACGCACTGCAGGAATGTTATGTGTTTGAGCATGAAGAATAATTATGTGCTGTCAAGTCAATTCCAACTTGTGGCAAACCTTTTCAGAATTTTTCAGCTATAATCAGAAGTGGTTTCAATTCCCTTCTTTTGGGGGTGCTTTGAGACTGTGCAGCTTACCCGAGGCTACACAGCCTGGCTCTTCTCCTGGGATTTACAGTGGGGAAATGAATCTAGTTCCATAGCCAGATACCTAAGTTGCTGAGCTACCCAGCTTGTCTGAGTGTAAAGGATAAGCTTTTTCCAAAGAGTTAGTTAAGTTATTTATTCCCATTCTTCAGAGTAGGAAGACATTAGTTGAGAAGACAAAACCAAGAAACTTCCAGGTACTAATCCGTAGTTGCAATAACACCACACTTAGAAAGGGATTTCTCTCTTAAAGACATGCTGAGCTGTTTCGCTCTGATCAAATTACACTATAATTAAAATGAAAAGGGAATAAGGAACACATAGAAAAACCTCCTCTCAAGTCTCCTTCTTTAAAAAATAAACAACTGAAGAGTAATCACACTGACCTGGAAAGAATTTTTGACATCACAAACAGATCACACTGTAGCCTCAAGTCAATGGCTGTGCCGAACAGCCAACTTCTTGCTCCTGTTCCTCTGGAAATAGCTACCAACAGCACAGTGAGAATTAGGCACAAATGGATATGCAGCAAGACAGTCTATGTTAATTTATTTTCCCTACAGAACAGGTTTTCAAGATTACATCAATCGTTAGAAGAAGCCATTCAATTTTTTTTACAGCTGTGATAAATATAATGGACTCAAGCTGCTCTAAAGAGATTTCTCAATCAGAAAACTCTTTCAAAACACTCTACATCTAGACAGCTAGAAATCAGTTTTCTTCTGCAAGATTGGCATGCTATGCTAGAGTTTACAGGCTAACCAAATGCCAGCCCAAAAAAAAGGTAAACTGCCTGTCCTATGGAATTCTAAATATTCTGTTCATAAGACAGAAATTCCTGATGTTTGAAGATGGAGTAGATAAATTGGTAGAAAGCTAGAAGAGTGAATTAAACAAAATTTTCACAGAGACCTTACTTTGCAATGCCAAATAAAGACGCTGCATCTTTATTATCTGAAACTAAATTGCACTTGAAAGCATGTTTTCTAATTGGTACCGTATTTACCTGACCCACATAGCCACAGTGACAAAGTATTGTAAATCTAGTGGTGGAATGTGTATTGCAGGGTAAGGAATCTTTATTTCATTTTCTTTCCACTTGTGATTAACAAATTGAAGTCAGTTTGTAGACCACACCTGAAATCAGGTAGCACAGATTAAGTCACATTAATGTATACACAATTTGTCTTCCTCTTCAGCTCCCACCAGTACTCATTTGGTTGGAATGAATTCAGACCAGTTCTGAAGAGGAAGCTACTTTGGGGAAAGACCCACCCCTCCCTGTTCACCTCTTCTTAGAGAAAAACAATGGGAAAGTTGTGAAAAGATGGTAGAAGTGAGTGAGTGAGTGAGAGAACAAACACAAGTATGCTCTGAAAGTGTGTGAGAAGGGAGTACAGCCAATGAAGAGAAAGTAAGATAAACAACTAATTCTGCCTAATTTTGTTTTATGAAACTTTTAAAATGTGAGAATTCTATTCCCTCACTGTTGCTGTGCTAGGCAAGGCTGCATAGGAAAACTAATCCTTTGGACATCTCAGAATGTAGGATGCAGATCACAAAGAGGCAGCGCCAATGTGGCTGCAGTTGGGATTTTGAAATGTATTTGTTTATATCCTAAGCACGGCTGAATCACTCTAGAGCAGGTTTCAGTCTGTCAGCAAAATAAATAGAATCATTTAAAAGTACACACAGTATTTCAATATTCTGTTCTTTCACAAATGGAATTTGCCAGGCACAACCCTGGAAATATACTGGCTTGGATGGTAGTGCACAAGCAGTAATATCATTAATATTTCCCTTGTCTAGAAAAACTTCCTTGGCTCTGCTCCAAGCAAGCTGAACAAGGCTGAACACCTTTATTTGAATATGCATCTTTACTTCCTTATTTAACTTCACCAAAAAACCCCACCCTACCCAAGGATTTGCTGAAATCAATACGTAACTTCAATTTGCTTCCATAATATTGCTAAGCTGAACTGTGTTGAGACCAATGGATGAAAGTTAATTTTGAATATCAGGGTGTGAGTATCAGTTGTCTAGCACTGTACGTAAGTGTTGCTTTATACTGTATCTTGGAGGTGGAATTGCTTCAGAAATTACAGATGTCCTACCAGACACATCCCTCATCACAGCATGATGGCCACTTTCTATGTTTTTGAGAGGTGCCAGCCATGTGAAATGAAGTTAGTTTAGGCTTTCCTTTCCCTTTCACCTTCTTAGGAAAACATCATCTTTTTACCCTTCTTTATGTCCATCTGCTATTAAAAGAAGAGAAAGATCAGTAAAAGAAATGGGCAAACCTCAATCATCCCAATCATGTCACAACTTGGGCATCACAGCTTAACAATGGCTTATCTATCAGGGAAATGCTTCAGGCTTGTATACTTTAATTATGCCCTTCACATCCTGATTCTCAATAACCACCACATGCTGTTGCATCCAAAATCTGTTACAGCAGATTTTTGAACACATCTGATATCTATTCCCCCTCCCCAAACCTATAGTTGTTTTTAATTTAGATATCACATCAAACTACAGTTAGCATAATGCAGCGTTATGTTTTCTTGGGTGTTGCAACCCTTGGTTTGTTAACTCAGAAACTGTAATAAGCTGTTGTTATGTTTCCTTGTCGGAACTGAGTCAATAACTTGTAGAGATTCAACTTCTACATGTGAATTGCAAAAAAGGAGAGATGTTTCCGTACTGGAATTGACACAAGAAAATCAGAACTTATTTTATTAAAAGGATATATTTTAACAGCAACAGTGAGTCAAGGATGAATTTAAATCAAGTTTGTATAATATGTGGCACTGCAACTGTTGTTGGGCTGTAACACCCAGGAGAGGTAGGACTTTGTGTCACCAATACGGCGATGACACCCAGCTCTACCTCTCCTTGCCACCTATATACAAGGAAGCTGTTTCGGCTCTAGATCAGTGTTTGGTATCAGTAATGGACTAGATGAGGACTAGATATCCTTTGATTTGTATTCCTGCATCAAGCAAGGGATTGGACTTAATGGCCTTATAGGCCCCTTCCAACTTCACTATTCTATGATCCTATGAATAAACTGAAACTTAATCCGGGCAAGACAGAGGTGCTTCTGGTCAGTCGAAAGACAGATCAAGAAATAGGGATGCAGACTGTGCTGGATGGGGGTTACACTCTCTCTGAAAACCCAGGTACGCAGCTTGGGGGTGCTCCTGGACTCATCTCTGAGCCTGGATCCCCAGGTTTCGGCAGTGGCCAGGAGTTAATTTGCACAATTAAAACTAGTGTGCCAGCTACATCTGTTTCTTGAGAGATCTGATCTGGCCACTGTAACACACACCCTAGTTATATCCCAGCTGTATTACTATAACGTGCTCTATATGGGGCTGCCGATGGAAAGTGTCAGGAAATTTCAGCGGGTCCAAAAAGCAGCAGCCAGATTACAGACTGGGGCTGGTTACAGGGATCACATAACTCTCCTGTTACAGTAGCTCCACTAGCTGGCGATCCATTTTCCGGGCACAATTTAGAGTACTGATTTTAACTTATAAAGCCCTAAATGGCCTTCCAAGCTATCTCAAAGAAAGTGTCTCCCATTATGAGCTGGCTCGGGTGTGAAGATCATCAGGAGAGGCCTTGCTCTCAGTCCCACCACCTTCACGATGTGTCTGATGGGGACATAGGAAAGGGCCTTCGTTGCTGCTGCTCTCAGACTTTGGAACTCCCTCCCACAGGAGGCCAGAATGGCCCCATCTTTGCAAACAGGTAAAGACCTCTCTCTTCAGGTAACCTTTCTCTCAGTGACTGGGAAAGTGTGGGAAAGTTTCCACTAATAATACATGTAACTTCAAGCTGAATAATGTGCCTTTTAACCATTATGCTATTTAAATAATGAACTTACTTTTATGTTTCAATACAAAAACTGCTTGGCTCCTATGATTTGGGCTTAAAGCAAGCCTAAGCAAAGGAAAGGGCAGTTTAAAGGTGATTAACCAGGTTGCGCTGATCATATCAAAGGACAATAGTTTCAGAGTAGCCATTTTTGCCTGTAGTGAGCATTCAGGCATGATTTGATCTCTAGAACCCATGGATTTGTCTTTCTGGTGGCCCATGAATTTAAACCATATAGCATGAATTAAATCCTCACCTTCCTAATAATATTTTATACCACACACCCCAAATCCCCAGAATAACGTTATAGAAGTTGCCCTTGGAAATGTTGGAAAGGCATTATTTGCTTACAAATTTTTGCTTCGTCCAGCTTTGCATCATTTTCAAAGTGAGCACTGTCACTTTTAAACAGTGCAAGTTATTATCCCAATCAAGGTTCCCCCTAAGCCGTGCATGGGTGACTCTGTCTCCCTCTGTGTAGCAATCACATTCAACCCCTTTGGTTCCGGTCGTGACAGAACCCTGTGCGCATGCAGGGGTGAAGCCGTGCGCAAGAGAGGCAGAGCCCCGCCCAGTGGGGCTGAAAATTAGAAGGTATGTTGATCCCAATCTAATCCACAATAAATATTAAAATAAACCAAGGATATTTATATCTTATGTACAAGCAGATATTTGCTAATGCAAAAGATGTAAGAATATTTCCCTTTTTCTCTCTGTGATGGCATTCATTTTCCACTTTTATCTGCCTAAATTCTGAATGGGTGGGGAAGCAGAGGAAGTAGGTGTTCTGATTAAGATTACAATTTCTAAATAAGAATTCTCCACTCTTGATTTAACAAATTATCTTCATACTGTGTTCAGTACTATGATGAATCAGATTCAGTGCCCTCTCATTGGGAAAAAATATATCACTCATTATTAACCTTCCTCATTCCAGACAGTCTACTGCATAGGTTCTTAATTTGTGGTCCATGGACCCCCAAGGGGCCACAATGTCCTCACAGGGGGTCTGTGAAGGCTTGAAGAAATTTTATGATCTTTTGCAGTTAAAACAGAAAAGAAAGAAAGAAAGAAAGAAAGAAAGAAAGAAAGAAAGAAAGAAAGAAAGAAAGAAAGAAAGAAAGAAAGAAAGAAAGAACAAAATCTTAATTTCAGTTACTTGTTTGTGTAAAACTTGGCTTTTCTAACCTACTGCCTGCGCCTCCATTAAAAACAAACAAAAGGAAAAGTCGGTTATGAAAATATCTGTTTGATAGCAAATAAATGTTTGATATTTCTGCACATGGTGAAAACATGCAAGTGAATGATGCTGAGAGAAAGCATGTGACATTTCTTGGTACTGCACAGATAGTCAGAAACACTGGGAAGAGAGAATCGGAGTCACTTAGTGTTAGTTTGAGTGTTCAGATGGACTTTGTGAATGTGTTTCTTCTTCAATTACTGCTAATAAAACCATTTGGATATTGTCAGGTAAAATGACTTTTCAATATTATCACAGTGAATTTCATAACAATACATTTTGGCCAAGTCTCAGAATGGATCACTGGCTGAATTTGAAACGTAAAAGAACTGATGATGTTGATGAAGGTGCATCCTGTTCAGAGCAAAAGGATGTTTCTTCCAATCACCTTAAAAAGTGAAGATTTGAAGACCCTTGATGAGAAACTTTAAATAAATATTTGGTGCACTTTAGGGTTTTGAATCTTGAGTTAAATCTTGATGGTCTGCGACAACAGAAGATATTTAAAGGGAGTGTGTGGTAAATAAAAGATGAAGAACCGCTGGTCTACAGTACTTGAAGGGTGAGTAAACAATACTTAATTTGTTGCTGCTTTAGTTTGTCAGATCTATGCTTTAGGGCAGTATTCTCCTACTGGGCAATTTCCAGACAGTACCAACTGAAATGTAGTTCAAAGTATCTAGAAAGTGGTAGGTTGAGGGAGCCAATTTAAACAAAATGAGCCAATTTTAAGGGACAAAAAACAAAACTTGTCCACAAAACAAGTTATGCCTCAGGACAATATACTGCTGAGGCACACTAATTTCTTTCAAAACAACCCATAGTTGTTCACGATCCACAAATCAAAGGCTTTGCTGTAGCCCATAAAGCATAGACTAATCTTCTGAAATTCTCTGGTGTGTTCTCATAGCCTGTGGATATTTACAATATGATCTTGAGTGTCTCTTCCTTTTCCGAACCCATCTTGAACAGTCAGGCATTTCTTGCTCCATATAATGAAAACGGCTTTGTTACAACATCTGGCACATCACTTTCCTTGCACTGGAAATTAAACAATGGTTCTATAGTTACTGCATTCCTTGGCATCTCCTGTCTTGAGGACTGGAATGTATATTTAACGCTGCCAGACTGTGGACCACTGTTTTGTTTTCCATATTGGCTGGCATATTCTTGTTAGGATTTCAACAGATTCAGTCTCTATGGCTTGAAATAGTTCTACTTGTATTCCATCTACCCCTGGTGATTTATTTCTTCCAAGTGCTTTCAGAGCAGCTTTCATTTTACTTTTTCATGGTTAGCTACATGTGAAATCACATAACCCCCTATCAGTATACATAGGAGAAAGTAGCCATTGCTGCCTTATTTGGGCCCTTCAAAATCTTAGGAGCTGGTTTCAAAAAAAAAGGAAGTATCACTTTTGATTAAGGAGACAAAACTTTAGGAGGAATGGCTTCTCTGTTTTTATTCATCACATACAGTTACATAACATTACAAATCCTTTAATAAGTAAGATTCAGCCATGGAAGTTATCACTTAATATTTAATGTACCAAAGTAATAAAAAGATGAAAAAGTGGAAGTTCAGTGTAAGGTACCATGTGTAAATTATAGATGCTATGATATATGTTATGCCTCTCAACACTGTAAAATATCTGTATGGGTTTGATGACCTCTCACTACCTGAGAAAGAGCTCTTTGAGAACACAATTCTGTGCTTACAGACACTGACATGGCTGTAAATTCAATTAATGTTACAGGAACATAAATTGTGAATTTTGCAGGCTGCCCACATAGGACTGTAAATCTTAAAAGGAGAAGCACACTGCAACACCTTTTCATCTGCTGTAAGCATTTTATTCATGTGAACTGCTATGATAAAAAAACCAAAACAGAACAAAAGTTACACCAGAGACTGCCCAACTATGAGAAAAATCATTTATTGCTTTGCTCTATGGACCTTTCTTCTATAAGCTTATTTATCAGGAGGTGTGTCAGGCTTGAAACCTAAAGGTATGCTGTGATCCATTATGAGCTTTCTGAACAGCCAAGCAATATATTCTGCATCCACTTTGATAATTCAGCACAATAAAATCCCAGTTAGCCTCCTGGAATCTCTGAAGTTTTAAATTTCTAGAATTTTACTGAACTAAAATCAGAATGAGGCTGGCACACTGATCACTGGCTCTACACATTTTAATAAAGACTGACAACTTTGCAGATTTTTTGGTAGAACAATAAAATTTGGCACACACTGTAGACTAGAATTCATCTTCTTACAAGGGTTTGGGCTACCTTGAGCAAACGTTTATATATGTCTCCTGTGAAATAAGTCCCTTTTAGTTTGAAGGGATTTTGTTGTGTGTCATCAAGTCAATTTATGGCAATCCTGTCCAGGGTTTTCTAGGTAGCCAATTCTCAGAAGTGATTTACTATTCCCTTGCCAAAGGCAACATAGGCTGGCTTTTCTCCAAAGAGGAACAGTGTGGAATCAAACTCCCAACCTCTGGCTCCACAGCCAGATGCCTAAATGATTTACTCTCAGTAAATTGGCATAGGATACATAACCAAACATAGGATATCTAGTAAAGGGGTAGAGCATTACAACCTTACTTGACTCTGAACCACTGGAAAGCAGATTCCAATTAATGTCTCATCAAATATAAACCTAATTTTCTGTTAATGGGCCTCTACATCCTTACTTAATTGTGGTGACTAGCTCCTTGAGAGTAAAGTGCAGGGATCATTCCCTCTAAACACTTTCAGGTCATTGCAGTGATGGAGAAAAGTGGGATTCACAGAACAGGCACAAGCTAGGGTGCAACAGGTAAAATGGAGTATCACATAAATACAAGCATATTTTCTATAATCTGCAATAAACTACACAAGTGTTACTCAAAAACATGATACTGTCTTGCTATAATTGCTGGGAATTGTTCCCAGCTTTAGATCTATGGAAAGGTAACCATCAAGAAGAGTGAAACAAATAATATGGCCTCAATACAAAAGCAGTAAAACAAGATGAAAATCTCATATGAATGTAAAAGTCACATTTTTAGGAAGGTGTCCTATACAGAGGGACGTGGTGGCGCTGCAGGTTAAACCGCAGAAGCCTCCGTGCTGTAAGGTCTATAGATCTGCAGCTGTAAGATCGAATCCACGTGATGGAGTGAGCGCCCGTTGCTTGTCCCAGCTCCCGCCAACCTAGCGGTTCGAAAGCATGCAAATGCGAGTAGATAAATAGGGACCACCTCGGTGGGAAGGTAACAGCGTTCCGTGTCTAAGTCGCACTGGCCATGTGACCACGGAAGATTGTCTTCGGGCAAACGCTGGCTCTATGGCTTGGAAACGGGGATGAGCACCGCCCCCGAGAGTCGGACACGACTGGACAAATTGTCAAGGGGAACCTTTACCTTTACCTTACCTATACAGATTCCACTAACTGCTAGTAGACAATTGACTATCGGATTGGACACTATGATTAATCCTGGTTTCAAAACTGAGTTTTTAGGATTGAGGGAACACTATATAAACAGACAATATTCAATGCAGTACACTTCCACCCTTTTAGATTACCACAGTAAATATCAACTTTATGTTTCAAATTATTAGAAGGCTTATGAGGCTATGAAGACATCATGCTTAGCCACTGCTAGGGAAACTGGTTAGAAAAAGGGGTCAACTGTATTTCTGCAGAATGTGGACATATGTTCAAAAGTGGAAGTGACTGGTCTGCTTTACACCCCTGAAACATGTCCCAGTGTAGGGTTGAACATTATTGCACCCAACATCACTAAATGTTTGACAAGTTGACCTTTATGGAAACTCCCAGTTCACAGATGTATACTTTTAAAAATGGATGCCCCTGCTACAGTGGCCACTGGGATCTTCCCTGGCACCTGACAAGGCCTTCTAGACCCATAGTTTTTTCACCATTTCAAATATGTGGCTCAGAAGTATAAAGGGGCAGGGACAGCATACAACCGCTGCTGTATGATAAAGCAACTCTGTGGAGGCAGGGAAGTGGGTGGGGGTGGGAGGAAGAAGAACAGGCAAGACCTCTGTGTGAGTGTGTGCATCTCTGGGATGTGCAACAATGTAAATGTGTGCATGGTTGGTGATCAAGCACAAGGAATTCTGAAAAATATAAATGACTACCAATCATTGAGCAAATGACTGACAACTGCCAAACCAGTTGACATGTACTTTTAAATGCTTTTAGAATAAAGACCAAATAAATAAATAAATAAATAAATAAATAAAAAAGGAAGGAAGGAAGGAAGAAAGAAAAACTCTCTCGGTCTTCCATGCTGCAGAGATATGGCAAAAGTATTTGTTTCTTGCAAAAGTATCATTTGAAAGCACAGGGTGACAAAGGATAAGAAAAATGGAGTAGGTGAAGCAAGGACAACAAGCAGAGCAATACAGTTGCGATTGGAAGTGGTTTTTTTAAAAAGTCATTTACTCAGTATTCTCTAACCAACGGGGTTGACATCTGTAAAACAACTTTGGCAAAATAAATAAGAATGGATAAAATCCAGTAGTGTATGCACAATGAATCAGTAGGGAGTTAGTGAACCAACTCTTCCATAAATTCTACTGATTCAGCAGGTTTCTCTGGTTGTGATGTACTACTAGATTTCAGCCAATGAGTACTCTTCTTGGAAGACCAAACAGATTTCTGTACTAGAACTGTCAGAATTTACTACAGGATTAAGCCAGTCCCCAAATTATAATCAAATGCAAAAAAAGACTAAACAAATTAATGGTTAGACATCACTGATTTTCTGCTCACATGTTCTACTAATGCCTAGTAGGCCATTCTATTGCCACAGCACTCTCAAACACTTCAAGTTTATACACACTGTGAATGTGTAAAGGAAGCATTAACATTACTTCCTGATGTAGGAACTGAAGTATGATTTTGAAAAGAGATTATACCCATGGAACCTCCCCCACCAGCTACTACAATATTAGATTTTTTTTAAAATGGTATGTTGCTTTTTCTAAAAAGTATTATATTCATAGTGTAAATGTATGTTATAACCATTTTTAAATTTATTTAATTTATCCAACTGAGGCCAAAAGTAGGCCAAACACAGCTTTTATTGTAAGTACAAGATATTGTCATAGAATCACAGAATAACTGAGTTGAAAGGGGTCTATAAGGTCATCCAATTCAACCCCCTGCTCAATGCAGGAATCCAATTCAAACAAGAACTGACAGATGGTTGTCCAATTTTCTCTTGAATGCCTCCAGCATTAGAGTGCTATCCTATTATAGTTATACAGAATTAGACCACTTGGAAGAAAAATCTATACTACAATTATAATATCTGAGAGTATCTAATACATGTCTCATATGCTTGTAGAAAAAAGAGTGTGTGAAGCAGGAAAATATTCCAGCAGTTTATTCTGACAAACCAGCCAGGGGTTGTTGTTTGTTTTAAATGCATATCTCAACTATGCTTGAACTATATGCGCTCATTTAGGGATACATGAAATGGTCCCAGAGAAGAACAATGTATAAACCAAATGGGTCATGTTCCAATGCTCAGCACGTACAAATGGCCATCTATTTTTCAAAATCAAGCAGGTAGGGATGTCAGATGGAAACTGAAATACAGATATAGCTAGCTTATCATAGTTCCAGCTTGTTCACATTTCATGCAAGGCCCTGTGGTCATTTCAGAATACCCTGTTTTCCATTATAAATTAATCATAGGAGCAGCACGGTCTGCTGTCAGGCACCATGGAAATACAACCTGTCTGACAAACCAAATTCTTCCCATCTTTTATTTTTTTAAGCAGCTTACTTTATGTTCTTCTTCACAAAGCAACTATCAGGAGGGAAATTTGTATTCTACAAAGCATTAGAAATATAGACATTTTCCATTTTTAAGAGCAGCTCATATTGCTCTATAAAATGAAAAAAAGTTATTTTTTTTTGTTTTTCTTCCAGAGATGGGAATCATGACCTTATAAAAAGACACACAGGAACTGATTGTCTAGTTAAATGTTTTTGTAATAACCTTTTAAGCTACTAGCCCAATAGGAATTACTACAAATATTATTTTTGAGGATATGTAATGAAGAACATATTTTTTCAAATCACCTGATCTCTGGAATACCACCTTAAAAAAATTTCCACATCACATCCAGCAATAAAGTTGGACTTCTTGTTAAGGGGCTATTTACACATGGCAAGTACAAGAAGGAATGGAACCACAAGCAGCTTGAGGGGTAATTTTGAGCACAGAAATATCAGAAAGAAGGGAGTGGTTAATCTACCATTTCAAATTGTCCCTTTGAGATAACTTCCATTCCCCTGTGGCACAGTGGTCAATGCTTCTGAACGAGTGATTTCAATCCTGCGAAGGGGAAATCCCTTGTACACGGAAATAGGCTTGGGAAAATGTAGTTGATGAAAGGGTTACACCAGTTCACTTCAGTGGAGTCTTAAAGTTTAACATACTTTCAGCAGAATAGGTTTTGTGAAAAGCTTATGCCACAATGAATGAGCTGCTGCAAGAGCACAACACCCATTTCTCATAGTTACCCTGTATATATTATTAAGTGCCAGGGATGGGGACTCAAATCGCGGGACTCGCTATCAAGTTGGACTTAAGCCACACTGGTGACTTGACTTGGTTCCCCCACCACCACCATGACTCAGACTCGACTTGCGACTTGGAACCCACCCATTCCCTCCCTTTTTGCTGGGGAATAAGAGCTTGTCTTTAATAGGGATGCAGACTTGGGTCTTGGAACTCAGGACTTGGTACCAAAGATTTGGACTCAGACTCAGACCCAAATACTTGCCAACATCCCTGTTAGGTGCACATTCTACTATTCTTACCAGTGTACAGAACATCAACGTGTGGAAAAGTCCTCAGGCACACTGCCTGAATCAAGAACCCGATGCTTTCAGTTCTACATAAGATTAACATCTTTCACACACTTCCAAAAATGGGGAAATGGAGACAAGTATTACAAATTGTTGTGTTTACTTCACTCTTGATTTTCCTGTAAAATATAATCTCCTTGGATCTATATATTACCTCCTGAGTGGCAGAACTATGAAAAATTGTAGCGAACAAACAATATATTTTATAAAAAATTTAGCTATCTGTTAGACATAAAATGCTGAACTAAACAGTATTGGAGAACCCACTAAAGGTACGGACAAATTAAAATGATTCTTTGTTCAGAAACTATGTGGAATTTTGAAAATGCCAGCAGCAGCTATAGCTCAGAATAAGCAAACTGAACATCAAGAGATTAAGAAAGGATACAACTGTCCAATTTTAGAATGAAACAACTACAGATAATTAATTTTGTTTGGGCAATTTCAACACCAAAAATACAATGGCTCACTGGAGAAAATTAATTCCATTAAGCACAGTACAACTTTCTAGAAAGCAAAACATCCACTTTCTTGTTCCCAGTCCCTTCACATATTCCAATAAAGCTTCCTCCACTGCGTAGGACATCCAAGCTAGCTATTTTCAGCGTTCTGTTTTATTTTTGTTTTGGACAAATACAAGTTTTAGCAGTTAGCTTCCTCATACAAAGTTTGAGCAATTTCTCTGAGCCACACCAAAACCAGATAGATTTTCAGGTCTTTCTTTTTCCTGTGGAACTAAGAATATCCTTCCCTTTCTCATCATAGCTTTCAACTTTGTATGCAGTAGGAGAAGAAACGTGAAGTGCAGCTTCATTTTAACTCTGGAGTTGCTCCACTCAAATTATTATAGACTGATGAACTCTGTTGTCAAGACATCTCCTCTTGCCTTTCTTCACATACACAATTCTCCAGCTGTGCATAGGTGTATAAGTAAGATGAAATTTTAAGATCATTTGCAGAGACATAGCCTGCATAAGACACATAATGCAGCATGTTAGTTCAAATCTAGAAAAGCAGCTCAAGAACCCTCACCAAAGAAAAGTTAAAAAAATATACAAATGTCATCATATCACCAGCAATTACAGACTGATTCTTATGCCTTCCCGAAGCTGGACCAGATATTTCCTGTATAAGACGCAATACGACAACAAAGAGAGAAAAGAGTTTATAGTTTGTCAAACAGAGAGCAGTGAGACTGCTAGGAAGTCAGTAAGATAGTCTCTAGACGCCTAAGTGAAATGGGGAAACCCCAGTTTTAGTGGCATGGGCTGGCCATGAAAAAGGCAGAAGGGATAGTTTTTGAACAACGTCAGGACAAATAAAGAGGGCACATTTATTTGCTCCAAGGAAAGGGAGATCTAAATGTCTTCATTTTTTTGGTTGGACTTATTTAGAAATTCAGGCTAAACTAAATGATGGGATAGATTCTTGTACAGAATATGGGACACATGTAAGCCTCTAACACCTCCAGTGTTTTGCCCTCTTAACTAGCGAGGACTCTCGCACACCAGAGTCTTCACTAGTTACCAACTATACTTGCTTTGAGATCTGCACCATCTGCACTCTACCAATTGTTTGGCTTGTTTCATCACCCACAGATCTTCAAGGAGAATTACAGGCTCCATTACACTGGAGTGGGAACTTAGGAGCCACTGTATTTACCATCCTTTCTATCTCACTATTCAACGGTGAGACCAAGCCTCAATTGCATCACCAACTGTGTCAGCCACAAATTCCCCCAGAACATTCAGGAATCTTTTGGATTCCATAGTCGCCAAGGATGGAACGTTTTAGTGGGTTCCTGCCCCTGCAAGATTACGTGAAAATATAATCAGTACAATGAGCTGACCAGAGGCAGAATGAAAGAGCAGCATTTTTAAACAACACAAAAGAAATGATTTTGATTAGTATAGACTGACAAAATAGAAATTATGGTTAAAACCAAGATGAAAATATTAGGCTTCCAAAGAATGTGGTTTATTAAACAGCAAAGGATCTTCTACAGGAAGTAGAAGAAGCTTGTGGTTGTTGATTTTTTTTAATGATTGAAGAAAGTAGTAGCCACATGCAAAAGGAAACAAATCTTGCAGTTATAGGGAATGGACAAGACAGCATTATGATCTTTCAATACTACTCATGCAGCATATCACTGGGTTCAACTGCAATTTAATTTTATCTGTTTCTGAGTTTGGTGCTGCTGTATTTTTTTAAGTTTATGTTGTTTTACTGAGTGTCTGTTATCTTAATAGCTTTTTAAAAATTTTGTCTGCTGTCTTGAGGGCAATTTTCCTTTGTCAAATGAGTATATTTATCATGATGAAAATTTACGAAGGATAGAAATACATAGAAAACTGTTATATATCATACACACATAAACAAATAATAGAAAAGCATCCAGTAGTTTGGAAATGAATGATAGCCACTCACAAAGAAATAGTTATTTCTACATCCCTAGGGGATGCCCCACATATATTTTAATTTTGTAAGCTAAAGAAAAAGTGAAGATGCTCACATTCCAAATGAGTCCAATGCAATATGCTCAATGCTTGACAGGAACCAGGGAATGCTGGATACCAGCTGGAAAAGAAAAACTGAAAACTGAAGGGAAGTGGGATATTACCCTGCTTGAGTCCATGACTCTTTACAAAATCCTGGAGGCAAGCATGACTTGCTGTCTGGAGGCAGCACTTTGAGCGCCAAGTGTGGCCGGGCTTCAGTTACCATCAGACCCAGCCAGTATGCCAAATTGTGGGGAATGACAGGATAAATAGTTCAACAGTGACTGTAGGGCCACAGAGTTCCCACCTGTTTAAGGGTCTAGGAATACAGTACAACCTTTGTTATAGCTTTGGCCTGTTTTTTTTTTTAAACCAAAAAACACCAGATTGCTGAGATTACAGATACAACAGTCTTTGTATATCATTGTATTTTTTTTTGTTTAAAATATTTATACCCTGTCATACAATCTCACTCTTATGTTTGAGAAAGTGGACTTGATCCACAAAAGCTCACATTAAAACATAGTAGTTAGGCTTTAAGGTGCCACATCGTTTCTTTGTTTGTTTGTTTATAAATATATTTGGATTTTTTTTGTCTGATATGCTTGCACAGACTAACACAGCTAACACTTGCAAAAATACTTGTCAGATGTGGTTTCTCCATTGAGATCAATGTGGGTACCACTCACAGTGTTACCTGAAGCAGGTCTCTTTAACCTATGGCAAGGCAGAGCTAGCCTGCTCCTACAAAACTGGCTAAGAAAAATATAGTCAGATTCCTGAGTGGAACAGGAAAATAGACACAGACATTAAAAGAAAAGAACAAATAAACACCTGTCCTGTCTACCAAAAGGTAAGCCAGTCAGATGCAATACATTTGTGATATCAAGCAAGATATCTCATAAAACTTACAAAAAGCCCCTGCAGTGAATGAAAAGCAGCTACCAGAACTCGCTGAATGGAGCATTAAAATGGAGGTGCTTGACTTTAAGATGCAATTTTTACTCTCCTGGCCTCAAGGTGGCCATTCTGCAAATGAGATCTATTCTGCTGGCGTGCACATTCAACGGTTTTTATGAAGCAGCTTGGAAAACCATCAAATTAAGCTATTCACCATTCTCCTGCAGTTTGGGCACAAATGTTTTAAATGTAATTGCACAAGAGACCACATATATTGTGGCCTTTCAGAAGTCATCTGGAATCAGTTTTTCTGTTTTCCAAAAGGTCTTTCCAAGTGAAGTGGAAATTGAGTTCCAAAACTCATTCCAGTTTAAGATGAAGCCTCTGTGCCTTACAGACAAATAGGAGGGGCTGAGGATATAGACAATGGAATGGGAGACCTTGGAGCTGAACTATACAGGAAACTAAATTAACTCTCTTTAAGAAGAAAAACAGCAGTTCTTTGAGACAAAAAAAAAATAGTTTCCATAGAATGTCCACATGTGCAGAGACTAAATCAAGTTAATGAAGATTTATACGAAAATAAAATCAGTAAAAATATTTCCTTGCACATTAGGGAGGAAATGGTGAAAACTCTTAAGAGGATGGTGTTTGGATCTCTTCATCAGGCAAGTTAGTGCTCTCCAGATGTGGACTGAAATTCCCAATACTCCCAGTCAGCATGTCCACAGAATGTCACTTCCACCCAAAACCAAACCAAACATGCAGAAATTTGCCTGAATATTAAATACATATTTGTCGCAGTCATATAGTAAACACATATATGGGGATTACCTAATGAGATCAACCTTCCTTAAGTTGGTTTCTTCCGGATGTCTTAGTCTACAACTGCCCAAGGGCCCAACAGCTTGGCAATGGTCAGTAATTTTCTGAGCTGTGGTCCCAAACACTGGGTTAAGGAACGCTGATTTGTTGTCTGAGCTGGATAACGGCATGTGTGTGTGTGTGTGTGTGCGTGCGTGCACGCACACACCATCATTGGAGGAAATAAGCCACAACTGTATTGCTTACAACTGCCAATAGTCCTGGCATGAGCACAGAGGACAGGACAGATCTGCATCAGCCAACCCACATGCTGGCTCATGGTGAGCCATGGTGACCAGAACGGTAAGATTTTGCCACTCTGTGGCTACACCTGCCACTGTGGAGCGGAGAGTGCACAGCCCCCCAGCTAGGTCCTCCACCCCACCCCATGAAGGGGAATCGCCAGGAAAGGTCAAGCACCTTCTGGACCCTATTCTCTTTTTTCTCAGATCTATCCTCATGCTTCCAAACTGTCCCCAACAAAGCTATGACAGAGAAAATAAATCCCATGCTCAACCTCAACACTGCCTACAAACCCAACAGAAACCAAGGAGGGAGGAGGATGAAGGTCTGAAGCAGAATGGCTGCTGAGGGCCTGGCATGCTTTTTATATATTCCACAGGTGGGTTGCGGTGAAAACCTCTTCACTCAGGACTGCCTGCAGAGCTAGTTCTGCCTCTGGTCACCCTGATTGGTTGGGGACTCCAGAGCAGGAAAAAGCCCCAAAAAGGGGAGGGGGAACCCAAAGGCATCTGAAAAGGAGACTTCTGGTGATGAGAAAATAGTGGTCACCATGCTTCCCCCACACCACCACCACCACCAGATCTATCTGTCCAGTAAGTCAAGGGTATTATCTGAAACAATGGCAAGAGTCCTGTTATTTACATAAACAAGTCAAATTGCTGCTAGTTAAGAAGTCAATGCTTGTATTCCTCATTGCCCATGTGTCATGTGCTATGAGGATAACAAGTTTTTACTTTGCAGGTAGCACCAATTTGCCATCATAATTTATGTTTTTTGACTTACATGGACATATGTAAGTCATAGGATTCTGGACAGTGTTATAGAACTATGCCACCTGTCAAAATGTCTGCACAGATAAACTCTGAGAAGTGTCTACCAAAATGCTTACTCTTTCATATTTGTAGGTTCTAGTTTCCAATATAGCACGGTCTTTAAGAAAAGGAAAAGGAAAATTTGTCAAGATATTATAGCGATAGAAGAGTGCTTATATAATTAAGCTAGATCAATCAAACAGCATTGCACTGTTGTAAAATAAACTATAAATAAGTGTAAATAAACTGAGTTAGATATCACCGAACTGGCATTTGACATGTAATATCCAAATTTTAATTCCTGCACTCTGGCCAATTTCAGATAATTCTATTAAGGAATGGTTGAGGCAGATCAACAGTTCTTTTGCTGCTTTTTTTTTAATTGTGGTTTTTACAGATTTGTGGCTGTTTGAAATGCCTTGTTAAATCAGGGTTCCAGAGAATCCTGGCTTATCAGAATCAAGCAGTTGTAGAAAAGCACACTATACAATTTTTCCTGCTTTTCTTCTTCTACAAGCAGGAGCATACTAAACATTCCATCCAGAGCCAAGCAAGAGTGATTGAGCAGTATGCACAAGAACTGCTGCTTGATCCTGATAAGCCAGGATTCTTTGGAACCTGGAAGCTGGCTTACAGTGATGTATAAACTAGGTCTTCAATTATTGGGATATCTGTGTGTTGATGACCTTTAACTGTGTTCAAGAATGTATGGAAATAGTAAAGCTGGTTTTGGAACCACAATGCAATTCAATGCAAAGTTCTTGAAAACATGCTTTCAATTTTGCAAACAAGTCTCTTGCAACAAAGATGACTATCTGAAGTTTATTCACAAAGCTGCTTCTATCAAGCAGGTTTTAGAGGTGAGGCACAAATGCCTGAGGAATTCTGAAGCGTGTGGGTTGCTGGAATCACTCACATGCAACACATTCAGGATTTATGGAAGTTTTCATGAAGTGGCTAAGGGTGGAGCAATCCTATTTAAAATAGAGGAGCTGTGGAAAATCCTTTTGAAAACATAAGGGATGGGAAGAATAAAAAACTAGTTGAGTACTGGAGATTTCTTCTTAAGCCACTGGAGGATGTAAGTAATGGAAAGTGAGTATTCACCTGAGAAGGAAGAGGACTGGAGCGGAATAACTTAAAGCAAAGTGTGTGGGAACAGTTTCAGATCAAAAGGAATCACAATAAAAGCCAGACTTAAACTTGCACATTGTGCAAATCAACTCTTCTGTGCATGTGTCTCTGAGAGAGACACAGAAAGAATCCATAGAGAAATTTAGACTTAATTGTGTTATCCATATAAAATGGAATCATCTATGTGCAACACACTTGGGGTAGCCTAGAGTTAACAAACAAACAAACAAAAACCACTAGATAGGAAAAACTGCCAACAAGAGGAAAAACTTCCCAAATCAGTCTGATAAGGACTCACTGTGTTCAACAGCAGAGGAATATTAACTGCATGATAAGCTACAGAAATAGAAAACCAGGTGGGGAAGGAAACGAAAAAGAGTATCTTGATAGATACTGGGCCTGTAAATAGGAATACTCCATATTGCCACACTGTTGTTGCTGCTCCCACATGTGTGAACAAAATACAATGGGGGAATGGAGATGACGGTCCAGACCACAGACCAGGTGCCCTAATTTGTATGAAACGAGATGCAATGATAGAAAACCTATTTTGGCATGGAAGAAACAAAGACACCACTGAACAAATGAGATCACATGGGTCGATTTATACTACCCTGGAACATACATAGTATTAAAAAATGGCAGTGATGTTGAAGTGGAAGTTTTAAAATGAATTGCACACCCTGACAAGAAACATAGGACATGCCATAACTTATCAACAGAGCGGTCCATCAAGTCTGTTATGCTGTCTCCAATAGAGACAAATCATTGATATGGAAACAGAACCCCCTTCTCCAGAATGTATAACAAATACAATGTCCTGGTCTGAGAGGAATATTTTTTTTTCCTGCACAGATGTGGTCTTGTTTGAGGAGCACACATCTTTATACTAACAGCTAAAATACAATGTGCTTTTCCTGCTGTAAGTGTTATATAGCAGGCAATGTAGTGAACATCTGCTTTCTTACACACAGACAATCTCTTCACAGGATGTTAAAATGTTAAAAATTGAAGAATATTACTGGAATTGGGGTCACTGAGATTTGTTTTTGGAACCTGGGGATCAATGAGACAATTAATTAATTAATTTTACTTCTATCCCACCCAACTAGTGATGAGCCACTACTCTGCATGGCTTACAAAGCAGCATATAGCACAGCATTCAACCAAAAATAACAAACCAACATTCTAAGCATAAAGTACTATAACAAACCCTCAAACAGATGGCAATAGCAAATCAGTTAAGAATTGTGCAGAATGGGTCAGGAAGTCTCTCACGTGGGGAGGATAGAACTGAATGCTTGTTTGAATAGTACAGTTTTCACATGCTTCCTGAAGGACAGAAGGGAGGGAGTTTGGTGCACATCAACAGGCAGCAAGTTCCATAATGTCGTGGCCACCACTGAGAATGCCTGGTTCCTGGTGGAAGTTTCCAGGGCCTCTCTCAGGGTAGCCACCAGCAACAATAAAACCGCATTTCAAAGAGCTCAGCTCAGTATCACTTCAAATCATCAGTACTACATAAAGACAAAGATTTAGATCATTGCCTCGAGGCATATGTACCCTACACCTTACAAAAATGAACTGAACATTAGGCACTATACAAGATGACAGTGGGAGTGTGATCACCTCCAGCAAGTAAGGAAAACAAGCAGAAAAAGGAGGGACACTTTGTTCAAACAAAAGTGCTTTTCTATTCATGCTAAGCAATGCTGGATGGCTGCGGATTATTGGGTACACAGAAAATGTATTTGTATCATCATTACCAAATAATCATAGTTATCTATTAGAAATTTCAGATCAGAGATCAGGCCTCCTTGCTCACAGAATGTAATTTCCTGATGAGGATTTGAGTATGCCAGGAAAGCTGAGATCAATATCATCAGGAGGCAAAACAGTGTTAATAGTCTAGACCAGTGATGGCGAACCTATGGCACACGTGCCACAGCTGGCACGCAGAGCCCTCTCTGTGGGCATGCAAGCCATAAGTCGCTATTGAGAAATACTTACCCATCCTCCGATCCCGGGTTTCGGGAAGAACTCTTGGGAAGGGAGGAAGAGCCAAGATGGCAATGGCCGCTGCTGCCACAAACACACACATGCACACACACGCCTGGACAGCAGGCATGGAAACACCCGGCTCCTGCCGCCTGCGCCTTTAAGGACTGCAGCCAGAGGCAGAGTGGGGATTGTCCTGGGCAGGTGCTGGAGGTTGTGCAGCTGGAGGACTGGGACTCTTTGGGACGGTCGTGGTTGGTTTTGTGTTGCAGTTTGGGCACTCGGGCTCAAAAAGGTTCACCATCACTCGTCTAGACTCTTGGAAGGGTCAGCAAAGGCAGAAGGATCAAAGTTGAGACACCAAACCTAGAAGTAGCCGTGCTCTTCAGGAATTAAAAGTCACATCAGCAGAAAAGAACTGATACTTTCAGTAGAGATTATGTAAAGAAATTCTTGAAGGGCAGATGCTGAGCAACAGCAGCAGTAGAAGGCAACACTATTAAATAATCTTTTATAGGAAATAGCAGTGATACTCAAACTAACTCTTGTTAGTACTACACAGAAGGCAGCAATGGTAAATCAGTTCTGAATATCTCATACCTGAAAAGCTCTATGATGGGACAATCCAAAATGCAACAAGATATAGTGCTAAAAGATTAGGTTGTCAGGTTGGAAGAAAAACCTACCAACATAAACATCATTCTAGTCTATGACTAAAAATGCTGAAAAAGAAGCTAAACATCATTCTAGTCTATGACTAAAAATACTGAAAAAGAAGCTAAAGATGCTGAAAAAGAAGCTTTTATGCAAGTGCCTTGAAGAACACTGAGCACATACTAGAACAGAATGTGATAATAATCATGAGTGACTGAAATGGAAAAATATGTAATAAAGCAGAATCCAATTGTGAGGGAAATGGATGTACAGCATCTGATTGGAGTCGCAGTCCCTTCCCCATCCATGGTTTGCACAGTACAATGGGAAAATCAGATAAACAGTAAGAGTAGCAAGTTGTACCACTTATCTAGAAAGTTTAATGGGGCTTCTGGATTTCACTGAGGTAAGGCTGATGCACTGAACAAGAGGATTGGAAAAAAACATACAGGATAGAGTTATCAGTGGGTATTGGCATAGGGATGAAGTAGTATGGTTCTGATTCAGAGTCTGGAGGAAAAATAACCAGGATTCCCTAGCCAGTGACTCTGGGAGTCATAATCTAGAAAGTAGCATTTCCAAACTCAGCTCTGGTAATTACAGGAAACAAACATGGGAGGACTGTTCCTTCTGCATTTCATTGGTGATTCAGTTTGAAATAAGATGTCAGAACAGAGTGCAATACCCTTCCAATGTTATCTAACCATGCTTTACTAATGTTCTTTTGAGGCACAAAGAGAAACAGAGGGATATTGATTGTGAAAATTGAACATGAAAATACATTTACAAGACTTAGGCTGCTGTTGATCTGAAGAGGAGCGGAAACTGAAGGAATGGAGAAAGGGACCAGAGATATAGCACTGTAGATTAGACTGCTAAAGATATATCTACATTTAATACACTACAAAGTTTGAATTGAATTAATTAAATTATTGTTGTAGCTTTAAATGATGGCAAATAATACTGATTTCACAAGAATCAGTGTGGTATAGTGGAAAGAGTGATGGACTAGGACTCTGGAGAACAGGGTTCGAATTCTCACTTGGCTATGGAAACTTACTGGTGCAATGGAACTGGTAAAACCACTCCTTAAATATCTCACTAGACATGGTGACGAATAAAAAAACGGATCGAGATATTCATCAGAAATTGCTGATTCGTTAAATATTTGTCCCTTCATATTCGTGGGTTCCAGAGACTCCAACAAATATGAAGGGATGAATATTTCCCCATTTTTATTCGTCCCCTATAGGAAGAGAGGGAAGGCTAGCTGATCGGCGGGCCAATAGGCAGCCACCCACCCCCAGAGCCACCCCCCACAGCCTATCCCCCACCCCTTCCTCTCCCTACCTTAGCCGCCCCCACCCCTGCCGACATCCCCCACCATAATTGCTGCCACCGCCATCTCCAGCTGGCCTCCGCAGCCACGGCCTGTAGAAAGGGACATTGGCTGCCCTTTGCAAAGATGGCGGCTGCGGCTTCATTTAGGGTAGGGAAGCTGCAGCTGCCATCTTTGCAAAGGGCAGCCTGGATTCCCTTAGCCTGCCTCTTTTTTAGGAACCCCCCACAAATCGATGAATAAATCCGTGCTTCGTCGGTTCATGGGGGGGAGCTTCATGCTTCATCAACTTTGACGCATCAGGAAACAGGACGACTCACCAAAATGGTGAGTCATCCCCATCTCTATATCTCACTTACTTTGAAGGCCCTATTAGGGTCACTTTAAGTCTGTTTCGACCTGACGGCACAGAACACATGATATAGACCACATTCCAACAATGAATACACCAGTCTACATCCTGTAGACAAAAGTTCCACACTTCAAAGACCATTCTTTTCTACTCCACATATTTTTACAGATATAAAATCAGGAAAATTAACAACGCTTGAAAGATTCAGCCACAGGTTCAGCCACAGGCAAGGGGAAAATGCACACACACCCCAACTACAGGAACCCTACAGGCTACGACATTTAATTCCTTTGAGTTATTCAAGAAATTCTGTTAATTACCAAAATAACAAAGAAAAAATTCTATGGGAATACATTTTAAATTAAGTGTGAATTGTTAACCTAGCCCAGAAGGAATATTCAATGGGAATCATTTCCATTCCAAATGATAAAGTATCAGACAAGCATCTATTGCTGACAGCACATGGATGGGAATGTCAAGTAAAAACAGAGGAAACATTGTCCCATACCCTACAAGCTCTCAGAATATGTCTGCACTATGTTTTCGCATGGGATCTGTTTTTCATTTTAACAACAGATATAAGTCAATTTGAGAGATCAAATGTTAACATCAAAATAAGATCTTGTATGATCTGAAATATCTATTTTCCATACAACAGCTCTAGTATCTGTGTCTGAAGTCTATTACTATATTCAGAAGCTATGTTTACTAGCAGCAACTACCAGTTAACACAAAATTTTTCACTACCCATAGTCAAATTCCAACAGCTGTAATCCTACTGATGTTTGAATAAGGCTTGTGTAACTTGCTACAATTAACTATGGCGAATTGCTAGGTGCCAGGGAACATGTCACCAGTGCAGTCAGGACATAATCAGGCATGTGATCAAGATATGCTCCAGTACCTAGTCAGTTAGCCTCAATCAACATTCTACAAGTTGAGATTCTGTGCATGCATCTGGTGACCCTGAAAACAAACATGCAGTAAAAATGAGTGGTGGAAGAGAGCATAGTTGTTCAAATTAATCTATCAAGTTTCTCCTTGCATTTCCATGTGAGGCTGGCATTTTTCTTCTAATACAGTCATTTTGCACTGCTACACTGACGATATGGATACACGGTGGTATCAAAGTTACTTGTGTTTGTATTGCACACTTCCTCTTCAAATTTTCAGATACTGCCAGATTTCAGATGCAACTGCACCTGCCATTGAATTAAGATATTTTTTGTCAATGTATCTCCAGGTAGTCAAATATCCCAAAGCAAGTCTGTGAATGTAGTCTCAGGGGAAGGGCACTTAAACCAGATTTCTGGATTGGTATTTATTTGGTGCAACTAGGGGTTGTGCTAGTTTAAAGAAGGAACATGAACGTAGGGTTCCAGACTTTAAATAATAATAGCAGAAGGAGTTTGCCACAAGATGGAACTCCTGCAGGCCACGTGTATGTGGGTGCTCGTGATTCTCTAATAGAGATGGACACAAACCGTTTGTTCATCCTTTGGATAAACAACTTGTAACACTGTCCTCAACATCCTGTGGGGGACAGGACATTTAGCAGATAACCCTATGGGGTTGCCATAGGTTGGGAGTGACTCAACGACACACAACAACAACAACTTTAACTAATGTTACAAGTTGAATATAGGCTTTTAATTTTTTTGTCCAGACAGATACATTTCAAAAATAAAATAAAATAAAACAAAATATAATAAAATAAAATATTTTTTTATTTTTCTTTATCTAATCATTTTCCTCCTTTCCTACCTACACTAAAATCCCATTTAAGGTAACTGCATTGATTTTAACATTCTTTATTGCTCATCTTTCCTATTTTATCACATGTAGGCCTATGACCAGGTCTCTACTCCCTGCAATGAACAATTTCCCTACTGAGTTTATACTAAAAGGGTATATTATAAGAAGACAGTACTTTCCCATTATCCAGTTATCGTATAATGGAATTCACATGGAACCAAGCTATTTGAAAATGAGTTCATAAATAAATTTTCAGAAAAGCTCATTTTAATGTGATTCATTCATTGAGGGGCCTGCAAAGAATGAATCAGGATAGATACTTATGATAGTAGTAATATCTTACAACAAATTGTGTGGTGTGGGATAAATATTATCTACTATTACATACAGTAAACAGTGTAACTTAGAGATGTATCACAATAATGATCAACAGTTAAGACATGTTTCAGCTATTCCGTTTTCTAACATATTTGCAACTGTGTAGCCTAAAATATCTGATCAATTCATTTAATTTTGTTGAATTTAGAAAATGGAATTAAACCTTTGAAACAAATTTGCAGCCATAGGCTTAGGTACAAGACAAGCAGCAATTTATTTAAAATAAAATTTGTGAATAAAAATGGGACGTTTAGAAGATAATCTCTGACAAGGAGAACAAATATAAAACTAATGGGATAAAAAAACAACACATTTCCCAAAATAAAAATTTCCAGAAACCTTTCAGAAAACTGCAGTATCTCTCTGCACAGGCTGGCGTTTGTCAACACATTGTATTTGCCTAGAACTTGAGAAAATGCCTGCCTTCACAGTCTGTTAAGAGATGTTGGCCAAAATATAAACCAGAGAACAGAAGAAAAATTATGACACTCTTTTCCTTGCCCACTGTCCTAAATATTGTGTATTTTGAGTGCCAGCCAGCAGTCATGACCAGATTGTCTGTGTTTTTTTGTACACAGTTTCCTCCAGAACCTCAGACTGTAGCCAGGATGAGTAAACACTAAAACTTCTTTCTGAAAAGCAGTTCCTCTTTAGCCTTTCTCTTTTCTGAACTTTAGTTCAGAAGTCTCAAAAAAAAGTCAACCTAGTTGCAGCAATAATTTCTAACAAAAATGCTGCTTTATATTAAATATGTAGCATGCAGCTGTATCACTTTTCTTCAACTATAGAGAAAGGATGGTTTTCTATCATGAAGGCAAGATGGAACAAAAGGTGCCTTCCCTTTTCACTCCCCATGTTTGTAAAGCAGGTCTTGTCCCTGGTTGACCAGAAGCTTCAGGTTATAATTTTAAAAAATAACACTGGCACAAATGAGGTTTCCCAAACACATCTTTCCATGTTTCCTTTCTGAACATGCCTGGGGAGTGAGGGCATAGAGCTGTGGTCATAGAACACTGCTATTACAATAAGAATAATAAAAACAGCAGACACAGTGTTAAAAATAACAACAGTAAAACACATCACAACCACTGTCTGGTCAAAAAATGGGAGATAATATTTTTATTATGGTCATGTGGTGTTATTTATTTATTATTTATTTATTACTTATTTATATACAATATTTTTACCCCACCTTTCTCCTCAGAAGGACCCAGTTATAGCCTGAGAAAACAACAGATCTTGCCTAGCGCCTAAAAGACAGCGAATGAATGCTCCAGCCAAACAGGGCTATAGATCAAGATCCACAGGTACTGCTGCTATGTAGGCTCTTCTTCCTTTAGCAACTACCCATCAAAAGATAGAAGGCAAGAATATCTCGAGAACAGCCTCCATGAAAACCTTGACTAGAAGCAAAGTGTGTTGCTTATATACAGCCCCATATCACTTAAAGAGCTCTCTGGGTGTTTTACAACATAATTATGTAGGCTACACATTGCGTGCGCCCCCCAGCAAGCTGGGTACTCAGTTTACTGACCTCAGATGGATGGAAGGCAGAGTCACCCTTGAGCCAGCTATCTGAACCCACTGGGATTGCACTCAGTCTTGACTGCAGTACTGCTGTTTTACTCTGTGCAGCGAGGCTCAAACTGGAAGGGAGGTTTGTGGGAGGATTAAATGTACTTCAATCTCAGGCTTCAAGATTATTATTTAAAATCCAAAGGAGCCTCGAAACACAGTGTTGTGCACTCAAGACATTTTAAATACTTGAATGTTCTTATATTAGTCAATCATTGGCCAAAACCTAACAGTTGAAGAACCACACCAGTAAGGCTATAACACAGTGGGCTTTCCCCTCTTGTCAGCTCCCCTTATATTCATACCACTCTTGCAGTCAACTTCATAAGCCGTGAAGCAACAGAGAGCCTGCTGCAGAGGAAGAAAAACTTATGGAATCACGCTTATATTTGTGTACGTATACAGGATTCTGGTCATTGTTCATAATCTGGCCGATACATTTGAATCACCTCTAATTTCTAGACAGTGTTAGAGTAATCTAATGTCAAATTTACTAGAGCATGCATAATTATGACCAGATCTCTCTCTAACAGGTGATTTCTCTGACACAGCCAAAACTGGAAGAAAGTACTACAAGCTACTAATGTCAGGTGAGCATGCAGCAGTAAAGCTAAATGAAGCAGCAACCCACACAGTGAGTCTGGGATTCCTAAAGGGCAATACAATCAATCTAGAATAAGCAGGACATCACTTTCTGGAATTTATAGACTATTCACCAACAGCACCTCTGCTTTATACGGTTTAGCCTCATGGAGAATAAGGCTATCAATGGCTACTAATAAAGATGACAAAGTATTCCTCCTTGTATCAGAAGCTGTATGCTTGTCAACATCCATTGCTGAGGAATATACGAGAAAGGATGCTACTGCGTTCATGTCCAGCTTCTGCTCAGTCTCAGAACAGAATGCTGGGCTGCAAAGGTCTTTGATTTGATTCACCATGGCTCTTCCTATGTTCTTACCTAGACTGAGCTTGGTTGTTAACATTCAGTCAGTGCATTACTAACTCCAGTAGCCTGTTCAGGATATCTAGGACCACACATAGATTTGATGAAAACAACAGAACTTAACAAATATTATTGGTATATTGATGATACTCAACTCTCAGTATTACCAATGACTGTTCTCTACTGTTTCATATCATAATGAGGATATTGATATTTGCAGAACTTTGCAAGTATTTACAGCATAACTTTCACAGCACCACCAGGAATTTGCCTGCCAGGTATGTGATGACTCAGACCCCCTAGTCCAACCAGTTAATTGCATCAAGTGCCATCAAGGTGGCCAGAAGAATCAACAGACACATACTCCTCCTTTTCCTCTCCCAGTGAAAAGATAACTACCAGACTGACAAAGGCAACATTTGTCCCCAAGCTGGCCCAGAAACAAACTGGAAACGGATGTACAAATATATATAATCCAAGAAAGCCTGAAGTTTGATAGAAGCCATCTGTTAAAAGAACCTTGCCTTAAAAAGATAAAAAATATGCATGTACGCCATAAGTCAGAACTGACTTGATGGCACACGATGATGATGATGATGTATGTATGTATGTATGCATGTATGTATGTAAATATTTATATGCCACTGTGATGATTGCCCCACGTCACTCCTGTCACTCATAGTCTGGACCTAATTTGCATGAGCCTATGGGAGGATTGGAGGGGCGGAGTCAGCAGATATATAAAGGTTTGGCAGGAGGAGTCAAGTAGGAGAGATAAGAGATGGGATAAGAGATGATATAAGAGCTAAGATAAGAATTTGGAATCAGAGATAGAGGAGAGTCAGATGGGAGTCAGTGGAGAGAGAGTTAGAGAGAGAGAGAGAGAGAGAGAGATAGTTGGGAGATCTGAGGTGTGATTAGTGAGAAGAGTGAATAGTAACCTGTAAGATCAAATAGAAGATTGTTATTGATGCTTGATAAACCTGAAGAAGATACTTATGATTTATTATAGAAACATCTGTAACCAATAAACCTGTTTTATTTAAAAGACAGTGATGAATGGACCTTTATCTTTCTGAAGCAAAGTACGTTGATTTAGTGATCAACTGATGGCAGCGTGTTTAAAGGAGTTTGGTTTGCCTTCATGTGCTCTGTGGTTGGAAGATAACCAGGGGCAAACGTCACAGCCACCTTTCTCCCCACAGAGAATCCAGGGTGGTTCACAGCAATTAAAATTATACAATGCTCACAGGTTTAAAATATCATTAAAACGATAAGAACAATTAAACATTTGTCAATATTAAAAAGATGAAAAGCAATTTTAACAAACATTTAAAAAATATTTTAAAAATCTCTAAATTTAACAAATACAACATTCCTTAAATCCTAATTATCGTTAAAAGCCTTCCTGAAAAGGAAAGTCAGCAAGGAAGAACAAAAGGGAGGGGGCCAACCTGGCTTCTTGGAGCAGTGTATTCCAAAGGTTGGGAGCAGCCAGTGAGAAGGTCCCCTCTCACATCCTCACTAAATGAGCTTGAGAAGGTGCTGGAGCCAAAAGAAAGGCATCCACAGAATACCTTAAAGGCCAAGAATAGTGTGAAAATATCCTTCAAATAGTCTGGACCCAAGCTGTTTAGAGCTCTATAGGTAATAACTAGCATTTTGAACTGGTCCCAAAAACAGACTGGAAGTCAGTGAAGCTGTAACCAGTACCAATCAGCAGTCTGGTTGCAGCATTTTGAACCAGCTGAAGTTTCTGAATAGTCTTCAAAGACAGCCTTACATAGAGCACATTGAAGTAACCCAAACAAGATGCAAGTACCAGAGAAATAGGTGGCAATCTTTAAGCTCAGTGCTTAGTAAAGGTATCTTTTAAAGGTATATTAAAAGTATTGCCAAATTGCCAAGGGTGCTGTCATCAATGCTGCAAGCATTTTAAGGATTTTTTTTGTTCCAAATCTCTTAAAAGCCTCAACAGATTATATATATGTGTACCTTTGACTGGAGTAGTTCGGATAGCATATTTGTAGAATTACAATTTTTAATTTGACATGTAGTTTCTTTCTCTGACAGGTTAATTTCTGACCTTTGATAGATAAGCCAAGTCATTTGTCTCTTGCTGTCTTGTCTATTCTACAATGGCAAGTATACCATTTTATTCCCATGTATCTGACACTCCTAAGACATGTCAAGTCCAACAAAAGAAAACAATTTTTTCATAATTCAGCATTCTGGTCACTTGCATTCCCCATGGCAATATTATATTCAAACTAGCCTGCTGTTCACATTAGTTTCTGCTTCATTTGCAATTTGTATCTAATGTCAGAAAACACAGCAGACTTCTAATTACTGCCAAGAATTTTCTTTTCCTGTTTCCCTTGCAGAGCTTGTTAGCCATATGAAGTCTTTTGATATTCAGCCTCTTCCCTTTTTTGTTCAAAATACACCATGATGACTGAAAAACAAATCAGACCCATGTTTAAAGATATTTTATGTATTCCAGTCGTTTCTCTTGAAGGGTGAAACTATAAAACAGATAATTTTTTGAACAGAACAACGGCTGTTGCTTCTTTTAAAGTATGAACCTAATAATCAAAACATGCCTTAAGTAGGCTGATAAAAATAATACTCTTACCTTAGTTAACTTCTTACTCCTCCCGGGGGCTAACACAGCAACTTGCTCTCAACAATCTTTACATTTGTTCAAGCAGTAAAGGAACACCAGGTGTTCGTTCCTCTTCAAGGACTTAGCTTCTACTCTGCCTTTTAATCAACTAAGTGCAACTCTATTTCAGCTTTCCTTTCACCTTTCAGCTCATCATGAATGGGCCTTGCTACTCTCAATCAGAGGAATGCTGATGTTATTGTACCTATCCAGACTAATCACATATCATTAAGGGCCTTCAGTATGACCCAGAACTAAACATTATTCTGCACCTTAATACTTAGATGACCTTCACAGGAGGCTGTAGAACATATTTGACATGTTAAATTTCCAGAAAGATAGTGCAGAAATTATCTCCTCAGGTACTTAGGCAGCTTTGGGATGATAAATGTTCATGCTTCTGTGTATATTATACTGCAGGGGGAGGCAGAATTTAGTAGTCTATTCATAATTGGGATTTACTTGGGTGGGTTGAAAATTTATTTTGCAGAGAATACTTTATTATGCAAGCATTCATATAGGTCATATTTATTCCATTTTTTCCTCCAAGGAGCTCAGAATAGTACACATGGGTATTCTCTCTCCAACATTTAATCCTCAGATCATATTTACTTTTATTATTTACTGCTATCATCAAACACATAATTTCAACAGAATTTGCTTGCATGGTTGCACTGGACTGTGATAAATACTGGTTAGCTGCTAGAATCACGCCAGTGGTAAAGTGGATTATATAAATATTTGTTCTGCATATAGTGTAATATAGCTGTGATACGTAACACATCTGCATGAATGCAGAATAAAGTAAGTGTGCTACTTTCTTTCCACAAGTGGGTGCAAAACATTTTAAAAACATGTTCCTTTCAAGAAGACTGTCTTTCAAAAACAACTAAGCAGCACTATTTTGTATGTAACAGAATCTCTCACAATATATGAGTTGCAGAAAACTGCGACCAAAAGATGTACAGTATTCCTTTTTCAGGAGACCTGACATCCATGACTGAGCAAGCAAGTCCTATGCAAGATTACCTTTGTTTGTTTTAAATAAGTATCGATGCATATTAAAAACTTTTTTTAAAATTATACACTGCAAAACTGATAACTTTATTTGTAGAAATGTTATGGGGAAGATCTATTTGTCATAGCTTGTTTACATGTTGCCACATTCCAGACAATGGGGGTGGAACTGATATAAATATATTATAGTCACTTCATTATTCATGTTGTGGGAGGGGAAGATCATCTGCTGGATACTGCTGGATAGCTCAGTGGTTTAGGTACCTAGCTGGAAAGCCAGAGGTTGGGAGTTCAATTCCCCACTTGAAAGGGGCTGGACTCAATAATCCATAGGATCCCTTCCAGCTGTGAAGTTCCAAGATGTTGATTGAATGGTTTTACCAATCCCTCCCACGAGTTTCCATGGTGGACATCTTGTGAGCTCTAGTTCACTACTCTATCCACTACACCTCAGTAGGGACACCACTACACCATCATGGGTCCAGTATTACACTGGCAGCAGTGGCTCAACCTTTACTATGGCCTACAGGAACCAGCATTACAGATATGGCCTTACCCTCAGGCCACGAAAAAAGCTATGCCAAAAAGAGGACAAAAAATCCAGAGCTGAATAAAAATAAGAAACATGTACGTAACAATGACTCTATAAGATAAATCTTGAAGTGTGGCTCCTAAAGTTACATTATTTTCATCTAACTACTTGATACACATGTACATTTACATGGAAGGAGGTTGTCTGTAGTACATTATATACAGGCCCAGATACTGTGTGTGAGTGAGTGCACACACATTATTTCATCCGGCAACAACAAGAGAGTTGGATGGCTCAGGTCCATCTGCCAGGTACTGGATTCCACTAAAAGCTGGGGTGGTACAAGAAACTGTGTGTGACACCTGAACTATGCATAACAGCAAGATCAGTCCATTAGGTCTGGATCAATAAAGCAACCAAATTATCTCTTTTTACCATACAGAGTAAGTGCATTCTCATAATTGCATATTCAAATGTCTAGTAGAGTCATTACCTTGTTTGCAGTATTCATAAAAAAAAAGATGTGTATGCTAGAAGCCATCCTGCGTATAGAACACAAACAGAAAAAGTGCTCATGGTGTTAATGAGATTGCTGGCTTCATATAAGAGTGAGACTACACTTTGCTGTAATTTGATTCACAGCCTGCATTATGTCTGAAATCACAGTCAGTGCTCTCACACAGGGGCTCCTAACTGATTCCGGAGTTCATTGTTCATACTGGATGGAATATGATTTACATTCCAGCTCACAGCCACCGTCCCTCTTTCCTTCCTTCCTCTGGTCCCTCCTCTGCTGATCCTTTTGTGAGGTGTAAATACAGGAAATAGTAAGAACTATGACCCAGTTATAAGATGATAGGGTGATCTAGCATTAATTTCATATATGTAAGAATTTTAAAAAAGAATTAAAGCATTTGTAGGACGATCAGAGGAAAGAAAAGAAAGTGAGAGCACGTTCCCCATCCTGAACAATACACCCCAACTGCCTACATCACTGAAACACCACCTACACACACGCATGCACACACACACACCATCTTTATCAGAATGTATCACTAGTAAACACATGGGAAAAAGCCTGTTCAAATTGTTCCAGCTTAAAAATCTAGAATCTCCCCAGTGGTAGAGTAAAATAACACTTTGGAAGTAAAAAGAGCCAAACCAATTCAAATCCACCTTTGCATCATTTGGTGATATTTTTTTTTTTTTCAAATTCACTGATTTTATAAGCGGAGCAAATTCTGCAGTGTTTGACCATGTACTCATTGCCTAACAGATTATACTAACAATGCCTGTTGACTTGCCTATTTCCCTCAGAAGAGGAAGTTCACCTGTCTGCATGACACAAAAGTCCAGGTTGACTCACAAGAGCAAGAGAGTTATATACACAATGTTTACATGTTTTCTCTCTCCCACACCACCACTAACCAATACAAAAACAATTTCCTATTTGATTTTATGAATGTAATACTGTTCCAATAGCTTATTAAAACACCTCTCTCCTAAACCCTAGTCACTTAAATTCAGCACAGCTGACAAAGTCACATGCAGCACAAAAAGACTATAATATTAAATGTATTTTGAAGTAGTAATTTATTATTAAAACCAAAACCAATAAGCTTAAAAACATTTTAAAAAAACATTTCATAAATAATTAAAAACTTGGATCACAACGAACTTTAAAAGAAGCATTTAAAAAAACTCACTGCAGACAAGACATCCAGAAGCAAGTTCGTATGCAAAACAATCTCTTACTAAATTCAGTATACTTATGAATAGTTTCTGTACACTTCTGTCTACCTTGTCCCTCTCTAAGAACAGACTTGTAAAAAGGACTTTCAACATAGTGAATTATTAAGCAGTTAGTCAAAATAGTTCAGGGGCATCATTTTGAAACACTGTGTTGTGGAACCAGAAAGTATTTGGTTGCTCATTGAAAATTAGGATGACACAGTAAGTTACAGGAGTCCGTTTCGATTTATGTCCAGTATTTTTGGCCACTGACATTATAATTACAATTTTAGATGCAATCCAGGTAACTTCTACATGCCCTCAAATCAATGGGACTTAGGGTGCAATTAGACAGCCAAATCAGATCAGGCTGGATCAGGTTAAACAGGGTCACTTAAGGTTACAGAATGCCATTTAGATGGTTTCAAGCCACCCTATTTACTCCATTGCCTCTGTAAAGGGAAAGAAAAATGAAAAAATGTCAAGCAAAATAAATCTCTCTCCTTGTCCCTCCCTGTCTCCTCCTCTGTGGAGAAGCAGGGAGAGAGAGAGAGAGAGAGAGAGAGAGACAGACAGACAGACAGACAGACAGAGTATCTCTGTATATTTGTAACTGGCATAACACTAAATTGGCTTGCCAACAACCAATTCAACAGTGGCCCACAAAGATTTAAAAACAAACAACCAAAAACACCTCCGTATCTTCTTCTGTCTTCCCACACACCCCCATTAGGTAAAGGTAAAGGTTCCCCTTGACATTTAGTCCAGTCGTGTCCGACTCTAGGGCGTGGTGCTCATCCCTGTTTCCAAGCCGTAGAGCCAGCGTTTGTCCGTAGACAGTTTCCATGGTCACGTGAAAAAACCTTTTGATTTAGCCAATGGAAACAGAGAGCATTGCTTCTCCTTCCCAGGAACTCCTGTTATTATAGTCATGCATTATTTGTTTATTTCCATAGACAGACATTTCCAGATGGATACCCATGTTGATCTGGAGTGTGTTGCAAGATAAAACAATAACAAGACTGGCAGCAAGTTAAAGGCTAGCCATTCGGTTCAGACTATTCATAAAAGCTTACGCTAAACCCAACTTGTTAAAAGGGCCGCTTCAGAGATCCACTTTGGTTCAATCCTGCCAATCACACATGCTGGAACCAAACTGAAACAGAGAGATGCTACCCACACCAAAAGAACAGTAGCCCCTGACAGGGGCCCAAAAAGGTGCAGGTAGGATGGGGTGGTTCACAATTGCATGCATGTCATGTGATTGCCAGAAAACAAGAGCAAAACAGTCTATCTCCAAAACAGACCTAACTGGGAAACAAAGCCCTCTCTGTCTGATCATATCCTTAGGTACGAAGCAGGACTAAACAAAAATAACAATAAGAAATGATAACAAATATTATTACAGTTAATATATTATCTAATAGCTACTTCAGATATATCCCAGGAAAAAGCCAAGAACATGCAACTATTCTTTGTGTGTTCACATTTTGTGTACCTTGGCTCTGAAAAGACAGGTGGTCACAGTCTTCTTTTCTGTCCCTTGATGTTGCCTGGACTTAAGATTTTAAAAATCTATTTGCTGAAAATTTTGCAATCAGCATTCCTTGCTGCGTGTTGCATACTGTTAAGTGAGAATATGTGTAACTTCTTGTTCCTCCAAAAGCATGTGGCTTATTCTGCAAAAAGTCCAGTTATCTAGATAGGAACGAATTAAGGCAGAACAAAAAAGACTGCAGTTATACTCAAAGATTAGCATGCTTCTAGGCCAAGTGTCTCCACTTCAGTCTTATAATTTGTTTGCTCTGCAACTGTGCAAACATCAGCATGCCATACTAATGTACTGTTTTATGGGAAATGATAAACTTCAAAAGGCATTTAGAGTGCAAAGCAGGTAAACTGTGCTGCAGTAACACTAGGCTATAGCAAAGGGAAGGACACATTAATTTGTGGGTGCAGCATGTAACCAAAGATGGAAATTAATGTAAAGATGAGCCCCTCAAATGTGCATTTACACACACACAAACATGCACATCTGAGCACATACCCCCACTGTAGCCCATGTGCTACATTTTCAATAATTCAATCCAATAAGAGGAACGTACTTTGGTGTGCAAATCTTTCTCTTATGTCTTGCTTTTAGTGTATAGACAACTGTCTAATATCCATGTGCATTTATTACAGATCACATGTTTTTTCTTCTTTTGGGGTGGGATGGGGATGAAATGGAGGCAGTGTTTATTTTAACATCCAACCTACTTATTTTACCCCTTAAGTAACATAAAATGCTTCATTCATAATTTAGTTAACACATAAAATTGTAAGGCATCCAGCAGCCTTGTTTTCATTCAGGCAAAATTGTAAGTATGCTGCTTTCTGAAAGGAGAGCTGCAAATGGCTCACCCTCTGTATATAATGCAATCCACAAGCCTTCAATTGAGCTTTTTTTAAATTGAAATTATCTGGACAATCAGGTGCTTTCTATGTTCTCTCAAAGCAGAATGCAGTCGCTTCCTTGCACATGGCAAATTTTGTGCTGCAGCAACCAAAATTTGTCAAGTAATTGCTTTAGCAAATCTATAACTTACATTCTGGTTGTCACAGATCTACCTTTAGTGCAGTACAGTCACTACTAATTATGTTGTCACAGTGTTTTTCCCCCTGCTCCATTACTCTGGACCACTGCATTTTACTGTATTTTACATTATATTTACCTGCTAACTACTAGAGCCTTAAGACTAATCCTTCCATTTAATACCAGCTCCCTTATAAAGGAAGCCGAAATGAGACTCTTATCCTGTCAGTGTCATTAGTCTCCAAGGATTAACCACAACATTCTCATAGCCTCTCAGCTCAAGGACAACAGGATGAGAGCCACTGTTGACAACTGGTAGGTTTATCAGCTTGATGATTAGAATCACTGATAGGAATCTTCCTGTATAGGAGAGTTGGCAACGAGTGTAGCAAGGATCAGTCTTAAGCCTGATCTGAGCAGACAAGCTGGCATGGACTTAACCAAACATGCAAACAACAGGAATAAACCACCATAACTCACATTAGAATTTGAATCCACTTGCAATAATTCAATACTCTTGCTGCTTTTGTTATGTGGTCTACCTTTTTGTACGTTTTCAAGACATACATATTTCTGGGATACAGCTTGGACTCAAATTTCTGATGTGAATCGGTCCACAGTGGATTCAGATATGAACACACAGGACATGAAGTAAATTCTGACTTATTGTGAATGTTTCCAGGGGTTTCAGTGTATAGAGTACTCAGAAGTGGTTTACCATTCCTTTCTTCTTGGGGTGCTGAGAGACTGTGCGGCTTTCCCAACGCTAGCCAGCTCTTTCTTTTAGGAGTCACAATAGGGAATTGAACTCCTGACCTCTGTCTCCAGAATCAGGTACCCAACCAAAAATGCTATCTGGCAAGGAAAACACAGATATTTTACTGTGTTGCTCTGGTTGAAAGCTTAGTCTTTTACCAAGTGTCAAATAAACAAATTATTATGGTTATATTTCCCTATTACGGTTAGGGAAACTAATGGTATAATAAGGTTGACCATTCAATCTGTAGCAATGGATTTGTTAATACAAGAGAGTATTTTATTTTTGTCTTCATAAAGTACTACTGACCCTGGAGAAACGATTCTCTCTCTTATTACCCCTTTAATTTTTTATATGATGTTTTAGTTTTAGTAGCATAAGGAGGAGGGATCCATATGGTTCTGCTTAAATCTCCTAATAAGGAATCAGGATGACGTGTGAGCTGACCTTTTCTGGCTGGCCAAATGATTGGTTGGCAGCGATACTAACTATGAAGTCATTCACATACCGTTTCCATAAAAGCATAAACACTAACTTTACTATCAAATTCCATTCTCCCCCCACCCCATTTCTTCTATAGAACTTTTCATAGCCGTCATGTTCATGCTCAGAAAAATCCAATGAAGTAAAGGATACTGAAATAGTTTTCTGGTGCAAAATAACTCAAAGCTTCACAGATGAAAAGAGACTTGAAACTTCATTATCACCTAAATGAACCATAACACCTACTAGGCAATAATGTTGTGCACTGTGGTCCTAACGATCTTGAAGCACACAGAGCAGATTAGCAACACCTTTAAGCTGTCTGCCCCCCTCCGCAAATTCTTTAAAAAAGCATTTATGCCATAAGTCTACATCATTTGGCAAACATTTTTACCACAGCACTAAACACATAACTTCGCAAATGCCGTTAAAACAAAAACAGAGTACCCTGAGTGATTCTCAGTGGGAGCCTAACTCAGGAGAGGGATTTATTCATTCCTGATGGAAGGTTTCTTCCAAGTGTATTTGGGATCAAGCCAAATTAAGCAATAATTCTAAGGGACTTCATTCAGCTTTGTGTGAAGAAATCAGCTGCAACTGTATCGAACTATTCAGTTATAAACACACCCACAGTTATATACAACATCTGTAATCAGAAAAGCTTGCAAAATGAAAACCATATCATCAGTATTATTTTCACAAAGTTCCCCAAAATTGTGTGAGAAGTTAAAGATTTGCTCTGCCACAGCTCGTTTAGTAACTCTAAACCAGCAATTGTGCCCAAATATGCAGCTAATATGGTGAGGAAACAAATCCTTCACTTGCCTAATATGAATCAATATCAATGCAACTATTGCTATGGTCCACAGGATGTATAGAAGGAGGGCATTTCTATACTTGGCAGACTGCAAGAGATAGAGTATGATGATACCCCTCAGTCTGAAGCACACACAGAGCCACTGCAACCCCACGGATCCTCTGTCAAAAAGAGGCCATTCCACACTGGAAGGGTGAGTAAGTTCTGTACCCCCTCACATACTGTCCCCAAACGAGCACTTTAAGTCTTAGTACAGAAGTGAGTAGCAGTCACTCACTTATGTGGCAGAAAATAATAAGAAGGCACACTCTGGAACAATCTGGTTGGAGCACACAGAGGCTAGACTTCTTTCTATTATTGGTGCCTCTACTGTTTAAGGCAAAGCAAGGACAAGTTTGTAGTTCATTTATTTTAGTGCTGAGAACTCGTAAGAACATAAGCTCTGCTGGATTACACCAAAAACCTACAAGTTCAGCACTGTCTTCTCACAACAGCAAACCAGCTGCCGATAAGCTTCCTTCGTGTTCCCGGCAACTGGTAGTCAGAAGCATATTTCCCTTATAGCTGTCTTGAATGCTAGTAATTTATAGGTGTACTCTCCCTGAATTCCTTTAATCTTCTTTTAAAACCAGTCAGGTTCATGGCCATCAATTAGAGATGGGCACAAGCAGCAAAATGGCAGTTTGTTGAGGTTCGTGGTTTGTTAAAGTCCAAGAACCATGAACCACAAACCTCCCAAACGTTTGGGGGAAAAAGGACCACAAATCAGTTCATTTTGGTTCAGACGTTCAGGAGCCCTAGAACGCCCCCTCCACTACCTAGAGGCACAGAATTGCAGAGAAGCTTCCCTGACTCTCGTCTACACCCCTCCAAGTTTGGTAAAGTTTGGATTTGAGATGCTCCAGTTACACACCCTCAAAGCAGGTCCCCCCAGGAAACTGCCCCCTAGCAGCTGGCTTGGGGGAAATTCCAGCAGTGGTTCATGCCAGGGAACCTGACACAGGGTGTTGCTCATCAGGAGGTGGACTGGGAAGGGACAGTGCCCTTTCCTCAAACCCTGTGGACAATGCCACACTGGAGGTCTGAGCTGAGGTACAGAAGTTGTTGTGTGGTCAGCAGGGGGTGGGGCGGGGAGAGAGGCTGCCTGACAAGGGAAGCAACATGCCGCTGAAGATCTGAGGTAACCTGGTTCCGAGGTAGAAGGGTTCCTCTGACTAGCAGAAATGGCTCTGAGACGCAAATGGCTCCTGTGAATTAGTCTTATAACTAAGAATAAGCAACTCCCCCAGAGCCCTTTGAGCTGTGAGATTGGCAGCCTGATCTGCCAATCCAGTAGTTTCTAGGTCCCTCCCAAGATTGCCTACTGCTTCTGATTGACAGGAGCAGGCTGTCGGGGCGATGGAGGAGAAAATGGGTAAATGAACCAAACGAACCAAAAATCACAAAAAAAAAGTTTGCTGGTTTGTTTTGTTTTGGTTCGTCACTTTTGACAAACTCAAACCAATCCAAACCAACAAATAAGTGATTTTTTACGAACTTCCTGGTTCATTTTTTAGTTCTTGTCGATCTCTATCATCAATATGTTTTAGAGTAACAAGTTCCGCAGTGCACTGTATATAGAAGTACTTTTATATATTCTGAATTCAGCTTCCATGGATAACTGGGGTTCTATTATTACAAGATAGGGAGAAACCATCTCCTCAAACACTTTCTCTACACAAAGCATAACTTTATACAAGGCTGTCATCCTTCCACCCATTACTAATAAACTTTCTTAAGTGAACAAAACCCAGACATTGTAACCTCTACTTATAGAGGAGTTGCACCAGAACTTGACCATTTTGCTAGCCCTGGAAGCATGCTCCATGTCTATTTTATTAGATACCACAGAAAAGGCTTTTTCCTTCCAGTGTCCTCCAGATGGTTTGAACTGAGACTTTACTCAGCCCTGACCATTGGCAATGAAGGCTGGATGGCTGAAAGAAATTGTAGCCAAAGCCAGGTGGAGGGCTTCAGCCTGAGAAAGGTTCTGAGGGAACACTTTTAAATATATAACTACTGTGCACACACCCAAAGTTTAAAAGGCAAGTAACAATTTACTTATTTCCATTTCATACAATAAATAAATAAGTCCTTGCTCACAAGCTCACAATCCAGATGGAAGCATAACATGATGAAAAAGGACAAAAGCAAGAGATAAATGAGAGACTGGCCCTAAGTAAAAGGCAGAGAGATCAAGGAGGAGAGAAAAAATAAATTGATATGGATGGATTGGATGAGACAGAATTGTAGAAGTCGGGATCAGCAAGTGGAGAAGTGTGAGACATGGAATGAAAAAGCTATCTAGTGATTAAAAATAAGATTGAATGAGCAGAATAAGAAATGAGAATGGACAGGAACTATGAAACAATTTTTAAAAGGTGAAACAAAACAAAAAGTTTTGAAATGCTCTGCTTATATTCTGAGAAAAACCATATTGTTTTGCTCTATTTCACATTTTCTTTAGCAGATAAGCATATCCTCATGATAAATACCCACAAATTATCATTGTTTGATGCAATGTTCAAAAGTTATCTATTAAAAAACATAAACACAGTTCACCAACAAAACATCAAGTCATTAATATATATATATACATACCACTCCTTTTCTGAGAAGCAAGATCTGAACCAAATGTTAAGACGTTTTTATTTTGCGTCAATTTGTGATTGCAGTGCCTCCTGACAAAGAAAAGTCCAATCATGTTTTTAAAAAAGTGTCTGTGTGCTTTTTGGAAAATGGCATGAAAACATGCTTTGCTTCCCATTTAAACAACTCATTAACATTTCTGCACTGCCCTTCAATGTGTAATTTTCTTCCTAGCCCCCTGCCAGCGTTCTTGTTTTCTTAGCTTCATACCAGGAAAGTGGAAACCAAACAATGGTTTGCTTTTATAACTATACAGAGAAAAAGAGAAAACATTCAGAACAAAAGAACTGGAATTATCTGGCTACTTCCTTAAGGAAATTCAGTGCTACTCCACCCAGATTGTAACATAAAAGCGTACTGCATGAGACAAACAAAAGAAACAGGAACTGACATAGGCCAGTATACCATATACACTTTTGCGTATGTCTCTGTGTGGGATATGAATATTCATCACTAGAATCCGTCATTTTGCTCCAGAAAAAACAGCTGCCAGTAATAGAAATGGGATATAAGAAGAGCTGTTTCAGAGAGGGTGCATGGTCAATGGGAAATCCTCATGCCAGAGGCCAACACCACGCATGATGTATATGCAAATATTTGTGCATGCTTTTGTCCACTACTAATATTCTTTCAGATAAAGTTGTAAGCTTCCAAAAGAAGTATTACAAGAGAATTGTTTATTTGACTGATGCAAACAACATGTAAAATCGTACCTCCACCTGCCACCATTTCACACATATACACTGAAATAGTTTCATTCTAAAATAATAAGTTAAAAAAAACCATATGGCACTTGTAATAAAGTTCAAAGCCAACTTTGTAAGAACAAAGTGGGTGAACTAGAATCCCCACAATCTAAAGGGTCTCTCTTGGGACCCCAGGGAGCTGCATGTGGCTCTCTCCTGCCCTCAATTTTAGTATCTAATCCCATCAATTTACCCACATTCAAACCTAATTCCTATTCTTTTAAGAGAGGATACAATCACAGGTGGATTGGCTCTTTCATTACGGCCAGAAACAGGACTTTCCCTTCCTTGGGAAATGACAGTTCTGATTGCTGATCTGTTCATCTCCTAATCCTGAAAAAACATACACACACACACATTTTAGAATAATATTCCTGAAAATTCCAGTTTTGAATATTTTTTGTACTATTTAAGCTTTTCCCCTCCAATGCAGTGGACCTATTAAGAGATGCTAGTTGCATTGTACAATGATCTGAGTAGACAGAATGGAACAGAGTCTTGTAGGCAAGCCAGACAGAAGAAAAGGGTAAAGTAAAGAAAAGCTCTCAGAATTCTTTAAAAGATAAGTGAAGTGGAAACACTACTGCAGGAGCTCCACAGAGGCATGAAGGGAATTACATTCTTCAGCAACAACAATAAAATTAATACTGACTGGGAATATAAAACACTCTGCATCGAATTTCTTTTTCCATGAAATCACAGCTCAAGTATTCTTGTATATGAAAGCAAAAATGAAAGACTTGTACGCATGGACTTGCTATTATGAAGGCCATATGAAATGCCCCCAAAATACAGAAGACAGGGAAAGTGTTCTACATATGACCTTGCCTACTGATGGTTCATGACTAACCTAAGTCCTGTTGATTCCAGAGGGTCTGTTCTAACTTTGACTAAATTTGGATCCAACTGAAAATATTTAGTTTTACAAGAAGTAGTAGTTTGAACTGCATTCTCTAGCCACATAGTTGTTTGTTTACTTCTGCAGGAGTGACCTCTCTCTAGATTACATTCCTAGATAACAGTTCTATGCTTTCTTTTTAAAATCTAAATACTTTCAGTTGAAATCAACGGGGTTAAGATTAGTGGCAAAGGCTAGGAAATGGGATTAACAAACACAGCAACAGCGAGCAGGAAGAGAACTGGAGTGCTGAAAAATGGGGAGTGGTAGAAGAAAAATTACCCCCCAAATAATCCACATGCTCAAATAAAAGTGTGTGAATGAACTTTTCAATGTAGCTTTTCAAATGTTCAGGATGATGTCAGTGTATACAACCACCACTGGAAACGCCTCTCCTCCAATAGATCCAATTTCTTAAAATGCTATAAAATATTAAAATGACAAAATTATATGCTGAAATGTGCCATTAAAGATATTTTTGTCATACAATTCTCTCCTTCAGATAGTTTACTAAGCATTGAGAATCTTATTCAGCCCTCTAGACAGCACAGTAATGAAAAGCAGGCAAGTTAATTCACAAGGTTAATGTATCAGCTGTCACAAGAGGAACAGATGGCTCTAAGCTTTACTCACATTAAAATGCATGATACTATTAATATAGCTTTTAAAATTAAAAGGGAAAGGTATATTCAAAAACAAAGAAAAATGTAAAGAGACACATACTGGGGCAAAAAAGATCTAACAACATACATATGCATATGTGCCTGTATGTGTCTCTAAGCAGGGTTAAAAAGACAACTAACTGGGAAAGAGTTATGTGATTGGGCTCGCCCTCCACCTCCCCTTTCTCCTTCTTTCCCACCACAGATGGGGCCACAACTTCAGTCTTCAACATCAACATATATTTATTCTTTAACAAACTAGTATGAACAGCTTCAACATGAAATTCTGTCTCTTGCTTCAGAGGAGGTTCCATGCATATTCTTTCATCAAATGACAATAAATCTTCTTATACCTTTTATGAGGCCAACTGTATGATTGCTCAGGTTCTTTGCTCAGTTGCATTACTGGCATGGGTGGAAACCCCATCCAATCTGCTGCTCCCATGCCCTCTTGCCTTGATCTGGATGTAGCCTTGACCAAAATGGACTCATTCAACGAGATCTCGCATGGGTGCGAAACATTTCTTGTTTTCTGTTTGGGGCTTCCTGCTTCCTCCAGGCTTTTCCCCTCTTTCTTCTCTCCCTCTCCTCAGTTTTATCCTAGTAGGGTGGCTTTCTATACATCTGCTGCCTCCACTCTTTTTCAGCAAACTCTCTGGGCAACCTGAATTCTGTCCATTCATGCATCCATGGGTCTTCCTGGACGATCTCAACCCACCCCTCCTCCTGCTTCTTTCTTTACTCTTCCTGATCCAGGGCCAAGCACCCCTCCAAGTTTGGTAAAGTTTCCCTGTCAGTGACTTTTCCTTCTCCCCCTCCTTCTCCCCTTTTATCTCCCCCTGACTTTCCTGCCCAAATGGCTCCCTCTGTCATCTCCTTCTTTTGTTCCAGGCTCAATCTTCTCAAAGTCCCTTCTAGTGTCTTTATTTGAGTGAAGGGAGCTCCTTCTATTGCTGAGGATGGCACACTCTTTGCATTCTCTGCTGGGGGGGGGGCTTCCACCTCACAAGATATTTAAATTGTGTTCAATAGCTCTATAAAAAGCAAGGTCTGTGTGTAATGCAGTTGTCCTGAAAAGATTCCAAGTCACTCACTTTAATTATTTTCAGTTACTTATGAATATGTTTGAAGGAAGCAATACAGTCAGATATGTGAAGGCACTGTGTACCAACGGAAAATTTTACCCAACTTCTTCTAGTGCTACCTACTCTCTCAATGCTGCTCTCTGCGGTTGCTGAACAGAGGAGGAGCTTGGCACAGCCTTTCTCCTCCCTCCACACTGCCTCCAACAGGCAAGAAATTACAAAATCAGCAGGCTGACGTAGGTCTCTGGCTTCATTTGGGGTATGTGCCAGGGGATCTAGGGGGTGGACATTTCAGTCTGTGGATCTTTGGTTGCTACCAAAATGCCGTGGAGCACTAGTGGGAGCAGCTACAGTTCTGCTGCCATTCAGGAAGGAATTCCCCATGGAACTCCCTTTCCACCAGAGGAGAGAAAAGTCTGATGCACTTCCAGAACTACACTATTGCTTTGTGTGGATGATTTTGAAATCTGCCAGCATTATAGCTATGAGATGTGTCATCTGAAAGGTATTATGGACCAAAGAGCTTAAATAGGGTGGGGATGCCTAACTCCCCTTATTGTATTTCTAGACAGAATGTTAATGTAAAACATATTGCACCAAAAAATAAAAGTCATTTGTTCAATTCTGAAACCTCAGGAATTTACACCAGACAAGAATGGGCTCAGTGAATTAAACAGAGTTTCTGAACAGCAGATGTTTTAACCACATCAGAGCCATTTTAACAAACTCAGCTCAAATTTTTAAAAGTAATGCTGCAATTATAATTACAAACAGCTTTTGTGCCTTTGATGGGAACATCTGCACTGAGCCTTTTTAAAAAGGGGGAGCACTGTAGTGTAAAATAGTGTGGATGACTGCAGTCACCTTTGCTTAAATGCCACAAAGCTGTGCTAAACATAATTACATTTTACCCTGTGAAACCATCAGCTATCTCAGACAAGCTGCTTTGGGTATGATCCAGCAACATTAAACTCAATGGTGGGTTTGACATTGACTCCAGTACAAAGTGGTGTGCACTTCTTTGAATAACTATGGATGATATTAAAACAATTGGTACAGATGATGAACAGATTCTGATGAACAGAAATAGAATAGTGTTACATACCACAGACTTGGATACACAGTACATAATTTGAGAAATGTTTCTTCATAACAACAGAAGAGTACACATTCAATTAATCCACTGTCGTTATCAATCAATCAAAACTTTTATTGGCATATACAAAACACCTAGTCAAAAACTACATTCAGTAAAACTTGATTGCAACTTTCTGGTACAATCTCAAAGTTTGTTCAGATTCCATTTAGTTTTGCTACTTATACCGCAAGGCACACTCTCCACCCTATCCTATGTACTTAATAATAATAATAATTAAAACTTTTATTGTCATAATTAACCCAATGATTACATCAGAAGATCCTTAAACCTGGCTCAAGGAGGGAGTGCTGGTTCAAACTGTGCTATTTTGGCCTGTTCACTATGTGTGCTATGAAGCATGCTACTTTCTCCACCCTGTCGTTTAACAGAAAACGCATTCTGTCTGTATCTGACCACCCTCTTACCTTAAGCAATATTGGGCCCAGATATTGAGCATGGGGTTCAGAATAGCGAGGGCAATATAAACACATGTGTACAAGTGACTCAATTCCTCCCAGTTCAGAAGAGCAGTTCCTCTCGTTGTAAGGAATACCCTGAAACCTGCCAGATAATACTGCTGAAGGGATTACATTAAATCTGGCCAGGGACACTGTCATTATCACTGTACAGGAACATCAATATATTTGGTTACTCTGATATTCAAAAGAGGTATGCTCATAAAAATGCATATGGAGTACATGGCGGTAAGTATACTTGCCGAATCCCTGATTAGTGGCCCAAATCCTACTAGCATAAATTTACACCACAAAAGCCAGATGATGTCATCACCGGGCCAGTAAAATTCAATTTAATTGAAAGCTTCCTATCCCCTCTTTTAGGTTCCAAGACTTTGTATGATTCCGCTCCAGGAGAAACCTTTGGGAACCCTAGGATGAGAGGATACCTTTAATAGTTAGAAGGACAAAGGACTGGTGGTGACAAAGGACTGGACAAGGTCCGTTTTATGTTATCAGTGGTGGTGGTCAACATTATGGAACAAGTAGCTGTTTTCCTTGACTCAATTGTTAGGTGGCGAAGCCCTGAATCTAACAAACTAGCTTGACTATGTTTATTTTATATGCCAATAAAGGTTTATTATTATTTTTTAATGTTAAAAAAAAATCACAGCCAGATCACCAGTGGTGGTCCCAATCCCAGAAGTGGTGATCTGGTAGCATTTTACTTTATTTTGTTACTATTAAAGTCTCTCATACCAGGGCTTTCAAAGGCTTCCCCAGGGCAAAAGGGAGCCCTAAGGAGCTTCAGAACACAAAAGAGGGAATAGGAAGCTTTCAATTAATATAAATCTCCATAGCCAACCACTCCAGCAAGGAGGTGGGAAGATGAGTCTCCCTGCTCAGCTCCTGGGCGGTCAGCTGAAAGGTGGGGAAGCACCAGTGGGATGATGTCCGCAACTGGCACAATGTTGCTGCCACCTTGCATGGTCTGAGGAGCCTGGTAAGTGGACCGGGCTGGTTCGGGTGGGGGTGGGGAAGGACCACTGGGACACATAAGTTAAACATTAAAAAAGCTCCCGTGTCTAGTTAACTGTTTAGATAGTTACAGAATAATCCTATGTATGTCCATTCAGAAGTAAATCTCACTTGAGTTCAGTGGAGCACACTTAATGGTAAGCATGCAGTCTTTGATGGATAAGTCTTCAAAGAGCTGTCCCATTGTTAGCCAGAAGTGAATAACACTCTTCTAAATTTACATTTCCTAGTATTATCAAAGCATTTTGCTCATTAAGCAACTAGTCTGATTTAGTACTCTCTACAAGATAAATGATTGCTAAGGAGCATCAACCTGGTGACAGGGCTGTAGCATTCTTTTGCAGTACAAACTTAAAGAGATTTTCCACCACTTTCTCCAATTGCTTCCTGCTTTCTGACTCTGCTCTGAAGACTGACTAAGCAACTGGGATCGAAAAACAGACAGAGAACATTCCACTCATTTTTTACACAACCATATAGCCAAAAACAAGGAATGGTGGAATAGATTTTAAAAATAATATTGAAAAGTTCTTAGAACTGTGGAAAAATTATTAAAATGTAAATTGATATTCATCTTCATTCATCTGCAAGGCACATAATGACTGTCTTGGAAATAACATACAAGTGTAGGGGGGGGGTAGACAAGCTTTCCTATTCCTATATGACAGGAATGAAAATTGTTTCTATGTACTTTTCAAATCTCATGTTTCCACGTTAAAAAGCAGTATTTGAACTTAAGTCTTTGGGTTAAGTCCTATTTTCTCATCAAGCAGGGACATGCAACTAAACAAGTTACTTCTGACTCTATTCTCTAATAATTTTCATGTCCTTCACTGATGATATTTAGTGACAGTCAAATTTGGGGGTAAACACTTGACATGCAAACTCTGGAATGCCCCAAACAAACTGGTGGTAGTGTTCAGGCTAGAAATTAAAAGAGAACCTGTTCAATAAGGGTTAGTAAAATTACTGAGAGTTCTAAACAGTGATGTGTAGTCCTTTAGGTAATAACATAGGTGAACTGAGAGGTCTCCCTCAAATAATAATAATATGAAAAAGAAGGGATAACTTTTAAAGTTAATGTATGGCAGCTACTAACATTTATTTAGAATATTTTTATCCTGATACTTTTATTTGTTTGTTTGATTGATTTATAGATCATCTTTCTCCCAATAAGGGGAGATTCAAGGCAGCTCACAATATTAAAAAGAACAGAATTAAAAATATAATAAGTTAAACATTAAAAAACAATTAAAGAAACAAACAAACAAAAAACAATTAGGAGCCTCGTGGCACAGTGGTTAAACTGCTGAACTGCAGCCAAAACTGTGCTCACAACCCAGGGTTCAATCCTAGGTAGCTGGCTCAAGGTTGACTCAGCCTTCTATCCTTTCGAGGTCGGTAAAATGAGTACCCAGTTCACGGGGGGGGGGGGGGAGGCAATGTGTAGCCTGCATAATTAACTTGTAAACCACCCAGAGAGTGCTTGAAGTGCTATGGGGCAGTATATAAGCAGCACACTTTGCTTTGCTTTAAACTATATGCTGAATAAAATACATTTGAATAATTAAAAGCAAGTAAATTTTTTAAACTATCTTAAGTTTAAAAAGGCATTCAGGGACTCAATCATGTTTATTAAAAGCCTGCCTGAAAAATGGGTTTTCCACTGTCGGCAGAAGGACAAAAGGGAGGGGGCCAGCCTGATCTCCGGAAGGAGAGCATTCCATAACCTGGGAGCTGCCAACAGAGAAGGCCTTCTTTTGTGTCCCCGTCAGCCCCATCTTTTAAAGAGCTTATGACAGTTCTGGCCACTATCTAAAAACTGAAAACTAACTAAAGCTTAGGTAGCAATACATTGCATACAGCTACATACCGTATGTGGAATTAGAACCACACATGGAAGCAAAGGCAGGAAAGCCAAGATAAAAATGTTTAACTCCCCATTTGCCATTGATGCAGTCAACTGAGGAAAGCAGCTGGAGTACCTCAGAGGTTGTAGGGCCTAACTGGATCAGGAATTTACAAAATGAGCTGTTGTCTAATTCTTTTTTAATCATGTGCTGGGGAAGGGAGTATATATATATTTAAAAAACAGTTCTATCCTCCTAACAGAACAGCATTGTCTTACAAGTAATAAATCAGTAATGGTTTATTGCTATTTTCCCCAGTCTGGTAGGGAATAATGATGTGGTCCATTGTATCTGTAGGGCAACAGAGTAGAAAGGCTAGATTAATTGTTCAATTATTATTTTTAAATCTGGCTATTGTAATAATCTGTTACCATATCTATCTATCAGAAAAGGTCATTGCTGCTCACTTTACATGTCCTCACTTCTGCGATGAATTTCTGGAGAATGGCTGAATCTAAAGAACTTGAGGGAAGCAGCAGGTGTATCTCAGAGAGGTAACCAGGGCTTGGTTTTGTAAGACTCAATTTTTTGTCAAAGGAAAGCTAACGTCAAGAAAAGCAAAATCACGTAAGTCCATCTGGACCTACCATTTTCTTCACATAATAAGTCAGTCTATGAATGTAGAATGAACACAGAACTGTGCAGTGTCAGGAATGCCTGGGAAAAATTTAAACTGTTTAGCTGCTATCATACTGAACTTCAGCTGAGCAGAAAGTCCTGCCAATGTAGTACCGTTTCCCCGAAAATAAGACCTAATCTGAAAATAAGCCCTAGTATGATTTTTCAGGATGCTCGTATAAGCCCTACCCCAAAAATAAGCCCTAGTTAAGTGAAACCCCACCCTCCACCATTGTGCAGCTTTGTGCTGCAACCAGAAGAAGATGACATGACTGTATTTGAATAAATGTAGATTGTTGTACATGAATAAAATAAAACATCCCCTGAAAATAAGCCCTAATGTGTTTTTTGGAGCAAAAATTAATATAAGACCCTGTCTTATTTTCAGGGAAACACGGTAAGAGGAACTACACAATTTGTACAAGCATTGCCATGGTACCAAAAAAAAAAGGGTGGTTTATCTTTGTACAGATCAGCACTCACACAATTGTCCAGGTTACGAAATTGATGGGATTCCTCATGCTGCTGAAACACAGTACGATACTAGTATTTGGAATTTAATATCCAGAATGGGTGCACAGTTTTACTGTGATTATTAATAAATGGTAAAACAGTGTCTTGTATTTACATGTGGTGTTGATGTGTGCTTGATGTCCCCCACCCCTCTGTGAACCTCATTTGAAAAGGAGACATCTCATACCTCTCAATTCCTGCAGGATAGCTTGGGTAGTGCTATTTGTCTGACCTCAACTGCCTAAGAGGGAATGTTATACTTACACAGAATACACCAATAATTTGTCCTTTATTGCCAATAACCTTGCAGAGGAAAACTGCAATCTAGATGTCTGATTCTTCCCATAATCTGCCAAAAAATTTCAGGTAACTTATCTGATATACTGTAGATTTAATCATTCTTCAGGTATACTGCTCATTTTAGTTTTTCACTACTGTTGTGAATAGAACATGTTCTTTTCAGAAAGAGCAAAGTCTCTCAGGTGATTCTCAAGTAATTGGTTTTCAGGAGATTATTACTAATTTAATAGCTTCATTTCATAGGTCAAGTAATTGTTTTGCAAGGTATCTGGGAAAACCAATCAAGATTCCAAGTCTGTGTTTTAAACACTGGGTCTACATTCACTGCAAAGCTGAATCTGAGCACCTCCATGCAGATTTTTTGGAGGGAAAAGGCTCAGAACAAGAATTAAACATTTTTATAAGCTGCAGCTAATATAAAATACCGAAATATAGATGGGAATATTAGACCACCGTGGAATTCCTTGGAAAACTGTCCTAGTTTGATGAAAAATCCAGAAGGAAATGAGTCAAATTGTCACAGTGTCTAAATATAGCATCACTTCGGTTTCTGAGATACAAACTGCTATTGAAGCCAAAATACATTAATAAGACAGTTATAAATTGCTTTTTCATATAATGCCAGTTTAAAAGAGGAGTATCTGGAACAACACGGAAATAGTTCAAGAATTCATGGAATTCCAAACCTTCCTTTTCTTTTCTTTTCTCCACTACCTATAAACATGCTCTTTACAAATAATGGCCAAAACCCTACTAGCAGAAGACTGTAAGCATAAGGGCAATCACACAAGAGGTTTCCTATCTGGCTTTCCCTATGTCATGTGACCAGGCATGTGACTGACTATTAAGTGAGTGGAAGTACTAAAGTGTAATAGTAGACAGGGAGAAGAGGTAAAACCATTTGAGTGACTCACCTTATGGGTTTACATAAAGCAATAGCATTCTGGCCAGTGTAAAACAGAAAAGGATAAGCCATAGAAATTTTTGAATTTATGAACCCTCTAAATATGTATGTCCTTGAAATCCTAAATGGAGATACTGTTCTATATTAGTGGTTACTAATCTTTGGCATCATGGCACTCCATATATTTTAAACTTCACTAGACTGACCATTAAACATCCTGGATGAATTTGGAAGTTGAGTCATGGCAATTTGACTTTTTTCTTGTTAGGTTGCAATCAGCAGGAACACTGCTGACTGTGGTCCTGAGCCATTGCGCCTCCTGTGCTGGGCCATTCTCCTGTTTAGCGGCTGTTTGGTTTCTCCAATGTAGGGCTCCAAATACTCCTCCTTGAAGGACAAAGGACACTCATTTGATGATCAAGATGGACTCATTTTGGACCGAGAAGATAGGTGGTTTGAGAGAGGGGTCAGGGGGCCTCCATACATGTAAGTGCATATAGAAAATCCCTCCCTCAACAGGAGTGGAGATCTTAGATACAATCTGTCTCCTATTTATCATGCTGCCCTTTCATCCATCCCCTGAAAGATTAGGACCACACACACCAGAAAGACCACTGTTAACAACCATTAACGACCCATGACAATGGGTGGAGAAGGACTGCAGAAGTGGGATTATCCCTCACCCCCCGTCCTTTGTCCTTCTAACGAGCCTATTCAGACCAAGGGGAAGTGAAACTAATGTGGAGGATATATCAGGGCTCTCCTATCAACTCTTCTCAGACTGAAGAAGCAACTTGAATGAATAGCGAAACAAGAAAGAAGTTCAGTTGCCATGATTCAACTTCCAGATAACTACACCTGGATGACTGAGAATCTTCAGATATCCTGGATGAATCTTCTGGGTATGAAGTCCATCTAATGGACCAAAGGCAAAAGACCGCTATTGTAGATTTCAGCGGCTAAAGAAGTTTCTTGGAGAAGAATGGCAAGACTAGTTTGGGGCATTTCTTCTTCTTCTTGGACTATATCTCTACCTACTGAATACTAATAAGAGATACTAGTAAGAAATACTAAATTTAGAATTCCTTCGTTGCACCCCACAGATACCCATGTTCCAGATACGGTTTGACAAATCATGAATGTACATTTGTTTAATTAATCTTTGTTTGAATACTTTGTACCAAGAAGACAACAACTACCCTTGTACTCTGTGGAGTTTGTATGTCCCCATGCCATGCTTCCCATTTATTACCTTATTGCATTATTCATATAAATCTTCGGATAGTTTAATTACATGTTTATATTTGCAGAACAAGGATTTAAGGAGCATAGCATTTGGTTGCAGAACCAGGGTGAGGGAATTTGATTCTTCTCTGTGCCTCCCAGGAGGACAGCTAACCTGTGTAGCCTTGGGCAAGCAACAGAGTCCTAGAGTGCCCCAAGAAGAAGGAAACAGTAAATGATTACTATCTAGAAAACCCTGAGAAAACTCACCATCTTGACAAGAAATTATTATTTGCATAATACATAAATTTTAAAGGATATAGGTTTGTTCAAATTAAGTATTAGTTGAGGACAACTGTGGTAGTTTTAAATCACACAATTACAAGTTAGCAAGATTACAGGAAGAGCTATCAGATTTTTTAAATGGTTTGAAACTGTCTTCCAAAAAGAAAGGATTGTTTATATCCCATTCTCAACAGGGTCCATATGGTCTCCTGGGGGGCCCTGGTTGGAAGGAGGCCGCAAACTGGAAACAATTCTTCATACACAACCTTGTACAGTTCATTATGTGAATTATACAATCCTGATATGTATTGTATTTCTTTCATATTGTGTTTATGGCCGTGGTCAAAAAAAGGTTGAGAATGGCTGGTTTATATTATCATACTTTCCTATTTTGTATCTTTTTGGGGCAAAGCTACCTACCAGGGGAAAAATGCTTATCACCACCAGGTGGAAGTAGGGGAAATGAAAATCAAGTATCTTTGTAACAATAACCACTCTTGAGGTACCTCCATAAATCATGCATTGTCTATCACATTTGCTCATTAGAATCTACATGGTGTTTATTGTCCTGTGAAGCATCTGAAATGTGGCAGCACTGAAAGCAAATGCATACCAAATATCACCAACAGTTTAGCAATGGTGAAATGTCAATGGTTTGCTCCCTGGCCAAAGGCTTTCAGTTTATCCAGGTCAATTGTTTTCTCTAATACAACCTAAAATGTCACAGCAGATATTAGCAAAAAAGGAAACAGGCATTACAGAAGAAATGTCCATGACAATACATTAAAACTTCATCTAACATTATATAAGGAAATGGGGCAATTTTTCCAGCATGTATCGTGATGCTTCCCTTCAGCACAGTCTGGTTCAACTTTTGTTTCATAATTCACTGCAGGGAAACGTACATAGTTCATAAGACACAAAATAGGATACAGAAAAATGTGCCACTGGCATAAATTTTACAAAGGAAGACAATGGCAGCAATTTTATATCTGTCATTTCAAAAGGAACAGCATGAGCCAATGATTTTTTTAAGCACAAAATGCCGCACTAGGACCTACGTAGAGCTGAAAAAGAACAAGACCATTATCCTCTAACTAGAAGGAATATTTACAGTTACATTACAGAAATTATCAGACTCATTCATGAAGATAAGTGCTAACATGAACTTGACAAAGCCCCTATCTGTCCAATTACACTTTACTATGTACTCCAGTGTAAAATAATGACTATACATCTAGAAGAAAGGAAACAAGACACAAGGAGGTAACCCAGGGAATTAATAAGAACCTGTGACAACATCTTTCACTTTGGGTGCCAGCCTCGTTTTTCACTAGAGGCTGGGGAAGGAACACACAGACCACTCCTAACAGATATGAAATATATTACAGCAGTGATGGCCCTAATATGTTGCTTATGGATCATAGCATCTGATTCATCTGTGCCTTTCTGCAGCAACATAAAACAAAATACATTTTTTATTTATGTTATGAGTTTTCAACATGCCAGAGAAGGGTTAATATTAAAAGAAAGGTAGTCAAAGATGTAAATGGCAATGCTGCTGATCTCTCATAGATATCTGGCAATCAGGCTCATTCACTAATCCTTGAACTTACTACCAGATGAAACATTTTATTCCATCTTCCCTCCCACCATAAAGCAGAGAGGTTCTCATAATGTGATTCCACAACTGTATTCATCTTTCCCTCCCCCCCAGGCTTTTCTGTAATTTCCCCCCTTTAATATGTCATAAAGTTTAACTCCTTTCATACATTAATATCAAGGCTGCTCAGTGACCTCCTTATTCTGCACATGTTTCTCCAGTTAGAAAAATGAGAGGCATGTCTGTATAGCTTGGGTTTTTTGTTTACTAAGCCTCCCACTTTCAAGGAGAGAAGCATATAACCCACAACAGAAATCCTCCAATCTGCTGGATACAAAGGGGTTTCTCTCATCTCTGTTTAGTGAAGAGGAGAGGTGGCAGCAGTATCTTTACTACTGAGCAAGTAGGCATGTAAGGTCTTTTGTGAACTTACAAAAAATCAGCTGAGTAGGTATTTTAATAATTCATAAACTTTGCAAAAAAAAAACAACAACACCAAACAAACAAACTTGACTCCTGGATAAGAAGATTGCTGAAATATTTTTAGAAATTAGTCACAATTCAAACATTACAGGATGCAATTCTTCAAGAGGTGAAGAGAAGGGTTGATGATAGCAAGTGACAGTTTCAAGACTCTGAAGATACCCTGAGTAAACCAAGATTCTGAATGTACCCTCAATAATCCATTAGCTCAACTCTGAATGTTCCTCTACCATTCCCTGTTCTCCCTTGTGATGTCAAGGCTAAAAACTTCAACTGTACCAATATAAAACACACATCAAATTACACCGGCTAACTGTGGCTGCTGCCATCCCCCACCAGGAGTGGCCTGGTGGGTCTCCTCGACCATAGGCTCCATGGACTCTAAACTCTCGCTGTTGCTGAAACTCACCTTTTATTAGGGTGGGAGAATGAGGCACACCATCAAGTTCAGTGTGTTGTAGCTCCTGTCCCAAAAGTCCATGGGGGATTGAGTTGTTTCACTAACTCCCCATTGTTCACTGTCCTTTGCTGGGCCTCCGTTCCTTTCAATAATACAGCAGAGTCTTCAGTCTAAGGCTGGGGTTGAATTTGCAGCATTGCCTCCAGCCAGCTAATGCTCTTTAGGGAGGGCCAGAAACACCAGGCCGATGGAGATCCCTGAGTCCTAGCAGTTCATCCTGATCTTAAAGTATCTGCTCCAACCACTGGATATGCCTCTTCCTTTGCCAGCACCCCTTCTGGGTGGCCATGGGACTGCTGGGTCAGTATTTTGCCTGGCACCAGGTCTGCCACTACAGGGGCCTGGGTTGGGTGACAACAGGTGCTCCATCTGACTTGCTCTTTGATACTGGAGCAGCAAGGCCTAGTTCTTGCCGAGGGTACAGAAAATAGGAGAGGACTCTTCAGATGCCTCTGCCCAGTCCTCTGACTCCATGTTGGATGCCTCTTCTTTTAAGCCAGGTACTCTCCATCCTGTCCATGCTCTGGTGCCACCCTCCACATGTGATGACTTCTCCTTTGGGCTGCTGCCTGGGGCCCAATTCCCACCTTCCACATCCTCAGTCTGCTCTCCTGCCAGGGTCTTCTGGAAGTCTGTTTGGGAGCACATGTTCAAGGTGGTCGGCCTATTGAACATTCCCCTCACAGTAACCTACATACAATTAGATGTTTTTCATACATGTCAGTTCTGTTTCACCAGCTGTGTCACAGGGGGTGCTGCAGCACAGTAGTGAAGCAAGCTGAAATTCTTTAGGAATTCCACACAGATTCTATGAAATACATGGCCAGCCTTTCCAGCCATGGTAGTAGCAAATGACTGCTTGGCGACATGAAGGAACAAAGCACCCTAAACATCCTTTACTTCCTTTATTCCAATGGGTCTTCCTCAGTACAGTTCAAAGAGGGAAAACGGATAAAGAAATGTAACCATAATCTTTTGATGTCTGAGTGGGAGTACAAAATGACCTAATTCAGCAATCATTTTTAAAATGCCACAATACGTGCTGAATAGAAATGAAATGCTTAAACATTTAAGAAATGCTGATTTCATAGTTCTTATAACACAGAGAACATTTGCATCATACATATTTTATGCAGTATCTAATTATATACACCTATCCCAAATAGGAAGGACAGATCCTGCTCACTGGAAGGACAGATCCTGAAGCTGAGGCTCCAATACTTTGGCCATCTCATGAGAAGAGAAGACTCCCTGGAAAAGACCCTGATGTTGGGAAAGTGTGAGGGCAAGAGGAGAAGGGGACGACAGAGGATGAGATGGTTGGACAGTGTCATCGAAGCTACCAACATGAATTTGACCCAACTCCGGGAGGCAGTGGAAGACAGGAGGGCCTGGCGTGCTCTGGTCCATGGGGTCACGAAGAGTCGGACACGACTAAACGACTAAACAACAAAAACAACAATCCCAAATATTTGTATGAATAATTTTATAAAAGCATTTTAAGATTATTATTTTGCCACCACAGCTCCACATTGTTCAGCATTTTTTACAAAACAAAGAAGCTGATCCTCAAATATATGTCCAATAAATCTATGATATGTGTGTGGTGTGTGTTTGTGTGTGTTAAGATATTGGAAAATAAATAATGTAACATCCTTCTGAAAGGCCTTTAGAAAATAAGTAAGCTAAAGAAAATCCTCAGAAATAACTAGTTAACTATAACAGTTACCTATAACTAGTTACCTTTTAGGTAACAAGTGATGTGATGAGAGATTACAAAGCTACTTGTAATAATTCCCAATCAATCAATCAATCAATCAATCAATCAATCAATCAATCAATCAATCAATCAATCAATCAATCAATGCATCCAAACAAGAATTTTCCATGTTTTATGCCATTCTCTTATCAATCCTGAGTTGCAAAGAAAAGTTTTCTTTGCTTTTCCCTTTTTTATAAATATTTCAAAAGTGCAGTATCAGAACTGGCCACTAAAGAGTATTCCTATGTATTTTTCTAGCCTGCTGAAAAAGGACAACACAAGAAGCTAATTACATGCAAGGCAAATGACTCACTTGTGCAGTCAGAGTAATGATAATAATAATGGCAATCTGGCTCCCAAAACATAATTAATAATGAAACAGGTTTCTTTTAGAATGCAGCATCTCAGCTCTGGCTAAAGTAATAACAAAAGGGCACAAGGCACACAATTGCAGGCATGGAACCAAGACCTAGAAGCAGGGAAGTGGCCATATCCCAAGAATGGCTGGGATGGGCCAAACATCCCAGAGATAATCAGGCAGCAGCAACAAAAACAATGGTGGTTCATCTTCTATGAGATTCTATGATTCTGACTTTCACTATTATTATTATTAATTATATCAGTTTTTAGATTTTTTTAAAAAATTGACACACATCTGCAATTGCCCCAAACTAATTTTGACACTATTGAATGTGATACGTTATTTGCCCATGAACTGAGCAGACAGAAAAATCACCTGCAAAGGCAAGCAACATTCATCATGTAGCTGCCTGGAACCCTTCCCACTTAGGATCAATTCTGGGATCTCTAAATGAAATGACTCTCTGCAATCAATGGTCAGAATTCTGTTGGTGTTCATGTAAGGTTTCCTAAACTTGCAGTCGCTAATTGATGAAGTGTTGGAATGCATCTCTGCTGCAGGTCTGGCCATGCAACCAATTGCATAAGGAAGACATGCCCTGACACTTTGTCAATCAGCTGCAATTAGCCAGAGCATGTTGTTCAAAATGGGGTTCTAAGTAATGTGTAAAAATCAAAGGAAGGAAGTGAGAACACATTTCTGAATGTCAACCATAAAATTTCCAGGAATCAAGTAATTGCAGCAAGAAAATGACACCAGATACCAAGGGAAGGATGAAAACGGAGGTGACATCAATAGCAGACCGAATAGTTTGGTGACACAAACAAGCAAGATAAAGTAATTAACAGGCCTGCTGATTTTTCATGATCTTTTGTCTGACTGCCTTACCAAGAGAAATGGCCCTCTTTCAGCTACTTTCCTCTCTAGGTTGATTCTGCAAAAGTTACAGTTACAGTAGGTTATGGTACAGAAGGGGAGAACAAACTGAACAAAAAGTGCCTTGGAAGTTAGTTAATCCTGATATAGTAAAACAGGATTAGGTTTTCTTAAAAGAAACAGAAGCAATGCCTACACAGCTACAATCCTGGTTTGTTGTACAATAAAGCATTCCCTTTTTTTTTAGAAAGCAGATTTAAAAGTTTGTCCAGAAAAGTTTTAACTAATTTGATCTCTACATCTTTTGTGCACATCACTGAAATACAAATTTCTTTTTTTTAAAATTTTATGATCACCATTCAGCCTCTCACAATATTGTAAAATCTGCTTAGCACTTCCATGTTTTATTATTAAATGTATTCAGAGCATGGATCGCATTGAGCATTGAAACTGAAAACGTTTTTTAAAAGACATTTTCCTAAACTGTAGAGAAATAGTATTTCTTCCTATTTTCTGGACAACCCCTCCCCAGGAAAAAACAACAACTCTTGGTCGGTAAAGGAATATGAGTAACCTAGCTAAGAACATATGAGTTTTCAGATTTCCTGTTTAAGCTGAATCACAGTCCTTGTATTGCAATATAATAAGAGACGGGATATTCGTATCCCTGGGGATACAAATATAAATATTGGCACCATAGGTGCCTGAGGAAACTGGACCCTCCCCCCCCCGAACTGGACGGGCCATTTATCTCTTGCAGCACACAACCATTGTCGTTCATGTCACACTGATCATGGAAGTAGCCCAGCCAGTGCTTCCCCGCCTCCCCGCACAGCCAATCACTCCTGTGAGGAGGTGGGATGATGAGTCTCCCTGCTCAGCTACTGAGCAGTCAGCTTTCCAGGGAGGCAGGGAAATATTACCCGGTCTACTTTTGTGATTGGCGCAATGCAAACGATGATGGCTATACATGCCATGCGGCGAGCAGTAAGTGGACCAGCCAGTTCTGGGGGAAGGGTCAGGGTTCCCCAGGCACCTATGGTGCTGATATTTGTATTCACATCCCCAGGGATACAAATAGGATTACCCCATCTCTAAATATAATTAATGGCTGGGGTTATATGGTCCTATATGTTCTATATATTCCATATAAGTCAGTGCTTTCCCAGGTCTTCTGCTTTTTTGCCATTAATTCAACCTGGGATATGTTATGTCCAGGCAGGAGATATCTAATGATACCTAAAAATGAATTGCACCTTCCACTTTCCCCTTCCTTCATTCCCAATAATTTCTACTTTGACAACATATTAAGAAAATGCTTTCTGTTGGATATACAATAAGTTGGAAATGCCACAAACTGTTACCAGTTGCCGTTATCCACATAGCAGCGCTGGCCTCTGAGAATTTACTATAGTGAGTGCACTTCTCTAAATGTAAAACTGATTAGTTGGCTTGCAGAGGTATTGAGAAAACAACCAAAAGAAACTTTCCAAAAGCAAAGCAAAGTGTGCTACTTACATACTGCCACATAGTGCTTAAAGCTCTCTCTGGGCAGTTTACAGCTTAATTATACAAGCTATACATTGCACTCCCACAATGAGCTGGGTACTCAATTTACCAATCTCAGACAGACGGAAGGTTGAATCAATCTCAAGCCAACTAGCTGAACTTGGAATCAAACTCAGGCCATGAGCAGAGTCTTCACTGCAGTACTGCAATTGAACCACTGTGCCACAAAGCTCCTTAAAACATTCTTCATATTAACAAGAGGTGCTTTGTAAAATTATTCCTACTTTCTTGATGTAACAATTATGCCTGTTCCATTCCTTAAAACGTGGCCACCAAAATTTCCACTGCTGTCTAGGGCTCAAATAACGTTCAAGGTGTTGGAGTAACTGTATTGGATATGAGAAGATGTGCACATAGATCTTAAAAATAGACATACCTGTATGTAAACAGCCACTGCTGCTGGGCAGATGCCCCTACAGTAATGACAGAATTAATGGAAGCAACATGTACACAAAGTTCCACACAATGGTAATATGCTGTGATAGATGAACCCACCCCATTCACCTGAACAGCCAAAACACTGGAAAGCTGAATGCCTTCAAGCTAAGGATTATCACTGATATTCCCTTGATTCTCAAGAATGAGTACTCATTCACCCCCTCAAATCCAACATGTTTTGGGATAAGCTGCTTTGGGAGTCTAAATGCACATCCTAATATGATTTTAGAAAGGAGGAGAGTTGCCTTCTTCTAGTATTTCAGAGTTGCTTAAGCATCCCAATCAAGACATGTCTGTGCATAGTAGCAGGCTGTACACCCCTTACAGTACTGTCTATAAAGATCTACAATAACAGATGTGGATGATTTGGGTTGGGGCATAGAATAACTACATGAAGGGTAACATTCTGAAAACATTCTGGAACATTCCAAAAGTTTTGCTCTATGTCTATGGAACAATTAACAGATGGCTAAACATTCATGACAATTTCATACAACAATATAGAATGGCTTCTGGCTCTAAAGGGACTGTGTTCTCTCTCTTCCTCTTCAAGTTCTGGAAAGCACATTGGTAATTATTTTGAGAAATTTTATTTTTATTTTTTCTTATACCATCCACAGCTCTTGTGGTGCTCAGCCTGATGACGACCTGTAGAGGGTTGAAAGCTTGCTAATGGTTGTGCTTGTTTACTGGTATAATGAAGGTTATCACCCACCCTTGCCTTTTGAACCATGTAGTTTACTTCTTTTTTATTGGACAATGGAAGACAATCTGAATAGCCAACTAGAGCACCATTTACAGCCGAACAGATATTTAATATACCCAACTGAGACTGCAAACTGAGGACAACATCTTCCTCCAACTGCTGAATAATACTGTTAATGTGGTTGCAATTGCCTCACCTAGTGTGTAGACTAAATTCTATCCTAATAACTGACATGCAGTTTGCGAATTTTCATGTACCTTTATCTCCAGCCAAAAAAGGAATCTTGTGTTTCTATATGGGGGATGGAGATGGCGGGGAAGGAATGCTGAATAATTGGCAACCTTTGTCTAATAAGATTGGGAGACACATTCCAATCCACATCATCAGAGGTAGAATCTGACACCTGCCACCTTTGACCTGAATATACAACCCCTATCTCGAAACTGACCTTTAAAAAAGGAATCTGGCAAGTACATCTGGCCACGATTTGAGGAATGTTTCTGTTTTTTCTGCACCACCCACCTCTCTGTGCTGCCCAGGCTGAAAGCTACCTTATGTTATTTTTTTAGTGTTCTAATAAAGAAACCACTCAGCCTCACCTCTGGGTTTTCTATAAAGACCACATGGCTTTTCTTCCTTTTTATGAGAATTTTAATTGTGGAATATATTTAATGAACCAATTGATTTAGACACAAGATTAATTCTACAATAGATTACTGCCTCACCGTGATTCTTGGCAAAAGTGATGGCCCAAAAAAGCCAAAACAGTCAGTTTCACCTCTTCCCACTTTTGCATTTGTCTTTGTTCTCAATATGCACAGACTGGCTCATTTCCAGCTTTTAGATGAAACATTAATTTTGATTAGCCAAGTAACAAAGCTGGCTTGAAATACTATGCACGATTATCTGAGCAAGTTGCAGCCCTCCAAAAGAAACTGCAAAATACTTTATCTGTGAGTAGCAATAGTATTTGATACTGAAGGCCAAGAGTCAGCTTAGGAAGTGCTTATGCTGTCCCATGCTTTCAAGACTTTCAACATGTACAGACAACAGGAATGTATGGGACATATGTTTGCCTATAAGGAGCACAGCAATGAGTGTATCCAGATCCACAGTGACATGATATTCCATCATTCAGTACAGCAACTGTTGCAAACCCCTGCAAGCATAATTCCACAGGTATGTTTGGGTAACCTATGTGTACATAGTACCCTTTCCACAAAAGGAAATGCACAGGCAGAAAAAAATGAGAGTGCACGAAGTTCAAATTCTCTGGGTGCTGGATTATATTTATTAAGGCACAACAAAATCATATAAATAGTAAAAAAAGCATAATAGCAAAATAGCATATTACATTACTTGCTATTATACTATTTTGTGATTACATGGTCTGTAATATTATATACCACAAATTTAGTTGCAATTATAATTACATATCTGAAATCCATTATTTTTGTAAATATGATTTATTTATAATATGAACTGATCTTTAATATTAAACTTTACATCATTTATCAAATGTTTTGTAAAAGGTTTTATTGGATCATACTGCACAGAGCTTGACTTCTACCAAGAGGTATTTATATCTATAGGAGTTTATTACTTCAGAATTCATATTAATATTTCAAATAACATGTTAGGAGGTAAATACACTCATGACCTCAATGGTGAGGGGTGGGTGGAGAGTATCTTAACATTCTGTTAGTTCTTTCTTGTTGAAAACAACAACAACTAGGAGGGGGAAGCACTGAAATTCACTGTAAAAACTGATTTTAGGTTTTAAATAAACAGGAAATGCAATGTTCACATCCTCTGATAAAGATAGCACAATAATCTTTGTGATATTCCCAAGCATCCTCAATTAGTCTTGCATGATGTATTTAGAAATTATATCACTTTTCTTATTCATAATGTGTAATGGTGCTTTATTCATAGATCATCTGTTCAGGGATACTAATAATAAAGGAGAATATAAGGAACTGTACCCAATCAATCGGATGGAAACTGAAGACTTAGTAACCCAAGAATATTGCTATATGACATTCTGAATGAAACAACTTAATCCATACCTGATTAGAATCAGTTATTAGCTTTTCATACCATCTATTCTACATAAGAAAATGGATTTACTATGAAACTCACCATAATACAGAAGTACAATTCAGAGCAATTTCCTAGGATTAAGAGAGCAGATCATCTGTGAAAGGCGATTAGTGCATTTCTTTGACTTCCAAAAGGAATACATATTTCAACTCAATTGCATGAGCTTTCATAGCTCTTAAATAAACAAATCCAATTCTGGAAGAATTGTAAGGCAGAGTACACATATATGAAAAGCTAAGAAGACAGAACAGCAATAAATGTATACACCTGTACTGAAGATTCCTATTTTTCAAAAAAAGAATGCACCAGGTGCACCATGAAATGGTAAGCTCTTTTGCACACCACTCCTCTCCTTCCTTACCTGCTTAACCCTTTACCTCTCTTTCCCCCCCCCCCGCCCCATTTTATGTCATTCTGCCGTGCTATAGGCCTCTCTAGAACTTTGGAGAGAACATGCATGACTACCAACCAACAATACTCACTCTGCCATTTTATATTTCATCCATGTATGTAACTTTAGAAAAGCACAGTAATTAATATAATTGGAGGAACCAAATCTGAGCTGGATTTCCACCAGGGTTTTATATAGATATATTTTGTAAACTGCTGTATTTTATAACCTATTATTGCTCAGAAAACAAATTCTGGGAAACAGACTGCTAGTAATAGATTTACTATTTATTTTGTTGCTACTACTGAGATCACAGACGAAACACACAAAATGATTTATACAACACTATATTATTATTATATACCATTAAGTCACCTCCGACTTAAGGTGAACTTATGAATGAGTTACCTCCAAAATGTCCTTGCTCAGCTATGGCAAACTTAAGGATATGGCCTCCTTTATGGAATGAATCGATCTCACATTTAGTCTTCCTGGGGGGCGTGGGGGTACCATTAACTTTTCCAGGCATTACTACCTTTCCAGCAAGTCTTCTCTTTCCATGATATGCTCAAAATACAACCACCTTAGCTTTATTATTTTAACCTAGCAAGAGTTGCAAGCTAGATTTGTTCCCAACCCCACCACCTGTTTATCTTTCTTATATAACTTTGGGAACAACTAAAACAAGCAACTTTAAAAAGATTTAAAATGGATTGGAAAACCAGATAATTAACTTCTGAAATAAAGATCTTACCAATAAATATTTTCAAAACAATCACAAAAATCGCTAGGTCTTTTTAAACTTAAGCCCATTGAAGAAAGATTGAACCAATATTATGTAACTGAGGTATGGCAACTCAGTTTTCTTTAGGAAACATGAATCCCTCATATAATTTTGTGTATATACAGCACAGAAATTAGCTAATTTATATATGAACATTGAAGAAAGAGCAACAAAGTTTATTCTCTCCACTGTTATTGGAATTCATTGTCAAGGCTACTCAAAATATTATTCATCCTGGTAACCAGAGAAAGGCAACAGTTCACAAATTTGCTTTTGTTTTATCACATACAGATTTGGGCATTCACAAAAGGAGGAACATGGATCAACATGTAGTCAACAGCCTGGCCAATATTCAACACAATGCACGCCATCCAGTCACAAAAGCGGATTGCTGCTCATGCAATGGAGCATCTCTTTCCTTTCTTAACTTTGTACTTGCTACCAGATCTGCTCTAACAAGTCCTCAAACCCTCCAGAGGAGATTGTGGGGCATGCAAGAGCTGTAAGGGGAGGGTTCTACTTTTACATATAGGTCGTGTGTGAATCAGCCTAGAATAATCAGAGCTAGAATCAAGACTGGTATGGAAGTGTTCCTGCCATTTACCTTTTGTGATTAAGTGTAGTAACTTCAGGAAGTGACATGTACTAGAATACATTATATTTTTAATCACATCAGATTTCTCAAAATGCTGATTTTGAAAACTCCCATCATTTGCAGTTCTTAATCATAGTCCATGAATATAGCTACTAATATAGACCCCCTGCCCCTGTGGGCTGCAGACCTAGTCAGCCTCCACTGCACCTGTGTGAAGCACCCCCTGCTCCTGTCTGGAGGTGACCAAGACAGGCAGGGAGGATGAGAGGCTGTCCCTGCCTCACACAAAGCCTCCTGAGCCTCCACCCTCCCTCTCCAAAAGACTTACGTGGGCTGCCTGATGGGACAGGACTGGCCTCACTTCTGCCACACCTGCTGGCTCCCTCTCACGTGATCTGGCAGGCCCACTGAAGAGCGAGGCTGCAAGCCGGACTCTTATGTGCTGATCCTTCCGGCATTGTCACAAGGCACGGGTACTAGGGCCTCTGCCGTCCCCCACTGCCACCCCGATGAGGGGCTTTTCCCTGGGGAAAGTGGCATGTGGAGAAGTGCGTGCAGCTGAGTGCGGCTCCAGAGCAACACCAACCCCCCATGGTCCCGCTGCGCCCCTGTCGTCAAGCTGTACCTGTTGTATGCATGCTACATGCCCAGTGTGGCTTTTTATGGTGTTTCCACCTCCATCCAGCTCCTTCATGATCTTTCTGCCTACTGGGATCCTGCCCAGAGCGCAGAGGGGAGGTACATGGTTTCTGGGAAGAAGAAAGGGGGTGCCCTGGTCCAGCCCAAGTTGCGGGGATGATGGGGCCAGCAAGCAAGTGGGAAAAAGGACTCCCCCTGCACACACACACTCAACAGGCAGGAGCCTTAAGGAGTGGAGGACCCCCATGGCAGGCATCATGAGTGGCTGTGGTAGCTTCTCCAGGGCTCCAGCATTCTTCATCCTGTGGTGGGGAGGGGGATTCAAAAGGCTGGGGGGGGGAGTGAAGCCTGGAAGGTTCAATACTGGACTGGTGGAAGGGACTCAGTGAGTGTCAATGCTCCACGGGTTAGAGGGCACAATACTTGCCTTGTCCCATGTGCTGGCAACCCGCGCTACGCCACTCAGACTGATGGGAGATGTGATAGCATGTCAATAGAATAAAAAGGATCAATTGGAGTGTTGTTCCACCTCAAGGGTGAACAACTATTTTTTGCTCTAGCCTGTAGTCACCCCTAAATTTTAAAAAATACATTTGATTTGGTCCATTTTCACATGTTTTTCAGAGGACAAAGCACCTAATTCCCTGGTAGTACTTTTTGTTGTTATATTCTGTGAAGTGCTTTTTGTTGTTATGTGCTATGAAGTCACTTCTAACTTACCACAATCCTATGAATTAATGGTCTCCAAAAGGTTCTATCATGAAAATCCTGCTCATATCTTGCAAACCAGGCCTTCCTTTACTGAGTCTATCCATTTCATGTTAGCTGTGCATCTTATTACTTCTAAAGTCAAACATCTTCTGCACTGAGCAGGGGGTTGGACTTGACGGCCTTATAGGCCCCATCCAACTCTATTATTCTATGATCCTATGATTTAACTTTAACCTTGGATTCGAAGTAATATATTTCTGGCTGTGTAGACCAGCAATTCTCAACAGGGGGCATATGCCCCCCTGGAGGGCCCTGGCACATTTGAAAGGGGTCACAGACTGAAAAATGTTAGAAGGGGAACCCAAAGAGTTGGGGGGGGGGTAACAAGCCCTGGTGATGAAATATCTTTTTTGTTATGTATGACATCATTAATTGCTCTCTCTCTCTCTCTTGCTCTCACTCTCTGTATATACACACATACACACGTACATGTATGTCTGTGAAGTTTTTCTTTTATAAATTAATTTAGAAGTGCTATGAAATTCCATTTTCTTTATCAGAACCTTGGGTTTTGCACGTTGTCAGTTCAGTCAGTTTCAAAAAGATTTTTGGATCAAGAGTGATCTACCAAATAAATTTTCAACACTATAAGAAAAAAAGCGGAAAGATCTTTTTATTGCCTTTCCTCAACATATTTGGCTGAGTATGGATTCAGCAAGGTAGTTTCCTTGACAAAATCCAGGAACAGAATTGATATTGCAACAAGAAATGACCTCTGACTGTCACAGTCTATTTTGGAGCCTGATATCATGAAACTTACAGACAAGCACCAAGCTCAAGGATCGCATTAGGCCTGATAGATGTTTAAACTTTAATTTCATACAATCTTTTAAAAAGTTTTTCCAGTACGTCGGAATGTTAAGTTTTCTTGGTGTTCAATAATAAATGATTTTCTATCCATCTGTTCATGTTGTATCCTTGTTTGACAGAGGGCCTTGGAACCTGAGAATTGCTCCTAAAAGGGCTGTGGCCAAAAAAAGGTTGAGAATGGCTGGTGTAGACAGAAGTGATTCAGCTTTGGGAATCTCCTATGTTGGGAATGTTCCTCTCACATCATACATGTTTAGCCTTATTAAACCTCCAGTCTATGGAGCATTTTTTAAACGTGTCTTGCTATTAGCTGGAAATATCTTAATACCAGACAGATAACTTACATAATCTTCGACATTTTTTCATTAGGAGGTCTGGAGAAGGAGCATTATCTGTACTGAAAATGTCTGGGCATTTGAGTAATCTTTTTATAGTGCTTCAATTTAATGACATGCAAGTCTGAAACATTCTGTGTGCCTGATAAGCAGCTCATGCAAATCCAGAAAGCAAACATTCTTTGAAGTGACTACATTATATATCAGAAATGTCACATAATTCTCATGTAGCAAAAAGTATGTATTTACTGACCATACTGAAATGTTGCTGCTGAACCACAATACAGGTGACTTCATATCTGTGATTCTTTCTGACCAATTATTTTTAATGTGGTAAAGTAAGAGGGGGGGGAAAACATATTAACACTCATCAGCTTAAATTGGAAAACACATACTCATAGCAATCCAAGAAGACTGCCTAGAAAGTCAAACTATACATTGTATGGCAGTCACGTGTAACAATTTTAAATTTTCTTAAAGTGACAACAAGCCACTAAAGTTATGCATTGACAGTATTGCACAACGTTCAAAGATCTGATCTTGCACTATCAGTATGTGTCAGTCTAGCATCTACTGCAGAATAACTCAGACTACAAAATGAATGAGGGAGGTCAGAAACAAACTTCTAGGAGGAAGGGAAGGATTATCCAGTAAAATGAAGAATTTCAGGACAGAAAATAAACAGAAAGGACAACAGGAACAGGATTCTATAGAAAAAAGAAGACAAGGTACAGGAGACAATCACATGGAAGAACTTCACAAGTAGGAGCAAGACAATTCTTTGGTGACTCTAGAGATAGTGCAGTCAATTACTAGTCCTTCCTGTGGACAATGACTCTAGACCAGCCATTCTCAAGTTTTCTTTTTTTTTTTTTGCCACGACCATAAATACAGTATGAAATAAATATAGTCTGAATTAAGATTGAAACTTATAAGGTGGTGTGTGAATTGTTTCCAGTCTGTGTTCCACTTCAGATGTGTCAGGGGTCCCCAGGGAGGCCATATGGCCCTTGCTGAGAATGGCTACTCTAGACCAGTGGTTCTCAAACTGGGGTCCCCAGATGTTCTTGGGCTGCAATTCCCAGAAGCCTTCACCACTTGCTGTGCTGGCCAGGATTTTTGGGAGTTGTAGTCCAAAACATCTGGGGACCCAAAGTTTGAGAACCACTGCTCTAGACCACTGGAATAAGAACAGATGGAGGACTCATATGTCTATGAAATGGAACCTTGAAGCAGCTCCAAGAAGGAGAGAGAATACTGCTAGTTAGTGATCTCCTGATGAGAATGACAGAAGTAACTTAATGAATGCTGCAATTTAATGTATTTACAGGTGGTAAGCTTTCTTCCTGGTTCAGTTATCCATGATGTGACAGAGAATTTAATAAGATCCATCAGGTTTTCAGACTTTCTGCTGATCTGCTGAACATACTGGAAGAGATTATGAGGCTCGACCTATTACTTCACATAAGAGGTTGTGGCCTAGGAAACAAGACCAGAATATTAAATGTGAATGGTTGGCTAAAAGATGGGATTGTGATGAAAGTTCTTGGCCTGTGCCTTACATTCCCATAATGGAAGGCTGCTGGCAAGATACCGGCTGCAGCTCAAAATAACTAGTACAGTTATGTCTAGCAAGAATGATTAGAAGGGAATGAAAGCACATCTTGCAGGGGAGGTCATTGCAACCTCAGAAGATGACATATCATCATGTACCAAGGAGCATGAAGAAGCATGAATGAAACAAGACAAAACTGTAGACATTCATTGATATTCAATAAATAATTTTAAGGAAGCAATTGGTGTCTCTGATGAACACAGTATCAGAAATAAATAGGAAAAACTTGAAATCTTAATACAGGATGGCAATGATGGACTTAAAAGACATTACTAAAACCAGATAAAATTAAGCCCATGGTTCAAAGTAAAGAAAGAGACAAAACAGAAAAGTTGGAGATGCAGCATTATCATGTACAGGAGGATTCTTCTTTCAAGCTGCCATCACCTCCTGCCACCCCCACCCCACCTGGCACCTTCTCAATGTCCTGTGGTTTTGGTAGATCCGTGACACCTAAGATAGTCAAAATCTGCCCTGGCTCTAGTCTCCCCTTCTTGAGGGAGGGTATAAATGGTTTTCATCTTCTGAGAGAACTTGAACAGGTAGGGCATGGCATAAGAGATGTTAAACAGTACATAAATGAGGAACTATACTCGATGCAAGAGGAATGGAAAGTCTGCTGCTTTGTAAAAATGGAGAAATGTTAGCAGGTTGCAAAGAAAAGGTGGAATGTCTCCTACAATGGGAAGCATGCTCAAACAAGCAAAACAAACAAACAAACAAAAATTATAAAAGGAGGGAGTCCAGCTCAAGATAAGTACAGAGACACTATGAAAGTACTTAGTCACTCTAAAGGACTTGGGTCCAAGGTCAAGTGAACTGTACCATAGGATTATAAAGGAACTTGCAGACATTATCTCAAAGACTGTCTGTAATTTTTAAAATCTTTAGAGAACAGTGGAAACGCCATGACACCAGAGATAGGCAAATGTAAATAGAATGTAGATAAATAAAAACTGGTCAATTTGATGTCAACAACTGGTAGGATTCTGGACTAGATAAAGGGAGTCCATTTATGAGGATTTAGAAAATAAAGCTGTAATTTCAAACAGCCAGCACAGGTTTCTCAAGAACAAATGATACCGTGCTAAATATATCTCCTTTTTTGGAAAAAATGCTAGCTTGATTTATACAGTGGATTTATAAGAGGAACATTATGGACACAGTATATGTTGATGTAAACAAGACTTTTGGACAGAATTCACCTCCCAACATTCTTCTTGGCAAGCTGGTAAAATCAGGGCTAGTCAATGCAAATGCTAGGACTGTACCCAAAGAATGCTTATCCATGGGTCTTCATCAAGCTGAAGAGGGTACATGAGAGGAAGGACACAGTTCCATCCTGAGCCATAACTGTTCACTATAATTACAAATTGTTAGAATAAAAAACTGGAGGAAATGCTCATCAAATTTTCAGTTGAGGGTAAAGTAGGATAAGTAACTACTTGCCTTAGGCAACACAAGCACAATTAAACAGATTATGTCTATGCTGATTTCTTAATTTGTAGCAATTCACCTCCAAAAGTTTCCTGTTGCATCACATTCAGAGGTGTAACTAACAAGATTTTGGTCAATGTGTGTTAACCAATCAGAAACCACAGTCAGAAGCCATGGCTTGTTTTCAGCTTCTTCAACCATAGCTTGCTGTATTGCATAAACCTCAACTGTGGCTTGCCTCAGCTTGTTTCCACAGCTGCCTAACCTAACACAGGAACTGAGATAAGAGACAGGAGTGAAACAACCCAGAAATAGGGAAAACAACCCACAGTTTGTTTGTTTGATTGTTTGCTTTGAAATTCATAACTTAAGCTATGAAGCCTATTTACTCAACATAAAGCATGAGTTATCATGGTGCTGCAAATGTGCACAGTATTGCATGAATTGCATGGATTTTAGATGGCTGCTTTTAATCAAGTTTGGGATTATTTGTGTGAAAGAATGTGAGTGGGTGAGGTTGGGCAAATGGGAAGGGTTTATCTCCACACTGCCTTGGCCCTTCATGGATCCCTGCCAAGGATATACAGTGGACACTGGGTGGATACCTTCTTTGGGATATTACCCAGGTTTGACCACTCTCCTCGAACTCTGCTGCAGGATGGACCAGAAAGAGTTCTGGAGTGTATATACATGGCCAATATTTATAACATAGCTTTCTATAATACCTAATGAGTCTAAAACTCTTGTCCCCCTTCACAGACTCTTGTCACTTTGTCTATTACTTTTATCATCACCTGGTCACGGGATTATGTTTAAATATATCAGTCATGTATTTACAATCCAATGTCTGAAGAAGTGGCCTTTGATCCATGAAAGTTCACACTGAAATAAAACTGTTAGTCTTTAAATTACCACAATGCTTTTGTTGTTGCTGTTCTTTTTTCCCCCTTGCTTTTCATTTGCCAACATGCAAAGATAGACTAACGTGGCTATTTCTTTGAGAAGAGTAAGTAGAGTTTTGGGTAGAAAGACAGTGTTCAAATTTTGAAGAAGTAGTGATCTGCTTCACCCTCAATTAATTTTGGGACAATCTGCATGAAAATGGTGTACATCACAGAGGTTTCCATAGCCAAGAAACCTGTAATATTTCAAAAAGCAATTATGATGAATTAAAAGCAGTTTATGACTTTTTTGTTTTGTTTTCTCCTAAATTGGCATCAATATCGCTGAAAGTATAATGGAATACATGTAGGTGATGTAGGTAAAGCACAAAATAGCAGAGGCAACAGAACTTGAGCAACCAGTGTTTTCCTGGCAAGCATCCCATTACATACCCTTTTCCAAGTCTTCACACACTTTTAACATTCTGACTGCTGGGAGAAAGAATACAAAAAACATCACACACTGGATCAGTCCTCCAATCTTTTACTTCAGTTTGCCCTAGGACTGGGGGTGGTGCTGGTAAAACCATTCCTTGTGATTAGATGCTAGAGCTGTTAGTCAGAAAATTACATGCCCCTCTGCCCACTACAGTGTTTTCCCAAGCGGAGATCTTAAAGCAGTGTATTCATTTTTGGAGACACTGTCAAAGTCTCTATGTCCCTTCAAATCCAACCTGCAAATGAATTTTCAGGAGATTCTGATTCTGATTTGGTCTGCTTTGGAGGAAACTTGCTCCAATTTGGACATCTCTGAAATCCTTCTAAACAAATTAAAATCAGAAATAATTCAAATCTAAAATACACCCCTACTATATAATGTTGATCGGAAGCTCAAAAATCGTATTATTGTAGGAATACAAGCCTCTCTATTTTCATGTGCATAGTATTTCTTTTCTTTTAAAAGGTCCATGACATATCTAACTATAGTATCAAATACATTCAGCATAGCATCCACGTAAGCCACTTTCAACTTTGGGTTCAATGTGGTCTAATTATAATCTGGTGCCATGTCCTGACACAGTATATTCTTGACTGTCAGAAACAGGACAAACCAGCTAAACAGTGCAAAACAAAGGACGACACAATATTCCCATGGCACTTACTTCCACCTGAAATTCATCCAGAACCTGTTCTCAGTTAATACAATACAGATCTTTACCCGTATGCCACACAACTTGTAACAAGTAAAATCATGTTTTGGAAGATGTACAGAAATATAATTTATCATCCCAGGCCTAATGTATGTTTCCGAACTGAAAACATCCTTGTGTTCTCACTCCTGACTCTACTCTTTGGCAAATCTAATAAGCCACATTCATAATTTGGGGCTACAGCAGAGTTTACTTAAAAGTCCCCCCCTTCCAAAAGTCTGTTAAGCAGGATGGAAATTAGTATCTTTAATTGTTAAGTCTAACTTACAGCACAACAGAATTTGGAAAACTCAATTTAATCATTCATTTTTTAATCTCTACATTTTTTTGAAATTAAATTGCTGCTTCTTCTCTGGCCTCATTCCAGCGTACCTTCCATACTAATTCATCGATTCTCAAAATATTGATCACAATCAGATTTAAGAGAACAATATGAGAGGAAAAAGCATTTCTGTGTCTTAAATGAGCAAAAAGTTAGAAACATGATAAACATGGAGGGCAGAATCCTGCTGACCTATACAACTGCACAAGGGCAATCAAACAAGAACATCTACCTCATTAGTAAGTTGTGTGTCACACTCTCTCCATCAACTGGTACAGCAAGCAATGACACTGATGAGCAAAAGGAGGAAACTGCTTGTACAATTGCCCTTATGTTGTATGTGAGCAACTGGAAAGCTGTTGTCAATCAGGTAAGAATAGGCAACCTACTGTCCTCCAGAGGTTTTGGAGGACAAATCCTATGATCCCTGAGTAACAGCCATATCAAAACATCTAGAATGTAACAGGGCAGTTGGATGAATAGGCTGACCACATCTAGAATTCTAGTGTTCCTATCTCCCTGATTGGAAGGTGATGGTAAGCACATAATAACAGGCCACAGCACTTTTTCCCTGCTCATTTGGCAACTGATACAGTGCTGAAATGACAGCATGAAACACACAGGTCCAAACTGCTGCTCAGATAACCTTGAATAAGTTGTCATTTCTTATTTATTTATTTATTATGTTTTTATACTGCACCATCTAGTGGTCTTGCCACTATTCTGGGTGGTTTTCTTAACCTCAGAACAATAATGGAAATGAGCAGGAGAAAAACGGCCCTCCCTAATTACATGTCAAGAGCCAAGAGGAGAGAAAAAAACAGGTTAGTACTTTACTGGACAGGAGGAAAAGAGGGGAAAGTTGCCTCAAATCTCTGTATATGAAACAGCTGTGTAGGAAGACAGCATCCTTTCTTCTCAATCTGTTTACCCTTCCAGGGAAAACAAGTTTAACATTAAAACAAGGCAGCTGGATTCACTCACCATGAAAAAATAGATGGCCAGAAAACTTTCTCTTCCAGTAGTTTTTGGTCAAGACAGAAGAGAAATCGATTTTCATTAATAAAGGCTAACACATTTTTTTCTAAACTGCTTTTTACTGTACTTCCCCACTCCATGTTTTCTGTATCTCTTTGATTCTTTTTTTTTTTGCTTTGTGTAATAACTACTGTATAGCTATAGCTACAAATACATACATATATTAGAATAACATCCTAGTACTTGCTGACTGCAGACTGCTTGAGCCTATAGGCTTTCCCACTCATCCCTACTAAGAAAGAAGAATAGGTATGTTCTGGCTGGGAATCATTACAATACTAAATGAGCAAACATTCCTGCTTTTCTCATGTGTGAATCATACCACTTCTCTACAAACTGAGAACAGTGCAAAGAGACACTCAGCAGGATTGCACAACTCTTGTAAAAAAGAAAAAGTAACAACTACAGCCAATTCCCTTAGTTTCTTCTAATGACTGTGACACTACTGTCTCTCCGTGGCCAAGTACATGTAATCAAAAGCTACAGGAGACCAAGCACATTGGGGGTGGAGTGGGGGGCGGGAGAAGAAGAAAGAGAATGACACACGGAGAGCATAGGAGTTAAGAGGCAGTAAGTAGGAGGAATGCAGACATAACCACGATGACAGCACACCTCACAAAAGACACAGAACCAGGAAGAACAAAGACAGAAATGCATACCATTGAAAGCAAGTGGTAAATTACTGAGAGTTTAGAATCAAGCAAGTCAGCATTAAATTTATGATCTATTTGTCATGAATTCAATTACTCAAAAATATGGGAGGTGGGGCACAGGCCATTATTTCATAAATAATCCTACAGAAATAATCCACTATTAGAATTCTGGGGGAAAACATCGCTACTGAATAAATAAATACTCATTCATTCATTTGATTTGTATACTGCCCATCTAGCAAACATCTACTCTGGGCGGTGTACAGAAAGTAAAGGAAAAAATCATAAAAACACATTCTAAAATAGAGCAGAAATTTTTTTTAAAAAAGAGAGGGCAGCAAGAAACTGTCAGGCAGCAAAGAACCCTTCTTCCTCCTCCACGCTTTCAATCAACTGAGGAGAACCTCCCCAAAGGCTTCCTTGAAAAGCTCTATTTTTAGTTTGTTTGTTTTTTAAAGGCATGGAGGGAGTGCGCCTGGTGTAATTCCTGTGGCAGCACATTCCACAAGAAAGGTGCCAAAGCAGACAAGGCCTGGCTTCTGGTTGTTGTTTCTGGGCCTTTCAAGGTGTTAATATCCATAGGCGCATATGAGGACCTGGTCAGAGAGGCAGTCAAATTTGGCAGAAAATGTTCAGACAGGTAATGAGGTTGGGACAAGAGAGAATTTTTGATTTTTATGGAGATATATACTGTTTGATTCTAATATAATCATCACCCTATATGACTTTTGGATTAGAGGTTATATTATTGAATACAACGTAAGTACAGAAACTACTTTTTCTCCTGAAACAGATTTGGGGAATCATTCTGTTCCTATTAGTACTATAACTGTGAAGCATTTGCTTGCAAAATGAATACTGATAGATCCAGAATGCTGCTGACACACACACTAGTTGAGTTCTTCTACCCAAATTGGGACTTAAAGCTGTGCATGACAATTCCACCAGTGCCATTCTGAAGTGACGGATCATGACATGAGTTGACGTATTGACTGGTTTTTATTATACATGTGTTTAGGACATGTATGTATGTATGTATGTATGTATGTATGTATGTATGTATGTATGTATGTATGTATGTATGTATAAAAAAGCCTAAACACACACATATATAATCAAAACCAAGCAACAAGTCAACTTATATCCTGATCCGCTGCTTCAGAATGCCACTGGTGGAATTGTCATGCACAGCTTTAAGTCCCAACTTGGGTAGAAGGTTGCAACTAGTGTTCCAGGAGATTTATTCTCAGAACAGAGCTACTTCCTACATATCATTCCAACACTGGAATGTCCAGATACACATTCAATAATGTAAGGATGTGCTTCCTATGTATATTAAGACTCTTGCTCCATAAAGCTGGGCAGAACCAGGTAGCTCTGCCCTGTTCTACCAGTGTGGGACGCCATTTTATCTGCAGTGGCACTAAACGCTGTTAGTGCTGCCAAGGCTGCTGGTGCTGGTAGTGGTGGCCTGTACAACGGGAAGACAAGAAGAAGATAATGGAAAAAATCATCTCACTGGTCCATTTCTTATTATTTCTTTTATGTACAAGGATCAGTGTAGTACGGAATGGACCTGATAAGGAAGCAGGTATTACATTGCTTACATCACATAAAACTGATCCTCGGAAATAAGTACAACACATAAATGTGTTTAAGATATCAGTGCAAGCAACTTATCCTGGGCCTATCCATGAGAGAGCATGATTTTGTGAATCCATTTGTTCCTGTACAATGATGAAGGTCACATTTAAATGTTATCCTCAGCAGCTGCTATACACTTGTGCTAAAACTGGGCCTCCAAAGGTTTATGATTATTATTATTTTACTTACAGTAGGCACCATGTTTTGCATCCTGTGCAAAATATGCCTTCCGATCATTATGACAGAGAGAAAGAAAATAAACCACCAATATGTCGCATTCTCTATAATTGTGATGTCAAGCAAAAGGAGTTTGGTCAAAAATTCTGGAGCAAACTACTACCACTCACAAAGGTACATCATGTCTTTATGCTGATTAGACACATCTACAGAACTCCAAGTTACCATTCAAAGGCTTTAATTAATTTTACTGCAAAATGAAAGCTCAGAAATAAAACATTTAGCAAGAAAGTGTATGATGCAGTTTTTTATCACCCTCTCCTTCACCCCACTTGCCATTTCTTCTCTCTTTGCTCAGTTCAGACAGGATGCCACTTTGTTTTCTTAGCACCTTTACATTTCAGAAACGTGTCCTGCGTAGCTCTGTCTCCTAACTGAACAAAAGCCAGGTGTGCAAACTCTATACCTTCTTCACTCTACGGAATATTTTATGTGCACATACTATTAAAGAAAGAATTAAGATCACATATTCATGATTAGGTGTTAATACACACAGTTGTGATCTGTTCTTGGACAGATTTCAAGACATTTCCTTGTGATGACAACACAGTTCATGGCATTTCAATAATCAACAGCTCTGTACAGTTCTAATGCTACAGAGCAAGAACCTATGCAGCTTTATTAAAAAATATATCCCACAGAGTTCTTTTGGACTTAGTCACAAGTACCCATGCATAACATTTCAACTGTAAGTCACAAAATGCTGTCAGAATTCTGAGAGCAAGGACAATATAAATGTGTGATTATCAAAACAAAGATTACAATTCTTGCCTTCAAAAAAAATCCTCCACCACTTCCCAGGACAAATGTCTTCTGTTAGGTAAAATTATATACATTCCAGCCAAGTGTGCTTTAATATAATCAGTTATGTCAGAGTTCTTGTTGAAGCTGCTATCTTAATATTTGTTTTCTATTCCCTATTCTAAATTAGCTACCATATGCTTGATTCCAACTGGGATCCCTCTGCTCGCTTCACCTACTGCAGAGAGGAATGCTATGTGGAAAACACTGTGCTTGGGAGGTGGGGGGATTCCTTGCAGCAGGATGCCGAGAGGCGGGGGGGACGGAATCTCTGTACCGTTGCAACCATTTCCCTTTTACCACTTAATCCTTACAACTCAATATCAGGTCATTTCCTGGGTAGCGCTGCAAGTTAGAACAAGGTATACACATCCATTCATCTTTAACTGCATTGTTTCACAGAGTGAATACCCCCAAGAGGAGACACTGTATCCTAAAAACAAAATCCAAGAAGCATGAAAAACAAGAACATTAAAGCTGCTTACCTCGTTCAGTTCTGCAGAGTCATTTCCATATTTCATGGCAACTCCAGAATTCATGATTAGACTTTCCAGGGCTTGATTGCTTTCTATGGATTTTAAGATTTTCAAGCTTTGCTTCACAAGATTCAACACCTCCTCCTTTTCTGAGCTTTTCCTGTCTTGTACATTTTGCTCTAGACAGCCATTTTCACTTAACATTTAGACAGCCTAGAAATTAACAATGCATAGGGTCTCATAAAGAGAGACACACAAAAAATTGGTTTGCCGATTCACAAACAATCCATTGCTGTAAGATACTCATTAAAACACCGCACAGTGCACAGCCAGACAGAGCAGAGACAAGCTGTAATGATCTTCTGGCTACTAGAACTGCCTGGAAGAGCTGGGCTTCAGTTTCATGCCTTCATTCTCCCTCCTATTCTCTGCTGATCACAAAAAACATATCTCAAAAGAGTTCAATGCATTTAGAAATATTTTGGGAGCCTCACAAGCTTTCACAAAGCTCAAAGCTCTGGCTCGATTCTACAAGGAGGTGGAGGGCAGAACAGGATGCAGACCTATCGTGCTGTTCACGCTAAAGTTTCCCCTTCCAGGGAGCCTGGAGTTGTAAGTGGTTTATGATCAAACACAGCTGTCTTGCTGCTGGCTACAGGGTGCATGGAAGGGGCGGTACCTAAAGCAGGAGGGACAGAGAGGAGGATGGGAGGAGAAAGGAAGCTGAACACATGCTACAGAAAGCTCACTTTGGAATTGCAGGCATCTTTCCAGAGTTCTGTGTGCTATATTCCAAAGTACAAAGCAAAATAAGCAACACAAAAAAGGTACACTAGGTGCTTTCAATGACAATTTCTAACTTCCAACAAAGTGACCTTCTCTTTGTGATTCACAAGAGAGCTGCCAGATTAAAATTTGACAAACATTCAAGGGAGGTATTACTAGATTTTTCCAAGTGATTTAATGCTTTATCTTCACAAAAAGCCAGGTATCTTTATGAAAGGTAAGTCTGGAAAACAGTGAGCTGAGCATTCCAAATTCTGAACACAAAGAATATAAACACACACACCCCAATTTCCATAAAATAACTCCACTGTTTTAAAGACCTGACAATGTTTCGAGAGAATTTTTGTTTTATTTTACTGTTCAGATATCTGTTTCACTTAGTTCATTCATTTCATATAACATTTTTCTTCACCTTCCTTGATCAGATGTACTGTATTTATTTATATTATCTATATGCTGCCTTTTCCCCTGTAGGGACACATTCCTGAAATGTGTATGATAAGCAGATGTCTGTATGTGCCACAAGAGGTAAGAGCAAACAGTTTAAAAAGACACAGCAGCTTTGCAACTAGAGATGATTCCACCCGCATGTTTTCATTGCAAGTGCAAATTAGAAACATGTTTCCACAAAAAAATCAGAAATCCAGTTTCTGATAAAAGTCTTACAAGTTAAAGAGTCGAAATTCTGGAATAAAGTAAAAATGCAACAAAGTTATAGTATGTTGATTTTCCCTCTCCAATCTGATCGCACTATTTTTTCCTGTACTACTTTTCAATAGAAATTTTCAGGACAATTGATGTAAGAAAATGCAATATATATATAGTAACACTATGTATATTGGACTGGATTCAAAATTAGAGGTGTTCAGATGCGTGTGTTTTGGATCACACAGCGTAACGGACCAGGGAACTCTGGGAATTTTTATCTTAGCTGCTGAAGTTCTTAGGTAGAAATATGTAAATTTGTGCTTTTCAAGACAGATCCTTATTTTTATTACTATTTACAGAGTAAAAAGCATTAAATGGATGCTAATTAACTATGAATTTAGTCATTTATATGCAGCTATGTCCAATTTCCATAGAAATAGATCCCTAGCATTGTTACATTCAGCACTCACTGCTGCAGTTTGGCCCCTTCACATTTGAGAAGCAAAACAAACTTCACTACCCTAACCATGGAGAAGCAGGTGCATCAGTACAGTTTAGCCCTCCACAATGAGGCTGTTTCAAATATTCTTTTTCTAGAATTAGTTGGAAAGAACCACTAGAATCATCTACTGCAAGCATCTGCCAATGCAGAAAATCCATAGCTTTCTCTCATGTAAGATAGCTGATAATTGTCCTTATGGGGGTAAAAACAATGGATAAATTGGGGGGAAATGTTGGCATTAGGACATACTCTAGCTTCCACCTGGATAATGGATATCATGGCAAACCCCTTCTAGAGAAAAAGATCCAAGGGAAAAAAGATCCAAAGGAATGTGTTTCTCTGTACACAGACTTGTGCATGTGGGGAAGTCTTTGGCATCAGATGGTGATGACTCCAACCCTCCCCATGACAGATATTTTACTATTTACAAATAGTTTACAAGTATTTTTTTTTCAAGTACAAGCAAGTTTAATCACAATCCCACTGTAAATAAACCTTACAGACAGTATCCTAATGTATCTGATGCATTAGAACTTATTTCATAATGGCATTTCATAAAAAGTTTTTTTGTGTGTTTTACCTGGCCAGCTTCGTCAAAAGAGTGTTAAATTATTTACCATATTTTCTATGTGAATCTGTTAACTTCCAACCAGATTGTCCGTCATATCATGTTTTTAATCATACAGACTTCCTTTCTGTTCTCTAGAAACTCCATGGGGCAGCTCCTAATTTCTCCTTCCTTTTACTTGGAAAGTAAAACAGCTCTCCTCCCTTTAAAAACACTACATTCTCAAAATCCAAAATTTTGAAGCATACACAAGAAACCAAGGGCTACTTTCTGCACTAAATATTTTCTTCTCCGTTCCTTTGCACTCTTTTGGAGTATTATTTCCCTACTCCATTAATAATAACAATGTTCATGCAATCTGTTGTTTATACAGTGGAACCTCTACTTATGAACGTCCCTAGCTACGAACGATCCAACTTACGAACAGCTCCGTTCGCTAAATTTTGCCTCTACTTGCGAACGGAGCTCCAACTTACGAACCGAAAAAAAAACTTTCCTGCCCTTTTTTTAAACCTTAGGTCATCTTAGGTTAAAAAAAAAAAATTCTCCCCCTAGTGGTAGGGTACGAATTAACCGGCTTTGCATTAGTTCCTATGGGAACTAATGCCTCTACTTGCGAACGGCGCCTCTAGATAAGAACGAAAAACAGCCGGAACTGATTAAATGGTTTTCAATGCATTCCTATGAGAAATTTTGCCTCTACTTATGAACGTTTCAACTTAAGAACAGCATTCCAATACGGATTAAGTTCGTAAGTAGAGGTTCCACTGTACAGGCTTTCATAAGCATTTATTTGGCATACACTGCTCCAGTAATACCATCACAACTCCATATAGTTAGTACAACAGTAAGAGGTGGGGATTAGAGGCATGGTGGATTGTGAAAAAGCACCGGCAGAGTTGATGCCTGACTTGAGATTTGAACTGGTAACATCCTGACAAGCTACACGATCTCACAATAGTTATAAGCACAAACACATCTTACATTGTAAATTCTGTCCATGAAAAGTACTTTATTGGTACTGGAGTTTTGGTGATTCCATAAGGCAGATCTATATAATCAAGCTCTGCCCCAAATAGCTCATTCACTTAAATGATTAAGTCGTTATGTGGACACAGCAAAATAACTCAGGCATGGACTATGATGCCTCTTCATTGATGATTCCTTCCATACCTTATGTATCACTTAGGCTTTTAGATTCCCACTGACACCAATGGAAAAATTCTGGGTTTTTCAGAAAGCATAATTGCCATGTGTGTGTGTGAATGTGAGTGCACAATAGTGGGAAAAGTAGAAGAAATGAAACAAGAGGAAGAAAGCGGGTAAAATGCTGGTGGCTTCAGTAATGCTATCACTGGCATGCTACTTCCAACAGATTTCCTTGCAGAAAATATAGCCAGGTGGGGGAAGAAAAATTCTGATTTCACAATCATGTCTCAACCCTACTCTTGCCCTTTCCTTCTTCCTTTTTGGTATATGAACTGATAGGTCATCAAGACACAGAAAAGTGACTGGCATGTAACCTACAATTACAAGAGCTAGCAAGACAATTTGTCAATCTCCTTATTTTTACACGAACACACACACATATTCTTTCCTTCCCACACTCAGAAATAAAGCAGTATCTTGTTTACCAAAGACCAACCAAGTTCAATGCCATTCATCCTCGTCTTCCTGATCTCATCTACAGCTTTATGTAAACATATATAAAATACCTGAGGGGGTGGGGAATGGCTGGCATTTTAACTTAAAAGAAGACTTCACTTGGGCATATCAAGCAGGCTATTATGTAACAAACTATACACAGAGCAGCAATTGCCTCTCCTGGAATTGGAATTGCTTGGTTTGATTGCTTCCCACAAGGATGAAAAGAGTATCTTACCAATACAGAGCACTGTGGCTGTAATCATAATCTGTCTCCCTGCTGTGGAAATGGCAATATGCTTTTGTACTTTGAAAAGAAGCAATCAGAGTGAAGTCTTTTCCCACAAATATAAAATAAGAAAAAAGAACCACTCCTTTCAAAGGATATTTTCTCAACATCTATTCTAGAAATATTAACTACAGTTGGGCTGCTGGCTAACATCTTAGTTAAGACCAAAACACTGCCGGAATTAGAATAATCAATATAATGAACAATCAGAAGCACTTTGTTGCAGTTGAAAGCTCTTTTCTTGTGTCCGGGAGTCACAGAGGAAAAATTCTCAATTATTCCATTTCTTTCTGTGAGGTGCACCAGTGTGTTCTAATTTAATCCTTCTTGACAGAAAAGCTGGCAACTTAAAAGAGTTTAAAAGGACAATCAAAGGGGAGGAAAAAAGGAAATCACGAGCAAAGATTTCAAGAGCCTCAGCTTGACACAATGAATATTGCAATTTTCATTCCAGAACAGAAATAACAGGATGACTGTAATGTCCCTGACAGCATGATGCTCAGAAACAAATCCCATTAAATTTGGTAAGCATTACTCTGAAGTAAGGGGGCCTCTTTCAATACAGCTACAGCATGCATGATACCAGTCTGAATTTTCATTAATCACAATTATTGCTAGAATTTTGACACACGCACGCGCGTGCACACACACACACACATAGAAATTCACAATTTTAGAGAAACATTGGCTGAGCATCATACCACCACCACCAAAATAACCTCCAAAGAACCCCAGAATATACTAGCAGCCAAGAAAAGTGTTCCTATGTTCTTTCTCACTCAGGTCATATTTCATGTGAAAGAAAAGAGTATTTTATTCATGGTCTTGAAACTAAGATAGATTGTGAAGTCTGGCAGAGCATACTTTGCTTCCAACTCATCCATCCTCCAGTCAGATGATCAGGGAAGCAAGAGCTGGTCCCTGACTGAAGTGACAATCAGAACTCCAACTGACCTTTTGGTGAGGACCTCATACAATTAAAGGGCATGGCCTGAGCCTTATCTCTGAAATCAGAAGTGTGGCCCCATTCTATGACATCTGTTGACCCGAACAGGGGTTCAGGCAGGAGCATCTGGACACACAGCTCCAGGACAGATAGTAACTTAATTCAATTTGGCCTCAGTTTTACAAATACAATAAAATGAAGGACTATGTTCCTTAAAGTAAAAACTCTGCATATACAGATAATTAGGCATATCTATCCAAGTCTTTTTCCAGTCCCTTTTCAAACAATGTACTCTAACTCAACTCTATTCAGAGTGCCTCTACAAAAGGAATTTCAATGAAGTGAGATGTAGATTCAGATTGGTTCTTTGTCAATCTTTGCTGATACGCAGTGCAGAGAAACAACTATACGACCAGAATTTGTATAGCACAGTTCATAATTTCAATGGCAGAATTAATTGCTCATATGATTAATTGCTCATAGGAAGTCACTCTACCCAATTCATGCAGTGTGTGCGTAACTCCTCACTGCTTTCTCCATATTGTCATATCTACTAAACTGGACTCTTTAGAAATCTCACAGATATGGAGGGAGATATAAACAAGTGATTCAGTTCTGTTAAAACTTTCCACATAAATTTCAAGTTGTTCTGCTTGTACATAAGTGAAGTTAGAGATGGGTTGGGCCAGAAAACTGCATCAATATTTACTTTGTGGTGCCAAAATAGCTGCATTCTGCAATATGCATTAACAGGTAATCTAAGGTTTGTGAAGGAAGTCCACATTTCTTATTTCCAGTAATTTGTTTTGTTTCTGCAGTTCATGGGAAGGGCCAAGAAGCAGTCTGCCATGCTTGTTGTCAAACCAATTTTGGCTTCTAAAAATTCTATGGTTGTGCAGCAAATGGTATTTCTATACATCCTGATCAAAGTACAGAGTATATAATCCACTGTGGTCTAGTGGATAGTGTGGTGTAGTATCTAACTCAGTATGGTGTAGTAGGTTATCTACTGAGGTGTAGTGGATAGAATAGTGGACTAAGGTTCAGAAGAGCTCTGCCATGGAAACTCATGGGGCAACTAGTAAAACCACTTAATCACCATAATCATCATTATCTCAGAACTTCAGAGCAAGAAGATAGATAAAACTTTATTATGGTCAAAAGACCAGCCACAAATAAAACATCAAAATATATAAATATACAGAAGTATACAAAAATATTGGGATCGAATGCAAAGCAATAATCGGTTCTGAGGGGAACAACAACAGCATCAAAATATCTCCCCTAAAGCAATTCCAAAATGTCTAGCAAACCATGCTCTAACTCAGAACTAGAAGGGATTCTGTGAATCACTGGTTCCAGCCCCTGTCAAGGACCCGCAGTGGGGAATCAAACTTACAACTTCTGGCTCCAAAGCCAGATACCTAAATCACTGAGCTATCCAGCAGTTAAATATCTCCGCTATCTTGAAAGTCCTATTAGGGTAGCTGTAAATCAGTTCTGACTTTACAACATATAACATCTAAAGCCAGCCAAATTATTCCCATACAAGTGCTTTTTCCCCTTCCCAGCAATTAAACAACAAAAAAGCTGGTTAACATTTTTTTTCCTTGACACCCAAAATCTCCTGCTGGAGACAACAGACTTCAATCTGGCTAACAGCAGGGCAGGCCCCAGTTTTTTATGATTCATCATCATCATCTTGGAATTGCAGAACTGGAAGGGACCATATAGATCATGGAGTCCAGCTCCTGTCAAGGAGGCACAGTGAGGAATCGAACTCCCAACCTCGGGTTTCATAAAATATGGCCCACATATTTTCACACCTATCTTCATAGTTGTAAGGTTAGAATTTTTAAAATGAAATCTGGGCCAAATCATTAAATTTTGTGCACAATATCAATTTTCTATTGTCACTATAACTTAAGTTCTCAGTCATCAACTGAGAACTAAGTCCTAGTGACCCTAATAGAGCTTTCAGTATAAGTGAGGTTTTACCAGGTCCACACACACTCTGTGAGTTTCCATGGCACAGCTGAATAATCAAACCTACATCTTCTGAGTCCTAGTCCATTATTCTACCCACTGCACCACACTGGGCACCAGTGTCCAAATGAACTGCAGAATATAAAACACTACTTGTCACAAACCAAGCAAAATAAAGAAAGTATAGTAATTTAGTCATTTGTAGGCTTTCTCTGGCAATAGAGAACTTGCTTGAAAGTAATCAGACCAATTTCTGGTATGTATCTTGGAAACAAATACATGTTTACATAAAGCATTTTGGGAACCCACTCTGCTATATATAGGGCTGTGATTACTCTAGGCTTCCCTACATGGGTATTCTAAATCTTTTGAGGAAATATGGAAATGCCCAGATGCAGATCAGAAATATAACACACATACAAGCTGAAGTTTATAACCTAGAATTGAAAGTGTGGACAAACTCACCACTACAATCACTCAGCCTGATACCTTGTACATTTTTAAAAAGGCAATACAACATCAATCCATGTACGGATACTAGTTTTCTTTGATGAAAACTGCACTACCTTCCTATAATGGGAAAATCTCGATAACATATAAGAGAGCCAATTAAAAGCCACAGTTAAAAGCATCTGTTACTTATATTTTTTAAAAGGCTGTCGAAACAAATTAGCTTTTGAAACCTGCCATTCTGAGCTCTGATCAACCACAAAGGCAGAGAATGACAGGTTGACCTTTCAAGCATAGCACACAAATATATTATCAAACATTTTTGAAAGATACTTTGATATAGCAATCTACTGCTGATGTAAAACCGGCAACCATCTGCTAAAGTAGTGAGCTCTCATAGAAGTTTGATATTTTCTCTCTTACTCAGCTGTATTTCTGTCATGATCTAGTAAGCTGAAAAGACAAGAAAATGACATCTGTAAAACCACACAGATGGATTCCATGAAGTCATCCCCATGCTTAATTTATGGTTTTAACAAATCAACAACTGAGCAAAGAAACTGAGAAATGTGAAAAACATGGATGGCATAAATACTATCTACTATACTTCAACCCTGAGTGCTCACTGGAAGGACAGATCCTGAAGCGGAGGCTCCAATACTTTGGCCATCTCATGAGAAGAGAAGACTCCCTGGAAAAGACCCTGATGTTGGGAAAGTGTGAAGGCAAGAGGAGAAGGGGACGACAGAGGACGAGATGGTTGGACAGTGTCATCGAAGCTACCAACATGAATTTGACCCAACTCCAGGAGGCAGTGGAAGACAGGAGGGCCTGGCGTGCTCTGGTCTATGGGGTCATGAAGAGTCGGACACGACTTAAAGACTAAACAACAACAACAACATTCTTGATGCCCAGGAACACAAAGTTGAACTTCTAATGCAAATGCTAACTTTGAATGAAGGGCTAAAAAATCTATTCTTTCTCTCCTTCCACAAACATTTATTAAACAAAAATGCATGTTAGATGCCCATTGTCTTGGTTAGACATTTCAGTACAAAACTGTACTGCTTTTGGAAGATAAATGCACAGCTTGTTATCTCAAGTCTATTTACTGAATCCATGCGTATGGTCAATTTTTGTTTAACAGAAGCTTTACTTGTTAATTCAAACCTGATGAAGTGGAGCTGCAGATGCTTTGAAAAGCATACCCTGAAACAGCTTTCAGATGTAACCAAAGTTCCACATTCCAGTGCAGTTTCTACTTGGCCTCTTCATTCCATGATCAGTTCAATAATATGTATGTGATCAGCAAATAGTCAGTTAAACGCAACAAACATATATGAATGCATGTTTTTCTTGATTTTCTTTTGGTGAGACAAACACATGCCTTAACATACACAATCCTAAGCATGTTCAGTGGGGGAACATTTGCACTTTGGCTGTCTCGTGCCCTTACTTGGGCACTGTGTAGCAGGTAATTCGAAGTTTGTCCTGGGACAAACAAAAGAGGGAGAATCAGACCTCATCATTCTTGCCAGCTTTCTGGAAGGATTATCTACATGGGATAAAACCCCAGACACATATGAAACCCTGTAAGAAGATTCTGCATAATCCAGTCTCAAATTTAAACCATGGAAGCTATACTCAAGAATCTACGCCAAAGGTATCTTCTCCCTTGTTCAGAAACTCGGGATGAAACTATATGAAGCATTAAATTCATAGTGTCCAGCAGGCCCTTATTTCTTAATGGTACATCCAATGTCCAGTAGCCTCAGTGTAACCATTTTAGCTCTAGAACCCACCTACTTCTCTTTCTGGTGGTCCATGGCATTCACTGTCCTCTAATACCACATTTCAAACAAATCAATTTTTCTTCTGTCAGCCTTCTTCATTGTCTAGCTTTCATATCTGTACATAGTATGAGGAACAACACAGTATGGACGAGCTTGGCCTTGCTCTTGAGAGACACTTATTTACCTTTAAATATTTCTTCTAGTTTCTTCATAGCTCTCAATCTTCTTCTGATTTTTCAGCTGCATTTTCCATTTTGATTGATGACTGAACCAAGGTATAGAAACTGTCATAATCCCTGTTTATCAGAAAGTCCTGGAGCTTCAACCCTGTACACCCTTGCTCCACTACACCAGTGCAGCCATCTTTAAAATCTTTCTGCTTTCTGAGACCAAATGCATTCCACTATAATGCTGACCAGGTGCCTTCATGGATAACAGTTTCTGGAATCTTTAATTCCTTCTTAGCTTCTGCTTTCAGTGATTCCAGGTACTTATTTTCTTCATCCCCTTGCCTTTATTCTGTTTCTCTCTTCCCTGGTGCTCCTCTGTCTGCAGTGTTCTTCTATATGCTTTAGCCAGAATCCTTTGAGATAGAACAATCCTCTGACCAATGACCTTTTCACATACCATTAGATACAAAACCTCTAATCTGTATTTATAATCCAATGACAATAAACAGAATATCTATTAACTGGTCCAATGGAAGTCAGAATATGATTCCCTCATGCAATACGTACACTGATGACTGAATGAATGATATTCAGAGATGCCACAGTAGGCCTTGGTTACAAAGTAACCACTGGATATTAGTTAGAGATAACAGCTTCACATCTCACTATTAAACGCCCCTAATCATTACACTACTAATTACATGCCATCAAGTTGATTCTGACTGATGGTAACCCTTTACAAAGTTTTCTAGTTATACAGTACTTAGAAATGGCTTAACATTCACACCTTCTGGGAATGCTCTGGGACTGTGCAACTTGTCCAAGGCCACATGAAGTAGCTCTTCTCTTCAGAGGCACAGTGAGAAATTGAACTTCCAATCTCTGGCTCCACAGACAAGTATAAACTGAACTATCCAGCCTGCCTCATTACACTACTACATTCCATAATCAATAAATTTTACATGTTATCATAAGAACACTTACCTTAGAATACTCTCTTTCTCTCTTCACAAAAGCTCATCTTAAAGCAACTTTCAATGCTGACCAACACTAAATAAGGTTATTTCATTTGTGCTCATGAGAGTAGCCAACACTCCCACTGTAGATCAGAAAAATGGAACAGAAAAATATCACCATTTTGATACGGCTGACAAAAGATTGGTTTGCTCAGCACATTTTGAGATAATGTAAATGGCATTAGAACAAGATTAGGCTGAGAAAACAGCAAAGCTTGGATTAAGAATTAACACAAATAAAACCAAGCCCAGGAAAATAAGAAACTGGATAATGTAATCAACAATATATGTAAATAAAAAGAAAGCCAGGTCAATTAAAGGGTTATATTTGGAGAATGTGGCAATATGCTAAAGTAATTTTAGTACATATTTATATGAGAAAGACAAATACAGCTTTCACTAAAAGTATTTACAGGAAAAGCAAATTCAGTCTTAGGAAAAAAATGAGTAAACCCTAAGCAAGTACATGGCACTTTTAAACTATCCAGTGCCATGTAAGAGAAACCAAAAGGCAGCTGAAACAAATGGAAATTGCAGGATACAAAGAAAATATATCACTGAGTACACAGAAAGGTGATAAATATGAAGAGAAAAGTTTTGGTAATAGGCAACATAATGTTGTATTTGACCAACAGGAAAATAATAGCTCTGGTTTACTGAAAGCGCATATGATGCCAATATATGAAGAGCAAGCTAAGAAGACAAGAAAACCCAACAGACAGAAGATAAGATCTGGATAATGCAGGCAGCATGTAGTAAACAGAGAAAGGTAAGAAAGTATTGAAAGTTTTGCTACTGTGTTTGTTCAATTCTTCAGTGGCATAGAAAAAAATAACCTCTCATATGGGGCCCAAGGAGGACTTCACACTGGTAAAGGAGAACTTGTACTGTTTTCATTTTTTGGTTCAAGTCCAAGAAAGAGACAATGATCTCTTAGGGATCTCTAAGCCTCCTCGTTTCCCCAAAAGCAGCTGTTAGATGTCTCAAGGCAAGCCAACTTATTTGTGAAGGGGGGGTGGGGGTTGGTTCAGCCTCCTCAGCACAGCAAAATGAACTGGCAATAAGAAAAGCAATATGAACTCCTCCTCCATGCATTATGTGCACATATACACAAACCGCTGTTTGTTTGACCAGTTTATATGCTAATTTTCTCTCCACAGGGGACCCAACACAGCTCACGATCAGTTAAAACAACTTAGTAAACACAATTAAAAACACAGTAAGATATACTGGCCAAAATCTTGTTGCTTTTCATACAAAATCACACTTAAGTAGACTTATTGAACTACTGGGATTTATTGAGTAAAACTGTGGTTTTTGCCAAAACATGGAAATTGTTCAGATGGAATTTTAAGGGAAATAACATGGAACAGGTCAAACAATTAAAATATTTAGGTATACAATTTTATTATAAACACACCTGGCTTCGGCATTGTAATGTGGTATTGAACTCTGCTAGGGTGGCAACATTTCCGTTTTGATAGAGACAATTCTAATGTGCCAGCAGCTCTTGAAGTGTTTAATGCCAAAATTATACCCAAGTCTTAAATGGTGTCCCCATTTAGATGAATGCTATGAACTACTCAATGGAACGGATCCAAGCCTCATTCTTACGAAAAAATGTAGGGTTGCCAATATGTGTTCCTTATGCCACTCTGGGCCAACTCTTGAGAGACAAGGGTGTGGTTGAGATGAATAAAATTTTGGCTAAGAGTCTACTATAACTCGGACCAGGATAATCTGCTTTATTGACTTTTAGAGGATGCCCCATGGGATCATCTAATTTGGTAAAGAAAATTAGATCAATGGGCATTGCAGTAGACACCTTGGGTTCAATGTCCCAACTGGAAGCATACCAAGTGATAAAACAGTAGGCTATTGGACATACAGTACAAATACAGGAACTGCAGAGTGCTGAGAATAAGGCATTCACTGTTGACTCTGCAGATTCCCATTAAAGCTGGCCAACCAGCATAGTATCTTTACCTGCTAAAATGCCTCCAGGAACACAGGGCTTTTACCCTTGCTAGATGCAATGTAATTCCATCAGCAACGCTGCATGGAAAATTCAATGGGATCCGATACAGAAAGAGATGTTGCTCCTGAGAGCTGGGAGGAGTGGAGTCTCACATAATTTTGTATTGTCCATTCTATACAGACCTGTGCAGGAAATATCTAGACCCATTTTTGTTAAAGAGGAGCAGCCATTTGGATTGTGACACATTGAGGTACATTCTGTAAACAGGAGAGTCTGCTATAATGGAGAATGTGGTGGCCTTTTTGAACCAGATAGCAAGGAGCCATAGACTGAGACAATGAATGTGTAGATTTTGTTAATTAATAGTTTGTTTGTTATCTGTGTATGAGACTGTTTTGTATATGCTAATAAAGGCTTTTGATTTGATTTGAATCAGCTCCTACCTGCCTTGGCAATTAAAAACCTGTATAAAAAATAAGGTCTTTGCCATGCATTGGAAGGACAAGAGGGAGGGACCAATCTGGCTTCCCAGTGACATGGATGCCACCGCCTGGGAGCAGCCACTGAAAAGTCCACTCTTGTGTCCCCACCAAGCAGACGCATGAGAGTGGTAGGATCAAGAGAAGAGCCTCTCATGAAAAGCTGGAGAGGCTCATGAGGAGTAAAACTGTCCTACAGAGAGCCTGGAGACACAATATTAGGGACACAAATCTGGGAGGGGGGAGAGGAGAGGGAATAGTACCAGAGTTTAGAAAAGTTCAAAACTTTTTTGCATGAAAACACCCAGAATTCTCCATCCAGCATAGCCACAGGCCATGGTGGCAAAGAAATTCAGAATTCAGAGTTGGGGTCTGCAAAAGTTATGTTTCCAACTTCTGGGTAATAACTGAATCCAATCTAATACTTAATAAAATTATGTATTAGCACTAATACTTAATAAAATGATGTAAAGGTTTAGCAAACAGTTGCAAGTGCCCACTGAGAGAAGAGAGTTCTGTGAAAAGAGGAGCCAAATGGCAGCTGTTCCCATAGAATCCAACGGAGGATGGAGCACAACATACCCTAGTTCTGTTGCAGGTACATAGAAAAACACAAGATAGATTATGCCTTCAAATGCTGGTAAGTCACATATTCTTCCCTGACAAGACAAGAATGCTGAATTGCTCAAAGTTCTCTGAATAAAGAAAAAAAAGAAGGCAAATAGAATCTATAGCACTTAACACATGTCTTGCACACACATTTGGTGACCACATTAAGGTGGACCAGTCAGTGAGGGGATGGTGTTTCCAATTTAGATTTGCTTTTCTGTGGAGCCCACATATTCAGGACCATATTTGCATGTTCTGAAAGGCACAGTTCCCAATTCACAGCATGGCATGATGCTATGCATTGTCGTTAAAAAGGAAGAAAAGGACTGCCCAGAATCTAGTCCTGTGAGTGTTACATAAGAGGAATATACTTCTCCCTTCAACAATGCTGGGGTTAGGGGAGCCGGACCCCTTAGTAGTTCAAAATCTGTGTATAACTCTTATGCTCCCAAAAATATAACTATAAAGCATAAACAGCTGATTCATAAACAGAGAGAGAAGGAGAGAGAGAGAAAGAACAATTCTATCAGTGTTCTCATCCATAGTGCTGACAATCTTCTCCATTCAGTACCATGTGTAAAGAGCCTTAAAGGTCCTGATGACCTCCTGATCTAGAGGCTGAATTAGAGATGTTGTGTTTGGGAGCAAGTAGACCACTTTGATGCCTTTGGTGTTGCACTCGTGCCCCTGGTTCTGGGTGGACAGAGACACAGCATTTTCTGAATATTTATTTATTTATTTATTTATTTAAAGAATCTGTGTATAACCAAAACCGTATTGCTCACACCTGTGCAATTCAAGGGAGAAGTGTAATAGATTCAGACAACTGTAGGATTCGAAGGGATCCCAAAAGTCATTTAGTTCAATCCACACCAACCCACAGCTAAATTCGATCTTCATTTAAACATTTATATCAAAAGAGATGCAAGTCACTGTGCATATTCACATAACAAGAATGTTATGAGGATGATATATATATATTTGAACACAACAACATTACAAGCATGAAAACACCCTTTTTATTTAAAAAAAACCCTAAAAGACATAATTAAAACAGAACTTTGGGGAGAATTCCTTGGCTTGACTATACTATCTGTTACAATTCTGTAATGGACAAACACATTTCTGCAGTGGCCATACCTATGAACTTTTGCTCCATTTTGGGAGAATTAAAATCCATGGGTATTCTACAGTGGTATTTATGAACTTTTAATAGACCAGCTTGTAACCAACTACTACATTTCAGCTAGCAAGGATATATTCCAGTAAACATTCTTTTGAAAATTAAAACCATTACAGCCCATTTGACACAGAGGCACAAGTAACTTGCAAGCCAAGTTTCCAAATGCATTTCAAGCTTAAGATTCAATTTTTATGCAAATGTTCCTGTATGTTCTAGTATGACAGAGAATGCAATGCCTTGACAAAATTAGATAACAACCCAAGCACTCACAGTCTGCTTACCAATTGTTCTTTTACAAAAGCCTGATCTCTGAGCTGTTCTCCCCCACCCTCACCCAAAGACAGAGCAAAAGAATCAAATTGTGCATTCACAGGAAATTTAAGAATAATCAATTCAAATCAGATGTCAAGCAATATTTCCCCCCAGTGATGAAGCAGTCTATTACGCATAATCCCAGAAATAAGACACATGCCATTCTGGAGGAAACAGCAAACCAAAACATGTGCAACAGAAGACTAATGAGCAGAAGAGTATTTACATCCTTTGGGGGGCGGGGAATGGGAAAAATGCAGTGTTTTTGCTATGTGTACAAGGAGCAAAGATTGGTAATACATATATCATCAAAATATTAATGCTCTCCCCTGACTTTTACAAAGCTTCAGGGACAGTGTTTTATTGCTTCTTCTTTTTTAAAAGCAAACATTTGAGCCCCCTAGATAGCTAGGTCGCTGCAAGTTTTGCTATTACCTATTTCACTATTTTTAATGCTTTTAGGATATGCCGCTCTAATCACATTAGGGAGGAAGAGATAGATACAAATGATTTTTAATAAGCAGGGTAACAGAACAAAAATAAATATTTTTTAAAAAAATGGTTGAAATGAAGAATATTGGTAAGGATAAAAAATAGCATTACTCCCACTGCCTTTTTTTTTTAAACTAGGTGTTTAATGCAACAATCATTACCTAGCATACACTTAGCAATGGTATTTGCCATAACTAGCTTCAGATACAAATTATGCATTTGGTTCTTTACAAGGAAAGAAAGCAGTGAGATACTACAGGAAGAGACTTACCTAATGCTACCAAAGAATGCCCCCTGCCAGTCATATGGAGAAATACAATAAATATCTTGCACGTAAAACAAAGGGAAGACAAAAACAGGTAGAAGGAAGGGCAAGCAAGTACACTAAAAGAAACAAAAACATAAACACATTTTGAATCAATAACAATACATAGGACTCCCAATCTCTGGCTCTGCAGCCAGATACCTAAACCACAATATGCCTTGGAGTAACATACTCAAATACTAGAAGAAAGTGAAGAAAGTGTTTTCTTAATGGATTCATCACACGTTTATCCTATTCTACTTCTAGCAAGTTAAGAGCAGCAATTGAATATTGCAACTGATTCTTACCAAAATCTTGAGCCTGACTACACTATGAGTTGTGGTTGAGGAAAAGACAAACTTTATTACTAGCTGAAATCATGCTGTGCAGGTACTTAACGCGAAACTGTGGAAGCGGTAGAAAAAATTGCAGCAAGGAGGAATAGATATTCAAAAAGCACTCCTGCAGTCATGTTGCGGAACAGTTTCAACGTAAGCCACGGAAGGTGACTGCACAATCATGATGTAAACCACATAATCAGATATACAACATAGACTGAGCAACTGTATTGTGAACTGTGAAATCAATTGTGCAATGCCAGCTGCCTGGACTTAAGGCCTGGTACACTTTTATAGATGTAATTTCATGTTATGCTCACTTGAACAGGATTGCAGCCACTGAGTCAGAATTCAAACCTAGGTTCTTCTAACTTACACTTGGTGGCTTTCCTATTCATGGCACTTTATCACAAACAGATGTATGCTGCCAGAAGCATATTCTGAGGCTTGGTAAATTGTTGCTGTTGTTTCTCATTTGGAAAACACTCACAGGAGTAGCCCTACTGAAGTATCCTTTGTGTGAAAATAACAAATCTGAGAGGAGGGAAAGTAACCTGGCCCCATTTCCTTGGTTAAAAGTTCAGACACTGTCTATGCGTGTAGGCCAACAGGATAACCTTCTTCATCCATGCAGATTCTCCATGAAGTCTGGAAATTCGGACTTGAAAACTGCATGTGGAGTCTCTCCAGTTTACCCTGTTGCTGTCTGCATGTAGAGAATTATGGAACGAGAGATAGGGGGCAGGAGATGCTCCCCCTCCTTGTGTGTTGATTACTTTCACAGAGATAATGCCTGAATAGGTCTAGTGTGTTACATTAAAGCAATATTTGATCTATATCTACACCATTTGGTCTTCAATTTAGAGCTATAAGCCTTGAATAAATGAATGATATCCCATTATTTCAGTACAAGCAGACCATTAGTGATCTTTTGGGCAGCCATCCAAAATCAATTTGCATTGCAGCCCAAAATAAATTTAATACTCAGCTATGGTGTTTCTGTTGTAGTGTGGATAAAAGCTATTTGTAGCAGCAGAGTGAGTAATTGCAATCCAAATTAGCCTGATTTATATATAGTAGGTTTTTGAGATAAGGAACATTTCTGTGTTGAAAGGGAGGATAATCAGAATTAAGATGCCACAAATGCTGCAGTGCGATGTGTTCCTATTCAGTGATTTAGGAAGCCACATTTTCTTCCAAGATATTTCATGAAATACACACAGAGTGGTGGGTCAGGTGTAATAGCAACCAAATCACCCACTGTATCCTCTGAGCACTGGGGATTGATTTCGATATATAAATATAAATCCAAGAGTTGAAGGATGATTACACAAGTGCACAGTCTAATCATATCTATCTTTATCTAGATATTAAACCAAAGCATTTTGCACTTATTTCACCAGATGTGTTGCCTACATGGATACTGGAAAGGACAATAATCTTAATTAGGGTGGGAAAGCACAAGACCGGCTTGTAATAAGTGAAAAAAAAATACATTACAGAATAAAATAAAACATAGCGGCTAGAATCCTGTTTAACACTGGCAGAACAGAAAGCTTCACTAGCACAGTAAAATGCTTGTGCAAGGGCTGACCCTATGCAAACAGAGTACCAATTGCAAATGACTCGCTGAGGCTTGTGCTGGGAGGTCCTGGATACTCTCATGATGCACCATCTGTAAAAGTCAAACTGTTTGCAATACGGTCACTGTCTCAGCAGGATCTTAGCAAGCAGCTTCTTAATAATATCACTTAGTTAACAACCTTCTCAGATCTAAACTATTGTGACCTGAAATGCAGGCAACACAAATACACATACAGATTTGCTCATTCTCATATAGATTTGTTTTTGCATTCATTCTCCTACCCAAATGCAAGCATGAACATACATTTAATAATTTTCATCATACAAATTATATACAATCATACAAACAAAAGAGAAGGTGTATAAATGAATGTGCAGAGTATCTGTGTCATGAGCATATGCATGTAAATATACCTTCAATTAAATGCATGCATCATACTTTCATATGGACTTTCACCTACACTCACCCAAAAGTACACATTCACATACACACACTCTCATTCACATTGTTTCTTTACCTTTGCAGGACAAAACTACCTTGCTAGCACTCACTCAATGAACTACAAGCAATTAAACACAAAGAAAAATGTCAGGTAGTTTCTTGCATGTATCCAGACTCCTTGTCCATTACATGTACTCTTGAGTGTACATGGGTGTGAGCACAAGCTGTTCTAAAGATCATTACTTAAATAACACACATTATCCAGCACTTACACATGTATCTACTCTTATCTCTGTGTCTTTGTGTACATACCTTACAAGCTCATGCATGTACCCAGGCTATGGCCCTTAACACTGTACAAATTTCATTTGTGAGTTATCAGTGGGCTATGTCTCATTAAAACAATGACATGATACTTAGCTGTGATTAACAGAAGATCCTTCCATGAAAGTTTGCCATAATTAATGTTCTTTTCCAGACTAAACCTCCTTAACTAACAGGTGGATCAACAGTAAAATGTAATGGAAATACCAAAAGGTTAAAGATAGATAGCAACCAGGCAAAAAGAAAATTCAAGATAATGGCTGAAATCCTGTCCATTGAGCTATGCTGTGTTAAGGATGATAATGTTATCAGCCACAGTGATTTTTCAGAAACAAAACATTTCTGACCCCACTCTCCATAGGTCCGTGGGCTCCCACAGTGTTGTGGAGAACCTTTTGGGAGTTGCGAGATTTGGGGAAGTCTTAAACTTTCAAAAACTGGCACCGCCAGTAAAACCATCCTGAAAATTGAGATTTTTGGAAATTAAAACTTCCCCACATCTTGTGGCCCCTAATGGCTTTCCCACAATGAAAGGGATTGCACTGGAACCTCAGGATCTTCAGTGGGAAATCATAAATCTTTGATTTCTGAACAATCACTGTGGCTAATAAGATCATCAGCCTTACATGCCATAAGTTAATGGAACAGGATTTGAGCCCATATTGTTCAAATTAGCTTAACAAAAGATTTATGCAGGCTACAAAGTATGACAACAATGTGTTCAGTAGGAAAAAAAACATCCCCATGTGTTGAAAATATAAAAAGTGAACTCTCGTAACAGAGATAAGACCACATATTTATGTTGCCAGAGAAAGAAACAGAGTTGGGTAAGTATGAAACAGTTCTTCCAATTACAACCAAATTAATATAAACCACTTCTGTGAATTCTATAGCAAGAAAACCCTGGAAAGAATTCCCGTAAGTCGCAATCAACTTGGTGACACACTTTCATCATAATTCTTGCACAGACTAACGTGGTTATTTCTTTCAAAATAATAATTTTTTAAAATGTGATTCTCCTAGACTGACAGATCTCAACCATCTACTTTCTGTAGATTACCACACTGTCACCAAATGTTTTTGCAGACCAAAACATAAAGAAATAATTTTAAGCATTAACACCCACTGAAGTCCTCCTCCTCTTCTCTCAACAACCCATAATGTACACATACACACACAAAACAGAATCAAGAAGCTAACACCATGAATGAAAAGTAGTATGGGGGGGGGGGGCGGAGGACAAATTAATATTGGCCTGACAGGCCACTGAAAGCCCCCCCCCCACCAACCAAAACAGGTCTCAAAGGCAAACTTCATAAAAAACAAAAACAAGGCAGACATCAAATATACCCCCAACACCTATTAAAACCCATTGTTTGCCAGCAAGCTATCCCAGAAATACAGCAACCAAAGACTGTTTTAAGAAAAGAAATGAATGGAGGGAATCAGAAAGGACAAAAAAGGGAAACTGAAGTAGGTGGGAAAATACTTCTAACTCCCCATTGGAAAAAAAATTAACACTCACTTCTCCTGAACAACTAGTGGTCAAAATAAAGTGTTCACTTTCAAAATTATTGTCACACTCTGTAAAAGATCTCTGCTCCATGTCTAACAGTGCTCTGGGCGTGCCAAGAAGAACTCTTCTGAAATGTCAATGGTCAAGGCATTCTACCCCTTTCTCTTCCTTACCTCCAGTGAGGTGAGGACACATGCGAGAAATCTTAACGATACAGGATATGGTCAGCAGAAGACCACAACCATGCTTGGTGCCTGTTATCGCCAGCAACCATTTTCATGGTACAGGTAACCTTTTATACTTTATACTTGACATCTATCTAGAAACAAACAGAACATTTCCACATCTGTTTGACATTTTCCCTGGTTCCATTCTGCAATTGGTTCACACATTCCACTTTCTCCTGCAACGAAGGCCTCACTATCAAACAATGAAAAGCTTCCACAGCTCACCTGCAGTATCTTTATGGACCACTAGTGGTTGAGGACTCACATACTGTATTTGAACTACTGTCTTAGATGACAAGAGTTGCCCAGTCATTTATGAGCTACGATTCAAGGTATTAATTACTTTCTGAAACAGGTGAAGGGAAGAACCCAACAAATTAAAAAACATCTCTACAGTCAGATTTTAAAATTGTACTCACAGTGTTAGCAAGTTCTAGGTAACTTCCTCCAACTGAATTGCTAAGATTGGAGGCCTGGGTAAGCAACCTCTGCAGTGCAGCTTGTTGATTTATGGTGTTGCCTCCAAATTCAAAGAGCTTCTGTAGAGTTGAACGAGTGTGCAAGTCAGGACTCTGAAGGTCTCTAGCTCCAGAATCATACTCCCAACTCTCCTTAGCTCCTGAAAGGGTACCTAGGATAGCAACAGTGGGGGGGGGGGGGACACTTGTTATACTGAAGAATTAAAATAATTCAGTTCTTCAAATGCATCTCTGAAAGCTCACAATTAAACAAATGTATTAGTCTTACATATGCCACAATACTTTCGTTTTTGTTATTCTTGTTGCTACATGAGACCAACACAGCTACCTCTCTGAAAACCTCTACAATTCAATTCTGTGTGTCTTCCTGCCTCTTGCAATCACAAGATCCAGCGCCTGAGAAGAACTCCTTCATAATACCATCCGTTCTTTTTTCAAGCGGCTTTCCCAAACACATATTTCCATGAAGCCCTTGGCACAAAACCTTCATCTCCTTCTGAAACTAACTTATCAAATGTAACTGACCAGACTGCCTATTTCCCCACTGCTTACCCTCACCCCTTAGACAAGGTCAATATCCTAGTCTATACCTCAGTATCCAATTATGTGCTTCTGTATGCCACACTAACAAAATCAAAGCTTTTTTTTTCTCTCCCTCCCCCCACACCTTTCCATGGCATGAAAAACCTGCTCCAGAGAAATCCTCAGACTGTGAAGTAGCCTTTTAATCTGTGTGGGGAGCTGCAAGTAGTAGGTAGCTCATTATTTCTGGAGGATGCAAGAGGATCCATTGGCAGTCCATCATTAAATCCTAGCTTAGCTCTTTGTGGCAGGAGCCCACCTTCTTCCCATTAATTTGTAAAGCTCCTTGCATATCGAAAGTGATACAGAGACAATAATTATTGTTTCTTTTGGTAATGGAGACACTTTGAGAAATTAATGTTTAGACCTAAGAAATCTGCTGTCTTCTTCACTTGATCCTGCCAGAAAAGAACAACTTCTGCACACCTCTTATACAAACTATCCTTCTCCCTTTTGTGCAGGAAATAGGTACACGTTACTCTTGCCTACATTTACCCTTTAGACCACTTTGCTTTTATATAGAATGTGCATCAAATGTCTGAACTTGTTTTTCTTGTCTGCTTGTTCACTTCAGTCTCAATATCTACCCTGGGTGGTCTGACAATAATGAGCCAGAGCATTCCAGGTTTAAACCTACACCCATGTTAGCAGTACATGCACAAATGTACTGCCACCTCCTTCTTTGAATCAAAGTGCTGAGATATGGTCAAGCAGGAGGTTAAGAGCTAAGGAAAGGAACAAGTAAGCCAAACAAATTACATTTTGATTGAGGGTACTTGTAGATGAGTGCACTTCTATTCTGGCTTAAGGTCATTCAGCATGGATTTGCTACCTCTTGACATTCTGTAGCAGCTCCTCATATTCTTATCTGGATGGTCTGGCAGTCAATTACCAGGGACCCAAAACAACTTTACAAGGAACATACAAGAATATATTCAGTGAGCAGAGACTGGGGAAAATAATTCCACTGAGACAGTGAGTTTATGAGATTAAAATATAAGCACAGGTAGGCCATAAATTCTTGAAGAAGCAGAAGACAACCGTTTTATTGAACACTTCACTTTACTTATGCATACGTATTAATAAATCAGTCACAAATACATGTTCAACATGCAGAGCTCATCATAACTACCACTAACTATACAAATACTGTAGACAAGCAGGAAGCATTGTTGAAATAACACTGACCAATAAATATTCACTTTTGAGCAAATCTCAACAAACCATATTGGCAATTTATAATACAACTGTAAGTATACTGCACTGGGGAGAAGGAATCTGAACAATACAGGATAATGGTGGTAAATCTCAAGCTATGGGACTTACCGTATTTTTCCGTGTATAAGACGGCCCCATGTATAAAACGCCCCCCCCCCCCACTTTTCTAAATCAAAATTTCTTTCTTTGCAAGAAAGTGGAAGGGGAAAGCTCCTGCTTTTCCCCTACATTTTCGTTGCAAAAAGCAGCTTTCCCCCTTCAGGTTTTGCAAAGAAAATGCAGGGGGAAAGCGATTTCTGCTTTACCCCTACATTTTCGTTGCAAAAAGCAGCTTTTCCTCCACGTTTTGCAAAGAAAATGCAGGGGTAAAGCGATTTCTGTTTTCCCCCTACATTTTCGTTGCAAAAAGCAGCTTTCCCCCTTCAGGTTTTGCAAAGAAAATGCAGGGGGAAAGCGATTTCTGCTTCCCCCCTACATTTTCGTTGCAAAAAGCAGCTTTCCCTCCACGTTTTGCAAAGAAAATGCAGGGGGAAAGCGATTTCTCCTTTCCCCCTACATTTTCGTTGCAAAAAGCAGCTTTCCATCCACGTTTTGCAAAAAAAATGCAGGGGAAAAGCGATTTCTGCTTTCCCCTACATTTTCGTTGCAAAAAGCAGCTTTCCCCCTCCAGGTTTTGCAAAGAAAATGGAGGAGGAAAGCGATTTCTGCTTTCCCCCTACATTTTCGTTGCAAACGTTTTGCAAACGTCTAGGCTTCCCCAGATGGTCATACCCTTCCCCATGACACCATCACTGGGTGGGTTCCTAGCTTTTCTACATATCTTCCCCCATTCTAAAATGCTGGAATACTTCTCTTAAACCTCAGTCCCTGGCAGTGGGAACTTTAAGCTAACATTCACTAGTATTTTCAGTCTTACCCACCGGTGTTTCACCACACTCACTATTGGAATGCTGCACCCAATAACTTAGTTGAAGACTAACTCTGTCAGGCTGAAAGACGTTTCACACCTTTGCATTATGGGTTGGCAACAGGAGTATAAACCTCACTCTTAAGGTTTTTATGAGTTTCATATTTTCCACTCCTTTTTTTAAGAATACATACTAGGTAGAATTTCCTAGGTAAAGGTAAAGGTTCCCCTTGACATTTAGTCCAGTCGTGTCCGACTCTAGGGCGCTGTGCTCATCCCCGTCTCCAAGCCGTAGAGCCAACGTTTGTCCGAAGACAATCTTCCGTGGTCACGTCGCCAGCGTGACTAGACACGGAATGCCATTACAGTACCTTCCCACTGAGGTGGTACCTATTTATCTACTCGCATTTACATGCTTTCGAACTGGCGAGGAGCTGGGACAAAGCGACGGGAGCTCACTCCGTCGCGTGGATTCGATCTTACGACTGCTGGGCTTCTGACCCTGCAGCACAGAGGCTTCTGCGGTTTAACCCGCAGCACCACCACGTCCCTTTCCTACCCTTACTTTTACATTTTCCACGGTCTTGCCCAAAATACTATTCTGCCTTTAATTCTCAGTGAACACACTTCATCAGTCTTCACTCCAACTCTGCCAATCTAATTCTTCCTTTCTCACACTTTATAGCTTCCCTCCTAACAAAAATAGCAGCTTTAAGGGGGGGGGGGGGGTAGGAATGGCAAAAATCTGAATCAAAATAATGGCATAATAACCCTTCCTTTTTGCTACTATCCCAGTTCTAATTTCCTGCAAAGCTGATATTTGAGGGGTGTGTGGGTGTGCATCTGTAACACAAAAGCATGGTCAGAATCCTAATGTAGATTTACACTTACTCAACATAATCATGGTGATGAACTGCCATTAATTTAACAGGTACCACGTGCATTCCCAGTCACACGCTTGTCATGAGACTTGGCACATGGCTAATAAGAGTACCAACTCATTAATTAGCAGTGGTTTGCTGCAATTTATGCCATTGCACTTACACCAGTGTAAATCCAGAATAAGATTCTGGTCTATTTATTTAAGGTACTGCAACTGCCTATTGTATAACTTTGCACCTGGAGCAGCAACTCACTGGAAACGTTTAACTAATTAAAAGCCTTCCCTCAATAACTAGCTACCTCTGTGTGATTTTCAGAGGGACGGTTACTGCGTTTTCTATTTCTCAGAGTGACATTTTTTTCTCTTTTTAATATTTGTATATATATTGTTCCTAGCTTTAATATTGCCTCTTAATGATGTAAGATGCCTCTTTATACTCAATTGTTCTTAGCTTAAAATATTATCTTTTAATGATGTTAACCACCATTGTATAATCATTGTTTTAAACTTTAAATATTGCCTTTCAATGCGGTAAGCTCATTTCACTCATTTCACACCTTAGCAAGGTTATGCTCAAAATCCTCCAAGGCAGGCTTCAGCAGTATGTGGACCAAGAACTCCCAGAAGTGCAAGCTGGATTTTGAAGGGGCAGAGGAAATAGAGACCAAATTGCTAACATGCGCTGGATTATGGAGAAAGCCAGAGAGTTCCAGAAAAACATCTACTTCTGCTTCATTGACTACGCAAAAGCCTTTGACTGTGTGGACCACAGCAAACTATGGCAAGTTCTTAAAGAAATGGGAGTGCCTGAGCACCTTATCTATCTCCTGAGAAATCTCTATGTGGGACAGGAAGCAACAGTTAGAACTGGATATGGAACAACTGATTGGTTCAAAATTGGGAAAGGAGTATGACAAGGCTGTATATTGTCTCCCTGCTTATTTAACTTACATGCAGAATACATCATGCGAAAGGCTGGACTGGATGAATCCCAAGCCAGAATTAAGATTGCTGGAAGAAATATCAACAACCTCAGATATGCAGACGATACCACTCTGATGGCAGAAAGTCAGGAGGAATTAAAGAACCTCGTAATGAGGGTGAAAGAGGAGAGCGGAAAAAGTGGTCTGAAGCTCAACATCAAAACAACTAAGATCATAGCCACCGGTCCCATCACCTCCTGGCAAACAGAAGGGGAAGATATGGAGGCAGTGACAGATTTTACTTTCTTGGGCTCCGTGATCACTGCAGATGGTGACAGCAGCCACGAAATTAAAAGACGCCTGCTTCTTGGGAGGAAAGCGATGACAAACCTAGACAGCACCTTAAAAAGCAGAGACATCACCTTGCCGAAAAAGGTCCGCATAGTCAAAGCTATGGTTTTTCCAGTAGCGATGTATGGAAGTGAGAGCTGGACCATCAAGAAGGCTGACCGCCAAAGAATTGATGCTTTTGAACTGTCGTGCTGGAGCAGACTCTTGAGAGTCCCCTGGACTGCAAGGAGATCAAACCTATCCGTTCTGAAGGAAATCAACCCTGAGTGCTCACTGGAAGGACAGATCCTGAAGCTGCGGCTCCAATACTTTGGCCATCTCATGAGAAGAGAAGACTCCCTGGAAAAGACCCTGATGTTGGGAAAGTCTGAAGGCAAGAGGAGAAGGGGACGACAGAGGACGAGATGGTTGGACAGTGTCATCGAAGCTACCAACATGAATTTGACCAAACTCCGGGAGGCAGTGGAAGACAGGAGGGCCTGGCATGCTCTGGTCCATGGGGTCACAGAGTTGGACACGACTTAACGACTAAACAACAACATGCTGTAAGCTGTCTTGGGTCCTTTTCAAGGAGAAAGGAAAGGTAAAAATATTTTAAATAAATAAAATTCCCATCCTCTTGTTTTAGGTTCTAATTCTCTCCCAGGCTCCCTTTTGCCCCAGGGAAACCTCTCAATACCCACCTAGCAGCAATTTCTTTACTTTTAAAGGCTTCTCCTCATCCCAAAGCTTCCAAAAACTTCCCCAGAGCAACAGAGATCCTGAGGGAGCCTCAAAAACTAAAATTGGGGGGACAGAAAACTTTTAATTAGTGTAAGATAAACATTTCCAGTGTCTGATCTGAGCTGTGCCAGGCATAAAGCTATGCAACAGGATTTAGCTCACAGGATCAATTCCAGAGATGGGAAAAATAACTTATTTTGGACTATAATTCCCAGAACTCCCAGACTGCCATTTCAAACAATCAGTCTCAATGTCTGTGAAGTCAAGGGTATCTTCAGTCTTCTTAGTACTGCCTTTGGTAAAAGCTGTATTTTAGAAAGACATCAGTAGCAATGCTTCCTTGAAGTTATTTACAAAGCAGTGCAAATACAAGTCCATACAAATGGCTTTTTCATACAACAAAAAGAGAAACATTGGCTTAAGCAAATGTAATTTATAAACATCAGTTTTCTTCACTTCGATTTTATGGCATCTAGTGATAGATTTTCTCTCTGTGACTTATCTGTTTAACTGAAATCAATATTAGGTTATCTTCAGTCATAATGCTTTGTCTATAATGCATTACAGAGGGATGCCTGCGTTTATTAAATTCTTACATGGTACTCAGTGTGGAGAACAGCAGCACGGACATGTTATGGCTATCATGATAAGAGCTTGTAGACAAATATATCTGGAGATCACCAGGCTGGGGAAGACAAAGCTAACAAGGAGCCCTGCAAATTCTTTTATTTCTTCATTTAAAAAAAATATTTCGACACATAACATTTGAAAAAAGAATTCATATTAAAATGTTGCTTGCTGTCACAATTTAGTACCCACCTAATGTTTAAGAGCATTGTCTGACCAGACTAATCAAGTTAACATTCTGAGTCAATTAAGTAAAATGGATTAATTAGGTAGCAATTTAAGACTTATACAAACACAAAATGGTTCTAAGATGCCAAAATCAATGGCAACATGACAAAATGAATACATTGATTTTAAGTGATGATGCAAAGTATGGAAAGTAGTAACCTAACAGTGGTAAGCTACAAAAAGGAAAAGGGTTATATCACAACCAATACTGGGAAATCACAAAAAAATTGTTCCAGAACAAGTAACAATTTACCGTATTTTTCCGTGTATAAGACGCCCCCATGTATAAAAGGCCCCCCACTATTCTAAATCAAAATTTCTTTCTTTGCAAAGAAACGTTTTGCAATGAAAATGTAGGGGGAAAGTAGGAATAGCTTTCCCCCTGCATTTTCTTTGCAAAACCTGGAGGGAGAAAGCTGCTTTTTGCAACGAAAATGTAGGGGGGAAGCAGAAATCGCTTTCCCCCTGCATTTTCTTTGCAAAACCTGGAGGGGGAAACGGGGATCAAAGCACTTTGATCCCTCCCCCCCCCCTTACTTCCGAGTATAAAACAACCCTCAATTGTTCCTTTAATTATTTTAGGAAAAAGTGCTGTTTTATACACGGAAAAATACGGTAATTATATTATTACACGGGACAAATAAAAGCTTAATACTTTGTGAAAAATAGGTTTCAGAAAAATGATTGATCTTTCCTCAAATTATGGTCCAGTTGTCAATGTTCTAAGATTTCATTATGGCTGATTAAATTGTGTTGTTGTTGTTGTTGTTTTTTTTTGCAATGTCCCTTCCATTAAAAATATATCTCCCACAATCTCATGAACTTCAAATATGTTGGGTTAGAGTCCCTGTATGCCTAGTCAGCGTGGCTTGCTAACCTGCAATGATAAGAGGTATTGTTTAATATATCTGGAAAATGCACATCAGGAAACAAAAAGGGATTTTAAAAAAAACAGACATGTTGGAGGCCTCAGGGCCACAATGGTCTAATTTTTGGACTTCCCTATATCCCCTCCATCTCCTACCTTTTGATGCCACTCATCTTGATGAAGAGTTCAGAAGGACTTATAAACGTCTAGACTGTTCTTAGATTTTGTCTTTGTGACCAGAGCAGTGTCTGGTTTGGCAGTTGGATTAGATTAAGTTGTCAAAACTCAAAGACACCAACAAAATTCTTGGACGGTTACAACCTACTACTTCTTTGTCGACCCCTGTCTATCTTGCTGGTTATTCTAGCAGAAGTGGGCAGACTAATGCATGTCAACCACTCACATGATGGGATGCTTCAACCTGCAGTTAAAGGAGCAGTAGCTGGACCACCCCTGAAGAATCCTGCACAAGACCCAGAACAGTGGTTCCCAACCTTGGATAACCCAGGACCGTAACTCTCATAAACCCCAGCCAGCACAATTGATGGTGAAGACACCTGAGAATTGCAGTCCAAGAACACCTTGGTTGGGAACCACTGGCTAGAGGGATGTGCCTACTATTGAGATATCAGTAGGCTCTTTGGGATCATAGTGTTTGGAGTTAGGGTGGCTGAGCAATTCCAGGCTCTTTTGGAAAACATGGATTTTTTTAAAATCCATTTCAATTTTGTTAAAGTCCAGAATTTGACACAATAACAGCTCTGGTTGTCTTAACAAGTGATCCATGCTGAGAGAGAAATGAGGAAATGCTATTCTCTTGAACTTCCTGGATGTTTCAGAAATATTTAGCACTACTAACCACAATATCTTAATAGACAAGTTCTCAGTGATAAGAACAGGGGATATAAGATTGTTTTGTTCCCATTTCAGGGAATAAATATATATATATAGGATGGCTATTGTCCCATCCCATGGCAGTTATGGTGTTCCATAGGATTCTATTTCATCTCCCATGGTGTTTAACATCTACTTTGGGGTAACAAATCTGCAGTCATCTATATACTACTACTCCCCTTTTCCTTGAGCATCAGCCATATTGACTGGGGCTGATGGAAGTTAAGAATCCAACATTATCCAGAGGTCCACAGCTTCCCTGCCCTGTTCTACATAAGAATGGTGAACAAAATAATTTGAAGTGCATAGTAAACAACACACCTATGACACTAATTATAATTCTCTTTCTCATCACATGTTTATGACACTGCAGAAGTGCTGAATGTTTGTTTGCAATCAGTGATGGACTGGATGGTATCAATAAACTAAAGCTCCATATAGATCAGTTACTGGTTCATCTAGACCATTGTCTTCAACCTGTTTTGATGGGGTGGCACTTCCTTTGAAATGTCAGGTTCATAGTTTAGAAATGCTGTTTGGCCCAACTTGGGAGTCTAAGCCGCCTCTGTGGCGCAAAACACCTTCAAGCAGCTCAGACTAGTACATCAACTATAACCTCTGCAGCACAGAGGCAGTCATGTCACAATGATCCATGCACTTCAGGTCTGATTTCAGCTACTGTGACACACCATACCTAGGGCTGGGTTTGTAGACGGTCCAGAAATTTAACCAGCGCAAAATATACCAGTACAGTTATTAACTAGAATCAGATATATGCAACATATCTCTCCCTATCACACAGCTTTCTGATTTGATTCCAAGTCAAATTCAAAGTTCTGTTTTTAACCCTGTATGCCTTGGTATCAGAGTACTTTAAAAAGTGGGTACTTGATGAATCTGCCTCAGCCTCTGATGTCCTACCCTTGGCCCCTTCACATTTTGAAGAGAGGTGGATAGTGACTCAAATCAGAATAGTTCCAGTGTGGCACCTCTATCTTTGCAGTTCAGAGCTCAGAAGTAATGTATGGTCTTTCCCTCAGTAACAGGGTACAACAGAGTCACTTTTAGGCTTCTAATGACCATGGTTGTAAATCACTATTTTTTCAATGTACTGAGAATCTCTTCTCTCTCTCTCTCTCTCTCTCTCGTGTTATTCTGAGCATTAAGGGGAAGACAAGTCTACAGACAGCCATTTTACCCATTGATTCACACACAACAATAACACACTGTGAGGGGGTGGGCTTGGGCACTCAGGAAGGGTCTAGCTCCACATCCCATTGGCCTTCCACAGATCCCTGCCAAGGATATCTGGTGGACACAAGGTGGATTCCTTCTCCTGGGTATTACTCTGGAGTGAACTCTCCTTGGCAGTCAAAGGACTGGAGAGACCAAGAGGGATGGGAAAACAAGGAAGGCAAGAAAAAACCTGGCAAGGAAGTCCCCACAAATAAGAGAAAAAAAGGAGTCAGAGGAAGACCTGGGGGCAATGGAAGACTGGGTGGACACACCAGAATCAGGTGGGGAAGAGTTGGATGCATGTGCATGCCAGCTATGTGTTACAAAAAGCAGCCCTCCCATAGGTCCTTTCCTCCCCTAAAGGGTCTTTATAATAGAGAACCCTAAAGAACCTGGCAAGACTGAGAGCAAATCAAGGATCATGCTTGAGATACAAGATCTGATCTCAACCCAGCAACACTGCCTGCGCCATGAGAGGCAATTTAAATGCCTACGAGAACCAAAAAGAGACATCCATGAAGGAAGACTAAAAGTCTATAAACTTTAACTCTTGGGTAGACTAGACCGCAAGGACGTGGGTAGGTGTGAAAGTAATCCTTCCCCATCCCCTTCAATGAAACGTGGAGAAATAAAGCTAATTGCCATATTACTAACACAGTGAGGAGAACTGTGTGGTGGAGAGATGCTGTAAATAGTTCCTAATATATGTTGTCGGTCTGGCTGACTACTGATTCACAATATGATGAATAACACAGGGTGTCCTTTGTGGCCCCCTTCCCCTCAGACAAGGCGTTCACCTTCACACATACCCATACTCCATTTCATGCACCTAACATCATTTAGAACAAGCCCCCTTGACTTAAGCTGGCATGACACTGGACTGGTAATGCATATAAATGAATTGTCAGCTATTGCCACCAGAGTCCAACTCTGGTTTTTTAGAGAAAAGGCAGGGATAGAGGTGGAATTTTAGAAGTCATTGTTTGAGTATGTAAGAGTCAGCAAAGCCTACAAAAACAAATTCCATTCCAATCCCTAGTGGCTCACTAGTACCTTAGAAGGATCCATATGCAAGGCCTTCCCACAATGTTTCCATGTTCAGAGATATACCAACTCAACATGGAAGCTTCTCTTAGGAGGACATCCTCTAATTCTTCTAGACAACCTGACACTGAGCTCCATATCAACATAATTTTACAACATTTTATCCTGTTAAATATACCAAGGAGTTATCACCTGGTGGATTAAGTTCTATGACAATTGAATTTGCCCACTAAATCAACAGTCATAAAAATGGCCACCTGGAACTTTATGTGTTTAGATTACAAATCCCATGCCGTCTCCAAATGGATTGAGAGGTGAGGTGAAAAAGAGGTTTCATGTATTTTCTAATAGCTACCCCAGCAACAAAGGATGGGCACATGTTATTTTTGCGAAAAAAGAAAAAGAAAAAGTAGCAGTAACTGTAACAACCTCTGGGTGGCCCAAAGTAGTGAGGGAATAAGAATAATTTTTTAAAAGATCTGTTCCAAAGCCTGCCCTCCCCAGGAAGGTGTGCCTGGTACTGTTTAATTTCTGGTTTTAGTGGCAGGTATGAACTTTTTTATTTGCCGAGGGCTGCTAGTTATACACTTGTTTTTCACTGGAATTTTATTCTACACAGTTCTACAGTGATTTGATTTATTATAACGCTACTATGATTTTGTTGTAAGCTGTTCGCAAAGGATTGGCTGGATCATTTTAAGAACAAGTATGCAGCCAAAAGCACCATAAAGTAAAGTTAGGGTATGGGTTTGAGCAATAATTGTCTCCAGAAAGAAATGACTGCACATTTTAAAATAAAACACAGATGGGAGACAAGCATGTACTATCCTGTTCTTAAAAGTGAATGCTGCATCTTTTGTTCCAATAACTACCCATAATCCTCAATTATTCCCCCACAGCAAGATACAAACAATTGGAGAACAGCTGCAGTGCATAGAGCCAATTCTAGTTAAGGCCAGAATTTTAGAGAACTTCATGCATAATAGTTATTTTGCTTCACATAATGTTAACTGCTCTCAACTGCAGCTGCTCTGAAACATGAGTAAAATGCAATTTATTCAAAGCATATTTATTACAAAATACTTCACAACTGCTGATGCAAACGCACCAGAATAATGAAGAATATGGAGCAACCTATTGCCATTTCTCTGATACTCTCATTTAACAGACAGGATGAATGAAACAATGCAAAATATGCTAGAGGAAATCCTAGCTTTATTCTTTCAATTCAAGTGAGTAGAATGTGAACATTTAAGTACAGAACTATTGACATAAATATAAAGAGACACTTTGGCTCACAGTGCATGTTGTATCACTGTGGCACTTACAACTCTCCACAGTCCTTACCAGTGACCTAAGTAACATGGGGCAAGAGCACAGAGGGTAGTCCCATACTCATTCTGGACAGGGATAAGAAGGAGTGGTGTGAACTTCTGAGGAGAGTATGCTAGCTCCAACCCATTATCATAATTTCAAAGGATGACACATCCACAGATAATTTCTCAGAGTGCCTTTCTTTCAGAACTTCACTCTGTGCCACTTGATCTTTGCAGGCTCTATTTTTACAGGTGGCCATACCAAGGGAGGCAAAGACCAGTACTGGAAACTGAGCCTTCTTGGTGGTGGCCCCATCCTTATGGAATGGCTCCCACTAGAGCTGCACCAGTCCCCCTCCCTCCCAATCTTCAAGAGGATGTAGAAGACATTGCTCTTCAGAGAGGCATTCAAGGGCTCCCTCTCCTGACTGAAACTATAAAATGAGTCACTTGACTCCACATCATTCAGATTTTTGTAGTTGTAGTAGCATTTTTTCTCTCTCTTTCTTTTTACCTTGGTATGTGGGGTGGGTTCACACATCATTTTTTTTCTTCCTGACTGTAAACCGCCTAAAACAGGGGTTCCCAACCTTGAGTAACCCAGGTGTTCTTGGACTGCAATTTCCAGGAATCCTGGCCAACACAGGCAGTAATGAAGGCTTCTGGGAGTTATAGTCTAAGAACCCCTGGGATACCCAAGGTTGGGAACCACTGGCCTAGAGTAGTGCCTGGCACTAAGTAAGGCGGTATATAAGTATTTGAAATAAATATACAAAACAAATAATGTAAGCTCTTCTATTCAGCAAGTCACTGAAAATTACAATGGTGGAAGTGGGTTTAGTCGGTTTTCCCTCCTCACATATTTACTCCACAAGGAAGTTGAATGCCTGAATAAGACTAGTGCAATGGCAACAATATGCAGTAAAATTATATTGTCCAATGTACCCTCGTACCCTACAATAAGTACCTGATTAACAGTAAAGATTATGAGCAGAAAAGGGTTACATGCCACATGGATTAAGGCTGTACCTACATGATCAAATACAGGATTTGCTGCGCTTATAGTACGGCTTGATTCAAAGGGTTTTTTTATGATCACATGATGCAAAGGCCAATTGGAATCACTCCAGCCCTTTTTGCTCCCAATGAGGTTTTTCTCTCTGCTGCTGGGGCCTTCTACTTTTTAAAGCCGAAACAATTCAAATAAACTTTTTCCAATGTGATCAGTTGATTTGTTCTTATAAAGATAGGGATGAGGCGTCTGTGGGTGTTTTGGTAATGTAGGCAGTTCGGGCATGATGTTCAGGACTGCAGGAATACTCATTCAAGTGTTCTTTCCCCCCAATTAATGCTATATCACCTTATCATTGGTACCGATACACAAGTTTACCTCCAGATAAGAGAATTTTTAAAAAACCAAACAAACAAACAAAGCAGAAATAGCCCAGGCAAAATAAAAGATGATCCAATGGCATGTGGTATTTCTGTACCCATTAAAAAGAACTTTGGAATGCTGCCATTTTTTCCAGAATATTGTACAATTCTTTCAAAACCAAGCAGCTTGACAGTGAAAAGGATTGGCAGAGGCAGGACCAGAGGAAGGAAGGAAAAAAGGGGAGGCTGCGCATCACATTGAGTGTGAACACTGAACTCCTGAATCAATCTGCAGCCCCTGTGAGATCACTGACTGAAAATTCAACCATAACACAGGCTGTGAATCAAATTGGAGTGATTCAGCTTGCCAGTGTAGTCACAGTCTCAGTTATACTGACTGCTCTACAGGTAGCATTTCATCCTTTTAGCTCAGTGGTAGGGAAACAGGGGTAAATTACCCCAAATGGAATAAAAATGAAAATCCTGGGGGTAATGAGCAGAGCGTCCTTTGATACTGGGCTGTGGCACCAGGGTGGGTGACATGACCTTTAGCCTGGTTTGTTCCTTTTTGCACACCACACACAGAATGATTAAAGTGGTAGGGAAAGCCCCCCCCCCCCAACTCTGCGTTGGCTGTCTCTAGCAAGCATGTCATTGCTAGCACCACTCTGGCAGCCATTGATGATGATTAAATCCTCTGCAAGCTAGCAAAAAATTTAACGCAACTTGCTAGGCATGTTGGACACCTTACTACTCCCTATACCACCCCATGGCTGGAGTGCAATGTGTTCCAGCAAAAATAGTGCACATCTTTATTAAATTTGGTGCATCCTGCTAGTTCGGTACATAGCCTGGCAGCCATTGATACTGATGATATATCCTGCTAGTTCGGTACACAGCCTGTGTAGATTCAATAATATTTTGAATTCAAATAATGTATGATTTCCTTCCTTTCAAATCAAGGGGGTAATGTCGGCGTATATAAATTTTTTGGGGGGTAAAAGGTAAAAAAGTTCCCTGACCCCTGTTTTAGCTGTTTCTGGCTGATGTTGATCAGTTGTAACTGTGTACAGCCAAAACCTAAATGTATTATATCAAATAAATAATCATCAGAACAGTCAGAATGTTTAGTATCAGACTGGCCTTTCTTCTGCAGATGACAGTTTTCCTTAAGACATGGTTACTGCACAACCAAAACAAAGGTGTGTTTCCAGCCCTACAATCCGCAAAAGCATTTCTCATCAGTTCCAACACTGCCATCCTCAGTTCTTCTTGTTATAATGACTCACAAGATAGCTTAGGTATTCACATCTATTGTCTCCACTCTGGAATTCTGACAATCAAGAACTGTAGTCCTTCACAGAGACTAAAAATATGTACAAGGGAATGTAGGAGCACACAACTGATCCCAACTCCTTAACATGCACACATTTAACACAATGGCTGCAAAGGGGCAACTTTATGCATAAGCACTCCATAAAATCTGGATCACTACACAGAGACCATTTCCACCTTTTCCCAAAACAATTGGGCCATGTATGGATAAGGGATCACTGGTGTCCTCCTGCATTCCCCTTGTATATATGTTTAATCTCGTTGGGTAGAAGGATTACTGTTCTTGATGGCCAAAATGAAGTGAACAGCAGAGGCAGAGAACATTTTAGGTATCTTCTGGATTTAATACCGTGTTTCCCCCGAAAATAAGACAGGGTCTTATATTAATTTTTGCTCCAAAAAATGCAGTAGGGCTTATTTTCAGGGGATGTTTTATTTTTTTCATGGACAACAATCTACATTTATTCAAATAGAGTTATGTCGTCTTCTGGTTGCTGCACAATGGTGGAGGGCGGGGTTTCACTTAACTAGGGCTTATTTTTGGGGTAGGGCTTATATTACAAGCATCCTGAAAAATCATACTAGGTCTTATTTTCTGGTTAGGTCTTATTTTCGGGGAAACAGGGTAAGAACAGATGATGCAACAGGAAGGCTGATTTTAGTGGCAGTATCAAAGACGTAAGAAGTACCTGGTTGAGCCCATTTTATTTTATTTGCATAAATAATCTATTTGTGAGTTTTGCAATACATAGTCCTCACTCCTCTAGAGGGTGGGTTCTGGACTGGTTCTACTTATGGGGCTGCTACTGCTGAAGGTGCCCAGAAACTATTCTAAAGATATATTCTATTTCGTTTCTGAAGCTTTAAATGATTATATATGATGTTGTTTGTTTTTATTTGAATTATACCCTTTAAATTATTAGGTTTATTTATACTATTTATTATTATCACTATTATTATAAATACACTTCTTATTTCTCTGCCTAGCTGTTGCAGGTGATAGACCCCAAAGTGTCAAGTCTAAAAATTACTGTAGAAGTCAAGTGGTAACAATTATTGGGTGAGGTGGCATGTGTGTAAAATCACTGGGTTTTTTTTTTTATTTCAGGAAGCAGATTAGCAGCTATCAGCAACTATTTTAAATTGTTACCAAAAGATTTTATTTGGAGAAGGATGACCTGATCTTGCTTCTGTATTATTTTAATTTCTTGCCTTAATGTTTTGTACTTTGCAGTTTTTTAAAACTTTCTGTACTTTTGAGATTACTTGATGGAACTCCAACTACTTCCAGATATGTTTTTCTTTGCTGCTTTCCAGAAATACAACATTAAAACCAACTGTTTTTCTGTGATAAATTACTTGTCCCAACATAGTATTGTATTGTAGTTTTGTTTTCTAAAACCAGAGGTGCTCGGAATTTATAATATGGAAAAGATGTGTGTAATCCAAAAGGTTTCACTAACTGATAAAAACTGATTGTTGCAATTTTGTTATGTCTCCACATGTAATCCATTGATCCTAGTCTGGAGTATCCAGCTACAATATGATGAACTGTTTCTTTAGATTCATAACAGGGCCTACATACATCACTATACTATGTAATGCATTTTGTTTTTAACTGTATTATACACTTTAAGTTCTTAGTTTTATTTACATTATTTATTGGGTAGAACTTGGCTTAGCTAAGCCTCAAAGCCCTTTTATTTAGACCCTTTTCTCGGGTGCATCACACTGAGGTGTTTATAAGGTGCCTGCAAGTTAGGTAGAGCAGGAATGAAGAATTATGTTATTTTGCAGTCTAGAAAATCCAAAAACCTCATCCAAAATTATGTTGATCTGCTTCTTTGCCTCTTTCTCTCTCTTGATTTAGATTGTAAACCCTTAAAATAGGAGTTTCTTATTTCAATTTATCTGTTTTTGTACAGAGGCATGTACACTGAAGGAACTGTATAAATAAATGATGATAATAATATTTTTTGGGCAGAGTTCTACTGCTTACATGCACCACATAAGTGTGACAGCATAAATCACAGCCGTGAATTGTCATGAGTTAATGAGTCACCACTTGCATTCCTCATTGCACACCAGCTCACGTGACTGGAGTGCAATGAGGAACATAACCAGCAACTGCATTATTAGCAGCAATTCACCACTGTTTTATGCCATTGCACTTACACCACTGTATGTAAGTAACAGGGCTCAGGCCCTTATGATTTTATTATGTCACATTTCTTCATGACAGACCTCAAGGCTATTCAGGAGAAAATATTTCAGAGTTGGAGAGCCACTGGCATATCTATTACCAGGAACCGGGCCTTCTCAGTGGTGGCTGCCACGCTACAGAACTCTCTTCCTGCAGAAGTATGTCAGGTCCCAATCCTCCTTGGCTTCAAGAAAAAAGTAAAGACATGGCTCTTTACTCAGGCTTTCCATACTCTTGCCCCCTTTTCATTTAATTTTGTTTTGTTTTGCCTCTCTAATTTTTGATGACCCGCGATGTTATGGTTGATTGTTTGGTCTGTCACCATCTTGTATCTTAGGATAAATTTTATTTAAATTGGAATTTGTTTGCTCTCTTGTTTAATGTTTATTTGTTGTTTATTATTGAATTTTAGTTTTTGTTGTTGATGCTGTTGTAAGCTGAGCACAGTAGTGGCCTTGCCACTAGATGGGTGGGGGAAAATTGAATTAAATAGATAACAATAGATAACTATGTTCTTCTTTCAATATGTGATTTTGATGGTATGCCGTAGGGTGTTTTTAGATACCGTGGGATATGTTCAAAAACATTTTCCTTAGACTACAAGAAACCTGCAGAGATCTTCTGCACCGTTATTATATGCTCCAAATGATCCAAATCCTGGCAAGAGACAAGCTTCTAGAATCTTGCTGTCTCATTAAGAGGATAAGATAGCCATAACAAATCACCTCACTTCCCTATGAAGTATTATAACGACAGGTATCCTATTTCCAGCTGTGTTCTCTGGGGTAGGGGAGGAAAGGCTTAAGATGAAAGCAAGACTTCCCACAAACCAGACATTCTGACAAAGTACTTTAATGTATGAGAAACATTTACAGCCTGAAGCTTTCAGATCGAGTTACACCCTTCAACCCACCCATTATTTTTATGGGACAGCTTTTTAAGTGAACAAATGCTAAGATTCTTGCCTTTATAAAATTCTATGATTCTAAACACAGTTTAAAAAAAGCCTGCAAATCCATTCTACCAATCTTGAAAGATCAAAACAACAATATGATATTCCAACTTAATAAAATTCCATTTAGAAGAAAACATCCTTTATATTATAAAGAGACAAATTTATTTCAATACCTTAAAATGTGCAAAATGTGCTAATGGAAGACAAGCAAACGTTTTTAAGTCAACTGATTTTTATTCTTATTTTGCATGTCATAAAATGTTTTTCTACTCATGTACTGCATATTTGCATTTCATATTCTATAATTACTGCCACAAACGATGTAGTATGGCATATATTTTTCCAGAGTTTAACATAAATATATTTCCTTTCTACTTAATTAAGGCTGACTGGCTCCATTTTTCATGTATGTGATAATTAAAATTGTACATACAATGAGCTACATATAACATAAAGCTCAATGCTGGGAAGCCCACTATGAAATCATCTTTGTCTCCAAACTAGCTTCTTTAAAAAAAAGTTTTCAACTCAGCACCAGAGCACACTTTTGCTAAGGTACTTAAAAGAACAATAAAAGAGAAAGAGCTGGAAGTTGCCAATTAGGATTTGTTAGCACCACAAGGCAGCTTCTGCTGTTGGAGCTCAGGGCAAGCTAAGCTCTTTGCCTCGCTGACTCCTGCAACTTGGTTTAAATTGCTACAGTGATTTCACCTGGGAAACCTGATTTCCATGGGTACAAATCACAGTGGATCCAACCATGCTTTTCTCACTATGTAGATGCACCCTTGCTGGTTTAATGAGTCAATCCTTACATAAAACCGACTGATTCAGTTCTACGGTAGTTGGGGCTAATAAATGCATTTAGCCCAATACATTTTTAGAACATGGTTTTACAAAAATACTCATCAGATATAGGTAAGAAAATCAGATGTTAATAGAGAGTTTACTTACCTTTAACTCTGGTTCTTCGAGTGGTCATCTGTGAATTCACACTAATGGGTTTTATCTGTGCTTGCGCAGAGGTTTCGGAATATTCTAGAGCTTTAGCACGCGCTTGCCAGGACCGCCCCCCTAGTACACGTGGTCCGCCTGTCTTGGCGACTACCTCAGTTCCTGGAACAGTCCGCCGCTGCATCAAAGTGAGATAGCCGTGACGGACAGAGGGGAGGACGGGCGGGAAGTGTGAATACACAGATGACCACTCGAAGAACCAGAGTTACAGGTAAGTAACCTCTCTTTCTTCTTCATGGTCTCTGTGAATGCACACTAATGGGTGATTAACAAGCTGACTTACCGGAGGAGGGACGTCATGGAAGGACAGAAGAGAGAACTGCTCTGCCAAATGCTGCATCAGTCTTAGATCGAAGGTCAAGGCGGTAGTGGGTGGCAAATGTGGAAGGGGTTGCCCAAGTTGCCGCCTTACAAATGTTGGGTAGAGGCACTCCACGAAGGAAGGCTGTAGAAGCAGCAACGGCTCTGGTGGAGTGCGCCTTAATGCCCACAGGCAGAGGCTTCTTGGCAAGTTGGTAGGCCAAAGTAATAGCCTTGGTAATCCATCAGGAGATGGTTTGAGGAGACACATGGAGACCACTGCGGGGAGGATGAGGTGTCACAAAGAGTCTCTTGGACTTACGGAAGGAAGAAGTCCAAGACACATAAAAGGCAAGGGATCGCCTGACATCGAGCGTGTGGAAGGAGCATTCAAGGTCAGTAAGTGGGGCCGGAAAGAAGGTAGGTAGAATAATAGGTTCCTTAAGGTGAAATTCAGAGACAACTTTCGGGAGAAAGGAAACATCCAGGTAAAAAGGGTGACCTTGTCCGGGTGAAACTGTAGGAATGGAGGGTCGACTCGAAGGGCAGCAAGCTCGGAGGCTCTGCGGGCGGAGGTAATGGCTACGAGGAAAAAAGTCTTAAAGGACAGGAGGGATTCAGAGGTGGTAGCGATCGGTTCAAACGGAGGAAGGGTAAGACGGTGAAGAACTGTATGGAGCAACCACTGCGGAGGAGGTAAGGAGGCAGAGGGTCGCATATTGGAGACACCCCATAGAAATTGTTTTAATGTAAGATGACGGAAGAGGTGTGCTGCATCAGAGTCGTGAAGTTGATGTGCAATTATAGCTGAGATATAACCTCGTAAACCTTAAGGGTGGAGAGGGAAAGCTGGTGCTGGAACAGGTAAGTAAGGAGCCATAGAAAGGTTTGAAGAGTTGTTGGTACAGATGGAAGATTGTGTTGAGTGGTAAACTTCTGGAAAGCGGCCCACTTGTAGGTATAGAGATGAGTTGTAGCAGGCTTGCGGGCATTAGCCAGGATGGCTCGTACTAAGGGTGGATCCTCCACGCTGTGAGGTGGAGATTGTTAAGGTCTGGGTGATAGGTCCTTCCTTGCTGTTGCATGAGCAGGTGACGGATGGGAGGCAGACGTTGGAAGCTGGTTGAGATGGAGCGGAGCCACCATGGGGCTATTAAAATGGTGTTCGAGCGGTCGTGTTTGAGTTTGACAATAGCTCAAAGAAGAAGCGGTATTGGAGGAAAAAGGTAGAGGAAGCGATCTGACCATGGGAACATCAGCATGTCTCCTAGGGAGTCGGGACCTATGCCCACCCTGGAGCAGTATAGGCGACATTTTGTGTTGTGAGGAGTCGCGAAAATGTCTATATGGGGGGCACCCCAAAGTTTGCAGAGATCGAGGAAGACCATTTGGTCTAGGGTCCATTCGTGTGACTGTGTCCTGCTTAGAGCATCTGCTCCGTAATTGTCCTGTGAGGTGATATGAACGGCAATGGGAAAGATGTGGCATTCGAGACACCATTCCCACAACTGGATGGTGAGGTATAGTAGAGGGAGTGAGTGGATGCCTCCCTGTTTGTAGAGGTAAAAGAGTGCTGTGGTATTGTCTGTGGTGACCTGGACAGCAGTGCCTGTGACAATGGGCTCGAAGGCGCGTAGAGCCTTGAAGATAGCCAGTAGTTCCAAATTGTTGATGTGTAGAGATTTCTCGCTTTGGGACCAGGGTGCGTGGATGTGAAGACTGTCGCAGTGAGCCCCCCATCCAGTAGGGCTGGCGTCTGTGGTAACCTGAGTTGTTAATTGAAGGGGTGCAAATGGTCTGCCTATGAAGTTTGCTGGTGTATCCCACCAGAGTAGTTGGGCTGAAAGCTCGGGGGTGACACGTAGGAGTTTTGAGGGATGGTCCAGCATGGGATCGAAGAGGGATAGGTACCACGCCTGTAGGGAACGCATTTTCGATCTGGCGTGTTGGATTACAGACGTCGTGGAGGCAATGAGGCCAAGCAAACGTTGGGCCTGAAGTGCGGTGACGAGAGCGTGGGGTGAGAAACTTTGAATCAGAGTATGGAGTTTGTTTGCGCATTTTTGAGGTAAGAAAGCCCGACCTCTTTGGGAGTCTAGAACAGCTCCAATGTAAGTCACCTTGTAGTGACCACCTCGTGGTCTTGTAGAAGTGGTAGAATTTGTTCTAATGTCACCATGTGGTAACATCTTTGAGTGATGAAAGAGTTGAGATCGCGAATGTCGAGGATGGGGCGTAAGCCACCGTCGCGTTTCGGAACAGTAAAATATCGGGAGAAGAACCCGGTGTGTTGGTTTTGATTGACTAGTGAGATAGCGTCCTTTGAAAGGAGGGACTGTACTTCTTGGTGTAGGACGTTTGATGGTGGTGTTAGAACAAATCTGAAAGGGGGTGGTTGGACGAATTCTATCGCGTATCCTGTGGCGATGATTGTGAGGACCCATGAATCTGTGGTGATGGATGCCCAAGATGAAGATGGGCGGAGAGACGAGTGATATTGAGCAGAGTCGGAGTGAGTATGCGAATGAGGAGTCAGGAGTTTTGTTTTGATCAGAACGCCTAAAGGATTGCTTGGGTCGCTGGTGTTGTGAGGTGTAACGTGGCTGAAAAGAGGCAGTCTCCTGTGGTGGATAACGTTGCTTGTCAGGAAACGGACGGTATTGTTGATAGGGATGACGCCATTGGAAACGTTGCTGTTTGTAGTAAGGTTGAGTGTTATATGAACATGCAGTCTTCCTCAGTTTCTGTAAATTATCAAGTATTTCACTGGTCTTGTTGTCAAAAAGACCTGCACCATCGAATGGTAAGTCTTCAATTCTCATGCGAGAGTCCTCTGAGATATGTGCCGAGTGGAGCCAGGCACGTCTGTGGAAGGCGGCGGCCATATGTTTAGAGGCAGCCTCAATAACATGGCGTGCAGTGACGCGCTCTTGGCGCACAAAAGCCATGGCCTCTTGATGGAATGCGAGGCCTCAGGATTTATACTCAGCAGGAGCTGACTGGAGAGATGGAAGCACCTTGTTTCAGAGGAAACGATGGTACGCTCCCATTGCTGCCAAATAATTTACGGCCTGGAGAGTGAACGATGCAAGAGAATAGACCCTACGACCGATAATGTCTAATTTTCTACCCTCTTTGTTGTTAGGGGTAGGATTAGAGCAATTACGTGCTCTGTTCTGAGTTGCATCAACAATGACCGAGTTCGGGGGTGGGTGCTTAGATAGGAAGCTGGTATTGTCTCCATAAGTCTTGTATAGATTTTCGACTCTGCGAGACATCTATGGTACAGAGGAAGGTTTAGACCACGATTGTTTAATTAATTTCAGGAGCGACGGAATAAAGCTCATGTGCAAAGGTGGTGTTTGATCCTCATTAATGTCCTCATAAACCTTGTCTGACTCAGACTGAGCTGGTTGTTGGACGTCCAAGTCCATAGCCTTAGCGATGCAGAGGACAAGTTGTGAGTAAGAGGAGAAATCATCTGAAGGAGAAGGTGGAGTGGGATCTACAACATCAGAATCTGGAGTTGGTAGGTTAGGAGGAGAGTCAGGCCGTGGTACAGACCATGAAGTATCAGAATTGGACGAGTGGTCTGTTGATGGCGAAGAAGGTTGTGGTCGGTATCGAGTAGATTTGCCCGAAGTATGCTGTATCGGGAGAGGATGATTTGTGGACTGTTGATGTTGTTGACGCTTAGGTTTGAGTGGTTGTGAAGTGTCTAAAGGAGGAGGAGGAGGTCCGGCATAGGTAGTCGTTACCTGAACTGAAGATGCATGTACCTGAGATAATGCAGTAGCGTCTGCAGGTGGCAGTAGGATCTTGGAAGATGTTCGAAGTCATTTCGATATCAAACAGTGTTGTTCTGTTGGCTGTTGTACCGAATAGACTCTTTTTCGAGAGGATTTGGAGGGGTTCAGTACCGGTGGTGGAGGTACGATATCATCATCGGAGGAATAATAGTCATGGAATCAGGGTCGGTATGGTGGAGGTGATACCGAATCTGATTCATCTGACGGGTAATAGTAAGCGTACCAAGAGCAATGCGGCTCGATGTAGGAACTGGTATCATAATGTCCATATCGATAGGCGCTGACGTTTAGCCGGAGGTTCGTAATCGATGACGTTTAGCCGGAGGTTCGTAATAAGTCGGTGGCTCATATACTGTGACTCGTTTAGGGTGTTGATACCGGGTTAGCGAGTCATGCGATGCCAACAACCACGTAGAAACCAGAGGTTGTACAAAGTCGGCATCGGATCGGCCAGCCTCTGGTGCATGGTGAGTTTTCTTAGACCGCTTACGTGGAGGAGACGGATGAACCAAAGGAGATGGTGACTCCGAATCACACACAGAGGCAGAGCAACTCATGGATTTGGGGCTCGAATGTGCCGATTGTGAAATGATTGTCACGTCCGCAGAAGTGTTAGCCCAGGATGGAGATTGGGCAAGGAGCGGAGAAGGAGGTCAACTGGATGGCGGTGGTATGAAGTCCTCATCAGAAACCTCCAGGCAGAAGGTCGGTTGATCTTGAAGAGGGACTGTCAGAGTTGATTTCCTAGTAGCGTCTTGGTAGATTTCTTAGAGACTTGGGAATCTGAAGAGTGTTTTTTGGATTTCTTATATTTGGTATGACTTGATACCGAGGCAGGTTTCAGTACCGGTGTGGGTTTCGTTGACGGTCCCAAGGGCTTAGGTTTAGTGGCAGACTTAGATTTCGATTTGGAAGAGACAGATCCTTGAGTCAGAGAGGTAATAGACACCTCGAGAGGTGTATCATCTGGCTGAACGGTTTGAGGGGCATCCATGGTGTTCTGTGCTGGTAATAGGGACCGTTCCCAGAGAAAGGATCTCAGTCGTTGTTGGCGAAGTTTAAGAGCCTGTTTGGTAAAGTTCTTGCAGATCGAACACGGAGATGGTAAATGTGATTCCCCGAGACAGAAAAGACATACGTGTTGTCCGTCCAAGAGGGGAATTTTGTTTGGGCACGAAGCGCAGCGTTTAAACGGGGCTATGGGTGCCATAAAAGGTGGAAGGGAGGGGGAAAGGGGAACGGGGGAGCAGTCGAGGGAAGGAGAAACAGTCTGAAAAGTCTCTTACTGAAGCTCCTTGTATTTTAAACTCTTTACAGGTAATAATGAAGAAAGGCAAGTGGAGAGTTCGACGTGAGATGAAACCTCAGCGGCAGCAAAAAGGAACTGAGGTAATCGCCAGGATGGGTGGACCACGTGTACTGGGGGGCGGTCCTGGCAAGCACATGCTAAAGCTCTAGAATATTCCGAAACCTCTGCGCAAGCGCAGATAAAATCCATTAGTGTGCATTCACAGAGACCACGAAGAAGAAACTTATTTTTTTGTGAGTTTTGACTACAGTTCTTGCCAATGTACTAAAAGATATAACATTATTTTTACCTTGCCCTAAAACCCAACAACATTATTACTGCCTTCTTAAGGTGTTCACTAAACACTTGCTGAAGGCATGGAGAAAATTGAGAACACACATTTCAGTCCACCCTTTATTTTTATAATTTTAATCTCTGCTCGAGAGTAAACAACTACAACAACAAATACTTAGGTGAATTCATTAAAAAGAATAATTTCTTATCCATGGAAGTCTATCCCCGAAGAGTGTGATGCACAGGTATAAGATTTTAATGACTAAACTCTGAAGAAGAAAAGCATATATCTTAGTAGGAAGAGCAGGAAGAAACAAAGAATAGAATTGTATACTCTGCCCATTCATGTTTCCTAATTAAAAGGAATAATCTAGGTAAAGTTGCTGCCTTAATTGGAACAGACAAGCATTAAGGACAAGCCTAATTTTCCCATTAAAGCTGATAACATGTATCTGACTTTGGCTAGATCATGGCAAATTTAATAGGCAAGTCAGAATGTCTGTACACAAGTTGGGTGGGAGACTCAGTTACTGATGAACATTTTACTTAAGCTGTTGAGAGGAATATTCATGAAAAATATTATGGCCAGAATGAGATGAGCAGAATCTTATTTTGTACTGTAGTCAAGCCTCTGCTCGCAACCTAAGTTTGAGCCCAGCAGATTCAAGTAGCCAGCTCAAGGTTGACTCAGTCTTCTACCCCTTCCAAGGTTGGTAAAATGACCACCCAGCTTGCTGTTCCTTGCATAATTATGTTGTAAACTGCCAGGAGAGTGTTCTAGCACTACAGGGCAGTATATAGGTCAAAAAAATGAGTAAAAGAAAAAAAAATTCTAGGAAGCAAAGAAGTATAATTGAGCAGTACATCTTCAGACTGTCACATGTATCCTGGGTTGTCAATGTGACACAGTACTTTTGAAGTGCCACTGATTTAAATCCAAGCCATTCCATAGAGCAGAGATTGACACGAAATGCACTCCTTTGGATTTTTTCACTCAATTACAGCTAGCTATTCCCTACAAAAGATTTTTTAAAATGACTTATCTTTTTGTTTTCAATAGGTGGCATCAGAATGCCGTGTTCCAGTTAGCTTCAAAATGAAAAATGGGACAGAAATGTTTTATACAGTTCAGGAAATCTTGTGGGGTTTCCCTTTGCTTTTAGCTGCTCTATGAACTTACGTGATATGTGGACTTACATCTATTAGCAGAGCAAGCAACAGCTAGTTGTTAACTTGTGGATTTAGCTCCTGCACATCGAAATGGTTAACAGAGCACATCTCCCCTTTTGTTAAGAAAAAAAAAGAAAAGCTAATATTTATTGGAGGAATATATTGAAATAGGAGAAAAAATAGGAATTCCAATTCTAGTTAAGGTGGAGATAGCTTCCCCCTCACCACTTGAGAACAAAAGCAATATGTCTCTTCTGTCCTCTCCTAGAAAGGCTCAAGAAAAAAACTGAGAAGGAAGAAAGTCGCAGGCATGAAGCAGCCCTAAGAACATCAATCTTACCGTTTCCCTGAAAATAAGACCTACCCTGAAAATAAGCCCTAGTATGATTTTTCAGGATGCTCGTAATATAAGCCCTACCCCAAAAATTAGCCCCAGTGAAGTGAAACCCCATCCTCCACCATTGTGCCGCATTGTGCAGCAACCAGAAGAAGATGACATGACTGTAAAATAAAACATCCCCTGAAAATAAGCCCTAATGCATTTTTTGGAGCAAAAATTAATATAAGACCCTGTCTTATTTTCAGGGAAACACGGTAGTTGAAGGAAGGTCAGCGCAGGCCAGAGCAAGTAAAGAGCCGTCTAGAAAACCTGAGATCTTTTTTCTCTTTCTGCTCCTCCCCATGTAAAGACACATGTCTTCTTCAGTATAACCTAAGTTACTTCCAGACATCTTCAACAATATCAGACATTCACAGAGCCTCCTGCAGGGCAAGAAAAATAATTACCTGCCCTTCTGAGTTAAATGGAAACAGTAAAACTTATGGCTGAAATCCTGTTGCTTAGAATTGTAAGCTACACTAGAGTAGGACCATTGAATCAGTAGGGATTTGGTAAATCAATTCCTTGGTAAGTTCCATTGATTCAAATTGGCTTACTCTAGTTGTGACTTACTTTAGTGTAGTACGTCACAACTAGAGTAGGCTCATTTGAATTAATTGAGTTTATGGAGGAGCTGACTCTCTGATTCAATGGCCCTTCTCTAGTGTGACTCACTATGTTAAATAACAGGATTTCAACCATTGTTTCACATCATACGTGTACCCAAAGGCTAAGATTTTTATCAAAATAATGTTTTTAACAGTATTAATCTACTAATGAAGGAATTATGAGAGTGTAAAATATTGTCCCAATTTAACACGCACCTCTATATTTTAAAGCATTTTCATAGTGCAAAATACAGTATTTTCTCAAGTCATATTTTTACATATATTAATATTTTAACAGGGATCCAGGAAAAAAATACATTAATAGACTATACCATAGCTTTATATGGCCAGGATCCAAACATGTCATTCCACTGACAGAAGCAGTTCCAATCAGTGGCACTGGGAACTTTCTCTACACCCTTAAAATTTCATCCAGAGTGGGACACAGAGGGCTTAGAGAGAGATGGCAAGAGTATATTCCTATTAAAAAGAACAAAAATTCACAAGGATAGAATTTCCTTTCTACCACTCAGAGACAGGCTGTTTCACACTTGAATGCCAAATGGTGTAGAATACTTAAACTGCAATCCAGTAACATTCATAGGGCCAACCTCCTCCGCTCCTGCTGTACCTGACGATGGAAGCACAGTTTGCATTAGAAAGTAGACATGATATGAATCTAAGAACCTAAGGAAAAAATAGGTGGGAGACACAGAGGTGGCAACATCTTACACTGAAGCAGAGCAGCTGCAAAGAAATATATTTAATTAGTTGCCACCTCAGAGTTTTCAAGTGTAACCCAATCCAATATAAGCTGTCTTCCTATAACATACAGCAGGAACCCAAGTGGCCACCCTACGTCCTTCTAGAATTCTTGATTTCAAAGGAAATGAAAGCAGAGTGTAGCCACACACTTCTGCTGGATTTTAAAAAAGTCAATTTTAATAATCTCAGAACAAAGATAAGTAAGGTCCCATGGCAGAGATCCTAACAAGAAAAGGAGGCCAAGAAGGGTGGGAGCTTCTAAAAAAAGAAATTCTAAAGGCACAACTACAAACAATTCCAACAAGAAAGAAGGGGGGGAGGCGGCAAAAAAGACCAGTGTGGCTTCACAAAAAGCTCAGGGAGGACCTAAAAACCAAAAAAGACATGTACAGGAAGTGGAAAGAAGGCCAGGCCACCAAGGATGAGTACAGACAAGTAGTAAGGAAATGCAGGGATGGCATTAGGAGGGCAAAAGCTGAGAATGAGCAGAGGTTAGCTAGGGACACTAAACGCAATAAAAAAGCATTCTTCAGGTATGTGAGTAGCAAAAGACAAACAAAAGACATAGTGGCACAGCTCTGCAATGGAGATGGAAAAATGATAACAGGACAAAGAAAAGGCAGTGGTGCTCAATTCCTATTTTAGTTCCGTCTTTTCCCATAAGACAGACTATGAACTTCCAAACAAATTGGAAGTGCAAGTGGAGGGGACAGGATTGCAGCTGGAGATAGATAAACAAATAGTCAAGGAATACCTTACCACCTTGAACAAGTTCAAATCTCCAGGACTGGATGAACTGCATCCCAGAGTACTGAAGGAACTGGCTGAAGAACTCTCAGAACCGCTATCCATTATTTTTTTTAAAATCATGGGAAACGGCGGAGGTGCCAGAGGATTGGAAGAGGGCTAATGTTGTCCCTATCTTCAAAAAGGGCAAAAAAGAGGAACCTGGGAACTACAGGCCAGTCAGCCTGACATCAATCCCAGGCAAAATTCTGGAACAGATCGTAAAGTGGTCATTGTGCAAGCACCTAGAAAACAAGGCAGTAATAACTAGAAGCCAACACGGATTTGTCAAGAACAAATCCTGCCAAACTAATTTGATCTCGTGTTTTTTATCAAGAAACCTCCCTGATAGACAGAGGGAATGCTGTAGATGTAGTATATCTTGACTTCAGCAAAGCTTTTGACAAAGTGCCCCATGATATCCTGATTAGCTAACTAGGTGTGGGCAGGATAGATAAAGTGTCAGGTGGATACACAGTTGGCTACAGAATCGTACTCAGAGGGTGATGATTAATGGGTTCTTCTCTAAATGGGAGGAGGTCACAAGTGGGGTACACCAAGGCTCAGTCCTGGGCCTGGTGCTCTTCAATATCTTTATTAATTACTTGGATGCGGGAGTGCAGGGAATGCTTGTCAAATTTGCAGATGATACAAAATTGGGCGGAATAGCTAATACCCTAGAAGACAGAAACAAAATTCAAAATGACTTTGATAGGATGGAGCACTGGGCCGAAAGCAACAGAATGAAGTTCAATAGGGATAAGTGCAAAGTACTACACCTCGGAAAAAGAAACCAATTGCACAGTTACAAGATGGCTCAGCATACCTGGCTCAGCAAAACTACAAGCGAGAGGGATCTTGGAATTGTCGTAGATCACAAGCTAAATATGAGCCAACAGTGTGATGTGGCTACAAAAAAGGCTAATGCTATTTTAGGCTGCATTAATAGAAGTATAGTTTCCAAATCCTGCGAGGTGCTAGTCTCCCTCTATTCAACACTGGTTAGGCCTCACCTTGAGTATTGTGTCCAGTTCTGGACACCACACTTGAAGAAGGATGCTAACAGATTGGAACAAGTTCAGAGGAGGGCGACAAGGATGATCAGGGGGCTGGAAACCAAGCCTTATGAGGAAAGGCTGAAAGAATTGGGCATGTTTAGCCTTGAGAAAAGAAGGCTGAGGAGTGATATGATAGCATTTTTCAAATACTTGAAAGACTGTCATACAGAGGAGGGACAAGATCTGTTCTCGATCATCCCAGAGTGCAGGACATGCAACAATGGACTCAAGTTAAAGGAAGCCAGATTTTGGTTGAATACCAGGAAAAACATACTAACTGTTAGAGCAGTACAACAGTGGAACCAGTTACCTCGGGAGTTGGTGAGTGCTCCAACACTGAAGGCATTCAAGAAAAACGTGGATGATCAACTGACAGATATGCTTTGATTGTATTCCTGCGTTGAGCAGGGGATTGGACTTGATGGCCTTGTAGGCCCCTTCCAACTTCACTTTTCTATGATTCTATGATAAATCTTTTCCAGTGTGGCCCTTCCCTCATAGGTCACAGAAATAGCTTCAATGAACCAGGAGGCCTATAAAATTATCGGTTAGCTTTGCATTTCCTTTTCCTCCAATGAACCCAAGATAGTGCACAAGGCTCCTTTTCCACCCCACTTTACCTTCAAAATGACAATTCTATGTGGGAGGTCAGGCAGGAAGAGAGCAACTGGCCGAAGGCCGTGCAGTGGATTCAGTGGTTCAAATAGGACTGGAATCAAGGTCTCACAAGTCTCAATCCAAAGCTCTAGATGGTTATGCCAGGGCAATTCTTTATTTCAGCCAAAATGATGGTACAACAATAGAGATTTGCTTTCCTAGAAAGCAAGGGCAACTAGAGACAACTCCTTCCTGTGCTTTACTTTGTGCAGTTGGTACAAAATTTCATTTTGCTACATAGGACAATTTCTTGCAGTCCCACTCTTATTCAATGGGCATGGGTGAAAGGATGGTATTAGGACCTCCTGAGCTCTTGAATGATCAATTAATTGATAGCCTAAGGGCATCTATCAGCCCATCTATCAGCCCACAAGAAGTGCCTACATTGTTTTGTTCTTCACAATAGAATAGCTGGTGTTAGCTCAGTAGCCAACCACTGAATACAGTCTGATAGGGTAAACAGAGACTTTCACACTAAGTTCTTGACCAGGAGAGGATGGCTTCAAAGCTTGTAAATCCTGCTTCACTAGTAGAAACCTTGTACTCATGGTGCAATAAACTTGCAAAAATCTTGCCTCTTTCTCACAAAATGGATATTGGAAGAAAATTCCTGAACTCAGAACAGGCTGTTGTCCTATCGATCTGGCAGAAAGAAAATCTAAGCAAATGGGAAATGTTCTGCTAGAATCATTGAATTCCTGAAGTCAGGTGGGCCATAAACAAAAAACAAAGGAAAGAATTTGAAATAATTGGGAGGGGGGAGGTAATGTGAGAAGAACAATCTCATATTTTGTAAGGGGAGGAAAATGTTCAAAATTTAACCTTTAGCATGATTACACTACACAGGAATGACTTCCTAGCGATTCAGATTAGGGGACTACCTGCTTTTGAGCAGTGTCTCATTATAACTTTATTTCTTCTTTAACATTGCCAGTTCCTCATGAGTTCCCACGGCAGAGCAGAAATTCAAACCCAGTTCTACTGAGTCCCAGATCAATATTATATCCACTGCATTGCACTGGCTCTCTTTTATTTCTTCTTACTTGCACTTGAAAAATGTGTTTCCTCCACTGAACAAAGAGAAGCATTAATGGCTCTCTTCCTTCCTAGTTTATCTTAACAACAAGCTCTTGAGGTCAGGCCAAAACTGATTGATTGCTCCAAAATTATGAAATATGTTTCATGACACAAAGGAACTTCAACCTAGTCCAACACTAAACAAGAATATCAGCTTGACTAATATATGGCCACCTTATAGTGCAACGTCAAAGCCAGGCTTGTTGAAACTGGTTCCTTCAAAATGTTTTGGGTACAACTCCCATCAACCCCAGCTCACACTGCCAAAGTAAGGCGTTACAGAAGTTCAGACACAAAACATCTGGAGGACACCAGGTTGAGGAAAGCTGCTAGCAGCTTTTTCTCTGTATAAGAACTTAGTCATCTTACAATAATATCGATGTAAACATGTTCATAGTCTCTTACTTTATGTCTCATTTGTGGTTTCAACTCAGGACAGTGAGTTTAATTCATTCTCACAACCAGGGCTCCTATTAACTTCAACATAAGGGATCCTTGTGCCCCATGATGCTCTCCCATAACCTGTATCACATTGGAATTATCTCCTCCAAAACAAGGATACTAAACAAAAGGGTATTATAATTCTTCATTTTCTGCCTTTGCCATTAATACAAGATTAATGCAAACATGCAAAAGGGTGTTTTAAAATAGCGAGATATGCTTATTTTTCTAGTAAATAACAATATTTTCCAGGTTTAAACAATGCATGAACCTTGACTTCACCTATCTGCCTCTGACTGAAATCCAGAGTCAAACTTCCATGAAAACCACCACTATCCTGGATTTTACTGGATACATTTTCTGATAATTTATAGATTATCTGTGTTTAGTGGTGTTTTAATTATTCTTGCAGTCTCTCCAACTGTTAAGGACTCTGTAGGGATAGCTAATATGAAAGTTCCAAAGGATAATAGGGCAGACAGTTGCAAACAGACGTTCTAAGACACCAGTTTTTATGAATGGAGACCTGACACGAAAAAATGAACATCTATCAAGTTGACCTATATCAAAGCATTTTGATATCCCCTGACTTCAGCTGTATTTATAAAGCAATTAGGAGTAACCGTATGAGTGCCCAGGATCCTATTTTTTATTATTTTGACCTTAAAAAGTTAAAGTGGCAGTATGATCACATTAGTCAGTAAAATATATTCTACAAATCATATTAAGCACTTGCCCTAAAAGAGCTTTTATGAACATATGATTTCTAGAAAACTATATGATATATGAAACTATGATATTTCTAACAGGCCTTAACATATGACCACATTTAACCGAAGTGACAGAGAAAAGCAAGATTTTTTGTGGTGCAATATGAAAACCATATTAAGAATCAAAGTACCCAACCAGATGACAACTATTGAGGGTGGAGCTGCACATTATGTGAAACAGTCTCTGGATTAAATGTAGCTTAGTCTTCTTTCTCCCATTTCTCCATGTTGTGGATAAGAACAGGCTCCTGTTACTTGCCAGTATCATAAATGTGAAAACACAACAAATTATCAGTGGGAACTAAGTGCCTGAGAGGAACAAAATTACTATGCTGATGGCCACACCAAACATTTCCCCAAACATAGACTCACATAAATAGAGGAACATAAAGATACTCCTGTGTTTAGTATAATGTGTGAAAAACAGAGTTTTAACATGTTTAACAGAAGTAGGAAACTGCAATTTGCAATGTTTTCCTTAGCATAAAATAACATATCTCTATAAACATGGGTTCAAGAAAATTACGTATAAATTCAGTATCTCCACATATTAGGATGATCCATGAAATACTAGAATCATGAAGAAAGCACACTTACCCAAACTGTTATCGCTGCTTGTTGGCCAGGAGGCTATTCTTTCCCTTAATGTTTTCTTCTTACATGAATCATCTGATTTCACTGAGAGTTCCACTTCTTCCTTCCTTATTTCTCGCACGAGCTGCATACGACATCGTGTAAATTCCTGGAAGGAGATCTTCCCATTTTCATCAGCACCAAGTTGATGCATTATCTCAGCCACAGACTCCTCCATGTTTAGTTGGCGACATACCATTAGCAAATCATTCCTAAATATTTTTTTAAATCAGGGTGAGAGGAGAGTGGAGGGGAAAAAGAAGTAAAAAGGAACACAATTTACTTTGTATCAGCTATTCCTATTTTACTAAGAGTTTAGTCCAATAAAGTATCTGCATTTTTCTACCAGCAAAGGAAGTTGGAAATCAGCAGATTTCAATCAGAGGAGTAATGTTTAAACAAAATAAACTTTTAAAATATCAATAGTTAGGATTTTAAAATTTTATTTCTTGGCACCACCACATGCAATAAATTATCAGGAACATGCATGCCCAAATTTTATTCTTACGATCATGTTTTTGACTTAAGGTGTGGTTACACTATTGAAGTAAATCAAGTGATGGATCTTTTTTAAAAAAAATAAAGTCATGTGGCAGTCATGTGATTTTTGGGGTCGGTGTGTGCATTCTCTGGGAAAACTTTTAATCTGTGTTGTATATCAGTGAAGGGGATACATGGGCTTTTAGAATTGACGCATTCTGAGGCTTTGTCCTGCGCTTGCCTGCCCTCATGCTGGCTGCCTCTCCCAGCCACTAGCTGCTGTTGGCATTATTTTTAATTATTATTTTTTTATATCTTGCAATCTGGCATAGCACTAGTACGAAATGATAGATGGGGGGGGGGAATAAAACAGGTTTCCCTGCAACCCAACATGTGTGCATGGAGACAGACAGACAGAGACACACACAGAGGGGGTGAAGAAGGAGAGGGGACAATGGAACTCAAGGACATTGCTCACAAAGGAGAGAAACATACACATGCACACACAGCCAGAGATGAAACTGATCACAGATATTTTGACTAGATCAACACTTCTTGGCTTGCAAGGGGGGGGGGGTTACACACATGCACATGTAGAAAAACAGAGAGCACAGAAGCCACACCAGTGAGTGGCAACTCCCACAGACACAATTTACACTGACAGAGGCATTCACAAATGCCAAAAAATTGAAAATTAATATCTTTCAGGAACAATGTAAAATAAACTACCCTCTCACAGCCAAGTAACATACCTCACTTTCCAACCAAAAACATGCTTCCCAACCAAAAAAATCCATGCTTCCATGTGGTTTATGTAGCCATCTTTTAAAAAACCGATTTCAAACATGCTAAACCCAATTCTTATACAGTTTTTTTGCCGTATGTAACCATACTCTTACTCAGATACAAAGGAACGAATGCACACTAGAATTAATAGGTGGAGAGGAGGAATGCAAAGAAAGACAAATAATTTAAGTATTTTTAAAAAAATCTCACATCCATCTCTATAGCATCTAGAATTCGGAATATGTGTGCACTCTCACACCTCATCAGCTGCAAGTTATTTGTGCTGTGCAGCAGCAGTAACACATATGAAGGCAAAAGGGAAGGCTAGATGAAAATGTGGAAGGGGCACATAATCTCCCATTCAGTATAATAGACTTTTGTGCTGAATGTGTTTATATGTGGGATAAAGATTTTAAAAACCCTGAGCACCTTCTACTTTTTAAAAAGTAGATCTCCCAGCCAAGCAGGTGGTTTCTGGTTGAGTGCAATGCAAAAAAGGAACTTCTCTAAACTCTGAACATGTACCAAAGAAAACAATTCTTTAAAAAAGAAAGAAAGAAAAGAAAGAAACTTTATACAATTAGTGTCTATGTCACTTTGTCTATACCATATTTAACTTCAAACCCTGTTAAATGTCTCAGTTATATAAGCTTCTCGAGGGAATTAACACTCTGTATTAAGCAATATACATTACTTTAAAAAAAAAACAAGGTACAAATACAACCCAATCAAGCATTTTAGGGCCCCTTTCATTTCAATGTAGGAAGTGCAGCATTAAATCTTTTCCACTGAAACTGCTGCAACTTTAAAGTGTTTTGCTTGAACTAAATTATGCAAGATCCTTGCTGAATATCTAAATTTATTATTCTCTCATATACCATGTTCTCTCATACTTTTACAATCTGGAGCCACTACCATGCATCACTACTTTTTTAAACTACACTTCAGAAGTTACTACAGTGGTGCCTCGACTTACAAACTTAATTGGTTCTGGAACTCCGATCGTAACTCGAAATGGTCGTAAGTCGAAGCATCATTTCCCATAGGAATGCATTGAAATGCAATTAATCCATTCTGGCCGAAGGAAAAAATCACCAAAAAACAAACAAACCCGGAAGACCCATCGGAAACGCGATTAATCCCTTCCGGCCGAAGGGGGGGGGGGGAAGAAAAGCAAGCGAAGTGTGCAAGACCCATCGGAAATGCAAAGAAAGCAAAGCAGAAAGCAAGCAGAGCGTGCAAGATCCATCGGAAATGCAAAGAAAGCAAAGCAAAAAGCAAGCAGAGCGTACAAGACCCATCAGAGATGCAAAGAAAGCAAAGCGTGCAAGACCCATCGGAAATGCAAAGAAAGCAAAGCAAAAAGCAAGCAGATTGTGCAAGACCCATCGGAAATGGGGGGGGGGACCCAAAAAGCAACCAAACCCCGCAAGACCCATCGGAAATGGGGGGGGGGAACCAAAAAGCAAGCAAACTCCCCAAGACCCATCAGAAATGGGGGGGGGACCCAAAAAGCAACCAAACCCCGCAAGACCCATCGGAAATGGGGGGGGAACCAAAAAGCAAGCAAACCCCCCAAGACCCATCGGAAATGGGGAAAAAAAACACCTAAAAGCAACCAAACCCCGCAAGACCCATCGGAAATGGGGGGGAAAAAACCCAAAAAGCAAGCAAACCCGCCAAGACCCATTGGAAATGGGGGAAAAAACCCAAAAAACAAACAAACCCCAAGACCCATCGGAATGGGAAAAAACCCCAAAAAAACAAACCCCCCAAGACCCATCACAGCACAGAAACATAACCCCCCAGCCCAAAACCACTCTGCAAAACCCACCCAGAACAATTTTTAAAAAGCAGAAAGCAGCGCCTTACCTTACCAGGCAGTCTGAAGCCTCCTCCGATCGCACTCACTCTAACCGCTGGGGCGAAAGAGCTACAAAGAAGCAGCCTCTTCGCCTACCAATGGTTAGCAATTTGAATTTCCCGCCTTTTTTCCCTGCCTTTTTCTGTTCGTAATTGGAAGCTCCGGCCGCAAGTCGAAGCAAAATTTTGCGGCCGGAGCTGGTCGTAACTCGAAATGGTCATAAGTCGGGACGTTTGTAAGTCGAGGCACCACTGTATTGTACTAAATCTTAAATGTTTGTGGTTGAAGTAGAAGTACTATTCCACAACAACAATAATTTGTAAAGTTCAATAATACATTAGTAACACTATGAAACTGACAGGTTAAGTCATAAGTATTCAACATTCCACACTGCCATCTCCAGCTTTTCAGGGCATCTGGGAAAGGTATGTTAGTGGACTCTAGTTTCTTCTCTGAAACTGCTTCTTCATCACCACAATCATGGCTGCCCGTCTGCTTATTCTCTTCTCTTGGGGCTAACCTGCACAGTCCAAAAGAAGAGGGCTATGAGAGAAAAGTGGCTTTTGCTTTTCCTCTTTCCTGCCACTGTTCTTTAGTTCAAACAGGGCAGGTCAAGAGGCAACAACAAAAAGGGCAAATGGCAAAATCAGGGAGTGGCTCCATGGCTTAACAGTGGGTCACCAGATGATTGGGCTACTTTTGCAAATGTCCCATGGTACCGGTGCCTGAGGTCAACTCCATAATCTCCTTTCACTATATTATTAAGTTTGTGTGCTACTAGCACACAAACAGGCTAGAGATGTGATACAGTAGTGGTTATAGATCGGATCATACAAGGATCAAAACAAACGACCTATCAGCTAGTTCTGCTCCAATTTCAAAGCAGCTGAACCAACTGCAAATGATTTTTCACACAAATGCATGGGGCCTTTCCCTTCCTCCATAATCAATTCCATATATGTGGTAGCACATTAGGAATTATGAGACCCACAAATAAAGCCTTTAACCATTTCTACAATCACGGCTATGAAGAAGCACAGATCCAAAGTTGCATTTAACCCACAGGGAGCAAACCAAGTCAAATTAGGAAGAATGCATAGGGGAAATATTCTCCTATATGTGCCATTATGAACTTTGAATTGGGGGGATGAGGGAGAGATTTCCATCAAATTTTACCTCCCACATTTTCCACCAACAGCTTCCCAAATGCTTCATCTACTTGAACGTTACAGTCCATACTTAGTTTTAAGTTAGTAACAACAAATTATTGCAGGTTAAATCCTAAATATTCAATGCATTTCTAGGGTAAAACATTTATGATTTAAAAAACAGTTTATACTTTGCTATTTGTTGTTATACTAGCAATGTTTTCCTATGCCTTGATTCCACAAAAAAGAAAGGGTAAATAAAAAACCAGAACAATGCTGATTCAGATGAAGTATTTGTTCCTATGTATCCTGCCCTTTTACTATAATCATCATGACTTATTCCACTATGTCTTTAGATTAAATTACAATGAACAACTGCTTCTCAAATCTTATAGAAAACCTACTTCAACATTACAATTCATTTGAAAGCTACAGCAGAGTGGAAAAGCTTAGCTAGCGGAATCTGCTTAAAATGCCTAGGGCTATAAGCATAGGAAATAATTTCCTGACCAACAACATGCTATTACATGCAGAAAACATAGCATTTCACCACCAATATTATAATCTTCCACCAAACCTGACAGTCACTGTATATCATCCAGCCTTTAGAACTCTAGAATTTGTTTGTATAGTGAAACAGAGTAACAGATTTCCTGCATATCCGGATCACTCCATGCTCATTAACCTTGCCGGTTTAGTGACACAGAAAGTTCTTTCAACTATCTAATTTTTAACATGTTGGCCTGTGGTTGTGGTGGTGAATCAAAGCTAATGTAACTCACTCAGGAAATTTATTCCTATTTCAAAATAACCTGGATAGCAGGACCTAATTAAAGATCCCAAAATTACAAGACAGTTAAGCCAACGTAATATTTTTAGTACGTGATAAGACATGAAAACCAAAAGTATGCTGGATTTTTCTTCTACATTAGAACACCCAAAAGAAGACAAAGAATGTAAAATATTACAAGATTTCTAGTGCAACGTGTTCAAAAGCACCTGCTATTCTAGGCAAAATCCAAATGCTAAAAGGAGTACAAGACAACATTCACTAATCAAATGCTGGGGGCACAGTTCAGTTGCACCACTGAAGAAGTGACCAGGCATAGTTAGAGAGGCTGCAGGCTGCATTGGAGTTCTGACTTTAAAGTTAATAAAAACAAAAAAAAACCCAACAATATTAGAGCTATAGAGCTGGAAGGGTCATCGAGTCCAGCCCTTGTCAGGGAGGGACAGTGGGGAATCTAACTCCCAACCTCTGGCTCCTCAGCCAGCTGCCTAAGCTACTGAGCTCACCACCAGTTACAGCAGAGGAAGCTGTTGACTAGATATCACACCCCAATTCTTCAAACAGGCATTACGCATAGACCTTCCTGTTTGGCCTCCCTTTGAAACTACATACAAGTTTCTATCTGGCTTGGGAACAGGGTGACACAAAAACTGACTGGAGTCCTCCACCTAGGAATTGGGGTGAAAACTTCGTGAACTCACTAGGTTTAGATAACTGGGGCCAAATTAAGGTCAAATCAATATTACCTAGTGGTTGCAGTCCTGCTCCGCTGATGCTGAGAGTCCAAATGTCTTCTTGTTGGTGCGGGGGGGGGGGGGGGGAAGCAACTATTCTTGTTATCTTCCACAACCTTGGGCCAGTCACTACAACCTACCTCACAGGAATATTATGGGGGTAAGGTGTGTGAAAACCATAAGACCTCCTTGAGGAGAAGTGGAATAAAAGTAAAATCTGTGAACCAGCACTTACTAGGTCATGATACAAAACCAGAACTTTTTTTCACCTCATCATTTTAAAAATATTAGGTATACTTAGAACACTTTCTACAAATAAAGGACAGGTCTGATTGCAGGTTTATGGGGAATCTCTTGGCAAAATCTTGTCTTACAAATCCAGCTGCCAACAACCATGGGCAGAAAAGAGAAGTTACCTACCTGTAACTCTGGTTCTTCGAGTGGTACTCTGTGAATTCACACTAATGGGTTAACTCTGCGCCTGCGCAGAGATCTCCGGAATATTCTAGAGCTTTATGCTAATCTATGTAGGACCGCCCCCTCCCATCCACGAGGTCCGCCCGCCCTCCAAGTACCTCAGTTCTATAGGTAGTCCGCCGGTGCATAATTAACGCAGGAGTGACAGACAGAGGGGAGGACGGGCGGGAAGTGTGAATTCACAGAGTACCACTCGAAGAACCAGAGTCACAGGTAGGTAACTTCTCTTTCTTCTTCGTGGTCTCTGTGAATGTACACTAATGGGTGATTAACCAGCTTACCTCAGAGGCGGAGGGACATCACGACACAATAGAAGACAGCACAGCCCATCCAAAGGAGGCATCAGCCTTAGCCCTCAGGTCTAGTCTGTAGTGGGCGGCGAATGTGGATGGCGTGGACCACGTGGCAGCTCTGCAAATGTCCGGGAGGGGAACTCCACAAAGGAAAGCTGCAGATGTGGCAGTGGCTCTAGTAGAATGAGCTTTGATGCCATCAGGTAAAGGTTGTTTGGCAATTTGGTATGCCAGTTTAATAGTGGAAACCAGCCACCTGGAGATAGTTTGTGAAGACACATGGGAGCCCCTGTGAGGGGGGTGCGGAGATACAAAGAGTCTCTTGGACTTTCGAAAAGAGGTTGTCCTGGAGAGGTAGAAGGAGAGGGCCCTCTTCACGTCTAGGGAGTGCAATGATCGCTCGAGATCCGTTGTGGGGGACGGAAAGAACGTGGGGAGAATAATAGGCTGTGACAGATGGAAAGTTGACACCACCTTAGGGAGGAAGGAGACGTCAGGGAATAAAGTAACCTTATCAGGATGGAACTGGAGAAAGGGAGGGTCGGTTCTCAAAGCCGCGAGCTCTGAAGCTCTACGCGCGGAGGTGATAGCGATGAGAAACAGTGTCTTCAGTGAGAGAAGGTATTCAGACATAGTGGCCAGCGGCTCAAACGGAGGGCGGGAGAGGCAATGCAGCACCAGAGAAAGGGACCACTGTGGAGGTGGTGAGGGAGCAGGAGGGCGCATGTTGGCAATACCTCGCAGGAACTGTTTTAATCTTGGGTGACGGAAGAGCATGGAGACGTCTGAGGTTTGTGGTTGGTGAGCTACGATTGCAGATAGATAGACTTTCAGTGTCAAGAGAGATAGATGATTATGAAAAAGATGGGATAGAAACTGTAGAACAGTTTCGAGGTCGGTCGGCGAGATTGGTAAGCTGCGTTGATTAGCAAACTTTGTGAAGCTAGACCACTTGTAGGAGTATAGCTTAGTTGTGGAAGGCTTCCGTGCATGAGCTAGGATTTCATTCACGGAAGTGAGATTCTCCGGGCTGTGAGACTGAGAGTTCGTATGTCTGGATGGTGAGTTTGGCCGTGGTGTTGCGAGAGGAGGTGCGGGAGCGGTGGTAGGCGGAAGTAGTCGCTGCTCAGTGTTTTGAGAAGAGTGAACCACGGCTGTCTCGGTCACCATGGCACAATCAAGATCACGTTGGCGTGGTCTAGTCTGATTTTGGATATGGTGCGAAGAAGGAGCGGGAAGGGAGGGAACATGTAAATGAGGTCCAGAGACCAATCTACCATCAGAGCATCTCCCATGGATCCGCATCCGATTCCGCCTCTGGAATAAAAGATGTCGCATTTGGTATTGCTGGGGGTCGCAAACATGTCGATGTCGGGAGTGCCCCAGCAATTGCAAAGGTTGAGGTATATCGTGTGGTCTAGTGACCATTCGTGCATCTGACTCTGTAGACGGCTGAGGCCATCTGCTACCGTGTTGTCGTGCGTGGCTATGTAAACTGCCATGGGAAAGACGTGGCGTTCTAAACACCATTCCCATATCTGAACTGTCAGATAGAGAAGTGGGAGGGAGCGGGTGCCTCCCTGTTTGTTGAGGTAACACAGAGCTGTTGTGTTGTCTGTTGTGATTTGTACGACGGTGCCCGTTACGAGTGGCTCGGAGGCTTTGAGGGCTTTGAAGATGGCGAGAAGCTCCAGGGTGTTTATATGCAGCATTTGTTCTCTGTGCGACCACCTGTCGTGGATCCGTATTTCGTTGCAGTGTGCGCCCCATCCGGTGGTGCTCGCGTCTGTCACGATTTGAATCGTGAGTTGTAGAGGGGAAAAGGAGCGACCCATGAGTAGGTTGCATGGTTCGTCCCACCAGCGAAGCTGGGAAGAAAGTTCGTGTGTTACCCGCAAAAGTTTGGATTGGCTGTCTGTCATGGGGTTGAAGAGGGTAAGGAACCATGATTGGAGGGAGCGAAGTTTCAGCCTGGCGTGAAGAATCGTAGAGGTTGTTGAGGCCATTAGGCCCAGAAGGCGTTGGGCAGTGTGAGCCGTGACAAGAGCGTGTGGGCAGAATTGGCGTATTAAGGTGTGAATTTTTGTGAGTCTTTCTTGGGGAAGGAAGGCTCTTGCCCGTGTGGAATGTAACTTGGCGCCGATGTAGGTAATGCGCTGGGTAGGTATGAGAATGGACTTCTGCTCGTTGACTCTGAGGCCCAGATCCGCCAGGAGGGAGAGAGTGGTGCGAATGTCTTTTAGAGCTTGTGCGTGAGATGGAGCGACCACAAGCCAGTCGTCTATGTAAGGAAAGACTGTAACTCCCAGGGTACGCAGATGGGCCACCACGGGGGCCATGCACTTTGTAAATACTCTTGGTGCTGTGGAGAGGCCGAAGGGGAGGGCTTTGAATTCGAAGGCGTGCTCTCCTACAGCGAACCGGAGATATTTGCGATGCTGTTGACGTATGGTAATATGGAAATACGCATCGCTGAGATCTATGACGGCAAACCAATCGCCTTCTTGAAGTAAGGGTAATATTCATTCTAGCGTGACCATCCGGAAACGTCTGGAGATGATGTAATAATTGAGATCCTGTAGATCGAAGATAGGTCTTAATCCCCCGTCTTTTTTCGGAACGGTAAAGTACCGAGAGAAGAAACCTGGATGGCCTTCTATGATGGCGATAGGAGATATAGCGTCCTTTGAGACGAGGGACCGGATCTCTTGGTGGAGGACATCGGATGGAGACGTTATGACGAGATTGTGGGATGGTAATTGTGCAAATTCTATGGCGTAGCCGATGGTGACGATGGTAAGTACCCAATTGTCTAATGTGATGGAAGTCCAGACTGGGAGGTGTGGTGATAGCCTGGTGGTGGGTGCAGGAGGAAGGTAGATGGGGCGGATCTGAGTCAGAGTGGAGTCAAAGGCCCTGTTTCTGTTTCTTTTCCGGGCAACGGAAGGATTGTTTGGGTCTTTGTCACTGCATGGTATTTCTTTGATGGAAAGTCGTGGCAGCGTGTGTTGATTGCCTATATTTATCGTAATACGGCTTTGATGGTTGGTATTGGTAAGGACGACGCCACTGTGTTCTGTACGGTCGATATTGTTGTTGTGTGTTGTATGACCGCGCTGTCTTTTTCATTTTTTTGCAGGTTTTCCAGTATATCGTCGGTTTTGTCATCAAAGAGGCCGGAGCCGTTGAAGGGTAAGTCTTCAATTCTCATTCTAACGTCTTCTGGTATTTGTGCAGATTTTAACCAGGCATATCTGCGTAGTGCTATTGCTGCTACTAGCTGTCTGGACGAGGCATCAATAATGTGCCTGGCTGTTATCCTTTCCTGGCGAGCAAGAGTCATGGCCTCTTGGTGGTATGCTAGTCCTCGTGTCTTATATTCGCCAGAGGCCGACTGGAGAGATGGGAGGGCCTTGGACCATAAATGGCGATGGTACGCTCCCATTGCTGCAATGTAGTTGGCAGCGTGAAGGTTGAAGGAAGCAAGGGAATAAACCCGGCGGGCTGCAACATCCAGTTTCCTCCCTTCTTTGTTATTAGGAGTCATGGAAGAACGGTTACGTGTTCTGCTCTGAGTTGCGTCCACGATGAGTGAATTGGGTGGTGGGTGTTTGTAGAGGAATGTGGTATCAGTCCCATGGGTCCTGTAGAAATTTTCCACCTTGCGCGACATTTGCAGGATGGAGGATGGTTTAGACCATGTTTCCTTGGTCAGTTCCAGAAGTGATGGTATGAAAGTCATACTGGGAGGAAGAGATTGCTGGTTGTTGATGTCTTCGTATACTTTATCAGTTTGTATCAGAGGAGGTTGTTTAACATCCAGGTCAAGTGACTTGGCTACCCTTAAGATTAGCTGTGAATATAACGAGAAATCATCCGAAGGGGACAGTTCATTGCGATTCCTGTCAGAGTCCGGTGTTGGGAGATTAGGGATGGACCCTTGGTCCGGTACCCAAAGTGAAGAGCGCGACGAGATAGAACGTGAGGAAGGAGCAGGAGAAGATGGCCCATAGAAAGGAGACGGTGAAGCAGGCATGGTATGGAGAGGTTTAGAAAAAGATGGTACCGGAGCGGTAGGCGTCTGGTGGGTTTGTGATGGCTGATGTTGGCTTGGTACCGGGGTTTGCCTGCGATGTCCTTTGGTAGGTTGTTTGGTACCATATGCTAAGGGTTGAGGGCTTGAATAGGTCGTGGTAGACTGTACCGACTTTTGAGGTAACGGTACCGAGGTACGAGACTTTTTTGGTGGCGCGGTACAGGGCTCAGCAACATCCGTGTATCGTCTCTTTCTGGACGTTCGGGAAGGTACCGGGGATTCCGGTACCGAATCGACCTCTGATGAGGACTGGGATTGGTAATCATCTCGGTACCGATGTCTGTACCATAGATATGAGGATGAGGACGAGGTGTCCGTATCATAGTAATAGCGGCGTCGGTATCGACGATCTTGGTAGTAGTCGAGTTCGGAAGGGTGGTATCGATGAGTCCTGAACCGGGAGCGTTTATAGATTGGGTCGTAATACTCTTTGGGTTGGTAGAGTTTGACCCTCCTGGAATGCTTGTGCCTTCGGGATGGTTCCCGGGATGGAATGGACCCAGTAGGTGTGGTGGGTCTATCCAGGTCAGTACCGTGGGAAGTATGTTGTTCCTTCCTTTGCCTCTTACGTGGGAGAGGACGTTGCGGTACCGTAGAGGCTGAATCCGACTCGCCCACAGACGTGGAGCGATGGGTCGAAGGTGGGCTCGAATGCGGAGACAATGGTATCATAGTCAAATCCGCCTCGACCGGTGAGACCGGGAGTTGAGCCAGTATAGGAGATTCAGGCTGCGCAGATGGGATCACGAGCGCATCTTCCGATGAATCGATAAGGATCGTAGATTGATCCTGTACCGGAGGGTCCGGTACTGGGGGAGGTCGCGCCTGAGAGGATGGTTTGTTCTTCTTCTTCTGCTTGGCGGAATCAGAAGGTGGGAGTGACGGCGGTGCTGAAGACGGTTTGGCAGATGGAGGTGCCTTAGATTTGTGCTTCAGTCTGAGAGAAGCCTTGGAGGGAGTAGGAGAAGTAGTGGTCAAGGCTGAAGGGTGTGAAGGAGGCTCAGCAACAGGCAGAGGGTCCATGGTCGGAGGTTGGAGTGATTTTTCCCAAAGATAGGAACGTAAGCGTTGCTCTCTCAGCTTTAAAGCCTGTTTTGTAAAGTTTTTGCAAAGCTGGCAGGAAGAGGTCTGGTGGGTCTTCCCCAGACAGAACAGGCAATATTTGTGACCTTCTGAGAGAGAGATCTTGTTGAAGCACTTTACGCACTTCTTAAAAGGGGGGGGGGGGTTCTTTGCCATAAATGGCGGGAAGGGAAGAAACTTGGGGGGAAAGGGAAAGGGGACGGGGGGGCGGTAAGGAGATAGTCTCTTACTGTTATCGAAACGAGATAGAGAGAAAAAACTGTTCTTTTAAGAGAAAAATCTGTTCTTTTATACTACAGGAATCGCGACGGCAAAAGAGGAGCAGCTCTAAGAGGAGACCTCATGCAGCGGCGGTAAAAAAGAACTGAGGTACTTGGAGGGCGGGCGGACCTCGTGGATGGGAGGGGGGCGGTCCTACATAGATTAGCATAAAGCTCTAGAATATTCCGGAGATCTCTGCGCAGGCGCAGAGTTAACCCATTAGTGTGCATTCACAGAGACCACGAAGAAGAATAACAGTCTACTCATGAGCATGTTTAAAATGTCTGACGCTTTCATCTCCCACACAGAGTTACTCCTGGCACAACAGAAAATTAAAGTAGCAGCCCTCAAGGTAAAACACCATACCTGGAATGCACCGCATCAAGGCATAACATAAATATCTGTCTTATTTTCTGTATAGCTAGGAGTTTTCTTCCAAGTGTATAAAATACTAGTAGCAGTCTAGTTTTGAGTAAATAAAGAATTCATCACAAAAGTTATAGGGTTACCAAACTGTATTTCATCTACTCCTATCTTCATGTAGCATTTTTTTTCAAGCTTTCAAGCTTGCTTGTGGAGAACATGCCAAATTTTATTTTATCTGACAATATCATATCAGTTTCACCACAGGAATACTACCACTAAGAACCAAAATTTAATTTCACTTGGCTATATTTACATTCTTTTAATTCTTATGGTTAATCCAATCTTCTCTTACGTTAAATATAGTTTAATGCTAATATTCTTGCCAACCTACTGACATCATATAAATATGCTTAGAATATTTTTAAATGTAAGTTCAATAAGATTATCAGCAGTAAGTATCTGTTAAACATGCTCATTAAAACAAACTGTGCTAATTAACACCCAAGTGCTAGAGAACAGGTCACTAAATAGGTGATATAATCCACATTTGCATGGCTAATTCTAGCAGATGTATGTGAATGCTTTCAACAACAGTAAGATAGCTTGCAAGTATTCAAGGGATTTTTTCCCCCACAGATCAATTTCTCAGACATGTCTGGACAAACCAGTCATCACACATCCTGCTTGAAATGCTCAATGAAGCATATTATGACTTTAATTATTCTCTTATCCTCACTAAAAATATGAAGAAGAGGTTTCATTACAAATTTGCTACACTTCAGAACACGCTTCCTTCCTTGTCTGCTCCACATCTGTCAGAAAGGTTTGGCACAATGCCCACGTGGAAGTACATCTTTGAACTCATAATATGGAAACTTTTTTTAAAAAAGCTGCATTGTACTTCAATGACTTCTGCCTACACACTTTGGAGAGCTGAAAGCAGAAACAGAAGTTACATATAGTGCATTATTAGAACAGGGAATTCCTTAACCACTAAAACGCCTGAATGCAGAACAAGAACTTTCCTCACATTACCTTGTATGTGTGTGTGTGTATATGAGAGAGAGAGAGAGGTGTTCAGAACATAAAGCCTGTCTGAATCACATATGTGCAACACTAATCTGCTTTAACCACCAGGTGTCCGAATGTCTATGTCTGCCTCAAGGATATACAAATGTGGATGTTGATCTCAAGCTTGCTTAAGAACCTACGCAAGACAGCATTACACAATTAATAAGAGTGACTCTTGAAACCCCACCCCAACTTACAGGTTGGTAAAATTCCTCAGATACATTGTTCATTGTTTTAACTGTTTTTAAAATTTGTAATGCCGCCCAGAGTAGACCTTTGGTCTAGATGGGCGGGGTAGAAGTTCAATAAAATAAATAAATAAATAAATACAGAAACTTGGGAGATATGAGATGGTATAGGGAAAAACTTAGCAAACTACAGATGGTTATCAGAGAAACATTAGCAAGACCAGAAGTGCCCTGGCAGCAAGAATACTGAAAAGCCAAGGAATTCAACTAAACAGCACTGACACCCTCCAGCTGCTGCCAATGCCTTATGAGTGAGGATGAGAACCAAGATTGCAAATTGTATTTAAACTGAATTAATTGAACTCCGTGAATTACAGAAAGACCCGCACCAGCAGCAAGGGCTGACTTTGCTGCAATGTTGATCTTGCTTTTAACTCTCTACAATGCAATGTTTCTTCATTTAAATTTATATCAAATTTGTTTTCAACTGATCAGCAAATTGTACCATTTCATTATAACATACTGTTGCTATGATAAATTTATTCTTTTTTTTTACTTTATTTTATTAATAATTAATTGCCACACTTTGCAATCATTTCAAAATGCGATTTTGATGTTTACTATGAGTCATTTTAGAGATTGTATAAAAACATAAGAAGAGCCCTGCTGGATCAGGCCAAGGGCCCATCTAGTCCAGCTCCCTGTATCTCATAGTGGCCCCACCAGATGCCTCTGGGAGCACACGAGACAACTAGATACCTGTCTCCTGATCCCCCTCCCCTGCATTTGGCATTTTGAGGTACCTTCCTTTGAAGCCTGGAGATTATACATCCCCATCATGGCTTGTAACCTGCGATGGACTTTTCCTCCAGAAATCGGTCCAAACCCCTTTTCAAGGCATCTAGGCCAGATGCCATCACCACATCCTGTGGCAAGGAGTTCCACAGACTAACAACACACTGGGTAAAGAAATTTTCTTTTCTCTGTTCTCACTCTCCCACCACTCAATTTGAGTGGATGTCCCCTGGTTCTGGTATTGTGTGAGAGGGAAAAGAGCTTCCCTTTATCCACTTTATCCATCCCCTGCATAATTTTATACGTTTCAATCATGTCCCCCCTCAGGCGCCTTTTCTCTAGAATAAAGAGCCCCAAATGCTATAGCCTTTCCTCATAAGGGAGGTGCCCCAGCCCAGTCATCATTTTAGTCGATCTCTTCTGCACCTTTTCCAGTTCCACTATGTCTTTTTCGAGGTGTGGCAACCCAAACTGTACACAATACTCCAGGTGCGGCCTTACCAGTGTTTTGTACACTGGCATTATAATGTTGCCTGTTTTATTTTCAATCCCCTTTTTAATGATACCTAGCATGGAATTGGCCTTCACTGCCGTCGCACACTGGGTTGGCACTTTCATTGAGCTGTCCATCAGCACACCAAGCTCTCTTTCCTGGTCTGTCATGGACAGCTCAGAACTCATTGGAATCTAATGAGTTTAGATTCTAATGATTAGATGATAATTACGTTTAAGAAAACGTAAGAAACCTACGTAAGAAAATATAAGAAACTTTACGTTTTCTTATATTGAAAACACATCTGCCATTTTGCCGCCCATTCTCCCAGTTTGGAGAGATCCTTCTGGAGCTATTCACAATCCCTTCTGGTCTTCACCACCCGGAAAAGTTTCGTGTCATCTGCAAACCTGGCCACCTCACTGCTTATCCCTGTCTCCAGGTAATTTATGAACAGGTTGAAAAGCACCAGTCCCAGGACAGATCCCTGGGGCACACCACTTTTCACCTCTCTCCATTCTGAAAACTGCCCATTGACACCTCCTCTATGTTTCCTGGTTCTCAACCAATTCTCAATCCATAAGAGGACCTGCCCTCTTATCCCCTGACACTGGAGTTTTCTCAGCAGCCTTTGGTGAGGGACCGTGTCAAACGCCTTCTGAAAATCCAGATAGACAATATCCACTGGTTCGCCCGCATCCACATGCCTGTTGACTTTTTCAAAGAATTCTAAAAGGTTTGTGAGGCTAGACTTACCCTTACAGAAGCCATGCTGATTTTCCCTCAGCAAGGCTTGTTCTTCTATGTATTTTGAGATTTTATCTTGGATGAGGCTTTCCACCATCTTCCCTGGAACAGACGTTAGGCTAACCGGCCTGTAGTTTCCTGGGTCCCCCCTCCTTCCCTTTTTAAAGATTAGTGTGACATGTGCTATCCTCCAGTCCTCTGGCACTGTGGCCATTTTAAGGGACATGTTGTATGTTTTAGTTAAGAGATCAGCAACTTATTCCTCAGTTCCTTAATCACCCTTGGGTGGATGCCATCTGGGTACAGTATAGCACAGAAAAGTAACACAAATGAAACGCAAGGTTTTACAGTCTTGCTCTCTCTCATACCCCTCACCTTGGCAGGCAGGGGCACCGGCTTTTGAAAGCAAGACACGCCCTCTTCTCTTGCGCAACGCTGTAGATGACACAAACACACCCAACTGCATCTCCCCCTGCCCTGTACAATTAATTCTGTTACACTTCTGGAGCAAAAGAAAAGAAGGGAATTAAATTCACATTGTTCACAATCTCACAAGTCTGAGGTGATTACTGGAAATTTGTTTGGGTATCTGCACTGCATCTTATTTATTTAAAATATTTTTATCCCACCTTTCTCTTAAAAAAGGACACAAGGCAGCTTATATAATTAAAAAGACAGTATTTAAAAGCAAAAACATTGTCTAAAAATATTAAAATAGAATTAAATAAATATTATATTAAAAAAAAGAAATAAAATCAATACTAAAAACACATTTAAAAGCAACAAGGAACAACAATCCATTTTAAAAATTCCTCTCACACAGCCAGTCACTAAGGGAAAGCCTGCCTGAAGAGGAAGGTCTTTGCTTGTGGAATGACAGCAACGATGGGGCCAGCCTGGCCTTGAGTGGGAGGGAGTTCCAGAGTCTGGGAGTAGCAACAGAAAAGGCCCCCTCCTGCATCCCCACCAAATGATTATTTAAAAACCCAGACAGGCTCATACAAGGAGATGTAGTCTTTTAGGTAGCTTGGACCCAAGTTGTTCAGGGCTGTATAGGTCAAAACTAGCATTCTGAATTGTGCACGGAAACAGACTGGCAACCAGTAGAGCTGTTGTTAATAGGGAGTTATGAGATTACTGTAACCAGCTCCAGTTTACAATCTGGCAAAATTTCTGAACACTCTCCAAAGGCAGCCCCACATAAAGCATGTTATAGTAATCCAAACTTGGTATCACTAAGGCATACAGTATATCACTGTGGCCAGATCAGACATTTCCAGAAATGGGCACACCTGGCACACTAATTTTAACTGTGCAAAATGCACTCCTGTCCATCATCAAGACCTGGACATCCAAAGCTCAGAGATGAATCCAGGAGAACACCCAAGCTGGAAACTTTTCTTTTCAGAGGGACTGTAACCCCATCCGACACAGGCTGAAAACCTCTTCCCTGATCTGCCTTTTGACTGACCAGAAGCACCAGTGTCTTGTCTGGATTAAGATTCAGCTCATTCACCCTCACCTAGTCCAATATTGACATTAGACATCAATTTAAACTCAAAACAGCTTTATGGAATTAGATCACAAGGACAGTTGGGTATCATCTGCCTACTGATGACACAAAAACTCCAGAAGTCCACGTAATTTCTCCCAGTGATTTCATGTATCTGTTAAATAGCATAGGGTAAAAACAGTATTTTTAATTGTATTTTAATTGTTTTATCCTTTTATCTTTTTATTGTATTCAAATTGTTGTAAGCCACCCAGAGACCTTTGGGTAGTGTGGGCGGCATATAAGTAAAATAAATAAATAAATAAACCCTCAGGGATGTCAGAGGCCAGTAGCCAAGGCATCAAACATAAATCTCCCAGCACCACCTTTTGAGAGCCGCCCTCCATGAAGGACCACAGCCACTGTAAAATAGTGACTCCAAGTCCCATTTCAGAGAGGTGGTCCAGGAGAATACTATGTTTGATGGTAGTGATAGCTGCCGAGAGGTCCAGCACAACTAAAAGGGTCACACTCCCCCGTCTAGTACCTCCTTGGTATTTTCATGCACACGAAGCAGCCATGGATCATCACCCAATTTTCTTTTTCTGCATGCTGTTTGGAATACCAATTTTCTTTTGTGTTCCCAATATTTGTTACTACTATTCTTGTATACTTTTCTATATTCAATGCTGTCTCTATTTTTCCATTTTTGTCTGTTTTCCTGTAGCTCACACAGTTCTTACATCATTCATCTTCTTCATTTACATTTCTACTTTTGAGCTTGTCTACTAATGCCTCTGTCAATTTAAAACAAGTAACATTTATATCTGATATCTGAATAGATATATCCACAAAAGCTCACATTGAAATATAACTGTCTTTAGAGTGCCATAACATGTTTTTATTTTGTTTTTTTAATTTTTACTTTCATCTGAATATTTATATATGAGTTATCTGACGTCCAATTTTACTGATGCCTTGATGAATCCCCTTTTTAAAAGCTGCATATGCAACTGGATCACTTAGTCATTTAATTTCTATATTCTTCTACTTTTTTTGGCTTTTTTTAAACTTGAGATGAACCAAAGAGGTGACAGGTTTATTATTTAAATTATATCCAGCATAAATTTTCACCAGCCAAACACTGTTCCAGTACCTCTGATTGACTAGAATATAATTTATTTGGTCTCTTGCTGCTGTCTCGCAAGAACTGCCATGAATATAATCTCAATGAAGGTAATTTGAGTGTGGTAATGATAATGCCAAGGTTTTTTTCTTCATAAAATTGTATTATTCATTCTCCATGCTATTTTCATGCTCCTTGTCCATTCTTCCCAACAAAATGTCCACAGGCTCTTTTCTCTGTTCGCATTAAAATCCACCAATATGAAATGTAGGCATTGCTCTTTCTTCTTTTCTTAAATTCTCTGAGCTCTTCACAAACTTTTCCTATGCTTCCTTTCTCTTTTACAACAAACAGTTTTATACTTTTCCAATGCTGATGTTTGAGGGACTCCCCTGCAGGTGAATAAGCATTAGTTGGTCTGAGTACAGAACATTCAGGAAACTTGTTCTCTTAATCTACCTATAATTATTCATTTTAAAAGGCTTTTCTGGAAAAATGAAATGCAGAAATGTGACTAGAATTAAGGTTTTGACACATCATATAAGAGTCATCTGAATACCATCTTCTTAAAATAACCCGCAATCCACCAATTTCCTGAAATATGTTCCTTATGGATGACAGTCAAGTGATCACAATTTCTCACTCAATTAACTGTTTTGCAGCCTAGGCCTGCCCAGCTGTCTAGTGCAATGATGTATAACCCTGCAGTTCCTTGTAGAGCTCTTAAATTAGATTAAAGAAAGCCACGGTTACAAGTGCTACATTAGAAGGATGCCTTCTAAACTGTCTTTATGAAAGTAGCAACACTCAACTCTAAAATCCTGCTGGCATGACATCACCACCAGCAGCAGTTTTCAATCAATAAAAAGTTTCCCGGAGCCCTTAACAGGCTTCGGTGATTCCTAGCGATCGCCTTTGTCCTGAGATAGCCTTCCAGAGCCACAGAACAGGAGGAGGAATGATTTAAAAACAGAAAATCAAAACTTTCCCCAGAGTAAAAGGGATTTCTCAGATAAACCTCAAAACCTGGAGGGCTCTAAGAAGCTTTTATTGCCCCAAAACTCCCTCATTGTGCAGCATAAAGTTACACAACAGGATATATTTTCTTAACATATTGGCTGAAATCTTATAATAAGTTGCAACTAGCATGGGCCCATTGAATCAATCCAATTTACAGAGTTCATTCAGCAAATCTCCACTGATTCAACTGGCCTATTCCAGTTGCAACTTACTACTGGATTTCAGGTACTATTTATTTACCTTTACATAACCATATCTTCAATGTATTTTGTGCTATCATATTATTTTCAAACAGCCATACCTAAATTTACAGAAACCATGGAACATACTGTTGTAATGTTTATACTAAGTTTCCAACATGAACCCTATTTACTGAGATACTGGTAGGAATCCTTCTACAGCCTACATGCCTACTATTGGCTCAGCCACCACTTGTTCTAGATGGCCTACCACATCTCCAGAACTACTCATTAGTTTTTGTGAATATCCGTTGTTTTAAAGTGTATAACTACATATGTTTCTGCTGGATGTTTAAGAGAGTTCAACCCTTGTACTGTCTTCCAGACAAACAGTTTTAATGCAAATAAGATAACAATTCTAACGAACAATAGTGGCACAATCTGCATACACCTGAACTCTTTCCCCTGGCCAACCAGGAATCTGTCCATATAGGGGGCACAGTATTTTCAATTTCCAGCTCCCAGCATCAACATTTTAGGTATCGGTCTATGCAGAAAGCTGTTCAAAACAATTCTGAAGATCTTCATTATGACAGTTGCCATAAACAAGTCCCAAACTGCTAGCTGTGCTGATCCATATTATTAAATCAATTCTAGCAGTTTTCTTTTCTACTAGGTGCAAATTGTTAGTAAATCTCATGAGTCCAAATTGTCCATTAAGGACCACGAAACACTCAAAACACTTCGGGTTACAACATAAACAGCTCATAATATAATCCCTTTCTTTTCCTCCCAATTCCACATGTGCTGTGAGGACTTCAGCTGTGCTGAAGGGGAGAGGTGACATTATCATCTTTGCTAATCAAAATGTCCCAGCACTGTGACCATGTAAGCTCTGGTTCCACTATACTACCGCCTGAGAAGATTTCCGTCTTGCACCTGGCACCTGGCAATATTTTTTAAAAAGCTCCATTAAATCAACTCAATAGCCAGTGTTGTGTGCAACTTTTTGAAGAATCAAGGCTTGCAAGCCGTGTTTTTCTACAGGCTTTTTTTTTCCAGTCCTGTCAACAGCATGCCATTATTAATCTCTAATCTAATGTCAAAAATCCCTTTGACTGCTTCTTTTCAAAGGAGGAACACTTTCAGCATGAGTTTTCTAAACGAACAGTGAATGATGCTTAACTCCTAATAGCACAGTTTTAAACAATCCTATCTTATTTGCCCAGCTTACCATAAAATAAAGTGCCATAGCATACATCAAAGTTGTGAGCTTGTAAACTGTACATTAATGTTGAATGTTCCAACAATACACTGCTCTATAGCTGCAAATTAATGCTCTCTGTGAAAAGTAAATATAGCAAGGAAAGCCCGTCTCTCAGCAATTTCAAAGAACAAGTAGCATAACACTGTAAATATGGGGCATAAAAACAACAATAAAACACAATTATGAGCTACAGTAATTCTTGTACTCTCCCACATCATCTGTAATTATCATGGCCTGAGTTTCTAATACCCTGTTTCCCCGAAAATAAGACCAAACCTGAAAATAAGCCCTAGTATGATTTTTTCAGGATGCTCATAATATAAGCCCTACCCCAAAAATAAGCCCCAGTTAAGTGAAACCCCGCCCTCCACCATTGTGCAGCATTGTGCAGCAACCAGAAGAAGATGACAGGACTGTATTTGAATAAATGTAGATTGTTGTACATGAAAAACAATAAAACATCCCCTGAAAATAAGCCCTAATGTGTTTTTTGGAGCAAAAATTAATATAAGACCGTGTCTTATTTTTGGGGAAACACGGTAACAGACCTTATCTAGTACATGCATACATGACTGAACATAAATATATGGCTTACAATCACATACAGAAAAATCTGGAAGTGTAATTTTGTAAATCTGTGAAATAACCACAATGCAGGATCATCACATATACAAGCCTGCTCAAGAAGGTGAAAAACTGAATATCAACTCAATTTCTTAAGATTCAGAGGACACATGGCAACCTTACATATGCTTTTTCACCTAACCAACAAAGTATCTATGATGCTGCAAACACATTATTCAGCAGATCTATTGGTTTTCTTCAATAAATTCTAAAATAAATTTGACAAGTTTATTAAATTTGATAGTTGTTTATTATTAAAAGAGCATACCAGAAGCATTTTCGTCCAGGCAGTCTTCTCCAACTTAGTACCCTCCAGATGTATTGGACTAAAGTAGGACCCCCATATCTGCAGGGGATTTGTTCCATGATGTACCATGAATGCCTAAAACTGCAGATAGTAGCAAACCCTATATATAACATACAAGAAGGTGGGACAAAGCCCAAAGGTCCAGCCCCTAATATGTCATATATAGGGCAGAAGTAAACTGAAGATAACTGAAACAGCAGATACTGATCTGACGGATATGGGATCCTACTGTACATTTTTCATCATTCTCAGCCTGCACAGCCATTGGCAGGTAATCCAATGAACCTAGAAGACACCAGGCCGAGGACTGCTGGTGAGGGAAACTTCAAGCAGCCAGACAGAAATAGCCTCTATCCTTTCTAAAAGGAAGGCAGACACTACATATGCTAAAGCCTGATCAATTTTAGAAAGAGTAATATTGAAGAAAAGAACATAGTTTTCCATTTTTCTGACAGTAGCTTATATCCTGGTTGGAACACACAGGCAGGGACATGAAAATATTTTGCCCACGTGTTCTTTATGTGCAAGACAGATGGTCTCAACATGGCAAGAGAGCCTGCCAAAAATTATCAAGCCCCTTGCAAAAGACATATTGCCTCTAGAACCAATCAGTTTCTCCCTACTATGCTTTTTACAATTTGCACAAAATTTATTTTATGTCTCTGGCCTTTGTTAAGAAAAGCACGCGCGCGCACTGAGTAAGCATAAAAGACAAGCTGACTGCCCACAAACAATTAATCTAATGTATCTACTTTTATCTAGCCCAGATACAGGCTAAAATCCTGTTGTGTAAATTATACCCTCAAATCCTGGTAGTGATTTTCATTAATAAAAGACTTTCCCTCCCATCCTGAAGCCCTCAGCAGCTCCCCAACAATGAGCATGACTACATGGGAGGCTTGAGCCATTTAGAGAACAAATTGGAAATAATTCTCCCCTCCCAAAATCACAGCAGATTATGACATCATCATAAATAGTTTCATGCTTTCTCATCTATCATAAAAAGATTTACAGGTCACAATTTACATCTTTATTCATGTGTCAGGTTCTATTAAAACTGCATGTAAGAGCTTGCGGGAAACAAGCCTCTAATAAATTGTTCTCAAATATAGATCTTTAAAAGTTACTAGACCCTAACCATTAGCCATGCTGGCTGGGATTTCTGAAAGCCAGTAGCCCAACAACTCCTGGTGACCAAAATCTGAGAACAAGTGCAAAATGACAAAGGTCCATGAGCATGGAAGGCCTTTGATTTAAGTCATACTGGACAGAAAAGTTAAAAAGTCCCTGCTTCACTACTATACCCAGAGAGGGCCTCTTTCTTGGGCAAAATATATGTTTCCTTTCCTGCAGGTTCATGCATTTAATTTTAATTTAATTAACTAAAAGTCAACTTATGCATTCTGAACCAGGAATAGAACAGAAGACCATTAATTCCTTTGAAATTACTAAAAATAATCAATTGTATTCCTAACTAGACAAATATGAACGAGACACCCAGTTTAAAACTGGATCTTAACATGAATAATATGCTTAAATATTTACAGTTCCAATTATGCTGAATTCTGTAATTCTGCAGTCAAGAATACAAGTAGAAATTCACATATTGGCAAGTCATAAAATGTTCTGTATTTTAGTAATGTGCAAAGAATGCCATTTAAGTAGGTGGGTTCCAAATTATACCTCCACTGCCAAACTCAACCCCTCCAAATATCAGTAAGCAATTATTCTTTTATTTGCCATTTTAAAATGTCAGCTTAACTATTCATAGACTTACATTTAATTGTTCTCTCAGGAGGTGCCCTTTTCTCTCCATATGTGGCTTTACTACCCAGCTAGTGTTCCAGGACGTTTCAATTTAATGCACAACAAAAGGTTTCCACAGCTGAGACGTCATATAACTTCATTAGGTATGCAACAAGCTCATCTATATACACTAAATGAAGATGTGGGGGAATAGGAAAGCACTTGCCTTTACCATAAAAATAAAGATCAGTTCCTCAAAAGATATAGAGGCCAAGAAGCACTTTCATAGACATGCTATTGAGCAAAAGAAAAATGCAAAAATGCTTCATTAATTTTGGAAATGCATAAAAAATGGAACACATTTAAAAGTTTTAAAACATTTGCAACCTGCAGAGTAAACTGCACATTTTAAAATAAAGGCGTTCCAGTCATTCTAAAATTTTACTTTGTGGCTGTTGGTGGTCTAACGAAGATTTACTGGTACATTAGGAGTTAAGCTTTTATAGGAGTTAAATTTCTCTTCTGGGCTTCCCTCTATTTGCACAGATGTTTGAACTCTCTTGCAGAAAAAGGTGAAGCCCTGGGGCTTGTATGTGGAAACAAGGAGTTAAAACTAACCTGCAGCATCTACTGGGACCATGACAACATCATGAAAAGGAAGCAAAGAAACATAAGCTACCCTGAGAGGTTTCTTTCAGCATTCAGGAGGAAAGACAACTACAGCCCAGATACCTGTAAAGGTCATCACAGACAGATCACATCTACTCAGTGCACCTTTATTCATGCTCCATCTATCATGCCCACTCATGTAAATGCTCTTGCTCACAAGGAACTTCTGATGACTAGCTAGTCACAGCAGCAACAGCTGGTATCTTTGGAGGAGCTACAACACTTGCAAACAAGCTAAACAAGATGTCAGAGATACTGTGTGGGAAGTAAAATAACATGGACCAAGGCTGTTGTGGTAGCTGTGAGGGGACACTCTCAGCACTTGTAGCAGGACTTTGTCCCATCTTCGAGTCTCCTGGAGGAGTACATGGCAGCCCCAATAACAGAGCTCGCAGGGGATGAGGGTAGGGTATAGGAAAACCTATGCAAGAGTAGGGAAGAGAAACAGCTGGGGCAAGATAAAAGCACAGGTGGAGTGGAAAGAATGGAGGCTAGGATAAGAGGAGGAGGCAGCAGGTAGGACAAGCCAGAAACATGGGCAAAGGCCTGGAAGGAGTTGCCACCTGTATTTCTCACCTCAGTGGAGTTGAAGCCAAGCGTCCCATGGATCTGTGAATTGGAGAGTGGCTGAGCTTGGCAAAGGGCTATGGATATTAGGAAATTATGCCCACCTTTACTCCTGAGGAAAGTCAGGGCTGCTGACCTTGAGGACTGGAGGAAGCCTGCCCACCCGGACCCACTTCCACTCAGCGTCAATGCAGGAAATGCTACCATCAGAGTTTGCACCTTGGCCAGCTCACTCAGGAGCTTGAAGAAGCCTCCCCCTGTGAGTGCTGACCTCCGTCAGGGACTACCAAGACCCTCACTGAAGGGTATCATTGGACTGGGGATAGTGAAGGGAACTCAATCCCAGAGAAAGACAAAGGATGGACTAGGAAAAGAGAGGGGTAAATCGCTATCTGGAACACAGGGCAAGATATCTCAGAGTCCTCTATTTGTGGGTTCAGGACAGTTGCCAAAACCAATAAAATCTGTTAAAGAGCATCTCTGCTTCCATGTCTCCATGGAGCCCGTGATAGAAGACTATTTCCCAGTATCACCCTCGCTTGGAAGAGGTGACATGGCCCACAGTAGTAACTAACAGAAGATGGAAATTATTTAAATCAAGAATGCAGGCAGATTGTGAACTGAAAACCAGGGGGACACTTCCCTACACCATTTTACAGTGAGGCATCCCCCTGCTTGGTCCAGAAGTCACCAGAGTTTGACAGTGAGTGCAGGTGTAGGGCATCAGTCAGCACTGCAAGAAGAGACAAACTTCTGAATACAGCCTGAGAGAAAGTACAAGCCTTTATCTCCACATTATGCAGCCAGGTATTTTCATGGCTTATTATGCTTAATAATCTAAGAATTTACTGATTTAATTAACCAAGCAAACAACAACAAAAAACCTATGGCTTGAAATCCAGTCAGCAGTACCACTGAATCAATGGGATTTACACAAGTGTTAAATCACAATTCAGCAACTAATTCAATGGTTCTACTTTATGAGACTACCAACTGCATTTAGGCCTACCTGTGTGACATGCTGCATTCAAGGTTTTCCACATTCACTCAAGCTCCAAAATGCTAGCTGTTAAGGGACTCAACTATAACAGATGTGTTGTTCAGGAAGCACAGATACAACAGGGAATCCTACGCTGTGTTCTACCATTGCCTTGGAAATGGCTGTCAATGGCAAAAACAAGCAAGTCCCAGATTTGCCCGCCACGAAAAAGGACACACGAAATCTATGCAATCAGCACTGCAATTCCAAAGTACAAGTGACCAACTGGCAACCGTTTCCATTTCCAGTGAATGACAGAAGTTGGATGGGTCATCTAGTCCAACTCCTTATCACAGATAGACTCCTTCCTCTTGGCCCTTTATGTGAGAGATTGGACAAGACAAGAGTATAAAATTGTGCAAGTGCCAACATAACATTACAGAGCTAAACACTTCTGATTCAGAGCTGCATTCAGAGCCATATTCTTTCAGAGAGCCTAGTTCTATATTATAATAGCTATTTAAAAACAAAACAAAACACTTCTGAACATGTACAAAGTGGAATTTCCTCTCAACTGAATCACCAGCACTCTTTCTCCAGTAGGTTTTCAGATCAGGTTGTAACTTCCTTGCCCACAAGTAATCATTTTGTTTAAAGAACAGACTATGCTATTTAAGAGTAGAAAACCAATGCTGCTGTAGGCTATTCCACTTCTCATATGTTACCATACAATCTGTTCCTCTACAAGCCAATCTGTTACTCTTTAGCCCCTTTCCTCATTTTTTTCCCTTCCTCACTGAGGATGATTATGATGGAGATCAGATTTACAATGAAAGCATAGGAAGAGAAATAATTAGTACGTTTAAAGTATGCACAGCTGTTCATACTTCTTTATATTAACTCACTTTGTATTAGTTTATCTCAAAGGCAAGACTGTTACTAAGAGACCAAATATATGAACTAACACTGCAATGTTATAGCAAGCTACTCTGTCCTAACCCAAGTTCTTCTATACGGTTTGCACCTAAGTTTACACATAGTTATATGATGCAGTTCAGTAACCTACGAAGCCTTAAACTTTCCTGTACGAGGAATTCAAAATAAGATACACTGGCTGAAATCCTGTTGTTTAGTGTAGGAAGTTGCAATTAAAGTAGACAAATTAAATCAGTGGAATTTACAGAGGTGTTGACTCAGCAATTCCCACTGATTCAATGGGCCTACTCTAACTGTGACTTACAATACCATGCTATGCCATGTTCTCAGTGTGGTGTAGTGGCTAGAGTGAGGGACTAGAACTCTGCAAAACAGGGTTCAAATCCTCACAACCATGGAAACTGACCGGTTGGACGGGAAAATATCTTCCTTACCTTGAAAGCCCTATTAGGGTTGCTATAAGTCAGTTCTGACTTGACAGCACAGAACAACAACAACAAATACTAATCAACAAGATCTCAGCCTCTTCCTTCCTCTCTTTCAATTCTTTTGCTCATTCTGAACCATCAGAAAATGTTCACATACTGCAACCAAAAAGCCTATGGGGGAGACATCCTTCAGAGAAACATTTTATTTGCATTAATCACCAGCTGATACCTGTCCTTTCGCCCCTTCATTTCACAGCACACACCACTACCCCCAATAAGTCCACAGGTGGGAGGAGAGGCAAGTGGAAATCCTAGAGTAGGTTTCAGCACCAATGAGCTGTGCCCTGGCAGCTGTTCAAGAGTACTGGATATCAACACTTTGCCTGCTATATTTTATCTTTGATCCGTAGCAGTTTCATTACTGAAGGTTTTCCTTATTCACTTACTGCTGACATTTCCCCTTGCAAAGGGATGTAACAGATAGAAAATCTACATGGATTCACCTGCTCTTGAAACATCCTTGCCCCAGAGCCTGGAGCCAACACAACACAAATCAGTCGATACACAGATTGTTTTGAGCCTAACAGAGGTTTAAGAAGAGAATGGGATAAAAAGATGGGGAGAATTCTCAGGAGCTGTGGGCCAAATAGCAGAGGTCTTTAAGGTTTTGGTGAAAGAGTGTCCTCTTGTCAGCCTTCATTTCTTGTTTTGTTTTTGTTTCTACTCTTGGCAACCTTCAGCAGTTCCCAAACTCCTTCCAGGCTACAGTAACGGCACTATGTGTGCGCTTTAAATAAATCCTCATATTAGTCTTGCTCCAAATATATAGAATTATTACATTCAAAATTACCACAGTCTCTTCTTTTGCTTAACATCCAGACTGAGGAAAGGCTCTGGAGAACTCAAGCACTTGCTCACTAATTTTCAAAATCTCACGAAAAAACATGGTTTAGTGATAACTTGTGACTGGAAGACAAAACTTCTTAACTCTTGCGAGTGCCTGAGAATCATGGAAGACACCTTTTTTGCCTCCACATTTATATAAATTAACTTACTTCATTTGGTATTGTGTCTTCAGGACTTAAGTTTGGGAATCTTTTGAAGTTTGATTTCAGGAAAGATTGCCCCAACCATCTCTCTGTAACACTCACCTGCTTTTTCCAATTATGAACTACTTGTAATGTCTGCTCCTGTTGTTAGTTTATCCTAATAACAGGAACCCAAATAGCATTTTGCAGTCAGTGCTATCCTACACTAAGGAGTCCTCAGACACCAGGACAAAATCTTCCATTGAATGAGTTGTGGGGTAGTTTCAGACCACAAGATAATTCCAACGTACTGAATTATCATCCTTGTTACATGTTGTTGTTACGTTCACAGGGTTGTCTCCAACTTATGGTGACCCCAACATCAATACCCTGTGTGATGTTGTGGAAAGAGTGATGGACTAGGACTCTGGAGGACAGGGTTTGAATCCTTGCTCAGCCATGGAAATTCACTAGGGGAGCAGAACTGGTAAAGCCACTCCTTAAATATCTCACTTACCTTGAAAGCCGTATTAGGGTCGCTATAAGTCAGTTCTGACTTGACGAAACATAATACTGTAATATAAACAAGCGACCTTCAAAATGTCTTGTTCTTAACAGCCTTGTAAACTCAAGGCTGTGGCTTCCTTTAGGAAGCCAATACATTTCATATTTGGTCTTCCTCTTTTCCTGATCTTTCAACTTTTCCTACATTATTGTCTTTTCCAGCAAGTCTTGTCAGGTGGCCAAAGCATGGCAGCCTTAGTTTCATCATTTTTTGTTTCTAGAATAACTTCAGGCTTAATTTGCTCCAGGACCCATTTGTTCATCTTTCTGGTGGTCCAGTGTATTTGCAAAGCTCTCCTCCAGCACCATGTTTCAAACAGATAAATTTTTTCTCATCAGCTTTCTTCGCTTTCCAGCTTTCATACCTGTACAAACCAAACTAGTAGAGAGATAAAATACACGTTTAACTGACATATTTGCCTACATGAAACCATTCTGTCTTTCCATATTCTGTCCTAACAATAGCTTCTTGTCCACAATATGGGTTATGCATTAGGCCAATTAAGTGCTGAGCACACCCATTTTTTTTCTTTCAATCCATACTTTCTCATTATCAGTTAAAGGCTTTGCTGTAGTCTCTAAAGCAAGGACTGATCTTGTTTTGAAATTCTCCACTATGCTCCACTAGCTAGGGTGTATTTGCAATATGATCCTTATTGCTGTTTCCTTTGTGGAATCTAGCTTGAACTTCCGGTATTTTTCACTCTATATGGGGTTAAAGCCTTTGTTGCAACATCTTGAGCATCACTTTTCTTGCATGGGAAATTAAGGCAATGGTCCTATAATTAATGTACTCCTTGGTATCACCTTTCTCAGGGAGGGGAATGCATATTTAACATTTCTAGTCTGTGGACCATTGTTTTGTTTTCCATATTTGCTGGCATATTCATTTTAGGATTTTGACAGATTCCGTCTCTGTAGTTGAAATATTCCCATTGGTAACTCATTTACTCCTATTTCTTCCAAGTGCTTTCAGAGTAGTTTTCACTTTACTTTCTAAAATTCCAGCTTTTTTGTTACAGGATTCTTCTTCAAAGAAATCTGTAATCCTTGCATCTCTTCTGTATAGTTCTTTAGTATATTGTTTCCATCTTGTTTTTATTTTATCCTGGTAAGATAGTATGTTCCTCTATTGGTTTTTCAGCATTCTTAATTTAGATTTGAATTTCAATTTCTCTTCTTTCTTTAGAAGAAATCTAGATTCTCCTCTCTGGTTCCCTTCTAATTTTTTGCACTGGTTATTGTGGTTATAGTTCTCTGTGTCTCTATCTGATAAGTTTTATTCAGGATTCTGAGTCCACCTTTATCACCTTTTACTTTGTTTCTTGCCTGTCCTTAACAATGTTAAGTGTTCCTTCAGCTATCCATCCAGGCTTTTCCTTTGTTTCGACTAACAAAATAGTATTTTTGCATTCTATCTCTGGTTTCAATCTGCAATTCTTGTGGTTCATGGTCAATTGAGCTAAGTAATCCAAATCTGTTCTTTATGTACTGGAGCCAAAACTGTGCTCAGGTTGACTCAGCCTTCTATCCTTCCGAGGTCGGTAAAATGAGTACCCAGCTAGCTGGGGGGGGGGGGGGGGGGAGGCAATGTGTAGCCTGCATAATTAACTTGTAAACAGCCCAGAGAGTGCTTGAAGCACTATGGGGCGGTATATAAGCAGCACGCTTTGCTTTTTGCTTTATGTGCATTTTAAATTCATCAGAAATTTTATTTAAATTATATTTTGGCATTAGGATTCTTTTTGTGTTCTTTTTCAGCTTTACTTTCTGATGCCCTGGCCAGATCCTCCAACAACATTTGGTTCTGTTGTTTCCTACTTCTCCATTAAAGTCACCAATGATAATCAGCATGTCTTGTTTTGGGGTGTGATCAATTTACTCCTAAAGTAAATTTACTCTTCAGCATCTGCAGTTGGAGCAGACTTTAATGATGATTTTTTAACAGAGGTGTTCTAAGAAACCTCACTAAGGCAAGATAAGCACTCTAACTGCTGCTCTTCATCTTGCCTCAGGATTAGAACCACTCTATTTCTTAAAAGTTGGTCATTTCCATAATAAAACATTTATAGTGGTTTGATTGAAAATCTCACTTTCTAGCTCACATCAGGTAATACAATGTTTAAACTTCTATTTCTTGCTTTATGGTTTCCAGTTTACACACTGATTCACACTTCTCACAGTCCAACTTCATTCACCATGCAATATAATGTTTCTTTGGCCTAAATCCAATTGTGTCATTAGTAACAGTGCTATTTGTACTTGTCCTTTGCTCTTCTCCAGTAGTTTACTGAGTGCTTTCCAATCTGGGAGTCCCCTCTTCGAGCACTATCACTTGTTTTACTTTAGATTGTTTCGTGACAGACTTTTCAAGGTAAGAAATATTCAGCACTGATTTACTATTGCCTTCTTCTGTGCATTATTAACAAAAGTTAATTTGAATGTCACTGCCAATATCTATGGAAGACCCTCCACCAGTATTACTTTCAATTATCATTGCTGCCCAGTAGCTGCCCTTCAAGAATTTCTCTTTCCCCATCACCAGTGGAGTTATCCATTCTCTTCTGCTGATTTGGTCATAAACCTCGAAGAGGGTGGATGCATCTTAGTCTGGTGTCCAGCTTTGGGTGATCTTACTAAGAGTCTAATGGAGTCTAGGCTCCTGACACCATTATTCTCAGCTTCTCTGACACATTCAAACCCCTTCACCATGTTAAGGTGTGTATCCAAGTGGTAGATTGTATTGAGAGTGAGAAATAATGTTAGCATTGTTCTTAGGTTTAATAAAATAATTTAATCTACACTTCTTATATTCCTTAAACCCACCAATATCTAATGTCCTCCACTCTGTAAATGATACTAACCTATTGAAAATCTAAGTGTGTCTCTTCTGCTTTTCTGCATTATAATTCACTGAAAAATAGCAAAGAAGATGTTTCTTCACATGGGACAAAAAATATCCCAAATGGCAAAAAACCAACAGATTTCTTAGGAACTTTTTAACAGAGTTTTTTTGTATGATAAAAAAAAAAGAATGTCCATGACAAATGACTAAAATCTGAGAAACTGTTTACAGCTCTTGACTATGCTAGACAACACCTACATAACAGGTCTAGTTTGTGTAATATGATTCTGAGGGACTAGAATTTCCATCCTGGTGTATGACATGCAAAATTATGAGTGCAAAAGCCTTCAGAAACTGCAGTAAACGTCTAAGGACAAATTCTTTAATCACACACAAGCTAAACAATAAGCATTACCAGACACATTAAACTATGTCTAAATTATCCCTAAATTATCAATGTGCATGAGCAGAAAACGTAAAATCTGAGATATTCAGTATATTCAGGCTCAACAGCCTGATCCTAAACTTTCAGTGGGACAACTTCCCAGAACAAACGTCTCAAATTCCAGCCTCAGGCACAATCTAGTGCAGAAACTTCAGGGTCTAACTGTTAAACTGCTATCTTACTACAAAGTAAGTTTCACTAAACTCAGCATGACTTGCTCGTAAGACAATATTTTAGAACAGGCTGTAAAAGTTGTAAATTCCATCCTGATCTCTAGAGATTCATTTGTAAATACCAAAATGCTACCCTTCAAAGACAGCCAGATGCAAGTAAATAAAAATACCTTGTTTACCACTCTGTTACAGAGACTGGATTTGCAATATCAAATCAAACAGACAGGTGTTGACAGATTAACAGTACAGAAAAGTACTAAATTCCACAACATGAAAGCATCCATCTTACCAATTCCCTAACATTTAAAAACCATAAAACCAGGATTTAAATGTAATTATACTGAACCCACTCTCTTACATGATCATGATGCAAGTTGAATTCCCACCATGTCTGCTATAGAAAGTGAAGACAGATTTCTGGAGTGAAAACTAGAATTAGGGACTAACTACTAGAAGTTGGATTGCTTCTCCTCCTTTGCTTCTTTCCTCCTAAAGGGAAAAAAGTGAAGATGAACAATTTCTGCCTTATCTAATGGAAAGAAGATATATGCATATCATCCATCTTAGTTAGTGTACCATCCCTGATGCAATTGTGCACCAGTATCCCACTCTCTGTATAAAATATGTTCTGCAGGAGAGATGTATAAAAGTGTTCTGATTTTTAGTTCTGTATAAGCATTCTGCTTCTATTTGTTCCAAAGCATCATTCATTTCACCAGAGATCACCAGGACAATTATATTAAAAGCAGAAGTCAGTAGAACATTTCTTACATGCACACATATACACATATATCCAGGCACTATCTTAACAGGCTCTTTTCTATTGTGTTACTCATTCCCAACAAATGAGGACAGCAACCCTTAAAACATCAAAAATCTTAGCATCTGTATCTTGAATCACAAAGATCTCAACAAAATATATAGTTCTTACTTTGTATCTACAGCATGGAAGATGAAGCAGTGCCACCACTTCCAGTTCCACCAAAATGTCATGAACCTTGAAGATTTTGGCTCAGAAACCTTTTACACCAACGTCAGCCTTTGAAAGGCTAATGGATTAATGTTGAGACTGATTAATGCTGACAAAAGGCACTGCAGTCCTCTCATGTGAGGTCTTACTCCTTGGCTTCTTTCATTAGCCTCCCGTCACAGAAAAAACAGCACCACTACAGCTGCTACACAGCAAACATTGGTGAAATGAAACAGTTTTATACTCTGAATTTAATGGCCTTATGTTAAGGCCGCTGTCTTAGATTATCATGTTTATGGCTTTGATTCACTGGTGTGTTTGGAGGGGCCCCGCATACACCAATTCTGCCAAAAGGATCTTTAGAATTCTCCCTCAAAGTCCTGGGCTGAAAACCAGTGACAGCTGGGTGAGGGGTGATCCCCTTGAAATGCTTGGGTGAGATACCCATGCTGAAAAAAACACTGACAACAAAACTAATACAACTTGTAGCCTTGAAGATACTGTTGGGTTGTAACTCCGAGCTTCCCTCGCTATTGGGTATGCCAGCTAGAGATGATAGATGTTGCAGTTCAGCATCACCTGAAGGACTACAAGTTTCCCATGCCCAAAATAATAACCTTTGAACTGGAGAGCTGGAAGGGATCCTATGGATCATCGAGTCCAGCCCCTCTCAAAGAGGAACAGTGGGGAGTTGAACTCCCAACCTCTACTTAAGTCACTGAGCTATCCAGCAGTTCTGAGCTATCCATAAAGGAAGGTATACAATTTCTCAGGCAAAGGAACTCAGAGTTCAGTGATAAGACAGTGAAACAACCTTTAATTTTAATTTTAATTGATTAAAACGAAACTCAATTTTAATATATTCCCATGATTTTTCTGTAAACAAAACTAACAGCTCACCTTAATTTGGGTTGCAACTATACTGGCAAGCCCAATTGGAGCAATTCAGCTTTGCTATGACTTCATTTGCAGTCCGTTTTATACTTCTGTTTGGACTAGATGATCACATGGAAATTGTGGGTTGTTTTGCTGTGTCCACACTTGCCGCTCACTCTGATGCGGTCTGAGGCACACCACATCCCAGAGTTCCCCTTCCTTTGATCCCACCCTTTGCAGACCCCCAGCTCTCCATTATCATTCATTGTAAAACCTTTGGGGTGTTAGAAGTGCTGCATGGCACCAGAGAAAACACACAGCTTTCCAAAGTTCTCCATAACATACAGACACATACACACATATCGTGGAAATATAGCAGTCTGCTGAAGTTTGTCGAAGTTGTTTCTGTTTCATATCAATTCTTATCTCTCTTTTTTTGACAATGGAGAGGTAATCTAGCACTAAACTAGTATATCAATGTAGTGATATGGTGATCCAGTGCTAAACTCAATAGTTTGTTTTTTTTTTAAATTAAAAAAAATACTTTGAGGCTACTAAGGGAAAGATTGTGGAGGTGGTTGTTCCTGCTCTCCAAAGGATCACACCCAGCTTAGTACATCACCAAAATAACACCCACAATCACCTGCCCCTCCTTAAGGACAACAAAACAACTGACTACACACAGAAAAGTCCATCTGAAAAATTTCAGCTTGAAAAAAGTAGAATTAGAAAAATCTCTTGTGCTGAGCAAAAAGGGCTGGTTTGAATTGGCCTTTGCATTATATGATCAACAGAAAAAGTGAATTCATCCCTTTTACACACCCACAGCTAATCCCACAGTATTTGCCCCTTGAGTCACAGCCTTGAACTGTAGTTAAAATTCACAACCTGCAGAGTCAACCTGTTAAGTAGCCACTATCAGCATTTCTACATTTAGGGTTAGTAGAAAATGTTTTCATGGCAAATAACACAACTTCCTGATGCTATAAGTGGCATTTGAATGTTCAGTAGCAATTTATAGATACAATTATAGTAAGAAATTGGGGAAATGCAGGTAAAATCCGGGAAACTGGAGTTACAACTTGCAGTATAACAGTTTCTTCCAAAGCTGCTGGATAGCTCAGTGGTTTAGAGGTTGCGAGTTAGATTCCTCGCTGCGGCTCCTTGACAGGGGCTGGACTCGATGATCCACAGGGTCTCTTCCAGCTCTCTAGTTCTAAGATTCTTCCAACCTTCAGGTTCTGCACCAGCGGTTCCTAAACTTGGGCAACCCAGGTATTCTTGGACTGCAACTCCCAGAAGCCTTCCCCACTAGCTGTGCTGACCGGGGTTTCTGGGAGTTGCAGCCCTGGGCTACCCACGGCTGGGAACCACTGTTTTACGCGAAAGATTGTAGCACGCCCTCAGCTCAGCTCAGCTTGGCAGAGACCGGTGCTTCGATGCTCATCCCTCCCGTGCCCGTTGCTCAAGACCCGGTGGGTGCCCGCTGTGTTGGCAACTTCCCACCGCCACTCCTAATTCTGCAGAGTGCAATTAGCAGCCGAGAAACTTGCGGCGAAGTTGGGCTGCCACTTTCTACGGCGGCCACCACAGAGGGAAGCCGCGGCCGTGCTTACCGACTGATATAGCCATCGCCGTCCCCGTCGCAGGTCTGGAAGAGGCGCCTCATCCTCTCCTCCTCGCCCGTGCTGGAAGTGTCGCTGCTGCTACTGCCCGTGCTGCTTATGCTCACCTCCACAACCACGGCCGGGGCGGCCGCGGCCGCCATCATGAGCCCTCTCCAGAGGAAAGGGTGGGAGGGTGTGTGACGGCAGAGGCTACCCAAACCCCCTCAGCCAGCCAGCCAGGCAGCCGAGCTCCTCCACAGCCTTCCTCAGCTCGCCGCCCTCCACGCGCACACGAACAATCCCCTCACGGGCCCACCGCGCCTCGCCTACAAAAGCGCGAGCAGCAGCACAATGCAAAGCAGAAGCCGACCGGCCGGAGTATTGGGGGGGGGGGGGATTTTCAGACGCTTCGCCTCCTCTCGCGCACGAATTCAGCGCGCGCCCCTGCGCGCACCAATCAGCAACATGATGGTGGCGGGGCACGCCTTTGAGGTTGCAGCTCTAACAGCAGACCGACGGGGCAGGGGGTGCGTCCTTTTTCTGCGGGCCCGCGGGGTCGGGGGAGAGGCTTAATAAAGTTGAGAAAAAGGTGGCGGGAGTTGCCTAGGGAGCCGTTTGGGATTGTCGTGCAAGTTTATACGGCGCCTCTCCGAGCTTAGCCACGGTGCTTGCTGTACTACTGTGTCAAAGGTTGCGCATGAAAAGCTTAACATGAACATTGTAGGTTCAGAGTGCATTTTCCGTAAATAAGCAACATCATTTAAGTGTCACCTTAGCAGTGGAGGGGTATCTTCATCATGAAAATCCTTAAGAATCACATCCTTCGGATGCTAACAGCTGCATTGATGCCTTTCAACAAACCAGTTTTAGCAGCTTTCACGTTCATTGGGAGCAGATATTTTGTAAAACTAACGGGTCTTAATTCCCCGTCCAAAACCGAGCCATCTTCAAATACTTCACATTATCACATCTATTCTCTCCATCTAAGTCTTCTAAGAGGTTATTAATACAATCACACCAGTGCGATCAAGTGTTCCAAAATTATTTGCAATAAAATGTAATCTCCACAAGCCAATATTATGTACTACCCCAGCTTCACATGGAATTTGTCTTTTGTATTCACATATTTGGTGACTTCATAGTTTCAGTCTAATTAATTCACGTTAGGCAGTTATTACAGCTTTTCTTTTTAGTCACCACTGAACTAGCCTTTTTAGCACTATATAACATTGTTGGTTAACACTCAGCTCATAATCAACTAAAACAGCTAGATTGTTTTTTATACATAGTGCTGCCATGTTAAGTCTCCCTCATCTTATATACGTCCCTTTGTCTTGTATCTACATAGTACAAGACTTTACATTTATCTATTGAATTTTATCATGTTGGTTTTGGGGCCATGTGCCAATATCACATTGAATTGTGATTCTGTCTTCTTGGTAGCTGGCTGTCTCTTCAATCTTGATGTTTTCAAAAAATTTGATAGGCATTCTCCATAAAAGCTCATCCAGGTAATATGTAAAGATGATGGAAAGCACAGGACGGTGATGGAAAGCACAGGACGGAGCACTGTGTCACTTCATTAACATCTTCCTCCAGGTTGACACAGAGGTATTCATAAGCAATCTCAAGATGACGTCCATCCAACATTAGTACCATTCAGCTCATGTTTTTACATCTTGTTAAAAACAGTATAATGGGAGACTTCACCAAAGACTTATTTGAAATTAAGATATCTACCAAACTAGTATCTAGTTTCCTTTTTTAAAAAAAGAGAGATAGGGCTGTTCTAGCACAACTCACATTTCAGGAATCCAAGTTGTAATCAATTCATTATTTTCTAAATGTTCACAGATTAACCAATTCATCTACTGTTCAGTTTTGTTCAGGATTGACATCAGGCTGATTGACAGTTTTCTGGATCTCTCACACCCCACCTGGTATGGGCATGCTCTTGTCCCCAGTCTTCCAAAACCTCATCCAATCTCCAGACAAACAGCACTATCAAGGTTCGAAACCTTTTGTGTTTAAGAGAGTTAGAAAAATAAAGGGGGTGCAGGGAAAAATAAAAGGGATGCATTAAAACTACATTAAAAATGTGGCTTGAACTACATTGTTTTCAAAACAATATGCCATTTTTCAAAACAATTAGCCAACTCTTGAAGAGCAAAGTCAATGAATTATAAACAAACTTGGCAACTGAATTAATGTTTTGGTTATAATTTGTAAACTTAAAAATAAGATTATCATAAATAACAGGTGAATGTATGAAGGAGGAGTACTGCATAACCTTATAGTTCTATCTTTTGAATGTAAATCCATGAAATATACAGTAGGTACTTAGGTTTTCACATTATTACTAAATGAGCAGAAATGTTGAGTAGAAATCTCCTAGAGTAGTAAGAGTAGTCAAAACAGGTGCTTGTAAACATTTTTATATATTAACGCAGGAATTTGAGTAGGAGCAAAGCCTGAGATTTTACATTACGGCATTTATTTATTTAAAATACCCTCCCTTTCTCCTTAAAAAGGAAACAAGGTAGCTACGGTATATAAATCAAATAAATAAATAAATAAATAAATATAATTACATAATCAAAAGACAATATTTAAAGCTAAAAACAATGAGTATACAAAGGTGTTTACATCATTAAAGCATGATATTTAAAGCTAAACACAGTAAGTATACAGATACTAAAAAAGGAACAAACAAATACAATTCTGAGAAGTGGTAAACAAAAGCAATACTAAAAACACATTCAAAGCCGTAGTGCATAACAATCCATTTAAAAATCCCACTTAGGCAGTCAGTCACTGAGGGAAAGCTTGCCTGAAGAGAATGGTCTTTGCCTGCTTATGGAAGGACAACAAAGATGGAGCCAGCCTAGCCTCCTGTGGGAGAGAGTTCCAGAGTCTGGGAGCAGCAACAGAGAAAACCCTCTTGCGTGTCCCCCAACAAATGCACCTGTGAAGTTGGTGGGACCAACAGAAAGGCCTCTGCTGATTATCTTAACACCCAAGCACGCTCATAATGGGAGATATGGTCTTTGAGATTGCTTGGACCAAAGCCATTTAGGGCTTTATAGGTGAGAACCAGCACTTTGAATGGTGCCCCAAAACAGATCGGCAGCCAATGGAGCTCCTGTAACAGGGGGAGTTATACGATCCCTATAACCAGCCCCAGTCAGCAATCTGGCTGCTGTGTGTTGGACCTGCTGAAGCTTCCTGACAGTTTCCATAGGCAGACCCATGTAAGGCAGTAATTACAGTAATCTAATTGAGATGTAACTAAGGCATGTGTCATGGTGGCCAGGTCAGGCACAGCACCTACCGTAATTTCCTATTGTCATAAAACCTGGGTGAGCAGGTAAGGAATGTTTATACGTATTTAGAAGGAAAGGAAAACAGTTGTTAAGAGTTACAAATATGTGGAGATCGGACAAACATGTTCAGCAGACCATTCATCACATCATCACAACTCCAGGCTGCTTTGGGCATCAGATATATATTTTTTAAAAAAATAATGTAGCAGGGCAGCAGCAGACTTCATTTCCAGATGCTGAAACTCACAAACTTCATGGATTTTTCTCCGTAGATTTTAACTGGCAGAGGGGTGGGTTTTTAGAATTATTTTTGTCTTTGTGTCCATGCTTAGAGGCTAAGAAAGTTGTGTTCTTTAATATATTTTTATTTTTAACATCTTTAGGTTTTTTAATATTCTTTAAGGCTAAAGATTACTTAAAGTTATAATGCCTTTTATTTCTAAATTATGTATTTTGAAGAAATATTATCTGCTGTCTTAATCTGCCTTTTTAGGCTATCAAGCTCATTGATTTTTGGATTCAAACATGATTTTCATTCTGTCTACAACTTAAGTTTTGTATTTGCATGCCTGCAACTTCTCATATCATAAGATTGTTTGAATGACAATCACATTTTGCAAGTTGCAAGGATTTAATTTTAAGTATTTATGCCTACAGGTTTTCTGTCTTCAATATATCTTGATGTTACTTTTTGAAGAATTTTGTACATATGGAACATCGAAGCAGTATAGATAAATAAAGGTTGTAGACTTAGACAAGGTGATGTTGCCTGGAATTATTGCAACAATGAAAAGTCTTATCTTGTGATAGATTAATTTTGATATGATTGTCTGTGATTGTTAGGTTTCATTCTGGGATTGACCCTTTGTTAGGTTAAATGCCAGCTGTTACGAACACAGGCTTCTGTTTCTGCCCTAGGAGGCCTATGAAATTTTGTAGGACTCCTGGGTGTGTGTTTGTTCAGGCATTAGCAGAGCTAACCTGAGAGCATTTCTCCAAAACTGTTCCCAAGTTCCTTCAGCAGCCTGGAATGTAATTCAGCTGGTCCTGAACACTCAATTAATTTAAATTAGATACATGTTCCTAACCATCTCAACCAATCCTAGGCTGCAAATCCCTTATTTTTGAAGGAGTGTGTCTCTCCATATCAACTTGCCTGCACTACAGATCTGCAGGGCAGGGGCTACTCAAACTACTTTCCATATATCATATGGATACTGTATACTATTATATGTCCACAGAACTCTCATCTAATAACTTTTTTTAAAAATAGGGCTAGTTTAACATGACTTATTAATGTGGAAGATATCCAAACAAGAAGTGTGACTATACAAGGAACAACATGCATGATCCATGGTTCTCTGTCTCTGACACAATTTTCTCCTCAGATTAGCCGTATGGAGTGGACTAGGCTAAGAGACACATACTAGTTGTAGCTTTCTAAGGATTTGAATCAGCATCTTCCCAGGACAAATCTGACATTCACTACATACTATCAAATTGTTATACCTCCTATGTTTCATAGAGAAAATACAAGCCTCCTTTGTGTTTGTAGCATATCATTCAAACATATTCATGCTATCTAATAGCAAAGCCCTCTGAGTCACTACGTATAACAAACAGGATCCAGGCAGAGTCCAGGCAATTTGGACAAGGGCATTTCAAAGAAAATGTCAAGGCTGCCTCTGTTCAAGCTTGAAGGATCCTATCAGAGAGCAGATAAACTAGAACCTAAGTGAGGAAGCCATGCAGAGTTAAAAATAATAACGTTCATGCACAACCAGGCAGGGATAATCTGAGAGCCAAGCTAAACACAGCCTAAACTCATATTGGAAAAATACATCCCTGCTTCTCCTTTAATGTTGGGTGTTTATGGGGAGCATACTCTGAGGTGTGGGAAAAAAACTTTTAACTTTAATAGTAAAGTTTAAAAAAAATTCCCACACCTCAGAGTTTCTGAGACAGCCCTTCTCTTCTTGTTGCCTGTCCTCCATTTTCTGCTTTCTAAGGATAGACAAGTAGAGATGTAGCTCCACAGTGTGTGTGTGTCTGTGTGTGTTGGCAAAGTTATGAACTGTAAGTAAAAGTGTTTTTTGTTTTCTTTTAAACAGAGAGCACCCAGACTGACCACAGTCCCTTTTTGAAGCCAAGTGGTGAGACTCCACTAGAAGGAATAATCAGATTCCAAATCCCTCTAGCAGATCTGTCATAACAAGAGGCAAGGAATACAGAAACAGCTTGTCAAATCTGGCATTCAGGATAAATGTTTTCAGCAGCTTTTCCAGCATGGAACTGGGAATGTTGTAGTTGAGCTATGTGGACGCGACCTAGGATTCTGATGTATGGACTTTAGTTTAAGGTTTTCCCAGAAGATGATCCTGTCTCTTGAGGACATTCCTGCTCTTCAGGTTGCATGGAATCTTCCCGTTCAGGTGGTCAGTTCATCAGGTCACCTCCAACCTAGCTCATGATTTCATTCTGCAAGCTATCTTCAGATGGCAGGAGGCTTAGGACCAACATTCCCTCTAAGCTGTGCGGTCACACAGCGCTACGTTAGGGCCACCCATCTGCTTCCGGTTGCAGCTGGAATTCTGCGCGTTTGGGCTGGGGCTGCCATGCAGCGCTCCAGAAAATTAGAGGGCATGTTGCTCACGGCCCAGGTTCCCTCTCTTTTCTGCCACCTTTTCCCTTGAGGACCCAGGGTCTTAGATGTGATCTGTTCCTCACTGGTGTTTGCTCTGGGGGTCCTGGGCCCACCTCTGAAGAGGATACATTGAATGAGAACATTGCACCAACTTGTGCTGTTAACATATTAGGGAATGTGGTTGTTTGCTTTCCAAGGCTGGCCCAAAATATTTTGTACCTAAAATAATCGGCGGTACCCGTATAAGTTTAACTCAGTGACTAATGAATTTTAAGGAAAAGGTTGTGATCTTTGCTTTTGGTTCAGAAAGAGTGTTGAAGAGGCATGGAATTGCTCTCCCTCAGATGATGGAAATATAGACCATTTTCATTTTGATTTAGGTAACACACTGATTTATATGTGCTAGAAGGAATAGGCTGTTAGAGCTGAGCAAGCCCGTTAATGAAAGGACATTTTTGGAAATCACTAATTCATAAGGTTGCCATATGTTGGAAACAACCAGATGGAACAGAATGACAAATTATTTGGAATGGGTGTAATGTTTTGTGTTTTTTTTGGTATTCCAAGGTTTAAAGTTTTGTTTGTTCCCACTGTTGTGTACCGTGTGTTCTAGACATAAGAAGTCAAGGTTCTGAATTCTGGACTTCAGAAGTACAGGGACTTTGTAATGCATGAAACTTACAGGACACACACATATAAAATATACAGGTTAAGGTATCTTTGAATTGCAACTCATTTATTATCTTTTTTTCAAAAATGCAAACTTGGAAGCATGAAAAAAGACAAAATTCAAGAATTCCAGTAGCAACTTCTACCCCTAGAATTAATATATCTCCTGAATTACACAGCAATTCTTAGACAAGTTTTGCAAAGTGGCAGTGCAATTGAGTTCACAAAAGCAGCTTTCAAAGTGAAATTAAAACATATTCAGGAATCACAGTCATTTCCTAATACCGAGGCACTGCTGGCTGTTGGTGTGTACTCTTCGTGTTTGGCACAATCACTGGGAAGGTGCTAGAGGACACAAGGAAATCCTTTAAAATGTTTTATCTGCTTGTGCTTTTTGAAAGGGGAACATTATGACTATATAATATTCATATTGACTGTAACTGAGTTCCATATATCTAGAAATTCTTAATTTTTAAAATTCTGAATTCTGAATCCAAAGGGCTGTAATTCTGAATCCAAATTTTAGTTCTAGTGCACATCCCTGCGTTTTTGTGATTCTTGTTGGGCTTTCCTATGGTGTGAATCACAACTGGCAGTAGCAGCTGGCAACCTAGGCCCCTGCCTGGAGCCTACCGTTGTCAAGGGAGCACGGCCTACGCCATTACTTTCCTTGCTGTTGTTGCTGTAGCCCAATGAGAGAATGTAGCAGCAGCAGAGAAGAAGCAGTGCCAGAAGCAGAGTTTTTTCACCCAAGGCCTCCAGAAACCTAGCACCAGGCTTTGGTTTTATTTAAACTAATAAAGATTTTTCTCATGTAATACAGTCCTCGCTGAATTTTTTTTTTTAATCAGATGAATGTGTCTTATGTATTATATGCTTGTTTAAAATGATCGGCATTTTAAATACATGTTTATTATCAATCATGTGTACACATGAATTTTAATTTGTAAATAATCAGATGCATCTTTTTATTATTTTAGGTTACATGATGGAGATGGAAGAGGAATAGGAGTAAAATTAAAGAGTAATCTTATGATATTTAATATCACAAGTCTCTTTATTAGACCTGGCATACTGGGATAGGGTCCAGGACTTACATGTATCAGGACAGCCAACTGGTGCTTATGCCCTGTTTGACTAAGCCCACCTGCTGTGGCTCCCCATCTTGTTTGGCAGCAGTGCTATAAAGGGCTGGGAACCAAACAGCACCTCACTTCTTAGGGGCACTTGGTGTTTGCTCTATTTTCTGTTAGTTAAGCCCTTCTGTTTGCTCAGAGAGTAAGGCTGCAGCAGTGCCACTGCCAGGAATCAGAGCTAGCATGCATCTGGAAGCAGGCCTAGGAGATGGTGCTGAAGGGGCCCACTGAGCCTACAGCCTGACAATGGGCCTTTTTATTCAAACCAGTGTCAACGGGGCTTGACAAAGACTGAATCAGAAGGCAATTCAGCTAACCTAGAAAGCTGCTAGATACAATATACTTTGAAAAAGACTCTGTCATTATTCAAACAAGTCTTCATTATGACGCAAGAGTCCCAGGGCATACAGTATGAGTTCAGAAAACTCTCTTTACATATTGAAAGCAGGGTAGTTCTACCACCACCACCACCTGTTGGTCTAAGGCTTTCTGACAATATATTTAGCATGTGCTTTCAAATACATGAGGGTGTTTGTGTGAGTATCCCCCTTGTCAGTGTTCCAGATCTTGAACACAGCAGGCCCAAGACATTTTTGGTGCAAATGGCACCCTACCCACCCAAGTGAAGATACATAGATTATAGTTCCTAAAGCAGCCAAATTATTTTAGCACAGAAGGCAGCAGATCCTACAAGGACCTCTCTCTATCCCTGGCGGTAGAAATATGGCAATAACAAATTCATTCATGAATCCCAAAATCTGCTCCTGGACATAGCTGCCTCACCCTAATGGGAGGGCCAGTCTTCCCTTGAGGCCCCCTCATAAATGGGCCATGCCGGGGGGCATCCAGTGCTGAAAGATGCAGGAGGACAGAGTCGTGGCCCTGGAGCCCCTTTTCATTTAACATATATGGGGGCTTAGGACATGAAGGTGTGTTTGTGTGTAGGGTCTGGGCTAGAGGTGGACACAAACCTCAGTTCGGAGGTTCATGCGAGTTTGTCAGCGTGGTGCCACACATTCCTTTCCTCCATTCCCCAGCCAACTCACCAGCTGGTACACTGTGCTCTTTGTGCAATCGTCCAGTTGCAGCAGGAACTCATGCTTCCCTCCTCTGCCTCTTCCAGCAGCCACCTACTTGGATTAAGAGGTGGGCCAGGGATTCTTGCAGTGCTGCCTTTGAGTAGGTGGCTGCTGGAGGAGGCAGAGGAGGGAAACACGAGCTCCTGCTGTGACTAGACGATCACGAGAAGAACAGTGAGCACAGCCTGGTGAGGGGGGGAGCCAGCCAGGGGGTTGGGGGAAGGGAATGTGCGGCACTTATAGTGCCGTGCCAACAAACTGGGTCATGAACCTCGGAACCAAGGTTCATGCCCATTTCTAGTCTGGGCAATCATGGCTAGCATTAGACCGCATTGTTCTTCCCCAAAATAGAAAAAGGTTTCCATCCTTTTGGAAGACTGCCAGACTCTCTTTCAATATGTTTGTGTCACCATTGTCCTTCATCTCTATCTTGATATATATACCGTTTTTTAAAATTGTAATTCTGTCATGAAAATGCTTCCTTAGTGGGTTATTCTCTGTTCTGAATTTGGCATTACTAGAGCATTTCTGCTCCACATGCCTTCATCAAGCTAGAGGCTATTTCCTGAGAACTTAAATTTTCTGTGGAGATAATTAGATTGTGTTCAAGCAAACAGGTTATCCCAGTTTCACTTTTGAAGTAGATTCACTGTTGCTGACTCTGCATCCTTTTTAAAAGAAACTCTTGGTTTGTATATCACTGCATGATGAAGATCTGATCTGTTTTCCTGCACTTCTTCTTTAACCTCCCAGAGAACAGCCCTCCACAGATCTCCTGTACTGTAATATTTCTATAACCTGATCACTTACTGGATCTTGAGATGGTATTTCAAATCCATGTCTTACCTCTGCTGCAAAGAAAGAGCCGTAACTTGGTAAGAACTGCTGCATAAAACCAAAGGCCTAACTGTTCCCACAGTAGTCAAATACCTATGGGAAACCTGAAAGGAGGGAATGCATGCACCCTCCCCATTGTGTTCATCAGCTACTGATTCTAGAAGATATATTGCCAAGAGCTATGCTAGCTGTGGGGTTCTGACTGTTGTAGTTCAAAGAAGTAACATTTCCACAGCTCTGGTATTGCCTGTGACAACTGGCAGTAATATACAGTCTTTGCCAATCTCTGCCATCGATAGTCTTGTCCTCTGAAACCAAATTACCAGAAGCATTGTCTTGCTCAAGCTTTGTATGAAATGATCCTAACAATACCTAACACCTCCATCTGTAAGACTCTCAAGACAGAATTGTGGAAAAGACTCTACCTGGAAATTGGAGAGCGGCTGCTAGTCACTACTGCAGGCGATACTGGAACACATTAAACAATGATACGATTTAATGCAAGACATAATTGTATGTACTCTCAGCTCAGTGATACCACAGATTAATTTTAAAGTATCGTGGGGTGATTCTGTTGGTAGCATTGCCATCTGAGCATAGCGGAGATAGCACTGCATCATCACATTTGGATAACAGCAGGCATGAGGATATGGCTTAAACATTTAGGTAAACTTAAATGGGTTTCCTTTTGGCAAGATCAGTTGCAGGATAGTGCCACGTTACAGGTGTACTGTGATGCAGCCAGCAGTATGGGTTTTGGGGTCTACTTCTGTGTCCAATGGTGCAGTAAGTGCTGGGTGGAAGAGCGGCTCCGGTCCAACATTAGGTGGGACTTGACATTCCTAGAACTTTTTACCATCTTGGTGGCTGCATCTATCTGGCACAATGAATTTAGGGATAAATGGGTGCTCTTTTGGTGTGACAATCAGGTGGTTGTTTGGGTTGTCTTGCTCACCTAAGGTCATGCATTTGGTGTACTGCTTGGTGTCAGTCCGTCTTGCAGTGAACATCACCTTTGTGGCTAGCCATGTGCCAGACACAGATTGTCTCAATTTCAGGAAGATCAGTGTTGGGCTCTGGCCCCTGACACAGCACCATACCTGGAGTCCTTTCCCAAGGATTGGCAGCAAATCATCATCCAGGGAGTATTGCACTCTGTAGCACCATCCACACTGTGATCATGCAAAGGGGCAATATTGAATTTCTATACTGTGGCACACACAAAGGGGGAGTGGCAGCCTCAGAGGACACCATTAGATACCGAGCATTGCTAAAGGACAGGGGCTTGATGCTGAAGACTATGGCCATTCAATTGGGAGCTATTTCCTGTGGGCACATGCACCATGGCGGGTAATTTCAGGCCCGTAAAGCTATTGAGGGTTGGAGAAGGATGGCACCACCAAGAAAGGATGGCCATAGGCCTATTATAAGTTGCTGGTACAGTTACTGAAGGAACTCCCAGGGGTCTGCTGGTGTATTTAGAGCAGTCTTCATATTGGTATTCTTTGGGGCTCTGTGGGCGAGTGAGGTGGTGGTGGCCTCCAAAAAGAACAAAACCATGAGGGCTCTGTGCATTGGAGATGTGGTCATGGATGAGGACGGCATATTAATCTGACTTTGTAGGCCCAAGATGGACCAGAAGGGGCAGGGAGAGTATAGCATTAAGAAAAACAAAGGATCCTATGATTTACCCCATTAGGGCAATTAAATGTTTTCTACATCACTGGCCTCAGTCCACAGGGTTATTTGTCTGGCAAGATGGGAGTCCACCAACCCACTTCCAATTCAGTGCAGTCATGAGGGCAGGATTAAGCAGGCCTGGGTGCTAGGCAGCAGAATTTGGGACCCATTCCTTTTGGATCAGGGCAGCAACATTGGCCACGGAGTTGGGTTTACCAGAGGCCAGGGTTAAGGCATTGGGTCATTGGCAGTCTGCAATGTACAAGGAGTATGTTTGGGCACAGTATTGTGTATTGGCAAAGCAATACATGTCCAGAGTGGATGGGGATTCCCAGCTTGGATTGGGTTAGTGTTATATGGTTTGGCCACAGAGGAATGCACCTGGGAGTCACTGATGCCCATTATGAAGATATACCTGCAGCATTTTCAACACCTAGATGTACTGCTAATTTAGCTAGACGAGAATGACCTCCCAACACATAAGACTCTGGATCTGATGTTATACATGGAAGAGGATTTGGTGCTACTTCCATTCTGATTGCCCAACACCACATTCATATGCTCTGACCTGTTGGAGAGAAGTGTTTGGTGGAGGACAGTGAACCCCAAGAGACTTGCTTTGGTAAGGCAGTAGGTGACCCAGGCCACATCATGGAGAAGGAGCTCTACAAGATGACAGAGTGCATTTTTGGACTCTGATTGTGGTTGCAGAATGCTAGGGCAGGCCTTCTGGAGTGGTTGAAGCAGCAGTAGTTTGACAGAAGGTTGGCGGGGCAGCAGAGGTCCCAGCTGCCTTGGGTGGCTATTTTAAGCATAGGAGCAGATCTGCAGTAAGATGGGCATTTGGATCTATCCAAAGCAAGGGATCCCCCTATGGAGGGAAATCCATGGCGATTGTGTTGCTGGCTTCTGAAAATTAAGCCTGCTGCTGTGCTGCTATGCGCCTGCTGTTCTTTGATGTTTGATGCCCAACATCAGTGTTGTTGGTATCTGGTATATGTGGTGTAGCATGGAGTTGCACTTCCATCTTCTGTTGAATGAGTTCAATGTGGCTGTGTGTGTGTACCTCCCTGTATTTATATTTCTCTCAGATGTCAACATCTTCCCCCAATCTGTCAACAATCTGTTTTCCAGGGTCTGCAAATTATTGGGGCCCGATGCACCAAAGAAACTTTTTAAAGTTTGGCACCTCCTGTAATTTCTAATCTGGCAGGTTGACACAATCCTTATTATGACTAAAATTTTGGAAAGCCTAGAGAAAAAAAGGCATGTAAATAAAATATCTGGTACGCCAAGGTGCTATAAAACAGAGTACTGTAGTTACAGAGGGTGCATGTTATAGTACATGCAAATGCCATCTCTGGTCATATTAACTCATTGCAACATAAATCAGTTCTTATTTCAATACACTTTCAGTTATCTACATTGTTTTACTTCCACGCTGAATGTCAGCCATGAATTAAATTATTTTGCAAGGCAGTGTTTTTGTACAATGACCTTGTTCCCAGGCCCGGCTGGAGAGTTGGCTGATTGTTTTGCTTCTATGTTTAGTAAACTGCTGTTCAACCTTATTTTTAAAACAACGTATATTTCCAGGACTGCATTTTCTACACCCCCTTTTAATTATTTTAACATTCTATACACACAGTGTTTCACATCTTGACAGTTGACTCACCAAATCCCCAGTGATTGAGTGGGCATACTGTAGTTGTGACTTACTGCTGGATTTCAGCCAGTGTATTTTAAGAGGCAACTCTATGCTATTATACTCCTTCAAAACGCATTGAGATAGCTGGTATATACAAGAATAAAGGTGATTACTGGAGAAGATTATACAATATATGGACATCCTTAACATAGCAAGCCAACACTGGGAAAATGGCTTTATGTTTCCGGCTTGTCAAAGAGAAGATCAATGTGTTTTTCACAGCTTCAGTTATAGTCAATTCATTTTTATTGAGTTACAATTTATATACCACATTTATACGTTACACATTAAATCATCAGATCTTCTAGACAAGTTATTATTTTGGAAAAGGCTTAACACTTCAAAACTTTTATGAGCTTCTGGTGTTAGATGATTGATTCCTTATCTGTAAAACTTTTCAAAGTACAATGCAAAGGGAAACTTAAGTTATGGAAGGAGCAATGACACAAAATATTTACAGATAATATTAATTGGTTTCTGTTATCATGCTTTATTCTATAAAAGAAATTTCCCAGGTGGTACATGACACAGATCTAGTTTTAAAGAAGCAAATAAATGCTCATAGAATTGTGCACTTTCTATTATCAATACAGTTCTTAACGAATGAAGCATATAAATCATGCCAGAGACTGGAGAATTCTGGGAGTTGTAGTTCAAAATTAGGATTTTTCAAAGCTCTGCTATTTTATTATTTGCCCTTGGGCACAGTTCATAGCACTACAATGGTCCATTCTGCCCCATTTGGCTACTCTGACTTTGGATGAAGCAGCTATAAACAATTGTGTGCTGTATTCAAACAAGTCTTCAAGATTTCTCAACTGTTAAGAAGCTCTCCTTTGTCCGTGTTTGCCCCATGTTTTCATCCTTGAATAAGCTGTAACAATCTGAAATTTTAGTTTTTTATTACATGACCACAGTATTCTGGCCTCCAACATCTTTTGTGTTTTATGATCTTTTGGTTTTTATTTATTCACATCAACAGTTTTTCATATATTATCTTTTCAATCTAATAAATTCTTATCATCTTATGAGAAATCAACATTGCAAATGTTTCCTTTTTATAGTTACCTGTATTAACAGTCTCCAATGCCATGCCATACAGTAGAACCAAGAATCTATAGGACCATAATTGGATGCTATAGAATTAAGAGGGTTTTTTGTTTTTCTTTTTACATATTTAATTCTTTATCTTCAAGAAGCCATTCTGGGCCACCGCTGTTCTTGTGCTCGGCTATAATTGTTCGCTCAATCAAATTCCAAGTACTTATATTTGTCAACATATGTCACATTTTCATGTTGGATGTTTAAATTCATTTCTTATTTTAATAGTAAATAATGGTAAAATTGGAGGTATTAGACTGGTATGGGAAAAAAGGACAGGAGATTAATGAAGGTCAATGGAGAGCCATGTGGTCAAAGGTCCCAATGAAGGCAGTTTCATAAAAAATAAGGGAGAATAATATAAAACTTAGATGGCATATAACACAAGTCAAACTCGGCTATATCCTTAGAAATCTAACAATGAATTATATTAATTGTTGAATTGCTGGATAAAATTTGATTGGTTGGGAACACATATACACATGTGGAGGGATATTGATATTCCCAATACTAAGATTGCCATTCATATTAAAGAAAATAATGAAAGTTTGCTGTATAAAGATTTCCTTACTTCCAAAAACCCTTGGGAACATCAGGTAGAGAAGGTGTCAGAAAATGACAAAGTAAAGATCCTGTGGGATTTCCGGATCCAAACAGACAGACACCTTGAACATAACACATTAGATATAGTAGTAATAGAAGGAAGGAATCCAACGCCTGACCCCTGGCTCCAAATCCAGCTTCTGTGATTCACTGAGCTATCCAGCCAGCTGAACAACCCTATGTAGCTAACAAGAATCTGAGAACCTTCAACAAAGAATTAGTACAAATATTGTTGCTGGACTGGCACCACCTTGTGGCCAATTTATATCACACACACACACACACAAAACTCACATTATACTCACACAGGCTTCAAAATTCCTTGTATGGCACACAGGCAGCTGGAAACAATAATGAATAAGTTGGACATAGTTTGACAGCAGTATTACTTTCTATAGTATACGTACTGTACATGGTTTTGTTCCTTGCCTCTAATTGGGCAGGGTTTTAACAACAACAAAAATTAACCTGCAAAGTCTGTTTCTATGAGGTAAAAGTAAGATGAGTGTCCACAAAAGCACAGCAATCTCTTTCAGATCCAAAGTTGTTCTCAGCTTTCCCTGTGTTCCTTTACCCTGGGACCTAAGAACCTAGAAAACAATGAGAAGAGCCCTTCTGGGTCTGGCCAAAAACCTTCCTAGATCAGTATTATCTCACTCATGCAAATTGTCCCTCCACTGACACAAATGGTACTATTTGTGTCAGGATTCTGGGAGAGTGGGGAAGAGCTCACCTTGAGCAACAAAGCATTGGACCAAGCTAGCAGCCTGGGAACTACCTCATTGGGAGTATTTGGATATCAGCAGAGGATTCTGGGAGAGTGGGGAGAGCTCACCGTGAGCAATAAAGCAGAGAGACTTGGTTTGACTTGGTCTGACCAAGCTACCAGCCTGTGTTCCCAATGGTGAATCTTACCTGGAAATGTCTAATTTGGGACTAGAAAAGAATATATATTTGGAGCTGCATGATCCTGAAAACTGAATGAGGCTGGCACTGTGATAGCCTGCAAGCTGTGTGCTATGTTTGTATTTCTGCCTGAGGAAGACTCCAATGATAACTGCACCAATTGCAAACTCATCACATTACTGGAGGAGAAATTGGAGGATCTAGAACAGCAGTCCCCAACCATTTTGGGGCATGCACCGTGTGCGAGCGTGCCCCCATGTGAGCGTGACACGCCCACCGTATCCGTGGCCCAGTTCTGGCAAGCCCATGGACCAGCACCAGGCCGCGGACGACCCCTGATCTAGAGCAGAGATGACAAACCTATGGCACACGTGCCACAGCTGGCAGGCAGAGACCCCTCTGTTGGCAGGAGAGCCATAAGTTGCTGGACCGCTAGCCGCCCCCCCCCCCCGCAACTGAACCTCAGGATCATAACTCACCTATCCTTGCTACCTTCCTTGGTTGCGGCACTTGTAAATCAGTTATTTTGGAGATCCTAGATAACAGTGCTTTACTGTTTACTGCTGTAGCGGAGTCTGCTGCAGTCAATCCAGCTTGTGAATTACTACTTCCGCTGGACATGACTGCAAGCAGGAGGGAAGGCTCCAATTAAGGCGGGAAGGAAGACGCTAGAGAGGGACGGGTGGATTCATCAAGCTTGTTTAAATGTAATGAGAGGAAATGGGGACATACTGAACTGAAGCAACTGATTGTAGAAAATTGTGTGTGTGTGTGTGAGAGAGAGAGAGACTGACTCTTTCATAAAACCATGAAAAAAGGAACCTTCCAAAGTTAATCTCCACTGCATTTAGCTCTGCAGTTTCTGCTGAGAACAGCAAGTATTTCAAGATTCTGTTTAGACTCTAAATTGAACTGGTCAAAACTGGAATATTTAGCAGAGTCTCACTATCAGCAAACACCTAGTAAAAGACAACAGACACACCTGGGACTAGATGTCTGAAGTGTGTAGCAATCATGTTTCTCTATTTCTCATCCCCAAAGCAGGCAAGAGTATCATAGTTTATTCCCCAAATCTGAATCCCAGTCTCTCTGCTCCTGCTTTGATTGCAACACCAAACAAAAGGTCTTACAAACAAAAGACTGTGATTTTCTTTATTGAGTCAATCCATCTCATGTGCAGTCTTCCTCTTTTCCTACTGCATTGCACTTTTTCCTGCATTGCTGCCTTTTCTAGTGAGCTTGTCTTCTCATGATGCCACTGTAGTACAATACCCTTTGTTTGGTTATTTTAGCTTCTAGTGACAGTCCACACTTAATTTGCTTTACTTATCTTTCTGACAAGTCATGATATCTGTAAAACTCTTTTCCAACACTACATTTCAAATAAGTGAAATGTGTGTATACACTTTATGTAGTGTATAAAATGTAGGTATACACTTTAAAAGTTTGCACTCCTATATATAGCTGCTTTTCTGAGGGTGGCTTACTTTGGAGGAAACAAGTCCAGGATTTCAATGTACTTAATAAGCTTTATAAATAGGGTGCATTTAATTCAGTGTAGCATTTCGCACTTGATTGTTTTCTAAAAGAGCTGTCAGTTGGAGGAATCAATAAAGAACCAGACAGACAAAATGTGTAAATGTGACAATAATATTTTTGGTAGGGATAGATTTGTATTGGGTGCTTCATCCATCTTTTTTTAAATATAAATTTTGTGTTTTTTTTGTAGACTCCAAATCTTGAACACAAAAGAAATGAGTACAGCAAAAAAAGCAAATCTGAAAACAGATAGTGGGAGATCATTCCAAGAGGCCTGAACAGAGTCATTTGGAATGACTGAACGCAATGGGAAAGTGTTATGTATTCTGTGTAGTGAAAGTGTTGTGTCTCGCACATCAAGTGTCAGACGTCACTTTGAAACCAGCCACAAAAGTGTTGCCAAACTTGGTGAAGCTGAAAGGAAAGAGTTTCTTGAAGGGAAATTGAGGAAATATCGCTCCCAGAATCTTAGTTTTTGCAACTATCTTTCAAAAACAAATCATCTGACAGCTTTCAAATTTCACTGTGCATAGCAAAACACGGTAAGCCCCTCTCCGATGGGGATTTTATCAAAATGGCCATGTTGGCTGGGAGTAATTCCCTTTTTCATGATTTCCCAAACAAGGCTAAATTATGCAACGCATCTCTGAGATGCCACTTAGCAGAAATACTGTTAAAGATCGAGTCCTGCGTATGGCAAGTGATGAAAGCACAGATATAAATAATCATGCAAGGCTAGCAGTAATTTTGCGTTATGCTGTTGGCGACATCATGAGAGAAGAGCTGGTGAAACTGTTGTCTTTGCCTGGAAGAACACAAGGGAGAGATATCTACAATGCTGTGATGGAGGCTTTTTTGTCACAAGACATAAGAGCAGAAAAAGTAGTTTCAGTTACTAGTGACAGGGCACCTTGCATGGTGGGGGTAACATTTGGTTTCTTTGTTAAAGAAGCAAAACATCCGGTCATTCAGTTTCATTGTATTATACATCAAGAAGCTCTTTGTGCCAGGGAAAGCAGCAAAAAATTAGACAATATCCTCAGAGATGTCACAAAAATGGTGAATTAGATCATGGCTCGTGCTCTTAATTTTCAACAGTTTCAAGCACTTCTCAATGAGGTTCAGGCACAGTATAATACTTCACTTATGTACAATAATGTCTGGTGGCTGAGCAGAGGATGAGTCCTGGAGAGATTTGTAGCCTGCTTGGATGAAATTAGGCTGTTTATGACTGAAAAGGAGCAAGAATATCCACAGCTCACTGATATGGCCTGGCTTACCAACCTCATGTTTTTTTACAGATTTTACAGCACACTTCAATGTACTGAACAAAAAACTGCAAGGTTTAGGGAAAACAGCAGAAAGGATGTTTTGAGGCATCAGAACATTTAAGAGAAAACTGCAGGTTTTTGAGAGAGACCTTGAAAGTGGGCAGCTGAAATATTTTCCAAATCTAAAAATCCATTGGGAAAATTCTACAACATTTACAGACAATCCTACAAGCCATCAGGAAATCTACAAGGAATTTTCTAGCATTGTAGCAGCTGCAAAGGAGAATTTTAGGAACAAATTTTTACAGTTCCATAAGATGGAGACAACCCTGTGTTTTCTCACTTCTCCAGATAAAGCCAAGTTTGAAGAACTTGATCTTTCCTGCTTATACTGATTAGATTTTGGAAATCTGGAAATGGAGCTATTGGAATTTCAAGAAAACTCTATCTGGAAAAATAAATTCTATGACCTGTGTGCAACACTGGAGAAAATAGAGTGTGAAGGGATGACAAAGGACAGCACAGTTGGTAGTTCTGAAAATTAAATCCTTAAAGTGTGGAATTCTCTGCCAAATAATTTTAAGTCAATGAAAGCACTTGGGATTGCCCTTCTTACTTTGTTTGGGTCATTTTATGCTTGTGAGCAGCTGTTTTCAGCTTTGAATTATATCAAATCTGATACCAGAAACAGACTGACTGAGCAGACTGAGTGCTGCATGTGTTGCTCTCAAACTAACGGCGTATGAGCCAAGGTTTGACAAATTATCAGGATGCATAAAACATCAAAAATCACATTAATTGTGCAAAAGCATGCCAAATTCAAACTTTGATCTAATGCAGTGTTTGTAATCCAAGACACTAGTTTAGGAGTTGTTTAAAGTGTGTTAAGCAAGTTCAGTTTTCTTGTTTATCTTGCTCATACTAATACAGGTTGACTTTTACTTATCCAACACCTGTAGAAGCAGGGAAAGGACCTGGAGTAAGGCTTGCCCCATAGAATTTCAGTCTGGCATATAATCATATTACAAGTTGAGTATCACTTATCCAAAAATACATGCACAGAATTATTTTAAAAGTTTGTATAAATTACCTGGCTTCAGGCTATGTGTACAATGTATTCCTTTAATATTTTTTTCCATTTACTAGAGTTGATTTTTTTTCCCAATAAAAAGGTGTTTGTATCATTGAAAGCTCTGTTACTGTGTATTTCTTTTAAGACAAAAGGTGTTGATTAGTTCAGACAACTGTATGAGTTGTTTATTCTAAACTAAAACCTCAGTATTCAGGTTTAATTGCAGTGTTGACACTTCGAAATAAATAATTTGGTTTTGTGTTGCATTTTGGGCACTCGGGCTCAAAAAGGTTCGCCATCACTGGTCTAGAGGCACGTCTAGCCACTCTCAGACTCATCTGGGAAAATGAACAATTGCTGGAAAAGGCAGAAGCATGTCTGCAAACTGAACATAGCAAAGGAGAAACAACTCCTATTTTTACTACCAGGAAAAATGGAGCCCATGAAGAGGAGCAATGGCAGCATATCACTCTGAGGACAAAGAAAACAAGAAGACTATCCCTGCCACTAGAACTGAACAACCGATTTCATGCTCTCCCCCTGGAAGAAGATGTGCAGACATCCAAAGATGAATCTTCATAAAGTGTTCCAGTGACAGGAGGAAAAGCAGCTCAGATTGCTACAAGGAAGAGGAGCCTGCCAGGTATCCCGAAGAGGAACAGACGCGTGGTGGTAATTGGTGACTCATTTCTTAGAGAAACAGAATCAGCAATCTGCAGACCAGGCAAGCTTTCAAGGGACGTATGTTGTCTCCCAGGAGCAAAGATTAAAGACGTGACAGAGAGGCTTACCCAAATTATCAAGCCCGCTGATTATTATCCCCGCCTTCTCTTTCACGTAGGGACCAACAATACAACAAAGAAAAGCCAAAAAAACACACTTATCAATGGAGGATTGCAGAGGTAAACCGCTGGCTCAAGGGATGGTGTCATCAAGAAAACTTTGGATTTCTGGACCATGGGCTGCACTACCTACACGGAGGGCTCCTGGTAATATTTATTTATTTAATTATTTATTTTATTGTATTTATATCCCGCCCATCTGATCAATTGACCACTCTTTGGTCATAGATGGGAAGAATGTGTTTGGCAGACATCTCGCTCAACTCATCCAAAGGGCTTTAAACTAAATCTGCAGGGGGAAGGAGGGCAATCTCTAGGACCAAACCCAAAGCACAAACCCCTAGACACTGAACTTGACAATCGGGAAGGAAGTGGTGAGAAGTAAGGGACACTCAAGTATAAAACATGAGACATAGCAAGCAAACAAAAGGTCAGCCATAAAGGGCTCAGATGTGTATACACTAATGCTCAAAGTATGGGGAACAAACAGGGAGAACTTGAAGTCCTAGTATGTGAGGGCAGATATGACATTGTTGCCATTACCAAAACTTGGTGGGACGAAACCCATGATTGGAATATGCTGCTAGAAGGATATAATTTTTTCAAAAGAAACAGACCCCAAAAAAGAGGAGAGGCTGCACTGTATGTAAAGAATTACTACTCCTGTACTGTAATACAGGAGACCAAAGATGAAAACCTTCCGGAAGCTCTTTGGGTGAATATTAGGGGGAAAATGAATGACATAGCTGTAGGCGTGTACTACAGGCCACCTAACCAAGCAGAGGAAATAGATGAACATTTTGTAAATCAATTAGCTGAGATGTGTAGGAAACACACCACTGTAGTAATGGGGGACTTTAACTACCCAGATATCAACTGGGGAACCAACTTTGCAGCAAGTGGGAGACCCAATAGGTTCCTGACATGTCTGGCCGACAACTTTATCATCCAAAAGGTGGAGGAGGGAACTAGAAGATGAGCCATACTTGACTTAATACTTACTAATAGGGAGAAAATAGTTGAGGGAGTGGAAATTGTAGAAACTTTAGGAGAAAGCGACCATGTCATATTAGAATTCACCGTCATGCAGGCAAGGGTAACTGTACCAAGTCAGACTAATGTTCTAGATTTTAAGAGAGCTGACTTTAGCAAACTAAGAGATATAATAGGAAGGATTCCATGGATAGAAATCCTAAAGGAAAAAACAGTTCAGGATGCTTGGGAAACCCTGAAAGGCGAGATAATAAAGGCCCAAACCAAAACAATACCACAAAGAAAAACAAGAGACGTCTGACAAGACCGGCGTGGATGCACACAGAGCTCTATGACAAGCTAAGGGACAAAAAGTATAAAAAACTTAAAAAGAGGCTCATAACTAGAACAGAATACCAGCAAATGGCTCGAATCTGCAAGGATGGAGTGAGGAAGGCTAAGGCTCAGAATCAGCTAAGACTTGCAACAAATGCCAAAAATAACAAAAAAAGTTTCTTTCAACACGTAAGGAGCAAGAGGAAAGTCAAGGAAATGGTTGGTCCACTAGTGGGAGAAGATGACAAGAAGGTGACAGGCAACAGGGAGAAAGCGGAACTGATTAATTCTTTTTTTGCATCTGTATTTACGCAAAAGGAAAAAATTGGTCCACCCTGTCAAAAGCAGCACTGTGGGAGACAGGAGAGGGAAGGAGGTCAAAATAGGTGAAGAAGTGGTAAAAGAACACCTAGCTGCTTTGAATGAGTTCAAGTCTCCTGGACCAGATGGTTTACATCCCAGGGTACTAAAAGAACTGCCAGATGTGATCTTGGAACCACTGAATGAAATCTTTGAGAGGTCCTGGAGCACGGGCAAACTGCCAGAGGACTGGAAAAGAGCTGATGTGGTTCCAGTCTTCAAAGAGGGAAAAAACGTGGCTCCAGGAAACTACAGACCAATCAGATTGACATCAATACCTGGGAAAATCCTGGAAAAAATAATCAAGCAGCAGATTTGTGAACACCTAGAAAATAACAAGGTGATTACTAGAAGCCAGCATGGGTTTGTTAAGAATAGGTCATGCCAAATAAATCTTATTGCCTTCTTTGATAAAGTGACTAAATTAGTGAACAAAGAAAATGTTGAAAAATTTGAGACACTGAGACAAATTTAAGTAATAATCTTTATCTAATTCTCTTAGGAAAAGGTAAACAGGACATCCTAAGAAAACAATAAAACTACTAAAGCTACATAACAAAACATACCAAACAGTAAAAGCAAGTAGGGCGGCGGCAGCTCAGGCAACGCCCACAAACTTAGGCAAGCACACACGGTCTCTGCCTCGCTCAGTCAGTCAGCACCAGTGAAGTGTGGGTTTGAGAGGAGAGACAAAAACAATTAATCCCTTTTTATAGAGCCTCACTGATAAAAGGGACAGGTGAGGTCTTTAAGCACAATAGGTAGAATGTTGGATCTTGCCATATCCCAACAGAAAATACAGTGGATATAGTATATTTAGATTTCAGTAAGGCATTTGATAAGGTAGACCACAACCTACTTCTGCGTAAGATAGAACTAAGTGGGATAGACAGTGCAACTACCAGATGGATTTGCAGCTGGCTGACCAACCACACTCAACATGTGGTCCTCAATGGAACTACATCTATGTGGAGGGAAGTGTGCAGTGGGGTCCCTCAAGGTTCTGTCTTGAGCCCAGTGCTCTTCAACATCTTCATAAATGATCTGGATGAGGGGACTGAAGGAGCACTCATCAAATTTGCTGATGACACAAAGCTGGGGGGATTTGCTAATACTTTGGAACATAGACTCAACATTCAGAAGGATCTGGACAGACTTGAACATTGGGCCCTATCCAATAAGATGCAGTTCAGTGGCGGGAAAAGTAAGGTCCTGCACTTAGGCAGGAGAAACCAGATGCACAGGTACAGGATAGGTGGTACCTGGCTCGACAGTAGTACCTGTGAGAGGGATTTAGGTGTCCTGGTGGATCACCGCCTAAGGATGAGTTAGCAGTGTGCTGCAGCTGCCAAGAAAGTCAACACAGTCCTAGGCTGCATCAACAGAGGGATGGCATCAAGATCACGGGAAGTGATAGTACCAATCGATACCGTGCTGGTGAGGCCGCACTTGGAGTGCTGTGTCCAGTTCTGGTCACCATAATACAAAAAAGACACTGAGGCCCTGGAAGGGGTGCAGAGAAGAGCAACAAAGATGATAAGGGGACTGGAGGCTAACGAAGAGAAGACTGAGGGGAGACATGATAGCAATCTTCCAATATCTGAAGGGTTGCCACAGGGAAGAGGGCATCGATTTATTCTCCATTGCGCTTGAGAATAGGACAAGAACCAATGGGTGGAAACTCATCAGAGGGAGATCCAACCTGGAAATAAGGGGGAATTTCCTGACGGTGAGAACCATTAAGCAGTGGAAAAGCTTGCCTCCTGATATTGTGGGTGCCCCATCGCTGGAGGTTTTCAAGAAAAGATTGGACAGCCATCTGTCCAGGATAGTATGAGGTCTCCTGCTTGGAGAAGGGGTTGGACTAGAAGACCTCCAAGGTCTCTTCCAACCCTATGAAAATTCTATGATTTTTCACTGCAGTTGGGCTCATAGTTGCTGTGGCTAGTTCATCACCTGGCAGCCAACCTTCTGGAGAGGATCCCTTCTACACTTAGCTAGCTTGGTCCTCCAATGCCAAATGCACAGCCTGCTTCCAGGGCAGTTAGTGTAACCTTACCACCATGTTAGAACCTACCAGACCTTTTAATCAACTAGCATACCCCTTAAGAACCAAGGGTAACCGACATAATGGGGTGGCAGAGTAGTATTTTGAGAAGGAATACAGTCATACAACAGGGGAAAAAAACTTCATTATTTTACCTTGGTTCAGTCATCAATCCTACTGGAGACTGTAGCCAAGAAATCAAAGAAGACTGAGACTAGGAAGGGCAGCAATGAAGGAATTAGAAAAGTTCATCAACTGTAAGGAGGTGTCACTGGAGACCAAGACCAAGATCATCCACCCTCTTGTATTCCCAATCACTATGTATGGGTGTGAAAGCTGGACAGTTAAGGAAGCTGACAGGAAAAATATTGATTTGTTTGAAATGTGGTGCTAGAGCAGAGGTCCCCAACTCCTGGTCCGCAGCCCGGTGCCGGTCCGTGGCCTGAGCCAGACCGGGCTGCGGAGACAGACCTCCCGCCCCACCCCCCGCACACATTCACCCCCGCACAGCTGAATTGCACATGTGTGTGCGCTCCAGTGCGCCTGTGCGAGCGCCAAGCCGCCGTTTGCGCATGTGCACGAGTGCAGGGGGTGCCCCGCCTTCCCCAGCCAGTCCGTGGGGTGAAAAAGGTTGGGGACCCCTGTGCTAGAGGACAGCTGGACTGCCAGAAAGATGAAAAAACGGGTCCTAGATCACATAAAGCCTGGAGGTAAAAATGTTGAAGCTGAGGCTACCCTACTTTGGGCACATCATAAGGCAGGATTCTCTGGAAAAGACAATAATGCTGGGAAAGGTGGAAGGTAGCAGGAAAAGAAGACTGTGAGATGGATTGACTCCGTAAAGGAACCCACAGGTATGAGTTTGCAAGAGCTGAGCAGGGCTATTTTGGAGAGGACATCCTGGAGATTGTTCATTCATATGGCCACCATAGTGTTATCCGGTTTCCCCAGGTAGGAAGCTCCCAAAATGAGAGACTGAGGCACGAAGGCTTCTTGTGAGGTTATTTTATTGCAAAGGAAAACGCCTGCTGCAGAAAGCGGGGAGAAAAACAATTCACCACGCGGGGCAAAGGCTTTTCTCCAAAGAACAAAAGGAGTGGTACAATCTCTTATAGCCTGTCCCTTCCGGGCGATTTGGGGTGGGCGCACAATCTCCTTAAAGGGGTCAGAAAGTTAGTTGGCGAAAATTCATTGGATTAGTAAAAACACCTTTCAAACATGCGCAGAACAGATAACTGGATCTTCTTCTCTCCCTGGGGCCCCTGCATTCCATTCTTATCTACTACAAAGCATGTTGTTTCTATCTACTACCAGCGTTGTTTCTCAGTAAACGGATCCTTTGTCTTTCAAGAAACATTAGTCCTTGAGTCAAGAAGAAAAGCAAAAAGGAAGGGAGGGGTCGGGCCCGCTTTTACGGGGCCAGTTCTTTTCTCTCTGAATAAGTCAAACACAATTATCCTAACAAATCCCTCCTTTTCTTTTTCTACACACTTTGACTTATTCACAATTATAAATTTCGTCCTGGGCTGGGATGATTTTGTAGCTTATTTCAGTTTCTCTTACAGTCATCTGCGTTTTTGGCATTGCCGCCTGAACTGCTGAATTAATCCAAACATAATCATACCTAGGAAGAATAGTGCTTGTTTCCAGTTGTTGAAAACCCCTCCTAACCACCCAGTGTCATCCATAATTCCAGCCCATTTTTGAATAGGGACATGAGCCAATTTCCGCATTTGACCGGTAATTTCTGCAATTGCGTCCTGTGTATCTCCAATTTCAAGGCAACAATTTGTCAAATTAAACTTTCCACACACACCTCCTTCCAAAGCCAATAAGTAATCTAGAGCTAATCTATTCTGATATATAGCATTCCTAATTTGCGTGTTCTGTTTGGCTAGCAATAATAAAGCTTGTTCATTTTCCCTAGTGAGCAACTCTACTACAGCTTGGAGTCTTATAATTCTATTGAGCATATAGATTGGGGTCCTGTGAGATTGTATGGTACAGTATGACTCCACTCAAGTACCTCCCAAGGCCACTGATCTCCCTTAAGAGTACCGCCACAAATGTAGCAATTTGAAACATTCATAGTGGTAGCTATTGTTTGTGCCAGTTCAACAAACAGATTAGTTGTCCTGGGAGTCAAAGATTGTTCCCAAGGATCCGTTTCCATCTCTCTCCAGAAGGTCTGGTATCTCCTCAAATCTTCCCCTATTTTATATTCCTTAGTCTGGACAATTTTAAGGAACGCTTTAGGTTTGCTTCCTTTTCCCTCTATGAGTATACTGAACGTCTGATCCCACATGGAAGTTCCCCATTTGTTCTTCTCATCCCACATCTTTGGTTGTAATATGGTAAAGTTAACAAAGTTACAGGTACCCCAAGTGCAGTCAGGTTTTGCAGGTATTGATCTCAAGGTTGCAGTTTTATCTGCAGTGGACCAGGTAGCCCATACTATGCAAGTTGGATTAGTGTGGAATCCAAATCCATGATCCCCCATGGGGCCGCATGATCTAGTGGATCCCATGTATTTGTGCTGTGCCTTATAGTATTTTACCCATTCCATTCCCCCACACTTAGTGTCGTTGAAGGGTTGCCAGGGTGTAGATCTCCACCCAGATCCTTTCAGGATCTTCCTTAGGATCAAAACAAACTGGCTCCTGACTCCTTTTACTGCAGACAGTATATTCTACATTATTGAATCGACATACAGAGGTATTGCCCATGCATTTATAGACGGACTTGTAGAGCAATGTTTGATGTTCCTGATTTCCTTTCCTGGTAGTTATCACACAAGGACAAGTAGACCCTGTCGCTTGCAGAATAAGGCTCAGAAAGATCCCTAATACTGTAATCACTTTGCCGTCTACCCTTGGTCTACCAATAAGCATCTGCCTGATGTTTTTCCAAGACATCAGAGGGGTAGGCTTTACCGCCACTGGCAGCGGGAGTTACGTTCCTCGTCCTCTGAGTCTGGGCTGGGCACGGACCAAGGGCTTTCGCTCCTGCACTTCCAACACGTCTCGTGGTGTACCGAAGATGCGTAGCGGAGCCATCCCTTAGGAATGGCTTTTGCCTGCGTCGAGCTATCGGGTCGAACCCTCCACTGATAGCTTGCGACTGGTGTTTCCACAGCCCACAGACTTTCGGCCCACAACCTCTCGGGATATCCCACCTTCAGCACATACCACCTCAATGTCGGGCTTTCGTCAAATTTGGTTATTCTGGCACACCAATGGTGAGGGCAAAAGTGGCAATATAGTAGACAATGGGGCTCAAAGGGATCTATCCCTAGCAAGGGATCTTTTAAGTTCCGGATATCGCCTGGTATACCATCAACTGGTTGCCCCAGGCCAACCCCTCGTATTCAGTGTCCCAATAGGAAGTAGTTTGTATTTGCACTATCCACGCCTCTACCTCTCCCTTTGGTGTTCGACTGATTGAACAGGAAAACCAGGGGCAAACACTACCTGTTATATAGGGAACTATGGACATTACTCTACAATATTCGTCCAAACAATGTAATCCGACAATCCTCATCTAACTCCTCATCATCAGATAATGAAATCACACACTCCTCCTCTGATTCTCCTTCAGAACTACTCTCAGTGTCGGTAATTTCACACAGTTCCTGATTCTTCGTAATAGGGCAGACCTTACAGTACTGATTGTGCCACCACTGAGAATCCCACAATTCTGTAAAAACCCCGTTAAAAATTCTTCTTTCCTCCTCCCTATCGATTGTCTCCTCGTCTTCCAATACTACTTGATCTCCAATTGAATACCCTTTAAAGAAATAGAACCCCCACCGACTCCTGCTAATTTTTAAGGATACCTTCCAAGTTTGAACCAGATTATTGACCTTCCTTGCTTCCAGGAACACACTAAAGAAGGGGCAACACTTATGCGCCAATTGCCTGCTGGACATTACTTTTGTCGCCTAAAAATAGTCTTTAGTCCGTCCTCAGACACATGCACGGCTTCCCACCGTCCTTCAGGATTAGTTGCGTGTTTGGCGCGAGTGTGGTGAGTCCAGCCTAGTTCTTTGGTCCTGACGGCAGTTTCTGTTGTTAACAAGATCTGGAACGGGCCAAGCCACCTTGGGGCGAGCGGTTCACTCCTCCATGCCTTGATGTAAGCCCAATCCCCGGGGTGGAAGGAATGCACTGCTACCTCCAATGGCGTTCGCTGCACCGCGATGCCTCGTTCCCTATTATCGGAGAGAATAGAGAACAGGGCCAGCAGATATTTTCTTATAAAGGCATCTTTGAAAAGTTCTAGGTTGGGGCTAATTCTCTGTGTGCTAACATCCCAAATTCCCATTCCATATAGACTCTCAAAGGGCGAGAGTCCTGTAGTGCTATGCGGCTTGGTCCTTATAGCATATAAGGCTAGGGGCAAAACCTTTGGCCAGGGCAATTGCGCCTGTTGCATCAATTTGATGATTTGTCTCTTTAAGGTCTGATTCATCCTCTCAGTTTTTCCTGAACTCTGAGGGTGCCACGGGGCATGTAGTTTCCAAGTTATACCCAAAGTTTCAGCTACTCGCTGTAGCACCCTCTGAGTGAAGTGTGTCCCGCGATCGCTATCTATTGATTGGATCAATCCATATCTACAAATAATTTGTTCTAATAAGATTTTGCAAACAGTCCCTGCCGTTGCCCTGGTCGTAGGATAAGCCTCCACCCAGCCAGTAAGTTGATCAGTTACTACCAGACAATGATTCCACGCTCCAGACTTGGGCATATCAATGAAATCACACTGTAAATGTTCGAAAGGGTGGACGGCCAAAGGTCTTCCTCCCATTTCTGCCTTTCTCGGGTTGTTCTTATTTACTCTTTGGCAAGGAATGCAGTGAGCCAAAATGGTGTTGGCGTGTGACCACACTTTCTTCCCCACATATCGTTGCAGAAAGGCTGAGATCAAAGCCTTAACTCCCCAATGTCCTCCCTCATGCAGTGCCTTGAGGACTTCTCTGATCACCCCCTCTGGTAGCCATTGTCTTCCATCTTTTAATTCCAGTATGCCATTTACCATTGTAGCTCCTTGCGCTTCCGCCAACTCCAACTCTCTTTGTGAATATACCAAAGGGGTGGATATTTCTTTACTGGTAGGTAGGAGAGCTGCCAAGAGAGCAGGGTTTAACTCTTTTTCTGCTGCTTTTCTTGCCAACTCATCAGCCAATCGATTTCCAACTATTTCTGGGGCGTTTCCTTTTTGGTGGCCTGGTATGTGAATGATAGCCACCTTGGATGGGAGGCTCAACGCCTCCAAAGTTTCTAGTACTAACTGATGATGGGCTAGATTCTTTCCCTGGGATGTTAGTAGCCCCCTTTTACTCCAAATTTTTCCGAAAACATGCACTACTCCACAAGCATATTTAGAGTCCGTCCAGATATTTACGGATTTTCCTTTCCCAATTTCTAAAGCTCTCTTGAGGGCGTACAACTCTGCAGTCTGAGCAGACATGGACGGGGGAAGGGGTCCAGATTCAACCTCGAGTCCTCCGTCCTCTACCACTGAATATCCTGTCATTCTTTTCCCGTTCACTACTCTGGAAGACCCGTCCGTGTATAAGTTCCATGCCTCCTTTATCTCTTCTTCCTGAAGGTCTTCTCTAAATTTGGTCTGCAGATCAGTTAGGGCAATGCAATAATGCTCATTACATATTTCTTTCCTGACAGTCTCTGATAACCCTTCAGCTGGACCACAGTGCTCAGTGGTGGTTAGCACCAGATCGGGTTTTTCAAGGAGAATAGCCTCAATTTGTAACAACCTACTATCCGTCATCCATCGCCTAGCCGTATGGGTGAGGATAGTTCTAAGTTGGTGGGAAGAATGCAGGACAATTGCCTCGAAAGGATATAGTTTTCGAGTTAATTTAACCAATTCTGCCGCTGCCGCGCAGGCCTGTAGACAAGTAGGCCACCCTAGGACTACAACGTCCAAATGTTTAGATAGATATCCAATCGGTTGGTATCGTCCTGCCTTCTTCTGAGCTAGCACTCCCTTGGCAACTCTATTACCCACGGTTACAAATAAGTGGCTAGGTTTCTTTGGGTCTGCCAGCCCCAAAGCGGGGGCCGATGACAAAATCTCTTTGATTCTTTCAAACAGCTTATAGTCTGACCTTTCTAGCACCAATACTTCGGGCTCATCCTTTAATAATTTCTTCAAAAAGGGTTGGACTATTTCTGAAAACCCTTCAATCCACTGTCTACAAAAATTAATTGTTCCGATAAAGCTCCTGAGCTGTCGCTTAGTCTTTGGCATTTCCAAACTACGGATTCCCTTCAACCTCTCGGGGTTGATGCACTTAGTTCCTTGCTTTAGTATTAATCCCAGGTATTTTACTTCTGGCTCACAAAACTGCAATTTCTCTTGGGATACTCTGAGTCCCTGTTCGCCTAAGAAGTTAAGAAGGCTAATACTGGCCTTTCTGACCGTTTTCCCTTCCGCCCCACTCAAAAGCAAATCATCCACATATTGCGTTAAAAGTACTCCCGGAGGAGGGGTCCATTTTTGAAGCAATTCTTCTAGAATTTCCCCAAAAATAGTGGGACTTTCTGTGTAGCCTTGAGCCAATACGCGCCACTGCCATCTGGTTAGTTTACCTGTTTCTGGGTGAGGCCACTGAAAGGCAAATATTGGGCGCGACACTGAGTCCACGGGCACACAGAAGAAAGCTGACTTTAAATCTATAACTGTGTACCAAACGTGAGTGTCAGGGATCTTTCGCATGATCGTATGGGGATCTGGTACTATGGGCGCCCTAGGGATCACTACCTTGTTTACTTCTCTCAAATCTTGAACCATTCGCCATGTCCCATTAGATTTCTTTACAGGTAGTATAGGAGTACAGTAAGGCGAATCGCTGGGTTCAATAAGGCCATCATCCAGCAATTCCTTTACTACGGGCTTAAGGCCCTCTTCAGCTTCTGGTCTAATGGGATATTGGGGTCTATACACTGGTACCTCTGTTTTTAAATGCATTTTCACTGGAGTAACTTTCATAAGGCCGGGGTTTCCTGGCTTCGCCCATACTATTGGGTCAATTTCAGCTTCATCCTCAGTCCTGAGGGCGGCCATCCTGACCTCACACACCTGGTTTTTAAGCAATATCTGTATTCCTAATTTGGCCATTAAATCTCGACCTAGTAGGTTCACTCCTGAATTTGGGGTCCACATGAAATCATGCCACAGCTTTTCATGTGACCCAGGTTTTAGCACCTCTAGGGGTTTTAGAACAGGAACCCGTTGCGTTAGGTTTTCTATTCCTACTATGTCACAATGTCCCCCAGAAAGAGGAAGTTGTCCTTCCCAGGTAGGTTGGCTCAGGCTAGATCTCGTGGCTCCTGAGTCTACCAAAAATTCGATTTCCTTTCCCTCTTTGCCCACCTGCAAAGTTAACAAGGGCTCTGCGCAGGCAGGACTTTTTACCAGGCAGCCCCTCACCTGCCCTTGTCCCTCTTCATTCTTTCTACCTTCCACAAGCTTTCCTCTACCTCCCTGGTTACTATACACTCCTCTCTCACGGCCCCGTCCACGAGTCCCGACCCATGGAGGGTTATTTCCTTTTATTTTCCATCATCTGTGCCATCAATTTCAACTTTCTCTTTTCCTTCTCCTCTTCCCTCCTTACCACTACCTTCTGAGCTTCCGTTAACAAATCTCCTATAGGTTTAGTTGTCAAGTCATCAATTTTCTGTAGTTTGAACTTTATGTCCGGGTAACACCCCGACACAAACTCCAGCCTCAGAATATTTACATTTGCTTGATCCTCTGGGTCTAGTCCGGTATACCGTCGCATATTTCGTTTTAGCCTTTCTAAATACTCGACTGGACTCTCATCTTTTCCTTGGGGCTGTCCAAAGGCTAATTTCATGCTAACGGTTTTAGGGACTGTTGCTTCTAGTCCCTTTAATAAGAAATCTTTCATTTCCCCACACTGCTCCCTAATATTATCAGCCTGAAAATCCCAGTTCCCCGGGGTTATCTCAGGGAATCTCTCCCTAGCCATCTGTTCTGTTCGGGCGCCATCCTGCGCCTGCCAAAGCCTTCTAGCATGACCCAACGCTTGGTTGGTATACGTTACTCCTGCTAATTGTTTGCAAATATGTAACAATTCAGTGGGCTTATAAACCATAGTCCCTAGAGCGTCCCTGAGTCCTGTCATGAACCCAATGGGGTCTTCTGGAAGATTAGGCAGTTGTTGTTTTATTACCCGAATATCGGAGTTAGTTAAAGGGACCTCTACATATCCAACCCTAGTTCCCATTGGGACTTCCCTTAATGGGTACTGAGCTGATGCACCGGGGCATTCATCAGTTATTTCAGCTGCCTCCTTTGCCCGTGTCCTAGACCTGGTGTTTGGTCGAGATGGGGTCTGCCCCATCTGTTCTACGGTCTTCTGTAGTTTATTAATTTGTTCTCTAAGTGGATCTAAAGGGGGGGAATACTCTATGGTGGAGGCAGCGCTTAAGGGACTGGCCTGGGCTGGGCCTAAATTCCTACCCTCCCGCCCTGCCTCTTCGTAAGAGGGAGGCACTGCTAACTGCTCAGCAGCCTCTGGTGGTGCTGTGGGCGGTGCTATGGGCTGCTGATAGTTAACAAACTCTAAGGGGTCAAATTTAGACATTTCCTCACCCTTTGGCTTGGTATCTAATAGGGTTCTGCTTACTGCCAATTTAACTCCTGGTCCAAATTTTATAATGTACCACATCCAGGAGTCGACATAGGCAGTACGGGGCGGATGAGCAACATAGAAGTTGTCCACCCTTTTAATATCATCGAAATTATTGGATCCGAGTTTTGGCCATCTTGGACTGATTTCTAGATTGGTCCAGACCTCTGTGCACATACGGACCATTTCCTGCTCTGACTGAAACTCCTGTACTTTCACCGATTCCCAATTTAGCAACAGCTTCCCCAATGGGCTGTTGCTAGGAATTCCTAGCTCCCCTCCGCCTCTCGGAGTTGGTGCCGGGGCGTCCCCCTCGAAATTCCTCCTTTTGGTCCCCGCTGGACCTCTTTTCCTTCCTAGACACCTGGTTTCCCATCCCACGGGAGACAAATACAAAAGGGAAAAGGGGTTTTGCGACAAGAGTAAGGGGTCTCTTGAGCGCAGACACAATAGGATTGCAACAACCACTCTCTCGACCTGACCCAGGGTACCGGATCACACAACGGCTACCGTAGGGAACTGCAGGCCCACTCAATCCTTCACTCATCCAACAACAACCAACCCATTCGGAGTTTCCCCACCTTAACTTACCAATGTCCGTTGGCCGGCCGGCTTGGAGGACCTCTTGCGTTCGTGCCTCTTTCCGAGTTCTTGATGCCGAGCAGCCGAAGCGTCGGGAAGGAAGCGGCTGCCAAAAAGGAGACAGGGGTACCCTCCGGTTCGCTTCACCGCCGCCCTCGTTCTGCTCGGCCTCAACTGGGCTGTGGCCCAGCCCCAACCGGGGCTGTTAGGAAATCCCGGACGAGCCCCCAAACTGTTATCCGGTTTCCCCAGGTAGGAAGCTCCCAAAATGAGAGACTGAGGCACGAAGGCTTCTTGTGAGGTTATTTTATTGCAAAGGAAAAACGCCTGCTGCAGAAAGCGGGGAGAAAAACAATTCACCACGCGGGGCAAAGGCTTTTCTCCAAAGAACAAAAGGAGTGGTACAATCTCTTATAGCCTGTCCCTTCCGGGCGATTTGGGGTGGGCGCACAATCTCCTTAAAGGGGTCAGAAAGTTAGTTGGCGAAAATTCATTGGATTAGTAAAAACACCTTTCAAACATGCGCAGAACAGATAACCGGATCTTCTTCTCTCCCTGGGGCCCCTGCATTCCATTCTTATCTACTACAAAGCATGTTGTTTCTATCTACTACCAGCGTTGTTTCTCAGTAAACGGATCCTTTGTCTTTCAAGAAACATTAGTCCTTGAGTCAAGAAGAAAAGCAAAAAGGAAGGGAGGGGTCGGGCCCGCTTTTACGGGGCCAGTTCTTTTCTCTCTGAATAAGTCAAACACAATTATCCTAACAATAGGTTTCCTATAAGGAGGCTACTTGAGGGCAGACATTTTGGACATTACTTATTCATAGGGTCACCATGGCAGAGGCGGCTTGACGACACATGACAAATGAGTCAGTATAGCAATTACAGGTAAAGAGATCACCTTATCTGGCTATTTATTGGCTAGGCTGCTAAGGTTTTACTAATACTGAAAATAAACAACCCATCTCCACCAATAATTCTGGCTTTTATACAGGGATAGGGAACATGCGGCACTCCAGATATTGTCGGAAGTCCAGCTCCCATGCGTCCTAGCCAGCGGAACCAATGCTTAGGGATCACAGGAGATGCAGTTCAACATGTGCAACAACACAGGTTCCCACTCCTGTTTTGTGTTAATTAGGGTTCTGGTCTGATGAAGCAATTGGCCGGCAGGGCTAAACCAAAGCAAATGGAAAATACCATGAGAACAGTCATCGCTTGCCAATGCTTGCAGCTAAAAAGGCAGTTAAAACTCTCAGAAGCGGCTTAAAGATTATTCAGTTTTATTCAAGCATAATTTCTCATTGTCTTTATTCCCCTTTTTGGCTCATGTGCAACCCCAGACTTCTAGAGCTATCCGCCACTCCGCTCCCCGAAATTGGAGAGTCCCGGGGGAAAAAACACGAAGAGAGCTAAGGGGGCTGCTCCACATCGGTAACGTTTTAAATACAAACTTGAGAACTGAGAAGGGGGCAGAAGTACGAGCGCGCCCCTCCCGCCCCTTCTCAAAGGAACCACCGAACCCCCCCCTCCTTCCTGCGCCTCTCCCTTTTCCCGCCCAGGAGGCCGTGACGCCACCCCCGCCAGCTGGAGGCCCCGCCCCCTGCACTCTCGGGGGGCGGGGCCTGCCTGTCTTCTTCCTCCTCCTCCTCTCGCTTTCCTTCTTCTGCTCCAAGGCCTGGCTTAGGCGCCGCCGGCGGTGGTCGTGCTCGGCTGAGGGCCAAAGGCGGAGGAAAGGAGACTCTTCCGCGTCAGGAGATGTCCCGGCCGAGCAGCGTCTCGCCCCGGCCTCCGGGAGGTGGGCCTCAGACGGCGGGCCCCGCGGCCGCCTCCGCCTCGTCGGCGTCCTCTGGCGCCGGTGGCGGCCGGGCTAAAGGGCTGAAGGAGATTCGCATCGACGAAGAAGTGAAAATCGCCGTGAACATCGCCCTGGAGCGGTTCCGCTATGGGGACCAGCGAGGTAACCTCCGGGCAAGGCTCGGAAACGGGAGCGGGTCCCTCCCTCCTCTCCAGAGTGCCTCCGTCTTAAAAGCACCCCGAGACCCGCCGGGGTGTGTGTGTGTGTGTTGTTGTTGTTGTTGTTGTGGGTTGCCGTCGTGAAAGTTGACAGGCCGGCTCACCACAGCCGTGTTAAGAGCCGTGGGTAGAGTTAGGTGAGCAGCCGCAACCCAAGCCGGAGCAGCCTATAAGTGCGCGTGCGGTTTTAATTACTAGATTTCTACCCTTCTTTTCCTCCCGGGAACCCAAGGCCATGTGTATGGCTCTCCTTCTCACAACCACCCTGTGAGGTGGATCAGCCTGAAGGGGTGCGACAGGCCCAGGGTGACTCCAGCGACCTTGGGTCCTAGTCTAGTAATACACAGGGTCCACTACACCCTGCTGGCTCTCCTACTTGGGGGGTGGGGAGGGGCCTGTAATTGTGGAGCCTCCTTTGCCCAGATTAATTAATTGTGGCCAGCAGAGGTACAGGAGCCTTAGCTCCCATTGTATGTGGTGGCCCAGCATACAACATACAAACATATAGTGTGTTATATACTATGTTATAAAAGCTGGGCCTCACCTTTTGCCCAAGTGTGCATTTAGATTTAGAACACTTTTTTTTTCTTTCTGACTTTATTTTTAACTTACATGGTGGTTGCACAGTTGCTGTCATTCACTAATGGGTCCCATCCCAACCCAATGCTGCAGCAGCAGCTTTCCCTCTGTCTGCCTCTCTCCCATGTTTTTGCAACAGTTGTCATTTCTGACCATTGGCCATGTTGGCTCAGTCTGATGAAACATGTTGTGTCAAGCAAAGAACACCCCCCCCCCCCCCGCTTATCTGAGTTGATCAGTTGGTGACTTGACAGCTTTCTAGAGTCTAAAGCAGTAAAAGATTTGTTGTTGGTTTTTTTGATGCTGCTCTTTAGGCCCTTTAATTGAAACTGAAATCAGAAATTAAAGTGGGACCTTGGTTATCCAAAGTATGGGAATACCCCTTTTTGTTTTCAAGACCATGTATATGTGTTGGAAATATATATACCCATGCACAAATGTTCTTGTAAAGGGCCTAGTGGTTGGAATGTAATTGCCTTGCCAGGTCACACTAAAGGACTCTACACTGTTTGCAACAGTGGCAGCCACATCTTTTAAAAGTTTCACGGGCAGGACGTGATGGTTATGGACAGCCCTCATAGTTTGTCATCGTCTCTTAGACACTGTATGTATCTTGAGAGGGAGCTTGTAGTTCACCACGTGGCTCACAACAGTTCATCAGTGTGTCCTCTGTTATCTAATATAATTTGAAGCCAAGTAAACTGTGATTCCTGGAATGTGTGACAGTAATCCCCTGTGTAACTAAATGTTCAAAACTATACATTGTATGAAGGGCCTACTTTGGCCCATCTAAAATCTATTGCTAATTAAATTCATTGGGTTACATCTATCAGATGGCACTAATATCTGAGCCAAAGTCACTCTGAATTTCATGGGCAACTAGGATAGATGTCTACAGTAAAGCAGACCCCTTAGAATTAGGTAAGACTGACTCGCAGGTAGATATGTTCAAGACAGCAATCTCAGTTTATTATCCTTAAGAAATGGTTGTGCTTCATCATGAAGAAGAACATTGAGATGGTTGAATATATATCCTGTGTTTCTCCAGAAATGGAATTTCCTTCGTCTTTGACCAGTACTGAAAGAGCATTCATTCACCGATTGAGTCAGTCTCTTGGTTTGATTTCTAAAAGTAAGGGGTAAGTAAGTATCTTGAATAACAATGATATTTCCATTTACATGAGTGATCACGTGTGTGTCAGAAGTAATCTTTCTGGTACATTTTAATTTTCCACATTTCTGCAGTGTCTTGATACTGTCAAGTCTTTCTTGCATGTGAGGAGGGCATGCATGTTTCTGGTTCAACAGTTCTCTGTGTGATTACTAACAGTTTATATTGCTTTCAAGTGGCCATGTATTGGTTCCAAGTTATACAGCCACTGCCTACACCAATTTGTCCTGCACCATGCTTTGTGAGGTTGACAACAGAGCAGCAGTAAACATTGGCAGTTATGGGTATACAACTTCTGTTATCCTGCTGTTTCTGATTTGAATAGCTTTTCAGAGATAAAATTGTAGGGTGCAAAGATGTTTAAGGTTATAAACTTGTTGATGCCTGCTTGAAAGTAAAGCTAATTGAAATCAGTTTTTCTAATTAATAACATCCTAGTTAATAATACCCTACTATAATTTTGCAATTGATAAATAAGACATTTAGCCTATTTTTATTTTGGGAACAAATCAAAAGTATTCAGACAGCTTTAAGTCTAATAGTTTTATATCAGTGTGAGCTCTGGTGTATTACAGTCCACATATTCAAACATATTATGCTGTAGGGGAGACAATGGATCATAATTTGCAAAGGCTCACACAAGAAGACACAAAACTTCTTAGGTTTTTTTTTCCTTTTTCCTTGCTGCTGAAATAGAGCAAATGAATGTGTCTCTGAAAACTACCATACTGGAAAGCGCTTTTTCAGGGAAATTCATTCAGAGGCTAAATATGTGAATAACCTTTGGAATATGAGATATTTGAAGCTAATTGTCTCATTCTGTTGTAGTCTTAGTGAACTCTTAGTTATCCCTATAGCATAACTGGAAGCTTAGACAGAATCACTGTAAAATAAGTTTTGCTGTCTCCTACGTCAGTGGTTCTTAACCTTTGTTACTCAGGTGTTTTTGAACTGCAACTCCCAGAAACCCCAGCCAGCACAGCTGGTGGTGAAGGCTTCTGGGAGCTGCAGTCCAAAAACACCTGAGTAACCCAAGGTTAAGAACCAGTGTCCTACGTCATTAAAGCCCTGTTACAGAAGATAATTCATTTTTACAGTTTTCTTTGAATTTGAAAAATTAGTATATGTCAACTAATAGCACATTTATCAGTTTCAATTGGACTTTATTAAACATAGCTATGTCCTGAGTTGGACTTGGTAAACCATTATGGTTGCTGTATCTGGGTCCTCAGTGGTCATGTAGAAACACAGAGAGCAACCTAAAGAGGGCACTGTTCTTAGTCTTTTTCTGTGCAGAACATGCAAAGGAATATGCAGGTGAATAGTTTATCCTAAAATAGAATCTACGATGGGCATTTACCTTTGATACAAAGAAGCATCATAGGTTATAGTTTTTAGCAGATGTTTAGTAATATAGGGACGTAGTGGCGCTGCGGGTTAAACCGCAGAAGCCTCTGTGCTGTAAGGTCTGTAGATCTTCAGCTGTAAGATCGAATCCACGTGACGGAGTGAGCTCCCGTCGCTTGTCCCAGCTCCTGCCAACCTAGCGGTTCGAAAGCATGCAAATGCGAGTAGATAAATAGGGACCACCTCGGTGGGAAGGTAACAGCGTTCCGTGTCTAAGTCGCACTGGCCATGTAACCACGGAAGATTGTCTTCGGACAAACGCTGGCTCTATGGCTTGGAAACGGGGATGAGCACCGCCCCCTAGAGTCGAACACAACTGGACAAAAATTGTCAAGGGGAACCTTTACCTTTACCTTTTAGTAATATAATGCTATAAAAGTATGCAGAACTGATCCAGCTTGTTGTCACTGTCCTGACAATAGTATTATATAATAGTAATGTTTAGTAATAAGCTGATTCTGTATCCCACTGTGAACCCAAGGCTATTATAGTATTCATTGTGTCATAAATGAGGGAATCTGAAACATATTGGAAAAACAACCAAATCATATTTTAGACTTAAAAACTAAACAGTTTTAAGATAATGATAATTAAAAGAAATTGATACTGCATTGACTTTACACTGGTACTTACAACTGGATCCTAATTTGAGATAGCCTTTTTGAAACCGTTAATTTTCTAGTAGCATTTATTTTGTCTACTTAGGTCCCTTACTTGGTCTGTTGGTATAAAGACCATTTGGGTGATAAATATGAAATATTTCAATTTTGTAGGAAAGGAGCAAACAGATATCTCACTGTGAAGAAAAAAGATGGATCAGAATTGGCACATGCAGTGATGACCTGTAATTTGACTCTGAACACAAAGCATGCAATTAGGAGCCTAGTACAGAGATTTCCTGTCACCAATAAAGAACGCACAGAGCTTTTGCCAAAGACAGAGAGAGGAAATGTATTTGCTGTTGAAGCAGGTATGTTGAGTGTCTTCTGATGAAAGATCTAATGGTGAATGATGGAAAGAGAAGTGTGTAACCAAGAGCCATGTTAGAAGGCATATGATGTCACAATTGTAGAGGCATACAAATTTGCATGTATGCAGTTTGCCATGTTGGGTCCTTTTGGGGAGAAAGGTGGCATAGAAATATTTAAAATGAATAAATGTTTCCAAGACCAGTGCTTTCCTCCCATCTGCTGCCAAGTCAATTCCAAATTATGGCAATCCTTTCCAGGATTTCCTAAATATAAGGCGCTCAGTTGGTTTATCACATTGTGCTAAGATGCCTCGGTATTTGGCAGTAGCTTGCTGGCATTTTGGGTTTTTGGAAATGTTTATAGGGAAGAATAATTGCTCCCCTCTTTGCAAGCTGATATTCTGATTGTGTTGGACACAGTTAAATATGCAAAGCTGAGCCAGCCTGTGAGTACAAACTCTGCTGACAAGAACGAAAAGCCTACCTTGGTATAAGTCTTCCATTCACAATTGAGCTTTCAGTTCTGCAGAGGTTCCCACTTGTGAAAGGGAGAAAAGAGGCTGCTGGTTTTCTCAGTGTCCACTCTACCAGGCTTCCCAGTGGCCAGGAGCAGTTTTTGAGGGTCTGCAGAGAGAAGAGTTAATTTGGGGAAATTCTCCTCTCCCTTCTGTGGATGAATACATTCTGGAAGCAAAACATAAAGGAAAGAGATAACTCAAGTTCTGCCCTTTTACTGAGCACTGTGGAGTGCTGTGCTGAAGAAACTTCAGCTCCATCAAACTGCGGGTGACTGTGTAAGGGACCAGATGGAAGAACGTCTAGTCACAAGAAGAGTGACAGCAGTCATTTTCACCAGTCATCTAAAAACCTGTTGTGGCTCATGTCATTGATGTTTAGACTGTTTATATTTCTGCTGATTTTTGCTGTGTGGTCATTAAGATGTTCCAGATTTTGATGCCAGGCTTACCTGGGATTTGCAGGACTTGGCTATATTGTTGGGACAGAGAAAGTTATGGATAATAGCTTTTTCTGTGGATAGTGTCTTAAACATTTCTATTAAATTCCTGCTTGTTCTTAGTGCCCAAAATCCACAGCAACACCTCTCTTCCCTTACTGCTTCCATATTGGCACCATTGTTAGCTGCCAGTGCAACTGTTTAAGTAGATTGCTTTGTCACCTGGAGTGGCTTTTCAACTATCGTATATGTTTGTTACTGGTCTACTAAGCAACAGTCAGTGGTTTGTTATGTATCACAGTAGATTAATACCCAGTTCATGGAAATCACTCTTTTGTTCTTTCTTAGAGAACAGAGAGATGAGCAAAACAAGTGGGCGACTTAACAATGGTATCCCTCAAATCCCAGTGAAACGTGGAGAATCAGAGTTTGATTCATTTCGGCAATCTCTGCCAGTTTACGAAAAGCAAGATGAAATTGTTAGAATTATTAAAGAAAATAAAGTTGTTTTGATTGTGGGTGAAACTGGATCAGGAAAAACTACACAGGTATGTATTTTACCAGAATTTTAAAAGGACATATTTTGTAAATTGGATCTCTGTATTTACATATGCTGACATCTACAAATTCAGTACTGCTTTGTTTTATCTACTAATAGAAATGAACTTGGGTAGCTTTGTTTTTACCCTCATTCTTGGCAGTAGTTAGAGCTATTCTCTGCTCTTGATGGGGGCAGCTGGCAGGTTCAGAGTATTGCACAGGCTTTCCTTTCTGCAGGCACACAAGGAGGATTGCTGTCAGAGGTGTGCCTGCTGTGACAGAAGAAGGTTCTGTCACTGCCCTGCTGGCTGCTTTCTGTGTGTGAAAGGAGGCGAAAGAACATATCCTAAGGGACACTGTGGATCTGCATGATCCGAAAACTTATCTCCTACATGAGATGAAATGTAATATGCCAGCCCTGAAGGTGGCATACTTAATTCTTCTTGTGTAGGGGGACTACTGGCTGGGAAAATATGAGATGTGGGGGGGGGGGCATCTAATTCAGTCTGTTGTTGGCTTGAACAAGCCGAGAATACTCTGTGGTTTCTGATGCTTGTCAGATTAAATATAGATAAAATGAACCTGTCTTGTTGGTTTAAATGAAACAGTAAACTGCATTTCTAAATTTAAGCAAATACTTCCCAATTTCTTTGTTGACTACACTGGAATTGGGGCTCGTACCTATAATACTAAATCACAGTTTAATGCTACACCAAATTTTTCCAGAAAGAATGGCACAGCCTTCTTGCCCCTTGTTTTAGCGGTGAATAAAATCATATGAGGTGGAGGTTTTTCACTGGAAAGAAGCTGATGTGGCTTATGGCAAGTCTAGGGAATAGTGGGAAATGGCCTGAAAACCACCATAATTTGCCAACCTGTCTTGGTATGGAATTGAGAATATACTTTTTTCTGTTTTAAATCTGTAGTTTGTGTGTTCGAAGTCAAAACCTTTTTATTCACTCTGTCCAGTTTATATGCATTTTAAAGAATTATTGTATTTTGGACTGAGTGGGAATGGATTTTTGATAGAGGGTAGTATATAAATGTTTTAAATAGAGATGCATGTTGTAAAATTTACATATAAATTCTCCTTGCAATATAGAGATTCTACAGCATTGTTAGTTGAAGAGTTATCAACAATGTGTCTCAGTTTCAGTCACTTGCCATGTGCAGTTTTTTCTTAACAGAAACAGCTGGGACAAAAATTGTACCAACACATCATTTGCCATTGGAGTTTGTTTGTTTGGTCTCATCCAATGTAATTTATTGGCAGAAGGTTGGCTTCAAGAGGAATGGGCAGAAGAATTCTCAATAGGCTCAGGAAATGCAAGACCTGTTTCTTGAACCCAATACCTAATCCTACACTTCTAAAAGTACTGCTGTTTTTATGTTGAAATTCTGAGCCTTTTCTCATAATTAGCAGAACACCTCTCTGTTCAGATTCCTCAGTTTCTACTTGATGACTGTTACAAAAATGGAATACCCTGTCGAATATTTTGCACTCAGCCAAGACGTTTAGCAGCAATAGCTGTGGCTGAAAGGGTTGCTGCTGAAAGAAGAGAGAAGATTGGCCAGACCATTGGTTATCAGATCCGACTGGAAAGCAGGTCTTGTCAATATTCCTTGTGCTATGTATTATTTTACCTATTGTTTATCTATTACGTGTAGCCTGCATAATTAATGTGTATACTGTCCAGAGACCTTTAAGCAGCAACCTTTGTTTTGCTTTATTATATTGTCATCTCACCTTGCCAGCAGAAATAAAACTAAAAAGCGCTCAAAGTGGCTAACAGAATCATCCAACATTTTAAAGAAGTTATAAACATATTAAAACAAGTTAAATGTAGAGAAATAGTAACAAATTAAATCATAATGATTAAAGCAATTAAGATGATCACAGTACATATACACAGTATATGCATCTTTTTTGCATGCCTGTGTAGAAATATTTTAGAGAACTGTGAAAGAAAATTGAGGAACTAGAATAAAAATTGAATACAAAATGTAATGTTTGTTTAGTGCAAACTGAGATGGGTAGTCGGTCGCTACTTATCAAACACTCTGTGCTTTTACGCCTTTGTTCTCATGTATCTCCTTTACCTTTAATTCAAGAGACTATAGATGGAACCAGATGGGTTTGGATTATTACTGCTATATTGTACTGCATAGGACAGTCCTAATTCCTCTTATTCCTAGAGGAGAGTGCATGAATGTGGTTTTCTGAGTTCCCTTTTCCAGAGTTAAGTAGGTAGCAGCAAATGGGTCTTTGCACTTCTGGTACCACATATGTAGAATGCACTTTGGAGGATTAAAAAAATGCTGTTTGTCTTACACTTATTTGGAGGCCAGGAATCTCATGGAAAATTCCTCATTGAGATGATTTACTAAAACAACCTAAACTGATGAGCACAAAGAATTCACTACCCTGTTTCCCCGAAAATAAGACCTAACCTGAAAATAAGCCGTAGTATGATTTTTCAGGATGCTCGTAATATAAGCCCTACCCCCAAAATAAGCCCCAGTTAAGTGAAACCCTGCCCTCCACCATTGTGCAGCAACCAGAAGAAGATGACATGACTGTATTTGAATCACTGTAGATGGTTGTACATGAAAAAAATAAAACATCCCCTGAAAATAAGCCCTAATGCGTTTTTTGGAGCAAAAATTAATATAAGACCCTGTCTTATTTTCGGGGAAACACGGTATGTATTCTTTGTATATGAGGATATCTTACGAGGATAACGGGATAACCTAAATTGACAAATATGTGATAACATGCAGATAGTTCTAACTATTTCATTCCTAAATTGTACTGGGTATTTTTTGGAATCTTAAATGATTTTCCCATTTTTACAGAGTTTCTCCAAAGACACTGTTAACATTTTGCACCAATGGTGTATTACTTCGTACACTAATGGCTGGAGATAGTGCGCTGTCAACAGTAACTCATGTCATTGTGGTAAGTATGGGCAGTAATTCCTTTTGTATCCACATAATTTACAATTTTGAACTGTGAAAACTAGCTTAAATTTTTTCAGAGCTTTAAGATAAGCCTTATTCAAGTCATAACATACTGTAAGAATAATAATTAGTGGCCTTGGACAAGCTGCCCAGTCCCAGGATGCCCCTCAGAAAAAGGGAATGGTTAAGCAAAGGACACATGTGCAGATTCTCTTTATAACTAAGACTGGGGAATCTTTACTTCTCCAGATGGTTAGTTCTACACAGAATATACTTCCACCATGGACAGTGATTAAGGATTCACCATCCCTTTTATTGTAAAGATGAGAAACAGCTGCGTGCAAGAAAACAGAACGAGATGATGAGAGAATAAGCATTGTGATCATGGAGGAATGATTTAACACAGCCTTAAGCTAGTAAAACAGAAATAGCGAAATCCAATTGAATCAGTGAAACTTACATGAATGTTGACTTACCAAAATCCCATTTCTATAGTGGATCTCCTTGTCATTAATAGTTGTATTTAGTTTTTGGAGTTTATGGAATTACAGTTTGTTTGGAATTCAAGCATCTAGATAAATATGTCATAATCCTGTGTTTCATGTATACTTGGCATCTTTGTGAAGAATATACATAGTCAAAAATTGCAACATTGTTAGAACTTTTACATTTGTAAAACAAATGTAAGTAGCAATGTAAAAATTTGTAAAACTTCCGTAATGTAAAATGTAAATGTGAATCAAATGTAAATATGTGCAAAACAAATGTTCTGTAATGTGTATGTATTCTCAGGATGTGTTAAGAAGAGGTATAGCTTGTTGTTTATGTTGCAGGATGAAGTCCATGAGAGGGATCGCTTCAGTGATTTCTTGTTAACAAAGCTAAGAGATACTTTACAGAAACACTCATCTTTGAAACTGATACTCTCTAGTGCTGCTCTGGATGTGAACCTGTTTGTCAGATACTTTGCAGGCTGTCCAGTAATATATAGTAAGTTCAAATTCTAATAGGAATCCATAGAGTAAATTTAGTTGAAAGGTGTTTTTTCTTCTTCTTTTACTTGGAATACTAACAAACAAGCCTTGGTAACAAATTGTTGTAATAACTGGCAAGGATTTCTGTCAAATATACAAAATTAAGTTTTGTGGTGATTTACTTAGCTTATATTAGAGACATCTATGAACATTTTGCATTGCATTTGTTTTATGTAATTTTTTATATTTTTATTATCTTTAAATGGCATACCAAGGCTGATGATGGTCAAGGAGAGTCAAGGGGAGTCAGACAAATGGAAATTCTTCAAGGAAAGTTAGAGATATTGATCAAAAGGAAACGAAGGTTAAGATATATTTGTATAATTTCTTGAGAAGCTGCTGTGAGAGGACAGTCTTACTTGTGGCAGTTGGAGAGTAGAAACAGTAAAATGCAAGTGCAATATCTACAGATGTTTCATAATATGGCTATATGATTTTGAAGATGTTTCTTGGCTGACACATGTTAATACTGAAACAAAATAAAATTGAACCTCTATGTGATAGTATTATTTTATTATGGAGAAGCTGATTGACTACTTGCGTCTGGATAATTTGTGTATTCAGACAAGGGGAATCAGTTTCATTTATACAAGTAAAGTATTTTGACAGATTATAGCAAATTGTGGCTGGCTGGGTGTATCAGCTAGCTGTGATTTACTCTACTCAGCTGTAAATTCCAGCACAGTACTGCTGTTACTATGAACAACACAAATGAAATTGGACATTAGCCTCCAAACCATGCTAGCAGAAGAAAAGCCTTTTACTGTAATTTGTTTCATTTGTAAAACAGAAAGTTAGGCTCATTTTTGTGTGCAGTTTAGCATAGAAACCTCTCTTTTCTAGGTGTACAGAAGAAAGTTACAGCATTTCTGTGCTGTAACAAGCATCAGAAGTTTACATTAAAAAAACAGCTAAGACAAAAATAGACTACAATAGTTTTCTAAGATGTTCAAGAAAACAGTACTGCTCATGTGTTGTTTGGATTTTGCACAGAGTTATCATAGGTCTACATTTCTATGTTCATTAGTCAGCATAAAATAACAATGAAATCTTTATTTTTACAGTGGTCCTATATAAAGGAAACAGACAAATATAGGACTACAGAAAGCTGTTTCAGACAGCAAATATATATTTGCAAACAGTAGCAATCCCCATTTGCAAACGCTTCATTTCACCTGGCTCTTTATTATCCACTTCTGGTCTATTATTCCCTTCACATGCATGGCCCTGTCCCACAGAACTGCATGCTTTAAACTTTGTATGTAAAGTAAGTGTTGTACTAACAGGAACATTCTATTTACAGGATACCTGTAATTGGGTAAATATTTGTTGTTGCTGATGGTGGGTGCTCTTAATCAGCTACCAGACTAGACAAGGTTCACTTGGAAGTGAACCTTGTCTAGTCTGGTAGCTGATTAAGAGCTTAGGAAATTAATAGGAAATTAATGATTTCCTATTTTAGTATTAGGAAAAAGGGAAGATAGAAGTTTGCTAAAGGAGTAGGGCTGTCATCAGTTTGTTAATGTGAACGTGTTTCAGTAGAAAGGATCAGTACTTGCTGCATTATATAACAAGATAAATAGAGTATTATTTGGAGTCAAAACATTTACCTTTTTTTGAAGGTTTGCCTGTTCTTTGTCCACTGGGCTAAAATGTATGTATTTGTGGGTAGCTTTTACTGCCATTCTGAAAATTCAAGGTAACTCATATATATTTATATAGGGACATGGTGGCGCTGTGGGTTAAACTGCAGAAGCCTCTGTGCTGCAGGGTCAGAAGACCAGCAGTCGTAAGATCGAATCCACGCGACGGAGTGAGCTCCCGTTGCTTGTCCCAGCTCCTGCCAACCTAGCAGTTCGAAAGCATGTAAATGCAAGTAGATAAATAGGTACCACCTTGGTGGGAAGGTAACGGCGTTCCGTGTCTAGTCGCGCTGGCCACGTGACCACGGAAACTGTCTTCGGACAAAACGCTGGCTCTATGGCTTGGAAACGGGGATGAGCACCACGCCCTAGAGTCGGACACGACTGGACTAAATGTCAAGGGGAACCTTTACCTTTACCTTACCTTTACTGCCATTCTGAAAATTCAAGGTAACTCATATTTATATTACCACTTATATTTTCAGTACCAGGAAGACCTTTTGAAGTCAAAGAAATGTTCCTGGAAGACATATTAAGAAGTACAGGCTATACAAATAAAGAGATGATCAAATACAAAAAGGAAAAACAGCGAGGTTAGTATCTGTATTCGCAGGTGTCAGAAAATAGATATTTCTGTTCTTATCCAAAAGTTGCAAAACATATTTTTGTTAATTATACCGTAAAATATTAATGAGAAAGAATACCATGCAGTTTAGTTCTGACTTTTTTCTTCTTTCCATGAAACATAAATTACGTTATCAAGAGGAGAAACAACAGACAACTCTGACTGAATGGTATTCTGCACAAGACAATAGCAAGCTAGAACTTCAACGACAAAGGGCAGTTCCAAATGTAGCTGAAGATAATGATCTGTTGGATGATGGCGGTGACACAGTTTTCAGTCAGTTGGTATGCATTTTTCTAAGGTTTCCACTATTTTGTGGCAGTAAGAATTATTACCAAACAGAACAGTGATCTGGTGTGTACACAAAGTTCTTAGTTGGCTTAGCCTTTTCTTTTTATAGGCAGTTCCGTATGCACAACAGGGAAACGTCTGTTGACTTTACGGAATTGTGGAGTTGGACCCCTGCCTCCCCTTTCTAAATAGAATATTATGATTCTTAAATCTTAAGTCAAAAGTGACTGTGACAGCCTTCTCTTGTGCCTTTACAGAGGGAGCAGTTCCATATTTCACAATTGAATGAAATTATTTCAAATTTAACTTATCCTCTGCAACATACATTCTCTGACTTTTGCATGTTAATAGGTACTATAAATGTAGGAGGGAGGAGCTGCTTAAAGGTGAAGCAGTGCTGAAGAGCTCAATTCTGCTTGTGGGTCTCCTGTATATGCCACTGGGTTGGTTTTTATTTTATAGAAAGTATTACTTCCAGGTTGATTTCATGAATAATGATATATGATATAGAAAGCAGCATTATCAAGAAGTTTAAAGTTGCCTACCAATTTTTGTAGGTATGAAGGAATGGCTATAACAAATAATAGCTGTTCTTAGATGGCTTATAACAATGTTTCCCAGCCTGGGGGGTCGCAAAGTGTTTTCCAGGGGGTCATGTTATAGCCCTTGTTAAATTATTTTCTCTTTGACCTTTCAGAGTGGTATATTAAAGTTGGCTTGCATATGTACCCTGTTTCCCCGAAAATAAGACCTAACCTCAAAATAAGACCTAGTATGATTTTTCAGGATGCTCGTAATATAAACCCTACCCCCAAAATAAGCCCCAGTTAAGTGAAACCCCGCCCTCCACCATTGTGCAGCAACCAGAAGAAGATGACATGACTGTATTTGAATCAATGTAGATGGTTGTACATGAAAAAAATAAAACATCCCCTGAAAATAAGCCCTAATGTGTTTTTTGGAGCAAAAATTAATATAAGACCCTGTCTTATTTTTGGGGAAACACGGTATGAGAAACAGGCTCTTTGAGGGAGAGAAAGAAGCCTCTGTATTCTGAGAAGGGATGACTTTATTCCCATTAAAAATGCCTTTTTATGCAAATGTGGCATGGGAGTTGCAGGTTACTTGGCTATTATAAAAGGGGGTTTGGTTTGCAGCTTGAAAAAACTTGAGAGCCACTTGCTTAGAAGCTGATGTTAACATCTGTTCTTGTTTACAGGCTGAAAAAGATGTCAACTGTCTTGAACCTTGGTTAATTAAAGAGATGGATGCTTGTCTTTCTGACATTTGGCTGCATAAAGATATTGAAGCCTTTGCACAGGTGTTCCACCTTATTTTAACTGAAAATGTCAGTGGTGAGTACACATTCTTTATGGAACTATGCACTTTAAAAATAATTTTTAGGCCACAAAGGCCACCCTAATATGACTGGGAGTGGGGTGGAGTTTTAGGTTCATACTGTTTATAAATGAGATGCAATTTCTTGGAAAAAAATAGTTTTTTGGAATTCTGTACAATATTCTTTGAATATTTTATTATTCTGTGATATTACTTTGAATACGTAGGCTGTGACATAATGAAGTATTACAATATATTTGCAGTGTTTGCGTTTTTTTCAAAGCATGCAGCTTGATCCTGCGTCCAGGAAGTATGCATTGGTTTCTAATCAAATGTAATGCACATAAAAGGTTGATTGAAAATGTACTCGGAAACCTTTTGAGAATAATGTAATCTTTGGACACTATTAAAAGAATAGTTAATATAATTTGAGCAATCTTTTAAAAAAATGTATGCTAAAAATCCATTTTCCCCATCCCAGTTGATTACAGGCACAGTGATACAAGTGCAACAACCTTAATGGTAGCTTCTGGAAGAGGTTTCTTGAGTCAAGTAGAACAGCTGATTGGTATGGGAGCAAATGTTCACATCAAATCATCCAATGGCTGGTAAAATAAGCATAGTAACTTTTAAAATTATTTCTCTGTGTGACCGAGAGAGATTGGGAAATAGAAAAAGTAGTTGTAGTGTTTGACAAATAGTTGCATTGGGATGTATCCTAATTTGTAGTATTGATTTTTAAATTTCACAAACAATATTGTGGCATTTTAATTTGAACTTGTATCCTAAATACAGTAAAAGAAAGGTGTGTGATTTACCAAAGAAATTGGAAAATTGCAGAGGGGAAATGGGCGTAGCAATGATTATAGTGGGTTATTGGGAGGGGTAATCTGTAAATGATGCTTTTAAAGAAATAATCCATTATCACTGCACTGCCGCTACTACACCATGCACTGTCTGGGATCCTGTAGGCCTCACTGACAAATAGAAGAGAATTCACTATTTTTGAGAGTGGCTTAAAGTTCAGGCAAACTATTTCAGCAGCAATATACTATAGAAGTTAGCTCAGCCTTCCCCAGCCTGGCGATTTCCTGTTGTTTTTCAATTGCAGCTCTCATCTGTTTTGAACTACAATTCCCACCAGTCTTGAATAACATTTACAATGTATTGGAGTAAAATGGGCAGTGAGCTATATTGCCAGACTTCTTTAGCTTCTTAGCCAAAGTTTGTGGAATTTCTCATCCTGGTTTTAATGTTCATGTTAAACAAAAAAATAAGCTGGTTGTTGTGGGTTTTCCGGGCTGTTTGGCCGGGTTCTTAAGGTTGTTCTTCCTAACGTTTCGCCAGTCTCTGTGGTCTGCATCTTCAGAGGACAGGAGTCAGAACTCTTTGTGCTCAGTTGCAGTTTTTTGGATAGTTGAGTATTTATAGCTGTGGGAACAGCTTTTGTCCTTTTCAGGAGATTGGGTGATTATGGTGATCAGCGTGTTTTTGTTGTGGGTGTATTGTTGTGATAAGGGTGAGAGATGATCTGTCACTGTGATTGATGGGTGTCGCTAGCTGGTCTTTTGTGTGCAGTGATCACTGGTCCTTGTGGCTGGGTAGAGTTTGTTGACCTTTTGCAGGCTGTATTTTTCAGTGCTGGGAGCCAGGCTTTGTTGAGTTTTAAACTTTCTTCTTTTTTGTTGAAGCTCTGCTGGTGTTTGTGGATTTCAATGGCTTCCCTGTGCAGTCTAACATAATGATTGCTGGTGTTGTCCAGTACTTCAATATTTTGAAATAGAATTTCATGTCCAGCTTGTTTTAGGGCACGTTCAGGGCATGTTCAGCTACTGCTGATTTTTCCGGTTGTTTTAGTCTGCAGTGTCTCTCATGTTCTTTGATTCTGGTGTGAATGCTGCGTTTTGTGGTTCCAATATATACCTGTCCACAACTGCAAAGTATCTGGTATACTCCTGCAGTGGTGAGGGGGTCCCCTTTTGTTCTTTGCTGACCGTAACATTTGTTGTATTTTTGTGGTGGGCCTGAATACTGTTTGTAGGTTGTGTTTTTTCAAAAGTTTCCCCATGCGGTCCGTGACCCCTTTGATGGCAGAAATACTTTATTTGCGGGTGGCTGTTTTTCCTCTTCAGTTTGGTGTTGTTTTCTTGGTTTGATGGCTCTTTTGATTTCATTCTCCAATTCAGATGGGCCCGAACTCAACCACAAACCTCAGTACCCTGCCCCTAGTGGGAGAAAGCCCCCTGATGGCCCCTCTGAGCAAGAGGAGCCATGGCCAGTGGTCAGTAAATCAAGGGATCCGCAAGGCCAAAATGTTTGGGAACCACTGGTGTAGTGGACAGAGTGACTGAGTAGGTTTCAAGTGGTGACAATCCCTGGGTTCAAATCCCTACTTGGTGATGTAAACTCACTAGGTGTGTGAAACTGGTAAACTCATTCCTTAAATATCTCACTTTTCTTGAAAGCCTTGATAGGGTCACTGTAAGTCTAATGTAACTTGATGGCATATAACACATACAAGACCAAACAGAACCTGAACTATTAGAAAGCGTGTAGACGTTTTAAACATAGCTCTAATGATTATAGGGCTGAAGATTAACACCCTGGTAGGTCAGAGAATCAAAACTAAGGTAAAATTCAAGCTACAGTAAGGGTCCAGGGAATATAAGGTATATTTATACCAAACTGCTCCAATACATTAAGTAATTATCATACAAAGACTGTGTGCATAGGCCCTTTCTCTGGGGGTGTGAAAAGTATAATCTTCCAGATGTGGTCAGACTTTAGTTTCCATATCCCCTTACCACTCACTGGCTGTGCTGACTAGGACATCCCGCCATCCCATCTCCTTCCCACGAATATCCCCGAGGACCCATCTTTCAGATCCTGATGCAGAAAAACTCACAAGGCCACCCAGCAAGCACTTCTACCAGGGACCATAGAGATGGGGAAAGGAGAGGTAGGCACATGGCTTCCACTTCCAGTTCGTGTTTGACATAGAGCTATGAAGGCAATAAAGGAGCTGTTCATAGAGCTATGAACAACATCCATAGCTCTATGTTCCATCCCTTTCCCATGGTGCCCCTGGTTGGGTTTCATGACGCCCCATGGAGCTGCGGCACACAGTTTGGGAATCCCTGCACTACACCAACACTGATCTTGGTTTGGAATGAAATATTCAATTCAGTTAATAACTCAGGCGTATAGTTTTGACTCAAGTTTAAACAGGAGTCATTTGCAGATGCTCATTTTCCCTGTTTGGGGAAAGTTGGAGAGAAAATGTGAACACTATAAATATATTCTCACTCCAACAAGGTGCAAGGATTAGAGATATTTTCATCTTTGCTTTCGGTGTTGCAAAATGAATTGACCCATAAAAATCTTTCAGTGACAAAAAATGATAGGATCATTGACATAAAGTTGTTGTGGTTTCAGGAACTCTTTCTTCAGAAGTGGTACAATTAGTGAATTTTATAATGATATGGAATAACATGAGCTTGGAAGAGCCAATGTGATAGAGTAAGAGACTAGTAATCAGGAGACCTGGGTTCAGATCTCTGCTTGGTCACAGAAGTTCAGAGGGGGTGCCATTGGTAAAACTTGTCCTTAGATATCTTATAGATGTTTTGATACAAATCAGATGTGACTTGATGGCACATAACACAATGTAAGATTGGAAGTGATGCTCTGAATGTAACTAAAAAAAGATTGAAATTATTTTTTGTGATTTAAGTTATGTGCTTATGTAAAATGTTTGATTAATGTATTTATAATTGTTATAGGACAGCCTTGGACTGGGCTAAACATTTTGGACAAACAGAAGTGGTCGATCTGTTGGAGTCCTACTGGTAAATCTGTTGTTGATTTCTCAAATGCATTAGGGTAGGAATGGGCGAAGTACGGAGCCAAGTTCCTCTGAATCTCCCCGCACCCCATCATTGTCCTCTAGATCAGGGGTCCCCAACTCCCGGTCTGCGGCCCAGTGCTGGTCCGTGGACTTCCTGGAACTGGGCCGCGGAGATGGATCTCTGCCCCCCCGCCCGCCTGCACGGTGGGCGTGTCGCGCTCGTGGAGGGGCGTGTCACGCTCGCGGGTGTGTGCAAGCGCGATACGGCCCTCTGTGAGCGCAACATGCCCACCCGCGAGTGCAGGGGTGCCCCCGCACACGGAGGCCGCACCCCCCAACCGGTCTGCGGTCCCAAAAAGTTGGGGACTGCTGCTCTAGATCACAGATGATGCTCCCCAGATCTACAGTAGATGTTATTCTCCTTAGGCCTATTTTGTACCCTGGAGTCTTCTTTTAGAAGCTGGGAGTGAGTGTTTTGTTTTAATGGCCTTTTAAAACTCGAAATAGGTGCACAAGGGTTGGAAATTATGCTTATGACAAATGACATCCTTCTGAGGTTTTTGTTTTGTTGGGGAGGAGCAATTTATGATTTCAAGACAAAAAAAAAAGATGGCAGATAATGAGAGTTTTGGCAGTGGGTGGTGCGGTGGAAGGCAGAAATGCCCTCTGGGATCCTTGGAGGTTGCCCAGCCTTCTGCTAGAGCAGTGGTCCCCAACCTTTTTAACCCTGCGGGCTGGCTGGAGAAGGCGGGGCACCCCCGCGCTCGTGCGAAGGAGCGCATGCGCTTTTGTGCATGGGTGAAGGAGCGGGAGGGCGCTCGTGCAGGCGCTCGCTTGCTCATGCGCATGCACGAAGGGTGGCGCAGTGCTTGGGAGGGCACTCGGGAGCATGCGTGAAGGGCGGCATGGCGCTTGGGGGGCACGTGTGCGCATGTGCAAAGGAGTGGGGGAGCACTCGTTTGGGCGCAGGCACATGCGCACATGCACAAAGGGGCTGTGCGGGGAGGAGTGCGTGCGGGGGTGGGTGGGTGAGGTCTGTCTCCGCGGCCCGGTCCGGCTCAGGCCGGTTGGGGACCTTTTCACTAGAGAATTATCTCATGGAGCTGCCCATTCTCATGAGGTAAATCAGGAAGTTTATCGAAGCTCTTGGTCATGCACTCTCTGTACTTGAATCAAAGCCTGTCTGATTCTTTCTAAAAATCTGTCTGATGTAGCCCAATGTACTAGTAAACAAGAACATTTCAGTGTAAAGTTAAAGCAAGTTGTAAGGAGTTTCTAAAAATAATTTGAAGAGATGGTTGTTGTAGGTTTTTTGGGCTGTCTGGCCGTGTTCTTGAGGTTTTTCTTCCTAACGTTTCGCCAGTCTCTGTGGCCAGCATCTTCAGAGGACAGGAGTCAGAACTCTGTCTGTGCTCTGAGTTCTGACTCTTGTCTTCTGAAGATGCCGCCACACAGACTGGCGAAACTTTAGGAAGAAAAACCTCAAGAACACAGCCAGACAGCCCGAAAAAACTACAACAACCATCGGATCCCGGCCGTGAAAGCCTTCGAGAATACAATTTGAAGAGACTTATTAGCCAAAATCCTATTGTGTAAATTTATACTGGTGGAAGCTGATAATGTCATCATCTGGTGCTGATAAAATTTAATTTAAATTGAACACTTCCTATCCTCCTGTTTCAGGTTCTGATGCTCCCTAGGGCTTCCTTTTGCCCTTGCGGAGCCTTGGGATGCGAAAGGGAAGCATTTAATAGCCAGAAATCATCACCGGTAGTCCTGATACCCAGAGCTGTGACCAGCCATGATTTTTTTTTACTACTAAAGTGCCCCTCTTCTTGTTCTAAAAACTTCCTCAGGGTAAAAGGGAGCTGTAGGGTGCTTTGGAACCTGAATATGAAGGATAAGAAGCTTTCAATTAAATTAAATTTACCGGCACCAGATTGATATGTTATGAGCGGGTGCTTTTGTTGTGTCAAAAGTCCTTGGGTTCATAGAAGGCATCCAGATATTTCCATATTGTACACATACTGCTGTGTTTAAGTTTTTGTTATCTATTTCAGTGCTTCACTAGAGTCTGGTAACCTAGATGAAAGTTCCTTGGTCCATGCTAATGCAAGTGAACTTAGTGCTGAAGATCGAGAAATCCTGAAAGCTTATCATCACAGTTTTGATGATGAAAAGGTGGATCTTGACCTGATCATGCACCTGCTGTTCAATATCTGTCATAGCTGTGATGCAGGTTAGTATTAATAATTATTAATACTAATAAATAGTATTAATAATGATGTATTAATAATTATGGCCAACAGCCAGTAGTTTATTTCTTTATCTAATATCACCACACGTGGTGCTTTCTCCCTCCTCACCCCAGTCCCTGTGTAACCCTTTATTGTGTGAATACCTGCTCCAGAAAGTTTCCAAGCCATTTCTGGAGCAAATTTCTGACATAGGGGATTGAGGAGAGGATTACAGATTCTGGCAGAAGCAGCAGGTTCCAGTAGAGATATAGTGTTGGCTTCTGATACAGACTCACAAGTTTTAGAACCAGTTACAGGAGAATGATGTGCACTGTGTTTCGGCATATAAGCTTCACTACATATAAATGCCAAGTGCAAATCAAGGCCTGCAAGTTCCATCTGTATCTTTACTTGTGTATTTGACTAAACTGACCTTTTGGTATCAGTGAGTGAAGTCTTCCAAAGGTTTATATACTTCAGCTACTGTGTTTTTGTCCTTACAACTAGATATGATGGGGAGTTTGCATCATAACTCTTTTGTAGCTGGGGCTTTTACAAGCAGGGTCTGCATGAGTGAGCAGAGTATGGACACCCAAATGCAGCCTCCAGCAGCCCTAGGCTGCCCCACATGCCCCCCCCTTTTACTCAAAAAGTCCTATTGTCCTTCTCAAGGATAGGATGGGACAAATTAGCCATGTTCGAAGGCCATAGCACCTCTGTCTCCTGCACACTGCCTTCCAAGTTTTACTTTTTTAAAAATTGGCCACTAGTGGGCTTTTTCAATTAAAAATATCTGGATAGTGCTAATCCGATGTTTTGTTTATTGTTTTGTCTTGGTTGTAAACTGCCCATAGTGGCCTTTGGTTAGATGGGCGGTATGTAAATTAAATAAATAAATAAAATCTTCTTAAGAAGTTTTTGCTCTGTTGAACTGTTCGTAGAATCTTACTTCTTCATTGGAAACTGTTCTTTTCATCACATGTCTTGGCCATTTATTCATCAGAGAATCAAAAAAGCTGTGGTTTTGCTGGTGCTGCAACTCAGTGCTGCCTCACAGTGTTTTGAATAGCACTACTGTGTACAGAAATATATTTTAAAATTAATAAATCATTTCTGTTTAATGGCTTACTTTGAAGGAAGGAATTTGATTTCCAGAGAATAATATTGTATAAATAAAAACATCATTTTAAAAATTCAAATCTTGTATTTATCTGATCTTTATTAAGGATATGTATGCTTATGTTTGGGGTGAGGAGTTCATTATTTTTATTTAAAGACATCATTTCATTATATAGTAAAGAAATAAATGATTTCATTATTTAGCAATACTTAAAAAAAAATTTTTTACAAAGCTAATTAGCCACTTCAGTCATGTCCCTTCTGAGTCCAGCCACATCCCCTTTTGGGACCGCAGCTTCCTAGCTACTGGCCAATCTGAAAAAGTACACTTGTCCTCATCAAAGCTACCCATTCTTACCTACCGGTTTGTAGATGTAGATGGACAGGCTTCCCCCAAGCCTCATTGTCACTGTTGCTACCACGTGTAGTGCATCCCCAGCTAGCTTTCATTTGAACTAGCCTGTATTGGAAAAACAGATGTTATGCACAACTTCCTCTGATTTGTCTTCATTTATTTTTGCCTTCTAGGAGCAGTTTTAATTTTTCTTCCTGGATATGATGAGATTGTTGGCTTGAGGGATCGCATTCTATTTGATGACAAAAGGTTTGCCGATAACAATCACAGGTAAAAGTCTGCACCACTTTAATTTTTGACTTTTTATTGTACTTCTTCTCATACAGAACTACTCTTCATTTAATTTCATTCATACTCCTTTGCTTCTAGATTCCAAGTTTTTATGTTGCATTCAAATATGCAGACATCTGATCAGAAGAAAGTGTTAAAGGCCTCACCTCCAGGCATACGCAAAATAGCAAGTATCAAGTGATTTTTCAACCAATCATGAATCTTCATTTTTGTTTGTGAATTGTTGCTACAGTATAACATTTATGTTCCTACAGATACTTTCTACAAATATTGCTGAAACAAGTATCACAGTTAATGATGTTGTCTTTGTGATTGATTCCGGAAAAATGAAGGAGGTATGTTATCCCAAATATATGTTATAAACTTAAATTTATAAACTAGTATTGCTTGGTAGAGGAATATAAAGCCTTACATAATGCAAACAAAGTATTATTGTTTTCCCTATTTAAAGTAAAATTTTAGAACACCATTTCTAAAGTACAATATGCAGTGAAATAACTTCATATAGAACTCTTGGTAATTTAGTTTTCTTAGTGATGCAAATGTTCATGTTGCCATTGTCATCAAAATGGATTCATAATTCCACTTTTCCCCCCACCATTTTAGAAGTCCTTTGATGCATTGAACTGTGTAACAATGTTAAAGATGGTATGGATTTCTAAAGCTAGTGCCATTCAAAGGAAGGGCAGGTAATGCCAAAGTTATTTCTTTTGTATAGCAAGGTTGGAAATATATTTTAAAAAAAGAAAGGTGTAAAGCTTTTGCTTCTGGGAAACTAGAATTACTGTTAACAGGAAGAAGTTTTTGAAATAAGTTAAAGTATTGATTTTTTGAAATACCTTAAATATATTGATGAAAAAAATACTTCTAGAAATTGCTGGTAAGAACCTAATAATTGATTGATAGTTTGGAAGACATGTGATTATGCGTTTCTCACTACATCTTTGGATCACCCTGATATTAGATTACTGTTGTATCATATTGCAAATTATTTTGGCTTCTAAAACAGGTATTTCTAATGAACAGAATCTCTAAGATTACGTTTTTTCTATTTTGAAGATATTATTGAGATCTGTTTTGGTGCCTTTTTTTTTTTGCTTAAATTCCACTATTTTGATTGACCTTCAATACTGCTTTGTTTCCAAGGGCAGGACGTTGTCGGCCTGGAATTTGTTTCCGACTTTTCAGTAGACTAAGGTTTCAAAATATGCTGGAATTTCAGACTCCAGAGCTCCTAAGAATGCCTCTGCAGGTGAGTGATCTTCCTCTGTTCTTTCATTAAATCTGTACTTTAGCCATTCTCCCTTCCCAGCACTCGCAGCTGTTGCTACTTAATTTGCTACTGGCTAATTTTGTGGCAAAAGTGCTCCTTTTCCTCTAAAGTTGTCACTATGCTTCAGTGTTGTGGCAGCAAATGTAGTCAAAACATACCTGGAGGAAGTGGGCTGCAGCCCATGTCAACTATTGCCAAATAAAATTTAACTAGCTTTGAAAGTGTCACAAGGCTCTTTAATATTCTGAAGATAACAGTTCTGCTTTAAAATAACCGCTGAAATCCTGTTGCTTAGTGTAGGAAAAATTCATAACTTTCAGTCTGTTTCTAACTAGCAAGCCAGTGTGGGCACAGGGACTGAGAACTGCAGTGTCTCTCTTTGCCAGCTAGGAACGGTTTGAAAGTGGTAGATTTTCGTAAGCTAATTAACAGGATTTCAGCCAATATGTATGGCTAGTACAACCTTGTTTTGAAGCCAGATTTGTACTTCAGGAAATTCTATAATGTGCTTCGGAAGAAGGTATGAGCTCCCTGCATTGTTTTAAAGCAACCTGGTTTGTTCCACCAGTTACTTTTTCATTACGCAACACACCACCAAATCTAAGAAGTGGTGGAGGTCTGGCTGTTCAATGAATTGCAAGTATATCTAGTCTTAGCGCTCCCAATGTCCAGAAGTTGTCCATGTGGTTCTAGTGAACTTTGTAATGCCTAAGTGCTTTGAATATACGCTAGACTGAATTCAACAATTCTTCCACTGATGGTAATGTTTCATATGCAGAGTTCCAAACAGAATGCTCCTACCCTGCAACCCTATGAAATTTCTGTAAGGCTGCAGTCTGTTTCTGATTTGTTTTGGATTAAGATTTATTGAACTGTATGGAATTTACTTCTGAAACCATACAGTATTGTGCTGTAGATGTATTTTTTTAATGTAAATAAATCATACTGTGTTTTGTTGCTTTAAAAAATTTCTAGGAGCTTTGTTTGCATACAAAACTGCTAGCTCCCATCAATTGTCCAATTGCTGACTTTTTAATGAAAGCTCCAGAGCCGCCACCTGCTTTAATTGTGAGAAATGCTGTGCAGATGCTTAAGGTGAGTAAACAGAATGCAGCTTTGTCAGTTCTTGTATTTTTAGCCATATCTGGCTTCTATCACACCACTTAAAGAAAGTATTTAATTTTGGCATCAATGTTTATTTAATACCCGCTTGCTCCTCAGTCCTGAGATATTCAGAATCTTGCTAACTTTCTGGCTTGTTCAAAAGAATGTCTCAAATACAGTTTACTGAGCACATCCAGGGAGCGTATGTGTTGATATGTATCCCATCAGACTTTGGAACTTCCTCCTACGGGAAGCCAGGCTTGCCGCATCTTTGCTATCCTTCTTCAGGCAGGCTTTTCCTTAGTGACTATCTGTCTAAGAGAGGTTTTAAAACAAGATGGCTTATGTTTTTGTATTTTAAATCTGTTTTTTCCTAACATTTTTAATATGTTCATTTAATAAATAAATATTTATCTGCTTCAAAATTTCTTTGAGCTGTCTTCCCAATTCCATTAATGCCTGACCAAACAAAGGGTCTGACTCTGGAAATATCTAATCAAAAGTTACTGCTCTTCATTCATTCATTCATTCATTCATTCATTCATTCATTCATTCTGGTTACTTATATAAACCCCCCCCCCCCATTAGTACTCAGCACTATTCTGGGAAATTTACATTAAAAACGTGAATTTCCCTGTACAGCTAGACATTCTGTAAATAATTAAGACAGCAAGATAATTAAAACATCAAACATACCATAAAATGACAGGAGAAAACCAGCAAGAGCACAGATGGCAGTAAAAGTTAGAGCCGTGGAGCAGGGGCACAAAAATTCAAAAGAGGCTGCCTTCAAAAGCCTCCAAAAAGAGAAGCATTTTCAGCAGCCTCTTAAAACTAGGCAGGGAGGAGGCCAGGCATAGCTTCATCAGGAGGCAGTTCCACAGCAATGGTGCCACCGATGAAAAAGCCCTATGTCTTGTAGAATGTTTTTTTTAGCCTCCTTAGCTGTAGCCACCCAGAGGAGCATAGTCTGAGAGGATCTAGTGGGGCAGGAAGATGACCTTGGGGGAAGACACTCCAACAGGTAGCATGGTCCAAAACCATGAAGGGCTTTCTTTAGTTTATCATATCGTCAGGAGTCGTGAAACAAGACTATTACATGTTTTCATATTGTTTGTGAGGAGTACTTTCTTTGCATAGTTGAGATTGTCATAGGAGAAATACATGGTAAACTAATACAAATTTGGGGCTCTTTTCTTTAGTTCTGTTGCATTTGGATTTTACATTTCTCATTTGCTGATCTTGGCTACATTCTTTTAAAATAGACAATAGATGCTATGGATACCTGGGAGGATCTGACAGAACTTGGCTATCATCTGGCTGACTTACCAGTGGAACCCCACCTTGGTAAAATGGTCTTATGCGCTGTTGTTCTCAAGTGCCTGGATCCTATTCTGACCATTGCGTGCACCCTTGCATATCGTGACCCTTTTGTGCTACCAACACAGGCCTCTCAAAAACGTGCAGCCATGCTATGCAGAAAACGGTTTACTGCAGGAACATTTAGTGATCATATGGCCCTTCTCAGGGCTTTTCAGGTATTTCTACTGTATTAAAAAGAGTACGTGAAGTATATATTATGAGGCGGCAGCACTACAATGGTTAAGAGAGTGGATAAGACTGGAGAATGAAAAAAATATTAATACTAGAAAGCAAAGATTTAAAATATGGACTTCATGCATACTTATGGCATGGAAAAAAGAAAGTGAACAAAGCTTTTGATAATAATATAATAAGAAAAGCATTAATAAGAGTACGGGAGAAATATAAAGGGAAATTTTATCGTGGGATTCCAATGTGGATGTCCTCCCATGAAGCTCTCAAAGGAAGTTGACATAAAGAATGATAAATGGTTAACATATAAAGATCTACTCATAGAGGAAGATGATGGCCAACTAAGATTAAGAACAAGACAAGAAATGAATCAAGTAGGAATAATATGCCAGTGGTTTCCACACAGACAGCTATCAGAAAGAATGAAAATAGATAATAAATTAATTGGATTGGTTAAAGAACCTACGGTACTAGACAAGATAATATGGGGAAAAGAAAATCATCAAATTGCAAAGTTGTATAAACTATTATTGGAAAGAAATATGGAACAGGAAGTAATTAAAGAAAATATGATAAAATGGATGCAGGAATTAGGTAGAACAATTCAGACAGAGGATTGGTTTAGAACATGGAATGATAACCAAAAACTATTAATAAGTACAGATTTGAAAGAAAATTATATGAAAATATTATATAGATGGTATATGACACCAGATAAATTGGCCAAGGTGAAGAAAAATGAGAAAGATAAATGTTGGAGATGTAAGACAATAAAAGGAACACTATATCATATGTGGTGGGGTTATAAATTTATTAGGAAATTTTGGAAAGAAATAGAAAAAATAATCACCATAGATTTAAAAATAAAAATGGAGATGAAACCTGAAACTTATTTGTTCAATATGGTAAAGTTAAACTCGAGAAAAGAGACAAAAATTTGCTTATACATATTAGGCGCAGCCAGAATTCAAGTGGCAAAACAATGGAAAGACAAGGAGGAACCTTCGGTGGAGGATTGCTTAATAAAATTACAAGAACTAATATTAATGGACAAACTAACAGACTCATTGAAAGGAAAGAGTAGAACGGAGCACAAATCTCAATGGGGGAAAGTAAAGAATTATCTCAGAGAGAAATGGAAGAAAGATTCCAAACCTGTACCAAGTGACTTAGGCTTAAATTAGAAGCAGAATTGCTCTCAACAGAAGTAAAAAGAAAGTAAAGCAGATTGTTAATATGGATGTAAAATAAGAATTAAGAAAGGTATTATTAAGATTGCGAAGAAAATAAATGTCTGGTGGAAAATAAGTAAAAATGTTAAAGACTTACTGTTTTGCGAAAGAGATAATAGAAAGTTATTTTGGTTATTTATTTATTTATTTATTAGATTTCTATCCCGCCCTTTTAGACAGAGTCTACTCAGGGCGGGTTCCATTAAACATTATAAAAACTAAAACTAAAATTATGTGCTAATATTGTGATAATTATTTACTTATTTTTATAATTTCTTTTTAAAATGCAATAAAGATTAAAAGTTTTAAAAAAAAGAGTACGTGAAGTGCCTTGAGTTCCATTGTTTAGAGAAAGATAGGATATAATTGTAACAAAGATGAGACATTTTTAACTTGATGAGTTTACTTTAAGATTTACCTAGTGCAATCTTGGGAATAATCTGTCGTGACATAGCTATAAAGAAAGATACCACCAACTATTTAAAAAGATAGAAATATTTGAAATGTGGATTTACTGCTGAGTACTAAGAATTTCCTGGATCCACAAAGATGATCAGTGAAGAAATATGGAAACAAATGTTTAATGACCAGGAGATCATAAAACACTGAAAGTGTAGAAAACTAGATTACTTTTGATAAAAAATGAAAAGTACAGATTGTTATAGCCAATTTTTCAAAGTAAAATAAATGAGAAAAGAAGTGCAGGAAGGTCAAGAACCTATTGGCTGAAGGACCTGGTAGACTGGTTTGGATGAAACACAATGTTTACTGCTGCCTTGTTAAAAAAAAAAAAATCAAAGTGAGCCTGAAACCATCCAAGCTATGGTAGAAACCAGCAGAATATTGGATAATATATGCAGTCTAGACTTGACTCACTTCAGAAATATTGTTTGGAGGTGGTGGAGAATAAATTTCCCAAGCCTTGTTAATCTAGGACTCGGCATTGTTTACTGAAAACCTTTGCTTTTTACAGTACTTTAATAATACATTGTATGAAAAATGGCACTCAAAGACATTTTAAATTGATCTATTTGGCAGGCATGGCAGAAGGCACGAAGTGATGGCTGGGAAAGAGCTTTCTGTGAGAAGAACTTCCTTTCTCAGGCAACAATGGAGATTATCATAGGAATGAGAACACAGTTGCTTGGGCAGCTCAGAGCATCAGGTACATAGATATAGATATAGATATTCATAAATCTGAAAGCAGGGTAATAAAAGTATTTTAGAACATTCTTCCTCAATGTTATTGTATTCTTGTATGTACAATAAAAGCAGCTGTCTTTCAGATGTTACATTAAAGCATTTTCTCGGATGGCCAAGGAATGCCTTGCATAGAAAGCATATCCTGAGGAATATCTCTGTTTGCTGTTGTTTCTACCACTGTAATTGTAAAAGACAGTGAAATGAATGCAGATATGCCTATTGGAGATTAGAGTAGCAGTATTTACTGTGCTGATTATGACCCACATAGCAACCATTGCGTGGCTTACGATCAACACAGTGGATGTTCATTGTTCTGTTGTTCTAATGTGAAAATAAAGGCATGTCAGAAGTGTGTGTACAGCTAGTTTTCTCGTTTACACTGACAGGAGGTAATGGAAACAATTTTTAAAAATAAGTCACAAGCAATTAATATCATCAGGTAATAACTTAAGAAGAATTATAGCAGTATAACTGAGATTGGTGTGTTCTATTAATCGGTTGCGTTTCCCCCCCCATTAATCAGCTTTCTTCAAGTTTTAGTTCCTCCCATTTTTGGAATTCTCCAGATGACAGACAAAAATGAATTTCTTTTAATAATGAATATTGATATTATTTTCCTTCTAGTTCATGGATCATGTAGAGTGTGGCAAGCCCACAGACTTCAGCACCCCATGTAAAATCAGTACATAACATTAGAGATTTATGTCCTGGTTTGGTGTCTGCATAGATACTGATATGTAAGGATAGCAGTACTCTCTGCAAGGATAAGCCTTGCAGATAGTTCTTAAACCTGTGGAGATCTTCCAAATTCTTAACATCATGTGTTTGTTTGTTTAGTAAACTAGTATCATTTATAGGCCACCTTTCTCCTGGTGAGGGGACTCAAGGCAGCTCACAACATTAAAACAAGAAAAATTAAAAACACAATTAATTGTAGGAAAAGCCCAACAAGCTCAGACGGTCCTTCTACATCCTTCACAGCCAAAATTTTAAACAACACTTGATTCTAAACTAAGCAGAATGTAATCCCATTAACTTCTTAGGGACAACACCACCTATTATCAAATGTTTGATTGTTGAGGCCCACTTCTCTTTTAGAGGTAAGGTTTCAGACTGTTTTAAGTAGTAGCCTTCCAGATTGCTCTGTATGAATTCAGTGCCAATACAAAATGGCTTTCTGTAAGTGAGATAAGAATGCAGCCATGTTCACCTATTAATGCTGCTAGGGTGCTTCATGGAAGATGTAGAAAAGTTCAAAATAAGATTTTGGAATAATAAACATTGCATTATTTCAAGGTCATGTATTTGAAATAACCTTATAATCTATCATAATCATATGATTCTTAAAATATTATCAATCAAAAGTGGATCAATATTTTGAATTGTTCTTGGGAGCCCCAACAAGTCAAAAGATCTTCATGTTCAGGAATCATCCTTTGTTAAATCAGGAAATAATCAGGAAATAATATTTGTTAAATCAGGAAATAATCTATATCAGTTTACATCAGAATTTGGTTGCTTCTCTTAGAATTGCTAAAATTGGAAGGTCCCCATTCTACAACCCAAAGCAGATTCATTCAAGACTGAATGCTGAATACCCATCATGTAAATAAGTACACTGTGAGTGGATACTAACTATTCATCCAGTTTCAGTTTCAATTCAAATCTAAGGTGCTTTGAATTGAAACGGCAATTCAGAGCTGCTGTTCCGTTACAGCAACTGCATAGGAAGTGCAGTTCCTATGAGACCTAGTCATTGTGGCCAGTGACCAAGGATTATGGAAGTTACAGTCTAAAATATCAGAAACACTAGAATGCCCAAACAACAGTGCAGAGCTGTGCCAGACCTGTGTACCTGAAACCAATCATTGTTCTTAGATAGTTAACAGGATATTAATTTATTTGCTTTAGGTTTTGTAAGAGCCAGAGGTGGTGGAGATATAAGAGATGTTAATACAAACTCAGAGAACTGGGCTGTGGTCAAAGGTGCCTTAGTAGCTGGAATGTATCCAAACATAGTTCACGTTGACAGAGAGAACATTGTGTTGACTGGGCCAAAAGAGAAAAAAGTCCGATTTCATCCTACCTCAGTTCTGAGCCAACCCCAGTATAAAAAGGTAAGATGGCTTAATATGGTGAAGTTAATAGCAGAATGATAGACTTGAGCAGTGGGAAGGGACAGTGGTATGTTTGTTCAGTGACAAGTCTTTCGAATGTTTTGTTACTCATACTTGTAAGATACAGCTTGACCGATACCAGTTACCATTTTCAATGATACCATTATGGAAGGAGAAACCATGTTTGAATGTTGTGCAGATGACTTTGCTAAACTTGTTTCAGCACTGTATTTCCAGGTTTTAATCTGGGCCATCTGTATTGAGTAGGCCTTACACAGTAATCCTGTCTGTGGACTATGCATTCTTCCATGTCTGTTATGTGGGCTAGACGCCAGTCTCGATTCCTACAATGGGGCAGGATGTGCCCCTTTATCTAAGTCAGGTGCAGCCCCCCTTTTTTTTTGGTATCGAAGAGTCTTTCATTATGTGGAGATAATATTCTTTGTAATTATTTTGCATTTGGATTTAAGTTGATTGTCGTTAATTTGGGTGGTGGGGAATTGCTAAACAGTGAATAGTTTATTTCCCAAAGCTTACAGCATTAATTACTTCAGTCATGATTTCAATGATAATTTAAGTATAATGGGATGAGGAAACTAATTTGCCACTTGATTGTTTTAGAATGAGCCTTTATTCTTTAACTTCAGGCCTTTGGTTGGATTGGCCCTTTGAAACAGATAGAAGCTTAGCAGAACACTTGATGTCTCATTTTATGAATCACTAGTTTTGCCCTCCCCACCACAATTAGCGTGTGTGTGCGTGCGTGTGATATATGCATATACAAACACATATACACTCACTTATACATGTTCTAATAGGCATAGGTTATCAAACCTTTAAATGTACTTCAGGATGGGTGATCACATATTCTTGTCTTGGGTTTCTAGAGTTTTTTACACCTGTTCTTCCTTTAAAAAGCTTGGTGTGGTTTCTGTGGAACTCCAGTAATCAGCTGTTTAGACTCAGCAATGCGTGAGGCGTTCCCAAACTTTTCCCCCTGCAAATAACTGTGAATCCAGCCTTAGAAACTAGTATTTCAAATTGTTCCAGTTATTGCACTGAAAAGAAGAAAATCTATATTTCTACCAATAGATTCCTCCAGCTAATGGTCAAGTGGCAGCTATTCAAGCACTCCCTACAGACTGGCTTATATATGATGAAATGACAAGAGCCCACCGAATTGCTAATATCAGGTGCTGTTCAGCTGTGACTCCAGTCACTGTAGCCCTCTTCTGTGGATCAGCTAGATTGCCAAGTAATGCTTTACAGGAGCCTTCATCGTTCAGAGGTATAGTGTTGGTATAATATTTTATGTATGTATGACCATATCGCCCTGAACATGCCTGACCTCATCTGATCTTGGAAGCAAAGCAGAGTCAGTCCTGGTGAGTTCTTGGATGGGACACGACTAGGAAATACCAAGGATCTCCAGGTAGAGGTAAGAAATAGTCTTGCCTGGGACCTTAGATAGCTATTGCTAGTTAGTGCTAAAAATACTATACTAATATATACGAGTATATACTAATATATATACTATAGTATACTAATACTATACTAAAAGTACCAGTGGTGTGAGTCACTATAAGGCAGCTTTCACTGTTCCTTTATGTGGTTTATATTGTAAATCTTTTAAGATTGATGTTTGACCTGCTTAATATCTGCCAGTATGAGGAGGAACTTTTGTCCCCTTTTTCTTCACCATGGTAGCCCCACTTGACATCCTCGCTCAAGGAGGGGCAACTCTAGCAGGCCTGGAGCCTCTATAACCTTCCACAAGCCATGCCAGATTTGAAAAGGGCCACCCCCCCCCCCAAAAAAAAGACAAATATTAAAACTGAAATTGCCCAAATGACAATTTCCAGTTTTGTTTGGGATATGGTTGGGCTTGGAGATTTTGAATGCACCTCCCCGTAGCCTGCCTAATGCAGAGGTCCCCACTTTGCATTAGGTCCCCAGGATTGGAAAATGCCGTTGTTTTTTTCCTCCCAAAATATTGTTATTACACTGGGAACAGGTGGATGGGTGGGAGTGCCTTGCAGAAATGCACTTGAGGGCCACATCTGTTGGTGAGCTATACTTTGCCCAACTCAGCAGTAGCTGAATGCACAGTCAGAGGATTACATGTGGCTGCCAGGTTCAACCTTCTTCCCCCTTAATGCTTGAAGGATCTTCATGTAAAGAACCCTGATGTGTTTATCCCTGTCATAAGGGATTTGATTAGAATTATTGCATATAGTTGCCACAGTAAATAGGAAGGTTAATGAAACAACCTGTTTTGTCATTATTTTATCTAAAACCCTTATACTATGTAAATAATTTAATATACCGAGTTTTCTTATTAAATGAAACAGTGCAACACTCACATTTGCAGCACTAAGTAGATTTTGATTTACAATTTATTAAAAGTAAGTCTCAGAAAAGCGATTTGATTTAATGAGTGTGATTACTGCCATGTAGGTTAATTTGCTAAATAAACAAAGTGTATATTCGTATATGTGTGTACAAATACGCATAGGTTGTAAAGATCAGCTCATACTCAGATAGAGGAGACCAATGCAGAGTTTTTCTGGTCTGGAAACAGAAATTAGCAACACAAACGAAAATTATATTTTAGGAAATGTGAGTGAACCTTTTTTTAGGGATTATAAAATAAGAATTAAAAATGGAAATTGCTAATTTAAGTCCTCCATTAAAATGTAGTACAGATAAAGGGTTAACATACAGGATCTCTGTTTCCTAATATAGTAGATGGTGCTCCTAATGATAGCAGTGACAGTGAAATGGAAGACAAAACAACAGCTAATTTGGCTGCATTGAAACTGGATGAATGGCTCAATTTCAAACTAGATCCAGAGGTGGGTACTTCATTACTGCTAATAAACATTTTCCAAAAGAAAAAAATAGTTTTGAGGGCTCTCTGAGTACATTGACAGTGAACTAATTTTTAAAATTAGGACACTAATTCTCAGGATTTAACTACTGAATGAAACATGAAAATTTCAGTGTCCCTGCTGTCTTAGTACAGATAGATTAATAGATAGAACCATCTTAATCACCCTATTCCTGCATTATGAATGTAGGTTAAATAAAGATGTGAGGAGAGGAAGCCCTCCCGTCATACTGGCTATTGCTCTCATCACAGAGAGAGTACTGTTCTGAAGAGGAAAGCCTTGGCACATGGGAGCTCGAGAATAGAAGCCTCCTTGTGAAATAATTGATCAAGGGATTAAAACAGTTTCAAAAGGAAAAAAAGTGGAAATATATGCAGAATCAGATTTTTTTAAGAAATAAAGGGATATTGGAGAAAACTCTTTTTTGGTGTGGAAGGACGTCAGTGGAGGCTTCTCCTGGCCTAGAAAGAACTTCAGATTACTCAGTGAAACCTGTAGATTCTGTCTTCAGATAATGCACAATCAGCATGGAATTTGTTGCCATAAGATATGGCAGTGCCCAATAGTTTACATAGCTTTTAAATAAGATTGGATCTCTTGTTCATCAGCTTCAAAGGCAATATTCATCTGAATAGAGGTTTCATCTCATGAATGCATAAGCAGAGGCCAGAAGTGGTAACAGCAGACATGATTCTCTCTGCATGTTTTGGCTGTGTATAAAGGGCTGATGATTCAGACCACCTAGATTTGATTGACTGCTCCCCTTTATTCTAGTCTTATACAGAGCACTTTAGAAAAGCCCTACAAGTTCAGTTTGCTTCTAGTTCTTTCCGCTTTCTTTCTCTGCCCCTGTGGGAATAAGTGCTCCACAATCCATGTAAGTCTTGTGCATGTCCAAAAAGAAATGCTTCATTTAAATGGAGAAGAATGATTCAGATATTTTAGATATTTTATTTTATTTCCATGCTTTCCCTCTAAACTTTCAAAAGAGTATTTTTTTAAAAAGACTCTTGCCATTGGTATGGTACTTTCCTGTGCAATGTTTTATCAGAGTATTGCACTCATATAATTTCCTTATGCAGTTTTTTGTATTGAGCCTTTTGTCCCTCAGACACGTGTGTGTTAAGAGTAGGAACTGTGCTTATTGCAGGCTGCCAGCCTCCTCCTCCAACTGAGACAGAAATGGCACAGCTTATTTCTCCGGCGGATGAGAGCGCCTTCAAAGCCCTGGTCTCAGGTTGACGAGGCAACTATACGAGCGATCATTGCCGTGTTGAGCACTGAAGAACAGTCTGCAGGTCTGCAGCAGCCTTCTGGAATCGGACAGAGACCCAGGCCCATGTCATCTGAAGAACTTCCCGTAGCATCTTCGTGGAGATCAAACTCTAGTCGAAAAAGCTCCGCAGAAGGAGAATTTGTAGATGATGCATTTAATCCTGAAAGGTTAGTATTTTGGATTACAGTGGCCCAACACATGCTCCAAGTCTCTTCTCAAAAGATCTGTGTACAAAGGAGAGGAAGCCCATTATTTGCATGGGTCCTAACCCAGTAAGGCTTTTTTTAAAGAAAAGGTGCACATCACCAAAAAGACATACAGCTGTGGCTTTTCTTTCTCAAGGGGCAGGACCATTGAAGCAGCAGGGTTGGCCTCATCTCTGCCCTGTGCTTCCTCCTTGTTTGTCACTCGCCATGTTGAATTGCCTTAGACTAAGTTCTTGTGCTTTCTGTATGAAGAAGTCACTCCTTTTTGGTGTAGTGTGTAGCCTGTACAGTGGGAGAAGAGTGAAGGGCATTAGGTGGCCATGTGCTGTGTTGCTGTGCTCCTGCCATAACCACAAGTTGGCATTGTGTGTACATGGAGAGTCAGATTGTGGCCATGGCTTCTTAGTAGTAGATGTGAGGCCTGAGATTCTACTACTACTTAAATCTTTTGCCTAAATATTGGAACACTACTGAAATGCATTACAAAACATGGGAACAATTGGGCAATATTCTGGTCTTTTCCCTTTTCTTCTGAATGGTACCTCTCCTTTTTGGATGCACGCACGCACGCACACGGACACACAGACATTTCATTCAGTCACAGTATGTTCTTTCTGTCTTGCTGAAAGTCAAATACCCATTATCCCAGTATGTAGCACACAAAGCCTACAGAATCTCAGCATCATTGAAGAAATTAATCTGATGGCACTAGAGTATATTCAAGCCATATATTTTAACAAAATTGAAATCAATTTCCACAGTACTGATGGCTAGCAGAATAATTCACATGAACCTAAGCACCATTAACAAAACAAACTATGAGCTTTCATGAAGATTTTAAAAATAAATTAGAGCTTGAGAATCATTCTGAAATGCATAGACCTGAAGAAATGCCCGATGAACTACAGTATGAACATAGTTGTAATAAGTTTGCAAATGTCATTCAAACAAGTTGAAATTATTTAGATATTTTTCTCTTTCAGAAATCCCCCCAAAGCGTCTTTAAGTTATGATATAAACAAAGAGCAGAACAGTACAATATTAAGGTAATGTTCCAGTTTTAAAGCCTATTGAAAGGACAGTTTGAGAAAAGAATAATAGACTAGTTTAGCTTTCCTTAATAAGCAAAGTAAAATCCTATGCCAGTGATCATCACAGTTCTCACTTCTGTAGAAATTTACAACCATTCCTTACAGGCTTTGCCAGGGGATAAGTTACAGGGGCCTGTCAAAGCATAAGCTTTGATTCTATTGGATAATAGCAACCATTACACAACACCACTTCTCAGACTTGCTTTCATGGTAATAAAGCTCACTGTTATCTCATAAACAGCTGTTGTGCATGTCCTGTTTCTGAATAACTTGTTTGCAAACCAATCAGCCCCTGCTTGCTTGGCTCCTAGGTCACATTTTGGTGCACACTGGGATCCTGGTGTATACAAAGCATGTATACATCAATTTCACTTTTGTAGGTCTGAAGCATCAGAGTTTTAACTCCCCCACCCTCCCCCAAAAAGCTAACACCTGTCATGTTTTGGAATTCTCTTAGAACATTAACAATAAAACCAATGTAATTATAGTTTAAACAGCAGTAATTACTATTTATTGCCTACGATAATTATTATTTAAATATGGTGGTCTGCTTTCAACTTCTAGAGTTCTAATGAAGTCTGCATCTCCAGCATTTCATCAACCACTGAAATTCAAAGAGAGAAGTGTCCAGCATTCCAAAAGAAGCACAGATGACAGGTCAGACCAGTTATCTGTGAAATCTACGGACAGTAGCAGTTACCCCAGCCCCTGTGCCAGTCCCTCTCCTCCATCGTCTGGAAAGGTGCAGTAGTTCTTCATTGTCTTACATATTATGGAAGAACAGCTGATTTTTTTTCTGAAACAATAGAGTTATGAAATATTTTGTGTATTGTGTCAAGACACTATCACAGCAGCACTTGAAATTCAGGAACTGGCAGTGTTTTGGGAAAAGCTACTGATCTTAATTTCTTCTTCTGGAGTACACATTTATACTGTCTCATTTTTCATTGTACCTTTTCAGTTTTGCCATCTAGCTACAAGGCTTCCCTTTCTACTCACATTTTCGTATATATGTAGAGCAAATGTCAAGACATAACAGAAGAAGTTTTTAAAAAGTGAACTAGTTCTTAGATTAAAGCAAGTTCTTTAAAATGTGCAGTAAAGTGAAGCTTGCAACTGATTGCTTAACCATGAATAATCTTGTTCTTGATCCATGCTATTTTTGTCAAGTACGGTGATTGTTCATTTACCCTAAGGTCAAAAAACCTAACAGTTTACTAATGACAGTTTCTACATCATTTTTAGCTGACTAGAATTGGCAGAAATATGGCCTATACTTAGAGCCAATGAGCTGGTTTCTGCTTTGATGAAATGTAATGCTTTCAAATCTATAGGCTGCTTTTAGAGATTTAGTGACAGCAGATGGTAGAAGCGGCAGGGTTACTTGGTTGGTTCTGTGCTCTAGTTGCGCTGAAATTCCCAAGCCACTAGTTAAGTAGCAACATGACTGAGTGCTATATTCAGTTATTTCCTTAATCTGTAATTTACCGTATCCAAATTTGCATTCTTTTGTCAACAAAGATGGCAGCTGTTACTCTGCTCAGCAAGAAGAGTGTGGCCTTGCTTCACAATTCTTATAATTTTCCAAGATGCTAATAATAATGTGTTGCATTTGTGTGAGGATTATAAAAAGAATGGGGTGTGTATTCTCTTTCCCTGTTTTCTTTGGATAGGGCTCCAAGTCTCCTTCCCCACGGCCAAATATGCCTGTTCGGTACTTTATTATGAAAAGCAGCAATTTGAGGAATCTTGAGATTTCACAGCAGAAGGGAATTTGGTCTACAACCCCAAGTAATGAGCGAAAGCTGAATCGAGCCTTTTGGGAGAGCAGTGTTGTTTACTTGGTATTTTCTGTTCAAGGCTCAGGCCATTTCCAGGTGAGAACTAAACATTTTGAAGTAAGACTGTCAGCATTGCATTAGAGCATGTACCATACTCTTATCAAACTATAACAGTTTCTCAGGTATCCACAATTAATTGCTTCTTAAATTAGTTTCTTGACCTTCTTCCTTTGAGGTCTAATGTTTGAAAATAAAGGAAAAGATAATTAAAGCTAAAAAACTAACATTATTTCATTTCCACTTGTTTTTAGTTTCAAGGAACAATCTTTTCTATAGGAGAGAGTGTTCTCTGAAATATAAGTAGTATTTAGTGCCGGCTCCAGGTAAAAAGGACGAAAGCAAGACCTGAATTGGTTGAAACTTAATGGTGTATGTTACCATGAGTTTGGCTTTACATTAGCAAGGGTGTTCCAGTGCTGTCGATGGCTCATTGTTTGCTAGTATAACTGTGCAGCCTTCCTTCTGGGTTACCCGGGAGGAAGAACGGCTTGTGCTAATGGTCCCTTTGAGCCACTTGAGTCATTTCTCACCAATGGCCTGGGGGTGCAGGCAGTAACCGCTGCCTGAAGTAGAGTCACTGTAGGGACAAACAGGAAGAAACTCTTTAAATGGTTCTCCACTGGGCAGGACTATCGTTACCTCTACCCTCAGTGATCCCCTCCTGATTCCTGAGTTGCAGTAATGTTAGCAAGAACCTTAAGATGAATTTCTGGGAGCCTCAGCAATGTACAAGAAAAGGAATCATTTTACTATGAGGAAGAGGAACGTCTACTATAGTTCCTTACTTGCTCCATCAATTGAAGGTCACATTAAACAAACTGATCCTGCCCAAATAATAAATCACTGGATGATTATAAGAAAAGATAAAATTATTTTCTGTCTTTGTCATGATCTTGCCCTCCTGACTGCCATGCCCTCAAGCTGGTTAGCCATGACTGGTCAGTCATAAGATACTTTTCTCAGCTTTCTGGCTGTAAGGCAAACAACGGGGATATTCTGCCTGCACCTTGCCCCAGGCAGAAAGTTGTGTCCCTGCCAAAAAGCAGGAAAAAGAACTGCTTCAGTACTGGGTCCTCCTGTACAAATACATTTGTTGAGTTTACTAAAAAAAATAATTATACAAACATTTGAAAATACATCAGTTTTATAACAGATAAAAGCTTGTCAGGCCCGTAGGCAGAATAATTTGATACAGACACTTTGGGGATTTCTCCCATTTAGTCTTCCAGAGACTTAAATAGTTACATGATACACACACTGTTTCCATTTTCTCCTCTGAAAAACAACAACTCTAGCATCATGAAGTAGTAACACTTTGATAAAGCAACCGAGCCCTCTTTAAATAAGGAACTTTGAAGGTTATGATGGGTTTTTAACATAACTTGATTTTAAATAGTTCTATCATATTACAATTTGTCACAGGGTTTTGCTCGAATGTCTTCAGAGATAGGTCGCGAGAAAAGCCAAGACTGGGGCTCTACTGGTTTAGGAGGAGTATTCAAAGTAGAATGGATCCGTAAGGAAAGCCTTCCCTTTCAGTTTGCTCATCATTTGCTAAATCCTTGGAATGACAACAAGAAAGTACAAATAAGTCGAGATGGCCAGGTAAGCCAGTTTTTACAGAATACAGGGAAATTATTGTGGTCGGAATTTTTTGTTCCTTTTCTCTTCTCTGTCAAGAATGTTTAAATTAGCATTGTGTTGTTGATCCCTGTGCTGGAACATATACAGTGTATATAACATAAAATGGCACAATCCTACCAATTTAAAACCAGGCAGCAGCTAGCTAAAGTAAGCTGGCTTTGAGACCAGATGGCACAGCCTATCCAAGCAGAGGTACAGGGCATGTTAGTTCAAAAGGTGCTGACACCAAAGCCCTCATGAAAAAGATGAAACTTCAGCAGCCTCTTAAAATGAGGGAGGGAGGCGAAGCTCCACCAGAAGGTGATTTTAGAGAATTGGTGCTGTCTCCAAGAAGGCCCAATTTAATGTGTTGCTTTTTTCCCCTTTTAACAGCAGCTTGATTTTCATAATTTCACCTGTGACTTCATCAGTTTCAGAATTCTTGACTATTGCTTCTCTTCTCTCTGGTATAGGAATTGGAACCTCAGGTTGGTGAACAACTGCTACAGTTGTGGGACCGTATTCCTTTAGGGGAGAAAAACGCGGCTGATTGAAAATACTGTAAAAGGTTCCGAGTCATGCATTCTCTCTTGATGGTATATAAATACATGTGTTTAAAATTTTTCTTCCCTGTTAATCTCTCCCTGTCAGGCAAGTTTTTGGGACAAAGAAATGGCGCATTCAGCAAAGAATAATTGCTGCCTTTGTGACATAACTGACGTAAGGTTGGGTGGCTCCACACAAGGCACTAGGTTTTAATGCTTAGAGAAGGAGAAAGAAAGTTCTGCATACAGCATCATGGCAAAAGCCACTTGAAAGGCCATGGTAGGAGTTTCACCAAAATGCTCTTTAGCCGAAGCTCAGTTTAAACACTTGGGAAGCAGTTAAGAAAATTGTCATTTTACCAAAATAAGGTCATTTTGTTGGAAGAATGATAGCAAAGTTGTAACTTACTAATTCCCCTCCACAGTTGCACCCCATATGAATCAGTCAGCCAAGATCACCAGGGCACCTGCAGAAAAAGGAAGAATGAGAATGAAGCAGGCTGAAGGAATTCAGTGGAACAGACTGGAGATGCAACTATGTTCTGCTTTGAAAGAAGCAGCGTGGACTGCTCTTATTTTCATTGAAATGTTACTCTGATGCTTCATTTACAAACATAAGGACACCCAAGCAGACAGAAACCTTTGGTGGACTCGAAATAGTGTTGTCATATATATTTAATATTTCTTTCTGAAGAAACAAAACATTCTCAGTAGTGTTCTGTTCAGACACAGTGCTCTACAAAAAAAAGAAGGTTCAGAGATAAAGTCTTCTGCTGCTGAAATAAAAACTTGTGAGAGGTTAAATTGCTTGGATTAAATTACTTAAAATTATAACATGGATGCCTTTTGTTAACAAACTAGCTTCAGGATGTTTAAATTTTGACGATCTTCTGTGTCAAGTATGCAGACACAAAAATATATATTGCTTTTTTTTCCCGTAGGGGATGAACTTCAATGTTGAAGGAAAAGACCCTTCAAAAAGCTTCTGGGCATTGGATTGGCTACATCATAACCACTTTCTCAAAACTATTGTCAGCAGTGTTTTCTTCTCATTCCCAATATTACCTGGTTCTTTTTATTAATTTTGTTATTTTAATTAGTTTTTTCAAAATAGGCTTTCTTCAACAAAGTTGATGCATATGTATTTTCCATGTATAGCGCCACTAAAGCCATTAAATTTAGCTCTAGTCTTGTGAGAAATATCTGTCTAAGCAGAAGTTTAAGCGGGGAGAGAAATGTCATATTGAATTGGAAGGAAATTAACAGGATTCCCCACCCCCATAAAATTGCAATGTGAAAGTAGAAGAGATGGAGAGGTTTCCTTTTCAATTAAACACTACATGAGCATTTTGACAAAGATTCTGGATTTAGGGTGACACTTTTTTTTTCATATTTCAGTATAGATTGACTTCTTCATGGTTCCTGGTAATATGTGATTGAGTTCTTCTGTACACCAATGTAGCAATCTCTTACTATGTTTTACTGACTGTGATCCAAATCACCTTATCTGTTTACAAGTTACAAATTGGAAATAAAAGTATCTTTAGAATAAACTTGTTTTGTTTCTATCAATGTTATGTTTTGGAGTGGTTTTTTCCCCTTTATTTTATTTGTTTTATTTATTTGTTCGTTTGTTACTCTGCAGCAAAGAATTAGGTGATATCAAAAAGTAGTATGTTGTATTAATCCTGGGTATGGATCCTTATCTTTTGATTGATAAATTGCATTCATTGCCAGTAGTTTGTTTATAGCAAAAGTAATTGTTCTGCTCTAGTTATGTTGTAGTAGTTGTATGTAGATAATCACCGTGCTGCATAGTGAAATGCAGCCTGACAGAGATAGAAATCAGTGCATCCTGTCTTGTAAGTGCTTTTGGTCTCTTTGAGAAAGAAGTGCAGCTGATGATCTCGTTAATAGTTTCTAAATTCCAAAGTAATCAAAATGGTTTGAAAATATAATGCTAATATGAATTGAGGTGGTCTCTGTGCCATCCCCAAGACTGTGGTAAAGCAGAAGATGAACTTAGAACCTGCATTATGAATCAGTGAAGTAGAAATATCTGTAGAGAAAAGACTAAGATAAGGAGAGAAATAAAACCTAATTAACAAATGACCCCTTTCCAGTATGACCTCCCCTCAGTAAAAAAAAATGCAGACAAGGCAAAAAATTAGTCAAATGATGAACAAAAATTTGTACTTTGTCCCACAAACTGGTGACCACATGAAACTACAGATCTCAGGAGGGAGGGAGGAGAACTGAAAGATCTTAAGCAGGATAGCACTGGCTTGATCAAGGCCTGAGCGCCAGCCCAGCACACAGCACAGTGACACAGACATCATCCTGCCTCCTTTCCTGCCCATCTATAAAGTCCGTCCCCTACCAGTGCCTCTGAGGTATTTGGGAAGCCTGTTTGTCTTAAAAATATAATCTGTTCAGTGTATTTTCTCTCCACAACAGCATCTGCTGACACTCCTGGAATCCATTTACTTTTAAATTCTGTCCTTGTGCTGCCCTGGGTATGTCTATCTTTGCATTTAAAGGGCAGTTTCTAGGAAGGCCTCTCTAATTATTTCTCTTGAGCAGAAATAATCATACAAGGATTCTCTGCTTTTGGAATTCCTAATGTTAGGGAGGCTGTTTCATATAGGAAAGTAAGAAGCTCCCCTGAGCCATCTAGCACAGCATGGTGATTGGCAGCAGCTCTTCAGCATTGCAGGCAGGATTCTTTCCTGTGGGTCACCCACCTAGTATTGTGCAGGTCCAGCCCCACTGGGCTTCTGAAATCAGACAACATTGGGTGTGTTCATAGTAGTGTGGTATGCATACTTGGGCTATGAGTGAGAGAAGTTGTTCTTGATAATACTATCGTTTAAAGCATTAATTAATTAATTTTTATGCTGCACCATCTAGTGGCCTTGCAACTACTTTGGGCAGTTTCTAGCAATAAAATAAAAATACAGGGAATAGCCAATTAGGTAGCATACAGCATACTGAACAGTACACAAGTATGTTCCATTACATTGGATAGGATTATCGCCCATGTAAGGATGTGTAATTTTGAACTGAGGAAGACCATAACTTCTATCTAAAGGTAAGAACAGAATCTCTATAAATACAATTGTTAATTCAACTTGCCTCCTAGCATAGGCACTGACTAATTGGAACCAACATTGTATATTAAGATAGACAGCAAATCCAGAGATCTTTCTTCATATAAAACAGAACTATATACGAGGCTTTAATTTAATTAAAAGAAACAGTTATGCATGTAATGTCTTACAAAAGAATAACAATCTAGTGCTAGGTGGTGCTGTTGTATAAATTTTGAAATGGAGGAAACCCTTTTCAAATCTAAAACAAACTTCAGTTAGTCTTCTCCATGGTTATGTTTCCTGGCTCAACAGATCCAATGTATAATTAGCAAAACACTCATCATAGTGGGTAGGGGAATATAAAACCAATTAATTAAAATGCTAACAAAGACTCATACCCTGCACAGAACAGATGTTAAATCAATGTATGTGGGAGAAAAGTTGAGAAATATACCAAGGGCTTCCCTTGGTATGCAAGTGACATCACTCATTGTCTGGCACACCTCCACGTACAGCTGTATACACACTTTGTGCAGATGATAAACTGGGGCCATCATCATCAAAAAACAAAAACCGTCATTGTCTGCCTTGCTTCAGGTGGTTCTGGGACTTGTGGAAGGGTTTCTGAGGCAGATCTTAATTTCATAGGCAAGCCTGTGTGAGAGAAAATGACTTCAAGGCACTAGCACAGTTAGAACCCTGTAGCCCTCAAGGTGGTACTGAATTCTAGCTATTATTAGCTAGCCGTGGATGATAGTAGTTGGCATTCAGTACCACCTAGAAGACCTTTGTTTCTCCACCTTGAGTGAGAAAGAGTAAAGGATTAGATTTTTATATAATATATAATATAATCTTAGAACTGCAGAACTGGAAGAGACCCTATGGATCATCAAGTCCAGCCCCTATCAAGGAGGCACAGTGGAGAACTGAACACCCAACCTCTGGCCCCATAGCTAGATGCCTAAACCATTGAGCTATCCAGCAGTTCATTTAAGCTAGTTAGAGTATTTCACTATATAAATAATGTTGAATGATCACAACTTCAAGTAAGGTAATTATGCAAGTGTTCTGCAAGAAGTCTACAAATTAGGATAAACTAGTGCAACAAGTATATACGTTGTAGAGCCACTTTAACTATGGCACACCATTGCTCCCATCTGACTTAATGTTGTTTTGCCAGGGTTTCAGACTTTCAGACTATCCTTGCTCTATCAGCAACCTTCTGTATGTATGTACTCTACTGCTGATTTGTAGCTTGGGAACCCATCAACCAGAAGTATTTGAGATTTCAACCTTCAGTGTATCAATTCTCTATATGCCTTTCCATGTAGATGACAGTCCTCTTCAGGCATTGAACTTACCAGGAACAGGGACATGTTGATTTGCTCCACCCCAAGGTCACCCAAATCATGTAGCCCCCCTCAATGTCCATGCATAGTGTATGAATATGAATGTCTCTCTCTCTCTCTGTGTGTGCACTCACAGAGAGAGAATACAGTTGTATATCTGAAGTCTTCCATATGAACGACAACCCTGGTAGCACAGCTGTGTGTATCTGTCTGCACACATTCACATTATTCATGAGTTGTGATGGAACAGCTATGTTATAGAAATGCCATTGCAGAGGTAACTAATCTGTGCTCTCATTTTTAGCTTGCACATTTATTTTAACGGGAAATCAAATGCCTGCTCTAGCACCCACCGAGTCCCTCTCATCTGGGCTTGCTACTTTTTGATAGTACCCAAGAACTCCTGTCCTCATAGCTGGCCTTGCTACTTCCCAGTTAGATATGAAGTGTGTTCCTCTACACTATTGTCTCCACACACTTGGGACACCCTGGGACCCTTCTTTGACCTCCACCACTTTGTGGAAGATCTTTATTGAAGCCTTTTCTTAAAACTCAGACCCTTAGTTAACACTGTGCCCACTGGTTCTTAAACCTGATACTTTTTGAAACATAACACTTCCCCTCTTTTCTTTTCTCACTTCTTTGAGCTGTTACCAGGCAGCCAACATGGATGTTTGGGACAACTGCCAGTAAAAAATAAAGAGATGTTTAATACAAGATGAGTTTCCGATATCTGAAAAACATGTCAGGATCAATCTGGTCAATGTAGGTGTGCAGAGCAAGTAGAGCATCTTTGCACACAGTTGCCACTTCTTGATTCACAGCATTGCCAAAAGTCACTGTCGGACTATAGTGCCCATATGCATACATGAGCCAAGGCAGATGTCACATCCTTTCCTGTAGCTCCATCACAGAGTTCTTCTAGCCACTTCGCATGGAGACGCTAAGAACTGACCCAGAGTTTAAAATATTGAAGCAGTGATACAATTTCAGCACATTGGACAGCTCACTGCCATTTTCTGCCTTCCACCTCCAGTAACAACAATGTATTTACAAAAATGATTCTGCGACATGTGCATTTCCTCCCTTCCTCCAGGCAACCAGCACACTGGAGAGGGTGATTTTGACCAAGATAATACCGTGTTTTCCCGAAAATAAGACAGGGTCTTATATTAATTTTTGCTCCAAAAAATGCATTAGGGCTTATTTTCAGGGGATATTTTATTTTACAGTCATGTCATCTCTTTCTGGTTGCTGCACAATGCTGCACAATGGTGGAGGGCGGGGTTTCACTTAACTGGGGCTTATTTTTGGGGTAGGGTTTATATTATGAGCATCCTGAAAAATCATACTAGGGCTTATTTTCAGGTTAGGTCTTATTTTCGGGGAAACAGGGTAGGAAATTACAGTTCTTCCTCTTACTTGGGTTACTGCCCAAGTAAGAATCAGAACAAAATGGTAGAGTTTGTTAGAGAATTTGGATTCTTGGTAGATCTAATCTGTCCCAGCTTTGGTTCTTACGGTCCAAAATAATTATTCATATATGTGCCACACTTTATTATAGGCAGGGTCTTGGGCACTCACTTTTCTGTGGTGAGTGTCTAAGACCTACCTATAATTACTATAGTAAAGGTGAAGGTTCCCCTCGACATTTAGTCCAGTCGTGTCCGACTCTAGGGCGCGGTGTTCATCCCCGTTTCCAAGCCATAGAGCCAGCGTTTTGTCCGAAGACAGTTTCTGTGGTCACGTGGCCAGCGCGACTAGACACGGAACACTGTTACCTTCCCACCAAAGGTAATTACTATAGTCCTATAGTAATAGTAATTATAGGACTATAATTGTCCTATATTTTGTAAGACAATTACCTTTACTTAGAAGTAAGTCCTCTTACCTTCAGTGTGTATTCCATCAATTTGTGTTCCATTACAATTGTGCTGGTGGGATGTGGTGGCGCTGTGGGTTAAACCGCAGAAGCCTCTGTGCTGCAAGGTCAGAAGACCAGCAGTCATAAGATCGAATCCACGCGACGGAGTGAGCTCCCGTCGCTTGTCCCAGCTCCTGCCAACCTAGCAGTTCGAAAGCATGTAAATGCGAGTAGATAAATAGGTACCACCACGGTGGGAAGGTAACGGCATTCCGTGTCTAGTTGCGCTGGCCACGTGACCATGGAAACTGTCTACGGACAAACGCTGGCTCTACGGCTTGGAGACAGGGATGAGCACTGCCCTCTAGAGTCGGACACGACTGGACTAAATGTCAAGGGGAACCTTTACCTTTACCTTACAATTGTGCCTAGATGCCAGCCATAATATGCAAGAGTCTTGGGGAATGATAGGATGAAGTAGAATAAGCTGTGGTTGAGGAATAGGTGGTGGAAGCAGTGCTGATCCAAATCATGGATCTCTGTGACCAGAGTTTGTTTACACATCTGATATGCATGGGTTTGACATGACTGAGGGTTGAAAGCATGTCAGATGCATTCTCAGGAATCTTTGCAGCACATCCATAAATTAAGTCACTGTATTGTAAGTGGTAAAGAAAGCTGAAAAGAAGGCTTGCCCAAGTCCACGCAATCACTCCATGACCAAATGGATGCTTGAATGTGGGCTTTTTATCTTATGGTCCCAACCATTTTCTTTTACTAACTCTTGGGAGACTAATTTGATCAGACAGAATTTCACAATGTGTCTGAGGCAAGGCGTGAAGCTGCAGGCAGACAGGCATACTTCGAAGTACAAGAGGTGAAGATGTGAAATGCCTGTTTACAGCCACAGCTGTGCTTTGGAGGCTGAAAAAACACAAGGAGAGCACACAATAGAAAGGTTGATTCACTGATATCCCTATAGCAAAACTACTGTAAAACTATAGTAAGACTAGTTCTCCATGCTCTAACTACTGGGGAAAATATTGTGGTGCTATCTTAGTAGTTTTATCTTGCAGTTAAAGTATAAAGTACAGTTTAATGGGTGAAGTAGCTTGATCTTCTAGTTTTAACATGCTGGCCAAAATCTTCTTGTATAGTTTTGCCAGTGTAATCCAAATGGCATAAGTTGCCTCAACTAAGAAATCACCATAAACATTCTTTGTTGCATGCTGAGCTGCTGATTCAGTTCAGATAAAATAATGTCTGTGGTGATTCCTTAACTCGAGGCAATTTGCCTCCCAAAATGTATTGTATTAGGGATGTGCACTAGCGCCAACATTCAGATTCAGTATTCAGATTTGGAATTACAGCCCGTCAGATTCAGAATTTATATTTTAAAGAAATCATTTTATTTTTTGATATCTGGAACTCCGTTACAGTCAATATGAACACTATGTAGTCATTATTTCCCCCTTTTAAAAAACAAAAACAGGGAAAACATTTCTAAAAGATTTCCCTGTGTCTCCTGACACCTTCCCAGTGATTGTACCAAACAAGAAAACTGTGCACCAACAGCTAGCAGTGCCTTGGTATTAGGCAATGACTGTAATGGGAGCATTGACTGAACTTTGAACAGTGGGAATACCAGCAGGAAATTCCAGTCACATGGGGGATGATGAGGACAGGTCACATTGGGGAGTGGGCAACTATCCTGGGAAGCACTGGAAGGCAGAGTGGTGGGTGGAATTGTGCCAACAGAAGGGGGCACAGCACACTTGAGTGAGTGAGCACAACCTTGGAGGAGCCGTTGGAAGAATCAAAGAGGCAGAAGGAGTGGGCAGCAGACTGAAGCATGGCATACCTAGCCCTGTGAGCAGAGTGTGCCATTCTCTCTTACTTAAAGGGGACTCCAGGGAAGCCCAGCAGTGGTAGGTTGTCCTTAGGGAAAATAATTTCTTCAGCAGCTTCAGATTCCTGGCGTGAGCAGTGTGGACTGACAGTTCCCCCTGCCTGAGAGAACACTTTCTCAGTGGGCACATTGATTTGTCCTCAAGACAGCATTCCCACTGCTACCTTAAACAGACCTCCCCAAACAGACCCCTTCTCAGCCCAGTACGAAAAAGGATATGGTCTCTTTTGGTTTTCAGGGCTCCTACAGGTACATCTATACCTCTGCCTTTCCTTGGGGTTGGTGTCTCTAGAGGACAGGACCCTGCCATGCTTGTCAATATAGAGTCCCAGAAAGCTTAACCTGATAGGCAGGTTTTGCATCCTGGCTGCTCCAAATGTTGTTTGTAAAATGTACCACCTGTGCCCTGGTCAACATGCTGCTGTACCAGTTGCCTGACACCTCGATACAAATCTGGCACCATCCTGCAGCTAAGGGTCTTTCGAGATGGCTTTTGGTAATGATATTGGTATTGGCAGTTCTGCCACAAACCTACAGAAACCAGTGTTCTCCATCAGAGAGAATGGTTGATCATCCAGGACTATCATCTCCCCTAGGCGATGAGCAATCCTAGCATTTTTACGTTTGCAGAAGGCCTTTTTCTGCACCCCTCCGAGCTCCTCAGGGTAGCCTGGAACAACTTCTTGAGATGTGGGTCTGGCATTTGCTGCCTCCAATCTCTTGCTATTTGCCCATTTACCTCCCTGCTTTCCTGGGCTAGTGGCTCAACCTCTGCCTGCTGATGACTCTTACCCTTCACAATGAGGAAGCCAGTTGCCTCCACAGTACCCACTTCATTTGCCAGCAGCAATGCCCTGTGCTGAGAGGAGAGGGCATTGCTGCTAAGGCATTTGTCTCACTCTCCTCTTCAGGTGGTTGAGCATGCAACTATTGGGGAGGTGGTCCACGTCCTGGCCCCACTTGAGCAGCTTCTTGTAGTGCCTGCATCCAGTCATACAGACATCTGTTGCATGCTGTTTCCAGATTATTGACTTCTTAGGAGCTCTCGTGTGTTCCTAACAGGGATTGCTAATTTGTCATCACTACTAGTTCTAGCAAGTGGTGCAGCAAGTGCAGCTGGAGGGGTAGGGATGATTTCAGCAGCACATGCTTCTGAAAAAGCATCAGTCTAAGTCCTCTCAGTCTCCCCCCCCTCCCCATCAGATGTTTATGTACTTGAAGGGGAGTTCCCACCAACCACAATGCTGCTTTGCACAGGAGTAATTTGCTGGAAAAGGGGGCTTGGAGTAAACCCTTTCTTGAATATGATCGAGCTGGATATGGATATGGAAGGCAATGTGTGGTGCTCTTCCTAAATCTCTTTCACAGCCACAAAAGCAGCAGTACTGCTGCCACCCAAGCTGTTGGTCTGAGTTATAATGTCATCCTTGTCCTTCTCTGGCACATCGGCTCTTTGGGAGAAAAGTGCCTTCTTCACCATCTCTTTTCCGGCTCTTTCTCTGGCTGGATTGCTGAAATATGTCACTGGAACGTGTCTGAAGTCCACGCCTATCTGTCCCACCTTGAACCAGAGGCTTCTCTGTCACCACCTTGGCAGAAGTACACACACCAGCTGCCTGCTCTACTTTCATAGCATCATAATTAAACAAGGCAGCTGGTGACAGATTTTGTTTTTTTGGGGGGGTTCATAATAGCCGTTGTTGGCTGTCTTTTTTCTCTCCTTCTCCTCTCAGTCGATGCTGCTGCAGTGGGTGCAGGCAGCATTTCTGCAGCCTTCCCCAAGTGCCTACTTCTTCTACCACACCCACATTTCATATTGCCTGCAAACTCTACCCAAAGAAAAACAATATCTGATTCTCTTACAGCAGAATACAAACCCTTCCAATTAAAAGCACATATGTTTGCACAGACAGACAGAAAGTCTATTAACTTAATAGGTCTGTCTCAATATAATAAAATCATATTCCCCTGCTTGGTATACCCCAAAGGAGTCTAAACCGAATATAATATTTCCTTGTTGATTTATAATGAATTGGTCTATGAATGCATTAATCCTAAATCATATTCCTAACTATATTAAATAAATAATATACAATGAGATGTAGAGAATGTAAATGTAAGTTGAGGGTTCAGAAAAGGACACAGAGAACAGCTTAGGCTTGCACCAGAGCATATCCTAACAGCAAATGCTCAGGGGATTGATAAGCAGCTGTGCCCACCTTTCAATTGGAAAGAACCAATGTGGGGAAAAAATACTTTCTGGTATCTGTGCCAGTTTCTAGATTTCATTGGTCTAGACAAACATCATTTACTGGTTTTCATCTCACCCTTTCCCCCCGTCCCTTGGGAAACCCATGGCAACCCCGATCAGGAGACACTGAGTCCTCTGCCTCCACTACCCTTAATAACAGAGTGTCTTTAAATTTCCTTTCTCAAGAAATCACTACGGGATTCCAGAGAAATAGGTTCACTTCTTCCTTTAGCAAAAACCTAGCCTTTTGCTTGCTAATCTATAAGAGTAAATGGGACTCCACATATTAGGAGTTATTATTACAGGCATTTGGAACTATCAAATTCAGATTCAGATGTATTTGAAACTATCCAAATATGGCATTATTATTCAGTGACTTCTGAATATTTCTAAATCCAAATGCACATCCCTGGCTTCTAACATGCCAGCATAACTATGTAAGTGGATTTGGCTGCTAGGTATGTATACACACATCTGAAAAGTCCATTGGTGTTCCATAAAGGATGTTTGTTTGTCGAGTCCATTATGCTAGTATATGTATACAGCCAAACACCTTAACAAGAATTAGGTCTAAATGATTACTCCATCCAGAATGGTGCATATCTCCACCTTTTCTGTCAAGTTACTTTGTCTAGGAGTGTTTGCTAGTATCAGTAGTCCTTAAATGGATGGTATTGTTAGATACAGAAATGAGTGAAGAAGATGAAGAAGAATCCAACGTAGGCTTGAAGCTACAGTGCTTGGCATGGTTTTTTCCCCTTTCCTGTAACATTCAAGACTTAATCCTTCCAAAAACAGGTCCTTATCAATAAAGAGGCTCTACTCTGCAAATTCTCTTCAATTTACAGTTTAGCTGAGGCAGCAGATAGTTTGAAAGTCAAAGGCATCCCCTTGGCTGAACAGTGCTATTTATCTCTGAAAAAATCAGCAATGTGAAAATTGACTATTTCAATAGGGCAATCTTCTGTCAATTATTTGGACAAAAAGCTTTTTGTCTGAGCTTGTTGTTGAGAATTCAAAAGCAGAAATGGCAAGGTGAAGAAGCCAAAACTAAAAAAAGGTGCATGCAAACTCGCCTTACTAAATCTAAGGACAAACATAACATGTCAGCATTCTGTAAGAATTAAAATGCGATCTATCATTTATGGAAATATGTTCTCGTTAGAAATGCATAAAATGTCCACTGATCATGAAGATTAAACACCTTTGTCGGGTATCTGATCTATTGGAGCATACCAGACTTATTACGGAATGTATTAGAAATTCATATGTACAGCAGTCTTAATATTTTCTCCTTCTAAGAGAGTTCTGGGTGTATATAAAATAGTGACTTTGGCAGGGTTTGCTCCGAGGCTGACACACACAAAGAAGGAACCCATTATCTCGTTATTAATTGCGTGTAAGTGAACCTTTCTGATTGGCTCTTTGTGATGTCATATTTGGTTGCACCCAGCCAGCAACTGCGTGGGTGCTGCAGCTAGATGTTAGTGAATTTCTCCTTTCATTCTCCTGTCAGCACACATTTTAAGGGCCATTCCAAGTTCTTGCTTGCTGCTTTTTGATGGTCTATCAGAAAGGACTCTCATAAAGAAGCATTCTGTTTTATGGGTAGAAACCTCAAAACTGTACTAGATAAAAAGGTGGGTTTTCCCCCCAAGCATTTCAGCATTTGTAGAATGTTCTTGCATTACTACAGGTTGGTAAAACAAAGAGCTCTAGGGAAATGACCCACTGAGGTTTTCATGTGGCAATTGTTACCTTGGTTTGTGTTGCTGCATCGTATGAGTCTGAGGTCTTGACATTTAGCATTTAATGCCCTTCTTTCCAGTATGTTGCTGGCAGGGAAACTGTCTGGGTGTGAATATGTGTGTGCCTTTGATGAATATTTACAACGGCACCATCTGTCACCTTGTCTTTGTCGAGGATAGAGGCAGCTGACTTTCTTACAATTGTGCTTCTTTAAAAGTGAATAGCACTTGCTCTCATCTGAGGTCTCTGGCACAAAATCAAAAGCACCATCCTCAAATCTTCTAGAACTGAAAGGAAAGGTCCAGAGTTTGGAAGTAAGGTATTACAAGCAGCAACGTTACCTGCAATGCATTACTTTGGAGGGTAACAGAAAGGCATAGTAATGGTCCCTTTTGCAAAATAACAACTGGCAATACTGTTTTTTTGTGTGTGTTTAAAATTAAGGGTTCGATTTAATTTTTTCCAAATACATTTTTTTGGAGGAGAATGTTTTGCCTTGCATTTTAAGGGGTGGCTTTCAAACTTCAGGGAATTTCTTTACATGTTTGTTTCTTTTTTAAAGGAAATGAACGGTTACCAAAAATCATCAAATAATGTAAGAAGTAACATAATGCTTCACTCATTATTTTAAAAATAATTTTAAGAGTAATGAGGTGCTGGGGAATTGGTTTCTGCAACAAATTACACGATCCATTACGTAAAAAAAAAAGTGCATTTCCCTAAATTATGGGGAATTGTAAGTGTTATGAGGGAGCAGAAATCAGAGCTCTCCCTCTAGAAAAATACAGTAGTATGTACCAGGGAATCCTGTTTTGGATTGTTCCATTGGCTCATATCATCTGAATGTACAGCGGCAAAACATGCATTATGGCTGCCACAGAATATATGGGCATGTAAGCATTCTTTCCTCCTCTAACACCACTTCCATCACACAGACAGACATTTGCTGTGGAGGTAAACTCATTTTTATAGAGTGCTGGCATATTATTAGCCATGGCTGGCTCCAGATTTCAGAGGGTGGTGGGAAAGTACTCTGTCATGGCTCCCTGTGTTAGCTATCCCTCCGAGTTCTGCTCTGTGGCACCTGTAAGTAACAGCTCCCGTATTTCAACTGCCACAAGTGCAGGCCATTATTTTAACATCCCACAATGCCTCCTGCACATCATTGTTCTAAGGACTTGTGGGAAATTTAAGCAATAGCTCCCAAGCAAAGCAGAAGGGTATCACAGCCAGTGCCACCAGGCCCTGTCAAAGGACTGGGGCCTTGGCATTTCCTCAAACATGTTTGGTGCTGACATTGGGTCGGTCAACAGCACATGTAGCAAGACAGGCAGCCTAATTCTAACCACAGGAGTTGAACCTTTACATGTCTTGAGGTTGCTTATACGTTTGCTCTTGTTCTCAGGAAATAATCTAGGATTCTTCCTCTTTCCAGAACGAAACAAAGTTAAATGTTGCTAAAGTGCTCTGGGTCTGACCTTGATTTTTGTGAAAATAGCCCTTCATGGCTCTTTTATTATACTATCTGGGGTTGCAGAATTTTGAACAGGCAGCATGGACTGGACCACTGAGGACAGAAAGGACAAAATCCTGTTTTCAATGGAATTGTCTACCTTCAGCGGATTTCTGGCTCACATTCCTTTTTTTGGGACCAGTTTTCGTCTTGTGGGAACAAAAGGGAAGGGATATTAAAAATGTCCCCCGCCATCCTATTGCAGTCTGAAGAAGGTACTGTATAATCCATTCTACTACCAATTGTGAGCTGGACTTTGGAACACAAACATAAACATCCCCCCACTCCCCGTATAATAGCCATCCAAAGCTGGGAAAAGAGAATTTTCTCTTTGGGACAATAGTGTGAATTTCCCATCACACATCATAAGAAGACAATTAGAATTTCTGTATCTTCATAATTATCAGAGTTTCAGTGGGAGTAAGTTTACACATCCTACTGTGAAAGAAGGTAAGGGTCCTCAACAGTATAAATGCATCTATAAACTAACCTCTGTTCGGAGATAGATAAACGAGAGTTTTTCAGGCAGTTCATGACATTTGGTATCAAGTCTATGTGTTTTTAATTCTGTTCGTGTGCATCTTACCACTTCTTATGATGGCCAAAAAGCCTACACCTATGAAATATTTTCATTGCAAATTCACTATAAGTCCAGAGCTCTGTGCAAAACCACTGTAAACAGTAAAAAATTTAGGGAGGATGTTGCATTTACCAACCTTAAGACCGGAATGCTATATGTGCACTTTACTCTTTTTCCTAGAAATGACTGTTTCTATTAATTTTTCATTCCAACATCCTTTTATTTGTTTGTAAGTTTGCAGTTCATTAAGATAAACATCTTTAGTCAAAGGCAGTGCATGAATAATAACAGCAAAAGAACTTTAAAAGGTTAAGCAGATAAGATGATGTGAAAGGCTGAAAGAAAATTCTGACCGGGGGGCATTCCTGGATGTGCAGTCCAAAAGCATAACATTTCCAAGCTCTGCCTGGGACAAGGATGTGGTCTGACTGAGGTCCTGACTGTATCTCTACTGAGGTTACAGATGTCACCAGAAGAGGAGAAAGTCCTGATCCGGTGTGATTCTCACAGCCAGAGTTTCTCTCACTTCCTATAGCTTGCAAATTAGCTTGCTTTGTTTTGGGACTGGACTTAAGCACATTCTTACTTTCTCTGTCTGATTTCTCAGAGATGAAATAGTGCTTGGGCATCTTCTCTTGCATTCTAACACAATTGCTGTATGGTTGGGGCTGCAGAGAGCTGGTACGAGACTGCCCTAAATCATGATTCACACATTGGTGAAATTTAGAGAGAAAAGGAAAGAGATACAACACAATATTTAAGAGACAGAAAACAAGAGCTTGAAATAGAGCTCCAGATAATTTTTACACTGTTTGGAATGTTGAAAATATTGATTCAGTTGGCTGGTTCTTTCTTTCTTTCTTTCTTTCTTTCTTTCTTTCTTTCTTTCTTTCTTTCTTTCTTTCTTTCTTTCTTTCTTTCTTTCTTTCTTTACCTGAGATGTTCAAATCTCTTTTTATTTGTTTAATTCTAGGTTTTAGCTAGGGACAGGGGGTTATCTATTTACATTTTTTAATTGTGTAGCATTTTTTAAATTATTATAATATGTGATTTTAATGTGTTGTGAACCACCCAGAGTCTGTGTGCACTATGGGGCAGTATACATGTTGAAATAACAAACAAACAAACAAACAAGTAAAATACCCTCTATATCCATAGATGCCTTTCTACATGGATTAATCTATTTCTTTATACTTGTACTGGTTCAAGGATATTGTTACAATACCTGCTATAGGAAAGCACTAATTCAACATCAGTTGCAATAACTTAAACAACTTTTTTTCCAGACAGAGAAATAATGCTAATGTTTCATTGACTCATAGAGATGAAAGCTTCCTGCCTCTGCCAGCCCATTCCTGGAGCTGTCATTATGTAACTTTTCCAAATATGACCCTGGAAGCCAAGAATGTTTTTCTATTCATTTCAAATGTTTATGTACAGCAAGATCCTAATTTCCAGATTCACTTGGCTGGACAGGGTTAGGTTGGGTCAGAGATACTTTTGCACTGCAGGACAAATGCTTTGCTTGCAAGATAGCTGCAGAAGCCTGGATATATATACACGAAGTTCTGCAAACAAAGACCCACTGCTGGCAATGTTCCCAACAGCCTACATGCTGGCACATCCCAGAGGCACTTCCACATCCACTGGATTCAAAGCCACCCACCTCCACAAGCTTGCCTATATCCCTTGCTTGGAGTTGGTATAGCTAATTTTGTTACACTTGCCAGAGCTGATGAGGTCGTTGGTTCAAGCCCCAGAGGACCAAACAACAATGATTTAAGCCAGCCTTTGGCGATCTGATGTGCTCCAGATGTGTCATCCTGCAGTTCCCATACACTTTATGCAGCAGGGCCAGCAATGGGAGTTAGGGATGATGAGAGCTGTAGGTCATCTAGAAGGTCTCAAATTGAGGAAGGCGATCTCATTAGCATGACTGCATTTTAACTGTAGGACTTCCAATCAATGGTCCATTTCTGATCCCAGATTTCCTCACTCTTTTCTAAGAATAAAAGTTTATTTTCCTTTTGTCCTACATTTTCTTAGTTTGTTACATTTACACTTTTCCTTTCCTCCATGTACCTTAAAGTGATATACATCTCCTCCCCGTTTTTAGCCAATTCTGTAAACTGGGTTAGGCTGAGAAAGGCTGATTACTGACCCAAGATCACCTAGGAAGATTTATGGCTCAGTGGAGATTTGAACTGGGATTTCCTATAGTCCCGCACTAACCAGTTCATCACACTGCCCCATCTACTATTTCTGTTGGATTACCACAGGATTCATTTCAGTTGAATTTTGCTCAAAGAGAAGTATAGATATGCCAGTTTGAAGCAAGCATGTGCATTGGGAAACATATTTGTGAGTTCAAAGCTGGCTCAAAGCACAACCATATCATCACCACCATTTATTCAAGTTGTAGTTTAAGAGCATCCAGGGATAGCCTTCTGCTTACACTTTTCCATTTATTTTCCCTCTTGACCTCCCCCTCCCCACCAATGGTTAGTTTCCTTTGACCCAATATTTTTCAGTCTGAGTAATCTTGCAGCTTCAGCTTGGTTTCATACAGCAGGAGCCAAGGGCAAAAGCATAACGAATAAGCTTCCTGCTGGGACATTAAGAATTTGATCTGCTCACATACAGGAAATTATATGCTACCCACATCTGTTGCATTCCAGGTGTTGCTAATTTAAACTTTTACAAATAATAGCTTGTACTAACAAATAAACTGGCAATTTCCTACTCCGCATAAATCCTACGATGGGAGTGAACACTCTAAAGTTCAACAAAGGCATTGAGAATCTTTTTCCTGCCTACACAATTTCATAATTCATGTCATTGCTATTATTGGATTTCTAAAAGGGCTGTAGCAATTAGAATATTTTTTTCTATCCACCACTGAGATACTCAACTGATGAAACTTTTCACAGAAAACATCACCACAGGAATCATTTAAGAGATCAATACTTTATATATAATTTTAAAGGTACAATGTTCTTTGTAATCTAGTATTTCTTCCAGAACAATTGTGGGTCAAGATGAACATTAAGAGGAAAGCATTTCCCCTACAATTAGAATCATCAAGACATAGAACTGTAGAGCTGGAAAGGACCCCCAAGGGTCACTGACTCCAGCCTCCTGCCAGTGCAGGAAATTCACATCTTAAAGCATCCCTCACTTATTGCTTTCCAACCATTACTTAAAAATCTCCAGTGAAGGAGAGCCCACCATGTTCTGAAGCAGTCAATTCCACTGTCAAATGGCTCTCATTGTTAGGAAGTTCCCTTATTATATTCTTGTGGCTAAGCTGGTAAAATGTAGGCTAGACGATGAAGGGTCCTGCTGAACTCAGATACAGTACAGCCACAACATACCCCTTATCTACCAAGCTTGTGATTCTATATATATAAAAAAGAGAGAGATAAGATTAGTCTGGCATGATTTGTTTTTGAGGAATCCATGTTGAGTCTTAGAGATCACGGTGTTCTTTTTAAAGTGCTCATAAAGCCCAAACCAAATACAACCTTTGGTTCTGAATTAAAAGGTAAAGCATTTTGCAAAGTTCTGTTGCCATTTAAACTTCAATGAAACAGGAACCCTGTAAAAGGAAAAGAAATGAACCATCAGTCTCTGGTTAATCACCTCATTCTCTGATTTACCACATGCTAAATATAATAAATAATATTATCAAAATATAATAAATAATAGCAATTACTTGCCGTCAAGTTGATTCTGACTTATGGTGATCTTTCTCAAGGTTTTCAAGATATAACATACTCAGAAATGATTCACTGTTCCCTTCTTCTGGGGATGCTCTGTGATGCTGTAGCTTGCCCAAGGCTACACAGGCTGGTTCTTTTGTATGTGGAAAAATTCGTAGTAGGAAGTAATTTTGCACAAGATGCAAGCAAAGAAGGAAATATATTTTTTTCCTCTTGTCCTTATCCTCTATATAATTATATACAAATATTTCCAATTTTAAATGATTAATGATTAAATTATAGATGAACAATTTAAAAAAGAGCTTTGGGCATACACAAGAAATATTATAAAACCATCTGTAATTTGTATTTCTGAGAGATTTTCAGGACAGTGAAGCAATGCTAAAGTGCTGTTTGGTGCTTCATGTGCCACACAGAGTTCTCTTCTGTCTCTGCTAGACTTGCTCTATGTTTTACGATTCCGGTGATCTGTAAAAACCAAATCTGAGATCCATTAGGAAAAAGATTTGCAGCATGCCAGCACAAATTCCTGTTGTACATATATCTGTCAGTGTTCAATTCAATTATGATTTACCTATCAAGCTATCTGTCAGTGTTGCTGGAGTTTCCTGTGGATATATTTATGAAGAAGAGGCTTAATCTGTACTACAGCGTGGTAGGATCTCCGGAGGTTGCCTCAAATTGTCAAAAGAAATTACTTGAGATTTCCTGGCCTCCTGAATCCACAGTCATGACCCCCTCAATTCCCCCGAGCCTGGCTTAGAAAACCTATCTGGCATTATCAGCATCATGTACAGTAATAGTAATGTCATTTCTCTGAATGTTGGCCTTATGTATAGTATGCATGAAAAGGAAGTCGCTGCAGTACAAGATTATGGAAGTACACAAAAACCTTCTGAGCAAGGGGAAAACAGTTAATAGGTTGAATGTACTCAGGTGGTCAGGAATGAAATGGAGTAGCTGAACAGAAGCATTCCACACTGCAACAGCTCCTTCCACATCCAGTGCTGTGGCTGTGAGTATCCCTGCTTATACAGCCCAAATGGCATCACCCATTCACAAGAAGGAAATGTTCACTTGGCTTGGGAACACAGAGATTTGAAAAAAGGTTAAAAATATCTGTATCTCTCTCTTTCTCTGTGTGTGTGTAAGCCTGGAAGGTGGGAGGTATTGGAATAGTCCCATGAGGCCCTGGTATGCTGACTAATAGTAGATATAATGGGAAAGTGCAGGAGTGGAGAGAGAGCGAGAGTGAAATGGAAGGTGCAGCTGGACATCTAAACATGAAACATTCTGCTGTGAATGTGCTTGTCTCCAGTCTGAAAGTGAATCATGTTCATGTGTATAGATTTTCAGGACTGGCCAGATCCAGTCCTTGTGCTTGCCTGGCTCCGATCCCTCTTGGAGGACCGTCCCCAGAGAGTACAGCTTGGGGAGAGTGTCTCAGCCCTGTGGAGTCTCAATTGTGGGGTTCCGCAGGGGTCGATCCTCTCCCCAATGCTGTTTAACATCTATATGAGGCCGCTGGGAGGGGTCATCAGGGGGCGTGGGGCTTCGTGCCATCAGTATGCTGATGACACCCAGCTCTACATCTCCTTTTCACCTACCTCAGTGGATGCTGTTTCGTCCCTTGAGTGCTGTCTGGAGGCCGTGCTGCAATGGATGCAGCTGAATGGGTTGAGGTTGAACCTGGACAAGACGGAGGTCTTGAGGGTGGGTGGCCCCTCCGTTGGCGGTTTGGGAAACTCCCTCTCTTTTGGGGGGGTGACTCTCACCGCAAAGAGTGAGGTGCACAGCTTGGGGATACATCTGGACCCGGCACTTACCATGGAAACCCAGGTGGCGTCCGTGGCTCGCTCCGCCTATTTCCATCTATGGCGGATTGCCCAGCTGCGACCCTATCTTGATGGTGGGGCCCTCACCACTCTTGTCCATGCGCTTGTAATCTCGAGATTAGACCACTGTAATGCACTCTACGTGGGGCTACCTTTGAGATTGTTGCGGAAGCTTCAAATGGTGCAGAGTGCAGCGGCCAGACTCCTTAGTGGGGTGAGAAAATACCAACATATCTCTCCCACTCTGGCTGCCTTGCATTGGCTGCCCATTCGCTTCTGCATTGATTTCAAAGTGTTGATGATGACGTATAAAGCCCTAAACGGTTTAGGACCTCGATACCTGGCAGATCGCCTTCTCCCACCTAGTTCTACCCGAATCACCCGTCATAGCCAGGAGGGACGGCTGAGGGGCCTAACGCCGAGAGAGGCCCGGAAAGAAAGAACAAGAGGCCGGCCTTCTCGGCAGTGGCCCCTCGGCTTTGGAATAACCTTCCATCAGAGATCCGCCTGGCTCCCTCGCTGGGTGTTTTTAAGAGCCAATTGAAAACTTGGCTCTTCAGGCAGGCCTTCCCTCCTGTCAATATTTAATTTTATTTTATTATAAATTTTTTTCCATCTTGAGTATTATTAATATTATTGTTTTGAACTGTTTTATTTTAATTTTAATTGTTTTAATGTTTTTATATTTAATGTTTATGGAACCCGCCCTGAGTAGACTTTGTCTAAAAGGGCGGGATAAAAATCGAATAAATAAATAAATAAATAAATAAATAAATAAATAAATTGTGGATGCCACCCCATCTCTTAGAAACGCTTGCTATTCTTTGATCATTTCTCTTTTATAGTGAAACCGATGTATTTTGCTTGGTTGCTTCAAATCAGATGATTCAGAAGTGAAATTTACTATTCCAAACAAAGGCATGATGAGATCATACTCCTGAAAAGAGAGGCACGGGGGCGCCTGTGTTCAGTTTGTGTTTGTGTAAGCACATTTGAGATATTAAGTGTCTGAAATCTGTATTGCCCAAAGGCAGGAAGGTATCTGATAAGGGGTTGCCTGGGAAACACAGTTTGCCATCGATATTAATTTTTGCTGTCCTTTGCATTTAGTATAGCAATCATTTTTAGTAATATCATTTCCTTGGGAGCATCAGATTTACAGAGAAAAGAAAAATCCAATTGTTTTCAGTGCAAGTCAGTACCATTTTCTCGTTTGATTTTCCGCTCCCTTCGACAGAAAGCTTGGAAAAAATATCTGCTTGAAATGGCTTTATGGAAATAAGGCTGTCTGTTTTTAGATGCAGCTCACGTATGATGTACTCAGGCTGCCAGTGGAAAAACCCACCATTTCTCCAGAGAGCTCTCCTCTGATCAGTTGGAGTAGATTATTCCTTCAGCTTTAATAATTCAGGCTCCCCGTCTGCTTTACAGGGTGTTTTCCTCTCACTGGGAAGACACAGGCCGCTGACTGGGGAGTCCCTCAATCTATTGCTCATATTTGTTAACAAAAGCTATATTCATGACCATGTCTACTTAGATCATTCTCCATCCTTTTTAAAAAATAAAGCACAATCCAGAAGGGATGAAGAAAAAAAGATATATGCTTCTTTGTTGATACATTTAAATGGAGTTTGCTGCTTTGCTCTGCATTTTAGAAGAAGAGCTGAAGGCGGGTCTCAACATTACTAGAGCTGTGTCATGCTAGACAATGTGGTTTCTATCAATATTTATTTTTCCTTGATATACACTTCCATATCTCCTTCCTTCCTTCCTTCCTTCAACTTGAAAAAGTGCTTGGTACAATGGTTAATGGTAATGGCAGCTTGAAGCTGATTCTTACCTCTTTAAGAAGCTTTTTTAAAATAATAATTTCTTTTTTAGGATTTTTGATGTCATGGTAACATTATTGCTACCTTCCCACATATTTGGATTGCACATTTCTTAAACAACAGCACAACCAACTGAGTATATCCATTTTTTCCTAGGGGTTTTCAACCTTGTTGTTCTGTAAGAAGAGCTCTCCCTCCTTGATGTGGTCATAGTAAAACACTTCTAAAATGGATGCATCTGTGCAGGGGTTCAACAGAAATGAGTTCTTAGGATTAAAAAAAAGGAAAAGAGGCAAAAGATGAAACCTTGAACAACCCTACAAAAACTCTTGGGACACTAGTCTATGGACCAAATGGTGAAATATAGATAACTTGTTATTCCTGCTGAAATCCCATTCGTATTCCAGAAACATGATTTTGGAGACCTGAGAAGTCAGACTTGCAAACAAAGCACAAGTTTACTTTCCCAAGACTGATCATCCAACAAAATCAGATAATTCACAAACTATAGAATTTCCACTGTGACAATCAGACACTTTTACCACTTAAGGAATTTTCCGCTATAAAGATGTGTCATTCGTAATGTATGCTTTCCAAGGCCAGAAACAGAACTTGGAGATACGTTCCATGATTAGAAGAGCTTAACCAGTGAAACTACCTGAGTGGAGTTTCTCTCACCTCTAGGAATATGCAAATTCTCTTGCTCTGATTGGTGACTGCTCTTCCTGAGTTAAACATGGGATTTCTTTGAAATCTGATTTCAACAAATCCAAAAAAGATTCTCTTAATCATTTCTCTGCAATATTAACCTGTTCTGCTGTTGTTGCATGCTGTCAAGTCAGAACCAACTTATAACAACCCTAACAGGGTTTTCAAAGTAAGTGAGATATTTAAGGAGTGGTTTTACCTCAATCAGTTTCCATGGCTGAATGGGGATTCAAACCCTATTCTCCAGAGTCCTAGACTGTCACTCTATTCATTACACCACACTGGGAACCCTAACCTGTTCTAATCAGCTCTAATTATAGGCTATCTCTAATATCTATTTCTTGCCCAAGTGTTTTGGGAACACAGTATTGTGAAGAAGTGTTTCTCTGGGAGAGCTTGCAAAAATATAGTACATTCTACATATTTTGAAAACCCCTTGTTTTCCTTAAGGGTCAAATGGAACTGGACATTATAAAGTAAATATGGTATTCCCAGATCCATGTGCTACTTGTAAAGCTACTGTGGGAGTTAGGGAATGGATGTTTGCAAGCAGAATGAGAATTTTAGGGGAAGAGCTTACCTCTGCAAATATTCCTTAGGCATTCCACGATAGTGCTCTTTAGAGCTGAGCCACTGCTTTTCTGCAATGACTCTAACAATTAATTGGATATGGAGTAAGCCCTGAAGTTCCACATAGCATTTCATACAACATTATTTACTGGCAATACTCTTTGCTGTGCCCAAGATCCTGCTAGTGTCCATTGACTTGTAATTCTATCGGTCTCTGTCAGGGTTTGGAAACGTTACTTTTTGGGAGAACGTACTGGTTGGAAGATATAATAAACATGTCATCTAGTCTGATCCTGAGACTGGAGACAAGTCCATCTGAATTAAAAATGGCCTTTGGAGAATCAGCAGACACAAAAAGGGGTTAAGCATCCTTTTAATTAATTCTCTGCCCATCAGTTCTCTGGCTCTTGCAGTTGGGAACACACATTTGCTGAAGTCATGTGTTTGTTTTATTGCTATAACTGGTACAACATTAAGAATGGATCTGCTGAGTACTGCAAAGCAATTTTGGGACTTGTTCTTTTCCCCAAGCTTCATCGGGCATGTTTTAATTCATGTTTTCTATGCTACTGTGTGAGATACAAACACTGAGATTTTCAGGACTCCAAAAAGGCAAGAGTAAACATCCCATCCGGTTGAAATTTCTGCTCAGAATTTCATGCTGAGGATCTTTTCAGGATTAACTTGCCTGTTGTGTAATGAAGGAGGATAGAAGAAACATGAACAGCATATGCAGATAATAGTGTACTAATTGAACCAAATGCCTACAGGCAGTTTGCTCTGGATTTGGCATATGCAGTGAGGGTGTTCCTAATGAAGTTGACCCAGAACATTATGATGCCTATGGCAAAAAACAATAGAGTGACTATTGAATCTGACTTCAATAGTGTCAATGGGACAGAGTCCCTATTATGCTCAGAATAGAAAACTTGCTTAAGGGGCAAGGGGAGGCCGTATGACACACACAGTTTTGCCCTCCAGAATCTTGCTTACCACTGCCTACAGGCTAGCATTTGCTGCCTGAAGCAACTGCATTACTAACCCTCGCCCCTACTAATCAAGAATTAGAAACAATTAAAACAGACTTTCCTCCAAAGAGTTAAACTGTTACCAGCTTGATTTCTGCTGGTCTGTGGCTAGTTCACTCAGTCTGGTTCAAGTCAACAAATTCAGCATATCCTTCAAACCAGTTTGGTTTTGGTTTATTTAGGAGAATTCTGATCACCACCTTCAACAGACAGAAAACAGGACTGTAGGGCAAATTGACAGGAGCAGCTTTATTGACCAACGGAGCATCAGTTTTTTAGAATCAATGGAGAATGTTCAGATTGTACCCAGTAGCTGAGCCATCTGGGTCGGGGAAGGAGGGAGAATAAGTTTAGATGCAAGTTTCTGGCATGTGAAATTTTGTACATTGATCCCAAATGAAGGTATTATGGGGAGTTTCTTTTTTTTATTATTTTGTACTTGGATGTGTGTAAAAAAAAAAGAACCTAACTACAGCTTTAAAAAACACTAATTTAGATGTGCTCTACTTAATAATTTGATTCTCCTCCTCCTCTTCCTTCTTCAAACTTCTCATCTGATGTGACAAATAAATGGAAGCAGGAGGTGGTAAAATTCTGTTTCATGTGCTCCTCTCTAAGTAGGCCAACTGACACTAAGACATCTTTCATGAAAATACTCAGAGTAGTTAAAATTGCACAAACAAGCAAAGGAGCCCGCCTCTTGCCCTTGCATCCTTTCCTACTCATACAGATGAAAGAAAATATTCTCTCTTTGTTAGCTTGCAGCCAAATGTATGGGAAGTTTTCTCATGGCGTGCCTTGCCTGAGCATGCAATATATTGACACATCATATGGGCTTATGGGCTTTAATTTCCTACAGAGATACCAACTGAGTGGATCAGGAAGAAAAGCTCATGGAAAGGGGTTTCCCCAGTCTGTTTAGGATTATGGGTAGAATTGTGCTTATGCTTAGGGACAGGAAGGGTAGAAAGGTTACATTTATACATCCTGTGTTTCCTGAACACCTGAGAATTCCAGTGCCCTCACCACAATAAATGAGGCTAACCAACTAGCAACTAGAACATATAATTCTGCTTCTCAGGTGAGGGGGCAGGCGACGTATGTGATTGGGCAAGCGGGGGCTGATGAGACAGGTGTTAGTTTTTTACAAGCATTGTGCTTTTATTTTTAAAAATTCCTGCTATCTGCAATAGCGCTGTATCAGACAGTGTGAAATCTTTAAAAGGGGGGTGGGCATTCACCTTGGAATTGATTTCACATCCACTGCAAAATAAACGGACCTCTGCCAGAGGAGCAGAAAGACTTGCTCCCCTGGCACAGTAGTTGCCACGTGCACGTCCCTCATTCGTATGCTAAAAATTAAATCCAGGTTTTTTTCCCAGCAGAACCTGGGTTTTATTGTCAGTGGGATCGAGCCCTGAGCCCCCAGCTGACAGCCCTTCCTCTGGTGCTACTTGAGACTGAAGCAGAGCCTGGACTCCCTGGAAAGAGAGCCAAGAGTCCACGTCTTCCATATAAGAGGACATGTTGATAGAGCCACTCTTATGCCTCAGGGAGAGAGGGACTCTAAAAAGATTCAAGGCAGCAGGGCCTACCAGAGAAGGAGTGCCAGGTTTTGAAAGAAAATACATCAGGAGCTTCTTAAAAATACTTTAAGAATTAGACTCCCCCTTCCTAGCTGCATGTGTGGGAAAGAGTCTCCCAATGGCAGTTGTATAAGAAGATAGCCTGCCTTCAGAGCAGTTGTTGACAACAGTGCAGATTTCACCGGACCTGTTTCTATTCCCCTGCATTCCCTGGGTTCTTGTGCGATTGACGCTCCAACAACCCTGATGCTTGGCTTGCTTTGCTGTCTCCTCCTCTGGTTTTATCTTGCTCTGATTGACAATATACAATAATGATAATATTAGAACTGCAGAGCTGGCAGGGACAGCATGGATCATGGAGTCCAGCCCCTGTTGAGGAGGCACAGTGGGGAACTGATCTTCAACCACTGAACTATCCAGCCACCTACCTGTTCTGACCACCCCTATTTTCTTCCGTTTTGAGCTGCCTTTCTGTGCACTGACCCCAGTTTTACCCTCCAGATATGCCCAAAGGTCCTGTTAGGCATTTGCAGCCAGAGGCCAGGAAAGACATGTTTGGAAAATCATTGTCTCATCTACTTTTTTTTTTTTTTTGGTCTGTTAAAAAACAAACCTGTACGTGGCAGGTGACTAAAACTTGGGAGAATTGTTTAGAACTCTTCAGGTGACAATGTCATGGAATGCCTAACTTGTAGTTCTATCTCTGTGGGCAGAGAAGGGGATTAAATAGCCGCCTCCATCACTAACCGGAAATAAAGCATGCCCTCAGGTGGGGGAATTCCCCATCCTTCTCTAACTGATGCAATGTGTGAATGACTGTTTCCTCCCCTCTCACCTTCAAGTAAGATCATAACGCAGCTAAAATGAAGTTTGTTATAAATCAGTGGAAAGGTGAAATTAGCGAGGAGCGTAGGTGAACATCCAGTATGTAAGATAAGTAAAAAGAAATAGTGAATTAATATGTTATGCATCGTCATGTGGCACCCAAGTTGTGGCTACTCTAATAGGGTTTTCAGGGTCTCTGAGATATCTAGGGAGTGATTTTACAATTGCAAACCCTCAGTGAGTTTCCATGACCAAGCCAAGATTTAAATCCTGGTCTCCTCTGTCCTAGTCCATCATGCCTTCCACTACACCACATAGGCTGCTCTTCAGCTATAAGTTCACAACGTGATGCAAACACATTTTGTTAATTGGCAGTTGAAGGCAAATCCCCCTTATGGATTTTGGCTTTTGTTTTATTCCCATGGATCAATGGGTCCTTCTTCTTTTTTTGATGGTCAGGAAATGAAGCAATATCAGACTTCTTATCAGACTACTCCTGTAAAAGCTTGCTGTAATGAGACATACCCCATGTGACTTGCAATCGCAAACGGGACGAAACAACCACCATCACTCACCTCTCTGCTGGTCTGGCTGCGCCTATAGAGGAAGTAGGAATTCAAAGCATGCAAGAGAGGAAGAAGACAAAGGGCTATTTACTGGTCACTTTTGACAAGTTTATTTTATTGTCAAGTTGGTACAGATTAATTATACTTGAATTTCACCAGCATTTGTAATTAATGAACATTCACATACAATAAACCTCAGCCTGGTGCTAGTTGATAGGAAACCCAGTGAGAAATCACCCCATTGAAATCAGGACATGATCATTCTTCTCTTTCTCCTGTAATTACTGCAATTATTTTAGGCAGTGCTGTGGGCCCCATTTCTCTTTCCCAGGAATAGCCTCCCAGTATAGACCATGCTTTGAAATATGGGTGAGCTTTCTCACATTTAGATCCAGATGGAAAGACATCCCATAGAGCTTGTGGTGATTAGAGAGGGAATTAAAGCTGCAATTCTTTATCCACTTCTCTGACCTTAGCAGTGTGTATGTACGTGACTTCTCTCTATGACAGGAAACCTGCTGCTTCTAAGACTGCTGCTGTACTTTGACTCCACTTATGCTGTATTTGTATATTTCTGAATATTATGCAGCCAAGGCTCAGAGCTTGAAAAAGGATTACAACTCCCAGGCTCCCCCACCAGAAGATGCTGCTGGCAACTATTTCGTTGCTGCATGAATGTTGGCCATTTGGGAGACACAGTCCTAAACAAAAACTTTTCCAAGTACTCTCTCAGTCTCTGTAGCTTAGTCCTCTGTTCCAAAGAAACCATGCCTGGCAGGGTTGCTTCTGGAACCAGTTTTCACCATTTGCTGGTGGAGTGGGAGTCACAGAGTAGCATTAACTAGTTTTGTCCTTCTCTTAGAAAACAGGAAGATATCAATGACAATACTTGGAGGAGTATGTGTATATGTTTAAATTAACCGGATCTTGCTGCTTTTGGCATTTCTGCCTTTTAATATTTTTGTTGCTAATTTCGTTGGTTGTTTTTTTTTTTTTTTTGCTACTTTGATTATTGTAGGCATCCTTCAGTCTTGAGAGACTATGGTAACGTGCTCTGAATGGAGGTCTTGGAACAGCATCTAGTGTGGCTGAGAAGGCCAATACGAGAGTGACAATCCCTTCCACAATGAAGACAAATACAATCTGTCCCCTGTCCAGCTCCCTGATTTTGCTGGTTTCGGGACTGCCTCTTTGCTTCGGCCTGCTGAACAAGTGTCTCTTCAAATTGGGAGAGGCCATGCTGCACCGCCTGCCTCCAGGATGAACGCTCAGATGTCAAGGTTTCCCATCTGTTGAGGTCCATTCCTAAAGCCTTCAGATCCCGCTTGCAGATATCCTTGTATTGCAGCTGTGGTCTCCCTCTGGGGCGCTTTCCCTGCACTAATTCTCCACACAGGAGATCTTTTGGAATCCATTCCATTCAGCCATTCTCACGACATGCCCGAGCCAACGTAGACGTAGCTGTTTAAATAAAGTATACATGCTAAAAATTCCAGCTTGTTCTAGGACTACTCTATTTGGAACTTTGTCCTGCCAGGTGATACCAAAAATGCGTCAGAGACAATGCATATGGAACATGTTCAACTTCCTCTCCTGCCGTGCATAAAGGGTCCAGGACTCACTGCAGTACAGAGGTGTACTCAGGACACAGGCTCTATAGACCTGGATCTTGGTATATGCCATCAGCTTCTTATTAAGCCATACTCTCTTTGTGAGTCTAGAGAGCGTGGTAGCTGCTTTGCCAATGCGTTTATCCAGCTCGACATCTAGAGAGAGTGTGTCAGAGATCGTTGAGCCAAGGTACACAAATTATTACTTTATTATCTTATTGATATTTGTAATCTATAAAATAATATTCTTAGAACTGCAGAGCTGAAAGGGACCCTATGAATCATTGAGTCCAGCTCCTGTCAAGGAGGTCCAGTGGGGAATTGAACTCCCAGTCTCTGGCTCTGCAGCCAGCGACCTCAACCATTGAGGACTTCATAATAACCTTAGAACTGCAGAGCTGTTGCCTTTATTTTTGTATGCACTGCTTTGCATGTAACTGTAAACAATATTTTTTTTTAAAAAAGAAATTAAATGTGAACTTTTGACTGATTCTTTTCTTTTAGGAAGTAGCTTAAAGGCATGGATCTACTCACATGGCTGATACCTCTCTCAAATCATGCACTAATACAATATATGGATAATCTTTGATATTATCAACTTTCGCATCCTGCTGGAGCAGACATTCAGATCAGGGGTCTGGGTGCACTGTTTTCTATTGGTTCCTTTATTTGGCTCATTCATTCTAGATGGCTGTTGCCAGAAGATGCTGCTGGGAACTACAACCATGTTTCATGATCTTTATTTTGTTGAACAAGATTGTGCTTGTCCTGAACACATTTTTTAAACATCTACTGTACATCAGGAGATGGGACTCTGGCATTCTAGAGGTTTCAAAATGCCCACAACTGGCTACCACTACCAAAGCTGAGGGGGCAGATGTGATGTATAGGGGGAAAAACACACACCTAGAAAGCTAAAGTTTTCCCATACTGATTGATATAACGTTTCCGGGTGTGGCCATTACAGATTTAGGATGAAGAGTTAAGAGGATGTGATCGATGATATCTAATTCTTATTGCTGATTTTTTTAGCAATATTTTTTTAGCTATGCTCAATCAGTAATGAACTAGAGACTGAGCACATGCCACAAAATTAAAAACATCTGTACATAAAAATATTTATTATACTTCAAAAAAAAAAAATTAAAACGTCGATGCCACTTGTTTGTCTCATATAATTCTTCTTCTGTTTGCACTTTAGCAGCAAATGTTTCTATTTAATTTGCTAATGGACTGGATGTTGAGTTTCCTTCCTGAAAGAATAAAAAAACATTTGCACATTAAAAACATTTGCAAGAAAAATTAAAATGTCAAGATGCCACCTGATCGTATCCCGTAATTTACCCTCCCCCATTTCTATTGTCACAACAACTCATGTTCCCATGACAGCATAATCAAATGCAAAAAGTGGGAGCAAGAATTCGGCTGAACAGATCTTCAAATGGGCAGTTTTGATTTTAAATGTTTAATGTTTTAAATTTGTTCATTTTCCACTTAAAGGCCAGGATCCTGTTCAGCACCAGCAGAACAGAAAGCTTTGCCAGCATTGGAATTTGGCTCCCCCTGCTGTGCACTACATAAGTAGAGAATGCCATTTAAGTCTGTGGGACTTACACTTCCAGAAGCAGGGACTAAGTAGCTCCTTGGTGTGAGCAGCAGTAAGGTTACTCCACTCATGCGGCAGTCCATTCCATGGGAGGTTTGACCAAAGAAGCCTACGGCAATACCTCCACATTGCTGTTAGTTATCTTGGTAATTACATTGAGGTTATTCCCGGCATTATTTGAGCCCTGAGAATTGGAATATAACTATCTAAATGAAAAGAAGTGAAATCTGGGTCAGTAAACTATATGCTCAGTCCAGACAATATGAGGATATTGTTGATGGATAGTTCATATGATGTGGAAAGTTTATTCCTCAAAACTTCCCCGGGACATGAGGATACTCTCCTGTACATGACCAAAATTTGACAAAGTGATTTTTTCAAGCAACAGCTGCCAGATTTCCTCACCCCCTCCAATGTCCCCAAGCTCTGTAAATGTCTGCAGCTTGGCGATGCTCTGTAATCTAGTCTGATTGTTGGAATCCAAGTGATTCATGCAACATGGAGAACCTCTCACAAGCTAAGCTGGGTGACCTGGGAGGGCTGGAGAGCCCTTCCTAGTCAGAGGCAACCTGGCTGATATTAACATGCTCTGATAATGCCCAGTTTGGATTATTGTAGTATAGGAGTGGTTAACCTGTGGCCCTTGGTTGAAGTCTCTGCCATCCCCATTTGCCACCCCCACCAAAAAATGCCACCCTTTGATGTCGAAAGAAGCACACTACCCTAGTTTGGCATAGCTGCACTGGTTAGGACTTTTTATCCTTTTTCCCCCTATGGGAAGGGAAGGAGACACTTTGCCCCGCCGTACTGCTGTGTGGTGTAGGAAAGTGACCACCTGGCATTGTCAGGAAGCTGCTGGGAACACTAGACAAGGGGCAACTTTTGAAATCTACCATGTTAAATGTAGGGTTCTTTTTTTCTTCTTCTTCTGGCAAACACAGGCATTACAAAACCATTTGTATACCAATAGACAACATTGCTGATGAGAAGTTTCAACCACTTCTCTAGCAGCATGGCATATATTACATTTGTGAAGAATGCATGAATTCAGATTTTCTATTTTACACACTTAAAAAAAAAACCTAGTGAAAATTAGAGCCTGCTTAGCTTTAACTACTTGGACATAATCTGGAAAACCTAATCACAGAACATAGTTACTGTATATGAGGGAAACACCACCATATATGGATTAAGGTTCCTCTTGTTTTGCACCCTCTCCAACAGTTCTATTGCTCTATTGATTTGGTGCACTCTAATTGCAGTGCAATACCATCTGTTAAGTACTGTGTCTGACTTATGCAGAAATTGTTTTAAGGGGTTTTGTAAGTCAAAGGCACTCAATGGAATAGAGAATAGCAATTCCTAGGTCTCTTTCTCAAACAGTTTTTGAACTTTACTGGCTCCTCTCTCTCTCTCTCTCTCTCTCTCACACACACACACACACACACACACACACACACACACACACAAAAGATTCAAGATAACACACAAGATGAATAAAAACTGATACTGCTGAAACACTGTAAGTTTTAATATTAGAACAATGGAATGTGCCAGCAGAACTGTTGTCCTAATTAAACTCTAGCAGCAGAAGAGACAAAATAAAATAAAATAAAAGGGGAATGGGGCAGAGAAGGGGGTGCAGCAAGAGGAACTCAATTTTGCCAGGTTCAAACCTCCTACAGCACAGAGACACAGCCATCAAACTTATAGGGCTAAGTGATAGACTTTGCACAAAGATGTTAAGACGCAGGCAGGCTCCAGTGGAAATATTTCTTTGCTTGTTTTCAATTAATGTGTATTGAATAGACTTGGCCACAAAGCTGTGGGTCTGTCATATTTGTTGGCCCATAAGATTAAATGTACTCAGTATAAGATTTCTGTAATGTTACTTTATATTGTTGTTGTTACTACTACTGTTCCTGCTGCTGCTACTACCACCACCACCACCACCAATACTTTTTCTTTTATCATGTTATGTTGCACAGGATACATCAAAGGATGGCTGACATATTTGTAAGTCTGCAATCCAAGGGAGTAGATTCCACAGAGCTTATGGCATTTGACACAAGGTCAAAGGTTTTCATTTTTTGGGGAGGGGGGGGGAAACAGGATTTGAAAGAATTGCTCTCTTTCCATGCCTGTAAGGAAAGCCATCCCTTTGTTGCAAGGGGCTACCTAGATACAACCCATAATTTTAAAAATGGATGGAGATGTTCAACAAAAGTGGCTAAAACTTCTCACATTAATTTAGTTTGGAGGCTTTCCAAATGATAGTATAAGTCCTGCTTCCAGTCATTACCTGTCATCATGCTACACATGTGTGAGCTCCATGCAATGCCTTCATTCTATATCCCTCCCCCCATGTAATGGCTATCTAGGTAGCTTTGTTGCCAAGTGTGGGTAGCAATGGCGATACATTCTTGCTGCTATTTTCAGTTTTGTTTTTTGCTGAATATATTTTGGACAGTGTCACGTTCCCGCTTGTCCCTTGGTTGTTTCACCAAGCAAAGGCACAAGCTATGTGTCATTCAGCTGCCACCAGTTGATTACATCAATTTTATTCACTATTAATGACAGAGGTCCAGGCAACGTATCAGTTAAGAAACAAGTAGAAATTGTTTATTGTTACAGGTGATAAAAGTCCAGTCAATGTCGTTAACTCTCAACCTTCTTCCTTCACCCTCAACCACCTACTCTCCCTCTCTCCCTCCCTCCTTTTCTTCACCCCACTTAACTCCACCCCTCGCCAACTCCTATTGGTGCATGCAAATCTCAACATAAATATACGTGAGCAGGGTGAATGCTACAGACAGATTATCTCTTAAATTCAAGTAGAACATGGCCATAGACATATGGGCATGGGGATCAATTCCCTCCCCCCCAATAATCAGTAGCTGTAGTGGCTCATGGTGCAAGAGGGATGTCACTCCAACATTTCCAGGTAGAGCATCCCTCTGCTCCAGTCACAAGCCACCTAAGATCAATGGAAATATGGACATTGCCCAGTAGGTGCAGCAATATTTGTGCAGTTCTATCCATATAGTATTGTTGGGTGTGATCAGATGGCAAGAAAGGATTGCTTGGCTGTGAGTGATCTCCCTTAAAGTGATCCTTCCACCCCTACAGGAATCGATTCAGCCCATTCACCCAAAAAAAGTAGCCCTGCCACTGGACCAAAAAAGTCCAGCTTGGAGAGGAAGCAGTGTTGGGCTAGTTGCAATCTCCTGTGCAACGTGTGATCACCAGAAAATTTCTTGTACCAGACCTTGCCACAAGAGGTCCAAAATGCAAGCTAATTCTCCATCTGACAGCACTCGTATTTAGGTATGGGTGCACTACCATGAGAAGAATAGCACACCCACCACCAATGTCACAAGTGATGCATGGGCAATAGTATTGAAATAGTACAGTAATATTTAGCTTGTGTGAAGACCCGCAGTATGTCCATATGACTGGCAAATTGCATTTATGATGTGCCAAATTACCAGTTTAGCAACACACTCCTTTGGTAATTTATGGTGACCTTATCTCACTTACCTTGGAGGTGTAAGGCCAAATAAGTCTGAACAATCTACTGAAAATCTACTGTCGTCCACAGTTCCACAATTTACAAGTGTTGTGATTTGCCACCCCAGTAAAAGCAATAGATATTTCTATTAAAAATATTCCAGCCATTTACAGATGACTGTAACTTACCAAGATAGCAACTTTAACTTTAACTTTAGTTAAGTTCCCTTTATACCATTTTTTAGTTTGGTAGAGTACCTAATGGTACATTTCATTAAGTTGGAAAATATATTAAGTTTGCAATTCTAATTTTTTGAGCACAATATTACACACCCACCCACCCACCCACCCACCCACCCACACACACACACACACACACACACACTTGTATGTGCTTGTTCAATAAAAGAAGACAAAATAGAGATTGTTCTGGACATTCAGTTTAACTGCCTTGCATGGGGCAAAGAATCTAGAGGATATTCAGAAGAAGAGAGTAAATTATTGTTGTTTAGTCGTTAAGTTGTGTCCGACTCTTCGTGACCCCATGGACCAGAGCACGCCAGGCCCTCCTGTCTTCCACTGCCTCCTGGAGTTTGGTCAAATTCATGTTGGTAGCTTCGATGACAATGTCCAACCATTTTGTCCTCTGCCGTCCCCTTCTCCTCTTGCCTTCACTCTTTCCCAACATCAGGGTCTTTTCCGGGGAGATTTCTCTTCTCATGAGATGGCCAAAGTATTGAAGTCTCAGCTTCAGGATCTGTCCGTCCAGTGAGCACTCAGGGTTGATTTCCTTCAGAATGGATAGGTTTGATCTCCTTGCAGTCCAGGGGACTCTCAAGAGTCTCCTCCAGCACCACAATTCAAAAGCATCAATTCTTCGGCGGTCAGCTTTCTTTATGGTCCAGCTCTCACTTCCATACATCACTACTGGAAAAACCATAGCTTTGACTATTCGGACCTTTGTCGGCAAGGTGATGTCTCTGCTTTTTAAGATGCTGTCTAGGTTTGTCTTCTCTTTCCTCCCAAGAAGCAGGGATCTTTTAATTTCGTGGCTGCTGTCACCATCTGCGGTGATCATGGAGCCCAAGAAAGTAAAATCTATCACTGCCTCCATATCTTCCCCTTCTTTTTGCCAGGAGGTGATGGGACCAGTGGCCATGATCTTAGTTTTTTTGATGTTGAGCTTCAGATCATTTTTGGCGCTCTCCTCTTTTACTCTCATTAAGAAGTTCTTTAATTCCTCCTCACTTTCTGCCATCAGAGTGGTATCATCTGCATATCTGAGGTTGTTGATATTTCTTCCGGCAATCTTAATTCCGGTTTGGGATTCCTCCAGTCCTGCCTTTCGCATGATGTATTCTGCATATAAGTTAAATAAGCAGGGAGACAATATACAGCCTTGTCGTACTCCTTTCAGCAGGGAGACAATATACAGCCTTGTCGTACTCCTTTACTCTGTAAATTATACAAGGTGCAAAATGTTTCTCTGGTTCATACTGGAATTAACCCTTTCTGGGATGTCAGCTGTGACAAACACATAATTCTGATTTTTCCCCCCTAGAGATCTATAAAGGTCTATATAGTTCTTAGGAAGATGTTCAAGTGTCAGACTTTCTGACCTGACACCCACCACCTCAATAAAATGTTGTTCTTTGAGACCAGAATCCAACTGGAATTCTCTTTCTGATCCTGTGCAACATATGACATCTCTGCAGGTATTCAGGAGGAGATGTAAGGTGGAGTTCTCTCCGGAGGCTTTTAGAGGCTAGGAACAGCTATTCCACTAATGTGGCATGCATTTTTCTATCTTAATGTATGTTATTGCTAGATTTTGTTGCATTTTATCATTTATATGGTGCATTTTGTTGTTATATATATTGTTTTTGTGTTGTATGCCGCTCTGGGTTTCTTTGAAGAGAAGAACAGCATATAAATGAAAATAATAAACAAACAAACACATCTACTTCATTTTCTGCAGATAAAATGTTGGTTGGATTAAAAAAACAAAACATGGCCCACTTACATTTGGTATACAACCAACCACCCATTTCACTGGTTCTGAACTGGCACCCCAGTTGACACCTGCTGAATTTAACTAGCATGTACATACTTGGTTTACTCCAAAGTTATTTGAATTGCCAATAGCATTAATGAAGATGCTGGTAAAAGCTATAATGACGGTCTACCTAACACATTGCCAAAACTGGGTAATTACTAATAAGCCAAGCTACTGTACAATGACAGGGTGCTCTGATTAAAAAGACACACACTGCTCTCTAGAGAGTATTAAGAAGGGTCTTGGGATTTGAATTTCTGTGCTAATAATACCCTGCTGATCATAGCATTCTCCTCTATAGCAAATTTTACTCTAAGAAACAATTTGTAGATGGAACATGTTTGGGATTTTTAGTGACATTGGGAAGATTTTTTTTTCCTCAGAAGATGGGGGACAACCTAAGTCTTCCAAATGGGAATAAGTTTGATCATGTTTACTGCTCTGTGACAATGTAAGCAGTAACAGAATAATTTCTCCATTTGCGAGGAAGTTTGTTCAATTGGTTCACAGAACTGCAAAAATAATTATGATAATGTAAACGTCGCCACCAGAAAACTCAATTTTCTTGTTTGTTTTCTGAAGAAATGGGTTTCATAGCTGAATGAAAACCACATCTTATTGAATTTTGAAGTTGTATGATTTCAGTTTGAAATTGGTCCTATATTTAAATGTTTCTTTATTTCACAGTACATACCTATATTTTACCTTTGATATTTGTAAAGGTGTCCACTTGAAACCAGACTTTGGAGCCATTTTATCTTTTATCCTGTGGGTATACAACAGATCTAACAAAACTCATCAGTAGAAATGGACGAATCTGTCAGTTTATTGTGGTTTCATTTTGGCTCCGGATTCAGTCATACTTACATTAGATTCATCCTGAATTTTGAAAATACTGTAATCTCACCTTCAGCTTGTCCCAAACTTTGTGGTTTCTTTTCTTTGGAAATCCTTATAAACATTTGTGCACTTTTAAAAGGGCATAATTCTAAATACGTTTACATTTTCTCATAGAATTTCACCTAATATGTCTGTTTTGCAAGTAATTTTCAGAATACAATCCAGTTTAAATTAATAATTAATATTATTAATTCCATTAATATGTTCATTTTGGTGTAGACTTTCCCTAATATATACATTTTGTGTGTGCAGTTTTTGACTGGTTACCTCCACAGCAACATGTGGACAAGTGCACATTTTAAAGGAATTGCATTTCATGTATTGGTTCCAAGGTGCAAAATTAGGTAAGTTTGTGTTAAAATGCCAGCTAAGCAAATTTCTCTCCTATTCCTCTGCAGTGTAGTTATTCATCCATTTAAAGTAAAACGTGGATAGAATGGGCATTAGCATTGTGAGTATTGGAAGAAAGTAGTGGTAGGGTGGCAGCTGCTGAAGCTCAAAATGGAACTATCAACATTAGACATGGGAGATTTGTATTTGTGTCCCTGGGGATACGAATATGAATATTGGCACCACAGGTGCCTGGGAAAATTGGACCCTCCCTTCTGAACCAGCAGGTTCACTTACTGCTTGCTGCGTGGCATGCACAGCCGGCATTGTTCTCATCATGCCAATCTAGGAAGCAGCCTGGCTGGTGCTTCCTCACTTCCCCACACAGCTGATCACTCAACAGCTGAGTGGGGAGACTTGTCATCCTGCCTCCTTGCCAGAGTGGTTGGCTGCGTGGGGAGGCGGGGAAGTGCTGGCCGAGCTGCTTCCCAGATTGGTGCGATGAGAACAATGCCTGCTGTGCGTGCCGTGCGGCAAGCAGTAAGTAGACCTGCCACTTTGGGGGGAGGGTTCAGTTTTCCCAAGCACCTGTGTTGCCGATATTTGCATTTGTATCCCCAGGGATACGAATACAAATATCCCATGTCTAATCAACATTTATGTAATGCAACACTGATTTTAGCTACAATTCTGTAAACACTTTTGGTTGTCAGGCAAAGACTTTTATTGTAGCAAAATTTGGCAACTAAATGGCTATTTTTAAGGAAATGGCTTTTAATAGACTTGAGCTCTACTGATTTTATTTCTTTTTTGAAACTGATGAGTTTTTAGTACTTTAATTTTGTTGCTAGTTTAATTAAATTTTGAATGGGATAAACTTCACAGAGCCCAGATGTTAAGATCATCAGGAGAGGCCTTTATCTCAGTCCCACTACCTTTACAGGTGTGTCTGATAGGGACACGGCAGAGGGCCTCCTCTGTCGCTACTCCCAGACTTTGGAACTCCCTCTCACAGGAGGCCAGGCTGGCCTTATCTTTGCTGTCCTTCTGCAAGAGGCAAAGACCTTTCTCTTTAGGCAAGTTTTTTCTCAGTGAATGGCTGCCTAAGTGGGGTTTTTAAATGGATTGTTGTGCCTTATTGCTTTGAATCTGTTTTTGGTGTTGCTTTTGTTTCATATTTTCTAGTGTGGTATTTGTTTGATCCTTTTTAGTATGTGTATTCTTACTGTTTTTAGCTTAAAATATTGTCTTTTAATGATGTAAGCCGCCTTGGGTCGTTTTTAAGGAGGAAGGCTGGGTAAAAATATTTTAAATACATAAATAAATCATAAACAAAGTCTCCATATTTTATCTGTCCCTTTTGAAATATATTTATTTTAACCTTGTAAGCCACCTTGTTTGAGAAAAAGTGTGCTCATAACACTATGATTAAATGAAAAACAAAAACATTGTGTGGATCTAGTACAAAATAAAACAAAAAAGGGCTGCATATTACCTTTATTGGGTCACTAAAATATTAAAAACAGGTGATTTTTAAAGTCCACTTTGACTGGCTGGACAATGTAGACTTTAAGAGTTTGGGTCAGAAATTGTTTACCCGCCTTAGTTTTTTTAATTTTACAATAAAATGGATAACTGTAGGTAGGGCACAGTATAATAATACCAGCAGTGGAGTCCTAGACCCCTGGCAGAGGTGGAAATGTAGGGTGCTTTGTTTGCCAGGCAGGAGTAGATGAAAAGTTGTGATTTAGCTTACACTGTGTACAGGATTCCCGCCTATGAAACATTAAGTCAAGAAGGAATTGAGGGGACTCTTAAGTCCTAATCAAATGTTTTTAAAAAAGAGTTCATCTGAACATGAATAGATGGGGCATACTAGCTCCAACATCTCCATGCTAGCTCTCTGATGAGTAGGGAGCTGGATCGGACAAGGAGAGGTGCCCGTGGGGCATCTCCACGTGATCAGGATCCCGATTTCTCAGGGTTTCCACTCATGTGGCAAAGGTCCCCACAGGCAGAGTCAATTCTTTAGTTCAGATTTTAACTTTCACACATGCTAATGCTAGGATGGAGGGCAGAGTCTTACTCCTCTGCTCAAGTCTTCAGATGAACTCTGGTACAAACACCCGAACAGGGCTCAACTGGCAAGAGAATGAAATTGGTGAAATGGAGAAAGGGTTGAGAACTGAAAGCAGAGACCCCCCCCAGAATGTGATGGAAAGAAGGATGCAGCAGGTGAGACTTCCCCAAGCTCAATTTATTTCACTTTCCATTTTTGATACTGGTAGAATCCCGAGTCGGGCAAATTGCTGTGAATTAGCCAGATCTTTTGTGTTCAACATCAAGCCTCACAGCATTATTTCTCTCTGCAATTTTTGCTTTTATAAAGAGTGATGCTTTATAAACTATTTTAGAATGCCATTAGCAACATGATTATCTCCTTCTTCACACTGGAGAAATAAGAGGGGGAAAATACATTAAGGATTAGCATGTTATATGGCAGGCTTCTGATGTCTGTCTATTGCTGATAAGTGGCCTCTTTTAAAATGTGTGTTGCTCTTTCTTTTTATTGTTGGGGGAAGACAGTGTGACTCTGAGTGAGAGAGCTGATTTTTAGCCTCACTTAAATGATTAATTGGTTGCATTTCATGTCATATACTGACTAGTATCCTACAGATAGCTTGACATAGTTATTTTTCTTCTTCTGTATTGCCTGGTACAAGAAATCGAGCACTCTGATTGTCAGAGTTATTATTTGAATGAAACATCCATTTGTCCTGCATGTCACAGATTTTGAAGTTCAGCCTCAACTCAAATCTCAAAGACCCCATTTCTTGACTATTTAGCATAAAAAGACAAAATGTCTGTACGTAATTGCTGCAGATAAACAGCTGGATCTAATGTGCACCCATCTAATCATGCAGCCTGCTGCTTCTCTCTGCAGGCTGAAAAACCTGATGATCGTGTGATACATCCTACTTAAGTCACATTGATTTCACTGTGTCTACTCTAACAGACCACTGTCCAAAAGACCAGAGGGGCTCCATTTGTACTCACAATTACTAAACTGGATCTCCATATATCAGTGTTCCTTCATTTCATCACTACTCCCAACCAAAGTTTTGAGGGCCTGGAAGAGAGATGAGAATACTGGCAGTGAACAATTGGCTGCACAGATGGAATCATCAGGAAAGGTTTGTCCTCTTGGATCATGGCCTGTGCTTCAGTGAAGAAGGATCTTATTGAAATCAGCTTTCCTGATTTCAAAGTATGTGTTGTATTACACAGAGAAAGGACATATTTGCAAAAGGTCCTGCAAAGATGGCAAAGAGGGATTTAAACTGAATTTTACCAGGGAGAGACACAGTAGAAGACAGGAAGACACCAGTAATTGGGGATAGGAGAGTCAGTGATGCATCACAAACTAGGATAGCAGTACAAGAACCTGTTAATGGAGGAATAAGATAAGGAAACAGCTTGGGGTGAATGACCCATGGTTTCAAGTGTCTCTGCACAAATGCACAAAGCATGGTAAACTAACAAGATGAATTTGAACTCTTAATGCAGGGAAACAAATTTGATTTAATAGGTATTTACGAAACTTTGTGAGATGAAAATTATGATTGGAACGTAGAGATTGAAGAGTATAAGGTACTCGAAAGGAATAGACTAAGCATGAACGGTGGAACAGTAGCACTGTATGTAAAAATTTTGTACAACTGTGAGGACATCCAAGAGGTGGAGCAAATGCCTATCAATATATGAGCAGGACGATCCAAAATTGAGGAAGGGGAGAAGCAATAAGGCAGATTCACCACGTACTCTATAGCCTTGCTGGTTAGCAGCGGTTAAGGTAGAAGGTTGGGATGGCTTATTTCTGCAACTTTCCAACGCAGCAGGCTTTTCCAGGTGGAAAGCATTTAAAATCAAAGGAGAAAGAAATAACCATGAAAGCACTGTTGGTGTCTGTTACAGTCCTCTTGTTGTTGTTTAGTCGTTAAGTCGTGTCCGACTCTTCGTGACCCCATGGACCAGAGCACGCCAGGCCCTCCTGTCTTCCACTGCCTCCTGAAGTTTGGTCAAATTCATGTTGGTAGCTTCGGTGACACTGTCCAACCATCTCGTCCTCTGTCATCCCCTTCTCCTCTTGCCTTCACACTTTCCCAACATCAGGGGCTTTTCCAGGGAGTCTTCTCTTCTCATGAGATAGACAAAGTATTGGAGCCTCAGCTTCAGGATCTGTCCGTCCAGTGAGCACTCAGGGTTGATTTCCTTCAAAATGGATAGGTTTGTTCTCTTTGCAGTCCAGGGGACTCTCAAGAGTCTCCTCCAGCACCACAGTTCAAAAGCATCTATTCTTTGGCGGTCAGCCTACAGTCCTCTTAGGTGGTGCCAAAGATTTAAGGAGGGCAGACATAGTAGTAGTGGGAGACTTCTACAACTCTGGTATTTTGGAAATCCAGCTGTGACAAGAACATAAAGTCTAATAAATTCCTTACATGCCTTGCTGAGAACTTCTGGTTCCTTTAGGTTGAAGAATCAACAAGGGGATTGGCTGCCCTAGGCCTGGTCCTGACTAGCCAGGAAGAACTGGCCATTGAGACAGAAGTGGTAGAAACTTTGTGTGGATGTGACCATACCCTTTGGGATTTGTTATACTGAGAAAAGGGAAAGTGGAGAGTAATGTGACACATACTCTGTGCAATGCAATCCATACTCTGAAATCAGGAAAGCTGCTTTCAGTAAGCTTAAGAAATACTAGGTGAGATCCCACAGACAGAAATAATCACAGAGAAAGGAGTCCAAGCTAGACGGGAGTACGAAGAAATAGCCAATATTTGTAGAGGAAGGTTAGGAAGGCTAAAGCTCAACATGAGCTCAGAATCACAAGAGAGATTAAAGATAGCAAAAAGGCAGTTTTCAGGTATGCTCAAAACAAAGGGAGGAACAGGGAAATTGTGGGTCCATTGCATGGAGAGGATATGGAAATACTAATGGGTGAAAGAGAAAAGGCAGAACTTCTGAATGCTTACTTTTCCTCTGTCTTCCCCTAGAAGAAAGGTAGTGCGCAAGTTGGAGCAAGTAGAATAAAATGAGGAGAGAAAGGAACTGACAATAGGGACAGAGGTCGTGCGGGAGCATCTAGATGTTTTAATAATAATTGTGTGCTGTTAAGTCAGTTCAAATTTATGGAAGCCCTTTTCCAGGATTTTCTAGGTAGAGAATACTCAGAAGTGGCTTACCATTTCCTTCTTCTGGGGGCACCTTGGGACTGTGCAACTTGCCCAAGGCCACATAGGCTGGCTCTTCTCCCTGGAGGCACAGTTGGGAATTGAATTCCCAACCTCTAGCTTCCCAGCCAGATCTTGGTTGCACTCCCAACAGCAATTTCTCCAAGATTCAGGGGCTTCTTCTTCCTGATTAGGCAGGTGAGGTCAGTGGACAGAATGAAAATGAAGCCAAATACCTTGTCACGATGCACAAAGAAAAAATTCATTTCCATTTCCAGCCATTTCTGTGCTTACAGGTGGAAGTTCATTTGCATGCTAGCCTTTCATAATGGAAGGACAGTTTTTTCATGAAAAACAGGAGTCCTCACACCGCTCTCACACACATCCAGAAAAATAACTCCAGAAAAGAAGAAGAAGAATATTCCATGCATTGGCAGAGGCTACAGCAGTTTTCAACTCAATCTCAGTTGAAGCTATTATTTCTACTATTTCCCATTAACTATATCTGATGGCGAAAGGATACAAACATGGTAACACTGAACTTTGCAAATTTTGAGAAATGCTTAATGAGGAACATTTGAAGTACCATATGTTACTTCTCAGTGGTAAGGCTGTTCTCATATCACACAATAGATTAATGCTATAACTCCATTATTTAACATTAGGATATGGCACCAGTCTTCTCATGACTACAGTACCATTTCTCTTTCTCTCCCCCTCCACCATCCAGCCAGCTGCTAGATTTACCTTATTAAATCCCACAAATAGTTATGAGATGGGTAACCATTATTCTTGACTATCCATGTGATAAAACAATATGCTTTACAGTTCAGTAAATGAATGTCGCTTGAATTGATTGTGCTCCTAGAAGCTACATTATCTGAATATCAGCCTAGACTTTTTCATATTTCTTGTCGACATCTGGTTTCAATGTAGCTACTGGCTAATGGTTCAATAAATTACAAGACTTGTTCAATAACCTTCATCAGAGACTTTTATAGTGAGCCAAATTTGCCTGAGTTTGCTAGAAATCACTTCTCAATGTCTTTAGAATAAAATGTGATACAGACTCTGCTCACTGAAATTTACCCTATGAACTGGGAAACTTAAACTAGATTCAAATTTAACCCTGCTGCCATCAGTATATTAGGGAACATCTTTAGTTCTCTACAAATTCTGAGTTCCTTTGGAAAGTACCTTTTGGAAAACTTGAAGCCATATTGTTTCAGAATACATTTAGAATATAGTGTGTGAATAATGGAGGTGCATATTTATATATATGAATTATATAGAGCAAGGGGAAGTGTTTGTTTTTAACGCTGTAAGCTGTCTTGGGTCCTTTCAGGAGAAAGGCAGGATATAAATATTTTAAATAAATCAATAAAATAATCAATCTGTGTGTGTGTGTGTGTGTGTGTGCGTGCATGTATGTACATATGTGTGTATGTGTGTGTAACAGGGATTGGGACTCGTGAGTCATGAGTCGCAGTCAAGTCCAACTTAAATTGCACCAGCAACTTGACTTAGACTTGACTGGGGGTTTCTGGGATGACTCAAGAGTCAACTTGTGACTCGGACCTATTTGTTCAAGTTGTGTTGTTGAGTTCCTATGGGCCCTCATCTGCCAGCACATGCCTGGGCAGAGGCAGCAGCCTGGCTCCTGGAAGCAAAGCCGGGCCTGCTGCCTTTGAAGATGGCAGCGGGGGTGGCATTGGCAGATAGGCCGATGGCATGGGTGGGTGGCGGAGCAGAGGGTCGGGAGTGGGTGGGGGCAGGCGACAGGCTTGCTGCATCTGCACATGAACTACCTATCAGGTAGGCAATGCATGCACAGTCTGAGTCATTGGGTCTGAGTCCCGAGTCCCAACGACTCGAACTTGGACTTGGGACTCAGGTCCAAAAACTTGCCAGTATCAGGAACAAATGATTTGCTGCAAGTCTCTTGAATTTTTACAGCTTGTTGGATGACACCACAGTTTATTGATTAATATATAGAATCACAGTATCATAGAATAATCGAGTTGGAAGGGACTTATAAGGCCATTGAGTCCAACTCCCTCTTCAGTGCAGAAATCCAAATCAAAGTAGATCTGACAGATGGTTGCCTAATTTTCTCTTGAATGCCCCTAGTGCTGGAATGCTTACCACCTCCCAAGGCAATTGGTTCCATAGTCGTATTGCTCTAACACTTACGAAATTTTTCCTGATATTCAGTTGAAATGTTACTTCCTGTAACCTAAGCCCATTATTATCTGTCCTGCAGTCTGAGATGACTGAGAACAGATCCTGTCTCTCCTCTGTATGACTATCTTTCAATATCTTCCCCCAGTCTTCTTTTCTCAAGGCTAAACATGTCCAGTACTTTCAGGTTTTCCTCATGGGGCTTGGTTTCCATTTCCCTGATCATCTTTGTTGCCTTCCTCTGAACTTGTTCCAGTTTGTTGGCGTCCTTTTTAAAGTGTGATGTCCACAGTACTCAAGATAAGGCTTAACCAGTGCCGAATAGAGGGGAACTAACACTTAAAAGGATTTGGAGACTATACTTCTGTTAATGCATTCTAAAATAGCATTTGCCTTCCCCCCTTTTTTTTCACATTACACTGTTGGCTCATATTCAGCTTATTATACCCAGATCTGCAATGATTTCATCTGGAAACCTGCCATTAGGGAACTCTGGGGAATCCAGGAAAGACAGTGAATTCATTCCTGAGGGTGGGAATATTTTCCCCACAGACATCTGATTGGACTACATAGATTTCATGTGTCTTCAATAGAAAGCCCTTAGTACAGTGGTACCTTTACTCTGCAATCTTGTGATTTTAGCTAAGGCTTAGTTCACACATCAAATGAGCGAACATGGCTTGGATACTGCCTCTGTCTGTTTGGAAGGCTGGGGCCTTCTAGACACTGGGGAAATTCCTTTTTGGACTATAATTCACAGAAGATCTCACTGTTCATGCTGAGGGCAGGTATTCTGGGAAACTGTAGTGAAAAAAAACCTCACAACATTCCTGTCTCTCTGGCTTTCTAGCATAGCTTGCAGTTGCTATGCCTGCCTTTTTAGAGAGAAGAAACATTCCCATGACTGGTTATATATCTTTAGAACCTAAAGTATGGGATTTTCTGTTTAGATATGAAGCTGCCATATGCTCAAGCTATTCCCTGTTTATTGAAACATTTCTATGTGTGCAGTGGAACAGACCTAATGATGAAGCCTCTGCATGTTCAGAGACTTTAAGAACGATAGTTCATCTGTGTGTATACCCACAAGTTTACTTTCATTGGTTATAATCTTTTTCTGCATTTCAAAACAGAGATAAAATTAATAACCCCCAAATCATATGAAAAATGTCCTTGCATTGATGTTTTGTTCAGTGCAGCAAAAGGAGCTGAAACCTAGCTGCTTCGACTTATTTGTTGATGACTGTGAAAATTTATGTGTGTGTGCTAATAACTTTCAATCAGTTCTCATTACACCTCTGCAAATGACGGGCATCTTATGCATAGTTGTACTGTCCTTTCTCCGTCGAAATTTAAGAGCATCTCATTCTGTGCCCTTGAGTTGACAGCGATTGCTTTGCTTCACTTCACAGCTCTCACCCTTAAGAAAGAGTGAGGGCAAGCATACTTAAATAGGTGCTATAACCCTGTCATTTATATCTAGTTCAGTGCAATAGGAAGGTGTAACATCTGTAGGTTTCCAATCTCTTTCAGCTCACTTGGGAGATTTAGCATTATCAGACCGTCATGGAGATGCCACAAGTTTCTTCTTCTTTTTTAAGAGATAATCATCTCAGTGACAGCTCTGAAGTGACCTGCTGCCACTTCTGATATGTAGCCATTCATGTTATTTCCATGGACTTCTCAGCTGTTCTACACTGCACACAAGAAAGTATTCTCCAATCTGACTTAGATGTAGCCTTTGCAACCTTGATAGCCTGTTTTTATATGTCATCGCTTTATACGGAGGAGAGTGACCATGATACAGAACTGAGAGAACTGAAAATGGAGGCAAGAGATCTGGGAACATTGCAAATACCAACAATTTCATGGATTTGAAACATTCATTTGAAAATTAAATGAAATTGTAGACTCCAATTGAAAGAAAGCACATTTCATCTCTGTAATAAAATGCTATAACTTGGTCTGTCTTAAAAAAGAAAGAAAGAATATAATCATTTTCTGTATCTGATAAAGTGTACTGATCTATGTATATTAATGGAGATAAGTAGAATCAGATGCAGAAGGCAAAAATCCCCCAAAGGTGCAAAAGAGATTTCATTGCTAAGAGGCTCTCTAACATGCACTCGGTCTTCTGTCTCAAGAGAAAAGCTAAAATGTGTAAGTGATATTTTGGTATCATTCTACCCTAATCCAAATTCTACCCAAGCAGGCAGACTTTGCTTCAGTAAGTGTGCAAGTGCATGAACAGCACTCTGCTCTGGATTAAGCAGCTTCTGACGTGCTTGGCTGAATACCAAATGTTGGCTTTAGCTTTGCTGCTGGGAGATGTCAGATATGACTGTTTTATTCCATCTGTGTAGGTCTAGCACACCCACAGCATTTATTTTTCTTGAGTACCACACAGATGTGACTCAGACAATCCATTTATCTGTTCTTATATACATGCAGCACCATCAACGTGCTTTGTGCTTTGTACAGTTTCACAAGCAAAACAAGCATGCCCCTGTTGTCACGTTTTAACAACGAGTGAGACAAAAGTAGAAGGAAAGATGATTTCATTTCACCAGGGATAAGCGTTAAACTAAAGACTTCCTGGAAATATTGGTCTTGACAAGGATGGAAGACAGCACTGTGGTCTCAGAGAATTGTTTTGGAAAGACATTCTAAGCATTTAAGGAGCAAAGGCAGATGGCGCGCAGAGGCATCTATAAGAAGTGGCAGAGCTGGAGGACACAGAGAGATAGAGACTGGGACCAACTCTCTGGAGCGCTTTGATGTCAATAACAAGGACATCGTGTAGGGAAGGATAATGTTCTATTTTTAGGTGATGTTTTTCCAACATGACATGAGCTTTTGGCCCTCAGTCGATGTGTATGAAAAAGGACTGTAGAAATATGATGAATGAAGAAGACAGTTCTTAAAAAAGAAAGTTGCATATTGACTACAGGCAACCTGGGTGGAGGAAGTGCCGTTCATAGTTCTGACTACTACTCGGACTCATGGGTACTTTCCATTTGCTATCTCTTTACAGTGCTGGGCCCTGAAGTTATCCCTAAGGATTTGCCAAGCATTCCAACACACAGGAAGGTGAACCCTTCAGCTTGCTCCCATAGACAGGGCCAGCTCTGTCACTAGCCAGGAGAAGGCAGTTACCATAGAGGTACCAGAGTGCTGGGACTGGCAGCAGAGCTGCTGTCACCACCCACTCGCTGCTGCCAGTCTTCCTTCTGGCCACTGCCCCCACATGGCGCGGCTGCTTTTGGGTCAGTTATGTGAATAATGTTTGATGCCAAGGGCTCAATTGCCTGACTAGTTATAGTTTTGGCAAAGAAACTGCAAAGCCAGGCATCCACGGAGCCAGCTGCAAAGTGACCACGCTCTTTTGACAGGCTAGTGACTATGAGAAAGAAAAAGGCACCATGGCTGCTACCACCGAGCTCTTTCCTCCTCTTCCCTATGAGTGTTGTTATGTGGTGGTAGGTGATAATGTCGGCAGGGAGGGCTTCTTTTCCCCACCTCAGGCAGAGGGAGAGATTGCACTGCTGTTGTTCACACAAGTTCACATGCCTTTCTGTCTTTTACATATTGCACCAGAGCTTAAGGAAATTACTTTTCCAAGTCCTGAAATATTTTTTTCATGCTCTGCATCCCATATCTCACTCTGTATAGCGCCATTCCCCAACCTAAGACTTCCCTGTTAGCATTCACTACCCATTTTTCATTGTAATGGCAGGAGTTCTTGGATCTAAATATTCTTGGCTCACCTGCCACTTTTTCAGAATGCGCTTTCTCAACAATCAATCCTAATTAGAATTCTCCCAGACTCCTCACATTGTTTTGCATTCCTATAAAGTCTTGCTTTGTAAAAATCCTATATCTTTGTGGCACTAATCTCTGACTATGCAATTGGCAACATCAACTTTGATTGTGCTATGACCAGTCACCCTTGAATGTCCAAAATGTTCCTTTGCAAGGGGATCACATGGACTAATATTCAATTGCTTAAGCTAATTCCATTAAGCCGATTCCATTCTCTTTTTGGGCAAAACTGTGTCAACTCACCAGTGATAACTTATCCAGTACAACTCAGATGGTGTTATTTTTCCAGTCATAGTTAACTCCCATTCTTTTTGTGTGTCAACCTTTGACCCCCCTCCCTTAACATCCCCATTTGATATACACAGTGCAGTTCTTTTTTGGGATATGTGGGGGATGATAAAATTGAGGTTGTTATTTTTTCTTCATGTTCTGATCTATCACAGATACATAGGGGTTTCACTGTTGCCACATCCCATAAAACTTTTGAAACGTCAGTGGAATTACATGTTCCTCTCTCTCCTGATGTCCATGCTGTATCAGTATTCAAAAGTGAATGCATATGTGTATGCACCTGTACACACATGTTTAAAAACAGCAACAACTACAACGATAACCAATCTTTGGGAAAATGGACACTTAAAACCACCACTCTGAGCCTCTTTCAATAAGATGAATTAAAATATAAAAATTATACAGCCTTTGCCCTGATTAACAGCAGCAACAGGAAAAAAGTCAAGGGCACCTGATTTTTTCTGTTAAAATAAAATAACTATGGAGTTCATTTTTTTGCTTTATATTTCAAACAATCTTTTTGCATCCACCCAGCAAGTGAGAAACTGGGTGGATTCAAAAAGAAGAAGAAAAGATTCATTTGAAATATGATGCTGGATGAGAGCTTTGCGGATACCCTGGACAGCCAGAAAGACAACCAAGTGGGCCATAGATCAAATAAAGCCTCAACTGTCTCTGGAGGCAAAAATGTTGAAACAGAGTGTGACGGAACCCTAGCCAATTTTGTATGGTAAGAAGAGAAACAAGGTGATTGGCTACGGGAATGCAGGAGGTGAGCCCATCCAGGAAAGCTTGATGGAGGTGGAGCCAGAAGAGCTGGAGAGAAGAAGGAAAAAAGGTCATTTGTAACCAAAGAGGGAGGTTGTGTATTTTGGCAATTGGGCTGTAACTCAAGAAAAGCTTATGTTGAACTCTTTTCCTTACCAGTTGTTACTTTGTAATAAGGAACATATCATTTTTCAAAATTCTTTGACCACCTGGTCTAGTATGTTAATGGCTGAAGGCAAGCCATTTAAAGCTGGGGTCCCCAACCCTCGGTCCGTGGCCTGGCGCTGGGCTGTGGCTTTGGCAGGACCGGGCCGCGGAGACAGATCTCCCCCTCCACGCCCCCCGCACGCACAGATGCCCCGCCCACCCGTGCGCGCTCCCCGGGTGTGCATGCGCGTGTGCACACCCAGCCCACCCCCACGTGCAGGGGGGTGCCCTGCCCACCCGCGCACGGACCCTGCCCACCCCAACCGGTCCGCGGTTTGGAAAAGGTTGGGGACCACTGAGGTTATTTTAAAAGTGGCAAGCCTGAGTGAGGGCTGGTCACACTGAGGCCGTCCTACTTTGGGCACATTGTGAGAAGGCAGGATTCTTTGGAAAAGACAATACTGCTGGTAAAGGTTGAAGGCAGCAGAAAAAAGAGGAAGACCAAATACGAGATGAGTTGACTCCCTAAAGGAAACCACAGGCTTGAGTTTGCAAGAACTGAGCAGGGCTGTTGAGGACAGGGCATCTTGGAGATCGCTCATTCATATGGCCACCATAGGTCCCTGTAAGGAGGCAACTTGACAACACATAACAAGTCAGTTCCGCCTTGATGGCACATATCAACAAATGTTCTTGGTCGTTCTAACTTGAACAGACCCGTTCACTCAATGGGATTTACATAAGTATTGACTAACCATACAGCTATTGGTTCAGTGGGTCTACTCTTTAACTGAAACTAGGAATAGGAGAATGGCCTCAGTTTTAAGATTACATGTGGGATATGACATACGTTCTGTATTTCTTTTACTTTGTTATCTTCATTTTGTTTTGTTTTTTATTTTTTTAAAAATGTACATTACTTGGTACTCCTGAAAATTATAACACTACTAATAATAAATAATAAAAAAGGATGTGAGGAGATGAAGATGTGGATGATAGAAAGGAGTTATTGAAGAAAGGAGTGTAAAGCACTATGCACTTAACATCTTGAAATTCAACCTATATTTCATCCTGAAATTTATAAATTTCAGCAGTCCATGGAAAGAAATTGATGTAAGTCTTCCTAGGAGGATGTCATGAAGTGTCATGACAAACCTAATGGAAGAAACTATGGTGTATAACTTATAAAGATGATACTGAGATGTTTTATATAAAAATTCAAACTATTTCATGCTTATTACTACCAGGGAAGCTCTTTATCTTTAACAGTCTATGACATGCAGGTACAACACAGTCTACTTTCCATATTGGAAAGAATGGTGCCTATAGAATTTGTCTGGTGGAGACAAGGAGAATTACATTTCAGGTTCTTTTTGAAAAAGAAAATCACCAAATTGCATCATTGCATTCTTCATATTTAGATAGAAATAAATTGAAGTTTACAAAATCTGAATGCAAGAAAAAGTGAAACATGTCCAGATTAAATCTGAATTAAGAATGCAATTAAAATTTGAAGCAGGGATGCTTGACTGTTGAAGAACATCTGCTTAAATCTCAGCGAATGGAAAGGCTATGGCAAACAAGGCATAGGCCATGTCAAACATGATGCTGTCTTTGCACTCAGCTGTCTTTGCAACTCACTTCTGGTCAAACTGGACATTAAGGCAAATGCATAATCCATCTGATTAACCTGCTTTTGCTCTCACAAGGAAATTTGCTCAGAGATTCATCCCTCAGCTTCCTTACTTGCAAATTAAGCCTATATCTGCTTTCCAATAGTCAATTTAAAAAGTAAGCATGTTAAATGCAAGATATGTAGTTGAGGAAAATTATGGGCTGTGATGAACATCACTTGAAGGAGCATGTCTTCTAAAAATGAATTAACATTATAGTTTAGTTCGACCCTTTGGAAGATGTGGAAAAAAAGACAGGACACTCTCATAGGTCTTTCCTCTGGCAGAAAAAGAAACCCTAAGCCTCATTACTCCAGACCTATTCCTATTTTTCTGCAGCTTTTTGGACTCCACTAAAATGATCAGCTTTATCATTTCTGGCTTTATTAAGCATTTGCTGCTATTTGGGCATACCAGAAATGTGTACCCATGAGGCTTGCTCTGGCACAGAGTTGTAAGGATTAGATTGTTATAGTTTATTTTTTTCCAACAAGTATATTAATTCTTCATTTGCTCATTGGTTTGGCATAGAAAACGGGGATATGTTTATAGTGTAATAAAACTGAAGAGTCAGAAGGTGGTAATAATCCTGAATAGGCACCAGTGCCAAGTGTCATCTTATTTTAATAATAAATGCAAAACCCTCTTTATGCAACATTGCTTTGGTGTCCTGCAGAATATCAGTGTAATTCTATGCAATCTATTTTTTCATTGGTTTTAAACAGCCCCCTTTCTATAGCAGAATATGTCTTCTGGCAGTATAAAACAATAAAAAAAAAAACCCAGAACAAATTGGAAGGAAGGAAGGAAGGAAGGAAGGAAGGAAGGAAGGAAGGAAGGAAGGAAGGAAGGAAGGAAGGAAGGAACAGAGGCCAAAAATGTTCAATACACAACCATTTTCTTGCCCTAAGGGGAGATGAATCAGAAATAACTGAGTAAAAAGAGCTATATCACCAGTTTACAGTCCCTTTGTCTTCCCCCACTCTCTGGCAGTGACCCCACAAATGTTTATGAAGAACCATTTTGTCCTGAGGGGAAAAGAAACACACACAGGTTCCTCAACAAGTCTGTTAAGACAAAAGAAACCAGAAGTCTAGTAGTACCTTTAAGACTAATCAGTTTTTATTTCTCATAATACTTTTTGTGTGTCCAAGCACACTTCTTTAGATGAATGGAATGAATGTTCTCTTGGGGGAGGTTTAAGACTTTTGGCAGGGAGGGAGCCTCAGGGAGGACAATAATAGGGTGTATTGGTCCTGGGTGAAGATGATCTGATGGTGATTAATTCCATCACAATGGTGGTGATTAATGTCTGACTGGGTGACAAGCGCCAGGATGACTGGATTAGTATAGGTAATGACACAGGAACCATTTTCTTTGTTAAGGGAGTGTGTTGAACTTCCTGATGTATTCCTGCTCAATGTCCCCCTTTCAGCATCCTTTGTTCAAGAATTGAAAATCTGAGGTCAGAAAAAGGGTGCCCAAGAAGGGTGAAGTGTCCCCACAACAGGTTCTGGTGTTTCTATTTCTGGTGTCCATTTTGTGCCCATTAGAGTTTGTCCATAGAATTTGTCCTGTTTGTTCAATATAATGTGCAGCAGGTTTATATTCTTCTGGGAATTCGTTCAGCTCTGTTGGTTTGTTGTGTTGTTATACCAGGTGTGCTTTTGAGTCTGAGGAATGTCTCCTTCAGCTCTTCCAATAGGGAGTATCTTTTAGATGGTTCTGAGCAGATGGAATTGTATCCATTGTATCCACCCCCACCAACACCTCCTTACTGTAATCATCGCTGCCACTGCCGAGGTCTCCATCAGGCCTCCACAGCTGTAGAAAGGGAAACTAGCTGCCCGTTGCAAGGATGGTGGCTGGGGCTTCATTTAGGGTAGGGAAGCTGAAGCTGCCATCTTTGCAAAAGGCAGCCTGGATTCCCTTAGCCTGTTTTTTTAATAACCCCCCCCCCCACGAATCAACGAATATATTCGTTATTCGTGGCTTCATGGGGGCAACTTCATGCTTTGTTAGTCATCAAATTTTGACGACTCATGAAGCGTGACGACTTGCCAAAATAGTGAGTCGTCCCCATCTCTATTTTTAATATGTTGAGAGCTGGCATCTAAATATGTCTGTCTGTCTCTGAGTTTCCAATATAATGTGGTGTATATCTATCCATTGTGTAGTTGAATTGTAGCATCCAGAGAGTTAACCTGTTCCTTGGAGTGGTCTATGCTGAGATTTATGTTGGGGTGGAACTTACGGCAGTCTTGATGGAATCTCATTAGTGCTTCTTACCCAGAGGTCCAAATAATTAATATGTCATTGATAAACCTGAGGTAGAGCAGAGGCTTCTGGGAGCAGGAGCTAAGAAAGGGCTGTTCTAAGTCTGCCATGAAGATGTTGGCATATTTTCTATTATATGTTTATGATGCTACATTTTAAAAAATGGCTATAAATTGCTTTGAGATATCAGACTGAAAAGAGGCCTTTGTATGTGTGAGAGAAAGAGGGAGGCAATTATCACCTCTGGCTCCTCCCTTCCTCTCACATGGCCATTATTGTCAACTGCCATGTGGGAAGGACCTTGATGTATTGTTATATTTTAATATTAATATATTTTAATATTACCCATGAACTCCTTGGAAGATTTTATGAAAGGTAGAGTAATCAATTGTAATAAATGAAGAATAAATTATAGTGGAGTATTAAAAAAGGAAAACTTCCTGAGGGCCAGACAATGGTTTCCCTGCAAATAACAAATGACAGCATGAAGGGGCAAATCAGATGGGATAGCGTGAGAATCAGGGAAAACCACATTGGGCAGCACAGTTAGAAAAACATCTCACCCATTGAGGTGGCCTCCATCTGAACTGGGTGGTTCATCAGCTCCGTTACCATTTCAGAATCATACCCACCTCAAAGTGAAGCATCACAAATTTTGAAAAGAAGGAGTAGAAGGGAGTTCAAGTGGTTTTGTAAAATAAAAAAGTTTGTTGTTGTTGTTGAAATCAGAGTCACATATAGTGCAGGCTGTAGGTTGCTTAAAAACACAGAATCATCTGGGGCTGAACGTAAATACCCAAAGTGTCTCTGTCCTCAGTGACTTAGCAAGTCCCATTGCTATTCATCACTATAAAATCATATATGCCTTTAAATACTTGATAGATCTGCTTATCAAATTAAATACAAAATGCCTGTATATACTTGAAACAGGACTTGATTTCAGTCACTCAAGGGAACAAGCATATTTTACAAGCAATCAGTTTTATAAGTAATCATGATACTTGGATTATTTTCAAGTTCTCCACAAATTATGCCAAATATGCAATGAATATGACTTAGTGTTATGCCTAAGGTTCATTGATTATGAGAAGGCTTTTAATTCATTAAGTATTGCAAATTGATCTCTTGTGAAATCTGGAAAACAGAAGATGTCAACAGTGACACCAATAATAACAAGCATAGGAATATTACGTCTAATACTAGGCTCATGAGAATAGAGACAAAATTCAAGGAGAAGAACAAAGCAAAGAAGAAAGGAAGCTGTCTGAAGCATGAAAAGTAGTCTCCAGTTTTGAAAATGGACAGAAGAAGATTTAAATGAAAATGGCAAAAGGGTGGGAATAAACATGAATGTCAAATTTATTTCCTTAATTCCATTTTCCCTTCTGGGTGTCTAAAAAGCTCAGGGCAGCATATAGGTCCTTCTGCTTTATCTTCACAACAGCCCTGTGAGGTAGGTTAAGAGATAGTGACTGGCTCAACATATACACAGGCATTGGAATCCAGGTCTCCCTGGTCAAAATCCTGAACTCTGCTAGAACAAATTCCTGTTTGTGTACCATCTGTGGCATAAGACTGATGACGTCATCAGCCAGGCAGTCTTTTTGGAAGACCCCACAGGTCTCAGAATAATAGTTTTCGTAATTGAGGAAGCTGTCAAGACTGCAGGATGGGAAGGGGAAGTCTTTAATTACCAAAAATCACCACTGCCAAGATGACTTTACTACTGCTGCAATTTTTAGTAATTAAAGACTTCCTCCATCCAGCCTAGCTCCCCAGTGGGTTGCCATTGATAAAAGGGATTACTAGGGACCCATCAGGGCCCAGGGGAAATGTTTAATTTCCAAAATGTTGCCCTAGGTAATGATATAATCAATCTCGTGCCATGAAACTTACATATTTAAACAGAATTTTAGCCACTGGTTACTATTTTAAATTTGTTGTTGTTTAGTCATTAAGTCGCATCCGACTCTTCGTGACCCCATGGACCAGAGCACGCCAGGCCCTCCTGTCTTCCACTACCTCCCGGAGTTGGGTCAAATTCATGTTGGTAGCTTCGGTGACACTGTCCAACCATCTCGTCCTCTGTCGTCCCCTTCTCCTCTTGCCTTCACATTTTCCCAACATCAGGGTCTTTTCCAGGGAGTCTTCTCTTCTCATGAGATGGCCAAAGTATTGGAGCCTCAGCTTCAGGATCTGTCCTTCCAGTGAGCACTTAGGATTGATTTCCTTCAAAATGGATAGGTTTGTTCTCCTTGCAGTCCAGGGGACTCTCAAGAGTCTCCTCCAGCACCACAATTCAAAAGCATCAATTCTTCGGCGGTCAGCCTTCTTTATGGTCCAGCTCTCACTTCCATACATCGCTACTGGAAAAACCATAGCTTTGACTATGCGGACCTTTGTCGGCAAGGTGATGTCTCTGCTTTTTAAGATGTTGTCTAGGTTTGTCATCGCTTTCCTCTCAAGAAGCAGGCGTCTTTTAATTTCGTGGCTGCTGTCACCATCTGCAGTGATCATGGAGCCCAGGAAAGTAAAATCTGTCACTACCTCCATATCTTCCCCTTCTATTTGCCAGGAGGTGATGGGACCAGTGGCCAGGATCTTAGTTTTTTTGATGTTGAGCTTCAGACCATTTTTGGCGCTCTCCTCTTTCACCCTCATTAAGAGGTTATTTAATTCCTCCTCACTTTCTGCCATCAGAGTGGTATCATCTGCATATCGGAGGTTGTTGATATTTCTTCCGGCAATCTTAATTCCGGCTTGGGATTCCTCCAGTACAGCCTTTCGCATGATGTATTCTGCATATAAGCTAAATAAGCAGGGAGACAATATACAGCCTTGTTGTACTCCTTTCCCAATTTTGAACCAATCAGTTGTTCCATATCCAGTTCTAACTGTTGCTTCCTGTCCCACATATAGATTTCTCAGGAGGCAGATAAGGTGGTCAGGCACTCCCATTTCTTTAAGAACTTGCCATAGTTTGTTGTGGTCCACACAGTCAAAGGCTTTTGCGTAGTCCATGAAGCAGAAGTAGATGTTTTTCTGGAACTCTCTGGCTTTCTCCATAATCCAGCGCATGTTAGCAATTTGGTCTCTAGTTCCTCTGCCCCTTCGAAATCCAGCTTGTACTTCTGGGAGTTCTCGGTCCACATACTGCTGAAGCCTGCCTTGGAGGATTTTGAGCAAAACTATTTTAAATACTTAGCTTTAATCCAGTTATTTGAACATCTTGCTCTAACAGAATAATTTAAGACCAAAAATGAGGTGAGTAGTGAGGCTGGAGGCTAAACAGAGTCTGGGCAACAGTGAGGCCAGGCGTTGCTGAAAGGTAACAGGCTAAATCCAGTTACTTCCTCCCAGCTAGAGTAAACTGACGGTCAACAGGACTTATGAATATGCTGACTTGCATATATTGCTTGAGGAAAAAGCTGTTGTCCCCTTACTCTTTCAGAGCCAAGGAGAAGGCTGGCATACTGTAAGTAGACAATGCAATTAGGGGCTCTTCCACAAGGGACATTTCTACCCATTTAAGTTTCCTTCAGGCTCTGATCATAACAGAAATTACCCCTCAGCCCATTTTATAATGCTCTTTTTCTTATTTTCATGCATATTTTTTATTCTTCCTCAACCCCCTGGTCTTTTTATTGTACCTCTTTTCCACTCAAAACAGAGAGTCTCTATGGCTCTTCCATTGCATTCATTTTTTCTGTTTGCAGTTTGAAGCATTTTCCTTTCCTTTCCTTTCTTTTCCTTTCATTGCGTTGCCTTGCCTTCATTTTGAAGGAACCAGAAGACACAAGACAGCACTTTTGCTTTCCCTTGCTTTCCCTCAGTGCTTTCCCTTCTCTCAGAAGAACATCAGGTGCAATGGCACAGTGAAGGAGCATCGGGGTTCAGGAAGCAGTGAGTCTTCCTCTCTCTTTGTTCATATTATTATAGAAGCTTAGAGCTGGAAAGGACCTCTGACAAAGCAAGAAATCCACAGCCAAAGTATCTCGTTGCAGTCTTCAAATACTTGAAAGATTGTTAACAGAGGAGGGGCAGAATCTGTTCTCAATCATCCCAAAGTGCAGGACACATAATAATAGGCTTAAGTTACAGGAAGCCAGATTTTGTTTTAATATCAGGAAAAACCTCCTAACTGTTAGAGCAGTACAACAATGGAACCAATTACCTCAGGAGGTGGTGAGTACTCCATTGCTGGAGGCATTCAAAAGAAAATTAGACACCTATATGTCAGATATATCTTGATCTGGATTGCTGCATTGGGCAGGAGTTCTTGTTGTCCTTATAGACTCCTTCCAACTCCATTATTCTGTGATTCTATGGTTCCTGGCAGATTCTATGATTCTATGGCTATCCAATCTCTGTTTGAAAAGTTCCAATGAAGGATAGCCCACCACATCCTGAGGTGTCCATTTCATTGTTGGACAGCTCATACTTTCAAGAAATTCTTCCTAATGTTTAGTCAAAATCTTCTTTCTTATAATTTGAATCAATTGCTCTAGGTGCAAGCCTTCTGTAACATCCTTTCAAATATTTAAAGAATCACCTTTCAGTCTGTTTTTCTCCAGGCTAAACATATCTAACTCCCTCAAATATTTTTTGTAGAGCTTTGTTTCCCGACCTTTCACTGCCTCGGTTGCTTCACTCTGAGCACATTCCAGTTTGTTGATATGCTTCTCAAACTGTGGTGCCCAGAACTGGACATAGTATACCAGGTGAGGTCTGACCACTAACTTCTGTTGATGCAGCTTAGTATGGCATTCACTTTTTTTGGCTGCTATATTGAAGCTGCAAAATTGGTGTTGATTTTTGACCCTTTATTACAAAAAGTAACTTTTGTTTCCATGGCAGGGGACTGTATTTTAGTAAATCTGGATAAGTTAAATGATCTTGCAGGACAAAGTAGAACAAGGAGGGGGGGGGCAGAATTAAAGTGGTACAATTGGCTCTACAGTATCTAGAAGACCCCCTCAGAGGGCCTGACAGGAGGTCTGCTGAAGAAATTAAATGCACGTGTGATTGCCTTTACACTCAAAGATAGGATCCTAGCCAATATGTTAAAAATCTATGAACAAAAGACTGATTGACCAGAGCCAATGCATTAGGTTTTTTTCTTTTTAAAGAAAAGTGGCTTGCAAATATATATTGGGAATCTAAAATGCTGATTCTGTGATCATGGGAACTATTCTGAAAGATTTATGACGGACAACTGAATTGCATTGTTCAAAGATTATTTGTTCCCCTCTGTTACTCTTCCCCATTCTGTCTGTTAAAAACTTCCTGTTGTGGAAACCACCTATCTTGATTATTTATTCATTTAGTATATTTATAATCCAACGTATGCCAAAAGATCTCAGTGTTGGTTACAACAAGAAGTACTTTAAAATGTTAAACGTTTTAAACAGCTTGAAAAGTATAAAACAATTTAACAATTTATGATTAATTAAAACCATATACTTACAACTCTGTCCCACAATTGACTCACGCCAGATTCTTAAATCCAAAAAACATTTTCTGAGATAGATCTTGATTTTAGAAACTTTTAATTTGCCAAGTTTGTTTATATTTTCGTCTTATTTTATTTCTTTTAAGGGCTTGGTTTTTATTTAATTAATCATTTTTGTAAGCCACCAGGAGTGATGCATAGGCATTGTAAGATTCACTAAACATGTTTTCTAAATAAACAACTTGCACACCTGGAGTTTATTCCTGGAACCGTTCCACACACATGCTGTTGCTATCCTGAAACTGGATCTGGTCATGGACTGGGATGTATCAAGAGACTTGCTTCATTCAAGAACACCCAAATTGTCACTATGGTCTGATGTACCTTGCCAAAAAAGTAAAGTATTTGAGGCAGGGCAATACTACATAAAAAATATCTTGATTCAGGGAGTGTGTTTACAGTAATGTTCACGCTCCTGTTTTTTTCAAGGCAGTAGCGGATGCATTCACTACTCTCCTGATCCAACCAATCTCATACCCTTGAATGGCTTTAAAAAGCTATAATGAGCTTTTTAATGAGATAGTATGCAATAGCATCACACAAAGTATCTGCTCCAAATCCTCAGGCTTTGAAAAACAAAATTTATGCAGAAAAACAGGACAAGATCATTTTGCCCTTCTTCCGATTACTCAGATGACCATCCCATTGTGTTCAGCAGACACTATTATCAATAGCTGTGATCAAATTGGCCCACTTGAGGAGGTGGCTGCAGTTATTGATCTATCCTTCCCTGCCACCTGCTGGATTAGCAAAAGTTTTACTATAGGGCAATGATGGTGGGATGCTGAATGACTGACAACCCTTTGCCTAACAAGATTGGGAGAGACATTCCAATCAACACTACCAGAAGTGGAATCAGAAATTTACACCTCTGACCGGAATCTGCAGCCCCCCTTTTATAACATATTTTTAACAAAGGAACCTGGCACACACATCCGCCCATGATTTTTGGAACATTCATGGTTTCCCCCCCAGCATCACCCCCAGCTCTGTGGTACCCACTATGATGAAGACCTGTATGGAGTTGAAAGCTAGCTTCTGTTTGTGATTTTTTGTATAGCTCAGTGAGTTGGTATCTGGTTGGGAGTTCATTTCTCTGCTGTGCCTCTGAAGAGAAGAGCCAGCCTGTGCAGCCTTGGGCATGCTGCATGGTTCCAGAGTGCCCCCAGAAGAAGAGACTGATAAACCACTTCTGTGTACTCTCTACCTAGGAAACCTTGGTAAGTCAGAATTGACTTCATGGCACACTATTATTAATAAAGGCATCATCCATCCTTGCTAATGGATTGTGTACAAGGACCACACAGCTCCCCCATCCCCCTTTCTGAACTGTTTCATGTTGTGTGATAATAGGCCTATCTCCAGTAGGAAGAGCGGAGAAGAAGAAGTATAGCCACATTGTGATTCACAGGCTAGCTTTCTGGGATGCAACTAATAATACTCATGATAACGAAGGGACAAAACTGAAGGAACATAGATGTTTGGTCTGTCATTAGGTCTCAGATAAAGTCTGCCAGTGGCATCTAGCCAGGTGGTGGACAGACAACATGTGCTTCTGTGTTTTCCCCCAGTGACCCTGTGCTTCCATTGTGATGTTAGAGCTGCAGTTCTTTCAGATTCTGCTTAACATTGTGTATACCTAGGCAAGATGTGGAAGAACATTTGGTGACAATTATAATGGGGTTTATGGCTGATGGTCAGAAAACAGTTCCTTCCCTTTGAAAATTTGTTAGAAAACAAACAAAATAATCCAAATTTGAGGGAAAGGTTCCAGTTGCCTCTGCAGAATCTCTATAATGGAAATACAGTTCAATTATAGAGACACTATATAAACATGTCCAGCCTTTACTTTAAATCAGGGAGCACTGACCCACAGGGAAAGCCTGTCAGAGCCAGAGGGCTAATTATGGCTGGAAAAGCCAGAGCTGATGGTGACCCACTGCCACCTTTGCTGTCATGAAAATATTCCACATTTATTCTGTTCCATGTATCAGTTGTCTTGGAGCGGGCAATACTGTTTTTTGAGTCTCTCTGAGCTATAGGGCTGAACAGGAAAATATAATGCCATCTATTGTGCACTTGCTGTGGTGGCTGAGGGATAGATGGTTTCCAAAGCACTTTCTGTGATACTAGGGAGGAAAATCTATACACACATCCCTTGAACATGGCGGGGTTTTCTTTTGAATAAACAGATGAAAAGTTATTATGAAAGATTGCATTCAGAGTGGCAATTACTTTAACAGTTCTGTACAGACCAGACAAGTTTGTTCATTTTGCTTGATAAACCATAAAGGATATGTTGCTATGAGAACTATATACATGATTGCTGATTGCTCTGCAGCTCGCTTTAATAATGGCTAAGAGATACCTAAAGGAGCAGTAATTTATCCTGACTGCTGATGTAGTTTTGCTGGTTTCAAGAGAAAACAAAAGAAGATTGGAGGTGGAAGCTTTTGCAGAGTTTTAAATTTCTGGCAAAATGCTTTTTGCTCTGCAGTAGATGTATGGAGTACATAGAGGAGAAAAGCTACAAGTTCCCCAGAGTCCACTCCTTTCTATTTAACTGGCACTTAAAATCTCAATAACACACTCTGAGTCATTTGTAGTAGAAAGAATAAAAGCATTTATTTACTCAACAGATCAAAAACAAACAAACAACTGATTCCAACAGACAAAAGAGAGAGAAAAGAGCACTTAGCAGAGAGGCGGGTTTCTCTTTAAATTCAAAGGCTAGAAGGCAAGATTTGTTAGTGATGAATAGATAGACAATCATCCAACCCAGAAACATCCCTCCCAGTGACACAAACCACAGACAGCATGTGAGGTTGCAAATAAAATTCCAACAGAAGCTGACTGCAAACCAAAAACAGAAGGGAGCAGGAGCTTTGCATTTAGTTGTGGAACTGATTAAAGCTGAGTAAAGAATGTGTGATTATTCCCCTCAATCATTCCTCCCAAGTTAAAGATAAGCTTGCCTCTGTTTGATATTGGTCATTAGGGGGCGGGGGAAGAAGTCAGTTGCATGTTGATTGTCCAAATGTGGCAGCTGTGAAGAATGTGTCTCTGCAGTGGACATGTTTTATCACCTAATTCTTCCCAGTTGCAAAGTTACTGGTCTTGCCTGTTTGGGCCCAGAGAACAGACACAGAAAGCCAGGCTTTGGACTCTGAAGTTGGGATGCTGTCAGCTTTCCTGAAGGTTTGATATCAAGGGGGAAGATTTTGTTCTGGAAGTGTTTAAGCTGTGTGCCTTCACCCACATTCATTTGTGTATTTTTAGCATGAACATTCAGATAGTGGCAATGTGTGCATGTTTCCATATTCATGTTGTCTTCATATTCTGGGACTGAATCTTTTTAATTGCCTCATTATATTCTTTGAACCCCTGCACACACTTGCTTGTTTTCTCTTTGGCTCAGGAAAAAAAAAAAGGAAAAGAAATAAGTTTGAGTAAGTTCCCTGCAAGAAAGAGATTTCTGAGTAAACACTCACAAAACTGTGCTTTTATAACTCACTGACAGACACCACTTTAAAGCAATCTCTCTTTTAATTCTCTGCACTCGTAAGCATTCTACAATTTCTATTTCTATATATGCTTTCTTGTAAGGAAATGTAGCATAATTAAACAGATGTGAAACAGAGAAAACATTTGCTAAGGAATATAGTCTTTCTTTTCTAAAACATGGTATATACAGTTTAACCATTTTTTAAAGGAAGAAAAGTCAACCCTTTATTCAGCTGCCTAGGTACCTGGTGTTCTTAGCCACTAGCATCATGTTTAGGTGCCAAGGACTGCGCAGTTCTCCATGTTTCCTGTGCAATTCTATGGCTTTTATACTGAAATTAAGTCCCACTATGTCAGCGGGACTTCCTTTGAGGTACCTGAGCATAAGAGTACAGCTTTCACTATTGGAAACTCTGGGACTGCAGGCTTGCAAGAGCCAGTTGTTCCACCAATCGCTGTATTTCCTCATGAAGAGTTCCTGCACCCACCCACATATAAAGTGAACACCCTTTTTCTTTCTGCATCAGCACTCCCATTGTTACACGCTCCGATTCCCCATCTCTGCTCCGCAGGCAGGTATCACTGTAGTCAGTACTCTCTTTCTGCTTCTTGGTCCTGCAAGATGCCTGTGCTCATAATGGCAATCTCTTCAAACTGTTCTTGTCTGCACAAACCTTGATAGGCACCTTTAGCTCTCAGGGCTTGAAATGATTTCCAAGCTATTACTACTGGATTTTTTTCCTCTTATTCAAAGAAGCACTTGTGTCACCAGTAAATGTGTATTGCCTGCAATGATCAGGATTGTATTTGATTTTCTCGGTATTTCTTTTGTTCAGATTTTTAAAAAACAAAAGGAGAAGAAGTGGCTATATTATTGCCACAGCACAGATATGCCGAGCAAAAGAATGCTGGATAAAGCATCTGGACAATTTATGCAAAGGTGTGATCTGTCTGTATGAACCCTTAATAAACCAGCTGAGACTGCTTCAGTCTGATTTAATAACCAAGATATGGAAATATCAGACGGGTAGTCTAATATTTTTATAGGTATGAAAGGACTCTTTGGCATAGGGAAGATCAGAGAACGGGCCATGTTGTAAGAACCCCCCAAGGTTTACAGAGTGTGTATCTCTGTGTATGGAAGTGAAAGGGAACAAGTAGTACAATCTACAAGACAAAATGCCCATTTCTCACCACGTATGAATGAGAATGCAAGAGAACTACGATGTGGCACCTTTCCTGTTCTCTGCCTTGCTTTTATCTACACTGTATTCATGCCTTGTATCACAGGGGGTGAGATGTGGTGATCATACCAGTTGCTCTTGGGCAAGTACCATTGAGATTCTAATATTTCTGCTGCAGAGACCACAAGGTTGTGTTTGTGACCCTGTATGTGTGTGTGTGTGTGGGAAAGACTATATGTATACATACCTATTTTCATCTTCTATAGCCTAACCTGAAGGACAAGATGATTGGATTCAAGTGCTTTTCAGTGTGCCACAAACCTGACCCATTGCATACACACAGGTCTTTTTGGATGTTAGCCCTGCCTGTCTTGTTCCAGCCTACCAGAGGAAGGTGGAAGAAAATTAGCAACAACCAGGGGTGGGTGGAGACACAGATGACAGACATGTGTTGTTGCTTCCATCTTCTTCTCCCACTCTCCCTCCACACAGTATAGGAAACTGTAGGTTCAACAGGAAAAGGCCACAAGAAGGACTCTAGTTAGATGGCAAACAGGGATGACTTGACTGAGGTGGGGCAGGGCCCCCTTTGCCCTAATGGACCACTGGCCAGTGCACCCACCCGGAAAGGCCCACCCAGCATTGTCTTTCCAGTGCTGGATAAAAGCCTTTTCATTTGCTTAGTTCAATTACTATTAGTATTTATATCTTTTTTTATGCAAGCGTTCTGTTATGTTGAGATTGTTCTGTTGTTGCTGGTTTGAATTATTTATGCAGTGCATTGGTTGCTTTTTAAAAAAAAATCATCCTACATCTATAAGCTGTTGTGAAAGTCTCTGGACCGAACAGTGGGATGCACATTTGTAAACGTTAAAAAAAAAGAGAAGAAATAATGTGGAGAGGAAGATTAGGCAGGTGACACTTTAGGGGAGGGGGTTGCAAAGCAAACAAGGAGAATATGCATATAAATCAAGGCATGGAATAGCGTGTCTCTCTGAGTGACTGAGATAAATATGATATGAAACCAATTTTGATTTTTTTAAAACCTTAGTCTAGGGAGCTGTGATACCTGAGAAGAGCCCTGAATCTAGGATTTAAAGTATCGTGACATTTGTAAAACATCCTGACATTCTTCTCATAATTCCCCCAGGCTCTGTGGAGCTGAGCCATGGAGCTTCAGCCGTAAAATATAGATGATTCTATGCATTCTTATTCAAAAATAAGTCCCACTAAACTCAGTGAATGTGATGTCTCAGTATACAATCCTAGCATAGCACTGTTAAAGAAATTATGAGAAAGAAATTATAAGAAGAAATTTAGCGAATTTTAGGAAAAGATAGTTTTTAGAGTACAACTCCAGCCAATGGAAATGCTGGCTGGAAATGTGAGATGTAGTCCAAAATTTTTATTTTATTTGTTTATATTTTTACCCTACCTTTTTCCTTAAAAAGGGCCCAAGGCAGCTTACATCATTAAAAGACAATGTTTAAAGCTAAAACAGCAAGTATACAAATACTAAAAAGGATCAAACCAATGCCACACTAAAAAATGGGAAACAAAAGCATTTTTTTAAAAAAATCAAAGCAGTAAGGCACAATAATCCATTTAAAAAACCCTCTTAGACAGCTAGTCACTGAGATTAAGCTTGCCTGAAGAGAAAGATCTTCACCTGCTTGCGGAAGGACAGCAAAGATGGGGCCAGGCTGGCCTCTTGTGGGAGAGAGTTCCAGAGTCTGGGAGCAGCAACAGAGAAGGCTGTCTTCTTTGTCCCCACCAAACACACCTGGGAAGGTGTGTGTGTGGGGGGGATTGAGAGAAAAGCCTCTCTTGATTATCTTAAAAACCCAATAAGGTTTAGGAAAGGAGACACAATCCTTGAGATAGCTTGGACCCAAGCCATTTAGGGCTTTATAGGTTAGAACCAGCCCTTGAATTCTGACCGGAAATGGATCAGCCAGTGGAGATGTTGTCACAGGGGGGGTCTTGTGTGATCCCTGCGACCATCCCCAGTTAGCAATCCAGCTGCCACTTTTTGGATCCTCAGAAGTTTCCAGACACTTTCCAGAGGTAGCCCCAGGCAGACCGTGTGACAGTAATCCACCTGGGATGTAACTAACGCATGTGTCACCCTGGCCAGATCAGACTCTCCAGCTTTCTCTTATCACAAAATCTCTGCAATCAGCTCGGATACATGTAGTATATGGGAGAAGGGCTACAGAGTACCTAGCAGAAGAACGGTGCTGTTCTACTGAGAAATATGAAATAGCGAGTAGGTTTCAATTATATTTTAATCTTCTAAAAGCCCCTCCTTCGGCTTTGAAGGAACAGAAGAAATACAGATGCTTAACTGAGAGAGCTAACACTCGAATTGTCCTAACAGAGCAGTGATCCACCATGAACTTGGATTGCTGCAGTAAAAGCTGATACCCCCCCCCCTTTTTTTAACAGAATGGGGAGGGGGGAAATTTGATACGTTCAAAAGTAGCCTACCGCTGGATTTTAATTTCTGGCTTTGTTCTCTGCCAAACGGCTGCCGAAGGAACAGTAAAAAATAAAAAAAATAAAAAAAAGAGAGAGAGAGAGAGAGAGAGCGAGAGAGAGAGAGAGAGCCAGAGCAAGAAACGTGGCGCTCCTCGGCGTGGGTGGAACTGTCAGGGGAGGGTTTGCAGGGAACTCTTGCCGCGCATGTTCCTTTGTGAAGGATTTCCCCAGTCCTGCACACTGACAGCATGAGAGATGGGTCCACTGAAGAGGAAATACCTTTTGTCTTGAGCATGCCCTTCATTCCTGCTGGCGGAAAAATTACTGCTGCAGAAGCTGTTCAGGATGGTCTCTAACCGCAGGTTTTCTGCTCTCTTTTTCAGCATCCCAAATAATTTTTTTTATAATTTGCTGTTGTGGGACAATACCTGCCAAAAAGCGAATGCCTTTGTTTACACAGTCAGTACTTAAACAAAGGAAAGTAATGGGGCGGCGGGGGGGGGGGGAGGGGGGAGGAAAAGAAATGAAACCATTGCTAGTGCATCCTGAAATATCGGATTAATTGCTAATTAATATTTAACAGCTCCTGTTATATTTTTAACAGGGCTGAATTAATCATTGTACTATGTATACTGTAGCCCTGGGGGCACTGTTAGTGTTTTAATTATGTGGAGTTTCCCAGTGTGAAAACTGTGTCTCTCTTATAGTCCATGTTCTGGATGTCTGTAAAAATCCTTGCAGATCAAACCACACTTTGTGTGAAAGAAAAGCAGTAATCAGTAAATCTCCTACACCAGACATATGGAGAGAGCAATGAAGAACAAGGTCTTTATAACCAACACAAATCAGTTGTCTGACAGATCTTAGTTATCCCTGTTGCATTTGTTAATTGTTTTGAAATATAGTGTAAAGCACCAGGCTGGGCCTAAATGCAGACTCAGAAATTGTGGTTTTCACTCCTTTCATATACACCCATGTTAATATTTCTGGCATGAAGACTGCATCTACATACTATAGTTAAGCCAGGGCTGTTTTGAGCATATATAAATATTATAGCAGGGAAAAGTCAAGAAAAACAAACAAACACACGTAATGCCTGTAGTGGCATCTATGTACATACAGTATGTCTTCATAGTTCTCTCATATGATCTCGCTTTTAGATGTTAAGATTTAAAGGCCATTAAGATTGTTATGCCTTATTCCAAACTAGAGCCTGGCACTTCTAATTCTTTCTCAGATGCTTTATTTATCTGTTAGGTTAGGGGATTTATAAGGTGCTCACACTGCATGGAGCAGACTTGTGTGTGCCTTCCAGCCCATTATATACACATTTCTTACACTTTTTGTTGGTTTATCCTTCTCCCTGATTTAGTTGCAGATCACATCATTTGTTATTTCCTCTTCCTCCCCCTTTCTGTGCAATATTATTGATGCTACCTGCTTATTCTCTGTCCCTTCCTGACTCCTCCTAGCTGAGCCGAGCCCCCCCCCCCCGCCCCATTTATTGCTGCTATCATGGAGCCAGGTAACTGGAACAGCTTCATCTTCGTAGCAGCATCTTATTCAGAATCCTCTGCAAGTCAGGACTGAACTCCAGTCCAGGTGTTTTATTTGGACCCTCTGGGCTGCAGTCAGAGCTCATTCCAGATCGCCCCCCCCCCCCACTACAGCTCCTCTCTGAATAGACAGCCACCCCTCCAGGTGGAGTCCCTCTGGGCGGACCTCTGGGCTGTCTTGGCTGCAGCCCAGGAAACAGCTCCGGCCGCTTGTGTAGCTGTTACTGGCAGTGATTCTGCATCATCAGCTTGCCAAGTAGACATGCCTGCCTAGAAACAGCAAACTATTTTTTCCCTGAGAGAGGAGGGCAAATTCTTTTATTGCTAGTCCATAATTCCATTATGGTTTGTGGTAACAGAGTAAACTGTGTTGTACGGCAGCAAATTCCCTGACATTAAATTTAGCCTTAGAACTCCTTGCCGATGCAGCATTTCATAAGATATATAGAGTGTGCAAGGCCTCCAGGTCCTCATTGAAAGTCAGAACAGTTGAGCTATAAATTCACTTACTGTAGCTGTTCTCACTCCCAGAGCCATTTGTGCAAGGAACTCATTTTGCACATCATTTAGAGTCTGAATATGTAACTCTCTCCTTTTTTTTTTTTTTTTTGGAAGGTTCATGCTTTTAAGATATTTGATGGTGATTATCATATTGGATGCATGGCTTATTTGAATATGCTGTGCACTGTCTCTCAGCAATTAATTGCTTATTAACAGGAAAGCACTGGGGGGTATACTTACTGTATAAGTGGGCTCCTCATTATAATGGAAACTTTGGCACATACTCCACACAGTAATACAGATTTTCTGCCCGTACGAACACTTTAACTCACAAACTGATTATGTCTTCTTCTGCCAATATGTCTTGTCATATAGGAAGTCCAGTGTGGCATATTGTTGTTCTTCTTATGTGCTGTCAAATTTGAACCAACATAAAGCAACCCTAATAGGGCTTTCAAGGTAAGTGAGATATTTAATGAGTGGCCTTACCAATTCCACACTCCCGTGAATTTCCAAGGCTGAATGGCAATTTGAACCCAGACCTCCTGAGTCCTAATCCATCGTTCTATCCACTACATCACTCTGGATATCCATCTGTTACATCTGTTTTGCCAATATTTAAGACATATTAGCTCAGATGGGGCTTTACATATGCTCCTTCACACTTGTATATTGAATCAGATAAATTATTATTCTACTTCATAACCATTTTTTTATTTTTTTGAAGTCTGGTTAACCTACTCTTGTCCTCATGTCATAGGCAGCACCTAATGCAATTTAATAAAAAAAAAGTTTGCCAGAAACACAAGTAAAGATCAGAACCCTCAAATCTTCTTTCACATGTGCAAAAAGATTTCAGTGGGCTGGGCCCATGGGTGGCAGTACACTTCTGCAATTCCCACTGGTGCCTGTGGTTGTATATTTCCCTGCCTAGCAGAAGAAGCTGTCCAGTTCCTTAAGCAACCAGTTCTTATACCACCTGCGTATTTGAGGACAGAACCTGGGTAGTGCTGTGAGCTGATTGACATGACAGTAGGGCATCAGGGCACTCTTCCACATCCCCAAACAAGCAAGACTCAATGATTCATAGGGCCCCTTCCAGCTCAGCAGTTCTAAGATGGTGATGATAATGATGATCCATGGCTTAATCCATGGGTGTGTGTGTGTGTGTGTGTGTGCCAGAAACTAAGGCAGCTTCACGAGTATGCTAGCTTCCAGAACTACCCACTGTACCACCAGCAGCTAGCACTTCCTTCCTATTTATTTTATTTATAAAGCTTATAGACCACCCAACGTAGTGAGAACACTACTTGGGGAGGTTTACACAATTAGGAAAAGCATACAAACAACTAAAATAATAAAAGAAAAAAATAATCAGAAAAAAAAACCCCATAACACCACAAACATCTTCCTCCTTCTCTGGGCCTCAGCTTCTCTGATCCTATGTAAGCAACACCCATGTGGCCTTCTGCTTCGTGAGCTTTGGATTGGATCTTGGCACGTATGCTTAACTGCTGCATTACTTGGAAAAAGAAAATCAGTGGAATCCAGAAGATCTCTCCAACGCCTTCAGTCTCCACTTGGCTGCAGGCAAAGCCTGTGTAAAGACTTGAGACATTCACATGTAGAGTAGAACAAACAGCATGCTTTTCCTCTGATAAAAATCCGTATGTTCAGAACATAATACATAGATGGAGGTGAGGATCCAGACAGTGAAAGTCCAAGAAAGTGATGTGCTGTTTGCACAGGTCATGAATGAATTTACACGCTTTTGGAACAAGTGATATGCACAGTTTCATGTGTACAATGAGCTTTTCCTTTGTAACGTTTCTAATGTTGTCGCTCCATCCTGTTGCAGGTTTTCAAGTTACATTCCATCTGTTTATATTGCTTTCCACCTATTGGCTGCCATTACTTGTCGTGAGACAACAAGCTTTTCCACAGCAGTGGCTAGAGAGGAGGGGAAAGTCCTAAATGCATTGGGTTCCCGGTTGCAATTTCAGCTGATGCCAGATTCAATAAGAAAAAGGCTCTTGCATTCAGGCAGAGAGACAGAATGCCAGACTAGACACAGCCAGACAGTCTCTTTGTCATGCTTTCCCTCCACATTGAGATAACTGCTTTCAAATATGTGAAAGACTGTTTTGGCAGGAATGCTAGTTTCATTGGTTCCTGAAACTGTTCTTTTTAAGTCTGAAAAAAAAAAAGAGTGCTGTTCTCCCCCAACCCCCCTTATTCTTCTGTTTTCATTATGGTATTGTATTTTTATTATGATAAGAGTGGACGGCAGGAAAAGCCATTTCACTTCCTATGTGCATGAAAGTTTAACATTACGTTCACAAAAATAGTGGTCCTTTATAAATTACACTATACAGTGTTTTTTTTAAACCGCCAGAGAGGTGTTAAGACTAACTTCAATCATACTCCAGCAAGCAATGGGAATGTAAGTTAAGTTCTCCAGCTTTGATTTACAGTATATGCAATGCAACCCCCCCCCCAAAAAACAAGCAAAGTGTGCTGCTTATATACCACCCCATAGGGCTTCAAGCACTCTCTTGCAGTATGAGGAATAGCAATGTATAGACTCATACAGGTTTGTCAGGTATTAGGGCACTGGCTGGGCAGGGAAACAAATCTCATAGAATCATAGAATAATTGCATTTGAAGGAGCCTATAAGGCTATCATGTCCAACGTCCTGCTCAGTGCAGGATTCCAAATTAAAGTGGATCTGACAGATGCTTGTCCAATTTTCTCTTGAATGCCTCCAGCATTGGAACACTCACCACCTCCCGAGATAATTGCTTCTGTTGTTGTACTGCTGTAATAGGAAGTTTTTTTCCTGATATTCAATTGAAATCTGGCTTCCTGTAACTTGAGACCATTAATATGTGTCCTGCACTCTGGGATGATTGAGAACAGATCCTGTCCCTCCTCTGTATAACTACCTTTCAAGTATTTGAAAAGTACTGTCATATCTCCTCTCGGTCTTCTGAGATGAACATGCCCAGTTCTTTCAGTCTTTTCTCATAGGGATTGCTTTCCAGTCCCCTGATTATCCTTTTTGCCCTCCTCTGAACTTGTTCCAGTTTGTTGGCATCCTTCTTAAAGTGCAGTGTCCACAGTACTCAAGATGAGGCCTAACCAGTGCTGAATAGAGGGGAACTAGTACTGCACAGTATTTGGGGACTATACTTCAGTCAATGCAGCCTAAAATAGCTTTTGTCTTTTCTGCAGCTACATCACATTGTTGGCTCATATTCAGCTTGTGATCTACAGCAATTCCAAGATCCTTCTTGGTCATAGTATTACTGAGTCAGATATTCCCCATCTTGTAAGTGTACATTTCCCCCCCCTCTAGGTTTAAAACTTTGCACTTATCCCTGTTAAATTTCCTCCTGTTGTTTTCAGCTCAGTGCTTGAGCCTGGCACAAAAAGTAGACCGTACTCTATTATCAGCAATTTAATAGGAATGTGTTACACTGAGAATAATGGAAATGTTATTGGAAGCTGTTGTCATGACACAGAACGTTGCTATGTGAATAAAGATCCCAGGAAATTGAGAGGGATTATAACTGTGATTTTTGAAAAGAATATATATATTCCCAGAATATATATATATTCTGGGAATATATATATATATTATATATATATATAAAAGAGAGAGAGAGAGAGAGAGAGAGAGCTTGAACACCACTGGTATTTGGAGTTCGATTTTCAGAGGAATCCTGAAACTGTTTTGTTGCAGCTTTGGCTGGCTGCATGAAGCAGGTCCGCATGGTTACTGCTTATTTTTAATGGTGCACGATTCTTCTCTCTGAAAGTATACCTTATTGCTTAAAGGTCTGAGGGGGGAAAACCCAACTACACCATGGTTATTCAGGTTAATATATTTGGTGATCAGGACTATCCAATGCATTCAATCAACACTTTCTAGTTAAAAAAAAGGTGTATATTTTTCTTGTGAACTTTTGAATGATTGTCTGATGGACTAATGGTGGTGCCAGTTTTTGCATGATGTAGATTACAGCTTCACTCATTATGGTCCTGGTATAGGCTAGAAAGGGGATCTCAGAAATTAAGGTATCCACATCTTTTCTGCTAAAATGCTCACGTTTTAAAATTAGACTTCAATATTCTATAAAATGTAGCAAGATGCAGATTCTGACTTAGCAATGAACTTCCTGTCATTACCATGACTTATTATACCTACATTGCTATTAAAATCCATAGAAACCTATTATTTCATCTGGTCTAAGAGCACAAGGTTTTTTCCAAGGTTAATTGCTTAGCTTATTAAAACTAGTTTCCTACTAGATTATCCAAAAATGCTGAATAACTCCAGGCATTTGTCTTAAAGATTATTAGTAGAGCAATAAGAATGTATGTATTTTTTCTTTGTCTAATGTGTAATTATGTCCTGTTACATCTATTTAAGAGTCCCCTGGACTGCAAGGAGATCAAACCTATCCATTCTGAAGGAAATTAACCCTGAGTGCTCACTGGAAGGACAGATCCTGAAGCTGAGGCTTCAGTACTTTGGCCATCTCATGAGAAGAGAAGACTCCCTGGAAAAGACCCTGATGTTGGGAAAGAGTGAAGGCAAGAGGAGAAGGGGACGACAGAGGACGAGATGGCTGGACAGTGTCACCGAAGCTACCAACATGAATTTGACCAAACTCCGGGAGGCAGTGGAAGACAGGAGGGCCTGGTGTGCTTGGGTCCATGGGGTCACGAAGAGTTGGACGCGACTTAACGACTAAACAACATCTATTTAAGAGACAGATTTATGCAGGGGTCCAGTGTATGTATTCTGCTCTAAGATTACATACCCCTGCGCATGGACCCTGCCCCCCCGGTCTGCAGTTTGGAAAAGGTTGGGGACCACTGGTCTATAGCAGAGGTCCCCAACCCCCAGTCCGCAGCCCTGTGCCAGTCCATGGCCTGAGCCGGGCTGGGCCGCGGAGACAGACCTCCCCCCCACCCCCGCACGCACTACCCCCGCACAGCCCCTTTGCGCATGCGTGCGAGAGCCTGCACCCACGCAAGCGCTCCCCTGCCCCTTCGCGCATGCACACAAGTGCCTCCCAAGCACACCCTTTGCGCATGCACACGAGCACCTCTGCACCCGCACGAGCGCCCTCCTGCTCCTTCGCGCCCGCACGAGAGCACGCACACTCCTTCGTGCATGCGCACAAGTGCGGGGGTGCCCCGCCTTCCCCAACGTGGGGTTAAAAAGGTTGGGGGCCACTGGTCTATAGGATACCCTCTTCAGCTCACAACCAGTCACAAAGTGACACCAAGCAAGGGAAACTCCCAGAAGCTCACTCCTTTTTTCATCAGTTAGCCATGTTTGCACCAGTGATTACATCATGAGATCACTGTAAAGAGGACCAAACCAATTCCAATAATATCCCAGGTAGCATGGCCAATCAAGACCTCCTTGTCCAGTTATTCCAGTTGGGAGATTAACAATGTGTAACATTTTTTTTCTTGCTCTGAGAAGAGGACTACAGCTCCACCAGTCTGCATGACCAGTCTAGATATAACATATACATTTATTCAAGTTTGGACATCAGTGGCACCCCTGACAATTTCCCTATTTTAGCTCTTACTCTTTCACGGATCTTTCAAGGTAAGAGGACTACAGCTCCCAGAGTCGCTGTGAGTAAGTTCTTTAGACTACAACTCACACAATCCCCTAGCCAGCACATCCAGTCAGTGTACAAATTTATCCTTATTATTTCAGTAGTGTATATGGGGTTGGGGGAGATATTGTCTTGTTTTGTTTTTAGCTCTGACACTTTAAATTATAATTTCAGAAGCCGAAATCCCCTAGCCAACATGGTTGGCTGAGATATAACCCACCCAATTATTTAAGTTTCAACCCTAGTGATATTCTGTCCCATTTTGTGTCTGAAGCTCTTGTCATTTTGGAGATCTAAATTGGATCAGTTAAAGGATTACAACTCCCACAGTACCCCGTACAGCATGTCCAGGATATAACCCAGTCAGTTATTTAAGATGGGAACTCAATAGTATCTGTCTAAAAATTTTATGTCTGTGGGTTTTACTGTTTCTGAGACCTTTCAGGACAAACGAAACAAAGCACAAACAAACAAACAAACATGCACACAAACATTCTGCTTATGTTTTTAAGATGATGTGAAATCCCTTTCCAGGAATCTGAAATTCCTTTAAGAGTTTATGTCAAAGAAGTAGCCATGTTAGTCTGTGCAAACATATCCAGACAAAAGCAAAACGATAATGTGCAAAGAAGTGGATGTATCCACCTCATTGGCTCCATTGCTTCCGATGGATTGTTTCCAAACTGCTTTGCAAAAACCAGCCTCCTCAAACTCAAACATTTTCTTAAGAGAGTTGCTGCAGTGTCTCCACTCACTGATTAAGCACACTCAAAGGCAAAGCAGGCTTACTTCTCCAAAAAAACAACCAAAGGAAAAAAATTGCATATTTTGTCTCATATCTTCATTTCTGCAGGGCAAGATTTTTTTTTTTAAAAAAGTTGACACTGGGAATCTAGGCCAGTGAATGGTCTAAATGGGCACTGGGCTGCGTGCTTGGAAACCAGGTACAACAGGAAATATGGCGGTCTATCTATCTAGCCCAATACTGCCAATTCTGACTGGTAGCAGCTCTCTAGGGTTTCAAGCAGGATTCGTCCTGGCCATACTTGGAGATCTCTGGCAGACTCTCTGTCCAAGGCCTGACCCCAGAAGAGTTCAGCTATATTCAGAATGGTAGTAGTTCTCTCCCTGATAGACTAAATGGTGAAGAAACATGGAAAGGTTACTGCTGGAAGGCAGCAACATATGGAAGCATAAACAGTTTATGAGTGGGGCAGCTACCCTCTCCAAATTTTGGAGTAAGGGGCTCCCCCACCCAGACCATGAACCACCTAAAGCCTTAACAGTCCGTGACACTGTGATTTGAAGCAGGGAGAATGTACAACAAATGCCTCACATTGACGCATCTAGTGAAATATTTGCTCTTCTAATAAATTTTATTTTGTACTACTTTCTAACCATGTGGGGGGAAATATCCTCATAACTGAGATATTTAGAGTAAACAATTGCAAATAATGCTATTGTTTTACCTGAAAGCAAAAGAAAATTGCACAGAAAGGAGGTGCAGTATAAACACAAGGTCACTTGTGTGTTTTGCAAGCTGTCCAGCACATTTGCTGTGCATGGATTTCTCCTGCAGAGTACATCATTCAAGTCCATAGAGAGGCTATTTAGCCACACAAGGCAAAAATAAAAATTATGGTTAGATGTTATTTCAGGAGCAAGGGAAAATAATACTCTCAAGAACAAATAGCTCACCAGGATTTATTATGCTATATTTTAAGAGCTCAGGAGCAATAGATCAATTTACATATTATATAGTGCAATATTCATGATCAAGGTGCTATATTTATCTTGAACATGGTTTGTGTTGGGTTTTTGTTTTGTCCTTGGAATGTTACAGTGTTCTGCATTTAAAAAGCCGAGTTTGTCAATTTGGCTTCACCCATAAAACAATGCTTAGTAAATTATGTTCTGTGTATTTGACCCCCAAATTAGATTTATCCATAAATGTTAAATCCCACCACCACTACTGTCCTATAAGAATGTCAGCACAGAAGAATCTTTATGAAGGTAGCAGAAACCTTGTTTATTGGTTTATCCTTCCTTTGAGAAACTGCTATCAAACACACATCGCAAAGGAGATTGATAGGTAAAAACATGAAAGTTTGGGAATAGTGACTGTTAAAACGAGGGTGGGGAGAGAAGAGAATGGAGGTGGATGGGGGTGAGGAAGATGGGGAATACAGGCAAAAAGGGTAAGTGATCAGTGTTGGGACAGAAATATCTGGAAGCAATTCCAGGCATGTATGGACAGATGGTGCTGGAATGACCCAGTGCACCCCAGTACATTCAGCAACAAATACTATCCCCATGTGTGGACACAAATACTAGGATAATCTATTCAAATCTCCAACAACAACAAAATCAGAACTACAAGGGACACCACCACAGTGTGAACAAGCTCTATAATGGTAACTAGGCATGTGACCAGACAGACATTTAGCCTGCTGTTTGGATTGCTGTGGGGACAGGTTGTTTCTCTCCTTTTGACAGTGATCACATGGTGTAATTGCTGGAACAAATCAAAGTATAACCCAGAGTGTTCCTATCTGCACCTTGGTACCCCCTGCCAGGGCCTTCCACTTTTTTTGGTGTAGGTAAGAGTGCTCTGTTTTGGTCTGTTTCCAGCACATGTGATAGTTGGAAATGAACCAAAGCAGATCTTGAGAGCCGCTTTATGATACTGGCAAATTAAACGCTTCCTTGGCTCCATGAGGCTGAGGAAGTGATTTGGTTTTTTTAAAAGTATGTATTAAAGCAGTATGTATAGCTAATACACATACCTAACATGTAATACACATACCTAATGCTGTTTTTAAAGTGATCCAGCAAAAATTAGCTGCTCCAATAAACACTTGTTATAAATCATTTTTCACTTCCTTGGCCCTTCCACAGAGCCAAGGAAGTGTTAATTTGCTAATACCATGAAGTGAGGTAGCTCTTTTCTTAAGCCACTTTACAATACTGGCAAATTGACAGCAGGCTGCTGCAGACCCAATTCATTTGTTGCTTGAGGCATGAGGATTGTATCAAATGGCACACCAGATCCAGCCTACTCCAATTGCCACATATAGACAAGCCCTAACTACTTTTTTGCCTCCTTGGGAGGCCAAAATTGCTTTTTAAAGGGGGCTGAATTTTTCTTCCTTGCCTTTGTGCATTGATGACAATGGGAGGCTGCTCCCTTTGAATCCTAAATTTACTTAGGATTTTGTTGAACATAAACAGTCATATTGTGCTGTATTACCTTCTGTTCAAACAAATTTCACAATCAAACATTTTTATCTACAGAGCAATAAAGAGGCAGTCAGTGCAAATGTCATATAAAACCTTTGTAGTGTACTCCCATTTTGGCACGGGGAAAATTGATGCTAAAAATTGTTAGAAAGTGATGCTAATTTGAAAACTTTCTCAGCTTAAATAGCTACGAAAGCTGCATGATATATCTATAACTTGTTTATATCATTTTTGGTTCAGTCCTTATTAGTTAATTTTTAATTTTTTGTTTGTTTTAATGATCTGTGAGAACTTGTTGAATAACAGCCCTGACAGTTGCTTTTTATTTGAGTGACAAGTGGTTAACCAATGAAAAAATGAGTGAAGTTATGGGATATTTCTTTGGTTGGTGTTGTTTGTGAATGGGAGTAAGCACAAGAGGGTGCCCCATAGATCATCTTGACTGCTGACACTGGTGTCATCAACATTTTAGCTGCCTTGTGGTGGGAGTGGGTGCATCATATACAACAAAGAAACATACACACCCTTTAACTTCTCAGGTAAACTAATGTTGCCCTGCCTACTCCCTAGAATGCAGACGAGATAGCAGTCCTCCAATTTCCAAATCCTTTCTTTGGATAGATGACCCGAGGAAGAAAGGCTATATAAGCCCAAAAGTTCTACTAACATGTTGCCTGCATGTTTCCAAAAAGATGTCCACAGCCACAGGGTCTATAAACCTGTCTTTTGAAATGAAAAAAATAATTAAATTGGGAGGAGGGGCTGAGATTGCCACTGGAAACCAATGTGAAAATCATCCATACCACGTAAAAGACAGACCAGTGAAGAAAAACAGGGGGGGAAATCAATTAATTTGTTGGAGGGGCAGCCTTACAGATATCATGGACCACCAAAAAGGCAGGTAAGTGGGTGGTCAATCTGTTGAGATAATAATGATCTTGCGTGCTTTGTAACAATGGATATCAGTGGGAGGTAGGCTTTTAGGATCAAAAAGGATTCTCTTCTTTCCACTGACCTATTGCTAAAGTTGTTTTTTCCTGCCTTTGGCTTGCCTCTCCTCTCTTCTTGTTTGTTTGCTTTGCTTCCTTTTTGTTTTGTTAGGGTGTGACTACATTGGAGAGCTATATCTGTTGCAATTTGATTTGCAGCCTGTATTATGTTTGAAATCGCATTCACTGCTTGCACAGGGGCCGTGAATTGATGAGTGAGTTCACCATTCATACTCATTGTGATGCCAGTAGTGTTACGGCCCACAGGCCCCCCCCCTTCTTTCTTTCCTTCCTTTGGTCCTGCCTCTGTCCGTTTTTTCTTCCTCTGGTCCTGTCTCTGGTCCTTTTATGGTTTTGTAAGAAAACTAGAGCCGGGAAAGTGGGAGAAAGTAATGATGACCCTATTATTGACCTGTTCTGATGTGTGAATTATGGGGGGGGGGGGGGAGGGAATCTCAATGTGGTGTGTGTTTTTGTGTGTGCATGCACACTCACACATATATGCATTTCAAAAAATGTTAGAAAAATTGTCCCACTAAGGGAAAATAGTTGCAGCTTTGAAATGGATGCGTGTGCGCATACCCACCCACCCACCCACCCACCCACCACATTGGGATTCTCCCCCCACCTTCCAGTGTTCCCAGTGCTTTGTACCTTTAGCAGAAGTTCAGATGAAAGATCATAAAAGAGATCAAAGGCACTCAGCCTGAAAATAGGGAGAAGGCTGGCGAGTGTTTGTGTGTGTGTGTAATCCCAATGTGCGGTGTGTGTGTGTGTGTGTGTGTGTGTATGTATGCATGTGCCTGCATTTCAAAGCATGTTAGAATGTGTTCCACAAAGGAAAACAGTTCAGCCTTTGAAATGTGTGCTCGCACACATACACCCACCTACCACACTGAAATTCCCGCAACACACCATCCTTATCTCTATTTGCAGGCTGATGCCTTGGATCTCTCTATGATCTTTTTGTCTGAACTTCTGCTGAAGGTCCAAAGTGTTTGGAATCGGGGAGGGCTTAATCCCAATGTGTTGTGTGGGTCCTTACTGACAGGTTCAAAAGCTCAGGTTGCCTGAGAGTTGGAGCCAATTTCCCACTTGGTTTCCAGTGACTATCTTTGCTAACTTACTTGGAAGTAATTTCCCAGGATAGGCCTGGTTTTGTGGACTTGTCCATGAAAGCTCACATTTGAAAGGCCTTTTTAAAGGACCAGTATTTCAGCCTCACACGCTTGATTCTTTCCAAATAAAGAAAAGTTGGTGAGGCAAACCATTCTCTTTCAAGGTAAGCAAGATTGTCTACTAACCTCTTATATATTACACTTATTATCCCTTTTCTTTGAATATTATCATTCATCTCTTTCCTCTTTTCAATAATTTCTTCAGATTTAGTCATCCCCCTACATTCTCCTTCCTTTCCCACCCATTCCTTGGTCCAGTTATCTAACTGTCTTACATTTAACCAAGTAATTATTTCTCCTCCTAGTATCTATTTTATTTTCTCTATATTATACATCTTTTTATTCCAATTTTTAATTTTTATAACTTTCTGTTCTAACAAAGCCTTCTATAATTTCTTCTTCAGGTTATTTGGAAAACTGTGTAATTCCATCACATGTGTCAATGGGGAAATTTTTGGACTCAATATTCTCTTATACTTCTCCCAACATTGCAACATATTATTTAAAAGTGGGTTATCTATGTTTTTAGTAATATCCTTTAAATTTTCTTTAAAAAACAAATTCTCCATATTTTCCTTAATCTTGTAAAATTCAGAATCACTCCATATTATCCCCTTACTGTTTACTACAATTTTTGGTATATATCTCAATTGATGAACTATGTAATATAATTTAATATCAGGTATACACCTCCATTCTTATGAGGAAGATACCATAATTTTTTGTTTAGTTTTGAAATAGATATGGCAAGGAGATATAAATAAAGAAATAACTGAAGAGTTATGGACGAGGATCTGGGGAAAAAGAATAATGAAAAATATGTCAGGGTAAAGGAAAACAGTTATAAAGTAATATGGAGATGGTATTTAACACCAATGGAATTGAATACATTGAATAAAGAGTTATCATCTATATGTTGGAGATGTGAAAAAGAAAGGGGAACATACCATCATATATGGTGGGCATGTGAAGAGAGACAGAAGGAATGGATAATTATATTTAATGAGATTAAAGGAATTCTAGGGACAGATATACAAAGATGTCCAATGTTAGGATTGTTAAATGTATTTAGAAACTGTGAATTAGATAAGGGAAAAATGGAACTAATTGTTATTATGTTAACAGCAGCTAGACTGATATTTGCAAGGAACTGGAAAAATAATAATTGATGTTGGAAGAGTGGTATAATGAGATGTGAAATCTCGCTACTAATGATAAATTAACTTGTGAATTGAAAGTTAGAAAAGGGTTACTGAAGGAAAATAGTTTTAATGGGATTTGGAACCCCATATAAATTTATATTCCTGATAGAGGTCGGTTACACTGTATATTTATTTGACTTCTGATTTTTGCATCATTTATGTTTTTGCTATATTTTGTTATATTAATTAATTTTTTTAAAAAAAAAGTTAAGCAAGATTGGTCTTTTCACAGTATGTGAGCTATTTTAAATCTGGGACAGCTTGAGGTTGCCTGTTTATGAATAGGGGAAAACCAATTGTACATTTAAAAATTCATTACTCAAAAATCCTTTGTCCAAATTTCCCCATATTTGGCACAGATTAAGAGCAGGCTGCCTGCTACAATTGTGCCAAATATGGTGTCAATCTGAAGCCTAGTTTAAAAGTTATAAGTTTTTATTTGGGCTGTCCCCATTTTTAGAATTGTTATATAGAATGTTGATTTGATCTGCCAGCAGAAGATTAGAGGTGCAACTATTGAGCACCTCTAACCAAGTAGCCAAAAGTAACTAAAATGTTTACGGCTATACTGTAAAATGAGAGAAATTATCCCCCAATAAGTTACATTTGCCATGTAACTTAATTACACCTTAATTATCGGAGAAAAGGACTTATTTACAGCTATGTTATTTATAACTATTTATTTACAAGTTCTGGATCTAGGTGTTGCCATTTTATTTTCCCCATATGCTACTATTGTACCATTTGTTCCATCACACTATGTTGGAAGATTAAAATGGCACCCAGCTTCATTGCTCTGATGCAGTATTGCTGCCTGTTACTGCCCCACTAAATCTTAACCACACAGGAGGGGTGCAGTGATCTAGGGATGCAGCCCATCAGTGGGCACTTTGCCAAGGCTTTCTTAACCTGGAGGAGACTCCATCCCTATCTCTGGGAGATTTTAAGTGTACGTGTGGTGAAATTCGTTTTCTGTAGGAACTTCATTTTTTAGATTTGTTGTAGCGCTTATTGACTGAAATCCAGTAGTAAGTTGCAACTAGTGTAGGCCCATTGAATCAGTGGAAATTATGTAGGTGTTGACTGACCAAATCCCCACAGATTCAATAAGCCTATTCTAGTTGTGACTTACTACTGGATTCCAGACATTGTCTGAGGAAGAGAAGTGTCTGGATTTTTAGAAAGAAGAGAGATAATATTTTCTGGATACACTGTTCAGTTCATCACATTGGGTTTTTATTTCTTATTAGACATTCCCAATTTCCTCTGGCAATCAGCTTTGTTAACCTGTGTAATTGTCATGGTTAGTTGCTGCCAGTTGGGATAACACAGGCATAATTGCATGATGAAATGCTTAGGTGTTATCAGTATTCAGCACAAGGTGAGAGCAAAGGGCCTAGTGAGGAGAGTGGTGGCAGGAAATAAAATTTGCTGTTTTATCTCCTGTTATCTGCACTGCAGAGAAGGCATGTGGTCCTATCTTCCCTCAAGGTGAATATGACCTACATTTTACAAGATTCACTATGAGGAAATTAACCCCATAAATGTGAAATTGAAGAGTACTTGCAAGAGCTGATAGGACATCCGGGATTGGTGAGATTAAACTGACCTAAGATTAAGCTGCCTAAGCTTTGTATAAAGAATGATAAGACACCTGTGTGACTGTTGTGGAGCAGATTAACATCCAAGTCAAACTAAATGAATCGCTGCAGGAAGGATAATCTCCTAGTTTAGCATAGCACATTACAGGGGAAGAGATGTCTTGAACCTGTTGGCTTGGGGACCGCAAGGCCAGGTGTTCTGAGGCAGTAAAGCTGGTCAGTGTACAAGTATCATGGTTAAACAGTTGCCGCCGTTAAAAGAAAGAAAAATCTATACTGGGAAAGAAGAGCTTCAGTAAAAAGGGAGGAAGGTATATTTTAGCATCTGTGGCTCAGAACCAAGGGCCTTTTCTTATTGGTAGCATCTTGAGATCTATAGGTCTTTTGCAGAAACCAAATGAGAACCTGATATGTTTATTGGTGTCTCACAGTTCTGCAGAGGTTGTTTATGGAAATCATCTTCTCCAGAGCACATTGCACTGTCCTGAACTGAGAGAGAATGGAGCCGGTGATTAATTTCATCAGATGAGTCTCAACATGCCTGGAAAACAAAGACTGGAATCCTTTTTGGACTACAACTTCCATAATCCCCTAGGTAAGACTAGGGTTGTTTCTAAATGAGGCGTTGATTGTGCCTTAACACTGCCTGAACAGTGGAATTTTATAGGGGGTCTTGAAGCCAATGTCTTCTATTTGCATACCTCCGGTGTTTTTTCACCACATCTTCTGTCTTTCTCTTTACCACAAGAAGTCCAACAAAGGACAGCGGCACCATGCCTTTGATTACCAGCCCCAACTCTGGAACAGAGTTATAAAAGTAACTTTTTAAAGACCATAACTGGTGGCCATTTTGGCTAAGGGATTCTGAGAGTAGTAGTCCAAAACTAAGTTTCCCAAGGTCTGGTTAGAAAGCCTTCTCGATCTGGATGGTCACTGGTTCTGTTGGAAGGCATTCCCGCCTGTTTCACATTGGTTTTGGAAAGGGATGGAAAAATATATATATTTCCAAGTTCTGAGGTAACAGGATCATGTTGTATTTCAGTACAAACTGTGCACAGAGATAAATAACTATTTCCATGTACAGGTACTGTCACATGGTATTTAAGGCTTGTGTCATCAACCCTATAATACATTTGGGGTTAGGGTTGTTCCCATCAAAGTTATATATCCAGATACAGATCCATGAATGAGTATATGCCATTTAGTTATGAAGTATTCATGTATATTTGCCTCCCTAAAATACATGGACGCTGTCTTAATTAATTTCCAGCTAACCATTTTATGTATTTGGGGGAGGGAGGGACAGGCAGTATCCATTTCATTTATCACTGTTTTTATTTTTATTTTTCATATTTTCACCCCAAGGACTTCAAAGTGGTTTGCATGGGTTTTATACTTGGGTATTTTTACCCAAAATGTTTTCACCAGTGACTAGCTGCGTGTTACAACATCACTGAGAACAGAACAGGATGTCCATCCAGAAAAAGAATTTTCACACTTTGTAAATTCATTGTACATTCTTGTTTATTCTAATTGCTTACCCTTGGGTTGTTTAATTATTTAGAAAAAGAAAACCCTTTTAGTGTGTAAATATTTATCAGATGCCTCGCATGCTTGTCTCGTTCAGTTCAGTTTTCAGAAAGCAGCACTTTGTTGTGCAAGCTTCTAGGCCAGAGATGCAGGCTGTGTGCCACCCCAAGGCCCAATGTGTGTGGATCCCCATCATGCCCCACTGTCAAATCCTTCCTTCCCAAAAAGGGAACGCTTCCCTTCACACCTCTGAAGTTGCTGAGAGTGCTGGGCCCTCTCCATGCCATTAATGGTAGTAAGATTGCCAGATCTCAAGGTGTTTGATCAAGTCTCAGGGAATTACTGTGGTCTTGCAGGTCTTCAGGAAAGTGGACAAATCTCAGGGCAAGTGTTGTTGGAGAAGGACAAAGCTGCTGGCAAGAATCCTGCTAGGTAAACATGAAGCACAAGAACAATTAAGCAAGCTGTCATCCCACCCCTATATCTGGTAGGCGGTCCTTCAGTGCACCTGCTTGAGAAACCAGATATACATGACCAGTCACATGACTGATCACATGGAAGACAGCCCACTCAGAGGGGGAGAAATGTCATGTGATTGATCACCTTCGCAGATGAGGTTTATCATGACAGAATATTGGTCCTGGTAGGTGAGGTCGCTTTTAAGTCTCAAAATATATTTCTACCCATTCCCAGGTAGCACCAAGGATCTCTGATGGTCTTTGTGTGTTTAATGTATCTGCAGACATAAAACATTGAGGATTGAGGGGAGGGGACTAAGAGGAGAGGCGGTGGGTTCATGCATTTGGAGCAATTTTTCGTTTCCAAAAGAAGATAGAAGCAGGTCTGCTCAGCATCCACCCTTGCTTGCCTCCTCTAGTCTTTTGGACACCATTAGGGTCCATCTCTAGTCCATGCTTTGGCCTTGACATCTCAGGAAATGGGAACTGTGTTGACCAAGCAGGTTTAAGTGGCAAATGTAAGCAGTTGGGATCACAGCTGCTAGAATTGCTGCTGCTGTGTTGCTAGTGGCAATGAGAAAGCTGCAGGCTCAGTCAGGATCATGGAGGTAGAGGAGTGGAAGGGACCCTTAGCCACTTTCTTCCTAGCTACCCTGAAGCAGTGTTGTCCCCCCCCCCCCCCAGCCCAGGAATTATAAACAGGGATCTCTGGGATGGGGGTAAATTTATAGCCTCTAAAGGTCAATATCTCATGAGCATTCCCCTCTCTGGTGGGCTGAAATCTACAGAAACCTATGCCAAATAAATCTTGTTAGCCTTTTGAGTCCCACAAGACTGTGTTGGTTTTGTTGCAGCAGAATAACAAGGCTGCCACTATGGACATTTCTGTGGGCTTAGAGGAGGGTTGCAGAATGGAAAAGAAACCCCACACAGGACAAATAGTGCCAAAGGGTTTGTGTGGGGAAAACTGTGCACAATCCCTGTAGTAATTATGACACATTGGTGCTCTGTATGATGCATGCTTTGAATGGCATAAGTTACTTTACTTTATACAATGCTTAACCCCATATTGATATTTTCATGACACTGTTTATCTTTCTGTTGTTCTGTTCCTTCTCCTATAAAAGAAGAAGGAAAGGATTCTGTCACAGATGCAAGAGGGCGTGATTAAAAACTGGAACATTTGAGTGCTAAATGCACTCTGTGTTACACGATAAGCTGTGTTTAAATGATTCATTAGTTTCTACATGCTGCAATACTAAATAACAGTTTAAATATTTAAAAACAACTGATGGAGTTTTATGCAAAGCAATAATTGCTTGACAAAGAAAAAAAGTAAGGATGGCAGCCAGAGTTGGACTAAGTTGTGATGTTTGTTTTAATCTGTTTGTCTGTCTATTGCTTTTCTCTGGAGATACCTGGCTGTGGAGCCAGAAGCTGGGAATTTGGTTCTGGACTGTCTCAAGAACCAGACTGTGTAGCCTTGGGCAAGCTTCACAGACCCAAATTGCCCCCAGATGAAGGAAATCTGAGTTTCTGAGTATTCTCTACCTAGAAAACCCTGAAAAGGGTTGCCATAGTTTGGAATTGACTTGATGGCATGTAATTATGACCTATTATTAAGGACAGTATTCATGTTATATGCCTGATTCATTCTCACAAATGATCTAGCTAAAAGAGAAAAGTAGGGACTTGTTGCCTAAGGTCAGCCACTGAGCTTCATGCCCAAGAAGATGTCACCCAGAATCTTCTTTGCCTACTCCATGCACACAGCTGTCCATTGCATGTGTGTTGGGGGAGTGTTGTTTCTAAGTAACTCCTTGCACAAACATAAGCCTTATTAGCAACAACAGGGCTATCTATGGCTTGTGTAATGGCAAGCCAGAGACCTTGTAGAGTGCTACAGTGGAAGGACATTAGATCCCATGATTTCTAACACGATGCTGGGAGGTATTTCTTTAGTGAAAATCTAGTATATTGTAATGTGTGTAAGAGGCCATCTGCTTTTACAAGGGTTCATTTCCCCCCTTTTCCTTCATTCCCCTCAACAAATATGTTCAGGCTTGAGCAGCGGATATGAATTGCTTCATTTAGTGTATGAAGATCTGGGTGAAGGCAGTGCCTGGACAGAAAACTTTTCTCCACAACTGTAAAAAAGGCACTGCCTGGAACAATGAAATAATGAATATGTTGCATCCAAACAGTTTCTGGGGTTCCTCGGCTTCTCCAGTGAGCCTAAGTTAATCTTTCCCAGAGTTTGTTGCAATGATTTGGCTGCTAGGACAGGCAGAAGGGGATGGCACATATCCTGCTGTCTTTAAGAGACAGATGGTAGAGCAGGAACAGAAGTTTATTTTATAGGTGACATGGGACTGTCACCAACTTTTTTTAAAAATTTGTTCCTCATACCCCATGGCATGTGTGTGTGTGTGTGTGTGTGTGTGTGTGTGTGTGTGTGTGTGTGTATTATGGGTCAGCAAGGGATGCTCAATCTGACAGTGCAGTAGCTTTTGATTGCATTCCCATGTTGTTCATAGATCGTTACTGTGTGGAATATACAGAATATATTTCTCTCTGTATATTGGTTTAGATTACTTAAGAACATATTTACATTTCCCAACTTAAAACACAGAACTGGCATGGAAGAAACAAAATATTAGTTGACATGTAGAAATTAGGTAGACTGTTGCCTTTTGTTCCCTGGGCTGCTTTTAAGCAGTCTTCCAAGAGGACTTAAAAGACAGTTGTACCTGCAAGGTGTTGGAAAACATTTCCAGTACTTGAAACTACATGAAAAAAGAAGTAGGTTTTATTACACTAACTCATCTTGTGCTATATCATTAACTGAAGCAAAATAATTCCAACTTAGAATGATATAGAATGCATATATAGTACACCATTTGTTGGCTTAGATTCTGTGGAATGTGAGTGAAAGAAGTTCACACAAAGCCATTTCCCCAACCTTTCTTCCCTTCTGGCACCTCCAAAAAACCTTGCGAGGGGGTTGAGGGTCCTTCCAGAATGATGAGGGATGGATTGTCAGGGCTACTAGAGAAGGGAAGATTTGCCCGAGTTTACTCGAAGGCTCAAAGAACGTCTCTCTACTGCATGTCAGGTGGACTGATGGCTCAAATTCACTTGGATATTAAAAGAAGCCTACTCGTAATACATTTGTGTAGGGCTTCTTATGGCTGTTGTTCACAGTGTTTCATCTTGTGATCTATCCTACCCATGTGGTTTTGGTAGAGGAGAGATTTGCAGGAAAAAATATAATACTGTTGGGGTTGTCTTATTCCTGTTTAAAACCCATATTGCCTGTAAGGGATGTTATTACAATTTCCAGACACTCTAATTGGGTTTTCCTTAAATAGAAAACTGCACAAGCTTAGAGCATCCTGAGAGAATACTTAATAAGCCATCACTACTTGTAATGCAATGTTTTACATTGAGCTTGCATTTCCTTTTTAATTAACTCCAAAAAGAGTTTAGGATCTGAAATCATTTTGAAAAAGAAGTCACCTATTTCAGATATTAGTCTGTTCATCTCTTTAGCCCACAGATCTTTAATCTTCCCAAGAACTTACAGAACTAAATGAATTCTCTAGAACTTCTATAAATGCTAATAAGAACCTACACACTGTTGTAACCATTTTAAGCAAGTAGGCAATGTGTATAAACTCATTTTTCTCTTGAGTCCTTCTTAACATGATTGACAGACTGAGGAATGGATTTGAATAGCTGGGAATACGTTAGTGATATCTGGGGCAGGTAAAGTGGAGATAACAATAGCCATTGCATGTCTTAGGATTTGTGAGCTCAGAGCCTCTGAAAGGAGCTACATTCTAATGTTCTATGAAGGCTCCAGTGTACAGGTTTGGAAATGGTGACTAATCTATCCACCTCAGAACTCAGGAACATTGTTTTTTAATCACAGAATTGTAGAGGTGGAAGGATAGATTTTTGTCAGATAGGGATGGTAAGTTTGTCCATTTTACTTTCTTCCACTTAAAAGAAAAGTCTCAAATATATACCCTCAAATTTTTATTTGTCGTTTTCAAAAGCTGAACTGAATGGAATTCTCAATAGTCTCTGCTGGTCAGATGGAGTAGATACAGCTTTTCCCAGCATGGCAAAAAGCCATTGTCTGTCTGCCATGCAGCTGCTAAAGAAAAGCAGCCTGGGAGAGAAGAAGTGGCAATCCTAATTCAGGATAACAAACATGGTTGAATACACAAGGATTAAACTGAGATGGGAAGATTAGTCAGTTTCATTTTCTTTTGAATTCACTTTTGTTAGTCTCAAGTTATTTTCACTGACTTCATGAAGACATTAGCAAATTTTGGAAATATGTTATTAAAAGCAACCCAAGCCATATGAGATTCTTACCCACCTGTAATGTAAGCAAATATTGATGGTTCCTGGCCAAGGAGAGTGTCAGCAGTAGTGTTGGGAGTAGTTAAATATCACACTGACAACATTTGCCAGTATCTCAAGTGTTCAACATTCCAGTACAATTTCCTTTCATTTAGGTGTACACTTTCACACACTGACCCAAATCCTGTTGTGTAGCACAGTAAATCACACTAGGATAGGCCCACTGAAGTCCCATTGATTCAAGAGTATGTACCCCCATTAGGTCCCCATATGGAATGAACAAGCCAGGCTATGTTGGGGTTAAGACCTTTGGACACTTGATTAGATTGGCTTGGGCACTGTTGTGGCATGTTTACAACACATTGTTGAAGGAGGGACTCCCCACCATTTGTAAAAATAACAAAGCAAGGGAACGAGTCTTTTCTCGAGGTTAAATAATTAAGAAGACCTGCTTCAACACTTGCCATAACATTAAATTAATTTCACAACTTTTGACTTGCATCTTGTCTTACAAAGTTAATGTATGTGCCTTTTCTCGCCATTATTCCCCCCCCCCCCCCGCATACCCCTAAATGTCCTAGTTCTGCGGGTTTGTGTACCTGAGGTTGGAAATCATGTAGAACATGGGAGACATCTCCCTTCAGCCATGGAAACTCTCTCTCTCTCTCTTTCTTTCTCTCTCTCTCTCTCTCTCACACACACATCCCTCTACCCTTTGCTAGCCTGAATTTTTCTCCCTGATTTTTATGCAAAGCTAGCTTTTCCTAGCTTGTGGATTGCTTTGAATGAATTTTGATTTCTTAAAATTCCCTTAGTTTTTTCTTCTTTTTATTACTCCAACACAGGCATATAGTGAAGCTCAAACTTCACTACTTTATTTTACCTTTTCCTTCTAATTTTTCTATATAATTTTACTGGATCAAATTTCCTCTACATTCCCCTGTGTCTTCAGGAAACTCTTTGATGAGATAAACAGCTGTACATCTTTTTTCCCCTCAGTCTTTGAGCAAAAGAGTGTCAAATGGTAGAAAACGTGGTATGCTTTAACTAGCAGAGAGGCAGAAAATCAAGTCGTGGTGGTAATGTTTTGTAGAGATCTAACTGTGACTAATTTTGCATGATATAACTTCATCTGATACTTTAATCCCAGGTGTTCTACATTATAATTTTCATTTAATCATTCTGTTGTAGTTTATTTCCAAAATTCATTGATTTTTCTTTGATCTCTTTTATTCTGTGCTTTCATTTTATGGACCTTTTATCCTGTTTGCTGTGATTTTAATAAAATTTCAAATTAATTGCACCTATAAACAGCCTTTGCTCATCTTTGGTTATACCCTCTTGTCCACTGGGGCAAAACTTGGATTTCATTTTTGCACGTAATAAAGCAAAACAAGAATAACATGAGTTTGTTTTATATATTAGAGATACTTTCCCAGGTGTCAGTCAAAAGCACAAAAAATAATTAGATATTAATACCTTTATTCCTGTCAGATTTCCATAATTTAGAAACAACTGTGGGAAGTCAGTATAAGGGGTTACTGTGAAACATGTTCCGATGAATAATGTTATATACAGAAGCCAGTTTTGGTGCTTTGCCAGATTACCATTTTGGGAGAAGACCAATGAGCATAATCTATTATGGAGCTGAAGATCTGTTGCCTTTACTCTGGCTGTCAAAGTCATTTAAAAGGCCAGACTACAGAATTATCTTAAGCATTATGGCCTTTGAAAAGTCTTCTTGTTCGCTGAAAATTGAGCTAATGGTACTACATAGCTGCTGTTGGTTTAACACAGTCCTTGTGGCATCAGCTATTGGTTAGATAATACTTGAAGATACAGCTAAGAGTGACAGGGGATCTTTATATCATTTATCCAAAGCCACTTTTATTGTCTTTTTTAAAAAAATATTGTGTCATTAACAAAATGAACACCCTAGACCAAATGACAGAAGTAAATTTCTATGAAGTTCCAAGAATCTCCTACAAGTCCATGGGCAGTAGAAGCCACTCAGCTTCCTTGCTGAGTCTACTCTTCCACACACTCACTCAACTGATCTCTGGGGACCAGGAATTTCTTCTTCCTTTTTATATATTTGACTTTGTGGCATTCGCACCTTGATGCCCCTGCCTGACTCCCCAAACACAGAGCACACGAAGGCAAACCAATACTCCTTTTCACCCGCTGCCACCAGTTGATCACTAAATCAACATTCTTTACTTATGGAAGGATGAAGATGAAGGTCCAAACCTCACTGTCTTTTAAATAAAACAAGTTTATTGATTACAGATGTTTGATAATTAATCATAAGTAACTTCTACAGGTTTATTTATCATCAATCTCAACCTTCTATTTGTTATAACAGTATTTATTCACTCTTCTCACTAATCACACCTCAGATCTCCCAAATACCACACTCTCCACTCTCATCTCCCTCCTGACTCTCTCACTCTGACTGACTCCGCCTCTTTATTACATATCTCTCGGCTCCGCCTCTCAGCAACATTAGCCTGCAACATGAATATGCATGACTACTTAACATAATAAGGGTGAACGCTACAACTTCATAATTCAAAATCAGCATGTAAAACATATTTCTAGATTGTATGCAGCACATAGGGAGTTAAATCAATCCATGCCTGAAATCCAGTAGTAAGTGGCAACTAGTGTAGGCCCATTGAATCAATGGAATGTATGGAGCAGTTGACTCACCAAATCCCCACTGATCCCCAGTATATGTTTATTGTTAGTATGTAACCTCCTAAACAATAAATTATTCATCATATTTGATGAATAATAGGAAATAATAGTTCTTTCTGATAATCTAGATTGACTAGATAATCTACTAGATAATCTATTGTTATCTGAGGAACTAGCCTTTACCTATGGCTTCTGTCTCTTCACTAACTTCTCTGGATGTATCAATGTGATCAGTTACTGCAGGGCATGCTCCATTTTTAAAATGTGTGAATTTGAAGTATTTTTTACTGCCCACATGATGCAAAAGCAGATTCAGATTGGTTCAGCCCTTTTTGCTCCCAAAGCATCTTTTTTCTTTCTGCCAGGCTGTGGGCTGGAATGAGAATCTCATCGCATTCAGTATGAAGGGTGAACTCCCAAATCAATCCACAGCCTCTCTGTAAGCACTGACTGAAATTTCAAATGTAATACAGACTGCAAATCACATGGCAGGAAAGCTGACTTGCTTTGATTTGGCTTTCCAGTGTAATCACACCCTTTGTCTTATCTCCCACTTTAATTGGCTTTTTCTCATCTGTTGTCCCTGCTGTCAGCCATTGTTCCTCTCATTCCTCTGGCTCATTGGAAAGAAAGCAGTGTGCTGGTCTCTGTTACCCAAACTTTTGGGAATGACTAAATTCAGCAGACCTTTCTTCTGGGGATTGTTTACTGTAACAGCTGAGTATGCCACTCTGGCTTGTCTCCCACACCCGATGCCATAATCAGAAGCCACCCTTGTTGGATGCAAGGTCCATAGTTTATTTACCTGCTTCTGTTCTCAGTGCATTTTTATGGCTCTCCAGCATTCTTGGGACCCCCCCAAGATCCTTTAAATAATTACAAATTATTTGAGGGGAAAAATTATTTTGTGCTCAGACGGTCCCCTCATGCCCTCTAGGGTGTATTGAAGCATTTGCCCATATTTTGAGGGTCCCTAGAACCCCGGACATTCCTCATACACGTTCACATTGTTTTAAAAATTTGGTTCTTAGAGGCCACGAGGGGGCTTTTTCAGTCAAAGGGTCCATTTTAAGAATATTAAATCCATTTTTTTTCCAGTTAACAAAACCCATTGTGGCAACCTTTACATCATCAATTAGCAAATTAGTTAATGTGGTCAAGCTTCTGACTCTTTGGACTGGTAGCAAATCTGAAAAATGACCTTGTACATTCTGGGATCACTCTAAATCCACCCTTGACCTTTTGTGGTTGTAGAGGAAGAAGACATTTTGCAGATAAGAGGGTTTTTTTTATTCCTGAGAGCTCCTCAGAAAGGAGAATCCTAGACATCACACCCTCTCTTGAAGGCACAGTTTTTGTCTTCCTCTGCATCCTGTTATTTTAACTATGTGTGCCCATAGCATACCTCTAGAATGAGGGGGAAAGTCACTCATTGATTTTTGGGTGCCACTATTCCAACTTTCACCTCTATTACTACAAATCTGAAATAATACTGCTTTTAGAATAGCATTTGTTTCTCTCAAAGAATTTTTGCACACATAAATTCAGCCCGTCCCCTCTGGATTTTTTTCAGGTTCCAGTTTGCTTAAGGTTCAGAGTTATTTGCTCTGCCCTTTGTTTCTTGAGAATGTTTTAGCACCCCATGGTAATGTTGAGTCAATAATATTTAAAGTTCAAGCTGAACTTTTCTCATTTTGCTTTTTTCCAGGATTCTTTACATGGAATAAGCCTGTTTAAATCTAATGTCTTCCATTTCTTGGTAATTAAGTTACTATTATGTGGTTGCAAGAGTACTAGAGAAATATGCAGAGCTGAGAAGAGTTAGTCTTTTGGACTATACTCCTCAAATCCCCCAACCACCATGGTTCAATTAAGTCAAGAGCCCAGTGCCACAGTGGTTAAACTGCAGTACTGCAGAGAAGCCTCTGCTCATGACCGGAGCCTGATCCTGACAGGCTCAGGTAGCCGGCTCATGGTTGACTCAGCCTTCCATTCTTCCGAGGTGGGTAAACTGAATACCCAGCTTCCTGGAGAGCAAAGTATTCCTTGCATAATTATTTTGTAAACCTCCCAGAGACTGCTCTAGCACTATGGGGGAGTATATAAGTAAAAAAAACAAGAGCAACAATGACAGCTTTTCTAAGTTCTGCCCATTTCTTATGCTCATGAAACACTCGCCACAATGACCATCTATTACAGAACTATGCCATTTTTTTTAAGATCTTCACACCATGATTTACATCAGTATTCATCAACTTTTTTTGACACAGGACCTATGATTAGCCCAACATGCACTTTTTAATATTTGACCACATACCCATATGATATTACTGCTGCTGTTACCCATTTCCTAAGAAATGCTGACACACATTTTGGCATCACTCCAGCACAGTGGGAATAGTATTATTTTCATTTCTTAATGTTGTGTAAGGTAGAGACTTATATGTAGCCAGGAAGAGACACTTTGCAGTTGGTAGCATTAGGAGTTTCGAATATCTGACATTCTGACTGAATTAGCAGAATTTGACCTTGCACACAACATTTTTAAATTGTAATAATACAATATTTTTTTGCACAAAAAGTTTAAATTTTAAAATTTTAAATTTGTTTGTTTATTTATTATTTTGCTGATTAAAATGCAATCATCTCATGCAGGAGGGAAAATCACACAGTGATTTTGTGTTTGATAGGTTAATATCTCCTTATTGGGAAGAAGCCTAGTGAAGGTGTAATCACACAAGAAAATAGATTGCAATTTGGTCTGCTTGTGGAACACTCCAGTGAGATCTATTTCCCAGTGATCACATGACATACTGGGAAATGTGCTCCAGCCCAACCCTAATGTGTGTCCAAGCTGTACCTTTTGGTACAGCTGTAGGGCTTCTGCTTTTTGAGGTCAGGCTGCTGGAATTCCCTGGCAAACAGAATATTTGCTTTAAGGGAGATCCCTCCCATTAAAGTGACCCTTTCCAATGAGATCAGGCACATATCTCTGCAGCCATCTGATCACACTGTCAGTTGTGAAAAAGGAAGTTGTATCACCCAATTTGATCAGAAATTCTGTTGTTAAGGTTTGAAAGAAATACAGAGATAATTTAGCACCTAAGATATCTCCTGTAATTCCAGTAATTAATAACACTGGCTTTGACTGAGCAAGAGAGTTAGGTTAGCTGTCAGCCATTGTTCCTCTCATTTCTCTGGCTTATTGGAAAGAAAGCAGTGTGTGTATATTGTCCTCCAAATGAATTTATTATAATAAATATGTTGTTGAATGAATGTATTGATAAATGCATAATTTAAAAAAATCTCATTGTGATTGACCATTTTTTAGGATGTCTCAGAGTGTTGATACCCTTTTTCATTATGAGTTTTTTTTTTTTTAAGATATTCATTGCATCCTTACAAACTTATATGCAAACAAGGGTAACAGAGCTACAAATGCCTTCCAGTGGTTTAGGCATCTGGTTGTGGAGCCAGTGGTTAAGAGTTTGATTCTCCACTATACTTTCTTGACAGAAGATGGATTTAATGATCCATAGGATCCCTTCCAACTCTGCAGTTCTAAGATTATTATTATAGCTAACTAAGCAGTTGACAAGGCAACGTAAACGTTGATCAGTGGAGACAATTGTGAAAAATCACAGACTAGTTGTGCAGCATCCTTTCCTTCACCTTACCTACATGTACATTACTCAAGACCTGTGGGATACCAAACTCTCCTAATGAACCACAGGACATCAGACCCCCTTTGACACCCCTGTTCTGGTCTCTCTTGCCTGATTGCCTCTCAGAAGCAGGGTGAACTAAGGGCATGTCTGCACTGGCAGAATAGCTCCCTATTTGGATCGCTTTTGGTGCTGTCTGGCTTATGGTATCCACACGTTTTCACTTAGAGCAATCCACCCTGCCCCTTTTTAGATCTGTCCCACTCCTTTTTGGCATAGCAGTAAGGCTACAGAGTTTGTTTGTTTGAAATGATTCAGAGTGCTTCTAATTATCCTATTCTGTAGTCAATGTGAATGGTTAGTGTGCTCCAAAATAGAGCTGTGGGCGATGTTATCTTAGGTGACAATCCTTTGATGTATTTTGTGGGTTGTGGCATTGAAAGGGATGATGAAGAATCCCCCTCCTCTATTTTCTTCAACTCTACCATTTTATATATTTTTAAATATATATTTTTCTATTGATGCTGCACTGGGATAAGCAATATAAATTGATAGTATTGCTATAAAAGGTAGATGCACTGCTGTTTTGCTAAATCAGGGCATGGTTATATGTCATAATACTCCTGGTTTTGCATCAAGTTTAGTACTCTTGAAATCAATTTAAAAATTTCCACCTACAGGACATATTGTACTGTTAACTGCGCATTTCTGCGGGTCAGAAAGCAAGGTATTTTAAACAGCCATAAGGGGCTGTTTATTTTAACTGGATTGTAGACGTGATTCATTTTGAATGGTTTTGGCATGTGTGCTCACCTGCGTCATAATAAATGGTGTCTGTGCAGTTTGTCAATGCTTGGATGCCAGGATCATGGTTTTGGGCTGCAAGAAACACTTTGCAGTCTGATCTGTTATGTATTTTTCTATCTGTAACACTGATCTAGCGCTTTCCGGTTTGCAACAACAAACAAACAAATATTAAAAATAACACCACAGCAGAAGAACATGGCTTTTGTCCTTGTTGCCCACGTCACCTCAATGTGGGAGTGAGTTTGAGGTAACGGCAGCAAGTGGCTGTGAGAGGCAGCCAGTGAGAGAATGGGAGGGCCCAGGACAAAAAGTTTTTTGGTGCAGACATGCAGGAATGCATAGCCTCAAGAGGGCAAAACACAGGAAGACGGAGCCCTACAATGCCAATTCATTTAGAAATGCAACAGTTTCAAAGGCCTCCTTGACTGATGTATAGCACAGCTTACAAATGGATTAAAAGTTGTCCCAAGAGGATGCACACACCGCCCCAAAAACCACGTGACCTTAAATCAACTTCAAAAACCGCAACCCAGCTCCTAATTTAATTCCATAGTGTAACTGCACCCCCACTTACTTTATTTAACAAAAGAAGAAGAAAGTCGCTGCAACCCACTGAATGACGGCCTCAGGAATAGGCAGGAAGGGGCTAGGAGCTAATTTAAAGGGGGACCAATTGGGCCAATTCAAAGACCTGTTTGGACCCTTCTCACAGGAGAAAAAATGACGATCAGTGTGAATGGAAGGATCGTTCAAGTGAGAGGTAAAACAGATCACACTAAAGACAAGAACCTTTTAAGCGTGAACCAAACTGTTCAAACTTCCCCCCCGTCTAGACATGCCTAATGTCTCAATGGAGAAGGTGGGGCAGATGCTCCACTCTAAGCATGCTCACCTCGCCAGGTTGCATAAAGCCTGAATAGGTCTGTAATATGGGGTTGCCCTGAATTCAAGCTCTGATTTAATCATAGCACACTAGAAAACATCACTGGGGTTCCTTTCACTCCCCTGCCCGTTCTCCCACTAGTATCTTTCCAAATAGTGTGTTTATGATTTGAAACAGCTAAGATATATCTCCTGTGGACCATGGACAGGCTATGTTGGTTATGCTGTATTTCACAAGTATAGAAAGGAATTCAATATCCTTAGAACACTGCATTTTTCCCTCCTCCTGAGTACTCTCATACCAGTCAAATAACCATAATCAAACTTTCATTGATACTTGGGGAGTTTTAAAAAAATACACTATAAAGCAACCGAGTTGCTGAACTTGCAAACTTTCGAAGCTGCAATAGTTTGTTACTAGGGGTATATGAAAGCCCCCACTCGTCTCTTTATGAATAAAAGATGTAAGAGGCCTATTCTGTACTTGTAGGAAACACTTCCACCTGCTCCATCCCAGGGTCTATGATATTATCTCTTTCTGGATCTGTGTTAAAACAAAAAACAAAATTCCTGCAAATGAGAAAGGAAATACAAATCACTTTGACTCAGGAAATTATGCAGCATTTGAACTGTATGATTTGTCCACTTGCAGTTCATGCAACAATCCTCCTTCCACAGTTATGCATACACCGAATTCTAATAGTGTAATAATATTTCAGTAAAGTTCAGTCAGCGAAGCTGAGTGAAACATCAAAGAAAAAGAAGAATATTCCAGGGGCATGAAGGGTAAGGGAAGGGTTAAATCTTTCTCCTGTGTGACAGTCACAATGCTGCTGATTAGTATCCCCACAACCACTGATTTTAACAAGGGGACAAAACCAGATTAAATGTGCTCACATATTTAAAATGTTGTCTATTTCTCATCTTAGCCACTGTGTCAGGACAATGGAGCCCAAACGAGATGACACAGTACCTCACTAGAACCAGAGGTCCCTGAAGCAATTAAAAATGTCTGATTATACTAAGACAAGGCTGCTTCACTGTGCATTTGACAAATCATCTTGCTTTAAAAAAAAATGGCCACTGGGAATTAAATATGAAAGATTCATTTACAAGTCCAGTTGTGCTTTGAAGGAATTGCATGCCTGGAGGAAAGACACTGTAATAGCAGGAAACACACATGTGACTTAACATGTGAATTGACCCTGTGGGAAGACATACTGGGAGGATATTGAGGACTGCATTGTTTTCAGGTAGAGAGCTCCTATTGCTGCCTGTTGTTGTTGTTGTGTGCCATCAAGTCACCTCTATGGTGAACCTATGAATGAGTGGTCTCAAAAATGTTCTGTCCTCAACAGCCTTTCTAAGCTCTTGTAAACTCAAGGCTGTGGTTCCTTTAGGGAGTCAATCCATCTTGTATTAGGTCTTCCTCTTTTCCCGCTGCCTTCAACTTTTCATAGCATTATTGTCTTTTTCGAGAATCTTGCCTTCTTAAGTATGATAGCTTCAGTTCCAGCAGTTTTGCCTCCAGAGATAGTTCAGGCTTAATTTGCTCCAGGACCCACTTGTTCATCTTTCTGATGATCCAGGGTATCTGCAAAGCTCTAATCAAGCACCATGTTTCAAATGAATCATTTTTTCCCCTGTCAGCGTTCTTCACTATCCAGCTTTCATACCTGTACAGACATGTAAAAAAGAAAGTACACCCTCTTTGAATTCTATGGTTTTACGTATCATGACATAATAAAAATCTCTTGATCCTTAGCAGGTCTGAAAATGAGGTAAATGCGACCTCAGATGAACAACAACACATGACATATTGTACCGTGTCATGATTTATTTTACAAAAGTAAAGCCAAAATGGAGGAGCCATGTGTGAAAAATTAAGTACATTCAATAGCTTGTAGAACCACCTTTTAGCAGCAATAACTTGAAGGAATCATTTTCTGTATGACTTTTTCAGTCTCTCACATTGTTGTGGAGGAATTTTGGCCCACTCTTCTTTACAACGTTGCTTCAGTTCATTGAGGTTTGTGGGCATTTGTTTATACACAGCTTTCTTAAGGTCCCGCCACAGCATTTCAGTCAGGTTGAGGTCTGAACTTGGACTGGGCCATTGCAACATCTTGATCCTTTTCTTTTTCAGCCATTCTGTTGTAGATTTGCTGGTATGCTTGGGATTATTGTCCTGTTGTATTATCCAGTTTCAGCCAAGCTTTAGCTGTCGGACAGATAGCCTCACATATTAGAATACTTTGGTATACGGAGGTGTTCATGGATTGACTCAATGACTGCAAGGTGCCCAAGTCCTGTGACTGCAAAACAAGCCCAAATCATCACCCCTCCACAGTTGGTATGAGGTGTTTGTACTGATATTCTGTCTTTGGTTTTCACCAAACGTGACGTTGTGCCCTATGGCCAAACATCTCCACTTTGGTTTCATCTGTCTAAAGGACATTGTTCCAGAAGTCTTGTGGTTGGTCCAGATGCAACTTTGCAAACCATGCTCTTTTTAGAAAGAAGAGGCTTTCTCCTGGCAACGCTTTGAAACAAACCATACTTGTTCAGTCTTTTTCTAATCATACTGTCATGAACTTTGACATTGAGCATGCTGACTGAGGCCTGTAGCATCTGAGATGGAACTCTTGAGTTTTTTGCAGTTTCTCTGAACATTGCACGGTCTGAACTTTGGGGTGAATTTGCTTGGATATCCACTCCTGGGAAGATTGGCTACTGCCTTGAATGTGTTTCCCTTGTGAAAAATCTTCCTTATAACCCTTTCCAGACTGATGGGCGGCAACAATTGCTTCTCGATGATCATTGCTGATATGTTTCCTCCTTGGCATGTGTTAACACACCTGAATGCTCCAGACCAGCAAACTGCTAAAATTTCAGCTTTTATAGAGGTGGTCACACTTGCTGATGATCAATTACTCAAGGGCATTTGGTTAGCAGCACCTGGATGTTACTTAGCCTCTTAATTCCTATGGAAGCAGTAAGGGTGTACTTAGTCTTTCACACATGTCTTCTCAGATATGTCAAACCATAGAATTCAAAGAGGGTGTACTTTCTTTTTCCCTCCCTCCCTCCCTCCCTTCCTTCTGATCATCCAACTAGTTCTACAATGCACGTGCGTGTATATATATATATACCATGTAATGTGCATACAAAAGAGAGGTTCAGCAGTGTAACATTGCAATATTATAATATTGATGCCTGTGTTATGATATTGATGTCTGTTGTATGCAATAACAGTATATGTTTATGTGGTAATACATAATCAGTAGGGATTGCCAAGAATATGAATTGTTCATGGCCTCTGTCACAGCTGCACTGGGCATGGAAAAGTTATATTTTTGCTTTTTGCTAGTTGTGAATTCTTCGCCCACTCAGCCCAGAGCACAGATAAGCATCCTCGTACTCTAGTTGAGGAGGGAAGTTGGTCTCTACTGCCTCTTTCTCCTCTTAACAATAATCTGCCTTCTTCCTGGAAACCTGGTCTTCCTTCTTTCTTGTGAATTCTACCCTGTCTGTGAGCCAGGAGCACTTGGAAATGTACTTTTACCATGGTAATTGATTGTTTGTTTTTGTTATAACCTTGGTCTAAACCAGTGGTTCCCAACCTTGGGTCCCCAGATGTTCTTGAACTACAACTCCCAGAAATCCAGCCAGCACAGCTAGTGGTGAAGCCTTCTGGGAGTTTTAATCCAAGAACATCTGGGGGACCCAAGGTTGGGAACCACTGGTCTGGATGCAGGTTTCTGTTGGACTTCTTTATTTGCTAGATTATTTCTACCCGCTTATTCCAACCCTTCATTTTCTATTAGATAATTAGCTACAGACCTAAAGCAGACCTGGCCTGTAAGCACATGACTTCCAAATTTCCTCCGGTGGGTGACTTCAGGGCCCATCTCAAAACCTACTTAGCCAGTACATAGAGGTGCAGTGGGTCCATATCTGTTTCAGCCTGAGACCTTGTGCTTGTTCGTCTTCTGAGCCTCCATTAATGTATCTCTGTTGCACAGCTGCCTGGCAAGGTTGATGTTCCACTCAGAGCAAATGTCTGTCCATGCTCTGGCTGTTCTTTGGAGAGACTCTTGTGAACACCTTTTTAGTTCAAAACACTGCTGTCCGCAACACAGCCAATTGTCTAATGCAGAGTTATTGAGTCTGGTGATATCTGTTTCTCATACTAGTGAACATATGAGTTAAGATTATTAGTTAAGATGTATCGCTCACTCCCCCACTCCCTCCTGGATGACCCCTGCAAATGAGTTAGGGAGGATCTGATTTGGATCTGGAGGTTAGTGTTGGAAAAACAACTGACATTCCCTCTTGACTGCAGCTACAAGCCTTGTTTTTTCATCCCACATGGGAAATGTCAGGGATAAATTATTTTGTGGCCTGAAGCTGTAGGCTGTCTGACTCATGGCATAAGGTTTCCATTTTCTGGAAGGCAATGCAGAGACAGACAACTCGGAGGACACAAATCAAAGACTGGTTAGATCTATTCAGACAGTGAAAAAACAGAATGTTTGTGAAGAAATGGAATACACATCTTTCAATTTTTATGACAGATCCAACTTCGAAGCACATTCGTGGGCTTTTATTTACAACTGCATATGATAGTTTGCAAGTTTAAAAAAAAGCTGAAGTCTCATCAGAGAAACTCATCAAACACTTTTGATTAATTAGCACAGCCATGACCAAGAAATGTACACATTTCATGTAGACTAAATAATGTTTAAATTAAATCACATTGCAAAAGATGAGAGAAGTATCTTTCCTATTAGTTCTGATTAATTCTGTGAAGAGCAATGTCTACATTTGATGGTTTCCTAAAAAATGTCTGAGGTCCTTAAATCAATACTTCCAGCACTCTTTTCTAGCCAAGCCAATTATTCTCCTGGAACTCCTAAGATGATCATTTTTAGGGGACTGTCTCTCATTGACTCTACGCCAATGTGAATCTGTTTGTCTGTCCCTCCGGACTAATACTTCATGCATTTGATAATGTGCCCTCCAGTCTCTGAAGGCTTATGTCAGCCAAAATAAATGAAAAGGCTGCTAGATTCTGTGTTGTTTTTTCTGCAACGGACTAAAATAGTAACCCTGAGGAAATTATAAGTCCTCGAATCTACAAGGAGACTTGTAGGTCTTCAAGAAAAAAAAGACTAGAGACTTCTGGCATTAGGTTAGATTCAGTATTGTAAGGGGGTCTCAGATACTACATTTATACACATACAAGCAAAGGGATGTAAATTAGGATTCATGCTCCCACTCCTCCTGACTCATTTCTCCTTGTTATGCCTGTATCTCTCTCTCCACACTTCCACCCTTGAAAGGGCAGCAGAGTGCTGTTAGTTCCTTTATTTATACAAACAGTAGAACTGTGCATTATGTTTTAGAGGTAACTTATGGGAGACTATTGTAGTAGTGAAAAAGATATGAAAGCACTGGGTGATAATGGGGGAGGGGCAGAAGCCAAAGAAGAATAAAAGCTTCTGCCCAAGATGTTCAGATTCTTAAAACCTGGATTGTAAATAAAAACCTGAATTAACACTCTTTCTGGGCCACTTCAGTTGTTACCTAAAGCTACCTGAACAGAAAGAGGAATGGACAGGGCAGTGGATGGGTAATTCCCTACAGAGCAGGATAGTTGGTGCATATGGCTCAGATTAAAAGGTTAGTGTAAACACCTTGTGTGAATATAGAAAACAATCCAATTGTTGTAGGATTGCTGAAGTAGTCAGTCTTTGTAAGACTAGTTTTTCTTTAGGCAAAAACAGCTATCCAAGTGGGATGAAAGACCAACACACACCAAGAAAGAACAGAAGCCACTATTCACTAAAAGGAAACCCCTTCAAAGCTGCAGAAGGGAAATCCTTGTTCTAACAAAAGCTGGAAACAGCAAAGAAAAATCCACTTAACGAGCCTCCTATTTCTATAGCAACCATGACAAAGCTAAATCCTATATACACAGCTTGTAAGTAAAAGCAAGTATTCCAAAAAGCTTTGCTTAGGGCACTAAAGTTCTTGAATAAAGATTTCCCTGGTGAATGCCTCTGGTAGATATATCAAAGAGGAGCCATTTTACATATATTTGGGTTACTCCTATGCGAAACTACAGATTATAAAAGTATCTTTAAGGAAGTTAATGAAAATGCCACCCTTCAACAGCAACCAGCCCCACCAACATGTTGCCAGTGCAATAATAACAATAACCAAAGTGAAAACAGAACACAGTACATTGTTTGCATTTTATGTGATCAAATTTATACTGTGTTCTACCTTCTATCATCTCAGGCTGATGTTGAAGAGATTGCTGCTGTCTACTTTAGCTTCCCAATAACCCTACAAGGTAAAATAAGCTGAGCAATAAGTTTCTTGATTTAAGAATTTCTGCATTAGTACATATGCTTCAGTCATGGTGCCTGGCCCAAGATCACCCAGTGACCTTCATTTGTTGTTGTTTAGTCGTTAAGTCGTGTCCGACTCTTCGTGACCCCATGGATCAGAGCACGCCAGGCCCTCCTGTCTTCCACTGCCTCCTGGAGTTTGGTCAAAATCATGTTGGTAGCTTCGGTGACACTCTCCAACCATCCCATCCTCTGTCGTCCCCTTCTCCTCTTGCCTTCACACTTTCCCAACATCAGGGTCTTTTCCAGGGAGTCTTCTCTTCTCATGAGATGGCCAAAGTATTGGAGCCTCAGCTTCAGGATCTGTCCTTCCAGTGAGCACTCAGGGTTGATTTCCTTTAGAATGGATAGGTTTGTTCTCTTTGCAGTCCAGGGGACTCTCAAGAGCCTCCTCCAGCACCACAATTCAAAAGCATCAATTCTTTGGCGGTCAGCCTTCTTTATGGTCCAGCTCTCATTTCCATACATCGCTACTGGAAAAACCATAGCTTTGACTATGCGGACCTTTTTCGGCAAGGTGATGTCTCTGCTTTTTAAGATGCTGTCTAGGTTTGTCATCGCTTTCCTTCCAAGAAGCAGGCGTCTTTTAATTTCATGGCTACTGTCACCATCTGCAGTGATCATGGAGCCCAAGAAAGTAAAATCTGTCACTGCCTTCATTAGTGAAGGGTAAATTGACCTTCATTAGTGAAGGGTAAATTGAAATCTCATTCAAATTTAGCATTCTTCCACTATACTCCTAACTGGCTCAGTGTAGTGTGAGAACACAGACATATATTAACTGAAACCATGCTTGTTTGTTATGTAGGCAAAAAGGCATAAGAGTCACTCGTTTCTAGATGGCCATTAAATAGTCCCCCTTGGGATTCTTAGGTGTGCGCCAACCCAGCAGAAGCATGCCCCAAGAGAAGCACAGCAGTGACTCTAACTGCTGGCTGGAAGCAAGTGAATGTTACGCTATCTGCCTTCTGCCAGCATAGTTGTGCAACAGGATTTCTGCCATTATTTTTCTCCTTGCATTCCATACTGCAAGAAATCTACCCCAATGTCTGTGACACCCGTGTCTCTTTTGCTGTAAAGCTACTGTGCATCAGTCTTTGGCTGGACTGAAGGAGAATGGCAGCATCTTGATTTTGGAGCTTACCCAAGGTGTCAACACTCCTCTTATTAATTGATTAACAAAGACAGTTGCATGTCAGCAGTAATCCATGCTTGACAGCTGATATTTTATAAGAGGAGTATGGTTTTGCATAAAAATATATTAGAAAATGCTGAAGCTCTATGTATTTAAAAATGCAGACCATGGCATATGCTTGGTACATCATCTCTCAAATATTTCTGAATTTTCTGGCAGAATGTTACTTTAAAATGATTGGTTTCATATACCTAGTAATAACTGTGTATTGTTAAGTCAGTTCTGACTTATGGAAACCCTTCTCAGAGTTTTGTAGGTTTAAAGTACTCAGATGTGTTTTGCCATTCCCTTCGTGTGTGTGTGTGTGTGTGTGTGTGTGTGTGTGTGTGTGTGTGTGTGTGTGTGTGTGTGTGTGTGTGTGTGTGTGTGAGAGAGAGAGAGAGAGAGAGAGAGAGAGAGAGAGAGAGAGAGAGAGAGATGGAAGGTGATCTAGGACCCTGTAGCTTGCCAAAAGCTTCACTTCGTGGCTCTTCTCACAGGAGGCACAGGTGGGAGTCACTTGAAGAACATTTAGGATGAACATTTAGGATGAATCTGTATCCATTATTATGTGAAAATAGATTTTTGTTGTTTGTGCAGTTTGCGATTGCAGTAAACAAGTGTTTACAAGGGATGAAATAAAAAGCATAAATATATGTGTGCTTCCAGGGGAGGAACTGGTATTTCATATATATTTATCAGTCAATTCTTGGCACTTTAAAACTTCCACGAAGTTGCATTAGAAAGAGTGGATGAGCTGCTGCATTCATTTCCAAAAGAAAACTGTTTCAATATCTGCAGAAGGAAGAAAGCAGTACTGATAATTTTTTCTCTAAGAGTAATTAGGTTCTCCCACATGTGGAAGACACTGTTTTGCATTGGTAAAACAACTAAAGGATTAGCCACTTCAAAATCCTTAAGCCAGAGATGAGTATCATATAAAATCTATTTTACCTTGACTTGTCTTTGGGAGGATTCTGTGGCATTGATGCTGTTTCAATCAAATCCATACACAAATTAAAAGAGCTCTACCACCACACATATTATTTCTCACTTTCACAGCACCTTCTGATGTTAATGAGATTTACCATATGGTCTGTGAATGCAGAATGTAAATAAGCTTCCTTTTCTTGCTGGATTTCTTGAATTTTGAGGCAGCACTCAAAGGTTTCCAGTTCACGTTGGGAACAAGTACTGAACTAGTTCTTTTTCAGCTGTAAATACAGAAGAAGCAATATAACATTACTGCAAGATTGACTCCATGTCTCGACCCTGCCTTTGGAATCCTTGAATATAGTAGAAGCCAAGGACTGTATGAGAATACCACCCTACGAGTAAGAATCACCTCTGATGGCAATCTTTCAGACTCAATCCCTGTAAATAAAGGGGGGGGGGGTGTCAGGGATGTTTATTAGCTCTCTTTTATTTAATTTATACTTAAATGATATGGTCTCCTCCTTATCCAGACCCAAGGTTTTTCCCACCCCTTCTAAAGGACAGGAACATATCTTTCCTTTCCATGCGGATGATGCTAGCCTCCTGTCCTATACTCAGGTGCGGATGTAAAGACTATTAAGGGCCTTAGGCACTTTTTGTGCCAAGGAAATCTCCAGGTAAATGACACCCAAACCAAAATGTTAGTTTTTGGGAAAAGGAGGGAGAAATGCAGGTGGCAGCTGAACAGGAAATTGCTTGAAGAGACCAACTCATAAATTCCTTGGAGTGATATTTAAAAGTTCAGGAACACTTAGGATCTGTAGCTCTGTCAGCTGAGGTATCTGCCAATGCTATTTATTGTTTTTCTTCTAGACCAGGTGGGGAAATTGTGGCATTTTCAATACAACTGTATAAAGATAAATTGCTTCCTTCCTCAGATGCTCTACGGAGCCCAAGTATGGGCTCTTTCAAATATTATAATATTGGAATTTGTTCAACATCAGTTTTTAACCAGGGCGTCAGGGTTCCAGGATCTACCTCCATGGCCATAGTTCATTCTGAGACATTATGCTACTCAGTGGGTACTCTTGCTAAGAAGACAGCCATGCTGTTCTGGGCTCAGGATAGTTTACCATATGGCCTCATCTCTGATTTCATAGGCCTATGACACGGGAAGGGACTCTTGGGCTGCTAATATATCCAAAATTATATCTAAACTGGGTTATTCCCCAGCCTGCCTCTATAGGAGGGGATATGAGGCTGCCCAAGAAGGTATTATTAAAATATTATATGATGTTGACATCCAGACTACCTTGGCATCTGTAGTTAGCTGCTCCTCCAAAGGATATACAAAGGATATACAAAATTTTCATTGCCTTTTAGAAAGGTGCCCCCATATTCGTCTCTTATTAACTCACACAAGCTGAAACAACTGCTAACTAAATGCAAATTGAACTCATTGCAGAATGCATGCCTCCTGTCAGGTCAAGAGGAGTCAAACTGTGAGACATCCACATCTTTGTGCCTCTTTTCCTAAATGTTGCTTCTGTCTGCTTTCCAGGGAACAGCTGGAATATACTTAAAGGGGCAGTGGTGCAGGACAAAGCCTCAATTGCAAGGATTTTGAAAGCTCATGCAGCCCCCTCAACTGATATACAGTACAGTTTAAAAACAGATTAAACGTTTTCCCAAGAGTACGCACATGCTGACCCAAATACCATGTGAATACTATGTATTTTTAACCTGATTTCAAAACCCCTGATGCAGGTATTGATTCATTTTCATACTGTAACCATGCTCAGAGAATAGAATAGCTTTATCATACTCCATGCTGGTAACTGCTTTGTACAAACTAACTAACCAACTAAATTCTTCAGCATGGAACAACCATGTATGAATACAACATCCATAATGCTGAGCATACTGGTGCTATGTTATCAACAGATACTAAACAGTGTTTGGAATTGGGGACAATTTATTAAAAATTAAATGTTGCCTTAATGAACCAATTTGTTGCCCTAATTTATTATTTGCCACCATTTCCTATTTGCACTCCACATAGGACAAACAGAATAATCTTTACACAAGAAAATTAATGGATATCTGACATCAGAAATGGCAGTACACAAAAACCTGTTCCAAAACATTTCCATCTCCCTGGATACTCTATAACTGTCCTACAATTGACTGTGGTAGAGAAAAATAACTGGCCTCTGCAATTGTAGAACTGAATAAATCCAAATCATCCTTTAATATTATTCAAACACTCTGTTCACAACCTTGCAAAACGTCTTACCTTCATTGGGAAATTGATTTCATCCTATCTTATAGCCTGCCTGAATCTGGGTACTACAATCTTAATATAATTCTAGTAGAGTGTGTACCAAACCATTTGGAAATGGCTACAAATTCATAACATGTGTGTCTACAAAAATATTGAAAATACCACAGGAAAACAAGTCATAGGATTCTGGATATTAGTGTGTAGCCCAAGTAGAATTATCTTTTAGTGATTTTGTGCATATGTTACTTTTGCACAATTCATTTAATACTTCTCGATATCATTTAATCAGCTGTACATGATTTTTTTCCTTTTGATTTTACTTGTTACTGTTATTTGACTGAATGCACATATATGGTAAGCATTTTGATCAGCTTTTGACCAATAATTCAGGTAGATTTGGGATGGGCAAAGTGCATGAGCAATGGTGAGGAATGACAGGATTTGCAATCCATCAACATCTGGAAGGCTTGTTTAGGGGTAAGAAACACTGCTACTCCGGACGTTGTTGGAGCACAACTCCCATCTGCCTACCCGGAGCACAGCCAGTGGGGAGGGATGATTCAAGTTGCTGTGCAGCAACATTTGACAGGCCACATTTTACCCCAACCTTGCCTGTTGTTTTCTAACACAACACAGAAACAGAATTTACTGCCTTATTCCAGAACTTCCACATGCCCCATTCTTGTTGCTTGCAGTGAAATGCTGAAAAATACATTATCCATCAGATTTTAAGGCTAGTAACATAAATTTTAGAGCATGATATTATGCAAATTATAGTTATGTATAAATTGTGTCTGTCACATTAGCAGGCAGATGAATCTGAAACAACTGATGGCATTGAAGATGTGGGCCCTGTTTTAACGCATGCCACCTTTGTGTATGAGAAGCAGGAATGGGCAAGGGTGTCCTTGGTCTGCCTCATTCCTGTTTCATTGTTCTCCATGTGTTGAAGGCAACTGCCTGTAGCTGAGAGCTTTCTGTTCATGGAAACGCCAAACAATTTATGATCCTTTTTTTTCAGAGTTCTAAATTCCATGAACTAAACTGCATCCCCTGGAAACAGGTAACCCCCTAAACTAGGAGGGTGGTGGAAAGAGGAAGATGGCAGAGCTAGTACACTCATGCCCTCTCCCTCTACTTGTGTGTTTTTAGAGATGGCACACATTAAAACACCTGGAAAAGACTATAGTTATGAGACAGTATGGTACTTAATATGGTATGGAGTAGAAATCCTTGTTGTTTTGGCTGCAAACTTTACATCATGAACTTTTAACCATGTCAGTATTTTAACCTTTGGACAGCAGTGTTGTTTTGACGTTATTTAGATGAATTATATTTTCATTTAGTTTGACTGAGTGACTGCATGGCTGGCTGCCTAGAAATGTTATGTGTACTATTTTGGAGTTCAGGGAGAGAATAAGAGGCTACACATGTTGGGTCCAAGGAAAATTAGTCATGCTTACAAGAGATATACTGAAGCCAAGGCTGCTTAAGTGGTACTTAAGTTAATCACAACTAACTTAAGTCCCATGAGTTTCAGGGTATGTATTACATGCTAAGCAAGCAATAATCCTGCATGCTTTTATAATTATCCAATTTTGATTTTGGGTTTCTACAACTCCTTTTCTTTCATTTTTTCTTTCTTTCTGCTGAAGGTCAATTTTCCTGTTCCATCTCTAAGCTTGTTCTGGTCCCAAGTTCATTTCACTTACTTGGGATTCCGCACCATTACCTACTGGAGCCACTGAAACAACACAGTTCTATTACCAATCTCACACAATGCCCATGGTGCTTTGTAGATGCAATTGTGTGTGTGTGTGTGTGTGTGTGTGATGGTCCATCTCTGTTATCTATTTTGTTACTCTTATGATTGTCACACCAAAATAATGCTTCAGAACTTCAGAAGGATTAAAACTCCCTCCAGGCACATTGAAGCAGCACTATCCGTTTAACCTGCAGATCGTGTCTGCTGCATTTTGTGTGCCTATCTGTCAATTACTTTGATATGTCATGACTAGCTGTGTGTTGGTAGAGCTATGACATGAAACCAGTTTGCTGAATAACTGCCATTCACAGCACATTGGAGCAGAACTGACAAAAATTTTCAATTTACTCTGAGGATAGGATTGCCTAGGCTTTTAGTAAGCTATTTACTTCAGTAGAAAGAGACCCATTTATGAAGCACGTCAAAATTCAAAGGAGCAGCCAATGTCCTCAGATTTGGTAATACAATCAGGATGATATTATTGCTCGAGCAGAATCTTTGATTGCTTTGGTTTCATTTCATGGTGTTGTAAAAAGAAAAAATAGAAAATAAATGTAAGGTTCTTGGTTCCTCTGACAAGGTCCTGAAAAAGACAAAGTGGTTGGAGACAAGTAATTTGCAAATATAGGTAAGAGGTTTATTGGAAAAGAAAGAAAAAAAAAAAGAAGGAGAAGGGTCTTGCAAGATGGAGTGCTAGTGGTCTATGAGCAGTGCCAGCAGCTCAAAGGCTACAGAAATCCATAGATACTTTATAGAACTCTTTACCAAAACAATGGAATAAATGATGCTGTCAACTCCAGGACGGCAAGTTCTGGGTTTTCTATAAGCATCCTTGCCTAAAGTAGCATAGAGTTACAGATATCCTTTGAAGCAGTCACTGTTGCCTCGATAAAGGCGCCAGAACATGGCCTTAGTTTTCCCCTGGTCATATTCAGACAATTGTGGCCCTTTTGAGAATACAAAGGCACACTGTAAATACAATCATGCATCTTTCACATGTTACTAGTAATGTACTGTGAATGGAATGCTGACTTAGCTCTTCTCTTATGTGATATTGCTACTTCCCCTGTTAGCGTCTCAGTTTTGGCCCTTGGCCAGACTGTTCCCATATTTCTGCAAGGTTATGCATGTTTTCAGACCTGATATTTGTTATCTTCCTGGCTAGTCAGCAAAGAATGTTTCCAAAGTATATAGTGCCTTAGGTTTCTGAGAGATGCTTTCTGGGTAAGCTGATTCTAAACTTCTATGATTGGTAAGCCTAATCAGACAATTGCATTATTGGTAATAAATGGTTGTCAGAAGGAAAGAAATGGGAGCAATATATCATGTTTTTAACAATGAATGACCTTGTTACTTTTAGAAATCTGTAGCAACAACCTTCACAACAACCCACCAAAGTAATATGCCCAGGTTCTGAAGTTTGAGAAGTTTGGTTTGTAACTTTTACCTCAAACAAGGGCTTTTTAATCTTAGCCAGATGATCTCCTAGTTAGCCTGCCACCCACAAATTCCTTCTGATAAGCAATTTACAGGATAATCCTAATGCTAGGTGGGAGCACTCTGGCATTTACTGAGATCTGATGGCTCCTGAAACCAAGGCAGAAGCAAAGGAGAAGAAACAGCATTCTCCTCCTGAGTTTCTTTTCTACTTTTCTTTATTATTTCTGTTCCATTGGAATAAGTAATGGGATATAATTTAGACTACTCCGGAGGTTGGTCTAAATCTTTCCCCATGTTGGGGTCTCGCTGGAGGGCTGGGAAGTCTTTGGATACTGCATATTCAGAGTTTCATCTATTCTGCCTGCAATAAATCTACCCATTTGCAGCTTGGAAAAAGAACTTTTTTGGACTATAATTTCCAGAATCCCTCAATTAGGATGGGCCAGTATGGGTTCTGAGATTTGTAGCCCAAATACAGAGTTGTACCCCAATCTACTCCTTCCCCCTGATGTTGGAGCTCCGGGGTCAGAGATATGAGAGGTGAGGAAAATGAACAGAGCAATCTCTCTCCTACTGCTCTGAACCTTGTCTCTGAAATCAGAGGAGATCTATCCTATGGCTCTGGGACATTGTCCCATAGATGATAGGATAAGAGGCATAACTTGACTGCTATAAGCATCTTTCTTTACCTCTATAGGTTTTGTCAGTTTAGATTTTGTCTTCCCTTGTGTCATGTAAATAATGTTCACAGTAGTAAGCACATATGTAACTGGATTGTGAATACTTGTAGGAAGAACATACTTATCATAATAAATAAAACTGCATATCAAAAGAGAATCATTGTTGCGCTATTTCCTGTGGAATATTAATAGTTGTTTTCTAATATTATATAGCTTTCCAGGTAGTCCACCACAAATGGAACAAAACTGTTTGCTCTTGTTTCCCAGGATTCTCAATGCCATGGACTAAACTGCATCCTCTGCAAACAGGTAACCATCATCCTTTATCTTGACTTCTTCCATATAGTTTGTAAATTCTTAGAGAAGATAAAAGCTACCTTGAAACAATTTTCCTTTATTATCAGGAGACACAGGAAATGTTATACCTCTGGTTAACGAAACATGCCAAACTTCCTCAGATAATGCATTCTTTAAGTAATACATATAATGCAATAAATAAATAAAATCCTATTTTCCATTTTACTATAGAAGACTTCTAAGGTATCTTTCAAAGCGTAAACAATAGTACACATTTAGGAAAATAATATATCTTGTCCTGAATAGGCTGATTTATCAAAAAGGTGCAGAATTATTGCAATTGTGCTTATGAACAGGCATAAAATGTCTTATTCATAGATATTAGTATGTGGGAAGCTCTTTCACACATCACAGTTTCTGATAGTTGTTTAAATTCAGTCACCATTTTCTCATCATACAGTGTGTAACGACTCGATGGCCTTGTAGGCCTCTTCCAGTTCAATTATTCTATGAAATCAGTGGTCTGCAGCTGGAATGAGGTCACCTTGATCCATATCAGATTTGCCCCATGTGTTCTACATCTAACTGGTGGTCACTAACAGGCAATGATGGTGCCTTCAAACTTGTCAGTATTGTCAATATTTGGTGGATATGGGCATAAGGATCCTTGAACACTGCAGTATATGCATGCAGGAGCTGGGACTAAAGGCTGTTAATAATTCTATGCTCCTTGCTCTCAGAAGCTGACTATATTTATGATTCTATTTTGTCACCTTAAAATTAGGATTAATAGCATGCTGTGTCTTCAGACCTTGTTGGGTGATAAAGATAAATAGCCTCAAATAAAGACCCCCTCATCCAAACAAAACAGTGGTCTGTTACCAAATGTACACAGACAAGGATGTATCTTGGATAGAAAGTTTGTTCTCAAAAGTAATTTCACAATTTACAATTTACCAAGCCTGGACTGATACTGGAAAGACTGGTGAGTCAAAGAAAAATTGGGAACACAGAGAAAAAGAGAAAGGGAGAAGGTATTTGGTAAGCCTTAATTTGTACCAATAGGGGAGATGAGATTAGGGGAGAAGAAGTATTAACCATGCAGAGTCTAAAATGGGGTATAAAACATTCTGTTAATATCAGCTTAGAGCAGTTTTGCATAGAGTAGTTTTGCATTGGACAGTCTGTTTGCCCAACTGATGCACTTTCTCAGCTCACTTGTTGAGCATACTCAAGGGAGGGGCAAAATATGGTCCCACCATATGAAGGCAGGGACCAATCACTTGGGCCCTTCCAGCCATCTGGTAGGAAGGAAGCCATGGCAGCCCTTTAGCCAAGCAAGCATCTCTTCCCACCACCCGCCAGATGCCTTAATGGGAGAAACATGGGAGAAGCAGATAAGCCTATTGTGCTTACCTTCCTCCCAGAAATGTATCCAATGCATTGTCCATAACCTTGAACAATAAAGCTATGATGTGGGGAGTGGAGAATATGTTTAGAACTGTGAGAAAGGAGAAACCATTCTTTTCTTGCTGCAGAGGAGGTGAAAACCCTATGAATTTGATGCCTGTTATGCCTGTGTTTAAAATTCCTTCCTAGCCACCATGTAACACAGTGTCCATAGCAATGATAATCATAAATGAGGGGAGTGGTTTGGAAAAAGATGGGATAAATATTGGCTTTAAAACTTTGGCAGGTGAACTAGAAAGTAGGGCAGTAATTCCTCTTTCATTTGCTTGATAAGGATATGGTCATTTCCACATTTGAAATTCTGAACATTGTTACCTGTCTGTTTATTTGAGAAAGTATTGAAATATTTTTCAATCGTTCAACACCATATTGAGAATTGTTTTGGACGTGTCACAGCTCTGTTGGGTGTTGCAACCTCCTGAAGCTGAAGATGGTAAGGAGTGACATGCAGACCCTGGACACTCATGAGATATGGAGGCAGCTCTTCTCCAGAGTCAGAAGAAGAGTCTGTACCCTCCCAGCCCACAAGTTGGTGCAAACTGGAGGTATGAGTTTGGTTTGAGGGCCTCAGGCAAAGTACACAGCTGCAAGGAGTGGAATTTTTTTTAATCAAAAGTAGAGTTCTCCTTCAGGGAAAACTCCTTCTCCCAAACACTCACAATTGAGTTCTGGGTGAAGCCCTAACAACGCAGCAATATAATCTTAAGCCATAGGACTGTAAGATTGTTGGGGGGGAAATGTCTCCTGAGCCCCAGTTCCTGCCTGTTATGTGCCTTGTATTATGCTCATTGTTTTGACTGCCCTGCTGTGTATGATCTTGGACTGTCTTGACTTCAACTCTTGGAATCACACGGCCTGTTTGTAGTTTACAAGTGGACAGCTTAGGCCCTGGACTGTTAGTAGACTTTGGCCTGGAATCTCCTCACTTGGCTTTGGGTGAACTTCAGTAGTTTATTTCTGACACAGCTTTGTTTCCTTGCTTGGCCCCTCTATTGGTGGTACAATTCCTGATACTGGGACCCTGTTCACCCAGGAAAAGGGTATGGTGTAATATTACATTTAGCCCTGTGAGTGACCTACATTATATGTTACCTCAGAGCCTGAAAGTAGAAACAATGGAAGAGGACTGACTTGTTAAGAAATTCAAGATTTGTTGATATAATTTCAATTCTTCTGATGCGGGTGTAATCTAAGAAAAGATGGAACGTGACTGGATCAGACAATCCAGCATTCTATTCACAGTGGCCAACAAATGGTCTATGGGGAGCCATTGAGTAGGATGTGGACACAGAGATTGGTACTGGGTGTAAGACCCAAGTGGACAAACAATTCTTTGTTACCAGAATGGGCATGAGTTGAGAAATCTCTTCATGAGAGATAAACAGAAGTGCATACAGGAGGAAAACAAAAAGTAAAAAAAGCTTGTTTTCTGGAATTTATCATACAATTCAGTTTTAATAGTAGAGAGAGAGGATGAGAAAGTTTTCAGATTAAAAGACTGAATGAACAAATAATTGATAGCAAACAATTTACCAGAGATATTTAACTACTCGTTCTACTTATCAAGATTCTGCAAGCAGATTGCAACTTTTAAAAACCCGATTCATTTAAAATCACTACAAGAATGTTAATTATGAAAGGTGTGGATTACTTTAATTAAAAATAGATGGTTTTACAATGACAATACTTCTGTGAGCATTTATACCTCAACATTCATTTTAATTCCCATTTACTCGTATGAAGTCTACTTACATGAGTCCCAGGAGCCTTACAGCTAAAAGTATCAGGAGCAATGAACCACACATCACTGTTGAATGAGTGGTTTCTCAGCGGCAGCTTTGGACAACTGGTGCAGACATCATTTTGTTCCAATCAGCCTTTAGAGCGTAGTGTAAATGAAGTTTCAATTCCCTGTGGGTGTTCTTTTGGCTTTTACTGCTGAATTTTTAAAGTGCCTTAGCTGTTTTACTGCCACATTTCGTATGTTTGGATTACTTTTTGGTAACTATTGATTGTCTGGATTTTGTTTTTGTTTTGTGATGCTTGTCACCTTATATTTGCACACCAGTTTTACTCTTTTTTCGGTATAGCAGGGTTTAAAAGATTATTCAGCAATGTGACTGACAGGAAGGTGTCAAAGACAAAAGGTTTAAACAAATCTTCCCAGTAAGATATTAAAGATGAATAATATATGACAAATACAAAAAATGATGAATGCAAAATAAACAGTGGACTGGATTAAGTTTATTCCAGGGGTTATTGTGCTAGACACTTTAAAAATTCTCCTTAAAAATCACCATGGCATTTGGGACTACAGAGAAGTGCCACTGCCTAATAAAAGTACTACTAAAACAACACTGAGACCAACACAGAGAGCCATTCAAAAAGCAACAAATATCAAGAATAAAGGATGGAATTCAGAAAGAATTAGAAAAGGAAGATTGACATTTGGGTACTGACGGGTTGAAGGATAGAAAAACGCAGATCACGCTAACCCCCCAAATACCACCAAACTCCAATAAAGTCAGCTCAAAAACTGTGAGCAGAGAATGCTGGTGAGATTCTGATCCAGGTCAGAGTGGAAGCTAAAGGGGTTGACTGGGTCAAGGGTAAGTGTCACTACCTGACACAATAGGATTCACACACAATAAACGTTTCACTACTGGAACAAATTACCAAGGAAGGCAAAAAGAGTATTAAGGTAGGATATTGAAATTAACAAAATAAAAGATTTGGAAGTGAAGTGACAGATTAATCAAGACCATCATCAACCACCAGAACTCTCCCTGAAGCTTTTTCAACATTTGCTACTCACCACTAAAGAAAAGCTAAAGAACAAAGTGCTGCCATGACAGAAAGGAGTGGCTGAAGTCCTGTTGCTTAGTGTTGTTGTTGTTTAGTCGTTTAGTCGTGTCCGACTCTTTGTGACCCGATGGACCAGAGCACGCCAGGCCCTCCTGTCTTCCACTGCCTCCCGGAGTTTGGTCAGATTCATGTTCGTAGCTTCGATGCCACTGTCCAACCATCTCATCCTCTGTCGCCCCCTTCTCCTCTTGCCTTCACACTTTCCCAACATCAGGGTCTTTTCCAGGGAGTCTTCTCTTCTCATGAGATGGCCAAAGTATTGGAGCCTCAGCTTCAGGATCTGTCCTTCCAGTGATGGAAGGACAGATCCACTTGCTTAGTGTAGCAAGTCACAATTGAGTAAGCCTATTGACTCAGTTGTCACCGAAGCTACCAACATGAATTTGACCAAACTCCGGGAGGCAGTGGAAGACAGGAGGGCCTGGCGTGCTCTAGTCCATGGGGTCACGAAGAGTCGGACACGACTTAACGACTAAACAACAACAACAACAAATTGACTCAGTAGGGATTTGGTGAATTAAATCCTCTGTAAGGTCCATTGGTTCTATTGGGTCTATTGTGACTTACTACACTAAGCAACAGGATTTCAGCCTATGTATTGCTTCAGTGACTATATCTTTCTTCGCTTATTCAGTTCATTTTTTGCTGTGAAAACAGAGTGTGGAAGAAGACATGCAGGTATGCTCTCTTAAGCCTACTGGAGGAAAGGTGGAATATAAATATAACAAACAAATGCCCTGCTCTTCTCCAAAATGCAGCCCAAAGCAAAGCAACTAAGTAGGCAGAAACGTTGTAATAATTAAACATGAAAAATTATCCAGCAATAAGATTATTGCAATAAAGCCATCAGTACATTTAATTCAATACTTATGAGAACACCAATCCATTACAAAATTAATACACTATATATCAATTGTCACTAAATGATAGGATAATGAGATATTGCCCATATACATTGATGTGTACCACTACTCTGGCAGAAATCTTTGGGTGCGATCAGAGGGGCTTGACGTTTGATCTCTTGCCAGAATGCTTCGGTTTGCTCCTTTTCCCAGTGATTACATTGTCAAGATTGGTGTGTTTAAGAGTATTACAATTATTATGGGGGGGTGGGTGGGTTTACGGGGAAAAAGTGCTTTGAACATGAAACTACTTTTTAAAGTGCAGTTTGAACACTCTTGTTTTCAAAACAATCCATCATATATTTTTTAAAAACAATTAGCCCACTGAGGCAGAGCAAGGTCAATGAATTATAAACAACATTGGCAGCTGAATGAATGGTTTGGTGATAATTTGTAATTTTAGTGATAAGATTAACTTAAATAACAGACGACAGATGAAAGAATCAAAGGGATCTTTGATTGTACAATCTTCTAGTGCCATCTTTTGTAAAATGCAAATTCATGAACTATAGGTATTAAGATTCCATGTTATTTCTGGAGTAGCAGTAATGACTGGTAGAAAATCCAAAGTAAGAAAACGATATTTATAACAAAAATGTCTGTAACCATTTAACACTGGCATTCCTGGCAGACATCTTGACTATCTTTGTCTTGTGCTGATAGAATGTTGTTGGCCAGAACTGGCATCAACTTATTGATCTAGCAGGGAAAAGCTTAGAGTCCAATTACATAATTACGTTGAACAAAGAAGTGTTTTGGGCCATCTTAAAAATTGCCCAAAAGCAAGGAGTTCAGACCCTGACTACTTCCTGGGAGGTGGGTCAGCCAAGATCACCAAAAAAAATGTGCAGCTGATGGGATTACATCCCTTGACAGCTGCATGGTCCCTTAGTGCTATCAGAAGAAGGAATTGATAGACTATTTCTGAGCATTTTATCCCTAGAACACATTGGGAAAGTCTGATGGAAGACTGTGCTATTTTTGCTGCAACATACTAACCCAGCTACCTCTTTGGAAATTAATTCTCTTGAGACTTTATAGTCCTGGAACTTTGCTGTCATTGTATTTTGATAAAAGAACTGCAGTCCTGTCAGCATATAAAGATCGATGAAGACGGCATGTAAAAGGCTGAAACTGAAAACTGAACATTAATGATATTTCAATACATCTGATTTAATGAAAATTAAAAACAGCATTTTTGTTGCCTTTGGGTAAAAGCTGCACTTCATTGCAAATTCAATTTCAGTTCTGGTATTTCAATGCCTCTGTGAATTTTGTAGAGCTAATGGCCTGGGGTTTGTTCAATCGGCACTCACCCAGGTAATTACCACTTTGTCACTGCCAGGAGTTAACCTAGCAGTATCTAAAAAAGGGCTTTGGAAGTATTCCAGTAGAGACCTATGTAACGAGATTTCTACTCCTACCTTTCTCAGTCCTACAAAGCAATGGGAACAGCAGGCACAGTTGAGGAGCAGGGAGGTTGATTCACATTTTAGTTTCTTAAAATATATGTGGACATAAAATACGAATAGAGGCCAACCTTTAGAAAAATGACCTAGATTGACTCTGAAAAGCCATTAGAAGAACAAACGGTTTCAAAATAGTCTTTTTATTTTATATCAGTCACAGTGGGGCTTTTTTTTTTTGTATTACTGTTTGAAAATACAGTACAGTAAAAAAACAAACAAAAATAAAAAACAAACCCAGAACTTACAGAAAGATGTCCAGCTACTGTATAAGATTTCTCTTTTTCCTCATGGCTCAATGAGAAATCTGATTTGATCATACCTGCTTTTCACATTCCTTACTCTTTCAGCCATACCCAGTGTGGTATAGTGGACAGAGTGATGGGCTAGGGAAGCCTGCGTTTGAATTCCTTCTCAGCCATGGAAGCTTACTGGAGGTTTGGAACTAGTAAAATCACTCCTTAAATATATCATTTACCTTGAAAGCCCTATTAGAGTCTCTGTAAGTTATTTCCAACTTGACAGCACGTAATGACAATGCTTTGGGCCACTAGGCATATGAAGAACAATTCATATTTGCATTCAACAAGCATTTACAAAATAACATAAATAAGAAAGATTGTGGTATGTATTTTGGGTGCATCAGATACTTGAAGGATTGTCATAGAGTGGAGGGACAGGATCTGTTCTCAATTATTCGAGAATTCAGGACACATAATAATGGGCTCAAGTTACCAGAAGCCAAATTTTGGTTGAATATCAGGAAAAACCTTCTAACTGTTAGAGCAATATGACAATGGAACCAATTACCTCAGGAGATGGTGAGCGCTCCAGTGCTGGAGGCATTCAAGATAAAGTTAGACAGCCTTCTGTCAGATATACTTTGATTTGGATTCCTGCATTGAGGAGCGGATTGGACTCAATGGCCTTATAGGCCCCTTCCAACTCCATTATTCTATGATTCTATAATCCTGTATGTTGACCGGAAAGCTAGGATGTGCAGTCGGCATTGTATCAAAAGACACTTGTGTGAATATTCTTACATTAACCAAAATGCATCCCTCTTTGTCATGCTTCAGTTCAGTCTAGTGATGCACTGGGTTGCTTTCCCTGCCTCTCTCCCTTGGTATTTTCCTCACCACAGTGCTCCTCTGATTTCCATTACTTCCTTTATTTTTGATTTCCCACGAGATGAAAAGATAATCTATGTGCAAATTCACCTCTGAGAAGAAATCCAGCTGCAAAATGTAGTGATAGAAGGTAGTATGCTTAGAACTGAAACTTCCAATACCAGGACCTGGGCAACACTATATGATGCAGATAGCCCATTATTAGAAGCAGAAATGGGCAGGATGGAAGGCTGAGTCAACCTTGAGCCTGTTACCTGGGATTGAACTCCGGGTCGTGAGCACAGCTTTGGCTGCAGTACTGCAGTTTAACCACTGTGCCACAAGGCTCTGTAGTGAGAGGAATGACTCAAACATGGCACATATGCTTTGCATGAAGAAAGCTTTAGTTTCAGCTCCTGGAATTTCCAACTATATTTAGTATCAGGGTTAGGGATAAGAAAGACCCTTATCTGAAACCCCCAAAAGCAGCTCTTCATCCGAATAGGCAAAGCAGGGCTAAATGCACAACTGGTCCTTGGTCAGAGGATCAAACTAGACAATTCACTTTGCATGTATTTGGGAGATGTAACCTCAGGTGTTGAAAGAAATTTGTCACACCACATGATTTTTTTTCAATTCCACATCCTGCATTTCATACGCCTTGTTTTGTGATTGCCCATTGGAAGCTAAACCCAGGCTTAATCACTGAGCTGTGAATCTCAGAAGTATCAATGTGAGAGAGAGAAAAGGAAAAACATAACGATACATCTGCGCTGATTTATTGTAACTCTTTTTCATTTGTTCATCACTGAAACATAAGATGTTTGTCTGCTTCAGAGCCCCAACATGGAGAACCTCTTGTTACCTGTGAGATTCTTATTCAGGCAATGGAGACTTAAGCCCAACCTGTCTGTTCTCTTCAGTTGCTTGTTCTGCGTTACAAGCCATTCTCTTGTGGACAGCCATTTGGTGACTGGCCACATTCCCCAAGCAGCCATTTTGTGGTGCTGCCCATGAGAACGTCACCAATTTTGAAATGCGCCCACAAGTCAAAAATAATTGAGGAACCCTGCTAGTATAGCTGCTTGGTGTTCTGTGTGTTATCAAGCTGCACTATAGACCATGAATGAAGGACTGAATGCAAGAGGTAGAATCCATGTTGAAAGCAAATAAATTGTTCGGCTCTTTCAGCCTGTATGTATCCTGGCCAACAAAAACCATGCTGCATAGCCTCCCCACTCCCCATAGTGTGTTTAGGGTAGATTAATTATAGAACTCAGCAGCATTTTCCCCTTTGATAATCTATAACTATTTTAACCGAATCCTTTACCCTAACTGTAATTATCTGCAATATTGTAGTCACTGTAAGCAAACAAAAACAAAAACAGATCTTAAGCAATTTGAAAGGAGTATGATTTATTAAATGAATTTTGAAATAATTAGACCATACTTTGTAATGAAGAGAGTGTAATGCTCATTAATCAGAACTTCACTTGGTATAATGAGGGGCATTTTAGTTTATTATTGCAGCTCCAATTGAATGTATGCATTGCATTAGTAAAAATGTGAAATATCCATGTTTAACACAGACTGCAGCCCACAAGTAATTTAAAGGAGTTCTGTGGAAACTGATGGGGCACTCAATTCAAGCAATTGACTGCATGTGGCCCAGAGGCAGCATTTTAAGTTTCAATAGAGGTGAGTGGGTGTGAAGTCTGAGTGGCAAGATTTACAGCAAAATTCAAAAGCCTGGTCCAGAGAAAAACCTATCCACATGAAATGCAGTTTAAAAGCATTTCCTGCTGATACTTTACAATAACCAGAAATATGTGTAGGTGCTCTTGAGGAGCAACCACAGCTATTTCAATTCAGGGGTGGGGAAGCTATGGAGAGCCTGAGTGTTGTCACGATGAGAGATGGGCACGACTTAAATCACGCTGCCTCAGATGAAGCTGTCAGCGCGGCACCACAGGTGTCACGCGGATCCTCCCCCACCCCCGGGCCAGCTGGCCCGCTCACCATCCATTGCAGCACACTGGGGTCCTCCTTCTCTGGAAGCGCTCTAGTCTGGGCAGGAGCTTGGGCTGCCCGCATTCCCTGCCTCCTCTGGCAACCAAACACTCCAACAACAAGGAGGCCGGATAGGGAATCTCCCCGTGTAGCCGATGAGTGGTCGGATGATGGAGGAAGTGGGGAAGGGCCAGCCTGAGCTCCTGCCCAGACTGGAGTGTTGCCAGAGAAGGAGGGCCCTGGTGGTGCATGATGGATGGTGGGTGGGCCAGCCAGCCTGGGGATGGGTGGGGGTGGGTCCGTGCAGCACCTGTGGTTGTGCGCCTCTCTAGTCATGATTAAGGACCAGATCTAGGGCCATAAAGGCCCTGATCTTAGGCCAGTCTGTTTCAGCCTAACCCAAGCCTAACTCACAGGATTGTTGAAATGTGAGATGGAGGAACCATGTATACTACCCTGGAATAAGGGCAGCAGATGAACGTATAAAATTTGGACTTCCTGTATAGCCTCTAGACTGGTTCTGTCATCAAATTAAATATAGCAGCTTCTAGGGTGTGAGAGTATGGCCTCACTGTCTTTAGAAAAGAACAAGCAACCTACCTTTAACAGTGCTAGGAGCATCTTCTTGTCTCTCTGCTACAGCACTTGCTGAACATAGGAAGTTGCCTTATAGCGGGTCAACTCATTAGGCCATCTAGCCTAGAATGATCAGCTCTGGCTGGCTCTGGCTGTTCAGGATTCTGGACAGCATTTATTTCTAGCCCCATCCTAATTACTAACTAGAACTGACCCTGGTTAGCTGTCAAAAAGCAGGTGAGTTCAATGTATTCAAAGTGGTACTGAGCTCTTTGCTTGCACTTTTGCCATGCAGGGGTACCGAAATGTTTCTCCAGGAGATTTTCTGTTGCCTTCATTGTACAAATGAAGAATGCAAGAGATGAAAAAAATGAAACAACTTATTGCATCCAACAGGTTCTGATGCCTGAATTCAAGTGCTTGAAAGGATGATCTCATTAAAAAGAAATGTAAAGAAAGCCACTATTTCCTGTTGACAGAGTCATTGATTCCCAGTGATGCAGCTATTAGATATGACGCCTCTGTTCTTAAAAATAACAACAAAAGCAATCTCTTTAGAACTACATAATACCTTTGGGTACTTTCTTGTTTAATTTGATGCCCATTGTTCTGTGAAGCAGATTGTGTTGTATTTTTAGGCCTTATTTATGCCTATTAATCAGACTGTTGTTGTCTATCATTTATCTTCTTGTCTTTGATTGATACTTCATATAATGAGCCCAGACCATTATTGTGGTGTAATCACTCACTGACTATTCCAGGTGGAATGGCACTCAATAATGGTGTAAAAGGTTTTTGTTTATACTGACTTCCATTTCTTCCTGTGCCTCTAACAAGTCCGGTCTATGAGATGATGACATATAATCTTTACTTGATATTTTCATTTGCATTTACAGCTGTGAAGTGGGACTCTTGGAGTAAGGAGATTTAGTTTTTTTCTTTAGGGGAGCTTTGCATATGTTAGTCATGACAGGTTGAAACATATCCCTCTAGAAATCCAGAGTGATGGATTAGCAAAGCAGTGGTGTCCTTGTTGTGGATATAGCCCAAACCTTAGGAAAAAAAATTAGGGGGGGGGGGGCTATAACTCAAAGATTCTGGGAGCTGTAGTCCAAAAATGTAACTTTTCTAAGCTATCATGTTGTCTACTAGTTGCCAAAAGATGTGGTATGGAGAACAGGTTCACCATCTGAGTTTTCTATTCCTAATCTATGACAAAAATAACTGGATAAAATAATAGTTGGCTTGGAAAATTCAGGGAAGGGACAGATGGCAGCACTGCCTGCCCTTTAGACCTGTCCAGATATGTGCACAGCATTTTATTAATACTATCTTTTGAGTAGAAGGAAAATTCAGTAGTCTGTCTCTTCTGTGCAGTACCTTTAGAAGTCTGTGCCAAGAAGTAAGAGTAGTAAGAAATTATAGAAAATACCTCCCAAATGAATGGTTTAATATGTTGATAGTATCAATAGCAGCAATAGCCCCAAATGGAAGCTATCTATTAATTGAATTCAGTGACACCCTTCTGACTAAATAAGTGCTATATATTGGCAGATCAGTTACAGTAATCTTGCACCCTTAGAGTTTGTGTAATTTCCAAATCAAGTCCTGAAATATGTTAATATATTTTGGTGGAGCTGAGGACATAAACCGTTAGATATTTCAGGCTGCAATCCCAGACCCACTTATCTGAAAGTAAACCCCATTGACATAAATAGGACTTACCTCTGAATAAACATATATGGGATTAGTTTATTTATCTTGTGAAGTAAGGGAAAACATCAACATGAAACCAATGTTCTGAAACTTACATTACTTCCCTGAAATTATCGTCTTATCACTAGACAAGCAACCCTCAGCAAAAATGTCATACATTTCTTTTAAAAGTGCTGAAGCACAAACTTTGTTGAGGCTTTTGGAGTTCCCCCATTTTGTGGATAGCTTCCACAAAATTTGTTAATTGCTCTGATCTGGAGCACAAATGAGACAAGTGAAAAGGAGAGATGCCCCTTAGATTATTTTAGCTATCATAGAATATCAAGGAGAGGGAGGTATCTAAGCAAGAGTGCAGTATCTGAGGCGTCCAGATGATCCTGAGCTACAGTTTCCTGTATTCCTCCTCATCAGCTTTTCTGGGGTTGATATGAATGGGAGTTCAACAATATTTGAAAGGTCACAAATTCCTCAACCCTAAAAGCTATACACAACGAAGTATTTCAGACCTAGTGAATCAAAATCAGCAGCTATGTATGGCAGTATACGTACAATATTGCTATTAAAACATGGAACCCTATCTGTGTAACTGGATTGGGGCTGCACACTCAGCATGGAATGGATAGTTGCGCTGTCAGCATTAGCAGTGCCAGTCACCTTCTGAGGAGAAAAAAAAGTAACTCAGTGTGGACTGATGCACTAGTTGCCCCTTGTCCCAGAGAAGGGGCGACTGGCCACAGTGATCCACATGTTTCTAGAGATGGGCACAAACTGATAGTTCGTGCCGGTTCATCCTCTGGCCAAACAAGTGTTTGGTGCTTCCTGGCGTTGCCTCCTCCAGCGGGTGCCCACTCAGAGGCAGTGCCTGAGGAGACAAGGCAGGGAAGCCAGGGTGCTGCCTCTGAGTGGGCGCTTGCCAGAGGAGGTGGGACTGGAAAGCACCGTACACCTGTTTGCCCAAAGAATGAACCAGCATGAACCACTGGTTCAGTAGTTCCTGCCCATCTCTACCTGTTTCTCATATAGAACCCTGGAATATACTTTACATGAGACTATATCTGAAGAGTTTCCAGAAACTGCAGCTGGCACAAAACTCTGCTTTCTCATACACATTTTATATTACACTACTCTTACATTAATTAAACTGGCTTCCAGTCTGTCTCCAGGCCTAGTTCAGGATGCCAGTTCTTACTTCTAAGTGGTTTCAGCTCAGCAATACCAAAAAGCCTCATTCCTCCAATATCAACCTGTTCCTAATTTCCAGTCTCCTTTGGAGGTCCTATTCTCTTAGCATCACTGGTGAGAACACTCCAACTGTGGAATTCCTTCCCAAGGGAGGTGAGTCTAGCTCCTTTTTTATTCTGTTTTAGGCAGACAGTAAACATATTTGGTTCTGTTTGGTGTGCAATGGTTTAAATCTGGGATTATTTTGAATTTGTTTTCTTATAATTTTAATCCCTTTCCATTTCATAAAAACTCTGACACTATGTCACAGGTAGATAAAGTTGGAAGAATTTCAAGGTTAATTTAGTTCAACTGGGCCCTGGGCTGAAAAGGAGTCAAATAGATAATTCTAGATGTCTTTGATATTTGTTAGATTGGGCTTATAATTATCACTCATTGCACTTGTGGATATTTATTGATTTTGGACATGCAGTACATTACAATGAAAGGAAAATAAGAAAGGAAGAGAGGTCATGATCATTTGGAAACTATCCGTCTTTAAAGTTTGCAGCATACTGATTATATTTTCAACTTTTCTTTCTAGTCACAGAGAAAATTGACTTAAAAAGAACAATTATTGATTTGACACACAGGTACAGTAAGAAGCAGATAAAAGGAGTTAGATGCAGGATGACCTCTTAAAGCTCTAGGGAAGAGCAAAGAAAAGCAAGCAAAGAAACTCAGAGGGCAAAGTCTTTCACATGAGCAGAGTTCATTTACATTACATCGTTATTAATGCTTTAACTGGCATAGCTTCATCCTACAGGATAATGGGATCTGTAGTTGGATGAGATTACAGTACTTAGAATTTTTGAACAGCTCTGGTGTTATAACTGAGGCAAGTGTACTAGAACTATCTAGCATTCATGACCTTGTAAATTTCTGTAGGATGGTGCTGTGATCGTTAAAATGGTATAAAAGTGTTGTACCAGTATAGCACACATACACTCTGACATATGAATCTTTCCACACAGAGCCTAAAATGGGGGTAGTTCTGTGAAATAAAGGACTGACAAAAATGCCATCAGAGCTCAAAAGGTTTCCAAAGGCTGCAATTCTATATTTCTGATTATTCAGAAAGACTTGGAGTCAAACTAGGCGCAGTGCTAGAAGCTGCTGTTTGCATTGGGAGAAAGTTCCCTGCTGCCATTACAGCAAATAGCAGCTACTGGGGAGTAATCTTCATCAGGACCACAGCAAGGAAGTAAAGGGTTAAATTGCTCCTTCCCACCTAATGATCCAAACAAGGTGGATAATTTGCATTTCTAAAAAGAGTTCTTAAATGCAAAGACATATTATGTAGAATTAAAGGCATAAACAACATTTGTCCAGTTTTTTAAAAAAAAAATTGGTTGTAGTTTTTGCAAAATAGTGTTAAATACTATATTCCAAGATAGGAGTCTCTGAGCAAAGTATGAGTGTTAGATGTTTTACTGTTTCTGGCATTCTGTGCTACCTGATATACAGTATTCTTAATAATACCTACATATCTTTAATTTTTCAAACTATTTCAGAGCTTAATAGCAATTTTGAGTAAGTGGTGGTGCAATGCCAAATAGCTGCCATAACTGCTGACAAAAATAAAGGAAAACATCCTGATATATGTTTCCACCTTTCAAATTCTCCCTGCACTACATTTGAGAAATATCTGTGCCAAAGAAACAATTACCCGTGTCTAAATAACCAGTGCAATAGAGGGAAGTAAGGTGAAGACATCCATTGCTTCCCCTCTAGATTTCTGTAATTTGAGAAGCTTGGGAGCTTAGTTCTCAGACTTTCAGAAATCAAATATTAGATGCACTAGCTTTTACATTCTTTGGAAATTGATCTATACAGTCAGGGAATAAACCTTAAACTGCCACACAAATCAATTCATGCATAAAAGGGCATTGCACTTCTTTCGGCAAGCACAGCTTCTTGTTTAGACTTTTGAAGCCTAACAAATGGATTGTTTGTAGAATTCAAAATAGCATTTTGTCCTGGAGTACCATTTCATGTGACTTGCGTTCAACTCTTGTCCAGTCAGCCTGAAAGCCTGACAGAATTGTTTATCACAAAGAAAATATTTCAGCTGCAAAATTAGATTCCTTTACAGAGAGTACCTTCCTTTTGGGGAAAAATGGTGTAGTTGTACTGGTCCATGACTGAAAACAAAATTCACAGTTGGGAAACACCTTTACTAAAACTGATTAGTAAAGTGCCACAAAAGATTTTCTACCTGATGAGTTTCATCCCATCTGATCACAGGAAATACAGTTTGGCTTAAATCGACTTTTTAACCAAGTGCACCACTTGAATTTAGTCTCTAATTCTGCTGATAGAAAATTGCCATGTTTGTACTTCTGCACCAACTCAGAAATGTGTATGTTTCATTTAACCCAGCCATTCTCAACAGGGGCCATGGGGCCCCCGGGGGGGCATGGCCCATTTGAAGGGGCCCACAGACTGAAAACAATTCTTCACACACTACCTTATAAGATATCTGTGAAGATTCTCAGTTATCCAGGTGAGGTTATCAGGAAGTTGAGTCATGGCAACTGGACTTCTTTCTTGTTAGGTTGAAACGTTTCACTACTCATCCAAGTAGCTTCTTCAGTCTGAGAAATATAGGCCACAACAAACCTTATAAGGTTTGTATTCTCGAAGGCTTTCATGGCTGGGATCCAGTGGTTGTTGTAGGTTTTTCGGGCTGTTTGGCCATGTTCTGGAGGTTTTTCTTTCTAACGTTTCACCAGTCTCTGTGGCCAGCAACTTCAGAGGACAGGAGTCAGAACTCTGTCTGTGCTCTGGGCTTATAAGGTTTGTTGTGGCATATATTTCTTTCATATTTTGTTTATGGCCATAGCCAACAGAAGGTTGAGAACGTCTGATCTAAGGCAGTGAGGAGACCTGCAGAGAGTTTTAGCCAGCCGTGTGTCTTTGGAAATGTAGGCCCACAATGTGTCTCCATCTCCATATGCATTGTTGGGGGTTTCCTGACACATACAAACTTACCAGTTATTCATTCAATCTGCAGTTTCCCTCTTAGGACTGAGTTTAGCTGCAGGGCACATGGCCAGCACACACAGTCTAATTTTTTGTACTTCTTAACCTAATATAATAAAGAATTGTGGAGAACCTTAAAGCTTCCTTTTAAGTGTATTAAATACAGTACATTTAATCCAAAGGATCAGGAAATCTGGAAAAATACCAGCTTGTTCCTCCAGATCCAACCAACTGGGGGTAGTTTATGCATAACCTTATATTCATGAAATGTTATCTTCATTAAAGGTTTATCACATGGACTATTCTATGTGGAGAGGTACCATACCATACCATCAGTTAGTGTTTGTTCCTAGGGTTGTTTCTTCTGTTGACTTTCTTCTTGTTTCTTCTGTCTTTCAAATGATACCTGTGCTTAACTAGAGATGGGTAGCTGGTCACTTTCACCTTATACTCCGTGGAACCACACAGAGCTGTTGCTCATTTAATCAATGTCTATATGGCTTTCAATTAACTAACAGTCTGCCCTGGATAACTCTGAGCTGCTGATGGAATGACTTGGTGCCTCCATGCATGCAATTTAGGTGCAAAGCATTTGTAATGTGAGTGATTATAACATAATTTTTCCTTACTAGCATAATTGCACAAAACATAATTGTACAAAACATGGTATTTATGTGGCTACTCTTCTAGGATGTATCAAGATGTTCCTGGAGGCCATCCGCTTGGTACTTGCTATAAGCATGAATTGGCCTGTAATTTCCAAAGAGGCCTCAAAGGTCAAAGCTTCTCAGAAGACATACCTTCTCATCATGATGTCCTTGCCACTAAACAGCAGATGCATGCAGCAGCTGATTATTTAAAATTAACACATTGTTAAGGTTCCTGCTTCTCTTGTTTATGTACTATAATTGCTAAAAGGGTTCTGAAAATGAAGAAGACAACTTATACTGATGGGATAGAGTCTCCAAGTGTTCACTGAAAGAAATTGCTAGATATAGACAATAGTCTATAGCAAATTGTCAAGAATAGATTCTCATTACTTATTTTGCTGCCTCAAGAAGTACATCACGACTAACATGGCCACATCTATCTACTGTCTGATGTTAATAAAGTAGTATCAGAGTAGCAAGATTTGTAGTAGCTGCCCAAAAATTGAGGAAAAATTATGTAAAGATCCATACGGTTAATTGAAAAGACTTAAATTTTTTGTAGTTGTGTTTGCATTTTAATTTGTTTGTATCTTGTTTTTAATCCAGTATTTTGTGAATGTATGTATTTGTCCTTTAAAATTTGCTAGCATTATATTATCAAGCTCATACTCTGCATGTGTACATATTTCTATTTGTATTTATCTTTTAATTGTAGTTGCTTGAATGACCAAATGGTTAAATAAACAATAAAGTAAGTAAATAAAAAAAGAGATCCTGTGCATTTAGGAATTGCATGGAAGACCTTCTGAAATGGCCTTCTCGCCACAGCCATTAAAGATGGAGACCATCCCAATCACAGAGAACCTATCTTTGAAAAGTAATAGTGTGGCTAAGGATATAGTTTTCCAAATAATGATGACAGGGGTATACCTGATGCTCTATTTCCCCCCCCCCCCCCCATCATTTGCTGCAGGCTGCTTGTGAACAAGCAATGAACCACAAAGGCCAGGGGAAGATGTTGAATACAGAGACCACAAAATGTATCAGGATGAGACTACACAGTGAGGGAAAAATGAATTCACTTGCATTCATTCCCTGTGAAGTTGCATCAAGAAATTCAGATCTGTGTGATTTAAGTGGCCACACAAAAAAACATGAGACTTTTTTCTGCTGGTTGCTTGTAGTTTGCTCATAGTCCTGTAGATGGTGTCATTACAAAGAACTGTTTTGCATACAATAAAAAAGCTTCCTCATTCAAATTCCTCATGCAGTTACCTTCTTAGCTTAAAAAAAAAACTTGCCCTCTGAGACAAGCTCCATTTCTTAACCTGTCATATAAAAACAGACACCAGGAGTGTTGCCCATGGAAGAGAACTGGGGGGAAAAAGTGTCTAGAGAGGGAAGCTTTGCTCCCTGCAAGTGCGAGCGGCTTGTGTGTTTATGTATGTATGGCTTGTGAAGCAAGAAGTGAGGAGGAAGGTGCTTGGTATGTGTATGTACAAGCTCAGTTGGGCTTTCTTTTCTGTATCAGTTCAAAGTGATCACATACTTTGAACTGAAGCAAAAGGATGCAACTTTTGAAAAGTGGAAGAGTTTCTGCGGTGGAAGAAAAAGTACAGATTGGGGTGTGGGACTCCAAGCTGATTTGCATTTCCTGTTGCATGATGCGATCAGCAGGAAAAAATGCAAATCCCTTTTTAAAAAAATTAGCTCTGAGATAAGTGACCACCAAGAAGAGCCACTATCTGCTCTTATCATTCATCTTCCACTAATTGCGGCATATTTGACTGTTTGCTGTGGCCTAAGCTGTTTGCCTCTAATGGAAAAAAAAATTCAAAAGCAGAAATGTGTTGAAACAAAAAATGTGTTTGCAGTTTGTAAATAGTGTGTCTGTTGTGCTGAATATTGCATTATACAAGAGGTGGCCCACTATTTCTAAAACAGTGAAAGAAGAACTGTCTCAATTAGCAACCACCTCACTCAGCAAGTTCGAGAGGAGAAGTGAAAAGGGGACACCTATTCCCTCATTTCAGCTGGAAAAGCTTCCCATTTTTGGCTGTAATATAACATAAGCAAAAAAGAGAAGTTTTAAAAAACAGCGAGAGAGAAAGCCAAAGGTGACAAAAACATTTGCACAGATACTAGATTCCCTGCATGTTTCATTACTACAAAGGGAATCTATTAGTAAACAATATTATATAAACATTTTAAATTCTCAGTAATAAAGGTACATGTTGTGAATGAATAACAATGGCTGAAATCAGGTCATAAGTAACAACTAGAATAGGCCAATTGAATCAATGGGAATTTGGTTAACCTACTTCTTTGTAAGTTCCATTGATTCAATGGGCCTATTTATTTATTTGTATTTATTTATTTAAAATATTTTTACCCTGCCTTTCTCCTTAAAAGGACCCAGTAAGGACTTACTAGTGGATTTCAGTCACTGGCTAATAAAGTCTTCAATCTTCAGCCATTATATTATAAAAATGTAGATATTTCACATTTAATTAACTGCCATGTAAATACATAAAGCATTAAAAATTCATCAGCAAGGCTGCATTGGAGTTGAAACTTAGAAGGGCTAAAACTCCTGTACATCATTCTTTTTCCCTTTTCATGACTCCTTTTAAAGAATTCAAAACTAGACATGTTAATTGCAAAAGTAGAGAAAGTTAATTTAGCATCTAGTCTGGCTCATTATCCCTGGCACCTGGAATGTTGCGTGATATTGAAGTTCCTTTTCTATTCCCAGTTCCTAATTTACACAAAACATCAAAACACAGCTGTCCTCCATCTACAAAAAGGTTTGATGTTTATATGCCCCTGTATAATTAACTTTTGAACCACTTCCTACTGCATATTGCTATGGCTGGGAAATGTCCCCTTCAAGATACAAATAAAATAAAATAAAATAAATTCTGATTGATGTAGTCATTTTTGCACAGCATACATTAACATGTGATGATCTAGAATGATAATACCAATCAATAAATGAGTCTCTGAACCCAAGAATAAGCTGCGCACCCTACAGATTGTCTTTTACATAGTGGCATTGAGTACTATCCACCTCAAAGCTTACTGTCTGACATGTACAAAAGAGCGGGGTGAGACGAGGTTCAATGACATCCTATGGAGGGCCTTTCTCTGGATACAAGACCTACAGCCAATGTTCCCTTTAATTTCTGGCCCCACTGCACAGGAGCCTCACCCCATGCATGCATGTTCAGGATTCCAGCCAAATACAGAACTAAACGGACAGCAACACCAGCTGATGGTGCACAGCCCTGATGGAGCTCTGTGCACGCATGCATGCACAGCTTAGAGAGGACGTAGCCTACAGGTTTTTTTAAATTTTTGATAGAGACCCTCACTTCTTTATTCAGTCATATCAATTTTTAGTTCTTTTTTTGCATGGGTTGGTACACATGACAGTTCCCTGTGCGTATGATCATCATTGGGTTGGATGGTGCTTTTTGCCAGTGTGTAGCGGACAGTTTCCTGGATGTGTAGGTATGCCGTTTGAGGGGTTCCAAAGGTACAAAAGCCCACTTCCTTATTCGTGATATCATTTGGGAGGCATTGCAGATTAATGTAAATTATGCAAAAAAGAAGAAGAAGAATGCATCAATCATAATTATTTTTAATAATCAATAATACATTTTTAAAAGGTATATTTTTATCTTAGTCATGCTGATATGAAATGTGGGGCATTTCAAAGCTTCAACCATGTAAACAGGTTGGCATTTAGCCGATTGATTAGGTTGTGTTTCAAAAGTTTGTGCATGCTGGGGACTGGGGAAAAGAAATATCATTTGCACCATTGTAATTGCCGTTGTGTATTCAGTGGGTTCAGACCATCATCCAAATTTAGGAAATACTTTTGCTGGAAAAGGTACTTGTTCCACATTCTACCATGAATTACAAAGATGACAAGCCTATATTTTGAAGCAGTTATTAAAAAGAATGGGAAGATCAGAGCTAAGTAAGTAGGATGTGGAATGTCAAAATCATAGCCTGTTGTACCAATTTTCCTTTTCCATTCCGAGATATATTCAGCTCCTGCATTTTTATGGATTTGAAATGTATATGCATCACATCATTCAGCCTGACTGGTAAGTTGTTGTTAATGAACAAATTCCCTTGCCCATGTTGCATGATAAAGACATAAAGGATATTTGTACATTTTCCTCATCTTCAATAAGAAAGGGTATCTTGACACACTGAAACATCTTGTCAATTTTTTTTGCACATATATGAGAAGAAGAAATCTGCTAATTTCGTTCAGCAACTACTTTCATCAAAAAGTCTCAAAGACTATGGGTTTTGTGTGAAAAAGATTGTGCTTTGCATTAACCCCCCCTTTTTTTTTTTTTTACAAAATACTAGGTTTTGTGTGCAAAAGTAAGTTTTTGATGCACAAATACAGGATTTCTTGCTTAAATACACTTGCACAATTAATTTTCACAAGGAAGTGCTGGACTGCAAAAAATATATATGTAAGAGTAGATGATACTTTTATTGGACCATTAAAAAAATAAAACAAATAGCAAGCTTTCGTGGATGAAATCCACTTCCTCAGGCTCTAAGCACACCCGCTTCCTTAATAGTGCAGAAAAATTGTCCAAAATAAGGAAAGATTTACATCACTATTGTATGATGGCTCATGCGATCATTTTTAATGGTCTGAAAACACTGAAATGGTTTACCACAGAGATCATAACAAACATGTGGAGATGTAGCCAATGGGAAGCATGCAGAAGAGCAGACAGACTGCGAAATCAGTTTATAGTGCACCAAAGTATATGTGCCATAAGGTGAAGAGGGGCAATTTCAAAGTAAAACACAACTAAATTTATGGATGCTCTTCTCAAGCCCTGCCCTGCCCTGCCCTCCTGAAGATAGGGAGGAAAATAATTGTGGCTCTCTGCCTAAGACAGACTTCTAGCACTGCCCCTAATTGGTGGTTTAATGTTAAGTATGCCCCCTCATTGATTTTCTAAGGCTGACCTCTTTATAAACAGCAGATCGCAACATCACAGCTGGATTGCATAAAGAGGTAAATTACAAATGCTGACTCTTTGTGCTGATATGCAAAAGAATTGCACCTGTCTTTACTGGATGACAGAGAGAAATCCATCAGGTTTATCTTTGCTGCGTTAATTGTGTTTACAGTGTTGTATGTCTCTGTACATGGTGATAGTCTTCAGCATGGTGATAACAGTGCTTGTATGTGTATGAGTATCTTTCTCATGAAGAAAATGCAAAATTTTAAAACATACGAAGAAGACATCATATCATTATTTAGTCAGCTTTGTTTAAACCTGTGGAATATTTAAAGTGTATCTGTACTACACAGTTATATCAGATTGATACCACTTTAATTCTCATGGTTCTGGCCTAGATTATTCTGAGATTTACATTTTCATAGAGAGCTCTGGTGCACTCTCCTGAACTAATCCAAAGAATTCAAAATAGCTCACTACAAATCCTGTGGAATCATGAAAGTTACGGTGGTATCAAACTGGCATAAACTGCTGATATTAGCTGATAAATTGATATTAGCCATGGATTCCCCTTTGCTCCCACAGTCATGTTTTGTTGCAGAATTCACACGGTGAGGTAAGCATTCGATGACACTGCAGCCTGTAAACAGTGGTTCCATTTTACACTTGCTTGCAATATACATGGGGGGGGGGGGGAAGCTGGGACCAAAAATCTCTCAACAAATTATCAGTTTTTGTCATTTGGTGTACTTTTTTGTCCTAGTCAATGCAGTGTATTGGTTTGTTGTTCTTTTTAGAACCCCATGCTATCTTTTTTTTTTTTTTTTTTTGGTGAACCATGAGACCAAGAAATAGAAAATGCATATTCTGGTTGTTCATAATTTTGGAGTGGACATTGGAATTCTCAGAGGATTTGGGAAATATAAGCTCCATACCTTGGGGTAACTTGTGGACTCAACTGAGGAGTAGCTCACCCTAAAATGTTCTGTAATACTCCCTCAGCTGTGATCCTATGATGCACGAGTGTACCTTAAACCCATAACTCTAAACACAAAACTAACCATGCAACTAACTCAAGCTACACTAGACTTCCAGTGAAAGTGAATATGACAGAATTCACTGAACACATTTTTTTAAAAAACCCTGCTGCATCAAGGTTGAAAACCTATTTCTGAAATCAGTATGGCTTTATGCATTGCAGCAGCCATTAAATATATATATATATATTTAAATGTGAAGCTTATTTCCATGACTATTTTTTTAGATCATACTAATATGAAGAATATTTTTGAATCCCTCTATCGTTTTGGAATAATTTATACGAGCTACACTGGAATACAAGACCTCTTCCCCACCCACTTTGCCTTTGATACTACGCTGTGTAGTATCTCAGCATAAATTCTTCCGGCTGCTGTGGGACCAATAGAGTTTCCCACCTCCATATTCTGTGCCATAGAGAGATATGTCATTTTATTCAAACAAACAATATTTATTCAACAAGAAGATAACTCATCAGCGGAGGTAACATGAAACTGTTCCAAATTAGTCTCAAATACTGCCTGGTTAACATCTGTACCTTCTCAGACATTAACCATTCATTAGCACAGCCTCTGGCACATTTGAAGGGGGCCACAGACTGGAAACAATTCTTCATATACCACCTTATAAGGTTCGTTATGCGATTTATACAATCCTAATTCAGCTTATATTTCTTTCACATTGGGTTTGTGGCTTTGGCCAAAGGAAATGGTTGAGAATGGTTGGTTTAGAATTACTTCCCCCTTTCTTTATGCCTAGTGAGAAGGTGGTCTGACCTTGATTTGTTCAGTGGACCTGTTTTGTAGGTGACAGGCAAGGAGTGTCAGGACAAGGATGATTTATATGACCACAGTGAGAACAAGCTGGTGGTCCCTCCCTCCTTCCTCTCCTCCAACATAGATACCAAGGTGTATGGCAAGCCCTCTCTTGTGTATTTTGCCAGTTGGTTAGAGAGAGGCCAGTGCCCCTGTGAAGCTTGTTCCTGGGCATGACAGCCCCTTCCCTTCCTTTGCAAAATGAAGGTTTTTGAAGAGGCTGGGGGTTGCCGTGACGCTGGGCACTCTCAAGGACACAATCTCTCCAGTCCAGGGATCTTCTTTTAATACGTAGTCCCAGTTTCCTTGGGGTTCTGCTCTCCTGACAGTCCCTACCTCTCCCAGGTAAGATTTTTCTCTGGGCTCCTCTGATTCATCACCCCAGTTCTCCTCCTCTTCCTCTTGTTCTTCCTTTTCTAATGTCTCCAGAGTTACCTCCTTGACTTCTCTCTTCTCTTTCTCTCCTTCTGTTATCCCTCTTTCTACCCCTTCTAACCCCTCTTTTCCAGTTTTCATACCCCAGGTGCCCTTTTCCTCCTCCCGGGCCGCTTTTCCTCTTTTCCAGGGCTTTCTCCCTTTCCTGGCTTTTCTGCTTTCCCCTGGCGATCGGATGGATGGTAATCCAGTATTGTCATCCCCCGGGCAGGTGGAGGTCTGAAACTCGGCAGGTGGGGGTGGAGGGGTGGGAGGGAGGTGAGCTGGCCTGTTGACAGGGGCCTTGGTGTCACTGTCACTCTCTTTACGCTCAGCATTGTATAAAGCAGAGACTTCATGGCAGAAGGAAGCCGAGGTGGTAAAAAAACAAGAATTGCATTATTCTTCAGGTGCCCCCTTGCTGCAAAGGTGATCAGATAAGTGATTGCTGAAAGACAGTCAGCCCTTGACAGAAAATGAATTTCAAATCCCCATTTCTCCCCCTGTGCATCTGCTTATATCCGCCTGCCTGCTAGTTTCCGTGGGAATACTAATGAAGGAGGCAGCATCTTCTTGATAGGGCTGTAAACAGATGGCATTTGAAACACCTCCCGACGTGAAAAGCCAGGAAGCTCCCTTTTTATGTTCTGCGAAGTGACTCACGTCGCCCGCCCCCGCGTTCCCCCCCCCCCACGAAACGCCGCCTTTTGAATGGCTTCAGCGACATGGAATGAAATGGAATGGAATGAAAAATGGCATGTGAGGCAGAGCTTTATGGGCGCCCCGGTGCCCCATCCCTCTCCACCCCCGCCTTGTCATTCACAGGATTTCTGGAAGGGCTTGAACGCCTCGGGAGAGCAGCGGAGCACGAAAAGTGCTGAACAACAGCAAATGGCGCGTTCCCGCCTCCTGCAGCAGCAGCAGCAACGGCGGCGCCAAGCGGGGCTATAAATAGAACGGCTGAGGAATAACCCTTCCGCGCAGGAACAGCCCTTCAGCTAAAAGCGAGGGAGGAAACCTCCGCTTGGCTTTGCATGCTAATAAGCGAGGGAGGAGGGGCAGGCGGGCGGGCATGACTGCGGGCTTTTTCCCTCCGCCTGAACCACAGAGGCAGCGGAGGCGAGGGGTGCTTTCTTTTCAATGGCGCGAATATGCCACCCCACCCCCCCTCAGAACCGAGGAAGGAGACATTTTTCAGAGTATAATTAATTCAAAGCCCCCAATGTGCCAATAAGAACGTTGCCCTAGAAGGGTGCGGTGGATGGGGGGTGGGGGAGTATTTGGGTTTTTCCTCTTTGCATCTCTCTTTGTAATAGATTTCCTACTTTCTAATAAGGGTGGATTTAATCGGAATTTGATTCCAGGGCTTTCTCCTCAGTTTTGCTTGTCCGTTGTTACAGAATGCGTTGGCCCTCTTTGGGATTGCAGAAATCAGTAGTGCTTTGTGGTCTTCTTTGCTACCCACAGGAAGGCGCAAAGAAATAAACTGCCTTTTGCGTCTCACGGTGAGCACAGTGAAAAGGCTGCAGACGGCGAGAGAAAGGATCCGAGGAGACGGAGGCGCCACTGGGCGTTGTTTCCCCGATGCAGCCCTGAACGCAGCTGCCATATACAGACTGGGGACAGTTCCGTGTCTCTTTGTAATCACAAATAACCATTGCTTCGGACCTAGAGTGCGTGTTTCATCTGCTTAATTCAATACGTCGTGAACCAAGAATTTAATTTCTTTGGATTTTGTAATATAGTGCCCAAACTGAAAAATGTATGGGAACATGCACGGTACCTTGTATTGCTGTATTTTATGGTCTTGTATGCTGTATATTTTTGTACTGCATCACTTACTTAGGAATATCCAGTGTGCTGTAGTGTGACTGATTAGGTTGGGAAGACATGGGTTCAAATTCCCACTCAGCCATGGAAATTCAGTGGGGTGTGTGTGTAGAACTGGTAAAAACACTCACTGAATATCTCACCCTGAAAATCCTATTAGCGTTGCAACAATCAGTTGTGACGTTATGGCACATAACATGAGTTACTTATTTAGTGCTGGTCTTCAACCATAATAAATTATTATTTATTACTTAAGAGGGAGGTTCTTGACAATGTAGTAAAAATATGAAGTAAAAATAATTTTCCAAGCCCAGTTCAAAAAGCTGGTTTTCACCTTTGCTATTTGGGCCCATGATATTTGAAAGCTGTCATATCCCCTCAAGAATCGTTCTCTGTGTTAACATGACTGTCAACCTGCTTTCTGGCTGTTATAAGGATCAGTAAGGTTGGCTGACCCTATAGGCAGGGTCTTACCAGTGGTGATCCCTACTGGGTCTACTTCCCAAGTGATACATGTACAGAGAGCCATTTCCAATTAGTGCAGGCAGGATTGAGCTGGATAAACCAATGGTTTGACTGGGAATAAGGCAATGTTCTACATTATTTTGACAAATCTGGTTATATTGATCTCACAATAGACTACAACATCTGTGTAAACTTGCTGTGGATCTTCTAGGATGCAACCATGGCATGTTAGCTGCTGGGAAATTGTATAATGAATAAATATAACCACTCCCCAAGAGGACCTTCACAAAGAGCCTGATGGAAGAGGATGTACTAGTGGGAAGAACAGACATAAGTTAACTTTTAAGACAATGACATAAACAAATTATCCCCCACCCCTTTAAACATATTCCTTTGGATTTTTAATCTATATTATTTTGCAATCTAGATAGCAGCATTTGAACATTCGTACTGAGACACCTTGGGGTGTTTTCCAAATATACTTGGTTTTCTGTTCTGCATCAAACAGTGCTAGCCTGCAGCAAGAGCCACTAGTAGTGCCACATGCAATCCTTGTGCAGCATTTAGGCAGGGGTGACTTCTACTGGACTACAATAGCCCTGCTTTCATAAAACATACAATGTGCTTTGAGATTTTCTTGGTGAGGAAAGTAAATGTTATTCAGCAACCAGCTATTCTGAGGAAATACTACCTCTGTTTAAATGAGTGGAGGTTTGCCACTAGACCATACTGTTCGCACAACTCAGCAGTTGTTGTTGTTGTTTAGTCGTTTAGTCGTGTCCGACTCTTCGTGACCCCATGGACCAGAGCACGCCAGGCCCTCCTGTCTTCCACTGCCTCCCGGAGTTTGGTCAAATTCATGTTGGTAGCTTCGATGACACTGTCCAACCATCTCGTCCTCTGTCGTCCCCTTCTCCTCTTGCCTTCACACTTTCCCAACATCAGGGTCTTTTCCAGGGAGTCTTCTCTTCTCATGAGATGACCAAAGTATTGGAGCCTCAGCTTCAGGATCTGTCCTTCCAGTGAACACTCAGGGTTGATTTCCTTCAAAATGGATAGGTTTGTTCTCCTTGCAGTCCAGGGGACTCTCAAGAGTCTCCTCCAGCACCACAATTCAAAAGCATCAATTCTTCGGCGGTCAGCCTTCTTTATGGTCCAGCTCTCACTTCCATACATCACTACTGGAAAAACCATAGCTTTGACTATGCGGACCTTTGTCGGCAAGGTGAGGTCTCTGCTTTTTAAGATGCTGTCTAGGTTTGTCATCGCTTTCCTCCCCAGAAGCAGGCGTCTTTTAATTTCGTGGCTGCTGTCACCATCTGCAGTGATCGTGGAGCCCAGGAAGGTAAACTGTGTCACTGCCTCCATATCTTCCCCTTCTTTTTGCCAGGAGGTGATGGGGCCCGTGGCCATGATCTTAGTTTTTTTGATGTTGAGCTTCAGACCATTTTTTGCGCTTTCCTCTTTCACTCTCATTAAGAGGTTCTTTAATTCCTCCTCACTTTCTGCCATCAGAGTGGTATCATCTGCATATCTGAGGTTGTTGATATTTCTTCCGGCAATCTTAATTCCGGCTTGGGATTCATCCAGTCCAGCCTTTTGCATGATGTATTCTGCATATAAGTTAAATAAGCAGGGGGACAATATACAGCCTTGTCGTACTCCTTTCCCAATTTTGAACCAATCAGTTGTTCCATATCCAGTTCTAACTGTTGCTTCCTGTCCCACATATAGATTTCTCAGGAGATAGATAAGGTGGTCAGGCACTCCCATTTCTTTAAGAACTTGCCATAGTTTGCTGTGGTCCACACAGTCAAAGGCTTTTGCGTAGTCAATGGAGCAGAAGTAGATGTTTTTCTGGAACTCTCTGGCTTTCTCCATAATCCAGCGCATGTTAGCAATTTGGTCTCTAGTTCCTCTGCCCCTTCGAAATCCAGCTTGTACTTCTGGGAGTTCTCGGTCCACATACTGCTGAAGCCTGCCTTGTAGGATTTTGAGCATAACCTTGCTAGCGTGTGAAATGAGTGCAATTGTACGGTAGTTGGAGCATTCTTTAGCACTTCCCTTCTTTGGGATTGGGATGTAGACTGATCTTTTCCAATCCTCTGGCCACTGCTGAGTTTTCCAAACCACAGTTAACATCACAGTACACACCATGACCAGTGTTGGTTGGGGGTGAAGGGAGCTTCAGCCCAAGAATATCAGGAGGGCCACACATTCCAGATCTGTGCTCTAAATATCTTCCTGTACAAACTTCAATGGGTTGGGAAGACAGACTAAAATCAGTCAGAGTAGCACAACAGCACTGATTTTCAATGGTGCTGATGCCAAAGGAAATTTGGCTCAATCAGCATTTTTAAACACCTGACATACCTACCCTCCTTCTTGGCTAAAGATGACTAATCAGTAAAGAAGGTAAGGTAGAAAATTAAATTGTTATTCGATCCACTCACTGTTACTAAGGATCACAGATAACAACTTGAATTGCCCTATATTAGATGATGTGTTCTATTATCTGCAGTTTTGGGTTTGTTGTGATAGCATTTACATCCCTCTGCACTCATTACTGCCTTGCAAATAGTCCCTTTCTTCAGCCAGAAAAAAGAAAAGAATGAGACTTTCATCTGCCTAATAGATTTTTGTGTGTGAGAGAGACAGGCACAAGAATGAAGAGAACCTCTAAAATCTTGATTAAGTATTATTTTATGCAATGTACAGTTTTCACACTTTTAAAAAGAAGAACCATGAAGTAGTATTGCTATTAACATCATATATGTGAAATGATGCTGGGTGGAGCTCCAATTGGGTTTGTTTGGCAAAAGTTCTGGGTGTATGTGTGGTTATGTGAGTGAGTGAGCATGAGAGAGCTCATACAATAACAAAGCAAGCCAGACTTCCCCAACTTGATGTCCTCCTGGTTTGTTGGACTATAACCAGTAATCCCACAGCCAGCATCCAGAGAGGGAAAACTGAGCTAAACAGTGCCTATAATTGCAAGGTGATCTGTGTTCATTCTTTTACAGGATTAATGATTCCTTTCAGAGTTTTACAGACTTTCAGATCAGATTCTTATTGAGAGCTGTGACATGTTGTGAAGGGGATTGTGTCTGCCACTTGCAAAGTGCTGTGCACAGCAAATACTGTTTCTAAACTCAGCCATTCTTTTGATTTTTTCCTGAGATTTTGCATAGCAGCCCAATATTCAGAAGCAAACAAATGCTGGCAGGTTGCATTTTTTCAGTGCGATGGTTATGCAAATTTCCCTGCTTGTTAAAGACCGAGTTTTCATCTTCATCTGTGGTGAATAGAAATACGCTGCCAAGGGAAGCATGTATTGTAAGACAGAAAATGAAAATAGTGGGATCCCATTAAAAAGGGGAAAAATAGTTCTGATTTCCATCTCCTAGAGAAATCAGAGTCAGCCTAGGATACATAACTGCTAAAACAGATGGGAAAGCTCTTGATTTTAAAGGAGCTGGAATATGATTTCTAACAGTTGCATTTTTTTTCTAAGAATATTGTGCAGCCCTTTAGTACTGAAGGAAGCTGGTGTTCAATTTAATGTCATTCTAAAGGAAGGATACGAAGCCAGTCCATGCCATACGAGTCCTATTGGTTTAAAATTTCATACCTGGTCATGAATTTCTTTCTCTCGCAGCTTCAGCCTTTTCCTGTATCTCAGCTTTGGGTTTGGTTTGGGCCTAAGCTATTTTAAAGGCTGTACTTCCCTTTATGAGCCTGCCCAGGTGTTAAGATCCTTAGAGGAGGCTTTTATCTTAGCCCCACTACCCTCACAAGTGTGTTTGGTGGGGACACAGGAGAGGGCCTTCTCTGTCGCTGCTCTCAGACTTTGGAACTCCCTCCCACAGGAGGCCAGGCTGGCCTGATCTTTGCTGTCCTTCTGCAAGCAGAGAAAGAGCTTTCTCTTCAGGCAGGCTTTTCCTTAGTGACTGACTGTCTAGAGTACAATAAGCGGGATGGTTTATGTTTTGTTGCTTCATAATGCTTTTACCTAACGTTTAAAATATAGTTATTAATTATTCTTTAATATTTGAACAATTTATTGTTTTTAGCTTTTAATACAGAGTGAAAATATTTTAAACCAACCAACCAACCAACCACAGGTCCTGTCTCTGGGATATGTTTAATTTTTTTCCCCTGTAGCCCATCTTTATAGCAACGATACAAGTTAATGGTAATATGCATCTCTATAGGTACATTTAAAAAAAATCTATGGCTTTTGAGTAATCTTCACAGAATAATATTTTTAAGTGACTAGAATGCAATACAGAAACTATAAAGATGCCAAGGTAAAACAACCAAGGTCAGTTCAAGAATTTTAGTTTTGTTTGGCTCTTCCATCCCCGCCCCGCCTCCAGTGAGGCACTTTACATAATAGTTAGAACCAGAAGGATACCTGGTATGTCATTTTGGTATCTTAAAAATGAATGATTTGTCATGCTTTGCACATGAAAAATTAACATAAGCATTGATCGCTTTCTATAGAAATGCAGGGAAAAGAAGACAAGGGCAGCAACAATCTCATTGTGAAAGCAAAACAAACATTAAAAGGCTAGTAAAATGTACATTAAGTTTGAGGAATGAGGAAATAAAGCAATTTCTGGTCATGATAATACACTGTAAAATACTGGATAGGGAAAATATTGTATTATTGTCTATGTATTATATTGTTTATGGCACATATACCTTGAGGCTGGCAATTCCTCATGCAAGCAAGAGAATGATTGCAGATATCTCTTTAAAAATGGCTGCACTGGGAGTCCACTTGAATTTAGCTTCCAATATACAGTACTTAAGTATGCTGCTCCTCAGTAGCTGCAACCATCAGCATTCTCACTAAACCTCTGTAATATGTAAACCACATCCCTCGCTATTTGATTTTCCAACTGTTGGCAATACCTTACTTACTCTTGATTGCAACTCCATGGCTCTCATTGCTGTATGCTGAGAATGTTAATAAAGGAAGCCTAATGAGTGGAAATAAGCAATGGCTTAGCTGTCCTGCTTCATTCCCTCACTTTGATGCATTGATGGACACATATTAGCTTATTTTATTTTGTCTTTTTGTTTAATGCCATAGAATCATTTTAATCCTAAGGGAATGAAGAAAATAATTGCATTGTGGCTAATTCAAAGGAGAGAATACATGAAGTGCCTATTTAATTCCCTGGCCTCATGGCAAGTATTTTGTGTGCCTGGCAGTTCATGTCCACAGAAATCCGTGTCTGTGCTGGTGCCCTAAGAGTCCATTTCTGCATACAGTAGTTGCTTCACATGATTGGGACTGCTTTTTATAGCTTAGGGCCAATCTAGACCCTTGTTCAGTGGCTAAGGCAATAGGTGGAACCCACATGCATTGAGGGTAGCCCTGCCCCTCATCATCACACTGAAAATGGAAATGCAGCTGTCTGAAGAGGAGAATGTTTCTTTCCATGGAAGAACACACTTGGGAAGATCAGAGTTCTGGCTTATGTGGAGAGGCTACATGGATAAAATAGCCCCCCTTTCTTCTGTTAGTCACATTTCCATGTTCAACACAGTGGCAAAGGGGGTAGGGCTGACATGCTCCTGTCAATGCAAGTAGGCTCCCCTCCCCTCTTACAGCTTTGATGAAAAGGAGGATGCATATTTCCTGAAATTAACACATTTTCTCTCCAGTGACAGGATTTCCTGAGAGATGCATTCCTCAGCAAAACTGCTGGTAAAATAAGCTTGTCTGTGACCAGTTACATTTAAGATATGGCAATAGGGCAAGGCATGCACTTCGAGAAACCCATGTTTTTAAGCACTTAAATACATGCTTAAATGTTTCCAGCTAGCGTGATCCTCAGTCGGGAATGCAACGGATGATGTTACAATTCTAATAGATTCTAAATGTTTTTCTAGGCAAGCTAAAAATAACCCTCTACAACTTAATACATTTTCACAGGAGATGATGCTACATCAGCAACAATGATTTATGTATCAGCTGATGTACAATTTGATGTGTTTTTAAACCTTTTTTTAAAGAGAAAATGTTTTTACCCATAAGGCGTCTTTCACACAATAGAAAAGGAATAAATATTTTCTAGTCAGTTGGATTACTTCCATAATGAAAGATCTGTCAATATTTTTAGGACTTTAATAAGGTAAAGGTAAAGGTTCCCCTTGACATTTAGTCCAGTCGTGTCCGACTCTAGGGCGCGGGGCTCATTCCCGTTTCCAAGCCATAGAGCCAGCGTTTGTCCGTAGACAGTTTCCGTGATCACATGGCCAGTGCGACTAGACACGGAATGCCGTTACCTTCCCACCGTGGTGGTACCTATTTATCTACTCGCATTTACATGCTTTCGAACTGCTAGGTTGGCAGGAGCTGGGACAAGCGATGGGAGCTCACTCCGTCGCGTGGATTTGATCTTATGACTGCTTGTCTTCTGACCTTGCAGCACAGAGGCTTCTGCGGTTTAACCCGCAGCGCCACCACGTCCCTTTGGGCTTTAATACTTTAATACTTTAGACAAATTCTGGTTCCTTTTACCCCCTAGGTCCTGCATGGGGACAGGAATGTCAAAAGTCCCAGGGGCATGGGCATATAAAACACTCTCTGGTTCAAACTTAACAAACGTTTGTTTATTCAGCCATAAAAATACAGAATGCCCCCCCCCCCCCCGCAATGATGAAATTGAACAAGTCCAAACCTCCACTATGGTGTCCTTGGATGAGAAGTCTGAGAGCAGTTTCATTCACCCTTCCAAGCTAGATCTAATCTCTCTTGCTGGCAGTTGGCAGTGAGTGTAGCCCTCACATTCCTCTTTCAGCTCATAGCTTGGTGGAGGTGCCACACCAGTAGCTTTCTTCTCTCTCACCCCTTCTGTATTGGAGTGGGCCATGGCTGTCACTGGGCAAGGTGTTTGAGGTTATACACAGGGTTTTCTCTCAAGGGCTGGTACCATAGGAAATCTGCATAAGTGCGGTTGACATCTCTGGTCTGTTGGCCCAAGATACTTATGGGTGGCTCCTTCTCAGTGTCAACCTGCTTGTCCTCCTCTTCCTCTGGGTCTCCCTTGAGCTTCTGCATCTGCACCACCCCCTAATCTCTGGCTCTCCTTCCATCTGATCCCCTCTGGGTCATGCCACCCTGGCCTGCCCCCTCCCCTGACCTCCCAAGCATTTTAAAATGGTGGTAGGTTACTCCTCTACAGAAACACCTGCTCCTAATGGGTCACTTCCTCCAGGAGAATGGCTCTCTTGAGAGGTTGCTGCAGCTTGGCTCATTTCCTCCTCCCAGTTGGGCCACTCAGGATCCCAATATTGGGGCTGCACCATGAGAGGCATGGGGCCAGCTTGACTCCACTGACTTAATCATACAGTCATATTTAACTTCAGTTATTCTTGCATTATTTACATCCAGACTATACTACTGCAGTACCTTCTGGCAGGCTTTGAAGTTGATTGTTTTTCTTATGTGCCATCAAGACACGCCAAACTTACGGTGATCCTATAAATCATATGACCTCCAGAAGCTTCTGTCGTCAACAGCTCTCCTCAGGTCTTGCAAACAGATTGAATCAATCCTTTTCCTGTAAGATTTCCTTCTTTTTCTACTGCCTTCAATGTGAAGATGGTAAAAAAAACTTCAATCACGACAAAATTTGGTGTAATAATTAAAATGGTCGTATTGGTGGCCATGAATGAATCTCTCTCCCTCAATGCAACCTACCTTACTGTGTTGTTATGAGGATGAAGGAGGGAGGGAATGAGTATGCCACCATGGGCAGATCTGATGCCCATTTGCTGTACTTGCACCAGTTGTTGACATATGGAGGCCGCACAATATGAAGCTGCTGTTTGGTAGATTTTGCAGGAACAATAGTTTTTTTTAAATTAAAAATTCCGTTAACTCCAGTCAGTCTTAGGAGTTAATCTTATGATGAATGTTGTGGACCTTTATGAGTGATCTTTGTGAATGTGAGTGGATGAGTGTGTGCCCCTGTGGATAAAGGGGAGACTGCATGCTGCCAGTGGCCACTCTTGGCATGTGCCCCATTATCCCAACCTGCGGCCAACTTGGCTGTCATACTGAAAATGGCCCACCACTCTGGCTTATGCTATTTGCCTTAGCTCATACACAACAAAAATGGGATGCCAGTTTTGCCAATATAGAAGCACTTTAATTAATATAGAGGTTAAACAAGGAGAAAAGGGAGGAAGGAAAGTATGCAGTGCCAGAGCCTGCTCTATATTTAATGGTTGTTTGGCTGTGTACTGTTTTTCTTTAGTTGTGGCCCAAGCTGTGGCTTCCAAATAGATGGAACCAACAAATCACGATGATTGCTCTTCACCACTTGGGATCTGGGCGGATTTACATCAATGTTATTTTCCAAATGGTGTGACTTTGATGGGTTTTGGATCAAATCCTAAGTGAGTTGGCATGGGTGAATTCCAACCTCATCTTTGCATACTCTTCAATAGCTTTTAACTCCTCAAATAGTCTATTAATAATTTAGCAGCAGAAATCATTAATGAAATGGCAGCACATGAAAGCTGGCAGTGACAAATATATCTGAGTTAAAAGCGACAGTTGAGGAAATTGCTACATCTATAGCACTAAAATGCATTTTATCAAGGCTGCCTCAAAGTGTATGAACAAACTGGTTGAAATACAGCTTCCTCTGCAGTAAAAGGTGAGATGCTATCCTATTCTTGGCCTTACACACAGGTTACTTCTGTTTGCCACCGTTATGTCTGATATAGCAAAGGACACTATACAAAGGCTTACTCCTGCCCCTGCCTAAAACATATTACTAAACAGATGTTATAGCAGTTATTATATAGGGCTTGAAACACAAGATCACCAATAAGTGCAGTATAACACTCTCTGTTCGTACGGTTAAGGGATAACACAACAAATTTTTCAATGGCTATCTGCTAGAGGGGAAGGTGAACCAAAATAGGACACGTTTTCTATTAGCTATCTCCACCTTCACCCCCATTTTAATATGAAATGAAGCTTAATAAAACTTAACTTACTCATCTGTGCCAAAATACTACTTGTATTATACTTCCCCCTATAACATATGTGTCATTTAATTTTTTCTAACAGAGCTTTTCTCCTTCCAAGCCCTTTGCCTAGGTGGGTGCCTCTACTTCCACCAAGGCTTCCTGTAATCCATCAAACTAAAAATATCTATTTGGTCCGACATAACTACTGCCAGGCAGTCTCACTGTCACATCTTTGGTGTAGCTGGTCATTCATGACATCTGCTCACTGAGGACTGAGCGAGATGTCCTTCACAATCCATCATTAGAATTCCATAACTGCTGGAACTAATGGCCATAGCAGGAGCTTTTCTTACCTCCTGTAGTTTGCTAGGTAGTTTCCAAATTTGCTTTGTTTTCTGTTTGGTCTTTGGGAGCTCAGCATGGGCTTTTTTGGCAAGTCACTTTGCGTATCCTGATGTGCAGAAAGGCAATTAACAAATGCATTAAATTTCTAAAAAAAATTTCTCAGACATAGAGATCTGCTTTAATGAGGGGTGGATGATCTTCTGAAACCTGGAGGCCACACATGGATCATCCATTGAACTTAGAAGGCTGCATCCACTCCTGTGACTCCTACCCCAAACATTTTGTCTTAAAAATATTTTTGTTTTAACTGAAAAAGCTCCCTAATATATCTGGGACACTAGTGATTTCAGGTATAATGACAGGATATTTGTAACATATAGTTTGGCCTTGAAAAAGGAAGATGAAGTAGTGAAGCTAGGTGGATGAAAAGTCATATTCTACTTGGTCAAGTGTCCCTTCATTCTCCCAGAAGGCTCCCCAGCATCTGTAGCATACTGGTGTTGAATGCTGCAGAAAGCTAGAAGAACTGTGGCAGTCTTTGAATTCAATCTCTATCCCAGTTCCTAATTAACTTCAGAATGATGAATGCCATAAGTATGGAATTCCTTATACTATTTCTGCTAGTATGAAACTTAATTTATCATTTGCTTCATATACATTTGTTTTGACTTGCATAATATTTTATGGGTAGCATGTAATCATTTGCAGTGGTCTTGCAAGGCTCAGAGAGAACACTTGGCAATCATGGGGATTCAGGAAGCTGTTTCCTATAATCCAACAGCCTTGTACAATGCATCAGTTACACTCTCCTTGTGGCCCCATGCAGCTTCTCATGCTGCCTGTCAGGGATCTTGTAAATGCCAGTTCTGTGGGATTTGCCAGGTTCTTTCAATAAAACCTAGGGAAGCGGATCCGAACAGTTTTTGGAGTTGTTGAGAAGCTGCTAAGGAGACTCCACTTTTATTTGCTTGCTTATTTTTCCTGGTTTCTGTCAATGAGCTCTAGGCAGCATACATGGCTCTTTTCCTCCTCCCTCTTTACCCTCACAACAACTTTGTGGATAGGACAGGCTAAGAGAGTATGACCGTCCCAAGATCCACCGGGGAGCTTCATGGACAAGTGAAGGTTTGAGCCCAAATCTCCTTAATCCTTAAACACTCTAATCACTGCACTATGCTTCCCATGGTGTCTGGTGGAAGCTGCAGAGTTCCAGTACAATCTCTGGGCATACATCCACTGAAGATAACTGCCAGAATTATTTAGAACCAGAAGAGAAAGCCTATTACAAATCTCAGCATACTACCTGACTGACTTTCTGTTATCAGGAGCTTGGGCTAGCTAATAATACGGATGATAGGTTTGGAGTGGCTGGGGTCTGAGTGCTGCTCCTTGAAACTGATAGTTTCTTCAACTAGCTTGCCACTGAAAGAATTTAAGGAGCTACACCCTCATGGTGTATCTGAGATGCCAGTTAGACAGTGCAGTCAGGAAGTTGTTAGATATGGAGCTCGTGTGTGTGTGTGTGTGTGTGTGTGTGTGTGTGTGTGTATGAGAGAGAGATGTTTATCTTAGCTTTAGCTTCCCTCACTCCATAGGCTGCAAATCAACTTGCATTTGCTTTGTGATTGGTCATTGGGAAGTAAACACAGGCTTCATTTTCAGGTTTGATTGCTCAAGCACAGATCTTCAAAGGAATTTCATGCCTGGAAGGAAAACATTGTAATGGGACACATGTGTTTCCCTTGACATGGAATTAGACCCTCACACTCACTGGAGGTTCAGATTAATGCAAAGAAAAGCAATCGTACCATTCTGATTTTTTTTTTGCAGGGGGGAATGATTTCAGGAGTCGGGACACTCTGAGAATTTACTGTGCTATATATAGTCTAAATGGCTGCCAGCCCCAAATCTAACCATTTCATAGCTGTATTGCAGAAACATACAGTCCTGGAGACAGAAAGGCATTGCAGTAATCTTCCCTTTCCCCCATTCTTAGCTGCAGACTTAGTTCATAGATTGATACAGTCTGCTTGTTTTCTGTTTTTCTTAAAAGCTCTTTCCTCACATACCTTCTGAGCTAAATTTCCATCAACATTCTGATTCCGGTGAGGCAGTTTTTAAAATGTCATTCCCCTCTAACTCATTCATCAATGTGTTACTTCTCTTTGTCACATTTGCTTCTGTGCACCAAGTATACTCTGTGCTTAGAAGCCATTGCCTCATTTTAGGTGGCCTTGTTTTGCTTTCAAAAAACATTCAAACATCATCCTTTTCTCTTAGAGGGAATTTTACTTGGTTATAGATAACTATACAACTTGAGGACATTAAGTTAAATATGACCACTTTGGCATTAATGGAATGCATATCTTCCTATGCACATCTGAAAAATCCTTCATACTGGCCTCACTTGTGACCAAGAAGTCCATTTCCCAGCTATTGAGCTCTTCCTTTACCCATTCAACTGTCCATTACTGCACCAGGCACTTACTGAGGAGACATGGATCCATCCCACAGATGTTAGAGTGACTTGCATTCCTGTAAAATGTTAGTATGGCAACCATGAACATCTAAAGATGTTGGCTTCTACTGAGCATCTTTTGGAACAATGGGTGTCATTTCTTCCTCATATTTGTACACAAAAAGCCTTGATCCTTAGATGTATGAAAGCTGACATTCAGCTTTAAAAGATGCTGTGATGGCAAAATTGCTAGTTTTGACAGCTTGCCTGTGGAGGCCTATCTGAGTTGTGATTAGCCACAAAAAGCATTCTGCAGACTCTTTCATAACTGTCATTCATCTTAAAAGCATGTGGAGTACATCTCAGGCACATCTGGCCATTACTGCACAACACTCATAATGGAAGAAATTTGTAACTGGCAAACCAGAAATGTTAGAGTTTCTTTGGTATTTTACTGGCTGTCTTAGCTATTTCTTTCTTTTCACTGGAATTCTCTGACAAAAGCATTGTGCTTCAGAAACAGCAAAGACAACCACCACCACCAATAACAAGAAACAACAAGAACCAGGATAGGGGTGATCTTCCTCCTCCAAATCACCCAAAACTGAGATAGAGGTCTGGGAGGCTTCTAGAACTTGGTTTCAAGAAGCAAAGAGGGCTGAAGTACAGATAAAAGAGTAACAAAATTCGTTGCAACTGGAAATGGAGTGTTGGATTTAAATTCTACACTCATGAGCCATGAGCTGCCAGAATTCAGGGAAGCTATCTGATAAAACTGGCCATAGGAAATGTGTTGTATCTTTATTGTTCTGAATTTTGGGTAACTTTGTACCTAGAATGCTGTGCAAAGAAATTGGACTATGGTAAGATTCTATTCATGCTTTCTGCATTTAAGGGGAATGGGGTTCACTATAAACAAGTAAGAATTGTGTTTTTTTGGAATCACCGCTTTTTAAGTGCCACTCATTTTATTATGGCTTCTTTTGAAACCATGTTTCTGCAGTGACTCATATGGTTGGAGAGAGATTAATAGGAGCTATGTAGGATGATTAATAATAGGGAGAAGCATTTGCTACTGAATTAAATGTTCATCTGTCACATTAGTCAGTCAAATTGCCTAGACAAAATAACTACTGGTTCCTTGGGTCTGTCTCATGTAATCAGAAAGACTTGCCTTAGGTGCCTTAATGGTTCTTGTGGTCTAAAAATGAAAAAGACCTCATGTGAATTATTAAATGTATTGAGGAGTAATGAAATACCAGTGTTGGGCTGTGAGGAAATAGCACTTAGAGTATGCAACCACATACACAATTCTGCATCACCACCCTCTGGATGTAGAACAGCAGCCAAATCTCATTTGTCATTTCATTAACTGTTCACCACACATGGCCAACAAAAGGGCAAGTGACAGTCAGTAAAAAATGATCTCTCTGCATCTGCTGAAGGAATGAAAAGAGCCTCCTTGGTACGTGCAGAGTCATGTGAAGAGCCTTTGGGTACACACATTTACATGCCCCTTTCCAATTTCAGCTTGGAGCAGGGCCAGTAAACATTGTCCTTCCATTGAACACGCAGAGAGAAACAGTGACAAGGATTGTCGAGTTAAAGATGCGATCAAAATGCTCTCATACATTTGGTGAGTCAGTAAAAAAGTGAACATGGCTACCAATGTGATTTCAATTGCAAATCTCTGACCTATGGAGGTTTCTAATGTTGCTTTTGCATCCAGTTGATGTCAACATAGAGATGAGAGTTCTAATCCAGGGGCCCTGAAACCTTCAAGGCTGTTCTTATCAGAAACCTTGTGCTAGCCCATGATTAAATGAAAGTCCTAGTTGAGCTAAAACTACTAGTGAAGTGTATCTGCACCGGAGCAGTTACTTTGAGGACAGGTCCTCTCAGAATCCCTTAGCCAGCCTGGCTACTGGCCAACCTGGTTAGGGGTGTCTGGAATTTGAAGTTCCCAAAGTAATTTTTTCTATCTGTATTTCAGATTAAGACCCAGAGGTTTCAGAACTACTGTAAATCATAGGTTTTCTGACCTGGTAGCATCTGCCACTAGTATTCAGTTATTTAGACTAGGACACATGTGCTTCAGTGGACTTTGGGATGGATCGCATTTAATAGTTTACTGTCAACACTGGGGCTGTCTTTAATGGAGACCAATATGCTGAGAACCATCTGCTCTGATTACTGTAATACAATATTTCAAGTAAACCAGGAATCATGCATTCACAAGAAAAGAAGTAAAGGGGGCAAAATATAGAGTAATGAATCTTAGCCTATAACCTTTTATTAAATGTAGTGAAGATATAAGAGCAAAAGAACATGAGGACGTTTTATTTAAGAATGACACAGAGGTACAACTACAGATGCTTATCCACCAAGCTGTAGTTGACCTGTATGTATGTACAGCTGTTGGGCAGCTTTGGATCCCTGCTTATTTTGAAGGCACATAATTTCTGCAAGACGCAGGAGCATGCCTTTGTCAGAAAGAGCAGTATTTTATACTTGATGGGATGTCCTCACTATTTCCATTTGCAAATCATCAGAAGCTCTGTGAGCAGTGGCCTGCAAAAAGTGCAATGGCATTTTTAAAAATAGCAATAGAAAGAGAACTCATAGGAACACTCTTAAATGTCTGCTGACCAAGGGAAAATGATAAACACATACAAAGCCAACCATGAATCTATTTATTGGTACCTGCCAACTGCCTCTTGGTTTTCAGTCAACAATTTTACTCACCTCCCTGGTTTCTGAATCCAGTGTTATCATGGGAGTGCTTCCATGGTATATATTTGAAACCACTGTGACTTAATTGAGGGAATCAGAAAACATGAGGTATTTGGGTTAGGGGCTACAGAGGCATAGATCTATAATGGTGCAGTGCAATCTCTGGCACCTTTGTTAATCAGCAAAATGACAGATTTATGTTCAGCTGGCAGGATAGCTCAGCGAGAAAGCACCTGGTTTTGGAGTCAAGGATCTGGAGTTCGATTCTCCACTGTCCTTTGTAGGAGAAGCACCATCTGGTGTGATCTTGGACAAACTACAAAATGCTCCCAGAATGAGGGAATGGCAAAGCACTTCTGTGTAATCTATAATCATGGAAAAGGTCACTGTAAGTCAGAATCAACTTGACAGGTTGTAATTATTATTATTAATAAGTTCAGGGAGTAACAGAAACAAAAGTACATGCCCTCTGATTCTCTTATGGTCTACTGAGATGCCTACTGAAAGCTAAACATGAGCCATGTAGTGCAGTTTGGAACATTTACAGTTCTAGAGTGCATCAGTGGAAGTAAAGCATTGCATAGATCCATGTTACCGTGCTATTTTGCTTCAGTCCAGCCTCCCTGCGGATATTGTGCCCGGTTCTGGGTACCACAGTTTAAGAAGGAAACCAGCAATTTGAGGAGGATATGGGTATTAAAGCCAAAGCTTACAAGGAATGGTTAAAGGATGCAAATATATTTATCCCGGAGAAGAGGAGAGCAACAGGTGATGTAATAGCTGTCTTCAAATATATGAAGGGCTCTCAGACTGAAGCAAACAAACTTGTTTTCTGCAGCACCAGAGGGGAGGAGATGAACCATGGTTGACTCATAGATTGGGATGGGGGAGTTTCTTACCTCAGAATTTCAGAGAATGCCCCCTTCCCCCAGTCATGAAGCATCACTAAAATGAACTAATAGATTCAAATCACAAGGGAGCAGATTCTTGACAGAGACTGCAGTGTGGTTAGCGGTGCACATTATTCTTTGTGATAGCAAAGGCAGAATAATAGAAAACAATCTTTTCCAAAAACTTTATATACAGTGGTTTTGGAAGTGTTTCTCAAAAATTCATTGATCACAATGTTTTCACTTAGTTAACTCCTACTTCAATGTCACCTGCAACAATACATTCTGTGATGTTTAGTTGGGTAGAATTTGGAAGGACACCAACGTCTAAACAGTTGTGGTCATGCCAGTTGAGCCTCCTGTTTGGACAATTCTGTACAGAATTCTTGGAGAAGAGTTACAGGCTACACCTCTGTGTACCTGAAATTTGTATGCATGGTCCACCATGCATGAGTATGCTTCCATTATCTTTCATTCTGTAGTATAGCCTGTACCTTTTGACCACTGAGTGGCAGCAAAAACATAGATCCGCACTTTCAGACTTCCAGTCAATTGAAATAGTGCAAAGTCGTAGACACAGCAGGGGTTTACAAGTTACTATTTTTCTTCCTGCACCAATAGTAGGGAAGAAATGGCCAATAATCTTATTGTAAAAACTACACTAATAGAATGCTGTGAAAAGGCGGAGTCCTGGTAAACCAAAATCTTCACAGAGATTTTACTGTCTCTGATATCCCTTGTCATTATATGGTAACATTATAGTAACATAAAAACAGAGATGTGTTGAAGTAAATAAGTAATTTACCAGACCGATCTTTAAAATAATATCTTTGTAAAACAAGGAATATTAGATAATAAGAGGCTTGCCATATTTAACAGTAAAATGCATTCCTTTAAAATCAGGACTATGCCTCCATATATGACCCATGTGGGACAGCACACACCTTAGTCCCCCCCCCCCAGTTTACTTGCACATGCTGTTCCTCCTCCCTGTTTCCCTCATGTTCGAAAGATCCGAAGGGAGGTTCCAAACGTCTTCCATCGAACATGCTTAGAATACTCCCCACAGCCTTGATTCTCTAAGATTTCCAGTTGTGGGAGGATTCCAGACCTATTCAACTGGAAAATTGTTAAACTCTATTTCAGACCTCCCTGCTTGATACAAAAATGTTCTGGAGTGGAGTGCAGCCCTGCTTCCCCCTCTGTGGGTTCAGGCAGTAGGAGCAGAATTGGATTCACCTGTGGTTTGCTTATAATGTTTGGATGTGGGAAAAGCTGTGGGGAGACACAGCCTTGCTGGGAAGGAACACAACCACAGTGCACACTTCATCGCACAAATGAGGCGCATTGCTGAGTCCCCGGTGGTGAAAGTTCTGCAGGAATTTAAGCTATGTACTAAGTTCAAAATCTAGATAAATCTCTCTTCGATGGAAGTCCAGCAGCTGAAAGGCCTGCCCAATGCCCACTGAGAACAGAACCAAATGGATGACTATTTGCCCCTCGCAGCTTTACAAATAGTTGCAGTGACTTCAGTCCTGCCAGCACAAGCTCTTGTGAAGGCAGGAGTTTCTGAGTGACTCAGGCAGAGATGGGAAATGTTTGGTTATTGGACTACAGCTCTCTGTGGTAATGCTTGCTGTGGGATTATGGGAGTTCTTTTTTTTTAAAAGAACGTTCCCATTTCTGGAATTAGGACACTCTTGGTACAAAAAGTGGTTCTTCCTAAGGATTGTCTGTGAATTCTGTGTATACGACAACCACTCTGCTCCTGACACATGATGCAATGCACATCATGCATTATATGTTCTTGCTAGTGTTACTTTAAATATGTAAATAAGGAGGTGAATATTTATTCTTATCTGAACAGGAAACATTTTAGAACTGAGGAGAACGTGCAGCATAGCACTGTTCTGTAAATTTTAAATACATTCAGAATGTTTTCGACTTTGCATTGGAGTAAATTTCAACTGTTGAAATTTGCCTCTGTTCTACATTTGCTTGCAAAAGGCTTATTTTGTTGTTCTAATCAACACTGTACTGGAAAGGTACAATAGTTATAATTGTCCCCAGTGTGCCAGGTGTGTTCTTTTTGTGACAAACTACATAAACATTAAGTCATTTCTGATTTTAGAAAACATTCCACTCCAGACATTATAGTCCATACTCATCCAATGGTCTCCTTTTTGGATAGAATTCATGGGTCATGATTGAATTGGACAGCCTTGCAAGCAAGCAAGCACTAACAGTCATTTAAAGAGAGGACTTTATAAACACACACTCACAAACAGCAATCTATAGAGAGAAACTGAGGCTGTCCTACTTTGGGCACATTATGAGAAGGCAGGATCTCTGGAAAAAGCAATAATGCTGGGAAAGGTTGAAGGCAGCAGGAAAAGAGGAAGACCAAATATGAGATGGATTGAATCCCACAGGCATGAGTTTGCAAGAGCTGAGCAGGGCTGCTGAGGACAGGACATTTTGGAGATCACTTATTCATGGCATCGCTGTAAGTTGGGGGAGACTTGATGGCACTTAACAACAACAAAGAGAGAACTAGTCTCTGCAGAGTAGGACACACTGCCACCTTAATGGACCTTACATACGTAGCAGGCTTCTGCCTATGTCCTGAGATTTTCTGGTCTCTTCCTTCCCATTGCAGTCACTTTCGCCTGCTGAAAAGCTGCGGCTGCCGGCTGGGCAATGTTTGGAGTAGCATTAGGTTTGGAATGGGGACCTGCAGCTTGGAGAGTCAACAGGTTTGCAGGGAGGGTAGAGGGGCAATGCCTTCTGCTTGTACAGTGGGATCTACAAATTGTATGCTATTCATTTGATTGTGAAGGAGTCACCTTACAGTTCAGAAAAATAACACATCACTCTTTTTTGTATTCTCTCTGTTTTTCACATTCATTTAAACACTGACATGCAGATGAGGCATCTTTTCTTAAGTTGAAGAATTGGCTTATTTTTTTTAATGAAGCATTGTCTACATTTGGGACAAGTTATTTTCACTGACTCTGCAAGATGTCTCTTCAGCATTTAGTATAGTGACTTAGTGTTTCATTCCAAGTGGTCATTTTGAACTCATGTACCAGAGAGAAAAGATGGAGAAAATATACTACAGCTATTATCACGATGGCATATTCTTTGAGACACCTCTGGGGAAAAAAAGCCGTTTGCCAACATTCCTGAAGTGAGATTGATGGATGACATTTTTCTTATTCATTGATAATTTCAGAGTCAAATCAGATGACAAGTTTAGTATGTTTTTAGAAGAGGTTTGCCTCAATTTATAGAAAGAAGACTATTAAAACATGAGATTTTCCTCACCTGTGTATCTTGCATTTAACATGTTTTGTTTTGTGATTGGTCATTGGAAAGACTTAATTTGCAAGTTTAATTTTTGGGGCATGAGGAAACACTACTGCTGGAGGGAAAACAGATTAATCATAGGGAACATGCATCCCCTTGAAGTCTAATTTGACCCTCAGTGTAAGAAAATCAAACAGTGGTGCTGGACCAAGGAAGGAAGGAATATGTTTGGAAAGAAAACAGTTGCTACTATTGTTCTGTTTGTGTAAAAGTCTGTGTTGTGTAATAAAAGCAAGTTTCTCATTTTTCTACTTGGATAAGAGGTTGAACAACACTTAGGAACTTAAGAATAGAGATGGGGGTATTCATATTAATATACGAATACCCCCGCACAGCTGGACTTAAGGAGGGTCTCGCCCCCTGGGACTGGACCATCCACTCATGTGTCTGGCGGTAGCAGCCTTGCTCTTGCTTCCAATCACTCCTGGAGCTCCGCTTGGCTAGCCATTCCTGGCAATGGGAGGGAGGACGAGTCTCTCTGCAAGGCTGCTGAGTTGCTAGCTGAGGAGGAAGAGAGCGGCGCTCCGGGAATGATTGGAAGGAAGAGTGAGGCCGCCACTGCCACCAGACGTGTGAGTGGACTGTCCGGCCCCAGGAGCCAGACCCTCCTTAAGTCCAGCTGTGTGGGGGTATTCGTATACGAATTTGAATACCCCCATCTCTACTTAAGAACTCTGAAGTATTCTAAATATGTATTGTTTGCCTTATTAGGCTATAAAGCCTTATTGTTCATTTTTACTCTTGGAAGTGTCTGTATCTTGATAGAAATGCTTCTGTATTTCAATACTCCTGTGGTTTGTATTCAAGTACAACTTCAGCTCACCTTTTAAGCATTTAAGTATTTGTGCCTCCAGCTTTGTTTATAGCTGTAAGGATGATTTTTGCCTGTGATCTCAAAAGCTACATGTTTGTAAAAGCTTTGGATTTTATGTTTTTCATACATAACCTAGAAATCATGTAAATAAATAGAGAACTTGTACAGAATTAACAAGTTTGGAGTTGCCTGGAATTATTGCAACAATGAAGACACTTAAAATCAGATTCCCAGATGTTTGGAGATGTTTATAATGATTACTGATTTCATTCTGGTATTAACCCTTTACTGGAATGTCAGCTATGACGAATCATAGAATCTGTTCTCTTTGCCTGGGAGGTCTATAAATCTTTGTGGGACTCCTGGGGGAGTCAGTTGTCCTAATCAGGTTCTGACAATGTGGTATGGTATAATGCATGAGACATATTTTATTTGTGCATCTGAGATGTAAATGGGGACTCTTCATCATTCCTAATCGTAACAATAGCAATAATAGTAATAGCAACATGTGTTTACACATGCGATGGGAAAGATATGTTGGATAGCTGTGAGGAGGTGGCTTCTGAAAAAGGCAAGGCCCAAGCCTTGGAAGCACTGCTCCCTCACAAAATCTTTCTACTCAAAACCAAAGAGTATGAACAGAACAATTACTGTGTGAACAGATACAAATATATTCTATTGCCTTGTGTATGGGACAGAGAAGAATTTAGCCCTCTTTTTCTATTTGAATACTAAGCAGCTATCTTCACCAGCCTGTCACATTTCAGTAAGTGGTAGTCAGGTTTTAATGCATAGCTTTTAAGTTTTCCAAGTGATTTGAAGATAAAGGTCTGGAAACATAATCGCAGGAATGAAATTGCATTCAGTAAAGCTGAAGCAAATTCCAAGACATTATTCAGTAATGTATTAGATCAGAAACAAGGATGACTCTGTAGTATACACTGCCAATGACATGTTTCATGTAATTGGATTCTCTGGGCATTGAATAATGGTTGAGAACAATATAAGGAACATTATTTGCCATAGTAGACCTGGTACAATATTGTATCTGTATGCCCCAGATTTAAAGTATACTTTTCACAATTATTGATACTGCTGATATCTGACGTATATATTGCCTTTAAAAGGCACTTTGCATTATAGTATTACTGTTGTTGTAATCCCTAACAACATTGATCCATGCACTGGTAATCTCTAGGATTGACTACTGCAATGCTCCCTACCTGGGGCTGCCTCTGGAGGCGATACGTAAGCTGCAGCAGATGCAAAATGCAGCAGCCAGATTTATATTGGGAGTTCAACAATATGATCACATCTACCCAATTCTTGCATGTCTGCATTGGCTCCCTGTATGCTTTGGTGCCAAATTCAAGGTGCTAGTATTAAACTATAAAGCCCTTAATGGTTTGAGACCTTGTTACCTGATGGAGTATCTCTCCCTATGATTGTCCACCTGTGCCACCCAGTCCAGTTTTGCATTTGTGTGGCCACCCCTGGAGAGGCCCGGAAAACTACCACCAGGAACTGGGCCTTCTTGGTGGTGACCGCAATGCTATGGAGTGCACTTCCTGTGGATGCATGCCAGGCTCCCTCCCTTCTGGCCTTCAGAAAATGGGTCAAAACTATACTGTTTGAAGAGGCCTTTGGAAACAACATACCCCTGTGGCATCCTCATGGTTCCATGAAGTGGTGATTGTTTTGATTTGCCGTCTAGGTTTCTTTTTCTTTAGATATTCGGATTTAATGTTCTTCTGGATCTCACTATTTATGCCTTGTGAATGGGAATGTGTAGCTGTGGTTTGTTTTTAAATGTTATTAGCCACCCAGAGTAGTACCTCAGCACTAGATGGGCAGGGTATAAATGCAATGAATGAATGAATGAATGAATGAATGAATACTGAAAGGGTGTGTCACACTCACGGGAGGGCGTGTCATGCTCGCGGGTGGGTGTGTTGTGCTCGCGCGCATATGCGCAAGTGCGACATGCCCCCATGAGCACGACACACACCCCCACAAGCGCGACATGCCCACTGTTCATGCGTGCAGGGGGGCGGAGATCCGTCTCCGCGGCCCAGTCCTGGGAAGCCCACGGACTGGCACCGGGCCGGGGGTTGGGGACCCCTGCACTACACCACACCGAGTTCTCAAGTCTAGCGTTACATTTTCCCATAGGGATATCATCATCTTTCTTATGCTTATGAACAGTTTTTTTTTTTAAAATAAAATACTTACTGAGTTGGTACTCCATATTTTTCCTTCACTTGCTTTGTTTCTCACTATCACTTTAGATAGGTATACTTTTAGGTGAAGCCAGTCAAAATGAAAGATTGGCAAGAAATACAAATCTGTTTTGTTACGTTTACTTTCATAAGATGATACATTTCTACTACTACATCAGATTATTTTATACTATATAAACTAAAATGAGTTTTTGATCCACTGCTTTCTATCCAGGGATGAATGTTATGTCCACATCTATAATATCAGAATCATAACTACTTTACAGAAGCACAGAAACACTTGGAAATATATTCTCCTTTCAGTAGTTTTGCAGACTCAGATGTGGATATTTTCTTTCACCTCCCTCCCTCCCTCTTGTCCTTGTCTCTTATTTTTCCCTTTACCATTCTCCATGGACTTAACCCGGTATTTGAATTATTATTGGAAGGGGAAAAAAAGGTTGCAAAAGTAGCCTGCAGATAAATCTACACCTGTCCACGTGTTGTTTAGCTGCAACTAGCAGCTGCTCTAGGTAGGACAGCTAATGGTGAGGGATGCTCGGGGTTGCATTTGAACAACACACCTATAAAACAAGTTCTAAATTATTATTATTATTAGTTTTACTTAAATGCCGCATTTCTCCCAACAAGGGACCCAAAGCGGTTCAAAGTTGGTACTAGATATTCATTCTGATGCTGTTTCTGGAAAAAAAAATCCACACAAATCTTAAAATGGAGGTTAACATGAACAGATTGGCAGGGTGGTATTTGTACTGTTACATTTCCCACACTTCTCTGAGGAGTTCAGAGTAGCCTAACTGGGTGGCACCTGCCCTGCCTTCACCAAAAGCAGGCAGCAAGACCGTACAGAAGCCACTGGCAATCCTAGAACAGTCAGTGTCTATTTGTTCCACAGGAGCCGAAGAACAGGAGCTCTTTAAAGCCTAAGGTAGTAAGCAACATCAGAATACCACCCATGATCTGTTGGAGGGTGGGGGTCTTTTGTTTTCCTTTTGTTCTTTGCAACCTCACATGCTGCCTTTAGTAGATCTGGTTAGGAGGGACCTTTCTAGGCTAGGGTGACTATCAATATATCCAGCACTAACCAATTGTTCCTTCCCTGCCTCTGAGTTCAATGAGAGCCTTGCCTGTCTGTTCTGTGTCTCTTTCCTCATCTGTTGTCTTGTTGGAAGCAGTGAGTTTGATGAAGTCTGTTGTTGAGAGCAATCATGTTTGTCAGTTTGCTGTTTGATCTCTCCTACCGTAAGTAATGAAACCGTTTACTCTTTCTCCTACTGATGTCTCAGAATGAGCTGTTGAGATGTAAGTGCCAGTTAATGAGAAAAGGGGTGAACTACTTTGGGGAACTTATTCTGCTCTGTGAATCCCTGCACTTCTGCTGTGCACCTAGAGGAATTTAACCAAAATTAACCAAAACTCTGCAACATGCTCAGCCATTACAGTAGAGACAGGGCTGGAAAGCGATAAGATGCTCCTGACCTGTTAACATTGTGCTCACCCAGACTTGGTTTCCTTTGGAAAAAGAACATTGGTAGAGATTTACTTCTTAATATTGATATTCTTTTACCAAAGCTTGGACATCATCATGGCCATTTTGATTTTGGGTGTGGCGTCCAAATCAGTCTCCTAGGTTTTTCAAACAATACATTCTTCTCTTTCATTTCCCATTTAGACCTTTACTGGTCAGCTGAAATGGATCTCTTTTCTCAGTAAATGACCTAAGTACTCTAGCTTTCTGAATGTTGTGTGTTTTATAATTTTTTGGTTTTTATTTGTTTGCTTTAAGTATTTCTTTGTTGGTTGCCCTCTCAGAATTGCCTTACTAGTGTTTTGTAAAAACTGTTTTTATGTACAAGTATACAAGTGAGAATAGATGAAAGTACAGCATATAATCACTCCAGCTGCAAATTTTTCTGCTTCAAGAAACAAGCAACTCCTTGTCCTCTGGCAGTTTCTAAAGCCCTCTGCCTCTTTCTTGCGCTCTGCATCTTTCACTCAGAAACTGCACTCTGCCCCTTTTCTTCCCAGACTTAGATTACATCTTCTTGAGCTAAGAAGGAGAAATGTATGCATTTGCCCCAGTCTTAAGGAGTGTCAGCTATTGGGACCAATCAGCTAACAACCTCCCAAAGGAAATAAGGAATCTTGTGGTACCTTAAAGACTAAACATTTATAATATGGATAAGCTTTCTGGGAATGGTTGCCCTTAACAGAAGGAAGGTATGCTTGCCTGACTCATCGTCCAGTTAGGGCAGGTGACTCCCCATAGCCTCCTCTTTGAACCACAGGCTATCCCTACAGATCTGGCTAGCAAGTCTGACTAACATAACCTGTCTTTCTCACTGTATTAAGTCTCAGTTGCCCACCTCGTCTTACAACTATGTCATGCAAATGTTTTTGGCACTATAGTCATGTCTACTAGGAGTTCCTCTTAATGCTCAGAGGTGCTATTTCAAAACATTTTATTTATTTGCTGTTCGACAGGAGCTGAATTTATTTATTTATTTATTTATTCATTCATTCATTCAACATCTATACTACCCAATAGTGCGATACACAATTTCTGGGTGGTTCTACAAAACAGAACAACACCAATTATAAACATCAACAGCAATAAACAATAAATAATAAAGGGACGACATGACTTGCCAAAACCTAACTCAAGTAAACAAATTTAAAGCACAGTTGGACACGAAGTAATATGCATTAATAAAAGGCAGCTTTGAACAATTCTGTTTTTAATAGCTTCTCAAAAACTGAGAGGAGTGCATCTGGCACACTTCTACTGGGAGTTTATTCCATAAGTAAGGGGCCACAACCGGAAATGCCCCGTAGTAACTTTTCTGTCCTCCTTATTTAACAAACAAAACATCTGACATTCATGAGTGAAACAAGTTGTAATGATCTAGTTGTTCTTTGTTTTCAGTCAGCATGAACAGATAAAGGAAATACGGATCCACAATACTGACAGTGAAAGCACAAGCACACATTTTGAAAGGATATCATTATTTTCTTTATTCCAAGTTGAGAACTAAAGTTCAAACAAAAGAGGCTGAAGATGGATTATGCTGCACTCAGATCAAATTTCTTTAATGTGTGTCTTTTCCTGCCTTACCCATTACTCTTAGTATAAGCTGTAGGGCACAGCACCATTTGTTCTGTCACAGAGCTCATTATCTGCCTTCACCAAAAGGCATCATACACCAGCCTTTCCTAAATAGGCACCTTGAATATAGCTTGGACTACAGTTCCCATCATCCCCTGCCAGAATGTTTCCTCTGCTTGCTGCAGGTTGGTCTACACTTACTACAAAAAATCCTCACTTATACTATAAGCATCATTGCAAATGGTATTCTTACTGATCTAAATTTCGGATTATCCAAATGGTTGAGAGGTCCCCCCCACAGTTTGGAATGGGATTTTAAAAGACACTTTAGCCTGCTTCTCTTCTTTCGGATTCTCTTCTATTGGATAAAGCAATAGGTGCTCCTGTGGCTTTGATGTTTGCCTACCATTATCGTTCACAGCTGTGAGTTCTTTGTATTACAGTGTTTATTCTCCAGCCAGATGATCCACTCTGATACCGCTGAATGACAGCAACACTTCCTCCTTCCAATCTGTCACCTCCTTGCTCTGACTAGCACATTAGGAAAGCAGATAACCCTTTATTTTCACAGGTAGCACTGCATCCCCTCTTTCCTCAGTGTGAGTTAGCTGATACACAAAGGCTAGGTACGTCGCAACAGAGGGTTTACTTCCCTATTTGGCAAGACTTCTGAAGGAATTCGTAGGCTGGACACTTGAAGTTTCTAATTAAATAATAATAAATAATACAGGGCCTAGAAGTAGATTTTTTCCTATGGAGCTGTTCGTGGCACAAAAGTCGGTGTGGAGTCTTACATCGACACTTTCTCCTTCACATCAAATTTTGCAGCAATGCACCATATTAAAGTTTCCATGATGTGCTTAATTTATATGCTTTGTACAATGTATGCAATATCCACATTCTCTAATTTATTTCTGTATATATGTACACTTTTAAAAATGTTTATGGTAGTGGTATTTATTTACAAGCTTTATCTTTAACAAAATGACTAGCCCTCCTGATAACAGTAGTGTAAAACAAGGTGGGCAACAGAGCAATTGTTGTAAACGTTGTAAACATTGATGACGTTTCGGTGCCAGGTCAAAACCTTCCTGTTCCAGAAGGTTTTTAATTGAAATAATATCAACTGTGGGTTCTGATGGCAATTTTTAGAGCATTGTATTTTTAATTGTGTTTTAATTGTTTTATCTTTTTGTCTTTTTATTGTATGCCATTTGTTGTAAGCCACCCAGAGACCTTTGGGTAGTGTGGCCGGCATATAAGTTAAATAAATAAATAAATAAATAAATAAATAAATAAATGTTGTTGTTGTTTAGTTGTTAAGTCGTGTCCGACTCTTCATGACCCCATGGACCAGAGCACGCCAGGCCCTCCTGTCTTCCACTGCCTCCCGGAATTTGGTCAAATTCATGTTGGTAGCTTTGATGACACTGTCCAACCATCTCGTCCTCTGTCGTCCCCTTCTCCTCTTGCCTTCACACTTTCCCAACATCAGGGTCTTTTCCAGGGAGTCTTCTCTTCTCATGAGATGGCCAAAGTATTGGAGCCTCAGCTTCAGGATCTGTCCTTCCAGTGAACACTCAGGGTTGATTTCCTTCAGAACGGATAGGTTTGTTCTCCTTGCAGTCCAGGGGACTCTCAAGAGTCTCCTCCAGCAACACAATTCAAAAGCATCAATTCTTCGGCGGTCAGCCTTCTTTATGGTCCAGCTCTCACTTCCATACATCACTACTGGAAAAACCATAGCTTTGACTATGCGGACTTTTGTCAGCAATGTGATGTCTCTGCTTTTTAAGATGCTGTCTAGGTTTGTCATCGCTTTCCTCCGAAGAAGCAGGCGTCTTTTAATTTCGTGGCTGCTGTCACCATCTGCAGTGATCATGGAGCCCAAGAAAGCAAAATCTATCACTGCTTCCATATCTTCCCCTTCTATTTGCCAGGAGGTGATGGGACCAGTGGCCATGATCTTAGTTTTTTTGATGTTGAGCTTCAGATCATTTTTGGCGCTCTCCTCTTTCACCCTCATTAAGAGGTTCTTTAATTCCTCCTCACTTTCTGCCATCAGAGTGGTATCATCTGCATATCTGAGGTTGTTGATATTTCTTCCGGCAATCTTAATTCCGGTTTGGGATTCCTTCAGTCCAGCCTTTCGCATGATGTATTCTGCATATAAGTTAAATAAGCCGGGGGACAATATACAGCCTTGTCGTACTCCTTTCCCAATTCTGAACCAACCAGTTGTTCCATATCTAGTTCTAACTGTTGCTTCCTGTCCCACATATAGATTTCTGAGGAGATAGATAAGGTGGTCAGGCACTCCCATTTCTTTAAGGACTTGCCATAGTTTGCTGTGGTCGACACAGTCAAAGGCTTTTGCATAGTCAATGAAGCAGAAGTAGATGTTTTTCTGGAACTCTCTGGCTTTCTCCATAATCCAGCGCATGTTAGCAATTTGGTCTCTAGTTCCTCTGCCCCTTCGAAATCCAGCTTGTACTTCTGGGAGTTCTTGGTCCACATACTGCTGAAGCCTACCTTGTAGGATTTTGAGCATAACCTTGCTAGCGTGTGAAATGAGTGCAATTGTACGGTAGTTGGAGCATTCTTTGGCACTGCCCTTCTTTGGGATCGGGATGTAGACTGATCTTTTCCAATCCTCTGGCCACTGCTGAGTTTTCCAAACTTGCTGGCATATTGAGTGTAGCACCTTAACAGTGTCATCTTTTAAGATTTTAAATATTTCAACTGGAATGCCATCACCTCCACTGGCCTTGTTGTTAGCCATGCTTTCTAAGGCCCACTTGACTTCACTCTCCAGGATGTCTGGCTCAAAGTCACCAACCACACTATCTGGGTTGTCTGGGACATCCAAATCTTTGTGGTATAATTCCTCTGTGTATTCTTGCCACCTCTTCTTGATGTCTTCTGCTTCTGTGAGGTCCCTACCATTTTTGTCCTTTATCATTTCCATCTTTGCACAAAATGTTCCTTTAATATCTCCAATTTTCTTGAACAGATCTCTGGTTTTTCCCTTTCTATTATTTTCCTCTATATCTTTACACTGTTTATTTAAGAAGGCCCTCTTGTATCTCCTTGCTATTCTTTGGAAGTCTGCATTCAATTTTCTGTAACTTTCCCTATCTCCCTTGCAGTTTGTTTCCCTTCTCTTCTCCGCTATTTGTAAGGCCTCGTTGGACAGCCACTTTGCTTTCTTGCATTTCCTATTCTTTGGGATGGTTTTTGTTGCTGCCTCCTGTACAATGTTACGAGCCTCCATCCATAGTTCTTCAGGCACTCTGTCCACCAGATCTAGTTCCTTAAATCTGTTCTTCACTTCCACTGTGTATTCATAAGGGGTTTGGTTTAGATTATACCTGACTAGCCCAGTGGTTTTTCCTACTTTCTTCAGTTTAAGCTTGAGTTTTGCTATAAGAAGCTGATGATCAGAGCCACTATCAGCTCCAGGTCTTGTTTTTGCTGACTGTATAGAGCTTCTCCATCTTTGGCTGCAGAGAACATAATCAATCTGATTTCGGTATTGCCCATCTGGTGATGTCCATGTGTAGAGTCGCCTCTTGTGTTGTTGGAAAAGAGTGTTTGTGATGACCAGCTTGTTCTCTTGACAAAACTCTATTAGCCTTTGCCCTGCTTTGTTTTGAACTCCAAGGCCAAACTTACCTGTTGTTCCTTTTATCTCTTGACTCCCTACTTTAGCATTCCAATCCCCTATAATGAGAAGAACATCTTTCTTTGGTGTCAGTTCTAGAAGGTATTGTAAGTCTTCATAGAAATGGTCAATTTCAGCCTCTTCAGCATCAGTGGTTGGTGCATAAACTGGGATTACTGTGATGTTGAAAGGTCTGCCTTGGATTCGTATTGAAATCATTCTATCATTTTTGAGATTGTATCCCAGTACAGCTTTTCCCACTCTTTTGTTGACTATGAGGGCTACTCCATTTCTTCTACGGGATTCTTGCCCACAATAGTAGATATGATAATCGTCTGAATTGAATTCGCCCATTCCCGTCCATTTTAGTTCACTGATGCCCAGGATGTCAATGTTGATTCTTGCCATCTCCTGTTTGACCACATCCAGCTTACCAAGGTTCATAGATCTTACATTCCATGTTCCTATGCAGTATTTTTCTTTGCAGCATCGGACTTTTCTTTCACTTCCAGGTGCGTCCGCAGCTGAGCGTCCTTTCGGCTTTGGCCCAACCACTTCATTAGCTCTGGAGCTACTTGTCCTTGTCCTCCGCTCTTCCTCAGTAGCATGTTGGACGCCTTCCGACCTGAGGGGCTCATCTTCCAGCGTCATATCTTTTAGCCTTTTGTTTCTGTCCATGGAGTTTTCTTGGCAAAGAAACTGGAGTGGCTTGCCAGTTCCTGCTCCAGGTGGATCGCGTTTAGTCAGAACTCTCCACTATGACCTGTCCATCTTGGGTGTCCCTGCACGGCATAGCCCATAGCTTCTCTGAATTACTCAAGCCCCTTCGCCATGACAAGGCAGCAATCCGTGAAGGGGAATGAATGAATGAATAAATAAATAAATAAATAAATAAATAAATAAATAGTTAACTTGGTTGTACTGAGAAACTGGATGAAATGCTCCCATACGCATGAAATATCCGATGATTGCATTGGAACAATGCACCGAGTCAACAAGTTTCCCCTTCACCATTTCCTGATATTTGTTTTTTGAACCTCAGCAAAATTAATGCTGATAAGCAACATGATAAATACATATGTTAATAATAATGATACTTTTGAAATTGGTCTACTGAGTCAAGGATAAATGAATCATAAAATGGTACCTGTAGCAACTTGGTTTCACTGATTCATTCAGTTGATTATTTAATGCATTGACTTGGGAGTATGAACTCAGTGTATTTTTTGAAGTACTGTACTGGAAGATGAGACTGCCCATTCAGGTTCACAATCTAATAACCATGATATATATATAAAACAGCAGGAGTAGGGAAAGAAGGGGAAAGCAAGCAATGGTAGAGCAGCTTGTTTTTGAATTGGTGGGCAGAGTTACGTGTCTCCCAGCCCCCTTGCCAGGATGTCCTGTTGGAGAGATGGATAGTGACCCAGTCTCTCAATGGCTTTTGGTCTGCTGGTTGAGGATGAGAACAGAGTGTTCTTCCTATCAGCTCTCAAACTCATGATCTCTACCTTTAATACTTTAATATAGTCAGTCCTGTTTCCATTGAGACTTCCCACTGATCTGTAATTTTCTGTTGTGTCACTGGCTCTTAGATTCCTGCATGAGATTACTGGTAGGATGGCTGGGGTAACAAGACCTTCCAGTCCAGCAATCGGATTTCTCTCTGTTGTTGGATTTCTGTCCATCAGCCATGACAGAATAATTGGATACAATTTGGCACCTACAATGGAATATCCTAATCTTTTTCACAGTAAAACACATTCAATTACTGCCACTTTGCTCGCTTTCCTAGCTTTAATGGTGTCCCAAACCATCAGCTGAGGCAGCTGTTTCACCATATTTTATTGCTGAGTTGGATAGATGGCATATTTAGCTAGCACTAGTGGCTTAAAACCAGGCATTCTGTAGCTAGAATGGGAGAATTCAGCTTGAATGGGAAGCCTTCCAGGCAGCTTAAGCTATTTGCCTAGTCTGATCCTTACATCTTTGTTTCCACTGCACTGGAAACAAATGCTTTTAGAATGTTTTTAGAGAATTCCCATGCTATGAAGCGAATAATATGCTCCAATCCATTACAAATACAAACAACAGAAGCAAACAGTTTTCGTATATGAGTGTATACAAAACCACTGCCTTAATAGTCACTCAAAATTCTTACCCAGGATGAATGGTTCAGCCATGTAATGTATTAGCATTAGCCACCAAGTTTTTAAAAAGCAACGCATTATGCACAGTTTAAAGAGTAATAAATAATTTGATAATCTTAATATATATTTAAAAAACGCAGAAGGGCCCCCAAATGATCAAAATTGCCTCAGATTAGCCCCAGAAGTGTTTTAGAAGTAACAGGGAAAGACTACTGGTTGCAAAGAGAAAAAAAATGCTATGATATTTCCAGCTATCACGTTGCTTCAGAAATAATGCTATTATGCCTTCATTGTTATTATTTCTAATCAATTTGCCTCTGACTTACGGTGACCCTATGAATGAGTCCAAAATGTCCTGTCATTAAAAGCCGTGCTTAGCTCTTGTGAACTCAAGGCCACTGGTTGTTTTTTTTAATCAAGTCAATCCATCTCTTATTTGGTCTGTGATGAGACCAAACCCTATGATGAGGCTCTATAGTGAGACAATCCCAAATGAAACATGTAGATTATTCCCATCCTAATACATTATGGGAATTTCTGTTACTTGTAACTTGCTACTTCCAAGGCAATTCCCTGAATACAAAGGAAAGAGAGAGAGGGAGAGAACAGGGAAGGCCCAATATATTTTTCTGCCTCACACAAATGGCAAGATGGTTCCTGCTTCATTCCATTTACAGAAGCAAATTGGACTGGCCAGTAACCTAAATCCATCCTTTCTAATGAGAAAGACTTCTCCATCACCCTTGAAAATGGAGCAGACTAGTTGTGCAGGTATAGGGCAGACTTAGAACATGCAGTTTTGTTCTGCAAGAAAGGAAAGTGAATGGGGGCTCAGGTGGAACAGCTGATGAGGAGGTTACTGCTGCTGCCCCTCAGTGACTGCTGCCTAAGGCAGTTGTCACATCCTACTTAATGGCAAGGCTGGACTTGAAGGAGAAAGGAGGTGCAGAGGAGAGTGAATCTAGTTCAAAAGAATATTCAATTATTAAAAAAAACAACCCTCTGGTGTATGAATGTGGGATATTATGCTTCTGTATCCACAATTCAAAATGCAAGGAAATGGCCCAATACTGTGCCTGTGTTGCCAGCAGGAAAAAGGATTCCAAGCTTTACATAGCAAAGGGTAGCCTGAATGTTGACAACACCAATGGCAGCAGTCAAGATGGTCTACATGATACTCACTTCTGCTCACTACTATTCACAAAGTGACACCACACAAGGGAAAATCCCAGAAGCTGACTCCTTTTTTCATTAGTTAACCACTTCTCACCCAAACACAAAGCAATTATGAAGGCTGTTTGTCAATTGTAGGGAGCACAAAAGGCTATCCTGCAGACCATACTGACTGCTGTCATTGGTGTTGTCAGCATTCAGGCTGCTTGTTACTATGCAAACGGTTTTTCTGCTGACAATGCAGGCATGATATTCTATAGCAATATTGGGCCATTTCAAGCGTCAAGCCTGAACTCTCTCACTAAAGGCAAAAACGAGTCAACTGAGGCTATCCTACTATGCAAATATAATAACACAGAACTGACCAGAAAAGACAATATTTCTGGGGAAAGTGAGGGGGGGGCACCTAATATGAGGCAGATTGTCTCAATAAAAGAAACCACTGCTGTTACTTTGCAAGACCTCAGCAGAATTTACTGGAAAAGACAATAAAAGAAAGGGGGCAGTAGGAAGAGAGAATAACCTAATGTGAGATATGGATTTGCAAGATCTGAGCAGAACTATTAATGATATGACATATTCAAGGTCATTAACTCATATAGTTATCACACATCAGAAGTGACTTGATGGCAAATAACATCTTTGGGTTTTTCCCCCCCTTATCAGAAATTGTATAGTGACAAGATGGGTGGAATGGCTGATTAATCTCTGGAAATGCTTAATCTCTGGAAATAAATGACAACATGTCCCTTTCTGAAGGATTATTGTTCCATTACTTTCTTTAAAGCAAGCCTGGATTATTATTATTTTTTGTCAGTCTTCAAAGAAAACCTGTCTTTTCACTGTTTCTGTGACCTTCCATTGCCTTCCAAACATCTCCCTTCCAGGGCCATGAAGCTGCAACAATGTATCTACTTTGGAACACTCTTGTTGGTAAGCCTTTTCTGTGCATGCTCAGTCTTATAACAAAGTGGTAGTTTTTCACTTTTGAAAGGCCTTTTTTGTGGGTGAGCATTTCAGCTCCTGCAGCCTGGATTCTTTCCAAACAAAAAAGCAGGTGGGATCAACCATTCTCTTTCAACATTAGCAAGACTGGTCTTTTCAATTTTTATGAGCTATTTTAAATCTGGGGATGTTTAGGGTCACATTTTCTGCATGGGAGTAAAACAGTTTTATATTAAAAAAATTATAACTTGAAAACCATCTGCCCGAACGTCCCCAAATTTGGCACAGAACAAGAGCAGCCCGTTTGCAACATTTGTGCCAAAACTGGTGCTGATCTGCAGTCCAAATTCAAAGTTGTTTTTTTTTTTGGTGGTTCGGGCTGTTCTTCTTTTTAGAATTGCTTTGCAGAATGTTAGTTTGCTCTGCTGCACAATAACATAAATGCACTACTGTGCAACTATAATGTCAGGGAAGAGGTTTGTGATACAGGAGATATGAGTTCTATTCCCCTTCCCTGTGCTAATAAGGGCATTCCTCTGCAGGCAAATTTTGTTGAACTGCCATGTAATTTTGTGTAGAACAGATTATAAATAGGGAAAATGCTGAATGTAAAATAAAATGAGAGGCCTTTCCATACAGGGCTACTTTTTATATCTTTACTATGGTAAATAATTCTTTTCACGATGAGGCACTGAAAAATATGCTTTCATTCTTATTCTGAGTCAGTTTTGTGCTGGCCTCTTTGGTGTCATAGTGTGTCCTAGGGAAATAATAAACAATTCCTTGCTAAATACAGCTTGCAGACTGTAAAATGTGACAATGACTGACTCTCAAGGACATACACTGCATTCTGCTCAGGTACACACTTAGGAAATTTGGCATGCAGAGTCTGAAAGACACACACACATCCTCTTTGCTGTTAGAGGCAATATACACTTTTCCTGACATTAGGAAAAACCCATTACTTTATTAAGACCTATAAATACTAAGAAGCACTTATTATAATTGCTATGAAAACCTTAACAAAGACAGCATTAATAAAGAATTATGTTATATTGGTTTGGCCAGATTTTTTTGTGGGATGGCTCAGAGGTTGCCTGAGGTGATTTCAATAAAACAGGTATCTTGGTGAGTACGAGTGGTATGAACTACTAAGAACTGGTTCTGCAAATGCTCACTTTGCATGATTGGAAGGAAGGAAAGCCATCAATGCTACCAAACAGGTAGGGGCTGGCCATAGCTCAGGGTTAGAACATCGGCTTTGCAAATGGAACATCCTTCGTCCTTGGTGTCTCCAAGCACGAATAAGAAAGACTCCTGGTCTGAACCTTGCAAAGGCGCTCTTAGACAGTGTTGACAATATTGGGCTGGATGGACCAGTGGTTTAAATCGCTATATGACAATCTGTTGCATTCCTATCTCTAGAGTTGTCTGTCTTCCTGTCTGATTGTTTACAGCAAAACTGCCATAACGTCTAACAGAACACAACGTTTTGTTTGACAGAGTTGCTTAACATAAGTGTCATGATGGACTGTACTCTTGTTCATGTTGTCAGGGCCAAATATTTTCACATGACAATCATTGCAAAACTGCTCTATAACGGATAAATTAAAGCTGTTTGAATAATAACTTGAAAATGTAATGCTATCGTCAATAAATTATGTAATTGTAGAGGTTGATCTACAACTTTTTATCTACTGTCACTGCATGAAACTGCTCTTCCCTTGATCCATTCTAATTTTTGGGAATCTCATTCTTACTTAGCATCTTGAGACTTTGGAAAAAAATATCACCATGATGGGGATGTTGCTGTGATTGGGAAAAGCCGTTCAAGAGCAGCAGCCAGGAGCAGCCAGAGTTGGCTCTTGCCATATCCCAACACCCCTTCTCAAGATCTAACATGAATGCATTTAGGCTACATAATCAATAACATCAGTCATGATCAATTCTGTTGGGTGCCTTGTTTCTTGCCTGCGAAATTCTCCAGAAGGCAATCTCAACTCTTTGTGACACACTGAGGTATATTCTGTCAACAGGAGAGTCACTAATAGTGGAGAACGTGGCAGCCTTTTTGAATCAGATAGTGAGGAGCCACAGACTGAGACATAACGCATTTGTAGATTCAGTTAATTAATAGTTTGTTATTCTGTATATGTGATTTTTGTGTGTGTATGCCAATAAAAGGTCTGACTGACAACTCTTCAGAACTGTCTTTTGTGAAAGTCCATATGGTATAAGAAAAAAAAGCTGAAAAGAACACAGATAAGATTGTGTTAAGTCCTCACTCTTATTTTGCTAACCTATAGCATGTCCCTAGAATTTATGGAACCTGATGCCCTTCTACTTGAAATCATCCATGTTTCATTTTCTTTACTTTGTTCATTTTTATCCTCTCTGCCCTTCATTGCTTCCAGAATGCTTTCCATTTGTTAGAGATCCACAAGTCTGATTTTGGCCTGGTTTGCTGGACCAGATGGTTTGATGAAGTATGTAGGAGGATGTAATAGTATATGCAAGATGGCTCATTCTGTGAATCCAGAGGATGGGAGTTTGGATGGATTCCAGTCAATAACAATTAGAGATGAATCCTACAAAGGGCTACATTTCTGTGCTATGGTGGGGTGAATAAGCATTCTAATGCTCCTCCCAACCTCTGTCAGTTGTGGTGGCAGGGGAAGCCACCCACCCTTAGCTGGTCTAGTTTTTAAGCATTTTTATTCCTCTGTCTCTCTGTCCTCTCCCCCCGCCACTCAGTTTTTAAAAATAAAGTTAAGAAAAACCCCAACAGAAGAGCAGTTGTCTCTGTTGCTTTCCACAGTTTGTATTTATGGTACATAAACAGCCTCCAGAAAAATGGCTGCAGAGTTATCGAAAATGGTCAAAAGTAAGCCTGAAAGTTTTGTTTGGTGCAGATGCCCTCTCTCTTTCTTACATCTACAATTGATATCCAACTGCCTCTATCTTACAAAAGCCCATGGCTGTCACAAATCTGCAGCTGCTTCTCTGCATATGTTTTTTAGAACGTAGGTGGTAAAAAAGAAAAACACAAGAGGAGAAGTAGCATGTAGTCTTTGTATCTTGCAGTGAAAGCAGGCATATGGCAGAAAGCTAACCTAAGGGCTGCATTGAATATCTTCCCACATGAAGGTTGCTCTTTGATTGAGTTTGGAATAGTGTTAGGCCAAACCTTTTTATGTTTTCTTCCTTAACCATTTGAAGGAATGCATTCACATTACTGCTCAAAAGAAAAAGAGCTGGAGAAATCTTTGTGTGTGTGTGTGTTGAGGAGAGGGTGCTTGTCTTACTGATTCTACAAGGCAGCTGGAGGTGTGGGAGTCTCTTTTCATCCTCACCTTTTCAGTTAAAACATTTTAGTCCCCCAGAGCTACACTATGGGGCAGAATGCATACAGAACGACAACGCATGCATTTTATAACACTCTCTCCTGAGGAATTGTAAACAACATCTGTAAGTGTCAACCTGTTTTCTTTTCAGACAAAAAGGAGCTGTATTGGGGAAAGTTTCCCAATTTCCTATTACATGATGCAACCGGGGAGCTTTTTTTCTGGCTCAGCCAATGTAACATATTGGCACAAAAATATCCCATGATGTTTTTGTTTTATGAACCATGATCCCAAGAACCAGAAGTTTTGTCTTTTAGTTGTCAAGAGCTTGACCCCATTCAGGTAGGTGGAATTCTCTTTGGATCCAGAAAATACAAAATTTGTATATTTAACCCTAATGCTAGCCCACAGTGAAATTCATGAATTCCACCTACATTTACACTTCTCACCCTGGGGGACAAATGCAAGTTTTCATGTCAAATCTAAAGTTTAGCACAGGAGAGCTAAGCAAAAGATGCATTTGCACCATCTCATATTTCCATGCAAGAACATTAAAAAAAAACTCAACCCAAATACTTTTCAGTTGTGTTCATCAGAGGCCAATCAGAAATGGCAGAGGTTAGAACTGAAACTCAACTGCATCAGAAACTAGTATTTACATTTAATTCACAAACACTACGACACAGAAGCTAGCACATATATTTCATGTTTAAGATCTGCCCACACTTGCTGGGTACTAATTGTAAACATGCAAGGTATGAAAGCGATATGAAAACCCTGCTGAGAGAAGTATCTACATCTTCTTGGAGATGAGAGATAGCCTTTCAGTTCCATGTTCAAGCCATCAAGCTTGGTAGCTTCTGTTTAAGATAAGAAAATAGAAGTGCAGAATATTTTCTTATTTTGCTTTCCTCTATGGACTAATGTTCAAATTTTGTGGGGAGTGACATGGGAGGAATACTTAAATGTTTTATAAATCCAGGCTCTTTTGAGAAGGGAGGGAGGTATGTTATTGCCATCATCACTTATAGGAATTACTCCAAATTATTCCAGTTCAGCTCAGTAGAAAGCATGAACATTACAATGTTAATTTTAAGGAGAACGTGCAACAATACAACCAATTATTAGACAATCGCCCTCCAGCCTCCACAGTGTTACATCTCTAACATTCAAAGCAAGAGCAACTGTGGTCCGCCAGGGGTTTCCTTGCTCCTTTTTGCCTTTGTGGCACCTGTTTTCCTGCTGTTTTTCAGTCTTTTTGCTTCGCCTCCCCTTTCAATTTTGCATTTGTGCTTCAGTAGCTGCATCAAATATCACTGCTGGTAACATCTGCACAATCACAGTTTTGACTAGGTCAGAAACCAAATCACTAGTTTGCCATGGCATGATAAACTTTGGACTCTTCCAGACAGGACAATTGTTCCTTTAAAGTTTCCCTGCAGGCACATCAGATCTCACCAGAACGTCCCCACAGTCCAGACAATGTTTTCCCAATTTTGTTTGTATTACTTCTTTCCTCCTGTTTGCTGGATCCGTCTGCAGTCTGAAGCTTGCTTCCCCCCGCCCTTTTCCCCCCCGTAAGGGTTGGCAGGACAAGCTGCGAGAAAGGGGAAGTTGGTAGAAATGTAACAGCCTATTTAATTGTTATTGATTTCAACAGTGTAGTTTATTTACATTTAAGTTGGAGGCTTAAAGTTGTTTCTTGAAGATTTGGGTGACAGGAGCTAGAAGGAACAGAGGGTTAGCTGAAAAGGCTTAACAGTTTCGATGTTAGTAAGTTCAAAAATCTAATTCATTTACATTTAAATTGGATGGTTAAAACTGGAGGGTTGGACTTTGGTTGATGAGAGACTGCTAATTCAGTTTACAGTGGACAACGATAATAAGGTATAACCAGAGAGAGCTCAGCTGCAGCCCTTCCCCCAGCTTGGAAAACGTATTGTGAACTTCAACTTCATGGGCCACCTGGCTCCATGATTCTAAGAACTGGAGTCCATATTTTGGGGGGTCTGTTGCAGAGGCACTTCAGAACCTCATAATCTCCTAGCAGAACATACATGTGCAAGAACAGTAGAGCCACAGAACTAGGGTTGCCAGATACATGGGTACCAAAAGGAAGACATAGAAAGACAAAAAAGAGGACAGAGGAGGACGTATTGAATGTTTCATTTGAATCGTTCCGGATTAAACCCGCAATCAGTACAATTTTATTACAATAGCTGCCAATAAACGTCTCTTAGTGAACCGATCAAGAAACAGTCACGTTAAGAAATAAAAATAAATTCAATGGAGCCTTTTTTCCCCCAAAATACCAAAAAACATTATTTAAACAGCCAATTGTACAATTATTACCTTATAATAAGGGACGGGCTCCATGCGTGGGGGGGCGGGGAACATACAACACATAGGTTGGAAGTTATGAAAAAGCAGCAAAATGTTTTAACTGAATGATTTACAATCCTGTTGCACATTTCTTATCTAGTTCTGAACAGAATGCAAATAAACAAATACTCATTTGTTTGCCCAGAAGTGGCCAGAAAAGCTAACATTAAAATATAGCAATTAGTTTTTAAGATACCACAACATTTTTGTCTTTTTGTTTGGTTGTTTGTTTCATTTTTGCCTGACCTGCTAGCACAGACTCACGCGGCTACCTCTTCTAATATTATAAGTAAATATATAACGTATAATAATGTTAATAACTAATTGCATTTTTAAAATTGTGATCCTCCCAGTGTCACTTAATTAAGAGAAAAGTGGCACAGAAATGAAAATAAACGAATAAATAAAATGATATTGTAATAAACCATATACTGAATGTTCCATGGTTTTTTTTTTAATATTTTAATGTATATATGAGTTGAGCTTCCGTCACCATTTTGGAAGTCACCTTGGGTTCCAGAATGGGGAGAGAGCCTAGCTACAAATGAACTTAAATAAATAATTAGAAGCAGAGTAAAGTTTGCCACTTTTGACAGCAAAACGTAATGTTACAGTTTCCCCCAGGACATTTCACAGTCTGCTAGACATGGGTCCCCACCCCCCACAATGAAGCTTACCTCCTCTTTGCACTGGTAACCTGAGAGACGACAATATGTAGTGAAATATAACATAAGCTATCTAGGTTTATCTCTGATTAGTCATCCCCCCCCCCCCCCCCAATTATCGCCAAAGACCTGACGACAACCTGTAGAAAAATGTGTGTAAAGGACACCGCTTTGCTTGCTTGGGTGGGAAAATGGAGGCAGGGAGAGAATCCTTTCCCTTCAGTCCACAGTACAAGCGTCAGGGAAATGAACAAACTGCAGATCCCGTGATGTTTGCAATTTGATCTCCATTGTGCAACGTTAGCAGGCGAAACATTTTTAAGACTGAAAGAGGGAGGAAAGAAAAAGGGCAGATTTCTAGCTGTGTTTTTTAAATTGTTGGTAAGATACCAATAACACGCAGGGGGGCGTGACACACCCACCGCACGAGCACAACATGCCCTGCGCGAGCGGGACACGCCCAAAAGCTGGACATTTTAAAGGTTTTTAGCTTTGCCTGCCGGACAAAAGACATCAGGCTAAAAAGGAGGACATGTCCTCCTTTTGCCGGACGTCTGGCAACCCTACACAGAACTCATTCCAGAGGATATGACATAAACGGGAATAAGAGGCCAAATGTGCCTTTGGAAAAATAGCCTGGTCTTTGATATTGACTATCATTTATTTCTCAGTTCTCTGTCATTGAGTATACTTGAAGTCACCCATGCTAAAAAATTATGGAACACCTTGCATCCAGATGGATGAAAATAAATAAATGCAAATTACAAATCCAATGTTATAAAACAATATAAAGAGCTGTCAAAGAATAATAAAATGGCACCAAGCAGTGAAACTGTACCTCCAGTAAATTCAATCTTTGCAGAAGATCCTTGAGGCAGGTCACTGTTATTTTGATTTTACATTTACCTCTCAGGCTTTGTTGTGCTAATGTGGTTTTGTAGGTTCTTCAGGATTTTAGAAATTACCATTTCTCTGCACCACACAGGCCTGGCTTGCAATGAGAGCATACCTGAACATCCCATCCAAGCCATGACTGGTAAGGGTAGGTGATATGAAAGAAATAGAGCTCTTTGTTATTAGGATAAGTGTCAAACTTATCCTAATATTTGTAGTCAAACTGTGGCCACGCTCCTATTAAGCAGGCGTGGCAAATGCTGAGGTCAGCCATTCTGAGGGCAAACTTTTCAATATTCTTGGTGTTTATGAGACCCATTAACTCTAGGTAGGGAGACATCTTCTTGACATTACTTTCCTCATTATATTCTCCAGTGTCTAATTACAGTGCTAATCAAATCTCTTGGTAAAGATTAACCAAAACAACATTTAGATTAGTCTGTATATATGTTCACAAGCAGCTCTTCTAAAGAGCTGATAGGTTAAGCCAGGAGCAATATTTACAGATTGGGTCTCCTTGCAATTGTCTTCTCCCCCTGCAAAAGCTTTAATACACATACATCTGAAGTGCTGGCTCTGGGTTCTGAAAGCCTTTGGATAAGATACCTCCATCTCCATGAAGATCTCCTTGCTACGTACTTTCATCATTACCTCGTCCCTCTGCACTGATTCCCCACAGTTGCCTAACAGGAGAGCTCCAGGCAATTGAAGGATGGTATTCCATCTCCTCACTCTTTCCCTGTCTTGTAGTTTTGGAAGGGGCAGGTCAACAAGGAGGAGAAGAAGCAGGTATTTGAGCCTCCAGAGAATAACCCAGGTTTCGGTGGTGGCCAGGAACACCTTTGCACAGTTAAAACTAGTGCACCAGCTGCGCCCGTTTCTTGAGAGCTCTGATTTGGCCATGGTGACACATGCCTTAGTTATATCTCGACTGGATTACTATAACATGCTCTACATGGGGCTGCCTCTGGAAAGTGTTCAGAAGCTTCAGTGGGTCCAAAATGCCACAGCCAGATTGTTAACTGGGGCTGGTTACAGGGAACATGTAACGCCTCTGTTACAACAGCTCCACTGGCTGCTGATCTGTTTCCAGGAGCAATTCAAAGTGCTGGTCTTAACCTATAAAGCCCTAAACAACTTGAGTCCAAGCTATTTAAAAGACAGCATCTCCCTCTATGAGCCTGCCTGGGCATTAAGATAATCAGGGAGGCTTTTCTCTCATTCCCACCACCATCTGGAACTCCCTCCCACGGGAAGTCAGGTTGGCTCCATCTTTGCTGTTCTTCCGCAAGCAAAGACCTTTCTCTTCAGACAGCCATTTCCTTAGTGACTGGCAGTCTGAGAGGGTTTTTTTGCTCTGTTGCTTTTAAGTGTGTTTTTAGTATTGACTTTATTTACCATTATTAATATGATACTTGTTTAATTCTTTTTAAATATTTGTATACTTTTTGTTTAGCTTTTGTATATTGTCCTTTTAATAATGTGAGCTGCCTTGGGTCCTTTTGAAGAGAAAGGTGGGATAAAACTAACTAACTAACTAACTAACTAACTAACTAACTAACTAACTAACTAACTAACTAACTAACAGGCTCCCTCTGAGAGGGTAACGAAAGCTGGCTGAGTCTATCAGCTCCTTCAGCTTTGTTGTGCTCCTCACATCTTTAGCTGTCACCTGGCAGTAGCCATTGTATGCGCCTGTAGCAGAGGGAGAAATGGGAAGAGCCCAATATACTTGGTCTCTACAAGACTCAATGTTTTGACTTTTCTTATCTTTAAAATTGTTTGGGTTTCTCCTAGCTCTGAATTGTTTCCATTCAAGCAGAGCTTTCTAACTTTAAGTGCTGGCACCTGATTTTGCTTTTTTCCTTCCCTTTCTTCATTATTTATTCGTTTTCTTCCATGTCTTAAAGCTACAACAGCAGCAGCATATCTGATATTTAACAGATACTTAGGTTTTTGGTTAAAACTTGTGTCTGTTATATAATACCAGTCAATGTTTTTATAATGTTGACTGTGCCTGGTATTTCTGAAAATGAATGAATGAATGAATAAATAAATAAATTAACAACAACAACAACAACAACAACAACAACAACAACAATATGGACAACACCTGAGAAATATTGATGGAAAGCATGATCATAATTCAACATGGTCATGGCTAAAACTGGGGACACTTAAGAAAGAAACCAATTTTTTGATTTTTGCTGCACAAGAACAAGTGCTCCAAACCAACATGATGAAAGCTAAGATCCAAGGAATTAGTGCTAACAGCAAATGTTGACTCTACCAAGAAAAAGATGAAACTGTGTCACACCTCATCTGTGAATGTCCAAAGATTGCACGAACAGATTACAAAGTTAGATATGATTTTGTTGTTTAGTTGTTAAGTCGTGTCCGAATCTTCGTGACCCCATGGACCAGAGCACGCCAGGCCCTCCTGTCTTCCACCACCTCCCGGAGTTTGGTCAAATACATGTTGGTAGCTTTGATGACACTGTCCAACCATCTCGTCCTCTGTCGTCGCCTTCTCCTCTTGCCTTCACACTTTCCCAACATCAGGGTCTTTTTCAGGGAGTCTTCTCATGAGATGGCCAAAGTATTGGAGCCTCAGCTTCAGGATCTGTCCTTCCAGTGAGCACTCAGCGTTGATTTCCTTCAGAACGGATAGGTTTGTTCTCCTTGCAGTCCAGGGGACTCTCAAGAGTCTCCTCCAGCAACACAATTCAAAAGCATCAATTCTTCGGCGGTCAGCCTTCTTTATGGTCTAGCTCTCACTTCCATACATCACTACTGGAAAAACCATAGCTTTGACTATGCGGACCTTTGTCGGCAAGGTGATGTCTCTGCTTTTTAAGATGCTGTCTAGGTTTGTCATCGCTTTCCTCCCAAGAAGCAGGCGTCTTTTAATTTCGTGGCTGCTGTCACCATCTGCAGTGATCATGGAGCCCAAGAAAGTAAAATCTGTCACTGCCTCCATATTTTCCCCTTCTATCTGCCAGGAGGTGATGGAACCAGTGACAATGATCTTAGTTTGACATGATAGAGTGGCAAAATTAGTGCACTGGTCATTATAAGTGGCAAAAAAAATATAACTTGCCAGCCTCCAAAAACCCATGGGAACATCAGGTAGAGAAGGTGTCAAAAATGAGGAAGTCAAGATCTTGTGGAATTTCCGGATCCAACTTAATAGACACCTTGAACATAACACACCAGACGTAATAGAACAAAGAAATGTCTGGATTATTGACATTGCAATTCCAGGAGATGCCAGAGTTGAAAATAAAGAATTGGAAAAACTAACAAAGTACAGAGACCTGGCAATCGAAACATCTTGCCTCTGGAAGAAACACACTTCAGTGGTCCCCATAGTCATTGGGTCTTTGGGAACAATATCAAGAAATTTCACACAGTACTATAAGCAGTTGCAGATTTCAGAAATCACACCATCAGAGCTACAAAAAAATGGCAATATTAGGAACAGCATACATACTGCATCAATATTTAACAGATACTTAGGTTTTTGGTTAAAACTTGTATCTGTTATATAATACCAGACAATGTTTTTACAATGTTGACTGTGCCTGGTATTTCTGAATAATAATAATAATATGCCATCTTCTGGAGCACCCTGCAACTGCGCAGCTTCCCTGAAGGCCACATAGGCTAGCTTTACTCACAGGAGGCCCAATGGGGAACCAAACTCCCAACCTCTGGCTCCACAGCTTGATACCTAAACCACTGCTCAGCCATCCTTAAAAACATAGGAACATAAATAGAACTAACAATTATCGAGTTCAGTATTCTGTATATGATGCAGTCAACCAGTTGCCCATGGGAATCTGGTAAACAGGAGATGAATGCAAGCTCAGCCTTCCACTCAAGTTCCTCAGCAAACTGATATCCAGGCCCATACTGCCTCTGATACTGGAGGGTGATTAGTAAGCATTCATAGCTCCATTCTTCATGAATTTATCCAGTCTCCTTCTAAGGCTGTCCAAACTGATGGCCATCATTACGTCTTTGGCCCTGCTTTCCTTCATTTGTTTGACTATGTCCTGAGTGCAGCAGTACCTTCTTTTATTCGTCTAATCCTCGCTCTTTTCATTTCCATAGATGACCTTGTCCTCTAGTACCATGACAGAGAGAGGAAGACAAGCTTTTCTTGCTCCGCTTTCTCCATACCATGCATCATTTGTAGTCTTTTAAATTGTAAGCCTGAGACCAGAGTCTGATTTGTTACTGTTCTTATGTAAGCCACTCTGGGAACTTTTTCTGCTGCAGAGAGTGATAAAAACTCCCAATATAAATAAACGGGCTCAGCAGGTGTATAACAACACCTGATGTTGCTTCATTCTACTGTGCTATATACAGAGGTCAAGAGTCCAGCTAGTCATAAAGACAGAACATCACATCCAGAGTGACAGGAGTCTTCTCTAGAGAATTTGGGATTTTCATTTATACAGTCCGCAAATTCAGAAAATGTGTACAGTACGTGGTTCTTGTTTCAGGATGCGACACTAATTTTCATTATCGTCATTGCTTAGCATTCATCTTGTACTTTCCCTGAATGCTCAAAGTATTTGACATACATAATCCTTATAACAACTTTTGTAAAGACGGCCTGAATTGTAATGCCTGTATTATAGGCACATACAAAGTACAGTCCCTCAGGACCATTTTTACGGCCTTTGGATGAAATAAAAAGAAATTCTGCCAAAACTCTCCAGAGTGTTTGATTCCTGAAAGCCTTGAGGAGCTGTGTCTTTGCAATAAAATGGGATGCAGTCACCTCAATCTCTCAAAAACCTCAAACCTGCAAAAATCCAGAAGTATGCTTGATTTTGATTGTTCACACATTAATGATTGGGGGGGGGGCTGGTATAGCCCCTGGTGAGTTATGTGGGTGGAGCAGAAGATCGGTCCCTGGATCCACTGAAGTTGCCCAGCCTTGTTACAGATGGAAAGCCAAGTCACAGAGATCCTGTCCTGGCTGTTCTTGCCCAGTAGTTGTAGTCTTAAGGCTCATGGCCTTACACGTTTATCTGCATCAGCACAGGAAGGCTCCAGCGTTTCTGTATCTCACAAGGAAATGAACACCCACAGGTCATCTGTTACAATTTTTTATTTGTGCCCCAAATATGAACAAAATATATAACTCATTATTCCTAAAGGGACAATTTGCCCAAATATGGAGAATTTGGTTTTGCTGCATCCGGGCAGGGACACAGACAGAAAGATACTGTCTGGTTGGGCAACGGTTGCATTCCAGTCCATGGAGATGCATAAAAGTAAACTTGCTGATCCATACAAACTATTTAATCAGCTCTGCAACTGTCTAAAACTGACCGCACGTGTGAACCAGTGAGGTATAGTGGTGAGACAGAGAAGGACCTAGCCTAGGAAAACCAAGTTCAAGTCTTGACACATCAATAAAACCCATTCCTTGGCCCAGCCATAGACTCCAAAAGCAACCTCGGACAGGGTGTGTTTGTGAATACATTTGCAAGATCAGCAGCATTCCATAGTCGGAGATTTCAGGCCCCAAACCTGAAACTAGGGGTGGGCTCTTGTGATGTCGCAGAAGTGGGCTTTTCTGATGTAACAGAGGTGGGGCTGGCACAAGTTCACAAGGTGGCTAGAATTGCTTCTGGATCAGCTGAAGTTGGATATGAGAAGAATCCAGGAAAATGGGCCATGAATTCAGGCAAAACCCAGCTAATCAGATTAATATGAGAAAGCAAAACAAAACAAAATACTATTTTTTGGTAGCTGGCCAGGCAGCAAATTGTAGCCAGCAGCTGCGGTGGCTGCATTTCCCACTAGGGCATGAGTGCCACTTTGTCTTATCATTAGGATACAAATACATGGGGAGCATTTTAGGCTCTACATTGCTGCAGGGGCTTTTGGAAAACGGACAGCCAGCTCAGGGAGTGTTTTATCCTGCATCCTGTGCTGATGCTGTCAGATTGCCAGGGCATATGCATCAAAAAGGCTCATGAATTGCAGTGGTGGTTCTCAGCTTCCTGCTTTATCCCCACAATTAGTCCAAATGCATGCACCCCCCCAGCTCTCCCCCACGTCTCTACCGTTGTTCCTGGCTTTTTCATGTTTCAATGTTGTACAAGCACAACACACAAAACATCACTTTTAAGCTGAACCCATCAGAAGGGATGGAGATGGGTGATCGGGTTTAATTGCACGTTCCCCACAAAGAATATTTCCCCCCTTCCCTGACATTTCACTTGAGTTTTGTCTCTGTGCCAGGAGAATAGGAGAAGCGATTCACTGGAGGCCTGTCCAGACTGGTTGTTCTGAGTGTGGGGTGGATCAGGGCTACAAAGGGTCTGTTGAGGTCAGGAGGGAGGAGTGATGTGCCATTGGACGTGCTCCTCCTGTCTGAGCAGCAAACGATCCCTTGTAGCCCAATCAGCAGTCCTTTTCTTCACCAATCATCTGAGGGTCAAAAGAAGTTGATTTTTTTCATTGCTCCTCTCTCCCACTTTCAGTGCTGTTCTGTCCCCCCCCCCCCCCATTTCCCCTTTCCCCTTCTTCTCCCCCCACTTTCTCTCTCCTCTCTCAGAATCTGCAGTCAGGACAACACAGGCTGCTGGAGGCTGCTACCTCCAGGCTGAACAATGAGCATGCCAAAAGGAATGCATGCCCTGACGCTGGGCCAGAAAGGTGTGCAACAGCTCTTAAAGGGGAAGTGTGGATTATTCTAAGTAGAAATATTTGTGGACAAGGTCTTTTAAAAAAATAATCCAAACCATGCCCTGAGCAATCCATATACCAGATCTATATGCCAGTGTGGACAGGGACTGAAACTCTGACTGGTGCCCTGAGACTTGGCAATCATAGGTTTGAGGATTATATGGGAGAGGCATGGAGGGGAACCTTGGAGCCACCCTGAGATTCTTGAAGAAACAGGAGGAGACCATATAAATAAATAAAACATTTCAACTACTAATTAAGAATTAAGAAAACTACCCTACAGCCTATCCCCCCCTTCCTGGTTTCTTCTAGAAGGTTGGTGGCATATGTTTTTATTTATTTTTACATGCACATTTGTACGCTGTCTGTCCTCAGAAGTCAGCAAAGTGCAGCTCTGGGGCTGCATGTCACCCCCAAGACTATTTTTTCTGCCCCCAGCTTTCTCCTGGCCCCTTGAAGTAGGAATTGGAACCTTATCTCCCTAGTCTAATAATACACTATGCTGACTCTCAATAATCATGTGCTGTCAAGTCAACTCTGATTTATGATGACGCTTTCCAGGGCTTTCCAGGTAAAGAATATTCCGACATGGTTTACCCTCCCCTTCTGGGGGTGCCCTGGGACTGTGCAGCTTGCCCAAGGCCACACAGGCTGGCTGTACTCACAGGAGGCACGATGGGGAATTAAACTCAAAACTCTGGCTCTGCAGCCAGATACTATCCTAAACCATTGAGCTACCCAGCCAGCTCTCTTAATAGTGGGTAAAAATAACATTTAAAGCAAACTCTTCACAGAAGATTAAAGTTGCAATCCTATGCACACTTATCCAAGAACTCCTTTTAACCTGATCAGATTTACTTTTGAGTAGACGTGGAGAGTATTGAGCTTTAAGGTTGACTGATTTTATTTCAGACCGGTTTATAATTTGCATTTAACATTCATGTTCTGCCCTTTGTTGCAGTTTCCATACTTCAAATAAATGAGTATTGCTGCAGAAGGTTTAATGTGGTAAACCGGCTATATTAATTTTCTACAGTTTTTTCCCCTTAAGCTGCATTATGAAATTAACAGCTGTTGTGTATGTTGATAGATTTTAGCATATTCTTTAAAACTCATTTTGGCAAACATTCAAGCTCAGGTTTCAGTTATTGTAATTTTTTTTTACGTTGAAACTCTTATTTGTGCTGGAAGGCAAGATCAAAGGGTTATCAAGAAAGTTGGAATGAGATTTGATTCCGAATTAAAATTTGTATTAGCAAAAATATGTCTTAGTATCAGCTCAGATTGAGCCAGAGGGTAACAATTGAACATACCAGGTATGGAAAAACACAGCTTTAGCTATTATGTTTTGTAACACTGAGTATTCATAAAATACTATTTCTTTTGCTTTTAATATGCATAGTTATATTATATTTACTGAGGCAAAAAACTGAATGACCTTTTTAATATTTCCAACAAATGTTTAGCTTACTTATTTGTTCTATGAGGCTAGTGATACAACTTCAGTACAATGTTTAATAAAAGTAGATGAGTATCAATTCAAAGACACTTAATAGTTATCAAGGCAATGTTCCCTCCTTTTATTGAACTTCATTAAAGGAGGAGCCAATTAACAACACAAAACCCTGATGATGGACTTAGTTTAGTTTCCTGATCTACACAGAGAATCAATTTTGAAATTATTAGAAAATCATTCTCCAAAAGCCCAATTCTGTGCATGTTCACTTAAAATAAATGGGATGCCCACATGCAGTCTCCAGGCAACAGTATACACCCTATCCAATTTTGCTTCCGCACAAGTTGCATCTAGTTTTTCTGCTATAAAAGGGCCGTTCTCCTAAAAATGTGCACAAGTGCCATTGTTCTTTAAAACAAGTTGAGTGCTCTATATCTTGCTTTGACCAGAAATAAGGGATTTAGGATATTCAATTTGGAGTCTCAACCACTTCTAATTTCTATTGGTGGAAGTGCAGCTTGTGGCAAATCCTGAGGGGTGAAAATTAGTTCCCAGTCCCACCCAGAATAGTCCATCCCTGGTCTATGAAGTGAATGGGGAAAGCATATGGAATTCTGGACCCAGTGCTTAACGTGTGAAACCTTCCCATTTACAATATTTCTTCAGGGATTTGGGAACAAATATGTGAAGGCACAGTGAGTCACAAGCTTCATGTTTCTATCTAGAGTCCCCAGTGTGCTCCTCATAGGGTTGCCAGATTACCCAGTTGGCCAAGTTTTGCCTGGATTTTAGGCAGGCCACTCAGTCGCCATTTAGACCACCAGCTGGCCCTGATTCCAAGAGTTCATTACAAAGAAAAGTGTGTTTCTAGCCCTACCCTGTTTTCCCGAAAATAAGACCTAACCTGAAAATAAGCCCTATTATGATTTTTCAGGATGCTCGTAATATAAGCCCTACAAAAATAAGCCCCAGTTAAGTGAAACCCTGCCCTCCACCATTGTGCAGCAACCAGAAGAAGATGACATGATGGTATTTGAATAAATGTAGATGGTTGTACCTGAAAAAAAATAAAACATCCCCTGAAAATAAGCCTAATGCGTTTTTTGGAGCAAAAATTAATATAAGACCCTGTCTTATTTTTGGGGAAACGCGGTAGTAAAATAGGAAATACATGGAAAATGTGTAGTCACTGTTTTGACTAACTGTTTTGCAAGAAATAAGCCTTTCTGTTTAATTAGACTATGGGTGAAGCCATAGTTTGATAGAATGGATAAACCCATATTTCTTGTGGATGAATGCTACAGTTATGAGAAAGTTTCATCCTTTTCCACAATCCATCCTAGCTTCATCCTAGTTGGTTTGCAAACAGCTGAAATCCATTAACATAGCTGACTGCAAAACATACATAGAAACCAATGAGGTTATAGGGGTGAATGTTGACTGGGGATCTATGGGAGCTACATTCCAACAAGGAAACATTTTCAGGCTCTGATATTATGCAACTTCATGCATTTCTAGAAAAATCAGGCCCCATTTCATATTCCACAGGATTCTGGGAGCATAGCTCGGAGCTCAGCTTAGCCAGGTGCTAACCCAAGGAAATAAAGAGTTGGGAAACAGAAGCCAGGTGGGCAGTGTGTGTGTTTGTGTGTGAAATATAAATTATTAGCTTCTTCATCTTCTTCTTCCATAAGCTTATTGAGTTTCTGGTTGCTGTAAATCTTAACTGTGATATGAAAATTATCATGCCCCTTTTAAAAGAATTATTATATTTATAGGCCTCTTTGAATTGTTTTCTCAGATATATGTCGTACCAAGTCACTTGAATCTTATACCTCATAAAAATATGTGTAGAAATGTTGAACTAAGGTCCATAGAGGACAATTGTCCATTTTTGGTTTTAATTTTTTTTTAAAAAAAAGGTCAGAGGTCAGATGCTCAAAAGTTCTGGGCATGGCAGACACAGTCTCTTGACCTTTGGAAGTTGCCCACTCTGCCACACTCATGCTGATACACACACATACCTGTCAGACCTGGTCTCCAAGCAATGTATGCTGTGTGAAGGGGTCCCTCCACAGAGGCTGGACTCTAAATTGAACATAGAGTCAGACATACACTTCTGAGTAACTCTCCTGAAGATTAGCACCAACCACGTGTCAACTGGGACAAATGCTTTGTACGCACATTAGTTTATTAGAGGGCAGGGCCAGACAATATATTCTTGAGAAATCCCTTTACGTGAGTAGTACCCAAGGGCACATGGCTAGGACTGTAGTCTATGTTCTAAGCATATAAGTAGCACTTGATTTGTACATGTTAATGTTATACACTGGATTTCAGTGATTTGCTTTTCATGATTTCATTTTGGTGAATGTCCTTCAGTCTTATGATGCCTATCAACATGTCATTTTCTGCTGTCTGGAGATACTAGGGTGTCAACAAAAAGATGGATATAATTTCAAAAGTGACGCCAGTTCTCTTCCTCTCTTTTTACTGAAACTGTCCCCAAGAGGTGCACATGAGCAGACTTAATGTGCCTTGAAAGTCATATAGAGACACTTGAAGTCTCTCTCCATTCTATTTTCCCAAGGACAAGAAGGCTCTCCTGAGCTGAACCATAAAAGAGATAGATTTTGCAAAAACAATAAAATGCCTGCATAAAGTTTAGATACTATTGACTTCAAACTGTCTATAAAGTGATGGCTTGGAACACCATGCTTTTCTCTCTCTTGTGTACAACCTTTGCTGGATTCAGGGTAGACAATCGCAGCTTTCTTAGAGCCTGCTCCTAAACTCTGGAACCCCCTACCAACCAAGGAAAGTGACACACTCCCCCATGGTACTTCCATTGGGAGAGCAAGACCTTTTTATTTAGCTATGGCACCTTAGCAGGATTACAGATAAGGGAACCTGAATTGATTTTTTTGTTTTGTTTTTATAGATTCATGTATTACTGTGTTTTCAATTTGTCTTTATGGATGTTTAATGTTTTCAGTGCATTTGTTTGATTTGTTTTTAACACTGTTTAGTTGCCTTGAGTGTCATGTGCTGGCAGAAAATCATGAATATAAACAAGCAAAGAAACCACTGGGGATACAGAATAGGAAGGCAGGGTATTTGTCTCAGACTCCTATCTCTATACACTTAGCAGCAGAAACAAATATGACAAGAGTTTTTTTAAAATGTTCTGAATAAATACAGATTTACACATCCTAGCATCCCATGTAGTAATACGACAGAGATAAACCAGCCATGCAAATTGTGTATTAAAGTTGTGAACTAGGGTATTTAAACAACAACAACACTATTCAGAAGTGAAATAATTAAGTCAGAAGAGCACCAAAGTGACTTCCCTTGTGTAAAGCGACAACATGTGGACTTGGGCTGTCCCTGTTGCAACCCTAGGAGCTGCATCTACAGCTGGCCTTTAGCCATCTGTTCCCATCATCTCAGGTTATGTACACAGAGCCTTGAAACTTTCCTTTTTTATTATTATTACAGCCCTTAGAATCTCCCAGCCAGTTTTCTTCTCTTCTGCCTTTCTCTCTTTCCACTGCCATGTTGTCTTCTCCTTCTACAAGGGAGTGCCACAACAACTGCTGCGACCTCATCATCTATAGCAAGAGTTTGCTTCTCTGTCTCTGATAGTACAGGGCAATGCAGGGTAACTGGCAGTGTTGCTGCATCTGTGACATGTGAAGGGGCCCTGCACAGCATGGGGGCTGCACTAACCTTTCCACCTAAAACAGGGAGAGAACCTGGGCTGTTGCTGGCAGTAAGGATGTGGAACGTCTCACTGTTACCTCACTTTTGGTTAAGACAGGCTGTGTCTCAACATGGTGTACAGCCTATTGAGGATTTTCCATCTGCCACAGCAGTTCCTACCTCTAGTGCAAAAGTGAGACCGTCATAGCTTTTCCTTTTGTTGGGTTTTCTGCATTTTAACAAAATGTCCCACTGCAAAGCTAATGCTTTTTCTTTTTGTGAAAAAGACACAATGCTTCTATGTTTGCTAGCTCAACCAAGAAGCAACACTTGTAGCATTTTCCAATAATGTGTTTTAAAAAGAAATATGCAAATATAGCCTGAGCCATATGCAAAATATCTCCAAGACCAACAACAACAAAATTATCTCACCATCTCGTGTTGAGGACAATTTTTGAGAAAACATTCAGGAAAAAAAAAACATACTGAAAGAGTATATATGACCTTTGAAAAATGCACAGATGTCTCACTACAAATTGCAAAACAGGTCTCCACAGAGACTTCATATTCACTGACACACAGCAAGTAGAATATAAAATGACCTCCCAACATGAAGATTTTCTCTCCATAAAACAACAAGGATTTTTTTAGCAGGGATATTATTGCTGATGGTGGCAGAAGCAATTAGCTTAACAAATACACAATTTAGATACATTGAGTCGGTGATTCTTTTCAAACATTTCTTTCTCTCTCGCATTAGGCTACAAATGTGAATTTTGAGTTTTATGACAGAAACAATGCACAATCCTGTTAGTTTTATTACAGTAAGGTTTTAATAGACAATTCTAAGGCAAGGCAAAGCAAAGTGTGCTGCTTATATACTGCACCATAGCTCTTAAAGCAGGGGTCCCCAACCTTTTTCACCCTGCGGACCGGCTGGCTCTCTCTCGCGAACTAGCGCGCGCTTGTGCGCATGCGCAAACGGCGGCGCGGCGCTCGCACGGGCACGCTGGAGCGTGCACGCAGGCGCAAACAGGCTGTGCGGGGGTGAGTGCGTGTGGGGGGTGGGGCGGGAGGTCTATCTTCGCGGCCCGGTCCGGCTCAGGCCAAGGACCGGCACCAGGCCGCGGACCAGGGGTTGGGGACCTCTGGCTTAAAGCACTTTCTAATTCAGTCAATGAGGAGGAGGAGGAGGAATCAGATTATCCAGAAGTGAGCATAAATTCCATGGAAGAACAAAGATGGCATGTGAAATTGACTATTGAAATAATAAAATTACATTTCTAAACTTTGATTCAAACTTCAGCAGTGCTAAGTAATAGATTGAAGAAAATGTATATGGCTGTGCAGCCTCTGGGGTGGAGTGGGGGGCAGTTCTTGCATCTGGCTTTGTTTCTGGAAGATCTGGTGGTGGCAACAGCAAAAACTAGCTGTGGTATTCCTGGGAGAAGACAGATTTGGCCACTGTCATATTCCGCTTGGTCAATGAATTACTATAATGTAACCTGTGGGACTCTGGACTTGCAGTTCATGCAGAATGTTTCAGATGGGCTGCATTGGAGAACTTACTATGCACAGACACAGGACTCTGCCTTGTAGCAAATCATACCATTGGTCCATCTAATCCACTACTCTTGATCCCAGGCGATTAGGCAGGATACTTCACCAGCCCTGTCGGAAGATCCTTGGTAATTCATAGTGATTTCTCTTCCAGATACTAACTGGATCGGACCTTGCTTATCTTCCAAGATCAGACAGGATTGGGTACGCTTAGGTTGGTATATATTTGTTATGTATTTGGATCATGTCATCCATACTTATTTAATCTGCTTTTTTCTTTCTGTTGTGGTTATAATTCAAAGTGTCAGTAAGTATCTTAAAAGTCTTATATGCTTTGTGTCTAGAATAGTGATACATGCCAGGGCCTACTTTTAATGGTAGCCACAATATAAATTTTCCTTCTCTCTGGAGATCCCTACAGTGATACGCGTCTTTCACCTAGGGTATGAGACTTCACATAATTTCTGTCCCATTATTATTATAATCCTTATTACTGTATTTTGCATGATCAGGTTTTTTGTTTGTTTTGGATTTAATTTTTGTTTGTACTCACCAGTTCACCAAGTCAAAACCCCTTATAATGTTCCACAAAGTAACATATTCTCTTAATATGTTTATTGATGGAAAACAACAACCAGTGCAAATGTACAAAATAACTAAGAATAGCTCTGAACCTAACCTAGTTGGCTCTTCTTTTTAATGTCAAATTGGATGACAGACTTAGCATCTGTTTCCAAGAGGAGCTCACTTGGGTTAAGAAAGATCTTGGCTTGTCATAGTATATGCTTTTCTTTAACTCTGTATCTTGCATTTGGCATGCTTTATGTTGTAGCTGGTCAGCTGAAAGTAAATGTGGGCTTACTTTGCAAGTTAGATTGCTGAGGCATGTAGCTGTGTGGAAATCAAGTCATGGGAGAAACAAGAGGCTAATTATGGGGAATATGCATTCCCCTTAATGCCAAGTTTGACCTATAATCATCACTCTCTTACTTAATCTTTTCTAGATTTATTCAGGCATGACAAAAGCATTTAGACTAACCACACAAGGAGGGGAAGTGCAATAACCTGCCACTCCATCTCTAGTTTCTCTGTCCAATTACTTGTGGAAAGGGAAAATCTGAAGCAGAGAACTTTTGCTATCCATGAAGGCTTTCCACTTGTGCTGCAATCACCAATTTTTCAGGTTCCTGTTCATGTGGATAACCTCCATGGACAGCGGAGACTCCTCTTCAGACCCTTCACAGTCCACATGTAGAGAGCAACAATATTATGGAGGGGGTAAGGCTAGCACATTTGCTCTCCTTACACATTGAGTAAGCACAGTTTTACTCAAGCTTGGACAGGGCTCTTATCTTCCTCTCCTCCCACACTGGTCTCTCCTTATGTCTTCTCTCATGCCTTCTAACTCTGCCTTTTTAAAAAAGACTGTCCACCTGCCATTCACCCTGACTCCACGCACCATTTTTCAGTTTCACTCCCCTGCTACTTTTTCTTCCACCATTCATTCTTCATTTGGAAGCAACCTATGCATTTTAAACAGAGAGACAGACAGACAGACAAAGTTTCTCCATAGTAAGAAAGACATTTTCTCCATCCTTTTCTCCAGTTGTTAGTTTATAAATTTCACACCCTGCTTTTCTCAAGCAATCTAGGGTAGCATTACAATTGCTAAAAGCAATGAAAACAACACAACAATCAGTAACAAGAGTGAAACAAAGCAGAATAAAAGATAGCAGCAGCAGCAGCAGCAACAAGAGCAGGTTAAAAACAATCTAATTCTTTTTTTACACATGTGAAAATGAAAAGGACCTCAACTGACACATAAAAGTAGACTCAAGATTAGACTCTCTGGGAAAACATTCCACACCTAGGATGCCACAGTGGGAAAGACTTCCACAGTGGTTGCCACATCTTATTACAGATGGCAAGGGACTCATAACAATGAAGGACTTCTCATATGGATGACTACTTTGGGGAAAAGATGTTTCTTCACATAAGAAGCCTGAACAGGTAAAGAGCAATCACAGTTATTTCAAAAATTTTCCTGCTGGTAAGTAATATACAAAATAGGTGCTAGTACAGCCTGATCGCATTACTGGAGTGCTTAATTATCTTTCCCAGTTACCAGTATCAGTATGTTCCTGGTAAAATCTCCAATAAAGCAGAGCCCACTACCTTCTAAGGCAATTCATTCCCCTGTTGATCAGTGCTTAAAATCAAGAACTTTTTCCTAACATTTAGCTGGTACTGTATCTCCTTTCTTGTCATTTGCATCCATTGCTTCTAGTCATAGCCTCTGGAGGATCTGGATGCAAGCTTGCTCCATCTTCTAACAGTACAACTAAAAACATACTAATGGGGGTATTCGGGTGGCATGTGGTGTTGGTGGTCCTGTTCTTCAGAAGCTCCATGCTGCTTAAAAGGTGTAAACACTTTGATTTTAATTTTCTTAAGGGGGGGGGGAAGGGGGGATGCTGATGACACTGCATTTACTAGCAAATTCTCCAACTATGGATATTATTTTTTCCTGACCCTCTCTGGCGATCACCAGAAATGCCCTCCTGTTCTTATAAAACACTGTTGAGGCTGGGAAAGTGGTAGAGCATCTCCATGCAGTTTCACCAAAAGCTAACCAGGGCAGCTCTTTAAGCACTCACAGAGTACAATCTACTGACTCTCACCAGTTAGGTGGTGGTGATCTGTGCCAGGTGCAGTTTCTGAGCCTTCTTCAAGAGCAACCACATGTGAAGTGCATTAAAAGTGTTTATTCCCTTGTTATTTCTAGAGCCAGGTGTGTCTTTAATAAACAGTGGAAATTCTCCTCAGTAGCTGAGCAGATGACCTCTTTGGGCAATTTAGAATCCTTCCCCCTCCTTCCCTGTACAAAGTGTTCATCTGCATAGCCATTATATTTAAAGCCATTCTTCATACTCATGCTGCTGAAGACATTGCACATCCTATATGGGTGTGCATCACTAAATTTCTCCCTACCCAGTAATTTCAGCCACATTAATAACCAGCATTCCAGTGAGCTGCAAGTCTATTAAACTGTCCCTTACCCCTCATTCTCTAAGCCTTATTGAGTTTTTCAATTAATTCCACTCTCTCCTAAGATGGTTCTGATAGACCAGGGAGCAGGCTGGTATCCATAAATGTGTAGCAATGCATACTCACTAAGCAGCTTTCAAAATACAGCATGCATAATTTTTCCTCATCTGCTCATGACGTTTTGCATTGCTTTATAAAATGTACAAGATGTTCATTCAACATTCCCGCAGCACTTTGTCTGTCTCTCCATGCAATCTTATGTTGGGAGGAAGCAAAAAGGGAAGCACAATCAGTAAAACCTTGATGAAACAGTAGGTGTTAATGAGGCTGTGGACATTTTGAAGATGCACTTGGAATAGGAATAGCAAGAATAAAACGCAATGAACCTAGTCGGGGTGAGGATTAAACCCATATCTGCCCTTGCTACCAGTACTATTTCCTGAATGATATTCAGTCCACATGATCACCACTACAGACAGTGATGCAATGAAGCCTGGGCTCACTGGGTTGAAGCACCAGGACTTTTTAATTAGCCGGAACAAATGTGAGATCTCTCTCCCAAGATTTCCACGCTCCCCCTGAGCTTAGCTCATGAAACAAAACAGGGTGGCATCCAAGGAGAGTGGGGAGATGGAGCATAAGAGTAGGTCAGTATTTCAGAAGACAGATAGGGAGTGAGAGACAGAGTAGATTGTGATGTGTAACACAATAGAAAGAGAGGGGTAGAGAAGTTAGTCCATCACCTTTTTGATTCAATCTTTCATAAAAAATAAAAACACATAAAAACACATACACACATTCAACATCTCTTTATTTTCAGTGGCCGTTATCATGTAAGCACTCACTGTGATGACCTGGTCACAGATCAAACAGTTGGGAAGAGGAAGGAAAGAAGAAAATGTCTCTTAAAATGTTTCCAGTTTAGGAGCACGCAATGTAAAAATACAAAAATAAAATAAATAAATCCCAAGGGTGTGGGGGAAACACTGTGTATCTTTTGAGTTATGACTGTATTTTAGTGTATGTTTTTGTTGTTAAGTATTGTTCATTTTGTTTCAATAATAAAATTGAAAATTAAAAAAAGGAGCATGTTGTGGCAACCTTACCTGAAGGTTTGAATTCTAACAAAAAGCTTAGACAAAGATCTTCTACAGAGGGAAAGGGTACTTGAGGAAAGGGCTCAGGGTGTGTCCCAAGTGTGTTGAGATAACAGTGTGAAGAAGCACACTGTATGTCTAACTGGGTAGAAGGTTCGTAAAAAGTGTAGGCTTGCAAAAAGTGGCAGTCCAGTCCAGGGAGAATTGTGGGTGTCGCAGGTGGCAAATATTGCAACTGCTGCACCCATGAGACTGACTGCTCAGCTTCCAGAACTTGTTCATCGACACCTCCACGTTACCTGGTTAGCCTTGTTCCGCCCAGATTCTGGGACCATTTACCCAAAATCTCCTCCTGATCTTCTGGACCAGCTGATTCCCCAAATCAACTGGTCCAGAAGGAGCTCTGCCTCCCCAACCCTTTCCTGCCATACCTGTGTAACATCATAAAGACTGCCCATTGGCCTCACTTTTTAGCCCTGAAGTGTCAGGGAATGAGATGCTGCTGACTTGGTAACACTAACCTTATTCCTCATAGTGCAAGCTCACTGCAAGGGGCTAAGTGACTTCTTTTTCTTTATTTGTTTGGTGTATTTATATCCTTTCTTTCTTGCCAAGAGTTCTAGGCAGCATGCATGGTTCTTCCCATCCTTATTTTATCATCACCCTGTCAAACACCACTACACCACCACATTTTCCTTGCTGATTAGGTGGTGAAGAGGAAAAAGTGCTGACTCGTGGAGAAATTCAGTGGGCAGCAGCATTCTCCGAGGACAAGTAATTCTTCTGGCTCTTTGCCTCAGAATAGCTTATACAGTGATTCATCACAGCCAACGTATAGAGATCCAGCATAATTAATTGACCAGCAGAGGAAGCCTGCTGCATCTCTGTGTGATTGATTGCTTCGGATCTTGACTTGAGCCAAAACCAAAGCAATGAATCATGCAGAGATGCAGCAGGCAAATCCTTCATTGTTTGTTGGCTTGAGCTCAAAGGAGCCTTTATTTAATTAATTAATTTGTTTCTCCTGTCACACATACTTTCTCTCACTGTTGTCCGGTACACCTTCTAGGAATTGCTGACCTGGCAAACTGGACTGTGTCTTTCATCTCTGAGTTTATTTCACATTGGCTATATGTTCTCCGTTTTGGAAAATCTGCAACCAAAAAATGTAATGATGAATTTCAAGGGGGATTAGACAGATTTTGTGAGTGGAAGTCTGTGCATGCTGGCATGTCATGGGATATGATTTACCGTATTTTTCAGTGTATAAGACATCCTCATGTATAAGACCCCCCCCCCCCCACTTTTCTAACCCAACATTTCTTTCTTCGCAAGAAAGTGGAGGGGGAAGGCAGGGATCAAAGCACTTTGATTCCTGCTTTCCCCCTCCACTTTCTTGCGAGGAAAGTGCTTTCTCCCTCCACTTTCCTCGCAAGAAAGTGGAGGGGGAAATTAGGGATCAAAACGCTTTGATCCCTCCCCCTTCCTTCCTTCCGTGTATAAGGCAACCCTCAATTTTTAATCTAAATATTTTAGATAAAAGTATCATCTTATACACGGATAAATATGGTATTTACTTATACATTTATTATATGATTCAAAATATTTATAAGCTACCTTTGATAGTAAATCTCCAGCTGCACGCAGCAACATTACAAGAAACAGTAAAGAAATGGTAAAAATAGTAGAAATAAAAGACCAAAATTAACAATTAAACATGGTACTGTATGCACAATGGTATCCCATAAAGTCCTCACTCAGTCACAGAACAAGATAAAACTTTATGGCCCACTTGAAAGCCTGTAATATCTTCCTGGCAGGCACAAATATGGAGTGGGTCCCACAAGTGAAGGAGCACTACCAAGTAGGGCTTTCCCCTTAATCCTGTCAGCCTAGCTGCTTTTACAGGCTAGCATAAAAGTAGAGAACTGCTGATCACAGCAGGTGAGCAGCTTGGCTGGGAAAAGATATCTCTTCAGATAACTTAGATCCAAATCATTTAAGGGCTTTAAAGGCTAGTTAAACCTGGAAACATTCTGGCAGTCATTTTTTGTAGATGTACTGTCATATTTCCACAACCATTATTCTCACCTATTTCCATTCTGTGCCCTCTTTTTGGGCATTCCCCTCTTAAGAGTCCTTTGCCAGGAGCAACTGGAATGCACTTTTGGTCAATAAAACTATACTGAGATGTAAGCAACCCGGTCAGTTTATAGCTCCACAGAGGAAGAGAGTGCCTATTTAACTATAATGGACATAGTGACAATAAAAGCTGCCATTTTGAAAGGGCAACTGGTAAGTATGGAGAAGAGAGAAAGAGAAATCAATTGAGGGGAAAAACAAATTAGGACAAGTGTTCAGCTACATGAGCTACTATTTCTAGACCTAAATTTTGTAGGCCAGGTAGATTTCCATTGGAAGTGAGTTTCCCATTTTCCATATAGGGTGGCTGGTGGCACCTGCTGAAATTCCCACTTCTACGTAAGTCTTAAAACTGCAGAAGACCTGTTCTCTTCCACATCTGCTCATTCTATTTCCAGGTGCAGGGACTACCCAAGACATTTTGCTTTATAAGGCAGAAGAGAAAGCAGTATCCTGACCCATCCATATTAGAGTACTGAAGGCTAGCCAATTGATTTTGGGGCATGAGATTGGCAATCCAACAAGTGCCTCTCCCACTTGGTGGCAGTAAAAATGCAACAGTAACAAACAATTTCCAAATTGCTGCCCTTTCAGGGCACCTAGAATCTGCTCCCCAAGATGGCTGCTTTATTCAGGGCTGTCCCTATCCAGGGGTCAGTCATTACAATTAGCCCCTTATTAGAAATGGAACTCTTTTAAGAGTTTGTTTGCTTATTCTAGATTCTAGTTTCTCACCGATGAAAGTTGCACATTAGCTTGCTTTTACTTGGTGATTGACTGTTAGGACATAACCACAGTTTCTGCTTGCAAGTAAATTACAGTAGCTTTGAAAGAGACAATTTTGGAGAGGAAAATTGTTTTAGCACCTTCTAACTGCAAAGCTAGTATTTTGCCTAATGTGTCCATTAAGAATAAAATATTGCTGTTTGAGTGCTGTCCATTTTCATAACAGAGCTACAACCTGGAAGAAGATAGGTATTTGTATCTGATGTATGAAAAAATATCACTTGGACAATGACTCTTCAGTAGGTCCTTGAGAAGGTCTAGAATAAGTGAAGGGGCCTTGAATAACAGAGACAGGGACATGTGTATTTTCTTTTCTCTCTCTTTCACACACACACACACACACACACACACACACACACACACACACACACACACACACACACACACACACGGAGAGAGAGAGAGAGAGAGAGAGAGAGAGGCAGAATTCCAGAAAAATGACGACTGTTGTGATTTTTTCACCTTTACACTATATGGGAATGCAGAGAATATGGAACTATTCTTGACCGAATAAATCTGTTACTGTGAATTGCTAGAAAGGCCAGGAAAAGACAACATATACAAGAAAATAGAGCCACATTTAAATGGGTAAGGAATAGAGGAGAGACTAAGTTCAGCAAAGCCTATCTGCACCCTGGTCACCACCTCATCATTTTCAAGAGTTTAATGTTGACAACATGAAATTGCTAACATAAAAACACTTCAGCGGACTGAAACACATTCTAATAATTAGCTGCCTGGAGCATCACTTTTGCCACATTGTAGTGTCAAAGCGAGAAAGGAAAAATGTTCAAATGGCAGGAGTCCCATTCTGATAAATGTTTGGTTTTGTGATCTTCACTTCATATAGATGTTTTTATTTGATCCCCTGAGAAAGCTGCAAAAATCAGTTAATAGACCCTGTAAATAAATACAAAAATGCTGGACAATTATGGGGTTTCTCCTTTTAATGATTTCCCATAGAGACATAGGTGGGAGGCCAGAGAAATTCCCAGCAGAAAGTTCCATGGGGGAGTATCACCAAGACTGCAATTTGTTGAGTTGTTCTCTTACATTGCCAGGCAATTTTTGAAATACTTGTCGAAAGTCTAATTATATTCTATGAATAACTGCCCCGAGATATAGTTTACCTGTGTTATAGACATTTCTACTATTCACAGCAAATCAATGTCTACATCATCAATATTTTCTCTTGGTTTCACTCTTTTTGGAGAGTCTTGGTTTATTTCTTATTGATGCTGAATTCCTCGAATTTTAACTCAATGGCAGTACTTCTGAGTACTTTGTGGTTTTTATATTTTCAGAGGGACAGAACATCCATTGCTCCTTCTGCTTCAAGTTTTGTGGGGCCTTTGGCAAGACACTTTACTTATGGCTATCCCCACCCCCCACCCCCCATTGTCTCTTGATAACTTTTTGCTCCTGTTGCCACTGCCTGTTCACTTGCCCACAAAGATATGAAGTGTACTAGACCGGTTTCCATCTCTTTCAATGCAGGGAGGGTAAGAGTCTGCCAAGATCGTCTGTTTTTTACAGGGGTCCTTCATGTAGTTTGAGATCCTCATTTTCTCAAGCTGAGAGTTTCTACTACCTGTTGAGACCCTGTGTTATAGTTAGATGAAAGTCCCAACAGGTAGTGGAAGCTCTCCAGATCCACCCCCCCCCCCCATGTAGAAGGACAACAGAAGTAATGATGGGTGGGTGGGTGGGGATAAGCACATCTCCCCTCCTTGCAGTGTTGAACCCACATGGTAAGGAATAATGAAATGGGGCTCAGGTGTACGAAGACGTTACTGCACACCTTTGCACTCCTTTCACAGTGGGGACTTGAACAAAGTAACAGCAACGAATATCAGTAAAATGGTCATGCCTTTTACTTTACAAAGATCACTTTTGTGTTTAAAGGACTGTCAGAGGATATTCCTTGGTTTGAAGGCATCCTATTTTAGGAGCCAGAGGTTGGGAGTTCAATTCCCCACTGTGCCTCTTGTGAGTAGAGCCAGCCTGTGTGGCCTTGGGCAAGCTGCACAATCCCAGGATGACCTGGGTGGAGAGAATGGTAAACCACTTCTGAGTATTCTCTACTTAGAAAACCCTGAAAAAGGCTGCCATCAGTCAGAAATGATTGTTATTATTCTTTTTGAAGAGCTGTCTAGTCTGAGTCCAGTTTAACCATAAGAAGGAAGGACAAAGAGAACAAAGGATGAGGCTTGAAGGTGCACATCAGCAATGAAACATCTGGACAGCAGACTAAGTAGGCTTGCAGTCAGTCACCTGGTCACAGTTTTTCCCATTATTGTGAAATGGGTTGTATTTCCATTGAGACGGTTGAAAATATTTCTGAATATATCGACATACATGTTCATATGCACATCCAACATATCTGTCCTTCTTTATCATCTCATTTTGTTTTGTTTTTTTGGTGATGCAGAAGTGGCCTCCACAGAAGAACAGCTAGGCCAGTATACTTTAGGGATGGAGCTCTCTCTCTCTCTCTTTGCTTTACCTTTGTTCGCTCCTATCTTGATTTCAGACACAAAGAAATCTAGCCGATATCTTGTATTTGTAGTTAGCCTATTTCATCTTGGTAAAACCATCAGCTGAGGGTCCTGCATTCACCATAAAAGTTCTCAAGGACAGGATGAGAGCAAAACACCAAGAATCCCCCATCTTGCAGTTTTTGAAAAATGTCTCTAGCATTTCCCCCTTCTGAAGCCAAGCGTGTGAATGAACATGAACACACACATTTAAATACAAAAGGGCTCAGAATCATGCAAATGATGCAAGCAACTTATCTAATGCTTCTGCTGTTCAGAAGTCCAGACACTAACAAGCCAGTGGTTATTGTTGCTTTACACAAAGAACTATGTGTATAGAAAAAACTGTTCTTGCAAATAAACAAATTCTCTGTGAGACCAATTTTTAAAAAATCCTGCCATCTTGCCAAGAGGAGAAAAATTAGCAGGATTTAATGTAGGAAGACAGGCCTGAGCATGATTCAATTTTGTACTCTTGACAGCAATTGACAAAAGGGGTGGGATACAGTGGTTTGTTTGTGGATTGTTTTATATTATGTTCTTTTACAAAAATGAGAAGCAATAAGCATCTCCTAATAATTAAAAGAAAAACGAAGTTAGGGCATCCATATCCTTCTTTCATCACAGGATTAGAGGAACAAATATTGAAGACAAAGGGGACAATAGTGGAGTTGGCTGTAGTAGGTACTTCACACTACCAGGGGAGACAGAGAAAGGAGGAACTGGTGGCTGTCAGAACATTTTCAGGTACCTGTCTGTGTAGAGTCAGGTATTTCAATATGCCTGACTCTGCTTCTTAAGAAGGTTGCCCAGGGAAATTGCCTCTGCTGTTTTCTCAACTTCTTCCTCCCCACCCCACCTCAACTCAAGATATTACATGTGATTTTCTTGATCCACAGAGGCAAGAGTGTACCTTAAATTTGTGTTATATATCTGTGCAAAACTAGTATCCTTTCCCTTTGAAAAGCAAAGTACAGATAGTTGATTGCTAAAAGAGACACAAGCACCCCTCCAGTGCTTCTGAAACTTCAACATCCCTGTAACAAAACTGAAACTGTCATCATTTTTCACAAATGCATTATTTGCTTTGAAGAATTATTTTCCACAATTTTGAACATATTTTATTTTTTCTGCTTAAATCTTGAATCACAAATAAACAAAAGTTCCACTGGGAACTGCCTGAACTACAAAGAACCACTAAGGCTATAGGTTACATGCATGGATGAATCCTTAAATCCCAGCAATGGCCTCTTTTCAATGACAGAAAAATTGGGAATGAGGTAGCACTCATTGTGGCAAGGTAATGTAGAAAGGTAGCTCCTGAATCTGCTACCTGCCACTTTCCCATTGAAATTCACTTCCTCCAATTTCTGAAGCATGGGGAAAGCCATATGTCCATAGCAAAGCACATGTTTTATTGGCAAAAGTTTTAGATAGGATCTTGCTGCCAGTCACAATTGATGGTATTGGGCTAGACAGACTAGGGCTAGGCTCTAACACGGTGTAAGGCAGCTTCCTTCATTTATGGGAGTAAAGTTGCACACAGAATTCTGAGGGGGACCATGAGCTTAGCACTGGATAACTGATCAACACAGTGACAAATGGCCTCCAAGGTAAAGCGGTAGGCAAGCATTAGGACCACAGCTCAAAACAGTTACTTTTTTGTACTACAGCTCCCAAAATCCTCCACTCAGCCTGGCCAGATGTTCCTCCTATGTTACTTCATTCACATTTCTAATGCCAGTTTAGGGTTTAAGTTACCAGGCAAAATAGTATGTATTGGGACAAAAAGTATAAACTTAATGTGTCCCATAATGAAGATCTAAATGGTCTAGAACTATATAAAAAAAAATAAAAATAAAGCTCTTGGGGTCATAAAACTCACTAAAAATATCAATTCAATACATTATAGCAATGAAAAAGGCACATTGAGTGTTGAATGAAATGGAACAAGCTGAAAAATAAACTGCTGCAAGAACGATAATGCAATTTTCTAAAGTTCCAGAGGAGTCATTTTTAGAATACTGCTGATAGTTATGGTGACCTCATCTCTAAAAGAACATCACAGAGCTGGAAAAGGCCTTTTAAAAAAAAACCTTTGGTTGGTAGACCTTCCTGTATTTTGAGCTTTTTAATTTAGTTTAGAAAAAAATGATTAAAGGGGAATTAAAGAGGTTTCAGGGGAAATATATATTTCAGTGTTATTTAGGTAGAACACAGTTTTATTAGATAATCTTGCTAGACATATGGCTTCACTGGTTTTGTAGCCAACCATGCCCTTTATTATGAACGCCAAATGTAAAAGAAGGACAGGCATAAGGAGACGAATGAATTAACTTGGCATCCCATATGAAATTTAAAGCAAGTGTGCTGAAACTGAAGGTAACGACTGGCACTCAAAACTCCCTGTATTGTTTCACCTTTTTTATACACATCATGAAGTGGACAGAGTGAATGTACCTCACCTTGCTATATGTGGCGCATATTGATTTTCTTCTTTTATAATCCCACCCTAAAGAAATCATCTTAAAAGGAGAATTGCTGGTCTCATGTGTGTCTCAAATGGTGATATCTCCCCTTAGGAGAAAAATATAATAACTATTGTTTTAGTTGCACTGTCCCAATTTTGATAAGGACACCAACCAGAGGCTGAAGCCCAAAATAGGTACTGAAGTAATTTTCTGTGCAATGTTTTATATGTGATGTCCCAAAGGAGTCCCACATTTCACCAACTTGACAGCAGACATCTAACACTATTCATTTTCCTCAGAAAAGGACATCTTTGAGTTTTGTATAAAATACATACCCTGTTTTCCCCAAAATAAGACCTAACCTGAAAATAAGCCCTACCATGAGTTTTCAGAATGCTCGTAATATAAGCCCTACCCCCTACAAAAAGCTCCAGTTAAGTGAAACCTCGCCCTCCACCATTGTGCAGCAACCAAAAGAAGATGACATGACTGCATTTGAATAAATGTAGATTGTTGTACATGAAAAAAATAAAACATCCCCTGAAAATAAGCCCTAATGTGTGGGCTAGGATTGATGGGAGTTGCAGTTCAGCAACATCTGGAGGGCCACATTTTGCCCACCCCTGTTCTATGCTGATGTGGTTGAGAGGCAGGGCCACCAGAGATGTTAAAAAGGTGGAGCCTGAGAGGAAGAGAGAGCAGAGTTCAGTCAGAGTTAGAGAGGGAGAGGGAGAGAGATAGTTGAGAGATCTGAGGTGTGAGTAGTCTGAGGAGTGAATAGTAACCGGTGAGATTTAAATAGAAGATTGATGCTTGATGAACCTGAAGTAAATACTTATGAATTATTAAAGAAACATCTGTAATTAATAAACCTGTTTTAAGAAAAAGTGAAAACTGAATGGACCTTCATCTTTCCTAAGTGAAGTACGTTGATTTAGTGATCAACTGCTGGCAGCGTGTGAAAAGGTGTATGGTTTGCCTTCATGTGCTCTGTGTTTGGAAGACAAAGAGGGGCCACGAGGGTCAAACGTCACAAGGACATAACAACAATGCCTATTAAATCACTATTATTTATCTCCATAGGATGATGGTCCATGTTCAGCATTCAAAATGTTGAGAGGGATGGAAGAATGACACTACAGTTCATGCAGTTCCTCTATAATAGGGGTTCCCAACTTTGGATCCAAGATGTTTTTGGACTAAAACTCCCAGAAGGTTTCACCACTAGCTGTGCTGGCCAGGATTCTGGGACTTGTAGTCCAATAACTTCTGGGGACCTAAGGCTGGGAACCACTGGTTTGTAAGGATGACTGAATCAGCCTACTTTGCGTCTTTCAGAGCAATCCTAACACAAAGATGTATTGAGTTTGAAATGAGCAAAAGCCTCTAGAGCCAACATAAGCCCCACAGAACCAGAGAGTGTTACACCAGCACAATTGCCCTTGTGTTTGTTGGAAGTGTCCTGTGCTGGCTGATCTTAGAGACCTGCTGACAGAAGGATCTGCGAGTGCAGCTGCTAAGCTGCTAAGAGCAGCCAGCAGAAGAGCAGGGTTTTGCCACACCAAGACTTATTCCACACTAATACAAAGCTAGGCCAAGGTGAGGCTAGTCTTAAGAAATTCCCTAGGCTAGGAGGGATTTGTGGCCATTTATTAATTCTGTTCCACCTTGTTTCACATCAGTGTGCCCGTTTTTAAAATCTGCACAAAAATCTGCACACAGTTATTAAAATGGATGTCTCAGAAGATTTTTTTCAGTAACCCCTCAGGTCAATTTTCACCTGAAATCCTTACTTTCCTAGTCAGCCATTGACTGACTAGCACAAGCTAAATGAAAATTGCACTGAACCTAACGTGTGCATTACAGTTTGTGTTCATCTAATGCAATCTATGAACAGTATTAGCAAACAAAGCTACCCACAGGACAAGGCCATCTAACCAAGTGTTAGTAACAACCTGAAGTGAAAAGCTGCTCTGAGAGACTGACATTTAAAGCATAGCAACAGCAGGTACATATACATAGGTATACTTAACTGTTTTTCCACTAGTCATTTCTCAGCTCCCAAATCCCAGTTATGACCAACCAGATGAGAATAGCAGTTTCCTGAGAGAAACAAGGCTAAAACTATGTAACTTCCCTCTCATTTTTATACCCATCAATCTACTTTCTAGACTTTTGGAGAGGATACACCAATCAAGTGTTAGACATGTGTTGACAATATCCAGGCCTTGAAACTTCTTGAAGAAAATAACTTCTCCCAAGTAACTTCTCTCCCCCTCCCCTCTCTTCAGCTAAACCCACTGTTCACTAGTTAGTTCTGTACCAAGGAGTACGCTGTAGCTTTGAAGATTCTTTTCTCACAGTGATAAGGCAAGATGGTATATCCTTCCAATGAATGGGCATTTTCTCCTCTCTCTCCTGGTTTGCTCATCCCGGGAATGAACCATCAGGCCCATATTTCCAAAGGGCAACCAAAACTACGAATCCTCTATTCTCATGTTTCTTGACAAGATTGATTGAAAAGTCTTTTGGCTTGGGGCTGATTGTTTATTTTTGCAGTTTGGAGGTTTCCTTGGGTGTTTGTGGCTCCTTGTGCTCTGTTCCAAGTACTTTGTCTTAGCCATAGCTCCTCCCTGTAGTTGCTGAACTTGGTATTGGCTCCAGGTATAGTCACATTATTATTTTCAGTCCCACTAATTTCAGTTTATCTAGTCATGGGTCTGCTTTTGACTTTAAATCTCAGTTCAGCCTAAATACTGCATTGATACAGGATCCCAATATACACGCGTGCTGAAAGAGAGGGAGGCAGAGGTGGAGGGGGAAATACCATATACTTATGAGCACATGTTCCATACTCGCTATATAATATAGATATTCATATATAGCATATTATACATGTGTTCTGTGGAAACAGACATTCTAGAAAACCCAGAAAGGTTTATTCATGGAATATAAACACTGTAAAATGCTTTCCTTCATTTGAAATTAATCTTTGACATTTGCCTTTGAAAGAGGATGTGCCTGGATATTGTCAACACATGTTGGCAGAAGGCTGCAATAATTAGCATATACAAGTGTCAACACTAACAAAACAAAAAAGGAAACAGACTGCAAATGCAAAATTTGACAGTGCCTTTGATATGAGTGAGTGCAGTGGAGCTACATCTGCTAATAACCTGCAGAAGAAATGGAAATATATTAATATCAGGCAGGAAAGGTGGTCATTCTATGCTGCCTACAGACATTCATAACACTTTTGAGTTGAACTCCAAATAACTAATTACAAGCATGGAATTATAAGTATGACAGGTTATTTTATGAGTTAATGAGAAGACAGTAATGCTTTCCCCCCCCCAAGTACAGTGAGAATTGGCAATGTTACTTTTTGTGCAGCACCATTAACTTGTTATTTGTATTTTTACTCCATACTTTTGGAGCAGTTTGGAAGAGGACTTTTGATCATCTTTATATTTGTAATTTTTTAAAATTTAAAATTCTATCTTGACAATATATAATTTATTATATTTTAATGCATGTTTTAAAAATTATATTGTAAGCCATTTTGGCTCCCTGTCTTGAGCGAAAGGCAGCATAAGAAAGAAAGAAAGAAAGAAAGAAAGAAAGAAAGAAAGAAAGAAAGAAAAAGTGATATGGTATTAATGAGTTATATGTACTTGCAAAGTATTGCTTAATGAGTAATGAGAATTAATATTATCTTCTAATAATGTAAGCTGCCTTGGATCCTTTTAAGGAAAAAGGCAAGGTAAAAATATTTTAAATAAATAATAACAGAAGCAATACAATGAGAAAACAATAAATACCAACCTAATTTCAGAAGGTGCTATAACTTGGAGGAGGGGCTCTGAAGAAGATCCTTCTTGTGGATCTTCTTGTGGAAGAAAATAGTTCTCTATACCTTGTTTTTCTTTTTGCTTCTCTTCTGTCAGAGCTGGAAATCATTATGGTCATTCTGACTTTAGATGCAGCAGCTAATCTTACATCCAAACTAGCGATGGGGGTATTCATATTCGTATACGAATATCCCCGCACAGGTGGCGTTAACGAGGGTCCAGCCCTATGCGGCTGGAAGGCCCACTCACTGATCCGGTGTCGACACGGATGGCACAATTCTACGAATGGCTCCGCAGCGCGCGATCCGCTCGCCACTCCTGGCAGGAGGTGGGAGAACAAGCCTTGCTGCAAGGTCGAAGAGTGGCAAGCAGATTGTGCGCTGCGGAGCTATTTGTAGAATCGTGCCATCTGCGTCCGCGGCGGATCGGTGAGTGGACCGTCTGGCCCCATGGGGCTGGATCCTCGTTGGAACGCCACCTGTGCGGGGATATTCGTATTCATATACGAATACGAATACCGCCATCTCTAATCCAAACCAATCTCTCATGTTCTTCAGGCAATAAATTATTTTTATTTCTGCATTTTAATTAATTATTTAATTAATCCTGCCTTTATCTGTTTTAGGACCCAAAACAGCTTACAAATTTAAATTCAGATCCATCTGAAAAAACACAATTAATTACAGGATTAAACAGTTTATGAGATTAAAGGTTTATTTTATTGTGAATTATAAACTGTGACGGAAATCAAGGAGTTAGTCACAATGAGAGTAGGCCTATTGCACCAGTGGAACTCATGGAAGAGTCAACTCACAAAATCACCACTGGTTCAATGGGCTTAATTCTAGTTGGGACGGACTAGTGGATTTCAGCCAATCTGTATTGTTTCTCTTAATGTGGCTGGGTGGCTGAGGATGCAACTAGATGGGGGAGTTTGGAGCAATCTGGGCTGAGTTTAAAAGGCTCTTATTTCTGGTGCAATCTATTTTGTCTTGCACTTGAGAGAGCCTTCCACACACATGGGAAATGTTTCCTCTCCCATGGAAGGATCCAGATAACACTTCAGATCACTCTGATTTTGCCCCTTTTGATTACTGATGCCTCCTTCCCTGCCCCTTTCCTTGCCTTTTGTCATGGTTGTCAATCTACAGGCCATAGCAACTTCCCTTTTGTTTCATTAAGTAAGTGGCATAGTGCTACAGCAATACATCAACCTAGGATGGCTACTCCCTTCTATCTGAAATAGCTCTCTGTCACTTAGAAGAGTACAATAGGACCCTCCTATCCGTGGGATCACTATCCGCTGAATCATTTATTGGCTGCTTGAAAATACTAAATACCCACCCCGGAAATACGTATTTATACGTGTTTCCTAAGTGTATTTACCAGAATTGGCCACTAGAGGGATACAGAGACCATGCAATGTATAGTGTTCAACACTTCTCAGTTTTTCAGCATCTGCAGAGGGTGGTTTGGAACCAATCCTCCTTGGATACCACAGTCCTACTGTATTTAAAAAGTGTGAGAAGAGGAAAAGAGAGGAGAAGTTCTCTCCGCTATTTTTTCTGCTGTTACAACCCAATGCATATGTCACAGGGTTGTCCCTGAAGAGAATGCCACCCACAGCTCTCTTTGGGAGAGAATTAAGCAAGACTGAATTAAAACTACAGAATGAGATAATCAGGAGCACTCCCAATTGCTCCAAATAAATGGCAGCCCCAGTGCTGTGCCAAAAAGGAGTGGAACAGCTAGCGAAAGGGGTGGAATATATTGCATGTGGTTGCCAGAAAATAAGGCAAAGCAAACCACACCAAAAGCTAACAAAATGAGCAAACCACTATGCTCATCTGATCACCCCCTGAAATATTCTAGATCTCTGCATTTTATGTGTTTTCCAATTTCTTGGTGTTTGAGCATTCACTTTAGTAATTCTTTAATCACCCTCTCATATGCTACAGAAAACAGCTTCCATATGCTAGACTCCTGTCCTTTTGCCACATATCCCGTCCACAGAAAAAAACCTGAAACCATCTATTCAGTTAAATGAGGCCAGGAGGACGTGCACTGTGATAAAAATGTAAATGTGCACATTTGTCCTTACTGGCAGTGTGCGCAAAAGCTTGCTGTTACAAATATGCCTCTCTTGCTACCTAGATGGAAGAATCTTTGTCTTGGTGCTCCCCCAATAAGGACACAGCACTTTTTCGAAAAACAGTATGTAGGGCTGGAAAAGAAAGGCTCTCTTATCTTAGCCAGATGTCTGCAGAGCTATGATCTTTGATTGCAAGTTGAGGACTTGCCTTTGCAGAAATTCTAAGCACAATGTCTTCGCTTTCCTGACTTGCTCTTCAGTTTGGGACATGATGATGCATAAAAATGAAATTTCAATATCATCATTATCAAACAATTCCAGGGTTTTGTGAATAGCACTTCTGCCCTGCCACACTTTTCTCTAATGCTGCCACAGCTTCTCACTGCACACACAGAGCTGTGTGACCGGATTTCAGCCAGTGTGTTCTTGCATGTGACTTAGAGCTATAACTGAGAACAACAGCAACCGCTCTCCTCTTTGTTCAGTCCAAGCCGTGCTGTCTAGTTCAGGAGATAGAACTACAGGAAATATTGAGATTGCTAAAGGAACAAGGCAAGGATGTCCACTTTCCCCGTTGCTATTCATCTTTTCATTGGAAATATTAAACAGAGAAATTAGACAGAATCAAGGAATACAAGGAACAAAGATTAAAGACGAAGTTTATAAACTTCAAGCTTTCGCAGATGACCTGGTCTTTATTTTAGAAGACCCATTAAAATCAGCCCCAATTTTACTTCAGCAAATTGAAGGATTTGGCGAGTTAGCTGGATTGAGAATCAATAGAGAGAAGACGAAATTCTTAACTAAAAATTTAACCCCAAAACAAAAAAGTCAGCTAATCTTAAATACAAACATTCAAATAGCAAAGAAAGTATTTGGGAATTTGCTTGACAGCTAGATGCTCTTCATTGAAAGAAGATAATTATGTGAAATTGCTTTCGCAGATTAAGCAAGACTTGGAAAGGTGGGAGAAACTACTACTCTCCTTTCTAGGAAGAATCGCAACGGTTAAAATGAATATCCTCCCGAAATTACTCTTTCTCTTCCAGAATTTACCAATTAAGCTAGAGCAAAAGTTTTTTTAAGAATTAAACAGCCTAGTTTCAAAGTTCATATGGCAGAAGAAGAAACCGAGAATTAAACACAAATTACTACAAGACGCCAAAGAAAGAGGAGGATTTGGCTTGCCAAATTGGAACTTATATTATCAGGCAAGCGCATTAACGTGGATTAGGGAATGGATAAAACTAAAAAATAAGAGAGTACTATACTTAGAGGGACACGATCTGCAAGTAGGATGGCATGCGTTTTTATGGTACGGAAGGACTAAAACTCATAAATATTTTGAAAGAAATATAATAAGAAATTCTCTTTTAAGGATTTGGGAAAAAGTTAAATCTAAAATATATGTGAAAATACCTAGATGGGTCTCACCAATGGAAGCGTTTACATACCCAAATTTGCTAAACTTCAAAAAAATAACTACTTATAATGAGCTTTTGAATTCTGAGGGACTTTTGAAGACAAAAATTCAATTAGAGAACCAAAGACTAATCTTTTCATGGTGGCCTCAAATGCAAATACAATCAATTTATAATCTAGATAAGAAGGCACAAGGTTTTTATAAAGAATATACAACATTTGACAAAATATTACTTACTATAGAACAAAAACAAATTCAAAAATTGTATAAATTTTTACTGCGATGGGATACATAAGATGAAGAAGTTAAAGATACAATGTTAAAATGGTCTAAAAATTTGGCTATAATATAGAATTAGAAAAATGTCCAACAACTTTGGACAAAAAATTATAAGTTAACATTAGCAACTTCCTACAAAGAAAATTTATATAAAATGTTTTATAGATGGCATTTGTCACCAGCTAGACTTGCAAAAATGTTCCCAAATATGTCAAACAAGTGTTGGAAATGTAAAAATCATGAAGGAAGTTATTACCATGTATGGTGGACTTGTGATAGAGCAAAAAATTATTGGGCTAAAATCCACATGTGGATTAAGCAAATGTCAAAACAGGAAATAGAATTCAAACTGGAAATATTTTTGTTAGGATTACTACCAAATACTGTAGATATACAAAGCTTTTATTTATTACTACATATTTTGACAGCAGCTCGGTTATTATGGGCAGAGGTTTGGAAAGATGAAAATCCACCAAATGATGATATGATCATTAAAAAAATATTAGAAAGTGCAGATATGGATAGATTAACTAAGAGGCTAAAGGGACAAGAAGAATCATCTTTTTATTTAAGCTGGAATTTATTTTATAATTGGTGGAAAGTAAAAATCCCACAGTAAAGGAACAGAAAATGAATAAAAAATGGGATGTCATGAATAGGATCTCATCAGAAGAATTGTTCAAATATACAAGATTACTTCTATGTTGAGCCTTAGGCTTTTTTTCTTTTTTGCATTTAGATTATATTTGTTTATTGTTCGACGATTAGATATTCTTACACTTTATGTTTACTGTTTAAATGCGCATTGTGCTATATATCTATGTTTTTAAATCTTATGTTAGAAAATAAAATAAAATAAATTAAAAAAAAGAATTTCCACCCACCCACCCCAAAAAAAGAGAGAGAGAAAAAGGAGACAGAACTGCTGTGAGTGTTCCTTGAGCCATTCTTTCCACACAGAAATGAGCTATGCTGATCTTGCCTACCTATATGGCCATGGCTGGTATTCGTCAAACCCCCAAGATGGTAAAGAAGACTGGGCTTTTATTTTATTATGCAAATGATGACTGCCTAAAATCATTTTAGGGTCATTTCTGGCCCATCTGAGGACTCGTTTCATTCTGGCAAGAAAGGTGGATTTCTGCTTCTGAAATCCTTCAGGAACTGCAATTTTCAACTAAAAGTGAACTTTCAGGGACTTTTGTTTTAGCGTTTTACACATTTTTTGCAGCCTGAATGGCCCCCGTATCCCTCCTCCAGATGCCTTTCGAATCCTACAGATATAAATATATGGGGAAAACTGTTTCCGCCAATATATTTTAACATGGATCATATAAAATGTATTTCACCACACTATGAAAGCTACATGAATATCAGCATTTGTTTTTTGAGACAAAAAACCCCCCACCTCTCAGCACTCTTCACAAAGTCTGAACACAGCCTGAAAATGAGATTGTTCTCTGACCTTCAAATGAGCAATACCATTCTAATATTACTATTTATAATCCTTAATAAGCTAATGGTCTTATTATCCAAGATAATTTGGAATTCACTTCTAAGCTCATAAGTGTTTTCCATTTTTATTATGTAATTATTCAGCATGCTTCATATTGATCTATCATGTTTCTTCCTTGCCCCCCTCCCAATTATTTTTGGAAACACTTCTATATCTAGGGAATTTCTTTAATAGTTGTTTCTCCGAGGAACATTTTGTAGAAAATGAGTTATCTGTTTCCAAATGTCTGGCTATATAATTGCATGTTATGACAAATAAATATAGTTATACTAATAAATGCCTGTGAGATCGATCATTCATCTAGAATCACTCTAAACCTTTGAAAGACACTTTGCTAAGTTAAACATGAAGCAATAATGAAACAGTAGCACAACCAACTTCTCAGGATTTAGCATGTTTTTGAGAATATCCTCTAGGCCCATACCTTCTGGATAACGTCCCTGCTTTTGCAAACTTCCTAACCAGAAGCCAAGATCTGATGGTGTACAATCAATCACTCATACGGCTTTCGCTCCTGGCCTAACCAGCCTGTATGTATCTGAGGGATCATGAGTTTGAGACCACCATTGCAAAATAACAATCTAGATGATATTGATGAATGTAGGTTTCTGCTTGGTTTGATGTTCCTATCAAACCTATCCAAAGTAGTAGAATAATAGCACAGAATAATCTATTCCATCACAAGCCTACTTATATGCCATTACAACAATCAATAGCACATATTCCTTATTAAGTGTTCATGGATTTATCTCTCATTCCATATCCCTTTTCTAAAGATGCTTCCTTTTAAATGTCCTTAATGTTTGGTAAATTACGCACCCCAACACAACTCAGTCATCAAGTAAAAGTACTGCATCTCTGATTGTACAATTTATTTTAATGTAGAAAATGGCAGGAGTTTAGAAATAAAATAAGCACCACTATGCAGTTTGCACTAGATGTACAGAATGACTAACAGTATGACCCTGTGCATATTTATTTGAAAGCAAAACCAAGTAAATAATTATTTGCTTGGAAGCAAACTCAACTGTGTTCAGTTGGGTTTACTCCCTAGCAATTATGTTTAGGATTGTAGTTGTACAGCACAATCCTAATTCTATTGTCCCTCAGCTATAGAGAGTTTGGAATAGGAAGAAGTCTCTTGGCCTGGGTGAACTGCCCTTGCATTGTATAAGTGCCCTCGTGATGGCAGAAAACCACACACATACAGTGGTGGCTGATCTCAAGAAATCTAAGGCAGAAGCAGCTGGCCAGCACAACTGCTATATTGGCCAAAACCAGTCGGCAGAAGAGCCAAAAAAGGGAACGGAGAAGGGGTGGGTGAGAGAGGAGCTGATTTATACCAGATCCATACTTCCTCCACCTCAGGGACAAGGCCACTATGCCAGCAGGAAGATTAGGTCAGGGCAAAGTAGTTGTAAGTATTTCCAACGTTCTTAAGCTGGAAGTGGTTGGGACTGATATAGCTCAGCTGGTTCTCAGGAATTTTGGCTAGTTAGAATTAAAACTTTAACCTCATTTCGGGCAGCTTGCCAATTGAGAAGGTTAGTATGTGGAAAGAGGAGACTATGACATAAAATACTAGGTTTTACAGTATGTTAAGATAGGATTTGTTTTCTCTTTGGGGAAGGGGTTAGGCAGTTAGAAATTTGTTTAAAGCATCCCCCCCCCCCCAACTGACATACAAGCAGGTTTCAGTTACTTATGGGATTCCTCTTCCTCTCCCTCCAGTTATTCAGGAACATAGGTTCCAATGTACTTTCTCCTTCAGTCTGTGGAGAGAACAAAAAGAAAAAGGGTTTTACCAAGAGAAAAAGGAAAGGAAGGGACAACATGCAAATAACAATAAGACTCAGAAAAGCAAATAATAGAAACTAAGGGGAATGCAGTTTCTGTATAATAAACACATTTTCAATGTATTCTCGAAGGCTTTCACGGCCGGGATCTGATGGTTGTTGTGGGTTTTTCGGGCTCTTTGGCCGTGTTCTAAAGGTTGTTCTTCCTAATGTTTCGCCAGTCTCTGTGGCCGGCATCTTCGGAGGACAGGAGTCAGAACTCGGTCTGTGCTCTGGTGCAGTTTGTTTGGATAGTTGAGTATTTATAGCTGTGGGATCAGCTTTTGTCCTGGAACATTTTCCCTGTTTTTCCTTTTTCAGTTTCCTGAGACATGTGCTTCAGTAATAAGATTTTCAAATTAAATCTGCATTTTTAGTGACCGGTCACAAAACAAAGCACTGTAAATGCAGATATGGAAGTGAAGAAAACTATGTCTTATGACTATCAGATGCCTTTCACCACTTGAGGGAGCACTTGTTCTAAATAAGTGTTAGATGCATCCTCTAGTTTGACCTTGAGGAATCTTAAGATGTTTGTTAAAATATAAATTGGTTACATGTTTTAATGTTTATTTTTAGCCTAGTCATCTCCTCCTACCTTATGATTGTAGATGTTTTAGACTGCAAGTTCCATCATCTCCAGTTAGTGCTGCTTGTGAAATACAAGGGAAGAAGTCTCTACCTTTGGGGAGTTTAAGATCTAAACTTTGATACAAGGAAAGCAATGGAATGGAAAGCTGTGGGGGTGGGAAGGAAACAACCTGAAGAAAGGCCTCCTAGCATAATATAAGGAGGCAATTCTCTGGTCTGGTAAAACACGTGCACTGTTCATGGTGTGTGGCCTGTGTGACAAAAAACAAAAGAAAGAAAAGACATATACATAAGGGACAGAAGTGCCCAACCTATGACAGCTTCCCCCTAAAATCATTAAAATGCCCTTGTGCCTGTTTTGGTTTCTGTATTATTAACACTGGTGTTATGAAGTTCAGTTGCCAATAAAAGTTATAATCTTTTTCAGATCGAGAGGCTTTCTAATGTCTGTGTCTCATGCTAGGTACAACTAGAAAATGGAAACTCTGATGGCTTGTTTTCATTGCCAAGCTTCTGCTTGACTGGTCAGTAAACTTTGTTTTCCCATGTCTCCTCGGTAGAATGAGATCCGTGTGTCCAAATGACTTCCTCTCGCCCTTGTGTCGCCGTCTGTCCCTAGTTCTTCCATGAGTGACACCTGGACAACAGATGGTGCAAATGGCCCAGAATACATTTGTTAAATTAGGATAAAACTTCTGCCAGGTTGTTAAATCCTTTGGCCATGAACCTTGTGGCATCAGGAACAAGTTAGAAAAAAGGATGGTTTCTGCAAGTAATTGAAACATATTGAGCTTACTTTCTGTGTGGCTGAAGCTTCACATTTTGGAGTAACTGGGAAAGACAAACTTCATGTTAACTTTCATATGCTATTTTGATGTGTTACTGCTGTGCCTCAATATGCCTCTTTTGCTGTTGTTGTTTAGTCGTTAAGTCGTGTCTGACTCTTTGTGACCCCATGGACCAAAGCACGCCAGGCCCTCCTGTCTTCCACTGCCTCCCGGAGTTTGGTCAAATTCATGTTGGTAGCTTCGATGACACTGTCCAACCATCTCGTCCTCTGTCGTCCCCTTCTCCTCTTGCCTTCACACTTTCCCAACATCAGGGTCTTTTCCAGGGAGTCTTCTCTTCTCATGAGATGGCCAAAGTATTGGAGCCTCAGCTTCAGGATCTGTCCTTCCAGTGAGCACTCAGGGTTGATTTCCTTAAGAATGGATGGGTTTGTTCTCCTTGCAGTCCAGGGGACTCTCAAGAGTCTCCTCCAGCACCACAATTCAAAAGCATCAATTCTTCGGCGGTCAGCCCTCTTTATGGTCCAGCTCTCACTTCCATACATCGCTACTGGAAAAACCATAGCTTTGACTATGCGGACCTTTGTCGGCAAGGTGATGTCTCTGCTTTTTAAGATGCTGTCTAGGTTTGTCATCGCTTTCCTCCCAAGAAGCAGGCGTCTTTTAATTTCATGGCTACTGTCACCATCTGCAGTGATCACGGAGCCCAAGAAAGTAAAATCTGTCACTGCCTCCATATCTTCCCCTTCTATTTGCCAGGAGGTGATGGGACCAGTGGCCATGATCTTCGTTTTTTTTTTTGATGTTGAGCTTCAGACCGTTTTTTGCACTCTCCTCTTTTACTCTCATTAAGAGGTTCTTTAATTCCTCCTCACTTTCTGCCACCAGAGTGGTATTTTTTAGTTGGTTCCAAATTAGGTTTAACAACTCAATCCTATACATGTGTAGAATAGCATAGTAGATCGAGAGTTTGGAGGGCTGAAGCACTGGCCTGTTTTACTTAGCAGTGGTGTCATTATCTTCCCCACCCCTCAAGCTTCCCAGTTCCCTCTATACCAATGGTTCCCAGTCTTGGGGTCCCAATGTGATTGGACTGCAATTGCCAGAAGCCTCAGCCAGTAGCGCTAATGGTCAAGGAGTCAAAGTCACGTGGCCTAATAATACCTGGGGACCCAAGACTGGGAATCACTGCTCTAAGTTTAAATGCAGTTCTCACAGGAAGTGAGGGTTAGGTGAGGTGTTCCAAGTAACTGAGCTATTCTGCCAGCTAATTTCAATGTAGAGGAAAATATTAAGAATGGAGTGGGCAACATCAATGAATCTGGATGCCAACTTTTTGCCCTCAGAATCCCCATGAGCTACACCATACCTGAAATGGTAGGGGGGGAAAAGGGAGAAGGAAAATGCAAAATGTGCAGAACAGGACGAGTTCTGATACAATAGATTGCCTTTCATGTGATTGCCTTCTGAAGAAAAACAGAAGACATGGATTTCAATTCACAGATATTCACACTGAAATAAATTCATTAGTCTCAAAAGCACCATATTACTTTTGTTTTTGTCTTCATTTTGTTTTTGTTGTCGGCCAACATAACTGCCTCTCTTACAAATAAGTGATCAGATTAAAGAGATCGGACTGACAGCAATACTAAAAACTGAAAGATGTCAAGCTCTTCTCATTAACATTTATGGTCAGGCACGCCCTGTAAGAAGGGCTCTATGAGTTCCACGGGGCATATAAACAGCAGACCTGCTCCTTTATCTAAGAACACTTCATGTTCTGAAGTTAGCTAACACTTTGCAAAGGGCAATTTGACCCTAGTGGGTTCTGTGGGCATAAATATGTTATTTTGATAACAGAACAAACAGAATCATTTTGAGCAAACAGTTTTGAACTCTTCTTTTAATGAATTCCAAGCTACTGTTGGAGCATAGCCCGTACCTTGATTAACTCTAATAAATTACAAAATCTTTTTTTACTGCCAGGCTGACAATCACAAGTGTTCTATCCTCACATGATACCTGGTTATATGTAAAGAAAGTAATGACATGGAATATTCTAAAATCTAGTTATATGCATATAAGAGTCCTGTGTCTGTTTTTTAACTGGTCATAGTCATAGTCATAGTCAACTACTCCATTTGTTATTATCAAGTGTTGCAAGTACTATATATGATAAAAAGGAGTATCTAGTGTTGGAGAATATGGCTCTTCAGATGTTAGTAGACTTCAATTCCCATTGTTCCTTACTATTAGCTGTGCTAGTCAGGTCTGATGGCACATGGGAGTTTCAGTCTAACAACCTCTGGATATTTGCAAGTTGCCTATCCACAGCCATAACACTTTTTTTTAAAGGACCACATTAAAGTTGACATATTTGCACTGAAAACACTATTGAAGGGCTTCATGTAATCCACAACATCAGCAAACATGACATATGCCATATTTTACCTGCTATGCCTCACAACATTTTAGATAAAAGAAATGAGTCAGTGAAGAAAAATGGACACAAGTCTGATATTAGAAATAGTATACTAAAAAACGCAGCAAGAGAAGACGTCAAGTCTCCCTTTGTACTCTGTTTCTGATCCTATGGTGACCACTGTTGAAAAAAAAATCTTAAAGACATATTCTGAAAGGAAATATCTGAACAAGAATATGACAGGAGGTTCAAATCCTGTGGGTTGAACAGGGATATGGGATTTTACCTCATTACACATGTTTACCAGCTCATCTGTGTAAGTTTGTCTGTATTTCTAAACAACTGCGGTATGTTTGATGCCAACTCTTTGGACAATTTTCTGTGTTTGTAATTGTTTTGCAATTTTATTTCCTCTAATCTTCTGACTTCAACTCCATATCAGCTGTGATCCATGCTCATCCATTATACTGTGCTTAAACAAAGATTTTTCCCCACCTTACTGTGTTAATCTGCTGTGCCCTTGTCACCCACCAATGATCTTTAAAGAACTCTTAATATTACCACTAAGATCTCCGCCACTTCCAAGGACTGCTGACGACCCTTAACAGCCATTGATTGATTATCACCATGCTGTAACATCTGCATTTCTATTATATTTCATATTCCTATACTCCCTATGTTTGTATACATGTTTATTGACATTGCTGTTTGTGCATTTGAGGTAGGCTGAAGTCCATGAAAGCTAATGCTGAAAAATCCTTTTAGTCTTTAAGGTGCAATAAGCCCCCTTCTTGTTTTTATGAAAGTTAACAAACAGCTTGGGGGGGGGGGTCTTGATCAGCAAGAGAGATTTCTGGATGACTTATACTGGGTGGTTACATTGGATATGGATCTGTTATAAACTATCTCAGAAAAATGTTTTAAACTACAAGGTCTATGTGGAAGAGTTTCTTAATGATCCTTCCTCACCGCCATATTTCACACTGGCAACACATCATTTAAATATATTGCTATAATGCTTCTATTTGGACCTTTGCTCAATATAAATCTGAAATGTATTTTTGTCCTTTGTCTCTCTCTGGCAGAGAGAAGCAAGAATTCAACTCTTTCTTCTCTAACGTGATAAAGTCCTTTGGTAAGGAATACCAAACAGACAACGAGATCTAAAGCTGGGTCCATTTGTAATCTAGTGTTCCATTAGGCTCTAAAGAGCAGATGGTGCCAGTTAAAAAAACACACACCTTTGATTTAATCAATTTGGTCTGCGAGAACACTGAGCACCCAGAAATACTGAAACACCTGTGGCTTTGACATTGCTTCATATTTGGAACAGTTTTGCTGTTAGCTGACTACTATAATGCATCAAGGTTTGCTGTTTCATAGTACCCTGGGGTACAAAAAGAACTACAAGAGAGACAATAAATAAGAAGAAAATGGATAAGACAGCCTTGGGTACCCGATCATTGGAAATAGCATGATACAGGCAAGGAGGCCAATAACCAAGATTGGGTTCAGAATGTTTCAGACTGACTAGGACCATAAGAATTGTTCTGACAGAACAATCAGTTCTCAAGACCCCTAAACCATGACTGGTTTTAGGATAAAGTGAAAATAGTTCATTAAGGATCAGACTTGAATGTTTCTTTGCTGCAACACAAAGTTTGCATAATGTCCAAAACTGTGATCTAATGAGTATTTGGCATTCCCCCCCCCCCCAATCCCAGCCATTTTTGACATTTCACACTCATGGGAAATCCCTGTGGGACCCCCATAGAGACAGGGAGGTTTCCCAGAGCAGCAGTTGGGAGAAATGCTTAGCATTGTTTTGAATTGTTTTGCTTCTGCCCTTCTTGCCAATTTCCTGCACAAGTTTAAGTTTGACAGAGCAGTGTGGTTTTGTGTCTGAAGCATTATCCTCAACAGGATTATTGTACCTTTCCCTCCTTTTTTCCCATTTCAAGCTCTTACATGCATCAGAAACTGACCAGTATAAGATCCTGAAATTGACAAGGACAACAAGAGTTTTTTTTAAACTACAACAAAAAACAACTTCCTGCAGAGAACAATACAGAACTGAACTGTCAAATTTAACCCTGTTAGCAAATCAGCAAGAAGGGCAAACATGCTTCTGTTTAGAAAACTGGGGGTGAGGAGGGGACAGGTAACATAAATTCAAAATGCCATGTAATGTTACAACACAACAGAGCAACAGACTGAACCCCAGAATGCAGGATGACATGGGCAGAAAAAGACTCAGAATTGTCGCCTGGGTAGGGTTGCCTATGCAAAATGAGCCCTCATTATTTGCTGTTCTGTTCTTAATGGCCAAATAATGGCCAACAATGACTGATGCTCAGAGACAATCTAATTAGCATTCACTATTTGCTTGCATAGCAATAGGTAAAATTTATCTAGATGCAGAGAAAGGGATCAATTCCTGTGCAGTACCTAAAGAATTATGTGCAGGATTTTGGAAGAAGAAACTAAGGACATTTTGCTAGCTGGAAAAATCCCAGCGGAATGAAAAAGAAGGCAGGAAATCCTATAAAAATTTGTAGGACCAAGAAGCATCTCGATTCACAGCCCTAGTTCAAAATCATTTAACACTGGTAAGGATCTTCTCAATTCCTTTAAAAAAATGAAAGAATATTTTTCCTCAACCTATTTTTCTTTTGCTGAAGAATTTTAAAAAAGATAGATTTATAGTGTTGCAAGTCATAGTATTTTCTGAATATTCTTTTGCATTTCTTATTATGGATATCATTGGATACTGCTTTTTCCTGCCACATATTCTAGAGTACTACATGCTGTCATGGTGAAAATGTTAGATCTTGGGATTCAAGAGACCAGGGAGAAGGTTCCCTTTGTAGTATTAAGGTTAGTTACAACTATATATGTACTAAACTTCACTTTTCTATCTGCTGTTGAAGTAGCTTAGCCACTCACTAGAAAATGTTTTCTTTAAGATACTTGAAAATATTCTTTGCACAAACTTAAAACTCCTACTGAAATCAATAGACAGCTGCCATCGTATGTCCTTTGCCATGGAAGTAAGTCTGAGTTTAGTGGGGCTTATGTATGCCTTAATAAGATCTGTTGTTCTGAAAACTGGTATCTGCTAAAAATTCATCCCAAAGTTTTTCACTAGTCTTGAAAGTATTTTGAATACATAATTCCTGGAATTCCTTAGACAGCTGCCTAAGGGGGTCTTGAAACTATAATCCAAAAAAGTAACTTCCAACCTGTGCTACAAACCCCACGTTTTGCTTTGTCACACACAAGCATGTAACGAGAAGACAGCTGCAGTTGCTAAGACTTTATTTAAAGGGATTAAAGTTGAAATCCTAATCAAGATGTCTAGGAGATACCGTATTGAATTGATGGGACCTAATTTCTGCAATCGGATTAGAACCTAGTGGTGATTCATTTTGTGGATTGTGCCCTCTGACTGCCAGTTATATTGTATTATGTAAAGAGCCCTAAGTGTCAAAAAGTTAGGATGTCATCTGATAGTATTATTAGTAATAATTTATTTTCCTATATTTTCCAAAGGGGGATCTATTTACTGATTATGCCTCAACTACATTTTTATGTTACTATTTGTTTTGCATACCCATAAATGACAATTTTGTGCCCCACCTTTTAAGTGACTTTTCCTTTGCTATATTTTGTTTAAAATTATGAGTCAGTTTCTTCAATAATCAAGAAAGCCGCAAATACCACCCTTGTTTTTAAAATAGGTAGGAACATGACAGCTGCTATTTGCTCCAAGTTGAAAAGAAAAGGAATTAAGGAAGTCATATGAAATTATATGAACAATGTCACAGCCCAAATAGTTAATCTCATATGGCTGCAGCTTTTTCATATCAGCATCTACACAAATTTTGTTTTATGATGGGAAGTTTACAGGATGCTGGCACACAGCTTGGAAATAAAACAATATAAAGCTTGGAATCTGAGGACAGAGTGTGCATGACAGCGAAAGGAGGGCTTCATTTTCAAAACAGGCAAAATCTTTGCAGCAGCACCAGTTGAATATCGAACATCACGAAAATGACTGAGAACACTCAAGAGTTCTTAAAGGTGTTTTTGTAGAAGGTAAAGGTTCCCCTTGACATTTAGTCCAGTCGTGTCCAACTCTAGGGGGCGGTGCTCATCCCCGTTTCCAAGCCGTAGAGCCAGCGTTTGTCCGAAGACGGTTTCCGTGGTCACGTGGCCAGTGCGACTAGACACGGAACACCGTTACCTTCCCACCGAGGTGGTACCTATTTATCTACTCGCATTTGCATGCTTTCGAACTGCTAGGTGGGCAGGAGTTTTTGTAGAAACCATGTTTTAAATCTAATGGTTAGTTCCAGCTAGAATAGACCTACCGAATCATTAGAACTTCACTGAATTCTCATTGATTCAATCATTGTAATCTGATTAGTACTTAATAATTGTACTTAGGCCCCTAAATTCAATGCCACAGGGATATTTGAGATACCTAATTATTTAAAACCACATATGGCCTTACCTGGTGGTATGAAAAAACAACAACAACAAAAAAGTAATATGGTACTTATTTTCATTTCTGGTGGGAGTGATTGCCCACTTGTGCCTCCTTGACAGGGGCTGGACTTGATGATCCATAGGGTTCTTTCCAGCTTTGCAGTTAAGATGATGAGGATGAGTGTCAAGTAGTATCAAAATTCTAGAAGTAAGTATTTAAAGAAATGGAAAAAATGTGCAAATAACAATAGATTTCCCCCAAATATATATATATTTGTTTATTTGTGAAGAACAACAGTGTGATTAGGCAGAAAAAGGAGTAAATTATGAATATGGTAACAGCAGCCAGATTAGTGATGGCAAGAAAATGGAAACTGAAGCATTTGTTTTTATTAACTGAATGGTATAATGAATGGAATTATTTATAATGATGGTATAAATAAAGTTAATGATAAGCCGACATGAGATATAAAATTTTAAAAGATTGCTAAAAGATAATAAATTTATGGAAATATGGCAAAAAATGTTGAACTTTGGATTATTGAAAGGTGAAGGCTGTCTATTAAAGCAAGAGATAATGTTATTTTGGATGGGTTATGGGGCATCATGAAATCTATATGTGGGACAGGAAGCAACAGTTAGAACTGGATATGGAACAACTGATTGGTTCAAAATTGGGAAAGGAGTATGACAAGGCTGTATATTGTCTCCCTGCTTATTTAACTTATATGCAGAATACATCATGCGAAAGGCTGGACTGGATGAATCCCAAGCTGGAATCAAGATTGCCGGAAGAAATATCAACAACCTCAGATATGCAGATGATACCACTCTGATGGCAGAAAGTGAGGAGGAATCAAAAAAACTAAGATCATGGCCACTGGTCCCATCACCTCCTGGCAAATAGAAGGGGAAGATATGGAGGCAGTGACAGATTTTACTTTCTTGGGCTCCATGATCACTGCAGATGGTGACAGCAGCCACGAAATTAAAAGACACCGGCTTCTTGGGAGGAAAGCGATGACAAACCTAGACAGCATCTTAAAAAGCAGAGACATCACCTTGTCGACAAAGGTCCGCATAGTCAAAGCTATGGTTTTTCCAGTAGCAATGTATGGAAGTGAGAGCTGGACCATAAAGAAGGCTGACCGCCGAAGAATTGATGCTTTTGAATTGTGGTGCTGGAGGAGACTCTTGAGAGTCCCCTGGACTGCAAAGAGAACAAACCTATCCATTCTGAAGGAAATCAACCCTGAGTGCTCACTGGAAGGACAGATCCTGAAGCTGAGGCTCCAATACTTTGGCCATCTCATGAGAAGAGAAGACTCCCTGGAAAAGACCCTGATGCTGGGAAAGTGTGAAGGCAAGAGGAGAAGGGGACGACAGAGGACGAGATGGTTGGACAGTGTCATCGAAGCCACCAACATGTATTTGACCAAACTCCGGGAGGCAGTGGAAGACAGAAGGGCCTGGCGTGCTTTGGTCCATGGGGTCACGAAGAGTCGGACACGACTTAACAACAACAAATGGTGCATCATAATCAAAACTTTGAAAGGAAAATATCTCTACTGCTCCTGGTGATGGATGGACTAAATTTTTTAAATATATATATGTTCATTTATTTCTTCTTTGTTAGTTTTTTTTCCTATCTTGTGTTTTGTAGTAAAGTAAATTAAAAAGAAAGAAATCAAGACAAAATAAAGTACCATGGTCCAAAATGGTCAAAAATCCACCAAAATTATCCTTAAAATTAACAGTTTTGAACTAGGGAATATACATTGCTCGTTCTATTCCCCCATATAATGCATCCACATTAACTGTAAACCATGGAAAGGATACCATTGCATCCTCATTATCACACACAAGAAAAACATGCATTACACTAATGTTGGTACTAAGACTACCAGGACTAGGACTGCATTACTTCTAAGCTCTGCATTTTTGTAGTGACAGCTGTGCATGTTTTCTCAGTGCAAGGGCCATGGGCCTGTCATTAGAAAGGAGGAGAGATTTCACAGAAAATGAGGATATGGAGGACAAGGAATACCAGAAAGGAGGGCATTCTTCACAAAAAAAGAGGTCATTTTTGCTTTAAATTTGCACATGCTGACTTAAACAAATACATGCAAATATCAAAGCAAAGCAAAGTGTGCTACTTATATATCACCTCATAGTGCTTAAAGCACTCTCTGGGCAGTTTACCATTTTTAATTATGCAGACATTGCCCCTGCCCCAGCAAGCTAGGTACCCAATTTACCAACCTTGGAAGGATGGAAGCCTGAGTCAACCTTGAGCTGGCTACCTGAGGGATTGAACTCAGGTCACAAGCAGAGTCTTAGCTGCAGTACTGCAGCTTAACCATTGCACCACTGCATCACAATTAGACTTTATTACTATATTTTAAGTGGAAATACACTGGTACTCACCATACTGCACAAGACTGTGACAAAGTGACCATCTTGGGACACAGCACTGAGATAAAGATGGATATAAATCAAATAAATAAATAAAGCTTGGTAACTTTATAACTCTCTGAAATATCTGAAGAATCTGTGAAGATTCTCAGTCATCCAGGTGTGGTTGTCTGGAAGATGAGTCATAGCAACTGGACTTCTTTCTTAGGTTGAAATGTTTCGCTACTTGGATGAGTAGCGAAAGAAAGAAGTCAAGTTGCCATGACTCAACTTCCAGATCTCTGAAATGTCCTGTGCTTTGTGTTTTTTGCAACTTAATATATATAAAGCTGCTTTGAAGAAGTTGGATTTACCCACAAAAGCTTGCATATTGTATGATTTTTAAATTTTTATTAGTGGTCTATAATCTCCTCTCGCCTATTCTTGCATTTGCATTTTGTACCGGCCACATGGCTCCCCGCTTTTCTTTCATCAGACTGAGACTCAGGAGTCCTTTGTTCAAAACCTTGCTCAGGCATGGAAACTCACTGGGCTGACCATGGTAAAGCACTCCTGGGACATCTCACAAACCTTGAAAACTCTATGAGGGCCGCTGTAACGAAGCAACTTGACAGGATGTAACAAAAACAAGGTGTATGCAGCTGCCATGTATCTGAGAAGCACCTTATTTGTCATAAGAATAATGATTTTAAAATCCATGCTACTATGGATTAATTTGCATTGTTTTCCCCTCTGAAAAAGACTAAACTAGGAAGTCTGGCATAATTTTGTAATGCACTCGTACAGATACTGGGAGATTCAGTCTTCAAAATGACATCGTCTCTATCTGCTTTGAGAGGATATAGAACGAAAACAACAGACCAAAGGTTTTTAAAGGACACTTAAGGCTGTCAGTCAGCAACGCAGCGCGGTAACCTTTCTCCCCCTTCACTGAGGCTGGCACCCTTGTTTCATGTCAGACGCTTCTGTCTCTGAATGCTGGAACTTTTTCTTCCCCAAGGAACTGAAGCTGACTTGCCTCCAAAGGAAGCAACTTGACACCCCAGGAAGCTTTTTAGGATGCCCTTTGGAACTTTTTGAGAGGAGTGAGCAAATGAGGGGACTTTTCGAGGGGAGTGAGCACTCTCAGTCACAATGGCTTCCCTTTGCTAAAATGGCATTCACAGTGAATGTGGCATTAAGTCTGAAGTGATCATATGCAGCCTCTCAAGAGGGAAATATGAAGAAAGATATACAAATCTGCATTCATGGGAGAGGAGCAATAAAGGAGCACCATTGGACTGGACTGGACTGGACTGAAAAACATAAAACCTCCCAGTTCGGGATATAGAGAAGACAACGAATCAGAAGACAGCGAGACGACAGGTAAGCCCTGCAAATCTTTTAACTCACTAACAAAAAAATGGTTTATGCTAAAATACATTTCTTGACTTGTTGGAAATCTTTTATAAAGGGATTAGCAAGCAAGAAAATCACACATTTAATTCAATTTATTTCTTGTTAGTGTTCATAGCGGGCTGCAGGGATCCTGACTTTTCCAAATATTTATCTTGTATTTGTTCTAATTAAATGCCCCCTTTGATGTTAATATATAGGGCCAGTCATCTTGTAATTCTGTATACACTATTCTTCTGCTTATATTGACTTAAACTGGAATTATTCATTGCTCACCTGATTAAACAAGGCAAGAGAGGCAGCACTCAGTAAGATGAACCAGAATGGAAAATTCAAATCACACATCAATATCTCATTCCTTAAACTTCCAAACACACTTAAGACTATATTCTACATTATCATTGCTTGTAAATAAGGACAGCAGATTTTTTAAAAAAGTTCTCATATGTAAGCTCCATGGAAATCAAAGAAGACTAGGGAAAAACAAGTTTTGTATGCTGCATAGTTTTATGGATCCAGGTACTTGGAAATGCTACTTTTTTTTTACGCAGGATAGTCTGTGGATGTTTCGAGTTGTAGTCCAAAAAATATCATTTCCAAACTTTTAGTCCAGGTTCTATAAAATCCTGCCTTATTACTGAGAAGAAAACATGAAAAGCCATCTGAGTTGAAAGATATATGCTTGAAAAAGAAAAAGCCCCACACAAAACAGTGAAACTCATAGTTATATTGCTATTCCTTTAAAGTAAAAAAAAAAAAGCTAAGGCAGTTGAGCATTTAATTCTTCTCATTTTTAAAAATTTGGCTGTGGGTGGCATATCTAGAAAAGTCTGTTGTGGTTGATCACACATCTTTCCTATCTGTTACCATACAGATCTATTGGTATTTATTTCGACTTTGATTCACAAATGTCTATTTTACTTTAGAAATTCTGCATAAGCTTTGAAAAAAAGCAGCTTTTCATTTTCACGTACACATCTAACTGCTGAAATCCTGATGCTTAGTGTACTAAGTCTCAACTAGAATAGGCCCACTGAATCATTGACAAATTGGTGAGTCAACTCCTCTATAAATTCCATTGATTCAATGGGTATACTCGAGTTGTGACATACCACGCTAAGCAACAGGATTTTAGTATTTTATAATGAACAATTTCTTCATTCTTGCTTTGTCTCTCTAAATATGTTAATCAGATGCAATCTCTTGCTTACATTCATTAACATGAAATAAAACTCAGGCAACAAGCACACCTCTGGAACACGTCTAACAATAATCAGATCTAAAAGAAAATGTGCCAGTTTCTTAGGTAAGGTGATCAAGTAATGAAATGGTAAACCGATACATGTTTTGGTTTATATATCAATCCATACCAATATTCTTGTGAAAAGTCTTTCATTTCTCGTCGCTCTTGATAAGGAATGTTACAATGCCTATTCTAGATATTCTAGGTTTGTAAATCATTCTAGATGACAATGATACTCCTATGAAAATTGTGTATCATTTCTCATCTCATGAAAAGGAATGTTACCATGCCTGTTCTAGATATTTTGACCGAACTCCAGGAGGCAGTGGAAGACAGGAGGGCCTGGTGTGCTCTGGTCCATGGGGTCACGAAGAGTCGGACACGACTTAACGACTAAACAACAACAACAACAACAAAAATTCTAGATATGGTTAGATCCAGAAATAAACAATAAAGGTTCTGAGGGGAGGAATCTAGCTATGACATGTTCTGTAAACTCTTATCCAGAGTCTAGAAGACACCATTTGAAATAGTGCAACATAACCTCTTGAGACAGTGTACAAGATCTTGTAAAAGAAATGGTGCTATCTGTGCAAATGGAACCACACTTCTGGATTTCAATTTTCCTATTCTGCACAAGAACCTTGCAGTAACTGAGGAAAAGCTACATGTTCAAATCTGGAAGTGCTTACAAAACAGCACTTCAAGACTATAGCTGTGTCCTTTACCTTCTTTGTGCCCTGTATGGCAGGGTGGGAAATGTCCAGTGGAGTTCCAAAGGTCCAAAATCATCAATAAGAAGTTTGAAGTAATCACAAAGTACAGTATATGGATGACACACAGTTCTAAGCTGCTATCCCTTTTTTGACCCAGTTTCTGGAATCTGTGATTAAATATATGAAATCTAATAGGCTGAATCCAGATAAGAAATAAATTATGGTGGTAGAGTATCATGCTGTATTCCAGGAGGACAATTTATCTCTTTTCAATGGGATATGTATTATTCTGCTGCAGCAGATTTAGGTTTCCTTGATTTTACTTTGCTATGAGAACCAATTGATATTTGTGGTCAGGAGTATCTTTTGCCCATTAAATTCTCATATGCTGCTCGGTCACCTTCATTGTCCTTGTAACCTTCACAACTAACGTGTTTGTTTATTTACTTATTTATTGTATTCATATGCTGCCTTTCTCCCAGAACTGGGATTCACGGCAGCTTAAAACAAACTATTAAAACAATAGAAAATAAAAATTCTATAGAACTACAAATGGTAAAATAGGACTGAATTCCTTATAAACTTAAAATTAAAAACACTTTAAAATATTTGTCTAAAGCCACCAACAATTGTTTACCTGCATCTATATGGTGTTACAAATTGTTAAGGGTGTGTGTGGGTGTGTGCAGAAAAACTTGCCCTGAAAATGAAAGTACATATATAAATACAGTTTGGAACAACAGATTACATTAGTTGTTTCAAAACAACAAGCCCATTTCCAGCAAGCCTGGGAACAAAGTCATGATATGATAACGCTGTCTTGAAGAATTTCATTCATGCCTGCCAGTTTAGAATAGAAGTAAACTAAGGGTTAAATTGAAAATATGTTGTAATGAGTAGAATTGTTTGTCTTGCAATATGAAAATATGAAAAAGGCATTGGTAGGTCTTATAGCACAACCTACTGGTGATCATAATAGTCTAATCTTGCAATGGTCTAATATCATAGACCAGTGGTTCCCAATGTTGGGTCTCCAGTTGTTCTTGGACTTTAACTCCCAGGTGGCACAGGTTGGGAAGGTTAACTTGTATTGTGTAAGATCATGTACTTTATGTTAGTTTTGTTACTGTTATTTTCTTTAATTTTAAATAAAAAATAAAAAAAGGACTTTAACTCCCAGAAGCCTTCATCACTAGATGTGCTGGCCAGGCTTTTTGGGGGTTGTAGTCCAAGAACATCTGGGGACCCAAGGTTGGGAACCACTGTCATAGACGCTTGATGCAATAAGACCTTGTTGGTATAGGAGTTTGTAGTTACGGATTGGTATTGTTCCAGATCCTTCAAAAATTGATAGTCATAAAAGTGACTAATGCAAATATAATAATGGCAGCGAGCCAGATATTAAGTTAAAGGCCCCTGGAGCTGCAAAAACTGTGGGAACAATAGAATTTTATCTTGAAAAAATGTTGTTGGCCCTCCAGATCCCTCGAATTTGCAGACCCTGGAGAGAAGGTTGTTTACAGATTGACGGGAAAGGGGAACATCTTACTCATTGGAACTCAGGGCCTCTACAGGGGTAGGGGACAAATTAAGATGGTCAACCCCAGGAGGCAGATGGATCCAAATGGTTTTTTGATGGGTCTTGGAAGGTTTCCTGTCACCTTAGCAGGTGCTTCTGTCAAAACCCAGGTTGATCTTTGGAATGGGGATCTGGCCAGGGCTGTTGACATGATCTGGCCAGGGCTGTTGACATGATCACTCCTAAGTGTCCTTTCCCATGAAGTAGAGTCAAACTGAGCCCCTGGTTTCCTGGGAAGTTAGTAGTGATGAAATGAGTGGGGTATAGACTAGAACAATGATGGCGGAAAACATGGAGTGAATCCAACCAAATGTGGGCTATGGCTCATTGGGAGATCTGTGGCAGTGGCAAATAAGTCATTCTTCTCTGCCAGCATTGTGTCTGCACAGAGTTGTCTGACTGAATAAAAATGTTGAAGAGCACCAGACCCAAGACTGAGCCTTGTGGTACCCCACTTGTTACCTCCACTGAGTTTGAGAAGGAGCCATTGATAAACACTCTTGGAGTAAAATTCTATAACCGATAGTTGTTCTATCCAGCTCATGAGTTTGTGAAATATATTGAATATACTGAATATTGTCATGTATGAGAATGGAATAATAATTACTTTTACTAAGCCATTTGAAACACAGTTATGTTCTTTTATCCATGTTGGGGTTTAACATGTTAAATTTTTTTTTATTATTGGCAGAAATCTTGTTCGTTTTCTGCTTGTTCCTAACTGGCAAATAAAAAGTTCCTGCCAGTTTCCAGGGATATGCATACTCACACACCAGGCCAGCATGCAAGCACTGCCCCCCCCCCCCCAAGAATCACAGTGGGGACTCTCTTTATTTGCTGGCTAAAAATGGACAGAAAGTAACTAAGTTTCTTAGACTAAGCAACAGGATTTCAGCCACCAAAGGGCATTGTTTTCCAAAAAATTGTAAGCTACTGGCAAGACTCTTTTTCTGAACAGCAAAGTATAGCAATTACATGTGGGTCTCAGAAGTGGTGGGAAACCACCTTTACACTTACATCCAAGTCTTCTGATCTTTTTCCCCCAAAAGGTTCTTTATCTATGATGTACTCTGATGTATTTTCTATAAGGACTCTGTCTTACAGCATGCATTAATCAAAGAGGTAATAAGAACATAAGCCTTTTTCAAGTTTGTGACAACTTTATCCACTGTACATTTAATTATTAAAGGTGCAGGATAATATTTTGCCAAAGGAAGGGAAATTAAAGGAGTATGACATTCCACAACACAAAGTCACATTACACATATTACCTAATTTCTCAGAATCACTATGAATCAAACATGGTTTCTTGCATTATCATTTATATCTTCATTAAAAATGGTTTGTTAGCCATTTTTGTTATAGAAAATGTTCACTAAAGGAGGTGTATACACCAGCACAAGGCTTGATGACATACGTATGCTGCCTTCAGCCCCTCTGAGCCCCTACTACAGTCCTTACCCCTCAGTGCTCTCGGCTGGACTGAAATAGCCAACTGTGCCTTCAAGGGTCCCTTCCAGTGTGGAAGAAATCAAGCTGAGAGGATGATGGTCTGACATTAACCTGGCTGTGGCAGCTTGAAAGGGCTAATTGTGTTCCCAAGAAGGTACAGTTACCAATTTTGGGCAAATAATTTTAAAATCTGACAATCCTTTGAAGCTGAACAGCAGAGATGAAACTGGGACCTTTGTAAGTTGCCCACGTCTGGAACAGTATAAAGCCAATACATAATCAGTGATCCAATGCTTGTTTAAACAGTAACCATACCTGACATAATCTCTAATTTATATGTTACACATGGGGACAAGATGTACAGCATACAAAATACATACCATACATCTTGTAGAAGTGTATGTTTGTAAGTTATTGCTGTCTTGGGCTAATGTCCTTTCATGAAAAGGGCCGAGTCCTCAGCCTGAAGTTTGAATCTAGAGGATGGATGCTTATCACACTACATGTGTTAAGCCATTTTCTTTTGTGCCATCAGTGACTTGATTTTGCAAGTCATAGCTGATAATTACATAATTGTCACTGTCAGTTCTTGCTACATTTAATTATGCCCTGATCTTACTGTCCCCACAACTGTATGTACTGCCTAACATTCTCAACAACACATGGTACAATTGGGCTCTTGCCCATGCAAGCTGAAGTCATAATAAATGTGTTAGCCTTTCGAGTGCCATAAGAGTGTTTCTTGTTTTGGTGCAAGAGCTAACATAGCTGCTCCGCTATAAGTTAGCAATAACAATACTGACTTGGAACATGAATGTTTGTGGATACAGGGCCATGCTTTTTAAGTGTTTCTAATTCACTTGTCTTAATATTTCTTTTAAAACCTCTTTATTCTCCATGTATATCTGCAGCATGAGGGATAGAATTGGACAAAGGGGAATTTATGCAGCAGCAAAAACTCTGTGCCTCTCACTATCCTGAAATATCTGTGAGAGCATCTGCAACCAGTTGTTGACAGCCATCTGAAATTACCTAGTTAATCAAAATTTCTTAGAATATTTAAAAATTACGCTGTTTGCTGCTTCTAAAATATCAGTCAGCTGATCTAAGCTGGCTTGTTTGCCACATAATTAGTGCACACGCCAGCTTAGTAAACACATAAAGTTGTTTGTTTATAAAGTACCTCATATCGCTCCAGGTGCTGTGAAACTTAAAACAAAAACAAGTCCCTGCCAATCGCTTACAAGCTAACAAACACAACACAAAAGGGAGAGGGAATTAGAATATAAACCCATGGGGCAGGGCCTGCCTGCGTTTATCTGTTTTGTACAGTGCTCCTAATTTGCTTGTTAGCCATTTTTGTTATAATAAATGTTGATTATGGGAAGAAAAAGGAATAGGTGAATTAAAGCAGTTTGAATTAAAACGTAAATGGCTACAAATGGAAATTGTAACTCTTGAAAATTGTCAGGTGTAACTGTTGCCCAGAGGCCACAGAAAAAGTAGATTATCTAGAGAAGAGCAGATTAGGGTGGGGAGTGAGGGAATAGAAAAGAGTTAATGTGGCTTTGTGACTGACAGTTCGGTCTTCTGTTTACAGTAAATGAGTTTACTAGTGTTCTCCAACCAAAATATGCTCAAGGAGGAATACTGAAGTAATGTGTAATAAGACTGTCTCATTTGGTGGTTCTCCTAGGAGCATGTTTAAATTGATGGAATCTGAAACAGTGTGGCATTGGGGGTTTACCTGCAAAACATCAGATGTTCAAATCCTTCTTTCTTGACCACCGTATGTTCCACATTCATCATTCGTTCCTCTTACAGTTCACTTTCTCTGACTTTGGGGCCAACTCAATGCCTTGCCACTAGTTGGGCAGGATATCAATTAAATAAATAAATAGATAGATAGATAGATAGATAGATAGATAGATAGATAGATAGATAGATAGATAGATAGATAGATAGATAGATAGATAGGTAGGTAGGTAGGTAGGTAGGTAGGTAGGTAGGTAGGTAGGTAGGTAGGTATAGATAGGTCCTAAATTGGATTTTGTTGATTATTACTCCCCAGCATATGTGCCTATTCAGTCCTTGTTCCCCAGCCCCTGCAACTAAAATTTCACTGGTGTCTAATCTGTGAGCACCTCTGTGAAAATGGCATATCTCAAAGAAATTGGGGGAAACATTCAAAACATATGTGGGAGGGGGGAATCAATCTGAACACTCACTTTCCAGAAGAGTAGAGTAGAGTAGAGTAGAGTAGAGTAGAGTAGAGTAGAGTAGAGTAGAGTAGAGTAGAGTAGAGTAGAGAAGGCAAGCAGTTATCCTTCTAATATTTTTGACATTTCTTAGCTAGGGCCAGCTCTGTTCTCTATTCATTTTTTGTAACAAGTGCTTCATAACTTAGGATCATAAGCAGCTTCTTTCACCAGTGTTTTGGAAACTACCATATTATAATTGTAAAACTTTGTGAACCTATTTTCTGAATGCTGGCAGGCTTGCTCTGATCAGAGGGGACTACTACTCCAGAAAATTTCATCCTTTTCATGCCAGAATTTTTTAAAAAATTATCAAAGGTTTGCTATTTAAAAGTTTTAAATTTGAAGGTATGTGCTTAATTGTCAGAAAACTGGGGATGGCAACCCACTCCTAAAAGTTTACTATGCATGCAAATCCAGTTCTGACAAATAAAATGAAAAACTGCCACCTTGCAGTGATTTCTAGAGATTTAATAGGGTACATGCATATGTGGATGTATATTTGGCCCACATTCCAGTGGGGTGAAATATCTGGCACCATTCTAATTGATTGCAGCTGCTGTCTTGGCTCTGATGATCTCTTCAGTATCCAAAGTTATCCATCCTGGAATCAATCAACTGCTATTTCAGTAATTTCAGGACACAGTCACTCTCATCTATCCAGCCCTGCATTCAGCATAACTGTTTCTTCAGGCAAAACTAGACTTGTGACTGATGGCACATGGGTTAGTTTCCAGATTTAGGAGCTAGAGGATGTGGAAGCCAAACGCAGCAAGCAGAATATGCTGCCCAGTGTAGAATGTAAAGGTAGAAAGTCTAGACTCTAGAATTTACCTTGGATGCTTGCTTAATGCAGATGTTCTACAATGCATAGAAATACACTGTACACCCCTATAACATTCTGCAACTGAAGACAACTTGGAGGCCACACGGGCATACTAAGGGCATGTCCAGATGGGGGAAGTGGGAGCACTCTGGTTCCTGCTTTAAAAGTTCTTATGTTTATTGCATTATATTTTATCTCTAACTTGAGTGATCCTTCTGTTCACACTGTTCAACATTTTTTTCTCCCATGAGGAGCCAGAAAGGTCATTGTATCACTCCAAATTTGCCCCTCTTTCAATTAATGACACTCCCCTTCCCTGTCTTTTCCCACGGCTATCATTCAGTGGGCCATGTCAACTTTCCTTTTTTTTTTTGGACAAAATCAGTAAGTGATATAGCGAAACAGCAATGAATCTATCTAGCATGGTACACATAATACCACCAATTCATTTCATGTATCTAGAATGGTGCATCTATCTATCTATCTATCTATCTATCTATCTATCTATCTATCTATCTATCTATCTATCTATCTATCTATCTATCTATCTATCTATCTATCTATCTATCTATCTATCTATCTATCTAAATTAAAATGATACAGTAAATGAAAATAGAGAAGGCGGGTTTTCCAACAACCCACCAAATACATTACAGGGTTGCCATCTCAGATAATATTGCCCACAGCTCCATTCTGGTGCAACTAATCATCCAGATGGGTTACAGAGCAGGAGAATTAGGAGTACTCCATATCACTCCAAAAAAGCTATAGCCCTAGCACTGTGCCAAAAAGGAGCAGGACAGTTCTAAATCAAAACACATAAGGTCGTAATTTGATTCGAACCAAACAGCACCAAAAGTGATCCAAATAGTGAGCTCTATGTCTATCCTAAGTGAATGGTAGCTTAGCAGGCTAGGTCCCATCCCCAGACCAAGAGGTTCCCTGTTCAAACTGTGGAGTCTTTGACACTCTTACAATGCTAGTAAGTTCAGGGCAGATAAGATAGGTAGAGGAATTAGACCTTTGAATAAACATTTTCTCCCATGCTTAGATCTATTTAAACCACAAATCCTACAGTATATAAATCTATCTTATTGTCCTATAAATAAGGACTATAACAATTCAAATTGTATGTTTCTAGATTGGATTGGCATTAACTTTTACAGGCTAAAATTAAGATTGAGGCATATGTTATGTTGTTACCCGCCCAGAGTAGTCTATATGACTAGATGGGCGGGCTATAAATGTAATTAAAAAAAAATAGTTTCACACTGATTATTAACATCCCTGTAGTGTTATTATATAGTCATCTTTTAAGATAATTTTATGCAAGGAATTGTAAATATATGGCTAGAACTGTAAATATCTGGTCAGCCACTGCCATATGTCATACAGATATATTCTGTCACCTGTAGTGGTTTTTGGATGCAGATAAATTTCTACCACATAGCAGGGAACATAAAATATTCATGATGGAACAGGGTCATCTTCCATCATGATCTTAAGGCTGCAACATCCTGTCCCACTCACCCCCAGTTAATTTCTTTTTCCAGCTGTTCAGAAGAATTTAGTTATTTTTCTTAATCATTAGAAACCAGCTGCTCTTTCTTCTAGCTACAGTCTCTGGTGTCACATTTGCATAGCCCATCTTTCATCATAGCTGTTATGGAACAAAGACAAAACAGAGTGGTCATCATTACAATGTCATCTCCCTACACTAGGTAAATGCGGGTTTAAATTCAGGAACGGATGCATCTGCCAATGTTGGTTTCTTATTTTTGCAGCCTTAAGCCCTAGCCAGCATAGATAATAGTGAAGATAGATAGGAAGTCTGATTTAAGAAAGTTTGGCAAGGCAGCTTGCCTAATCTTAAGAAACAACACTGGAAACAACAGCCTATTACTTGAATCCCTTCAGACAAAAATAGCATGTGGCACCTCTATGCCACATCATCATACCTACTTGCATTTGGTCAGTGAGCTTTTCATTCTTTGTGTTACCAGCCAGCTTGCCAGGACTGACTTGCCACATAGATGCATATGCCACAGCACTCCTACACTTTCAGTAAATGGAGAATACCAAGATATATAGACTGTTTAAGTCTTTTGAAATGCTACATGGTTTAAAACTTTCAAAAATAATTTGTAACACCTTCAAAGGCTGAATGCTAGGACCAAGTATTCTGGCATGTCTGAAGATGTCTACTCAGAGGTTAATCCCAATTAATTCAATGGTGGATAGAGATAAATATGCATAAGAGTGTGTAGTTCTTCTTATGAGACACACACTGTGAATGTTTATAATTACAGTCATTTCAGACAGAAAACTAGGAGATATGAGTGCTTCATGTGAGGTCAGTTGCAGGTTGGATTGACATGAGAAGAATTCTATGAATGTAATATAAGCTTGATGAACTAACATGCACCTTCCATTTTTACTGAGGTATCTTCTTGTTAAAGCCTTCACATTTAAGAGGTCTTTAAGCAAAGATACTTATTTACTGTATATATTAACAGGACTCAAGACAGATGTAATATTAAATAAAAAAGGAAATACTACTAAAATATAAAACAATATTAATTATAAATTAAAAATACATTACGAAGAAAATAAGTAACCAAATGAAATGAAATAAACTGAATATTGATCAAATAGCATCTGCATTTGACCACTATGTAAAGGGAAACAGTAGCAACTGTATAAGGTAATAATTCTAAGTGCATTCGTAAGCTACCTAAAAATGAAGCACAGTAAATAGCTGTTTTGTACACAATAATATCACAGGTCATTACAACAGGTCATTTCACAGCATAGCACATCAGTATAAAAGCTATGGAACCTGAGACTGATTTTTTTTAAATAAAATTCAATTAATAAATGCATTAGAGTTTTAATATTTGCCTTGATCACTGTATAATGTGGACACATAATTCATATATTCAGGTGATTGAAGTGATAATTTGGATAAATTTTTAAATGCAAGCATAAACACTCCATTCCAAAGAACAGCACGCCTCCTTCATGTCAGTGAAAGCAACTGCTGCTTCCTCAAAATCAGAACAGGCATTCGCAAAGGGTAAAAGAAAGGAGAGGTGTGGGGGAAAAAGCTAGAAAAGAAAGGCAAAGAAAGTGTTTTTAATTTTGTACATACGCAGCACCATTTCTTCCTTCCTGTCATGACTTTCACAAACAAAAGTTGTAACGTCCATCTGGATGAAGAAAAACCACTTCTAGCAGAGTTTATATGAACCCCCCCCCCCGCCATTTCTCCATTCCAAGTGACTAAACTTTTCATTTAGTTTAGTATTACATGAGTATTTACAGGGAAAGTTAACACACATTGTTGGGGAGGTTTGGTGCAAGTGTTTTTCTTTAAAAATAGCCATGTAGTGCAACCCTGCACCAGATTTACCTTGGAGGCAGCGTTATTTCATTATCATGATGTGAAAACAAACAAAAAAAAAAAGTGGTGTGTGTTGGGTTTTTTTTGGTCTGGAACCTGGAAATCAAGTACCTATATATGCCAGAAAGGATGGGCTCTTTTGGAATTATGTGGGTGCTTAGAGAAACAAGCTGGTTGGATAAGCTCACTGACTTGGGTACCTGGCTGCATAGCCAGAGGTAGGGAGTTTCTGTCCCCACTGAGCCTCCCAGGAGAAAAGTCAGCCTGTGTAGTCTTGGGCAAGCTACACAGTCCCAGGGTGCCCCTAGGAAAAGAGAATGGCAAACCATTTCTGAGTACCCTCTACCTAGAAAACCTTATGGCATATAATTATTATCTAGAAGAACAGGTTTAGAAAAACAGGATAATCAGAACATCTATTAGCATTATGACCAAGAGTGTAATGTTTATTAAATAAGAGGATTTCTTTCCATTTCAGCCACTTCTGCAGGATTCCTTCTCCCACACTATTACCTATGCCTTCATGGCCTGATACTACCAGCACAAACTTAGATTTGTATCAGAAAGAAGCAGACCTCTGAACCATGCACATGCATGAGTTCTATAAGTGTGGGCTTCATGGTTGGATGTCTACATACAGCAAATAGTGTGCTATGTGTGGTGTATGGTGACAGATGAAGGCACTGGGAGTGCCACACTAGTCAGATTCCTGGCACTGTCAACAAGAGCTTGAAATGCATATGTTGCCATCTGCTTATATTTACTAGCAAAATACTTGTGCTTATAAAGACCTGCCACTGAACAAAAAAACTCATGGCAAGATTCCTTGCCCTTTGTCACAAGGGCATGAATTGGCACAGGCTATGCCTTGAAAAACTTGTGCATAGGAAATACAACATTTCCTGGTTCTTCTCTTTCTATACTAATTAAAATACTCAAGTTACAAAATGAAAATATAGGTCAATTAATTGTATAAAAAGATGCTCCATTCTAACATATAGTGAGGAACTAGACAAAAACCAGAATGTCTTATGGATTTTAGAACACCATAAATAATGAGTCAAAAAAGAGTTCCTGAAAGGGAGCGATGTGATCAACATGCCGAAACATGTGGCAGAACTTGAGAGAGTAAGCTTAACATCCCTGTGCCTAGGAAAGTGCAGGCCCCAATGAAACAGTTCACCTCTTAAGTGCCACGATATGTTTTGTCAGTAAGAGAGCAATGGGACAATAAGGCTCCTACTGAAAAAGACAAGGCACTTTATGAAGTTTGCTGCAGAGAATGGTGCCTGCAGTCTGGTGAAAAGCCAGCAAGCGCACCGTGCCTGGAATATGTTCTGAAGCATTGAGCAGCTGCTTGAGAGGACACACAATGGGTTTGATTTGCCACTGGTATAAATCCTCACAAGCATATTGATTTCAATCCTCTTTAATCAACTTAGGTTAACAGAGAATCTGAACCACGATGGAAGTTTTATGAGAATTTCTGAGTACAGTTTTAGATCTGCTTCTACTCCCTTTGAAGTATACTTAACTCAGATGATTCTCAGTAGGAGGCAGAGCAAAATGACGATTCAGGAAACAGACACTGAGGATTGCAGTTCAATTCACTAGATTTGTTTAGGTAGCTAAGCCATGCTGCTTTTCCCTATTGTGTACCTTCCTTATCTTCCTTGTGTGTGTAGAGTTTGGGGCCTTTTGTCAGCATAGCTGCAAATCTTTGCCCCAAATGTTTAAAACCTCCACATTTCATGGAACTATTTAGTTCTGTCTATTCAAAGCAATATATGCTCTGCTGTGATTTTGGTTGCCTTTTCTAAAGCCAGCCTGTAGGATCACAACAAGGAAAGGATTATTCTCTTATAAGCAATATACTTAAAATTGCTCAGCAATCTCTGTTCCCATATACTGTTTTAATGCTTAAAACAGAATGTTTCAGAAAAGTTTGTGTATAAGAAAAGAAAAATACCCCTACAGCTATTCAGACTTGCCTTGTGTACATGAATGTTTCCTGAATAATGCTATATATGTTGTATCACAGCTCCTGCCAGCCCCTGCTACCCTAGTTAATTTGTTGTTTAGTCGTTTAGTCGTGTCCGACTCTTCGTGACCCCATGGACCAGAGCACTCCAGGCCCTCCTGTCTTCCACTGCCTCCCGGAGTTGGGTCAAATTCATGTTGGTAGTTAATAGACAAGGATAATGGCCGCCCTAGTTAATAGACAAGGATAATGGTAGCTACAGTGCAGCAACATCTTGGAGGGTCACAGGTTTCCACCACCATTGGTTGGTGACTGTGATATGCACATAGGAGGTTCCATTGAAAGCAATGTCCTTCATTGTCAATATTGTTGGCTGCAGTACAATTCAATTTAATTCAGAAAACTTTTATTCTTTGCATCCATGTCTCTACTTCTACAATAACTACAATCTCTGGACCCCCTCTGAAACAAAGACTTGCATTCTTTGTCTGAGGAATTTTCAAACCCCTCAAATCTGCCTGTTTTGATACTCAGATTTTTGTCTGAGGACATTTCCTTCATTTGAATGTTTTGGGGTATAAACACAGATTCTAACTGTAACTCTCATTTAGTAAAACTCTGTTCTGCTATAATGTGAATTAATTAATTAATTCATTTATACCCCACCTTTCTACTTTTAAGCACAGGTGACTTACATAATTAAAAAGACAATATTTAAAACCTAAAACCAGTAAGTATACAAATATTTTTAAAGAATTAAATAAATATTATATTAATTTTAATACATTAATATTATATTAAAAATGATAAATAAAATCAATACTAAAAACATATTTAGAAGCATTGTTGCTTCTAAATGTGTTTTTAGTATTGTTTTTAGTTTTTAGTATATATATAAAATCATCTCAGTCAGTCACTACGGGAAAGCCCACCTGAAGAGAAAGGTCTCCTTCTGCTTGCGGAAGGACTAAATTACCGCTAGCGAGATTAAAAGCCTATTCTTGTCCAAATTCCTTCCGTCAATTTAGCCTTCAGGAGTTGCTAGTAGAGGAGACAAGAGGAGGAGATGATCTATGACTGTTAAATCTTTAAAAATAAAACTGTCATAATTTATGGATGACATAATTCTTCAGAAACACATCAAGTGCTGTGTCCTAAACTATTAGAAAGCCAATGAAAAAGCAATGCCTAGACCTCCTTTTAAAAGATTCTGCTCTGCTGAAAGAATTACAGCAGTACAGTAGGATCCCCTTATCCACGGGATCAGTGTCCAATGATTCATTTATCCACAGTCCGAAAATATTAAAAATATTAAAAGAAAAAATCCAGAAAAAAATATTTTCAAATGTATTATCAGAACCAGCCATTAGAGGGAGCCAGAGACTTTGCTATGAATGTTTGTTAGTGAAGAATACACAGAATGGTCTCTAGCGCCCTCTACTGGCCAATTCTGGTAAGGCATGTGGGGAAAAATTGTTTTTTTCCCCTTATACCATGCAATATATATATAGTGTTTGCTATTATCCACGGTTTTCAATATCCATGAGGGGCTTGGAACCAATCCCTAGTGGATATGGGGGTACTACTGTATATTTAAACTACTGTACCCTTTTGTTCCTGTAGATATAATTGTACTACAGTGGACCCTCGACTTACGGAATTAATCCGTATTGGAACAGTGGCCGCAGGTCGAAAAGTCTGTAGGTCGAGGGTCCATTTCCCATAGAAATGCATTGAATACCTATTAATCTGTTCCGGCAGAAGGAAAAAATACCCCCCTCCAAAAAAATTAAAATAACAGCAACAGTGGAGCAAGTCCCACGCTGGGACTGCAAAAAAAAAAAAAAAAAAAAAAAAAAAAAAAAATCACCAAAAAACAAAACAACACAGAAACATACCCCCCAGCCCAAATCTACCCTCCAAAACCCACCCAGAACAACTTTTTAAAAAGAAAAAACAGCAGCACCTTACCAGTCTGAAGCCTCTGAAGCCTCCCGCGCTTGCAAAGCCGTGCTTATTCGCGAGTAGACCCGCGCCTTTGGTGGCGCTTACTTGCGAGTAGACCCGCGCCTTTGGCGGCGCTTACTCCTGAGTAGACCCGCGCCTTTGGGTTCAAAGGTTCTCATCAGTTGAGAGAGCAGGAGCTCTCTCAACTGCGACACACCCTATATACAGTAATGGCCGACAGACCTACAGCACAAAGAAGCAGCCTCGGCGCCACCTATAGTTAGAAAGTTGAATTGCCCGCCTTTTTCCCCCTGCCTATTTCTGTTCTTATGTCGATTCTCCGGCCGGAAGTCGAAGTGACATTTTGCGGCTGGAGAAGTCCGTAACTCGAAAAGTCCGTAAGTGGAGCCGTGCATAAGTCGAGGGTCCACTGCACAACTCCCATTATTCTATGGGATGGAATTTTTGATATTTTAATTTAATTTGTACTCATTCTATTTTCAGCTACAGTTTGTTTGTTATAATAAAATCATATTTCGTCCAAGGAAAGTGCTACATATGCTTTAGTTTTAAAGAGTAATGTAAAGTCAGTGCCATCTGGTGGTCTCTAGTAGTCATTACTGGGCATTAATAAATGAAGACATGTCAATGTTAAGATAATATGAAGAGAGAGGAAGGGGGTGGAATAAAATCTACCTGATGCTGCAATGAGTAAAATTCTCTGAGAATGAATTGCATATTTTCGTAGGTTCATACATCCCTAGCAGAAATAACAGGCACAGTCTACTCCAAGGCCTTTCAAAAATACAGTAGAATCCTTGTATGCTTGGATTATTCGAACACTGCTGTGAGTGAGATGCAACCCATTTGAAAGTTAAAGAAGTGTTCGGTAAATGACAGACTACATTATATTTAAAGCAAAGCTATTTGTACAGTAAAGACTCAGAATTGAAAACAAATTAAATAAGAAAAAAGCTTATTATTCCTAAGTAGATATGTTTATAATGAGTTGTATTTGAATAATTACACTTAGAAAAACGTGTATAGTTAGAGAACTAATTGATCCACAGTCAGGCTGTGTCATCTCTTCTATCCTGACTGTCTAGGTGCCCTTTTGCACCTAGTTTGGGGAGAGACAAGAGAGTGGCTTGTCTGTAGAGGCAATAGAAAGTGTGCAGCTACACTATACACCATGTAATATGTAGAGATATATTGTAGAATTCTGTGGATAAATGTTGGGTTTTGACTTTGAGGAATACTCTGAGGCATCTTTTTTGGGTGAATGCAGTTTTCCTTATTCCTACTTCTCTGGGAGCATATTGCTGCTAAAGATGGTTGCAGGATCTTCACATGGGGTGCACCTGGATCACTGATGTGAAGCCATGAGGCTTGCAATAAGGTAATGTAGGTGGACCTTTCTCCGTACTACTAAGCAGTGTGGACTGTGAAGTCATACGGGCAGGTTGTCACACCTAGGCAGAGTAGTTCACCTGGCATGCAGTTGAGGAGGGAGGATCATTACTTCCTCCTTCAGCCCAGAAGCAGGCAATACAGAAAGATGGCAGTTATTGGCCCAGAAAGCAAATATTTTGCTATGCAGGACACCCTTTTTTGTGAATTAACAGAAGCTGTTGACCATTTAAACCTAACTGCAACCTTCAATCTCTAAACAAGTAAAAATATTTCTGTGATCACTGATTAATGAGACTGGCACCCAAACAGCATGATCACAAACTTTCTTCCCAGAAGAAAGTTTGACTCTGGCAGTACTCTGTACCAGGGTGGATTTGATTTAAATAAAATAGATTTAAATCATGATTTAATTTTTTTTGAAAAAAAGACTTTTTGATTATTTAAATTAAAAATTGATTTTTAAATTTAAATGGTGATTTTAATTGATTTTAAAAAATTATTGCTTTTTATTCACCCTACTCTGTATTTTACATGCCTTCTTTTTTTTGTATATCAAATAAATAGCTTGTACACGTGAATGAAAATTATCAGTAAAATGAACTATTATCAATCTAATTCAAAACCAAGTTTTTCTGAATTTAATTAGTATAGTATTAACAGGATGTATACTGAAATTACATAAACAATTTTCAACATATACTCAAAATATGAACATTTAACAAACCATGTGTTCAAAAAATGGGTAATGGTTTCCTTCACAGCCATATGTTCAATGAATAATTTTTTCCCTATTAATGGAGAAATAATCTGAGTCGGATAAAACCACATCAGCAAAAATAGTTTCCTGTCTCCTGATTCCAAATGCAAAGGAAATAACAAAATCCAAATCTTGTTACGTGCTGTTGTAGTAGCTGTCTAATCCGTAATCCAGTTAAATCAAAGTATGCAATGCTTTTCTCCTGGAATAAATTCTGATACCTCCTCTGAAACTGTTTGTTTATTGTATTATCAATATATTTTTTTTGTAAATTGAATGGTCCAAGATACAGTGGTGCCTCGACTTACGAACGTCCCGACATATGACCATTTCGAGTTATGACCAGCTCCGGCCGCAAAATTTTGCTTTGACTTGCGGACGGAGCTTCGAGTTACAATCAGAAAAAGGCAGGGAAAAAAGTTGGGGAATTCAAATTGCTAACTGTTGGTGGCGAAGAGGCTGCTTCTTTGTAGCTCTTTCACCCCAGCTGTTAGAGAGTGTGCGATCAGAGGAGGCTTTGGACTGCCTGGTAAGGTAAGGTGCTGCTTTCTACTTTTTAAAAACTGTTCTGGGTGGGTTTTGCAGCATGGTTTTGGGCTGGGTGGTGGGATTATGTTTCTATGCTGTGATGGGTCTTGCAGGGTTTGTTTGTTTTTTGCTCCCCCCCCCCCATTTCCGATGGGTCTTGCAGGGTTTGTTCGCTTTTTGGGTTCCCCCCCCCATTTCCGATGGGTCTTGCGGGGTTTGTTTGCTTTTTGGGGTTTTTTCCCCCATTTCTGATGGGTCTTGTGGGGTTTGTTTGCTTTTTGCTTTGCTTTTTTTGCATTTCTAAAGGGTCTTGCACGGTTTGTTTGCTTTCTGCTTTGCTTTTTTTGCATTTCCGATGGGTCTTGCACGGTTTGTTTGCTTTCTGCTTTGCTTTTTCCCCATTTCCGATGGGTCTTGCACGGTTTGTTTGCTTTCTGCTTTGCTTTTTTTGCATTTCCGAAGGGTCTTGTTTGCTTTCTGCTTTGCTTTTTTTGCATTACCGATGGGTCTTGCACGGTTTGTTTGCTTTTTGCTTTGCTTTCCCCCCATTTCCGATGGGTCTTGCACGGTTTGTTTGCTTTCTGCTTTGCTTTTTTTGCATTTCCAAAGGGTCTTGCACGGTTTAATTGCATTTCAATGCATTCCTATGGGAAATGGCGCTTTGACTTACGACCATTTCGAGTTACGACTGGAGTTCCGGAACCAATTAAGTTCATAAGTCGAAGCACCACTGTAACTTGTATATACCCCTGCATTTCTTTGTAATTTGACTTATTTGATGGAAAGGATCCTGAATTCTAATATGTTTTCAGGTGAACCAGTTATTCTATTATATGTCTCAAGAGTAAGCATGGACGGCCCTTCTGTCGAAGTGGAAGCATAATATTCAGCATAATCACAAGAGCGTAACATATAAAAACTACGAAAGCCGGCCCTGTGATATACCCTCCTCATTCTCAGTTCAGCACAATACAATGGAACATGAATAAACTATTTGTAGCATTTAGATGTTATTTTAAAAATCACAATTTTAGTTACTTTTGAGAATCAGGAGTGATTAACTGCAGTAGCAACTGACAAGGTCTGGGAGCCTTGGAACTATAAATGCAAGTAATTTTTTTTTAATTAAGTAATAATTTTTTTAAAGAAACTTCTCACATTCCGGTTTTCAACAGTGGTAAACTGCCAGAATAAGTCAGATTTTTCTGCTAAACTTTACCAATCTATGCTCACATTTCTGGTACAGCATAGTTCAACTAAAGGTCACTGGAAGTCAGTATAATCCAAACAGTTATCTCCAGTTCATGCTTTACAGATCATCAACTGTGCAGTAAAGAAAGGGTCTTGAGCAAATCAAATGACAAATAAGATCCAGACATAGCCACCAATCCATCAACCTAGACCTTCACAAAATTTAATTGCCCACCTCTGACTGACAAGCAGATTCAAACCTTCCAAATCAACTTCTAAATGAATTTATACATCAATACACAATTCCTGCTCTGGAAAGGAAATGGTTTGGTAATTTCGGACCTTGTGTTAGGTGAAAATCTTTTCCCACTTCCATTGTGTAGGAATTGAATTAATTTACAAGGAGATTAAAAAAAAAAGGCTGGTGAAAAATTCATTATTCTTCAGCTCACTATAGCATGAATGTCACAAATGCTCAAGGACTATGTCTTCAAAACTCAGCTACGTTAGAAAAAAGGTTCCAACAACAGGTGGTGACATACCAAAACCCCTAGCAATATCATCACTGAGCATCAGTTATTTAAGAGAGCTGAGATTAGAAAAAATACCTTTTTTTGGACTAGAACCTTCATCATCATCATCATCATCATTAGAGATGGGCACAAACCACCAGTTTGGCACTTTGTGCCAGTTCATTCTTTGGACAAACGGGTGTTTGGTTCCCAGCCCTGCCTCCTCTGGCAGGCGCCCACTCAAAGCAGTTTGTGGCATAGATACTGCGCCAATATTTAACAGATACTTAGGTTTTTGGTTAAAACTTGTATCTGTTATATAGTAACAGTCAATGCTTTTATAATTTTGACTGTGCCTAGTGTTTTTGAATAATAATAGTAATAGTAATAATAATAATAGGAAGAAGAAGAACAACAACAACAACAACAACCACCACCTTGGAACTGCAGAGCTGGAACAGACCTGATGGATCATCAAATTTAGCCCCTGTCAAGGAGAATCAAAGTCCCAACTTCTGGCTCTGCAGCCAGAAATCTAAATCACTGAGCTATCCAGCAATTATCTCCAATAGGATCTTGGGAGGTACAGTAAATATTTACCTTTTTCCAAATATTCTGACAGAGGCTCCACTGGAACCATCTTTATTAGCGCAATGTATTCTAATAAACCCATGGACATATTTCTCAGCTTTTCTACACACACACACACAACTTGATCATTATATCATGATGGCCACAGACTTATGAATAAATTCCTATATATTACTAACCTACAGATGGCTTACTATCCTGCCATGTGGGAATATAAAAATCACTGTTATGGTGGAATATTATCTGAGCTTGGAAAACATGGATTAAATTCTCCTGATTTCAGGTTTTACAAAATCTGAAAACAAGGACAAAAAATTAACAACCAACACTGGAAGTATCTGAGACTGTACCAAAGTCTAGATAATTCGGACTGAGGTATTCCTAATTACTATGTAAAGGTAAAAAAAGATGGGTAGCAAAGACAGTTGATGGAGGAAAACGAGCAACTTGAAATGTGCTGTTGGAGCACTGTTCTACTGATACCACAGATTACTAAAAATAAAATAAAATAAAATAGACTCACACTCTATGCACGTCAGGACAAAAAGAAATGAAGAAAAGATGAAGAAGTGATGAAGAAATGAGATCTGAAAGGAGCACTAGGATTTCCTTCTTCATTCCTATGTAATAGACTCAGAAATATATGCTTAATATCTAAAGGATAGATATATAATGGAAAAATGTATAGTATTAAATATAAGGAAAGTAGCATATCATGGGGATATGAAACCCTTCTTATCTTTGGGTCCGAGGACTCATGTAAGGAACATTTGTATAGTTAATTAATTTGCAATTTCCCTCCTCCCCCCCCCCCCACTAAATACTGGTAGCATGATGGGATTAGGATTTAACTAGTGCCTTGCACAAGGCAAGAATGCAAAACAAGACTCCATAATAGGGTAGTCTTAAAGTGATGATCTGAAGAGTTAAAGCTGGTGAGAAAATCTACATCATTTAGAATGGGAAGGCTTTGTTTAGTGATACTCTGTTGCCTAGCCAGGGAGAGTTCAAAGGAGAGGGGAGAGGTTTAAAAGGACTTAGGTGGCAAAGTAGATTCAAGATATAGGACATAGGGAAATAATTTAAAGGTCTTTTTTTAGAACAAAGTATGCAATTAAATACACTATAAATGTTCAGAGAGTCAAAGATCCAGTAAAAAGAGCATGACTATATCAAGTTATAAAGAGCTTAAGCCATCGATACTATTCCTTCAAGAAACACATGGAAATTAACAAAGATGGTATTCTTCCTGGCAATGAAGCAAAGGAAATATGCTGCAAAGGGAATAGCAAAGAGGGACGGGAGTGTCTATAGTTCTTCATTCTGATTTAGAATTTAAATTGTGCAAGCAGCTTCAAGACTCTTCAGGATGATATCTCTTTTTAGAGGGCACCCTTAATGGAACTAAGGGCCTGATCACACACGGCAAATGTTTCCCTCTTCTAATGATACGTTCCATACCTTTGTTGTACTGAATCATGGTCACATGGTATATATCTACCTGGACGAACGTTTCCATTTGTTTTAATGTTATTGATTCATTTCTTCCTGTTTGAAATCTTATGGCCAGCTACAACATGAAACCTATTTATTTTCTGTCTTGTCTCCTGGGGCAGTACAGACCCTTACTTTGTATTTTCTTAAACTAAAAAATATAAAGCCCTGAACCCATGCCTCCCTTTCTCCCTCCACCAGCAAAGGCTGGGCACACCCACTGCCACACCTGTGCCAAACCCTGTAGGGCGGGTATGCTCCTTCAAGGCAGTGCCTTGGTCCTGGTTACTGTCCCTTCTCTGTTTTCCCCGGTGGGATTGACATTCACACATGCAACACCAGTAAGGAATGTTCTGATACATAATCGGAACAAAATAACAGAAGCCTCCTGGCGAGGGGGGAAATTAATGCAGTTATACCGCTGGCCAGGGAAATGATGTGATAATGGCTGTGTGTCTTGTGACTGGAAATTTATGAAGCGATCTAACTGGGATATAAGTAGGGAACATTTGCCTTGTGTGATCAGGCCCTAAGTCACTTGCTCTAGCTACAATTTATGCTCCCAACACAGGTCAACTCCTCTTTCTTCATACATTATTCAGGAAACTAACTAACTAACCAACTAACTAACTGAAAATTCACTGATAAGGAAGTAATAATAGGAGAAGACCTTAATTGGAATATGCAGAGTTTAGATCCTCAAAATAATTACAATCTAAAGCCTTTACAGGGATTACTTTCACAAAGGTATAATAGATACATAAAATCTAATTTAAAAATATTGCAATTATTTACTTTCTATTATTTATATGAGTAAACATAAAAAAAATTACAAATCAGTCGATTACTAAATTCCTGGAATTAGCACTTCTTACCCTTCTTACCCTTTTTTGAGGGAAGAATGAGTCCATTTTACATATTGTTAATTGATATAATTTCCATTAGTTCAACGCAGCTTGACAGCACATAATACAAACCGTCATGGGCAGTTTTGAACAGCCCTCAAACAAATAAACAAAAACAGTTTCCTTGTAATGCTTCTATGAATGCAGCCACCTAATTAAAATTCACTTGCCACATCTTCCTATGTTTCAGCCTCAGGGCAAGAAAAAGGCAAATAAAATGAAACCATACTCACAGGGCACAGATAATCTGCTAAAGATGTTGCCTACATTCACTAGGTCTTGATTTGGCTCAAAAAGATACAGTGCTCTTTCTGAAAGGTAAACCTACTAATGTTAAAAATACATGCATTTTTTGTTAAATTTAATGTAATTATTTAAATCATTAAATTGATGTTAAATAGCATATAAAAACTATCAGATTCATAGAAAAGATTAACATATTTATGTCTAGACCTGGGAAATTTGCAAAATCTCAGATTAAAATTTCAGTATGTTACTTACTGCATATGCCCTGCTATCTAAAGAATTCTAAATTGAGATGCCAGAGACTGAATATATGACTTCAGATTTTCAAAGAAGTTGCCCTACTTCTGCTGTATAGCTAAATAATAATAATAATAATAATAATAATAATAATAATAATAATAATAATAATAATAATAATAATAATAATAATAATAATAATAATATATTTATTTATTTAAAACATTTTAACCCTGCCTTTCTCCTTAAGAAGGACCCAAGGCAGCTCACAACAATTAAACAGTTTTTAGGTTAGTAACAATGAGTATAAAATACTAAAAGGATCAATGGATCTAATACCAACAACAACAACAAAACCAAAACACATTCAATGCAGTAAGGTACAACAATCCATTTAAAATACCCCACTTGGCAGACATTCACTCAGAGAAAGCTTGCCTGAAGAGAAAGTTCTTTGCTTGCTTGCTTATAAATATAAGGCCAGTCTAGCCTGCTGTTCCAGAGTCTGGGAGCAGCCACAGAGAAGGTCCTATCCTGTGTCCCCACCAAACACACCTGTGAAGATGGTGGGACCAAGAGGAAGGCCTTTCCTAATGATCTTAACACTTCAGCAGGCTCATAAACGGAGATGCAGTCCTTGAGATAGGCTGGGCCCAAGCAGTTTAGGGCTTGAAAGTTTAGACCTAGAGATCTGGGCTTCGTTTTCATATTCAGTGGTCCATTCCTGCCCCCCAGAACCAGCCTGGGCCACTTACTGAGCTCCACGTCCATCAACATTGTCGTTGCGCCAATCAAGGACATAGTCCTGCTGGTGCTTCCCTGCTTCTCCCCGCAGCCAACCACTCCAGCAAGGAGGCAGGAAGATGAGTCTTCCTGCTCAACGGCTGAATGGTTGTGTGCAGGGGGAAGCATCAATGGGACTATGTCTGCAACTGGCATGACAACAATGTTGATGGATGTGAGCACCACATGGAGCCCGGTAAGTGGACTGCACTGGTTCGGGGGGGGGGGGGCAGGAATGGACTGCGGTGGCAGCTGTGCTGCCATGCTTCATATTCGTATTCCCTGGATACAAATACAAAGCATACATCTTTAGTTAGAACCATTACTTTGAATTCTGCCTGGAAACTCATCAGCAACCAGTGAAGCTGCTGTAACAGGGGGTCTTGTGTGATCCCTGTGTCCAGCCACAGTTAGCAATCCGGCTGCTATGTTTTGGACCTGATGACGTTTCCTGACACTTTGCATAGGCAGCTCCACGTAGAGTGTGTTATAGTAATCCAGCTGAAATGTAAATAAGGCATGTGTCACCATGGCCAAATCAGACCTCTCCAGGAATATCCATGTGCTGTCAAGTCAATTCTGACTTATGATGACCCTTTTTCAGAGTTTTCCAGGTAATTACTCAGAAGTGGAGAGCCATTCCCTTCCTCTGGGGGTACCCTGGGTCTACTCACAGGAGGCACAGTGTAGAATCAAACTCCCAATCTCTGGCTCAACAGCAGATATATAAACCACGGTGCTATCCAGCCCAATTATGGCTAAATTAGATTCTGTTTATTTAATAACAACTATTTACTTATGAAATGTATGCCCTGCCTTTCTGAAAAATAAAATGCTTAAAGCAGCTCAGTGAGAAACCAAAACCAAAACAATTAAATATAAAATGAGAATTATATAGCTAAAACATCAAGAAAAATATCAAAAGTCCCAAAACAGTTATAGCATCCTTCCATAACAATCCAGAGTACATTCTAGGGTCTGTCTGAATATGGAGGTCTTTGCCTGCTGGTTTGAGAGCCTACAGAGACTGGGCTATCCTTGGCAGGGAGTTCCAAGAGAAAGCCTTCTCTTGCATCACCAACAAACAAGCCTTGTACAGTGGTAGGACCGAGGGAGGCTGCCTCCCAAAGATTTCAAAACGTGGATAGATTTGTAAGGGGAAATCAAGACATGGTTTTGTACGTGTTAATCAGCACTTTCAGGTGCAGTCAGAAACAGACCAGAAGATAGTGAAGGTGTTATAACAAGGGAGTTACAAAATTCCAGTCAACAGTCTGAACAGTTTTCACAGGCAATCCCACACAATGCACGTTACAGTAGTCCTAATGGGATGTAGCTGAGGCATGTTTCTTCCTGGCCAATATGCAGTATTTCTCAAAGGACAAACTAAAGTTTAATAAAAGCAGCATCACAAAATGTATTTTAGAGTCAAGCAAAGAATTTAATATTTAGAAATACATTCTGGCATGAGGTTGATGCCTTGACTGAAGTGGAATAAAATGAACTACAGTCTTTTATGGCAACTTCAAGTCTCCTTTGCAATACGAAAGCCAAAAGTAAGCCTCAATAAATCATTAGAAGTCCATACAGTTATGTTTTACATGTAGTGATCCCAGCAAAAAAAGCCTTCCCTTCTTTTTTCCTCCCTCATACGATATTACACCATTATTAATGCCAAATACTCTGTTTTGTCTCTGGCCAATCTGTACAATAAAACAAGTGCAATAAAGCAGGAAAAACAATGAACTGTATCCTGTGTCTTAGCAAAGTAATCAGGAAATGTTTGTGAAGTTCTGTTTTTCCCTCCAATGTGCACCAAAAATGTCTTGTATATTTCTTCTCAACAATTCTCATTCAGTGATTAGAAAGAGAAGGAGAGGAGGAGGAAGAAATTGCTTTTTGAAGAATGACACTTGAAAAAAAATTCTCGTGTTTTGGAGCTCACACTTCTTCTTGCACTCACCTTACCTATGAGTTGGCTAAGGATTGAGTCTTATTGTACAGTCACCTTTACAACATTCTGCAGCCTTTCCCCCTTTTCACACTTCACTTAAAGCTCAGGGAAAGACATATGCAGTAAATCATTCCAGTAAATCATTCCATGGGGTCTTCTCAGATCAGAGAGTGAGAACAGTGTGTGAGGCTGCAAAGTGACAGGGATATGTGTAATGGGGAGGGGGAAGCACCTTCGTCACCTCACAATGACAAAGTAAGCTGAAATACAGCACCAAAATAAATTCAAAAGAGTATCCTGAGACACAAATAGGAAGGACATATGTTAGCACAGTAGTAAATCTGCTTCTTCTTAAGAACTGAGTATGACTTTGTCCTTCCTCACGTAGGTATTGTGGAGAAGTATAAGCATCTGAATTAGAGATAAGATATATCAACAAACACCCTTCAGAAATTTGACATTTTGGAAGCCTTGGAGAAGAAATTGAATCCTGAAGAATGACAATCATAAAGCCACGTTTTTGAAGTTTTTTTTTTCTTACTTCTACAGAAAGAAAAAGTTAATTTGCAGAATTTTTTTTTCAAATACTCTTCATCTTTTTTGTAGCGGCTGCCTTCCCACCATAAAATGACTTTAAGTATGAAACATTTTGGAGAATGCAGAATAGAGATTTGGTTGTCAGAACAGTTGCTGCTGTTGCCATTTTCAAGGGTAGCACAAAACCCTGAAATACTTTAGTTTTAAAAAAGAAGTTTCTTTTCTGCTGGAGTTTTTACAGCTTTGCATGATGCCATTGGTTTGAGTGACTGAAAGGGACTTTTATGGGCTGGAGTCAATCTGTGTAGCACTAACCAATCATTTCCTACCACCTTTGAATTCAAAAAGAGCCCTGCCAATCTGATGAGTGTTCCTTTCCCTCTCCTTCATCTGTTGGAAGCAGTGTTTGTTAGTTTGCAGTTGATTTATTCTCAACTGTAAGTAATGAAACATTTTTATTCTTTCTCCTACAAAAATTTCAGCATGAGTTATTGAGACCTTAAGTGTCAGTTTATTAGAAAGAGTGGACTATCTGCGGAACTTGTAGCTATTCCCCTCTGTGGATTTCTGTACTTCTCCTGTGCAGCAAAAGGAATTTTACTAAAAATTCAAAACTGCAACATATTCTACAGTCACTGATAATAGTAAGCCCCACTTCGAAGAAACTGCTGCAGCATCTTCCTTCCTCTGTAGAAATTCTATCAAATTGTCCCCACAAATGCCCTCCATCAGAGAGTGAGGAATTTAAACAGGCTGTTTGAGCTGTTTAAGCACACCACGTTTTATTTTCCAATTCATGTGTTGTTCTTGTTGTTTTTACTTTTTACTCTTATAAAATCTCCCTGACCATGCCATTTTCTGTCGTACCACAGTAACAGGGTACTAGTGTGGAGAAACTTCTAGAGGTAGAAAAGCATGAAATATTCCACAAATATTTTTTTTAAATCCTATTAGAAATAACAGTAGAAAGCAGGTTGAAGTAGAGGTGCATAAAAAGCAATAGTCCTCAGAGGCTGAAAGGAAGTAATGGGAAGGACTCAAGATTATAACATCGATCCTCCCTTGCTGTTCAATACACGTTACTGAAGATATTCCAAGCACTGTAAAGAGGCATTTTTAGACTCTTTTACAGCCTGATCCTTAACCAGAAACAAGTCCCACCAAGTTCTACGGAGCATAATTTTCTAAGAATAAAATATGTCAAGGATTGTGTTATTCTCCTCAAGGAACACAAAACACAGCTACTGGTCAACAGTAACCTTTGGGAAGTCACCTAATAGCCAGGTTCAGGGGGAACAGAAAACCATAGTTTGCTTAGGCTGGACACTATATAGTTTCAAGACAGTGCTCTTTCTAGACCAAATTAGGATGCAATCAGACAGTGGGAAAGGTGTGCATCTGATCACACTGGAAAAGGACATTTTGCAGGGAGCTATGTCTCTTACAAGTGACCCTTCTGTGTGCCAGGGAATCAATCCAGCTCTGCCCCAAAAACAGTAACCCTACAGCTGGAACAAAAAGGTCCAGCTTGGGCATGGATCAGGGTCAGACTGGAACACAATTTCCTGTATATTGTGTGATGATTGCTAGGAAACTGATCACACCGGACTACTGGTGTAGCAGTCTAAAATGCGATCTGTTTCCCTGTGTGATCAAACCCTTAGCCTTCCTAACGGCTGATATTTCAAGCATCAGTCATGCATTTCATCAGCCTGCCACCCCTGCCTAATAAAGCCATTGCCTAAGCAAAGAAAAACCTATTATTCCTGCCTTCTTAGACTCACCACAATGCTCACCACAATGCTAAGGAACTTTGGTCCACTCTCTTTGATGTGTTTTTGCAGAAAATATAAGGAAGGAACAGATCTGTTCTCTTATATTTTTATCACAGTAGTTTTCCAGCTCCTACTACTTCCCCTCCTACTTCTCCTACAAATTCATATCTAATTCTTGCCATTCTGTGGGGCAGTGTTCAAATGTCTATCCTTAACTTTCCATTTTGTATGACTTTCTCAGTAACAGTTTCTTTTCTTTGATGAAAAGTTCTTTTTCTTAGAGTAAAGCTCTGATGTTCCTTCTTGGATACCTTATGGAGGTACCTGGACTTCCTGATGCTACACAGGCTGTGATTCTCTGTACGATCATTCTAGATTGGAAATGAGCTATGTCATAGTCTTGATCACACAGGGAAACAGATTGCATTTTGGACCACTTGTGGAGCAATTGAGTGCAATTTCCTAGAGATCACACGAAGTACAAAGAATTGTGCTCCAGCCCATCACCAATCCATGTTCAAGCTGGACCTTTTTGGTCCTGCTGTAGGGTTGCTATTTTTTGGATGCAATGGTCACTTGAAGGAAGATCACTCTCTGCAAAGTGACCCTTTCCAGTGTGATCAGACGCATGTCTTTCCTGCCCTCCGTTTCTACCTTCAGAGTGAGATCACACCAGCCTGCCCTGGCAGAACACAGCCAGGACCATACAGGGGATATTTCTCTTTGCTCTTGAGTCAAACTTTCCCAGTCATTCATGTTCTGAACAGATCCAGTAAGTAAGTAAAGGAGCTTTCAGAGGTATATAGGGACTCATGTCAGAAGTAAGTGGGTAGCACTCTACACATGCATCCTTGTCCATTTTACCTGATAATGCCTAGTTGAAGATGAGTGCCTGACTGGGTTGCAGAGGTAGTGAAAGCCTGGTTCAGCAAGGGTATAATCTTACCTTTCTTAGAAGAGAAAGCGCTCAGCCTCTCCTAAAAGACAACACACCTTTTCTTCGATCCTATTGAGTTTTCCTACTGTAAGATAGATGTCTAATCTTCCTTTGGGGGCAGGGTGCCAAAATGACAGTAGTCTAACTTCAAATATTTCTGTACAATAACACTTTTCATCAAGTAACAATATAGCTGTGGATGCCATAAACAGGTTTTTGAATAGGGGCTAAAATATGGAAGTTTAAATCAGATAAGATGAATGTTTTGGTGCTGGGTTGCTGATTACATCACAAAGGAGCTATTTATTCTAGCTTTCACTCTGTTTAAGGTTCCCTTAACGATTAGGTTCATGATTTTAGAGTGATTCTAGAACCAGCTTGGCTAAAATATGCATGTGACACCCACAACACAAACACCTTTCATCAATTTTGGTTGGTTTACCATTCATATTAGGTCAACACCTTTACTAGGCCAATTTAAGGTCACAATATAGTGGGCCATACTATTGATTAACTTGCCTCTTCATTTGGCTTTCCTTTCCACTAGAGTTTAGAGTAGCATTGATTAAATTGAGAGATACATTAAATATATTATGAGATGCACTTTTTGAGTAAGTGCATTGATATGCTGGCTTGTGGTAAGGAACCATTCACATATTTCAAACCACAGTAAATAAATGTCAGTCTTAATGACATTCAGAAAACAAAATTAATAGGGAGAGTACAGTTAAATCACTATCTTTAACATAGCAAATAACTGGGAATAAGGGATGACAGAACTGTTTCCTTTCTTTGCATGAATCCCCTTTCTTTGTATGAACTGCTAGTGATCCGGCGTATTTTCTTAGCAGCTGTAAAAGCCATTTTCAGTTAGACTAGAGTGGTATCATGTAGGCATCTTTTTCTGAATATATTTAGCTAAACCTTCCATATGCAGAATTTTAAAAGTGCCCCATTGAGCCAATACAGAACCTTTATATTTCAAACACTAAAATCCAACTTTTTAAACATAAAAAATAGTATGATGGCACAAATTATTCAAGATGCATTTCCTCCTTGGACCACGCAAGAGAGAACTTGCCAGAGCTAAAGTAACTCCATTGAATTAGTAATAAGAATGAACAAATGCTGGAAAATATTTCTAAACTGGCAATCATTTAATAGTTACATCTCTTGAAGCTGACAGTCCTGGCACTTATACAGAACACACTGAAGGCTTTGTTCTTTCAAATAATTTTATATAGAACTGACAGCCAAGAGATGGGATGAGATTGAATATATCAATTCATTATTTAATGGCATACTACCTTACTCTGAAGTTGCCTTTAGTATGTCTAGAGTGTTGCAACTTGATTGTTGTATTCTCCATGAAATTTTACACTTTTGAAGCAATTGGATAACACAACATTGGTATTTTCAAACATGGCTTCTAAAGAACTCAAACAAAGAAAGAGGCAGAAAACCAGTAGCTATGATAGAGTTGGCATACCAGAACTTTAATCGTAAAATCTGTTCCTAAAAATGGTCAACACGTAAATGTTTGTTGTGCTGGTGCATGCCAGCTGTTTTATTTGTAGGGCATAAACTGACATTAGACAAACTGAAAACAGACACAAGTTGGAACAAGCTTCTATTTTGCCCAGTAACCCACTTATCTTCCAAGTATGGACCAAACAAAATAGCTTCTTGTATTTAAATGTTGATTCTTCAGTTATAAACAACTGAAGTGAAACGATACCAATATGGTTTGAACTCATTCTACCCTTCAGTAGGGAAGTCATTAATAAGAGAGAACAGGAGATCATTTGCATCAAAAAGTGGGGAAAAAGAGAGACAAGACTGGATCAAATTAAAACTTTTTTATCCTAGGATGGGTTTTTTTCATCATAGGATGGAGAACATAGCCATGTTATGAAAACACACAAATATGTATTTAATTACTGAAAATCTTATTTGCAGCAGGTTTTGTGGAAACCTGTAACTACTAAAACAGATTGTATGTGCCTAAAATGCAATCATATATTTTGTTCCCCTTTCAGCTGAAAGCCAAAATGTAAAGTAGTCACGTGTATGCTGATCAGTCCAGATCTCAAACCAAGGTAATATGGGGGGGGGGGGGGGGAGATATGTGGTTCTCCAGTTGCTATTCGACTGCAGCATCCATGATCCCTCACCATTGGCAATGCTGGAAAAGGGTATGTTGTTGCTGGGCTTTGGTTTGAATCTGGAAGCCCTTATGTCCCCCTCCCCTGTTCAACAGAAGAACTTTTTACTGGCCAACCCTTAAGTATTAGCTCACTGAGTCTTAAGTAGAAATAGTTATTGAATTGGAACTAATATCCCCTTACAAGCTTGAAATTAATTATTTTATACAGAACATCATACCTTTAAAGATATCGTAGCTTTTCAGCAGAAAAAATGGCCTATATTCTTTCTCGAACATAACAGCAATAGTATAAGCATTTCCTCACCCTGGCAGACCCCCTGGTTGCAGAACTGATTGCACACCCAATCTCACAAGCATTGGAAGGCTGCACCTGCAAAGGGGACCCTGTTGGAATGGGGAGGGGATGTTTATACAATTGCTATTCAGCGATCATGGGATGCAACAGGATACTGGCCATTTAATTAAATGTCAAGTCACTTTCAGATAGTATTGCATGATTTTCTTATACACAGAGTTACACCAAACTCTTACATGAGATGTCCACATGTTTAAGAAATTAGCCTCACTATACACAACACCAAGTTCTCTAAGCAGGAAGAAATATTTTTCAGTTTTACTTGAACTGATGCTCAACCTAGTGTGCTTTCCAAATTAATATCTAGGAAGTAAATCTAATTTTTAGTCCCAACCAGAGTAGACCTACTGAATGAAGAGAACTTATTAATACTTGTTAAGCCCCAATTATGTAATAGTCTGGTCAGGACTAACAACTGGATTTAATTCTTGCTACACAATGGCCAATATATATTGTCTTATTTTTCTCCCTCTTTTTCCATGAAATTCAAATGCCTATGAAAGTGCAGATGTGCTTAACTTTAAACTGGCATAGTTTCAGAGGCAATTTATATTCCCTATTTACTGCATTACCCTTGGAGAACCTTTTGTAATTTTAATCCTTTCAGCTTAGCCAAGGCTGGAAATGTGCCACCAACCTTATTGTTGAGGATTCTAAAATATGATGCTGGCACTAAATAAAATAAAATAAAATAAAAATAAATTCCTCTGTTCTATATAAGGCTTGTCCTAAAGAACTTCAGATATTTTCCTGTTATAAGCTTAGCTACAATTGTATTAGTTGTGACATCAGCCTCTTGGCTTCTTCGCTTCCAAAAGCAGTAGATACTCTGTTAATATTACTTTTACAGGGTAACAATGATTTTGCCTTTTACTCTGAGTACCTAACCCTACATGGGAGGATCTGAAGGACTAGTAGTTCCAATAAACATATAATGTGGCACATTCAAGTTCTGTAGGACTTGGTATTTATTGAAATACAATATTTGCAAATGAAAATGTTTTAGCAGTCTAGGATTGACTCAGCCATACAGGCAGATTAGGCAGTTTATTGGTATGACTTATTCCAAGTATATTCATCAAGCTGTCCACCCTGGTGAACTGCATATGCATTCCAAACTCCCACCAATAATGCAGGGAATCTACATGCAGTCTCAGTTTGTGTGGCAACTGCCCAGGTCTTACTTTGTATAGGGCAGGATAAAAGCCCTTAGCTTGGCCTGCATCTATGGAACATTTAATGCATTAGCTAGGCACACACACAGAGTCTTTCATTCCCAGGAACACTGTTAAAAGGAAACACAGTTTCCTTTTTGTACAGGTGTCCTTTTATGATAAGGACTGAAAGATTAGAAAACAGCTGATCACACTGGAAGATACCTTCAGTCACAGTTCATAAGTTGATCTCACCCATGTCATTTAAGATCTCAAGGACTGTTTTGTTTTATGCATAGGACTGCCATTGGATACGCTCTGTACTAGATATGCCACATGCTGTGATTAGAAAGTAAACCCTACCATGGCTATTAACAGTCTTTACCGATATGCTGGCTTGCAAAACTTTCAGCTGGGCACAGCATATGTCCTCAGAAGGCTTTTAATTCAGCTGTTTAGCATCTGCTGCCAGCTATTAGTTTAGAAAAATTATAGATTACTAGAAAGACAGACATTTGCATAGGGAAGTAAAATGAATCTCGCTACCCTGTTATCTCGGTGTGATGCAGACCCAACAGTTGCAAGTAAGGACAGAATGTCAATGAGACAAGAGTAAGATGCTTAATTATTTTCAGACTGGCTATTTTTCTGTGTAGAATCAACACTCTCTTGCTGTCAACTTCACTGGAAAAAGCATCATCACTTGTATGGGGGATGGGGCAAGTAGGTGAGGAGATGTATGATTGTTAGTGGAAGAATATCTAATGGGGAAATAGTAATGCTCCTCAGTCAATCTTGGTCTTGAGTGCAGCTTCCCAAAGCAGTTTTTTAAAAAAATTTTGTGAAAGAAACAATGTTGGAAACTGCCTGAAACTAAGTAAGACAACTGGTCCATTTTAGCCAAGTATTCTTTGCTCTGAATGATACCAGCTGTCCAGGGTTTCACACAGATGATCTGTCAAATTGCCTGGTCTCTGTTCTGCTTAACTGGAGACGCCAGGAATTGAACTTACAAACTTCTTAAAGAGTATTTATTTATTTATTTATTTATTTATTTACAAGATTTTTTTTAGCTGCACCATTACCAATGGTATTCTGCCACTTCAGGAAAACATTACACCCATCTGCATGTAACACCTGCTTTCATTCCTGGTGTAGTATGAAAAATAAACAATGATTAGGGTTTGAGGTTGGACAAGAGTTTTTCCTATCTTTAATGAAGTCAGCGTTTTGCCAGTTTCATCTGTCAACAGAACCAAAACACATAATTTCCCATATTTTCTATTCTGTATGTTCCAGGATCAACACGGCAACTGCTATCAATAAAAGGATGAGCCATTTCATCTTTTATTGTTGTTGCTGAAAAAGTAAGCCTGAAATTTTACATCTTCTGTGATAGAACTGCAGATATTAGCTAATCTTTTAAACAACTTCCATATGTAATATAATAAATACTATTGTCCTCAAAAAACAATATTTTTTAAAATTCCAGATGATAAAGTAAGATGGTTGGATTCTACCCCCTACCTATCTCCTTTGAATAGAAGACTACTATTTTATGTGCACTCTGAGGATGTGGATAAGCTGTCTGGAGAACGGAGGCCAACCACTTGTTCTCTAGACCAGAGGTCCCCAACTCCCGGTCCGCGGCCCAGTGCCGGTCCGTGGCCTGAGCCGGACCGGGCTACCGAGACAGACATCCCGCCCACCCCCTGCACGCACTCACCCCCGCACAGCCGCGCGCGCACTCCAGCATGCCCATGCGAGTGTCGTGCCGCCGTTTGCGCATGTGCACGAGCACAAGCGCGCCCAGAGAAGCACCGCGCTGCCATTTGCGCACGCGCACGGGGGGTGCGTGCACTCGTGCGAGAGAGAGAGCACGCTTGTTTGCGCATGCACGCAAGCGCGGGGGTGCCCCGCCTTCCGCAGCCGGTCCGTGGACCGAAAAAAGTTGGGGATCGCTGCTCTAGACCCTCACCCATCGTAGGTACTAAAACCTGCCTGGGCAGATCTGACCTTTGAAGTTATGAAAGTTTTCCTTGGCAGTGGGAGCAGTTTCTCCTGCCCTTATGGAAAAAGTTGTGAGACCCTTTCTAAAATTGTTGAGATATCTGATGAAATTATTTTCAAGACTTTCAGGAGTGGTAGTTTTTCTTTATTTGCCAATACATATATACAAATGTAGATGCATAAAATAAAAAACTCTGTTGAATGCTCATGGGTAGACAAAGAGGCAGAAGGCTAGATGTCTCATATGATCTACTTGAAAACTATTTATTTATTTATTTATTTATTTACACTTGATTTCCTTTTCATTTCTCTTTTCCTTTTCCCTTCTCCATCTTGAATGATTTGTCTATTGATGTTATATTTTATATATTTTTTATATTTTGTTATGTATGTTATGCGTGTTGGAAGCCACCTAGAGTGGTCGTCTGACCAGATAGGCGGAGTAAAAATACAATAAATAAATAAATAAATAAATAAATAAATAAATAAATAAATAAATAAATAAATAAATACTAGATCCAGTCAGAGCAGAAATACATAACAATACATCTAAAAGGTTATTTGTGTAGCCAGCCATGTGGCCACTCACTCATGTAGGCAGTCATTGAGGGAAAGCTTGCCTGAAGGGAAAGGTCTTTGCCTGCTTTTGGAAGGCAAAGATGGGGCCAGTCTGGCCTCCTGTGGGAGGGAGTTTCAAAATCTGGGAGCAACAACAGAGAAGGCTCTCTTCTGTGTCCTCATGAGACACACTTATGAAGTTGGTGCAACAGAGAAAAGGCCTTACCTGATGTTCTTAACATCTGAGCTGGCTCATAGTGGGAGACACGGTCTTTGAAATAGCTTGGACCCAGGCCATTTCAGGCTTTATAGGTTAGAACCAGCACTTTAGAATTGTGCCCAGAAACTGATTGGCAACCAGTGGAGCTGCTGTAACAGGGGGGTTATGTGATCCCTGTAACCAGCCCCAGTCAGCAACCTGGCTGCTGCAGTTTGAGCCTGCTGAGGTTTCCTGACATTTTCCATCAGCAGCCTCACATAGAGCGAGTTACAGTAATCCAGCCGGGAAATATCTAGGGCATGTATGACAGTGGTCAGATCAGATCTCTCCAGAAATGGACATAGCTGGCGTATTAGTTTTAATTGTGCAAATGTGCTTCTGGCCGCCGCCGAAACCTGGGCATCCAGGCTCAGAGATTAATCCAGGAGCACCCGCAAACTGTGCACCTGTGTTTCCAGGGGGAATGTAACCAATCCAGTACAGGCTGCATCCCTATTTCTACCAATCCAGATGCTCAGGCTATGCTGTCCTATATGTATCTTTAATACATATTGATGACATGAGGCTTTATTGCCTTCTTCTGCACCCATTCCTTGAGATGCCCAATCTGGCCATGACAAGCCTTGTCTGGATTACTGCAACAAAGGGCTACCTTTGAACAGTGTTCAGAAATTTCAGCTGGTTCAAAATGCTGCAGCCAGACTGCTGACTTGTGCTGGTTAAAGGGAGCATGTAACTTCCTTATTACAATGTCTTCACTGGCTGTCAGTCTGTTTCCGGGCCCTGATCAAAGTGCTGGTTATTACCTATAAAGCCCTGTACAACTTGAGACCAGGCATTTTTCATCCCATATTAGTCTACAAACAATTATGATTGTTTTTCATCTTGTTTTTATCTTGATTAATGTTTGTGTTTTTATATAGTTTTGTATAGTATCTTAAAGCAATTACTGCTGTACGGTCTTAATTATTGTGATCCACCTTAGGTACCCTACGTATAAGGAGAAAGGCAGCAAATAGAGAGAGAGAGAGAGAGAGAGAGATGGGTGGGTGGGTGGGTGGATGGATTCTTCTACCTATATCATGTAAGGAGGCAACAGAACTTTCACATGAGTTGTTCATAGAGAGTATGATAAACATATCCCACCAAGGACCTAGCTGCATGGCTATTTGGCTTTTAAACAAATGACTACAGAATTTAAAACAACCTAAATAATTTAATTTAACTGAGCTTTCTGTTGATGTTTTTGGGATTAGATTGATCTCTTATATTAAATATTGGCATATTCCAGTGTTTGCAGGCTTAATGAGTTTAATCCAATTCACAAAATATTCCAGAAGCTATTAAAAAAATTGCATCAGTTTGAAGGCATAGAATGCTAAATTTTAAAAAAGAGACTTCCTATAGAGAAGTTGTCCTTTTAGATGTCCGATATAACTACAGTATAAACTATCTTCAGTGTAGCTCTCATACATGTCAATTCAGACATTGGCTCCAGTGAGTTTGATAAAACTTACTTTTAGGTGTACTCTGTGTGTGTGTGTGTGTGTGTGTGTGTGTGTGTGTGTGTTTGTGTGTAAAACTGCAGGTGGGTTTGCGCACACGCACAAACATTTGTGTTTACCACTTTTCTTTTTCATGAAAAGAATTAACAAAAAACAAACAAACAAACCTAACTATGGAAACATGCTTATTTGCTAAATAGTTAATTTATTTAGATGTGTGCTATTAAAATAGAATAAAACAAATCCCTGATACACTCCTTGATCCTTACATGTATAAGGAAAGTTGCCTTATCACATTGTATTTAACATGCAATAATAAAACATGGAGTGCAACTCTCAGCATATTGATTGGAAGTAAAATTAATCAAATTCAATGGAATTTATTCCCATGAAAGAGTGTTTTACAGTCTCCAAGACTGCAATCCAATATACTATTTAAAAAAAACTTTTTAAAAAATTCAAACATAAATTAAGGGTATTTCAAGCCAGTTAATTAACATAGCAGACTATGACATATTTTATAAATCACAATATCTTGGATTATAACAATGCATTTAAATGGTCTAAAAATAATTGGAATAACCCTGATTTTCAGGCTATTATAATAATCTTGTAATGTGTTCTTTATAATCTGTAACGAGATTGCCCTGAACATTACCAGATCTGTGTAAGGAATATAATCTGGCTCATTCTCAATGAAGCGAGACTACTGATGGCATAGAGCCAGCTGACCATTTCATGAGTTGGTAGGAAATAATTTAAGACATGCCACATACATAAATTTATCAGAGGCATTTTGTACATCAAAAATTATGCAGGATTAATTTGCACTTTATGTCTTAATTTTTAGCATTCAAGTCAGGGCATAATGGAAACATGACTATCAGTTTAACACTAGGTATTAGAACATTAAAACATTAGTTTTTGGTTTTGAGGCTTTCTCATTCTGTAAGCAAAAAACCAAAACAAACAAAAAAAAATTTAGCATTCCGTTGTATTCTCTTTGGGATCTCTTAAAATGAATTATTCATTTGAAGACACTGCCGGGGGGGGGGGGGGGAGACAAAAAAGTAACAGATGATCAACTTTAGGGTTGCTGCAGAATAGAATTTCAGGAAACTGGATCCCAGAAATTCAATTACTTAATGGCAGTGATCCTGTTTCACTGTCTCATTTCTGTTGACCTACTGGGAGCATCCCTATCATATGAATCTTTTGATCACTAGTGCACTCTTGGAGTAGATTTTTAATGAAGCTGCAAATCTGCCACTGGCTAGCACATTTTCTTTCTCTGAGGTTTTCATTCCCAATAAAATATTCATAGGTTTTTAAAAGCCATTATTGCCAGAATATTTAATACTTCTAAAGATGGAATACTTACTTCTTCTAAACTGGGGAACTGACAGAAAAATGGGAGAAAACTCATACAAATGTATCTGTTTTAAACTGTAAACCATTTCCAGTTTTACTACTTTAAAGAATAAAAAATAATAATGGACCTTCTGTATATTGTAGCCTCTAAAGTAATTTTTCATTTCACTTTAATCAGCAAAACTTGTGAAAAACAACAGTTACTAGCAATATCAACAACAATGTTACAATAAGATCCAAAATAGCTAAAGTGTTACATCTTTGCAGGCTGGATTAGTTTGACTGTATGGATGGGCATGGATTCAGCTTGGCTGCATAAGTGGTCTCAAACACACAAAATAAGGTTTTGTGCACTGAATTTAACTCTCTTTCTTGTAACAGTCTTAACCCATATATCTATATTATTACCCTGTTGCACTGTTTTTATAACATAAATAGTACTGCAATCTCATTTTATCCAGTGTGACAATACCAGCAATTCTATGCAATGCAAGTGTTTAGTGGTGTACTAGAAACGATTACACAAATATGGTACAGGACACATTGAGGCAGGCTTTAATTGATGCAGCACAAGGGTACATTGTCACCTTACAGAATTACTTCCAATCAATAAAATTCAGTAATTTTTAAACAGTCTCCTTAATTTGATAGAACAAGTTCTTTGTGAACAAAAACCAAATGACTTCTATACCCAAATTGGGTCCAGAATATTTAATTTACTTATGTTTTCTAATCCAATTCAATGCTGAAGGCTGATGCACGGCAATAAATAAACATATGTATACAGATATGAAGAGAAGGTCATTTAGAGAGTGCTCCACACCGCCCCTGAATCTTGCTCACAATGTGCCTAGGTACACAAGAAGATGTTACCCTGTTACGATTACATAGCTGTTCTCCAGGCCACCGCTAGAAAAGGGCTGAGAGAAATAAGAAAAGAAGGCTGGGCGGGAAAAGGCTTTCCGTAACTGGATTGTGCTTCTTCACGATCACTCGCCGTGGGTTTCCTCGGTGCAACCTCCCTCATACACGGAGGCAGGAAAACCCAGCCGGCTAGAGCTATGGAGGTTGACTGTGGAGGACCAGGAGGAGAAAGGGCGGGCTACAACCCGCGGAGCCCAAGCACTGACCACGAAACCCGGCGGCTGATTCAGAGTCTCTCTCTGTGTGTGTGTGTGTGTGTGTGTGCTCTCGTCTGCCTTGCAGAACCCCACCGGAGGAAGCTCCAGGGAAACCCGGACCGAAGGCGCCTGGGGCCAGCCTCCGATACTGCCTGACAGGGTTGGCCGCGGCTGGACAGCTCCTAGCAGCCCGGCGTTACACCACGCTCGATCGCCAGGGTGGATTCCCCGCGACCCCCACCGCCGGCGCAACCGAAGACAGGGCGGGAGGAAGCGGCGCGCAGCTCGGGATGTTTCGGAAAAGGCGTAAATGTGCGCGAGCGGCGGTGGCGGCGGCGGCGCCCTCCCCGGCTCTCGTGGCGGCGCGCTCGCGCGGCCGGGGAAACCCCCGCCCCCAGCCAAGCAGGCAGGCGGCGCGCTCCCCTCCCCTCCCCTCCCCCGCTCCCTGCGCCTGCCAGGGCTTCCCCGCGCCAATATGCACAGCCCCGGTGGAAGCCACTGCAGCTCTCGCCCCGCGCCCGCCACTCCCTCAAGAGACGGCTGGCGCTGGCACTGGGGCGCGGCGCTTTCTAGCAAAAGGCCGCCTTCCAACGCCCGCCCGCCGCCTTCTTGCCCTTCGCTTTCACTGGCGCCCGAGACGAGGCCGTGCCCTCAAAGGGTTAAAGAAACCTCCCCGTCTCCCCCCCTCCCCCTCCCGGCTCCTCTTCAGTGCAAAAGCCTTTTCCCGACTCCTCTCTTGAACAGACGGAGGAGCGCGAGCACCGCCTTTCACACCGGCATTCCGGGATTTCCCTTTGTTCAGATCCGGGAATCCTCTCCCTCGGCAGGCTTTCCCTGCCGCCCTCCCCAACGCGCTTATCCCGGTCTGCTCCATAGCTTTCAATGGGATTACTCCGGAGCAAGTGCTTCGAGGACTGGATTTGGAAAGTGAAATTTTTTTTTTTGGCTTGTTGTTCATCCTCTCGCCCCGAACTGTACCATCTAATTATATGCATAATAAATGCATTTGTCTTTCCGCGCAAAGCCCCCATTGCATTAGAAGGAAACCCCGTTTGCTCCCCACGGACAAAGTAGTCCAGGCACGTTTCCCCCCCCCCCCAATTTACCTCGATGTTCCCATTTCACCGGGGGATTCCATTACCCCCAACGCGTGTCTAGGTAGAGGAGGGGGCTGGGGCAAGCATTTTAGGTATCGCCTGGAATTCATAGCATTTAAGACCAAAAGCCCCATTCACATACACCCTTCCAGGCAACCTTCCCGGCGCGAACCCGTGTCCTCCCCACAGCATACAGAAATGATTAAGATACAGACTTTTGCTCGGAGCGGGGGTGGGGAGGTGAAGTGGGACATCGACACTTTCTTGCTGTCGAGGTGGGAATAGATGGGGGGATTTTAGGTTGCAGAATAATTATTTGAGACGAATGCCCTTGTCCAAACGCCGCGGGGAATCTAGAAGGAGCGGGGGTCTGATTTAAAAAAGAAACAAACAACCCTTACCTGTCTGTGCAGCTCTTGCAACAGCAGCGGGTGGTGCCGGTGACAGCCCCCCTTCTCCCGCCCGGGCTGCCACTGCAGTGAGAGCGTGGCGGTGGCAGGAGGAATTCCCTCCCGGGCAGACCGCGAGGGTGAGGGAGGGAGGGAGAAGCCGCGCGCGCCCACTTGGCCGGCTGTCACTGCCACCACCGACAGCACGCGCCACTCCTGGGATTCTCTCCCCGTCTCTCTTCCTCCTCCTCCCCCCTCCTCCCCTCGCGCGCTCTTCTTTTCACGCTGCAGCTTCCCCCCCCCCCCCCATTTCAGGTGACGTGATGCCCGTTGTTTTGGTCCGCCCAACCAATCGGACTCGGCGCCTGGATTCTACGGGAGCCGGGATGGGCCCGTCGTGGCGGCAACAGGACTCCCCTCTGCCGACCATAACGCATTGCGCAGGGTGCACCACCGCCTGGTCCTCCTGCAGCTTTAACAGCTCTGACATGGAAACACCATTGCAGTTCCAGCCGGGCTTCTGCTCAGAGCAGCAGCAGCAGCAGCAGCAGCGCCCACACCCGCATTGCCAGCAACAGCCCAGTCAAGAGAAACAGCAGCAGCACTACCACCACCAGCAGCAGCAGCTCCAGCAGCAGCTCCAGCAGCAGCAGCAGCAGCAGCAACCCAGCTCATGCCTCCAGTGCAACAACTGCGCTTACTACGGGGCTGCGGCTGCAGCGGGAGATAACCTACCGCTGCTGCTCCGCACTTCGTCTCCCCTGTCGGGCGCTTTCCGGACACGTTCCTCGCCGCTCGCGTGCTCCGCAGCCTCCTCACGCCCGGGCAGCCAGCTCAACGTGAGCGAGCTGACCCCTTCCAGCCATGCCAGTTCGTCCAGGCAGCCCCCCCACTACTCCCAGTCCCACCAGCACCACCACTCCCACTACCACCAGTGCCATAGCGTGCAGCAGCAGCAGCAACAGCAACAGCCGCCTCAGCCGGCCGGCAGCCCCCACAGCAGTGTCAGTAGCGGCAGTCACCACCACTATCACCACCACTACCAGTCCCAGCAGCAACAGCAACAGCAGCAGCGCCGAGAGAGCAACCCCTTCACGGAAATAGCCATGAGCAGCTGCAGGTACAACGGCGGCGTGATGCGCCCTCTCAGCAACCTGAGCTCGTCCCGCCGGAACCTCCACGAGCTGGACTCGGAGTCTCAGCCGCTGCAGCCCCAGCCCCAGCCGCCGCCGCCGCCGCTGCCGCTGCCGCCGCCGCACTCCAGCCCCAGCGCCTCTGCTGCCGCCGCCGCCGCCGCCGCCGCCGGCGGGCCGGAGATCGTGGTCTCCAAACCCGAGCACAACAACTCCAACAACTTGGCGCTCTACGGCTCCGGCGGCGGAGGGGGCGGCGGCGGCGGCAGCCAGACCAACAGCGGCAGCAAGTCCAGCAAGAAGAAGAACCAGAACATCGGCTACAAGTTGGGGCATCGCCGGGCGCTCTTCGAGAAGCGGAAGCGCCTCAGCGACTACGCGCTCATCTTCGGCATGTTCGGCATCGTGGTCATGGTCATCGAAACGGAGCTGTCGTGGGGCGCCTACACGAAGGTATGCTCCTCGCCTCCTTCCTCGCCCTGGATCTCCCTTCCCTTTCCCTTTCCCCTTCCCCTCTTTTAAAACCCCGCTTTCTTTCCCAGTTGCCTTCCCTCGCCTTCCCAACCCTCCTGTTTTCTTTGTTATCTATTTCGCTCATTGCAACATGTTCCGCTGTGCCCTTATTTCCTCCTTTGTCCTGCTTTTCGATTCCCTTCTCCTTTGTCATTGATTCTTGCACTCCTCTGAACAGGCTTCCCTTCCTCCCCTTCTTTCCTCTCGCTACGTCACCCGTTTCAAACCCCGATCCCCCGTGCATTCATTGAGGAAGTCCCAGTGACTTCAGTGGCCTCTGCTTCCCCGGAGGTGCGTTCAGGAACGTGGCTAACGTTTCAGCTGCACACGCTCGTGTGCCCCAAAGTCCGGGCGATGGCCACCGAAGCAGGCTCTGCCTGAGTTCTAGCTAGAAAGGATGTTCCAGCCTAAGCCGTGACCGCCTCTTCCATATTAAACTGCTATTTTTTTTGAGTACACGGGCTTACTTTATCCGCAGGTATTTAGAATCCATGTTTTTGTAGGACGAAAATGCAGTGGCTCTGCCACTCGGGGAGCAACAGAGAACTTGCTGTCTTGTACAGCCAAGTCTGTTTTGGATCATCCTTGTTCATCCACAATACTTTGAATGGATATTGTGCTATGGATGCCTTCTGCAGCTACATCCGGCAGATGGGCATTTTAGGTTGTAGGTCCTGCACAATGCAGAGACAGCCCTGTTTTCAAAACTGACCGTTATCCATGCTGCAAAGCTGGGAGAGAAGTGAGCATAGGATAATACTGTGATGAGCTAATAATTGGAAAAAGCAACTGTTTAAATGCATTACATTGCAGGCTTTGGCGACCTGTACAAGATCACCACAGTTTAGATAATGTTTAATTCCCAAAAGACTTATCTAATTTTACTAGTGCTTAGAACTACTTCGTTAATGTTGGAGGAGGGTTCTGTTGCTCCTTATTGCTTTGGAAGGTCCCTGAGAACTGGTTGATTCCCAGCACTGTGTTCCTTTGCTATGACAATGAGTTCACCCTTCAAAAATGCTTTTCAAAAACCAATTGGTACTTTTTTTTTTTAAAAAAAGGGGGGTGCTAAGTCTTTCTTGCCATAGATAACCTCTACTCCCCTCTGTGATCTTCAAGATGAAGGGCAAAATATCAATGTAAAAAGTATCTGTTTTTCTTTTGCAGGAGTCGCTGTATTCATTAGCCCTAAAATGCCTTATTAGCCTCTCTACAATCATTCTGCTTGGTCTGATTATTGTATACCACGCAAGGGAAATTCAGGTATGTTCCAGTTATAATCTGAGGCTTGCTGCTACCTGTGTTTCAAGGACATTTTTGTGAAACAAAGCAGACTGCATTGATGCGTCCTTATGAAACAGTTAACAATGCAATCCCTTAGGTTCTGTGTTGTTACTTCAAGTGTTTGAGAACAGTACTATGCATGTACTAGATGTGCTTTTCTTGTTCTCAGGAGCAATTTGTTAATGTAAAAGTGAGACATATAATACCTGCCCCTTTATAATTGCTACATGTTGTGGTAATCCATACAGGATCACATGATTAACTGTGGAGTTTCCAGTCACCTCTAAATATTAAACCTTGTCTATGCTGTGTTGAATATCCCTTATATAAAGACAGACTATTTTAAAATCTTGGCAGTCCAAATATATAGGTTTATATTCCATCTGTCAATGTCAGAAGGATTGCTTATAATGATATTTTTTTATCTTTGTGTTTACATACACAAAGTTTTTGTATCAGTTCATCTTGAGACTAAGGTGTTTGTCTTAGCACTTCTGTTTTCATTTCTAAGAAGAGTGCCTTCAAATTCACTTTGCCAAAGTGTACTCTCTCACTTATGAAATGTGGCTTTTTCACTCACTTGGAAAAACATTTCAACCAATTCTATTTCATTAGCAACAACAAATGTGCTTTTCCCTACGTGCAGCCTTGTGCTGTGCATGTTGACTTAGGAAATAAGTCCCATTAGTTTTAGTGGTATTTATTTCCATATAATTGTGTATAGGACGCAAGCCATGGAAGTTATATCCATGAAGAAAATCTGTTGGCAGAACATACCTGATATTCTTATACAACACTGTTCAATTTTCATTCCAGAGAACTTATAGACAAGGCTATGGTTACTTCCCTCCCTCCCGCCGCCAGAACAATTTTTTTTAATATTTGTAAAGGGAAATACCAGCAGGTAATGGACTATCACTATCGTATACTAAAAAGTGTGCTGCTTATATACCACCCCATAGTGCCTAAAGCACTCACTGGGTGGTTTACAATTTATTTATGCAGGCTACACATTCCCCCCCATGCACACACACCAGGAAGCTGTTGTGTTAGGGCATCACCTGTTAGGGCATTTCTAAACCAATAACAAATTTTGAAGGTCTTTAGGTAGAGTACATGCTTTTTTCAAGGTCATAGGATCTGATTGATTTAATTTGTGCACCACTCGAGTAGCAAGTCCACTCATTGTTTCTTCTAACCATTGCTTGTGGACTCTTATGCATTTCTATTCAGAACTAAGCCCCACGGAATTTGATTGGACTCACCTAGATACATGTATGTAAGATAGCAGCTGTAAACACCTTCCTTCTCACTAAAGCTGATGTTGATGTATCAGCTTGTGCAAAAACAATATTTTGGGATGTATTTGGGAAACTGTATTGCATATGTGTTCTCTGTATTGCATATGTTTCTCTTGGAAGCCGTAAACTAGTTACAAATCAATTTCTATATATCTATGTCTTTATTTGCAATAAATCTGAGTTAATATCTCCCAAGTTACAATAATATTGCATTAGTTTCAGTACTGCAAATAAGGTAAGCCCCTTGCAGTCAGCTGAAGGTTGTAGAAGCTTACTGCTTGTCATAAAAGATGAATAAAATTTTACTAGCAAATTAGCACAGATAACAGAGCAGATCCAAAGAACATACTCTTGATTTTTTTAAAAAAAATACACATTTGATTAGAACTTTTCTGTAAAAAGAAACAGTCCTCATTTATAAATAAATGTGTGTATCCAATTAGAAATAACTAAAGGGGCACAATTATTTGCATACTTACACAGTGGACACTGGAATTTACTTCTGAGCAATATAAATCCCTGTGTTGGAAGAATGAGCAATGCACGTTATAAAATGTGCATCACCAGTCATTCAGTGACTTCTCCCTATGAATTCTCAGAAACAGACCCGAACATCCATGTGAAGATTATTGATTCTAGAGTATTTGAATTCAATAAGAGGTTAAGGAATCACAAAGACTTTACACTAGTGGTAGGAAGAGGAATCTTCAATAAATAATGACTGCTTGCTTAAAGTGTCATTACTATCCTTTCATATTAAAAGCCTCACTACATAATAGCAATGAAGTTTCCTCAGTTTCCAGAGAAGTAGCTCTAAGTTTCCTTAAAATATGGAAACAATTGTAGACATCAAGCCATGGTTAAATCTGTTGACACATTTCAAACGTTGGGATGTGGTAAACAAAGTACTATTTTTCCATCTGTCTAACCACAATTGGCTCACTCTGTCTTTAGTCTCACTATTTGCTCTCTCAGACTTCCATTAGAAATATATTATTTTAACAACAACCAATATCAGTGCACATAAATAAGCCTGCTGTTTTTGGGGGGATGGTTGCAGCCCTTAATATGACCAAATCTAGCATATGTAGCAAAAAGGTTTCTGTGAGTTCACAACATGGTAGTTTTTGTGGGTTATACAGTCCTATTTCATATGAAGGAAATCTAATCAACATAATGCATATTAACAGGAATAGAAAAACATGTATTTAATTATACTGCAATATACTGTTTAGTTTGGAAGGCTGTCACTCTGCATTGTGTGCCAAAATGTTAGGTTACCAAATGGAGACTCTCTCTTGTGATAAAGAAGGAAATCTGAGTGGGTTCTTTTCATTTCAGAAAGTCTTATATGAGCTTAAGCAGTACAGGTTGTTTCTTTGGCCTTCCCAGTAGCATGCTCCCCAGAAATCTTAGTGGTGGAAGTTTCAGATAGTTATGCAATGTTATTTTCCTAAGTATCACATTCAATTATTTTGGTTGTGGAATAAAAGCTTTAGGCAACATGGAAGCCAACATGGGTAGGCTAGAGTTTTTTCTACAGTTCTTTGTTTATTTCCTTTTAGAACACACTAAGAATTTTCACTATATACCTCACTGTATGGAAAGAAGGTTATCTTGTTTGACTTTAGATTAAAAAAAATCTGAGCTTTTTAAAACTTTTATTTTCAAACTCCATTTTTAAGCTTTTAAAAAAGAAAATCTCCCTTTACATTGTTGCTTTCCTGTTCAGCACTGTGGACAGCTCTATGTATCAAAAGTTTTGACTATACTTGTTTATGCAGTGTAGGCTGTGATCCTGTACACTTGCTAGAACAAAGTCCCATTGAACTCAGAGAGGATTACTTATGAGTAGACATGCAAAAGATTGTGTTGTAAACATCTTTTCTCCTCAAAGAGGCACATATATAAACATACAGGGGTAAAACAAAAGGATATTCATACCCTTATTCCAGGTATTTCTGGAAATCCATTGTTAAACTGATGTGTTTTTAAAAATAGAGAATGAGAGATTTCTTTTCTTTGTGGTACATGTATATGGTACACAGATGGTACATTTACTCTTTGCATAATCTGACAAAACATGAAAGAAAATGTAAGATGTTTGTATGTTGTAAGGTTTGCCTTTTTGTGGGGAGTATTTGTATTTATTTCTCAAGCCACTGCAAAGTGGTGTCTCTGCAATTTAATCTTCATATTCAGAGCTTATTAGCAAAACAAATGACAGTTTCTGCCACAATAAGCATACACAGAATGCTTGCATTTGGCTGAGGAACTCTCCTAAATAGCAGCTTTATCAAAAAGTGATATTTATCATGTTGTAAAAACCTTTCATCTTGCCTTTGTTTACAAAGGAACACAGATATTGATACTAATAATACTTTATAAATTAATTTTTAGAAAGTTGTGCTGTGTGTTTGATAAAGGGAGCAGGTACAACCATTAATGAAAAACCTTGAGATACAAATATGAAGATCATACTTTAAGCCAATAGAGGGAGATATACATGCAAACCAGAAATAAAACACTATTATAAAAATGATATCTTTTTGATTGAAAAGCAAGAATTATACTTATTTTTACAGGAGAGTTATTGTCTGCTAGATCATGTCTCCGCATGGAGTAATATGTTTCTTTTCTAAAGAATGTGGCAAGTTAACAGCCCGTCACTTTGACAACTTTTTTACATCTCTTCCCAATAAAGCATAGTCAGAATACAGTCTTGCACTTACCTGTTCAGAAATCCCATTCAATTCATTGGGGCTTAATTACAAATATGTGTTGCATTCAAAAAATACGTGTTGAATGCTTGAAAGTAATTTGCAGATGAAGATGGGTGATTTTCAGTGTTACTGTGGTGTTCCCCTAGAGTCAGTGAATTCCTGTTTCAGTTTTTAAAACCTGGGTGGATATATATGGATGTGAATGAAGATAATATGCTTTGAAAAATAACAGCTAGGGTAGATGTACTTACTTTTCTGTATGGGACTAATAACTTGGTTTTCATTGTTGTCAGTAACATATGTTCAGCTGAAAATGAAGGGGAAGCCGTATGAGCTTGCAACACATGATGTTTTGCTTAGCACTAATTTGTGATTGTTCCATCACAGAGGGCCAAAATATTGATTTATTTGTTTGGATTCACAAAAAAAGACACTGTTGTTCAGAAAATGCAATGCAGTTTACTGAGATATTGGTAGTGTATTTGATGGCTTGTTAACTATATCATATAATATTAGAGCATTAGTGTGGTAGAAAGACCATAAAAGAAAGTGACTGCCTTATACCATGTAAATCCAGTGGTGCTGGCTTGATACCATTTTTCCTTCATGGTAGCATCTTTTCAAGTTGTGTCAGGCAGAACTGTTTGCCACCGCTGCTGATGTCTTTCAGCGTAATATGACAATGATTAGTGCCATGCTGAAAATTTCTCCTGTGAGAAATTCAACCAATATTCAGTCACTTTAACAGAAAAGAAATTCCTCCAAAAAACTTTCGAATGGGGAGAAATTTTAGTGAAATGTTCATGGGTGAAATTCAGGATACTTCTGATTTTATTTTACCTGGCTCAGGAGTGGATGTGCATGGCTTGCCTTTCATTTACAATTGCTCTTGTGTCAGCTGGCCCTCCCTATTACTTCCCACATTTCAGTTAAAGCCCAGATGAAAATGTAATAACTCCTCTCACAGGGCTTTTTTCAGATTAGGAAGTGCAGGCAGTAAAGGAAGATGCATTGAAATGATGGGATATATAACAGAAAGAAAACAAACCAACAATATTGCAGTAAGCTCAAAATTGCCCTGAGGATGAGGGAATAAAATAGAAGCCTCTTTCATGTAGAAATAAAACTTTGGGGGAATCAAAGGCTAAATCATGACACAGCAGTAGCTTCACCTTTTTCATGGAACTAGATACAATTCTGCCTTCCCTCATATTCAATACAGGGATTTCAGAAAAAGAGCTGTATTATAAGCATTTGCATTACAGGAAAAAATGGGCCTACTATTGCATTTGGAAAGGCTGGACATAGTCCTGAAACCCAAAGGACTATAATTAGTGCTGAGCCATAAATTTTCAGAAGACTTCTGTCTGGAAACGAAAACTTCCTTTTCTTTCTCTTCTAGAAGTCAACGTTTGCTTTGCATAATTGTTTCCAGAATTTCTTCTCTCACCTTCAGCATTGCAACAGCAGTTTCCTAGCAGACACTAGGCAGAAGGCACTGTGGTGGAAGGAAGTAATGGTCACGCTGCCCACACAGTTGCTATTGTCACCACTTGCTATAAGCCCCACTTCTGAGAAATTGTTAAAAAAATGTATCCTTCATCTGGAGAAAGGCAGTGAAATTATTTTCCCAATTTCTGTTCTTACAAGGGGGGAGCACGAGGAGGAGAATTTCAAAGGCTATTCATGCACAACTATAATCAGGATGAGGGCATTATATAAGCAACACATACATGCTGCCATTGGGCTGTGCCCTAGTAGGCATGAAGTGAAAAGTGAAAAGCATATTTTTCAGAGCAAAATATTCTTTGACAGAATCATAGAATAAACGAGTTGGAAGGGGCCTATAAGGCCATCACATCCAACCTCCTTCTCATTGCAAGAATATAAATCAATGTACTTCTGACACATGATTGTCCAATTTTCTTTTGAATGCTTCCAGCATTGAAGCACTCACCACACACCAAGGTAATTGGTTTCATTGTCATACTGCTCTAACAGTTAGGAATTTTTCCTGATATTCAGCTGAAATCTGGCTTCCTGTAGCTTGAGCTCATTACCACATTTCCTGCACTCTGGGATGATCGAGAACAGATCCTTTCTCTCCTCTGTATGACTGTCTTTCAAGTATTTGAAAAACACTATCATATCTCCCTCAGTCTTCTTTTCTGAAGGCTAAACATGCCCAGTTTGTTCAGTTTTCCCTCACATGTCTTGGTTTCCAGTCCCCTGATCACCCTTGTTGCCCTCCTCTGAACTTGTTCGAGTTTGTAAGCATCTTTCATTAAGTGCAGTGTCCAGAACCAAACATAGTATTCAAGATGAGGCTTAACTAGTGCTGAATAGAAGGGAATTAGGATTTCATGGGATTCGGAGACTATACTTCTCTTGATGCATCCTAAAATACTATTAGCCTTTTTTGCCGCCACATTGCACTGTTGTCTCATATTCAGCTTGTGATCTACAACAATTCCAATATCTTTCTTTGAGCTAACTATCCCCCATCTTGTAACTGCGCATTTGTTTTTTTTTCCCCCTTAGGTGTAGAATTTTGCACTTATCTCTCTAAATTTCGTTCTATTGTTTTCAGCCCAGTGCTCGAGCCTATTACCATATTTTTAAATTTTGTTCCTGTCTTCCAAGATGTTAGCTATTCCATCCAATTTTCTCATCAACAAATTTGTTAAATATTTTCTGACCTCCCTCATCCAAGTCACTAATAAACATGTTGAGGAGCACCGGGTTCAGGATGGACCTTCATGACTATTGTGATGCTGCAAGTGTGGTTTTAAAAACAGCTTTATTGAGATTGTAGTGGTATGCAAGTAGCTTTTGCTTGTTCTTGATCTGTCTGAGAACTGTGAAGGGAACAAGTTGTTGGTTTTTCAATTGTTAAATAAATCCCATACTTCAGATGGAAAGGTGATGATACACAAAAATACATGTGAATATTGAGAAATTGGAAATTTAAGTTGGAATTGAATATTCATTTGGTTATTGACCTCAGATAAAGGATCAGAAGTAAAGAATGGACTATGAACACAGTCCTACCCAGTCAAGATGGCTAACACTAGATCAGTAGATGCTAAGATGAATCCAATCCCCTCCCAATCTAAAGGTGTTGGAAATTTCTTACGGCTACCCTCACAATGTCCTTATTTTGTGTTGCCATAGGGTCCATGTTCTTCAATTGGAGGGTGTTTGGATCTGGTGTAACTCAGCTCCTTCTTCACCCTTTCCCTTCTCCTACTCTATTAGGTCTTCCGCTGGGTGAACTCAGTCAAAACAGCAGTTTTATCTGATACTTTGAAATTGGTAGTGTAGAATGGGAAGTCTACTGTCTGGTTGAGAAGGGAGAGTGAGCAGTGGAAAAGGTTGGCGTAACAACATGGTGTAGAGAAAGACCAGCAAGGAAGAAAAACACTTGAGTGGATGAGAAGAAGAAAAAAGAGGGACAGAAAAAGCACTGATGTGGGGTTGGAAAACTAAGTAGCTTCTAGGTTTTGCAAGATTGGGTAGTTATAACAGTTTATAATAAGTAAATGTGTAAGGTTCTCCAAAGCACATTATTTTGCATAAAATAAATAATGTGTTTATGATCATATGGTTGCTTGCCGTTAGCTTCAGACATCTGAATCCTTTCTTGCAAGATATTTTGTACCAGCTAACATTTATACCACTAAACAAGGGATAAATACGCTATTGCTATTAATGCTTCTGGAAGGTCTTGCTAAAGAGTAGTGGTACTTTGTTCTTTTTACTAGATTTTCAAGATTTATCCAAATTAGTGTGTTAAGTAAGTCAATGTATGTTTGTTGCATACCTATTTTTCCAGTAGACCTTTACAAATAATTTCATTCTGTATAATAAATAAATTGGCTGAAGAGTCTTGTTGTCTCTATTACAATGAAAAATGAACATGGGTCTTCTAATAACAAAGCATCATGTTACAGACTTCTTTGGCAGTTGCGTTAGTACTTTAATAAGTAGCCTGCTTATCCATAGTTTGGTAAATAATGAAACATGACAGAAATTTAAAGTTAGCTGAAAGAAGACTGAAGAGAAATACTTCACCAGGGGTAAAATATCCAATGTTGGATTCAGAGTTGCTGAAATATGAGGTCTAAGAGACTGGAACAGCTTATAAATGAGGATCCATGAGTTACCCTTGCATCAAAGTATTAAGCAACTCAGCTTAGAAAAAAAGAGTGTTTGAACAAGAAGAAACAATTACAAATGAAGACGGTGAAATCAGTATTGTTTTGAATTAGATGTAAATCTTAGGTTGCACCTCTGTTACAAGCATGAGAGATTCTGCAATGAACCAGAGAAACACATATTTATGTCTTATTTTTCTTACTATACAGTGAAGTCTTGCTAAACAACTTTTAACAATTAAAACCCAGATTCATGAAACTTTAGGGAGCTCTGCTACTTACTAGATGAAAAACTGATTTCATCTCTAGAAGTACCATATCCTTAAGAGAAACAGAGAGTTTGTTTATTTTAAATTGAGTTGCCTCAATCTGGATTTGGCAAATAAGCTTGGTTTAGTTTTATAATTGGTCAGTTGGGAAATGGTATGGTTTTGTTTGTGTGTGATGTCTCAGACAGGTATAATTGCCTGGAAGAATAACATCATAAGAATTAGAAATAGTTTTTGTCTTAATTTTGATCTGACCCTGATAATCAACATTTAGTTTTCTTCCTTAGAACCTTGTTTCTGTGAATGAACACGTTATTTTTTGTTTTCAAGAAATCAAGGTTGGATCAGATCCCCCTCCCCCCAGTTATCTTCCCTCACCTTTGTTCTTCATTGCAACTAACATACAATGATGAATTTATCCAGCTAATTCTACCTCTTATGATACTTCCAATTTTATTTTAGTTTGATTTTTGATACAACGCTCCAGGATTAACTAATTTATTTATAAATTCAGTGGGGAAAAGCACAGTTAAGGAAACCATGAAATGTGAGAGAAAGTGAAACTGAGAGTTTTGCCTATCCAGACAGAGGGTGTTGATAGGTATGTCAATGTCTGACAGATTTGTGAGTCCTTGTTTTGTCAATTCCTAATCTCTCACATTGAGTATGAGGCAAAGTCCATGCTTATTTATTTATTTAATTTGTATACCACCCCTTATTGTAATGTGCTATTCTGGGTGGTGTACAGCATGCTAAAATAAATAGACACAGAGCAATAACATTATAAATAAGCAGTCAAAGAAATAAAATAAACGGCTGGGCATACCTGGAAGTTGTGGTTGAAAGAATTAATTCTGACAGACTCCAGGTAAACAATTGAAAACCATGTGCATTCATGATTAAAATACAAAGAATAATGAATCACTTAAAAGAAAGTAAGGTTTTGCCTGCACATTTAGCATATTCAATAAATTCTTCTTTGGACTCCAATATGACTTTTTTTGTTTTGTTTTTTGTTTTCTTTTGTTTTTCAAAGTAGGGCAAAGAAGGGGCAGCTGGGAGTAGAAAAGTGATGGGGGGGGGAGAGAGAGAGAGGTGTTGATTCTTTCTCCTATCTACAGCTATCTCCTAGAAAACCATCCCCCGATACAGTTTCTCAACACCAGAGAATGGGAAAGTTTATCTGCTTTTTAAAAATCACCACTCTCAGAAGCAACTTTTGCAAGCTCTACACTGTACCGTATTTCAGGCACATGTTGTAAACATTGCGTCTTGCCTCTTGGGAATCAGACCATTGGACCATCTAGATCAGTATTGTCAATATTAATTGACTGTGGATTTCTAGAGTTTTAGACAGGAACCTTTGCGGCTCTTTTTGGCAGTTCCCAGGGCTGAATCTGCACCCTTCTGCATGCAAAACACGTGCCTTACAATGGAGCTAAGGCCCTTTCCTTCACAAGGTAAACTACCCATTTGTGGAAAGCATTTCCATCTGAAGGGCTAAACATCCCTCAGATTGCTTCTTCTCTTTAAGTTGTCACCTCCAGTGCTATGTTGAAGCAAAGAAGTGTGTAATTGAAGTGTATAATTGAGTCTGATAGTCCCAGTTTCAGGCTCTGCTGTGAATGATGAAGTGGATGGGAAGATAGTGTATTTTGTATCATAGGGCAGGAGTTAGTAACAGTTGTTTTAAAGATAACGGAAGATAATTCTTCTACTTATTTTTAAAAAGTGTCCTAATATTTTTCATTTACAAAATGGAAGACAACAAAATATGAAAGCAAAGTGTTTCTTTAAAATTATAACTATAACAGCAACTACTGTAGGAGAGAGAATCCTTGGAACAATGGGCTATGTCAAATTGTTAGTCACAGCTAGAGTAGACCTATGGAATGAATGGGACTTCTTAAGCCGACACTTAAACAAATCCCATTGGTTCAATGGACTGTTCGGTTTGGGAGTAATAACTTGATTTAGCCCTATAATTGTGAGTAGTTGCTTTTCAAAAGTAACTTTTCAGGTTCTGCTGTTTTCTCTTGTAGCTAAGCATGATTAGTTGAAGTAAACATGTTTCCTGGACTCAAAAGTGAGCTCTTAGAAGCACCATTCTTATTCACTGCTTCCATTTATGGAGGGGGGAAAAATCCAAATATATTCTTCTCTTGTACACCCAAAACTCCCTACTCTCACCCATTCCTGTGTTGCATTTTATTTTTTTAAAGCACCATGTAAATTCATCATTTGCAATGATAATAGTAATAGTTTTTAGGCTGATGGAATAATATTAATTAGATTATGTCTAGATTTGACTATGTCTTCTAAGTTAAATCAACATGACTGAATTGCTAACATCTTGTTTGATTTATTATCTTGCAGTTTGTCTCCTGGGCGAAATATACTCATTATTTCACCACATACTTTTTTCCTTCCCCCCCCCCCCAACAACTTGTTTTGTAAACTTAGAAGGAGGATTTCTAGAGTTTCAGAATAAGCAGTTTTTCAGTTCATGATTAGTTGCTTTTGCAATAGCTTTCGTGCAATAGAAGTTCAGAAAATAGAGGGTCTATGCTTTTAACTGATCACATTTGTAAAATCTACCAACAGAATGATCAAACTACATCACAGAATTTTTTACTGCAAATTATACAGTTACAGGGATTCCTTTTATTAGTCAGTATCGAAGCAGATATGGCAACCAGAAGTTTCCTTTTCTGTTTTATAACAGTGTTAATTTTCAATGTTAAATTTCACAACTTCCAATTTGTATGGCATGGAGATTTGCTTCAGCTACCATTTTAAGTAAAAACTCAGGATTTGCCATCTTGGGTAGAATGTGCTTGTTGTTTACTTTAAACAGATTGTTCAGGTGAACTATTTTTGCATATCATCGGATCTAATTTCATTTTTTTATTTTGGGAAGATTAGTAGTTTTGTCACTACACTCCCCACCTTCTTAATTCAAATTTTGCATTGTGAAACCACATTTTTGGAATTTGTACCTCATTCCATTCCTAGTAAACTTATTTTTAAAATCCCAGAATCCCCCAGCAATCTCCCAGAATCCCCCAGCAAGTAGCTATGCTGATTGGAGAGTTTGAGTATTATAGTCCTCCTAAATTTATTTATTTTACTTATATAAAATATTTATATGCGTCCTTTCTCCCAAAAATGGTCCAAGGCGGCTTACAGAATTAAGAGAATCAATATTAAAGGTAAAAGAATACATTATTACAACATTAAAAAGAATTAAACAAATATCTATGATTCTATTTGATTTGGATTCTTGCATTGAGCATGGGTTGGACTCAATGGCCTTATAAGCCCCTTCCAGCTCAATTATTCCGTGATTCTTTGATAATATTAAAATCTTGTAGGTAAAGGCAGTATTAGAAACACATTAAAAACAACAGAAAATTCCCTCCCCCCAGCTTTCATTCCAATTATGTTCTCTGCTTTTTTCCCAAGCTTTCATTCAAAATATATGTCTGCTTGTTGAGAACTGAATCTGGTAACTTCTATAAATATTATACATGTTCGAAGAAAATTCTGCATTTCTCCAGCTATGCCTACCTTACAGGAAATAATGTCATCAGCCTGTAAATATTTTGAAATACAGGAAATACATTCCTCATATCAATTGAGAACAGAGGAAGAAATAGTAGCTTTAAATTAAAAGAAGCTAGATTTAGAGCATTTTTTAAAAAAAAATATAAAACCAATTAAGCAGTGGAATAAAATTTTTATACAGTAAGAAATATTGCCCAATGGGATTTCATATTTTGTTAAGAGGGCCCACGAAGATCTTGGACTCAAATATATTAAACAGAACTTTGCTTTTAGATTGCAGTGCAGAGTGTTTACTAAGATATACTAATTGCATCTCTCAGTACCCCTTGAATATTATATTGTTTTTAGTAGAGTGATATATGAGCACATGTGCTAATGATAGAAAATAAAATAAGGATAGAAATTTAAAGCAATCATGTTACCACTTTACTCAAAGACTAAAGAACCAGTTTAAATATATGAATATTTTACATTGTCAATGTCAAAATTGCAGTGATGAGGTTTTGCACTTATTTGGCCTCCTTGTTATTTCCAACCTTTGGCCTACAGGAAGCTCTCTTATACCTAGCCATATAGTTGATGCATCTAGTTTTTCAGACTGAAGGCCTTCCTTGCTCACTTATATATGGCGGAACTTGAACTTGGGACCTTTTGAATGCAAAACATATATGACACCGCTAAACTATATTTCTTCCTTTCCAGTGCAATGATGACCCAAATATTCACTGCTCTATTCTATTCTATTCTATTCTCTAGCTCCAGTGACTAAGCAGCAGGTGACATATTAAAATCTGGGCAAAACCTGGATAATGTGGCACCCCCATCCAAGCAGCTGTCACTATTGCCTATGTTGGCTAGCACTGGGAGGCAAGGTTGCCCACAAAAATAATGTGTTGGGAGGCCGCAAAGTCTATTAATGATACCTATGAATTGTTGACTTGACTGTAGTTTTTACTTGTGTGTACTGGAAAAGATACTAAGTCTAGAATTCCTGGGGTCAGGCACCCCACCTTGCCCACTTTGTGGACATGTCTGAAGGGCCATAGCATGCCTTCTGCTGGTCTAGGTAGTTAGAAGAAGAAATTTTGTATATCTATTTTTGCAAACGCATATAAGTGCATGTGTGCATGCATACACACACACACACACGTGCACGCAAACACACATTGCATTTATCATAGATTAAACTATACTCTCGAGCTGATTATCCACTTTTAGGAGAAGACCATATGTGAACCAGTGATAAAAACAATACTCTATGTACGTCCAAAGGAGGTACAAAAAACTGAGCATTGCATAGAATTCCTCAGCTAATAACAGACCAAGTGATCTTTAACAGATGATATTTACAGCATCCATCAAAGCAGAAAAAGAAATTAGGAATTAGAAACAACAATCTTTGTTTATTTGAAGTTAGTGTTGGGTGATGATATAGTGTTGTTCTCAAACGTTTGTTGAATGTATTATATCAAACTGTTAGAAGACATTCCATTCCTGCTACAGAATTATAGAGCACAACACAAGGCAAAATATATCAAATAAAGAATTCAATAGATGTTAGATATTCCTAAAATAAATTCTGTGTTAAATTTCCATCAATACTGAATATTTTTATAAATCAGATGTGACATGTTACATAAACCATGTATGATTATCAGTCAGCTTATATCTGGGGCACTTCTAACAATATTCTAAATAAGAACGATTGCAGGCATTCCACATGTTTCTGTGAAACAGACTTTATTAAGAAACACTAAACAAGACACTGCTGTTTATATAGCTGACAGCAACCCGTGTATTTTATGTGTTTAAAGACATCACTCTGAACACAAAAACTCTACTACTAGTAGGCACACTCATCCGTTTCCAGGTACATAAACATTCTAGTTTCATTAACAGCCTTCGCAAAAATTTTGATCTTGAAAGCGAGTGATCAATAAATTTCATAAATTACAATGCACGTTGATTTTTTTTAGCTGTCATAAATGTGTCAGAAAAAAAGCATATCATTTAGAACAGGACTTCAAAAACCTGGATGAAAAGTTCAGAAGACGTTTCCCCTGATTCAGCTCCCACTATTCCATATTGGCAACAAACGCAGGAGAGAAAAGTGAGCAAGTGCAGCATTTCTGAGTGCCAAGTATTATGTCATTTCAATGCCACAATCTTTCATTCTTCTATCTTAGAATTTTAAATACTTTGCTTGTTTGTTTAGGAAGAAAATCCTTGGTTTTAAACAGCAGTAGGGTGGGGTGAGGGGTCTACTGCACTGTCCCGTCAAAGTACGCAATACAGATTGACAGAGTTTGCACAATGTAGAATTGTGATCTTATGTAAACTCCTAAACCTGGTTGGAGTGCCACCAGAATGTACACAATTTGTGGGTCTAAGAGCAATTCAGTGGAAAAAAGTGGAATCTCTTTTGTCTTTTGCCCTTAAAGCAGACTAATACGTATCTTGTCTGCTTGCTCACCTTACAAAAGACCTTGGATATTGAAACTTGAGAAGTTTCATTGGACATTACCATTTATTTCTGCTTCATGAAGAATGAAGCCCCAGACCAACACTGACTTATCATTGGATTACCTGTAATATTTACTAGAGTGGTCGCAAGACCAGATAGGCGGGGTATAAATGAAATAAATAAATAAATAAATAAATAAATAAATAATAATAATAATAATAATAATAATAATAATAATAATAATATAATAATGATAATGATAATGATAATAATGATAATAATAATACTATGTTATTAAATATTAAAATGATGAAATTGTTAATATTATAAAGCATGAATTTCATCTGACCACTTATGTATAGAGCCAACATGTATAAAAACCTACCTGGTATATTTGGCACAACCATATCTCTAACTTTCTGAAAGATTCGTTTAACAAAACAAAACAAATCAAAACAAAAACCCTATTTGAGCTGCCAGAGTTCCACACATATAATTCTTGAGAATATTGATCTTTTCTATTAAGATCAGAAACAAATTGTTCCCGCCCGCCCCTCTACACAGAGTTTTAAATTTAGGCAACGTAAATGGCCAATGGTGCCAAATACGTTTTTTTATTCTTGTGCTTCTGATTGCAAAATAATTTCCCACCATACCTGGAACATGGAATCTCACTCTTTTTTGTTGGGTGAAATTTTCAGTACAGTTAGGTTGCTTGGGGACTATTTTTTAAATCTGAAGCATCGCTAGAGGGATAAATGGACTGCAAGGAAAGCCATTGGTGGTTGTTTTGTACTTTAGTATTTGCATCATCGCTGCTGTAAAAGGTAAACATGCAATGGGAAGAAGCCAGGCTTGGGGTTGCTCAGTCTTCTGTTACATGTTTACTCCATTAGAATTGTCTGCTGGATATATCTATAACAATTGGTCTCTGGCTGCGTAGCAAGAGGTTGGGAGTTCAATTCTCCACTGTGCCTCCTTGACAGAGATTACACTCGATGATCCATAGAGTCCCTTCCAGTTCTGCAGTTCTAAGACGATTATCAACTGGCTTGTCACATACCCTGTTCTCAGATACATGTTCAAATGGACAATGTAACTTTTGAATTCACTGGCAATGGACAACAAGTGGCAACCCCTGTAGCTCAAATGGCAGGAAAATCACAGAAACCGTGGTGTGAGGTATCCATGACTGACTTATATTTCTGTAGCCAAAAATAAAAACACAAGACTTGTAGCCTCTTAAAGTCTAACCAGTTTACTTCACTGTAAAGGGACCACAACTCTTAGTGACTTGAGTGACTTGTCCCAAAGAATTATTCAACTGGTAGAGCCACAGAGTGACTTGTAAGTGTTGAGTTCACAGTGCAATACTGAAAGATGGAATGACTGTAATACTTCAACAGCAATTGACAGGAGCTGTTCTTGCTTCATATGGTGAAGGAAAATTGCCATCTAAGAATATTTGTATCCCCCTCTCAAGCACCATTGGGTGAGCTAGCTGGAAGGGAAGAATCTGAAACTGACTGATAGTGTTGAATGTTACACATTAATATTATACCACAGTTCAGGACAGGAAATGGAGAGTACTGATAGTGTCCAGTTACAAGCAGGAAAGAAATTTGATCAGGCTTTGAGATGTCAGAGAGTTCACAGCAAAGTTACTCACTTTTAATTCAGAATCACGGGTTGAGTACCTTCCAACAAACAATGTATTGTGATCTCCTGATATAAAAAAAAAATCAAAACGAGATCTGTTCATGACATATTATATAGGAGCAACAACTTGATATGATTAGGGAAAGACATTTAATACACACTTACAAATCGTTGCAGAGTTTTGAATTTTTGCTAAAATTCCTTTTGCTATGCAGTAGAAGTACAGAAACCCAAATAGGAGAATAGTTATAAGTTCCACAGAGCCCATCCCTTTCTCATTAAATGGCACTTAAAGTCTCAGTAACTCACTCTGAGACATTTGGAGTAGAAAGAATTGAAAAACATATCTTTACTTGCAGATACTTGAAATTGGAGACTTGTATATGCTGCTTTCTTTATACATACTTAGCAAACAACTAAACAGATCAACAGCAAATAACCAAGGAAAGAGAGGGGGGAAAGAACACTCAGCAGAGAGGTGGGGCTTTCTTTGAAATCAAAGGCTTGAAGGAACAACTGGTTAGTCCTTGATAAATAGACAGCCACTACAGCTCATAAAAGTCCCTCCCAGTCAAACAAACAGGCAGCATGTGAGGTTTCAAAGAAAACTCCAATAAAAACTTCATCTCCTAAAATGGATGCTGTCAAAGTAAATAAATGGCCATTATTATTTATCATTTCAGCACATTTGATGCACAAAGCATTACCTGTTTCTTCATTCTTTATCTGTATAGAACTCTGGAGCCTGTGTACAACGTTCTTATAGCAGAGGAAAGAAAAATCTAATTTACTTCATTAAATGACTATTTTGGTTTTCAAAAAGAATTTTTAAAATATATATTCCTAAATTTGAAAAACATCCATGTAATTCCATAAGAAATGAGGGCTAGATCACATTTGAATTTGTTAGAATTTGCTAGACAAGTCTGTATGTAGATGATCTAAATTCATTGAGCAAACAAACTCTGTCCAGAGCCTGTACTTTTCCTGCTTTTCTTATTGTCAGCTCAGTACCTCAAAAAGACTGTAAGGCAGAAACATGACACATAGCATGAGCCATATTATATTACTTAATTGAGTTCACACCGCCATAACTGTAAAAGTAACTCTAGAAGTTATAATTATATGGAAAGGAGTGAAGTTCTTTGCGATCATATATAGCTATATATTCTAGTTCTACCTTTGTTATTGGGAAAATGAAGTAGTAATTTGTTACTTTTTCATTAGAAGCTGTGAAATATAGAGAAAAGTGATGCCACTGCTATGTTTCAAGAACTTGTATAATATCAGTCTTCTACTTCTATATCATTTTTTTCTTGAACTGTGTCAGTTTAGTAATGACTTCTGGACATTCTAGGTTTATAGTCATTACTGCGTTAAACGGGAGTACTTTGCAATCATTAAGGTACTCTTTGCTGAGCTGACGGTCATAGAGCTGCACTATGTTGCCTTATTCAGGCAGACAGTTATTGCCTTATCCTTCTTTATTGCCATATCCTTTTAAAACTTCATATATAATCCAAAGCCTCATTAAAAAAATTGAATACAAAGTATTCAGATTTTTGCAGTGTAAATACATTATCACAGATTATAAGCACAAAATTAAATGTGGTATAAAAATGGACCCTGTCTCTATGTATCTACCATACTGATTCTAACCACTGCTATTGATAGCATGACATAGTTATTGATGGATCGGTAATCTTGCACATGATTTGTTTATTCACCTTAAGTTTCTACAAGACATAAGGCATCACAGTAACATTAGCAAAGGGGTTTTGAGCACTATATCTGACCTACTTAGAAAATGATGGAGTTTCTTTCCTAATGAAATATAAATGGTTGTGTCCTCATTATTTATATTACATACTGAGCTTGAAGATATTAAAATTTTCATTTTCTTTACTGAACAGTTACATTTTTTTCCCTTCAGTAATTTGTAAAATTAAATTTTAATGAATTTAGTCCATCCATTTCAATACCACTTTAAAGATTAAGTCCTAGTTTTCACTGAGATGGTAAATGAGTGGCAGGGTTGTACCACTTCAGGTAGGCGTTCACATAACTGAATTCATCTTCATATAATTTTTCTTCATGCATTTAAGAATTAAAATATCAGAGAGAAGAGTTCTGAATGTTGGATCTTTCTGTTCTTACATAGCCTTACTAGTCCTATGCATGCACCATTGAACATAGTTTAATTTTGAGTAAACCCTATAAACAGCCATATGGTTGTGCCATGTCATGGATGAACTAAAAGGAAAAATGGGTCACATGGATTCCAAATTATAGAACCATTAGATACTCTATGATTAGCTATTATACTGATCAACTTTTTACTTGTTGCTCCAGTCACACTGGTAAGAGGCCAGGTCTTCTGAGTCCAGTTGATTCTAAACATGCTTTTAACTGTGACCTCTCTTTCACTGAGTGGAAAGAAAGCTATGCTACATACAGTAGCTCTGATTATAGAAAATAAAACAAAAATAAAAGATTGCATAACATGATACAAACATACTGTTCTATTGCCCGTTTTAATTATTGTTAATTTTTAAAATAAGGCACAGTGACTGCTCAATATAAAAATGAGACATAGATAACTCTTCACAGGTTTTTTAGGTATTGCACAGATGACCTAAAGTGTTTGTTGAATAGTTGTGGGTTTTTTTTGTATTTCCAATTGACAGACTGTGAGTGGGTTCATATCCAATCTTTATACTCTCCCTAAATCCTTCATTCACAAATTAAGACGCCTTGGGTTTAACTTAGATTAGGCATCCTTCAGTCTCGAAAGACTATGGTAATGTGCTCTGAATAGAGGACTTGGAACAGCGTCTAGTGTGGCTGAGGAGGCCAATTCGAGAGTGACAATTCCTTCCACACTGAAGACAAATACACTCTGTCTCCAGCTCCCTGATTTTGCTGGTTTTGGGACTGCCTCTTTGCCTCGGCCTGCTGGACAAGGGTCTCTTCAAAATGGGAGAGGCCATGATGCACCGCCTGCCTCCAGGCTGAACGCTCAGATGTCAAGGTTTCCCATCTGTTGAGGTCCATTCCTAAGGCCTTCAGATCCCGCTTGCAGATATCCTTGTATCGCAGCTGTGGTCTCCCTCTGGGGCGATTTCCCTGCACTAATTCTCCATCAGGAGATCTTTTGGAATCCGACCATCAGCCATTCTCACAACATGCCCAAGCCAATGTAGATGTCGCTGTTTCAGTAATGTATACATGCTAAAAATTCCAGCTCATTCTAGGACTACTCTATTTGGAACTTTGTCCTGCCAGGTGATACCAAAAATGCGTCAGAGACAACATATATGAAACATGTTCAGCTTCCTCTCCTGCCGTGCACAAAGGGTCCAGGACCCTTTGGGTTTAACTAACAAACTTTTATTCAATGATAAAGGTGGTTGTTCCAGCAGGACCTCCACAGATCCTTCTTCATAGGAAAATGGTTTAACTTTAAAACTGTTGTCAACATTATCTAACATCATGTCCGTAGATACCCCAGGGTGCCGCCCCATAGTCTTTCGGGTGGTTTTAGTAGAAAACATATAGGCGGCTGCCTCCAGTACAGTTTCTCACCCAGTTCTGGTTCCTTCTCCTGCTGTTTTCTGTTTCTCCCATCTCCTTAGTAATCATCGCCCTTCTTGGATCTATTCTCTGCTATGGTCCCTCTCAGTCTCTTCCTTCTGTTATTCTCTTCCCTCTGTTATTCTCTCTCCAATCTTCTATTTTCTTGTTCCCCAGTTTCTCTCCAACAAAAGGGTTTCTTTGGAACCTGTCTGTTCCTTCTTTTCTCAGCTTCTTCCTTCATTATCTGGAAGGTTACCTGTTCCTCTGTCCAGAGGTCTTCCAGCTTCCAACCTTCTGGAGGTTTTTGTTTTTTTCCTCCTTCCCCTTTTATATCTTCCTTTTTTCTTTTCTTCCTCCTGCTCCCCCCTCACCCCCCCTTCTTCCAGTTTCTTCCCACCTGCTTTCTTCTTCCTTCATCCCACTTTCAATTTTCCCATCTTTAATTTTGCGGCTGCCTATTGGTGCGTCCTCTTCTGCTCTTTCTAACTCCTCTGGGTTTTCAGGACGGGGAGTGGGATTCAATCCCACCATTAGTTCAGCTCCCATAGGCAAGATGGAGGTTTCATATCCCTCTACCAAGGAGGCAGAGGATGGTGAAACATTCTCAGGAAGGGTGTTAGACTTCCTGTCCTTCTCACGCAGACTTAAGTTATACTAATTATAACTGGTTTTCCCTCCTCAAAAACCATAAATAAAGAAAACTCAAACCAAACCAACACCTCCTTTGCAGCTCTGTTGCCTGCTGTCAACAGCTATATGGATCTGTTTCTCATCACATACGCTTTTTCTTTTTGTTTGTCTGAGTAATTATGTCGTAAATCATCCAGAGAGTGCTCTAGCACTACGGGGCAGTATATAAAGCAAAACAACAGCATCAGTACTTTAGGTGGTCATGATGAAAGGGCCCTAGGAAAGGGGGGTAAACATTGTACAACCACCTTGCATGATGGTACTTACGTACCGGAGGTCCCGTGAAATTTTGAGCAAAAAGTGCCATCAGTGCACACATTTGGAGAGAGACTAAATGTGTTGAATTTTTGTTGGAGGGAATGTGCATCTGCCAGATCTAAAACCAGATCTATTTTAATGTCATTTTCTTTGTAGCATGTATGCTTTTAAAGGTTAAATTGTTCCAGTTGTCTTATAATGTTGTAAATAAATTGTTTTATATTGCTCTTGTTGTACTATGCCTGAGCTGTCACATACAGAAGAGAATATAAGTATTCTAAATAAAATAAAATAAAATACCATTCTAGTCAGTGGATGGGAAGAACATCAAAATCCTACTACATAGCTATGCCTGCACAACAGGAATGATGTTATTGTTAAGAGCAGTTCTTCTGATTAAATGTTTCATTTTTCACTTTGGGCGTTTTCACAGCTTGCATGAAATGAGATGAAGTAATAGGTACCTGAAACTAAAAAAGACAATTTCTAATTAGCAGCAGTCTGCCACTGGTGATATCATTCCCGTTGCACAGGTGGAAAATTACCACAGGATTTTGGCCTTAATGACAACACAAGTTAACATTACTTGTTGAATAGTTAGAATTAGTTAAATTTTGATCAATTGTTTACTTGATTTACAAACCCAATTATAGTGCTGATTTTCTGGCTTATTCATTGTACACATTCATTGTTTGTAATACGAATTAGATTCATGAAAAACAACACAATTCCCACAAAAACAAAACTGGCTACTGACATCACCAGGTATTATGGTTAGTATTTTTTGGCAACACGAAAAGAGGGATAGGGGACATGGCAGTGGGGTGAGAGAAGGAAGCTTGAGCATATTATGTTATTCACAGAAAATTATTTGTTCCAGGTTGAAAAGAGTGGATTTTATTTTCATCTAGTGAAAGAAGTCTCAGTTAATGGTGTAAATCTTCTTAGAAATAAAAATAATAATTAGCACCTTTATCTCTTCAGTGGTAAACAACTTTTTAATGAATTAACTCTCAGATCAACGATTTATTTCATGTTTTCAGATAAATTTCAAAGCAGAGAATGTAACTGTAATTTACTGTAACCCTCATTTACTGTGGCTTATTGAGGCTGATGGTTCAATTGACTTCAGAAGGTTAGTGCCAAGGCTTATGCTTTATGGATCTTTTGGGGGGTCAGTCACATGACACACCCAACTGTGTTTGAAAGACATTTAGGGCTATCATTTGTCACAAAAGAAAATTAAGCTTTCAGTCTAAGCAAAGGAACACTAATGTACCATGTGTGATATATCCATCAATCAGAAGAGGCTTTACATGTATTACTACAATAATAATGTTCCCCATGTAAACCCATTCATAAAATGGAACTGTCTTAAATGTAACATTTTAGGCTGAAATTGTGTACATACTTACTAGAGAGTAAGTCCATCTGAATTAATTAGATGTTACTTCTGACTAGATGTACTTAGGTATACTCCTTTAGGTTGCACCTTACCTGATAAGTATGTAGCTATGCTGTTCCCTATAGAACTCTGCATATGCTCTAGTAACTTGTGCAGAATGGGCAAGAGGAATGCACCTTCTTTCCTTGGTCTTACCCCTACCTTCATTTCACAAAACATCTGCAAGAGCCTGTGGCTTGTATCCACTAATACTGTACCCATTGATTTAGCTGTTGCACATATTCAGAGTTAGCACAATGGCCGCATCCAATTTTTTTGTTGTGCAAGAGGTTTTGCAAACAGTTGTGCAACAGATTGTGCAGGCACTTGTGTGACAGCTTACAGTTATGTGCAACTGCTTGTATATCCTTTGGACAATTGCTTGCACAGCTGTGTGATTCAGCTCAACTATGCTAGCGGGAATTTTCCCTCTGTTAGCATCATGTTGGATTAAGGCCTCTCTCTCTGTGTAGAAACTACATGTTTACCAAAGCTGTACGATCAAGAACAAGGTCCCTCATTGCATGTACAGAGCTTATTTATGCATACAATTCATACATGTGTAGGTTCTTTCAGAAGCTATGCTATGATAAGGGAGGAACAATGAGCAGGATTCTTTTATCCATGTTATTTATAATGTGTGAATAGTAGTAAGCATTAGCTCTTCACTAAGAAAGAAATTCTGCTGTGAGGACAGTTCCAAACAAATTGTCTGATTTTTAATATTTTAATCTTGGAACTGTTTCCTAAGAAGCCTGAAAAATAGAAGCAGCTTATGTGTTGTAGCAGTGACTGAAAAAAAAAAAGTTACCTGTGATTCCAGAACCACAGAGAGGCTGCTGACTTAAGTCATGCTTCAGCTGGATTGTTCAGTCCATTGTGCTCACCAGAATATGGAGAAGTTTGTGTACAAAATGTTTCAAGTATATGTCGTTCTAAAACGTTGCATGCATGTTTAATCTGTTTTTAACTACACAGCTAACTCTTGCTGAACTGTGAACAAAGACTATGCTTCCACCACTAAGGACTGTGTGAATAATTACAGATCAGTGAAGTAAAAATGTCTTGCCTTTTAGAACTAGGCATTAAAAATGTGAGATTTGGTTAAGATTTGATCCACTGTTAAAAAATAATTTTACCAATAAAAACCCAAGGAAGTTTCTCTTTAAATACCATGCGAATATTTCACTAATATTGACCTACTGCATTTCTTTTGCAGTTGTTTATGGTGGACAATGGAGCAGATGACTGGAGAATAGCCATGACTTATGAGCGAATTTTCTTCATCTGCTTGGAAATCTTGGTGTGTGCTATACATCCTATCCCTGGAAATTATACATTCACATGGACAGCCCGGCTGGCCTTCTCCTATACTCCATCTACAGCAACAGCTGATGTGGATATAATTTTATCCATACCAATGTTCTTAAGACTATATCTTATTGCCAGAGTCATGCTGTTGCATAGCAAACTTTTCACTGATGCCTCATCTAGAAGCATTGGAGCACTAAACAAGATAAACTTCAATACTCGTTTTGTGATGAAGACTCTAATGACAATATGCCCAGGAACTGTACTCTTGGTTTTTAGTATCTCCTTGTGGATAATTGCTGCATGGACTGTCAGAGCTTGTGAAAGGTACGTCCCCTTTTATTAAAATATGTCTTAATTTAATATATATTAGTTATTAATATATGTCTTAGTTTAATATACTGCTATTAGAACTTCCTTCCCATAAATGTTGGTTGTTTTGCATTTTATGTCGCTTCTGCTCTCTGTAATTGCTATTGTTTTTGAAGGATTTCAGACTGAATCATCTCTTTGTTATATCATCAAATGATATTGAACATTATTTATTCCATTTTCACCTAAGTATTCAAGTCAATCTGAATCTGCCTACATTTTATTATGAGTTGCCTAAAACATTACAGAGATTTGCTGACAATTAAGTAAGTCTATTGTCATTACTGTTGAGCTTTATATTATGAATATTTTAATTATATAATAATATGGTTATTAACATGATTATGCATGTTTAATAATTGAGAAACATATGGGAGACCTGCTGCCTCAGAAAGGTTGATGAAATTTAGCCCTACATTGTCAGTCAATTCAGTTATCACTCTATGGAATTCTCAGTATGTTGTATTGGCAGGTCTTTCTAATTATGGTGAAATGTTGCTTAAAAAGATTAATAGACTGATGACTTGAATGGTTCACAACATGCTAGTGGTGTCAGGTTCTGTTTCTCTTACACCACTAATGCGTACTGCGCAGTGACAGAGAAAAGAAAATTCAGGTACTTACAGTGCAAGTCATATAAATGTCTACTCAGAAGTAAGCCAAATTAATTTTAACAGGGCTTGTTCCCAGGCAGTGCATGGGGTACAGATTCTATTGGTTATTTACATGGAGGAAAAAAATAATATGAATGGTTATAACAGGGCAAACATAAAGACTCGTCTCCCCCTTTTAAAGTATACTTTTCTAGTAGTTTGAAATTGCTGTATCGATTCTTTTTCATATCCTCACACAAATAAATAAGTACAGCATTATGAACAGAATAGAACTTCCTTTATTCATATGGCTTTTATCTTGTAAAATAAACAAAACCTATCTATGGTTTAAGACGTGGGGAAGTATAAAAGATGTTCAAGTTGTGTTTTGATATTCTAAATAACAAAAGAAACTTTGCAAAAAATGTCTTTGGAATGATTGTTGGCACAACCCAACCAGAGTGAAGTGCATGTGAGTTCTGATCATTTCAGTGAGCAGGACGGTGATAGTAAGCATACTCTAAATATAGCTGGCCTTGGCTATTTTGTGCCCTTCTGATTTTTACAAATGTATTCTCACAGTTAGAATATTTTGCTCTGATAAAATTAGATAAAGTTCAGCTTTTGTACTTGAAAGTTCTGCATTGCAGTTGTTGCCTTTAAAGATCATTGCAATATGGAGATATGCGATATAATCTAACCAACCTTTGAAAAAAAATGTCAATGCCTTTATAAGTGGGAGGAAGAAAGCTCCTGTAGATACTATTGGCCTTCTTATTCCTGTCTTTCTGATTTGAACCAACCAGATTTATCACCACCCCCTGGCTAGGCATTTTCTCTTTATAGCAGATTTTATAACTCAAATATAACATAACAATATAATAAAATGGCATACTATCTTCCTCATCACCATCACAAATACGTAAGTATAATATGTTATTAAAAAAATATGCAGTAGCTGTATTGGTTTGTTTTAGCAAAAACAACAGAGTCCTATAGCACCTCTAAGACTAAGAAGTTTTTATTTGGCATAAGCTTTTGTGGATTGCGGTGGGTAGGATGGAAGATGAAGTATAATGGAAATGCAAGAGGTCTGGCATGTTGAAAGCAAAATGAAGTGTGCTGCTTACATAACACTCTATTGGTAGTTTACAATTTAATTATGCAGGCTACACATTGCCCCCCCTCCCAGCAAGCTGGGTACTCAATTTACCGGATGAAAGGATGCGTCAATCATGAGCCAGCTACCTGAGCTCGTTGGGATCGAACTTAGGTCGTGGACAGAGTCTTGACTACAGTACTGCATTTTAACTACGTACTGTGCCACAAGGCTCATCCCCAAGGACTTTAAAGGCCCTTGGCAGTCCTGGGATATGACAGAGAGACATTTCAGTGGTGGTTTCAAAGAATCATTTATAGACCATTGGTGAGTGACCGTACATTCAAGCACTGATAAGCAGATTAACACTGGGGATGGGACTTTTTAACTTTTTGGACTACAGCAACCAGAATTCTACTGGTGCTAGAAATCTGATAGCGTTTGTCCCCCCCCCCCAAAAAAAAACACCTTCTCAGGTGTTTCAAATATCTTACAATTGCTAAATAAATGATAAAAGATCACTTCACTTCTGAGCTTTGAGTCTGCATGATGATGGAGGAACTGGCTGGCTGGGGCTAAACTCTGTGGGTACTGCAAACTATTAGGGGTATTGTTGTTTCCTGAGAGGCACCCTGTATGGAGTGTAATGGGAAGGGAGACTACAGTACCTCTAATGCTTTACAATAACCACAGAACTTAGCACCTCCCAGACAGTTCGTCCATCATCATACAGTCTGGCAGCACAGAAACTGAGAGATCTTTTTTAATTTATTCAGCACCTGCAAGTTATTTCAGATACCTGAGAGAGCTTTTAGGAAGGCACTAAAGCTCCTAGAATTCTGGCTGAAGGAATTCCAGCAGATTCCTGTGTGCTTTAGTCCGAAAACTACAACAGTCCCTTCCCTAATTAACATACCCAGAGTGGGAAAAGGTTTTGGTTTCAGTCCAGTATGATGAAAGAACCACATGCTGGTTTTGGTATATGGGTAGAAATGAAAGAAATGAGATACAGCAGTAGGTTAATACATTCACCTGCAGGGATGAGCTGATTAGTATATATATAATGTGATAAGAGGCTCCCGGCTTTATTTAAGCCAAGACAAATAGAGTTGATCCTCTTCAGGTATTTTTGTTCAGCTGTTTCTCTTTGGAATCTGTTTTTGAAGTTCTTCTGTTCAAGGACAATAACACTGAGGTCAGAGGCAGAGTGGCCAGGAAAAATCAAGTGTTCTCCCACTGGTTTCTGAGTGTTGCTCCTTCTGATATCAGTTTGTGTCCATTTATTCTTTTGTGTAGAGACTAGCTTGTTTGTCCAATGTAAAATGCCATGGGGCACTGCTGGAAAAAGATGGCACTGAATGATGAGCAAGTGTATGAACCCCTGATGTTCTGGATTTCATTACTAGGTCCTTTAATAATGTTTCCTGTGTAAATATGGGGGCAAAGTTGACATCTGGGTCTGCAGCATGGTATGGTTGCTATGTCAATCTTTTTGTTCTGAAGTCTGTTATTACTGTTAACAATTTTTTTCAAGTTGAGTGTAGTATGGGTGCTACTACAAATGGCAGCTGTGAGATATGTGTCCATTTATATCATAGTATTGGAAAGTGCCAGAGTCATGATTCTTATGTTTTAGACCATGGAAACAGATATAATCTGCAATTTAATAGTTCTTGTGAAAAATTATTGGAAATTCAAGACGATCAACTTTTATTTTTCTTGATCTGAAAAGGGGAGGGACAGATCCCAGTGGGCTGAAATTGGTGGGATGAGTCCTCCATCCCCATGAACCATGATCATGAACCTTGAGATGAGTCATCCATCCCCATGAACCATGATCATGAACCATGGAAAAAGGGGAAAGAGAAGAAAACTACAAAGACAGAGGAGGAGGGTGGAAACATCTTTTATGATATAGCTAGGGATGTGCATTGCAAAAATTTTCATATTTAATTCATTGTTTTGTTTTTTCGTAATGGAGTGCCACCTTCATTTTCATGTTTTTTCTTGCCTGAGCTCATGGTACTAGTCTTTTCATTTTACATGAAAGAGACTGCCTCTCTGGGGTAATTTCATTTTGGGCTGGAGCACATTTCCCCATGTGTTGTGTGATCATCAGAAGACCACCAGAATGCTCCACAATCAGTCCAAATGGTGATCTATTTCCCTCTGTGATCACACCCTAAGAGTACTCATCAGGGGAGCTAGTGCATCAAACAAGTTTGGAAGCATGGCATTTCGCACCTTTTTCCTGAAGACTGACATGCATTGTTCTGAGCAGTGATTAAACATCCTTTCTTTTCCACCTTGATCAGGCTTTCATGGAAAGTCTTAAAATTATAACATCTACTTAGAATTATCCTGCAAAGCTTATGCCAGCAGACATTTTTCTTAGCCAATTTTGCCACAAGCTAGTGAAGTTGTTTTTGGTGTCAATAGTGATGTAGATCCTAATGATGATCACCACTGCTGCCGCCACCACCAATTATTTTTGGAAGTACATTATATGTGCTAGCTTTTGGAATATATGAACATGCAAGCTTTGCTCTGAGGGTCGCAATCTCAAAGCATAGTTCAAAAAGAGAGTGGAGTTAGAAAGAAAGAGTAGAGATTAAGAATTTAATCCAGTATTAAAACCAAACAAAGAGAAGGCTACCCAAATATTAAAAGAGATAAGAGTTCCACAGAGTCAGGGGGGAGAACATGTGGGGACAAGAGATGATAAGGGAATACTGTAAAATGATTCATTTCCATTCAAGAAACAAGCTGAACAGAAAGAAAACAATAACGTTAGGTAACAGAAGCAAGATCGTGAAGAGGCTAAGCACTTAAGAGAATGTTGAAATTAATATTCAACCATAAAATGAAGGAAGGCAGATGAGAAGCAACTATGGCAAGCAAGAGGTGTTTAAAAACCAACAACATGAGTATTTGTTTTTGTTTTTGTGCTGCTCCCTTCCCCCTATTCAGAAATCAGATGAATGTGTTTTGCGGCCAGTGCTTGAGAAAACACTGCTTAAACCTCTTTTGCGTTGGATACTGTTTCCCCCCCCCCCATAATTTTCCATTACCTACAATTAAGAGTTTCAAGCATGATAAATGGAAATCAACTTGCAATCAATATAATGCCAGTCCATATCCATTTTTAAAAACAGCATTACTCCATTTAAACATCTCAAAAGAAGAGGAGGAAAATATCCAGCCTTTAGAAGTGCTGTGCAATAAAGGCTGTATCTGTAAAATGCTAGTGGCATGACTGAAATTGAAACATTATTGGTGATCAGATTTCTTCATGGCTGTAAAAGTAACTATAAAAATTAATTACCACAGTGAATAAACATTGCCCATGATCACTTTGATTTATAATGATACCAGTGCCATGAGTAGTGAAATAATATTTTGTAATTCTAGTTGCAGAAAAGTAAGTGTTAATTAGCTGAAAGCATAATTTATATTGCTGGGGCTGGGGTGGCTGGGATTTAGACCCAAGGTGGGGGAAAATTTAGTTGGAAGAAAATTCTCCTGGAGGGGTATGAATCCATGTGTTGATATTTAGTGGTGGAAGGACATGAACCTAGTTGCTCAGAGGGTGTCTACAGCTGCCTCTACTTCTCCCCAGACAGAAAAAAACATAAAACAGACAGACTTAGTATGGGGCCAGTGCGGGCATTACCTGCTCAGGCCCAGGCATTTGTGCACATTCCTCCATCCTTCTCCCATATATGGTATACCCATGTGACCTAAGCTTAACCAATAGGACATAGAAGCTCAGGCTCCAAAACTGCTCATTACCACTCTGAAAAATACAGTTGCCACTGGAAATGTTGGCATATGAAACAAAAACAAGATGGAAAGTGAAATTCATGGCTGGTCTCAAAAAATGGAGTAATGTCACATCAAATCAAATATTACGTGTTCTTAAATGAACTGAAATCAGTGGGCCGAGCCCTAATGTTTTAGGGAGGGAGAACTTGCTTTGAATGAGTTGTGAGGTATTTTCAGGCAAAGCTAAATTGCTGATAACCAGAGTATGTCACTACTTCTTTTTTGCATTATGATTCATTGAAACATTTAATTGGGCTTTTTGTGTCCCAAAGCAGTGCGTTGGATATGAAAAACACAGCCCAGAAAGTGATAGATTTGTTAGGATACTTTTGTGTTTCAACTATTTCTTGCTTATAACACAAAGAAAGCAAAATTATACATGGCAAGTGGCTGAAACTTGGCAACATCTTTTTCAGATCTTCATATAACAATGTCACAGAATGTCTGCCCTGTAGTTCTAGTTCTTGGATAATTCTGGAACGAAATGTGATTTTGGAAAACTAAAATCTTCCATTCTGCTATCTGAGGTTTAACCATACTTAGCCCAGCACTGATTTGTGACCTAATGTCATGAATTGCATTGTACTTCACAAATTGTTCTTTGGAGTCAGGTTTAACTATGACTTAAAAAAGAAAACAGTTAATGTTGTTTATGAGGTGCACCTCATTTTACACAGGATTGTGCTGTATAGTGTAGTGCTTACACTAAAGGTAGGCAATGAGTGGCACCCCAGGGCTCCAATTGCAGCCTCCAGGACACTCACAGCCCACAAATCTTTCCCAACCTCCCCCACCCCCTTTTTGGGCCTGAGAAAGACTCCCTTGTGTCCTATAGGAAATGTGTGGGTAATTTTGTCATAATTTGGGTTCCCCCTCCTCTCATAATTTGTGATTTTTTAAAAAAGGTTGGTCACTAGATGGTGCATATTTCTCCAACATTGGGGGATCATCTGCTTTTGACATAAAAAGGGGAACATGATACAGTATGACGAAACCTTTTCTTATTTCATTTTGCTGACTTAGGTTACACTCAGACAAGCATTAGTCCCACTGTTTGATCCGCTGCAGAGATGGGCTGGTTCACTCATTTTTCCAGTTATCATATGACATAATTGCGGGAGCAAACTAGCCCCTCCGTAGAGCGTTCCTACTTCTACATTTCTGGGTCACTGTCAGGGGCTTCAACTTTTGTGAGTGTGTGAGTAGGATCACTCAGTTTTGATGCATTTCCAGCACCCACAATTGCTGGAAATGAACCAAAGTGAGCTTGCATCTTGTCAAATTGCCTTAAGTGGCCCTATTTAGCCCACACCAGCCCACTGCAAATGAACCCATGTGGAGAAGCCCTTTATCAGCATCATCTGCATAAAGACTGGAACTGTTTCTCTTTCAGATTAAAACTCTCGCATTTCCTCCAGCTACTGTAGCCATATGGCTTTGCACCTGTGAGACTGATTTGGATGTAAAAAGTTGAATTGGAATAAGTGTGGCTTCCCCCTCCATATCTAGCTTGCCTCATAGTGCAGGATATCTTGGTGAAAGAAAAACATGCCCAGTTCTATAATGTTAGCAAGCAGTACCTGTAAACTGGCTTTGAAAATTGATTCACATGTAAATAAATAAGATAGAGGACACTCCAAGCTTCTATGGCCAAGCCAGCCATAAAATCAGGTGAGACTGCTTGAGATCATAAGAATATAAACAGTGGAGGGCTTTGGAGACATTATTCTAGAGAAGGGGTGGGCAAAGTGTGGCCTCCCCAGTTGTTCTTGGACAACATCTGTATTAGCTAGCATAGCCAGTAGAAAAGAAGACTGGGAGCTTCGGTCCAGCAATATCTGTAGGATCAAATTATGCACTTCTGTCCTGGATTGATATCCAAAACAAGCTATGATAAATGGATTATTTTCTAGAGTGATTTACCAGATCTAGAAAAGTTTTATTTGTGAATTAACAATGTGTACATTACATAGGTAAACACTCTATTCAGGACGATAGACGATAAGGTCTTGGAGTTCGTTTCTAGTCCAGTGAAGCAGTAATCCATTTTGGCATTATGAAACTCTAGGATACGTTTCATTATATTGGATCCATTCAGTATTTCAAGAAACAGCAAAGAATGCCACTGTCTTGTACCACTTTCTTCCCTCTAGGCTATGCAGCAAACCCCAGCACTCACTGACCTCCATTCTCTCAGGCTCTCCAATGATCACTGGGTCGTCTTGGAAAAAGCACTGGCATTATTTTCTTTCAAAATGTTAGCTCAAGCTTCCAATCAAAATGTTATCGTTTTTCTATCACCAACACTGCTTTGTGAGCAAATTTGGAGCTCATGTCCTTGTAGATTCAGGTTGGTTTTTTTAAAAAAATGAGTGTGCAACCTGCTTTTAAGTGAATGTAATTAAGAACAGATTGAAAGAAAAACCATGGCCCAAGGATATTCTTTCTGTCCAATTTACAGCTATTGCAAAAAGTATTTTTAGCTTCTAGAGAACGATGTCTTGAATTCAGATTGTCTAAAAAAAAAAATCCCTTTTTATTGCACTCATAGGAGACATGTTGTGTGCCTCACGATAAGACGTAGGAAAGAATACTCATAAGAGACAAATTCCAAAACATTGTGAAAGACTAGCTGTACATCTGAACATAAGGTTAATGGGAGTCATGTGGCTAGAAGACAACTCACTGCTTTGCAAATGTACTTTTGTTCATATATTCAGGCTGCAGCTGATAAGAGACCTTGGAAAGACCATAGCAACCCATCATCCCTTATAACTTTAAAAAAGCTGGTATAGTTAAAGAAACTCTGTATACTGGCGACGGGGGGGGGGGGGGGAGCTACTATTCCTTTCCATTTGGCAAGGAGTAGGCAAACTGTTCTGGTTCTAAATAACTTTTGATTTTCTTGACTATTTCATAGGGCTTCCAAATATTTCTGAAATTCAGTGACAATGCTACTGAACAGCCATATAGCATGCATTTGATATCTACCAAAATATACATTTATCAGTATGTATAACTATCAGGATACAGCTTCTGATACATGCAATCTTGGTTGTTGATTGAGGAAGAAAATTCATAAAAATGCTTGTCTAAATAAAATATTTCAGCCTGTCCACGTGACCGAAATATAAGAAATGTTGGTTGTCCAGGCCTTACTGGAGGCATTAGCAATAAAGATTCTCATAAGAACATAAGAAGAGCCCTGCTGGATCAGGCCAAGGGCCCATTTAGTCCAGCTCCCTGTATCTCACAGTGGCCCCACCAGATGCCTCTGGGAGCACATGAGATAACTAGATACCTGTCTCCTGATACCCCTCCCCTGCATCTGGCATTTGGAGGTACCTTCCTTTTAAGCCTGGAGATTATACATCCCCATCATGGCTTGTAACCTGCGATGGACTTTTCCTCCAGAAATCTGTCCGATCCCCTTTTAAAGGCATCTAGGCCAGATGCCATCACCACATCCTGTGGAAAGGAGTTCCACAGACTAACAACATGCTGGGTAAAGAAATATTTTCTTTTGTCTGTTCTCACTCTCCCGACTCAATTTGAGTGGATGTCCCCTGGTTCTAGTATTGCGTGAGAGGGAAAAGAGCTTCCCTCTATCCACTTTATCCATCCCCTGCATAATTTTATACATCTCAATCATGTCCCTCCTCAGGCGCCTTTTCTCTAGACTAAAGAGCCCCAAATGTTGTAGCCTTTCCTCATGGAGGTGCCCCAGACCATTCATCCTTTTAGTCACTCTCTTCTGCACCTTTTCCAGTTCCACTATGTCTTTTTTGAGGTGCGGCGACCAGTACTGTACACAATACAGTGTTTTGAACAATTGCATTATAATGTTGGCTGTTTTATTTTCAGTCCCCTTTTTAATGATCCCTAGCATGGAATTGGCCTTCTTCACTGCCGCCACACTCTGGGTTGACACTTTAATTGAGCTGTCCACCAGCACACCAAGATCTCTCTTCTGATCCATCACGGACAGCTCAGAACCCATTAACTGATAACTAAAGTTTTGATTTTTTTGCCCCAATGTGCATTACTTAACATTTTCTTATATTGAAACGCATTTGCCATTTTGCCTCCCATTCTCCCAGTTTGAAGAGATCCTTCTGGAGCTCTTCACAATCCCTTCTGGTCTTCACCACCTGGAAAAGTTTAGTGTCATCTACAAACTTGGCCACCTCACTGCTCGTCCCTGTCTCCAGGTCATTGATGAACCTGGTTCAAAAGGTTGAAAAGCACCGGTCCCAGGACAGTTCCCTGGGGCACACCGCTTTTCACCTCTCGCTATTGTGAAAATTGCCCATTGACACCTACTCTCTGTTTCCTGGTTCTCAACCAATTCTCAATCCATAAGAGAACCTGCCCTCTTATCCCCTGACACTGGAGTTTTCTCTGCAGCCTTTGGTGAGGGACCATGTCAAACGCCTTCTGAAAATCCAGATAGACAATATCCACTGGTTGTCCCGCATCCACATGCCTGTTGACCTTTTCAAATAATTCTAAAAGGTTTGTGAGGCAAGACTTACCCTTACAGAAGCCATGCTGATTTTCCCTCAGCAAGGCTTGTTCTTCTATGTGTTTTAAGATTTTATCTTGGATGAGGCTTTCCACCATCTTCCCTGGAACAGACGTTAGGCTAACCAGCCTGTAGTTTCCTGGGCCATTATCTCGTGCACCTTAAAAACCTAGAAGATTTTATTTATTTAGCATCATCTTTTGTAGACTGCAGCCCAGTTTGTTAGATGCAAGTGGACTGAAGTCTGGGAAAGCTTACATCAAATTAAACTTGTTAATTTTTAATATGCTCCAATACTGTTGTTTTTACTAATACACCACTTCCCTCTCTGGAAATTGAAGAAATCAGAGCAGGAAGAGGGACTGATCCAGGGATGAAATTCAAGCTCAAGAAGAGAGTAGACCCCTCCCTCCAACATACATGTGGCACATTCTTATTCCCGTGCCATTATAGCTAGATAATCTTATGACTTGCTTACCCAGTCTTCATCAAATCAAGTATATGGGGTTTGTGGGGAGATGTGCCTTTCATAAACAGGTGCAACACCCACAAATAGATAAATTAGGATAAGATGTATCCAGAAATTTTATTTTCTACATTTCCTGGTTTTCCTGGTTAAGCTAACCTAAATATTAAAAACTTGAATCTGGAACAAGTAAAAGTTTAAAGACATAAACTCCAAGGTAGTAAGTATTTCTGATAACTGCTAAGTAGGGTCCACCTGGATCAGATGACAAGCCCTTAAGTACTTAAGATGAACTAGTCTGGCCGATTGAAAGCAGGATATAAGGGCAATAGCTCCCTGCTGCTCATATGACCCATCCATTTGTATTGAGAGACATATTGGTTGTAATAGTGAAGGTACAATATGGTTTTTATAGCTACTAACCATAGACAGCATTATTCTCCATGAATTTGTCCAATCTTGTTTTAAACTCAGATGCTAATTTACCATTCCCTTTTTCTGGGGGTGCCCTGGGGCTATGCAACTTACCCAAGGCCATACAGTCTGGCTTTACTTGTAGGACATCAAGCTCCCAAACTCTGGCTCTCAGCCAGATACCTAATCTATTCTGTTATTCAGTCACCTTTGCCAACTATGGAAGTGAAAAATTCAGCTATTTTCTGGACTTGACAGACTTCTCCTTCTAATTATGTACTGTCTACAATGTATAAATTGACCCTGAAACCCCATACAGTATATTTATCTATCTGGTTAGAATTTTTTTGTGTAACATTACATCCCCTACCATGTTACTGAGCTGCAGGTGCTGTTTTAACACCTATTTGCCTAGTTCAGAAGGATGCTCTTGATGCTCTTTCCTGATTCTTTTTGTTTTAAACAGCCTAAACAATTTGGTGTCACACGCAGAAGAGACACTAACACTCCGGCAGATGGCATCGCACTAGATAGACAAATAGCCAGACTCTGTATGTGGCAGGTTTATAGTTTTATAGGCAGTTTTATAGGTGTGATGCCGCCATATGTAACAAGAACTGTAAGTTGACTGTGACTGCTGCCCACCTCTTCAGAAATGCTGCTTGATTTAGACTTTGAGCCTCTAGTTTCAGAGAAAGAGTGACTCTGTTGATCATAGACATGATAATGCATCATTTGATCACCCAGGCTATGGTTCTTGTTCAGGCATAAAGGTCCCCAGGCCCAGGTAGCTCTGGGAAAACATTATCGATGACCCTAACCAAAGGATTTTTCAAATGACAAATAGATAAAGCTGAGCTGTAATGCACTGTCTGCTGATTTTTTAAAAAAAGAAAATAGCATTTACCCCAAATTCCTTTTTCTTTACTGAGTTTCCTTTCCATTGCATCCCAACATGTTGCATTTTCCTTTTCCATTGCCATTCAAAGACATTACATACATATGTACACACAAGTGTATGTGTATTTATATCTCTGTGACCATCCATTGGTAAGATATGTATGCAAACATGCACACGTGTGTGTGTGTGTGTGTGTGTGTGTGTGTGTGTGTGTGTGTGTGTGTGTGTGTGTGTTGTATCTGCCAATACGGGGGGTGGGGGGGAACCCACTGCAGTAATGCTAATTTGTTTGGCACTATCCACTATGGCCTAAATCCAGTTGAAGGTCCCAGCTAATGTAGAGCCATTGGCTGGAATGCTGTTGTGCAACTTTATGACATGCAACTTGAATAATATCATTAACTACAGCCATTGAGGGAATTAAACATTTTTATTTCCACTTCTCAGGTTCTAGGGATCCCTATGGAATCCCTTTCATCCTGGGGAAACCTTTGGGAAGCCACAGAACGGCAGGGGAGGGAGGGAGAGAGAGACCCACCAATGCCTGAAAATCACCATCATATTGTCAAGCGTTAAAGGGTCCCCACCCACCCATTCCATGGCTCCAAAAGGCTTTGCAGGATAAAAGGGATCTCTAGGGATCCCTGGAACATTTGGGGAAGCAAGAAATGTTTACTTCCCTCGAAACAACTGTGGTTTATGACATCATCTGAGTTGCATGTGTAAAGTTGTGCAACAAGACACCAGTCAGTGAATGTCACTGACTTACTCAGCAAATGATTGAATGGGTCTGCTTTAGCAGGGACTAGTACAGTACTTGGATTTTGTCCAGTAAAGTTAATTCTGTTGCTTCTTGTTCAAACACCCAACTGGACATACTTTATGTGCAGCAATTCAAGAAACCTAGACTGAAATATATTTGCTAACAATGACATCTGCTACAAATACTACTTCTCTGTTCTCTCAGCTCATTGCATATCTAAGAACTAGTAGCTGCAGACCTGCCGTTATAATTAGTCTAGCACAATGCTTTTTATTCCCTCTTCCCACTTATGCAGTAGCCTATGTAAACAGAGAGAAAAAAATACCTTATCATAAAATAATTCCTCTTACCACACAAATACCCAGCCCAGATGATGTAGTGAGGACTTCACAGAACATACTTTAACAGTGTTGATAGCAAGAAAGGTTTTGCAATAGGAATAATCAGTAATTCTATCCCATCCATAAAATTTGGGTGAAAACAATGTGAGAACTGCAAACCCAGCCACATGTTGGCTAAACCAAAAGTCACTTGCAAATTCCACTGACTTTAAGATCATAGAATCATAGAATAATTGAGTTGAGAGGGGCCTATAAGGCCATCGAGTCCAACCCTTGGCTCAATGTGGGAATCCAAATCAAAGCAGGTCTGACAGATGGTTGTCCGATTTTCTTTTGAATGCCTCCAGCATTGGAGGGCTCACCATCTCTCAAGGTAATTGCTTCCATTGTCATACTTCTCTAACAGTTAAGAAGAATTTCCTGATATTCAGCCAAAATCTGGCTTCCTGTAGATTGAGCCCATTATTATATGTCCTGCACTCAAGAACAGATCCTGCCCCTCCTCTGTATTTGAAAAGTGCTATCATATCTCCCCTCAGTATTTTATCAAGGCTAAACATGTCCAGTTCCCTCACTCTTTCCTCATAGAGCTTGGTTTCCAGTCCCTTGATCATCCTTGTTGCCTTCTTCTGAACTTGCTCCAGTCTGTTGGCATCCTCCTTAAAGTGTGGTGTCCAGAACCGGACACAGTACTCTACATTAGGCCTAACCAGTGCTGAATAGAGGGGGACTAGTACCTCATGGGATTTGGAGACTATACTTCTCTTAATGCTTCCTAAAATAATATTTGCGTTTTTTGCAGCCACATCACATTGTTGGCTCACATTCAGCTTTTAATCTACAATAACTCCAAGATCCTTCTCACTTGTAATATTGCTGAGACTATGGATAATACTGTAATACAACATTCTATGTGTGTGTTATATGCTGCCAAACCACTTTCATTTTATGAATTAATGAGTTCTAAAAGGTCCTATCACTAACAGCTCTGTTGAGGTCTTGTAGACTAAGGGCTGGGGCTTCCACTATTGAATAAAAAATTCTATAGAGGACTAGAATTAATAGCTCTCTGTACTGGCTCATGTGCCTTCACTTCCAATAATTTTTCATTGTGTGTGTGTGTGTGTGTGTGTGTGTGTGTGTGTGTGGTGTTTTATGCTGTCAAATCGGACTTAGAGCGACTGTAATATGGATTTCAAGGTAACTGAGATATTTACGGAGTGGTTTTACCAGTTCTAGCCCCCCGCCCCCGTAAGATTCCATGGCCAAATTGGGACTTGAACCCTGTTCTCCAGAGTCCTAGTCTGTCAGTCTATCCACTACACCACACTGGATAAAAATGCTTAGATCCTTAGATTGGTTTTATGGACCACTGTAATGGTACTAAATGTGCTCATCATGACTGCATAACTTAATGGTTACAAATCGAGATGATGATAAACCGATTACAGCAGTCATTGCTAGTAGCTGCAGAGTGATTCCTAGTCTGATCATAAATGTGGCAAAGTTAGAAGGGGTTAAATGAATTGCTGTAGTCAAATCAAAATGAAAGTGTAGTATGTATAATTCTGAAAGTGCCACAGTAATGGTTTGGCTGTGTTGCTAAATTGCTTTTTGCCAGCAATCTCATCTGTTGTCTCTGGAGACATATCATCCTGGTATCTTTAATAATTCCATATAGTTCCTCACAATAGACATAAATGCTGATTCCTTTCTAAAGATGAGAGCAGAGGCCTTTTAGGGTTGCAACTAGAGTTGGTGGTATTCGTATATGAATACCCCCGCACAGGTGGAGATAATGAGAGTCCGGCCCCACAGGGCCGGACGGTCCACTCACCAATGCGCTCATGCTGCGGGGACCGTGCTCCTGTCCTATCGCTCCGGAGATCGGGATCGCCGAGCCACTCCTGGCAGGAGGCGGGACGACAAGCCTCTCTGCCAGGTCGAAGAGTGGCTCGGTGATCGCGATCTCCGGCGTGATAGGACAGGAGCACGGACTCCACGGCATTAGCGCATACAGTGAGTGGACCATCTGGCCCCATGGGGCCAGACCCTTGTTATTGCCACCTGTGCGGGGGTATTCGTATATGAATACCCCCGCACAGGTGGCAATAACAAGAGTCTAGTTACAGCTCTAGTTACAACTCTCAGAATGGACTGGCTACACTATCTGGGATAATCTGGGAGCTGTGGTCCAGAAAGCAAACTTTCCCTGTCTCTGTTTCTACCACAGCATGGCAGAAAGACTGCTTGTAGCAAGCCTTCTCATGGTTCATGCAAGAAAAATCTGGTAACATGAACCTCAGTGTTGAGATTGTTTAGGAATTACTGTAAGCATAGTTACCCTACATCTCAGTCGTTCCTCTCCCTCTCCCTCTCCCTCTTTTTTTTTTTTTTTTTTTTTTTTTTTTTTTTTGCACTTGTGTGCTAGCTGCAGAGCTAGGCCCTTAAAGATAAAAACATTGTTCCTGACTGAGCTTTACTTCATCGTAATGTTGCAGTCAATGGCAGATTCCAGAGTTGGCTAGAATACCAGTTTCCTGAGAATGTTCTAGCATGGGAATTGCAAGACTTAAAATTTCAAATCACAGGTGAGAAATGATTTTTTTTAATTTTTCTTCCTTCCTTCCATTTTAACATTCCTCCAAGGAACTTGGTGTGACTATAGAGATCTCCTTTTCTCCGTTGATTTAGAATAATCTGGACATCTTCAGAACAGCCCTGTGAGGTTAGTTACGGTGAGAGAAAATTACTTGCCCGAAATCACCCACTGAGTTTCCGAGCTGTGACAGAATTTGAACATCTCTGAATCTCTCTGATTATAATCCAGTGTTTTAACCACCAGATCACAATGGCATTACCAGCAGGTTGCTTCAGAAGTACAGTTATGCTGTGTGTAGTGATAGGAGTGCTGAAATGCAGTTTCCTGCTGAGAGGTTTAATTGACCTTCAAGACTGGTGATTTTAAAGCATCCTCATTCTATTAGCAACAGTGTATGATCACAACATACAATTTGTTCTGTATCCTGAAGAGTACGTTAGAAAGCAGAATATGTCGTCATTCCAACAAAGAAAATCATCTTGTATGAAGAAAAGAGGATTATGTTCTGAGTAAGTGAAAAGATAAAACAAGCAGTAATTTAGGCTGGAGGAAAAATGGTGGGGAGAGGGGGACCCCCCGGATCTCTTTTTCTTGTCATAAAGGCAGGAGGTCAGTCGGCTTGAAGTCTTTCCCCTCCAGGACAGGGAAGGCAGTTTTATCTGACAATGCCCGGAGGGAAAAGGGAGGCAAATCCTTCTCTCTCAGCAGGAAGGCATACTTTTTTCTAGGCTCTTCAGAAGCCAATGATTTCCAAATCACACTCATGCCCCCCCACCCCCCACCCCCCGCAGACAAGAGCCAGCTAACACCATAAGGCAAAGTGAAGAATCCTTTCAGGTGGTGGCAGATACAGGAAGATATCGGGGCAGGAGTGGCTGGCCCACATCTGTTTCTTCTGAGCTGCCTGGCCATTCACCTTTTTTGGAGGGCAGAACTTTGTGTATCACATAGTCTGTCGCCATCACTTAGTCAGACGGCTGCCATCTAGCATGCTTGGCATGTTACGCAGGTGTCAGGGTTGAAGGAAAATTCAGTCCACTTGGGGTTCTATGGAATGGGCTAAGGTGCCATTTTGCCCTTTGCTGCAGGCAGCAGATCTCTTGGGCTTTCCCCCATAATGACAAATATTTAACTAGAAATTGGACAGTTACTTTTAAAATTAGTTACTGTAGTAGTTCCTATGTATCAAAAGTAGTCAGTTATAATATTGCTATACTTTTAAAAAGGAACTTTTATTAGAATTTTCTGAAGGAAAAAAATTTGAAATACTGTAGTTACCTTTTAGTTTCTTTTACTACCAGTCACTGGCCTGTTATACAAGAAGTATTATCCTGTTATCCTCTCCATTGTCACTTTTGTATCCATAAGAAAACATGAGACAGCAGTGCAAGGCACAGCATGAACCAACACTGAACAACATATTTCTCTTCTGCACACCTGTAATGATAAAAGGAACTTCCAAAATGTACAGTTACATCAGAATAGGAGTGAGCTTATCCATTATTAAGTTACAAACCTAATGTAACTTTGCTGTACCTTTGTTATTGGAAAAAGGTACTCATTACAAGTAACACAATATTATTAACTAGTTGTTTCCAATCTCTGCCCTGAACAGTATTTGCCTAAAGGAAATGCAGTTTTCCTCACTAAGTCCCTCTCTGGAGCACTCTAGTGTGCTTCCTGCCTCTCGAACCCACAACAACCTGAGACTATGGAAGGCAGCTAAAAAGTGCTGGAGAACGCTGGAGCAAGAGAAGCTGCTGAAAAATTGATCAGACGCTGGAGAACACTGAGGGAACAGTAGAGTGAGAGACGCTATTGAAAAATTGATCTGTCCCTGGAGATTTTGATAAATTTGGCCTTGGATTAACAGTGGTCAGATTTAAGGAAACTAGCCAAGCCACAGACACTGTAGAATTCAATACTGTACAGACAAGGAGGACAGGACTGAGGAAAATCTGGGAACCTTTGTTCCCCTTACTATAGAAGGAGAATTTTTACATCCACCCTGCCCACCCAGCTGGGTTAAGATGAATAGTTACTCCCACCTGGATGAAGTGCACCAGCCTGATTCTTGAGGGACAGGTGGTCTTATGGTTTTAGCCACACCGATGTTCACTGTGTAAGCATCCGCATTCACCCCTACAATAACCTCTGTCATTTTTGCCTTCCTTTGAACAGGAGTAGGAAACCCACACCTCTGAAAATACTGAACAGTTGACATTTTCTCTTATGTGGGATTTTTTCACTTCAAGGATCAGTAATCAGAGCAAAAGCAAAGCAACACGTGCTGCCTATGTACTACCCCATAGCACCTAAAGCACTCTCTTGGCAGTTTACAATTTCATTATGCAGGCTACACATTGCCCCCCCCCCCCAGCAAGCTGGGTACTCAATTTACTGAACTCAGAAGGATGAAAGCCTGAGTGACCCTCGAGCCAGTTACCTGGAATTGAACCCAGGTCATGAGCAGAGTTTTGGCTGCAGTACTGCAGTTTAATGGGCTCCTACACAGTAGATCTCATAGCCACTTTTGTCCTGCTGTCATTTTCACGGGAAGCTCAGGTTTTATTATTGTTATCATTCAGACACATATATTATTCTGCTTTTTAATTCTTTCATATTATATTTCTCTGAGCGGGTGTCACCTCTACTACATAAGTGAAAAAACCAAGTAAGTGACCATCCATTCCATTTGTGAAATGTTCCATTTGGCCCCAAATTTCAAGATCCACATTCTCCTTTAGCTTCATGTCATTATGGAAATCAAGAAATAATAACATATTTTCTTTCGACTAAAGCACAACATAGGACTTTTTCCATCAAGATATGCGTTTTTTTCCATATCAGTTTGTTCCACTTACTTTAAAGGGGTGGAGTTTCCAGAACTGGATATGATTTCTTACAATCTAATTCAGTAGATGAACATAAATCTACTGAATCTTTAGGCTTATCTCTTTTCTTTTTCCCTTTCACTCCCAAGTACACAAGTATTGGCAAGTTGCCTGATCATAAAGTTCCCTGTCTGTGGCGGTGATTTCCACTTTCCAACCACCTGCAACGCCTATGCAACAGTGGTTTTTCATTTTCCCCCATTGTACTAGTACTGTAGTGCTTATTCTTCATTCTGGTTGAGCAGAGGTGTGCAAATTGTACTAATCTGATACTATCTATGGGTTAGCAGTAAGGCCTGTATACCTCTGAACTAATCAGAATGAAGGGGAAGCTCTACCTACTGTTTGCTCTGGTTCCATTTTGTTCATCATGGTCGAGAAGACTCATCTTCACTTAAAATGTCCACTGTCACTTTGCTTAGTGTCTGCCCCTGCAAGTAGACCAAAAATTGATATGCCTTCCTGACTTGATCATTCGGTAGAAGAAATAGCATCTCACTCTCCAAGCAGACTACTGGCAAGGTGTCCTGTTGTCTTGGTTAATGTTCCTGGCAAAACTGTGGACAAAGTTATCTCTTTTCAGAGTATTAGCGTAGTTGAGATTTCACTTTTCAAGCCTTCTGGGTCAGTCACAGAGATTTTATTTTCTTTACTTAAGAGAGAAAGGCATCAGCTTCCCCCATATTCAGTAGGCACCAACCAGTGTGTCATTTTGCCTCTGTGAGAAAGTTTCTTTGAGTGGCTGCAGCCAGCTGTCTGGTCCTTTTCTGTCTAATTAACATCTGGAAGCCTGACTTTGCTTCAGATAATTTATTCTGCAGGTGTTTTAAAATGGTACAATAATGTGTCCCTAGAAGTTCTTACACTTAATCTAATTTTCCTGGTATCAGTCATGGGCAGTTTGATGGGTTCACTTTCAGTGAGGAAAAGAAGCTCTTCATCCTTCCAGAACAAAGTCTGTCTGCAGTTTTGCCACAGAAAGGCAAAAGAAGCTCTGTTTCAGCTTTCAGCAGACAGTGGAAGGAAAAGCAATATCGCTTATATTTCAAGTAAACCTACCCTGCTTTGTTGTCCTATAGCCATGTCCCAGTGGGCTAGCGGTTGCCTTTGTAGAGTGTTGTGTTTTACTACTGAACTGACTTAGGGCATATATTCTTCTTGGGAAAAGGGATAAACCCCTCCCTGCTCTTAAAACTGTGAGAAGACTCCCAATGCCAATGCAAAGGGCCTTCTAGGTTATTGATCCTCTATTAATTAAGTTTATTGATTTCCTTCACTTCAAAGAAAAGAAGAATGCAGTATAAGCTCAAAATGTGAGTCTGTCCTTGGTAAAGGCCTTGGCCTTCATTGGTCCCCAGTCATTTGTAATTAGGCCAACCACCTTCCACCCCAAATATGGACTTGAAGCGATCCACTAATGGTGGGTAGCTTCAAGCTATCATTTTAACATGTCTCAGAATACCACATTTAGCTTAACTCCAGGGGCATTGTGAGAAATGTAAACCCATGGTTTATATCTACTGTCTCCTGGGAAGGGGGCTGAGGCATTAGTGTCAACTGGCCCTGCTTGGGTTGTTGGGGCACAAGTGCTGCTGAGACCAGGTTTTGCTCTCCTTTTTTGACCTTTTCACAGAGACTGATTAAGACAGAAGCTTCCATGCAGTGAAAGGATCAGAAAAGACTCTCTCAAGCTCTCGCCAGAGTATTTTGAATCGGCACCATAACACAACATGGACAGAGAGGGGTATATAAACCTTGCATATACAGTGCCTCTAATTCTCTTTAAATTGTAGTTCTTAACATTGTGAGCAGGGGTTCTTATTAACAGTGAAAACAAGTGCATTAAGTGCTGCCTTCACATGAGCAGCATATTGTTTGAGCAGCATACTCTTTGATTCAGTCTGGCACATCTTCAGATTATTTGCTTGTAATTAGCGTTCATTTTCAGGATTGTCTAGCAAATAGTCAGCCACAGTGATGAAACTGGTTTTAACAGTTTTAACTGTTAAGAAAGTAAACAAAATTATTTTCTGTTTTGAAATGAACAGCACACAGAAGTTGGTTAGACTAAATTTTGACTGATAGAAAGCCTTCCTGAGTAGAAGCAAATGCTTCTGTTTTTTCAAAGTGATTTTAAAGTCTTTGTTCAGTCAATGACTGTCTGGCAAAAAGTGTGGAGAGAAGTGAAGGATTTTATAGAGGCTAGAGACATCTTCCTGCAAGACCTGGCAGTACTTATAAAAGTTAGTTTTTTGAACGAAACCAACATGCTAGTTGAGGATTCTGGGAAGAGTCCTCAAACAGTGGCAGAAATCCTGTTCTGTAATTTATGTTGTGTAAGGCTGATGATATCATCAGATGCATAGATTTTTAGGAAATAAAATATTTCCACTCCACTCCCCCCTTTAAGGTCTCAAGGATCTCGTGAGAGCCCTTTGGTCACGGGGAAGTCTTTAATTTCTGAAAATCACAGCTGCTGGTAAAATTGTCCTGATGGAATTTAAGGACTTCCCCTATCCCTCAGCCCCCAATGGCTTCCCCAAAACAAAAGGCATACCATGGAACCCCCAGGAGCTTTGGAGGGAAACTGGAATTGTTTTATTTCTAAAAAATCAGCACAGCTGATGATGTCATCAGCTTTACACAGCATAACTTCTGGCAACAGGATTTCAGCCAGTAATTTTTCCAGGCTCTGAGAAATAGGTGCTGTACAGGGTTTTTTTTTGTGTGGAGTATATAAAGAGGAATTTTTGAAACAATGCAGCTCCTATGAAAATCCATGATCCATCAAAATCCATTGGGATCTGTGCTGCAACTAAATTTTTTTTCTGCATTTGTTCTGATCAGTTAGGACCATATTTGATACTTTGAAAATGAACTCTGTTTTGTATTCTTCGTGTTATTAATTCCAAAATAAGCCTATTTTAATTTAGCATACGTTTCATAGACTACTACCCACTTCATCAGAGACATCAGATTTTATGTGCTGCGATCCATGGATGCTTATAACCCTTGTTAGCCTTTATAATACCTAAAGACTCTTCATTATAGCTTTTCTGGTAACAAAAGAATATGCAGCCCCGCTAGGAGGGGGCTGCATATTATTATCACCCCATAGATGGGAAACTGAATTCCCGCTGTGTCAGAGCACAGGTCAATCTGTCTCTGTGTATGTATGCATACACATGTGTGTGTGCATGTGTACATGTCTTTACTCCAAAAGTTTTTATACATTCTTATGTTAAAAGGAGTATGTTTTTTAAATGGGCTGCCTAATAATTTTTTTTAATTGATCAAAATTTATATTAATTTGCTTAATGGATTAATCAGATGAACCTTGCAACCTTATCCAAAACCCTGTTTGGAAAATGAGCTTTTTACTTATTTTCTGCTAAACACAGAATGTCTGCTATCTTGGATGTCTATTGACTCATCATTGTGAGAAGTCTAAGTTCAGTTTCTTCAAATAAAACATATGATTGTAGGGTTCTGAAGATATGGAAGGCAGAGGAGTTAAACTGTTTTAAAAATCCACGTGCCCCCAAAACTATTAAGTAGCAATCCAACAGAGTTCAGTACTTAAGCCCATTGATTTCAGTAGGCTTAAGTGTACTTAATGTTGTGCTGGATTGTTGCCATACCATAGAGCACAAATAAGATTGCAACTGGATTTGAAGCAAACTTTGCAAAACACGAAGGCTTCTAACATCACTGCAACAAACAAGCAAGCAAACAGTATCCTTTGTTAACTCTGACAGATATTATATCAATCTGTTTCTTAGCCACCAGTTTCTGCAGTAGAAACATTCACATTGGCAAGGTTTCAAATCCAAACCTAGTGTGGCATACTGGGGACCAAGTAGGCTTGCCTGAACTTATTTCTGCTTGCTGCCCCCTTATCCTCACCACAGTGCTCACAGCTCACCTGATACCTTGCCAGATAATCTTGCAAAGAATCATGGGCTGCTTCACCCCTGCCTCTGCATGCTTACTCAGCAACTTTCCTAGCAGCAGTGGCAGCAGTACTGTGATATGCCAGGACTGAGCTTCCAGCCCATGTCAGTGCCACTGCTGCCACTCAGGAGAGGGAGAGAAGACACTTCCAGGGGCCAACAATGGCAGTGGGTTATGTGTGGCTGGATGAGACAAAGGCAACAGTAGGGCTTGAAAATCCGGAGCTCTAGATTTATTACTAGGTTGGCTGTATGTGATTACTGTACTAGATTTGCCAGGTCTCAGGGCAACAGTTAAAGCCTCTCAGAGAACTACTGTGCTTCTCTGGACCTCTTGGTAAGGAGACGTGTCTCAAGACAAGTCATGCTAGAGGAGGGTTTTTGTGTGGCTTTATTGCCTAGACAGCCCTCTCCATCCATTCTGAACTGACATTAAGGTTCACTGGCTGTGAATGAAGGTGTTTGTATATGTGACGTGTTCTAATCTAAAACATCAGCACATCAGGAGGGAGGGGAGGGGAGGTTGTATCCATTTAGGCTTATCATGCCTTTTTGATTTGACATTGCAACTTGTGATTCCCCTTGTGGCCATTTATATGATCAACTGGCTAGGAGTTCCAGACAGTTGATCCTGTCTTGCCTCTGTGACATCACAAGGCCCTATCCTATGACATCACCATGACTCTATCTAATCGGAGCTTTTCTTCCTGAATCTGAGGAAATTGGATGCTGTTCATCTGGTGACCCTAGTGATTATTCCTCAGAACCTCCTCTATCTTTGTCCATTTCAGTGGTTCTGTGATCCAAAATGTCCAAATAGGAACATCTTAGCACAGAAACAGCAGCGTCACAGTGAGAAGGTTATAAAACAGTATGATACCAGTGACACATTTTTTGTAGTTGTTCTGTCTGTATAAGCAATTTGCAAATGAAAGTCATTGTTGACTTTCTTATCACTAAGCAAAAGCTAGCTAATTTATAATTCATAAACACTGTAGAAGCTTATTGGAGGATAATTAAACACCCTTTACTTCTTAAGACAGCTGTATTTCTAATCGCAAAGCTGTCATGTCTATTTCTATGCTTAATTGAAGAGGGAGGGGCACACTTTTTTGAGTTTTGGGTTCTTTTCACTGAGTCAGAGAGTGTTTCTCCTGATTAGAGATGGGGGTATTTGTATTCATATACGAATATCCCCCCCACAGGTGGAGATAACAAGGGTTATCTCAGTCACGATTCTGCTGCTGACACGAGCTCGACGGAGCCTTCCTATCACTCCGTTGCTCGCAATGGATTAGCCACTCTGCGACCTGGCAGAGAGGCTCGTCATCCCGCCTTCTGCCAGGACTGGCTAATCTATCGTGAGCAACAGAGCGATAGGAAGGCTCCATCAAGCTCATGTCAGCGGTGGAATCGTGAGTGGGGCTGGACCCTCGTTATCTCCACCTGTGGGAGGTTATTCATATTCGTATACAAATACCCCCATCTCTACTCCTGATGTCAAAGAATGCAGAGCCTTTTTAATAGGCTGTTTTTACTATGGCCAAAATAGTGTGTAAAAAGATCTTTAGCCTCTTTTGAATATGTGCATGTACAAAGGGAAGGAGGAAGAGCAGAGAGAGATGGGCTCTGTGTATATGTCTCTTCATAGCATACAATTATTAGACAGAATGAGTCTGATCTTCATAAGGAAATTGCATATGATGGTTTAGGCTGTATAGAGTAAAGATTAAATTCTGGCTACTGAGAGTAATAATTGCACTGTTTAATATGATAATTAAATGGACTATTTACAGTACCAATTCTACTTGTCCTCCAGATTTTGTGAGTCTTCCAAGTCATTTTCTGGGGATTCCCTACAAGTAAGGGTGGGTGTCATTCCTTTCACTTTTTTTTTTTTTTTTTTTGAAAAATAAGAATTCACACAAACTTGCGAATTTCTTCTTAAATTCATTGGAAAGAACTTGAGATTTTTAAAAAAAAACATCAAGGAGGAGGCTTTGAGTGCTTACCTTTTCAGTGCTTGGCCTTCATTGAATTCAGTGTGAATTCAATTATGTATATGGTTCCAAATAGGTTTGCTATTACTGCTTTCATAACTGATACTTCTTCTTTAAAAGCTGCATAGCAAGTAGTTACAACATGGTCTTCTCCTTCCCCATGCCAGAAATAGGCTATATCTATTGAGTTGGCTGCATCAGTGCAGATGTACGAGAACTCAGGTGACAAAGCAGTATGGGCAGCCTATCTGCTGCCTCCCATCGCCTCTGAGCAGGGCACCTGCTGCTGTGGAGAGCTGCCTTTGCTGTGCATAGTAGCACTTTGGAGGCAGTTGTTTCCTGAATGAAGGGAAGGATGATTATAGGTGTGGCTGCAGCCACCTCTGTTCCATAAAGAAAATTGTGGATGCATCAGTGGCAGTGCATTCTGCTACCTGAAAGAGAAAAGAAAGAGGTGCTCACCCATGCCAGGCAAAGTTAGTGTTTGCCTTGGCGTCCCAAACCTGAATAGAAGGAGTAGTTGGTGGTCTCAGTGGTTGATGACATCACATACACCCTCCTTAGAAGATAAGGATGGCTCAGTTCTACTATCTAGAGCCACTGAGTCTTCCTCATGGCTTGGGAAGAATGATTAGTAGTAGCAATTTTGGCACAGGTGATTCTGATACTCACTCCTCCCATAGGCTCCTGCCAAACTTCTGCCACCCTCTTCCATGGCAACTTGCAGGTACAGAGAGATGAGCAGTGTTTCCTCTCCACCTCCTCAAGCATATAGAGGGTGCCTCTGCTGCCGTGGCAGAATGCAGGGGGTGACCATTTGCTCCCTGCCTCAAGTAATGGAAGAACCTGGGCATGACAAAGTAGGCTTCACTTACAGTATTATTATAGGAGTGGCAAAGAAAAGGAGTGACAGGATGTTCCAGTTCTTTGCTATTTTGGCTATTTTGAATAATATTCATTCCAAAGATCCTATTGTTTATAGGAGATGAAAGGATTCTACTGTTTTAGTTTTCTTCCTGAATCACTCTCTGTCTTTTGCAAAATTGAACTTGTATGTAGCATCTCATTCATGTTTATTTTTAACTTGTACTTACAAAGGGACAGAGCTCTTTTTGAGAATGTTTTTCTTCAGTTTACTGGCATAACACAAACTTGTTTTCATCTCCTGGAAATTCATCTTAGTCTTCCTAAGCATTTCTTCAGTTCTGAGTTAAAGGTTTCGGATCTCCTTGTCTCTTCCTCTCTATGTTGTCCAAGCATAATGGCTCCAGTTGGTCAAGGGGGAAGAAGGGAAAACCACATCAAACTGAACAGACTCAGCTTTATTCCAAACAAATTGGCCACAACATTATTGGTTCCAGGTGTCAAGTTGCCCTGGCACTAGCATAGAGATCACCCATCTGCCAGCTGATATTCAGCCAGGTAACAGAAGTGGAGTTAACCATGTGGGTGTGCACCACTGTGTGGATCCCTCTGGACATAGGGGTGGGGTGGGTATGCAACTGCGCAACATCCCCTGAATTAGGTGTGCACCTGGACTCTATCTCCCACCTCCTTAAAGGGAGCTCCACCTCCCAGGGGCCCTCCTCGTTCCCCCTAGATCTGTCCTCATGCTCAAAACTGCCACCAGTAAAACTGACTACATTACAAGAGGCCTTTCCACCATATACATATATGCACCAGACAAAAACAAATGGAAAGAGGGAAGGTGGAGAGGAGAAGCTCTAATGATGAAAGGGGCCAGCTAGCTGAGACCGACCCTTTTTATACCCTCCAGATTGAGCTCTGCCTACCAGCTGACCTGATTGGTCAGCTTTCAGAAGCATGAAAAGCTCCTCATTCCATGCAGAGCACGCTGGGATGAAGATGGGGCCCCCAACATGGCAGCCACCACACCAGTCCAGCCCTCCATGGCACCAACAGTGATGAAAATGCTCCCCATTAAGTTGGGGACCACCAATAACTAGTGGATTGTGTTAAAGTTAGCACACTCTGCTTATGGAATTCATGGGGATTTCCTCTCAGGAACAGGCTTTGGGAAATTTCTTCCTTAAAATTTGTTCTGTGACTATCGTTGAAAAATGAGCCAAATGCCAAGATCTGGGATGTAAATAAGTTTTCTGTAGAATGTGACAAACAACATACTGGGCATCTCTGAAAGAGATGACAGATATGTACCACTGTTGACATACTGGATTTGGGATCCTCTCATCAAGTCAAATTAAAATGTTTTGTTAGTGTCTGGATCAGACATGATGTCTCTTTGTATTTCTGAATATTAAAGAAGAAAACACCATGGCAAATGTGTATCATTTTAGCAATCCAAAATGAACCACTATGGTTTTCGGGTTCTTTTTCATTCCACAGGGGGTATCTGGAGTTATTTTTCAGCTTTCTGACGAAGAGAAGCCAGTGAGATTGAGCATCACTTTCTTATAGCCATCACAGCATGGCTGATGTTAGCAGTATCTCAAGGCTTTTTGTGTGTGCTAAACTTCAAGACTTTTCTTTTTAGGCAGGCTTTTAACAACTGAACTGAACAACTGAGTTTTTACTGCAGCATGCTGTACATTTTTACCGCTTCTTATATGTGGCTTTTCTAAATTAGTTGTTTTTAATATTTTTACTTTAATTTTTTAATGTTATAGTTTATTTATGCTACCTAATAAGTGGTTTTTAATCTTCTAACTTATTGTTTTTAATTATGTGTTTAGTTTTACTTCTTTTTAATCATTCGTGAGCCACCTTGGTTCCCTATACTGGGAGAAAGATAAGAAATAATGAAATGCTTTCTATGTAGGGCTGCCCTTGAAAACCGTACGGAAACATCAGCAGGTCCAAAATGTGACAGATTACTAGGACTAGTAAATTTTATCATATATCCCCAATCTTAGTGTGTGTTCATTGGCTCCCTGTTAGTTTCCATGCTCAATTCAAAGTGCTGGTTATAACCTATAAAGCTCTTAATGGTTTCAGACCTCAATACTTTTCAGAACATCTTTCTCAGAAATCATACATCCCACTTGCTTTTCTCAATCCATGTTGTTATAAATAGCTACACTAAGGAATATAAGGAATTATGCATTTTGTATTGTGGCCCCTAATCGGAGGAACAAAATGCTGCAAGAGATACACTAGGCTCCTTCCCTCCTTACTTTCAGAAAGATGGTAAAGACTGAATGATTTAAGGTTGCCTTTAATAACTGAATCTCCAGGATGATGTCAATAACAACTTTTAAAATTAATTCTAGATTTTTAGAGATTTATTTATTTTTATGATTATAATTATTGTTTGTCATATAGCTGTATTGCTTTTTGGTTATTATGGGTATTGAGGGTTGTAAGTTTTAATTTTGTGTAAACTACTCTGTGATGCTTGTCCTAATGGGGCAGTATATCAATTGAATGAATGAATGAATGAATCCACTAAAATGATGTATCCTTTCCTAGACATGATATGAATGCTGTTCCTCCATGACATTTTTTGGTTTCAGTATTTCTGAAGTTAGTCTTTTAAGGTGCCAAAACATTTGTTTTTGTTTTTTTGTTTTTTGCTTCTGTTTTGTTTTTTGCCTGGTATGCTTGCACAGACCAACATAGCTACCTCTTCTAAAATTCTTGGGATCCATTCCCACCTCAGAATGGTTCCAGGCAATACTCTTATCTTTTATTTAGTAGTGGTGGCTCAGATTGCCTGACTTTACTCCCACTAGCAAACTTCCTCACACTACCACCTGGATGTTAAGACAAATTGATACGTATGTTTCTATCCCTGCAATAGAATATTTATTTATGTTACTGTTAAGGAGATGCCTCATGATTCATTGAATTAAACTAATCATAACCTGTGAAGGTATCATCATAGTAACTGTTAAACTGAAATTGAAATGATATACGTAAGTTGAAATAAAGACATGTAATAAATTGGAAATTAGTTGCAGTTTGTTCATACAAATATGAACAAAATGGGCATAAATTTTTAAAATAATAGTGCTTGTTGTCATGACTCTATTTAATTAAACATGCAATATAATTACAGTAGATGTGCTTTGTGAATTAAATACATATTCTTCCTGGGAAAATTCAGATGAATTCACAATTGTGTGCATGTACATATGCAATAAAAATAGGTGTTTTTTAAATGAACCACACAGGTTATCAAACACGTAACAGCAGCTGCAGTATATGAGTTAGGCAAGAGAATAGAATGTTTCACCACTCAGACAAAATAATATAGATTTTACCACTCAAATGAACAGCCAGAATACTATATATTCTTCATGTTAGTGTAAATGCAATGGTATAAATCTCAGCAGTGAATTGCTGCTAAGTTAACTTGCTGTTTCTGTCCCTTCATGTATACCAACTCAAATGACTGGTACATGGTGAGGAATACAAGGAGCAACTTCAACCCTAGTTTGGGTTGAATGGACTGTCAGGGGAAAAAATGCATTGCAACTACAGATCTTCCTAATGTGAACTGAACAGTAGCATGCAAAACTATTTTTTTGTGTTTGTGACTAATGATTTCATACATTTCCCATGTGTATCATGCAATGTGGCACGAAGAAAGCAACCAGCTGTGCCCCAAATTAGCTCAAAATGCTCTTCAAATGACATCCTACATAATTTGTCTATTTAGCTTTATCAGCTTATGAAAAATTGTTGCCTGTATAATTTCTATATTGTATACATCTCTTTTAATACCTTTATAATGTTTTCAGTTGTTTTGCACATCATGCTGTTCATTCTCAAATAATTGAGGCTCACTGCATATGGCCCTTGAGGTGACAAATCTTTGCTGGTGCATCCTCATCACCTGGCATTTAGGGCCATATGGGATGGAGATGTTCCACATGGATCCAGATAACTAATCAGTAAAATTGCACAATCTCTTTCCTCCTCTCAACACACATTTGAAAGGGAGGTGAAATCATGGATGTTAATCGTCATGTATAGTTTTTCTCTTCCAGTAAGCAGATTAACAGATTGATAACTGGACATGAGTTCCTTCTAAATTCTAGAAGCCAGTCTTTTTAACGATTTAAACTATGCTAAAAACATTCAGAAAGAGCAAAGAAAAACAGAAGGCGCACAGGAAGACACACTATACTGGTAATTGAAATCTGTACATAGACATACAGAATTGTTGTCTATATACCACAGATATATGTTGATAGAGTTGTAAGGTCCCTAATCCAGAGAACAATAAGAAGCGCCCAGTTATTTTTCCAGTGTTATAAAGTACTTGAAGAATTCATTTTTGCTCACTGGTGGTTAGCCAATGGTTAACCTCCAGGAAACAAATGAGTAATTTAATAGCACAGAAACATCAGTATAAATAAGAGAATGATCCAGCATGAAATTAATATGAATATCAGACCTATCAATAGCAAACATATATTGTGACCAGAGCTTATGTTTAAAAGGTACATCAGGGCAAGCAGTCAGATGACTGACTCAGAGGTTGTGATGTCCAGCATATGCAAATAATAGTTTTGAGGTGAAAATATCGTGGCTTGAGCTGCAAGGATAGAGTAAACATGGAAGTTATGACCACCTTCCAGTGGTTAGGCAAAACAGCACAATTCAATTCCTTGTTCCATTCATTCTAGAGACTCTGTATATTGTGTTTATTAAATGACGACCATGTTTGTAAAAAAATATAGCAGGAGTTTCTTTTCCTGTATTGATTCAGTAAGCATTTCTAAGAGTGAGGGAGACACTGAGGCATTGAAAAGGCATTGAAAAGCCTTATTTAGATACCAGCAAATGCTGCAATTGTAAATACTGTATTGCCATTTAGATGAGGTTGGAATAACATATCTGGTCATAAGCCTAGGAAATAAGAGATGCTTGTCATCACAACCAGTCATTTAGTCCAAGGTAAGAATCACTGTATCAAAAAGCTTCTTCCCAATTTTCAGAATTGAATTGTCCTATAATCACAATTCAGCATGTGAAAACAGGTCAAATTAAAATTGTCATGACATTATGCACCAGAACTCTCTGTAACTGCAGACATTGCTGGGGGGGATAGAATGCATTTTAACATATATCGACCTTAATGACAGCCATTGAGACCTAGGTAACCTGACAAGAAGTTTCTCAAAGGGCCCAAAATAGATAGTTCAGCTGAGAAAAAACAGTCCCTATTATTGGTGCAAGTTAGCAAGTAAGGGACTGAGAAAGCCAAATCCTCTTTCACTAAATGCATCCTCTTCAAAGGAATTGGGGGTGGTAGGAAGCTCCATATGAAATACTGAAACAGAGTCTTACGTTTGTGGAAGTGTTTCCTATAAAAGTGGATTACATAAAGAATATCTTCAATCCAAATTATCATATTAATTTTGAGTATGTTAAACTTGCCATAAGCGTAAGGGACAAATTTAAAGGTGCCTATCTCTTGAAAATCAAAGATATATCAGGAATCATTTCCTTAACACTATTAATAATATTTAAGCACAGGAACCCACCCATCCCCCTTTATGGTCTCTTCAAGAGCAGTTTTATCCATGGTTTTCAGTATCATTTAGATTAAACAAAGAGTCAAATTAGTTGTGCTTTTAACAATGTGCTTGGCTTTTTCCCCCCCAAGAAAACCTTCAGTGTATATGGAATGGGGTGAGAGAGAGAGAGAAAAAAAACCACAACCCACCATCTTCTACCTATTATTTAAACTGGTGATAAGAAGACAGAAGCATTATTTTGCTGGATTACTAATAGCTAGCTACTCCACTCAGTGTCAAATTAACACGTTTCAGATTTAGTGGGTTGTACAGTTTTGTCTATTATTAGTCTAACTGTATAACGTTTAACAGGAGTATGCTTTGCTCAGATCAGTATTATTTTGCAGGATTTTTTTAAAAAAATCTGAATATATTTCTTCGCCACTCTTTCTGCCTGTTAATCTATGCAGATTAATTTTGGTTGCACTTTTTAGGAAAATGAAGTAGTCGATGGTGAGCTTTAAGCATGCAATTATATTATTTTTTACAGAACAGGATAAATGGAGACTAACTACAGTACTTCACAAAAAGCAGCAGAGATGTAAGATGAAAAGTTTAATTCCTTTTAACTTTGCTTGTTGGCATTAAAATGAAAGTGAAGGAGCTGTCAGGGCATAACTGATAAGTAGCAATTGTGTTGAGATAACAGACAGGTATTGTAACCACGGCAGAGGGATGTATCACTCGCCACAGGCACTGTTGTGAGCAAAAATAATGTTGGGAGTTATGGTATGCATTTGAGCCATATTAGGGAAAGGAGCACTTCAACCACAGTTTTCTTCTATGGCCCTAGTATAAAAATGGCACCTGGACTATTGCCATGGAAGATATAAATTTCTAGAACTTTTATGAGCAACTCAGTCCTTGCAGAAGTCAGTGGGAAAATCCCGACTTCGGGATGAGAAGGAGCAGAGTCTTTTTGCATTTGAGTTCCAAGTTAAGAGTTTAAAACTTACTAAACTACATGGTTGGCACAAAGAGTTGCTCACTAATCTAATTATGTGTTTGGACATTGCTGATGCCTCCGCTGCCTTTTCCCTGCAGCTTGCACTGAACGTAAGGCCTTTCTGCAAAAAGAAGGCGTTGGGAAAGAGGGAAGGGCAACCTTGCTTTCATTTTAGTGTCACTATATAAACCAAAACAATATGCAATTCCCAAGCAAGTACAAGAATCTGCATACAATTATTGGATGCTTTCCACACTTCTCCAACATTTGTGATATAGTTCTCTTATGATAAAATATGTACAAAAGTGTATATATTTGTGAATTTGGCATCAGCAATGCATACGGTAGGCAAGTCATGTGTGAAAAGACAAATATATCAAGGGAAATGCTCATAAAACGAGTTTACAAAATTTTCTTTAAAAACGTGTACAAATTGTCATGTGCACTTCCTGGACGTTAAAAAAAACATTCAAAGTGATGGAAATACAGACAACCTTGTATTTGAAATAAAAATGCAAACCTTATAGAAAGTGAAATAGACTGATTTATCCATTCCTAAGAAGGAGTCCTTTCATTTTTAGAAAAGCAAGTTATTTCAAGATATGCAAGTTTCCCTGGATGTCTGTGCAGTTTTGGATGTGCAGCTCTGACATGATTCCCAGTGTAGTGTAGTGGATAGAGTGATGGACCAGGACTTTGGAGAACAGAGTTTGAATCCCCACTTGACCATGGCAACTCACTGGGGAAGTGGAACTGGTAAAACCACTCCTTAAATATCTCACCTAACCTTGAAAGCCCTATTAGTAACACTGTAAGTCCCTTCTTTTAGAGATCGGAGATAAGGCTGCTTGATTGGTTACAGCTGGGCTTGTGAATGACTGCTTCCCCCCCCCCCCAGGTGATTGCAAGCAGGACGAGGGAAAACTCCAATTAAGGCAGGAAGAAAGGCGCAAGAGAGGGACGGGTGGAAACGGACATGAGAGGTGTGGAGTGAGTGCGCTTTCTTTCTTGCTTTCCTCTGCCGGAGGGGAGTCTGGTCTGGGGTTCTGGGGGGGGGCAGTTCAGAGCCAGGGAAATAGGGGCCGGTCCAGTCCCTCCTTCCTCCTAAAGCCAGGGAAGAGGAGGCACTTTTATCCCCCCCTTCTGCCCTGACCCCACACACCCCTGACTCTGGGGCATGTGCAGAGTGCGTTTCCAGGTCCAGGAGCTAGAAGCATGTGCAGAGTTATTCCCCATGCTTGTGGGAGCTGGAACACACACACACACACACACACACAAGTGGATTTCTCTCAGCTTGAGAAATTGCAAAGGGTGGAGAAAATGGCTTTGTGTGTGTGTGTATCCAAAGCCATATATAGATACAAATATAGATATAGACACACACACATATATAATATATACATTATATATATACATATATGGCTTTGTCATATGTAGTGTAGTAAGCATTGTGTGTGTGTGTATGTATAAAATTCTCTCTCTCCAAATCCATTTTCTCCACCCTTTCTCAAGCAGAGAGAAATCCACGCCTTCTGTTTTTTCTTCTTCTGGTTTTTATAAAGTGTTTTAAATCTGTCACACAACTTTTTAAACTTTTTATTTCACTTTTTTATGCTTTTATTAATGTGATTTCTTAGTGTACTTTGTTTTAGTAGCTCTTATATTTTGTTTGATCGTTGCTGATTATTTTGTTTTTTATGTTATTGTTTAATTCTGTTTTTGTAAACTGCCCAGAGTGGCCTTGGCGGTATAAGATGGGCGGTATAAAAATAAAATAAAAAATCAATAAATAAAACAAGGGGAATGGGTCTTCATTAAAGGAAGGAATAGATTGTCTCCATTGGTCCTGGGAGCCCAGTAAGTGTATATGTAGATTTGTTTTGTTTTTTTGTTTTTTTAACACTTTTTAAAACAAGAAAACACAGTGGCCAGTGGATTCTAAGTTTTGTAGTCCAAAAAATGTAACTTTCCCAGTCTTGACCTTTCAAGACTGAGTAGGTTGAATGGTCATGGTATTGCCCCATGATCAAAGAGCTATTCTCCCCAATACCTAATTCCAAAAGCGACACGCCCCCCACCCCGCGCACAGAGTCCACCCCCCAATACGTCCTCCTTTGTCCTCCTTTTTGGCTTTCTATGTCCTCCTTTTCGTACCCATGTATCTGGCAACCCTAGGAATGGAGGAATTGTTTGAGGGAAGGGAAGCAGATTCCTCAGATACAGAAAATGGCAATGGAAGGAGAGTCTGGTTATTTTAGTAAATGTATGCTTGAAAGATAGCTACTGAATCTAAAAATCTTCTAGAACTATAAGATGGGTCAGCCTTCACGACCAAGTAAAGGCAGGGAAGGTAATTCTCATGAACAGTGGAATATTTTGTCGCATCTGTGTAAAAATGAAGTCCACTCTTACAACAAAGACTTTTAGTATATTTTTTGTAAATATTAGAAAAAAATAAAGTTAGTAGGACAAGAGAAGAATCTCACATGAGATGGATTGACTCAATAAAGGAATTATGGCCCTTGGTTTGCAAGTCTTGAGCAGGACTATTAAGGACAGGGCCCTTTGGAAATCATTACTTCATAGGGTTGCCATAAACCAGGCACAATTTAACAGCACATTACACCCAAGCAGTATTTGTCAGATACATTGTTAGCTATAAATCCTGTATCATGGAGAGAGATTGAGAGATTGGCATAGTTCTGTCTTTGATTGTAGCTCTTTATTGCCAGATACTAATTTGCACAGCAGATTTCATAGGAAGACAAACCTTGCCTCCCTTGTTCATTGTACAACTGTTGCTACCTTGGTGTGTACATTGGTATACTGCTGAAGCTGTGAAGCTTATATAATCTTTGTATCTTGCATTTGTCCTTGAAGTATTTTCTTTTTAAATTACATTAGCAGTAACAGTAGTGTGGTTTTAGAATTATGTATTGTATACCTAATGACTCTACCAGAGGAGAATGGGATCACTAATCTACTGCATTAAACTGTTAAATCAGAGCTGTCTGAAATAATTCATAGTGAATCATCTCCGGCATTGCCCTGATTTGTGGCTGAAAACTAAGAAAAGATTTGATCAAGGGCATGAAGTAGAGTGTTACTCAATAAGGATACACACAGCTTCAGTGGAAAAGTCATCTGAAGGACATATTTATACTTAAGATACTTCTTGTATCTTGCAGGCAAAGCCTAAAAAACTGTTTGAAACCTTTATGCTGTTAAAATGCAGCACATTATCTCCTTAAGTTTTTTTTAACTCACTGTTTTCGATATGGCTACTACCTATGCTTTGTATAGTAATACCGATAACAGGTGTATGCAAATACTCTTTGTTAAATCTCATAAACTAGCTGTATTTTGTATTGTACAGGGTTTTAATAACAGTATGAATTATATTTAACACTTGATTTAAACTAGATTGTTATGTTTCTTAACTGTGTGTGTATGAGATTATTTATTCTGCATTTATTTTGTTGCATTGTCTGTAGTGAGCTTTTCTGAATGTGCAGAAGCAGGGCATTAGCAGCTGAATAATAGCAACAGAAAAAACACACAGGTATAGTTGAAATTAATTGACGTGGAAGAGATTCTCATTCAAACTGTTAAATTTTCATTTGTATATAAACAAAAATCCAGTTCCCTCCTGGGCTATTAACATTGTTGAAGTTGGCAGTAATCTGTATACTGACAACCAGATATATGTAGATCCTCATGACAATACAGTGGGCTAAATCCAGTGTTAAGACAGAACTAATTTAAATCCCATTGATTTCAATGGGTCCATCTTAGGTAAGACCAATATTGAATTTTGTCTATAGTATATACAATCCAGTGCACTATTTTTATTATTGGTTGAAGACCATAGAACCAAGAAATCTTGCATTTAAGAATTTGTTTCAAGTAATAAAAATGTTCACAACAAAGAAGCAGGCTAAGATTCTTCTGAAAGTTAAAAGCGTTACTGGAGAATTTGTGATACATATGTTATGATATATCTTTTCTTTTTTCAGGTATCATGATCAACAGGATGTTACTAGCAACTTCCTTGGTGCAATGTGGTTGATTTCAATAACATTTCTTTCCATCGGATATGGTGATATGGTACCTAATACATACTGTGGGAAAGGAGTCTGCTTGCTTACTGGAATAATGGTGAGTAGCCAAAGTTTTAGTTTTCACTTTTCTTGTGAATTTAGTTAAATCAGATCCAGAATATCTATAGTTGCTTTTTAAAAGATTGTATTAGCCATATAAAGCATTCATATTATTTGTGTAAAACTGAGACCCAGTTATGCAAGATACTGGATAAACTATATAAAGTATAAGGAAAGCTTGTCAGTACTAGTTTGAGAATTCTCAGAGCAGCAGGCAAAAAAGTAAGTTTTCCAAGCCCTGAGTGAGGCTGAAATCTAATAGTTGTTTAAAAGGGGATTTAGTTGGACTAGCTCTGGATACATATGTGTATCTTTACACTGTGAAATTACCAGAAGATCATGGTAGGGCTTTGCTTTCTGTTTTCTAGAAAATGTAGAAAAAATATAGACTGAGTTGAACAGAGGTTGTCATTCTTATGGTAGGACATCTAAGCTGTCACTCATATGCTGTACTGCAACCAACACACCTATGTCTCTGTTTTTTGTGTGGTTGGAGGTATGCGTAACCAATCCACTAAAATGTTAGACCGATAGTTATTACATTAGTTGTGTTCTAGACTTAACTGAATTCATGTTTGTGAAATTACTACACTGAACACATTTATATTTAGGCATATATTATCACAATATATGACAGTGAAAAAGAATAAAGATTGAAAATTTAACAAGTAAGATTAAGATAAAATTATATTAGTCTCGATCCGCCTTCCACAGTGTTGTGCCTTCTGGCTATTTTCAACCACAAATACCGCAAGATGCCTAGCCAGCACAGTCAATGGTCTGGGATTACTGAGTCCACAGTCCCAAGCATCTAGAGAGTACTGGGTCAGAGAAGATAGATCTCTTTGGTAGTCTGCTTATGTGAATTTCTATGTCCATGTAATGAATTCGCTTTCAGTGGGCTTTTTTCAGTCCACGCTTCCCAAACAGCCACGGTTTGGATTTCTGACTCCTCATATTGGTGGACAGACCACTGGGAAAAAAAATGTACACATTCAAAATGTGCACATAAAATGTGGCCTTTAAAAATGCACACAAATCATAGTTTAAATGTAGTTTACACATTGAAGGAATGTGTTCAAACATTATGTATAATTTAAAACATGAACACAAATGCCCATACATTTTGGAGTGGGGCAGGGGAACAAGCAAAGAAAGGGAAAGTTTCTTGTCCCATAAAGCGAAAAGGCACGGATCAGACACAGAGATGGGATAAGGAGGATGTCCACAGATGTGGATATTACAGATCTGTCTACAAAAGTACCTCTACACTACCTAGATTGTTTCAGGTTTTTCTCTCCCATCCAGCCCTTCACAGACAACAGCTTAGGTCTTCCACTTCCTTCCTAGGATCTTATGATTCCTTAGCCTACATCTCAAGACACATTTTCAGCCAGCCATCATTCTTATGAGGATCATTATTAAATTCTCAGATTATTAGGTTCTTTCATCTTTTCCAAGTGCCAAGTAAATTTTGCTGTTGTTACTTTTATTAAAGAAATAGATAACTATTTGGATGATAAATCTGTTTATGCATACTAAAAATGGCAACCAGAAGTCAAATCCCTGGAATGAAAGCAGTCTATCCCTGCCTATATTTCACAGTCATGCTCCTTTTCCTCTGCTTGTGAGTTTCCCTCAGGAATCTGTTTTCTTTATGGTGGAAAAATAGTGCTTAGCATGGTACATTAATCCCATGATATACATTTTAAATATCAACTAAACAATGTTTTTGATGAAGAGTCTAGTAGCATCTTACAGATAAACACATTTTATTTATGGACTGCAAACCAGTTATTCATATTCAGATGTATTTGAAGAAGAGAGCTGCAGTCCATGAAAGTCTGTGTGAAATAAAAAATGATAGCATCTAAGATGACAGTAGCTTCTTTGTTGTTTTTGCTGCAACAGACTAATGGAATTTACCCTTGGGAAATTTCTCCGAGGTTGAGAATGAGACTTAGATCATCAGAGCTTGAATCCAAATTAATATATATGTACATTAACTACAGTGATTTTAAAATCCAGATAATATGAAATATGTTCAATTTTTTTCTGGTAAGAGCTAAATTCCCTTTCAATGTTTGTCAAGTGGACCTACTTTCTTTCCTGTGTTTATCCCAAGGGAAATGGGCATGAAAGAGAGCAGTTGCCTTCTCTTAGCAACAGGCAAGCAGAGCAGGACATTTTGGGGGAAGGACAGCAGTTCACCTCTCATTCCACTCAACTCAAAATTACAGATGTCTAAGAGGACCAGGAAAATATAGTTAAGTTTCCCAAGAGAGGCTTGAAGAAATGAAGATTATGTCATTCAGCTAATTATTTTTAAACCTGACTGATTTCTCCTTTTTGTTCCCCGGTGGGATTTCCCCCCCCCCCCCCCACAATCAGCGATGGCAGACATCGACAATGATATCTGCCTAGTTTCTCCTCCTTTTACTGAGTTATTGTCAGTTTTCAAATGATATTTTGCAGTAAATAAGAACAGAAGGTGGATGCATCTGGGTTGGTGGAAGCATAGCTCTCCACCCAGAAATCCCCATAGCAGCCCCTCCAGCTATCTGAAAATGGTACAGAGGGGGGTGAGGAATATTGAGGAACGGGGCAGGCCATGACATGAGGAGAAGGGGACGTTGCTTAAAAATGGGTATAGGTGCCTTCTGTGAGTGGAGCTCCACTCATGGAAGGTAGTTTCTCTTGACTTTTGTAGCTCCTTAATTTTCCCTCAGCCACAATCAATTCCAATCAGCAAGGCCCTCCAACCCACTGTGCAGTATTTCATGGAGCTGTAGAGCAGCTGTGTGGAGGAGGAGATAGGGACATCTGATTTCCATGATTAAATCTGGGCCCAACTAACCTAAAAAAAGAAGAAATAACTGGGGGGAAAGACATATCATTCTTTGGGGGAGAGGGGTAACAAAACTGAGATGATGTTGATATCATTTCCTTCTTGGGCCTCTGTAAAGTTCTTGAAAACCCAGCCTTCTAATTTCAATCAGAACAATCAGAGTAAAGGAAAGAGCAATAGAAGATAAAATAAAACAGAAGAAGGAAGCGATCTAGGATGTTACATGGCCGGACAAGGGGTCAGAGAGAGCATTTCTAAACTCTGGTTCTCTGAGTGTGTGGAGCTATAACACCATGGATTCCTGATCGTTGATCATGGGGGTTAGGGCTTCTAGGAGTTGAGATCAAAAACATCTGGAAGACCAAAGGGGAAGAAGCACTGAAATAGAGTATAACATCACAACAGTATGTACACCCATGCCACCCACTCCAACCCACCCCTACTGCTGTGATCCGGTTCTTTCTTCTTCTCTCTTTCTTCTCTCTTTCCTTCTTCTCTCTTATGCAAAGGAAGTAATCAAGTCCTTTCAAAAAGATATGTGTGAACTTGAGAATATTATTGCAATTAAAGTACTCCATAAAGGTATCCCTTATCCTATTTGTGTGTGTGTGTGTTCGCACATGTGCGCATACAGAATTATTTTGTGTCTAACCTAACCTAGAGTTGAGCCAGAATTCTTAATCCAAGTCCTTAGTTTCATCCAGTGGCACCCTTTCACATACTTAAGGCACTGAAGGACCATTTTACATTGTGCACAATGGGACTGTAGAAAAAAAGAGAAATTAATGCATATATATTCTATTTTACAATCTCTTGTACAAACAGCAGCAAGAGGAGTGTCATTGAGCCTCAATATTACAGCACTGAGTAAGTCTTATAAGCCTTGGGCAAGTGCTTCATGCTTCTTTGGGTACAACGTTCATGAACAATGTGGTGTATGGAAAAACTGATATCTTAAGCCAAGCCTCCCTGTTTAAACAAAGTTTGTACTCTGTTTTAAAAGTATATTTCTTGAAAGCCTCCAAAAATTGGTCTTTGCCAAGACTTCTCAGGATGCTTCCACTGTTCCCTGTGAGCTTAATGACATTTTAACAAAGGCTTTCTTTTTCCAAAGGTTAATTAGTCATTGAAGTGCCAGCAATAGCATATAATCATTTGTTGAAAGCGGCTGAACTTCTGGGAAGTTTATCATACAAGTTTTGTACAGCAGGGAAGAGCAGTGAAGTTCAAAAGGAATGTGGGTATTTTGAAGCTCGGTGATATGTTTATAAAGGCTTGTCATTTTTTTCTTTCTTTCAAAGTAAGGCTATATTTATCATGCATCACAATTGAGGGGAAAGGGATATGCACTAGCCATGGCTCTGATGCAGTGCCAGCATATATATTTATCATGAGAGAGTAACCTTGAAAAGGAAAACAGGATATGTGGTAGGCAGGTTAGGGCTAATACAGTAAGAGTGGTTACAGACTGAGATAGCAAGGGGAACAGACAGAAAGAAGTGAAATTGCATTTACTTGTGACATATTTCTGAAAAGAGCTACAGACCTTTTCCTCCTATCCCCTTTTCCCAGACTAGTTTGCAATCTGTGATAATATATCCTGTTTCCCCGAAAGTAAGACCTAACCTGAAAATAAGCCCTAGTATGATTTTTCAGGATGCTCGTAATATAAGCCCTACCCCAAAAATAAGCCCCAGTTAAGTGAAACCCCACCCTCCACCATTGCGCAGCAACCAGAAGAAGATGACAGGACTGTATTTGAATCAATGTAGATGGTTGTACATGACAAAAAATAAAACATCCCCTGAAAATAAGCCCTAATGCGTTTTTTGGAGCAAAAATTAATATAAGACCCTGTCTTATTTTCGGGGAAACACGATAGGAGACGGAAGATGCTCTTCCTTTATATGCCCAATGGGTTCTGGCCCTGGATGAAAATATTAAGGGAATAGCTGTGTTAGTCTGTGTTAGCAAAAAGAACTACCTTAAAGGGGAAAAAATTGGTTTAAGTTTTTGCAAACTATAGCCCACTTCTTCAGACAAAGGCTGTGTGACTACAATGTCATGTTGCCATTGCATTGGATTAATTGAGTCACCATCATGTATGCACTGAATGGCTTCCATGACTACCGTTTGGAGAATAACAGTCCAAAAAAGTAACTTTTCCAAACTTTTCCCTAAAGACAAAACCCATAGTGAGAAAGTATTTGACAAAGATGCATGAAAGTCTGGAAGAGTAAGCTCTGACACATGCACAGATGTTATTTCTTCTTTTCTCATGAGCAAGTCAATTCATTTGATTTGTATCAAGCAATCTAGGAGGAAGAAACTGTGATGCATCTTGTTCTCTGGCCCCATTACCAGTGCTGGTGGCCCTGAGGACATCTGTGCAATTCAGGCATGGCTCTTCTTCTCTCATGTATTTCTGCTTTTCTCTGTCTCTGGTCCTGCAGGTTCTTCCTAAACCTACTCCCATGTGATAAGCAATTTAGCACAATTATATTGCCATTATAAGACTCATTGGTTCAAAATGCAGCATGCACCAGTGGCTATCCCATACTTAAAGTAATAATTGGAGCTATGCTTTAATTGAAAAAGGGCCTGAATAGCATTGCTTTATTGACCTTTATAAGACAGTAAAATGTATATAACATAATTAAAGGTATGGGGAAGAGAGATCTGGAATTTTAATCCCTTTTAATAATTTGTCTGAGATGAGGAAACCAGGGGAAATACAAAAGTTTCATTCAAATCTGTGAAACTGTATTAGCTGGAAGTTAATGTCAGAAATATTAAGAATACTAGAGATACTAGATTTCCAGCTTAATTTATGGATCAGTTATCCTTTGGCTTTTGCAGTTCTTTGAATTTTGCAATACATTTGTCTTCTCCTACCTAAATGGATAAACATGCATAAAAATTAAAATGTTAGGATAATATGCTTACACAAACATGTGTGTTAGTGGGAAATGTGTACAAATGCACATTTGGAAGATAAATACCTTAACAATAATGTGAATTTTTCTTTCATTAAAAAAACAGGTTGAGGGGAAAGAGGATGGAACAGATTGATGAATATATTTAATATATATTTAACTTCTAGGCAAAACCCTCTATTATTATTGTTCTTAAAAATTATACAAATGTGCTAAATTCAGTTAATTGAGCAAATGTTCACAAACATCTTGTGAAAAGCATGCCAGATATCCATCTTTGGAAGGCTTTGTTGAACTACATTTTATCAGTAGAAAAATAAGGTACTGATTTCAGTCATAGTGTAATGTATATAATCCTGATACATTATTGTTAATGGAGTATCCATCTTTTCCCCTAATGGGCAGTATAGTATTTCAGTGTTCATGGCTTAATTAGATTTAAGACAAGACTTTTATTGAAGTCCAAAGATAAAGTTTAAACTATCTGTTGCTGTTACTACATTTGCTCTTTATATACTTGTCCTTTGTCTCTTAACATAGTAATTAAATATTATGAATTGGCTCAATTAGATTCATTGGTATTGAACTATAAATGTTAAAGCCAGTTTTAAATATTGATTATCACTGCACGAAACAGTTTTTCTTTGAAGAGTAAAAAAAACAAAAAAAACCCAGGTTTGGTTTAAAGAAAGTGACAGTCTTCCAGAAAGGGACAATTTGCCATGTATCTCCAGGGAATTAACATATAATTTTAAGGCATATTCAAAGTATTTCTGCATTACAAAAGCACAGAGCAGTTGTGTTTGTCCAATCCTGAGTGCTTTCACTAAACATTTCTGAAACCCCAGGCTTCTGACACCAGTCTTCAAAGGGTAAATCAGTTCCAAGTCTGGGGCAATCTGAACTTTTGACCCTGTCAGTCAGGGTCCAATTTGTTGACTCACAGGAGAAGAATTTTTTTTAACTCCTTCCTGACCAAACAGGCATTGGTACTGGGAAAGGGACCCATCTTGTCACTATACAATTGTCTGGTAATTAAGGGGAAAAAATCCAAAAATGTTATGTGTCATCAAATCATTTTTGAGGCATGGTGACTGTATAAGATAATAACTTCCAAAATATCCTATCATTAACAGCTTTGCTCAAATCATGCAAACCAACAGCATCTCAGGTTGTTCTCTCTTCCTACTGCCCCCTTCCTTCCTAGCAATGTTGTCTTTTCCAGTAAGTTCTGCTCAGATCTTGTAAAAATAACATCTATGGCATATGTTATTGAGACAATCTGTATCATATTAGGTTTTTCTCTCATCCTACTGCTCCCCCCACTTTTCCTAGCAATATTGTCTTTTCTGGTCAGTTCTGTACTCTAATTATATGTGCGTGGTAAGATAGCCTCAGTTGAGTCATTTTTGCTCTTATGAGAGTTCAAGCTTGACTGGATTGAACACCCACTTTTCTGCCTTTCTGTGGTATCTGTAAGGCTTATCTGCAATTCCACATTTTGAATGAGTTGATTTTTGTCCCTCTCTTTCTTCATTGTCTTTCTTTCACGTAGTATGGATGACTTTGACCTTGGTTTCCAGTGACATTGTTTGCTAACTCCCAGCTCTCCTTTTTTATTATTATTATTTCATAAGGCAAGGGGGGGGGGGACATATTTTGGAAGACATTCAAAAAACATGTTCATAGAGCTTTTGGTCCAGTAAAGCTTTTCTTCCTCAGGTTGCCTTCTGCAAGGAAAAGGTTTGGAAATTGGAACATATTGTATCTTTCTAGTCTGCATTATGCAGAATGGACATGGCAACACTACAGTAGTTTATTTGAGAGGTTAAAGGGTGTGTATGTCTCTCTATTGTTTGTGTTGCACTTATGCACACCTTTGCTTCACCATTGCATTAACTCCAAAAACAGCCTTCAAAGCATTTTGGCATAGAAGGACTACAGCCACATCCCAGCTGTTCCTGCTTCTGTTCTCTCCCAGAAACCGTAGTACAGATTATGTGCTAGTTTTCTGGAATCCTCTAGCACAGGGTAATTTTGCATGAGATATGTTTCAGTTGGAATTTGTCTGTAGTGTATGCATACTTACATTTCCATTGTAAAAAGCCAGGCAATTCAATTCTTCAAGAAACTTCCAGTTTATGATTGTTGGCTATTGTGCTTCCATATCCATGATTAGAAATGGGCATGAAATGAACCACGAAGCAAACCAACCAACCAACAAACAAAACCATGCATTGGACTGTTTCGTGGTTCCTTTCAGGGCACTTTGGGGAAACACACCCACCCAGAATAAAATGAAACACCGAACTATTATTGGCATTGGTGATTCGTACATGAGTATAATTCGTATGTCCCAAATCCAATATCTGCCAAACTTGGACTGACTTTGGGGCTGACTCTCCCCCCAGCTCTTATAATTTTGGTAAAGATTGTATTTGGGATGTCTGAGTTATAGCCCCTAAAGCAGGTCCCCCCCAGGAAAGTGCTCTTTAGCCAGCTGCTAAAGAGCACTTTCTTTGGGGGACCTGCTTTGGTCCCAAATACAATCTTTTCCAAATTTGGAGGGGTTGGGGAGGAGGGTCAGCTGAAGACGTTTGGTGAGTTTGGCATCTCTAACTTTTGTAGGGGCTGTTCTGCTGCTCCTGAAAGTCCCAAAGTGCAGGAACCACAAAACGTTTTGCTTCATTAGAAAGTTTGGGAAAGTTTGTGGTTCTTGAATAGTGATGAATTATGACCCATAATGAGCTGCCACTTTCCCCAGTTCATGTCCATCTCTATCCATGATTCAAAATGCCAGGAAATAGCCTGATATTTCTGCCCATTATTGTGCGAATGGTAGTGAGCACAAGAGGGTATCCTGTAGACCATCTTGACTGCTGCCATTGATGTCTACAGGATACCTTCTTGTGCTCACTACCATTCACACTCATGGAAAAACAGCCCTCAAAATTGCTTTGTGTGGTTTATTGATGAAAAAAGGAGTCAGCTTCTGTGATTTTCCTTTGCTTAGTGTCGCTTTGTAAATGATAGTGAACACAAGAGGGTATAGACCATCTTGACTGCTGCCATTGGTGTTGTCAACATTCAGACTGCCCTTGACTATGTAAAGGTTGGCATCCTTTTTCCTGCTGGCAGTGCGGGCACAATATTGTGCAGCAATTTCGAGCCATTTCCTGGCATTTTGAATCATGGATACAGAAGCATAATAGCCTACATACATAAAATGGAGGGTTTTTAAAAGAACTGAATATTAATAATGTAGCTTCTGCTAATGTCCACGTTCTGTTTTCATGCATCACAGAAAAAAACTCAAAATTGCTGATATCCAATAAGGGATTGATTGTTATTTATTAGTTTCTTTAAAATAATAATTAAAAATAATATTCATATGCCTTCAAGTCAGTTCTAATTAATGGCAACCCTTTTCAGGTTTTTCTAAGTAGAGAGTACTCACAAGTGGTTTAGCATTTCATTCTTCTGGGGGCTCCCTGGGATTGTGTAGCTTCCCAAGGCCACACAGGCTGGCTCTTTTCTCAAGAGGCATAGTTGGAGAATTGAACTTCCAACCTCTGGCTCCTTAGCCAGATACATAAACCACATATGCCATCAAATCAGTTTTGGCTTTTGCTGAACCTTTCTACAGTTTTCAAGTGGTTGAATACTTGGAAGTCATTTACCCTTTTCTCCTGAGGGGTGTTCTGTGGCTGTTCAGCTTGCCCAGGACTACACGGGCTAGCTATTTCTCCCAGCCTCTTACTCTACATACAGTTACCCTGTTCACTGTGCTATCCAGCCAGCTAATGTCTTCATAGATAAAGTCCTAATATGAATTCTTCAGTTGGACTTGTAAGAGTCTCACCTTTCTTTGCCCTCCATATGGCTATAACCTCCAGCCTTCACGTTTGCCAACTGAAGAGAAATTGTGCATATAGAGAACTAGTTAGCAACACCTTAAGCTTCCCTGTGTCCTTTTCTTCCTCTGGTAGAAAAGGGGAAGGGAAAGAGGGATAAATGCCTTTTAGAAGCACTGAAGCATGAATATTATCTTCTCCAGTGTCACTAAAACTCTGTAAAAGAAACACAGGAGGAAGAAGAGGTACTGATGGGTAGAGACTGATTGAAGTTGTCATTACAAAAACTGAGTAAGAGTTTAAATGTATTAATATCAAACACAGACCCACAGAAAATATCTAATTATGTAACTGAGCTAAACAAATTCTTAACTGCTTGACAACATAATTCAAGCCAATAACAAAATGGATTTCTTTTCCTGTTTTTTCAGCAGTACAGCCTTTCTTGGACAAGATATAGTAACTTTTTGTGTGTTTTTCCCCCATTGGTATCTCCAGGGTGCTGGTTGCACTGCACTGGTGGTAGCTGTGGTAGCAAGAAAATTAGAACTTACCAAAGCTGAAAAACATGTACATAATTTCATGATGGATACCCAGCTAACTAAAAGAGTAAGTTACAAATGAATAAATCACCTTTTCTGTAAGAAGGTTGTCTTCAGTTTTCCCATTGTTTATTAATTATTCTTGGGATTAATTGATTTCTGGTGTTCGCTATTCAGTTTTGAAGGCTCATGTCACTATTCAAATATTTTGCCCAATAGAGGCATATTTGAAGATTTTGTTATGGAACAGCATGTTGGAAATAAATGTGAAGTGCCCAGGGCATGATCTGAACATATGACTGAGCAATCATGGTGAAGCTAAACAGATTGGGAAGTAATTAATGGCTGGATGGGAGACTACGCACATTGCCCTGATTCTTGGACGGAACAAAGTGAGATCTAAATGTAACAAACAAATGAATTGGTCAAGAAGCAATTTAGACCAAAGTGTCTGTATTAGACATGCCAGTTTAGTCTGACTATTTTGTCCTTCAGCACAGCTACTTTCATACCAAACAGTGTTATGACATTAATCTAGTACGGCAGCAATATAATTCCTATGTGCTCATGAGATTAAATAACATTTCTGATAGGAGGATTTGTTGAAAACAGTAAATGCTAAACTGTTTGGTAAGCCAGTTAAATTTCTAACCACATGGCTACTTTTCTCTATAAATATATTCAGGCCATGAACCAAAGTTGTTTTGCAGAAAAATGAGCCATGACAACACAAGAAAGAGATAAATAATGTGCACACTGGGTGAGGGACAGGTTGTCTTCACATTCACCAGAGTCACACATACAAATATATAAAAATGTAGCATTCCCAGCATGTTGGGTATAGATGACTGCTAAAGGAAGGGCCAAGAAAAACAGAAGAGAATGCACATAAAAATCCATACTAGCTTTATTGAATGTTTAAAAGCATAATGTAATGGAGAAATGAAATCAAAGGTGAAAAAATAGGGAAACCTCAGTAAAATCAAGTTTGATAAATTCATCTATCCCTTATGAAGCCTCGAAAAGGAGGTAACACTATTTTATTTTGCCCGATGTTTTCTTTTGTTAAACAGGTGAAAAATGCAGCTGCCAATGTACTCAGGGAAACATGGTTAATTTATAAAAATACAAAACTGGTAAAAAAGATAGACCATGCAAAAGTAAGGAAACATCAACGCAAATTCTTGCAAGCTATTCACCAGTAAGTATATTTTTGGTTTGCATTTTGTCCTTATTAGGAATGGTGTCATCTGGTAGTTTCAGTTTCCAATGTGGATACTGCTCTGCTGTTGCAAATGACCTTGTATTTAATTTTGTTGGCTTTCTCGGGGGGGGGGGGAGGATATACCTATATCTGTGTATCTCAATGCGCATCTGAATATACATCCCTGAAGTCAAAGGATGGTATATGCAAGTGAATGTGCCTTCATATGTACAATCCTGTGCCCATACAAGTTGCTCCTCCTTGTTCTAAAATCTATGATGTCTGAAGTTTCCATGGATATTTCAGGCCAGTTGAGGGTGGAAGTGGTGTTGTGAGAAACCTACGTGGAAATAAGCGCACAAGTTTTGCATATGAATATTCTGTATCTGTTCAGATATTATCTATCCTCTTTACTCAAAACTTGATTCTTCAATATGGACTATCTTTGCTAAAGTTAAAGAAAATGCACTTCATAAATGTAATTATGTGGGACAAGAATTGTGGTGGCATATTGTGTGAAACAGACATGAATATCAGCAGTATCCTTTTGCGATTTTTGTAGCTTTTGACTATGCTTTGACTAATTAAGGAATATTTAATGACACTTACCATCAGATAGTAGCCCCTTACTTAGTTATGAGTCAAATACATTTAGCAGAATTTTTTTAATATTTTAACTATTAAAACCAAAGATTCCACCAATCTGCTGCTTCAGTCATGGGTGAAGAACTGCAATCATTTCATATCAAATGGTTTATATCATTTATTGCTATAATAAGGATTTTATTTGATGAAAAGATAATGGTTTGCAATCTCAAAACTTTCAAGAATAGGCCAGATCTTCCAAATAGAAATTAGTTCTTGATAGTTGAGTTATAAATTGTTGTGCATATGACTCACAGATGAAATCGATTTATTTGGGCTGCAAAGCGTTTTTTCTTAACTAGCTGGCAGTGGCTTTTTAAAAGATCTTGCTTCTAAATGATTTAAATCAGTTTGGTTTGGTGGCTGTGGATAGTGCTGTTGATTTACTTTGTTAAATGTCAGTGGCATTGGCACTGCAGTTTCTCCTCTCCTACGTTTAAAAAAAATTATAGAAATGTTTAGCAATGCATCGCTTAGTGCACTGTGATCATGAATGGGGGGGTTGTGGAGAATTCATCACTGCATCCACTGAATCACTGAATTACTTAATACATTCTATATTATAACCATCCTCCCTGTTTGTTTATTAGATGAATGTAGCCATCAATTTATCACTGTATTGCTTTTTAAAAAAGTCAAAAGGTTTATGAAAAGTATGCTCCCAAAACTGAAAGAAAATGAGTCGATTTCATCAGTGTAGCTGCCAAAACTGGTTTTAATTACCAGAAATAAGTTGATTTAATTTCAGTCAGAGTGAATGTGGCTACCAATGTACATACCATATGACTTGAACCCAATATATATAAAAAAAAAAGCTGGGAGAGGAATCGATTCAAATGGCCAGTGGGACTGCACCCTTGTTTTATGAATACTGAGTAGTGTGTGGAAATTAAATACAATATTGACAGTGAATTTTAGTTCAGTTAAACAAAGATATAACATTGCTAATTGGGAAAGAATGTGATGGAGGGAAAAACTATGATAAAATGTGTTTCCACAAGAAAGATTATATGCAAGTTTATGCAATGCTTCCAGCATTGGAGGCAGTCCTGGGCCAGAGATCTGCACATTCCTTGGCTACAGGACCTGTGATAGCAGAACCTTTCATTTCTCCTTTGTTGTTCACTATCACCCCTGCATTGTCTTCAAAACACAAGAACACGCTATCCTTTCTTCTGTATGATTTCCATTGCCGAATTACTACCGCTGGATGCACCTTCTTCCTGAGCTCTGGCTTGCCTTTCTTGACAGTGGCCATTACCATGTCTCCCACACCAGCAGCTGGCAGCCTGTTCAGGCTGTTCAGAAAGGTTTTCTCTAATTTTTCTTTAAAATTATTATCCAGGATATACACTTTAAATCCATTTGTCACAATAGGTTGAACAGTTTGTAGGGTGGGCTCTTGGAGATTTGAACTTCACAGTGTAATTCAGTCCATATGTTACAATATCATCCACATGGCTGTACTTGTTTGCTAGGAAGTCAATCCAGCTGAGTTTAGTGGGACTTCCTTTTGGGTGCACGTGTTGAGGGCTGAGCTGGAACATTTACTCCAGTGACTAGCACACAATCAGCATTCAACAATCACTTCTTTTCATGTCATAGTGGAATCTACCAAGCAGTAGGCAGCATGAGTAATGTGTAAAAAGCTGGTTGTTAACTGCCATGTCACTGTTGTATTTTAATAGAAAATGTGACATTAGATTTGTTTTCTAACTTTACCAACTAGGTTTTCACTTTTTGTAATATTTTGAACTTTTAAAAATTTGTTTGAATCTCTCTATTTAGGTGGGTGGAGTTTTATTTTCAAAGCAAGTGACGGAACTTTGAACGATTAATCTAACATTGCTGCATAAAAGTGTTTTGTAGAAGAAACTCAGCAAAGCCATTATCATTGTGGCCATTTTCCTTTGCATGCAGTCTAGCTTCTGTTTTAGTGCTGAGTTTTCATTTGTCCTGCATCACTTGGCCTCCAAAGAGCTAAATTAAGTATTGTGTTCCAGCCAATAGTGAAATGCCCATGTTGAAATCCAGCTGTATCCAATCATATCCTGTCAGACATTAGTTTTTCAGATGCACATTTTTTTTCTCTATATATATGTCTGATCTCAGTGTATTTCTCTTTTTAAATTCATGTCAAAGTACTCATCAATATCTTCTTTTACATCCTTCTTTTTTTATCCTAAAGCCTAATGAAGACTTAAATTAGGAAGGGAGAAATAGATCAGACTTACAAGGTCCTATGCATGCAAACTGCTGGATCCCTTAGCTGTAACATGGGGCGGGGGTCATGTTAGTATTTCATTCCTATCAGTTTGTTTGTGATGCGCAAACTGGGAGGGAAAGGTAAAGTGTGCAGGTTCCATTCTGTGTGATTTCTCCAAGGAGGATGAGAAGATACTGCTTATTATTCAAACATGGTAAAAGCTGGTACAGAAGCATTATCCTGTGCTAGAGCTGGGCCTTTGTTAATCACTGGTCCACCAAGTGCAATGGGGAAAATGTGTGAACAACAAACGACATTACGGAGCCCACTGTGCTCACGTGAAGACCATCCCTTGTGTTAATTTGTTTTAGTCTATTTTACACTTTCTTTTCTTTTGTTTTGTCTTTTTATTTCAACAATGAAAATAGAGCTCGGAAGTAAGTTGTGTGAGCTGTTCCTTTAAAATTTGCAGAATTTACCACTGTCTGCATGCAACGAATTGATACTTTATTTGTGAATTTTCTATAGTCTGGTTGCTACTGTGGAACTGCAATCCAAAGTCATGAATTTCTTCTGTGATAAGTGAAGTTCAGAAGCATGCAGTTTAGGAGTGTCAATATTTCTCGATTTACAGAGAAAGATCTGGCTAGTCTCATTTTTAATCTGACTGTTGCAGCTAAGAAATGATTAGTTTACAAAATGTTTGCCCTCCCTAATTTTATCCAAAGTTGATACAAATATACTGAAGAATATTACCATACTTTTTAACAATAAACATTTACAAGAGCATAAATAATCAGAAATTTTAGCTGAAATCCTATTTATGCAGCTATGCCATGGTGATTTTATGGAACTAAAACATTTCCAATTTCCCCTAAGGTCCTGAGGCTCCCATAGAGGCCCTTTTGTCCTGGGATGAGGAGGTCTTTAATTAGGGTGTCAAGATGAGAAATTCTGTGTATGTGGAGTGTATTTGCTCACAACTTAAGTTTAGTCTTCATATAATTTTCAAGCATTTGTGCTTGCAGTTTTTCAATACATTTTGACTTGTTACTTTACGAAGTATTTCTGTGCTTAGGGAACATAGAAACAATGTAGATAAATAAAGCTTGTAGTATTAGACTAATTGATGTTGCCTGGAATCATTGCAACAATGAAAATATTTATACCTAGATACCCAGATGAATTTGACATGATTGGAAATGATTGTCTGATTCGTTCTGGAATATTTTGGGGATAAATGAGAGATGTGATGAACACAGGTTTCTGATTTTTCTCCAGAGTTTTATAAAGTTCTGTAAGACTCTTAGAGAGAGGTTTATGTGTCAGATTCCCTGATCAGACAAGGGACTGTGGGATGGGGGGGGGGGGGGGGAGAGAGTCTTTAATTTCCAAAAAAGTACTACCTCCTGATGAAGGAGGAGTGGACATTGGTGGAAGAAACATGAATATTTTAAGATATGTAGATGACACCATCCTACTGCCAGAAAGCAGCAATAACTTGAAACAACTTTTAGGGAAAGTGAAAGAATAAAGTGCCAAATAAGGACTGCAGTTGAACATTATGAAGATCAAAGCCATGACTACAGAAGAATTACACAACTTTAACAATGACAATGAAGAAATTAAAATAGAGATTTTGTATACCTTGGTTCAATCATCAATCAAAATGGAGACATAAGCCAAAAAAAAAATCAGAAGTAGACTGAGACTTGGAAGAGCAGGAATGAAGGAATTAGAAAACATCATCAACTGTAAGGATATGTCGCTGGAGTCCAAGACCAAGATCAGCCGCCCTCTTGTATTCCCAGTTACTATGTATGGATGTGAAAGATGGGCAGTAAAGAAAGCTGACAGGAAAAAAATTGATTCATTTGAACTATGATGTTGGAAGAAAGGTTTGTGGATACCCTGGACTGCCAAAAAGACAAACAAGTGGGTCCTAGATCAAATCAAGCCTGAACGATCTCTGGAGGCAAAAATGATGAAACTAAGGCTGTTCTGCTTTGGGCACATCATGAGAAGGCAGATTCTCTGAAAAAGACAATAATGCTGGAAAAAATGAAGGCAGCAGGAAAACAGGAAGACCAAGTACGATATGGACTAAATTCGTAAAGGAAGCAACAGAACTTGAGTTTGCAAGAGCTGAGCAGGGTTGTTGAGGACAGAACATTTTGGAGATATCTCATTCACAGGATTGGCATAAGTTGGAAGTGACTTGACAACACATAACAACCATGACCACCTCCATTAAAGCCACCCAAGCAGCAGTAATTTTTAAAAATTAAAGACTTCCTCCTGTTCCCCACCATGAAAAGGATTCCATGAGAACTTAGGAATCTTAAGGGGTGTGTGAAACAGAAACTTTTCATTTCCAAAAAATTGCTGCAGCTGATGACATGATCAGCCTTATGTGGTGTAGCTGTATGAATAGGATTTCAGTCACATGTCCATACGCTCTTAGAAGGAAGGGAGGGAGGGAGGGAGGGAGGGAAGTTCTACCCAGAATGTCACTATTTGGCTTTCCCTCTTCGAATACTCAATGACCTAATTATTTTTAATTTTATTTTACTGCTGATCTTTACAGTCTTTCAGAATCTTTATGTGTTCCTGGCCCTAGGCTCTTCACCCTTCTCAGCCAGTGTGCTTGTGTCTGTCTCTCTCAGAATAATTCTGAAATTGTGTGAGTCTGTATAGCTCACTGGTTTAGATATCTGGTTGCAGAGCCAGAGGTGGGGAATGGTAAACCAGTTCTGTGTATTCTTTACCTAGGAAGCCCTGGAAAAGGTTGCCGTAAGTCAGAACTGATTTGATGGCATACAATAATAATTATTATTATATAGCCATATGATGATTCACCTTCACACACCACACAAAACTGAATGTATGGTGCTAAGAGGAGTGGGCTTTAGGTAGAATAATGAAGAAGCAGACACCAGGAATTGAGGAATAGCCAAGTTTCTGCTAAAAATAAATTGCAAGAAAAAATTCATAGATAACTGGTTGTATGGGCAAAAAACCCCATTAACTACGAATAAACTAGTAAGTAAAATGACTTGAACAATGAATAGAAGGTTGGGATAATGATCCAGAAGGACAAATAATGTGAGACCCCCATCCAATCCTAGAACAGCTTGTATTTCTTTAATCCTTATTTTGGAAAATATGGGAGACAAACAGTGACAAATCAACAAAATGTTGTAAACTGAATAATTGAATCATGCAATTACTTATAATATATTGTGCAGAATGAATGAATGAATAAATAAATAAATAAAGGCCAAATTCCTGTTGCTTAGCTTAGTAAATCACACTGGAGTAGGCCCATTGAATCAATGGGGATTTAGTGAGTAATTGATTCAAATGGGTGTACTCTAACTGCAACTTACTATGTTAAAATCAGTCACAGTTAGAGTTGGCCTATTTGAATCAATGGAACATACGGAAGAGTTGACTCACCAAATCCTCACTGGACCAATAGGCCTACCCTAGTGCAACTAACTGCACCAAGCAACAGGATTTTGGTTCTGCCATTTCCTTTAAGAAGAGATAGCCATGTTAGTCTGTGATAGCATATCAGTCCAAAAACAAAAGAAAAATAAAGAATAGAGAAGACAAAACATTGTGGCACCATAAAGACTGGAGATTCCCAGTGTGGTGTAGTGGATAGTGTGATGGAGTAGGACTCTAGAGAACAGGGTTTGAATCCCAGCTTGGCTATGGAAACTCACCAAGGGAGTGGAACTGGTAAAACCACTCCCCCAGAGGTTAAATATCTCACTTGCCTTGAAGGCTCATTTAGGGTCACTATAAGTCATTTCCAACTTGACAGCAGAAAACACACAAATTGTTTTAATGAGGGTTTTGTGGAGATGTCTGAGGAAGAGGACTTGTCCACAAAAGCTCACATTAAAATATAGCAGTTAGTCTTTAAGGTGCCACAACGTTTTTGTCTTCTTTATTTTTTCATTTTTTTCTTTTGTTTTTGGCCTGATATGTCATTTCCTTTATAGCCTTTTTATGATACAAGGCCATCATAAAGGAGATAACCCTCCTTACAGGCATTGATGTCTAGCATCAGTGTGTGAAAACCAACCTTGTGCAAATGGAAATCTGCTCATGCAGTCTTTTTCTCTCTTCCCACTTGCAGCTCCTTATACTTCCCTGCAAATCTAGTCCAGGTAATTCTCCAATTTGAAGTTCCATGAGAGCTGTAGAGAAAAGGAGGAACCACCCCCTCGTTGTTCCACTAATGGAATTCAGTTAGTTCAGAACAAATTAATAGGACTAAAAAAGGAAAAAGCAAAGTGTGCTGCTTATATACCACCCCATAGCACTTCAAGCACTCTTTGGGCAGTTTACAAGTTAGTTATGCAGACTACACACACATTGCCCCCCCCCCCCCCCCCCGTGAGCTGGGTACTCATTTTACCAACCTCAGAAGGATAGAAGGCTGAGTCAACCTTGAGCCAGCTACCTGGGATTGAACCCTGAGTTGTGAGCACAGTTTTAGCTGCAGTACAGCAGTTTAACCACTGCGCCACGAGGCTCTTCAAGAATTCCTACCTTCAGGTCCTCTATATTAACATCAGTGGAGAAAAATAAATGAAGAAGTCTGCTTCCACTAGAAATCTGCCTACAGTCATTGGAGTGAACAGGGAATTTGGGATGGACTGTTTTATACATAGAAATACATACATTTTTTAAAAGAGGGAAACACCTGTTTAAAATTTCTAAGAAAATTTATTTCTGCCACTGATATTAGAGATTTTAAACTTCTCTGTTCTCACATGTTTAGAATCCTGAGAGGAAAAGAGCAACTGTGTTAGTCTGTGCAAACATATCAGACAAGAACCAAGGAAAAACGAAATAAAACACAAAAATGTTGTGACACCTTAAAGACTAACTGCTGTGTTCTAATGTGAGCTTTCGTGGATCAAGTCCACTTCCTCAGACATAAGAGTGAAACTATTTTACTGTCATATTTATACATGCCCCCATGACCTGGTGGGGATACAGATAATGGATGAAATGACAATGGTTTGTTAGTAAGGAAATCCCTCGTGCACATTCTTGTCAAGAATTGATATAATTATTTATGATGCATGTGAATGGTCTCAGTTGTGGGTTGAAGGTGGTAACTAGTGGTGTTCAGACGTTTTCTTTTCTGGTTGAATCAATCAAATGTTCTTTAAGTCATTACCAGGTGTGAAATGCTACACTGATTCACATAGTTTGCCACTTGTGTCAACTATGTCAGTTATCAGTCTACCTTGTAGACTGATAACTGACATTATTCACAGCTTGATATCCTGTTCCTTTACTAGTAAACCGTTGTCACTTTCTCCACTATCTGTATCCCCAAATGGCCCTGTATAAATATGACAGTCATATAATCTCACTCTTGTATCTAAGGAAGTGGATTTGATCCATGAAAGCTCATATTAAAATAGAGCAGTCTTTAAGATGCCAAAATGTTTTTGTGTCTTGGTGGGGTTTTTTTTGTCTGATGTAAGAAAAAAGGTACCTAGATTTTTACTCAACCAGTGCCACTGAGCAGAGATTTTGAAAGAAACATGGTTGTCCTTTTACAATTGAGAACTATTTCTTGTTTTTCCCTCCTCTTTCCCCCTGTATTCAGCTAATTAACATAGATGGAATTACATAGAGGCCAAGTAAAGAACATACCCATGAGTCTTTTTTTCAAAATAAATATAGTTATTTTGGGTATAATCACTGGCAGATAAACAAGGCAACTAGGGCACTTTAGAATACTCTAATGTGCGAATACATTTTTAAAAATTAATGTTATTCCAAGTCAGCATCATTAAGGAAAGTAAAACTAATATATTAACAGCTGTTCTCTTTATTTAGCTGCTGGTCAGATGAAAGTTTTTAAAAATTAAGAAGGAACTCACTTATCACTGTATTTTCATCAGGTTCAAACACCTCCTAACCAAATCCATTTCAGACTGAAAAGGGCTTCTACCTGTATCTAATCATGTAGGCATAAGGAAGAGGCTTATTTACTAAGGTAATCATGAGATTTAATTGTTCACAACTTCCTATGCCTACTTGCCAGGATACTGGAGCTTTAAGGAATGTTTTGGCTTTCTTTCATATACTATGAATAAATCCTTACCCCCCCACCTGACAACTAGTAGTCTCGGGGACATCACATTTTCTTGCTCTCTCTTTCTTTTTTGCGGTGTTAAGGAAGCATGCTTTTCATTGTACCAGACACATAACCAGTTACGACTGTACACAAAGTATTTGAGACATTGTTCATGCGGTTATCTGTTTAGATGCATGCTGTATATGAGTTTTATGACCTGGCCAAAAAAGCAAGTTATTTGACTTGAATTTTCATCTTTTAGATTAAGAAGTGTTAAGATGGAACAGAGGAAATTGAATGATCAGGCAAACACTTTGGTGGACTTGGCAAAGGTTGGTACAATGTTCATCAGAGGACATTAATGTTCTTTGTGTTTGTAGACTGATGTCCATCTAAATTCTAAAGTCCAGGATAAAAAAGCATTCAATATGCAAGCACTGTAAGAATTAAATATATGTTTTTAGAATCACTAGACTAAGCACACCTTACTTCCTATATTTCTGTAAGCCGTATCGTATCTTACTTGGGTACTGTTGCTAGCTGATGTTAGCAGCTGAGCAATGAGTACACTTGTACTCATGTGTAGTTGTGCACTTACCATAGGGAACTGATTGGCCACAGTGCTGTACTAGTTCAGCATTTATGTTCATTTGATGTCAAGGAATGTTCGTGAACATTCTAATATTTGAGAGGTTAAACTCTCAAGAACTTAACAGCCTAGATTCCAAGACAAGTGAATAGATAAAAGATCATGGAAGGGAAGTTTCTCATATCCTCTTCCCAAATGTAGCCACCCTGACCCTCCCAAACCTTGTTGAAAGGTTAGTGGTCCCTTCTGAATAGGGTGGGATGGGAGGTAGGGGGCAGATGACAAATTGGGGAATTCATCCAAAATCACACATATGATTTAAGAGAGGATTGTGGCCCTCTGAAGACACTTGCAGGCAGGCAGATGGCTGCAGAGTGGAGGAAGGGACACATTCATTCAAAGTATGCTAGGAGGCAAGTCAGTATTCATAATGGTTCATCTTCTATCAAAGTAAAAACACAATTTGACTCTGGGGAACTTCACACACACCTTTGGGATTAGAGAAAATGTACGAGCAGGCAAGGAAACAGAGAAAATACAGTAAAAGCTAACTGAGAAGGAGGCCCAGGAGATACTGTTGTTAGGAGCAGAGACATTGAAAAGCATATTGACTGAAGGACAGGAGCAGAATAGGAGAGTTCTGGAAAAGGAAATTGGAGGAAGGATATAGAACTGAAGAAAGAAGAAATGACACAAGGAGATCAAAGAATGCAGAACTGGTCAGAAAGATGGCTGGAAGAAGACTAGCATAGGAAAAACTTATTGGTGAAATTCTTATATCTGCATTTTTTTCAGGGTAAGGGCATTATACTAAGATGATGGTTTGCCAACAAGGTTCCAAAAGACAAAGAGGGGTAGGGTCAGTATTGTTTGGATGCACATTGGTGTCATAACGTGGTTAGCTTGTACAGACCCTGATAGGCAGCCCTATACCATACCAGGTTAGGTTTTTTTTCCATCTGGCCCAGTACGTTGCCTTTGACCAACAGCAGTTCTCCAGGTTCTCAAGCAGAGATCTTCCCTGTGATCTGACTTTTTTATTGGGAAATGCCGGCATCTCCTTTCAGCCTCAGCCAGCAGTGAAACAAATACTGGGAGTTGTCCAAAATGTCTAGAGATGGTTAGGAAGGGCTACCATAAGCTACAAGAAGAATGGTCTGCTTAGGCATTGCTCATGCTCACTTACTTTTAGGACATTTCCTTATTGAAGTTGGATGGCAGTGACCATTTGCCAGAGACAAGAGATTCCAGGCCCAATTTAACTGATTTGTAAAGACTTTGCATGGATTGTTGCAATTAACCAGACTACATTTTTGCAGAGGCTATGTATGATGCCCTCCCCACCATGTCTGTAGTACATATCTCAAGGAATGGAGATAGGCAGCATATGAAGAATGGATGTACATACCTTGGAAAACACATTTTCAGTATATAACACGGGGAAAAGCTCTTAGAAAGTTGAAACATTCCATACTCTCCATATTCAAGAACAATAAAGTCTTAGTGGATCTAACAGAATCCATTTCAGAAGGAAAGAAGCTTCTCAGCTTTCACTGTAAATAGCATTTGTTGAACTGAGTCACATTCCTGCCTCTCTGACCTACCCACTTCATTATTTGGTCAGTCAATTAACTAAACTACAAGTTGCGGCTCAGTGCATAGCTAGAGTTTAGGATAAAGCAGTTTGTGAAGCCCTTTGTTCTGACTATGAAGCTGGTTGTTGAAGATGACTGTTTGGGCTTCCAGTTTTCATCTTATTGTGCCTTGTTCTAGAGCTGAACGAAATGAACGGGTTTCGAATGCAGCAGGAAAACCCTGTGCTCCTAGTACCTTCACCTTTTCCTCTTTTTTCCAGACTCAAAACATCATGTACGATATGATATCTGACTTAAATGAAAGAAGTGAAGACTTTGAGAAGAGGATTGTTACTCTGGAAACAAAACTGGAAACATTAATTGGTAGCATTCAAGCTCTCCCTGGACTGATTAGCCAGACAATCAGCCAGCAACAGAGGGATTTCCTTGAAGCGCAGATACAAAACTATGATAAACATGTTACCTACAGTGCAGAACGATCAAGGTCCTTGTCTAGGCGAAGGCGGTCTTCCTCCACAGCACCACCCACTTCATCAGAGAGTAGCTAGAAGAGAATAAGTTAACCACAAAATAAAGACTTTTTGCCATCATATGGTCAATATTTTAGCTTTTATTGTAAAGCCTTATGGTTCTAATCAGTGTTATCTGGGTTCTGATGTCAGAATTCTGGAAACCTGAACACAAAGTTTTAGGCCAAAATGAGTGAAAACTCTCTCTTTCCCCCCCCCCTTTCAGATGCACAGTGAATGCACCTATTATTGCTATATAGATTATTCCTCCTGTAATTTCACTAACTTTTTATTCATGCACTTCCAACAAACTTTACTACTATAGTATACAATATAATAAAAGGGTTAATTTCTGCACATAGTTGCTTGGTCACTTTGACTTAACATTCACAGTTCTTAATTATTATTATTTTAATGGAAATGTTGAATATGCATCAGTTATAAGGAGACTGAGCTCATTCTGTATTATCCAGATATGACCTTATTTCGCACACGTTTGCTATGCAGGAAAGGAGGGTTTAATATGTATGATGTATCGATTTAAAAGCCTGTGTTAAATTGTAATTGTCTTTGGCTGCAGTCCTGTTGGTTTACATGCAATTAAGCCAGTTAATGTAAGCAGGATCATGCATGCATTGGTGGTTCAGGATCCCACCAACTTCCTTAGCCACAAATGCCAAAACTGTCTGCCTGTCTTAAGAGGTGACATTTTCATTTTCACCTTCATTAGTTAGGTTGGCTCAAGAAGGTGAAGTGAGAAATCACTTCTTAAGCCAGTTGCTTGAAAGTTCAGTGGTGAGAGCTGTTGTACCAACAGCATACTCATCTGTCACCATTCTCACAACATCCACCCATGACTGCATGCTATATGCTCTTCTAAATTATTTATGCCAAATAGTTGTTTACAAAAAAATATATTGGGGAAAGGGCTGATATATAGTATTCCGTATCATTTTAAAAGTTTTCAAATGTGTTTATATGAGGGTGGGTAGGATTAGTGTATGCTTATGGTTTTGTTGAGAGAAAGTCTCCATTGACCAAAAATGTCTCAGCATCTCAATGTATTGTGTCTCTCTTATATGTTAGCAGAATCCTCTGTAAATCCTACCGTTTTATCCCTACTTCTCAATATCTGTACACAGTGTTCCATTCTGGTAAATGAGGTTGTACATACTTCTGTATAGACACATCTAAAAATGGTTGCTCTTTTGAACCATTTTTTGATGCAATAAGGAAGAAAAAAAATGCCCCATGAGAGCAAGTATTTCTAGGTTGTCTACACACAGTTTTGGCCATATTTGTAAGAAGCCTGCAACATACGTATGTGCATTACAAGCTAATCCTTAAAACAGACATATCTGAATGCTCAGAGGCAAATTGGAAAGGTCCTTATATATTATTGTTGAAAGAAATGGAAGTCACATTTTTTTTAATTTGGAGCAAATTAAAGTCTTTCTCAAGAATGCATCTCTGCAAAGACCTGCTGAGACCCTGAAGTCTGTTACAACAAGAAGCAATTATGCATTTGACCATTTCGCCCCTAACTTCTTTTGCATTTGATCAAGCATCCACACAGGAACAGCTTGCCAAATGCATAAAGCAAAATGAAGCAAGAGAAGAAAAAAAACTTAATAAAAAACAATTTAAAATTATATTTTGGCTGTGGTACATGCGTTTCAAGATAAAAAAGTGAAGACGCCTTACAGTCATTCTCCTGTGTTTCTTAAACTGGATTTTGTATGCATACTTTGACAGGATCTACAGAGCTACTTTATTTTATTATTTATTTATTTATTTAAAATATTTTTGCCTCATTTTTCTCCTTGGAAAGGACCCAAGGTGGCTTACAACAATGAAAGACAGTATTTAAAGTTCAAAACAATGAGTATATGACGGTGGTTAATATCATTAAAAAACAATATTTTAAAAATATGAACAGTGAATAAGGAGGCATCTTACATCAATTAACAGCTAATATTAAGGCAAAGATCAATAAGTATACAAAAATTTTAAAAACCTCACTCTGAGAAATGGAAAACACAAAAATGGAAAACACAAGTAGTACTAACAATCCGGTCAAAGCAATAATGCATAACAATTTATCTAAAAATCACACACAGGTAACTGGTTACTGAGGGAAGGCTTGCCTGAAGAGGAAGGTCTTTGCCTGCTTGCAAAAGGGTAGCAAAGATGGAGCCAGTCTGGCCTCCTGTGTCCCCATCCGACGCACCTGTGAAGGTGGCAGGACTGAGAGAAAGGCCTCTCCTGATGATCTTGACACCCAAGCCAGCTCATCATGGGAGATATGGTCTTTGAGATAGCTTGGACCCAGGCTTTTTAGGTTAAAACCAGCACTTTAAATTGTACCTGGTAACTGATCAGCAGCCAGAGGAGCTGCTGTAACAGGGGAGTTATGTGATCCCTGTAACCAGCCCCAATCAGCAATCTGGCTGCTGCATTTTGGACTCACTGAAGTTTCCTGACACCCCATCAGCAGCCCTACATAGAGCGCATTACAGTAATCCAAGGGCTTGGGCACATAGAGGAAAACACAATTTATCTATAAACTGCTTTTTAAAGTACTCCCAACTGATGGTTTATTATGCTACCACCTCCCTGACTCCCTCCGTACAATTATAAAACAGAATGCCTAAACAGGGCTATAGTGTTACAGAGCTGAATGTCTTAAGTGGATAAAGTTAATAAGGAAAAATTAACATTGTGATTCACAGGATAAACAGAAGAGTAAGAAGTGCTGAACTGAACTGACAGCATGATGTTAGACAAGCACCAAAATGTTGAGCCAAAAGCCATTTGCACTCTTCAGGTTTTAAAATGTAATGTTTGGAAACTCTTAACAAGTTCTCCAGCGTTCAACTCTCCATGCCTGAAGGGCACGGTACTGTCCCTCTGCTTGAAGGAATCCTGCCTTTCTTAAACATATAATTGAGAGAATTTCAGGGTGTTGAGAATATTCAGTGTGTGTAGCTCCATCATCTGGATCAGAAAGGCCTCTAGGGTGAAGTTCCCCTTTTTATCATTCACCAAGCATTAACCACTATCATTCCCCTAAACCTCAGGGTACAATTCTCAAGTGCTATGTTAATTACTATGCCTCCCTGTAATAAGAACCAAATTTGGGTTATATTTGTTGGCAGCATACAAGTCTCAGTGTCTGGTTAACATTCTCTTTTTTAATCCAGCAAGACTGAGGGATATGTAAGTATGTTTCACTTCTATTTATACAATTCATGAGAGATGGGACTTTCATTTTCATGGGGTTTTTTTTCCAAAAGAGAGCCTCTTAACGCCAAATGTTTTGCTTTAATGAAAGAGAGGTTCATCAAAGCTTTAGATTCTTTCATGTTAACTTGTTCTTTTGCCCTATCCTCTATCTGTTGTCTGTCACATTGCCTGGGCAATGTTTAATCAAATAGCATCATGAGAGCTGCTGTTAGCAGTCAATCAGAATGTTTAGGAGGGGAGAAGAGGGAATTTTGAATTGTGGAATCTAGTGACGAATGTGCTTTTGAAGCACCTGTTTGTGGAACCTAGTGAAAAATGTTCTTTTATTTCATTCCTGTCTTGTGGGTGGGAGTCTCTGTGTTGCTGAGCTCCGTAGTGCCCTCCGTCTTAATTGTGCTCTTCATCTCTGCCTGTGGATCATTTTTGCCTTCCCCCCCCCCCCCAGGTTTATTTTGGGAGAATCTCTCCCTCTTCTGCCCCCTTTCCTGGATTATTTTTGCCACCTGCTGCTGTATGTGCTACTGGTGGACACATTATTTGAGGAACTATTCTCTCTCAGACTGAAATCCTGTTGCTTAACATAGTAAGTGCCAATTATAATAGGCCTAATGAATCAGTAGGGATTGGTGAGACAAATCCTCCGTAAGTTCCAATGGATAGACTCTAGTTATATCTTACGATGTTGAACAATAGGATTTCAGTCCCTTTCTTTCTGTAAATGTGAGACTGATTCATTTACACATAAATCTCAAAACATAAATCTCAAAACATAAATCTCAAGTTCTTATAATACATGTTCCTGCATTCCTGGTATCCCATCTAAACGTTCTGATTTGAATGGCTGCCACACAATATAATAACAGTTATATTGGCTGCTCAGAACAGTGGTTCTCAGCCTTTGGTCCTCCAAATGTTTTGGACTTCAATTCCCAGAGTGTCAGGCTGGTTTGGAGCTTCTGGGAGTTAAAGTCCAAAATATCTGGAGAACTAAAAGTTGAAAACTGTTATCTTAGATGACTTGTATGAAAAGAGATTAAATAAGTTCATAGAAAATCGGCCAATTAACCATGATGGCTATACAGATGCAAAGGACAAACAAAACTAGATGCTGGAGACATACCACAGGGAAAAATCAATTGTTTCCTGCCTTGCTTTTTGGCTTCCTGGATGCATCTGGCAACAAGGTTAACTAGAGTATGGACTTAATGAACTTACCTTCCCTTTTTTAGATGGCCATGTGTATTAAGGTAGTTGCACAGCACACAGCTGTCTTCTCCTAATTCACCATTGCCATTTTATGCTTTACAACAGCTTCTACATATGTGATACATTAGAACAGGACATCAACAATATGCCAATTCTGATGGGGGGGAAAAGGCAGAACACTCTGAGCATGTCAAGCTCTGCATGTTAAACTCCTTTATTTCATGCCGCCATCATAATGATTACAGGAATAACCCAGCAATTGCTTTTGCAGTCTTGATGCCAAACAGATTTACTGCAGTCAGTTTTGTCACAAAAGAAGGGTACTTTATCTTGAAAGAAAAGCTTTTAAAATCACAATTTTCATCATGTCAGTGCCTACCGAACCAATTCCTAGAATGCTGCCCCCCCAAGAAAAAGGAAGGAAGGAAGGAAGATTACCCTCAATGAGCCCTGCCACTCTTTTGGAAGCATGCTGGGCTGCACAGCCTTGGGCCTTAATCTCAAGGTTCAGGCCTAGCAGCATCATTTGATCTTATGTTCTTAGCATTCAAAAAGTACCGTATTTTTCCCGTGTATAAGACACTACTTTTTCCTAAAATCATTACACTAAAAATTGAGGGGCATCTTTTACATGGAAGTAAGCTGAGATAGCTGAGGAGAGACCAAAACGGCACATACCTTGCCTCTATAAACAGGCTTCCTTCAGTCATGAGGCTTGGCTTCCTACAGTCAGGAGACTTAGTTTCCTCCAATCACAAGCCTTATGGAACTGATATCAGCTGATGCTGTACAAACCAATTGGAACACACCTCGTTGGAGGTGGAGCCTGTAGGCTCAGATGCAACAGGGACTCCTAATGTCCGAGCATTCTGAGCCCACAGGCTGAATCCTCAAAGCTAAGTTTTCTTAATTTTTGGGTTAGAAAAATGGGGGGGGGGGTGTCTTATAAACAGGGGCATGTTATAAACAGAAAAATATGGTAAGCCATAACCTATCTACTCATTGTACTAGGAGCATAAGGCATGGAAGTAGAGGACACTTTTTTTTCAAGATGTTTCTGGAAATGCCAGTCAGCTCAAAAACAATGCACACACTCCCCATGCATCCTGTTCGATAGCAAAAATGTTTCTTTTTGGCCACCAAAATTCATCCACAACAGGAGCTTCAAAATCAGATGTAGGGCTGGATGCAGTCCATAGGCTATGTGTTGTCCACCCCTCTGCTGTTTTTGTCTGTATTATGTATGTCCTGAATGTATCTGATTTGGACAGTGTGTAACTGGCAGTTTTGTGAGCTACAAGCATGGAGATTGGTGTTTACTATGGAATTTTGTATCCCCAAAGCCATAGATTTCTTCTTTTTTTCCTTTATTCAGAGCAAATTTATATTCCTTAAGAGTAAAGAAGTAGGTCTCAAAATCTGGCAAAATGTCACAGGTGGCAGCAGTGATACAATTGCATGTGTGTGCTTAATTAATCTGCACACATTTATAAATATCCCTGAATTCGGCTTTTCAGGGCACTAGAATTCTGCTTATCATCTTGAAGAATTTTTATTATTTTAAGAGCAAAATTCTTAAAATAATAAATCCATCAACTGGTGGATTGGTTGAATTACACTGAAAAAAGTCTCTTTAAAATTGTTTCCCACATAAGCATTTATTGTCAGAAATTATGAGCAATCCTAAAAACATGTCATAAATGTGCTTTGGAATAAGATGTCTAAAGGTGAAGCTGGCAATTAAACACCCAATACATGATCCTCCTCAGTTTCTTCATCTCACTTTTTGATCATTTAGCTTTTGTGTAGTCCTACAAAGGACTAGAGTTTTGTTTTTGTTTTTGTGGGGTTTTTTACTACGAATTCCACGGTTCTCCTTCCTGGGGAGTCCCATCTGCAGGACCCAGGCCTTACAAAAACCAAAATTGTGCTCAACTGGATAGGCCTAAATTCCTGTTTGAAACAGACGCTTCCTGGCAACCATAAGGGCAGCTTCCTTCTCAAACAGGAACTTAGGCCTACCCAAAGCATGAAGCCTGACAGCTGGGTATTCTCTTCAGGTGAGCACAATTTAGGTATCTGTACAGTTTGTGTCCTACAGGTGGAAGTTCTAGAAAGAAGAATTATGGGATTTGTAAGTCCAGAAAATCCAAAATGCACATCCCCTACAAAGGACTAGGTTTGAAAGCCAGATAACATATTCTGCTGCGTCCATTTGCATCATATGTGGTATATTTCATGTTTTCTCCCAAATTAATTCAACTATTCCCAGATAACTTCAACCTGCACCTGCCTTCAATGTAATCTGACATCCGTTCCCTGTTGTTATATCTGAAATAGATGTCATTATGTTAACCAGTTGTATTAACCAATCTAAAGCAAGTGAGTTGACTCTGTATAATTCATATATGATGCCAACAATCGGGGGGAAATCTATCTAAGGAAAGAAGCAAGTTTTGTGTTCTGCTCTGAAGTTCTCTATTGGAATCTGTGTTTCCAACTCATATAGAAATGCATATGCTCTTCTTTTTAATGTGACATTTTCTTCAGCTCCATGATCTCCAAACCTACCTGTCTAATGCCTCTTTCTGCTAGTGAAAGCTGAAAGCTGTTTTATTTATTTTAATATTAATTAACATGATTGTCATATAAAAATAATTGTGGTTTCTGTTTATAGTGCTTTTAATTACTTCATTATGTTATATTTTATAAATATAATATAGTCATATAAAATAATATTATATATATATTAAAGTCTAAGCAGCCCTGGGCATGATTTGGTAGAAAAGCAAGGTGTGCATCTTTCTAAATTCATTAGCTGAATGTTTTTCTTATTCACCTTTTGTTTAGGTATATCAAATATTCATGACATTGTGTAAGCCATGGTGAGTGAATTGCTTCCTCTGTATTTTCTGCCTTCCCAGTGTATTTAAATCAGAGTTAGTTCTGATAATAGAAATAGGCCAGATCGACACATACCTTCTAATCCTTTCCCAATCTGCAGTCACTCCAGTTGCTTCACATGATCTCACCCCTGTGTTTGCATTTCCTCCCCCCCCCCGATAGCAATATTAAGTTCTGCTTTCACTATATATTGCTCTAGATTAATTCCAGAGCAAAAGGAAAGGTGGGTGTTGTGCACTGTCAATTCAGAAGCTTCTTAATCAGCTTTGACATGGCATTTTTCTGACATGTAGCTCCAGCCAAAGAGCCAATTTTATCTTTTTCTCTCTTCCCCCTGCAACACAGTTAATGCAGTTATGAAAGTCAACAACTTGTAAGTGTTGACAGAACTACAGCAGTGTACTACCTATGCCGCCATCCTGTATCCTCAGAGGATTCAGAGTAAGAGGCACGGGAGACCTGACCTGTCCTTTGCCATCTTTATAGACAGGCAGAACAGACATAGTGGTGATACAACAAAAAGGAGGCAAGAGGGGCAATTACTGCCATCTCGCAGTCAGACTTAACATTATGAAGGAATGCACATTTCCTCTGACTGACTTGTTCTCCCTACCAGTTTGGAATTTCCTCAGAAATACCATATTTTTCCATGTATAAGACACTACTTTTTCCTAAAATCATTACACTAAAAATTGAGGGGCGTCTTTTACATGGAAGTAAGCTGAGAACACGGAGAGAACAAAACGGCCCATACCTTGCCTCTGTAAACAGGCTTCCTTCAATCACGAGGCTTAGCTTCCTACAGTCAGGAGACTTAGCTTCCTCCAATCACGAGCCTTATGGAACTGATGTCAGCTGATGCTGAACAAACCAATTGGAACACACCTCGTTGGAAGTGGAGCCTGTAGGCAGTGCTCAGATTCAACAAGGATTCCTAATGTCTGAGCATTCTGAGCCCAGAGGCTGAATACTCAAAGCTAGGTTTTCTTAATTTTTGGGTTAGAAAAGGGGGGGTTTCTTATAAATAGGGGTGTCTTATAAATGGAAAAATACGGTACATGGCAAGGCAATGAGACTTGCAAAGTAAGTCCATGTTTGGCTTCCAATGACGAATCACAAAATGAAAAGCCAAGACACAGAGATGAGGAAAACCACATGCAGTGAGAAAGAGGCATGTTTTACCACTTGAGGGAATACCTCTTCTACAAACATGCTAGAAGTAGTGACCCTCAATAGTGGAAACAGCCATGATGGATAGCTCACTAGTTTAGGGCATCTGGCTGCTGAGCCAGAGGTTGGGAGTTCGATTCTCCACTGTGCCTCCCTGACAGGAGCTGGACTTGATGATCCATAATGTCCCTTCCAGATCTGTAGTTCTAAGATTATAGTAGCTTCCACTAACAATTACTGTGCAGCAATGCTACAGAGAAACAATTTGACAAAGCCAAGAACACAAAACAGTTTCAAATTACTTCTGTTTCCTTATATGGAAGTAGGAAAAATGATCAGCAATGAAAATCCAATTATCTCTCTCTCTTTTTTTTTATTTTAAGCTTCCTCAATTGTAGCCTATTGCTGGATTTCAAAAATACATTGGACATCTCTCTTTTCCCCCATTTAGACAACTCAGCCACATGCCTGAAAATGCTCTTTGGATGTTCTGCCGAGTCCTCCTAAAAGAGAATTGGCAAAGACAGAAGACATCCAGTTTCCTTAGGACACTGTACCTTTGAAATGGGAGCAGAAAGTTGCTTTGTCTTTGGTAAGTGAGCAAGTGATATACGGAGGACAATAGAAACTCAGGCGATACCAGATTGGTTAAAGCAAGATGGCTGGTGGAGCATCCCTTCTTGTATTCTTGTTTCCTGGTTTCTTTAAATCAATTAAAATGTAGTTTGAAAGGAACAGAAATTTCTAGAGGTGTGTGTGTGTGTGAGAGAGAGAGAGAGAGAGAGAGAGAGTGAGTGAGTGAGAGAGAAAGAAAGAGAGAGAGAGAGAGAGAGATTCCACTTCCACATACTGACTCAAAAACTACTCTCATGAATTTGGGACCATCATTTCCAAAATCTCCAATTGAAGAGAAAACCTTGAAAGTGCAGATGCACAACGCTGCACTCAGCAAGGTGGTCTGTTCTGAAATATGCCATTAATAGAAAGCAAGTCAAACACAAGGTCAAGTGGATGAAACAAGAGCCTCATGGAAAGGGCACACAGGAGTAGCGAAGTGGAACTTACTCTAGAGAGCAAGAGGAGAATAAAAGAAATCTCCAAAGGAAAGGGACCACATCAGTCTGAGCACCGGTGGTGGCTAGAGGCATGCCGGTTACAGAGTCTCTACTTTAATTGATTTTCAGGATGCAACAAATAGGAATGGTGTTGCATTCCAGTCAGCCGTATGTGTAGGGTCTTATCTACTCGAGTGAGAAAGTCAAAAATGGTTTGGAGTAATTACCCTCTAATGTAGTGGAGGCAAACCTTTTTGGGCTCGCGTGCCCAAAATGAGGGGGGGGGGGAGAAACCAGTGGCTGTCGTGCCGCCCGGAAGTCCGGAACCGGAAGTGGCGGTTTCAGGGGGAATCATAGGGACGGACCCAGAGGACCAGGAACAGGAAGTTTAAGGGGGAATCATAGCGACGGACCCAGAGGACCAGGAAGTGGCAGCAGAAGGGGGAATCCCGGCTGCAGCCGGCTCATAAGGTTTGCCTCCACAAGGAAGGGTGGGTGGGCCAATACCTCGCGTGCCATAAGAAAGGACTTCGCGTGCCACCTGGGGCACGCGTGCCATAGGTTTGCGCCATCACTGCTCTAATGGTTTGCAGTAGAAAGTGGTACACCGTATATACACTAGCCCAGCGATGGCGAACCTATGGCACGCGTGCCACAGCTGGCACGTGGAGCCCTTTCTGCCGGCACGCGAGCCTTAGGTCGCCAGATCGCTACTCCCCCCGCCCCGCGCAGCCAAACCTGAGAAGGTGTATGTGTGTGTAGGGGGGGAGTAAGGAGACCTTCCCTTCCCTTGAATCCTGCGAGCACCGGTGGATGGAAACAAAGGAACGCGAGAAAATAACTTGCCTTCCGCCTCCCTCTAATGACGTAAGACACCCCCTCCCTCCCTTAAAGGGACAAAGTCCCAGGTGGGACTGGAGAGGAAAAGGGGGCGGCGCTGGAGGCAGGCAGGAGGTGGAGGAGAATAACGCCCCTGCAAGGGCTTCATCAGGTGCGTGTGTACAAGACCCCTGGTGCTGGCAGCGGATCCGGAGTGGGGTCTTGAGGCACCTCCGTGCCGGGATTCCCCCTTCTGCTGCCACTTCCGGTCCGCCGCCGCCACTTCCAGGTCTGCCACCGCCGCCACTTCCGGGTCCGCCACCCGCTGTTTTTTTTTTTCCCCAGTTTGGGCACGCAAGCCCAAAAAGGTTCGCCACCACTGCACTAGCCTAACAAGCTGGGAAATATTTTGGAACAAGCACTGGGTCTGATTTGATATCCTAGGATAATCTTGGAGGACTAACATGGAGGTAAACACATTTGTATCCACCATGAGAAGAAGAGACAGAATCATTCCACCTCTGAGAGTTGAGGGTCACAGCTCATGGACCAGATTTTCACATAGTTTAAAAAAAAATGTTTAAGCAGAGGTGAAGTGGAACAAAATAGATATTATACAGAACGAGAAGGAATAACATAAAACTCATAAAAATGACTGCCTCTGACTTTTGTGGTAGTCTCTCACAGTTCCTTCACTGCTTAATATTTTATTGCGGAACGTGGGTTACAATCTTTCTGTTGTTCAGCTTCTGGAGGAAGGTTTCCTGGGTTGATGAACAGTGGTCTTGATCGTTTCACCTTTGAGAACACAATTTATGGCCAAACTGGATGTGGCAGCAAATCTGTATTTGCATTTAGTGTACATATTTTCAGAAAATACAAATACAATCTGTTGGCACTAGGAGCTAATGGGAGTTGTAATCGGAGTGCAAATAGACATTTCAGCAGTGTGATTTGTATTATGATTACAATACAACAGGACAAGATGAATTCCCCTTCCTGCCTGCTCCAATTCCAATAATATAAACTCTCTCGCCAGCAGTTGCTATTTGTGGGTTTTTTTAAAATACACCTAAATACAAAGGTGCATTTTATATCATGCTCCTTTAACAGGAGCCACTTTTCAGCCCCTGGGATCCTCTGGGGCTGCACACATTGCCACAAAGTCGAAACTGATGGCCAGAAATCCACTTCAAGCTTTAGAAAAATGGGTAGAGGAGGCAGAGAGTGCAGCAGAGGGAAGGTAACCCTACAATCTATTTAATATGTGGATTTCTGATCTTGGAGGTTTCCAGGAGATGCAATACAATTCCCCCCCCCCCCCCCAGAAAAAGAAGTAGCCACAAAAGGGATACCAGCCACAAAAGCAGTCTGGGGCATGTCATCCCAGGGCCATACTTGGCTCCTCACCCGGTCTATACTAATTCTTCTTTTGTGTGTAAGAATTTGTGATAGGAATTAGAGGTGGGGTTATTCGTATACGAATACGAATATCCCCGCACAGGTGGTGTTAACGAGGGTCCAGCCCCATGGGGCCGGACGGTTCACTCACCGATCCACCGCGGAAGCAGATGGTGTGATTCTACCAATGGCTCCGCAGCATGCGATCTGCTCGCCACTCCTGGCAGGAGGCGGGAGGACAAGCCTCGCTGCAAAGTCGAAGAGTGGCGAGCGGATTGCGCGCTGCGAAGCCATTGGTAGAATCGCGCCATCCACGGCGGATCGGTGAGTGGACCGTCTGGCCCCATGGGGCTGGACCCTCGTTAACGCCACCTGTGTGGCGATATTCATATACGAATACCCCCACCTCTAATAGGAATGCACCGATACCACATATCTGGAAGAAAACAAAGAACATTCACCTGGAAACACAGAAACATTTCCTTTCAAGCAACTTACACTTTCATTGTTTATTCCTTAAATCAAAGTGTGTGTGTGGTGGGGAGAAGTATGATATAACTTGTTTTGTTTTAAAAGAGGGAACAGCTTGTTTCCATGACATTTATATACTAAGCTTTCTCTAAATGACAAGCATATTGGTGAAACACAATATTTTCGTGCCCTTTTTTCTCCTTTGATCTTTATTTAGTGTCTTTGTGTAATAATCGAGAGACGTGAGGTTATATGCAAAGATCCCTTATATGAATTGACAGGCTGCCTGGAAGGTGTTATGTGGGTTGCTTGCCTATTTAAACCGCCTGGTGAATTTAACCACTTGCTCGCCATACATTGACCATCTGGCACCATGTCTGAATGCAAAATTAGTCCCAGAAATTCTAAAGATAGGTCATGCTGTCAAACGAGACGAACATTGTTTTAGAATTGTTATCTCCTTTTCTTAGGAACTTGGGAAATTTTGTTCTGTAAGGACTGAGTGGCAGGATACCTCACTAAATTAGGTACCTGACTGTGGAGCCAAAGGTTGGGAGTTTAATTCCGAATTGTGCACCCCAGGAGAAAAACCAGCCAAAGTAACCTCGGCAAGCTGAAGAATCCCAGAGTGCCCCCAGAAGAAGGGAATGGTAAACCATTTCTGAGTATACCTAGAAAACCCTGAAAAGGATTGCCATAACTCAGAATTGACTTGACGAAATATAATTATTATTGCTATTAAGGACAGGTTAGGGGTTTCTTATAAAAAAAAATTTAGCACCCCACCAATCCATAAATCCCATGATTTCTCAGAAGAAGTAATTGCTGCTAAAATTATAAGAAGGTGTCTTATTCTAGACTGTCTATCCAGCCCAGTACTTTTTGCTGCGACTGGAAGTGATCCTCTAGGGTCTTGGGCAGACAAAATCTTTCACATCACATCTTATCTAACCTTATAAAATAAAGAGACTACAGGAACTGAGCGATTCCCAGTATGATATGATGGATAGAATTATGGACTAGGACTCAGAAGACCTGGATTCAAGTCCCTAATTGGCTATGGAAACTCACCAGAGAGTGGAACTGGTAAAACCATTTCTTAAATATCTCACATACCTTGAAAACCCTATTAGAGTCAGATATGACATTACGGCACGTAACACACAGGAATTGACCCTGGGAACTTTTGCATCTGAAACGTGGTCTACTACAAAGCTGTAAGCCTTCTGAAATGGCATAAAATGTGTGTAGCGTAGATATGGTCTAGCCAGGATACATGAGGGCAGGGATAGATTTGCCACCTAGCTTTGTTAACCTAAGGAAGATCAGGTGTCCAGAACAATGTTAGACTTGGATGCTCACTATTAGAGCATGGTGAGGAGCAAAGTCATATCTTCACATTTCTGTTTCTGCTCTATTTGCCTTGCCTGGGCTGTTCTTCTTGGTGATCTGCTGGGAGCCTAAGAGGTCTGAGGTCAGAGACATAAAGAAGTAGCTGGAGCTGGGACAAATCAAGTGAGACCAGAGGAGCAAGGCTCAAAGAGAAAGTTGCCTCAACCGAAATGAATTGGGTTTTTTTCTTTCTTTCCAGAACAACTTTCAAAGTACTAATCTCTTGACATCCACAAATGCCCAGCTGGAACTTAAACTCTGTTCTAGCAAACTGGGGCAGCAAGGACAAAACACTCCATACAGGTAAGCAATGGAGGAGGATGTGGCAGCAAAGAGGATCCCACATTCTCCATCTCTTCCACACTTAACCCTGCAAAGCCTCGTGCAGCACATCCTCACCTATATGGTATCCCCTGGCCTTGAAACATCTTGAGAATGCCCACATAAACCACTTTCTGTTACTCAGCAATGAGTAGCAGTGCTTCCTAAGATGACATGGGGTAGGTATGGACTGTGCCAGGAAAACGAGGTGGAGCTGTAGCCACAAGCCCCTAAATTCAGAGAATCCCCTTCATGAACTGGGAAAGAGGATGAGGAGCACAGTCACTTGTGTTGATGGACATGATTTCGGGGTTTGAAATTTAAGTGTGTATAGAGTGTTAAAATAATTAGGGGGTATAGAAAAAATCAAGGCTTTAATAATTGGTTGTTGTGGGTTTTTCGGGCTCTTTGGCCGTGTTCTGAAGGTTGTTCTTCCTAACGTTTCGCCAGTCTCTGTGGCCGGCATCTTCAGAGGACAGGAGTCAGAACTCTGTCTGTGCTTTGGTGCAGTTTGTTTGGATAGTTGAGTATTTATAGCTGTGGGATCAGCTTTTGTCCTTTTCAGGAGATGGGTGATTGTGGTGATCAGCGTGTTTTTTTGTTGTGGGTGTATTTTTGTGATAAGAGGGAGAGATTATCTGTCACTGTGATTGATGGGTGTTGTTAGCTGGTCTTTTGTGTGCAGTGATCACTGGTCCTTGTAGCTGGGTAGAGTTCATTGACCTTTTGCAGGCTGTATTTTTCAGTGCTAGGAAGCCAGGCTTTGTTGAGTTTTAAACTTTCTTCTTTTTTTGTTGAAGCTCTGCTGGTGTTTGTGGATTTCAATGGCTTCCCTGTGCAGTCTAACATAATGATTGCTGGTGTTTTGATTATGTCTCTTTTTTGCTGTGGGTGGTGCTTGGAGCTTTTGTGTAGGTACCGGTCTGTGTGGGTGGGTTTTCTGTAGACCTTGTGTCCCAATAGGAGGTCAGTTTTGCGTATGACCATGACATCTAAGAAAGGGAGTTGGCCCTCTATTTCTTTTTCCATGGTGAATTGTATATTTGGGTGGATGCTGTTGAGATGGTTTAGAAATTCTTCCAGTTTTTTTTCACCGTGGTTCCAAATTGCGAAGGTGTTATCCACATATCGGAACCAGACTGTGAGTGCGAAGGGTGCCGAAGCCAGGGCCTGTTTTTCGAAATGTTCCATGTAGAAGTTTGCTATAACTGGGCTGAGGGGGCTCCCCATGGCCACTCCATCTGTCTGTTCATAGAATTCATTATCCCACTGAAAATAGCTGGTCGTTAGGCAGTGTTGGAAAAGGGCCTTGATGTCTTCTAGAAAGATCTGCTGGATGAGTGTCAGAGTGTCCTTTATCGGTACCTTGGTGAATAGGGATACTACGTCAAAGCTGATCAGTCTGTCCCTGGGGTTGAGTTTTAGGGTGCTGATCTTGCTTATGAAATGTCCAATGTGGGTCTGTAAGAGGGTGGCTAGGTATTTTGCTAATTCATATGTTGGGGAGCCGATGGCACTTACAATGGGCCTGAGTGGGATTGAGTCTTTGTGGATTTTGGGGAGTCCATATAGTCTTGGTGGGATAATTGTTTACTGTAGTTGTTCCAAAACAATTAGCTGGCTCTCCAGCTAAGCAAGGTCAGTTTACCATAACAATCCTGATAGTTGAACTTGTTTTGCAAATAATGACTGGACATGGATAAAGGATAAAGATTTTTTAATTTGCACTCTTTAAATTAGAATATTCTGACTTGCCAGATTTCGGGGGGGGGGGGGGGCTAGACTTTTTATGCTACCAGTCCTTGTTCCTTCAAGCCTTGCAAAATGTTTTAGTCACAACAACGATGTGATAGCTGAAGTAGCAGCTTGCCAGATTTTCAGTTATAAACCATTAGAATTATAACATGTGCTTGAATAATTGGATTTCCTATTGAAAATGTTTTCTTGGATCTCCAAGCCTTGCAGGAAAAATTGTTTATAGTAAGAAGGGAAATATAAACAACTGATGAATTATAAATATAAATATAATCATCATCATAAGGCAACTTCATGCTATGCCACACACACACCAGATACCAACAACATTTGTCATGGATTTCCCTCCATAAATACAAATTGGCACAGACTGACTTGACTAGGCAAGAATATTATTTAGAATTTTTCTATGTTTATTGTTAATATGCTTAGAGGCTAGAAAATTATTTTCTTTAATATATTTTTACTTTTAAGAACTTCAGTATTTTAAGAGCTGCATTCTCTGCTTTGTTTTTTTTTCAATGTGCCTTTTAAGGCTATAAGCTCTTGCATTTTAAAATGTAACTTAAAACATTCTTTTTGACATTTTATTGCACTTTTGCTCCTGTATTTTGAATTGAATTCTGACTTAAGTACTTACCTACAATTTTACATTTATTTCTCATATATTAAGTATTTGTGCCTACTGTTCTTCCATAGCTGTAGGACATTTGTATTTTTTACAACAACCTTGAAGCATTTTTGTATATATGGAACATAGAAGCAATGTAGAATAAAGCTTGTAGAATTAAATAAGCTGATGTTGCCTGGAATTACTGCAATAGTGAGAAGACTTATACCTTGATACTCAGATGGATTTTGATATGCTTGTCAATGATTGTCTGGTTTCATTATGGAATTAACCCTTAATTGGGATGAATGCCAGCTGTAATGAACACAGTCTTCGCATTTTTCTCAAGAGGTTTATAAAGTTTAATACGTCTCTTAGAGGTATGTTCAGGCATCAGAATCTCTGACCTGATAACCAAACATGACAGGAGACCATCAGGAGACTGCACACTTACTGCAAGTGTGAGAAGCTTGAACATAACAACAAGTGATGGCAGCCTAATCCGATTCACTAGGCCTACACAGTCTCAGGTAATGTCTGTACCTCCTGCTATCCATTATATCTCACCATCATTATGACTCTTCTGTCTCACCACAGGCAACCAGGAAGGCCTTCCACTGTCATTGAGGAGAGACAACATCCCTATACCAGACTCATCATGGGAAAACGTTTTGCAAGCTTATTTAAAGATAATGAAGCTGAAAGAGCAGCTAGTGGACAATTTTTGGTATCAGACATCAAATCCCTTCCATCATGGTTTCCAGTATCTGCTTCTGTAATTAAATTATATTTAGTCACTTAAGAATAAGGCACCAGGGCAAAATTTTCTTCCACCTGAATTATTTAAGACTAATGTAGACTGGTGGGCTTCAGTTATGCCTATTCACCTATAGAAATGATACAGACTGTATCTCAAAAGTCTGAAACCTAAGTATAATAGTACCAATGTACAAGAAAGGTGATAGAACCCTACAAGTTATAGACCAATCAATCTGATAGACATTTTAGCTAACATCTCTGCTAGGTATCTTCTGCAAAATGCAGAAGACTGGGCAAGGAACTTGATTTGCTGGCCAAAGAACAGGAAGGATTTAGGAAGGGTAGGTCAGCCATGAATAACTGTTACACTGTGGAAAGGACCATCTCTGCTCAGTGCCATGCTGAATGGCGCTTGAAGAACAAAAATAAACAGAACCCTATTTTTATTTGTTTCTCTCTGGATTTATTCCTTCACTGTTACCATTCAATAAAAGCTGTGAGAGTTTAAGTGATGTGTTTCTTCTGATGGTTACCAGATCAAGAGCCATTCCCCACCAGTTCCTCATCTGTCTTTGCTAACACAGGACATAAGTGAATCCATAGATTGTTCTTCATAGGATCATAGAACTGTAGAGCTGAATTCAGGGACCCTCCCCAATGAGTCCAACCCCCTAACAAAGGAGGAAATGTACAGCTGAAGCATCCCTGACAGGTGGCCATTCAACCTCTTTAAAAACTTCCAATGAAGAAAGTCCATCATCTTCTGAGATACTCCATTCCATTGTTGAACAGCACTTAACATCCTGGAAGTTATTTCTAATGCTTAATCAGAATATCTTTTTTGTAATCGGAATACATTACTTTGGACCTTACTATCTGGACCACAGAAAAACAAGTTGCTTCCATATAAGAGCCCTTCCAATATAGACTATGGTATCACCTCTTGGCCTTTCCTTCCCTAGGCTAAACATAACCAACTTCCTCAATAGTTTTTCTTAGAGCTTTGTTTCCAAACCTTTTACCATGTTGGTCACCCTCCTCTGGATATTTTCCAGCTTATCAGTATCCTTCTTAGAGGGCCACTATATTGATAAACAATGCAGGGTATACTCCAGAATTGGGGACGGTCAGATTTGCATTATTTTCCATTGACTACACAATGTACCACTCAATGCAAATCAGCCTGGGGTTCCTCTCCACAACCTGCAGTTTTTTCCTCTGCCACTGGGGCTTCTATGTTTTTGATAGTGAATATATTCACATTTCTTCAGGAAATATGATTTCCCAATGTGGAGGGAGCTGTAGCTACTCTGTTTCAAGACATTCCACCCAGTTATGGCAGCAGTGAGAGAGGTAGAACAGTGGGGAAACTGACTGCTGTTTAAACCCTCTCCTTCCCAAGCCTGGTGCCGGTTTTTGGGTTTTTTCCCTTCTTCCTTTCTTTTCCTTCCTGTTCCCTGCTTGCTTCCCTCTCTTCCTCCCTTTGGCTTGTTGCCCCAGTTTTAGGGTACCTAGATGACCAAAGGGGGAAAAAAGAGTAATGAGTCAGCAGAGAGAGAGAAGGAAATTATCAATCAGCCTTTCCCCCCATCTTGTTAAGATAGTTCTGCTGTAACCGTGCCTCTTACAAATCTGAATGGCCCACAAAGAGCTACCTTAACAAGCTGCAAATAAGACTTGAGTGCCAATCCCCCCCCCCCCCCCGCTGACTCCTATATAGTTGGATGAAATGAATTAAACCAGGGAAAACTGACTTCCTGGGGGTGTGGTCATAGCAGATCCATTCACATTTTTCTCACTAGGTAGTCACACTCTTAAAACTGCGGGCCCAGAACTGGACACAGCATTCCAGGTAAAATCTGAGCCAAGCAGGACAGAATGGTACTATTATTTCTCTTGATCTTGAGACTGTGCCTCTGTGGATACAATGTAGTATTTCATTTGATTTTTTTGTGTGTGGTTGTATTACATTGTTGATTCATGTTTCCCTTTTGGTTTGCTAAGGCCCACAGATTCTTTTAACACATATATGCCAAGCCAATTGCCCCCCTCCTATATTTGTGCATCTGATTTTTCCTGCTTCAGTGTAAAACTTTACATTTTACATGTAATTTGTTTTGTTTGCTTTGGTTGAGTTCTCCAATCTGTTACAGTCATCTTGAATCCTGGTTCTATTATGCAGCCTCCCAGTTTTATCATCTTCACATTTGATGAGCATACTATTAATGCAGCCATTTATAAAGATGCTGTAGAACAACAGGCCTAGGAGAGAACCATGCAGCACTCCATTTGTCAATCCTCTCCAGGATGATGACAAACTATTGGTGAGCACTCCTGATATACAACCTGTCAACCAGTTACACATCTACCTAATAGTAGCATTATTTTGCTCATATGTTATAAGCTTGGCCACAAGAATAGCAAGAATATATTTGGTGTATCTCAATTACATCTGCATGTTCCTTTAGTACACTTGGACGCAGCTCATCTGGGCCTACAGTCTTGAATTTATTTGAAGTGCCTATGTGTTCACGTATCACTTATTTTGGGAAACAGCCCCCACTTCCTCTTTACATTAATTGCCCTAGGTTGAGCAAGTCACATTGGTTTGCATTGCACAGTCTCTCTCACACACACATCAGAGAGTGTGAGTGTGTCCCAAATATTTCCTTGGAATCCTGTAGGTGTAGATTAAATCTGAAGATTCATATGTGTTTAGCCTATGTTTTTTCAGTGAGCTACAGTTCCACACATGAATAGTGCATATGTGAGCTCCCAATCTCAGATTAATGGGATTCAGAGTAAAGTACATATGTGCCTGTTAAGATCCTGTGGAAGAAAATAAGTGCCCAGTTGAGAGTCACTCTCCTGGGACTGTAGCTTTGATGCTGGTCTGAAGCGTGAGGCAAGGATTCGAGTTCCACTGCCTGTTCCTTTTCTATCCAGCCTTACTGTATGCTTTGAAGAAATCTTACTAATACATCTCAAGGCAGGAATAAAATGAGCCTCTCCCATTATATGTCTGTTTCCTAATGTGCAACTTGCACTGTTCCCTCCTATAACCTTGCCATTGCTATTGCTATTCTTTCCTGTCTGTACAGCTACCTGCCCTGCTTTTCAAAGTATTTGCTCCAGTTCCACAGGACAAAGCTGTGGACATGTTTTGTTAAGAGCATTGGCTCCATGGAAGCACAGATCGCTGCAATGGGACTCTGTTCTTCTCTTGGATTGTGCATGCCAACCTCCTTAATTGTTGGCAAGGTGTTGTCAGCTGTATGCTTTCTGCCTTAGGTGCTGGTGAGAGAAGAGAAAATTGCTCATGGGAAATGTTTCATATATTTGAAATAAGAATATATATTAGGACCATTTGGTCTTCAAGATGAAATCCGAAATACTGGCTGCAGTTCTTAACAAGATGAGCCAATGTATATATTATCCAATTAGATTATTAACAAACACCTTGTGTTTTTTTCCATGAGCTCTGCAGATTGCTCCCACTTTCCCCTGCATTTCCCCCTCTGCAAATCAGGTGCAGATGGTGTGTTGTTAGTGGAAGATTCCTCTGGCATTCTCATGGATCTGTAGGGAGTTTCTGCTGTCAAAAACAAACCATCCAACCAACCAGCCTGATGACAAAAAATGGGACCCATAACATGACAATATTGCAAACATTCAGTGTGGCATAGTGGATTGAGTGTTGGACTCAGAACACCTGCACTGAAATCCCCATTCTGCCATGGAATCTCAATTTCTTTCTTTGTTCATGTCAGATGGACTGCAGAACAATTAAATAAATATGTCAGACAATTTTCACCCTATAACAGACAACATCAAGAGCATTTGGAAGGGAAACCCATGGGGGGGGGAGTGAAACTGGTAAAGCCACTTCTTAAATATTTCCCTTACTAGAAAGCTCCATTAGGGTCACTATAAGTTGGTTCCAACTTGATGGCACATAGCACACATAATGTGAGAATATTACTAGAAGTGTAATATGAATGACAAATGTCATCATTTATTTATGTGCAGCAGCAATGCACTTGGTTGCTTCATAGGACTCCCCTCTACCCATTTTATTTTGAAAATGATCCTGTAAGGCTTAGCTGAATAATACAGATTGATCCCAGCATACCAAGTAAGGTTTGCATCTCCCTGTTGCACATCCAACCATTACACTGTACTGGCACTCTCAGATGAGTGCTGACTGTATAAATGATTCCAAGGGTAAGATACACTGGTAGAAAAATAATGCAACAATTAATGTGCTTAATCTGTGTAATGCAAAAAATCTGCATTGATCAGATAGTCCAATTTGCATATTGTACAACATTATATTATATGCAGATTAGGCAGCCTGGATTTGAAGAACATGGCAAATTCAGTGGGACTTACTCCCAGGAAGAAGTATTAAGGGTTAGAGAACTGCTTTTTAAAAATGAAATCTGGGAATCCAGACCAGCAAATAGTCCAAATGTAGTAAAATTATACCATAGTTTTCACTTTGAGAGTTGTCATGATGTCAGTACAACCTGGGCTTGTACTCAGTTCAGGTTCACGAATTTAATGATAATTAAATGCAATTATTTGATTTAAATTGCCATCAAGTGCTGTGATAATTTGATGACTATTTAGCCCTAAGGCATAGTTGCAAGAAAATAATCACAGAGTGACTTTCCAACTCTTATAATGCCCCATAGGCATAGAAAGTTTTCTTTTATTTTAAAGCGAACTGGAATGGTACTTTTTCAAATTAAAATTCTCCCCCTTTAATTATATCATCCAAATATATACACAGATTTTCATTTGTACAAATATATTCTTTTAATTAAATGCAGATCTTTCTAAATGACCTGCACTTCATTGCTCCATTTCAATGGTAAAACTATACTGCAGGTCACAGAATGGAGCTTCTTTCATCTTTCTCCACTGACTTTTTGTCAGATAAGCAGAACCAAAATATCTTAGAATAATGGAGGACAAGAACACCAGAGCTGAACAGATGCAGGAGTCATCTGTTTTGAGCAATTAGTTAAGACCTCTCCATGATAAAAGTTATAGCGCACCTATTTGCAGCTTCTAAAAAGATAGAAGCTCATCCCCACTGTCTCTCATTCTAATTTCCTCATTTTTTTGAGCCTGCTTCCTAGATAAGTGATCCTATAGCATTCAAAATGTAGAACAGTATGGCTCCATTTGTGTCCTGTCTCATTCTCTACACAGATGGGTTGCACTAGCCCTAATATCTCCCAGAAGACTGGTGAACAGCATGAATCATTTAGCTTCAGATGCCTTGCCTTCAGTGTACACTTGCACAGAACTACTGTGAGCTTGCGCCCTTGAAAACCTTCAGTACTTGCTAATCACCTTCACTCTGACAGTGTAACAGACCTCTGCAAGGGGGCCCTTTATGTCCTAACAAAGTGCTTTGCTTCAGTAGTTTGCCTGGGCTCGTGTGGAAGTTTAACTGCATTCACGTGGCATCATGAATAGGAAGAGAAACATTCAAGATAGTACAAGGTGTATTAAATGTTCAAATTGTTTTGTTTTTAACTTCCACATAAACACTACCGCTGTGCTCAGAAAATATGGCCATAGTTGTTGTAGGCTTGCAGGTCCATAAGAAGTCTGTGTGGTTCTTCTTGTGTTGTTGTTGCCGTTACGTGCTGTCAAGGTGCTTCCGACTTATGGTGAGCCTTGTGATCTCCTGTCTGCTTGTGATCGCCTGTCAAAGCCTGGTCCACCTTGAGCATGCAGGGATGGCCTGTGAAACTGACTCAGTTGTCCTTGGTTGCCTTTTTCTTCAGCTTTGCAAGCTTCTACAACTCTTTGGACTTGAGAGCAATCAAGCAAGTCAGGAGGCACTTAAAACACAATTGGATGAAACAGCAGAGTAAATACAAGATGCTGTCTTATCCTCCATGCCATTTGACCTTTACATGAAACTGCTTAGTGAGGTGATTCAGGGAGCTGGGGTCCATGTTGTCATCAGTATGCTGATGACACACAATCCTGTTGCTTCTTTTCTTCGTAACCATCTGGGGTTGTGGGAGGGCTGCTAGACCAGTATCTGGCTGCAGCAGCGAATTGGAAGAGAACTAGCAAACTGAGGCTCGATCCATATAAGGCAAAGGGACTGTTCTGTGGTCCAGATCAGTGTGATTCAATCTGTTTTGGAGGAGGCAGCACAGCCCCTGAAAAACCAAGCGCATCACTTGGAAACGTGCTTATATCCATCGCTCTCATCAAAGGCTCAAGAGGCCTTTGTGGTACAGCATGCCTTTTACCCCCTAGAGGACAGCGTTTTAAATATGACACCATTTTCTACAGTAAAATACTCAAGAATTATATATTAATTACTGGATAATAATAACACAGAATCAAGGGATCCAATTTTGTTGTTCAATTTTTTTAATAAGAGTTTGGTCACTGGTTTCTTAGGTGCAGTAGGAGCTGCATTCTCCCTTGCAGAGATGTTAACCAACTATAGTCCAGACGGTAAGCTCAGTCCTAGCAGCATTTAATGTTCAATAACGGCAGGGATCCAAAGAGCAGGTGGCGAGTATCAAGCTGATGAGTAACTTGTCCACATTGTGAGACTACATGAGCTGAAACCTATCCAGAACAATATGAGTTGATGGAACTCTGGCTGCATTCATCTCTGACTCTGTCAAAATGACGACATCCCGGTTGGAATGCCTACGAGTCATTTTGTCTGGGAAAAACGGATGCCAATTAGTCACAGTGAGCCATCCAAGGAGCCATCTGATCTCCACATCTTAAAGAAACACTTTTTGCCACTGAAAAAACCCTCTGCCGGATGACATGGTATAGATACACAGGTAGAGGAGATGGTAAGAATTCACCACCAGACATGGTGAATTAAGGTGGTCCATCATCAAAATCATTATCATCATCTATTGCAGCAGCAGCAGCAATAGCATTAGCAACACTGGGAATAAGAGTAATCTAATTTTGCTGTTCCTGATCTGGAAGTTCCTGTTCCAGTATGTATTGCTTGGTGAGACTGGACAATATTTTGAGACCAATGCAGCTCCTTGCATAACCGAGATTTGCTTCTTTGACTTAACAATGGTGCATCAAGTGTCTGCAAAAAGCATAGTCTGTTTAAAACACTTAAACTGTGTGACAAAGACAAAAGGTACAGAAGACATTCAGTGTTCCAGGAATAGTTTTGGTCAAAAAGCAAAGCAGGGAAGGATTGGCAACTCAGTCTGACAGTCCATGCGGAATATCCTGGAGATATTGGGTTTTTCTTTTTTAAAGAAGAAAGGACTTTGAGGGGACACATATCCTTAGGCAGGTGAGAAACCATGTGTGCATATTTGTTCTCTGTGACCAATTTACTCCCATAGGGAGGTACCAAGGGTACATACCCACAGCCATCATTAAAATGCAGGAAATGAGATGCCTACCTGTTCTGGAGAAGGGGGGCATGGGTGAATTTAGTTTCAATACTGATCCATGCCTACTAAATAGCTGATTGATGCTAATTTCTGCTTTTAAAAGAGGGCTTAATGTATCCAGCTTCGACTGTGACACAGCTGAGTGGTTGGGCAGTGCCCATTAAGTAAAATGTGGCCCCAAAGAGATGAATACAGTCCTTATTTTGAAGACTTTGCCCAGCTTAGTGGCGTCCTGTGGCTAAAATAGTTCTCTGCTTGAAGCAAACAACTAGATGTTGTGCCTCTTTGTTCATTCCATGTTAAGAAGTGGAGTGAACTGACGGTTGAATCTTAGGATGCGACTAGACAGGGAAGCTGTCGTGGGTTCTATTGGGGCAGTGGGGCCATTCAAGTAGCATTTAGATGGATGTTTCTGTTCGCACAGAAATGTTCAGTTTATCCTGGGTAGTTCTGGAGCAAGATACCAAAGCACCTCAAATCACTACAATTCTCACACTCCTCTGTCTTTGTACCACCTTCTTCATTGCCTCCTCCCCACACTTACTTTCATCTCCTTGACATTTCTTTGCAAGCTACATGGCGCTGAATTGATATAACAATGTTGTACAAGAAAAGGAAGGGGAAAAGAAAATAGATTAAACAAGAGGCATCTTTCCTTTCACCAACTTCCCCCGCCAGCCTCTTTCCACTGAAAAGTGCCACCATTTTCTTGTCTCCCCCCCCCCCCCAAAGCACAGTCTTTCCATTGCAGAGCAGGGAGGGAGAAGGTGTAGTTGGGAGAGAGTTGGGCTGCGTAATCCAAGAAGTGGCAACTGGAGGAAGCTGCCATTGATACTTGCCTCTCTACCGCACATGATCACTGGGATCCCTGAGGGGCAGAAGAGATGTGATTGGGCTACCTTGTCAATGGAATTGAGGGCTCTTCAAGAGGGAGCGGTATGGACTTGAGTAAGCTCTATGAATAATGTAGTCCTAACATAGGGAGTACAGCACTTATCTGATATAGTACTGAGTTCAACAAAGAAAATTTAAAACACTAAAAATTTGTTGGGAGCAGAGTCAATAGGAGAGGAGGGGGTGCTCCCCTTCTTCACTGTTATGCTATGCCCCACTTAAGATGTCACCATCAACATCACCCTAGGACAGATGTGCCACTGCCACTTTGGATAGATGACATAGATGAACAGATACACCACAAATGCATAGAAACCAATGTGAGCCCGATTGCACACAGACACACAGAGGTAGCTCCTGTGGGTGGAACAAAAACATCCAAAAAGGCATGAAAAAAGGCTAGGCTGATTCAAAATTAGCTGTACATCAGGTGTTCACCACAAAATATATCAGTATTAGCCATGCCAACAGCAGGACAAACGATCAGATAAATGGCAGTCCAGTCACACCGTTACTTCAGCACTGGCAATGAAATGCCTTCCTCCACTACATGGCACAAGTAATAGTAGAATGCCAGTTTAAGAGCTGCAGAATGGGGAGTGTGGCACAGAAGGCTACATCCCAGGGAAATCACAGGAATATTTGAGGGACTGTTTTTACTGCGTCCATCCTCGTATCAGCAGCTGCCTCGCGCTGCGTAATGGTAGGGAGTTAGGCACAGTCCTTTTTAAAATGTTTTACATAGTTTAATTGTGTAAGCCATGCTGGAACTGTCTCCTCTCAACCTGTGGTGGAAACCTTTTCAGCCAGCAACACTGGCAAACCTGTGTGGGAAGTATTGGAACAGTTGGCTGACAAGCTGGAGGTCTAACAGTTCATGTGTATGGAGACACCAAAAAAAACCCACACCTCACCTTAGATGGAGCCTTAGATTCCTGCATGTGCCAATTTGAACCACTTTTTCCAGAACTTCTCTTTTAGCTCACACAAGTTGCTTTACAATGCCCCTATTTATCTTTTATAAGTTAGTCCAAATGGTCATTATGAATTCCTCTAACACATCACAGAGGTTGGCCAAGGCCATATCCAGAAGGAGCTATGTGAGAAGATGTTGGCCCTGTTGCTACGCTGCAGTGGACAGGACATACATGGAGACCATTTATATCTGGGCGAAAAGGTTTCCAAATCTGGCTGAGAACAACAATACTTTTTGAGAGCATCTGAAGTGACAATCTGCTCGTTGCATTTTGAAAAGAGCCTCATCCACTGTGACTAAGAAGCATCTGTTAATACTGGGAAGGAAGCAGGGCTGTGATGATTGTTTGAGAAATATGTGTGAGATGTGGACAAAGCATCCTCCTCTATACACAATTCCAAACTGGCATGAAAAAAAAAGGTGTATGACACTGTCCCGGAGGCGAGTCACACTTTTCAAAAGCTAGGTTCAACCTGCTCCTTTGCCTTCCCTTTCACGTGGAACAAATGCCCATGAATGAGACTGGAAGGAGCTGACTGAAGTAAACAAATGTCGGTTTCTGTTGCCCCCAACCATATTTGAGGCACACGGGGCAGAGTATTCCTTCTCTCCCATGCAGTTCTTTGTTCCTGGTGTATGCTTATTATGTACATTGAACAACTGAAGGAGGAGAGCAGGAAGGAACTTTTCATTTACCTTGTTGCAGATGAAAGTGTCAGGCAGACATCTTTCATGCCTTCAGCTGTACCAGAAACACTTTCAGGCAGATGTTACTGCCATGCTGAACATGTTGAGGCGCTCAGGTCTAAAATGAGTGCTGCTGGAGAGAACCCCGTTTGGTGAGTGGGTAGCTTTGAAATTGGCAAGAATGAGCTTAAATGACTGAAAGGAATGACCCTAATTATGAAGAAGCAGCCATGGAGACATAAGAAGCACTACAGCTTCGTGACTGACAGCTGGGATGTGGAGGCTATTTGCATCCAAGTGAGTCTTTCAGTAGCTTCCTCAAAGCAAGGCCAAGCACTAATAATGTATTTCCTCATTCCTTAACTGTTTTGCCTTTTAAACTCCTTTTGGGAACATGTACTGCTCCTTCAGTATTCTGCATAGTCGATTCCCATTTGTATATACATGTACTAATAATAGTGTGTCATCAAGTCAATTCTGACTTTCCAAGATTTTCAAGGTACAGAGTATTCAGAAGTGGTTACCACTGCCTTCTTCTGGAGGCATTCTGGAGGCATTCTGGGAACATGCACCTTGCCCAAGATTAGACAGGCTGGTTCCTCTCCTGGGATCACTCTGGTGAATCAAACTCCCAACATTTGGCTCTGCAACCAGATGCGTAACTCAGGGCCTAATCACATGGACCATTTGAATTGTTTCTTTTTCCTCCTTTTTAAAAGCAATATATATGCATATACAGTGGTGACTTATGAACGTCCCTACTTATGACCATTTCGAGTTACGACCAGCTCCGGCCACAAAATTTTGCTTCTACTTGTGACCAGAGCTTCCACTTACAAACAGAAAAAGGCAGGGAGAAAAGGCGGGAAATTCAAATTGCTAACTGTAGGTGGCGACGAGGCTGCTTCTTTGTAGCTCTTTCGCCCCAGCAGTTAGAGAGTGTGCGTCGTCGTTGGAGGCTTGGGACTGCCTCCTTCTGCTTCTGAGAGCGTGTGTGTGTGTTTGCAGGGAGGCTTCGGGCTGCCTGGTAAGGTAAGGTGCTGTTTTCTGCTTTTTAAAAACTGTTCTGGGTGTTTTTGCAGCATGGTTTTGAGCTGGGGGGGTTATGTTTCTGTGCTGTGATGGGTCTTGGGGGGTTTGTTTGTTTTGGTTTTTTTTCCCCCATTTCCGATGGGTGTTGGGGTTTTTTTGTTGCTTTTTGGATTCCCCCCCCCATTTCCGATGGGTCTTGGGGGGTTTGTTTGTTTTTTTGGCTTCCCCCCCCATTTTTGATGGGTCTTGGGGGGTTTGGTTGCTTTTTGGGGGTTTTCCCCCATTTCCAATGGGTCCTGCATGCTTCCCTTGCTTTTTCCTTTGTTTTCTTTGCATTTCCGACCTGCCCCCTTTGTTCTCTGTGCATTTCCGATCTGCTCCGTTTGTTTTCTGTGCATTTCCAATGGGTCTTGCATGCTTGATTGCTTTTCTCCCCCCCCCCCTTCGGCCGGAAGGGATTAATCGCGTTTCCAATGAGTCATTTTTTTGGGTGTGTATGTGATTTTTTCTTCTTCGGCCGGAACGGATTATTGCATTTTAATGCATTCCTATGGGAAATGGTGCTTCGACTTACGACCATTTCGAGTTACGTCCATCTTCTGGAACGGATTATGGTCGTAAGTGGAGGCACCACTGTATACATATTTGTATGTATAGTCACGTGGTATATATACTGCTGGGCCCCGTTCACATAGCTGTGAGTTCAACTGATACATTTCTTGCTATTTGTACCAGTTCTGAAGGCTACATGTGCTATCTTACATAAACTGATTTATTTTCCATCCTGTTTCTAGGTCTTGGTCCCCACTACCCTAAAATTTTCCTTTAAAAAATGTTATAAGTACATATTGGAAAGTGGCATATACATGCCATATTTCCTGTCACTTCCAGCTGTTAGTCAATGCACCACCTGGTGGGATATGTCACTAGATAAATGGAGGGCAGCATTAAGAAAGACTAGAATTATTGTTGAAAAGCAAGGAGGGGGGGGAATTAATGATAAGCTACACAAAAGCAGAGGTGAGGGGTGCAATAGGGAAAACATCGGGTAAGTGATACATCAGTAAACTGTTATGGAGAAAAAATATAAAAGAAAAAGTAAGCAATTTATCACTAAGCTTTATTATTATTATTATTTTTAAGAGTACAAGCACAGTAGTCATGCAGTGGCCATGGCACCCGACCCAAAAACCGATCTGTTTGCAAAGTAGATAAATTGACAGGAACATTCATATGTGCTGAAATGATAGCATTGAAGTGATACAGGAATCAGATCATTTTTAAAACATGCTGATGGAGGTGAAAACGACTGATCAGCTGGCCCAATGAATCGATGTTACCTGTGCATCGTGTGAACAGAAATTCATAAAGTGATTTAAATAAGAGCAGAATCTATATAACTGAGGGTTTTCTGGCACATGTGACTGAACCCTAACTGAGTTGTTCAGGGAACTGTGTACAGTACATATATAGGAAAGGTTTATTTGTTTGTTTGCCTCTGGCAGGAAAGCTTTCTCAATAACAGATGTTGAATAAAATAGACATGTCAGATATTTCCAAGATTATAGTAATTTATAAACGGGGGGGGGGGGGAGAGGCCTGTCTGTTCGCTGCTGAAATATCTTTATAGTTGTTTTCATTCTTGTGGAAATGTTTTCCTCTCCTTTTGCAGTAATGAAATTCAAGACTTGGATGAAGAATGGGTGCTACAAACATCATGTGAAACCATAAAGCAAACAAATAAGAGGGGCTGGATATCTCAGTGGGTTAGGTATGTAGTTGCAGAACCAGAAGTCAGGAGTCCAGTTCCTTGGTGTGCATCCTAGAAGAGCCTGCCTGTGTAGCCTTGGGCAAGCTGCACAGGGCCCAGGTCAGCCTCAGAAGAAGGGAATGGTAAACCACTTCTGAGTATTCGCTACCTGGGAAAACCCTGAAAAGGGTTGCATAAATCAGAATTATTATTATAATCAATGCGCTTTCAAAGCACCTGAATGCAAAGGACAGGTCATTGTTGAGTGTTCAAGCTGTAAGCTAGTAAAATAAAAATATTTATTCACTCTTTGCACTTGATTCCAATTCAGATAAATAAGGAGGAGGGGTTATGCTGCTGATAAAAAAGGGGAGGAGATAGCTAATACTTAAACTCAACATGATGATGACAGAGAAGAAGAGGAAGAAGGAAAACAAAGGTCCATCACCATTGTCTTATGAAACATTATGCTATTTAGATGCTTGCAATCAAAGGCATTGTTGGGAGGATCACAAGCCTAAAACTGTGTAACTGAGTATTCCTCTGCTTGGTATATCCAGAGAGTGGTTTTGTACATAAAAGATGCTCCTGCCTTATGACATTTAAAATGGTGCCAACATTTCCACATTTTCCTTCTTCTTTCCCTCCATTTTTCCTTTTGTTTCCCCCCTGTTTAGACTGTAAAGCCTCTCAGCTGTACAATCTGTGATCTACTCTGAGAGCTTTCTTAGAGCATCTGCAGTCACAGAGCAAGGTATACATGTTTTAAATAAACAATTTAAAGCCCCTCTTTGTTCTAATCCTTTAGGGTTTATCTGATATTTAATTGAAGCAAATCTATAGCCAAAATCCTGTTGCTTAGTAAGTCATAACTGAAGTAGGACCAGTGGGGATTTGGTGTGTCAACTGCAAAATTTCCATCAATTCAAATCAGCCTACTCTAGTTGTGACTTACTAACCAACGGAATCTCAGCCTATAAGTTATTGTTACCTGTCATCAGGTACCTATGAATTAAATTCCAAAAGGTCCTTTCATTAACAGGCCTGATTAGGTCTTGCAAATATGAGAACATGGCTTCATTTATTGAGTCAATCTATCTCATATTTAGTGATTGTTTTTACCTGCCACCCTCAACTTTTCCCAGCACTAGTGTATTTCCCAAGGAGCCCACAGTTTAGTTGCTATTGCTCCTAGGGAGAGTTATGGCTTGATTTTTATCTGCAACCCACTTGTCAGTCCTGCTGGTGGATGGTAACACCACATTTTCAAGGAATCATTCCCCCTCCCCGTCAGCTTTCTTAAGTAGCTTTCATATCCATACATGGGAATACCATGGTGTAGATGATCTTCTCCTTGGTCTCCAGTGACAAATCCTTTCACTTGAGGGCCTTTTCTAGCTCCTTCATGCCTCCCCTTCTGAGTCTCAAGTCTTCTTCTGAAGAAGGCTGCAGTCTCCATTTGGATCAATGACTAAATGAAAGTACAGAAAATCTTTAACCATTCCCCAAACTCCTTCGAAGCCTCCTAACATAGGGACAGAAAATACCTGTTGAGGTACTTTCTGTTTGTTTATTTTTTTAAGTTGCCATTTCCAGACCTAGTGCAGTCCATGGTGGAGGCAAAACTTTGACTACCAAGCCCACTGAAATTGTCCAGCCCTCTTCCAAAGTATATTTTAATATCTTTTATTGTCCTTTGCCTTGAGAGCCTTAGTGGGCAGAAAATACTTTTAAATATTTGTAGTAGTAATATGTAACAGTTGCCATTATCATAGTTGTAATAGTAATAGTGACATGGGTCACTGGTTTTATTTTGCAGCATGGAAATCAGAGAGGAAGAAACGTGTATCATGTACCCTGGTCTCCTCAGAGAAGCATCCAAAATTAACAGCAATAACAATGACAACAGCAGCATTGTCATCATCACCAATGGCAACAATTATTCCAGCTATAGGATTATTATAAACAACATGAACCATTGCCTGGAACAGAACTCTATGCTTCCTATCCTCCCCAAGCACTGCTTTTTCCCCACTGAATGTGATCAGTCAGCAGCCCTTTGGCACAACTGGTCCAGTGCCTTCTTTCTAGGACATTCTCACCGTCGGAGGTTTTCAATGAAAGGAACAGTTCATACAAGCCAAACATCTGTTTCAAACTCCTGCTGCACATCCACAAACACAAGCTATTCTGACAAGATGGTACCATGTGCAAAATAATTAGAAAAAGAAGGAAAGGAGAAGTGAAATCACTGGCTTATAAATAAATCAAAAGGTTTCCTGAGGTTTTTTAAATTTATTTGTTGCTATACTTTACAGGGATGTGGTGGCGCTGCGGGTTAAACCGCAGAAGCCTCTGTGCTGCAAGGTCAGAAGATCAGCCGTCGTAAGATCGAATCCACGCAATGGAGTGAGCTCCCGTCGCTTGTCCCAGCTCCTGCCAACCTAGCAGTTCAAAAGCATGCAAATGCGAGTAGAGAAATAGGTACCACCACGGTGGGAAGGTAACGCCGTTCCGTGTCTAGTCATGCTGGCCACGTGACCATGGAAACTGTCTATGGACAAACGCTGGCTCTACGGCTTGGAAACGGGGATGAGCACTGCCCCCTAGAGTCGGACACGACTGGACTAAATGTCAAGGGGAACCTTTACCTTTACCTATACTTTACTAGCAGATACTATTTTTAAAAATGTTTTTAAAGCAGGTCAGCTCTTATGGTGGGTTCTATTACTTTTGGCTACTGGCAAAGATTTGGGTAAACATAGGGTGGAAGCCACCTAACTTTGGTTATTCACAAAATTAATTGTGACATAATTTGGCACAAATTAATGTTTAGAATAGTTATTGGCCCAAGTCCTCTTGCCTGGTGACGCTGGTGACGCTGGTATAGCAAAATTGGTGTAATGTTTGGAGGTCAGTGGTTCCAAGTTAAGAAATTAGTGTTTAGACATGATCATTCTCATACTGAGTTGTGTGTCTCAGTGTGCAACTTACAATGTCTACGGAGAGGATTTTGGCCATTATTTATATTAAATGGCATAAAAATCATCTAAAGTTTATATTAGTCTTCCTACCTTTCAGCAGCTCTATCATTATCCCTCTATTATAATGAAATAAAAAAATGCCCAGATGATGGACCTAATTAGGTAGGCAGCGATGCGGGAGATCCTTGATTAGATCTCACCCTGTGGAGTGGGTAAGGATAGGGGGGCAGTCTTTAAAGCAGCATATTTTGGGTAAGGGATTGGCCTGTAGCTCTAATTATGGTCTAATCATCTCCACCATGCCATTTCTTTGGTTAAAATCTTCCCCATCCCAAGCTGCTGTTGGCAGTTCTAGTGATCAAAGACTAACACCTGTATTTTCACTCTGTTCTTTTCCCCAAAGTCAGCTGCCTAAGGCTACTTGAAGCTTTCTTCCAGGACCATGATGAGGGTCAGCAGGGAGGGAAATATTAGATATCCTTCTTTCCCCAGCTTTTTCATATGTAGAATGGAAACATCTTGAGATTTCTTTAAAAAAGCACTGGGGAAGAAATTAAAATGGGCAGATTCATGCATCCAAACAAAGGGTTGAAGGCTTAAAAGTCTGGCTTTGAATCCCTGTGATTTCAGTCATGTCAGGTTGGTACATATTTTTTTGCTTATTCGAGAGGCTCCTTATCTTTATAAAGGACAGAGGCAAAACCAGTGCTTGGAAACACTGGATTTTTGGACAGCATCTCCTAGAATCCTCCCTCCAGCTATGCTATAGAACAACAACAGTCATATTTCTGAGTTAAAGTAGGTACCTCTGTATGTGGGAATGGTTGCATTAAGCTTGGCTACTGCAGGTATATAAGAATTATGTTAAGTTCATTAGTTAACAATAGTTTGCCCCAAATCTCAAAATTTCTTTTTCCTGTAAATGAGGAAATGTTTTTTAAAAATTGAAATGGAGGAGAAAATAAAACTGAAAAATTAAACTGTTTTCTATAACAGAGAATATGGTACCTAAGACCACTAAATTCTTGACAATTCAACCAGTAACTTGTTTTAGACTACAGCTTGGCAGGGGAATAATAGTCCAAAAGCTTTACTGGTCCAGCTTCTGCTTTTTGGCCAGAACAAGTCTGAACTGGAGACATCCTTGCTCTGAGATCATACTTTCCGCTACTATTTCCAGTCATCAGTAGATCAAAATCAGATGATTTTGGAAGCTAATTTGTGTTCAGCTCAACTCAACTCTATTTAGAAATCCAATAAAATAAATAAATAAATAAATAAAAATATTGAATCAAATCCTGTGAAGTACTAGTTCATTTCTATTCAGCACTGGTTAGGCCTCATCTTGAGTACTGTGTCCAGTTCTGGACACTGCACTTCAAGAAGGATGCCAAGAAATTGGAACAAGTTCAGAGGAGGGTAACAAGGATGATCAGGGGGCTGGAAATCAATCCTTATGAGGAAGGACTGAAAGAATTGGGCATGTTTAACCTTGAGAAAAGAAGACTGAGGGGAGATTTAATAACACTTTTCAAATACTTGAAAGGCTGTCATACAGAGGAGGGGCAGGATATGTTCTCAGTCATCCCACAGTGCAGGACACGCAACAATGGGCTCAAGTTAAAGGAAGCCAGATTTCAGTTGAATATCAGAAAAAAACTACCTAACTGTTCGAGCAGTAGGACAGTGGAACCAGTTACCTCGGGAGTTGGTGAGCGCTCCAATACTAGAGGCATTCAAGAAAAACTTAGATAATCACCTGGCAGATATGCTTTGATTGTATTCTGCATTGAGCAGGGGGTTGGACTTGATGGCCTTGTTTTGTTACTCTACATAAGACACACATTTATTTTTCTACTGCAGAGCAGGTTGCCAAAATGTTTACATTCTAACAATTGTTTTAAAATATTGAAGGATCAGCCTCCCGATTTCAAAATGCTATTTTATTTATTTATTTAACTTATATGCCGCCCACACTACCCAAAGGTCTCTGGGCGGCTTACAACAGTTAAAATACAATAAAAAGACAAAACAATTAAAATGCAATTAAAATATATACTCTAAAAATTGCCATCAGGACCCACAGTTGATATTATTTCAATTAAAAGCCTTCTGGAACAGGAAGGTTTTGACCTGGCGCCGAAATGTCATCAGCGTCGGCGCCAGACGAATCTCAGTTGGGAGGGCATTCCATAGTCTGGGGGCAGCTGCCGAAAAGGCCCTTTGTCTACAAGCCATCCCTCTTACCTCCTTGAGGGACGGCTCTTTCAAAAGGGCCCCCTGGCTAGATCTTAACTGCCGGGTAGGTTCATATGGAAGGAGGTGGTCCTTCAGGTATCCAGGGCCCAAGCCGTTTAGGGCTTTATATGTCAAAACAAGCACTTTGAATTGGGCCCGGGCAGCAACTGGTAGCCAATGTAATTTAAACAGAATCGGCTTGATGTGTTCCCTATTTTAATTGCTCTTTCCCCTTGCCTTTTATGGGATACTTAATAATCTGGTTTTTAAGATCTAAATGTGTTTTCAAAGGTCAAATCTAAAGCTAAAGTCCCTGTAATGCTGAGAGAACCATAATTAGGAGTATCAAAGGCAGAAGAAGCCTGCTGTGTTTCTAGAAGGTGGGTTGAGTACACTGGTAAATGCAGTAAGCCAGGTTGCTAAGTGCTTCAGTAAATAAAGCAGAAAATATCTAAGTTAACTGGCTGTGAGGGCTCATGAAAAGATATGTTTTCTTTATTAGCTGACAAGGTTATACATAAAAGAATGAATCTACGTACTGTCCTTCAAGTCAGACAATGCTTGCAAGACGAAATGGGAGGATAGAAATACAAGAGATACAAAGTTTGTAGATGGAAGGAGAGGGAGAGGAATTTTAACAAGTCTGGCATCCCACCACACTACTTTGTAATTCTTCTTAACAATAATATGCTAGAAACCTGGGGGGAAATGGGTTCCTTCAAAGAATCTCAAAACTGAAGTGGAACAAATCATGATTTGTGTTGCTGCATGTCTTGGAAAGGAGGTATTTGTCTCTCAGAAAATATCTGTCCCTCACTCTCCCCAGTTTCCAGATGCCAAGAAGATGTTGGGAAAAGCTGCTTGCTTTTCATGTCCTCTGCTCTGTACTTCCTCAATCCAGCCCCCTGCTCTCAGGGCAAAAACAGAGGAAACACCAGTTTTGCAGTTATGAGGTGGTAAAAAGCTATCCCTCCAAAGATGCATTTTCCCCCTCAAGGCTGTCATGCTTACACAACCAATTTGCAAATGAATCCTGAGCTTATTTCCCTATGACCAATCACAAGACTAAAACAAGATAATATATGGTTTGTTATGTTGTTGTTATGTGCTCGTAACTCACTTCCAATTTATTGCAACCCTAGTACTGCTTTCAAGGTATGTGAAATGGTTCACTAGTCCCCTGTGAGTTTCCATAGAAGAGTGGGGATTTGAAACTAAGTCTTTTGAGTTCTGGCTACTGTAGCCATTATACCACACTGTCTCTCAATACACAGTCTGCAGTCCTGCAAAACCTCTTGGTGGAAGAAACAAAGGTCTAACTCTAATGGGAGCTCCACTGCTAATTACAAAACCATCAATCTCATCTGTTTCTATCCAAGGCTGGGTTACTTCTGTTTGCTTTCTTATGCATCGGTAGGTCTAATGCATAAACATGGAGGCTGGGAGAAACAAGCACTTTCTGTGATTACACAAAAATGTACACACATGAGCAGGAGAAATAAGACAGCAGAATTAGATTTGTAGAGGCCAGTTCAGTACTGTGATAGCAGTCAAACTGGGGTTGCGGTGTGGAGTTCAGTGTCAAGGGAGAGAGCACATGTGAATTGTTATGTCTAATCCAATCCAGACTATGACAAAAATACAGGAAGGGGCTGGGCAGAAAAGGAAACAGGGAGCCAAGCCTTAGACAGGTCAAATCATATCTACACACCCCAGATTATACATCACAGATAACCCATGATTAGATGAGGGAATTCCTTGAATGCTGACAATGTCTAATTATCACAGTAGGAGCTTTTCTTTTCTTTTTTTTTAACCTCCTGTAGTCTGAAAATTAACTTGCTTTGTTTTCTACTTGGTTACCTGGAGAGAAACACAAACTTTGCTTGCAAATATGATTTCTAAGACATCAGAATAATGTTGTGCCAAAATAATGCTTCTAAAACACTAACAGATTCTAGTTTCTAGTGATAGGTTTTTTGTAACATGCCCACCCTCCCAGCATACACACCACAGGACATAAGCAGATGCCTACTCTGTTACATACACAACAGGGACACTGACTTCAAAGTTTGTTACTTCATGTAAAGTGGTCTTTTTTTCTAAGAATGTGTTCGCTGCATTCAAGTTTCTGAGATAATTCAGAATCTTAGTATGTCTTTGTTTCCACTCACAAACATATTTATCCTAATTTTCATCTTTCTCATTGGTTTGTCCTGCACAGATTAGTTCTTGTGTCTGTTCATTCATAACACTTGCTAGCCTTATCAGCGAGTAATTTTGTTGCTTCTCAACTTGTTTTTTTAACACTTCCTTGCTTCTCCCATTCATTTTACAAGAGCCCTTCTACAAGACAAAATGTGCTTCAGCCGCATGCTCTTGTAAACAAGCTGACTATAGCATGATTGATCTAAATTTTATTTAGGGCTAATTCATTCAAAATGTTTGTTTTCTCTCAGATTGGAAAAAATAATCTTGACAGCCGTACAGCATTTTGTGAGTGATACAGAATGAGAAGAGCCCTTTTGAGCTAGAATTGAACAATTAGATTTATCCCACAGATTTGGGGGTGGTTTTAAATGAAATGGGCCCATGCATTAAAAAGGATTGCAAAAAGAATGTTGGGGTTACTGAATTGATATCCCTCATTACTATAATGGAATCCCATATTTATGAAATGGTATAAAATTATCCTTTTAGCATTATTTTACCTATCAACCCATAGCTTCATGGAATATCACCTGCTTTGCAAGTCAAAGGTCCCAAACCTTTCTCTTCAAGAAAGAAAGAAAGAAAGAAAGAAAGAAAGAAAAATTAATCTGATTAAACTTTCACAAAGTTGGACTAGGTTGATCAATACAGCTTCCTGCATCCCTAACCCTGAAGAAATGGAAGCAGACTACTACCATTCCACTTAATATGCTTCTCTGTTTCCCATTTGTACTGATTCCGCTTGGCTTCAAGTAGAGTGAAACTCATATAGCTCACACATTGAGTGTCCTGTGAAACCACCTCTACTGGCACTGTTCATTCTGCAACTGGCTCTGAGGGGGAGAAGCGGGGGATGGGAAGAGAAAGAGAAAATCCCCTTTCTCTGCTAATGGTGGCCCAAACACAGTCCAGCCCGACTGACTAAACACACACACACAGAGAGAGTAAACAACAGAGTGCTAGATGCCTCTATTAATCCCTGTTGCTTTAATTTTGCTCCTTTAATTTGCTGTGACTGTGTACAGAAAATGTACTTGCTTTAGAATGTGCCTCTTTGGCGTACGTACAGTTTGGTACCTCAGCCTGTGATGACATTTCACCTTAGATTTTAGGTGCAAAGTTATCTTGATTCATTTTCCAAAAGGAACTTTTAAAAAATGATACACATAAAAGCAAAACAGTCAAGTAATGTCCACTGTCATTCTTCAGGAGGAATAAAAGCCATTCCGAACAAGTCACAATGCAAACACCTGGATCAATGTATTTCAAAGTTCAACTTCCTCATACCAAAAATTTGCTTAGAAGAATAACATTTGGATTTGACCTGCTCAGGCCACGGTCACACCAGCAAAATGTCTCCCTGTTCTGCCCCACTGATTTTGAAATTTAAATATGTGGTCAGACAATGCACAGCCATTACTGAATCTTCTGCTTAGTCCCTGAGTTAACCCTGCATCAATTCTCACCCGCCTGGAGACTTCTATTTTTGTTCCGGGTGTACTGCAAAACATTTGGTTCAGTGACATCGCATGTGCACGACTGTACTGAAACTTTTTTGGGGGGGGGGAAGCAGCTGTGTGATGCATCACCAGTAATGCCGTTTTGCTGTCCCTTAAAAAAAAAAAATTCAACGTGTCACCCCTAGACCAAATATGATTGCAGAAATAAAGATAGCCAGCCAAGTGTTGCTTGGAGCTGAAGAGAATGTTTATTCTATACGTATGCATATGGATGCACAACGAGGGGAACCCAGAATGGCGCAGTTACAAATCTTATATACTTTCAACCAGAAACAAGGAGAATGTAGTGTGATTACCAAATAAGGACATTAAGCATGAAGTGCTCCAATCAGCTTAAGCCTCCTTTTGCCTTAATGTTCCAAGTAGCAACAATTAATATATGTGCAAAGCAGCATCCACCTTTTGACCTTCATAATCAAGATGGCTTCTATTTGGTTCACTATCAGACAGGTAGAATGTAGATGCGTTGGCAAACTTATGTCATTGGCCTCTGCTTTTTACTTTCTGCTTACGAGTAGGCATCGGGACTTGGGGACATTGGTCTGTGCAGCATCGCTCCACCTACTGCCAAGGGGCTGACATTGCACTGGGCTATGGTGCAACGTTGTACGCAAAGGTACACAATGTTGCAAGAGGCACAAACACCACAGAGAAGGATGTACCCATCAGGGAATTGTTGCCGACCATCAATGTCACAGAAAAAATAACCATTTACAAAAAAGGAGGGGGGGGGGACTCAGAGACTTATAGGGAACCGAGAAGGGAACTATGCCGGTATCGAGGTGTAGCCTCACATAATGCATCAAATGTCATGTGATATATGTCACATGACTGCAAAGCACGACTGGACTGTGATTAAAAGTTGTGGAACCACAGGGGGACATTTTGCTGCTATGAATATTTTGCCTCCTCTATATTAATGAAGCACCCCATCTTAAAAACTGGGGATAATAGAAAGCTTTATGGGACCATATCTCAGACTAAAATCTTTTTTCCATAACTGGGAGAAAAGAGAGATGGAATGGCAAAAAAAAAAATGGAGGAGCTTCGACAAAAACAAAAGACAGAACAAAAAAACATCGAACGATCAAAGTTCTTACTCTTAAATTTGGAAAATGTTGGATCAATAGGGGATCTTAGAATTAATGAAAAACAGGCTGGAATGTCTTCAGTTAACCTTCTTTAAAGAAATGACATGGATTCGTAATGGCATTTTCATAGCGATTGAAGCTGAAACTGTGTCAAAATAGTCTCTGAGAAAACAGTGGTTCCTTGAGAGCAAGAAAACTGAGCTACCTGTGACTATCAAAGTACTTCTTGAAGAGTAGCAAACAGCTTGTTCATTTGAAGGAATGAGACATTCAGGGAGATTGGAATAAACGTGGTTGTCTCAGTGCCAATGATGAGGGGAGATTCCATTAATCCGCATTAGTCTCAAAACTATACTCTGGAAAAAAGAAGCTGGTGCAATTCCATGAAGGACGTTTGCTTTTCTTTTTTAAAGTGTTTTGTTAGCAAGCTGGTGGGGACAGGGGAGTCAGTGGATGTCTGAAAACAATTGTTTGCAACAGCTGTTTGCAGCAGCTTGTTAAAATCACCATGAAACTTGAGTCAATATGCAAGCCAGCCCAGGAAACAAAATCACCCAGAAAGAGCAGCTGTGGATATGGTTTAATGTCAGTGACTGGACTGTTAGGATTTGCCTTCCCAGGCCTAAACAAAGCCTCACCTCCACTGATGTCAGAGAAGCACTGTGGACCTAGGAGCCATCTGCCTGAATAGTAAAATCATGTTGATTAACAGTATTAACTGGATTGATATTTGTTAACTATTGTGCTAGCTTAACACAGTTGCCAAAAGAAATGCCCTAGGTAACAGGGAAAGAGTTGAGCAGGAACTCCATGGATGGGTGTGACAGCCCTTGACATTTCATCTTGAGAGCAAAGATTAGTTTACAATGCAAATGAGTCATCATCTGCTATCCACTGCCTCCCTCTCTGCAGGCCACCAGGAAATCTTTCAAATATAAATAACAAGGGCATAAATAGAAAGGGATAGCTAATGCCAAGTTCTTAACTATTTTATATGAGCATGGCTTTTATGCTTCTTGCTTTCTCTCCACCCACCAGATATCTTACACCAAAGTTCTTTACACCAGAGGCCTATACATTAATCAAAATCTTGCTAAGTGAAACGTGTAAATAATTGAAGAATCTATATTATTGTTATTGTTTTCTGTTATTTAAACAAAACAACAAAGGCCTCCTCAAAAATCTATTTTCTTACAAAGCTTTTGACTTAAGATGTCAAAAAGGTCCCATGTCCTACCATAACTTAGCCTGACTAAGTCCCAGCGTATGCAAATAAGTGAGTTGTATATGCCTTCTCTGTTTACCCCGTCTCCATTTTCCTCCCTTCTCTTGTTTTCCCTGTCTTGATTTCTCAATTGTAGGCTCCTCGGGGGAGGTTCTTATCCCCACATACTGTGTAAAGGACTATGGACATGGATGGTGCACCCATACAACACCCAGTGTAGTGTAGTGGAAGAATATTGGACTGGGATTGTGGAGTTCCAGGTTCAAGATCCCACCAAGCCCTGAACCTCACAGGTAGACTTTGGGCAATTTGGGGCACAGTGCCACTGCCCATTTGAATCAATTCCTCTTCCAGCATTTTTAATATCCATGTTAAGTCACGTGGTATATAAATCGGTAGCCACATTCACTTTGAAATTAATTCAATAAAAACTGGTTTTAGCAGCTACAGAGATGAAATCGACTAATTTCCTTACTTTTAGGAACATTCTGTTTGTACACTTTTGGGCATTAAAAAAAAAAACAAGTGATACTTCGCTAAATTGATGGCTGCATTCATGAAAGAAATTATTCTAAACGTCAGCAAGGTGCCACCTGGTGTCATATAGTCTGAAGAACAAAAGGGGAGAAGCACCATAGAGGAAAGCACAAGTTAAAATAATGTTTCATCACCAGAAAATAGCAAACTGGGAGGATGGTTGTAATATAGAATGTATTGATGAAAGGATGCAGTGATAAACTCTCAACAATGCAAAAAAAGTGTTCACAGTCACAGTGTACTAAGTGATGCATTATTATATCTATTTAAAAGAAAAATGTTTTTAAATGGCGTGGCAAAACCACGGTGCCAATGGCATTCAAAATCAACGAAGGAACAAACTAAATCAACAGTAGCATTCACAACCACCAATCTGAACTGAAATAAATCAATTTACAAGTGAGGTATTTTAAAAAGCCTCTAATGGCTAGTGTTTTTTTAAAGTCACTTTGCAGTCCAAATAAGTTGATTCCACTCATGCATTGTGTGCCCAGGAATTTGTAAATCAATTTAAATAATGCTTAAATCGATATAACTGAGGTTCTTATTGCCGGTGGAACCACCTCTTTGCACGCTCGCTCTCAGCCTGACATACCTCACAAGATTTTCATAAGGGTAAAGTGCAAAGGTGAACCTCAAGCATACACTGCAGGAAAGGCCAGACAGATATCAATGTAAGTACAAATAATAAACTAATTAACAGCAGGCATATGTTTATCTCCATGTCAATGGCATCAGCCATGATTAGGGTTGCCAGATGAAGTCCCCCATCTTCAAAATTCATTTTGACGGTGGGGAGACTGAAAAAAAGAGGAATATTTCACCAGTGGGGAGGAACTATGGTTCAGCAACATCAGAATAGCCATATGTTCCCCATAGCTGGTTGAGGTAATGTTACTTAGAAAAATACCTGAGGAATTAAATGACCATGTTCTTGATTACCACCACACACTAATTGTGTCTTCTAGTCTAAATACAGATCAGCTTAACTGCCATTGCTCTTCTGAATTTTATCTTCAGAGTGTTTAGATAATCACAATATACTAGGTGCATGAGGGACTAGATTTGCCACAACGTCTGTTGGAAACCAGCCAAAGACAAAGGGCTCTTTCATACTCGGGAAATTCAGCACCACGAGTTTTTCATCTCTCCAAATTAAATTACATGAACCAATTTACACAATCAGTTTAAGTAACAGCAAACATGCGATAGGCTTAGCAGGTCCCAGCTTGCCTCTCAGGCGAAGTTCAGATGTAACAATATCCGCAAGGTTTTATTTTTAACCAGGTGGATATCATTACATGGGCAACCTTTCCCATGGATACGGAGACTTGTAAATCACAGAATGACCCAGGATGTATCTATGGGATTTACAAGATTCCATTGTCAGCAAGTGTCCCTTTTACACACTGTCTAAGTGACCACATAAACATATTGAGAAAAGGAAGAAGCACCCTGAGCACCTCCACTTCAAATGTCAGCCTGTAAACAGATGTGGGACCACTTTTCAAAGCTAAATCCTGAGAGCACTTGGGGGAGGGAAGCAAAATGTACTTACTCTTTTAATTTTCATCCTTCTACATCGTCCCATAGTTGTTGCTGTTGTGGTTGAAACATATTTCAGTGGTCCCGATTTCCCGATTGTCACTGGGGCATTGGGACCTGTAAGAGATGCTGTGTGTATATAGCATTGTTTATAGAGTTGCTTCGAGGGACCCAAATGGTTGCCAGTGGAGGTCATTAGATATTGTCCAAGATGCCCCAGTACAAAATGTGTATTGTGGGGAAAGAAGGAAGAAATGGCCACTACTAGTAGCTGCAGAAAGGGGGGGGGGGGGAGAAATCTTTAGATTGGGATTGCCCTGATTAAATCTCTCTTTCCCCCTCACACAATAAGGTGACTTTCCAAGTCACCACCCAATAAAGTGGTTGTGAAATTGGGGGCCATATTGGCATCCAACCATACACACGTAGGAAAACAGACTGTGCACAAGACATATGGAGGGTAGTATTCCAAGGCAAAGATGGGCTCCATTCAACCCTGCACCTGTTTTTAAGCCCCTCTTACATCCCCCTGCCATTTCTGCCATTAAATTTGCAGCCAAGGTGACTGTTTTTTTTAAAGGCACCAAATACGTGGGCAGAGCTCACCTAGTACTAAAGCACAATCACATCCTCAAAAGCCTTCTGCAAGAGGAACTTTGTGTCAAAACAAGGCATATTCTCCTGACATACATTATTTTAAAAGATACTGGGCTGCTTACCACTATTACTATGGTAAAATTAGTGGTGTGTTAGTAGAGGCAAAGTACTGTACAGTCCCTTACGGAAGCAGGGGAAGGCAAAAGCATCCTCCATGCCCAGAAATTTCCCACTCCTGCTTTAAAAGTATATTTATCCCCTTCTTTCTGCTGTCAGAATATGACAAACAGAGGAAAGAATACTGAACTGAGGTAAAAATCCATACAATATTTCAGAGTGTGGAGGCCCCATTTGGAAGTGTTCTCATTATGCCCAGTCCAAAAATAACTTTATTTTCATGGTCAGGCTTTTATTTAAAAAGGAGGAGAGGGCAAGTCTTTTCACATTTCAAGCTGAAACCAGCTGTGTATCAGATTAACTAGCCTCTCCTTGTGAAGCCACCAGTACTACCACCACAAAACTACCCACATTTTCCAGGCCTAATCCAAAATGCTGGTATTAAAATTCTAAACCACCGGAAGATAGATTATCTGAAGAAGTGTTTCAATCCATTTATAGCTACTCCGGCTGGAAAATCATCTGTGGCTATTACCAGTGGCTTACCAACAAACGGAGAAAGGTTTGACAGCTTGTGGTGTTTGAAAAATTAAAGAGGGTGTAGGAAAATTTGCCCTAAAAGGAAAGGACTTTTAAAACTTCTGGCTTGAAAAAATCGTTTACATAAGTCATTGCAAAACAATTAGCCAGCTGGCCAGAGCAAGGTCAACGAATTATAAACAATCTTGGCAACTGAATGAATGTTTTGGTTATAATTTAGAGACTTAGAGATGAGATAATTGTAAATAACAGGTGAATGAATGAAAAAAGAGTATTGTATAACCATATTGTGCCATCTTTTGGAAAATTTGAATCTATGAAAAATAGGTTTTAGGGTTCCATGTTATTGCTAGACGAGCAGAAACATCGGGTAGAAATCTCCAAAAGTAGTAAGAATAGTAAAAAAATCTGTATGTGCCAAAACTTTGTTCCTAGCCAGGAAGTTTAGTTGATGCAAAGTCTAATGAGATTTTATATTATGGTTGCACATACAGTAGTTTCCTACCATTGTAAAACCTGGGTGATCAGATAAGATATTGTGGGTTCTAGAGGGAAGGCCTTGATTTTGTTTGTTTGTTTCTTTACTGTCCAATTAGTGCAATGCACTATTCTGAGCAGTTAACAAACTAAAGAAGCAAACAATAACAAACACACAATAACTCAAAACAAAAAAGCTGCACGGTAAACATATATTAAAAAAACCAGAGATTAGGTGGTTATGGAATGTTCCCCAGATAGTTCTCCTGACATCTATATTGAAATAAATGGACACTTTTAAAAAATCTTCCACATTTCTTAATCTTTCACATATCAACATATCCTGGTATTTTTAAGCCCTTGAATACTTGGTTTTTAATATACAATAGATCCCCCCGTATCCACAGGGGATCGGCTCCAAGTCCCTTCCCTGACACAGATACTGAAAAATGCAGATTATTTTAATAGCAAATGCTACATATAGCATGGTCTCTGGCTTCCTCTAGAAGCCAGTTCTGCTAACTTCATTTTTAGATAGATATATATATTTCTAGGATTTTTCTTCTAATATTTTTAATATTTTCAGACTGTGGATAAATGAATCAGTAGATACTGTTCCTGGAAATAAGGGGGTCCTACTGTACTTCTGGTTTCACCTGTTCCCTGCCGCTGTTTTATATTTATGTATTCTTGTGGTTTTAACCTTTGCTGTGTGAATTATCCAAAGAGGTTCTGTTCTTGAGCAGTAGAGAAATACGGCAAATACATAAATAAGAAAATATGGTTATGTTTAGATAGTAGAATCAGCTTCACATTTAGTTGCATAGGAACCGGTAATTTTGGCCCCAAATCAGTTCAAAAACTGGTTTGGGGCCAACAAGAATTCTTTATTATTCTGCCTCTTTTCAAGTCTAGAGAGAACACCCCAGTATTCCAATTCTTGGCTGCTACAACTGTTTTTTTTTTTTAAAAAAAATTCTCCTTCCCACTCCATACCCTTTGAAACAGAAAGTAATGCTTTCTGAAACTTCCCAGGCAGAGTCCTTCTTTCCTGCTATTTTTAAAAACATGTTGTTTTAGCAGTGGTCAACATGGGACTATGACCTTAGTTCCTGTTTGTCCATGGACCTTCCCTTTTTTTTCCAACAAGCGTATCAAATGAGACTGATGTCACCCTTGGAGTATGAATGAAAGCAGGATAAGCCTTAATCACTTGGGAAAGGACAGATACATCCGGACCGTCATAGCCAGCGAGGACAGAGAAGCGTGAGCAGCAACTTTCCAATACAAAATATGATGTATGAACTGAGGCAGTACTTACTTTGGTATGAGCTGCCTCATTTGGCAGCATATGCCCTGTGAAAGAGCACAGCCCATAAACTGAATAGGGCAGCATACTCATGCCCACCTGTTTGGTAGGAAAAGAAATCAGCTGAAGAGACAGGTGGAGAATTATTAGGAAACACTATTCCTAGCAATATCTCCATTAAAACAGTAATAGTTGATTAAAGTGGTTGATAAATGGGAAACATGATCCTTTAAAAATTGGGCTTTTGTACCAAAACAGTCCTTTGCAAGTGGAGAAGAACAGGTAGGTTCACACCTATGTCAGTGTACTCTACGCCCCTCAAGACTTGATGATAGCTGCCCCAAATACTCCTGGTGTTGCCCATTATTGGGCAAAAATGATCTGATATATGTTTTAATTGTACTGCAGTATTTCTCGAAGGAAGGAAGGAAGGAAGGAAGGAAGGAAGGAAGGAAGGAAAATATAGTCTTCAGCAATAAATAAAAGTGAGATTTGAAGAAAGAAAGAAAGAAAGAAAGAAAGAAATCACAGTGAAGACTGCTGCTGTTGAAGATTCCAGACAGACCATTTCATCTCTCTGTCTGCCCCCATTTTCAATTTCCCCCACTAATGGACTAAGCATAAAAGAACATAGAGAGAGCTATGCTTGATCAGACCAAAGCTCCCTCTAGTCTGGCATTCTTTTCCACACCACAGCCAACAGATGCCTATGGGAAGGCCAGAAGCAAGTCATTAGTGCCATGCCACCCTCCTGCCTGTGTTCCCCAGCAACTGATATACAAGAGACTCACTGCCTCTGGTACAAAAAGTAATATATATAGCTATCTTGACTAGTAGGTACAGAGAGCCTTATCCTCCATGAATTTCTCTAATCCTCTTTTAAAGCCTTCTGTGTCAGCAGACACCAGTACATTTTGTGGCAGCAAATTCCACAGTTTAATCAGTTGCTATGTGAAGAAATATTTCCATTTATCTTTCCTAAATCTTCCACCTTTCAGCTTCACTAAAAGACCCTAGGTTGAAAGAGAGGTAGTATGATTCAGAGAGAGAGAGAGAGAGAGAGAGAGAGAGAGAGAGAGAGAGAGTCCACCTTGCACACCATGCTTCATTTTTAGAATCCTAATATGGCATCCCTTTCAGGGCTCTTCTAGATGAGGCACATTTAACTGCCTTGGACACAAAGAGAAATTTTACAGGCAGACAGATGATGGTCCTCTTATCTCACTATGTACAGATTCTGATTTTTGTGAATTTCCACATCTTTTTGCCCCTCCCAAACTCTTTGATTTATTGTGTCCTGTGCTGTACCAGGGCTGAGTGCAACGTCTCTTCCCAGTCCACAGCTTATTTCTTCTTGCTTCACAGTTTTTTTAAAAAATAGATTCGAGCACTCTTCTTGGCTGATGCCCCCAGAAGAAGTTGACTGATGAACTCCTTCTGAGTATTGTCTACCCGGAAAACCCTGAAAAGGGTTGCCGTAAGTCAGAATTGACTTGACAGCATATGATGAATAAGAGGACTCTTCTATCTGCATCCAAAAAGTGAGTTGATATAGTACAATGGCCCTTCCCCAATCTATAAGCAAAATGGGGGAGATGAAAGGAAGGGAAAGAAACAGACAAGGCAACAGTATATTTTCTTGGCACTTTTGCTTCTCCAGGTTGCTGAGCTTTTGCTCTCAGATTCTTGGGTACCTCCTCTAGACCCAGAGGGTCAGTGGCGGCTCATGACCATGAAGCACAGGTATCACTTCATCTTATCTTATTGTATCTTGTTTCCATGGATCCAGTATCAGCGAATCCCACGAAATCCGGGTAAATCTTGTCTTCTTTCAGAACACAGTGGAACAAAGGAAGGCAGAACAAACTGGTACAAACACATTCAACAGCCTTTTCTCACCTTTTTAAGATAGACCACTCCAAACTTCAAACCTTAGACCACAGAACCCTTCTAGTTGCCCTTTGCGGGCTCTGTACCACCTGTGCATGTTCTCTTTTAACTCAGCTGTTCTGTGATCCATTCTCTTAAGGATTTATTTCTGAAAGGTTTGTCTGTCTATCTATTTTACACTTATAATCCTTAGAGTTCCTCCATACCCACATGCATTTCCCCGTTTGTATATGTGATGCCCTTTCAAATGACAACACTCAAAATCTGACTATCAGTAACAGATGAAATTATGTAAGATGCTGACAGGTTACATTTCATCTGAAAAACTGAAATCAAATCTTCCCCTTTGGTTTCAGTTTACGTGGTGCCCTAAACAGTTTTCTTTAATGTAGTGCTTCATTACATTAATCGTTTGAACATGCTGATAAGGGACTTATTTTGGATGTGAATAGAATAGTCTGTAGATACGTGCACTTAGTTTGCGCTAGCATAATTTCATGTCAATGTTTATATGCACTTGTCACATAGTCAAAAGATATGTTAATGCTGATGCAAAAGAAAATGTGTATCCAGGGATTTGTTTTCCCCTCTTGAAACATAGGGCTGCATTAAATACAGTTCAACTGGATGGAGGGGCTTTTCCTCCTTCGCTGCTGCGTGAAGTGCTGGGTTTTTCACCAAGCCCTACTGCACCAGCAACACAGAAGCTGCTGCTGAACCATTGTGTGCCTACCTTACTCATGACCTCTTAAAGGCTGTTGAAATGTGAACATAGCCTAGGCCCATTAGGTCATTAACCTTCAATATGAAAGTTGTCTCTCAGGCTAGATAGGAATATCCTTCATCTCACATTTTGTTTATATGTATTGCTCTCTGTAAAATGTCAGTACACTTAGTAAGACCTATGATATATGTTCAGTAAAATAAGGATATATATATATCGACTTGCACCGTTTTGTGTACATTTTAAAATAACACTCTTTTACATTTCTAGAACTCACTGAGCCTTCCATGTGGGCAGAACTCCAGTGAAGAGGCACCCAGTGCTTGGGAGCAGCTGTCAAGAATATCCTTGTATTAACTTGGTTCCTACCTGTTATTCTTAAGAGGGTGTTGTATTGCTCTTGAGCAATGAGTATTTAGTTGGTATTATTGTCCAATGCAATGGCTAAGATGGAAGTTCCAACTGCTGATAGAAGCATCTTCTAAGTAGTATTGTGCTCACAGGGCAATACCATTAGGGGAAGGGAGAGGGGATAACTTTCATCAATTCCTTCAAGCCCATGCTGCTTGCTGCCCCCTGGCAATCTGCTCTATTGGTATCGGGTAGAGATGGGCATGAACCAGTGGTGCTGTGCATTACCTTTCCCTGCCTCCCCAGCTTGATCTCCCCACTCACCAGCCGGCACATGCTCCTCTCCTCCTCTTTTTCAGCTGTCTGACCAGTCTCCGTCAGGAGCATGGGCTTCCCTGCCCTGCCTCCTTGGCTAATCGCCCACTCAGACAAGGAGGCAGGACAGGCAAACCCTTGCTCCTGCCAGGGACTGACTGAACACCGAAAAGGAGGAGGAGAGAAGTGTGCTCCGACTGGTGAGTGGATCATTGGCTAGGGAGGTGGGGGAAGGGAATGAGCAGCACCTGTGGTGCCATGCATACAAGCTGGCACGAAACTCCAAACCAAGGTCCATGCCCATCTCTAGTCTGGGGGATTGGTATGGGGAATTTTCTGACATAGTGGGAAGTCTACTTCATATGGGAAGAGAGATTTCGAGGAAACTTTCCCGCCTTCCCTGACACCAGCAGTTCCTCCACAGCATCTCAGTTTTGTCAATGAACATAGGTAGCTATTCAGTTTATAGGAGCCCGCAGAAGGTCAAAGTCAGTGTACTAAGGTCCAAACTGGTGCAAAAGGAACAATTACGATCCCTGTGCATTTAAAATTTGTAAGAGGGGGAAAATGTATTGATTAGAAGATCCATTTGTCCTGAAAATGGCTCTTTAGTACTTTTTGCCTTGTGTTAATAATATTTACATAATAGGCTGAGAGATGTTCAGATGTGCCCTAATTGTCACATTTGAAAGTGCTTAGAAATGTGACAAGATATTCATGTTAAATTTATTTCTTTTTTCCTTTAAAAAAAGTATAAAATGTCATTGAGTAATATAATCTCAAGATAACCTAAAATACAAAGAATAAGTTAAACAATGAAATAATAGATAAAAGTCATGGGTTAAGCATTATGATTGAATTTCGCAATGTGTCAGATTAAACTAGTTCACCTGACATTTTATAAAGCTTCACATAATTTAGAAGACTTTGCTGAAAAGATGCCCAGTAAGAGTGGCTTGGAGGCTAGCTTCCCTGAAAAGAATGTTCCAAATATGGAGTATCTCCCAGAGGAAAACACCTGCTTTAGTTTCCATATATCTGACCCGAGAGGGCTCCTGATAATCATCTCAGTTCATGATAGGATCAGCATCAACCTTTTGATTTATATTTGGAAATGGACCAAGAATGTACTTGTTTCCAGGCTGTCAGACCCCTTCAAGAGTACCTGGGGTTGTACAACCCAAGAAGAAAGTATTTTCAACTAAAGGTTATTACAATTCTTGATATACAGATAAAGTTTCTTACATTTATCCTGTGCTAAATGTCTAGGACTCTTCTATGAGATTTAAGTCAAAGCAAAATCAGGAAAAGTATACTTTTTAGAAATTAGAGTTGCACTAATAAGCAATCTCAAAAGCACAGAAGGTACAAAAAAAGAAGAAGCAAAGTACCAAACATTAAGGCAAGAACTTAATATGGAAGCAAGATCTGGTTCCCCATACTAATTTTAGCAACTGAAGTCATTCCTAAATCTTTGATTACTAATTTTTAAAAGTTGCCATTAGGTGCTAATTTGCTTCCGGAAAGCCAAAAATCACTGATTTTGCAAACATGTCATCTCACCCACAGATTTTAGGACTTCATTCCTAATTTCTAGCTTTGACTCTTTGGCCCATCCCCAAGCAGCAGCAATGCTGAAAAATAAGTAGTCTAACAATAATAATGCTAATATTGGCAACCAAATACAAAAATAGGGTGGACCTATTAGGATGGTCCACTCCTGGAGTCTAATGGATCTGATTGGTTTCCAGGAGGCCTTGGGGTTTTTTCTGACTGACCTGATTAGTGCTCCTATGAAAACCCAGGTCACCAAATGGTATACTCTGCAGTGACATGGACAGTTGACACAATTGCTCCTGAATAACCCTCTGCTCTGGGACTTGGTTCACAGATGAGTTGCAAGCCATGAAACAAGTGAGAAGAAGGCTAGAGAGCAACTGGAGTAAAGTTCCCTTGGATGGAAATAAGGAAGCTGCAGTAAGGAAGCTGTCCAGCAAATACTGTAACACCATCCAATTGGCTAAGAGGGACTATTACACCACACTCGTTAGTGAGGCTTCTCATAATCAAATGGCACTCTGTCGAGTAGTCCAAGACCTCACCTATGAGGACAGTCTAATACACCTCAATCTGATATTACCACTGCTAACTGATTCGCAGCTCATTTTGAGTCTAAGAGTGAGGCCATCTGTGGGGACCTCAACTCTGTTAGGGAGGCAGGAGATCATGTTGAGCTGTCCAACATACTGTCTTGTCTGGATTTGCTGGATTAATTTCAATCTGTAACTCCTGGTTATGTGGACAAAGTGCTTGCATGTTTCAAAGCCACTTCCTCTCCATTGGACCCATGCCCTCTCTGGCTTTTGAAATCTGCCAAGGAGGTAACGGTTGATTGGGCCACACAATACATCATTGTCTGAAAGAAACTATAGTGCGGCCCATTTTGAAAAAATCTTTGCTGGCGGCAGAGGATGTAACTAATTACAGACCTGTTGCCAACATCCCGTTTCTGGGAAAACTGATGGAGAGGATAGTGGCAGATCAGCCACAGACATTTTTGGAGGAAACCAATAGTCTGGATCCATTTCAATGGGGGTTCAGACCATGCCATGGGACTGAGACAGTTCTGGACACTTTGCTTGATGACCTGTTGAGGGAGGCCGACCACGGGAGTGTGACCTAGTTGGTCCTCCTGGATCTTTCAGTGGCCTTCAATACTGTTGACCATGGTATCCTCCTGGACAGACTTTTGGGTTTAGGGATTGGAGGCTCTGTGTTATTCTGGGTCCAGTACTTTCTCGAGGGTTGTTTCCAGAGAGTGCAGCTTGGGGATGTTGTTTTGACTCTGTGGGCTCTCTGTTGTGGAGTCCCACAGAGGTCGATCATCTCCCCAATGCTCTTTAACATCTATATGAGGCCACTGGGACAGGTCATCTGGAGATTTGGAGTTCGCTGTCATCAGTATGCTGACACAGTTCTGTCTCTCCTTTTCATCTTTAGCAGTGGAAGCTGTGTGGACTCTGGCCTCAGTTATGGACCAGATGAGGGCTAACAGATAGAAATTGAATCCTGATAAGATGGAGATCATGTTGTTGGGTGGAGAACCTGCCCAATTAGGAGGTATTTTGCCTGGCCTGGACGGGGTCACACTCCCTCTACACGACCAAGCCTGCAACTTAGGTGTGCTCCTGGACCTGGTGCTTTCCATGGAGAAGCAAATTTTGGCCGTGGCCGGGTCTGCCTTTTTTCATCTCCAACTGATTGCACAGTTGCAGCCCTGCCTGGACAAGAAATCCCTAAGAATATTGGTATATGTGTTGGTAATCTCTAGGATTGACTACTGTAATGCTCTCTACATGGGGCTGCCTTTGAAGTCAATATGGAAGCTTCAGCAAGTGCAAAGTGCAGCAACCGGGTTCATCTCGGGAGCACAAAGTTTCTGGTAGCTACGGAAAGGGTGGCAAATGAGGGGCTTAAGGGGTAAATCCAATTGAATAGCTCACTGCTGTCTCAGATTATGAAAAAAAGCTTATGAAGTAGTTGAGGAATGCTGCAAAATACGATGATGGATTGCAGCTTTCACTGCTTGGGTCCAAAGTGAGCCAGTGTGCCCCACATCTCATTGCTACTGAATATGAAAGCAACCTCAGTGTCAGAGCATAATTACATTAGGGGGGAAAACCCTATATTTGAATTAGGTTTGGCATGTTTTAAATCAATTTTTTTAAAAAGTGACTACACCACACACATGGAAGCATGGAATGTTTTGACAGGGAATCTTGTTATTTTCATTGGAAGTGAGAAATTTTACGCTTCCGCCACAGAATCATTTATTTTAACTTGGATGTCAAATTAATTTAATTTAAATCAGTTTGTCAAATGGGTCCTTTTTAAGGAGAAAGGCAGGATAGAAATATTTTAAATAAATAATATGTATATGCCTCTGTCAGTGGAAATTGTGTCTGTAGGGTTTGCCACTTACTCCTTCTCCACCCTCTGTGTGTGCGTAAGGGCTTTATAGGTTAAAACCAGCACTTTGAATTTGGCATGGAAGCATACAGGGAGCCAGTGCAGACGTGCCAGAATTGGGGAGATGTGATTGTATCTTCTGTTTCCTTCAGCTGCTTGCTCTGTTCTCCTAAGTGCGGCCAGCAGTGACAGTGCCTTCATCAGTGTGTCAGCACAGAGACTAAGACAGAGACCAAATGCTTGTGACCCATTTGGTTTTTGAAACCAGAGAGCCGGAACAGCGAAAAAGCAGGGCTCTCCCTGTACGAGTGTTCTGCCAAAAGCATGACATTCAGCCAAGACAAAGCTGGAAGGATTCCATTTTGCAAGGCTCACTAAAGCTTCTTGGGAACTCCCAGTCATAGAGAATTAAATCACTGGAAGATATTTAGGTTCAGTTCTTTTCCTGTCCAAGAAAATTCTCCTGCCATCAACAATCCATTGTGGACCCTTTTCAGATGAACAACACACACAGAGAGAGAGAGAAACAGACACACAAAGCTCTGTCTTGGGATATACTTTCTATAGCTACAATCCAGACCCCATAGTCTTGCCTAATATAAATAGAGATCCCTGCTTCAATGAGAAAAATAAACAACAGTTAACTGGCCTGTCACTCAGGTAATTCTCTGAAAAGTCTCAATGTAAGCAAGTCTCAGTGTGCCTCATGTGTGAGTGGTGAGTGGGAAGAGGAGCAGGAGATGGGGCAAAGCCAGCCCAATACCAGAGGCAGTGCAGTAAATGGCACCCCACTTTCCCCTCAGCGTCATGACACAACCAAGTTATTCTGGCAACTGAGGCAAAAGATTCCACAAACACATGTTTCTACCTTCCTGGCAGTAATAAGACAGTAACAATGAAGAAATGAAGAAGAATTTACAGGCTTTCATCATACACTAATCTGCTGTGTGAGGTAGCTCATTCAGTTGACCAAATGAGAAGGCTGGCCCTCCTTATGGGTTGAGGAGCAGATTGTGGCACTTGAGAGAAGGAGTCAAGAGACAGTGTTGAGATGTTGATAGGCAAAATTGGACAATGAATAGAAGAAAAAAATATTTCATTGTTGAAAGTGTCTTCATGCGCAGCAAGAGGTTTTCTCACCACATATAAATTGCAAGTTGCGTTGCTTGGTTTTGTGATTGGTCTTCAGAACTTAAGCATGGGATTCATTTAAGGTCTGATTTCAGAAATATGATATACTGCCCAAATTCTTCGCTCCAATCCTAACGAATTTTCAGCTCTCATCAGCACTAGCTGTAATGCCTGCTTCTGCGCAATGACTCACTGAGGTCAAAGTGATGAGGAAAGAAATGAAGCAGCACTTCATCTTACAGGAGCAGAGATGAAAGTGGCTGTTTGAGTCACCATTATCGCCATACAACACACAAAATTAGAGACAGGGAAAGGCCACTTTGGGCTATGTCTCAGAATTCCAGAATGACCGGCGAGTGTAAGTGTGCTGCTTATATACTACCCCATAGTGCTTCAAGCACTCTCTGGGTGATTTACAATTTAATCATGCTGCCTACACATGTCCCCCTCAATGAGCTGGGTACTCAATTTACCAACCTCGGAAGGATGGAAGGTTGAGTTAACCTCAAGCCAGGTTACCTGAACCCATCAGGATTGAACTCAGGTCATGAACAGTCTTGACTGTACTACTGTAGGATTCTGGGGATTGTAGTCCCCACAAATTACCATTTCCAATCTCTGCACACAATGCTTTTCCTCAGGTCTGGGATGGAAAGAAAGAATCCCTGACAGCCAAGACCTGTACTGCCTCCACTTCCTCCTCTACTTAGTTTCTGCTTCAGCTAATCCAGGAAAAGAGAACTCTAGCCAACCTTATATGGGGAGTAACTGGGCTGCTTCAAGGCTTGGGATGAGAAGAGGAATAGCAGGGGAGTGCCACCATTGTTAAACAGTGGTAATGTTGCTAAGAGATGTTGCTAAGAGATGACAAGCCCAAGTCTAACTACTGTGGTCTAAGAAAGAAGGGGTAGCTAATTCCCTCATCTCAGTTCAGGCCACAGGCTGCCTATGGTCTTCTTCCCATCATTCCATCTCTTCCATCTCTTCTACCTCAACCTCCTCTCTTCAGTGTCTACCTTTCTCCCTCTCCTCGCCCCTCCCTTTCTCCCCCATTTCTCTCTCTTTCTCCTTCAGATTTAGGGCTGTGATTAATTTTCAGAAGGTTGAATTTTCAGTACAAAAATGCTGTCATGCTAGGGCCATAAAAATGTTCACCAACATCATCCTCTCTCAAATTCTTTTTGTTTGTTTGTTTGTTTGTTCCTTTTTTATATTTGCTTGTGACTCTTGTTACCTTGATCTGTTGCTGCTGAAGATGAGAGAAAGATCCCATCCTGGTTGCCATGGTAATCAAACTCAAGCCTGATTCAGGTCTCATTTTTCAGGGTGGATACCACACAGGGAGTGCCTAGCCCATCGCCTCTGTCGTTGCTTACTTCTTGTCATTACTTACCTTAGGTGGAAAGAGGCATGTCTGAAGAGAAGAGGCTTCAGTTTTCATGGAAGCTCTCCATGAGACCAACAGTAATCAGGAAAATCAGGATTCTTGTACATGTGGTGAACTTGCATGTGAACATGAACCTCTTCCCTTCAGACATGCCACATTTCACATGTGGCTACATAGGACAACAGAAGCAGGTATTCCCCTACACATATTGAGTCCACTCACTTAACCAATGCCTGTATTAGCTTTGCTCACACTGGAATGAAAAGCTGGATGTGCAATCCTTTGGAAATTTTCTAACACAGAGCAATGATTTTGCATCTAAAGAAATAAATAATTTCTGCTAAATGTGTTTCCTTTGTATTACTTTTTTATTTATTTATACAAACTTAAAAACATTAAGACTCTAACAAATACCCTGTTTCCCTGAAAATAAGACATAACCTGAAAATAAGCCCTAGTATGATTTTTCAGGATGCTCGTAATATAAGCCCTACCCCAAAAATGAGCCCCAGTTGAGTGAAACCCCGGCCTCCACCATTGTGCAGCAACCAGAAGAAGATGACAGGACTGTATTTGAATAAATGTAGATTCTTATACATGAAAAAAATAAAACATCCCCTGAAAATAAGCCCTAGTGCGTTTTTTGGAGCAAAAATTAATATAAGACCCTGTCTCATTTTCGGGGAAACATGGTAATTGACAAAAAACATTACAAACTAAACATCTATCCTTCCCCTATGGATCAGAGATTTCACTGTCGTCTGGTCATCGGATCTTTGTATTACTTTTGAGGCACAGAGGGATAGGTGGTCTAGCACCATTCTTCCAAGCACTTCTGAGATCCATGCACAAACACTGCTATATATGTAAGCAGGACTGATGAGTAAGAAACACACATGCCACTGTCATGTCTGCTTTGCTCCAAAGAGTCTAAGATGCCTGGTGGCCATGTGTATGCATTTGTTGTTTTCAAAACAATTGCCAGAAAAGGCCTTGCATGAGCTTGACTGTGAAACAGCTGGAGTTTGTTGCTGTGGGCATTCTCTTTCAGGGTGACACAGCTTAGAGGGCAGTTCATCCAAATGAAATGGAAGTTCATCAGGAAATGCATGACATTGCCAGATGACATATGGTTAGAGTTCTGAGAGTATTTGTTGTAAATGCAGACATGAGGTCTGAGGATTTTTGTGTGTGCTTAGAATAGTTAGCTTTTGGATGAAAACTCCCAGAATCCCCCATAGAAAGATAACCACTGACCATGCTGGCATAAGGATTCTGGGTGTTGTAGTCCAAAAACAATTTCCCCAAGCTCTGAGGCAGAAAAAAAGAGATGTACAAAAAACACTCACCCACAATTACTGACTTTCTGACTGGGGAAAAAAAAAAGGTGAATCAAGCCTCAAACTGGGTAAGGATTGCTAATTTCAGCCTCTGATCATCTCTTTGAACATATAATCATGTGAGGCCACAGCAAAGGCTCCAAAGATTAAGCATAAGCACCACAAGGCGGCCACACTAAGAGGCATCGTAAGATCTTGTCTCCTGGGGGTGAAAGCTAAGTCCTATATTTATATATATATTAGCTTTCATAGTCGAGTAACCTTGATCCACCTTTTAATATAGGACTTAGCTTTCACCCCCAGGAGAAACTGTTTAATGTGACAGTTTTAACATTAATGAATTTATTAGTACATTCTTGCCAAGCTTATAACAAGGAATTCATAACATCTGCAAAGAACTACACGTATAGTTACATGTTAACATTCTATATATAGCCTGTTTTGTTTGGTGACTAGTCTTCAGGACTTAAGCATAAGATTCCTCTGAAGTCTGATTTCACAAACACAACAAGACTGCCTTAATCACCTCTTGGTAACTAAATGAAATTAGGGTTGTCCTATAACTATGTTGGATGATTGCATTCTTATCTGGCTTTGAGTGAGCTGGGATTTTTAGTATAGTAGAGTCTTTCTTTCTTCTCTCTCCTTCTCTTTTTAGTCTTTCTTCTCTCTCCTCTTCTCCTTGCCTGAAGAAAAAGCCTCTTTTTCAGGATTTTCTTGCTACATTTGCCACTTGCCTTGCCTGGATTAGGGTCTTCCACATGATGTTAGCTGTGCTGCATGAATAGTGGCCTCCCTCACCCTCAATCTGAATTCCAGCACAAATAATGCCCATTCTTTAAGTGGCACAACTGAATGGCCAATTACAGGAGGTTTTACAAAACAAGAGGAAAACGAAGAAGACAAGCAAACTATAGGCTTGCCCCAAACCTGTGTGTCAGTAATTTGGCATCATGCCTACGTGTTCTACCATGTTGCCAAGTTGGTCCTGGATTGGATGGGAGGGGGGGCATATCACACCAGGTCAGATTGGATTCTGATTGAAGATACTGAATCAGCACCCAGATTAGATTAGGGAAACTGAGCACAGGCCTAGAATAAATCATGATACTTTAGCTCAGTTAATCATGAAGTGAAAAAGAGAAGATATTAATCTTGATTGATGGATGCCCAAAATCCAGCTAGCGAAACAACTGTTACCTACAGGAACCAAAATACTTCCTAAATCATTATACAAGTGAATGTAAACTTGCCTTGAAAATCCAACTTATATTTTATTTCTAATGAGTGGATTTATCAAAATGAGAAGATTAGTTAAAAGAAAATTGGAAGGGGATTCAAGAAACTCATATCCTTTCAGTAAGTCCAGAGGTTGTTTAAAACTTCTATTATAGAAGCTCAGATAAAATTAATAGTAGAGATTGGAAAGGGATATGAACAAACTCCAGGAGGGGAGTCAATGTGGTTAGATAACACTATCAGTGAACAAAGTTTCCCTTACAAGGGGGACTCTAACCCAAATCAGGCTAACATTTAAAAACATAAATATTGGCAAAACACATTAAGTTCATGATAAGGAAAGTAGGAATTTGAGGAGTAAACTGCTAGAGATATGCCCTGAGATAGAGCAAATGCAGGAAGCCAAGCAAAATGTTAGGATCCTAAGGTTGTCACGCTACACACACAGGAACACAGCAGGGATTCCTTCCAAGTAAACATGACAGATTTACTTTGTAATTCAACTGTTTTGCATTTGTTCCCATGGAAGAATGAAGTCACAGCAGTGCAATGGAAGAGATGGAGAATCATCCAGTTTTCTAGGCAGCCATATGGCTCTCTTGACCTTCCTGTGTTGTGCTGAGAAGGCTTGCAGGTTGCAAGTCAAGGAGGAAAAGGAGAAAGATATTTGCATGAGCTGCTTCAAAACTTGTCAAGAACCTGTACTATTATGGCAATCATTGTGCATCACAAATATATAATTGGTGCAATGGTTTGTGTGCCTAGGCTGTGCAACTGTGTTAGGAATGTGCACATTTATCAGTTTCTCTTTCTCCCACAATTTTTTTAAAAGGTTTTGTCTGTGTTGCCTGCATAAAGTGCAAACTGCCCAGAGAGTGCTTTAAGCACTATGGAGCGTATATAAGCAGCACACTTTGCTTTCTTAACATAAAAAGAATAGTGTCCTACTCATCTGCCAGAAGGTAGGGAAGAAAGAGAAAAGGAAGAAAGGAAGAAATAATGAAAGAAAGAGGAGATAGCAACTTGAACTCAGCATGACAGATATAGTTGAATACGTTAAGATGAGAGCTAGAGTTTCAAGAGCTAAGCACTCAAAGTAGTGTGTTTGCACAGGTGAATCTGTCAGTTTTGCATTCTCCCATTTTCATCTCCCCCAGCCCCCAACTTCCAAGTACTTTCAGTCCCTTCTCGTAAAGAAATTGGCAAATTTTGGGGGAAATTTTTATCAGATAACACATGGAACAAAATTATTATCCAGCTTTGCCAAGTGCACATACAGTGTCATATTGGTTTATATACATATGACAGATCATGCTCAACAATGCATCAAGAGAAAAAAAGAAAGACCAACAAAATCATAATGTCACGACAACAGCTGAATTCCCCCCCCCTTCTCTCTTTGTGTGTGTTTTAGCAAATTTTTAATGTTAGATTGCAAAGGGGGTGTGTGGGAGTCTCTTGAACAAAGTGCAGTTTATCCTTGAAGCTCAGAAGAATGTGAACTATTTCATCAAAAGGTTGCCATGGTAAGCATGGTGTACTGGAATTTATTTCCTTTAAAGAAACACTATACTCTGTAATCACATCAGTCTGCACAAATTATTGTTATACACTTTTTCATAGTTCTAAAATTCCTATCCACCCCCGTTCCTTTCTTCGCTGATTTTAACAACCTTGTCTCTCTTGTCTGCTTCTTTCCTATCAATCTGAATATGAGTTCTATTCAAAACATGAAAGGAATAGAAAGGAATGAGAAGATTTATGCAAAGTCATGAATATCATGGTACATGATCTAAATTATCATCATAATTTGAGATGCGCTTATTGCCAAGTATGGTGATTGCAACAAAGATTATGTTGATGATGTCTGATTTTTGTTTCTGTTTTTCAAAGACCAATTTGTAGCTTGCTTTACATTTCCCACATAAACTGTGCACAACCACCTTTTACTTCTCAGTCTGGAGTTTCTGTCCCCTATAATAGTTTGACAATACAGGTGTGCTAATAAAATTGTGAGCTTATAGATCAAGCATCCCCATGGGCAATTGAGTCACCGGACAGGAGTGTTAACTGTCTGAACCTTAAAATTCTGGAATAATCTTCTCAAACTGTTTAGGAAACCAACACAAATTTTGTTGAATCCAATATGTCATTGGTTACATTTCTAAAAACTGGATCCAGTGTGAAAAATCTGTCATGGCTTATTTTATGAATGTTTCACAAGGGGAAACTAAGCATACCTTGTGGCTAGGAGTAAAGCCTTATTTAGGTGTTAATGAACCTAGCTTCTTCAGCATATTTAAAGGAGAGTGCCTGGCTCTCCCCTTTATGTGATCACTTTCTTCATATGATGGTGGAAGAGACTGAAGAAGAGAGGTTCTGGAAAATATGGGTTTTTGCTTACATGTAGATCCTACATGTGAGCAAGGACTTCTCTATAAACTCTTTCATCATTGCATGAAGAAAGTGATGGAGGGTTTTGTGGTTTTTAGGACTAAGAGCTAGTGCCTGAATAAGGTTTCTATCTCCTGTGAATGTTATTAATGAACATTCATGTCAGTCACAAGAGACAAATAAAAAGAGATGTTTCAAACATTTTGAAGGAAGATTTTAATGACCCTTGTAATAATCTCATTTGTGGCCTGTTGAATTTGGGGGCTCAAAAGGGAAGGAAGGGATTCCTCCTGATATAATGTTGCTGAATATAATGGATGGGTCTGATTGACCACCAGTTTTGCTACCTGAGATGAAGGACAAGGTTCCTCCCATTTCATTCCACATACAGAATCTGACCAGACTTAAAAGTGATTCTTCAGTACTGGCAATATGGCCTCTGCTATATCTGAGATGAATAAACTGATCAAGGGACACAAAGCAGTCTTAGCTTTATGGCTCAGGGAGAACAACAGGAGAAGGCTTCAGCTTCACCAGCACTGGCCTCCAGGGGCAGATTCTTTGCTCCACTCCAGAGGTGGGCAATATGTGGCTCTGGACATGTTATTGGACTATACTCCCCATCAGCCCTAGCCTTCATACCCAGTGATGATGAATGCTGGGAGTTGCAGCCCAAGAACATTCAGAGTGCTGCACTTTGCACTCCCCACTCTACCCAGTAGTCAATCTCTATCTGACTAATCATCATGATTTAGATTTAGGACTCCACTGTTGATTGGTGATCTTTGACCTTTGTATCTCCACCTGTAGACTCCTTTCAAGCAGGCCTCTATTCCAGTGTCTTTTCCCATTGTCCTTTCCACATCCCTTTTTATTGTGGCAGTGTGGATAGTGATGCATCGGAATTTGGCCACTGCCAGAGATAACTGAAATTGTTATGGCCCATTGCTATAATTACTGAACACTGCCCTGTGATTTGTATTAAGAGAAAAGGTCAGCTGACAGAAGCTTGGTTAATGGCATACATGACAAACCTAGTCTGCCTGCCTTACTCTGATAGAAATTAAGAATCCCTTGGATTATAATTTAAAGAAATATATATATCATAATCATGTATAGAGATGGGCATGAAGCACTTTGTGCTGGGTTGTCCTAAGTCATAAGTGTGGCACCATAGGTATTCCCAGCCCCCCACTCCCTTCTCCGGCACCCTCACTCACCAGCTGGCACACATTGCTTGTTCCCTCCCCATCTTGCGATCTTCCAGTCCCAGCAAAATCACAGACTTCGTTCGTCCGCCTCCTCCAGCAGCTGCCCACTCAGAAGAAGAGGCGGGGCAAGGATTCCTGTAGCGCTTCCTGTGAGTGGCCAGCTGCTGGAGGAAGCAGAGAAGTCCATGTGATGGGAAGGAAACGAGCAACACACACCAGCTGGTGGGGGTGCCAGCGAAGGGGGGCACCTGTGGTGCCGCACCAATGACTTAGGATGACACAGCACAAACTGCTTCATACCCATCTCTAATCATGTGCATCCCACTGGAAAGCAACATGCCAGCCTTCCAAAACCAGGTGATTTCTAGATATCTTAGACCAGTGATGGCGAACCTTTTTGAGCCCAAGTGCCCAAACTGCAACACAAAACCAACCAATATCATCCCGAAGAGTCCCACTCCTTCAGCCATACAATCCCCAGCGCCTGCCCGGGACACTCCCCGCTCCACCTCTGGCTGCAATCCTTAAAGGCACAGGTGGCAGGAGCTGGGTGTTTCCATGCCTGGCATCTGGGCAGGTGTGTGTTAGTATGTGTGTGTGTGTGTTTGTGGCAGCGGCAGCTGTTGCCATCTTGGCTCTCCCTCCCTTCCCAAGAGTTCTTCCCAAAATCCAGGATCGGAGGATTGGTAAGTATTTCTCAATGGTGACTTATGGCTCGCGTGCCCACAGAGAGGGCTCTGCGTGCCAGCTGTGGCACGCATGCCATAGGTTCACTGTCGCTGTCTTAGACTATAACTCCTATCACCATGATATCTGCCATATCAGCTGGGGCATATGGAAAATGAAGTCCAAAACATCATATAGGGGAAAGTTGGCATTAATGTTATCAAAACTCAAATAAGGATATTGCAGAATTAAAGACGCAATAAATGGCAATAAACACTACCAGGGGTTAAAAGCAGATTCCATAGGAGGAAGGAATGAGGGCAGGAAATACATGGTTTTAAAGTTCTGAGTCAACAGAATAAATAGGCAAAATAACTCTTCCCATTTTGCTCCTTTGAAATCCTAGAATGTCTGGCAGTAGGTTCAGAACATAGAAAGGAATTTCTGTACACACAGATCATAATTGTGTTACAGGAACCCAGGACACAAGTTGCAGGGGTTGTTCCACTGATAAAATGACTTCCGTGAACATAAACAAGAAGGAGGAATCTTTACTACTCGTTGCACCCTGAAGGTCTGATCCAGAGGGCTTGAAAGCTCTCTGAAGCAGGCATTCAGGTTGTGCAAAAGGTACAAAGGAGAACTGGTGTTCACTGTGAATGTTAGCTCTGTTTTGGATTATAGAGAAGATATGCCGATGGCCACTAACCTACATGGCTTTTTAAGAGCAATTTGATGGATTAATGGTGCATGTAGATCTAGCAGTAGCTTTTAGTGTGAGAGCCTAAAAACTGAACCTCTTTAGTCTGAGGCAGGATGCATCTGATTGCCAGGTGCTGAACACTAGCAAGGAAAGCTATGTGAGCTCCCTGAACCATCTGGCTGGCCACTGTTGGAGGCAGAACACGAGGTTACATGGATCATTGATTTGATCCAGCCAGGCAGTTCTCATGTTCTTAAAAGGCGACATTGTTGAAACATTAATTAGCCAAAAAGCTTTTGATAAAGTGCCACAGGAATAATTAAAATAAATTCTGGCAAGGTTTGCTGCGCATGAAGAAAAAGGGAAAAAAGAGCAGCTAGAAGGAAAAGCTGAATTTTCTGAATGGAACAAAAATTAATTAAAACAGCAAAAGGCTTTTTATTCTAATTGAAAAAGACATACAGGGCAATATCAGTGCCAATGCTGGCTTCCTTGGCTGGAATATCACACGCCCTGCAGAAAATAGAGAACAAACCATTTGAACCTCAGGTACTGTGTAGTGTTTCTCTTTCAGTTGACTACTTTTGAGGAAATAGCATCTCAGTCATAAAGGCAGAAACCTGTCCCATGGATACCCCAGGAAGTATATTAGCTCCAGTAAGAGTTGCATGGCTGCAGTTTAGCGATGGAATCCTTTGTTGGGAAGCGGAAGCTCAAAGGACCCAGTCACCTAGGTTTCCATGCTGGCTTAAGAAAACGATGTCCTTGCACAAGCACCAGGGCTTGATCCAAAGGTAGCAGCTGCCAAAGAAGCTGCATTAGTGCTCCCACAAGCTTCTGCACAACTGAAGAAGACCATGGCATCATTCAGTTCAGATCCTAAATATACCTCAGTACAGTATCCTATAATCTTAACAGGAGGAGGGGAAACACCCAAGTTACCTTTTTGCCTGTAATGGCCATGACCGTATTGTAGCGTTCTCCTTTAAATGTGGTCATGGCTCAGGTTTAGTTAGAGTGAGTCATGCATATTTATGTTGCTGAGAGGCGGAGCCAAGAGGCAGAGTATAAGAGGCAGAGCCTGAGGGGGAGAAGAGAGATCAGGGTTTTGGAAGGAGTTTGATTAGCAGAGTTCAGAGATTTATGTGATTGTGATTAGACTGATGCAAATATAGTAGGAGATCTGAGAAGTGATTGACCAGTGACTGGAAGGGAGAAGGAATAGAACCGAATATTAAAATACTGAAACAAATAAGCAAATAAACTAAAGATCTTTCTATTTCATTAAAGAGTGGACCTGATTCTTTCTAAAGGAGTTATGGGGATCTAGGGATCTCCTGGTGGCAGCAGTGGAAGAAAGGAAAGAGTTTAGTTTTGCCCTGGTGTGCTCTGAGGTCTGAGTCTAGGTGGACAGACCAAGGCACGAGTGGGTCCAACGCCACATAGGTTCCAGAGGTGTGGGATCCAAAAAGGGTCAAATCGCGACACGTATAATTCTGTACTTTTCAGTGGAAGAAGAATGTGGGAGTTGCCTATTACTCCTTACTGGGGTAGAGAGTGTTTGTCCTAAGCAGGGAAAGGTGAAGGAGGAAGAGTGGCCACTGGGGCTCGCTTTACACTACTGCATTGCCTGCCTCTCTTTGTGGATAAAACATTAAGCAGAGAGCAGGGAATGTTCAGGAATTAAGACACCAAGCATTTCCCCTAGGTTGGTCCAAGGTTTTGCATTTCCACCTTCCCCCTCTCCCCATCCCTGCTTTTAATGCCTTCTCTCCTTTCTGTTTCCCAAACTGTACACCCCAAAGCAAATCAGCCTTTTTACTTTCTCTCAGTAGAGCAAAAGGAGTGGACGGGGGACTAGTGAATTCCTAGACCTCCCACGTGAAGAGGTGGCTTGTTGTTTACGGCTACTGTCAAAGCCTGTCTTGGAATCTCAGAACGACAGAGCTGCAGTACAATTCTGTGCTTGTTTACTCAGAAGTAAGTCCTACTGGGTTGACTGGGACTCAGTCACATAACTGCAGAACTGCGGCTTTATTCTGACACAAGGCTATTGATATCCTGAGAAAACTTTCCCAGTTTCTTCTGTAAAATTAAAAGATTATCATGCACATTAGTGCTGGGGCGCTAATGGAGGAAGAGAGGAAAGCCTTTCTCAGTTCAGCAGCGGCAGCAGGAAAAAAAGACTGGAGGGATGGAGTTTTCCCAGCGTCTGTGACCCTCAGTTTTTAATTTTCATCAGTGAAATTTCTCTAATCAACTTAACAAATCTGTGTCTGTGGTATTTGGTGTAAATTGCTGGAAATAAAAAGATGGGTACGTATTATCAGTGCAGTTTCCATGGAAATGGAGAAAAGAAAAATTGAAAAAAAGAATTTATCTGATAAAAATAAAAGAAACCATGACTTTGTGTCATTATCTTTCCAGTGTCATCCTAACTATTTGGAATAAGCACTCAGCAAGCAACTTTATGACAATCTGTGCTTGAGGAATGTTGTTTTTCCCCTCAGGTCTTCTACTCGGTTCATCTGAGTGGGCTGTAGATCATAACAAGACTATTTTTAAAAATCTGAGCAAAATTGGTCCAGCTACTCATTTCAAAATGCAGCAGGAGTGACATTTTCAAGTGTAGGAAGATGACATGGAAAAGGCAGGCTGCTGTTGCATATTACAGTCTCCTTTCACATCCATTTGCAAGCATTGGGAGTTACTTTCCTAATCTAAAAAGCTGTTGCATGCAGTTGTGGTGCAGTAACTGATCACAACCATAACATAGGATGGGGAAAAACAACACAGAAATGGACAAATGATGGAACAAACGAAAGTAGGATCAGGCATCTCTGCATACGTATGTATCAGACATAGGCTATAATTCTGTGAACGATTTCTGCTGGGGTAACTCCTCAGGTGTAAGTTTCAGCAGCAAATTGCCACAAGTTAAGATGTCAGCACGGGCATTTCTTATCTCATACAGAATCACATGACTGGTGTGCAATAGGAAATAAACTACACCAACTGTTTAACTTGCAGCAATATGCTGTTGAAAGTTACACCAATTGATTTATACCAGTGAGTGTAACTAACAGGATTCTGACTGTAAGATTGGATGTAGGTAGTGGCATAGGTTTGTACAAAGGCATAAAGGATCAAATAGAGGAGAACAGGCATAGGAACATAGGACTAGGCATACAAAAATAAGAATATGCCTTATAAAATGTAAAGATTTTCATCCAGTATGGTCTACTTCTCCAGAGCTAAACACAACGTTTTTCCGATCACTTGCCTCTGTTTAAACCTAGGATGTGAGTCATGCAAAACATACAGCCTAACAATTACGTGAAGAGTAGATCACACAGATCTGTCCTGTACAACTGTCATCCTCTCTCCCAGTGAGGACTGGATGAATGGGAAAGTGTCTGTGATCAGCTTCACCTACCCAGTTGCTGTTTTCATGGAAGTTTTACGGCTGGCTAATACAACAACCTCTGGAACAAACCCAGGTGTGAAGGTACTAATATTTTGAAAACTCATTCTCCTGTTCCTCTCCAAAATCCTCCCTGAGGCTTTTTCCACACCTGGTAAAGAATTTTTACAAATGCTAAAGCAAGGCAGTTGGGGATGCTTTCTGTGTTAAACATTTCTCTTTTATATTGCAATATCTGCCCTTGCTGCTCTGGGATTTCCTAGTGTTCTGGGGACCTCTGTTGGTTTGTAGACTTCATGGTCCATTGGCCCTCTGTGCAATGGGAAATGTTTTAAAGATCAGGGGAGCAGGAGAAACCCAACTTTATTTATATCATCTCCTGTGCTGGTTTATTCAGAGGTGGGCAGCAGGTGATTCTGAGCCTCCTTAATCTTAAATACTTTATTCTCTTGATGTTGGAGGTATTTACCATCTAGTATATTGTCTGCAAACCAAACAAAGGTATTGATTCTGCAAGGAATATAAGTAATAGGTGAGAAAGTATACTGTAAGAAAACAACTTTTTTCATTACAATTGGTTTCAAACAAAACCGCTATTGAGGTATTCTGAACGGGAGTGAAGGGAAAAAATGGGGGCATCCCTATATCCATCCTCTTTTGTACATGGAAGAAAGGAAGATTTTCTGAAGGGTTCTGCATCCATGAAGACTCTCCACATAATTCCAAAACGTTTTCAGAAAGTTGTCATCCCACAGAAATGATGACAGAGGGGGGTGTAATGGGCTTCCCCTCTACACATATTTATTTTTCTGACTTTCAGACCTGAAGCCTGAGGAACTACAATTCAAATATATTAAATTTCCTATTTTCCCCTTGCCATAATCTCAGCATTTCAAACTTCAAGAACAGAGCTGTCTTTGATAAAAGAAAATGAGTTTCTATCCCACCCTTTTTCCAAGCAGCTGAGGGCATCACACAAGAAACTTTCCTCACACCCACAATTTGAATCCCACAACAATTCTACAAGGTAGGTTAATAGATAGCAATGGGCACAAGATCACCCAGTGAGCGTCACACTTGAGTGGAGATTTGAATCCAGGATTTATCTTTCTGTTGATTGCAGTTATGCACAAAAGACCCCTCAATATGCTCCACAATCTTTGAGGGCAGAAAAACTGAGAAGGCAATTTCTCCAAATTGGTCCACAGAAAAGAAAAATTCTCCAACCATTTCTCAAAGAAGGGTTTCATAATTAGCAGCAGTTATATTACTAGTTGGTTTATTTTTTCACACCTGAAGATTTTGTCCCTTTTGCACTGTCACTGTAAGTAGCAACAAAGAGAATAGTATTGGCCACTTGGACACCATTTTGGTGTCTCAAATCCCCTCTGGCTTGTGTCATTCTAGAGCACTGTGGTAATGTTTGTAGGAAGGAAGCTACAAGCACACATGAGAGAGAGAGAGAGAGAGAGAGAGAGAGAGAGAGAGAGAGAGAGAGAGAGAGGAGAAGAGAATTCTTTAGGATCCAGTCCCTTCCTAGATGAATTATGTGGGGCTGTTGTAGATAGTGTGTTTATACACTTTGCATCATGTAGGAGGGAGGTCAGCATTACATCCCACTCTAAGGAAAAGCAGTGAAGCTAATACTGTACTGTAATCTGTCCTCTAATTTCTCAAAAGTTTTGTTCTCCCATAAAAGAGGATTCCAATTTCCCCCCTTCCCCCCACCGGCTCATTCTCGGGGCTGTTTGGAATTCCTTCGTTGAGCTTACTTTGACTTTGCAAGATGGCCAAGGGTCCTGCATTTCTTTTGCTTTACTTCTCTTCATTATTTCATGGCTTCTCTGGCTGCCCACTTTTCTTGCTACGAAAAAGCCCTGTGGGAGGAGTTACCTTATGCCATCTTTCCTTTGGCATTAACTGAAGTGTGGGAAGATAGAGGAAGGCTGCCAGCTATGACAGAAAATGATTGTATAGTAAAAGACAGAATATTTACATACAGCCCCAACCATCTCATAAAGAAGGTGGGTAGGCAAATGTTAAACCTCACCTGAGACTACCGTAGAAACATTTCCTCTTTTGAAATTTTTTCAAAGGTAGTTCTTTTCTATCAAAATGAGTGAGAATGGTCAAGGGAGAAATTTTTGGCACCGGGCTGTACCACAGAGATGCCTGATACACTACAGTAGTAGTATTTCGCAGACTGCAGAACTTCCAGTTAGAAAATGTGGATCATATCTATTGTATGAACTTGGGGAAAGTGCCTTTTACATATCTCAAGGAACAAATCAGTTGTTTACAAAACAATGAATAATGGCTCATTAAAGTAATGAGCATTTGCTCAGTATTGCTCACCCCATTCAGCAGCAATCCCCCAATTTCTGTGTCGCCATGGGCTGTTGGAGGGACTGGTGTGGGGAGAAGGGGAGAGGTCCATTTCCACCGTCCCCATCGCACATGTCTATATTTGGATCCAACCTACTGTGTCTTTTAAAACAATGGCATAGAAAGACAGAGACAGAGATGGAGCAAGTCACATCTGAGTTTTACTTTGTGTCAGTGGCCATCTTAAATCAATCCATAGAAACTTCCTGGTACTATTGTGTGTGAGAGAGATGGCATGTGATGTGGGACTGCTGTTTCAATAAAAGTTTTAAATTGCATTTGGGAATTAAAAGAAGAGGCCTTAAAGTTACACAGAGGAGAGTTTATTGGCGAGATATTGTACATCTTGTAACTTTATTATCTTCTGCCTCCATTCCAGTAAATTTGTTTTGGGTCTATTGACTCTTCAGAGACAGTGTGAATGTGGAACATAGTTTGGGTTGTGGTTTCAAAGAACAGTTACCCCCATGCAAGAATCAATAAACCTGAAATAATCTGAGCCAACAGACCAACTTTTGAGCAACTTTGGTATCTACTGTCTTGTATCTGATGCCCTTCTATCTTGTCTTCTTAAATTATGTGTTGTCAGCTTAAGAGGAGCAAGTTTCCACCAATAAACAGATGCTTGGAAAATGCAAATGAACAATCTAAAATAGTAGAAACAAATGAGCTCAAATTCAAGCAATGTATCACAAAGCTAAACTGTGGTGTGCAAGGTTTCATTTTCACTGCTGGTACACTGTAGAATTCCTGTCCACAAAACAATGGTTTTGTGCAATGGTATTTCCAAAGACCTGATGAACGTGAATTATTTACAACATTACCACCTCTGAGTTCTGATTAATGGCTTCCCCCCCCCCCCTTTCATTATGCATGAAGAGAAAGGACTGCAGTTTAATGGCAGACCCACAGTTTTGAAATATTTCCTTTTTGGGACTATAGAATCCTCCAGTCAACATGGCCACAGATTCTCAAATTCTCAGAGCAATGCTTACTATTCTTTCTCTGTTCATATCAGAGCATTGCACAATTTAAAATGATGGGCATATATAAAATATAAACTTCAAACAACTGCTTACTAAGTAACTGATGCATACGGTAAAACACAGTCACCAGAATCCTACTGGCAAATGCAGAGATCATTGAAAACAAAGCAACCGTCTATGTTATTTTTGAGAAAGTGGAAATCAATGCTTGGAACCAGCAAGAGTGCCCCTGGCCATGCGAGTGGGCTTTCCACCTCTTTGAGAATACCAGCTGGATCCTCCATCTGCAGCTCACCTGTGGACTGGGGCATTGGCAGAGTGCAGACAGACAGATTGAAGTTGCAGGAGTGGCCATGGCAGGGCTTAGTTTAAGGAGGAATGGGAGGCAGAAGAGAGAGACTGTTGGGCCAGTGTGGTTGATGGGGAGGCGTGCGAGGCTCAGGAGGTGCTATCACTCAGGATGAATGGCAGCTGGGAAATGGTCTGCAGGCATAATCCTGACACTGGAGGTTGGATGGAGCTGCTGGTGCCGCTGGAGGAAGCCACCCAGGTCCATTGGGACCAGGCAAGGCACTGAAAAGCCAGAAGGCTTGAGAACCAGTGTCGTGTCCACCACTGCCAGAAGAAGCACCAATGGCAAGCAGCTCCATTGAGAAAACAACAACAACCCACAGCCATCCTTCCCCTGAGCGGTTCCATGTCCCACTCCTCCCCATCATCCTCTCTGCTTTGTGTGAGAGGCCAGCCAAGTCTGTGTGGAGTTTGGATGGGCTGCCCGTGAGGATTAGTGCACCTATGGGCCAGCAGCCACTGGCAAGGAAAGGGGGGGGGATGACGGTGGGGAGCCTTTATTGCTTTCCTCCAAGGATATCTGATGGCATGCATTTAGCACCCTTCCTGCCGGACTTCATGCCTGGCTCACCTGCGAGGAGTCTTCAACCTAGTGGAGGAGGCTGGACTCCACACCTCCCAGTAAAGTCTATGGAGGGGCAGTGCCCTAACTCCCTGGCACCAAAAGTTACTTGTTTTATGTTAGCGGTCCTTTCAGCCCTTTAAAACGTTCCATTGCTCAATAAAGGAGCCTCTTTCTGCAACTACTCTCAGTATCCTCATGGAAGGGGCCGTGGGGAGGGGACACTCACACAATGTTACTTTTAAAATATGTAACTATAAAAGTAACAAACTACTGGGGGAGTCGTGGGACTATAACGGTACCTAATTACTTTTTAATGGTAAATACCTATGACATTGAGACTCTGTATTGCAGCACATAGTGCTGTCTTATCAACTTGCAGAAACAACAACAAAAAAGCATGATATTTCTTGAGTGAGGAAAAATCTCAAGTATCAATGTCTGTTGTTCCCTTGCTTTAGAGCCGTGTTTTAATTTAAGCACAGTACTTGAACAGACTCTCTTGATCCAGATGCCCCTTCATGCTATTCAGGATACTTCTCATTTTAATAAAGCTCTATGAGAGCTAGTTAGAGATGAAGGATATGAAAGACTTTTATTGGATGTTGATTGTCAGTATCTTATGCATGAGTTCAAACAGACCTTGACAAGATCCACCTGAACTTTTAGCAGACTGAGTGAAATTTCCTGACGAGTTAGCAAAAACTGTCAGAACTCAGGCTTTGAGGGATAATAATGAATCCAGTTTCTGTCTAGCTGTTTAGAGCTTTCAAAATTGGTTTTTAAAAAAAGGTTTTCCAACATTGCAATACTGTGCATGTGTACCATTGAACAACGACCATTAAACACAATAGAATTCACTTCCATGTAAATAACTGTATTGTTTAATTTTTTTTTCCAGCCTTCCTCTAAAGAGCTGAAAGAGATAGACAAGATCATTCTCTGCTTTACATCTCACAACAGCTCTACAGGATGTTATTTAATCTCACAGTAACAACAACAACAACAACAACAAAAGATACCAAGATCTCTTGATATTACTTGTGGTTTATAAGGTACTCTTCAGCTGAAAAGTGATGGTCTTTATTTAAACCCTTAGATGCGTACTGGATATACTGTAAATCATTTCAAGTGATCTCCCTCCTGAATCTCCCTTTGTAAATTTTATTCTATTTTTAACAGTAACCACAGGGAAATTAGTAACAGAGTTTTCTGAAGTGCTCTGAAGTGTGTGTTGCCATTTCTGGTGTGTGATTTGTGTTTGTTTACCCTTTTGTGTAGAGATTGTCCCATTTGTGCTATGCAGAATGGAGAAGAAGACTGCTGGCAAAGCATGGATCACAGTAGCAGAAAGACAAGTAAATGATCTTCTGATCTTGTGCGTGACATTATTTGTATTTGTGTGTTGCTATTTGTAATACACACACACACTAGGTTTAGAACCCTCTAGAATCCAAGGACACTGTTACTGATCTCAAAGGAGTTATTTTAGAAAGAAGAAATTATACATGGAGATTTGAGAGGGAAGCAAACAATGTGGGTTAAAGCCATAAATTCCTCAGGTGCTAAATGTTTAAATAACAAAGAAGACTTTTTAGCTCACTATCTACAATAATGTAGTTATCTGGTGTATAGACAAAAGTTATGTAATTTGGCAGCACTCTGGCATCAGAACAGAAGCTGGTTCAGGAAAAAACAGAACTTTCTGAAATAAAATTATGTGATTTCAAAGACACTCATGTGTTTAGCTGGTAGATCATCATCATCATCATCATCACAAAACTGCAGAGCCGGAAGGGACCCTATGGATCATCAAGTCCAACTCCTGTCAGGGAGGCACAGTGGGGAACTGAACTCTCAACTTCTGGCTCCGTAGCCAGAAACCTAAGCCACTGAGCTACCCAACTATTCTACCTATAGCCAAGATGTTTATATAATCACCATAACTCTCTTTGTTTGTTTGTTTGTTTTTGCTTGTTGAAACATAAAATCTGCCTGAGAGCAAAGCATTGACTAAGATGCTTCCAGGTCCCTTTCATTCCTTGATACAACATAATTCTAGTCTAAATATGCAGAGATGGGGTTGATAGCTCAAGAGAACTAGATCAGACTGTGCACAGAAATTCATGACAATTATAAGCTCAAAGTTCTGGAAATCCAGTCTCAATGTACTAACAAAATGCTGACGCTTCTGACAGAACTTTGGAAGCACAGCTAACCAAAAACTTCTTGCAATTAAGCAAAACTTCTGATGTAATTGCCAGTAATGCTAATGCAGGAGATTTGGAAATATTAATGACTGCAACCTTCACTTGACCTTTGAAAATGTAAGGAAGTAAAGACTGTTCTGCAGTGCAATAAAGGTGTTTTCCTCCTTTAAATATACTCTTAATTACAAATAAAACTTTTAAAAAGCACTCTTTTCTGTGTCTAATAGATTTAAAAAAAAAACAAATAGAAATACAATGATAGTTCCTTCGAACATGACCTACACAACCTGAAAATGCATAAGGAAACAATTTAAGATTATTTTGTCTCTGAACAAATGTGTTCCTTGTGAGAGACTATGAGAGAGAATAAGAACATAACTGAAATGACAGATGAGATATTGTCAAAGTATTAAAAAATTTACAGGCCTGAACAGAGCAGAGCAGAAGTACTAATGAACTGCCATGTCATGCAGGTGTGTAAGTATAAAAGTGCCGAGTCACAGTGACTATAGAAAGGATGATGCAACATCTGGGTGAAGACTGGATGATGCAACATCTGCCCTGATTGGGCAAGGGCAGATGCTTATGTGTATATAGTTGAGTTGTACAGAACACCACCACCACTTCTACAAATGTTGATTTCATGCTGTCACGCTGCCGCTTTGTATATTTGCTGTAAATACACGTGTCGGGCTGGAAGAGAACGTGTCTGTGTGAGTTATTTTTACCATCAGGACCAGAATCAACTCTCAGCTAGCGGCTTGCAGGATTCCGCGTTAACAAAGGTTATGGGCCCAGCGACGCACCCTGCGCAGACCGTCTACTGCTGAGAACGTTGGTGAGTACCAGTGGGTGCCACTATAATAGAAGGAGGAAGAAATAGAGGTCCTGAAAGAAAGCAGTTCTGCTGTTGTGTGCCCAGGAGGGGAAGGAAAACAGAGGACTGAGAGAAGAGCAGGCAGCATGGCGTTTGGGGGAACAAGCCTGGGAGGTTTTCCCTTAACGAAGTTAAATGACTGTAATTACCAGACGTGGTCCGTCAAAGCTGAGATGCTATTAAGGAGGGAAGATCTGTGGCAGATTGTAACCAACCTCCCAGCACAGCTTGATGAAGAGGAGGAACATAAAAATGAAAAAGCTCTGAGTACTTTGATACTTTGCTTGGAAGACAACCAATTAATCCACGTGCGTGGCTTGGCTACGGCGAGAGAAGTTTGGCAATGTCTCAAGAGAATTTACGTGAGAGATTCAGCAGGATCTAAAGTATCCTTAACCAGAAAGCTCTACAGGTGCAGATTACAGCCCGGTGAGAGCGTGTCTAAACATTTGCAAGAGATAAAATGTCTCTTTAATGAACTGGAGCAAAGGAATGTGCAGTTTCCAGAAATCCAGAAAGTGTACCTCATTCTAAGCAGTTTATCTGATGAATACGACACTCTGGTCACCAGTTTAGAGTCTATGCCTGAGGCGAATTTGACCCTGGAATACCTGACGGGCAGATTGCTGGAACAGGAACGACGTAAGAGTGAAATGTCTGGTGACAGAGAGAAACAAAACATCCAGCATCGAAGGAACCAAGACGGCTGGAGGAAAAAGACAGATTACAGCTTACACAGAGAAACAACTCCTAGGAGAGAAGATAGTGGTCGTGCTATGACCGTGAGACACTGTTTTGGCTGTGGATCTGTAAATCATCTTCTGAGAGACTGTAGCAGAGACGACAGAAAAGCTGGCTGCAAAAGTGAAAGAAGCACCGAAAAGAGAAAAGGGAGGATTTCTCTTGTCCAGGCAGCAAGAGATAAATCCAAGGTCGTTCAGCAAGCTTGCTGGATAATTGACAGTGGGGCCGTTACACATTTAACTAATGAAAGAGATTTGTTTCTTTCTCTAGGTGCTTCGGAACAAAGCAGCGTGAGCCTGGCGAACGGACAGAAGTTGCCTGTTGCTGCAGAAGGGACAGTTTTTGTGTCAGGTTTGGAACAAGAACTCAAAGGTGTTCTTCATGTACCACAGTTGGACTGTAGCATCTTAAGTGTGTCTGCTTTAGTAAAACAGGGCTTTGTAGTCATATTTGAAAATGATGAGTGTAAAATTAAGAAAGGAAAATGTGTTTGCGCAAGGGCAAAACAAGAAAATAATTTGTACATTTTGAGGTGTAAAATACAAAGTGACACACATGTAACAGTGAAAAATTCACCTCAGCATGATAAATGTGCACACCTGTTACACAGGAGGTTGGGTCATGCAAATTTTAGAACAATTCAGAGAATGCAAGCAGTGGCAAAAGATGTACAGTTGAAAGAGTGTAAAAATTATTTAGATTGCAACGTGTGTAAAATGGCAAAATCTAAAGTAAGCCCCAGAAACAAGGAATGAACCAGTCAAACAGAAAGGCCCTTTCAATTGGTACATGCAGACTTGATTGGCCCTTTTGCATCATCTTTGGGTGGAGCAAAATATGTCCTGGTAATTGTAGATGATTATTCAAGGTATTCTTTTTGCTACTTATTGAAAACAAAGGCAGAGGTGTTTAGCAACTTCAGAAATTGGCTAAGCTTCATTGAGAGACGTTATGGCCACAAGGTGGCGCAAATCCAGACGGATAGAGGGTCTGAGTTCCTATCTAACAAATTTCAAAGCTGGTTGAAAGAAAATGGGATATATCATAGAAAAACTAGTCCATATTCACCCTTCCAAAATGGCGTGGCAGAAAGAAGAAACGGGGTGTTGCAGACAATGAAAGACGCATTGTTAGCTGACGCTAACATGAGTCATGGCCTGTGGGGGGAAGCCCTGCTTACATCGAACTACATAAATAACAGATTGTTATCTTCTGCAATAGGGCAGACTCCTTATTATATGTTATATGGGAGAGAGCCATCTTTAAAACACATGAGGGTGTTTGGGTGCAGTGCGTGGGTGCACATCCCAAAAGAGACAAGAAGGAAGGGACAACCAAAGGCAAAGAAAATGAAATTCATAGGTTATGAAAGAGGTTCAAAGGCATACCGCTTCCTTGATGGAAACAGCAATGTAGTGATTTCGAGGTCTGCCAATTTTTGTGAGCATGAGAATTGGGATAGGGTTCATGCTAATTCCCAAGTTTTCATACCATTCACAAACACAAGAGAGTGTGAGAATAGACAGTTAGAGACAAAAGAAGAAGAAACAGAAGAGAGCCAGTCCAAGACAAAAGATGAAGAAGACGATGGGCAGTGTAGTGATCAAGAAAGTGAGATAGGAATTAAGCAAGAACCAAAAATTGAGGATGAGCCACAAATCCCCAGGAGGTCAGAGAGAGTTAACAAAGGGGTTCCGCCTGCAAGGTTTGGTGTGGGAGAAATAAGGGTGTGCCATGTGTATCAGGAACCAAAATGTTATGAAGAGGTCATGTTACTTCCTGAAGTAGAAAAGAAAAGATGGCAGGAAGCCATGATTGAGGAAATGAAGTCTATGGACGACCACAAGGTCTTCACAGAGACTAGGCTGCCACAGGAGCATAAAGTGATTGGCAGTAAGTGGGTTTTCAAAAGAAAGTTACAAAACAATGGGGACTTTAGGTATAAAGCGAGGTTGGTGGCTCAGGGATTTACTCAAAAGAAACATTTGCACTATGATGAAGTATTTTCCCCTACAGTGAAAGCAGAAACTATGAGGGTAGCTTTGACTCTAGCGGCATCTAGAGGATATTTGATAAATCATTATGATATAACGACTGCATACTTAAATGCTGACTTAAAGGAAGAATTATACATGGCAAAAGCACCTGGCTTTGAAGGGTCAAGACCAGGAATGGTTTACAGGTTAAATAAGGCCATTTACGGGCTGCGACAATCAGCCCGAAACTGGAACCAATGTTTACATACAGTGTTAGAAAAAATGAATTTTAAGAGTAGTCTGGCTGATCCATGCTTATACATACAAGAATGTGGAAGTGAGCTAAATATTTTGTTGGCATATGTGGATGACATTTGTTTTATGACAAAAAGTCAGAGCCAGATGAATTTATTTGAAAAACAACTGAAAAAGGAATTTAAACTGAAAAATTTGGGTCCAATACAAAATTATTTAGGGGTGCAAATACAGAGAAAAAATGAAGGTTTTGTATTAAACCAAAAGTTAAAAATTGAACAAATGTTGGAGAGATACAATATGCAAGATTGTAAAGATGTACAAACCCCCATGGTAATAGATTTTCAAAAGTGTGATGAAGAAAACAAAGAGTTTGAGAGTCAAGAAATTTATCATTCTGCAATTGGCAGTTTGATGTATTTAGCAAATTGGACTAGGCCTGACATTTCAGCAGCAGTGAACATTCTTAGTAGACATGTGTCAAAGCCCACTGTGAAACACTGGCAGGGTGTAAAAAGAGTTTTTAGATACTTAAAAGGAACAAGTGACAAGTGTTTGATCATAAATCCTTCAAAAGAGTTAAATTTACAGGCCTACGTTGACAGTGATTGGGCAAATGATGAAAGTGACAGGAAGTCAATGTCCGGATTCGTTGTAATGTTTGCAAATGTTTTAGTAGGGTGGAAGTCCAGAAAACAGAGTTCTGTGGCTACTTCGACAGCAGAAGCTGAATTCGCAGCTTTGTCGGAAGTATGCTCAGAATTAATCTGGTATAGACAATTAATTAAGGATTTAAAGATAGAAACACATAAACCAATAAAGGTCTTAGAAGATAATACAACCTGCTTACAAATGGCTGTAACAGAAAAAATGCGAAATAGGAGTAAACATGTTGACATCAAATATCATAACGTAAGAGAAGCCATAAAAGAAAAATTAATAGAGTTACAATACTGCAAAACGGATAAAAATGTTGCTGATATTTTTACAAAACCTTTGAGTGTTCAAAGACACAGTGAAATAATCAAAGAGTTGGGTTTGAATTTTGTTCAGGTGTAAATTAGGAGGGGTGTCAAAGTATTAAAAAATTTACAGGCCTGAACAGAGCAGAGCAGAAGTACTAATGAACTGCCATGTCATGCAGGTGTGTAAGTATAAAAGTGCCGAGTCACAGTGACTATAGAAAGGATGATGCAACATCTGGGTGAAGACTGGATGATGCAACATCTGCCCTGATTGGGCAAGGGCAGATGCTTATGTGTATATAGTTGAGTTGTACAGAACACCACCACCACTTCTACAAATGTTGATTTCATGCTGTCACGCTGCCGCTTTGTATATTTGCTGTAAATACACGTGTCGGGCTGGAAGAGAACGTGTCTGTGTGAGTTATTTTTACCATCAGGACCAGAATCAACTCTCAGCTAGCGGCTTGCAGGATTCCGCGTTAACAGATATTACCTTCAATATATGTCAATTTAGTTAGGCATTTAGGCTGCAAATCTATCCCCACTCACCAAAGTCCAGTTGAACCACTCTGAGTGACATGTGTAGGTTTGCTCTATATACATACTTCCACCTCCACTTTAGACCAGGGATGGGGATCATTTGGCCCCACAGATGTTTCAGCTTACAACTCCCATTGCACAACATGGCCCACGGTCAGGGTCAGGGATTGTAAGGGTTGTAGGCCAAAATATCTGGAGAACTAAAAAGTTCCACATGGCAGCTTTAGACAATTGAATCTTCAAGGTACCTAACAGTTAACACTGAAGTTAGCAAACATAACCTTCACTATGGGTTATGCAACAGGCCTTCCCCTCACTCTCCTCCCTTCATACCCTGTGTACTTTCTTTGCAGTCCCATCCACTTTGGAGTATGCCCTTGACTGCCACAGAGTGTGGTGAGTGCTTGGCTGACTTGAAAGAGGTAGTGGATATATTGATGAAGGGCAGGTGAATATCTTACAGTTGTGGTAGTTGGATTAGACCACCACATGATGCCTGGATATCAGATGGTTACAAAAAGAAAACAAAATCAGAGGTTCAAATGTTGTTGTTTGGGAAAAAAGTTAAAAGTCCATGACTTATTTGCTACATTTTTTATTTTAAAAAGCCCATTAATATTACTCATTACTATTATTTAAAGAGTACATTATTGCTAGGATATTGATATACTGTTCTTATCACTTATCAGAATAATTAAATATGAAAATGGCTAAATCCTCTCAATGTTGTTGCCATATGCCATCAAATCAAAACTGACCTATAGTAACCCTATTAGGGTTTTCAAGGTAAGTGAGATATTTAAGGAGTGGTCTTATCAGTTCCACACACCCGGTGAGTTTCCATGCCTGAATGGTGATTCAGACCCAGGCCTCTTGAGTCCTAGTTGGTTATTCTATCCGCTACTTCACACTGGGTATCCCAGCCCCTCTTAATAGCTCCCCAAAAAGTAACATATTAGGGGTAGCCAGTAAATATTACTTGTTACATGCAAAAAGTAACAATGTGACTAATTGTGAGAGGTTTTTTAAAATAATAATAATAATATTGTTGCTCCTCATCACCTCCAAAAGACATTATGTTGCAGGTAAGATTATTGTTATCTGGCTGGACAGCTCAGTGAGTTAGACCTCTGGTGTTTATCCATAGTTGGCACCTCTTTGCCCTTTTCTACAATCGTGTGGTCCAGAAGCAATTCTACCCCTGCTCCGACCCTTGCCTGCTCCGACCCAAGCAACATTTCTCACATTTACTCTAATTGTACCCTGAGGGGAAGGAGGCAAAGGTATTCCTTCCCAGAGTCTCTTCAGGATGTTGTTCAATTCTCTTGGAGAACTACATTTCTCTTCGGCAGTGCAGGATTCCTAGCTGCTGTGCACAGCTTGTCAGGTGTAAGATTTACAACGTTCCATTACTTTACTCTTAATTTCTGACCCTCTCGAGGGATTTGGTTTCTTTTCTGTTTCCTTTAAGGTGGAACAAGGAACACACAAACAAAATCATTTCTCCCTTTTTCATTTCTTCCTCTTTCTCCCCTGCCCCCACCTTTCGTTTTCGGAGATGGCCACTGCATTCCAAGAAACTTTCTTTTCCAAGATCAGCCATCAATCTTCCTTTATGGTCACTTCCTTCTTTTTCCTTGAGGTCCTGTCCTTGCCATCAGGCCCTCCTTTGCTCTGGACCTTCCTGTTCCTGAGGCACAGGACAATCTGTCATTTTCTAGCTATGGGCCATCGTGCAGAGAATCATTCTAGACCAGAGAATGAATAAGCTGCCTCCGCTGCCAGCAGCACTGAATCAGGGATCTCAAGCAATCTTCATTGCCAGTGTTCCTGTTCAGTGAAATTTCAGGCGGGTCGGAACGTTACTAACAGAAAAATGACCTATTGAATTTGCAAATTTTTTACTCGGTGGCTCTTCCAGCTTTCTCAAAACACACACAACAGCTTTTTCATAAATAACCAGGAGAAGGGCTGGCAGTCCAAGGTCATACTTCAGTACAATTTATGCCTTGTGCGTCAGCTCCTCATCTGAGAGCTCCAGTGAAGCAATTTACAGCACCTTTTTTCTTTCCAAAACCATGCTCCTTATGAACAATTCGTCAGTTGCAAACATTTCCTACAGAGCTTGGAGTTTAATATTATCAGGTTGCTAATGTGCAAAGATTGCTCTTTATCTCTTTCGTCCATATTAAGCCTTGCTTAAACATGACAGAATCCATTAGAGTTATCCATCAAATGTTAAAAGTTATGAAATTCCCAATTACATCTAGTTTATGGCTTAGAAACTGCTGAGTTTTTACCAGTGTATGACCATCTGCGGTGATAAACATGCAGAAAGGGACAAGACAGGGTTACTCTCCTGTCCATTCTCCTATTTCCCTTGTCCCTTAAACATCTGATGAGAAAAAACTGATATTAAGGCAATGCAGAACATTTACAAGTAGGTGTAGGGAAATGATTAGAAGGACTGTTAGAGCTGGTAGTTAAAGAAAGCATTCATTTTGGTTGCCAGGAAGCTATACAGAAATATATAAGAATTTTAGAGTCCATGTTCAGAACTCCTTGATTATGAATTTGTGTTTAATTACGTTTAATTAATTTGCCTTTTTGTTTTATTTTTGGAAGCCATTTTGTATTTATAAATTATTAAAACCACAGCAGTAACAACGTTACATTGAGTACATAAGACAAACCTATCCTTGTGGTATTCTACATGATAAGTGCTTCCTTTAAATCTAGCCATCTTTCAACAACTGATGTGGCTAATGGCCAAACTGCTGAAGAATTTTGTTCATCTGCAGTGATCATGGACTAAGTTAATGAATACTGCCACATTAAAAAAAGCATAGATTGGAGAAAGGTACCAAATATATATTTTTTTCTACCCAAAAGAGGTATGCAAAACACATGATGGTTTTAAAAAATCTTGTTGCTTAGTGTAGCAAATTACACTAGTGTAGGGCCAGTGGGGATTTGGTGAGCCAACTTCTCTGTAAGTTTCATTGATTTGGATTGGTCTACTCTAGGTGTGATTTACTACTTAAAGTAAATTGCTACTAGCGTAAGCCTGTAAAGTAGGCAACAGGATTTCAGTCATTAGGGAAAGCTGTTTAAGAATATATGCGTGACTTGCGGCACAGTGGTTAAACTGCAGTACTGTAGTCAAGACTCTGCTCACTACTTGATTCTGATGGGCTCAGGAAGCCAGCTCAAGGTTGACTCAACATTCCATCCTTCCGAGGTCAGTAAATTGAGTATCCAGCTCACTGAGGTGGCAGGGGATCAATGTGTAACCTGCATAATTAAATTGTAAACCACCCAGAGAGTGCTTTAAGTGCTATGGGGCAGTATAAAAGCAGCACATTTTGCTTTATGCATACTTCTTTAAAACACACACACACACACAGAGAGAAGAATGAAGAAATTGGGTTAACAGACGTTCAGGTGAATAGATACAAAAATGACACAGACTGGATATAGATTGATACATATATCACAATTTATATGACAATTTATATGAAAACATTTAAACTCATCAGGATATGCTAACAGAGTGAAATGGTGAGATGGCAGAGTTCTGTACCACTTCAAGTTTGGCATTCACATAAAGAATCCCAGAAGACAGAACCCTGATACATCAGAGGAATGAATTTGGATGGACCTTTCCTATAACGAGTTAGAGAGCCTGCATGTCTCAAATTTTTGCACACATCAACCTTCAAAGGTATCACATGCTCACCTAAACTCAAAAGTCCTGCACTTCCAAATTGCATCTCATTCTACAGTTATGCAATGAGATGAGGTAGGATCTCAAGGATAAGGCATTAGGTTGTATTAATTTTACTCTTTGAGTCATGTGTCTTAAAAATTAGCTATGTTGTTAAGCCACTTGCTGTACAAATAATGCTGCCCAAACTCCAGATTAACCCATTTTAAAAACTAAATTCAGTTTGTTTGCAGGCACAGTTGAAAGTGTTGGTTTTGGTTTTTATTTTTTAACTTGTATCGCCTCATATGACTTGAGAGAAGACCATCGGGAGGACCACATCTCCCTTTGTATGCCTCCCTAGATTTTAAGATTTTCAGGGGTGGCTCTTTTCATGGTCCTGCCACCTTGACAAAGATGTCCTTTGAGGACATGGGAGAGGATTTTTCAGTGGCTGCTCCCAGGTGGCAGACCATCTTTCTGAAGGAGGCCAAACTGGCCCCTTCTTGCTAGCCCTTCCACCAGCTTTCAAAGACCTTTTTTCTGGCAACTAACTAGCTGCTGAGGAACGGGTTTTTAATTGGGGGTGCAGCACATGGTAGTTTTTTCCTGATGTGTTTTAAGTTATTTTAATATTCTAATATTAAACTCTCTCTAACTGGAGAGTGAAGTCAAGTGTGCCTTAGAAAGCATGGCTAACAACAAGGCCAGTAGAGGTGATGGCATTCCAGTGGAACTCTTTAAAATCTTAAAAGATGACCCTGTTAAGGTGCTACACTCAATATGCCAGCAAGTTTGGAAAACTCAACAGTGGCCAGAGGATTGGAAAAGATCAGTCTACATCCCAATCCCAAAGAAGGGCAGTGCCAAAGAATGCTCCAACTACCGCACAATTGCACTCATTTCACACGCTAGCAAGGTTATGCTCAAAATCCTCCAAGGCAGGCTTCAGCAGTATGTGGACCGAGAACTCCCAGAAGTACAAGCTGGATTTGGAAGGGGCAGAGGAACTAGAGACCAAATTGCTAACATGCGCTGGATTATGGAGAAAGCCAGAGAGTTCCAGAAAAACATCTACTTCTGCTTCATGGACTATGCAAAAGCCTTTGACTGTGTGACAGCAAACTATGGCAAATCCTTAAAGAAATGGGAGTGCCTGATCACCTTATATATCTCCTGAGAAATCTATACATGGGACAGGAAGCAACAGTTAGAACTGGATATGGAACAACTGATTGGTTCAAAATTGGGAAAGGAGTACGACAAGGCTGTATATTGTCTCCCGGCTTATTTAACTTATATGCAGAATACATCATGCGAAAGGCAGGACTGGAGGAATCCCAAGCCGGAATCAAGATTGCCGGAAGAAATATCAACAACCTCCGATATGCAGATGATACCACTCTGATGGCAGAAAGTGAGGAGGAATTAAAGAACCTCTTAATGAGGGTGAAAGAGGAGAGCGCCAAAAATGGTCTGAAGCTCAACATCAAAAAAACTAAGATCATGGCCACTGGTCCCATCACCTCCTGGCAAATAGAAGGGGAAGATATGGAGGCAGTGACAGATTTTACTTTCTTGGGCTCCATGATCACTGCAGATGGTGACAGCAGCCACGAAATTAAAAGACGCCTGCTTCTTGGGAGGAAAGCGATGACAAACCTAGACAGCATCTTAAAAAGCAGAGACATCACCTTGCCAACAAAAGTCTGCATAGTCAAAGCTATGGTTTTTCCTGTAGTGATGTATGGAAGTGAGAGCTGGACCATAAAGAAAGCTGACTGCCGAAGAATTGATGCTTTTGAATTGTGGTGCTGGAGGAGGCTCTTGAGAGTCCCCTGGACTGCAAGGAGAACAAACTTATCCATTTTGAAGGAAATCAACCCTGAGTGCTCACTGGAAGGACAGATCCTGAAGCTGAGGCTCCAATACTTTGGCCATCTCATGAGAAGAGAAGACTCCCTAGAAAAGACCCTGATGTTGGGAAAGTGTGAAGGCAAGAGGGGAAGGGGACGACAGAGGATGAGATGGTTGGACAGTTTCATCGAAGCTACCAACATGAATTTGACCCAACTCCGGGAGGCAGTGGAAGACAGGAGGGCCTGGCGTGCTCTGGTCCATGGGGTCACGAAGAGTCAGACACGACTAAACGACTAAACAACAACAACAAATATTCTAATGTGTTTAATTCCATTTTAATACTATATTTTTTTGTGTTTTAGTTGTGTCTTTTTAAAAATGTTTTGTAAAATGCTTTTTAATATGTTTTGTAAAATGCTTTATACTGGAAGGAATAAATATAGTAAGTTTCTAATTTTTGAATGTATGACATTCCAACAAATGTTGATATTTTTAAAATTCAAACAGAGATTGATTATGAGTTCATTTACATTTGCCATGGTTGTGTGACCTGCCTGGTTGACATGACTATGCAGCCAAACCCAGCCATCCTCTTCCATGAGAATGTTGGCAACATGACACATGAACTCACACTTTTTCTGGCTACTTCCCCTTTGTCCCATTTGCCTGTGGCTCCATTGTGATCTAATACTGGAAACAAAACATATAAGATAAGGGGCAGTTGTAGAAAGAATGCATTATAGTGCTGTGTGTCCCCCTCAGTTTTCCGTGGGGAGTGAGGTATTGAATCAAGGGGAGAGCTAACTGGCAAAATTCCTGCCTCCTCAATAAAGATTTTTAGAAGGATTCCCTTGAAAAGCAGTCACATTGTGAGTGAGGAATATACTTTGAAAGAAGAACACTGTTTCTTGATAAGGGCTATTTAAGGGGGTAATGATTTATAGCCAGCTAGTTTCTTCTGCCAGAGCAGATGATCATAGTCTCAATAGCTGAGGTGGGAAGAAGAGAGGGAAGAAGTAGCCACCTCTTATCTGATTTGTAAGAACTGGTTGGAAAATTCATTTAGTTCACACAGGTTAGCAAGGGATAAAAATTATAGAAACACTTGAAGTTTTGGAACTGGCTCAAAGACTGAAGTTGTGATAAGGTGGGTGGAAGTGAATATTTTGAACTCTTGCTGTCTGGGTAACAGAAAAGTCAAGAGTTTGTTAAAAGCAGATTGAAGAAACATAAAGAATCTACTCTATTCTTATTTCCAAGAAAACTGCTTTAAAAGAAAAATATAAATACATACAAAACTGGAGAACCAGGGTATCTATACATCTGTGTGAACTCTTCCCTTGGTGTGTGGGTTGGTCACATTTTGATGCCTGGACACCAGGCAAAGTGAAATGAGGAGCCCAATTGGAAATGTGAAAGATTACATCCATCAGATAGACATTTATCTAGACTTTGAAGACTAGAGTCCTCTGAGGAACAAAGAGCTAATAATAATACAGATGGGATTCAAGAGATTCAGACTAAGACTAGTGGGATGATGAAGGAAGAGAAACTTATAAGTGAACTTACATGCATACAATTTATGCCACATATACGAAATAAAATGTAGCAAATGGTTGAGAAAATTTTATTGAAATAGCCCACTTCTGGTCAAAAACAGTCAAATTATCTCAAGATTTTCATTTGTTTTTAATTTTACCTAAACTTCATACACATACATAATTTTAAATTGTTCAACACTTTAATACAAAGAAAGAAAGAAAAAACTCAAGAAACTTAATATTAGGAACTATTAAGGAGCTAAAAGAATATATGGATGCATCATTTCATTTTTAAAAAGGAATTAAATTCACAGGGGATAGTGACACAGTTAAAGACTGAGATGGATAAATCAATTTCAGGAGTTGGGAAGCACCTGAAAGTATTCGGTTCAAAAGCTGAGGAGATGGAAAAAATGGCTAAAGCAAATGTTGCAAAACTTTATTGGTATGAAAATTAATTCAGTGAGATTGATTGATTTGGAAGATCTTATCAAAGAAAAATGTAAATTTGCATGGTTTTCGAGAGGGAGGTGTGGAGGATGAGATGAATCTTAGAGACAAAGTCTTTGAATAGATTAAAATAGTAGCTCCAGATGTAGTTTAGGTTCAAGAAGACTTAGGGAGATTACATTGTGTGGGTTTTAAATGCAGAACCAGAATGCAACTGAGAGATCTTGTGAATTCTTTCAAGAAAGAACAGTGTGTGAAAGCAGAGAGAGAAAATTTTGAACAGTTGGTATATAAAGAAGCACTTATTCAAGTATATCAAGACCCCTGCTATCAAACTATATCCTAGAGACACTCTTTAAAACTGATAACGTGTCCTTATGAAGAATAAAATAAGGTATAATTGGTGGTATCCATTATACATGAGAGCGCTATATGATGGAAGATATTATAGAATAACTTTATTGGTTCAAGGCCTATGTTTGTTGCATGAATGGGAGCTCATTGATGATAATCAATGGAAAAATGGAAGAGAAGAGACAAGGTTAAGTTGTTAGTTCCAAGGGGGATGAGGAAGAGCAAGAAGGAGCAGTTCACTCAACTCCATTGGATAAAGAAATGATGATGTGTTGATGGACAGGTTATGATGATGGAATTGATGTATTTTGTTAGGTAAGTATGATTTGGTAGTTAAACTTAGGAGCTGGGTGAGAGCAGTTAAAAATATATTAGTCCAGGGGGACAGACAGTATAAGGGAAATAGATAAGAAGAAATGTGAACTGGCAAAATAAGGTTCAGTTAGGTTATTTAGTCTACCATTTAAAAGGAAAATAAAAGTAACATTTAAGTGGAGAAAAAGAAAAAGAAATTCTAAAGAAATGTAGAGGATAAGAAAATAGGAGGGAGGGTTAGAATGTATTTTGATATTAGTATTAGATATTAGATTATCCTAGGAGATTTGTTGTATAAATGATTGGTATAGTAACTGACTAGTTGAATATCTTGAAATTTATTGTAAGTGGTTAGAATTTACAGAGAGAGGTAGGGTAATTCATGGATAGCTTTCAGTAGGTTTGGGTGACAGCTGATTGGGATGGCAGATTGTTCTTCTCCCCTGCCCCCCCCCCCCAGGGTTTGACAACAAGCTGTGGTCAGGGCATTAGAAGCCCAGTGAAAGAAGGGGGCAGAGACACATGTGGTTGAGGTGGAGGTTTGCGTGGGAGCTGGGATAAATTAGGTAAAATTGGGGTGTTTGGGTTTTTGTTTATGGCTATAGTTGGGGGGATTCTCACTGTACGAGACTGGAAAGGAGATATGGCATTGGATAACTATGGTTAAAACTTTAGGAATTTTAATTTTAAGTGTAAAAGTCCTAGAGAATTTAATGAGGAAGAAACAAAGTATTAGTTTAAAAGATTTGTTGGAAAAGATGAATAATCAAGAACAAATAATACCCTGTTTCCCCGAAAATAAGACCTAACCTGAAAATAAGCCCTAGTATGATTTTTCAGGATGCTCGTAATATAAGCCCTACCCCAAAAATAAGCCCCAGTTAAGTGAAACCCCACCTTCCACCAGCGACTCATTGTGCAGCAACTGGAAGAAGATGACATGACTGTATTTGAATAAATGTAGATTGTTGTACATTAAAAAAATAAAACATCCCCTGAAAATAAGCCCTAATGCGTTTTTTGGAGCAAAAAGTAATATAAGACCCTGTCTTATTTTCGGGGAAACACGGTAGCACTATTAGGATCAGAAACAACATCTTGGTTAATGTTATTCAGTTAAAGCAATGAACTAAAGAATGTGTAAAAAGAAATGGTAAATGCAGGGATCTTACAAGATTAGAAGAACTGGTAGTAGTAGAAGGAAAAGGTTGATGAAAACATGATAACGAAAGGAATAGCAAGTAAAATGTATAAGATTTTAATAGAAGTAGAGGACCAACAAGAGGTTCTTAAAACAATATGGGAATATGATTTGGGGAAAAAAATAAATACTGAGGTGTGGAAGATATATGAGATAGAAGAATAAGTGTGTGTCCATAAGGATAAAGGATTTTTTAAAATAAATTAGTCTGAGATGGTATTTAACTCCAGTGAAATTAAATCACATAGATAATAAATATTCTAATAAATTAGAAGACAAACCTCCAGGTTAATGATAGCAAGGAATTGAAAAGTTCCAATTAGCTGAATGGTATAAAGAAGTTTTGAATATAGCTGTTAACTATAAATTAACTATAAATTAACGGGGCGTGTCGTGCCCGCAGTGGGCGTGTCACGCTCACGACACGCCCACCATGAGCGCGACACGCCCACCATGAGTGCGACACGCCCACCGTGCTCGCACGGGGGTGCCCCCCCGCACATGGAGCTTGCTCTCCCCAGCCGGTCCGCGGCCCCAAAACGGTTGGGGACCGCTGGTCTACAGGATACCCTCTTCTGCTCACTACCATTCACAAAGTGACATCATGCAGGAGAAAATCCCAGACGCTGGCTCCTTTTTTTTCCATCTCTCACCCAAACACAAAGCAATTGGCAAGGCTGCTTTGCAAGAAGTGTGAATGGTAGTGAGCAGCTGCCAGACTGCCGTCTGAAGCCAGTTACAGAGACCATATAACTCCCCTTTACATCAGCTGCACTGGCTACCAGGCCTGATTCAAAATGCTGGTTCTCATCTATAAAGCCCTATATATGGGTCCAGGCTATCTGAATCTCCCCAGCCATTAAGATCCTCAGAAGATACCTTTCTCTCAGTCCCTTGTTTGATGGGAACATGAGAGAGTGCCTTCTCTGTGGCTCCTCCCAGGTTGTGGAATGGTCTCCCTCAGGAAGTTAAGCTAGGCCCTTCCCTTTTATCCTTTTGATGACAGTTAAAGACCTGGCTTTTTGAGTAGGCTTTTGAAAATTAAGATTGGACCCGCCTTTGATTCTGGACAAATGTTCTTTTCAAATGTGTTTTTAAAGTTTTTTAAAATATTTAGATAATCCTTTTAATTGTTATATATTTAACTGTATTTTACCATTGTAATTTTTTGCAGTTTTTACTTGTCATAATCATTGTAAGGCATCTTGGGTTCCGTCATTTGGAGAAAGCTGGCCTAGAATTGAAAAAACCAACCAAACAAGAAAAAGTATTGATTAAAGAAGCCTCTCCTTTGTAAAGTCCCATTCATTTGCATGAATCTTTTGGAACAATTTTACTTTGGGGCTGAGGTTGTATAGGATGTAATAGACCACCATCTTCCACAAATTTAAATAAATGTTACACCAAATGTAAACTTTGCAAGACAAGAACTGAAAAGTACAGTATGACACGTGCATACTATATGACATGAAACTGTGGTAATATCATGAGAATTTCCACAGAGTATAGCAATTATCAATATAAATAAGAGCCATTTAGAGTACTAGTTAAATAATTATGTAATGGAATTATTGCATTTTTTTAAACACAAGAGAAAGCATTGTGAAATTTTATCCACACATATTTTTATGTTTTATTTTAGTTGTAAGAGATGATTCAATAAATTAGTCTGTCATAAAATGTACAATAGTTGGAGGGTTGAGACATTAATTAATATATTTCCCTATGTCTCTGCCCCTCCCTGAAGTGGAATGAATACTGGATATTTTGAAATGTTTTGGTTATTTCAGTGAGCAGGCTCAGAACTGCATGGACTTGAGAGTGGAAAGCTGGAATATATGATGTTGCCACTGGTACTTAATATTCTAATACTGTATGGATGGACCAATGTCACAACGAAACAGATGGTGGTGAATCAGTGGTGTAAGCTGCTAATCTTAGACTGTGAACATAATGGTTTGGTTTTTGTGTGTGTGCACATGCCTTTAAATTGTAATGTGTATTACCTCACTTCAAAATGTAATAAGTCAGCTACAATACATTTCAAGGCCCTCCAACTCATTCTGTTGAGTGGATCCTTGGCGATTGTCCTGAAGTCCTTCCATCATGATACCCATGAGGTAGGAGTGGCAGAGATCCACATTCTTTACTCTTAGCATCTGAATTGGTTAGTGCATATTTTAAAGAAAGGAGAATGTTTCTTTTTTTCCATGCAGAATCATCTCAGTGTTTCTTGTGTTCAGAACTTACAGTCTCTGTACAAACGCTGTGTGTGTTCTGTGCCATCAAGTTGGAACTGACATATAGCGACCCTAACAGGGCTTTCAAGTTAAGTGCAATATTTAAGGAGTGGCTTTACCAGTTCCACTCCCCCAGTCAGTTTCCGTAGCTGAGCAGGGATTCAAATCCTGTTCTCCAGAGTCCTAGTCTGTCACTCTATCCACTGCACCACACCAGGAATCCAGTGTAACAAATTTTAAGTACTAACAAAATGAAGAGATAACCAATGTGATCAATATATTTTGAATAAAGCTAGCTGGCTGTGCGTATATTGTTTCTTTTCTATTTAATACCTTCAACAAGACAGTCAGCATTGTTTCTGGTTCTTAAAACTGATTAATTCTCTTCTTAGTAGCCTGAGTCTCTGCAGTTCTGGGGTCTTTGAAATTCATATGTAATATAAAGTAATCTCATCACATTTTGAAATCTTAAAATGCAACCCAGACTGAACAACATCTGAAGCATTACACTATCTCAAGTACCCTTATCTAGAAATAAGAACTAGAAATAAGTGGGGTTTTTAATTAAAAAAAAAATCAGCTAAAATATACTGTGTTTCCCCGAAAATAACACAGGGTCTTATATTAATTTTTGCTCCAAAAACACATTAGGGCTTATTTTCAGGGGATGTTTTATTTTACAGTCATGTCATCTTCTGGTTGCCGCACAATGCTGCACAATGGTGGAGGGTGAGGTTTCACTTAACTAGGGCTTATTTTTGGGGTAGGGCTTATATTACGAGCATCCTGAAAAATCATACTAGGGCTTATTTTCAGGGTAGGTCTTATTTTCGGGGAAACAGGGTATACATTACACAGGAGTTTGAATTGTATTACCCTACATTAGTATGATGCAGAATTTTAATAGTTCTGTTTGTGCTATCCTATTACATGAGGCATCTTAACAAATCCTGCCTCAGGGTGCAGTTACATTACTGAAATAAATTGGATTATGGATTGGGGGTTTGGAATTTGTTTTAAAGTTATGTGGTAGTTGTGTGGTTTTGGAGTTGTGTGTGTCCTCTGGGGAAACTTTTAATCCATTTTGAAACTCTGTTGTATATCAGCTGAGGGGGTTACATGGGCTTTTAGAATCCTTGCATTTGAGATTTTGACCTGCACCTTGACTGCCCTCACATCAGTTGCCTCTCACAACCACTAGTCACTGTTGCTGTGGTGTTATTTTTAACTCTCTCTCTCTCTCTCTCTCTCTCTCTCTCTCTCTCTCTCTCTCTCTCACACACACACACACACACACACACACACACAGAGAGAGACTGGGCTGAAACTGACCAGAGACATTTCGACTAAATTGGAACTTCTAGGCTTGTGAAGGAGGGACACATGCGCACCGCGCGCACGCTCGCGCGCACACACACACACATGGTGGAGAAGGAGTGTGGAAGGCAAACCCCACAGACACAATTTATACAGGCATTCACATTTCACAAGTAATTTAAAACAAATGACCCTTTCGCAATAGAGTAAAATACCTTTCCTTCCAATTAAAAACACACTTCCCAGGCAAAAACATCCATGCTTCCATGTGTATTGTGTAGTCACCTTTTAAAAAAATCTGTTTAAAACATGCTTATGGAACTTCATGATTAAACTGCAGTAATGCAGTCAAAGACTGCTCACAGCCTGAGTTTGATCCTGATAGATTTGGTGGCAGGCTCAAGGTTGACTCGGCCTTCCACCCTTCTGAGGTTGGTAAAATGGGTGCTCAGCTTGCTGGGAAGGGTGGCGTGGCAATGGGTAGCCTGTAATTAAACTGTAAACCACCTAGAGAGTGCTTTAAGTGGTATATAAGCAGCACATTTTGCTCTTATTTCGCTTTTGCTAAACCCAATTCAAATATAGGTTTTCCCCCCATATAACCATGCTGTCAGTTTAGCTATTTTAGATAGCACTTGTGTCTCACTCTTGAGAGCTGCTATGGTGTAGCTGATAGAATATTGGACTAGAACGTGGGAGACCTGGGCTCAAATTCTTGCTTGGCCATGGAAACTCACTGGAGGGTGGCAATGGTAAATCACTCCTTGAACATTCACATACCTCAAAAATCCTAGTAGAGTTACCATAAATCAGAAGTAATTTGATGGCACATTACAACAATATCCTATTCTTCATCCAAAGAATACAGGTAAGCGTTTTCAATTCATAAGTGACTTTTTGAGAGGCATGCTAGTCAGATTAATGCCGTCTCCCAGATGTGTTCAGCATAATTTCTGAAAAGAGACTATACATATCGCTGTGTAGAGCTGGCTATGATAGGCTTTGTCTCCAGCCCAGTCCAACCACTAGGCAATGTTGGGGCAGTTGCCTCACAGGTCAAGGTGTTGAAGGGGAGAGCTGTGTGCTATACAACCTATCTTGTACCTTCTTCATGTGCAGTGGAAAACATTGTCCCCTTGCCAATACTGAAAAAGGATGAACGACCCATCCAGTTGGTACACAGCAGGGGAAGGATCATCAATGATACTTCCTACTCTCATTTAGCATAATATCTTGGGCCACCTCGGCTTGTGTGAATGAGAACACTGAGAGAAGCAGAGTCCCCAGTTTTGCCCAGTATGTGAGCTCTGTTCAGAAAGTATGCTGAACATGTAAGGGGCAAGCTCATTGGTCACAGACTTTTCTTTCCCTGGTACCTGGCAGAAGACCGACATGTTAATGTCTGTCCAGAGCAGAATGACTTGTCCAAAGCCACCCTGTAAACATCATATAACTCAATAGAGTTTTGAACAGCCTGTATCTTCAACCAACATGTGCTACTTGCATCTCCCTGCAAAAGTCATGAAAATGGAAAGAGAAAAAGTTGAAAATGGCATGCAATATATTGACCAATCCTGAAATGGTGGCTTGACAACCTGAAAAGAACTTGCATTTTAGAACTCTCACCCTCCTATCGATCCATTTCCATTCTCTACTGTCTATGTCTCTGTCTTTTGCAATATCATCAATATAAAAACTGCCTTTTTTCTGTTTCACAGGGTGGGCGGAAAAATGCATTTGCTTTTAGTGGTGAAACCCATGGGAACCTAAGTACTCTGCACAACATTTGGAAGGATAGCTGAGAAAAGGAAATGGATAATAGACAAATTGCTTGGTGAAGTTATGGATAGCTTTCCAGAATAAAATACCCTGGATAATCTTAAAATACTGGATGAGTATCTGTCAAAGGTAAGTTCAGTTAGGACTGGTCCCAGACATTGTGCTGCCTGAGGCAGAGCAGCAAATGATGCTCTTTACTCCAAAAATCAAAGTGCACAGTAAATTACGCCAGTCAGATAGTTTTGGCATCTGAGGCAGAAAATCACAAGAGCACCTCTCCCAGCAATAAAAATACAATAATGACAAGCTAAGCAACTACTATTTGCTTTCCTTTAGTAAAACTGTGCCCAAAATCTGGTATCTTAGGTAGCCACATAATTCTGCCCAATGATAGGGCCTAGATTTCAACCGAGAAAATCATAGCAACCCGAAGGTCTTGGTTACATATATCCTACTACCTAGTTCTCTTATTCTATGCTATGATGGCTGTTTTTAAATATTCATTGTCTTTGTATCTCCATATCTGTATCGATACTGATATCAATATACATACAAGTAACCATGTTCATCTGTCTCAGTGTACTGGCAAAATTAATACAGAAAAACAAAAAAAAAGATAGGCACTAATCTATTTAGTTCTGTGTGAGCTTTTGTGGATCAAAAGCCAATGAAGTCTGAAGAAGTGAACTTTGATCCAGAAAAGCTCACACTGAAATATTTATTTGTTTGTTTATTTAAAATATTTTTACCCCACCTTTCTCCTTAAAAGGACTTAAGGTGGCTTACAATTAAAACACACTATTTAAAATCCAATCATGCCTGAACTATCTCTGGAGACAAAAAAATGTTGAAACTGAGGCTGTTCTACTTTGAGCACATCATGAGAAGGCAGGATTCTCTGGAAAAGACAATAATGCTGGGAAAGGTGGAAGGCAGCAGGAAACGAGGAAGACCATATCTCACACTTTTTAAGGTTGTCTGTGGTGTAATATTTCATAGAGAAATATCAGTCACCATTAATTAGAGTTAATGCATTCAACTCAATAAGTTAAAATTATATAAACAATCAAATAGAACATGCAGCACTAGTCAAAATGAAAAATAATGTACATCAAAGGAGACTAAGGGAATAACACATTTTCTTTTTAATGTTTGGGAATCTGTACAGCTATTATCCATCTACACAAAGAGAAGAACATAAATTAACTGGCAGGAAACTCCCTCACTGAAAGTATGCTGGATACTTTAGCATTAGTCTCCCCGATACTGAAGATTTCAGGAGTAGAGGTGGGAGGGAAAGTTGCATGGGTATTCACTCACATTGCTAACTGTCTGAAACCCCAGACTTTGGTGCTTCCATTTTGTTTCATCTGACAGTGTTGTAGGCATGGCTCCTCTATAGAGCCACAAAGGTGGAAGAGACCATCTCCAAATGTTTTGCTTTCTTGGCTGGGTTACTGGATTGTGTCTAATTCATTTCAATCCAGGAGAACCTCTTGCCCAGGATAGGATTGCACTGTAAATGGACAATGCTATTGAATGAACACTCAGAACTGTATTGCTGATGAATGAACTGCCCTTAGGAGGACAGACACCACCTATAATATTAATAGTAAGAGTTTCACGGCGCTTGAAAGACTAACACATTTTATTTGGTATCGGCTTTTGCGAACCATAGCCTAATTCTTCAGAGGTAATGGAGAAAAGGGCTAAAGTCCATGAAACCTGGAGTCAAATAAAATGTATTCCCATTTGAGGTGCTGCTTCTGTTGCACCACAGCTAGCCCTTGGAAAGCCTCATGACACGGATGTGTGAACATTTAGATATTTGAAACGGTTCATATTGAAGACGACTGAGTTACAAAGGCCTCAAGAGCATCTCTGCTTTGCCCCATCTGCCCTCTAGATCTTGCCAATCGGAATTATAGCTATTCCTGGCCCAGCCCCCTGAGATTTGTGTGGGAGTCTTAATGTAACTAGTGTAAAATCCAAGAGCTGTGTTTCTGCAGGGAGAAAGTAATTGTGTATTTTGCATAAGTTCCAATTCTTTTTGGACATATCCCAAAAGAATAATTAGAAGAGGCACATAATACATAATTACATCAGCATGGCACAAGAACCCAGAGCACTTTAAAATGATTCATTCCATAAGCAGGAGATGAGTCATTTAGGAGGAGATGTTTAATATGTATTAAATGACATACAATGTCGAACTACTATGATATAAACCCCATCACACAGCTCTGAGGAATTGGGCATTCCAACAGGTAATTTCAAAGGTCATCTGAACAAAGATGATAGAAAGTCCTTTCTTGTACTTTATGATCTGGAAATACTGAGACAGAAGACATTAGTGCTACTAATAATCATTACTTCCACACATATATATTCATTATAAATGTTTTTTTCCCCTATCATTGTTACTAAAGCAATTCATAGAAAGTTTTCTTCTGTAAGACTCATTGCCATAAATTGGGATTATCCAAGAGAGTCACAATCCTTTTTATCCATAGTATTCCTCTTTACAGATAGCAGAAAATGCATTTTATTTTCTGTTCTGTCTCACCATGTAGCCAACTGGCTTATCTGAGAAACTTGGGTAATTGCAAAGACAATGGGGGCAGACAGTGGGGCCAGGGGGCAAGATTGCTTGTGGAGCCTATGGGAACCGTTAAAGGAGATTAGATTTCCTCCCAAAGCAGAATTCACACAGTGAAAGTTAGGCACCCTGGAATGCCACAGATGCAGGGAGACTGCCATTTAACTCTATAGTCCGTTTTCTATTGGGATCTAAGTGTAGCTAATTCATCAGGACCTTAATAAAAATAGTACAAATCTCAAATAAATAAAAAAAAATGGAATGGTTAGGTCTTCCTAATTTAAAACTTCATGATATAATCAAGGGAGACATATAGTTGATATGAGTAGACCCTTGGTCTAGATGGGCGGGATAGAAATCTAATAAATAAATAAATAAATTGATATAATATCTCATCTTAATAATTTAATATGGTTAGATATGGAATTACACGAAGCTAGTGGTCACCCCAAGAATATCTTATTTAGACAATATAATAAGAGTATGTTTTTTAAAAACGACAATCCCTTTTTTTAAAAAAAATGCTTTTAATTTGGAACAAGTATAGAAACATATTTATTCTATCAATTTCTCCATTACACCCAGCGTTAGAACTGGAAGAATTCCCAGAAAACGTGATACGGAATTAAGAGGAAGTATTGAGGATGAAACAAACTATTAGGATAAAAGATTGGTTAAAAAAGATGGGGAATAAAGAACAAATTAAAGAGGTGTTAGGAATGGAAAGAACACTTTTAAAATTATTCAGTTAGAGCAGGGGATTAAATACTGGGTTAAAAGAGATGGTAAATGTAGGGAGTTTTGTGAAATTTGAAGAAATTGTGTTGTAGAAGGGAGAAATAGATGAATATAAAATAATGAAAGGAACAACAAGTAAATGTATAAAATATTAGAAGTAAAAATATTAGAAGTAAAAAATCAACAAGATTTTCTTAAATCACTGTTGGAATGTGCTTTGGGAGAGGAAATAAATATCAAGGTGTGGAAAAATATATGGGATGTGAGAATACTGAAGTCTATATCGGGATAAAGGAAATATTTTATAAATTAATTTGGAATTGGTATTTAAGTTTGATTAAATTAAATCAAACAGATACTATTTTTTCTAAGACGGTTGGCAAAAAGTCAGTATTTATTTTCATATGTGGTGGGAATGCAAAAATATATCACAATTAGTTTGTTTTTAAGGAAATAAATGAAATAATTAAGTTAAATATAGAGACATGTCCTAAAATTACACTTTGATTAATATTTGATAGGGGGCAATGGAAATGGACTGCAAAAGTATTATTAGTATTAAAAGAGTCTCGTGGTGCAGCGGTTAAACTGATGTACTGCAGCCAAAACTGTGGTCATGACCTGGGGTTCAATCCCAGGTAGCCGGCTCAAGGTTGATTCAGCCTTCTATCCTTCCGAGGTCGGTAAAAATAAGTACCCAGCTCACTGGGGGGGGGGGGGAGTAATGTGTAGCCTGCATAATAAACTTGTAAACCGCCCAGAGAGTGCTTGAAGAGCTATTGTTGTTTAGTCGTTAAGTCATGTCTGACTCTTCGTGACCCCATGGACCAGAGCACGCCAGGCCCTCCTGTCTTCCACTGCCTCCCGGAGCTATAGAGTGGTATATAAGCAGCAAGCTTTTTGCTTTTTATCAAATTTATTAACAGTGGCAAGATGTATAAAGACAAGAAATTGGAAAGTAAAATATGATATTAAATTAATGGTATAAAGAAATTTGGAATATAGGCATTAATGATGAGCTGATGTATAATCTTAAAGTTAAGAAAGGTTTATTAAATAAGAATATTTTTATAGCTATCTGGAGAGAATTTATTGACTTAATAAAGAGGAAAGGTTGTGCACCTTTGCAAGAATCAATGCAGTTCTGGAAGGGGTAGGGGACTCTCTGTATGGGGAAGAAAAATAATTATATGCTCCTGGTATGGGGGCAAGGAGAACACATTGTGTTTTATTGTATTGACTAAATGGATTTGTGTTGTTATTTTGTTAGTTACGTAATATTTATTTTTATATTCTGTTTCTTATATTCTTTATTTTTTGTTTTGTTTTTGTTGCAATTTTAAATTTAAAAAAAACAAAATTTAAAAGATGTTTAATGATGCTTGTGGAATGAAAACAAAACAAAAGTTAGGTCACCGTGGGTTGAGTTTTTAAAGCTATAATGCAAGAGTTGCGTGAGAGCTGCCTTTGCTCCTGAATTGGGGGAAAGGTGGGCTATAAAAACTCAATAAAGGGTCTATTTGTCAATAATAAATGATGAAATGATGAAATCAATTAGTTTTACAATTAATATAGAAGCTTTTTCTTACCTGCTTTAAAATGTCAGCTATGCCCAAGCTAAGATGCTAAGTCCTGACTTTCCTTCTTGCCTTCCAAGCTACCATTGATTCTAAACACCATCTGGCGGTTTCATTAACATTAATAAGAGCCATCAGCTTGAATATATCCTGACAGAGAACCAATTAGTAGACTCTGTTGCATTTATTACTGTAAGCAAATGCAATATTTATTAGTGTTAAGCAAATACAATATTTATTGTACAAAGAAGAAAATTATAGGGAAATTGTTCGACATTTCATGAGATAACTGGATTACATTGAAAACTGAGATTAAATTAATAAGGAATATCCCCCAAGTTGGGGATACCTAGATATCTAATTCTGATTGGTTCAACTGCAAATATTCCTTTGACAAAGCATTTATAGGGGACAGCCTTCCAGAGGCGTGTTGTATCAGATAAAGTGGGTGCAGTCCATGAAGGCTTATGTAAAATGTTATAAAGACTTTTTGTAAAGGGTCTATTTGTCCTATTTAGACCATCTAATTTCTTGAGCCCTATTTTGGCATCAGAACCTGGAGTTTTTTTCTTTTTAAAAGGAACTCCTTCCATTATGCATTACTTTGACACAGTTCAGTGAGTGTTACTGTTACCATTATTCCATTTGTAAAAGTAATTTGTTGCATTGTACATTATTCATACACTAGACTGTCATTAGGAGCAAGCCAGTAAAATGCAAAAAATGTTCTCTAGTTTCCTCTGAGGGCCAATTTTAATATTGCACTTTTAAAATTCTTTTAAAAATACAAAATAGAAAACAAAACAATACTTCCTTTGCTACTTAGGATCGGCATAACACTTGGGGGGGGGGACTCTTTTAGGGACAGTTTGTCTCTAAAATGTCTAAAAATGTCCCTTCAAAGTAATGCTTGAAAGTAACTGGATTCCAATAGCCTTTGTTATTCAGAGTTTTACCATATGAATTATTATCACACAAGTCCCAAATCTACTGCTTCTTGCAGTAGATTTAAGCCCTGGCACTCTCATAGCTGTTCTGTTCTATAATAGGTCAGAATTCTGCTCTAACCGTGAACTCCTCCCACCCAAAAAAAGAGAACTGAAATGTTCAGTCCTTGCTTTACACCTCCCTCCCCCCCCTCTGTTCACCATCAAATAGTTTATACTAATTATTTTTAATAAGCACAGACTGATTAAATCATCTCTATCAGGCATCCATAATCCATGGCCTGGAGGCGCGAGATACAACCTCAGATGGGTTCTCTGAACTTCTCCTGCTCCATTTTCTTCTGCTATTTCTCATTGATTCCATACAGTCTGGGGTATGGTGTTTTTTTTTTTTCCAGCACAGTGCTAGCTGTATTGATTCTAGATGGTGTAATAAAATGGGTGTCTTGGTCTCCTGTAACATTTCCCCCTTGTGACCAACAATAGTTTGATGAACAGGTGTACAAATCTGAATCGGTATTAGTAGATTTAGACTTGAATTTCTAATTTGGTTTAATTTTAGGCATGTTTTTGTTATCCATTCCCATTCCACCACGCTCAGTTTCACACTCCAGATTCTTATTCTTGTTTTGGCTTCATAGGATTCAATTATTGCAGTTTCTAAGATGGAAATGTTTACTTTACCCTGCGGGACTGGGATCTTGCCTCCTAGGAAGATGAAAGTGGGGGAGAGAGAAAGTGTATTGGGTATTAAATCATTTCTGATGCAAAGGTTCCTGCTGCATTGCTCAAGATAAGCAAGTAATTCTCCCTGGGTTTGAACTCTGCTGTCATGAAGCCAACCTTGCAAGATGGCCCAGTTTCACTATATAACCAGAGTGAACACAAACCACAGAATCTGATAATGCCCTGACGGCAGATAACTTCTTCAAAGGATTCCGAGGTGGCAGCAGTATGCACCCATGTGCTGCATTTCTGGCAATGCAGAGCAACAATGTAAACCCTTTACATAACTATGACAAGTCTTGGTTACTTGTTTACAGCTGTTAATGCACACTATAATCAATAAACATGTGCCATCGTGTCGGTTCTGAATTAGGGCAACCCCTTTCAGAGTTTCCCAGGTAGAGAATACTCAGAAGTGGTTTACCATTCCCTTCTTCTGGGGGTGCCCTGGGATTGTGCAGCTTGCCCAAGACCACACAGACTGGCTCTTCACCCAGGAGGCACACTGGGGAATCGAACTCCAAACCTCTGGTTCCACAGCCTGATACCTAACTAGCTGAGCCAGCTAGCCAGCTAATGCACATTATAAAGGAAAGCTAAAGAATCCTAATCAAACCAAACTAAGGCCACAAACATGCAGAAAATCAACAGATAGAGTCAAAATACACAGCAGGAACAATCTGAATACAGAAGACATTGTATCCAACAAATTCACAGTCCTATGCTGATGTTGTAGGTTTATATAGCGGGGCTGCTTGAGTCCCATCCAGAACTCAGCTGCAGGGATTTGGAGTTCAGCTGAAAGATTTGGCCCACTGGTCTCTCCAGGAGAAAAAGCTTTCCTTCAAGATGACCCTCTACTCCTTAGAAAGGCTCTTCCTCCAATGAGTCTTCCCCTACACCCAAGCTCTTCAGCTAGCAGCTCTTAGCTGAGCTCTTGCCTTTGTTTCTGGTGTTGTCATGGGCTGGATGGAGGTCCAATCTCTTCTCCAGCTCTAACACAGCAGTTTTCATCTAGGGTTCAGCCTCCTGAACTCCTGGGAAGTCCAGGGTCTCTGCAGTCCAGCTGTTCCTCACCCATGTCAGGAAGAGGATGTGTCCAGTGAGGCTGTGACAGAACCAGAGCTTAGAAATAACTTACTATGACCAATCATTACAATACCACAGTAGATAACTTCACTGCCTTTGCAGTTTAATTTTTCTAGCACTGATCTTACTACACCTCACGTTGCTGCATCATAATTTGTTGCAGTTATTGAAGCAATTATAAGGTGGGCACGTGGAGAGTGTGTTTTGTGCCAGAGATCAGAAACTTATAGTATTCAGATGTGCTCTTAAAAAAGAAAACATTAATATTTTATTTACATTTAAGAACCATGAAAAAATAGAGTTATTCTTTTAAAAGTCTAACTACAATGTTACATAACTACTGCAAAGGAATGTGGAATTCTAATTCATTACTTAATTAGTTTTTTTTAAGTATTTTCCAACCTCTCCTCACAACCAGATTGAAAGAGTTCTTTTTGAAAATGAATGCTTGGCAGCAGTGAATCTGGAATGCTCTGAGGTCTAGCCCTTGTTTTGAGGTGAACAATCAGATGAAAGGCATTTCCTAGTCCTTCAGAGACTGGGAATCACTTCCTCGCAATTATTCCCATATGCAGTGAGCTGTATCGAGAGAAGAAGAAAGGTATCGCCTCTATTCATCATGCTGCAGCAACTCTATCCTGACTGCTGTAAATGTGCAGCTTGAGAAGTGCTTCCAGATCTTTGCTGTTAAAGTAGATTCATGTACAGAAAACCTGATATAGGTAGAATTAATGTCTCCACGCTGCACATGTCACTTTGAAAGCAGGCTCTCAAGGACAGAGACTATGGTTTGAGTGAAAGAAGTCCCTCCCACAACCTAAATTCTCCATCTGTAAAGTCAGTGTGCTACTGACCAATCTTCATTATGGTGACAAACAGAATAAAAAGCAAATATATGTATATGGGGCCTACTACTATATATATATGGGGCTTCTACTATTTAAAAAAATGGATCCATTCACATTGGTTCGGACGTGTAAATGCTTGAACTGATGCAGAAAAGGGAGAACGACCCCCACCCACCCACACACAAAGTCTCTTTCCAAGGGCAGGACTCCTTTTTTAAAATATACGTAGTTTCTCCTCTCTTCATGGGCAAGACTTTTCTTTCTTTCTTTTTTATAGCTTAAGAACAGAGCTTCTCCCCCCCTGCAAGTGTTTTCTTAATTTTTTTAAAAAAGCTAACAAGATAAGGAAATCAGAGAAGGAAACTTTTGTTACACCTTGTTAAGGCGGTTCCTTTTAACCACACCCCTACACGTATTCAACAGAGCTGCAAACAAGCAGCAAACAAGGCTTTACTCCTATCTCTCTTTGTGGCCACTTGAATCAAAAAGACCTGAAATTTTCAGAGTTTTAAATACCCCTATATGTCCAGCTAAAGCGTAAAATATGAACGAAGAAGGAAAATCAATCCAGTTTCTATAAAATGAGCACTTAGCAAGCAAAATGCTGTTGGAATAGAAAAATTACCCCCAACTGGCAAAAGATACACAGAGCAAAAGATACACAGGTAATCACGATTCATGGGGCAAAATGTCACAGCATTGGTGCAGTCACTGAGGAGGCCCTTCTCTTGAACAAACACAATTCATTTTTTTACAGGATGTTCCACCAATCATTGGTCTGTAGACTTACCTCATGGACCAATGATTTTATTCTGTATAAGGCGGCTTCCTATAAAACAACAGCCCTCCAGCATTTCAAACAGAGGCATTTCGCAAAAGATGTCTAAAGACTGTACCTGGAACCTTTTGTGTACAAAACATATGGACAATGTCATGAAGTTGTACCTCTCCCCAAGGCCTCAGAAGCCAACCTCATCCAATTAAACTGACTGACACTAGCTGCGGGACAATATTAGCCAGTTGTCATGAAATTCATTTTCCTCACAGTGATGTTCACTGATGGTTGTAGTATTAGCATAAAGAACATTTTAAAAAGGATCAACTGCTTCAGGGAGGACAAAACAATAGAAAGTCTTGTAGCACCTTGAAGATTAACAAACTACGAATTTCCTATGTCAGAAGCTTTCATGGGCTGCAGACATCAGATAATCCATGAGATTTTGTTCCAAAATACATTGATAGTCTTATATTAGTATCAACACTGTTGTTTTGCTAAGTTCCCACTGTGAAAGATAAAGTTGGTGGTGCCTGTTAGCCATGTGATACAATAATAAAAACTCCATGTCCAGAAGCAGTACATCTGTGTTTTATCAGGTGCTAGAAACAAACATGAAATGTCTACAATATATATTGTCCAGTTTATGAACTTGAGAAGGGTATGTATCTAGTCATTGCTAGTGAGAAGACTAATAGACTGTGGTTGGAATCCGATGCAAACGCTACCTTGCAGTAAACCCCACTGAATTCAGTGGAACTTTTTCGACTACATAGAGTATATAATAAGGAAATGTTATATGCCATCAATTCCAACTTAAGGTGAATTTCTTAGGAGTTTTCTTAGAGTTTTCTAAGTATAAAGTTTTTTTTGCTGAGTCAGAGTAATGCTACTACAGAGACTAAAAGTGATTTCCCGTTCCCATCTTCTTGGGGTGTTCTGGGACTATGCAGTTTACCCAAGGTTACCCAGGCAGGCTGTTTGTTTGGGAGGCACAGTGGGGAATTGAACTTCCAAGCTTGGGTTTTATGGCCAAGTATTCCAACTCACTGAGCAATCCAGCTAGCCTACAAATGTGTAGGATAGGAGTACACAATTAATAGGCCTGAGGTATCACACAGGAGGTAAACACTTGTGTTTTGACAGAATATGCATTGAAGAAGAATGGTATTAAGTCCTTCTAAATTAATAGCAAACAAACAGCTACAGTTGGTATAACATTAGGATTTGAACATGCTCCCAGCTACTTGACATAAATTATTAGGTGTTCCTGCAATGGGGTGGTTTTTCAGCCAGACATATTAATCATTCTAAAATTATAGCAATTGATTGTGGAATTATATTTTGACTATCTGTCTAGATTAAAATAGGGATGTTAATAATGCTTGAATTTAAAGGCTATTAGCTTTATATTCTTCCGAAAGACAAGCGAGATGCATTTCCTTATGGTCACTGGAATTAGAAAGGCAAATGGTTGGAGCTTCCAACCTTGGCAGACTCTGTTCTCTCCAGAAGAAGATTCAGAGTACGTACATTCTAATGATGCCTGCTTTTAGTTTAACCCTTTCATTGCCAGCATGCCTTCCAGCTAATTTCAGGAGCAAAAACCTAAGATCAAGGGGTGGATCCTTGTGATATCACAGAGGCTAGATCTTTGTGATCTCAATAGGAATGGTTCCTTGCATAACAATTGCAACATAATATGAATCCATGCTGGTGCATTATATCGTAGTAGTTGTGAGTTGTGACAGAGGCACTCTGCTCCCTGCATTGCTCCAGATGATATGATGGGCCCCACCAAGTGATCCTGGGCCGGTCACCATCTTTTAAATTTAAGTTTAAACTGTTCCACTGTTGCTGTTGAGCGAATTATGGTATATTTTTGTATTGTTGTTCAGTAGTGTTCCCAAGTAGTTTATATCAGAAATACATTAAAACAATTAAAAGATAAAAATGTTTATTTATTGCATTTATAATCACTGGGGCAGTTTATAGTAAGGGGGGAAAACAGTCAGTGAAGTAACAGCCAAAACAACAATCTGATCAATTTCAAAATTAAAATGTTTTCAAGCAATAGAACAAATAATAAAAGCAACAGGTTAACGATTAAATGCCTACGGGAACTAACTTGTTAGTGGGTGACCCGTAATTGTTGGCAGTCTCAGCCTTCTTGGGAGAGGAACCAGTGCCAATGTCCATGACAGGAAATCAGGGCTGCAGCTGTTATCCAGTTCTTTCCATGGGGCAAAGCCATCTGGGAAATGTTCTCCAGGCCGGCCAGAAAGCATTGTACAAGGATGGAGCTTCACCAAAGTGCTCACTTCCATCTCAGGCTATGCCCAGTCTTCTGAAAGCCACAGTGGGGTGGTACTCCGTGGAAGGAACCATCACCAGAGTGGGGAGAGGGGTGAATTTCCTGCCTCCCAGCATCACCCAGCAGGGTTCCTGTCATTCTGGAGGGCTGTTGCTGCTGGGCACAGCTCTCCAGAGGCTGCTGCTTTCTAAACAAAGAGAAGGAGGACTGTAGCTGCTGCCCCCACCCCACTCCCCACAAAGAAAAATGTGGAGGCGTCCGCAGCATTCCCTCCATGCGACTCTAAGAGAGAAAGAAGAGGCACCCACCAGTGGCAAGGAAAAGTCATAGCCATTCCAAACTTGCAAGGAAAGGGGAGCCAGCAGCAACTTGAAGCGGTGATCTGCAGTTACACCCTGCTCCCCAGGAGGAGGATAGCTCAGCTCAACTGTTTAGACATTGGGGCTGTCAGAGGCCGGCCATATGGGAGGAAGACTGGTAATTTTGGTTAAAGTGATTCTGGTCATTGCTCCTCCCACAGGGCCAATCCTGAGGTCCCTCAGACCCAGGCAGTCAGGAAGACTCCAGAGGCATCCTTGGTCTTGTCATCATCCTCCCTGGACAGCACGGATGGTGCAGCTACACAGTGCCTCCTTATGCTGTCACCAGCTCCTTTACTCTTTCAGGTTTAGGATAGTGAGACTGGCCATGACTTTTCCTCTGTGAGGATGCTCATCTCTTCCTCCTCCTCTTTTCTTTCATGCAGCAGGTGGAGCACCACTGAAGCCTCCACACCTTTCTTTTGGGAGAAGGGGGCTGCTGCAGTCTTTTTCTTTTCAGCTGGAGGGGGCAGGGAGCATGCCAGCACACTCCCATCGCCCCTTTCCCTGGCAGTTTTAGGGGTTATAGGAACGGGCAACATTTCTCCTCCCCTGGTGAACTGGGAGGCGCTAACATTTCTGTAGCATGATGTCTGGGGGCCAGCGCCAGTTCTTCAGAAAGATGACAACACATGGAGTGCATCAATTATTCCAACAAATACTGTTCCTGTAGGAGGGATTAAAAAACAACCTCAGTGTCTGTAGCTGAAGGAGGCTCATTACCAACATGACTACATTACAGGGTAAAGCTTAATTGCTTAAGTGCTTTTGGCAACAATGACGATGCCTTCCTTAGTCATGATTATAGAATATGTAGACCACTTAATTAAATCCTGATCAACCCTTTCTAGAAAGGACCAGTGAGCTGCTGCTTCGGCATCTTCTGGAGTCAGCAAGTCAAGTGGGTGCAGTGATTGAAAACTGACTTTGAGTAAACCTCTGTTTGAAGAGGCACAGGTAGAATTAAGTGCAATAAATCCACCCAGGCATCAAAGGATAAGTGCTGCTTTGTATCTCAATGTAAGAACACTTTATGTTGTTTAGATTAGAGCAACCGGTAACCATTTTGTGGAATCTGCTAATTAAGAATTACACAAAAACACAATGCAAGCACCTCTTCTCTTTCAGGCTATCTAGAAATGCCAGCAGATGTTTGTTGTGCACCAAATCACCTCGCCCATGCTTTCCTCATCACTTTGTTTCATCACAGCCTATTGGTCCAGGGCAGTTTACTGTAATTTCATCAACAGCCATCTATACCCCACCCCCACCCCAAAAAAGCTCAGGGCCAAACCAGAGCTTAGAAATCTTGCTCTCCACCCACCCCTTTTTAAATACAGTTCCTAGAAGTGTCAGGTGGAACCACAGTCGGTTACAGGATTGTACTCACAGAGTGCTTATCAATGGCTCCTTCTCAAACTGGGAAGAGGTGGTACCCCAAGGCTCAGTCATCGGCTCAGTGCTCTTCAACATTTTTATTAATGACTTTTATTAATGACTTGGTTGAGGGAGTGCAGAGAATATCGAATTTGCAGATGGCACAAAATTAGGTGGAATAACTAATACTTTGGAAGACAGGATAAAAATTCAAAAAGATCTCAATAGGCTTGAGCACTGGTAGGCATTAGAGTACAGTGTACAGTTTTGGATACCACATTTTAAGAAGCATGCCAACAAACTGGAGCAAGTTCAGAGGAGGGCAACAAGAATGATCAGGGGACTGGAAACCAAGCCCTATGAGGAACAGCTGAAAGAACTGGGCATGTTTAGACTTGAGAAAAGAAGACTCAGGGGAGATATGATAGCACTTTTCAAATACTTGAAAAGTAGTCATACAGAGGAACGGTAGGATCTGTTCTCAATCATCCCAGAGTGCAGGACACGTAATAATTGTCTCAAGCTACAGGAAGCCAAATTTAGGCTGAATATCAGGAAAAACATCATAACAGTTAGAGCAGTATAATGGAACCATTTACCTCGGGAGATGGTGAGCACTCCAACACTGGAGGCATTCAGGACAAAATTGGGCAACCATCTGTCAGATCTGCCTTGACTTGGATTCCTGCATTGAGCAAGGGGTTGAACTAGATGACCTTACAGGTCCCTTCCAACTCAGTTAATCTATGATTCTATGAATTTCCCAGCCAACATACCTAGTGGTGGGGATTCTGTGAGCTATAGTCCAAAAAGGTAATTCTTCCAAACTCTAGGCCAAAACTACACAGGGCATTAAATATATATTTTTTTATTTATTTTATTTATTTTTTAACTTATATGCCGCCCACTCTACCCAAAGGTCTCTGGGCAGCTTACAACAATTAAAATACAATTAAAATACAATAAAAAGATAAAACAATTAAAATACAATTAAATAGATACTCTGAAAATTGCCATCAGGACCCACAGTTGATATTATTTCAATTAAAAGACTTCTGGAACAGGAAGGTTTTGACCTGGCGCCGAAATGTCATCAGCGTCGGCGCCAGATGAATCTCAGTTGGGAGGGCATTCCATAGTCTGGGGGCAGCTGCCGAAAAGGCCCTTTGTCTACAAGCCATCCCTCTTACCTCCTTGAGGGACGGCTCTTTCAAAAGGGCCCCCTGGCTAGATCTTAACTGCTGGGTAGGCTCATATGGAAGGAGGCAGTCCTTCAGGTATCCAGGTCCCAAGCCGTTTAGGGCTTTATATGTCAAAACAAGCACTTTGAATTGGGCCCGGGCAGCAACTGGTAACCAATGTAATTTAATCAGAATCGGCTTGATGTGTTCCCTAGCGGCCCCACCATTCACCAGCTGCGCAGCTCGATTCTGGACCAGTTGCAGTCGCCGGACCGTCTTCAAAGGCAGCCCCACGTAGAGCGCATTGCAATAATCTATACAAGATGTTACCAGTGTGTGTGTAACTGTCATGAGACTCCGCTCGTCCAGGTAGGGGCGTAGCTGGCACAATTTCCACAGCTGAAGGAAGGCGCCCCTGCCACCAAGTCCACCTGAGCTTCAGTTAGACTGGGGTCCAGGAGCACCCCCAGGCTGTGGACCCTGTCCCTTAGGGGGGGTGTAACCCCATTCAGGGCAGGGAAATGGCCCTCCAACCTGTCCGGTGAAGCACCCACTAACAGCACTTCCGTCTTGTCTGGATTGAGTTTCAATTTATTAACCCTCATCCAGTCCATTATCAGGTCCAGACACGAGTTCAGCACAGAAACCGCCTCACCTGGATTGGTGGAAAACGAGAGGTAGAGCTGAGTGTCGTCAGCATATTGCTGACTCCTCAGCCCAAACCTCCTGATGACCTCTCCCAGCGGTTTCATGTAGATGTTAAACAGCATGGGGGACAGTATCGAGCCCTGAGGAACCCCATGACATAAATGCCATGGGGCAGAGCAACTGTCCCCCAGCACCACCCTCTGGACACGGTCAGCCAGGAAGGAGCGGAACCACCGTAAAACAGTGCTCCCAACCCAGCCAGCCTATCCAGAAGGACACCATGGTCGATGGTGTCGAAAGCTGTATATGATTATATATGTAATTAAAAGCACATTTTTGGCACTGTAGACCCAATCCTGATTATATCCCCTGCCTCCCATAGCTGCTATTCAAGCATGGGGAAGAAGAAACACATGATGCTAATTAATGTGGTGAACATGAAGTGCATTTTGGGCATAAGTAATTTTTTTCTTACTACAGACCTAGGGAACCTTTGGCTCTCCAGAAGCTGATGAATTGCTACTCTTATAATCTCTCACCGGTGGCTAGGCTGGATGGAGCTGATGGGAACTGGAGGCCAACATAGGTTCCTTAGGCCTGTCTTACAACTTTCTTACCACTCTTCATGGTCCCAGTCCTGATCAACATCCTACCACCAGCTCAAGAAGTATAATAATCCCCTGTGTCTTCAAGCAGTAGCTCCCCCAGCAACAGAGTTATATTAACCTTCAGAAGCCCATATTTAAAAAAAAAACATAGAACTTCAGAGCTGGAAGGGATCCTATGGATCATCAAATCCAGCTCCTGTCAGGGAGACAAAGGGGAGAATCGAACTCCCAACCTCTGGCTCTGGTCAATGGCTCATTCTTCCATGTTCACCATTTTAAAGGCAGTGGTAGCTGGTACCACTGTGTTTGGTCCTTACACAGCTAGCTGGCTCACAAAGTTGGATTACCTGGCTGTGGAGCTGGGGGTCAGGAGTTTAAATACCCTAGGAAAACAACCTGCCCCGGGATACCCCCAGAAGAAGGGACTGATAAACGACTTCAAAGTGCCTTATATCTAGAAAACTCTGGCAAGGGTTTTCATAAGCTGGAATCAACCTGTTGGCACATGATTATTAAATATACATAGACACATTAAGGAGGGGGGCAAACATTTCACACATACATACAGCAGCAGTAAGGAATAACGAGCCTATCTCTCTCACTACCTACCAGTAAGGCTGGAGTGGGCTGGCTCTGGATAGCTTGAGTCTTGATGTGAGGCAAAGCCGCATTTATTCTAATAGAAAAGTCACCATTCCTTTAACAAGAACAAAGCTGGAGAAACAGAAGTTGAGGGTTGACTCAGTGCATCTGTTATGTTGCCTGTCTTCACTTACTGGTGCCCTGATTAGCAAGCCAATTTTCACCATTCACCACTAAAGCCTTGATCTGATTCATAAGAACCTTTTCCTCTCTGCAGGTTCACTATCTATTTGATGCCCAGCCCATGTCTGATTAGTAAGAGCAATAAAAAACAGAGGCCCTGAAGTTTCCCATCTGGACAGCAGACTGAGCTGGTACACAGGTCAACTGGTCACAGTCTTCATCACTCTGGCAAGTTATATTGTATTTCTATTAAAATTATTATAATTATTTCTAGTATGACAAGTGGATATATAGATCAACAAAGCCAATTTTTCTTCAGCTGTTTGCCTTTATTTGTCCTCTTTATAATGATGTATTTCCATTTTTGAATGTAAGCAATTTGCAAATGCAAATTTAATCCAAATATATGTCCTTTTAAAAAAAATGATGTATTTCATTTGCTGTTTGTTTCATAATGCGTAAATCAGAACATTAGATAGTAGTAAAGAACTGGGAAAACCAGCCATGGTATTCTCCTGCCTGGAAGGCTAATATCTATAAAGTAAAGATAAAGTCGACATCAAAATGATAGCACTGAATGACTGAAGCTGAAGAAACCCTGTGAGATATGCAAACAGCTGTACTGTGCACAAAATGTATAAAATAATTGTCAAAACTGCCTTAAAAGCTCCAGGAATGGCTGCTCTTTTGTTTGTAAGGGTGTTGTTATTAAAGCAGCTTCTTAAGATAAAAGAAGATCCTGCAGATATACAACAACAGATAAGTAGTTTCAAAACAATACTTCTCAATATTTATGTATTTCTAAATCTGGTTTATTCATAAATCTAACATGAGGAGCCCTGCTGGGTCAAGCCAAAAGCTTACCTCATCAAGCATCCTTTTTTCATAGAAGCAGGATGTGAAAACTCTACGTTACCTTTTCCTGCTCATGTTCTCCACCATCTAGCATTGAAAGATATCCTGCCATCCTACAGTAGCTTTTGCTAGCCTTTTCTTCTACTTATAAGAACAAACCTCATACATATGCATGTGGGGTAGGTAGAGAGGGGAACAAGCTAACACACAGGCAAGGTTCGTTCTGATGCTCAGGATAGAAACTACTAATCACCAAGCACTAATACACCTTCTTAATCACTCCAGGATGCAGGACACATAATAATGGGCTTAAGCTACAGGAAGCCTGGTTTATGCTGAATATCAGGAAAAAACTTCTTAACTGTTAGAGCACTATGACAATGGAACCAATGGTCCCTTTCAACTCAATTATTCTATGCTTCTATGAATTTCCAAGCCAACATAGCTACTGGTGTGGATTCTGTGAGCTATAGTCCAAAAAGATAATTCTTTCAAATTCTTTCAATTTGTCAGATCTGCTTTGATTTGGGTACCTGCCCTGAGCAGGGTGTTGGACTCGATGACCTTATAGGCCCCTTCCAATAGAATTATTCTATGATTCTGTGATTCTATCCCAAAACGTCTTGGCATCCAATTTCAACCAATTAATCACTGTCTAAAAATGTATCTGCCTTTCCTTTTGTCAAATTTTCAATTGTATTTTAATTGTTTTGTCTTTTTGTTATATTTTTATTGTATTTTAATTGTTGTAAGCCGCCCAGAGACCTTTGGGTAGAGTGGGCGGCATATAAGTTACATAAATAAATAAATAAATAAATAAATAAATCCTTTCCCCATCTCCAAGGAAAGGTCATCCCCAAGGCAGAACTGCACTTTACATACGGGCAGCCGGCTGGGCATTATATCAGCTTTGTTTACATATAGGTTTGTTAACTAATTTCAACAACTTTCACCATGATAGTGTGCATGGGATATTTCCTTTTCTAAATCAAATATCAGGAAACTCTGGAGTACTCTGGATTAGAGCTTTGCGTTCTCACTTTAAACCACAATATGTCACTATTTATTCATTATTGCAGGTAATATACTACTCATGAGCTCCTTGGCTTCTGGCTTCAGTGGAAAGAAAACATGGACACATTACCCATCCAAGATGTGGTCCCTGATTGTGTGGACCATTACTTCCCCCCCACTTCCTTAGATCCTCATCGTCCTGGAAGGCAAAAGTGTCATTGTGAATAATTGTAACTGGTGCAGGTGCCTCATCAGCCTCCCACAGTGCTGCAGAGCCCATGGACTGGCCTTTCATACCTGCCACCTCAAGACTGAGTTGGATTGTCCTGGACTCCTGGCACATCAGCAACTGTCAGCTCATAGCGGCTTGAAGAACTGGACAGCTCCCTCTTGGAGAAAGTCTAAGGTGAGGACCTTGCCTTCGTTTTAACCCTCCTTGCCTCTCAACTCTTAACCGAGCTTCCGAGACTGTCTCCCTGGTCCCAAAACTGTCTGAGCTGCTTGGAGGTGATCTCACCTTATGCCAGCCTCTTCTTTGTGGCTTGGGGTTGGTGTCTCTAGGAGCAGGTTGGGCGTCTTGGATAGCCTGTTGTTAGCACTATAGAGTGTGCCAGTACTCAGGGACCTCACCTGCTTGACCTTCTCAGTGTGGCACTCACAACTGTCAGACAAACTCAAAACCACAACATTGCTGTCCAGAGACTTGCCTGGCTGTAGGTTTAACCCTGCTCTCTGGGTGGCCTGAACCAGGAAGTGCTTGGCACTTCCTTAGCACAATTGAAGTCCCTGCTTTCCTAGTTCAGCTATGCTGATTTACTGAGATCACACAGGCACCACTGCCCAACCTCAATCCTTCTGAAGGCTTTTTTCTCTTAAGCAGCATGAATGGTCATATTACAAAATAAAATGGTCAAACAAGTGAAGCGATGCTGCTCCTTTAGCCCTCTTGTGTAACCTCTTTTTTGTGCAAAGCTGGAACTTCCTGGATGAAAATATGCACTCCAGTGCATAGCTACAGCCTAGATAGGTACAGGCTGTAGCACCAACCTGTTTGTTCTTGAGAGACTAAACTCAGATAAGGCCTGAATTATAGGCACAGACTTGAGCATTATCAGCTTGCTGTCCTTCTTAGGCCTTCTCAGGAGAGATCTGGTGCAGCTGCCTGATCTCGTGTAGCCTAGAAACCTGGACCGAAATGTCGTTCAAATTTACTACCATTTATATTCCAATAAGGGGCCATGATCTCACCTCAGAGGGGTGCTGCCAAAATGGTATGCTCCTAAGGAACATTCCCTCTAAGCAGCATGGGCTCACAGAGCTACTTCAGGCCCGTGCAGCTGACCCAGTGTTTCCGCCCATTTGCTTCCAGTCATGGCGGGAACTCCGCATGCATGGGGAGAAGCCTCCACGCAGCTCTCCAGAAAGTTAGAGGGAACATTGCTCCTAAACTTCCTCACTTTACTGATCAGGACTTGCACAATTTTGTCAGCCCCAAGTGCAAGCTATATTTACTTTGTTTGTTTGTTTGTTTATATGCTACCTTTCTCCCCATAGGAGACCCAAGGTGACTCACAACAGGTAAAATAAATTTTAGAACATTATATATCACAATTAAAAAACAAACATACATTAAGATGAAAACAATCAAATATAAAAACAATTTAAAAAGATTTAAAACCTGTAAGTTAAAAAACCAGCATTCCTAAGATAACTCATTGCCTGCCTGAAGAGGAAGACCTTTAAGCTAGAAGCCCCCAAGCGATTTCAACCATTTTTGTTGTGATTCTATGCTCCAAACCTCCCACCTGCCAATCTACCAAGATAGTGGCTTCTGATCGCCATCTACTGACATACTGCCACTTCCTTCCTCCCTGCTCTACTCCTTGAGCTTTGCCTCCTTGATTCATCCACCTTTGTTCTCTTGTTTGGTCCGCTTCTTGAGCTTCCATTCCTCTGCTCTCCTTTTCTTCCTTTCCCCCTGACGCTTATCCCACAAAGGTCCAAACAAGGCTTGACCGGTCCATGTGGCAGAGGTAAATTTATCTTTGCCAGAGGGACCAGAGAGAAAACTTCAAAACCTATCCACTGGAGAAGCTACGCTTCCAAGACACCCTGGCTCCTGGTTGGCTGGACAGCATGGGAACACATTGGAGGCTGCTAGGGCCTTGTAGGTTGCAAAATGGCTGCCAAAACAAGCTCTCTGGGAGATTCTGGAGTCACCATCCAAATAATAGTAATAATAGTAATAATAATACTAAGATTTCCAAGCTTTACTTTATGTCTGCACAACTACACATTTTTTAAAAAACCATGCTGGCAACCTCTTACAAAATTGAATTGCATGTTATTTTTCCCCCTCATCTTCTTTGCAAATTATGAAATGGCACCGTGTTGAACGATGACACTGGTGCAATTAGCTTTCAGAGGAGTGAGACACAAAAAGCATTCTATTTCCATCAAGACAATGCACTGTGCACAGCTCCAAGTCATTTCCCAATGACAGCTCATTACTTGTGATTAGGGGTGCTTCGCGCAGAACAGGGCCAGCTCTCCAGGTTTACATTTTTAATAAACACTTAACACTTCCATTGCACTTCTTGGCTGGAGACGGTGATGTGCTTTTAGAAAGGAGTCAGTGCAAATACCCACAGTGCAAATTGGGAACTCAACCCAACAGGGAAGGGGCAGGTCCATACGTGGATGCACTCTGGCCCTCTAAATTGAGCTTGGTTCTTTTGAGACCTGTTTAAGCATGAGAGCTAAATATTCCAGATCTTGGTATTTCTTTCAAATGGCTACTTAACACACACAAAAGCTGAAAGCCAGTAGTCGGTCACAATGAGACTAGGAAGTTGACTCACCAAATCCTCACTGATGCAACGGGGCAATTTTGGTTGCTATGTACTACTGGATTTCAGCCATTGTGCATTAAAAATTCTGCACCTCTGATCAGAAGGCTGATGGCCAGATGCATCACCTCCAACCATGCACCAAGTTGAGGAAGGCTGCCTAATGCAGATGTTTTGTGTACAGGGCTAGGGGAGAGATAATTACTATAGCAACAGGTCCCTCCATCTCTTTCAGCCAAATATTGAATTTTTTGTCTGTGATGTCAAGAGATGAGGAGCCTATTCCCGGAACCATGATCTTCATTTTTCAGGACTACAGCTCCTGGCCAGCCATGGTGGCCAATGTCCATGCTTGCTGCTGGAATGTGGGAGTTGTAGCCTCAAAGAACAACTGATTCCCATCTATGATAGTAGCTGGTGAACACACATAGACAACCATCACAATAATACTCAATGCCTCTGTAACTACTGAGTGAGAAAAGTGCTGGCACGAACCATTCGTGCATGCTTTGTGCTTCATTTCTGCACATGTAAAAGAACAAACAGTTCTCTTTTCTGATCCAGGTGTGTGTGTGTTTTTATACTATGCCAGATCCACAGGGGATCACTTATGATCTAGATGTAAACACCTTATTACCAACACAGGACGCTTTGTACAGATGTATTGCTATAAGTGGTGATCTAAGAGGCTCTTGAGCTTCCTCTCTGCTTAATGCAAGAGGAACAATTTGCTTACTAAAGCTTTTCCTTATCTTTTGCTTAAAACAAAAGGGAAAAATAGGTGGCTCGGAAGCTCTAATATTACATAACTGATAGCTGCAAATTCTTTGTGTTTCTTCTACTTCTGTTATACGTGAAAATGCATTTTCTTGAATATAAACAGATAAGAACATGCTAGGGCAAAATAAAGGCCCATCTGTTTCACTCATCTTTGTTATTCCTTTACAAAGCTTATATATTCCCTCCCTTCCCCAAAAGGGAACTCAAAGCACTGAACAAAGTCAGCAATGTTGAAAACACTCCTAAAAAGCTAAATAAATGAATAACTGTAATTAATAGATAAAACTTATGATACTATAATTAAAATGTAATCAACCATATTATCATTATATTATTTAATGATATTATAATTCTTATAATATACTGATTATAAGTTATGTTTAGAAAATTACAGTAATTTTTTTGGTTTCTTTTTTTGTTTGTGTTAGAAACACCACAGTACAATCAACAAACTTTGTCCAATGGGCACAATCAAAATCATTGTGGGCAGGTGACATCAAGGCAGCCATAGTACATGCTGAGGGGCATAAAGTACACTGACATGGGCATGAAACTGCCTATTCTTCTCCACCCTCACAAAATAAATGTGTTGGTGCAGAAACTCCATTTTCTTAGGTTCCGTTTGTTTCTGTAACTCTATTCATGGACTTCCAAATAGCCCAGTTCTGTGTGTGACATGGGGCTAAACATTTTCCTGGGGTTCAATCCATTGTAAGAGGTCAGTAGTTCCTTCTTTCCACATTATGGTCCTGGCATTCTTTGCTGTTGCTTCAAGATTCATAGATATTTTGAGTAAACTTTCCCTTGATTTTAATCCACGATGAGTGGAATGGTAGCCAAAGAGTGGATGTGCATTTGATGTGCAAATGCTTTGATTATTTCATGACTAGTTGCTACCTCTTTTCCACTCTTCATTGGGCGCAATTTCTGCTAGATTATGATTTTAACAGTAAGAGTAAACTTCAGGCATCCAGTAATTTCTATATCTTTCATTCAGTGCTATATCTACAGTATCTCTTTTGCATGAGCTGAACTACCCCACCTCAGTCTGGTATAGCTCTCTTCAAAGTAGCATAGGGGTTGTTGTTTTTTTAAGACTATAGAAACAGGAGTTAATCAAGAAGGGGGGAAATGCACTCACCAGCTAGAAAAACTTTGTAACCAAATTGCTTCTTTTAAAAGGCCTGTTTTTTGCATATAAAAAGAGTGTTGGAGGCTGGTAAAAATCTGTTGGCAAAGCATATCACAAGTTGGATGCAACCACCTAAAAGGCTCTGTACTTTGTGGTTTTATTCTTAGCTGCACAAGGCTGGAAGATCTGAAGCAGCGCTTCAGAGGGTAACCTGGACTGCAAGGAGGAACTATATGGAACATGGCAATCCTTGATGTACCCATGTGCAAACCCATTTAGTGCTTTAAAGGTCTTGAGAATACCATGATCCACTATATCAGGGGCTGCTGAAAGATCTAACTGTGCAGTAAAAATGACTTCCCCTTGTTCAAATAGCAAAGGAGATCATCCACCAGGACCACCAGGGCTGTCTCAGTCTCACACTGGCAATAAAAAAACCTGCATTCAAGCATCATGTAAAGCAATTTAGATTTTAATGTTCACACAATGCAAGTTGAAATCAATTTATATAGACTACAAAGTGAGTTTTTTTTCCAACTGGCCAGCAGGTTTTATTTTTTTAAAATACTTCGCTTTTAAAATCAATTCAGTTCAATGCAGTTTGGTGGAAATAAGTTGATCTCAGCAGTATAGATGCCAAAACTGGTTTAAATCACCAGAAATAAATCGATATCTATTCAGTGCATGTGAACGCAGCCACCGGTTTATATGCCTTGTGACTTGAACCTGATTTTTTAAAAGTCTGAACAGAAATGTATTCAAATTGCCGGTGTGACCACAGCCTCAGTGCCATAGCCAGGTCAGAAGCCAGAACGGAAAAGGTGAAATATGGACGTGTCCTCTAGGTTTTTCTGGAGTTGCTCAGCTACCACCTTTTCGACAACAATTATCCAAAAAGGATTCAGATCAAAGGTGTAGCCTTTATACAGCTGTCACGGCTGTGCTCCTAGCATTTGCTGCATGAGGTAAGTAGCCTCATTCTGCTGATGGCAGGACTGACCATGTTGAAAAAACTACATCCCCCTTTTCCTTAAGCAAAGGGCAACAAGCTGAGCTTCTAGGGCTCAAAGCAGATTGCATGGTACACATACCTCTGTCTTTTAAAAAAAAGCCACCACTTTACGACCCTCAGCATCTGCTGTCTAAGGCAGCTGCCTCACTCTGCTTCCTGGTAGGGCCGGCTCTGGCTGCTATACTTGGTGTAATATACAAATATGTTAGCTTCCTATCACTGTGAAAGAAGAGCAGGAGCAAAGGAACTCTATGGGAAGAAGTCGGTTCTCCTAGGATTTAGTAATCTAATAGGCCCATACAAGGGAAATAAGTAAGGCAAATCATGTCAGTTTTGGCACTGGAAAGTAAATAATTTTATTTTAAAAACCAAAGCTTGTATATTTTGGACATAATAAGGTGGATTCAAAATTGCCCTTAAAATTCCTATATTGTTGGTTCACTGGAAGTCCTTTGTTTCCCTTTAGAACAAAATGTAAGCATTTTTATGTGCTATATAATTTGACATTACTCAATCTGGTTCCTACCACATCAGCTTCTGTGCATAGAAGGCAGAGCTAAAGTACTGATTATTAGTAATTTCCTGAGCTATGGAATGGCTTTTGTACTCTGCAGATACTACTGCTTCAGTATTCTTTTCCAGTTTCTAAAGCATATGTAGCAGCAACAGGGAGTCACCATTAACCATTTTCACTCATGAAGTAAAGAATTTTCCTCCATCTCTCCTATTGGCACAAAATAATTGCAGAATGCCTTTATTTCTTTTATAAAACACAGCATTTATGAAAATAGCCTGCCATGCTGAGCTGGTCTTTCATACTCTTTCTTTGAAGGCTGTTTAGTTGCATGGGTGGAGTGTACTAAAGAGACTGGAGAGGCAAACTGTTGCAGAGTTTTGAGTTTCTGTTAAAATTCCCTTTTTGCTATACAATAGAAATACAGAAATCCACAGAGGAGAACAGCTTCAAGTTCCCCAGAGTCTACCCCTTTCTCATTAACTGGTATTTTAAGTCTCAATGACTCACTCTGAGACTTTACTTATAGTTGCTTGAAATTAGACTTGTGTATTCTGCTTTTTTTTACTGCACACATACTAGCAACCAACCGAGCAGACTAACAGCAACAAAAACAACTGCCGCCAACCAGCAAAAGAGAGGAATAGAAAACTCAGGCAGGCTCTCTTTGAATTTCAAAAGCTGGAAGGAACTTGGTTAGTGCTGGATAGATAGACACCCCAGTCCAGAAAAATTCCTCCCAGTTACTCTAACTACATTTTAGTCACTCAGACTGCAAACAGCATACAAGGTTGTAAATAAAACTCCAACATAAAGCTGATGAATTTATTTTGCAAACTAAGGGAAAGCAAAGAGCTGGTTACTTATGGGCTGGGGTCAAAGAGATTGGTCCTTTTCTCAAAGGTATGTAAACTGTTCAATTTCTAGACCATTTAAGATCTTCCAGAACTGGCTAGAAGAAATATTTATAAATGCATAGAACCTGGCTGATTATAATCCCCCAGAATGGGAACTGCTGTTCTACCAGCAGTCATACAGCTATTTTAGAATGTGTTACTGCTTGGCATATACAACAGTTCTTACAGCATAATAATAATAATGTCAAGTCAAATCTGATTTATGGCAAGCCTTTTTCAGGGTTTGCTAGGCAGAGAATGCTGAGAAGTGGTTTCCCATTCCCTTCTTCTAGGGGTGCCCTGGGGCTGTGCCGCTTGCCCCAGGTTACACAGGCTGGCTCTACTCGCAGGAGGTACAGTGGGGAATCGAACTTTCAACCTCAGGTTTCACAGCCAGATACCTAACCACTGAGCTTTCCAGCCAGCTTCTTACACCGTAGGTCTTCGTTAGGTCTTCGTTATGATAGCATATCTGGATTTTTCAAATGACAAACCTCCCAGGACTCAAAAGATGTGACCAATACTGTCAAAATGTCTACAGAAGACACAACAGGTGAGCACAAGAAATGCTCCTGTTTGAAGCACAGCAGGATGTTGTGCCCACTCCAAACTCAGGGGGCAGAGTACCCATAAGGAAACAAATTATTTTTGGCACATGAGATAAAATATCCCATAAGCAGCTTGCCAATCTCTGACAGTAAAAATAGCAGAATAATTCGTACTGTGATGCCCTTTCACAAACACACACACACACACCAAACAAACTGTTTAAAGCAAGTGCCTTTGCCTACTAAATCGGGGTTGGCTTTGAAGACAAGACAGCCTTCCAGCTGTGGTTTATGTAACTGCCACCAGGGAACTACACCTCTGTCCAAGAGTATGTGGGAACACTTGCCCAGCATTCTTTCTATGCTTTCAATCTAAGCAAAAGAAAGCTAGGATGCCACTATATGGAGGCAGTTTGGTGCAATCTTATGCAGGTCTGCTTAGAATTAATACCCACTAAGTTTAGTGTGGTTTACTCCCAGTTAAGGGCAATAGGTTCACAGGCTAAAACAAAGGAGGAGCAAACAGACAAGACTTTTGCAAACTGGGGTGGTGGGTGGATATTTAATTTTGTTATTTACATACATCCAAAAGCAAGATATTCTATAAAGTATGGAAGGCTGAGAAATATGTGGAGATCTCTTTCTTTTTTTTTATTTCTTTAAAATTTCAACGCTGTCATTCAGTTCAGAGAGGTCTCAAAATAAACAGAGCAATTTGGCTGAGAAGTGTTTACCAAATGAAACACAATGATTTGCATAAATCTGGGGAAAAAAGATGACCCAGAAACTTGCTGCATAAAATAGAAGCATAAAAAGATACACTGCATTAAAATGTGCTTGAATGTCAGCTAAGTTTTTCTGCATCTTATCCATGTGATAATAATTGTATTAGTAATAAGGTTAGGAGTCTATCATGCAATAACTGCAAAAATCATTCTAGGAAGAATGAATATAATTGCATTCTGAAGCCACCCATAATTGAACAGGGGTAGGATGATGCTCTGGATCCTACCACTGCTTAAGTATGGATCACTTCAGCATGCCATTGTTTTCATTCTTCATAAATGGTTTCCATGTTTTGCTGAAGCCTTCCTAAGTTGTCCCAAGTAGCAGCTGGACCTGGAACAGAGCTTTCTTGGGACCTTCATGCAAGTGCTAAAGATGTGGAGGACACCAGGGTACCAAGTCAGTAAAGGACAAACATAGTTCTAAACATCTTTGGTAACATGTTAGGAAGGTTCTGTGTTGTTGTGGAACTTACAGCTGGACCATAGGGAAGATTTAAATGCCCACGCTGGGAGACATAACAGATGAAGGGAAGATTCCCCTGCTCTGGTCATGCACCAGCTACGCCTGCCATCAGGTGGACCTCTGTAGCAACCTAGACTGATTTCAATGACTGAGACCAGTGTCTTGTTGGCACCCAACTGATAGTGAGCAAATGGTTGTACTGTTTATTGATTTGCCTTTCTGATTTGCACAATGGGCATGTTGCCACATCTCACAGTTGCTTGTGCACCATTAGAAGTGCACACAGAGATCCCCAACAAGGTATTGGGTAGAAGTAGATCAGATGTCTGCTTCCTTAGGAGAAGGAAATAAAATATGTTATTTCTCTAGACATCATAGTTCAAAACTAAGGAGACTGAGCAATACAATTGCGAATGAATCCCTGGCTTATCTCCCAATGACCAGTCACCAAACAAAAGCATGCTAAGCTGCAGCTTCTGAACAAACAAATGTAACCTCACAGGCAGGCTCTGCTTCTAATGACATCAACACTTTATGGTCTGTTTTAACTCTTAAGGCTACAATCCTATTAAACACTTAAGCTAGTCCTATTGGATTCAATGGGGTTTACTTCCAAGTAGACACATAGGAGACCTGCACATGAGATTTTTTTAAGGGTCAGAGATGGGGGATTACCCTGTCTGAGCAACAGGACTATAGCCTAATATATTGGACTACACCTGCCATCAACCAACCTGACCAATGGGCACATGGCTAGGAATGGTGGGACTTGTTGTCCAGCACATCTAGAGGGCACCCATTTTGATTAAGGCTATGTTAGGCAATGGAAGCTTTTGTACAATTCTCTTTGCCTATTGCCAATTTATAGCAGTTTTGTATGTGGCCTGTTTTTTTTAAGGATCCAATGTAGTCCATTTAACTCAGCATGAACAAAAGAATAAACTCCAAGTTATAACAGAGATGTTGACACTTATTATTTCAGATGTTTTGAGAATTAACAAAGAAGAAAACTTGGAAAATCTTAAAATAATGTATTTTGTGCAAAGTGCCAACAAACAGAAGAGAAATGTTTGTGAAATATGCCCTGGACTTCTAAAAACTGTAATGAGGGAATGAAATGATTACTGTGCCTGTCAGAAGAAAGGGGATATTGATACATTGTCTTTCTAATTTATTCCCCTGCAAGGCCATATTTGATTAATTGACCTCCCTTTTCAAGTTTAACAGTCTATTGTGATTAGGCTTTATAAGAATAGAACTTTCCTTTTTCAACAGATTGATGCACATCCTCTCTTAAACGCAGACCCTCCATTTCCAATAACCAAGGTTTGAGATTCCAAAGCATTCAATTATAAACTCTTCAGTCAAAACCTTCTGTACAGAGACAGTAGTAATACATACACTGGTGGATTAACAAAGAGGCAGACAAACAAGAACATCGATACTTATTTTATTGCCCTTCTAGTACATGCACAGCATACCACACTGATTACAACTGCCGGATAGCTTAGTGGTTTAGGTAGGCTGGGAGTTCAATACTGCACTGTGCTTCCTTGACAGGGGCTGGACCCGATGATCCTTAAGGTCCTTTCCAGCCCTGCAGTTTTAAGATTATTATTAGCTCATATGCAGGAGGGGATCTCCAAATCATTCAAGTAATCAGAAAGGAGGCTAGATTGGAAAAGTATTTAAAGTGGCCGTGCAGATATATGGCTATCCATATTTCTGCACGATCCATACTTAAACTGGGCTCAGCTATGGGTAGGAGCAGCTGGCATTCATTGTGTTTGGTGGAGCAAAAGATACCACGACCAGTGGTCGGCACAACTGAGGCTGACATTTTCCTGTTGTTTCTCCTTTGTACCTCTTTGATTGTCTCTGTTACACACACACACACACACACACACACACACAGTGTTCCTATGCTGAGGGTTCAACAGGAGGTGAATACAGGTGGTGCTCTGCCCCACACTTCTTTTGAGAAGGGAAGCAGGAGTGGGCTGTCAAACCACACCCTGAGCTAGAGGTGGGACAACATCCTATATGTGCCCTAATGGGCAAGTTGCCAGGTACATAAGAGCAGGTCAGGGGTCCTCTACACAGGGGTGGATTAACCGTTAAGCACAATAAGCACATGCTTAGGGGCATCAAGGGAAGAGGGGGCACCACAGAAATTTTCCATAGCCAAATTTACCATGGGCCATATGGTGCAATACTGCAAATGGTGCAGCCATGAAAAAAATTACATACAGATATATACAATAAGAAGAAGAGCGCTCAGAGAGTGTAGACCTCTGCCAAGGGTCATGCAATTGAAGGGGGGAAAATCCCCTCCCCCATAAATGAAAGCAGGGGCAACTTTTTATGCAGTCTGTGAAATTTGTATACAATCTGTACAACGTCAGTAGAAAACAAACAAACACACACACAGACATATTCTGACAAAAACATAACCTCCTCGGCGGAAGTAAAAATAATAATAATAGTAATGATAGAGGTTAATGATATACATTAATCTTGGGAATACAACAAAATTAGAATCTGGTAAGTTTAACTGCCCCACGGTCCACGGAGGCTCACATGATCGTTCTTGTCTAACTTCTAAGTCTTGTTCATGTCGGCTGTCCCGTTCAGTTGTCCACTGAGAATGAGACTGTGCAGGGCCGCTAGTAGCTCACTCAGCGTCCAGCGTGCCAACAGGGAACAACACATGTGCTAACATTGTAACTTTGTGTCAGGATCTGACCTACATGGCCCTGGTAAGGTAACTACAGGATCAGGGCCAGCCTGACCCAGGAATGGCCTGGTGTTTGCAGGCTCAGACCCTGGCTTGAGCAGCAGCTACTAGGCCACTCATGAGGGGCCCACCTGGAAGCCTGGAGGGAAGGCCTATTTCAGGAGTGGTTCTCCCTCACAGACTTTGCCTCAGCAATGCATGTGTCTTCTGCTCTGGTGCTTTGGCCTGCGTGTGTAGCCTGGTTCCTGCCCTGTTGTTCCTGCTTTGCCTGCCAGCCTTACTGTTCCAGCTCTGTTACCCTGTGTGGTGGATTGGGCCCTGATGCCCTTTCCAGGTGGCAAAAGGCCACCTAGTAGCTTCCAGACTCTGACACTTGGTAAGTAAGCTGATTCCTTTTTTTATAACACTGACAACAAATAATGTAATTAATGGTTGTTGTAGAATTTTCAGGCTGTTTGGCCATGTTCTTAAGGTTTTTCTTCCTAATGTTTTGCCAGTCTCTGTGGCTGGCATCTTCAGAGGACAGGAGTCAGAACTCTGTCTGTGCTCTGAAACATGTTCAGGTAAGTGGTGCACAAAAGCAAAAACTATCAAAAAAGAAACAAGAGAAGACTTTGGATTTAGAGTCCAAGACTGCAAAGGTGTCCGATTTCTTCACACAAGTTACACAACATGATATACCTATTCCAGGTCAAAACCAATCTTCATCAGCAGAAATGGACACAAATACAGTAAATCCCACCTTGATCACTTCAGAATCAAAATATGATGACGTTAGAATCACTGAGGTGTCACAAGCAGGTTCATCTGGCACATGCCTCATTACTGATCTCACTTTGCCTGTAAATTCTCTTGATACCTCTACTGCAAATGTTGAATCAAGTTACTTTACAATACATTCTGGGGCTGAAATAATTGCTGAAAATTAAAGTTTAGTGGACCATGGTGATGGTGGTGAAATTATTCTGTCTGCAAAAGATGAAGTAAATCACAATGTAGTAAAGGATCCATGGTTGTGGCTTGATTTCTCTGCTGATGATGTGGCTTATTGGATTGCTTGTGGACCCAGTGACTGTCACCACAATGAGCCATTTGACAAGTCTTACTGGCATTTCAGTAGTGGCAAGCCAGTAAGGTATTGTTCGCAGAAACTTTTTCTTGGGACAAAAGCCAATGGTGAGAAATACAAAAGAGAGTGGTTACTGTATTCACCATCAACATGATTGGTTTATTGTTTCGTTTGCAAACTGTTTCCTCCTAAAAATTTCTCGAATTATCTTATAAGAGAAGGGTTCAGTGACTGGCAAAATACTATTATGATTGATAATCATGAAAAAAGCACTGCTCACTGAGACTCTATGCTAACATACTTAATTCGCAGACAAGGTGTGGGGTTGGGGCAACAGTTGGAGAAACAAATTCAGGAAGAGTGTGATTACTGGGAACATGTCTTGAGGATCATAGCTGTTATTTGTACATTAGCTGAACGTGGCTTGGCTTTTCGAGGAACAGAAGAAAGGTCTGGATCATTGCAAAATGGGAATTTTTTAGGGCTGCTTGAACTCATAAGCCAGTTTGATCCATTTTTAGCAGGCCACATTTCAAAATATAGAAATTCAGGTAAAGGAAATCCTCCTTACCTGTCCAAAACCACCTGTGAGGAACTCATTCAACTAATGGCACAAAAGGTCCATGCGCTCATTGTTGATTAAGTAAAATCTTGTTATTTTAGTTTGTCATTTGATTCAACACCAGATCTATCACATATCAATCAGTTAAGTGTTGTACTTAGGTACTTAAAAGATGGACAGCCTTTTGAACGCTTTTTAACTTTTCTGAAAATGAAAGACCATATTGGTGAGGAAATAGCAAATCAGGTGTTGCAGTACTTACGTTAAGTTTATAGGCTAAACTTTTCAAAATGTAGGGGTCAGTCTTATGACAACGCTGCTAACATGTCTGGGCGTTATAAGGGGATGCAGCAAAATTTTTTTAGAAACAAACAAGTTTGCTATATATGTGCCCTGTGCAGCTCATTCACTAAATCTGGTAGGCCGAAGTGCTGTTGACTGCTGTCAAAAGGCAGTTAATTTCTTCTCTACAGTGCAGTTACTCTATACCTTTTTTTCAGCGTCAAGTAACCAATGGAAAATTCTTAAAGGTTGTATTGGAAATGAAAATGTCTTAAAATCCCTCTCTGAGGCACATGCTATGGCAACAGCAGCAATTTTGAAATCTTGCCTTAAAATTTTAGAAGCATTAGAATATATAGCCGAAGACCAATCACAAAGGGGAGATGCTAGAAGAGAAGCAAATAATATTGCAGATAAGATGCAAGAGCTAGAAGTTGTTTTTATGTTGAAATTTTGGAATGAGATTTTGCAGTATTTTCACAGAGTAAGTCAAGTTCTACAAAATGAGGATGTGAACTTGGAAACATGTGCAGATCTGTATGTATCATTAACTGACCAACTGTGCACTTCACAAGATGAATTTGAAAGATATGAAGCAGCTGCAAAGGAAATGCTACCAGATGTTGATTGCAAGGCAGCTACAACTCGCAAACATATCAGAAAGAAGGTACCCAATGATGGAGATGCACCAGAAGTATATCTGAATGCCAGAGATAAATTCTGTATCACCACCTTTTACACAATTGTTGACAAACTTGAAACTGAGATGAAAAGAAGAGGAGAGAGATATATAAAGAAATAGCAGAGAGATTTTCTTTTCTAAGTGATGTGCCACATGATGTCACTTCATCATCTACTAACATTGAAAGATATTCTCAGTGCTGTCAAAAGCTGATTGATGCTTACCCAGAGGACTTCAACAGTAATTTCTCAGCTGAGATTCAGCAGTTTCATTCATATGTGCGCCATAAGTTCAGTGCAACAAAAAATGTAAAAACAAGATTCAGTTCTGCTGAACTTTATAAAATAATTGTAGAAGACAATATTGACTGTGCCTTTCCAAATGTAGACATTGGCTTTCGTATATTTTTAACATTAATGGTCACAAATTGCTCAGCTGAGCATTCATTTTCTCAGTTGAACTACAGTATATTAAAAATCCCATCAGAACAACTATGCAACAAGGCAGGCTGGATGCCTTATCTCTATTAAGTATAGAAGCAGATGTGTTACATAAGATTAGTTTTGAGGATCTGATCAAAGACTTTGCAATTAAAAAAAGCAGGAGAAAACTTTTCAAACATAAATAAAGTGGAAGTATACAAAAATAAACATTTTCCATCTTACTGTAAGTTTTGTTTAATTTCGATAAATAAAATTTTATTTTATGGTTTATTTATTTTTTTACATTTTAAATTACATATATATGGGGGCACCAAAATCTTTTAAGTGCTTAGGGCCTCTAAGGGTCTTAATCCAGCCCTGCTCCTCCACCTGAATTGTTGGGAAGAAGGGGGCATTTTGGGAGATGGAACAACATTTGCTAACATTCCCAGTTGCTATGTTGCTAAATGTCATCAAGTCATATCTGACTTATGATGGCCCTAATAAGGTACTGCATTCAAGGTAAATGTGAGATATTGTGAAGGACAGGAGGCTAGTGTGCCGTCCTCGAGAGAAAATGTACCAGAAGAGGCATGCGGATGTGTAGAAGGCGTGATTGTGGAGATAGAGGGAAATGAAGGGGGGAAGGAAAGAGCATTGGAGGTGTGTTTAGCCGAAGATAAAGGGGAGGAGCAAGATTTGATAGTTTGGGAGGAGATTATAAAAGAAGAAGAGGAGGCGCGCAAATTCAGGGTGGTAACGGACGGGACTGTCAAGAGTACAAGGGATTGTGCCGTCCAAACTAAAGATGAAGGAAGCACTGCTGACAAGGTTAGAGAACTGACGCGGGAGTTCCCTAATCTAAAGACTGGCAGTGGGCTACTTCCTAACCCGAATATCCCTAAGCTAGAGATCCAAAGAATCAAACCTTTAGAATGGACCGTGGTGGTCTACCCCCGCAATCAAGATGGGGGAAGGAAGGTGATTCGTCCTACTCCCTCTTCCAACAGGCCACCCCCCGAGGGGGACTGGGCAAGACATCCTTGTTGCGGGACAGTTTGTGCAGTAAGGAGTGCACCTTTGCGGGCGATGACCGATCGGGAGCGTTTTGGCCCGGCCCCGATGTGAGGAGCAACATATTTACTCCTGAGTTAAAAGTTAAAAGTTGTAAGACTTTGCCGGAATTAAGTTGTTTTGACCCGTTCGACTTGGTTGATGTTGAAGTTAATGAAAATAAAAAGGAATCTGTTCAGTTTTTAAAATCGCCTCCGTCTCTTATTCCCGCCAAGATGAGGGAACCGCCACCAGCTTTTGAAGAACCCGATCACAGATATTTAAAGAGTGGCTTTACCATTGCCACCCACTGGTGAGGGGATTTGAACTGAGATGTCCTGAGTACTAGTCTATCACTCTGACACCACAAACTCTCAGAATTCCTAGAAATTGACAGAAATTGTTTTGAATCCACTAGTAGCTAAACAGAGAAAAAGAACAAAGAAAAATCCAGCTCTGGAAGGGTAGAATTAGTTTGTCATTTGTTGTTGTGGCACATGAACTATAAACATAAAAGACATGGCATTAACTAAAATTTCAGTGGCCACTCCAGTTTATGAATACACCATTCTCTCAAAGCATGGGGGAACACAGAACATTCAGAATGTTTTGATGTCTAGGGCAAAAGAAAAGGGGTCACCACTCCTTTTTGCCTTATAGAAACCAACTGGACTGGGAGTTAATCTTCCTTTGGCATTGGTGGGAGGAGAGCACCTGGCTCGTGACAGGAGAACTCCTCCTTCCTGGTCCACAAGCCACACACGCAGCAGGCCAGCTGAGGGGGCTACAAGGTAGGATAATCTGCAGCACTCAGGCCTGTTCTCCGACTCACAGGAATAGTGAGGAGGAGTTTCAACGGCCACCCCTTCCACAGCCGCTGCTATCCAACATTTGCTACATGAGGCCACTGTCCCATTCTGCTAGCGACAGGACCTGCCCAGCAGACAGAAAATTGCTGGAGGAACCTCTGCTCAATAAAATCCAGTGCCTGCACAGTGCAATGTGAATGCTTTATTACAACAGAAGAAAAGTCTGCATTAACACCATAGTGACAAGATTAGATTCTTCTCTCCTTGGGGAGATTAATTATTTTCAGGACACACTCCCATTATGAATATTTTTTTTGTCTTGTCGTTAATACAAATTTCTTCCAAGCCTCTTTCCCCCCACTAACAGTATCAGCCAACATATCTATGCACTTTGCTTTAATATAATTTCATATACCTGTTATGTTTCTCTGCTTATCACCACCCCGATGATGCCATCCATTGCTTCACATAATTGCCCTTGGAGTCTAATTAATAACTAGATTAGTAGATAGCAATGAAAGAAACATGAGGAAAACAAGTTGTGGGGGAGATCCCATGGTGGGCACTATTGATGTGAATCTCTGAACTAGAATATTTTCTGACAAGGCAGTACCATAGTAATCATCTGCTATGGGAAAGAAGGACTTTTATTATTTGGGAACGTGTAGTAGACTACCATACTTACAAAAGGCAGAGCACAATCTTTTGCATGTTTTTCCCAGATTTTTTGGAATTGTGCTCTCAATATTCAGCTAGAATCTCGTCGGCAGTACCATCTCTAATTCTTAACTTTTTTTCCAGGCCACTGAATGAAAATCAAGGTGGGAAAAACAGGAAAAAATAAAATTCCTCATCATTCTATAACAGAATTAGGAAAAATCAAGTATAATATCAGTTCTTTAATATACACATCAATGCTTTCTGAAAGAGTGTCTTGCTGCACAGAAATGCAATTTATTGGTTAACTCATAAGTGAATGCAATGTAAAATAGCTGTGGAGTTTTTGAGCAGAGCTCCAGAACATAAAATAATAGCAAATGAAATGCATTTGACTATAGGATGTAGCACTGGGGGTGAAAAGGAAATAGGACATGAAGCGAAATTTGATGGAAAAGTAGGTGACACTATCAAAGCTGTTCACTGTCTAAAATACAATCAGCACATCAAATAAAGTTTCAAACCATATCAATATCCTCAAGTTTTGACCTGGCACACTCAAATGCTGTAATAAGTGCTTACATAGCTATCCTAGCCAAGGGAATGTCAGGATGAAAAGTGAATAAAGCTGCAGACATTACAAGATTTCACATTTTTTTTTACTACATGATAGGCATTTATCCAATGCAGTACATTCAAAAGACAAGAGGAGGAGATGGAGCCTTAGAATCATACAACACAGTCAATTAAAAAAACAACACACAGATGAAGCAGCAGAAGATCCTACATGTTTGCCACACAAGATCCAGCCTATACTCTTAGGTTAGGGTGCAGCTACACTGTTGAAATAAATCAGTAGCTGGATTGGGGGGGGGGATTGAAATTGGTGTAAAGTCACATGGTAGTCGGGTGGTTTGAGGGTCGGTGTGTCTCTTGGGACAACTTTTAATCTGAGTGTAAAATGTGTTTTATGTCAGTTGAGGGGGTTAAACAGGCCTTTAAAAATTGGCAAAATGAGGGCTCCAGCTTCCTGTGTTTCACCCTCTTGAGGCTATGCATTCCTGGAGTGAAATGTCTGCACCAGAAAACTAAACTGAAACCCCGAACTGCTGTAGTTGTGGGGAGATGTTTGGGGGGCTGGCACATCATCCTGGAACCGCTTTTGAGGTTTTTATCCTGGACCAACCCGTATGGTGGCTGCCTCTCACAGCCACTCATCCCCATGTCATGGCCATGTTATTCTGCTGTGGTGTGATTTTTAATATTTTTAAATATTTTTATTTTTTTTCAAACTAGAATAGCACAGGATCAGTGTAACAGACTAAAATTATATAACAGATCAGATTGCAGAGTTACCCTTACACCACCCCCTTCTCCCACCTTCTTCAGCTGGAGATAAGTTGCTGTGCCCACTCCCTTCTTTGGAGGAAGAGAGAAAAAGCAAGCAGGCCAGAAGGGATTAAAGTGATTTTTGGGGGTCATTCATCATGTTTTAATATTTGGTGATTTTGTTTTGTTTTCAAACTGGGATAGTGCTAGATCAGTGTTACAGATAGGGGAGGAAAATAACTGTTTGGACTGCAAGGTTATCCTGGCATCCAATCCAATATTTCATAAACCCCATAGACACAATTTACTCTGACAAAGGTGAGCATACATGCAAAGATGATTCAAAATAAATCATGTCCATAATTGAATTTATATATATAAACCTCTACCCCCTGCAAGCATTTAGGCCCCCCAAAGACAATGCACATCATTAGAAACAGAGCTTCCTAAGGTGATAAAGGTGTGTTACTGTCACAGTACAAGTATGCCTGGCTCTGCATTGTGAAAATGAGCTTGTTTTTGTTTTGTGATTTGTCACCAAAAGTAAACGTGGGTTTCATTTGCAAACCTAATTGTGCTCTGAAAGAACTGCATATTTTGTAAGAAAATGTCATAGCAGCAGGAATTCACAATTTTCCTCTAGTAAGTGATTTGATCCTCAAAGAGATATAATCATGGACTAGGAATTACGGTTTCAGTAAAAGAAGCTCCATTTCATAGCTGGATGTAACACAGAGGAAAAAGGAGAAAAGATGAATGACTGGTATTGGAATTAGGTCCTCCTCCAACATGAATGTGTACGTATTGTGTAGGTTCTACTTTTGGTTTCATACAGTCTTTCATGGCTATCTATTTCCCAGGCTTATTTCAGTACTTTGCTTTAAAATGAGGGATGTTCTCGGGGCATGGTTTCAGTTCACGAAGTCCACTTGCTAGGTTAGAAACGAGGCCTTTTCCAAGCTCTAGTTAGAAGCAGTGCATCATGTGACTCTCTGTGATACTGGTCTCCAAAGGAATTTCACATGTCCATCGAAACAGATTACGAGGTAGAACACTGAGACTTTTATATACACTCTTCAAACTTCCTCCCTCCCTTTCTTTCTTTCTTTCTTTCTTTCTTTCTTTCTTTCTTTCTTTCTGGGCCCTAATACCTGTTTAGTTGAAGATGCAACCAATTGCTCATGAACTGGTTTTGATCTGAGAATTTGAGAGCCTAGTCTGTCTTCAGCCCTGTTTCTAATCTGGCAGGTGGACCTCATGAACTGATACCGTGCATGGAAAAGGAGTATCATCTTTTATGCCAAGGGTGTTATTTTTAAAAAAGGTACCTGGGTGTGATACCATACTAACAGCAGATAAAGAATTGGACTCTGTGCTTTAAGTCATATGGTTCCATTTGAGAATCAGGGTCACAAGAATAGAGCTGCAATACATTTATATGCAGAAAAGATAGACAAATGACAGTCTGAGAAAAGGGCTTAAGGAAAATGTATGCCTTTTTGACTGACATTATGGTAATGTTGCAGCATCTTCTGGTCTAATCTTTTAGTACTTTGAAGCCCATACTGTACCCACAAATTTGCATATTCAACATGAGTGTTTGGTGACATAAAGCAAAGCTGACAGCCTCAAAATATTATCAATGTAGCTTTTTAAATCCATAATGTTCTCATTTTCTGTATTTTGCTAGATCGTTGTGCTGGTTTTGATTGAAAGACCATGGTTGGATTTCACAAGCCTAGGCTGATCATACTGTATCTCGTGGCAGGCTTGTCAGAGATATGATTAAGCTTGTTAAAATGCATCATTGTGTACTAGCTAACTCAGGGCAAAATATTGTATTCAAATAATTTGTTACAGATTATTTCTTATCAGTTGTGACAAAAACAAGCATTTGAGACTCAGGTTTTATGATAAGACTTGTGGTAAGAGTAGTATCTCATTGTTTAAAAAGCTTTATGCCTTGCCAGTTGAAAGCTGAACATCAGAAGTTCAGGACCAAAAGAGAAGATTGTTTGTTTATTTATTCAAATATTTCTGTATCATCCTTCATCTAATCATATTCCAAAGACAAGGTGCATCAATGTAGATACCGTATTTTTCCGTGTACACGACCCCCCAATGTATAAAACGACCCCCTAATTTTGACCCTTGATGGAGGCGGAGGAGCAGTTAATGGGCAACTGCTCCTCCACCTCCGTCTCCTGCTCCTGCTGCTGTCTCCACTGCCCGCCCATCACCTCCTCCAGTGCGACTGCCGGGGCTCACCTCCAGCTCACCTCACCACCTTGTCCCCTGCCCTAAAGAGACGATCGCTGGAGGAGGTGATCCGGCTGCGGCAGCAGGAAGAGGTGCCCGAGCACGCGCAAGTGCTTGTTTGCCTCTGCCTCCTGCTGCCTCCGCCACCGGAGGGGACAAGGCAGCGACGTGAGCTGAGCCCGTCAGTCCCACTGGAGGTGGTGATCGGGCAGGTGGGGGAGGCAGCAGCAAGAGGCGCCCGAGCGCGTGTGAATTCTCCTTCGCCTCCATGTCCGCCTCCTCCTCCTGCTGCTGCCTCAGCCACCGGAGGGGACAAGCCGTGAGGCGGCGGCGGCAGCAAGAGGTGCCCGAGCGCGCGTGCGACTGCCTCCTTCCGTGTATAAAACAACCCTCAAATTTTCCTCTAATTATTTTAGAAAAAAGTGTCGTTTTATACACGGAAAAATACGGTAAGTTTCTTAGAAATTAGTATGATACACTGACAACCCAACAAATGAAAATGTTACTCGATCTTTCTTCAACCTCACTATTAAAAATTATAATTGCCGTGAGGCACATCCTTTAAAACCTCGGACCTTAGCAGTCGGTTAGTTGCCAAAGGCCTGCCTAAATAGGTAGCTTTCTGTTTGCTGCTGGAAGGAGGTGGCCAGTCTTGCCTCCCTCGGCAGAGAATCCCATAGTCTGAGAGTGGCCCCTGAAAAGGACCTGTCTCGAGGCATTACCAGACATGCTTCTGAAGGTGGTGAAACGGAAAGAAAGGCCACTTCTGCAGATCTCAAAGCCTGGGCAGGATTACATGAGGGAATACAAGCTTCCAGATCTTCCAGATCTACTAAAACTGCCATTCTCAAACCTCTTTATGTTCTTTAAGTACAGTATGTGGGTTGGGTACATGTATTTTTCCCCTCACACCCCCAGTATGGAATGCAGGTGGAGCAATTTTACAGAGTCTGGGGAAGCTGCCTGTGTAGACCTGTAACGTGGATCATGCAGAGAACTGCACGTCATTGGGGCAGGCCAGAAGAGAGGCCTTGCACTTTTCCTACTCACTTTGCCTGTGAAGGGGACTTCAGATGATGTAAGGTGTTATTACTAAAGAGTTTCATCTGTTTATGGGGCCCTTCTGTCTATAAACAACAGTGGCATCAAAACTCAAAGGGGCCCTGTAGGGTAGGGCTTACCCGATAGCTCACTGATTCTGCGTCTCTGAAACTGCAATCCTCAAAAGGATGCCCCAGATACAGGGATTAAGGTTTGGCAGAAACGTCTTCTCCTAGTAAAAATCCACTTCTGCCAGCAGAAGCAGCCTTCTCTTAGCTGAACTCTGTTCTGCTCCGCTGACTGAAACCTCCTGCTAGAAGAGCTAAAAGGAGGACAGAAGGAATGGAGGCAAGGAAGAGACTGGGTTTCACCAGATGCAAACCACTTCCAGCCCAGGAACACAGCACCAAGTTAGCTCAAAGAGAAAGAATTCCTAATTTCCAGGAAGCAGCCGTGTTATTCTCTGCAAGAATATCAAACAAAAACAAAACATAACAAACGGAAAGAAGACAAAAAAGCAAGAGACAAAAACACTGTGGTACCTTAAAGACTAAATGCCAAATTTTAATATGAGTCTTTGTGGATCAAGTACAAAAGTCCAGGCATTCAAGTCTGAGGAAGTTGACTTGATCCATGAAAGCTCACATTAAAATACAGCAGGTAATCTTTAAGGTGCCAGAACATTTCTGCCTCTTGGGTTTTTTTTTGTTTTTGTTTTTGTTTTTTTGCTTCCTTTGGTTTGGGGGTGGGAGTTGCTGTCTGATATCCTTATTTCCAGTGTCCCTAGGATGGAAGGAGTGTGGCCTGCAGCACAGCTTCAGATGGTCTAGTGTCAGTTCGTGTGGCCTCTGGCCATCTTTGCCAGCTAGACTTGCACTTATTTCTGAAGTCTTAACATGGGCATTGCTTATATATTTGTTTATATTGTCCAATATACGTTATGTAACAGTACTGCATGAATTGATGTAAGATGGTGTCTTCATCATCTTGTATTTTATTTGTAAAGCATCAAACGTCACTGAGTTCTAAGTGGCAAGATTTTATTTTACAAAAGAGCTGAGTCCCATCCGTAGGTTTATCATTCAAACCTACAACATTTTATTGTGTATTCTTGTGCAAGCCTACAACATTTTATTATCATCATTCTTAAAACCACCCTCAGAGATGTGTACTTAGAATTATCTAGTATGGCCACCAAGATTTTTGTTTTGTTTTGTTTATTTTTCTTCCTGGAGAGAAATGGTGGGGGGTTCAGAAGTCCTTGAGCCACCAACCATTATGCAAATATTATCAACTGCTTAAAACAGTTCATCTTATTTATTATGCCTAAATGGCAAAACATTAAGTCAATTTTGAAAAATAATTTGCGTATATAATGAAAGACTATAGTGTGCAATGTGATAATATATTCAGCATTTCCCACAACTTCCTACTTAATTGCATAAGCGTTTGTTCCTCTGAACAATTTCCATCCAGTTTATTAAGAAGTTCACAGTGGGGGAATCTTCTAATGAGAAAAGATGGGAAAATATGAGTCCTTCAGTGAAAGGACTGAAGAAGAGCAGGACACACTGATGATGGCACTGTCAATAAAATAATACTGTTTCTGGCTCGGTTCAAATGAAACTTGGTATACATACAATTATTTTTCTTTTTTCCCCATGGAAGCTCAGCTAAATGTAAACTATACACGGGCATTCTAACCCCTCATATAATTGGAATTGAGGCACAGGAAAGGTCAGCTTTTGCCATCTGAGGTAAGATGGTCACTTACACATCAAGAAAAAGGAGGACATGCATCATCAAAAAAGAAAACAAAAGGAGGAAGACAAAACATCACTGATCTGAATATGCTAATTTATATTACAGATGCAAAATTAGCAATCATTTATATAGTTTAAACAGAATTCCAATACATATCACCTAGTGGGAAGACTGGGACCAGTTGACTTGTGTGCCTGCTACTTGGTGTGTTGTCTATGTACTGCTTGCTAACTGTGGAAGGGGAAACTAAAGATTTCTGATCTCACTCCGTGTGTGTGTGTGTGTGTTTTAAATCTCCAAATCAGAGCTTGAGTGGGCAGCCAATAAAAGACATACGGCCATCTTAACTTGAGGTGGAGAAGCAAATGGCACCCTGCTAAATTATGTTTGATACATTAAAAAAAATCAACTAAATGACAAACTACTTGCTTTCCTTTCATGATACCTAGAATGTACTGCCTGAGTTGGCCATGCCTCTTTCCCTAACATTGAGCTGGCCCTAAGAAGAGTTGAGGGAAGCTTGCTAGCTGTTACCTTTCCACTGCTATCTTCATCCTCCTCTGTGGGTTGGAATATTTGTGTGGAAACCTGCTCTATTCATGAGATTTGGAATTTAGCTGCTGTACACAGTCTTATGCCACTTTGAGTATCACGGCTCCATCATATAGAATCCTGGGATCTGCAGTTTGGTCAGATACTTAGAATTCTCATTCATTGTTCCAGGCAGCGCACCAGAGCTCTGTAATGGAAATGTCTAAGTATCTTGCCAAGCTACAGATCCCACAGTTCTGTAGGTGTGAGCCATGGCAACTAAAGTGATTGTGGTAGGTAGCTGTACACCCTTTAATTGGCTCTTTGACCTAGCCAATCATAATCTTTGCAAGGCTGAGGGGGGGGGGTTAAAGAGAGGAAGTCGTGAGTTGTAGTTTGAATGTTAGTTTTGAATAAAGCCATAAAGGAGATTGGATGTGGCTAGAGTGAGAGAGATGTAGTTTAGACATTGTTTATAAGAAAAAGTGAAAAGTAAGCTACTGTCTAGATGTTACTGTAAATGACGTTGTGTCAAAGTCCAGGTGCATAATCCAAGCATAACCATGGCTACTGAAGCTTGTACATTTGCTGGAGATAGTTTAATTCCTTTTGGTTTCTGACCTTGTAACAGCCCTGGGAATAAAAAGTTATAGCCTTAAACCTATTACTCATGTGCACATGTCCAATGGTCCCCCTGTGCCAGTGGTTGCCAAAATATGCCAAATGTGCAAGGGTGTATTCCCTACCTGCCTGCCCAAGTGTAAACTCTGTTGTTTCCAACAGAGTCGGTCTCCAGCTTGCATTATCTACAAGCAGAGATTGCTTGAAAATAGCAGAACATTCTACTGTTATAAAAAGGCTTCTGGCCTATGTCTTTTTGTTGAAACTCACCTGGAGTACAGTTGAGTGAGGAACACATAGATTCCTGCAATGCTGCCCTAAACCCATATACCATGGGCGGAATTCTCTATTTCCCATTTAAACACTCTGTGCTGGATTAGAGGCAGGAAAGTGAATTGAGTAGGAGCCCAAGGAAAAGAAGAAGGTTGCCACCAGAAAGTGAGGGGAGCCTGGCAATATTTGCTGCAGTGGTATGAACTGATATAGCTATGTACTACAGATATACTCTTAGAATTTCAATGTTCTCATTCATGTAGAAAACATAAACGACTAGAGCAGGGTATCTATGGCAGTCACTCCCCTTCCAACTCATGGAAGGTGACAAGGTTGATGATGAAAGGCATGCAGTTCGTGGATCTTCATTCTCCCTCAAGCAATTATAGCTGCATGGGAGACTTAAGTGGGACTACAGACATTGCTGAACAGGCCCACCTTTTGCTGAATATTAATCTCATAAATAAGAAAACAAAATCAACCCTACTTATGATCATCCCACCATTAGAGTATCCATATTAAAAAATGTAACATTGACATTGACTTCATGTGACTTCCAAGACACACCGAATTTATGAACACAAAGGAATTCACTGCTGAAGACACTTATTATCCTGTGTGGTCTCTTTCTTTGCTCAGTCAGTGTTCTGATTTCAGTTCAGGGCATCTCCCTGGGCTCTAACAGGGGCCATGTTACATCAACAAAACCTGAAGCCGAGACTTGAATGTGACTATAAATTAAGGGAGATGCAAAAAGCTATTGCCGTCACAAATCAGACCACTTTTCGCCCTTGAGGAGTTCCCCCTTCTAATGATTATCTGTAATTTTTAGTTTGTACCTAACCCATCTTTAGAAGAGGGACTTCTTCAGGTGCTCAAAGAGGTCTGATTCATCACAGCAGAAGCTTTTTGTACCTCCTGTAGTTTGCAAATTAGCTTGCTTTGTTTAGTGATTTGCTTCCTGGACCTAAACATAGGATTCATTTGCAAAGTTTAATTCCTCTGTTGTAAAGACCTGGTTGAACCATATATCTGGCACACTAACAGATTGCAAGTTCTAGTGACAGATGTATGGTTTGTCCCTCAAACATAGGTTAGTAGACAAATGCAGGAAAGTAGCTGTGTTCATCTGCTGCAGCAGATTTTGCTAAAGAAGGGATGCGGGTTTCAAAATCAGAAAAAAAAAAAAAAACCAGAGCAAAAGCACAGGTGGTTCACAACCAGAGCAGATTGGGTGCCTCACCTTCAACTTTTCGGCTGCAGCAAATCTTTGCTTAGACCATGAGTGCCCCCAACTAATATCTGGAAATGAGGGCTTGGCTTCAGCAAATGTGAATGCTGACCTTTTGCATCTCTATTTTGAAACAATTATTTTATCCTAGAAACTATACTTTAATTCTGTATAACTGGACTACCTATGGGTTCTTTCAGACAGAGCCTTTATATTCCTTTAAAGTTCCTCATGAAGCAGTGACCTTAGCAGAAATTCTCTCAACACCCCAATGATGTTCTTATTATCATGCTAAGTGCAGGGGAAAGGTTCCATAAGTTCTCACAGATGTTTCCCTCTTTTTTCAAAATGTATGTGCCACTTTGTACCAGGGGCAGAGTTAAGTACTATGGTATTTCCCTTCCTTATCCAAATATTGTCTCCCCCGCCCCTTTTCCATCCCCCACCCTCTTGAAGGACTCTAGTGCTATGCTACCTCAATCCCAAAGGTGGAATGATGCTATGGTGCTCCTCCAATCAAGGATAGTTAGCACATACAAAAAATGGGGGTGATAGGAGGAAAATGAAAGCAGAGGAAGAGGGGAATGAGAAGGAAGTCTAGACTTCTCTGCAAGATCAGCTGAGAAAGGTATGCAGCCTCTTTAGAAGGAAACTGGGGATCTCTCCTATTGGCTATCTGCTCTTCTGCTACCTTCACATCTATCTTCTTGCTGATGTAGGACCTCAGCAGCTCTGGTCTCCACTTCCCAATACACACATACTGGCACGGGTACCATGAGGACACAAGTCCCTGTAATTCTTGCGATGATTTTTTTTACAAAAAAGGAAACAGTGGCAGAAACAAGTTAACATTCTCCAAAAACATTTTAAAATACGTACTTAATAATAAATGGCCTGGTGTTTTAAAATGTACGAAGCTGAGCAGCTGTCGCTGGCAGCTTGGATTTTATTGTAATACAATATGCAACAGATTACAAAAACAATATTAAATCAACAGAGTTTAATCCCAGGTTCCAACTAACATCTCCAAAAGAGATTACAAATTAAAGCCATTTTGTAAGTAGGCACCTAATTGAAGAAGGCACTGACATGTAAGTTTTATTGATTCAGATGTACCAATTTCTTGTGTCTTTTATAATATATTTCAAAATATGGTCCTTAGTGCTGGTATTGTGAAGCATAATAGTATCATGCATACCAACGGACCCTGAATTGTTCTTAGCAACATTTTCCCATTGCATTTCTTTATGTTCCCATTTAAGTTATTTCTCACTCATCTGCTGCTTCCAATCATTGTAGTTTTTAACTGAACATTACAGATAAAACTGATCAACAGAGCTGAAATCATGTTCATGTTCCACAGATGTGATTGAAATGGATTGTTGTGTTCAAGGAATCAGACATGCAAATGAAGCCTATGTTTAGCTCATGAAAAGAGGAACTTGGGTGGGGATCAAAAATAAAACAAACTAATATGCAAACTTCATAAGGTGAGAAAAGCTCCAGCTGTCACAAACAGATGCTTATAGTAGTTAAGGAATTCCTTCTTCAAATTATGGGTTATTTGTAAGGTATAGTTAAGCCCTAAGGCGTGTCACCAATGAAGATATAATGCCTATGAAACAAATGCTGTTCTTTATGGAAGCATGTGTACATACCACATAACATATGAGCAACAACTGTATTTTGTTGCACCATGTATTGAATATTCAAAAGGCTTTATGGAGCATAATCCAAGCAATTTGGTATATTTCTTAAACCAGCTGTGTAAAGTAATACATATCTACCTGTGAAAACCTGGATTTAACTATCAACTGCCTTTACACTTTCATTTTTATGTTAATACTCCTTTATACCCATTAACTTGCTCTCTTTCTAGAACATACAATAGAGGTTTGACTGGAGTTCCTTGTCGACGGACAACACAGAGTTACTTTTGTGCTCCTTATCTTGCAGATTTGAATCAGAGGTGGAAGAGAGACTGGATGCAAACTGGTAGCTAAATCTGATCTGCAGAAGCTTGCCTGCAGCTGTCACAGAACTATAAGCACTTGATGAACTATAAGCAGAACTGATTATGTCAAGGGAAGCAAGAGATAAGGAAGGATATTGTATAATAACCTACTTTTAAAGTTTCTTATTAGTCAAGAGGATTCTGCCAAAACTCCTATAGCACATTTGCCCTGTTCAAGTTTGTTTATAATGAACAAGTGGAGAACATATTGCTTCCCCTGCATGTTGCTTCCTTCAGATCCTCTTCCTAATACAAGACTCAAGAGGGAGCCCTGCTTTATCCCCTGCGAATTGTGAAATGGCCATAAGACCTTCACAAGTGTAGGAGTAGATACCTTGGAAAGCACCACCATAGAGGCAAGTGAGTTCTTCTGCCATGAACAGCCAAGAAACAGACTGATTCAGGCTGGGATACCAGAAAACTACATTCCTCTAAGTGTACAAGGAAAAGAGAGCAACCTTGAAGCTTTCCTAGATTTCTAGGTTTCATTTCACAAGACCTTTGAGTTATGGAAAAAAGAGTACTTCGATAACAACAGTTTTGCTGATCTACCCATTCCAATATATGCACAAGTGTATTCTGTACCTAAAAGAAGTTCCAAAATAACTTCTGTTAAAATGCATGGTGGTTTTGCACATGCAGAGTGTTACCTTGAAAAACTAGTCTTTTCAATGAACTGAATGGATCACCTTGCCCTTGAAAAAGCTCCTTGTTCATCAAAACCGGCAAATAAATGCATTGTAGGCAACTAAATATTATTTTCCTGTTTACTCCCAGGTAAGTGCACAGGGCCTGATCCGGTCTGAGTCCGTTGAATGCTGGTAAGGGCCTGTCCATACTGGCATATAGATATGATGTATGGCTTACTTAGGGTAAGGTTTGGATCGGGAAGAAAAAAAGACTGTGTCGGCTTGTGTTTCTACTTAGATCGAGACATCTTTTCCCTTTAAGAGCTGTCATACACCTTTCTGGCTCAGCAGTAGAGCATGCATTCTTTTTACCACACAGACAATGAGCAGAAGTATGCAGCTGTGCTCCCCTGCCTGCTCCAGGCACCCCAGTCAGCGCCACCATCACCATTCATGGGAGCATCTGCTTGCTGGAGACAGATGCCATGGATAACATACTGCTAGTGTGTGAGTGAGAGACTGAGCAAGTGCCAGTGACATCAGCAGCAAGGGGACTATCCCTTCTGCTTTGGGAACGTGGTAGACCTTCAGTTTGTAAGCAAAGTTTGTACCAGTTTCCTTTCTTTCTTCTGTTCTGTTCCCCTCCCCACCCCTCTGAACTGTGCTCAGGAAAAACATGTGGTGGGGCTGGCAAGGATGTTCCCTTAATGTTTCCAGTAAGTAGCCTGGCTTGGCCAAATGCACCCACTCACTGCCTAGCCCAAATCAGAGTGCTGCATATTTAGCAGCTATACCCTATGGACCAGGCACCCACAGTAAGAATAATGATTCTGCAAATAAAAGCCAGCAGCAGACTTTTTTTAAAAAAATGGAGAGGAAGCAGAAAACAAGGGTGGGGAAAAGAGAAAGTTAGTCCCTAGCCCTACTTCAACCTATCCAATCAAAGCCTGCACAAGAAAATTGGTTCTCCCTCCGCCGTTCACTCACATGCTTAGTCCAAAGTGTAATGAAGACTCAGGGCAGCTACCTAGAAGAAAAAGGAAGAAAATTCCAGCAGATGGCCAACCTTGTTGTTGTTTAGTCGTTAAGTCGTGTCCGACTCTTCGTGACCCCATGGACCAGAGCATGCCAGGCCCTCCTGTCTTCCACTGCCTCCCGGAGTTGGGTCAAATTCATGATGGTAGCTTCGATGACACTGTCCAACCATCTCGTCCTCTTTCATCCCCTTCTCCTCTTGCCCTCACACTTTCCCAACATCAGGGGCTTTTCCAGGGAGTCTTCTCTTCCCATGAGATGGCCAAAGTATTGGAGCCTCAGCTTCAGGATCTGTCCTTCCAGTGAGCACTCAGGGTTGATTTCCTTAAGAATGGATAGGTTTGTTCTCTTTGCAGTCCAGGGGACTCTCAAGAGTCTCCTCCAGCACCACAGTTCAAAAGCATCAATTCTTTGGCGGTCAGCCTTCTTTATGGTCCAGCTCTCACTTCCATACATCGCTACTGGAAAAACCATAGCTTTGACTATGCGGACCTTTGTCGGCAAGGTGATGTCTCTGCTTTTTAAGATGCTGTCTAGGTTTGTCATCGCTTTCCTCCCGAGAAGCAGGCGTCTTTTAATTTCGTGGCTGCTGTCACCATCTGCAGTGATCACGGAGCCCAAGAAAGTAAAATCTGTCACATGCTTAGTCCAAAGTGTAATGAAGACTCAGGGCAGCTACCTAGAAGAAAAAGCAAGAAAATTCCAGCAGATGGCCAACCTAATAAGTGGCCTATCCCCCTTCCCTTGCCATGCCTAGACACCCAATGGACACTTGGTTGGATGATAAGGTTGATATGAGCTCTCCCCAGGACTCAGGGACGGGTGTTTTCAGGAGAGGCATTGGCTTCCATAGGGTCTGCAACTGACAATCTCATTCTGCTCGGGTGCTTCTTTCTTTTGCTACATCAATGGGTACCACACATTTCTGTTAAAATTCCATCATTTTTAACGGCAAAATCATCAGATCAGTGGTCTGCAGGTTCACATGAACCAAACTGAGTGTGACGGGGGCTTCTGGAACAATTTTGTATCTGCTCTGCTAGCACAGTAACATCCCTGCTTCACCTTGTTCAGACAGGTTTTTTTTCTGCACCTGCAACACGCCCCTAATATATACAAACAACAAAAACAAAAGTCTGTGGCACCTTCAAGACTTTAAACTATTGAAGTGATTTCTGCATGAGCATTCTTAGATTACAATCCTATTATTATTATTATTATTATTATTATTATTATTATTATTATTATTATTATTATTATTATTATTACATAATTTCTTGTTTTTAATTTTTTTTATTTTCCTTATAAAGGTGGGGTAAGGTTGGGGACAGCTGGGATAAGGATATCTTCGTAGGGGGTGGATTTGAGCAGATACATTACAAATCAATATTTTTCATAGTAATACTATACAGTGGTGCCTCCACTTACGACCATAATCCATTCCAGAAGATGGACGTAACTCGAAATGGTTGTAAGTCGAAGCACCATTTCCCATAGGAATGCATTGAAATGCAATTAATCTGTTCTGGCCGAAGAAAAAAATCACAAAAAAAAAAAAAAAATCACTGCAAGACTCATTGGAAACGCGATTAATCCCTTCTGGCCGAAGGGGGAAAAGAAAAGAAAAGCAATCAAGCGTGCAAAACCCATTGGAAATGCACAGAAAACAAACGGAGCAGATTGGAAATGCACAGAGAACAAAGGGGGCAGGTCGGAAATGCAAAGAAAACAAAGCAAAAAGCAAGGGAAGCATGCAGGACCCATCGGAAATGGGGGAAAAAACCCCAAAAAGCAACCAAACCCCCCAAGACCCATCGGAAATGGGGGGAAGCCAAAAAACAAACAAACCCCCCAAGACCCATCAGAAATGGGGAAAAAACCCCAAAAAAGCAACCAAACCCCCCAAGACCCATCGGAAATGGGGGGAAAACCCCCAAAAAACAAACAAACCCCCCGACCCATCGGAAATGGGGAAAAACACTCCCAAAAGCAACAAAAAACCCCAAGACCCATCGGAAATGGGGAAAACAAAAAAACAAAAAAACAAACCCCCCAAGACCCATCACAGCACAGAAACATAACCCCCCAGCTCAAAACCACGCTGCAAAAACACCCAGAACAGTTTTTAAAAAGCAGAAAACAGCACCTTACCTTACAAGGCAGCCCGAAGCTTCCCTGCAAACACACACACACACTCTCAGAAGCAGAAGGAGGCAGTCCCAAGCCTCCTCCAATGATGCACACTCTCTAACTGCTGGGGCGAAAGAGCTACAAAGAAGCAGCCTCGTCGCCACCTACAGTTAGCAATTTGAATTTCCCGCCTTTTTCCCCTGACTTTTTCTGTTTGTAAGTGGAAGCTCCGGTCGCAAGTAGAAGCAAAATTTTGTGGCCGGAGATGGTAGTAACTCAAAATGGTTGTAAGTAGGGATGTTCGTAAGTTGAGGTACCACTGTATATTCTCTTCTACTAATAATTCCACATATCAGAAAAAATATATATAAACAGTAAGTGAGAAGAGAAAATCAGATTCAGACAAATATGTTGTTAATCTAATTATTGATTATGTAGCTGATGTTGTTGTTGTTGTTTAGTTGTTAAGTCGTGTCCGACTCTTCGTGACTCCATGGACCAGAGCACGCCAGGCCCTCCTGTCTTCCACTGCCTCCCGGAGTTGGGTCAAATTCATGTTGGTAGCTTCGATGACACTGTCCAACCATCTCATCCTCTTTCATCCCCTTCTCCTCTTGCCTTCACACTTTCCCAACATCAGGGTCTTTTCCAGGGAGTCTTCTCTTCTCATGAGATGGCCAAAGTATTGGAGCCTCGGCTTCAGGATCTGTCCTTCCAGTGAGCACTCAGGGTTGATTTCCTTCAGAATGGATAGGTTTGTTCTCCTTGCAGTCCAGGGGACTCTCAAGAGTCTCCTCCAGCACCACAATTCAAAAGCATCAATTCTTCGGCAGTCAGCCTTCTTTATGGTCCAGCTCTCACTTCCATACATCGCTACTGGAAAAACCATAGCTTTGACTATGCGGACCTTTGTCGGCAAGGTGATGTCTCTGCTTTTTAAGATGCTGTCTAGGTTTGTCATCGCTTTCCTCCCGAGAAGCAGGTGTCTTTTAATTTCATGGCTGCTGTCACCATCTGCAGTGATCATGGAGCCCAAGAAAGTAAAATCTGTCACTGCCTCCATATCTTCCCCTTCTATTTGCCAGGAGGTGATGGGACCAGTGGCCATGATCTTAGTTTTTTTTGATGTTGAGCTTCAGACCATTTTTTGTGCTCTCCTCTTTCACCCTCATTAAGAGGTTCTTTAATTCCTCCTCACTTTCTGCCATCAGAGTGGTATCATCTGCATATCTGAGGTTGTTGATATTTCTTCCGGCAATCTTAATTCCGGTTTGGGATTCCTCCAGTCCTGCCTTTCGCATGATGTATTCTGCATATAAGTTAAATAAGCAGGGAGACAATATACAGCCTTGTCGTACTCCTTTCCCAATTTTGAACCAATCAGTTGTTCCATATCCAGTTCTAACTGTTGCTTCCTGTCCCACATATAGATTTCTCAGGAGATAGATAAGGTGGTCAGGCACTCCCATTTCTTTAAGAACTTGCCATAGTTTGTTGTGGTCCACACAGTCAAAGGCTTTTGCGTAGTCAATGAAGCAGAAGTAGATGTTTTTCTGGAACTCTCTGGCTTTCTCCATAATCCAGTGCATGTTAGCAATTTGGTCTCTAGTTCCTCTGCCCCTTCGAAATCCAGCTTGTACTTCTGGGAGTTCTCGGTCCACATACTGCTGAAGCCTACCTTGTAGGATTTTGACCATAACCTTGCTAGCATGTGAAATGAGTGCAATTGTACGGTAGTTGGAGCATTCTTTGGCACTTCCCTTCTTTGGGATTGGGATGTAGACTGATCTTTTCCAATCCTCTGGCCACTGCTGAGTTTTCCAAACTTGCTGTCATATTGAGTGTAGCACCTTAACAGCGTCATCTTTTAAGATTTTAAATAGTTCAACTGGAATGCCATCACCTCCACTGGCCTTGTTGTTAGCCATGCTTTCTAAGGCCCACTTGACTTCACTCTCCAGGATGTCTGGCTCAAGGTCAGCAACCACACTATCTGGGTTGCCCGGGACATCCAGATCTTTCTGGTATAATTCCTCTGTGTATTCTTGCCACCTCTTCTTGATGTCTTCTGCTTCTGTGAGGTCCCTACCATTTTTGTCCTTTATCATGTCCATCGTTGCACAAAATGTTCCTTTAATATCTCCAATTTTCTTGAACAGATCTCTGGTTTTTCCCTTTCTATTATTTTCCTCTATATCTTTGCACTGTTCATTTAAGAAGGCCCTCTTGTCCTTGCTATTCTTTGGAAATCTGCATTCAATTTTCTGTAGCTTTCCCTATCTCCCTTGCATTTTGTTTCCCTTCTCTTCTCTGCTATTTGTAAGGCCTCGTTGGACAGCCACTTTGCTTTCTTGCATTTCTTTTTCTTTGGGATGGTTTTTGTTGCTGCTTCCTGTACAATGTTACGAGCCTCCATCCATAGTTCTTCAGGCACTCTGTCCACCAAATCTAGTTCCTTAAATCTGTTCTTCACTTCCACTGTGTATTCATAAGGGATTTGGTTTAGATTATGCCTGACTAGCCCAGTGGTTTTTCCTACTTTCTTCAGTTTAATCTTGAGTTTTGCTATAAGAAGCTGATGATCAGAGCCACAATCTGCTCCAGGTCTTGTTTTTGCTGACTGTATAGAACTTCTCCATCTTTGGCTGCAGAGAACATAATCAATCTGATTTCGGTATTGCCCATCTGGTGATGTCCATGTGTAGAGTCGCCTCTTGTGTTGTTGGAAAAGAGTGTTTGTGATGACCAGCTTGTTCTCTTGACAAAACTCTATTAGCCTTTGCCCTGCTTCGTTTTGAACTCCAAGGCCAAACGTACCTGTTGTTCCTTTTATCTCTTGACTCCCTACTTTAGCATTCCAGTCCCCTATAATGACAAGAACATCTTTCTTTGGTGTCAGTTCTAGAAAGTGTTGTAGGTCTTCATAGAATTGGTCAATTTCAGCCTCTTCAGCATGGGTGGTTGGTGCATAAACTTGGATTACTGTGATGTTGAAAAGTCTGCCTTGGATTCGTATTGAAATCATTCTATCCTTTTTGAGATTGTATCCCAGTACAGCTTTTCCCACTCTTTTGTTGACTATGAGGGCTACTCCATTTCTTCTATGGGATTCTTGCCCACAATAGTAGATATGATAATCGTCTGAATTGAATTCGCCCATTCCCGTCCATTTTAGTTCACTGACACCCAGGATATCAATGTTGATTCTTGCCATCTCCTGTTTGACCACATCCAGCTTACCAAGGTTCATAGATCTTACATTCCAGGTTCCTATGCAGTATTCTTCTTTGCAGCATCGGACTTTCCTTTCACTTCCAGGCGCGTCCGCAGCTGAGCATCCTTTTGGCTTTGGCCCAACCACTTCATTAGCTCTGGAGCTACTTGTACTTGTCTTCCGCTCTTCCTCAGTAGCATGTTGGATGCCTTCCGACCTGAGGGGCTCATCTTCCAGCGTCATATCTTTTAGCCTTTTGTTTCTGTTCATGGGGTTTTCTTGGCAAAGATACTGGAGTGGCTTGCCAGTTCCTGCTCCAGGTGGATCGCGTTTAGTCAGAACTCTCCACTATGACCTGTCCGCCTTGGGTGTCCCTGCACGGCATAGCCCATAGCTTCTCTGAATTACCCAAGCCCCTTCGCCACGACAAGGCAGCAATCCGTGTAGCTGATACTCTTTATCAATCATTTATTCTATCTCTTCTGCAGCCATACACATTACTATGTATCAGTCAGCTACTCTATCTACTTTGTAACCATGTATATAATTGTGACCAAGTTTTCTGATGATCTTTTTTCTTTTTTGCATCTAGCCAATCTGATAATATGTCAATTTCTGCGGTTTCGAGTGTTTTTTCTATCACTTCATCTATTTGCAGTGTTCTAGGTTCCTTCCAGTGTTTCTCAAAAACTATTCTTGCTGCTGTTATAATATGAATAGTTAAGTATGATTTTTCAGAGTCTAGTATATCTGGCAAGATATTTAATAAAAATAGTTCTGGTATCATCAGTATTGAAGTTTCTAATATTTCTTGTAGCATCTGATTCACTTTACTCCAATATCTTTGGACATCTTTGCACATCCACCACATGTGATAAAATGTTCCTTCTTTCTGTTTACATTTCCAACAGATGTTTGAAGTCTGGGTACTTATTTTAGCCAGTATTGTGGGGGTCATGTACCATCTGTAGAACATTTTGTATGTATTCTCTTTAAATACAACAGATTTAGTTAATTTTATGTTTGTTTTCCAAATTCGTTCCCATTGATCCAGTTCAATATTATGTCCTACATTCTGTGCCCATTTAATCATACATGCTTTTACCACTTCATCTTGTGTTTCAAAATCTAACAGAAAATTATATAGTAACTTAATACATTTTCCCTCTGATTCTAGAAGGATTCTGTCGAAGGGTGTATTTTCTAAATAGAAGCCCTGTTGATTATCTTTAGCAAACCTTGATAATAGCTGTGATCACGCCCACCAATCTATTTCGATGCCTTGATCTACTAACTCTTGTTGAGTTTTGATAGAGCCATCAAGATTTAAAACCTCACTATATTTTACTATTTTCTTATTTTCTCTCAGATATGGTAGGGCAAATGCTTCCATTGGTGTCACCCAGTGTGGTATTTTAATATACATTTGGTTTTTCACTTTATTCCACATCAACAGAAGTGCCTTCCTTAATATATGGTTGTTAAACTGTTTAAAATCCTCAGTCCTGTTATACCATAAGAATGCATGCCAGCCCCATTTCAAATCGTATCCTTCTAATTTCAAGAGCCTCGTATTTTCCAATGTTATCCACTCCTTAATCCATACCAATGCAGATGCCCTATAGTACAGAAGCCAATTCGGAAGCCCCATTCCTCCTCTTATTTTTAGGTCTTGTAGATGCTTAGTTTTAATTCTGGGTTTTTTCCCCTGCCAGATGAATTTAGAAATGCATTTTTGAGCTCCTTAAATATTGTTTGTTTTACAACAATCGGAATTGTTTGAAAAAGGAATGAGTTTTGGTAGGATATTCATTTTGATTGTAGCAATTCTGCCCATCGTTGACAATTGTAGGTTTGTCCAGCTAGAAAGGTCTTTCTTAATTTCCTCTATCAGTTTCAAATAATTATCTTTCAGGAGAGTACTTGTTTTCTTTGTAAAAAAATATACCCAGGTATTTTACTTTCCTTCCTTCCTTCCTTCCTTCCTTCCTTCCTTCCTTCCTTCCTTCCTTCCTTCCTGGAAGTTTGTAATTTGTAATACCCGTTTATTTTTAACCCTGTCATTTCGCCAAACTCTTTTAATTCCACCATTAGTGCTTCTATTGATTCCTTGGGGTTTTCAACTACTATAAGCAAATCATCTGCAAAGGCCTGAACCTTGAATATTTCTCCTTGTAATTTAAGACCTTTAATTTTATCTGATATTCATACCTGCTGCATTAGTACTTCAATTACAGTTTTAAAAAGTAGTGGTGATAATGGGCAGCCTTGTAGTGTTCCTTTCCATATTTCTATTTTTTTGTGTACATTCTCCATTGATTCTTATCTTTGCTCTTTGTTTGGAATAGATAATCTTTATTATTTCAGTGAAATTCTGACCTGTCCCCATTTCTTCTAATTGTGATATCATGAAGTTCCAATTTACATTATCGAATGCTTTCTCTGTATCAATGGAGAGAATTGCCATCTGTTTAGCCGGGTGTGCTTCATTTATTATTACATAATTTACATTGTTCCAGTGGCTTTGCAGAAGCCTGTCCGGGTCTGCTGAGCCCTGTAGCCCATTTGTCATATTCCTATTTAAATTAATTCAAGGCATTCAGTCCTTGATTTTTATTGCTGGTCCTACCATTTTAGCTGATTTGTTTGTTTTTACTGTAAATTTTATGATATTATTATTCAAAACTACAATATGTTACAATCTTAGAACTGCAGAACTGGGAGGGACCTTATAGAGCATCAAGTCCCGTCCTTGTCAAGGAGGCCCAGTGGGGAATAGAACTCCCAACGTCTGGCTCCACAACCGGATGCCAAAACCACTGAGCTATCCAGCAGATCAGATTCATAATAATACATAATTTTTGATGGGTATTATATAACAGAGACATGTTTAACCAAAAAAAAACCCTAAATATAAATTAAATATTGGTGTAATATGTATGCTGTTTCTAATATTGCCAGGGTTTTTTCCAGCTCTGATGGTGTTATTTCAGAGACCTGCAGCTGATTATAATATTTTATAAAATTCTGTGGCACTATTCCCAATGCCCCAGTGACTGTGGGGTCCACTGAAATAGGTTTCATCCACAAGTGAGTTATTAATATTTCCAGGTCTCTGTATTTTGTTAATTTTTTCCAATTCTTTATCTTCAACTCTGGCATCCCCTGGAATTGCAGTGTCAATTATCCAGACATTTCTTTGTTCTGTTACTGTTATGTTTGGTGTCTTATGCTCAGGGAGTCTCTCCATTTGAATCCAGAAGTCCCACAAGATCTAGACTTGATCATTTTCTGATACCTTCTCTCCTTGATGTTCCCACATATTCCTTGATGCTGGCAACTTATATTTATTACATAGTGACCAGTGTATTCATTTTGCTACTCTGTCGTGCCTTGCTTTGATGTCTCTCTGCACAATCTTTGGGCATTCACTGATGTGGTGTGACACAGTTTCATCTTTTCTTTGGCGGAGTCTACATTTGCTGTTTATGCTTATTCCTTTGTTGTTGTTGTTGCTGCTGCTACTGCTGTTGTTTTAAATTATTAAATCTCTCATGAGCATTGACAGTTAGAAATTTTGTAAACACTTTAAACAAACAAATTGCTTCATTGATTTTTCAACGTGCTTCAGTATGTCATTGTTATAAAAGTCCGTCTTTTTGTCTTTTGTTTTCATTTCGGTGGTGCGTTCCTTTCTCGTGGGTAACAAAGACGTTTTGCAGTAGAGTAGATAAATCAGCTTTGCTCAAGCTGGTGTCCACCAGGTGTGCTGAACAACCATTCCCATCACCTGAGGCTACAGAGGCCTTGGAGGCAGTAGGTGATGGGTTTTGTAGTCCAACATATAGAGGAGAGGACCAGGTTTGGGAAGGCTTGTGAAAACATCCGTGATAATTAACTCACAAGATACGGAGAGAATTTATGTCCAGGATCAGCACCTGACATGCAAACTGCAATTCCCATGGTGAATCCCATTACCCTCGTTGAGCTGTCATATAATATTGGAAACACACCATTTTACCTATCATCAGTGTATGATTCTAACATTTGACTTATGAAACTGCATTCCTCCCCCCGCGCCCATTGTTGCTAGTTGGGGGTTCTTTATCTTTGTTAGGAGTCAGATATTGCAGCACAACGCAACACACTTTCAACATGTAAAGAAAGCACAGTGGGAAGGAAGAACAAAGGCAGCATAAAAGAGAAACTCCCAAGGCGAGAAAGGTTTGAGTATAAGATGACTGGCTACCCTCCTGCTTCTCATATCTCTTGATGGGTCCCAGTTAAAAAAGAAAGAAGAAAGACCAAATGTTCCCTTTCAAGATCAAAGTAAATGTAGTGTCAGAAGAGAGCAACAAATAAATAAAACTGATCATAGCTGGCACACTTCAAATGACAAATCAGTGTGATATTGTTAAAAATTCCAAAATGATTAGCTCAAGAGTAGTTTAGCAGGATCTCTTCCTATGTCAATTCTGAGGATATATTTTAAGAAGGGTAACTGAAATAGACGGAAGTTTTCTACCTGCTTTTATTACTGACAGAGCCATGAAGATTACAAGAAGGCATTAAAAGGATTTATGGCCATGAAAGCAAAAAAAAAAAGATTCCAGGAACCAAAGCTGTCTCTTGAGATTAACAGCCAGTCACTTGTTAAAGAGCTCAGGTTCTCCCTTACACATGATAGGTTCTACCAGAAGGGTAAAGCAAAGGGTTCTTTTAATGAAATCTAAAGTGAAATGGCAGCTTAAAATTGGCAGCATGTTCCTTAAAATGGCCCTGTAAATATAACCTGTATATGAAATCACATTATTTCAGCATCATAAATTGCGAAGCAAAATCACTTCAATGGTAGAATGGTGAAAAATGGTAGCACTCTGTATTAAATGTTTATGTGGAACAGCCTCTGCTGTTCCTTTAAAGCATTACAAGGATGGCACTGGAGGCAATTTTCACTTGGTGTATCCCAGTGGTTCCCAAACTTTTTTGACTTGTGGCTCCCTTGACTTGCTAGCTATCACCTGCAGCTCCCCCAATACAATACTTTGGGTGAGGGAGGGAGAATGGGGGGTAGCCCAGCCTGAGTAGTACTTCTCCAGATTCCATAGAAGTACTTGCCAGGATTCCACAGTGCCCCTGGCTGGATTTGGTGGCATCCTGGGGCACCACGGCACATCATTTGGGAACCACTAATGTAACCCATAGTGCTGCTGCTATAATATTTATAGGTTTACAGCCATGTGGGTGGGACCAATTGCATAGGACTTTCCTATTCCTAGAGATAATAATGTGGTAGCAGATTCAGGGCATCATAAAAGGACAGGAAATGGGTAGAAAAGAAACATACTCAGCTAAAACTGCAGCTTTATTCTCAAGGAGAGGGCAGAGTGTTCATGAGATCCTTTGCTGCTTGTATCAAAGAAAGCACCACTATAATTTGTTATGTCTTGGAAAGCAAAACTTGTTGAACTGGCCCAAGGCAATGGGGTCAGGCTGCAGCAACACTTTGTTCAATATATAAGAATTGTGTCTTATCCTGTTTCATTAATAGTGGATTTTCCTACTATTGGGAGGGACTGTGGAGCTAACACCATGACACACCTTAGTGTCACTTCAATGGGTGCGTGAGGAATTGGTTTATTATGACCTAAATGTTCTTTTTTTTCTACAGTAACTAGATTGTTGTAACCAAATAAAAACCAAACACAAGTAAAATTGATGGCCTCTTTGATTATAAGTGATCACTTGATTGATTTCTGTCGGCCAAAGTTTTGGTCAGAAAATGTATCATCATTTAGGTGCCTTTTGTTAGTGATGCTCCCTGATATAATTTAGCTTGGAATGAAATGTGATTTATCACGTTCTGGACTTCTATAGAAGGCCCTTCGCCAACACACCAGTGTGATTATAGCCTTTCCAGCTGATTTGAACAAAAAGCCTTTTAACTTGCATTGTAACTTCTTGACGCCAGGTGGCACCTCCCAGACACTTGATTTATCAATGTATCACTTACTTTTTTTGAAAAGAAATTAAAATCAAAATCTTTAAGAACAGTGTGCTCCTAAAACAGAAAGGAAATGAGCAGGGATATTAGTAAGTCTTTGGACCTGAATCCCGGGTCCAAGTCCGGGTCTTTGGTAACAAGACTCAAGTCAAGTCCTGAGACTTGGGTCCCAAGTCCCAAGTCCCAGGCCTTGAGTGAGTCCCAAGTCTCAGATGGAGGCCAGGAAAGGACATGTGCATGCGCAGAAGCAGCAGTTCTGGCTTCCCTTCCCAGAGCAGGCCCTTGCCTCTATGCATGCTAAGAAGCCATGGGCCTGGTCTCTGCCCCCCTACCTATCTGCTCCTGCCACTGCCACGCCACTGCCCACCTGCCACATGTCCTCAGAAGCAAGCAGTACGCTCAGCTTCCCTTCCAGGAGCAAGGCCTGCAGCTTCTGGGCATGTTCAGAAGCCTGGGCATGCCCAGACGTGGTGGGCCTGACTTCTGGAAAAGAAATCAAGCCTTCTGCTTGCTTCTGAGGACAGCAGCATGCAGCGGCAGCAGGAGCAGGTAGGTACAAGGGCAGCGGCAGGGGAACTTGACAAGTGACTGGGAAAAACTGTTATGAGTCACAAGTCAAGTGTGAGTTATTGGAGGAAAACCCGAAGTCGAGTTGCAGGTGTGACTTAAGTTCAACTTGACAGCAAGTCTCAAATTGCAAGTCCCCATACCTGGAAATGAGTTGATTTCAGCAGTGTATATGCCAAAACCAGTTTAAATCACCAGAAATAAATCAATTTCCATTTAGTGTACGTGAACAAGGCCACTGGTTTAAATACCATGTGACTTCAACCTGATTTTTTTTAAAGTTTGAACAGAAATCAATTCAAATTGCCAGTGTGATCATAACCTAACCCTATATTCAGTTCATGGGGGGAGTGTAATGCCTCGGGCATTATGGTGCACCAGCCACTCTATTATAAATACTGAGTCTGAGAAGGATGCTGTAAAGGTTCACTCAGCTCTAAGAGAGCTTCAGTGTTTAACTCTTTCTTAGGACTTATTAATGACAATCATTTTGTGGTATCCAAAACATCAACATTTTTTCCTGGTAAGTCTGAGAAGCTATTAACATCTACAAAGATATCCAACTTCTCCTCCTCACACAATGGTGTGTGGAAGGGGTTCAAGTCTTGAACACAGAAAGGGTTAACTGTGGGTGTTTCAAACAGTCCCGTGCCTGTGGCAAGTAAGCCATCCCTCAACTCCGGTCTGGATGAAACTGGCAGCAAGGGCATCTGGTCTCCAGTGGAAGGGTCAAACACGGGTGTCCTAGTTCTCAGCTCCAGGAACTTGTAAGGTCCCATCCCAGAGGGAGCATGCCATCCTGCTTGCTCGCTCTCCTCTTGGGCTATCTTAGCTCTCTCCTCTCTTATTCATTTTCCCCACTCTCAGGATTCCTTCTTGCCCCAATAGGATGGCTTATGTGGTCTCACCTCCCTTCTTCTCCTCTTGGCTTCCTCATGCCAAATCGTAAGTTCCTCCAACTGGTGAGTCCAGGGGTTTTCCATCCTGACCCACTCCCATCCCAGCGGGAGCACATTTCTTTCCTTTTCTGTTTTCTGCTTCTCCAGCTTCCACCATCCCCCTTGTAGGCTTCTCTCTCTTATATATCCTTGTGTCCTCTCTCTCCTCTATTCCCACCTTTTCCAACTGTTGCTCCACCACCTCACCGCCATCTCCATCTTATCAGATGACCCAACTTCTTCCTCAGATGGTTTTCCTGCCTCAGTCAACAGTCTTGCCCCATCTCTCTTTATTTCTCTTCTTTGCCATTCAGATTTCACCTCATCTCTCACTCTCCATACAGTTTGGGACTTCCCCTTCTGGGCATCTATGGGTTTCTCCCGCCTCTCGATGGGGAAGGACGGCACTCGAGCTGGGACAGTACTAGACCAGCTATCCTCCTCACAGATGCAAAGAGCTTTAGATATATATATAAATAGTATAAGAAGCCAACATCTCACAGCATCCCTGGAAATGCTACCCCATCAAAATATTCAGCGTCAAGCAAACCATAAACAGAGAGAGTCTATGAGCTCCTAACAATGACAATGTAGTCCTTCCACAAACTCAGCGTGACAACACACACACAGTATGTGCTACAGGGTTGCCCTGTCAATAGCAGTCCATTCCCTGAGATTCAAGTTTTAGCCAGAAGGCAAGCCCTTGCATGTCACAGGGTAGAGTATTGCCATGTCACAGAGACAGGCTCTCGTGATGTCACAGAAGCCAAGCAGAAAGAGTTTGGGGAGGAGCAGAACTGCTTCTGGACCAGCAGTGTAGAAATGGGGATGAAGGAAATCTAGGTAAATTGGCCCAGAATGCTGTTAAAACTGGTTAAGAAGATAATGTTACAACCCATAGCCATTCAAAACAACAAGGTTTTGGGCTTCTAGGAAGATGGCAAACTGTGTCCTGCTGCCAGTTTGGAACTGGTACAGATAGGCACCCTGACTTTAAAACCATCTCACCCACAAAAATTAAACTTTCCCTTATTTCAGTATTGTTAGCTCAGCAATCTATCAGCCTGGAGACCTAGGGAATCATAGTGGTTTCCTAAGACATCAGCCAGTGTCCTAAGACCTGGCAAACATTTCACCCAAATGTCACCACTATGTCCCAATTTACCAGCCCCAACAGTGGCATAGCTAGTAATGATCCTGCCATTGCAACCTGGCCCCTTACTCTGTCCATGACACCACACTGGCTCTAAAATGTGTTCATATATTGTGAAATTGGAGTTTCACACTTTCATATCCAGTCTAATCCTTATCACAAGTTATTCTACATGTCCCAGTTTCATTGTTGTACTTGACAGATGGAATTTCTTTTGGGAAGGTAATCTGCCTGTCCTATCAGTGTTTGATTACCCACTGGACATGAATATTTTTGTTCCCAAGACTTTAGCAGACGAGTTGGTGTTGCTGCAAATGAAGCTGGAGGAAGAATGTTCACCATATTTCCGTCTACGTTTCCTGCAGTTTCGCTCAGCTTTGTTGAGCCTTGCTCCTGTGAATAATGTATCCTTCACTAGGTTTGTGGCATGCCAAAATGGATGGCTGAGCTGTGAAGCGCTTGCAGAGTACGGGATCCATTTTAGAAGGAATAAAACTGTTCTGCAACATCCATTTGACTTCTTTTTTTAACATCCCAAATTTAGAAAGTCAATGCCTTTCAATACAGGACAACAACATATAGAGAATAAGCCCTATTTGAGCGAGGAAGTCATGCTGAATAAACAAAGGTGGAGCAGGAGCATCCAAAAACCTCTTCTATCTCTCATTCCTTTGCCTTCTATGTGTGAAAGGCAACTAGAATGAACTAGAATGAAGGCCTCTTGTGTCCATGGTTTTCCAGGGTTCTAATTCACACAGAGAGTCCCCACAGATACCAGAGACAACCCCATTCAGACTCTATCACACTCCATGTGTAGGAGGGTGACAGATGATGGAGGAGAGCACTACTAGAACATTATCCATCCTTCCAAGTTTTCCTTATGCCCTTAGGAATGTTGGAATAGTTCTGTTTAATGAAGGGTACACAGATATTCAGAACATATGCCTCTATTCACCCCCTCACATACAAACACAAATGTAGATCCCTATATGAGGGCTTCTCCTTTTCACATATTAATAATGCGGCAGTGGAAAGTAGAAGCAAACAAAGGATCTCAGATTTTTCCTAACAGAATTTTTCCTAATCTTGCCCTTACTATAATAAGCTTAAAATGAGCCATAACCCAAGGTGCAAGGATAAAGAAATACCACCCATGTATGTGTTGCCTTTCTCTAAGGGCCTGCTATATAATGTATGCTGTTGGGCTGGTGTCCAAGGACTCCTTAGTTAATTGAATATAATTATTCTGCATCCTACTTTCAAATGCTAGAACAGTTTCCCTGTTCTCGTAATACAATATGCCTGAAAGCACCAATTGTTGCCTGGTACATGCAATTCTTTCCTCTCCAGTGCATTTCCTTCCATAATAAGGCAGCACTTTGCTGGGTGTTGATGATCTTTAAATATAATGCATGATGATCAGCTAAATTAGTAATGGTAGGTGGCTAAAGGCATTCCTTTAAAACATGAATAGTTCTTCACTGAAGGCCTGTGACTGGGAGCATTCCACATTTTTCTTTCTGTCATTAACCATAAATAAATTAATGAGGTAGTCAATTAGTATGTTCATCCTGGCCCAAGACTGACAAGCTGGTAGTAAAGGAGGATGACTTTCACTGAAACCAAGACCTCAAATATCAATAATTGTCTGCCGGAGCAAAACAAAGCTTTTAATCTATTTGGAACATCTAGACAGCCAGTGGGTATAGCATTGCCCCTTAGGAGGTATCTGGTCCTATTTTAGAAACCCTTTTAGCCACTTTGAAAAACCTCCTGTTTCAATTGACACATTATGCCTCCATGAAGACTGCTAAGTATTACCCGGTTGCTGGTTGAATGACCAATACATTGGGGTACCATCCAGCGTTGTGCAAGCAGGGGGCAATGTCACATTTAGGTTTCTTTCCCTTCCCCTGTTTCGCCCTGCAGTGATCTGTATCCCCTGGAAAAGCTCTCCAAAGAATTGGCAAGGAGGAACATTGCAAACGGTGACACCCAGGGTGTAGCAAGAGGGGTGAATAACCAGAAATCAAGGGAAAGACTCCTGTGCGGCTCACAGTAGATTCTCAGTGCTGGCAATTTCCCTACTTTGCCATAGTTTGAAATGACACAGCTCACAATGAATGAAATCCTGTTGCACAATTTTACATCCAGGGATGTTACTCTTTCTTCTAGTTTAAATGAAAACTTCCTATCCAGTCCCCCTTCAGGCTCCAAGGTTCCCTAGGAATCCCTTTTGTCCTAGAAAGGCTTTGGGAGCCTTGGAGTGAAGGGAAAGCCTTTCATATCAGAAAATCACCACCAGATTGCTTCCCATGGTCCCAGTCCAGCAGCAAGACCACCACCCCCACAACATCCCAAGGCTCCCAAAGATTTCCTCAGGGAAAAAGGGATCCCTAAACAATCTTGGAACATTAAAAGGGGGGGGGGGAGATAGGAAATTTTATATCAAATTAAAATAAAGAGCAACATCACCAGATGATGACACCACCCTCATCACATAATGTAAAGTTGCCCAACAGGATTCCAGGCAATGTTTGGTAACACTTCCCCTGAAGAAAACTTCCAGAGAGTATGGGGGAGCTACATGGGGAGAGGGGAAAGGAGAAAGTCAATCGCATGAAGTTTGTTCATGCAACAAAGACTCATGACGACTTTTAACATAGTTTGCTGAAAGCAAGACAGGACATTTTGTACATCTTCCAGTTAGTTCTGAAGGTGACCAACAAACGCAGTTGACTCATGAATTGGACGCTCTGAAATGATGATTAGGATTTTTTTTACCTTAAAGTTTCCAGTTGTTTTCTTATAAATTCCATAACTCTGCTGTCTCCTGACTACAATCCAATTCATAGATTAGTGGAAGTGTGTGAAAATTCCTTCATCATCCAGTCCAACACTGCTGACTAGAGATGAGGGTGTTTGTTTTCATATACGAATATGAATATCCCCGTGCAGCTGGATTTAACAAGGGTCCGGCGGTGGCAGTGGCCTCGCTCATCCTTCCAATCACTCCTGGAGCCCCATTCTCTTCCCGCCCGACTGGCCACTCAGCAGTCATGCAGGGAGACTCGTCCTCTCTCCCCCTGCCTGGAGTGGCTAGCTGAGCCGGAAGAGAGCGGTGCTCCGGGAATGATTGGAAGGATGAGCGAGGCCACCACCACTGCCGGACGCGTGAGTGGATGGTCCAGTCCAAGGGGCCTGACCCTCATTAAGTCGAGCTGCGCGGGGATATTCATATTCTTATATGAATACGAATACCCCCATCTCTACTGCTGACTCCTAGAGTAACATCAATAGGATAATCATGGGGAAAGGCTCTGCTCCATCAGTTTGATTGATAAGAACACAAATCTGAGCCTATCTCTACTATGGTTCCTGGGCCATGGAGCTTCCTGCTCAGGGAAAGCCAACTGGACTCTTTCCTGATGGTATTTTACTGCCAGCTATAACATTTCTCTCTTCTTCTTTTTTCTATTATGTCTTCAGGCTAACCTGAATCTGACTGTCTAACCCAAAGATGGGAAATATTACCTGGACTATACTGGCCATGCTGGTTGTGGGATTCTGAGAAATGTAGACAGAAAACAGATTTTTTCCTAGATCTGACCTCACTATTTCTACTACTGATTATTTCTGTGGTGTCTGTTTTTTCTGTTTTTATCCCATTGCATTGTTATTTTGATCTATATAGATGTTGGACACCTTGGAGGTTCTGCCTGAGTTTGGCAAGATGGGACGGAAATACTTTAGGATAGATGGTAGGAGGAAATATCAAAATAGCAACTAATCATTCGGTTCAAAAAGCAGTTTACAAACTATGTGTGAGTACTTTCAAAGGGAAAATTCCAGGTGTGAGGGAGGTCTTTTACATTGGAAACATATTTTTTGTGCTTAAATCTCTGATCTCTTTTTAAATTCAGGATTCTTGCAGAGTCTTAAGAGTGATCTGTGGATCACCATTGGGAAAACACTCAAGAGGGAATAACGTACTCCCTCATGGCTCTCAGCTGTCTCTCCTTCTATTTTGAAATGTTCAGGAGACACATGATTAGGTAGTGACATTTATCCAATAATTATAGTTTGACATTCAACTGTGTTCATAAGAATAATATGTAAATTTGAACTAATTAGCTGTGGTTCCCTCACTTGTACATCTGGCTCTGTCTTTGATGCTGGGCAGGTCTGCTTCACCTCTAGTCTCTTGAGAGCGATGCAGTCTTAAGCCATTTTGGGAGGTAGGAAAGCTAAGCCCCTTTTGTGCTCCAGTGAAAGCCAGGAGCAAGTTTCTCCCTTTGTCTGGGCAAAGTGGATACACTCACGCATCACAGGATCGTACAAGTTGGTGGAAATCCAACGCTCCATCAAGATTAACACTCATTATACTCCATCAAACATGGCCTCTTGGTTAGAAAGAGGAGATGCCTCTGAAAACACAATTGACTTAATTAGGTCAAGTGTCCTTATTAAAGGGGTTCTCAGACTTTATCACAGGGATTCTTTTATGTCATAAAGTAAATGGTTCCAACTGGTAGCAAGAAAAAGATTACGATAATTCTGGACAGGACGCAGAGTACTCCAAGGTTTCTTCTTGTTCCTCAAGGGCAAAGACCCACTCCTATAAATGCTTGGGTATTCATATTCTGCATTTTTAGTACTCTCAGAATTGGGCACTTTGGAATGAAACGTTATAAGAGAAAGGACACGGGGCTGCAATTAAAGTTGGCATTCCTAGTGTCAAATTTTCCACAGCAGTCTCCAGGAATGCAAGGCGGTGCAGGGCTGTATAGCTTGACAAAGAGATGCCCAGTAGCCCCGCCCCACCAAACATGTGGGGGAGGCATTAGAAAGGCCCACCATACCTGCATATTCATATGTTCACATACAGTTTCTCCATGCAAAGGAGGGTCTTCCCAGACTCAAAGACTTAAATACAAATAACAACAAATGTTAATTGTTCTATCAATCATAACACAACAGATATATATATATATTTAAATGGTACTTTAGAATTCCCCTTGTCTTTTAAATCAAGTCTGAATTCTCTTCAGCACAACCCGTTTGGGGTCCACATGCCATTACAGTGCAAGGCTGAAGCCAGCAGCAGAGCACAATATCGCCTCCCTTCCTGTGAGAACATAAGCCAGAGGTGGGCAAATTGCATTCTGCGACCTGCATGCAGTTCCCAAGGACCTAAATGTAAGGCCCAGCCTCACCAACCCTTCTCCCCTCTCCCCACAATTTTGCTTAAAAATGTATTGTTCAAAAACTGTTTTGTGCCCTCTTTAAAAAGGTCAATGCCTCCCTTTTTTGGCCCTCCAGCACTTCTTCCTCCGAACACACTTTTTTCAAACAGTTTTTGTCACTAAAGGATGCAAGGGGACTTCTTAGAAGGAGGGAAGGAAGGGATTTTTTGAAGCGGGAACACAGGTGTGGTCCTCTCAGGCCCAGGGTTGGGAGGGCATGACCCTCTGAGCTCTGAGAGTTGCCCACTTCACCTTAAGCCAAGAGGAGTATATAGCAACTAGCTCTGACCTTGATAGTCCTGTTGCTTAACACTTTGCAAAATGTGGCTGAATATTTAAATGAGCTTCACCAAATTACAGAGATCAGCTGACTTTGGATGTTTTGTTTTTTTCTATTTTTATATGACTCAATAAGCACCACCTTCAACAGAGATACCCATCAAGTGTGGTATTCTCATGCTAGCCTGAGAGCAGAACCATTACTTGTCAGTTGCCAGATACATTTTGAGGCCTACTATTTATTTGTTTTTGCAGTGGCAGGTGCCTTTGGGAGGAATATATCCTTGATTGTCACCAGACCCCTATCTTTTTTTTCCATTTACATTTTCTGCTGCCGTAGTACCACTGTCCGGAAGGGAAGGGAAGGATGTGTTTGGCAACTGTGTCTAGTGAGGATACCTTTTGAATGTGGAGCAGGACAGTGGCGACAGACAGGGGAACCCAAAAGAGTCATTCTGGCTTGGTCTTTAATCCAAGCCAGAGGAGAATTTTAGGTTTTGTAAAGATCACCTCTTATTTTGAGGTGAGTTTTATGTTATACACCCAAATTGTGTCAGAGCTTGGCTCAGAATAACTTCCCTATCTCTGCAGTTTTGTGAAGGTGGTGGGTAGATGAGCACAAATCAGGAAAAGTTCACAATGATTTGTGGTTTGTTGCTACTATGAACCATGAGCTTTCACAAACTTTCTGACAAAATGAACAATGTTGTGGTTTGTGTAATTCAGTATTTCCAGGAGGAGTAGAACACTCCTCACATTAGTTAGGGGTGCCAAACTTGCAGCAAGCCTTCAGCTGAATCTCCTCCCTGCCTCCTCCAAGTTTGGCAAAGATTGGATTAGGGACATCTGAATTATAGTCCCCGAAAACAGGTTCCTACAGGAAAGTGCCCTTTAGCAGCTGGCTAAAGAGCACTTTCCTGGGGGGACCTGCTTTGGGGGCTATAACTCAGACATCCGAAATCCAACCTTCACCAAACTTGGACTGACTCTTGGGCTGCTGCCCTCTCTCCACCCTCTCTTTGACCTTGTCAAAGACTGGATATGTCTGAATTATAGCCCACATATGTATCACCAATAATAGTTTGGTGTTTCATTTCATCCTGGGCAGACATGTTTTCCCGAAACACCCTGAAACAAACCACAATTCAAGGGGTTTTGGTGTTTGCTTTGTGGTTCATTTCATGCCCATCTCTAGTGTTGAGTCATTTATTTTTTCTCAGACCTCACTTTGAGCCATCAATTTCATTAACCGAATTAAACCATTCTTTTCCTTGAGTCCTGCATGAGTTATTCTCCAGTCTTCACATACTACCAGCACTAATTCAGTACTGTGCTCAGCATGGTGTTATTCAAAATTGTACAGAGAGAGAGAGAGAGAGAGCAAAAACACCAGAAGCAATATGATACTGAATATTTGTGTTATACTCAAGGTCTGGACATTGGCCGTGGGCATTTGATAATAGATGGGGTATCTGTACTATTTTTCTGACATGCCAGATTGATGGCTCTCTTGCCCTTTGTATTGCCTGTGGCTATTTCCTACATGTCAATACCAAGGGATGAAAGAAGCAGTGATCTCCCTCTGTGCGTGAATGTCCTGTGATACCTGCAGCGTGATGCAAGCCTCTTCCTCAGATATAATTCATGAAATGGCTTTTACTTTTGTTTCTTGCTCACACCACTTCATGTATTGACAGATCCCTTAACACTGGAGATCCAAGAGGATTCTGAGCATTCTTGAGAGGGTTCTAAATAGGGAAGTCCAAACAGCAAATGACAGAATTAAAAAAAAAAAGGACTTGCCAAACCTCCTCTTTGAACTTTTTTTATTTCTGACACATACTCTCTATTCAAACTCCTTGGAGGTTTGTCTTATATCGTCCCAGGAAGGAGAGGGAAAGTAAGAGCAGCTTGATTTTGCTTTTCACACTGTCAAATCTTAAAGGGGATCCTGCATTTTTCACAACTAAACTTTTATTGAAAATGAAAGGAAGCTTATCTCATGAAGAGGGGAATTGCTGGATCACTCAGGGGTTTAGAGGTTGGGAGCTCAATTCCCCATTTTTCCTCTTTGACAGGGACTGGACTTGATTATCCGTAATGTCCCTTCCAGCTCTGCAGTTCTAAGATGATGGTGATGATGATAATGATCATCATCATCATCCTTGGCCATATATTCTCCAAAGCAGAAGAATTAAAGCATCTTTATTCCACAAGAGAAATCTGCACACAAGAAATGGATACAGATGCACATCTGGGTTAGAATGATTAGCTGCATCATGAAACTTGTGTGGAGCCATTAAATTTGATACAGGCATCTGCTGATGTAGATAGGAACACATGTGACCATTCAGGGTAACGAGCAGCAAGTCTGGCTAGAGCAGAATTAGGGCTGCTAACTGCCTCTTCAACTCTCTGATACCAGAAGAAATAAAGTTCCCTGGCATTATGGCATTGGGTGAAAATGTGATCGGTTAAACCCTACAGCTGAGACGGTTGCTGGTACCCTTTCATATGGCATGGATGGAGAACCTTTGGCACTCCAGATGTTGAGACTACATCTCCCAGAATATCCAGACTGTATTGCCAGTTATAAAAGATTGTGGGGGTTGTAGTCCAAAACCTCTGAAGTGCCAAAGTTTTGCCACCCCTGTCCTATGGGAAGAGCCATTGCTAAGGTTATTTTTGAATTACAACTCTCAGAATCCCCAGGCAGCATGGCCACTGGGACTTGTAGTAGAAGAATCTTATGTTTCCAAGTCATAACAATACATTTATGATAGAATTTATGTTTTGTGTATAGAACCATCTATCTTTGGGATCTCCGGGTAGTGTTGGGAAAAATTCCCATGCCAGACCCAAGTTAGATGCAGGCTGGAGTACATTTGGTTCTAGTCCACAGCCTACTGTCCTTAAGTCTCCCCCACAAGTCTAACTGCTGCAATGAAAGGGATATTTGACAGTTAGAGGACAAGGGGAGAGAGAAAGAGAGATGTGGCCTACAGCCAGCTCTGGTCCTGCCCTTTTTTGCCTTTTATAGAATTGCTTGCCCAGTCAAGAATTGCCTCTACCCATTCCTGAACAACTTATGAATCATTTTAGCAAGGCCTGCCAAGATTTTGGATTAACAATCAGCATGAAGAAAACAAAAGTCATGGGCCAGGGCGTGGACTCACCTCCCTTTATTACCATCTCTACACAAGAATTGTTCATGATTTCGTGTACCTTGGCTCAACAATCTCTGACACTCTCTCTCTAGATGTCAAGCTGGATAAACGCATTGGCAAAGCAGCTACCATGTTCTCTAGACTCACAAAGAGAGTATGGCTTAACAAGAAGCTGACGGCATATACCAAGATCCAGGTCTATAGAGCTTGTGTCCTGAGTACACTCCTGTACTGCAGTGAGTCCTGGACCCTTTGTGCACGGCAGGAGAGGAAGTTGAACACGTTCCTTATGCATTGTCTCCGACGCATTTTTGGCATCACCTGACAGGACAAAGTTCCAAATAGAGTAGTCCTAGAACAAGCTGGAATTTTTAGCATGTATACATTACTGAAACAGCGACGTCTACGTTGGCTTGGGCATGTCGTGAGAATGGCTGACGGTCGGATTCCAAAAGATTTCCTGTATGGAGAATTAGTGCAGGGCAATCGCCCCAGAGGGAGATCGCAGCTGTGATACAAGGATATCTGCAAGCGGGATCTGAAGGCCTTAGGAATGGACCTCAACGGATGGGAAACCTTGGCATCTGAGCGTTCATCCTGGAGGCAGGCGGTGCAGCATGGCCACTCCCAATTTGAAGAGACACTTGTTCAGCAGGCTGAGGCAAAGAGGCAGTCCCGAAACCAGCAAAATCAGGGAGCTGGACAGGGGACAGATTGTATCAGGGAGCTGGACAGGGGGGCAGATTCAGTGTGGAAGGGATTGTCACTCTTGAATTGGCCTTCTCAGCCACACTAGACGCTGTTCCAAGACCTCTATTCAGAGAACGTTACCATAGTCTCTCAAGACTGAAGGATGCCTACATTCCTGAATGATTCTCCCCAAAGGGATTCAGCCTCTAACATTCAAAGAAGGTTTCCTAACCATGTGGCAGAAAATACTGTACTGGATGGACTAGTGATATGAATCAGTGTGACAACTTTCATTATTCCTTTTTTATTATTATTATTATTATTATTATTATTAATATTTTATTTTTAAACTACTAGGAATAGGGTAGGGAATACAAAAGGTAAAAGGAAGTGGAAGGGATGGAAAAAGGGGTTTTAAGGATAGGAGAACACAGAATATACAAGCATCCAATCTATTCATATTAAGTATACAAGCATCCAATCTATTCATTTTTCAATGAAAAATCAACTTTCTACTTTTTTTTTAACTGTTTGATTACCCTCTAGCTGTCAACTTACAATTTTGTTTTAGTTTAAATCTAAGTTACTCCAACACTATCAGGAAACCGAGACCAATTGTAAAATACATCCCCTCTTTCAATTTCCTTCTGTCTTGGACATACATTCAGCACGCCTGAAAAAGTATCCACTTCAATCACTTCCCAAATTTTCTCATTACGTTTCTTTTGTTTCCATGACTCTGTTTTCTTCCAGTTTTTGGAAGAGAAGGATGAATCCAGGACAGTACTTCGATTTTTAACATCACATTTTCTGATTGTAGCTAAATAGCTCCATGGGTAACTCTCAATCCCATCTATGTTACCTGGCATCGCACTCAATAAAAACAGTTCTGGAGTTAGTACAGTTTCCTTTAACTGTTGTTTAACATCTAATGATTTCTCTTTCATCAAATCTTCCATCTGGTTAAGATGCTCATTTACCTGCTGAAAACCTGTTATTATTATCATTTGCATGGTAACCTGCCATTCTTTATCTGGCAAAGTCCCCAACAGTTGATATTTAAATTTTTCGGGGTCATTTCCATCTTTCCAATGAGTATGGTCTGTATAAATACTAAATACTTCCTCCCCTCCTTACCCAGATATTATAGTATATAAATCAACTTTTAGTCCAACAATTTAAATTACAACCGTGGCAGTATTATCAGAGTCCCACACAGTCCAGCCAAAAAAAAAAGTCCAGACTAAACAGCAGATACAGGAAGTCAATCTCTCCAATAGATATCGTTATAATCCGTCAAACTCCAGTCCTGGTTTTCCTAGCTCCTCAGTCTATTCAGTTGCATTCGTCCACAGTCCGTTTTCTTGCTTCCAAAAGTTTATTCCTCCTTCTAAAGCCCAGCAAGGTTCTGTTATTCCTAGCTCCTCAATCCAACCAATTGTGTTGGTGATTCACAGTCTGTTTTCTTCCTTCCAAAAGCTTATTCCTTCTTCTCCAAAAACCCAGCAAAATTTCATTATCAGGATCCCACACAGTCTAGGGAGAAAGATCCAGGCTAAACAGCATTCACAAAATTTCAGTCCATTAAAGCCTGTCCAGTGGTATTTTCTCTGGGATTTTTTCCAGAAACACAAGATTTTTCCGTCTCACTGTCTCTCTGTTCGACCTTGAGCCAGCCTGCTGTTTGAGAGTCAGGAGCAGGCTGGCAAGCAAGATTCGCCGCTCCTTATCTTCTTTCGGTCAGGTATTTTCACTCTAATTTCTTTTCCTTCTTAATGAGGTTATTCATAAATCAAAGGCTTCAACTTACTTTGTTATTGTATATTTTCAGTCGTATTTCTTGTTCTCCTCTCCTCGGAGGGTGGGGGTGGAGTTACTCACAGCTATTTTGCCCAAAATGGCTCCCGTCTCCGATCTGTGCTCGGGTGAATTTTCAGAGGGAAGAAAAATCAGGTTGCTGCCCAAACTTCTTCCTTCTGGGGCTCACCAACTGCTTTGGAGAGACCTCTCCTGATCTCCCCTTCGATCCCTCATTTCTAGAGGGACCCCAGACCGGGCGGTTCCAGCTTTTCCCGGGAGCTGTTCCCGGTGGCTGCTGGCTGCGCCGCGACAAAACTCCGCCTCCTCATTATTCCTAAATCACCTGATCTTCTTGCCATCTGGCTGCCCAGGAAAATTATCCATGGCATGCGATGCGCCTGGTGTTTGGATCTATAGACAACAAGATGGCCAACAATTTCTCATCATATCAATAAGAATTGGTATAGTCAGTAAGATCTATATCTATATCAAGTTCTGCTGTCATTGTTACATCAGCTCTTACATTTGGATGGACACCTAGGAGGGACATCAGCAAATCTCTTATGTGTCACTTGCTATCAGTGCAATGTTACTGCTAATCTCACTCCCTTTCCACTGCTGGCAACAGCAGGACTGCTCTTGTGTGCAGTCAAGGAGATGATGGGAAGCTGCCTTACACCAGGATAAATCATTGGGTCACCAAAGTCAGGATCTTGCCTCGCAGAAGGAATCTACAGTCTCACACAAGATGGTTCCCCTGCCCCCAGCTATATCTGGGCATATCAGGAACTGAACCAGTGAGCTTCTGCATGAAACAGATGTGCTCTACCCTTGTGCTACAGCATTTTAAAGCATATATCTACAACACAAATATAGGGAACCTGTTGTCCTCCAACTTCCATCATCTCCTCATATTGGCAGTGTTGGCTAGCAATGATGGGAATTGATTCCATTAACATCTGGAAAGCTACAGCTTCCTCCACTCTGGTCTAAATCTGCTGATGAACCTGGAATATCTCCTAAATCTTAGTTGATGTCTTAGAAGATAGCACTCCATAGGCAGAAATGCCAATGTCTTTTCTCCTTCCATGTCTCAACAAAGCAAATGGCACAATAAGAAAAGGCAGTGTTCCTTAGTTCCTCTCCAATTCTTTTCTCCTTTCATCACGGCCTTTTGAAAATTGGCCATAGGCACCCGTTGCACTAAATTCTCTTTCCTCCTGTTATCCTGCCCCCTGCCAAATAATACTTCACTGAGTGCTTAATTTCTCCTTCTGCTAGTACTTGGATTGCAGTGTGCTGGCCTCTGCCATGCATACAGCTGCTCCCTCTGCTGCTGCCACCCTCTTCCTCCTCGAAATTGCAGGCTGACACATCAATGGCCTGAACCTCCCTCCACCCAGCTGAAAAGAGCCGGTTGTTTGCTTAATTCAAGGCAGATTGTGCTAATGACTAGCTTAATTATTTTGCTGCCAGGAAAGGGTGGCAATCACTCAGCAGTGCTGAATATAAATTAATGGGAGGTTTGAGAACGACAAGAGGGCCTCATTTGGAGAACTCGGAGCTCCCGTCGCTGGAGCGGAGGAGGAGGGGGTGGGTGTCGAACTCAGCAAAACGTTCTTCCATAAAACTGTGCAATAGATGCAATGTCCCATATATAGATTGAGCTGGAACCCAGCTGTTATGCAGTTACAGCATTTAATTTCAGACAAGATGGTGTCTTTTGTCTTGGGATGCCCTGCCAAGCCATTGATGGCCTCACTGTGAAAAACAGTTCAGTGGCCAGCAAGCCAGGTTGCGAGGTATGAATTTGTGTTCTGAAAAAGCACTCCATCTTTTCTGTAGCCGTTTGTCTCTTTTTTAAATATCTCCCCCTCTTCCTCAGAGAGAGGAAATCTCTTTCTAACTTATTTACAATAAATGAGCGAAGGGGGGGGGGAGAGGAAAGGATGTGGAGACAGATTCGATAACTCCAAGGCTTCACTGTTACATTTTTTTTAGTCCTCTTACCTAGAATAATTTTACCAAAGAAAAGCTGTCAACCACTCACTGTAGTGAGCTCCAAGGGGCTTTAAAGCTGGCATGATGATTACGGAAAGCAACAGCAATAATAGTGCTGCCCTTGAAAAGAGCATAATTTTGCTCAGATTGAAATGTGGCGGCCTTTCAGAATGCAGCAGGTTGGTTTATACAACTGCTAAGGACCAAAACCTTACATAGATTATTATTGCTTGTATAAAAGAAAGTCACTCCATCATTAATCAGACCTCAGTTTTTCCTGCATTCATTACATCTGTTCCATGAACAGGGGTAACCCATCAGATTAAAGGAACTGAAAAGCAGAAAGTTTTCTGTAACATGGTGGTAGCATTGGGGCAAGAACACCCAAAGGCTACTTTTGGATCAGTTTGTGATTCAGAAATAAAACTGAAAGAAAGTGGTGTATTTTAAGAATATTTTCTGCTGCTAGATTTTATACCTGACTGTAACTGTAGCAACATAGTCAACACAGATCAATCATTCTTGGCTAATATCAGCTAATATTATTAACCTGTTGTCTTCTTTCAGATTTTGCAACCAACTGGAATGGAGGACAATTTCACATTCCAATCAATCAATCAATCAATCAATCAGTCAGTCAGTCAGTCAATCAGTCATGTATTTTGTTTCTTTATGAGCTCTTGGGTACATGCCATCTGTTTCCCACAACCTTGTCTCTAGAGATGGGCATATTGGTGCATTTCTATGGGCTTCGTCCTTTTCTCACCTTCAAGTCTATACTATATAGAAAACCACCACCCCCATCTTGATGAAGATTCTCCAGTCTTGGGTCCAGTGTCCATGCACTGAGTATGGGCACTTGAGCAGAGAAAATGTATGTACATCTACCTCTAGAGTCCCTTAAACTTGGACATACAGGATGTCAGTTCCTATAATCCTGCACACAGAAGTCTGTGTGTGCTAGGTTCCTCCATCCAGATTTTAATGTTCAAGATGTGGACATTAGGGGCAAGGGTAGAGAAACTTCACACTGGTACACACCTGATGATGTGTTTTTTTAATCCACAAAATATATTGTATGATGATTTTTTAGTGGTCTGTAAAGGTATAATCTATTTTTGCATTTGTATTTTATTTTGTATCGACCACTTGGCTACCCTTTATTTCAATGGAATTACAAGGATACTAAGAAATAGCCACCAGCCCCATACCAACAAGAAGACACATGGACTCTAAACATCAGCAGAGCAGGACTTCAGCCACTAGGTAATAATATTACTTTGACTTTAATCTTTTCCTAATTAGCTAAACCTAGTGAGGTTACTAAATTACCACCCCAATTCCCAGATGGAGGACTCAGGTTTTCTGTGTCACCCCCACTTCCTGGCCAAGCAGAACCATGTCCCTTTCAAAGAAAGGCCAAATGGGGAGAGGTGTGTGCACACATAGCCCGTACTTCTTTGTCTGAAGAACTGAGGGTTACACTCAATTCACAGCTGCCTTAGCTGCAACCATAAAACAGCAACCATACTATTTCCTAACTTACATCTAAGGGAGACACGACCAACTAATTCCATCTTTTCGACTTTACATTTAAGAGTAACTTTCCTGGCAAAATCCATCTTGCCATGAACTTTTGCACTCAATGTTCTTCACACTGGTACACAGCTGATGAAGTGGTGTTTTAATCCACGAAAGTTCGTGTATTGTATGATGATTTTTAGTGGTCTGTAAAGGTATCGCCTATAGAGATGGGGGCTTCGTATTTGTATACGAATATAAAGCCCCTTGGCACAGGTGGCCACCCTGGTTATCTCCCACCCCCAGACCCTCCCAATGATGCGTCACCGGCATCATTGTCACCGTGCCAATCGCGGCTCCTGCAGCCCTGGCTCCCTGCTTACCCAGCCACTTAATGGCTGAGCAGAGAGATTTGTCCTCCCGCCCCCTTGTTGGATTGGCTGGGTGAGCAGGGAAGCAAGGCTGTGGGTGCCGGGCTACTGCCATGATTGACACGGTGACGATGACGCCGGCAATGCGCAACACGTGGTGCACGGTAAGTGGTCCGGCAGGGTCTGGGGGTGGGAGATAATAAGGCGGCCACCTGTACCAGGGGGCTTCCTATTCGAATATGAATACCAAGCCCCCATCTCTAATTGCCTATTTTTGCATTTGTTCTTTCAGCATGTGGCTATCCATTGTGTGTAATATGTGAAGACAGAGAGTGCAAATGCTAGTTTTTAAAATGTGCCTGACTGTGCCTTGCCTCTGGGAACACATTATATGAGAGGCACTGTACCCATCAAGCATTTTTCATGTCATGAAAGGAAGACCACATATAAACACAACACTTGTAAAGAAAACCCTGCAATCAGCTGCTCGTGGACCATGCTTTGAACTGAAACTCAAAAGACAGTGCTGAGGGCTGAGTCAGGCATGTCAGCTATGGCAAAGCAGATGGGTCAACACATCATACAAGCAGTGGAGACAGATGTTAAAGTATTAGGAAATAGCTCATGGGTACAATGAATTAAATGAAACCTGGTTCTGCATGTGAGACTTAAATCTTTTTTAAACAAAATACAGTACATGTGATGAATAAAGAGGAAGTGCTTTGATTTCAGATTGGTTCTCTAATCTAATGCCTCCTAATACTGCCTAGGAACATTCACCAGACTCTTTCCAATGATATAAAAGGTGCTCTAAAAGGTGTTTTGGCTGTGTCTAGTGTGTACATATCTACTCAGAATAAGCACTACTGAATTCAAAGGAACTTCTTCTCAGGAAAGTGAGTATAGCATTTTGGATTAAAGGTATGACTACTAGATGATGTGAAGAAAGTTACTTAGCCACCCTGAGAATGTTATGCAAGGGTGAGGCATACAAAGCAAAGGAATCTACATGAGAAAAACAACAACACCCACAGCAAGGCAAAACCTTTAGGAACAACAAAAATATCAAGAAATAGTGAAGAATGCTTCATCGGGCTCAAAGGTAAGCAAAACCAGGGGAAAGTGGGGGATCAGGTTTGGTGCTGAAGTTACAAACACTACGTTTTAATCAGAGAGTGACTGAAGGAGGAAAATGCAGGTCCAGTTGAACTGGGTCCTGTTTGGTGCAATGCAGATCTCAGTTTACCACTTGAGATATCCCAGGTGAAAATAGCAAAGTCCAGATGATCACACCTGTGGAGTGCTGTAGACCATCTTGACTGCTGGCATTGGTATTGTCAATATTCAGGCCGGCCTTTGCTATGGAAAGCTTGGCATCCTTTTTCCTGCTGGCAACGCAGGCATGATATTGGGCAGCAATATTGGGCTATTTCCTGACTTTTTGAATTGTGGGGAAAGAAGCACAATATCCTGCATTCATAAAATGGAGGGGTTTTTTTTTGAAGCATTGAATATTTCAGTAAGTAGCTGTAGAACTACACTCAATACATTTCTTTGTGCCCAGGACAGAACTCGGAAAGCTCAGGACTCTTAAGAATCTACCAGCCAGCTCAGGAGTTGTAATCCAAAAAATTAATATTTCCAAAGTCTTGTCCAGAATTCTGACCACTAAGTGGACTAATTGTTTCTGAAGCCAGCTATAGACAAAAAAAAGAGACCAAAAATAAAACAGGAAACAACTGTGTTAAGTGAAAAATGGTATATGGTTTCAGAAACTCACACCAAAACCTTACTATTTATCCTACTATTGGAATCAACACTATTGTGATTTTGTTTCCATTTCTGATCATTTTTATGAAGCCAAGTGCAAAAGATGAAGATGTGAAATATTCATAGCTTTTATTCTCTCCCTCACATCTCTCACTTCCAAATGCTGCCCCACTCTGACTGAGCCCTGTGGTGCAGTGGTTAAACTGCAGTACTGTAGTCAAGCCTTTGCTCACAGCCTGAGTTTGATCCTGACAGGTTCAAGTAGCCAACTCAAGGTTGACTCAGCCTTCCTTCCATCCAAGGTCAGTAAAATAAGTACCCATCTTGCTCGGGGGGCAGTGTGTAGCCTGCATAATTGTAAATTGCCCAGAGAGTGTTTTAGCACTATGGGGCTGTATATAAGTTGAAACAGTAACAACAACAACATCATCAACAACAACAACAACCCTGGTTGCTCCATGTCCCAAATGATCATCTTTCTGACTCTTGTTTACATGTTTTGATATCTCTGTGGATTTGCCCAACAGTTTCTCAAGACTGTGTCATTAAAATCAGAAAATATTAAACACCCATTTCTGGAGAGTTTAGCAAGGCTGGTGAAGATCCTAATGCACACATTTACTGTAAGCATATATACTTGCCATTTCCTTGAGACAATTTGATGAAGCTTTGTTATTTCCCACAGCAGAAGTGATTCTTAATGGATTTCTACAACACACAATTGTTTGGGCTGCCATGCACTCATTTGTTTTGCTAATTGAGATGTCATTTTTAAATTAGGCAGTGTCTGTGCAGTGCTGTGAGATTCCTAGGAAGAAAACAAAATGTTAATATTAATAATGTCATTTTGGTATGGATTCCTATACACTGTAGTATACAGGTATAGAATCATAGAATAATTGAGTTGGAAGGGCCTATAACACCATTGAGTCCATCCTCCTGCTCAATGCAGGAAATAAAATCAAAGAAGATCTGACAGATTGTTGTCCAGTTTTCTCTTTAATGCCTCCAGTGTTGGAGCACTCACCAGCTCCCAAGGTAATTATGTTATCCGGTTTTCCCAGGTAGGAAGCTCCCAAAATGAGAGAAACTGAGGCACGAAGGCTTCTTGTGAGGTTATTTTATTGCAAAGGAAAACGCCTGCTGCAGAAAGCGGGGAGAAAAACAATTCACCACGCGGGGCAAAGGCTTTTTCTCCAAAGAACAAAGGGAATGGTAATCTCTTATAGCCTGTCCCTTCCGGGCAATTTGGGGTGGGCGCACAATCTCCTAAAAAGGTCAGAGAGTTAGCTGGCGAAAATTCATTGGATTAGTAAAAACACCTTTTAAACATGCGCAGAACAGGTAAACGGATCTTCTTCTCTCCCTGGGCCCCTGCATTCCATTCTTATCTCTAATACAAGCATGTTGTTTCTATCTACTACCAGCGTTGTTTCTCAGTAAACGGATCCTTTGTCTTTCAAGAAACATTAGTCCTTGAGTCAAGAAGAAAAGCAAAAAGAAAGGGAGGGGTTGGGCCCGCTTTTACGGGGCCAGTTCTTTTCTCTCTGAATAAGTCAAACACAATTATCCTAACAAATCCCTCCTTTTCTTTTTTCTACACATTTTGACTTATTCACAATCATAAAGTTCGTCCTGGGCTGGGATGATTTTGTAGCTTATTTCAGTTTCTCTTACAGTCATCTGCGTTTTTGGCATTGCCGCCTGAACTGCTGAATTAATCATGCTTCTAAGAAGAGGTATGATACAGGGTAACAGCATTAGTCCAAACATGATCATACCTAGGAAGAATAATGCTTGTTTCCAGTTGTTGAAAACCCCTCCTAACCACCCAGTGTCATCCATAATTCCAGCCCATTTTTGAATAGGGACATGAGCCAATTTCCGCATTTGACCGGTAATTTCTGCAATTGCGTCCTGTGTATCTCCAATTTCAAGGCAACAATTTGTCAAATTAAACTTTCCACACACACCTCCTTCCGAAGCCAATAAGTAATCTAGAGCTAATCTATTCTGATATATAGCATTCCTAATTTGCGTGTTCTGTTTAGCTAGCAATAATAAAGCTTGTTCATTTTCCCTAGTGAGCAACTCTACTACAGCTTGGAGTCTTATAATTCTATTGAGCATATAGATTGGGGTCCTGTATCCATATAAACCATCTTGGGCCCAACTTGCAGGATCGTAGTAAGCAATTATTCGTTCAGGGGGCCATTCGTCATCTTTCCACTGTCCTATCCTTAGCTCCCGTTTCTCTCTAGCCAGGGGCTGCTCAACGTGTCCCAAGTCTACTCCCCTTTCCAGTGGAATCATGAAGAAATATGGTTTTAAGTGTCCTAAGAAACATGTCCCGATCCAATTAGGCACTAAATGAGAATATGCTATCTTCCCGCATATCCAATACAACCCTGCAGGAGTATGCCCATCTCCCATTAAGCTGCCATTATGCCAAAGGGTTGCAGCCTCATTTGTTAAATTGATCCAAGGGTTAATAGATACGTTTCCCCAAGTAAGTAGTTGTGTACCATTGATGATGCGAATGTTTCGACAATTGGAATCTCCCAACTTAACAGGGCGCTTTATTATGTCGGGAGTACGCTGGATACAAAACATTCCTAAAAGATTATTAGACAACTCCCACCTGGTTTTGATAGTGTGTTCGGGTATCCCTGAGAGATTGTATGGTACAGTATGACTCCACTCAAGTACCTCCCAAGGCCACTGATCTCCCTTAAGAGTACCGCCACAAATGTAGCAATTTGAAACATTCATAGTGGTAGCTATTGTTTGTGCCAGTTCAACAAACAGATTAGTTGTCCTGGGAGTCAAAGATTGTTCCCAAGGATCCGTTTCCATCTCTCTCCAGAAGGTCTGGTATCTCCTCAAATCTTCCCCTATTTTATATTCCTTAGTCTGGACAATTTTAAGGAACGCTTTAGGTTTGCTTCCTTTTCCCTCTATGAGTATACTGAACGTCTGATCCCACATGGAAGTTCCCCATTTGTTCTTCTCATCCCACATCTTTGGTTGTAATATGGTAAAGTTAACAAAGTTACAGGTACCCCAAGTGCAGCCGGGTTTTGCAGGTATTGATTCCAAAGTTGCAGTTTTATCTGCAGTGGACCAGGTAGCCCATTCTGTACAAGTCGGACTGGTGTAGAATCCGAATCCATGGTCCCCCATGGGGCCGCATTTTCTAGTGGATCCCATATATTTGTGCTGTGCCTTATAGTATTTTACCCATCCCATTCCCCCACACTTAGTGAACTGAAAGGCTCCATGACTAATTGCGACACATACATCAAAGATGAGAGATATAGGGTGGTTCTCTCTTCGTTCAGCTCTAGCTACCAACGTTCGTTGAAGGGTTGCCAGGGCGTAGACCTCCACCCAGATCCTTTCAGGATCTTCCTTAGGATCAAAACAAACTGGCTCCTGACTCCTTTTACTGCAGACAGTATATTCTACATTATTGAATCGACATACAGAGGTATTGCCCATGCATTTATAGACGGACTTGTAGAGCAATGTCTGATGTTCCTGATTCCCTTTCCTGGTAGTTATCACACAAGGACAAGTAGACCCTGTCGCTTGCAGAATAAGGCTCAGAAAGATCCCTAATACTGTAATCACTTTGCCGTCTACCCTTGGTCTACCAATAAGCATCTGCCTGATGTTTTTCCAAGACATCAGAGGGGTAGGCTTTACCGCCACTGGCAACGGGAGTTCCATTCCTCGTCCTCTGAGTCTGGGCTGGGCACGGACCAAGGGCTTTCGCTCCTGCACTTCTAACACGTCTCGTGGTGTACCGAAGATGCGTAGCGGAGCCATCCCTTAGGAATGGCTTTTGCCTGCGTCGAGCTATCGGGTCGAACCCTCCACTGATAGCTTGCGACTGGTGTTTCCACAGCCCACAGACTTTCGGCCCACAACCTCTCGGGATATCCCACCTTCAGCACATACCACCTCAATGTCGGGCTTTCGTCAAATTTGGTTATTCTGGCACACCAATGGTGAGGGCAAAAGTGGCAATATAGTAGACAATAGGGCTCAAAGGGATCTATCCCTAGCAAGGGATCTTTAAAGTTCCGGATATCGCCTGGAGTTCCGAACAAACTGCCGGGAGGTGAAAGTGTGAGAGCGGAAAGGTCACTCCCTTCGGGGAACGACCTAATCGGAGTCTGACTCTGATCCAGAGTCGATGTTGCTATCCCTAATTTTGATAAGGGGGCACCTCTTACAGTCTCGATTATGCCAAAACTCTAAGCTTGAGGCCAGCTTAGTACTAGTATACAAGGTCCCACGGCCCTTGCCTTTAACTCTTTTGTATACCATCAACTGGTTGCCCCAGGCCAACCCCCCGTATTCAGTGTCCCAATAGGAGGTAGTTTGTATTCGCACTATCCACGCCTCTACCTCTCCCTTTGGTGTTCGACTGATTGAACAGGAAAACCAGGGGCAAACACTACCTGTTATATAGGGAACTATGGACATTACTCTACAATATTCGTCCAAACAATGTAATCCGACAATCCTCATCTAACTCCTCGTCATCAGATAATGAAATCACACACTCCTCCTCTGATTCTTCTTCAGAACTACTCTCAGTATCGGTAATTTCGCACAGTTCTTGATTCTTCGTAATAGGGCAGACCTTACAGTACTGATTGTGCCACCACTGAGAATCCCACAATTCTGTAGAAACCCCGTTAAAAATTTTTCTTTCCTCCTCCCTATTGATTGTCTCCGCGTCTTCCAATACTACTTGATCTCCAATTGAGTACCCTTTAAAGAAATAGAACCCCCACCGACTCCTGCTAATTTTTAAGGATACCTTCCAAGTTTGAACCAGATTATTGACCTTCCTTGCTTCCAGGAACACACTAAAGAAGGGGCAATACTTATGCGCCAATTGCCTGCTGGACATTACTTTTGTCGCCTAAAAATAGTTTTTAGTCCGTCCTCAGACACATGCACAGCTTCCCACCGTCCTTCAGGATTAGTTGAGTGTTTGGCGCGAGTGTGGTGAGTCCAGCCTAGTTCTTTGGTCCTGACGGCAGTTTCTGTTGTCAACAAGATCTGGAACAGGCCAAGCCACCTTGGGGCGAGCGGTTCACTCTTCCATGCCTTGATGTAAGCCCAATCCCCGGGGTGGAAGGAATGCACTGCTACCTCCAATGGCGTTCGCTGCACCGCGATGCCTCGTTCCCTATTATCGGAGAGAATAGAGAACAGAGCCAGCAGGTATTTTCTTATAAAGGCATCTTTGAAAAGTTCTAGGTTGGGGCTAATTCTCTGTGTGCTAACATCCCAAATTCCCATTCCATACAGACTCTCAAAGGGCGAGAGTCCTGTAGTGCTATGCGGCTTGGTCCTTATAGCATATAAGGCTAGGGGCAAAACCTTTGGCCAGGGCAATTGCGCCTGTTGCATCAATTTGATGATTTGTCTCTTTAAGGTCTGATTCATCCTCTCAGTTTTTCCTGAACTCTGAGGGTGCCACGGGGCATGTAGTTTCCAAGTTATACCCAAAGTTTCGGCTACTCGCTGTAGCACCCTCTGAGTGAAGTGTGTCCCGCGATCGCTATCTATTGATTGGATCAATCCATATCTACAAATAATTTGTTCTAATAAGATTTTGCAAACAGTCCCTGCCGTTGCCCTGGTCGTAGGATAAGCCTCCACCCAGCCAGTAAGTTGATCAGTTACTACCAGACAATGATTCCACGCTCCAGACTTGGGCATATCAATGAAATCACACTGTAAATGTTCGAAAGGGTGGACGGCCAAAGGTCTTCCTCCCATTTCTGCCTTTCTCGGGTTGTTCTTATTTACTCTTTGGCAAGGAATGCAATGAGCCAAAATGGTGTTGGCGTGTGACCACACTTTCTTCCCCACATATCGTTGCAGAAAGGCTGAGATCAAAGCCTTAACTCCCCAATGTCCTCCCTCATGCAGTGCCTTAAGGACTTCTCTGATCACCCCCTCTGGTAGCCATTGTCTTCCATCTTTTAATTCCAGTATGCCATTTACCATTGTAGCTCCTTGCGCTTCCGCCAACTCCAACTCTCTTTGTGAATATACCAAAGGGGTGGATATTTCTTTACTGGTAGGTAGGAGAGCTGCCAAGAGAGCAGGGTTTAACTCTTTTTCTGCTGCTTTTCTTGCCAACTCATCAGCCAATCGATTTCCAACTATTTCTGGGGCGTTTCCTTTTTGGTGGCCTGGTATGTGAATGATAGCCACCTTGGATGGGAGGCTCAACGCCTCCAAAGTTTCTAGTACTAACTGATGATGGGCTAGATTCTTTCCCTGGGATGTTAGTAGCCCCCTTTCACTCCAAATTTTTCCGAAAACATGCACTACTCCACAAGCATATTTAGAGTCCGTCCAGATATTTACGGATTTTCCTTTCCCAATTTCTAAAGCTCTCTTGAGGGCGTACAACTCTGCAGTCTGAGCAGACATGGACGGGGGAAGGGGTCCAGATTCAACCTCGAGTCCTCCGTCCTCTACCACTGAATATCCTGTCATTCTTTTCCCGTTCACTACTCTGGAAGACCCGTCCGTGTATAAGTTCCATGCCTCCTTTATCTCTTCTTCCTGAAGGTCTTCTCTAAATTTGGTCTGCAGATCAGTTAGGGCAATGCAATCATGCTCATTACATATTTCTTTCCTGACAGTCTCTGATAACCCTTCAGCTGGACCACAGTGCTCAGTGGTGGTTAGCACCAGATCGGGTTTTTCAAGGAGAATAGCCTCAATTTGTAACAACCTACTATCCGTCATCCATCGCCTAGCCGTATGGGTGAGGATAGTTCTAAGTTGGTGGGAAGAATGCAGGACAATTGCCTCGAAAGGATATAGTTTTCGAGTTAATTTAACCAATTCTGCCGCTGCCGCGCAGGCCTGTAGACAAGTAGGCCACCCTAGGACTACAACGTCCAAATGTTTAGATAGATATCCAATCGGTTGGTATCGTCCTGCCTTCTTCTGAGCTAGCACTCCCTTGGCAACTCCATTACCCACGGTTACAAATAAGTGGCTAGGTTTCTTTGGGTCTGCCAGCCCCAAAGCGGGGGCTGATGACAAAATCTCTTTGATTCTTTCAAACAGCTTATAGTCTGACCTTTCTAGCACCAATACTTCGGGCTCATCCTTTAATAATTTCTTCAAAAAGGGTTGGACTATTTCTGAAAACCCTTCAATCCACTGTCTACAAAAATTAATTGTTCCGATAAAGCTCCTGAGCTGTCGCTTAGTCTTTGGCATTTCCAAACTACGGATTCCCTTCAACCTCTCGGGGTTGATGCACTTAGTTCCTTGCTTTAGTATTAATCCCAGGTATTTTACTTCTGGCTCACAAAACTGCAATTTCTCTTGGGATACTCTGAGTCCCTGTTCGCCTAAGAAGTTAAGAAGGCTAATACTGGCCTTTCTGACCGTTTTCCCTTCCGCCCCACTCAAAAGCAAATCATCCACATATTGCGTTAAAAGTACTCCCGGAGGAGGGGTCCATTTTTGAAGCAATTCTTCTAGAATTTCCCCAAAAATAGTGGGACTTTCTGTGTAGCCTTGAGCCAATACGCGCCACTGCCATCTGGTTAGTTTACCTGTTTCTGGGTGAGGCCACTGAAAGGCAAATATTGGGCGCGACACTGAGTCCACGGGCACACAGAAGAAAGCTGACTTTAAATCTATAACTGTGTACCAAACGTGAGTGTCAGGGATCTTTCGCATGATCGTATGGGGATCTGGTACTATGGGCGCCCTAGGGATCACTACCTTGTTTACTTCTCTCAAATCTTGAACCATTCGCCATGTCCCATTAGATTTCTTTACAGGTAGTATAGGAGTACAGTAAGGCGAATCGCTGGGTTCAATAAGGCCATCATCCAGCAATTCCTTTACTACGGGCTTAAGGCCCTCTTCAGCTTCTGGTCTAATGGGATATTGGGGTCTATACACTGGTACCTCTGTTTTTAAATGCATTTTCACTGGAGTAACTTTCATAAGGCCGGGGTTTCCTGGCTTCGCCCATACTATTGGGTCAATTTCGGCTTCATCCTCAGTCCTGAGGGCAGCCATCCTGACCTCACACACCTGGTTTTTAAGCAATATCTGTATTCCTAATTTGGCCATTAAATCTCGACCTAGTAGGTTCACTCCTGAATTTGGGGTCCACACGAAATCATGCCACAGCTTTTCATGTGACCCAGGTCTTAGCACCTCTAGGGGTTTTAGAACAGGAACCCGTTGCGTTAGGTTTTCTATACCTACTATGTTACAATGTCCCCCAGAAAGAGGAAGTCGTCCTTCCCAGGTTGGTTGGCTCAGGCTAGATCTTGTGGCTCCTGAGTCTACCAAAAATTCGATTTCTGTTCCCTCTTTGCCCACCTGCAAAGTTAACAAGGGCTCTGCGCAGGCGGGACTTTTTACCAGGCAGCCCTGACACCCCTATTCGCAGTCCTCATAACAGGCTGCCAGCCTTGTCAACTCCTCTGCCTCTGTTCTGTTTAAATAACATTCTTTTTTCCAATGCCCAGTTTCGCCACATTTCGCACACACGTCACGGGGCAACGGGGGCCGTCGTGCCTCCTTCACCTGCCCTTGTCCCCCTTCATCCTTTCTACCTTCCACAAACTTTCCTCTACCTGCCTGGTTGCTGTACACTCCTCTCCCTCGGCCCCGTCCACGAGTCCCGACCCATGGAGGGTTTCTTCCGGGGATCTTCTTCTCTACAACTTTTTCCACCATCTGTGCCATCAGTTTCAACTGTCTCCTCTCCTTTTCCTCTTCCCTCCTTGCCACTACCTTCTGGGCTTCCGTCAACAAATCTCCTATAGGTTTAGTTGTCAAGTCATCAATCTTCTGTAGTTTGAACTTTATGTCTGGGTAACACCCCGACACAAACTCCAACCTCAGAATGTTTACATTTGCTTGATCCTCTGGGTCTAGTCCGGTATACCGTCGCATATTTCGTTTTAGCCTTTCTAAATACTCGACTGGACTCTCATCTTTTCCTTGGGGCTGTCCAAAGGCTAATTTCATGCTAACAGTTTTAGGGACTGTTGCTTCTAGTCCCTTTAATAAGAAATCTTTCATTTCCCCACACTGCTCCCTAATATTATCAGCCTGAAAGTCCCAGTTCCCCGGGGTTATCTCAGGGAATCTCTCCCTAGCCATCTGTTCTGTTCGGGCGCCATCCTGCACCTGCCAAAGCCTTCTAGCATGACCCAACGCTTGGTTGGTATACGTTACTCCTGCTAATTGTTTGCAAATATGTAACAATTCAGTGGGCTTATAAACCATAGTCCCTAGAGCGTCCCTGAGTCCTGTCACGAACCCAATGGGGTCTTCTGGAAGATTAGGCAGTTGTTGTTTTATTACCCGAATATCAGAGTTAGTTAAAGGGACCTCTACATATCCAACCCTAGTTCCCATTGGGACTTCCCTTAATGGGTACTGAGCTGATGCACCGGGGCATTCATCAGTTATTTCAGCTGCCTCTGTTGCCCGTGTCCTAGACCTGGTGTTTGGTCGAGATGGGGTCTGCCCCATCTGTTCTATGGTCTTCTGTAGTTCATTAATTTGTTCTCTAAGTGGATCTAAAGGGGGGGAATACTCTATGGTGGAGGCAGCGCTTAAGGGACTGGCCTGGGCTGGGCCTAAATTCCTACCCTCCCGCCCTGCCTCTTCGTAAGAGGGAGGCGCTGCTAACTGCTCAGCAGCCTCTGGTGGTGCTGTGGGCGGTGCTATGGGCTGCTGATAGTTAACAAACTCTAAGGGGTCAAATTTAGACATTTCCTCACCCTTCAGCTTGGTATCTAATAGGGTTCTGCTTACTGCCAATTTAACTCCTGGTCCAAATTTTATAATGTACCACATCCAGGAGTCGACATAGGCAGTACGGGGCGGATGAGCAACATAGAAGTTGTCCACCCTTTTAATATCATCGAAATTATTGGATCCGAGTTTTGGCCATCTTGGACTGATTTCTAGATTGGTCCAGACCTCTGTGCACATACGGACCATTTCCTGCTCTGACTGAAACTCCTGTACTTTCACCGATGCCCAATGTAACAACAGCTTCCCCAATGGGCTGTTGCTAGGAATTCCTAGCTCCTCTCCGCCTCTCGGAGTTGGTGCCGGGGCGTCCCCCTTGAAATTCCTCCTTGTCTTGTGGTCCCCGCTGGACCTCTTTTCCTTCCTAGACACCTGGTTTCCCATCCCGCGGGAGACAAATACAAAAGGAAAAGGGGTTTTGCGACAAGAGTAAGGGGTCTCTTGAACGCAGACACAATAGGATTGCAACAACCACTCTCTCGACCTGACCCAGGGTACCGGATCACACAACGGCTACCGTAGGGAACTGCAGGCCCACTCGATCCTTCACTCATCCAACAACAACCAACCCATTCGGAGTTTCCCCACCTTAACTTACCAATGTCCGTTGGCCGGCCGGCTTGGAGGACCTCTTGCGTTCGTGCCTCTTTCCGAGTTCTTGATGCCGAGCAGCCGAAGCGTCGGGAAGGAAGCGGCTGCCAAAAGGAGACAGGGGTACCCTCCGGTTCACTTCACCGCTGCCCTCATTCTGCCTGACCTCAACTGGGCTGCTGCCCGGCCCCAACCGGGGCTGTTAGGAAATCCCGGACGAGCCCCCAAACTGTTATCCGGTTTTCCCAGGTAGGAAGCTCCCAAAATGAGAGAAACTGAGGCACGAAGGCTTCTTGTGAGGTTATTTTATTGCAAAGGAAAACGCCTGCTGCAGAAAGCGGGGAGAAAAACAATTCACCACGCGGGGCAAAGGCTTTTTCTCCAAAGAACAAAGGGAATGGTAATCTCTTATAGCCTGTCCCTTCCGGGCAATTTGGGGTGGGCGCACAATCTCCTAAAAAGGTCAGAGAGTTAGCTGGCGAAAATTCATTGGATTAGTAAAAACACCTTTTAAACATGCGCAGAACAGGTAAACGGATCTTCTTCTCTCCCTGGGCCCCTGCATTCCATTCTTATCTCTAATACAAGCATGTTGTTTCTATCTACTACCAGCGTTGTTTCTCAGTAAACGGATCCTTTGTCTTTCAAGAAACATTAGTCCTTGAGTCAAGAAGAAAAGCAAAAAGAAAGGGAGGGGTTGGGCCCGCTTTTACGGGGCCAGTTCTTTTCTCTCTGAATAAGTCAAACACAATTATCCTAACAATTAGTTCCATTATCATACTGCTCTAATAGTTAAGAAATTTTTCCTGATATTCAACCAAAATCTGACTTCCTGTAACTTGAGCCCCTTATTATGTGTCCTGCACTCAGGGATGATCGAGAACAGATCCTGCCCCTCCTCTGCATGACAGCCTTTCAGGTATTTGAAAAGTGCTATCATATCTCCCCCAGTCTTCTTTTCTCAAGGCTAAACATGCCCAGTTCTTTTAGTCTTTCCTCAGAGGGGTTGGTTTCCAGTCCTCTGATCATCCTTGTTGCCCTCCTCTGAACGTATTCCAGTTTGTCAGTATCCTTCTTAAAGTGCGGTGTCCAGAATCGGGCACAGAACTCAAGAAGAGGCCCAACCAGTGCCAAATATAGGGGAACTAATGCGTCATGGAATTTGGAGACTATACTTGAGTTAATTCAGCCTAAAATAGCATTTGCCTTTTTTGCAGCCACATCACACTGTTGACTCATATTCAACTTGTGATCTACAGTTCCAGGATCTTTCTCACTCGTAGTTTTACTGAACCAAGTACCCCCTCATCTTGTAAATGTGTAACCCTATAAACATATCAGACAAAAAAAAACAGACAAATATATTATGGCACCATAAAGACAAATTGCTGTATTTTAATGTAAGCATTTGTGAATCAAGTTCACTTCCTTGGACATTAGAATGAGACTATATGACTGTCATATTTATACATGACCCCATGACCAGGTGAGGATGCAGATAATGAACAAAGTGACAATGGCTCATCAGTACAGGAACAAGGCTGTCAAGCTGCGAATAATGTCAATTATCATACTATCATTTTTAGGAAACAGCAGTGAGCATTTGAAAAAAAAAACAATTAAATTTGCTACAAACGCTTAAAACACTTAACTTTTTGTTTGGACTGCCCACTGGTCATGCAATATCAGAGGGGCGCTTCTGTGCACTTCTAATGTCATGGATTCAGAAGATCCTGCCTATGTGGAGCTAGCACAGAAGCTTTAGCACACATACACATTGCAAAATATGGGACCACATAGTACATAGGTGCTGTTACATGCAAATTACATTTCACCACTGCATTCTTGCAGCAAGAGGTAACTTCCTGGTTGATTACAGAGCTAGGAAGTTATTTTTTGGGCCACAACTCCCAAACTTTCCCTGCCAGCTTAGCCACTGACCAGGCTTTCCAGAGAACTCTAAGAATTATGGCTCCCAAGAGTAAATTCCCAGACCCTGGTTTCTTCCTGGTAACTTCCAGTATCTTTCTGAGGCAAGAGGCTGTTGATAGCTTCCCATTCCAACTTTGGTGTGTGCCTCCTTATTGCAGTAAAAAAAAAAACCCAAAGAAATTAGTCACTGAACAATTTTACTGATGTTTCAAAGCACACAAGTTACTAATCAAAGAAGGGTAATTACTTGCAGAACCAATACCTTGAGAATTAAGGAATTAATTCTTATCACCAAATAAAATTTCTATGAGTTACGACTGGACTAATATGAAACAATGAGGAAAGAGGTGTATGGAAATAAATAAAATGAGCAAATTAGCTTAGAATTTAAGAGACTGTTAATAGCCTTGAAAGACAGTAAATTGCCAAGTCCACAGGCTAGTTTATTCTATCAATGTCATAGTCATTAGCAAACAACTAAAATAGAAAGATTGCCTCAAAAGAAGTTTCCATAAGATTAACAAGACGACATTGATCATTTATACATTTTTGCTAAAGAGATGTGTTGCACCTCTGCTCCCAACCTGAATTTGATCCGAATGGGTTCATTTTGCTTTCCATCCTTCCAAGGCAGTAGAATGAGTACCCAGCTCAGGGGAGGGGGGAAAAGTGCTTAATTATGATGTAAACTACCCAGAGACTGCTCTAACACTATGGGGCGGTATACAAGTTGAAAATAATAATGATGATGATGATGATGATGATGCATCTTCTCTATTCAAAACACCAATAATAAATTGTATATCAGGACACCAAGCTGGGAAAAATGTTTCTTCACACCAGCTGATATGTGAAAGAACATTTATGTGACAAGGAACTTCCTGAAATGAAATGGGTGAGCCAAGTAATTAGCTTGAGCAAAGTAGAGCAGACCTATTTCATTAATGTCATCAAATCTGTGCCTATTCTGCCTGAAAGGTGTCGCCAGGTTGGGTGTGTGCTTTTTATTAACTCTCCCTCCATATATCAATGCTGGAAATTGCAGGCATTCAAGTGGGTTATGTCCTTGCTCTGTCACCCACATTTTGCTTGTATTGAAGGTTGCATGGCTCAAAGTGCTGGTGTAGCAGTCTTTAGCCTGCCTGTAGACTATATGTCCTTATTCACTGCAAGACTCTTTCTCTCATCTCAGTAAAGAGACTTTTGCATTATTGGCCACAATTCTATTGGTGTTCACATAAAGTTTGCATGATCTGCTATGGCTAATTGACAAGGTGCCAGAGTGTGTCTTGTTTGTGTCCTGTACCAGGTCATGTGCCCGGTTGTGCAAATAAGATGCACTCTGGCACCCCATCGATATCCACCAAAAACATGATGGGATTCTCCCTCATTGATTTCAATTGGTTTATGATCGGTAAGTTTAAGCTGACCAAATCGTATGCACACATTGCATTAATCTTTTTTTTCCTTTTAGTTTCTTCTCTCTCTTTCTCTCTCTCTCACACACACACATACACACATTGAACTAGCAGGATAGGACAAGTCAAATTTCACTTAGCTTTGTGGCGATGCAGTGATTGGAACCATGGCAGATATAAATAAATTAGCCACAACAAATCAGGACATTAAGGAAAACATTTGACAATTGGGATGGCCAAGTCAGCAGCATCCAATTCTCTGTGGTTTCAAAGCTAACATCTGAGGTGAAGAAACAGATCCTTCACTGAGGCTTAATACATTTTTATATCTGGAAATCCTACACTTGTTTTGAATTACATCAAAGTTTATATAACAATGACACTTTCTTAGACGTGAGATTCCCACTCCTGTAAAGCTTCCAGTGGATTTTTATGTTGTAGAGCTCAGGAAAAGAACTTAATTGGTTTGGCAAGCCATTGAAAATCTGCCTTATTTCCGGTCTTGTAACAAAGCTCAGAGGAAGATAGTTCACAGACTAACATATCTACCTCTCTGGAAACTTCCTAGGAAGTGAGTGAAGGACTCCAGCCCATGGGGGATTTTCCGGTTTATGTAGGAAAAAACATAAATATATAATACTCCTTCAGTATTATTGGTCTTTTTGGTGTAGTAATGACTAGCGTGGAACCGTATCAATGAAGGCTAGGATATTCGCGCAACTGGAACATTGCCCATTTCCTGGGCTTAGGCTACTCTCTGCCAACCTTCTCCTGCCTAACTCCTTATTTATAATCAGTCTGTGGGGTGGCATTAGATCTTTTCTGTTCCAGTGTCAAAATAGATATTAAGGAGAAGGCTTATTTAGTACAATTAGTCCGTCTTCTCTCCCACAGTGGGATTTCTTCAGAGATAGCTGCCTCAGCAACAATAAGACTTGCAAATTAAGTTAGTGTTTGTCTTTCAATGACAAAACAAAGCACGTGCAATAGAGGATAGGTAGGTGATGAAAATTGTATGCCGCGACAAGCATCTGTCTTTCAAATAGCAGAGTACTTTTTGCAACAAAGGAATGAAATACATTATTTGATTTAAGTTTGTCTGTCTGTCTGTCTGTTTATTTGTTTGTTGCAGAATTTAGCAAGCAACAATAGTGGCTTAACTCAAGGATAAGAGCAAATAGAAATGGTCCCCACTTAGTCTCCACCAGAGGATTGAGTGCAACAGTACAAAGGACTACTGAAGCAACGTAAAAGACTATTCTTCTCTTTCGTAGAGTTGTACTACAGTGTTACTGCAAGAGACAAAGAAAGGCACGAAACCAGAACTGGCTGGTTCTGCCTCTTGTTGACGTTCGCTTCACCTGCCGTTGGCCATTTTGTCCTACCAGTTCCAATGTGCACAAGCCACCATTTTTCTGGGATCTCAATATGGACATTTATCCAGCAGCATTACCTTAAGTCCTTTTTAAACTGGATAAGCTAGAGACTGAGCCTGATTCCTTCCGTGTGTAAACACCTGTTTTATCCCTGAGTTATGGCACCTTTGCCATATTAGAAATTATTACTAAAGTCACAATCATAAGAATATAAAAGACAAATAAATACAATTGTTCCTTCCCCCACCACACACACAGATTTCAAGTCTGTTAAACTCTGCTTTAAGAGGCAAATAGGAACAAATATATTCTTTTGTATTCCAGCGCTGGCTTTTGGGTGGTTTGTGCAAATAATTTATCCACCATTATCAACAAAGGAGCATTACAGGCTATAATGACTTCCTCTAAATAGCTGGTGCTTTCCTCTCCCTCCCCATTTTCACTTCAAAAATTGTTATGCAAATGCCTTTTCTCTGTGTTCATAAAACTCCAAAGGGGATTTTCTTGATGTGGAATAGGTAGTAAAGCTTCAATTTTCACTTTTATGCTGCACAAAATTTATGGGGCAATTTGCATGCCATCCTATTCCTGACAACAACGAAAAAGGCTTTAAAATGCCATTATGATGAACACCCTCACAGCAGGTTAGCAGACAACAAGCCAGAGGGAAGTGTGTGTTGTTGGAGTACATAAGTGGCTGCCAACCAGCCTGAATCATTGCCCTCGTAAGCCTTCAACGTGACACTTAATGGGGAATAATAGGGAGAGGTATTACACCCAACTTCAAGACAACGGTCTCCTAACATTGTCTTCTGCTTTACTGTTTTTGAACCTTTTCCACTGCTATTCACTGGTATATTTTTTCACACAGATTCTGTACTGAGCTTTAATGCTTTGCTATTATGTACAGCTTAATTTCTTTTCCAGAACAATATGTACAAAAATATAAAAATGTAAAAACTGAAGTAGCAAATCGTCATCAGGATGGATTCAGGATTTGCTTTCTACAAAGAAAAAGTCTATGCTATACTTCAATCTGATTGTAAACCATCACCTCCTCTCCTGTATCACATCTAATACCTATTCAGCCGGGTCACCAGACCCTCTGTGTAACATTTTCTGGGAGTTGCCTGGTGGAGTTGCCTGAGGGAGGAAGGCAGAGAAGTGCATTGTATATGAATTTGTTCTTTATTAAAAGTGATACCATGTTCTAGCTTCATTCTCTCTCTCTTTTCAGACAGAGAATTAATTTTGAAGAGCAAAATCCCTCCATTTAAACTATTCACCAAAAAAGCAAAGAGTTTCAGGTCACAGATCAATACGCACTAAGTGCCTGTGCACATCAGTACACCCATTTTGTACTTTAACTTCCAGCCCAAGTAAACAGCACAGCCCTATCTACGGATATATGATCTTTACTTGTCCACTCTTTTTGACCCATATGTGGGGGAAAGAAGTCTCATTTGTGTTTAATGATCTTATCCCTAGGTACATGGCGGCTTTTTCCCTTTACAGAATAAAAAATAAAAGTTTATCCCTTGCTTTTGCTTAGGGTGAAAAGATATGAAAAGGTAGGATGTGTCTGTGTTTTGAGTGAGAGAGATTGCTATAGTTTCTTTACTTTTGCGGTTATAGCTCCAACTATTACTTTTAACTTTAGCTATTTCTAAAATGGAAAATTCCTTCTTCTTGAAATAGAGATACACAGAGATATCCATGTTGGGAGAAGAAAGTCTGTTTTTACTGAACAAATTGACATGGGGGGGATTAAATAATAAAGCAAATTGTCAATGGTAATATTAAACCTCAGACTTGTAGAACACAGGCCAACCCTTCCAAGATGCTCTATCCAGATTTGTGGGGAAACCACATCCACTCACAGAGGAGAGTTAATTGCTATATAAATCTGTATTTTAAGGAGATAAGACATATATTAATGTTGGTGTGTCACTCAAAGATTCCCCTTGGAAAATACATTCCAGAATCAGCAGGATCCACCAAATACTAGTGTTCCTCAAGAGGATAGGTTGGAAAATCACCATTTCACCCATAATTGCCAGTGCATATCTTTCATTTGGATAAAAGACAAAATTAAAACTGTCATACTTTCTATCCTGCTCCCAAACAGGCTGACCTCAAGGGCAAAGTTTTGGCAGACTGAGGCACAAATAGAATTGTCCTTCCAGCCAAGGAAGTTCAGAACCAGTGTCAACAGGCAAACCAGAGATCTAACAAATAGAGTCCTACCAGCCATTCAAGCAAGCCGGATGTAGAAGGTTCAAAGGTAAAGCCCAAGAGCAATCCAAAGTCAAGCCAGTCAAGTAGTAACAGAAAACAGACAGGGAGAATCTAAAAGCAGTCAAGCCAGTCTAAACATCATACACTGCCAAAGGGTCAACAACAAAAGTCAGGACACACAGCAGGCATAGTCTGGAACAAGAAGAGGCAGTATCTACAACCAGTCCACATCCCTGAGGTTTATATAGCCAAGCTGTTGAAGCCCCAGCCAAAGCTTAGCTGCAGCCACTTGGCCAGCTGGCCAAGGGATTTCCCTCTGCTCACTGCAAGGATCCACCTACTCTTGAGGAAGCTCTTATCCCAGGGATATTTCCCTGCAACCAAGCAGTTCACCTTGAGTCTGTCATCATGTTCCTGCCTTCACTCCACAGTTTTCTTGTGGGCTAGGAGGCGGTCCACCTTCTTCCTCTGCCTCAGGCACAAGGTCTGTCGGGTCCAACAGTTTCTCCCTTATGGCGGGTTCAGGAGGGCTTCAGCTCATCTTTCCTGGAGGATCCCTTCAGCAGGGCCACAACACTTCCAGAAAGCGGCAGAATAGAGAGGAAAAAATGCAGTGTCGGTGGAAAACAGTTATAATAGAAGAAAGCACACTCTCCACCATTAATTCCTGTAAGGCAGATTATATGGAAAGTAGTTGTCAGGTATACCTATACGGTGGCTGGACCATAAAGAAGGCTGGACCATAAAGAAGGCTGACTGCCGAAGAATTGATGCTTTTGAATTGTGGTGCTGGAGGAGACTCTTGAGAGTCCCCTGGACTGCAAGGAGATCAAACATATCCATTCTGAAGGAAATCAACCCAGAGTGCTCACTGGAAGGACAGATCCTGAAGCTGAGGCTCCAATACTTTGGCCATCTCATGAGAAGAGAAGACTCCATGGAAAAGACCCTGATGTTGGGAAAGTGTGAAGGCAAGAGGAGAAGGGGACGACAGAGGATGAGATGGCTGGACAGTGTCATCGAAGCTACCAACATGAATTTGACCCAACTCCGGGAGGCAGTGGAAGACAGGAGGGCCTGGCATGCTCTGGTCCATGGGGTCACGAAGAGTCGGACACGACTTAACGACTAAACAACAACAAAGGAGCTGCATTTTCACATATATTCTCTCATTTTCTACAATTTAATCTCTCCCTCCTTTCTCTCTCTCTCTCTCTCTCTCTCTCACACACACACACACACACACAGAGAGAGAGAGACATACACACACACACGTGTGCACAAACATGCATGCACACTTACTTTCTGTGAGGAAAGAGAGAAAGAATGAGATTAACAAGGCAGAATGGAGAATTTTGAAACTAATGTGAGCCAAGTAGCACCAACAAATATTTTGCAAGTTCTATCAAATGAATTCAGTCACTGTGGAATATGGGATTTAATTTAGATAATATTGTGTTGATGACCTTGTATATTTTGGCATTTTCATTTTGAAAATACAATCAGTCCAATTAAAGAAAAATGAAACAGGTGTTTAGGATGAGATTATTAACACCAAATTTGCAAAAGTAAAATTATGAGTATCATGAATGAGGGTGGTGACTTATTCAGTATTTGTATTGTAGGGGTCTTCATTAGGCAAGAAAAATAAAGGAATAATAATATTACACAATAAACTTACAGATAATGTAGTTTGAGGTTACCTGCTTGTAATCAAATCACATGCGTCCTTTGCTATTTGTCACACCATTGAAAGGATCTACTGGGTACTTCCACTAAATACTTTGCCATTGATCTTGGTTCTTCTAATGTTGATTTCTTTGCAAGCCAACTGACTCAAATGTGTATATCAATAACTTGACCTCTGTAGGAAGCAATTTGGAAATTGCTTTTTGAACTATTTTGTGATTAATGCTCTAAAAAGCTTTCAATTAGCCTTTAGAGGTCCCTGGAGATATTGATCACTTTGTGATGTCACTTTAAAATGATAAGTGGCCCACTCTTAATTAAAGAGTCCACTGTGTGGAACTGATGTGGATTGTATTTTGGTTCTTTAGTTTGCTGAGTTACAGTGGAATGATTTCATGTGATTCTATTTATAGCTCTATCTCATTTATCTCAAATGCTTGGAATGCTAGCAATATTTGGATAATGAAAAGCTGAGATCACTGGGGATGTGTTTACATACTTGGATGACACAAAAGAACAAAAACATATATATATATATATATAATGGCCACAGATTTGTTATGAAGTACAATTTCATGGACTGCAGGTCACTTCATGAAAAGCACAGGGTGTTATCCAGAACTGGCAGGAATATATGCACGTAGCTTAGGGGTGGGCAGAACTGGGAGATCAGAGGGAAATGAAATGCATAAAATACAGACCATTAGTTACAATTGCTTTATTGACCATCATAATTCACAAAACACTTGTTGGTTACATAGCTGAACTGATTAGCATATGCACCGTGATTTTAAAAACAGCAAACAACGACCACAATTCTGCCCCAATTCAAGCCATAGGATCTCTCTCAGTTCAGGTGCTTCCAACAGAAACTTGTCCTTGATTTTCCTTTATTCTAGGCTGACATCTTGCCTTCTGGATATATTAAATTCATGGATCTCCACCTTCTTTTCCCCCCCTCTTCATCCCATTTCTCCTCAGGCTTGGTTATTTCTTACATTCTTTTCATTTCATTAAAGCCACTGAACATTCTTCATGCAAATCTCATTCTTTATGTGATTATTGTTGATTAGAAATCAATGCTTTCCTCCTACTCATTCCCACTGTCAAACCAATCTAAATTTATTCATTTTTATCTTAGCTTCATCTTGTTCTCAACATCTGTTTGTTGTTGTTAGAAATGAGGAATGGTGGAATAATACCTTGTGCAAAGAAATGTATGCCTGTGTTTATCCCCACCACCACCTGACACCTTCTTTTCTTTGAGCCTGGCAAGCAGTAGCAGACAGGCCAGGTAACAGCAGAAATAATCCAAGAAAGGAAAGCAATTTTCAAAAAATAAACCCAAGGAGGCACATTGATGAAGGCAAGCTAACTGGCAGCAGCAAAAATAATTCAAAGAAATTTTGGTTCCCTACCAAAATCAAGAGACAAAATATACAGGGAAAGGATTCATGATTGAGGCACAGAGATAGGCAAGCAGGCAGCAATTCAAAATGGAGAGCATCAGGAGCTCAGCACACAGTAATCCCACAAAGAATGACTGAAGCAAAGCAATAATGACAGCCTAGAACACACCTCACTGTGTTCTAGGCCCTTACACAAATTCAAAATTCCCACTCACCTCAGAATATTCTGATTGGCTGCTGATACCTTTTGCAATGCTATTGGATGAAAAATTTCTTAGGAGATTTGACAAAGTGTGAAATGGCACTGAAAGGTTACACACAAGAGGGAACATTAAACATTCATGCCTCTCTTTTTAAAACAATTGATCTAAAATGTTTAGAGGCTCTTTTTGGGCAATCGCCAAAAGAACATCACTTACCTGAAAGAAAGTCTCTTTCATGTTTTGAGTCTTTAGCTTAGACACAGAAGGCCCATCCTTAGTTCTTACAAGACAGTTTGTTTCCTTTATTTTTCCTGAGCTGGTCATTTTAGGGTATTTTTAAAGCACATTCTCTAACTGCACATATGTTCTATCAGACATCCCACACACAAGAAGGTTGAACATAAAACATGATTTGCTCCCTGCTTACACATTGTATCAGCTGCAGTTTTTCCCCAGAATTCATGTTGGTAAAAGTAAAAGGGGGGAAATGACCAACATGCGGTTTCCTTTTTGCCAGTATGTTGAAACAGATTAACACAGCTACTTTTTGGAAACTCCATTGAAATCCATAGCTCTTATCTAGCCCTCAGCAACAATACAATTATGAATCTGCCTCAGTTGCAAAACAAAGTTGTTTCAGTTGCAGCCAATGCCCACTAAGGTTGGTGAAGCAGAGACAAAGATGAGGCATCACTAGAGGCAAAGCAAAGAGTCAGAGTAAAATAGAAAGAAAAAAAGCAGAAACAGCTTGTCTACATGCCACTGAAATGTCTGTTGTTGTTATTGTTAAAAGTATTTTTACCCTGCCTTTTCCCCTCAAAAGGACCTAAGGTGGTTTCCATAATTAAAAGACAATATTTAAAGCTAAAAACAGTAGGTATACAAATACTTAAGAGGATCAAACCAATACCACACTTTTAAAACGTTCTACAAAAGAAACACCAAAACACATTTAAGGCAGCAAAGTACAACCATCCATTTAAAAACTCCAGTCAGGCAGCCAGTCACTCAGGTAAAGCTTGCCTGAAGAGAAAGGTCTTCACCTGCTTGCAGAAGGACAGCAAAGATGGGGCGGGCCTGGCCTCCAGTGGGAGGGACTTCCAGAGTCTGGGAGCAGCAACAGAGAAGGCCCTTTCCTATGTCCCCACCAAGTACACCTATGAGGGTGATGGGACTGAGAGAAAAGCCTCTCCTGATTATCTCTACACCTGAGCAGAGTCATAATGGGAGACGTGGTCTTTGAAATAGCTTGGACTCAAGCCGTGTAGGGCTTAAGCCAAAGGGTAATCTGAAACAATAGCAGGTCTCAAACTGGAAAAAAAACTTGACAGAAGTCATGACTGTAACAAGCAAGAACATGTTCTGATCCCAACTATATACTAAAGCATTGCTTGGCATTCACATCTGTCTGGTACTGCAGCACCACTTTGCTCATAAAAGGGAAGCCTATGCACACAAGTTAACTTCAATCCCACAGCTGTAAATTTGAGGGCTGGGTAGTGTCTCTGTTCCACAAAATGCCACTGAAGAGTACCTGTTTGATCCCACATTTTCCTGCTGCACCAGCAAGCCACTGCATAAAATCTCCAGTCTATCTGTTCCCATTCCATTCCTACTCAGGCATAGGATTGACAAGCAACACAGTACAAAAATCCAGTTTATTCTGATCTATTCAAAAGTCAGAAGTATTGAAGTATGCAGGAGTAAGTTACTAATTCACAGAGGAAACAAGATTACCTCTGACACCATCGCTGTTGTTTGGATATCTGTGAGCTCAGAGCATTCATAGAACATAAAAGAAAGAAGAGCAACTCTCTCTCCCTGTTTAAAAACATCCCTGTGATGACCTCTAGGGTGGCAGAATTTCCTGTCACTGTGGGAAGGGATCTAGCAATACCCAAGACAACACAGAGGTTTGCAATAGTGGCAACATTTTGAACCAGCCATAGTCTACAACCATCACTGCTACAGACAAGAGATTGCCTACATCATCGAAGGGCAGAGGGAAAGAGTAGAATGCATGATTCTCTGCTTTGCACTTCAAAAGATGCACTTTGATCCATGTTTCTGATGCTAAATAAACCAGAACACGGTCGAAATCTGTTTGAATACTTCCAAAATGCTTGCCATAGCCACAGAAAAAGAGGCAATTTATCAGAAAGAAACTCTTGATGGTCATTGGATGATTAAGGATTATAGCAAAGCTGTTAAGGCCCATTGTACCTGTTCTGTCCTTGTAATATAAGCTCTTCAGGCCAGCCCCATTGGCAAAGCTATCCATAAAGTGTCAAAAAAGTTGACTGCATAATGCTTCATGTGTGTTATCTGCCATCAAGTCAGAAACAACTTATAGCAACCCAAATAGAGCTTTCAAGGTAATGGAGATAGTGGTTTTCCAGTTCCACCTCCTCCAGTGAGTTTCCCTGGCCAAGCAGGAATTAAAACCCATATTTCCTGAGTCCTAGTCCATCACTCTATCCATCACACTGCATGAGTGTATAGAGATGTCAACAACTTTATCTTGAGTGGGCACTGTTTTCTATATATGTCACTGTAAGCCAGTTTCCCCCCGACCTTCTCTGTCAACTCATCAAAACCAATCAACAAGTTTCCTATTGATCTTCAAATGGTCACCTTGATTTCCTCCATTATATTAGCTCAGTGGTTTAGGTCTCTGACTGCAGAGCCAGAGGTTGGGAGTTCGATTCCCCACTGGGCCTCCTTGAGAGGAGCTGGACTTGATGATCCATAGGGTCCCTTCCAGCTCTGCATTTCAATGATGATGATGATGATTCAAAAATACCAGACCCAGTCTATCAAAATTATAAAAACATTGATTGGTATTATATAACAGATGCAAGTCTTAACCAAAAACCTAAGTATCTGTTAAATATTATTACTGTTGTTGTTGTTGTTGTTATCGTCATTGTCATTGTTGTCATTGAGAGAGTGACCAGGACCAGTTCCAGAATACGTTGTACACACTAATGCTCAATGCAATTCACACTGTAGTGGATCAGTGGGCAAGATGCAGAGACAAAATGTGTACATTAGCCAAAGGGGTTTTCAAATCTGGAGATGATCAATACTTCTTTGGAGCACAAAAGCTGACAGTCCACGTTTCAGGGCCTCATGGCTGCAGTTGAGCAGGGCTGCAAGTATACAACTGGAAGCATTGCTACCCAACCTCTTTTTGGAAAAATTCATCTTCCATTGTAACCAATAGATTGCCAGTCAGCACTGAGAATCAAGCAGATTTTTGGCTCATGTTTGAGAAATACTTTATTCATAAATCCATTATAATATGCCATACTGGCTATTTGGGACCCTAGATTAGCTCCCCCCCCAAAAAAAAATGCAAAGGAAGGGTATGAGATCATCCTAAATTATGGAAATGGGTATTTATACAGATATGGCTAAGTGTTAATTGCCTGAAGATAAAGGTTAAGAGGAGGTTCTCAACAAAAATAAGTTATTTTAATATGGGTCACATTATTTGCTTTAAGTACAGAAACTGAGCTCATTATATGTTCATATAATTTGTGTTACACACAGTTCTGACATTTGCCAGAAATTTAAGTTCTCAATAAATACATATATTTTAACATACAGTATGCCTTGATTTACCCCCATTCTTCCAACTGCCCATCTTTCAGTTCCCAACTGCCCATTTTTTCCAACTTTCCTTTTTATATCCAGCTGCATGCTAAAAAAAAAACCTCAGTCTCTTGATCTTTAATCATCTCATGCTTTGCACCCTCTCTTTCATCTGTCTAATTGAAATTTCTTCTTTAGTCTTTCTTTTCCCATCTCTTCCGTTCTTGTATATCCTAAATCTGACCTTTTTCTAAAATATAGTAGTTATTAAATGCATTCTTTCCCCCCTGTTTTCTCTTTCTTTTTCTGGATTTCCTCAATTTCATTACTCTTGCTTCTCTTTTTCTTCATTTTCTCCAGTGTCTGCTTCTGTTACCTCTCTGTTTTCTTCATTTAAACTTACCACTTGAGCTATATCCTCCCCTGTCTGTGCTACAGAATAAATACTAAGCAGCTAGATTTTTATTTATTATATTGTAACTATTTTTTATTCTGCTCTTCAGCTGACGTAGCTCCCAGAGCAGCTAACAAAAGATCAATATGATCAATGATATCATCAAAACAGGTTTTTTTTAAATGGCTGTTTAAGGAGGTGGCAAGCACAGCAGTTTGTTTCTTACTCCTTTCCTAGTCAAATAGCAGTTGGTTTTTCTAATGTTTCTGTGATGGAGTTGAAGCAGTGTGGGATATGTAGTCAGAGAAATGTAAGATGGAGTCAGACACATTCTGTGTGAAGATGATTTGAGAGACATTGGAATGTGTTTTTCTAAGTGCTATGAGAGTGTTTTTCTGAAGGTGGTTTGAGATAAAGATGAAGGTCGAACCAAGAGGCCCGTGGAAGACTCAACATTCTGAGCTAATTGGAGAAGAGATAAAACACCTGGATTTCCATGTGAATTGAGGGCGGAGGAAGGTGTTAACTGCCCCTTGAGGCTAATTGGTTAACAGCCATGAAGTGTCAAGAAGAAGGGAGGAGTTAGAGAATGTAGAAAATGGACGATGGGTTATGTGGGAGAAGTTCGATTCCATGATGATGGGAGAGAAAAAGAATTTGATGGTTTGAGTATGTGGCTCGAAGGAGAGAGAATGTAAGTAAAGAGAAAGGAGGTGGGGCTAGCCCACCTTAGCCCAGTGTTTTTTATTTTAATGGGGATTAGTTATTTTATTTAACTGTAATAATCTTTGAATATGTTCTTTATGCTAAAGCTTGAGCAATATAAACTGATTCTATGAATCTCTGTTTTTCTAATAAAAAATAATAATAAAAATTCTTACAAAAGGACTGGTCTCTTGAACAGCAGGGTCTGGCTGAATCCAGGGAGTGGAGAGGGCCACAAACTAGCTATCTTTAAGAGTCCTACCTAACTGAGCTGTTGTGAGTTCTAAGGAATCACAAAGCCCGTGTGTCTGTACTTGCAAAGTACTGGGTAAAAGTAAAGTGTTCTTTTAAGGTCAGACTTGTTCAAGGGGCTTACGCTACGCACTGCTGAGGTCTTGGGACTTGCCTCAGCGCAAAGGTGGTAGGTAAGTGGCATGTCGAACTCTCTGACCGAGTGCTAAGCGCTCCTTACGGAGGCTTGGGCACCACAGTTTTCTTTGAAGGAGGGTCCAGTTCTCCCTGGTGATGCAGCAGGCAGCAAGGAAGGTGATGGTAGCATTTTGCCTCAGTGGCTTTGTCCTCTTCTAAAGAGCACTGTCCAACTTCCTAAGAAGGATGGGACTTTCCAAAATTTCCAGCATCATCCCCAGTATGTGGTTTGGGGAAAACTCTCACACCTCCTCAACTCTCCTTTGCCATATTCCAACCCAATTTAACAACAACAAAAATTCAACTTGTAATTTAAAATGAATCAAAAATCTATTAGAAAAATAAGCACATTTTCCCCCCACAAAAAGTTAAGCAAATGGAATTGATCTGAAGAAATAGCAGAATCAAAACCAATAGATCCATCAACATCTTTCACATAGGTTCATGGCCTTGAAATTTCATATTTCGTTAAATTTCTGAGCCAATCTGGCTATGCTGCAGTGACTATAACTATGATCATGTTCAGAATCTGATAGACTTAGAGTGCATTTCATCCCCTTATCTGTTCAATCTGTATGCAGAACATATCGTACAGGATGCCAGACTAGATTTAAGTGAAGGAGAAGTAAAAATTGGCAGAAGAAACATCAAAAACTTAAGTTATGCAGATGACACCATCTTACTGGCAGAAAGCAACAATTACTTGGAACTACTTTTTGTGAAAATGAAAGGAGAAAGTGCCAAAGCAGGACTGCAGTTGAACATGAAGAAGACAAAAATCATGAGTACAGAAGAATTACACAACTTTAACACTGACAATGAAGAAATTGAAATAGTTAAAGATTTTGTATGCTTTGGTTCAATCATCAATCCAAATGAAGACTGCAGTCAAGAAATCAGAAAGCTGGGACTAGGAAGGCAATGCACTCTAGAGAAGAGTGAACATAAAATAAAGTCTTCTAAGTCTTTTTTTTTAATCACCTACTGAGGAAAAAAAGGAAATGTGCCTGCTTTACAGGAATGTAAAATCAGACTATTTCGTAAGAGATCCAAAGCAGGAGTACGGCATCACGTCAGAAATGTATCCAAGCTACGGGTCCACTAATCCTGTGATTTGCATTGTGTGGGCAGACTGTGCCACCTACAGCTAGCCCTATACATCCTAATTGCAGAACCTGAACTTTACTCAAAGGGCCAGATTGGATGAGACACAGTCAAATTCTGGAAAACAGCAATCAGTATTTAAGCTTTCATCATGAACTGAGTTTGTTCATGCTGAATACAAACAGCATATAAACACACTGCTAGTAGGTAAGTATGGCTAATCATTTAAATGGATTGGCTGTAATACAGAGCACTCTGCGCCACACTCTTTTTGCCAGCTACAAAGGGAGGGTGGGTGGGTTGAATGAACATTAAATGCATGGGAGTATTTTCAGTGTCCCAGGCATCAATAGGAAAAGCCTGGCTTGCACCCAAGGAGAGATTGTGTTGGGTTGTGGCCCTATAATTATTTTAAAATGATTCTTTTATGAGGTTCCTTTTATGATGGAGCTAAAATGTTGGGGGGGGGGTCACGAAGCATATGAACCCCATAATAAACTCTTTTTCCAAAAGAGCCCTATAATAAAGACTATTTTCAAGAGTGCTTTTCCGAAAGATCTTGCCACTTACTGCCGAAAGGAGGGGCACATTGCTTTAAAAAAGAGTGCAAAGAAGGATGGAAGTGTGCCTTTAAAATCAAGGCAGTTAATAAGAAGTGACATTACAGAGTAAAACCATATAATCGACAACAGGTTGGCCTCTCCCATTGGCTGATGTTGCCCTGTGTCTGCTTTTGTCTTCCTTTTTTGGCACAGTGTTAAGTGGCCACACTCCTGGAAGTCCTTCCTACATGGTAAGCCAAATACAGAAGTACTGAAGTTATTGATTATATGGTTTATTACATGGTTAGAACTTTGACTCTTCTTACTAATTGCCTTGATATTTTTGGCTTTAGGTGGGATAAATATATTCCCTTAATTTAATGTATATTGGCACAGGAGTTGCTATACATTGTGAGAAGCACTACACACAGCCCAACACTGCCTTATAGTTCCATGGTTTTATTTTATAAACAAGAAGATGGTTTTGGAGAAAGAGCAAGGAAAGGTCATGTTCTCAGATTACAATTCCCTGAACCCCTGAATGAGTTGGGGATCTGCTGTACAAATCTGTTACTAAAATCCCATTGGGGGGGGCTGCTTAAAAACAGGTAAACATACATGCTCCTGTTTCCTCTGAGACGGAGAGCATATTTCAGATTATGTCATATCTAGCTCTAAGTAAACCAATGGTTCCCTATCTCTTTGTGCAGCTTGCTGGATAGCTCAGTGGTTTCGGTATCTGGCTGCAGATCCAGAGGTTAGGAGTTCAATTCCCCACTGTGCTTCCAGCAAGTAGAGCCAGCCTGTGTGACTTTGGGCAATTAGGATAATTAGGAGTGCACTGAATCCTGCAAAACAACAACAACAAACAGTAGCCCCAAGCACTGTGCCAGAAAGTAGCAGGGTAACTTTTAAAGGGACAGGATCTAAGTAGAAACATGTGTGGACAACACAATTTGGTTTGAACCAAACCGAACCAAAAGTGATCCAAATAGTGAGCTATATACCTGTCTGGATAGCTTCCAAGACACAGGGATGTCCTGCTTTTTGATTCAATACATTTTGCAGGGTTTTTCTGCGAGCAGCTTCTGCTCTGGCAACTCACTGATGTATAGAATTCCATTGGCATATCTTAATGGGGCATCCAGCTTGGGCTATCTTTGTATTGCTGTTTTTGTTGCTTTTGTTACTTTAAAATGTCAAACATTTGCAAAGTTAATTGAGCTTCCAATATTCATTTTAAAAGATAGCACAGTTGGACCAAGACAGTGATAACTGTGTCATTCCTTCATCTGCTGTTTCCATAGTGTACAATCTTGTGTATAAAGGAGAGCTTGGAAGTAACTGGTTTCAGATAATTTGTTTCTTGTAATTAATTCCACTAGCTAGATAGCTGGCATCTGGCTGTAGAGCCAGAGGCTGGACATTTAGTTCCCTACTGCCTGCCTCCACAGGAGAAGAGCCAGCATCTGTAGACTTGAGTAACCTGCCAAGGCCCACAGTGCTCTCAGAAGAGGGCAATGGTAAACTACTTCTGAGTACTCACTACCTAGAAAACACTGGAACAAGTCATCATAAATCAGAATTGATTTGACAGAATGTAATTATTATTGACTAATTCCAAATCGTAGTAACTAAATCATAACTAAATTACGTACATTACAATTGTAATCTAGTAAAGCATACTCTCATTCCTTTTGTGGTCTAATCATAACCATTTAGTTATTTTTATAGTTATAGTGGGTATGGTGTCTCTACTTGAGTGGGCTTTGTATCATGAGTCAGCAACTTGTAACATTCTGGTATACTTTCTAAGCATGGCTTTTAAAAGTTACAGTTAGTTACTCTTGAATGCCAGGAGATTAAAGAGTTACTAATTCTAACAATTACAACAAAATTATTTTCCAAGTTGGGAGACAAACGTAAGTTGTGGAAAAGAGCAGGTTTCAGTAAATTCAGCCCTTTTTTAGGATGTGACCACAGTCACCCTACAGAAGCTGCAGTTATCTCAGAGGCTACGATTTTTGGCATGTTGTTGCTTAGTAATTTTCTGCTTAGTAAGACAACCCTTACAAGGACGGGAGTAAAATATAGGTGACTTCTCTATTCCTCGCCCACTAAACAGTTTTCCAAATTAGGAAACTCAAATGGCTTCTAGCTATAACTGAATGAGACAAAATTAAATGTATTATCTCTTGCTCTATTTCTCTGGAATGAGCCACCTATATTGTTCAAACAGCAGAGTGACACACTCAAGTAAGAATGATTATTTCCTTGTTGGTGATAATTCAGTTAAATGAAAGACATTATTCATTAAAAAGGATGCTGCCAGCAACATGTACCTTTAATTTTCCAAGTCAAATGTGCTTCAAAATAATGGATGTCTTCCTTTTGCTCCATCAACATTTAGCTAATGTTAACAGCTGGTGCTAATGGATTTCTCTGGTTTATAGGCTATGCCAGAGATACACACCTTGTTCTAAGTAAATCCACATACATCAATAGGTTTACTCACACACAAACAACTTCCTCATGCATGTCACTTCTTTGACTGGGAAAAGTGGCTACAATTTTAGAGACCCAATGTGGATGTAATGGACCAATGTGTTGGATTGGGACTAGGGAAATTCAGGGGCATGGCCAAACATGGCTCATAATAAGCTATGAAAGTCACTGGGTGACCTTGGGGCAGTTATTCTTGCTTGGCCAAGCCTACCTCACATGGTTACTTCGAGGATAAAGTGGAGAGGAAGACAGCTATATACTCTATTGTGCAGTTATTAGAGAAAATGTGGGATATCAATGTAACTGATAAATAAATAAATTTGCATCCCAGTCTGTATGCACTGTGCTGCTTTGAATGGGATGCCTGTTCTGATGTGCACATTCAAATGACTATCCTGTCACATTCTGGCTGCCTGTTATGAATGGCTAGAGTTGCGTCAAGGCCATGGGCATCTGTGCTTCAAATCTCGCCAGAGTTAATGCAATGTAAGGAGTCTATCCGTGCAGCTTTGCAAGCCCAGTTAAATGCTAGCATTAATAGCTTAAATCCAGTTTTCTATCATACATGCAGCATGTTGGGTACAGCAAGTTTAATCTGCATGACTGGCAATTCTTTAGGCTGTCCTCACCTGCCACCTGCTCCGTGGTGTTTATACCTCTTCTATAAAGCCATGACACCATAAAGTTGTATATAAAAGCCTCGACTTCATTCAAATATGGGGATCTTCAACAAGCCAAACATCTGTCAGACTTAATCAACACATAGAGACCTCCTGGACCTGTAGGGGGCCATAAGAAGGGCCACCCTTGTCCTCCTAATGGCCAGCGCCTCTCTAGCTCCTCACACAGAAAAAGCAAAAAGAGTTCTGTGGTTCATCAGGTGCCCACAGTGAGTTTCAGCCAAGGAGCCCCATCTGTTTCAGTGGAGGAGATAGAGCTTGGGAAAGTAGCTTTAATTAGACTACAGCTCCTGAAGTCTCCCAGCCAGCAGGGCCAGAGACTAGCATGCCTAAAACATGTCTTTGCCATTCTAGCTTCAGCAGGAAAAAGGCAAAACTGCCTCCAGTTTGACACATAAAGGGTCAGTTGGGTTTCTGTTCTTCGACCTGAAATCGACTCATGCAAATTTATTTAGAAGTCAACAAGTGGACAGCACAAATTCCCCACACCTGAAAGAGGAAGAGAAGCACTGCCACATGGAGCCCCTTGCAACACTCATGGGGAGGGGGAGGAAGCATTGTCTTCATCTCCACATCTACCACCACCACTCATCTGCTCCTCAGCCAGCAGTGTGAAAGTTCCTCAGAGCTAAGGTATTATTGGGAAGGGTGGTCAAGTGGTTCTAAAAAGTGGCAGAGAGAAAGAGGATGGTAACAAGCAACTGAGGTAGTAAAGAGCGAGTTGTGATTCTGCTACGGCCCCCAGCACTCTACAACCTAAGGCAGCCATCTCAGGCTGCGGTCACACTAGCAGAATGTTTCCAAGTTACTCCTCGTGAATTTCGACCCTTTTTTGTTGTTGTTCAGATTACAGACAGCCATTATCGATTCTTTTGTTCCCCTTCCATGCTATCTCTGTATCAAATCCCATCCGCTGGGAGGCTTCTCCTTTTTTTGTTGTGGGATTCATTGTGTAACAATTACAGTGGTGTCCTGTGTGCACGGCTGTACTGATACTTCTGGAAAGCCACCTTGTGTTGCTTCCACCAATGATGTTGTTTACCTGCATGTCCCTTTAATTTATTTTTTTAATTTAATGAGCAAAGTGTCCGGTGTGTTGGAAAACTTATGTCATCTGCCTCTGTGCTTCACTTATTTGTGGATCCTTCCACCAGGTGGTGATCCTTCCCCTGAGCCATTTCCTGTTTTCCTGTTGGGGACCTCATGGTAGAGCTGGGCTGCAATGAAAATAAAGCCCAACTACAAGTTTTTCTGCTGCAAAAGGCACAAACACAGCAGATAAACTCATACCTATCAAGGAAATGTTGCCAAAACATCAATGTAACAAAAAAAAATTTTTTTAAAGGAAAAAAGTGGCCCCAGAGACATAAGCAATCCAGAGGGAAATATTCGAGTACCAAAGTGTAGCCAGTCATATCACATCAAATTTGGGGAAATGTTGCAGTAGTTCAAAAACATGTCAGAAAGCACACCCTGGGATATATGTCATGTGACCACAATGTGTGACTGCCCAGGGAGTAAAAGATGCGAGGAAATAGGGGGACAATTTGCTGGTGTGACCGTGGCCTAAATCTCTCTTGTCACCAGACCAGCTTTGCCAGTGGCTTAGTTGTCTGAGCAATGTTACAGAGGAAAGAGTATGGTAGCAATTCCCCTTCTTTATATGCAGAAATTAGAACTCTCTCTGCTAAATAAGAGTAGCAACATTGTATTTAAAAGTACCTAGTGTGTGAGAGGGATGAGAAACCAATAGGTAGTAAATCAGGCTTCCATATCTTGTCCATTCTTGATCTCTGTAGCTAATTACTCATTGATTTGTTGCCTTTGGGCCACCTCCTCCTTCCATAAAGAAAGAGTTTGTCCTCCTTGTTGACTGTGTTGGCTGGCCAGCCATATCTCCTTGATGGCCATCAACATCCTTGCACAAATGGAAGTCAATTCTTTTTTATATATTATTTATTCATACGTACAAAACATACAACACAACAAAATAAGATCTGACAAAAATAACACAAATAACAAAAAACAGCAAAGCTAAACATCCATACTACATATATAGATCAGAGATTTCGCCATCATCTGGTCATCTAAATATCATCAAAGGATTCTAGTGAGCACTGGTTCGCCACGACTGTTTCTTCCCCTAAGTTCCTGTCTGTTTCTGGACCAAATTATATATCAGCTTCCAGCTTTCCTTTACAAAGTATCTTGGTTGATCCCGTAGTGCCTCTGAAAGCATATCTAGTTCTGTAATATCCAGTAGCTTCTTTAATAGCTCATCCATCGTTGGTATTTCTCCATCCTTCCATTTTTGGGCCCAGAGTAACCTGGCTGCAGTGTATATATACAGTAGACTAATTTTTTTTAATCAATAATCTCTGGCATTATAGTCAATAACAACATTTCAGGTTTACAACTTAATTTTTGCTGAACAATTTCTTGTGATATTTCCCAAACCTGTAACCAAATTATTTTTTACTTTTTTGCATGACCACCATACTTGATAATTAGTCCCTGTATTTTTTTTTACATTTCCAACAAACATTACTGATCCCTTCTGACATTTTTGCCAATCTTACCGGAGTAAAATGCTATCTGTGAAACATTTTAAGGATATTTTCTCTAAGATTAACTGGTTTAATCAGTTTATAGTTATCTTTCCAGATTTTTGTCCAGTCATCAATATCAACATTATAACCAAAGCTTTGTGTCCATTTGATCATCACCTCCTTCACCCTCTCTTCTTCTAAATCATACTCTAATAAATGTGTATACATTTTTGATTATTTTCTCTTTTGTGTAAATCCATAGTTCATCCACCTGAACTTTCCCCTCAAAGAAGCCCATATTTTTCTCCTTTTTATATCTTGATTCTAATTTCAGCATTGACCACCAATCTGTTGCTAGACCCAGTTTCTCTAAGTCCTTATTTATCTTTCATAGTTTGATCTTTAGTTAACAAATCTTTATATGTGAGTAATACTCCCTCTTGGTTTAACACTTTCAATGTAAAGGCCTCTATTGGTGCTACCCATATTGGAATTTTCTTATAAGTTTTCACTTGAAATTTTTGCCATACGAAACATAACGCTTTCCTCACAATATGTTCTGAGAAATGTGTCTGTTCTTTGAATTTTCTTTCCATACATATGCATGCCAGCCCATTTTTAAATTATGACCTTCCAATTTCAACAGTCTTTGATTTTCTAATGTTATCCATTCTTTTATCCAAACCATAGCTCAGGCCTTGTAATATAATAGCCAATTTGGCAGTCCTAGACCTCCTCTCTCTTTTAAATCTTGCAATGTTCTAAGTTTTATTCTTGTTTTTTTGGCCTTCCATACAAATTTCGAGATTAGGCTGTCTAGGTCCTTGAAGTATTTATAATTCAATAGAATTGGTAAGCTTTGAAACAAAAATAACAATTTTGGTAAAATAATCATCTTTATTGTCGAGATTTGTCCCATCATTGAGATTTGTAGCTTATTCCAATCCTCCAAGTCTGAATTGTAAAATAATTTTCTTTCATCAAGTTACTTGTCTTTTTTGTAATAGTGACTCCTAAATATTTCACCTTTTGTACCTCCTCAAAACTAGTTTTCATTATCAGTTTTTCGACATCCTCTTTATTCATGTTTTTAGTCAGGAATTTCGTCTTTTGATAATTTATTTTAAGACCTGTGACAGCTCCAAACTCTTCTATAGTTCCCAATAGTTCTTCCATACTATCCAGGGGATTTTCTAATATTAGTGCTAAATCATCGGCATATGATTGTAGCTTAAATTTTTCTCCCCTGATTCTAAGGCCTCTAATTCCATTATTTCCTCTTATTTGTCTATTCAAAATATCTAATGTTAGAATAAATAGTAATGGAGAAAGGGGGCATCCCTGCCTCGTACCTTGTTCGATTTGGATATCTTCAGTTATTTGGCCATTGACTTTGATTTTAGCCTTCTGTTTAGTAATATATTGCTTTAATTGTTTGTAAAAAAAGTTCCTTCTGCTCCCATCTTCTTTAATTGCAATAACATAAACTCCCAGTTCACATTATCAAAGGCCTTTTCTGCGTCTAGGAAGATCAGCATCATTTGTTTTTCCGGATGTGTTTCATAGTATTCCAAAATGTCTATTATTGACCTTATATTTGACATTAGTTTCCGTTTGGGGATGAAGCCTGTTTGGTCCTTGTGTACCATTTCCGTAAGTACCTTCTTTAATCTAGTTGCTCAGATGGTTGCATATATCTTGTAATCAACATTCAAAAGAGAGATTGGTCTATAGTTCTTAATTTGTTTCTTTTTCTTCCCTGCTTTATGTATTACGGAGATATGTGCTTCTTTCCATGAGTCCGGAATTTTCTCTCTACTTTCAATAAAATCTACAGTACTAATTTTTTAAAATGTGGAATTATAGTTTCTTCCAATGCTTTATAATATTCAGCTGGGAGACCATCTGGTCCGGGGCTTTATCATTTTTCTGTTTTTTCCATGCCTCCACAATTTCACATGTCGTGATTGATTGATTTAAATTTTCCAATTGTTGGGAGCTAAATCTCCAGTCAGGGAGTTTATCCAGATAGTTCCATTGTTTCTCCTGCTTGATTTCTTTCTTTTTGTAAAGGTTGGTATAAATTTCTTTTATTATTTTTTTGGATTTATTTTAGTTTATGTTTCCAGCCCTTCCTTATTCACTATTACATTAATCATTGTTTTTTTCTCTCTTTTTTTTTAATTCTGCATGCTAACCATCTTCCTGGTTTATTAGCATTCTCAAAGAAATTTTGCCTTGCAATTTTTTTTATTTATTTTTTTTTGCCATTTCTTCCTGTTCCAATAAATTAATTTTATGCTGCAATATATTTATCTTATTTTTTAGGTACTGAACTGTAGGATTTTTTTCCAGTTCCATTTCTTCTTTCTTCAGGGATGTTATTAATGTTTGATATTGTTTGTTTATTTCTCTTCTCCTTTGTGCATTAAACTCTATTGCTAAACCCCGAAAGTAGGCTTTTGCTGCATTCCATATGATTGTCATTTCTGTATCTTGGGGTTTATTAATTTGAAAGAAAAATTCTAATTCTTTTCTTATTTTGATCAAAAAGGCTTTGTCCCTCAATAAGTAACTATTAAATCTCCATCCTCCTCTTCTTATGAATTGTTATTGGGTTGTGGTCTGCATATGTATTTCATAATATTTCAATTTCTTCCACTTGGTGTGTCATTTCCGCTGAGATCCAGCAATTATCTATTTATTCTTGACCATGAATTGTGTCTGTTTGAATAGAATGTATAGTCTCTTTTCTGAGGGTACTTAGTTCTCCAGCTGTCAATTAGGTTAAGTTCTTCTGCCATTTCTAAAAACCTTGGGAATCATCTTTAACCCTCTTTTTCCTCCCCTTTCCGTCTATCGCCATCGTCTTTTTGTCAATTATTGTATTGAATTACCCCATGATACACATTTTCTTTTCACGTCCTTGTATGATTTCTGATGAGCTGATTTCTCAATTGCTCATAGAATTTTTCTTGCACTTCGTTTGGAGTCAATTCTAAGAGCTTCTGTACTCAGGTCTATATTTTATCCAGTTTATCCTGAATGGATGAACATTTAGACATACATTTTTTTCCTGTCACCTCAACATGTGCTTCTTGAGTGATTACTTCCAATTCACAATACACAAAATGGAAAGTTTGTCATGCAAAGTATACAGTGTAACATGCAAAATTTTTGGCTCAAAGTGGAATGGTTTTTGCTAGTGCTATTAATGATGCAACAGAGAGCTGTTCTTTTCACTCTTGTGCAGGAGTAAAAAAATCTCATAGTAGTTGACAATTTTATTTTATTTTTGGAATCGGGATGTTGATGTGTCAAGTTACCATTTTTTGTAAAGAATATTTGTCACATCCTTACAAAAAACATCTGGGTTCTCTCTCTGAGCAGAAACAAAATTAGAAGATAATAAAATACTATCCCTCCAAAAACAACTCATTTTTCCTAAAAGCTTCTATACCTGCTCAACTTGGAAATTGAGACTACATTTATCTCCCAGTAACCAATCATCAAGCAAAAGCTATTTGTGAGTTGTGGAGCCATGAAGCCTTGTGCTACAAAAAACAAAATCCTTCCATTCTTAAAGGGTTTCTATTTCTAAGTGTAAAGCTGGTCTCTTCTATATTTCTGCTTACAAACACATGTGCACACACATAGCTTCTCTGCTTTTTTTTTTTTGCCTTCAGATGACTTTTCCTGAACAAAAAGTGGCCACCAGAAAATACACTTCTACATAATGTGTAGTTTGGTCTTGTGTGAGATCAGTAAGGGCAGAACCAGATAAGGAGTCCTTAAAGATCACATGATAAGTAAGTGGATGTTTCTTGAAAGGATGAGCTTTCAAAGTGGATAATGAAGACTTCCCGAATGGCTAACTCCTTACCTTATGAATCAGCGGGCATTGTGCAAATACTGTCTTTTCCTCTGTTAATTTTGAGCTTTTCCAGAGTAAGGGAGAAAAAGATGGAAGAAGTAATGCAAAAACATGGGAGTGTCATAAATGGAAGACATCTGTAGGAAGATGCTATTGCTGGTCTCAACCAGACCCACTGACTCAACAAACTTGACACAAGTCCTGACTTACCTTCCAGCAGTTGATTTCGTGGATTTACCCTCTAGTTGAGACAAGCACTAGGACACTGGCCAACAACATTCAGACCCCCTATAAAATTATCTGGATGAAGCAAGACAATTGCACAGTAAAAGCCTCATCTGGAAATCTCGGAGCACATGCAACAAGTTGCTTGGGACAGCTGCGCTTCTTCTCTGGCTCTTCTCGGGGTGCTTTGCACCAGACAGGATGCACTATGCTGCTTCACCCCACTACAATAATGTTCATAGCTGGATGACTTGGTTGCTGTCTTCCGTACATCCTCTGCTTATGCAACAGGAGGAAATAGAAACTTATTTTTTGGTCTCTCAATGCAAACGGTAGCCATGGATGTCTAATCTGAAGCAGAGCCAAGCAGGGGAGAAATGGTTGAAGTCCTGCTCTTAACCAAAAAATGATCCCAATCCAGATCCCACTGGCTGTTTGAGAAAGACAATCGTGCATTCAAGGGCAAGCCGCGTGAGTAATTTAATCCATGGTTTGGCCCTGATGGAAGTCAGCTCTCAGTGTGTTACAGCAAGTAAGATTCAGCACCTTAAGCATTTTGTTCTTGCTTTAAGGCTTATTTACATTATTGGAGCACTACGTGTCCATATCGGATTTCCCAGTTACCAGGGCCAGCCCTAAAATTAAGCAGAGTGAAGGAGCCCATTCAAGTAGCAAATCTCAAGCATCTTGAAAGGTCAGCAAATGATAATTTATCCTGTTTATTTTTACTGTATTGTTGCATTATTCTTATTGCCATGCATGGGGACAATTCGTTGTGAGACTTCTTGCCTCAGGTGCCAAAATAACTTGCTGGTTTGGGGAACTATACACATTGGTGGGGGGGGAGGGGGAGGCATGATTTGCTACTTTGTTTCAGGCAGCAAAATGTCCTTTGCTAGCCATCATTACCAAAGAAGTTGGGATATTCATAACAGAGTGCTTACTCTCCACAGTTTAAGGGGAGGGGGGAATCAATAGACCCCATGCCCCTTTTAAGGGGATAAATGCCAACATATTTCCAGATTTGAACAAACTCAGCATCCTTCTTAATTGCATTTCTTGTTAATACTGTACCATGTGGGAACAGAACACTTTGATCAAGCAAAATGACTTCTGGCTGATGGCCAGAATTTGGATCTCACAAAATATTATCTGTTATCCTCAGAAGTATTGCCTCTGTGTTGTTCTGCAGCCTGGAGTTCCAGATCAATTAATCTCTATCGGGCAAATTACTGTGCAGCTGTAATGCAAGGCATGCTTAATTTTGCTTGAAGAAACAAAATTAAATGGTCACCCAGTTCCAAATTCAAGTTGAATGAAAAGAAGGCCAATGGATTCCCTTGGGTTTGCTTGTCAGTAAACAGGTTTAAGACAACAGCCTCCGGCTGTGATTATAGCATGCAGCTGTGCCACAGCGTCTACCAGTTTTCTCCAAGATTAACTGTCTTGACGTCCTCCAAAGAATACTGGGATTTTTGGATCAGTGGGAGTGGGGATTAGCAGGGATGCTGAGAATTTCCTGTTGGAGATCCAGTCCACCTCATGACAGAACTATAACACTCATTGCTACTTGTAATCATGAGCAGGAACATTATCTCTAGTCCTGTTTTACATTCGATGTTTCCTCTAAAACATTGGCCCATGCACTGGTAGTCTCAAGAATAGACTACTGTAATGCCCTCTACATGGGGGTTCCCTTGAGGCTGATAGGGAAGCTTCAGCAGGTCCAGAACATGATGTTCAAGCTAGTAAATACCAACCTTGGCCACCTTACACTGGTTACCTGTCTGCTTCCATGCCAGCTTCAAGGTGATGGTTCTAACATATAAAGTCCTAAATGGTTCGGGAACTCAGGACCTGGCAGAATGCCTTCTTCCAACAAGAATTGCCTGTCCTACTCGTTCTTCCCAAGCTGGATGTCTGAGAGTGTTGACCCCAAGAGGGGCCCAGAGAGAGAAGACTAGGAAACCAGGCCTTCTCGGTGGTCACAACCCTGGAACCAACGTCCCCCAATATCTGCCTGGTCCCCTTGCTGGTAACTTTTAAAAGACGTTTTTAAACCTAGCTCTTCAGACAGGCATTCTACTCTGTTCCATCAATGAAATCCCAATGATATTATCAGCCTCCAAGACTATTGCACCACCACTTTAAATGTTACATGTGTGAATGTATAATTGTTTAATAGTTGTGATATTTTATTATATTATGTGAATTTACTTTTATATTTGTAGGGATGTTTTATTGTTTTGATCATGTTGTTAACTGCCCAGAGTGGCCTCCTGCTAGATGGGCCAGTATATAAATAAAATAAAATAAAACAAAACAAACAAACAAACAAAAACCAGGCCAGAAACAGGCATTATATTATCAAATAAATAATAATAAATAAAATTAAGGAACACCTGTCAGTACTGAAGCACTTAGTGTTTGAGAGATGTGATTCAAGCAGACTTCCATGACAAATCCCATAGAGGCTAATTTGCAAATTCTGGGGGGGGGGGGGGGGGTTAAGAGAAAATCCTGCTGTGGCACACATATCAACCGTTAAGGATGTTCCTAAATATGAAGGTAACTTGCTGAGAGTGGTGGTATGTATTTTTACCCAGCTGCCTTCTAAGCTCTTCTCAAGGTTAATGACATCACATTAGGACAGGTGGGTGGGTGGATTTTAGCTTGCCATTCAACTCTGAATACAACTTGATGCTTATGGAAATATAAGATTTTGGCCCACTCCAGCAGCTGCTGAAAACCTTGAAGAAACTTTATAACCATTCAAAGATTATGATTAATTGACTTACTTACTTACTTCTTCCTTATGGCAGGGCATTTGTACAGTTGGCAAATCTGCTTTATTAAAAAAAGTCAGTGACATGGACGTATGTTGCTCAGTACTGCTCGAGATGGTTGTCCATGAGAGCTGGGACTCTAAGCTGAAGAGACGGCTGCTGAGGCAAGGTTGCCCTGAGCCAGCAGATCTACCAAAAATAATTATGGACTGCAAAATGCCACAAACTATTAATTACCAAATGTGTTTTATAATCTGTGCCAAAATATGTTCCGGAATTCTTGAGTCTGACTGATTTTTTTATTCCTCTCCCATTTTGTACCTAGAATTAATTATGCCAACATTCTGCTAAATAAATGTCTGTGGTGATAATATCTGTTTTAATGGTTATCAATCACAAACGTGTTTTGTGATTGTGCCCAAATGCTTGAGGCATTGCCTCTAAAAATCTATTTTAGTATTTTGTCTCATCCCATAGCCAAAAAATATTATGTACAAAGCAGTTGGTTGAATGATATCAGTGGTCAAGGGTTGCTTTATCTTCCAGATCTCGTAACCAGCTCTTGTAGGGGTTTCGCTGGTTTTTCTTCATCAGCCTCCTTCTCAAAGCATAATTTATGAACTTGGTTATAGGTGTGCACATCTGGTTCTTCTGCAAGGTTGCAAATAAACAGGCTCAAAGGCAAATTAAATAGTGTTAAAATAACCCCATTGTCAAATCCAGACAATTATCAAACAAGTCTGTTAGTCATGAAAGCTGATGTCCAAAAATATCAAATGCAATCCCCTATTGGGGGTAGGGCTGCCAGTTCTCAAAGCTCCAGCTGCAGTCTCAGAGGATTCCTAGACATCTACAAATCCCCGTAGGAAGGTAGATCTCAGAGTGAGCAACATTGCAGAATGAGGTAGTTTGATTTGTGACTGGGATGTGGCTTGGAAGTGTGAGCTCCATCAGCTGCTGCCAGACATCAGTGTGATATTTGTGTTTGTTGCCCCATATGGTACCATGGGCCCAAGTACATGCAGCTACTGCCTCTCTCTCCAGAGTCCTCCCCTTGTTCCTGGCTGTTTGTCATGCAAACATAGGGCCCATCGTTTTGTTTGGAGCAAGGGAGGAAGTGGTGCATCACCATCATGAGTATGACTAATGAGCCCTCTTGTTGCATAAACCCTGGTAGCAGCATCATAGTGGCGGGCAGAAAAAAAAATCCTCCTCTCAATTTTGTGTGCCCTCAACCCTGTGAAATTACAAGGATTTGCCCCAGTCTCAGGTTTTGACCCTGAAATCTTAGAGAAAAGGAACATATTGACCTGAAAAAACCCTAGTAATCAGGGGGTTGTGCTCCAAGCCAAAGGAGTTCTTTCCTTCAGCACTTCAGAGAGTTACACCCCCCCCCGCCTCCTGTCATGAGCCACCTACAGTACTTTTATTGTTGTGCAAGAAGACAAAAGAGATGCCCCAAAGATTTGGCCATCTTAGGTGGATGGATCCACTCTTGGAATTTGTGGCAATTATGTTACAAGGATGCAGTGGGCTAGTAAGGTGAGATTATAGCTATAAAATAGGGGTAATTATTCAAGGTGCTTGTGGAAGGGTAAAGGGGTGGGAGGGATTTATTTATTGTTTCAAGACATGCATTCAAGATAAAACAGGACAAAATGCGGAAGTGAGTACTCCTAGCCCTAACTATTGTATTTGCAAGTTTGATGAAAGCCAACACACAGGCATCTTGTGGCCAGCCAAGCCACTGCAGAAGAAAGGACAATGAAGAACAAACTATTTCCTTGAAGGAGGAGAGAGTGGTTGAAGAAGAAGTGTCCTTATTCAAAAGAAACAAACAAGAAAAACAAGAAAGGCCAGGATACTCTATCCCACCTGGCTATTGTCTTTTCTCCCCATCCATTATTTCAAATACAAAATTGCCCCTCTTATTCCAACACCTCTGCCTCTTCCTCTTTCTTTCTTTCCCTTTTCTACCACTACTTTACTTGCCTTTGGGGGGGGATCAATGCCTCATTAGTAGCAATTGGTACACTATCGTATTTCTGGCAGTCTTCATATTTGGGGGGGCCACCTTACTCCTCAAAATCATGTTCTGAGATATTGAGGCAGTAAGATGGCTCCAGAGAGGATTTGTTCGTGCTACCAAAAATCCAAGAGTTACATCTCAGATTCTACAGGCATCAGTTAGCATGTTAAATGTTAAAGTTCATGACAGTACAATTAGAAAAAGACTGAAGAAGGAAGTATGGTCTGTTTGGAAGGGTTGGCAGGAGAAAGCCTCTTGTCTCTAAAAAGAACATGGCAGCATGGCTTAGGTTTGCAAAGTTGTATCTAGAGGCAAATTAAATAGTGTTAAAATAACCCCATTGTCAAATCCAGACAATTATCAAACAAGACGGTTAGTTGTGAAAGAACACGGCAGCACAGCTTAAGTTTGCAAAGTTGTATCTGGACCAACCATAAAACTTCTGGAATGTCCTTTGGACAGACGAGACCAAAGTGGAGATGTTAAGCCATAATGCACAAAGTCACATTCGGTGAAAACCAAACACAGAATATCAGCACAAACACCTCATACCAACTGTCAACCAACTGTGGAGGGGTGATGATTTGGGCTTGTTTTGCAGCCACAGGACCTGGGCACCATGTAGTCATTGCGTTGACCATGAACTCCTCTGTATACCAAAGTATTCTAGAGACAAATGAGAGGTCATCTGCCTGACAGCTAAAGCTTGTCTGAAACTGAGTCATGCAACAGGACAATGATCCCAAGCACACCAGCAAATCTGCAATCGAATGGCTGAAAAAGAAAAGGATCAAGGTGTTGCAATGGCCCAGTCAAAGTCCAGACCTCAACCTGATTGAAATGCTGTGGCAGGACCTTAAGAAAGTGGTACATAAACAAATGCCTACAAACCTCAATGAACTGAGGCAACGTTGTAAAGAAGAGTGGGCCAAAATTCCTCCGCAATGATGTGAGAGACTGATAAAATCATACAGAAAACTATTTCTTCAAGTTATTGCTGCTAAAGGTGATTCTACAAACTATTGAATCATAAGGTGTACTCAGTTTTTCACACATGATTTCTCTATTTTGACTTCATTTTTGTAAAATAAACCATGACACAGTGTAATATGTCATGTGTTGTTGTTCATGTGAGGTTGTATTTACCTAATTTTCAGACCTGCTAAGGATCAGATGATTTTAATTATGTCCTGATACAAAAACCATGGAATTCAAAGAGTGTGTCCTTTATTTTTCACATGATTGTATAAGATGAGCTTTGGTGGACAAGTCCACTTCCTCAGACTTACCCTGTTTTGAATTCCATATCTACTTTTCCCCCTTTTCTACTGCCTTGAATTTTCAATCAAAAGTAATCACCTATTATGAATAAATGTATTTTGCTCATATGTTCCTTTGCCCAACATTAGCACAGCTTCATCAAACCCCCTCTTGTATTTCAATGCCAATTGTTTTGTTTTGTTCCTACAGCTGAAAAGATGGAGACTCAATAAAGCAGAGTTCTCACAGAGTTAATGGACCAGGTTGTGTTGATTTCCACACGGCACACAAAGGGAGCTAATCAAGATCAGCAATGGTTTCCTCCCACTTTGGAGAAAACAGCCAAGAGATTGCTTTGTATTATGACGCTCCTTTTCAATTGCACTCCGAAGGAATGAATTACATCTATGCACAGAAAAGTGTTGTTCCGCAGGCAACAATGGCTACCATTGTGTACTAACACAAACAGCAACCATGTAACAGCTGGGTATTGGTGTATTAGAGCTATTCTGGAATACTAGAATGGTCCCATCATGGCAGAAAAAACAACAAAACCTCCTCTTTAGGTCAAAACTCACACAATGCCATGACAAGGGAATACTTGTCATCTGGGACCAGTGTGAGCTCCTTCTACACCACAGGTGAGGCATCTTACTTGCCTTTGCTCCAGTGTGACAATATTTGAATGGCATAGTCACCTTTCTGTTCACTGTGTCAGCTCGTGACTCCTCTCCTGCTATTCAGTGTACCAGATGTATTTCTTGAAAAGGCTTAAGTAATGGTGGCAAAGCCATTAACAACTGCCTGGGATTTTTCTAGGAAAACATTTTGTACACTGAACAACTGGAGACATGATGCAAATTGACCAGCTCATGTGATCCAAAACAAGATGAAGCAGAGGAAGATCAGAGCTTAGTTAATGAGGTACCCAGCCAATAGCTTCCCAGCCTAGCTGTTGCATGACTTGCCAACCAGGATCCTGTTTAATATTTATACCTAGCAAACTCCAACTGCAGAAGCTGCCATGGCACCCTAACATGGCATGATCACGTGCAAAGTCATGCATGACTGGAATCTCATTGGGCACTGTGGCAGTTTCTGCAGTTGAAGCTCTGTGCACATGTAAACATTGAATAGGACATGACTTACGGGAGATCCCAGAGAGGGTTACTTTCAAAGATGTGAGGGGAAGGTGAAATGGCAGCTTTGAAGTATTACTGAAGTATTGCTCACAACAGCTAGGCTTTTCATGTTGAAAGGGAAAGGGGGCTCCCACCTCCTCCTCCTGCCTCCAAAACTGTATAGAGAGCTAACACGGCACCCCACTTCCACACTCTGAGCACCGAGATCTTTAGAAGATGTCTTCAAAGCTGCTCAAATATAAGAGCTCCATACAAGAAGAACTCCCTGATAATGTTAAGGTCCAATGGCATGGAACACCTATGTGCGGGCAACTTCTTACATTGAATGGCAGAGGATTCACAAATAAATGAAACAAGTAAGTAAATGTCTTACATATAGACACTTCATTGTGTCTCAACAATGAACTCATGGTTACAGTGGCAAGGAGACAGGCAAGCCAGACCAAAACATCTGGGGGCAGAGGTCAGCATGTGTAGCTCCTTAATGTGAGTGCACTTTGGAGTGGCATAACTGTCTCAGGCAAAATGCCATGTTCCTGCACAGCTTTTGATAGATTGTTTCTCCAGAAAAAAAAAATACCCGGGTGGATTGTACCGTATAATCAATGAAGAAGGAAAAGTTACTGATGTTTTCTGCTTCAGGCATCAAAAAAATCTTAATTGAACCTGAGGTACAGACAACAAACAGCTGAATTATACATTACAGATAACCTCTTGTTACAAAAGGAAAATGTTAGGTGTCCGTTGTGTGTGACTGTCACTCCAGGAGCTTCTCTGACCTAACTAGAAAATCACATTGCTTTGTTTTGTGATTGGTCTTCAGGAAATAAGCAACTTCTTTGTCCTCAAGTCTGATTAAGGATGGAAAACCTCTGTTCCATGGACTGAAGATTCCCCATTTGGTCCATGGAGGCTGTCACCCTAGCCTCTGCCCACCTCTGAAGGCTACCAGGGAGAGCATACTGTCATTTTTGATACATGCACTGTTAATGTTTCTGCCCTGCACACTGTACCCACCAAACAGGGAGGACAAGTGATGTACAAAGGGAAATCCCAATTGTTACCTTTGATCAGTGACTGGAGAAGACAGTGAAGCCTTCACTTTGGGCACCATTCTCCCTCCCGATACCTGGTCTGTGTCCTCTGCATGGAGAAGGCCATGGAGTAAGTGAAGTCACCCTACTCAAGGTGACATCTGTAGGACTGTCTCAGTTGAGGGAGGAGTCAGCTTTGCTACACCTTGGAATTTCAGTCAGGGAACAGATGGCTCAAGAGTGTGGCTCTGTTTCATCATCTCATCTGACCCTTAGAGTAGTCAGGGAGGGGAGTCATCCACTCCTTACTGGAAATTGTTCCTAACTCCTGATTTGGATGGTGCTATTCATAGGAATCAAAACAGGAGCTTGTGGTTGGTGGCTGTCTGGCACAACACCATTTCTCACCATTTTCCTGATGGGATCATGCCAGAATTGGATGAGATTGCAGAGTGAGAGGAAGATGTTGGATGGGTTGTAGCTCAGTAGCAGAGCACATACTTTGCATTCAAAAGGTCCTAGTTTCAATCTTCAGTTTCTCTAGCTAGAGCTAGGGAGAAAATCCTACTTGAAACTCTGGAGAGCTGCTGGCAGTCAGAGTTAACCATTCTGGGTGAATGGTCTGGTTCAGTATAAATAGTTGCCTGTGCTCCTATCACCGGCCTTAATGTTTGCAAGGGTCAAGGAGGGAGTCCTCTTAAGGCTACAGACAAAAATGATGCCACACTCAAGGAAGCTTCAGTGTTTGAAGTTCTGCAGAAACATCATGTTTGACAGATCTCCTACTAACCTGAACATCCTTATCTTGAGCCCACAAGACTGTTCTTAGTAAGTCACTACTCCTGGAAAGGCACAATCGTCTCTGTTTTCAAGAACAGGATGAGATTTTGTTTCTGAATAATTCTGGTTCCAAAATGTTTCTCCACCAATCCTTTTCTGTTTCTTTCCCATATGCCCAAGGAGCTCCCCTATCCTGAAGAGAAACTTCTTCAGCTTTTCTCTTTTTTAACTACAGGGTCTCTCTGAGTTTCCTTCAACAGGTTCAACAGTGTCTCCTGACTTCCTGAAGCAGTCAGAATTGCCACACCAATACAGTCTCCCTTGTGAATGAAAAAACGAAATGTATTAACAGTGTCCAGTGAAGTCTTGCACAAGTTAATGGAAGCTTCCTTATGGTGCCGCATCACAATGCACAGGAACTTGTGCTAAAGCATAAGAAACATAACAAAGAAGCAGGTGGTAGCAGCATATAAATTTTAACAGACCATCAAAATACCATATGTAATAAGCTCTGTGGATTTGGGATCAGTTATTTTGTGTTTCTGACCATTTGTTCTTCTGCTAGGTCAGAAACTGCTTTCCTATGGAAAGAGACTATTTTGATCTTCATACAGCCTTTCCCAACATGGAGACCTTCAGATGTTTGGGGTGATGGGTCCCATTAGTTCCACCCAGTATAAGCAGGTGTAACCAGTGATGGGAGTTATAGCCGGACATTTCTAGAGCAAACGAGGTTGGGGAAAACTTCATGACAGAGGACACCTTCCATCCAAGCCTAAGCTATGTTTGTGCCAGATGGGGGTACTTACTGAAATATTATGCAAAAACTAATGTGATATTCATTCTTCTCATGCAGACACATGCCATTGAATGCAATGAGTGAGGGCAGATATGAATTCAAGCCCTCCAGCCAAAGCACTTTGTAGATTAAGATACACAAGAGTGAATGTATTAAAAAATGGAAACCCTTTGCAACAACAAAAAAGCTTGCACGACCATAATCTTGACTCAGCAAGTGAACTGTCCACAAGCCAGCATCCATTAATTTAATGGAACACAAATATCAAATACATGGCAAATTGAACCAGGTTGCTGCTGATGGTGATGCCTGTTTTTAAGTTACAAACTGATACAATATCTGCAGACCACTTTACATTATTCTCATTTGACATGGGATTTGTAATATTTTCTCTTCTTCAAACTTCAGTAACTCTGGAAATAAAAATATTTTATCTCTGTTTGGGAGAGGGGTGTGTTTTTCCCTCCTCCAGACTACAAATCTCCCGGGCAGTGGCTGTACTGATGTCAGAATTGTGAGAACTATAGCCCAAAAAAGTAACTTCCCCAAACTCTTTATTTTAGATTGGGCTCAGTGAAATACCCAGAGCTGCTTTAACTATTGTAACAAAATCTGCAGGGACCAGAACCATCACTCCAGTGTAGCAAGCTGTACACAAGAATATCTTTGTAAAAGCAAGGGTAAGTATAAATCCATGTCTTGCTTGCAAATTCTTTCTACATCACCGCAATTATCCATGGTTTGGAGTTCAGTCGTGTTACTTGTGAATTGATGGGTGAGGACATGCCTTGATTCAGTTTCCACCCACATTTCCTCCCCTGTAAAGAAGTACTTTGTGCTTCCACAGTTGGCAGACCCAGCCATATCTTCAGTAATGCATTTGCAGGTCTTGCTCAGATGGAACTAGTATGTGTTTAACCAGAAAGATGGATACAAAAATCTTCCCCACTTGTCCGCCAGTGTGATATGAGGCTCTTCAAACAGAAGCCAGTCCTTTCTTCCTGGATCAGGTGAATACCATATCCTTCCAGTAATGAGTGGGATCCAGACATAGCCATCCTTGTTATGTGCCATCAAGTCACTTTGGACCATTTCAGGGTTTCCAAAGTATTTGAAATATTCAGATTTTATCATTGCCACCCTTCATTGAGTTTCTATTGCTGAGCAGGGATCTGAAACTACATCTCCCAGGTACCACCTACTACACTACATTAGATCTCTTCACATCCTTACAGTAAACCCACAGAAATCAGTAGGACTCACATCTGACTTAAATCTCAATTATTTGGAAAGTGTCTACTGCAAAGATGAGTAAGTGGTTAGGGTTAGGGATTAAGCCTGCTTCAAGCCCAATATTCATAATTCTGTGGCAATGTTATAGAAATGGTTTTGCCGCATGCCTGATTTAAAGCTACCCTCACTAGACTTTTATTTAAGCTCTTTTTAAAAAAGAAAAAGAAAATTTTATATTACTTACTGGATAGTTTCAAATGTGCAGATGCAGAAATGAACTAACATATGCAGATTATGCTGAATCTCTGTTCTACCTTTTTGGAGATAGAAACAATTCTCCTTTTTTTGTCTGACAATAATTTATGCCCAGCCATGGGAAAAGATACCTGTTGGAACGACAACTCTTTTAGAACTCTCTAGCCAGCAGCAGTTCAGTACCCTTGGAGCAGTTGTCCAAAAAAGTAACTTTTCTCCATCTCTGCCTATACAAATATATTTGTAGAAAGGATACAGTTCAGTTAAAGAGTTGCATTTCTACCTTTGATGTGAATTTCATTGTTGTACCCTTTCACTCCCAAGAAGCTGAACTGGGCTACTTTCAGGAATTGAGTTATAAAGGGCTAATAGTGCTTATCTTGCTACCTTTTAAAGAAAGTGACTCTTGAGACAAAAGTATGTGGTTATTTTGTAAATGGACTAAAGTGCCCCCTTGTGTTCCTTCTCTGACTCTGCTATGGCTTTGATGCTTTCAATTTTATTTATGTGTTCTCTAGACTTTTCGTTTAACCTGTCAGGTAGAGTCTATTTCTTTCCTGTAAATCTTTTCTTCAACAAGACAGATAATCCATATTTTCAGGCTCCACTTGCACCTTGGAAACATTCCTATGCAGCGCCAAGAAAGCCCATCTTTTTTTTTTTTTCACAAATCCACCCATAAAATTATTTTGAATCCCAAGGATCATTAATAATGGGGTGTAAGGCTTCAATGCTAAATATATTTCCTTCACAGTGAACCTATGTGAACACCATGGAATATATGTCTAAGTGAAAGTATGTAGTGAAAGGGCCTGAGTCAAAGTGTTTGCATTGTGGTGTAAATCAGGTGTGGGCAACCAGCTTCCACCTGTATGCAGTAGGGGACATTGATTCAAGGGCCCTATATCAGAGTACATCCACCTGCAGTCAGTAGTAGGCAGGGCCTGGGTCTCCTTCCCCTCCCCCCAAGGTTCCTGCTAAGCTGAGGGCTCATGTGTGCGCGCACAACTCTGCTTCCCTCCATGCGTCTCCCTTTCTTCTCTGCACAGCGATCGCATTAGGTTCTGGTCGCGATGGAACCCCGCACTTGGGGGGGCGGAGTCACGAGAGAGAGAGGCGGAGCCCCACCCAAAGGGGCTGAAAATTAGAGGCTATGTTGCCTCACCTTTTTCTTCGCTTCTTCCACCACACAAGAAAACATACATATGCATTTGTACATATGTGTTGTGTGTGCACAAATGTGTACAAAATGCATGCACAAAGACAAACACCATGTATTGTTTCCCCCTCCTACTGCCGAGCATCAGGGGAAACACATGGAAGGATTACTGAAGTCCCATTATACACTTGCCATTTCCCATTACCGCCTAATTAATACTGGGGGAAGCTGAGGAACATGGAGCTGTACCCAGATCTAAGCAAGTGAGTAACAGGACTGAGGTTTGCAAACTACACATGCCAGTGAAGGAATGACTCTGTTGTTTTTTGTTATTTGTTGTAAACTGCCCAGAGTGGCCATATACCAGATGGGCGGTATATAAATCAAATAAATAAATAAAATAAATAAATGCATGAGGCCTGTGAGCTGTGGTTTGTCCACAGATCTTGTTAACTGGAGAAATGAGGAGTCTAGAAAGGGAAGCCACTGAAAAAAGGAAAAGGAAGTTGTCAGGTAGGAAGCCATAAGATCAAATTAGACAATGCAGATAGGATATTGTTAGAAGCTTAATGAAAGACATATTAGTATTTGGGGACTGTGATTTCTACAAGACTTCATGTCTGACCAAGCATACAAAGTCTTTATTTACCACCCAGTGACCAACCATAAAACAAAGCTAGCTTATTTGCAAGCTATGGGAGATGAGAGATGCTCTTGCTATGACAATCAGATATTTTTCACAGCTTCAGGAATTCCCACTTCTAATAATGTGCTCCCAATAATATTTACTTGACCCTCAGAGTTGAGCAACATAGTTACTGCAGCTTGCTAAAAAGACATCTGCCAACACATTCAGCTCGGTAAAAGATTGGACCTACATCCTCAAAGTATATAAGTGTTCCACATCAATGAAACACCTATCATGATTGGTATCTCAGTCTTCAGTTTGTGTGAGCACCAAAAAGAAGCAGACAATTTTCTAGAAACTATTGACAAAAGGATCAAGTCATACTAAAAACACGTAAAACATGCACTTTAAACTCTGCATTTTAAATAACTTACATTGTAAAGAAACCTGAGGACAAACTGGCTTGCTGCAAGTTTGAGCAGTAAGATTTAACTTGTAGCAGTTTATTAACGTATGTCCTACAAGTTGAGGCTTTTGCTGCTTAAACTTGATCTATAAAGGAAAACGTCTATATCTACATATTAAAAAATGAATTGTGAGTTTAAGAAGGCATATATTACTATAAAGTAACTTTTCCTCCCAGATTCAGTATGAAACAAGGTACAAACATGCAATTTAAAAAAATCATGTATGTATTAAGAAAAACAAGAAGCTAAGCAGTGTGTCTTGACTAATCTAAATGCTGCAAAAATTGAAATATTCAAGTCACATTCAGAAGCAACAGCAATAATAAAATAAACATCAACATTGTATTCAGGCAGGAAAACAAGATCACAGGGTTATCACTCCGATTTTGCCATGTGTGTGACAATAGAAAGAGAGGCAAGTTCAAGAGAGCAACCTCATCAGATGCCAATGCATTTGAGATGAGAGGGTAATCCAAGCAATGGCTCAGGAAAGGCCTTTAGGTTTATAGCATGCAAAGAGCACAATTAGTTTTTCTTTTCAGGGTTGGCTCCATCAGAACACTGTGTTACACAGACATCAAGACAAATGAATACAGCCAATCACATTAAAATAAAATATGAAAGTAAAGAGTTTACTTGACGTCAGATGTGCATCAAGGAGTCTGTTGGCAAAGAGCAGGTAGAATATCTAGCCTTGATAAAGATACTGGATTTGATATCCAAAGTATGCCATCAACCATATGCAGCTCATAATCAGGTATGGAAGGAGCACCCCGCCTGAAATGTCGGGGTGACGTGGCCCCCTGCTTGATCCATGAGTTACCCTGGTGGCAGCAACACCAGGGATTTATTTATTGTTTGTTTTCTATCACCTTCTGTCTCATGGATGAAGAGCAACTTAGCAATAGTTCTAAGTATTAATACTAGAAATGGATGGATCAGATTGGTATGGTTCCAATTCATGTCCATTTCCTATGTGTTTATTCACAAGTGTACGCCATCCTGTGGGTTAAACTATACGATATGCTTACCTTACACTGGGAGGCAGTACTCTCTTAAGCAATGGAAGCTGGCTGTTTATCTCAGCACAGTCTTTTCTTCACCTCCGTGTTGCAGCACACTATGTTTTATGACTGATCATCAGAAGACAAATACTTAATTTGCAAGTCTGATTACTCAGGCACATTGCTCCAAGGAAATTCTGTCACTGGAGATAAAGTATGCTAATCGCAGGAAATATACAATTTCCTTAATATTGAATCTGACCCCATTTCAACATGGCATTGCTCTTCATTGTTGTAACACCTTCATGGTTTATAATGGTACACAAAATGTGCATTGTTACATATTTTTCCACAATAATTTTTTTTACATATATTTTGTCCTTAAACACATGCTTTAATCCATTTTATCCTACAATGCACTTTTTGGCCTGCATTTTGATAGGGTTTCATTAACTAATAGCTGGGTGGTTTAGAAACCTGGCTGCAGAGTCAGAAGTTGGCAGTTTGATTCCCCACTGTGCCACTTAGCGGAAGAGCCAGCCTGTGTAGCGATGGACAAGCTGAACAGTCCCAGGATGCCCTCAGAAGAGGGGAATGGTAAACCACTTCTGTGTATTCTTTATCTAGAAAACCCTATAAAGGGTCACCATAAGTGAGAATTGATTTGATGGCATGCAATTTTAAATATTATTTATGAATTGAGAGTTGTAGGACAAAATTTGGAGAAGTACAGAAAGGAATGAATAGTTTTGTTCTAGTCTCCATTCTAATAGGAGGAATAGATTGGTTCACTTAAAAAAATCCCTCACTAGAAGGCTCAGTGGGCCTATCACCCAAATATGAGAAAACATTCACTTTTGGACTACAGGTCCCAGAATACTCCAAGCAACAAGGATAGTGACCATGCAGGCTTGATTACCCTGGGAACCATTGTCCAAAAAAGGTTAGCATATTGTTTAAATCAAACAGCCTGACAGGCGAAGGCCATTAAACAGAATGTAAGGAAAAATGAAGGGAAAGAGACATTGTATATATAAAATATCTGTGAAAGTCACCCAAGGACAACATCTTTGCAATCAGCAGCTTGATTAAGACATGCTGCAGAAGGGCAAGGAAAGAATGGAGTCGTCTTCCCAAATGTGTCTCTTCTCTGTCAGCAGCACGGGCTGTCAACAGCAACACTGGAAAAGGTACCGCACATGGAGAGAGCGTGGAGAGCTCAGTAGACGTCGATGGGAAGACTTCAAAGGTTTATATGGGTTGAGATACAGTAGTTCTGCTAGTAAATATGCATGAACTTGGTTTCCACAACATGTTTTGGAAATTACTCACTAGCAAAATGGCAGTTTAAAAAAAAACCTTTTTAAAATATCTTGAGCCTTGGCTGTCACTATGTTTCTCCACAGGCTATTTACAAAATTTTAAACGACTAGAATTTCCACTTGGCAACATATCCTTGGAGGCTGCTTCAAGTTTTCAAGTTCTGTTTGTTCGTCCCAAAGGATTTAGAGATGTTGCTTTCTCACTCATTCCGCGCTGCAATAAAAACTGAAAAGCAGCACATCTGCCAGGCTTTCTGCCTGGCTGTGAATGAAAATAACTTGGTCTCTCCTTTGTTGTTCAGTCAAGGGTTGCCCTCTGCTGGCAAGAGAGGAGAACAGCAAAGGAAAACAGTGCACTTTGGGCAATCTTACCAGGTGTGTTACATGAATGATCTTTGAAGGTCAGGAAGACTGTTGTTGTTGCTGCTGCTGCTGTTTTTGTTATGAGCCATCAAGTTGCTTCTGACTCATGGAGACCCTATGAATGAGTGCTCTCCAAAATGTCCTGTCCTCAGCTGCCCTGCTCAGCTCTTGCAGACTCAAGCCAAGGCCGGCATGTGTTGCTCAAGTAGAGGACAGCCAGGTCTAAGAGAAATGGGGCTTCATCATTAGACCCTCTTCCAATGCCAGGTGGTCAAACTAACCATGGCACCAAGTCGCAATTCGAGTTTAGATGTGCACTGGAGAAGCCAGTCTATTGCAGTCCAGCTCTGTAGTAGTGTGTGTGTGTGAGAGAGAGAGAAGTATTATTTATAGCAAGTGCAAAAGTGAGAGGCATCCTTTTCCTTTCCTTCTCCTGAAAAGTCTTGTACAATAAGTGCCAGGGACAGTTTTTACCCTCATGAGAAGTATTTCCTGAATCCACATCCTTCCCTTCTTTCCACGACGTTTGCTATGAGCTTTAAGAGCTTAAGCCATTCAAGTTTGTTTCTTATTTGGTACTTCATTCCTCATTCTTTCAAACACATGTTTTATAATTTCATGATGCTACTGTAGGCTGAACTGATAAATCAGACAGACTGCCTCCTTTGGATCCCATGCCAGGGCTTGGAAGTGATGAGTTACAAGAAGCATCGCTGCTTGTAATAGAACTACGTTTTCCGTTTCTGTTCTGTTCTGTTCCATAATAAGGGCATAATGAAGATACATTTCAAAAGTTATAAAACGAGTGGGCACAATGTTCATCTTTCTTCGTGTACAGGTAGCAGCAGCATTTTCTAGTTATTTTAACAGCTTATTAGAGGCGTTCTTTTCTATACTGGGAAGGACAAACAGATGTGTCTCACAGACTGTTTTTGAGGCCCCAAGTCCCACCCCCCATTCTGGGCAGGGGGGGAAGCATTTCCAATTTTTAAAATGTTTTTCTGCTCCTGAAAGCCTACAAAGTGACAGGTTTGCCTGACAGATGGCTATTCCCCCACCAAAGCATTCGTAAACAAAACCCAAAATCGTTTTCTGTTTTGATTTTTTTTCCCCAAAGCACTGCATTTTAAAAAAAAAAAAAATTTAATGGTCATTTCCAGGCCTGGGTGGGGCAAGTGCTAGGGATAAAAATTTGACGCCTAGGTTTGCCAACTGACTGGAGAGCTCCATGAGTCACAGTGCCGGGGCAAGGAATTCAATTCTCTTGTCAGGTCAGAGAATCTGAGCCCTAAACATCTCCCTAAGAGCCCTGTAGAAGTTTTTAGACATCCAGGGAAAAATCAGAAGCCTGTGTTTTTCACAGCTGGCATTTATCCCTGCAAAAATGTTAAATCCAGAGTGAAATCAGACAACCATTTCCAATCATATCAAAATTCTTCTGGATATTAAGGGATAAGTTGTTTCATTGTAGCCATGATTCCCAGCAACATTAGTTTATCTAATTCTACAAGCTTGATTTATCCATATTGCTTCTGAGTTCCATATGCACAAACATACTTCAAAATTGTTGAAATCATCCAAAAGTCTCACAGATTTTTTTTAAAAAAAATGTAGGCACACATGCTTAAAATATATATGAAAACTAAAGTTGCAAGCAAATACTTAAGTTAGAGTTAGAATTCAATACAAAATACAGAAGCATAAAAAGTACAACAAAAAACCCTAAAAATAATGTTTTAATTACATTCTAAAAATGCAAGACCTTATAGCCTAAAAGGCATACTTAAAAAGCAAAGAATACATCTCTAAAACACATCCTTTAAAAGTAAAAAGCATCACAATTTTGAGTAATCTTTAGCTTTTAATGATATTACTGGACACACAGAGAAAATTATTCTAAGTGGTCACCCAGCCAAACCAGTTTGACTCTATGGAGGAACTACTGCTGTTATTGCCACTGCTACATGATGCGTGATGCTTTTTAGTATCTGTCTTGTTGGTATCCAGAATGTGTGTTGTGGTGTCTCCCGCCTCGCTATATGAATATTTCTCTCAGATGTTTGCATTTCCCTTCTGCTGGGCCTGAAAATTACAGGGTCTTGATGTACAATGAAAAAAATTATAATAGAAATTTCTATTGCTTTTACGACTTCTGTACTTACAATTTCTGTAAATCAGAATCTGACAAGCTGACATCATGACAATAAGCACTGTTATTTAGACTAACAGTTAATGAACTGTTGTGTTACACAGATTGTAAATTACAGGATTGTAAAATTAAGGCAGAGCAAGTTATAGGATCTGGAAACACCACCTACTGGTCACATTAACACATTGCAATGTTTTACATATTGTAAACCAATAATCTCAATGCCCTTTCAATTCTCTCTTTTATTTACTTCTACACTGAACTGTCAGCCACGAAAGAAATTCTTTTGCAAGGCAATGTTATTCTACAGTGGCATTGCTTTCAGACTTGGCTGAAGCTGGCTGATGGTTTTGCTGTGTCTTTTAGTAAGCAGCTGTTCAAACCTCATTTTTAAAATAGGGAATGGTAAACCACTTCTGAGTACTTTATACCTTAAAAACTCAAGAAAAGGTTGCCATGTGTCTAAATTAACTTGATGGTGCATAATTCATTAATTCATCAGGATTGCCAAAGTTTTCTTCCCCTGCTCTTAACTGCCATTCATCCTGTGAATAGCCATGCCTTCTGGCCAGACACAAGGCGTGGGCCATGACTTTACAAAAAAGTTGCTTGTTACTTTCAGTTGAATTCATTCATAATGCACAATACTAAGAGACAAACTTCTGATATCACTTGTTAATAATCTGTTACTCTTTACTTACTTTTGAATTTTTTAAAAAAACCTTGAAAAATACAGAAATGGCCAAAATACAAAAAAAGCTCAAAAGTCTCCAGAATGACTCCCAAAAAAGATAAGAATTAGGAATAGCAGGTGAGCACTACTTGTTATATACATCAGGAGTAACAATCTTACTTACAAGTCACTGCATAACTTTTTAAAAGTAGCAATCCTGATAACATGTTTTATTCCAGAATGTACTTCGTTACAGATGACATCCACACCTAAAATATACTGCTGTCCAGCTCTGGTTAGGCTCTGTTGTGTGTGTATTTATGTGTGTGTGTGTGTTTAAAATGTCTTTTTCTTCTAATTCATGATGCCATAAACTTGGGGAGTTACACATGTGTAGAAACTACTACCATATTTTAATGGTCCCATTCAGCTTCAAAACTATTAGAAGAAATTGTTCCCTTATACTTCCCAGAATCATAAAATTGTACGGCTAGAACAGACCTAAGGCTCATTCAGTCCAACCCTCTTCAAGTATAGGGAATCTATAGCTTAAACATGCCTAAGAGATGGCTATTCTCCTTATGCTTAAAAATATTTACTGAATTATTTTTACTGAAGGGAATCTGATGCCTGAACCTCTCCCTAAGGGTCATGCAGAACTTTATAGATGCCTACAGCAGTGGTCCCCAACCTTGGGCCTCCAGATGTTCTTGGACTACAACTCCCAGAAGCCTTCACCACCACCTCTGCTGGCCAGGATTTCTGGGAGTTGAAGTCCAAGAACATCTGGAGGCCCAAGCTTGGGGATCACTGCTCTAGAGCAGTGGTCCCCAACCCATTTGACACCACGGACCAGTTGGGGGAGGACGGGGTCCGTGTGCGGGGAAGGAGGGGAAGACGGGGCACCCCCCACGCTCACGCACATGCACAAAGGGGTGGGGGCACGCATGGGGGCATGCACTCACGCACATGCGCGAATGGGCTGTGTGGGGGGTGGGAGATCTGTCTCCATGGCTCAGTCCGGCCCAGGCCACGGACCGGCACCAGCTGCGGACCAGGGGTTGGGGACCCCTGCTCTAGAGAACAATCAGAAGCCTGTGTTCATCATAGCTGGCATTTATCCCGAAAGTAAGAGGAATATTTTGCACCTTTTACAATTTACACCCTTTTTCTGAATATCCTTTTAATTTCTTTGTCCCATGTAAGACAGACAAAATGAATATCCAAGAAAATCTCGACTTTTCTTCTTCTTTTGAATAGGTGCATGCAAGCAGATATAAATGTGTTATATTGGTTGTCTATCTATTGAATATCCAAAAATGTAACTGTAAAATTTTAATACAATGTTATAGGAATATAACTATGAAAACTTAATGAACTAAATGGAAAATATAAGTAAGTACTCTAACACTTTAAAATGATCTAATAAAAATTAATATGGTGCTTAAGAGAGAAATAATAAGACTGTAACTAATGAGTTACAAATACATATGCAATAATAAAAATTACAGAAGCATATTCTGTAAGTTACAAAAAAATAATTCTCCATTAAGTCACATCTAGGAAAATATCTTAAGAAACTGTGTAGTTCATAGACTAGAACTAGAGCATAAGTGATTATACAGTCACATCAGCATGTGGGGGGGGGGGGGAATCTTAAAACCATCCCCGGAGAGTTTTCCCCCTCAAACAGTGCTCTCCTGGTGTATTTTGCTCGTTGCCCTGCTGTGTTTTCTGGCTGTTATTTATACCCTTATCTCTGCTTCATCAGTTGTCAACAATACTTTCTGCAGGGCCTGGAAATCCAAGAGCCTTGTGCACCAACAAATAAAAAAATGTAATAGAAATTGTTATTGTCCCTGTGTTTTCTGTAATTCCAAGGGCCTGTAACTCAGAATCTGGCAGGCTGCCACTAGGATGATAATGTCACTGTTTTGATTAGAATTTTGCAAACCCTGGAGGAATAAAGGCCTGAAAAATAAAGGCTCTGGCACACCAAGATATTGTAACACCACGTTGCTGTAGTTACAGAGAATGCAAATAATAGGACCTGCAAAGACCACCTTTAGTCATATTAACACGTTGCAATATAAATTCATTCTACTTATTTCAATACACTTTGAATTCTCTTTTGTTTATGCTTTGTTATCATTTGTAAAACACATTCAACTATCAGGGATGTTATGGTACAGTGATCTTACTTGGCTGAGAGTTGGCTAATTGTTTTGCAGTGACTTTAGTGAACTATTGGTCAAGTCTCAATTTTAAAAGCACTTTCAATTTTCAGGGCTACTTTTTCCACACACTCATTAATTGTCTTAATTGTTCTTCCTCATATCTAGTCTAAGTCTCCTTTCCATCTGAAGCCATTGGTTCAGGTTATTCTTACCTACAGTAACTACCATGTGATGCACAATTACATTCTTCCTCTTCGTCAGTGCAAGCCATGGGAAGCAGGAGGAGAAGAAGCTGTTCTTCAGACAAAAAATCCTGGTTGACTAGTTCTAAATAAGAAGCTGAAGGTAAGCTGGGATTTATTGAAATATGTCCAGATGATATGCACTTGGTCAGTAAGAAATTTTGACTGCTGGATGTTGAATAAATGCACCAAGTGGAAGTATTCTTCCATCCACTCTTCATTTATGCAATTGAAATAAAGAACTATTGCAGGGATGGTGGGAATCCAGGCATGTTCCCCAGTTCTATGCCCTCTTTTCCTGAACTACTACTCTGCACCTGGCTCCAGCCTCTGGACTTCATGGTTGTAGTACATACTGGCATAGATCCTGCAGACTTGAAATCTATGCAGCCCTATTACAAACTTTACATAAATTCCGGGCTTTGTTTTTCCCCTGTGGTTCTAGAATGCGATCCAAAGTTGTTGTTCAAACAAATTATTCCATACAGCAGAATTAAGTACAGCTATAGTTGTGCTACACTGCACCTACTAACAGTAAACTATTATCATAGTTGTGTGGCGATAGTTTCATGGTTACATAGCTAGGTTGCACTGACTTAGTTGCATCTGAGCAGAGTCTGGAGTAGGGATTTGGGGTGGGGCATGTAGTAACTCTTCCATTCAGGTCTAGAAGGGACAACAAATGCCTTTGGCTCACTTCTTAAATGGTGTGTCTCTAAGCCAGTGCACAAACTAGGGGAAACAGTTCTGGGTTGTTCAAATGCTCCATGGGCCTCATGTTAATAAAACTGTAGCAGTTTGCTGTCATTATAAAGGGCAATGTTGGTGCATATAAGCTGGAACTTTACTGGTGTTTTGTCAAACGTTTAACTGGCTGGCCCGCTCAAACTTCCACCAGTAAGAAGGTCTAGTAAGAGGTCACTAGAAAAATTGATAGATTAACATGTCTGGTCTTAATTTTTCTTTTATAAAAATTATAACATGCAAACCCCAGCCCCTTTGTTTTTGTTGTCAAATTGCCTCTGATTTATTGTAATCCTGTGAACGAGGACAAAAGGTCCTGTTGTTAACAACACTGCTCAGGCCATGCATACTCATGGCTATGACTTCCTTTATTGAGTCAGTCCATCTCATATTTGGTCTTCCTCTTTTACTGTTGCCTTTAATCTTTCCCATATTGTCTTTTCCAGATATTGTCTTTTCCAGATTATTTTGTGCCTTGTCAAGCTACCTATATACTGTCAGAGAAGATGCCTCACACTGCCCAATGGTAGGGCTAATCCTGTACTTGGAGTAAAGACAAAATAAAAACAAATCGACAATATATTAATTCTGTGCTGCTGTTGTGCCCAAGGTGCTCATATTGGTTGTTCTTCAACCATGAAATAAAATAACAGGCATATGATAGTTTTACCTGAGGTCATCCTAGGAAGTGGGAATTTTAATGAAGATTTCCGTAATCAAAATCTATACTGCACAGGAGAAGATGTGGCTATTGGGGCTTTCAGCTAAATTTGACCATATTTGGCAATGTGTAGTCCAGAGTTTTCCAGGCACTGGGTTAATCTTCATCATGCAACAGTCAGTCACATTTTCAGTAAAACCAACACACACTGGAATCCCTTCAATCTATGAAAAAGGCATTCATGTGGAAACACTGGTTTTGCTTTGTATATCCCACACAATCCTAACCTGCCAAAAAAAGACACTCTTCTACAAGAAGCATCAAACATGTGAAGAAACCACCACTGCCACCACCCATATTTATTTCTGACCCTTTGTGTACCAAAGCCTTTAGAGGACTGCCATGAACCCTTTGTCAGCATTGTGTATGTGTGTCAAAGGGAGTGTCAGCTGAAGGAACAACGGCAATACCATTAGGTCAGCATATCGGAGAAGAAGCATTTCCCAGCCTCCCTTCAAAGGAACTATTCAACGTTCCTTTGAATTAACACATGCTCTTTAAAGAATCACAATACTCCCAGAAGCAAAGAAAGCAGCATGATAAAGGCAAGGGTGGATGTCATGTCAAGCAGCAGTATCTCAGGATGATGTCCATCTTGCCCCCCTATTCCCCATACAATCATAGGTGCATTTCTCTCCAAATGGAACAAAAAGGACTGGGGCACAGCAAAAAAAAAGAGTTCAGTTTGTGATGAAAGCATAAAACCTGGTACATCCTAAGGCCATCCTGTGAAACTCAATGTTAGGGAGGCATTCCTACCATTCTCAAAATTCCAATTTGCAGCCAATTATGGTACTAGTTCAGTTGCTTTTGAAATGCATCAGAAGGCCGGAAGCACAGAGAAACAGTGAAGCCACACCCCTCCATTTCTATATATATAGGAGTAAAACAGAGTTAGTTAAATTGCAAAAGAAGTGATGTTATTTCTCATTAGTTTACAATCATAATAGAACATAGTTATCTTATTGCAAAAAGGAATTGCTTACAAGTGACTTGATATATGCATCTAGTTATTTTCAAGCTCTGCTACACAATATCAAGGACGAACAGCATGTTTGGATATTCAACTTTGTTGTGTTGAATGCTTTAATAGTACTCAAGAATGTGAGACCTCTTCTTCTGCAGGTCTGGTTTAGATTTTCTGCTTATTTAAGGTGTCTATTATTACAAACGATGGCTATGAAAGCTGCAGGGGGGGGAAACAAGAAAAGCGGAGGAGTACTAACACAGATTTCCTTCTTTTTCTTTTAAGGACTTTCCTGCCTTATGGAAAAATTAGAAATTTGGATAAACATTTAAAATATCCATCCATTAAAATACTTAATTTTTTTTGGAGTGAGTGAAATACTATTTCACTCAAAATATAAAGATTTTTTTATGTAAAACAATATTACAGGGGAAATAATGTGTATATATATGACTATAGTATTAGTGCATTCAACATCACATTGATTGTAAACTAATGAGAGATAATACCACTTCTCTTGTAATTTAACGGGCAACTGTGTATTTTATATGTGTGCATGTGCGTGCTCCACTTCCGTCCCCCAGCCAGCCTGGCTATTATCATGCTTGCTCAGAGATTCCAGGAATGGTACTCTAACACAGTAACTTACCCAAGTGCTGCAATGGCAATATAGGACCTTTGTGGTGAGGGGCCATATGACACAGACGAGCCACTGCGGAACAACAGTGTCTCTTCTAGGAAGCCCTTAGAGCAGGGGTCTCAAACATGCGGCCTGCGGGGCCATTTGTGGCCCGCCAGACGATAGTTTCTGGCCCCCGCCTTGCCTGCCCCCCCTGAAGCGCCCACGCGTCCTCTGCTGTCAAGAGTCAAAAAAAGCCTCGCCTCGCTCACCAGCTCTCTCCCAAGACAGCGCCTCTTGCACCCTCCATCCGGAACTGCAGCCTGCCAGCCAGCCCGCCTGTATGCCGGCTGGCAGGCTGCAGTTCCGGATGGAGGGTGCAAGAGGCACTGTCTTGGGGGAGAGCCAGCGAGCAAGGCGTGCTGCCGGCCCTTTTCCCCGAGTGCCCGAGCCAAGCCGCCAACACCAGCTGCCGCCGCCGCCTCTTCCAAGGAAGCGGCTCTCTGGCTCTCTTTCTCTCTCGGCACCCCCAGCACCAGCCCAGCCAGCGGCCGTCTCAGTGCCCGGCGGTGCTTCCTCCTCCTCCTCTTCGTCCTGCTTCAGCCGCCTCGGCTCTGGAGGCTGCCTGGGCTCGCCTTGCAAAGTTTGCTCCTCTGTCGTGGTGGGGGTAGCTGCTGCTGCTGAGTGCGCCTTTTTTTGAGGGGGGGCCCTCAGAGGAAGGTTGCCGGACCTCCGTGTGGATGTGTGTGTGTTTGTGTGCGTGCGCGTGCACCTGTGGGGGCCCCCGCCCCGTTCTGTTTAATTTCGTGGGTACTGGTGGGGGCTTTTCTCCTTTGGCAAGGCGAATTCTGTGAGGGTTTTTTTTAAATTTTATGTCGTGCCCTCCTCCCCCCGGCTAGGCGGTTTCCGGCACTCCCTCCCTTCTCCGCTTCTTCGTCCTGCTGCTGCTGCTGCTGGTGGTGGTGGTGAAGGAGCCGGAGGGGGTCGTGGCCAGGCGACGAGGGCTCGCGCGCCCCCTCCTCCTCCTTGGAGCCCCAGCCGGGCTAAGGAAACTCCCGGGCGGCTTCCTCGGGCTCTTGCTCCGCTTGGCGGAAAATCTGATGCGGCCCAGCCTCACCCAGACTCTGCCTCCAGCGGCCCCCAGGTAAATTGAGTTTGAGACCCCTGCCTTAGAGAGAGATTCTTCCCTCGCAGTAAAGATTAGCATTTTTACCAACCAGCCATGTGTGTGTTTGCCTGTTATGGGATATTTTATTGGATTGAGTTTATTTGGGATTGGATGGCTGGAGGGGGGGGGGAGGTTATTGGGTTTTGTATATTACTGTCAGCCCCCCAGAGTACTGCTTTGCACTCAGTTGGGTGGTAAACAAATAAATGAAACAAACAAACAGTAGGAGAGGTGCCTGCTTTCAGGCCTAATTTATGGGCTTTCCAGGGCATCTGTTGTTGGGCTACAGAATGCTGGACTAGATGCCGCAAACCCCACCACAGTTTGAAAATGTTACTTGTGTGGACTTCAATGTCCAGTGGCCATGCTGACTGGAGGATCCCCAATATTGTAGTCCAAAAAAAAAAAAAAAAGCAACTTTACAAATCCTGGATCCAGTAGGTTTCCTTCTGTATTCTTAGTATGTTTAACACAAGTTCCCTTGTCATTTATTACTGATGTCCAATCAAGGATAATCAACACATACATTCTGTGTAGAGGCACTAGTGGTATATTAAAAGGTTAATAACACGAATCACTCAAGCGTACCATCAAAAACCATTTTATTTAATCTCTGATGCAATACAAATCAACTAGTGTCTCATATTCAGCTAAATAAATAGCAATCAGGTCATCACAGAACATCTGGAAGAATGTGAGATTCAACACTATCTTTCTGTATGATATGAATAGAAAAATCTCCACTGGCATTTCAAGAAAGCAAATACTACATTATACATAAGAAGGCAAAGTACAAGAACAACAAGGCAGCACTGACAGTTTTTCAGGAACTTTTCCATCCACACTCACATCACCCCTGCTATGCTTTTTCTGGAATACCCTCTCCCTCCTGGTATGTTCCTTGTATCCCCAGAACATACAGTGGGAGCAATAAAACCCGAACCAGCTTTGTGATTGTTATAAGAAGACAGAAATGGGGGAAATGATTGCCATCTCACAGCTTCTTGGTAGTTTTCAGTGTGGTCCAAAAGGGTTGGTTCAAAGGGAACAAAGCAAGAGTAATCAGATTCTTACAAGTCTCTCACACAGCTTTGCTTTTTCATACAACTCCTTATCCATCTTGAATAAGGGAACATGTATGCTGCTCTAGTACATCAGGCTTAGCATGAGGCATAATTGGGCAAAGACAGCATTTGAAAGGGTGATTAATGACTGCAGAAGTGTGCTGGTTGAAAGAACATTGCTGAACATTGTCACTGCAGCTTTTGCTCACTTAAATGCAAGCTAGATGGAGCATTACCTTACTGTAAGTCAGAATTGACTTGATGGCCCATGATTATTAATTATTATCAATATAGAAATAGGAAATGCTTAGTGTCTAGTTGCTGTTGGACTGAAGCTCTCTCACCACAGGACATGCTAGCTAGTGCTGATAGGAGTTACAGACACACCATATCTGGAAGGTAACATATTCCTCACCTGAGCCCTGAGAATTTTGTCTTGACACTACAAAATCCATCCATCCATCCATCCATCCATCCATCCATCCATCCATCCATCCATCCATCCATCCATCCATCCATCCATCCAACTTCTATACTGCCCTTCTGGCTACCAAGGCCCCTCTGGGCAGTACACAACATGGTAAAACAAACAACACTTTAAGAAACATAAACATAATTATACAAAAAACAAAATTAAACATCCTAATCCACATCCACAGAAGACAACGTCGAAATAACTAAAATTAATTTTAAAAGGCAAGATAGCAGAACAGGTGATATAAGTGCTAAAAAAAACCCTCTCCGCTATGATGGTGTAATCTCCGGGAAAGCCTGCCCAAATAACCAAGTTTTCAAGGATCGTTTGAAAATTCCCAGTGAAGGGGCCAGGCAAATTTTGGGCAGAAGATTATTCCGGGGGGGGGGGGGGGGACCACTGAGAAGGTCCAGTTTCTGGTCTTCCCTTTCCGAGTCTCTCTTGGGGTCAGTGCTCTCAACTGCCCAGCCTGGGAAGATCAAGTAGGTCAAACAGCTCTTACTGGAAGGAGGCACTCTGCCAGGTATCAAGGTCCCAAACCATATAGGGCCTTGTATGTCAGCATCATCACCTTGAAGCTGGTATGGAAACGGATAGGTAACCGGTGCAATGCAGCCATGGTAGGAGAGATATGATGGTATTTCTTCACTCCACTTGCTAATCTGGCTGCCATATTCTGGACCTACTGAAGTTTCCATAGCAGCCTCATGGGCAGCCCCACGTAAAGAGCATTACAGTAGTCTAATTTCAAGACTACCAGTGCATGGACTACCATAGTGAGGGACTTGGTGTCAAGGTATGGACGCAGCTGGGCAATCCACCTCAGGTGGACAAATGCAGAACTGACCACGGACACTACCTGGGACTCCACTGATAGCACTGGGTCCAAAAGTATGCCCAGACTACGAACCTCATCCTTAGTAGAGAGTAGACCCCCCAAAAGAAAAGGGAGGTTCCCCAAACCACAGACACTAGGGGCACCCATCCACAGGACTTCCATCTTGTCCGGGTTCTGCCTTAGTTTATTATCCCTCATCTACCCCAGCACAACATCCAGGCAGTGTTCAAGGGATGGAATGGCATCCACTGCAGAAGGGTGAAATAGAGCTGGGTGTCATCTGCATATTGGTGACACGAAACTCCAAAATTCCTGATGACCTCTCACAGCAGTCTCATATAGATATTGAACAACAATGGGGAGATTATCAACCCCTGAGGAGCTCCACAATTACGAGTCCAAGGGGTGGACATTTTCTCCCCAAGTTGCACTCTCTGAGCACAATCTTCTAGGAAAGACCAAAGCCAGGACAAAGGCACACCACCGATCCCCAACCCAGAGAGCCTTCCCATGATACTGCAGTCAATGGTATCGAAGGCCGCTGAGAGGTCAAGGAGGACCAGCAGGGGTATTTTGCCCCTGTTGGCCTACCTCAAAAGGTCATCCTGTAGAGTGACCAACGTCGTCTCAGTGCCATGATGTGGCCTGAACCCAGACTGGAAAGGGTTGAGGGCATCGGTCTCCTCCAGGAGTGCATGGAGAACTTGCATTTCTCCCTATGTCATCATACTTTAGTTCACACTATCCTGTGCCAAACTCTCCAAGGGTTAGGAATGATGGCAATAGTAGTCCATCAACATCTGGAAGAAGAGAATTTTTCCAACCTGTCTTCCTCTACCAGAACAGGGCCTATGATTTAAAACATCCCACATATTACAGCTTTCACAGGTTATATGCCAATACAAAGATGTTTTGACTGTAGGGGCTGACTTTGGCTCCCTTGTCATTAGGACATAAGATTTATATAAAGGAAAGGTGTAACATTATATCAGCAAAACTAGATGACGCCAAGTTTGGCGCACCATTGTCTGCAATACCTAAACAATCAGCCAATATTTGTCAACTCTTCTATATTGCAATAGTTTAAACCACCAAAGTTCAAACAGCCGTAAATGTGAACATGAAGAACTGGAGATAAACATTGAACAACTAGGACATCAAACATTCAATTACTAAGCACTTGATAAAAAATGCTTAAGCATTTTTTCCTATAAAAATTATCCTTCATATGACTAATAGGACATTTACACAATGCTTATGGACACTTGTTTTATAGTTCCAGGTTGTATGGTTTTTATGCTGAATACTACATTCATTTTTAGGTGACTGACATATGCAGAGTAACCTGTTCCATTTCTGAATCAAGATTTAAAGCACTGGCATATAGAGCGCACTGCACTTATTACACAAATTACTTTAGGACTAGCAGATTTTTTAAAAAATATATTGTAACTACTTGCTAACACTGGCAAAAAAAAGGATACCAAAACACTACTGATGTTCTTCATTTGAGTCACAATTTATTAGAAGGGGTGCACTAATTTGCAAGTACCACTAAAATTAAAAGCATTCCAGCTGTGATAGGTGACCATATGCTATATGTGAGGAAAAAAAGAGAATTAAGGTGGTGTGTACAGAATTACCTTTGATAAGCTGTAGTATAAACTTGAACAGCAAATATGTATGATAAATAAACAAATAGGAGCAGAATGATTACGCTGATCTTCAGGTATTTTTGCATGTGTTTCAAGGAACTGTCTGTGCCTACTGCTTGACAAGTAGAATCAAGGAACTGAAACTTTCTGGCATCAGAATATGGTCACTAACTTAATTCCTGTTATTCAAATGATATGGGGGGGAATCAAAGTTGCAACTCTTGAGTTCAGAGCGTATTCCTTTAAAATCAGGGGAATTACCTTCATTGTTCTTGCTGACCTCAGCTTCTCCCACCTGATGCTCTCTCATTGGACTACAACACCCATTAGCCATGCTGTTTGGGACTGAGGAGAGTTGCAAACCAAAACATCTGGAAGGTACAAAACTAAACAGTAGTTTACCTTTTTATTCATGACAGCCATCTAGGCAATGCTACACAGATATAAACTTAGAACTCTGTATGATTGATCAAGCAAAATTTCTAAGCTTGAAACTACATGGGTAAAACCCATATTCCAGTATCAATCGAAGGCTTAGAGCAAGTCCTATGGCAGTCTTCCTCAGGTTGGCACCTTCCAATGTGTTGGGCAATAACTCCTATCACTCCCAGTGAACACATGGTCCAACATATCTGGAAGGCACCTGATTGATAAAAGACTTCCTTTGACCAACTATTCTCATTATCAGTTGTATTTCTGTAGATTTTACTATGTTGAACTATTACTATACAATGCCAAATCCTGTAGCTTAGCATAGTAAATTGCACTGGAGAAGGCACATTGAATCAATGGGGATTTGATAACTCAACTCTTCCACAATAAGCATATTTGAATCAATGGAACTTATGGAGGAGATGACTCACCAAATTCTCATTGATTCAGCTGCCTGCTCTAGTGCAATCTACTACTCGTATGCTAAGAAAGGATTTTCTTAATTGTGTGGGGATATTTCTTGGTGCAGTGGTTAAACTGTTGTACTGCAGCCAAAACTGCTCACAACCCAGGGTTCAACCACAGGTAGCTGGCTCAAGGTTGACTCAGTCTTCTATCCTTCCGAGGTCAGTGAAACGAGTATCCAGCTCACTTGGGGGGGGGGGGGGGGAATGTGTAGCCTGCATAATTAACTTGTAAACTGCCCAGAGAGTGCTGTAAGCGCTATGGGGCGTTATGTAAGCAGAACACTTTTTTATACCTTAGTAATCTATAATCTTAGAACTGCATCATCAAATCCAGCCTCTGTCAAGGACACCCAGTGGGGAATTAAACTCCTACATCTGTCTCCAGAACCAGATAACTAAACTACTGAGCTATCCAGCAGTTCTTTTGACCAGTGTGTTATTTGTATCTTCTCAATTAAACTTCAGTTCATTTATAATCTTTTGTGCAAATACAATACATCTGGTATTTTCACTACCATTTATTTAAAATCTTCTAAACTTTTCAACAGAAATTCATCATTATCCTTTGCAAATATATTGCTTCCCAGGCACAATGTTTCTACCTTTTGATTTAAGATTGATCAAAACAGAGATTAGCCAGACACACTCATTAGCAAACAAGGCCTTTGTGCATCAAGAGTGGAATGCAGAACGATAACTTCATACAACATCGGAATCCACAAGACAAACAGAAAACTCAAATGGATTTTTCAAACGCAGAGCAAACAGAAAAAAAAGGAGTTAAGAAATCTAGGCTAAGAAGTGTCCAACCAAACAGACTAGCTAAACAAACACATCCTTTCATAAATAGTTGGACTGGACTGGTACAATGTTTGGGAGTTGGCGGAGTATACAAAGATGGCCTTATTGCAGAGCCAAGGGCCTATAAACAATCTTTGGATCAAATTAAGCTCAATCTTGTTTAAATCAATCCCTAAATACTTCAGACACATTCTTTATTGGTCCAATTGGTAGTTTAAAAGATGTGCTGGTTTTCTGTGTCAGGAGGATGAACAAATATCAAATAAGGCAAGGCTAACTTCATCTGTTTAAGATCATGAAGAGTCCTGCCAGATCAAACCAAAGACCTATCCAGTCCATCTTTTTGTTTATTGTTCTGCTGATTTAAGCAAGATTGAGCTCAGCTTGACCCAACCAGAGGTCTATGGGGAGCCCACAAGCAAGGCCTGAGCACTACAGCACTCCCTGCTCATGTTTTCCAGCAACTGATATGCAATGGAGGCAATTCATCACCACCACAAAGATCAGTGATAGTCTCATTGTGCATGAATTTAAATTTGTCAAATCCCCTCTTAAAATGGTCCAATTGGTGTGACCATCTCACTTCGTTTTAAAAATAAAGGATTCCCGTTACTGGACATAAATCTCCTACATTTACCTTCCATGGAAGACTTCAAATTTAGGTTTATGAAAAAAGAGAAAAACCTCTTCCTGGCTGCAAGATTTTGTATACCTCTACCATGTCTATATTTTCCTTTTGTCTAAGGATGTGAGTACACAGCAAGGGAAATGCAAATTAACTCACAGTCTTTCGTTGTGAAGTCAGACTGGAGTATTCTGTTCTCTCTAATATAAGTGGCCACAGAAGTAGAGGAGAAAAAAAAGCCATCTACTTGCAGTTCCATTCAAAGTGACTGTAAGCAGCACAATTCAAAGGAGCTACTTATGACAGCTTTCCTTCCTCTCAGTCACTCATTTCCATATCTTATCTTGCTGGTGGAAGAGTTCCTGAAGTTATAAACAAAGACTGCCCACTGGATTGGGGGGGGGAGTAGGTTTTTTTAAAAAAAAGAGTAAGTGGCTGGTGCTGTATGTGTGTGCATGCATGCACACTCAAGCTTCTTGTCTTCCCTTAAGAGGCAAGAGGTGAGGGGAAAGGTGCTTTGTCAAAGTACTACTTTGTATGTCCATGCGTGCGTGCATACTTGCTTGCTTGGTCTTCCTACAGAAATATTTTTCAAAAATGTGGTAGTCTTACAGTGAACTATAATGACAGTGGTGTGCTTTTGCATGTCTGCCCCTATCCTGAACATCATTGCCCCAACTGCCTACGTCATCCAAAATCTACAGACATGTCCCCATCTTTATCAGAACGTATCAGAACTACCATATGGGGAAATGTCTGTTCAATTCATTCCAACTTGAAAAAGTAGAAGCCCTCCAGTGGTAGAGGGGAAAAGCCATTTTGGGAGCAAAAAGGGAAATTTGATTCAGCCTTTGTTATGCAATCAGTAAAAAATACTTTGAATTCACTCGTTTTTTATGCAGAGCATATCCTGCAGTATTTTACCATGTAGTCGCATTCTCAGTTAAAGAAGCCATAAATAGCAGTTCAAGCCCACTGATCATTTTGCTTGCCATTTTTCATTCCCCCCCAGTTCTACAATATTTTATTTGAACAACCACAAGTACACAGAGTATTCCAAGTGTAATAACATAGGTTTCTGTAAGGGCAGTATACGCAAAAGCAAAACATCTTTGTCATGCATACTACCACTGTGCAGAAAAGCAGAACACCAAATTTTGAACATATGAAAGCAACTTTTAATGGTGACTAGTATAAAGTCTCCTGTCTGCAATCATCCAGGGTTAATCCCCTCTGAGGTTGCTATCCTGTTTCTTAATTTAATACACGTGTCCTAAAATTCAGTTTCTTTCTATTTCTCAATGCAAGTCAGTTGATGAGATTTTAGATCTGGGTTGAATTTTATCCAAACTGACCAAACCAAACTGGGTTTAATCTTGTCCAAACTGACATAATCCAAATAGCTGAATCAGGCTCTGAAGCTAAATTGGGGGATGTGTATTTATTACACAGTACCAATAGAAACTATTCATTCTGGATCCCCAAATTTCCTAAAATGCCAAGATTTTGGTTTGTTCTAATTGCAATTAACTAACAATATAATACCATACCATCTTGATTTGCTTTTGCTAACCATAGATAGAATAAATTATTCCTCCCAAATTTAATCTTCACAAGGAACTCTGGTTAGTTCTACAATGAAAGCTGTTAGTCTCCTTGGGCGCACAATAAAGGAGAAGAGAGAGCATAAACTGGAGGCTCATTCTGCTAACATTAAATCCTGTTCTACACTCCTGTACCTGGAGTTAGCCAATGACCTTTATGGAACTTTCAAATATATACACACATAATTGCACAATAAATCACGTTTCAGAATAATGAATGAAAACAGAATTAAGCTACATTTCCTGAAATGTCCAAACTGAAGGTACCTCTTTTTAAACAGTTTCCAATTTAAGAAACACTGTGACTGTAGTTTCATCTATTTACAAACTTGTCAAATTTTGACAAGATCCAATATTCTTCTTGAGAAGCTGGGAAAATGTGGGCTAGACTATCCTACTGTTAGATGGATTTGTAGTTGAGTGATGCACTGTATCTGAATTTTCAACTGCTTTCTTTAAGCTGGAGAGAAGTAACATGGCATTCCAGCCTGGCATTAGAATGTGTTTACAATTACATGCATAAAGGAATAAAGGGAGTACTCATAAAATGTACAGATGATATCAAATTGAAAAAGGACAACTAATACCTTAGACAAAAATAAAATTCAAAATAATTTCATGGGATGAGAAAATAGCACAGCCTCGGGGAAAAATTTAAACAGTGATAAAAGCAGTGCTCAATATTGTTTGTCTCTGTCAGATCACCAAAGCAATGTGCCTTAAAAAAAAAGAACACACCCAAAAGGGAGCACAGTGAGGAGCCTGGAGACCATGCTCTACGAGGAAAGGTTGATGGTAGATGGGCATGTTTATCCCAGAGACACAAACCAATAGTTTCAACTTACGAAGAGAATTTAGACTAAATATTAAAAAGATCCTCCCAACAGTGCAACCCATTTTACAGTGGAACAGATGTCAGTGGAGTCTTCTTCTTTAAAGACGAACTAATAAGGAATTTTAAACTATTTTTAGAATGATACAAGAAACAATTCTGTTTGAATTTCTTGCTCCCCCAAAAATTATGAGACTTTGGACAATCAAATTCATCAAAGATCACCTCTGCTTCTCAGCTTTATTGCAGCTTGGCAGCATACCTAGCGACAAAACCAGATTTAGTTTTGCAGTCAAAATCACAACTGAATTCCAGCATGGAACGAGCTCAAATGAACTCTAGAGATGCGACATGTATCTTCAGGACTGATAAAATGTAGTAGTGTCTTACCTTCATGGAGCAGGTTTAGTAAAAGACAGCATTGTGAATGCTTCTAAATTAAGTTTTGATTTACCCATGCTTATTGGTAATTCCATTTTTGTCAGGCAGGGGAAACGTCTACAGTTCCTTTTCTTAGTAATAACGAAGCAGAGAATATAGTAAGAACAGGCCCTTTTATTTGTTGTATTTTATTAGGAAAAAATATTGCAGAAGTTACATTTCCACTTCACAATATTTTCAAACAAGGCCTTATGGTTTATATTAAAGCTTCAGATAATCTTCTGAAAATTGTCTACATGATGTGTCCTTGTATAGAACTCTGCAGCTCACACAGCAGTCACTAACAGATCTGTTAGTTACAACAGCTATATTGTGAATGAGCCAAACAAGTTTTAGGTTAGTCTGCCTGTAAAGTGCTCTAAGGTAGAAAAGGGGCTTCTCCTTTTAAAAAATCAACACAACCCCTCTAGACCGTTTATAATTTTTCCATTTTGGTGAAAAGCAAGAACCTTTGTACTGGCAGATGGATAAACCTTTCCCTGGTCCCTTAAACACAAGCATTATTTTTGGAGCATTCCACTAATTCTTAGAACTAATCACTTTTTAAATTCAAAAAGTATTGTGCATAAAAGAAGCAGTACTGTTCAAACCCATTTGCTGATTAAATTACAATTAAGAATTTTTAAAGTAGAATATCAGTTCACTGTTCAATAAATAAGTTATGGCTTAGTTAGAACCTCATAAATAAACAAAAACTAATGTTTTGGGCTATAGTCTATGATCCAGAATGATCAGAGGTGGTCAGATCCTAGGAAACTGGTGCTAGGTATTTTTTGAAACAATATTCAGCAAAATATACCACACATTTATTTCCACCAAAACAAAATTATGATCAGAATGGCAGTGCTTCATAGACTGTTTCAGAACATTTATCACCTTCTAAGCAGACTATATGGATCTTTAGAACATTTTGTAAAGCCTGCTTTCTGGTTAACAGCAAAAGTGTCTTGAATGTAATTATCAGTGTGTTTATTCTAAACACACTAAACTCTTATTTATGAAGGTATAAAATGTACCAGCAAAAGTTTTTTTTAAAAAAATCTACTACGTTTGACTGCATTTTTATCCCTTCCAGAAGACCATTTCATAAGCATTTTCAAGACCCAAGTCTGATGCTTCAAGAGAAATTGCACTTATTTAAATATATTTAAATACAGTATATAGGAGATAACCTACAATACTGAAAACGTGCATAAGAACTTTGCTATTAATCATTGATACAGCTATACCAATTTTAAAAGTCAGTTGTACAAGCCACAATAAATTTTAGACACTAACATTGTGACTCAACATTCATCACCCAAATGTTACCAGTTTTCTATTGCTGTGTGGATTCACAAAGTACTTTGTTCCCACGCAAAGATAGTTACTAAGACACTTGACCACTTAATATAGTCAAAATAAGCTCCTTCTGAAGTGAGTGTATCTAATGTATAACCACAAGAAATGCATTATTACATGGAGCCTGTTTCCATTTTAAAAAATGAAATGTGAATGCCAACTGTGTAAGTATTTAAAATTATGCAGATTTCCAGATAGGCAGCAAGGCTGCTAATCCAAGTATCCAGGGTCACAACATGGCAAAAAGCAGTCAAGGGTGACTTCAGTAATATCTTCTGAGCATTACATTTGGTAGAGACTGATATTTTTCTGTGCAGCTAAAAAACAGAAGGAGAACAGAAAGACTGAAAAGCAGGGGTGCAGCAAAAGCACTTAGGAGATACGGTGTAATTAAGACATAATGCAAAAGATGGATCCTTGGGCATTACACGTCGTCATCTTGGTATTGCAAATATTTTGCCGCAATTGTTTCTTCCAGATGAATTCCTGAACTCCCCATCAATGCAAAAGCTGGATACATTTTACCAGAGCAGTCCACCTGACGCTCATAAAGACACTTCATTCGGTCTGCATCATAGAATCCTACTTTGCCTTTATCACAATCAAGGCAGATACCAATGCATGATGGCATGGGAAGAATTCTATTCCCAGAATCTTTTAGAGTAGCTGAAACAGGAGATGCCTTAGGAATAAAAAATTTCTTCATACCCAAGGTTACTAGTGTGAAAGGCTGCAAGGACTCGACGAAGATGTCTTCACTTCCACTGTCATGACCACTATCTTGCTCATATCTAGAAGAAAAACATGAAGTTTTACAAAAACTACAGGCAGTGTCTCCTTATCCATGACACTGAGTGTACTGTTTACAATATAGCACTTTAAGATTTGATCAGCAAAGATTTGATTGTTAAAACTGTTTGTATAAAACCAGATCCTCTAGTATGCAATCCCAGTGTGACAGAGAAGAAAAAGGAGAAAGTGGCTTAGTCCAATTGCACAGCACAAATCAACACTGATTAAAGGCAATTTGGTGAATGTGACCAAGTCACATGCACCCCAAAATCACCAAAGGAAGCCTTTAAAAAGTGGCAGTCTCCCACTGCTGATAATATCATCACTATTGTGTACATGGAACTGTGTAAGACGATTTCAGCCAATACAATCTCTGTGCAGTCTGCAATATTCAATATAACATGGAAAATTTGTCTTGATTTAATGGGAACTGTGTGTGCAATTAACTGGAACTAAGGGTGCAAACTGGAGCAGGCTGGATTGGGCAAAATAGGGTTGCTCAAGATTGCATAAAAGTGCATTATGCCATCTGGTGGTTTTGGATCAGGAAACTACAATGCACCTGAAGAGCGTCCCTTCCTCCTTGTAATGGAAAAGGGGTGGGGGTGGGGTGGAGATTTCAAGCATGAATTAAATGCTTGAAATGCTTCTTTTGCTGTACCTTCTATAGGGGGAAATAAATCAAGATACTGTGATTAGATAGTAAAAATCTAAAGAAATGTAACAGCTGAAACAATAAGTACTGGGTGAAAATTCTTGAGGTTTCAGAAGCATCTTCTGAACTCCCAAGGTATACAGTAAATGGCATTATATAGTGTAACTTTCAACATTTTGCTCTTGAAAATAAAGTTGTATAAATATGTGTGCGGAATCCACATTAAGTAGACTGGGGAGGGCAACATACCACCGTCCAGTACACCCCCTCTTAAATTTTACTTTTAAAAAAATATATGGAGGGGCTAAAAAAAATCCCTTTGTGCCCTACTGAGGGTGTGGGAGCCATTTTGCCATGTTTCACAGCGTCCCCAACAACCCGTCACTTTTTAAAAAGTTATTTGTTTGGCTATTAAAAGGTATAAGATTGCTTTTTTTAGTTAAAGAAAACACACACTAAGTAAAGCAGTTTGGGGTGGGGATCACAGGAGCACATGAGGTCCTCCAACTTCCAGAGATAGGCATGCACAGCCCTCAAGTCTCTGGCAACTAACCACCCTCATCATCTAGATCATTATGGAAAGGAATTGCATTTCTAATGTGAAGCTTTGTCAGCAGGGTCTAGCAAATAAAAACAGAGAAATTGATGCTAGCTTTTAAAAACAAAGTTGCTGTTCATCTGAAAAGTCTCTTGACAGCAAAGATAACCAGCACACTCATCTTGGTTGAATCAGAGTTAGTTTTGGCATCAAATTGGCCTTCTGTAAAGTTGTGGTGTAACATGGTTTACAAAAAATACAAGTGACTGCTGCTTCTTTTTCAGGGGGAATACATAGCTATTCATCATCTTTCTCTATGCAGTTTGAAGTGTACAAAGAAACATCCACAAATTAAGATTTAGGTATCAGAAGTAAATTCAGTTATTTGTCAAACAAGTTACAAATTTTACTTCCTTTTTGCCACCCATTATGGTGGAACAGAAGCCAGCTCCACCTTCATTACATTAATATTGGCAGATAACTTAGTGCAGACTATGTGGCATTCTGGATTCATCCACTTTAGAGAATGTCCACTTAGGACAAGAAGGAAAGGTGAGATCTCATTGCTAGCACAAAGGAAAAATAGTCATGTTCAATGTTCCCTCTAATTTTCTGCCAGTGCTGGGCAGAGACCACGCCACACGCACGCAGGTTCTGGTTGCAACTGGAACCAAATGGACAGCAACACTGGCTGCAGGCGTGCAGCACTGATACAGCACTGCGTGACTGAGCACCCACACAGCTTAAGAGAAAACGGTGGTCATTTTTCTATATGGAAAAAAAAAGAATAGCACACAGTGTTTTCTTTCCTAAGCTGAAGATAAAATATTAAAGATGAATTATCTGGGCTAATAGAAACACAGTATGATTATCAAATAAGCAAAAAGGCACATGACTGCTTCACACCTCTTGTTTGCTGGGATATATTCTAAAACAAATTAAATAAAATTTAAAGTGCTATAGCTATGTAGGTTCTTATGAAGATATCATTTTGGTTTATAACAGAAATTGTACCAAGATTCATGTGTTTGTGTAGAAATGAATAATGATCCACAGCAACTGAGGCTCAGGGGACAAAGCAATTATCTTTGAGTATGTAAAGACAAAAAATATATGAGGGCTTAGCGAGAAAATGTACTGTATGTCATCACTATCTACTGCACTTCATTAGGATATAGCCTTTAAGAATTATGCAATTCTAAACTATATTAATGTTTAAAAGTTGTCCACCTTTTCTCCATTCTTCCCCCCTCCTCCTCTTTTTGGCCCTTCTCTTCTTGATGAAAGACTTTTCTTTCCCTGATAGTATCACGCAACTGTAATCTTAAGGGAAAAAATTAAGGGACAAAGTCAGGCAACCAGCACTAGAAAAGTACGTACTGTTGTACAATTGTAGTAGCAACATGGGAACATTCATTCGAGTAACAAAGGTTAGTTTTCCCAGGTGTTGAAAATTATAAGTTTACAGTGGCTAACACCACTGCTGCTGAGCCAGTTTTCCTTATCTCCATACTTCTCTTCCTAGTACAGGAGACCAAGGAAGACAAATTAATCTGAATGAACTCGGCAAGTAGCAATGAACAGCTGTCCATTGCAGTTCATTTTTCTTTTTGCTCAATTTAATCTATGTCTGCACTTCATTTTAAAAAAACCTATTTTCACCTGGTACATTATTGCTGCTGCAGAATGTCTGCACAGAATGTCTGCTTGTAACACTTTACCGCATCATACACAACTGTACTTGTCAGCTAACTCTTCTGTTCCACTGAGTTTGGTTTTGTAGTCATACAAATGCAAACAGTCAACTACCTGTCCTTCTAAACCCACAGGTTTCTCAGATATTCTGCCTCTCCTTAAGTGCAGTTCGATACACAAATGCTGCAATCCTGCTGTTTTGTTATGCAAGCAGAAAGAAAAGAGCACTAATACTGCTTGCTTCTAGTTAGCAAGTAACAAGTCGCTGCTGTGATTCTTGGGGCATCCACACCCATTGGTTTGGTTCATGTCCAAAAATCCCAGCAGGGGCTTATTAACTGCCTGCTAGAAGAGAATAAATGTTACACCATTTGCTTTCCATGTGCATAAAAAGCAATAGGACTTCAACCAATAATTAGTTCTCTCTTCTCATTTTCCTACACAAACAGTGCACATCTACCCTATACTCACAAGAGAAAAGCATCCTAAAATGAGTACAGAGCCTTAGGTTCTCGTGGAAGTGAATAAGGCAAGGCAGTGAATATCGTTTGAGAGAAAGCCATTTTAGTGCACCCATTGAAATCCCCTAATAAAAAACAATCACACTCTCCTGAAATGAACTCAAGTCATAAGTGACCATAGAAATAGTAACAAAACAGAACCAATGGGTAGGGGGAAAGGGGAACATATCATTCATGTTCAGGGATACCCTGAGGTTTGTGAATGTTTGGGAAAATGAGGATTTGGCAAGGGTTAGCTTACTAGTGTGGAGCCAAGAAAACTCTCACAAGCCCACTTTCTGTCAATGGCTGAAATCCTGTACTACAGAGGTCCCCAACCCCCGGTCCGCGGCCCGGTGCCGGTCCGTGGCCTGGGCTGGACCGGGCCGCCGAGACAGACCCCCCCCGCACGCACTCACCCCCGCGCCGCCCGTTTGCGCCTGCGCTCCAGCATGCCCGTGCGAGCGCCACCATTTGCGCATGCGCACGGGCACCCGTGCGAGTGAGAGCGCTTGTTCGCGCATGCACGCGAGTGCCCCGCCTTCCCCAGCCGGTCCGTAGACCGAAAAAGGTTGGGGAACGCTGCTGTACTAAGTTGCAATTAGAACAGGCACACTGAATCAACAGAATTTACAAATGAACTGAGTCACCAAATCCCCACTAATTCAACAGGATTACTCTAGTTGTGACATAGTACTGGGTTTAGCCTATGTGTAATATGGCTTGCTCTCAAGGTGTCTCTACTGTAACTGACATAAATGTCCCAAATTTTGATCACCAGATGCAAATTCTTTGAGCTTTTTTTCTCCAAATGCACACTAATATTCAATTTTTTCAAGAAGAATGGAAACATGTGGACTATTTTGGGATATATTTCCATCCCCTCAAACTGAGGAAAAAGTTGGGCCAGTTATCTTAACTTTTTAGATATATCATGGACAAAGGTGTGCATGTACCAAATTTCAGATTTCTAACTAGTGTGGGGAAGTATCCTAACCATCCTGTTAATCTTACAGAATATCATTCCTAACCATCTTTATATATGTGATACACAGCAAAGATACCTGGGCTTGTCTAAGTCCTTGGAGGAATTCCTATAGTCTAGGGAGCTCCCACAGTCATTTTTCACTTTTTCCCCCCTTTTTTTTTGAGTGGAAAGGATCTTTCTCCCAACCCAATGCCACAATAAACTGCTTCTGGAACTCTCAGTTAGGCAGAAGAACCTGTAGAGCTGCTGTCACGGACTTAGAGATCCAAGGTTCCCCTGTATATGCAGAAAATTACTTTGAACGTAAGCCACTTTTCAGAAATATTGAATGTAAGCCACTTTTCAGAAATAATGGCCAAAATCCTGTTGCTTCTTGTAGTAACTCACACTAGAAAAGGCTCACTGAATCAACAGAGATTTGGTGAGTCAACTCCTCTGTACGTTCCCTTGAGTCAAATGGGTCTACTCTAATTGCAACTTATTTTAACATGGTAAGTCACAACTAGAGTAGGCCCATTTGAATTAGTAAAACGTATGGAGAAGATGATTCAACACATCCCCACTGATTCAATGGACCTACTCTAGTGCAATTTGCTACACTAAGCAATAGGATTTTGGCCATTGACTGCCTAATTAAGATAATCTGAAGCAATGCAGAGAAACCATGTGGCTATTTTGATCAAGAAACTTTTTAATTAGGATGTAACACATATGAGAGGCTACAAATAAAAACAAAACGTCAATTACCTTGGGCTAGTTATATCACGAGAATTATGGAACCATTCTTGGATCTTAGCATCAGATGCAACTCCTACTTTCACAAGATATGAATAGGGTTCCACATGGAAAGCCCAGAAATGCTTTCCTTTCACAATACCAGTATCTCCAACAATGTAGTCTAAGGTAGTATAGCAGCCCGTTTGAATACGTTCAGCTCCCAAAAGCAAAGGAAATCCAGCCCTGCTTTCCACAACATTTCTCCTCGCATTCAGCATGAGATGTTCACTGTTGTATCCACACTTGTCATCGAAAAGAAAACTAAAAACTGAAAAATAAACAGGCACGTTAAGCCACCTTTCTTTATACTTAAACAGTGATATACTACTAGTGGGACATAGGGTTTTCATACTTATTACTAATAATTCACTATATCTCATTCCCCAAGTCCTTCCACAACTGTGATGCACTATCACTTATTAACCTGCCACAGATTATCCATCTGTGAATTTCTGACATGTTAACTGTAACCGTGGGCACCATGTGCCTTTCCTAATGCCATGTCCCACCTTGCCCATCAATTTAACCATAAATGAGAAATATAATAAAAGAATGCCTGTAAAGCATCATTTTCAGACAAAATGAGCTTCTTAATTCTATTGTGGCGGGATTTAGGTTCTTTGATAGAGTGATTAGTGGGATATAATGTGTGAAAGACTTAGAACCATGACCTAAACAACAGGAAGAAAAAATGGTTGACATATTCGAGGCAGATTGATAGTTTTGCACACAGCTAGCATGAATTTTTCTTTCACTTTTGATTTGCATCAATAAATTTATCTTAAGTGGCTTCACAAGATGCATTATTTATTCTGGATTTAAACGATTCAACACAAAAAAGTAATAATTTCTAAACAACCACAGTGATGATGGGTACCTCCTATCCCTTTGTAGCAAGCACCTAGACACAGAGGGGGAAATGCAGGTACTAGGGTATGCATGAACCACATAATATTAGGTACAGACCACAGTTCAGCACCACAGAAAATGGCCTAATTCAAATATCTACCTCCTTTTTTCCCTTCTTTTCCACCCTGCTGGAGTCCAAAGCATTTTCTGCAACTGCTAACTCTGTCGCCAGGTCAGGAGCATAATCTTCCTTATTTGTTTCTATTATTGAACATCGATACTCAACTGACCAGTCTAGATTGGGGGCTGGTGATGATATCGTTGTAATTTCATTGGTATTTTTAGGGCACTAAAAAATATCCAAAAGTCAGTGTCTCCAACTGATTATCAATGGGAAATTTTTAAATGGATGTCATTAATTTCAACCCCTTTGACCAAACTGCATTAAAACTGCAGACATGTTACTTACTCTGCAGGGGATTCTGTATGCCAAATCAAAGGAACAAAGGGGAGAGTTGTCTATGGGCCTTTATGTTTTAGTGGAACTGCCAATCACTTTTTTTCTTGGCAGGACTTATTTGCAAATATGGTTGCACGTTCCAATGGAATCAAAGCTCCATGTTTCAAACTGACAGGTCAAGGAAATTTTGTGCAGCCTTTATATTTAAGGGTGTACCTTTAAAAAAATGCTTATCCCCCAGCTTCCTCATGGACCTTTATTCTGAAAATGGCAGATAGCACAAGGGTGGGCCAAACTAAGAAACCTAAGAAGTTTCAGAAGGACAGGTGGAGCACTTTAGATGGAACATGAATCCTCTTCGACCTGGCAGAGAGGCTCGTCATCCCGCCTCCTGCCAGGAGTGGCTAATCCACCGTGAGCTCCGGAGCGACTGCAAGGGAGCGCAGAGCCTGCGGCAGCAGCGGAACGGTGAGTGGATAGTCTGGCCACAGGGGGACCCTCGTTATCTCCACCTGTGGGGGGGGGGGTATTTGTATACGAATATAAATACCCCCATCTCTATTTAATACATGTAGCTGTGACTGTCATTTAACTCCTTCTGCTCCCAAATGTGTTTCCCACAGCCGTCACTGTATCTGAACATTAAAAATACTAGTTTCTGCATGCCTCTTTTCATGTCCTTTCCCATGACCAACCACCAAATCTTCCTCCCTACTTTTTAGAAATGACTGTGAACAATGGGCAAGTCTAGACATGTAGAGACAACAAAATATTCCTTGTGTCAAATAAATATGTGTGCAAGCACTGAAGGACTAGTTTTTAGGCTCATTGGCAAGTTTAAACATCTGTAACTAGGAGCTGCTCAGCGCTCACCAAAATACTTCCAATCTCTTGAGATTTTCTTTGACTTCCCAGCAAAACCAGCCTAACTATGTGTGCAACTATGTTGGAAAATACTTCACAACTTGCTTTGGAATTGGCAGGAGTGAATTTCAAATATATTTCAATGATCCCAAGATTATGCAAATCAGCCCATGCCTTTTCTTTCCAACCTGGATTTTTTCCCCTGCCACCAGGGGCTTCTACTTTTTTCTAACTACAAGAATTTGAACAGTTTTTCCTGAATGACTGTTTGTTTCATTCTACAGAAGGACCAGGGAGTGTGTCTTTGGATGGTCTTCTAGTGATACAGTAACTTGGACTGTGATGTTTTGGGACAGCCGGACCACCTACCCCTGTGGTATTTTTCCCTGGGCACCCAACATATATTTTGTTTATTAAAACAAACTAATGAGTCAGATCACCTTATCACTGCATTGCTAGATCAGTTTAGCACTGGATCACCTTCACACAGACCAAAAAAAGAGAAGATAAAAATAAATATATACATATAAAATTAAAAGAACTTTGATGAACTCCAGGGGACTACAATGTTTCCAAGCCGTGGGTGTGCATTTGCATGTGTAAAACTGTCCCTTTTTCCCCACCACCATGCAATTCTTTAAAAACAATTCCAGCGGCTTGATGGCAGACCATAAAAGAACAGCTGGAGATTGGCAGGAGGGTGGCATCGAAGGAAAGGGGCCATGGGCATGGATCGAACTACACTGAATTGAGGGGGCAGCATGGACACTAACACCAAAACAACCCAGAGTCTTCATGTGGTCACCTAAACTGAATGCAGTTGCAAGAGACTGTGAATCAAGCCGATGCAGTCGCACTCTATGTCAGGAAGGCCTAAGTGTCTCCTTCCCCTAACAGCTGGTTTTATGAGTTATTTTTAGGACCTTGAAAAGTTTAGTTGGTTAATGCCTGGTTAGTTCACTTTAGTATAAATGCAACTATTTCTGAACTTTTGTATCCTCAGCTTTAATAACTGCATTGACCTGGAAACTGCAGCATGAACTGGAGTTTGACTCTCTTGCCTAAACTGTAGACTGGATTCATACTGGCCATGCTAATCCAAGAGTTAAGGATTTTAAAGGTATCTCTGAAAATGAGTCTGTCCTTCTTCATAAATGTAGAAGCTTAAATTATTATTTATCTGGGATCTACCAATTCCTCAAAACATGATGGTGGCACTATCTCTAAGAAACAGATGCTATTTGCTATACAGTTAATTCACAGTGATGGGAGTTGAGACAAGTTTATTTGTTGTTAAATTCTGTACTGCTCTCAATCAATTGCACGCCAGGAGGGAGGAATTTTTTAATATCTTGTAAATGTTAGTGCCTATAATATCAAGTGATTTATTAGCAGCAGCAGAAGCAGCAGCTAGAGAGTGTTCCTCCTAAGATCCTACTACTACTATCTGTGTGTTAAGTTCGATGTAAATACACAGAGAGAAACTGCACCAATTTATATCAATCCTCTAAAAATGTGCCATGTTGCTAGCCTGAGTACTTCCAGAAATATTGCAAATCCTCTCTATATGGCTAAGGAACTTATAATATTAATGTGACAGAATTTGACTATAACTTAGGGGACATGCTTTTCATGGGCATGGACCCACAAACACAGGAAGGCACCTTCCTGTCATAACAAGTCCCAAGCCTCCCAAAGCCAACAGTCTGGGATTGCTCAAAAATTGTATTTTACCTGGAGCTGGTGGTGTGTGCAAGATCACTTCCCTGCTCCAAGGGCTACAGATAGATCCTTTGTATCCTCTGACTCTGAAAGCATAAATGCTGTTCGTGTCAAGGTCAGAAATTATTTCACTCTTGCTAAAGACTTCAGTCTCATGCCATGTTGGGTTAGCTTCTTCTCTGTTGAGTTTACGGTACTCGAGGATATAAGTATCAGCTGAACTTGCTTTCTGTGGATGATCCCAAGAAATCAAAGCCTTATTATACATTCTGCTCTGTTCTTCGTTAATTTCTGGTATATCAACACCTGAATCAAAAGCAGAAGAATCAATATAGATTTAAACACTGATTTTGCTTCACTACATTAAACAAAGAACGATTAAAATGTACACATCTAAAAAACTACTGAGTGGGAAATAATTCAGTCCACAAAATGAGACAAAAAAGAGCAAGGATTCAGCAGAAAGGGAGGAGGAAGTTATCAGACTTGTTTGCAGCTTGTTAAAGTAACTTTGCTCTAATTGGTCCTCCTGCAAATCTGGATGGCCAGAACAAAGCAGAACTACTTTAACAAGCTGCAAACAAGGCTTTTGAGTGCCAATTTCACCCCCCTCTCTGCTAACTACATTGTGGTGGGCTAAAGCCAATTAACCTAGGAAACCCAACTTCTCAGGTGTGACTTCACATTCACATTTTTCCTGTGTAGTAGTCACTTCTTTAGTCTGGAGTATCAATCTCACACAACAGCAGGACTGTCCATGTCATATATCTTTTACTGGAAATAAGACATTAGGCATACTCTTGGCCATTCCTTCTAGTATATTCCTTGACTCACTATCAATCTGAATATGCATGGAAAAAAATTCAGCATGTGCATATGTGTGCCCACAAATTGTCAGCAACTCCATAATCTACTTCCCAAATATTAAGGAACCATTTTCTCTCCAAACTTTTTCCAAAACATAACTGTACCTATAAAAACTGTTTCAAGTACTAAAATATCCCCATTAAGATAATGGTTACAATTGTTACTACCAACTTCTGAAAACACTGAAAACAGAAGTTAATGCAACAAAGAGTGAAGATCAAGTGCCCTCTTCCTTTTAAACTTACCACTTGACTGGAAAGACAAGTCTCCAAGAGCCTCCTGTTGTGTTGTTATGTCAATAATGTAATCTTCAAAAGAAGCTTGGGCTGCAGGTCTGAAACTCTTCAAAGATTCAGTTGCTTTCTGAATTCTGTATATGGAAGAGACTTTATAGCTTACATACATACATTCTCCAGCAAATTAGCTTTCAGAATATTATAAGAACAGCACTAAAATACACAATCCTTTTTTTAAACCAGTGTCTCAGAGTTAAAAGAATAAACCCTTCTATCAAAACAATATTATTTCAAGATCCAGCATTACAACAGAACGGGAATCACTATGTACAGGTAAATCTGTAACTTTCTATTGTGTAACTTGCATAAACAGAACTCACTAGAAAGTTCTCATGTGGAAGCCAGTTAAAATGTATAGGAACCATGGATGGAAATGGGTTCCATAACCTGGAAACTTGGATTCTGAGTGCCCCAAGCAAGAACAGAAAATGTTTTGATTGGTACATAAACAAAGTTGTCAGTTTTTACCCCTGCACTGCAAGCTGACTCACAGATTCCTTAAAACCATAGGAGTGATTTGGTGGGAGTGCTGCACAAAGGACAAGAGGAATACCTTGATTCACACAAAATGCATCCAACACAGATTTTTATACCCAATCCACAGTACAGAGCAAGGCATCAGATGTATATCACTATGGCCTACTCTGTTTCCTCCATGGGAAGGGCACATTGGAGGCAAGGAGAAAGGAAGGAAAAAGGGAGCTCTTTTGTCCACAAGCAAGCACTGGAAGGCCTTAGGGCAAGATGCTTGACCATGGTGGCCAGAGAGTAGCACACATCATGGACAGTGCCAATGAGATTAGGATCAAGATAATCATAAATGGTGAACAGATGGCTGTCTTGGATTAAGAACTGGTGGGGCCAGATATCACAGTGACCAAAGACATTGATAGGGTGGCCATCTTGGGTTGTGTAAGTACAGGCTCACACAGGACCATATTGGCAGTGGGGTTAGTAGGATGGTTGTCCCTGGTGATGTCAGTACTAGCTGGATGCCAGTTGAAGAGCCAACAGCCAGTGCCCACCCAGGCTACCAGGTTGTTGGGGTAGAGAGCCAGGGTTCTGCCCAAATGTCCCAAGAGCTAAGTCCCAGGATTCATGAATAGCTGGGCAAGGAGTATATACCTCTGCAGGAGATGCAAATGAAAAAGTTGTCAGTCTCCCCACTAGATGCTGGCTGATGCTAGGTTACTAGTGGTTCCACGATTTACTTCTCTATGGCTTGACTTGCTAGCTGTCCCTCTGCAGCTTGAGAGATGAACATAGGAATCCCCTCCCTTCAAGAGTGGCCAGGGGCCTCCCTCTATCCACTTTGTTCCCACCTCCAAATTATGCTTCTCATTTTTTCAGCCAACCTGGGCTTGCAGCTCCCTAGATACACCAGCCAGGGCAACCTCTCTCACCTTTCTCTTCTACCTCTTATCTCTCTCTGTTGATTCTTCCTCATTCCTCTGTCTACACCATCTCCCACTTCCTGCCCATTCCCCCCCACACCCTTTAACCCCTAACCCACACCCTGCCCCTCCAAAAAGCCATGTTGTTGAGGTCCCCAGGTCCCCTGGCAGCTGGGTATAGCTGCGGCATGCCTTGCTCAAACCAATTTCACCTCACTTCAGTCGAGGTCAAGCACCCAGGACTGCCATGCCATGTGATGTGGTGGCAGACTTGCATGTGCTCCTACAATCATGTAAACATTTCAAGAGGCAAATAACATACCTGTCATGAAGCTGCTTTGCTGTTTGAACAAAACAAGACTGGTCTGTTTCTTTGAGAACTTCTTGGGCGTATCCCACCAGACCATTATTTTCAAGAAGTCCCTGATACTCTTCTATTTGAGAATGCAACTTCTCCAGTCTTATGTTTTTGGAAGCTTCAATAGCCCTGAGTGCAGTTGCCCTCCTCTCTTCCAGAACATCAAACAACTTATCAAAGTTATTTGATGCCTCTTCCTTAGCTCTTTCACCATTACACTATTTAAAAAAACACACACACATGATTCATCTATTGAAGCTGAAAACAGTGAAAACAATTTTCATTATTTGTCAGAATTTTTTTAAGGAGCTTGATTAATCTGTTGTAGCAAAAACAAAAAATTACACCTATCTCTATATATACCTGTCTACTATGAATATCACTTTATGTACTAGATAACATGCCATAATGAATGCTTCTCTTCAAGGATCCATGAGACACTATTGTTTTCACACAGAGCTTACTGGTGCCAAGCATACTTAAATGTTTTATTGTGTAGGTTACAGATAGCAACTTCCAATGCAGTTCATTCAGCCCTTTTTACATGAAGAAATTGGTCATGAATCATGTCCTCACCTGAACAGAGTTTGTGACTAAATGTAACCTGGAGTTATCCTTGACATTCAGATATAACAAAATCTTGTATTCAGATGAAAACTCAACTCATTTGGTTTGTGGCATTTCTACTCCTCAATTTCTAACACTAGAAAAGCCCTTGATTTACTTATTTTGCTTTATCAGGAAAGAAGCTTGTGTCTTAAAAGAGCAAACTATATTCCAAAGTGAAACAACAGAGCAAGAATCACCACGAGGTTCAACTCTATTCTTCTATCTCTAACTTTATCTTCTTCTATCTATCCTTTTAAATAAAGATAGGGTTTTAAAAAATCCTCATTATATATTTTGTATAATGTATAATATTATACATTGTTTTTCAACAATGGAGGTTTGTCTATATTAATAAACTGCTATGTATAGCATAACAGTACAGTGGTGCCTCGCAAGACGATTTTAATTCGTTCCGCGGAAATCGCTGTCTTGCGAAAACATCGTCTTGCGAAACGCAGTTCCCTATTGGAATGCATTGAAATCTATTTAATGCGTTCCAATGGGGGGAAAACTCGCTGTCTTGCAAAAATCATCCATAGAAAACATCGTCTTGCAAAACGCGGTTCCCCATAGGAATGCATTGAAATCTATCGTATTGGGGAAAAAGCAATCCCCTCACCTGCACTGCCTTTGGAAATGCAGTGGGTCTGAGATGGCCTTCCCCCTCTTTCTCTCTCCAGCAGCAAAGAAAGAGGGTGAAAGGAGTCAAAGCAGCCCCCTGGCTCCTGATCATGATGACTCCTTTTGCCCTGATCCTTTACCACTGGGGAGAAAAAGAGGAAGAATGCAATATAAGACATCACCAGGACTTGCTGCCTTTGCAATAGGTCCTGATGAAAAAAAAAAGAGATCAAAAGGATTCTAGAAATACCAGGGAAAACACAAATGCAATCCCCCACTATCACAAATTATACAGTTGAGTTCCCCACATTTGGGGAAATCACAGGGATCAGCACACCTGAAGTGCAATGGATGAGCTTCACCCTGGGAAAACCACTTTCATGACCATGGTACAGTGGTGCCTCGCTAGACGATTGCCTCGCAGGACAAGGAATTCGCTAGACGATGGCTTTTTGCGATTGCTACTGCGCTTCGCAAAACGATGGTCTCCTATGGGCGATTTTCGCTAGACGACAACTTTTCCCCATTGGAATGCATTGACTAGCGGTCAATAGCTGTCAGTGCATTCCAACGGGGACCCGTGCTCGCTAGACAAGGTTTCCCTATGGGCGATCTTCACAAGACGACGACTTTTCCGTTGGAACGCATTGAAGAGATTTCAATGCATTCCAATGGGGAAATGCGCTTCGCTAGACGATGTTTTCGCAAGACAGCGATTTCCGCGGAATGGATTAACATCGTCTAGCGAGGCACCACTGTATTTCCCCTGCAAAGTATGAGTTGGAGTGGCCCTTGCACCTCCTGCCCCCTTCTGTGCCCTGCCCCACCAAGGCATGGTGACCCCCTGGCTGCACCTCCCGCTCAGAACAGGGCTGCACAGCCCCAGTCCCGCCAGAGGCCAAGAGAGCTCCTCAGTGTTTTGGGGTGCCCCGCAGGACCCCCATCAGGGGCTAGGTGTTCCTCCCACAATCCTCTAGTGCACAGGTGAGTGCAAGGGCCACTCCAACTCATACCTTGCAGGGGAAATACCATGGTCATGAAAGTGGTTTTCCCAGGGTGAAGCTCATCCATTGCACTTCAGGTGTGCTGATCCCTGTGATTTCCCCAAATGTGAGGAACTCAACTGCATAATTTGTGGTAATGGGGGATTGCATTTATGCTTTCCCTGGTCATTTTAGAATCTCTTTGGTCCTTGGCTGTTTTCACCATCCTTTGCCATTTAAATTTGCAGCCACTGGCCCTGCTGGCTTTCCAGGAGGCAGATCCTGGAAAGCCAGCAGCTCAGATGGCAGAGCAGCAAGGTCCAATGCAGCTGCCACAGTGAGCAGCCTGGTACTGGTTTGGAGGCCTTCTGGCACAGTGCTGGAACTGTGGGAGGCTTCTGGGTGGGGGTGGCTGAAGAGGTTTTAAACCATTTTTTACAGTATATTCACTCCATAAGATGCATACACTTTCTCCCCCATTTTTTTGGGATAAAAAAGTGGGTCTTATGGAGCAAAAAATACGGTAATTAATGTGTTCCAATGGGGGTCCAATGGGGGGGAAAAACATTGTCTTGCGAAAATCATCCATAGAAAACATCGTCTTGCGAAGTGCCACAGCGATCGCAAAAACCCATCGTCTTGCGGATTAATTGTCCTGCGAGGCAATCGTCTTGCGAGGCACCACTGTATTTCTACTTGGACAAAGCAAGTCATTTCTGTTTTCAGCTAAAACAGATACTCTCTATTAAGAAGAGACCACTGTTGAAGGAAGTTAGAACACCTCAGAGGCTAACTGACTTGCATAGGTGACCTAACCATTGCCAAGATGTTGATGCTGACCAGCCCTTTAAAAGTTTATGACCAGTATTAATAATATAATAGGCACGTTTAGTATCTCATTTCAATCTGCCCCATCTGTAGAAAAACTGGAGGAGATGACACCTTGATATAATTTTGATTCTTTGACAATGACCAGTTGGCTTTCTTTCCCATGGGATCTCCAGAAACCGAGATCAAAGGTCAAAGATACTCCAGGCTTGCAGCTCTGGTAGTACAACCTCTGTGATATGTTAATAGGTGCAAGCCAAATTGACAATTGAGAATGTTGAGCTGGCTACAATAGCCTCAGGAAACAATTGACACCTTAACCATTCAAAGATCTATCTGTGAAGATTCTCAGTCATCCAGGTGAGGTTATCTGAAAGTTGAGTCATGGCAACTCGACTTCTTTCTTATTACAGTGATGCCTCGCAAGACGAAAATAATTAGTTCCGCGAGTCGTTTCGTATTGCGAAAATTTCGTCTTGCAAAGCACGGTTTCCCATAGGAATGCATTGAAATTTAAGTTTAAAAAAATGCAAAAAAATTCGTCTTGCGAAGCACGGCCATAGAAAAAATTGTCTTGCGAGTCACCAAAAAAATCGCAAAACGCTTTTGAGTTTTTCGTTGCGCGAGGCATTCATCTTGCGAGACATCATTGAAACGTTTCAATTGGATAAGTAGTGAAACATTTTAATCTAATAAGAAAGAAGTCCAGTTGCCATGACTAAACTTCTGGACATTCAAGGATCTGTATCTCAGATCCATATCACCTGAATTTGCATCTTGAAGTTGTTGAAGCATGGGAACAAAGACTTCAGGAAAACTGAAAGATGGGTCTCTGAGAAAGAGCAGGTCAGGTTGGGAGGGAAAACAACAACTCTGATGAACAACAACAACCTTCATGCAGAACGACATCCATGAGGGAAAGGACATGCATTAGTCCTTATCTGGGAAAGGGGAATAACCATGCCCTCCAAGAAAGATTGTAGAAATGAATCTTAAATAGTTAAGCCGTCATGAAACTGGAGAGGGAGAGGGAGCAAATTTCAGTCCTCATGACAGAACAGGTTTCTTATTTTACCCATGTGCTGTTATCTTCTTGATTTCATTGTTCATTAACGTTTTGTCAATGATTTGAGTTTTCTTTTTGCATAATTTAAATCATATTTCTAGAAGCTTGTTCTTTGGTTTGTAACTGTTTCCCAAGACCTTGCAACCAATCAACCTCTGGCTTTGCTATATGTAATTTCCATTTTATTTTACTTTATTTCTTTTAATAAAGCTTTAAAGAGACCTTCTGGTCTGGAGACTGTTTTTAAGAGAAACTCAGGTTATCTAAATCCCATGGCTCTGGCCTCTGAAGTATGTGAAGAACAAAATAAAATGCACGGGTTGAAATCCTGTTGTTTGGGTAGCAAGTCAACAACTAGAGCAGGGACAATTAATCAGTGAGGATTTGGTGAGTCAACAACTCCTTCATAAGTTCCGTTGATTTAATAAGCTTACTCTAGTTGTGATTTACTATATTAAACCACAGGATTTCAGCCGCTGTTCCAGAATATGTATTAATAAAAGTGAATAGATACCAACAGAATTTAGGCAAGCTAGCAATTTCAATGTTGTTTTAGCCAGCAAAAATCATTCTTCCATTCTTCAGTAACAAGATTAAACAAAACCACACATATACATAATAATCCAAACTAATTCCACATTATAAATTCATCTTTTCAATATGAAATCACACCAAAATCAGAACTCTGTTAAGTAATGAAATAAAACAAACACACAGGGCAGCTTCCTTCAGTTTGGAAGTTTCTCACAAAGACCCTATAAGTCTCCAGGTAATATACCACACCAATGCTCTAGTTAATATTCTCTCTAGTTCACTGACATGTTTTAGGTTTACAAGGCAGGAAGAATACAGGCATATTAAGAATCCCTGTGAGGAGGAAAGGATAAGAGAGAGTGACTGATTAAGTGGGTTGATACTAATTAAGTATCAAACCATGTCTCCCCAGGTGAAGATCTAGTCTTTGCATGTAACATAGATATCGTGACACATCTGTCATTGTCAACTTTCAGTTCAAATACATATGGCCCATTGGGGTTTTGTTTAGTAATTATAAACCAGAAAACAAGCTGAATCAAATCACACTTTATCTACGGCACTGTAATGTTTTCTGGAAAACTGACCACATATGATGATAAAGAAGAAAATCTGTAGTTCAAAATGCAGAAAACCTATATAACTGGGAACAAGATTTTGTTTTTTATATAGTATTGCCTTAAGTACAAAAAGTCCATAATTTATTGCCACTTACCCAAATTTCAAGTGTCTTTTTAATCCTACCTTCTCCTGACATGACTGCAGAATGTTTACCACTACCACTCTCAACCTCTCACTGTGTTCTCATCCATTTTAGGATGCAACCTTTACTGCAGTTTCCCCCTTTTTTTTTTAAAGAACACACTGGTTTTCTCTAGCATGCATTACAGACTTTGCACATTTTAAATAACAGTTTGCATATAACATAGATATGGTGACACATCTGTCAATGTCAACTTCTTAAAAATTCACTTTCTAAATAATAGAAAGTGGTAAGGTCGCAGCTGGAGTACTGTGTATAGTTCTGGTTGCCGCACCTCAGAAAAGACATAGTGGAACTGGAAAAGGTGCAGAAGAGAGCAACTAAAATGATGACTGGGCTGGGGCACCTCCCTTATGAGGAAAGGCTGCAGCGTTTGGGGCTCTTTGGTCTAGAGAAAAGGTGCCTGAGGGGGGACATGACTGAGATGTATAAAATTATGCAGGGGATGGATAAAGTGGATAGAGGGAAGCTCTTTTCCCTTTCACGCAATACCAGAACCAGGGGACATCCACTCAAATTGAGTGTTGGGAGAGCGAGAGCAGACAAAAGAAAATATGTCTTTACCCAGTTTGTTGTTAGTCTGTGGAACTCCTTGTCACAGGATGTGGTGATGGCATCTGGCCTAGATGCCTTTAAAAGGGTATTGGACAGATTCCTGGAGGAAAAGTCCATCACAGGTTACAAGCCATGATGGGGATGTATAATCTCCAGGCTTAAAAGGATGGTAACTCAAAAAGGGGTATCAGGAGACAGGTATCTAGGTTTTTTTTTTAAGCCCCAGCTCCTTCTGATGGGGCTTGCTCTGTTGTTTATTTTTGCTTATTTATTTTTTTAAGCCCCAGCTCCTTCCGATGGGGCTTGCTCTGTTGTTTATTTTTGCTTTTTTTTAAGCCCCAGCTCCTTCTGACAAGGCTTGCTCTGTTGTTTATTTTTGCTTATTTTTTTTAAGCCCCAGCTCCTTCCAATGGGGCTTGCTCTGTTGCTTATTTTTGGTTGTTTTTTAAGCCCCAGCTCCTTCCGATGGGGCTTACTCTGTTGTTTATTTTTATTTTTTATTTTTAAGCCCCAGCTCCTTCCGATGGGGCTTGCTGTGTGGTTTGTTTGTTTGTTTGTTTGCTAATTTTGTGTGTGTGGCCAGAACAGATTAATCGTGTTCCAATGCATTCCTATGGGAAATGGTGCTTCAACTTATGACCATTTCGAGTTACGTCCATCTTCTGGAACGGATTATGGTCGTAAGTCGAGGCACCACTGTACTAACTTACAGCTAGTATATATGACAAGGTGTTTAACCTTTTGGACTAAAGACAACATTCAATTATACAGAATTTAAAAAGAATATAAAAATAGGTTACATCATAAGACAGCTAAGCCCATTCTTACCTCTGTTTCTTTCATTAAAAGACCAAGTTCTGCAATCTGGCTTTTCACCTGGCTTTCTTTACTAATGAGGTAGTCTATGTCCCTTGAAAGCTTTTCCTATTAAAAAGAGATCAACATGTGTGTTAAGAGTAGATTTTTAAAAACTGTATTATTGCATTTTGAGTTGACACACACAAGCCATATATAAGAGATTTGCTGGGCAGGTTCTTGAAAACTGTTAAAAGAACTGTGCCAAGTTAGAGAATATTCCTAAAACTACTGCTGCAGTAGATGGGAAGAAACTGAGCAGCAACCATGTTCTTTGAGTATGCCCAGTACAAGTGAGTCAGACTTCTGCTAAAACTGTGGTCAGCTCTAGAATGTTTTCAGTGAGACTCTGCACAGACATCCCAATGCCCCACATATGCGTGAGTCACAAAGATCATGTAGCACCAGCAGAAGGAAACTTGTATTTGAGGAAACTACTGTGTTGTATATAGATCCAGTAAAATAGCCAAGTCAATGTTTTCTAACAGTGGTAATCAACTGTGTCAACACAAGCATTTTACAAGACGTGGTAAGAAATGGGAGTGGGTAAAACTAAGCACAACTGGTATATGCACTGCCCTAACATGTAGAGATCGGAAACTTTACTTTTTTGGATTTAACCTCCCCAAGTCCACTAGTCACTATGGCTAGTGCCTGTGTGACTTTAGGTATTCTATGCACTGAAGTCCAACAACAGAGGATTTTCTAGCTTTGCTGAAGTGCATTTCTGCAGTGAGAGCTGTTGCTGTTGTTATGTGTCATCAAGTCGCCCTCGACTTATGGCCTGACAAAATGTCCTGTCCTCCACAGATTTGCTCAGCTCTTGTATTCAAGCTTGTGGCTTCCATTAGGGAATCAAACCATCACATATTTGGTCTTCCTCTTATTTTACTGCCTTCAACCTTTCCCAGCATTATTGTCTTTTCCACAGAATTCTGTCTTCTCACAATGTGCCCAAAGTAGGGCAGCCTCAGTTTCAATATTTTTGCCTCTGGAGACAGTTCAGGTTTGATTTGAGAGAAATACTGCAAAAGACCAGCTTTTGCTTCTGATAACAACTCCCCTTCATTTCAGGAGACTTCTATAATCCTCACCAGACTAATTACTTAGTAAAGTTATTCTCAGTTTGAAATGGAATAGCTAAGCTTCAAAGAACAGGAATTAAAGAATGCCTCTGTACTTCTGCCAGCAAAAATCAGAAAAAGAGCAACATGCAATTAAAACATAAACATCTTCATGAAATATATAAAAGCCCAGCAAAAATGAATATGCTCAAGTTGATCAGAACAACTTTAGGCACTATTATGTATACTGTCAAATAAAATATATATCTCCTGTATCTATCCCAAAGAGTTAACTCAAAATTATATTCGTTCCATCAAATATGTCATAAATCATCTGTCTGTTTGAACAGCTGGTACAAGTCAAGCTAAGGTAGTCAATGTTGATTAAATTTACATTCCCATGCTTTGAGAAAATTAAGAATTTTATAAGCTATGTGTTTTATGGGTTAACATTGGCAATATCCAATAAAAATGCCCAATTATGAAAAAGAATTAATTTAGATCAAGTTATTATATAAAGCTGAAATTCACTTAACCTGAGCTTAGGACAATTACAGTGAATTTCCATGAGCCAATATTTGGAAGATGACAGCCATGGCTGGTTCTTGCAGAGATCTATTTCGAGCCCCGTTAGTCTTTGCTATCAATCATGCCTACAAACCCCTTAAAAATATTGAGGTGGTAAATCTTGACATCCCTTTCATCCCTCATAATCAGCTGAAAGCAGTATTTCCTACCACGAAAGGCAATGTCAGATGCTAGCTTTGACATAAAATGCTGTACAAAATAAACAGAGGACAACAGCTGTAATGTACCAAGAAAAAAGAGGTGCTACAGCACACAATTGTGAACATAACTGTTACTGAACAAAACTGGATGCATACGATCTGTATATTAAAAAGGAAATAATGGCCAGAATCCTATTGGTGATCATGTAAGGTTTGCAAAACTTTCCATAGCTATCTGTGACTAGCTGATGAAGTGCATGATGGATCTCAATTGTCCAATGAGGCATGTGACCAGGAATATGACCATTATGTGTCCTGCCAGCTCATCAATTAGCTATGGTAAATTATGCAAACCTTATGTGAACACCAATGATTCTGGCCAGTAAGTACAACTGGTTGTATTTAGTCTTTTTATATACTGATTGTATGGATGTTGGGTTTTTGTGTTCTTGTAGACTGGCTTTTTTTCTCATGACACATTAGAGACTGTTTAACACCTTTCTGTAGTGCCAGTGCATCACATAAACACTCTAACCATCCAACACATGCATTGGTTTCAATCACCATGAAATACAAACCTGCAGAATAAAAGCTTATAAACAGTTTTAACAGGACACTCACACATTTCCAAAGATCCATTAATAAGTATATAGTGTGTGCATACATGTGTCTGTGTTTGTGTTGAACTCACTGGGGAAGCAGCATCTTATTTTTTTTGTTCCCAAAGATTACAGAATGAAACATTCCCACTTACCTTGAGTGTTTTGTAGGCACTGCTCATTGTAGTCACTCTGTGGTTTGCATGTGTGCCACCCAATTTGCAAAGATGACAAACAGGCCTTCTGCATAGTTCACAATACATGTTTACTCTTTCCATTTCATGTTCTGGACACATAAGAATCTGACAAGGAAATATCAGAATGCACAATGTTATTCAAGAACTGCCAAACAACACAGTACATTATATAATAATATATTACAGACAGTTAAGACTTTCAATTCTATCAAAACCCTAAAACAATGAAGAACTCATGTAACAGTCAGCTCCATCCTTCCAATTTCTCAGGAGAAAAAAGAGATCATCAAGAACATACATTGGTCAGTATCCAATTAAATAATTACGCCAGTGTAAGTCCAGTTCTTCAGCAGCAAACTACCATTAGCTAAGAAGTCAATATCCGCATTTCTCATTGCACACCAAGACATGCAAGTGCTGTGCAACAAGAAATATGACCACCAACTTCCTAATGTGTCTCAATTTACCGCTGAACGTACACTGGTGGATATAATTAACAGAATTTTAGCCATTAAAATGTGCTTTGTCTAGCAACCATTTAAACTCAACTGTATGTGACGAGTGGGTCAAGAACAATTTCCTTGAAATTAAGCCAACTACAGTATAGGTTTTAAATCAAAATATTCCATCCTAGTAGTCCAAAACATCTGGCAGACACATCTCCAGCATTCCTAACTATTGATCAAAGTGGGTGGAGCTGATGAGCACTGAAATCAAAATATCTGAAAGGGTATTAGCATTCAGGAAGGCTGAATGCAAAGAATTGCTGCCTAGAAAATGGCTTACCCAAATGAATAGAAATTTTGAACAAAAGCATCATGTACGTATATTTTATTGAAATTCAACAGTTGCTGATTAGAGAAAAGGGGATAAGGGGAATGAAATCATATTCCAATTGCTGCAATGTAAAGAACAAGCCCTATATAGCCTTGACCTCTAACTTTATTCCATATGCAGAAGAACACACTGCTTTGCTTTTCTTCCTCATTCTTCCCTTTGGATCTCTGTGTGAGGACTGAAAATACACAGACGTTTGGTATCACAGTAGAATGGTATGCGATTTATTTGACTTCAGAAAGAAGTGAGGAATTAGAGGGGAAAAAACAGTTCTTCCCCTTCCATAAGGAAGTGTTCCTTTCACCCACACAAGAAAACCTTGGGATCAAATCAGGTTCTTTATATTGTAACTACTGCTCAGGCACTGCCATTCTAGATAGGTATTTTTCAACTGAAAATTGTACTTTTTTCCATTCGTTTGTTGTTCACTTTTTTGTATTTTATACAGTCAGACTCTTAAATAACCCACTTCAACAAGCATACAGTATTATTTTGAAACTTTCCCTCTACAAAGCTGCCAAATCAGTCACATCCAACCACCTGCAATTTAGACAAACCTTGATGACTGGTTGACCAAGGGAATTTTTAAAGGGATTGTTATATTCTATTGTTTTACTTCGGCTTTTAATATTGCTCTTATTTATAAGTTTTAATATATCTGTTTAATTCTTTTTTAATATTGTAATAATTTATTATTTTAGCTTTTAACTTTGTTTCTTTTAATATTGTCAACTGCCTTGGATATTTTCAGACAAAGGTGGAATATAAATTTTTAAATAAATAAATAAAATAAATTGTGCGTCTAATACTTCAAATATATAAAATAGATAAGCATTTGATTTTCTCTGTATATTTCTCTGTCTCTTTGTCTCTCTCTCTCTCTCTCAATCACATTCACATACATACACACAATTAATACTTATTTGATAGTTACCAGCTCAAACAAAGTTAGGTGTGTCTCTGTGAAACTACAGCAACAGAAAGTCTAATACAAACAACCAATGATTTCCTTTAAACAAAGATTTCTGTTACACAAATAAAGATACTATGTGTGAGTTGGAGAATAAAGGACCAGAAGAAAGAGAGAGTGAGCTGTCCCCTCACACGTCTATAGAGGAGGACAGAGATAGAGAAGATGGAGATAGAGGAGTGGAGAAGGTCACGGAGAAGGTGAAAGAGCTGAAGGCGGGAGAAAAAGGGGAGGAGTTAGAGAAGACAAGAAGGAAGGGGATAGATGTGTTCTTGACGACGGAGGAGGGGGAGAAGTCAGGGGAAACAAGAAAGGTGGTGGTTTGGGAAGACGAATGGCAGGAGGAGGAAGGAGGACCAAAAGTGTTTAAAATACCACAGAAGAAAGAAATAAGAGATGGAAGGCGCAAGAGTCTAGAACCAGACAGGAAAGAGAGCAAAGTTAAATACCAATAGAAGGATTAGGACCAGAAGAACGGACCGTGCTGGTGTACCCTCGAGGCTGGGGTCCTTGGAGGAAGGTAATCCGTCCGGGACCTCTCCAGCCGAACGAGAAGCCACCCGAGGGAGATTGGTCTCGTCACCCCTGCTGCAGGACTATATGCGCGGTGAGGAGTGGATGTTTGAGAAAACCAACCGATCAGGAGAGATTCGGACACACTCCCCGTTGAGGAAGGAAAGCTATGGAGGAAGTTTACTGTTATCATGGGCAGATTTTCCTGTAGATTTTGGTCACGTTGACCCTACAGAAGTTATTGTAGAGAAACCTAAAAGTTCTGTTAATAAAGATTTTGTTGTTAAAAGAAACTTCTCTCTTGTCGTTTCCCGCAAAAACTAAAGAACTGTCAGATGCTGACAACGAACCCTATCACACTATGTACTTTATTATTCTGAAGAACAATTGCCATAATTTTAGTCTCTCCTGCTTCTACTGTATTTTCAAATACCTATACCTTGACAAGCAGATCATTCAACAGGATTCAGAAAGATGCTCCGGATCTTTTCTTTAAAATCCACACCTGCACACACAAACCAATGCCTCTTTCTCCCTGTTGTTTCACAAACTTATGTCAATGCTATTCAAGCATTAACGGGAACAAGTAGTGACAGCCACCTACAATTCTATTTTATTTTACACAAATATTTAAGATAGACCTATAGATCACGGCCGCATTATTTATTTGTATCCTAAACTTTCACAGCATTTGTCATGCTAGAAATAGTTTACAACTCTTTAAAATACAATAAAACCGAATAAAGACTAAAGAGCCATAAACAAAAGCAGAAAAGACCAAGAGAAAAATCACTCTTTAAAAAAAAAAAAAAAAAAAAACAGAAACAAAATGTCCTCAATCTGAAAGGTCAAATGTATCAGAATTCTTAAAGCCTTGGCCCAGTAGAGGAAAGATGGGTGATAAGAGATCAAGCAGACTTCCAAGGTGGGAGATTTCATGACCACAAAAGACTTCTCCCACTTTTCAATCAGCAGTGCTACAGACACTTTCAAGGTGTGAAGAAGAGAGTCATCAGTAGCTGAACAACAGAGCAATATGAAAGAAGACAGTTTTCTTGAGTCCAAGCCATTGAGAGCTGAAAAGGTAATCATCATCCATTTGAATTGTGCATGGAAACTGAATGTACAAACTGTTGTGAAATAAAGATAATACATTCTCAAGAAAAGCATGAAGAAATAAAGGAGAGGCACAAGTAAACACAGAACTACCACCAAATCCTAAAACTGTTATTTCCAAAACTAAACAATTTTTTTTTAAAAAATGTTGTGGTACCTTGAAGACAGACTGCTATATTTAAATGTGAGCTTTTGTGGATAAGTTCACTTCTTAAGAAATTACCATTGACAATATGGTATTTCTTTCAAGCCTAGACTGAAGCTAAAGAGGGGCGGGGGGGATAATCAATATTCATCACTACCTTACATGTTCAGATTCATATACAACAAACAGATTATTACCCAAAAAACAAATTAACAAAGGGATAAATAGGATAAAGGTAGGCTATTCAGATTAAAAGGACAACAATTCTGGAAGTGAAGAGACAGAGACTCAGATTAATCAAGGCAATTAAAAATCATTCAAATAGTGACTACAGCTTTTTCAAGGATCTATTAAAAGCTGAAGAAAAGCAAAAGCATGACAGAACTGAATACATAATTGTGACATTTCATGATCCCTCCCCACAAGCAATGTGATCAGAAAGTGCTGTGAAATTCTCCTCTGAGACTACAGGCTAGTGCTGTCTAGGAGCAAAGCCCAGTTCCCTTTCCCCACCCTTTGTCACATCATCATAGTATTTTCCTCATATGGTGCTATTTTGCAATTATTTGGAAGCACACTCTGTGGCTTTCTTTTCATGTCCAAAATTGATCTGCATTGATCCAAATTGCCTGATTTAGTTTTGAATTTATCTGAATCTGCTGCACAACCCTAATTACAACAGTTGGGATTGTCAGGTAAGAAAAAAAAAAAGCAAGCATGGGGAGTTATGATAGAGATGAATAAAATTACATATGATGCACAGAAAGTTTCATACTCTCTTTCATATAACTTGATCCAGGGATTACCGACCAAAGTTAAAAGGTGGAACATCAAGGATAAAAGAAATTCACAGAGGCTGAAACCCAATAGTAAGTCACAACCAGAGTAGGCCCACCGAATCAATGGAACTTACACAGATATTGTCTCCCCAAATCCCCACTGATTTAATGGGCCTATTCTAGTTGTGACTTAGTACTGGATTTCAGCCACTGTGTGAAGTACAGTACTTCTTTTTATCTGACCTTGACGTTCCACCAAGCAGAATTCACTACCACAGGTTTTGGTGATGGCTACTACCTCAGTTAGCTTCAAAGCGGGACTGAACATATTCACAGAGGGTACAGCTACCAAAGCCTGCCACCCATGATGAATACGTATTCCCTTCAGTAAAAGAGATAGTACGCCTGTGCACATTAATTTTCAAGAGCACAAGCATAAGGCTACTGTTTCATTCATGTTCTACTCAGGGCCTTCCCCTAGCCAACTAATGGTTCACTGTGTCCACCAGGACTTTTATTGGGTATATTTTTAATAGCTTTCTAAACCAAACCTTGTTATTCTTTTTCTAATTACAAGATACAAAATCTGCTTTGAAAACAGGAGATACCTCCACTCACGTACAAGGATGCAATCAATAGAAAGCATTTACACTTATGGGTAAAGATGGGGGTATTCCCATGCATATCCCCATGCATCTGGAGTTAACCAAGGGTCCACCCCCTGGGGCCAGACCATCCACTCATGCGTCTGCCACCAGCCTCGCTCATCCTTCCAATCACTCCTGGAGCCCCGCTCTCTTCCTGCTCGGCTAGCCACTCCAGGCAAGGGGAGGGAGGACGAATCTCCTTGCAAGGCTGTCGAGTCACTAGCCAAGCAGGAAGAGAGCGGGACTCTGGGAGTGACTGGAAGGATGAGCGAAGCTGCCACCACTGCCACTCAATACATGAGTGGACGGTCTGGCCCCAGGGGGCGGACCCTCATTAACTCCAGCTGCGTGGGGATATTCGTATTCGTATACGAATACCCCCATTTCTACTTATGGGTATGCCAATTTACCCCAGCTGAAACTCTATGTTGCATCAGATGCCATTATGGATGGCTCTCTAACCGTCATAAAAGCAGTCTTCCAGAAAGGCTACACTGCATCTATAATAGACCTAAGCAATGCCACATGTTCTTGGACTGTAACTCTGATTACCACTGTTTATTAGCCAGGCTGGTTGGGACTTATGATGGCTGAGTCCCAAGGATAGCTCGTAGGCAACACGTGCCCCATGCCTGATGTATACAGTTCTTTAATCCAAGCTAATACTTAGGCTGGAAACAATGTATTTTGAAAAAAGTAAAGAAGAGAGCAACTGCAAATATTAATAACTATGAATAATTTATAAGCTGGAAATTAGAAAGAAATTGATAACCATCAGGGAATAAAAAATGAGAACACAGCTTCAATAAAACTGAAAGCAAATACCTGATATGTTTAATGAAACTACAGCAACTCCCAAGTTGTTTACAGCAAATTTAAATCGCAGGCTTCATTAGACAGATTTCAGAGAAAGAACTATTACCACTTTGACTAACATATCTACCTTAAGATCCATTTCTGACATTACCCTTGGTTAGAAGATAAGAAATCCATAGTGTGAAAGTACTCTTAGGAAGATTATTGTCAAAGACAGTTCTCTTAGCCATTGGAAGCTGTTACAGGTAAAGATAAGAAAATGAATAAACTGATGTCACATTAATTTTAAACAAGTATTGTGAGTAGGAAAGACACCCCACACAAACTAAACTGATACTGAATAACAAGACAGTGAGCCAGTTGACACAACATGACAAGACAGAAAACTGTAGAAACCTTGGTTTATTGGTTACAACTAGCATGCTGACTCATGTTGTCTGATAACTCCGTCTTACAATAGCAATTTGGTCTAAACAAACCACAGACTTTTGTTCCATGCAAAAGCCATTTTCAGTGATGAAAAATGGGCACTGGAATCTGGATCCACCAAAAGTAAAGACCTCAATATTTGCTTTTGTTCAGAATCCAAATAACTACAATTTTCTACATACCCCAATCTATCACCAATAGCCTATCCCTCTCTCTGAAGAGATTATATTTTCCTCTTCAAATTTAATATGGGGCAATGCCATCATCCTTCATTTTTTAAGCTTTCCCAAATGAGCCATTCCTTGGTAACTGACACTGTTACCACATTTAGACAAGTGTGTTAAACAGAGTACCAAATATAAAAGTTGGATAGTGGACTGTCAGAATAAAATATATGCTTTGAAATTAATGTTTTCCCAAAAAAAGTTTACAAATTGTTTCAGCACAACTACAAGCCAAAGATAAGCCAAAAGATGGTTAAAAATCCCACTTACTTTAGGCCTGAAGTTGGTGGTTGGTCCCACATATTCATGCTGCGCTTTTAAAGTTCCCCAGGGATGATGTATTTTGAAGCATTCGTTGCAGTAACTTGCACTACAATCCATGCAGCTCTTTGTGGATTCTTGTGGTGGAGGTTTACAGAGATCACACATGATGGCTGTAGCTGCCCTTGCTGCCTGCCTGTACCGTTCTACAATAGTCTCCAAAGTGAAGTTGCGAAATAGGCCATTGATGCCACGCTCTCCCAGGTCTATGTCATGTTGGCATCCAGGACAAGGGAAGGTAGTTGTCTTTGGAGTCAAAGAATTGCGTTTCCAACCTGCATAAATAGCAATACTTGGTTTATTGCATTAAAAATGATTTTGGCAGATCAAGAGGTAACTAAATGATAGTTGTTAAATTTTTATTTAGGAATCCAGTCCCCTTTAGTGCACATATCTTTCAGAGAGACACAATGTAGAAGCCACATCACTCAATAAATGTGCATATATATATGACAAAATTTTACAAACAACATAGCATAGAAAACTAAATTAAATGCTTCGTTTTTCATATTTTGACAATCCTTTGACCAATTTGTAAAATGCTGGAAGGGTTTTTGTCTAATAAGAACAAAACTAGATGAGTATGTAAGTTCAGGGAACAGAGATTTAGAAAATGGAAGTCAGTACTCAAATTACCATTCATTTCATGGTAGCTGTTTATAACTCACTGGCTGAAATCCTATTCTATAAATTTACACCCACGCAAGCTGATGATCTCATCAGCTATGGCCTTTTATTGCTCATTAGAAGTTTCCTATTCCACTACACCAGGTTCCAAGGATCCTGAGGATCTATTTTGACCTAGGGAAAATATTTGGAGCCTCAGCACAGGAGGGGGAATCTTTTAAGCCACCTTGGTGTATTTTTAATGAGAAAGGTAAGATAAAATTATTTTAAACAAACAAATAAATAAATAAATAATCACTGCTGACAGTCCTGATCCCAGTAGCACAACCACTGGTGTCGATTTTCAGGCATTAAAGGCTCCCTCTGTCCCAATACTCTCAAAAACTTCCCCAGTCAAAAAGGATCCCAAGGGAGACTCAGAACCTGTGTGGGGGGGGGGTGCATTAGGAAACTTTAAATGAGAGTTAAAATCTCACAGCTCAGGACGCCATCCGTTCGCAAAGGTGTAAATTTATGGAATAGCCTTTTGGCACCTCACTCCCAATATCTGGTGTAATACAGGGATAGGATAGGGAAGAATCTTTAAAAGAAAACAACATCCTGGAAACTACCAATTGGCTGTTATATTCCATCAACTTTCCCAGTGGGACAATGACTTAAGTATAATTTCAACCCCAAACTGCAAACTATTACTAGCTGGTAATTAAAACTAGAGATGGGACTTGATTTTAATGGTAAATTTTAGTTCAGTAATAATATTAACTTGGGCCTACCTGGAACAGTACTATCTCAAAATATTATGTTTAAAACCCCTCAATTGCCAAGGAAAAATCCTGACATTTTTTACCCACAATACAAAAATCTAAATTCAGTCTCTAGCTTGCTATAAATAAAACCATTTTTCATACCAATTGGCAGAAATCTAGTTGCTTAGAATAAGTCACACTAGACTAGACCCACTGCATCAGTAGGGATTTGGTGAGCCAACTCCTCTATGATCCAAATGGGCCTACTCTAGTTGCAACTTACTATGCTAAAGACAGTAACAGCTAGAGTAGGCCCATTTAAATAAATGGATTTTATGGAAGGGATGACTCATCAAATCCCCGCTGATTCAGAGAGCCTATTCTAGTTTAGTTTACTATGGTAAGCAATAGAATTTCAGCCACTGCATAACTGATTTTGTTTCCTAGATCAACACTTTCAAAGCATTTGTAGTTTTTTTGCTAAAACTATAAGAAGGATGCAACCACTGATTTACATGATTTCTATAGGTAATCATGTAGGGACAGCTACAAGTTTTCCGGGTTCTGAAATCTCACTCTTTTTGCTACAGTTTTAAGAGCTCCGCTTTTTAAACAAAGAAACCTGGAGTCTCCATGGCTGAAGTACTATTGGCGTGCTGCACAACTAGGATGACACCATCAGCCTACAACAGTAATATGGGCTTGGATTGAACTGAACTGAAACCTTTCTACTATTCTCCCCTTTCAGGTCCTGAGGGCTCCCTGTTGCCCTGAAGATGATTTTAAAAACTTCAGTATGGGGAGGAGTCTTTAATAGCCAAAAATCACTGCCGCCAGTCCCACCACTGTTGGTGGTGGCCTGCTCCGGGTTATGGGACCAGCAGCAGCATTTTTTGACTGTTAAAGCCCCCCACCCCAAAAGGTTCTCCAGGACAAAAGGGAGGGGAGCCTTGGAACCTGAGGCATGAGGATAGGAAGTTTTCAATTAAATTACATTAAATAATATAGTTGCAAGCTGATAACATAATCCTAGCTGTTCCACATAAAGTTATAGCAATAGGATTTTAGCCAGTATGTCAAATTTGACATCAGATCCCAGGACACTGCAGCAACTCTGTAAGTAGGAAACATACACCCTACAGCCAGAGACAAACAAGGAGCAATGACTGTTAACACACTCCATGTATAAACCAGGAAAATATTTTCCTAGTTCAAAAGCTGTATTTTAAGAGTTCTTTTGGATTAAAACATCTTTAAAGATAGAAGGGAACATCCGGCCTAAAACCTACAGTTTCCACAGAACTCACCAATAGGAATTATTTCTGTAATGGAAATTCATTCATTAAAGTATATGTTTTTTAGATGTTGCATGCATACTTCAAGACTCAAGGATTCCATCTTTGTGAAAGATCAAAGACATTATGTACATAGCAGGTTCCATGCAAGACTCCAAGGAACCTTCAGAAAGATGGCTACCCTTAAACTCATGGGGAAGCTATAATCAAGGTGACTTGTGTACTTTTAATCTGATCACAGATTTTACAAGAACAAAGTATGCTTGCCCTTGAAGAAGTTTGATTTCAATTACCACATGCAGTGCAACAAGGCACACATGCACTACAAATTGGAATACTGTCTATGCAGTCTTCAAGCAACTTAAAATGCAAGGTAGTATATTTCTATTTGTAAGTAAATTCCACTGAGTTCAGTGGAGCTTTTCCTCTGATAAGCAGCTGTAGGACTGCAGCGTTAAAGATCCAAGAAGATGTAACATGCAGCATGCAGTTGAAAGCAGATGACACAGAAACAGTTGACTACTACAGCAGATACTAACTAACAAGACTTGAATTCAAGCCATCCACTATATTAATGACAATTAATGACAATTAAACAAAGACAAAAAACAAAATCCAAAAAATAATGGTGCAGTGGTCAAGTTTAGTTGGTACAATCTGAAATGCTTAGCCTGTAGCATGCTTTTGAAGTGCTGACAGATGCAATTTTACTGTTTAAATCAAAATATGAAGTTAGATGACATATAACTTTACTTCAGTTAGTTTGCAACAAAAAAGCATGATAATGAAAGCATGCTTTTATGTAGGTACTGGTGACTTCATGCTGATGAATTGTAATTCAGATAATTTAAGATGTTCCATCCCTTTTCACGAGTTGTATTTGCTCAAACTAAATTATAGCCTAGTATTCTATCTTCTTAAAGATTCAAAAGAACTGATATGTATGTATGTATGTATGTATGTATGTATGTATGTATGTATGTATGTACAATGAGAACTGGCAATTACTATTATTAAATAGCTACCTGCCTATGTTCCATTACTTTCTTTTGATCATAAATTGTTACAAAACTTGAAATAGCTAATACAAACTTTTCGTATTTAATTTGCTTCCTTTGTCTTCCAAGAACTTTTCTTGCTGACACTCTTTTTTAAAGTGTATTAGCATCCTTATTATTTCTTTATACTGAATTTTGCTATTGTGTGCTTCGAATGTTCAACATATCAGTAGAAAGCTTTAAATAATTAATTCATGTGAATGACTGTACTCTGTCTCCATCAATACACATGCAAATTTTTCAGTCTTTTTGCTGATGACAAATCCCCACTATGATCTGCCTTTTAATTCTCACACAATTCTTAGTAGTATCACAGCTGCAATTCAGCAAGGTCTGTCACTCTCATGCAATGAGTTCCACATGTGTTACAACGCTTCCCCTCCCCACAATAAACAGTGATTTTGCTTAAAAGAAAAAAGGTTATCGGTATTTAAATACATGATTTATCATAACAAATGCCAGAACGAGAAAAGGGAGAATTCATCTTTTTTTTTTTTTAGGTTTTTGAACACAGCAATATCACCAGCAAAATGAAGACAAAGAATTGTTTCTAGGGTGTGGTTTAAGAAAATTTCTTAATTTTTCAGGTCAACTGGATTCATTAAGTTTAAAAAATGAACATTTTATCACCTCACATTGATCATTTTCTAAGGGTTTTGTTTTTTTTTGAGAGAGAGAAGAATTCTGTTATAGCTTGGTAATACGAACAGCAAGAATTAAGAAATACCTTTTAAAAAAATTATGTCCAGCTGTATCAATGTTGGATTCTTTTAAGGTAAAATAATTTACTCCACAAATTGGATGCTTTGTCCTGTTTCACTCATACCTTTGTGGAATGCATTACTCCTCAAAAAACAAATAAATCTATACACAGTAAAAATATTATCATCTATCTATATTCAATGTCAGCCCCAACTAAAGTCACTGAAATCAACAGAGTGTATGTTATTTGTCCCATTCATTTCAACATGTCTACTCCAGTTGGGACCAATATTGGATTTAGACATTTCTACCTCTCCGTCCAAGAGACCTCCTCTGTGAGGCCTGTATTTTCAAACACAATGGCTAAAATCCAGTAATAAGTTGCAACTAGAGTAGGCTCATTGAATCAGTGGGAATTTGGTGAGTCAATCCCTCCATAAATTCCACTGTCTCAGTGGGCTTACTTTAGCTGCAATGTATACTACTGGATTTCTATATTTTGCATTAACAAAAAACAATTTTTTCTGCAGATCTTTCCTAAGAAAACATTTGAAACTGATGCTCAAACAACCTTCTTAAAACAAGAGTATGTCTTAGTAGTGGTGCAAAAGTGACAGCCATCATTCCCACAGGCACAGTGATGCACACAGAGACTGTGTTTGGACACAACACTAAGCTATGATTTAGCATCATGAGAATGAATCTAGCCATCTCATCCCTAGGCATACATCCTTTCTCCACCATAAATGTGAGAAGGTAATTATAAGTTTTGTGTGTCACTAAAACTTTAAACCATAGTTAATATTAACTATAGTTTATGAGAAATAAGTCAGCTTCATAATCTATAGTTTGATGCTTGTTTCTATAAACTATAGCTATAATAAATCACAGCATCTAGCTTCAGATGGCAGAGAAAGCTGCATTATAAACTGAAGCAAAAGTTTCTAAAACATTCTTTTTGCAATCAAGAGAAGACCATACAAGCTTATGGCTGTGTAAGCTCTATCTCATGATGATAAATATGGTGCAATGTTACATCTGAACTATTCCAAAGAGTTCTAGTGCCTGGATATGGCCAAAGACAGTGAATAGCTGACACCAGCCTTTCCAAGCTATTCCTTCCCTTGAGTGAGAAAAGATGTAATTCTTTTTCACTATGAATAAAAAGTAAGGTTTTGTTAAGGCAAACTAAGTAGAATATGTCATTCTATTCTACATGCTAACATTGAATAGGCACAGCCAATGTTCCCTCTAATTTTCCGCCAGCAATGAGCAGAAACCCTGCCCTCCACACAAAAAGTTCTAGCCACATCCAGAACCAAATGAGCGGCAACTCTAACTGCAGATGCGCGACAATACACTTCCACACAGCTTAGAGGGAATGTTGGGCACAGCATTAAATTATCTGCACCAAAATTTATTTTCCTCTGCAATGAGAAGCATTAGATCATCGTTTTATCACAAATTGTTACCTGAATACTGCAAATCACACGTGTATTTTCAACCTTTTTGTCAAAAAAGGGGGGCAGTGGACATGCATACAGTCAACCACAACCAGCAATTACATTCCTGTCACTAAATTTTGAATTGCCATGTACTTGCATAAGACCTTCTCCCAAAAGCCAATGTGAAGTACGCTAATTAGCTATTTTTAAAGGTTATATTTTACTTCAACTTTGAGTCATGCAAAAAGAAAAATTAAGTTGCAAATCAGAATCCAGTTGGCCTTCAAATAAGTTCCAAAAAAAAGGAAACCATTGCTTCCTCAACAGTATTGTTTCTATCCACCTGCTAAGTTTTTTGGACTTGACCACTGACTCTTAAGAGAACTCTAAGCCAAACATATTAGAGATAAGATCTGATTACAGTATTACTAAGCACTACCTAAAGCCATACAGAAATGAAGCATTTCTACCTCTCCACCCAAGAGACCTCCTCTGTGAGGCTGTAAACAATGAACAGAGAATGTTTAGAAGCTGAAAAGAAAGAACTCTCTACCATTTTATTATGGTATATTCAAGACAACCTATCAACTGCTCTCCTTCCCATTATATTACAGTAAGGATTGATAACGACATAACTCCAGATGTTCTGGGCTTGCAAATCCCATCAGCCTTAACGAACTTAGCCAATAATAAACTATAGGAGTAGCAGCCCCCAAACAACTGGCAGAACACAGTTCCCTTTTCCGCGGCACACACAAGAAAGCCTTAGATTGTAATCCCGTGACATTAGGAGAACATACCATTGTGCTTGATGTTTCTTATGTCAGATCAGGCTGTACAATGGCTAGGAGGCTTAGGGTAAGGAAAAACACTTGATTTCATTTCATCACGTCATTAATGCCAGCAGTACATTATCAATATCAGCAATTATGTTTTATTGCAGAACATAGTAGTTAGATTTTCAATCATTTTATTTTAACTGATTCTCAAAAACAGTGACACAGATTTATTTCCCATAGGCAGGTAATTTATTATTCCATATTCATAAACAAACACTAAATAAATAAATAAATAAATAAATAAATAACTGCAAACAGCTAATTAATGAAACATTGGTTCACAGTCCAACTTTGGCATTTATGTAAGAACTGTAAGATACATATATTTATTAAAAAGAAATTTCATTTATAATAATAGTCACTGAAGGTATTTCAACAATACAAGATCTGACTGTCTGATTCAATTCTGGCAGGGTTTGGTTGTGTGTTTTTCATTTTTAATCACAACCTTCAGGTCCATTGATCAGAAGCAGATACAAAAAAGAAGGGTGCTGTGCAATCAATTAACTGCTATACCCCTCAGCAATAAACAGTAGGTACTGTACAAATAAAAACATCATTTGTTTTTATGAATTGGAGATTCTAACAGTAAACTCTTGAAATGGACAGTACCAATGTATAAACAGCTGATCAATTAATACATGTATTTTAATAAGTGACAAATACAAAAGTTAAGAGCGTAAGGCCAGCCATGGGGGGGGGGGGGGGAATCTAACTTTCCATTTCAGTTTCTGTTCAGAAAATATTAAACTACTTCACCTGAGATCTACCAAAAGAACTTCATCTACCTCCTATCCACTTCTGAATGTACTGTAAGCCTGTTGCAAGGGAAGCACTATGGCTCAGTGATAGAACATATACAGTGGTGCCTCGTAAGACGAATGCCTCGCAAGACAAAAAACTCACAAGACGAAAGGGTCTTGAGAGATTTTTGGTGCCGATCAGCTGAGAGGCGGGGAGAGGGGGGGTAGCTGATCTGCGCTGGGTCTAACAGGCTTCCTGAGGCTTGCCTAGCAGGGAAAAAGCCTCTCAGACCCAGCGCCGATCAGCTGAGAGGCGGGGGAGAGGGGGGCCAGGAGGGAGACTAACACAAAATGGCTGCCGGCTCCCTGCTGGTTGCTGAATCTCGGCTGTTTGGCACTCTTTTTCCGGCTGTTCTGGGGCTACAAACCCACTGTGAGGAGCTGGACTCAGTCTACTCTACCTGGTAAGTGACTTTTTGCTGACTTTTTTGGGGGGTTCTGACTTTTTTTTTCCCATAGGAACGCATTAATTAAATTTCAATGCATTCCTATGGGAAAACGCGCTTCGCAAGACGAAATTTTCGCTAGACGGCATTAACCGTGGAACGGATTAATTTCGTCTTGCGAGGCACCACTGTACTTTCATGCAGAAGGTCACAGCATCAATCCCTGGCATCTTGTTAAAAGGACTGGATAGTAAATGATTAGAAAGATCACTACCGGAGACCCTGGATAGCCACTGCTAATCAGAGAAAGCACTCCTGGGCTAGATAACAAACAGTTCAAACTGTTATGTTTGCAGAAACATTTGATAATTTTAGTTGGCTTTCTGAAGAGTTCCATTATCACACATGCAGTAGAAACCAGACATAGTTGTATAGGGAAGTGGGTGGGGAAATCGAAGCCACAATACTAGCCACTTTTTCTCAGCAGAAATTATGTGAATATATGAGGTTCACATATACATTTATGATACCGAATTGTATACAAATTGGGATTACAAGAGCTACAAAATCCTTTAAATTAAATCAGCAAAAACATATAGCAAAAATGCTTATCACAATAATAAATAGTGATAAAGAAGTAAACACACACATTTTCTCTGTGTATGAAAACCACATGGTTAGGAAATCACTATCCTAGGAATACCTTTATAGAAACAATTAAATACCTGGCAAACCTTTAGATTGATGCAAATATATGTTATACCTCAGGTTTTATACTAATTGTATGCAGAAGTAATGGTTGTTTCACATACCTGATCTATTAACCCTGTCAATTCTGTCCAAGCTAGGGGAATGCATTCGATTGCGAGGGCTACTTTGATTGGAAGTTTCTGAGGCAGCATCATTGAACGAATCTTCAAATGTGAAGTAAAGAATTTCTTTTACACATTTGTGGCAGACACTGTGTTGACAAGGGAGAATTAGTGGATGGGTAAATAACTCCTTGCATGCTGGGCAGATAAGTTCCCGTTCAATATTCTTAATGGTAACCTGTAAGCAAATAAAAGATTTTTTTTAATTACAAGTACCAGCAGATGACCACACTTACAAATGCTACATGTCATTTCACTCATGACCTTTTTAAAAAAGAGAGAGAGCAAAAGAGAGAGAGAGAGATGTATCAATCTTTTCCTTTCCATGTTTCAGCATCTAGAAAGATAATATGGGTCTTGGATAGGAAATATTTTATAGTAACTAGAGTAACAATACTGACATTCTGATCCATACAGTATTCTGTAATCCAAACTCAAAGATACACCAGCTATAGTAAGTATAAAATGGGCAAAAGCCTCTTCTGTCAGTATAACTGGATCTATCAGCACTAGAGATGAGGGTATTTGTATTCGTATACAAATATGAATACCCCTGCACAGGTGGACATAACGAGGGTCCGGCCCATCCACTCACCCGTCCGCTGCTGCAGCCGGCTCTGCGCTCCTTTCCAATCACTCCGGAGCTCACAGTTGACTAGCCACTCATCAGCCTGGCAGGGAGGCTCATCTTCCCGTCTTCTGCCAGGAGTGGCTAGTCAACCGCGAGCTCCAGAGTGATTGGAAGGGAGCACGGAGCCGGCTGCAGCAGCGGATGGGTGCGTGGACGGTCCAGCCCCAACCCTCATTATGTCCACCTGTATACGAATACCCCCCTCTCCAATCAGTACAACTGCTATGCTGGATGAGATCAGCTGGCAGAACTGGGGGATCCAAACTTCTCTCAGCTAAATCTCACAACCACCATGCCACAGAAGACCAAGCTGTCCCCATCTTTGCTGTGCTCCCACAAGCAGATAAAAATCTTTATCTTCAGGCAGGTTTTCCCTTAGTGACTAGCTGTCTGAGAGGCTTTTTTTTTTAATAGATTGTTGTGGCTTATTGCTTTTAAATTTGTTTTTAATACAGTATTGCTTTTATTTGCTATTTTAATAGATTTGTTTAATCCTTCTTTAATATTTGTATAATTACCCTGTTTCCCCCGAAAATAAGACCTAACCTGAAAATAAGCGCTAGTATGATTTTTCAGGATGCTCATAAGCCCTACCCCAAAAATAAGACCCAGTGAAGTGAAACCCCGCCCTCCACCATTGTGCAGCAACCAGAAGAAAATGACATGACTGTATTTGATTAAGTGTAGATTGTTGTACATGAAGAAAATAAAACATCCCCTGAAAATAAGCCCTAATGCATTTTTTGGAGCAAAAATTAATATAAGACCCTGTCTTGTTTTCAGGGAAACACGGTACTATTTTTAGCTTTTAAATATTGTCTTTTTAATTATGTGGGTCACCTTGGCTCTTTTTTAAGGAGAAAAGCAGGGTAAAAATATTTTAAAGAAATAAAAAATAAATACACGCCAGCACAAAATTAAACCATAATCAGGGTAGTCCTAATTCTTAAATCTAAGTGCGTGGTAAAAGATACAGTTACTGTGATGTGAGCAAAAAATCATTCTGTACCACTCTAAATATATATTTTTTCTTCAAACATTCTAATAAAATTATGTTGTTGCCAATATCATTATAAAGACCAACATAATTTTAAAGTATTTTTCTTATTTATATCACTAAGTTTGCAAACCCATACTCACTTATCTGCATGCACATCCCACAGAACTCAGTTGGGCTGACCTCTCAATAAATACATTGAAGTTTGGACTATTAGTAAATTATGATTGTTTGTTGGTTTTTCATGTATTGGGGGCTTATTTTCACATTGGCATGACACATCAGCTTCCACTTCTGCCAGAAGTTTGAGCAATGCCACTAAATGAAACATGGTATCTCTCTTTACTCATTTTCTCTTGATGGTGTAATAGAGCATCACGTAGAAGGAAACAAACTCAACATGCACTTTCTAAAATGCTGTCTTGAAAACCAATTAGAAAGGCACTACATATTTTTCAAATTGCTGCAATAAGCGCTAAAAGTTTTTAAAAGGAAGCTATCATGCCTACATATTAAAAAATAATTACTATAAATTATCACTGAGTGGCTTTTGCTTCCCAGCAAAAATGTATAAAATTTTGCAATAAATATGATTTTTTTTCTTATTTACCACTCATAAAACATCACAATTACCAAGCCTAGTCTTTCTTCTTCTTCTTACGTATCTTTAAAAGGGAAGGCTCTCTCCATCATGACAACATTCTTTCACTGACAGGTCTTTAACGGTGACTACTTTTAAAATTGACATTCCTGGGAAGTTCCGGGGCCCACAAAAATATGTGGGGGCTGCATATACGTCTACAGTTGCCCATCCCTGTTTTAACCAAACATTCACAACCTAAACTTGACAAAAGAATCTTCCCTTTAAACTTGTTCTTTTTAGCTTCTACACATAAACCAACCTTCCAGATGTAAGTATAAAACAACATGATCTTCTGCCCTCAGTACAAATATCTATCAAAAGAAAAGTCTCATAGAACCATATGTAAGTTTTAATCTGCAGGCTGCACTTTCACAATGACACCATAGTATGGCAGTAAATACCATAACAAGAATTCACAGAGTGCATTTAGCTACAGAAAGAACTTTGTCACACAGTTCTTTTAATGTACATTCTTAAGTATTTTATTAGTAAATGGAATTCTAGTCAGCTGTATGATTGCTGTACTTTTGCAAGATTAGAAAAAAGTTGTATACGGATAACTAATGCATTTGAAATAAGGTGTTTGTCCCTTAAATGGACACAGTCTAGTGTGCATGCAGCAGTTTGCTCTGCCTCTCCTCCAAAAGGATTCTGAAGAACAAAAAAGCATATTGTTAGGAAAAAAAGAGATGTTTGTCCAAGTTACAATTCAGTCAGAATAAGTTATAGCCTGGTTGAATAAATTAGGAGACATGGCTCTGCAATGCCCAACTCTTTGCCTTTCGGGAATAGAGGTTTGTCAATTGTGCTGCCAAAAGTTCAGTGAGGGATGATCAACCTTCTATTCATTCTCCAGGAGCAAAAGCTTCACCTTCCACTCATCCAAAGAAAACCAAGAGAAGAGCGATGGCACTGTACATTAGTCTTCAGCATGCTGGGGAAAAAAACATGCTGGCTAAAAATTTTCAGGCTAGCTAAATATATTATGATGCAGCTTTTTTCTCGCTCTTATTACATCAATTGGTTATGAAACATCCTTTCCAGAATCAGTTACATCTGATTAGTAAACAGTCTCTCTCAATATACTAATTGAAAACCATGCAGGGGATTTTCCGCTTTTTAAACAGGTGTGTTTTCCTGTACTTTTAATGCAAATTTATGAATGGGGACTAAAGCTAAGCCCCATCTTAAGACAAAATAAGGCAGCTCCCTCAATCAGTAGTTACAGGGCAGTGACCGCAAACCTTTTTGAGCCCAAGTGCCCAAACAGAAAAAAAAAAAAAAAACCAGCTGGAGGCAGGCGTGGAAGTGGTGGCAGTAGGGGGAATCCCGGGCACGGAGGTGCCTCGAGCCCCACTCCGGATCCGCCGCCAGCGCCAGCTGCTCCGGATCCTGGTCCGCTGCCTGTCGGGGCGCCAGCACAGCGGCTGTAGCCGCCTTCTCAGGTTTGGCTGCAGGGGGGAGTAGCGATCCGGCGACTTATGGCTCGCATGCCTGCAGAGAGGGCTCTGCGTGCCAGCTGTGGCACATGTGCCATAGGTTCGCCATCGCTGTTATAGGGTGTCATGAAAGGGTAGCTCACTACTTTATTATTACTGTATTTTGGTGACCAAAGATGGGAAGAGGTGCTTGTGGAGTTTTTGTACCTCACATGCTAAAATAATTTGGCTGTCTTTGGTTAATGTGTACCTTAATGTGGGTGAATATTGGGTGCCCTTTGGTGCTATGCCCCACATAGCAAAACATATTGGGCTAACCCTAGTGGGAACTGAAATATGTACTGTTGAGGCAGTGTAGCCAATTTCTGAAGACTGGGATTATGAAAAATTTGCCGGGAGACCGAAACCTACCATTTTATTTTATTTTACTTTGACTTCTAAAAGCAGACAGATCTAAGCAATAACTTTGAGATTATTAATGCTTCCTTGGGGGAAAAAAAGTGATTCCTTCTATAAAAAAAAATAAGATTCTTGCCTGTGTTGAGGACATCTAAATTGTGATTTTTAGCAAGATATCAGAGCAGTGATGTTCTGGTTCTGTCCAGCTTTTGAACTCATTTTGGGATATAAACCATCCTGGCCAGCCTGAAAGAGGATTCATGGGAAATAGGCAGAAGAAGTATAATCCTACTGATAATCACTGGCTTTTCCACAGCTTTTGCTTCTATTAACCATGATATTCTTCTGGATTACTCCTTCAGAGTGAAACTCTTCAATGTGACAGTATTCCAGTCTCTACAGTAGTGCCAGTAGTCTTTGAAAGGTGTTTCCAAAAGACAGTGCTCAGAAACCAGTGCCACTCAATGGTCCCTGGCTTTTATTTCTTATATTTAAACACCTACATGAAAATACTGGGAAAGATCTTCCGGACGTTTAGGTTGAGGTGTAATCCATGTATAGTTCATACAGAATTCTAGTTCTCTTTTCCATCTAGGCAGGCAGCGGGGATTATGAATAAGTATTTGACTACATGTTTTGAAATGGGTGGAAGTGAGCAAACCAACATTTAATCCAGACAAGAGGCAGGAGCTGTTGGTTAGAATGACCATTAGGACTGCACTCCCCCCTGAAGTCAGCTACTATGCAGTCTGAGAGTTCTCCTACATCCAGAATTACCTACTGATTTACTGGTTTCAGCCGGTTTACCAAGTACAGCCCTAGCTGAAGAAAGGAGATCTGGCTTCAGTTGTGCGTGGCATGGCTACATCCAAACAAGACGAGCATAGCATTTTTTTTACATGAAGATTCTTTTAAAAACAGATGAAAAAGTACACGTTAATACAGAAAACAACTGCAATGATGACTGTGTTGATTAGGTGTTCAAATCTTGTAATAATGACATTGAAACAAACCTACATTTGTTTCTGGGTTCAATTTATTTCTGCTTACTTGGCATCATGTTATTTGAAGGGCTAACTATGTCAACATGAATCTGCACAAACTCAAAGACCAGCCTCAGTGGCCCTGCTTTCTAGTCTGCCATTTAAAACATAAGATTGGAAACTACAGGGAACAGAACTTTTTTAGTATTGGCTCCACATATTTCACATTCATATCCCCAAAACTGCTTATGGTCCCTCATGATCTCCGGCAGTTTTTAAAGAATGTTTTTTGCTCTCTCTGATGTTTGATTAATGGTTTTACTTGCTGATTTTTTCATCTGGTGAATAAACTAGTAAACTGAGTAATCAGGTCCCTGGTACCTATTAGCCTACTTCTGACTGCCTTTTCATCAACCACTCATCCTGTTTATAAATTTCCATAGCTGATACTTCTATCATGCCTATACATGTGTACAGAGAAAAAAAACCCCGGAAACTCACTGCCTTTTTCCCAAATATATAAACAGCATCATAACTGATTGAATTCCCATGCACAGAGACCCCACCCCACCCATGGTCGATTTTAACAAATCTAAAGCCATCCCTACTCAAACCTAAGCGACTGACAGTTCCTCCCTGAGTTAAGGAGTCCACCAAGCGGTCATCTGCAGCAGGATGAGTTTGCACAAAGCTGCGGCGCATGGCACAACACACACCCAAGCCTCCAAGCCTTGCGTGTCATGTGTAAAAGCAAAAAGAAAGAGGAATCAGCCTTCGGGTAGAGGGGTCAGCCGGAAGAGGGAAATCTGGCAAAACCACCCGATGAAGAGACCGAGTCGGAAGGGGAAAAAAGGTCGGAAGAGACGGGGGCAGAATTCTGCCTTTCGCAACCAAGGAAAGGAGGGAAAGGACGGAAGGAAAAAAAAAAGGCACGGAAGGACTCCGGCTGCCGAGAGACGTCTCCTTTCCCTTCCCGACTGTGGCTCCAGAGGAGGAAAAGGGGAGCGTCTCCTGCGCAATACGGGCAGCCCAGAAGGCACTCCTTCCAAGGCGGGCAGAGGGAACAGCCCGTCTGGCCCCTAAAGCTGGCGGGAGGGAACCTCCTAGGTTTCTGCCTCAACACCTGTAGGGTGCCACAGATCCTCTCAGTGAAATACCCCGAGCCCCCCTTCTCCTTCCCCCTCAGTCTCACACACACACACACACACACACACACCACCTGCAGCGCCCTCCACCACTTCGCTGGAAGCCCTCAGAGCCGCCCGTCTCCTCAGGCAAAGTCTTCCCCCCCCCACACACACAGACACACCGACCGGAACTGTTCCCGCCCTCCGCGGCCACCAACTCACGGCGGGTTCCAGACGGTCCCCTTCCATTCTGGAGTCGCCGCCGCCGCTGTTGCCGCTGCCGGGCAGTTGAGCCGAAGGTGCCCGGAGCGCGCGCGTCTGGTGCTCTCGCTCCCTTCTGCTGCCTCTCGGAACCGGTTAGGTCCGCCCTCCCTCCCCTGAGGGCGCGAGGGAAGAGGGAGAGCGAGAGAAGGAGAGAGAGAGCGAGAGAGAGAGGGCGCGCGCGAAGCGGCGACGAGGCGCCCAGCAGCTGCCACCTCTGCCCCAAGGAAACTCCGACGCCGGCATGGCGGGCGGGGCCGGGCAAGGCGCGAGGGAAGGGGCGGGGCCGGGTTGCGCGGGCGGGGGAGGGGGCGACGCCCGGCAACGACGCCCACGCCACAATGGGGGAGGGGCGCCACCTGTCACCTTTGTTGACCCACCCTGGGCCTCCTTCCTCAGTCCTGAGGGGGGACTGAGTTCCCCCCCCACACACACACACCCGCTCATTACTTTATTCAGGAGAGGGAGGCTGGGGCAGACAGAGAAGCTTCTTCCCCCCCCCCCCCGACTGTCCTGTTCCCTTCCTTTTCGTCCACACTCAAATCCTTATCGTGCTTCGCCTACTGAATTTTGTTTTGAGTCCATCTGGCGAGAAACCACGCAGCCCGATAGTTATGGAAAGGGCAGCGTTTAAGTTGAGGGAAATGTAGTCCTCCATACTCCTTTCAAAGCTGCTGAGGAAGACTGCGCTTGAAAACAGCATTCCCACCGCTTCTTTTGCCAAAGACAAAAATAAATTCTTACCGTCACGCCCAAAACCATTTACAGTATACACTACCACTACACTGCAGACTTTTGGAATGTTTCAAGAGGTAACTAGCTGTGCGCTGGAGATCCTCCTCAAAAGCAGATTAGTTAACCTTAGAGCAAACCATTTGCAAGCTAGTTGTTTCTCATTCTGTTGGCAGCTGGCTTTGGACTTCCTTGTTTTGTCAAAGAAGGAATGGCTAACAAGCTGCCTAGCCTATCGTTGCTCACTCGCATTCACTTACATACAAAAATACCTGGAGGCGCCCAGTATATGTGTCTTGTACCAATCATAGACAAAGCCCTCCCTTTTCTCACCTTTCACATATACAAGCATGGAAATGAGGGTACAGATATAAAAGCACTTCTAAACATATGCTTGAAAAGACATGCACATCTTAACTGTCACCTTGCTGTTCTGTTATCATGGATTCCTCCAATCAATGCTGCACTACTCCTATAACTGATGTTGCACATGCCCCAGTCTATTGGTATCAAAGAGTAATAGGCAGGCACAAACCTTCAGCACAGTTGGACCTGGACATTTTGGATAGTTTAGGGGAAGAAACAAGCTGGCCAGTTGCCTTCAACACAGCACAAACCTTCGGAATGAATTTGGAGCCAATCTCCAGAATGAATTTAGAGCTTGCTCACACAAACCGTTTAGGCTGAGAAATCACAAAATGACATTAAATGAAGGATGAATGTTGTCCAAGACAAATCTTCATAGAGATTCTACCAGAAATGGGAGACTGTGTAAGGTCCATTGGATGGAAACCACCTCGGGGACTTTAAGCTCCACAGCCTTCCTCAACACCCATCAACAAAAAGTCATTATACGAAGCCACACAACAAATATATAGACACAGGCCACACAAATCCAGATGCTATTTTCCCCACCTGTAATCTGGCAACACTGTTACAGAGCCTAATTATTTGATCCACAATCTAAGGGATTCACTCACTTGAAAAACAAGAACAAAATACTGTGGCATGTTTAAGACTAGAGATGGGCATAAACCAGAAAAATGACAAATTGGGGTAGTTTGTGATTTGTGACTACCCACGAACAACCCCAGAACCCTGGAAAAAATGAACTGGTTCGCAATTCTTTTGGGGGGGGTTGTGCCCGGGGGGGAGGATCCTAACCCCCTTGCCCCCTGTCCTAATCACCTCCCTCCCTGCTCCTGCCACCTCTTCCTTCTCCGCCACTGCCATCTTCAGAGACAGCAACCTGGTGTCACTTCTGGGAGCCAGGCCTGCTGCCTCTATGCATGGGCCGGCTTTTCAGGTGATAGGCTGGTGCATGTGCAGAGACAGTGGCCTGGCATCACTTCCAGGAGCCAGGGCTCCTGTCTCTGGAGATGGCGGTGGCAAAAGAGGAAAAGGAGGCAACGGCAGGAGCAGATAGGGAGGTGACGGGGTGGGGGCAGAAGGATGGCGATGGACGGACTGAAGCAAAACAAAGCACCAGGAGAAAAAATGTTTGACACTTCATTACATTAAAATGAGTTCCACAAACTGAACCACGAAATAGCCCAGTCTGTGTTTTTTTCAGGTTCATAGTTCAGTTCGTGCCCATCTGTATTTAGGACTGACATTGCTACCTCTCTGAAAATTGCTACATTCACATGTTCATCTTCTCGTTTGATATATCTCATCTTCTGCAAACAATGCTTTTGTACATTATACAGGAAAATAGGGCAATAAAAATAATAAACAGCAATGTCAATATTCAAACAGCAATGGGAAAACACTCCACCCTCCCCAGATACTCTGTCACTGACCTTAAGACAGTCACACAAGGAGATTAGAGTGACACACACTGAGTTACAATTCATTAGGAAATTTCAGTCTATCAGCAGAGGTTTAAAACAGGATTACAATTTCTAAGCACAATACATGTGATAATTGGCTTACCTAGTGTCAGGATGTTTGTATTAATGAGAAGCAGTTCTGTGAATGGCTAGTGTTAATAATGTAATTGTCACTGACTGTGCTTTCTGCATATAATTCCCCTTTGATCTTGATTAGAGATGGGGGTATTTGTATTCGTATACAAATTACCCCCGCACAGGTGGCATTAACGAGGGTCCAGCCCCATGGGGCCAGACGGTCCACTCACCAATCGGCACAATTCTACCAATGGCTCTGCAGCGCGTGATCTGCTCACCACTCCTGGCAGGAGGCGGGAGGACAAGCCTCGCTGCAAGGTCGAAGAGTGGCGAGCGGATCGCGCGCTGTGGAGCCATTCGTAGAATCGCACCATCTGCGTCCGCAGCGGATCGGTGAGTGGACCATCCGGCCCCATGGGGCTGGACCCTCGTTAACGCCACCTGTGCGGGGATATTCATATTCGTATACGAATACCCCCATCTATAATCTTGATTTCTACAATCCTATCCTCAACCACATACAATACACATTGTATTATCATACTTCATGCATGTAACGGGGCTATAGTACATGAAACCTCATACAATAATACATTTGTTGGTCCTTAGTGTGTTACAAAACTATGATGTGTTTGCTGCAACAGACAAGCCGTGGTACTCTTCTGGAACCTGGGGCCAAAGGTTATTCTTTGAGTTAAAAACAAACATTCCAGAGAGATGGAGAATGTAGACAGAGTGCAGGATGAATATCGCCACTGTGATTTCTCTGCAAATAAAGCCAAATTACAGCAGTTAAAAGGTGCTACTCTTTTCAAAAAAAACACTGGTTTCTAGATAAATAAGAATTAGGCATGAAGTTTTGGGAATTCATGGACTACAACACCCAGAAGTCTGCAAGAATTCCCCCAGCCAGACTTCTGGAAGATTTAGCCAAAAAACAAACAAAACCAACAGTCTTTTCAGGTGTCTGTAATCACTTTCAGCTGAGAAATAATAGTTTGCCTTTGACATAATGAAGAGAGAGGAAGCAACTAGGAAGGGCTAAGCTCTCTGGGAACTCTGAAGAATTATGGTTCTGGTAATTTCCTGAGAGACACCCTGTATGAAACATAATAGGAAGGGACACTTCCAGACCCATAATGTCTTGCAGTTCTCATAGAACTTTCCCCAACCAGCCACTTCCTCCATCTTCATCATTATTTCTCAGGCACCTGAGGTGATTATAGGCACCTGAAAGGACAGGGTGGATAGCTGAAACCCCCAGAGGTCTGGCTGAGAGAATTCCTGCAGACTTCAGCAGACCATAGTCCATGAATTCTGAAAATCCTATGCCCAGTAAGAACAAATAGCTACAGAAGGCACAAACAGGTTTTTACATAATCTTTTTGGAAATGTGTGTTATGTTTATGCAAGTGGAAGAGACCTAGCTCAAGCAATCACTTGTTTAATCTTCATATTTAGAGCACAAGACCACTACATCCAGTAAAACATATTTCTGTATAAATAAGCACAGGATTCTGCTGTAATATTTTGATTGTTACATGTACAGTATCTGCCACTTTTCCTCCATAGAGGAAGAAAGCAACGTACCGTATATGAATCTCCTCATCCCCTATTTATCCTTACAACCACTCTGTAAGGCTGTACCAATTTGAATCAATTTCTGTTCAAACCTTTTTAAAAGCAGGTTCAAGTTACGTGGAATTTAAACCGGTGGCTACGTTCACATGCACTGAATGGAAATCGATTTATATCTGGTGATTTAAACTGATTTTGGCATTGAAACACTGTCGAAACAGTCTCATTTCCACAAAATAGAACTGAATTGAACTGATTTTAGAAGCATGGTATTTTTAAAAGCCCCTTGCTAGCCAATTGAAAAAAAAAAGACTCATGTTGTAGCCCATATAGATCAATTTTACCCTTGCACTGTATGAACAGTAAAATCTAAATGGATTTAAATGGTGCTTGCATACAGTTCTTATTGTCAGTGTGACTAGACTAAGGTATAACTGACCCAAGGTCACCTTATAAGTTGGGCTTTCTTCCTCACTCCCTGGTGTCTTGAATATCATCAATCAGGTTCCCACACTCCCCTGTACCTGGAATATATAGGTTGCCTAGACACATGTCAAGTGCCATGAAAACATTACATTACTCAGTCTTTCCACACCTGTGCTGTTTTTATAGTAGTATTCCAACAGGGACCATGGAGGAAAAACAGCTCTGACTCTGTTGAACTATCCTCAATGTCATCAGGAGCATGATAGGATCTGAACTTCTTTCCCAATTATAGGTTTAAACAATTTATGAAGCCCAATCCAAAGTGAACCAGGGCAAGATACAGTAAGTCATATTACCACTTTGGTGTTATACAGTATAACCGACTGCACCGCTTCAGCCAGGAGATAATATTTTTGAAAATCAACTGGTTTTCTATTTGTAGGGCATTTTTAAATTGTACCCCACATCCTGAAGGGACAAAACCCATTTTACTGCTTGCGCAGACCTAGTCTTATTTATACACTTGCAATACATTTTACTGTACTAGTCACTGTGGCGATTGCCCCAAGCCACACCTGTCAATCAGATTCAGGACCTCATTTGCATGAGCCTATGGGAGAAGTGGAGGGGCGGAGTCAGCAAATATAAGAGGGTTGGACAGTTAGAGATAGGCAGATTTGGCAGTTAGAGAGATAGAGATAGAGAGAGAGAAGTTGAGAGAGATTGAATTTGCAGAGAGAGAGAGAGAGAGAGATAGTCAGGGAGATAGTGAGAACGAATATTAATATATATAAGCTGGTCAAGATTAATAGATAGAGCAGGTGGTGATTGGTAACGTGATAAAATATATGACATCTTAAGGATTTGATTGTATGCACTGAATAAATAACATCTTTGATTCTGATTTAACTTCATACACTTTAATAAACCTTAATAAACAAGTTCTGTTAACAGCAAACTGACAAGTAGTTGAATAAAGTCTATTACATTGTGGATTAAGGAAATCCACTGGTGGCAGTGAGAAAAAGGGAACGTCACAATTGGTAACTGCTGGTGGGATGACATAGCGTGAGTCCTTTGTTTGAGGAAACAGAGGCCACGTGGTAAACGTCACAGTCACAAAGCAGGAAGGATGTATCTATCTTCTCTATATTAGTATTTCAAACTAAGAGGATAGTAGACACAGATGTCATATGGTGACTAATCCCTCCATCTTCTTTCTGATTCCAAGAATACACATAGTTAACAAAATAATTAATTTATATAGATAATTACTGAATTGCTATGGGCAATATAAAATGAATCTTATACTGTCCCAGTTCTAGGGGGGAAATGGAACAAAGTTCATTTGAAATGAAGTTAAAACAATCAACATCTATTCACTAAATATTAGTCAACAATAGCTGATTTTAAGCACAAACAAGGTAGACCCATCATAAATTGCAGCCTTTCTGCTGTCCCCCTTTTCTGTTATTGTCAAGAGTTATTTGCAAAATGCTGCTTGCTCAATCCTCTTTCTGACAGATCAAAAGGATTAACCTATTGATGTATCAGTTTGTTTGGGCTTTAAGGTGCTTTTAAAGCAAGATTTCAATTATCTTGTTCTGCTAGGCATATTAAAACTGCAGTGGATGAAAAGCTTAATAATGTATTTTACCTAGGAGATGTAGTTCATTTTAAACCATCACCTTGGTCCAAGACAATTGCAGTATTGAACTATGTACTATTCTGGCACTTTTCTTGGAAAATTCTTTAAACTTAACAACACTGAACATTCAAAGCTAAAGTTCACTATCTCAACAGAAAAGGATTACTCCATTGTTCAGAGATGAAACATAAGCAGTATTTTTCTGTAGATTATTGCTGCACAAGAGTGCAGCAATAGATATTCTACAAATCAGCATGCCATAAGGCAACTAAAAAAATGGGGGTACCTAAAAAAAATGTAACTTTGAAACTGGATCTTGGATCAACACTAAATTTGGCACAGAGGTAGAAGGCAGTCTGCTCTTGTGCTGTGCCAAAGGGATGTTTGGTGCAAATGATTTTGGAGTTATGATTTTTTTAAACTGAAGTTGTCCATCCCTCCCGTGCAGACACCAATGACTTTTATATCTGCAGATATAAAACAAATCAAACATGGGTGGGGGGAATTCACACTTGCTGAAAAACAGCCCTGACAATTGCTTTGTGTTTGGGTGAGAAGTGGTTACCTGATGAAAAAAGGAGTCACCTTCTGGGCTTTTCCCTTGTGTGGTATCACTTTGGGAATGGTAGTGAACAGAAGGGACTGTAGACAAGTGGTCCCCAACCTTTTCTGAACCGCAGACCTGGGGGGGGTCTGTGTGCTGGGGGGGGCACAAGGTGCACAACCAAACAAGTCATCCTCAGTTGGCACACATTTCTGTACACTACACCAAGGTACTTAAGTAATTCTTGTAGTTCATACCAAAATGTTTAATTATTCCAGAAAGGTATGTTCCAAGTGTCCTGACATTACACAGCTCGTCTTCTCCTCTACGGTTATCACTACAGTGGAGTCTCGACTTACAGACGGCTCCACTTACGAACTTTTCGACATCCGTACTTCTCTGGCCGCAAAGTTTCACTTCGACTTGCGGCCGGAGAATCGACCTACAGACCAGAAGAGGGAGGTGGGGAAAGCGCCAAATTCAAATTTGGCGCTTTCCCCGCCTCCCCCTTCCAGTCCGTAGTCCGCGGATCTGCCTCCGGATGCTTTTCAGGGCTTCTCCGCCGCCATGGGAGGCATCTTGGAGGTCCCCCCCCCCCCGCCGCCGATAGTGCCTCCGAAGCACGATCGGCGGCGGGGGGGACCTCCGAGAGGCCTCCCATGGCGGCGGAGAAGGCATCTGGAGGTCCCCCGCCGCCCCCGCCGCTGCCGGGAGCCGAGCCACGCCGGGCGATCCCGGCCATGCTCGGACTCCTGGACTTCCCCCGCCGCCGCCGCTCGGCTTCCAGCAGCGGCGGCAGCGGCGGCGGCAGTCCAGGAGTCCGAGCATGGCCGGGATCGCCCGGCGCGGCGCGGCTCCCAGCAGCGGCGGCGGGGGACCTCCGGAGGCCTTCCCCGCCGCCATCTGAGGCCTCTCGGAGGTCCACCCCCACCGCCGACCGTGCTTCGGAGGCACTATCAGCGGCGGCGAGGAACCTCCGAGAGGCCTCCCATGGCGGCAGAGAAGGCATCCGGAGGGCCGCCGCCGCCGCCACCGGGAGCCGAGCCACGCCGGGCGATCCCGGCCATGCTTGGACTCCTGGACTGCCGCCGCCGCTCGGCTCCCAGCAGCGGCGGCGGGGGAAGTCCAGGAGTCCGAGCATGGCTGGGATTGCCTGGCACGGCTCGGCTCCCAGCAGCAGCGGACCTCCGGAGGCCTTCCCCGCCGCCATCTGAGGCCTCTCGGAGGTTCACCCCCACCGCCGATCGTGCTTCGGAGGCACTATCGGCGGCGGCGGGGAACCTCCGAGAGGCCTCCCATGGTGGCGGGGAAGGCCTCCGGGGGTTCCCACCCCCCCGCCGACGCAGGCTTTCCCAGGGTGGACCGGGCCTACCAGGGGAGGGCTTCCCCCGGTAGGCCCAGTCTACTCCCTGGGAAAGCCTGGGGAGTAGACCGGGCCTACCGGGGGAAGCCCTCCCCTGGTAGGCCCGGTCTACCAGGCTTTCCCGGGCAGTAGACCGGACCTACCAGGGGAAGCCCTCCCCTGGTAGGCCCGGTCCACCCTGGGAAAGCCTGCGTCGGCGGGGGGGGGGGGAGACCTCCGAGAGGCCTCCGGCAGCGGCGCCGAAGCCCTCAGAGTCCTCTGGCAGCGGTGATGGCAGCGGCAGGGGAGCTCCGAGAGGCCTCCGGCAGCAGCGCCAAAGCCCTCGGAGTCGTCCGGTAGCGGCGATGGCGGCGGCGGGGGACCCCTGGAAGGCTTCGGAAAGGTAAGTTCCCTTTTTAAAAAATTTTTTTGTGGGGGGGGGCGTTTTCTTGGGCCGGTTACGGATTAAATGGTTTTCAATGTATTCCTATGGGAAATGCATTTTCGACCTGCGGACTTTTCGACCTACGGACCCCGTTCCAATACGGATTAATTCCGTAGGTCGAGACCCCACTGTATGTCTTACTGCACCTTTGCCAAATTCTTTCTCTTTTTATGTTTAGCAAATGAAATAATGCTGAACTAACAAGACATTGTAAGCATTCAAATCAGTGATGTATCTGTTAGCACCATATCACTAAACTGGGGGTGGGGGGAGAGAGATTTAATACAACTATAATCCTTACCAATGCAAACAGAAGGGAGGTAAAAGGAGTAGGATTCCCCTACACTCTCCACATAATCAATAATGATATCACCACATACCAAACAAGCTCCCCAAAAGACAAATATAACGGATCACATAAGCCAAAACAAGACTAAATTATACAAACGGAAATGCTACAAAAAAACCCACAAGCACAAATGGGAAAATGTTGGATCTACTCATATTAGCACTAATGTCAGCTAGTGAGCAGAAAAAATATTGAAAGGAACAGTGAGGAATATGACACAAATAGTAGAACAAATATCCATCCAGTTTTGCAATACTTGTGTGTTATCCGTCGTTTACTATCTCATTTGAAGCTATATGAAGATTTAAATCATCACATTACACTTTCACAAGCTATTACAGTGGTGGCTCGACTTATGAACATCCCGAATTACGACCATTTCAAGTTACGACCAGCTCCGGCCGCAAAATTGTGCTTCGACTTGCGGCCGGAGCTTCCAGTTACGAACAGAAAAAGGCAGGGGGAAAAGGCGGGAAATTCAAATTGCTAACTGTTGGTAGGCGAAGAGGCTGCGTCTTTGTAGCTCTTTCGCCCCAACAGTTAGAGTGAGTGCGATCGGAGGAGGCTTCGGACTGCCTGGTAAGGTAAGGTGCTGCTTTCTGCTTTTTAAAAACTGTTCTGGGTGGGTTTTGCAGCGTGGTTTTGGGCTGGGGCGTTATGTTTCTGTGCTGTGATGGGTCTTGGGGGGTTTGTTTTTTGGTATTTTTTCCCCCATTTCTGATGGGTCTTGGGGGGTTTGTTTGCTTTTTGGGGGTGTGTGAGAGGCGTGATGAGAGTATAGAGGCTCTCATCGGAGTGCCGTCCATCTCTAAGGTTTCCAGAGAAGTGCAGACCACTCCGCCGCCAACTCCACGAGAGAGGGTACATCAGGGAATAGATACCCGGGAACTAGAAGAAAACCTACGGGGTTTGGCAGTAGCCACTCAGACTGAAGGAGAATTGGCGGGAAAGGAAGAAAGGGGGAGGTCCGTGATTGAGGCGGGAATGGGGGATATAAAACGGGAGAGAGACAACATACCAGGTGGCTGGGAGCTGATCTGGGTAGAGGACCCTTGGACGGGACAATGGGAAAAAGTAAAGGTACCTCGAGAGGAGGCGGATTATAGAAGGAGGAGGGGTTTACCACAACGACCCTCGTACTGGGGAGAGTCCAAGGCCAGGGAGTGGAGAAGGAGGTTAAAGGAAGAGAAGGAACTGGTGGCCAGAGAGGCAGAGGAAAGACGACAATGGCGAGCGGAGGAAGCGAGGAGGAGATTGTGCCACCAGGACCGTGGGGTTCCTTGGGACGAGAGAAGGAGCCGTTTTGGATCCGAGATGGAGGGGAGGAGACCCTACCGTTGTTAGGAGACCAAGACGAGGACCAACGTCCGTTGACTCCTGACCCATTCCTACCTGGACCTTGGGAAACCAAGTCTTTAAACCCGTTTGACCAAGAATCGTGGATACCCCTGAGGCGTCCGTTGATGTCACAGGAGAAGTTAAGATCTGAACCGTTAATCAATGATTTCCAGTTAAAAGATATAATAAATCCCAGTTTGAATTTTGAGATGAAACCGACTCCTGGTTTATTTGGTAGTGAGGCTAAAGCACAAATCGAACCTTCACAGGGGGTTTCCCCATTTCCGATGGGTCTTGGGGGGTTTCCTTGCTTTTGGGGTTTTTTTCCCCCATTTCCGATGGGTCTTGGGGGTTTTGCTTGCTTTTTGGGGTTTTTCCCCCCATTTCCGATGGGTCTTGGGGGGTTTGCTTGCTTTTTGGGTTTTTTCCCCCCATTTCCAATGGGTCTTGTGGGGTTTGCTTGCTTTTTGCTTTCCTTTTTTTTTTTTTTTTTTTTTTTTTTTGCATTTCTGATGGGTCTTGCACGCTTTGCTTGCTTTTCTTCCCCCCCCCCTTCGGACGGAACGGATTAATCGCGTATCCGATGTGTCTTGCAGTGATTTTGTGTGTGTGTGTGTGATTTTTTTCTTCGGCCGGAACGGATTAATTGCATTTCAATGGGAAATGGTGCTTTGACTTACAACCATTTCGAGTTACGACCGGCGTTCCGGAACCAATTAAGTTCGTAAGTCGAGGCACCACTGTACAGCTGAATATCAAGGCCCAGTATTAAAACTCAAAAACATTCTTTATCATGAATCGTAGATAGCTCAGTGGTTTAGGCATCTGGTGTGAAGCCAGAGGTGGGGAGTTTGATTCCCCATCGTGCCTCCTACAATAAAAGCCAGCCTGTATAGTCATGGGTAAGCGTCACAGTCCCAGGGTGCTCCAGAAAAAAGGAATGGTAAACCACTATATATATCCATTAAGACAAGAAACCGGGGGTGGGGGTTACACATTATAAAATAATAAGGAAATATAATAAAAATATGAAATTCCAGAATAGAACCCAGAAAGACAGTAAAGTCCATGACATCCCTCAGAATCCCCCCAAATGCAATTGTGTAACCATAGATGCCTGCTCAGATGTTAAGTCTCATTGAGTTTAATGGGCCTTACTTGCCAGTAAGCATGTGTAAGGCTGCATCCTTAAGACCAACATTTTTTCTCCCCAGCTATTTTCTGGTAGGATTGAACAAAGCAATACTCATTCTAAAGGGCCCCAGCAGATGCAGACTAATTGCTTTGATGAAATAATTACATTAAGATCACTTCTGTCTGTTGGGAGAGGAGGGGCTTAAATGATTTTCTGGCCTCACAAACAGATGCAGGAAACCACAGTCTGTGCACTGTCACCCAGCTGGGGAGACACATGTCCAGCATAATGTGTCACTATTTACTCAAATTAAGCCCCACTGTATTCAGTGGGGCCTAATTCCTGTATGCACAGTTATTACATGACAATAAATCAGTCTACATATTGAATCAAGACTTGTGCTCCATAATTCAGTTATATTTTATTACATGAACTCAACAAATGGTATAAATTGCTGTAAGCAGCATTTACTATGGGAAAATGGCATACAAGTAAACTGACAGTGAAAGGTTGAACCACAGTGTCACCACCAAATCTGTAGAAGTAGTCATAGGAAGAAAGAGTTGTTGATCCTTTAAAAAAAAACCTTTGTTGCCATAAAATAAATAACATATGATGGTACACATACAGATTTCTATTAGAACAGACTTTTCCTTCTTTTCCCACCCATGCCCCTCCAACTTTGCATGGGACAAATTCCCTCAGTTGTCCAATGCAAATCTGAGGGGCATGCAGAGGCTTTAAGGAGACGGAAATCCCTTCTACCAGTGGTACCTTTACCTCTAGCAGACTCCACTGCATAACACCTACTGCTAGTTAATGAAAAATTTGAAATATTCTTCTGGGTACAACATATAAATAAATGTTTTTCTTGTATCCTTTAGCAGTAAAACACTGAAGGGTATCGGAATCAGTTTTGTCATTTCACAGGACAGCACCTATCATATGGCAAAAAAATTTTTTCCATGTAAGTAGACTATATGATTAAACTGAAGAAATGTTTCCCTCCTTAACCCCAAATCATAGCAAATCAACATTATAATAAAAACCCTACTACTTCAAAAACCGCTGTTGACTGAGATCTATAAATGTGTTCATATTCAATTTAACATAATAGAAAATTTTGTTTGTCCTTTGTTTTTTGTTTTTCCAGGAGGGAATAATCCATACAGCATGCCACATATCCATCATAACCCACTGTTCCAAAAGACCACTCTTTAGCCCAAAGGCAGATACGCAGCACAGCTGGGAGAGTACAGAGCAAAAGAAAAGTATATAGGGGAAAATGCAAACAGGGAAAGGAGTAACACATACAGAGATTAAAGAAATCGAACAAAATCCTCATAATCTCTTCCACTTGTACAACACTCAGTCGCACAAATGGACAGTTTCTGAGCTTCAGCAAGGACTTATTACTGGACACATACTTGTACAAACTCAAAAACTGTCCAGAAGGAATGGCTAGACATTGTGTTTCCAGAAGGAAGCAATGCTTCTGCTCCTTATAGTCAGTAGTATCACTGAGACTTCAGTGGTTCCTTCTGTTGAGACTACCTGACTCCAGTTTCATTCCCTCAATTATAATATCTCCTTTTAATTAAAAACCCATTTTGAATTTTATTAATCCCTTTTTTTAACAGGCTACAGCTGCATTTCCAATCTAATAACTTATGAAAATGTTCACAGTAGTTTGCTCATAAAGTTGAAAGAATGTTTCAGCCATTTCCATTTCCACACTGTCACTAAACCTTCACTAGGAATTTGTGTGCAGTGGTGGAAGGATACAAAGTACATAGAAAGATACCCTCATAGAAGCGAGGAGACATTTGGGTATCAGGAGAACCACAACAGAGATTGATGGGGCACAGACTGAATGAGGAACTCAGCAGAAGTATGTGTGCATATTTTGTGGCTCAGCTTGTTATGAGACGGAAGCAAGAACTGCGTTAGGTTTAGAGTACTCGACTATGAGGAAAGGTAGAGGACAGCAAAGTATTTAACCCCAACTTAGATTCCATCATTATTACAAAATGCAGGTTGAACATTTTAGAAGACACTGTAGAAAAGAAACACAAGGCACCCTAATGAGTGACATTATACCAAAAGGAGCCTGATATTTAGAGTTTCAAGATGTAATTATCTTCAGTATTCCATTTTGAACTACATTTATAACTTCTGGATCATTTCCTGAATGTTGACAACTTTTTTCCTGTTATACCCTCTATCTGTCATCACAGCAAATGAAAGTATTTTAGGAGTATCAGTGGGGACATTGTTTTGGAATACACAATTGTCAAAGCCATAATTAACTTCTAAGACACATAAGCACAAATACCATTTTTGCATAAACTCTTCAAAGACTAAACCAGAGTATAAACATGGAAGCAACACATTATTTAGCTAGCAATAAAAGTTTCAAACCCTACATCAAATGAGTTATTGACAGGTTTTTGTTGCGTGCTGCCAAAGTGATTATTTACTACAAAGATTCTCTGTAAATTAAAATACAAAACAAAATAGTTTTCAGGGTAGTGTTTAGGCTCAAATTTTTAAGAGCTGAGTCATCTTTGTCAGCTGAACTAGAATTCTATTATCATCATCTTGTTCAAGAACTGGTCTTGTCTCAAGGGCAAATCACATGATAAAATATTACCAAATGCATCTGATTTTGTCTGATATGCATATAGAACTGCCAAATCTTGCATGTAATTCTTCTAAGGCTGGCAGCTATTCTCAGTGGGAGCCATATGGCCCCCTGGAGGGCCTTGGCACATTTAAAGGGGGCCACAGACTGGAAACAATTCTTCACACACCACCCTGTAAGATTCATTATGCGACCAGCCCCAGATTAACCATTAAGCAAAATAAGCACTTGCTTAGGGCATCAACAAGGGAAAGCGGCACCACAGATTTTTTTCCAGTGCTGGATATTCCATGGACTATGGTGCAAATGGTGCATCCTCCTTAATAAACCACACCCATCCATCTCTCACCCTCAGTTCTCTCTCTCTCTCCCTCAAGAGCACCAAGAAAACCATCTCTCTGCCTAAAGCAACTGAGTATGTACCAGTAAAAATGAAAAAGTATAAAGACTTGCCTAGTGAGAAAACTCATGTTTTGAGTGAAATGATCAATAATCATAATTGTCACTTGGTGATCCGGGTTTGTTTTTTTCCTCCTGTATTTTGGGATGTTGGGTGGAGATAAAAATAAAAAGAGCTGCTAGTCTTTTAGACCCATGGACTCAGCACTACCTGTGCCAGCCAAAGAAATAACAGCTACTGTTAAAGATGCCTCAAAGGGGTTTTTAAGCTCTTGTTTGAGCTTTTCAGTTTACAGATTCTGACAAAATCTGTCAACAATCATCAAAGTGTGAAAGCGCAAGATTTGGCAGGAAGATGGTAATTTGATGGTGTGTATGGTTTTGTATACAATATGTGGGGGTTTTTTGCCACAAGCTGTACAATTAAATTACCATATTTCCATGCATACAATGTGTATGTTACAGGGTTTTTTAAAGCCATGGGACTCACCACACGTTATATTCGTAGGGGGCACCATAATCTTTTCAGTGCTTAGGGCCTCTAAAGGTCTTAATCTGGCACTGTATGTGACCTACACAATCCTGATTCAGCCTGTATTTCTTTCATATTGTGCTTATGACTGTGGCCAAAAAAAGGTTGAGAATGGCAGAAGACAGGTTCCATATCAGTCATAAATAGAAGTTGAAGACAGAATATTATTTCTCTCTGGAATAAACTGTTTTCAGGAAGATTGCTACACAGTGATCACGATAATACTGGTCATATGCAATGCCTTGTGCCACAATAATATACCTCTTTCTACGTTGCAACTCATTCTATAGAAACAATGTGCTTTTCTTTTTGAAGGTACCTTCCTCACATCTTGTCTATAGGAGTTTATTTTCCAGAACTGAACATTTTCATAATGAGCAAGGGAAGCTGGTCATGGGGATAATATAGCTCTTAGCTGGCCCACCATGCAGAAAAACAGTGGCCAATATAGGGTGAAGAACTCTGCAAGTGTGGACTACAAGTTTCCAAAGGATCAAAAGAGAGTACAGCCAAGCCCTGCAATTAGAGTTGTCTTGGAACATCCTAAGATAACACAGCAAATCAGAACAGATAAGGGATACACAACACACACACCTCTCTGTTCAAGCCTTTTCAGCCTTTATCACCAAGCTCTTTCATTAGAGTGGGCCTTGAGCCTGCAGTAATTAAATTACTGAGCAGAGAATGAACCCCCGAGTCCCAATTTATCATTCTCGGGTCTGCTTTGACCTAATAATCTAGCCAGCATAAAAACTTTCTGCTCTAGGCTAAACAATCTTCTCTCTCACCAAATTAGAAGAGTGCACGTTTGTGTTGTTGGACTACAGCTCCCAGAATTCTCCAGGCTGTTCTCATGATGCCCATCTATTCCTGTTCCACCACAACAGTCCACTCTTCAGAACAGTGTGGAAAGAAGGCTATGCAAAACCTTGGAAGAGCTACATATTCAAGACACATAACCTGAATTTAGGGTTTTTGTACTGCAACTCTCAGAATTCCGCAAACAACTCGGGTCAGATATAAGTGAACTTGTCCCAAGGCTTTGAACATTTAGAATATTTTTTTTAATTCTACTTTTTTGGGCAAACTGATACACTTTTGAATTTCTGACAAATGCAAGATGCTAGCAGACAAGAATAGGATATAGTTCTCTAAGGACAGCTTTAGCTTTAAATCAAGAAATGACCTGTTGGAGTTCTCCCCAGGAAGGTGCGGAGAAGGAAGCTAGCAGAAACTGTTCCAATGTTTTTAGTTTTTGTTGTTTTTTCCTCTGTGTGTGCATGCACATGCTCATGTGTGACTGGCAGGTAGCAACATAGCTTAGAGTTTCAAAGAACCATGGCCTTTGTGTCCCAATGCTGCCTGTTCAGTGGCTGGCTAACAACTCCCCAGTGAGGTGTGTCATCATTCTTCAGGAGGCGCCCTCTACAGAGCCTAAAGGGTAGGGAAACTACACCTCTCCAAAGGTATCCCACAAGCTTCAATTCCTGTACGTGAAGGCCTACTTCTTGTTGTTAAGGGAGACATGAAGCCTCTGAGACGGGCCCTGGTCCAAGTAAGCAAAATATAGGTGACTGAATGGGTTCTATAAGGATGGGCATATAACCTAGAACTCCTAGAATCCTGCCAAGGGAATCTGTGGAGAATTCTGAGAGTTGGGAGTTTTAAAAATCTAACTGGCACATACCTAATACTGGGTGCTTGTTTATACTCTTCCTTGGTGATTTGCCCTTCCTTCCCTTTCCTGTACATACTCCGTGTAAATCTCAGCTCATCTGAAAGATCCTTATGCGGCCCCCTTCCTGGGTTTCTCTAGATGCCTCCCACTTTACCTTGTCATTGCAATTGTTTGCAATTATGCCTTTAATATCTTACCTTTCAGAAATTCCCATCCCTTGTGCACTCTTTTATCTTTCTGACCACAGAATTTCACCTAATATTTCCTTCAGCTCACTGAAGTCAACCTTCTTAAAGTGTTATGTGTGTGTGACTATACTGAACTTTTCCATTTGCTCTGTGTAATGAATCCCAGGACGATATAGTCACTTCCACCTAAGGTTCCAGTACTTCCACTTTGCTGGGCAGTTTGTGATGATCTGGTCCAGAATATTTGGACTTTTGTTTTCCACTTCTATCTTCTGGAAAATATAATTGTCAGCAAGACAAGAAAGGAATTTGCCACATCTTACATTCTTGGCAGGTTTGATTTCCAACAGATACCAGAACTGTTGAAACCTCCCATTACAGCTGTATCTGTCCTCTCAGAATATTTCGTTCAGAAGGCATAATCCTAACCTTCAATCTAGCTTCGAGCTCTACAGCAGAGTCCCTTCAAGTGCTGTCACTGCTGTTTCCCTCTTATTGGATGTCCACCCAAATGCTCACAACCATCCTTCCCTATGCCAAGTCACAGATCTACTCATTAATATACATATTGGTAACAAATAATGTACTCCTCCTTGCTTCCTTTTTAGCTGATTTCATTTGAATAAGTTACACACACCAATTACTGCATTTTAGTCATGGGTTTCATCCCACCAACATTCTTTAATGCCTATTAAATGATATGTGCCTTCCTGTGTTAAAAATTTAAGCCCATCTTATTTCCCATGCCTCCCTAGATGCATCTTTCCTATACTGCCCTGCTTTTCCATTCAAAAACACTTCATCTTTCCTAAACATCCAAAGTGTGTGAATTGGATCATCTCTTCCTGTAGGATAACCAGCTTGCACTTCCCACAGGTAACTTCCCACAGGTACAGCTCCAAACCTTTTTAGCAAGGAAATGAACATGGCATAGATGTTGTAGCTGCTCTCTCACTGTGGATGATCCTTTATTCTAAGATTTCAGGGGAAAAGGATTCCAGGTTTCCTTCTCAAGTACCCATGCTCACAGGGACTGCTAGCCCTACCTTCAAATAAGTCAGTGTTAGGGTCACCATCTCCAAGCAAATAGGTGAGGCAACATGACTATGGGAGGGGACTTCTCTTGACTCATATCCCATCAGTTAAAGTAAAGCCCCAGTGATTAGGTGGGCTCCTCAGTTCTAAAACAAAGAGTGGGAAGGACTCCACATAATCTCTACCTGCTGCTACTATTAGGGCTTTGCAACTACAATGGCCACAATCAAAATGAACAATTATCCTGGTGCATATCTATCAGTATAAACTGCAGTGACAAATTGCCACTAGTTAAGAAGTCAGTGTTTGCATTGCCTGTCATGTTCCAAGGCACACAACTGCCGTGAAACAGAAATATGACCCCTGGCTTCTTAACTAATAGCAATTCACCTACATAAACATCTGATGTGGGGGAGGAGGAGACTGAGGGGTCTCAAGTGGGCGTTATTTCAGAAGCATGTGACACTGAAATCACTCCTGCCACTCCAGCTACACTTGCCCCACCAAGTTGCCAGAAAGAGTAGGGCAAACTTTCTAAGACACTTTCTTGACAAGCATGGCAGGGGCCTGTCCCACAGAGACACCCCCCCCCCAAAAGGAAGGACACGGCAGTGGCAGAGGTAGAGAGGCATACATGCAGGAACTCTGCAAGAGACTAATATCTTGTCTTACTGGGCTGAGGAGTCCGTTTGGTAAAGTCTGGCCAAGGTGGCTGTGGGGCTGCTGTCCTGCCCACATTATATATTAATGCTGCACAGCCCCAAAAAAAAAGCCCTGCACCTACCTATCAGTAAATCTGGCTGGATTCATCACTTCTGCAGTGTTTACTTTGCCTGCCAAGCTTGCCCAAATCTTATCTCATTTTTTTAAAAGACAGACAGAACCTGAAAGCTTGTAAGTATTCAGTGATGCTCCCACTGTAATCAAACAAGGTGAGATCCAGCCTCACCAACAAAGCAAAGCTTGATGTCACCTGAGCTGTAGCACCTGGTTGTCTGAGCCAAGGCAGCAGGTTCTAAGGCAAATATCATTTTTATTTTATACATCTCTAAAAAATAAAAGAATATGGGAAAATAGCCAGGAAGCCTTGCATCGTCTTTGTCATATAACCTACTGATCTGCAGAAAAACATATTTTCCTAACTTGTCAATACTTATCGGAATGTCTCTCTCAGGAATCAGCTATGCATGTCACCTAATCCTTTGAATTCATGTTGCTAAAAGTGCCCACACAGAGGGATGCCAAAAAAGCATCAACAAGGAATCAGGCCTTTTGGGGGATGACCCTCATTCTTTGGAATAAGCTGCCAATTGAGATATGCCAGGCTCCTTCCTTCCCAACGTTCAGGAAATTACAGAATTATACGAAGCTACCTTCAATAACTTATCCTCAGATGCTGTTAATTTTTTTTATCCTTTCGTGTTTTATTTTGTCTTTTGTATGAATTTTAAACCCATATCAGTGAATCACCATATTGAATGTATTGTTAATAGGATATTGTGGGGTTTTTAGTTTTAATCTATAAATCATCCAAAGTTACATAGGCATCCTTCAGTCTCAAGAGACTATGGTAACGTGCTCTGTATGGAGGACTTGGAACAGCGTCTAGTGTTTCGACGCTGTATGCGAAGCTGGAGTGTCCTCTCCAGGGCACGAAGCCTGGGTAAAATAATATGGAGGATAGGCTGTTACCCAGGCAGCAAATCCCCCCTCTCCATGTCACTGAAATAGTCCAATGGAAAGGCAAGAGCCAATACAACTGGTTCCAGCGACGTCGCAGGAGTTGCCAGAACGACATGAACTGCCTCCAGGACTCTGGCTCCAGATTTTGCCTCGAGGTTGACTCCTGAAGCCTTTTCCATCAGTGGATATAGCCACAAGGCAGTGGAGGTTTGAAATCGGAGTTTTCCTTCTCCTAGATGGGCTGCCTCCCACGGCTGATGAGCCCCACCTACCCGGCCTGCTCCCCCACGGCATGGACGACGATGGCGGTGCCTCAGTGGGGGTTTGAAGTCAGAGTTTTCCTTCTCCTAGATGGGCTGCCTTCCAAGGCTGACGAGCCCCACCTACCCGGCCTGCTCCCCCACGGCATGGACGACGATGGCGGTGCCTCAGTGGGGGTTTGAAGTCGGAGTTTTCCTTCTCCTAGATGGGCTGCCTTTCAAGGCTGACGAGCCCCACCTACCCGGCCTGCTCCCTCACGGCATGGACGACGATGGCGGTGCCTCAGTGGGGGTTTGAAGTCAGAGTTTTCCTTCTCCTAGATGGGCTGCCTTTCAAGGCTGACGAGCCCCACCTACCCGGCCTGCTCCCCCACGGCATGGACGACGATGGCGGCGCCTCAGTGGCGGTTTGAAGTCAGAGTTTTCCTTCTCCTAGATGGGCTGCCTTCCAAGGCTGCCAAGCCCCACCTACCTGGTCCCTTTTCTGATCTCCCCCCCTCTGTTTTTGTCAAGCAAAAAGTAATAATAATGGGCTGTATGTTTCTCTTCTTCCCAATCTAGATGTGAAGGCTTACAGTTTACCCCCTGTAGTGCTAGCACTAAAGGGGCAGTATATAAATCAAATAAACAAACAAACCTCAGAGGCTGGATGTATATGCAAAATGTACCCCAAATCCTTTGCTAGATTTCATGATTCCCCCATCTAACATATTTTACCAATAGAAAAGCAAAATACATCAAGGGTTTGCAAAGGCTTTTCCAGCACTTAATACAAGAAGAGTAAGTTAAAAATTTACGCAGAAATCAGTTGAAATTATGATATAGCTGGAACCATCCTACTACACTGGTGACCTTTAAGAAAGAAATAGAGACTGAGTATGAGCCGTCCACTTCACAAGAGGAAAAGAAACTGTTAACAGATTAGATGGACCAAAAAGGGGGAAGTGTCTTTTTAAACAGAATGCAAGTGAAAAACCCAAGAAAGGAATGGCGGTAGGCAGCACTGTTTTGGTGGGAAATGAGGGAGGTTAAAAGGGAGGAGAAGAACGGAGGTGTGTGGTAGATGAGTGCTGGGCTGAGGAGAAGGACAATGGAAAAGAGGAGTGGGTAGAAATTATAAAAGAAGACCCTTGGTCAGGGGAATGGACACCTTTGAAAGTACCTAGGGAGGTAGCTGAAAAAGAGTGGAGAGAAAGACAAGTAAATAAGCCTCAATACTGGGGAGACAGGGCGAAGAGGGAGGTATGAAAGAAAGAAAGAGAAAGATTTCAATGAGAAGCCAACAACAGAGAGGCAAAAAAATGTCTCAACTCCCCTGGGATCAGTCATGGAGTAACTCAATTCCCACCCAAAGTCCAGAAAGATACCAGGAAGAAAGTATGGGAACCCAATGTGGGACGGGTGTTTCACCCTTAAGTTCCTATGAATTTGTGCCTATCCTCTCCACTCATGTCATGAATGAAATGTTGTTACCAGTTAGTTGTTTGGTTGAACCTGCTGTTAAAGGAAAAGAGAACGTGGGAAAGGACTAACGGAAAGCTAAAGATGAGGTATTGGACTTGAGTTTTGTTAAAGGAGAAAGAGAACCATTATCTGTTGTTTCAAATAAACCTGTTAAAGTAAAAATGGAGTCCTTGCCTATTGACAAAACAAAAAAATCTAATAAAAAAAGATGGTGGGAGCCAGTATGAACCTCACATGACCGAAGCACTATTTCTATTGATTTTTAATTAGCACAACCTTTTCCTATTCTCTCCAGGTGAGCAATCAACCAAAGCTAAAAAGTATGAGGATGGAGAGTGTTCTTCCAACTAATGCTGTTTAGTGACCCTAAAAATTGGCATTTGGGCAATGAATTAAGTGTTTAAGTGATAGATATCCCACTTTTACCATTTGTTAGAGGTAAGAGAAGCTGCTTCACCAGCAAGATAAGAAATATCCATAACGGGAGGCTAGTTCATGTATCTTCATTTTTTGGAATCTACACTAACATGTAAAATCAACTCTATGACAAAGTGCTTCAACAGAGTTGAGAAGTCAATCTCATCTGATAATACGTTTCAGGGAGTCTGGGTTATTCCATTTAAAAACCATCCAAATCCAAGGCAGCATCACACTCACAACATTTTCTGCCTAAGTCAGTTGTTTCACTTGTCTAACCACTCTAACCACTTTTCTGCATGGACCACCTGTCCATGCAGAAAAGAGAAGAACTAAAGGAAACGCTAAACTAAAGGTTTTTTATTCATGCACAGTAACCTCACACAAGGAAAATAAAGATATATGATTTCCTGCATACACAACTGCTAAACCCTCTTTTCTCCCTCCTGTGAGATGTACAAGGGAATTGTTGTTGTTTAGTTGTGTCCGACTCTTCGTTACCCCATGGACCAGAGCACGCCAGGCCCTCCTGTCTTCCACTGCCTCCCGGAGTTGGGTCAAATTCATGTTGGTCGCTTCGATGACACTGTCCAACCATCTCGTCCTCTGTCGTCCCCTTCTCCTCTTGCCTTCACTCTTTCCCAACATCAGGGTCTTTTCCAGGGAGTCTTCTCTTCTCATGAGATGGCCAAAGTATTGGAGCCTCAGCTTCAGGATCTGTCCTTCCAGTGAGCACTCAGGGTTGCTTTCCTTCAGAATGGATAGGTTTGATCTCCTTGCAGTCCAGGGGACTCTCAAGAGTCTCCTCCAGCACCACAATTCAAAAGCATCAATTCTTTGGTGGTCAGCTTTCTTTATGGTCCAGCTCTCACTTCCATACATTACTACTGGAAAAACCATAGCTTTGACTATGCGGACCTTTGTCGGCAAGGTGATATCTCTGCTTTTTAAGATGCTGTCTAGGTTTGTCATCGCACAAGGGAATTGCTCAGACCCTAATACGTACAACTCTTTGCATCTGATCTTCCATCAAAACATTTGAGCCAGAAAATATATTAAGGATTTGGTCATCAAGCCACTTAAAACACTGGAAAGAGTCATCCAAATGACATTTGTCTAGCCTTGACAAGAGCATCTTTATTTGAATTACTAGTATAATTACTAGTATAAGGAGACAAAAGATAAATTCAAGCCATTTTATTGACATAATATATGGCTAACATCATACACAATTCAGCCCTGATGCTTTAAAGCTACATGCACAATAACCAGGACACAAGTACTTGCCACATTTCTGTGCAACTGACCACATCACTCCTTTCACAAGTCAGACAGGATTACCTCCATTCTGTCAACACATGATACTATAACCTGTCCCTCACAATACAAGATGTAGTTCAATACTAAATACTGAAAGCCTATGCAGCACTTAATTCTCAGGTGACTCAGAATACTCATGAGGCACTAATTGATAATGTTAATCTACTTTCCAGCCATTGCTGACTTTCATGTGAATTTAAAATGAGTCTCCAAATGCTAGAGTTTAATACATAAGATACTATATGCACACCATAGCTCAGATGAGAAGTTCATGCAGAACAAAGTCTGCAAAGCATTTTTAAAAGTATTCATAAAGCTGCACTCATTTATTCTGTCACTTTATAGGCGCAGGCTAATGCAGAACATCTACCACTACAGACATGCTATCCAAAATGAGGAGATCAGGGAAAGAGGTATTTGTAATGGATGATTTCTGTTTCCTGAGGCACATAGTGCAAGATTCATGCATGGCTGCTCAGAAATAATTCTTATTTAATTCATTGAGATTTATTCCTACGTAAAAGAGGACAAGATTGAAAAAATGTTTTACAGATTAATATGTTATTTCGATACATTTTTAAAAAAACAGAATCAGTCGGGAAATTTTTAAAAAACCATTGGATCTTTCCAAATTAACACTTCCACGTTGACCTCAGCATAGCAGCATTGAAAGGTATTTCAGATTCATACCCAACATCTATTTAAGCACTATGTATGTCTCTTATGCGTCGTTATATCTGAACGAACTTATAGCGACCCTATAAAGGCTTTCAAGGTAAATGAGACATTTAAGGAGTGGAGTTGCCAGTTCCACTCCATGAGTTTCCATGGTCCAGGGGGGAGTCAAACCCTCCTCTCTTGTGTCCTAGCTCCTCACTCTATCTACTACATCGTACTGGGTAACCACTAACGACTTTAAAATATCAGTCCACACAAAGAGAAATGGTTCAGTTTCATCTGCCCGACCGCACTACGGAAAGGGAATCAACAGTATCTGTGAAAGATTCAACGAATCGGTGCAAAGTGTTCGCGACGACGCCAAAGCTGTACAAACGCGAGCGAGCCGTTCTCGTTCCCCTCCGGACAACCGCCTCGCAGGGTCGGCCAGCCTCCTGACCCCCCGCCCCCTACAGGTGGGTCAGGACTCTGAACCCGAGAGGACTCGCCTCGGGCCACCTGGCGGCTTTTTCTAAGAAAACAGGGTCTGGCGCTGATCAAACGAGACTCGCCGGGCTCTCGCTCTCTCTCACACACACACACACAGCCTTTGGGGGGCTGGCGAGAGAGGCGCCCCGCCGCAGCCTGCCTGGGTTGGGCGGGCGGCTGATCGACCGACACGCAACCCAACCTGTTGCCTGAGGGAGGGAGCGGGCGAGTGGGCGAGCGGGGCCCCGTGGCCTCTGCTTCTCTTCGTACGGGGAGCGCGCCTCTCTTTGGGTGGGTGTGGAGACGGCACGCCTACCCGAACCACGGCGCACTTTCCGCGCCCCTCAGAAGTTCAAATTCTTTGCTCTCGACCAAGGACGTCTCCCCGGCCCGCGAGGGGAAGGCAGCAGCTAGGGGGAGACGACGTCGGCCAGGCAGCCGCCCGCCCTCCCGCTCTCCCTCCTTCCTGCGCGGACGCCCCCGCCCGCTTAGGATTCCCTCGGCAGGCGCTCTCTTGCCGACCGGCGCGCGGCGCACAAAGGCTTCGGGAAGAGACCCCGAGCAGCTGCAAGAGAGAGAGCGCGCGCGCCGCGTGGGTATTAACTCTGATGGAATTTTTCGGGTGTTGGGGTGTGGGTGTGCGCGTGCCGAGTTTCTCGGTTGTTCGCCTTACCTTGCCTTTTTCTAACAACTCCACTAGGTAGCCAAACTCACTCCCTTCCTCTGCCTCAGACATCCTCGGGAAAGCAAGGACGAGGCGGCGGAGAAGAACCAAAAGCACCTCTCCCGCCACTGCGGAATCAAAGCGAAAACGGCATCAAAATGCAGCCCCCCATCCTCCGACGAGGCCGCTTAACTTCCGAGGCCCCCTCCCCATTTTGCGCGCGTCGGAAGCCGCTCCACCGGGGACGAGGCGAGCGCCGTGCGCGCTGGGAAGAGGCGGAGGGAGAGAAAGACGCTGCCTTAATTGAGACTTATTTGCGAGCTGGTCAAGGAGAAGATGAGCTAATGGAAAAGGGGGGGGGAACACACACACACACGAGAGGCTGCGGGCATGTGAAATTTTAATTAGCTGAACTCCATCTCGGGACGCTTAAGCTCCGCCTAGAGGAGACAGGCTCCTGGCTGCTGCTCCCCCACACCCACACACACACCCCATCAACCTCCACGATCATCACTCAGCAACTAGGTTCAACCTTAACACGAAGCCAAGTCAATTTCCAGTTGGAGTTGGCGCGCAATTCTCTGCATCTTTACTCAGATCGAAGCTTCACAATACGTATTCCATGGGACTTCCTTCTATGTAGCAGGGACTAGATGGCGCTGGATAGCAGTGAGGGGCCCCTGCTCTGACCCAAACCCCGAGGCTTATATCCATTTGTTAGTCCAAACGAGAGAAGACCCCTTGTTTTGACTCAATAAGTTCCATTCATTCAATTGGGCTTCAAGAGTATGGTCTAACAATGAGATTTAGTGCTGAACTCACACATGGTGTTTTGTATGCACACACAGTCAAAGAAAGCTACTTTGTCTGCATGCATTTTCCTACCCACCTTAATAGACATCATATAATCTTTGGTGTAGGCCTAGTGACACATTTATTAGACTACTTAAAAAACAAAACAAAAATCAATCAGCAAGCTTTCGTGGGCCAAATTCACTTCCTCAGGCCATGCACCAATATTGCAGGAAAATTATTATAAATTAGAGTCCCAAACATTCAGGCCCTTGAGTTTCACATAGAAGGCAATGGGTGTGTGTTGGGCAGGAGGACATATGCAGATATGTATTATGGTAATTATTTCTTTGAAGAGCTGAGTGGAAAATTCAAACCCAATGTTACAGGGGTGAAGTCTGAAAACATACTACCCCCAAAGGTGGTTTCCAGTCAGCATCTGAACTCATCTTAAGTAAGATACCTGGCAGACTTCTGCCATGAATTTTTGGGACTACAAAAGTTTGCTGATTGTTTGATTTTTTTTTCCAAAGTGGTCTAATAAAGGTATCACCTCTCTTGCCTTTGTATTATTTCCGGGAAACAAAAGACCAGTAGCAGAGATCTCAAATGCCAATATAGACTTCTACTGTATACAGCAGCACTAAGTGTATACAGTAGCACTAACTTCAGTGGGACTTACTCCCAGGCAACGTGTATATAGAATTGCAATCTTACAGTACACTCCTATGTTTTTTTAAATAGGATTTTATTGTAACATTGTCTATTGAGCAACATGAAGCTGCTGACTATGGTTTTCAATTCCCACAATGCTTGTGTTGTGGCATCACTCTGAGTCATTGTAGAAAACTAAAATGGCAATCCTCCCTTATTTGCTATTCTTGCTGCCTGCTAGAGCTGCAAGGAGGGAGCCCACCCCTTCCCCAACTTTGACAACCAGATTCAGAGGTAACCACCAGTAAATAAAAACAAGGTCATTATGACTGATCAGGCGCCTTACTGCAATGAAATTAGCACTGTATTGATCGAATAGATCTATCCTTTTCACGCTTGTGAGCTGAAAGCATTTTATCTGTTTTTTAAAAGCACATACAAAGGAGTAATGCATGCTTTTATAGAGTAGTATCTACTGCAGGACATAATGGGTTTATACACCACAGCAGATGGAGACAGAGCCAGCAAATTACAAACTACAGTAATTCTATACATTTTAACTCACAGGCAAGTCACACAGATGAGGATTTATTCTAAAACAAATTGTAATGCAATTGCAACAGCCCCAGATTCATACTTGCTTTTTCTCCTAAAAAATAACACTAGAATAGAATAACCATTGCCCAATACTTTATGACAGATGGAGAACAGTTGGTCCTTCGGATGTTATTGGATCACAACTCCTATCAACCCACACCTTTGGCTATGCTGGCTGGGGCTGATGAGATCTGTAGTCAACAACATCTGGAAGGCCACACATTTCACACCCCTCCTTTGAAGGTAATAGTTCAGAGAGTTTTATTTATATGAAATGCACTTCTGTCATTGTGCATCCTGGTCCTACCCTGTTTTCCCGAAAATAAGACCTAACCTGAAAATAAGACCTAGTATGATTTTTTCAGGATGCTCGTAATATAAGCCCTACCCCAAAAATAAGCCCTAGTTAAGTGAAACCCTGCCCTCCACCATTGTGCAGCAACCAGAAGAAGATGACATGACTGTACAGTCATGGCCAAAAATATTGGCACCCTTGCAATTCTGTCAGAAAATGCAACCCTTCTTTCAGAAAATTGAGAGAAAAAATTGTGGAAAAACATTGACAATCTCAAGGCTACAAGTCCATCTCCAGAGATCTTAATGTTCCCGTGTCCACTGTGCGCAATATCATCAAGAGGTTTACAGCCCATGGCATTGTAGCTAACCTCCCTGGACATGGACGGAAGAGCAAATTTACTGAAAAATTTTCAACTAAGGGTTGTTTGAATGGTGGATACAGAACCCAGATTAACTTCCAAACAAATCAAGACGATCTGCAGACACAGGGTACAACGGTGTCAGTTCACACTACCCGTCGCCATCTGAATGAAAAGGAACGCTATGATAGGAGACCCAGGAGGATACCACTGCTGACACAAAGGCATAAAAAAGCAAGACTGGTGTATGCCAAAACGTATGTGACAAAACCACAATCCTTCTGGGAGAACGTACTGTGGACAGATGAGACAAAAGTAGAGCTTTTTGGTCAAGGACATCATGGCACTGTTTACAAAAAAATAAATGAGGCATTCAAAGAAAAGAACACAGTCCCTACAGTCAAACATGGTGGAGGTTCAAAGATGTTTTGGAGTTGCTTTGCTGCTTCTGGCACTGGATGCCTTGACTGTGTGAACGGTATCATGAAATCTGATGATTACCAAATCATTTTGGGGCACAACATGGTGGCCAGTGTCAGAAAGCTGCGTCTCCACCAGAGGTCATGGGTCTTCCAGCAAGACAATGACCCGAAACACACTTCAAAAAGCACTCAGAAATGGTTACAGACAAAGCACTGCTCAGCCATGGAAGCTCACTGTGGGTGTGAACTGGTAAAGTCACTCTTTAAATACTTCACTTATTATGAAAGCCCTGTTAGGGTCACTATAGGTCAATTCTGACTTGATGGTCCATACCAGCAGCAACAAATGCTTGTTAGGGACCACCGTTCAAACTGTCACCCTGTGGGACCTTTGGAATTTCAGTTAGATTTCACAATCCTTTCTTACCCACATGTGTACAATGTCTGGCTACTGAAGCCATATTTAATGTATCTGAAAAAGAGGATTCTCTACCTGAAAAACCCTGAAGAGGGTTGCCATAAATCAAAATTGACTTGACGGCACATGATTATTATTATTAACAAACAATAGGTCTCCTTCTTTTATTCTTTTAAATGACATAATTTCATTGAAAAGACAGATCCTGTATCTTGATTGGTTTAATGCTCTACAGAGTAACTTTCTTTTTTGGAAGAATCGAAATTTTCTCCTTCCTTTCAAAGTACTGTTCTTTTGAGCCTGCAGTGCCAGACCCTTCTCAATAAGTGAAGATTTGAATGCCCGCATAATCCATGATTTCCTGTAGGACACTATGTCCTTAGAAACTGGAAGCTAAACTTTGCAGAAAACCTGACGCAAACATATTAAGTAACTTCGCTAAATCTTTCCATAGTGTTTTTCTCCATTAGATTATTTAGAAGAGGAAAACAGCTCTTTTCAGAGGCTTTGTGGTTAAGGTTACTATTGTAATACTACTCCAGTTCCTTTGTGCAAATTATCCCTGACACAATATACGCTTTATTTTTCAGGAAACTGAGAACATGAATAGATACCAGGCTCAATTGTTACTAGATACTGTACACTTCCATTTGATCATGCATTAGCTTAATAGCTTGCTTTTTTGGCCTCTTGGTGGCACCTCTCCAGTACCTTTTTCAACAGTCTTCTGTTTTTTGTAACAAAGAATCAGGGTTAATAATATGAGTCCAAAGGGCAGGACGGAGGGAAGAGCTATTAGTAATAAACGCAGAAGAGAGGACCATGATAAAAGTGGCAACTTTATCCTGCTGGTTTTGTTTGGATTTAGACAACAAAGCAGGTAAATGTTGCTCCTCGCGGTTGATGAGTTTTTCTCTCTGCCAAAATCCTGTCACTACTTGCTAACCTGTCACAGCAGTCATGGCCATGTCCCAGAACTTGAACTCACACAAACTTCTTTCTTCTGAATAATGGTAGCAGCTACAGAGGGAGCAACTTGTACCTGAAAGACACATAACATCAGATCTTCCCCTCTGGACTGTTCCCCATCCCGCAGTACCCTCTCTTGGCAACACGTCCTCAGCCATTCCTGATATTTTTTTCTCTCCTCGTTGCCTTGTTGCCTCTCCTCCATGCTCCATCTCATGCTGACTCTTTCTGCCATGGGTAGCTCCAGACATTTTGCCACCTAAGGCCCCTTGTCATCCACCCAAGTCAAGGTGCATAGCCCCTCAATGCAAGTCACATTATTTTGCTACACAAAACAGAAAATCCCACAAGCATCTCTCCTTATCCATAGAATATCCAATTAAATAGCTAACAATTTGGTCCCCCTTCTTGAAACCCAAAATCTGCCGCCTGAGTCAGCTACGTCATCCTACCCTAGTCCTGCTCTTTGCCTGCCGTTGTCATCCTCTCTGCTCTTCCATTTCACATGCTTTTCTTTTTTGCTAGCTGCTGTCTCCACACTGTTGCTGTACTTTTGGTTCCTTTGTTTTCTGCAGTTCCTCTCTACTGACTTATCTCCAACCACAGTTTAATACTAGTACTCAAAAGAAGCACAGAAAGCAGGGGATACAATAGATACACACATCTCAGGCCCTAAAATGAACAGAAAACATAAACAGTTGTCACAAAGATTCTTGGGCATCTTAAAGACCGAGACATCGTATTTGGCATAAAGTACTTAGCAGTTCGAAAGCATGTAAAAATGCGAGTAGATAAATAGGTACCACTTCGGTGGAAATGTAACGGCGTTCCGTGTCTAGTCGCACTGGCCATGTGACCAGGGACTGTCTACGGACAAACGCTGGCTCCATGGCCTGGAAACGGGGATGAGCACCGCCCCCTAGAGTCAGACACGACTGGACAATTGTCAAAGGGAACCTTTACCTTACTTATGGACTATAGCCCATGTCATCAGATGGATTGTTCACGATCTGTAATTTTTGCATTTCTGGTACCATTTGCATTAGGAGAAGAAAAAAATGTTTCTGCATCCAAATAATCCAGAGCATATAACAATATTCACTTTATTCAAACTATTCCTCCTTCAAAGGGAAGGCCTGTAACAGAAGGCTTGAGCACCTACAGTAAAAAACATAGACCCACTGCTGAACTATGCTCTAGATAAAGTCAATAAAGATACTACAGCCACTGTGGAAAACTGAGGGATACGTTTAAGAATATATAACATAATTAACTGCTACTGGTTTTTATGTATTAATATGTTTATGACAGGGCGACAAAATCCTAACTGGGGAGATCTTCCACAGGAGTTTGACATCTGGGTGATAGAAGTAGATGGATTTGGTCCAGGATTACTAATGTATAATTCTGAAACACTAAAAAACACTAAAAGAAGGCTGCTACATTTCTAATAAATAAGTAAATATTTCTAGTAAATACTGAAAATAAGTTTCTTACATAGCTTTTCTTTTCAGCAGCTCCTGACCTAGATGGAGGCCGCACCAGTCTGGAGAGATCATACAGAAATTAGTATCACTTGGGTAGCATATAATACTAATGGGTGAACTAATAAAGCAACTCATACAAATACCGTGTTTCCCCGAAAATAAGACAGGGTCTTATATTAATTTTTGCTCCAAAAAATGCACTGGGGCTTATTTTCAGGGGATGTTTTATTTTATTTTCATGTACAACAATCTACATTTATTCAAATACAGTCATGTCATCTTCTTCTGGTTGCTGCACAATGGTGGAAGGCGGGGTTTCACTTAACTGGGGCTTATTTTTGGGGTAGGGCTTATATTATAAGCACCAGGGACGTGGTGGCGCTGCTGGTTAAACCGCAGAAGCCTCTGTGCTGCAAGGTCAGAAGACCAGCAGTCGTAAGATCGAATCCACGCAACGGAGTGAGCTCCCGTTGCTTGTCCCAGCTCCTACCAACCTAGCAGTTCGAAAGCATGTAAATGCGAGTAGATAAATAGGTACCACCACGGTGGGAAGGTAACGGCGTTCCGTGTCTAGTCGCGCTGGCCACGCGACCACGGAAACTGTCTATGGACAAACGCTGGCTCTACGGCTTGGAGACAGGGATGAGCACCGCGCCCTAGAGTTGGACACGACTGGACTAAATGTCAAGGGGAACCTTTACCTTTACCTTATATTATGAGCATCCTGAAAAATCCTACTAGAGCTTATTTTCAGGTTAGGTCTTATTTTCGGGGAAACAGGGTACCCTATCAAATTCTATGTCAGAGCAGCCAGGTGAGAGCTTGAGAAGTCACCCACGCAACCTCATTGAAGGAGGTGCCAGATTAGCTCCTGTTGTACAGTATCTATAATGTTTTCCTCAACTGTCACAAAGCAAATATCATTGCTTTAATTCTTCTGTTCTGACTTTCCTCTTTTGTTTCATGGTCACTAATGCTAATTGGTTTATATTTTAGAGTGAACGGCTGTATCTGCTTAAAACATCAATAAAACATTGTGTAAAGAAACATCCTCTTCCATATACATCATGTGCCCCTGGAAGAAAGAGTTCACGTCAGAAATATGGGTTAAGTATGTAAAAAAACATGAATGTTTCATGCATAATGTTCAGTGTGCTATTATATATTTATAAGCAACAATCCCAAGTATCTAGCGAGGCATACTATAAATATTCAGCAGGTTTAAATCACACACACACACACACACTTCCTTGGCCAACAGAGCTAAGGCAAGCCTCAAGTCCTGCACACATACCTAGGTACGAGGCCCCTTGAATTAGTGGGAATTATGAGCAAACATGTGTTGGACTGCCCTGCAAGTGCATCAAGGGTTAAAAACATTAATTGGCCTTGGAAATACTTACTGAATGCATTAATTGTGCCAAAGAAACAAACATGATATTAAAGATTTATGGAAATGGAAGAGAAGGAGCACTGCTGGGCAATTAATTGTGCCCCAGGGCCAAGGCAGAATCCTTCAGAAGGCTTCCGAGCATAATCAAATTTTGCTTTGAAATTTATTGAACAGCAGATCTCCCCTCCATAAAACAATTTTGTATGTTTAAAAAAGAGCAATGTCACTGGACATTCTTCTTCTTCTTCTATTCCCACCTCCAAAAATGTTTATGACTGCACCTCTTCCCTATTTTTGTTTGAACTCTTCAACATTTTCCTAGGTCGCCTTGCCTGAAGCAAGAGAAGTTAGTTACAATTGCTTAGAACATTTCTGACCATTCCATGATCTTTTCCCTTTGAGGATATCTTGCCACTGCTCAAGACCCCAAAAAAAGGGTAAGAATTTTTACAGCAATGTAACACTTATTATCCAGAAAGTCAACTAGGTTATGACTGTTGAATGAAATGAAGCACCGCAGCAAGGGCTCTTTAGCAGGGAGAAATACTTGGCAATGGAATATAACACACATAGGTGCAGGTTTTAGGTACCCTAAAGTTGCCCTCCTTCATTTTCCTTGTGTCACAATTCCAGCACTGCAACGGGGAGGCAGAGTTTCAAGCTGTCTGAACAAGAACTCACCAGTAAACCTGAAATTGTTTTGTTATCTCCCATAGGCAACGATGCAGGCTTATACTGACAGAGTTTAGGGGTTAACAGAGCATGTGGAGCAGTCCTAATTGCCTCAGTTATTTACCTAACATCACATGGATCACCCAGGCCAGACTTCCAACATGCTGATATGGGCATGTGAATTAGCCCAGTACATACAAGAGATGCTTGCTTGTGGTACACAGCTCAGTGTAACACTGATTACAGCAGCGGTTCTCTTGCTTATAATCCAGGCTTTGGATTCTGAAAAAACTTCTTGTTTTACCCAGAATATGGCTGCACATCTGAAGCCCTGTTTTCAACAGACAGAGTGGGGGGGAATCATATACATGATGTTTGTTTCATTGCTTGCATTAAAGATCTGCAGGGAATTCTCATTAATATTGTACAATAAATGTGTACTTGGCTTCTCCTTCCAGAAATTCAATAGTAGATTAAAGCTGTAACACAATATTTTGCCCATTGTCATCTGCTCCATTTCATAGCTGTAAATAATAATAACCTTAGAACTGCAGAGCTGGAAGGGACCCTATGGATCATTGAGTCCAACCCTTGTCAAAGAGCAGAATTGAACTCCCAACCTCCGGCTCCATCGCCAGATGCCTAAACCACAGAGCTATCAACAGCTCCTTTCACGCAGTCCAAACACTGTAGACTAACCTTTCCCTAACTTGGGATCCTCTAGATTTCTGGTATTCCAGTTCCCACCATCCCCATGGAACATACTGGCTGGGGATGATGGGAGTTGCAACCCAAGGCTTCTGGAGGGCACCAAGTCAGAAGATTGGTCCTATTGGCTTTTCAGATTAAAAAAGACAGGATTATTTGCAAAGGTGAAATGCCTTTAAAAAAAAACACGCCACAATACACTACTGTTAAACATTTTAAAAGTATAAATATATACTGCACATGCCACTTATAAATATTTTAGATGTGCTGTGGTTTAAAAGCAAAGTTAGACACAGATTACAAGGATAGAAGAGGCCCTGGCTGTTAAACCAAAGCATTTATAGCCTGCCAGAAGCTTTTCACTCCTCATAAATACACACTCTATACACACCCTCTCTCCATCCTGTGTGTGTGTGTGTGTGAGAGAGAGAGAGTGAGAGAGAGAGAGAGAGAGAGAGATTCTTTACTGGCCATTTGCTTCAGCCTGAAAAAGATTTCATTAATTAGTAGTAAGTGAAACTGTTGCAGCTGCTAGGGAGCGGGCGGGGGGGGGGCAGAGGCGGGGAGGAGAGAAAGGGAAAGCAAAGGGGAAAAAAAAATCCAGATTTGGTATCAGATCAACAGCTGCAGCAGAATTTTGTTGCCTTTTTTAGAAGGAAAACCGTGGGAACTCTTGAACTCCAACAGCATTCCACAGTCTGCACACACTCAAGATTAACATACAAGGGCCCCATATTACATACATCCATATTCCAAAACACCATGAAATCTCAAAGCCAACAAGACAGAGCTAAAAATTATCTGCAGTTGTAAAGCTTACTGTATTTATATTCTAAAATATAATAGGAAGTTGCTGGGACATGGAAGGGGCTGTAACACTCTAATGCAACTGCATGCTGTAGGCCACGGGGAATGCAAAGGCAGAAATACACAGCAGCTTCTCAATTAGGCAATAAAACATATCCCTCCCAAAGTATCCGTGTTGCCACAACCAATGTGCAAATGAGTCCTGAGCTTATTATCCCCTAATCGCCAATCACTAAATGAAGCAAGCTGTGAAACATCAAATTTCCGTGGAAAGCAAATGTCCTTTCATACGTTTTGCAAAGCTAGCCTCTTGGCTGTTTCTGCCCTTGACATCCATACCTCATATGGGGTTAATCAGTTACCTTTTTTACCTGAAGACAGCAATATAGTCAAGTCATGGAAATCCAGACAGCATCAATCAAAACCCATGGGGTAGTACCATGGGCAAGTTTGTTTTATTTCACACGAACTGTCTGAAGAACTTGGCATTTAGATTCTAAAGAACAGATGATTAAAGATTACATTAAAATTTTCTATTGTTTTTGAACTGTTAAGTAAGCTGCTTTGAATTAATTATGGGAGGAAGGTGGCATATAAATGCAATACATATATACAGAACATCTCACTATAATCAGTTGGAAAAGTTAGCCCTTACTCAACTTGTCCCATTCATTTCAAAAGGAACTAAATGCAATGTAACAGTATAATCTTACACACTTGTATTCACAAGTCTCACTGATTTCAGAGTGGCTTATTCCTAGATAAATAAGCAGAGAAATGCAGCATACATTAGTCTGGATCAAACCCAAAGGCTTAAGAACCTATTTGAATAGGGTCTCATATCTTATATAGCTTTTCCGTATTACTGTATCGCATGCAACCGTCTAGTTTGTTTACAAGCTTACTGCCAGCAAGGCTGCCAGAGCAGTGTACCTGTCAAAAGAAGAAGAAGAAAAGGCGGAGGAGGAAGGTACAATATTCTTTGCTTGCAAGTAACAAAACTAGTGGTATTCTAATTTTCCATTTTTTATACACACACATATAATATAGGCTAATGTGTGGGTTAGAGACTATTGTAAAAAACTGAAACAGAGGTGTATAGTTGGGATGCGCGTAACTGAACTGTGGGAGGATTACCACAGAGGGATCAACAATCAAGCCAACATCTGATGAAGTCCAGCGCTTGCGATTTGCTCAGATGAATCCTCTTACAATTCTGATGATGACCTTGCCTTCCAAATTCATTTCTACACAAAAGCAACAAACGCCAAGCTAGCAGAGCAGTGTAACAGACGATCAGATCTCAAAACAAGCACTGAAAATTAATATGTGGGATTTTACATTAATAATTAGCAATACACAGAAAAGACAAAAAACAGCAACTGAAATGTTTATAAAAAGGAAAATGTTGACTACTGGTAAAGAGGAGTGCTATTTCATTATAAAGGTGAGTCAAGTGTGGGTATTTAAAATGCTGTTCCAATATTTGGCACTTAAATAGGCTAGTTTAGCCAACCATCCATGCAGCCAAATTATATATTAAGAGCCATCTGTTTGCTTTTGCTGATTAAAAAAAGGCTTAAAAATAAAATATTTATTTGATGCTCTAGATTTCAGTTCTTCATCTTCCAAACATTATGCTGCCCTTTCCAACGCTTGGAAGGAACCGCCCTTCCCAATAATTAATTCCATTATGTGATGATAACAAGGGATCATTTAACTCCTTTTGCAAAATTTTAGTTTTGATTACAGTTAATGGATATGTGGCTTTACTAAATGATAGAGGAGAAATATTATAGGGCTGTAGTACTGGGTTGGTTCATGCTGTTGCCCAGTTCTGTTGTGATTGTTGATGCAACAATGAGGCAGATAGGAGGACAATGCGTTTTGCAACAAAGGCCAGTGAGTTGTAGCATTCACATGTGTGTGTGTGTTTAATTAACTAATTTAGCTACTTTTGAAAAAAACAGGAAGGTGAGCTTACTTTAAAACTGGAACTGAAATAGCAATGTTTAGGGCCCTGGAAGTAATTAAATTTTAAAAAGTAATTTTCCAAGTTTCATAGCAATCTAAAAAAATTATGACCTACAGAATCTGCACTCTGTAGAGCAGAAGAATGATTTGCTTCAGAATGATTAATTTGGACCAACAGAAAATACAAGTATAGGAATAACAGAACAGGAAACCATATTCTTGGTGTCCTTTTTGAAGACTGAAGATAGTGCTTTTCTACAGCTCACACACAACTTGTTTACCAAATGCCAGATGAAACTCAGCTTCCTCCGTACTGTGATTCTGCTACAACATGGGATAAAGAGAAATGAGAAACATTACAAAGTATGGGTTAAAGTTTTCTTGGACTGTGCATGCTCTAGGTATACGAGCTAATTCACATGGTAGGTATAGTTCCCACTGCTGAATGCTAACGTGGCTTTCACTTTGTTGATTACAGTCCAAATAGCATGCACGGTCATTTGCCTGTCATTTCACGCTGCAAGATAAAAGGTGTAAGAAAATGAACTGTGCTTAATCCCTTGCTTGAAGCCACTGTTGTAACACATTCCACCCCCTTCTTTGAGAGGCGGTGCCATCCATTCTGTCAGCAGTAAGAGAATGTGGTGGATATTTTTTCTTGATTTTCCTGTCATTTGCTTCAGCCTTGAACATTCACATACATGCTTCTACTCAGTGTGGCTTCCTCAGCTCCCATTTACTAAATGTGATAATTGCAATGTTACAATGTCAACCATCCCACATACAAATCTTCACCCCCATCGAAAGAGTTTCTTTGCTTCTCTGGGTGGAAGGCCAGGAAGGTGCAATAGGGGTACAATGACTGCCATCCACCATGTTTCACTTTATCAGCTCTCTGCTACTGCACCAGGGAAAATAAAGCCATGATGCCAACCTCCTTATTTGTTGAGGAAGCAGGACATAGAATAAAGGCAATACCCCTTCAGAGTGCTCCTCACTTGCTTTTCATCTTCATTTAGATTAGTACTGGCAAATGGAACTTCCACGCCCAAACATACCAATTGCTGGAGCAATAGATGATACATCTGTCAGTAGGATCTATGAATTTATATGCCAGTCAGTCAGGTTTACAGTTTAAATAACAAGATAACCATCGTTTTTCCACTCCTATAAGCAAGGGATTGATAATGGACAAGGTATGTCCCCATTCAGTGCTCTGCATGAGAAAACAAAGAAGTGGAACCAAAAGGGAGAGGGGAGAGTGTTTGCTCTGTACACACTGTTGTAAGGAGGCAACCAGGAAACAATACAAGAGATGTGATGATTATACATTGTTTTGTGATTGGCAACAACAATGAAAAAAGAAGATGCATTGTTTGAGTGGATACTGCAATTTCAGTCAAAGGTGACAAAAGACTGAAAGGTCCAGCAAACAAAGGAGGTAGTTCAGATTGCCTCACTTTCTGTCAATACACTACTATTCTGAGCCCACAAGAAAGTGCTTTGCTCAACAAACAAGACAGAGTAAGTGCTTCAAAATAGTTTAATTGCTGGGTTCAGTAAGAATTAACTTACTTGACACAGGATAGTGCTTTCTTAAAAGACCGCAAATGATAAATCAGCTAAAGCTCACAAAAAAACAGTATGCCTATTTCTTTGTAATCTACCACATGAAGAGCAATCGGGCGGAAGTACTTTCCCATATTCCTATCCTGTTAACAAGCTACAGAAAATAAATGAAGCTACTTCTTTCAAATGGATAGTACTCCTTCCCAACAACCACCCATAGGATTTCTGACAGGTATTCAGCAGTTCTTGTTTACCAGAAGGGAGAATGAGCAGCTTTATACTTGCTACAGAAATCTCTGGGTAAAGTTATTTCACTTTCTGGGGCTCAACCAGAAGTTCCTTCTCAAAAGCTCTACTAAATGTGTAGTGTTATTTTACAGTAAAAACCTACAAGGACATGAACTAAAACAGTAAAAAGTTCATACTCATCGTAAACATCTGTGATTAAAACATTCTGATTTTCCCTCAACTTTGACTCTGTCAGAACTATAATGTGACCACTGTGAATTAAGGCAGTTGTTTTTAAGGGCATCACATCCGGACAAGTTTTTACTTATTTTATGTATATGACCTCCTTCTGACATTCTTCCTCCCTACAACCTTGAAAAGTAAGTTGGGCTCAGTAAATGACTGCTTGAAGATCACCCAGTGACCTTCAAGCTGAGCAAAGATATGAACCAAAGCCTTTCTGGACCTAGCCAAACACTTTTCATTACTACATCACATTGGCAGGTGATGCTACTCCCTGGGAAGCACAGCAGAAAACAATCCTCTAAATAACAATGATTCCTTGAGAGGGAAAAATTGTCCTCATTCAATATGCAACAGAGACCAACAAATTACCCGCAGCTCTGAATGAGTGCTACACTTTGCCTTCAGTGGCATGAGCCAAGGTCAGCATTAGAGATTTTATTTCTAGCTACACAGAGAAAGGAGTCTACTTGTTCCAAGCCTGTCTCCAAACACACACAGAGGTCAAGCAAATGGTGAGTTTATGTCAGCATTCTACAGTAGACTGATCAGACAAATGGCTTTAAAAATTGTTTTATAGCATGTTTTATACGGTGGTGCTGTGATTTATACCACAACACTTATGGTGGCATTAAAAAAATCAGTAGGAATTTAGCCAATGTCTTTAATCTTCCAGATTATTTGGAGAAACATTTTGAACAACTGAAAATGAAACCAAGCGAAGAAATTTTTAAAATACTCTGTTTTTAAGGCTACGTCCAGACCAGAATTCTAATTATATTTTACTTTTTCTTTCATTTATCACACAGAATTTATATTTAAGCAATTCATAGAACAATGGATTTTGTCCTCCCCATAAAAATGAGCTTTGGTTTTTCATTTTAAAACAAATGCTGTATGAAAATTTCCTCAAGGCAGTTCACAACTATGAACAAATGTGATACCACTTGTAAGAAAGAGGAAATGAATATGGTTTCTACCTGGGAGAAAATGTCAAATCAAATGAGGTGACTGAATGAGTGTATGATGTACTGTATATGGACTGCATGCCTAGCCAGCCAGCATTACTGAACATTGGCTGTGCAGACTGGGGCTGATGGGAGCTACAATCCTATAGTCTCTGATGTACGGAAACATGGATCAAACTCCACCAACAAGAGCAAATGGAAGAGAAACAGAAAATAGATCCAATATGACAAAGTGACAAACCAAGGTCAGAGCAGCAGAAAAAGTGCTGTCTAGATCAATGGAGGAAAACATATCATTTTAGCCAAGCGTACAATTTGGGGGTAAGAAAACCAGGAAGTGAAGTGTACAATGTATCAAACAGAAAATGGGCTGAACCACCCCTGCAGAGTTTTCTACAACAGCTTACAAGCGCATGCTAGATAAATGTTGAGAACAGAAGCTGCAGGTTTGTTTTTAAGCTCCTTATCAGTTGATACGAAAAGTCTTCAAAAAGTTATCCTCGCTTGTTGCAGTCTAGATGCTTAAAAAAAATACAACACATTGATGCAACATACAATGAATAAAATAATTTTATTTTATTTTTTTACAAAGGTTATAGATTTTCCACTACCTGAAAAGAACACATTTTAGAGATCAAGATGCAATTTGAAAGATTTTTAGACGAAGGAAGTTCCAAATAAGTGTCACTAAACTCAAGCAGCTCAGTATGAAAATACGTAAATACATTTTAAAGATCCTTTTTACTATTGTTACACTTTGCCATTGCACTGTTCAAAGTGATATAATAGAACTAAATAATTAATTTTGCTTCAGAGGAATTCTTGGAAACCAATTCTGTTACACTGTCTGTAGGGGCAAGCAATTTCTTTTTAATCCCAGCTGAAGGCCATTTGCTGTCAAAATGATGCTAGCATCGTGAATTTGATTGCATGAGTCCACCACTTTGAAAAAGAGCACATTGGTTATACATGGCTTTTAACCCTGGGCTACAATTATGCTACCAAACTCAACTGGAGTTTCCATTAGTCATGTGGCACTAGGCACTTCCACTGAACACTGTTTACAGTCTTTAGTTCCCCAAATCTGATGAAGGTGCTGAAGGCGCTCGAAGGTTCTTGTGCTTACATTCAGGGCAGGGTGAACCTTGCGAATGCCAGACTCATCCATTAAAGACAGGCCACATATGCCAAAGTAGGCATGCAGAGCATCTAGAAGAAGAAACCACACATTAGAATAGATGTATTATATATTGGACCCAGATGTTCTTGGGCTAAAACTCCTAGAAGCCTTCACCACTAGCTGTTCTGGTCAGGATTTCTGGGAACTGTAGTCAATGATTATCTGGGGACCCAAGGCTGCGAACCACAGGTACAACCCCATCAGATAACATTTCTATATCTGTCTGCAAAATGCCTGTAGTGAGTAACATTTACAGGAGACAGGATGTTTGAGGGCAGAGGAAAGTAAGGAATTCAGTTAGGCAAGCCCATGCAATTGCACTCAAATAGTGAGGGATCCCCCACTTTTTTTAATGGTGGTGGGGAAGAACATGTCTTTGATAGCACTAAACCTTGTATATGTAACAGAAAACAGTATTTTGGTCGCAACACAGATATAGGGATATCAATGCACATACAGACATTCCTCTGCAATAGAGATTTTGCTTATCACATTACACATACTTTTTGTATTAATGGTAATGCTGGAGGCGCAAGATATTCCAACAATGAGAGAAAACCTCGCTGAGAGTTTAATTTTTAAAAAAATAAAAGATATGCAGTTAACTCTAAATACCAGATAACCAATTAAATACAAATAGTACTCAAAAGTATCTAAGCTGAAATACAAATCTTTGGGGGGGGATGTTTGGAAGACCTTGAATTGCCAAGCAAAGTCCATATAACCTCCTGCTACATATATTTTCAAAGAATAACCACCTGAACATATCTTTTCAAACTCTCTGAGAAACAGAGTACACCACGGTGGCAATTTAAGCATTCAAAAGCCACCCAAGTACCCTCAAATGCACTTGAGATTCTTAAATTACAGGACAGATATCTTCTAATGGTTCAACTGTCAGTCTCAAAACAAGATCATACAGCCAAAAGATCTGAAATATTTCCCTCTGTATTCTCAGGTTTTATCTACAACTGCTATATTGACCCTTTGACATTAGAAATGTACATTGCGCATATAGCTCCAAGATAGTTCTTTTTCTGTACTATCACTTATAAAGCCAAGACAAGTTTTTGCAAAGATATGCACTGATTCTAGAAGATACCTGAATTCCAACACAATTCAGTTGGGCCTATAAGAGTACACAGAGCTCTTTGATTTCTTTAATTTCAGTATTTCTGGTCCAGACAAACATATATAATTGCATTTTAATGTGAAAATAAAAATCTGATCCTGTATAATCTCAGCACTAGTTTCCTACTTGTATTTCAGTATTTGCTAGCAAACTTCCTAGACCAGAAATATTAAGTCCAAAGCCATTTAAATTTCAATGCATTCTTGTTACTAATTTTGCTCTGAAATCACTCTTCTGCTCTAGCAAAATCCCTGAACTTTTTGGAATGAAAGCCTAGACCAGTGGAGGCAAACCTTTTTGGGCTCGCGTGCCCAAAATGAGGGGGGGGGAGAGAAACCAGTGGCTGTCGTGCCGCCCGGAAGTCCGGAACCGGAAGTGGCGGTTTCAGGGGGAATCATAGGGACGGACCCAGAGGACCAGGAACAGGAAGTTTCAGGGGGAATCATAGGGACGGACCCAGAACAGGAAGTTTAAGGGGGAATCATAGTGACAGACCCAGAGGACCAGGAAGTGGCAGCGGAAGGGGGAATCCCAGCTGCAGCTGGCTCATAAGGTTTGCCTCCACAAGGGTGGGTGGGTGGGCCACTACTTCGCATGCCACCTGGGGCACGCGTGCCATAGGTTCGCCATCACTGGCCTAGACTCATTGGTCTTTTTAGGTACAAGAAGAAAATAGCCTAATAACAACAATGTCTATACCAGGGAATTGGACCCTGCCATCTTAATCAGTGGCGTAGTTCTAGAAGATTGCTGTGTTAGTCTGCATAAGCATATCAGGCAAAAACATAATTAAGATTAAAGTTTAAAAAAGACAAAAAGGTAGTGGCACATTAAAGACTAACTGTTATATTTTAAAGTTAGCTTTTGTGGACAAGTCCACTTCTTCAGACATATAAGGTGAAATACAGAGATCACACAGTAAAACTTTCATGTCCAGTTCTAAGAGATAGTGGTGTATGGTTGCATTTCACATGTGCAATAATTTATTGTTCTGTAAACATTCCAACAAGAGACAGAAAATAAGGTGAGAGCAAAAACATTTAATGCTTTTCAGACAAATATAGGCATGGGGTTTGTCCACAATTTTTGGTCAAATGCCTGAAGTCTAGAAGCTACCTATCTGTCTAGGCAACTCCATGTTGCTCCAGAGGTTTTCTCGTCACCTGAAACTTAGTCATGATCTATGCAGTGTGGAGGCCACTACAGTGGCTAGAAGGAGCCGAGCAAGCTCTTTCTCACAAATAGCCTGCTACTCATATTTCTCTAGATCCAATGTATTTTCTAAAATGTTAGGCTCTCTTTTGGTAGACCAGTTCTGATCCCAGCACAGCATTTTTTAACTATTAACAGCTCTCCTCTGCCCTCAGCCCTAAGACTCTGAAAGACTTCCCAGGGCAAAAGAAAGTCTCAGGAAGCCTTGGAACCTGAAAAGGAGGCAGGTAAGAAGTTTTCAATTCATGTAAATCAATCTGGTGCTAGATCTGGTTTATGTCAGTGCTACTTTACACAACAGAATTTTGCCCACTGTATGGGCGTCATGGGATGGGACAGCTTCAATCTTTGAAAATAGCCACACCCAGGATGACATTACAGTGGTGCCTCGACTTACGACCATTTTGAGTTACGACCAGCTCCGGTCGCAAAATTTTGCTTCTACTTGCGACCGGAGCTTCCACTTACGAACAGAAAAAGGCAGGGGGAAAAGGCGGGAAATTCAAATTGCTAACTGTAGGTGGCGATGAGGCTGCTTCTTTGTAGCTCTTTCGCCCCAGCAGTTAGAGAGTATGCGTCGTTGTCGGAGGCTTGGGACTGCCTCCTTCTGCTTCTGAAAGCGTGTGTGTGTGTTTGCAGGGAGGCTTTGGGCTGCCTTGTAAGGTAAGGTGCTGTTTTCTGCTTTTTAAAAACTGTTCTGGGTGTTTTTGCAGCGTGGTTTTGAGCTGGGGGGGTTATATTTCTGGGGGGGGTTCCCTTGCTTTTTGGATTCCACCCCCATTTCCGATGGGTCTTGGGGAGTTTGTGTGCTTTTTAGTTCCCCCCCCCCCCCCATTTCCGATCTTGCACAATCTGCTTGATTGCTTTTTGCTTTCTCTTGTTTGCATTTGCAATGGGTCTTGCACGGTTGATTGGTTTTTGGTTTGTTTTCTTTGCATTAGGTCTTCCACACTTGATTGCTTTTTGCTTTCTCTTGTTTGCATTTGCAATGAGTCTTGCACGGTTGATTGGTTTTTGGTTTGTTTTCTTTGCATTAGGTCTTCCACGCTTGATTGCTTTTTGCTTTCTCTTGTTTGCATTTGCAATGGGTCTTGCACGGTTGATTGGTTTTTGCCTTCTCTTGTTTGCATTTGCAATGGGTCTTGCACGGTTGATTGCTTTTCTCCCCCCCCCCCCCTTCGGCTGGAAGGGATTAATCGCGTTTCTGACTGGTCTTGCAGTGATATATATTTTTTTGGTGTTTTTTTTCTTTGGCCGGAATGGATTAATTGCATTTCAATGCATTCCTATGGGAAATGGTGCTTCGACTTACGACCATTTCGAGTTACAACCATCTTCTGGAACGGATTATGGTCGTAAGTCGAGGCACCACTGTACCATCAATTGTTTGCCTTATAAAAAGCCTTCCATAACATAGAAAGTGCCTTCCAGAAGATTTAGATTACAGCTCCCATAATCCCTTATCACTAGCTATTTCTGATGGAGGATGTTGGAAGTTGTCTAAAACATCTAGAGAGAACCAAGTTGAGGAAGGATGCCTTACAAGAAGATCTAACAAGAATTCTGACCTTGTGTCCATCCAAGTCTTGCAGTGGTGAGCTTACTTGCTTTCTTTTACATTTTGTTTCTTGCATATTCCTGAGTTTATTTTTGCTCTGTCTGTACATATTGTTTTCTGATTTAAAAAAAGTATGAACTATTCTTTTTCATCTTCCAAATATTCAAATACTTCCCACCACCCACAGATATACAAGCAAATGAATTTACCTGGATGACTATCAGGCCATTTAGCAAATCCACCAACAAGGCGATCTTGAGTTGATAAAATGTAATTTCTGTTCTTTTCATAGTTTGTATACTGAAATATTTTCAGAAGCTGGAAGGATAAATTAGAATGTTTAAGCATAACACAGAAGCATTATCAGTTTTAATTCATATCACTGTAAATAAAATCATCATTCTAAAGTTTATATACTATGATTTCTCAAGAAAAAAAAGTACATTATAGAAGATAAAAAGTCTGATTTTAAAACCATCCTACATGACTTGACTAGTTCTGACATTTCCGACATGTAAGCAGTCAACAAGCAGATTATGAGTGACAGCAGAAATGCTTTCAAATTACCTTAAGAGTTGCTCCTACCCAAAAAGAGTAGCAGGTGTCTACAGGTTTGTTTGGTCGGCCATGGTAGCCATTCTGTTGCCTCATTATGCACCACCTCCTTATCCTGTCCAGTTCCTTCTCAGAGAAGACTTCCTCAAGTTTACCCATCAGGCACAGTGATGCGATACCACAAAATGTAGAGCCACCTGTAAAATGGGAAAGAGTCTGCTCAGTATAGCTTTTCAGAGCTACTAATAAGACTCAATCTACATAAATGACTATTTCTAACACATGCAATCATTTTGAAGTGATATAAGGTCATTCAAATAAGCATAGCAGAGAGGCTAGAGTGAAAAAATACATGCACAGCTGGACAATGAACAGCTTCTGGTAAAAGCCCAGTAACAATGTAAGATGAGATGTGTTGGACCAAACCAAAGTCCTATCAAGACCAGCATAACTGCTCCACAGTGACTCACAGGCTGCCTGTGGGAAGCCTATGAGCAGGACATGAGCACAGCTGCACTTTATTATCCTATTCTTCAGCAACCCCCATTCCAAGGCACATGGCTTCTGATACAGCAGGGGTCCCCAACCCCCGGTCTGCAGCCCGGTACCGGACTGTGGCCTTGGCAGGACCGGGGCGTGGAGACATATCTCCTGCCTCCTTGCACGCCTCCCTCCATGCATGCACATATGACCCCCCCACATACACGCACTGACGCACGCACACCCCACGCATGCCCCCCATGCACACACGGATGCCCCGCCCATGCATGCACGGATGCAGACATGCCCTGCCCACATGGACACCACCGCCCCGCCCCCTGCCCACTGAACTGGTCCGCGGATCGAAAAGGGTTGGGGACCACTGTGATACGGGAGGCAATAAATAGCCAACATGACTAGTACCCATTGATATCCATAGCTTTCCTGAATTAACCTAAACCATCTTGGAAGTCATTTATTTATTTATTTAACTTATATGCCGCCCACACTACCCAAAGGTCTCTGGGCGGCTTACAACAATTAAAATACAATAAAAAAGATAAAACAATTAAAATACAATTAAAATATATACTCTAAAAATTGAGGCAGCAACCATCACTGTATGTTATAGACGCAATTTCAACTTACAGTTAGGTCCAGAAATAATTGGATACTGACACAATTTTAATAATTCTGGCTTTGTACGCTACCACAATGGATTTGAAATGAAACAAATGAGATGCAATTGAAGTGCAGACTTTCATCTTTAATTCAAGGGGTTGAACAAAAATATCGTATGAAACATTTAGGAATTGCAACCGTTTTCATACATAGTCCCTTTATTTCAGGGGTTCAAATATAATTAGACAAATTAACACAATAATAAATAAAATGTTCATTTTTATTACTTTGTTGAGAATCCTTCACAGGCAATGACTGCTTGAAGTCTAGAACACATGGACATCACCAAACACTGGGTTTCCTCCTTTGTGATGCTTTGCAAGGCCTTTACTGCAGCTGTCTTCAGTTGTTGTTTGTTCATGGGTCTTTCTGCCCTACGTTTTGTCTTCAAGTGAAATGCATTCTCAATCAGGTTGAGATCAGGTGACTGACTCAGCCATTGCAGAATATTCCACTTCTTTGCCTTAAAAAAATCCTGGGTTACTTTCGCAGTATATTTTGGGTCACTGTCCATCTGTAGAGTGATGCACCATCCAATCCACTTAGCTGAATTTGGCTGAATCTGAGCAGACAATATATCCCTATACACTTCAGAATTCATCCAGCTTTTTATGTCTTCTGTCACATCATCAATAAACACTAGTGACCCAATGCCATTGGAAGCCATGCATGCCCATGCCATCATATTTATTTATTTACTTATTACATTTATAGCCCACCCATCTAGTCATATAGACTACTCTGGGCGGGTAACAACATATCATCTAACAATTTAACAATTTAACAATCATACCGCCTCCACCATATTTTACAGATGATGTGGTATGCTTCGGATCATGAGCTGTCCCAAGCCTTCTCCATACTTTTTTCTTCCCATCATTCTGATACAGATTGATCTTAGTTTCAGCTGTCCAAAGAATGTTGTTCCAGAACTGGGCTGGCTTTTTAAGATTTTTTTTTTCAAAGCCTAATCTGGCCTTTCTATTCTTGAGGCTTATGAGTGGTTTGCACTTGTGGTGAACTCTCTGTATTTGCTCTCATGAAGTCTTCTCTTTATGGAAGACTTGGATAATGATATGTCTACCTTCTGGAGAACATTCTTCACTTGGCTGAATGTTGTGAAGGGGTTTTTCTTTACCATGGAAAGGTTGTTGTGGGGTCACAGCAACAACTTCCAAATGCAAATACCACACATGGAATCAACTCCAGACCTTTTACCTGCTTAATTGATGATGAAATAACGAAGGAATAACCCACACCTGTCCATGAAACAGCTTTTGAGTCAATTGTCCAATTACATTTGGTCCCTTGAAACACAGGGGGCTACATATTAAAGAGCTGTAATTCCTAAACCCCTTCCTCCAATTTGGATGTGAATACTCTTAAAGAAACTGCACTTTAAGCCCGAATTCATTCACTGTAACTTGAATTTATTTTGGTAAATAGTGAAATAACAAAACTTTTGTCAGTGTCCAATTATTTCCGGACCTAATTGTATATGGTGTGTGAAGAAACACTCACAACACATATCTGCTTGTTCAATGCCAAAACAGCACTGCCTTGCTACCAGGGTACCAGAAGAACTTTGAACAATAAAGAACTGTCATTTTCTGCTCTAAAACAATGAAGAAGGAAAAAGTCACTGCTTCCCCACTGCTACTGCTCTACTTTGGAATCATGCTTTGGTCAATCAAGCCATTAAGTCTTTCCAGATGCCACAGTTTGTTACTTTAGCAATAGTGTCAGTCTGACTGCAAACTGACATTATGCACAATTAAGGAACTTGGGCAAAATGCACAGATTTCCTTCCTCCCTTAGGCAAACACTCCTCATCATTACATTTGTGTGTGTTCTGTGCCATCAAGTCAGAATGGACTTATCGTGACCCTAATAGGGCTTTCAAGGTAAATGAGATATTTAAAGAGTGGTTTTACCAGTTCCATTCCCTCTGTGAGTTTGTATGGCCAAGTGAGTATTTTACCTCTCTTCTCCAGAGTTGTAGTCTGTCACTCTATCTACTACACCACACTGGGAATCCATCTTTACATTTAACTATTATCAATTCCGGTTAACACAACAGGAACATTCCTCAATTTAGGGATGGAGAACCCTCTCAGAGTTTGGAGTCAACAGGGCATTTAATCTAAATTAATCTGGTGTTTTGCTTTGACCAAGCCCACTCTTCCCTAGATGCCACTCATATCTAGTATGCATCCCCACAAGCTTTACTGTACTTGCATGTTAAACTTGCCTACCAACTATGGACATGAAATGGCTTGAATTTGGCTTTTTTTAAGTCAAAAAATTTAACTGTTACTCCAGAATTTAGTGGGACGTGAGAATCAGATAAAAAGCTCTGGCAAGCAAGATGCTGACGATGCAATGGTTTCACATGTGAAACAATGATTTCTCAATCATTTGTGAGCAGTAAGACTATTGCTTTCCCAAAGACTCTCAACACAAATCTTCTCAGTACTTGTGCCAAACCAAGCTCAAAAAGGAAGCTTCTTGGAACATGCAGGTTTTTTTGGAAAAATGATATAGAAAGTGCCACTTGACTGTGACTGGATTATATCCAACATTAGACCTACAGACTCAGTGAAATCAATAGGACATGCCAATTGTGATGAAGTTGTCTCATTCATTTTAATATACAGTGGTGCCTTGACTTACGAACGCCCCGACGTAAGAACATTTTGATTTACAAACAAAAAAACACATGGGGAAAGCGGGAAATGGACTTTGGACTGCCTGGTACTGTAATTTTAAAATGTAAAAATTGGTTTAAAAGGTGCTTGGTTTGGTTTAAAGCTGCTTGGTTTTAAAGGTGTTCTGTTTAAAAGGTGTTCGTTCCCTCCCTCTCTCCTTTCCTGCCCTTTTTTTTAACCTAAGTCATCTTAGGTTAAAAAAAAAAAATCTCCCCCTAGTGGTAGAGGATGGATTAACCGGTTTTGCATTAGTTCCTATGGGAACTAATGCTTTGACTTACAAACAGTGCCTCGACATAAGAACAAAAAACAGCCGGAACGGATTAATCGGTTTTCAATGCATTCCTATGGGAAATGCTGATTTGACTTACGAACGTTTTGACTTACGAACATCTTCTGGGACGGATTAAGTTCGTAAGTCAAGGCACCACTGTATCCACTCTAGGTCAGGCTAACATTAGATTTATCTCACTGTTCTGAAATGGCTGTTACCACAACTATTAACCTTACCATGAGATTCAAGTCCAGCTCCTTGGGCAAGTCCATTATCATAAGACTGAAAAGCAAAAGGAAAGTAAATGCAGTTGTTAATGCAATCTTCCAACACACATTATTGTGGTAAGGCTACATGGTCTTGGCCCAAACATGATTCTGACCAAGCCACAATAGCCTATGAACATTGGATATTTACAAAGATACATTTATTTTCTACAGTACCCTGTTTCTCCAGAAATAAGACCTAACCTGAAAATAAGCCCTAGTATGATTTTTCAGGATGCTCGTAATATAAGCCCTACCCCAAAAATAAGCCCGTTAAGTGAAACCCTGCCCTCCACCATTGTGCAGCAACCAGAAGAAGATGACGTGTCTGTATTTGAATAAATGTAGATTGTTGTACATGAAAAAATAAAACATCCCCTGAAAATAAGCCCTAATGCATTTTTTGGAGCAAAAATTAATATAAGACCTTGTCTTATTTTTGGGGAAACACGGCAGATGAAGGATATCCCTATCATGGGGTTTTTTTTTTGTGACACACTAGGATGTCCTCCTCTAGACAACCAATGTCATGAAATCATTACAGTGCTCCTGCCATATGACTTTATTCCTTTCAGCTCCTCCTTGTATGCCTAAGTGCCACTCAGAGACCAGCTTTACAGAGTTTCCCAGATTGGAATGCCCAGGTTCTCCCTCAAGATACTTGTGATACTGATGTGGAGAAGAGAAACTTCCCCATTCTGTTTCCAGAAGCCATTCCAACCATGGATTCTTCCTTTAGGATTCTAGTCTAGGATAGAATTTTTAAGAACAATGAACTTCAAGTTATAACCAGATGTGTAAGGCCAGGCAGAACTTTTCATAGTCTACACCAGCATTCCCAAGTTTGGCACTTCCTCATGTTTTGGACTACACTAAAGCTTGCATAATCCTTCACCACCAGCCAACATTCCCTCTAATTTTCCACCAGTACCAAGCAGAAACCTGATGTACAAAACATCTAGAGACCACTAGGTTGAGAACCACTGCTCTGCACTCAGGAACCAGAAGGACTAGAATTTGGGAAAGATAAGCCCATACTTATTACTCCTTTTTTTTCTTGGCAGTGCGCAATGGCAGGGTTTTGGAAATAAACTTCTCTTAGAATCAACCTCTATTTACATTTATACTCAAGACAGGTGATAAGCATTTTAAAGGAATCCCTATAAAGCTTAAGGGTAATCAACTCTGACCTAAGTGTCATCCTGCCAACACCATAAATTATTGTTTACCTAATGAAGCAGAGGACAATCCAAATTTTAATCACCCATGATTTTTGTCCATTGCCAATCTTTCACAGTCAGTGAGTGAGATTTGCAACTTTCAGTTTGAAAAAGATAATACACAAAGAATGAATTTACAAGCAATTTGTGACTGCTAAATGCAAACAGGGTAGTTTTAAGAATCTCCTCCCAAAGTGGCAACTAACTGTGTAAAAATAATCAGGCTCCTGTGGACAAAGGAGTTTTGATCTAGACTTTGTGTGAGCCATGTTCCACTCAAAGAATAACCCTAGTAGAGGAAATGGGAGTGTAGTTTTTGCTCCCTCCCCCCCCCCAAAAAAACCCTGCTTAATGAATTGACAAAGACAGTCTCCCTTACTTCTTTCAAAGAGTACTCCTCCTGGATCCCAAGCCCTTCTGCAAACAAAAGAAGCCCTCCCATTTGTGAAAGTGCAGGTTTGGCACTAATACATAATACACTGACATTAGACAATGAACAATCAGAATGAAACACCACATCAAGGAGAACAGAATGCACCTGCAGGGTAGGCGTCACCTACAGGATCTATTTTACTGCTGAAACTACTGCAACATCAAACACAGCTGAACATGCTGTGACTGTTGCCATACTTGTCTATAAATTAACTGAGAACTTGTCCCTTGTAAAAGGAGGATCTGAAAGCCTTCACTTCCAAGTGGTTACTGTAATCACGTGTTTGACTAGTGGAACAGGAAAAGTCCAACACAGAGCAAATTTTGCTTGATTAGTATGTAGTGCATAGCCTGTTACAATCTTAATTGTATTATTGAATTTGTAGAGGTTTCCTTCACCCTTATTCAGATCAGAGCTAAACAAATACAGTGTTTTATAAGAGCAGGAGACTCAAGAACAGGTTTAATTATTTTGTATATTTCCTTCAAAGCCTGGTGCTAAACATTATCAGATATGAAATACTCACTCAGTCAAATGAGGAAGTGTTAGGCTGAAAGCCCAAACACTTAGCAACGTAGAAAATTAAAAGGAAAAATATAGACCATGAGACAAAATGAGATAAGATTCACTATTATGGTTCTCATTCTGGTGCTCATAACTGGACATCCAACTCAAATTATACTCTAATGAAGTGAAGACATTCTGACATCAGTAAGCAATAGAAAGCAATGCTAAGACCCCTCTGGGGTCAGCATTTCAAGGTACTTAATTTAAAAACATTGAGAAGTCAATGGCAAACATAGCCAGTGACACCACATGGAGATGTCTCAAAGTACTCAAAATGGGAAGAGCCAGAAGTGAACACCTGGAATACAGTCATTGGGTAGCTCCTGATACCAAAGAAGTTATTTACCTTTCTTCTACAAAGACTATTTGCCATTCAAAGTATACATTAGAGACATTAGATAAATGGCATTATATTTTTAGTTGAAAGTAAAGGAAAGTGTATTTATAATCTCCATGCCTATTCACTGCAGATGAAACAAAATGATGATGAACATCACCTCATATGTCTCCTCCATTGGCAGAGGATTCGACCAGGGGACCTTTCTAATTCTGCAGTTATAAGTAGAAAGACTGAGACCTGTTGCATTAATAGGTTGCTTCTACTTTGTACTGGTAAGGCACGCCTCTGCATTCAGGTCTAGTCAAAACATTGGAAGAAGAAAATTAAGAGAACAAGCATATTTGCATATATGAAATACAACATATACTGACCAGGCATGCAGAAACAATCATGGGACACAACAGAAGTTTGGGATTATCAAAATACATCCATGAAGACTGAGACGAGTAATCCACTGAAATCACAAACAAAAAAGCAAGCTTCTCCAGATTAAATCTATATGTGAGAAGGCTTAAAATTTAAAATCTGGCATTATACTATTGACTAAGTAGTGATATAATCAAGAAAGCTTGTCTCTTCTTCCAATGATACCTGTTGAGAGCAATCTGAATAACCTTCATTGAATCTAGATAATCTGAACTTTGTTAAAGTTTGGATTACTACTTAAAATGCTCTTTGAATGCTGTAAGATTACCATTTCAATTCAAAAACTTGTGAACAAAATATTCTTCAAAGGATGTTTCTCATCCCCTCCTTCCAATGCAGCCCACTGGAAAGCCATACGTGAAGGTCAGGCGATGGAATATGGTGCACAGGGCTACAGCAAGAGGGGGCTGAGTGACATATGGATGGAGAGAGACAAGACCTGTTAAGTGTAGCTCTCTTTGAGTGTCCATCCCTGCACTCACACATCTATTCTCTGCATAGGCACAGAGAACGCCTGTATGTGGAAGTCACAGAAGAACTTACACAACCAAGAAATGCCTTCTTGCATGTATCTCAGTACACATGTGATACCATGAAAAACAATTTGGACAAGGAAGAAGTGCCTTATGATTCTGCATGAATACCTTTGGATGTGTGCCTATAAAAATACTGACTTGAAATAAAATTTGGCAAGCAAAAATAGTTCCTGCATAAACAAAATAGATGAACTTCTATTTGCATTGCAAGGAAGAAGTTTATAAGCTCTAATAACCCTTATTTTCTTACAAAATATGGTGAAACAAAGCCACATCAATGTATAGTATACTTTTATTTTGCCTGTAACAAAGGGGACATTATTAGCACAAGTTACAATTGTAGTAAAACCAACACAGCCATTTGCATCAATGTTATATGTAGTTGGCACTACAATGGGAGCCAGAGACACTTTAGATATGTAAATGCAATTTTGTATAAAAATATTTTCATTTTCCATTATCGAACTATCCTTTTCAAGAAAACGTCAGGTTGCAAGGAAGCTAGTACTTCAATTATTGTTAGGACAAAGATATTCCATGTTAATATAATTCCAAAATAACTATACATGTCAGTAATAAAGTTTGTTCTTAAATTAATTTAGTTTAGAATATTTTTGCTGCAAAGATACCCACTAAAAATAACTCTGTGGAAGTATTTTGGACTTATCTTACATAAATTCAACACAAAAGTCCCTATAGCGTTTTCAGGATATTAATGCAACGAAGTCCAGCAGTCCAAAGAGGAGAAGAATGGAAACTTTTATAACCAGAATATTCAGCTATTGAACTGGAACATAAAAATAGCACAAATATACTTAACAAATGTAGAATGTTTTTGATCAGGACATAAGATTCCAGTTGCATAATTAAGACTAAATCTCAAAGTGAGAATGGTTTTTTTGTAGGGGATTTATTTATTTTATTTAAAATATTTTACCCTATCTTTATCCTTAAAAGGACCCAAGGCAGCTTACAGCATAAAAAGACAACATTTAAAGCTAAAACCAGTAAGTATACAAATACTAAAAAGAATCAGGCAAGTACCACACTAAAAATGGTAAACAAAAGCAACACCAAAAACACATTCAAAGCAGTAAGGCACAACAATCCATTAAAAAAACCCACTTAGGCAGCAAGTCACTGAGAGTAAGTTTGCCTGAAGAGAAAGGTTTTTGCCTGCTTGTGGAAGGACAGCAAAGATGGGGCCAGCCTGGCCTCCTGTGGAAGAGAGTTCCAAAGTCTGGGAAAAGTCACAGATAAGGCCCTCTCCTTGGTCCCCACCAAATACACCTGTGAAGGCAATGGGATGGAAAGAAAGGCCTCTCCAGATGATCTTTACACTCAAGCAGGCTCATAAAGGGAGATGCAGGTCTTGAGACAGCTTGGGCCCAAGCTGTTCAGGGCTTTATAGGTTAGACCCAGCACTCTGAACTGTGCAAAAAGAAGGTTGAAAAACAGCTTGCTTGCTTCCTTTCTTTGCCTCCTTTCTCCCACAGGGGACCCAAGGTGGCTAACAAGAATTAAAACTATAAATCAATCAACAATTTTAAAAACACTATATAAATATCATATTAAAAACAATTAAACATATATCAATATAAAAACCAAAATTAAAAACAATTTAAAATACAATAATACTCTTAGAACAGCAGAGCTGGAAGGGACCCTATGGATTATTGAGTCCAGTCCCTGTCAAGGAGGCACAGTGGGGAGTCAAACTCACAATCTCAGGCTCTGCAGCCAGAGACCTAAACCACTGAAAAATCTGTAAATAAATAAACAATACATTCCTGAGACACTTACTACTTAAGTCTGCTTGAAGAGAAAGGTCTTTGCCTGATGACAGAAGAACAAGAGGAAGGAAGCCAACCTAGCTTGTTGGAACAGTGCATTCCAAAGCATGGGAGCAACCACTGAGAAGGCCTTCTCTCATTTCCTTGCCAAATGAGCTTGGGAAAGTGATAGAACCGAGAGCCGGGTCTCCACAGAAGATTTTTAAAACGTAGTAGGCTCATATGGGCTTATATGATTCTTAAAATAGCCAAGACCCAAGCCATGCTTTATAGGTAATACAAGCACTTTGAACTGAGTCTGGAAACAGGCTGGCAGCCAGTTGTAATATGAGAGTTACATGCTCCTTGTAACCAGCACCAGTCAACAGTCTGACTGCAGCATTTTAAACTAGCTGAAGATTCTGAATGATCTTCAAAGGCAGTGCATGCAGAGCATGCTGCAGTAATCCAAATGCAATGTAACAAAGGCACCATCCTACCATGGCCAGATCAGATATCTCAAGAAACGGGTACAACTGGTGCACCAGCTTTAATTGTGCAAAAGCACTCCTGGCCACTGCTGAAGCCTGTGCATCTAAGCTTAGAGTCTAGTCCAGGAGTACACCCAAGCTGCAGACATGACTTTTGAGGGGGAGTGTAACCTCATCCAGTACATGCTGGATCTCTATCTTGATTTGCCTTTGAACTGACCAGGAGAACCTCTTTTTAGTCTGAACTGTTTCAGTTTGTTAGCCCACATCCAGTCAATAGTTGACAATGGACCCTGCTCTAAGCACAGAACTGCTTCCCTGGAATCATCTGCAGAGGAGCGATAGGGTTGGGTGTCATCAGCACACTGATGGCACTGAACCCAAAACTCTGGAAATCTCTCTCAGTGGTTTCATGTAGATGTTAAATAACATAGGGAACAGGACTGAGCCCTAAGGGATCTCACAGAGGCCAGGTGTCAACCAGGATTCCCCCAACACCACCTTTGGAGTTCGACCAAGAAGGATCGAAACCACTGCAAAACAGTATCTCCAAGATCCATACCAGAAGGATACCATGGTGGAAAAGCCACTCATCTCAATTTGGGGCTTTGTTTTTAGATCTTGGCTTTGTAAATGTTTTGGTGAATGAGTTCAAGAACCAAAGTGGCAAATGGGTTAAGAAGGGGGGGGGGGAACAAACCCTGTCTGCCGTCTAAGGAGTTTTTCTCATTTATAGTATACAAAAATTATTATTAAAACATTCATAAAACAAGTAATAGGAAAGTGTATTTACCTTTTCAATCAAAACATTTAATGTAATGTTATGCTGTTTGAATAACTGCTTTTTATTCAATTCAGTTTCTGTATTTAAAAAAAAATATTTGTGATCCACCCCTCCTAAACCTTTAAAATGATACTGAAGGATGGTATAGAAATTTGTTAACCTGTTAACTAATCTTGTGGTTGGGGGGAAAAAACTGCATGCAGAAGAGCAGCTGAATGTCCATGGCAATTCTGAGATTAATCTCTACAGATATACAAGTATCTAGCATGAGACCAAAATAAGTACAGTAATCTTTGTTTCAATAGCATTTCATATTAAATTATACTTGGTACATAATGCAAGAATACTATTGGAATAAGTTGCAATGGCAAAATACTCCTAATTAAAAATGTGCCACTTGTTCAACTTACTTATTAAGATCAGCATTTGGAGAACACTCCACTTTTCAAAAGTATACTCAAGTATACTTCAATGACTATGCAAGTGCTAACTATGCAAGTTCTACTCCAGGCTCAACATACTAGATTCTTTACACAGTTAAGGACAGAGGCTGCTTTATGAAGATCCCTTTTCAAGAAGGAATTTATGGCTAACCTACAGTCAACTGACTCCCCAGGCTTCTCTGAGGGAAGAAACTTATTTAAATTTTAATCTAGAGTAAGAGAAACTGCATTAGTTGCAACAGTGAATCACAGCTAATTAACAAGGTACACATTGTATAATTGGCACATGACCAGACATGTAATCAGCACCTTGCTAATTGCTTGCTATCATGAGCTGCATGATTTCATTTATTTTGGAGTAAAATCCCACAAGGTTTTCCTGCCCTCCTGTTTGCAAGGAAGGCTTCCCTGAAGCAACCAACTGCCACCTCCCACTCTCCCAAATGTAGCCTCTCCATTTTACCCACAACTGCTTCTGTCAGACATCAGGCTATAAGTGCATTTTCATTAAGCCACCTGTATATAGTATAGTCTCTGGTTTCATCTAGTGGCCAGTTCTGGTAATACCCTGTTTCACCGAAAATAAAACAGGGTCTTATATTAATTTTTGCTCAAAAAAATGCATTAGGGCTTATTTTCGGGGGATGTTTTATTTTTTTCATGTACAACAATCTACATTTATTCAAAGACAGTCATGTCATCTTCTGGTTGCTGCACAATGGCGGAGGGCGGGGTTTCACTTAACTGGGGCTTATTTTTGGAGTAGGGCTTATATTACGAGCATCCTGAAAAATCATACTAGGTCTTACTTTCAGGTTAGGTCTTATTTTCGGGGAAACAGGGTAGATCTTACTTCTGTAATAAACAGACATAGTATTATATTGTAAGAATCTAACAGCAGAATCTTATGTATGTCTACTCAGAAGAAAGTGGGGCTAGCTACCTGGAAACAGTGTACATACTGCAACCTAACTTGCCAAATATATCAGAAACAAGCAGAAAATTCATGTACTGACTACATCAGCACTGTACCCATGTAAGAACAGGCAACAGTGGAGACCATCTTCCCCAATGCCATAAAATCGTATTAGTTCTGCTAAGGAAAACAAAGGTGCCACCATAAAAGTACAAATGGTAGAAATCCTTTACATCCATCAATAATAATCTAATGATATGGACCTCTTTCTCACCCTGCTCATCCCAAAGATGGTGCTATATATTACTATTCTGCAATAAGTAGTGTGATTGGATGCAGTAATACTGCAAAGAAACCGCTTTAATTTCCAATAAACACAAGGCTGCACACCATTTACTCATACACAGAAATGAAAAGTCCAACCAAATGCAGATAACAGGGAAATTTTCATAAGATGACGCGGGCAAATCTTACCATGCTTCGTCGAATATAGTCTATGGCTTTCTTTGTGTCCATCCCTGACCAGTCATTCAGCATGTAGCATATGCAAGCAGCACAATATATAAATCTCATGTCATTTTCACTTCCTTCAAGGACTGCACAAAAACTGAAACAAATATTGAAGTTATGCAACAGTTATTCTACTATTAAATTGAATCTCAAATGATTTATTTTACTGTTCAGGAAAAAAGAATCCTTCAAGCAATTATTTCTACAGGTAAACTATTTGTTTCAAGGCAGAGATGTACCTGGTTATTGCTTGTACAAAGCCAGCACAAGTATGCTACTCTTTGTTGAGGGACAGCTTAAGTCCACCAGAATGTTCACTACTAAGTTGAGGGGTTTCTGTGCTTACCTCACAGACAGGATCTCTGCATCCAAATCACCTGAGTTACCAAAGGTGACCTGAAGTTCCTTCATCCATTCCCCATTTTAACGCCCACCTTGGCCACACACCTTTTTAACTCTTACATACAAGATCAAAAACAAAACAAGCTTTCCCAAGGGTGAGCTGTGAGATATTTGCTGATCCCACTATCAGAATTCCAATGTATTGAGGATTAACAGTAGTATTAGGGTCAGGATTGGAGACACAATTCTATGTATACTTCTACTATTTCCTCCTGTTCCTGAATGGAAGCAATGTACTGATAACTAGAGTATGTCATTTCTACTCTGCATCATGGCTTAGTGAAAAATGACATGGACCATTTTTGTCCCAATATGTTACACCAGCTGATGTGAAAGAAGCATGCCAGTGCCAAAGAAAAGGAAAAAAATCCTCCTTGTTGTGAGGATTTCTCTCCCCCCCTATCTATTTAAAAAAAAAAAGGCAGGGGGAGGAAAGGAAATGACTGTACCTGGCAAGTGGCTGAAACATGGAGACAAAATTTAGGACTGCTCACAGGAGACAATGTACCATTGTCTACTAGACCTACAATGCAGAAAATGCAGCACCTGAAGGTCTAGTTCTGTATCAATTTTGTAATATCCCATCTTAGCACATGAAGGTTAAAGAAAACAGAGCATAAGCAGAAAAGAAGATGCACATTGGCTACATCTCCATCAAAAATGGCAACAGGATAGTCTATCTTGGTCCTCTAAGTAAGACTAAGTCAATATTGACACAAATTTGTAAAAGCACCATGGCAATATTTATTACAATACACAGAGTTGTTAATTATCCCTTTGGTGTTCTACACACTAAATGCAGGCAAATGAAATAGATGCTTATACAACTTCAAATGAACACCTGGGTGCTTTTATTAATATTTAATAAAAGGTTTATTGTATACATCCTTCAAGCTACTTTTGTATTATATTACTAAAGATGGGTTATTGTAAAAATTCACTCCAGAATTTCTTTTCTACCCATTTCACCTAGAAAGCAAGAGCTAGCCCAACTTTTAAAACTTATACATAAGTGGCGAACATCAACATTTTCTGTTTGCTTATCAGGAAGTATGTAAAAAAACTGAATGTCCTAAGTATCCAATATGTGTCTTAGTTTTTGTAGTTCACAACATTAGAAATGAAATTTTGCTTCAGTTTTACAGTAGTGGTTTCAGATACTAATGGTGGCCCTCAGCAACAACTTGGCTAGTAAATTTTTAGGCACACTACACTCCCACTCCTGTTATGCAATCTGGACATTCTAGGAAAATCTCTTCTACACTCTCAGCTTTTATCATCCTGTGTCTCAAACCACTCTCTCGATGCCCATCAGTTTTTATGCCTCTGCCATCTACTCACCTCTTGAGGGTACACTATTTTTTCTTCTACTTCCTCTTCTGCAACAAACTTCGCTCCCACCCATTTCAGTTTCTCTCCTCTTAAAAACTGACAAAAACCACTCTTTCTAATAATGCTTCATTGCCACAAGCACAAAGAAGTATGTTTACCTTGTCTGTGTCAAACATCGGAGGAGTGAGTACAGTGACTTTTTTAGTCCAAACCACAGGCTGGTGCTCACATTTTAATATAAAAGCTTTCTATATAATCTTCCTACCCAAGGACTGAACACACTTTCTCCTTTTCTCACTAGGCATACACACATGCTCCAACAAGCTCCAGTAGATTAATACAGCAGTAGTCCAAGAGGAGCACACTTGAATCTGAACATAGTATTATTCTATGGCCAATAATACAGTAGGAGATTTGAAAGCACCTTAGAAGTTATGGCTTTATACACTGTTTTTCTGCTGCATGTTTTTGAAGAAGGAAGTGCTTACAAGTCAAACTGTGCTATCTACCAACATATCAGAATGGATTAATATCAGCACATTTTTTTACAAAATCAGATTTTAATAAATTACACTGCACCTATCAAATTTAAATTGATTGTAAAGAAATAAATATGAAATTTCTCTTGACCCTAGTTAAAAACAGTTAAAACTAAAGTTCAGCACAGACATACTAGCTAACCTTATACTTAAGTTACATAAAAACAGCCGATGGCTCTCACACACACTGAATTACATACAACAAACAACTGAAAATGTAAGTCTAAGTTTTTTATCTCATGAAAATGACTATAATTTGTCCAGCATTAAACAGCTGCCAGTGTCTGCTTCAAGTTCTCAGCTTCTGGATTCTGTTTCTCAGTAGATGAAAGTTATATGGTATGCAATGACACAAGCTAAGAGACTGTGTTCATGTGGGTGGAGCTGGGCCAGACAAGGCAGAAGAGTGAGTTACAGGAAAGAAGGCAATACAGGAAAGAAGGACCCCACATCTTGCCATTGGGGGAAAAGGGCTGTCATGAGCACTAAACAGACACCAGCTGTGAATATTTAAAAGATTTGTTTTAGAAAAATAAAAGGAGTAATTTTCACTATACTTTTTGCCCATGTAAATTCTTTACTTTCCAATGGCAGGCTACCTTCAATAATTAACTCTTTATTGTGGATTACAAAAGGGAATAGATGGGATTCTATTTTTCTTTCTTCTTGATTTTATTTATTTTGTTGAGCATGGTTGGGGGAGGAGTTGGAAAAGTAGTTTTTGCGGGTTTATTATTTTAATTTTCCTGCTGCTCCTGAAACTTCGTGGCAACACTGGAAGAGACAAGGAGTTTCTCTTCCACTTTATCTCACCTTATCTTTCTCTACTCAAAGTCTGGAAAGGTGCCCAGAACTCTGAACTAGCTGACTTTTCTCTCTCTTTTTTTTCTTTGCCAAATCTAGACATAAATAGCTCCCTTGAAGCGGAGTAATATCTACTATACGTATTATATTCAGGATATATTCTCCCTGTTTGGAGGTGGTCAAGGAAAGTTTCCCCTCTTCATTAACAACATTGACTCTTTGTTTGATTCAGTGTATATTGGGCGATCCCTATTTGTTGGTTGCTCTCATATCCTTCCATATTTCCATATCTCTAATGTACTAGATTATTTAAGTCTATATAAGAAGGGAAAGAAGAAGAAAAGCAGGTATCAGTGGAGAATATTGGAGAACTATCATATAAAGGGTCTTTTTTGAAAATACAAAAATGGCTGCAAAACCTAAGGTGGGGAAGGGAAGTCCGGCACCAGAAACTACACCACTGAGATTGATGCAAGAAACTCAGTCTTCTTTATTAACGAAATAATATTTTGAGAAGCTCATGAGCACCATGCTCAGCCAACAGACAGCCCATTTTGACAGAAAGTTTGATGAAATTAAGTCTGATATTTCAGCCCTGAAAATTAAAGTGTCTGACCTCTCCAAACAACAGGAGGACAAGAATTTACAATTCGGGCAAATGAAAGAGGATATGACACAGCAAAATCAAGAAATACAGAAGACAGCGAGATTAGCAAAGAAAATGGAGAAAAAAGTAATAGAACTCCAGAAGGACTTAGGAAAAGTTGAAACCAGATGAAACCAACATGAAACACCAATGACTCAAATCCAGATGGAGAATGCATCACATATTCTGAGAATACAGAATGTACGAGAAACTCAAAATGAAGACCTCTTAGAAGCTACAACTGATTTACTATCAGACTGGGCGAATTGTGAGAAGGATGAAATTAAGTGGAATATAGATGCGGCCAAAAGAACATCCTCAGTATTTATTTTAAAAAATCATCTCCCAAGAGAGGTACAAATTAGATTCATTAAAACCACATATAGAGACAAAATTCTGAAAGCAACACAAGATAAGCAATATATAAGAGAAGGAAGGAATCTGAAGACATTGAAACATATCCCTTGGGAAATAAGAAATAAAAGGAAAATGTATGAGAATGGATAAAGACTATCAGCTACATAATCAATAATTAGAATAACAATATATCTTTCTGAATTTGATTTTTCCCTCTCGCTCACTGTTTATATTTCTTTCTGATACGTGGAACTATTACTAGAAGAGAATGTATAGAATTACTATGAAAAATATTGATCTGTAATGTATCCATTCAAATCCACCCCCTCCGAGGGTACCCCTATCCCAGCTGCCCCTTACCTTTTACCCTACCTTTATAAGGAAAATAAAAAATATATTTTTAAAAAATAATTAAATAATTAATTCTTTCAAGAGCCAATTTTAAAAAATGAAGGGTGTCTAATAGGGACTGGGAAACATTTTGCAGAGATAATGAGAAATATACCCTGTAAACTTCAGAGCAGACACATGGGAATTCTGCATTTATAATTCTGATTTTTAAAGAAAGCTCATGATTTTTACACACAGCAGATTATTTTTCCCGAATTAGCACAACAATTTCTCCCTGAATGTCCAGTATCTATTTTCTAGATAATGTGGGCACTTACATGCTACTAAGTATGGGAAATTAAAAACAGATATGTTGAAATAATTTTTCCCCCCAGCTATACCCAAGTTGCAGAAGATTCACTTCCCCCATCCCAAAAAGTTGGCACCGTGATAGAGAGAATAATGCTAGTTAAAGGAAACAATCAAATGAGGATGGAATGGAATTGAAAAGGGAATTTAAAAAAAATCGGAGCCACATCTATGGGTGGATAGGAAAGAATAGTAAGGGCTCTAGAGCAGATAGTAATAACAACACCTTAGCCTGAGACACTAAGAAATGTCAGACTTCGGTAGAGGCAAATATGTATCAAGTTGCTCTGACCAGAGAACTAAAATCATCCAGCAAGTTATACAATACCTCTCCCCACAACTCAGGTTTATAAGAACCTTAATCTCCTCAATTTTATCTTTAACTTCTCTAAAAGTAGTTTTTGTTAGCCTCCAGCCTCTCAAATAGCTGACTTGCAAAGACTGAACTTTGAACCCCTCAATCAATTATATCACTCAAAGGTGAAGTGCAGCCCTTTCTTCCTACCCCCAATGAAATGGGAAAGAGGCTTAAGAATGACCATTCTACTCACTGGCACCTCCCCATCTCAGTTTGTCTACCCTGGAGGAAAGACAAAACACACAAGCAAGAGGAAGATCTTTCCTTTTTGCTTATATGTTCACATCTCATCTTCCCCCAAGCTGGATACAGCCTGGCCAATGCCTACTTTAAAGTACTGTACATTATGTGTTTTGATCCAGTTTTTCCTTCTAAAAATATTTAACGCCTTGCAACACAGAATTCACTGTACCTCCCGTCTTCCAGCTGGAGAGCTCTGAGTCCTGCCAAGCATGCTTCTTTATTTACTCGGCTCAAGTCATCGCCAAGAATAACTAAGCAGCAGAGGCCTGTGTAAGTCATTGCTATGTGTCCACTATCATAGGGATGAGAAACACCAGGAGCCTGAAACACAAGATAATTCAAATTTTAGTTTGTTAAAAAATTATATGATTTTATGCTCATAATAAATTAAGCATATATTTTAGAGGAAATGTAAGGTCATTTCCTGAACCCTCATTATTCAGAAGGAAACCATCCAGAGACTAGGCTGAGAGGCTATATATAAATGCCCACCCCCTTTGTGACCCACAACTGTGCAAGCAATAGGACCCAGCTATTTTAAGATCAGGGCATAGTTCTAACACCAAAAGTACTTTGCACGGATTTCTAAAACTGATGGTTTAATGTAGTTCTATATGACAAACTTCAATCACTGCAACTATCGATATATAGTGATAAATTTCAGTTGAGAAAACTGAACAATTCACTCAGACCACTTCTTAATGCAAAATGACAAAAGATTTGAGAAATGAAGTAGAAATTCTCATGAGCTAATCTGCTTGAAAGCCAGCACTCCAGATAAGAGGGTGTCACTCTAGCACCATTCTCTGGGATTTATATTAAAGATTCTAGGTCACACAGCTGGGCTAGTGGCTACATCTAGGATATACTTAAGTGCAAACATCAATATGATACAAGTCAGATTTCCTATGTGGAATTTTTCCTTTATAAACCTACCCAGTCTTTTTAAAGAAGTACTTTGTATCTCAAATAACAGTAAAGAATGTGAGCATGTGCTGGACCCTCTGCCCATCATATTCTTTTATTACAAGGACATCTATTTTTGTGCCTTCCTCACAAGAACTGACAATGGCAAACAGAAATGCTTGGAATAGCATCTCTGTCCATCCAGTCAGCATGCCAGCAGACAAGCACGCAGATGCCTCTTAACAGGCACTATTACAATGGGGAGTACACGGCACCTGAAAAAGTATTTTGTAATCTTTGAAAAAGTGCAGAAAATGGCAACCAAAATTATGAGGGAGGTGGAGTAACTCCCTTTGTCAAAAGGTTACAATAGATGGGGCAGTTTAACTTTGAAACAGGCAGAAGAGGCAAAAAAAATTATATACAATGTGGGAAAGTTCTTCTCATTTCTTGTAATACCTGAACTCAGGACTACCTAGTGAAGGAGAATGGTGAGAATGAAGTGCATAAATAAACTGGAGAATATGTCATCACTACATGCAGTGAAAGCTTCCAACAAGGACAGTTTTCAAAGGGGACTAGACAACGTGATTGAATAAAAGGCTATCAATGACTGCTAGTCATGACACTTGCACATGACACTTCCCAGTGAAAGGCATTTCTTTAAATAACAGTTGCTTGGAAACATGAGTAGAACACTGCAGATGGCACTCAAGCAAGAGAATGTGGGCTTTTCATGGGCATCTGGTGGGCCACTGTGAAAACACAATGTTGGACTAGAAAGGTCTTTCATTTGATCCTGCTGGACTCTTCTTGTTAATGTCAAGAAGGGATCTTATGCTCTGGAAGCTCCACTTGTCACGTCTGCCACAATGCCATGAAACAACCAAGTTTAACCACAACTATATCATCAACCCGTCTACTAAATATGTGCAGAACTACACAACTTGTTTCATCAAAGGGACATGATAAAAATGATATACCAATCAAGTGGAACCTGATTTAGTATATTGCATTCAAATATATAGCTCCCAATATTAAAGTGAAGCATTAATCCACATCTGTTGAAGCAAAAGTAACCAAACTTTTTGTCTAACACCAAGATGCAAAGAGAATGACCATACCTGGTATGCAGTTTAAAGAGAAGCCAACTGAATTAAAACCATCATCACTATATTTGGCTTGTATATGCTCAGAAACCTCATCATTCCAATACAACAGTCAAATAAAACTTACACATAGCAAGCAGCAAGCATTGCTGCTGAGTATCTGGCATTTATTTCCACAGACCCTGAAGAAAGTCTTACAAATTCACAAAGATGGAGGTTGCATAGCTTCACTGCTTAGCTGATTCTGTGCAAAGTGTGTGTCAAAGAACAGGGCTCACCATGTTCATGTCAGTTTGCAACTCCTATGTCTCAAGAGTTTACACATGCCAAACCATTGCCTAGTATGAAGTGGTGGAAGGAATCCCTATCTAATTTGCAAATGATACAAACTGGGAGTTACCTAACCAATAAGAGAATAAAATGAAAATGACCTTAGTAGAATTAAAAACTAGTTTAAAAAGTGGCAAAATGAAACCCAGTGGAGAGAAATGCAAATCCCTGCATTTAGGGGGAAATACATATAATTAAATCCATAAGTACTTAAAGAGGCTTGGTAATACTACATGAGAAAATAATCTTCAATTTGTAGTAAATTATAAGGTAAAAATCAATCAATGTGATGTGACTTTAAAAAAGATTAATGTAATTTTAGGCTCTAATCACAGAACCATGGTTTCCAAATCACAAACTGTAATAATGATAGCATTCATCAAGCACCCAAGCAGTTACCTCACAGAAGACTCATTCTCTACTATTTCAGAGGACAGGACTAGCTCTAATAGGAATCAGTAATATGAAGGCAGATTTCACTTAAATATTTACTGAAACTTTTTGATGGTAACATGTGTTTGACAAGAGAACCACTCATATGGGCTCTAGATTCAAATGAATGGTTGGACCCTCCTTTCCCTCCTGGAGGTCTTCAAGCAGAGGTTAGACTTCATCTGTTGGGGATATTCTAACTTCCAGTTTCCTGCCTGAGAAGTATGTTGGATTACAAAGCTACTGAAAACTACTCCAATTCTATGATCAAGCCTTAGGTCATGCACTCATTTCTCCCAAAATATTTCAAATAGTTACCTCAAAAATATAGTTGCCTTGGATGTAATGGTGAACTACAATGTTCCAAAATTATTGTTTTAGATTTCCATTTTGCAAACCACCTTGAACAGGCTTTGTCTTGAAAGACAATTCAGAAAAAAATAAAATAAAATTTAAAAAGCAAGCAAAGTAGTTTATGCTTGCCCTGCAAGCCTGGATCAATCCTTGTTCATATGACAAGCATAACTTAAATATAAGAAATAAACTATAGTGTGCTGCAAAGTAGGAAGTAACTTGCACAAAACTTAAAAAGAGACAGCATATCACGACACGTTCATGCAGTGCTCAACTTTGTTTTGGAATTTCATGTGACTCCTATAGTTTAGTGGGGGGGGGGGGTAATCACCTGCTCCCACCATTCCCAGTTCCTTTTTTCATTGGTTAAATTTTTTTTAATTAGAATACTGTTTCTTCATACAGGAATCACTAACCTTGGATGGATTGAACGGCATTCCTAGATATGAAGAACCACGGAATCCACACCGATGCATGTTTGATCCTTGGGAAGGGGAAAAAAAAGTTTGCTATGTACATTCCTTAGAATGTAAAAAAGAGGCAGAGTATATTTTTAGGAATTACCAGAATTTGACATTCAACAATTAAACTAAAATTTAAAATCTTTCTGCAGCTCACTACTAATTCAACTGAATTTCAGACCTACACATTGTTAGCTTTGCCTGTCACACCACAATCAGCCCTGGTTCCACCAAATTTGTGATTCTTCAACATGAGTTCTACTCATTCTGGGTTGGCTGTTGTATTAAAGGTCAGTCCCAGACACATTCACTTTTGTCTAGAACTGACCTCTGATACAGCAACCAACCCAGAATCATAATCACTGCAATGTCACAGAGAACGCTGAGTTCTTAAAAGTGAAGCCATTTTATGCTGAACCCTCTAGCCTAAGAAACGGATGGATAAACCTCTCCCAATACCTCAAGCTCTCTCCCTTGTATTTGTCCCCTCAATAGGGGGGTGGGCGTGGGGCCGGAGTGGCTGGATAACAACTTAAAAGTTTTATGATACAGTGTCACCTGGGTTCTACTACACCAGATACAATATACTATTTCAAACAATTATTTTGAGAATGTTCATGAACTTGCATATAACTTTCTTCTGTCACCAACAAAGCCTCATTAATTTCTGAAGAGAGAAAAACAAAGCAAAAAACAAAAACAAAAAAACCCCAACTATTTTTAAAGATATGATGAAAGTACAAACATTAGTGCTACTACCAAGACAAGAAAGCTAAAATCGTATGATGGAGATCAGGTGACTGGGATCCCAGAAATGTTCTCTGAACATTTAAAAGCATCATATCTAACAGAAAGAGGAATGCTGCAAAGCATACATGCTCATGGGAACTCCTGATCCAGCAGTTACTGAAGAAACACAGGCCTGATGTCCAATTCTTAATTAGCCAGGAGAAATGCATTAATCACACAGTGGCTGTAGAAATGATTAAATTAATTGTTCTATCTAATGCAAATGATGTACAGCACCTACCCATGACTCACATGAGGTATACAGTGGCGACACAAGGCAAAGCTCTAGTTCTAGCCCTCACTGACAAACTAAAACATGCATCATTGGGTCTAGACAGTATCCATTTTAGAGTTCTTAAAAAACTCAAAAGTCAAATTGCTAACCTTCAAACAAAAATATGTAACAGCAGAACACCAGCACTGTATAGACCTCATTTGGTAAAATCCCACTGATGTAGTTATCCCAGAGTAAACCGGATCCAAATACCATCAATAATTTTTATTAATTGAAAGTTTTCTATCCCCCTGTTTCAGGTTCTCCCTAAGACTCCTTTCTGCCATGGACAAGCCTTTGATAGCCTGACAATGGGGATGGGGGGCAGGGAGCCTTTAACAGTCAAAAATTGCCACCAGATCACTACTGTTGGGATCAGAACCATTGGCAAAGGGATGTTTTTTTTCTGATAAAGGCTCCCCCAATCCTGAGACTACCAAAGGCTTTTCAAGGGCAAAACAGAACCCTGGAGTGCCTCAGAATCTGAAACAGGGGGAAGCTTTGAATTAATTTAGATTCTCATTGTCTAGATCCAATCAGTGTAACTGCACCAACAGGATTTTGTCCTTTACTTCCAATTCATCATTAAGCTACACTTATATGTTACACATGTAATTAGACATTACGCCCTCCCACTGTTATCAGTAATTAAAAGAAAAATACATTTGTTTTCTTCAATTTTTCTGTAGGCAAGGAAACATAATCTGTCAAGAAGAAACCACAAAGACTCAAGGAAAGGAGTTTATAGGGGAAATGGCATTGATTCCCCACAAGTCAAAAATACCAAACATCTATGAAGATTAAGCAAAACCTCAGCACTCTTACGGTAACAAGTGTACAATGCAATATTAGAACACTGTTACGGTTTTATCTCTCATTCCCATTCAGCTACTTGTCTCAATTAACCCTCAGTTAGTTTCTTATGACAGGGACATGGTGGCGCTGCGGGTTAAACCGCAGAAGCCTCTGTGCTGCAAGGTCGGAAGACCAGCAGTTGTAAGATCGAATCCACGTGATGGAGTGAGCTCCCGTCGCTTGTCCCAGCTCCTGCCAACCTAGCAGTTTGAAAGCATGTAAAAATGCGAGTAGATAAATAGGTACCATCACAGTGGGAAGGTAACGGCATTCCGTGTCTAGTCGTGCTGGCCACGTGACCACGGAAACTGTCTACGGACAAACGCTGGCTCTACGGCTTGGAAACGGGGATGAGCACCGCGCCCTAGAGTCAGACACGACTGGACTAAATGTCAAGGGGAACCTTTACCTAGTTTCTTATGAGCAAGCTTTGCACACATACTAAGAAAAGTGTTCATATATGCCAGATGACAGACCAGCAAAAATCTCTTTTCAAAGTGATTTATGGATCTTAATCTTTTCCTCCAGAAGATAAATCTACTTTTCTTTCCCCCCCCCACCCACCCACCCAACTTGCAGTAGCTCCATTCTTCACAAAACAGTCCCTTCATCCTTCCCTGTATTCAGTCTTGGAGGGACAAAACTGTAACAGCTACTGCAAAACTTTGTTTCCTTCTGGAGTAGGAAGAGTAAAAGGGGCTAAGAAAGAGACTTAAATGACTCTGCTGGGGCACATAACAGGATAGGAAAATTTTAAAAGGCAAAATAAAAGTGCTGTTATGCACAAAAGCACTATAGGGTATGGCAGTATTAGTGGCATGGTAACAAAGACTGTTCTGGTAACGTAGCTTAGTAGTTCAAGAGAAGTATGTCTATAGTTTGCTTTGAAGAATGGTAAAATGTCTCCCTACTGACAACTGCATCTAGCTTTAATAACCAGGTCTAAATTTTTCATCATCATGCCAGCTTTTTTGGTAACAAATCCCTGGCTGCAGCACAGAGAGTTTTCTTCTGTCATATTAAAAACAAGAAATGTACTGAAGTATAAACTTAACTGTTACTGAATATTTTGCAGTAGCATAGTTGCACATTCAAAAGGGCTGGGCACCTATATGAGATTATATACATACATTCATACACATAGAGACAGAAACACACACTTTACTCCCTCAACACGCATGCACACATTCACATGTTCCAAATCTACAAGCTGGCTGGATAGCTCAGAGAGTTAGGTATCTGGATGCAGAACTGGAGGTTGGGAATTCAATTCCCCATTGTGTCTTCAAGGAGAAGAGCCAGTCTGTGGGGAATGGTAAACCCCTTCTGAGTAGATTCTACCTGGAAAACCCGGAAAAAGGTCGCCGTAAGTCAGAACTGACTTGACAGCACATGATGATTATTATTATGGTGGGAAGAGGCTGTAATCCATGGGTGGAAAAAGAGAAGCTACCCTCCAGAGACCAGCATCCCCACTTTCTTCTTGCATGGCTTGTGAAATGTGAAGGCAGTGGCAGCTGTCATGGCTTTCCTAGTATCTCCCACACACTTCTACTCTGCCCCCTCCTGCGTCTCCTGGGCTCAGCAATAGAATACTGCAAAGCACACACTTACACACAGACAGACAGAGGAAGAAGGACAGAAGGAATGTTTTTCAAGCAGCCCAACAGGCTAGCTGCAGGACAGCTTCTTTTCTAAATGACACATTGTACATACACGATGACAAAGAATGGAGCACAGGAAGCCAAGCAGCACTCAAGCTGTCCCAAGGCAAGCTAGCGAGAGGGTGAGCTGGCTCTCTTTGCCCTGGATAGAGCGCGAGATGGGACAAGATTCACACCCCACCAAAAGGGAGAAAATATCCCTATGAGATGTGAAGGAAAGTGGTTTTGAAGGAGAGACATGAGACAGCAGCTACTTGAAAGAAGGGTACAGAAGGAGTGATCTCACTGAGCCAACAGCGCCAGTATTTCAACACCCTGCAGGGTGTAGCATGACTGCATCACTGATCTTTCACTAACACTCAACTAGGTACTGTATTTGACAGCCCATGAGAACACTGGTGATAGTCAGCATATAACAAAACAAGAACAAGGACAAAACAAAACAAACACAAGCAAAATTATTGGGATATATGAAGGAATAACAGATTTATTTCAACATGCATTTTTGCAGATGACAATCCCCTTCCTCAGACTAATACTTTATTTCTGTTTCTAGTTTTGCTTGCATTATACCTTCTGAAAGAGACTAAAATGGCTACCACTTTGAAAACTAATGATGTCAAGTGTTTCTTTTTGTTTTTTAAGTAGCATCGGTGTCTCTGTTACTTGAAGCTTACATTTTCAAACTGATCTTACAGTATCTATAGGCCTCTAGATTTTAGTTAAGCATCCGATAAATTAATCAAGAGGATGCCATGCCAAATTTATGGGAAACATCCATCAAGCAGGAGTTCTCCAGTAAAACTAAAATAGCAGGTATTTTGGATCTATGCATATATATGACATTTCATGGTAACAATTTAGGAAGGTTGTCTAAGGCTAATTCTGAAGCTTCACAATTTCAAAATAGATTCAGAGATGACAGAAAGGAAGCTAAAAACAGTTAAATTTCTACGAAGAAATTTCTCATCAATACTGTTCATGATGGGCTTACAGATACTGTGGTTAAAAAACAAGATATTAATGATGTACAATGAAGAACATAATTTCATACTCAGGTAATATTTCAGTCAGCTATTGTTAGAAACGAAACTACAGTGGTGCCTCGCAAGACGAAAACAATTCGTTCTGCGAGTCCCTTCGTATCGCGAAAACGATCGTCTTGCGAAGCGCGGTTTCTCATAGGAATACATTGAAATTGCCTTCAATGCATTCCTATGAAACACCTCGCAAGACGAATGCCATTTTTTTCGTCTTGCAAGCATCACTGCAAGACGGAAAAAAAAGTCTTGCGAAGCACGGCCATAGGAAAAACCGTCTTGCGAAGCGCCTAGGACATCGCAAAATGCTTTCGTTTTGCGAGTTTTTCGTGGTGCGAGGCGTTCGTCTTGCGAGGTACCACTGTATAAGAAAAGCCAAACACAAAGTTGGCTGAGTAATTGCCATTTAAAGCAAAAGCAAGAAGAGTTTTATAATACTTAAAGATTCATTGTGATGTAAGGTTTATATCATAATATTTATTATAGTATAAGCTTTAATGGCATAAGCTGTATACATTAGTTTGCATTTAAGGTGCTACAAAACTTTCTTGCTCTTGGGGCAAGCTATTGAAACACAATGTGGTTTGTTCAAAATGACTTATGACACAGCACCATCTAGTGTTTGTCTCTTTGTATCAAAGATACCAGTGTTTGGAAAATTGGCTGGATAGCTCAGTGAGTCAGGTATCTGGCTCCAGAATCAAAAGTTGGGAGTTCAACTGCCCAGTGGGTCTCCTGGGAAAAGAATGAGCCTGTGTAGCCTTCAGCTAATTCAACTGTTACTAACTGCTACTAACATTAAAAAAAAACACACACTACTGCTCAATAATAATGATGACAATAGCAAGAAATATATAAACAACAACAACAACAAAAGAACTCTTTTAGCACTATCAGGGTAACACCTTTTTTTTAAGAAATAGTCCCTGTGTGAAACTTCAATCTATTATGCCCAACACATCTGCATCTATATCATACTCTTGGTAAAGCCACTCTTAGCAGAGTACAGTGCTATACTGCACCATTCTACAACCTGGGTAAGAGTACATACATATTTAAAATGCTAAGCATTTATAACATGCAAGTGCTGAGCAACATTATAAACTAGGGACATTCTCAAAAGCTAGAAACAGTAAAATCAAATGTAATGAAATGTCAGTAAGATAAAAGCTAAAAACTCACTCACTGTCTTCTGTGGGAAGGACCTGTAGGGAATAAATCCATTCTATTATATCATCCTTATTCACCACATCCAAGGAATCCAGCATATCCAGACCAGAGAGTGCAAAAAAGGCAACTGTCAACCTAGAAAGAAAGAAACAAACAAACGTTTTACTATCCACTGTACTACTTCCTACATCTTTGCAGGCATGAGAACATAAACTTCTAAGCCACACAAAAGGTACCGTGTGTGTCTCAACTCCACTATGAACTGAAACAGATGGATGCTGTAAGCTGACAGGGAGCTGCTGACATCCAACTTTGCAAGAAGCTGTGTTGCTGTCAAGCTTAGCTGATCAATACTACTTTATGGCAAAAAGAGTAAAACTGGTATCAGTAATTCTTTTCTTGACACATGAAAAAAATTACATATAGAGAATGCTGAACAGCAACATGGTCAAAAAGTTGAATAAAGAACAGTTTGTGCCTAACACTAAGATTCACAAAACCAATATTATCAATACTGAAAGCTACTACAGAAAGTTTATCCTGAAGAAGATACTTTATCTCATTTTAAAGAGCATAGCTAGCTAGTTCTATAGATAGATAAGGTAACCTCATACAACTGAGGGCTGCATATGAAAGACTAAAGAAAGCAGGTGGGGCAAGCTGAAGATTCTCATGGGACTGCTTTAAAAAAAAATTAGCTGCCATGCAACTCAACGAAAAAGACAGGGCACCTTTTCGCTTAAGGGGTTTCTACAATGCGATTGTCCACACTGTATCTTTGGGCACTAGCCAGGACATTCACACCAAAAAAGTGGGAGGAGGAATGAAGTAGAGGAGTACCTTGACAGAAGGAATGGCTAACTAACACCACAAATTAAACATTTTAAGAGTAGGTAGCACTTGTAATAATGCACAATGCTTTCTTCAGGGAAACAAACAAAATTTTAGATCAAAGAATTCAAATATGTGTTACAGATTCTTTGGAGGAGCTGTTCCCAGATGCAGAGTGGTATGCTAATAACACTACCAAACAATATTCCAGTTCTGTAAAACGCTGTTCTAAAAGCTTAGCTTATCTGGACAAGATCACGGTTTTCTTACACTTTAAATTATCTGACTTCCTCCTCTATTTTATCACTGTGTCTAGGTTCACTGTTGTACACCAACACTAACTAGAAATGACTTTTAGTGGAAGTGAAAGAAGAAAGTGCCAAGTCAGGACTCCAGTTGAACATTAAGATGAAGAAAAAACAACATGACTACAGAAAAACTACACAACTTTAATGTTAACAGTGAAGAAATTTAAATAGTGTACCTTGGTTCAATTATCAATCCAAAATGGCGACTGCAGCCAAGAAATTAGAAGACCAAGAACTGGAAGGGCAGCAATTAAGGAATCTGAAAAGATCATCAAGTGTAAGGATTGGTCAATGGAGACTAAGATAAATGGCAGAATGCCTCCTTCCAATGAGATCTGCCCGTTTTACATGATCTTCCCAGGCCGGGCGGATGAGAACACTGACCCTGAGAGAGGCCCGGAAAGAGAAGACCAAAAACCAGGCCTTCTCAGCAGTGGCTCCCTGTTTTTGGAACAACCTCCCACCTGAAATTGCCCTGGCCCCTTCACTGGGAAGCTTTAAGCGATCACTGAAAACATGGCTTTTCAGGCAGGCTTTCCCAGGGTACTTAACATCATAACATGGTGATCATTTCAGCGTTTTATACTATCCATTCCACCATCTTGCCTTTAAATTATCCTATTTATTTTTAGTTTACTTATGTTGCTAATCTATGTTTACTTGATGTTTAATTTTGATTGTTATTGTGTTTACTGTTTCATATTACTGTTTATTAGTTTTTTAGTTGTAAACCATCCAGAGTGGCCCTGCAGCCAGATGGGAGGTAAAGAAACCAAATAAATAAATAAATAAGATCATCCACACGATTGTATTCCTGACCACCATGGGTACAAAAGCTGGACAGAAAAGAAAGCTGACAGGGGAAAAAATTGTTTTGTTTGAAATATGATGCTGGAGAAGAGCTTTACAAATACTCTGGATTGCCAAAAAGATAAACAAGTGGGTCCTAGATCATATGAAGCCTGAACTATCTTTGGAGGCAAAAAAGTTGAAACTGAGGCTGCTTTGGGCACATCATAAGGAGACAGAATTCTGTGGAAAAGACAATAATGCTGGGAAATGTTGAAAGCAGCAAGAAAAGAAGAAGACCAAATACAAGATGGAATGACTCCATGAAGGAAGCCTCAGGTTTGAGTTTACAAGAGCTGAACAGGGCATTGAGGACAGGACATTTTGGAGATCTCTCATTAATAAGGTTGCCATAGGTCAGAAGCAACTTGATGGCACATAACAACACCAACTCTAATTAGAATTACACGTTTATCTTATTATGTTTATCTTTCAGAGTTACTATAAAAACACATTACCTCCAATTCGTTTGATAAGAAGGCAAATCAGATTTAAATCTGGTATTATTTCTCATAGCACACCTCAGGTTCACCTAACATTTTATCAATACAAAAGCATTCTTACATAAAAGTTTCAGAAAACTACTGAATGTATGTGTCATCATTCTTTAAGAATCGTGACACTGCCTAGTATTAGTTTCAGGACTCAACGGATGTAGACCAGCAGAAATTCAATTTATTGATGTTTAAATCAGGTACCAAACAGGTTTTAGAACACCATGGATAACAGCTAATTATAATTAAACATGAATTACATTCTGCTATGCAACTTTGGATACAACTATCAAGCATATTCATATCTGCTACACCCATGTATGAAGGGGAGTTCTGGAAGACCTGAAAGTTCATCTTGTTTGTAAATTTTTAGTGATCCAATAAAGATAATACTCAATCTATAATCCATTTTTCCCACCTTGATCATATGGCTTATTTTGATTTTTAAGTGCTTTTTCCATTTCTAGTAAAATCTGCTTTTGGATTTCAGCACTGAGATAGCAGAGAGCTAACTAATTCATACCACTTGCATACAGTAGAAACCATGGTATAATTAAGCCAGGACCACTCGCCTCCATACGTGTATCATAGAGCAAGTACTTAAATGGATGACCAAATATACTAGAGATGATATTCAAGGAATGGACAATGCACCACTAAACCCTGATGAAGACACTGTTAATGGCAATATGAATGAGCCCAACCACTAGAAGCAAATCTGCAGCTTAAGAAGGGAAGACCGTGTGCCCCTTGTTCTTTTAAGCAAGCTCCAAAAGAGCGGAACAGTGCTACCCCATAACTGCCTACTAAGAAGTACTACTGATTTCAGTGGGTGTTACTCTCATTGTCATTAGACAGACTCTAGGTGTTACTTCTCATTCTCATGAGACAGATTCTCCACTTATCAGTTAGTAAATTATTTCAATTTATGTAACTAACTGTTCTCTTTTAAAGTGATCCATCAGGGGGGAAAACTGAACTATGTTGAAAATGATCAGCCCTTTCAGAAACTGAACGGAGGTTTCTGTCCTTTAGGAAGAGAACTGCTGTCATATTGCCATCCTGTTCCTTCTCATCATAAAATTATTTTTAGGGATTTCTATTATTATGACACTGAAAACACCCACACATTCAATCCCACAGATCTCTGAAGTTTTCCACACATTTTAGAGAAATATGTGTCACCTCCTTCCTAGCTAGATGAGGCAAATACATACAATTCTACTAGTTATTTTCTTCCTAGCTGTGGCCATTTGGCCAAGGAAGAGCGGGTTCCCTGCTGGCTTTCCTCTGCTTCTTTCTGAGTACATATAAACCCTATACTTCTAGTAGAGAGGCTAAATGGCTAGGTGGGTGAAAACAGGAAATTCTTCTTTCAGACGCACTAAGAAAACCTACACGCTTGACCTCTAGCAAAAACTAAAAAGTTATTAATGAAATAAACACACACAAGGTAAAAATAGGGTAGATACAAAACAACAACACACTGACCTACATCCAATGCCAAGTTTAAACATACTTAACACCATTAAATTAATGGGCTTAACCATATTTAACTCTCATTGGATTAAGATGAGCAGAGACACCATGACAAAGGAGTAAAGAAATTACATTCTTCAGCAAATACCCTCCCTTCTGATTTATGAATGTGAGATATTGTGTTTCTCTATTCATGATTCAAAATTAGAGGAAATAGCCCAACATTGCTACACAATATCATGCCTGTGTCACCAGCAGGAAAAAAGGATGCCAAGCTTTACATAGCAAGGAGCACTTCTCACCCAAAAAGGAAAACAACTGTCAGGACTGTTTTTCAACAAGTTCTCTAGGTATCTATTGCTTGGCAATACAAAGTAATAAAAATGCCTAGAATATGTCTTTCAGATTGTGCGCACTCAAGTACATGTCTATGCAATTGAAAGGTATTGGATTGTTAACTGCAAGGAATTTACATGAATTTAGAATGCCTCTGCCCCAAGCAACCTGATGCATTGCACTCCCAGCCATCTGTAATGACAAATAAGTTTCAGTCATGTCCCTTCGGGGCTGATATTCTTTTAAGTTCTAGAGTGGAGCACAACACATCTACATTTTGAGAGAAGGCTAAAAGAAAAGTATTGATACTTGTTGTAAAGTATCTCGTTTTAAATCACTGTCAGGGATGTGCAGTGTGAGCCTTTCTTTGCAAGATTATGTTTATTGGGGATTTACTTACATTTTGGGGAGGGAAGTGAAATGGCTTAAATTAGGACATTTGATTGGCTCTCCTTTTTGGACTGAAACCTTTATGTTAAATTGAGTTCAGCATCCCCCACCTTTCTGTATTTGCTGAGTTGCTGCTCTACCTCAAGATGAATGGAGCAGAAAATATTGTCAATTATTCTCTTGGTCTCCTCCTTAAGAGCAGATATTTATGAAACATCACCTTATATCTGAAACTTTGGCAGTATCCAGATTAAAAAACTAGAGTGGCAACAAAGATCAAGTTCTGTTGGCACCATGCTTCAGTAAATAAAAAGAAGATTCTTGATGTAGATGAGAAAAAATGAGGAAAGGCCTTCATCCTCTGAATCTGCAAAATTCAAGATCTGAAATGTGAAGTCAAAGCCACTTCCCTCCATATACATCTGCAATCAGCTCAAAAGCTAGTTCATACATTAACGTGACTGATCATTTAGATAGGTCACTGTCAATGCACCCCCTGCAAGCCAAGGTTTCATCATGTTACTTGATAGTCACCCATATTTATTTAAAAATAGTATTGACAACTGCTTTGTGTTTGAGTGAGAAGTAGTTCACTGATGAAAAAAGGAGTCAGGTTCTAGGATTTTCTCCTGCTTGGTCTCTTTGTGAATGGCACAAGAGGGCATCCTGTAGACCACCTTCACTGCTGACATGGGTGTCATCAATATTCAGGCTGCCCTTTGCTATTTAAAGTTTGGCATCCCTTTTCCTGCTGGCAATGTGGGCACAATATTGTGCAGCAATATTGGGCCATTTCCTGATGTTCTGAATCACAGAAGCACAATATCCCAGATTCATAAACTGGAGGTTTTTTGAAGAACTGAATTTCCTGGCTTTTTAAAATGGAAGTTTATACATACACCAGTATCCATACACTACACATAAATTCCAACAGAAACTTCCCTCAGGTAGAATTACTCAGTGCTAGAGGACCCCAGAAGATGAACACATGATCTGCACTGTGGCTGCTGTAGGAGGGCAGAAGCAAAACTAACTGGGATGTGGCTGTAGTTCCTCCATGCCAAAATATTTTGAAGGGCTGTTTTGGACTTAATGAAATGGTGAAGCAAAGGTGTGACTAAGTGCAACACATAGAACTGAAGTACACACAATTTAACTCTCAGATAAACTAATGTTCCATGTCTGCTCTGCAGAATGCAGTCTAGAGAGCTATGTTGCAATTTCCAAACCCTTACTCTACAAACATGTTGCCTCTATGGTTTCCAAAATATGTCCTCTGGCCTTTAAAAAAAAGGGCGGGGTGGGGAGTTAGCAAAGATAGTCATTGGAATATAATAATTATTGTGTGCTGTCAGGATGATTCTGACTTATGGCGACGCTGGGTTTTTTCTAGGTAGACAATATTCAGAAGTGGTTTACCCTTCCCTTCTTCTGGGGGTGACCTGGGACTGTGCAGCTTGCCCATGGTCACAGAGGCTGGTTCTTCTCTCTGGAGGCACAGTGGGGAATCAAACTCCCAACCACTGGCTCTGCAGGAATATAACATAAATTACTGAGCTATTCAGCCAGCTTCAGATCAAAATCATCCATACCGCGTAAAAGGAAAACAGTGAAGAAAGACTGCAATGTGGTGTTGGATGAGAGCCTTAGATTCCACAGACCATCAGAAAGGCAGATAAGTAGGTGCTCAATCAAATCAAGCCTGAACTCTCCCTAGAGCAAAAACGAACCTCATATGCACATATAATGAGAATATACATACAGTATAATGCACATATAATGAGAATACAGAACTAACCAGAAAAGGAAACGCTGATGGGAATAGAGGGGGAAGAACTAACATGAGACAGATTGTCTCCATAAAGGAAGCTATAGTTATTAGTTTGCAAGGCCTAAGCAGAACTTAACTGGAAAAAACAATATTGCGGGAGGCGGTGGCAGTTGGAAGCCAAAACCTGCAGAAGAATCCAAGTTGGGGAAGTCTACAGTTTCTTTAAAAAGTAAAACAACGTGATAACAGTGATCATTCGGTCAGCTGTCATTTTTAACGCCTTTTCTTAGAAAGAGCCATTTTTCGATGCTTTCACTCCCAACCTTACTACAGAACGCTTTATCCCATTCTCGTGAAAGTCTGTTGGATTTTCACCTCAATGGCGAAACTCGAGAACGTGTGAGTGCAAAACGGAACAGGAGGCGTCCCGTCCCGTCCCCCTCCCACCCCGGCCCTGAAGGTTCGCCGGAGGCAGCTAGGGCTCAAAAACCAAAGCCCGGCTCCAGTCACTAAGACTCAGGCTTCAGCGATCCAAGAAAGTGCGCTCCTGAGGACCCGCCGGGCGCCCTTCAAGGCAGAGAAAACCGTCCTCACACCGAGCTTTCACGGGAGGAGGCGAGAGCCGGGAAGGGCGAGGCGGTCTCTCGGACGGCAGTCAGGTCGAATCTGGAGCGAGGCACTGGGGGAGATGCGGCTTCAGGAAGGTCCCGTCGCGGGACTACTTTCGCCCATCATCCTTCCTTTCGAGCATCCCCAGGGCCGCTCGTCTCCCACCCGGGCAGAGAGCGCGAGCATCTCCCCGCCTCTACCCTTTACCGGAAAGTACCTGCTAGTTTCCAGGGACGAATAGCGCTCCGGCAAGATCTGAAGGCAGCGTTGGAAGAACCGCACGTGTCGCTCCTTTAGGAAATCCAGCCGCTCCCCATCTCCATAGCCCCCATCCTCCGCCGCCGCCGCTGCGCTCGTCGCTTCTACTGCCGCCGCCGCCATGTTGCCCAACCGCTCCCTCACCTCGCGCGCAACCTCCGTCACCGGGCGCACAACACCACGTGGCCGAGACCCTATGCTAATTAGAACGTGGGCGACGCCGCCGGCGGGCGAGAGATGATGGCGCTCAGCTAAGGGGCGGAGCCAGCCGACGCCGACGCCTTCCAGAAGGGCGCTTCGAAACGCGCGGCTGCTGCTTCTCCCGAAGGCTGCCGGCCCTCCTCTGCTTTGGAAACGTCTCTCCGGAAGCGCCGGCCAGTGCGAGAAAGTTAGCACTGGCGTAGCGAGTAATTACAGTCCAACGCTTGCTTTAAGTAATTACGATATATCATTTTCTTAGGGAGAGTCAAAAGTAAAAACGGAAGTTCTCCAGAAGATGGGCTACCATTCCTATCATCCGCGTCCGCTGGCTGTGGCCGATGGAAGAGTTCAAGCACATTTGTAGAAACACGGGTTGCCCAACCAAGCTGGCAGCCTTTTCTCATAACCGTTTTCAGATCGGCTTGACACTTTGCTGTTAAACAGGAGGGGGATGGCAGGCTAACATTTTTACCTGAAACCTGATGGAATAAGACATGATTAGAATGTAGTAACTGAAGGATATAACTTATTCAAAAAGAATAGGCTGAAGAGGAAGGAAGGAAGGGCAGCGCTCTATGTAAAAGACTTGTACACCTGCAAGGTGATCCTTGAGAGGAAGTGGCCATGCCTTCTTGGGATTCATTATACTGAAGAAAAAGCAAGCTCAGCATAGTCATAAACATTCTGTTCTTTAAAACAAATGATTTCAACAAAAAATAATTATTGAATTATTTTATGTATTTATTCCATTTTTAACTACCCATCTAGCAATTGCTACTCTCGACTATTGCAACAAAGCAATGGAAAAATCATAAGAACAAATACAAAGATCAAGAAAGGCTGGTGGCAAGAACCTGTTAAACAGAAATCCTCAAAGGGAAGGAAGTTAATGATGGATGGTGCTTCTTGAATGTGAGATACTGTACCTCCAATCACAAGCCCTTTCAGTGAGAAAGAAATGTGTGAAGCCTCAGAGTGGCGCTTCAGAGGAGCTGAGGTATAAATAGAGCATGTATAAGAACAGAAGAGACAAATCACGAAAGAGTACAAATGACTTCAATATTTATAAGGCGAACGGCAGGAGAGCTAAGGCTCAGAATGAGCTCAGACATACAAGAAATTAATAATAGTAATAAAGCTTAAGCACTGGTGAGTTGATTCTCGACTTATAGCAATCCTTCCAAGGGTTTTCTAGGTATAGAGTATTCAGAAGTGGTTTCCCATTTGCTTCCGTGGAGATACTCTGGGATTGTGCAGCTTCCTCAAAGTTACACAGAATGGCTCTTCTCCTGGAACAAACAGCAAAATCAAACTTTCAACCTTTGTCTCTAAAGCCAGGTATCTAACTCACTGAGCTATCCAGTCAACTAAAAAAGGCTAAATGAGTTAAAATGAGAGGCGGGGTTCTTCATGTAACAACAAGCAGAACAAAGAAGCAGTAGTTCCAATACATGAAGAGGTGCTGATGACTGACAGAAGGCAAAACTGCTCAATATCTACTCTGGTTCTTTCATTTCCCGAAGTGAAAGCACTATTTGGTCTAGTGATGACATTAAAAATGAAGCAGTGAAGGAGAAGCTGCCACCCATGTGGCATGTAAACACCGAAACAGATCTAATGACTCTGTTTCCAAAGCCAGATGAACAGCATCCAAGGGTACTAACACAACAGCAGATGTAATCTGAGACTTGTCCTAAAGATTGGAGGCAGACAAATATCCGTATCTCCAAAAAGGGGAGAAAGATCCAGGCAACTAGCAACAGCTTGATATGGATAACAGGAAATATTCAAGAGTCAGTCTGTGAGCTCTTAGAAAACTGGTATTACTGATAGCCAGCATAGGTTACCCAAAGGCATCACACCATGCAATACATTTTTAAAAACAGTTACAAACTTGGTAGTTCAAGAGGATGCTGGGAATGTAATATCTTGATTTCAGGCACTATAAAGTTGACATGTTAATATACTGCAGCATTCAACACTGCTTTGGAAAAAGTGAAGGATAAGACTGAGAAAACTGACCCTCTCTAAGAATCCCTCAGTCTCTTTTTTTGCTGTTTTTGTAGTTTTTACATGTACATCAGAACATCTTTAAAAGAGTCACTTTTATAAAGATCACTTTCTTATAAGCTGGTTGGAAAGGTTTTTATTATGCTTCCATTTCCTGAATATGATATTTACTGTTATGAAAATTACTCCTCCTACTACCTATTATCACTTGAATAGTCATGTGTGTGACTGAATGCTTCCTTTCATAAAAGAATACTAGTTGTGTAGCCCAATCTATTTATATTTACTTGGACACAGGCCTGCCTGGTATAGAGTGGGATACAAAGGGAGGATGTAGGACTACACTTGCTCTGTTGGGTTTACAAAGAGATAACTGGGAAATCTTTCCATAGTAAATACTTATTGTTTCTTAAAGAAGGTTCACCAAATCTCAAAAACAAAGAATATTACCTATTACTTCCTTGCATTTCTATGGTAATGAGAGACATTCAACTACAAATCTATTAATGGAATTAAAACATTTATTAGGTAATTTAACTTCTAGATATATTATAAGAGCTGTGTTGCTCAATTCAGGATTTAGTAAAAGGAGAAGAAAATGCAAACCAAGCAAGAATGAACATTTGTTTTATTTCCTTTGTACAAGTAGTCTTTGCTAATGCTTTTAGAAGTAATCTACATTGCATTCTCTATTTAAACTTTTCTTTAATATTATGTAAAATTCATATTTATGGAACCTCATCAATACAAAATGAACATCCTTAACATAGTCTACAAAACCAGATAGTAATAAAATAACAATTGTATACATGCATTTTGTGCCATTTAATTTTTGTGTGTGTGTGTGCAGATATCCAACTATAGTCCTTGTCGCCAGGTTGGGACAGCCCTATAAAGAGAAACAATAGTTAAGTATTTCTTAATGAGTTCAATGAAAATATACCATTATCCTTTCATCTCCTCACCTGTGTGGAATATGCAAAAGTGGCTCTGAACCCAATGGTCCAATTTCTTTTGTTCGTTCTTCCCAAACTTTTGTAGTTTTGTACAGCCTATGTGGGTCCCTGATTATATTAATTTCAACCTGTTGAAAAAGTTAGAATTCATAATAAAAGGGCAGCAACTACAAACAGTAGTTACGTGAAAGACAGAATACTTTTGAAACACTTAGCTATTCTAGACTCCAAACGACTAGCCCGTCGTCCATCCACCCATCTATATTTTGCCTTATACTGATTTTTTAGTTTCTACACTTAAAATAAAGTGAACGTATGATCTCCAGATGTAGAACTGCAACTCCCATCAGTTTTATCCATTATAGCTGTAAAGGCATGATGGGAGTTGCACTCTTACAACATTCAGAGGGCAACTTGTTCTCCACCCCAAATATAAGATCAACCTAACGGTGCTGACAGAAGAGATGCAGGAAAGAAAGGGAGGAAACTGTAAGCTCAGAGGAACCTAAGGTTTTCAGGGCCATAAAACGTTTTTTAAGATATTGGCCTTTTGTCAATTTATTATCCCTCCTTTTAGGATAAGATTTTATCCTTTTAGGATATCACATTTGCTTCCAAAGCAGAAGTTTTAAAAACACTTAAGATAATGGTTCTGATCCTTACATTTATGACAGAAGTAGTACTGTTGAATCTTTTTCCTCATACTGCAATGTATGATTGGGAGAAAGGGGGATCTTTTGCTTAGAGTGGACAATAGCCTTGTATATGCACAAATATACCTAAGAAATAAAGGGGCTCCTTCAATATCGCAGCAGATCGCCTCTGCTTATTTAAATCAAGCTTTAGGATTTGGGACATCAACAAAAATCCTGTTCCATGTTTATGTACGCATAAGAAGAATCATGTAAGTTGTTGTGGCTAATGAATTAGGTGGCTGGAGTGTGGTGATCATTACAGAAAGCTCTGCAATCTGTCATTTTTGTACATTAAAATTTTTTGAAAATCTCAAATGTTATATAACATCATGAATTATAACATATTTCTAGAATAAGATAAAACCAACAATTTAAAAGAAAGAGGCACTTCACCAAATTCTGCAATTACTTGTGCAATCTTGTTTGCATACATCAGAAACTTACAATTGTATCCTAGCTGTAATGTTTTGTACCTATCTGCCATAATTAAGTTCAAAACAAGATATTTCACTCTAGAGACAAGGCCCTTTTCTTATTATCAGCGATAACCATTTTGTAAAAAGTTTGTTATTACGTACCATTCCTCAGAAATCTGAATTATACTATGTTTCCAAAACACATATATAATCATCTTACAGCTTTTGACAGAAACGCTGGTTACTTTAGCCAGATTTACAGCTTTGTATTATATATATCTGCTAAAAATGAGCCCCACTGAGTAATGAGACTTACTCCCAGGAAAACTTGACAGAGGATTATAACTTGACAATGCAGTCTTAAATGCCTGCACAAGAGAATACATTCCACTGAAATCAGTGTAGTTTATGCTTGACACACACATAAAATTGCATTGTAGGGTCTGCTCACAATGACAGCAAACAAAGAAGCACTTTATTTTTAAAATTAATACTGCATAGCCTATGCTGGCAGTAACTTAGACATAGGATGTATTAATGCATTACCTTTTCTTTTAACCTGGACAGTCTTTTTTCTTTTTCTATCTTTTCTTCTTCTTTTGCCTGTTTTTCTAGAATCTTAAGCTCAAGTTTCTGCAGATCCTGAATAAAGTACAATGAAATAAACTTTTCTAGTAATAATAATAGTAATAATAAAAAAGAACTGTTACATAATGTAAAGTAACATTCAATGTTATGTTTACAGGACTAAGATGACCAAAGAACTACCTATTTCCTAAAGAGCATTAATGCAGTTCTATTTACCATAGAAAGGTACCACATCTAGACCTCTATTTATATGTACATTTTCAACTCCTATAAGACAGGAAGAAACCAGAAAAAATAGCTATGCTTTATCCACAGCCTCACTAATTTCTTGTTCATTCTGAGTTCTATTCAAACTGGCACTGTTCATTTTTAAAGTCTTCCACACAGGTTAGGACTTGGTGGACTGGTCAGGACATGGTGGACCATCCACTCCTTTATCAATACAGCCACATGTCAACTTACATTAGACACTATTCTGCAGGTGCCTCCAGGAAGTAAGGTCATTTACAACCAGAGGAGATTCTCTATGTGGGATGGTGTCCACCTGTAGAATGCCTTCCTCAGAAAGGCTTTTTTTTGGCTCCGTTTTGCTATCCTTTACACTCTTCTATTATTTCCATTTTTTTCAGTTTGCTGTTTTTTAAAGCATTTCTAATTTTCAAAACTTTAATTCTTTTAAGTTCATGGCTAGAAACCTTGTTGTGCAGCTCTGTCTGGCCAGCTGAAATGACGTCAGCAGCAAATCACTGCTTATTACAGACTTCCTGTAGTGATTTCCAGGGTGCACGTCACTGCTGCATTGTGTATGAGTGACAATCACACCAAAATCACCAAAGGAAGCCTTTAATCAGCAGTGATTTGTCACTGATGAGAACATCATTCACACTACTTCGGCAGATCTATGAAACAGGATTTCAGCTACTGAGTTTTCTCGCACAGTTGCTTGTTGTTTTGTAATACATATTTTTATTTTCATTTTACTTTACTTCTTGAACAAAATGTTTCTCAGTATGGTGTCCATTTGATCAATAAGAACAAAAGCTAACAATTAAGACAGTAGTAACAGGCTGTTTAAATGACATGGGTGGTGATAATTCACTCCCCCTACTCACAGAGTAAAAGGGTTTCAAAAACATCTGTCAGAGCAGCAGCAGCCGCCCAGTCTCAGCTAATGAAACAGAAACAATCCCAATCTTACTTCAGTCGGAATATTTTGTATTTTTATTGTTTGTAAGCTGCCCTGAGAATACAAAAAGGCCACTGAAGAGTGGAGTAAAAATTTCAAAACTATAATTTTTAAACAGTGAACATTTTCTGTCTTCTTCCCAGAGTTAAAAGCTTTTCATTTTGGAAGGAAAACAGACCTCAAGTCTACAGGCAGCTTCCACAGCATCACTGTACAGATTTAGGAATGGCTTGCATTCTCATCATTTCTTCTCTGGTAGGGAGAGACAAAGCCAGCTGCATCCTATTTCTGTTTCTTTAGCAAACAGAGAACACTGTAGGGGAAAGCAAAACTAGCCTTCTTTAATATATTTGCCTTTCTGTCCATCTATTTCTCTGTCACTATAGAGAAAGGAAAAGGGTGTCATGCCAGGAAGCTGGGACCCTCTAATACAGACCTTCATCTTGACCCACCTTCTGGAGCCTGTTTCAACCACTCCTTCTTCCCCTGCACATTCAAGGAAGGAAGGAACAGCTAAGGATGCAACATTCAAGGCAAAATGTGCACATGCTGTTTGCAGCATAAGTGGTTCTTCTTCCCTTTCTAGGGAAAGATGAGGAGAAAAGCTGCCTGACAAATTGTTCCCAAAATTATAGGAAAACTGACTGCTCAGAGATTTAACCAAGTTTAACTGGCCCTGAACAAGGTGCTGTTTCAAAAGGACCTACATTTGTCATTTTCCTGAAAACGTAATAAAAAAACCTGTCAAGACTATTTGTAATACAAAAATCTCTTTGCTTCCCTGAAGAGAGTCACCACTGGAAAACAAAGCAATTAACCATATGTCTAAAAGGAAACTTGTGTAACAAGGAAACTTGTTATGTATTCACAGTATCTTTTTTCAGCTGTACTACACCAGGTTTCTTCAACCTTGTATCCTTCGGCGTTGGACTATTTATCTTAAATCTGTTATTGACAAATAACAGAAGGCAAAGCAGTTCCTTTCGACTGCAGATGTAATCCAATACATCTATAGGCCATAGATTGAGGAACGCTGTACTAAACAATCGAGAAGTCTGAAGTTAATAGGCAGAAAATAAATAAGACCACTCAACTCGTTCCTGAAACTTAATAATTTCTTCTGCAGCAATTTTCTTCTTCTCCTCCCTTTCAACTTCCTCCCTCTTTTCCTTTTCCAGTCTCAAAAGTTCTTCCTGCTCCTTTTTCTGTCTACCGTAGTCTACTAATAGCAACTTTATCTGAAACTGCCGTTGCCGCTCTTTCTGCTTTCTCTTCTCTTTCTCTTCCTCCTCTTGTAGCTGAGCCGCCTGTTTCATTGCATGTGCAATTGCTTTCTGTCTCTTCCATGCTTCAAGCTCTGCCAGACTTTTTTTTCTTCCCTCTTCTGCTTTTTGCCTCTGAGCTTCTTCACGTTGAAGTTGAGCTGCAGTGAACATTTCCTCTGATTCATCCTTCTGGGCAAACATTTTCTCTCGCTGTTGTTGCTTTCTGATCTTCCACTTTTGAATGGCCTAGGGGACAAGCAAACTATAGTTTCTATATTACCATGTCAGTTCTCATATTTTAATCCTATCAGAGCTGAAGAAAACATATCAAAACCCTTACCAACAAGAACCTAATCCTTGACCAAAAAGAACCTTATGCCAATAAGAATGTCAACAAGTAAGCATTCAGGTATTCCAAACTACAAGTACAGTGAATTGGTGCAGATTCTCAGTAGAATCTCACATGAAGTTTCATTTTGAATGTGGTATTCAATATACCACTGTGCTCCATTATCAAATACCAGTAATACTTATATAATATAATAATATAATTCTTATCTATCTGTCTAAGGCAAGGGTATGCAGCTGTGGTGGGTTCAGAGGCTAATTTGTGACCCTTCAAAGCCTATAAGGACCACAAAAAAGGTTCCTAAGTTGCAAAAAATGAAACCTAAGGTGGTTCCAAATCCACTTCCAGGTTTGAGGCCTATTTAAAATGTAAATTCTCACGCTGAAGACTTCCAGGAGTTGCCATTTAACTTTTTCTGCTAGGAGAAAACGACTAAAATATAGACTGCCTCTTATTCCCTGCAGATATTTTCCTAACCTGGATTACAACTTTATTACCCAAATAAAAGTACCTTGTAATACTCTTAATACATTTCTATTGAACAACATTTTAAATTTTTTATTTACTTTGAATTGACAGAGTAACTAACATTCTAACTATTTTGTATGAGCATTTTTATAAAAATATGAGAACAAGTGAAGAACCATGGCAAATATGGCATGTGGAACTTGGGCTCAAATGGAAGTGGCAGGGACATGCAGGCTAGCCAGGGAATGGGTTCTGCATCCAGCTTTTAGAGACATAGCTAGAGGTGATGAGACAGGGTGGCTGGGGAAAGTGGTGGTAGTAGCTACCTAGGAGGTGCCGACAATGATGGGAAAAGGGAATGCAGAAAGTGTTGGCAGCGATCACAGTGACACCAGCCCTTACAATAGGCAAGAGGAACCAGGGAAGGCAGTGGCAAAGGCAAGCAGCTGGGACAACAGCAGGAACAGCAGATGCTCCAGGCTGAGGCTCGGTGGCCCCACAGGCTGTAGGTGCAGATGCAGTTTCACAGCAAATACTACTGTATCCTGAAGCCACCGGTGTGTAAAGGAGGAGAGAAGGATCCTCATCTAAACAGCTTTAGGAGAGACAAGCTCCAGGCCCATGTAAAGAGCAAAGCTGATGATTAGAAAAACAACTAACAGCTGGTGAACAAAGACTGGCATGGGACCATAAAGAGAGAAATGTAGCAAGAGGGGAGGTGTGTGGTTCTGCATAAAACCAGTGAAAGGCACACCTCTTTTTCTGAACAAACTGGTGTTTAGTCCTGCTCTCGGTGACTGACTGCAGAGACACAAGAACATGCTCTTATGTGCAAAATAACAGAATAATAATAATAATAATTGAGCGCCATCAAGTTAATTTCAACTTTTGGTGACTCTTTTCAGGGTTTTCTAGGCAGACAATACTCTGAAGTGATTTACCATTCCTTTCTTCCAGGGGCATCCTGGGATTGTGCACCATTATCTAAATTTATTGAATATTTAAAAGGAAGCAATATCAGGAGCCAAAAAATAAGCAAAAAACCATGAACTGTTTGCATTATCAATGTTGATGCTCAAACCAATCAATCTGTGGGAATGCTGTGATTAAAAAAATTATCTTACCTCCTTTTTTCGTGCCTCTAAAATCTGAAATTCTTGATACCATTTCTCATGCTGCTGAATATCCTCCCCTGTTCTGTCAGGGAGAAAATCAAGGGCTTCATTGATGTATGATGGTTTCCCTTTATGTTTTGTCAAAATTTTCAAAAAGTTTTGATGATCATATTCATCCCAACCCCCTTGTCTCCCGCCTGTCTGTTGAAGGAATCTTTCAAGCTCAAAGACTTCTTTGGGCAGACGGCTTTGGAGCCCCTTATCCACTGGGAGTAAGCCTTGCTTGTACGATGTTCCTCTTGATGAAGCACCCGACGCCCACCTTTCCATTTTCCCCTCCAAAGCATTAAGTTCCTTAGTAGCAGTCTTCTCCTCTCTCATTAGCTCCTCATATCTGAAATAAATTAAGTAACATAACAAATTATTGACTATAAAAACACTATTCAACAATTACCAACAAAACCTGGGAGTCCAAAAATTGTGTGACCAATTCTGAGCTTGCATTTTTATTAACAGCAAACCTAGATACTGTTTTTATACACCCCGTAGTGAACAGGCACTCTCTGAATGGTGTACAGTTAGGAGATCATATTACAAACACTGCCGGCCAGCCGGCCGCCGTACACACCGGGGGGGGGGGGGGAGGCACGCACGTTCCTTCGGCCCTCAAAAATGTTGAAAATATACGATGTGGCCCTCATGCTCAAAAGTTTGGAGACCCCTGGTTTATTGCAGCAAAAACAAGAGTTCTGTGGCATCTTTAAGACTAATAGTTTTATTTAGCATGCACTCTTCATCTGAAGAAGTGGGCTGCAGATTGCAAAAATAGGATGGAACATTTTAAGAACTGCAATAGGCGATACCTTGTCTGAGCATCCCCCCCCCCCCCCCAGTAATTCAGCAGAACAATGAAAGCTGTGGAAGATCTGCCACTTCATCCCTGCTGCCCACTGCACTGATGGCTCTTCTTTTACCATCTAAGCCAGTTCTCTAGCAGATAACTACATTTTCTTTACTAAATCATAAACGTAGATAGGGAAGAAAGATGACTTTAAAATGTGGTTTGATATCGCATTTTAAATATAAACATTTATTAGAACAGTTAACATGAGTAAATGTCCTATATTAAGAAAGATATTCTTAAAAACAGATAAGCAGAACAAAACTCAAATGCCAATTTTACATTGAAATAGTAAAATTAAAGAGGAACAAAATGGAAAATTGCCAAATTCTACAGCTTTAGAATTAACATTCTGCAAACTACAGCTATATTTTAGCACAACATTCAAATTCAGCATCAGAGCATGTAGCATGCTAAGAAAGAAGTCTTTGCTGTATGGTTGTGATCAGACTCTGGCAACCCTTCCGGAAGACAGCATCCCTAATTTCTTCCTTAATGGCTTTATTCAGTGTTGTTAAAATTTTCCATTTCAGGAATGGTTTGGAGTCATAAATATTTTAAGCTAAACTGTTTAATTTGCTAAATGCTGTTCTAAAGGAATTGGTTTTACAGCTGCTCTTGCCCTCTATGCTTTTTGAAATTCTGCTTTTAGCTTTATTTTTATCAATTTCTTCTGTCTGACATTAGCCACTTTCAGTGCTGAAGAAAGGTTACTTTAAGTATTAAATTTTTAAAAAACATACATTTGTCGCTGTTCTTCTTTAAAAGCATTTATTGCCATTTCAACTTCCTCCATCATTTCTCTGAGTCTGTCAACAACTACAAAATAAAGGGAACATATTTACTCATACAAAAATAAAGAAGCTTAGGTATACCAATAACTGAGTTTGAAGAATGGGGAATTCAAGAGAAAACCAAGGCAAATCAAACTTACTTTCTAGAACTCTAACTCCCCAAATCCCAAGCTAACACAGCCACTGGTGATGCAGGCTGGAAGATTCTGGGAACTGTAGTCTGTGTCATTCTTCATAATCTACTTACCAAATATATTTACACCTAACTGAAATTCATTCTTCTACACAATTAGTAATGGAGCCCTTTCCTTGCTTGCAACTGTACAGCCCAACTTTCACCCTTCCCTCAATCACAGCTCATCCCTCCTTCATAGCTAAATTTTAATTAACACAAGCTGAAAACTCACATTTAAAAAAACAAGGCAACTATTTCCTGCATTTACAAAATTTAGCCCAAATGACATTAACTTGAAATCTGCGGAACGTGCATCTCACTGAGACTTCTCTCAAAAAAAATTGCACACAGACTGCAGATTCTGGAAGATGGGATGCAATTCTGCTTAATCCAGAAGAGCATATAATGACAATCTTTTCTGATTTATAAGTTAGGAAAAAGTACTACTGCTGAATACAGGCAAAGGGTTAACTTACAACACAATTATTCAGAGATTTTGCTTGTTTTTAGAACTCAATAGTAAAAGACTTACATTCTGGTGTTGGTTTCACATCTTTTAACTGCCGCTGAAGTCCCTTAACATTATTATGAATTCTGACCAGTTTTTCTTGGATTCTAGCTTCTATGGAAAAGGCAAAAAATTCTTTCACTTTTTTATTCTAAACTACCTTCAGTATATATATACTTTTTACACTTCCATCAGGCTTCTGTTGCCCTGATAACTTGAATATTCATTCCACCTTTTTTCTGATTACTGTATTAATGGTAACAACCCCAGTTCTTTGACCAATACGTATTGCCCAATACTATACTTATTTGCCCTGAATTAAATTCCTCTGTTATTAGTAGGCTTCACTCCCCAGCTAAGGGGTAAGGCTACATTCCCATGAATATTTCCCTGGGTAGAAACCTTACTAAACACTAGCTGAAATCCTGTTGCTTTGCGTAGTAAGACACAATTAGAGTAGGCAGATCTGAACCAATGGAATTCATAGAGGCGGTGACTCCCAAATCTCCACTGATTCAATTTGCCTATTCTAGTGTGACTTACCACATTTCAGCCACTGTGGCAGTGATTCAGTAAGTAAAGTAAAATGCTTAATACTGCTCTCCAGCTCTCTTTCCAAAATATGGAAAATGCCTTTTTTTCCCCTTAACAGTATTTTTTAAAAATCCTTGCTATTTCTTTTTTTTCTTTTCTTTAATCAAAAGCCTATCTCCACCACAAGGGAAACAACTTGGAATCAAATTTATAAATATCATTAAAAATAGGCACATACCCACAGCATCATTCTACTACTACTGCTAATACAGCAAATTCTTTATCTCCCCTTTTATTTCAATCTTGATAAAAAGCATCATAATGCTTTGCATATTCCAATTTTTTCTACCTCATTTGTTTCTTAAAGAATACTTTATTTGCAGTAATGATCTTCCCTTCCCTAAAAAATGCTACTCTTTAAAAGTACTGAACTCAGCCCATTATGTGGAAATTCCATATAAAAACAGTTCAATTGGCTTCCATGTAATTAGCCCCAATCCAACCATTCCTTGATAGTACAGGAATTTCAATACAGAAATGTGGAGTGTGGTAGGGGAAGCAGACTCTCCAGTTCAAGCCAAAAAAAAAAAAAGGCATTCACACAAGAGGTCTATGTGCACATTTCAAAGTTCAAGAAATTGTGGATAAAGACAATGTATGTTAAGAGCTGGATGATTCTAAAAAGAAAGTATCCAGAATACTGAAGGAGTAGAGTCATTTTGCAAAACAGTGTTTTCCCATCCACCACATGTTTACTCATACTTCACTCTTCTTTCTTTCTTCTGTCCTTCCCATACATACTCTCCATACACATTAATCTTTCAGTAAATTCTCAGTAATTTGTACTGATCACGTTTGGACAACATAGTGATTAAAATGTGGTGAGATTCAGTCTTTGAGAGCCAGCCTTCACTTTCCATATGAACTGAAAGCACTTCTGCTAAATCTATAGCAGGAAAGGGAGGTGAAAAAAATTGTTTCCACCAGAAGCTACTTGCATCTTATTGAGAGATCATTTTAGAGGGAGCTCAGCCTTAGCAGGAAGCTCAGTTAGAGGCTGTTATTTGAAGGATTAGGTAATAAGAATTCATTTACGAGCGCGGCTGCTGCAAGCCCTGATTAATACCCTCCTGACCTATCTTCTTGTGTTATATCACCTATGATAGACTTGAAAAATCACTCTGTACTATATTCAAATATTATGATACAATGAAATGTGCACAGGTATCATTTTAGGAGATATTACGGTAAATTCTTTGGCAAACAATTTTACGCACATGTCCAAATATGGTGTTACTACTCAAAGGACAAATAATGGAGCAGGAAGTTCTTCCCAGTTTCCATCAAATAATTAGGGAAATAAATATAGCGAGGAAAACAAGCTTACTTTCTGCTTTCCGGTTTTTAGTCAGTTGGTGTTCCAGCTCTTCCAGCGTGCAATATTCCATCCTAAAGTCACTCTTCTTATTAAAGAGAAGGATGTTTTTGTCTTTTTCAATGTTCACAAGTCTGAGGAGATATATGTATTTGATAAATCACATGAAAAATATTGGTTAATCCCAACAACCAAAAGCTGTTATCAGACAGCTATCTTTGCAACACATAGTCAAAATCCATGGTTCCTCTCTTAAATTGAAAGGAATTCATTTTCAGGAAACCAAATACAATAAATGGTTCTAATCATCCTAGATATCAAATACGTACAATACTTCACTCATAAAAAATAGGCTTAATCCACAATTTTTAGAGTAACAAAAAATATAAACAAAACTATTTATAAACAATTGAGATAAAACCAGAAATGCCCAATTTCAAAGTACTTTTCTTTTAACCTAAAGTAGTCATGGGGTAGAGTAGATTTCTCAGAGATATGGATCAATAATTTTAATCTTGCAAACCCATTCCTTCAGGCAGAAATCAGAAATGTGTTATTTCCAAAAAAAATCACTGCTGATGATATCATCAGCTGTATATAATTTAACTTACGCAAGTGGATTTCAGCCAATATCTTAAGAAGAGGGTTTTTTTGTCCGCCTTGGTTTCTGTATCATTGGTTTGTGCCATCTTTCTTTAACAGTGATTTGCTAATTTTTTTTAGTGTTTTTATCTCAATTTCCAGTTTTATGCTATATTTATCGTAAACCACCCAGGGTAGTGCCTCGGCACTAATGAGAGCAGTATATAAATTGATTGATTGATTGATTGATTGAATGAATGAATGAACAAAAGCAAGCTGTGGGAAATATCATTTTTAATTTTTTTCTATATTAGCATTTTCTATTTGGACCGATTATTTAGTTATAAAACTAAACTTACTGATTTTTTAGTTTATCTCTTATTCTTATAAATTCAATTTTCTTAACTTGGTCAGCTTTTATCTTCCAACTTGGAAACTGTTGAACAGCACCTGGAGTACCAAAGCAGCTGTCATTCTACACAGGAAAGAACAGAAAGAATAACTGGAATCAGACACACTATTTCTTCTATAAAAGGGTATCATAAAAAGATTAAAAAGGGAAACCCAATTTAGTCTTAAAGTGACTCACATTTCACCTGGACATTTTAATGACGACACACCAATGTAAACAATCCACACTTCCCAATGCGGAAGAAATAGGTACAGATGGTCCTCTTTTCATTTATTTATTAAATGTTCTTCTGCCAAAAATGGCACACAACGTGTGTAGCCAGTAACCAACATGTTCAGTCTTGTTCAATGTCAAATCAATTTACATGCCCAAAGTAAGAAAGCCTGGAGCAGAAGTACAACAAAGAGTAATCCAACATAGCTTTCATAGGGAGTTCCAGATCTTGGTAGCAGGTGCCATGGTATATCCACACCAAATGTGCTTCTATTGCCAGTGGTACTAAAAGGATTTGCCTCTCCTGCAAATCTTTAAAACTGGATGAGAATTTCAAGTAACTTGGTCTCAAGTCACTTAAGGCTCTATAGATCATAATCAGCATCTTGAAATGTGCCCAGAAGCAGACTAGTGTTTCAACCAGGAAATGACATACTTCCTATCACCAATTTTAGTTAATGGCCTATAGCTTTTAATTCTGGCAGATCCTCAATCATCAATTTATTTTTAACTGTTATTCAAAGGTGTCCTGTGCTTCAGTTAATGTGTTTCGTTCTTTACTATACCTTTGTTCCTCATTTTAGTGTTAGCTGCCTTGAGTCCTATTTGGAGGTAAAAGTGGGGTACACATCTAACAATTTTTTTAAAGGACCAAGAGCCAAGCTGAGGCTGATGGCTCAAACAGGATCCAAGTGATAGTGTGCACAAGAGGGTGGACAACACTGATGAGAGACCACCAAAGATGTCTTACCCAGGCAGCCCATTTCATCCAATGCCTGATGGGCTTAACCATCATGGCTGATGACTCAACCTTGGAGCAGGGAAACTACAATTGTTTGGTGCTTACATTAACCAGGACTAGAGAAATGTCTTATAACATGGAAACCCATCTGTGAAAGGGGGCTATGAGCGATAGCTTGTGACTTGGCTACAAAGTGAGGGCTTGTGATTTTATTAAGGAGTCAATTACTCTCCTCCACCTCTCTCACACACCACTCAAGTACTGTTCCAACAGAAGAGTTAATTCGATCTCTTGTATTTTATCTTCTGAGTCTCACCATACGAAGCAGCTTCTCCTGCAATGCACAGACATGTGCCTGGTCTTCAGGCCACTCCTTTCATTCTATGAAATGGGCGCAGCCTATCGAAGTTGCAGACGATCAATTCATAGAATCCATAGGAACGCCGCCTATATAAGTACAGGCATACACCGGCCTCAAGGAGGAAATTATCAATTTGACCAGAGATTTATAAATCCAACGTAGTCCGGCAGAAACCTACCTTTCTCCGTTAACTTCCTTCTCCCCTCAAAAAACACGCGCACACAATCACATATACAGGTAGGCATCCTCAAGAGACTATGGTAACGTGCTCTGAATACAGGAGAGTCAACAGAAGGCAAGATCAGCAACCCCGCGCCCTGTATTTTTGGGAAGGAAAAAATGAGTTGCGGGCGGCCTTACCTGCCGCTTCTTGGTTACATCTGCAGGCGCTCCCGTTGCTAGGGCGGCCATGTTGAAAGCCGCTGAAACAGCCCGGTCGGCGCCATCGACTTAAGGAGGTGACGTCATGGGGGGAAAACGACGCGCCGGGGCGGGGCTAGCGTCGCCACCTGTCCCCTCGTTTGCCTTCCTGGGACTCCGAGGCGGCTCGCGGTGACGAGTGACGGGACGCTGGAGGGCGGGAAGAGTTCGGGAATGCTGCTTTTTCTTTACGGCACTCTGGGAGTGAGCGGTGTTGACGTTAATGCCCCGTGACACAGAGATAGGAAGAAGGCGGCTTGTAATTCTGTGAAGGGATGAAAAGCCTCGACCGCGATGTCGATTGGACTTGAGGGTCCAAAGCGTAGCGGGTACCGACAGGTTGCGGAAGGCTGCTCCAAGCTCTTGGGGAACGTAATACCGATTTCCGTTGGGTAGAAATATTTTTCTCCTCTTACTTGTCAGCGACTTTGAGCTAATGCGTGCAAACATTGTACACTAGCTTAATTTCCTGCCGTTGCGTCAGCCTGGAGCTTCCAAAGGAAGTCAGTTCTTGAGGCGCATCGAAAATAATGATGCCTCTTTAATAATGTTTTGCCCCAGGCTACTCAGTCAAAGGTAGACATACATATGCTGGATTGGATCCCATTGGACTCTAGAACTTTGAAATATACACGCACAGAACGTAATAGAACTTATATCATCAAAGTGTGATTGCTCAATATCTACCAAGACTGGCAAAAAGTACTTTAAATGTTTTTTGAAAATATTAAATGTTTGTTTGGGTCAGATGTAATGTTTCATTTGGACCTAAATGAAAAAAACAGATTACTAAAATGGCAGCAACTAGGCAATGACTGGCAGGCACATACATTAAATTGTGTAACTCTCCAGAGTTAATTGCTGCTAACCAACAAGGCACCAAATGGATAGCTCAGTGAAATGGAGCACCAGGCAGGAATTGTGAGCTTGAATCCCCAGTGTGCCTTTTAGGAGAAGAGCCAGCCTGTGTGGCCTTGGGCAAGCTACATGGTCCGAGAGCACCCACAGAAGAAGGGAATGATAAACCACTTCTGAGTACTCCATACCTGAAAAACTCTGGAAAGGATCACCATAATCCACTTGACTCCTGCCAACCTAGCAGTTCGAAAGCATGTAAATGCGAGTAGATAAATAGGTACCACCTCGGTGGGAAGGTAACGGCGTTCCGTGTCTAGTCACACTGGCCACGTGACCACGGAAACTGTCTACGGACAAACACTGGCTCTACGGCTTGGAGACGGGGATGAGCACCGCACCCTAGAGTCGGACACAACTGGACTAAATGTCAAGGGGAACCTTTACCTTTACCTTAATCCACTTGGTGGCATGTAATTTATTATTAACAAGGCACCAGTTGTGTTTTGAGGCATGTGCCCACTTGCATAACAAGGCATGTGCCCAGTTGCATCTTGTAAGGCAATTCATGCTTCATTAGTTAGCAGTTCACCCTTGCGAGTTAAACATTTTAACCTGCACACATGTAAATCAACAACAAGTTTCTAGTCAGCTCATATATTTTTAAACCACATTTAAATAGCACAATTTATCTTCCTTTCAGATACACTAGTTTCTAGCATCCATGTTAACTCCTCAGACATATCAAGTTGTAACTTCTGTACTCTTCTCTTGTACATACATTGATGATAATAATGATCTCAAGTTGCAGGAAGCCAGATTTCATCTGAATATCAGCCAAAACTTCTTAACTGTTGGAGCAGTACAACAATGGAACCAGTTACATCAGGAAGTGGTGAGCTCTTCAACAACTGAAGGCATTCAAGAAAAAGACAGCCATCTGTCAGATATATTTTAACTTGGATTTCTGCATTGAGCAAGGGTTTGGACTTGATGGCCTTCTAACTACATTATTCTATGATGTCATTCTCTGTTTCATTTTTAAAGAGTAAACTTCTAGCTTTCAGAACTGCTGAACTATATCTCCCACAAAACCAGTCAGCATGGATGTTATAGTCCAAAACATTTAGAGGGATATCAGATTGCCTATTCCTGATATAGATTATATACAGGTGGAGGAGCTTAAAATGAAATTGAAGTGGAGGGTGATGAAGATATTCCTGTAGGTCAATTCAGACCATATACAGAGAAGTCACCTTAGAATACTGTTGTAAGTTGTCAGTGGAAATTCTAATCATGTTCAGTTCTGCTTGTAATGAACATGTTCTATTTCCCTTCACTGACTGTCTTGAGTCACCAACATAATTAATATTAATGTACATTAATGCTCAAAGGCACAGAGCAGGTAGACAGGAAAGAGGCCTTCTTACAGCATGTCAAAAATTTATAGCTAAATTTTTGAAGACTGCCTTTTGATGATATTTTAAAACCCAATCAACCTTGTACAGCAGCAGTGGTGAAGCTGTGTCCCTGCAGATGTTGTGAATTCCAACTCTCATCAGCTCCAGTCAGCATGATCATTAGCAAGTGATAAATCAGGAAGCCAGGTGTTGGTTGATATCAGCAAAAACTTCCTAACTGTTGGAGCAGTGCAACAATGGAACCAATGACCTCAGGAGGTGGTGAGCACTCTAACACTGGAGTCACTCAAGGTAAAAATAGACAACTGTCAGATATGCTTTAATTTGGATTCCTGCATTGAGCAGGATGTTGGCCTTATTGGGCCCCTTCCAACTCAGTTACTGTTCTATGATTCTATAACGGAAGCTGAAGTCTAGCAACATCTGGAGATTCCACATCCCAGCTATACAGGATCATCAACCCAATTTTTGGCAGAAATATGAATATATAAAAAGAGATTATACATGAAAAAACATTGCAGAGATTGATATTTTTTCCCATTTGCCGAACACAAACAGTGCTGGTAAGTGCAAACAAAACAGCCTGCACTGAATATATTTTTTTCCATCTAACTGATGATATCAGAGCACCGTCTTTGTCCTTTTTCCTTGTGTTCCTGCAGTTAAGTTTGATTCCTTTGTGCTGGTGATTTTTATGTACTTCACTTTGAATAACAACTAACAAGTAGTGGGAAGCATTTGAATGCATGAAAATAGTCATCAGACCACATTAAAGAAAATTATTCTTACTGATTACTTATCCAAAAGAACTGAAAATACCTTTCTGTTTTGTCACTGCAGTACTGTTTAATCCTTTGTGTCTTGTTGCAACACTGTTATTCTAAGGAAACACGTTCTTTTTGTTGCAAATTATTTTGCTTTTCTACAGTATATTGCCACAAGGATTTCCAAACTTTTTGATCACATTTTTAAGCCCACAATGTCAAAATCTTAGCATATCAAAAAAAGAACTAACCAATCATTCCTTCAAAACTTTGGATTCAAAGACAGCCCTGCCTATCTGCTGAGTGTTCTTTTTCCCTATCTTTCCTGAGTTGGTGGCAGTTGTTTGTTTACTGTTGTTTGGTTAGTTGTCAAGTATGTGTGCAGTAAAGAAAACACATGTTTATATTTTCAAGCAACTGTAAGTAAAGACATCTTTTAAAATGTCTCCTACAAATGTCTCAGAGTGAGTTATTGAGGCTTTAAGTGCCAGTTAATGAGAATGGGGTGGACTCTGAGAAACTTGTAACTTTTCTCTTCTGTGAGACTCTGTACTTCTATTGTGTAGCAAAAAGGAATTTGATCAGAAATTCAAAACTCTGCAACACTAACTCCCAGGAAAATTTATATAGTGCTGAAACTTAAGTCATCTAGAACCCAAGACAGAGTCCTTTTATGGGTGCCCTATAAATGCAAATCTTCATTACAAATCCCTTTACAGTACAGAGTTTGAGAGTGCTGGAGGGACAGTACATCGCACAGTGGGTGCTTCCAGACAGGATTTCTTTCTATAGTCACAGTGCCCAAAGCATGGGATTTTACTAATTGGCTTCCAGATAATAATTTCTTCCATTTTCAAACCTCCTATGTTATTGTCCATTTCCTCTGGCTTCCCCTTCACCATGTTCAAGAGTTTATTTAAAAGTTTCCGTTAATACCGCCCCATTGGGATCCAGCTATAGGAGGAACAGGGTGGGGAAAATGCTGCTTTAGTGACGTATGAACTGGGACCGGGTTCCTGGTTTACGTGTAATCCAAGCAGTCTACCAGTTTATTTTCTTCTGGTTGGATCCTAGCTCACATTTCTATTAACATTTGAAAGAAACAAAAGGATTACAATAAAATTGGGAATCCCTAGGTGATAAGTAATCATGTTAGAGAAGCATTGATCATAAATGACATGGTGACAAAAGATGAAGGGATTATAAAAAGAGAAGGAATGGAAAGTGGGGAGGTTCAGTCACCTTTAAATGGAAGCACTAGATTGCATAGTATACCGTACTTGTGGGTAATATTTACTTACATTGTTATGTGCCATCAAGTCAGAACTGACCTATAGCAACCTTAATAGGATTTTCAAGGTAAGTGAGGTATTTAAGGAGTGGTTTTACCAGTTCCAACCCACCCCTGTGATTTTCAGTGGCAGAGCCACTGAATGTCTAAATTGGACCAGGTTCTGCTGAGTCCTAGTCCATTATTCTACCACTGCACCGCAACGGGTACCTAATAATTTACATTAAGTGAACTGAAACATCACAAAATTGTGTAAAAGCTTTCCAGAATTCTTCATCAGACCGATTGTAAAGCAGTGGAAAGGAGAGTGGGGGGCGGGGAAGACTGATGTTGAAGCTGTTTGGTCCCCGAACATGGAAACAGAGGGATCCCACTCACAAAGGGGAAAGGATCTGGAATATGGGGAGTGCCAGACATGATCTCCACAAGATGTAAACAATCAAGTGGGCCCATAGCTGATGGAAAGACAAAATGGTATGTAGCAACAGAGATGACACAGACTAAGAGACAAAAAGCTGAACAAATCCACAGACTAGACTATAAACCATCAATAAACTAAACACATTGGTGGTGGTGGTTCACTGATATTCCTCATTATAAAAAGCAATAGTAAAATCCTGTTTGGATACTGTTGTGATACGACACCAACAGCAGCTTCTCTCCTAGGTGAACAGTAGCTGCCAGGGAGTGGGATTTTTTTGTTTTCATCAGGATCGTGATCTGGGAAGCAATGGTTTGAGAAAAATTATGTACTTGATTTTACAGTGACTAGGAAAAGTGCTTGCCTGCAATGTGTGCTTTGTTGGAGTTTGACCAGCAGGTGTCACCTAAAAAGCACCACAACAGCTAGTAGGGACTTAGTCTTTTCTAATCAGTTTTCTTTATAGGCCTTTCATGGATAGTGCAAAAATAAAAATAAATAAATTGTAGCCAAAAGTCCAACAATTGATGATACATGTTTGAGAGATGATCTGAGTCCTCTTGCGGCTCAAGCATCCTTGCAGCATGGTTTGGATTTTTTTACACCACTACACTCTTAAGAGTGAAATGCTGCCAAGTACTCTTGTGATTGCTCTCACACACAAACACATGCTCATATTGCCTGCTTTGAAAGGATATGTAGTTTCTTTGGGGCTGTGGGGGTGGGGAAGGGGCAGTAGAAAGACCTAGCAGGCTCCAGCACAGGTTAGAGGTTATAATTTGGTTCATTCACCAGGTAGGAGCAGCCAATTGTCTAAAATTAAAGTCAATGAATGTTTTTACCTGGTGAGCACAGCCTTATCCTTGTTCTTTCTGGACTTTATAGGCCTGTTTCCTCTATCCACTCTGGCCTTAGTATCATGGAATGGAGAATGGAGAGCAAGCACTTTGATCCAATTCAGACATAACCATACTGTTTTTTGAAATCTTACCATCTCATCCATTCACAATAATGTGGGAAAAATTTGGATGTAAATGTAATAATAATCTGAACTTCTTTTTACCAGACTTTAAGTTTCTGATTAGCCCTTTTACTAATGTCCTGGCCCTTCTAATCTCTGGAATCTGAGCCCTGGAATGATTAGTCCAGTACTTGGAAGTAACTACGTAGTTACAAATAACCAAAGGCAGCTTGTTGTCTAAGAGTGGGAAGCCTTACGCCATGAAGACCATCCCCACTTAGACATCAAGCTGCCATTTAAAATAATGACTTGTATACAGTCTTTTTCCCAATAAGAACAGTGTAACAGAATTGCATACATGACATCTCTCAGTGCTTTGGCATTGTATGTAGGACTTAATATAAAACAGGATGCCCACTGATTCTCAGCATCCTTGCTTTGGCGCAGAGCAGAAGTTTTTAATCCATGGCCCACAAACCCTTAGGAGATCCATAAATGGGGTTTAAAATGTCCAAGAACAGGGTGCAATTTTTTTAAAGTCATTGAAATTCTTTTGTGTGTATGTATTTTTGTACACTTTTCTGGGAAGGGAGGTCATAAATTCTGTCAGATTCTCAAAATGGTCTGTGACCCAGTGACTTGAGAACCATTGGTTTAGAGCATGCATTTTGTTTCCTTCTTACATGACTGTTCCATATCTACTGATGCCAGGTGTGGGGTGGTGGTGGAGAATTTTGGAAAAAATATCTTGACGTAAATCTTCCACAAGACATCCAATATACCATGTTAACTTTTGAATGACCTGTAGATGAGTACATTACAGATTTTTTTATATAACCCTCAGTTAAGCCATTTCAGCCTTTCTATATAGTTTGGCTGGTATATGCCACCTTTTTTGTTCTCTCACACTGCTTCCAGTCAGTCCCATAAAAGACACTAAAGTAGTGGACCCCAAACTTTTTTGACTCAAGGCTCCCTTGACTTACTGCATACTGGCTGCAGCTCCCCAATACGATACTTAGTAGTATTTGCATTTTTCCCCCCTCCTGCTGCCACTGCCTTTGGCTCCCGCTCAGCCTCCAGCTCCTTCTTGTATGGGTGGCTCATTAATTGAAGCACAGTTGCCTCTGCATCCGTGTCCACCTTGGCAGCCGCTGTTCCCTGGTGAGGGGTGGGCAAGGCAAACAGGCAGGCAGATGAGGCACCCTCCATCCTGCCCTCCTTCCTGCTCACACGCCTGCTAAGGCACGGATAGCAAGGCAGGGGCTGCTCCTGTGGAAGGCGGTGGAAGGTGCACAAGGGAGTGTATGTGTGTGGAGAAGGGGGCATGAGGGTGGGGTGGGACTCCCTTCCCCTTGCAGCTGCGGTCCTGCCTTTGTTGTGGGGCCGCGGCCACGGGGGGCTTGATGGCCTGGGCAGAAGGATGAGGCTCTGGGGCCAAAAGAACCCACCCTGGAGCTTCCCAGGCACAAAAAAGGGCACTGCTGCCACCTCTTCTCCTCCAGGCAGGCATCCAGGGACAGGATGAGAGGATTCTGTGGTGCTCCTGGCTGAGTTTAGTGGTGCCCCAGGGCACCACAACACACAGTTTGGGAACCACTGCACTAAAGTCATAACTTTTGTGCTTTGCTTTACCTTGTGTTGCGTTCGGTAGCATTAGATCCAGCTGATAGATTCATAAGCTAATCCACACAAACAGTATCACCAGCAGCCAGATGGGTGATCAGGTTCAGGACCATGGCACAGCAAGTGAGAGATGGTTTAACCACAACTTCCCGGATCCCCTGCTATTTGTGCAGAAGAAAAGCTGCTGTTGATGCCAGCATCACAACGAAGTCCGGTCATGAATCTTCTGTTATCGTACCATACATGGCAATTGTAGTGTCCCTGAGTGCCCTATGGTGTGCTCAGTGCCTCCACCAGGGAGGTATTTTCTTACATGGATAGCAGTTTAACAGATGTCCATGAAAGGAAGTTTCATATTATAGGGTGGGGATTACAAAATGTGTGATTAATTCTGTCTTATTCATTCCCTGACAAATGTCTCTAACAGAAACATATTCAGTTTTAACTTACCATCTGGAATCTAACATGATTTATTATTTTAACCCATTGATTTTGTTATTGATATGCTTTTCACGTACATCATTAGACAACTGAACAGGGAACATTTGGAGAAAATAAAGGGAAAGCAAAAGTTGGGGTAAGCGGAGATGCTGGGAAGAAACTCATGTTTATCTAATCCAGGTGAAGTGATACTTTTGCTGGTATATAATAGTAACACAGTCCTACAATCCTATGACAGATTCCCCAAGCCTAGGGGATCTGTGAAATTCAGAATGCAGCAAACCCTTACAGAGATCCTCTTGGACAGTAAAGGGATGTGGGGATCATGAAACAGCTCTGTGGAATGGCTTAGATGCTTCTGTTTGTGAATATTTTAAATCTCTGGGGCTTCCATCTCTTGTTTTTCCACAGTCTCTTAAATAACATGTATGCTACAAACAGGTTTTCCCATTCTGCTGGTGAAAGGGAGTGCTGCCATTCAAGAGAAACTAATGACAGCAGCAGCTCCAACCCCCGTTCTTCCTGCTCCTACACAATGTTCAGTATTTTCAAAAGAAGCCATAAGAAATTGAATAGTAGTAAGGTCTGAGCTTTTTTAACAGATGGGAGAAAGAAAGGCAGAGGTGGCTGGTTTCCTGCCTCAGTTTTCAGAAAGAAAGGAGCAGGGAGGCATTCAGTCAGGAAAAGGGTTCTGCTTCCAAAGGAAAATAAGCAAACAAAGGTTGTCTTCAGCATTTAAAAGAGTTGCGAGAAATGATTCCTGCTGTCTTTTGAAGGCAATTCTTCATACTGTTCCTTTAGCACTGGAGGCCTGAATTTCAACATTATAACAATCAACAAAAGGCAGAAACACTGGGCATTTATTATCTATTATCTAAGTTAATTCCAGATGGTCCAGTTTTTTTCCTGGTGGGTGACACTCTTCAGCATTCATCCATTCAGCAAGGTGTATTATTTTTGTGCACCATAGGTTTAGCCCAGCCTCTTTGGGTTTACTATTTAGAGCTTGAGATGTGTGCAGGTAACTTTTCCTTGATTTTAGCCATCTTCTAGGCCAGGGGTCTCCAAACTTTTGACCGTGAGGGCCACACCTGATATTTTCAACATTTTTAGGGCCGAATGAACATGAATATCTTCGCGTGCACAGACACACACACACACACACCCTGCCACATGGACACCCACACGGATGCCAGCCCGCATGCACCCCCCGCATGCACCCTCCGCACACGGACACATACACACCATCCGCACCCCCACACATATTGACACCTGCCCGCCCGCCCCCCTCCCCGTGCGTGCGGTCGTGGGCATGGGCTGAAGGGAACAGGCCAGATAAAATGGCAAGGTGGGCCAGTAGTTTGGAGACCCCTGGTCTAGTCAGCTGGTGTCCATGAAGTGGATAGATTTGGTGCTGTATTACCTTATTTTGTTCATTATGTGCTAGCACCTATTGACGTAGTTCCAGAGGAGCAATACCAGCCAAATAATAGACTTTTTCAGTGGGAGCAGATTTCAGGCAGCAAGTAATAATCCTGCATAACTCAATAAAAGCTGCTGTATGGTATAAATATGCTAATTCATACCATATGGCAGTAGCATATTCTGCTGTGAAGTAACACATGGATAAAGCCGTTGTTCTTATTTTTTGTAGCTGTGCTCAGCAGTTTCCTAAGTATGTTATTTTTGGTGGCAACTTTCTGTCTGGTGTTTAGACAATTTTTTTGTAGGTCAGGGTTCAATCCAGAGTGTTGCCCAATAGGATAGTATTCCAAAGTCTAACTCAGAGAGAGCTTCCTTTCTGCTTCTCTATTCTTTAAGTGGAAGGCACAGACTTGTGCTTTTAAAGAGCTTGTTTTCTGCTGGTTGTTTTTATAAAATAAGGAAAAATCTTTGAATGCAGAGGTTAGCATTAAATAAAACAAATTAATCCAAATGAAAATTCAGTGTGTCTTTGTTGTTGTTGTTACCTAGAAAGAACCTCTGTCTTTTCCAAATTAGAAGTGATGGCAACTAATTGTTCCCAAATATCATCCAGATAAATAAATAAAATAAATAAATAAATAAAAGTTTAAATAATTAATAGAATATCTCACACTATCCAAGCCAGCTTGACCACTAGTTATGCTGACTCTAAGATTTTGGGGTTGTAGTTCAAATGGGTAATCCTTCCAAGTTTTTGTCCAGCACATCTGTCTTTGAAAATGTCAAACTATAATGCCATGGCATTTCAGTAATACTGCTCTTTTTTTAATAGTACTCACTTTCCCCACGCCATCATTACAGGTGAGCAGCTGTTAAATCCCTGACCCTGTAGGATGAAGGCTTGCATTTCCATTGTTGTAAGAAATCATTTTTGTTTAAAAAAATCTTAGGAGGGGGGAAAAGAACAAAGGAAATGTTATTTATTTATTTATTTTGGAAATGAGACTCAATGCAGTCCAACATTCTGTTCTGCCCTTTTGTTCCTGGTGGGATTAATCCCCACCTCCTGCCTGCTAAAAATAGCTGGCAGGCAATTCAGAATTGCTATGAAAGTAGCTGCTTTGGGATTTTAGACTTATTAGACTGGTTTAACAAATCCCATTGGAAGCAGTTCGGAACATCTTTCTCCAGGCTGATGGGCATGTGTGAAATACAGCAATGTCATTTTAAAGGTGCCTGAACTTGGCTTTTTAGTTGTTGATGGGCAGATAAGAAGGTGGATTTATACTTTCACCCTTCCTGAGTTTTTTGTGTTGCCTATGAACAAACACATTCTATCTGCTGTACCGTTTTAGTCCATCTGCCTCTGAATTATGCACTGGATTTGGGAACAGTTCTCTCACATCACATGTTCAAAGCTCTCTTCTTCTATTATAGTTGCATCTCTGGGGACCAGGTGCAGTCAATCGCTCTTGCTGAATTCCTTCTTACCCACAACAGCTTTTTTCCTCCACATGCAGTTGGATTGAAATTCCCAGCATTCCTCATTCTTGCCTCTGCTGGCTAGGACTGATGGGAGTTGCAGTCCAACAACATCCGGAGGGCGGCACTTTGCTCATCTCTAATAATCAGAAACAGCATTTAGCCTGTTCTGGATCCCCCCCCTTTAATCAGGGATGAGTGAAGTGTCGTCCTCCAAATGCTGCGGGACTGCAGCTCCCATCATCTCTAAGCAGCACTGGCAACAGAAAGGGATCGTGGGAATTACAGTCAAACAGCATCTGGAATCCAATCCGACACATTACCCACCTCTGCCTTTAAGCGACAGGACCACAATCTGGGAACACTGCTTGACCAAGCATTGTTGGTTCCATCCCTTGGTGACATCAGTAACTTACAGTGGTTTCTTCCATCAAAACCCAACAGGGTTTTCTGATGGGTGGCGGGTTGCCTTATACATGTACCCGTTGTTAAATAATTTCTTCCTTGACCTTTCAGAGCAGGATATTCAAGTTAGCATGTGTGTGTATATGAAAAACAGGCCCTTTGGGGGGGAGAAAGAAGCCTCTATTTTCTGAGACGGGATGGCTTTATCCCCATTAAAAATGCCTTTTTATGCAAACGGGGGGGATTCGTAGGTTACCTGGCTATTATAAAAGGGTGTGGAGAACCACTACTTTAGAGGAAATGAATGTTTCCACCCACCTTGGCCTGTTCTTCTTTTGTTATCAATGAACTGGGGAGACAGCAGATCTTTGCTTGCAAGTCTGATGTCTTAAGACTAAAAGAGATCTGCCCGGAGCAAGAGTTTTTGACAGGAAGCATTGGAGGGGGAAGCTGTAGCATCCCATTTCAACACAGTACATCTCTCTGTGCACATTAAAACAGTAAATATGCTTACATTACTTTGTGGGGAGCATTCCCTTTGCCACTCCACAGGCATCCATGGCCTGCAATGGAATAAATATAGATTTGCCTTAATATGTTTTCTGACCCTAAGATGGGAGGTCAGATTGCTCTGGTCAGTTTATAACCTACCCAACCCACTGGCAGCTGTAGAGGAAGCCAATGCCTTGTTATCACCCCTTTAGGCCTCCACGTGACTACCTTTTATGTCTCGCTGCCCCTTTGCTTGCACAAGCGGGGTCCAGCCCAATCTACCTTGCCGCCAAGGTTCCCTCTAAGGGGTGCACCTCTGCGCAACTCTGCCCTCCTCCGCGCAGCCTTCCTCCTCTTCTGCGTAGCCTTTCTCCTCCTTTGCACACCCACAGCAATCATTTTCAACCCCTTTGGTTTCAGTCGTGACACAACCCCCGTGGGGGGGGGTGGAGTTGCACGCGAGAGTAGTAGAGCCCCACCCAGCGCAGCTGAAAATGAGAGGGAACATTGCTTGCCACTGTTGGACTTTTTGCACCCTCACATGTTGCCTGAAGGAGGTATGGCTTCAAGGGACCTTTCTGGGCTGGGGTGACTGTCAGTCTGTCCAGCACTAAGCAGACCCTACTCTCTGCTGAGTGCTTTTCTCCTCTCTAGAGTCTGTTGGAGTTTGTTATTGAAAGCAGTCATGTTTGTCAGTTTGCTGTTTGATCTGTTTAATTACAAGTAAATGAATTTTTTTTACTCTTTCTACTACTTATGTATCAGAGTGAGTTACTAAGACTGTAAGTGCCAGCTGATAAGAGAAAAGGGGGTGGACTACTCTGGGGAACTTGAAATTATTCTGCTCTGTAAATCCCCGCACTTCTGTTGTGCAGCTAAAAGAATTTAACTAGAAATTCAAAACTCTGCAACAGCCACTCCCTGTTTTTTGCAGCAGCTCTCTTATTTACAATGTATTAATTTATGAACCTACTAATCCTAAATCTTGTTCCTAACTAAAGTAAATGAAATACAGTGAAATGTAGAGCATATCAATGTAAATTGAAGGTCCAGAAAAGGACACAGAGAAGACTGCTGCTATGCAGGCTTGCACCAGAGCATAGCCTAACAGCAAATGCTCGGGAGGTTGATAAGCAGCTATGCCCACCTTTCAAATGGAAAGAATCAGTGTGAAAAAATACCATCTGGCATCTGTGTGTGCTTCTAGATTTTATTGATGCTGACAGACATAATTTACAAGTTTTGATCCCAGGCCAGCCACCTCCCTTGGGAAACCTATGGCAACCCCAATGAGTTCTCTTCCCCCACTACCCTTGGTTCTAGAGAGCCTTCAAGTTTTCTTTCTCAAGAAATCACTCCAGGATGTCTGAGAAATAGGTTTCATTTTCACTTCCTCTAGGAAGCAGAATCCTAGCCTTTTGCTTTCCAATCTATAGGAGTAAATGGGACTCTGAATATTAGGAATTATTATTACAGATATTTGGAACAATCAAATTTGGATTTGGATTGGAGCTATCCAAATATGACATTGTTTAGTGAATTCCAAATATTTGGCCATCTCATGAGAAGAGAAGACTCCCTGGAAAAGACCCTGATGTTGGGAAAGTGTGAAGGCAAGAGGAGAAGGGGACGACAGAGGACGAGATGGTTGAACAGTGTCATCGAAGCTACCAACATGAATTTGACCCAACTCCGGGAGGCAGTGGAAGACAGGAGGGCCTGGCGTGCTCTGGTCCATGGGGTCATGAAGAGTCGGACACGACTTAATGACTAAACAACAACAAATGCACATCCTTACTTTTTTCATTCTCACAATATCAAAATGGTCATAGCATGAGTGCTGCAACCTACTTGAGGTCTGAAGCACAACCTTTTCCTTAATGATCAATCGGCTTTGGCAAGGGATGGTTGGAGTCCAACACATCTGGAGGCTACCAGGTTTGGAAAGGCTAATTTAACCTTGCTTTTGTGCAAGCATCCAGGTCCTGAGGGCGCATCTTTTTCCACTACACTTTGATAAGGTATTGTTAGGTATAAAAATTAATACATCAAACTAGTAGCTAGTGTCTTGTCCCCTCTTGTCTTTTCTTGATAACCATTTGGCAATATATTGTAAACTACTTGACTTACTTTGAAGCCATTTAGATGTTGTTGTTGTTTCCATTTGTTAGACGGAGGTTACCACACGTGCTGTTTCTTCCATATATACCCCCATTCCTGGAATCCAGTTCTAAGGGCTTCTGTAACCAATGAAGGATCATCGCACACACTATGTCTGGATGGATCTCTTGAAACAATGAACTTAAATTCTCCATTTTTAACTAAATGAATTTTCAAAATAGTTGCTCCTTTTTAACAGTCACAAGCTCAGAACTAGGCTGCTGCGCTCTGCTCATATAAAACAACATTTCCCATTTTCGACAAGTATGACAACAGCTAGAGCAGGAAAAGGAAACAGTGATGTTGTGTAATAATTGTGAGGGAACATTCTTATGTGATAAGGAAGGCAAAAAAACAAACAAACTATACATACTTATGTGGGCAAATAAGTGTTAATCTCAGTGGAACTTACTTCTGAGCAACCTTGTGTAGGAATGTGTGTGAAATACTTGAAAATATACAGAATAACTGGTTTCTTGTATTTAAACGGGAGAAGGACATGACAAGGAACTTTGACACTACAGATTTTGGGTCCACTTCTTATGGATTTTGGTCTATGATCAAACTGCCTGCTTTAGTTCTAGCTCCACCCACTTTAGCTATGGTTACACCTATTGCTGGAATGTGGAACTACAGGTTTGATAACAGAAGTAATGGAGATTTCAAAAGCAAACTTGTTCCTTATATCTGCAAGTGTATGAGCTGGGAATTACTCCAATGTTGCAGTGAAGGGCTGAGGCTAAACAAATGAGAAATGAAATGGCACCTATCCTGAGGTTTTTAGGTGACATATGCTTATCTGTCCAGAACTAAGCCGAACTACTTCTAATGAGACTATTTATTTATTTATTTGTTTGTTTGTTTGTTTGTTTAAACCTGCCTTTCTCCTTAAAAAGGACCCAAGGTGGCTTACAACACTCAAAACAAAGTATTTAAGTTAGTAGCAATGAGTATACATTACTAAAATACGTTACTAAATACAAAACCAAAAAACATAAGCAGCCCCAAAATACGTTCATTGCAGTAAGGTACAACAATCCATATTAAAAAGCTCATTCAGCAGCCTGTCACTAAGGAAAAGCCTTCCTGAAGGCAAAAGTCCTTTGCCTGCTTTCGGAAGGGCAGCAAGGATGGGGCCAGTCTGGCCTCCGCTGGGAGGGAGTTCTTCAGCTAGGAGGGAGGGAGGGAGGATTAAGATGGGGCCATAACATAGGAGGGTAGCATTGCATGCAGAAGGTGGTAATAATACAGTCTTATTAAATACAAAGGAAGTTTGTTGTCTCAACTTGGGGGTCTTTCACACAGGGTTTTTTTTAGCAATCATTTTGTTGTTGTTTAGTCGTTAAGTCGTGTCCGACTCTTCGTGACCCCATGGACCAGAGCACGCCAGGCCCTCCTGTCTTCCACTGCCTCCCAGAGTTGGGTCAAATTCATGCTGGTAGCTTCGATAACACTGTCCATCCATCTCGTCCTCTGTCGTCCCCTTCTCCTCCTGCCTTCACACTTTCCCAACATCAGGGTCTTTTCCAGGGAGTCTTCTCTTCTCATGAGATGGCCAAAGTATTGGAGCCTCAGCTTCAGGATCTGTCCTTCCAGTGAGCACTCAGGGTTGATTTCCTTCAAAATGGATAGGTTTGTTCTCTTTGCAGTCCAGGGGACTCTCAAGAGTCTCCTCCAGCACCACAGTTCAAAAGCCTCAATTCTTCGGCGGTCAGCCCTCTTTATGGTCCAGCTCTCACTTCCATACATCACTACTGGAAAAACCATAGCTTTGACTATGCAGACCTTTGTTGGCAAGGTGATGTCTCCGCTTTTTAAGATGCTGTCTAGGTTTCTCATTGCTTTCCTCCCAAGAAGCAGCCGTCTTTTAATTTCGTGACTGCTGTCACCATCTGCAGTGATCATGGAGCCCAAGAAAGTAAAATCTGTCACTGCCTCCATATCTTCCCCTTCTATTTGCCAGGAGGTGATGGGACCAGTGGCCATGATCTTAGTTTTTTTGATGTTGAGCTTCAGACCGTTTTTTGCACTCTCCTCTTTCACCCTCATTAAGAGGTTCTTTAATTCCTCTTCACTTTCTGCCATCAGAGTGGTATCATCTGCATATCTGAGGTTGTTGATATTTCTTCCGGCAATCTTAATTCCACCTTGGGATTCAGCCAGTCCAGCCTTTCGCACGATGTATTCCGCATATAAGTTAAATAAGCAGGGGGACAATATACAGCCTTGTCGTACTCCTTTCCCAATTTTGAACCAATCAGTTGTTCCATATCCAGTTCTAACTGTTGCTTCCTGTCCCGCATATAGATTTCTCAGGAGATAGATAAGGTGGTCAGGCACTCCCATTTCTTTAAGAACTTGCCATAGTTTGCTGTGGTCCACACAGTCAAAGGCTTTTGCGTAGTCAATGAAGCAGAAATAGATGTTTTTCTGGAACTCTCTGGCTTTCTCCATAATCCAGCACATGTTAGTAATTTGGTCTCTAGTTCCTCTGCCCCTTCGAAATCCAGCTTGTACTTCTGGGAGCTCTCGGTCCACATACTGCTGAAGCCTACCTTGTAGGATTTTGAGCATAACCTTGCTAGCGTGTGAAATGAGTGCAATTGTACGGTAGTTGGAGCATTCTTTGGCACTGCCTTTCTTTGGGATCAGGATGTAGACTGATCTTTTCCAATCCTCTGGCCACTGCTGAGTTTTCCAAACTTGCTGGCATATTGAGTGTAGCACCTTAACAGCGTCATCTTTTAAGATTTTAAATAGTTCCACTGGAATGTCATCACTTCCACTGGCCTTGTTGTTAGCCATGCTTTCTAAGGCCCACTTGACTTCACTCTCCAGGATGTCTGGCTCAAGGTCAGCAACCACACTGTCTGGGTTGTCCGGGACATCCAGATCTTTCTGGTATAATTCCTCTGTGTATTCTTGCCACCTCTTCTTGATGTCTTCTGCTTCTGTTAGGTCCCTCCCATTTTTGTCCTTTATCATGTCCATCTTTGCACAAAATGTTCCTTTAATATTTCCAATTTTCTTGAACAGATCTCTGGTTTTTCCCTTTCTATTATTTTCCTCTATATCTTTGCACTGTTCATTTGAGAAGGCCCTCTTGTCTCTCCTTGCTATTCTTTGGAAATCTGCATTCAATTTTCTGTAACTTTCCCTATCTCCCTTGCATTTTGTTTCCCTTCTCTTCTCTGCTATTTGTAAGGCCTCGTTGGACAGCCACTTTGCTTTCTTGCATTTCTTTTTCTTTGGGATGGTTTTTGTTGCTGCTTCCTGTACAATGTTACGAGCCTCCATCCATAGTTCTTCAGGCACTCTGTCCACCAAATCTAGTTCCTTAAATCTGTTCTTCACTTCCACTGTGTATTCATAAGGGATTTGGTTTAGATTATACCTGACTAGCCCAGTGGTTTTTCCTACTTTCTTCAGTTTAAGCTTGAGTTTTGCTATAAGAAGCTGACGATCAGAGCCACAATCAGCTCCAGGTCTTGTTTTTGCTGACTGTATAGAGCTTCTCCATCTTTGGCTGCAGAGAACATAATCAGTCTGATTTCGGTATTTCCGATCTGGTGATGTCCATGTGTAGAGTCGCCTCTTGTGTTGTTGGAAAAGAGTGTTTGTGATGACCAGCTTGTTCTCTTAACAAAACTCTATTAGGCTTTGCCCTGCTTCATTTTGAACTCCAAGACCAAACTTCCCTGTTGTTCCTTTTATCTCTTGACTCCCTACTTTAGCATTCCAGTCCCCTATAATGACAAGAACATCTTTCTTTGGTGTCAGTTCTAGAAGGTGTTGTAAGTCTTCATAGAATTGGTCAATTTCAGCCTCTTCAGCATGGGTGGTTGGTGCATAAACTTGGATGACTGTGATGTTGAAAGGTCTGCCTTGGATTCGTATTGAAATCATTCTATCCTTTTGAGATTGTATCCCAGTACAGCTTTTCCCACTCTTTTGTTGACTATGAGGGCTACTCCATTTCTTCTACGGGATTCTTGCCCACAATAGTAGATATGATAATCGTCTGAATTGAATTCGCCCATTCCCGTCCATTTTAGTTCACTGATGCCCAGGATGTCAATGTTGATTCTTACCATCTCCTGCTTGACCACATCCAGCTTACCAAGGTTCATAGATCTTACATTCCAGGTTCCTATGCAGTATTTTTCTTTGCAGCATCGGACTTTCCTTTCACTTCCAGGCACGTCCACAGCTGAGTGTCCTTTCGGCTTTGGCCCAACCACTTCATTAGCTCTGGAGCTACTTGTACTTGTCCTCCGCTCTTCCTCAGTAGCATGTTGGATGCCTTCCGACCTGAGGGGCTCATCTTCCAGCGTCATATCTTTTAGCCTTTTGTTTCTGTTCATGGGGTTTTCTTGGCAAAGATACTGGAGTGGCTTGCCAGTTCCTGCTCCAGGTGGATCGCGTTTAGTCAGAACTCTCCACTATGACCTGTCCGCCTTGGGTGTCCCTGCACGGCATAGCCCATAGCTTCTCTGAATTACTCAAGCCCCTTCGCCACGACAAGGCAGCAATCCGTGAAGGGGTTAGCAATCATATTGCACCATTATTGCTGTTTTCTTATAACAGTATCTCAGAGACAGATACGTTAACATTTTCGCCTTGGTTTGTTCATGTTTAAGGTGTCTGTAGGTGTGATTTCTTTAGCTCTCAGTTCCTACACTGTGTAAATGAGACATTAATGGGTGGAAGAGAAGATGCTAATATCTGGACAGTTTTGTGTCAGCCTGGGACTGTGTATGTGCTATGACTTAGAAGCAATTTGGCTTTGTTTACTCTCTTTCAGAGAGAATGCAAGAATAATGGTCTATTTTGCGGTGCCCTGCTAGGCACCGCAAAAGACAGCAGGGCTTATTGTGCTCTGTTCTTGCTGGTTCCGACAGATCCGTTCAGAGCTCTGGTTGTTTTGATTGATCACCTTTTGTATGTAAGAAAGACGTGAGGCAATATGATGTTTGTCCACTGTAGGGGGCAGAACAATCCTTTCGTGCAGAAGGGCCTTTTCTGGATAGTTGCCTGTCCACTTCCATAGCATTGCCCTTTCTTGACCAAGCCATGTGGGCGATGCTTGGCTTCTGGGTTCCTTGAGGCTGAGGCACTGTGGAAGGGGTGGCCAAAAATCATTTACACAAAACTCCCAAAGCCAGGTATTCTGGTGCAAGTGCTATACTATGGCTGGAGTCCAGTAGTAAGTCACAGCTGGAAAAGATCCACTGAATCGGTGGAACTTACAGAACAGTTGACTCACCAAATCCTTGGTGATTCAATGGGCCTAACTCTGCTTGCAACTTACTAGTGAATTTCATCTTCTGCCAGTAGAGCATTGTGCTCTGCTATTGTAAACAGCATACTAGCCACAGTCTTTTAGGGCAGCCTTCCTTTTCCAGCTGGTGCACCTCCTAATGTAGTGGGCTACAAGCCTCATCATCCAACACATCTGGATAGCACACCAGTTGGGGAAGGCTATTTTAGGACCTTTCCAGAGATTACCAAGGCTCAGATATATCTGGAAGTTTTTTCCCTTAATTCCAGATGTTGCGTGAGTTTGCAGTACTCTGTAGAAATAGACAAGCTGCCATCTTGGACTACAGCTTTCAGAATCAGTGGCGGCTGGTGACTCCAGTTTTGGGGTTGCAATGAATCCATCTACAGTATCCAAGGTTCTGTTTCGGAAATAGAGTTCAGCACCCTGGCTAGCTCCCGTAAAGTGCAAACTGAAAACCAAAGCGAGCGCTCCTGAAAGTGGAAGCAACCGCCATCACTGTGCAGAATACCTAACTCTGCATGGCCAGGGACCATGCTATGTGAGGTTTTCTGGGAGCTGTAGTTCAAAAAAGGAACTTTTCTAATCTCTGATACCCTTGCGGTCAAAAAAATGTACTGTATACATGCTCAGAGGCAAAACCTCTTCTTGAAAGACAGGAACTGCAGAGAAAAACAGCTACAGTTATAATAATATTCATTAGTACAACACTGGCCTTTCCAGTACGCTGAAAAAGACTTCAGTCACAGGAACAAAGGAGGGTGTTTGTTCATGCACCCTAATAGTCTCTTCTGTAAATGACAGCTGCTCCGCAGGGTTTCAGATCTCTCACAGCCTGGCTGGCAAGAGATGTTTGGAACTCTCTGCGTAGAGCACATTTGCTACGACTGACTTCCGGCTCCTAACCCTGAATCTGGTGAAGCAGATGCCAATGCTGGGGCAGGTTCTCCAACTGGAGAATGTGTTCTGTTTCCTTCCATATCAGTCTCAGCTGTGCCAATTAGAGATGCCAGACTTTTCTCCTGGCAGGGCTCCCATTGCTTTAAGAGCAGCCCAAGAAACATAAATCTGCAACCGGCACTTTTCCTGTCACCCACAAATGGCACCTGTTGAATTTTGCTTTCTTTATTAAATCATTTCTATCCCACTTTTTCTGCCCAAAGAAAGTATTCGCAGCAGCTCACATTCACAATGAAACACTATAAGCACAGAAAAACAGCATCAAAGATACTGAATCCCAGCTTGGCACAGGGCTGTCAGAAGACACAGCAAGCCAGGAACCAATCTAGTGAAAGAAGTTGTCAACCGTAATGTAAAATGTGATTCAGGAAGAACTGTCAGGATCTGTTCATCTCCAGGAAAAAAAATCATAGCAGGTTCTAAGAATATGCAATATTACTTTTTCATTTTTAGGGTCAATCTATTGCTTTTCCATCCCATTTGAAAGAAGCTTCTGGTCCTTTAAAAACAACAACAACAACTCCTCTATAATAGTGTCTTTGCCTCTTTTCATATTTAAGAAGCAAGTTGTGGATGCATCACAAATCTTCATTTAATTTCACAACACAGTAAGCTCCACTGTGCCTTGTTTTCAAGAAAGGACTAACAGCTCCTTCCAAAAAGTGTTCTCAGTAAATTTGGAAGTTTGACAAGATTGATCAAGCACACAAAGAGATCTCAGAACTGTGGGTCAGAAAAATAACTTTTTCCCACTTGTCTCTACTGAAGCAGAAGCATGTAGATTCAAATAAAGTTCCTCTGTTCCATGAACCATGTTTTAGACTATAGTTTCCATGCCTTTTGCCATTGGCCATGTTGGGTGGACAGGAATTGTAGACTAAAGCATCTGAAGGATCAGAGTTTTCTCCATCTTTGATTTTGACCAGTGGTTCCCATCCTTGGGTAGCCCAGATGTTCTTGGACTGCAACTCCCAGAAACCCTGGCCAGCAGAGCTGGTGGTGAAGGCTTCTGGGAATTACAGTCCAAGAACATCTGGGTTACCAAGGTTGGGAACCACTGATCTTAGAGCCTGATGCCTTAATATAGAAACACTCTCTGTTGTGTTAAGGAGCGGGAGTCCCAGCAATGGTGAAAGGCATTTTCAGAAAAATTAGAGGCTTATGTCTCTGAAACCAAGGAAGATACATGCTTTGACCAGGCCCTACATGGCCATTCCTTCCTAAAGTTGATGGAAAAAACAGATCCAAAAACCAATTTCTGCTAGTTCAATTATTCAAGGATTATTTACTGACCTATAGCCATGTCTGACATTTATTGGCTTTCAGCCAAATCTATCCACTGAGGAATGTACCTTGCACTGTGATATCCTGGCCAAGTTACAAGTAAGTGAAAAATGATATAAATGAAAAATGATATTTTGAGATTCTATGAGCTGCTTATACAGTTACTACCTTTCTTTCTTTATTTGTAACAGAATGTTGCACAATTTAAGAAAGTATACAGTACAACGCTTCTGGAAGTGAAAGATTGGCCAGCCGCACGCGGATGCCTAAGTGTACTTTTATTGCTTTCCCACTCTTCAGGAAGGCTCCTTCTAAGTCTTCTGGTTACTAACTGACTCAGGCTTATCTCTCGCCTGTCCCCCAAATAATCAAGAAGAATCAAAAGCAAATATTGTATAAAATGCAGAGTCGATTCATTGTGCTGCAACATCCATGTCAGAGAAAAGTGTATGCCATCAAACTTCAAGCATCATTCTGGGAGTTGATATGGCTCTAATCAGAGGGGTATGAAGAATTTGCTTTCAGAGATTCGACATGGGATGGGAGGGAAGGAGAATCTTTTGAAGAAACGGTAACCTCAGAAGCTGAAGAGTTTTATCATTGTTGTAGTTTTATCAGACAGTCTTGAATAGAGATGGGGGTATTTGTATACGAATATCCTGCACAGGTGGAAATAACGTGGGTCCGGCCACATGGGGCTGGACTGTCCATTCACAATTTCGCCGCTGCCACCGGCTTCGCGGTGCCTTCCTATCGCGCCATTGTCCGCAATCGATTACCCAGTCCTGGCAGGAGGTGGGATGACAAGCCTCTCTGCTAGATCGGAGAGTGGCTAATCCATTGAGGAGAACAGCGCAATAGGAAGCTGCCACGGAGCTGGCGACAGCAGTGAAATCGTGAGTGGACAGTCCGGCCCCATGGGGGCGGACCCTCGTTATTTCCATCCCCATCTCTAGTCTTGAATAAAATGAGGAAGGGCCATGTTGCTTATTACAAATGTATATATTCTGAACCAAGGTATACTTTACAAACAGCCTATCACTGGAATCCATTACTGGTCCAAAGATATGATATGAGAAGGCCTTCATGAATGAATGGCCACTCATATATGTAAAGAAATCCTGTGTTTCCCTCCCAATGACCAATCACAAAACTGAGCAAACTAATTTGCAAGCCACAGGACATATGAAAAGCTCTTGCTCTGACTATCAGGATGCTTCAAGCCCTTAAGGATTTCCCTCTTCTAATGGCATGCTCTCTGTAACAAATACTTCAGCCCTATGACACGGCACACATAATGTCTGAAGTGTTAGCAGCAATACCTAGTGAGATGAAAGATGGGCCAGCCCTATCATTAGACAAAGTAAGGCATCTGCCTTAAGGAACAGATGCTGAGTGGGCAGGATGAGGCAACAAAGTACTGAAGGACAAGGTGGTATGTGCCTTTCCTACATTCCTTAGGCTGCCTGGCTGCCCTCATAGTGAAGGATCCTTTTTTTTTAATCAGTATGAAAGTAAGATTCTTCAAAGTTAAAATACAATTCTTGCATAGAATCAGGGTTGGGCACCATCTTGTCCTCTGCTTCAGGCAACAAAAGTTCTTAAGTCAGCCCTACAGATGAGATATAGGGAAATGCAGGAGGAATATACAGTGAGGAGGGATTTAAAAAGCTGGACATAAGAGAGAGAGAGGGAGAGAATGCGGATATCGAGTGTCACAGTTGGAATGCTACCATTTAAAACATGAGCAAAACCTCCAGCAGGATCCAAAACCAATCAGACAGATAGGAAGTAGGCCAGTATCAACGTGAAAGAGGCTATCCCTCCACATTTAGTTTTAAATGCATCTTTGTTGAAAGGAGGTCTGCTTGATTCCCCAGTATTTCTTACATCTATTGCTTCTATGTACAAACGAACTGACTCACCGTATTCAGCAGAAGAGAGCGCTCCTATGTACATCAGACAGCGAATGAAATCAATACCCCTTACTTAGGCAAAGTGCTGAGTGGGCCCATGCCATTAATAGCACGCAAGGGAGAAAGCAACCTCTCTTCACAGGCAGCCATAATATTTGCAAAGGGCTTTTTTTCTCCTTTAACTGAAGGAAAATTTGAAGACTGATTAATACATTGGGTGGGTGGGGGGAATGAAGATGTTACCAAACTGTCTGGAGGTCAAGTAAGAAGGAACAAGGAAGGAAGAGAAGAGAATGCACTTTGTTGCTCTTGTTCTTGTATTTTCAAAGGAAAAACATTCTTCCTAGAAGTCAGGAGTTCATTAAGCCCATGGTCTTCATCTTAGGAATGAATTTAATTGAAGGCCTCAATGGCTTAAAACAACTAGCTGATGTCATTTATTTATTTTTGTAGTTTTATGTTTTTTCCTCCCTCCCCATTTTTAAAAATCATCTATCCTGCAGAAGAATGCTGTAGAACTCAAAAGCTTGCATGTTTTGTGAAACCATAGTTGATTCTAATAAAAATATTGCTCATCTGAGGACTATAGTGCTTTACTGCTTATTGGGCTTCAGAGAGACAGATAACCATCCTATATTCAGAATGGATGGGTTCTGGGGGGGTGTAGCTTTGAATCTGCATGGAATTTCTGTGAAATAATAGCTGGATCTGAATAGTGTAGCTAGCCCTGCAGGAACCCCAAATCAAGATTATCAAGGGACAGAAAAACAGAAATAAGAATTAGAGGGGGGGGGGGGGGTCCACAGTAGTGACTCAGAAGTACTTCTGTTCTCTTCTCTCATTTTGATGGAAATCATCCAGTGCTTCACAGAAAATATGATCCTCTTGATCCACTTGTCTAGAAATTTAGTAATAAAATTATCTTCAATAAAGTGTGGGTATTTATCGTGGCTTCTTATATTCCAAAGAAGAGAGAGGATGTCATAACACATTTAATTAGCCTTACCCACAAGTAAAAATAGCTCTGCTAGGATTATGCAAAGTTTATTAATATGTGAAGCCAAGAAACTAATTATGATGCTATCTTTTTGCAGACAGACCAGAATTCCATTAAATGTTAGTTTCCATCTAAGACCCAATTTCTGTATGGTAATCTTCTCATAATTATATAAAATATTAATATACTTCAGACTTCACCATTTAAATAAAATCAACAGTATATGGAGAAAGTGCAATTTAGTGTACTTAAATTGATATTGCTGTTCTCTAAGTGCTCTCTATTGATTTGATATACTGGGCACAACACACTCCTAAAATAGTGTAGCTAGGGAGGATTCAGGGAAGGGCTAAATAAAATTGACAAGAGGTGTACTTAACATTTATTTTAACTATGAACAAGGGGGCAGATGCTTCTGCTGTGTCCTTTCATTGGACTACAGAGAGAAGAAAGTGTAGCCTAAGCCACTGCCATTGTTTCTGGTGTCCCTCACCTTCCTCAGCAGTGGTAGTGGCTGACATGCCCCTCGAAGAAGAGAAAGATGTAAAATGAAGCACCAAGTCTCATGATCCATTGTGGACATCTTCCCAAAGTAGCTCAGACCAACATCTAACTCACCCTACTTCCTTTTCAGTGGGTTTGCCTATGTTCCCTCAAGACTTCCAGATGTCACTCCCAGGCAAGCGTTCTATAATGTTAATAGTTTATGTATCTTATTCCTCTGTTTCTTACTACTGAATCAGTAGCTTTCATTCCTGGAAATATTTCTGCAGTTCTGCATTTCAAAAATGGAATGGTAACATCTGGAAGATTTACACATGTTTATTTTAAGGAGCCAAGAATCCTGGAGAGGACTATGAATTGTGCTGTTATATTTTTCTTTGGAAAATAACCTGTGGGATCACTACAAAGGATCCAACTCACAACAGTTGAAATGGCCCTGAATGCACCATTGCACAAAAATGCAACAGGTTACATTGATGCATGTTGGGAGAAATACAGAGACAAAAACTGGTGTTTAAGAAAAAATTTGGCTGTGTCACAGTCATGTGCTAAGTAAAGCACAATAGGAATGTGGCCCAGGACTCAAGATCGACCTTAGGGGTGGGCAGCTGGGTGGCAACTCAGAGTGCCAAGCTAAAGGGGGCATCAAACTCAGTTGAGGGAGTGCCAAGCTGTGCTGAAGGCAATGCCACCTAAGGGAAGAATTCTTGCTGAGCGATTTAGGGTGTGACAACCTTAACAATAATGTGGGAAATGCTGCTGCTGCTTCCTTTCTTGGGGCCTTCTGATTCCTCAGATCCTCTTCAGCTGAAGTTCATGCAAAGACTGAGTTAGGCAGGGTCAATAAAAACCCAACAGGAGCCCAGCCCCCTCTAGCCACCCAAGCCAGGTCCTAACTGGACGGTTCAAATTGAGGTTTCTGATTTGCCAGTTCAAACATGGGTTCTGCAACTGCTGACACAGCTGCAAGGGACTCTGGGAGCTGGTTTGATAGAGAAAACAGTGGCTCAATCATTCACTCTTCCAGCTGCCATGCCACAAACCAGGCCCTGAGAAAGTTGTGAGACCTAGACATCTTGTGTTTAGTGTGCTTTGCTTTGTGGTTTGTCACTGGAAAGCAAAAACAGGCTTAAGTCATAAGTCTGATTGCCAATGGACAAAACGTATCTCTGAGGAAGTCATGTTGTGGGAGAGAAAACTAGTTAATCCTTGGGAATACATATTCTCCTTAATACTTCATTTGTTATGGAGGCATTGCAGATCTCATGTTCATACCCCTGAAGTGGTGGGTTCAGTTTCCAGAAGTTCCGCATAAGTTCTTATTCAAAAAGTAGGAACATTAGCTGTGGGGAGAGGCTACAGAAAGGCAAATGTAGAGGAGATTCAGTTTCCCTCAGGCATGTACCCCTTTTGCTATGAAAAGCAGACTTCCCATTCTACTTTAAATCTTATTGGGGCACAGACCGAGATAAATACAAAAACAGATCTTCTGTCCTCATAGGTAGTTTATGACACAGTGACATTCCCAAGTGGACTCTAGGAGGATGACAGAAACTCTTCCAAAATGTTAACAGATTCATAAGTAAGCCTTTTTACCATCCAAAGAGTGAAATAAAAGTGACAAGCCTCTGGTTCTGTCATGACCTGAGTCTTGAGTCATAGATAGTTATAGAGATTGTAAGAAGGAAATCTGCTAATTGTTGTGAGAGGCCATTTCCTCAGAATAACTGTAAGGATATCTCTGTCATGCAAAAGCAGTAACAGGTAAGGATATCCTTGTTGCAGAAAAACAGTCCTGCAGGTGGAACTGAAAATAAAAATAATACAGGAAAACACATTTTCCTTTCATCTTTCACTTCTAGAATACATGCTTTAAACTTTGAGGAACTAGCTTTGAGTGCTGCCCATCTAATAGACGTGCACAACCAGCACTTTTCTGATGAACAAGACACATGCCGATCATGCAATGCCAGGTTCAACAACTTGACCTGAGCTTAAATGGTGTATTAATAGTTAGCACTAGAGTAAGAAATGGTGCTGCAAGCAACTGATAAATGTGGATCATTGACCTTTGAAGCCGTTTGCATGAAAGCATGAGAACACATCAAACTACGATGAACCCCAGCTGTCACTGGTGTTATCCTCACTGTTCCCTCTTGTTAATGCTGCACTTGGCCAGGCACAGCTAGTAATGTAATCTCCTGTTATATTTAAGTCTTTCTGTTCTGGAAGCTCTGAAGGAGCTCTGAAGTCAAGGCTACAAACGTAGGCGGTGAGTGTTTGGTGAGAGCTAGGAAATTAAACATTTCCTTATACCCACTCCCAACCCGGCACTCTCCAGATGGGTTGGACTACAACTCCCACTATCCCCAGCAGCATGTACTATGCATCTGATTCACTTGTTCTGCTTTGCCTGTCCCACCCACCCCGTTTTATTGAAAATATAGCAAGGCCCAGCATTCCCCCCCCCCCCCCGCGTAATTCAAGTGATATATTTTAAGGATTGTCCATACTGATCTTTGTCCTGCTATGTGGATTACGTTGTGGATGGATACAACTGCGGTTTTTGCCAATGTTCACATTATGTTCTTGCTTGTACCAATTTGGGTGATCTTTTCATGAGCTTTTCTGATTATTTTTGTTCAGCTTGACATGTATGGGTTTTGTTGTTGCAGTGTGTTTTGCGTTTCTTTAGGTTGGTATTATACAGTACAGTACAACATATCTGCCTTCTGCACTTTTGATCATCATGTCTTCTGATCTCAGTTCATAATGTCACCAATAAGACATGACATGAATGTGGCTACCTTCTCCTAGTTCTTGCCTCTCGGGCATTCCACCACCATTCCTGACAAACCTCTGATCTCAGCCCTTGACAGCAGAGGCTCCCTCCACTCCATATCTCCTAAAGAAATCAGCTATCTTTCACACCAGCTCCTTAGAAAACTTTGGGGTCATCCTTTAAAGAATGATCCTCTGGTTGTAGAGGGGCTGTTTATTAGCAATCATTGACAACATCTAATCTCAGGCCTTGACAATGGAGGCACACTCGCCTCCTTATTGCCTTTGGGAGAATATGTGTGTTCTGTGTCCTCAAGTTGGAACTGACTTATAGTGACCCTAACAGAGCTTTCAAGGTAAGTGAGATATTTAAGGAGTGGTTTTGAGTTTCCATGGCCAAGTGGGGATTCTCCAGAGTCCTAGTCCATCACTCTATCCACTACACCAGTGGGGGCAAACCTTTTTGGGCTCGCGTGCCCAAAATGAGGGGGGGGGGGGGAGAAACCAGTGGCTGTCGTGCCGCCCGGAAGTCCGGAACCGGAAGTGGTGGTTTCAGGGGGAATCATAGGGACGGACCCAGAGGACCAGGAACAGGAAGTTTAAGGGGGAATCATAGCGACGGACCCAGAGGACCAGGAAGTGGCAGCGGAAGGGGGAATCCCGGCTGCAGCCGGCTCATAAGGTTTGCCTCCACAAGGGACGGTGGGTGGGCCAATACCTCGCGTGCCATAAGAAAGGGCTTCACGTGCCACCTGGGGCACACGTGCCATAGGTTTGCCATCACTGCACTACACCATACTGGGAGAATAAATCAAAGATATAGGTGGGGAGCCACAGAGTCACAAAAACTGCAGTAGAAAACAAAAGTGACACAGCAACAACAACAGGTGCATGTGAGTGTGAATAAGAAGAAGAAAAAGGAGCTGCTACTCTGATCATGGGATTAGCTTGCAAAATGGAAAAAGTGATGAAGTTTTAGTCTACCATTCCTCATCTTCTTTCTGGGAAGTCAGTCTCAAGGTGGAGTGGCACTGATGAAAACATGAATAACTCCGGATTGATTTTGAGGGCAAGTCCCTAGTTACATATCCACATGTCAAAGCCCCTAAATTAGCAGCATGCAATAACATGTGGCAGGCTATGCCCAGTTTGCTCTATAGCAGGGATGGGTAATGTGTGGCCCTTTGGATGCTGTTGTATAACACAAAGCATAATGGTAGGAAAAAGCTATAGAATGTAACCACATCCAACAACGGAGAAAGTGAGGAACTTAAAAAAAAATAATCTCTGTCTCATCTAAATTCCATTTTGATTTGGTGGTAATTTGGCTTCATGAGAAGCCCTACCCCGTATGTTTTGCTCAGGATATTCCACTGCATCTTTGGTATAACACAAGAAAGATTTTGCAATTTATATATGCTGAGTTTTTGTTTAATCTGTTACTCCTCCATTCTTGACTGAGAAAATATGCTTTTGGTGCATTTAATGAATCATCATAGGTCTCACATGCAGTCTACAATTAAAAACAGAGATAAATGTGTATCTGAAATAGTACAATCAATTCATTCTGAGCTGATTAATCAAGGTGAAATCTAAGGTATCTCTTCTAAACTGATCATTTGATCCGCAACACTGTAGTTCTCCTTTTGATAGAAGGCAGCATATTTTGTGATTCATATCCATACCCGCTGACATAATTGCAAGCTAATTCTATGTTAACACCTACATGTACAACTTGCTTTCTTTCATGTATTGTATGTTTGATTGTTTTTTAATCCCACCCAGATCCTGGCAGATCCTAGAGCGTTTCTAAGCAGCGGCAACAGAAATTGCCTTCTTAAATAGCTTCCCATACAAAGTCACGATTATCCTCAATTTTACTCACATATATTTAATTTCAGACTTTTTCATCTTGCTAAGCTAGTCAGAGGTGGGGATGAAAATCAAAGCACGACGGAGGAAACGAAAGATCTAAAATCCTTTTGCTTTATGCAAATCCTACAGTATTTTCACACATGAAGGAAGAAATGCAACTCAGCAACTCTTTCTAACCATTGACATTTCAAAAATGACACATAACAAGCATGTTAGCATACTTCTGTTACACATATCTGTTCAAGCCTGAAAGGGGTGGCAGGTTTTGAGTGAGACGTTTCTGAGAATTTCTGCTAGAGGGAAAGAATCTGCTCCCCATAAACTTTATATCCAACACTTTTTGGTAAGCATGAGACAGACATTCAGACACCCATTCAACCTACCTGCATCTGAACTACCTCACAGTTTTGCTTTGAAGGTAAAGAGGGCTGTGTAAGCAGCCGTGAGCTTCTTGGAGGAAGTGTAAGATATAAATGTACCAAATAAAACTAAACACATTTATTTATTGGCATCTTATACTTCTTAATTGCTATGTATTATTTACACTTGTATCCCATCTTTGCCCTAGTCATTAGACAGTTCACCTCACTTTCGTTTTGTCACAAGAACACTCTGGGAGAGGTCAGGCAAAATGACAGTCCCAATGTCAACCATTAAGTTTCATGTCTCAGCAGGGATGGGAACCTGGACCTCCTAAGTCCCCGTCTGACACTTGAAATACTTTGCAACATTGGCTTTCCAGGCAAACTTCACAAAGCAATTTACATCAAGGTATTAAAATATGCATCACTTTTTCTGGTTGTTCCTCTCCTACTAGAGGATGGATGTCATCATGGCCACGTTCTCTTTAAATGTGCCAACTGAGAAATTGACCCAAAGTTATGATTTGGCTTACGCTAAGCAACAGGATTTCAGCCCTTGTCTCAGTCTGTCTTTCGCACCATTCTCTGATAGTTGTTCCCCTTCTGCTTTTATTTCCTTAAAAGAAATGTTATCACTTCAATAGATTTCCAGTAATGAACTGGCGCCATGACGCCCCCTGCTGTATCACACATTGCCATGGCAAGTATAAGAATTCAATCTCTGGCAAAGGAACACAACGGCAGCATTAATCCCACTGGGGGGAAAGCCCTCAGAAAAACAGATGGACCCACATAAAGCTTCAGGGCATACAATTCCCACGAAGGCTTGCTCCAGTGGATGCACTTCCTGATACTGCTGGTTCACAAATATACCAGGTGACACCACAACCATTGGAAAAAGAGGCAATTGCCACCAGCACGGGCATGGTGCTGCCACTTTATGTGATTTTGTGTCTCTGCCCAAGACTTTTTAAAAGACCAAAACATTAATGGGCTGGAGGGAGGTTGAGGGGACACTACAAAGAAAAGGTAATGGAAAGAATGGGGAATGGGAGGGAACGTGGGCAGATGGAATTCCCAAGTAGAATGGTGAGAGTGAGCATAGTCCCCGTCTGTAATGCTGTAAGAAAAGAGGTCGTACTCTCAGGGAAGTAGACATTCAAAGTCAACGGAGATCATTAGTTTATACCGGCATGGTCACAGAAGTGAACCCACAGTAATTAGGATTATCAGAGGTGACTATACAGTAGCTGCCGGGTGAAAAACTGCACATAAAAGCATGGTTTGGTCTGAGGTAATAATGGGTTAGCATTTGTACCATGTGAAGTGAGCAGAGTGAAGCAAAAGTAACATTTTTTTTTCTACTGGTGTAGATCCAGCCTTGGTCTGTCAGCCATGTTCTCCTACACCACAACTCCTTTCCATCTGTTGTGTCGTCCAAACTGCTGTTTCTCTTCCTGTAGCCTTTCTTCTACTTTTACGGAGTAATAGGCAAGCTGATTCAGTGCACCTGACAGTCACCAACAGGCTGTCCAAGTCAGTTGCATCCCTGAGACCAGGAGCTGGGGCCTTGTGAAGTCACAAGGGTGAGGAAGTTCACTGCCAGCCCTCAGAGTAATCCCCCCCCCTTCCCAGAGTTTGCACTGCTGCCGCCTGGGCTGATGCAACAGGAAGGATAACAAGTTGTGACCCTGGTACTCCACTCCCTGTCTTGCTCTAAATGGCATGAGGAACCCAATCACATTCACCCACCAACCTCTCTCCAGCCCCCTCCTGCCCCTCACTCCTGACTTTTTGGTGTGCTAATGCTGCATAGGCACAACACAAACACATGCACACACACACAGTTTCATGCTGACTAGTGAGCACTGGCATCAGCTGAGGACAGGTAAAAACAGCTGCTGAGGCTCTAGAGCCACCTCATGCATGCACAAAAATCAAACTTTCTCCTCTAGTGCTGTTTACCTGAGAACTGTCTCTCTGCCTGGAGACCTTGAGAAGCATACCCATCTCCTGAGAGTTCAGCTGGTGCTCTGAGATCTGGGAAGACTCTTCACATGCCACCAACTTAATATTTGCCTGCAAGGGCAAAGATTTAACACACCAGGTGGGGGGATTCAACAGTTATGGGGTAACACAAGAACTTCCCTGCAGTGCCTTGTTATATCTACTTGGTACCAAAAATGTTATAGGGGACTTTCTTGACAGATGAAAAATTGCATATCTTAGGACAGTGGCATTTTGGTTTGTCTTCTCAGTGCAACAATTTAACGCTTACATTTATATACTGCCATTCCTCCAGGGAGGCTAAGGTAACATACATGGCTTTCCTCCTCCCCACTTCATCTTTGCAACAGCTTTGTGAAATAAGTCTGGATAAGAATGAGAGAATGGAACAAGTCAAGCAGTGAATTTCACAGCTTAGTGCATGAGTCTTGCATGTCTCAGACTAATACCCAAAGCCCTACACCACTCTGGCTGAAATTGCAGCACAAAATGAACCTGGTTAAGTGCAAAGTAGCTCAAACTAATCTGGTTTTTCCATCAGCAGAATAATAATGCATTAAGATTTTGGTGAAAACTAGACTGTACAAAAGGGATGGTCATTTTTTGTCACTCCCAATGTTATTGAATCACAACTTCCATCATTCTTCATCATAGGGTTGATGAGTACTGGAGTTATGTGGATGTTAATAACAAGAGATGGAACTTTCATATTTTGATAAAAGGGAAAACACAAAAGAGGCCCTTTTTTGTTGTTGTGTTCTTTTGTTGATCCCTGAAAGAGCCTCATAAACATGAATGATTTGTTTTATCATAAAAGAGGCAAATGAAAGTTTCATGTACTTTCCTGTTTCCCTTTTTAATCTTTCTTTCACTCCTCTGTCAAATCACCTTGGAAATTTTTCATCCAATTGCATAATTAGGTCAATGGCCAATCAGAACATCTGGGGGAAGCAGGCATTTTGAATCTGTAAAAGGGCCTGAAAGAGTGCTCTTTGCTTCACACTCGTTCCTTGTGGATGGGATTATGGTCTTCTGCTGAGCCCTGACCTAGGGCATTTATCTTGGATTGTGCTGCCTGCCTGCTGCTGCCTACAGGATGCAAAAAAGAAAAGAAGACTGAGAGAAGTAATCAGTTGGTTGGGGGGGGGGAGAAATTTCCCACAGTTTAAAAGTTTTGGTTTGAGAACGGCTTTTGGTTTTATTTCTTGTCTTTATTTGCTTGCTTGCTTGCTCTTTCTGACTTTTGAGGTAACCATGTACATGTTTCTTATTTTGCATTTCTCTCTCTCTCTGTATATTTGTGTGTGAGGTACTTTCCCTGTTTGCTTGATTTTTTTAGAAGTATATGATTATTTTACAGTGCATTTATTTTGTTAAATATGTATATTCTTGTGGGGCTTGGGGAAGTGTTTTGTTTGCTTCTCTGGGAACGTATAGGTTACAAGGGTGGACTTTGTGAATGTACTAGTGTGTGACTGGACTAAGTAGTTTGTTGTGGTGGTTGGTTGCACTGCTGCCTGCTTTTGAAGTAACTGATTCTCTGTTACGTTGCCTCTCTGTTTTTTTGGAATAGTCTTTAAAGGTTCTTTGGGGGGCGGGGTTGGGTGAGTGCCAGTAAGCACAAATGAGAGAAAAATGAAACAAAAATGACCTGGAAGGGGCAATTCCTTTTGTGTTAAATGAAAGAACAGGTGCACAGAAAACATGAAAACAAAAGAGGCAACCACCATGAAAGAACCTGAAATGAACCAAAAGCAAACGTTTTTGTGGGACACATCCTCATTAATGATTCCCTGCACAGCATATAGTATACACCAGCTTTCTCCACGTTGGTGCCCTCCCAATGTGGTGGACAAGAACCATTGGCAGGACATGATTGCAGAGGCACCCACTACATAGTGCATATACCTATAATTGATACTACATTAAAAAGGATATGCTCCAGACTGAGCAAATTTCTTTATTCACATAAACATTCAGCTTTTCCAGATTTCCTGTTCAGGCAAAGCTCAGTTTAAAACAATATTTTTTAAAAAAAAGCTTATCAAATCATTCTGTTTCTCTCACAGTCGTGACTAAGTGGAAATACTTTCTGTTCTTATCTTTCTTTTAAAAAATATCTAAGGTGATAATTGAGCAAATTTTCCAGTGTGGAACTGAATTGTGCCTCAGCAGAGGTGGCAGGAAACCAAAAAGGCCAGCCTTTTAAATGCAGCAGCTCTGCAGTCTACTGAGACACAGCAAGTCTCTTGAACCTGCTCTCGTGTCAGAAGCAAGGAAGGGGGAAAGAGGGGAAAGGAAATGAGGAGAATGGGCAGGGGGAGAGACACACACAACACCCTGCTCTCTGAAGGCCATTCTGAGATGGCTAGAGTTTCAGTGGACTGCAGAGACATGGCAACTATGGGGGAAAGCATTGCTCACGGCATTCTTTCATTTTTGGCAATCAGATTCCAATAAACAAATACAGTGGTGCCTCCACTTATGACCATAATCCGTTCCAGAAGATGGACGTAACTCGAAATGGTCATAAGTCGAAGCACCATTTCCCATAGGAATGTATTGAAACCCCATTAATCCGTTCTGGCCAAAGAAAAAAATCACACACAAAAAAAATCACTGCAAGACTCATTGGAAACGCGATTAATCCCTTCCGGCCGAAGGGGGGGGGGGGGGAAGAAAAGCAATCAAGCGTGCAAGACCCATTACAAATGCACAGAAAACAAACGGAGCAGATTGGAAATGCACAGAGAACAGAGGGACAAGGTCGGAAATGCAAAGAAAACAAAGGAAAAAGCAAAGGAAGCATGCAGGACCCATCAGAAATGGGGGAAAAAAACCCCAAAAAGCAACCAAACCCCCCAAGACCCATCGGAAATGGGGGGAAACCCCAAAACAAACAAACCCCCCAAGACCCATCACAGCACAGAAACATAACCCCCCACCCTAAAACCACGCTGCAAAAACACCCAGAACAGTTTTTAAAAAGCAGAAAACAGCACCTTACCTTACCTAATAGGCAGTCCCAAGCCTCCCTGCAAACACACACACGCTCACTGAGAAGCAGAAGCCAGGCAGTCCCTCCTTGATCGCACTCACTCTAACCGTCGGGGCGAAAGAGCTACAAAGAAGCAGCCTCTTTCGCCACCTACAGTTAGCAATTTGAATTTCCCGCCTTTTCCCCCTGCCTTTTTCTGTTCATAAGTGGAAGCTCCGGTTGCAAGTAGAAGCAAAATTTTGCGACCAGAGCTGTTCGTAAGTCGAATTGGTCGTAAGTAGGGACGGTCGTAAGTCGAGGCACCACTGTACAAGTTTGCATCACCTACCACAAAACCAGTAGGAGTGAGGTAAAAACTGCAAGGGTGGACATGAATGAGTCAGGTCCAGGTATATCCACACAGCATGTTTTCCAGCTGAAAGCTCAGATGAACACAGTGGCTGATTTGGTGACAGGCTGCCTGAGAAGATTGTGTACACTGTTTCAAGTTCCATAGAATCAAGGTGGGACATCAATGTGATAAATAGATACAAGATTGCACAGATAAAGTTGCTGCCATGAATCTCTTTTAACTGGTAGGATATATATGCGATTGTCACGTTCCCGCCTGTCCCTTGGTTGTTTCACCAAGCAAAGGCACAAGCTACGTGTCATTCAGCTGTCACCAGTTGATTACATCAACTTTATTCACTATTAATCACAGAGGTCCGGGCAACGTATCATTTAAGAACCAAGTAGAAATCGTTTATTGTTACAAGTGATAAAAGTCCAGTCAATGTCCTTAACTCTCAACTAAACAACTTTCTTCCTCCACTCTTAACCGCCTACTCTCTCTCTCCCTCCGTTTCTTCACCCCACTTAACTCCGCCCCTCACCAACTCCTATTGGTGCATGCAAATCTCAACATAAATATACATGAGCAGGGTGAACACTACATCCCTCCCACCCTTACTTAGTTTGTTTTAGGAGGGGAAACTTAACCGTTTGCCCTCATAAACAAATGAAGGTTCATGGAAGAATGCAAATATTAACCTCTTACATTACTAAGGATACAAACCATTATTTTTACTATCACTATACCTACCTCTTAGTTTATTAACATCCAAGCAAATTTTGCACTTTAAGCATATCACATAATTATTACACAAACAGAACAGTTAATATTGAGCTCAGATTTTAAAAAAGGATTTTCTCTAGTCATTTGGCCTTCTAGACAAAGCGTCCGCGACCACATTCTGAGATCCTTTTACACTGTGGATTTAAAAATCAAAGTCTTGCAAAATCAGCACCCATCTTGTAAGTTTGCTGCTATTAGATTTCATAGTTTGTAGCCATACCAAAGGGGAATGGTCGGTACAGAGGACAAATTTCCTTCACCAAATATAGGGCTTCAGCTTTTGCAGCGTCCATGTGATAGCTAGACACTCTTTTTCGATAATGGATAAATGTCTCTCACCAGGTTGGAGTTTCTTTCATAAGTCACTGGATGTAGACTCCCGCTGCCGTCTGTATGGCACAGCATGGCTCCCAGTCCCACATTCAACGCATCCGTGTAAATGATGAACTCACGGTTGAAGTCCGGTGCAATAAGTACAGGTTTTGAAGTCAGTGCCCCCTTCAGACGACCGAAGGCTACCTGGCACTCTGATGTCCACTGGATGTTTTCAGCTTGCTTCTTTCTAGTTAAGTTTGTTAACAGAGCTGCTATCTCACTAAACTTCAGGACAAAGCGACTATAATATCCGACTAACCCAAGGAATGCTCGGATTCTCTTTTTGGAAGTTGGAGTTGGCCAACTATCAATAGCTTAAATGTAATAAATAAATAAATAAAATAGCTTCTATCTTTGCTTCTAGGGGTTTGATCATTCCCCCTCCAACTAGATGCCCTAGGTGCCTTATTTCAGAGTTCCCAACTTGACATTTAGCCGCTTTCACTGTCAAACCGGCATCACATAACCTTTGCAACACGACCTCTAGATGGGATTTATGTTCTTCTCACGTCTGGCTAAAAATACCGATGTCATCCATGTAAGCCATAGTGAATTCTCTCAGGTCATACAGGGTTTTATTTACCAGCCTTTGAAATGCGGCGGGTGCATTTTTTTTTGCCTTCATCTTCACTTTGGAGAATATAATTGACATCATTCATTTTGGAGACCACTGTGTACGGTCCAATCCACGTTAACTGCAACTTATTTCCTTTTATGGGTCTCAACATTAATACTTCTTTTCCAGTACCGAATGTTCTTTCTCAGGCTTTTTTGTCGTACCAACTTTTCTGTCTACCTTGGGCCCACTTTTAAGTTTTCCCCAGCTATCTCTAGGGATCTTTGTAAGGTGTTCATTGAATTATCCATGTATTCTACAATCGACTCAGGGTCCCTTTCTTTATAATCTTCCCAGTTCTGTCGTAAGAAATCTAAAGGCCCTCTTACTTTACAACCAAACAAAAGTTCAAAAGGACTAAAACCTGTGCTTTCTTGGGGAATATCTCGATAAGCATATAGCAGTGGTTGTAATTTATTATCCCAATCATTTGGGTTCTCTGCCACATATGCACGTATCATTCTCATTAATGTTCCGTTAAATTTATTCACTAACCCATTCGTTTGGGGGATGGTAATTTTGCATGGGAAATTCCACAGACCTGCCATACTCCCTTCATTAGTTTGGAAGTAAAGGAAGTTCCTAAATCTGTTATTATTTCTGACGCAAAACCCATTCGGCACATATAACTAATTAACACATCCAACACAGTTTCTGTCTCTATGTTTCTTAGGGGGACTGCTTCTGGGTATCTGTTTGCAAAATCAATAATGGATAAGATATACTTATTTCCTCATCTAGTCGCCCTGGGTAGGGGTCCCACCAGGTCTAGACCTAAACGTTGGAAAGGGGTCGAGATAATAGGCAATGGGCATAGTTCAGCTCTAGTTTTGTCATTTCCAGTACCTCGCTTCTGGCAAGTATCACAGGTTTGCCAATATTGCTTAATTTGCTGCCCCATCCCTGGCCAATTAAAATTCTGTGTGACCCTTTGCTTAGTGCGAGAGATGTCCATGTGTGCTCCAAATACATCTTTGTGTGCTTTTTCCAGAACCTTTTATCGGTATTTAACAGGGACAGTTAGCTGTTTGTGGGGCCCTTCTCCACCCCTACAAGGTTCCATTAAAATCTCCCTGTGCAATATGTCTTGGTCCACACAATACCTCTCTGGATGTTCAGGGGACAGTGGAATGGGATTCTCTTTAACTTTTTCAAAGCAATTATTTAAGGTGCTATCTTCCTTTTGTTCCTTAATAAAGGAGGAACTATTAGGATTATCATCAGCACCAAATCAGCAGTCTTCCTTATTTCAGGATGTTCCCCTAAACCGGGTCTTTCAATGAGAGTTTCAGTGTATTCCCATGCTTTCCTCAGCAGCTACAATCTGCCTCCCCTGAGAGCAAGTTACCATGCAAACACTCTGCACATGCTTTGAGAGATCCAAACCAATCAGACAAGGAGCTGGGATTTGTTCTGACACAGCTACTTTCCATATACCAGACCACCCACGGTAATTCAATGCTACTCTAGCCATTGGCAATACTACAGAATCAGAACCTATCCATTTGAGAGTGATCCTCTCCTGTTCCAACAGGTACTCTTCAGGAATTATGTCCGAGTGACAGATAGTTACTTGGGAACATGAGTCCCTAATTCCCAGATACTTTCTACCATTGATTAAAATCATTTCTCCAGAGCTTTCCAGTAAATCTTGATCACACTGGATTAAATAACATTGTATCACTCTGCCCTCGGGAAGCTCTGGGCTCTATGTCAAGTCCGTTCCCTTAGCAACAGTGCAGCAGTTAGAGGCTTCAACTGCCGATGACTGAAGGGAAAATACCTGTTTAGGCTGACTGAAATTTCTATTTTTATGAGTTTCACATTGGGACCAAAAATGTCCTTCTTTCCCACAAGCATAACATTGCTTATTTGCCTTATGTTCAGAGTAAGGGGATTTATTAGCTTTTCCTTCAGGGTTATTCGATTTCAGTAGACTTTGCTCTGAGAATGAAGGTCTTGCTTTAAAATGGCTTTCCTTAGCCTGAGCATGACTGAGGGAATTTCTACTGGATTGGGATGCTCTCTTACTGACGTCCCAAACATTTCTATCAATTTTTACCTCAGAGAATTGAGGATCTTTGATCTCACTAATAGAATCAGCATATTCAGATGCCTGTTGCACATTTTTAGGATCCTTGTCCTTGACTAGATAACGCAACTCCCCTGGTAAAATTGAATAAAATGGTTCTAATCCAAACACATTTCTCATTTGGTCTAAGGAGGTGACCCTTTCCTGTTCTAGCCACTTATTAAGATACTGAGTTAAATGTGCCCCTAGTTGAGCAAAAGACTCCTTAGGTTTCTTTGAAATTGATTGAAATTTTCTCCTGAGATGCTCTGAATTAATCCCAAATGGGGAATACACCATCTTTCGGTAAGCCTCAAAATCTCTAGCTTGTTCAAGAGGCATCTGTGAATAGATCTCAGCGAAAACTCCCCCCATCTGTGACCTTAAAATTATCATCCTCTCATCATCTTTAACCCTGAAGTCCCAACAAGCTCTCTCAAAGGAAATCAGGAAAGATTCTGGACAACCTCCTTTCCGATATTGGGATAATTTCTTTAGATCGATATTTGAGGGATTTCACACACTGGAATTATTATTATGGGCAGCTAATTCCAATTTCTTCATCTCAACTTGGAACTGCATTTCTCTTTGCCTGGTTTCTTGCTCAAATTCCCTTTTCCTTTCAAGGATTTTTTCTTTTTACAATTCTAATTGGTTTTTCATAGCTAACTCCTTCAGTTTGAATTCCTGTTCTAGCTTCCATTTTTCAAAATCTTGAGAGCTTTGGATATTTTCACCTTCTGAGGCAATTATTACTGGTCCCTCAGTTTCTTCTTCACTTTGAATTTAAGGTTTCCCATTTCCCTCAGCACTTTGGAGCTCAACTTGTGCCTCCATAACCAATTTTTTACTTTGTTTGGGTGGCATAAACAATACAATTTCTTATTAAATTGGACTGGTTCTTTTCCCTCACAAGAGACAAAAGGACCTCTTCTTGGGATTCCTCACAGCTGGGTTCAGAAGCCCCGAAACTAAGTCTTCCACCAGACTCTAATGGGTAACCACTTCTTATGCCACAGATCCTAACCCCTTTTCCCTCCAGACTCAAGAAAATTCAATTTCACACTGGATTGTTTTGGATCTGACCGCTATACCACCAATTTGTCACGTTCCCGCCTGTCCCTTGGTTGTTTCACCAAGCAAAGGCACAAGCTATGTGTCATTCAGCTGCCACCAGTTGATTACATCAACTTTATTCACTATCAGTGACAGAGGTCCGGGCAAGGTATCTTTTAAGAACCAAGAAGAACTTGTTTATTGTTACAAGTGATAAAAGTCCAGTTAATGTTGTTAACTCTCAACTAAACAACCTTCTTCCTCCACTCTCAACCACCTACTCTCCCTCTCCCCCCTCTCTCTTTTTCTTTCCCCCCACTTAACTCTGCCCCCACCGACTCCTATTGGTGCATGCAAATTTCAACATAAATATTCATGAGCAGGGTGAAAGCTACAGCGATGTTAGTCCACAGTAAATGGAAGAAAGCTAGAATGTTGTACGGCTAACCATGATTTATGCTATTTTCAAAGATGTAGTCAGGTTAGCAGTATTAAAGGGGGAAAGTGAAAAGAATGCAAGAGAGAAAATGCAAAATATTGTGGCACTTTAAAGACTAACATATTTATTTCAGTGTAATATTTCATGGATAAAAAAACCCCACTTCTTTCAGACTGTCCGGCAGGTGTTCATCCAAATCACTGCTACAGTTTTGACAAATTCTGTATTTGTAAGGAAGAATCTAAGCTCTAGTGGACAACATACATCACAAGTGGACAATTTGTACCAACTGGTGTAGGACTACAACTCCCATCAGCCCTGGATAACATAGCCAATGGTGAGGGATGATGAGAGTTACAGCCCAGTGACATGGCTGGGCAGGTTAGCAGCACCCAGCTCATGGTCACACACATGGCCACTCTGTGGGACTACAGTTTGATTGATCCTGAATGTTGCATACATTACCTTTATATATTAGTGGTGAGCAATTGCTTTTATATGAGATGAATGTCTGCACATATGGATTGCACTATGCCCTCCTTTGAAGCATATCCATATATATAAAATTATTAGGAAGGAACTTCATTGGAAACATAAAGTAATGGCCTGAAAGGGCTAAAGGAGTAATTAGCAATTACTATTTGAATATTAGTCATATGAACATGTTGCAGCCCTCCAAATGCAAGTTCCAGAAAAGCTCAGAAGCTGCTCAGACTCCAAAGGATGTGTCATCGTTCTGGATGTGTACTCAGGTCTGATGTATCACGCAGGAAAAACTTGATGGATAATGCAGATGACCTGTAAACGTCTTTATGTATCCTGAATATGGTCCTTGCTTTGCCAAAATTGGAGAGTTATGCAGTGCAAGCAGATTCTTCAGCGGCAGTGTGTCAGCCTCCTAAAACATAGGAGTATAATGGCAGGCTGCCATAATGTGTACATACTGATTATATTGATACACACGCCAACCATAAAACAAAAGCATGATTGCAGTGAAAACAAGCATTTACTGAATCGAGCTTACAATCTCCAGGGGCAGCCAGCCATATGCTGCATGAAGATTATTACAAAGTTTTCTTACTGTTTAACATCACATTTAACAATATTTTCAGAAGAGGCCGTTCACATGTTCAGCTGCAAGCACTGAACCATGTGCATCACGCATGTGTGACTCATGCCAGAGTAAAAAATATTTTGTATTTCATGTGTCAAGTTGCTCTTACTGTGTCCCATAAAGTTTGATGAAAGATCATTTGCATCATTAAATGCTCCATCTTTTCAAAAGAAACCAAACCCACCCAACTGAGGGAGCTGACTACACTGGCAGATAACATGCATACTGCACTGGATTTGGCACAGTTAGATTTGCTGTTTTTCCTGAAGACTACATGACATACAAGTGACTGCATCCACCCAGCCTTTTTTCCCTCCTCATGCATTATTTTTTGCTCTGCCAGCAGGGGCTTCTAATTTTGTTGGAAGCAAATAGATCTAGGATTATTTTCAGGGTGACATCATCATCAGAGTGTATTCTGTGACTAAATGGGGAACACATACTTGGTGAATTCTCTGGCTTTGCCCCCCAAATAATGTTTTGAATTTTTAAGTAAATGCTTCCCTACTCTAGCACTATTGTAGGTAATCACTGCATTTCCCAGTTATAATTGTTTTGCCACTTACTTAGCTTTCCTTGTGTCCATTCCTCTGACCGCTTAGCTTGAGTGCATTGCCAATGCATTAAACCACAGAAGTGCATAAGCAAGGGAATATATAAGCCTAGGTTTTTCACCACAACTGGAGGGAAGCAAATGTCTGGGGAGATCATTTCTGGGACAGAATCATTTCTAGAATAACACAAGGGCAGCAGGTTGTTATATCAAATCAGCACTAGAGCCTTTGTAAGAAAAGAAAAAAACACACAAAGCATTAGAACAAAGTTTTGTACTTCTGTTTGGTGTGCTTATGGGGATAGAAGGAAGGGCAGGGAAAGGTGGTGAAAGAGGATGACTGAGGATGGACATCAGTGACTGAGGATGGACAAGGGAAAGGCAACTTGACATCCCATTACGGGTATGTATTACAGCATTTTGAGGTATGTGGTGTAGACTGTTGACCTGAATTTATCTGGGTAATTAAATGTTTCTGTGTGTATGGCAACAGTGATTTAAGGGCTAAGGGAGGCTGTGAATCAACCTGATTCTAATATGGACCAAACCAATTCAGTTCTCCCTCATTCTCAAGTGAGATAATGATTACAGCAGGCCTCCTCTATTTATAGGATCAGTATCCATGATCCCTGTCAGTAGACATAATAGATCTTGACTTCAGTAAAGCTTTTGACATAGTGTCCTGTGATATTCTGATTAGCAAGCTAACTAGGTGTGGGCTGGATAGAACAACTATCAGGTGGATGGATACACAGTTAGTTACAGAATCATACTCAAACAGGGAAGAAGTAACAAATGGGGTACCACAAGGCTCCATCCTGTTCTTCAACATTTTTAATACTGAGTTGGATGAAGTGGTGCAGGGAATACTTATCAAATTTGTGGATGACACAAAATTGGTTGGAATAGCTAATACCCTATGAGACAGAAACAAAATTCAAAAAGGGCTTGCTATGCTCAAGCACTGAGCTGAAAACAACAGAATGAAATTTAACATGGATGAGTGCAAAGTTATACCTAGGGAGAAAAAAACAAACACATAGTTACAAGATGGGGGATACTTGGTTCAATAACACTTCATGTGAGAAGGATCTTGAAGTTTTTGTAGACCACAAGCTGAATATAAGCCACCAATGTGATGCAGCTGCAAAAAAGGCAAATGCTATTTTAGGCTGGATTTACAGAAGTATAGTCTCCAAATTCAGTGAAGTATTTGTTCCCCTTTATTTGGCATTGGTTAGGTCGCATCTCAAGTATTGTCTCCAGTTCCACTGCACTTTAGGAAAGATTCAGACAAACTGGAAGGAGTTCAGAGGAGGGCAACAAGGATGATCAAGGGACTGGAAGCCAAGAACTATGAGGAAAGATGGAAAGAACTGGGCAGGTTTAGCCTTGAGAAAAGAAGACTGAGGGGAGATATGGTAGCACTCTTCGAATACTTGAAAGAGTGTCATACAGAGGAGGAGTACGATCTGTTTTCAATCAACCAAGAGTGCAGGACATGTAATAATGGTCTCAGGTTACAGGAAGCCAGATTTTAGTTGATTATCTGGAAAACCTTCTTAACTGTTAGAGAAGTATGACAATGGAACCAATTACCTCAAGAGGTGGTGAGTGCTCCAACACTGGAGGCATTTAAAAGAAAATTAGACAACCGTCTGTCAGATATACTTTGATTTGGATTCCTGCATTGAGCAAGGAGTAGGTCTTGATAGTCTTATAGGCCCCTTCCAACTGTATTATTCTGTAATTCTAAATCTATAATATGTAATTCCACACACAATTCTGTCTGGAAAATAAGATGAATGTTAGAAGAAATTCAGTGATTCATGACAAAATGAAAGGAAGCCAAGAATACAAACACCAAAAGAGAGGATATTATGTCTCTTCTCCCAAATGTTCTGTCACAGTAGTTTCACTGCCAGAAATATGAATTTTCCTTAGTTTTAGTGTTTTGCAGCTGCTATAGAAATGACAATGCTATATATTTCAAAATCCATCTAATATATTTGTAGTCCTATCTGTCATTGTTTCACTAACACTAAGAGTAGTTTTAGAAATTAAGCACAATGCAAAGAAAGGTATGTGAGCCTCTTATTAGAATCAAAGATGTTTAACTGCACATTCCACACTGGGGTGTGTCAGATTTTACCTGAAATGTTCTTTCTGTCTCCTAGTATTAATTAATATGATATTTATCTACCTCCTGCAGCTGTTCTGAGGTGCTTTGAGCTTTGTGGCAGCGTCATCTCTACCATTAGACAGAGTGAGACAGGGGCCTCAGGCAGAGATTATTCCATGTATACTGAAATAGCAGCAGATTATAATTTTATTCATTGGGTTCACTGTCAAGGGGCTTTTGAGCTTCAGGTGCCAACATAATTTGTTCGGCCTTGGTTACTCTGCACTGTGACCTGAGGCACAGCACCATTGGTTGTCTGCCTCAGACAGCAAAATGTCTGAGGCTGGCCCTGCTGGCAAGCAGAATATCATTTAACAGTAGACATTTCTAAGCAGACTGCAGTTCTGGGAAGGCAAAACAGATCATGATAAGTTTTTATGCAGTACCACAAGAAAGAGATAGTCAGCTGCCTCCAGCCCCACCACCTAACCAGGACTGTTTCAGTGTTTATAATTCAGCATTTACTTTGTATTATTATATCAGGTCCCATAGAAAGCATAGAAATAGCTGGATCCCTCACAGCTCTTAGACAAAGAGAAGAAGACATAAAGGAAGTAGAAGTTATGATGGGAGTCATGCAGGAAAACATGTGCCTTAATTATCAGGCTACATATGATTGTTAGTGTCAACTATGGTAGAGAACTGAATTCAATGGGATTTAACATAACTGTTAACCTACTAAGTCTCATTCGCTCTGTGAGTCTACTTTTTTTTCCCTTAAATTCTTTTTTTATTATTATTATTTTAAACATAAACAAACATACAAAACAAACACAAACATATATACGGGGAGATAATTTCATGTATCCATCTAGCATATAAATCTGACTACATAAACCATCTTGCCCTACCAAACATATTTAGGCCATATCCATCTAATATATAATTCTGACTACATAAACCATATTACCCTACTAAGCATATTTAAGCCATTATTAAGCTCATAGAGTAACTTCCTAGCTTTATAATAATTAACATACGTATATTGTCTAATGTACAAACTTAAATCTATATTGATCTTATATTCAAGCCACTCTTAATTGCGTATTCCAAACTATAATTCATATATTACTTAGTGTCTTCATGTTTCTGACTTATCATCAATACCTTCTAAACAATTATACTCAGAATATATAATCTAATTTAAGCATTATCTATACTTATCAACCATTTAAAACATTCAGCAAGTAACTTTCCAATTTTTGTTGTATTTCTTAGCTCCGTGTATAGACCAGGGATTTCTGATTACTTATAGCCTTGTGAATCTAGGAATTCATTTCCTACATTCTTTTTACTAGCTTTTAAGATGCCATCTATAAGGTCTCTATAGGATCTTTCACCTGCATACCCCTCTATCCAATACTCATCATAAGCAATTCTAATTTCATCATTAAGGTAACTTATCCACACACACACACACACACACAAAAGCTCTAGGCCAGGTCAATACATTTCTCAAAAATCCCCACTTTTGCAGGTAAAAAGACAATATATACCTAATCTTGTCTATATAATCAATATAGTAATTCACTCATATTTAATCTCTATATATGTACCATAGAAACAAAAGCTTCTAATACTATTATTCTTCATTAACCTTTCTAAAATTCATAATTACATATGCTTATCTACCATTTAGATTCTCACCTAGCCAAAATTGTTCATAGTGTAATTATTCATATTGCTTTATGTGTAACTATATATCTCTCAAAACCAAGAAATTTTAAGCATTTAATCCGCAGGTTACTTTTCCCCTTTTCATTTTTGCTTCTCAGCTCCAGTATCATACTTCCGGGCTTGCTCCCCTTTTGCCAGTTTTAAAATGCCATCTATGAAATCTCTTTAAGGCATTTTCTATTCGATTTACTAATTTCCTCCCAATATAATCAATATCTTGATTTTGGAGCAACACAGAGCTATCCGATCTCTGATCACAAATTTCTGCCTTTAAATTCACCCATGCTTTCCCTTTTACATTATTTTCCATCAAGGTAATCTCAATATGCTTCCCCGCTCTGTGAGTCTACTTTAGATGGAACTAGCAATTGGATTTAATTCATGGGCTTTGAAAGGAGAAGAAATGCATTTTCATGCTCAAAGAAGCAGGCTGTTATTTAGCGGAAGCAGCACTTCGAAGTAATGAGGTACAAGTAATGTAGTACTTGTAATGAGTTACTCCAGGGAATGTAACAGGAGCATATTTCAAAAGTAACTAACAAGTAGAAAAGGATGGAAAAGGCGCCTTAGAACCTGAGGGCGGGATGGGATGGAGACTTTTAATTAAGGATTAATGTCTGCAGCTGATGGCAGCATCACCATTTATGACCATGGATTTGCAGAAGATTTCAGCATGTAGTGGAGTCTGGTCCCTTAGGGCAAGTGAGCCACTGCTCCCCCTTTCCTCATGGCTAAAAGGATAGTAAACGTCATGTCCCCCCCCCCCCCGAGAATCAATTATGGGAGTGTGGAAGGTTCTTATCCACAGAAGAGAATATTCATCAATTCAGTAAAAGTTACATATTAAAGAATTATACTGCAATGTCATTGCAAGAAAAGAGAATGGAAAGAAATCCAACATTAAGTAACAGTTGCACTGCCTACTCATGACTTTGGCTTCCCTTGCCTTGCCTTGGCCATCTTTGCCTTGCCAGCCCCAATGGGGGCTATCAAGAGCTGATGCTACAGGTTCATAGAATGTTGCGGCTGCTTCCAAATAAATTGCTAGCCAGAGTCACATGAGGTCAGAGCAGAGGGGGCAGCTCATCCCAAAATTTCAGGGTGAGTTGATATGCCAAGAGTCTAAACAATAGGACATTGCTATCTGGTTTAGAAACCTTGTAAGGAAGCTATGCCTTATCCACTGTAGGATATTCTTCACAGATTCTGGCAATTGTCATACAAGGCAGTCGCCTATCACTCTCTTCCATTTTCTAGCCAGGATGAAAAAGGGGTTAGGGTTTGTTGAAACACTTTTATAATGTCTAGCTGTTTTGATGCTGTCGCATTCATCTTTTATTAACCAACACTAGGAATAAACATGCCTCACTCTTATCCTCATTGGGGCTTTTGGGGACCACCAAGCTTTTAGATGATTCATCTGTATTATTTTGGTGTCAGTCTGTTTTGTTTTGTTTTTCTAGTTCCATCTTGTATTTGCAAGTCCCGACCGACAGTGATATGAATAGCCTTTCCCAAAACTAAGGGCTCTCCTAAAGCAAAAAAGCAAAGTGTGCTGCTTATATACCAGTGCTTAACACTTAAAGCACTCACTCTCTGGGCTGTTTACAAGTTAATTATGCAGGCTACACATTGCCGCTCCCCCCAGCGAGCTGGGTACTCATTTTACCAACCTCAGAAGGATGGAAGGCCGAGTGAACCTTGAGCCAGCTACCTGGAATTGAACCCCGGGTCGTGAGCACAGTTTTGGCTGTAGTCCAGCAGTTTAACCACGGTACCACAAGGCTCTTCCTACCAGGCATCTGTCGACATACCAGAAACGGAGAAGGACAATCCTTTCTTTGGCTTTGTTTAGACTTCTTTTATCAACTCCTGCAGTTTCGTCATGTATAGGGCTGGCCTTAACATTAGGCAGAATGAGGCAACTGGTTCAAACAGTAGATTTTGTTTCAGGGCACCAAAATTATTTGTCTGGTCTTGAATCCTATGTATCTTGAACTGTGCTGGGTGAAGGTGTAGAGGGTGGTATCATCTGCTGCTCTGTCTCTGTCATTTATTTTTAAAATGCCCTTCACAGGATTGCTAAGTGCATGAACAATGATGTCTTTTCTAGTTTGGTTCTCTGTGGTTGTCTGATAAGCGGTCTATCTGCCAGGAAGACTCCAGCCCATCTCCTGCTTTTGTTTACATCTGGTAAGATTAGGTAAAATGAAGAGGCACCGTACAGCCCCGAGGGTCAATGTGCCACATACTCTTACCCAGCTCCTCCTCTAGTGGCAGAACACACCCTCCCTGAAGGAAAAAATCCCATTGGTAAAGGAGACTTACTTGGAAGATGAATTATGTGATACAACAAAGCATATAGTATTAAAACAGATCTCACAATTTTGCAGCTAAGCTGCTCTGCACACAAAATTAATCACCTCATTTAGAAACAATGAATTCCTGCTCTCTCATCTCTGACAAATTATATCAAATTGTCAGGGAAGTTTATATATATTAAAAAATCTGGATCTGCAGCAAAGAAATAATTTTCAGTTCTCCGCTGTTCTTAGTTCTTGGTTCCATAAGTGGACTCCCCAGTACACAAGATAAATCATCAAAACAGGGTGACCTTGTATTCTCTTCTACAGAGGACACTCCTCTTTATGAAGTTCTGCCAAAGAGCAGTTCCCTTTTCGAATGTATCTTGCATTTGAAGGACTGTCCACTCCAAGTCTAATATAAAGATAAAGAAACACAAGGAGGGAGATCAGAAACCTTGACATGGCCCATCCAGAGCAAGAACCTAGACAGCAGACTCAGCAGGCACACAAGTTACCTGCTCATGTTCTTCTCCACTCAGGTGGGATATATCACAAATTTTCTAAGAACATTCTAAGAATCTATTTCTAATTTTACATCTGTACATAGAAATTAGCATAGGCAATTTTATGCAAAGCAACAACCTCTTTTGCTCCCCACCTTTTTTTGTGATGTGTAGGTGGGCCCCCTACCTCAAAGTTGAACTGTGCAGAAGGAATTGAAATTCCAAAGGACAGCCCAACCAACTTGCAAGGATCGGTATCAGCACAAGCTACTTTAACAAGGTTTCTGCATATTAGATCAATCCAGATTAGGTCTGCAAAGGGTTCCATTCAATGTTGGCCAGCCCTCCTTTCCCAAACATCATATGCATTTAACTGATTCTGCTTATCTGTAGGTACTATGAGGAGATATGACTAGGACTCAAGATGTACTGAAGAAAGCAAGTCTAGGCCAAGTCTGGCCTGGCCCAAGGCAAAAGTCCCTCCACCCTTGTCTACATACAGAAGTGGGCTAGGTTGGAACCCAAAATTTATCTCAACTCCTGGAATGAGACCACATCCTACACCACACCTAAGTTAGTTGGCACGTTTAGGAGGCCCATGTAGCGTTCACCCTGCTCATGAATATTTATATTGAAATTTGCATGCACCAATAGGAGTCGGTCGGGGCAGAGTTAAGTGGGGGAAAAGAAAGAGAGAGGGAGAGGGAGAGTACACTAGGTGGTTGAGAGTGGAGAAAGAAGGTTGTTTAGTTGAGAGTTAACGACATTAACTGGACTTTTATCACTTGTAACGATAAACAAGTTCTTCTTGGTTCTTAAAAGACACCTTGCCCGGACCTCTGTCACTGATAGTGAATAAAGTTGATGTAATCAACTGGTGGCAGCTGAATGACACGTAGCTTGTGCCTTTGCTTGGTGAAAAAACCAAGGGACAGGCGGGAACGTGACAAATTGGTGGCATAGCGGTCAGATCCAAAACAATCCAGTGTGAAATTGAATTTTCTTGAGTCTAGAGGGAAAAGGGGTTAGGATCTGTGGCGTAAGAAGTGGTTACCCATTAGAGTCTGGTGGAAGACTTAGTTTCGGGGCTTGTGAACCCAGGTCTGAGGAATCCCAAGAAGAGGTCCTTTTGTCTCTTGTGAGGGAAAAGAACCAGTCCAATTTAATAAGAAATTGTATTGTTTATGCCACCCAAACAAAGTAAAAAATTGGTTATGGAGGCACAAGTTGAGCTCCAAAGTGCTGAGGGAAATGGGAACCCTTAAATTCAAAGTGAAGAAGAAACTGAGGGACCAGTAATAATTGCCTCAGAAGGAGGAAATATCCAAAGCTCCCAAGATTTTGAAAAATGGAAGCTAGAACAGGAATTCAAACTGAAGGAGTTAGCTATGAAAAACCAATTAGAATTGGAAAAAGAAAAAATTCTTGAAAGGAAAAGGGAATTTGAGCAAGAAACCAGGGAAAGAGAAATGCAGTTCCAAGTTGAGATGAAGAAATTGGAATTAGCTGCCCATAATAAGAATAATTCCAGTGAGGGAAATCCCTCAAATATCGATCTAAAGAAATTTCCCCAATATCGGAAAGGAGATTGTCCAGAATCTTTCCTGATTTCCTTTGAGAGAGCTTGTTGGGACTTCAGGGTTAAAGATGATGAGAGGATGATAATTTTAAGGTCACAGATAGGGGGAGTTTTCTCTGAGATCTATTCACAGATGCCTCTTGAACAAGCTAGAGATTTTGAGGCTTACCGAAAGATGGTGTATTCCCCATTTGGGATTAATTCAGAGCATCTCAGGAGAAAATTTTGATCAGTTTCAAAGAAACCTGAGGAGTCTTTTGCTCAACTAGGGGCACATTTAACTCAGTATCTTAATAAGTGGCTAGAACAGGAACGGGTCACCTCCTTAGACCAAATGAGAAATGTGTTTGGATTAGAACCATTTTATTCAATTTTACCAGGGGAGTGGCGTTATCTAGTCAAGTACAAGGATCCTAAAAATGTGCAACAGGCGTCTGAATATGCTGATTCTATTAGTGAGATCAAAGATCCTCAATTCTCTGAGGTAAAAATTGATAGAAATGTTTGGGACGTCAGTAAGAGAGCATCCCAATCCAGTAGAAATTCCCTCAGTCATGCTCAGGCTAAGGAAAGCCATTTTAAAGCAAGACCTTCATTCTCAGAGCAAAGTCTACTGAGATCGAATAACCCTGAAGGAAAAGCTAATAAATCCCTTTACACTGAACATAGGGCAAATAAGCAATGTTATGCTTGTGGTAAAGAAGGACATTTTTGGTTCCAATGTGAAACTCTTAAAAATAGAAATTTCAGTCAGCCTAAACAGGTATTTTGCCTTCAGCCATCGACAGTTGAAGCCTCTAACTGCTGCACTGTTGCTAAGGGAACGGACTTGCAGAGAGCCCAGAGTTTCCCGAGGGCAGAGTGATACAATGTTATTTAATCCAGTGTGATCAAGACTTACTGGAAAGCTCTGGAGAAATGATTTTTTATTTTTATGAATAGTAAAAAGTATTTAGGTATTGGGGACTCATGTTCCCAAGTAACTATCTGTCACCCAGACATAATTCCTAAAGAAAACATGTTGGAGCAGGAGAAGGTCACCCTCAAAGGGATAAGTTCTGATTCTGTAGTATTGCCAATGGCTAGAGTATATGGAAAGTAGCTGTGTCAGAACAAATTCCAGCTCCTTGTCTGATTGGTTTGGATCTCTCAAAGCATGTGCAGAGTGTTTGCATGGTAACCTGCTCACAGGGGAGGCAGATTGTAGCCGCTGAGGAAAGCATGGGAATCCCAACCACTGAAACTCTCGTTGAAAGACCCGGTTTAGGGGAACATCCTGAAATAAGGGAGACTGCTGATTTGGTGCTGATGAAAAATCCTAATACAGTGGTGCCTCGCTAGACGATTGCCTCGCAGGACGAGGAATTCGCTAGACAATGGCTTTTTGCGATCGCTAATGCGCTTCGCAAAACGATGTTTCCCTATGGGCGATTTTCGCTAGATGCCTAGTTTTCCCCATTGGAATGCATTGACTAGTGGTCAATAGCTGTCAGTGCATTCCAACGGGGACCCGCACTCGCTAGACGATGTTTCCCTATGGACGATCTTCGCAAGACGACGACTTTTCCGTTGGAACGCATTGAAGAGATTTCAATGCATTCCAATGGGGAAACGTGCTTTGCTAGACGATGTTTTCGCAAGACAGTGATTTTCGCGGAACGGATTAACATCGTCTAGCGAGGCACCACTGTAGTTCCTCCTTTATTAAGGAACAAAAGGAAGATAGCACCTTAAATGATTGCTTTGAAAAAGTTAAAGAGAATCCCATTCCACTGTCCCCTGAACATCCAGAGAGGTATTGTGTGGACCAAGACCTATTGCATAAGGAGATTTTAATGGAACCTTGTAGGGGTGAAGAAGAGCCCCACAAACAGCTAACTGTCCCTGTTAAATACCGAGAAAAGATTCTGGAAAAAGCACACAAAGATGTATTTGGAGCACACATGGGCATCTCTCACACTAAGCAAAGGGTCGCACAGAATTTTTATTGGCCAGGGATGGAGCAGCAAATTAAGCAATATTGGCAAACCTGTGATACTTGCCAGAAGCGAGGTACTGGAAATGACAAAACTAGAGCTAAACTATGCCCATTGCCTGTTATCTCCACCCCTTTCCAACGTTTAAGTCTAGACCTGGTGGGACCCCTACCCAGGGCGACTAGATGAGGAAATAAGTATATTTTATCCATTATTGATTTTGCAACCAGATACTCAGAAGCAGTCCCTCTAAGAAACATAGAGACGGAAACTGTGTTGGATGTGTTAATTAGTTATATGTGCCGAATGGGTTTTGCGTCAGAAATAACAACAGATTTAGGAACTTCCTTTACTTCCAAACTAATGAAGGGAGTATGGCAGGTCTGTGGAATTTCCCATGCGACGTCGTCTCCTTACCACCCCCAAACGAATGGGTTAGTGAATAAATTTAATGGAACATTAATGAGAATGATACGTGCTTATGTGACAGAGAACCCAAATGATTGGGATAATAAATTACAACCACTGCTATATGCTTATCGAGATATTCCCCAAGAAAGCACAGGTTTTAGTCCTTTTGAACTTTTGTTTGGTTGTAAAGTAAGAGGGCCTTTAGATTTGTTACGACAGAACTGGGAAGATTATAAAGAAAGGGACCCTGAGTCGATTGTAGAATACATGGATAATTCAATGAACACCTTACAAAGATCGCTAGAGATAGCTGGGGAAAACTTAAAGGGGGCTCAAGGTAGACAGAAAAGTTGGTACAACAAAAAAGCCTGAGAAAGAACATTCGGTACTGGAAAAGAAGTATTAATGTTGAGACCCATAAAAGGAAATAAGTTGCAGTTAGCGTGGATCGGACCGTACACAGTGGTCTCCAAAATGAATGATGTCAATTATATTCTCCAAAGGGAAGATGAAGGCAAAAAAAAATGCACCAGCCGCATTTCAAAGGCTGGTAAATAAAACCCTGTATGACCTGAGAGAATTCACTATGGCTTACATGGATGACATCGGTATTTTTAGCCAGACCTGAGAAGAACATAAATCCCATCTAGAGGTCATGTTGCAAAGGTTACGTGATGCCGGTTTGACAGTGAAAGTGGCTAAATGTCAAGTTGGGAACTCTGAAATAAGGTACCTAGGGCATCTAGTTGGAGGGGGAATGATCAAACCCCTAGATGCAAAGATAGAAGCTATTGATATTTGGCCCACTCCAACTTCTAAAAAGAAAATCCAAGCATTCCTTGGGTTAGCCGGATATTATAGTCGCTTTGTCCTGAAGTTTAGTGAGATAGCAGCTCCGTTAACAAACTTAACTAGAAAGAAGCAAGCTGAAAACATCCAGTGGACATCAGAGTGTCAGGTAGCCTTTGATCGTCTGAAGAGGGCGCTGACTTCAAAACCTGTACTTATTGCACCGGACTTCAACCGTGAGTTCATCATTTACACGGATGCATTGGATGTGGGACTGGGAGCTATGCTATGCCAAACAGACGGCAGCGGGAGTCTACATCCAGTGACTTACAAAAGAAAGAAACTCCAACCTGGTGAGAGACATTTATCCATTATCGAAAAAGAGTGTCTAGCTATCACATGGACGCTGCAAAATCTGAAGCCCTATATTTGGTGAAGGAAATTTGTCCTCTGTACCGACCATTCCCCTTTGGTGTGGCTACAAACTATGAAATCTAATAGCAGCAAACTTACAAGATGGGCACTGATTTTGCAAGACTTTGATTTTTAAATCCACAGTGTAAAAGGATCTCAGAATGTGGTCGCGGACGCTTTGTCTAGAAGGCCAAATGACTAGAGAAAATCCTTTTTTAAAATCTGAGCTCAATATTAACTGTTCTGTTTGTGTAATAATTATATGATATGCTTAAAGTGCAAAATTTGCTTGGATGTTAATAAACTAAGAGGTAGGTATAGTGATAGTAAAAATAATGGTTTGTATCCTTAGTAATGTAAGAGGTTAATATTTGCATTCTTCCATGAACCTTCATTTGTTTATGAGGGCAAATGGTTAAGTTTCCCCTCCTAAAACAAACTAAGTAAGGGTGGGAGGGATGTAGTGTTCACCTTGCTCATGAATATTTATGTTGAGATTTGCATACACCAATAGGAGTTGTTGAGGGGCGGAGTTAAGTGGGGTGAAGAAACGGAGGGAGAGAGAGAGTAGGCGGTTGAGAGTGGAGGAAGAAAGTTGTTTAGTTGAGAGTTAAGGACATTGACTGGACTTTTATCACTTGTAACAATAAACAATTTCTACTTGGTTCTTAAATGATACGTTGCCCTGACCTCTGTCATTAATAGTGAATAAAGTTGATGTAATCAACTGGTGGCAGCTGAATGACACGTAGCTTGTGCCTTTGCTTGGTGAAACAACCAAGGGACAGGCGGGAATGTGACGTTCACCTCCTTGAAGCACCTACGTTTTGTGCCCTCACAAAGGCTCCAGTCGTGTTTTCCTTTCACTGCCACCAGTGGATTATCTCAGTCCACAAAATAAAAGACGTTTGATCAGACACTTGTATTGTGATTGCAAACAAAATTTATTTATTAAAGTGAAGCCAATTTAATAATCACAGAATTTCTTCAGATGTAAATACTATTCTCTTGCCATATAATTTCCACCTTCTCTATCTATTTATCTTAAGCAGTCTCTAACTCTATCTCTATCTCTTCTGACTCTCTCTCTCTCTCTGACTCTCTGACTCTGACTAACTGCCTCTGACTCTCTGGCTGACTGACTTCTCCTCTCAGGCTCCGCCTGATAACCTCTCTCTCGGCTCCGCCTCTCAACCACATTAGCATAGAACATGAATAATACATGACTTATACCTAACAAAAGGGTGAACGCTACATTGATGTAATCAACTGGTGGCAGCTGAATGACTTGTGTAATAGTTATGGGATATGCTTAAAGTGCAAAATTTGCTTGGATATTAATAAACTAAGAGGTAGGTACAGTAATAGTAAAAATAATAGTATGTATCCTTAGTAATGTGAGAGGTTAATATTTGCATTCTTCCATGAACCTTCCTTTATTTATGAGGGCAAACCGTTAAGTTTCCCCTCCTAAAACAATCTAATTAAGGAGGGAGGGATGTAGCGTTCACCTTGCTCATGAATATTTATGTTGAAATTTGCATGTACCAATAGGAGTTGGTGGGGGCAGAGTTAAGTGAGGGAAAAGAAAAAGAGTGAGAGTGAGAGTAAGTGGTTGAGAGTGGAGAAAGAAAGTTGTTTAGTTGAGAGTTAACAACATTGACTGGACTTTTATCACTTGTAACAATAAACAATTTCTACTTGGTTCTTAAATGATACGTTGCCTGGACCTCTGTCATTAATAGTGAACAAAGTTGATGTAGTCAAGTGGTGACAGCTGAACGACACGTAGTGTGAGCCTTTGCTTGGTGAAACAACCAAAGGCCACGCAGGAATGAGACAGCCCAAGACCAACTGCATGGTAGACATCACTCTGCAGACAACATTATTCATGAGACCAAGTGGGAGGTTCCCAATGCTGCCTTCCTCATCCACCATCTGAGGCAATTGCCCCTCATCCTCTAATGGTAGGCCAAACCCTGATATATATTGGCTAAAATCCTGTTGCTTAGCATGGTAAGTCACAACTTGAGTAGGCTCATTGAATCAGTGAAACCTATGGAGGAATTGACTCACCAAATCTCCACTGAATCAGTGGGTCTATTCTAATGGCCTTTTACTGCACTCAGGAACAGGGTTCCAGCCATTGTCATAAATGAGCTACAGTCTCTTAACTGTTCCACCCCAAATCATTCCATTCCTACACTTTGCAATTAAAATTCAGCAAGATGCCAGTTTACTGCTCCATTTCAGCCACATAACTGATGCATCAAATATTGGCAAAGCAGCGACAGTTAGAGGGTTTCATAAGCCAAATATTTTGTTTGTTTGATTTTCTGTTTTTTTCCTTATGAGCCTCAGCTACAAACAGATTTTGTGGTACCTTCGGGACTAACAAGTTTTACTTGGCATAAATCTTTTCGGCATAATACAGAGATGTGGCTATAGTCCACAATACCTTATGCCAAATAAAACTTCTTAGTCTTTAAAGTGTCACAAGAGAGTTTCTTGTTTTTCACTGCAACTGACTGACATGGATATTCCCTTGGAAATTTGTCATAACTATTTTCATTCTATCCTACCTACTCTCTCTCCTTGCCTTACACAAAAATTAAAATGAAGGGGTTTTTCCTGCTTACCTTGATTTGCTGCCATGTAAAAATACATTAACACTTCATATTGTGCTTTGCATATATTCATTAATTCCACAGGGCAGCTTCTACAAGATTTGTGATCTAAACTGTCTAGAAAAAAAGCTTCATTTCTGCCACTGAAGTTTGCACAGAGTTTCACTTTGCCTACAATATGCAGGCATGTAGACATTTCAGCAATGCCACTGTTTATACTGCCTAATTAATATTTGAAATGCCTCATCATTACATATGGAGAACTGGCAGACATATTCTTTGGTTACTTCATTCCTCAGTTACTACCCACATGCTGTGGAAACTGAAGGTGGATTAGAACTAAAGTAAACTGTGTTTGACTCTTTTATGATGAAAATCCAGTGTTAGTCCACAGCATACTTGACAAATTGATGAAGTTAATGATGGCAGATAAATACACACTGGAGAATGTCACACATAACAAGTCACAGATTTTCCCCCCGTAGAACAGCAATTATGTGGTGTATTTATAATTAGATTGCAATGTACATGTATAAATGAATAAATGCTGATGAGATTAAAAACCCTACAGAAAAAAAGTCTTATACAAGCTGAACCCATTCTAGGCAGGAACTGGAATTTTCATGAAACAGTCATGAACATAGAAATAATGTCACATAAGGCATAATGAATGTAATAATTTAATCATTAATTTCATGTAAGAAGTGGTAATGGTGGCCACCCATGTAGGTGGCTTTAAAGTAAGATTAAATGGATTCATGGAGGAGTTACTAGATGTAATAGTAAAATGAAATATCTATGTTCAGAATCAGTGTGCCACTGGGGTCGTATTTATTAGGAGACAACTAGCGCTTAGAAGTGATTTCTTAATAACAATTCAGACCATTTCTAATTTAAATATAATAAACACAAACTAATAATAAATACATAATAAAAATAACAGCAACATTCAACTCACAAAGCATTAAATTTTTCATATACTAAAATTATGTGTACCATTTAGTTAGTTAATCGTAGTTAAATAAATTTCTGTTATTCCAATAAAATCCTGCTAGAGCTAAAAACATTACATGGCTTATTAGAACAGACATTTTCTTCTTCTTTTTTCCTGAGAGCAGCTGCTTTAACTGCAAAGAGGGCAACCCTTTGTGTCACAAACTGATTGGACCCTTGTAAAAAGAAGTTCTGTTTGTTCTCAGCCTCACGCGCTCTCATGCTATGAAGGAAGGGATTTAAACAATGTTCTCTGGAATATAGCTGGCAATACAGTAAATAGTGGGCAAGATCTTCCACTTCGGTTGCCCCACATATGCAAAGTCCATCTTGAACTGGGATGGCCTGAAATCTTCCTTATTGTATCATCATAACCATTTGCTCAAAAGGAAGACAATTAAAGGCTGTACATAAATCTTTTTTCATTGGGAAAGATGAGTATTTTCCCTCCTGAAAATGTCTTTTAGCCCTTGCCAACCATTTCATAGATCTTACAGATGACAGGTCAGCTATTTCCAACTGTGCTCTGATATCTAACACTCTTTGTTTGGAAGCATTTCTCACATTGAAGTTGAACACCCTTACAACCTCAACACATAATTTAAAAGCAATTTTGAAAAATTAAAGAACCAAGATTTTTTTTTATATTTTAATCTCCTGTTCATTTAAACATACCTTGGAAAGCCTGGCATCATTCATTTGGGCTACCTTATTCCAATAATTAAATATTGTAAGAAGGCAAAGATCTGACATAGGAGCCATTCCAAACTCATCTCTAAACACTTGGGCTGGGGAGATTCTTGACACTCCAAAGATCAAGCATAAAAATTGATTGTGTCTTTTCTATTTTCTTATTATTGGCAAATCCCCAGCCAAAAATTAACATAGGCAACACCTTTGCCTTCTACACCTTTGTAACTGGTTGGAGTGAGCTAGCATACTTATAATTCAATGGCATATTCAAGGTTTGGACACAGGCAAATGCTTTCATCTCATTCCTCTTTATCTAAGGAGACCATGATCTGGTAGATCAGTGGTTCCCAACCATGGATCCCCCAAAGTTCTTGGACTAAAACTCCCAGAAGCCTTCACCACTAGCTGTGCTGACCAGTATTTCTGGGAGTTGTAGTCTAAGAACATCTGGGGACCCAAGGCTGGGAACTACTGTGGTAGATGAAAAAACTATGTCCAAGTAATTATATGAACACACCTGTTCTATTTCTTTAAAGTCTATAAATCACATTTCCTCTCTTTTTTTGCCTAAGACCACTTTTGATTTACTAATGTTAATTACCAGTCATTTTGCTGAATAAGCACTAAACTTTCCCAGCTGTCTATGCAGACCCACTTCTATTGCAGAAAGTAGGACCATATCATCTGCATATAAAAGAATGTTAATTGACCTGTCCAAGGCTTTAGGCATATGAAAATCGAGATGATGCAGAGTTGAGATGACTTCATTAAAGTAAAAATTAAAGAGGAATGGTGCCAGAATACAGCCCTATAGAACTCCTTTAACTGTAGAGATCTTATTTGTTCAAGTTTGATTTACACCTTGACTTGTAGGCATGTGTCCACATAAAAGGCCTTTATAAAGAACAGAAACCTCCGATCAATACTTCTTCAAGTATTTCTCCCATAAAAAATTCCTATCTACTGAATCAAAAGCAGCACTTAAATCAATAAGCACATTACAGAGTGGTCCACCTCTTGCAATATATTTTGTTATCAAATGCAACAGAATGAAACAATTATCAGTAACAGACCTTCTCTGCCTAAAACCTGCCTGTTCTTCTGCTAAAATGGATTTTTGTTCTGCCCAATCCTCCAATTTCTGTAAAACAAATTTTGCATAGATTTTTGGCTGCAATATCGACTAGACTAGTTGGCCTATAGCTTCTAGGGTTATTTTGATCTTTTTTAAACAATGGAACAACTATGCTGAGCTTCCAACCACTTGGAATGCACCCAGTATTATTTATGTGAGTAAACAAATTAGCTAGTAAGGCAGCCCACCAGTCTGCCCTTTAAAAGTTCAGGTGGCATGAAATCCTGTCCTGGCACTTTGTTATTCTTTGATAACTGTATAAAAGGTATAAGATGTATAATTTCTTGCATGGTAGCAGGAGGCCATTTAGAGAGATGATTTATGTTTCCAAGAGTATTTTTCCACACAGGATGTTTATCAACTTTTATCTGCTCCCTGAATAAATGAGGGGGGGGGAATCCAAGCTGAGGCAGATATAGGTGTCTCCAGATTATGCTGGAATTCACTTAATTTTCTAACAACTAACTGCCAAAACTGTGATGAATTCTTGTTCACCATCTTCAATTTCAAATCTGCCCAACTTTTAGCAGCAGAACTAGCTTTTTTTAAAGCTGTAACTAATTTTTTGTACTCCTAATAATGAGCATGGACGTATAAGCTCTAGCATCTGAGGAGTTATGAACTTTTCTCACTTCTTTCTTCAAATGCTTGCTCAACCCTCTTTGTCTGCTCTCCTAGAAACCATGTGAAACAGAGTAATTTCCTGAGACTGGCTAGCACTCTGAGATCTAGCAACCCCAGTGAGGGAGAACAAAGCTGTCCATTCTGGCCAGTGTCCCAACCCACCACTAACAGAAGACTAGAGGAGTCAGGAGTTTGTATAGGCTACAGCAACCCCCCTTCTCCAACTCTTGAGTCAGTGTTGGTGCTGGATTGAGGAGAACATAACTAGGAGAGACTAACACCTCCTAGTTCTCCACCTAGGTCTCAGGCCAGTCCTCTCTCATTTAGGTCAAGGGCCCTCATACCAAGTCAGCCCTTTTATCCAGAATGAAATCATAGATGATGGAGTTTTTATTTTTGATCAACTTGACATTCAGCATCAACACCCACAGACCAGAGAACAAGGAATTCATGAGCCATCTAGTTGAAGGAAAAACAGGACCAGCACAGTGTCTTAGGTGGTGGAGTACTTGGAGCAGCAAATGTGGGTTCCACCCCATCTTGACAAGCCACCAGTGCTCTGGAGAGCTGCTGCTGCTCCATACAACATCTGAGTAGTGACTGCTACCTCTGATGTTTTCCTTGGGGGTGTAGGGTGAATATACTTCTGGACCTCTGTGATGTTTACCCCCCCTTACATCATTGGTGCCTCCACCTTTGCTCATCGGTGGGAGAAGATGCACCATGTCTTTCTTACTTACTGACACACAGCTAAGGATTGTTGTCATGTTTATTTCTGATCAGATGGATGAAAATTGAGGAACATCCACCCTTAGCAGGATACTGACACTGCTGTTCAACAGGGGGTGAGGTAACACTTTGCTTCTCACCTGAGGCACTGGGAACACCTGGACTGCCCAGAGAAGAGCCAGAAGGAAGAACAGCAGTAAAATGTCCAAATCCTCCTCTGGTCAACTGAAATGATATCATACCCCCCCATACACATGATCACAGAAATGGGCACCCCCGTGTTGACTAATGGATCATCCATGTACACATTCAAAACGTCAGTGTAAAATACAGGGATCCTACTCTATCCAACATCCATCTGTCCCCAGGAATCAGTAAGATATTGGCCAAATTCGAATCAGTAATTGTAGCGAACACCCTGCCTTCCTATATATGTAATGGTATTAGCCTGCACCAATGAGAGTTGTTGGGAGGCGGAGCCAGAGTGAAACTAGAAGGGAGGGGTGAGTTAGAGTGAGACAGTTGGAGTTAGACAGTTAAAGGCTTGACAGTTGGAGAGTTAACTGTGAAGTGGGGAGTTAGGCTGTGGAGAGTTAAAGGTGGCAGTTGAGTGTGAGGACGTTAAAGAAAGTTAAATAAGCAATAAGTTATTAAGAAGCCAATAAATGCCTTAACGTCTTTTAACAATCTATTCAAATGAACTGTAATCAATAAACCTGTTTTATGTTGAAAGTCACACAGCGTATTGACCTCAATCTTTCTGAATAAAGTGTGTTGGGACCAACTGGTGGCAGCGTGAAGTAAAAAGGGAACGTGGCTCATGTGCCTTGAGTTAGTTAGTGAAACAACCTGGGGGCATGCAGGAAATAGGGGACACGTCACAGTAATTTATGCCTGCATCATGTGATCAGGCACACATCCAAAAATGCCGCCAGTACCTCAAGAATTAGTAGCAATTTGCCACCTGGTCATTTCACTGATGAAAGTGTAAATCACTCACTGGCTATAAACTGGTAATAGTGGGAGGAGGGAGCTTGCTGTTGGACAGGATGTTGCTACCAGCCTCCTGCACCACCCAAGTGAATGTCAAGTTGATCAGCAGCTGACACGAACAGGCACAAGAAGGTGATGATAGTAGTAATGATGATAATGACCATCTATTATTACTTCAGGTAACAACTGAAATGTGAACAGAAATAAATGAACACATATTTTAGCTGGTAAAGGACTACATCAGGCTGTTCTGGTGTGAACCTCGTACTCCTATCAAGTTAACACTTGACCGTGTTCTAGAATCATCCTGGTTAATTATCATCTTCATTTTAATTTTTATAAGAATTCTGTTTGGTTCTTGAGAAAAAAGCACAGATGTCAGTGTCAGACCTGCCCTTTAAAGCTAATGTAAGTTAACTTCATTTTCTCCTTCCTTTTTTCCATTACCTCCATGTTCCCACTCTGAGTTCACATACTAATAAAGTTTAAGATTTCTCTGTACGTAGCTTAGCAAAGGGCTTTGAAACAACGCAGCACTGAACAAAAATCAGTCCTCTGGACTCAGGACGAAGGGTTTCCATTCTTTGGGTAGTGTGAGCATTTGTTTTGAACAAATGACATGGGATGGGTGTTTAGTCACACTGGCTTCTTTCCTGGACATTCCTTATTGTTGCCAGCCATAAACTCTCATGTTAATAACACCCAGTACTAAAAACTATAGATAGCCCAGTTCCTTTGTGTCTTTCTGTCCTTGCCAGAGCAGCCTTGTCATGTGAGATAAGCCCTACCACAGGATTCAAACACGAAATGAAGATGACATGCCAATGCCAATGGTGTTCCAGTCTGTTTAATGTGCAGTGTCGAAATCGCTACTAACAAACAAAATGAATCCCATTATATGTGTCAGTGTTATTCTGGTGGTGTAGCTTCAGTCGTACCACAACAGTCTTTGTTGAAAAGATTTTTTAAATATAAAAATTAGAAAATTCTGTTTTAATTTTCCCAACATCTACATTTTCTCTACTTCAGAAAAAAATTGCTCTAAGTGAGGGTGGTCATCTTTACAGTCCCTACAGCTAGACTTCAGTGGTGTGCCCTCCAAACTGCAGGCAGCCTGCCTTTAGCTATGCCTAGATCACCAGAAAAAAACATTTGCTTTTAAAAAAGAACAAAGGCTTACAGCACCTTTACGTTTAATAGACTTATTGTAAGACGTCAAGAAGTGGATTATAACCCACAACTGCTCTCACATTACAATCTGTTCCGACTTAAAGGTGGTACAAAACAATTTTTTTGTTGTCCTTCCCTTTGTTATACAAACTGAAACAAACATGGCTATCTTTTTAAAGAATATATACGTGTGTGTGTGTGTTTGGTTTTTTTTACACACACACACATGCAGGAAACAGTATATAAAATAATATACAATTTATTAAAGTAAACTGGTAGCCATAGAATGGCAAGATAACCAAGCTATCCCAAAATATTTTGCTTTACAACAAACATAACCCACTGCACTATATTGTTACTGAGGAAGTACCCCATGCCACCCAACCCCAAAGCTACTGGCAGGAGTGTAGACAGAGGGAACAGAAAAGTCTGGGAGCAGGACGTGTGGCACACAATGTATTGATCACGCTGGAAGTCCCATTGCTTTCCTCCTGTGGGCCCCATCTCCACTACAACACTGGATTTTTTAAAGCACACATACTAGAAATGATAAGGTGAACGCCTCAGTGGCCAAAACCATTCCAGAACTGGAGACTCTCCAGAGGACAAGGCAGTATGTGTCAAAATGGGCAGCAGAAGCTTGTCACAGCATGAACATGGAGACGTAGGTATTCCCTTTCTTCAAACTTCCTTGTACGATAGAGGCTGACATATATTGGTGAAGAGGTGAAAAACTCCCAATATCTCAATCATATTCTGTATAACAAAAGCATATGAAGTGAGGTGTTTGAAGGAGGAAAGGAACTGAAGCTTTGAGGAAGGGAAGAAAATGCTAGGTGTGGTGACCAGTAATGAAAATAGAGCTTGATTTCTATCTCTCTTTCCTCAAAATAAAGAGACATTGCCCCGACTTCCACTTTATTGTGTACAAGCATTCATTTGCTACATTTTTAATGCCCTACTTCAGCTACAAGCTACCCAACAGAAACACCATTTCTAAACCGTTTCCACAAAAATAGTCCCAGACTCTGGAACTCCCTCCCACAGGAGGCCAGGCTGGCCCCATCTTCGTTGTCCTTCTGCAAGCAGACGAAGAGCTTTCTCTTCAGGCAGGCTTTCCCTTAGCGACAGGCTGTCTGGGAGCGGGGTTGGAACAGCTTGTTGTGCTCTGTTGCTTTTAAATATGTTTTTAGTATTTATTTTATTTACCAGTTTTAATATAATGCTTGTTTAATTCTTTTTAAATATTTGTATACTTACTGTTTTTAGCTTTTAAATATTGTCTTTTTAATGATGTTAGCTGCCATGGGTCCTTTTAATGGGAAAGGTGGGATAAAAATATTTTAAATAAATAAAATAATAATTAATTGACATTATTGGATTAGGTCAATAACATCTTTCAGCTTTCTAGGGAGCAACATTGGGTTTTTTAAGTCATCTTAGAGGCCAGGAAGCCCTGATTAGTGAATATTTCTTGTTTGGTACACTAGCTGGGCAATACAGCTAAATTTTCTAGAAAACTTTCAGCAGCGTAATGACAGAGGCCTCTAAAATTAAACCAATGCAAAAAAAAACAAGTGTACTTGGAAAGAGAATAAATAGCTGAGAAGAGTCCAGAGGCAGCAGCCCAGGGCAAAAGCCGTTCAGCTCAGAAGGCCTTCCATGCAGCACATTCTGTCCCTATTTCACATCAAGAGGTGCTTGCAAAAATAGCTGCTTCTCCACCGAGGTTGTTGTCGTCAGGTCTGTTCCCTGGCATGCTGGCTTTATCGGGCAAACATGGGTCACAATAGCGTTGGCTGAGACATGACTCTACACCATTTGGGCCTCTAATGCCCCTTGTTTTTCTTTCAGACTCAAGAAAAAAAGAAGAAGAAGGAAGAGTGTACGCCCTTGAATTAGAAAGAGCTGTATTTTTGTAACTGGGGGGGGGGGGGGAGAGTTTTACATGTTAATAGACTTCACAGAGGACTGATATTTAATGAGTATAATAAGAACAAGCAGTTCCGGCAGGCTCTGCTTGGATGTGTTCAATAATATGCCTGTTGCTATGACCCAGTCAGTTGCTTTCCTTAGCGTTTTTAATCATGGTATTTGAATGAAGAGGTCTTCCCTCCGTGTTTTGCTTCTGCTGTCACAAACTTAATTTGGTTTCAAATCCAAAGGTCATTGCAACCCCTTCTAATTGGTGAGTCCCATTTTAATTGGAATTATTCAGGTCACTGGTACCACAAACAGGTGGAAAGAGGCAAGTACAGGATGCCAGAGGTGTTCGTACCACAAGGGATATAGAGACAGGCAGGCAGGCAGGCAGGCAGACAAGTTTATTTGTGCTTAGCCATCGCCATTACAAAAGAAGTTTGAATAATATAAAATAATCAAATACATTGCTCAACTAAACCCACCGAAAATCAACTTCTCACAGAGACAATTCAGTCAACAGATAGAACCTGATCATCATCACTACAAAACTTCCTCCTTTAAACCATTGTTCTAAAAGAAAAGCCAGCTGCTTTTTCAGAAATACATGGTGCATTATCCCGTAGTAGAAAATTTATCAAATATGCATCAGACCTATTAAATGTGAGACCTAACTCTTTGAACAGAATTACATACATACATACATACATACATACATACATACATACATACATACATACATACATACATACATACAGTCTGCTATTCATCTCCAGGAAGTGGCCTGAGAAAGGTGTGTCTTGGACTTCCCAAGACCCCCACTGTTGTTGGCAGTGCAGTAGCCCCTAGTTGGATGGTATTGGCCCGACTGGCCCCTTCTCCTGGCATGATGGCTCATGCCGGGTGGGCCCGGCATGATGGTGTTGGGGCATGATGTGGGTCCAGGGAGGTGTGTGTGTGTGTGTGAATCAACTGTTTATGCTTTGTAGTTATGTTTTTCTGAGGCATATTTTTATACACAGAGCTTGAACTACACAGGGGTCTGGCACCCCTAACCCCAGCATTGTTGAAGGGAGAATTGTAGTCTGAGCAGGGATTTTATTTATTTATTTATTTGTGATATTTTTTTGAGACTTGCAAGGAGGCAACGACTGTACTTCAAACGATAAATGTAACAGCTACTGATGCTGTTAGGATTTGATAATGGCAAGCGATAGTGGCTGGGAGCAAGAAGTTGACAGCCAAGTTCACTGAGATGGCCCACAATTTTTGTGGAATCACTTTTAAGCTCTGCTACTTTAGGTTTTCTTTCCATATTGTGCCCATTACCAACCACTGGTAATGGAAATTACAGTTCAGAAACATCCTGGTAGTAGTTTTACATCTAGATCTTAGAAGTAGTGAGTTATAAGAAATGCAATTGTCATGATGTGGAATTTTGGGTGTATAGTGTTCAAATTATTAAAAGGGGTGTAGAAAAAGTAGCCCTGCAAATGCAAATGCTTTTAAAATTGAGGCTTGAACATTGCAAAATAATTAACCAGCTCTCCAGCTGAGCAAGGTCACTGTACCATAACAGTCTTTATAGTTGAACGTGTTTATGTTGCAATGCGTAAATATGGAGGTGGCATTTTCAGGACATCTAATTTGCTCTCTCTGTAGTTCCAATATCTTGGTGTTACAATATTCTGGTTTTCCGGGACTCTGATGTGACTCACCCTTAGTCCTCCAAGCTTTGTAGAGTTTTAGTCAAAAAAAATGACATCATTGTCATAGTGGCAGCTTGCCAGAGTCTAAGCTATAGAACTCTGGATTTACAGAGACTGCAGGAACAACAGAATTACTGATTAAGATTTTTTGTTTCTTGGAGCTCCAGGCCCCTGGAGAAAGGATTGTTTCTATTTGAAGGGAAAGGAAAGCAACTAAAATAACTATAAATACAGGGAGATAAGGCACAAACACAGAAATTTATCATCCAACTCATCATCACAAGGTGGCTCCACACCCCACCAGACACACTGGATATCAACAACAATCACGTAATAAGTATGTGACATGGATCTTCCTTCATAGATTTTAAACTGGTTCAGCTAGGAGAGCATTTAGAATAATTTTGTGTTTGTTTTCAATATGCTTAGAGGCTGAGAAAGTTATTTTCTTGAATATATTTTCATTCCTAAGAACTTTGATATTTTAGAGTTGCATTCTCTGCTATAAGATCCTGCATTTTTAGAATACAACAAAAATGTGGTTTTTTGTTTGTTTGTTTTGATATTTTATTGTAATTTTAGGCTTATGCATTTTGGACTGAATTCTGACTTAAGTACTTGCCTGCAACTTAACTTACATTGTAATGTGTGTTTGGTTTTTTTAGCATTTGTGTCTACAGTTTTCCATAGTTGTAGAACTTTTTGATGTTACAACAACTTCGAATATTTTTGCTTATGGAACATAGAACCAATGTAGATGAATAAAGCTTGTAGCATTAAGCAAGCAGATGTTGCTTGGAATTATTTCAAAAATTAAAAGACATACTTTGACATTCAGATGAATTTTGATATGATTCAAAATGATTGTCTGGCTTAATTCTGGAATTAACTCTTTTGGGGGATAAATGCCAGCTGTGTCACACACAGGCTTCTGATTTTTCCCTTGAGGTCTGTAAAGTTCTGTAGGGCTCTTAGGGAGATGCACAGGCATCAGAATCCCTGACCTGATACAATGATTTGCTACTTGTGATTTATTTATTTATTAGGTGATAAGAACATAAAAACATCATTCGAAAGTACAGTGGGGCCTCGACTTACGGACGTCCCTACTTACGAAAATTTCGAGTTACGGAAAGCTCCGGCCGCAAAATTTTGGTTCGACTTGCGGCCGGAGCTTCGACGTACGAAAGGAAAAAGGCAGGGGGAAAGGGCGGGAAATTTAAATTTACTAACCGTTGGTGGCGAAGAGGCTGCTTCTGTAGCTCTTTCGCCCCAACGGTTACGGAAAGGGATGCGGCGGGAGTGGCCCAGAGCTGGGAGGCTTGAGCCTCCTGGGTGCTCCGGCAGTGGTGGCGGCGGACCTGCGCAACGGCGGAGGAAGGCCGGGTAGGCTCCCGGAGGGCTCCTGCGGGCGGCAGTGGGCCCTCACAGCGGCGGCGGATGGCCGGGTAGGCTCCCGGAGGGCTCCTGCGGGCGGCGGCGGAGGGAGGCCGGGTAGTCAACATTAAATGACAACATTCATTGTCAACATTAAAGTTACGTCAGTCACTATTTTGTTTTCTTGATTTTCAACTGTAATTCTTTTTTTGCCCTTTCTTCTTTAACCTTCATCAGTAGTAGTTTCAAGTCATTGTTATTATCTATAAGTAAATCTTATCGACATTTCTATCAATTTTCACTCCTCTTCATCTGAACTTAACACAGCTTTCTATACAATCTATTCTGCATACAAATTTAACAGATATGGAGATAAGATGTATCCAAGTCTAACATCTTTGCCAGATAGAAATCACTTTGTTTCTCCATATTCTCTCTAACAGGAACCTCCAGCCCAGAGTACAGATTATACACCAGGACAATCACATTTTGTGACATATTAATTTCTTTCTTTCTCATGATTCACACCGCTAAAGGCTTTACATTAATCTATAAAATACAATTTTACTTTTGAAATACTTGGATACACTCCAGTAGCCAATGTATATTTTCAATATAAGCTCTTATGCCTTTTTGTTTTTGACTGCATCTTGCATGTCTGTCCTTTTTTACTCTATGCACGTGTGATTAAAGTCTTTGTTGTAAAATCTTAAGCATCACTTTGCTTGCATAGAAATTAATGTAGTGGCCTTATAAGTTACTGCAGTCTTCCACATCTCCTTTCTTTAGGATTGGAATTTATATTGAATATTTTGCTTCTGTGGGCCATTATTTTGTTTTCCATACTTGTTGGCACATTGTTGTTAGAAATATGTTGCCAGTGTTGAAACACAATTCAATGTTGCAAATATCCCAGTGTCCTCAGCATTGTGCTAAGATGTAGATGGAGCTACTTGGTTCCCCATTGGTCTGGAACGACTGCTCCAAGCACAACATTGGTAGCTACAACTGAACCTAGATCTTCTATTTGTCATCATGTGCCGTCAACATGCTTCCAACTTGTGACAACCCTATGAGTTATTGACCTCCAAAAGGTCCTCTAACACAGTGGTTCTTAACCTTTGTTACTCAGGTGTTTTTGAACTGCAACTCCCAGAAACCCCAGCCAGCACAGCTGGTGGTGAAGGCTTCTGGGAGTTGCAGTCCAAAACCACCTGAGTAACAAAGGTTAAGAACCACTGCTCTAACAGGCCAACACTTCCAAACTAAAGGCCATGGCTTCCTTTATTGACTAAATCCATCTCATGTTAGGTCTGTCCTCAGTTTTTCCTAGCATTATTTTCTTCTCCACTGAGGCAGCAGCCACACTGGCAATAAGAACCAAATTTAAGTGTCATTTAAATCGATTTAGATTTTATCGTTCACATGACACAAGGGTCAAATCAATATATATGAGCTGCAAAGTGAGTTTTTTTTTTCAACTGGTTGGCAAGGTTTTTTAAAAAATTCTAAAACTGATTCAATTCAATGTGGTTTTGTGGATGTGAACACTGTTGTCATTTTAATTTGTCCCTATGTGGATTTTTGGGTAGCAGGGACACTGCCATTTTTCCCTTTAAATTGTTGTGGGTTTTAAAAAAATTCTTTCTTAAAATGTTTATCACTACATCACTTCGTCAAGACGTTTGGCATTACAGCCACCTAACCCATTCCCTCCATTTGGCTAATGTAGGAACCGGCAGAGGAGCGGAAGACCAGAGGGCACAGAGCTGGTGCAGACCAGGTGCACCTGGGTATGGCAGATGGTCTGCAGCCAAGAGCATCTCCCCACCAAACAGTTGGAAGCCTCCCCCCGCCCAATTCTCATTTGTTTTCATCATTAATCAAATGGGGTCACCTCTCCAGCATTTCCCCCATGGTTTCTAGTGACTATGATGACGCCAGGTAGCACCTCCTAGACACTCGATGTATCAATCACTTACTTATTTTGAAAAAATCAAATCAAATCAAAATCAGTAATTGCCAGCATGACCACAGCCTTAGTCTTGTCTTCTCGTGATATGTCCAAAGTACAATAGTCTCAGTTTAGTCATTTTAGCTTCAATTGAAAGTTCAAGCTTCAGTATAGAACCCACTCATTTGTCTTTCTCTATCCTTAAACTTCTCCTTCAGCACCATATTTCATAAGAGTCTAATTTTTTTCCTTTCAGCTTTCTTCGTTGTGCAGCTTTTGCATATGTAAACAGTAATCAAGAATACTATAGTGTTGATGAGCTTGACCTTAAGTCTCCAGTGGCTAAGTTGAATTATATTTGTATTACAAAATTCAAAAACAGGAAAAAAGGACTTTGGTAGAAGTAGTGGAAATGCTTGGGAAACCATCAGACAAAGTGAAGTTCTCCAGATTTCTGCTGTATTCTTGTTTTCCTGCAGAATAGATACGTTTAGGAGGAATTGTTCTGAACAACACCCCCCCCCCCCGTACATAGCCTTGCTCACAACTGAACAAAGGAAGCTTCTAAAAACAAACAATTGAACTTTAACTGAAATTTGAATGGGGACCATTGTTTTGTATGGAAACTGTTTTGCCATGATGAAATCCTCTCTTGTTGCAAAAGGGAAGTGTTTATCTCCAGAAAACATCTATTAAAAATTAAGCTGTTGTCAAACTCATGTGCTAAACCACTTTAACCATTTCACATAAATAGAATAATCACATTTAGCATTGTTTCTGGTAAGCAAGGGCACACCAACCTACTACATCTCAAGCATAATTAGCTAGGTACTTTCTCCCAAATAATTTCAACTGATTTCAGCTGGGCCTGCAGAGAAGTGTTGCACATGTTATTGCTTGTATCTGAGAGCTAGCCCAACCTCTGATAGTTTTCCTTAGGGAAGGGCCAGTTTGTTTCATGATTGACAGAACAGACAGGCAACTAGTGCTGGGCAATATTGCTCTCAATTAGAAGGGGCACAGTCTTCAAAGAAGGGCTGTATTCACATTGGCTGTAAAGTGAGTCTGCTTCCACATCACAATCATAGCTGAACTAAAATATATCTGCCATCATTCCTACATAAACCCTGCCAGATGGGAAGCCCTGTTGAATGCAGCAGGACTTCTGCATGAACATGCCATGCCAAATCCATAGTTGGGCAATAGCTTTATAAGGATCAACCAAAATGTCACAAAATGACATCTTTGAGTTCTACAGAACTCTTATCAGGTTGTATATTAAAGCAAAACGGGGAAGAACATAAGAAGAGCCCTGCTGGATCAGGCCAAGGGCCCATCTAGTCCAGCTTCCTGTATCTGACAGTGGTCCCACCAGATGCCTCTGGGAGCACATGAGACAACTAGATACCTGTCTCCTGATACCCTTCCCCTGCATCTGGCATTTGGAGGTACCTTCCTTTTAAGCCTGAAGATGTTGAAGCCACAGCATTGTGGTCTTCGAATGGAGCATATGAGGGTGGAGGCTGAAGCCTTAAAAGAGAAACACCATATACATCTACTAGGATGGAAACCCTAGAGTTCAGTGTGATTTACTCCCATGTAAGTGTATATAAAAATTAGTATAGCCTCAATTGGGTTAGATTTTTGCTGAACGCTCTGCAGATTTCAGATTGACCTTGGACTTCTGGAATGAAGAAGAAAATTATGGCAGCAAATGCAATAATATAACAGAGGTGTTATGAATTTCACATACTGAAGAACTGACAGAATCAATGTATTCTCTATCTGTATCTTATAACTTCTTCTGAATCTGAGTGTTCCATGAGATATCTTGGGCACCTTGGAACACTACAGAGATTGTTGACTCAGTTCTTTATGAAACACAGTGCACCCTCTCAGGGACTTTTGGGATTCCAGGACTTGCAGCACAATTCTTAATTTTCACTTCCAACTCACCCTCTGCTCATATGCATGATGTTAGGCTTCCTTGCAGACTTGTATGGTCATACACCATCATTGCATTGCATGCCTGTATTAGGAGAAGACAAGCATGCACCAACTACTCCTGAAACTGCTGAATTCAGTGGGGAAATGGCAGTAAAAAGCCCACCATTTTGTTCTGAAATAAGACATTTTATGCTATGTAGTGATGTGGAGTCCGCCCAGGTCATGAATATTCATATGCTATCTGCATGGACTAATTAGAGTGCTAGAGAGGCGGAGTCATGAGATATAAGATTCTCTGCAGGAGGAGGGGAAGATTAATTTGGAGTTTGAGAGGAGTTGAGAAGGGAGGTTTTGGAATTGGGGAGTTTGTCGGTTGGGGGTGGATGAAGTGGGATGTCTGGTTAAGAGTTAAAGACATTGAGTGTACCTTCATCACCTGTATTAATAAACAACTTCTATTTGGTTCTATTTAAAATGACACATGACCTGGACCCCTATTATTAGTAATACATAATATTGATGTAATCAACTGGTGGCAGCTGAAAGACACGTAGCTTGTGCCCTGTGTTTGGTGAAACAATCAAGGGACAGGCGGAAACGTGATAAATTGGTGGCACAGCGCTGGGATACGAAACAATCCAGTGAAAAATTGAATGGGCTTGAGTTTGAAGGTATTCCTAGCTAGGCGGGGTTAGGATCTATGGTAAGAAGTGGTTACCCATTAGAGTCTTGTGGAAGACTTAGTTTCGGGGCTTCTGAACCCAGATCTGGAGAATCCTAAGATAGGGAAAATACCTACTCAAGAGAAACCATTTACCTCAGGATTTACAAGACCAAGTGGTTAGCTCAAAATCCGGAGCTCTGAGGGAAAAGAGCAATAGCGGATGGAGTGGAAGCCTAAGTCAGGATAGATCTGAGGTGATAATAAAAGCACAAAGTAAAGAAAAGCTAAGCAGAAAGTTGTTCTTGTGTCTGGAGACAAGAATTGCCCACACAGGGAAATATTGTGGCAAGGGTTGTGAGCTTGGGAGTAGCCGAGGCAAGCTGCTTGGAAAAGCACAACCTAGTTATAAGGAAAGCCACAGAAAGAAAGATCCTTTTGGCTCTGGTAAGGGAAAAGAACCAGTCTAGTAATAAGGAATTGTGTTGTTTATGCTGCCCAAACAAAGTAAAAAGTTGGTTATGGAGGCACAAGTTGAGCCCCAGGGTGCTGAGGGAAATGGGAACCATCAAATTCAAAGTGAGGAAGAAACTGAGAGCTCAATAATAATTCCCTCAGAGGGAAAAAATATCCAAAGCTCCCAAAATGGAAGCTAGAACAGGAATTCAAACTGAGGGAGTTAGCTATAAAAAACCAATTAGAATTGGAAAAAGAAAAAACCCAATTAGAATTGGAAAAATAAAACAGGCTGACCAGGGATTTAAGCACATATCTCCTAAGTCCTAGTCCATTACTCTATCCACTACACCATGCTGGGGGCAGGAACACATACTTTATTATAAAGGAGACTCATGCACATAGAAATGCAATTTTTCTTTTAAAAAAGATATGCACTCCCCACATACCTTGTTTCCACAGGTATTTGGTGGTGGTGGTTTATTCCTTCTGCAATGCTGCCAACCACAACTGTATGTATCACTCTGGCATGTCCCAGGATGGTGAAATTATCCCCTTGAACCACCAAAGTTGCCCTTCTCTGACCTAGGTAGAAATTCATATACAGCAAAATACCCATCTGCTATATTCTGACTGCACCCACTTCAGTGGGGCTGCCTAACTACATTCAGAATCTGTTTACTCATAATCGAGGTGCCTGAGGGGACTTCCACTGTACATGTGTGGCTGTGTAGGGCTGCACCTATCAGGGGCATGACCTCTTGGCAGGTATGAGTCAGTGGATCTATGGGACAAACTACATGACACAGACTGAATATATATAACATGCTTATAACAATTTAATGGCAATTTTCTTGTCATGGCTTTGTCCTGGGGAGTCCAAGGGTTTGTAGTTTGATGGGATACTTAGATTCTCTACTATAGAGGTCTATCTGTCAATGTTTGCTACCTTGTCTGTTTCAGAGTATTAGAACAATTATGGGGGATATAGACTGTTGCCTAAAAAGTGTCCTAAAAGCATAGTGCTTTTAAACTTGTGGCATGAAAGCATTGTTTGCTACAATCCAGTTCTGCAAGCAAGGTGACTGAGATTATAACAATTTTTTTGGCAACCACCTGTTTCATTTTGCTATCCAATGTATACACAAGAGATATGAAAATAGTAAACACTGACATGTGATGGGCAATTAATGTAAATACATGTATTTACTCACTTAGAAGCAACAGTAATGATGTATATATTGCTTATCCTTTTGCTTATAGGCAGAAACAAGTGGATAAAAAAAACAAAGACTGCTAACTAGTGACAAATTCTTGCTTTTAAGTGGCAAGTAGTGCTGCATAGCAGATTAGATAAACAAAACTTAAAATATAAATAGGCTTTGTTTCTCACACTCCCATCAGAGGAATCAACGCAAACAGTAACTACAAGAGGCATCTTATCCAAATAAATCGAGAAGCAGCTCCAGAAAGTAAACATTGGATTTCACTTAGACTGAAAAATGAGCGTGGATGAGCTCTGTTCAGAAATATTTTTCTGTGTGTCTTAATATGTGTAGAACTAAATAATGCTTTTTAACTTTATGTATTATTTTAAATGACTTTAATATTTTAAGAGATATAGCTCTTGCCTTAGACTGCATTTGAAATATTCTCATTGTTTTTTTTACTCTCAACAGAGTTGTTACCCTTAAAAGATATTATGCTCCTATATTTTATATTTAAGTGCTTGCCTACAACTTAAGTTCTATTTTCATATATGCTAAAGTTATGTACCTACAGTTTCTTGTAACCATAAGGATGATTTTTGCAAGATAAAATGACATGCCTGTGACTTCTCAAAAGTTACATGTCTTTTTCAATACTTTGCAATTTCACATGATGCTTATGGAACCTAGAAGCTATGTAGAAATAAAACCCATAAAAATACAAGCTTTGGAGTTGCCTGGAATTATTGCAACAAAGAAAATACCCAGATGAATTTTGAAATGTTTGTTAATGATTGTCTGGTTTCATTTTGAAATTAATCCTTTACCGGGATAATGTCAGCTATGACGAACCTAGAATACTTTTGTCAGCTATAAACAGTTATAGGCTTCTATGATTTGCCTTGTAGGTCTGCAAATAAATTGGCTTATAAAGGAAAAGTATAGAGCACATCACAGTAAGGTCTGACATATCATGTTTCCTTAAATTACAGCAGAGGATTCTGGGTGCCTCACCAAATTACAAATCCCAGAGTTCCTTCGGTTGGAATCATAACAGTGTCAGGACTCTCAAACTGCTATAACTGTGTTGAACAAATGTCTTCTGAAAGGATTTTCAGAAGTTGTTCATAAAAGCTCATGGGAATCTTGAAAAATGTCAAATATTGTACTAGCCTAATTAATGCAAACCCTGCCTGGAAGCCTGCAAAGTGCTTTGGAGCCCAGCCTTTGCAGCTTTCCATTTAAATTGATAATTTTTCTATAAGGAAACAAAGTGTACTCTTGAGGAAGGAAATTATTTTCAGAACAGCTCAGGGTTATTGATGTTATAGACAAGCCAGATGGTGATGTTCATGTGTCATCCTAATTGCATAATTATAACAAGTGAGGTCTTTTTTGCTTGTGATAATTGGGGGAGAAATTTCATGAATGATAAATAGCTCCCTGTTCTTACTGAATGACTGGAATACATTGTAATGTTATTTATTCATTGGACTTCTTTTGACTTCCCCAGAGTCTCCTACAAAAATTAACGCAATCCATATATAAAATACATTTATAATACTAATTTCTTGTATGTGTTTTTTTGGCCACATCAGCAATGGGATTATTATGTCCTTTAAAACAAAATGAAAAAAAAATCCAAAACAAAGCTTTAAAAACTATTTTCTGTAAACTATTTAATGCCTAGCATTTTCTCTATCAAATTCCTATTGGTATGATAAATGTTCTCAAGTTACCTTAATTTTAACCAGCAGATTAAATTTACAACTCCCCTCATTATTTTAGCAAGCAAGGTAAATTATTATTTATTTCAGACTGGGCCTTGAACAATAAGACGCTTTGGAACCATGATGATTCAGGGTTAGATGTTTATTTTATGTAACATACTGGTATATATTTACTTACGTCAAAAGAGCTGTGACAGAATGAATAAAAGTAAACCATGAACTCTGTATGAGGTATCTTAATGGTAAAGAGAAAACATGAAGAGAAAAATGTTGCTGCTTAGTTACTCTCTGAGACTTTTTACAAACATTATTTTAGAGCAAACTATTTTTAAAATGGCAGTGTACCTCTGGCACTTAGCTGGATCAAACGGCCACATAATCCATACTGTTTTGCACTTGGGGTGATGAGCACTTTGACAGTGATTACAGACTCAGTGTGATGACTAATCTGCTGGCAATCCAGATTCTACAAGGAAAGGGAATGCTATTTGTTAGGGGAAACCAGTGATTCCCAACCTTGGGTCTCATATGTTCTTGGACAACAACTCCCAGAAATCCTGGCCAGCATAGCTAGTGGTGAAGGCTTCTGGGAGTTTTAGTCCAAGAACATCTGGGGACCCAAGGTTGGGAACCACTAGGCTAAACCAAGGACAGCAACACGTGACCCTCTGGATGTTATTGGACTACAGCTGTCATCAGCCCTGACTAGATGAGACTTAGCTAATAATAATTGATTTATTTTTATTTATTTAATCTTTTTTTACCCCGCCTTTCTCTTTAAAGGGACCTAAGGTGGCTTAGGGTAGGGACCTAACAGAAGCAGAAGACATCAAGAAGAGGTGGCAAGAATACACAGAGGAATTATACCAGAAAGATCTGGATGTCCCGGACAACCCAGACAGTGTGGTTGCTGACCTTGAGCCAGACATCCTGGAGAGTGAAGTCAAGTGGGCCTTAGAAAGCATGGCTGACAACAAGGCCAGTGGAGGTGATGGCATTCCAGTCGAACTATTTAAAATCTTAAAAGATGACGCTGTTAAGGTGCTACACTCAATATGCCAGCAAGTTTGGAAAACTCAGCAGTGGCCAGAGGATCGGAAAAGATCAGTCTACATCCCAGTCCCAAAGAAGGGCAGTGCCAAAGAATGCTTCAACTACCGTGCAACTGCACTCATTTCACACGCTAGCAAGGTTATGTTCAAAATCCTACAAGGTAGGCTTCAGCAGTATGTGGACCGAGAACTCCCAGAAGTACAAGCGGGATTTCGAAGGGGCAGAGGAACTAGAGACCAAATTGCTAACATGCGCTGGATTATGCAGAAAGCCAGAGAGTTCCAGAAAAACATCTACTTCTGCTTCATTGACTACGCAAAAGCCTTTGACTGTGTGGACCACAACAAACTATGGCAAGTTCTTAAAGAAATGGGAGTGCCTGACCACCTTATCTATCTCCTGAGAAATCTATATGTGGGACAGGAAGCAACAGTTAGAACTGGATATGGAACAAATGATTAGTTCAAAATTGGGAAAGGGGTACGACAAGGCTGTATATTGTCTCCCTGCTTATTTAACTTATATGCAGAATACATAATGCGAAAGGCAGGACTGGATGAATCCCAAACTGGAATTAAGATTGCCGGAAGAAATATCAACAACCTCAGATATGAAGATGATACCACTCTGATGGCAGAAAGTGAGGAGGAATTAAAGAACCTCTTAATGAGGGTGAAAGAGGAGAGCGCCAAAAATGGTCTGAAGCTCAACATCAAAAAAACGAAGATCATGGCCACTGGTCCCATCACCTCCTGGGAAATAGAAGGGGAAGATATGGAGGCAGTGACAGATTTTACCTTCTTGGGCTCCATGATCACTGCAGATGGTGACAGCAACCACGAAATTAAAAGACACCTGCTTCTTGGGAGGAAAGCGATGACAAACCTAGACAGCATCTTAAAAAGCAGAGACATCACCTTGCCGACAAAGGTCCGCATAGTCAAAGCTATGGTTTTTCCAGTAGCGATGTATGGAAGTGAGAGCTGGACCATAAAGAAGGCTGACCGCCGAAGAATTGATGCTTTTGAATTGTGGTGCTGGAGGAGACTCTTGAGAGTCCCCTGGACTGCAAGGAGAACAAACCTATCCATTTTGAAGGAAATCAACCCTGAGTGCTCACTGGAAGGGCAGATCCTGAAGCTGAGGCTCCAATACTTTGGCCATCTCATGAGAAGAGAAGACTCCCTGGAAAAGACCCTGATGTTGGGAAAGTGTGAGGGCAAGAGGAGAAGGGGACGACAGAGGACGAGATGGATGGACAGTGTCATCAAAGCGACCAACATGAATTTGACCAAACTCCGAGAGGCAGTGGAAGACAGGAGGGCCTGGCGTGCTCTGGTCCATGGGGTCACGAAGAGTCGGACATGACTTAATGACTAAACAAGAACAAAAGGTGGCTTACATCATTAAAAGACAATATAAAAGCTAACAACAGTGAGTATAGAAATACTAGAAAGGATCAAACAAACACCATACAAAAAAATAAGCAACACCAAAAGACATTCAAAGCAGTAAGGTGCAACAATCCATTAAAAAAAAAACCCAATCAGACAGTCAGTCACTTAGGCAAAGCTTGCCTGAAGAGAAAGGTCTTTGCCTGCTTGCAAAGATGGTGCCATCCTGGCCTCTTGTGGGAAGGAGTTCCAAAGACTGGGACACACTTGTGAAGGTGGCAGGACTGAGAGAAAGGCTACTTCTGATGATCTGAATGTTATAGGAATTGCAACCCAACAACATCTGGATTAAGAATGTGTGTGGGATATGCTGAGGATTGTAAAGGGGTGTCTTGGAGAGTAGAAAACTAAAGGACAGAAAATTTAAAAGGTGAGGAGGTGAAGAAGGGAAGTACAGCAGGCTATAGCAGAGCTGCTACTAAGTTGGAACAAATTTTAGACTCAGGGTGCCAAACTTTGAGGGAACAAAAATCAGCCACTGGAAAGAATACCAATCAGACTGTTGGCATTTGCTGCTGGACGGGTATGAACTCATCCACCTGAGTACATATATACTGCCTCCAAGCTGTTCCTCCCCATGCAGAAGGAAACACAAAACAGGCAGATTCAATATGACATCAATTTAGATGTTACATGCTCAGACCAGGTGCCCATTTCTGCTCTTCCATCCTCTTCCTACCTATGCCAATCTCATGTGACTCAAACTTAGCCAACAGGGCAGAGAAGTCCAGGAGGCTGAAATTGCTAGTTACAGCTCTGGGCAACAGCACAACTTCCAAGAAGTGTAGGTGGAGAACAGTGTTTAAAGAAATAGGAGGGAGAGTCAAGGATGCAAGGCAAGAAAGGACAAGCCAAAAAAGGAGGCTCTGGGAAAGAAAGAAATAGCAGTGCTAAAGATTTTTAGTGTGGACATATTATTGTGTGGGGTAGATGGGGCTGGATTTCACACACTGATCTGAACCTCATTCTTTCACTGTATTCATCCAACTTTCAGGGAAAATGGAACTGCCTAGAAGCCCACCTGAGTACTATGAGCATCTGACAGAAGACGAAGGAAGCATATAAAGTAAAAGTGTTTTGCAAGTTTCCTGAACATGCAGAACCCTTTGTCATGAATAACTGCCTGAAGTCTTGAATGAAGTGGATGTTTCCCCACACATGGCTGAACAGAAATGGGCCCCTAACGTTGCAATTATATAAACATTTTTCAGGGTTTAAGTCCACTGGAATAGATTTCACTTTTGAGTCCACACACACACACAGAGTAAGACATTCTTTTTTCATCTGATAGAATCACAGAAACGCACTGCAGGTTGTGGATGTCCATAACAAGTCCATAGCTGGTAGCCATTAAAATCTTGACACATGATGCCACCTGCAGTGGTTCATGAAAAAGCAACAGAACTATTATTCTCCCTCTCCAAAAGGCAAAACCCCAAACCTCATCATTGGTAGGGCACAGAGAGAGAGAGAGAGATGCCTAATTTTGGCTCGTGAGGAAAAGATTTTTAGTATCTTGGGAACACTCATTGGCCTTTTCCCCCAAAGCCCTCTTGTTTGTTATTTAAAGCCAGAAACGTGACATAGCATGACTGAGGCATCTGCTTCTTAGAGAGGGGGAGGGAAAGAGGCACAGTGGCTTTCAGAAAATGCATTCCCCCTCATTTTGCTGCTGAACTTCTGAGCTATTTTCTTTTAAACATATATGGAATTCAGTTTCTTAGCAACACTCCTCCCACAGACAAGAAAGAAAAAAGGATACAATTCCTTCTTAAGCAAGGAGAGCACTAAATAAAAGATGCATTTTCCTGTTAGACAGAAAAACACATCAATGTAAGTCAAACAAATACTAACCTTCTGCTTAAAATATGTCTTTGGATAAAGACATGTTAGTAGTATTATTACACTATTCTTATTTGTTTGTTTATTTGTTTTATATTGTCTTCTGTTATAACTAGTGGTAGAAGAGTGTCCACAGTTTGCAGCCGTTCATTATACATAATGGGGTTATGCCAGTGGTAGGTTGCTTGACATTAATTTTATCACTGGGAACAGCCAGGAAAAGTACTTTCAATCATCATAGCAAAGCAGCATTTCTACCCTTGGTACTGGGGTTTGCACTAACTGCTTCTGATTAAGGCAAGAATTACTGATTAGGCTATCCTTATCAGCATGCTTAAGTTATTTCTATAAATTATGTTACTCCTGTAAAGGAATGCAAGCTAGTCACTGCCACCCTGAGTGGCCACTGACATATCAGTAGCAAAGACAGGAAGCATGCATCACACAAAAAAGGGATGGGCAAATATATATATATGCAAATTCATGTGTAGAGAAACAAATATAGAAATAATTAGCTGTATTTAAGGTATTATATATGAGACATTCCACTCAAATAATAAGAATTGGCCTGCATGCCTGCTCAGTCTGTTGGTCAAGAGCTGTTGATGGGCAATATCCAGGCGCCTGCCTCCTCTCCCTTCCAATGGTCCTTTGTCCTTAATTGAGATGGGGATTCAACAGCCTTTTTATGCAGGTCACCTCCGAACAGAAGGCTATCCTCCTAACAGTCTTCCAAACAGAGGCTTGTCCTCTGTAAAGGAGGCCAGATCATCATGTTGCACCTAAGAAAGGAAGGAGTGAAGAAGAAGAAACAGGTACAGATGAGGAATAAATGCATCATGAGAAGTTACAGCAAAAGAGGTCATGAAGCATTATCATGGAAGAACTGTTGTGTTTAGGAGAGGTTGCCATGTTAGTCTGTGCTAGTGTAACCAGGCAAAAAAAAAAATAAAAAAAAATAAAATGACTAAATAACAATTAAAGAAGACAAAATCATGGCACCTTAAAGACTACAGTAACTGCTATATTTTGATGTGAGCTTTTGTGGACAAGTTTCTTTTCCTTTTTGCCTGTTGTATGTAGTTACTAGCTACGAAATAAGAAGAAATAATCAGCAACTGGAGGGGAGACTCTTTTGCCAAATCGAGCCGCCCCAACAAATCTCAAACTGTTTGCTTCCCCAGTTGCCAAGTCAGATTAGAAATGTGCACACCAGGAGTCATATAGGTGGCAACCGGGCTCCACCACAGGCCCTTGGGGGATTGCAAGTCTCGTCCTTCAGCTTCTGCACAAAGGTTGTTGATGCTGCAACCCTCTGAGACACTGAACTGCTGAGGTCTCTGGGAAGTTGAAAGAACAATGAACACCCTTCTTTCATCCTTCCTTCTGTTGGATGCAAGTCATACAGTACCTGCTACCCTAACACTCATTTGCAAGAAAAGGGTTATTTTAAACTGTGAAGGCTTTTTTCCCTAGTTATCACTGCCTGAAATACATGACTGTACCGATTTCTATCAATAGGACATGAACCACTATGGAGTTCTTGACAACTAGCAGCTTAAATTATATGTCTGACTCAGACAGCCTACAATTTCAAAACAGATTGTTTTTCCCTTTGAGTTGGCATCTACCTAACTTACATAGCTATAATGACTGCTTTCTGAAGTATAGGCTAGTATCCTTTTGCCACTTCCAACTAGAGCAGACCCATTGATCCAGTGGGATTTACTTAAGAGTTGACTTAGCATTCAGCAATTGATTTAGTGAGTCTACTAATAGCTGGGGCTAGCAATAGGGTCCAGTCCATAGCTGTTCATGCTAAGAAACACAGATACAAAAGCTTGTGCTCACTGGACATAAAAAGAGGTACTGCATACATAAGCTACTCTTGCTCTTTTCACAGGCAAACACTGTGAACGTTAATTGATGCAGAAAAACTCACGCCTACAAATTTATTTCCCCCCCCTCCTCATTACCATTCACGGTAGAAACAATCAGAAAGAAACCAAGCACAAATCACTGCCACACCTTAACAATTTGCCTGTGTTCTCTCCATCTCTTTCATTGTTTCTTGGTGAGCCTATATTCAATATGCAAATCTATATTGATTTGAGTTAAAACAGACACTGGAGTAGCTATATACGTAATATTAAACGGAAGCTATCACATTTTTTAAAACAATGTTTATTTTCAGTTTTTAATCACAAATTCAAATTGGTAGTCAATGAGAGATGGTAAGGCATTAAAATTTATGAAAAACCAAAGGGAGGAGGAGTAATGTCTTAAAGCTTGGGATCTCTGCTACAGAGGGCCATGCTGCATCAGAGATTACTGGAAAATTACAGTAAGGATCTAGTTGCTATTTTTTTAAAATGTTGCCATAGCTTTTTGCCTTTATCTAACTCTGCCAATTTCAAATTGTTAAAGAGCATTCTTCAAATTAGCCTTTATTTTAAAGATATGTAAAATTCCTCAGCAGCATAGTCAAGAATCTCCTCATAATCTGTTCTATACATAGAATGGAGTCTTCTGAAAGAAATACACTAACATAAGGTTGTGTGAGAAAGAGATGGTGGGGAAGGGTCTCAAAGGAACATTCTCCCATAGGCCTCTCAGGAGCTGACTACCCAGGTGTTCAGCCCACTGTGAGGTCTACTGCAGGGATGAGACAGTTCACTCCTAAAGACGGTAATCATCATTGTTGAAGTGAACTAGCCCATTCCCAGAGCACTCTTACCTGCACCTTTCTGGCCCCTGTCAGGGGCTTCTACTTTTTTGGAGTGGGTAGGATTGCTCTGCTCTGGCCCATTTCCAAGACATCTGATCAAATGGATCAAAACGAGCCTTCCTCTTTAATCTGCCAATATTGTGAAGAGAGCCATGTGTAGACAAGCCCCCAGTGTCTTAAAAAGACCTTGGTGATAGTCAATCTCTGTATTTGTATGGATGCACACTATATTTCAGTTTCACATTGTTCTGTGTTGCTTCTGTTTACGCGAATAATAAAAAACAAGTTGGAGCTCTTTTAATATGGCAAGGAGTTGCAGCCATATTAAAATAGCTCCAACTTGTTCTTTATTATCAGTGTGAACAGAAGCAACACAGAACAATGAGAAACTGAAATATAGCAAGTACTACCTATAATAATCTCTGCATTATTAGTCAATACTGGAATGCAGCTGAAGCTGAAACAGTAGTTAGAACAGTCGTGGTCCAAAAAAACAACAACAACACACACACACACTTCTACTGCCTTATATTCTAGGTCAGATAACTGGTTCATCTAGCTCAGTACTGCCTCCGCCTATTGGTCATGGGGCTTTCCCCGGCCTTCCTGGACATGCCAGCAATTAGACCCAGAACCTTCTGCATGCAGGCCATGGGCTCTGCAACTTGGCTTTGGCCCTTTCCCTTTAATTGTCACATCCTGGGGGAAATTTAAGACTTACCGTGTGATGTGTTTGAATCTGGGGAAAATCCAAACAATGATACTACTGTGCTTATTTCAGAAATGACAGTCAATAACAAAAGGGGTTTCTGACTTGGTTGGTTTTTTTAAGTATACTGCATAGCCCGTTCATGACTCTTCTGCAATGCTAGTATCGAGACCCAAGTTCTCTGACCTCACAGAATCATAGCTACACCTCAACTGTTTCTATGATTGTGTATTATCGCATGAAAAGCTACAATGCATGTAACCAGGCAACCAGTAATCAAAACAGATGTAGTCACTTGATTATTTAGGGTGCAGTTCTATGCTCAAAGGATCTAGGTTTCTTCGAGCACCTGTCATGGGAATGTCTAACACATTTGTCCTGACGTGATAGAGATCACATTATCCTTTAGCTTGTTATTGCTTTGCATTTACTAGGAAGTCGTACAATATTTGCGCAATTGTCTATGACTCATGGTACCTTAGAGTTACTTAAATCACATTTCAGTGAATGTCCAGATGGCCTTGTCATCTCAAATAAACTGCTCAATGTCAGGTTACAAATATTTCAGATAAAATATGTGTTTTTCCAGATCTGACCATAGCTGAACATTTGCTTCTGCCACAAATGTAGATTCATCACAGTTTTTGCTACTTAATGCACACTAAACTGAAGAGTGCAGCCCTATTCATACTGAAAAAGAAAAACTTCAGACATGGACAAAAAACACCCATTATAAATAAAATAGAGAAGGATGAAGGGTAATTTCAGAAAAAAACAAGTGGGGGAAAGTAAGGAGTGGAGAAGACTATTATTAGTGGATGGAGAGTTGTGCTATGTGCATTAAATATAAATACACTGTAACATAAAGGTGGGAGAGTGAGCAAAACATGGGGGTGAGTGCCCACATTACACTCTGGTGGACAAACATGGCTTCAACAAAAGCTAACTGCCAGCATAAGGTTTAAAGCAGAAGTGGAAACGTTTTAGCTTCCAGAAAGGTTTGACTGTGGTTTCCGTAGTACCTTTTCATTGCCATGCTGTGTGGGGATTCTTGAAATCTAACACATCTAGATAGCCAGAAGTGGTTAAAATAAAACAAGGACTAGGGTGTGTGAGGACTCAGGAAGAGTGATTGGTCTGAAGCCTCAATGGGCAATTCAGAGAGTACACAGGCTAAGAACAGAGTGGGTCTTTCAAAACCACCTGAGGAAAATAAAGCTAAGGAAACTAAGAGAATGATATTTGGGAGTGTGGCTGAAACAGCCTGAAGGCAGCAGTAGCAGGGCGAGAGATTCCCAGAGTCAGCCCTCAAAGTGAGAGAGGGTTGTTTTCTGTGGATCCGAGAACAAAGCCCAGTGTGATATATAACACCACTTGGCTTTCTTCTGCTACACAAGGATATTACAGTGGTGCCTCGACTTACGAATGTCCCGACATACGACCATTTCGAGTTACGACCAGAAAAAGGCAGGGAAAAAAGGCGGGGAATTCAAATTGCTAACCGTTGGTGGCGAAGAGGCTGCTTCTTTGTAGCTCTTTTGCCCCAGCAGTTAGAGTGTGCGCGATCGAAGGAGGCTTCGGACTGCCTGGTAAGGTAAGGTGCTGCTTTCTGCTTTTTAAAAACTGTTCTGGGTGGGTTTTGCAGTGTGGTTTTGGGCCGGGGGGGGGGGTTATGTTTCTGTGCTGTGATGGGTCTTGCAGTCTTTGTTTGTTTTTTTGGGTTTTTTCCCCCCATTTCCGATGGGTCTTGCGGGGTTTGTTTGCTTCTTGAGGTTTTTTCCCCCCATTTCCGATGGGTCTTGCGGGGTTTGTTTGCTTTTTGGGTTTCCCCCCCCCATTTCCGATGGGTCTTGGGGGGGTTTGTTTGCTTTTTGGGGTTTTTTCCCCCCATTTCCGATGGGTCTTGCACGGTTTGTTTGCTTTCTGCTTTGCTTTTTTTGCATTTCCGATGGGTCTTGCACGGTTTGCTTGCTTTCTGCTTTGCTTTTTTGCATTTCCGATGGGTCTTGCACGGTTTGTTTGCTTTCTGCTTTGCTTTTTCCCCATTTCCGATGGGTCTTGCACGGTTTGCTTGCTTTCTGCTTTGCTTTTTTTGCATTTCCGATGGGTCTTGCACGGTTTGTTTGCTTTCTGCTTTGCTTTTTTTGCATTTCGAAGGGTCTTGCACAGTTTGTTTGCTTTTCTTTTCTTTTCCTTCGGCTGGAACGGATTAATCGCGTTTCCAATGGGTCTTGCAGTGTTGTGGGGCTTTTTGGTGATTTTTTTCTTCAGCCGGAATGGATTAATTGCATTTCAATGCATTCCTATGGGAAATGGTGCTTCGACTTACAACCATTTCGAGTTACAACCGGAGTTTCGGAACCAATTAAGTTCGTAAGTCGAGGCACCACTGCACAACTCAAGGGAGAACTGCTTTGGACCTGAGGAGGAAAGTAGCTTTCCCTCCAAAAAGACTGCAGTGGCAAGAACTAATTGATCTCTACTACTGGAATCATTATAACATGGATTCCTATAGGCTGTTCATTTGCATTACTTGCAACTGGCAAGTAACCCAGTTTTGCTAGGGACGCCAATTTTCAAATCCAGTTCACAAGATAAAATGGATAGGTCAAGCTGCAGTGTCTGCAGCAAGTAACTTAAAATTCAGCTTCGCATTGAATTGGAGATCCCAAGGGAATCTTGGAACAAGGATTAATCAGAACAATCCAAATTGTTACTGGACAGGGCTTTTTATCAGTCCACCCCAAAAATCCAAGGTTGCCTGGGCTTGGATTGTACTTCAGCTCAACTTCCCAACATCCCTTTACCTACAGCACTCCTCAGCTAGTCAGTGCACAACATGGGAAACAGGGGAAATATGTATTATTTCACATACATTTACTAAGGCTTGGCTACATTAGGAGTTGGAGACTAGGAGACTGCGTCCAAAGGAGGGACTGAACAATAGTTTCAAGTCCCAGGGATGAACTGTCTAGCCCAGAAAGTGGTCATGGGTACATTGCTCACATAAAATTGACCAGAGTTCAGTCAGTTGGCATCCTTCATGGAAGTCCCATGCAAAGCCACAACATTGTACAAAAAAAACAGAGTAAAAGCACAGTAAATAATATTGTATTGCTTAGGGGCAGTGAGTGGATCCACTTTGAACACAGGTGATCTCTTAGATTATTACAGCTATAGAAGCAGCCTTCATGTAGTAGATAATCTCATTCAGGCCACACCCATACATCAAGGTCAAGTATGAGGCTTGAGAACTGAGAAAAAACTTGAAATGAACCCAAGGTCTGGGGAAAAGCCAAAAGTGTTTTCCAGACACCAAGAAAAGCTTGGGAGAACCAAGGGAGATATGAGCAATTTCATTAATTAGAGGATGTAAGGATGAGGGATTCTAGGTTGGTGACTCACCCAAAAAGCCTTCAGATTAATTTGAACAATGAAGTAGATGTGCAGGCGCTTCAGCTGAAGCGGCTGCACATAATTTAAAAATAATATGCGTTCAGAACTCAATCATCAGACAGATAATTTAATACATTCCTAAAAACTTCATTGTAGAAAAGTAAAAAAGGATTGATTGAGGACAGCAGGCAAAGATATTACTTTTACCCCACTCCTCTCACTGGTACTTATGTGCTATTAACAACACTGTGAAAGGACAAGGGAAGGCAGGCAAGAGACAATTTTCTCCATATGCATCTATAATATCTAGGTGCCATCATCTTCCCCATATTTAAAACTCAGGTCTCTCTCTCTATATTCTTTCATAAGATGACTTTTACATTTTTCCCACTTACTTGATCTTTTGTACTTTGATGAAGAGAGATGATCCCAACTCTGACTAACTCAAAATTTTAAAAAATACAGTATTTGTGCAATTTACGAATAAACAAACTATATGTTCCCAGTAGGATAGTTCTGTCAGTCTCCCGCAGCAAAAAAAGAGGAAGAATATTATGGCATCATTATGGGACTTAACAAGTTCTGTTTGATCTAAACTTTTGCCGACTACAGTCTGCTTTATCAGACGGTTTCCTGCTTGTTCATCTTTAAAGTGCCACAGTATTTGTCAGTTGCTGTTATTAAAAGCAATCTTGTAAATTTCTGGACACAAGGTTCATGAGCACAAACAAAATGAAGCAATCACAATTCCATGAGATTTTGCTTTCGGATACAGTAAGCATTGGCAATGGACTTACTCTACATTAACTTCAGGCAGGCATTTTCTCTGAAAGCTTTTAAAGTAAATAAATGGATGCAAACAGAACAAAGCTTTCGCAAACACTCCTGCAAGAGGCAAGATGTAGCACCTTTATGTAGGAACTTCAGTGAAGACATTTCTCACCCACTTTAGAGGCTGTTTTAATTTTATCTACACCTTTCCAGTTTGAAAAATGACAAGAATCCATTTCACATAATCCTGTTCCATCCCTAAATCTGGGGGAGGGGGGTAACAAAATTGTTGGGAACTGGGGAATATTGGCTGGGCAACAACTGATCTTACTAAAAAAGCATGGGTAAAAACTGAGGAGTTCCTAATGGCTAAGAATTTCTTGGGAGCTTATTAGTGACAATGCATCTTTTGAGATGACAGATGTAAATTCACATAATATTTAATAGCCACTAAACATAGGAAGTGATGGCTAGATAGCTCAGTGAGTCAGGTACCTGGCTGCAGAGCCACACATTCCCCAGGAAAAGTGTAGCCTTGGCAATCTGCGCAGATCCATGGTGCCCCCAGAAGAAGGGAATGGTAAACCCCATTTGAGTATCCTCTATCTAGAAAACCCTGAAAAGAGTCACCATACGTCAGAATTAAAGTAATGGAACACCATTACCAGAAACACAGGAAACTGTCACATCTCAACAAGTGTTCACCTTTGTCCTCCATGATGTTACCACCACAAGTATTCATTATCTCTTCTGGGATTCTTCAGCCATAGTAAGACAAACACTGAAGTAGTAGTTGTTGCTTACAGTTTGGCAGCATAATGTTTCAACATTTGCTTTTCCAGGTCACTCACCTGCATTTCATCATTCAATCAACTATTATATTATACAGTAATCTCTATGATATGCATCACTCATTACCAGAGAGCTTAAAAGTATAGACTTGGTTTTAAAGAGTACAGGTTTTATTAAACATAAGAATTATTTAATAAAATAGCCTGAGATAATTCCAGCACTCCTAGTCAAGCATATTAATACTAGGGGGAAAAACACCCACCTTATAGATGGATCAAAAGACTATGAAGTTGGCTTGTGCAGAAACAACCTGCTGAAATGCTGATCGGTTTAAGAGGAACCAGTGATAATAACAGCACAATTCTATCCAGGCCCTGAACAGACCCACTGAGTTTAACAGTTTTTACTCCAGGCAAGTAGATATAAGATTGCAGCCTCTGATAGCAGCACAGATTTTTTTTAAATTGTTGACTATTTTCACAAGAAAACCATTCTCATTGTGGCAGATTCCTATGACAGCTCCAGCATCAACTGAACCATCTGAAGCTCTTGAACTGAGAGAATGATGTGCTCAATAAACGCCGGTCCTTTTCTTCCTCCTCACTTTTCCCACAACTGCTCTTACTGGTGTAGGGTATGTACCTGCTATTCAAGTCTTCCTTTATATTTAGCACAGCTTGGAAATTAACAACAGGTTAAAATTAATGACATTCCCTTTTTCCCATGGACCCAAAACAAATCTGAATACCGTACATCCAAGGGCAGAATGAGTCTAGGTGGAAGCAGTTTATTTTTACAAAAAGGGCACAAAAGGTATACTGGATAGTGGCATATTTTGGGGGGGGAAACATGCAACTTACACTTTCTTCTCACAAAAAAAGTAAATATGTATCCTGAGACTTTTGGGTGCTCTGGGAAATGGGAGGAGTGGCTCAAAGTTGCAAGTCTCTGTTTGTGGGGTATTTGCATGCACAGAAGAAAAGGCACTGTGTACTAAGCTACTTTTTGACAAATATTGTTCTAGACACTCTTCTCTATCCAGAAAAGTTAACAGGTAGCTGTGTTCAACTGCTGAATAGCAATTTATAGCAGAAACAGTAATTTTAAAAGAAACTAGTTCTTTTAAACTTTTCATAAGCTTTTGTGTTTCTAAACATACTTCTTCAGATGAAATTAACTAGTTTTATAGGCGCTACATTACTGTTCCTGGTATAAACTGTTATCTGTTAAACTGCCCAGCATAATGCCTTTGCACTAATAGAGCGGTGTATAAATAAAAGGAATAAAATAAATACATTCTCTATCCAGTTTCTGAACAAGTTAATTTCTATTAATAGATTTTTCTATAGGTACATACAATGCTCTTCTTTATATTTTTGATACTTCCAAAAATACTTTAAGATCAGGTGACATGTATCCTATTAAACATCAAGGCAAAGGTAAAAACTAAACCAAAAAAAAAAAAGCCAAACAAACTAGGTACAGTGTTTATTTCTCATCTTTATGGAGAAGAGAAGCATCCCAGAGAGAAAGAAATGGTATGTCATAAAAAAGATAAACCTTGATGTTGTGGTCAATCCAGCACACCAAATACAGAACTAAATAACTAATTCCTATGAACTGCACTGTTGGAGCGGAGTTTCCTTGGTAAAGCCAGAAACATCAATGTTCATTACATACACCATTGCTCCTAAAACATGTATGCTATAGCATGATAATTCATAAATATCACCAATAATGTTATAGGTATCACCATACACCCAGCTCTCATAAACAACACTGAGAGGATATCCTATGCACCTGTGATCACATCATGCACAAGCTCTGTGCTAGCAGTGTTTAACATCTTGAGAATCAAGTTTATAGCCCTTATAGCTGAGAAAACAGCTTTGAAAAAAGGCATCAGAGGTCAAATGGTAAAAGCTTATATAATTCCCTGCTACTCAAAAACTGAAAGAAGAAACAGAATTGTTACATTTATTTCCTCTGCAAAATAATTTCTTAGTGCAAAGTCTGGATATGTTAGTGCACTTACACATAGCCCTGAGTATTTCAGTTATATACATGATCTCATTTAAATCAAAACAAATTAATCCCGTAAATAAGACATCCACAGATTCGTTCAAAGTTAATAATGATAACATAGAAGGAAATGAAAGAACAAGACTCATCCTGTTCTTCACTTTTTTTTGCAGTGAGTCATCATGCTAAGGAAGGAAGGAAGGAAGGAAGGAAGGAAGGAAGGAAGGAAGGAAGGAAGGAAGGAAGGAAGGAAGGAAGGAAGGAATTCAAAGGAAATATTTTCCCAGCATGCACATTTCTATATTTTTCACAGGAGATAGTAGGCATAATCTGGCAACAGTGAAAGAAGAAGAAAAAATTAACACACAAGTACTGATTTTCTGGAAAAGCTGTCTTGACACTGGGAAAGTGTCCCTCTCATTTTTTGCTAAGGAAGTATTAAACTGAGTTTGTGTATCACAGAAGAAGTTGGGAGACTGCCAAACAACATGTGAGGGACACAAATGGGAAATATCAAATCAAAGGAATGGATAGGAGAAACAGTGCATGCTGTTAAAAACTCAAGGAAAACAGTTGTTTAACAACTGACTTAACACTAATAACTGAATGGGTACCAAAAAAACCCTCAAAGACCCAACTTCTAAACTGACTTCTGTGGGCAGGTAAAAACAGAATTATATCCTTATTGAGAAGCCAGTGTAAATACACAGTAATAGCAAAGATCACAATGTGACTACATTTCCATGTATCAGTTTAAATATCTAGTCTAGGCTTAGCATGCTTCTGGAACAGTTCTGACTAGCAGTTCCTTTCTAATCAGGACAAACCAGGTCAGCTTCAAATCAGTTCAATACAAGAAGTAGCATCAAAGGGAAAGGTCCAAAATCTGTAAGATCCAGTAGATTTTGTTTGACTTTCTTCCATCTCTGCTGGCTGAACTGCATGTTTGCACACACATATTCTTTCAATTTACCATACAGTCTAACTGCACATGATTACATTGCTACTTCCAAGGACTGGATACACTGAACCAGTGTATGAACCCTGAAACAAAACCTGACTAGACACTCTAAATATGACATTTTGCCTATACCTATACCAGAAAGATCCTTCACAAGATCATTCTTACCACAGGTGATTTTGCATGTGCTTAGTTGTACAGCTCCTCCAGGAAGGTTGATATATCATACTAGTAATTACTAATCAGGTTTAGAAAAATTCTAGTATTCTGGGTCAGTGGTTCCCAACCTTGAGTAACCCAGGTGTTCTTGGACTGCAATTGCCAGAAGCCTTCACCACCAGCTGTGCTGGTCAGGATTTCTGGAAGCTGCAGTCCAAGAACACCCAAGTTACCCAAGGTTGGGAGCCATTGTTGTGGGTTATTCAACATCACGGTAATAATTTGGTAAGGTTGTGAAAAAGATCTTCAGGCTTGACCATGGCTAATACATAAAACACCTAACTCAAATTCCTAAGAACTTACAAACATGTAGATGTTCATAACACTTACAGGATCCTGCTTTCGAAGATGCATATACTAAGAAATCTATAGTTCCAGTTCCACATTCTGTACACAGTTTTACAAATTCTGCAACCACCAGCATAAATTATTACCACTAAAGTAATGCAAACTGAAGCAATTTTGCATGCTTCAAAGGATTTTCAGTTTGACAATGTGTTTGAGTTATAGAAGAGCTGCAGAATTTGGAATGAAGCACCAACTGGAAAAAGGCTAGACATTAGAGAAGGGAACGAAATGCAGGGAAAGAGAAATTAAATATGGAAGAGAAGGAGCTCTCAGAAGAATCTGGCAACTGTCCAATATGATGAAATCACAACCTACTTCTTGCTTGAATTGTTTGTCTTCAGTTATAAAATCTACAAAATAGTGCATATTTTAACTGAAAATTAATATTTGGGTTCTGTAGAACAGTTGGATTCAGGATTAAAGGCACACACACACTGCCACAGTCAATGCCTACTATATTTGGCTAAATGAAGACTGGCAGTGATAGTTATTACTGCAGAACACAGAGGCTCCACTCCCAAGTCCACATCAAAACATTTAAATCCCACTCTTAGGTTCTTTCCTGTTATACAGTACTATCTAAATGCACATTGTCATTGTACAATATGTTTTGCAAATACTCTTGGCAGGCCACATTTAGGCAGGTAACTATTTTGAGAGCTCACTGCAGTCAGACTCTGCTCTACCCCAGTCAATAACAGCAAGTATTGTATATAGAAAGGAAATATGTAAAAAAAATGATAAATTGAATGAATTAAATCGTGTCAGAATGATACAAATTGATGCAGATTTTTGTATCTTTCCAAGCACAAATGCTATTTACTTGAAAGATATATGCAACACAAGGCACAATTACTAATTAATAAGAAAAAACAAGATGTGTTCAGTGTGTCTGAAGTTTACACCAAGATGAAGAGGGGAGCAGAAATAATCAGTCAAAACTTCCTTGAAGTGTTTTGTTCAGTGCAAAAGCAAGCTTCACAAGAGAACTAAACTTTGCTTCCAACACTCCCCAATTTGGAAATGCATTGTTACATCATTTTTTTAAAAGGAAGATTTAAATGAAAGTCCTGTTATTCAGAATTGAGAAGCTACACTGAGAATACAAGAATAAGCTTTTAGCAACCATTAACTAACTGCTACTTAATTGTTTTACAAAATACTATAGTATTTCTTTACTTATCAGCAGGAGATATATTTAGTAAGTAATCAAAAAAGTAGAGGGGGTGTCCCTATCTCTAAAGACTTTCTACTAAAAAATGGGAATAAAGAATTTGAGAGAACACAGTGTTCTGTGGTCTCCCCTGTTCCACTCATGTCCTATATATTTAGGTTAAAGTAGGTTGGGTTTTGCCCTTCCAAAATATGAACTGTCTACTTGCACAAGAGGTAAGCTCTGAAGATATATATGAAAAATGTTAACTTTTTCTTGAAGCTGCTCAAGCTTTTAATCACAAATCTAATCAATATAAAACTAACAACCTGACACAAACATTCTGTTGTATGTCAGTGAACCCCACTTGTAGCAAATGTTTTGCTTTTGTTAAAAATGTTCCATATGAGCCCATGGACATCAACAAATATGCATACATTTCTTGCCAGTTTTGATAATTTTACAACAAAGAGCAATCTATGTGTCCTTTCTTAGTGTAATGAAGTCACTTCAACTTTTGTGAGACACTAGACAATGGTCCCATTTGGATGTAATGTTAAATTATGATGTACCATGACCACAAGAAACCCTGGATGGACTCATGTCCCACTTCCTCCTTCTCCATAGCATGTAAGGAAGGAGACTAAATGCTTCTATTTTACAGTTTTGAAAGAAAGAAAAAAACCCAAATATTCCCACAACATATAGAAAACAGTGGTTAAATAATGAACAATGATCTGAAACAACAGTGTAACCCTGGTTAGTTTGAACTAACCTTAGTTAGAATGAATCACTCTTTCCCCAAGTTGAAATATAAGGGAAACTGTGATTTACCCAAAACTGAGAATGAAGGTTTTTGTTTTCCTTTCCTCGTGCAGAAAGGAACAGAAGAAAAGGCAGGGAGAAAGCACAGGCCCAAGATTCTCAACAGCCTCCTATAATCTGTAATATTAACTCATGGTTACATTTTATGTCTGAACTGGGCCAATGAGATAACAACATAAAAGTCATAGTGTGAATGCTAAGAAAAAAAAGAACTATAAGGGTCTATAGAAATTCAAATAATCAGTTGAAGGCAGTAGTGGTATACATTTACAGAGTTGTGTCAGCCTGATGCACTGATTTGGTTCTCTATTGTCAACTATCATAATTTCTTAGTAATCTATGTGCTGCATTTCTGAACTGAAAGAGGAATTAAACATTATCACCTAAAGAAGGTATCCAGTCAATGGCTCTACAAAGCACCCAATACTGTACACTAGAAAACAGAAGTGGCATATATGTTGTATTCCACTCAAGGAAAAATGAAGTTGTCTTTTTTTTTCTTGAGAACCATTTTATTTTAAGACATTTGCAGGTCTAATATGCCATAATAACGTTCATTATGAATCAACAATAAAGTGCTAAATTATATTAGTTACCTGAATCTTAATCTCATTTGTAGTCTTCACTTAGGTTTCATTATCAAGTTTTAAAAGCCCTTTCTGCTGCAATAGCTAAGCTGTTGTGCAAGTATTATAAAAATAGACAGCTTTCAGTAGAGGCTATATACTCAACATGGCCTCTGATGTTTCCATAAATATGGCTGAAAGGTATCAGAGAATAAAATGCATGCAAATTATCTGTAAGAGTTAATTTAAATGAAGAAGAGGGGGAAATATTAAACTTCTGAAGCCCTTGCAGAGGGCTGCTGACTACACCCATATAATTAATTATACTATCTGATGGCTAGACCAGGACTGACAAGCATCATGCCAACATGCTTTAGCTTCTTTCATAGCTAAGAATCTTGAGTTGTAATTTCAGACTATACGTGATCTACTTCTTCTCACTGAACTGTATGATTAAGTTTCAGGTTAAATTTGAAAAACTCTACGCCTAGTCACACAATCGGCTCAAGCAAGACACTAGCACAGAGGAGATGGCAATTCATGACCTTTCTCCACTTGCAGCAAGACATATTTTTAAAACTTTCAGACTTAATTTTAAGTGGGTTTGCCAACAAGAACAGATTTTACTCCCAAATTCAGAATGTAGCTCTAAAAAATTCAATAGAAAATAACTGCAGAAACAGCAAAGAGCAGAAAGTCAAATGAGGGTTTAGACAGCTGACTTAAGTCTTCAGAACTGTCATGCTGTAAATGGTGTATTCTTAAGAGAGCTCTAACAAACTGGAAGAAAACAGTAGCAGAGCTAAAAATGGCAAAGTGATGCATAGAAATATGCCAACACACAAACAGTCATGTTCAAGCCAGTGCATAGAGAGGATAAAAGCACTTATGGTAATTGCAAATGTTAACAAGTTCATACAACCTATGTAATTCAGCAATGAACCCATTGGAAAAAAGAAGCAGAAATGCTCAAGCAAAACAAAAAGATGACTTCTCAACTATAGAGTTCACACATCAGCAAGAATAAGACAACACCACGAAAATTATTCAATTCAGTCCCAAACAACCAACAGGCAAACTAAACAAGAGTAGACAAGCCTTTGGCAGACAGTTTTAGTGAGTCCAAATATAGCATTACATTTCTTAGTAATCCACAAAATATATTATATGGTATGTTGGTTTTAAATACTGGATAACCAATTCTGCAGATCCAATTCTATCGATGGCTTAGCCAATAAGCAGGATGGACCAAGCTGAATGAATGATGGTGTACCGCTGGCATATAACAACAGTGCTTGAGAAAGCAACAGTTAAAGTTACTAACTCATGCACCCACAGTACAAAAACCTACTACCAAGACTATCATCTATGCAGCAAAACAAACTTCCCAAGTTTTTCTGGGATGTGCCCCTGGTAATCTATGCAATGATTCACAATTACACGAGCAGCTAGACACTGCAGTGTAGTATGGTTGATGGGCTGGATCAAGTTCTTTGCCATTTCCTTCTCATCGAGCAAGTCAATTGCAGTTTGTTTATGCTTGTTTGTTGCATCAAAATGTGAACCTGACTTGATGAGAAGATTCATGATATCAGGATGGTTGTTCAGTGCAGATATGTGTAAAGGGCTGTTGTCATCAGAGTCTCTAGCATTTACATCAGCACCACATTCCACTAGTATAGCAGTAACTTGCAAAGAAGGAAATTTACAAACTGGATAACGACCCACACAGGTAGTGTTCTTGTCAACAGCAAGGTGGAGTGGGCTAAAGTTATTCTTACCCCTAGGATGGAGTTTAAGAAATCGATATATTGTTTGTTTCTTAAAATGATCTTGTTCAGGACTACAAGGAACTTTTTCCAGCAAGCAAATTAAATGCAAAATGATGGAAAGGGCTTTGTTGAGCTGTATTTGGTCAGGTGGACACTGAGTTTGTTTGATGGCACGTTCTATTTCAAGGACACTTTTGCACAGTATACCCATAAGATCATCAAATGTAACGGTTGTGCCCAATAAACCTTTTGCCCTGTCCTGAAGCATGAAGGAGAAAAGTTCAGCAAATGACAGCAGACTGCTGGCAGTCATAGGGCTCAAGGGATCTAAATTATTCTGCTGCATGTCCAAAGCATACTTCCACAGATTGATGCATCGTTTGAAATTTCCAGAGTCTGCATAGACAGCCCCTCTGTACCGAATATAGTAGGATGTATCTGGGTGAGAAGGGCCAAGAATACGTTCTCTGATTAATAAGGCCTGCATTCTCATCTCATCAGGGTCTGCAATTAGGTTTTCCAATTCTTCAGCACTGTTCACTTCCTTGGCATAATCATAGGCCATTATCAATGTCTGAGGCACGGGCTTGCTGACAATATTAGTTCTATCACTATATCTCAAATCCATAGCTCTTTTCCAGTATTTCAAAGCGCCAAGCAAATCTCTTTTTTTGTCCACAAATGTGGCTCCTAGGAGTTCCAGTGCATTGATGCATTCTGCTTTGCTTGTCTCAACATGTTGAGTCAAAAAGTCAACAACGTTTGTGTGGCCTGTAACACTTGCTGAGAGAAGTGGAGTCATTCCATAACCATCTTTTTCCATCTTTGCACAATATTTGAGAAGCATCTTCATGATTTCCAAGCTACCAGATTCTGCACAATCATGCAATGCTGTATTTCCTGTGGGGGGGAAGAAAAAAAAAGAAAAATGATTGTCTATTCTCTGCTACATTTTCAGAACAAGACCACACCTACATACAAATGCCTGCATATATGGCAAACAAATTACATACTAATCTAATTTTTGCAATAATAGGATTTATAACACCACACATCATAAGCAGGTGCACTGAATGGGCAAATACTCTAGCATAATATTTCAATGTATGTTGTTAACATGTGAGGGCAACACCATTTATTACTCAACTGAATAACCTTCATTTTTAATTTAAGGAAAATACTCAGCCTTGGATGTTTGGACAGACATACCAACTTGCTAACTGAAACAGCAAATCTGGGTACTTAACTGCAAACTGTGAATGTTGTTGAATATAGCATATCACCACAACACTGTGCTGCATAGTACTATGTATATTTACTAAAAAATAAATACAACTATCTTCAATCACACTTACTCCACAAAAAATGTGTCAAAAATTACACCCTGGCAATTTAACTCTAATGTTTCATTGCTTCCCTGCTGTTATACTGGGTAAATTTCTTATTATACTTTAAATATTTTAAATGTTAAAATTATTTTACAATGAAACTTTAAATAAATGGAAGCCTCCAACAAATGAAACCTCCAACAGGTTAGGTTGTTCCCTGCCTGCCACATACTAGTTAACTGAGGTGATAAAGAATATTCTAACATTCAAACTACTGGAAAGCTTTCAACAAAGGCATGTTTATAAACAGTAGTTCCTTTACAAACATGAAGAAATATCTATTTGGAAAACTTCTCATGTGGAGTTCAGACAGTCCAACCTTTGCAGATAGGAAGAGTCTTCACAAGGCATTAATAAGGGTAGGAAAGGCACTTATCTGGGAAAGCACTGAAAAGGGCTCTCAGGCAAACAGGAAGCACAAAACAGGACAGCTTAAGAAAAGAACATGGAAATATGAAATTTATGGCACAAATAAATTTGGGAATTACTGACACTGGTCCCCAAACACATGAGGCTCTCTAACACACTATTTAACCTCCAACACAGCCACAACTATTAAAAACAGTTGAGATCACCAGAGAGCAACACCATGTTAGGATAGCATCTTAATATTGTTACAACACAGCCAATGTTCCATTAAAAACCTGTAGCCTCAGCAGACCTGAACTATCTGCTCACAGGGCACCTATAATGTAAAATATAGGAATGTTCACCAGCAACTCTCATCTCTTACAATCTAGTGGATTCTACATGCCTGGAATACAAGAATTTTACCCCTCAACAGCATTTATTTGTCCTTATCAGGGTGGATTTGATTTAAATCCAACTGATTTAAATCATGATTTAAATTGTTTAAAAACTGGATTTTTGAAGATTTAAATCAAAAAATAATTTTTAAAATTTATATGATTTATATCAATTTGATTTTTAAAAAATCAATTTTATCCATCCTGTTCCTTATACTTTTCTTAAAAACAACCCCCAATATGCTTCCTGCTATTTATAGTTCTCCACAAAGCAGGATTAAAAAAGCATATTGTGCAATAGCCTTCCTTGAGCTGAGATGTTACTTGATGCCATTTAAACCATACACTATCTTATCTGTCTGCCCATTAAAACTGACTCTGGTAGAAATTTCCTTATGAGCGCCAGCATAAGAAACCTACTGATGTGGTGTGTTTTTTAAAATTATACTTTACCTAGAGGGAGATAACAATCTTTTAAAGGAGAAAACTCAATGGGCTTCCAATTTAATGTTTTAACAGTAAAAAACCCTCTCTATTCTCAACTGATCGTATTTTTATACCTATCTGTTCTGTAACTATCATTGTACTTTATAGCATGAACCATACTGTTCCAGATTGTTACTGAAAAGCACTAAATTAAAGGAAACAACCCCATGTGTACCTATACACATACTATGTCTTACTCAATGCCCATTTCAGAGTCAAAACTTTAGCCACATTCTCTAGTATATTATGCCTGATTACCAGTTTGTTTATCTTTGGAGTGCGCTGAATGTGTTTGTAACTCTGTGAAAATTATTACACATGGATTCATGTTGTCTTGTCTGAACTACTGTTTTCTAACTTTATTATTAGACTGAAATACTATATACACTTACTTGGTAGTAAGTATGACTGAAATCAAAGTAGACAAATATACAAGTGCACTGTGTAAGATTTTACTGTAACTACATTCTCACCTGTGTACTCCTGGAAAAGTATATACAATATACAGTAATAGCCTAGGTAACAGATGCTAATAAGACAGACTGAATACAGAAGAATGTCAAAGTAAACAGGTATAAGAACTGGAATGTATACAGTTCTACTCTCAAAACTTATCATTTCCACATTGAAATGATGTAATCCAGGACTGGCCCTACTGTTAGGCAAAGTGAACTAGGCATATCAGGCAGCAAATAGGATTGAGGAGGGACAAAGATGTTAGAAGACAGAGCAGTGTCTACCAGGCACCGGCCTTTCCATTCCTTAAGCTGACCTGCTGCATTCAGGTGCAGTGGAGGACACTGTCCCATGCAGTAATAAAATTCCTCTGTATCTGGAATGAACAGTGGTGTCATCTTATTCTTTACATCAAGCAGCAGAATGTCTTGGGTGAGTCCTGATGTCACCTTCATTACACTGAATCCTATAAGTGGCATATATAAACTTCATGTTTTGAGTCTTTCTTCTTAGAACTGATATAAATCAGTATAATTTCCAAGCCATTGAATAAGGTAAAGGTAAAGGTTCCCCTTGACATTTAGTCCAGTTGTGTCTGACTCTAGGGGGCGGTGCTCATCTCCGTTTCCAAGCCATAGAGCCAGCGTTTGTCCGTAGACAGTTTCCGTGGTCACATGGCCAGTGCGACTTAGACACGGAACACTGTTACCTTCCCACCGTGGTGGTACCTATTTATCTACTTGCATTTGCATGCTTTCAAACTGCTAGGTTGGCAGGAGCTGGGACAAGTGACGGGAGCTCACTCCATCGCGTGGACTCGATCTTACGACTGCTGGTCTTCTGACCTTGCAGCACAGAGGCTTCTGCGGTTTAACCCACAGCGCCATCACGTCAGAAGCCACTGAATACACCAACTTAAATCTTAATTCTGAATACCCTGCAGTCCAGGGTATCTGCAAAGCTGTCTTCCAGCACCATGTTTCAAATGAATCAATATTTTTTTCCTGTCAGCTTTCTTAACTGTCCAGCTTTCACACCCATACATAATGATTGAGACTACATTAGTGTGGATCATCTTGGTTTTGGTATCCAGTGACACATTCTTACACTTGGATGATCTTTCTAATTCCTTCACTGCTGCCCTTACAAGTCTCAGTCTTCTGATTTCTTGGATGCAGTATCCATTTGGATTGATGTTTTAACAAGGTATGCAAAATATTTCACTATTTCAACGTCTTCATTGTTAACATTAAAGTTGTGTATTCTTCTGTAATCATGATTTTTGTCTTCATGTTCAGTTACAATCCTGCTTTGGCACTTTCATCTTTCACTTTCATTAAAAGGCGTTTTAAGTTATTGCTGCTTTCTGCCAGTAAAATGGTGTCATGTGAATATCTTAAATTATTGACTTCCCCCCCACCAATTTTCACTCCTCCTTTATCTGAATCTAGTCTGGCTTTTCATATGATATGTTCTGCATACAGACTGAATAAAATGCACCTTTGTTTGACACCTTTGCTTACTGGAAATCACACTGTCTCTCCATATTCTGCCTAATGGTAGTTTCTTGTCTACAATACAGGTTACACATCAGGACTGACTAGATTTTAATCTAAATAATCTTTATGGAAACCTATGAAATCTCATAAAATTGGGGCCCCAATCAAAATAATTATATGAATGTATTTTCTCGGAATGACAGAATTTTAAATATTTAGTCTGTAGTAACTGGCAGAAGACATTCTTAATTGCCCAAAACTGGCAGGTCATGCTTCTTTTGAGTCAATATGCCTTGCCATATAGCAGCAAAATTCAATTAATTACACCAACAGGTGTAATGCAAATGGTATTAACTTTGGAGGTTGAATTGCTAAAGATTAAGAAATCACCATAGTCATTATCTGTTGTGTGCTAACATGTGTGATGCAGCACACAACAGATAATGTCTATGGTGATTTCTCAACTTGAGGCCACTCATCTCCAAAAGTTACTCCAGCAAAAAATCCCAACAGAATTCTGGCCAATAGTATGAAAAACTGTAACAAAATATTCACAAGTAAAATTGGAATTCAGTAAGACAGTTGCCCCAATTTCAACTAAAGTGACTATAAACCCAAACACATTTTATTTCTGTGTTATGTGCAATGTTCAGAGTTCAGAAATCAAAACAAAAACTAGCCAAAGGCTAACACTGGGAGTGACAAATGCTGAAGTGTTCCTTCTATCAACCGTTTTGATGAAATGAATATTTTCAGGAATTAAACTGATCTTTTATAAGCTGACAGAAAGAAAAATGGATGTCCTAACATTTGCTGATGAAGTCAGTTTTGTTTGTACCACACATGAGATAAAAAGGAAAAGGCACTGTAATCAAGGCTAAACAGCTCCTAAAGTTCTTTGCTTGCATAAACCACTAGTATTACACTGTAATGACTGGATTTTCCCACTTGCATGGCTTCATTTATCAAGGTACTTCACTAGTAAAAAAAAATCCCATAGTTACAACATGGTTTTTTTCAACTACTAGACTAAAATTATGCAAATAATTTACAATACCATAATAGAAAATTAGAGTTTATTACCTCTAGTAACAGTAATACCCTTCTTGTATAAAGCCAAGTTCCATTCAAAATGCCGTAACAGGAGAATGTCTGTTTTATGACTCATTCACAAGCACAGCGAAGACACAAAACACTAGATATACAGATCATTTTGATCTGTAAAAATCATGCTTAGAAACTGTATAGTGCTTTAGAGTTTTCCAAAACGTCTATAGAATTGCCTTGCTGTAGCCCTTACAGCCAAGCATCCTGTCATTATATTGCAGACTGAAAACTGAAAAGATTTATTCAAATCAAAATACATTTTTGCTTTCCATTACACTCTTAATATACAAACACCTCATGTTATAATACACTGTCTGATTACACAGCAGCACGATCAACAACCACAACCACCACCTTAGAACTGCAGAGCTGGAAGGGACCCTATGGATCATCAAGTCCAGCCCCTGACAAGGAGGCACAGTGGAGAATCTAACTCCCAACCTCTGGCTTCACAGTCAAAAGTCCTAAACCACCGAGCTATTCAGCACCTCTAAGTCCCACTTGTTTCGTTAAGACAGAAATGCATGTCTATATCTTTCAAAATTATATCATCTTATTTTTAGGCTAACAAGTAAAGCTCTAATATATTTGAGGCAGAGACAGACTAAGAAGAGTGCTCTCTGAAGCAACTGACCTATGTATTAAACTAGTAACAGCAAGGCAGACAAGAAAAAGGTGTACCTCAATGACAACAGCATGCTACAACTGAAACAAAAAAGAAAAAGGACCCCAAAGCAAAACAACTACAACAGTATAAAACAGAAAAAACCCCTACTGAACAACAGAGCCAACACTAGACTCAAGACAAAAGAATAAAGAGGCATCCATTCTGATAATATGCTACCTTCTTTTCTTAGTTTTTATTTCGGTCACAAAGATAAACTAACAATGGATATTGCCTTATTGCAGGTAGGGGGCAGGTAATTTTAGTTAAATAATCATCAGTGGTACATGAAAAACAGCAAGACAACTCTCTATTTGTACTGTTTCCTTCATGAACAGAAATACTCCAGTCTCAAAAAGGATATATAAACAGATCACTCTGAAAAGACACACAAACTCACAACTAGTACCTGTGTTTTCTACTACATACCTGACACCAAGTATGCATAGACAGTAAAAACAGTTAACCACACTCTTCTTGGATTTTGAATTTCTGAGCCAAAAACAATTTTCATCTTACTGAAAAATTACACTAAACTCACCTTTCACACTCTTTCTATTTACATCAGCCCCTTTCTCAAGCAAATACTGAGCAATTTCCTTGTGTCCTTTATAACAAGATATCATAAGGCATGTATGGCCATGACGATTTGAAACTTCCAAGTCAGCTTTGTGCTCCACGAGGTACTTCACAATTTCTAGATGACCATCAAAACAGGCAGCTCTAAGAGGTGTTGAGTTTGTCAAAGTTGTATTGTTGACAGATGCACCATGATTTAACAGGGACTGGACTACCTTCAAATGACCAGCTGCAGATGCTGCCCATAGTGGTGGTGCACCTTCAATAGTCTCACCATCAAAATTCACAGAGCCACCAACTTCTATAGAAGCACTGCAGTGTTCTAGCAGATGTTCTACCATATCAAGATGTCCATAGCGAGCTGCCATTAGAAGAGGAGTCGCACCATTTGTTTTTTCTGACATCAACAAAGCCACCTCTTCCTTAGTTTTATTTGCCAGCAACTTGGTGAGGAGCCGCAGCTTCCCATCACGAGCTGCATTGAATACTGCTGTCTTAAGATCCATTTAGTCTTTTCCTCACAATCTGGCTTGTTCTTCAAAATAAAAAATGATGGAACAACTGGAACAACAGAGCTGAAGACAGTCTCTACACACACTCTCCAGAAGATGTGTGTACACCATGAACTTTTCCCATGGGTCTTCTCAAAGCAAATGTTATCTTCAACAACCTAGAACAGAAAAACAGAAAGATGACATTTAATATCTTTTTGGGGTTTTTTCTAAGTGAAGCTACTCATAAACTGTCTCCATGACCTTGGTTACACTGTTATTCATTTTTGTTCTATAAACTCTCTTCTCCCAGAACAAAAAATACTTCTGGATCAAAAAAATTACCCACAATAAATACTGGATTTTGAAGTCACCTAGAATTCCCCCGAGGTAGAACTGTGCTGTCAGCCAGGATCCAAGGTACAAGTTATTGTAGTCACCTTTGGACAACCAAATATGGCCAACCAATTAGGTCTGTAAAGGCCATCAGAAGTTAGGTCGTTTCAGACAATTCAGAGGAGACTAGATTAACACCACCTGGTGGCAACGAAAAGGTAAAGAAGTTTTCTGACAATGGCTGGGAACTGAATCGATGCCCAAAATATCTCGCAGCCCGTGAACTCACAGCAAGGAGTAAGAAGCGGGAAGGTGCCCGAGAGATCTCAGTCCCTGTCAAAGGGGTGGACGGCATAAATACCCCAAGGCCGTTCCCCCTTCCCAGAATCTCACCCGACACGCACGCACACATCCACACGCACCCGCGAAGCTCGCCCAGCCTGGCGAACCCTTTCTTCTCGCCTCCCCTCCCCCACCCTATCTGCAAGATCGTTCCGGGCGCGGAGCCACCCGGAGAGCCGGTCCCTCCTTCGTCCCGGCTTCTCCTCCCCGCCACCCCGGGGAAGCCTCGGTGGAGAAGGAGAGGAGCGAGGTCCCAAAGCCCCTCGGCGCCCGGACCGCCTTCCCCACCCCCAGGGGTCGGTCCTTTGCTAGGCAACCCCCCCCCCCTCCGGTCGCCCGCCCGCCCGCCCGCCCGCCTCTCCTTCAGGCGTCCCGCCGCTCTAACCCTGGCAGGTGAAAGGAGTCGGCGCAGGCTTGAGAGCGAAGCCCGGACGGGGACGAGGGAAGGGCAGAGCGTGGTGGGGCTCTCTCGGGAGGCAGCGCGAAGCCCCGAGACCAAATACCTTCCGGAGGGGCTGCGGAAGGACGCGCCCGGCTCCCTCTCCCCGGAGCTGCTCCCACTACGCCTCTCACAGCGAAGCCGCCGCCGCCGCCGCCGCCTCGCCCCGTTCCCAACGCTGCTCCTCCATGACAGGCGCTCCCAACAGCAGCGAGCGAGCGAGCGAGCGAGTCGACTCAGGCCGCCTCGCTTCCCCACCCGCTTCTGTAAACGAACGGACACCGAACCCAGCGCAACCTAAGCTGCTGCCTTCCCTCCTCCCGCCCTCCTCAGATAAGGCCCAAATGAGGGAAAGCGCCACCGACGTGACCGCCCAGAAAGCTTCCACAGGCGCAGTGAAGAGGAGGCAAGGCTGCGCCCTGACGGAGAGTGGCGGGGGGAGGAGGAGACGACGACGACGACGACAAGTTCGGCTGAGAGCGCACGCACGAAGGCGGTTGAGAAAAGGGGAAGGCGGGTGCGGCGCGGAGACGGGGGTGGCGTCCAGGGGCTCCTCTTCTATGCCTGGCGGTGGGGAGTCGGGCAAGGCGGGCCGCGCCACGCCGGGCGAAATTAGCCCGTAATGGCGGGCGGGCGGGCGGACGCGGAGCGAGCGAGCGTGACCGAGGTGGAGTGCGGCTTGGTGGAGGCTGACCTGGCACGCTCCCAGCTTCTCAGTTTCCCACGACTGCCGCGTGTGGCTGGCGGAAGCCGGGGGGGGGGGGCGACGGCGGCGAGAGAGCGGGTCCCTTCTGTGGCCTGGGCGCCGCCGTCACGTCTGCAAGGAGGCGACGGGGAGGAAGGTTGTCCCCCTGGCCGGGAGGTCACTGCCCGGGGGCTGCTTGCTGGCCAGCAGGCTCTGGGGCCAAAGCCGAAAGAAAACCTGCTCGGTTGGGTCGTTGCCGCCTGACGTTCTCTAAAGTGTGTGTTTTAAGTTGTTGTTGTTGTTTTTAAAGAAAGAAAGGCCGTGGTCCCTTTAGGGAGGGATGCTCTGGGTAGGTCCATAGGTGCGTTTCCAAAAGTGCCAGAAGGCTCGTCTGTTGCGTGTTGCTGCAAATCTCACCGAGAGGCTTGCGGCGTCTGGAAGCCTAACAAGTTTTATTTGGCATACGTTACTGTGCATTGCATCGCACTTCAAAGTGCAAGGTGACATCTCACTTTTTCTCCCTTTTGCGAAGTTGTTTCCTGACAAGGAGGAGAGGCACTGTGTTAACAGTTTAACAGATAGAGGTATTCTTTTAGGAATGAGAGATTCGTTGTCTTTATTTGCAACTTATGGCAACCCTATAAGTGAATGATTAATGGCCTCCGGAAGGGCCTTGATTGTCCAGGTCTTGAAAACGAAGGCCCATAATTTCCTTTATTGCGTCAGTCCATCTCCTGTTAGGCTTTCACTTCTGATACTGCCTGTGACTTTATTCATAGTGTTTTTGCTTTTTCTAGTGAGTCTTGGCTTGTATGAGAGCCTCCATCTGCTTCTAGTGAGAGTTCAAACTTGATTTGTTCTAGAATCCATTTAATCCACAGAATTCTTTGAGCACCAATTTTTGCAGAGTAGGTGTGGATAAAATGCAACCCTCTAGTGATGGCAAACTTTTTTGAGCCCGAGTACCCAAACTGCAACACAAAACCAAGTTATTTATTTCAAAGTGCCAACATTGCAATTAAACCTGAATACTGAGGTTTTAGTTTAGAAAAAACAACTGCCCCTGCACTGCAAGGGTTAAATGCTTGGGTTTTTTTTTTTCTAGAGACAATATTAACAGAGAAATTCTTACCGGTCCTCCAATCCCCCATCAGGCTAGACTGGTAATAGCCGCCATTGCACCCCTCCGCTGGACCACTGCACCAGCAGAGGGGAGTGCCGAAATCCGGGATTGCAGGACAGATAAGTATTTCTCAATGGCGACTTATGGCTCGTGTTCCCATAGAGAGGGCACTGCATGCCAGCTGTGGCACATGTGCCATAGGTTCGCCATCACTGCTCTAGATGCTGTTGGCAAGTCTTATTAGCAGCCTTCATATATGTGAAGGATTATCACATGGAGGATAGAGCAAGCTTATTTTCAGTTGGTAGGATCCCAACTGTCAGATTCAAATAACAAAAGTAAAATTTCTGACTAAACGTTGGGAAGAACTTGCTGACAGCAAGAGCTGTTTCAGTGGAACAGATTATCTGGTGAAGCTGTGGTCTCCCTTTCAGTGGAGGTTTTTAGACCGATGTTTGATGTGTTTTTGTTAGAAATGCTTTAGGCGTGGATTTTATGCAGTGATGGGGGTTGGATTAGATTACTATTTAATACTTGCCAGCTTTAGAATAGTGTAATTCTATGATCCTGCAACATTTTTACCATTGGCTGTACTGGCTAGGGTTAGTAGAATTTCAGCAACATTTGGAGACTGCACTTTGTCCACCTCTGTCATGTAGGATAAGGTAAAGGTAAAGGTTCCCCTTGACATTTAGTCTAGTCGTGTCCGACTCTAGGGCGCGGTGCTCATCCCCGTCTCCAAGCCGTAGAGCCAGCGTTTGTCCGTAGACAGTTTCCGTGGTCACGTGGCCAGCGCGACTAGACACGGAACGCCGTTACCTTCCCACCATGGTGGTACCTATTTATCTACTCGCATTTGCATGCTTTCGAACTGCTAGGTTGGCAGGAGCTGGGACAAGCGACGGGAGCTCACTCCGTCGCGTGGATTCGATCTTACTACTGCTGGTCTTCTGACCTTGCAGCACAGAGGCTTCTGCGGTTTAACCCACAGCGCCACCATGTCCCTTTATGTAGGATAAAGGTGGGTGCAATATCACAATTCCCTGTTATTGACAAGGTTTTCCAAAAAGCAGTCTGCTTTATGCTTCCTTAACAATTTCTCCCTGAATAAGCAAATTGTTCTTACCTTGCTCTGTATGAGCGGTTGTATCCTGCTTTAGTTACATTACCAGATTCTAAGGCAGAAACTGTGCCTGTATCTCAACATGCTTGAGGGCCTAACAGTACATTATATGTGCTGAGAACATGTTTTGTAGTTACAAAATGCATCCTGGTTGTTTTTACCCCCACAGAGTTCCAATATGAGTCTCCTGGGCCAACAAATATTTGAAAGTTGCAACAAGGAAGTAATAAGTGGCATCTCTCTGCACAGCTCTTCTCCACAAATGACTTCTGAACCCCATGGGGTAGAACAGGATGTGATAGTAGTGAAAAAAGAATATTTGGAGAAGGAGGTTAAATATCTACTCCTTCGTTGTCACTTTTCTGTTGAGCACCTCCTCTGGAAGTCATGTTTCCTCATCAGCAAATATTTAGGCAACAATTTTAGGCATTTTCCTTATACACATAGTTTGGCCCCGAGGCAATGTTGATGGAGGTGCATCTCCTGTCTTGTTCCTTCGCTCTAGCCCACCTTCCCCCTCCACCAGATGTGGGTTCCACTGCTGCTCCACACCAGTTGGGACAGGATCAGGTGGCAAGAGACATGGGATTCTCATCCTATCTCAAAGCATTTGAACGAGATATGGGCAGATGTGGACCTCCGAATTATTGTGGTTCGTAACTTCCATCAGGTCTAGCCAGCTTGATTAATGGTCAGGGATTGTGGGAACTAATCCATAAACATGGGGGGGGGGGGGGCAAAGTTGTCCACTTCTGATTTGAAGTATCACCAGCTTCAGGATAGATTTCTCAGTGCCTAACTAAAATTAGCTGAAATATATTTTATGAAACTATATTTTAGAGAGACTACTTGGGGGAAAATTGAGGAAGAGCAATTAACATGCTTAAGGGATAGGTATGTTAATTTATGAGGTAAGATTAAAGTCATTAATCAGTTTAGCTAAATCAAGAGAAGGTGGGAATATGCAGAATATATTTAATCAAGTGAAGGAAGAGTTTCAGAAATAGAACAGTGGAGAGCAACCTGAAAAAGTTGCACTACAACATACCATCTGGTTCATTTGGAGGGCACAGATGACAGTGGGGACAAATAAATTCCATGGGTGAGGACTAAGAGATTTTCATCATCTTTCCAAAGAAACTTCTGTTTCTGCTATTTCACAAGCTAAATTACATTTTTATTAACCTTTTTTGGCAAATTATTTCTTCTACTTATTAGTCTCAAATATTTTTATTATGTTTTGTGTTTATTTTTAATTTTAGTTTACAGGTTGAGTTTTTTATTGAAAGGTTCTTGGATGATGGTAAAAGAAAGGTGGGGAACTGGGGAGGGGGGTTTCTCAGAAGTCTCAAAATGGGTATCGTGTCAAAAAGTTTAGGAACTGCAGATCTAGAGACTTGTCTGTTGTCCAGATAGGTCAAATTTTAGACCGTAAAGGGCAAACAACCTTTTGGTTCTGACAAGCTACTGTCCTTTCAAACAGGATTGGCAGTTCCCATTGAGGAGAGTTTATATTACAGTACTGTGCAGAATATCCAATGACAGATAGCAAGATCTACCTTCTTTTCCACTGCCGCCACGGCAGTCTGAGCCCCTGTTATTCCAACAGATACTGTGCTGTGTTTTCACATCACAGTTTGTATAATTTATATTGATTTGTAAGATGATTTGATGATACATAAAGGTACCAGCTGCGTTGGAGAAGCAAGGATATTACAGGCACTAACCTATCACAAATAACAAAAAAGAAGACCTGCAGAATTTCTCTCTGTCAGTGGCTTGTCCTCGGAAGAACAGCAGCAGTAGCTACCATTTGGCCTGGCATGGAATACTTGGAACTTGTTTGATGATGCCTGGGCAATGTGGAGAAAATGGGTGACTAAGAAGTGGTACATATTTCATGTTTTTGCAAAACAACCTCATTACTTCATTGTTGACTAGGCAAGTGGTTGCACAGTGCTTTACAAAACATTCTCCCTATATCATGTACAGTTGTCACCATGGAATGTACCATAAGTTCTATGAAGCCAAAAATGCTAGCAAGATAGGCTTGCAAACAAAAATGACTCAGGTAATTGAGACTTCCTGTACACCCTTGGGGAAGTTCCAACATTCCTGATGGTTTCTGACGTTTGACAATATTTGGGTGATTAATGTTAGACTGTTCTACATGTGAGTAGAAATTATGCAGGGACAATAAAAAAGGATATAACATAATTGTTTGATTAAAATGCAGCTATTTAGCTCCATTCTAGTTTTCAATAGCTACACAGAATTTATCTCCAGAACCAGAGTATAGGGTTACCAGTGGAAAGTGCTCATCCTTCTGGATATTTTAATCTTACTACAAGAGAGAAATGTACATGTGATAAGTAATTTGAAGATACAAATAGGTTAGGTATATTTATATTCTCACAAGGGAATTCTGAAGAGTTGAGATGATCTCATTAACCTGCGTCATCTTGCTGGGCTGATGTTGCAGAAGGTGGATGAGAACATTTGCTTCTCCTTGTCCTAAATGGGATGCATTAAAAGGCATAAACTGCTCTTCAACATTTTAATAAGCATATAGTACACTAGTCTTGTATTTTTGTATTTTCTTTGCAAATAGATTTGTAGAAAATACCAACATTGCTCCTCTAGGAACAAAGGACAACAGAGTTACAACTGTAGAAGGCTATTTAGGAAGGTTATTTTATAGAGACATTTGTCCACAACAGGGAGCATCATGTAAAAAAGAAACAAATAAAGTAACTTTCAAGCATCATTCTTTTAGTTTCTGGAGCAGATCTCTTTTTCATGTTGAACAAATGAACTCTGGAAAGAATGTGTATTCAATAGATTTTTTTTGTAGCACAAACTTTATCTTCATTTTAACTTCTTGTTTGGTGAGAATTCTGTAGTAAAAACAGGATACAGTTTTTTTAATAGAGTATTTCTATAAATGTAGACAGTTAATGTTTATAGTTTCAGTTGAAAATTATGCTATTACATGTCAACTACAATAAATTCTTGTTATAACATCACACAGATTCAGCTATGTATGTATTTTTCATCTGCAAGTGGTTTTATTTTGAAGCAGTTCTGTAAACTTCTAGCATATGAGATTTGCAGACGGCAGGCCTTCTGACTCGTTTTTCTGGGCTGTGCTGGTTGTTCTTTCCCACTGTTTAGAATGTCCTTTCATATATCCTATTTATAGTTTCCCTTTCTCTGCCAGTGCAACATGTTTGAGGCCAATATTTTTAAAAGGGTAAATCCTTGTCTTGAAGGCATCTTGCATGGGAAGCCTTTTTTCACTGAGCTGACCATATTAGGGATACAAAGTTTTTTTCTGCCTGGGAAAACAGAATTTATCATAACTGACAACCCTGGTGATACATTGGATGTTCAGTTGTTCATTGCTTCATCAACATGTTCTATTAATCACCTGCTAGCTCTTGTCTGCTACCATTATCCACATTCCTTTCAACAAAGGTCTTCAGTACAATATACTTCCCGAAGAATGAAGTTTTAATTCTTTCTGCTGCACATCTTTTCTCATGCCTCCTACAAGCTGATTTACTTTCGTGTTTTCAACAGCAGGAAAGATATTATATAACATTTCTTATTTAACAGACATTGAAATAAAACAATAAAAGAAAGTACCCAGCATATTTTATAGAAAACAAGATTCTTAGCTGGAGGAAGAACCCAAACACCAACAGCTTTGCACATGTAGGCTCCAGTTGTGAACATTCAGTTGGTCCATGCATGTTTTTGGGCACAATGCTATCAGGTGCAGTTTTTCATGTGTCAGTCTAGCCTTTTAAATAGATTTTCACTTGTATTTATACATTGCTTAATAAGAGAACTTTCAGTTTTGTGGCATGGAATAACTAATTTGCTGTTTGGTTAAGAAACCATGGGATAAAAATCAACTCAACTTCAGATGTGATGGAGATCACATCAGGAGATTAATTATAAAGCTTCTTGTGACACTTTAAAGACTAAATTGTTTTATTTGGCATAAGGTTATGTGGATCATGTTATTATAGAACCTTAAGACAAATAGAACTTGCTAGTTTTTATGGAGCCACACGACCTTTTGGCTAATAGTTTGTTCAGTATGTATGCACATAAAATGCCAACTGGGCACTGCAGCAGTAATTAAATGAGATGCCAATTATGTACAGTCATGTGCCTGATTGCATGGCCCTGGCCAAGTCACCATGGCAGTTTCTGCAGTTTGGAACTGCATCTGCTTAAATACTGAGCAGAATACAGGCCTTTGCTGGTTTTGCTACCTGGCTCTCCCTTGGAAATTATGAGGTCTTTGGTATGGTATGGAAGAGTAAGAGGAGAATTATCTCCAGAGAAATAGGGCAGGTCAATGAAAGTCTGAAAGCAACGTTCTACATATTGCAATTGCCACCCACTGTGAACAAAATGAAACACACACAAAAGGCAACTGTGAGCCAATGGCCTCCTTGGATTATTATGTTACACATGTTTTGCAGTTTCTCACAAAACTAGTAAAATTTCTGGTGCAGCACATCCTTGAGCATCAATGGATTGGCAGCAGGGCTAGCACTGAATGTCCACCATTAGAAACTTGTGGCCTAGTGCACCCCTGAGCAGCTGAGCCTAGTTGTCATTTTAATTTCCCACAATGCTTCACACACAACCCTAGTCTGGTTCACTGTTGGGAATTAAGATGGCAAACTCTCCCATCATCCAGCGAAGCCTTCCAGAGCCCACCTATCAGAGGAATGGTCTGCCAAATTGCCCCTGCAAGTCTGGAGGCAGCCCTCTACAGCAGTGGTCCCCAACCTTTTCCCAACCACAGACTGATTGGGGGAGCATGGCACGCTCACGTGGGTGTGGCACGCCCGCATACAGCGCGCTCACAGAGGGCAGAGGCGCTCGCAGGGGGGCAGGAGATCTGTGTCCGTGGCCCAGTCTTGCCGAGGCCGCGAACCGCTGCTGGGTCGCAGACTGGGGGTTGGGGACCCCCGCTCTACAGTGCTCAGGATGTTATCCCACTCTAGTCCTCTTGATATTCTGTTGACTATTGAGCGTTTGTAATGGATTTAAAAATTCACAGAATTACACTTGTAGACTATTGTGTGGATTTTATATGTGCTCCCAAAATCCAGACTGTTGTGTACAAAGATAGCATATTGTTTCCCAAATGTTTAACTAGCTTTGTTGTTTATTGCATTTTGTCACCCGAGTTACTAGAGGAAGGGAATTCCGGTCGGTGCTGTTTTTTGCATAACACGCCAAACCTGCTGAAATTCCTGGCCCTGCCCTTCTTTGCATCTGGTCATCCTCTTCCTGTTTTCACCCAAGATTCTCAGAGGAGAAGGGCATGACACAGAACTGGAGCAGCTCTCTGCTCTACATACATGGGGCTCAGGCTTTGGTGTGCCAGCCATGTGACAGAGTAATCCTTGAGGAAGTGGGACTAACACATTGCATAGCTTTTTCTAGAAGCTCAATAGTGTGTTGCCTGGGAAAGAGCACTGGATCACTGAATTTATTTATTTTTTTTTCCAACTTTTACCCTGCCTATCTAGATGCAATGAATCTACTCTGGACAGCTTACAAACAATATCAAACAACATAGAAAGGTCCAAGATGATAAGACATAGGGAATTAAGAAATGGAAGGGGGGAAGGCTTGCCTGAAGAACCAAGTCTTCAGCTTGTTCTTAAAAACTCCCAGCGAGGGTGCCAGGCGAATCTCAAGGGGCAAGATGTTCCAGAGGCGAGGGGCCACCACCGAGAAGGCCCAGTTTCTAGTTTTCTCCTTCCAGGCCTCTCTCGGGGTCAAGTCCCTCAGCCGCCCAGTCTGGCTAGATCGAGTGACACGAGTATAACTAGGTGGGAGCAGGCGCTCTGTCAGGTATCGAGGTCGTAAACCATTTAGGGCTTTATATGTAAGCATTAGCACCTTGAAGTCAATGCAGAAACGAATGGGCAACCACTGTAAGACTGCCAGAGTGGGGGAAATGTGATGGTATTTTTTTCACTCCAATTAATAATCTGGTGGCCGTATTCTGGACCATTTGTGGTTTCCGCATCAATCTCAAGGGTAGCTTCACATAGAGCACATTACAGTAGTCTAATCTCGAGATTACGAGCGCATGGACCAGAGTGGTGAGCGCCCCAGCATCAAGATAGGAGCACAACTGGGCAATCCGCCGAAGATGTAGATGGGCGGTGCCGACCACAGTCGCTACCTGGGACTCCATGGTAAGCGCTGGGTCAAGATGGACCCCCAAGCTACGGACCACACTCTTTGTGGTGAGAGTCACCCCCCCCAAAAGAGAGGGAGCTTCCCAAACCACTGATAGGAGGGGCGCCCACCCTCAAAACCTCAGTCTTGTCCAGGTTCAGCCTCAGTCCATTCTCCTGCATCCACTGCAGTACAGCCCCCAGGCAGCGCTCAAGGGACGCAACGGCATCCACTGCTGTTGGAAAAAAGGAGATGTAGAGCTGTGTGTCATCAGCATACTGATGACACGAAGCCCCGCACCCCCGGATGACCCCTCCCAGCCGCCTCATATAGACATTAAACAGCATTGGAGAGATGATCGAGCCCTGCAGCACCCCGCAATTGAGCCGCCACGGGGCCAATACACTCTCTCCAAGCTGAACTCTCTGGGAACGGTCCTCCAAGAAGGACCAGAGCCAGGCAAGAGCCAGGCCACTGATCCCCAACTCGGAAAGCCGTCCCAGGAGGATACTGTGGTCGACGGTATCAAAGGCAGCTGAGATATCAAGGAGAACCAACAAGGACATTTTGGCCCTATCGGCTTCCCTCAATAGGTCATCAAGCAGGGCGACCAATGCCGTTTCTGTACCATGACGCGGCCTGAAGCACAACTGGAACGGATCCAGGGCATTGGTTTCATCCAAGAGAGCCTGAAGCTGATTGGCCACCACCCTCTCTACAACCTTGCTAAGGAAAGAAACATTGGCGACGGACCTATAATTGCCAATACTGTCCGCCGCCAAGCTTGGTTTCATCCTAATGGGCCTAATGAGTGTAAATTATAGGCAGCTAATTTATGTAAATTATGTAAATTAGCTGCCTATCTTTCTATGGACCCAGTGCAGTTGAAGTAAAAAGTAATAAGAGAACAGAAAATGCAGGGTACCTAGATGTAGGGCGAAGAGGGGAAACATATTCCCCACAAAGAACTGGCAAATGCTATATGGATCAATAAGTAGCCATTATGAGAACAGTGTAACCCTCAGGATAGGCAATTGTGGTCCTCCAGCAATTATCGAAATTAACCTCTCAGCATTACTGTACTAGGCAGGGATGACGGAACTTGTACTGTAATACCATCTGGTGGACCAAGTTGCCCACTACTGCTCTGCTCTTTTAGAGGGGCTAATGGGTGGCTTATGGCAGCGAGGCAATGGTGGAACAGGAGTTTTCAAAGGTCATCACCACTGTGCAGCAACCAATGCAGCAGGCTCCACTGACCTTTATAGGTGAGCATCATATTGTGGCAGCAGCATTATACCAGGTGCATGGTTGCTTAATGGCTAGCAATATTCTATACAGACCAGTGACGCTGGTTTCAGGTGCTGCAAACCATTCAGTGACTGCATCCTTGAACACTGCAGCTACACCCTCTGCCACTTCTGCTTAATATATTAATAAAAATGTGTCCTATACCCTCCAGCTCAGTGATCAGTTTTTACTTATTAGAATCATAGAATCATAGAAAAGTGAAGTTGGAAGGGGCCTACAAGGCCATCAAGTCCAACCCCTTGCTCAGTGCAGGAATACAATCAAAGCTTATCTGCGAGGTGATTATCCAAGTTTTTCTTGAATGCCTCCAGTGTTGGAGCACTCACCAACTCCCGAGGTAACTGGTTCCACTGTTGTACTGCTCTAACAGTTAGGAAGTTGTTCCTGATATTCAACTGAAATCTGACATCCTTTAACCCATCCTTTACCCATTGCCCATTGTTGTGTGTCCTGCACTCTGCGATAATCGAGGACAGATCTTGCCCCTCCTCTGTATGACAGCCTTTCAAATATTTGAAAAGTGCTATTATATCACCCCTCAGCCTTCTATTAGCTACCTTTCAGTGTAGGATTGCCCAAATAGTTCTAGGTGTGTTTTCATTTCAGGCGCAATATAGAAGGGTTGAGAACCAAATCCTAACATTATGAGATATAATGGAAAAAGGAATGCTCACTGGAGCCGTCTACTTATTTAAAATGTATTTAGCTGATTAGCCGCAGATTACAGTGGTTACCATAGTGCCAATTTGTTTAAATTTGTTTTAATTTATTCTAAGAAATACACTTACTCTTTCAAATAGTTTTTCCCAAGAAGAAAGTTCAATTGATCAAGGCTGAGAAGTAAATCCTCCATCTTCTTAGCACTACATCCTTCAACACCACGATCCAAAGATTTTAGGGGATGAAAGAGAAGACAGCAGCTGCAGCATCAGTCCAACTTATTGGCAAGTTCTTGGTGCTTTAAAGATTGGATAAGGGTAAGGACAAGATAGTGTATTACTTACATCACTTGCCAATTAATTTTGTTGGAGTGGCAGGCTGTAATATGTGAGACGGTTGAAATACAGTTGTTTTAAAACATAAGTAACAAAGAAGAGAGGATGCTCTTAGTGGACATACAACTTCTTTGCATAAATGGGCGATGATAGTGATCAAAAGCTGGTGAATCTGCTCAACACACAATTGGTTAATCATCTAATAGCAGCCAGCAACCTTTTAATGGAATGAGTCCTCACTTGTCAACTTTGTGGCTCTGCAGAACATGAGAGTCTTGCCATATTTAAGAAATTTGCAGTGCATTTTACAGCTCCATTGCTGTAAAGTCTTAAAACTGGTAAGTTATTTTGAGCCCGGTGAAGATGGCATGACCAGATTGAGTGGTGATGGAGGAGAGGTTGTTATAACTTCACCACTTCCAAATGAGTTTAAAGAGAACAGAATCTTTTGCAGGAAACATAGGGTTCTAATATGGCACTATGCTCAACACCTCAGATGTTGGAATATAGGTGGCATCAGCCCATACAGCTTCTGCAAACATTCAAGAGTTCTGGCTAACCTGATGCACAGAAATAATAACAAGTGGCCCTGGCAGACCTTATTTGGAAGCTAGAGAAAGGCTGCCCTGTATAAGGAGGTTTATTTATTTTATGTATTTAAAATATTTTTATCTCACCTTCCTCCCTAAAAGGGAACCAAGGCAGTTTACATCATTAAAAATAATAATATTCAAAACTAAAAACAATAAATATACAAATATTTAAACAAGTATTATATTAAAAATGGTAAATAAAATCAATATTAAAACATTTAAAACAACAGAGCACAACAATCCATTTAAAAATCCCACTCAGACCACCAATTGTTAAGGAGAAGCCTGCCTGAAGAGAAAGGTCGTTGAATGTAGTTTGAGAAATTGACTTTATCCAGTAATGTACCCATGCACACACATACACTGCTGTTCTTCTGAGAAGGTTTTCATGTTTCTGAAACGATACAAAACAAGTCTGTTGGCCAGAGTGGGAAATGGGATTGGTATGCTCATCACAAATAGTGATTTTTCTTCCAGACTGCCTTTAACTTGTGGACAGTGGAGTTTCTTGGTTCCAATAGAAGTTGCCTTACAGAGAGTCCATCCAGAGATGGGGAAAGCTCCCTATTTCTGATCCACCTAGCCCAGTACTGTCAACTATAACTGGCAGAAGCTTCCCCACATTTACACAGATGTCTTTTCAGCCCTGCAATCTAAGATGCTTTAACTGGATATACCAGGGATTCAGTTGGTGACCTTCTCCATGCCACAAGCTATGATCCATGCCCATTTCATGACATCAGCTGTCAAGACCACAAAGATGGAATGACAAGATAAAAAAAAAGTCACTGCCTTTCAAGTTAACACTTATTAAGCACAACTTAAAGAATAAACTCCCACTCAAGCAGCTTGGAACCTCAAAGACATGATGGACTTGGAGACAGACTTAAGATATTGCAAACTTCTTGCTCAAATAAATTATATTTGCCTTCACTGGAAATGTCCTTATACCTTCACCGCTTAAGCGTTTTTTGTGCCTCTGCATTCTTCTTTCCATACTGCCACATTACTTGCTGATGTTTATATGTAGATTCTTGGAACGTTTTCTTTATTTGTTCAGCAAATCCAGGACTATCTTCCTGCAAAGCACTGATGGTCTGTAAAATGAAAGGAGTCCTCTCCCATGGGAGTGGGTTATTCCGTGGCCTCATGGGTATGACTGTGTTGCATTTATGTGGTACAGTCAGCGAACTTAACAGAGATGTGTATGACTGGAACTGATACCAAAGCTCACTCAAGAAGTTTTCGGTCAGTAAGATAATTGTCCATGCAGAGTTGCTCAAAGCATCATTTAGATTTTCTAACAGATGCCTACCGCTAGGCATTTCTGCAAAGATGATTCCCGGCTTAATACAAAATTCATTTTGTAGCAACTCCTGGATTCTAACAGCTTCTTCTACATCATTCTCAGCATGAAGAATCACAAATCTGTAAAATATATCCCCAGTGTTTTCATTATCCCTTTGAACTTCTTGGATAGTGACATGGCAGCTGGCTTCTGTGTGCAGTGACAATTCACAGAATTTGGGCATTGGCTTCATGTTTTCCTCTCTTTTGCCTATACAATTGTCCCTCACGCTGTTCCTTAGAGAAGAAGGAAGAGCTCTTTTGGCATTGCTGTTTCCCATTGTGGTAAGACCTCCAAATGTAGAGGAAATGAAGTATCTTCGTTCTTCCAGTCTATAAAAGAAGTGAAGGACAAATTGGTCAGGAAGATGGTGAAAGATATAAACTTATAAAATACGTTTAAGGCAGTGCTGAAATCACATGAGTCAAAGGACTGAGGACAGCAGAGGAGAAAAACAGTTATTGTTAAAGAGTAGTAAAATAAAATATAGCTGCATCAAGGAACAAAGGAAGAATGGATTTAAGCGAGTGAATCCTTTACACACACCCAAACAGCTGACTGCAAAGTTCTGGAGAAACTATGTGTATAATATTATGGACTATAAAGTCACATACACCTCAAAAAATGAAATCCCTGCATTCTGTTCTATGCCTTTCTCACTTGATCTGGCCAGTGCTGTCATGACCTCATTGGTAAATTTGAATCTGTGTCTGGAGCCTTGGGAAACTGTTTCCAGAGTAAGTAATCCAGCAGTATGTGGACCCCTGTATCTGCCATGGATCAGTTCCAATCCCCTCCCCCCACGGATGCTGGAAAACGTGGATTATAATGAACACTATTATAATAGTGAATGCTATACATAGCATGGTCTCTGGCTTCCTCTAATGGGCAGTTCTGGTAACTTCATCATTAAATATATATTTGGGATTTTTCTTATAATATTATTTTCTTATAATATAATTTTTATATTTTCTGATCGTTGATAAGTAAATCAGTGGACAGTGATCCCACAGATAAGTGGGGTCCTATTGTAAACAGCAGGGACTGGCATATAGTGGCTCTCGAGCCATTGTTAGACTGCAGCTTCCATCTATCCTAACCAGTTTAGCTAATAACGAGGGATAATGGAAGTGGCAGCTCAACAATACCTGAAAGATCACATGATGCCTATGAGCAGAACAACAACGAAGCAGCTTTTCTCTGTTCTTAAGCCTATTGAAAATAAGGCATCATTCCAGTCAAGGTGGATCATGTGACTATGAATACCTTTAAGCCAGTTATTATTCATTCAGAAGTGTGTGTTGTTGGTTTTTTTAAGGACACTACAGAAGGAGATGCTGTGGCCAACTCAGCTACAAAGAAGGTCAACAGAATGCCTTCAAGTTCTTTGCTCAGTCACCAAGGGGCAAAGGGATAGGCTTGGCTTCCTCCACAACATATCCATGTATACCCCTTTACTTTATCCTATGTGGGTGTCGCTGTCATTCACTCTTATGGGAAAGCATAAATCCTGCACCTGAGGACATTTTGAGGTGCAAAATCTGCCCCCATTATCACCATGTATACTGGATGTCTCAACCCATCCACCCCCAATTTCCAGAACTGCATGAAGGACTATGACGTAACATTTAACATACTTCATGATATTAGGAAGTTTCTGCTGGTGCATATTTCTGAGACTGAAATAATCTTTCAGAAAAATGGAATAAAATGACTACACATACCACTGCAGCAAGACTCCTATTCATGACTTTGTTTCGACTGTTTCATTTCTATGTGTTGGCATAGCTGTGAAAGGAAACAAATGATTTATCTTTCAGATGATGAAATACTTTCCACGTGACATTTTAAAAGTGGTGGTCAATGGGTAACTAACTGATAGGGGGCATTTCTATGGCCTATGTAGGCTACATCAGATATCCCAAGGGATTTCTGCTTGTTTTGCTCCTGAATCAGTGATAAAAGCCGTCCTTTCAAAGCACACCATACTTTGCGCTGAGGTACACGTGTCCTGTGAGTAGTGTGGATAGGCTGAAAAATTAAATGGGCGTGAGCACATCCGCTTCTCCAAATATGTAAACGATGGGCAGGTTCACAATCCTGAATATTAAAGAACAAAGTAATATTATCTTCCAAGCCAGCTACTAACTCAGAGAAACTGGTATGTTAAGTGCAACACAGCGATATACAAGAAGGTGGTGAGAGTGGAAGTGTCAGCAGTTTTCATGATAGATCTGTCTATGGCAGGGTGGCCATAGAGCAGAGTCCAGCAAAGTATGGCTTGTAAGCAAAAGTATCACTCAAAAGCATTTTTTTAAAAAACCCCACACAATAATTTCTGTTTTGATAATTCCCCATATCCTCCAGGGGATGGTGGGAGGTCATTTTGCCATGTTTAGGGCCTCCCAGCCCCTTGGGTACTCCTACCTCCAACTGTATTTTTTTAACTACTAGAGAGTATGAGGGAGAATTTTTTTCAGTTTTTTTAAAGCCTTTTTAAAAAAAAAGTATTTTTGAAGTGTCCAAAGGATCAGAACTGGGTGCAGCTTTCTTAGGTCTGGGGCAGGCACACACAGGCCTCGGACCTCTGGAGGCTGCCCACACCAGCCATAGAGCGTAACCACTGGCCGTGCTGGTTGAAGGATTTCTGGGAGGGTTAAAAAGATGTTATGCGTCAATTTAGGTATCCAGTAAAGACGATACTTCCCCCAACAAAATGCACACTGTAGATTTAAATGCGACAGTGGGATTCAGCTGTTTTATTTTTGTGGGAATAGCACCACCTTATGGCACAAGGACACTACCTAGGCTGTGTTAGTATTGACGTAACATGTATTAACCACAATTTTTAATAGGAATCAAAGGCCGGCACAGTTTCAGTCACAACATATTTCCTGCAATAGTGATACGGAAAATGTAGATATCTAAATATAGGCAGACTGGAATTCCCCAGTGGTGATTAACCTCATTTCATTCAGGAAAAAAAAGGGGGAACTAAAACACCAGATGTAGGGTCAGAAGGCGGAAATTACAGGAAGGCATGTGTCCCAACTAGGGATGAAATCTGTCTCCATATTCTCCCACATTATATATATAATGAACCGCAAGTTCTTTGCCGATTCAACTAGAAAAATACAGCAAATATTTGGTAAGTTCTTTAAAAATGAAATGAAATTCTATTTTTCCCCGCTTGCACTAGCTATGTGCAATAGGTAGAGTTATTCCCAGCATGGAGAACATCATTTCAAGCGACTATTAGAGATGAGCAGCCTCTCAGGAAAAGAAGAAGAAAGGAATGGCAACCTTAATTTGACAGAGCTATGTCTGTTGAATACCCAAGGATTCAAACCCACGTGTTTAAGAATTAAGCACTCAAAGCACAGGGTCTAGAAGGATGACATTCTCTGTTTAGGGTTCTTCCCCTTTATGAAGTGATTTGGCTGTATGCTGTGGTAGCTGGTGACTCCAATGCTGGGGGTGCTAGGAATCCACTCCAGGTTTTAGTTTGCATTCTACAGAACTTATTCAAGGTGCTAAATTTATTTTGTGGCTAGAGTTCAGCAATAGAGGTAACTCCTGTGAAATGCAGACTAAAATGTGGGTTTATGTACCCTCAAAAATAGAATCCTCAACCACCACTGGCAGTATGAATGTCTCAGATCCAAGACATTGATATTACCCCGTATTGGCCTCAGTAAACAAAACATCAAGTCTTGGCATCAGTTATTGTTATCTATGTTCCAGTAGACAGAAATGCAGGCAAGGGACTAAAATGGGGCTCTCCATTCCTCAACAGCTGAAATCCAGCAAGCTCCTTTTTCAGAGATGCTGCATGACCCAACCAAGAATGTAAACAATTGCCATTTGGATGAGCCCTAAAGACCTTAAGTAATCAACACTGATGTCACCCAAGTCGCAGGAATAAGAGCAGACATGGGAGTTCTGCTTTACATACAACAAATTAATGCTCTGACAGCAAAACCTGCATAATAGTCCTTAAATGCTTTGAGCTCCTTTGAGAGACACGCTAGGGGGACTTCAGCTGCTATTTCTAGGCAAACCCAGTCCCAATTTTAAAGGCAGAAAAAGAAAGAAAAGAAAAGAAAGAAAGAAAGAGTCACATTTATTTACAGCAAATAAAAACAGGAAAAGGCCAGTTACAACTGGGGATTAGAACATCAGCTAAAGATCCCATAGGTCCCTCTGCCTCTTTAGCCTCTTGATAAGGAGTTGTTTAAAAAAGTTGCTAACAGATGTAAAGATTGCCACTCATATAATTTTCATATGGCCAGTGCTCTTGATAGTTGATATACATATGTCATTAAAAGAGATACCAGCTCCTCAAAACAGAATAAAAGAAAGACTCAAACTCTGAAAACTCCAACAAGAATTAATCCTAATTGTAGGTGAACATATCATGTTATGTACCTGTTTGAAAAGAAAAGGCATGTAACTTTTCAATATAATTCCACAATTAGCCACAGGCACAGTAATAAGATTTAATATGCATGAGTATGGTTTTAGAGTTGGATTATGAGAATAATGCATGGCCCTCAAATTAACATGTAGAAGTATTGCTCCCTGCTATTAAGTACAGGATTTTAAACTGTAAGAATCTCTACTAAACACACACACGGGGAGGGGGGGAGAGAGAGAGAGATCTAGCACAGCCTTCTCCAACCAAGGCCTTCCAGATGTTTTGAACTACAAAACCCATTATCCCAAGGCACACTGGCCCTGGGGACTGGAATAATTAGGTTCACAGAGCAACACAACGGGAGAAGATTGCTTTAGTACATTCTCATATACACTGTGGGCAGCTTACAGACTTGACACTGGATAGCAACTCCCATCAGCCCTAACCATCATAGTCAGTGGTGAGAGATTACAGCAGCTGAATGCCAAGAAAATTGTGAGAGATGTAAATTGGTCACCCCATCATTAGCCCAATGAAATGCCTGATATTTACCTATCAATTTCTTTATTTATTTAGATCTATTTATTTTGTCCACCAGAATTCCACATGATGCCAGAAACTGTGCTCAAAATTCCCCCGTTTCTAAAGTACTTTGCCATGCATGGGGGCAAAGGCCATTGGTTCACAAGGTGGCAATATCCTTAGCTCTGGCACGTGTTCTCTCCTGGTCAGCCATAAGAGACAGATTCCCTCCTTTCTCCTGAGCACCCACTCTTCCTAAAAGTGAGATAGTTCTCCTATACTCTTTGTGTTGGGTGTGGCAAGTATGGTGTCTTCCCTTCCCTCAAGAGGGGAAGCCAAAGCAAAATGTATTTCTACAATAAGAAATGCTCTTGGACCTGATGGATTCAACATCCTATTGTCTGGAGACTTTTAAAATTCATATACAAAAGATGCAAAAGTGAGAGTAAACTACCCACTATTTCTTAGTGCATATTTGTGTACAGACTCTCAGAACTAGAAAAACATGATAGATCAATTATTTATTTAGCTAAAATAGCTCAGTGGTTTAGCTATCTGGGTGCCCCCAGAAGAAAGGAATGGTAAAATACTTCTGAGTATTTTTAAACTGGAAAACCCTGAAAAAAATTGCCATAAATCAGAATTGTCTTGATGGCACGTTGTTATTATTATTATTATTTAAAAATTAAAATTTCTGATCATTAAAAATAAACTCAACCCAAACAATAATAAAAGAAATATGGGCAGAGAGAGTGTTCTTGAAAAATCTGAACAAAATTAACAATTTTGCAAATATAGTGTGTGAGAAGAGAGAAAAATTTCGAATTTCCACAGTTCATATACACAGGGAAACACTACATAGAGAATATTCTCTCCTCTTGTACTTGTGGAACTACTGGCGTTCCCAGAAAAGCATCCTCTGTCAGGGGTTTTGGTGGAATAGCTGAGAGACAAGCAGCAGCCTTAGAGTCAGCTACCTATTTTCAAGTTTGACAGATCCCAGTATTTTAAATTTAAGAGCACTATTTCCATTTTAAAGCAACCTGTAATATCCAAAATAACAGTCTTAGTACAGTATTATGTTACATTATGTCATAAAAAGGACTTGTAAGAGAAAAAAGGATCTCATCTGCACATAAATTTGTGAGTTAACTGAGAAAATTAAGATCCTTTAATGACTCTTTTTTGTGCTATAGTGGACCTTTTCAGTAAAATCTACAAAACAGAGATCATTCTTGAAATCTGTATGAGATGAAGCTTTATTACATTACTTCAAAACAGAAATGCCCAAGCTTGCAATGAGTAAGCTTAATGAGTCATCTACTTCAGGATTTTCAAAAGACAATGCATGACCAAATTTACAAGAAGTGCGAGAAAGGGGTTGAAGATACACAATTTGATTCAGAAGAGGGTTTGGAACCAAGGAAGCATTATCTGCAAACAGGTATTTGGGAGATAAGAATGTAGAAATTTACATGCTTCTTTTATTGACTACAACCGTGGTTCCCAACCTTAGAGACTGCAGTCCCAGCACTTGTTGTGGTTGCCCATGGTTTCTGGGAGTTGCAATCCAGGAACACCCGGGTGACCCAAGGTTGGGAACCACTGGACTACAAGAAAGCCTTTGGCAGAATCCGGTGTGGCCACTTGACGGAGTTGGTACAAACAAAAACCTTCCTCTGCATAATTGGAAAGCTCAGTGGTTTAGGTATCTGGCTAGGGAGCCAGAGATGGGGAATTTGATTCCCCACTGGGCCTCCTTGACAGGGGCTCAATTCAATGATCCATACGGTCTGGGCCAATTCAAGGCTCTGGTAGGCCCTGGGCAAAAAATATAATAGTGAGACCCCCCCCCTTCCTCCCTCTCCCTGGCCTCCCACCGAAATAGGTCACACAACATGAATAGAACATAAATAAGACTGGCTCAATAAGGTAATCTTGGTAGCAGCAAATAAGTTAACAACGGTTAGGTAAACAAACAACAACAATGAAAAGAAAGTTTAGTTTATGAGGGAGGGGTGACGCAAAGGAAGCCTAAAGTTGAGCTTCGAGGCACTCTGCACATGCCCAGAGAAGAGGAAAAGTTGTGCACATCGTGTGCAGAACATGCAGAGGCTGCAATTCAGAGAAGGCCCCATGTGGAAGGGAGGGGGGAGGGAGGCTGCCTGTTGTGTGGTGTCACAGAACACAGGCTTAGGTGTGGGAGGAGATGGAGGACCGTGGGTGGTTTGAAGGAACAGCCACTGCTACCCAACTGAGGGTTCTGGTGGGAAGAGTGCCTCTGAGACTAAACAGAGTGCCTTATGCATCCCAACCAGCCTTACTTCCCCCGCTTCCTCATCTAACCTCTGTTGGGAGAGGTGGATCTTGTTGAGGCGGTTGAGCGCCAGGATGCCATTGGGGCAGCCGGGGCAAAGATGACTGTGTGCACCTCCAGGGCCCTGGAAGACTTCCCAGAGCAGGTCTTGGAGGTGCAAGGGGGTACCCTTCTCCTTGTCGGGTGGAGGTGCCCAGCCAATGTCAATGCTGAAATTAGAATCAAGATATAAAAAGGACAAAAATATGGGCTTTTTTGAGGGGAAAGTTCAGGTAGATGAACTATGGATCTACACAAAAGAGAAAATAATTTTTTAAAATGTATACATATTTATTAGAGTATGACCTAGAAGATGAGAGGGTGAAGAAGGTGATGGTCAAATTGGCACAAAACTTTGGTTATAATATTGATATTGATGACTGGACAAAAATGTGGAAAGATAATTATAAGTTGATCAAACCAGTTAATCTTAGAGAAAATATCCTTAAAATGTTTTTTCAGATGGCATTTCACTCCGGTAAGATTGGCAAAAATGTCAGAAGGGATCAGCAATGTTTGTTGGAAATGTAAAAAAAAATACAGGGACTAATTATCAAGTATGGTGGTCATGCGAAAAAGTAAAAATAATTTGGTTACAGGTTTGGGAAATGTCACAAGAAATTGTTCAGCAAAAACTAAGTTTTAAACCTGAAATGTTGTTATTGAATATAATGCCAGAGATCATTAATAAAAAAAAAAAAATATGGCCAGGTTACTCTGGGCCCAAAAATGGAAGAATGGAGAAATGGCAACGATGGAGGAGCTACTAAAGAAGCTACTGGATATTGCAGAACTAGATATGCTTTTAGAGGCAGTACGTGAGTACGGGATCAACCGAGATACTTTGTAAAGGAAAGCTGGAAGCTGATATATACTTGGGTCCAGAAACAGACAGGAACTTAGGGGAAGAAACAGTCCTGGCGAACCAGTGCTCACAAGAACCCTTTGATGATATCAGATGACCAGACAACGGAGAAATCTCTGATTTATATATGTAGTATGGATGTTTAGCTTTGCTGTCCTTTGTTATTTTTGTTATGTCTTACTTTGTTGTTCTGTATGTTTTGTATGTATGAGTACTAAAAAAGGAGAATTAAAGGGAAAAAGATGTCGCCCCTTAGAAACTGTCATTATTATCAAAAATGACTTAACTGAGTCTATCACAAGTTGGGCATATCATGAAAAAGACTCACTGGAAAAAACTATAATGCTGATCAAAATTGAAGGCAGTCGGAAAAGAAGAAGACCAAAAAAATCCCAACAAATCACTGGTCGACCATAAAGGACGTCACGGCCTTGAATTGCACAACCTGAGCAGTACCGGTAATGACAGGACCTTACTTAATTGATTAAGGTAATTAATTGATAGGGTCACCACCAATAGGGCAGAGACCACTTGAGGGCAAGAACAAAAGGCTGACCGCCGCTCCGAGGGCGGGATCCCGGGCGACCCGTCATCCCTCTCCTTCGCCCTACCTCGCGGGGTCGCTGTGAGGAGAGGAAGAGGAAGAAGAAGACCCGACGCGCCGAGATACTGAGAAACACGAACAAGATTGTCGCAGGAGAGGAACCCTTCTTGGTGGGCTCGGGCATTAAGGGCTCCTCTTAGGTGAGGAAGGTGTAACAGAACGCCTCCTCCGGCAATTATCCGTATGAAATCCGCCGCCCCCCGCCCGCAACGCCGGGGTGGGAAGAGGGGCCGCCTGGCCTTTGCTACGGGCAAAAAGCCTCTCGGGTGCCACCGGAAGGGGGAGGCTGGGTCGTGGCCCTTCTCTTCTCCCCCCCACTCGCCGCCACCGCCCGTCGTTGACGCAGAACTTGCACTTACCGGATCGAGGGGGAGAGCGCGGACACCCCGGCAGAGACTTTCGCTCGCCGGCTCCCTCAGGCGAGGTCGGCTGGAGGAGAGGTGAAGTTGGTCCCGGAGCAGATGAGAAAAGGGAAGCTGGGGCGGAGCCCGGAGGCTGACGCGTCTCGTGGGATTTATTTCTATTTTTTGCCTTCCTTCCCTTAAAGGCACTTGGTTGCCCTTCCAGAAACCCGCAGGGCACGCAAGAATGAAAGAGGGAAGGGACGTGGTCATCTCTTTGTGCTGAACTACATGCTACAGATGTAATGTATGTATTATATGGTTCAAGATTCGTTGTCGTTTTTATACTAAAGCAAATGCATAGAGGTCTGGATCCGGGCCATCACGGCGGGGGTGCTGGGGGAGAGATCTGCCTCCATCAGTATTTTTTAATTCAACCCTCAGGGGAAACCAGCTCTCCAATATATTTGCCCGATAGGTTTACAGACTACAGTACCTCTTTTAAAACGACAGCTCTCCAATGGCACCCATGTATTTCTCCCCATTTGTTTAGTATACAGTACTAAGCAAAAGGTGCTGCTCCTAGACTTTGGAACTCCCTCCCACAGGAGGCCAGGCTGGCCTGATCTTTGCTGTCCTTCTGCAAGCAGAGGAAGAGCTTTCTCTTCAGGCAGACTTTCCCTTAGAGACTGACAGCATGAGTGGGTTTTTTTAATGGATTTTTGTGCCTTACTGCTTTGAACATGTTTTTGGTGTTGCATCGTTTACCACTTTTTAGTGTAGTATTTCATCCTTTTTATTATTGGTATGCTTGCTATTTTTAGCTTTAAATATTGTCTTCGAATGAAATAAGCTGTCTTGGGTCCTCTTTAAGGAGAAAAGTTGGGTAAAATGTTTTAAATAAATAAATAATTATAGTCTCCTCTAGAGGAGGGACTATGAAATGAAAATCAGATGTAGGGGAGGTTTAAACCTCCTTCATGTACAGCGGTCCCACACAAGATCAGGGCAATATACTGTAAGATAGGGATCCTACACGGCAGGCACACTTCGTAGATGGCACAGTCTTGAATTCAACCTCTCTGCACAGTCCTTTTTTTCTAGTAAGGACTACAGCAGACCTAATGAACCAATGTGATCTTGGTATAGTAACACTTAGGTCCCACTGATTCAGTGGGTATACTCTAGCAGCTGGTTCCAAACTGGACGAAGGTACAGCTTGAGTTGTATGGTTCAAGGGCAAAAGGCTTTTCAAATGATCAATGCATCACTCTTGCACATAATCTCATAATGTAACCTGATAAATTTACAGCTCAAAAGACAAATGGACCTTGATATATTACCCTCAGCACATCCCGAGGCCTTCCTTCTCTTCCAGAATTTAGCTTTATATGGCAATTGATCACATATCTTACCTCCAAGTACCAGTCTATCTCAGCTTTTAAATAGTCTTGAGTTAATTTAAACTGCAGTTATATGCATAATTCATGCAAAGTTTTAGTGAATAAAAAAGGCCTTTCAGATAAAGATGGATGTATCTGTCTTTCCATCAGCTTTCAGTCTTCAATCTATAAATTGAGACACAGTTGTTTTGCCCAATCTGGTGCCACATCTTTCTGAGAGCATCTACTGGCTGCATTAAATCCCCAAATAAGGAGTCACTCAAACATAACCTTATATTGTTTTATTATCCCATATTTTCACAGGGCCAGCTTTGTCTTATTGACAGTAATAACAAAGATTTGCAAGTGATATCAGAAACTGAACATTTCACATCATGATACACACATGTAGACTCCAAGCAAATCAAATTTAAAAACATGGTAACATGTGTAGTTGAACTGTGTTTCAGACATAAATGTGTGGCACAGAGGCTTTGTATAAATAATTATGAGTGAATCATCTCTGTAAAAGTGTTAACATTACTTCTGCATTTATTTCTATGTGTCTGTTAACATCCTATATCCAATCCATTCATGTCTACCAAAAACGTATATGAACTTTGAAATCTATGCAGTGTATGAAAAGGGGAATTATGCTGCAAGATACAAGCCAGTTTAGGTGGAACAAAGCTAATTTCATTCAAGGCAACAACCCCCATGCTGGAAAATCAAGTCAATCAGCCTCATTAATAAGGGGATGGGACAAAAAGTAAAAAATAAAAATAAAAATAAATTTAAAAATACACATAAAACAATTGGATTTAGTTACATAGTAGGTGTTGAAAAAGCTGGCTTGCAGCAACTAACCACAGTGGGAGGCAGTACTGTGTTGACTACTGTTGGAAATCCTGGCACACTAAACAGTAGCACAGCTCAGCTGCATGACATAGGGTGTACAGTAGGCTGCCCTCACCTCTTGTGCATGTTCTCTGCATTCAACTGTCATGTGAATGACACAAGCTAACCTTCTAAATTTCGACTGATTAATCAGACTGAAAAAAAGAAACAGGACTGGCATTCTTCCAAGTAGCTTACTATTTTTATTGGACCAGATTTACTTTTTTTTCCCAAGTCATAATTTATTCCATTCACTTTCTATGCCTGGTTCCTCTCACCGACAGAAATGGGAAGTTACAGGATTCCAACACAGTTGACAGATTCCAGCACTGAACCGTTTTATTTTCTGAAAATTGTCTTCACCTGCCCTCTTGAATGGCACAGAGTTTTGCAAGAAATGGGCAAGCACAGTCAAGAAATTTATTCATACAAATTCAAATGGGAGACTCTACAGAAAATTATTTCTACAGGATTTAAACCAGTACAATGCTATGATCTTCTGTGTCCCTACAATACATCCATGTTGTATTTTCTAAAAAGCCACACAATATGCAATAATGTGCTAGATACTTTTAACATCTTCCATAACCAACCAAACTAAGACTTTTTTTAGGTTGGAGCACTCAATCTTAAAAGATATCTATATCTTCCTTTAACACATAAGCATTCAAACTCAACAGGTTCATGCTAAGGGCTTTAACTATAAGAACTGGAGCAATGGGTGTATTTTTTTCTAGGACCTATCTTCTACAGCAGCACAGCAGAGTGCCAACTTTGAATAGAACAGTTCAACACAGACTACATTTTTTAAATTGTAAGACTTTGTGCTTAGTGGTATACATATACTTAGAAACAGTGCATTTCATGACCCTATCCTTTCTAACAAGACATGTTCTCCAATTAAGGAAATATATACTTGGAAGCAAGTTCTGCTGAAATCACAAAGACTTACTTTCAAATAGATTTAAGATAGTAAAATGATTGGGATAGTAATTTTACTTTCATTTTGCTTGAACTATGATTGTATAGTACCATGCACTTAGGTCTGAGAAAGGAAAGATATACCACAGTATCTTGTCACAGACCACAGGTGAGGCAACTTTGGCCATCCAAATGTTATGCCCGAAAACTCCTCTATCAGGCCCACCAAGCAAGATGAATGGTAAAGGATTGTGGGAAATAATGTTCAAAGCATCTGGAGAGTCAAAGGCTCGCAATCCCCACCACTGCTTTATGGCAAGAAACTGCATATATCCCAAAGTGTGCAAGTCATTGCACAAAGTGAATCTGAAGTCCAAATGTGGCACCAGACGGGAAAGCAACATAATGCCATATTAACTCACGAGGAAGAGTTTTCCAACAATTAGCTTAGATCCAAATAGGCAACTGTAATAAATTCAGATGTTATTCAGCTATGCCAAGTATTTGCATACATTGTCCAGTTAGCCAATTATTTAGTTTGCAATCCTCAAACCACTTATGTCTATGCAAGTCCCACTGGGACTATCTAAGAGGTGAAAAGACTGCAAGATTGGCTTTGAGTCAAAAGTCATTTAACCCAGTGCACTTTGGCTTGGTCCTACAGGCCTCAAGAGGGATTCACAGACTTCAAAATCTAAGGTTTAAAGTCTGTGCCAGAGCCTGTTGATCATCCACATCCTCAAAGCAGTAATGGCACCCCAAGCGCAAAAACCCAGCTTCAAGAATTACAAGACATTCTCCCTGTTTATTTAATTTAAAAACAAGAATGAGAAGAAAAAAAACCAACCACCCCACATAGACATTGTTTCAATGTACAAAGAACCTATTTGCCAAGAGTTCAGTCTAAAATTTGGTAGTGTAAAACAAGACATATCACCAACCAAAGAAATTATTTGTAAGAAAATGTGGCTAGAAGTTTTATAGCAAATCAAAGCAGTGCAGTACAAGACTTGGAGACTATAGTTAATCAGATTCATTCTTATCTTTTTACACCTGCTGAACTTGTGAAATGCTGAGCTCACTTTTCACATGGAATTTTTTTCCAAATCACAATTTCAAGAATCTTCTTTAAAGCATTATGTTCCTACCAGATAGTCTCATTTGTTTTAAAACAGCAACCATTAAGTTAGGTCTCCCAGCAGATATAAATAGGAGAAAACCCAATAACACAAATAAAAAGCTGCCTTTTCCCACAACTTTTGGGCAATATGTATTTTTAACTTTTAAGTAGAGAGGGCAGGATAAAGATACTTAAAATTTTCCCCATTTTGAACTTTATAACTAGAAATCTCAAGAACACTTAATTTTTTTTTACAAATGCTGGATCTGAAGCATTTTCTCACCATGAGTTATGATCCAACACGTGTTGTGGTGGTTCGTTTATCTGAGAAGAAGCTTTTGAGCAGAAATACCTGCCCAATGCTAACTACAAGAAGAATGATGGCTTCTCCTATTGACCAATAAGCCACACGTGTATTCAAGTCTTCTGCTCTGCTGCGGCCTTGTGCTTCCCTCAACCGAAAATGAGTCTGGTAATCAATGACAGATTTTAGAGCTTCATGAATTGAAACACAAGCTGACTCCATCTAGAAAGAAAGGAAGAGACAAAGGACTGATGAGTAGTTCTCTGCTAAACAGTGTATGCAGGATATTTGCTGTTGGCTTGCAGTTGAAGTTCATTGTGCTTTATTTACAGACGTCTAATCAAACACAACTGTAACTACAAAATGTCCTCAACTGAATTTATATACAAACATTTTGATTTTAGAAGAATAAGCCTCAGAGTAATGAAAAATAAGGCACCAATACTTCATTGTAGCATATGGGTACATTATTCTGTCAACTAGAAACATTTCTTGTACAATACTAGGAAATGGTGACATTTTTCATTCATATCCCTTCACCGATCTGCTCATACTTGTGTTATTAAAACATAAAGTTGGGTCCCTTTAATTATACATCAGTAGTGGAGAAGATGAATGTATTAACCTGTGATGACCCAAGTCTTCTAAACTATTAGAAAACCTACAGTCTTTGCATACAATTATGCAATTTCAAAAACTATTATATGAATGTTGTATAATGTTGAAGTTTTCGTAAATTTTGATTATACCCTTCATGTTTCCTTAGTAGCTTTTTGTTGAGGTGCTCAAAGTGGTCCACAACAAATATAGTGCAAAATCCAATGTTATATAAGTCATTGGATTTCCCCTTCTCTCTCTGTAGAGAAGGGGAAATTCCCCCATCCTTCTTCAAACTGATCCTCTGAATCTGATTTTAGAGGAATTGCCCCCTCTCTTTTCCATTGCAGCAGGGGTTAAATTGAGAGAATTCATAAAACAGAATGGCTATATTAAAAAATATAGACTTAAAACAAAGCCACACCTACAATCTTGCCCAGGAACCAGCCATGGCCTGTTTCACTCTCTCCTTCATACCTTCCCACAAGGCAGCTGAGATTAGAGGGCCTAGGCAGTGGAGGAGGGGACACTCTTGGGGGGGCAGGCATCCAGGGTTTTCACCTCTACCCCTTTAATCAAATAATTAATCAATAAATCAATTAACTAACATCACTCATCATTGAACTATTTATGTCTCTGCATTTTAGCAAACTGAATACAGAATGTGAGAAGGCAGGCACTGGCAACAGAGACAAAAACAGAGACCAAAAAATCAACACCAAGCCACACTTTACAATACTGGCATAGAAAGCTTTGGCTGCTCAGGTAAGAAACCGAGTTACTGCCAAAAGTGCAGCTGCTGTTATTGATGATCAATTGATACACAGCAGTTCAATTCATCAACCCAAGACAAAAGGAACAGGACAGAAATAAAAATTAACCTGTTACCAGTAAGCTTGAGTTTAAATAAAGTGCTACTATCTACTCAAATTTATTTTAAAAACAATACCTGAGTAAGTGCAGTGACTCTGTTTTCACTCGGAAAAAGGGGTGGATCATCTCCAACCTGGAAGTCGAAGTACACTGTTTTGTGTGTGAAGGTCGAGAATTCATTGCTGAAACAAAATTTGTATGTTCCATTTCTGGATGCAGTGAAGGTAAAACTATCATACTGTTTTTTCATCTCTTTGTATAACACAATTCCATCTGGATCTTCTAATCGACAGTCAACATCATAGTGTCCTCCAGTAATTACCTATGGCACAGAGAAAATAGGAGTTTGGGATAGCAGTCAGTAATTAGCACCCTTACAGGAACAAGGTGTTAACGTACAGTAAGCACAGTACATTGTCATTAACAATCACAGAAGCATGGGAATAGTAGCATCCTATAATAAGCAATAGAACTGAGACAAAGGACAACTCTGAAACATTTTTTGTACAATTCTGCTTCTATTTCAGACTTTACGGTCAAAATCCAATTGTTTTTTCCAGTCACAGTACTGCAATTATGAGAGTTGCTATGGTTGACTGAAGCTACTTGCTGCTGTTGTCATTGTAGTTGTTGTTAAGTCGTTAAGTCGTGTCCGACTCTTCGTGACCCCATGAACCAGAGCATGCCAGGCCCTCCTGTCTTCCACTGCCTCCCGGAGTTGGGTCAAATTCATGTTGGTAGCTTCGATGACACTTTCCAACCGTCTCGTCCTCTGTCGTCCCCTTCTCCTCTTGCCTTCACACTTTCCTAACATCAGGGTCTTTTTCAGGGAGTCTTCTCTTCTCATGAGATGGCCAAAGTATTGGAGCCTCAGCTTCAGGATCTGTCCTTCCAGTGAGCACTCAGGGTTGATTTCCTTCAGAACGGATAGGTTTGTTCTCCTTGCAGTCCAGGGGACTCTCAAGAGTCTCCTCCAGCACCACAATTTGAAAGCATCAATTCTTCGGCGGTCAGCCCTCTTTATCATCCAGCTCTCACTTCCATACATCACTACTGGAAAAACCATAGCTTTGACTATGCAGACCTTTGTCGGCAAGGTGATGTCTCTGCTTTTTAAGATGCTGTCTAGGTTTGTCATCGCTTTCCTCTCAAGAAGCAGGCGTCTTTTAATTTCGTGGCTGCTGTCCCCATCTGCAGTGATCATGGAGCCCAAGAAGGTAAAATCTGTCACTGCCTCCATATCTTCCCCTTCTATTTGCCAGGAGGTGATGGGACCAGTGGCCAGGATCTTGGTTTTTTTGATGTTGAGCTTCAGACCATTTTTTGCGCTCTCTTTCTCCCTCATTAAGAGGTTCTTTAATTCCTCCTCAATTTCTGCCATCAGAGTGGTATCATCTGCATATGTGAGGTTGATGTTTCTTCTGGCAATCTTAATTCCGGCTTGGGATTCATCCAGTCCAGCCTTTTGCATGATGTATTTTGCATATAAGTTAAATAAGCAGGGAGACAATATACAGCCTTGTCATACTCCTTTCCCAATTTTGAACCAATCAGTTGTTCCATATCCAGTTCTAACTGTTGCTTCCTGTCCCACATATAGATTTTTCAGGAGATAGATAAGGTGGTCAGGCACTCCCATTTCTTTAAGAACTTGCCATAGTTTGTTGTGGTCCACACAGTCAAAGGCTTTTGCGTAGTCAATGAAGCAGAAGTAGATGTTTTTCTGGAACTCTCTGGCTTTCTCCATAATCCAGCACATGTTAGCAATTTGGTCTCTAGTTCCTCTGCCCCTTCAAAATCCAGCTTGTACTTCTGGGAGTTCTTGGTCCACATACTGCTGAACCATTGTTATGTGCCATCAAATCACCTCTGACACATGATAAACCCATGAATGTGTCACCTCCAAAATGTCCTGTCTTCAACAGCCCTGCTCAGCTCTTGTAAACTCAAGCCTGTGACTTTTAGGAAGTCAATCCATCTCCTATTTGGTTTTCCTCTTTTCCTGCCTTCAACTTTTCCTAGCATTATTGTCTTTTCCAGAATATTTTGCCTTCTCATGATGTGCCCTAAAGTGTGACAGCCTGAGTTTCATAATTTTTGACTCCAGAGATGTTTCAGACTTGATTTACTGTAAGACCTACTTGTTTGTCTTTCTGGCAGTCCAGGGTATCCACAAACCTCTTCTACAGGACCATATTTCAAATAAAGCATTTTCCCCCATTGTCAGTCTTCTTCACTGTCCAGCTTTCACATAGTTAACTGGGAATACAATAGTGTGGATGATCTTGATCTTCAGTGACAGACACATTCTTACCTTCATGACCTTTTCTAATTCCTTCATTGCTGCCCTTCTGAGTCCCAGACTTCTTCTAATTTCTTGGCTGCAGTCTCCAATTGGATTGATAATTGGGCCAAGGTATATAAACTCTTTAACATATTGTAGTAACCTGACAAGATGCCAGTCATGTGGCTGGCAAACACATTATGTTGCCTCAATTAGCTACCACTTTTTCCATGACTGTGCTACCACACTTGACGAAAAACATTAGGTCTTTGGCCTACACATCCTTTCTGGAATTATCTGGTCCAAATATAACTGAAGTAATCTGAAGGCAAATTGCTGGGAAACATCAAAATGGAGGATCTAAGGATACTTCATCTGATTTGCACAGGTTAAGGTCACAGATGCTATTTTTTTTTCTACCCATGAGCCACTGTAAATCTTATCTTAACCCAAAGGCTTAATAATATAATGGGCAAAATCCTTACATTACATTGGCATAAATGTGCCAGGGATTATGCCTGTCAGCAAGGAAATGCATTATGCAATGGCACAACTGGTTGTGTGTCCCCACCACGACCAACTGTGCATTGCACCAGTGGAAGCGCTTCATGGATAGCACTTCTGCAATTCTCATGGGTACAACCTTAAGTTGTGCACATGTAGTTGGGCAACAAGATTTTGGCTGCTATGTAAAAAAAAGGTCTATATTCACAAAAAGTTCACAAACAGTCCCACTTTGATTATGGTGAATAAAATCAATTATTATTATCAAAATAATTAACTAATTATAGCTATGTACAGAAATAAAAATTGGAAGAGTAAAATGCAATGTATTTAGTCACATCTGAAGAAGTAGGTTTACCTGTTTTTCTTTCTTCAATTCAGAAATGTTTAAGTGACATTAGGAGATTCCAAACATCCTGATCTTGCAGGCTTGTACTCGTAATACTATTATAAGTAACTAATTTATATTCCACATATGGAAAGGCTTCCCCTCCCCTTCCTTCCTGAATCTCTTCCACTAGCCACAAATGTCAGTTAGTCAGCATTTTGTGCTCACTAAAATATTCAGTTATTATTTTAGCTCTTAATAATTACATGTTGTCAAGTCAATTCCAATTTTCTAGGGTTTTCTAGGTAGAGAGTACTCAGAAGTGGTTTACCATTTTCTTCTTCAGGTATGCCCTGGGACTGTACAGCTTGTCCAAGACTATACATACTGATCTTTCTCCTTAAAGTTAGAATCAAAGTCCTGGCTGGCATCTTTTCCCCTTATTGACTGTATACTTCTGTAAATATTGGGTGCTCTGTCTGCAGATATCTTTCTGTGATACACACACTCTTAATCTTCATTCACTTTTAGTATATGGCCAATATGCTGTTCTGTAGCTCTGCAAATGCATCACCAGCAGTGGCAGACTGCCACCAATTAAAGAATTTCTTTTTCAATTTTGGAGTATGCATAACCCATGTACAATAAGATGAAATCACACATACCCCCAAATTAAGTTTTAAATTAGTAAGGATTTGCTGCTGCTAATAACATGATTCCTGCTGTTCTGGCAGAGTTCCACAAGAAGATATTGGCCAATATTTCATGTGAAAACATGGAGGATCGCAATTCTGTCTTTCAGATTGGGGCAGCTGATTGCAAATACATCCCCTGTGCTACTCAGAATTATGATGGCATACAGATGTTTCAGGTATCACAATAGCATTTCAAGGTAAGTATTTCAAGTTGCAATTATAGCAACACTGATGTGTGTATATACGTCTAATTCTGCTGAGTTCATCTGAACATCATTTTCCTGAACCTTGGTACCCTCTAGATGTTCTCAGCAATCTTCATCATGATGTATATATGACAGAAAAGGGAAACAGTAGAAAGTCAATTGTTCTGACATTCCCACTTCCCACATTTGCTTGCGTGAGAAACCAAACAGTTCAGCTGTATGAATGGAAAGAGCAGATGCTTGATGGGTAACAGCACCAGATGGGAAACTAACCTGCCAGCACGGAGGAGATAAACTCAAATGAACACGTATATCTGAACCAGACGAAGAGCTAGACAAAATTAAACTTCTGGGCCCAATTAAGGCAAGCAGCCCAAGTGAAACCACCAATGCTTGCACAATTTACTCTAATTCACTGCAGCAGCAGACCGCCTCAGGAATATCCAAAGTCTCTTCCACACACCCTGTGTGTGGTGCCTGCAGCTCCATCTAGGAACCAAGGCAAAAGTAACAGAGAAGAGGGAGCAGCACACACCCCATGTTACAACCCTGGAAGAGTACAATAGCTCCATCATATTTCTCTTGAGGTTGTCTGACAAGCATTGCTTTGAGGAACAGGTAAGGGTTCTACTTCATTACTTCTCACTTGCCACTTAATGTCAGCTGAAACTCACAAATGCAAACAGTAGTATGGTGGCCATATATTCCATTTTTTTTAAGTGGACCATCATCACCACCCAGCTCCCTGTGAACTTCCTGTTACTTTTTGTTTGTTTTCCTTGTTAAACTGGTTCCCCTTCTTGCAAAAAGAAAAAAAGGCCTGTTCTTTTCACTCAGATAGACATATACATGTGCAGCACAGTTAGTGTTATCCATGTGAAATCACACATTGTAAGCCTCCCCTCATGTATGGTGCAGTTTGGACAGCCACAGCTTAATACTGTAGGCTATCAAGTTAAGATTCCTTAGTATGTGTTTTAGGTGGAAAACAGAATAGGTTATATGGTATCATAACTGTTTCTGCGATCACTGTTTGTTGACTGATGCTTCCATGCATAGCTAATATGGAGCCTCAATCTTGGTTTATTATTCCCGGTTTTTCTGCACATAGTCCAGAACTCTGACATAAAGCTAAAATCTTGGCACAGACGTTGGTATGCTACACAGCTGGAGAAGTGAAGAGAGAGGCAGCAATGCTCGCCTACAGCTTTATAAAACATAATGTATGAAGTCATGAACAGAGAAACATGGTCAATACAGCCATATAACAGTTCTTTTGCAAGTGTTCAGTCTCTGGATTCACAAGCCAAGCTGTATTCTACCTAAAGACGTAAGCTTACACTGAACTTAGTTCGTAAGTCAGTATCTTGTTGGAGACTTTTATTAATGTACAGAATTTTGCACAAGTAGTTGCACTATTTGGTGAGGTATCTGTCATGTGAGTAGTTGTACAATGCATTCAGGAGTGATGATTGCTAACATACATTAACAGGCACTAAATCCAACTGCTAGCCCCAACTCAAGAGTATATATTAAATCAGTGGGATGCACCTAAATTTTCAGTTGTGACTACACAATTGGATGCAACCCTAGAATTTTAATACCTCACATTGTCTCAATAAATATGTAGGCAATGCCATTGCCAGGGCTTGAAAAATTTTAGAATGTCTCACCAGTCAGTCAAAAATTTCACCAGTCAGCATGACCGGACTATAGCCTTGCAATTTATATTAACAAATTTAAACTAGGCACTTGTTCTTGGACTGCAATTTCCAGAAGTCTTCACCAGCAGTTGGCCAGCACAAGAACCAGTCCAAGGACACCTGGGTGACCCAAGATTGGGAATCACCGATTTATATCCTCAGACTTGGTTTGCTTTATTACCTGCGTGCCTGTGGGGTCATGAAGCTTGTATTTTGAATGCCTTTCTTTTGAATGTCTCCAGCAAAAATAAAACTGAAAGCAAAAGCGCCCGGCCTCTTAAGGAGCCACGGTTCCCTCCCACCCCAGGATGTGTCCTCGTTCGGTTGAAATTGGGAGCAGGGAATCTCCATATTCTCCAGCATGGGAGTACTCTACATTCTCCTGCAGAGCTATATCTCTATGTGCCGCTCAAACTCTCTTCTCGCGAGAAGAGGGCAGTTTTCCTTTTGCAATGGGAGGGGGGAGGGGAGGACTGCAGGATTAGAGAGAGAGAGACAGGTGGAGGGGAAGGAGGTAGGCAGGGAGGGAGCTGTGACTCCTCGAGCAGCATTTTTCACTCATCACAGATGAGTGGACAAGTGCATTTTTCAAGCCCTGGCCATTGCTAAAGGAATCAGTGTATGTTCACATGTAATCTTTTGATAAATAGACACTTTACAACAGGATTTATGGACCATAGCTTTTACTGGTCTAGACAAGATTACACACTTCATTTTTTACATCCATCCTCTACATGGGGCTGCTTTTGGAAAGTGTTCTGAAACTCCAGAGGGTCCAAAATGCAGCAGCCAAATTGCTGACTGGGAAGGGTTACAGAGATCATGTGAAATCCCCCCCCCCCCAATTACATCAGCTCCACTGGCTGCCAATTAGGTTCCAGGAACAATTCATAGTGCTGGTTCTAACTTACAAAGCCCTAAACAGCTTGGGTACAAGTTATCTAAAAGACTGCATCTCCCTTTATGAGTCTGCCCAGGGTTTAAGATAATCAAGGGAGGCCTTTCTGTCAGTCCCCCCACCTTTACAAGTGCACTTGGTGGGGGCACGGGATAGGGCCTTCTCTGTTGCTGATCCCAGACTCTGGAACTCCCTCCCATGGGAAGCTAGGCTGGCCCCATCTTTAATGTCCTTCCGCAAGTGGGCAAAGACTTTTCTCTTCAGGCAGGCTTTTACTTAGTGATTGGTGGTCTAAGGAGTTTTTTAAATAAATGGTTGTGCTCTGTTGTTTTAAATGTGTTTTAGTACTGATTTTATTGCTGTTTTTAATGTATACTTGTTTAATTCTTTTTTTAATATTTGTATACCTAAAAGGTATACCTATTTGTATACCTTTTACCCTGTTTCCCCGAAAATAAGACCTAACCTGAAAATAAGCCCTAGGATGATTTTTCAGGATGCTCGTAATATAAGCCCTACCCCCCAAATAAGCCCCAGTTAAGTGAAACTCCGCCCTCCACCATTGTGCAGCAACCAGAAGAAGATATGACTGTAAAATAAAACATCCCCTGAAAATAAGCCCTAATGCATTTTTTGGAGCAAAAATTAATATAAGACCCTGTCTTATTTTTGGGGAAAGACGGTAGCTTCTACATATTATCTTTTTAATGATGCTAAGCTGCCTTGGGTTCTTTTTAAGGAGAAAGGCAGGATAAAAATATTTTAAATATTAAATAAAAATAGCCATGAGATCTGTGTTACTTCTTGATCTGGATAATCATCTTTCTGACGTTAGCTATTTAACTGCAGCGACTTGCTCTTCTAGACTGGTTTTATGGAGACAATGTTTCAAATTATTTCAATCTGCTGTTTGAAGGTAAAAAGCTACTACCCTGTTTCCCTGAAAATAAGACCTAACCTGAAAACAAGCGCTAGTATGATTTTTCAGGATGCTCGTAATATAAGCCCTACCCCCAAAATAAGCCCCACTTAAGTGAAACCCCCGCCCTCCACCATTGTGCAGCAACCAGAAGATGATGACATGACTGTATTTGAATAAATGTAGATTGTTGTACATGAAAAAAATAAAACATCCCCTGAAAATAAGCCCTAATGCATTTTTGGAGCAAAAATTAATATAAGACCCTGTCTTATTTTCGGGGAAACACAGTACTTGGTTGAGCAGAAGTTAAGGAAGCAGACATCATCACAGGCTGGTTTTACTAAATGGGATGATGATAATGTGGTTTAACGGCAGTTGTGGTTCCCACCACGATTGCATACAGAGCAGTTTTTCTTTTGTTTGTTTGAAAATGGGATGATTCAACATTTATTTATTTATATTTATTAGATTTATATACCGTCCACCTAGAACGTGTCTACTCTGGGCGGTTCCAACATTCCAATTGGGTGGCAAAGAAAAAATATCTTGGCATTTTAGGTCGTACATGACACAGCCGTTTTAAGAGGAATCCCTATCTGACACACTGCCTCGGTTTCAACAGCATAGTTGGGATGGAAACATGCATTTTGAAGCTCAAGTAGTGAGTATATGTTAAGTTACCCTCTTATCCACCACTTGTCACGCTACCCATCTCAACAATGTTGCCTTGCAGACACATGGTGGGTGGGTTAATACAGCACTCAAAATTTGGGATTTGTGTTCCATAACAAGAGAACCTGTACCTCTTTTTTTTAAAAAAATACAGAAATAGAAATGTACCAGAAACTTTTTTTAAAAAAATCCTGGTTTTGTAGTACAAAGAAAGAAATTATCAATTAACAAAATTCACATCAATTAATTTTTAGAGATAGGCAATAGTGATACACTATGGTAAGCATATTCCTTTTATTTTTATTTATTTATTTATTCGACTTGTGTGCCGCCCGCACTCTGCAAGAGTCTCCTTTTAACAGGATTACATACAATTGGTACATTTTAATTGGTTATTACGAAATTGTTATAAGCATTTCTCAAGCTGAAGCATTTGTTACATCATTCTCTATTCTTTGCTAGAGTTCTCTTTGGCTATACAGAACACAATATATAGCATTGTAGACCTCATTTAAGGAAAGGCCAAAAGTCATGTCTTAACAGTAGCAATTGTTTAGACTTTCATCTGTGAACAATGGAAAAGTAACAACAACCGTTTTTATTAGAGACTTATGAAAAGTATTATCCGGCTGTAAACTGCAGCAAGCAGGACTTCTCTAATTACTGCTGGGCAGGTCTCCACTACCATTAAAAAGTTGGAAAGGCCCTTTTTGGCCTGAATGGTACAGCTTCACTTACAAACACTTTAGAGTTACCAGTAATGGAAGTGGAAGTTAAAGACATTAATAAAGGGAAGCCAAAACAGTGGATGATAGGGGAACAGGTTGCTAGGCACTAGTGAAAAATTAATAAATGATGTCAGAAATGCAGCAAATAACTTATTCCACAGAATGAGGCATAGGAATAACGACGTATTCCACTTTCCACAAGTACCAAGCAGCCAAATGTATTCACAAGACTAACACAAGGAACCAAGTCAGAAGTAAAGGAGGAAAATCCCCCCCCCCACGCACTGCTTTTGCAACGAGTCTTTCAGGATCCAAGAGAAAATTTCAACCCACCTTCGCTTCTCTCCGCCTGAAGCCTTAACCCCGCAGTTTTCTAACCGAGATCAACGGAAACCCAAGCGCGCACGGCCCAAGAGTGTGATCCTGCCTCTGGCGATACGGGGATGCCCTTACCTGGAACTCCAGGGTGCATTTGGTGCCCTGCACGATCTCTTCGTAGAAACACTGCTTGGCGTTGTCCGGCAACTCGAAGGTGATCTCCGAGGCGCGGGCAGCCCAGCCCAGGTTCAGTAGGAGCAGCAACGCCGCCGAAGCCCCAGGGCCCCGCCAGCCCCTCCGCGACATCTCCCCGGCAGAGATTCACCTCACCGGCCAAGCGCTAAGGGGGGTGGGGGGGAGCGAGCTGAGAAAACGAGAGAGAGAGAGAGAAAGGGGACCGTGAGACACGCAGAGGAGAGAGGCCGAGCGGAGGCCTCAGCCGCCCAAGCCACAAGCCCTCAGAAAGGAGGCGCTCAACGTCAGCCTCACCTCCGCGGAAGCCGAGGCCAACCCGGTTTCCACCTGCGGCGTGGCCAAAGAGGGGAGGAGAAGCCTCAACGGAACTGCTGACCCGGAAGTGTTCGGATTCGTTCTTGCTCAGGCGGAGACAACTTCCGGGCGAGCTGTCATTTGTTGACGTGGTGTTCTTTGGACGGAGAAGGCGGGGCGGAGACGGCGACCGGCGAAGAAGGGGGCGGGGCTTGTGGGTCTCTCCTCCAACGCCGCGACGATTACGCGCCTGCAGGGGAATGTTTGGATTGGACCTTCCAAGGCGAGGCGTGGATAGGACGAGCGGCTCTTTCGGGAGCGGAGGTGGAGACCTTTCGGCCTGTGAATGGGAAGCCGGGGCTTGACTTGTGGGGTGGGAACGGGCAGAGGTAGCGGTGCTCCTGCCCAAGGAATCTGTGTGTGTTCCCGTGGCATGTGCTGGGAGCGCCAATGAGTCCCCGTGGAAGATTTCTCTTCTGGGGTCCCCCCTTCTTTATCGGATTGTTTGTTGTTGTTGTTATTATATAGCCTCAAGGCGTTTTAGAGTAAAACCGCGAATAGAGGTTTCAAGGCGCGTGAGAAAAATTTAAGGAGGGGCTCTGGCAGTGCTTCCTGAGAAGTGGCGAAAGGGAATTTGAACCCAGTTCCCCTGAGTCCTAACCTATCACTCTATCCGCTACACTCCTTGTATATATGACTCTATACTGAAAAGAAAAAAAAAAACACCCTCCTGTTTACGAATGTGGGATATTGTGTTTCTGTATCTAGGGTTCAAAAAGCAAGGAAATGGCCCAACGTTCCTGCCTGGTATTGCGCCGGTGTTGCCAGCAGGAAAAAGGTTGCCAAGCTTTACATAGCAAAGGGCAGTTTGAATGTTGACAACACCAGTGTCAACAGTCAAGATGGTCTACAGCAGGGGTCCCCAACCCCCGGTCCGCAGCCTGGTGCCGGTCTGTGGGCTTTGCAGGGACCGGGCCACAGAGACAGATCTCCCCCTCCCCCCACATGCACGCATGGTGAGTGGGTGCGTTCGCAGGTGGGTGTGGTGCACTCGCAGGTGGGTGTGGCGTGCTCACCTGCATGTGTGCGCCCCCTCACCCGTGAGCGCACCACGCCCATATGTGCATGAACACGCCCTGCCCATCTGCAAATGTGCCATGCCCACCCGTGAATGTGCCACGCCCACCCATGAGCGAGGGGGTGACCCCACCCACTCCAGCCGGTCCACGGTTCTGAAAAGGTTGGGGACCACTGGCAGGACACACTCTTGTCCTCACTACCCTTCACAAACTGACACCAAACAAGGGTAAATCTGTTTTCTTCAGTTATCTACTTTCCCCCCAAATACAGAACAATTTTGGGTATTTCTTTACAAGTGTGAATGGTAACCTGCCTTTTGACTTTGCCTCCATGACCTTTCATTGCCCTGCAGCAGTGGTCCCCAACCTTTTCCCAACCACTGACCATTTGAGAGGGGCGTGGCACGCTCGCGGTGGTGTGGTGTGCCCGCAGTGGGGTGGAGTGCACTTGTGTGCATGTGTGCGGCAGGGCTCGCATGCGTGGGGGTGGCGCTCGTGGAGGTGGAGAGCGCATGCATGTGGCATGCTCACAGGGGCGGAGCGCGCTCGTGCGCATACACAGTGGTGGTGCTTGAGGAGGCACTTGCACGCATGCACGCAGTGCGCTCACAGCGGTGGAGTGCAATCACACGCATGCACGCAGCAGCGCTCGTGGGGGGCGCTCGCACAGGGGTAGGAGATATGTGTCCGCGGCCTGGTCCTGCCTAGGCCGCGGACCGCTGCCAGGTTGTGTACCGGGGGTTGGGGACCCCTGTCCTACAGCGTTTCCCCCTCAAAGCTGCAACAATGCATCTTTTGAAAGATTCTTGCTGGTAAGTCTGTTCCTCACATGCTCAGTTTATAACAAAGTCACTGTTTTTCCTTTTAGAAAGGCCTTTTTGGACAATCAGTATCTCAGCCCCTATGGCCAGGATTCTTTCCAAATAAAAAAGGGATGTGGCCACCCACTCTCCTTTATGATAAGCAAGATTGGACTTTTCAATTGATTTGCTCTGTTTTAAATCTGGTGATATTTATGGTCCCTTTTTTTGCATGGGGGGAATAATTTTACAATTTAAAAAATGATAACTCAAAAACCCTTTTCCCAAATGTCCCCAAGTTTGGCATAGTGCAGGAGTAGACTGTCTGCTACATTTGTGCCAAAATGTGTCCTGTTCCAAAGTCCATTTTCAAAGTTATAATTTTTTATTTGGGCTGCCCCATTTTTAGAATTGCCTTGTAGAATGTTGACCTGCTCTGCTAGCACAATAACATCACTGCACTCCCATGCAGTAATAATAATCTGTCTAAGCAAATCAACTGCCACTTGGCAGAAACAGCAAAGAGTCTTATAACACCTTAAAGTTTTATTAGGATTTCATGGATTGCAGCTTACTACTTTGGACACACATAAAGACTCTGTTTTTATTTCAGCCAACAACTGTGGGTACCTTTCTATCATCTGCCAGTGCAAGATGATAGAGAAATATAACTACCCTCTCTGTCCACTACCACTTGACAGAAGGGTGAGCCTTCTTGCTTTTCTTTAACTGAAAGAGCAGTAAGATCTGGCTCTGCTTCTCCTTGAACTGTTTTCATTCCAGCAAGTTGTTATAATTTTTTTTAAACCATTGAGCATTAGTGCCTGAAGGTATGACTACACAGTGGGAAAAATATGCATTGATTCTCTGTGATTCGCACCCATGGAAACTGGGCTTCCCTGTGTAAATTTGCTGTAGTCATCCAGATTAGCAGGAGTCAGCAGAGGCAGAGAACTTAGTTTAGACCAAGCTCAGAGAGCAGAAACTGTCTTTACAAGGTGCTACCAAGTGCTGATCAACAATTTCCACATCTCTCTCTCTTTTAAAATGGTCTTCTAACTGCTCTAACAAAAAACTGTTCCAGTGTGGAGAGGAAACTTTTTTTAAAAGAACTGGTTTGGAAACAAGGGTGCTTGGTTAAGGGGAATTAACAACCTGGTTGGTGCCTCTTTGTTTTGGATTAGGCAGTAACACTGGCAGAAAGCAGACAAAAGCAATATCAAACTGATTGCAACTAATTTAAACCACCCCAAGTGGCTGAAAGGACAGTTCCCTGCTTAAAAAAAGATGGGCTTCCCCTCATTCAGTTTTACGTCATGTAGTCACTAGGCTTTAATTCAAATTCATCAGTGCCCAATCTGACTTAAATTGTGGAGTAAATGGCCAATGTAGTCACCCCCTAAGTTTGCTTGTTCTGCAATCTCCCTTACAATTCCTTTTCTTTCACACTATATCTTTTAGATTGTAACAATCAGGACAGTATTACAAGCTATTAATGGATGCAGGTCACTATTAAAACTGGCAATATACTGACAAAACCTGTTAACACCTGTTGTGTTTGTGGGTGTTGCTCTCTATTAAAACTAGCAGTACACTGACAAAACTCAATAAGGGCTCATTCAGATGGGCAATTGTCCCACTCTTTGATGTGTTGCAGGGCTGAATTAGTTCACTCTTTTTTCTGGAGACCACATGACATAATCATTAGAGCAGAGCAGCTTGCTCCCTGAGCACCCCAACCCACATCTTTTTGAAACCTGTTGGGCTTCTAGGTTTTTGCGTGGGTTGGTGTGCTCTAGTTTAGTCCATTCCCAGTGCATGCAGTTGCTGGAACAGACTAAAATTGAGCCTTGCAGCTGTCAAAATTGCCACGGAGTCTTCCAGTTTCAATTTCCAGTATCATGAAGTGGCTTAATAAACAAGCCGCGTCAGGATATCAGCAAATTAAACACTTTAGAGGGGCAGGGGAAGTGAAATTATTATTATTAATTTACTCTGCTAGACCATTACTGTTGCTTAGATTAAATTTTTCTTTGTCCTTGTGTGAAGTGCCAATTGAAACCTTGGTTGTGGTCAGTTTCTCGGTCAGCACTACACACAAGACAATTTTTTTTATTATTTAAGCTAAGTGATTCAGTGCATCTGTAATGGTCTAACACAGGAAACAACAAATGACAGTGGTAGGAGCTGGTAGATTGCTTGAGGTCAATATGCCATTTGGATGTGGGAATTGCTCCAAATGGCATATCACTCCTTCTTCCACCTCTTAAGCCATCCTATTTAGATCACATCAGCCTACACCAAAAGGGCCAATGCTGTTGCACCATGACACCTGTTTTTTAGTTCCTAAAAAGCCTGATTTTTTAAAGATCACAATGAGTTTGTTTTCTGTTATTTTGTTTCCCCTTAATACTCAACATATTAGTTTTGTTTTTGCTTCCATCTCTTGGGAAAAAGTAAGGGTGTTTGTTAGTATCCAATCTAATTTAAAATACTTTGTGATTTGCCAAGCATGGAGGATAAATCAGCAAACTTTCAAACTGTTAGCAGAATAAAGAGCAGGTAAATTAACTTCTGGATTCAGCCCCTGAAAATTGAGTTGGTTAGGAGAGCACACTAACCCCTTTGGAAAGAACCTGCATTCACAAATTTTATTCTAAGAGAATAAGAAACCTAATTTTTATTAGAGAAATACTTTGAGATAGGAAAGATAATAGGAATTTTCATTCTAGCTAATGAAAGTGGCAATGGAGAGAGGCACAGCTGGCCCCTCACCTCTGAAGGACAAAGGCAAAATGTCTCCTCTGCCTTAGAGACAAGAGGGAAGTGTTAGAAAGAAGGTGTGATGGGAACACCGCTAATCAGCTTGGTAACGGAAACAAGGTGATTGGCTGGGTGGATGCATGTGACCAGCCTATCCAGGAGAGCCTGAAGGAGGGTGGGGGGGCTGGAGGACTGGAATGAGGGGAGAAGTAAAAGTAAAAGAAGTAAAAGATGAAGGAGGATGTGTTTTCGGCTGTTGGATTCTAACTGAAGTAAAACTGAAGCTCAGATCAGTTTCCTAAGTTGTTGTTTGAAACAGTTTGAAAGTGCCATCTTGTTTTGCAACTTCTGGTGTTGGATTTTGCCCAACAACTTAATGCATTGGCTGTCATCTCTTCTTTTAGATAGTAGGAGTCTCTTGTTTTGCATATCTCTTACAAAGCGCTGCTTCACATCAGTGTGCTTAGTTTGTGGATTCACTCCTTCTGTCTGTGTGAATTGTATACACCCTTGATTGTCTTCAAGAGTCTCCATGGGGTTTGTCTCAGATATACCTAAATCTAGTAGTATTTGGCATAACCATAGTATCTGGCTACAAACTTCAGAGGCTGACACATATTCCATTTCTGCATTAGCTGAATTGCACCCACTGGTGCATGAATAGATTAGAAGCCTTTTTGCAAGCAAGGGAAGCCAATCAAAGGAAAACCAAACAGTAACAGGAAGTTGATAGGATGCACTTGAGTGAAATGATGAGTGGAGAATAGTGCTGTGGCAGAAAAGAACAAAGCGAGGATCAGGACCCACTAGTAAAAAAATGGAAATGTGGAGTCCACTTTAACTTTGAGGCATGTGACATTCAGCTGACAATCACTGTCAGATGGGAAAGGAAAAGGCAGTGCAATTGGCTGTGGAAATTAGCTGAAATGTGAGTGGGGAAATGTGTGCCAGAATGATTAACAGGGAAATAACACAGAACAGCAAAAATACAGCACATAAAAAGAGCACATGTCCTTCTGACATGCCTAGGCACACTGCCATTGCCCACCAGGTAGGAAGCTGGTGGGCAATGGCAGTGTGGTGGCCATACATGAAAGCAGCCAATGAACTCATGATGAGAAGATCTATCCCACACACTCTGAATCACAGTAATGCCAGAGTGCTGCCAGCCCACTTGGAGTGTTGCTTGAATCCCTTTCCCGTTACTTAAAAAAAAAATTCTGCTAATGGACAAGGTCTGCAACACAAATCATCATCCTCATCCTCTTAGAACTGCAGAGCTGGAAGGGACTCTGTGGATCACTGAGTCTAGCCCTTGTCAAGGAGGCACAGTGAGGAACTGAACTCCCAACCAGATACCTAAACCACTGAGCTATCCAGCAGTTCCAAACCATTTTTACATAGATATCGAATGAATTGGGTCCAATGGGACTATTTCCTAAATGAACATGGTGATTCTGTGTCCCCTTGCCAAAGAGTTTATCAGGTTTTATGCAGCGAGAGCTGTTTCTGTGGTCTGAAGTTCGGTCAGAAAGAGGTATTCCTTATTGTCCTGCCTAGGCAACCAGACAAACCTCTATTAAACATGCCCTTGTTAGACATGCATGCCTCAGGGGCCTTAAAAAGAAAAAAAAGAAAAAATCAGCCAAAAATTCATGTATTAAAATAAAGATAAATCTGGCAAATTCTCTGAATAATTTTCTAATGAATTATTCGCCTCTTTTCATTTTGTTTGGGGGGGGGGGTACTAATTTGAGACAGAACTAGTCTAAACCAGGCCATTGATGTTACTTTATAGTGCTTAACCTCCCATACAAACAGAAAGTATAAAGCACTAGATCTAATGCTAGGCTTTTTCTGGCTATTGAGAGAGTCAGAGTAGTGCCATGCTTAAAATGCTGGATTGGGACTTGACAGTTCTAGTTCTGATTGAGTTGTGAGACTGTTTGGGTGACCATGGGCCACTTCCTGTCTTTCAGTGCCCCGTCACACTGAGCATTTGTTCAACTTTCCTTGCACCCATGATACCAGTACTGCATCCCAATGTCGACATGATGCCCAAAGCAGAACAATAACTCTTGCTTTCTGGATTGTAAGGGTGTGGTATATTTTTGTACTGCTTTGTTCTGATTTGCTACAGTGCATGATCTGCCCATATGGACCCCAGTACTGCATTGATGTATGCTGATTAGAAATGGATAGCTCAGTGGTTTAGGTATCTGGTTGGGAGTTCAGTTCCTCACTGGACTTAATGAGAGTCCTGCCCCAGAGGCCAGATCATCCACTCACATGTCCTGCTGCTCCAGCGGCCCCACTCATCCTTCCAATTGCTCCCGGAGCGCCACTCTCTTCCTGCTCAGCTGGCCACTCCGTACGAATACCCCCGTCTCTAGTGCTGATCCATGCATTTTGTGGGTGGATGTCCTTTGATGATGTTTCCTTATGGGCGTGTTGCTGTTGGGTCTGTCTCTACCCTTTATTGCTGCCTCTCTTTAGTTTTCAGTTGAGACTTATTTTTAAACAGTTATCATTTTTTTAAGAGATACTGATCATAACTGAAATTTTATCTCTTAAAGTCTCTACTCTTTTGCCTTTCTAAAAACAATTTTTTTAAAAAATTATTTTTACCCATGCTATTGCAGAGAGCAGTGTTCTATATTTCCTTTTATCCCAAATTCACAGGTTAGAATCTCAGGTGCATGAATATATTTACACATACAAGTCTTTGGTTTATAAAGTAACAGAGCCATCCTAACTCCCAGATTAAATGGCTGTCAGAGGTAGAGATAAGGCGGTGTATCCACCAGTTCATTCCTCTCTGATCCTACTTAGGATTTTGCAATGTAAGAAACCCAGCATTTTCTATCACACGCTAGAGGGAGCCCTTGAATAATGGTTTCTTCGACTCTCTCGCGGCATAAAGTGAAGCATATGCGTTCTGAAAACTCTGATTCTATTCAAATAACTTTTGATTCAGTTGGAGTAAAATGATACCCCAGATTTATGACGATCTAGCACATAGTTTGTTTCAATTCATTCTGCAGCTGATTTCAATAGGATGTGGACTCCACTTTCAGTGTTTTTAATGGGAAGCTATAGCTGGAAGACAAGGATGGGTGGTGCCTTTATCAGACCAGTACAATTATACAAACAATTATACTTGAAGCTCCGTAGAGTCTTTCTGAAGCTGAGCATTACAGAGCTGGGGATGGTGCCAAAAAAAGGATAAAAATATCCAGGATCAATGGTAAGATATCAATGGGCAAGTTCTTTGTTTAAAATGAGCTCAAGATTGAGGACTGCATGATATGCTCAGAGAGGGTATGTCTCAGATTTCACTTCTGGTGATGTAGATTAGAATGTGCCAAACTTATTGGACAAAGAGCTCTCCGTCATTAAGAACCTCACCCAGATCAAAGTTTACATATAGATATAGCTGGAAGTAAGACACAAATCAATAAAACTTCTAAGTAAAACTATTAAGATTGGACCCTTAGAGAAAAAAGTCTCCTTTGTGCACAAACATCTTAATAGCTCAGCAAAACTGGTGTAACATTATCTCCCCTACAGGGTGGATTTGCTTTAAAATCAATGATTTTTCAAATGATTTAAATCACAATTTCAATCATGGCTTATGTTTAAAAAATCAGATTTTTTGATGATTTAAATAAAAATGATTTTTTAAATTTAAAACATGATTTAAATTGCGATTTGAATCAATTTGATTTTTAAAAAATCATTTATTTTTATCCACCCTGCCTTTCTATAAAGTAGCGAAGAATAAAAAGGAACACCATTGTAGAAGGAATAAAATTAAGGAAAACAAGTGATGTCTTCCCGTCGATTACACTGATATATGGAAAGGTATAGTCTTGCAATCAAAACCATCTAGAAGGCATGAGTAGGGCCACTGGAATTTTAGATTACTTTTTTCTTGGTGCAAAGTACATCAGAACACAGGGCTGGAGTGAGAAAAATCTCACATTATCTGGTCTGCAGATTCCAAGTTCTTTCTAGCTCATTCTGTGTACTTTTGTGGTAAAAAGACAAAAGAAGGGATACAGCTTGTTAAGTAGAGGCCTGTTGATTAGGCTCTAAGCTTCCAAAGCCTTGTTCACATCATCATCATTATCCTAGAACTGCAGAGCTAGAAGGGAGTCCAGCTCCTGTCAAGGAGGCACAGTGGACAATTTAACTCCCAGCCGCTACCTAAACTACTGAGCTATCCAGCAAAGATTATGTATTACTCCTTGCATCTTAATCTGATTCACTATTTATGCATCAATATTACCATGTTTCACTGTAGGCCACTTTTGCATCACCCAAAAAGAGGACATAAATTTGCATAGTTTACATGTGCTAATTGCTATAGATAGATGCAAATTTAGAAATAACTACTAGGCATCAAATAGAGATGCACTACATCTCATCATAGTGGGGAAGACTGTGGCTGTGTGTCTGCCCATCCAGTGTTGCAGACCTTACATATCTATATCTTTCTGTCAAACTAGAGAGAAGATGCTTTCAGACAGAGGGCGGACCTCTTCAAGCAAGCTATCAAATAGTGGGCTGTCTTCTGCAAAGAGGACATTTGCTGGTCACCGGACATAGACTGTTGAGCCTGTGTCTGCTGTATTTGTGACAAATGGCTGCCAGATGCCAGAAGTTGTTTTTTGGGGGGCTATGGTGCATGAACTACGAAGTCTGGCTGGGTAAAGCTTCCTGAGAATCCAACTAGCTCACTGCCGCCTGCTACTCTGATAGGCAGTGGCTTTCCAACACATCAGGCAGAGGGTGTTCACACCCTGAGAGCTTTGTAATGGGAGACCTAACCTTCTGTGGTATGCAAAGAATGTGTTCTGTCAAGGAGCAGTGGTTGTGATTTCCAGAAGATTGGTTAAGGAAGCTATTAACAACCGTGTGGAGAAAAGAAGACCAAAGGCGCGATCTACAGTGTTCTGTATCTGTTACATTTGAAATTATTGAATTCTGATGTCTCCTTTATTTCTCCTTTGTCTTTCTCATGTAATTGACAAAATGCATGAAAATGGTGGCACTGAACTGAGCATGTCACTTGAACTTTATTTCTTTAGGTCACAAAGGCATCTTTGAATATATAGGAAATGGTTGTTTTGGCCCCAAGAGATGCAACTGCACTGACGTGTGCATATTTCTATCCAAAAGAACTTTGGTTTGCATGTCCATGCACATGCTGAGAAAGTTTTCCTTTCAGAGCTTAAAATGGCCAGAAATCACAGGGCAAATTGCTGCTTCTCGTAATTCTCTTTATAAATGAAGCTATTTCCCCCAGCCACCAAATACATGGGGACCTCCTGACCAAATACTGGTTTTGCTGGACCCCTTAGAGTTAGACAATATAAGGGCTTTCATAGTTAGTCTTGTGTCTCACTCTTCTGTTGTTTTTGAGTTTTCCTGACTTTTTCCTTCAAAATGCCATATGCCTCCAGTTTTCTTAATAAACACTGTTTTACCTATTCATTCACTCTAGGTTGCATCCACTTACTGACCTCTGGGAGTAGTAGTGCAAAATATAACTTTAGTTTTATTTTAAAAAATGCTTAAAGAAAACCCTGCTCCCAGAACAATCACCTCAAGCACACACACACAAAATTACAAACATAAGGAGCTTTCAACCATGTGTGGGTTTTCATCAGGCTGGACACCACAGTGCTGAAGGTGGACCACAGGCTGATTAAGACCCATACAGAGTTTAAAATTCTATGTTTCTGAATTTTTAGTGGATTAATAAAAGTTTTCACCCAGCCTTGACTTCAGATTTTCTACAAGGACAACATAGATTTTTTTTCTTATACACAGAGAGAATAAGAAGAGTAAGCACAACTGGAAAGATTGTTAGGAATGGATACTGAAGAATTTCAGCTTTGTTTCTCTGTCTTTTTGTCAAAAGATGTTTTGTTTCTGCTCTGTATACTTTGAAAGACACACACAAAAGAAGCATTCACAAAAGCTCAATTCATACCAGTGTTTATCAGTGCCTCTTTCCCTGTTGCTGATGAAGCTTGCAACCATGTAATCTTGACCTTGAGAAACTGAACCCACATTTTGTTTCTTATATCAGCAGCAGCATCTCTAAAGTCCTGTCTCACAAAATGTTAGCTGGCTCACTTCCTTCTGCTGCTTGTTCTTTCCTCTTATGATGGCAAGACTCAGCCTAGTCCAAATTTATCAGATCTCAGTTTGATTCCTAACCTACCAGTTGCCCCCTAAAGTGAGGAAATAATTAATCAATATTTATCCTGTATGGTTTTGAGGGCTTGTCATAATAATGCACTTCTCATTTGAATTGCACAGGTCTGAGCAGCGCAGTTTTGGTTATGCATGGATTTTTTAAAATAAGTATTTCAATAAATAAGTATTAAATAAATAAATATTCAATAAATACTGTCTCTGGCCACACAGAACCAGGGGCATGAGTTCAGCATGGAAGGCGTTGAAGTTGTACACTTGCCCCCAAACACATCTGTAATTCAGCCACTAGATCAGGGGGTCATAAGGACCTTTAAGGCTCATTACACACAGTATGGATGGCAGTTTGTCAACACCATGAAAGAGAACCCTGATAGAACTTGTGTGTGTGTGTGTGAGAGAGAGAGAATCAAAGCACAATCACATTAGGCTGTAAAGGCCCCCTCTCACTGATATCCAGTGTTAGTGCATGCAAGATGGTTATTATTCCAACAGACTGCTCCTAAATACAAAGCAGATTATCTTTTCCAGTTTGACTTTATTTATGGGCAAAGAGGGCCACTGCTCTCCAGCTAGACTATTGCTCAACTTTATGTTTGCTAAACTGTACAGGCTGGAAATGTACCTCTGCTGGTTGTAGTTGAATTGCAAGTCCATTGCCCCTCACCAGACGTTATGGGAATCATAGTCCAATAACCTCTAGAGGGTTCATATGCCTCACTCTTGCACTACAGGTTTATGTGGTTCATTTTATACCACACATTTATGCACATGTTATGTTTTAAAGGCATTAACCAGAAACAGCTGCTGTGTCTGATCACATCTTTGCTGTGGATTGAAGCCAATATTTGTGCAATAAAGAAACTGGGGACTGTTTTCTGTTTTCCAAAGGTTGCTCGTATGTCAACCTGTGTTGATCAGGTAGATAAAAATTTGTCTTCAAAAAGATTTCGTTTTAAATTTTAAGCCATTAAAAAATAGTTCTATTATCTGCCCCTATTATAGCCTGGTTTCAAATTATATGTGATGTCGTACAAAAGAATATAGGTATGCCCTCTTAACAAACTCATCAGAAATACAGCTTTTGATCAATGACTCATCTTTGTTTGGTCTTCCTAATCAGAAGGAACTGCACATCCTTGCAGCCAAGGACAATATTTGAAGCAAGAGGCCCTGTTTGGCCACAGCTAAACCACTGCACTCACAGGTTAATCAAGAAAGGGCATTCACCTTGCAGAGTGCAGCATTGTAACCTGAAGCGACTCATGAACTTCAGTCAGTTGACTAACATTCAAAAAGTTAGATGTAGATTTGCTAAATACTATTAGCAATGTTCAGATTAAAAAAAATGAACACATAAAGACAGTCTTTCCCAATAGGCAGCCATTCATCTGATACATTAGATTACATTTCCCATAGTTCAACAGCTAGTTGTGGAAGGTTTTGAGGTATGACAATCCATTCTTCTTAAGGATCCAGATTGCAAAATATGTGTCAAGATCTTACAAGATTTCTATAAGCAAACCAATTCTAAGTTTCCACCAGAGAGCTGAATTTAAGATAGGGTGGGATTTACTGGGGCACTGGATGAGTTTGTGTTGAGTAAAATTTGAATGTTAGCATCCTGACTCCAAAACACCACATGTGTTCGGAGAATTCTGCTATCATGCAGCAACTTTTATCATGCAATAACTTTTAAAAGCAACCTTGCACCTGGAATGTGCAAGGTTGCTTTTAAACAGAGGATGTGCAAATATGCATATACAGGTCTTTCCGCAGCAACTAGTTAAAAACCTATTGAGCTACAGTATACATTAAAAATTAGATAGGCAGCTGCTATGTGCACTTAAGGAAGAAATGTGATGTGGACTTAAAATGAATGGTATACAAATGAATGAATGAATCTGTCTGTCTGTCTGTCCTGAACCACTGAACCTTGGTTCCAGTTGGGAGTGAGAAGGAGATGGACACCCTGGTGTTAAAAGCCACCGTGTGCAATAAAATCACACTTTCCCTCCAGTAGCACTAGCTCTGAGATGTCTCTTCCTGCCTAGACACCTTGGGAAACATAGCAATGCCTTGGGTCTTCACTGGTGCAGAATTTAATTTCTTAAGCATGAAGAAAAACGGAACCCTGGGTGTGTTCCAGATATGTGGCATAATATTTTGTTCTTAACATGTCGTAATCAGAACATGATTACCTCTAGAATGGAACCTCCAATCCAGTCATGGTTATCATTGTAGCTGAGAGACCTATTCTCCCTTCGAGTTGATTTGCATTTATGCAAAAATAGGTCATAGGTAGAAAAGGGATATCACTTCCTTGTGATTCTCTTCACAACAATTCCTCATGCCAAAAAGAGAATTTGCTTTTTAAAATGCACAATGGGAACGCCAGTGGAAGAAAGAGGCATCAAAATCCCAATACAACACATGGTTCTTTCTCACATACACATGTCCCTTTTGCATCTGGGTCCATAAACTAAAACCCATAAAAAAACACTTTCCTGAACAGCCTATGACTGCCAGTGGTTCCTTTGAATCCTACAACTGAAGATAAGTTTGCCCAACAGTCTTTTGCTATGCCACAGAAATCACAGTTGGCTCCTGGTCTGAATGGAAGGTGAACCTCACCTCTAAATGTCAGGGTCAGGCAGCCCTGTGCTTGGAAAACAGGACACTTATGCCAAAACCAATGCTAAATCTTGCATGCTGGTTCCTCAAAAATCTGTACATGATCTGCTTTCTCTTTAAACATGGCATTCTGCATTAGCAGGATTCACTCACAAGACATTCATAAGGAATCCTTTCACCAGCATATTCACCTATGCACAATTAAAAAAGAAACCTGGCTTGGCTTCAGATATATCAGATCTGTGAGAGCAAGGAAACTGAGATTTAAAAAGCCATAATAACAGATGCTATTTTAAAAAATCCCTGAAGGTAAAAGCCTAGTTACATAATAGATATTAGGATATACATTACTCTTGTTACTTTCCTTTACTACTCTCACTTTCATACTGCCATACAAAACCTCACGCAGAAGACAACGAAGGAACCAGTCAGACCACTTAGGCTGGTTACGTCTGGTGTTCTCCTTCAGGGCAGCAGTGTTTATGCCACAGATAAGACAGGAAAGGAATGCCCTGCCAGTTGAACCAACATTGTGCATCTGTGGGAAATTCCTGGTTTCTGTGATACAACATTCTCTATAGCTTCTCATTGTTTCCTGTAGCATTCAGCACATCCAGCAATCTATACCCATTGTGCCTCAGAGTCTTCCACCTGGGAGTTCTGGGAGCCATCGTCTGAAAAGGTCACTTTTCCAAGCATTGGATAGTGCCTACCTGCCACCCTAGACAATGACGGTAAGAATATAAAGCCCAATAAACTCTCCCAAGACATTTTCAGGTAACAGTAGCCATGCAGTGTTCTGTCACCCTTGAACAGCTTCTGGTTCCCTGCCAAAGATATTCCAACTTGCCTGATTTATTTTGTTGGGTTGCATTTCTGGAAGCAAAGCCCTTATTGTTGGTGCTGGAGCACAGCAGAATCCAGCTTGATTGTTTTGATGGCAGCCAGGGTGGTCAGGAGAACAGTGGCAGAGAGATATCTAAAATATTCCTTTAGACATTATCTCTAGCAACTGATAGGAACAATTTGGTGATTCACCAGGTACTTGGATGTTTGGTTAAATTTGTTTCATTGCATAGTGGTGCAAGGGAAACGGCATTCTACATCTTTCTGAGGTGACAGAATTCTCCTTTTGTATCTTGTTCATTTCCTGGGCTATTATTTAAATTATATTGGAAGAATAAATTACTCAAGCTGATGCAGAAATAATGAAAAACAACAACATTAAGCTGCAACCAATTAATCACAATTTGAAGAATAGGGTGTTATTTCTAGTTGTTGTTTTTTAAATACCCACACAAAAGTGGCTCCAAATTATCAAAAGCTCCCTCAAATGATTGTCCACCACTTTTTTGGAACAACAAGTAAGCATTACTCAATCTTAACAGAAAAGGGAATGTTTGCGTGTAAGAACTATCTCAATTCTCCCTGAAACCTATCTGACTGGGAATGAACTTACGATGTAGGAAATAGTTGCCATATTTTGTACAGAGAATATTATTTATTTTATTTATTTTGTTTCATTTGTAGGTTGCCTTTCTCTCCACGAGAAGTCTCAAGGCAGTTCACAACATAAAACAGGTAAAACTAAAAACACAATAAATAACACTTTAAAAAGCAATTAATCTAGAATAATAATAAAAAATACATCAGTTGAAGAAAACATTAAAAACTTTAAAACAAACCAAGCTAAAAAACCCTAAAAACTAGCATTGAGGGACTCAGTTAAAAGCCTGCCTGAAGAGAAAGTTCTTCAATTGTTGGTGGAAGAATAAAAGAAAGAGGGATAACCTAATCTCCCAAGGGAGAACATTCTACAACATGGAAACAGCCACAGAGAAGACCTGCGAGTCAATAAAGTAGCTTTTCCCCCTGAGACTACATCTCAACATTCATATTTGCCAATTATTTTTCCTCAGTGCATCAATACTTCAAAGCCTAACTCTGTGTGCCAGCCAACTAACAGTTTATGTTAGCTAATTACTCTACCTATTGCCAGGATGTTTATATAATCAACACTTAACGTTTATTGCCTCTCTTAATATTTCTGTTGTTACTTTGAATGTTCATCACGTGTGTCTGTAGACCATTTCACTCACTGCCCATGCTCACTACCATGTACACTGTATATATAAAGCTGTGGCCTAAATATTGTATTTAGCCCATTTGACTCAATGGCACTTATAGTGGAGTTGACTCACCAAATCCCCACCGACCCAGTAGGCCCACTATAGTGTGACGTAACTACACTAAGCAACAGGATTTCAGCCTTGTGTATGCTGACCATGGACAGAGAGGAGCACTGAGGCCTGCACCCTCCTTTTCCGGTTTTGTCACCCTCCTCTATGTGGAGGGGAAGAAGTCTGAAGTGAGATCTTACGCTGTCTCTGAACACTCTCCAGGTGAGCTGAGATCCTGATTTTCCAGGATCCCGACTCACACAGGGAATATCCACAGGTAGTGCAGCTCTCCTTCTTCAGAGTTGTCTTCCTTCCTACATAGGAGGGTGGCAAAACCCAAAATGGAGGGGGTGGAGCTACAATGCTTTCCACTACCTGTGGTGCATATACACAGATTCCCAACATGCAGCTAGACACAGAGTCTTAAAGGTGCAGCATTTTGTTGGGCTGCTTTTATCAATGAAAATTAAAGATAACTAAACTAATTCTGGAAGAGCTGTATATAAGAATCACCAAAAGTAAGTCCCTTAACTCTGATAATTGCATTTTGAAAATTCTGTATCCACTTCTTTCTCAAGGGAGTAGCATGCAAACGTCATAGGGAATAACAATAACAAGGTGTTCTCAGGGTGCACAGAGATTTTTCTCAGCCACTGAAACAAATCTTGAAGCACTGTCATTCTGGTTTCATTCACTCCTCTTCTGACTTTCCATTCAGGTCCTGATCACACCAGCCAAACGTTTCCCAGTTCTAATGATACATCCCATACCTCTGTTGTGCTGAATCGTGGTCATATGGTATATATACCAGGGTGAACTTCCCATTTGTTTTAACGTTACCAATTAATTTCTTCCTATTTGGAACGTTATGGCCGGTTACACCATAGAAATGATTTATTTCCGCTCTTCTTTCCTAGTGCAGTGCAGCCCCTTACTTTCTATTTATAGAGACATGTCAAAGAAGTTGTTTTAGGGCTACAGCCCCTAACCTTTGTACCTTATGGCTTGGCTTGATTTGGCTCTAGTCTGGATTATGTGGATTGGCTTTGTAGGGAACTGGAGCATTGGCAGGACGAGATGCCCACAGCACTCTTCTTCCCATATTACTCCTTCCGCAGTGCCTGTTCCTGCCCCACAGTTTCCCCATATGGTATCGCTCTGAGGTTCCTCCAGGTGGCTCCCATCAGCCCATGCCTCCCTCCCTCCACTGGCAAAGTCTGGCCATACCCACCACCGCCCCTGAATCAAGCCCTGTGGGGTAAGCTTGCTTCTTCAAGATGGTGCCTAGGTCCTGGCTGCTCTCCCTTCTCCGTTTCCCTCCCTCTTTATACCGGCAAAGACCAGGCATACCCGCCACTGTCCCTGTACCAAGCTCTGTGGGGCAGGCGTGCTTCTTCGAGGTGGTGCTTTGGTCCTGGCCACTCTCCCTTCTCTGTTTTCCCTGGTGAGACTGATGTACACACATGCAATACTGGTAACAAATGATCTGATACATCATCAGAACAAAATAGTACAACTCTCCTAGCTAGAGGGACATAAACTGCAGATACACCTCTGGCCAGGAAAATGATTCGATAAAGGTCGTGCATCATGTGACCAGAATGTATGCAACAATCTAACTGGGGTATAACTAGGGAACATTTGACTGGTGTGCTCAGGCCCTCAATTGCTAAATTGGTGTGTGAGATTTGAGAAATTATGGGAACAAGTGCAATCTGGTCTTGCCTCTTAGCCAATGACCAATCTTGCCACATAGTTATAAAACACATATTTGCAGTTTCATACTGCACTGAAATGTTTCTGTTGCTAAGTACATTGCTTTATCCTTAACCAAATTACAAAACTCTTTTGTAAACACTTTCGATCAAGTACATAGGACCTGGAAAGAGAGAACACTAATGAAAAAAATCTAGTCCTTTCTCTCTTCAAATAAACGTGAAAACTTTTTGCTTGTTCCTTTTCTCTTTCCAAGTATTTAATCTCAAAATCTTTGTATGAAAAGAAATATGAGTGAACTAATTAAATTATGCCAACTGGTGTTAAATTTACACCCAGTGTCTTTCTAGATTGCTCCGATGTACAAAATACTAAAATTTAAAAATCAGATTCTGCACAGCTTATGACCATGTCCCAAACAGTATGATTCTTCCCATTTTCTGAAAAAATTCACAACTGATAATCAAGTGATTGTTTAGACTTGTACTAGATTTGCTTATACTAGGTTTTCTGTTATTATATAAGGTTGCCACAAATCTAACTTTTCACAATCTTATGAATTAAACTTCCAAGCAGTCCTATCATTAATTGCCCTGCTAATGGGTTACAAACTAGGGGCCATAGCTTCCTTTATCAATAGTCTTGGGTATTCCATGGCCCCACCATTTTCAGAGGCCCATTTGGTGGGGACTTTAGAGGGGACCTTCTTGGTGGCCACACCCAGGTCTGGAATTGTTGGACAAAAAAGGCCAGGTTTGCCCCCCCCCCCCCGCCCAGCTGTAATTTTGGTGACAGGTGAGACCTTTTTATTCAGGCAGGTCTTCAGAAATTAGGTGTCTCACATTATCAAATTTTACTCAATGTGCTGGTTCTCTTTTTAAAGACAACTTAGTGCTAGTATTCTTAAATATGTTAAGGGTTTAAACTTTAATAATTTAATCTTATTTTAGCATTTGTAATTCTGCTATATTTTAATTTTCTTTTTTAAAGACTATTTCATGAGCCTCCTTGAGCCCCAGTGCTGGGAGAAAGGTGGCATGTTCAACAGGCTAAGTGAGATATGTTTTTGCCTAGTCAAATGTAGCATTTTGGAAACCTTGAAACCCTGAACACTTTCAAGGCATTTAAATATGCTGTCCAATTATATATATATATGCAGCTACTTTTTTAAAAAATTAAAAGTCAAACTGCCTGCATCTCAATACTTTTGTACAAACATATGCACTCAAGGCAGATTGGTTCAAATTCCAGACTAACTCATCTCCAGGGCTGTTTTTTTAAAACAACAATTTTCCAAAATGTTTCCTCTTTGCTAATTTGTGCATGGTTTTGTTCACAGGTTTTAAGTGTGGAAAGATTTTTATTTTAAAAATCTATATCTAGTCTATAGCTGATGGACAGTATATGTTGAATCTGTGAATTACTTTATGCTCAGAAATATTTTTTTTTTTATGAGTACATGATCCAAAACAATGTTTTTACACTGTTTTCTAAAAATGCCAGTCTGGCTGAATAGGAAACTCACCCCTATGCAACAGGGATGGGAATTCAAGTTGCAGGACTCACTGTCAAGTCAGACTTAAGTTACACCAGTGACTTGATTTGATTTTTTTCCCATTAGCTCAGACTTGACTTGCGATTTGGAGCCAGTACCCCCCTCCCCTTTTCCTGGGGAAAAAAGCTTGTTTTTAACAGGGACTCGGTCTTGGGACTCGGGACTTGGTACCAAAGACTCAGACTCGGGACTCAGACTCAAAGACTTGCCAACATCCCTATTATGCAGTGTGGACTAAGGACAGTTGGCCAAGAATAGCTTAATTAATAAGATAGATGAATGAATGTCTGAAAACAATAAATTGCTGGCTGCAAATCAAAGTTTCAGGAATGCCCAGGAAGTAACAGCAACACTAGTAGGATCCAGAGTAAAAGCCATTTCCTAACCCTGGGAGAAATTAGGATGAGCAACATTGGTGAAAGTCCTACATAACGTTCACATATGCACATGCAAAGTTGTGCTGGATGACACTATTACACATGCAGAGATGCAGCAGGAACCCCTGCAGTGATCCCCATTTAACAACCACTTGGGAAATCCATTAGGAATTGCGCTTGTGCACATTCAAAGATAGCACAACTGCTTTGCCCAACCTTCCATCAATGAGAAAACACAAACATGTTTCAAATGCCTCCCTTCTCTGGTGGCCCAACAGATTTTGCAAGGGGAGGTGTGCAAGTGCAATGACACAATGGAATCTTTGCCACACAAACAAAACTATGTAGCCAAAATGGCACTGTCCATGCATCAAGGAGAGGTATCAGCAGGTTTGGGGAAACACCTGAGTTTGCAGAAGTATGATATATTTGTTATGGGAGCCCCTGACACAGCCCAATGATGGCTAGGCATTGTGAGTGGGCTCAGCATGACAACCACTGGAGGGGGGGGGGGTGGAATGGGAAACTGTGTGGAAGGAAAGATGGAACGGAATACCTTGGAGGACAGCATGGATGACTGATTCAAATGCTAAACAATAACACTCTATTCTGCTACATTTTTTGCAGGTCTCACTTTAGACACAAACTTTAACTAAGTGTTGTTCAGCGTATTTATGTGTCACATAAGGGGATGGAGCACACTGACCACATCCCTCCATGGCCCTTTCACATACACAAAAAGCATCAGCCTGAAGAGAAGAAAGCCCTCTGCCTGTGGAGGCTCTCAGTACAAGCCTGAATCCAGGTTTTCTCAGCATGAGGCTACAGTCTGGTTTCCCATATGAGCATAATTTTGCAATGATCATTTGAGAAACTGTCAATACGTTTAAATACATTCTATAACGTCTTTTGCTGCATTTCCCGTGGCTTGTATTTGCAGAACAAAGCCATACTCTCTTGTAAACCACTGATCTCTGTCTCAGTCAACAATATATGAGTCATTTTTGTGAGGACAGATTGTACAGAGTACTCACTTATGCATTGACAGGATGGATTATGCCGCATTTCCTCTCATCAGTTCAGGTAAACACTGTCTGTTGGGAGCAGTTTATTTCTAGGACATGTCTTCATACTCAAGGGCTGCATCCTAATTTAATGTTTTTGGAATATCTTTGGATTGCTGTCTTTGACCACTAAGTGCTATGGCCAATACACACCAATGCTACTGTAAAAAATCCAAAAGATATTTTCTGAAATTTAGAATTACACATCCCCTCTCTTTCTCAAGCTCGTTAAAAACATAAGCCAATAAGATAAAGTAGCTCAAGACACTTTAGAGGCTTGCCTTCATTAATATTAAAATAGCCGTTCAGAATGCTGAACTCTTATTTGAAACTAGTCTGATGCACACACTGAACACCTAAAATAAAATAAGTGGTAACATGCTTCATGTGGCAGAATTGTACTCCCAGATATTGTTTAATAATATCAAATGCCAAAGCTAAACCACAGATTCAAATGTTCTGGAGACCATCAATTACAATAATAATTGAGTTATCTTTTCAAAAGCACTAAATTTTTCAAAAGCAATAAATATTTTATTTATACAGGGCTTTACTCTAGCAGAGAACTCTAACATAATGTAACATATCAATTTCTTGTAAAGATTATCTCAGTTGTCTTGTTAGTAAGAGTATTTTTTAAACTTCAATTGAACAAACAAAATAATGAACAGATTTGAAATTAGAAGATAACTATTTATTTATTTATTTATTGTATTTATATCCCGCCCATCTGGTCAGTTGACCACTCTGGGCGGCTAACAACACTTAAAAATAAAACAATTTAAATATAGCAATAATATACAACATGAATAATCAATTGTTCAAGATAAAAAAAGGAAAAAAAAAAGGATAAATCAAATAATGGCTGGAGGGAAGGCCTGCTTAAACAGCCAAGTTTTCAATTGGCTTTTGAAAATGCCCAGTGAGGGGGCCATACGGATCTCAGGGGGGAGTTTATTCCAAAGGCGAGGAGCCACTGCCGAGAAGGCCCGGTTTCTTGTTTTTTCCTTCCGGGCCTCCCTCGGCATTAGGCTCCTCAACCTCACCTCCTGGCTAGATCGAGTAATACGGGTAGATTTTGGTGGGAGTAGGCGTTCCGCCAAATATCGAGGCCCTAAACCGTTTAGGGCTTTGTACGTAAGCATTAAAACTTTGAAATCAACGCGGAACCGAACGGGCAGCCAATGCAGAGCGGCCAGAGTGGGAGATATATGATGGTATTTTCTCACCCCACTAAGGAGTCTGGCTGCCGCATTCTGCACCATTTGGAGCTTCCGCATCAACCTCAAAGGTAGCCCCACGTAGAGCGCATTACAGTGGTCTAATCTCGAGATTACAAGCGCATGTACCAAAGTGGTGAGCGCCCCAACATCAAGATAGGGACGCAGCTGGGCAATCCGCCAAAGATGGAAATAGGCGGAACGGACCACTGACGCCACCTGCGTTTCCATGGTGAGCGCCGGGTCCAGATGGATCCCCAAGCTGCGAACCTCACTCTTTGCGGTGAGAGTCACTCCCCCAAATGAGAGGGAGTTTCCCAGACTGCTGATGGTGGGGCCCCCCGACCCTCAGGACCTCCGTCTTGTCCAGGTTTAACCTCAGCCCATTTTCCTGCATCCATTGCAGTACAGCCTCCAAGCAGCGCTGAAGGGACAGAACGGCATCCACTGCAGTTGGTGAAAAGGAGATGTAGAGCTGGGTGTCATCAGCGTACTGATGGCACGACGCCCCACACCCCCTGATGACCCCACCCAGCAGCCTCATGTAGATATTAAACAGCATTGGGGAGATTATCGAACCCTGCGGGACCCCACAATTGAGGCTCCACGGGGCCGAAACCCTCTCCCCAAGCTGTACTCTCTGAGGACGGTCCTCCAAGAAGGACTGGAGCCAAGCAAACGCCAGGCCACCAATTCCTAACTCGGAGAACCTCCTCAGGAGGATACCGTGGTCGACGGTATCGAAGGCGGCTGAGATATCAAGGAGGACCAACAGGGACGTTTTTCCCCTGTCGGCCTCCCTCAATAGGTCATCATACAGGGCGACCAATGCCGTTTCTGTACCATGGCGTGGCCTGAAACCCGACTGGAATGGATCCAGGGCATTTGTTTCATCCAAATGAGCCTGAAGCTGATCGGCCACCACCCTCTCCACCACTTTGCTGATAAAAGAAACATTGGCGACAGGCCTATAATTGCCAATTTCATCCACCGCCAAACTAGGTTTCTTCCTTATGGGCCTAATGAGTGTCTCCTTGAGGGCAGGAGGAACCCTGCCCTCAAGGAAAGACCCATTAATTATTGCTGTGGCCCATTCTGTTGTTATAGGCCTGGCTGCTTTGATTAGCCAGGCCGGGCAAGGGTCAAGGGATGAGGTGGTGGCCCGACAGCGATCAAGCGCTTTGTCCACAATATCTGGCGTCACAGGTTGAAAAAGATCAATAATCACCGGGCAAGGCGGAGCGCTGGACATCTCTGCTCGATCCACTGTATCCAAAAAAGGAGAGAGCTCCCAGCGGATGGCCTCCACTTTAGATTTTAAAAATGATGCAAATTGGTCTGGTGAAATACTAGAGGGAGGCCCATCACTTTGACCAATTCCGGATAGGTCGCACACTATACGGAAAAGCTCCGCCTGCTGGTTTGAAGCTTCGCTTATCCGGTTAGCGAGATGTGCACGGCTAGCAGCCTTTACCGTGGCATGGTAAAGGTTAGTTGCGACCCTGACAGCTATCCAATTATAATCCGTCGGGTTCTTTCTCCACTTGCGCTCTAGCCTTCTCCTAAATTGCTTCATCGCTCGTAGGTCCTGATTAAACCAGGGCGCCGGCCGAGCTCTGCGTTGGAGAGGGCATTTAGGAGCAATCGTGTCTACAGCCCTGGTGGCGGTGGTATACCAGCCATCCACCAGAGCCTCGACAGGAGCACCAGCCAGATCAGCCGAAATCCCTCTCATGGAATCCTGGAATCCTATGGGATCCAGTAGCCTTCGAGGGCGGACCATAGAAATAGGTCCATGCTCCCTGCGAGGGGGGGAGGGCCACTGAGAGATTACATTTTATTAGGTGGTGATCTGACCATGACAAGGGGACCGACACAAGGTCAGTCACCATCAGATCACGCTCACTCCAATTGGTGGAAAAAACCAGGTCTAGCATATGACCACCCACGTGGGTGGGGCCGTTTACATGTTGGGACATGTTCAAGGAAGCCATGGTTTCCAAGAACTCAAGAGCTGGCCCAGAGATCTCTGCCTCCGCGTGTATGTTGAAGTCACCCAAGACCAATAGCCTCAGGGACCCCAGCAATGCCGCTGGCTACACATACCATCTTTGTAAATCCACTATTCAGGTGGTCAGAGTCTAACCCAGAGGTTTTGCTTGTAATTATGGCTGCACAAGAGTGCAACAGAGCAAATCAACATTGTATAAGGCAATTATAAAAATGAGGGCAGTTCAAACAGAAATTTATAATTTTTAAAATGGGCTTTGAATCAATATCAAATTTGACACAACTGTAGCAGAGAGTCTACTCTTCCTCTGGGAAAGGGGTTCTCGAGTTATGAATTTTGAAAAGTAAAACTGTTTTACTCCTTGCTCAGAAATAGGCAACCCCAAACTGCCCCAGATTTAAAATAGCTCACATAAATTGAAAAGACCAGTCTTGCTTCTCTTGAAAGAGAATGGTTGTTTTCAGCGGCTTTTCTTTATTTGGAAACAATCCAAGCTATAGGGGTTGAAATATTAGACTTCCAAAAAAGGCCTTTCAAACAGTGACTTCATTATAAACTGAGCATGTGTGGAAGAGGCTTGCCAGGAAGCATGGCTTCAGCAAAGAATACATTGTAGCTTAGTGGGTGGGGGAAAGGAAACCTATTGAGAACTGCAGGGCAACTAAAGGTCACAGCTAGAGATGAGCACTAAGCACTGAACTGGCCGGTTCGTCCTTTGGCCAAACAGGTGGTCGGAGCTTCCCAGCTCAGCCTCCTCTGCTGGGCACCCACTGAGAGGCAGTGCCCAGAGGAGGCAGGGCAGGGAAGCCAGGCCTCTGAGGGGGCACCCACCAGAGAAGGCAGGGTTGGGAAGCGCCAAACACCTGTTTGGCCAAAGGACAACCCGGCACAAACCGCTGGTTCGGCGGTTCATGTCCATCTCTAGTCACAGCTGTTACAGAAAGAAGTCAAAACATAAGCTTGCTTTAAAGAACATAATGGAGTGACAGCCCTCCAGAAAGGGAGGCATTTTGCCATGTAACATCAGGAAATTAGCATACAATTTTGTAAGGTATATTCAATTTTTTTTCCCATACCTTAGAAAAATAGAGCATAGTTTTGTTTTGTCTTTTGTTTTGTCTTATTCAGTAAACATTCTCTCAAGATTTCTGAAACCAAACAGTCTCCTGACAGTCTCCTGACAAAGAAAACATCAGTTCCCTCTCTGGGGCAATGTGAACTTTTGAACTTGTTGATCAGAATCAGATTAGCTGGCTGTCAGGAGGAGGACTTTTAATTACTTCCTGGCCAAACAGGCTGTTTGGGATTCATGCTTGCAAAGGAATTCTGTGTCTTGTGTGTATACACACACACACACACACACAGAGAGAATACAGAATAAATATTCAGAAGCTCAGTCATTTAAACTGTGAAATTACTCATGTTAGGTCTTCCTACTACCCTTCACTACCACTTTTCCCAACAATATTGTTTTTTTCCAGTCATTCTGTATTCTCATTTTATGTGCATGACAGGATATCCTCAGTTTACTCATTTTTGCTCCAGTGACAGTTCAGGCATGCCCATAGTATCTGTAAGGCTCTCCTCCAACACATTTCAAATGAATTTATTTCCCCCCTGTCTTTCTTCACTGTCTTTCTTTAGCATAGTATGAATGGTTTTGACCTTTGCTAACTCCCAGCCCCTCACCCTTTATTTCAAAATGTAAGGGGACATATTTTGGAAAACATGCAAGCAACATGCTCATAGAATAAAGGATTTGAAAAGTGGAGGATAGCTTTCTAGTCTGCATTCTATGGAGCGGGCATGGCAACATTAGTTTACCCTGAGAGGTTAAAGGGTGTGTATGCTTCTCCACTGTGTGTGTTGAACTTACTGACACCTTTTCTTCACCATTTCATTAAGTCTAAAATAGCCCTTCAAAATATTTTAGCACAGATAGTCTACAGCCACATCCAAGCTGTTCTTGCTTCTGCTCTCCGCCAGCAACCACAGTACAGATCATGTGATCATCTTCTGGGATCTCCTAGCACTCTGTAATTCTACATGAGGGAAACTGCTGTTGGAATTTGTGTGTAGTGTATATATACTTAAATTTCCATTTAAAAAAGCCAGGAAATGCACTTCTTCAACAACAACAACCCATTAACGAATGTAAGATATGTGCTTCTTTATCCATAATTTGAAATGCCAGGAAATGGCCTGATAATACAGGACAACCTTGGATCCCTAGATGTTCTTGGACTACAACTCCCAGAAATCCTGGACAGTACAGCTAGTGGTGAAGGCTTCTGGAGTTTTAGTCCAAGAACATCTGGGGACCCAAGGCTGGGAACTAGTGCTGTAGACAATCTTGACTGCTGGCATTGGTGTTGTCAACATTCAGACTGCTCTTTGCTATGTTAAGTTTGGCATCTTTTTTTTTCCTGCTGGCAACATAGGCATGGTATTGCTACATAACACTGGGCCATTTCCTGGTGTTTAAAATTTTGGATAGATTTGTTTATTTATTTATTTATTGCACTTATATGCCGCCCATCTAGACATTGTCTACTCTGGGCGGCTCACAACAGACAAAATAAAAACAATTAATATATAATAACAAGAGAAGCACAATACCTCACATTCATAAACTGGAGAGTTTTTTTTTGAAGAACTTAATTTAAATGTAGTCTGGTCTTCCATATGTTGTTGCACTTCAGCTTGTATCAGCCCCAACCAGGATGTCCAGTCACCAGGGATAAGGGGAACTGTAGTTTAATATGGTTGCAAGATATATTTTTTTTCTCATGTTTAGTACTGTTAAAGGTGAAAGATTCAGATATGGAGCAGGACATTGGGGGGTTTCAACTATCTAGTGGGCTAAAGTTTAGTTTATATGAATAGCTTAATGCACTTCAGTAAGAATGAACACCCCCCCACCAATATTTTTGTTTATATATCTCAGAATCCAAGAGGCCTAATCCTGCTAAAATTAAGCACCCTTTAGTCTTATTGAGGTCTAAGATACATCTGAAAGACCACATGCAGGTAATGGTAAGTGTGGTTCACCATCTGAAAGCCTTGATCACTCTTCTCAGTCTTTTCCTGATTTTTTGGCTGCAGTCTCCATTTGGACTGATGACTGAACCAAGTTACAGAAAATATTTGACTTTTTTTTTTTCATCATCAACATTAAATGTATGGCATTCTTCCAGTCTTGATTTTTGTCTTAATATTCAAATGTAAATCTGCTCTTGCACTTTCTTCTTTTCCTTTGTCAGTAGTACTTTCAAGTGACTGCTGCTTTCTGTCAGTGATATGGTTCCATGTGTACATTTAAATTATTTATGTGTCCCCACATAGTATCCCCACTTGTGAGAGCTGTTCAGGTAGGGAGTGCTACTCATATCTTTGTTTGCAGACTCATAACATAAACTGGCTTAAAGGGATTACTTTTTGTGACGTTAGTCAGAGAGGGCAGTAATTGCCATTCAGGGAAGGAACAACTCATGGCCTTCCTAAATACAGTGGACTGGAGCTCCCACCAGCACTAGCCAATATAGCATGTGATGAAGCATGCTGGGAGCTGAAGTCCAACAACTTTGGGATGGCCCAAATTGTCCTCCCCAGAGTATGGGACAGCATCCTAATTTGACTTCAGATTTTAGGCCTTAAATATTTTTAATGGGAGGAAGCATGGTATGGTATGGGAGAGAGCCACAAGAATTTTCCTGGGGGTCACATGCAGCCCACCCCTACTTTAAGGCAGGACTGGGTAACCAACAGCCCCTTAGATGTTGTCAGTACCACACACATCACCCCTCGCCACTGGTTATGCCATCAGAGCTAAGAGGAGTTGCAGTCCAACATCTGGAGGCCCACAGCCAAGAGCTCAGAATAGTTAGGTTTTGGATTATGACTCCCACCACCTCTTATGTGGGCTGGATATTCTGGGAATTGTAGTCCAAGAAGTCTCACTGTAAGTGGCCCTCCGTTGCTTTAAGTTTCTGACAACCTCCCAGAGAGCTGGACTGTAGATCCTCATTTTCAGCTTTCTAATTCATTTAAGTGGAGAAATCTACTTTAGAATAAATCTGATTCTTTAAGACAAGGACTTTCACGACATGCTACTGAATCTAGAACATTCAGTAGCATGTCATGAATGAAAAACAAGCAATTTTAAAAAAAGAGAATCTCATACCCAAGAATGATCACAAGCAAACAGCATCTTTTAACCTTGGAAAGGTTACACCCTGGCAGAACAAACAACTTTCTCCAAGGCTTGGGAGAGGCACAAAAATAACATAAAAGAGTCAGTAAATGAACAGTGTGCATACCATGTATCCATGCTGTTCTGGATGAAGCTTTTAGTTTAAGCGGAGTATGAGCCTGTGTGAATATACAGTACTTCACTAACCTCCAGGTAATGCAATTCTATTTCTCTAATCAAGTGCTAGGGATGAGTGTTTGCTGATAAGAGTATCTCATTATGCATTTTTATCTGCTGACAGAAGGCATAAAATTCATTCTCCACCAGTAGGTGTGCCATTCCTTAGGAAACGGTAATAGGTTAGAGAAAAGCAAACAAGCATCAGTCAAACAGCAGAGACTAGTAAAATCACTGTCTCTTTAATCTTTACTGGCTGCCCTTGGTGGAAAGTTACAGAAGCTGTTAGTAAGTAATAATCATCATGTGTTGCCAAATGAATTCTGACTTAGGGTCAGGGTGTTCTAGGCAGAGATATACAGAAGTGGTTTACCGTTCCCTTCTTCTGGGGGCTTCCTGGGACTGTGCAGCTTGCCCAATGCCTCACAGGCTGGCTCTTCTGGGAGGCACAGGGGGGAATTGAACTCCCAGCCCATGGCAGTTAAATAAAATTCTTGACTGTCTTCAGGGATTTGCACCTCCAACTGAGACAGCTACAATCCACAATCCATGTAATGAATCTTACTTAAAACAGGGTAGTACATTTCAGGTATCAAGGATACATTTCTGAAAAGAGACTATTTTATGCCAAGTGTGAGAATACTGCTTGATAGCAATGTCTTAAAAGCATATGAAAGTGTACAGTACATTCTGAAGCAAGAACACCAGTAGATGTCAGAGGCACACAGCTCACTAAGAGGATATTCACCTCGTTTTAATTTTGTCAGTAAGTGCCTTTGCACTTCTAATGCTGCTTTCATGATATCCAGTACAGTTCTGACAACAAGCTGATAAAGCAGGATTCCTCCTGATATCCAACAGGACTATCCTTTGATGTTATTAGGAAAATGGAAGACAACAGTGATTAAGTGAAAATAGGCCTGGAAAGTGATAGACTCCTCTAACTTTAGAAAATGTCAGCATAGTTTGATGCGTGTTTACTCAAAAGTAAGCCCTACTGAGCTTTTTGAGGCATACTCCATGCGGCCAACACCACAACGTTGGTCTGCAAAATTGAACTCCCAGTGTTAAGCAGCAATTCTATGCAAAAAGGCAGAACCCACCAAACATGATTTTGGCCATTGTACTTTATTTCCCAGCCTCTTGCACTTGCCAGGGATAAATATTAAGGAGACAACACAATTTATCAGATTAGCATAAACTGTACAGAGAAAGAGAAAGACACATTTTTGAAATTTGTTCCAAAATTAAATTTTAATCAGGTTATTGGGTAAATCCTGACAATATAACCTACCTTAAAAACAAGAAACCATGATGTTGTTAATGATATAACATCATTAACAATTTCTACAGACTTTTTCTCCAACACAAAAACATCAGACATGAAATTTGTTATTACTCCTATTAAAAAAATAGTATTGAACATGAGATTTTAAAATACACAAAGGATTTAGAAGTTGCAACAGATCATGAAGGCCATGCTAAAACAAGGCTTTTAACAGTATACATTATACACCCTAGCTCTGGGGTGGATAAAATTTGGCCCTCTGGATATTGGACTACAACGGCCTTTAGCCCTCACCATTGCTTTATGTTGGCTAGGGCTGATGGGAGATGCAGTCAAGCAATACCTGGAGAGCCACAATTTGCTCACCTGTGCTTTGAAAGAATACTTAATATGCTAACCAGAGGCTAACAAGGGGTTATACTGGCATACATTCATAGAGACAGAGCTGCTAAGAATCAAGTCACAAAGACCAAATGCTGAATTTCTGTGTCTGTAATCTCAAAAGTGGAATTCATAAGAAGCAAAAAATCCAACAAAAGGACTATGAGAATCATCTCAATTCTGTAGCAGTCCCAGGGACTCCTTGCTTTACTGTTCAAAACAACAACAACAGCAACAAATCATTCATAACTACATAATCATGGAGATTCCTATGGCAGGTAGTCTTAAGCAAAGATTACTCAGACATACCATGGTTCCAGCACTAGACACGGAGATTTCAGATTTTGTTTCACCACAACTACAATTTACAAGGAATTTCCCCCAGCTAAAATTCTGGCACCAGTAGCCAACAACTCCCAAGTCCTCAGAGGAGTATGAGTACAAATATCTGAGGCCCATCATGCTCGTCTCTGCAGCCATTGCAAAAGGAGAGAGTAAGTGGGAGTTGCTAAATTCCATGGGAACTACAAGGGGTTGTGGGATTGGTAGTCTCTCTGCTCATTAGGTTCTGTACACTGTGACTCCCAAAAAACTAAGTGCACCGCCCCTTGTTCCCATGGAGCTTAGCAAGTCCCACCTCCTCTTTCCTTTTGTCATGGCTGCAGAGAAGCACATGCTGGGCCTCAGATGTGGGTACTGACACTCCTCTAAGGACCTGGATTTTTTAATTCTAGCTGGAGGAAATCCTCATGAATTGTGGTAGTTGAAGTGGAAAAAAATCTGAAACTCCCTTGCCTATCTGACACTGACCATACAATCCATCTGCTCCCATTTAAAAGAATAAAAACCAGTAGCCCTTGGGCTTCTCAGTTGTTCTCTTGTGAAATTGAAGTTGCCTAGGGAAAAAGAGAGACAATTTTTAATATCAGGACATTTCCATTATTACTACAAATATATCTGTAGAACAAAATGCAAACAAATCACACGAATGACATAAAGATAAGTGAGCTGTTTTCATGACTTTCACTCAAGAATCCTCTGATAATTGGTCATGCAATCCAAACCTTTGTCATACATAGCTGAGGGAGAGAAGGGTTTGGAATTTTCTTCTCTTAAATTGCTGAATGTAATACTTGTTGGTCCAGCACTTCCAGGGGGATTACAAAAGATATAACACAAGCAGGATCTATAAAATGATTTCGGAACAGAGCAGAATGAATGCAAGCCCCGCTATCCATAGAGCACAAAAGGGTTAAGGCAAACTAAAGTTCCTCGCCCAGTTTACCAGCAGCCACTTCAAAAGCCGAAGAAGGGCCTCTCAGGAAGTCAGGCATGTTTTCTGGTGCTCCGGAAGGCATGACTAGAGCCACTGGGCAGAAAATGCAGGGAAGCAAATTCTGTCTAACCTTTGGGATCTATATGCTGATAGCAACAGCGGTTTGACAGTTGAAAAGATAAGGTACTCAAGCAGGTTCATAAAATTGCTGCTTTGAAGGCTTTTATTTAAAAACTGATTAAAAATGTCAAGAACAGAACTGTTATTTTAACATGTTCGTCAGTATCATATGAAACAACCCTTCCAGAAATGAAGACAGGGCACTATACAAATTGCAATGTTTCATTAGTTCACATCCCTTTCCAAGGACAAATAAGACACAAAGAATATGTATTTCAGCCAGACTTTTAACGCGTTGCAGCGAAATAACTGTGGTTAGCAGATTTGTATTCTTCTTTCTTTTTCATGTAGACTAGCAATCTGGAAGGATACCACCATGACAATTGCTTTGTATTTGGGTGAGAAAGACTCAACTGATGAAAAACTGGATTCAGTTCCTTTGATTTTCCCTTGCTTGGTGTCATTTTGTGAACAATAGTGAGCACAAGAGGGTATCCTGTAGACCATCTTGACTGTTGACATTGGTGTTCAGGCTGCCCTTTGTTGTGTTGGCACAATATTGTGCAGCAGTATCAAGCCATTTCCTGGCATTTAGAATTGTGGATACAGAAGCTCAATATCCCACATTCATAAACTGGAGGTTTTTTAAAAAAATTAAATTCCCTCTTTTTTTAAAATGGAAGTTTGAGTATATATACCTTACATATAAATTCCAACAGAAACTTCCCTCATGTAGAATTACCCAGTGAATCTCAAAAGATGAGAACATGAACTACAACATGTTTTGCTGGGAAGGGCAGAGGCACAAACAGCTGGAATGTGACTGTAGTCCCTCTGTATCAAAATATTTTTATCTCTATTTTTTAAAAAAATCTTTTAAAATATCTGTACAACCAGATGCAGAATCACTTTTTAAAAACATGAATGCCTATTCGGCTCAGTTTATAACAAAGTCACTACTTCTTTAAAAGATATGGATTTCTTCAAGAGAGGTGGAGTTTTAGGAATAAGGATGGAAAGAAGCCTCAGTAAGATCTATGCTTATTTGGCACCAAGTGGCATTAGTTGGCACAAAAGGGGAAGAACAAATACACTGCCTAGATGAGTCTAGAGTGGTCAAATGAGTCCCAAGCTGGTTTCTTTTGTTGCCTCCTCATTCCTTCTAACAGAATGTTAGCGCACTGCTCTACACTGTGCACCCTCATTAGAGAAGATTCACAACTCTTCAGAAACTTGAACAATGGGCATGGCATCTTTTAAGTGGTTCACCTGCTATCATGATGTACAGTATATGAGCGGAGGCCCAGCTCTTTGGCACAGAAGTCTTGTACTTAAAGCTAAAGGACAGAGGCAGAATAGAATTCCTTTTACTTACATATGGAGTCCTTTCTCCAAACTGACTGTAGAATGTCATTGGCACTTTTTGCTTGTGCCCGGTTCTTTGGTCAAAGGTATGGCAGGCTTCAAAAGGTGGGCTGTACAAATGGAGGCTCACAGCAGTTTCTGTATGGCTTGGGTTCTCCACACGATGCAAGCCAATGGAGTCTACACAATACAGCACATAGGAGCACAGATTATGTACCATACAAGTCAAATTCTAACACTACAATTTCACTCTAAATTATTTAAATGGCTAGCTTTCCTGAGAAATCGAGTTGTGCCGTTTCTTATACCTCTCTCTCCATTCTAGTGGTGTTCATCAACACTACCCGGTACCAACAGTACCTCTTGCTTGCTTCCTCTTTTTCAGGGTGGCAGCTTTCTTTATTTCAGTGTAAAGATTTTTTATTTATTTCATGTACACTGCATTTTTTACAGTCAGCCAATAACATATGTTGTTTAGGTGGCTCAGATAATTGTAAATGAATAAACAACAACATTCTAATTTATAAAGAGTAGCATTAAAAACTGTTATTTCTGGGAGGAAAGCAAATAAGCAATAATATAGATAATGTTTTAAAATTATAAAAATAAGAAACAAAGAGTCCCAGATTTTTTTTGGGGGGGGGGGAAGAACAGTTCCTTTAAAATGTCTGGTAAGCAGAAGGGTATTCACCTGGTGCCAACAAAGAGCATAAAGATGGCAGGAGGTAAATTCCTCTTAGGAAACGATTCCATAGCTAGAGTGTTGCCACCAAGAAAGATCTCTCTGTCTAGTAGTCGTTGGCTTCATTTTATCTGGTAGGGACACTTAGAAGAGAATCTCTGATGAAGAGCTTAATGGTCAGGTAGGTATATGCAAAAGAAGGCAATCTTTCAAGTAACATATGTTTCAAGCTGCCAAGGCAGCCCTTCCCAACCTGCCATCCTCCAGTTGTATTGAACTACAATTCCCATCACCCACAGGATCAAAGTTACTTTACTGTTGCAATGAGTAATATTTTCAAGTTCCTTTTAAACATTTCTGATGAGCATTTTAAGGGACTTTTAAAGGCACTGGCTGGAATCTTCTTGGTGATTTGTATGTGTGCGCGCAAGTGAAATCACACAAGTTGCAGAAATGAATTATCCAAATTAACACAATACCAGTCACCTTCCTGTTGTACAATCAGGCATGTGACCAGGTAGACAACCAGCACATTGTCAATTAGTAGCAAGTATCAATTAGTAGTTTCCACGGCTTATATAATTTCATTTACACCTGCATAAATCACCAATAGCATACATGCTAGCCATTCTGACAGGAACTTTTCAAGTTTTATGCCATTTTCTTTATCAATCCTTTTTTTCTTTTTACAAAGACACCAACATGAAAAGTAACTAAAAGGCAATGAGTAGCATAACGTAACAAGATATGTTTTCAACAATAATGGGTTGCCTTCTAAACACTATAAAAGTAATGGGTTACTTTTTAAATGTCAGTTCCCAAGTTCTGTTGTAAAGCGGGAGTCAAAGTGGACTGGGAGACAGCATGCTTGACAAAGTGTGGGCATGATATAGTTGAAACTCCCAGTTCATCCCTGTGCTTGACCAACCGTTGATTTTGTACTGTTTTCAAAAGGCAAGCCCACATAAAATGCACCATACCAGATGAGCTGGGAGTTTACCAGAATGTGGATAACATCTGTAGCCAAAGATAAAGGGATTAAAAATGGCTTTAGAGGCAATAATGTTCAACATTCATTTGTGCACACGCAATGTTTATTTTTTTATTCCTTTCCAAATTAGGATGCCTTGGCATGAAAACATGGCAGAGATTCTAGTATGACAGAAACTGAACTCTTAGTTCTTGCCCCAAGGAAATAAAGCAAGAACATTAAAAAAAAACAAAAAAAACTGGTACACAAGGTTCTGCAACAACTCAAAACAATCCATTAAGTTCAACTTAGGGCAATTTTCTAAGTGCCGTTTTGACATTAAAGAAGAATAAGAGGCTTATGAAAGTGAGGTACAGGAGCCAAAACAATGTCCAATCAAGACAGCTCTTGACATTGGCCTGGCTTGCAGTTAACAATCCTACTTATAATGGAGAAGTCAAATGTGCTAGGAGGGAAACAGAAAAGGTAAAAAGGAGTGAATTTACAATTTACAGAAATGGTCTCATATGCCCTATATTTAAAAAAAAACCCAAAACATATCAATAATCTCAGCATTAATATTTAAGTCTAATAGGTGAAAGTGTAAACTTCAAAGTTATATTAATTTTGGAATATGTGAGATACCATAACAAAAGGACTTACCATTAATATAAGCACACTGATTTTCTCTCAAAACCCTTTCTGATTTCTTTACCATTGCTCCAGCCCCTCTTTTACCAGGCCATTCAAATAGTGTTTCTTTTAAATTTCCTTGAAGTATCTTCATAAAGCAATGTGAATCTGTGTGATCGTGGATGCTACTATATATACAGAAAAGATAAAAAATACAGGAAGTCAGTAGTTTGAATGCCTTTACAGTATATGCACTAGAAGCCTAACGCTGGCCATTGAGCTCCAACATATGTGACAAACTGTCTGAACCACTGTGGACAATGACAGCCAGGTGGGCCCAAAAATAAGTCTTCCCTACTCTTTTCCAGTTCTAGTGATGGTTGTTGTGGATTAGCAGATGGTCTGAGGAAGTGGATTAAATATAGCAATTTGTCTATAAATTGCCACATTTTTATCTTCTTTATTTTTCTTTTGTTTTTGCCTGATATGCTAGCACAGACTATCTCTGCTAAAACTATTCCTTACTCTTGTCTTTTATAAATAGCTACTTGTTTGATATGTAGATTGCAAGTTTTAGGTCTTCCTTTTTCAACTATGATGTCAGCTGTGATAAAAGTCCTGGAAAGTTCAATTAAGCATTAGCACAATATCTTAAAGGCAAGACAGAGTTAGGGTGTGTTCACACAAGTGAAATGTCATCTTGCTTTCCCTCATTTGTATCGAAAACGTTTTTCAAGTTCAGATGACGCACGTCCATTACCGACCCTTTTGCTCTGGCTCCATGCCATATCTGTACCAAATTCTGTGTTATATCCGCACCAAAGTGCATCAAAGGAAGAGCGATCATATGCAGTTGTGCTAGAGAATTGAAAGCATGGGGGGGGGGGGAAGAAAGAAAGAAAGAAAGAAAGAAAGAAAGAAAGAAAGAAAGAAAGAAAGAAAGAAAGAAAGAGAAAGGAAGAAAGAAAGAGAAAGGAAGAAAGAAAGAAAGAGAAAGAAAGAAGTCTGAGTATGTCATTTGGGTGGAGAATGGGGAAGGTAGCTGGCTAGTACTGTGCTACTAGTTCACAACCATCACTAGAACTGGCAGAGATTGCTTGAGGGTATCATGAGCATTGAATTCAGTCTGTTTGATACTTGCCAAAAATATATTTTAAAAGTTTTATGCTCCTGCATAGTCTCCACCTGACCTTAATTCTGTTCAAAATGGCAACTGATGCTGTATTTCTGAAAGTATTTGGCTTTGGAATTCATACCTCTAGCAAAGAAGCAACACACTCCACAGATTAACTTCACATTTCAGATGTCCAAGGGGGAGGGGGGAGTAACAGATTAAAAAGGGATTGCTCATTTTCTGATGAAAGTATGTGTGCCAGTGGGTTTTTGTTTGTTTGTTTGTTTGTTAACAATATTTTGCAGCTGAAAGAAATGCCACGTAGTTGCTTCCCACTCAGCTCCAGTGGAATCCTTGGCTTTTTGGTCCTGCTTGTGCAACGAATGAGAACAAGCTGCAAGTCTTTTATTTTAAAACCAGCAGCTCATCTAAAGTTCCAAACCACAACATACTTGGCAGGAGTTACAAATGCTGTTCAGCAAAGAAAGTGAACTGAAATGAAACTGAACTAAAAATGGGCAAATGAGGATGCTGTGCCAAACCAAAGTGTGGAAATGGGCTTTTAGCTCACATGGCCTCCTCTGTCTCCTCTGGGATGGTGGCAAAAAGGAGACTGAAAGCATCCACTTTGCAGCTTAAAGCAGAGGCAAGCAAAGTGTGGCTACCAAGTGTCCCGTGCTCCTCAGTTTAAAAACAAGCGCCCCGGCCCCCTTAGGTCTTTTTCAGTCTTCCCTCAATCTGCTTTAGGCACCGGTCGAGGACACAGGCTTTTTCAAAACATTTTTCACAGTCCATATAAGTCTCGATCAGGTCATGGCGAGGGGGATTAGAGCAAAACCACACAACCCCTCCCCCACCCAAAGGCTCTACTGACCGGGGGGGGGGGGGAAGGGCACACAATAAAATAAGATATTTTTACGCATGGAGGTAGAGTTGGTGTAGCCCTCTAGGGCGTAAGGCAGGCAGATACAGTCCTAGGATGTCTGGAAGTTGCCCATCCTTGGCTTAAACTAAACATAGTTCCTTTCTATGATTAAAGTAGCAATTCTGATTAGCTTAAAGCATAGTTTGTTGCAACAAGCCATATTATCATTCATGACTTGATCCTGGCTTGTTTCAGTAAACCAAATAACAAAAAATAAGGCATAGTTTTATTCATCTCTTATTTAACTGAAGAAATGAACTGTAGAGTGAGAAGAATCTCACCTCTCGCAGTCCTTAGAGCTTTTAAGCATCATATCACAAGGACACAGAGCAAGGATCTGTGCGATCAGAATTGGTGCCAGATGCAGTTCAGCACACATTTCTTTCCCTGATGAACAACAATCTCTAGCTTTCCAGTAGCAGAGAAACTACTGAGCGCAAAGAATGGATACTCTCTGTTCTGCAAAATTACCAAGGATTTTTGGAACAGATATTAATGGGTTCAAGTCACTGATTTTGTACCAAAAAAAAAAAAAAAAAAAAAAAGAGTTAAAAATCCCTGTCACCTCACAGATACTATTTTAAAGACAAAGGCAGCAGAATGATCCTAGAACTATCATACGGAGTGTTCAGAGCAATGAAAAAACTGCTACCATTGTACAAAACGTACAATGAAGGAAGTCACCAAGTGCAGCAGCTTGCTCTAATAGAGGGGATTTACATTTTTACACACTTCAAGAGCTCTGTTCTGTAGAGGCTGAAAATAACGTGACATGCAGATTTTATGGATGAAATTCCACTTGTGCAACTACACCAGCATAATGAGAAGGTGCTATTGCACTCAAGCCATATGTACAGTCATGAGAAAAGAAAGTACACCCTCTTCGAATTAAAGGCTCTTGAATCATAAGGTGTACTTAGTTTTTCACACACGGCTTCTCCATTTTGGTTTTATTTTTGTTAAATAAATCATGATGCAATGTAAGATCTCATGGGTTGTTGATCATCTGAGGTTGTGTTTACCTAATCTTCAGACTGCTAAGGACCCAACGATTTTTATTATGTCCTGATATGTAAAGCCATAGATTTCAAAGAGGGTGTACTTTCTTTTTCACATGACTGTATAGACTTTCCAGAGGCATCGTTGCATGAACAGGACTTCAGCCTTTATGTAGTTTATAACAACAAAAACGACAACAAAACTAGAAAAGCTATCAGCTCCATAAATGCATAACATATGAAGACAATAGAAATATATTTTGATTACATAATGACAGAATCTTTTGGAGGTTACTAATCAATATGGTTCCCATAACAACACATAACAGCTGTTGAGGGAAATGCACCAGGCTATAGTCAGAGGATATATGTGTACAAATAAATTAATTGGGGGGAAATATGTTAGCAGCTCAGTGCAAAGTTTGGACACATGCATCATCACCATCATGTGCTGTTCATGCAGACATACATAATTTTAGTGGAGAATTTGCGGTGAAGGTGCATGCACTGCATTTTGGATACACATGCAATGGCTTCCCCTTCTGGACTCTGGATAAGGTAGTTTGCATCCAGAATTCAATTTGAACTTGACTACAAATCCCATACTTCTCCATTAGGAGTTCTACCTCAGAGACAGATACCTTATAAATGTGGCTCACCTGGGAGAAAGGCCTCAGCTAGAAGGCTCTGAGGCTGAGTTAGGCCTAACTCTGCCTAGCTTCCTGTTCAGAAAGAAAGCTCCCAGGTGAGCTACATTTAGTTGTCTGTATGGTATCTGACAACTGTCAGGAAGAACCCCTGGAATGGAGAAATATGGGATCTGTAATCTCAGATATCAAAAAAATCTCATCCCTACTGACTGGCCAGCCTTGTGTAAATCACAAATCCCTCCTTGTCAAACAGGGCTGTGCAGAGGAATAATCAGCTGGCTTTTGTCCTAAACCCTCCCTATTTTCAGATGTCTTAAAAAGGGAAACAGCGCATTTAAAAGAATTAAACTACTGAGTCAAATATATGTTCCTCAGCAGACAGTCCATGTGAAGGATGGGCCGAGAGGAATCATCCAGAGAAATATGCACTTGCCATTCTCAGAGATGAGGCTGAGAAGCTCCGCCCAGTCAATATCCCTTTCAGTATATGGAGAGGTGTGCATGCACATTTGTATATGTATAGCACAAGCCCAGCCTCCTTTTCAGTGGCTATTCCCTGATGATTCACCAATTTCCACCACACAGATTATCCCACTGAACAGGAAAAGCCTTGCATAAAATCAAAGTCCAACTCCTGTGAGGAGATTAGAACAGTGCATGAGAACATGTTGCTTACTTGTTGATAGCTCTGTGGCTATTGGAAGGAACCTGGCTACACCAGAGGAAGTTGGCCTCTGTATATCAGGTTAGGATCATGAATGGAAAGGTGTACATCACTCCACAAAGCCTGTACATCACTCAAGTCAGATGTACAGGCTTTCCAGAGACATTTAGTCAGGCAGTTACCGTGTTCAGAGAATGCGGAACTAGATAAGATAGAAGAGAGGTCTGCATCTTTCCTGACTTTTAGAAATCAAAGACAGACACATCTTTTCTTGCTAGTCACAGAAGGCTGCATACTGGCATTGTTGCTTGCAATCCCTCTCTATCATCAGGGTGCAATTTCAAGCTATTTGCTGGTCATTATGAACAGCACCAAGATAAAAGTTCTTCTTACAAGCCCTATTTCCCCAGAATTAGTGAATACTTCCAGGGGAAACCTACAGAGATAACTTCCTTTCCAGTGAGAGCATACTGATGACACTCCTTCCCCCACCTCCTTATCTGTTATAAGTATATGAGCTGAGCATGGAAAAGTAAACAGGTACCACATTATGTGTAGCTGTTATCAGCTCCCACAAAACAAACAGTACTCCTCAAGAAAGCTTGTACATCGCTTGGCCACAAAAGATCAAGAACAGGTAGATAAACATTTGTATTTGTTATATTATTTACGAAAGTGCAACCCATCCTTCTGGTGGTTACACATTGCTCAGAGAAACTAGCAGTAATTAAGGGTGCATTTTGCCCACTGTTTCGTCTGCTGCAGGGATGTGCTGATACACTCCTATTTCCAGCAATCACATGACATAATTGCTGAAGCAAACCAGCCCATCCCCAGAGCATTACTATCTAAACCTTTCTGTGTCTCTGTCAGGGGCTTCAGCTTTTTAGGTGTGGGTAGAACCACTCCATTTTGGTTTACTTCCAGTGTGTGTGAATCAAAGTGAGCTTTTGACTGTCAAGGATCCTTGTGTTGTCAATTTTACATATCTTGTAAGAAGAGAGCCACTTTAGGAAATTGTCAACGTAACATTTCCTCTACTTGTCTGTGGAGGAAGTAATTTTTAAAAAGACTCTGTTAGGGAAATGCTGATGCGCTGTATCAGCAGCTGCGGGCAGGTTCTCAACCAGCCCTTTAAGACAAGTCAAAGAAAAGGGGGAAATGCCCCTTATTGCCCCTTCCTGTCTCCTCCAACTTACAGGAGAAAGTTTTCAATTTTAAAAAAATTTGCAAGTGATGCAAGTTCATCTGTGCTGGCCTAATAGAGTTTTTAAAAAATTACTTCCTCTACCCTTCCATGGAGGAGCAGAGGAATTGTTTGATTTTCCAATATCCTGAAGTATCTCTCTCTTCTTAAGCCACTTCACGATATTTTAAATTGAAAGTTGGAAGGTGCCAGACCAAATAGGGTCACTTGAGGTCTGCCATGCCATTTGGATGCAAGGACCACGTCAAACGGCATACTGGACCTCTACCCAACCTCAAGTGACCCTATTTAGCCTGCAACAGCCTGCTCCAAAACAGCTCATGTAGACCAGCTCTAAAACAAATAATAAAATATACTAAAATTTGAAAACAATAGAATAAAAGAAGTGGCTACTCCAGATAAAACACTGGATAAAAGTCATACTTCTTAAAAATTATTTCTAAATTATTGTTCAATTTATATTTTTTGATTTATAAATTTGTAATTTATAAATTATAAAATTTATAAATTACAAAATCATAAAATATGACCCATTTCCATACAGCACTCAGTCAAACTGATACAAATGCAGCATGCTGTAGTTTCATGTATGCCTTTTAGATATGTATTTATAAATATATGTGTATTTCTAGCCACAAACCTGCCATGACCTTCTCCCCAGCATAAGATCATGAGGTTGAACTTTCCATTTCCTTTATCCACAAGATTTCTTGTGTATCTGAAACAATAAAAAGAAGGGTATTCTTTTAAAGTTCCATTAGGAAAAACACATTTTAAGACATGTCAACAACAGTGAGCCCCTTCATGAAGAGAAACATGGAAGATAAATAAAATAAATGAATGAATCACTCTTAAATGGTATATTCTAAAAAAATGAAAAGAGAGTGGTATCAATCATTTTGAAACTTCCATCTTATCTTATCCCTGACAACACACACAGAGGGGCCTGATACAAGTGCCATTTGTACCACCTTGTGCCACACAACATTGTCTTGCTTTATCCTGCCAACTGTGGATTTATGAAGATCAATGTCCAGAAGCTGATTCCCACAAACTCACCCCAGAGGTTTGGAGTTCGATCCCCCACTGTGCCTCCTCCTGGACTCAATGATCCAAAGGGTCCTTTTTAGCTTTGCAGTTCTAAGATGATGATGATGAGACCCACTGAATCTATGAGATTTCCATTAGCAATTCATTTAGTGGATCTACTCTAGCTAAACCAAGCAATTGGATTTAGATCCAAGAGTTTAATCCCATAGCAGATTTACGTTTCTTCATTTTCACACACACACGCACTCACACACACAGAGAGGCTGAAATCCTGTTGGGCCTGCTCTGCCTGCATAATGGGAATGATGTCATAAGCAATAACATTATTTCTGATCAAAGACTTCATTTTGTAATTTTGAGGAGCATGTGACTTTGTCGCATTGTGTATGGATCATATACACTTCAAACTTGCAAAAAGAAGCCTTTAATCTGTGACAATCTTCCACTCCCGATGACATCATTCCTGTTGTGTCAGAGCAGCTGTGCAACAGGATCAGTCACTGAGTACTTAGTACCTACTTCATACTATATTGAAATAGTTAGCTACCTGGGGCTGGTCACAGGGATCATATAACCCCTTGTTATGGCAGCTCCACTGGCTGCCAATCTGTTTCCAGGCACAATTCAAAATACTGGTCCTAAACTCTAAAGCCCTAAACAGTCTGGGGTCTGAGCTATCTCAAGGATTGCATCTCCCACTATGAACCTGCCCAGGTGTTAAGATCATCAGGAGACGTCTTTCTTTTGGTCCCACCACCTTCACAGGTGTGTCTGATGGGGACACGGCAGAGGGCCTTCTCTGTTGCTGCTCCCAGATTCTGGAACTCCCTTCCACAGGAGGCCAGGCTGGTCCCATCTTTGCTGTCCTTCTGCAAGCAGGCAAATACCTTTCTCTTCAGGCAAGCTTTCCATCAGTGATTGGGGCCTGAGTGGGATTTTTTAAAAGGATTGTTCTGCTTTACGTCTTTGAACGTGTTTTGATGTTGCTTCTGTTTACCATTTTTCACTGTGGTATTTGTTTGAACCTTTGTAGTATTTGTGTACTTACTGTTTTTAACTTTAAATATGGTCTTTGAACAATGTACACTGCCTTGGGTAATGCTTAAGGAGGAAGGTAGGGTAGAAATAGGGTTTTATATAAATAAAATAAATAAAAGTGCAGCCCCTGAGGAGTAATCAAATCATTTTCCTCTGTTGTAAAATTCCAGAGTCATTTGTGATGCAGCACAACTGTCTACTACCTAAAAGAAGAAGACTGAAAATCCCTTTGGCCAGTAACTGATTGTATTGTTCTGGTTTTAAGAACTGTGAAAGAGAAAGGCTCTTCATAAGACTCAGCTTTGCAAAGGATTTATGCCACAAGGTAAGACGAAATGAAGTGTAACAGGCAGTGCTTATATGTATTTGCCCAGAAGTAAGCTCCACTGAATTTACTGCAGCTTACTCCCATGTAAGTAATAAGATTGCAACATTACAGTGCCAAGGGCAAGTGCTGCACAAGAATCCAAGATTAGGAATTTATTTGATAAAAAGTTGACAGATAGAAAAGGCTGCCTTTTAAACCTATGTGGTTAAGCACACACTACTACAATATTTTTACTGGACAGTGGTTTGTCTCAAATATGAGCAGGTGCACACCTACAGGTTTGGACTAGTGTGCAGTCCAAACAGGAAAGCAAGATTGTAAACTGGAATTTTCCTGCTATCTCTGGAAAAGTTTCTCTTATCTAATCAGCTAACATTATGTAACACAAGTTAACACTCTGGGAATGTGCATGGGGCACCTCATGTCAAATAGTTGCTCGAGGGAAGGAGACACACAGAACTGAGCAAATAAGCTGCCTTGAACACTGAGAATCATAGAAAAGTGAAGTTGGAAGGGGCCTACAAGGCCATCAAGTCCAACCCCCTGCTCAATGCAGGAATACAATCAAAGCATATCTGCCAGGTGATTATCTAAACTTTTCTTGAATGCCTCCAGTGTTGGAGCACTCACCAACTCCCGAGGTAACTGGTTCCACTGTCATACTGCTCTAACAGTTAGGAAGTTGCTCAATTTAGGAATTAAGTTCACTCCAGAATTAATGTGTGTCTTGATATCTTCCTACACATGCATCTAGTTCTGTTCAGAGCTTTTAAAATGTTTCCTTTTTTGGACTGGAACTCCCAGAACCCTCCATGCTGCTGGTGGTGGAGAATCTGGGGATTTTTTAAAACTTTTATCATAACCTGTCTTGATTTCAGCAACCTAACTTAAGAGCTGGGCGGAGCTTTCTATAGAATGCACTTTTATTCATCCTTTGGTAGCTGGAGAGGCTGGTTGACCTAGCCCTGTTCCTTCCCAGAGACAGCAACTCCCAGGCTGCAGTTCCCCCCCCCTCCTTTCCACCCCGCCCCCGGCTTGTCCTTGTCCTCCGGGCCAGCCGACGCCTCTCAATCAATTTTGAGTGAAGCACAAAACAAGCTCCACTTGCCTCTGGTGGTTTAGCCGGTCATTTCCCTCGTGCCAGCTCTCATTGGCCCAACCCTCTGGGGGTGTTGTTCAAAGGCGGCTGTGATTGGCCACTGAGTCCCAGCCCGCTCTCTGCCCCTGAACCACCTTCACTGCGGGGCACTTCGGAGGAGCCAAGAGATGCTAGGAAGGAGTGGGAGGGACAAGAGGACATGACTCTTAGCTGTGATTTGAGACAGCACAGGCAGGCATGAGAGAATAGAGAAAATATCTGCCTCCTTATTTTCCACAGCCAACATTATTTAAAATATAAGAATTGCTTTGTGTTTCAGCTGTGGCTGACAACAGATGCTTTATGGGGAACTGCTTTTCTAGTTGCGTATCCTGATCATGTTCAGTCTTAAGGGTTTTGCTGCAAGTAGGTAAACAGCCCAAGAAAAGGAAACTGGGTGTCTCTACAAACCACTTGATGCCACTTTAACTGCCTTGCCTCCAGCCTACAGAATCTGTAGTTTAGTGACATAGAGTGAGCTCAGGCAGGGAAACGATACACATTTTGGACACCTGTGGCACGGTCTGGTGCAAGCCATTTCCCCATCATACAACAGACAGGAGATTGTAAACTAGTCTGACACTGATCTATGCCTAAGATTGATGTTTTTGGTCCATCAGCAGGACTACTTTTGGGGGGGGGGGGTGCGCTGGGCTGGAATGATTCCTTTACAAGAGATCACTCTCAGCAAAGTGTCTCTGGTGTGATCAGATGTGATCCTTTCTTGTCATCTAATTGCACCTGTAAGTAGAATTCTCTGCTGGAGAGCTCTATAGTTCTGCTCTGAAGTGCAGTGAAGAATTCTAAATATTTCATCAAACCACTAACCCCAGAACTCCACAGGATGGAGAGAGGGCACTTAAAGTGGCAGCAGACTACTGAATCTGTGAGGCACAGATGTATTCTGCAAGACAACTCTAACTCCACACAAATCAGCTCTAGACAGCATAGCCATTGATGGCGAATGGTGGAAGCTGCAATCCAGCAAAATCCACACATCCCCTATTCCTTCATAGCTATGCACAAATTTAACTTCATCTCCTCTGATAACAAAAATTTACAACCAACTATTAGTGGGCTACCAGTTTGGAAATTTGCTTTATAAAACACATTGATCTATTGCTTCACATAAGTAGCTCAGTGCGAGCCATGATCACATCCCACACCACAAACCTATTGTTCAAAAGGTAGTTTATCTGATCAAGGTGATAACATGCCAAGCTGGTCAGAGAAGGGGTTTATGCTACTCAGCCTATAGCAGCTTCTCCCCACCCCACTCCTTCTCTGCTTAGGCAGGGGAGTGTCTTCCATTCCTTGCTGTCTGTTTCGATATAGGTTTTGGCAGCCCCTCTCCTGTGGACGTGGTGGCGCTGTGGGTTAAACCGCAGAAGCCTCTGTGCTGCAGGGTCGGAAGACCAGCAGTCGTAAGATCGAATCCACGCGACGGAGTGAGCTCCCGTCGCTTGTCCCAGCTCCTGCCAACCTAGCAGTTTGAAAGCATGCAAATGCGAGTAGATAAATAGGTACCACCACGGTGGGAAGGTAATGGCGTTCCGTGTCTAGTCGCGCTGGCCACGTGACCACGGAAACTGTCTTCGGACAAACACTGGCTCTACGGCTTGGAGATGGGGATGAGCACCGCGCCCTAGAGTCGGACACGACTGGACTAAATGTCAAGGGAAACCTTTACCTTTACTTCCTGTGGAAAGGAGGGCTGACTATCCATGTATTACTGGCCTCAAAAGATCGTGCCCAGCGGGATAGAGGAGGGCTCACCAGCATATAACAGAATCAGATTGATTGACGGATTGCATTTCTATGTCACTTTCCTCCCAGTGAAGAGACTCAAGGTGGGACACAAAATATTAAAAACCAACCCATCAAACACATGATAAATTATTGAATTAAAAACAATTACACATGCAATAGTATTAAAATGTTTAGTTAAAACAGTTAAAAACACATTAAAACACACATAAAATAATAATAGTGTGTAGCACCCAAATTCAAAACTCTTCCCAGACCAATTTTGTTATTAAAAGCTTCCCTAAAACATATGGTCTTCACCTGTCGCTGGAAGGACAGGCAGAAGGGGATCAACCTGGCCTCCCAGGGAAGGGCTCTCCACAACCTGGGAGCAGCCACAGAGAAGCCTTCTCTCACGTCCCCATCCACCTCCCCACCCCCAATTATCCCAAACAATCCACACAGAATGCTGTGGAACCAATTTAAAGTTTTAAAATCTGGTTTTTAATTGTTCTTAATAATTGATTTTTCTCCATTCTGCTTTTTGATACTCAAAAACTGCTTGATATGGATTAATTATCTGCACACTGTTCAGTTACTTCAAGTGAACACAGTGTTCGTGTACTTACAGCTGCATGCAATATCTTGCCAGATTGAGAATTTTACCACTAACAAATGTGATGGAGCAGTGCAATTATTATTATTTATTAAGACATTGCCATTGGTGATTATTAGAGATGGGCACAAACCGCGGTTTGACGCTTTCGCACAGTTAGACAGATCAGGCCCACAGGTGTTGCGCAAGCATCCTGGATTCCCTGCCCCACCTCCTCCCACAGGTGCCTACTCAAGAGGAGGAGGTGGGGCAAGGAATCCAGGGTGCCCACGCAACACCTGTGGGCCCAATCTGCCTAACCACACTGAAACGCCAAACTGTAGTTTGTGCCCATCTCTAATTATTATTAATATAGTCACCATGATAATGATCAATTATTAATCATAATAATCATAGATATCTTTGTGGCTGCCTATTAATATTAGCTTCAGTTACCATAATGAGCACCACCAAGGTAACGTGACGACTGCTTTGAATAATTGAAACTTGTCCCAACCTTGTGTCCTCCAGATGTGTTGAACTGTAAGGGTCACCATCTCCACTGTCATACCCTTTACCCTTGGCTATGCTAAGCAAGAATGACTGGAGCTGTAGAGGCAAAGAAATCTGGGGACACTATGCCGGGGAAGATTGCTCTAAAGCATGCTATGTAAATTGCTGTGCAATGTTATTCTTGCTGTGCACCAAGATGTTGCAAATGCTTCGCCCATCAATTAGTTAAGGGCTACAGAAGTGTAAATGGTCACTTGGTCATCCAGGCCCATCTGTTATCATTCTTGTTGTTGAACATCTGAGTTACAATTAGAGTAGGCCTATCTGAATCAATGGAATTTACAGAGGAGTTCACTGACCAAATCCTCACTGATTCCATGGCCCTACTCTAGTGTGACTTACCGCACTAAGCAACAGGATTTCAGCCACTGAATAACAATTTTTAATGATTGCTGTTGTTGTTTATTAGTCATCTGAGCTCATCCTCCATCATATTCAGCTAGAAAGATGGAGTAAGAGTTGATTTATGAATTCTGTATTATATTTATAACTTGCCCATTTTTTGTCTAAGAAACAAACTTTGAGAAAAGCAGGATGAACTTTTATTTATAAAGTATGCTTCTAGGAAGTGGCTATTTTAATCCATGCACTTGGGTAAAGCCCAATTAAAAATATTTGGTCAGCTAAATGGTTCTCATGGTGGGAAATGCTTCTGGTGGCTGTGAGGTCTTACCACTGCAATAATCCCTTAAGCCCACTCTCATGTAGACTGTTCTGTTGGGTTGTATGGCATTCCCACTGCCGACTTTCAGCCTGCTTACGGAAATCCTTTCTATACAAGTATAGAGTTGGAACTGACCTCATGGGTCATCTAGTCTAACTCCAATCAATGCATGAAATTCAGAGCTAAAACATCCCTGCCAAACAGCCAACTAATTAAAAAGTTCCGACAGAGGAAGTTTCCAAGGCAGTCTTTTCTACTCTTGAACAGTTTTTGCTGTCACGAAATTTGTGCCATTGTTTAGTCTAACTCTCCTTTCTTGTAATTTGAATCCATTAGTTCAAGTCCTACCTCTGGAGCTACAGAAATCAAGCTTGCTCTCTCTGCTGCGTGATGGCCTTTCAAATATTTGAAGATGGTTATTGTATCATCTCTCAATCTTCTCTTCCCAAGCCTAAAAATACCCAACTTGCTCAACTGTTCCTCATAAGCCCTGCTTTTTACCATCTTGGTTGCCTTCTTCTGGATACATTCCAGTTTGCTGATACCTTCTTCAATTTGTGGTGCCGAGAACTGGACACAGCACTCCAGGTGTTGTCCCACCCAGAACAGAGTGATACTTATTTATTTATTTATTTATTTATTTATTACATTTATAGCCTGCCCATCTAGTCATATAACTAATCTGGGCGGGTAACAACATACGATGTAACAATTTAACAATTTAAAATCATAACAATATATTACTAAATAAACAATGATCCAAGATGGAAGAAAACACAAAATAACTAAATACTTCCCCTGACCTGGACACTATGCAATGGTTTATGCAGTCTAAAACTGTTTTACCTTTTTCCCTGCTAGCTCACCATGGGGTTAACACATGTGAGCTTGTGGTCTATATAAGACCCTAGCTTCTCTTCATACATACTACTGCCAAGCAGTATTACAGTACGATTGCTGACTACTGTCCAGCAGACGGAACTGCAGAGAGAATTCAGCTGTTTTTGCAGTGACATAGCTCCCTAGCTATACAGCACCGATCACTGCTTAGATTTTGGAACTACCCATTACTCAATAGTATGGCCTATCAATGTGGCCTCTGAGAAAAAACAAAACAAAAAAAGGTTACAGTTCTGTAATTAATGGGAGATACAAGCTTATAAGACTTAGAGCAGGTCCCACATTAAAGCCACCTTCCAAAACAGAGCTATTCCCTCTTTGGCTTGCTATTTTTAGGCATCTCCAGTTTTCTTCCAACAGACATCATTGTTCTTGCTCCAAATTCCATTGCAAATACATTCCTCACAAGCTAGAACACATTTGAAAACAAATCGCTGGGATAAAAAAAAAAACTGCCATTGCAACAAAAAACCAAACAGTTCACACTTAACACATCTTCAGCATTTGAAGGGGCTACGTGGGGGGGGGGCTATTCAACCCCCTGATTCCCTCCCCTTCTAAGAAGATGGGCAGCACAACCGCTGGATAGTGTGTAGAAGACCAAAGAAATCACTTTTTGGAACTCTCCAAACCTGACACCTAAAAAAAAAAAAACCATGAGCAAACAGGGTGGAAGGCAAGTGTCTTTGAAGCAGGGAAACCCCCAAAAGAATTCTTATCAGGAGATAAGAACCCGATCTTCCCGTGCCAGCTCTGAGCCTGGGCAGGGGCACCTTGAACTGAACTTGGAGACATCGCTGGTACCCCCGGAAAGGCTGCTGCGCTGAGGGAAGGTTTCTGCTGCCAGCCTGGAGTCTCGCCAGAACCTTTTCTACGGACGTTGAGCTTCAGCTTCTGAGCCCCGAGCTGGCTCCGGGACGCCCTCTTATTCCTTTTTAAAGGGCCACGGAGCCCGAAACCGCCCAGCCAACGGCCCTCTTCCCCAAACTTTACGAACAGTAACAATCACCTGTCTCTAAGCTACCAAAAAGGAGCCGCTTTCTTGATAGAACATAAATTCCCGGTATAACTGCAGTCCTCCGAAAGGCTGATGACGCCCAAAGCGGTCTGAGTAAAAAAAAACGTTCCGATTCGCGAGACCTCCGGAAAAGAAAGAAAAAGAAAAAAAAAACAGGGGGGGGGGGAGAGAGAGAGACACCCTGCGCGGTATTAAGGCGACCCCCATCATTCCTAAAGGCGCGCGCTGCCCGGGAGCCTGCTTTCTCCTCCAGCAATCAACTTTCTGCGCACGCGAGGAGGTCCGTTCAGACCAACCCGCCGCTTGGGCTCGCTCGCCGATTTTACCTGAACTGGTCAAACTGCGCGAATCCGGTCCACTCCTCCGGATTGCTCTCGTAGGATTCCATTAAAGTTTGTATTTCGGCCACGCTGACTTTATCATCAGAAAACAACCGGTGCAGGATCTCGATCAGCTCGCCCAAGGTCTGTGCTTTGCACACTTCAGTCTGCCCGGGGAGATCCATAAATGCGGGCTTTCTTCCCCTTCAGCGCTCGCGGGGAAATGCTTCGGGCTCGATGAAGATGAAGACGACGACGACGGCTCGCCTCCCCGCGCGCAGAAACGCAGACCACCAAGCCTCCGCCTCCGCGCCGGTGGTGGCGCCGCCGCCGCGCTCGCCCCTATTTATCCCCTGGAGTGAAGAGGGGGAACGTACCAAGTGGCGAAGGAGGGCAGAGGGAGGCACCACGGAGCGCCTCTCGCTCGCCGCAGCTTCCTCCGGCAAACCGAAAGGGAGGGCGGCCCCCCCCCCCGCCCCCTAGGCCCGGCGAGCTCCTTCTCGAGCTGCCTCGGCGAAGTCCCCCCCCCCTCCCGCCGCCGCTCTCCCAAGGTGGGGGGCGCGCGCGGGGCTCTTGCTTTCCTCGCAGCGGCTTCAGGGGAAGAACAATGGAGCAGAACTCTTTGCCGAGGGAGGAAGAAGTGGCTGAGGAAGAGATAAAGGCAAGCAGACATGAAACGTAATTTGAGAGAGTCTGTCAACCAGGAGGCCCTTAATCTGTGCGGAGGAGACTGTGCTAAGTACATCCCCCCCCCCCCCGTTTCTCCTATCGCGCACACACCTCTCTGGGCATCGAAGATGGAGGTTTCCTCCTTTCTTGTGCTGGAAAAAGAAATTCGGACTAAGTGCTGAAATGAACCAGACGGGAAAAATTAACTGTGGTACACTTCGTACCTCATTTCTATTCTGCCTTTGTTGTATGCCACTGTTATTCCCATGACCTGCTGTCTATGGGACCCCGTATCCTTGGGGGATGGGTTCCAAGCCCCTCAGCGGATACTGAACAAAGCGATTGTAGCGAACGCTGTTTTAATAATTGAACGCTATCCATAGCATGATCTTCGGCTCTCTCTAGTGGCCAGTTCTGGTAATGACACCATGGAAATAATGTTACTCTAAAAAACGCTATACATAACATGGGCTCTGGCTCTCTTTCGTGGCCAGTTACGGTAACTTCATTTTCAGAAATATACATTTCTAGGACTTTTCTTTTAATATTTTCAGACCGTGGATAAATGAATTAGTGGATACTGATCCTGCAGATAATGGGGTCCTACTGTATAGCCATAATGCTAGCTAATTCAAGACGGCTCATGTGAGGATTCCTGAGACTGTGTGGCGTTATGGTTCAGAGCACAGTATGTGGAAGATCCAGTTTTGCGTTCTTACTCAGCCATGAGCCCCACAAGGTGCGCTCCTCCAGACAGGACAGGTCTTCTGTGGATTATATCTGATTGGTTCCCAAAGTTCTTGGGTTTTTTTTTTCCAACTGCCATCGAGATGACATCATTTCTGGTTTGATCAATTATTAACCCAGTTTGCCTGATCACCTTAGTACTTTCCCCCTTTCTCTCCTACCCCTTGAGTTTTAGTTTAGTTCTAATTTTTGCTTCTCTTTCCAGTCTGAAACTTACTCTTTTAAAATTCTTTTTCCTTTTAGAACTAAAAGATCCAATGTGTGCATGCTAGAGTGCAGAAATTTTGTGATTTTGCACTATGGCACTTCCTGATTTTTTTTTAAAAAAAATTTTGTTTTTTAAAAAAAGTTTTTTTAAAGGGTAAACATACAGTATCATGTGCCAGAGATAGTGGAACAGAGACTCTTTTTCTGGATGGGAGAACATTTAGAACCAGAACAAAAGGACAGGGACAGCAGAAACATCCAGTGTGGGCGCCTGCAGCAGGGAGGAAAAAAGCGGTCTGGATCTTCCAAGTCCTTGTCTAATACTCTGAAAAAAAGGATGCGCAGCTTCAGCACTAACCTGTAGAAGATTCTGAAAGATGCTCTACACAGGCACAAGGCCTGCGTGTAAACCCCAAGACCACAAAGAAGAATTTTTAAGAACTCGCTTAACTAAATCGGTTTCTACTTTGTAGTTACTTAACTCACAATGACAGGGATCTTTGCTATTCCATTTTCTTACACAGGCCTAGAGGTGGCACCTTTATGCCTTTGTGTAAAATGCAATGCAGTTTTTCCATTAAAGAAGCTGGAAAGAAATCTGGATGGGCAATCAAACTGTAGAAAGGCGAAAAGTGGACTTGGTATTGTAAAACGAACAACAGGATTTGATGATAGTATATTTTATGTTCTCCTTCTCCCCCCTTTTTTTGTCCATTCCCCTTACCTTCTGTACCCCTTACCCTATCCCTAGTTAAATCGTAATCATAATCAATCAACTGCTTTTCCCAGCAAAACAAAGGGAATCTCCCCTTCAGTCCCCAGTGGGGCCTCACAATTCAAACAATATTCCAGATAATCAAAGAACAGCCGTTAGAGAGAAGGATGCAAAAGATTTGTTGCACAAGTAGATTTGCTGACACTTTGCCTTCTGCCCAATATAATTTTCTACTCTCTTTTTTCATAAGTAGTGGGGTAATGGTATATTTATTTATTTATTACATTTATACCCCGCCCATCTAGTCAATCGACTACTCTGGGCAGCTTCCAACATATATCATAACAATTTAAAATATAGCAAGATTTTAAACATCAATAAACAAGTTGTTCAAGATGGAAAAATAAGGAAAAAAGGGGAAGAAAAAAAATCAAGTGTTGACTGGAGGGAAGGCCTGCCTAAACATCCAAGTTTTCAGTTGGTTTTTAAAGATGCCCAGCGAAGGGGCCGCACGAATCTCCGGAGGAAGGTTATTCCAGAGGTGAGGAGCTACCGCCGAGAAGGCCCAGTTTCTTGTTTTTTCCTTCCGGGCCTCCCTCGGCGTCAGGCTCCTCAACCTCACCTCCTGATTCGATCGGGTGATACGGGTAGATTTTGGTGGGAGTAGGCGTTCCGCCAAGTATCGAGGCCCTAAACCGTTTAGGGCTTTATACGTAAGCATTAAAACTTTGAAGTCAACGCGGAACCGAATGGGCAGCCAGTGCAAAGCTGCCAGAGTGGGAGAGATATGATATTTTCTCACTCCACTAAGGAGTCTGGCCACCGCATTCTGCACCATTTGGAGTTTCCGCATCAGCCTCAAAGGTAGCCCCACGTAGAGCGCATTACAGTGGTCTAATCTCGAGATTACAAGCGCATGTACCAAGGTGGTGAGCGCCCCAACATCAAGATAGGGACGCAGCTGGGCAATCCGCCAAAGATGAAAAAAGGCGGTACGGACCACCGACGCCACCTGAGTTTCCATGGTGAGCGCCGGGTCCAGATGGATCCCCAAGCTGCAAACCTCACTCTTTGCGGTAAGAGTCACCCCCCCCAAATGAGAGTTTCCCAGACCGCTGATGATGGGGGCACCCACCCTCAGGACCTCCGTCTTGTCCGGGTTCAGCCTCAGCCCATTTTCCTGCATCCATTGCAGCTCAGACTCCAAGCAGTGCTGAAGGGACAGAACGGCATCCACTGCAGTTGGAGAAAGGAGATGTAGAGCTGAGTGTCATCAGCGTACTGATGGCACGACGCCCCACACACCCCGATGACCCCACCCAGTGGCCTCATGTAGATATTAAACAGCATTGGGGAGATTATCGAACCCTGCGGGACCCCACAATTGAGGTTCCACAGGGCCGAGACCCTCTCCCCAAGCTGTACTCTCTGAGGACGGTCCCCGAGGAAGGATCGGAGCCAGGCAAATGCCTGGCCACCAATTCCCAACTCGGAGAGCCTCCTCAGGAGGATACCGTGGTCGACGGTATCAAAGGCCGCCGAGATATAGAGGAGGACCAACAGAGATGTTTTACCCCTTTCAGCCTCCCTCAATAGGTCATCATACAGGGCGACCAATGCCGTTTCTGTACCATGGCGCGGCCTGAAACCCGACTGGAATGGATCCAGGTCATCTGTTTCATCCAAATGAGCCTGAAGCTGATCGGCCACCACCCTCTCCACCACTTTGCTGATGAAAGAAACATTGGCGACGGGCCTATAATTGCCAATTATATTCAGAAGTGAATGCACCTATGATGAGAGTGTCTATAGCAGCGATGGCGAACCTATGGCACGCGTGCCACAGCTGGCACGCAGAGCCCTTTCTGCAGGCACGCAAGCCATAAGTCGCTGGATCACTACTCGCCCCTGCGCAGCCAAATCTGAGATTTGCTGTGCTTCGACAGGTGGATCTGGAGCAGCTGGCGCTGGCGGCAGATCCAGAGTGGGGTCTCGAGGCCGGATTCCCCCTTCTGCCGCCACTTCCGGTTCCGCCGCCCCCACCGCCCGCTGGTTTTTTTTTTTCTTTTCAGTTTGGGCACGCGAGCCCAAAAATGTTTGCCGCCACTGGTCTATAGCAACACATATAAGGAGAACTGCTTTCAGCATTATTTATTCACCTAAGCAATATAAGAGGAACTGGTATGTTCCACTTGAATATTAAGATCAATAAGGCTCAGCAAGGAAATCAATAGCTGAATATAAATACAGTAGGACCCCCTTATCCACAGGATCAGTATCTGCTGATTCACATATCCACTTTCTGAAAATGGTAAAAATATTAAAAGAAAAATCACCCAAAATATGTACTTTTAATGATGAAGTTACCAGAACTAGCCACCAGAATGGGCCAGATACTATGCTATGTATAGAGTTCGCTATTAAAATAGTGCTCCACATTTTTCAGCATCCATGGGGTGAAGGGGCTTGGAACTGATCCCCTGTAGATACAGGGATCTTGCTGTATAGTATGGGATAAACATGTATGATTTTAAAAAAAGAAAAAAGATAAGACACGTGCCCAGAACAGAAGGACAAGAATGAATGCAGAACATATTAAACAAAATTCCTGTTCAAAAAACATCTTGATATTCTTGCCTTTGCTTCTTTTTAAAGTGCATTTTATAATAGTCTTCCATGTAATAAGGCAGGAAAGGACAAAATGAGGTCTCTGAAGGCTGTGGCATAAGAACCAATGTCCCAAAGTCCCTTTGGGCTTATATAGCTTATAGAAATTGAAGCTGAACACCAGCTATGTTTAAAATAAGGCCATAGACAAGAATAAATAGAAAATGTAACCATTTATCTCAGATGCAGTTACTCCAGCTGCTCAGAAAAGTAAGCAAACTTTGAGGAAGACTTACATTTCTATTCAGTCTCATGAAATGATCTATGTACTCTCTGAATCAAAAGATTGTATCCTTTAATAGGAAAGGAAACATTAAAATCCTGGGGCAACAAAAGACAGGCTCAGCTCTACAAATGGCACATGCAACGGTAGTCCCACAATCAAGTTATCCAATGACTTAAATCCTGAGGCAGAGACACTTGTGTAGTTCTTGTACTTGTCTCCTACCGTGACATACAGAGAAAACAAGAGAAAGAATAAAGTAAATTCCACGGGCAACAATGCAGACAATTCTTCAGGTTATCCCTGGGGAATGTTTCTGAATATTATTACAGCCCATTCGTTTTCTAATAATCCAAAACACTGGAAGCTCTAGATTCATCCCCAGGCTTGAGATTTACAATAATGAAGAACTAGCTTGCCATCACTTCCAAAACACTGTAAGGGGAAAAAAGAGAAAAGAAAAAACAAATCAAAAACAAATCAGCAATGAGTCAAAAAAATACTTATGTTCCATTAAACCTTGTTTCAGCCAATTGTTGGTTCACAGTTTCTGTTTCTTATGACATACTGCCACCTACTGACAATATCTACTCAGAAAGTTTTATGTACTACATCTGTCCCAATCAGACTTCTCTAAATTTCTTACATGAAGATTATGAAAGAAAAACGTTTAAAAGTTGGCAGTCACCTCATATAATGTTCCAACCTCCTGGTCTGGTGAAGGAGCAAAGGATTGATTTACATAAATAAACTGTGTAGGAAAGAAGAGAAGCATTGAAAAGTTATTTAATAGGCTTTAGAGACAGGGTGCATACTAACACAATAGGCATTTTCTTCAATTTACGACACATTGCCTTCAAAATGTTCCATGCCAAACATAAGCTCATTGCAAAGTACCAGCTCAACATGGATGAAATAAGGGTCACTGGTAATCAGTGGAAGGTTATCTTTCCATAGCACCTCAAAATTCTGTTGCCCCTTAGCTCTACCGAGGGCTATATTTGTGGGAGAGAAAGGAATGCACCTATACCCCCCCCCCCCCTTTGGACATAAGTTAAGACTTTACATACTGAATACAAAGATTGGAAGATCAAACTGCCTAGGGTTCCTGATCACAGAAACTATGTAAGTGTGTTCAGAGGAACATGCTTATGGCCTTCTCTTCAGAAATTCACACTCAATGCACAGAGTTGGGGCAAAGGTGGTAAAGGCATTGGGGCATAGCTTACATGAATCCTTGTCATGAATACAGCCCAACCCACACATTCAGGCAAATGCCTGAATTAACTCACCGAGTCACAAGGTTCCCCTTGACATTTAGTCCAGTCGTGTCTGACTCTAGGGCGCGGTGCTCATCCCTGTTTCCAAGCCATAGAGCCAGCGTTTGTCCAAAGACAGTTTCCGTGGTCACGCGGCCAGCGCGACTAGACACGGAACGCCGTTACCTTCCCACCGAGGTGGTACCTATTTATCTACTTGCATTTGCATGCTTTCAAACTGCTAGGTTGGCAGGAGCTGGGACAAGCGACGGGAGCTCACTCCATCACGTGGATTCGATCTTACGACTGCTGGTCTTCTGACCTTGCAGCACAGAGGCTTCTGCGGTTTAACCCTCAGCGCCACCATGTACCTCACTGACTAGAGAGCTAAATAGAAGAATGATGAACCTCCATCTGGCCCAAGAAAAGAGAGCTGTTGGGGGTTCCTACTACTTTTCATAGCTACCCATGTTTTTAGGCAACACGAAGAAAATGGAAGGATACACTGGCCCTGCAAACAACAGATTCAAGTCTATCTTTTCACCACTTACAAGAATTGCATCATAACTGCGGCCCCTTTGTGGGTAATTTCCAAGAAGGTGTTTGTGGAAGCTTCTGGAGAAGCCTGGCTGGGTTCAGTACATAAATGTACTGACTACTGTATGGTGTTGTTTCCAAAATTATGACATTATTTAAAGAACTAAGAATAAGCTGATGTTTATGAATTTTCAGTACTAAACACATAATTCTCTATTAAAATATTTCATTTCAAAACAATCATTTCTAAATGACTGTGTTAGCATTTGTGAACTAACGAGATCTCCAATGTGGAACAAGTGAGCATCTGGCCATGCAACATAAGCCATAAAATCTGCAGAATCCTTGCTTTGTTACAAGCCATGGGCTTGTGCACACTGCCCAATCACATCTGCCTGCAACAGGAGCAATTACGCTCTGTGTTTTCCTTAGTATGTCATCTGAATTCAGGTGTATTCTTTCTGCCCCAAGAAAAACAAGTACAAGACTCTCCAATTTGCTGGGAGACAAACAAAACAGGTGATTGTGCCCATATCTGGACGACACACTAAGCATCAACATATTGTTCAGAAATGAAAAAGGAAATACATACCAGCTGTTCTGAGGCTAATAGTTTGAGAAACTTTTTGATAAAGTCAATGAGGCCTTGGATCGTACGGGTTCTCTCTACAGTCCATTTCTTGGTCTTCATTATAGGAGTATCTCCAACAGCTTTGAGTAAAACATCAACTAGAAAACAGAATGAGACAAAATGTACATAAGAACAAACAGAACTAGTATACAGCATATGACTGAACTGCACTGCAAAGTGACTAGTATGGAGTAGAGAACGGGCAGAAGTAAAGCTTCCTGATCTACAGAAATCCTTCATGGCCAATAAAATTTCTGGAATCACAGAGTCTAACTGTGTCTATATATTAGTTTTACAAGAGTTCTGCACCCCACCTATGATCAGTAAATGGCAACAAGAGGCAGCAGAGTTGAGTATCATCTATACCTTGTAGTCATTTCAGCCTAAACCTCTGGATGACTTTCCTCAACATTTTCATGTATATACTCAAAAGCACAAGAAAAAGGATCATAAAGTAGAAGTCCTCCAAGCACCACCTTTTGAGATTGTTAACAAAAGGAAGACAGAAACCACGTAACAATGTGCTTCTTCTATCCACCATAAATGGTGTAGAAGAATATCCTGGTCAATGGTATCAAGAACTGCTACAATGTCTAGGAGATCCAACAGGCTTGCAAACTTCTCTTCATTCCTAGTTGCACACACATAGTGACTAAGACTCTTTTGTACCACAACCAGGTCTGCTTCCAGACTGAAGTGGTTCGGAATAAGTATTGTCCAACACTGTCTAGAACCAAGAGGCTACCACCCCAATACCTTTTCCAAGCAAAGTAAACATGGCATTGTCTGACAGTTATCCAAATTTGGCTTCTTCAAAAAAGACCATACTACTACTTCCTTCAAAGCTATGGGGACCTCATCATCCCTCAGAGTCATTACCCATCTCAAAAGTTCACATTCCAGTTGTGACCAATTACACAAAGCTGGGGAGGGCTGTGATATAACCACATGGTAGCTCATTCTTCTCAGAAGTTTGTTAGCATTCTGAGATTGCAGAAGCTGAACAGTCTACCTAATGTGATTACATGGTGCAGTATCTCTCTCATTATGTGAATAGAATAGCATCAAAGTCAGCATGGAATCACAAGCTTGATCTGCAAAATATCCAGCAAATTCATCACAGTAATCTTTCAACGGTTTACATTGTTTTACTGCACAGTTTATACCACAGTTTATACCCAGGTATCTTTGTTTCCTACTAAAATTCTTCTGAAGAAAATTGAACAGATCATGTTGTAGTGAAAAAGTAGCGTTTTTTATTATTGCCGCTGAATAAAATGGAACCTGTGCTATTTACAATTGCAATTACCATGAATCTTTTTACCATTGGGATCCTAACAATGTATTATTTTATTTCACTGCATTGGGTTCATACTGGTGGCCTAAATCATCAGCTCATTTCAAGATGTGACCGAGCCGTTTCCCAATAAGATAGTCAAGCAATCCCCAAGAGACCTTAAAGTCCACTAAGCTTTGTTTGTCTCGAGGGGCAGGCCCTCAAACTCGGTTGCCAGATCCTCCAAAGGTTATAGGCAGCCTGAAAGTCAAAGCTGATGACATAAGGAAGGCTCCTGTACCACAGATTACTTTCCCCAACCCAGAACATAACCCAGCATGTCCTGCAACACGTTCTGACAATATAATGTGTAATACAAGTCTGTAGTTGAAATGGCACTATTGAAATCATCATTTGCTCCTGAAAAAATAGCCGCAGTGACAATACTGAAGTCCCTCAAATGCAGTCTTCAACCCTACATCTACACTTTTATCAATTCAGGCAGGGAGACTGTTAAGCAGCAGACTGAATGTTGCCCCAACAGAATCTATTATGCCAGTCAAGACACTAAAAAAAGGCTGTTACATGGGATACCATAACTATTACAACCTAAAAGAAAGATGATACCGCTAAGAAAAAAATTAGCACTCCTCCCCTCTGTCTGATGTAGCCGGATACTGTAAGATATAAGTGGCTGAATACAGTGGTCCTGGGGACCAGTTCTGCCCCTGGGACCAGCACACATTGCACCTCTCAGCAAAATCTGGCAGCAAACTGCACCTCCATATTTTGATAATAACCTCAAGAAAAAAAAAGTAAAGCAAGTATAAAAATGGGCAGCATTTTCTATCTGTGTCAATGGGTTGGGTCTGCTGCTCAATATCAGTGGTGTTACTTCCACTCAATTTCAACAGGGTGGTGGTAAGAGGAGAGAACCTTGGTGAGGAGCAAAAGCAGACTGGGGAGCCTTATGCAGCCTTTGAACTGTATGTTGTCCATCCCCGCTTTGACAGAACTCAAGATGGACATGTCAGAAAGAGGTTAATCTGCTGCACCGCCATATCTAACTGAGTTTTGGTGACAGAACCAGACTGACACAATATCTGACTGCTGTTGTTGCTGCCATGTGCCTCAAGTCTCTCTGGACTTATGGTGATCCTATGCACTAATGATCACCAAAAGGTCCTACCTTGAACTAGCAGTTTGGAGGTGAAAAGGGCCGACGTAACATTCAAGAACAACTACAGACTAAACTACAAGCAAGCCACCAAAGTCACTGAAGCTGAGAGGAGGCCCTCACCACTGACAGGACTCTTAACATAATTGAGCACAGTTGGTGTCCACCCATAACCATCTTATCTTTCTCAATTCCTGGTCAAACATCCCCACAAACCAACATAAATAACACTGAGGAAGTGTCCTAGGAAGAGGCCTTGTCCACGAGAGTTCACATTAAAATACATTAGTTAGTCTTTAAAGTGCCACAGTGTTTTTTATGTTCTTTATTTTGCTTCTGTCTTCTTTATTTCCTTTTTTTTCTTTTGCCTTCTTTATTTTTCCTTTGTTTTTGCCTGTCCTGCTAGTACAGACTAGCATGGCTACCTCTTCTATAAAGAACATGAGTTACAGAGGCCTAGCCCGGAGAAAAGGAGAAGCCATTCGGAAGCACGACTGGCAGGCGATGACCCTAGAACAGGGGTCTGCTTGGAAACTTGACATTCAAGCCGGGCTGCGACGTGGGTGGCGGCCGATACTTGCGCCTGCCTGCCTGCCTGTCTTCCTCTCAGATCGGCGGCCAGATCTCCGCCGGGCCACTTACTTTTCTTCCGGGTGTCTCCAGGAGGTTCCTCGGTTACCGGGGAAACGGCGGGGGGAGGGGCCGGCTCGAGCAGCCCCGCCGGAGCTCCTGCTCCTCCACTTTCCGGCGTCTCTTCTTCAACGTCACCTCGGTCCCCTTCCTGAGGCGAACATGTACCGCTCGTCGCCGGCCCTGCAACCGGCAGCTGCCCGTCTTCGCCAGCCTCCGCCATCCTCCCTTCCAAACAGGCAGGAGCCACTTCCGCCCCGCCTCTCTCGCGCGCTCGGTTATAAACGCTTGTAGCGGCCACGTGATCGCACCGGCGGACGTTTGCCCCTCGCGAGCCGCCGTCCCCAGATTCCGTTCGGGGGAGGGGGCGAGGGAGATTTGAGGCGTCACGTGAGGGACGAGCGGCTCTGTCTCTTCAGGAGGGCTTGTGCGGGGTTTTGAAGGAGAGCCGCGGCGGCGGGGGCGGCGGGTGGGAGGGAGCTTCACAGTCGCCGGGCTTAGAGTGGGGGAGGGGGCAGACCCCCCCCCTCCCGCAAGGCCTTCTGGTTTCCTCGCCGCCACCATGATCAAAGCCATCCTTATTTTCAACAACCACGGCAAGCCGCGCCTCTCCAAGTTCTACCAGCGCTACGTAAGTGCCCGGCGTCGGGCTCCGGGGGGGGGGGAGGGGGCCGCGGGAGGAGGGCTGCGGCGGACCTCTGTGGCCGTTGTGGCTGAATGGCGACGCTGTGAGCTGGTGGGGCCCAGAAGGCTGTGTCGTTCACAGTCTTGCGAACCTGAGGCTGCGTGGTCTTTACTGAGTCAGTCCATCTCACGCTGGGACTTCCTCTTTTCCTGCTCCCTCCCTCCCCCTTCGCCTAGCGTTCTTGGCCTTGTTTTCCTGTCCGAGGCACGGTGGCCGCAGCTTCCCCTTTGCTTCCTTGAAGGGGAGGCGCCCGCCCTGGAAATGGCTTTGCCCTTTCTTGTCAGCAGCACCGCCGCCTCGGCCGCCTCCGGGCGTAGTCACGGCCTCTTCGCCTCGCAGCCCGGCCGGCGCCCAGCCCGGGACTCAGAATTGCTGGTCGCCAAGAGCGGGCTTGGCTTACCTTGGCTTGGCCTCCCGTCCTTTTGCGACGGCCCCATTCCGGTAGTGCCGGTCCTCCGATGGCCGGCGAATGGCCTCGCGCGATTAAAAACGGCGTTAAGCCAAGGGGAGGAAGCCTGGGCTCGGGAGGGAAGCCTCGTCTCTACGCATAAACAGATGCCTTCTCGTGGGGCAGGGCTTTCCTTTCTGACTGATGGTGGTTCTTCAAGGCTAGTATTAAGTCGCACGAGATGACCCGGGTTCAGAATCCAGAGATGAGGAAAATTTATTTTCTGGAGTTACAGCTCCCATCATCCTACAGCCAGCCTGGCTGTTGGCCATCCTGCTTTCTGCGGATAATGGGCGAGCTGCAGCCCTCCCAAAGTTTCCTCACCTCTGACTGGATGCTCTATCTTTTGCATACAAAGCATATTCTTTGCCAATGAGTTAATGCTCCTTCCCCAAACTCATGCTTCTTTATAACTATAAAGTTCTCTGTCTGTCTTTTATATTATTATTATTATTTATTATACTTATATACCGCCCATCTAGAACATGTCTACTCTGGGCGGTTTATACAAAAAACAAAAATACAGATATAATAAATGAAAACATAAATACATTAAAAGATGGGGACCAATTTTACTACAAGAGTCCAAGATGGGGAAAAAGGAAAAGAAAAGAAAAAAGTAATTTTATATACAGTATTTATATATATTTATATATATTTTACAATATATATATATTGTAAAATATATATAAATATATATACTGTATAGGGAGAGGCTGGCAGCCATGAAGCTTATTTTGCACACAAGAGGAGAAACTAGAAACTATTGTTAAATGAGGCTGTATTCTCATGTTACTTGGTAGTGAGGCTCTTTTCTAGTTGGTGATACGTGATAGTTGCCTCTTGCGATGAAGCTTATTGCTGATCCTTGTGGATTATTAAAAATTTAGTGCCTATGCTGTTTGGCAGATACACAGGGAAGAACATAGCAAATGAAACACAAGTGTACATTTGTTAGTATCCTGGTAGGAAAGACATGGCATGCCTTTCAGGATTTTACTCTGCAGCTGCTGGGGAAGAGCAGTTCTCTTCATGTTCTCAGTCTTCAAGAAAGATATGTCATTTTGGGTAGACTGTATTTTCTTCTTTCGTGTTTGTAGTATCTTGGATTTACAGAAATGCATTGTATTTCTCAAATAAAGTTGCATATACATCATGATTCAGGGGAGTGTTTGGTTTTAAGTGTTTTTGTGCTTGAATCAGACCGTGTCTCCATTTGGGCTGTTTTGTAATTGGCTAATTCATTTCTCTCTTCCGCTGGGCTTGCCTTTGCATATCCATACTTTTCCATTTTGGGCGAGTCATTTTAACGAGGGGGGGGGGAGAAATGTTTTGGTCCAGCTGGTTTTGAAGAAAGTGTTCCTGTATCTTTATAAATTGAATTTTTATACTATGGGAAATTTAGGCAGCTTTCATCCACTAATTGGGAAAATTTGTAAAATTCTCTTTGTGAAAATATAAGGGGCTAGATACACCCCTGATTTTGTTTTTATGTGGTGAATTAAGACTATGAAGATTTTGACAGTGCTTAGCATGACTTTCTGTGTGGTTAATCACTTAAATTTAATGTTTTGATTTAATAATATACTAGAAAAGGATAAATTCCTAATGTAGTGTGTAGTGACAGAATTGTGATAAGTTTGCTTATAAATAAACTTAGTTAAAATGGTGCGCTTTTCCCAAAAGACAACTTGAGACGTTGATTGAAGATATTTTCAAATAATTCAGTTTTAGCATTTTTAATGATACTTTAACTACAATGTTGCTATTTTTTCATTTTGCAGTAGGAAGGAGATAGTTCTGTGCATTAATGTTTTGTCTGATAAACATTTTGCTTTTCATTTTTATTTTTTCTTAGTTTGTTTTCTGTACAAGATACAGTGTGGGGAAAAATACTTGTACTCATATTTGGCCTTTTCTCTGAGAAGCTCAAGGCAGTATATATTTTATCAATGATTCTGTGAGGCAAGGTGGTCTGAAATGGGGTATATGTGGCCCTTCATACTGTGTCGGACTTCCAGCTCCTGTAATCTTTGCCACGGTACCAATGAGAACTGGAATCGACATCATCTGGAGCAGTGGCTTATGATTGCACAGTACCTAGGTTCTACAATTGTATTTAGAAACATGAATTACATATTGTACATTATTACAATAATTTTATTCTCTTTGTTTTTCCAGAGTGAAGATACACAGCAGCAAATTATCAGAGAAACGTTTCATTTAGTGTCAAAACGGGATGAAAATGTTTGTAACTTCCTAGAAGGGGGATTGTAAGTATTAGAAATAGTTTTGCGTAGTATATAAAGATTTTTAAATTGATTCAAAAGTGAAATACAAAACTCTGTAACGGTGGATTTTCCTGAGACTGAAAATATGTACTTCATGAGATAATATCTGACTCTGAAGACTTGCTACATCAGTAAATAAAGATTCTGTATAGTAACAGAAAACAGATTTCCTGCCAGAATCTTCAGGTTTAAGATATAAATGATGTATATGGTCGTGACACTTATAAATGGACAGATGACCAGAGTTGTCCTTGATGCCATGATTGCTGATGCATTACCACTATTTTCTTGAGGAGCATCCGAATGAAGGGGTTGCATTCATATCTAAGAAGTCTCATAAATATTTGCAGCTCTGACACTGCAAAGGGAATAAATTCAGATTATGAGTTTACATAATTGAGTCATACCTGCTCAGTCTTCATGAGCTGAAAAATTTAGCTGTTTTTTTCTGTTTGAGTAGTTACCTTCAGCCTATTTGATCGTTGACAATCTCATGCAGTAGTCATGCAGTGGAATTCTACATATAACTGCTGGATAGCTCAATAATTTCGGTATCTGGCTGCAGAGCCATAGGTTGGAAGTTCGATTCCACTGTGCCCCCTTGACAGCGGCTGGACTCGATGATCCATCGGGTCCCTTCCAGCTCTACAGGTCTAAGATTATAAGATTTATTGCTGTTGTCTATAGTCTTACTGAAGATGAATTACTATTCACTAATGTGGTTGAAATGATTAGTTCCAATGTGTTCCTTAATTGCTTTCTGCCACAATTACAGTTAATGTTTTCTTGCCTCTTAAATTTTTTTTAGCCAGTAACAAAGAGAACGTTGAATGTTGGTATTAGTGCTTTGATGCTTACCTTGCTCTGTTTTAGATTAATAGGTGGATCTGACAACAAGTTAATATACCGACATTATGCCACACTGTATTTTGTCTTCTGTGTTGATTCTTCAGAAAGTGAACTTGGCATTTTAGATCTAATACAAGTAAGTAATACACACAAGTAAGTAAGGAACTTATTACGGTTTTAGTTGTTATGTGCCATCAAGTCAGAGCCAGCTTGTAGTGACCCTAATATAGTTTTCAGGGTAAGCGGGATGTTTGAGGTGTGGTTTTACCAGGTCCAACCCCCCACCCCCACACACACCAAGTTTCCATGACTGATTATGGACTTGAACTAATCTCCTGAATTGCAGTCTGTCACTCTATCCACACCACACTAGGTTTTTCGTACGCCATTGAAATGTTGACCACAACCTCATTATGTAGTTACACTGGTAGAATAGGAATCATGTAACTCACAATGGCAAATTGTTGCTAATTAAAAAGTTCCCATTTGGATTCCTAATTGTTTGACAATTGGGTGCTTGTCAGATGACCAGGAATCCAGGCGGGACTTGTTAATTAGTGGCAATTTCCCATTATGATTTATGACATTGCCCTTCCACCAGCATTAATTACATAACCAGATTTTAACCATTGATCTTTGAATGTTTTCAGTATTTGATGATGAAGAGTGCTGTATATTATAATATATAAGCTATAGGAAACCTAGAATGAAATACTTCTCTTGCTAAAAATCTTTCAGTGGGCTGATGCATAAACTAAAAGTTGTGTATCTTTGAAACTTCTTGGTATTAATATTAAATGGTTTTTAGTATGAATACTGTATGGTAAGACAATGTTTTCTTTACAGTTAGCATTAATACATATGTCAGGAAAATATACTGCCACATAGTTTTACTACTTTGTTCTCCAGATTAATACAAAGGAGCTGGAATTCTGTTATTAAAGGGCTGAAGTTCCTTTAAATACTGGGTGCCTTGGAGAGCTGTTTACTGACTTATCATCTTATTTTCTTTTCAGTGCCTATAGAGTACTGATCCATAAAAGTAATAATTTTTAGGAGAAATAAAGTCCTGTCGATTTTGCACAGCAAAAGAAGCATTAGTAGGCAGAAGGGAAGGGGTGAGCAAAATGTGGTCTCCTGGCTGTGTTTCTGCCCTGAGGCCTCCTCACATCAGGGGTTCTGCCTTAAAATGGGGCACAGGAGTGTCCAAACCTTGAAAAAAAAAAGGTTTTGGGTTTTTTTTAAATCCACAAGCTAGAAGTGCAATTGTATTTTTCAAATTTTAGGGGATTGGTGCAGCCCTGGAGGGTCCTGGTTAGATAAATGTTCTCCAGACACTCTTTATTTGCCCACCCCTACTCTAATTCTCAGTGTATTCTTCTAATACTTTTTCAAGCAAATATGCAATCTGTAGCACTGAGTTAGTGGTCTATACAGTGAAATGGCATTGTGCAGCTGCTTTTGCAGAGTTGTTCCTAAAACTACAGTATGGCAATTGGATGCAAGTACGTAGTGGGACTAGTATTTGGAAATATATATATAGAATTGCACTGTATATTTAGCTATTTTAGCTCAATGAGTTAGGTATATGGTTGGAGAACTGTTCTGGGGTAGAATACAAAACTTAATCAGCAATAAAAACCCACTGCTGATGCCATCATCAGTGTGTGCAGTTGTAACTTTATACAAGAGGATTTTGGCCAATATATGCACTTGCTATGTTGGTTTTACTATTTTATTAATATGAATTGTAGTAAATGGGTTGAAAGTTAAATTGGACTTGCTTCCTATCAACATTGAGGGAATAATTTTGTCCTGACATAGATTCAACTGTTTAAATCTAAAACTAACCCAGTCTCTTTATTTGTCTTTGTTTTAACAGTACAGTGGGGTCTCGACCTACGGAATTAATCCGTATTGGAACGGGGTCCGTAGGTCGAAATGTCCGCAGGTCGAAAATGCATTTCCCATAGGAATGCATTGAAAACCATTTAATCCGTAACTGGCCCAGGAAACCCCCACACACACACACACAAAAAAAAAATTAAAAGGGAACTTACCTTTCCGAAGCCTTCCAGGGGTCCCCCACCGCCGCCATCACCGCTGCCGGAGGACTCTGAGGGCTTCGGCGCCACTGCCGGAGGCCTCTCGGAGGTCCCCCCCCCCCCCCCGCCGACGCAGGCTTTCCCAGGGTGGACCGGGCCTACCAGGGGAGGGCTTCCCCCGGTAGGCCCGGTCTACTCCCCAGGCTTTCCCAGGGAGTAGACCGGGCCTACCGGGGGAAGCCCTCCCCTGGTAGGCCCGGTCCACCCTGGGAAAGCCTGCGTTGGCGGGGGGGGGAACCCCCGGAGGCCTTCCCCACCGCCATGGGAGGCCTCTCGGAGGTTCCCCGCCGCCGCCAATCGTGCCTCCGAAGCACGATCGGCGGTGGGGGTGGACCTCCAAGAGGCCTCAGATGGCAGCGGGGAAGGCATCCGGAGGTCCCCCGCTGCCGCCGGGAGCCGAGCCACACCGGGCGATCCCGGCCATGCTTGGACTCCTGGACTTCCCCCGCCGCCGCCGCTGCTGCTGGGAGCCGGGCTTCGGAGGCACTATCGGCGGGGGGGGGGGGGGGACCTCCAAGATGCCTCCCATGGCGGCGGAGAAGCCCTGGAAAGCATCCGGAGGCAGATCCGCGGCCTACGGACTGGAAGGGGGAGGCGGGGAAAGCGCCAAATTTGAATTTGGCGCTTTCCCCGCCTCCCTCTTCTGGTCCGTAGGTCGATTCTCCGGCCACAAGTCGAAATGAAACTTTGCGGCCAGAGAAGTACGGATCTCGAAAAGTCGTGGAGCCGTCTGTAAGTCGAGATTCCACTGTAGTAACTGGGATTAAGTCTTATTGAAGTTGGTGTTCCTTCTGAATGAATATGTACCAGACAGGGCTGTAAAATAGCTATGTAAATGCAACTTATACTTGTTTCTGTGCATAACAATTCTGAAAAAACTGATTTATCTATGTAAAATTTTTTGGGTTCTCTGTATAAATTTCAAATAAAGCACTAGAGGGAGCACTTATGTAAACTTCCATATTGCACTGAAACAATGAATATTCTCTTTTAACTCGAGTAGTACAAAATTTAGTGTTCCTTTGGTATAGCAATTCTTCTGCAGTAGCCTCCATCTTCCTTTGCTGTTAAAATAAGATTAAACCTGTATAGTTTAAGTTTCTTTGATAACCCTGACTTAACTTAAAGCCTCCATACCGCTGCTGGTGTTTAGAAAGCTCACACTAGTGTCTGCCTACATAACAGTGTAGTGGACCTTTTGTGTACACTAGACAATGTTCACTTGCACATGAATTAACTTCTTTTAGGCTTATTCTCATCTGATTTGAAATTATTTGCTTGCTTTACTCTTTACCATGCTCATTCTCTACAACTTGAATAAGGATTATAGCCAAGTGTGTAAATATGGGAAATTCAGATTAAAAGCCCTAGGTATGAAACCCACAAATTGGATTCTCTTTCTAGCCTGCAGAGCTATTATAAAGCTAAAAGACCACAGCAAGCTTTTTGGAAGATGGGAGAGATTCAAATGAAAGAAATAACATTACATGTTCTTGCTGCTTAATTTTATTAACAGAAAAGACACAATCTATCTTGTTCCTTGCCAAAAGAAAACTAAATTGGACTTCTCTAACTCAGGTTTAGAAGTCTGAAATGATCATTCAAATTACCAGTGTAAAATGGAGTTAAACCTGCAGTGTATTGTGCATGTGTATGACCTAGTGGGCCAGTATTGGGAAATTAACACTTTAAACAGTGGTTTCTGTGATGTTAGATATTAAATTATAATTTAGCAGTAGGACAATGAGTAGTCTCATTTCTAATATTGCTGTTTGCTGAAGTACTCTTTCATTTTGAATCTTGAAACCTGTTTGTCCTGAAGGGAACAGATGCAGCCTATTACCATGTAAACTGATACGTTGACTGTGTAGTGCACACATCTCCAGTCTTCTAGATAACAACAAAAAACACAAAGACCAAATGTGCATCCAAAATATGACAAGAAACAAAACATTCCAACTTTGTGATTGAAGCTGGCATGAACATGAAAATATTTCATACTTTACTTTATTTTATCCTAGGTTTTTTGGGATGCACATTTGCTAGTTTTGGTTTTTGCTGCTGTCAGGTACCTCTCTGAAATATGTGTGGCAGAGATGCATGTTACAGAATAACTGGGTGGTAAAAAGGTTAGCATAAGCAAGAGTTGCTTAACAAGGCTGCCTTAGACTCTAAGGCTTAGAGTACACAATATTTAAGCTGATAGAAGAGCTTAAGTACTGTTTGAAACAGTCTACATCTGAGCAAGGAGCAGGAATGTTAAGCTATGTTGGCAAAGTTCAAGCTTGTATAATGCAATAGCAATGTGCTGGAGAATCAGCTTTATCAACCACACATGTAGAACAGATACATCAGACTTCCCAAATTCTGTATGATTGTGTTATTTTTGCCAGATTTGCAGTTTGTTCATAATAGAATGGGAATGTTGTTAAACTTTGACTCCCTGCAATTTTTTAATTTTTTTTTTACTTCTAGGTATTTGTAGAAACGTTAGACAAGTGTTTTGAAAATGTCTGTGAACTGGACTTAATTTTCCATGTGGACAAGGTATTGTGGGGAACTGCTGCAATTTGCATTGAATATATTCTGCTGACAGGAAACATTTATTGTATCTGTCCTGCCAAAAACAATCCTACTCTTATTCAAATGTCACCCTTTAGATCAGCTAAAGGTAAAGTAAAGGTAAAGGTTCCCCTTGACATTTAGTCCAGTTGTGTCCGACTCTAGGGCACGGTGCTCATCCCTGTCTCCAAGCCGTAGAGCCAGCGTTTGTCCGAAGACAGTTTCCGTGGTCATGTGGCCAGCGCGACTAGACACAGAACGCCGTTACCTTCCCACCGTGGTGGTACCTATTTATCTACTCGCATTTACATGCTTTCGAACTGCTAGGTTGGCAGGAACTGGGACAAGCGACGGGAGCTCACTCCGTCCCGTGGATTCGATCTTACGACTGCTGATCTTCTGACCTTGCAGCACAAAGGCTTCTGCGGTTTAACCCGCAGCGCCACCACGTCCCTTTAGATCAGCTAGTAATTTTTAAAAATGTAACCTGGAGCACAAAATTTACTGTGGTTTTAAAGATTTATCTGTGAGATTTGTAAAGTTTAAGCAGTAGAAACATGAAGTTTAAAAGAAAAAGATGTGGAAAGAAAATTGAGAAGTGCTCGCCATCCCAGTATTCTTACAGCTTGATGGATGTTTTGAGAATGAGAAGAAATAATCTGCTTAATGGTACAAGCTACAGTTTTCTATAAAGACCAAAATATTTTGTTGAATTGTTGTCAAAGTTTTTTCTACATGAACATGGTGTTAGCTTTTGTGCTGCCAAGTTTATGATAATTTTTGGTGCATACCATTTTTCTGTCAGCCATAAGTAAACTAGTTGTTTTCTGTATACATTCTCTTGTTCTCATTTGACACCTCTGATAGTTCCTCTGAGTATATTAGCTTCTTCCAGGAAAGTAGACTTTGAGAGGAACAGTGAATGGTTATGATGGCCAACAAATCTTTCTTCCCCACACCCCATTTTCCTGGCAGAAGTCTTCTTCCTTTTTACTGATTACTGGTATTCTTACACATCTGGATTTGGAAAAGAATGAAGAAATGGGAAACTTTTGACCTTCAACTTTTAAGAAAGCTTTTTGAAATATTAACTCCCTTTTTTCTTGAAGCTGAAGTGAGATTTCTGTACACCAAGCCACCCTCCCACATAACCTATGTCCTCTGTGTTCTAGATTTCTGCAAATCTCTTCCTTGCCATGTGATTTGAAATATGAAAAATACTGCTATTAGAATGAATCATACACTTGAGCACAGTTTCTTGGAAATGTATCACTCCTGAAAATTCAGCGTAATAAGTCATGACATGCAAATGTTCTGAGTAGCTTACGTGGGAGTTTGAAATGCTGTTCCATCTGGATGTGTTGTACAATACTGCTCAAAACATATATGATAAACTTAAATATTTATAACTGTATTCTATGTGTATGCAAAGTATAACATCAGCCTTGAGCCAAAGTATTTCAAGGCTCATGAATATAATAATTTCAAAAATGTTCTTACTATATAGTGTGAGAACTTTAGTTAATTGGGAAAATTTCAACATAGCTCCTTGTTTCATTCTTCCCTGATTTGCTTTTCCATTGTATTGTCAAAAACAGTTAGAAGAATTTGTTTACATTGGTATTTGTATAGCAATGAATGAAGAAATGCCCAGTGTGAAAAGCTGGGAAGCATAGGACTAACAGTGTAATCATTCTGTGATCCTTTCTCAGTGCTTGCAAACTGTAACCAGAATGGTTATTGATTTTTAAAGGTCTTCAATGACAGGTTTGCAGCTTTGTTCTGAATAAATACAGTAAATGAATCATATTTGTCAAAAAAATGAAATAATATTTTAGATTTTTCAGTAAAATGAGAAAAAAACAGTAACTGCATTTTCTAGGTCCTTATCATAAGTGTTAGCTCTCTGTAACTTAAATATTTCATGTTACTAATTACACAGTAAAAAAATAGTTTTATAACTTGGGGAAACTTGTTATAATAAAATATTAATGACGTATTTGCTTAAATTGTGCACCTTGAATTTATTTTGTGATCTTTTTAGGTCCATAATATCCTGGCTGAAATGGTGATGGGCGGAATGGTTTTGGAGACAAATATGAATGAAATTGTCACCCAGATTGATGCTCAAAATAAACTAGAAAAATCCGAGGTAAAAATGAAAACTATTAAAGCTAGTTGGTGCATGATCATACAACACGCATGATCTGAAATTGTCATTTATCTTTTAGTATTGCCTTGTATTCAGCTACTTGTATTGCTGTAAATGAGCGTTTAGTATGTAGCATGTAAAAATAAATAATTGAACATTCCCTCTTTCCTTCTTTCAACTTCATATCTGCTGTTGGCATCTGTGTACAGAAATATTTCTGAGCTTCCTTCAGTCAAGGCCGCTGCCTCCTATAGCTTCTTGGCTGGTCTTAATTTCTGACATACAGTGGTGCCTCGCTAGACGATGTTAATCCGTTCCACGAGGATCGCTGTCTAGCGAAAACATCGTCTAGCGAAGCACGTTTTCCCATTGGAATGCATTGAAATCGCTTCAATGCGTTCCAAGGGAAAATGCAGTCGTCTAGCGAAAATTTCCCATAGGGAAACATCGTCTAGCGAGTGCGGGTCCCCATAGGAATGCACTGACAGCTGCACTGACAGCTTTTCACCACTAGTCGGCGCACTCCTATGGGGAAACCTCATCGTCTAGCGAAAATCGCCATAGGGAAACATCGTTTTGCGAAGCGCAGTAGCGCTCGCAAAAAGGCATCGTCTAGCGATTTCCTCGTCCTGCGAGGCAATCGTCTAGCGAGGCACCACTGTATTAACCACCAGCTTGGAGCTATACAATTTGATGGGTTTGGTATCTAGTACTTTTATGATCTAGAACTATTTTACCATCTTAATGTTATAGACCAGATTGTCTGGAGTTATGTCAAGTGTCTTTTAAATCAGTAGGTATCTACAAATAGATGTTGTCTTTTCTTTCCCATAAATAATAATGAAAAGGCTGTATAAATTGAGCTATACAAAACTGTAGGCTCTTAGGGTGAAATTAAATGAGACTTTAAGCACACGATAATGTTTATCTCCAGTTGTTTTTAAAATGTGACAACCATGGGAAAAGAAATTTTCTCCAATGCTACTTTTCTTTCTATGTTGCTGTTTGCTGTGGGAGTAGCATTCCTATGAATGTGGATCCCTTTGAGGGCAAATTGCACCTTTAGTTATGTGTTTTATGTCTCATTTAGTCTTCATATATAAGTAGGTATAATACAAACTGGCCAAAATCTTGTTGCATAGTGTAGTAATAGCACTAGAGCAGGTTCATCGAATTAATGGGGATTTGGTAAGTCATAAGTTCCAGTGATTCAAATGGCCCTAATCTAACTGACTTATAGTAAATTGCAGTAGGCCCATTTGATTCAATGGAACTTATAAAGGAGTTGAATCACTCAAACCCCACTGATTCAGTGGGCCTACTCTAGTGTAATTTACTGTGCTAAGCAGCAGAATTTTGGTCATTAGTTCCTTGCACTGTTAACAAAAGAATGTGATGTGATGTTTTTGAGTGTGCTGACAGAATTTAGTAGCAAATTTCCTAGCTATTTGCCTTGACTTACACAATATTGCTTCTCATTTGCAATTTGGCTGGACATTTCCCTTCACTTTGTTTATCTAATATACCTACTTATAAATGCAGGACAGCACTGGCAGAGAAGCACAGAAATTGGGTAGTGCGTGATATGATGCATGGCAATATGCTGGTGCAAGAATATTAACAAAGATGAGAAAAATTGGACTCAGATTTGAGTTATATAAAACATAGGAGAACCATGTTAAGTTCCTCATCTCTTTTGAAGCACAGTTTTTTAAAAAATAGAACTTGCTCTCACAATTTGTGGTTTGAATGATTAACTTGTTAAGCTTCAGTTTTCAGTTAATTATTTCAAGGAAGCTACTTCAGTAAAATAGACCAGGTCAAATTCCATTTCCATTGTTTCATCTACTCAGCTTAATATTTTTTTCCTGAGTATGTAATACACAATTTGAAAGAAGAACAGCAGAGTAATTGGATCATAAAGACTTGAGCTGTACATGCTACAGAACAAAGGAAAATCAAAAATATGAATTAAGACAAGGAAATCTGTGAATACACAAGATGGTCCGTTTTATGCAATCTGGGCTATCATTTTGAACAGTTATTTATTGACATATAAACTTGTAATCTCAAACATGGGCTGCCACCAGCCAAAGTGGTCCCTTTCCTTAAGCAGAGGGTATGTGCTTTGATTATCCTCCTGTCAGCTATAACTCTCCATGCCATGCTGTGCACCATTCTGGAGTGTCACCTGACCCTTAGAAAAGTACTATATTGTGATGGAAGGGATTGCAGTGGGAACAGATGGACGAGAAAGACCTGGCACACATACAAAGCACTTCCCAAAATACAAGTTATTAATTTGAATGGGCTCTGTGAGCTGTTTGTTTTTCAACACAAAGATATTAAAAAGCAATTTACCACATCTTTTGTGGCTGAATTTTACTCCCCTATTGGTGGGTAAACGTCTTAGAAAAAAGTTGAAGATTCTTTCAGATGAGAGTTAGTATTTTCCAAGTGAATTTGTACAACATGGAGCAATTTTAGTTTTTCACTTCTGATACTTGTTGGGCAGAAATTTGCGAGCCATTTGGAATCGAGCTAATAAAGTTTTAGGCATTTGGTAAGAGGGACGTGGTGGCGCTGTGGGTTAAACCGCTTGAAGCCTCTGTGCTGCAAGGTCAGAAGACCTGCAGTCGTAAGATCGAATCCACGCGACGGAGTGAGCCCCCGTCGCTTGTCCCAGCTCCCGCCAACCTAGCGGTTCGAAAGCATGCAAAAATGCAAGTAGATAAATAGGTACCACCTCGGTGGGAAGGTAAACGGCGTTCCGTGTCTAGTCACACTGGCCACGTGACCACGGAGGATTGTCTGCGGACAAACGCTAGCTCTATGGGTTGGAAACGGAGATGAGCACCGCCGCCTAGAGTCGGACACGACTAGACAAATTGTCAAGGGGAACCTTTACCTTTTTTTAAGAGGAACTAAAGAGTGAACATTCGGGATGTGGGTTTGTCAGGCACTATCAGTGACATGGAAGGTGTCTTCTGAAAAAAAACGGATAATTGCAGTGTTCTTGTAGTGTTCAGCTGGGTGTGAATTTGGTCGTTTTAAGTCAGTCTTCATTTTTTCAAACCACCTGATCTTTTCTAGTTCTTTCCATTCTTCTCTTTACAGACCTTTATCTTTCAGTCTCCCAGACAGGACAGGTAGATACAGGTATTGCCAATTTTCAGAAAAAAAATGTGCTTCTATAATATAAAGGGAAAGCAAAATGATGTCAAAGGCAATAATGAATCAGGCCAGACTCAAAAATTATGTGTTGATAAACCCATATTAGTCTTTGTAGCCTACTTTTTGTGCTAGTTTCCCTCATCTTTTATTGCCTGTAGTGTATTTACTAGATTGTCATTAACTTCATATATTTTTATTTTTACTTTTCTCCTTCATTAGTGTTCAGCTTTAGAAGTTATTACTTTTTAAAATGTAATTGTATTATTTGTGTGCTTACATTATTGACAAATCTAGTTCACCTGTTGCAGGTATGATGCTCCCAGTTGTTTAATGGCAATTAAGCAATAAGAAACAGTACAGAGGATTTTATGGGCCCTTTTCCTTCCTGGTGTTTGAAGCCTCAACACTTGGTTTAACTGTATCTAGGATGTATGTCAGCAATAGTTCAGGCTTTCTAGGATTTTTTAACCAGACTGTGAAAATGTTTTAAAAATTGATTTCAAATCCTGGTAAGGTAAGGCAAACTTGATAATTCTTAACTGCAGTTAACATAATTGTCAATATAACACTTTAAAGGAGGAAGACCATAGGGAGTTCATGTCCAGAAGAGGGAGAGAGTCGACGTACATCACTCTGTGACTCACTTCCATTTGATTAATGCTGGAACTGAACTGTTAACATCTGGATGCCCTGACCAAAAATGCAGTAATACAAACCACAATATTTGTCTGTAAATGCAGACTTAACTCTGAAAACATGAATCTCATGAAGCTTTTGTGCAAATGAAGGCTACGTCTGTTTATGCAAAGGGCAGGAGTCTTGTATTTCTGTCAATTTAACTTGTTGCTGCAGCCCCTCCTACTGCATTGAACACTGTTCTAGGCCCTCAGGAGTGGCTTTTAGGGAATTGCATTGCATTGCAGAAGGAAAAAAAGGGGGAAAGCCCCAACACATGACAAAGATGTAAATAAGATACAAGGCTAAATTTTTGAGGGAGTGCATTTTTCATTTTTTGTTTGAAGAAAAACTGCTGAAAAGCTTTTACTAGATGAAGGCTTTGAAATTAACAGTGGGGACGTTTTCAAGTGAATGTAAACAACAAAGCATAAAAATGTGTTTTGTGAAAAATGTGGCTATCATAAAAGACACCATATTTGCTTCATTTTCCACACTGCATTGCGGATGGGTGGATGAAGTAAATGAACACAGGCCTAATACCAGTTGCAGTTGATTATAAAAGTAACTATAGTGCTACTAAAATCTTCTGTTTGTATGAATCAGTTGTCTTTTATTGTAAGCCTCCCCAAAATCTGTTCATCACAGAGTGACATATAAATGTTGATATATAAATTAACCCTTTAAAACCATCCTTAGATCACATTTTGAGATGATGATTAGATGATATTGCAGGCAAGCAAAGTTTGCAAAAATTAAGAAAAATTAAGACCCAGTATTGGTACTTGAGCCAGCATGAATATCCTGGGACCAGCTGGGCTGACTATGTTCACTGTAGCATCTGGATTTTAAAGAAAAAAATTATAGTCAGGGCCAGGCAACAGGGCAGATACATAGTTATTATTAAACTTTTAAAACATAATTCTTTTCTGTCATAGAATAGTGCTAACTATCAAATGAGACCATTCAACCCCAGGTCAGCTAGCTCCATTTTATCCCTGTAGTCATTGATTTAAGTCAGTTTAAAATGTAGAACTTAACATGTTCAAAGTGTTTCCTTCTGTATCAGGATTGGCAAATGATGTTCTTTCTTTGCTCTAATGTAACTGGGAATGGGGACAGAATGGTAAAGGGTAGAAAGGGACTAAAGTGAAAAGAGAAATACTGTTTTCTTCACAGCTCAAGTAACACATGTAACTGTCTAAACATAACACCACTAAATCAAAAATAGCTAACTGCACTACAGGTAATAATATACAAATTATTATGTGGGGTAAGTGGTTTTGAAACATTTTATGGGGTAAGTGGGCTACAGTATCACAGGTGAAGTGGCAAGGGAAATTGGCATATACTATGCTTCAGATGGGTAATGTATTTATAGCCGTTTGTGTAGGATTTTCTGTGACTGGTTACTTTTCCTGAGCAGCTTCTTAACAATACCCACCAAGCCAGAAGTGCCATGTACAGAAGAAATGAAAGAAAATGGAAAATAGGAAATGTAGCATTCACAGTTTTATGTCTTTTAAATGCCAGATCAATTGTTAACTGTTCTGGTAGTGAAGAAGAAAATCTATACTGCATCATTATATTAACTTGGAAAGGAAAGGAAAATCAGTTAATATTGTACTTCATTTTAATACAATAAAATTCTCTGAAGAATTCATTCTGAAGTAATTTTAAAATATCAGTATCTAAAGATTGCTTCCAGTTAAACTTGGCACAGTAGCTTATGTCACTACATTTGACAGTATTTAGGGTGCAGTCTAACAATAACAAAACCAGAATACATAGATCCATGCTGTAACTGCAAGTTAGATAATGAGCAACCTAACCAATTCACTTATTACTCCTTGACATTTCCCCCAAACTACAAAATCATTGTATGACATAAGAAAAGGGGCTTTAATTTGTGTTTTTGTATTTGTATAGTATTCCTCTATTTTACTTTCTGCTCGTACATATTCTGTTTTTATTTTTGGGTCTGGCAACTTAAAGGAGATGACAAACAAAAAAAATTTAAAAAAAATATCATGCCCATCCATTACTATCGCTGTGATTCAAGTGCTTGAAATTTCCAAGAGTATGTCTTAAGTCTTCTATCTGTTTGGCATTTTGATATACTTGCAGACTTCATTTTGTTTTTTCTCTAATTCTGTTCATTTATTTAACTTCATGAGAAGAGAACATGACCATTCTTTTATATTCTGTACTGCATCCTTCCATCCTATTCATAACCCTGCTGCTTTGAATCATACTTGTTCTGGGATCAAGGGTTGATACAAAACACCAGCAGCTATGATATACAAGTATCAAACATGTTGAAGAAGTCATTTTTAAGACAGGTGCATATTAAAGGAATTGCCTTATATAATGAGCAGAATCTCTTGGGCAGTTAATCTGTCCAGTTGTCTTGTAAGAAAGACTTGGAAGGAAGCTGGTACAATATGATTTGGGGGACAATTTAAGGTTGAATGAGAAAAGTACTTTTCCTCTTAATGAAACCTATGTAACTTGCCATGTAACAAAGGAAAAACAGCACACAACTTCCATATTACTAAATAGTGTCCTGAAAGCATACTCAAACTATGCCTTGTATTGTTAAATGTCCCTTGTTTTGTATCTTGAAGGAACACTGCTTTTCAATTTGGTGTTAACTGGATGAATGTGCTAATGTGACTTAATCATATCAGCACACACTGTTGTGTGTGTTGGTGTGCTCAGTTTGTAGTCACAAGCCAGTATCACTGAAGACATTTCTACTATGAGTTGGATGCAGAAAAATATCCACAGGAGGAGGGTGATGGTAGGATGGCTTTCCAGGGCTCTCCTCTCCCCAGCAGTGGCTAGAGCCCCCTGAAAGTCTCTGTTGAGGAAGCTATTGCTGAATGGATAGGATTGCTGTGAGGAGGGCTGAGTGGTGGGGCCAGGCAGAGGCAGCTGCGCACATCGTCATGAAGGCATGCGAGGGAGAGGAGGGGCCAGAAGGGGAGCTCCTGCCTAGTGTACCTCCTTTTGCAGGCACTTTTGTGGATCCAACCCTATGTCTCTCAGTGACTTTGGATAAAAGTCCTAAATGACTATGTCCTCACTTATCCTGAGATTACAAAGCAGCTGGGGAAATGATATCTGGTTAGTTGTAATTCTAGCTATATGTAAGTTCATACTGTACTTCTAAAACCTTGTGAACATGCCTAAACATTGGTGCTCACTGTGAATAACCATGCCTGAAAATGTCATTTAGGTTTAAAACTGAAAACGACCTTACTGAATGATAGTGTATCAACCTTCAGCCATTCAGTTGCTTTTAGGCAGTTTAATTTGGAAAACACCATGGAATGTGTTTAATTCCTTATCTGAAATACAAAAGACAAGTATTAATTGACTGATTTAATACATCAATCATTGTAACACATAGTTCAACTGAGGTTGTCTTTCACATATCTGTCATGTTCACATACAAAGCTCTAGAGAGGGTGAGATCTGCCTTTAATAGTAAAAGGACTGTGTTGGTGAGCGATGCTGAACTGCCTCCTGTGCCTCACTTAATTTCATTTCATTGCTTCAGCTGCTTTTCTCACTGATAATTAGAAGTAAACTGAAAACATAAAGGTGAGGTTAAGGAAAAAGATGGGATGGGAAGGCTAAGATGAGTGGGAGGTCCCATGATTCTTTCCCTTGGACTCCTTTTTCAGAATACTGTCATTTTATGAGCTGGGTAGGCACAGGAAAATAAACTGATGTCTGCCACCATCTCATACAGTTGATTTTTAAATAGATGGTTGGTGGTGTTTAGTTAACATATCCAGGCATTTATAAACATGCAAAACAGTTCACTATGTCTTAGAAGTACTGTATGAGTTTTATTTTGTATGTAAAGTTGTTGTGTTTGATAAATCTGATTTAAAATGGTGAATTTCAGTTCTCCAAATGGAAAATAAGGTCTTTATGCTCCAATATACGGTACAGATAAATATATTATCTATTCTGGCAACAATTTTGCTTATTGATGGGAGCAACCCAAAATATGAACATATTTCCATTAAGAGTTAGTGGAACTCACAAAGTCAAGTCAGTGGCTAAATCTACTTGGCAGTTCCCACTAGAGTAGAACCTTGAATCAACTGCTAAATGGTGAGTCAGCATATATGTAAATCTCATTGATTTAATGGAGCTAACTCTAGTTAGGGGTGCCAGTTGAATTCAGATCAGTATCTTTAATAACAAATAGCCAGTCTTGGAACATACAAGTGGTGCAATTGACTGAAAGTTTCATTTTAACTTTGATGTGGGAATGTGTTTTTTTTAGGCTGTTAGTTAGATGTTTATTTTAAAACTCATCTTTTTTCTCTTAAATGTAGAGTAGGGTGGTGGGAGGGCGACTAGAGTGACTGAAAGCCCATGAAAGAGAGCAAAAAATTTGTATAGAATGATCCTCTTCATCAATATGAACCGGAAGGTATATACATACACATATGGTATATACATCTTTGGTTTATCACTTCTCAGTTGAGCGAACACATTGAAAACTGGGTGGCTGTTAGGTTAGAGAGAGATTTCACACCCCAAATAACTCCTTATAATGTTGACATTGAATGAGTACAGCAGTTCCATTTCCTTGGTGTGCTGTGCTATTTGGTATTGGAGTTCATGGACTCAGGTGCTGCACTTGAAACACCTGGTGAGCACTGTGTGCTTTATGAAGTCATCGTCTCAGCGATGGTCAGTTTTTCAGGGGTTCCTGATTTTGTGACTTAATCTGCACTACCTTGTCCCCCACTTTCTTTTTGTATCTGTAGCCCCACTTTCTCTTGAATAAATGGACCAGCTTGATGTTTCAGTCACCTTGTTTTCTGCTCTTTCCTCTGACTTCCATTTGATAGGTTTTTGCCCTTTGTGGCCAGAATTACTCTGTTAGATGTTTCCCTAACATTGTAAGGCCCTCTGTGTTTTCAGAACAGTAAAGGTATCGGAGGGTTTCTGCTTCTGATACCTTTGGAGCTGTGATTCCATGAACTCCTGAACTGAGCACACTTGTGTGGATACACCTTTGAGGTGTTAATCTAAAGACATAGAAAAGTAAAAACCTCCTTAGGACTCAAAGAAGACACAGACATACAGAAGAATATCAGATGTTGCATTATTCTGAGGGACTTAATGATCCTTTAGTAGATAACATGGATTAGTTTGTCTAAATTTTTTCTATTTGGATATAGAAGGTATCGTAAAACAGTTACTTTTATGTGATTGTATGGTATCTCTAGGGTTTCTGGTCAGTTTTAGGTTATGCCCCAGTTCTTCTTAGAGACTGTATCTTCAAGCTAGCCTTCAGCATTGTAGTCCCAATAGATGAACATGGATAGGTCCTCACAAGCCAACATGCCCTTTCTAACTCAACTTAACTAGAAGTAAAAGGAAATTTTTAAGGTGTATGGGAGGTGGTTGGGGGGGGATTATATCCTGCTGTAAGGCTGCAATGCTGTGCTTCCTTATTTGGGAATTGCTGTTATGTGCTGTCAAGTTACTTATGGCAACCCTAATGTGGTTTTTAAGGCACATGTGTTGTTCAAGGAGTGGTTTACCATTGCTGCTTCTGGTCACTTTCCATGTCTGAACAGGGGTTTGACACGCTACCCACTGTAGCACATTGGCTTTTATTTGGGAATTACTCGGGTTGGACTTTGCAGAGTTTCATCTAAGAGTAAAAGTATATCAAACTGGGCTGCACCTTTTTTATATAGATGTACTATAAAGGCATTTCTTAGCCAGCATGGATTAATCTGGTTAGGATATTACAATATCCCATTGTTTGGCAACATTTATTCTCTGCTCTTCGGAATCATCTGATTCATAGTCATTTAAATGTTACATGTTATTTTTCAAAAATAAGTTGTAAAAAGTAGGTAAATAAGGACAAAAATTAGAGTGAAATTTAAACTTTCTAGTTGCATGTAGTCAGTGTTTGGTCCTTTCCTTTCCTGCAAAAAATTGAGGCTGTGACCTGAAGATTTAAATTTGGAGAGCCAAACTTTCATGCATTTTTGCAAATGATACTATAAGAACTAGATGTTCTTGCCAAAAAATGTGTATTTATTTAGTGAAGGGTGTGTTGAAGATTACAATCTGTGTCTGGAGAAATAATTTTACAGCAGAAGACAAAACAGGCAGAATGTTCTTAATTTTTTTTTGCTATATGAGGCTTTCGACTAACAACCTGATCTAAGCATATTTACTCAGAAACAAAGCTCACTCAATTCAATGAAGCCTGTGTCTAGCCACACTTGGTTAGGAAACAGATGTAAATCTGTCATGACATGTAGTACCATTTTTTCTAGAAAGGTTACTGGCTTTTAAAGTAGTTTTTTGTTTCTTATTTTGAATAAAAACAAATAAAAGCTTCAGAGAGTATATAGAAATTCTGCCGCTTAAGAGCAGAATAGATTCCTGATGCTTATCTTAGAGAGTGCCCCACCTCCAAAATTCATAATCAAACTTTCTGATGTTAGGAAGTGTTCATATAGACAAAACTATTAAGGAACTTACCCTGACAACAGCCAGATACATCCACTCCATCATGCAGAGGCAACGCATCGTGCTGTCGCTGAATGCCGAGCCCTAACAATGTTATTTGGCTGTTCCCTGCCACGTGTTAGCTGCTGAATGTTTTATTTGCATCTTACTGTGTTTTAATTTTGTACAGTATGCCAATAAAGGTTTCTGTCTGACAAAATCCTTTATAGGTGAAAACAAAATAAAAAGTTTAAAAAGATAAAAATGTGGTGGCACCTTAAAGACTAAGTTTTATATTTTTTTAATGTGAGCTTTTGTGGACAAGTTATTTTTCACAGATATTCTGACTAAAGTTGCCACAAGAAGGAGCTTCTCTGTGACTAAATGAAGAGTGCAGCAGACTGTTCTGGGAAGCAAAATATTAAGTTTCCAGGACAGCATAAGAATTGTAATGCAATGGCTTGTACAGTTACCCAAGCTGGACAAATGATTTATTGTGGAGCATGTGGGCCTTAAAATTAACAGAATTACTTTGTTGCTGTAGCAACTTGAATATTTTAAGTGGAAGTTAGAATACAGAGCTGTGACCACCCCCTGGACCACAGATTTCAGAGCTGTTCTCAGGCATCAAGTAGGTATATCTTTATGAGTTGCCTCCATGTGCCACTAGAATGGTCTTCTGTTGTTGCTCTTCCACCTTTGGAACTCTGGAAGAAGAAAAAGGCGAGGGTGGATCAGGAGAGGATCCACAAAACCCAAGGCTCTCATTTAATTTACATATCCACAACAATACCAGCTCCAGACCTGTCATACTTTATTTCCCTCTAATTGGGAGCAAAGGGAGGCTTTTTTGTTTTTTAAAAATGGTTGTAAAGAACCAAAAAAGGATGAAAAATATTTGCCGTCCTTGCCATAATGGCAGAAGCCTGGCAGTATGTAGGAAATAGCAGATTTGCCACAATGAGTTCTCCCTGCTCTCTTGGCATATGCCTAAAATTACTTCAAGTCTAGCGAATTTATTTGACATAGTCAGAAGTCCTGCATAATCTCTGCTTCCTTCTGAGGGTATTTTAAAATGCCAAGATGCATGTGAAGCGGTATGTTTTTTGTTTAGTTCAGTGATATGCCATAGAATGTATTACTTAAAACCATAGCTGTTTATTAGAGGGTATAAGGGAAAAACTTCTAAAATCTGCCAGGAAGGTGAATAATTTGTTTGAAGCTGGGCATAATACACTTGTAGAACTGTAGCTGATATAGTTTTTTTAAACCAAATAATTGAGCTTAATTGCCATATTTTTCACTCCCAGAAATCAAGGTATAAATGGTGGGCACGTATTTATTTTATTCCTCCATGAATATCTTCTGCTGTAGCATGTATACATCCTTCCAAACATTTTGCTAAAAGCACAAGGGTAGTAATTCATATTAACAGACATTGAGATCTCAGGATTTGTATAAGCATGTGTGAACAATATAAGGAAACCTTGAATGCACTGGACCTGGAGTCTTTTCGTATGTTGTTGTTTAGTCGTTAAGTCGTGTCCGACTCTTCGTGACCCCATGGACCAGAGCACGCCAGGCCCTCCTGTCTTCCACTGCCTCCCGGAGTTTGGTCAAAATGATGACTTAGTTTCAACGTATTACATTACAACAATGGTTGAAATCCTGTTGCTTAGCATAGAAAATTGCTATAGAGTAGGCCCATTGATTCAGTGGGGAGTTGATGAATCAGTTTCTCCATAAATTCTGTTGATTCAACTGGGCCTATTCTGGTTGCAATTTACTACAGTAAAGTATGTCACAACTAGATTTGGCTCATTTGAATCAGTGTAACTTATGGAAGAATTTACTCACCAAATCCCAACTGATTGAATGAGCCTACTCAAGTGTGGCTTACTACAATAAGCAGGATTTTAGCCAGCATCTTTTGAAATTAATTACATTCCGTGTGAAAAATAATTTTGAACATAGGTCAGTTTAGGTCAGTTTATTTCATAAAATACTTGGACATATGAGTTACAATAGTTCATTGTTGAAACCGTAAGAAAAAAGGCATCATTTATATTTGAGGTGGGAGACATCTGACAAAAACTGGATGATTATCAAATATTTATTTATTTCAGTTGTGAGACAACTGGTAGAGGTTATATATCATATATGCTGCAGTACCTGGAAACAGTAACAATCAAGGACAGCATGAGCCTTAACTTTAACCTCAGTCTGGTTGTTTTACAGACTACATGTTAATTTTTTTCATCAAGTTGCCATTGCATGCTTTAACCATATTTTAGAATTTGTGTGAACAGCTTTTTTCTCTTTCTGGGTTGAATATTTCAGAATAATCCATTTCATTCCAACTCAAAATACCATCATATTTTTATAATCTTAGCATTGTTGTCTTATAATTTAAAGATCTTAATAGCATTTTATTGATTTTAAAAGCCAATATCTTAGCATATCTTTTTCTTCTGAATACAGGCTGGTTTAGCAGGAGCCCCAGCCCGCGCTGTGTCAGCTGTAAAGAATATGAACCTTCCAGAGATCCCAAGAAATATTAATATTGGTGACATCAGTATAAAAGTGCCAAACCTGCCCTCTTTTAAATAAATTGTGCATTCCAGGTAAAAATAAGTAGAAGTTGATCACAGAAATGTTAAACCAATGTGGGTTTTTCCCCTCTCATTTGAATAAAAGATCAAGGTACTCTAGAAATTCTTCATAAATCTTTGTATAATTTATTGTGTTTTGTTTAGTGAATTTAAAGAAAGTGAGTCATTTTACAAAGTAACATTCCTATAGCCTTCTAAAGTATCACATCTAAAGCAAGCATTCAGTTTTCTGGCAAGATAATGGAAGATACTTCTTTGCTTTGTGTGCTATGTTTTCTGTATAAATGAAGTTCTGTAATTAGTGTAAGAACTTTGATCACATTTTTCATGTTATTTAAGATCCCTGTATGTATACTGCATGATATCAGTCAACTGTAATTTTTCTTGCTTTTTAAATAAAATGAACTGGACTTCAGACATGCCTTTTATATCTGTTGTCAGCAACTTACTTACTTTTTATGGGTATGCCCTTGTCTCAACCAAGACTGCCTGTAGTTTGTGCTTAAAAAATTAATCCAGGTTCTGTGTTAGGTTAATCCACATTCTGTAGAAGGAGTTCTGTACTAGGAACAACTGAACTCTGCACATCATCTGTCAATGTAGATTTGCATACTTCACAGAATTTCTTAAGTTAATCTTCAAGGGGAAAGAACTCTATTGGCAATAAAGCCTTGATCACTCAAAATCCAATGTATATGTGTGTCATTGCCTTTTCTTTTTACACTGAATTCCACATCAAATCTCCCCCCGCCATTAATCGGCCTTGATCAGAAAGTTGAGCAAACCTCATGCAGCTTCTCAGCTTCTGCCATTCTTTCTCATATCCTTAGCCTCTCCACAAAAACCTTTCTTAATAATTTATCTTCTTTCTCTCTAGGCTATGACGTCCTTCCTGGGTTTTCTTGCACATTTCTTCAGCATCTCTGGCTTCTGTTCCTTGGTTTTCAGCAGTGCTTCAGTCTGTTTTTCAAACCTTCCTTGTCCCATCCTTTACCTCTTTCTCATATAGTGTGACTTTCTATAAGATGCAGCTTGCCTTCACATTCTTGTGCTAATGCTTTTAGAAAGATTTGCAAATAATCTTCTGGCTAAACTAACAGGTCTCAGTCCTTAGATTTTGTTGGTGTTTTTAGCCTAGATTTGGCATTGATCATACTGTTCTCCTTTTAACCTAATATTTTCTCATACTGTCTGAAGAGTTCTCAGAAAAGTATTTTCTGTCTCTACCTCCTCTTTAGCCTTACAGTTTTTACTAATGACATCAAGTAAAATGAGAGAGAAAATGGGAATTAATCTGTGTGGACCAAAGTGCAAGGCATGTTTAGTAAACCTGTCAACATTTGTGTGTTTTATAACCATAACAACTAAGAAATCCAGGGTGGTATATATTGAGAAGTTTGGTTTTCCATGGATATGCTACTTTTCAGCTTCAAATGCTTTTGCAGAAATTCTGTAGCTGTAGAATTCATGAGCCTCTGAAGTATGGACAGTATACAGTACCAACTTATATTACAACTGGATCATATCACCAATTTGCAGAGGTGTAGCTTAGTAGAGTTCCAAAGTAAAGTTTAGTAATCTTCAGTTGGTCTAGAGGTGGGCAGATAGGGGGGCGGGAATGTGAAGAAACAGCTGCTTGAAAAACTGAATAGTGCTTTTAGCTGTACAGCTGAAAGATTCAGAGTTAAATGGGACTGGAAACAAGCTTAAAACTTCTGAAACGTTGCCTCTAAGCCTGTTTCAAATAAAACTTCCTGACTGGATTTCTATGTATTTTTCTTCTTCCCCACACCCTTGTAAACAAAAGCATTCTCTTCATTACCAGAAGTTGGCTTATTTGAATGGTATTGAGCAATAAGTTACATTGACATACTTTGGTTATTTCAGGCATTGTTTTCATTTGAAGTTTCCATCACAAATGCTAGAACAATCTAATGCTGGATTACATATTTTTGGATATCCACTTGAAATACTGCAGATGTATCAGGAAAAACAGCAAGTGATTGAGATGAAGTGATTTTGAAATACGAGTACTATTGAGCATGTCTGAATATATCTGGAAGGAAATACTAAATTTGGGACATGGTTTCTGGTAGTATATTTTTCTAATTCAAGTGAACATTTCTATTTTATTTTCAGTTAAAGCCTGGAAGAGGAAGATACGGTCACTTGTGATACATACAGAATATTTTTTAAACTTAATCTGCTTTTCCTGGGAAAGATGAGCACTCAGCTGAACTATTGTTCTTACATGGCATGGCTCATCAAGGACACTGGGCTAAATCCAGAACTTTCTTCCTCTCCCTTCCCCGCTGCAGCCGCCTCAGCCCTGCCCACACAGTGGCTCAAGAGGATTTCTGAGCCCTCCAGAGTGGGTTTTTGGGGTACATTAGAAAATACACGGGAAGAATGGCTTCTTCTCTCCCATTTCTCCTGGCAGAGACAGGTCCTTGAACAGATACCTGCGATTTGATTTGAGCTATTATGTGTGTTGCCCCTTCATGTGAGGCAGGACACACGCACCTTTGCTGCTTTCATTCAGATACTAGTCTAGAATATGAAATATGCATTCTGTAAAAAGGTCCATAAAAAAGAAGATGCCTTGTTGAGTGTTTGTACTCTAAATGGGAGTGCCACGGTTCTGGTACAAAACAAAATACCCTCTCTAAGTCATGTTTAAGGATCATTACAACATGGAGTCTTTCTGAGCTCCATTTGTTTTAAAGCAGTGGTCCCCAACCTTTTCTAAACCGTAGACCGGTTGGGGAGGCGGGGGGGCACGTGGGTGGGGCATGCACATGCGTATGGGTGGGGTGCACTTGTGGGGAGGCAGGGTGTGCTTGTGCGCATGAATGCATGGGCAGGGCGCGCTTACGCGGATGGGCGGGGGGTGCACCGGGATGGGTGGGGCACCCGTGGGGGGGACGTGCATGCGGGGGCAGGAGATCTGTCTCTGCGGCCCAGTCCTGTCAAGGCCACGACCTGGTACCGGGCCGCGGAACGGAGATTTGGGACCCCTGTTTTAAAGGACCAAATCAAAATATGAGTTGTATTCTGAAGTATTCAACTGAGCAGCTGCATAGAAAAAAGCAGCAGTCCCAGAGTCAAACTCTGTGCTAAAATTAATTTTGTATTATCATGCAAAACCACAGTATTGGAAATTCAGATTTTCTTCCTTGCTGCCTCTGAAGCAAGATAAAATATTTTCAGACAAATAAGCCTGGTTTTGACAAATATTTTGTACCATACTCCATCACCTTTGTAATTTTTTTTTCTTCCATGTACCACAGAGGTACAACCCCCCCGCCCCAAGAAGACAGTGAATTAGGAATTAAATGAGATTGGTACAGAGGACTGGCCTGACCCTGGTAATCAAGGCAGTGTAGAAGGGAAAGCAACTGTATCTAGTCCTTCAGCTAGTACTTTTTTCTTTTTAATTTTGTACAGTAGAAATCACAGTTGCTTAGAATTAGAGATGGGCACAAACCTCGGTTCAGAGGTTCATACCAGTTTGGCGCCGCACCCACACAGATGGCCAAATTGTAGTGTTGAATGAAGGTAATGAATCTGGCATGATGTAAAGCAGTGGTCCCCAACCTTTTCGGAACCGCAGACCAGTAGGCGGGGCGGGGTCCGTGTGGGGGGGAGTGGGGGCACCCCCCGCGCTCGTGGGTGGGCGTGGCACATTCGCAGGTTGGCGTGGCACGTTCACGGATGGGTGTGGTGCACGCACGCATGTGCGGATGGGCATGGCACGCTCATGGGTGAGTGGGGTGCGCACACGCGCAAGTGTGCCACACCCATCCGCAAACGCGCCCGGTCACCCGCGCGAGCACGCCATGCCAAACATGCGTGCGGGGGGAGGGCGCGAGAGATCAGTCTCCCCGGCCTGGTCCTGCAAAGCCCACGGACCGGCAGCAGGTCACGGACTGGGGATTGGGGACCCCTGATGTAAAGTACATTTGAAGTTACACAGTAATAGTTTTTCACAATGTGATAAGTTCTGATAACACTTCTTAAGACTGATAACAACAGATGTTTACCCATCTCAGATCCTGGTTTCCTAGTCTACACCGATATGCAGAGATTGGACATGTTACTTTCTTTGTACCACAATGCTGAGCACAGCTGCTGGCCAAAAAGTGATTTTTTCCGAACTGCCCAAATGCAGCTTCTATAGGGAAATATGTAAGAATGGCTCTTTTTCTTTGAGGTTTCTATAATAGGGTTAGAAAAGAACAAAGAGGATGATTCATTTTCTTCAAAGTACTTCAGTATGTTTTTGATTTCCCATTGCTTAGATCCAAAATGAGAGCCAAATATAATTCATACAGCTGCATGACACTCCTGGGTTTCCTGTAGGGAGTGGGCTAATCTGCTGGGTGCAGAAGATTAAATATTGCCTCTTAGTTTGCAGATGCTCAAGTTCTTATCCTAATCTTGTGATACCTGAACAAATATGTCCACCATATCTGTCTTTCACAGTTAAGGAAAACAGAATACAACCCTCTATTTGCAATTGATAAAACCACCACCACCCAGCTTCTAGTCAGTGCTTAGCTTGGTTATCATTGCTGGAACAATGTGATGTCAGATCTCCTTCTTGTGCAATACACTCCTGTGCCAGAGAAGATGCCTGGAAGATCCATCAGGATAAGACTTGCTAGCAGATCTCAAGAGAAGTTAACTAACATCTGACAGTTTCAGCCAAGACCAAACCTACTTAGATTGTATTCTCGAAGGCTTTCACGGCCGGGATCCAATGGTTTTTGTGAGTTTTCCGGGCTCTTTGGCTGTGTTCTTAAGGTTTTTCTTCCTAACGTTTCACCAGTATCTGTGGCCGGCATCTTCAGAGGACAGGAGTCAGAACTCTGTCTGTACTCTGGTGCAGTTTGTTGGGTAGTTGAGTATTTATAGCTGTGGGATCAGCTTTTGTCCTTTTCAGGAGATTGGGTGATTATGATGATCAGCATGTTTTTGTTATTGGTCTGCAGTTCCCGTCCATTTTAGCCAGTATAGCCAATTATGACAAACAATACCTAGAGGGCTATCGTTTGCACACCTCTTCTCTAGAGGGTGGTTTTTGACAACAAGAATGCAATATCCATCTATTCTTTGTCATTTTCTCCACTATGAAAAGAACAGCAAAAGCAGTGAAACATAAAGTATGGTGCAAACTCTTGTCTCTTCTTGTGAAAAAAAACAGCAACATTTGCATCAGCAAGTTCAACAAATCATATGAGATGATGCCAATGATTGAAAGTTGTATCAATTGCATTGAGAACATTAAAGATTTTATTTACATCTGGTCATGTCTATCCTAGACTAACTTGGGTGCTTGGAATATTTATTTTGCACATGATTTTCAGAATATTCCTCTGCAAATCATCATAGAGTTGAAACAACAGGTTTCCACTGGAGAAATAGTTCTGGAAAAATCACAAACATCTTCATATGCTTTTAATTCAGGTCAAACAAAGGAGCACTGTTGATTCATAATGAAGAATGAGTGCAATTTTATCTCTGCTTTATGGGCTACATAATTCAGACTTTACTTGGAAGTGATAAGTGCATTAAAGTATTACCCTCTCATATCAGTTTGCAAAATAAAAGAGGAAAATGAGTGCATGTGTGTTCCCAAACATCTACAATCACTAACTTTGATCAGTGATGGCAAATCTGTTGGCAGCAGATCCAAACAGTGATTTGGGACTGATCTTGTGAAAAGATAAAAAAACAGAAAAACAGGAAAGGAATGAGAAGGAACGGGTTGATAATGAGCTCAATCCCAAACCAGCAGCACTCCTCCACTACTGCAAGTGGTGATCTTATTCCCATCCCTAAAGAGGCGAACTAAGATATATTTTTTTGTCAAGCAGTGGAAAGAGAATAATACTTTGCACTGGCATGAAGCTTCCCAGATTTAAAAAAAATTCTTATTTGAAAGTTCTGATGTATCAGTCCTATAAATCAGTTTCAATAAAAATATATGTCCAAGATATTTGACTGCTCAAGCAGCAAATGCCCCCTTCCTCACTCAAGGTAATTAGTAGAGCAATGCTTCACTGAAGATGAGAGTTTGACAGGATGACTGAAACCAGGAGTGTTTCCCAATTTACCCATTCTACATGTCTTGTGCAGTGAATAACCAATCATTCTTGTGATAGTAGCATAGTAAATAAGCTGACAATAGTAGCTTTTGATATTTAAAAGAGTCCTTGAAACCAAAAATCCCCCTGAGTTGATAGATGCATAAACGGAGGCAGATGCTGGAATCAAAACAGAAGGTTTATTTTCAAAACACTTAATGAAGGATATAGCTTAGTGGTTGTTTTGTTTAAAGGCAAAAATGCAAAAGAGAACACCACACTTTTTAACCAAGGAACTGGCCGGACATAGTAATTTTTTCCTAAAACTGACTATTTGCTGTTACTGTTGTTGTTACATGATGTCAAGCTGCCAACACATTCTGCACCCTGCTCTATTGCTGTTATTGCTACTTACTAAAGCAGCTCTACAAGCTGGATTTTGAAGGGGCAGAGGAACTAGAGACCAAATTGCTAACATGCGCTGGATTATGGAGAAAGCCAGAGAGTTCCAGAAAAACATCTCCTTCTGCTTCATTGACTACACAAAAGCCTTTGACTGTGTGGACCACAGCAAACTATGGCAAGTTCTTAAAGAAATGGGAGTGCCTAGCCACCTTATCTATCTCCTGAGAAATCTATACATGGGACAGGAAGCAACAGTTAGAACTGGATATGGAACAACTGATTGGTTCAAAATTGGGAAAGGAGTACGACAAGGCTGTATATTGTCTCCCTGCTTATTTAACTTATATGCAGAATACATCATGCGAAAGGCTGGACTGGCTGAATCCCAAAGTGGAATTAAGATTGCCGGAAGAAATATCAACCTCACAAATGCAGATGATACCACTCTGATGGCAGAAAGTGAGGAGGAATTAAAGAACCTCTTAATGAGGGTGAAAGAGGAGAGCGCAAAAAATGGTCTGAAGCTCAACATCAAAAAAACGAAGATCATGGCCACTGGTCCCATCACCTCCTGGCAAATAGAAGGGGAAGATATGGAGGCAGTGACAGATTTTACTTTCTTGGGCTCCATGATCACTGCAGATGGTGACAGCAGCCACGAAATTAAAAGACGCCTGCTTCTTGGGAGGAAAGCGATGACAAACCTAGACAGCATCTTAAAAAGCAGAGACATCACCTTGCCGACAAAGGTCCGCATAGTCAAAGCTATGGTTTTTCCAGTAGCGATGTATGGAAGTGAGAGCTGGACCATAAAGAAGGCTGACCGCCGAATTGATGCTTTTGAATTGTGGTGCTGGAGGAGACTCTTGAGAGTCCCCTGGACTGCAAGGAGAACAAACCTATCCGTTCTGAAGGAAATCAACCCTGAGTGCTCACTGGAAGGACAGATCCTGAAGCTGAGGCTTCAGTACTTTGGCCATCTCATGAGAAGAGAAGACTCCCTGGAAAAGACCCTGATGTTGGGAAAGTGTGAGGGCAAGAGGAGAAGGGGACGACAGAGGACAAGATGTTTGGACAGTGTCATCGAAACTACCAACATGAATTTGACCCAACTCCGGGAGGCAGTGGAAGACAGGAGGGCCTGGCGTGCTCTGGTCCATGGGGTCACAAAGAGTCGGACACGACTTAACGACTAAACAAAAACAACAAAGCAGCTCTAACCACCTGCTAAGATTTGTTCCTCAAGAAAGCGAAACTCAGAGAATAGTCCTGTGTACCTAATTCTCTTTGACACTCAGCCACCCTCAGCCAGTTTATGTAGGAAAACCCCATCTAGCAGTTAAATTGTCGGTCCTCGTGTTTATTACTGCCTCATTTTACCTGAGCAGTTGTTGATTTGTTACGATATGATTGGTTGGAATATGTTTAGGAGATGGTTCAGATCATCTGTTCATCACAGTTAGTACCTAAGTTATTTGATACACAGGACAAAAAAACAAAACAAAACACAAGAGTATCCTAAGTTCACCTGCAAAGTCCTGTATTTCTACCAATAACACACACACATATTTTCTTTTCCTTTAGAGGGTGTTCAGATCAGATTTCCTTAGGACGTGCATGTATATGTTCACTTGCATTTAAATTCAGAGACTTCAGGTAAACAAGCTTCACAACTGAAGTGGAGAGGGTTGTACAAGAAGTGTCTGAGAGACACACCGCTTATGGACAAGCCAGTCAGTATTAGCATTGTGAGTGCTGGATTAAGAAATAATTTCCTCAAAGCCATCCAAGTATTATTTCCTGCAGCAGTGTGACTGCTGACCACGTGTATGAGTTACAGAAATGCAAAAACTGTTTCTGATCTTGAGACACTTTCCACTTTTGACTGTTTCTACGGAAACATAGCATAATTGAATTATTAGTAGCCTTTTGGCACAATAAAATAAAATATTCAACTGACGCATAACCAAGTATTTGTAAGAAACAGATGATGTGAAGAGAATCTAGTGCATCTAGTGGGATATTTGATCAGACATGTTGCTTGCTTTTCTGTATTAATCATATACTGTAATGTCTACATATACAGCCCTGTAGGAGTTCTGTTTCAAAGCAAATAAAAATACAAATTAGCAGTGTTTGAGAACAGAACTGCATACTTTTGGATTATATCTGTGCATGTGTGTAGATACAGTATATCACAGAAGTGAGTACACCCCCTCACATTTCATAAATATTTTAGTATATATTTTATTGTGACAACACTGAAGAAATGGTACACTTGGTTACAATGTAAAGCAGTGAGTATACAGCTTGTACAGTATAACAGTGTCAATGTGCTGTCCCCTCAAAATAACGCAACACGCAGCCATTAATGTCTAAACCGCTGGCAACAAAAGTGAGTACACCCCTAAGGGACAATGTCCAAATTGGGCCCAAGTAGCCGTTTTCCCTCCCTGGTGTCATGAGACCCGTTAGTGTCACAAGTCTCAGGTGTGAAGGGGGAGCAGGTGTTATCGCTCTCACTCTCTCAGACTGGTCACTGGAAGTTCTACATGGCACCTCATGGTAATGAACTATCTGAGGATCTGAAAAAATGAATTGTTGCTCTACAGAAAGATGGCCTATGCTATAAGAAGATGGCCAAAACCCTGAAACTGAGCTGCAGCATGGTGGCCAAGAGCATACAGCAGTTTAACAGGACAGTTTCCACTCAGAACAGGCCTCGCCATGGTCGACCAAAGAAGTTGAGTGCCCGTGCTCAGCATCATATCCAGAGGTTGGCTTTGGGAAATAGACGTATGAGTGCTGCCAGCATTGCTGCAGAAGTTGAAGGGGGGGGGGGGGTCAGCCTGTCAGTGCTCAGACCATACGCCGCACACTGCATCAAATTGGTCTCCAGGGCTGTCATCCCAGAAGGAAGCCTCTTCTAAGATGATGCACAAGAAAGCCTGCATACGGTTTGCTGCAGACAAACAGACTAAGGACATGGATTTCTGGAACCATGTCCTGTGGTCTGATGAGACCAAGATAAACTTATTTGGTTCAGATGGTGTCAAGCGTGTGTGGCGGCAACCAGGTGAGGAGTACAAAGACAAGTGTGTCGTGCCTACAGTCAAGCATAGTGGTGGGAGTGTCATGGTCTGGGGCTGCACGAGTGCTGCCAGCACTGGGGAGCTACAGTTCATTGAGGGAACCATGAATGCCAACATGTACTGTGACATACTGAAGCCGAGCATGATCCCCTCCCTTCGGAGACTGAGCCACAGGGCAGTATTCCAACATGATTACGACCCCTAACACACCTCCAAAACGACCACTGCCTTGCTAAAGAAGCTGAGGGTAAAGGTGATGGACTGGCCAAGCATGCCTCCAGACCTAAACCCTATTGAGCATCTGTGGGGCATCCTGAAATGGAAGGTGGAGGTGCGCAAGGTCTCTAACATCCACCAGCTCGCTCTGTGATGTCATCATGGAGGAGTGGAAGAGGACTCCAGTGGCAACCTGTGAAGCTCTGGTGAACTCTATGCCCAAGAGGGTTAAGGCAGTGCTGGAAAATAATGGTGGCCACACAAAATATTGACACTTTGTGCCTAATTTGGACATTGTCACTTAGGGGTGTACTCACTTTTGTTGCCAGCGGTTAAGACATTAATGGCTGTGTGTTGTGCTATTTTGAGGGGACAGCACATTTACACTGTTATACAAGCTGTATACTCACTGTTTTACATTGTAGCCAAGTGTCATTTCTTCAGTGTTGTCACATTAAAAGATATACTAAAATATTTATGAAATGTGAGGGGGTGTACTAACTTCTGTGATATACTGTATATCTCCACGTGAAAACATTCACCAGTGGCAACTGGTACTGACTCTGTGATGGAAGGCTTAGCAACCAATGGTGGTTAGAGCCAGGGACAACAATGGGTATCCATACACACAGGCACACTCGCACAAACACACACAGGCACAGGTTGGCAAGCATTCACGCATACAGAGGCCTTCCACCTCTGATAAGGGGGCAGGCAGGAGTGGAATGACTGGGAGCAGCTCGAGGCTAAGCTGTAACATCGCCCCACATACACTAATGGATGAGCAGCCACTGGGAAATATTATTGTAAAGGAAGGAAGAAAAGGAAGGATGGGGGGGACGAACAGAGAAAAACCAGTGTGCAGTGATACTCACATGACTCACAACCCAATTTTCTACCTGTCCTGGAACAGGGTTTTCTCTCATTCTTCCACAACTGGGAACAAAGCTACAACTAGTAACAGTGCTTTGATCTAAGGTGCTCAGATTTAAGGGGTTAAAAAATCTGAAGCTTATTAATGAAAGGACTGGGGAAGCACAGGGGAAGATTCTCTCCCCCCACCCCACCCCGCCACCAAGCAGAACAGGGGGGAGGTTGCATCTCCGTAGTGTACCAGGGGAGGTGTATTCCTCTTCCCCAGCTTAGCCCAAAAGTCCCTGGTCCTGATTAATAAGGGGAGGTGGGTTACACAGGAGCCAGCACAGACTCAGAAAATGTTTGCCGTAACAACAGAGTCAGCTTGGATGCCAGGTTCTGCTTTCCATCAGTGACCTGACATCACCCCTAGCAAATGTCAGGGCCGACAGCACCATTAGGGAGCGTGAAGTGATTGCCTCATTCTGGAGCAGTGAACTATCCTAAGCCCCTCACTGGAAGAGCCTCTGCTGCTAGTGCCTAGAAGATGATTACTTTCTGCTGGTGCACCACAACAAAACCACTCGTTTCTCTTTGTGTTTTGTGCCTCAACTCACTCACACTGTCTTTGATCTCTTACCTCGTAGAGAGCAGCAGATCTTGCACTGGTGAGCAAGCAATCTGCATGGATTTCCATGCCAGAGGGAGGAAAAATGGTGGAAGCACAAAGCTAGAGGGAGAAGCCAATACCACGTGGGGGTAATCAGGGAGCAGATGCAGAGCTGTGGCACTTTCTTTCTCTGAATATATGGCACTTTCTTCCCATTATTTGTGGTAGTATTGCTTTCACCAGTGTAACCACCACTCACTTTCTAGTACCTGCCATTTAAAGTAGCTAGTGAGTCTTTAAGGAGGGCTTATGTGTGGTAGGAGTACTAAGTCGTACTAAGGCAGATTTTTGCCCCTAGACAAGCCAGGGAGGTGTTTGAAGCAGTGGAGGTGAGTGGAAAGATGTCAGGTAACCGCAGTGCTTCAGCCACCTCAGGTGGCAGGAAAACTCAGGCCACTGGTGGCATACAGGGTTTGAGGTAAGTCACATCCTGGGGAGGGAACTTGCATATCAGATACACGATGTTCTCTTTTTAAAATCTAAGTCACACCAGTCAGCTTTGAGAGAGCACTTCATGCTGCCCACCCTGAGCACCAAAATACCGTAGGTAGCTGCAGCTCTGGCATGGAAACAGTCTATCAAATACGTCGCATGTCTGTAAACGGGTTTAGGATACCACAGAAGGACTCACTGACCTCCTTCCTGTATCAGTACATATAACTTACAACTACTGTTTTATTAAAATCCTGTTGTTCAGTGTAATAAATTGCACTAGAGTAGACCCACTGAATCAGTGGGGACTTGGTGAGTCAACTCTTCTATAGGTTGCACTGATCCAAATGGACCTACTTACCATGCTAAAGAAAGTTGTAGTTTGACTAAATCCATTTGAATCCATTGAATGGAATCCATGGAGGGGCTGATTCACCAAATCCTCATTGATTCAATGGGCCTACTCTAGTGCAATTTATTACACTGCACAACAGAATTTGGCCAATGTGTTTTGTTTTTCCCATACCAGAGTGTTACTTTGAGCTACAAAACTGTGGGTGAAAAAGAAAAAGAGCTTGCTGTTCATTAGAAGTATTGATGCAATTAGCATATTACGAGCTGACAGACACACCATATACCAAATACATTTATGACATTTTATGTGCAATAAGCGTGTAGAGGGTTTTATTAATGCCAGCACTGTTATGATCTCCACTGTTGTGAGCTGAAATACAAGTACTGTATTCAGTCCAGAATTAATATACCTTAGCTATTTAAGCAAATATAGAAACCAAGAGAGATCCTGTGTTATGTTCTGCTTTGTAAGTCAGCATTGAGACAACATTCTTATTTTGGACATAACAGGAAACTCCAGTTTAAACAAACTAGGAAGCCTTTTCTGAATTTGAGAAGTGGCTATTCTGCCACTTAGGAACTGTTCCCATTAATATGTATGTCAAATACAAACTGTGTTTTAATAACTTTCTTATATTTCTTAATAATATATCTCTAAATGAAAATGTTCTTAAACTTGTACCTGCGTAATTAATTCAATTTCCACTGAATACCTACAAACACTCCTCTTTGTGAATCTGCTTTTTTGGACTACAACTCCATGATTCTGCCAGATGCTTGAATTTGTAATCTAAGGAAGTAATTTTCTTCCAGTCTTTGTGCTAAAAAAGGCTTTTCAGTTTGTACATCTCTAGTTTTAGGAAGTTTCATATATACAAACAGAATATAATGATTTTTCTCTGGTCCGTTTCCCTGGTTCTGTATATTAGTCTGAATACAAGACAATCAAATCATGCAAGAATTTCTCTGGATTCTGTGACTGAGAATGTACCTATATATATGCCTTAGAAGTGTTAAACTGGCTCATATCAAGGATCTATAAAATTATACAGAGCTTGGAGAAATCACTTTTTTGGACTATGGCACCCAGTATTTGTCAGCTGCGATTCTGGGGGCTCTTGTGCAGAAAGTAATTTTTCCATGGTTTGCTCTTTCTAAGAATTGTTTCAAGATAAGCCCCAAGAGCAGATGGCAATAATAATCTGTACTTCTACAAGAAGAGAATTCTGAAATTCCGCTCCTTGCACTGCAGACAGGTACTACAGTACTATAAAACATGAAGCTCCTAACATGGTTTTGCTTTCTGGGTTGAATGTCTACTGGATAAACATTCAAGTTTCAGAAGACAGCCAAAGATCCATAGAGGAGGCTGGAATCCACGTATGTGTGGAACAGTAACATGGAGAAAAAGCACTAGTGTTCTCCTTCGTATCCTCTGTGAATGCACACTAATGGGGTTAGTCTGCGCCTGAGCAGAGGAATTCGGAAGCTTCTATAGCTTTAAGTGCTCCGCGCCGGGGGACCTCCCCCGGAGATTATATCACCACCCCGGCGCTGAGCACGCTAGTTCCGTTTCCTGCCGCCGCTGTATGCAGCACGTTCGGAGCTTCTCCTACACTGTTATTGAAAGAAAATACTAAACCCCCCCCTTTTCTTCTGGACCTCCCGTCATTGATATCGGACTCCCTGACTATTCTTCTGGACTGTGAGTTTGTTCCCTCCCTTAGGTGCATGGACAAGGACCCGCCATTCAAGCGCTGCACCGCTTGCAACGCGAAAGTCCCTACAAAAGACGGCCATTCTAAGTGCCTCTTTTGTTTGGGGGAGGGCCATAAGCCGGCCTCGTGCGCCCATTGCAAGGCGTTTACGAGGCCTGCATTGAAACGCAGGCAGGATAGGCTTACCGCCTTCCTCTGGTCGCGTTCGCTCGACCCGCCTGCCATGGACCCCCCGAGAGCGCCGCCGTCTGAGGCATCTGTTCGGCACTCTCCTTCGAGACCGCGGAAACCGCCGCCATCTTCTTCTTCGGGCTCGAGGTCGACGGCTTCCGCTTCGGCGTCGAGACCTCCCTCGAGCCTGAGCCGGCCGAAGAAAAAGAAGCGCCCCGCACAATCGGTGGCTTCGGAACACTCCGTGCTCGTCCTGCCGGCGGTCAAGCTCACTCAACTACCTGCTGAGCTCGTTCCGCCCTTGAGCCCAATGCCTCCGGCTTCCCCTACCAGGAGCCGTCGAGCTGCATCTTCTCATGGATCTCCTCGAGCTCGATCTCTCACCCCTGTGCCTCCTTTGCCTGAGCCCGTAGCTCCGCCGCACAAGAGGACAAGGAAAACTCGGCATGTTGAGCCCGAGCTACCTCCGGCTCAACCACCAGCCCGACAGCATCTCTCGAGCTCGATGCCCTTCGGGCTCGAGGGATCCAAATTTACTCCATTTGATCCGGCAACCTTTTTTGCCTTCCAGCAGTGGCAAGCCTTTAACCAATTTCAGCGGTCTTACACGGCAGGCTGTTTTCCTGGACAAGCTGCCGCTACCACTCAATCCCAGCCAGCTCCTCCTGCTCAACACGCCGTCTATGGCCACTCTCACTGGACAGGACGCCACTCCGACGAACCGGGACCAGTTCTTTCGTCGGGCCCGTCGCCTCGGGCTGGGCATGGGACGATGACCGCTGATTTCTTTGGACTTGAGTCCGATGAGGATCTCCCACGTGACGACTCTCCAGGTGGTAGCCCCCCTCAAGTTTCAGCTTCCGCCTCGGAAGACGAGGGTCGTGGTGAAGCCCCGCCGCTGGAAACGCCGGCGGGAACTTCTGCCACAGTGGATAGCCATCCCCCTTCACCATCCGAGAACTACACGGCCTACACTCAGCTGATACGGTGCATTGCTGAAGTTCTGGACTTGGCAGTAGTTCAACCATCTCTGCCTAAGCCTGACAAGGTCTTTGAGGACATGGTCAAGGATCATCTAGCGCCAATCAAGCTGGCTTTTATTCCTTCCCTCCTCAGCCTCGCTAAAGAGCCTTGGGTTAGGCCTTCTGCGTCGCTACAGGTGCCACGACGGGCTGAGAATCTTTATAAGATTCACGGCGCAGATACTGACTTTTTGCAGGTACATCCCCCACCTAACTCCTTGGTGGTAGATACGTCGCAGCCTGGAGTCCGGGCCAGGGCAAACTTGGCTCCGGCGGACAAAGAGGGAAAGAAATTAGACGCCTTCACCCGCAGACAATATTCGTTTGCCACGTTTTCACTCCACGTGGCAAACTACTTGGCGGCCATGGGAGCCTATCATCGCCATCTCTGGAATGAGGTTCTCCCGCTTCTCAACTCGGCGCCCGATGATGTCCGTGCCACTGCTCTTGCCCATCATCAGGAGGCACTTTCCCTCGCCTGCCAAGAGCGGGAGGCGGCTAGACACCTCGTCGACACCTCTTCCAAGCAGTTGGTCACAGCAGTGGCGCTTAGAAGACATGCCTGGCTCTGTTCCGCTACCCTTACGGACGATGTGAAGGCTAAAGTAGAAGATCTCCCTTTCGATGGTCAGGGACTCTTCGACCCTAAGACCGATGACATCTTGAAAAGTCTCATCGACCACCGAAAGACGGCTAAGTCCATCTCAACGCCTACCACGTCTAGAGGCACTTGGCGTAGGTCTTATCCCTCACGCCCCTCTTATGATAGATCCTGCAACCAACAAGGGCCCTATCGCGGTCAACCCCATCAACAATCTGGCCGTCCAAGACAGCGCCAGCAATATCGTCGTAATGACCCTAAGCCTAAACAGCAGGTTTAACCAGCTGCGGCTACCAGCACCACTAATGAATGATGTTAGATTAGCACAATTTTTTGATGCCTGGAGGGCTATCACCTCCGACTCTTGGGTTCTCACCATTATCGCCTCTGGGTATGCGATTGAATTCCGCTCCATGCCTTCAACGGGGTTTATGAGGGACACCGCTTCCTCTCCCATCCTCTGCAAGGAGGTGCAGAAGCTGCTCTCCAAAGATGCCATTGTGTTAGTTCGCACGCCTGACATCCCGAGGAGTTTCTTCTCCCGTTACTTTATTGTACCCAAGAAAGATGGCGGCCTCCGGCCTATCCTGGACCTCAGGCCTTTGAATTTCTACATTACACCTCGCCGATTCTGGATGGTTTCTCTTGATGGCACAATCCAAATGCTCAGACAAGGGGACTGGTTTGTGCTTATTGATCTCAAGGACGCCTATTTCCATATTAGTATTCATCCTGAGTCCCGCCGGTTCCTCCGGTTTTCCTTGGATGGCGTAGTCTATGAATTCAAAGGCTTGCCTTTCGGGTTATCCACCTCACCGAGAGTGTTCACTAAGTGTCTTGCTCCGGTGGCTGCTTACCTCCGTTTACAGGGCATCACTGTTTTCCCCTATCTAGATGATTGGTTGCTGGTAGCGTCGTCTTCAGATGTATTGTCGCAGCATGTCACCTTCACACTGTCTCTTCTTTTTGACCTTGGCTTGCAGGTCAACGAAGAAAAGTCCATTTTGATACCTACCCAGCACGTTTCCTACATAGGAGGCGTCCTGGACTCCATCTCAGGTCGTGCCTTTCTCCCAGAAAGCCGCATCCTGAAAATTCAAGAACTGCTTCCTCACTTCACCTCGGGCGCGAGAGTTCAAGCCCTGTTGGCCCAACGTCTTCTAGGACTTATGGCCTCCACTACGGCAGTCATTCTACACGCCAGACTCAAGATGCGGACCCTTCAGGCGTAGTATCTGGACTCGTTCAACCCGCTCACGGATTCCCCTTCCAAGGCTCTTGTAGTATCGCAGACCCTCGCCAACGACCTCACCTGGTGGTCGCTCCATCCCAACCTCATGGGTCGGCCTTTCGGCGCTCTCCAACCTTCCATCCAACTCACTACGGATGCGAGTCTGACGGGTTGGGGTGCCCACATTCGTGGCCTCACCGCCAATGGTCATTGGTCCGCGATGGAGGCCACCCTTCACATCAATGTTCTGGAACTCCTGGCTGTCTTCAAAGCCCTCTGGACTTTCGAGAGCCTCCTCTCGGGGAAGGTAGTTCAAGTAACGTCGGACAACACGACTGTTGTATACTACCTGAACAAACAAGGCGGTACCCGCTCCCGCCAGCTTCGCCTTCTCACCACTCAGGTCTGCGAATGGTGTTACAACCGCAATGTCTTCCTCATCGCGGTGCATGTAGCATCCGCCGACAACTTTCTTGCGGATCGCCTCAGCCGGCCACGGGACACGTCTCACGAGTGGTCTCTCAACGAGATAGTCTTCTCCTCCCTCTGCCAGAGGTGGGGAGTGCCATCCCTGGATCTATTTGCCTCCTCCACAAACGCCAAATGCAACAGATACTGTTCCCGTGCGGGTGTCGGCCGTCACTCGTTGGGGGATGCCTTCATGACGCCCTGGGTCAGCGACCTTCTGTATGCTTTTCCTCCTATTCCCTTGATTCAAAAAGCAGTGATCAAGATGCGCCACGATCGGGCCAACATGATCTTCATTGCTCCCTGGTGGCCCCGGCAGCCGTGGTTCGCCCCGCTTCTCCAGCTAGCGTCGGATCACTTTCGGCTTCCCAGCCTTCCCAATCTTCTCTCCCTCCACGATGGCACGACGTTCCATCCGGACTTGGACTCTCTGCATCTGACAGCCTGGAGGCTGGACCTTCGATAGACGATGTCCTCCGCCGGGCGCGTCGACCCGCTACCCTGGCCACGTACGCACGAAAATGGAAATCTTCCTGTACCTTTGCGGAGGAGCGCGGTTTCCCGGCATGTCCCACAACACTGGACACGCTCCTCCAATTCCTTCTCATCCTCTTTCACCGTGGCTTGTCTCACTCCACTCTCAAAGTATACATCTCTGCGGTGGTAGCGTACCAACCACCTCTCTCGGATGCAGCCAGACTTTTCCAACATCCAGTTCTGAAACAATTCCTCAAAGGTCTCCGCAATATGCGACCGGCGTATAAACCGCCCACTCCACAGTGGTCGCTTCAGCTTGTCCTACGCAAACTGATGTCTCCACCTTTTGAACCTTTGTCATCAACGTCTCTCCGTCTACTTACCTTCAAGACAGCTTTCCTCCTCGCTGTCACCTCAGCGCGAAGGGTGAGCGAGTTGGCGGCCCTTCGAGCCGACCCGCCATTCCTCCAGTTTCACCCTGATAAAGTCACCCTTTTTCCGGATATTTCCTTTTTGCCTAAGGTTGCCACCTCCTTTCATCTTAACCAGCCAGTGGTCTTCCCAAGGTTTTTGCAAACCCTTCATCCAATGTTGAGAAAGCACTCCATTCCTTGGATGTGAAGCGGGCTCTGGCCTACTATGTTTCCCGCACAGCATCCTTTCGCTCTTCTCCGAGACTCTTTGTATCGTTTTCGGACCGAACTATGGGCTCCCCGGTTTCCTCCCAAACCTTTTCTAGATGGGTGGTGGCTACCATCAAGTTTGCTTATGAAATTGCGCGCAAGCCTCTACCTGCCACTATTAAAGCCCACTCAACCAGAGCCATGGCCTCCTCTACGGCTTTCCTCCGTGGTGTCGACCTTGCGGATGTTTGCAAAGCTGCGACGTGGTCTACACCCTTCACCTTCGCGGCCCACTATCGCCTCGATGTCCGGGTGAAAGCGGAGGCTGCCGTTGGTAGAGCAGTGCTGGCTTCTGTCCTGTCGTGATGCCCACCTCCGGGTAAGTCAGCTTGCTAATCATCCATTAGTGTGCATTCACAGAGGATACGAAGGAGAAAAGAGGTTACTTACCGTAACTCTGGTTCTTCGAGTAGTCCTCTGTGAATTCACACGAACCCACCCTCCTCCCCGCTGTGCGTCCCGACTCCTCGTGGTTGGCATGTACAGCGGCAGACAGTTCTATGGAACTAGCGTGCTCAGCGCCGGGGTGGTGATATAATCTCCGGGGGAGGTCCTCCGGCGCAGAGCACTTAAAGCTATAGAAGCTTCCGAATTCCTCTGCTCAGGCGCAGACTAACCCCATTAGTGTGAATTCACAGAGGACTACTCGAAGAACCAGAGTTACGGTAAGTAACCTCTTTTCTTCCATGACAATAAACTGGTACTTATTTTCATATGTGGTGGGAATGTGAGATGAAATTTTGGCAAATGGTATATATGGAAATAAAAGAAATAACCAAGCAAAATGTAAAAGTATGTCCTAATATAGCACTTTTATCAATTTCTATCTATCTGTTGCAGTTATTATTTTATTGTATTACTGGATATTTTGTTAATATTTTATGGTTTATATAATTTGGTTCACCTAAGCCACCAGTGGGCTATCCTCAGTTGCCTTCCTGTTTTTTGTTTTTGTTTGTCTGTGCTATTATCTATGCATTCTTTTATTATTTTCGTTTGTACGTTTTGCTTAATTATGTAAACCATCCCGAATAGTATTTCACTAAGTTGGATGGTCTAGGCTCTAGAAGCTCTACAAACAAACAAACAAACAAACAGGCAGGCAGGCAGGCGGGCAAGCAAGCAAGCAAAGAAAGAGGAATATAATTGAGCAACTAGAGAACTAATTTCTAATTTATTAATGGCAGCTAGATTAATGATAGCTAAGTATTGGAAAATAAAATACGGTTTCCAATTAAATGAATGGTATAAAGAAGTATGAAATATAGCTATCAATGATAAATTAACATGTAATATTAAAGTAAAGAAAGGATTGCTTAAAAGGCATACTTTTGCAGAAATCTGGGGAGACTTTATTGAAGTCCATCATTGCAAGAAACATTACAATTTTGGAAGGGGAATTCTTGAAGGAAAGAGAATTGTTTAGATCACCATTTGGTCCCCAGATGTTTTCTTTTCCTGTTTTTTGTTAATTTCCTTTAAGTTTTGATTGTGTAGTGTATGTATGTTTCTTATAAAATCTAAAAAATTAAAATTAAAAATTAACCATGTTCCATTGGAGCAAATGTAGAAATAATAACCAGGCAACATTCAGTTAGCAGTCAGTCTCAAGCACCAAGATGACTAAGACTGGATGTCCTGCCAGAAAGAGGCCCTGGTATATGGACAAGGATTTCTGGCCAGTTTTGACATACAGCCGTATTTTGCAGTCTGGCACAAATTATTTATCTGAACTATTTGTGGTTCAGTAAACTTGCCTCCAGGAAACTTTCTTTGTATTTCTTGCAAAATATAATACAAAAATGTGATCTTACCAGCAAACACTGTTGAAATCCTAACAAGTATTTGGTAATATGCTTGCAAATTGAGCCAAATTCAATCATGTTGTAATTATATTGGCTCAATACACTCCATTCCACAAGCCAGTACAGGAATAATGTATGCCAGCTCGAGTTCCTTGGAAGAAAGATGGGATATACTAAGAGCAAGGGGTAATGTATTGGCTAGGGTATTGACCTGGCCATTGGGAGATTTAGGCTCTGGTCCTCACTGAATTGTGGTCTTGTACTGTTCACTCTCTCTCAATTTCAAATACCTCACAGGGCTGAGAGAAGAGGAAGAGTGTGTGTATACTCTCATGAGTTCACTGGAGGAAAAGTGAGACATAAATATAACTAGTAATAAACAATGATGCATGAAGTCATGGACATACATACAAACAAACATGCAATGACTGTCTCTGTGAGTTTTTAGAAGTATATCCATAAGTGTTGCAAAGAGAATGGTTCAAATCCGTTTTCCAGAACAGCTGCATTTGCTACCAGGTTGGGATTATCCACAGCAATTCCCCTTCGGCACCAACACATAAATGTGGTGGAGTGGCTGGAGGGCTGGACTGGCATTCAAGTTTGGAAGCAACACATGGCAGGTAACCATGACACAGGCAATGATAGTATGTTAATATCCCTTTTGTCCCATAAAATAGTGACTGCTAACATTGCTACTTTTTTTGTAACAAAAATATTTATTCATTACATTAGTGTTATTTTGGGGAAAACATTTGGGGAACTATTGCTATTTTCTCATTTTTAAGCAGTTTTCAAGGTTGCTACCAGGACCCAGACACAGGTTCCCGACTTCAACATATCTTTAGAAATAATTTGAGAGGTAAAGGAGAAAGCTCTCCCAACTTTGCAGGGAGCTAAGAATCCAATGAAATCACGAGGAAGTTTCACTTCATTCCTCAGGAATCGGTGGCGGGCGGGAAGTGGGGCAAAGTGGCATATCAACAGGAAGCACCACAACGAGCCTGTCTGCGTCAGCTGGAATAATAAAGACATTCGGGGGGGGGGCGCGAGCAAGCCGTCCCCCACCTTGGACATCTTTCTCGGGGACAGGGCATCCATCAGCTGCTGGCTTCGCGCCTGCGTTCTGCTCCGAAGTGGCTCTCCAGCAACGCGCGGAGGCGGGAAAGTCCCCCCCCCCCCCGGGCAGGGCGCGAAGGCGTCGCGTCGCAGACCTCGGCTTCTACTTTCCGCCGGCGTCTCCCGCGGGCTTCTTGGCAGCAGGGCTCCGGGCACGGCCCCGGCGCCGAGGGAGCGAAGCAACTTCGACGACGTCCCCTTTCCCGAGGGAAACGGGGTGGGTTTAAGCCTTCCTTCGGCTGGCTCTGGGTCTGACGGGAGGCGAAAGAGATGAGGCGGGCAGGAAGGTTTTTGGATGCCCACGGAACAACCGGGCGGGGCGCGCCCCCCGTGGAGTCCCAGGTCGACTCTTCCGTTTGCCGTCGGCTTGACTCCGGAGCTTTCGCCGCGGGGCCGCTGCAGACGCCGCGCTCCTCCTCTTTGGCAGCCCAGCGCCACCGTCTCCATCTGAAGGGCCACGGACGGACCTCGCCCCCTTTCTCTCCTCCTCGGCGGAGGAGGGACTCCACCACGTCCACACACACAGCCCCGCCGTCTTTGGGCGCAGCCTCTCGGTCAAAACGAGCCAGGGCGTCAACATGAGCGCCAGAGCGAGGCGGGCGTCAAGATGAGCGCCCATTTGCGCTCGGGCTACTACCTGGGCAGGAAGTCCGGCGTCTGCCTGGCGCTCGTGGGGGCCGCCCTGCTCTTGGCGCTGCTGGTGCTGGGCATCCTCTACGGCCGCTGCGCACGCCAGCTGGAGGGCGCCGGGTTGCGCCAAGGCGCCGCCCCCCACCCGCCGTCCTGCGCCAACACCACCGGCGCCCCTGCCACCCCCGCACGGCCGCCGGGCCCCTGGGACGCCCGGCGCCTGCCGCCTCACCTGCTCCCTGTGCACTACTCGCTGCTGCTGTGGCCGCTCCTCGCGCCGGGGCTGCCCGAGCCGCGCGCCCACGCCGGCCAGGCCAACATCACCGTGCGCTGCCGCCGGTCGACGGCCGTGGCGCTGCTGCACGGCGACGAGCTGGCCTTCCAGAGCGCCGCCGTCTGGGGCCCCCTGGAGGAGGGCGAGGCGCCCGGCGCCAACGGCAGCCGCCGCGCCCGCCTCGTCCCGCTGGCCGAGCTGTGGCAGGAGCCCTCCAAGCAGTACGTGGTGCTGGAGCTGCGCGAAAACCTGACCGCCGGCGCCCTCTACCAGCTGCGGTTCGCCTTCCAGGGGACGATCCACGGCGAGCCGGATTTCCGCGGCCTCTTCCTGAACAAGTATGAGGACGAAGGCGAGAGCAGGTAGGGCGCTCCTCGCTCAGGCCTTCTTCGGGGGGAGGGACTGCGGGGGCCGAAAGGGGCCCGAGGCGGACCCGCCGTCCCGCCGCAGCCCAAGGTCTCGCCACGTGGCAGAGCTGGAGGGTGCCGGGCTTGCGGACGGTGCGGTCAGGCCGTCTGGCAGGGCACGACGTGGGGCTGAAACAAGCGGCGTCCCCAGCTGGCTTCCTCCCGCAAAGATCCTCCGAGAACTAGCAGAGCTGGAAGGGACCCTACGGACCACGGCGTCCAGCCCCTGTCAAGGAGACGCGGTGGGGAATCGAACTCCCGACCAGATGCCTAAGCCACTGAGCCGTGAGGGTATTTTTATATTCAAGATGTTGGAAGACGAAGACGAAAAATGAACATTGTTGATTAAACTTTAGACGCCCCCCCATTTCCAGTTTAAGGGCATTTGTTCTCAATAAGAAAAAACAGAACAGACTTTGCTCCGTTGTGCAGTTCTGCTCAGGCTAAAGGGTTGGCAGAACAGGGAAGGTGCCTTCCTGCCCCATGTGTGCCGTATTTTTCCTAGGATAGAAAAAAAGCACATGGGCAGGCTAGGGGCCGGTCTACTCGTGGCAACCGAAGTGGGCTGGGTCAGGCTGGATGGGATCACTAAGAGATCTGGCAGGCCATTTGACCTGATCCTTGTATCCAAATGGCTTCTGCACCTCAGCTGTCTGTGTTGGGGGGGAAGGTGCACAGCAGGGAAGGGGAACCCCAAGTCCATGGGCCAAATGTGGCCTGCAAGACTCACCCGTTTGGCATTTAGGTCTGCAGATAAGGCCTCTCCCCTTGCCGCCACCCCCGCCAGATCCCCTGATGAGGGAGATGAAGGACCAGCAAAGTACACTCAGCTGACACTCCAGACAACTTGAAGCTGACTCCTGAGTGCACTTTGGTCCCCCTTTAACGTTCTTAAAGAGGGAAGGGAGGAGGAGCAAAGCCAGCATCTCAGTGGGCTTTGCTCCCTGCAGGTTTTTCTGTGCCTGAGAAGGCTCAGCCAGAGCAAAGCTGGTTCGGTGCCTGAACTGCTGGCTGTTGGAGTGCTCTTGCAAGTCTTACCTTGGTGAGTTGTGTGGTGTGCTAGCTTTCCTTATCCGTTGAAGACTTACAAACCTCTATTAGATTCTCCCATTGAAACTCTGGCTGGAGTTCCTCCCGCTGGCATTTTAGCTGGAAACTGGATGATGTTCAGGAGTGCCCCCCCCCCCCCAATATTTCCTTTCCTTGGGAAGATAAACACCTGAAAACACATTCTGTATGGAATGGCCAAAACTAAAGCTCATGCTGTGTAGGATAAAGAAAACAGGGATATGGGATTTAGGGGCCAGACTCTGCACACAGATGAAACTGTATGTACAGAGTATTCTGCTCATAAGGCTGGAACCCAGTAAGTACCATGACCACCCCGATGAGGCATGTTATTTGAATATTGTTAAGGGGCTTACCTTTTTTTGGATATATGTTAGGAAAATACATAGTGTCAAGTGAGTCATGTGTGAAATGCGGCAGTGGTGTTGCAGCATGTATTGTCTGAAGAGCAGAGTAGATACAGTGAATACAGAAGCTGTCTGTCCCTCATTTAGACTCTTTAAAAGCAGGTGAAGAAGATAAGTTATTCTGCCCAGTTATTCTGCGCTTCATCTAATATGCTGCTATATACAGTAACTCTTTTTCCCCTCACTTTTTCACCCCAAACATGAGTGCTGTGTTTGTTGCTCATTTTATAAGGCTGTGTGTGCACAGATGCTGTTACTGAATCATGTTGGGGAATCGTCCCTGCAGCACCCTCTTAAAGGTATGCGTTGGGAGGTCCTTTCCATGTGCAGTGCTGGGTCAGGTTAAACGAACTTAACCCAATTCATGTTCTTACTTTAGATGGCTAATTGCATCACAACTAGAACCAGTAGATGCAAGGACAGTATATCCATGCTTTGATGACCCTGCTATGAAAGCTACCTTTAAAATCAGGATTGTTCATCATCCCACCTACATAGCGCTCTCCAACATGCCAGCTATAGGTAAGTAAAGAAGTGAGTAATATAGTAATAGCAAGATGTTCCTGTAAGCAGAAGTAATTTGTACTATTCCAGATTTTTGTTATTCTAGTTGCTATGAGATTGGAAAAATCCCAGGTGTCTGGTCATCTGAGCAGCTAAAATTTGAGGCTGGAATCTAGATATAGGATCTCACTGGGTCAGACTACTCATATAACAGACTCTAATACAAGCACCTGATGTTTTCGGTGCTTGTATGCAGAGGCATCTAGTGCCTGTTTACACAAGCGGACATCACATTGTGTTGACAGTGACCACTACTTGTGGAACAGCTGCGAGCGAGTGATCCAGAGCAGGTACACTGGTGGGGTTTTTTGTTTCATCTGTGTTCAGTAGACTCTTGGCCATAGTACCTGAACAAAATGTTCAGCTCTGATGATTATTTATGTATTTATTTACTGGTCCATTATGTTGTCTATATATATTTGGCTTGCCAAGCATTCTCACATTCCTATTCTTCGTTTTCTCGTTTTCAATGAACTACAAGTGTCAGTGTAAACTTATTATTTGACAGCTGGGCAAGGCCTGTTTGGGAAGCTGGGTACCCCTTCCCTTAGTACCGTATCAACTTAACTTCTCAGGAGGAAGTGTTGTCTTGGATTTGATGACTGTTGCCCAGGGAATGGGAACTCATAGGTCAACACTTACTTATCTTTCCAGTATCCTTGAGTGGGAAATGTAAGCTGCACAAAGGAGTTCCATCAACTGGATGCTGAGCATCATTAGGGAATTTCAGAGTTGTGGTTACCACTAGAAGACCTTTGCATTCAATACCTGATCTCTCTGGGAAGTGCTGAATGAACAATTTTGAAGGTCTCTTTGAATTATCATTTTGAAGATCTCTGTGACTCTGACATCTGAAGTTATGTCTCTGTAGAAGGAGAGGCATGGCAAGATTTAAGTATCACTTTGACCATGGGAAATCCACAGTAACTTAAATAAAATTATCCTTGTTCGTCAGCTGAATAATTAATATTACAATATTATTTTGAAAAGTAAAATGCCCCTTACACATACTGAGCTGATTCTATCATTTTTTTAAAAAAAAATTAATTTTTTATTTTCCTTATAAAGGTAGGGTAAATAAGGGGCAGCTGGGATAGGGGCACCCTCAGAGGGGGTGGATTTGAACGGATACATTACAAATCCATATTTTTCATAGTAATTCTATACATTCTCTTCTAGTAATAGTTCCACATAACATAAAGAAATATAAACAGTGAGCGAGAGGGAAAAATCAAATTCAGATAGATATATTGTTATTCTAATTATTGATTATGTAGCTGATAGTCTTTATCCATCATTTATTCTGTCTCTTCTGCAGCCATACAGATAACAGTCCACTATTCTATCTACCTTGTAACCATATATATTATTGTGACCAAATTTTCCGATGGTCTTTTTTCTTTTTTGCATCTAGCCAATTTGATAGTATGTCCATTTCTGCGGTTTCAAGGATTTTATCTATCACTTCATCTATTTGCAGTGTTCTAGGTTCCTTCCAGTGTTTCGCAAAAACTATTCTTGCTGCTGTTATAATATGAATAGTTAAATATGATTTTTCAGAGTCTAGTATATCTGGCAAGATATTTAATAGGAATAGTTCTGGTACCATCGGTATTGAAGTTTCTAATATCTCTTGTAGCATCTGATGCACTTTACTCCAGTATCTTTGGGTGTCTTTGCACATCCACCACATGTGATAAAATGTTCCTTCTTTCTGTTTACATTTCCAACATATATTTGAAATCTGGGTGCTTATTTTAGCCAGTGTTGTGGGGGTCATGTACCATCTGTAGAACATTTTGTATGTATTCTCTTTAAATACAACAGATTTAGTTAATTTTATATTTGTTTTCCAAATTCGTTCCCATTGATCCAGTTCAATATTATGTCCTACATTCTGTGCCCATAAATATATGCCTTTACCACTTCATCTTGTGTTTCAAAATCTAACAGAAAATTATATAATAACTTAATACATGTTCTCTCTGATTCTAGAAGAATTCTGTCAAAGGGGGTATTTTCTAAGTAAAAGCCCTTTTGATTATCTTTAGCAAACCTTGATAATAATTGTGATCGCGCCCACCAATCCATTTCGATGCCTTGATCTACTAACTCTTGTTGAGTTTTGATAGAGCCATCAAGATTTAAAACCTCACTATATTTTACTATTTTCTTATTTTCTCTCAGATATGGTAGGGCAAATGCTTCCATTGGTGTCACCCAGTGTGGTATTTTAATATACATTTGGTTTTTCACTTTATTCCACATCGACAGAAGTGCCTTCCTTAATATATGGTTGTTAAACTGTTTAAAATCCTCAGTCCTGTTATACCATAAGAATGCATGCCAGCCCCATTTCAAATCGTATCCTTCTAATTTCAAGAGCCTCGTATTTTCCAATGTTATCCACTCCTTAATCCATACCAATGCAGATGCCCTATAGTACAGAAGCCAATTCGGAAGCCCCATTCCTCCTCTTATTTTTAGGTCTTGTAGATGCTTAGTTTTAATTCTGGGTTTTTTCCCCTGCCAGATGAATTTGGAAATGCATTTTTCAAGCTCCTTGAATATTGTTTGTTTTAAAACAATCAGAATTGTTTGAAAAAGTAATATGAGTTTTGGTAGAATATTCATTTTGATTGTAGCAATTCTGCCCATCGTTGACAATTGTAAATTTGTCCAGCTAGAAAGGTCTTTCTTAATTTCCTCTATCAGTTTCAAATAATTATCTTTCAGGAGAGTACTTGCTTTCTTTGTAAAAAATATGCCCAAGTATTTTACTTTCCTTCCTTCCTGGAAGTTTGTAATTTGTAATAGTTCATCAATCTCCTGTTTTTGAATGTTTTTAGTCATATTTTTTTTTCTTGTGGTTTATTTTTAATCCTGCCATTTCACCAAATTCTTTTAATTCCACCATTAGAGCTTCTAGTGATTCCTTGGGGTTTTCAACTACTATAAGCAAATCATCTGCAAAGGCCTGAACCTTGAATATTTCTCCTCGTATTTTGAGACCTTTAATTTTATCTGATATTCGTATCTGCTGCATTAGTACTTCAATTACCGTTAAAAAAAGTAATGGTGATAATAGGCAGCCTTGTCGTGTTCCTTTCTGTATTTCTATTTCTTGTGTACATTCTCCATTGATTCTTATCTTTGCTGTCTGTTTGGAATAGATAATCTTTATTATTTCAGTGAAATTCTGACGTGTCTCCATTTCTTCTAATTGTGATATCATGAAGTTCCAATTTACATTATCGAATGCTTTCTCTGCATCAATGAAGAGAACTGCCATCTGTTTAGCTGGGTGTGCTTCATAATATTCCAGAAAGTTAACGAGGTTCCTCACATTGGATCTTAAATACCTCTTCGGGAGGAATCCTGCTTGATCTTGATGGATAACTTCTACCAATACTCTCTTTAATCTTGTTGCTAATCTTGTTGCAAATATCTTATAGTCTACATTCAAGAGAGATATTGGCCTGTAGTTCGATATTTCCTCCGCTTCTGTGTCTTCTTTATGTATAATCGTAATGACCGCCTCCTTCCATGTTTTGGGTATTTTTCCCTCTTGATGTATTTCATTTATCATTTTTTTAAAAGGGGTAGCCAACACATCTTCAAATTTTTTGTAGTATTCTGCAGGTATCCCATCACTTCCTGGTGATTTCATCAGTTTCTGTTTTGCAAATGCCTCTGAAACTTCATGCATTGAATATAACTGGTTCAGAATTTCCTGTTGTTGTTTTGATAGTTTAATGTGATTTTTCCTTTGGATGTACTCTTTCTGCTTCGTGGATGGCGTGCATTCTTCTGTATATAACTTTGTATAGAATTTCTCCACAATTTCCCTGAGTTCTCTAGGTCCCATGACGAGTTCTCCTTTTTTGTTTCTGAGGCTTAAGATATAATTTTTTGTCCTTTCCTTCTTTAGCTTATATGCCAACCGTCTCCCTACTTTATTGGCATTTTCAAAATATGTTTGTTTTGTAAATTTTAATTTATTTGCTAAATCCTCAGTATTAAGATATTCAATTTATGTTGTGTCATCTGTATCTTCTGTTTTAATTGTGTTGCTGTTGGGTTTTGTTTCAGATTCTATCATATTGACAGAATGAATAATTTTGATATTAATATCTAATTTACTTGTTTTATAGATGTATCTGAGTATAAAGATATGAATGAGAGTATGTTGAGTGCCTTGATTAATGGGACTACACCGATTAATTGGACTGTGACGACATTTGAAACAACACCAAAAATGTCCACATATATCACTGCTTTTGTGGTCTGTAAGTTTGATCATGTCGCCACATCGGAGAGGGGCAATGAGGTGAATAGAGCTGTTGAATTTATGAGAGACTTTATCAGTAGCATACAGTGGCATTTCTGACAAGGTTTTATTTTATATAATATATATCTTTGTTTACTTTAAACTGTTCTGATAATTTATAGGTCAGCATATAAACATTAGGAAGAAAAGGAAAGAAGGTGGTATAAAATTTACAATTATATTAATTTATGTCTGGGCTCTAATGTGCACTTGGACATGTGCCCAGGAAAAGCCAGTGGCTGTTTCGTGAGTGGCAATTTGCTGTCAAGATTTATGCAAATTCCCTTGTGCAAGTGTAAATCAGCAGTAGGATACTGCCCACTAAATTATTTTATTCATAACTAATGTATAACTCCCCCATTTGTCTCCTCCTCAATCCAAGTCAAAACTGCATTACACCATAACTAGGTCTGCTTAAACTAAACCCAGCTGGGCCCTTGTGACAGTCTTTAGAGAAGATTTGTTAGTGAGTTTGTTGCAGAACTTAGAAAAGTTCCAGAATCCTTTGGCCAGCATGTCCGGTGCCCATAATAGGTAGGAATTCTGGGAATCATAGGCCAAAAGAGTAACTTTGATCAACTCTGGTTAGGATAATATGTTGGACACAACAATACCATTGGTCTAGATGGGCGGGGTATAAATCGAATAAATAAATAAATAAAATAAATAAATCAGTGCAGTTGTTTGTGCCAGCTAAAGTAGATAATAACTTCAATCAACTGCTCAGTGGAAAGTCTACCTCTATGTAAATCCCATTGTTTCAATCAGCCTATTCTGTATGGGGCTAGAAATTGAATTTAGCTGCCAAAGCCCATGGAAATGGAGCTAAAACAGGTGGAGGATGCAGGGAAAGGGATTGGAAGGGACAGTAATTGGGAAGGGAAAGAGTTCTGTTGAGCAGATTTGCACTAATTCCTCCAACACCTGCATTAATGTTATGAAGCAAAAATGGGTCTAAGAACCTCATGTTTGCCCCATAACTTCCTAACTCCTCCTTTAAATTGTGCCCACAGCATATTTTTGATTGACCTGTCGCACAATGAAGAAAATAATCAAGGCATATATAAATGCTTAGAAGTGTGCTTCTTCTGCTGTACAATTGCCAACTTAAAACTCCACTGTTTTTGAATACACCTCATATGTTCTGCATACAAGGTGTGAAATAACAGGGAAGGTTGCATGGCAGCAGGTGGGCTGTGCAGTGTCCAACCATCTTGACCAAGGGAGGGGAGATTCTTTCCGTCTGAGGGCCAGATTTACTTACAGAGCAGTTCTTGGGGCTGGCATACCTGTGGTGGGGTGAAATGAAAGCAAAATCGTGAAACCAAAGCTGCTAGTTGGTTTTAGCTTAAACCTCTTACTGCTGAAGACCTCCAACAACTCATGAATCGTTTTAGCAAGGTCTGCCAAGACTTTGGATTAACAATCAGCCTGAAGAAAACACAAGTCATGGGCCAGGGCATGGAATCATCTCCCTCTATTACCATCTCCACACAAGAATTGGAGGTTGTTCATGACTTTGTGTACCTTGGCTCAATGATCTCTGACACTCTCTCCCTAGATGTTGAGCTGGACAAACGCATTGGCAAAGCAGCTACCATGTTCTCTAGACTCACAAAGAGAGTATGGCTTAATAAGAAGCTGAGGTTTATAGAGCCTGTGTCTTGTACTGCAGTGAGTCCTGGACCCTTTGTGCACCGGCAGGAGAGGAAGCTGAACATGTTCCATATGCGTTGTCTCCGACGCATTTTTGGTATCACCTGGCAGGACAAAGTTCCAAACAGAGTAGTCCTAGAACGAGCTGGAATTTTTAGCATGTATACATTACTGAAACAGCAACGTCTACGTTGGCTCGGGCATGTCGTGAGAATGGCTGACGGTCGGATTCCAAAAGATCTCCTGTGTGGAGAATTAGTGCAGGGAAATCGCCCCAGATGGAGACCACAGCTGCGATACAAGGATATCTGCAAGCGGGATCTGAAGGCCTTAGGAATGGACCTCAACAGATGGGAAACTTTGACATCTGAGCGCTCAGCCTGGAGGCAGGCGGTGCAGCATGGCCTCTCCCATTTTGAAGAGACCCTTGTCCAGCAGGCCGAGGCAAAGAGGCAGTCCCGAAACCAGCAAAATCAGGGAGCTGGACAGGGGACAGATTGTATTTGTCCTCAGTGTGGAAGGGATTGTCACTCTCGAATTGGCCTTCTCAGCTGCACTAAACGCTGTTCCAAGACCTCTATTCAGAGCATGTTACCATAGTCTCTCGAGACTGAAGGATGCCTAATCTAATCTATCTATTTTACTGCTTCTTACTTTTAGAATAAGAAGAAGCTTCCTCGAAAGCTGTGAAGTCACCAAGTGGCATTATCGTGTGGCAGGGAACATGGCCATCCAGGGAATCTGATTAGGGCCCCAGGCCAGTTGGGACCCCAGGAGGGCCAGATCCAGAGTCTGAGGTTCATGGTCCCCGATTTAAACACTGTTACTTATTTATTTATTTTTTTACTATTCTTTAATTTTTTCTAGTATTCAGAACTGATTCTTAGGACATTTAGCATTTGATCCAGTGGCAGGGGAACTTTAGCCATAGAAAACAATTTTGTGGATCACTCAGAATGCAACAGCCTCTCAAGTTGCAGTATATGCAGTAGTTGTCGTGTTGGAATTAGCCTTAAACACAGATGTCTTGCACACTAAATGTTAAACAAACCTGCAATGCCATGAAATACCTAGCATTTTTTCTATCTATTCATTCTTCTGATTCGAACACAAATTTCAGTGGAATGCAAGAATAGGAAAGTTTGTTTCAAATTAGAAATCTGCAGTGAATACACCTGCAATGCAAGAAGGTGTGTTAATCTGAAGCATAATAATGATGATGAGAAAATAACATACAAGACTCTTAAGTATTTTTAAAGCAGAAAGGTATTGTAACAGTACATGTCCTTTGCTGAAGATGAGTATGAGCTAATTATGTGGAATAGATTCTCGTCAGCTGATTGAAATAATAATTTCTGTGAATTCTGATAGATACGTATTTGGGCTTCAAAGGATGCTGTTCGAAAAGGATATACTGAATATGCTTTAAATATAACTGGACGAATTTTTTCATTTATGGAAGATTTATTTAACATCAGTTATCCTCTTTCGAAAACAGGTATGTTTGCTTGCATGTTAAATTATTTCAAAATTTTTAAAAAATTGTGCTTGTAATATGCAATAATATCCTTGTTGTTTTGTATGCTTTCTTTCTTTCTTTTAAAAAAAATAAATTTATTAAACAAACATCCGACCTAAACAATATAAACCTAACACCACAATAAAATACAATTACATAATACACCAGTGCCAACATCACCCTCAGGGCTAGCATTAATAATATTTTTAAATTTCATTCAGTCCATTTTCTCTCCAAAACTTCATTGTTTCTTCCCTCGGTGTATACCCCTTCCCCCTCCGAAATACATATTCCAAGAATACACTCCATATTTTCTTAAAATCGTTATTTTTTGATAGGCCTCTTCTTATTTTCATATCACATGTCAGTTTATTATTAATTGCCATGTCCCATAGTTCTCTATACCATTCCTCTAAATTGAGTTGGTTATCATTTTTCCAGTTTCTTGCAAAAATTAACCTTGCTGCCGTAACCATTATTACTGTTAAGTCCTTATTTTCTTTCAACAATTGATCCTTCTTAACCAAATTCAATAAAGACATTGACGGGGACATTTGAATATTTAATCCAGTTATTTCCCTTATTTCTTTAAAAATTTGCTTCCATTCTTGCTTTCTTACTTCACATGACCACCACATATGTATATACGTCCCCTTCTCTTTTTTACACCTCCAGCATAGTGATGATACATTTTTATTTATTATATTCAGTTTTACCGGCATTAAATACCACGTCCATATTACCTTATAACAATTTTCTTTTATCCTTACAGACATGTTCTTCATAATTCTTTGGTCCCACATTTTATCCCATTCTTCTCCTATTACTTCTTTATCCAAATCATATTGCCACTGTGTTTTTAATCCTTGTGTATCCTGTTCGGCCTTAATTAATAATTTACATATTTGACTTACAGTTCCCTTTCTTTCTGTCTTTTCCTCTAATTTCAATCTTTTTTCAATAATCTCTTCAAATTTTGTCATTTTTCTACTTTTCCCTTCCTTACTGTTCCATTCCCTTGTCCACCTTTCTGTTTGAATCATATTAAACCAAGAAATCCCCTCTCCTCCCAAAATCTCTTTTATATTTCCTTTATCTCTCATCTTCTCCATCCAGTCTTTTATCCTATTTACCCCTTTATTTTTTAATATATTCTTAAGAGTTTTTAAGATTTTCTGGAAAATTCTTTAAATCCACCACCTGGGATAAAGGAGAGATCGGTGGGCTTAATATACCTCTAATCTTTTTAATCTCTTCTCCAATTTTTTCTTTAAACAATATACTTTCAATTCTTTCTTCCTTACCCTGCATTTCTATTTCTGTTTTGTATGCTTTTTGGCCTTGTTTAGTAAAATTTTGTATGAAAATGATCTCCGGAGTGGCTCATAATTGGTTTTACAATTCAACAGAAAGAAATATTAGTGGTGCTTTGGGGGTCATGCACAACTTCCATGTAATCAGTGTTCCCCAGAATGCTCTTCTTTTCTGCTGCAGAACAAAAGCTGATCTTTTGTTCTGCAGCAGAGTTGGACAACTGTGGTCCTCCAGATGTTGCCGGGCTGCAGTTCTCATTATCTCTTGCCATTGACTCTGCTGTCTAGAGCGCCTGGGAATAACTGTTTGACAACATTTGAGCAACACAGTTGCCAACCCTTTTCTTACAGCAGAAGGGTCTTCTTCCTCTCCGTAGCTGGTAACTGATTAATGCAGTTAATTGCTCCATGACGTGGTATAGCCAAATAGCTCTGAAGAGAATAGAAAAACAGATGGAATGTATGTTAATCAGTGGGTATTAGCATTTGTGGCCAAATATGACCACTGTGTTGCAGAAAGTAGGCAGTGAATGCCACTTGCTAGGGAGTAGCAATAGAGAGCTATTCCCCTGGAGAAACCCACAGGCAGAACGGGAAGGGCAGGGTCTATGCCTGACCATATGCCTGCTAGATGGAACTTTGGTCCGATCCAGCAGAACTCTTTTAATGTTTTCATGTGTGAATACTGCCTTGTGATCTCATGAATAGCAATACGGAGATGATTAAAGACATTTATCTGCAATACAAAAATATAGGAAAATGGCATGCTCAGACAGAGAAAACCTCTCTTTTAATGATATTGTTGTTGTTGGCTGTTGGAAATCTGGGACTAGATGTACCTTGTGGATCAAGTGAGGGATTCACCAGTTGCAAATCATCTACATTTGTAAGACTGTAAAGCAAGCAGAGAAGTAAGAATATTGAATATGGATGTGTTAAAGTTGCTTTCCTCTCTCTGTTTAAACCACTGAAGATTTGATTGCACTACCTAAAATGAGTGCTACTGCTATGGAAAACTGGGGGCTAATGACTTTCCAGGAAAGATCCCTACTGTATCAACCACAAGATAAAGGCACCAATAAGAAAAGAAAGATCTCTCTAATTCTTGCCCATGAGATAGGACACCAGGCATGTGGTAAAATATTATGTACTTTTATTTATCAGTGAAACAGAGCTTCATAATTACAATGTAATGTGCATGAATATATGTTATGAAAACTACCAAGTTTCTTAAAACATGTAACATTTATTGCTGATAGAAGGCCATTTTAGTGTTTTATAGCTATTTATTTATTTTAGTATTATTTGGATTTATTAGTCACTAGGAATGCGCATGGTGGAAACATTTGTTTTCATTTTGTTTTGGGTGACCCTCTTGAGTTTTCAGTTTTTTCCATGCAATGCTCCTGTCATTTACTAGGAAACCGGGTGCCTCTTTTAGGTCTTTTTCTTTTTGCTAAAACTTTCAGTAGAAGCATTTTATTTGGAGGCACATTTGAGGAAAATATTTGTAAATGTGAGCAATGCTATGTCCTAAGCCTTGCCCTGACATTCTTCACTTACAATAAAAGATAAGAACATGAAGGCACAAATCCAATTATGAGTTCCAGCTACTGAATCAATTGGTATTACACAAGTCTTGACATACCCTCATGAAATTAATTCATTGGGTCTACTAGTTGGGAGTAACAGTTGGATTTAGACCAAAATATGTAAATTCATTTTCTAATTAAGGAAAGTAGAAAACATTAGGTACAAACTAGATGTGACAACTAATTGTATGAATACAATTAGCACATTTTTGTTATGTAAATAGCAGCTGCAGGAATGCCTGAGCAGCATGGGAATGAGACTATGGGGAAGGGGAAACAGTATAGAATTTCTGTCTCCCGACTACCTTTTCTTTGGATGAATAGTAATTCTGCAAAGCTCCACAAATTTACCTTTCAAGGACATCCATCTTCTGCAGACAGTAATGGAGGCTCCACATGAAATGCAAAGAACAGCTCAAAAACAGTGTTTGTTGTGACTGCTTTACTGCTTTTAAAAGTTACATATTCCTAAATTCCTGCTGATCAGTAGACATTACAACACACCTTTTAAACCAGTGTAGGCATACTGCATTGCATGGATGTTAATATATTTGTATGTTAAATAAAGTCTGTCCTTCTAGCCAGGTGGATGAGAAGAGCAGATTGAAAGAATGTGTTAAAGACTTTCCCTCTCTTTGTTTTTAAGTGGTTTGGAAATCTGGTTACTATGGAATGGTGGAACGACTTGTGGCTTAGCGAAGGATTTGCATCTTACCTTGAATATCTAGGTGCACACTATATCGAACCCACAATGTCACTGGTAGGTGTGAACTAATACAACCTTTTCCATACATATGTTTTTCAAATTCTGGTTTATTTCCAGTGCCTTGAAATTAAAGGGAACTCTGCAGTGATAAGTCCAGGTTTCAGAGATTCCTCTAGCAAGATGCTTTCAGCATAGTCCACTAATTGTCTACAGTCTGAGCTCTGTGTCAGCTTCCTTCCTGCTCTTGTAATACAGTGGTGCCTCGCAAGACGAATGCCTCGCAAGACAAAAAACTCACAAGACGAAAGGGTCTTGAGAGATTTTTGGTGCCTCGCAAGACGGGCCGTCTTGCGATATTTTTCGTCTTGTGAGGCGCGTTTCCCATAGGAATGCATTGAAATTTAATTAATGCGTTCCTATGGGGAAAAAAAAGTCAGAACCCCCCCAAAAAAGTCATCAAAAAGTCACTTACCAGGTAGAGTAGACTGAGTCCAGCTCCTCACAGTGCGTTTGTAGCCCCAGAATAGCCGGAAAAAGAGTGCCAAACAGCGAGCAACCAGCAGGGAGCCGGCAGCCATTTTGTGTTAGTCTCCCTCCTGGCCCCCCTCTCCCCGCCTCTCAGCTGATCGGCGCTGGGTCTGAGAGGCTTTTTCCCTGCTAGGCAAGCCTCAGGAAGCCTGTTAGACCCAGCCCCGATTCAGCTGAGAGGCGGGGAGAGGGGGGGTAGCTGATCGGCGCTGGGTCTAACAGGCTTCCTGAGGCTTGCCTAGCAGGGAAAAAGCCTCTCAGACCCAGCGCCGATCAGCTGAGAGGCGGGGAGAGGGGGGCCAGGAGGGAGACTAACACAAAATGGCTGCCGGCTCCCTGCTGGTTGCTGAATCTCCGCTGTTTGGCACTCTTTTTCCGGCTGTTCTGGGGCTACAAACGCACTGTGAGGAGCTGGACTCAGTCTACTCTACCTGGGTAAGTGACTTTTTGCTGACTTTTTGGGGGGGTTCTGACTTTTTTTTCCCCCATAGGAACGCATTAATTAAATTTCAATGCATTCCTATGGGAAAACGCGCTTCGCAAGACGAAATTTTCGCTAGACGGCATTAACCGTGGAACGGATTAATTTCGTCTTGCGAGGCACCACTGTAGTTGACTTGCATGTGCTGGTATGAGCTTCCACCCTTCAGACTGAACTTATACCAACCTAGCCTATTAAATCTTCTGCCCTAGCCCACTGTTTCTACATCTTTATTTTTTTCCTGGGAGTTTTGCAATTTCCCCATCAATGTCATTGGGTTTCCCAATTAAAGGAATTGATCATTTTGGTATCTTGTGCATGCATGGAGAAGCAAATTTCATCCACCAAATTTCTTTTGTTTTTGCCCTGCCAGACTGGTAAAGAAAGCATGCAGATATATTTCAATTTCCCCTCATGAGGGCACGGCGAATCCCAAGCAGCTGATTGATTGTGTCTCCTTTTTTGAGTTATATGCTATTAAATGTACTTGACTGAATATGTGCTTTCTTGGAAAATGCACGGAAATTTACTCAATGAGGGAAATGTGTAATAAATGTATATAACAAACAAAATCATAAAATGTATACACTGAGAACATGTCTTTCTGTGCGAGAATTTTAAGAGAGCTTTTACTACCAGATACAGAACATGGATGGGACAAAAATGCTTGTGGAATTCTGAAAAATGCAATGCTAAATAAATATTTACTGATACTCATATCTGTTGTCTTAATATCCTACTGATAGGAGCTGAAGCTGTAATAAGCTGTAAGATTGCTAGGGAGCAAAGTGTTCCTTTCATAATTACATTGCAAAATTTCCAGAGAGTGCTCCGCCACTTTGGGGCAGGATAGAAGTCAAAACAACAACAATAATAGTCCCTTGAATCATGAATATTTGGTCTACAAAATGTTACTAAGCTGGTTTGTGCAGACTGGATGTTGGATATGGTAAATTAAAAGGACTGTGCATTACCCTGGTCTTCTGAAATGTCAGTTCTAGATGTTGGGCTCCTGTGGTAGATTTTCAGATTTTTGCATAATCCCCTTGAATGTGATAAAAATACAATATCTAAATGATGTTTTTAAAGCAGAATGGAAAGAGAACAAAAATAATTTATGAATTCAGTATATAGCCCTATGAATAGCTCATCTTGATTTTTTGTTTTGTTTTGGTGGTAATAATTGGTATTTTATTTTCAGGACCAGATCTTTAGCTTCAAAGTTGTATTTCCTATGCTGAGACTGGATGATGGATTATGGCTAAGTCAGTCTTTATCAGACACACATGAACATCGTGAAACTGATGGAATTATAGAACTGTTTGGTTTTATAACGTATAGGAAGGTAATTTACAAAAAAAATATTACATTGTTCAATGCTCAATATATATTTGAAAAAAATAGCATGAACTTGTTTTGCATAAAAAACAAGGATGCAGATCTTCTCACTCCAGTGGAGTAAACAGTGATAGTTAAAGGTGAGTTGACATATCACATTGCTCTGAAAGGAAATAATCGTTTATACGGATTTTTTTAAAAAAATTCAAAACAAGTACCACCCCTCCAAGTTGTGGCTTTGCATTTCCTTCAGTGAGAGGTGTCCTGATTCAACATGTCTTGCATGTTGTATCTCCCACTCTGGGTGGGAGTGTACTGTGAAGCTAGCGGCAGGGGGAAATTCAGTACGTTCTTCACCACTGAGGAAACAGTCCATGCACTCACATATGAGGAGTTAAAGAATTCCAGGATAGAACAGGGTATGATTTCCGGACAGGATTGATGCAGTCCCCCCGCATGCACTCCCCCCACGCACGCCCACATGCACGCACGGCCCACCCATCCGCATGCACAGATGCCCCGCCCATCCACACATGCGCACAAGCATGCTTCGTGAGTGCGCCATGCCCACCCGTGAGTGTGCCCCACCCACCCACCCATGCACACTTGTGCGCCTCACCCACCCGCGAGCGGGGGGTGCCCCCCTTGTGCATGGATCCCCGCCCCCCCCAACTGGTCTGCAGTTCGGAAGAAGTTGGGGACCACTGCTTTATAAGATATTTGGCATTCATCCTTAAATAACAATATTCTTTGGTTTCCAAATGATGTGCTTCCTTCTAAAGAGTGTGTGACTTATGTGCCATCAAGTCAGAACCGATTAGCATCCCTAATAGGATGTAAGTGAGATATTTAAGGAGTGTTTTTAACTGTTCTGTGCTGGCTGGATAACTCAGTGGTTTAGGTATCTGGCTGCAGAGCCAGAGGTTGGGAGTTCGATTCACTGTGCTTCGTGTGAATAGAACCATTCTGTGTGGCCTTGGGAAAACTACACAATCCCAGGGTGCCCCCAGAAGAAGGGAATGGCAAACTTGTGCATCAAGGAAATAACAGTACAGGGAACAATTTTGGGGTGCATCTTGTATAATGCGTAATATAATCAGTCTTTGTGAACACTGTATTGATGTAATGTCTATAACTGATGTCTTAATTAAAAATCTTCCATACATTAAGTTGCTTTTAAATGTATTTTTAGTGTTGATTTTATTTATTGGTTTTAATATACTTGTTTACTTCTTTTAAAATATGTGTATACTTTCTGTTTTTAGCTTTTAAATATTGTCTTTTTAATTCTGTAAGCCGCCTTGCATCTTTTTAAGGAGAAAGGCAGGATAAAAATATTTTAAATGAATAAATAAAATAAATATATATATATTTTAGGGGGCTTCCATCATCCGGATGCTTTCCAGCTTTACCACTGAAAGACTGTTTATCAAAGCACTCAGTGTGAGTTAAGAAAAATTATTTCCAAAACATTCAGAATTTTGAACATTTGGCTTTTGTCTTCATTTTGTTTCTTTCAAATATATCACCACAATGACTGATCCAGTTTTGATGCCTTTTTCTATTATAGTCATATCTGAATGCATTTTCTTTTTCAAATGCCATCCAAGATGATCTGTGGAACCACATTCAGAAGGTATTTCAAACTTACAATAGGTTTGCTAGTAGTTATAAGAATTGTGCCACATTTGACTGTAAAAAGGGGCTTATTATGGACTTTGTGGCTGGCTGTGTTACTAGTCTGAGTTCAGAGTTCAACTTAAGCATTGCCTGAGCTTCTTTGATGTGTTCCCAACTCAGACCATGGGTCTCTGCAAAGGGAGAGACTTCTTTGTGCTTCTGTTGTGCTTATGCCTGATTCATGGTGCCATTTTGTGTACGAGCTAATCAACAGCTAATTGAAAACACATATGGAAACAGGGAGGGGGATAGTTAGAAACTACATTAGACTGAAGTCCAACATTGAATGGCTGTATCTAATATCAAGGATATCTGTAGGTGTACCTAGGCTAAGGGGCACTTTTACTCTAGTGAGAAGTCTTGAGTCCACCTGCGATTGACAATCTCATCACCTAGAGAAGGTGATATCAATGTGTAATTGTGAGAAGCAGCGACAGTACTTAGCAGGGAGCACTAGAGTCTTAATCACAATGGGAAGGTATCTCTCTGAGCTCTAACAAAATGCCCTTAAACATGGCCATTCTCTTAAATTTGGTCTCTCAGCTGACACCAGTTTCCTGTTTTTCCTCACTGCCTTTTGTACCATGCTAGGGGACATGTCTCTGTCACCTGGTGATGACACCAATGTACTGCTGATAACTCTCTCCTCAGTAACAGGCTGGTCTTCGTAAGAGTCCCCAAAGGGTCATTGTTCCAACTGTATGGCCTGTTGTAGCAATGTTGCCTTCCCCTGCCTTATTTTTGGTTTCTCATAACATAAAATTATTTCAGATACTACACTGCATTTGTCTCAGTATCAAAATGAACACCCATTTTCAATCTGATTGAAATCTACTTGGATTGGTTTAAAAGTAATATATAGTTTGGTACTTATTCAAAACAGAGGTTGAGTCAGACTGGAGTTTCAGTACATTGGACAGCTCCAGCCAGACTACTTTCCCTGGCAAAGATGTCTGACAAAATGCTGATTTTACTCAGATTGTCCTTTCAGAATTGGCTGGATGTCTCTCAGTTAGGTACAGTGGTGCCTCGACTTACGAAATTAATCTGTATTGGAAGGGTGGCCGTAACTCAAAATTTTCGTAAGTCGAAGCACCATTTCCCATAGGAATGCATTGAAAACCGATTAATCCGTTCCGGCCGAAGAAAAAATACAAAAAAAAATAAAAATGAAAATAAACAGAGCAAGTCCCACACTGGGACTGCAAAAAAACAAAAACAAAAAACAAACAAATCCAAAAATAAACATTGGAGCAAGTCCCACGCTGGGACTGCAAAAAAAAAAAAATCACCAAAAAACAAAACAACACATAAACATAACCCCCCCAGCCCAAACCTACCCTCCAAAACCCACCCAGAACAACTTTTTTAAAAGGAAAAAGCAGCACCTTACCAGTCCGAAGCCTCCTCAGCCTCCCGGGCTTCCCTGCTGTTGTGACCGCCGCCGGAGGAGGCCTCCCGGGCTTCCCCGCCGCCACCGGAGGCCTCCTCGGGTTCTCCGTCGCCGCGACCGCCGCCACCAGAGGCCTACCCGGCTTCCCCGCCGCCACCGGAGGCCTCCTGGGGTTCTCCGCCGCCACGACTGCCGCCGCCGGAGGCCTCACCGGCTTCCCCGCCGCTGCTGCCGTTGGCTTTCCGGGCTTCTCCGCTGCTGTGACTGCCGCCGCCGGAGGCCTACCCGGCTTCCTCGCCGCCGTCGGAGGCCTCCCCGCCGCTGCGACCGCCGCTGACAGAGGCTTCCGACGGCCGGGAGGCCTCTGACAGCGGCAGCCGCGGCGGCGGAGAACCCCAGGAGGCCTCCGGTGGCGGCGGGGAAGCCAGGTAGGCCTCCGGCTGAGGCGGTCGCAGCGGCGGAGAACCCCAGGAGGCCTCCAGTGGCAGCGGGGAAGCCCGGGAGGCCTCTGGCGGCGGCGGGTCGCGGCGGTGGAGAACCCCAGGAGGCCTCCGGTGGCGGCGGTCGCGGCGGTGCTGGAAGCCCGGGAGGCTGAGCCTCCCTTTTCCTAACCGTTGGGGTGAAAGAGCGACAAAGAAGCAGCCTCTTCACCACCAACGGTTTGAATTTTCCGCCCTTTCCCCCTGCCTTTTTTCGTTCGTACGTCGAAGCTCCGGCCGCAAGTCAAAGCAAAATTTTGCGGCCGGAGCTTTTTGTAAGTCGAAATTTTCGTTAGTTGGGACGTCCGTAAGTCGAGGCACCAATGTATCTGGCTCTAGAGCCAGAACATGAGGGTTTGATTCCTCACTGAGCCTCTTGTGAAAAGAGCCAGCCTATGTGGCCTTGGGCAAGCTGCACAGTCCCAGGCTGCCCCCCAAGAAGAAAGGAATGGTAAACCACGTCTGAGTACTCTCTACTTAGAAAACCCTGAAAAGGGTCACCATAAGTCAGAATTGACGATGCATGGTTATTATCCTTCCAGATATCTTTCCCCATAAAAGGGCTCTTAAAAGTAATATTCTATCTTGAAGTCCAGTGCTCTGTTGCCTCCCAAACCGTATTGATAAGCAGATCCTAAAGAGTTAGTGTGGCCAGATTTCCACAGGGGAATCTGGCTCAGAAGCTGCTATCTGTGGGGGGTCCTTTTTGAGAGATTCTGGATCAGTGGGCTTCCATATGATAAGCATTAGCTTATCCAGATCTGGGGTCAGCATCCCCTTGATTTGTATTGCTGGTTTTTGTGATTCAGTTCATTCTTTTTCTTCTGTGTCAGAGTCTTAGCTGCTGCTCATTGTAGGTCAGGAGAATCTTACTTATAAACAGACAGACAGACAGAAACATTTATTGGCATACTGTACAGAATTAAAACACACTAAAATGCAAATAAAACATTCAACAGCTAACATGTGGAAGGGAACAGCCAAATGCATATTTAGGGCTCGGCATTCTGCAACAGCACGCTGCGTTGCCTCTGCATGATGGAGTAGATGTATCTGGCTGTTATCAGGGTAAGTTCCTTAATAGTGCCACCTAGGAGGTGTCGAATTTTTCTCAGGTCGTCCCATCCAGAATGGGAGGAAAGCAAAGTGCTCAGATAAGACAGGCGGATATCCTTATACAAGATACAGTAAAACAACATATGCTGCAAGGATTCAACCACTCCCTGACCACAAGGGCAGACTCTCAGTTCTGTGGGTAAACTCATATATCTGCCCTGTGCTAAGTTTGAAGGTACAATATTGCATCTAGGAAGGGTAAATGCCCATCGATCTTGTGGATGCTCTAAGTGATAGAGGTAATTCGGTCTTCTGCCATGGGAGAAGGGCAACTGAAAATATAGTGGGGAACAGACCCTTTGTGCAGCACTATGCAGGGTTTGCCCCTCAATATCCAGAACTCTATTTTTGATTGTATGGAATACCTTGGATGGGGGTATTGAACCCAGCAGATCTAGTGACAACCCCAGGGTCTTGATTTTCTTGAGAAATAGGGCCAAACCTTTTGGAAATACACTGTCAGAAAGCAGCGCTTGGAATAGGATGTCCTGGGCTGAGAAGAAACAGATTCTCATCCAGTATTTAAAGAATCTGAGCCAAGCCAGATTCTACTTATAGAAGTTTATCTCCAAAATGTATCCATCTCCCCTGTTGTATGATAAGTTAAATGCTAAAAAACAATGGGATTGCTCATTTATGTACTGGTTCATGTCACTTCAAATACTCGCTGTAGCATGAAAACAAACTGTGTTCTAATCCATACCCTTTCTCGAAGGTAATAGATGAGCAGAATGATGTCCAGTTGCCAGCAGCAGTAAAAGTTATCATGGACACTTGGACTTGTCAGAGTGGCTTCCCTCTCCTGACAGTCAATTTCTCCACTGGAAATATCAGTCAGGATAAATTTTATATTGCAGGAGTTAAAAACAACGAAGTTAAAAACAGCACAAAGTAAGTCTGATTAGGTACAAATAATTTTTTAAAATGTTGTTGTTTCTGTCCTGGCATGGTTATTATGTAAATTGTAGAGCTCTCCTTTACTAGCATATTTGGCCAGTTCACGCAGTCCCGTATTTTATCACAGACTATACTTTGCCATGGGTTCCACGTGTCTTTGTATTCCAAGTACATCCTTTTCTATGGTTTACACTTTTTAAGGCTGAAGATGTCAACAGCCATAGCGATTTTTTGGAAATTAGGTATTTTGATTCCCCCAAAGGTCCTGAGGCTCCCTTGGGATTCCTTTCATTGTGGAGAAGCTGTTGGGGGCTGTGGGATGGGTGTGTATGTCTTATTTCTGATCATCACTGCCACTGGTAAAATCATTCTGCGGGGATTGATTTTCGGAAATTAAACAGTTCCCCTGTCGCACAGCCCCAACAGCTTTTCCATGACAAAAGGGATCCCAAGAAAGACTCCAGACCCTTGAGGGAAATTAGAAATCTTTAAGTTCCAAAAAATCACTATATCAGGCAAAATCCTAAGAGTCAAAACAAAACAGGACAAAGATATGTGGCACCTTAAAGACTAACTATTATATTAGTGAGCTTTCATGGATCACATCCACTTCTTCAAACATATGGAATGACATGAAATACAGAATTAAATACAGAATTCACAAGTAAAACATTCAAACTGTTCATTGACTTTAAGAGTCTTGGGTGTATGGTTACATCTCATGTGCAGTTATTTATGGCCTATATTTGGTGTTAAGTTCTATTGTAAACAATCCCACAGGAGACAGAAAGCAGATAACCAGGCAAGAGCGAAACAGATGGGGGGAAGAGGGGTTTGTGTTATCATGAAGAGCAACTGTGAGCAGTAACAGGAATAAAGGGCATCAGTCAAAAACACAAGAGGGGTGGAAGGGAGAAGAAAACATATAAATAAAAGTAAAAGAAGATAGCAGAGGAACCATGTGTGTTGGTATAGAGAATAATAACAGTTTCTACCTTTGAGCCTTGTAAGGAAAGATGGGTCTGGGAGTTGTGAAGGAAAATAACAGTAGATAACAGCATAATTATTACATTTGGCAGTGACTTAAGAAACCTAGGCTTATATTCAGTCCATTAATATGGGTGTCCATCATGTGTGTACATTTTATCTCAGCTGTTTCCCTCTGCATTCTTGATCTGTAGCGTTTCATAGCAATTCTGCTCTCTGAGAGAGAAGAGGTACATATGGGCCAGTGGCCATGTGGATTTGGTTTGAAAGATTTCTTCTCTTCCAGATAATGAACTAGATTGTAGAATTAAAATTAAGTTCCATATTAAAAGTAGCAGAGAGCATGTGAGCTGGAATTAGTAGCAGAACACTATTCACTTTGTTGATATGTATTTCTTCTAATTTTTAACAGAAAATATAATATGCTATTCCATATGTTTTATACATACACAAAATACCCATAGCCTTTAACTTTTTAGCTGATGGCTCAGGATCTCTTGGAAAGCTTGAAGCACCAAGAAGTACCATTGTTGCTCAGAGGCAAGTAATGTCCAGAAATCTCACTTTCGGACACTGAGAATGGGAGTTCTGCCATACAGCTACTCAGTTTCTGTACTTTAGAACTAGAGCAACCCATTGGACCCTGTTGCAAGAGGAAGCAGTGGTGCAAGTAAGAATATTGATTTATCTTAAAAGCTGGAATATCTGTCTTAAAACAGATTGTTAATACCTGAATACAGCTACTGCACATGTTTGTTCAGTTGTCAAACAGATGGTAGCTGTGTTGGGGAGTTCCAGATGGCAAAACAAGCTTAGAAGGAATTCAGAAAGGTTGAGACACGTTGCTTTAGCGTGTAAGAGCATGTTGCCCCATTATGGACTGTTTCTAATGCATCACTGCCATTGTTCACAGACACAATACTTACTCAGACAAATCCAGGCTGACTTTCTAAAGGTACTGAGCAAAGTGCTCCTCTGTAATCAGGGCAGGTTTTTTTGGGTTCCAATTTGGATGGATGACTTAATTTTATGCCATACTACTGAATATGTAGATGGCTGTAAAAGAATGTCACAAAAGGAGAGTCTTGTGACATTTATTGAAATCCATGGAATATGCTATTGTGCCAAAGGTGATGCAGTTATTTAAAAGTCAGCCTATGCCAGTGGTGGCAAACCTTTTTGGGCCTGAATGCGCAAACTGAAAAGAAAAAAAAACCAGCGGGCGGTGGAACCGGAAGTGGTGGCGGAAGCGAGAATCCCGGGCACGGAGGTGCCTCAAGACCCCATTCCGGATCTGCTGCCAGCTACTCCAGATCCTGGCCCACCGCCTGTTGAAGTGCCAGCACCACGGCTGCAGCCACTGCCTGAGGTTTGGCTGCTGGGGGGGTAGTAGCGATCCAGCGACTTATGGCTCATGTGCCCGCAGAAAGGGCTCTGCGTGCCAGCTGTGGGACACGTGCCATAGGTTCGCCATCGCTGGCCTATGCTATGGCTTCCTACCCTTAGCCAAAGAAAGAGGAGCATTGGCATTGACATAGAGAGCACTGACTTTTCACACCTAAGAGAATCCCCATGTTAATATTTTGATGTACAGTAGTTTCTAGAGAATGTGGGTCAAGCTTGAATTCAGATGAAATCAGTATAATGCAAGCAAAGGTAAAGGTTCCCCTTGACATTTAGTCCAGTCGTGTCCGACTCTAGGGCGCGGTGGTCATCCCCGTTTCCAAGCCATAGAGCCAGCATTTGTCCGAAGACAGTTTCTGTGGTCACGTGGCCAGCGCGACTAGACACGGAATGCTGTTACCTTCCCACCGTGGTGGTACCTATTTATCTACTCACATTTTTACATGCTTTCGAACTGCTAGGTTGGCAGGAGCTGGGACAAGCGACCGGAGCTCACTCCGTCGCGTGGATTCGATATTACGACTGCTGGTCTTCTGACCTTGCAGCACAGAGGCTTCTGTGGTTTGCAAGCATACTGTACACTAAACCAAGATTCTAAGTAGTTAACTCTAGCATGTGCCCAATGTGTTTAAAATGAGATTTCTTTAGCAGTTGACAAAATTTGTATTGCACATTTTAAAACTATGAAGTGGTTCAAAGGAAAGATAGAAAAATTTAGACTTTTCCAGGAAAGTGTTTCTAAAAGGCCTAGGTAGCATTTAAACTTGTTTATTTGTGTATTTAGCTTTTAACTTTTGTTTTGAATTAAGTAATACGTGGATGATTCCTGTTTCTTGGATGAAGAATGGAACTATGCAGCCTTTAGTGTGGCTTGATAAAAGTAGCAGTAAGTATTTTTCCCCTTGACTTGAAGAATGCATGTGCTGTTTGCAACGTATAATTGTAAATATTCATAAACATAAAGTTTAACCCTACAATTTATTATTATTATTATTATTATTATTATTATTATTATTATTATTATTATTATTATTATTATTATTATTATTATTATTATTATTATTATTATTATTATTATTATTTTAATAATTTACAATTTTTTAATGTTGGTGGTTTTCTTGATGTAGTCAAAACAGAAACACTGATGCACAGCGGCTTCAGGTCCATGATATGCAGAAGTACCAAAAAAATCCCTTAAAACAACCAATGTAAGGGGCTGCCTCCCCTTAGCACCTCTCCCCCCCCCAAAAAAAAAGTCCAGTAAAAAAACTATCTGCTGAAAAAAAAAACTGAAAGGAAGGAGGAATAGAAGGGGAATATCCTGGAAGAGAGCATGGCTGGCTGCAGGGTGGATTTGATTTAAACCAAATTTATTTAAATCAAAATGATTTAAATCACAATTTAAATTTTAAAAATTGATTTTTTGTCCATTTACATTTTTTAAGAATCAATTTTAAAATTTAAGTCATGATTTAAATTGCAATTTAAATCAATTTGCTTTTTTAAAAAATCATTGATTTTTATCCACCCTGCCTGGCTGGAACCTTGAAGCTGAACACTCTGCATGCACTGTGGTCTTCCTCTCCCCGTCGCCCCTCCTCCAATTACAAGACTGTCTTTGTTGAGTGTTTGATGGCCTTCAGTTATTGTGCTTGTGAACTTCTTTTCTGAGATTCATATTCCTTCTGTCAATGCTGCTTAGAATTTGTAGGGCAGGAGATGCCCCCTTTCCTTTACATACAGGTCAACACTCTGATATGTTGCCCCATAGACTGTTACAAAGGCAGTGATGAATACAAGCACAAATTTTTATAACTGTAGCTCCCAAACAACCGCTGGTAGCCTTCTTTCCTAACTTTTCTTGGTCTGGAATGGAATTGGGGTGGAAATTGTTGCATAAAAGCAAAAACCATTCACTACTTGCCTCTGCAGTTTCGGAATAGGGAGGGAGAGCAGTCACTTACCACCAGAGGGCAGCAGTGCTCTCGCCAGGGCCAGCAGAAGAGTTGAAGCTAATTGTGCCTATTAATAATACAGTGGTGCCTCGCTAGACGATGTTAATCCGTTCCGCGAAGATCGCTGTCTTGCGAAAACATCGTCTAGCGAAGCACGTTTTCCCATTGGAATGCATTGAAATCTCTTCAATGCGTTCCAAGGGAAAACTCAGTCGTCTTGCGAAAATCTCCCATAGGGAAACATCGTCTAGCGAGCGCGGGTCCCCGTCGGAATGCACTGACAGCTTTTGACCACTAGTCGGCGCATTCCTATGGGGAAACCTCATCGTCTAGCGAAAATTCCCCATAGGAGACCATCGTTTTGTGAAGCGCAGTAGCGATCGCAAAAAGCCATCGTCTAGCGATTTCCTCGTCCTGCGAGGCAATCGTCTAGCGAGGCACCACTGTACAGAATAGAGATGGGGGTATTCGTATACGAATATCCCCGCACAGGTGGCGTTAACGAGGGTCCAGCCCCATGGGGCCAGACGGTCCACTCACCGATCCAATGCGGACGGCGCGATTCTACGAATGGCTCCGCAGCGTGCGATCCACTCGCCACTCCTGGCAGGAGGTGGGAGGACAAGCCTCGTTGCAAGGTTGAAGAGTGGCGAGCAGATTGCGCGCTGTGGAGCCATTCGTAGAATCGCGCCGTCAGCTTCTGCGTCGGATCGGTGAGTGGACCGTCTGGCCCCATGGAGCTGGACCCTCGTTAACGCCACCTGTGCGGGGATATTCGTATATGAATACTCCCATCTCTAATACAGAACATAGAGCTGCATTCACATGTAATTAAAGGAACTTGAGAGGCGGAATGCCTTACTTACTAAGTAAAGTCTGCAGCATCCCTTTGAGATCCACTACGATTTATCTTTTATGTACTGGATGCTCTGCTTAGGTTAGACTTAATTTAGGGGCAAGAGTTTAGAAAGAACATCAGAACCTTACTGTACTCTTGTATAAATACATTCCTGATCACCTCTGGAAATCTCCTTATCTGAAGTCTGAAGATTATTACATTTATCTGAATAATCCAAGTGGTGGTGGTAGATAAGTTAGTCTGTTGTGGAAAAAAACACAAGGAATCTTGTGGCATCTTAAAACCTAGTGAGCGTTAATAGATGTAAACTTCTGTAGACTGTAACCCAGATGCACTGGTGTGCAGCCTCAGTAGACAGACATTTATGAAAAGTTTACATTATTAAAAGTTCTCGTTTATTAAATGTTCACTGTACAAATGTCTGTCTCCTGAGACTACACACGATGCATCTGAAGATGTGAGCTACTGTTTGCAAAAGTCTGTGCCAAATACAAGTTGTTAGTCTTTAAGGTACCAAAAGACTATTTAAATGTCAAATCTAAATGGTGTCTATGAATGGTGGGAACTTCTTCATATACCTGTAATTCTATCAGAAGTGTGGTTTGGCTTCCTGGTTTGTAGTGAGCTAGGTGTTACTATAGGTACCAGTGTGGTGTAGTGGATAGAGTGACGGGATTGGGACTCTGGAGACCAGGGTTTGAATCTCCACTTGGGCATGGAAACTCACTGAGGGAGTAGAATTGGTAAAACTCGTTAAATATCTCACCTTGAAAACCCTATTAGGGTTGCAATAAGTCAGTTCCAATTTCACAGCACATAACTCAGCTAGGTATGAGTGTCTATTGAAAGACATTTTAAAAATTCCAGGTAATTATAGTAGAAAGACTGCACAAATATAATTTATTGTAAAAAAAATAAGTTTTAAAAATTTAAATTGCATTTTAAAAATTTGAATTGGATTGTTTCATTTTTATTAAAATGTTTTTTTAAAGATATGTGATATAGCTGTAATGTAAAATGTGTTATAGTTTGAAATTCCTCATTATGGAATAGGAATTATAAATTCTGCTTCTATATTATAAGACACTGGACAGAATTCTGTTAGTTACACCCAAATCCATCCTCATAGTAAACGGAATGTTTTGGGAAAATATAAGTTATAGTGTAGAAGCATTTTTAAAGTTTTTGCTAGCTACTCTACTCCTTGGAAGTGTCTGGGGGCTCTCTTTTTTTAAATACCCGGAGTCCTCACATATCTTTACCATCCCATGTTTATATTTAAGGGACAGTAACGGACATGATGCCTTGGAGATTAATATATGAACATAATCCAGTTCAGTACACAGCACGACTGATCATATTAATGTGGGGGGGATTCATCCTAGTAGTTTTTGGTACTTTTGTGCATTGTACCAACTACTGTTTTGTATTTATGTTTTTGCATCTTGTATTCAAAATAAACCCACTGTCCTCATGGACATAGTTTTGCTTAAACTTAACACCATTAAGTTTAGATCACCATCTTATTTTTTCATCATGATCCAACAGAAATATTTCCTGAAATGGTAATATCTGAATATTCAGAATATGATTGGATTATCTTAAATGTAAATGTGACTGGTTACTACAAAATTAAATATGATCAAACTTACTGGAGAAGACTGGCTACAGTGCTTGAAAATGACCCAAAGGTAAAGTATTTTGTGTTGTTGTTTCTGAGTCACATCTTTAACGGACAACTTAGGCTTGTTTCCTATGTAGTGCATACTTGTGAGTATCATACAATAAAGTGGCACAGATGCTGGGGAACACCAGAAGGACGTGATCCTGATCAAGATCTTTGAAAGTAACATAAGTAAAAGCAACAGGAGTGGAGCAGGCAGTACCGCATAGAACCCTGGATACACATCTGTTTACAGTTGGCAGATAAGAGGAACCAACACAAAGGCAATGCACAAATATTTTCCTCCATAAAACAGTCTGTGTTTACTTCCATTGTCATGGCAAAATCCTAGCCATCTGGGCTTGCTTGCTTGCTATAAAGAATGGAAAAGGGAAAGGCATAAACTAACCTGACTTATCTCCGCTATATTTTTTGTGCATATTTGTATTTTAAACTTCACATGCACAGCTAAGAATTTGTGTCTGGCGGAATATATCCCAAACCCAAGATAGGAATTCTTAATACATGTATTTCTCTACTTTTGATTTTGAATAATTAAAAATCATTGTAGTTAAAGTGTGCATGGGTTTGCATATTGCAAATACTTTTGAATATCTTGAAACACAGGAATGCTTTGCTTCATAATAAGCTGTTTACATCTATCAAACCCATGGATCCTCTCTGCAGGCAATTCCTGTTGTCAACAGGTTACAGTTGATGGAGGATGCTTTCAATCTGGAAGGGTAAGCATATCTGTTATAGACAGGTTTAACTGCATTTATAACTGAGCCTTAAATAGTCTCTCCATTTATCTCCTTTTCTTTAAAAAATACTGTCTCTTTCCCCCACAGCTTCTAACAGTACCATTTTAGGATGGGGTACATCACCTTTTCTAGACCTTTGACTGATCAGATTGACTGCCCAAGAAAGCTAATGGGGAAGTGGGTGTGGATTTAACAGCAAGTGGTGAACAGATAGGTTGCTGCTATTCCCTCAGATATTTTGAGTAACCTTACTTATAGCCATTATAACGAGAGGACCCGACACAGTCTTTACCCCTCAGCTTACTCGCTGACAAATGTAAATTCATGATTAATAATGATAATAATAATAATAATACTTTTAGAACTGCACAGCTGGAAGGAAACCTGTGGGTGACCAAGTCCAGGCCCTTTCCAGGAAGCACAATGGGGCATCAAACTCCTAACCTCTGGCTCCACAGCCAGATTCCTGAATCACTGAGCTATCCAGATAGTGCTTGTACAGTACACAAGAATGAACATACTGACAATGGGCTAAATCTAATTGTTAATCCCAGTCAGAGTAGACCCATTGAATCAGTGGCCAGAATTCTGCTTGTCACTCTGCAACATGAAGTTAGACAGATATATCATTTCTAGATGTTACACCCAGGCATCACAGATTGTGCAATTCAGTTGTGCAAATGGTTGCACAGTTATTTTCATGAGTAATTGTGCAATGTGCTGGCTGAAGTACTTCATGGATAACACTTGTACCTTGGCATGTTGCCACTACCATGGGCACAATAATGAATTACGCCCATGTAGCTACTCGACAGTGTTTTAGTCAATGGGATTTATTTAGATTAGATTATCTGCATCGACACATCTTGAATCTGAACTGCTGAGCACTCAGATTGATGGCGCCCACTTAGACTGTTCTGCCCCCTTTGTTGTTTTTGAGCTTTGGAAATTGTATCCATGTACACGAACACTAATGAATGATTCTCCTGCTGATTCCCTCCTATGAATGACCCAGGGTCAGATTCAGTCAAGCTTAGAGCAAGACAATGAAAATGAATGGGACTAGTTAATGATGATATAGTATCACTGATATGTATGATTGGACATTTGGAACCAGTCCATAATTTATAGCACAATTTGTTTCTCATTAGTATGTCCCTCAAAATTGAGTGAACTTATTCCCTAGGTAGTGATTACAGTTTTGCAGTACAAACCTAAGCAGATTTGGATCTGACTCCCTAACTGAAGAGTGCTGAGGATGGCAGCTAGGTGCCCTAGCATGAATAGTTGTCATAGACACATTTAACCCACACTCTAAATAAGTACTTCTTGCCCTTTCTGTAGTCTTTTCTTGTTGCTGCGCTTTCTCTGCTCCAGTTCTGAGCTCAGCCCACCTAGCCTGCCTTCTCCAGTCTCAGCCTACTTCCTTTCCTAATGCTACTTCCAGTTCAACTTTTTCCTCCTATGAATTGCCTACAGGAATGCCACTGCTTGGAAGTCTTCGGACCGTGAGTATATCTTGCTGCCTGCTCCTCCTTCTAGAAAAAACAAATTAAAGGGGGATTTGCTGTTTCACTGGAAGTATGATCACCACTTTGACTTAAACAACGTTGGATGTAGGAAATAAGCAACTTTTCAAAATGTTGTGTAATGCTTCTTATTTATATGGCCACGCATACACAGTGTTTCCTCTTTGCCAGTGTTGGCAAACTCTAGAATTTCCTTGCATGCAGCAATGTGCTTTGGCCACCCTGCTTATCATTTGTAAATGGAAATGGTTAAGTTTGTAAATGCCATAAAGAAGGCTACCATTCAGTTAGCAGAATATTCTTCTGTGAGTTTATTTTGAAGTGTTTAATATTAGGGAGTTTAAAAAATAAATGTTTCCAAGAGAATTCTGGATCTAATGGTAGACCTTTGTTTCCAAGAAATAAATAATGGTGGCATTGTTTCACTGACTTTTCAACCGGAAGAGATGGGGTGGGAACAGTATTTGTTAGCGTCACTAGTTGCTGCAGTTTGAGATGCTAGGTGAAGCATTAGGACATCTCAAGGTCTAAAACAATAAATCAAAGAAGCCATAAAATTATGGCTTGATTTGATCAGAATCTCCATTTTTCAAATATACAGGACCTATCTGAGAGTGGCAGATTAGAACTCTGGAGACCAGGGTTCAAATTCCTGCTCACTGGGGGAGTGGAACTGATAAAATTCTTTAAATATCTCACCTTGAAAGCCCTGTTAGGGTTTCTGTAAGTTGGTTGCGACTTGATGGCACATAACTAACTATCTGAGGAATACATAATGTACCTTGAAGGGAAAAGGTTTGGCTCTGCAGGAGGGACACTGAGAGCAGATCAGGGGTGGGCTGTTTTAAACAGACCACTCTGGTGGGTAGTGGGGAGGGGAGGATTAGTGAAATCCAAAGGGGCACCTGGGTGGGTGGTAGCTCATCCAACATCCCTCCAGTGCGGATCATGGGATTCCATTGCTAGGGTGGGATATGTGCAGGGGGCTGGCCCTGGCTGTTGTTTGCCTAAGGTCACCATGCTTGGGTGACCTTAGGCAAACAAGGTCTGGGAAGATCACCCAGTGTTCGCTGGTGAGAGATGGGCTGTAAGTATGACAGCACAGATCTAGGGCTTCAGACTCACCTGTGTCAGGGCAGGAGATGAGATCAGGAGGGACCTGATAACTAGAAAAATAACTAGAAGCCAACACAGATTTGTCAAGAACAAATCCTGCCAGACTAATCTTATCTCATTTTTTGATCGGGTAACCTCCCTGACAGACAGAGGGAATGCTATAGACATAGTATATCTTGACTTGAGCAAAGCTTTTGACAAAGTGCCCCATGATACCCTGATTAGCAAGCTAACTAGGTGTTGGCTGGATAGATTAAGTGTCAGGTGGATACACAATTGGCTAGAGAGTCGTACTCAGAGGATGATGATTAATGGCTCCTTCTCCAACTGGGAGGAGGTAACAAGTGGGGTGCCCCAAGGCTCAGTCCAGTGCTCTTCAACATTTTTATTAATGACTTGGATGAGGGAGTGCAGGGAATGTGTGTCAGATTTGCAGATGACACAACATTGGGTGGAATAGCTAATAACCTGGAAGACGGAAACAAAATTCAAAATGATCTTGATAGGCTGGAGTGCTGGGCTGAAAACAACAGAATGAAATTCAACAGGGATAAGTGCAAACTACTGCACCTCGGAAAAAGAAACCAAATGCACAGTTACAAGATGGGGGACACCTGGCTCAGCAAAACTACAAGCGAGAAGGATCTTGGAATTGTCGTAGATCACAAGCTGAATATGAGCCAACAGTGTGATGTGGCTACAAAAAAAAAAAAAAAAAAAAAAAGGCAAATGCTATTTTAGGCTGCATTAACAGAAGTACAGTTTGCAAATCTCATGAAGTGCTAGTTCCCCTCTATTCAGCACTGGTTAGGCCTCACCTTGAGTATTGTGTCCAGTTCTGGACATCACACTTCAAGAAGGATGCTGACAAATTGGAACAATGATTGTTGTAGGTTTTTCGGGCTGTTTGGCCGTGTTCTGGAGGTTTTTCTTCCTAACATTTCGCCAGTCTCTTCAGAGGACAGGAGTTAGAACTTTGTCTGTGTTCTGGTGTAGTGTGTGGGATGGTTGAGTATTTGTAGCTGTGGGATCAGCTTTTTGTCCTTTTCAGGAGATTGGGTGATTATGGTGATCAGGGTGTTTTTTGTTATGGGTGTATTGTTGTGATAAGGGGGAGATGATCTGTCACTGTGATTGATGGGTGTTTTAGCTAGTCTTTTGTGTGCGGTGATCACCGGTCCTTGTGGCTGAGTAGAGTTCGTTGACCTTTTTGCAGGCTGTATTTTTCAGTGCTGGGAGCCAGGCTTTGTTGAGTTTTAAACTTTTTTCTTCTTTGTTGAAGCTGTGCTGATGTTTGTGGATTTCAATGGCTTCCCTGTGTAGTCTAACATACAGTCCAGCTTGTTTCAGGGCATCTTCAGCTACTGCTGATTTTTCCGGTTGTTTTAGTCTGCAGTGTCTTTCATGTTCTTTGATTTTGGTGTGGATGCTGCGTGTTGTGGTCCCAATATATACCTGGCCACAACTGCAAGGTATCCTGTATACTCCTGCAGTGGTGAGGGGGGTCCCTTTTGTCCTTTGCTGACCATAACATTTGTTGTATTTTTGTGGTGGGCCTGAATACTGTTTGTAGGTTGTGTTTTTTCAAAAGTTTCCCCATGCGGTCTGTGACCCCTTTGATGTATGGCAGAAATATTTTATTTGTGGGTGGCTGTTTTTCTTCTTCAGTTCGGTGTTGTTTTCTCGGTTTGATGGCTCTTGTGATTTCATTCTTGGAATAGCCATTTGCCTGTAGGGCCCAATTCAGATGGTTGAGTTCGGTGCTGAGAAATTGAGCTTCACAATTTGGCCCTCCTTTCTTAGATGTCATGGTCATATGCAAACATGACCTCCTATTGGGACACAAGGTCTACAGAAAACCCACCCACACAGACCGGTACTTACACAAAAACTCCAACCACCACCCATGACAAAAAAGAGGCATATTCAAAACACTGGTAGACCGTGTGAATCAGAACTGTGAAACTCAATTTCTCAGCACTGAACTCAACCATCTGAACAGAGTTCTAACTCCTGTCCTCTGAAGATGCCGGCCACAGAGATTGGCAAAATGTTAGGAAGAGAAACCTCCAGAACATGGCCAAACAGCTCGAAAAACCTACAACAACCATCGGATCCTGGCTGTGAAAGCTTTCGAGAATAAATTGGAACAAGTTCAGAGGATGGCAACAAGGATGATCAGGGGGGTTGGAAACCAAGCCCTGTGAGGAAAGACTGAAATAATTGGGCATGTTTACCCTTGAGAAAAAAAGACAGAGGGGTGATATGATAACAGTTTTCAAATACTTGAGAGGCTGTCATACAGAGGAGGGGCAGGATCTGTTCTCAATCTTCCCAGAGTGCAGGACACGCAACAATGTGCTCAAGTTATAGGAAGCCAGATTTCAATTGAATATCAGGAAAAACTTCCTGTTAGAGCAGTAAGACAGTGGAACCAATTACCTCCAGAGGTGGTGAGTGTTCCAACACTGGAGGCATTCAAGATAAATTTAGACACCCACCTGGCAGATATCCTTTGATTTGTATTCCTGCATCGAGCAGGGGGTTGGACTTGATGGCCTTATAAGCCCCTTCCAGGTTCACTATTCTATGATTCTATGACACCCAGTGTCCTGATCCAGGTTTCTGCAGTACAGTAGACCCCTCTGCAGGAATTGGGTGGCACAATTTAAATGATTAATAAAGTTGTGTCCCTAGCTAAAGCCATGACTGTATCTCATCTCAGTATTCTGGGAATGGGTGGGCAAAAGTAGGATAACAATATATATCTGCAAAATAATTGAGTTCTCCATATTTACTAACACCTGTTTAGGGGCTGGTGTCAGACTGGTGCCAAGCAGCTGGTAAACAGTGTTGTGTTGTTGGTATGAAAACTGTTCTGTGTAAGGTCTTCTGTGAGATACTAATTCTGCACTATATTGCATTATGTCCTTAGTACTAAAAGAAAGTTCAAGCTAGTCTCAGAGTAAACCGGCTGTAAATCTATAGTGTATGCCCATACTCAGAAATTTCATTCTCTGTTAGCAGAGGCATCTAGTCTGAAAATGTCCCGGCTCAAGGCTGCTGAAAGACAGAAAGCGTATTTTGAAAGAAACCTTGAACTATAAGATGTTATTTGTCACAAGACTATTTACTTCCTTTCAGTTATTATTTAATAACTATTGTGGGCTTTTTCCCCTTCACTTCTTTATAGAACTGTTGGTAAATAAAGCATACATCTGTTGCTTACTATCTTTTAAATAGGTCTGGTTACACCTCATTTGATACTCTACTATATTTAACTAAGTATCTTGAGAAAGAAGATGATATCTTAGTATGGGGTTCAGCACTGAGTAAACTACAAGTTTCTGACTGGGAGCTTATTCTGAGTGATTATGAATTATATCCTGTTTTAAAGGTACGTACACTCTAAAACATAGTTGATGGGCTATATACAGCATCATACAGGAAGATATTTGCTCGCAAGGGGGTTTCTGTTGGCCCAGTTTTTCCCTGCAGCATCTGCAGAGTAGATTTGGATTGTAGATGATCCCACAAAATGGAGAGGAGGAGAAATCCATTCCTCCAGGCAGTTCTGTTCTGCTTGCATACAGACAATGTTGGATGCAAATCTATTAAATGAAAATGACATAGACAACTTCTGATTATATGTGTTCCATTTGAATTTTGAAACCATATATAGCAAATATCTAAAGGGTTCTTTCTGAATGTGTTTTGGAAAGCTGTTTCTAATCACAAAATGGACTTACTTCATGGTATATTGATACAAAATCATGACCTTATGGTTCCTTGGCTACACCTGATTATCATTGACCCCCCCCCCCCTCTTTTTAAAAGATAATATAATTCATACCCTAATACTTCACAATGAAAAACAATTATGTCCCAGCCCAAATGGGTTTACAATATAATATAGATGATGAAAATTCATGTTCTGTTCTGTTATATATAGAATATAAACAGAAAAACAAATGATAATATTAATAGCCTGGCTACGTATGGTACCTTAAATGCCTAAGGTTGCAATTGATTGTATACTTAACCTGATAGTAGGTCCCATCTAACACAATAGTACTTACTTTTGTGTACATACAAACAGAATTAAGTTGTTAATCTTGGGAAGTTTCTTAAGTGAGGGAAAAGAAAACATGTCTATATATGATACTTTTTAAAAAAAGTAAATTAATACTTTCTGTCCAAAACTAATAATAAACCTTATATTTCTGTCTTACTTTGAATATTGCAGAATAAACCTGCATGATAAGTCTAACAGAACACATGGAATAAAACATTGCTTTGCTACATGTTTTTAAAGCAATATTTTATTTATTTGCTATTATTTAAATTATTTATATATAAATCTTCAGAGGACAGGAGTCAGAACTCTGTGAGGCCACAGAGACTGGCGAAACGTTAGGAAGAACAACCTTCAGAACACGGCCAAAGAGCCCGAAAAACCCACAACAACCATCAGATCCCGGCCGTGAAAGCCTTCGAGAATACATATTTGTATATTGTTTTTCTACTCACCAGGGCTGTCAAAGTGATGTACAATTTTGCCTTATCAAAGAAAAGCAGAACAAAATAAAACAGAAAGAAAAGTATAGCGCGATTTTAAAACAAATTTAAAAGCCAACATTTTGGAAAAGCAATATAGTTTCTACTGCCTGTCTAAACTCAGTAGGGATTGAGGGCACCTGATCTCCCTTAAAAGAGATCAGGTGGAGTGCTAGATGGTAGAATGCTACAGTAGAAAACCCCTTGTTCTATATACTAATCTGTGTACATTCCATTGGTGGTGGATGGTGCAACAGATCCTCTGAATGAGAATTAAAATCTACAGGGTGGCTTCTGATCTGGAACACAGACTTTTAGTTATTCTGGCCCAAACCTTGTAGGGCTTTATAAGTGAAAATTGGCACCTTATATTGGGCTCGGGGGGGGGGGGGGAGTTTGTGCAAAGCTTGCTTTACTTGCTGTGGCTAATTACAGCTAAATGACAAGGTGCCGAAGTGCTTCTTGGTGGCATTGTGGGGCCCATAACTGTGATGTGACTGAGACACAATCTGGCACCTTGTCAATTAGCTGCAGTCAGGCGTGGCAAGTTATGCAGACCTTACGTACACACCACTAGGATTCTGGCCATTGTAGCTGATTCAGTATCAGTGATATACAGACTCCCAGGTGTGCACCGGACAGCTTTCTTACTGCTACATTTTATACTATTTAACATTAGGTTTGGAAATATTTTCACCAACAGAGACATTATTGCCTGAAGAAAAGCAGATATCCTGCAGATGTTCTGGAAAAAGAGAGAGAGGGACAATAGTGGAATGTTTTTAAGGATCTGCCCCCTTTATCCCAGTCTGACACCATGATTAAATCTTGATTAAATGGTTAAATCTTCATGTTGCACTCCAAATTAAAGGAACCTATTAACAACATAGTGTTAATAGTGTGAACTGTGTTAATGTTGACATTATACTGTACTTTTAAAATAATTTAATGTCCTTTCTTTTTTCCAAAGAAATATTTCTTACCACGAATTTTGCCAATATACCATCGTTCTGCACACCTCCTTCATCAGCATTTTGACATGGAGGTGGAGGAAGATGATATTGTTATGTAAGTCCTTATATATTTGAAAAAGAAAACAGTATTGTGGATTCGTTTAAGAAGGAGAAATACTGTAGCATGTGGTCTTGTGTGATCTGCTTGAACTTGTAGTGCATTGAGCCAAATCAGTACCAGCAATGCCTTGAGTGACTTGTGCAGGCATTATGACTCTTGAATTCAAGATTATTCACTAGCCTTTTATAATTATCAGGGCATCTGAAAAGTGATTATCATCATGCCTTTCTCATAGGTATAGCTCCTGTTTACGTGGCTCTAATTTTTCATCTCATTATGGGGATGATTACCTTACTCAATTCCCATTGTTCTTATTATCACTCTCCATTTTGTCATGATCAACACAGAATAACGTGAAATCCATTGTACCACTGATATTCTCTACAATACCATTGCTCAGCATATTACTACTGATCTCTTTACTGACCTTGGCACACTTGTGCCCCTTCAGCACTGAGGTCTATGAGCAATCATGTCTTCCTGTATTTCTTCCCACTTAAATAGCATGGCCTAGCCACTGCCTTATATCAGAGCAATACTGTCTGTTTCGTCAATCAGTCCTATGCATGTTTTAGTGGCTATAGTGACTCAACATACCTTTGCAGTGCCTTCTGTTCATCTGTACTACAAATGTCTGCCTCTTGGTTTCTGTGTTAAATTTTGGCACCATTCCGGTTTTGATATCATATTTCTATATTAACTTCTTCAATACTATGTCGTTTTATTACTAGGATAAAGCCCACTGTGCTGATACAGGTTTTATCATTGCCCTCAATGTTGGACTCATATACGTACCACCATCAGTAAGCATTAGCAACAATAGCAGTTCTCTCAGCATCCTCCCTGTGTCTGGGATTTTGATAGAATGTTGTGCTCCATCTGTTTTCATTAGGTCAGACTTCTTTTCCTACAGAACTGCTGCAGGGAGGTCAGTCTCCAGTCAAAACATCAAAGAAACCATTCTGATGTCTTGATTCGATACCTTCAGATCAAGTACAAACAGGAAGAACCTGATATTCTCGGCAATGTACCCTCTAGCCAATGCCCCAGAGATATTCCTGTTCTTTTCTCTCTGCTCAAACTAGAAAGAGTGGCTTGGATAAACCATCTTTGACATCATTGTCATCTCTTTGGTTGGAGAACATTTGTAGACTGCAAGATGAGAACTGTGGATTTTTATTCACACATCCCAACCCAGATTCTCTTGTCATGGTCTCCTGGAAAGACTTGGAAGAAGTCTTTGTCTGTATTTCCAGATAAGAAAGATGTCTGCTTAGATTCAGTGGGGCAAAAGTCATCCTCTGTAACTTTCCTTTTGTACCGAGAGCCACCAAGAATACTTGGACAGATATAAACTACTGTTTTGGCATAAGTTGGTAGCTTTGCTGGAACACCTTTCTCAAAACAAGGAGGTTGCTTATTTCTTCTTTATCAAAGTGGGTCATGTTTCTTGAGAGCAGATCAATTCAGCTCATTATGCAGCCATTTGCTTTGGGTCCCTTGTTGGGAGAAATGCAGCATGTAAGTAAAACTAATAAAACTAAGAATAATAAAACTAATAATAATAAAACTATTATTATTATTATTATTATTATTATTATTATTATTATTATTATTATTATTATTATTATTATTATTATTATTCATGGCTGCACTTTACAGCTTTCAATCAAGATACTAAAGCCAGAATTAAGAATATGAATATTTCACAGTACTGTCCAAATGCTCTTTTCCCAGCAAAAAATTAGATAGCAGCTTTAAATATAAACTGCTGAATACTGCTCACTAGGTTGGAGTTGCAGCCCCTTCCTTGGAATAATGTTCTAATGGTTAGTCAAAGTCATGTTCTTATGACTGAAATCGTCAGTAAATACTATTTCCTCTTACTAAAAGTCTTCAGATTTGACCATTGGGTCCTTTCCATCATTCAGGATAGATATGAAATAGAATTTCATCCAGAAGTCATATTCTTCCATCCCTACTTTTACAGAATGTATACTGCTTTTGGAAAAACCCTGTGCAATACAGCTCTTCCCACCAATTAAAAGCAGGTTAATTTTTTTTACTTAAGGTACTTCATAGTTCCAAAAAGAGATCAAGGTGTCTGACCTTGATTTGAGACCTGCAGAACATTGTATTTCTACAAAACAATTTGAATGGTTATGCTTGCTGATATTCCTCCCTGATCCGTGAATGAGATTGGTTTGCCACGATCAATTTGAAGGTCTCCTATTTTACACATCAAAGTCCATCAGCCCCATCACAAATAACTCGCTTTTGCTCTCACCAACAGCCAGTTCTAGTAACATGTTCTCCCTTTATGGCTCTTTACTGCACCAGGAGTTTTTACAAAGACTATGGTGGTTATAGCCACAGAATGGTATAGTTCTTTCCTGTTGCATCGAAGATTTGCTTGTGGTTTTCTGCTCCAGCACTCTTATTGCTCACTGTCATATCATCATACTTTCCTTTCTTGGATTCAATGTCAGCATAGATAAACTGAAGTTATGTCTTTGAGGGACATCGTTTTCATTGTTCCTGGTGGTTTAACTAAATTCCTAATCCCAACTCTGTTAGAGGCAGGCCATGTTACTGGGCATTCTCCTCCCCCTTCCCCAGCTAAAAAGAAACTCTCCGTTTCAAAAAGGCAGAAAAGGAGAAGGAGAGAGGGACCCCAGATTGTCTGTGACCGTCCTCTGTTTTAAGAGATGGGTCATAAATTCCAAACTGCTAGCTGAGAAGGAGCTGGAAATCAACATGCATGCTGCAACTATTTCCATCTAAGAAGCTAACCTGGCATCTACACCATCAGTCATGTGAATTTGGGACATTGATAACAGCACATAAGTTTTGAACTACCCACAAGAACTTGATTCACAGCCTTGAAAAAGTTGAGTTGTCATCAATAGTTCAGTGTTTGTTTTTTGTTTTATATTCTTAATGGTCAATTAAAGGTATCACCTGCTCATGAATTGTATTGTTTCCATGACCATGCGGCCTTTTCCTGAGTTTTCATTGGAATATGCTTTTTTTCTTGCTCATTAGGATTTCTGGAAGGCACTGCTCTAAAATGTTCTGCTTTCTCTCTTTCTTTCACCATGTGTGCTTGAGTCTTAGCAACCCTTCTTTGTCATCTTGGCTAACGGCCTTAACCATTGGAGTGCTACATTTTGCTTGGTTACACTGGTGCCCCCTACAGTTTTGGTTTCTCAAGTACAAGTCCTTATTCAATCCGAAATAACTTGACCTTACAGTTTCCAAACCTTGTTGGCAAAAGTAAGGTTTGGGGAGAGAAAAGGCGAAGTATTGCAGCACTTTAAAAATTAACATAAATATTTTGTGGATCAAAATCCATTTCTTTGGATGCAAAGAGTGCAAATACATGCCCTTGTATTCATCTCCATGGTGGTGAGACTCATGTTTAGCTAAGGATACAAATAATAGATAATAGACAGTACTTGTCACGACCAGCTTCCTGTGAGGGAGAACTTGGTCGGTCGGACAGAGAGTAATTGGAAGTCTGAGTACCCCTACTCAGCTGGGTTGAGTCCTGGCGACCTCAGCCAGGGCGTACAACAAACTCCTTCTTACAAGTCTGCCCTAAAAAGATACTTGCTGACCCTTAAGAAAGCTCAGCAGGAAGTTACACATGAGCTTTGTAGTCTTAAGATCTATTAAGCTCAATAAGGTAGGACTCAGTAGCTTAATGTGGCCTTGCTTCCCCCTCAAGGGATAGCTAAGACAGCTTCACTGTTCAAGAGACCAAAAGATTTTATAATTGATCTTTTTATTGAAAAAATATAGATTTACAGAATAAAGTCAGTTTGATGCAAAAGCATAGCAATATAACGTTTTCAAGGCTTGTTACAAATACAATCAAGACAACTAATTCTCTTTTAGTTACAAAAACTCTAAAAATCTCTAAAAGCTTCCTTAGGATAGGTAAAAGGCCTATAGCCCCCCTTTCCTTTCCTCCTTCTCTCCCTACATCTTTCCCAGTCCTTTCCCTGCACGGGGTAGCAGGCAAAAAGACCTAGAAAAATCTATGGTTCCGTCCTAAAGGAAAATAGGAACAAGATGGAACACTGCACATGGCAAAAGTTCCTTTTTCTCTCTTCTTGGCTCCTCCTGTTTTTCTTCGTCTTCCCACGCTGTCATCCAATCACGGTGTAAGGTGGTAGAAGTATTCTCCTCCTCTTCTTCTCGTGAGAAAGCAGGTGTTGTTTGCCTCGTCTATTCTCTTCTCCGCCATAACAAGTGTCTGGTCTTCTTATCTGGTCCTGGGAGAACTGGCTAAAGGAAAAACATTCTCACAGTCCTCCTGGACAACATTCCCATCATACAAAATCATTCTTCCATAGAACCAATATGGATTCCATTTTACATTGTTCACAACTACATATCCCATCTTCATACATGCTTTAAATCCACGTAATCTCAACCATGACAGTACTTAATTAGCACAGGAATGGGACTATGAAGCTGGTAATTAGCAGGCACTAACCAAGGTAATCTTGGATGCACATCTTAATGAGGTGAAGGAGTTTTGAGTGTGCCCGTGAAGCTGAGAGCAATGCCATCAGCAGGCCAGACTCCATTACAAGCCTGGACTCCTATCAGGGTCATCCAAGGAGGAATGGTCACAGCTGAAACACCAAACTAAGATGCATCCACCCTTTTCAAGGCAGTTATTGGGCAGTAGCCAACATTCCCTCTAATTTTCAGCCCCTCTGGGCAGGACTTAACCCCTCACCTGCGTGATACTGCCTCCACGCAGGGTTCCTTTATGACCGGAACCAAAGGGGCTGAAAATGATCACTGTGGGTGCATGGAGGAGCCCTGCATGTAGGCGGAGGCAGAGTCGTGTGCATGCAGGCACACAACTTAGCGGAAACCTTGGCAGTAGCACATCTGATTTCACTGTTTTACCATTTTACACCCAACCATCTGTACTGTACATATATTTAAAATTCTGAATTTAGAATCTGATGGAACAGTTTTCATGGGCTATAGTCCAGCAAAGCTCATGCTATAACAAGTGTGATAGTCTTTAAGGTGCCCCACAACTCTTTGTTGTTTTTGCTGCCTCTGGAAAGTGTTCAATAACTATTACCATTTTCATATTTTAAGAGCTTGGAATTGTAGCTCCAGTTACATCTACCATTTTCTCAATATCATAATTCTAGTGCTAGCTGATTAAATGGTACAATTATGAAAGAATAGGGGCAGACGCTGGGAATCTATAAAATCATAGAATAGAATCTTGGATTTGGGAAACAACAAAAGACTATCAGAATGCCCAAAATCACTCTCATCACTCTTTTTATGGTGATCCTTTTTGATTCAGTCCAGAGCAAATCATTGCAAACAGTTGCCTGCAAAGAACATTAGTGCAGTTTACTTTGCCAGGATGTATTAATTAGCACCAGTTCTTTATTGAAATGCACCATGTTTCTTATTTGTTTGTTTCATTTTTGTCTGTCTTCTAAGTAACAGTATGGAAAGAGTAATTGAAACAGCATGTTGGTTTCGGCTTCGTGATTGTTTAGACCTAGCTTCTGAAATCTTCACCAAGTGGATGAACAATCCTGATAAAGGGTAATTATTATCTATGTACCTATGTATGTATATGGAGTGAGTAAGAAATTGATAATTGGTGATGGCATGATTTCCCCAGGGATACAGTTCTAAATATTTCCTCTTCTGTCAGGTCAGAGACATTAAAATAACTACAGTGGTGCCTCGCTAGACGATGTTAATCCGTTCCACGAGGATCGCTGTCTAGCGAAAACATCGTCTAGCGAAGCACGTTTTCCCATTGGAATGCATTGAAATCGCTTCAATGCGTTCCAAGGGAAAACGCAGTCGTCTTGCGAAATTTCCCATAGGGAAACCTCGTCTAGCAAGTGAGGGTCCCCATAGGAATGCACTGACAGCTGCACTGACAGCTTTTGACCACTAGTCGGCGCACTCCTATGGGGAAACCTCATCGTCTAGCGAAATTCCCCATAGGGAAACATCGTTTTCCGAAGCGCAGTAGCGCTCGCAAAAAGGCATCGTCTAGCGATTTCCTCGTCCTGCGAGGCAATCGTCTAGCGAGGCACCACTGTATATGTTATCATTTACTGGTACAAGGTTAGTCCTGCTATTTAACAGAACAAGATGGTTACCCCAGCTTTAAAGCCTTGTGAAAGTGCAATAAAGTTATTTGATTGCTGTTTTTACTGCCAAATATGGAAAGACGTATTTGGCAGGATATATGAGATTTCCTTTGCTCGAGGCAGTAAATATCTTGGGCTGTTTCATACTGAAGCAATTGCTGAAGTGAATGCTTTTTGATTTCATGGGACAGTTGTTGGGAGAGATGAGTATTAAGGCCACAGAATGGTTGAGTATGTTACATAGTTATACGTACACTCCTGTTTCCTCTTAGCCTTTGCACCTTTGTTGTTAACTACCGTATTTTTCCGTTTATAAGACACTCCCCCCCCCCCCCACTTTTCTAACCCAAAAATTAAGAAAACTTAGCTTTCAGTATTCAGCCTCTGGGCTCAGAATGTTTGGACATTAGGAGTCCCTGTTGCATCTGAGCCTACAAGCTCCACCTCCAACGAGGTGTGTTCCAATTGGTTTGTTCAGCATCAGCTGACGTTAGTTCCATAAGGCTCGTGATTGGAGGAAGCTAAGCCTCGTGATTGAAGGAAGCCTGTTTACAGAGGCAAGGTATATGCCGTTTTGATCTCTCCTCAGCTTACTTCCGTGTATATGACGCCCCTCAATTTTTAGTGTAATGATTTTAGGAAAAAAGTAGCATCTTATACATGGAAAAATACGGTATATATACAGTCTGCCACCTCTGTGCTCGTCCTCTATTTGTGAATGGATTGTGAAACTTATGTCTTTTGTAGTGTTTGGATACAGAGAAAGCAAACTGCATGTGGACACCTGTCTGGTTATTTGGTTGTCTTTCATTGAACTTTATGCCTAGGTTCCTTTTTGATCACTAGACTTCTAAATTAAACTGTTATCATTGTTCTTTTATTTTTAGCCTCCCACCACCACCACCTTTTTCAGAATTTGGATAATTTGTTTCAAGCTTTTCATTTGGGCATATTTTTTCTTTATTTATATCATTTTAGCTTTTTCTTTTTCTTCTATGATTCAGAGCAATAAACTGTTGCACCAATAATAAAAGCAACACCAACAGTTATAAAGATCCATTCATGTGATAATCTAAAAGTCTAAAACTTTTGTCATGTAAATTTGCCATTTTTACCTCATAATACATCACTGTTCAATACAGTGGCAACCCAGAAAGAATTTGTTAAATCTATAATGTATTGATCATCATCTGCTCAGGTTGAGGTCCCACTGAGTTCAGTGTAAGTGAGTGCATATTTGATCTGAGTGGGATTCTCTTTCCCAAGGGAGGCCAGAACTCAGCTACCTAGGATGAAGGGGGTGGGGAGTTCAATAAAAGAGGAGCTAAGGAAACTGTAGGAGAAGGAAGAGCTCTCTAGAAGAAGAAGAAGAAGAGAGAATCAAGAGGCCAGGGCTGGGGCCAGGATACAGTAGTGCTCCTTGCAGAGAAACAGAAGTTCTGCAGGAAAAGCTTCCCTTCAAAGCAAGTTCCCTATTCGTCCATGACTGGCCTGGCATCACCAGCTGTCAGATTGCCCTCATTACCTCCAGCTACACTGGTATCAGATACTATCACACAACCTGGTCCCAACCCACTGGAACAACACCATGCAAGCCTCTGTCTCCTGGGGCCCTGGAGTAGTCCTGCAGTGACTTGTCCAGCCTCTGACTCCACTCCTGGGGTAACTTAAAGGGCTTTTGGCCCTCCTCTAGTTGCTACATATCAGTTGGCTGGGATCCTGTCAGGACATATCTTGGAGTAGTAGTAACTCCAGTAGCTCTACCAACAGCCAGGGCTGCACTCAGAGACTGGCTAGGTCCTTGTTCCTGCTTCTGCAGTTAGGGCTTGTAGTCACCTACTTAGCCCCAGCCAGGACCTATTCTTCCCTCAAGGACAGAGCATTATGGAAGGGCCTCAGTTGTCAGCCAATAAGACCCTGCAGAGCCAAGGAGATGTTCCCAGAATCAAGGAAATTGCAAGGCACAATAAAAGTGCAGTTGTATTAATAATCTGGGAGAGTCTAAAGTGTTTCTAGAGCATAAACATAAACATGACCTCTAATGTTCCCTCCTGTTTGTAAGGGGAAGAGAGTTACATCCATGCTCAGTTGACCTTAATGGGAAACGGAATCTAATTTACTTAGAATTTTATCAGTCATAGCAACAGACTTCATGACTTTGTATATGATTTTCATTATGAAACATTGTGTTGTGCTATGCTAGTTATAACTCCTGTTCTCTATTTCAGGGGCCCTGCTTGTTTTAGCAAAACTGTTTGTTGCTATGGTGTTCAGCTGGGTAGTGACAAGGAATGGGACTTTTTATGGAATATATACAAGCAGAATAGTACTGGATCACAAGAAAAATATAACACATACTCTGCCCTCAGCTGTACCCACGAGCCATGGTTACTTCAAAGGTGACCTCATTAACTTACTTTTTCAGTTCATTTAAAGATAAGTTATGATGTGCCGAGAACATTAATGGATAATCAATAAAATGATGTACTTCATTCAGTTTTTCTCTTGATGAGTTGCTAACTAATTAATTTTATGATCCAAGGATGAGGACAAGAATATTTATTTATTTATTTTAAAAAATTTATCCCACCTTTCTCCTTAAAATGGACCCAAGGCAGCAGGATTATGTCTTATTTTTCTTGTTTACAACTACATTTTGCCTTACCTGTGTAATCAGTTACTTTATCAAGAAGAGGTGGCAAGAATACACAGAGGAATTATACCAGAAAGATCTGGATGTCCCGGACAACCCAGATAGTGTGGTTGCTGACCTTGAGCCAGACATCCTGGAGAGTGAAGTCAAGTGGGCCTTAGAAAGCATGGCTAACAACAAGGCCAGTGGAGGTGATGGCATTCCAGTTGAACTATTTAAAATCTTAAAAGATGACGCTATTAAGGTGCTACACTCAATATGCCAGCAAGTTTGGAAAACTCAGCAGTGGCCAGAGGATTGGAAAAGATCAGTCTACATCCCAATCCCAAAGAAGGGCAGTGCCAAAGAATGCTCCAACTACCGTACAATTGCACTCATTTCACACGCTAGCAAGGTTATGCTCAAAATCCTACAAGGCAGGCTTCAGCAGTATGTGGACCGAGAACTCCCAGAAGTACAAGCTGGATTTCGAAAGGGCAGAGGAACTAGAGACCAAATTGCTAACATGCGCTGAATTATGTAGAAAGCCAGAGAGTTCCAGAAAAACATCTACTTCTGCTTCATTGACTACGCAAAAGCCTTTGACTGTGTGGACCACAGCAAACTATGGCAAGTTCTTAAAGAAATGGGAGTGCCTGACCACCTTATCTATCTCCTGAGAAACTATATGTGGGACAGGAAGACCAGTTAGAACTGGATATGGAACAACTGATTGGTTCAAAATTGGGAAAGGAGTACGACAAGGCTGTATATTGTCTCCCTGCTTATTTAACTTATATGCAGAATACATCATGCGGAAGGCAGGACTGGATGAATCCCAAGCCAGAATAAAGATTGCCGGAAGAAATATCAACAACCTCCGATATGCAGATGATACCACTCTGATGGCAGAAAGTGAGGAGGATTTAAAGAACCTCTTAATGAGGGTGAAAGAGGAGAGCGCCAAAAATGGTCTGAAGCTCAACATAAAAAAAACTAAGATCATGGCCACTGGTCCCAGCACCTCCTGGCAAATAGAAGGGGAAGATACAGAGGCAGTGACAGATTTTACTTTCTTGGGCTCCATGATGACTGCAGATGGTGACAGCAGCCACGAAATTAAAAGACACCTGCTTCTCGGGAGGAAAGCGATGACAAACCTAGACAGCATCTTAAAAAGCAGAGACATCACCTTGCCGACAAAGGTCCGCATAGTCAAAGCTATGGTTTTTCCAGTAGCGATGTATGGAAGTGAGAGCTGGACCATAAAGAAGGCTGACTGCCGAAGAATTGATGCTTTTGAATTGTGGTGCTGGAGGAGACTCTTGAGAGTCCCCTGGACTGCAAGGAGAACAAACCTATCCATTCTGAAGGAAATCAACCCTGAGTGCTCACTGGAAGGACAGATCCTGAAGCTGAGGCTCCAATACTTTGGCCATCTCATGAGAAGAGAAGACTCCCTGGAAAAGACTCTGATGTTGGGAAAGTGTGAAGGCAAGAGGAGAAGGGGACAACAGAGGACGAGATGGTTGGACAGTGTCATCGAAGCTACCAACATGAATTTGACCAAACTCTGGGAGGCAGTGGAAGACAGGAGGGCCTGGCGTGCTCTGGTCCATGGGGTCACGAAGAGTTGGACACGGCTTAACGACTAAACAAGAACAACAAAAAATTGGATGGTGCATTGAGGACCATTCAAGAAATGTCTAGAAAAGGACTATTCTTACATGATCTTGTGCAGCAGAGCAAATCAACATTCTACAAGGCAGTTCTAAAAATGGGAGCAGCCCAAACAAAAATTTATAATTTTTAAAATGGACTTCGGATGAGCATCACATTTGTCATAGTTGTAGCAGACAGTCGGCTCTTGCTCTATGCCAAATTTAGGAAAATATGGACAAAGATTTTTTGAGATGGGGGTTTTAACATAGAGAACTTGTTGAAAAACAACCCTGACAATTTCTTCGTGTTTGGGTGGGAAGTGGTTAGTGATGAAAAAAGGAGTATTTGCCTGGTATTTGCCCCTGCTTGGTATCTCTTTGTGAATGGTACTGAGTATAAGAAACTATCCATGTAGACCATCTTGACTGCTCTTATTGGTGTTGTCAATATTCACTCTGCTGTTTACTTTATAAAGCTTGGTATCCTTTTTCCTTTTGGCAACACGGGCACAATATTGTACAGCAATATCGGTCAATTTCCTGGTGTTTTGAATTGTGGATATAGAAAGAAGCACAATATCCCACATTCATGAAGCAGTGGTTTCTTAAAGAACGGAGTAAAAATAAAAACCTTCTGCTCTCATGAGCTGTCCATACATTTGCTATTGTTCCCTTTTATTAATGAGGTCAGAATACTAGGCATGCACTTTTCAAGGCTGAACTTTTATTTTACCAGTTCTGTTGTTGATTCCAGTCACAAAGTAGTCCAGCTGTGTAAAATCTGCTTCTAGAACTCTTTTTCTCTTAAACTATTGTATAGGAGGTGAGAATTTTAAAATAGGAAAAAAGATGACCAATATGCTTGCCCAGTGTGGATCAGAACCAAGTAGGTTTACATCGAAGTAAAAAGGGAAATGATTCTAATTTGCACACTATGTATTTAATGTAGTTTATAGTTTAATCCTTAGGTTAAAGTTAGCTTGTCAGCTGGAGCTTCAGCAACTGAACCAAGTTACATGGTCATTTGTATACTGAAGTTCAGTTAGTCCCTAGGAAAAAACTGGAACTCTGATCTGATGCAAGAGTTTTAAAGCTTCTAACTTTTGATATCAAAGTTCCACATGGAACATATGTCTCCTGGTGAATGTGATTTTAGAAGAATTTTTCCACACTTGCAAGTCTATAATCACAAGGTTGGACATTTGAAGGGGGCTTGTTTGCTTGCTTTTAAATGAAATATGAGGTCTGTAGGATTCTGGGAAAATATAAGGCCTCTTCAAGGGGCTGTTCTTACATAGTCACGATACATACATATTCCTGCCCTATATAAAGGTACTAAATGTGGCATTTTAGCCGTACAGGTTTCTTACGATCTGTTGCCCATTATGCATTGCATGTCCTTAGCATGTTTTTTTAACTGATACATAACTGAGGGATCCTCCACATGGGGCATTTGTTGCCTTGTTCTTGTTCTGTCTCTTCTTGGTGTTGATTGTGTCAAACGATCATGGGGCATTTCAGTATTTGATCCAAATTTACTTTTTGAAAGCCACTTCTCTTGGAGAAATAAGCATTTCTTTTAAAATTGTTTTTAACAAATCTTGAAAGATACTTCTTTCACACATTTCAAAATACTTTCCGAAATCTTTTTTAAAAATGTTTATAAATGAACCTCTTTGTATGTTTATTTGTTTTGAAGGACAGTTTAGTGCTATTTCATCTACTGAGTGGCAGCTTAGCGCAAATTCTTTCTCTCCAGTGGAGCCTGCTTAACTGGAGCGCCTTTCTTTCTCTCCCCTTTTCCCTAATTCATCTCTGCCTTCACTCTGTCATGGTATTGCCACGCCATGGTTTCTCTATTTTTGTATCTGCTTCACCCCTTACTTTTTTTCTGCTCTGAGTATGAATTTGGCCCTCTCTTTGTGCTTATTGTTTTACTGTCTCTTCTTCCTTCTGTTTTCCTTCTTTGGCTTTCCTCCCTTCTTATTCGATGCACAGTGCTATCTCCAGAAAAAGTCAGAAAAATGCAAAAGCAGAGAAGAAAACTAGGAAGGAGAGAGAGAAAAAATCAGCTGCAGCTGTTGGAGAAGAGGTGAAGAAAGGTGGCACAAGAAAGGAAGGAGAGAGGGCAGGCCGGTGGTGAGTGCAGTAAACACTGAAGCAGGCAGCCCAGAGACAGGAGGACATAAGCAGCAGAGGCAGATTGCAACTGTCCTGGGAAGAAAATGGAGGAGGGAACGCAGAAGAGGCAGCAGAAGAGGCAGACCCCCAGGCTCAACATTTCTGATCATTTCAGTTTCATTTTTAATATGAAAAATCCTTGATGAGAGCTCTTCTGCTGGGTTTTTGTCTTGGAGCTTCCTTGTCCCCAGTACAAAGCAAACCAGAAAGACTTTCTAGCTGTTAGGTGGCTTAAAAAGGAGTGGAAAGTCACAGAATTTGTTCCTCTTCTTCCCCGCTGAAACCAGCCTTGCATCCCATGGATGGCAGGAAAAAAAAATCAGTGACCATTAAGGTGCATTTTGGAGAACAGATTCTTTGCCTAGAAGAGTTACTAATGTTTTAGAAATACAATTTTTATTCATAATTTTTGTTTTACTTCAAATGTATTTCTTTGCAGATTCTTGCAGTATACCCTGAATGATTCTAGCACTCCGTCATATCATATAGCAGACATAATTGAATATGTGGCAAGAAATGAGATTGGCCACTGGATAACATGGAAATTTGTAACAGACAACTGGTCACATCTGTACAATAGGTATGAATTGATGTAATTTCACTTTATCTTGCAACTCTGATGCCATTTTATCATATGGGGGGTTAATTTCTTTGCAGTTGGTTCTTTCACTATGAATAGTGATTATGCTTATAGACTGTCAAGAAAATAAGAGATAGAATCCCCATGACAGATGTAGAGATATGTTTTCTAGGGAAAATATTTAATACTGCAATGGAAATATCTGAGGATAGTACAAGTCTAGTCATGATAAAGTTAAGCAGTAGCTTATTATCTTTTATCCAGTGCAGTATTTACCTAAATCCATTTCCAAGAAGGACCTATGATCCTACATAGCCTCTCATTTGATCCTTTTTTCATGCAACCTTCAAAGTACAACAATAGTGTTCCAGAGGGACCTCCAACCATGGAGCCACCTTCACCCATGCCAACCTTATGAATGAGTGATCTCCAAAATGACCTCAACAGCTCCACTCAGCTCTTGTAAACTCAAACCTGTGGTTACTTTAAGAGTCAGTCCATCTCACATTTGGCCTTCTTCTTTTCCTACTACCTTCCATCTTTCCTAGCATTATTGTCTTTTCCAGAGAATCCTGCCTTCTCATGATGTGCCCAAAGTAGGACTGCTTCAGTTTCAAACATATTTGCTTCCAGAGATAGTTCAGGCTTGATTTGATCTAGGACCCACTAGAGTCCTAGATCAAATCAAATTGTCTTTCTGGCAGTCCAGGATATCTGCAAAACTATCTTCCAGCACCACATTTCACATGAATCAATTTTTTTCCTATCAGTTTTCTTAACTATTCAGCTTTCATACCCATACGTGGTGATCGGGAATGCAATAGTGTGAATGGTCTTGGTTTCCAGCGACACATCCTTACACCTGATGATCTTTTCTAATTCCTTCATTGCTGCCCTTCTTTGTCTCAGTGTTCTTCTGATTTCTTGGCTGCAATCTCCATTTCAATTGATGATTGAACAAATCTTTCACTATTTCTGTTTCTTCCTTATCAATATTAAAATTGTGTAGTCCTTCTGTAGTCATGATTTTTATCTTCTTAACGTTCAGCTGCAGTCCTGCTTTGGCACTTTCTTCTTTCACTTGGTCTAACAGTTGTTTCAAGCCATTGCTGCTTTCTGTCATTAAGATGGTATCCTCTGCATATCTTAAACCACTGGTGTTTTTCCCACCAATTTTCATTTGTCCTTTATCTGAATCTAGCCCAGCTTTCCATATGGTATGTTCTAGATACAGATTGAACAGAGAAGAGGATAAAATGCTGCCTTGGCTGACACCATTGCCTATAGGAAACTATTCTGAACATTCAGAATGTGAACCTGATATTTCATCTACATTTCATTTCATTCTGTTTCTTCATGTCTGAGGAAGTGGACATGTCCACGAAATTTTGCATTAAAATATTATAGTTAGTCTTTAAGGTGCCACATGTTTTCGTCTTTTATTTTGTTTTGCTTTGTTTCTTTGGATTTTGCCTGATATTCTGTCTCTCCAAAATCTGTCATAGTGGAAGCTTCCTATCCACAATACAGGCTCATTTTTGGTGTCTGCTGGCTATCAGCAGTTATTCATTATCGCTATGCCCTTCTAGCTTTAAGCTAGGTAATATTACATTTGTTTGTTTGTCTTTGCTGATTAAGAAACCTGCTCCTAAGAGATTTGAAAGCAGTTCATTTATTGTGCCCTCCTAAGCAATGTCCATTTTCTTTGTTTTAATGGACTGTTAACTTTGATGTCTGCAAGTAGGCATGAAACATTTTAAAAGTTCACAGCCCAATCAAGCCAGCTGTTCGCCCTTGAATGAGATATATTATCTAGTCACAGGTGCAAGCTTGAAGGAAATCTTTTTTTCAACATTTGCTTTCTAGCAGTTTTAGCTCGTTTTTCTTTCCTTGGAATGAAGCACAATGTATTATCTTTACACAGTAAGAAAAAGCTTTGTTATCATTATTTTTGTGTGGCAATAATTGCTTTTCACAAGGTTGTGAAAGTGGTCTTGGTGGTCCTGGTGGCTGTGGCTGTAGCTTTGCGTGATGACTCTCTTAACACACTCACATGGAAGTGGCAGACTTTGCAACAATGTGCATGGAGCCATAGGGCCCAACGGGTGGGAAGAGAGAAGGGCTACTGTGGAAGGAACCACAGGAGGAAGAGATTAATATCTGCTGGGAAGCAGTGTGATAACAACCACCAACCGTTTTGCCTCAGAGAAAAAAAACACTGGTTTTGCACTTCAGTTATTGGAGACGGCAGTCTTTATTGAATCACTGGGGGAAACCTTGCTGTCCCATCGGTGGTCTTGACATAGTCAGATTTGCTGTTTCCACACCGTCAAGAGCAACAGGAAGGCACTGGGCTTCCTCAGGAATGCCTGGGGGGACTGAGCATTTAACCTTCCCCTGGCAACAGTGACACAACATAAAATACTGCTTCTGTTCATGATGATTTTTGGGTGAAGGAGTCAAGTCTCTGTGCTTGTATGTATGTGTCCATGAAGGAGAAAAATGGGAAAAGCTGGGTGAATGATGAAAAGGAGAGCAGAAGCGAGAAAGAACAGATGTTTCCTCTCTTGACTTTGGTCTTGCCTACTGTTTCCAGTAAGGCCAGTTTCCCCTGTAGAAATATAGCCCTTGAATGTGAAAGGTTTTGTGGGAAAATCCATATTACCAGTTCTATTTTACTCTTGCAAAAATATTATTGAGTTAGGGGAAGAGAGATGAGATGTAGTGCTATATATGTAGCATCCCCTATAAAAATGTTTTCTCCCTTACAAAAATCTCACAGCGCTTTCTGTTACAGGATTGGATTTGAAGCATTAATTGCTTTCGTGAGGTCTGTCAGGACAGACATTGAGCTCCAAACGGTAAGAAGAATAATTGGACCAGAGCTTAATAAAACAACATGATAGTCCTGAAGTGTGAAGAAAATAGAGATATTTATCTCGTATGTGAAAAATCATGTGGAATGGAAAGTAATGAAGTTGGATTTTTTGTGTGATTTTGCTGCTTAGAATACATGCAACACTTTCAGTAAGGACTGGAAGCAGGAAACCATGGGCAGCGTCCAGTGGTGGACCTGTGGAATGGAGAACCTTCTTGAATAGCTGGCTGGCGCAGAAGGGAGATAACCGCCCTCCCAAATTTAGGCAGAGACAATCTTTATTGTCAATTCCATGGTTAGGAGCACATGTCCTAGAGCAGCCATTCTCAATCTTTTTTTTTGGCCACAGCTGTAAGCACAATATGAAAGAAATATAGGCCAAATCAGGATTGTATAAAGAATTGTGAAGAATTGTTTCCAGTCTGTGACCCCTTCAAATGTGCCAGGACCCCACAGGGGGTCATATGGACCCTGTTGAAAATGGCTGCCCTCGGGTACTATAGGCAAGACTCATGTGAAGCCGTATCATCTGTTGTTGTGTTACTCTCAATGTTACATTTGGATAAAGAGCACGATTTGTTCAGAATCTTAGTTGATTACTGAAAAAGCTCAGCCTTGGATACTACTTGAAAACTAACTTTATATATTTATTGTTTTAGATCCAAAGTTTTCTTAACAGTACACTTGAACCACAACTGAGAACAATAACAGGTGAAATCTTGAAGGAAATAAAATCTAAAAAAGAAGAAAGAAGAGATTCAGTGATCAAAATGATACAGTGGATAAAGACAAATACAAATGACTGATTTGAGAACTCTGCCAAATATCTGTTTTTTAAATGTGGCTTATAACACCTTAATTTTTTTAAAAAAAACATACACCCTTTATTTTGTATGCAGAAGATAAATTGTAACTTTAGCCAGTATCCTGTTGCCAAAAAAATGGGCTTAAAAGCAACCACACAAAACTGTTCCATTTTTGCAGACTGTCCCTTACATGCCTAGTACACAATCAGTTGCCCAACCAGGGCATGGGTGAGCACATGCATGTTGCTTGCATGAAACCTAAGTGGTTGCTCCATGAGTGCAATAGGATTTGGACCTTCATGTTTCAGAGAGAAGCAGTCTTGTGATATGCTGCTCAATAGGAAGCAGGCTACGTACTAAGATGTAAAAGGGACTGCACTTCTACCCAAAACATTGCCCAAGTGAACAAAAGAGGCTGTTGTAATTGAAATGAAAAAAGAAAAGAAGGAAGAAACAGTTGCATCTCTTCTTGGCCTTTGTGAAATGAGACTCCGTATACGTGGACTTAACATTCATTTTCCTTATCTTTTAAATGAAGATGAACGTTGTTAAGCAATTTCTTAGATTACAGCTATGCAACACGAATGCAGTAATTTTTGCATGCAGTGATCTATAGATGCGCAATGTTCATTATTTTAATTCTGAGGATTTTTCTACAGCAATTTCGTTTAAAATTATTTTGGGACAAACTCTATAGACTGAGTTGTTCTTGCTTGAGAGCCTATAATGCAATCCATATGGTGCTTGAGTAGTTTTTGTTCAAACAACATATAGTCCTTTATGTAATATAGTCATAATTTATTGGCATAAAATAAAATTGTACTAATAGACAAAAGTTTTTGCACTCCAGTTAGGCAAAGAATGTAAAATTCTAAGAGGGAAGAAAAAACAAAGACCACAACCCAGCACTGTTTTTAGTTCTACCCGATTGCTGGATTTTTATCCCCAGAGACAAAGAACAAAAAAAGGAACTAGAATGCTGAATGATAGAAAGATAGCTGATGAAAAGTAAAATTCTTCTGCAGGTACTGTAAGTCATTTTAATTTAAATTGCCAATGTATAAATATTGTAAATGGTTTCTCAAATAGTAATTTTGAGAAGAGAATAAATTAAAATCCCTCTGCTAGCTTTCTGTGTGTTTTTACTTAGTAATGGCATTGCTACTTTAAAATATATGCTGTTCCACGCTATCCTCTACCTGAGCCTTTAAATTCATAGTATCCATACCAGCAGTCCTGGGGAGAAGAATACTAGAGATTTGTGGAACCTTTAGTTCACTGTTTCACTTACAACAGTAAGTTTATCCTAGCTAAGGTTTTATATGATTGCAGTAGCAAATATGCTGACAATTACAGTTCCTGAGGATTATTAAACGAATGGATGGATATTTTGTTTTTCTGCTTTTGATCTTCCCTTTAAATAGCTAAAGAACAGATGTGAAAGTTTAAGATACCTAGAAGCTGTTGTACTGTACTTTATTACACAGGAAATATGAATGGGAGCTCAAAATATATAAGTCTGAGTGTTGCAAGTACATACAGAGACACCCATATTCTATAAAGCCACTTGAAAATACCATAAAAGTTAACACTTAACTACATTTATCAATGTTGCTTTCTATCCTACTGTATAAATCAATAAAAGAATTAATAGATGTATACTACTGGGATCCCTTGATTTGTGTTAAACACTAATAAAGAGTTTTTAAAATGTCAGTGCATTTATTCCATTAGCAAAAAGTAAAAGTAAATTAAAAAAGATACATATTGTACATTCAATGACATTTGTGTCAGTTCTTGTTTTGGTAATAAAAATTGAAGGCACAAGGCTCAGATTCAGAGCAAGGGGTGGGAATATGAAAGTCCCCTTTCTCTTAACGTGGTGATCCAGATTGTGTCCTCTGAGCTTACAAAGAGGGTGACTACACAGGCATTTAGCCTGCCATTTGGTCTGCTGGTCCCCGTTGGACGCTTCTACTTTTTTGGCACAGGTAGGATCACTCTCCTTTGGTTTGTTTCCAGGAGCAGGAAACAACAATGATGAATTGAAGAACACATCTGGTGTGACTTGCACAAATTGAATATAAATATATGAAAAGAAATAGTCTAAAACAAAAGCTCTGTGACTTCCCAGTTGTGACTGCATGTCCCAAAATTAATTCTGAGATGACATCTTGGAGTTTATTGATATGCAGTTCTAGCTGAGTATAGCAGAAACAGATATAGTGGTGCCTCGCAAGACGAATGCCTCGCGGGACGAAAAACTCGCAAGACAAACGGTCTTGTGAGTTTTTTGGTGCCTCGCAAGACGGGCCGTCTTGCGATATTTTTCGTCTTGCGAGGCGGGTTTCCCATAGGAATGCATTGAAATTTAATTAATGCGTTCCTATGGGGAAAAAAGGTCAGAAACCAAAAAAAAGTCAGAAAAAAGTCACTTACCAGGTACAGTAGACCCAGCCCCGCTCCTCACAGTCCCTTGGTAGCCCCAGAACAGCTGGACTCTGTGTGAGCAGAGCGCCGAACAGCTGAGAGGCAGCAACCAGCAGAGAGGCGGCAGCCATTTTGGAGAGGCGGCAGCCATTTTGAGAGGCGACCACATGGCTGCTGCCATTGCATTGGCTGCCCGTTCGGTTCTGCGTAGATTTCAAAGTTTTAATGCTTACGTATAAAGCCCTAAATGGTTTAGGGCCTCGTTACCTGACGGAACGCCTTCTCCCACCTAGACCTACCCGTATCACCCGATCTAGCCAGGAGGTGAGGCTGAGGAGCCTAACGCCGAGGGAGGCCCGGAAGGAAAAAACAAGAAACCAGGCCTTCTCGGCAGTGGCTCCTCGTCTTTGGAACAGCCCCCCTCCTGAGATTCGCATGGCCCCGTTGCTGGGCATCTTTAAATGCCAACTGAAAACCTGGCTGTTTAAGCAAGCCTTCCCTCCACCCACCGTCTGAATTTTTGTTATTTTGTGTTTTCTCCCATCTTGGATCATTATTTAGTAATATATTGTTATGATTTTAAATTGTTACATGATATGTTGTTACCCGCCCAGAGTAGTCTATATGACTAGATGGGCGGGCTATAAATGTAATAAATAAATAAATAAATAAATAATTGTATTTGTGGATTTTGCTGGAGTTTTTATCTTTAAAATTATAGATTTTTTACCTGTATTTACAGAACTATTTTAAAGATTAACATGCAAAGAAATCAGGTACCTTTTTGCATCTATAAAGAGAAAGACTGGAATTTTTTTAAAACTCTTGATCAGGAGATCTAACTAATGTGTTTCAATCACAATGCAAAAAAATGCATTTACTTCCATGCTGAGATTTCTGGTTCTTGTATGGTAGTAGAGCAGTAATAACAAAAATCTAAAGTATTTAAAAATATAGTTCATAATCTTAATGTGTGCTTTTATCCTATGACCTTATAACCAACATATTGTGCAGATTCTAGAATCCCTAATTAAAACATGTCTCAGGTGTGTTAACCAAAGTAATTGGCACAATCACAAGGTCCATTGTGTCCAATTATATCTGTAAGCCATAAACAAGCAGCATTGCTACTATTTTGCAGATCCACAGACTATTCTGTATTTTACTATCAGCCGAATTTATGTTCTGTGAAACTTCAACAAAAATGCAGCTTCATGTTACTTATTGCAGTTTTAATTATCTCAGCTTGTGAGTTTTACTTAAAGAACATCTGCATAGGAATGCTAACTCGGTAGAAAAAAACGATCTAGGTAAGTAATATTCACATTATCTATTGGTTGTTTTGACAACTTTTCAAAGTTTGACCAGTAATCTTAAATCTTGCTAACATTTGAAAAGCGCAAAAATGCCCACAGCAGAGTGAGGATGAGTTTAATAAATGATACATTACTAACTGTTGTTGCATTCATGGTACTCTAAATATTTTCCATGCATATTCATATTAACTGTAGAATGCTTCCTTCTGTGTAGTACAACAGTAGGAGAAAGGAAAATAAGTTTGGAAGGAAAAATAATCTTTCAGGTTAAATATAAAGGACTTTTCAAATCCTAATATTAGAGCAGTTTGAAGTACCAAATTAATATGCTTCTTCCTGTCCAGGGATTTCAATGAAATTAGCAAACCATATTCACTCTAAAATGTGTGAGAATATAAAAAAGAATTTTAGTTTACAGTGTGTTACCTGAATAGACTGAAATGATTAACACTTCTATTTATCCTAAAGACACTTATTGTTTCATTTTAAACTTTAAAATGTAAAGGCAAGATAACATATAAAGCAATTTTCAGAATAATATCTGTGGATCCAGCTTGGAAAATGATACAGAATATTTGTTGAAAAACACAGGAGACTTCAAGTGACAGGAGCATTTGAAGTCATTATCTCTTCCAGTAGCTGCTCTACAAAGAAGTAATTTACATCATCAGTTACTTTATAAGATGATCTGCAAGCTCATGCGCTGTAAATTAAATTTAGTAGGCTAGATTATACATACCCACATCTACACACACATTATGGAAATATCAATTTATCTGGTATTACTTTATGTTTGTTCTATGGGTGGCACTATTTTGATCCTTGTTCTTTGTTTTCACTCCTTCAGGGGTAAGATACAGCAAGACATCAACTTGCTTGAACCATAATCATCATAAAGCAGAACTTCATAAGACTCTTTTCGGTGTCTGTGAGCATATTGTTAATCAATACAATTTAAATGATGGAAAGGGTTGCCCTCACCCCCAATGTGTCCTAATGTTAGGTATGACAAGTACCTGAAAGGTGAAACGAGATCCTATCATTATGAGGAAAAATAACAGTGGGGTCATATTACAACTATTTCTCATTGGGAAATGTCAGATGCTAACATCAAGTACCTTCGATTCAGTTTCAGATCCAAGCAGACTTCATATACTGTCTGTACTGCTCCAACGGCTCACTGCAAGCAAACAGTGAGCCAAAATCAGATCTCAAGGACAGGGTATAGAATGTGAATCAATTCAATGAAGTAATAAGTGGTAATTTTATTTTTAAATGAAGACTTGGATATTGCAAGTATTTGCTTTCTTTCTACACATATTTCTTTATTGATTCTACTTAAGGAAAGAACTGGGGTTTCTTCCAATTCTGTGGTTTTTTTCTAATTCCCAAAACCTTATGAAGCTAGTAAAATCTCAGAACTGCTTTTAAACATGTAATGTGGTCCACACACACACACCCAATTTGGGTTTACACATCTTCCTTTCAAAGGAATATGCTAGTACAACCCTGGAAATGTGATGGTTATTTTGGTTTCCAAAATATTTCAAGATACATCTTGTACTAGTTTCAATCCAGTTTTGTAGTGGGGATTCAGCAAATAAATGTGATGTTAAAGGTTTCATTGGTCTGGCTTAGACTTAAGAAAAATACTTAAGATCACTGGCCACATATTCCTTGCCCTTCACACTTGCACCCTATAGCATTAAAACACAATCTCCACCCTGCCCTTGCTGCCATTTTTAATAATTATTTTGGTGTGGAGTGAGTATTCTGTATAGACTAAATTTTACAAGTTCTGAATATGTGATGTATAGAAACAAGTTGTTGCTTTAGGGAATTTAAATGCTGTTATTTGTCTATATTCTAATCCAGAATAGTTTCCCCAAACTTTCTGAACCTCCCTGAGGATGTTGATCCATTGGAATACTAGTTATAGCCACATTTATTTACAAATCTTAAGGCCATTTAAAATACAGATGTTTTGTGGCATTTGTTGAAGTTAAGATGGAGGTGGCAGATGACATGGTTGTCTCTGCTCATCAGGAACGTCCTGGCACTTTGGCCCGGGTTCCCCCTTAATACTGATTGTGGGTGGAGAAGGACTGTTTTTACCCATTTTCTTCTATGCTATGCTTGACGTCTTAGATGTTACTGTTACCACACTCTACAGACTTTCTAAATCTTTAGGAGGCTGTGTGGAAGAGACGGGAATTTATTTTCACTCACTTATCTCTGGAGCTGAGCGCTTGTATGCTTTGGGCAAGAAAAAAATGAAATACAATGTTTTCTTTATATCAAGGGAAATATTGTAATGACTGAAAACAAACACAACTCTATCAAGCACAAACATGTTAAAACAGTAAATTCTGAAAATGTCCATTATTACTAGAAAAATGTGACTAGGTAGCTAACAACACCAACAACATGCCATCATGTTGATTTCAACTTATGGCAACCCTTGCCAGGGTTTTCTAGGTAGAGAACACACAGAAGTGATTTACCATTCCGTTCTTCTGGGGCACCCGGGGATGTGCAGCTTGCCTGCAACTATACAGACTGGCTCTTATTGCAGGAGGCACAGAAGGGAATCCAACTCCTGGCCTTTGGCTCTGCAGCCAGATAGCTGAACCCTTGAACTGTCCCAGTCGGCTAGGTAGCTCATAGTGGATGAAAAATTTGCCCAAGCAAAGTGTTTTCATGGAATTTTGATACAGCAATTCAGGGATTTAGGAAAGAGCAAAATGCACCCTCCCATCTGTTGAAACCCAAGATATTTAGACAACACTAGACCCTGAGTGTGACACGTGCATCTAACACCAAATATAGTTAACTGTCAGGGCTGCATATCTAATAACAGTTGCAGGAAAGTTTCTAGCCCAGAAACCAAATTGCGAAATTGGGAAGGCATGAGCCATTAGTCTATCTAAATCGAGACTATTTAATTTTAGATGTCTCCATCTATGGCCTATCTAATTAAGAAACGCTTTTCATCTGACAGAAAGGTACTGTGTTTGTACCACTGCTTCTCAGCCCACACGACGTTATTCGCCCACTGGCCTCTTCCTCGTTTTGGGAGGTTAGAAGAATAAACACGGAAGCGAAACTGCCCTGCAAAGTGAGAAACCACTTCGGACTGCTTCTTCTCTTTGAAAATAATTATTCCGTTTTTCTTAACCGTTTGTATTTGCGGTCATTCGCGGCCCCGTGCGCCGAGACAGGGTCCAGCTAGCGCCGGCCGCTTCATCAAAGGAAAGTGGGCGGGTTCATTCGGGCTGCCCCGGTCTCGGTCCTCCGCACCCTCCGCGGTTGGTTCCTCTGGGGAATGGAGAGAACTCCGGAACAGAGGGCAGCAGGACGGGGCCCATCTTCCCGGCGTCCCTGAGGGTGGCTGGTCCCCATCCCTTCCCCTCGTGCGGCGAGCGGCACGTTTTTATCTGCGAGAAACGGGGCTGCCCTGCCCTTGCTGTGCCCCCATCTCGTCTGGAGAACACGGGGTCGCTCTTTTATCTTCTGAACGAGGCATGGGGTGTGGGTGGGTGTTTGCGTAGACAGTACAAAACGCGTTCAGCAGGAGGCTCTCCCATCCCACTTCTCCCCAGGCTGCGACCGCCCCAGTGGCTGCGCGACATTAAGTCAGCCCTGCCTTCCCGCGCTGTGATTAAATTAAAACATAACAGAACGGAGAGGTTCGAAGTCAGGTCCTCCTCCCCACCTGAAGGGGGAGCCCTCGGCGGAGGAGGCCGCGGAGCCCCTTGCTAGGTCGGCGCGATCGTCTTTAGAGAGGGAAGAGAAAGCGAAGGTAAGGGTGGCCGGCAGGCAGGCATGTCGGGGGTCAAGTAGAAGTCCTTGCCTCTAACCCCATGCATGCCAGAAGCGTCCGGGGGAGGCTGCCTTCTTCTGAACTTTAAATGAACTGCCCTGGGCAGTCATGTGTTAGGAAGAGGTGAGTTTAGGAATTCCTGAATAGGGATCAGTCGAAATCCTAACGAAACCGTTGCACGGTGAGAAACTTCGAGCAGTTCGCAAACCAGAACAGAAGTTCGCAAGCTGTTTCACAGCCCATGTGAAGGCAGGCAGTGAGGTGAGGGTTAGGAATCATGTCCTGGAAGTCTATGGCTGCCGCAGGACACACTTTATGTCTCCTGATTTGGGCTCTGTTGGAAGAATCCCAGCCCCGACCTCCGGCCTTCCTCACCGAGGTTGTACACTAATCACAAATCATATTTCCTCTTAAAAAACATTTCTTTCAAGGACGATGACCTCTCTCTGAATAGCGCTGGCCCATGTCTCCTAGGTGTGTTTGAGTGTGCACGGCAATGTATGTGGATGTGTTTACAAAGAAAGCCCAGATGATTTTGAGGCATAATTTCTCAAGGCTTAGTAATAAACTGACATCTCCCTCATCACAGCTATAATCCCCTCTTGCTTCATGTTTAGCCCACCTTCTTCAAAGCAAGTCAAGGCACATTCCATGTGGTGTCTCTCCTTATATTCTTAGCAGGATTGCAACCACTATGTAATATTCTTTTTACTTTAATCTGGCCTCAGTTGGCTAGACTTAGTGGATTTACTAAATTGTACCCCAATTTTCAGATGGAGGACATGGGTTTTCTGCATCACCCCATCTTCCCTGGCCAAGCAGAAACATGTCTGGTTCGAAGAAGAGCCAAATGGAGAGAAGGGGTGTATGTGTGTGCGCGCGCATGACCTGTACCCCTTTGTTTGAAGAACAGGCGTGAAAACCTTTAAGATAAAGGTTTGACTGAGAGATCATGACAACATTGACGATCTTTGCCTTATGTCAGTTAAGCTCCTTCCATTTCTGGCTGCCTGGTTTGTATTTACAGCCTTGCATGGTAGTGTGGCATGTGTATCTCTACTATTTCCCTAGGATCTATTTAATCACAGTTTTTGATGTGCACTGGAGGCCAGATCCTTAGTGATTTGTTCACATCTATTCCAGGCCCTTTGAACCTTATCAGCATGACTGATTCTCACTTTTCTTGAGATTTCACTGACCCTGATTATTATGATGCTTGTCCCTCCTTTCTGATGGACAAATGGATTTGTTTCAAGTCATTAAAAACAGCTGTGCACAAACCAGTTTTTGAAACTTGTGCAACTTGTGAAAACATTGCAAAGCATCAGTGATGTAATTGGTGGGAATGCACAGTCACCATGTTGTGATTCAGCCATGTTTTCCCTTCCTGTTCCGTTAATCCTACCTGGAGGTCACAGCAGTCTGCATAGTGGCATTCACAAAGCCTAGGAAGGGAGAAGCCGTAAGGAAAGAGAGTAGCGGTGGTGGGAGCAGCAGGTGTCTGGGTCATGAAAGCCTAAGATACCTGTGTCTTGGGAGAAAGCAAACTTACTTTGTGGATGACCTGTGGGAGAGAGTTCAGTGAATCAGACATATCAGGCACCTCAGAGTCTGAACTCAAGACATGCAGAGAAACAGAATGCTTGACTACATGTTTGAAGCAGATATGTGTACAAGAAAATGTGGGACAGGGGGCGAGAGTGGTATCCCTCTCGCCGGAGTGCCGTCCCTCCCCCCTTACAGCCGAAAAGGAGGTGCAAACCCAGCCTGCCTCATCCCCCACGAGAACAGTACAGCGAGGGACGGATATACAGGAAATAGAAGGAGAAGTACAAAAACTAACTGTTGAAGGAACTCAGGGGAAAACGGCGGGAACAGAGCGGAAGAAGACGGTGGAGATAGAGGCGGGAACGGCAGATATAAAGGGAAGGGAGGGGCAGTTACCTCCAGGTTGGGAATGGGTCTGGATGGAGGATCCCTGGACCGGAGCCTGAGAGAGGCTGAGGGTGCCTAAGGAGGAGGCAGATTATAGGAGAAGAAGAGAAATTCCCCCGAGACCATCTTATTGGGGAGAAGCAGAAGCCAGGGAATGGAGGAGGAAATTAAGAGAAGAAAAGGAGAGAGTAGAGAGAGAAAGGAAGGAGAGGCTGGAATGGAGGGTGAACGAAATGAGGAGGAAGGGATGCAGGGAGGACCCTGGAAGACCCTCACACCCGTTGGATGTTCCGTGTGGGTGGATGGCTGGGACGACGACACCGTGCCCCTGCTGGAAGATGGAAGCGGGACAGGCGGTAAACCCGAACTTATCCGTAGATTGGCCGGGTCCATGGAACTCTGGCAAAGGGAACCCGTTTCTGGATGAAGAATGGAAACCCCTGGCTGAGCCGTTGTCAGAAGGAGAAAAACGTTGGAGCCATTTTGTTGACACTGGTTACTTGTTGAACACACCAATAAACATCACACCTGTTTCTAAAGAAGAAAAATCTCCTGATTTCTTTGACCAAAGGAAGGAGCCAAAAGTTGAACCCTCACAGAAAACCCCAATCAAAGAGTCCCCAGGGAACTCTTTGATTCAGTGAAGACCATTATATTGTGAAATGCTTGTAGAACCCAATTAACCCAATCAATAACCTTCTTTTGCTGTTAACCCAAAAATCAAAACTGTGTAAATAAGACATGGCAAGGGATCAAAGGAGGGAGGCTTAGAAGAAGGGCACCAAGGGGATCAACTGGGGAAGAATGTAGATATTGTGGTTTTTATATTTTTAAATCTAACTTTGCTGTTTTATGTACCAAAATAAGGATGGATAATAATTTTTGAAGATTTTACAAAGTATAATTTTGAAAACGTTACAATTAAGTCGATTTATCTTCACCATAAATTCTGCGGGATGGGAGGCCAAATGAAAACATCATAGTTTCTCTTATAATAATAATATGTGCTGTCGACTCAATTCTAACTTACGGTGACCCTTTTCAGTGTTTTCTAGGTAGGGAGTACTCAGAAGTGGTTTACCGTTCCCTTTTCCTGAAGCCATCCTGAGATTGTGCAGCTTGTCCAAGGTCAAACAGGATGGCTCTTCTGGGATGCACAGTGGCTCTGTCATAAGGAAGCATATCTACTTTGAAACTCTTTTGGTTGTGAACTAATTTGTGCCTCATGGAACGAGAGTGACATCCAGTGGCCTGTCAATTTAAGTACATATAGCATTTTGCTTTATTTGCAAACAAAAATGTCAACGTTGGAACTCTTTCATATTATGAATTAATATACAGACAGTCGAACCATAATCCAGATTTGAGTTTTGGCGTTTGTAAAACACTTTTCTGTCACAGTTAATGATGGTGATGTTGCCACAGTGGGGGTGGGACAGCAGTGCTGTGAAGGAAGATGGTGCAGTCTCAGTTGTCTTATGTGTGATTTTATACCGAAGCGATGAAGGATGTGGGCTTCAAAGAGGACCGAACCACTATTTTAAACTAAAGCTTCACACAGTGGCAGAGTGTTGCCACTATAATTAGCCCTAATGTTAGATATTTGTGCCTTGCATCACAGCTGGAAAAGCTCTTGGACAGCTTACACTGCCCTCAGGATTACAGTTTAAAAACACATCATACAAAAGGAAAGAGAAGGGGAGAGAAAAGGAAAATAGAATACTTCAAATAATGGATTTTCGGAAAAACACAAAATGGTTAATTATTTTCCTTCTCTGTTGAAAGTTTTTCTACCTTTTTTTTCAGGGCAGAGATCTCCGAAGGTATCTTACATATATCAGAAAAGCAAAAGCATCTGATTCCATTGCAAGAAAATTACTGAAACGGAAGTTGAAATACATTTCACTGCACAGCACAATATTTACATACTTAGAGTATAGTTATATTTTCATCATACAGTTGAGTGTGTGCATGGAGGGAAGAATCATTTGGATTTTCTTTCTTAGAAGGCCTTAAAATATTTTCGGCCATCTGGAAGAGGATGCAGATGATGTCATTCTTTGTCATTATCTGTTTTAGGTAGTAAGGAGAATATTGTCATTTGGGAATTATTTGGAGGAGATCTTTCACCAAATGATGTTTATATGATGAGATATAGGACTTGGATTTGTTTTGTACACTGCTAGCAGTTTCCAAGGTCTGTCCCCAGAGGCGTTTGTCATGAATCACTGTCGACTATTACTTTTCAGTTAGGACTATAACTCAGAGCACATGCTTTGCACACAAAAGATCTCAGGGTTCAGAATTCATGCCTATGATTGATAGGGGGAACCAAGGTTTGATTGTTGCCAGGCCGTTTATTTTCTTTAAGTGAAAACGAGTGCTCGTCAGGAAGGGCGGGATATCAGTCAATAATAATAATGATGATGAGAATGACAACTCAGTGGCTGAAAGCATGTTGCTTAGTGTAGTAAGTCACAACTAGAGTAGGCCCACTGAATCAATGGAACTTACAGAGGAATTGACTTGACAGATCCCCACTGATTCAATGAGCCTATTGTTGTTTCGTTAAGTCATGTCCGACTCTTCGTGACCCCATGGACCAGAGCATGCCAGGCCCTCCTGTCTTCCACTGCCTCCCGGAGTTTGGTCAAATTCATGGTGGTAGCTTCAATGACACTGTCCAACCATCTTGTCCTCTGTCGTCCCCTTCTCCTCTTGCCCTCACTCTTTCCCAACATCAAGGTATTTTCCAGGGAGTCTTCTCTTCTCATGAGATGGCCAAAGTATTGGAGCCTCAGCTTCAGGATCTGTCCTTCCAGTGAGCACTCAGCGTTGATTTCCTTCAAAATGGATAGGTTTGTTCTCTTTGCAGTCCAGGGGACTCTCAAGAGTCTCCTCCAGCACCACAATTCAAAAGCATCAATTCTTCGGCGGTCAGCCTTCTTTATGGTCCAGCTCTCACTTCCATACATCGCTACTGGAAAAACCATAGCTTTGACTATGCAGACCTTGGTTGGCAAGGTGATGTCTCTGCTTTTTAAGATGCTGTCTAGGTTTGTCATCGCTTTCCTCCCAAGAAGCAGGCGTCTTTTAATTTAGTGGCTGCTGTCACCATCTGCAGTCATCATGGAGCCCAAAAAAGTAAAATCTGTCACTGCCTCCATATCTTCCCCTTCTGTTTGCCAGGAGGTGATGGGGCCAGTGGTCATGATCTTAGTTTTTTTTTGATGTTGAGCTTCAGACCATTTTTTTGCGCTCTCCTCTTTCACCCTCATTAAGAGGTTCTTTAAATCCTCCTCAATTTCTGCCATCAGAGTGGTATCATCTGCATATCTGAGGTTGTTGGTATTTCTTCCGGCAATCTTAATTCCGGTTTGGGATTCATCCAGTCCTGCCTTTCGCATGATGTATTCTGCATATAAGTGAAATAAGCAGGGGGACAATATACAGCCTTGTCGTACTCCTTTCCCAATTTTGAACCAATCAGTTGTTCCATATCCAGTTCTAACTGTTCCTTCCTGTCCCACATATAGATTTCTCAGGAGATAGATAAGGTGGTCAGGCACTCCCATTTCTTTAAGAACTTGCCATAGTTTGTTGTGGTCCACACGGTCAAAGGCTTGTGCATAGTCAATGAAGCAGAAGTAGATGTTTTTTTGGAACTCTCTGGCTTTTTCCATAATCCAGCGCATGTTAGCAATTTGGTCTCTATTTCACTGCCCCTTTGAAATCCAGCTTGTACTTCTGGGAGTTCTCGGTCCACGTACTGCTGAAGCCTACCTTGTAGGATTTTGAGCATAACCTTGCTAGCGTGTGAAATGAGTCAATGAGCCTACTCTAGTACAACTTAGTACACTAAGCAACAGGATATCAGTCAATGTTTGTGTGTGAGCGACAAAGCAATTAATTTATTTTTTGGCACTGTTAAGAGTAGATTTCGCATCTTTGCGCTGGACATTGCTTTGTAAAAAAAAGTTTATTGATGACAGTTTTAAAATATTCAGCTTATTTTTGTAAATCTGTTTCATTATTTTTAAATTTAAAAAACCATAGGCTAAGAAGTGGGGAGGAGAGAGGCATTTGGGTTATTGCCAATTTAGCTGAGAATCACTGTTCTGCTAGAGAAGGGTTGATGCTAATCTGTATTGCTGAGGGACTAGTTGGCATTGTTTGTTTTGATTGACTTGAATTTCCTATGTAATTAAGAGCAAAATTCTGTTCTGTTCTAAGCTCCATATGTTGAACAGGATAATAGATGTTTTGTGAAAAGCTCCTTTAAAGCTCTCATTAAAGTGGATGGAACTTAAAACAAGCAGAGCTTTGTAGTTTTTCAAGAACCAAGATCACTTTGCTCAAAATGTCTGTGACAGAAATCTGTACAGCATAAGCAGATGGAGACCAGGGAAATATTTAGACTGTATAATAAATGAGAAACAAATTTTTATTTTGTTATAGAATGAACAGATTGTTTGTTCCTTTGTTCATTTATATGTGTGTTTTAATTTAACATGCCAATAGAAACATGAATTCAGTTATCATCTCTTACTATGGGAAAAAGGCCAAATCTAGCTTTAGCAATCTTGGCTTAATTAAACTAAGATCTGTCTCTGGTTTTATATCATAGTAACCTGAGATTCGCTGGCTGGATAGTTCAGTGAGTTAGGTATCAGGCTGTGGAACCAGAGGTTTGGAGTTCGATTCCCCAGTGTGCCTCCTGGGAGAAGAGGCAGTCTGTGTGGCCTTGGGCAAGCTGCACTGCCCCAGGACACCCCCAGAAGAAGGGAATGGCAAACCACTTCTGAGTATTCTCTACCTGGCAAACCCTGAAAAGGGTTGCCATAACTCAGAACAGACATGATGGCACATGATTATTATTAATCTGAGATTACTAAAATATGACGATATTCAATTTTTATGATAATTATAATAGTAATTTATTGTAAAAAAAAAAACACTTTGGAAATCTTCTGTTGCATAACCAAAAGGGGAAAGGAGAAAACATGTTTCTGATACTAATTCTTGGCTTGAAAACTATCATTTATTAGGCCATCATTGTTGCATTTGAACTTGATCAAAGTAATAAAAGCTATGAAAGTGCTTGTTGTGTGTCTGGGGAAAAAATTCTGGACTGATATCACAATAGAGCAATTTAATTTTTTTTAAAAAAATTTTTTTGTTAATCTGTTCAACAACTGCAGAAAAATCATGAGCCTAAGATATGTAATGTAAATAGAACATTTGTTAAGAATATGTATTACACGGTTTCCATCTTGCAGGTGTATCATTTTAAAACTGGGCCGGTAGGATGTTGGAATTGTATGACATTCTTTTTCCATAGTTTCATTTCTCCAGATGCTTCTGTCTGGATTAATTTAACTCAGTTGTTCTCAAACATCAGTCTACAGATATCCTGAAGTGTCTGGATTTTTAAAATACATCCTCCTGGTCATAATGTAACAAAAATGTTGGGACATTTTTTCTGAACTCCATCAATACATAGATTTGGTTAAAGCAGGAGTGGAAACCTAGTCTCTTTCCAGACGTTGGACTACAACTCCCATCACTGACCATCGACCATGCTGGCTGGATGTGGAGTCCAACAGTGTCGTGTGGTCCACAGGTTCACCATAGTTTCACCACTAAGATAAACACCTGTTAATGGTTTGGCTATGTTGGATCTTAATTGTTGTTTGGCCATGTAAAAAAAACAATAAGATTGGAAATATTTTAATTTTACTATAGGAGTAAATTAAATGGAGCTATCCTTTAGCTGGCCATAGGAGCAGCAGGATTTATTAATGATAAATTGACTGTTTTAATATAGGGTATTATTATAATATTGGGTGTTTTTAATGGTTTTAATGTTTTTCTAAAGTTTTAATATTGTTGTACGCTACTCAGAGACCATTGGTAATGGCGCGGCTAAAAAAAATCTTGTAAATAAATAAATAAATAAATATCTAAATTCAAAACATTGTCTTCTGATGCATTTTCTCTTCTTTATTTTGTGTATATGTCACTGCAGGTTTTGCCTATTTTTTAAAATGGAGGATTTCTTGGAAGGAGGATCTCCTGCTGTAGAAGAATCTTTCTCAGGGGAAGCAAGTGTTTGCACTAAGCAGAATACTCCACGGCAAAAACAACAGGTATGGTTTCTGACTATATATGTGTGATTCTCTCTTCCGAAGCTGCCATTAAAAAAAAAAAAGGGAACTGAAAACAAAGAAATCTCTGCCATTAATTACCACCACCTCTTACCCAGCCCTTTTGCTGGCATCTAGACCCCCTTTTAAAAATCTTTAGGAAGTTAAATGGTGGTAAACTGACAAGACATGGTGAGCATTTGAATTCATACTCTTATCATCACTTTAGTGCTATAGTGCTAAACTGGGAGGAATTTTTTTTTAAGTACAATTTTCGGTTTGCACTGCAGTTGTAGTTTTTACCAGTGCAAGCAGAAGACAAGGCAAAATAAGAAGGTTTCACTTTCACACCTTTGCATATTGTGCAAGAAAGTCTGTCATGGGCTTTGCAACCATATTCAGGTGTCTGTACTTACCGAGTTTCTGTGACTTGGACTTGGATAAGGTTAGGGCTAAGGGACGTGGTGGCGCTGCAGGTTAAACTGCAAAAGCCTCTGGGCTGCAAGGTCGAAAGACCAGCAGTTCGAATCCACGCGACGGAGTGAGCTCCCGTCGCTTGTCCCAGCTCCTGCCAACCTAGCAGTTTGAAAGCATGTAAAAATGTGAGTAGATAAATAGGTACCACCATGGTGGGAAGGTAACGGCGTTCTGTGTCTAGTCGCGCTGGCCATGTGACCACGGAAACTGTCTACAGACAAACATTGGCTCTATGGCTTAGAAACGGGGATGAGCACTGCCCCCTAGAGTCGGACACAACTGGACATTTGTCAAGGGGAACCTTTACCTTTACCGTAGGGCTAAGTGAATCCTTTGAATCCAGAAAATTTTTATGGAAGCTTTATGGTTTATTCTTCTCTCTGAACAAGCATACCTACTTTTTAGAAAAGTATCAGAGGCTTCTCTTTTTATGTTTATTGTTAGCTTCCTTGATTGTTCGGTGACAAGGTGGGACAGAAATCTTCATGTAAATAAAGATTTCAGTTTCATGGTGCTATCGTTCGTCATATTTTGGCAATGAAAATAATGTCTGCCAAAATAATTTACTTAGCACTTGGGGGTTAAGATTTTGACTATGCCTGTCTGTGAGAAAGGGAGGGTTGGTGCAAGCCACAAAGTAACCCAAGAGTTGTGGTGCAAAAGAAGTTACATAATGCAACACAGAGGAATACTGTAGCACACGCTAATGTGCTTGTGCATTTGCATCCTTAATCAGCAGTGAAATGGTATTTGAGAGTGACCTATTGAGTACAGCCAGCATGTGCAGTCCACTCAAAATCCTTCCATATTGCAGCTGTTATCATACGATGGGCTGCTTATGTGCAGTGAGATTGGTATGGTTCACCACTTGACCTTCAGTACTGGAAAAGTTATGATTCCCTGTTCAACTTTGCTCAATTCTCATGATGAGACACTATGAAGAGTTAGCTAACCATATAATGGAACAGTTGTTACACAGCGATTTAAAACATCCAGACATAATCCAGTGTTACAAAAAGGTAATTTGATAGCAGTAAAATCACACATGTGCAGGAGAGAGATTTTTAGGCAGCTCATTCCACAACTGATTTAGCATAAATCTATTTAATTCACCTGATTTCATCTGTTTGGCATTTGTCCACCAGCCTCACAACCTATTATTTTGGTTCCATTTTGTAAGCCTTTTATTAGGACTGTATTTTACGGATGAAACCCAATATTACTTTTGAGAAATGAATTTCGGAATGCAAGTTAATCCCTCTTTCACTTATTCTCCCTCCCTGAAGCCTCTGACTTCCATTGCATACACTGGTTTCCCTGTAAGGAACAAAATACCTAACTGACATTAATTCTGAATAATGCCACATTGGACAAGAATGAAGAAAGTAGATAATGGCTCTCAGTTTATTTCAGTTTGTTGATTAAATCAGAATACAACTGATTGAGATTAAAAAAAACAGTTAAAAATCTAAGACCATATTGTCAGCTTCCTGCATTTAGATACGCATGCATGCTAGCTTTGCAGGGATGAATCATATATCTAGATTCAACCCTCCCTTGCTTATAAAGAACATAAAACAATTACCCTAAATTCATGTTTCCCTGCCCCTGCAAACCATGTATTGGTGTCTGCTTAGTGCTTTGCTCTGTGTAGTCTTCTGTGTATTTGGTTGTTTTGCATCAGTGATTTTTTTTTCCTGTGCCTTTTCCTTGCCTTCAGATTCTTCCATTGCCAGGCCAAGGCGATAAGTGGAAAAAGAAGATGGTAAGAGTATGGAGGGAGAGAGAAACCAATCTGAAAGTGGCTGAGTTTAAGCCTTTCAGCTTGCATTGTAGATTACTGAAGACTTACACTAAGAAGACTTATGAAACCAATGCTTGTATTACTAAAAATCTCTCAATATTTTCTCTGTGGATAGGCGTAAATACTCCTGAGTAATGTTCATGCAGAGAAACTGAGTGCTGTGAATAAGACTGTTACAGACACAGTAAGGCGTCTTGGCAGTCTTCTAGTGCAAGCTTCAGTGAACTGTACGGAGAGACTTAAATTAAAAAAAACTTTTTGATGAATTGTGCCTATAGAACATAACAATCTTTCTGACAGTACTACAGTAAAAAGCTCTACTCTGATCCCAAGAAACGCTGAGGCTCTGTATCTCTCCCCATCTGATAAAGACCACATGAGAACCTACAGGGACCAAGCACTGGTAGGGGCCTCCAAACCCCTATTGTATTTATTTGTATTTTAAAATGCTAAAAAAAGTACCTTGGTGTCATTTAGAGAAAGGGAGGGAGGCAAATCTGGCATATTTTGAATGTCGTTCAGAGGTCCATCCTCCACTCCCTCGTGTTAAAAGCCAGGGCGAGGAAGCCTTTTCAGTTAGAAAAAAATGGGCGTGGGAAGCAAGCGCAGCCCTCCAGGGTCCTGGGGGTTGCCTCCCTGAGATCTATAGTGTTGCCTCCCCAACAACCACGGTTCTTTTGAGTTTCTCGGTCTTTTTCAGCGTGGGAGGCAGCCAAAGACTGAACTGGAGATTTTTTTTTACACAGAGAGCATGTGCTCTGCCATGGAGCCCCACCCCTTCCCTTCTTTTGGTCGTCATACCTCAGAGCTTTGCAATATTTTAGGACAGTCTCAGGGGTTGTAATTTTGAGGCAGTGTGAAGGGGAAGACTGAACCTCTTTTGGCCCCTGGTGAGCTTGAGATTCACTTGCAGATCACAAAACTAGCCTGACTGAGCTTCCTTAGATTAATCTGGAAACTGGCATGCCTGCCCAGTATTAAATGTCGTGCGTTGCTTGCATGATAGCATTTCCCCACCCCTCATTATGGATACAATTCCCACTCATCCTTCACTAAGAAATCAAATGATACTGCACTGCATTTCTGTATTTTCTTTGCTGTCTTTTAATTTCAAATGCTGGTTTATCCTGATTTTGTTTCCAGTATCCACCACAGTTGCAGTTAGCACAGTTGTGTTGCCTAAGGTGGAAAGGAAATTGGTGGCTTGACTGCTGTTTTGTAATTCCCTTCTGTGTAAGCCTTCAGGCCAAATAACTTTGTTAGTGACAAAGCTGCAGGAAAGACCAGTTGACATTAAAACTGTCTTCGTGCGTACATGCAACACTCCATCTAAAAAGACCAAATAGGTGAAAATCAGGATGTAAACACAAATGTCTTGCTCTGTTTCAAACACAGCCAAGCCTTTGAGTTTCTGTCTGGCTTCAAATGGGATTCAGCCATGGCTACCACTGACCAGCGTTTTTTCTTCCCAAGTAAAAACTCCCTCCAAACCATTATCTTTTCCCTTTGAGAACAAAGAGGGGATAATGGGCACTTGAGACCATGTTCACTAGACACAGGGAGAGTTTTTTCTTTTCTGTGCCAAGTTGAACCTGGAGGTACAGAAAAGTACATGTCCATGATTTCCAGCAGAAAATTGTGCTCTTGCATATTTATTTCCCTGGAATGGATAATGCAAGGTTTGCCAAGTTCATAGATGATTAAGTTACTTTTTTGGACTAAACTCAAACAGCCACGGGAACTGGCTGGCTGTTTGATTCTGGGAATTGGTGTTGAAACAAGGATCTTGTTTTCATCTCTGACCAATTTCCATTTACTCACATGTTACCCAAAAATTGCATACAGTTCTCGATCTTCAGTGCAACACTTTAGTCATCTAAGCTTGAAACAGTGTTGTTTCGAAAGAAGGAGATGGTGAGAAGTTTTAGCAATAAATATTGTTAAGGTAATAGTATATTTTAATTATTGCTAAGGTAGCAATGCATTCTGATTGTCATTCTCTTCTTCATGTTTTTGCTTTTAACTGTAAATCCAAGCGTGACACTGCAAATACCTTTTTGTTTGTTTATAGCAACAAATAGAACGTCAGCTGAAATGTCTGGCATTTCAGAATCCAGGTCCTCTCCTAGCAGACTTCAATCCAGAAACTCGGGAGCAGCAGAAAAAAGCCTGCATGTCGATGATAAACCAGGATTGTTTTAATACTCCAAAGAAGTATGATACTGCATCCTGTTTTTATATATTTTAAATTGGGATGACTGTGGAAGAACTGCCAGGCTGGGTCCAGAGAGCTGTGAGTCTACTCACGCTTTCTTGGAAATCCCACTGATGTGTTCAGAATTTGCCTTTGTGTAAATATACATTGAATTTTGCTGTTGGCCAGCATTCCTTAGGTAAACAAATGCCACTGGGAAGCTGACAAGCATAGCATGATTTCCTGTCTCTGTTGCCCTTCCCGTGGAGGGCAACCAGGGAAATAATGAGATTTCCTGGAAGCTTTCAGTGCAGGTAATCACATGTATTACCTGCTCATCTGAGGAAGGAACTGTACATTCCTTTTGCTGACACTGTAGTTTGAAGATGGGGAGACCTTCCTTTTCCCCTTGCAGCAATGCTCAGCAGAAAGTTGCCTTTCTGAAAGTTGTATGCACTCCTCCTCCAAGGAAAAAGGCACGGGTCTGCCTGTTTTTCTGTTGTAGGGTAAAAAACAGCTGGGAAACCTTTTTACGAGCCCAAGTGGCTGTGCTGTTTTTCAAACAGGACATGGGGGGGGGGGGGGGGAGAATCTCAAGACTTAACTATTCCACCCTAGTGCTAATTCAAGTCACTACACACAAGTAATCTGAAATTTCTCTGATTGTATAAAGAAGTCAGTAATCAGCAACTGTGAGCTCATCCAGATAGGGCATTTCTTCCTTGAACTATACCTGACAGGTCTGCAGAGTTCCTGATTTTTTTAACAGCTACTCAGATGATGTAAGCATTATCTGCTATGCCAGGTAACAGACAGTGACAGGCACTGAAACTTTTTGTGGCAAAGCATCCTTCTAGAAGGCATAGTTCTTTTTATCTCATTTTGTTAATGGGGTGGCGTTTGAAGCTGCTCAGAAAGTTTAAATACAGTTCTTAAAGTGTAAACAAAATGAATGCGCAAGATAGTTTCTGAGCAGAAGCTCCAGTAGGGAATTTTTTTTCCACATAAAAAATAGATTTCCAGATGTTCTTTGAAACTAATGAATCAGGAGTGGGTGGAAGTTCATTGCATGGTCAGAGTAGTATGTTATAAGCTTTTAATTAACAGTTTTTAAAAAAGCTCCAGAAACAAAGCACCAACAGGGAGTTGTTTTCTCAAAAAATATATTACAAATGTACGGGCAAGCATGCTCCGGCCTGACCCCAATCTGTGCCCAAGTTTTTTAATCCAGCAGTAGAGATTCTACTTTTGAGGGCTGGGCTGGAGTGACTTCTGGATGAAAGGGTCATTTTAAGGGAGTTTCTTCCTGGCAAAGCGACCCTTCCCAGTGTGATCAGACATGCACCCTTCTCACCATCCGACAGTACCTTCTGTTTTCTTTGAATAGAAGAGGTACCCAGGAAAGTGTACTTTTAAACTACATTGTCAAGGACAGTTTGATCCAGCTGCTAACTGCAAATACGTATACAGTGGTGCCTCGACTTACGAACTTAATTGGTTCCGGAACTCCGGTCGTAACTCAAAATGGTCGTAAGTCGAAGCACCATTTCCCATAGGAATGCATTGAAATGCAATTAATCCGTTCTGGCCGAAGAAAAAAAATCACCAAAAAACCCCCAAAACACACTGCAAGACCCATCGGAAATGCAAAAAAAGCAAAGCAGAAAGCAAACAAACTGTGCAAGACCCTTTGGAAATGCAAAAAAAAAGCAAAGCAGAAAGCAAACAAACCGTGCAAGACCCTTCGGAAATGCAAAAAAAGCAAAGCAGAAAGCAAACAAACCGTGCAAGACCTTCGGAAATGCAAAAAAAGCAAAGCAAAAAGCAAACAAACCCTGCAAGACCCATCGGAAATGGGGAAAAAAACCCCAAAAAGCAAACAAACCCCGCAAGACCCATCGGAAATGGAAAAAAACCCCCAAAAAGAAACAAACCCTGCAAGACCCATCACAGCATAGAAACATAATCCCACCACCCAGCCCAAAACCATGCTGCAAAACCCACCCAGAACAGTTTTTAAAAAGTAGAAAGCAGCACCTTACCAGGCAGTCCGAAGCCTCCTCTGATCGCACACTCTCTAACCGCTGGAGCGAAAGAGCTACAAAGAAGCAGCCTCTTCGCCACCAACGGTTAGCAATTTGAATTCCCCGCCTTTTCCCCCTGCCTTTTTCTGGTCGTAACTTGAAGCTCCGGTCGCAAGTAGAAGCAAAATTTTGCGGCCGGAGCTGGTCGAAACTCGAAATGGTCGTATGTCGGGACACTCGTAAGTCGAGGCACCACTGCATATTGCTCCTCCTGAAATTGTGTTTTTAATCAGTAGTTGGAGATGGTACAGACCAAATGAGCTAATGAAATTTCGATTCTAAAATCTTGCTCCTGAAGAAGGCTGTGTGCCAAAACATGTTGAGTATTTTAAAGTCAGAATTAAGATCATTTACATCGTTCTATGTACATCCTGAGACCTGTTTCTCATTTTGATTTCTGTTATCATCGAATGTACGAGTTACCTGTGTTTCTCCTTCTTGAACAACCTGAAACAACTTCATAGGAAAGTTCCTGTGGAACACCACAAGGATGGCCCCCCTGCATCTTCATGTCTCTCAGTGTTGTCTTAATAGCTTCTTAAAAACACTGAATGAGAACCCATTAGGACAACATCAAGATCTGGAGGAAGGTGTTGTCAGTATGTTGTAATTCAACCCGGCAGTATTTGAACTTCTGTGGTTTCTCCCTTGCATTACAGCTGGGCCAGGAGGGTGTCATACAAACTTCAAGTTCTAGTCTGTTTTTCCCCTGCCTCTCTTTTTCCCTACTCCTCTTTCCTCCTTGTGTTTTTTTAGCACCATAACTAAAAGGGAGTAGTGATACCAAAGTGTGCATGCCATTCGTGCCCTTTTAAAAAGGTTTGCCTAATAAAATAACTTCCTAGTAAGGAATTTAGACTTTGGATTCTGTTTGTTGTTGTTGTTCAGTACAGCTACCTGTGTGTTTTCCGACAAAATGTTGATCAATGGCACCTATCTCTATTTTGGCTTTTCATCAAGGGCAGCAATGTCTTGGAAGCAGTGCCTGACCCTGGAGGCCCTAATAAACTGATTAAGGCACAAAGGTAGCTGAATCCCAAGAAAACTGAAATGTCTGAGACTGGGAACGCTGTTGAGAGAGAACAGGCTTATGGATAGCTTGCCCATCAAGATCAGAATTGTGCCTCCAACTTAATTTTAAACATGCAGATTGCAAAGGTCTGCAGGAATGCAACTTTCTGAATCCTACTGGTTTGAATTACAATTAATTGTGCCAGCCAGTCTTGGGCTTATAATAGCAGTCTGCCAGTTTATTTATTTATTTTATTTATTTACAAGATTTTTTAGCCGCATCATTAACAATGGTCTCTGAGTGGCGTACAGCAATATTAAAACTTTAGAACCACATTAAAAACCTTAAAATAATACCCAATATTATAATAATACCCAATATTAAAACAGTCAATTTGTGATTAATAAATCCTGCTGCTCATACGGCCAGCTAAAGGATACTATTTAATTAAAATGCTGGCTAAACAGAAAGGTCTTTGCCTGGCGCCGAAAAGCCAAAAGTGTCGGAGCCAGGCGGATCTCTATAGGGAGGGCATTCCAAAGTTGGGGGGCAACAGCTGAGAAGGTCCTATTTCGACATGCCATCCCCCTCACCTCTTTCAGGGATGGCACCTTCAGAAGGGCCTCCTGGCCTGATCTTAGAGTACAGGCAGGCTCGTATGGAAGAAGGCAGTCCTTTAGGTAACCAGGTCTTAAGCCATTTAGGGCTTTATATGTCAGAGTAAGCACTTTGAATTGGGCCGGGGAGCAACCGGCAGTCAGTGTAAATTTTTCAACCGGCGTGATATGCGTCCGCGCAGCGGCACCACTTACCAGCCATGCAGCCCGGTTCTGTGCCAGTTGCAGTCACTGGACCGTCTTCAAAGGCTGCCCCATGTATAGCGCATTGCAATAGTCCAGTATGGTTGTTTCCAGTGCATGTGTGACTGTTGCTAGGCTCCACACATCCAGGTAAGGGCGAAGTTGATACATTCTCCACAGCTGTAAGAAGGCACCCCTGGACACCGAGTCCACCTGGTCTTCCAAGGTCAGACCCAGGTCAAGGAGTAGCCCCAGGCTGCGGACCCTGTCCTTTAGGGGGAGTGCAACCCCGTCTAGGGTAGGGAAATGGCCCTTTAACCTATCTGGCGGAGCACCTACCAGCAGCACTTCCGACTTGTCTGGATTGAGCCTCACTTTATTGACCCTCATCCAGTCCATTATCGAGTCCAGGCACGAGTTTAGAACGGTGACTGCCACACCTGGATTGGTAGAGAATGAGACGTAGAGCTGGGTATCGTCAGCATATTGCTGACTCCTCAGCCCAAACCTCCTAATGACCTCCCCCAGCGGTTTCATGTAGATATTGAATAGCATGGGGGACAGTATAGAGCCCTGAGGAACCCCATGACGCAATTGCCATGGATCAGAGCTACTGTCCCCCAGCACTACCTTCTGGACCCGATCAGCCAGTTAAGAGCGGAACCACCGTAAAACGGTGCCTCCCATTCCCATCCCAGCCAATCTGTCCAGAAGGGCCCCATGGTCGATGGTGTTGAAAGCCGCTGAGAGGTCCAGGAGAATCAACGGGGACACATTCCCCCTGTCTCTCTCCCGGCAAAGGTAATCAAACAGGACGACCAAGGCAGTCTCCGTCCCATAACCCAGCCTGTGCTGTACAGCTCAGTTTGTTGCTATGTAGGTACAATAATTACTAACTGTACAGCTGACCACATTTCTGACATTTGGAGTCCCTTTTCAACCTCCCAACTCCGTTTTTTTTTTCTCCCACACACAAATTTTCCTCCATAGGTATTGTTTTCATACAGAAAAACTGCATATTTTAACATGAGACATACACACATGCTATTGTTTCCACATGTACTTTATCTATGTAAATGTCTTCCTGGCTGCAGCAGCCCTGAATAAATATCTTCCAGAACAACCCTACACTTCCTAAATGGGGCATGAGTCCTTTGAAATCACAGCCCTGTGTTCAGCTCTCAGGTGCAAAAGTCCTTCAGTATATCGCAGGGCCATCCCAAGGAAGCATGGCAAGTTTCCTCACTCCTCCCATTTTTTTCAATGTCCCTTCCATTTTTATTAGCTCCACATGCTGAAAATTGATCGAAATTCCCCATTTTCTGTTTTACAGAACTGTGAAGAAATACGACAAACATGGCCGGCTGCTTTCCAATAAAATAGATCTGTGCGACTGCCTGGAGAAGAACTGCTTGGGCTGCTTCTACCCTTGCCCGAAATGCAATTCCACCAAATGTGGGGCGGAATGTCGCTGCAACAGAAGATGGGCTTATGACCAGATTCAGATAGAAGCTGGGCAAATGATCAGCTTTCCATTTTGACACATTCCACTTATGGCCTAGGCCGGCCGGCCTCCTTCTGTGAAGCAGCCACTGAGCATTTTATTTATTTATTTATTTCGTTTATTTATTGAGTGAGTGGATGAGTGAGTGGTATGGGTGAAGTGCCCTGTCAGAGAGAGAGAGAAAGGTATTATTTAAAACATAGAGGAAAAGTTGGGATTATTACCTATGTTACGTGAAAAGATGTGTACCAAGGCCCTCATGGAGCGGCATTTTGTTAGAACAAAGCAATCCTCAGTGGAGAAGTTCGGAGGTGGGAAAAACTACTTTTTCTAGACTACAGTTCCCAAGAATACTCTAGTCAACATGGCCATGGCCCAGTCCCCTCTGACGTTCGAAGTATGCAGCTCCCTGTATTTGGAACATGCTTTGGGAGTACTGAGGGGAAGAGGGAACACTGGGTATGCAAAAAACATAGTTTGAGCCTAGAAATGGCAGACAGAAGTGAGGAGGACTATGGGAGGAATGAAGCCATTTCTCATTCCATTTCCTTCTTCTGAAAAAAAGTTGCTTCTCTTAGTAAACTAACACCAGGGCTTCATCCCAGCCAAATGTTCATTATGTATAGAGGTGTGTGTTTTTCCCCAGTTTAAGCAAGTTATGATTAGGCTACTAGAAGGCTTATTTAATCCCTTTCTTCTCTTAAGTCTTTGCAGAAAGGGAGGGTTTTTTTTAAATCTTTTCGTTGGACAGATGCAGTTGTCCTGGGAATAAAGCCATTCACAGGTAGAAGTAAATCAAAGAAAAACAGAACCTCCTCTCATCATTTCTTTATCCATACATGCCCCGTATAATTATAGCCCCTTTGTGGGGATGAAAGGAAAGATGGTATCCTGCAACCCCCAGTCCATGTAATTCTTGCAGACAAAAGATGGAAAGGGAACCACAGAACACAAGATTAATGAAAGCCTTTTATTCTCAAAGGGGTTGTTGCAGGAGTTGAAGATTGATTCCTTCTATGTTGATCATCTGTGCAGAACGGGAGCTATCAAAGTAAGCATTTAAGTCCTTGAGCAAGCTTGCAAAAACTAACATCAGATATAAACAATGTGAAACATATGGCATTTATTGGTACAGAGACCAGGTTCTAAACTTTTGCAAGGAACAGAGAGTTAAAAAGTTGAATTCTCAGCCGGTCTGCACTTATCTATGATTAAATGGAAAACATGCAGCACTGCTTGTTAAAGAAAACTGTTAGTAATTTTTTATTGAAGTGCTTCTGCCAATTTAAGAGCATGTTGGGATTCAGTCTTGCTTTCATAGATATGTCATGTAGTTTTTGGACACCGCGATTATTAAAATAAGGAACAAATAGCTTATCTACTGGACATGCATCAGGATAGGTACCTAGAAACATATTCATGGCACATGCCAGAAATTGAGACAACCATGTAGGACTGGATGTAATTCCAAGTGTTATTGTGTGGTCCAATATATTTTGCTTGTGTCATTTATATAATATTATTTGACAGTTAACATTTTTCAGTGAAAGTTCAAATAAATAAAAGAATCTTGAGCAATCTTCAGCAAATTCACAGGCCAACAAGCCAGGGGCAAGAAAATACTTAATTTTGATCTTGGAGAACAAGAATGCTCCGAGGGGAAGGTGGGCATTATACTACACTGGCTAAATTAAGCTGGAGTAAGTTTGATGAAGCTGTTGTACTTTGGGCATTTATGAGAAGATAAAGAGTCACCAGAAGATACAATGAAGCTAGGATAAGTTTAAGGTAGTAGAAAAGGAGGAAAAGCTAAAATGAGATGGGTTTATTAATTAAAGGAAGCCACCACAGGGTGCCATTTGCCTTTTTCCCCCCAGGGAATCCCATCCCCCCCCCCCCAAGAGTTAGGGGAATCAAAAAGACCAAGTTGGCCACACTTGGAGAATGGGAGCTGTGGGCCACACTTTGTCCATCCCTGTTGAAGAGTAATGTTGATGCATTTTGCCTAAAAGAACCCAACCACCTCATCGTCCATAGTTTACATCTGTTTAACTTTGCAATGCAAATTTGAAAGTGCATACTTACACTTTTAGCAATTAAACCTTTGAAGTGTTTAAAAACCCAGAACTTTGCACTAAATCAGTTTTCAAGTGAAAAGCCATTGGTTTTCTTCTCTAACACATCTTTGCCTGGTTGTAGTTTTCTCTTGACTCCAAATGACCTTCACAAAATTGTTTAGGTGGCCTTGACCCTTTTTTCCTTCGTAAGTGAACTGAGAAAAATTGAGCCATTACAAATCTTTCTATTTTGAGACATTCTTGTCCACTTTCATTTTCATTTTTTCTCCATCAGCTTTTAATATGAGACACACAGGAATAGAAGCAGCTAAATGCCAACGGGCTAGGCTTTTGGTGGAGTTATCTGGCACAACTCCACTGCAGTCACTGCTTTGTTGCATTGCTTTTTAGTGTACTTATGACTGAAGTGTTACCAAAAAATTTAAAGGAACTTAGTTTTTAAACAGAGGGTCTTGCAAAATATTCCAGGTCACAGACAGAAATTGCAAATTTGCTATACCACAGACTTCATAGAACAAAGGGAATTGTGAGTCTTACCACAGAAGTTTGAAAAAATTACCTTTTTGGACCTTCGTAATAGTTCATCTGTCATTAGCAACACTAATCTATTTCCATCCTGTCCAAAATGTAGAGATGCTGCCTAGCAAAGCTGCAACCCTCTAGGCCCCAAGTGAGCCAGAGGTAAATTGGGGCCTCCTGGTAACTCTCTGTTTGGCTTACAATAGATTGGCAAGGACTTCTCACTGGGAATTGTTTAACTATAGCAGCAGCTATACATCTTTTCCTCTCTGCCCACTATAATAAGGAAAGATTGGTGAAGAACCTAGGAGTGGACTTGTGTGTAAAAATGCTGATCTCAAGCTATGTGTTAAGAGGAACATGCTTTCCTTTAGTCTCCCATAGCATGCCTTAGTAATAAAGACTTCCCGATTGAATCCCTGCTTGCCTTCCAAAGACGACTGATAAAAGCATGCTATATACAGAGATAAGGAAAAGCTCACACTGTGGCAAACAGATACCTTTCAACACTTGAAACACTTAAGAGATCACTTCTTATAAGTACATATTAAGTGTATCATGTTGTTTGACTCAGAGAGCTCAGTTTCAGCAAAGGAGGAGGAGGAATTCCAGGCTTGAACATCTGCTCAAAAATAATTTTCACATTTCTTAAAGCTTATGTTCCATTTAGCTAGTATGCACTTGGCTCCAAAGACACTCATTTGGAATAAAGTCCCAATGAAAAAAACAGGACTGAAAACATAGGATTAGACTGCACACCTTACAGTCTGTGACAGGTCAATCTGAAAATGACCACATGTTAAAGGCAACTCACTAAACTTCACAAGTGAATATCCAAAACCACCATTAGCCTTTGTACTATGTTGGCTTTTCCAGTTAATGCTACAAGTTCTCACATTTGCTTTGGCAATTTTAAGGAAACCCACAATAGATATCTGACAATGAAAGTCTGCTTTGGGAAATGGTAGACTGTTCTTTACTGGAAGTATGTAAGTAGAGTTTGGGTAGTAATTTCTCAGACAGTAGTTGCATCTTGCAATAAGCAAGAGTGGATTAGATTACAGTGGTGCCTCGCTAGACGATGTTAATCCGTTCCACGAAGATCGCTGTCTAGCGAAAACATCGTCTAGCGAAGCACGTTTTCCCATTGGAATGCATTGAAATCTCTTCAATGCGTTCCAAAGGGAAAACTCGTCGTCTTGCGAAATCTCCCATAGGGAAACCTCGTCTAGCGAGTGCGGGTCCCCGTCGGAATGCACTGACAGCTGCACTGACAGCTTTTGACCACTAGTCGGCGCATTCCTATGGGGAAACCTCATCGTCTAGCGAAAATTCCCCATAGAGAGATATCGTTTTGCGAAGCGCAGTAGCAATCGCAAAAAGGCATCGTCTAGCGATTTCCTCGTCCTGCGAGGCAATCGTCTAGCGAGGCACCACTGTACTTCCAAGATGACTTTGAACTCGAGGATTGCGTCTGTATGAAGCCAGCTTTTTAATGTGTATCCTTAAACCCTTTACAATCCATGCCAACTATTACAGATTGGATCTGCATAAGATTATCTGACTATCATGCGATTTGTGCTTTCACAGTGTTTCTGTTTGTGCTTCATAACTGCTCCAATTAGTGTTCTACTAACGTCACTACGCAGATAGTAATGCTCTTCTGTGTGGTTCAGAAACATCTGTGTGGACTAGCTTTGTTTCATTAGTATTTCTGGGGAGAGAGAGAGAGGTACATCTATCTACCCATTTACTACATGCACCTTGCTAATTTATTATTTAGGGTATGGACAGAGAACAAGGTTTCTGCACAATTATAACTAATACATATATTTTTCATATGACATTAATTTTCTGAAGAGGTGTGTAGAAAGATACAATACAATGTGCACACCATCAGCTTCATTTTGTTTTTAAACCAACAGTTATATAATGTGGAAAAACTCTACATGAATCAGTGGACTCCGGAGATATACTATATACCCCCCAAAGTACTCTGGTAGTTAATACCATAATCGCACAGAACAAGTGTAGCCATAACAACATGACCCAAAGGTCCATTGAAAGCATAATACATGATATTATGTCTGCACTGTTTTTAAAGGATGAGCTGTCATCTAGAGAAACCTGTGGCTCCAGAAAGTCTAGTAGTTTCACTCCCAGATTTCAACCATTAAGCCAAGTCCTTTGGGTTTTTCAAAAAGGCTGATTCTGATGTATTTTGGGCAAAATGCCAACAGACCCCACTTCATCATTTGATGGAAAATGACTCTCTTCTGTTCTACTGCTTGTATACATCAATGTCTGATGAGGAGAGAACTTTAGATTTAATGTTCACCAGCATCTACCTGTTAAGATAACAACTACACCAAAGCATGCACAAATAATGTCCTTTGAACTGTTTATCCCCAGACGCTTTGAAAAAACAACAAGGTTAGCTAACAATACAAAATAAAGTACTAGGTCACAGTAGAAATCTGACTGAGGAATCTTAATTGCAAAATCAGATGAACTTGGAATACAGCCTTTATAAATGCAGCAAGATATGATCCAGACATCCTACTTTCTCATAGTCTTTTAACAGAGACAATACTTAAGCTGCAGTTTCTCAATCATGCGCATTTCACATTCTACACTCCACATTCCATATGTCTGAATCAAAGAACTAATTTTAAAAATGAAGTGGATGTATTTTTGAAGGGTGTTATACCCCTAAAGATGTCTTGGGTAAGGCCAGTGACTGCGACAGCTAGTTGATTCTGGGAGTTGCAGTCAAAAAAATAACTTTCCAGATTCTGATGGGTAAATTTATAGGGATTGTTTTCTTCTGTCATTGTTCATATGCATCACAGAAACATTTCCTGTGGGTCTGTGTGATCATGTTCAGCATAGTCACATCTTTCAAGTCTCACATACCTTGCAAAGGTAACTTGCTTTAACACTTCTACCTGTCCTACTAGCTGCAGAGGAGTAATAAGATGGTTCAAGATCAGTAATCCCAGTGTTTCCCCTCTGTTCTTTTCAGGTATATATTTTGTTTTCTTTTTTGCCTTGTACTTAGCATTTGATAGATATATCATGGTTAGGCCATGAAGTTGTTCTGTTCCCTACCAAAAATACAGAAAAAAACACAGGTGTTTACCAAACAGGAGAGAATAATCTTTGGCCCTCCAGATGTTTTAGACGACAGCTCCCATAATCCCTTAGCACTGAGCACGCAGTATGAAGATAATAGAAGCTGTAGGCCAAAGCATCTGGCAAGTAGGTAAAGTACAACCTTGTTCGACACCGTTGCCAATTGGAAACTATTTTGTTTGCCCATATTCTGCCCTAATAGAGTAGACTATCCATAAGGACAGTTAAATGATGTGGTATTGAACCTTTCAGACTGGTTCACAGTGTTTCCTGATAAACACAGTCAAAACTTCTACTGTAATCAATACAGCAAAATTATCTTCTGAAATTCTTTGGTACATTCCAGTAGTGTATTTGCAATTTGAAGGCCACAAAGAGTGGCTGTCGTTGTTCCCTACATTTCTCCTGCAACTGTCTGAGGGAAAATACCTTGTCAACGGTGGATCTATTAGCTCAAAATCCACACTGCAATTCTGGATAGATTCTGTCTGCAAGCACCTGGAGCCTCTTCAGCACAACACGGGCAAGCAGCTTCCCTACAACGCTGAGAAGAGAGATGCCACGGTAGTTATTGCAGTCGCCCCTGTTGCCTTTGTTCTTGTACAATGTGACGATGTTTGCATCCTTCATGTCCTGTGGTACTCCACCTTCCCTACAGCAAAGACAAAGATTTCATACAGCTCAGTGGTGATGATCTCTTTACAGCACTTCAGCAGGGATGTTATCCTTCCCAGGTGCCTTGCCAGAGACCTTACAAAGGCCTTTGATTTGGTTAGCAGGGACGGCCTTTTTAAAATACTTCCCAAGACTGGATGTCCACCTCGACTCCTTAACATCATCAGGTCCTTTCACGAGGAAATGAAGGGCACTGTAGTTTTTGATGGCTCAACATCAGATCCCTTTAACATCCGAAGCGGAGTGAAACAGGGCTGTGTCCTCACATCGACTCTGGGATCTTTTTTGCTGTCATGCTGAAGCACGCCTTTGGAACTGCAACAGAAGGTGTCTATCTCTGGACTAGATCAGATGGAAAACTCTTTAATCTCTCTAGATTGAGAGCGAAGACCAAAGTCCATCTGAAACGTATGTGGGACTTCCTCTTCGCCGATGATGCAGTTGTTGTTGCCCATTCTCCTGAAGAGCTCCAACAACTTATGAACCGTTTTAGTAAGGCCTGCCAAGATTTTGGATTAACAATCAGCCTGAAGAAAACGCAAGTCATGGGCCAGAGCGTGAATCTCTACACAAGAATTGGAGGTTGTTCATGATTTCGTGTACCTTGGCTCAAGGATCTCTGACACTCTCTCTCTAGATGTCGAGCTGGATAACGCATTGGCAAAGCAGCTACCATGTTCTCTAGACTCACAAAGAGAGTATGGCTTAATAAGAAGCTGATGGCATATACCAAGATCCAGGTCTATAGAGCCTGTGTCCTGAGTACACTCCTGTACTGCAGTGAGTCCTGGACCCTTTGTGCACGGCAGGAGAGGAAGCTGAACACATTCCATATGCGTTGTCTCCGACGCATTTTTGGTATCACCTGGCAGGACAAAGTTCCAAACAGAGTAGTCCTAGAACGAGCTGGAATTTTTAGCATGTATACATTACTGAAACAGCGACGTCTACGTTGGCTTGGGCATGTCGTGAGAATGGCTGACGGTCAGATTCCAAAAGATCTCCTGTATGGAGAATTAGTGCAGGGAAAGCGCCCCAGAGGGAGACTACAGCTGCAATACAAGGATATCTGCAAGCGGGATCTGAAGGCCTTAGGAATGGACCTCAACAGATGGGAAACCTTGACATCTGAGCGATCAGCCTGGAGGCAGGCGGTGCATCATGGCCTCTCCCAATTTGAAGAGGCACTTGTTCAGCAGGCCGAGGCAAAGAGGCAGTCCCGAAACCAGCAAAATCAGGGAGCTGGACAGGGGACAGATTGTATTTGTCCTCAGTGTGGAAGGGATTGTCACTCTCGAATTGGCCTTCTCAGCCACACTAGACACTGTTCCAAGACCTCTATTCAGAGCACGTTACCATAGTCTCTCGATACTGAAGGATGCCTACATTTGCAATTTGATCTCTAATGCCTTTCTTTTCTGAAGCTAGCTTGAATATCAGGCATCTCTTCTCCATATATGCTAGAAGTCTTTGTTGTAAAATTTTGAGCATCACTTTGTCTGCATGGGAAACTAATGCAGTGATGCAACTACTGAAAGTACTAATGCAGTAGTTACTGCACTCTCTGGCATCACCTTTCTTTGAAATGGCATGTATATTAAATATTTCCAGTCTGTGAGCAATTGTTCTGTTTTCCATATTTGCTGGCATACTCTTAATTTAGGCTTCTGATAGATTCAACTTGAAACAACTGTATTGATATTCCATCTACTCCTGGTTTCTTTCCCACTGCAATAGCCATGGCACAATCACATTAATTGCTCCTCTTTGCTCCCTTCTGGACAGTTACTTTCAGAGCATATTTTAATTGACTTTCTGAAATGGTAGCTTCTTCATCAAAAGATTATTCTCTGAAGGAAACTATTATCCCTGCATCTCTTCTTTATAGTTCTCCATTATAGTTTTTCCATCTTCTCTTTATTTTATCCTGATCAGATAATGCAGTCTCTTGTTGATCTTTCAGAATCCTTAATTTTGTTTTAAAATTCAATTTGATTTCTTAGATCTAATGGAAAATATCTTGTTTCTATTTTTTGTTTCCTCTACTTTGCAAAGATAATAACTCTTTGTCCCTATGTGCATGTTGCTGGAAAGCTGGCATTTCAAATTCTGACTCTATTTCTAAATTTTTTTACTTTCTCATCTGTTGTTAACAATTTTAAGACTTTTGTTGTCATCAATCAAAGTTCAAATACAGGAAGATTATTATTATTATTATTTTGCATTCTTCCCAGATAACATCTTGGCTTTTAATCCACAGTTCTTCTGATTCACGGACTACTAATATATATGTATTCTTTACATGGTCTTTCTTTCTTTCTTTAGTTATTTAAATTATATTTTTGCATGATGATTTGTGCTCTTCAGTTTTATATATTTTTTATATTAATAGATCATGACTTGCACCAGAGTCCACTCCTGGTCCTGTTTTCAGAGAGAATAGAGTGTCTCCATCTTTTGCTTCCAATTATACAGTATAGTCTATTTGATTTCTACATTGGCCGTCTGGTGACCTCTGCGTGTGTAATGATGTGTTCAGTTGCCTGAAGCACATGTTTGTTATAAAAAAATTGTTGGCTTCACAAAATTTTGAGTCAGTCTCCTGCTTCATTTCTGATTCTTAGGCCAAATTTTCTAGTGATATTTGATTCTGCTTTATTTCCTACTTTTCCATCTGAGTCACCTATGATTAGCAGCACATCTTGGACACTTACATAAAAGCTTTCAATTTTTCCTCTCTCAGCAGCTGCAGTTAGAGTGTAGACTTCAATGATAGTTATGTTGATAATAGCTCTGCTGCCTGGGGAATGCTGAGAGTTGTGGTCCAAAAATACAAATGTGCGTATCCCTTGTTGGCAGGCCTCTCTTGAAATCTGGTTGCCATGAATCTGGTTGTGCTAGGGCTGTTGAGGTTTACCTGTTGATCTCTGAGGAAAACAGCAAATGAAGAGAAAGGTGAGGAGCAATGTTGATGTGGTACAGAAGTGCTGTTTATTAAAGATCACTTAATGCAGATCAGTTTCTGCTTAATCCCATTTCATTGGTTGTACATCCTCACAGAAGTATGCACATGAGATTTCATGTATATTTCAAAAAGAGGGGTGGAATGACACCTTTAGTAAGACCACTAAGATCTCAAAGCAGGCTCACGTTTGAGTTCTGATGGACTTCTAAGCAGGCTAGGCAGGCATCTGCATGCTTATTTAGAAGTAACTGCAATGGAGCTTAGTCCCAAGTAAGCATGAATAAGGAGTGCAACTCCTACACTTCTGTGGCTCCCACAGTCCCAAATGTGGATTGAAAAAGAAAAAAGCCTTCCGCACAACCCACAAACATGGTTGAGTGATACAGTACTTTTATCAGACCCATAAAATATAAAAAACAAGGTACTTTTCAAATCCCACTGGATTCATCACACTGAGCACTGCAGAGCACATGTCTATCTAGGGCAGTTTACAACCAGAGCAAGGAGATCCGCCATCGCTCAAGTACTACACTGAATTAAGGACTGCATGCAGTATGCTGCTAGGGAAAGCTTTCACTGACTGTGTTCTTCTTCTCTAGTGTGTGACCTAAATCTTCAACTTCTCTGAGGTGGGGATTGCTATGTTTCTGGCTGCTCTTGTTACCAGCCCAACAGAAACGATATGCTTCATAAGACAGCAGGGGCCGGGTGGGGAGGCACCTGAGCGATTGCCAGCCCTTTTTTCTATGGAAGTGAAAAAAGACAAAAGAAATCTACACTCCCTGAGAGGAAACCTCACACCTCAAGCTTCTAAAAGGTTGCTGACTCCACTTTGGAAGTTACTTCGAACATGAGAACTTGGCTCGGCCAGGCTGATTTCGGGGTTGTTTTCGTTTCCTCCACATCCCTCTGCAAAGTCCGACCTGATGAAGACTCTTGAAAGTCAGTCCGTTTTTGAGATATTTGTCATGTAATAAAGATACTACTACCCAAATTGTTGAAATTTGCATTAAACTCTCATACGCATAGGTCTGTGAGGGGAATACACAGTCGATCAAAGGAGATAATTAAGCAGTAACGGATCCAGATTAAGCAAGCCTGTCTGTCTGTCACCAGCAGCGCTTCTGTGCCGCAGCGACATCCCGCCCTTCTCTTCAGCGGCCGCTTTCCCGCGGCAACCGCCCGGGCACAAGCCCATTAATGGCTCCTCTTCACCCCCTCCCGGACAAAGCAGGATCAGCCGCCCTTTGGGGCTTTGCGGAAGCTTCCTCGCTGGTTTAAACGACGACCCCGGGGCGGGACTAGAAGGCGACAGGCGGAGTCCGTCAGAGTACGGGAGCTGGGATTGGCTCCTCGGTCTCCTCGCTTTCTTGGTCCCCTTATTGGCCTTATAGGGAGGAAGACGCCGTGGCTGAGAGTTGCCAAGATGGCGGCGCCCATCGTTATTCCAGATACGGGGAGGTAGGAACCCCGATCCTCCGGGTGTTTCTTCGTTCTTGTGGAGGAACTGCTGCCCCTGAAGCAGCTGAAATTCCTTCAGCTGCGTTGGAATTGAACGCGGTCATTCTTACGCATGTCGACCCACGCAGGGTTTCGTTACGTGTAGAGAATATTCCTAAAACTGCAGTTAAAAGGTTTAGTAGCTGAACGTTTTCCCAGTGTGGACAAGGCAGTCGTAGAGAAAAGAGAGCTTGCTATGTGTTGCCTTGACGCTAAAGTCCCAAGAACCTTTGCTTACTAAAGCAGCGACCCTGTTAATTGCAGGTGGTTTATATGCCCTAGTTTATATAGTCAGTTTTCCTTGATAGTGGTTGAAATCAAGTCGTAAATTGCAACTAGAGTAGGCCTATTGAATCAGGGGGGATTCGGTTAGCCCACATGTATGTCAGTTCCAGTGGGCCAACTTTAGTTGCAACTTATTACTGGAGTTCAGAGGTAGGGCAAAATAATTGTTCGTGTGTACCCTGCGTTTATTTATTTCCATTTCTCCTCCCCCTTGCCAGTATTCGGAAGGCAGTGTCGCTCATCAACACTATAGACACAGGCAGGTTCTCTCGTCTACTCTCCCGCATCCTTCAGAAGCTTCATCTCAAGGTTTGTATTGAGAAAATGGAACTCAGTCTTTGAGTACAAATCTTGAAAAGCTGATGATTAGCCTCTTGCTGTGATTGAGTATAAACTTGGCATGCTTGTCTTGGTTTTCTGTCCAATTCAAGGGGGAAAAAACAGAAAAGTTTAAGTACATTTTATTGGAAGTGTGACTGAAGTTCTCACTTCTATGAAAAATGTGCTAAATATGTCATGAAGAAGTCAGTGTTTTAAAAACTATCTTCCATTTCACAGCAGAACATCTGTGAGAAGTAGGCTTCCATTACTTCAGTTATGGCATCCACCTTTTGTCCTACCATGCATTTATGTGGCCATTTGTTTATTTCTACTCTATTTGTGTGGTAGTGACACTGTTTACACTGTCTAGATTATCTATATGGTGCTTCCAGGAGAGTTATGATGTGAGACTCATAATACATACAGTTAAGTCTTCCATAAAATTTAGGGTAAGATTAGTCCTTCCAATTTTGTATATATTGTACATATACAACACAGTTGAGAAAACTGTGGCCATGCAGATTTTTGATTTGAAATATCTAGAGTGATGACCTTTGGTTGGGGATGAAGGAAGGTTCTGTTAACTGAAGTGCCACAGAAAATAGAGAATTGTATCTCTGGAAGCTTCCATGAAGCATATTTGTTCTCTAAAACAAAGTAGCCCTTAAATCAGGGGTTGTCAACCCCTGGTCCGTGGCCCGGTGCTGGTCCATGGGCTTGCCAGAACTGGGCTGCGGATACAGATCTCCGCCCCCCGCACGCTCGCGCGGTGGGTGTGTCATGCTCGCGCGGGGGCCGTGCCGTGCCTGTGGGGTGTGTGTCATGCCCGTGGGGGGGGGGTGTTGCGCCCACGGTGGGCATGTCGTGCTTGCGCGGGGGCGTGTTGTGCTCGTGGCGGTCGTGTCACACGAGCGTGGGGTGTGTGTTACGCTTGCCGCATGCGCGTGAGCGTGACACGCCCACTGCAAGCGCGGGGGTGCCCCCCCCGCACATGGAGCTCGCTCCCCCCAGCCGGCCCGCGGCCCCAAAAAGGTTGGGGACCGCTGCCTTAAATCAGACTTCTTAAGGAATTGCATCACTGAAAGAAGTTGGTGCAGCCTCCAGTGTGCCCAGTGGTGGTGGAAAAAACCCTCTGGTCCCTTTGAAGTTGCCGACCTCCATCAGTTAGCTTTTTTCCAGTTCCAACTCAAAGTGGTGCTGGTAACATTTGTAGCCATTCACTTTCTGAATCTATCTGTTTCAAAGATATAAGAAAATAAATGGTTTACAGTGCAACAAAATCAACAGTCCCTTTCCTCAGGCTTGCAGTCTAAAAATATGTGACATGGAAGAGAAGAGGAAAATGGGAATACAGTAGTACCTCGGTTTGCGAACGCCTCGGTTTATGTAATTTTCGGTTTACGAACCGAAATCCATAAGAAATAAAACCCCAGTTTACGTTGTTTTCTTTTCTTTTCTTTGCACTACGAAAGGGTTTTCCCAGGGCGCATTGCGCCTATAACGCCACCCCTTTCGTAGCACAATTGGCGTTTTGGTTTGTGAAATTTCCATACTACGTAATGTCGCATAGAACGGATCCGTTTCGCAAACCGAGGTACTACTGTACTGAAAACACTGGCTGTTAGTATTGTACAGATTTTAAAGAGGTAACCATGTTAGTCTGTTATTACAAAAACAACAGCAAATCCTTTGGCGCCTTGAAGACTTGCACATTTACTATAACATGAACTTTCACGGTCTATAACTATCTTAATCAAAGACATGAAGTACTACCCTGAATTAGTAAATAAGGAATATAGGTGGATGGGTTGGGATTACAAATGCTGAGGTCAGTGAATTTAGATTTAGAAAGTATATTGACAACTACACACCTGCACTAGGATATTTGTTACATGCAACAGTTCTTTGAGTGGACTGTGTTAATAATGTAATTGTTATTGTCAGTACTTTCTGCATTTAACTTCCCTTTGACCATATTTTCTACAATTCCACCTTCAATCATATGTATTGCTTATATATCTGTAACTTAAGATAACTCAGAAAAAATCAGGACAAGGCTGTATGATCCTCAAAATAATACAAATGCAGGAACAGGGGATACTTTTATTGGACCATTAAGAAAATAAAACAAAAATAAAGTGAGCTTTCAGTGATAATTCATCTTCCTCAGGCTGTGCACCAAGTTCTCGTGGGTCGCTCAAAAATTACATGTTTATATTAAAGTCCCAAAAGTTTCCTTGTCGCTGTTGGGGGCCAGGTGTAGCTTCTTAGATGGAGATAGCTGTAGTCTTCAAGACCCTCATGGGGGAAAGGTGTGGTTTCAGTCCTGTCTTCAGCCAGTGTTTTGGAATTTATGACTCATCTCTCTAAACAAAAGGTGGCTAGCATTCTGCCCCCCCCCCCCTTTCAATGAAGACACCTACAGGCCAGGAGAGTTCATACATGCAGAAGTCTTTAAGGAGCCACAAGTCTCTTAACAGAGAGAGTATAACACTTGCGTGCTATGCAACCAAAATTACCAGTTCTCTTACTGTAATCAGCTAGAAAGTGAACAGCTCAAGAGAGGAGAGATCAAAAGCAGCTTATCTTTCAGATGAGCTGATCATCTTCCCTGTTGTCAGTCTGCTGTATCCCGATGGAATGTCTGTGAATTGAGAGTTGGGGGAGATCTTTGTGGAGTGAGCTTTTTGTGACTCCCATATTTTGTTCTTTCCCTTCCCCCCCCCCCCCCCCCCCCAGCATAGCCTGATGGAATGCTTACTGGGTAATAGGTAGAAGAGACTGACTGTTTCAGCCCCGTGTCAGTTTATAGGTAGTTATCTAACTAGGCTTTTTCTTGTTTACCTGTTTGGGAAAGTGAAAACTGTTGACTAAAAGTGTTGCTTGTAAGTTGCTTGTTTTGAGGCTTAAAGTAATCTTGTCTCCAGATTTGGAAGTGCATAGTTTCCCTCCTTGCTTGGTTTTGGAGTAATTATAGTGCATATATTTTCCTATTTGGGCTTTGCTGGTTATCTAGATATTCTTCCTTTAAAAAAAAAGCTGTTTTACCTTTTCTGTTTTATTTTTGATTTTTGACTTTGATTTGTTTTAATTGTTTCCTACTTCCTACATGCTCTTTCAAAAAGGCAGTGTAGAAGTATGCTATATAAAATGAATAGGTGAGACTTTAGGCTGTCCTCATTTTGGAAGAGTATATCTAGCACGAATCACATCTTTTTCTCCATCTCTTAATATCACATTTCCTTCTCTTAACTTTCTTCTTAGTTCTGTTTATTCATCAGAATTTGATAAGAGGGTTGATATGAGAGTTCTTGTCAAACTCTTGCAGGTTACAGTTCCCAGCTAAGAAGCTGATTCACATGTGATGTGGCTGGTCCATTGAAACAAAACAAAGAAAGTAGATAAATATAAATAAATTGAAGATAAGATCATTTTGTAATTATGTTTGTATACAGTCATAACTTTTTACTGTGGCAGTTACCTATTTTATTATTTTTTATTTGAAGCAGTTTGACATATGTTAATTGTTCATTGTATGTTTGTTTTTTATTGTTCTTAGCTGCCTTGGGCACCATTTATTGGGAACAAGAAAGAGCAAGCAATATAATAATGTCAGATTTTTTTCAGTCAATTTGAGTGTTTTTTACTTCAGGCTGAGAGTACTTTCACAGAAGAGGAAGAAGAAAAGCTTAAAACTGCATTCTCAGTGGAAAAGCAAGATCTTCATCTTATCCTTGAAACCATAACATTCATTCTAGAACAGGTATCTTTCAAGAAATCAGTACACCTTTGAACCTTAAGATCAGGGGAAATCTGATGTGTTTGGGGAGCTTGGTGGTTCTTTTTTTTCTGCTTAAGGAAAATTAGCAGTATGTTTGCAGTTAACAACTACAAGGATTCCAGTTGTACATTAAAGTTGAGAGCCCTTATGGTCTAGGAGAATTGCTATAATGTAGGTGTTGTAATATTTAAAGAGACTGTGATTGAAACCCTGAACACAGTGATTAAAGGCCAAGCTCCATTTATCACAGTGGAAATTACTTCCACGTAAATCCATGTTCTGGAGCAACCATGGGATATAAATCAGATGAGTAAATAATACTATGCTGTATATCAGGATGATCTAGGGCACTCTCTGTGTGTCCACCTATACACATCCTGCTTCTGGCGAGAGTCAATGCAGTTATGTGTGCACTTTGATTGATGTGCCACAGTCGGTCGTCACATACATGGGGTTGAATCACAGATCCTTGTATTTTAACATCAAAGAGAGCTGGATTCTGTTTCTTTTTCATAATAATCATATGCTTTCAAGTCAATTTTGCTTTATGGGAACCCTTTTCAGGGTTTTCCAGATAGAGAATACTCAGAAATGGTTTATCATTCCCTTCTTCTGGGGGTACCCCAGGACTGTGCAGCTTGCCCAAGGCCACACAGGCTGGCTCTGTTTGCAGGAGGCAGAGTGGAGAATCAAACTCCCAACCTCTGGCTCTGCAGCCAGATACCTAAACCACTGAGCTCGCCAGGCAGCTCTGTTTCTTAGCCAAGTAAATTATGTTACAATTAATGTTAATACTTGGCCAGTACCCTGGCTGGGATCTCTGTATGCAAAACAAATGCTGCAGAAATGGTACAAATGCTACTCTGTTGGACAAAGTATCTGCAGGACTGATTATGCAACAAGTTGTACAATGGACATCTCACCTCATAGGGCAATCACTTGTGTAATACTGGTTATGCATGCTGAAATTCCAAAGCAGGATACCACCCCTGAATTCTAAACGTGCCTACTCAAGTGTTAAGTCACTTGAAGGATTGCATCTTTCCTGTCCCCAAAAAGCTTTCCCGACAATCAGATTGTAGTACTGTTCTTCTCCTTCCGCCACGGCTCCATTTATCCGAAAAGGAGTGGGAAACTGTCCCTAAAAAAACCTCAGAGACAGATTCAATATAAGTGCAATATCAATGGTATGTACCTTGACATCTTACGTTTACTTACAACATGACTTTATTCCTCCTGTAAATTACTCTAAATACCTGTTATTGTATTAATGCTTGCACAAAATGTTCTAATTTTATAAAATGTCATATGTTGTCCCATACAAATAGGAAGCTCACATATATGCTTTTTCTGTGTTATTTTACATATTATAGCCCCTGAAGAAGGCTAAATATACATTAGCTGAAACGCGTTGGGCTGACATCTTTAAATAATAAAATGATACCCATTTTACATCCTGGGACTATCGTCTCTCCTTGCTTGACAACAATCAGATTGTAGTGCCACTAGTGAGCAGTTCATTATTATCGATTTCATGGATTCTGAATAATGTCAAGAGAGGTCCCCTCCTGCAGGGTTATTGTACTCTGGCCACAATATTTTGATGCTGCAAACCTTTAGTTTTGTTTCAAGCTAGTGAGTGCTTTTATTACATTTGTAAATGCTGTGCCTACCACTTTGTGTATGTGCTGGAAATATTTATAATTACTTCAGCTTCATACAGCATTTCTTGGTAGTATGCTTATTTAAATGCAGAGTTAGTTTAAGGAAGTGTGCTCATTATGTGTTTCTCTTCTTACAGGCTGTATATCACAATTTAAAACCAACTATTCTGAAGCAGCAGTTGGAGAATTCCAGCATGGATCCTGATAAAGCAGAGGTGTTTGCCACTGTATGGGCAGCTGCAGGTCCAGAGACAGTGGAAAAGTTCAGACAAAGAATTTTCTCACCTCAAAAGGTGATTATCACTGAACCTATACAATGAATTATCAGTGCTGCACAAAGTACTTTTTCACTAAAAAGGAAGAGACAGTATGTTCATAATTGATGGCAAATAACCGAAACAGGCACCAATAATGAAGTTTATTTTAATAGTGAAGAACTGTATTTTATAGTTTGAAAAGAATATGTGAGTCCATGTGTGCATGAATTAATGAGAGTTAAAAACATTATGCTACATTCCCATAGTTGTCTTGCAAAACTGGGGGAGGCCGAACCTGTAGGCCAAACGAATGGAGTTCTGCCTGTTGTCTGCATGCTTCTTGTACTCTTATCAGTCTGTGGTCAATGATAAGAGCATGTTTAAAGCCTGCCAAGATATTACACGGAGTGGGAATTGTGCTTTGTAGTCTGAAAAGCTGTTGGATTGGGGCCTCCTTTTGAGCAAACAGGTATAGGATAAAGAAGTGTGTGGAATGATTCATGGGATAATATTCAAATTAGTTAGTTTTACAACTGGCCAAATTCACTTTGCTTTGCCCCCCCCCCCCCCCGCCTTGTCTGCTGAATTGCATACTGAGGCATTGTAAAGAGGTACAGCATTAAATTGTTCAGATATAGCAATTGAGCTGTCCATGTAAGAAACAGAATTTTTCAGTTTCTTATGGGTAGTTTTAGTTAATGCTGAAGGACACTGGGACAGACATAGGTTCTTTACTTAAAACAGTACGCAGGGCATAGTTTTAGTAACTTGTGGTTGGTTCCAATCTAATGTAATTCCAAAATTAAGAGGTAGTCTTTTGTTTATGAGCTCCTGAGTTGGTTATTAAGATGTTGTATAAGCCAGGAGGAATTTGGAAGGTGGTGTGGCTAGAAGGGTATGTAATGCCTGTCTGAATGTCATGGATAGTGACCCAAATGATGATAATTTAGTGATTGGTAGGAGGGAAGAATGTGTGGCAGAGATTGTGGGAAAGAGGCTTAAAGTTCCTCATCATAGAATCAGACTATATGTTGAGGGGGATGCCTATTCCATACATTTGACCTGTTTTCCCACCTATAACATGACATTGTGTCAGATAGGTGCCTCAGCACTCAGAATAGAAAATTCAGCCCATGTATATTTTCCAGTGGATAATTGCAAAACAAAAAATGTTAACAGTAAGATGTGTCAGTGCACAAAATCATATGCTATGCGAAAGAGACATCTGCTTGAGGAAATACCTTTTCTAAAAATGAGCCAAATGTGTTAGTTTTTACTCAAAGACATAGTCTGTCTTGACATATGGCTGAGGATGGAAAGTTGCATGAAAAGGAAGGTTCCAAGATGTAGAATGCAGAGTTTCACATATGGCCTTTGCTTTCTTGTTTGATCTTTCTTTGCTTTCTTGTTTTAATGGATATGTAGATTTTTCCTTGTATGGTATCCAGGAAGATGCAGAGTCTCACTGTTTGGATACATTTTATTTATATGTATGTGTTTTGTGAGGGCAGGAGTAGTTAATGGCTTTAGATGGCTGCTTCATTAGTAATTAGCATAGATTAAAGTTTCTGCCTGCCTGTAATATTTTTTGGGAAATGATTTATTAGCAGTTGCCCTGAAATTGACTGGAAGAAATTCAGGGCCAGAATGACAATAGTAACAGCTTGATCAGAGGCACTGCTAATGCTAGAAGTAGCAGAACTAGCTTTAGAGATGTGTCATGATCTAATGAAAAAAAAAAAGACACTGCATTTTATTTTCTGTCATGCTGAAATCAACGGCATCACAAGGGACTGGAACCGATAGTTCATTATGAGGGAGATCAATATGAGATTTATTACCGTGACTTAACTTCTAGTTTCTTTCTTTTCATTTTTCTTTTGAGTTCGGTAGTTATAATACTGCTGTATCAGCAAGCCTTTGTTCTGAAGGTGAATGTTTTATTTGTTGCTGAAAATGGCTGTATTTTTTCTTTCTTTTCAACATAAGCAGAAAGTTTGCTTCTGATCCGTGTGTTTGAAGAACATTGCCACGCTAACTGAAAGGAGCTAGGCTATAAGGGTTAGGGTTAAGATTAGGCACAAGACCCTTCTGTTCACAGAAATGCCCTTCTACCAGCAGATCTCAAAGATCTGCTGACAGAGCAATCTGCTGTTAGAAGTGCTTTGCTGGTTAACTTCTGCTGGCAAAAATAATTAAAAAGAGGATGAAGAAGACATGAGAGGAGGTAAAGACAGGTTTGCTGTTGTTTAGTCGTTAAGTCGTGTCCGACTCTTCGTGACCCCATGGACCAGAGCACGCCAGGCCCTCCTGTCTTCCACTGCCTTCTAGAGTTTGGTCAAATTCATGTTGGTAGCTTCGATGCCACTGTCCAACCATCTCGTCCTCTGTCGTCCCCTTCTCCTCTTGCCTTCACACTTTCCCAACATCAGGGTCTTTCCCAGGGAGTCTTCTCTTCTCATGAGATGGCCAAAGTATTGGAGCCTCAGCTTCAGGATCTGTCCTTCCAGTGAGCACTCAGGGTTGATTTCTTTCAAAATGGATAGGTTTCTTCTCTTTGCAGTCCAGGGGACTCTCAAGAGTCTCCTCCAGCACCACAATTCAAAAGCATCAATTCTTCAGCGGTCAGCCTTCTTTATGGTCCAGCTCTCACTTCCATACATCGCTACTGGAAAAACCATAGCTTTGACTATGCGGACCTTTGTTGGCAAGGTGATGTCTCTGCTTTTTAAGATGCAGTCTAGGTTTGTCATCGCTTTCCTCCCAAGAAGCAGGCGTCTTTTAATTTCGTGGCTGCTGTCACCATCTGCAGTGATCATGGAGCCCAAGAAAGTAAAATCTGTCACTGCCTCCATATCTTCCCCTTCTATTTGCCAGGAGGTGATGGGACCAGTGGCCATGATCTTCGTTTTTTTGATGTTGAGCTTCAGACCATTTTTTGCACTCTCCTCTTTCACCCTCATTACGAGGTTCTTTAATTCCTCCTCACTTTCTGCCATCAGAGTGGTATCATCTGCATATCTGAGGTTGTTGATATTTCTTCTGGCAATCTTAATTCCGGTTTGGGATTCATCCAGTCCTGCCTTTCGCATGATGTATTCTGCATATAAGTTACTCTAGGTATAAACCTCCTTTAACCCAGGGACACAGCTAAAGAGGTGGTTCAAAGTTAGGCTGAGGCAAGGGTAGTCTTAAGTAATTTTTAGCATGCAAGGCTCGGAGGGGTTTGGATTCAGTGTTGCTTTGGCTGGTTTTTGTGGTGCCGCTAACCTTTGGCTATTTTGACCTGTTATCAGCATGTGTTTGAAACAGTAAATAAAAATCCAGAAAAATTGGGTAAATGAAACCACCCCACCTTATGTTTCTGTAACAAAAATGGAAGTTCTGTGGCACTTTATAAAGATTAGTAGATTTATTTCAGTATGAAGTTTTTTTGGATTATAATTCACTTCCTCAGACACATGAAACATAAGACCATCTGTATCTGAGTGTCCTAAGAGGTTGAAGTGTTCTGAAATGGCTTTTGTGTGTTCTCATTTCACATGGCAGATTTGTGTCCATTTATTCTTTCATGTAGGTATTATCTGAGTTGCCCTATGTAGAATGGAAAGCGGTTCTGCTGGCAAAAGGTGGCATAGATCACATTAGCAGTTGAACTTGTAGTTGAGACAATATACATCCAGTGCACTTTGAAAAGATAAATAAAGACCAAGGATTCTTACCATGCTGTCAGATCAGAGAGTCTGACACCTGAACATCTCCCTAAGAGCCCTACAGAACTTTATAGACCTCTAGGGAAAAATCAGAAGCCTGTGCTCATCACAGCTGGCATTTATCCTGGTTAGGGAGTTAATTCCAGAATGAAACCAAGCAATCACTGACAATCACATCAACATTCATCTGGGTGTCAATGTGTTTTTATTGTTGCAATGATTCTAGGCAACATCAGCTTGTCTAATTTTACAAGCTTTATTCATCTACATTGCCTCTATGTTCCATATGTACAAAAATACTTCAGATATTGAAAACATTCAAAACTCTTGCAGCTATGAAAAAACAGTGAGGTATAATCGTTCTGGGTTGGCCAAACTCAGAGCAATAGCTGATTGGTATCTGGTTGTCCGATCCACATGACTCTCTGATCCTCTTGGTTGGCTTGCAGAAAAGGTCCTTTTACCTAACCTCTAAGGAAGGCATTTCTAGGAGTGGAGTACTATGTGGTTCTTTGGCTGTTGAAGATGCTGTGTGTGGTTTGAAGAGCTATAGTAGCCTCCTGAAGGCGAGTGACTTACCGTACTGTAATTGGTCAAATCAATTGCAGCAGTTTGGACATTTGTGCAGATTTAGTAGTGCTTCTAGGAGGGTGGATGGTTGGAGAAGCACATTTGCATCAAACACATTATCTGAGTATGGATCTTCATGTAACCAAAATGGCACTATCTACACAAGATGGAGGCATCAGTAGGCTTGGAGAGAGGTACCATTTGGAAAAGTACCCCCCCCCCCCAAAAAAAAACCCTATCAGAATAAACCTAGAAAACAATCAGGTGGAAAGGGATAGAGTATCATGGGAGGACGTAGCTGGTTGGTTGAGTGGCACCACAAACAGGAACAGCCCTCACCTTAAGATTTTGCTTGTTGAAAGACCTGGTGGTAAGTGTTCTGTGACCTTGCAAGACTCATCTATGTCCTTCAAAAAGTTCCTGCCTTTCTTTCGGTCTCTGATACAAATGAGCTTTGCTATTGAAAATACAGTACCAGTCCATTAACATAGTGTCAAAATAGAGACTTAAAGCACTGTGTTTATTTTGAACTGGAATTAGAATATTTGTATGTATTTTAGGATATACAGAATTTCTAAGTAAGAAGGGTCCCATGGAAGACTGATCTGCTTTTGAGAGAAGTCCTTTTACTGAGAATGAGCAAAGTTTGTTGCTGAGCAGATGTTTTGCAGCTTCCTTTATTGTTTCTGGCAATGTACTCCTTCAGGAGCTAACAGCAATTGTCTGGAAAAAGATCCTCCTATTCTAATGTTTAATGATGCAGATCTTTTTAGCTGGCTTTTCAATACTGAAATGATGTTGGTTTTTGTCACCTTTGTCAGTATTGTAGGAGATGTTTTAAACACTTTTATAAATCACTTTAACTTCATTTTTAAATGCACAATATAACCTGTTACTCATCTGCATGCATACACACCCATCTTGGGATCATGGACCTTTCATGCGCAGAGTAGTAAACTACTTAAATTTCAGTAATTTGGAGCACAAATAAAAATGTGCCATTGTTCACGAATGAAAACAAGCATTGGTAGCAAGAGCAGCTTCCCTCTTGGAACAGACCGAAACTGGAGGAGGGTTTTTTTTCATTGAGATCATGGGGTGTGTGTGTGTTAATCCACCTCCACGTGCTGCAGTCTGATCTCCTCACTTCTCCCTTGTGGCTGCTATTTTAAGCAGTAAGATTGGATATGTAGAGTGCAGTCTTTGTATTGTTGGCCCAAATCCCCCAACAAATTTTCTTAGTTTGAAGATCTTTATGAAAGCTAGGTTGGAATTTATGCTTCAGAATTAGGACGGGTCAGGCCATGGGCCAGATGAATATTGTTGCTGAACAGAGCATAGGTGACCCCACACAAAGTGAGATGGATTTGATTTAAATCATGACAAAGAGATTTGATTTAATAATGCAATATTTTTTTCTAATCAGAGTGTACTCTTGCTTGCTAAAAAGATAGCACATATTTTTTTACAATACATCTTCTCCATAGTCTTCTTGCCCAGATTGCCTACCCCTCCAATAGCCACCTGTGTTGAAACTTCCACTGTCTGAAAGTGTGCAGTTTCTGAGAGGTAATTGACTTAGTGTATGCAGAGTTGCAGAGGGATGGTACCTAGGGTTGTCCCTCTAAGGGAATCAGCTTCACTGAAGGAAATTTTTGAAAGCAGTCCTGGAAACTTCAATAGAAGAGTTTTTAAGAATTTCTATCATTATATCATGTCAGTAGCAGGGGGACAAAAAAGTTCCAGGAATCACTTCAGTCAGAGTTGGAAAATATGGCTGATCCAGTCTGTTACCTTTTATTTCTATACGTTTATTGCTGTTAACAACAATCTGTCTCTGTAGACACAACCCATTTGAGAACTGCATTTTTAAATATATATATATTAGGTTAAGTATTAGTCAAGGAATAAAAATTAACCTAATTAATCTACATAGGGGCCTGTGAATCCCCATAAAAGGTGTTGGACTGATTTTAAAAAAACTTTTAAATGTGTTATATTCATAAATAGTTTCACAATGTAGGATTAGAGATTATAATCCTTATTCTGTAGTAAAATGCTTGAGTTATAACACATTTTAAAATAAATTACCATCAGGTAGGGTTTCTTTTAAGCAAAAACCAATTTAACAATAATGTTTAAAATCCAATTCAAATTATGAAATGTGATTTTTATTTTTTAACAAATCTGTTTACTCAGTTCATGTAAGATTTGAATGAGAGATGTACTGATTTAAAGCTCAGCATCGAGACATCATGCAACACTACTCAGGGAGCTTTTTGCCAGAGATGGCAGGCCATTCTTCCTTAAATGAAACAAAATATTGCATCCACTACAGCAGTAGAAAATGGTGTGTGGAATAGAGCTTTGAAGGAGGTAAATGGGGTATTTATGTTGCTTCTTCAATCACTTATCTTTATGCTCTTGTACTAGGCATTCTAAAGGAAACAATACTTTTCATCCCACAGAGATATTTTTAGGATGTTGGTTTTTCAGGCATTATTTATTTAGGTGTGTCTGCATTTATGTTATTCCCTTGGAGAAGAGTGCTGTTCTTTACTGAAGAGTTGCACAGAAAGCAAGCTGCTGACCATTTTCTGCTGGACTACATAGCACCTGTCAGTTGGTCTGATCTGGCTAGGCACTCACTAGACATTTATGCAGGAGTGGATACTTAGAATAACTTGACTGCTGGAGAAATCTTGAGTGTGTGTATGTTCTTGGTTTGTAAGTATAAAGTACATAGGGGAAACTTAGGGATTCTTAAAAGAAGGAGAGTTAAGGCTTTCAGGAATAAAATGAGGCCACTTCAGTGCTTCCCACTATCAGGTAGTTATTGCTTCTGGAAAACTATTTCCCATTTTATAACTATGCATATTAGGAATGAACTGCTGGATAGCTCAGTGGTTTAAGTCTGTGGCTGCGGAGCCAGAGGTTGGGAGTTTGGTTCCCCACTGTGTCTCCTTCACAAGGACTGGACTTGATGATCCATAGGGTAATTTCCAACTCTGCTGTTCTAAGATTATCAAGATTAAAATAATACATGTTTAAAATTACCCTAAAAACTTGTGTGTGATAAGTAATCTATTCCATATGATAACTATTTACTGTCTTACGAAAGTGATCTGTATAAAATAACTTAAGACATCATTCTTAATTCTCATCATGTCTCAAATAATGCAATTCTCTGTGCCTACATACCTTGTCTCATTTTATTGTGGCCATATATCATGTACTCTAAGCAGTCAGAATTGGGTGGACTCTGTTATATTCAATCTTCCTTTCAATAAAATAAATAGGTAATGTACTCCAAAGCCCCTGGCAGGACATGGTACATTAATCAAAGATTCTGAAAGCATACGTAGCTGTGCTCCTAGAAATGTGAGGGGAAACTCCACTTGAATTACATTGGAAAGTAAGACTGTTCAATCTGTGGAAAGGTTGCCTGCTTTTTCCTTTTCTTGTTAACCTTGTTGAACTGTAGCATAGTTTGTGTGATTGTTTGATTACTTCAGTGTTTCTGATTTTCTAAAAAATTAAAGCTTAAGTTCGGCTTTTATTTTTGTTCAGAGTAGAAATAGGACAAAATGATTGTGCAGCAAAATATAGCTGTGAGGGAAATTATATATATTTCACACAGCAACACCTCAATATTACATGATGCAGTTGCATCACATTATTGCATGTGTTGGATATGATAGGAGGGGGTTTAGCTTGATGCAACTCATCTCCCAGTGCAGCAATGTGCTGAGTATGTCTGAAATGCTTATTCCTCACAGCAGTGTTTCGTTGTCGTTGTTTTGCTCTTTGTGTGTGTGTGTGTGTGTGTGTGTGGCTGGAACATCTGCCTGGTTCAAATGGAAGCAGATTTTATAGGGTTTTAAAATTTTTTTACTTGATTGATATGGCGAGGGGCTGTAAGCAATTAGTACAATATGTGTAATGCATGTAGGCTCTCAGGTTAAAAGTCCTGCCATTTCTGGACAGGACTGATCGATAATTGTGGACCAATCGATAATTGTGGACTGCCACAGCCAGTCAGAGTAGACCAGTGGGAAACCTTAGTCCTCCGAACCATCACATCCAAGACAGAAGGCCTTGTGACTGCCTGCAGCCCTGAGCCCCCTCTGAAGCCACCTCTAGCATAGCATGAAGAAGAGTGATTGATTTGCAATCACTCCTTCCCAAGCTTCTTCATGTAGAAAAGGTGAAGGAGGAATTGTGCCAACAGAAGGAAAGCCTGTCCTCCAGTTGACTCCATGATCAGAGTGCTGGCTTTATTCTGCAGTGACTTCCTGTGCTGGAGGAATCTGCACAGGTAGATTCCCTGAGGGAGATGTCAGCTGGCAAAACTCTGGCCTCCACTTAGTGGTGTCAGGTCCTCCATATTATCCCACTCGTTCAGATATTGCTGAGCTAACTGGATAGATGATCTGATGAATATAATTGTCTCTGACCTGTATTGTGCTGTCGACAGTGCTAGCATGAGCTTAGAGGAGTGAACTGCCAGAGGTCTGTTGTAGCATATAAGTAATTCAGTTATGGTATACTGGATGTCCCATATATGACTAACTAAAATGTAGTGTTTTTGTGATCTCTCCAATAATCAGGGCTAGCGGCTGCACTTTTTTCCGGAAATAACTATTCTTTCCTTCTTTAAGTAGGATAGTCCTAAAAGAGATGCCTTTTCTCGTTATTGTGATGAAAGGCCTTACTCTGCATCCAGCAGATTTTCACTGAAAAATATAAATCTAGCATTCCAAATATATTTATGACTTCTCCCTCAAACTTTTGAAAGATCAGAAATGTTTCTTGTTCAAGCTTTAAATATAATTCTTACGTATAGCATTTGTATTGGCACACCATATGGTGTTCCTGTTTGGTTTTTCCCAGTGGAAATCACACATCTAAACAAATGTGATATATGAAATAAAACATTTATAAATAACTTGGCTTTCAAATATTGCATTAAAATAGAGTCATGGACCAATATGGGCGTTAGGACTTAACTGCCTTTTTCAGATGTCTTATCCTTCATATTATGCAGCTATTCCTAAGGATTTAGCTCCCATACAGGTTGCAGCTATTCAGACTGTAGCATGGTAAAGGGAGCAAGATCAGCTAGTACTACTGATGCCTCTTCATCATATGATCAAAGCTGTGTAAATGATGGCTAAGATTCTAGTGGGAATCCAGAATTTTCTACTCATGCTTCTCTGCCTGCTGTTTCTCTTTTGATCATATTCACCCAGAAAACAAACAACTTCTTTCTAAACTTTGCAACATCAAATAAATTCTAAATACTCCCAGTGCTAAAAAATAAAGATATACTAGCACTAACCATCCATGCTCAGCAGCTGCTGCCATTTCCTCTGGAGAGCCAACATAATGTAGTGGATAGAGTGTTGGACTAGGACTCAGGAGAGCTGGGTTCAAATCCCCACATGAAAATTTACCATTCAGGATGACAGTGGTAAAACTACTCCTTAAATTTCTCACATACTTTGGGAATTCTGCAGTGGTCACCGTAAGTCAGAATCACCTCAACAACACATAGCAGCAAGAAGCATGTAGGGTCATTTTCACTTTGTTTTTATAAAAAAATTGTAGAAGATTCTTCTGATGGACTACTGGGTTCAGGAAGTTCCACTCTAGCCACTTAACTGCACTGTCCCATTTATTCAGGAGTAGATGGGCCCAGGAGAATCAAACATGGTGATGACTAGGGAACCTTCCCAACATTCAGGCTACCCAGACTAGGCAGTGCTTCCAGGGAGTTGAAAAATCTACAAGGCTAAGCACACAGAACCACTACACCCACCTTGCAAGGTAGAACTGCCACCAAACCCACAAAAAAACCAAAGTTCCTGGTAGCTGGTCAGGGCAAGACTTGGTTTTAATACCACAAACCCTCTGAGCCAAAATATCTGGACAATTGGTTGGATAAAATTTTATATTTCATTAAACATAGTAAAAATACAAAAGTTCAGAAAAGTTTCAAAAAGCACTTGGAGCAGAAAAGACTATTTGAGACAAAAGCTGAAGCAGTCAAGAGAACACACTAGAAAATAACAAAGGTAAGCTTATCAACCTGATGTACATCAACGTAGAGTCAGCATAGCATACACAAAGTGCATCCTTCCACGTATGGCATGACAAGACAGCAAATGAGCATAGCATCTCCTAAGAGATAATCTAAGCCAACTAAAGTAACTTCTGAACTCTTTTTATACATTGAATGTCACATTCTGGACCCTTCCAGACTGTGCCAATCAGGCTTTGAGCTCCCCCAGATGTTCACGAAGACAAGAGCACTTTCTGTCCCTCTCCTTTCACACAGCTGAAATCATATTCCAGTTAGTACAGTACTAGCGAACAAGCTGACTTGGCCTTGAAGGCCTCACTGGCAAGAGATAAATTGCAAGTGTTGCCCCCTTCTTGTTGTTGGGCAGACAGTGCCATCCACGTTCAGAGCCAAATGTTCTTAGGCACCAACGGAGAAGCCTGAATTTTCCAGATGGATTCCATGTTCCACGTTTCCCCAATTTCTCAGCTTTTTCACAATTCTTTTTCTTGTTAACATAACAACGGCAGCTGCTTTGTGATGATCATTTCTCTAAAACATCTTGTAAAATGGACTGTGAATTCTTGGGTTTAAAAACAACCATATAATGTGAAGTCTGTAATTTTGTTTTAATACTTTTATTTATATTTAAAGAAGAACCTATTGAATATCATGCTGTTAGTCCTGTACACAAAAAAGTACAAGGAAAAATCAGAAGGTTGAAAAGACAGAGTGCATATGTAGGTTTTTTGTTTCTAGAATCAAAGGTAAGAGCAGGGTAAGAGCAGATAATATGTTTTATGTAGTAAATTATTCAGCACAGACATTTCTTTTGAGGTGTTCTCCTAGGGTTCATTCACATGAGATGCATGGCTCAGATTGAGGCAGTTTGGAAGAGGAGTCTCTTTCCCCCATAGATCTGGAATCAGTCTTCCAAGCCATACCTGTTTTACTTTTTCCTTGAATGTAATCCAGACTTTTCCAGCCTGCATTTCCAAATCATAAGACATCTTCTGTCCTTGACTTGTGCATGCCCCTTTGGAACCAGGCTTGTTCGGGACTGTGCTGACACATCTGCAATGAACCTGGCTGCAAAAAACAAACCCCCTCCTGAAAAACAAGACAATTTCCATGTGAAGGAAAAATAATCCTGAAATAGAAGGGGAGTGGAAGGGATTGATTTGAGTTCATAGTAATGTCATGTAGATCCATTAAACTAATTTGAATCAAGTAGAATCACTTCTTTAACAGGAGCAAATGGGATGTCTGGATGAGGCCATAGTTAATCTCTGGGAACATAGTATCATACTTAGCACAGTATCATACTGTTAATTATAATATCATACTTAGTACATAATTGTAGTTCTTCCTCATAAATTCAATTACTGTCCTGTAATAACACCAGCTATTTGCCATGATTGCTATAAAAACAAATCAGATATAAGGATATGGAAGGATGAATATAGTTGCATCTCTGTTTTACACTCCCTAAATAATAGAATATGTTGACACCATTTGTCCCTAGCAGTTTTAAAGACTAAAAGTATTGCTTTGCCAATTCTGATAATTCTCATTTTAATAATGCATTTGCATTTCATAGCTTGAGACAGTGGGATGGCAGCTTAATCTTCAGATGGCTCAGTCTACTCAAGCAAAACAAAAATCCCCTCAAGCTGTATTAGAACTTGGTGTGAACAATGAAGATTCAAAGGTAGGTTGCCTTCTGTCCCATTGTTTTCTTAAAACAATTAGTACTACACTGTGGTGAACAAGCTTGCATCAGTTTGCAGCCAAGAAAACAAAGGTAGCCATGTTGGCCATTTAAAAAAATCACAAAATCTCTCTTTTTGTCTGTATTAATTTTTTGAAGCCAAGTCAAAGTATGTTAAAAAAACCTGATAAAGGTATAACCCAAACATGAATTTTCAAACTAGTTTTCAAGTGAGAAGCAGTTTTGAAATATGCCTTGAGGTTATTTGCTGCTGGAATAACTTTCTCATATCAAATTGGGCAGATTTCATGGATCATATATGAGGAACACTTCTGTCTCTGTTATACTGCTTTATCAATACTTCTGGCTTCCTTTGGAACATCATGATAAAAATTGAATTTCCACCCTTGGTGCTGGGGTTGGGAGTTTGATTCCCTGCTCTTCCTTGGAGAAGAGCCAGCCTGTGTGGCCTTGAGGAAGTCACCCAATCCCAGGGTGCCCCAAGGAGGCAGGAATAGTGAACAACCTTTGAGTACTTTATACCTAAAAAATCCCTGGAAAGGATCATTGTAAGTCAGAATGCATTTGATGGTGCATGGTTATTATTGTTACGGTATCATTACTCCTGACTTCTTCTGGATAGGTAAACAGAAAATTTTCATGGGAGATTTATTTATATTATCATTTAAAAGCTACCAGTAAACATGAAGAGTACGGTTAGAAGTATGGCAGCAATCCAATGGAACTGTTCACATGCAGCCACCTGTGCAACAGGTGGGTTCTTAGTAATGCTGTTACCATTGCATAACATCACCATTATATTCCTACAATGAACAGGGAAGCTGATTTTTTGGGTGGGGGGGATGAATTCAATACATTTTCAGTTCTCTTCTGAGATCAGATAACAATGGTTCGAAGTACGAATTAAGGATACAATATGAAGAAAATTGCCCCATGGCTCTTCAGTTGTTGCCCTCGCAGTCTTGCTGAGTCTGTCCCTTGTGGTGTGTTGAGCAAGCGCCCAGTTCTCCTGCTTGCATGGCTGGTGGCAACTGTCAATGATTGCGAAGAAGACCAGCCTAAATAAGTAAACATGCCCTGTTACATTTCACCGCCCTGTCTTTGAGGGCTATTTTTGAATCCTTATTTAGAAAACGTGTCAGCACATTATTTGCAAGTACTAACATTGTGGATATATTGCAAGTTGAATCTTAACAAAATGAACCGACACAAAATTGTGGTATGAAAGCTTTTTGTAAAAAATATATTTTTTCCATGAAACAAGTGCTTACTTTGACTTTCTTCTTTTGAGTACATAAAAACATGATTTCGAGTATGAAGGAGCAGTTTTGCCCTTTTTCCTCTAAGCTTGGTGTGCTCCTTTTCTCTCTTATGGCTGTGGAGTCTTCCAAGCACAGCAAGGCATTACTAAGAAGTATGATTTTAGCAATAGCAGCATTCTCTTGAATGTTCACTGACCTAAATGTGTTTTGCATTGACTCACCAGAGGGCAGTAGAGCTCTTTCGAATGTCTGCATTTCCTTGCTATGTTGACTCCCCCCCCCACCATTGTTGAATCAGTTGAGAAGTTAGTGATGGGAATGTTTACTTTTCTAATCTATTAACAACAATACAGTAGGTAGGAATACTTTTTAAATCAATATATAAATGAAATTGACTCTTATCAGAAAAATGATTTGTATTTAGGTGTTCTAAATTGATGCCTGAGGGGAAAACCATTTTACTTTGAGAAAAATGTTTGTAATAGAAAGGTTATATCACTCTGAGGGGTGATAGGTCTGAGGGGGGGAGCTGATAGAACCCCCAGGGGGCTTCTTAATAGCTTTCTCTTTTTGCTTAGAAGAAGCCACAGAGCTTTACCAAAACTAAGAGAAAATTGTGGCACTGTATATTGCCACCTTTTCCTTATTTTTCCTGGATGGTAACCAAAGAAGCAGTGCATACGTAGGGTCGCAGGAAGAGTGTGATCCTGGAGCTGTGTGTACTCTTGTGGCCACACTTTTACAATGCAGATCAGACTATTCAGCTTGAAAACTAGCTTGACTCTTTGCCAACAAAAATCATGGTAAAATCCTCATTATGAAGAGCAGAGTTTTGAGGAAATTGCTGATCTGGTAGCCTTTGTGTACAGGATTTTAAACACTGAATTCAGTATGCTCCCTTCATAGTATATTTTCATGTTGTTCTTGTTACTTAGAAGTGTGGTAGCCACTGTTGATGCCAATTGCAGGTGAAAAAACTTCATTTGTGATGGTCTAAATTGTGGTGAGTTTTGCTTGACAGTAGGGTCAGGAGAGAGGAAACTGCTTATAGCGATGTTGATTCCCACAGTGAAAGTAATATCTGAAAATGGCTTTCTTCTTTTAGCAAGGGATGACTGAGTAGAAACAATTACTATGCAATTGCATATTTAATTATTGTCAGGTATGACTGCTTACTGGAAAAATAATTAAGAGTTCTGAAATATTTTTTCTTGGAAAACCCAAGACTTTCATTGATCTATAGGTGTGAAAGGAAGTAAGTATAAGAAACAAATGGATTGTACTGTACAGGCTTACTGGTTAGTATAGTATTACAATATTCATATCATCATGTTAGACCTCTTATTTGGCTTTTAGGGAGGTTTCTTCATTAGGTCTTAGTGTTCTGACTGAAGAAAATGTGGCTGTCAAAATATAGCAATTATTATAAACTGGTGAATAAAGATTTTGATGAATTTAGATAATCACTTTGGATAGAAATAAACACAATAAAATGAATGTTCCATTTTGTTTTGGGTTGTATTTAATCTGTCTTTCCCTAGTATGCTACCATGAAATCACCTTGACAACAAAGGATAATTTATTTTACAGTAAATTGGATTAAATTCTGGTTGCAGAAGGTGTTTTATTTGTGGAAGAGTTTCAGACTGGAGACAAACTAGGGCATTGTGATGCAAACCTCTAGGATGAGAAACTTTAAATCTATCTAGTTTTCTGAAAGCTTGGTCTAGTTCCTTTACCTGTTTCATGTAATTTGGGCAAAGGCACTGCAGTTAGTCATAGATGTGCCTTATGAGTACAATTCTGTACATGTTTACTTAGAAGTAAGTTATGACTGTGTTTATTGGGACTTACGTCCAAGGACTGTAATCCTTACAATCTGTTGTAATTCCCCCAGATTGAGAAAAATTGTTTATGTCCTAAAAAGATACTGATTGAACATAAACACATGCACTCACACAAAACTGTATGTATGTACCGTATTTTTTCTGTGTATAAAACGCCCCAATGTATAATTTATTTATTTATTTATTACATTTATAGCCCGCCCATCTAGTCATATAGACTACTCTGGGCGGGTAACAACATATGATATAACAATTTAACAGTTTAAAATCATAACAATATATTACTAAATAAACAATGATCCAAGATGGAAGAAAACACAAAATAACTAAATTCAGATGGTGGGTGGAGGGAAGGCTTGCTTAAACAGCCAGGTTTTCAGTTGGCATTTAAAGATGCCCAGCGACAGGGCCATGCGAATCTCAGGAGGGAGGCTGTTCCAAAGACGAGGAGCCACTGTAAGACCCCCCTCCCACTTTTCTAACCCCAAATTAAGAAATCAGTATTTAAAACATAAAACAGAATACATTTTCATTTGGTAATTAGGTAACATTTATATACCAGTACTGTCCCTGTTGCATCTGAGCACTGCCTACATGCTCCACCTCCAACGAGGTGTGTTCCACTTGGTTTGTTCAGCATCAGGTGACGTCACTTACATAAGGCTCGTGATTGGAGGAAGCTAAGTCTCCTGATTGGAGGCAGCTAAGCCTCGTGATTGAAGAAAGCCTGTTTGCAGAGGCAAGGTATGGGCAGTTTTGCAATTGCATGGTTCTCTCCTCAGCTTACTTCCGTGTATAAGACGACCCTCAATTTTTAGTCTAAAGATTTTAGACAAAAGTATCATCTTGTACACAGAAAAATACAGGATGGATGGATGGGAGTATGAATGTGAATATGAATAACAATGTTTAAAACAAAGTTCTCATACATGTACAGTGGACCCTCGATTTACGGAATTAATCCGTATTGGAACGGTGGCTGCAGGTCGAAAAGTCTGTAGGTCGAGGCTCCATTGACCTACAATGCATTGAAAACCGATTAATCTGTAACCGGCCGTTTTTGGTCCATTTTGTTTGATTTTCCGGTCTGTAGGTCGATTCTCCGGCCGCAAGTCGAACCTAAATTTTGCGGCCAGAGAAGTCTGTAACTCGAAAAGTCTGCAGGTCGAGCCGTCTGTAAGTCGAGGGTCCACTGTATGAGCTCATACATGTTCCAAAAAACATTTGTAAGGAATCTTCATAGCAATAATGTATCTTAACACAAATTGGACTGAGTAAATTACATTCAATCAGAACTATTCGACAAGAGAATGTTATTGGATACATAAGGATTAAAATATAAACAATGATTGCATTGGGGAATAGCAAAGATTACAGTACAGCTGCATAAATGGGATTAATATACATTTGCTTCGGAAAGATTATAAGAAAATATTAACTCAAAGGAAGCAAAACCCATAAGGCTGAGAAGGATGCTGCCTGGAGAAGGTCAAGGAAGGGAGAAAGAGGTTCAAAAGAGGAAACAATAAAGATCTTTCTCTAGCCCTCCCTCACACTGTCTCAAAGAAAGTGGGATAAAGAGATGGGAAACTCAGTAACGCATGAGTTTAGTATTCCCAAAGAGATATGGGAAACAGAAATTACTTGTTAATCTTGCTGCTGTGTCTTTAAACTGGGGAGTGTTGTAATTCCACTTGGAGTAACAGAAAGAAATGGGACATCTTGGGCAGAGATTCCAAGGGAGAACAGACTAATAAAATTCCTAGTTGGGAACTTGGAATGTAATGTGGAGTAGCAAAAAATCAAAGGACAATAGACTGGCTAAAGTCATCCACTAGGATTTCTGGAGATATGTTTTGGCCATATTTTGTTTGAGAAAGGGTTAAACACTCTGGGCTTATTGCTCTCCTAACTTTCAAGACACCTTATGGGCATAAACAAATCAAGATGTATTACCTCTGTGTAGACTGTCTGCACCTGTGAGATGAGGCTCTTTGCCTGGAGAATTCATATCTGATGTCTCGCTGACTGCATTATCTGCATCCTTGGAGCAAGCCTCACAGAATTGAGTTGTTTGGAGTTCTATTTCTTGTCATTTTCCATATTCTGGAAGCTTACTTGATAACATGGCCACAAAGATCTTGCTCTTCTATTTTCTGGTTAAATTTTTATTTTCTCAGACTATCCACAACAAATACCCTTCGAAACAGGCTTCCAGCATGAACCAGCATCTTTGTGCGGAACACACACACAAACACACACACACACACAATCACAAAGAGGATCATGCAGAAGGATGTTGGCAGAGATAAAGCTTCACAGGGGTGTTGTTCAAACCTAATGATTTGATAAGAGGGGGCATGTTCCATCCTGTGGTGCCTGGAGTATCCCTCCAGTAACCAAATGAGTGTGACCTAAGAAACTTTATTGAAGAATTTTGTGTACACAAGACATATTTGCTGTCAAAGTAGGTCATAAGACCAGTCTGTTAAATGCTAATTGCAGTCTCATGCCTTACAGCATAAAAGGGCTTGAGAACATTGAGCCTTTGGGGTTCTTGTTATTTCTTCAGAGGAAAAATATGTGGAATAACTGCTGTGTAAAAATCTGGAATTGAGCCCTGTTCCCCAAAGCCTGGCAAAAGGGATATTGCATCCCTTTTTCAACAGTTTCTGAAGACGTAGCCATGTTAGTCTGTCTCAGCATGTTGGGAAAAAAAAAAGGGGGGGGGAGAAGATGCAAAATGCTGTAGCTTGTTGAAGACTGATTTACTTAAGTGTAAGTTTTGGTGGATCAAAGTCCACTTCCTCAGATGTTGGGAGTATAAATATATAACCCATCTATTTATATATATTCCCATCACCATGTGAGAATAGATAATAGATGGAGTGACAGTGGTTCATTAAGAAAGGAATGGCACTGTCAAGCTGTAGATGACTTAATTAGCAGGTTGTGGGTAGGTCAATAGCTGTAGGCCAGGTGGACTTGCCTTTCACAGGATCAGACATGGGAGCAGACTCTGACTTCCATCCCAGAAATGCCTCTCAGCATTCCTATGACAGCCAAGTCCATCTAGCTTAGAGCTATTGCCCTGCCCATGACCTGCTAATTAAGTAATTTACAGCTTGATCTCATTTCTCTGTTAACAAACACTTTGTTAGCTGTACCCTCACCTGCTCATGAGAATATTTACAAATATTAATTAATAAATTACATGCCAATCAAATTGAATTTGGCCAATTTCCATGGTTTTCTAGATATAGTGAATTCAGATGTGGTTAACATTTCTTTTCTTCTGGGGATGCTCTTGGACTGTGCAGGTTGCCCAAAGTTACATAGGTTGGCTCTTTTCCATGGAGGCACAGTGGGACATTGAACTCTCAACATATGGCTCCACAGCCAGGTACCCAACTGACTTGAGCTATCCTCCCAACTACATGTATAAATATACTGGTTTTGTATTTACACACTGGTGTCTGAGGAAGTGGACTTTGATCCATGAAGGATCATAATGAAATATAATATTGAAAGTACTACAGTATTTGGGTTTTTCCCCCCTTTCTTTTGTCAACATTTGTCAACAGTGGATTTGTTAAGAATATGTTGCACTGTTTTGGCATTGAATGAATAATATCTGTGCTAGTCATTTCTCAGTTCCAGTACTTACAACTCTTCCATACTTGCATTTTGTCTGTTCTCTGTATTTTCAATTACAGCTTTAGCTTACAGTAAAACTTTTTCCCATCTGTTCCAATCATTTACTGAAATATAGATAGACTCCAAGCTTGTCCATACAATCCCGTCTTCTGAAAATGTTTCGTCTCACAAACATCACCATGCTTGGTGACAGCCTTTCTTCCCCCAAGACGGCACCCAAGGCTGCACAGCAGGGAGTATAATTTTGTCCATCTCTTGCATCTGTACTCCTAGCCCCTTCATAGTAGGCCATTTGTTTTCACCCCCTTTGTTTCCAGATATGGCAGACGAGTCATAGCTCCATTATGTTACAGGTTTTCATAGAAATACATGGGCCCTGACAAGATGGGAAATTGGTTGTTGTTGTTGATAATGTTAGCTTTTAGATGATTTTGGGTAATTTGTAGATCTTCAATTCACTTCTTATAAAATGCCATACTCTTTTAGTTCTCCAAGTACACATATATCTTATTCAGTTAAATATGATGGTTTTGCTCTAACACTAAGAGACATTGTTGATGGAACGGATTCACCCTGCAGTCCCTACATACACACTCCAAAATCAGCTCTAGAAGTCTGATAATCTCCCTCCAAGACAGATTGTTGTGGAAGGATTGCCAGGGGAAGAGAGGGTGGGGAAGCCTTTTTGTATAAGCAGAGGTCTGTTCACATGGCACAGTTGCCCACAGTTTTTAAGATCCTTCTTGTAGTGGCTACATCAGTCCTATGTTAAACTTCTAGTATTCTTCCAAGGAAGGAAAACCTCACCCCTCTGGCAAGGTGTCAGTGATACTTTTTTGTACAGTGTAGTACTTAGAAGTCTGCTTTTCTAATGTTGGCAAAGAAAAGCAATTTTAGATTTGTTTACGTTCTTCATGATAAATACTCAGTGTTTATGTATTTCTGTTTTCCTTCCTCATGCTGCTGGTATTGTTGGGTTTGTTTTTGGTCTTCTGCCCACCACTGAAGAGAGAAGGAGCAGCGGGGATTTGTAGGAAGGAGAGATCCTGGCAAGAGCCCAGTTCACACCACAGTATAACAGAAATGACATTGCAGATTGTGGGACTGTCCTGACTTAAGTCCTATTTAGTAATTCTGTAATCACCATCATGGTCACAGGGGAGAAGCTAGACTGCCCTCCTCCCTCATTGCTTATGTAAGCAGTAGTGTTTCTGAAGGCTAGGGCCTTGCTTGCTTGTAGGGTCTATAAGAGACCAAGAATGCAGGACTTCCAAGGTTCTTAAATTTAGAGCTTACGTGTGAAGTGGGGCTTTTTGTCAAAGGTATTTCAGCTCACAGGACCAAAGTGAAGGGGAAGAGGGAAAGGTTAACTTCTGTAACAATGTTGGTGGTTCTGGATCATAGAACAACCGAGCAAGCCTTTAGTGCTACCCACCTTAGGCACCAACCCATGTTTGCATAATTTTTTAAAGGACTGCAGCCATCACAAAGACTTAATGGCAAACTTAGGCTGGGATTCGAAGGGAGGAAAAAATGTAGAAAGAATTCCAAATAAGTATTCATATAATAAGTTTTAAGGGCAAATAAAGAGTAAATAAGGCTGCTCTTGTACTGTTAGCAGTGAAATCCCTTTTGTTCTCATCCTTCCTTACACCCAAGGGGCGGGGCGGGGATTCCATTTTGCCTCTTCTCCAACTCTTCCAGGTGAATTAGAAAACTTGGGTCAGGAGAGCGATTGGTGCTATGAAGGATGGGTAGCTAGTAATCCCGACACATGGATTATGGTTGGAGGACCCCAAATAATTTCTGTATTGCCAGTTATGAGACAGCATGGTATTCTAAGAGCTCCAAGAACCCAGTATTTGTATTTTGTATTGACCACACAGCTCCCTTTTATTCCAGTAATATTTTATGTCTGAGGTGTCACTTGGCAGTGAAATTCACTAAGTAGCATCTCAGTCAAACCTCACAGAGATGTTAGGATAAAGGGGGAGGACTGTGTATGAAAGCCTGAGGTTATTTCACACTGTGCCTCCTTGACTGGGACTGGACTTGATAATCTGTAGGGTCCCTTTCAGCTCTACAGTCTGTGATGATGAAGATGATGAAGGAGTGGGACAAAAATGTAGCAAAAATAACGTAGCCTATCCAAAAACTACAAACTGTGTGTGAGTGCCATCATGTGGACTTGCTTGAGATGGTGTATATTACAATTATTTCTGTATTTATTGGATTTATATACCACCATTCTCCCAAAGGATAGTGGCATAGAATAATACTGAACAAGAGAGGAGTGCAATTAAAATGCAAAACAAGATTGAAACAAATAATAACCTAATTTTAAATAATTACAAAGACAATTTAAAAACTCAACACTGGGAAGAGTAGAGCACCCAGCTGGCAACAAGCCCTCACCTCAGCAGCCAGTGAGTTGCCAAGCTCCTGCCTACAATCTATATTGCTTCATGTTTGGTGGATTTGACAGGGAGCAGGTGGCAATAAAAGTACCCTGGCAACCATTAGAGTCATGCTTTGGGTGGGTAAAGGTAGGGGTCACTGCCTCAGTCAATTGCAAGGCCAGCAGTTTACATTGATTTCATTGTGCAGCTTGTAGCAAACAAGTTTGACACCTGCAACTCTTCTTCAGCTGTAGGTGTTCGTTCCGTATAGGTGTTATGTTAAAACTCTCCTGACATTCCTCTCTTCCCTTTCCTACCGGAACACTTTGCAGTCTTCATTTGTGGGGAAAGGGGAACCTTTCAGAATGGTAGGATATCGTACAGGGAGCTGAAAATGGAGGGGAACATTTTTCCTACAAGAGCAAAATATTTCTAAGTGGCAAACACATTAATAAATATCCCCAGAAGAAAAGGAATTGCCATTTAAGTCTCTTAAAGAAACAGCTTCTGCATGCTACAAAGTGTTTATCATAAGTCTGTTCTCCATAAGGTGTTCAGATTTTTGCTCCTGGGAAATGCATGCCAGTATACTACCAGACACTCATCCTCCCCAGCATATGTGTGTAGAAAACCAATGTTTTTACTACATCATTACCATTTTGAATTGCCTACATGAATAAAATTAGGAAAACTTCAATGTTTCATGGATTTTGAGCTGTAGATCTGCAGCATTAGTGAATAATAGCTGTAACTGAAAGATTGTCAAAAAGGAGACAAGCACAGTCTACGCCACTCGTTTCTGAAATTTCTCCGGGCCACTGTGTAATAAGGGATTTTTAAAACCATTCTTATTTGAAGAAATAAGTATTAAATACTAAATACACAGATAGAGAATGTTCTAGGAACAAATCTGAGAACAGACACATGGTTATGTATTTGCATACTTTGGAGTAATACTTATTGAATTCAGTGTACTAAAATCTGAGATAATACAGTGGTGCCTCGCTAGACGATTGCCTCGCAGGACGAGGAAATCGCTAGACGATGCCTTTTTGCGAGCGCTACTGCGCTTCGCAAAACGATGTTTCCCTATGGCGATTTTCGCTAGACGATGAGGTTTCCCCATAGGAGTGCGCTGACTAGTGGTGAAAAGCTGTCAGTGCAGCTGTCAGTGCATTCCTATGGGGACCCTCACTCGCTAGACGAGGTTTCCCTATGGGAAATTTCGCAAGACGACTGCGTTTTCCCTTGGAACGCATTGAAGCGATTTCAATGCATTCCAATGGGAAAACGTGCTTCGCTAGACGATGTTTTCGCTAGACAGCGATCCTCGTGGAACGGATTAACATCGTCTAGCGAGGCACCACTGTATGTATAAAATTACTATATTAGTCTTTTAATTGTTTGTTCAATTGCAGAAATATTGGATGTGTCTCTTATGAAACCACAGAATTGTTTTTGGGAAACTGTTTTGTTCTCATGTATAGTAAAAGTAAAGGAAAGCCACTTCCTCAGAAACATGTTAGGCTACAGTTTATATATATAGGGTGCATGGTATAGGGGTGCAGAACATGCGAGATGAGGAAAGGAAGGTGGCAATAACATTGGTGATCTTGCTTCAGAGTTATATTGGCACCATAACCACATCAATTTTGACATCAATGGCGGGCTGTGGGGATAGAGAGAAGTAGGTTTTCAGGACATTTCGCTGAGCTCGCTTACAACCCAAGACTGTGCATAAAACCAGACCATTAATAGATGGAGTCTGCTAAGAATCCTTGATCTTTATTTAATCATTTTGGTGTACAGTGGAATCTGAATATAGTGTACGTCAGCTGTCTTTCTTGTGAGACTTCCTCTGTAATTCCCTAGGTCCACCCAGTACCAGTATGCAGACTTTCGCTTGTAGACTGAGTCTTGTGTTGAATACAAGATTAAGTGACACATATTCATTAAGTGGTATAATGTATACTGCGGTAAATCAGACATGATCACCTCATAGGTATTTTTTCATGTCTCAAAGGGAGATGTTCTGCATTTTTCTCATACTTCATACCTTTGGGACTGCCTCTTTCAAAATGATTTATTTGTCCAGAGTTATATTGCCTGGTTTGAGGGGAAGAGCAATTTCTGTCATGGTTTTCATATTTTTGTATTCCCTTCCTCAAAAAAGTTCCCCAGACCAGCTTAATAAATAAACAAACCCATAAGTATTTGGTAGGCTGATTTGTATATTTTCTATTAAGTGATTTATCACTTTTGAAAAATAGCTTTGTTAAATTTTTGGTACAGAGATTTAATGCCACATTCTGATTTATTGTAGGTTGCTCTTTACTGTTAAGACATGAGAACAGCAGTGAATGAATCGCCCTTTTGATTGGTTCGGTGAATTGCAGTGTTTAGTGTTGAACCATGCCAGATATACTCTTTGGTAGTAAAGTCCCTTAAAGGACATAGAGGTCATAATCACCTGGGACCAACTAACTGTCTGCCTTACTCTGCAGAATCTCAATTTGAAATGTCATTTCATAGTAGTAATGTGAAATATTGAGGAAATCTCATGACAACATTATAGCCCAAACACTTAGAGTGAATGGAAGACATAAAAATAGTTGTGTAAATAGAATAGAATTATGTTCACATGCATGTCTAGAGAAGGTCCATTTGCTGCTGGAACAGTAAGCCATTGTAAGATTGTCATTCATTTGAGGCAATCGTTTTCCATGGAACACTTCCTTGTCCATTCAGGTCCCTGGGAACTTGTTCTGCACTAGTTGAATGAAATAAGGCCTTATTGTTAAAAGTTTAATGATGTCATTATGACCACCCAGGTAAGAAATGTGGTAAAAGCCCTTGGTGGGATGGAGTCCATCAGGAGTCTTAATAAAATGTAAAGGGAAATTTTGATTAAACTTTATTGTGGTTCTTTATATAGTTTTCTAGTAAGTTCAGGAACAAGATTTGCACTTATAATTATTGTTCAAGAAATTGCCCTTAATTGCTGGTTCAAATTTTTATCTCTAGGCAGTAAACAATCTTCACTTCTTTTATGCTTTCTATATTGAAGAGGATGTTAACCTAAGAGTGAGTAATATGTTGGGTATATGTGTGTGGTCTGAGCTAGGGTTTTATTGTGCATCTTTTATTAAATATCAATTATGTTCTTAGTATGATGGGCATTTTTAAATGGAATTTTTGTTTGACCACTACTTGGTTTCTTAATGAAACTCCAAATTAGAGATCATAATTATAATCAAGCTTTTTTTTAAAAAAGGCATACTCAGCTTAATGTCTTATGATCAAGATAGTGGCAGTCCACACATCTGTTAACACTAAAGCTGCATTGTAAAATGGCACTCATTATTGAGCACCATCGTTTTAAGGTCACGAGGCCACCATACGCCTCCTGCTGTTGTCCCTCATCATAAACTTCAAATATTCCCATAGTGCACACTTTAAAAGTTCCTTAGTTTAATTAACTGAGACTGAACAAGCAAAGAATTCCAAAATAAGGAGGCCAGGTATACCAATAACTCCTTCGCAATAGTTGGGTTTTTTTATTGCAAGCAATGAAATTTGTGTATAACCTAGTATTCCCCCTACCTCCACAAGTATTTCGAAGTAAAGTTAAATACCAAGAGACACACTTTATTTACACCTATGCATCATGTATTTCACCTTATGATGTATTATGTCATTTGTTTGTTGCTTGTATCACATAGGACTAGGTATCTTTAGACCAAATCCAATTCCAAGTCCCAGTTGATTGTGTGTGTGTTCTGTGTTGCTGGGTTAGAACTAACTTACAGCAACCCTATAAGTTTTAAGGAGTGGTTTTACCAGTTACTCCCCCAGTCAGTTTCCATGGCTGAGCCAAGATTCAAACCCTGTTCTCCAGAGTCCTAGTCTGTCACTCTATCCTTTACACCACACTAGCACCCACTGAATCAGTGACACATAGAAAGTCAAAATATGGATTCTATTCAATTTGTTTCCATTTTGGAACAATGATTTTTGAGTGTTTTAAAGATAATGATGTTACAAGAAGTTAAAACTCATTTTGGCTTCCATATATGGATTTTGCACTTTCTACTTTTTATATCACTGATTATGTGACTTGGACAGGGAAAGAGATCTTTCATATCACATTTTACCCTTTCCTTATACTAACAGGTTCTGGGTGGTGGTGGTGGTTTATACTGGAAGCTAATGACAAAGAGACTTCTCCCAAAGCTCCAGCATGCCTAGTCCCCAATCTGGGCCGCATAAGGCCTTAGAGCTCAGTGACTATGCTGTCATTCATATCTTTAATCCTGATTTGCAGCATCAAAAGAAGGCCAGGCAGCAACTCTTTTTTTTTTTTAACATTTAATCTTCATTTCTGTTCACTTTCTCACAAAAGCAGGGGATCTGTTAGCCTTTCACACACTGGCAGCTAATTGTGTGTGGCTGTCTCAAACCATGTGAGAATTAGTAGTTATATTATCAGGGGAAAAACATATCTGCTCTTTTTCTGTAAGTATTAATTTATAGGCAATTGGAACATCTGTCCTAACCTCTTGAGACAAAATGTCTTGCTGTTGATGGCTACTCCATGTGGTAGGTTGGATTTAGTACAGTCTCTACTGAATTATGTTGCTTTCTTTATGTGATATTGTTGGTAGTGGGTAAGGTTCGAAGCTTGCTTTCCTCATGGCTGAAGAAGGCATTCACCCAATTGAAGTAAAGCTGGTACTCCTTAAATAAATGAACTATTGAGGAGAGAAAACTATGAAGCACTGTGAATTATTCAAAGGAAAGGAAACAGATATTTGTTATGTTTGGTAACTGTTCATCTCATTTTGTTGCATTTATACATTGATCTTGCATTGCCCGTATTATTCAGATATTTACTCTACTTTTTCTAGGCTGTTTGTGTAGTATTCAACATCTAAAAGTAAACCTGTATAGTTTCCACGTTGCTCATTAAATTTTTCAAATAAATTTAGCTGTGTGACACATTACTGAACTTCAGAGGTAGTATTAAATAGCTTCATATGTGCCACTGGGTTTGGGCTATTGTCTGAGGTATACTTTGAACAGAAAATGTTCAATAAGGTTAATAAACATAATTGATATATAGAATAACAGGACATAGTAGGTTGTTACACGTGTGTCAAGCTACATTTCCTTGTCTGGTGTACCCTGCATTTGCAAGGCGGAGGAAACCCTGCTGAAAACAGTGGAACATTATCTTGACACAAATCATTAATTAATGTCCCCTTGCACAAGGACCACAAAAGAAGCACCATGCACAGAGCAGACCGTTCTGTGCTGTGTTAGGCCCCCAAAAGATACTGGACAATATATTAGAAACAGGATTTCCTGAAGGCATTCTGTGTTATTTTGAGAAGATGGTGCTACTAATATAACTAGAGATGGGCTATTCATATTCATATTCCTGGGGTGCCTCAGGTGCCATGGAGGTCTGGTCCCTTCCCTTCCTCCCAAACCGGCTGGTCCACTCACCCTTCAGTGTGTGGCACTTAGCTCCTTTGTCACCATCGCACCAATCACAGAAGGAACCTGCTTGGCTCTTCCCTGCCTCCCCATGCAGCCGACCACTCTGGCACAGGGAGCCCCCCCCCCTGCTCAGCTGATAAGTGGTTGGCTGCATGGGGAGGCGGGGAAGAGCTGGCCGGGCTCCTTCCGTGATTGGCACAATGACAACAATGGAGCCAAGCGCTGAATGGTGGGTGGACTGGCCAGTTCTGGGGGGAGATAATGGACCTCTGTGGCACTGTGACAGCCCAGGGATATGACTACGAACAGTCCATCTCTAAATATAACATCTTCTGGCATCTTAAAGCATAAGAACAGTTATTGCAAATAAGAATTCAGAGACTGTAGTCCACATTTGTCATTCAAATGCCTGCCTGGTTTTACAATTGCCAAGGGTGGCAATTGTAAAACCGCTTTTTAAATATTTCACATACCTTGAAATCCCTATTAGGGTTGCTATAATTAGAATGTTACTTGGCAGCATGTGACGACAACTTCATTGTAAAGCAGTTAGTATCAGTACTAGTATCAACACTAGTACTGTTGCTGTGATGATTTATGCTGCTTTATACTCCAGGACAGAAAAGCTGAATATAAAGGAAATAATTAGATAAACTAACATGTTTTTGAAATAATGTTGCTACCTGCATTGATGTTTGGGCCAGTGTCATGTATATATATTTGTTATTCCAGTGATGGGGTTTATAATGAAAGAGCCTTTACTACTAAATATCAGCTTTTCAAATGTTAAAAAGCAGTCTCTTTTGAAAGTATCAGTATCTCCCACCATATGTAAAGATGTGTAGAAATAACTAATATTTCCATTCAGGGACATGGAAGGATGTATACTGTTCTGAATGAGACACTGGGTCTGAGCAAAATTACTTCTCAAACTGAATATATTTTTTCACTCTAGCAATTTCAACAAAAATAGGTCATTCAATAAACGTCAGTAAGGCAGGAAAGTAAGTTAAATGTCACATGGAAGAGGCACGTATGCATACATTTGTGAGGCACTCTAAAAGCTTTTATAGGTAACATGACAAAATATATTTTTTAAGATCAGTCTCTAGTAATAAATGAGTGTGATAACATTAAATTATCAGGATGTTTTCTAGGCTGCCTACTTGTTTATGTAAAAGACCCATCAATGATGTTGAATTGTGGAGAGAGAGGGCTTTAGTCTTCCTGAAGTACACTTGAAAAGGCAACCGGGTTAGAAACAGATTGACAAGTGCATTATAAAATTGATGTGGATTTAATAAAAGTAACCTAATAGAGATGACTGTTTTTGTTGTTGTGACTGTACAATGTCATGCCATCTTCAGACTAACACCTTTTGAGTTCATATCATGTTTTCATGTCACAATGCTTTTCAGCATATTTTGAAATACAGTTATAAATCGGTTAGGTTTAATTTTCCCAGCTAAAGATGATATTTTGCTTTTATAATAGGATAATGATGTGCAAATTTTTGAAATAAGCATTTTGTAGGTTTTCCCCCACCTTTGCTCATCCATTCCCTCATCCATTTTAAAAATTAGGCGAATGAGCAAGAAGGGTATTGCCTCGCAGAAATCCCATTGCCACAAGCAGTAAATAGCTTTTGGTTGGAGATGGTAGAATCTATCAAGAAACAATCTAGTGAGCAGTTCAGGTAGCTTTCACATGGGAATCCAAGTTTATTTTTATAAATTCTTAGTCAGGCCAATATTTCTAGTGTTAGAAAATTCATTTCAGTGGTAAAAACAGCACTACAGTCAATTTAATTTTAGCCATACAGGTTTCAATACAATCTGGAAAAGAAAGATGTGGTGATTTGGGGTAGGAGGTGAAATTTGAAATGTGACTGTTACTCTGGTGCTTGGGCCTCCAAGTTGAGAATTAAGTATTTTTAGACACTAGTCTCCTTCAAACAAACCTACTTGGATTTGAAAGAAAACACATATCAGCATGTCTCCTGAGCTGAATATTTTTCTTGTAACATAGTATACAGATGCCTCCCTATGGCATGATGGACTTCGGAAGGAAAATATTAAATTATTTTTTAATACAATTGTGAATTTATTCACTAAGCAAGTGGTACATGTTTTTGTGCATAACCAGGTTTGTAATGTTTCCTTCCTGCAATCTTTTTAGTGCCTGAAAAGCTGCTACTGAAGATCAGGATCATATAGCAGAAACCCCTTGTAAATGCAGCATATGTCCCATTATAGATACCATGTAGCACAGTAGGACTGCGCTATATGCAGGGGATCGGTTCCAAGCTCCACCCCCACCTCACAGATGCTGAAAACCCACAGATATAGCAACCCCTACATATAGCATTATCTCTGGTTCCCTCTAGTGGTCAGTTCTGGTAATATAGCTCGGGACTGTGTATTTCTGGGTTTTTTAATTTTATATTTTCAGGCAGCAGATAGCTGAAACCGCAGGTACTGATCCCGCCAATACAGCAGTCCTACTTTATGTGTGTTTGCTTTGTCATTGTTGACAAGTGTGTGTTTTTACAGCAAATTAACTTGGTTTGTGATCTAATTCACTTCTACGTTTAAGAAGCCATTACAACATAAATCAACTTCCTGCGAACACCTGAACAAGCTTTATTAGAATTACTGACAGATGTTAAAAGGTACATCTGTGCTGTTGTGGTGCCTCCATTTTCATTGAGTGCTTGTAGAAATTCCTGATGGACACAGTGACTGTAAAGTGAAACGCTTTTCAAGCATTTTGTCTCTTCAAGTGTTAAAGGTAATTTTTAAAGAAAATCTGTGTGGTAATCATCTGATAGAGATAATGTAACAAAACCATTATGCCTGCACTTACAGTCCTGTGAGGTAGGACCAGTTGCCAAGTATCTTTTGTCTAAAATCTGTGGAGGTAGATTTACTATCAGCCACATTTTGAATATTTCTTTTAAAACCAAATGTTTCTCTGTAGGGTTCTGGGTGACTCACAGAGGGTGAACTCTAAGCTTAGGATCATTTGATTTTCTGTGAAATTGCACCTGGAATGTATGTAGAAATGCAAATAGAAATTTTCAGCTGTTCAACCATATTTGCAGAAAGGAAGCGACGAATGGGAGGAGGAAGCAGTTATATTTGTTACAGATAATCAAGTAATATCACTACATTTTCTTTTGCAGTTACTATGCACTTACATCTTGTTCTCATTTGTATGCTGAATACAGATGGTAGTAAAAGTTAAACACAGGTTTGTTTCTGCTCATATCTCTCTGCTAATGGAATAGACAGCACTGATGAATGAAACCCATCCAGCTTGTGCTCCCCAAACCGCTTTTCGAGGATTCTCCTACAGATTCAAGGGGTAGGAGGAGGGCGAAAGGGGGAGGAAAGGCAGGGAGATTTTATGAATGGAAGTCTTTTGCATAACAATAGATGTAGCCCAATGTGTTTACCTTTTTTCCATTCTACTTTCTAGCAATTAGGTTTCATGCAACAAAACACATAAAGCTCTACATATTTGCATGCAATGTGGAGAGAGAGCTGCTTTGGAAGTAGTACATACTTTCAAAGTATCAGTTAAGTGCTGCTCCTGGCCAGGATCCAAATAGATACTTCATGCTATCTTGAGGACTTGCATTCACCATTGGGATTTTTCTAAAATTTCAACAGTAGATTTCAACTCAACCCCTCGCCTTGTATATTTTCTCTCTCTCACGCACACACAGTTATGTGTGTTGCAAGGCAGGTATTTGTGAAAAACTAGCACAGCCCTGCACACATGGAGCACGTTGAATACTTCTTTGTATCTTGGCTGTTCTATGGCATAAAATAGTAGTTAGTAACTATACAAGCAAAGTCAAAGGAGTTCAGGATTGGGAAATGATTGGTCTGAACATTTGTAACATTAAACCAACCCATGTTGGTGTTTGGTATGTATTACTAGCTGTACAATTTAGAACTAACTCTGTGGATTATTTTCGGATGATCAATATCAGTTTTTTATTTATTTATTTATTTATTTAACTTATATGCCGCCCAGACTACCCAAAGGTCTCTGGGCAGCTTACAACAGTTTTTGAGGTTGCAATCCGGTATACAAGTATCAGATAGCAGTTCATGTGGAATTTAATAGGAATGGTTTTTGAATAGGCAGATATAATATCTAGTTGTTAGTGAAACAAACATTCAGAGTTGTATGGAATAAGATCATAGAGATAAATCTTTACATTATTGACCTGTGGCTCTCCATCACATTGCAATTGAAAACTAGTGTCTTGTGCTTTAGTACTTCATTCCAAGAACTATTCTTTGGAGAAACACATTATACATCTTGCTAATTATAGGTGCTTTTCAGTGTGTGGCATTAGTTTTTGAAGAATTGTTTTAAGGAATAAAAACTCTGTTGATTTGATTGCAGTAGATTTCAAATAAGCCTCATTGCCTATTTTCCTGGAAATCTTTTTGCCTACTGGTTTTGGGGACAGGTCAGTGTTTTTGAAGCTTATATCTGTCACCATTACTGAAGTCTTAGTGTGTCCTTGAACCTGTTCAAAACAGTACCCTCATATTGGCCATTTTAATCTTTAGTTTTCTTTTCATTAGTCTCTGTTGCATATGTTCAAAAATTAAAAGATAACTTATAGCTTCAGTCTTCAATTTTTTTTACCACAAAAGACCATTTTAAACTAATTCACTGTTAAAAATTGACTTTTGTGGTAAGAAGAGGGCTTTGAAGTTCGAAACTAGTATAGATGGTAAATTACATTGCAAAGGGGGAAATTGCAAGTTCATATAAATCTGTCATTTTCCATTTCTAGTTATTGTTCAACCTGTGTAATCAAGCTTAGTTGATAGAGTATCTCTCGTTCAGGAAGCAAAGCATGGCAACTCCAGAAAGTTGTTTTTTCATGCTCAGGAGATTCCATGGGAATAGAGGTATATGTAAATTAAATTTTATAAATAAAAATACTTTTAAAAAAACACACTGGCCCTAACATGTCTAGTGGATGTGGAATGTTATGATATCAGAGAAGCAGGTAAAGAAAGGAAATTGTCTATCCGAAGCTACAGATAACTTGCGATGAGTATCCTCAATGGGATATTAGCATAGGTGATACATGCTGAGATCATCTCACCCTTTATCTTCAATACATGATGAAACAAACAGGAAAATAAACTCTGCTTCCTTCTCTCCAGAATCTCTATCTTCCAGAACACTTCTGTGAGAGACCTTTTGTGCTATATAGTAGAAGAATACTAGCTTCAGTGTGTGAGTGTGTGATGAGGGGTGTCATTTCCTCCTTTCTGCTAGCTGATCTTTAATGCCCAAATAAATTATAGCTTATGTTCTCAGCTGACTGGATCCTTAAACTGGAACACTCCTTTTAGGGCACCCTTCTTCAGCTTGGTTTTCTTCCAGATTCTTTGGGATTTCTTCTCTCATCAGCCACAGTCACCATGACCAGTGGTCAAAAATCCTGGGAGTTGTACTCCAAAAATTTGGAGGACTTCAGATGGAAGAAGAATGTTTTAGAAGCTGGTGGTGGTGGTGGTAAGAGAAACATTTTGCTATATATCCCTTTTGTGAGTACAGTAACCAGTTCACCTGCCAAGAGTTACTACTAGTGAGGTTTTGGCCCCAAGTGACTATTCAGATAGAGGGGATTACAGTATTGCTGAAATTCTTGTTTCTTCCGATCTGAAGTGGAGACCCTGGGGAACAAGTGACTTGACAATGACTGTGTTCAGATGTAGCAATAAGTCAGAGTTGCTTGATACCCCCACCACCACTGCCAGTCCTCCTTGGCTTCTCCTGCCTAACCAAGAATAGTTAGAAAGCTGGTTGTTAAGTTTGGCTATTCCTGTGAGAAGCCAACTGACAACATCTGGGAAGAGTGCATGAATGCCCTGGTGAACACTAAGCCAGAATTCTCAGCGGTTTTGACTGATCATTGCATCCAAATGGAGATACTGGCTCGTATCCTCTTGCCTGGTTGTGCTGGTGTAAATTGTGATTAATATTTGCAAATCTGGTCTTTTTCTTTCACACAACTCTTTTTTCTTAAGCTGAGATGTGCGTCTCATTCTTTTGCAAGTGGTGCACTTGTAACTCAGCTCTGATAATTTATTAATTTTTGTAGTTACTGAAGCTGGTCCAAGGATTTTCATTTTATAGTTGCAGCTCCCCTAAGGACTTGGTAATGACTTTTTGAGGAGTGTGAAACACATGTAATATTTGAATCGTGTGCAAAATATCTGAATGCAGTTTCCCATTTTATTTGTAAGTAGAAATGACTTCTGAGAATGTTACTAATGTTGTACTCTGTGGAGATGTTTCTTACCTTACAGGAAACATCAGTGCAGAAAGTTCAAGGATGCTGCATCCTGTTGAGCAGCTGGGTGTTACTATTTTCTGTTCTTATTTCTTGGTTGGTTGACTCGTAATTGACAAATCCATAAAAACAGGAAAAGCGTTATCTTTTGGACAATAGAGTAACTTGGCCTAAGATTTTAAATCTCCTTATATCAGGAACTGTTTCTCAGTACTATTGCATTATGACATCTCCCCTCCCCGTATGCTTTCTCAAAGCTCTTAGCTTCTGCCAGACAGAAGAGGTGGCATTCAGATTGAGAAAAATGCATGCAGTGAAGTGTAGCTGTACCATTAGGAAGAGAGAAGCATCTGTCTTAAGCAGCAGCTACTTCAGGGTGAACAGCAATGCAAAATTGCCAGAGGAAAGAACTGTGTGTGGCATGTGCCTCCTAAGTTACTCTTCTGCCTTCAAGTGCAGTAGCAGATGCTGTCCTCTAAATAATGTTGAAGTAAGATTCAGCTGCCAGTCCTTATACATTGGCTGGTATCCTGTTGCTTAGTATAAGCCAAATTGTAATTTTCAGTCCATTCCTCCCTGCACATATGCCCCAAGAATCACAGCAGGGAAACTTTGTTTACCAGTGAAGAACAGACCAAAAATTATGTTTTGATTTATGCTAGGTAACAGAAATTTGGCCATTGTACATATAAAATATGGATACTATCTTATTTTTTGTCTCAGGCTACCAGATGTGTTGACCTGGCTTTGCTTATGATCATCACTACTCTGTGGTTAAAGTATTAAACATACAGTGCAGCCATGTGTCATAGCCACATTGAGAAATAGTGATCCCCAATCCTGGTGTGTTTTCTCTGTAGTTCTGAGAGTTTGAGCTTCCCATCATAATTTGTGGAACAGTAACAAACCCCTTTGCTTAAGAAACTGCCACTTCTTTTTTAATTGCATTTGAAGGATTAGAGAGAGAATGCACGTTTCTGTTTTTGTTTTACATTTTTATGAGCTGTAGGGCAGGGGTGGGCAATTAATTTCTATAGGGGGCCACATGAAAAATCTGAACTGTGTTCGGGGGCCGAACCAACTTTACTTAAAAATAAAATGAAACAGTGATGTTATGATTGTTTTTATTTTAAACTTGTTAATCTTCACAAATACTAAAGAGGTTTTTTGTGGTATGTTAAAGATAAGCAACTGATCAACTTTAGACAAAAAGCTATAAATGGTTTTGATGTCCGGCGGGCCGGACAGGAGCGGCTCACGGGCCATATGTGGCCCTCGGGCCGCACTTTGCCCAGGTCTGCTGTAGGGTATTATGGTTGCATCATTAATATGTCCCCTTCCGACAGTGCTTTACATTCTGTTTTGCTTGTCCTATTCTATGTAAGCACCTGTGAAGGAAAGACAACAATCTGTTTTCCTGGGCTTAGTAACAGTTCATAAGTTCTGTATCATCTGCATCCCCCTTTAAATGATGTTGTACATTAAGATAAACATTTCCTTGTGGGTGCCTGTCGTGTCCTTAACATTCTGACTGCTCAGCCAAACACTTCTCAGTGTCATGATCTTGAAACATCTCATGGAATTAAATAGTTCTTAGGAGCTAAAAGGTGAAGAAAAACATAATGTCCACTTAAAGAATTGAGGAGCGAAATGTTACGGCCCCTTTGTTTAACTGAAGAGATGATGTAGAACACCTGCTTTGCATGTAGCAGGTTCAATACCAAGATCTTTTTTTAAAAAAAAATGTTTGAGAGAAGGGCCATAAACTTCTGTTTCTGAGACTCTGCTGATAAAGAAAGATTTGTACCATTGATATAAGGTAGATTTTAATAAGAAAAAGTATGGCGGGGATATGAGACAAAGTAATAGACATAGGAAGGGTGTTTTTTTTGTTATTTTTGTAAAAAGATTGCTTTTGCAATATGACGAGGCATCTAATCCCAGAATCAGATGGTAAGAACACTTGTTGCTGTTTTTCCCCTAAAAAGGCGTGCATTAAAAATAAACCAGCCTTCCATGCTAGCTTTCAGTGGACCTCTGTACCATATACTATTCTTTGTTTGTTTAAATATTTGCCGAGTCTTCATTTGAAATGATTCCCATAGTGGCTTACATAGGGCAAATGGAAAATAGTTCCTTTCTATCGACTTACAGTCTGGAAAGGAAAAGAATAACACAGAAGGAAAAAGTGGTGAGGAGCGAAGAAGAAACTAAGAACAAGCAACAGTTCTGAAAATTACAAAGAAGTTCTTGCAATGGTAGATTTCCAATTCTTAAAGGCATCAGTCACGACATTTGAAAATTGAAGCTGTTATGTTTCTGAAACTGGTATCAGAAATGCTTTTTTCTCCACTGTGGATTCTGTGAGTGGCTGAAATCCTGTTGCTTAGAATAGTAGGTTGCAACTATAGTAGTCCCATTGTATCAGTGGAAATTATGTAAGAGTTGACTCATCAAATTCTCATTGATTCAATGAGGCTATTCTAGTTGCAATTTACTATGCTAAACAATGGGATATCAGCCAGTATAATGAAATATAAACATGCAGCTCAATATGAAAACTTATGGTAACTCTATATGTTTGAGCAAGAAAATCCAAGATTTCCTCCCTTCATTCTTCTTAGTAAGGATGCTCCTTAACTTTCAAATGACAAGTGTTCTTACAGGTGGGGTGACCAGATGAAAAAGGGGACAGGGTTCCTGTACCTTTAATAGTTACTTAGAAGAGATCATTTCAGTAGGTGCATCTTTCAATACAAACTATTCCTGCTGAAATGTTCTCTGCCATACAGTTACTACAGATACAGAACCTTGTCCTCTTCTGGTCGTCTTATTTACAAGTAAAGCACAATCTGTGATCACTCTTCATGGCAATCAATGCTAGGGATCATTTTGCCATTCTGCTAAGGATAACAGAATAGTCATCCATGCTACACACATTGAAAAGCAAGATATCAGACACCTACAAATTCTGATTTGAGAGTTGTGCTCCTTTTCCTTCTCTTGAATGTATATTGTTTCTGTATACATTCTCAGATTCTGCAGTATTAATGTTTTGACTGAATATTAACATTTAATGGAAGAACTAGGCTTTCCCAGCTTTTCCTTCCCATGGAATAGCTGAAAATCTGCTTCTGGGGATTTGAAGATCCTTGGGAATGGCATGGGTTGCCCTACAGGAGGCTGTAGGTAGAATTGGCAGAAACTGTCCCCTCCCTTATGTGAGCAGAGGAACAGCTTAGTATCCAAGTCATCATCTTTTGCACATGGCAGACATCTTCTTAACCTTTCCATATCTTGACTCCCCTTGTTAGCAGCTTACACTGCTTGACGTAAAATGGTATTAAAAATTGTTAATAAAAATATTGAGAGAAGCAGTATTTTTTTAAGGAGGGGGGAGGAAAAAGTAGCATCCTATTTAGTAGCAAACTGTATGTTAGCTTGGCGACTGTCATTTCAGTGGACGGCCTCTTTAGAGAAGAGTGGGGAAGGTTGCCATGCCAAGGTCTTTCTGTGGCCTCCCAGAAGATTGTCAACAAGTTCCGCAGGCACAGCTGCCATTCAGTGGACACAACGTCCTTGGTCCTGGCCTATCAGGCAGCCAGATGGTATATTTCAAGGGCCACGTTTGGTCCAAGCATTACCATTTGTTGGTTATGGCACACATTTTTGTTAATTGCTCTTTGCCATAGAAACTTTTATATATTACTTCAGACAAGTCAGTTTATTAGCTTGGGGTAATATATGGTAGAACATAAACTTGTTTTGCTATAAAAATTCCATTCCATATGTAAGTTCTTAGAAATAATTTTTAAAAGGTGAATGCTAAGGCAGTATGTAGGGGCTGATTAAATTTGAATTCAAGCTTTCACAACAAAAGTTCTGCTGTTCTCTGTGTGTTTTCTTAAAGTTGCCATTCAAGGTTATTAATTCCAACTCTTGCATCTACTATATTTTATAAACCTTTCAGCAGAAACTGTAATATCAAAGCAGTAGGTAATTATTGTTTTGCTGGTTTGAGATCCTATTCAAGAGTTCATGCAGCTTTAAATTGTGGTCATATGTTCATAATTATGAATCCTGTGTGGAAAATAAAAGAAGCTACTGCAGGGGTCCTTCCTGAGAGTTATTAGTGAATGCATGCACTCACTGTGAGATTGAATTTCTAGTTATATATCTTTTTGTCATAAACTTTTTATACCCAAACTGAATAATTAGTTCATCTTCTCATATACATCCGTTGTCTTTTGTTTAGGATCAAGAATTGTAATATTTTTAAAACACCGTTAAAACCTTCTTTTCTACAGACTTGCTCTTCCTTTCTAACCAGATATTCTTTGTTTTGTCTTGTTAACTTTCCCCCCAGATATGTACGTGTCAGGCCATGTTTATTCATTAGGCAAAGTGCATGTTTTTTAAAGTTTAAATTAGAATATTTTTAGCTTGAATTATTTTGTATTTTGCTTCTTGTGGCTGTATTAAGAATTTAAATACCTTTTGGCTACTTCTATACATGTGGCCATCAGGATATGACCCCATGCAAATGAGTTCACCACAGGTAATCTATTTAAAAGCACTATCACTTATGCTATGACACTCTTCCCCTGCCCCCAGCCTACAGCTGGTTATTACCAGATGGTTCAAAAATCTGCTTAGTTCTCTCTAGAAATCTGTAGCTAATGTACTTGGGTCATTTTAATGGCATAGAGTAGTTTTTAGCAATGGAAGGTCTAGGGAGTGCTGACAGTGTCCTTTAACACTGAGCAGCACTTGCAGGATGATGTAGTTATTTCCTTGGAATTGATAATGGAGCACAGATAGAGATGATGCCCCATTTGTTGAATTAAAGGCAAAGGGAGAAAATGATCATACATTATGGCTTAGAAGGAAAAGAATGCTTATCCCTTTGATCTGAAATAAGGTTGTTTCCAGGTGGTACATGTTCCTTTACTTCTGTAGTCAGTTGCTTTGACTTTCTGTTTTGGGTGAAATATAACAACTTGAATTGATAAAATTGATTTTAGTGGATACCACTGTTGAATAGTTGCCAGTATTTAAAAAAAAAAGTACCAGAACCTTTCACTGCGAGTGACAATTTGCTCAGCATATTGGATAGCCTATTCCTTGCCGTACTCATTTTGAACTTGCAGCTTTCTTGTAGAAGAGCATTGAAAAACATGTGTCCCCCCCCCTTCTAAATTCATACAAAAGAATCTGCCACATTTGACCACATTAATCCTGGTCCACATCTAGACAAGGAGCAGAGCTTGGAAAAGTTGCTTTTTGGATTTCAACTCACATAATTCTTGGTTTGCAATTCCCAGAATTTTTATAGCCCCCAAATGTAGCTTTCTATATCTTTCATCAAGGGTTGCTGAAAGCAGAACAGGAGCCCAAATTACTTACATATTAAGCTGGAGTAAAGATTCACATGAGCACATTTGCTCCTTTATGTATGTTGCCTGTTTCTTTCATATATAGTTCAGAACCAATTCACACATGCTCGTTTTTAAAAATGTACATGCCAACAAACATGCAACTTGCCATGCACAGAAAGTAAGTTGTGAGGTAAAATATATGTATTCCAGGTTTGTATACATATACTTGATTCCAGCACTTTTCCAAGTGTAAAAGGATACAACAGAGATGGGAATATTTGTGTCTGCAGGTATAGCTCTGCCTAGAATTCCTGTCAGCCCCATTCAACATTATCCACCACCTTCTGGGTAAACTGTTCCATTACCAAACAGCTCTTTCTGTCAGGAAACTCTTTCTAATATTTAGTCAAAATCTCCTTTCTTGTAATCTGACTCTTATTTGTTTGGGTTTTACTGTTTGGAGTTACAGAAGACAAGCTGGCTCCATCTTCAACATGATATCCCTTTAAATATTTGAAGACAGCTGTTATATCACCTCTCAGACTTCTCTTCTCAGGACTAAACATACCCAGCTCCCTCAACCATTCCTCATAGAACTTGGTCTTCAAGTCCTTCCCCATCTTAGATGCCCTTCTCAGTAGGAGTTCTGTTTCACACTATAACCTTATTCAGAAGTTTTATAAAAGGGTTAATCTCACTCCAGGGACAGGGGGAGCAAATTAGCTCCGCCTCCTTCAGTTCTTGCTTGTGTGTGTAGGGCTAAATCTGAACAGGAGAGCAGTCTTTGCATCTGGGGATCTCTATGTAACTTGGAGGGCTGATCTTTCAAGGGGTCTGACTGTCAAGAGCCCCCACAGGTAGACGCTGCTGTTCTGTTCAGCTTTAGTTCTCCGCAGAAGACAGCTGGAGTGGAGGAGCAAGACTATTTGTTCTCTTTGCTCATGTGCTAGAGTTAATCCTTTCATTGGATGCCTGAATCAGGTGATTGTGTGTAAGACAGGGTGCGTTTTCCCCAGCATATATCATATACTGTACATTGTAATTCATGAACTGAGACTATGAACAACTCTGTAATGTTCAAATATTGCTATAAATTCTGAGTGAAAACTTTGTAAAATCACCATTCTTGATAGCTTTTTCCCCTTGTAGAATCAGCATTGAGACAGTGAAGCCAAGTGTGCATGTGAAACAGTTCTTGTGTATATTAATATAATTGCTAATTATTCAAGATTTAATTAAAGATAGGCAAAGCGCTCTTTGTTTTTTAAAATTAATTTAATGATTTTATTTGATTTTAATAACATGGAACCAAACTTGTACAGTAGTTCCGTTTTTGTAGAGTGTGTGAGCAGGATTCAGTTTCAGAAAATAAATAATTCAGGGTTTAGGTAGGTGATGTCTGTGTGAATAAATATTAAGCTTGAATCAACTACTTCACTGACATCACACAATGTAAGAGAGAGAAAGAAAAAGATAGGAAGGTTTTTAATAAATGGATTCCTTTTATGAAAAACAGATATAAGAAGACTATTAACCTCTCATAATTCACATAGTGTAAGTTAAGAGATAATAACTCTTGTGTGAAGGTTGCTTGTGTTTTTAAGCATAATTTTCTAGCACTCTGATTGTATTTATAGTACTTCAGAGATCTTTGGGGATTATTGGAGGCATTTAAAGTAATAATTAATATTACCCTGAAGGAAGGCAGGGTTCAAAACAGATTCAGACATACGTAGTCTGGATCTATTTAACTAAATTGGATTTAAATTGGTTGTGACAAATGTCTACTCTGACTCACTTGTAGTCATAGGTAGAATAGACCCATTGAAATCAATGTCCCTTCTACTTGGATGGCTCCACTCTACCTATGACTAAGTCTGAATACAATCCATACTCTTATTTAGTACCTTTCATTTAATTATGATATGTTTCATCCAACTGATGATCAAAATGTGTTCAGGTCTACAATGTATGTTGTATTATAACTTATATAGAACCATAGAATAATGGAGTTGGAAGGAACCTATACTTTAAAGCCGTTGAGTCCAACCACTGCTCAGTGCAGGCACCCAGATCAAATTGCATACCTCCGTGCACCACATCTGCCCTCTCCTGAGCCTTGTTTTTGGGTGGGTGGGGAGCTCAAAGGCTACAACAGGGAGGGAAGGAGAAGAAAGCTCTGTAATTCTGCTGCATTACACTTTGAATTTAGGCCATTATATTTGGATTCAAATCATGTCAAGTATCAGTTCTTGTAGACTTTTGTTTCAAATTCCTAGCTTTGATGGCACTTTTCAATGAGCAGAGGAGGTCAGAATCAAATTTAAATGTTACCTTGAACTACTGTAAAGCCAAGTTAGCCGTGGCTCCCCTGGGTGCTTCAAAACCAACACATTTCTGGAATGAGTAGAGATTTCTAGAAGAAATAGAAATAGACTTCCTGTTTGTTTTGTTATTAATAATAATTATGTACCCTCAAGTCCATTTTGACTTATGGTGACCCTTTTCAGAGTTTTCCTGGTAGAGAATACTCAGAAGTGGTTTACCAATCCCTTCTTCTAGGGGTGCCCTGGGACCCTGCAGCCTGTCCAAGGCTACACAGGCTGACTCTTCCATGATGCACGGTGGGGAGTTAAACTCCTAACCTCTGGCTCTGCAGTCAGATACCTAATTCACTGAGCTATCCAGCCAGTTTTTTTTATATTAATGCTAACTATTTCAGTGCCCTGAACAAACATGAACTTCACACCCAAGGAAGATGATAATGGGTGAAGATGTTACAAAATTTTGCAATGTTGTGTCAGTATGAGACATTCATAAAGTAGCAACATGGTCACAAACCTCAAGGTTCATCAAACATTACCAACTGGACATCAGAGGAAAAGTTGGTGCATTTGGCAGAGCAGTGATTTCATTCATGTTAGCATGACATCCCACCGGTCTCTAAGCGAGCTTGTCAGTCACCCACACATGTTATTCGCAGAGATCATGAAGGACAGCTGTTTACCTCTAATTGTAGTTCTTTGAGTGGTCATCTGTGAATTTACACAACCCACCCATCTCCTCATTCTGTCACAAAACTTGTTTGTTGTTGTTGACAGTGAACTGTGGGAACTGTGGGCTGACTGTTCGGTGTTGGAACATGCACAGTATAGGGAATGGTCTAACTCATTTTAGGCTCTGGACAGTTCCGGCGAGTTTCACACAGGTGCACAAAAAGCACACATGTGTGAATTCACAGATGACCACTTGAAGAACTACAGTTACAGTTAAGCAACCTGTCCTAAGATCAACCACAGTGTGCCAGACTTGGAAAAAACCAACAAGCTGTGGTTATTAAAAAAAGAAATTAAACCATTATAAACACCTTGGGCTGAAGCCTGTTGAGTCAATGGGAGTTTGGTAAATCAGCAACTATGCAAATCCCATTGATTCAGTGAATTTACTTCAGTTGGACTAAGAAGTGAATGTTTATCCCCTTGTGGAAACACCAGAGGGGGGCTGTTGTGCAAACCTGTGGTTGCTGCATCTCATTTCCATTGTAGTAAAAGCATAATTGATCATTGGTTAGAATCCTGTTGGTAATTTATGCTGGCATAAAAGTAATTATACAAATCACAGTGACAGATACTGTAGCTCCTAATTAATGAGTAACCATTCTCATTCCTTGCTGTGTGCCTGTTGCATGACTTGGTCCGTAATGTGAGTTGCAGCTCATGAATTAGTGCCAATTTGCCACTGCAATTTATGCAATTACACCTACACCATTCTAAATCCCCATGCAGATTCCCCCCATGGGATTTTTAAATAGATTCTTATGAGTTACTACTTTGATTTTTTTTTTTGTATTGCTTTTGTTTGTTTTTCAGAGTGGTCTTTATTTGTTTCTTTTAAATATTTGTATACTTACTGGTTTTAGCTTTAAATATTGTCTTTTAATGATATAAACTGTCAGAAACATTTAATTTAAACTCAGGGAAAGCTTCTCCCCCCCCCCCCCCCTTTCATGTTTGTGAGAATGGCTGACAGTCGGATTCCAAAAGATCTCCTGTATGGAGAATTAGTGCAGGGAAAGCGCCCCAGAGGGAGACCACAGCTGCTGAAGGCCTTAGGAATGGACCTCAACAGATGGGAAACCTTGACATCTGAGCGTTCAGCCTGGAGGCAGGCGGTGCAGCATGGCCTCTCCCAATTTGAAGAGGCACTTGTTCAGCAGGCCGAGGCAAAGAGGCAGTCCCGAAAGCAGCAAAATCAGGGAGCTGGACAGGGACAAATTGTATTTGTCTTCACTGTGGAAGGGTTTGTCACTCTCGAATTGGCCTTCTCAGCCACACTAGACGCTGTTCCAAGACCTCTATTCAGAGCATGTTACCATAGTCTCTCAAGACTGAAGGATGCCTACAAATCCATGTTCTAAGGCTCCCTTTTGCCCTGGAGAAGTGTTTGGGAGCCTTGGGACATAGGGGGAAGCCTTAAAAAACTTAATCAATCAGTCAATCAATCAATCGCTGCTAGATTGCTGCTGCTGGGATTAAGGTGATTTTTTAAAAAACAATTATAGCCTCCACTATCTCCGGTTCTCAGAGGCTTCCCCAGGGCAAAAGGGAGCCATAGGTAGCTTCAGAACCAAAAATGGATGGGCAGGAAACTTTCCAAGAATTTAAATAAAATATTTCCAGTGCCCGATCCGGGTTACACTGGCACAAAGTTACACCAAAGGTATTTTGCCCAGCATCAGTTGGCTTGATTGTGACTCAAACCTGAAGAAGTAATTGGTTAATTTGAAATAATTAATTAAAATCAATTGATGGTTGTTCAAAGGGTTTACCATCTGAGCTGAGAACAATTCAGGCTGACATCCTAAAGAAGATTCACATTGGCAGTCAACTTGCTTTTTTGGTATCCGACCTATTCTCATTAAGAGTCCATGCTAATAGCCTGATTATCATTAATATATGCTGTCTGCTACTGACCCACTTTGTTTAGAATGTGCGTTGGATATAAAGTACCATAAGTGTAAGGGTTATAGATTAAAAAATTCAATTTAAAATATTCCCTGCCATCATACATTTTAATAGAGTTTACAGAAGAAGGTCTCTCTACATGTTGCCAAGAGCAAGGTAGTAAACATACTGAATTAAGTGCCAACCTCTTATTGTCATGAGGAGGAATGGCTAATCTGGTCACTGAAATTAATTTTCTTAGAATGGACAGATGGGGTTACTGATTGAGTCAATTTTTGGAAGAGAATGAAAAGAAATTCAAATGCAACTGTAGACTTCTTTTAAAAAAACAACACCACACACAGGGCTACAGCAGTTGAACGTTGAGTTTGCTTTTCTGAAATACAGCAGTGCAGGATCAGTGATAAAGTTTTCTTTCCCAATTTGTAAGAGTAGGGTAAAGCTGATGAGGCAGATTAAGTATTGTTCTGTATTTAACTTCCTTTTCTTGAGAAAATGTAGCTTCCAGTTGAAGTTTAGTGCTAGCAAAACAGAATGGCATGTTTACTGATTCCTCTTTGAATCACACATACTCTGTTGAAATTTCTTCCTCCAAGCAGCTACTAAGGTACTACTTCCTGTACTACTAGGTACAGGAACCCTGTCTTCTTTTTTCATTTGGTCAACATATCTCATACAAGCCTGCCATCATCTGTGATCTTTCCTAGAGGTTTTAAGTCTCACGGCCAAAAGAGGATAGGTGGGTGGGTGCAACAGGTAGCCTTTTTTATAGTGACACTATTACTGTAGCAGTTCCTTCCAAGGGAGATGGGCAGAACCCAAAGCTGCATTGGATTTGAATATTATTTTGGCTTGTTTTTAACAAATGTTTTGTTTCTGTTTTTATTCTGCCATTATGTTGTTGTATTTTATTGATTTTTCATTGTGAATTGTTCTGAGGTTGCAGGTGACCAGATGAATTACTTATAAATAAATATTGAATGAATGGTACTTCAATTGCTGTAGACAGAGAGCACCTTTTTCGGTGTTTTCATTCTTCGGAGTTTTATTCTACAAGGCACAAATCAGAACAGAAGGCATAATTTGCACTGATAGTCTTTTCTGATCCCATCTGCAGTCTTGAAGCACACCTACTCATTTGTTTCTTACTTGAAACTTCCAAGGATTCTTTAGCAGGTTTGGCTCTCAGAAGCCACCTGTATGTCATTTTCAGTTCTTTACTGAATGTGGTTTATGAGGGAGAGTTGCTGCGTTTCATTTTGCAACTGTGATTTTTTTTTCATGTTTCATCTTCGATTCGGCCACATATATCTTTTCTTTAACAAGTTCTTGTGATCGTTAAGCATTTCACATGTCCTTTTCCTCTTTTTTATACAGTTCTAATTATTTTTCTTGGGGTTTGCTTGGAAATATTTTAAGAATTTTTCTTGCTCTTGATATGCTTATTGGGAATGATTGTTTCTCTAAATAGGGCCTCTGAAATTGACCTGGGGGATCCCTCCGTTATTAAATGGTACCTATTTCTCACTTCTTACATGTTGAGACTTAAAATATATTAGGTATTGTATCCAGACTTGTGCAGAGTAGAATTCTGTGAGCTGGATGATCCTGAAAGGTGGCAGGAGATTTTTGCTTATTTCCTCTCTTCCCTGCATATCTTTGCAGCTTAAACTCTGGATGGTGGGAAAGCCTTGCAGAACAATGTGTGAAGACTGCAGGAGGAAGGAGGAATTCACAAAGATCACGATTCCTCCTACCACCACCTTCCAGACAATAGTGCTGGGTCCCCATTCTCTCTGTGAATTGAAGGAGTCATTCAGTTGGCAGAAGGTCACTTCTCAGTTCAACCTTTATATGGCCCCATATACAGTGGTGCCTCGCTAGACGATTGCCTCGCAGGACGAGGAAATCGCTAGACGATGCCTTTTTGCGATCGCTACTGCGCTTCGCAAAACGATGGTCTCCTATGGGGAATTTTCGCTAGACGATGAGGTTTCCCCATAGGAATGCGCCGACTAGTGGTCAAAAGCTGTCAGTGCATTCCGACGGGGACCCGCACTCGCTAGACGATGTTTCCCTATGGGAGATTTTCGCTAGACGACTGAGTTTTCCCTTGGAACGCATTGAAGAGATTTCAATGCATTCCAATGGGAAAACGTGCTTCGCTAGACGATGTTTTCGCTAGACAGCGATCTTCGTGGAACGGATTAACATCGTCTAGCGAGGCACCACTGTACTCCCTGCTGTCATGCTAAACAGAACCTCCATGCTCAGAAATACAGTGTCTCTCTTGCTGGGGAACAACTGTGGAAGAAAACTGTTACCTTCGAGCCCCTGGTTTGTCAGCTTCGTTGAAGTAGCTGGCCAACCACTGTAGGAGAGAGTATGTTAAATTTGATAGATTTTTGGACTGACTGAGCAGGAATTTCCCATGTTCTTTACACAGATTTTAAATATGCCTATTTTCAGATTTCTTGAAATACTGGCCTTCATTCATAGTTAGCATTTTATTAGTAGTGCTGCCAAATATTTCCTTGGAGCAATGACTTTTAAGTTCTTAATTTCAAAACATACATTTGACAATAGATACTAGGCTAGATTTCTCCACACTAATGCCCTCCAGATGTGATAGACTAAGTTCCATCATCTCCAAGTCAGTGTTACCATTGAACATGCACTTGGCAGTCCTATAGCAGTGGTTTTCTTTTCCAATATGCTAGATGTTTACATTATATATATTCAAGGTGTACGTGTTTGTGTTTTCAGACTATAAATCCCAGATTTCTTAGGCAGCATGGCCAGTTATGTAATAGTTTATATCCTTCGGTAAAATGACTTTGATTGCTCTAAAATCCACACACACAAAATTATGGCACACATGAAATATGCAAATGCTCAAGAACGCTGACACTGTTTAAATTAGAAATATTTCTCCTGTATGTGTTCATGGGACCACTCTCTTAAATGGACAATACAACCTTTGAGATGACCTGGAAGATGGAAGAGTGCTTGGATTATACTCCAGACCCCACCCTCAAGAAATGTGGTTCAGCCAGAGTGAAATAAATGACCTGGCACATTTATAACATTGACATAGTCTGATGTTTAGATAAAGATGAGTGCTGCTGAAATAGATTAACAATGTCACTGAACTGCACAGGAGAGATGGCAGAAGATGAACAGTCAGTTGAATTAAAGGGAGTTTTATGTTGGCAGGCTCCTGTCCTGGAAGGTTGCTGCCAATTTTCTTTTCATAATCTTAAAGAAGAAAATAAGAATAAATGCAAATGGTATCCCATCTAATTACAGTAGTTACAGTTAAAAGGAAAAGAGTCTAGAAATATTGATGTGATTTCTTATAATTAGGTAAATAAATAATGTCTTGGGCACTTTCAAAATCATTATGACCATACGGCTTAGAACTTCATGTCGTTCATGACAACTATGGGGCTATTGCAAGTGATATCAGACCCCACTCATGTTGCAGGGCATATACTGGATCTGGTTTTCTGTGGTGGGCATGGTGATAATGATCTGATTGTGGAAGAACTTTCTGTAGTTCCATTGCCTTGGGCAGATCACCTCCTGTTGGGGTTTAGACTTACTGAATGCTTAAAGGAAGCAGCTGTAAAACCTCTGTTGAAAAAGCCTTCCTTGAACCCCACTGTATTAGATAATTATCACCCAGTCTCCAATATTCTGATTTTGGGCAATATATTAGAGTGGGAGGTTGCTTATAACTCCAAGAATGGCTGGATGGAATAGATTATCTAGATCCATTTTGATCTGGCTTTATGCCTGGTGATGTGACAGAGACGGCTTTGGTCACTTTGGTTGATTACCCATACCAGGAACTAGACAGGGGGAGTATGTATGTCTTTTCAGCAGCTTTTGATACCATTGACCAGAATATCTTTCTGAACCATTTATCTGGGATGGGATTTGGAGGAACTGTCTTGCATGGCTCCATTCCTTCCTGGAGGAGCCAACTCAGAAGGTGTTGTTGGGGAACTCCTGTTTAATATCTTGATCTTCGGCCTGTGGGGTCCCTCAGGGTTCTGTTTTGTCTCCCATGCTATTTAATATGTACATTCCAAGGAACCAAGTTCTAAACAAGTGTCTGACATTGGTAGTGGACTGGATTAGACGAAACAGATTGAAACTTAATGCAGGCAAGATAGTGGTGGTCAACTGAAAGGCATATCAAAAAATAGGGATTCAGTCTGTACTGAATGGGGTTATACTTCTCCTGAAAACCCAGGTTCACAGTTTGGGAATACTTTTGGACTCATCCTTGAGCCTGAATGCTCAGGTATCAGTTGTGACCAGGAGTGCATTTGCACAGTTAAAGTAGTGGACCACCTGCACCTGTTTCGTGAGAAATCCATGTTGGTTACTGTGGCACATACCTTAGTTACGTCCTTTTTGGATTATTGCAGCACACTGTACATGGGACTGCCTTTGAAGACTGTTCAGAAAGTTCAGCAAATGCAAAGTGCTGCAGCCAGACTGTTGACTGATGCTGGCTACAGGGAGCATATATTCCCATGTTACAATAGCTTCACTACCTGCTGATCTCTTAGCCCAATTCAAGGTGCTGGTTATGACCTATAAAGTTCAATATCACAAGTTCCCAACCTGGGGGGGTGTCACAAAGTGTTTTCTGGGGGGTTGCCACAGTTATTTTTATGGGATTGTTTTTAGTTGCAATTATTTTTATATTTATTATATTAAATATGGTATCCACAGTGCTGTTCTGTGTTAATCCTCTTGATCCACAGAGGCAATCTAGAGTTCTTAGTTATTTCTGTACCTTTGGGGCAGATTTTTATTTCATGCATGCACATCACTTCCCCTTGCAAAAGAGTTGCTCTAGCTAATTCCCTTTCTATTTATTGATGTCCACCTTTGAAGAACTGAATTTCTACCCTAAAGAGTTTCTGACAGTGGATTTGGAGTAGTCTGGTTTTTTTCTGTTCAGATGCTCACTTTCTTTTTCAGCTTATTTCCAGAGTGATCATAACATTTTGAATTTTAATTGAAAGGACGTTGGTTGCCATGGGAGGCTTGAGGACATATCAGTGCAGAAACAGATGACAACTTGATTGTCTTTAGACATGGGTTTTTCAGAATTCACAGACTACAACCCCCAGAAATGTGCAGGGATCTCCCCACCCAGATTTCTGGGGGCTGTAGCAAAAAATCCTCCATCCTTTTCAGGTACCTGTAATCATGTTCAGCTCAGAAATAATGGCTTCTCTTGGACATGAAGAAGACGGAGGAAATGGCTAAACAAGGCTAATCTTTCTGGAAACTTCAAGTCATTATGGGTTTGGTAATTTCCTGAGAGGTACCCTGTATGGAAAATAATAGGCAGGGAAACTACCAGCCTTACAGTTCCCATAAAACTTAGCCCCACTTAGCCACTTGCTCTGTCTTCATCATTTCTGAGACAAGCCATTATATTTCAGCTGAAGGTGATTGTAGGCACTGGAAAAGTTTGGGTGTTTGTTTTGTTTTGTTTTTGTTTTGTTGGCTAAAGCCTTCAGATGTCTGGATGGGAGAATTCCTGCAAATTTCTTGGGGCTCTAGTTCATGAATTCTGAAAATCCCATGCCTTGTTGCCTCTCCTAAAACAAAACAGTAAAAGGAAACTGGGAACTCTGCTTAGATAAAATTAAGTCTACGGACAAAGCTTTGCAGTTATATTATACACACACGTGTCCAGAGTCAAACGGAGGGATTTATTTGGGGCTCAGCCTTTTCAAAGGGCATAAAGCTTGCTTGCATCAATCCAAACTTCTGTTTCTGACACTGCTCAGGAAACTCACTTTTTGAAAAGCTCAAGCATAAAGTTTCTATTGATTTTCATCTATACTTGTTTTATGCACTGCATTTTAAAAAACAGGGTATTCAGCAAATCTACCATTGCTTTGCAATTTTTAGATCTTGAATGTTCAAAAGCTCATACTACAGTTTGAGTGCTCATGTTTGTTTTCCATAGCACTTCAGAGTTCAGGGGCAGGACAGTGGTGATTCCATTGGGGGAAGTGAGCACAAAAGATAGAGGTGAGCATTCATAGTCAGAGGTTGGAAAAGTTGCTCTATTACAATACAGTTCCCAGAATCTTCTAGCCAGAAAGGCCACAGGCAGTTAAACCTTTGTCAATTCCTGCAGTCAAAATGCAGAGCAAAATTTCCAAGCTCTGTTCATATAGTATATCACAGAAGTGAGTACACCCCCTCACATTTTATAAATATTTTAGTATATCTTTTCATGTGACAACACTGAAGAAATGACACTTGGCTACAATGTAAAGCAGTGAGTATACAGCTTGTATAACAGTGTAAATGTGCTGTCGCCTCAAAATAACACAACACACAGCCATTAATGTCTTAACTGCTGGCAACAAAAGTGAGTACACCCCTAAGTGACAATGTCCAAATTAGGCACAAAGTGTCAATATTTTGTGTGGCCACCATTATTTTCCAGCACTGCCTTAACCCTCTTGGGCATAGAGTTCACCAGAGCTTCACAGGTTGCCACTGGAGTCCTCTTCCACTCCTCCATGATGACATCACAGAGCTGGTGGATGTTGGAGACCTTGGGCACCTCCACCTTCCATTTCAGGATGCCCCACAGATGCTCAATAGGGTTTAGGTCTGGAGACATGCTTGGCCAGTCCATCACCTTTACCCTCAGCTTTTTTAGCAAAGCAGTGGTCGTTTTGGAGGTGTGTTTGGGGTGGTTATCATGTTGGAATACTGCCCTGCGACCCAGTCTCCGAAGGGAGGGGATCATGCTGTGCTTCAGTATGTCACAGTACATCTTGGCATTCATGATTCCCTCAGTGAACTGTAGCTCCCCAGTGCCGGCAGCACTCATGCAGCCCCAGACCATGACACTCCCACCACCATGCTTGACTGTAGGCACGACACACTTGTCTTTGTACTCCTCACCTGGTTGCCGCCACACACGCTTGACACCATCTGAACCAAATAAGTTTATCTTGGTTTCATCAGACCACAGGACATGGTTCCAGAAATCAATGTCTTTAGCCTGTTTGTCTGCAGCAAACCGTATGCGGGCTTTCTTGTGCATCATCTTTAGAAGAGGCTTCCTTCTGGAATGACAGCCCTGGAGACCAATTTGATGCAGTGTGCGGCGTATGGTCTGAGCACTGACAGGCTGACCCCCCACCCCTTCAACCTCTGCAGCAATGCTGGCAGCACTCATATGTCTATTTCCCAAAGCCAACCTCTGGATATGACGCTGAGCACGGGCACTCAACTTCTTTGGTCGACCATGGCGAGGCCTGTTCTGAATGGAACCTGTCCTGTTAAACCGCTGTATGGTCTTGGCCAGTGTGCTGCAGCTCAGTTTCAGGGTTTTGGCCATCTTCTTATAGCCTAGGCCATCTTTCTGTAGAGCAACAATTCGTTTTTTCAGATCCTCAGATAGTTCATTACCATGAGGTGCCATGTAGAACTTCCAGTGACCAGTCTGAGAGAGTGAGAGCGATAACACCTGCTCCCCCTTCACACCTGAGACTTGTGACACTAATGGGTCTCATGACACCAGGGAGGGAAAACGGCTACTTGGGCCCAATTTGGACATTGTCCCTTAGGGGTGTACTCACTTTTGTTGCCAGCGGTTTAGACATTAATGGCTGTGTGTTGCCTTATTTTCAGGGGACAGCACATTTACACTGTTATACAAGCTGTATACTCACTGCTTTACATTGTAGCCAAGTATCATTTCTTCAGTGTTGTCACATGAGAAGATATACTAAAATATTTATGAAATGTGAGGGGGTGTACTCACTTCTGTGATATACTGTAGTTATTTCTCAAAAGGCCAAATGATTAGTGGAAAACCCAGGTCTTTTGTGAAAATTTAAGAAGTGACAAGAAGAATCATTAGGTAGGGAAGAGAGCGCGTGACAGCAGAATTGAGAAATGCTTAAGTGAATGTGGCATAGAATGAATGTAAGCTTTCTGATTTGAGAACCTAGGTATAAAATGTCAGTTTCTTTTGGCTAGGGCTGGAAAACCCCCATGCACCTAAAAACTTGCTACTGGCTCCAGAATATTTTCACACACACTGGGTTCACATGTTCTCACCTCCTCCCCAAGCCATGTTCATGAGTTTCTTTTGACAAAATAATAAATGCCAAATTATTTGTAGAAATTTCAAGGTCATTGTCGTATTGCCATTACTGACATGGAATGGAAGTTGCAGAAGTGGCTGATGCTGTATGACAGGGCGTGTGTAATGTGACTGATTGTACAACGGACACCTTGCCAAGTGTTCTCGCTGCCTCTGCCTCTTCAGGTCTGTGTGCAGTCATCCCAGCAGGATTTGGGCCAGGTTTCCCAAAGCAAAGGACTAGGGGCCTTATTTGGGGGCTACTCCCCCCTTGGGTTTAAGTTTAGAATGATGGCAACATAACTGGAAGGTTTTAGCTTACATTTCTTTATTGCTTTTCTCTCTTGTGCTGTAAATTACTTCATTACTTTAGCGTTTACTTTAGAGTTTATGCAGTAAAGTAATTTAAAAGGCAACAATTGTATGTTGATTTATTCATGTGATTAAAATATAACTGTTTCATACATATGAATCTTAACAGAAGAAAGCAGAGGTTGCATTTTTGCCTTCTCTCTTCTCTAATCTTTAGCTAATATGATTAAAGTGAATGATCCAGTGTATTTGGGTAAGGAAACAAAAGTTCAGTTTTCAACATGTAACATATTATTTGTGAAATAAAGCAATAAGTAATGAAAAACTTGTTACAATAGAATCTCTTAATTTAATCAATGGTTTATTGTTAATAATGAAAATTATTTTATTGTAGAGCAACACCAAGCCTTAACAATTTTCAAAGCAACTCAAAAATATATACTGCATTTGATATCCTTGGCAAAGCCTTTTCTTAGTGAGCTTTTAAATCATAGTGGCATATCTGCACACCCAGACACTTTTTTATACAGCAGTTAATGAATTCTCTGTTCTGATTGGCAGATAGTTTGTAACCTAATTTGTCCAGTGTGTGTTCTGTTTAAAAATGGAAAAAAGTACAAATGTCAGATGAAGGACAGGTACAAAAGGAAAGTATGTCATGACTGGTCAGTTTGCCCTTGGCAGACGTCCATTTAACAGATGAAGGCAGAAGATTGGAATAGTTACCTTTTTTGAACTGTAGCTCCCACAAGTCCCCATGTGCTGAGAGCAAGGAAGTCCCCCCATCACATTTGCTATCCCTGTTAATGCAGCTTCCTGGATAATTTTGAGAAATAACTGTACACTGGAGAGAGAGAGAGCGAGAGAGAGAGAGCAAATTTAAATAGTTTATTTACTTTCAAACTAAACCTTATAAACCAGGATGACAGATCATGATGACATTTTGTCCCCAGTGTGCTCCAGAAACAGAAACTTGTCTGGGGAGTGAAATACACAAGGATGCCCTTTGAGAAAACTCTCTGAATATGAGACAACAAAGGGAGAAGCCATTTTCATCTCCTTGTCCTTCTAGAAAAGCTGTCTTTCTTTTCCTTCCTTCCTTCCTTCCTTCCTTCCTTCCTTCCTTCCTTCCTTCCTTCCTTCCTTCCTTCCTTCCTTCCTTCCTTCCTTCCTTCCTTCCTTTTCTTTCCCATGTGTGATCGTGTTTGGTTTCCTTTACCTCTCTCAATGCATTTTTCTGTAAAGAAGACAACGGCAGCCCAAAATCTTCTAATACAACAGGTTTATTGTCCAACAAGTCATCAGTCTCAGTCATGTTCATATTATTCATTTCTGCTTTTAATAACAAATCGTACGTCTTAACTTTTGTTAAACCAGGTAACTCTCCTTGGAATGAAAGAGGAGATGAACTCTTAACTCCATTTGTCCATTTCTGTCTGGTGCCCGAGGTACCCTGATATTGTCTAAATAGGCTACAGTTGTGGATGGTACACCCAGCCCACCTGCGGCTCCCAGACTTTCTTCCCCTTGTTCTGTCTCACCGGGGGTCTGAAAAGACTGGGCCCATGGGATCTCCCAATTGGCACCATACATCTCCTCTGTTCTCTTACTTGTTCTTCCCTCTTTAGCCAAGCTTTATATTCTTTCTTTCTTTTCCTTTCCTCTGTCTCACCCCAATATGGTGGCTTCCTATATGTCTGTCTTTTCCACTCCTTCTTAGCATATTCTCTGGGTACTCGAAACTCTACCCATTCCCCCGTCCACGGATCTTCCTGTACTAACTCTACTAATTCTTTACTTGCTTCTGAAATATCCTCATCAGCCCAACACACCTCTCTCTTTTCCTCATTCAAACCGCTGCCTCCTTCCTTCTCTACCTTTTTTATCCTCCTCTTTTCCCGCCAAATTGGTGCGCTCTAGTGTCTCTGTACTTACCTCCAATTGCTTTGACCCTCTTTCAATGGTTTCTACCTCCTCTTCTGCCTTTCTGATGTGGGAGACGGATGGTACACCCTAGAGTGTATCCCTGGGGTTACTCTCATCGTCACACCATGTCAGATGGGAATTTAGTGGGGCAATTGGCTGGTTCATGCTGTTTCTCCACTGCTCTGTGTCATTGTGTTTCTTCACCTCGAAGCCACTGTCACTACAAGAATTGACCACAATACGTGCAGTACCTAACTGGAAATGTCTGTTCATGCAAACAGCTCTTGTAGGTGACCATGACGGGACTACAAACCTGATAGCAGCCCCATGTGCCATCACATGAGGATAACTTAAGAGCATCACCATGGGACCTTAATAATTATCGATGATGGTTGTGAGGTAGGCTGACTGCTTTGAAGGGGGAATATCACAGTGTGTTTCCTTACATTTTGGGTTCTCCAGAATACGTCTAGTACTGCTAGCAGAAATGGTGGGGGTGAGGTGGGGTAGACATTCACTAATTTCTAGCCAGCAATTGACAAGTCCCCGTTGGGATTTTCAAGCACATGTATACTTGCCACGTGGTGGCGCTGCGGGTTAAACCGCAGAAGCCTCTGTGCTGCAAGATCGGAAGACCAGCAGTCGTAAGATCGAATCCACGTGACGGAGTGAACTCCCGTCGCTTGTCCCAGCTCCTGCCAACCTAGCAGTTCGAAAGCATGCAAATGCGAGTAGATAAATAAGTACCACCATGGTGGGAAGGTAACGGCGTTCTGTGTCTAGTCGCGCTGGCCACGTGACAACGGAAATTGTCTATGGACAAACGCTGGGTCTATGGCTTGGAAACGGGGATGAGCACCGCCCCCTAGAGTCAGACACAACTGGACATTTGTCAAGGGGAACCTTTACCTTTACCTATACTCACTAGTATACATGTGCAGCCCCAAAAATTTCAGTTGCAACTTGGTAATTGCCAGATAGAAGTGAATGAATGTTATGCTTATTGCCTTTCACCTGTGTTACAAAGCAACAGGTTCTTCATCGTGGCCTCTGTGAATGCACACAATAGGGTTCTGACAGCACCTGCGCTGGTCTTCTCGGAATCTTCTAGAGCTTTTTGTAGAAAAGTAACAAAGTTTAGAGTTACCCCTATCACGCATGCTCCACCCGCCTCAGCCTTAGTTCCATTTTACCGCCTTGGTGACTGGATCTTCTCGCTAGCTAGAGCATTATTTGAATTATATTCTATATCCTTTTCGGCTTGACACGGACTGTTCTTGGATATTGCGTCTTTCGGTTGCCCCTGATCACGGACTGTTCGACCATTCTCTGCCTATCGTTTGAATCTGGCGTTTTTGGATTGTTTCGTCTTTCCGCTATTTTTTCCTGTCGCGCCGGGACAGACATCTCTTCTAACTGTCGTCCCTCTCAATTCTCGAGGAGTGAATTTGGACTATTTCTTACTTGTGAGTGGTTTTTCCCCTATTTACCACCTTATGTCCCACTCCGGACCCTTTAGTAGGTGCGTCTCGTGCTCCCGTAAGCTCCCTTTCTCAGACGGTCACGACCGCTGTCTGTTCTGCCTGGGGGACTCCCATCAACCTCACTCTTGCAGACATTGTAAGAAATTTACAAAGGCAGCTTTAAAAGCTTGTCAGCAACGGTTGAAACTTTACTTGTGGGACAAGACCCTCTTGGCGTCTAAACCATCCGAGATGGAAACTCCCCCTCCTTCGACGACTCCACGTTCCGAAGTTCGAATCGCCTCCCCGCCACGGTCTTCGGCGTCCAAATCGGTCGACAAGTCATCGAAAAAGTCATCCACGTCGACCGCCGCCAAACCCCCCCCCCTCGACGTCGAGACCGACACCAGACTTGTCGAAAAAAGACCATCTGAAAGGGAAAAAGTCGACGTCTAAGGGGAAGAAGGACAAGTCCAAAGACCACAGGAAACAGGTCCCTCCAGTTTCGGCGTCGTTGCCTTCCCCGATTCTGGAGGACTCTTCCCGGGATCGGGAATCCCTTTCCGAGGCTGCAGTGTCTCTACCGCCACGGCAGCTTGAAGCGTCGCCGGTCGGTACCATTCGCTCTCCGAGCCCTAGCCAGCTAGCGCGTACTGTCTCTAGCCCGGCTTCTGCCCCTCATAGCCCTGCTTCGGCCGGGTGGGCATCACCGACGCCTTCGTCTCCATCAATGCTGTCGGGGTCACCGTCTCCGCCTCGAAAACGATTGGCAAAGACGAAGCACCTCTCCCCGGATCGGCGCCGAACCTCTCGACGCCAAGTGGTAGTCTTACCTCGATCTTACCGGCGTCGACACAAGTCTCGGTACGATGACCCCGTCTACATTGAGGTCGATCGGAGGTCCCATCATCGACGTCGACGGGACGACTCCGATTCCGAATTCTCGTCGAGCGACGAGATCTATCCTGAGAAGAAGAGAGTTAAGTACGTCTATGCTTCCACTTCCTCTTCTTCATCTTCGCCTCCGCCCCGACGTTGGCGTCGACATCATCTCGAGGTCGATACTCGTCGACCCTCCAAGGGTCATGTTATGGCTCAAGAGAGACCCACTCAGGTCAAGACTGCTTCGACATCGAAGACTGCAAAGACGGCGTCGACACTTACCTTCACCCTCGCTGCTTCCGAATGGTAACGCTGGAATCCATCCTTCACCTGTTGAGACGACAAGACTGGTTTGTGGTAGTGGATCTCAAGGATGCTTATTTCCATGTAACAATTCACCCACGTCACATGCATTACCTTCGATTCATATTCCTAAACAAAATTTATCAATTCCGTGCTCTTCCGTTCGGACTGTCCACAGCACCTCAGACGTTCACGAAGTGCATGGCTCCTGTTGCGGCCTACCTTCGAGTACACAACATTCAAGTCTACCCTTATATAGACGACTGGCTGATCGTATCCCCGTCCAGACGAAGGTCACTCCAGGACACCGAGTTTGTTCTCCAAACCCTCAGAGACCTCAGTCTTACAGTCAACCGCGAGAAATCTCACCTCGTTCCATCCCAAGTGGTCGACTATATAGGAGCAAGACTGGACTCTGTCAAAGCTCGACTATTCCTGCCACCAAACCGCATAAGAAAGATCAGCAGGGCTGTGCACAAATTTCAACCACATTCAACAGTCTCAGCGAGGCATGCACAACATCTGCTAGGCCTCATTGCTTCCACAACATCTGCAGTGACTCATGCTCGCCTCAAGATGCGCTCCCTTCAGGCGTGGTTCCTGGCTCTCTTCGATCCCCTTCAGGACAGTCCAAGGAAGCGGCTGCGTGTCACACCAGAACTGGCCAAGCAGTTGCGGTGGTGGACATTTCTACCACATCTGCTAATCGGCCGACCGTTCCGCCCATTGCAACTTACAGTTCAAGTGACAACAGATGCGAGCCCTACAGGGTGGGGAGCACACTGTGGGCCTCACCGGATACATGCTCTCTGGTCACGTCACGACAGGAGCTTGCACATCAACCATTTGGAGATGCTGGCGGTTATAAAAGCTTTCCGAGCTTTTCTCCCTCTGCTACAGGATCGTGGTGTACAGGTGATCACAGACAACACCACGACCATGTACTATATCAACAAGCAGGGAGGGACACGCTCAATGTCCCTTCTTTTCCTTTCGGTACATCTTTGGGAGTGGTGCTACCTCCATCAGATCTTCCCGGTGGCCCTACACATCTCGACAACGGACAATCAACTAGCGGACAAGTTGAGCCGTCTCACGGGGCAAACCCACGAGTGGGAACTGGACGAAGGGATCTTTCTCCTGCTTTGCAACCGATGGGGATCCCCTGTCACGGACATGTTTGCGACTCAAACCAACAGGAAATGCACCAGATATGCCTCTCGTGCAGGGAGGGGAGAGGACTCACTAGGGGATGCCTTCATGATCCCTTGGGGATTCGGCCTTCTGTACCTTTTTCCGCCGATCCCGCTCATTCAAAAAACCCTAGTCAGGGCTCGTCAGTTGAAATCAGATGCCATCTTCATTGCACCATGGTGGCCCCGCCAGCCTTGGTTTTCCACCCTCAAAATGATGACAGTGGACGTGCTCAAGTTACCACAGGTTCCTCACCTGCTCACGCAGGACTCGGGCAACATCCTTCACCCAGACCTCGACTCGTTGAGTCTGACAGCTTGGAGGATCTCCCATTGATCAAGGAGGTTCTTGATAGAGCTAGGAAGCCGTCTACTAACCTTCTATACAAATACAAATGGAAAAATTTCCTCAGGTTTGCTCAATCGAAGCATCTGCAAACTTCCCCAGTTTCACTGTCTACTTTGCTTCAATATTTGCGTTTTTTATTTGACTCCGGATTGGCATTATCCACCCTTAAAGTCTACATCTCGGCCATTGTCTCTTTCCAACCTCGTGACTCACATTCCGCACGTTTTTTCTCACACCCTACCCTCAAATCCTTCTTGAAAGGGCTTTCGAACCTTCGACCACCCATTAAACCTCCTATACCTCAATGGTCCCTTCAAGTTGTTTTGCGCGCACTTACGTGCCACCCGTTTGAGCCTATGGCCTCTTGTGACATCCGTTTATTGTCTTTTAAGATTTTGTTTTTAGTTGCAATTACATCTGCAAGAAGAGCAAGTGAATTGGCAGCTCTCAGATCTGATGCTCCTTATCTCCAATTCTTCAAGGACAAGGTCACTTTATATCCTGACATCTCCTTCCTGCCTAAAGTTGTCTCGGCTTTTCACCTTAATCAACCCCTTATATTGCCTACTTTATTTCCTGAACTTATGTCGGACATTGAGCGCATGCTTCACTCACTGGACGTTAGGAGAGCCTTGGCGTATTATGTTTCCCGTACTAAGGACTTTCGTGCTGCGCCAAGGTTGTTCCTGTGTTTCCACGGTCAACATAGAGGTTCTCCTGCTACCTCTTCCACTGTTTCCAGATGGCTTGTCTCCACTATTTCTCTGGCCTACGAGCTGCAAGGAAAAACTCCTCCTGAAGGTCTTAAGGCTCATTCCACTAGAGCTGTTGCGACCTCTATGGCCTTGCTACGTGGTGTCGATGTTCCAGACATCTGTAGAGCAGCTACTTGGTCTAACGCCTCAACCTTTGTGACACACTACAGGCTAGACCTTCGGGCCAAACAGGAGACAAGTTTTGGGAGAGCAGTGTTGACCTCTGTTCTGCAGTGACGGCCCTCCTTCCGGTAAGTGAGCTTGCTAGTCACCCTATTGTGTGCATTCACAGAGGCCACGATGAAGAAAGATGGGTTACTTACCTGTAACCATGGTTCTTCAAGTGGACCTCTGTGAATTCACACATCCCGCCCGGCCTCCCCACTGTCCGTCACTAACTATGTCTAGACTAAGCTCAGGCTACTGTGGCGGATAAATGGAACTAAGGCTGAGGCGGGTGGAGCATGCGCGATGAGGTAACTCTAAACTTTGTTACTTTTCTACAAAAAGCTCTAGAAGATTCTGAGAAGACCAGCGCAGGCGCTGTCAGAACCCTATTGTGTGCATTCACAGAGGTCCACTTGAAGAACCATGGTTACAGGTAAGTAACCCATCTATTTCAGCCATGGATTCTTATGGTTAGGACAGAACTCTAAGTAATAACATGAAAGGTGAAATTTCATGGGAAGCTTTAGAATGAACTGTGAGCTGTGGGATCTAAAGTGAAACTGCCTTCCAAATACACTTAAATTTATTAAGTGAGAGCTTAAATAGGTCATATGATATCCTAATATTAGTAAAAATTGACTACATTCAGGGAATGACTTGATATTTCAAATATAAAAGGTATGAACTAGAATTGTTAGCTTCTAGCATCAGACTGTTCTGACTGTTTCTGTTACAGTAAGAGCTATTTAATACCCATGTCATACACAGATAATTTAAAGAAGGAAGCCAATCTGTCTCTCCCATCTGCATTCTTAGATGTGCTTGACATTAATTTGCCATGATAGTGCATTTCTTTTTTTTTAAAGTCATTTTCAATTTTAAAACTGATGTCTAGCAAAGTTGTGTCAGTTTTATTTAGAAATGAGCTTTATGTTTCTGCTTCATTTTTTGTATTAATATTTGCAAGTTTGATGGGGGGGATATTATTGTTGAAAAGATAATCAAGTCCCAAGAGGGGACTCTAATTTTCTACTGTAATTTGTCCCAAGTCTGGGACACTGAACACAGTTCAGATGCAGTTGTGTAACTGGACCAGAACTGTAAACTATATGTATTTCATACAGCTCGGTATCAGCAGGGATTACTGTGCAGGATGTTAATGGAAAAATATTAAAAATCCTGAATGCACTTTTTTTTAACAGCATTGAATATAAAGCTAAGTTTCATGTACATACAGAATGGGAATCTAGTATTCTATTTTTTTTTTGTCCACATCTGGACAAAATGTAACTCTCACAACCTAGGCATATCAGAATACTTTTATGGAAAGATACTTAATATATTTGTTGTTAGGTCTCCCTCACCTTACATTTTCTTGAAATATTTTGTTTATAGTAAAGCCAAAAGCATTTCTTCCCATAAATCTTTATATTAAATAAAAACCTTAGGTATTGAAAGGATAATGTTGATATAGCCTAGAAAAATCTACGAAAAGATCAAGATAACAGAAGATAGCTAGGCAGAGAACTCTCTGGAGTTTTAAAAAACTTTGCTTTGGAAGAATTTTCTTATTTCTGCTTGAGTTATTTATTTTATTTATTTTTATTTATTTATTTAACTTATATGCCGCCCACTCTACCCAAAGGTCTCTGGGCGGCTTACAACAATTAAAATACAATTAAAGTACAATAAAAAGATAAAACAATTAAAATACAATTAAAATAGATACTCTAAAAATTGCCATCAGGACCCACAGTTGATATTATTTCAATTAAAAGCCTTCTGGAACAGGAAGGTTTTGACCTGGCGCCGAAATTTCATCAACGTCCGCGCCAGACGAATCTCAGTCGGGAGGGCATTCCATAGTCTGGGGGCAGCTGCCGAAAAGGCCCTTTGTCTACAAGCCATCCCTCTTACCTCCTTGAGGGACAGCTCTTTCAAAAGGGCCCCCTGGCTAGATCTTAAGTGCCGGGTAGGCTCATATGGAAGGAGGCGGTCCTTCAGGTATCCAGGGCCCAAGCCGTTTAGGGCTTTATATGTCAAAACAAGCACTTTGAATTGGGCCCAGGCAGCAACTGGTAACCAATGTAATTTAATCAGAATCGGCTTGATATGTCCCCTAGCGGCCCCACCACTCACCAGCCGCGCAGCTTGATTCTGGACCAGTTGCAGTCGCCGGACCGTCTTCAAAGGCAGCCCCACGTAGAGCACATTGCAATAATCTATACTAGATGTTACCAGTGCGTGTGTAACTGTCATGAGACTCCGCTCGTCCAGGTAGGGCCTGGTACAATTTCCGCAGCTGAAGGAAGGCGCCCCTGGCCACCGAGTCCACCTGGGCTTCCAGAGTTAGACTGGGGTCCAGGAGCACCCCCAGGCTGCGGACCCTGTCCCTTAGGGGGAGTGTAACCCCATTCAGGGCAGGGAAATGGCCCTCCAGCCTGTCCGGCGAAGCATCCACTAACAGCACTTCTGTCTTGTCTGGATTGAGTTTCAATTTATTAACCCTCATCCAGTCCATTATCAGGTCCAGACACGAGTTCAGCACAGAAACCGCCTCACAACTATAACACAGTTATAGTTAGTGTCTAGGATTTAGACAAACAGTAGAGGAATTTTTAAGGCAATGTTGTTTTCTACTGCCAGTATTACAAATCATGTAGAACCCCAATATAATATAAATATTATGAGTGTTCATCTGAAGTTCTTGTAATTGTTGACTTAGTGCCAAACTGAAATATGTCGAGTTCACCTTGTACAACTATTACTGCATAATATTTTTAATATATCTATTTCCAAATTTGTTTCTCAGAAAGAGAAGCAGGGAAAGAATATCAGTAACCAGGGTAGATTGCATTGTCTCACAAAGGGCAGGCAAGATGTTGAAATATAAAATATGCAGTGTGGATGGTATGCTGAATTGAATCAGGGATGCTGAAGTATAGGCACCCCCTGAGTCAGAGTCAGCTGGAATAATCACTAGATCAAGATTAAATTCTCTCAGCAGTTTGCATTTTAATCTGCCTCAAACTCTAGAAATCGATAAGTAATTCTGACTGTAAGGATATTACATAAGCATTTTAAAAAATATAAAGCAGATTTTACAATCAGCAATTCTTTGTCTTACACTTCCATTTTTAAAAATGCTTGTATATTTAATGTTTTAATAGCAATACCCAGCAGTACACTGAAGTTTTTGTTCAGTAGCTGGGTGGATGGAGCTGCCCAGTTTTGGCAGCTGAGCCTGTGTCTTAGCTAACAGCAAATCTTGATTGACGGTTAAGCAAATTGGACAAGTTGTGTTTACTTAGCATGAAGAAGAAACTTCCAGTAATATTTTCTGATCTTTGTGTGTTTGCTTTTCAGAATTGTGTTTTAGCATTGATTTGGATTGCTGGTAATAAACTAGAAGATGGGGTATGAAGATATAATTTAGAAATGGATCCCTTTCTTCAGCCCCTTTCCTTCCTGAAGCCACTTGTTGATTTATTCTTGGTTTAAGACCAGACAGAATGTTTTACAAATCTTTCTTTCCTTTTACCATATTATGTTCGTTGTAGGAAGACTCAGCAGGAATCATGACAAAAAGAATCTCATTTCCAGTACTTCTGTTTTCTTTTTCTAAAAAAAATAATTATTCTGTTCCCAGCATTGCTTTATTCTCTCCATCAGAGTTAAGCCCAGTCTCTCATACAAATTACTGGCCCTTTATGTGTTTCCCTAAATTAGGAGAAAGAATCCTTTTTCTGCAGAAGGGGAGGGGGAGGCATTGAAGTAGACATGCTGGCCCCAGTGATTTTATGGCTGTTAATATCCACTTTAAAGGATGGACACTGTTGAGAGTCAGTGTGTTCATAACAATTTATCAGAAATAGTTGAACTAGTGGCAAAATCCTTTCCATGCAAATGTCCTGCCCCCACCCTCCCCTCATGTTTGGAACCAGAGACATGTATAAAGCAACTTCATCTTCTAATAGATGAATTTGCATCTTAACAGATTCTCTGAAGGGCAAAGAAACCTTCAGAGCCGAATTTCAGGAGGTACAGAGGCCTGTGGAGACAGGGGAAAATCTTGTCAAGATATTGGGAAATGAGGGATTATGGTTTCAGTTGCTTTTCTAGAAAATCAGGCTTTCTTGTTTCTGCCTAGGACAAAGGTGTCAAGGAGAAAGCGGGGAAATGCTCAATGATAATTGGAAGGCAGCAAAGATCTATGTCTCGTATCTGTGAGAAAGGAAGCTTCAAGGCTGGACTGAGCTCACTCCTTGATACTTCATTAATTAGCAGTATTAATTGGGGAAACTCGACACTTGATTGTCAGATTTTTTGGATGAATCTGGAAACTGGAATTTTGGGTATAAAAACGGGGACAGAAGTTACTTAGTTTTGCCTAGTTATCTCTTAGGAGAATGCAGTGTTCACCTGCTGCTCTGCTATACGACTTGCATTCCATATTTGCTCTGGAACTATGCTGAAGATATGCCAGGATGCAAGTAATAGCATAGGTTAGCTAACTTTCATATTTTCTTTTTGGATTGCTCATATTGGTTATTTACACCAACATAAATACCGTATTTGCCGGCGTATAAGACTACTTTTTTACCCTGAAATACATGCCTCAAAGTGGGGGGGTCGTCTTGTACGCCGGGTGCACTTCAGTTGGAATAGATATACCGGTAGCTTCCACCTTTTCCCCTGAATTTCCAGTGCAGAGAAAGCCTCAGCAAGCCTCCTAATAGCCCGCCCATCAGCTGATTGTCGGGAGAGGGGAGGGGGAGGAGTGGAGGAGAAGACAAAATGGCCGCAGCCACATGGCTGCCTGGAGGCTTTTCAGCCATTTCGTCCTCTTTTTCAATGTTCGTAGGTCGAAGCACCATTTCCCATAGGAATGAATTGAAAACCAATTAATCCGTTCAGGCCGAAGAAACGGAAGGCACTTAAAACTTCCAACAACACACAGTAAACTCAGCTCCCTTACTGAGGCATTAAGGGAAAAAAAGCCACCAACAAAACAGCACAGAAACATATCCGCCCCAGCCAAAACCCACCCAGAAGTTTTTTAAAAGGAGAAAACAGCAGCTTACCTCCTTGCAGACACACACACACAGGCTCACTCGGAAAGCCATAGCTCTCTCAACTGCCACACACCCTACACACAGTAATGGCCGACAGACCTAAAGCACCAAGAAGCAGCCTCGGCGCCACCTATAGTTAGAAAGTTGAATTGCTCGTCTTATAGGGCAAGTATATAACAAACTCTATATTTTGAGTGGAAATGTTGGGGGGTCGTCTTATACGCCCAGTCGTCTTATACGCCGGCAAATACGGTACAGTGAGATAAATTGTGGCAGCCAATTGCTACTAGTTAATAAGCAGCCACTTGTATTTCTTACTGTGTGCCAAGTCACACAACTGGTTCACGATTTGGAATTGTTAACTCATATATAGTTAACTCATTGACTAGCAGCAAATAGCTGCTGTAGTGTATGCCACTGCTCTTGCACTAGCATAAATAACAAGTAGAATTTGGGCCACCAACTTCAGTTAACTCACAATTCATTGAAAACATTTCAGAAGTGTAAATAACAAAAACATATACCACTAGGTAAGTTAATAGTATACAATACACTCTCTGTTTACTTGTGCAATGCAGTTGTTCATATTTAGACACCTTAGAAAAGATGCTTTGTTCACATTAAAACATGCAGCAAAAGAAGGAAGATAAGCAACAATAAATACAGTGTGCTTGAAACCCTGATATTTAAGCACTGCTTTGAATTGGCTGTGTTGTTAACTGTCTGTATATCTGTCAAAATGACTTAGCAAACTCTGCATGGTAAGATCATAACTGTTAGATTAATTTGAGATATTAGCTCTGTGATGGTGTACCACATTAACGGATATGTGAGTTCAGTCACATACACAGCCTCCAATGTTTCATTATAATGGCATTTACTCGTTCTCATAAGGACTGCTGAGAAAGTTGAAATATAATCTTATATTTTAGATGTTCCTTTTAAAAAAGATAATGAAATGATTTTCTTCCTAGTGTCAATGTTATTACAGCTTGGAGAATAGCTTCTAGAAGAACAGATGAACATATTGACTAAAATCCTTTCTCATAATGTGATGTATCGTGATCAATGGAGGTTTGCTGAAAGATTGTCGTTCTTCCTATGTGCCATGAACCAAAGTTTAAAAGTTAAGGGATCTATCATATGCAGAGTGTTGTAAATAAAATCACATTATATAATCTAAATTTCTGGCCCTTGTTTTCTTTTCTTTTTTTACAGAGCATGGAAAAAGTGTTTGTTGAGTTCAGTCATGAAGAACTGTTTGAGTTCTATAACAAGGTCTGTTTGGGTGTTTTTACTGACTTTCTAACATTTCAGTAACCTTTCCTTTGCCCTTAATAAGTCTTTATTACCAATCCTTTGTTTTCTAGTTGTTCTTGCTCTGAGCTTTCCTTGTAAACAGATAATAGCTTCATCCCCCCAAAGCACTGCCTCTTTGAGTTATGTCTCCTATAAAGTAGTAACTGAATACAGGTTTTACATTTCCTGTTTAGCGTGACTTTGAACAAGGCGATGTGTCCTATGCCTTGCTCTTAAATCTCAATGGTAACAAAAGGCCATTCTGCACAGATTCATGTCAGGAAGACATATCTTATTTGTGTTTATATACATGTTAAATTCAACTGTCAAAATAAACATTTATATAAATTGTAACTTTATAGCCAAGTAACTATGGGTAGATGAAGTCAGCAGACAGTTATTGCTTTAAAATTTGACATAAGAATTTCATGCAAAATGCATGCATAATTTGTGATTGTAGGACTTCCTCACTGCTATATGACTTTATATGAACTCTGCATATTTGTTGGTTGTCCTCTAGTTCATGTTTCTAAATATCTTGCATTGACATTTTTTATTTAAATAGTTGGAGTCAATACAAGCACAGCTGGATTCTCTTACGTGATACTGAGTGAAGACTAGTTTCACCGTCACATTCCTGCTACTTCAATTTGGAAGACAGATTGGCTGACAGTGTTTGCTGAAATATCCAGTGGGTTACTGCCAGTAAATTACTTCTCTCTTCTTTGACCACTGACATTAGCCGAATGAAATCCTTGTTAAAAAGTCTGACTTCTTTATGTTTCCAGAGTCTACAGCATACGTTTAATGTGGCAGGGATTGGGAGGGATTCACCATATTGTTTTGAAGTTCTTTTAATTGTTTTGAAATCTGTTTGTCCTTTTTCATTGTGGGCTTTGTTTTTTGTATAGCAGGCAGCAGTTTGCATGATACTAGAGAACTATGAATGAAATGCATACTGTTTAAAAATTGTGAAAACTGTATTACTTACTTAACACAGAAAAAGAAAACTGAGGAGACGAAAGTAAATGCATTTCTAAATAAATAAAGATGCTTTGTTCTGGATTTTTTTCTTTCCCCCCCCCCCTTTATTTCTTAATATCTTACATTCGTTTCTTGGTTTTCCAAGTAGAAAGAACAGCAGTCTCCCCATTTTTGGATGCATTAATGGTTACAAAAGAGTTTTTGCAAGACAGCTTTGATTCATGGGAAAGGAGTAATGGGCAGTCACATGCAGTAAATCCTAAGAAGTAGCTGTCCTTAGTCTGTCTTAGCATGTTGACAAAAGGAAAATTTAAAAAGGCAAAATAAAGTAGCACTTTAACAGTTTTATTTCAGTCTGAGCTTTTTTGGATCAAAATCTACTTCCTCCTAAACAGCAGTGCTACTATATATCCTGTATATTTATACATACCCCATGATCATGTCCCTCCCTCCCTCTCTCAAAAAAAGAAAAGAAAAAGAAAAAGATGACAGCTTTCAGTGCACATTTATACAGCATTCACAGTGAAAGTACATTACACCAGGAGGCAATACTATGCCTTTTCCATCTTGAAACAAGAAATAAAGAAGAGGATGACAGGATTTGCATTAAATAGGAGGACAGATCTAGAGTAATGCAGATGATCATAGAGGACTGCCCCTGTAAAATACTAAAGGGGAAACCATTTCATATGCATACTCTTTGTACAGTAGGCTTCCTGTACATATGAAATGCCTTTGGGTTAGAACTGTCTCTTAGTAAATGCAAATACATTGGCCAAAATCCTGTTAGGTGTACCCACTGCAGTAGTTGTTAATCTCTGCTATGAAGTGCCACCAGTTAAGAGGTCAGCACAAGCATTTGCTGTTGTATCTGACTTGGTGCACAGCAGCATATGCTTTTACTAATACTTAACTTCTGGCAGTTTGCCACCAAGATCTACGCCAATTGCAAGAAAACATATGACCAATGTTACGAATTGGAAGATTTAATGATTCTTTGCGTTTTACACCGAAGGCAGATATATTTGCTTTTCTCTAGTTTTCAGTACATTTCTAGTTCTGATAATAGTAGGTTTGTGTGTATGTGTGTTTGTTTTTAAAATGGATTAAAGAGAAGCTCCTTGAAGCTTACCTCAAAACATCTGCATTTGACCATCAAAATCAAACAAAAGAATAACATATTCTACTCGTACGGGCAGTCCAATACCTGTTAGGTACACAAGTCATATAGTTGCTTCTCTTGTCACGGAGGTATTCAGTAGGTGCAAGTTTCTTATTTCTTGGTCTTCAACCCCCAGAATTCACCAGGAATTCCAGCAGCCAGAATTCTGGTACTTTAGCCAAAAAATTAGAGTCCTCATTGGAGTTTTCAGTTAAACACAGATTGAGAATGAAGACTCTGGTAGCCATCGTGTTGCCTGTGAAAAAGAAAGAGGAAGTGGCCTTAAACTCTGTGGGACTGGTAATCTCTCTGTCCATTAGGCTCTGTAGAGGGTGCATCTAAAAAATAGCAGTCCAAGAAATATGAAAGTATTCAGGATGCTACTCTATATTCTTTTTAATGCCAAAGAGGATAGGGGATAGAGAGCCATTCTAGATTACAAGAGGGTCAGTTGGTTTGTAAAAAAATGGAAATTTCAGGTGGACATCCTTTGAACCATTCTGCAGGCAGTGCAATTGCACTTCCTAGGATCCCTGAGCCTCACAGAAGCACATGTAGGAGGCCCTTCAGTTTGGGTTCTCTTCCTTACCAAGGATTTTACAAAAGTCTTTGTTACTTTGGTATCTCAGGAAATAAAGGGTCCTGTACCATGTTTTCCTGTACAGTGGTGCCTTGACTTACGAACGCCCCGACATACGACCATTTCAAGTTACGACCAGCTCCGGCCGCAAAATTTTGCTTCGACTTGTGACCGGAGCTTCAAGTTACAATCAAAAAAAGGCAGGGAAAAGAGGCTGCTTCTTTGTAGCTCTTTCGCCCCAGCAGTTAGAGAGTGTGCGATCGGAGGAGGCTTCGGACTGCCTGGTAAGGTAAGGTGCTGCTTTCTGCTTTTAAAAAACTGTTCTGGGTGGGTTTTGCAGCATGGTTTTGGGCTGGGGGGGTTATGTTTCTGTGCTTTGATGTGTTTTGCAGTCTTTGTTTTGGGGGTTTTTTTTTGCGTTTCCGATGTGTCTTGCAGGGTTTGCTTTTGGGTCCCCCCCCCCCCCCCATTTCCGATGTGTCTTGCAGGGTTTGTTTGCTTTTTGGTTTTCTTTTTTCCCATTTCCGATGGGTCTTGCAGGGTTTGTTTGCTTTTTGGTTTTCTTTTTTCCCATTTCCGATGGGTCTTGCAGGGTTTGTTTGCTTTTTGGTTTTCTTTTTTTGCATTTCCGATGGGTCTTTCAGTGTCTGTTTGCCTTTTGCTTTGCTTTTTTTGCATTTCCGAAGGGTCTTGCACGGTTTGTTTGCTTTTCTTTTTTTCTTCTTCTTCGGCCGGAACGGATTAATCGCGTTTCCGATGGGTCTTGCAGTGTTGTTGGGTTTTTTTGGTGATTTTTTTCTTCGGCTGGAATGGATTAATTTCATTTCAATGCATTCCTATGGGAAATGGTGCTTCAACTTACGACCATTTCGAGTTACGACCGGAGTTCCGGAACCAATTAAGTTCGTAAGTCGAGGCACCTCTCCTGGATTATTTTTTGGTCAGGCCAGAGATCAAAGAGCAAGCCATTCATGAAAGAAAATTTCCACAAAATGCCTAACAAAACAAGTGTTTCTGATAACATCTCACACCATCACAATCCATGCAACATCAGGGAGTGGTAAGATATACCAAACAATATGACTACCCTTCTTCTGGACAGAGTGGAGAAACTCAGACTGACTCAACAGTTTTAGCAACCAAGACTGAGGACTTCATGTGTGCAGAGGACTGACCCAAGAAATTGCGCCTATTAAAGCAAGTAGGAGGGACAACCCAAAGTAAGGATGTCCTCCTACCACTGTAGAGAATGAATGTAAGTACTAAAGTCTTTATCTCTAGTTTACAGAGTGTTGTTGTTGTTGTTGTTTAGTCGTTTAGTCGTGTCTGACTCTTCGTGACCCCATGGACCAGAGCACGCCAGGCCCTCCTGTCTTCCACTGCCTCCCGGAGTTGGGTCAAATTCATGTTGGTAGCTTCGATGACACTGTCCAACCATCTCATCCTCTGTCGTCCCCTTCTTCTCTTGCCTTCACACTTTCCTAACATCAGGGTCTTTTCCAGGGAGTCTTCTCTTCTCATGAGATGGCCAAAGTATTGGAGCCTCAGCTTCAGGATCTGTCCTTCCAGTGAGCACTCAGGGTTGATTTCCTTTAGAATGGATAGGTTTGTTCTCCTTGCAGTCCAGGGGACTCTCAAGAGCCTCCTCCAGCACCACAATTCAAAAGCATCAATTATTCAGCGGTCAGCTTTCTTTATGGTCCAGCTCTCACTTCCATACATCACTACTGGAAAAACCATAGCTTTGACTATGCGGACTTTTGTTGGTAAGGTGATGTCTCTGCTTTTTAAGATGCTGTTGAGGTTTGTCATCGCTTTCCTCCCAAGAAGCAGGCGTCTTTTAATATCGTGGCTGCTGTCACCATCTGCAGTGATCATGGAGCCCAAGAAAGTAAAATCTGTCACTGCCTCCATATCTTTCCCTTCTATTTGCAAGGAGGTGATGGGACCAGTGGCCATGATCTTCGTTTTTTTGATGTTGAGCTTCAGACCGTTTTTTGCACTCTCCTCTTTCACCCTCATTAAGAGGTTCTTTAATTCCTCCTCACTTTCTGCCATCAGAGTGGTATCATCTGCATATCGGAGGTTGTTGATATTTCTTCCAGCAATCTTAATTCCGGTTTGGGATTCCTCCAGTCCGGCCTTTCGCATTATGTATTCTGCATATAAGTTAAATAAGCAGGGGGACAATATACAGCCTTGTCGTACTCCTTTCCCAATTTTGAACCAATCAGTTGTTCCATATCCAGTTCTAACTGTTGCTTCCTGTCCCACATATAGATTTCTCAGGAGACAGATAAGGTGGTCAGGCACTCCCATTTCTTTAAGAACTTGCCATAGTTTGCTGTGGTCCACACAGTCAAAGGCTTTTGCATAGTCCATGAAGCAGAAGTAGATGTTTTTCTGGAACTCTCTGGCTTTCTCCATAATCCGGCACATGTTAGCAATTTGGTCTCTTGTTCCTCTGCCCCTTCGAAATACAGCTTGTACTTCTGGGAGTTCTCGGTCCACATACTGCTGAAGCCTACCTTGTAGGATTTTGAGCATAACCTTGCTAGCGTGTGAAATGAGTGCAATTGTACGGTAGTTGGAGCATTCTTTGGCACTGCCCTTCTTTGGGATTGGGATGTAGACTGATCTTTTCCAGTCCTCTGGCCACTGTTGAGTTTTCCAAACTTGCTGGCATATTGAATGTAGCACCTTAACAGCGTCATCTTTTAAGATTTTAAATAGTTCAACTAGAATGCCATCACCTCCGCTGGCCTTGTTGTTAGCCAAGCTTTCTAAGGCCCACTTGACTTCACTCTCCAGGATGTCTGGCTCAAGGTCAGCAACCACACTATCTGGGTTGTCCGGGATATCCAAATCTTTCTGGTGTAATTCCTCTGTGTATTCTTGCCACCTCTTCTTGATGTCTTCTGCTTCTGTTAGGTCCCTCCCATTTTTGTCCTTTATCATGTCCATCTTTGCACAAAAGGTTCCTTTAATATCTCCAATTTTCTTGAACAGATCTCTGGTTTTTCCCTTTCTATTCTTTTCCTCTATTTCTTTGCACTGTTCATTTAAGAAGGCCCTCTTGTCTCTCCTTGCTATTCTTTGGAAGTCTGCATTCAATTTTCTGTAACTTTCCCTATCTCCCTTGCATTTTGTTTCCCTTCTCTTCTCTGCTATTTGTAAGGCCTCGTTGGACAGCCACTTTGCTTTCTTGCATTTCCTTTTCTTTGGGATGGTTTTTGTTGCTGCCTCCTGTACAATGTTACGAGCCTCTATCCAAAGTTCTTCAGGCACTCTGTCCACCAAATCTAGTTCCTTAAATCTGTTCTTCACTTCCACTATGTATTCATAAGGGATTTGGTTTAGATTATACCTGACTAGCCCAGTGGTTTTTCCTATTCTCTTCAGTTTAAGCTTGAATTTTGCTATGTGAAGCTGATGATCAGAGCCACAATCAGCTCCAGGTTTTGTTTTTGCTGACTGTATAGAGCTTCTCCATCTTTGGCTGCAGAGAACATAATCAATCTGATTTCGGTATTGCCCATCTGGTGATTTCCATGTGTAGAGTCGCCTCTTGTGTTGTTGGAAAAGAGTGTTTGTGATGACCAGCTTGTTCTCTTGACAAAACTCTATTAGCCTTTGTCCTGCTTCATTTTGAACTCCAAGGCCAAACTTCCCTGTTGTTCCTTTTATCTCTTGACTCCCTACTTTAGCATTCCAATCCCCTATAATGAGAAGAACATCTTTCTTTGGTGTCAGTTCTAGAAGGTGTTGTAAGACTTCATAAAATTGGTCAATTTCAGTCTCCTCAGCATTGGTGGTTGGTGCATAAACTTGGATTACTATGATGTTGAAAGCTCTGCCTTGGATTCGTATTGAAATCATTCTATCATTTTTGAGATTATATCCCATTACAGCTTTTCCCACTCTTTTGTTGACTATGAGGGCTACTCCATTCCTTCTACGGGATTCTTGCCCACAATAGTAGATATGATAATCATCTGAATTGAATTCGCCCATTCCCGTCCATTTTAGTTCACTGACGCCCAGGATGTCAATGTTGATTCTTGCCATCTCCTGTTTGACCACATCCAGCTTCCCAAGGTTCATAGATCTTACATTCCAGGTTCCTATGCAGTATTTTTCTTTGCAGCATCGGATTTTCCTTTCACTTCCAGGCATGTCCACAGCTGAGCGTCCTTTCGGCTTTGGCCCAACCACTTCATTAGCTCTGGAGTGTAGTCCAGAGTGTGGAGTGTAGTTACAGAGTGTAGTCTGTTAAATTAGTATATTGTGCATGTACTCCAAAGCAAGTCTAGAGTAAATATACTCCTGCCATGAGCCATAGGTTGGTATGTTAGTACATGGAAAACTGAAGACCTTAAGCTGTTCAGAATTCTGACTTTTAATCAGAACAGAAAATTGGTATAGAAAAACTCAGTGTGTGGGGAAGGATTTTTTAATCCCATGCTACAAACACTGAATCTCTCATACAGTCCACACAATTTTTTGAACTGTACTTTGCATGCAGATTTCAATCCCACACACTCAGAAGTGCATTCTGACTTCCATCCTCAACTAGCAATCTATGGCTGAAATCCTTAGTGTAGTAAGTTGCAACTAGAGCAAGCCCAACGAATCAGTGGGGAATTTGATGAGTCAACTCCTCCATTAAGTTCTATTGATTCAGATGGACCTGCTCTAGTTGCAACTTACTTTTGCATATTAAGTCGTAACTAAAATAGTCTGATCTAAATCAGCTGAACTTATGCAAGAACTGATTCACCAAATCCCCACTTGAGTCAATGGACCTACTGTAGTGTGACTTAGCAACAGGATTTCAGTCTATATGGCAAAGTCAAGAAAATACAAGGAAAGATCTAGCTAGGCTCAAGTACATGAGACTGCTTTCCCACACTATTTTCCAAGTCTCAGATGGAATGAGCTCCCAGAGAGAATTTAAGTATTTTATCTTATGCAATTGTCTGTCTTCCTCCAAAATACTTTTATTTATGATTTCCAGACAGTATCCCACCTGGATGGTAACCGAGGCCAGAATGTATTTTCTCTTCATATATTTCTATACTACTATATTGAGAACCAATGTGGTATAGTGGATAGAATGATAGATTAGGATATAGGAGACCTGGGTTCTAATCCTCATTCAGCAATGGAAACTCACTGGGGTGTGTCAATAGTAAAACCACTTCTTAAATATCTTACATACCTTGAAAACTAGATCACTAGGACCACTAGAAGTTGGATGTGACAGCAGTGTGTTGTAGAAAACAGCAGCTAAAATCCCATTGCTTAGTGTAGTAAGTTACATTTAAGATGTTGGTCATGACTTATAAACAGTTCAGGGCCTCGATATTTGTTGGAACACCTCTTCCACAAAAGCTGCCCCACCCCACCTGCTCCTTGTGGTCCATGATGTTAGAAATGGTGACACCAAAGGAGGCCAAAAGACTCAACACAATGAACTGTGCTTTTTCAGTCATGGCCTCTTTCCTTTGGAATAAATTTCCAACAGCGACTCGTCAGGTGCCTTCTCTCTCCATTTTAAAGAAATCAGTAAAAACTCTATTATTCAAAGCTGCCTTTTATTAACTACCTGAGATGCTCACATCTGTTTTAATGTATTTAATTTTATTGAAAGGCAGGTTTTAGCTAGGGACAGGGTTTTATCTATTTTATGTATTTATTGTTGAGTATTTGTTGTATTTATCTGTGTTTTTAACATGTTCTAAACTGCCCAGAGAGTGTGTGCACTCTCGGGTGGCACACAAACTGAAATAATAATTATGTGCAGATAACCAGGATAGGCACACACACACACACACACACACACACACACACACACACACACACACACACACACACACACACACACACACACACAGAGTGCTGGCAACAACAAATGTGAAGACAAAAACAAAAAGGCTTGAACTGGTTTTATAGTCCTGACCAACAGTAATATTTGTGGACCTCGAAAATCAATAAAAACCTTGAAAGACCACCAGAATTCTTCAGTCTGTGCCTCATGGAATAACCTTGAGAAAACAAAACAGATAAGTAAGCAGATGTGCTAGTTTGGGAACAGTCTTCTAAGCTGCCGCAGGAGACATTCTGTGAAGAGCAAAAAGCAAGAGAGCAAAATGTAATTTTTCTACACTGAACCACCCTACATAAGGAAGAATTATAAGAGTTGCATTCTTACAGACTTGGAAAACCAACCATTTCCTCAGCTCCTCTGACTAAAGCAACTGGAATACTCGCATCTGCAGGATGATGTAGTGCAAGTCAGTAAAATATGCCACTAGTCTTCCAGAGCATCCTTATGGATTGGTTGATTATTGTTTCCTTTTGTTAACTTTCTGGGGAGGAGCTATCGCTCACTAGCAGAGGCCATGCTTTGTATGCTTTAGGTCTGAGGTTCAGTCTTCAGCATTTCAAGTTAATTACTGGTAGCAGATAATGTAAATGACTTCTGCCTGACAGACCCTGACAGTAAAAGTAGACTGCATGGAGCTAGATGGACAAATAGTTTGATAAGGCTACTTCCTGTACGTATTCCTTTTTCTGACTGTAAATTCATAGTAAATGCAAAATATCTCTCTCCACAAGAGATGCTGCAATGTAGTTAGTCCTCTCAACTTATCTGCTTCAGAATTGGTAGCAGAGAGCTTGTCCAGACAAATCTCATGGTTAAAAACATGGCTACAGGTTTAGGTATCTAAATATATCAATCATTTTTGCAATGGAAAAAAGTCTAGAATGTAATATGGGATAAATGGAACAGACATTGTGTCCTACAGCTATATGGACATTTATGAAGAACCTAAAACATAAAATCTGCATGTGCTGAAATGTAAGTATGAATCATTTCCAGATTTCATGGTGATTTATGTTGCAAGCTCATGTTACATCCTCTGAAAAGGCATCTACAGCATTTTTATTTTTAGTAAGCATGAGTTTAATATCTTAAGATACTGGTGTCTTTAATTTCCTGCCAAAAGATATATCATTCATAATCAAAACCAAGATAAAATAGTTTGTATTCCCTGAGCAGATTGTACGATGCTTCTTAGTGATAAGGATTCCAAATATGTGTATCAGAGAGTTGAAAACAATTCCATGTTATTGAGGCAGGTAGCATTTATCTAAAATACACCCTTTAATTATTCTGCCAAGATACTAATATTAGCATAATAAGACCGGAGGAAGCAATGTTTATATTCCAAAGCAATATTTATATTTCAATGCTTAAGTGGAAATCTGTGCAAAATCTAAAAGAACTGAGTTTTAAACAGATCTAAAGGCATATCAATAGTAGGGGTACTGTATTTTCTTTCTTGCCTACAAAATAGGGGTTATCTAGTCCCTGGTGGCTGCAACACATGGTTTTTCTGTGAGTCCTACCTCATGGAGGCCTAGTCTATCAAAGCTCCATGAATGGCCATAAGTGGATTGAATTAAGCGTCTCCAGCCCACCTCAACCCACTATCTGGATTTCAAGAACAGGTCTCATTCAGTTTCACACAAGAAGCTTTTCCAATGCAAATACATGTGGGGATGGTGGTCAGGAAAAGCAGAGAGGAGAAGAATGGAGAGCCCCTGCCTGACCATGTGATGTTTATGTAGACCGTGCCAATTATTTACTTTTAAATATCAGTATGTGCACTTGCTAAGGGCCTGGTTACATTGCTGATATTCTTCAGAATATGCTGTGGTGTTAACAAAATTGATTTAATGTCACATGGTAGTCATCTGGTCTTAGAATCACTGTGTGTGTCTCCTAGGTCAACTGCTCATCCAGGGTTTTTTTAAAGGAGTTGGCACTTTAATGCTTTGCTAGCAGCAATGCCTTTTCCGGCAGCTCCGATGGGGAGAGCTGGCACTGACTGGTCCTCCATTGTGGGTGGTGGCAGCAGCAGCTGCTACTCTCATTCTTTCTCCCACAGACTCCTCTGCTCACAGCTGGGTCTTGCTGTCAGGCAGCCCTGCCACACATCCATAGAGAGTGCAGAGGCTGTTGCTACCACCATCGTCTGGGAGACCACCATTGCTGCTGCCACCGCCTCTACCACCTCACCTCTTCCTTTCACAGCTGGACCACTTTGGGGCAAATGAGCCAGGAGGCAATAGTGACGCCCAGCATCAAGACAGCTGTGGCAGAGAGCAGGCAAGTGCCCACCTGGATGCCATTTGGTTTTAATTTTTTTTAAAATTATTGCTATCTGTTTGTGAAGGAGAGATAAAGGAAAGTGAGCCGTCCTTAGTAATAGAAGCTGTAATTGAGGAGGAAGAGGGTGGTGACTCAAAAGTGCCTGAGGGAAAAAGCAGTGTGCTAGGAGAGATGGAGAAGGTGGAAGAGAAAAAGGGGAAGGTTGAAATATGTTTGGTGGAGGAGGGAGAGAAAGGAAAAGGGGAGGAGCAAAAGATGTCAGTCTGGGAGGAGGAAGGTATAAATGTGAGGGGAGAGCAATGGTTCGGGAGTAAGCTGGAAGGAGAGAGAATGAGAAAGAGGGAAGAAAGCAATCAGGACTGCGGTTATGAAAAGACGCGGGATTTGCTGAAGGATTTCCCAAACTTGAGAGTGGGAGGACTGTTACCGGATCCAGAGCCGAGGAGAGAGAAGGAGGCAGTGGTGGAAACCCAGGAGTGGACCGTCATCGTGTTCCCGCACGAGCAAGGGAGAGGAAAGAGGGTGATCCGCCCAGATTCTACCTACAATCAACCACCAAAGGAGGGTGACTGGGCTAGACACCCATGTTGCAGGACAATCTGTGCGGTGAGGAGCGCGCCACTTCGGAAACCCACCGACAAAGAACGGTTTGGCCCAGCACCCCAATAAGTTATCCGGACTTTAGACAAGAATTTACATCACCCAGTTATGGCCTGTTGCCTGAGTTGTCTTGTTTTGACCCAATTGAAATAGTTACGGAGAAGTCAGAAATAAATAAAAACCAAATCATGAGTTCAGTGAATACGTCTCCGACTTTATTTCCCGCCAAAAATGAGGAACTGCCAAGGGATTCAAACGGACCCGATCACACTGGTATAGTGCTTTATCAGATAGCAGGATTTGTTTTTTAAAAAAATTTAAAATAACACAACAACAGCAAGTGGTTGTGAGAGTCAGCCAGTGGGAGGGCTACTTAAAAATCAACAGAGACATTCCCAATGAGCGAATCAATTTCCATTAATCGATTCCACATCTAAGTTAAAATAAATGGACCTCTAGCGGAGGAGCAAAAAAACTCACTGCTGCTCAAAAAAAGAGATTCCCTGTCAAATTAATCCACGTTTGCATATGCATCATATATTTGCCCTTTTAAAAATTGATCTAAAACATGCTAAAACAAAGCACTCATTCTCAACGTAGAGCCCAATCTAGTAAATAGGAAGTTTTTCAGTAGTGATCGGGCTCTAAGTTGAGAATAAGTGCTTCATCAGTTGCAGTTCTGAGATGATACTCACTTATGTTACTTGTTCTAGTCTTCACTGATGGTCAAAAACCTTGAGCCATCACTTTTTTGTTCTGCGTATCTGTGTTAAGGTGTTCTCTGAAGGGCACTGGAAAACCAACATTGTGCCTGAAAATTACATTAGTGCAATTCAGAGGTTAAGAATTCTGCTGTTGTTTTTATGTATTTCCCACGTTGGGGAAGTTCAGGCTGAAATTAATTTGGACTACTTTGATCTATAAAAACAAAAGGTGTGAGGAAAAGAGGGACTGGAAATGAAGGCCCATTTCCCAAAATCTGTTGCCTATCAGTTTAAACAACTGGTCTTGCTTTCTTCTAGTAAATGACTCCAGAACAGAGATTAGGTGAAAAGTTATTTCTGCAGTGTGTTCTGTTAAATGTTTTGTATAGCATACTTCTTTTTATTGCCTCTGTTATTTCTTCTGGTTTGAATTGCACCCTTTAACCAACCATGCACAACAATCTCAAATATACTGCATACAGGAGCTGTTTCTCCAGGTGGTCTGGGTTATGAGGAGCTCAGAGTTTCAGCAAGGTTTCCCCCCCTTTGTTCTCATTTAAATAGACCTCAGGCTTGCTCCGGTATCACTTGTGCCAGCTTTTGTTTACCAGTTGTCCTCTCCCTCAGCACTACACAAAGTACTTTAGACTTTACCTTGCCTTCCCCCTTATTTCTTTTCTTTGATAGATCCAGATTTTCGAACGGAAAGGCATCTTTTTCATGACCTGCAAAGGTCCATCCAGTTATTGTCTTCTGAGCTTTAAAATTCCTGCCCAGCCATAAAGTTAACTTGAGTAAGGCAGCTTCTCTGCCACCATAGCTTTCCTTGCATGGGTGTTGTAAGAACAGGACATTCCCAAATATGTCATTCTGAGCTCATTGGTGGAAAATCAAGATATGCAAATGAGAGATAAGAAACAGTTAGATCACATAAGCAATCAAGAGTACAAAAAGCGAATGATTACAAAACTGTCAATTTGAAGTCATGCCTCTCTTTTGGTGACTAGTCAGAATCAAAATGAAGCCCACTCAAACTTTGACTCATGAAAAGCTGACATAATATTGCCTTGAGGACTGCCATTTCAGGAAGCTTCATTTGTAATGTCATTATTAGAAACCACTGCCATGCGTAACGTAGGGTAAAACTTAAAGGAGAAACTAGTTGGAGGACTTTAGAAATGTGAAAGAAAATAAAAGGAAAATAAATCTCAAGAACTGGTAACAGACAACAAAATAAAGATAAGGAAGTTCTACATGCTCCATATTGGAAGAACTTGGGGTGGAAAAGAATAACTGCAGTATATAATTCTGGTATAAAATATCTTGTGTCAGTGACAATACGTACATAAGAAAAATCATATCAAAATACATAATATACACTGCAATTCTCTGCAAACTTGGGTAGGAGATAGTGCAATTGGATTCAAGCGACTAACTGCTGAGTAAGCAAGCATGGGATTAGCAAATTGAGAAGAAATAACTGAAAAAGCAAATATGTACTTGTGTGCAAGTACAGGTTGTGGCCAACCATAAGGATAGAGATAAGGATCCATCACTTGAAAGGTAAGAATGAGAATCTCAGATTATCAAGTTCAACCTGTTGCATCTTACATGATCAGATACCTGTCCAGGCTAGGTTGCAAGCTGCCTTTCTATCGAGCTTGAGTTTCAGTATCAGACACACTGTTGGATTGTATTTATTATGAAGGAACCTTTCCGGTGGCTTATCCAGATGTTTTACCATATTACTAATCTTAAATACACACAGGATTAAAAATGTAGACAGTACAAACTTTTCTACACATCCTCTGCTATGATTCAAATGTCTCATTCTATTGAAGAGGCTTAATCCTGTATACTTAGTGTACTTACTGTATTATTGGCATACCTAAATTTGCAGTGTGAGAATGAAGGTGCCTGACAATGGGGGGAAACTGAATAAAATGCAGAACCCAGTTTTGTCCTGAATTAGGGATAAAGCAACACACAAACTGTTTCAGTAGCAGTCATTTGTGTATCTTCTTAATGCGCTAGCTGGGATTATTTTACAGTGGACATTATAGGAATATGAAGCAGAAAGTTTACAATATATTGGTGTGCTCAGAATCCTTAGGATTGACCAGGCCTTCCTTTCTTCTCTGCAGTGCCTTTGCTTACCAGAGGAAGGCATGGGCCCCAACCCACGTCTGCTCCCTGATACCCCAGCAATGCCCACCTACCTGCTTTCTGGTCCTCAGCACAGGCCTTTGGGTGCCCAGCTGGCAGGAGAGGCACTCTTGGTTTGGGCCAGCCCTTCTGCCTCCACTGACCCAGCCCCATGTGGGCCCCTCACTGGGGCCTCTGCACCTGTGGCCGTCTCATGCAGTCCTGCCTCTCCAGGAACCATGCCGGTGCCCAGCCCGGGTCCCATTGATCCCATTGCCTTGGTCCCTGCAGTCACTGGAGGAGCTTGTGGGCTAGGCAGGGAAGGGGAGGGCTGCCCCAGGAGCACATGCAGTATGTGTGGGAAGATCCCACCCCAGCTGGTGCAAAAGCCCAGATCCCATTGATTCCTTTGTGTTAGCACCCGTGAGGCATTGGAGGAGCTCACTGGCCAGGCAGGGAAGGGGAAGAGAGGGCCTCCCTGGCAGCATGTGCAGTGGGAGGAAGATCCTACCCCTCCCAGCCAGCATGAAAGTTTGCTAGGGGGTGAGGGTGGGGAGGGTCCCGTGCAGGGCCCCTTCTTCCCCCGCCCACAGCCCAGATCACATGCTTGCCCTCCCATGCTCTTCCCTTTTTGGGGGGGGGGTGAGTCTCTGCCAAGGTGCCCCATCTGTATTCCTCCCCTCCCCTCCTCTTTCCTTCCTTCTTCAGTTCCATACTGTAGGTGCCAAAATGTATTCGACTTCCATGGAAATACTACTCAGGCCAGGCTCCCTGCTCCCTTCTCCCCCCTTCACCCAAAGTATCATATTGGGGGAGCCGTGGCCAGTGGCCAGTACATTAAGGGTGCTGCAAGTCAAGAAAGTTTGGGAACCACTGATTTAAGAGATATGCGTTTCAGTGTAAACTCACCCATTTAACATTATCAAATTTTACATTTTAATGAAAAGGCTCCAGAGATGGCCACAAGCTGCCATTCTGCGGTTCGGCTGCACAACTTATTCTGTTGGCACCCCAGTTTCCTAGGCCTGCCTCCTTTGGTGGGTGCCCATTCAGAGGCAGCACTGCAGCTTCCTAGCCCTGCCTCCTCTGGGCGCTGGCTCTGAGTGGGCACGCGCCAGAGGAGGCAGGGCTGAGAAGCTGGGGTGCCCATGGAAGAAGTTGTGTGGCCAAACTGCCGAACCTCACCAAATTGCGGAACAGTGGTTCAGGCCCATTTCTAAAAACCTATAACATTCTTGAAATGTCAAAGCGAAAACAAGTGTGGTGATACAGGTTGAAGCTCTGGGCTTCTGTGCAGGGAGTGTTGGTTGGTGTTGGGAAAAGTGCTCTTTTAACCAAGCTGCTTTCACTGAATTGTCATTCCTTGTGTTCCTGGGGGCGTGGAGGAAGGAAACCATAAATCTATAAGCAACAAAATAACATTTCCGTCATGGAATTTATTACTTTATTGCAACATTTCTGGAAATAATGTTTGATAAAAAAGAGAAGGAGGAGAGGAAACTGGAAATTTTGCAGATATAGTCCCATTTAATTGAATGAGGCATATGCTTTGCTCTCGTTCAGTTTATTGTGGGTGGTACTGGGAGAGTTCCCAGTGGATTCATCCCTATATTAGCCTCTTATTTTTCTCACAAGACCTCTGCTTTCAAAGAAATATGGCATTCGCTTAAAGCTCCCCCGCCCCCAAAGTTTTGGCTACCTGATTTATTTAGCACATCTTGTATTGACAAAGTGTTTCATTTTCTTTTCTCAACACTTTGCTTCAGTCGTCTGTAACAAATACATCTGGGAGTGAAGCTTGTGATATCCATCAGCATTATTCCCGGTAAGTATTTTAAATCAAACATCAGTATGGCTTAAAAGAAAGATACAAGCGGGAAACTGTTTGTGCAGCCTGACATTCCCTGACCTTGGTATTAATGGCTTAAGAAGTTAGCAGCCTTTTGGGCCATAAGAGGGGAAAAATGAAAACACCGGATTATGAACATGGTCTTTTATGTGACAGTACAGGACACAAGTGGAACAGGCCTTCTCGTCCCCAAAGACATAGATTCATTATCCGTCACAAGCAAGAAGAACTTACTCATGGGAGTTTGAAGTGTATATTATTTCTTTTCAACACTGTACCTTTAGAAAAATTTAACAGGGAATTAGATGCTTATGTCACCTCACAATCCAATGATGCTTTTTCAAAATGTGCATGCATGAAAACACCTGGTTGTGCTTTTTATAATATTACTGATTAATTGACAGTATATAATTTTTCTTCTTCTTCAGATGAGAGTTGACCAGTGAGGCTGATTTGGTCAGATGTTTAGGAATCCTAACTTAAAATATGTTTCTCGGCATATATTTTTGCAGATTTCAGGGTGTATGAGAATATAGGGAAGCTGTTCATTGCGAAAAGAGTTTTGTGTAGTTGTAAAGCTGTGTGGTGGCGCTGCGGGTTAAACCGCAGAAGCCTCTGTGCTGCAAGGTCAGAAGACCAGCAGTCGTAAGATCGAATCCACGCGACGGAGTGAGCTCCCGTCGCTTGTCCCAGCTCCTGCCAACCTAGCAGTTCGAAAGCATGCAAATGCGAATAGATAAATAGGTACCACCACGGTGGGAAGGTAACAGCGTTCCGTGTCTAGTCGCACTGGCCACGTGACCACAGAAACTGTCTACGGACAAACACTGGCTCTACGGCTTGGAAACAGGGATGAGCACCGTGCCCTAGAGTCGGACACGACTGGACTAAATGTCAAGGGGAACCTTTATTTACCTAAAGCTTGCCTGAATGCAGATATAATGTAATCTGAAGGCAAAGACTTTTATTATGCCTCAGAAGTTTCATGGACAGAGCTCACATTGGACTGCTGCAGAAGGTTTTATCAGGTTGGGCATTACATAGCTGGGTCTGGTGCAGAAGAAACACAGAAGTTCAAAAATCCACAGTCAGTGAAATGCTGGATAGCTCAGTGGTTTAGGCATCTGGCTGTGGAGCCAGAGATTGAGTGTTCGATTCCCCACTAGGCCTCCTTGAGAGGGGCTGGACTTGATGATCCATAGGGTCCCTTCCAGCTCTACAGTTCAAAGGTTAAAGGTTCAAAGTATAATTACATCATAAGCAAAAGATACATTTAGGTATGAATTGGCCCAAGAGTTGAAAACATGTTGAACAATTTATAGCACCAAGAAACTGAGGAATTCCAGTAAGTCTAATGCAAGAGGAAGGAAATGATTGGACTTGGTTGTGTGGTTTAAAATAGCTTTAATATAAACAGAGACTCCAGGGATTGATTTGCAATGCTGTTTCTCTATTTTACCGTCAAACAACAGGACAAGGTATTTTAATTACTTAGAGTCACTTTCCTTTTGGCAGGATCCACACAGAAGTAGACTTGCAAGGCAGGCATTCTGTGGCATTGCTACTTGCACAAGATGTCAACCGTACAATAAATACAGGAAGAGTACATTAAAGCTTTCCTCTGGCCCTCACTTTATCCACAATACTAACCCTGGCCTACTATTAACTTTGAATATATTGTAGTTCTCAGAGAGCGAATACCTCAGAACTCAGTCAATGCAAGTTTTTAACAAAATCCTGTAACCTGAGGGTTCAAGCCATCTCTCCAATACTGCTGTATTAGAACAGGTAAACCCTACAGGTGCATCTGGGTCGTGCCAGAGCATCTCTTTCATGAATACATTAGATGGCTGATACAACAGTTTATGTTGCATGGATGCTATAGTTTCCTGTTGATCAAGTTCTGGAAGAAAGGGTTTATAATCTACAGTGAGAAATCAGTCACCCTATGGTGTTCATAACATTACACAGAGACAATTCCTGTCACAGCAATTACTTCCTTCTCTGTATCTGTTTGGAGTGTTCCTGAAGATCCAGTGAGAGATTCACCAGTGCAGCTGCTTTATCAAATGCTGCTTTATCATTTGAATATCTATTTTAAAAAGAAACATACTTCCAACACTCTAGTGCTTCTAGCATTGCCACTGGGAGCTTAGCCTGAATGCAGATATATTAGTGGGTTTTGAATTTCATTTGAAAATAACACCAATGAAAATAAATTTCCTGGTGAGTAATGGGGAAATAGGTAATGGAGGCTGAGAAAGTAGGAAGGTCTGAGACCATGTTCCTGCACAACACCATTTCATTCAAGAGGATGTTTCACCTGAAATTAGTTGACTGAGAATTTTTTGTGCCTTCAGTACCTTCATATTTAATAGGGAAAACTCATTTGTGGGAATGGATGAAAAAATAAGTGAAGTAAAGATAGCCTTAGAAACTTAAAAAACAAACAAACAAAAAACAAGCCTCAAGATGGAGGCCAAGAAGATGTTGGAAATAGCATCATGTGTTGGGAGTTACAACTGCCAGGCACGTTTTGGTGTACCAATTTGTTCAGAGGTCTTCTGGTCTTCTGTTGAGTTGGTTCCTTCCTTCTGTATCTAACAGCAGCTGTGGGAATGGGTATCTGAAGATGAGCAGTGCTGATGGGGAGAGACTTCACTCCCATTCCCTTTCTTGGGAAAGACTACAGCTCAGAACTTGCCATCTTCAGGTCGACTTAGGAAAGATAGGTCCCTAAAACCTTGAACATCTGCTATCAGGTGGTGCAAACCACCTGTGGTAGGGTTAGGCCCTCCAGATGTTTTGGCATATGTCTCCTATCAGCCCTAGCTGGCATAACTAGTGGTGAAGGATTATGGGAACTGCACTTTAGAAACATCTGGAGGGCCCACATTACCCATTCCTGCTGTAGACCAGAATGGAGCTAGGTGGACCAAATAGTTTGACCTAGGACTTTCATCTTTAAATCAGAAAATATACTGTGGAAATTGACACCATAATCTGCTGTTTATTTCACACATTAATACTATCTGTCAAGGTATGGTTGCATTTTGAAAAACTGCTTGTAAACCAGTCCTGTGGGTGTCACACTTTTATCAGGTGTAAAACACTAGCTGCTGTTTTTTCTATGCTTATGCCATTCAGTGGCAATCAAGGGTCTTGGGGTCAAATGACATGAGTTCCTTGACCTATAAAATAATTGTTGAAATAAACAGCCAAGTATAAAACTGTGTGCCCTTTCCACAGCAGTTTTTGTTCTGTGAGAGTACAGTGCTATTTAAAACTAAAGTCAGCACTTGGAATTCTGGCTCCAGACAGAATGAATCTGTTATATAAGGAAGTGTCATTTCTACAGTCGTTTGTTGTTAATTTTCCCAAGTGGATGTGCGTTTTAATTTCCCACCATGCAGTAACAGCAACATGTTTATACGGAAGGGCTCCTTTCCCTCTTCTCCACTTATAATAACTCCAAAGCTACTGAGTTTCAGCCAATCTTTGAAATGGTTCTGATGGGGACAAGTGTCACCTCAGATTCAAATCCAATTAGAAGATGGTAGATTGCAAGTTAGATTTTTGGAGAGTGTGTGTTCTTGAGATAAGAAACACAACCTCTTGGTAATCTGAGACAGCCAAGGGTCAGTGTAGTCAGCTGAAAAAAAGCACAAGGAAACAGGTCTGAGGACTCATGTTACATGGTGATTTAAAACACAGAGGAATCAATTTGCATGGTGCACCTAGGAAGTGGTGCCCATAGAAGCCAAACTATTGTTTGTGCATGTGCAGGACCTCTAGGGAATTTTGGTATATCCCCTCTGGAGTCCATATCTGGATATGCAGTGGGGGGATCCTAAGATTTGCTTTTGGTTTTTATATGAAAAGATCCTACTACACTATCCCCAGATGATTCTCTCCAAAAATGGTTTGCACAAAACAAGCATTTCCATTCATGGAATCCTTGCGGAGCAGCAGGCTTTCTCAAAAGCAAGGGGCATCCCCTCTCAGTGCTTTGTTTTGACCCGCCACCCCAAAATTTTTCTTAATGGAAATGGAAAGAGATATTTGGCTACTTCTGATGTGAATAGGCCAATGGAAAGGTGAAGGCTACCACATGTCTGTTGGACCCTTGCCATTTCTGGCTTATAAAAGCTGCCAGAAAGGGATTAACTGAGTGGGTAGGAGGAGTTGTGAATGGTTCTTCACAGCAAGGTAGGATCCCCGCATTCTTAAGGGAGGCAGTAGTAAGAACATTGCTGAAAAAGTGCTCCTTGGATCCCATGGTACTGGAAAATTACCAGCCAGTCTCCAATGTTCCATTCCTGGGCAAGGTATTGGAGCAGGTAGTAGCTTCTTAACTCCAGGGGTTCCTGGATGATCTACATTGTCTAGATCTCTTTCAATCTGGTTTCAGGTCTCATTATGGGATGGGAACTGCTCTGGTTGCCTTGGTGGATGACCTACGCTGGGAACTGGGGAGTGTGTCTCTGTTGGTTCTCCTGGATCTCTCAGCAGCTTGCATGGTATTCCTCTGGGCCACTTCTCTGGGATGGAACTTGGAGGCACTGTTCTATGCTGGCTCCAGTCCTTCCTGGAGGGGAGAACCCAAAAGGTAGTGCTGTGAGACTCCTCTTGAAAAGCCTGGTTGTTGGCTTCTCGTGCCTTTCAGGGTTCTGTTTTGTCCCCCATGCTATTGAACATTGACATGAAACTGCTTGGAATGGTTCTCCAGAAGGTTTGGGGTTTCGTGTCACCAATATGTGGATGACATCCAACTCTATCTCTATTTTCCATCTAAATCTGAGGAAGCTGTTTTGGTTGTTAACTAGGGCTGATTACAGGGATCATTTAACTCCCTTGTGGAAATATGGAACAGGGCCTTCTCTGTTACTGCTCCCAGTCTCTGGAACTCCCTCTCACAGGAGGCCAGACAGGCCCCATCTTTGCTGTCCTCTCGCAAGCCGGCAAAGACGCCAGTCTTCCGGCAGGCTTTCCCTTAGTGACTGGCTGTCTAAGAGAGTTTTTTAAAAATGGAGTTGTTTGTACTTTTGTTGGTTTTAAATCTGTTTTAATTTGTTTTAATATAATCTAATTTTAATTATTTTTAAAACATTCTAATGGTTTCTTGTTTTTAGCTTTTAATACTGTTTCTTTTTAATGTTGTAAGCTGCTTTGGGTCATTGCCCTCCCACTTGGGAATAATGAGGCGAGATGCAGGTGATGGGTATAAATAGGTCAACACTTTATTAAATCAACATGCCATAACTTATGGCTTAGAATCCAGGGGCCTGTGGTAGTGCGGTATCAGGTTTGGTGCCGAAGGTCTCACAGGACCCCCTCACCAACCTATACGGGCAAGTCCCATGCCCCGTTGTCATTCTGTCCCTAAGACAGCATGACACCGGCCAGCAAAATATCAAGCCCTCCCCAGGCATGCAAGCCCCCAGCCTTTGGCGGCCCTCAGCCCAGGGAGGGCCCCAGCAGGTCTTTCCTCCCAGCACTGTAACCTCACGATCCGCAGCGCCGAAAGTTCAGACCCGCTATGCACTGCTTGAACTCCATGGGCACTCACCGATTCAGTTTCCTTCCGCACTACCCGCCATGGAATGGGCAAGCTTGCTATGCTCCATTCCCCCCCATCCAGCCAAAAATTTCTGCACTCAGGCCCCTACAAAGATCCCTCAAGAAAATCTCTAAACTGGCCTCAGATAAATGAACCGCATCACCTCTATAAAGCTCTGGTCGGTCCAATCGGATCTCCGGGTGTCCTATTACTGATCCTAAGCCATTAACCATTGCTCTGCAAACTTCCTTATTAACTTTCCTACGTGCTCTATTTATGCAACCAGCATTGCAGTCGGCTCTCCAACCATGCCGAGGAATAATCGTGGACCAAACTATTCTTGAAAACAGGAACTTTGCCTTCTAGCTCCTCAAACCAGCCAGAATGTCCAGCACAAGGGACTTCCCACTTCTCCTGGTGAAGTCATTACCCCCCAGATGAACCAACAACACATCTGGGGGTACACAAGCTGCCGCTGCGTCTGCCATGCCGGAAAAATTGGCCCAAAGCATGCCCCTCCAGCCAAGCCATTTCAAGCTCACTGCTGGTTGCAGTCCCAAATCTTGGCCCCATGCCATCCTGGCAGCATAATCTGCCGCCCAGTGAATGAAACTGTGACCCAGCAACAGGATCCTCAATTGCCATTTGGGTCGCTCTGCATCTGAAAGAAAGAGACAAAGAGCCCAGCGGCAGCCTACAGCTGTGGCAAGTCCCATACGTAAAGTTTGTATCTATGGGAGGACCATCTCCCCACCTTCCTGATCTCCTCTGGGCCATACCCTAGCATGGTGGCAGTAGACGCTGCCCCAATGCAAAATGAGTGGGTTCCAAAGCGCCATCCAGTCAAACCCACTCGTTCCAAAGCAGCTCCAGTTACCTTCCAAAATTGGTATTTTGTCAGTGGGGTGCTGTCACTATGACAAAATAAGTAGCCCTAATCTTCCCCCCTTTTCTTAAGGTAACCCTCTAGTGCCCTAACTGGGCATATTTCTAAAATGGAGCAAGTCCCTAGTGAGATAAAGGCTCCTTTCCCTAAATGATCTGTTTTAGATCTCCGGATATGCAATTGTAACCTGTCTTTGCCCATTGTGACATCTGCAAGTTGTAACGCCGTTCGTGACGTGTCATGCTTGCCAGCTGCCACAACCTCACTAATATGAAATGCTCCAAAAAATGTCAAAAGTGTTGCTGCCTGAAAGAGGGAAGCCTCGTACCTATCACTACAAATGCTGCCCCATGATTCACCAAACCTCATCAGTATGGCTGGAGAAAAAGGGGACCTATCATTGGGCGTTCTAATTCTTTCCTTATTCCATCCTTCAATCATCTTACAAATTCTAAAGTCCCCTGTGGAATCAGCTACTCCAAGGGCCTTAGCCTGGAATGCCAACGCCGACATCTTGCCCTGAAGAGAGCTAGGTGCCATGCCCTTTTGAAAAAGAAAAATGCCGAATTGTTGTAGGTGATCAACTGGTATGGGCCACACCTGTTCCAACTGCTCATGAACTCTAAATTGTCTAAACTCTTCGCAAACTGCAAAGTAACCCCGCCGAGTACTCGGGGCAAGAGCCAGCCCTATTGCTCATAGTGCCTCCCGCCTCCAATCTGCCATACCTGTTGTGGGAGGACTTCTGGCCACCTGCAAACTCCTGGAGCCAACGCCCTGAACCGCTCCATCTGTTGACGGGACAGGGCGTCAGCTATATTGTTGTCTATGCCGAGGATGTGCCTTGCATGAAATATTATATTAAATTGTAAGGTACGTAATACAAGCGCCCTCACAAGCCTCATGACCCGTTCAGATCTGGATGACATGTTATTAATGATATGCACCACTGCCATATTATCACACCAGAATCTGACTACTGAATTGGCCCATTCCTCAGCCCATAGCCAAGTGGCACCAAGAATAGGAAAAATCTCCAGGAATGTCAAGTCCCTGGTCAGGCCTGACCTTTGCCACTCCTCAGGCCAAGTCCCTGCACACCAGCGACCCCGGAAATAGATGCCAAAACCTAATGACCCTGCAGCGTCTGTTTGAACTTGGAATTCATTCTGGAGGCGTAATTCCGCTCTCCAGAACGAAACTCCGTTAAAATTGTCCAAAAATTGTTGCCACGTTTTCAGATCTTGTCTCATGCCTGCTGTAATCCTAGTTCTATGGAACAGTTTGCAGAGACCCTTCATGGCTGCACAGAGTCTGCGCAAAAAGGCCATACCTGGGGCAACTACCCTACAAGCAAAATTCAAATGGCCCACTGTCTCCTGTAACCCTCTTAGGGTGGCCTTCTTCTGCCTCAATAGACGCCCCAATCTGGCCTGCAAGTCAACCAACTTTTTGTCAAGAAGCTTGCAGTATTGGTGGCAGGTATCCAAATCTATACCCAAGAATGTGATGTTAGGCATTGGCCCTTCCGTTTTCTCCTCAGCCAAAGGAAGCCAATTTCTCAAAAGTCTCCATCAAGTGCCTACAATTCCCAGAATCCTTTGCACCACAAAAAAGAAAATCATCTAAATAATGGGCCATGCTACGCAGCCCCACCCTACATCTAAGTTCCCATTCCAAAAAGGAGCTAAAGCGCTCAAACGCTGCACAGGATACCGAGCAACCCATGGGTAATGCTCTATCCATGTAAAAGGCACCCTCAAAGGAAAAACCTAACAACTCAAAATCCTCTGGGTGAACTGGCAGCAGATGAAAAGCTGATTTTACATCAGCCTTGGCCATCTCTGCCGCTATGCCACATCCCCTAATCATGCGCACTGCCTTGTCAAACGACATATAACGCACAGTGCAAAGCTCCTGTGGTATGCCGTAATTGATAGAGTCACCTTTTGGGTAAGAGAGGTGATGTATGAGCCTGAATTCACCTGGGGCCTTTTTAGGTACAATCCCCAAAAGGAGACACCCGGAGATGCGGGACCAGTGGCTGAACGAACAGACCTAACACTCTGCCCTCTTGGACCTCCTTCTCAATTTTTTGTCTAACTATTTCCTCCATACCTTGAACAGACTTCAAATTTTTGGCAAACGTTGCCTTGTGTCTCCCCAAAACTGGGATACGAAAACCTAAGTGAAACCCATCAAGTAAATATGCTGCCACTTCCTTTAAAGGGTAGTTAGCCATTACTAAATAATCTACCTGCTAGCCAGGCAGCCAACCCTTACTAACGTGCTCCAATTGTAAAAAAAACACCCTACGTTGTACCCTTATTGTTTGCCTATTTATTTAGCTATTAATTTATAATAATAATCCTTTTTTTTTTTTTTTAATACAAGCCCTCAGGACTAGCTAACCAACAACTGGTAGTTTCTCCAATGGAACTATTTCTGTTGTTATTATAATCTTATTCAATTTTAATTTGAACTTCTTTCTTTCTTTCTTATTATTATTATAATATTATTTTTATTTTATTTTATTTTTTGAATGTGCGTGCGCGCGTGTTTGTAAGCGCACCGCTTCCAATTAAATTTAAAGAAACCCCAACAAACACACAACCACGTAATTAACTGTGTGTATGGCGGAGGCATAACTCTGTCCCCCAACTGCCTTTAGTGTGTGTTTGTGTGTGGGGGGTGTTTGCCCTGTCCCCAACTACCTCAACCGAAGGGCCGAGCCCAATGGGGGGGTTACCACCCCCTTAGTCCTGAAGCTTATGGAACCCTTTTCCCACTTGCTCCTATTTATTTATTTATTTATTTATTTATTTATTTATTTAGATAGATAGATAGATAGATATAGATAGATAGATAGATAGATAGATAGATAGATAGATAGATAGATAGATAGATAGATAGATAGATAGAATAAATCCCTTGGGATTTCTTGTTGTTCTCCAATTCCTTCTGCCTTTTTAAAAAACAAAACAAAATGACTGTAAGCAGGCTCCACCGGGGATCAAGGCTGATCCATGATACTGCACTCCAACCTTGGGGAGTGCCGATGCACCACCCACAGCTCCCTCGATGCCGTTGGCTGTTACACAGCAAAAAAATCCCTGCAGTGCTGAACACAGCCACTGCTAGGGAACGCAAGCGAAAGAGGCCGAGCACGTGCAGGAGCGTCCTTTTAAGGACGCTGCCCCTCCCCCCCTGGGTAACTACGAGAATAGTGTGTCTCGCGCTATCCTGAGGGGAGGGCAAAGGAGCTCCGCTCGGCGACAATCGCCGGCAGAGCCAACGTTTTTAGGAGAAGATGTGGTAAAAGTCAACCTTAAGTTGGCTACCTGACCCCAAGATTGAACTCCGATAATGAGCAGAGTCTTGACTGCAATACTTCAGTTTAACCACTGCGCAATAAGGCTCTGCTAGAAGAACACAAGATTCACCATGCTGAATCAACAGTTTTCCCTCAATTTAAAACTACGGTTGTGTCTGACTTGGAGCCAAACAAAACATGTCATTTAAGGAATAGGATTTAAAAAATGGAGACGGAATAGTTATGGAAGTTGATATACTGCATTCAGAGGGGATATTCTTACTCTGCAGTAGGGCTTGCCATCGTGTGATATGCCAGTAGTCGCTCTGAATTCAATCTGTTTTTTCTTTCTTTCTGGGAGCGTGTAGTTTCAACCAAGGTGAAAAAGAGGGCAGGGTTTAATAGTTGCATGGTGGAGGAAATTCCAGCAGGTGTAGTTTTCACTAAAAGCTGCACCTGCTGAAATTTCTTCTTCTAAGCAAATATTTTTGGTACTGGAACCTGGTCCTCTTTTTCATCTGGTCACCCTAACCCTGAAGCTACTATTTGAATGGTCCCCTGGTCCCTGAAGCCTATGGTCTGGCTCTACAAGATTATTCCCTTCTAAAGATCTGAAGGCAGTGGTGGATATAGCATGTCAGATGGCCTCTCTGTTCTTCCACAATTCAGCACATTGGTTTCCTATTCTACAATGGACCTTATTTCTGGAGAAAGGAGCTGAGTTCTGCCTGCTGTGCTTCTCCTTGATTACAACCATAGTACATCCCCCATCACTCTGTGCAACAGAGTTTATATTACACTAACTTAATAAAAATATATATTTTCTGAGACAAAAAAAAAGCAGAAGATGTTTATAGAACAAGAAAGGTGACGAATGACGCCTGCTGACTTTGTTCCTGACAGACAGAACGTTGAGGGGAAGAGTGAGAATGAGAAATAAATAAGTACATTTTCCTCAGACATAAGCATGGTGTTTTGGAAAAACATGAAGTGAATGACTGCACCTGATGAACTACAGGCCTGTAGAGGTAACTCAGCAGCAAGGCATGCTGACCAAGTCAGACAAGTTGCTAGAATCACCACTAAACCTGTATTTTTCTGTCCCCCGACGGCAAATTCAGCAGGCACACAGATTATGGGGTTCCTCGAGGGAGATGCATTTTAGTTCTCTTTAAATATTAAAAAATATTTCTAGTTTTCCATGTGTACGTATCAATTAGCATTTGCATTTGGATGCAAATTAGTATCCTCTTTTGTCCTCCCTTTTGGTGAGGTGTAAGTGCCATCCAAGAGCTGACATGTTTGCCAGCATTTTTTTTATTTGTTTGCATTATACATTTTTCTGAAGTGTGTATTTTGAAATGGAGTCATAATTGCCTTCAGTTAAGTAGTAATAATCCCGTTTATTATATAGGTTGATTTGCAACAAAGCAGATTCAAATTACAGTTCACATCACATGTTTGTTAAGGCATCAACCTTAGTTTCCAATTTCTTGACTTTAGAAAATTGCAGCCATCATGGTACAGTATAGCTTTATTGTAGTCTTAAACTGGCAATTTTTAAGATGATTGAACGAAAAGAAAAGACATGTGACACCCTACATATAGTGCTGCACAGAAGACCTTTCAAAGAACATTAGCTAACATATCATTCTGCTCCTGTCTTAATTTACTGCTATTAGTGTTTTAATTTGCTATATGTATAATTTTGAAATGAGATTGAATGTCTTCCTGTGTGGCCACGGATCTTCATCACAATCAAAGGCCTTCACTGGAAGGTAAATGCTACTGCTTAGTAGAGATATGTCAGAGCCACTTTGGAGCCACTACTACCATTGCTATGCAACTGGTTTTCAGAAGAAGAACATTTAATAGAACAGCCTGAGGGAGTAGCTGGGCTGAACTACAGGCACCATCATCCTCAGCTAATCCGAAGCAGTCCAGACTGTGGAGAGTTGCAATAGACGGCGCCCTTTTGCTTTCCACCATACACTTCCTCTGGAAAAAGTGGGTCAGAAAACTCCTGGACGATAATGAACAAAAAATTGCTAACTTGGATCCAGAAACCTATCAAGACTCACTGGTTTATTGTGTCTCAAAAATGAACACTTTTTGGTTTGCTAATTTAATGATTATCATTTTAGTGAGCAATGCCTGTGATATTTCCTTGTATAAAGGTAAAGGTTCCCCTTGACATTTAGTCCAGTCGTGTCCGACTCTAGGGCGCGGTGCTCATCCCCGTTTCGCTTAAGCATAATAAGGAAACACAGATGTTAGCAGAAATACCAGTGGTTGTCATAAAATGCATTTTCTTTTAAGAAACTGTAGCATAGCTGTAACATTTTGAAAAAACAGGCATAATGTCTGGCTGTTGTTTCATCTACGTTCATGTGTGTATATTTTGATATAATTGTTTTAAAAGAACCAACATGAAATAGCAATTATTAATAGAGCTTCATTTAACCGACATCCCCTAAATGTCCACCTCATTGCCCATAAATAGACACTGAGGCATGTTTACCACTTATTACCACAGAGCTGCACAACATTGCTTGATTCCAAATTTGAAGCTGCCCTATGCATGCAGTGGGAGACAGGTTTGTTTCATTAAACATGCCAAGAACCTCGAAGAAAACGAGGCAAAATGGTTGCTTCTATGCTGGCAATTCTTACAAATATCAGCATCTATGGTCCTCGGCCCTCTATATTTCCTGCAAGAAATTAATTGACCCTCTCATTGAGCCAGAGCAATTAACCCACAAAAAAGAGGACCCTCACAGAGAGTTGAACACACGTAGCACCTGTCAAAGTGCTGGCTTCAGGAGAAGACAAAATAAGAGTCTAGTAGCTTAAAGCTTAGCAGAACAAACCACCCGTGCTTTTTAAAGGAATCAGCTGGTGAAGGATGCAATAACCTGAAGTAGGGAGAGGACGTTGTGGATTGTGTTGTGGAGAAAGAGGCACATGGCCTGCCTCAACATGCCTCTATTAGCTGCAATTAATGCGGTTGCTATAGAGCTGCCCACTATTCCTGCTATTACAATGCTTATAATTACATGGAGAACATAATTCTTTTTTTTTCCCAAACAAAGTAAAACCAATTGCCCTCACTGGCTGATATAGCTTGTCCCTTTGAAGTTTTTTTTTGAGAAGGAAAAAAGAACCCATAAACTTTCTAAAGGGCAAATCGTTGCTATAGTTTTAGGAGGGCTGCTGTAAAGACACTGAGACGGAAAAAGTGGAGCCCTTCGTTGTGATACCAAGGTCAAAATTCTTGCTTTAAAATTACTCTCCTGCATGCCTGGTTTTTCCTGGTTGTGAAAATAGTCATGAAGGTAGGGTTCTTTGCCAGAGAGATATGTATTCTTTCCTGTTACTTGTTTCAGGTGCAGCAAGGCCTTCGAATTATGGAGCACAATTCATATGTTGTCAAGCATAAGAGAACTCTGGAGTATCTCACAATGGACATGATCCAACTGTGGATTTGATTTAGCCTAACATAATCATATATAGAAAGCATGAGACCAATTTAGACACAAGGCCTATACTTTTGAATAACTTATACAGAAGTACAGTTTTTGGCTAATTTTAAGAATGTAAACCTCTCATACTGATTGTACACATTTGATAATTTTAAATGAAAGGATTTAAATTAAACACCTTTAGCGCTAGAGAGAGGGCATAAAACATATCTAAATGTTTTGGATTTCAGTTCTGATAATCCATGACCATTGATCATGCTGACAGAGACTGATGGACCTGAGATTGAGCCTCCTGGTGTAGTGGTTAAACTGCAGTACTGTAGTTAAAACTCACAACCTGTGTTTGATCCCAACAGATTCGGGTAGCCTGCTCAAGGATGACTCAGCCTTCCATCCTTCTGAGGTCGGTAAATTGAGTACCCAACTCACTGGGGTTGGGGACAATGTGTAGCCTGTATAATTAAGTTGTAAACTGCCCAGAGAGTGCCTTAAGTGCTTCAGGGTGACAGCACACTTTGTTGTCTTAAAGGTAGAGAACCTGCAGCCTGCAGTTGAATCCTCCACTGGTGAGTTCTCAGCAGCAGATTCAGCTGCAGGCAGGTTCTTTAAGACACATCAAAGAAAAGAAAAGAAAAATACTCCTCATTGTCCCCTCCTGTGCTGCCCTAACAGAGTCTAGTTTTTTGTTTTTGTTTGTTACTTCCACTGCTCCTCCAAGGAGCAGGAGGGGAAGTGATTAATTTGCCAATATCCTGAAGTGGCTCTCTCCTTAAGGTGCTTCGCAATATGGCAAATTGACAGCAAAAGAAGCCTTGACAGCTTAAGGCTCACTTTGGTTCATTTCCAGCAATTGCACATGCTGGAAACTATCCAAAATGGAGTGATCCTAACTGCACCAAAAAAGTAGAAGCCCCTGAAAGAGACCCAGAAAGGTGTGGGTGGGATCGCTCTGGCTTGCTCCATTAATTATGTTATATGATTGTCAGAAAAGGGAGCAAACTACCCTGTCCCTGCAGTGGACCAAACAGTGGGCTAAATGCCTATCTGACATATGAATTCTTCCAGAAAAGAAAATGCAAACATATGCAACTGGTTGGATCTGTCTGTATCTATACCTACTCACATAAACTTGTGTTCTAATTACCTATATCATGAAGATTATCAGTTTACAATTGACCAGGCAGTTTTCTTTTACATTAATTATATAAGCCATTTGAAAATAAATAATTTTGAACTGAATTTGTTACAGCCCTCTGATAGTACTGAAGGCTTGCATCAGCTTGTACATTTGATGTGTTTATAAAGACAAACATTATTAGGAAATTAGGTCGATGAAAGTATATCTAAATAGCTTTTCTTAGCTTGTTTTCTTGGAGCTTCTAACAAATTGGAGGGTGACAGCATCCATGTAGCAGCCTGCATACATAAGAAGCTATAATTCTGTCAAGAAATGTGCCAAAAGTAGGCAATGTACATGAATAACAATTTTTTTCCATATAAAATGTGGAAGCAGAGAGAAGGGGAAAATGAGAATAGCTGAACAAGCAAGATGCTTCTAACGAAGTGTTGGGTGGGTGGGGATAATAAATAAATAAAGAACATAACATAACTACTAATTAGGCGTTGATCACATTTGTATAATTGTTTTTGGATTAATCTTTACAGAATATGTTACAAAATAACTGTGGCTTAGTAACTGGGAGCTCTCTGTATATGTGCATCTTCTGTTTGCAGCTTAAAATGGTATTTAATAAGAATTCTGTGTCCCAGAATAGAGGTAGCTGAATAGTGTCAGAGAAGGACTAAGATCCCTGCCTGGCCACGGAAACGCATGGTGCGAGTGGGGCGACAACAATGGGAAAACCAGTCTTAAAATAGCCCACACACCTTGAAAACTTTACTAGGGTTGCCATAAGTTGGTGGCCTAAGAACCTGAGGGGAGCTGGGGGTCCCTTGATACATGCCACGATTACTCCCCCACACTGCCCAGGGGGATAGAAGGGGACTTTTTCACCCCTTTTCTTTTTTTAAATTAAACTTCGGTGGGCACTGCAGGGCCTGGCCAGGGAGAAGCTGCCTGAGCACTATGGCTTGTCTGTAGCACGCCTCTCAACAAGATGAACAGACGTGCAAATTTTCCAGAACTGTTCATCCAGCAAGCTGTTTTTTAAATAAATGGAGAAGCGGGGGGGAAATGGAAATGCAAAACTTTCTCAGTGAGTTATTTTAAGCCACTGACACTTTATAAAAAGTCTTTCACTCATTCTCACTTGCACTTTATACTCCTTAAATGTTATGCCAACTGTTTCAGCTTTGAGTCATTGTTTATGAATCTGCCTACAACAAAATTCATTCTTTTTTCTCTCCAAGGAGGCAGTGAAGTGGTCTGTCTCTTTAAAACCATTCAGATGTGATTATATCTCATGGTATGTAACTGCAGTCAAGTAAAATATATATATAAATCTTAAGTACTCAGCAGCGTTATGGATTGGATCCATACTTACTCGGAATGGAGCAGACCCACAGAAATCATCCTTATTGCTTATGGGTGTTATGTGTTGTCCAGTCAGAAATGACTTTTAGCAACCCCAATAGGGCTTTCAAACTAAGGATATGATTACACTATTAACATAAATCGGGTGATGGATCAGGGATTTTGAAGTCGGATTAAAGTTACATGGTAGTCATGTGGTTTCTGGGTTGCTCTGTGCATTCTCTTGGGACAACTTTGAATTGATTTTTAAGCTGTGTTGTACATCGGTCAAGGGGGATGCACAGTCTTTTAGAATAATTGCATTTGAGGCTTTGTCCTGTGCGTACTCTTCCTCATGCTGGCAGATATGCTTGACTCTCTGTGGGATTGGTCAATTAATGGATGCCAGGATCATGGGTTTTTGGCTGCAAGGAAACCTTTCAGTTGGCTCTGTTATATATTTTTTTCTATCTGTAATACTGAAATAGTGCTATCCCACCTTGTAAGAAACAAGAAAATAAAACAATTATTAAATATAACACTGGTGGCAGCAGCAGTGAGTGGCTTTGAGAGGCAACCAGCATGAGGGCAGGTAGGTGGAGGACAAAGCCTCAAAGGCAATGGGTTTGCAGCCTCCATCCTCCCCTCATGCTGGCTGCCTCTCACAGCTGCTTGCTGCCACCGCCACCAGTGTAATATTTAATATTTCTTTAATTGTTTTATTTCTTGTAAAATAGAATGGCACTATTTTAGTATTACAGATAGAAATCCCAGACATGATTTACACCAACAGAGGCATTCACATATGCTGAAACAATTCAAAATAAATCAGTTTCAGAAATGATTTAAAATAAACGACCCTATCGTGGCCAAATAAAGTACCCTGTATTCTGACCAAAAACCCCACACTTCCTGGGCAAAAAAATTCCACGCTTCCCTGTAAATCGTGTAGTCAGAATTTTAAGAATTGATTTCAAACATGCTAAACCTGATGTGAAAACAGGATTTGTTTTCAATGTGTAACCATGCCCTGTGAGAGATATTTTAAAGGGGTGTTTTTAACCAGCGCCACTCCCATTTCTGTGAGTTTCCATGGCCCAGTGGGGATTCTTTCCTTTTCATGCTGGTGTCTTTTAATATATATTTCCGTTGAAATAGGAAAAAACACATTTGTTTAGTTCTTGTTTAGCATAAGAACTTTTCTAAAGCTCTTTGCCTAAAATCTAGGGCTTTGCCATCTTACAGAAAACATCACTTACTAAAGAAGGGGTCGGGCAGTATTTGCCTTTTCTTCCTTTTATTGAGCACTTTGCTGAACTGTATGGAACATTTAACACCATGAAAGGTGCTATTCCAAGATCCATTCATCTGTGTCAGTGACAAATACTGTGTGTAGCTCAGGGCTATAGAGTGTGGTCTTGTGCTGGGTTACTAGTTAATTTTAACAAATGCCTCCAATAAATCATTTCTGGGTTCTGTTAATGTCAAAGTACTTTCCATTTAAGTATGGTTAAAATGTCAGAAACATGTTAAAAAAGAATTTTAAAAACCTTTTATTCCTATTGCAGAGTTCCATGCTAATTATAGAAAAAGACAATGCTTTTAAAGGTAGTGTTATTAATGTCAGAACTGTCCCTGTGCAGTACAAGATTGTCAATCTTAACATCCCATGCCTAATTAGTAATAATTAGCCAAAGAGCACATTCATCCCACTGACTCAGTTTTTGAGAAGTGTTAGAAGTGATTTTGTTGATGTGCTACCACTCTTCTTGTGCTGCTGAATTAATTTGAGATTTTTATGCATACAGTCAGAAACAACGTGAAAAAAAACACAATATTTTGCAGAAATGTGGAGGCCTTTTTTGTTCCCCTCCCTCCTTGGGAGACAATGCTTTCAATGGGATTTCAGTGATTATTAGGTGGATGCTGTGTTTCTTAACTGAAGGAACATCTACACTGGCCCTTTTGGTGTGGGCTGGTGCATTCTGAATAGGGTTGCTGAAGATCAGGGGGAGGAGCAATATGCCATTTGGTGTGACACTACTCCTGCAGAGGGGCAGGGGAAGTGAAATTATTGTTTTTGCTTGTGCTAGATCATTGCTGATGCACTGAATCATTTAGATTACTGTTCTTTAAATTGTCTTCTGTATAGTGCCAGTCGAGAAACTGCCTACAGCTGTGGTTTCAATCAGCAAACAAAGGCAATTTTTGAAAAATTTAATCTAAATGATAAAGCAAATCAGCGATGGTCTAGTAGATGTAGATAATAATAACAATAATTTCACTTCCCCTGTCCTTCCACAGAAGAGGAAAAAATCCTTTCAGAGTGCTAGAAGGTTTTTCAAGCAATTTTAGAATGGATGGACTAAACAAGGAATCTAGCCCTAACCCTTTACCAATTTATTAAGCACCAATCTGCTAGATTTTAAACAGAACATATAGGATGACACTAAAACTGCATATGTAATTTACAATGTAAGTAAAGTTTCCCCATTATGGTGCCCTCTGATTGTTGGTCTACAGTTCTCTAGATGCCATGGCCAGTGGTCATGAGAGCTATATTTTATAACATCTGGAGAGCACCATCTTGGAACATGCTTGTCTAAGTGAAACAATAAACATCCATACTGGAGGTGGAAAAGTCACCACAAGGTGATTTCAGTGTTCTGGAAATAAAGTGATCTTGAGAAGATCATTTCACACATGTAAGGTACCACTTTTGGAAAAAAAAGCATGTGTTTCCTAGGATATTGTGATTATAATACCGTGTTTCCCCAAAATTAAGACAGGGTCTTATATTAATTTTTGCTCCAAAAAACGCATTAGGGCTTATTTTCAGGGGATGTTTTATTTTTTTCATGTACAACAATCTACATTTATTCAAATACAGTCATGTCATCATCTTCTGGTTGCTGCACAATGCTGCACAATGGTGGAGGGCGGGGTTTCACTTAACTAGGGCTTATTTTTGGGGTAGGGCTTATATTATGAGCATCCTGAAAAATCATACTAGGGCTTATTTTCAGGTTAGGTCTTATTTTCGGGGAAACAGGGTACATACACACACAGCTTAATTTTTATTGTATGAAAAAATGACCTCATGGTGGTGGCTTTTCTAAATTCAAAACTGACCTCTTTATGGTAGTTATTCTATAGTCAAAACTGCTGCAGTCCATCCAAATGAAGGCATCTTGTCTATTTGGGCAGAAAGGCAGACAAGTAAACACTGATTGTATGGAGTACTGGAGAATTTGTTAATGTATTTATTTGAAATAATGTTACCCTGCCTTTCTCCTTAAAAGAACCCCAGGTGGTTGAATGAACTGGTGGCAAGCTGGGTGAAAAAAATGTGATAATGTGATGGTCCAGAAAGTGGTTTTGCTAAACATTTACATTTTTAAAAAGCTTTCGAAATACAAAAGAGACCTCTCAGTGGAATGGTTAATGCACATATAATCACACTGCAGACAGATGGAAGTGATTATGATGTTGAGTTGCTCTGTAAATCTAATAAGAAATGTGTGATGGTTCAAAAGTTCCTTTCTCCTGCAGTCCCAATTAACAATGACAAATAATTATAAATGGTATATACCATTAGTTTCACATATGAGATTAGTCTCAGTAAATGGTAACTGAGAGAATGAGATATAGGAACAAAGTCAAATCCAGGTTAAATGGAGCCGTGGCCAACATGCTGTCAGGCAGATCCCTCTGGTGGGCCCTGGGCGCTCCTGTGAAAAATTTCCAAGGCATTCTGGGCAGTACAGATAGTGATTAGCTGACCCAGGAACCTAGCACCATCATTAGAGCTGGTATGTCCTGCAGTTTCCCTCAGATGGCAGCCTGGATTTACAAAGAAGCATGAAAACTCTAGGAGATCTATATCCAAGGCATCAACTCATTTTGTGTGCACTCTAGTCTTGTGCAGAGTTGGAAAAGACACAATTACAAGTAACAGTGTTACCTTTAATATTTCTGGTTTTGTGGGTAATGAGAGCATAATGATGGCTCTTTGGCAAAATAATGGCTGGAATCCTATTAGTGTTTGTGACAGGTCCGTATAAACTGCTATGGCTAATTGTGGCTAACTGTAAAGGTGCCAGGGCGCACCTTGGTGGTATTGTGTTAACAAATGACCTTTTAAAAGAAGTTCCAAGCTCTGGTCTTCTATTATCTGTACACTGTTCATTTAAACCAGGAGTGGTCAAATTTTTATAATGGGGGTGGCACCATCCCCCAAGCCTTTATAACATGAAGGATTCAAAAATGGAAACTGATGTCCAGTTTTTTATTTTATTTTATTTTATTTTAGTCTTCAAGTGTTGGCCCTTTTTGGCCCTTTCTGGGAATGGTGCAGTTTGTGAAGAGTGCTGGGGATGGTGAACTTGGCTCCCACACCCACCAAGGTTATCATCTCCTGGCTTAAACCGAGAGGAAGGTCAATTTTTTCCCCTTCAACATCTTGCTTCCAGTTGAGCAAACACAGAGAAATTAGCATTTGGCATCTCATTCCTCCCGAACCAAAAATGGGAATCAGCTGTTTAACTATTTTTCAGTAAGTTAAAGCATGCCTGACTTCACTTTCTCTCATTAATTGTCTTCCTCTCTTTTCCCTCACACACAGGGTCCAGTGGGTGACCTTGATTGCTATACCATCATCTAGAAAAAGAACAGATGATGTGTCATGAGTGTGCCTTTTCTGAAATCCCTGTTTCTGGTGAGCTGACATCCCGGCAGTTGCAGTTTTAGAACTTGCTGCTTCCTAAATGATGCCTGCATGAGGAGAAGAATATATATAAACTCAACAGAATATACTATATATGAATTCTGTTGATTTACCACATGCATATTTATGGCTTAGTGACGCAATTGTAATGTGTGTCATTCTTGATCACAGTTAGCTTCTGACATTGCATTAGCCTTTGTGCAGAGCAAGAAGATAATTTAATTGAATTGGGAACTGAGAGCAAGAACGTCACTCGCTTCACTCTCTCTTCCTCTCTTTTTTCTGATGGCTTTGAGCATTAAGGAAGCTGCCTCAGAGAAAGCAAAAGTTTTCAGCAGGAATCTGCTTTGCTCACAGCATAATTGGCAAACATCTCTCTCTCTCTCTCATACAAGCACACACACTCAGTCACAGAGTAAAATATTTTGTGAGCATGCATTTCCTTCTTGGTTAACTCTGTGTATGTGTGTTCCCTCTGATGGTGTGCGCTCCATCCCTCAGTTGCTGTCTTATGCTATAGGGATTTCTGTAGCACAAGGCATTATCCTGAAAAATGATGACTAAGGCTGTGACAACACTATCAAGCAATTTGATTTGCAACCTGTATTATAGCTGAATTCGCAGTCAGTGACCACACAGGGGTTGCAGATTGATTCAGGAGTTCAGTGTTTATACTCAATGCAATGCGATTCACATTTCATCTCATAGGACCCCTTCTTGCTTCCTTCCCCTGGTCCTGCCTCTGCTGATCCTTTCATGGTCCACTGTCAAGCCATTTTGAAAGGATTGTACAGTGTTCCAGAAAAGGTGACAGCTTTTCAAAGTTCTATTTAACATATAAAAAAATATTTTGTCTAGGTTGTTTCTGTTTTATTCATTATTTTTTCTTTCTCATCTGGAGGTGATTTAGCATGAAACTAGTATATCAGTAATAGTGAGAAGGTGGGCTAGCACTAATCTCATATATCATTATCATCATATATCTTGATCATATATTATCATCATCATATATCATGATCATATATCATTATCATCACGTCATCAAGTCAGTTCTGACTTATGGTGACCCTTTTTTGGGGTTTTCCAGGTAGAGAATACTCAGAAGTGGTTTACCCTTCCCTTCTTCTGGGAGTGCCCTGGACCGTGCAGCTTTCCCAAGCTCAGACAGGCTGGCCCTACTCATAGGAGGCACAATGGGGAATCAAACTCCTAACCTCTCGCTCCACAGTCAGATACCTAAACCACTAAGCTATCCAGCCATCCAATTTCATATATATTTAAAAAAACAGAGGACAATCATGGGGAAAGAATGTGGGGCAGTTGTTTCCATGTCCTTGAACATTGTGCCCTAACTGCTTCCGTCACTGAATCACCATCCACAGAATGCCCCTCCCCCTCTATCTTTACAAGAATGAATCAACTGATCATATGGGGAAAGGCTGTTCAAATTGTTCTGACTTGAAAAATGTAGAACCCTTTCAGTGGCAGAGGGGGGAAAAAGCCGCACTGGAAGCAAAAAGGGCAAATTGACCTTTGCATTGTGTAATAAAATAAAATTCTTCAAATCAACCTGTACTATAACTGCATCAAATCCCATGGCATTTGATTGATTAATCACAGCCTAATAGACCGAAAAGCCTCTTGTCAGCTAGTGTTTTGATATGTTAGCTCTAATTCCATCATGCTAATTTGATCCCTTGTTCTTTCATTCATCCGAAGCAAAAGGTATCTAGGAGTTGTTTTTTCTCATCCTTCTCCAGAAGTCAAAGAATGAAATGTTTTCTTCGGCTAGGAATAGGCAGTTTGGTGCTCTGAAGAAGTTTTGTACTTCCATCAGCCATTACAAAGGAAATGAATGGATTTTGTGGTAATGGATTATAGGAGGTGTAATCCAAACCATGTGGAGGAAGCCAAATTACTTACGTGTGGTTTAGGCTATGTTAGATCAAGGCATGATGTTGAACTAGTGCAAAAAGAGTACAACTGTGGTCTGCTGCCAGATATCACCAGCACTGATGAGGCTGCTCATCTTCACAACTGCCTCCCTGCTGTCATTAACAATATATCCAATCAATTGGATACATTGGACTAAGGTTCATGACCTAAAATCATGTTGCAGATGCCTGTCTAGAAAATCCTGCTTTCATCTTTTCCTTTATTGTAAATGCTGGACTCAGAAATGGGGATTTTGCATCTCTGAATCTGGGTATTTGCAGAGAACTCACCTTCTCTTAGCTGAGCATTTCAGAGGACTAATCGATCCTTATCCCCAGGTTTATAGGAGATGGATTGACTTAGTAAAGGAAGTCTGTGAGTTGCAAGACCAGAACAGAGCTGTTAATGATAGGATGTTTTGAAGGTCACTAATTCAAAGGAAGTGGTACTCAGTGTGGATAGAGTGATGGACTAGGGCTCAGGAGACCTGAGTTAAAATCCCTGCTTGACCATGGAGACTCACTGGGGGTGGGGGAGGAGTGGCACTGGTAAAACCACTCCTTAAATCTCGCTCTTTTCTTGAGAACCATATTAGGGTTGCTATTAGTCAAATGCGGAGTTGATGGTATATAGAATCATAGAATCATGGAGTTGGAAGGGGCTTATAAGGTCATTCAGTCCAACATCCTGCTCAATGCATGAATCTAAACCAAAGTATACTTGATAGATGTGACTGTCCAACTTTCTCTTGAATGCCTCCAACATAGGAGCGCTTGCCGCCTCCCGATTTAATTCCATTGTTTTACTGCTTTAACAGGTAGAAAATTTTTCCTGATATTCACCTGAAATCTGGCTTCCTGTAACTTGAGCCCATTCTTAAGTGTCCTTACAATGCATAGAATGGTCCAAAGCAACTGGATGGTAGAGAGTAACAACTACCACCCCAGGTTTTTTAAAAAAATGGGCCTGACTGAGTTGGCTAATTGGTAGGTGCTTCAACTCATGTTGTGCTATGCCAGGCTGTGATTTCAGTCTCAGTGTCCCTTCCCCATCTGTACTAGGGCATCTAAAGTGAAGAAACAGCAGAGCCTGGGAGTCTGCCACTGGTCATGTGAAAAAGTAACTTCATCAAGATCTCATTGACACCACAGTCTTTTACACACCATACCCTGAGACCGCTGAGACCATAGTCCACTCAAATAGATTCAACTAGCATTTGAGGAGGGTGAGTTTGCCAGAACACTTCCCTTGTCAGGGATGGGATACTGAAATGACACATACAGAGTGTACCACCACAAACACAATAGGATGGATCATGGGGCTAATAATGGCTTGTGGCCATCATTTTAAGGAGATGAAAGGCTTTTTCTAAATGGTTTGCTTCCCCTGATGTGCAGAGTTTTATTGTTCCATTGTCACCTCCTTTTGAAATGCGATTTACAGGGGCAGGAACAATACAAAAGCCTATTTACCAGAAGCAAAAGTAAAACAGCATCATCCTCTGCCTCGCAGCCTTTCACCCCCCCCCCGCTCATTCTGTCTAATACATGGCACAAGCCTTTTCTGTGTCACCTTCTTTAGTGCTGTCCGTGTACAGCAAAACACCGTGGCTGCATTTCCATGGGGCCATTCCAAGACCTGAGCAGGGCTGCTAATGACAGGACTTTTGGAGGTCGCTAATTAACAGGGTTGTTTTCAAGTCAGAAGCAATCTGGTGGCACACAACAACCACAACCACAACATTGCAGTGGAAGGACCAGAGTACCCAAACAGTGTGGTCAAAGACTTCCCCCCAGTTCTGTCACTAATCTCAAGTCTCAGCCCCTTTACATGTTTTAAAATTTATACTACTCTTTTCAAATCCTACTTTTTACATTTTTTGCTAGTGGGTTTAACCACATGGGGGGAGGGAGCGGGGAGAGAGAGAGAGAGAGAGAGAGAGAATTGGCTATATACATCAGATTCAGATTATTTAGTAGAAACACTTACATTATTTCCTGAGGCTAATTGATAATACATGTTGTAGGAATATGAAGATTAATTTGGTCATATACTTAACAAAAAAAAATTAAAGCATATTCTGCTTCAGGAGGATTTAGCAGAAGCAACCAACCAACTCAGCTTTTTGTGAGTTACTTCCTTCTGGCAAGGTTTCATTGTAGTAACTGAATATGTATTTATATAGCAACTTAATATAAATTCACCTGCTCAAAATTTAACTATTAAAACATAGCTTCAAATGCAAATGAATTAGAATTTTGAAGTTCTAACAGTTAAGTAACTTTTCTGCTAACTGTCCTGTCTTTTCTCTGGAGAATTGCATTCTAGGCCTGCTGCCTGGCATAGATGATAACCATGGATCACTTCTGACTTCATGTACATGCTACATCTCTTAACATCTATATGAACTGCATACATACATACAGTGTCGTTTTTAGATCTCAGTTGCATATTGTATGCACCTGCTTTGCTCCTCTCTTTTTCTAATATTCTCCCTATTCCTCTTTTGCTCTGGCCACCCTTTGTTTAAGGTGAACTTCACCCTCTCCCTATCTAAAATGGAACAAGAAAGATAATAATTTCATTAGAGCCAGCTTCTGCCGATGACTGCTCTAAATTTTTTGACATCAGTTTAACTTTCCCAGGCAATGAGCCAATAACATCCTGTTGATTTCAGCTGAACTAATTGCATCAAATCAATACAATGAGTTCAGGCTTTATATCAAGTCTCAGTTTGTCTCTAGCCGGATGCTGTGGTAATCTTGCAATTAAGTTGCCGTTCTTTACAATAATGATGCATTTCCTTGGAGAATGGTGCCTCAGTAGCAAACTGCTATGTTAGTTAGCAACAAACTGCCATATTAAGAGACTAATGCAATCACACTGAGATCATTGAGATCTGCAGATTATTAGTGATGCGGCTAAAACTTTAGATGCTGTGAGAATCTTTGAAAAATAAGCATATTTAACTGAGTAGGATGCTTATCTTCATTGAGTTGCAGATATGTTGTCAGGATTATATTTTTATTCAATTCTTTAAAAAACCTCCAGTTTATGAATGTGGGTATTACGCTTCTGTAAATGTTAAATGCTGGATTGGTAAATGGAAAAACAACAGCCATTCAGGACTTGATCCTAAATAAACAGGTCAATCTGGCTTGTATCACAGGGACTTGGTTGGATGAGGCTGGGGGGTGTCAATCTCCCCCAGCTTTGTCCACCAGCAAGCAAGACCTGGGAAGTGGGGAGGTAGAGTTGCAGTGGTCTATCACGATATTATCCCTCTCACCAGATGCCACATCCCAAAGTTTTCCAGGTTTGAATGTGTGTATTTGAAAGTGAGAGCCTGGGACAGAAGAGGGATTCTGGTGGTGTACCGCCCACCCCGCTGCTCAACAGTCTCCCTGCCCGAACTTGATGACTTGGTCTTGGCTGTGGTGTTGGAGTCCCCTCGGCTTCTTGTGCTGGGGGACGTCAACATCCATGCTGAGGCAGCTTTGTTGGGAGTGACTCAGGACTTCATGTCCTCCATGACAACCATGGGGATGTGCCAAATAGTATCTGCCCCCACTCATGCTGCAGGGCACACTTTACACTTGGTTTTCTGCACTGGGGCAGATGTTGGTGATCTGGGTGTGGAGGAACTCTCTGCAGTTTTGTTATCATGGACAGATCATCATCTAGTGGGGTTTAGACTCACTGGAACTCAGAGCCTCTGCAGGGGTGGGGGACTAATTAAGATCAGTCCCAGGAAGATGATGGATCCAAATGGTTTCCTGATGGCTCTTAGGGAATTTCCTGTCACCTCAGGAGGAGATTCTGTTGAAGCTCTGGTTGATCTCTGGAATGGGGAAATGGCCCGGGCTATTGACACAATTGCTCCTAAGTGTCCCCTCCCATGAAGTAGAGCCAGACTAGTTCCCTGGTTTACTGGGGAGCTGGTGGTGATGAAATGAATTGGGATGGAGACTAGAGCAATGGTGGCGGAAAACTCAGAGTAAATCCAACTGAACATGGGGTAGAGCCCATTGGAAGGCCTATTCCATGGCAGTGGTGCTGGCAAAGAAGTCATTCTTTGCTGCCACCATTGTGTCTGCACAGAGTTGCTCAGCAGAGCTCTTCTGAGTGGTCAATGGCCTGTTACATCATGGCCCACAGGAAGATAGTGCTGACCACTCTGTCGTTGCAGGCAAAGTTGCTCAGATCCACTCTGACTTGGATGCTGTAGTTAATACAGGTCCTGTAGATGTAACTATGGCTCCTGCTCATCCTGCATTGATGAATAAGTTTAAGTTTTTGCAGCCTGATGATGTGGACAGGACCCTTGGAGAAGTGAAGGCTATCACTTTTCTGTTAGACCCTTGCCCTGGCTTATAAAAGCTGCCAGAGAAGGACTGGCCAAGTGGGCTCAAGGGGTAGTGAATGCCTCCTTGCAGTAGGGTAGGAGGCAGTATTAAGAGCATTGTTGAAAAAACCCTCCTTGGACTCCACAATACTGAATAATTTCCAGCCAGTCTCTAATATCCCATTCTTGGGCAAGGTGCTGGAATGGGTTGTGGCTTCTCAGCTCCAGGGGTTCCTGGATGAGAAGGATTATCTAGATCCATTTCAATTTGGCTTCAGGTCTGGTTCAGGGATGAAGATTGCTTTGGTTGGCTTGGTGGATGACCTATGCTGGAAACAGGACAGGGGGAGTGTGTCCCTGTTGGTTCTGCTGGACCTCTCAGTGGCTTTCAATACCATTGACCATGGTATCCTTCTGGGCCGTCTCTCTGGGACGGGACTTGGAGGCACTGTTTTACAGTAGCTCAGGTACTTTCTGGAGGGGAGGATGTAGAGTGTGGTGCTGAGGGACTCCTGCTTAACACCCTGGCCATTGCGGTGTCCATCAGGGTTATTTGTCCCCTATTCTATTTAACATATACATGAAACCACTGCAAGACGTCTGGAGTTTTGGGGTTTGGTGTCACCAATATGAGGATGACATCCAACTCTATTTCTCCTTTCCATCTAAATCTGAGGAAGCTATTTCAGCTCTAGATCAGTGCCTGGTGTCAATAATAGGCTGGATGAGGGCAAATAAATAGAAATTTAATCTGGACAAGACAGATGTGCTCCTGGTCAGTCGAAAGGCAGATTAAGGAATAGGGATTCAGCCTGTGTTGGATGGGGTTACACTCCCTCTGAAAGCACAGGTGCACAGCTTGGGGGTGCTCCTGGATTTGTCTCTAAACCTGGATGCCCAGATTTCAGTGGTGACCAGTTAAAATTAGTGTGCCAGCTGCACCAGTTTCTTGAGATCGCTGATCTGGCCACAGTGACACAGGCCCTAATTACATCTTGGTTGAATTACTGTAACACACTCTATATGGGGCTGCCTCTGGAAAGTGTTTGGAAACTTCAAAGGGTCAAAAATGCCTCAGCCAGATTGTTAACTGGGGCTGGTTACAGAGAACATGTAACACCTCTATTACAACAGCTCCACTGGCTGCCGGGCACTATCCAAAGTGCTGCTTTTACCTATAAAGCCCTAAATGGCTTGGGTCCAAGCTATCTGAAAGATGGTATCTCTCTCTATGAGCCTGCCTGGGCATTAAGATAATCAGGGGAGGCCTTTCTCTCATTCCCACCACCCTCATAGGTGGGGATGTGGGAGAGGGCCTTCTCTGTTGCAGCTCCCAGACACTGGAACTCTCTCCTACAGGAGGCCAGGTTGGCTCCATCTTTGTTGTCCTTCCGCAAGCAGGTGAAGACCTTTCTCTTCAGATAGGCTTTTCCTTACTGACTGGCAGTCTGAGAGGGGTTTTGTGCTCTGTTGCTTTCAAATGTGCTTTTAGTATTGGTTTTATTCGCCATTTTCAATACAATTCTTGTTTAATTCTTTTTAAATATTTGTACACTTACTGTTTTTAGCTTTGTATATTGCCTTTTTAATGATGTGAGCCACCTTGGGTCCTTTTGAGGAAAAAGGCAGAGTAAAAATATTTCAAATAAATAAATAAATAAATAAATAATTCAATTCAATTCAATTCAATTCAAAATACCAGGAAATGGCCCAATAGTGCTGCACAACATTGTGCCCGTGTTGCCAGCAAGAAAAAGGATGCCAAGCTTTACATAGCAAAGGGCAGCCTAAATGTTGACAACACCAATGGCAACAGTCAAGCTGGTCTATAGGACACCCTCTTGTGCTCACTATCATTCATAAAATGACATCACACAATGGGAAATTCCAGAGGCTGACTCCTTTTTTCATCAGTTAACCACTTCAGATCCAGGCACAAAGCAATTGTCAGGGCTGTTTTCTGACAAGTGTGAATAGCAGTGAGCATAAAATATAGACTAAGTTGTTGTTTTTAAAAGGATAGTGACAACTGACACAAAGTTTTGTCATCATTCCAAAAGAGGGAAGCCAGTAAAATCTGACTTATCTTTTGTAAACAAAAGATTATAGTTATTTCCAAATTGTTACGCTACTTCTCCTTGCACTTTATTAATGCTAGTGTCCGTTGAAAATGGAGGACTAACACACGTAGCAAGTAATCACAACTGAGTTGTGAGATGAAAAAGATAGTTAGATAAACTGAGAGTGTATTGCTCTCACCTTCTACAGACCTACATTGCTTCTCTTAAACTTGTATCAGCCTTTTTCTCTCTCTGAGGTCATTTCCTGTTTCTTCTTCTAGCTCGCAGTGTAGTAGTAAACAGGATAATAGCTGTCTCAATAGACTATAAACAAGAAAGGCAGTTCTAGAGCCTTCTGTAAATAAATTTAGTGATGTTTTTCTCCTGAAATATCCCTAACTGGATGTCCCTAACACAATAGAAAGTAAGTTCCTCCCTGAAATAATAATTTAAAAAGGAGTATCAACTCCAAATATTTAATCCTGTTCAGTCGTCACAAACTGCCACTGCACTGCAGTTTACTAGGAAACACACCCACCCACCAATCCTATCAATATCAGTCAATTGCTTGTTTTGCCACAACTCCATGATGTTACCCTGGCAATCCTAAGGGCTGTTTTGTATGTTACACTGTTCTGCCTGTGTCGTACCACAGAACGTAAGGAAATGCCACATCCTTTTCTTTTGTCTTTTCGTATACTTCATCACTCATTTCAAGGACTTAGCGCCAGCAAAGGTCCCCACGCAGCCTATGGTGAAAAAAGAGATATAGCTGTTTTATACATAACGGTGTAAGACTGTATACATTACAATTCAGACATAGTCAATTCAGATGGAAGCACAAATTAGCATTATGAGTGAATTTACCTTAAACCTCGAGATCAACATTCTGCAGGAATTTTTTACCTCTGCATTCCTGCACTCCTTAGGGTCAGGTGGACAATTTTTCAGATCTTTCATTTGTTTTTCTGAGTGGGTCCTGTATGAGGACTGAAGGCAATTTCTGTTGAAGACTGGGAGATTATCCATCACATGTCTTCAGAAGACATTTTCTTTTCAGAAGCATTACAAACCCTTTGCTCTACATTTAATTAGCTTTAAAAACAAACTCAAGAAATAATTATTTAAATGATGGCCAGGATTATCAGTGTGAGATTTAAAACATAACATACACTTATGACAAAAGTGGCAAACCCTTTTGTCATGTTTGATACATAAAACAGTAGGTTCTGAGAAGTGTTCTAAATTCATTAGCTCTCATTTACATTTATGTTATCCACACCAGACGTTCATCACAGGGCAAGTTGTTATAAAACCATATCTTGGTCTTACCTGGCCTTTTTGGGTCGAGTTTGGAGTTCCAGTTAAAGTTGTTCATTTTGATTTAAAACCAGAATATGGAGACATTACTTTTTGAACTAAAGTTCCCAGAATCCCCGTCAGCATGGCTATGTCAGCTGGAGGATTCTGGGATTTGTAATCCAAAAATCAACTTTTCTGAGCCTGAATTAAAACCATATAAATAATATACAGTCATGGCCAAAAATATTGGCACCCTTGCAATTCTGTCAGAAAATGCAACCCTTCTCTCAGAAAATTGTTTGCGTTGGAACAACACAAAAAAACAGAGAAGAAAAGTCAAATCTGATACAATCCCACACAGAAACCCAAAAATGCACTGGCCAAAATTATTGGCACCTTTAACTTAATATTTGATAGCACCCCCTTTGGAAAAAATAACTGAAATCAATCGCTTCCTGTAACCATGAATGAGTTTCTTACACCTCTCTGCTGGAATTCTGGACCACTCTTATTTTGCAAACTGCTCCAGGGCCTTCAGATTTGAAGGATGCCTTCTCCCAACTGCTATTTTGAGATCTCTCCACAGGTGTTCTATGGGATTCAGATCTGGACTCATTGCTGGCCATTTCAGAACTCTCCAGTGCTTTGTTTGGAACCATTTCTGAGTGCTTTTTGAAGTGTGTTTCGGGTCATTGTCCTGCTGGAAGACCCATGACCTCTGGTGGAGCTTTCTGACAGTGGCACTACGTTGTGCCCCAAAATTCTTTGGTAATCATCAGATTTCATGATACCATTCACACAGTCAAGGCATCCAGTGCCAGAAGCAGCAAAGCACCCCAAAATATCTTTGAACCTCCACCATGTTTGACTGTAGGGACTGTGTTCTTTTCTTTGAATGTTTCATTTCTTTGTAAACAGTGCCACAATGTCCTCTGCTTTTGTCTCATCTGTCCACAGTACGTTTTCCCAGAAGGATTGTGGTTTTGTCAGACAAGTTTTGGCATACTCCAGTCTTGTTTTTTTATGCCTTTGTGTCAGCAGTGGTGTCCTCCTGGGTCTCCTACCATAGCGTCCCTTTTCATTCAGATGGCGACGGATAGTGCGAGCTGACACTGAGATCAGCTTGAATTTGTTTGGAAGTTAATCTGGGTTCTGTATCCACCATTTAAACAACCCTTTGTTGTAATTTTTCAGTAATTTTGCTCTTCCGTCCACGTCCAGGGAGGTTAGCTACAGTGCCATGGGCTGTAAACCTCTTGATATTGCGCACAATGGACACAGGAACATTAAGATCTCTGGAGATGGACTTGTAGCCTTGAGATTGTCAATGTTTTTCCACAATTTTTTCTCTCAAATCCACAGACAACTCTTTACACTTCATTCTTTTCTCCATGCTCAATGTCACACACAACACAAAAGCTGAGTCAACTTTTCTCCATCTTAACTGGTTGCAAGTGTGATTACTATATTGCCCACACCTCTTACTTGCGACAGGTGTGTCTAAATACAAATTAAAGGGGCATCACATGCTTGAAAAGCAATTATTTCTTACAATTTAGACAGGGTGCCAATAATTTTGGCCAGTGCATTTTTGGGTTTCTGTGTGGGATTGTATCAGATTTGACTTTTCTTCTGTGTTTTTGTGTTGTTCCAACGCAAACCAAAGAAATGAACATGTGAGTACCAAAACATTTGCAACTGCAACAATTTTCTGAGAGAAGGGTTGCATTTTCTGACAGAATTGCAAGGGTGCCAATATTTTTGGCCATGACTGTAAATAAATAAGGAAATAAATAAATACATATCGTTTAGGCTAGAAACTATTTGAGCTGGCAATATACAGCATAATGGGTGATTTCTGTAGAAAATGTGATATACTTTCTTTTTAAATGATCCATTACATAACATGTACTGCCATGCATATGTAGTGTACCTCACTTGAGTTTTGTTCATCATAGTTGTGCTGAATAGTAGGTAAGCATTTTGACAATGTAGCAGAACAGAAAAACTTTGCTTGAATGTGGCATCACCGGGCACAGAGGATTTGCCCCTGATACTTAATATTGACTTTTAGAGATTTTTTCCTCCAATAAATTGAACTTAGCAGGATTAATTTACATTTCTGGGCAGGCTGTATTCTCTTCTTCCTCATTACTGCAATGAGGTATCAGGAAGGAGAACCTTCTATTGCTCATTTTTATTTTGACTAAACCACAGAGCTTTTGACCACAGCAATAAAGAGAATCTGAGGTGATTTGCTTCTGTAGATATTGCGATGCGAAGTCCCAGGAGAAGTGGGCTACTGCTGCTTGTCTTAACATATTTCTTGTGGGTGTGGCAACAGCTAATTCCCACCTCCTCTCATGCTGCTGGTGATTCAGAGGCCCCAGGAATATGGCTGGTCAGTTCACAGCCTTCTGGTAGCAAGCTGATGTAAACCTTGGTGGGTAGTGCTTGGGAACACATTGGAAACGTCAGAACTGGGGAGAGCTACGGCTGCTTTAATAGGGGTTAGTCACGCAGAACTTGGCTATTCTTGAAAACTGGGTGCCTTTTTAAAAATCACAAAGCAGTTGAGCTTAACGGAATGTGGCAAAATGTTTATTCGTTTGCTTATTTGTATTTTAAAAAGACTGCCAAAATATAGCAGCCTTCCCACAAAGACTGGTCGTGTGGGAGAGGCATGATACAGAATACTCGGGCGTCTTAATTTGTGCTCATTCATGTTTTATGTGCACATGCATTTTGAGAGGTGGAATAAAGCAGACTGGTATCGCTTCGAAGCAGCTGAAGTGAAATGACAGTTGGTTCAGCCACCTGTTGAGTTGCTGCTCCTTAGGGCAAGCTCACACCTGATCATTTTCCTACACAGGACGTATCTGCTGTGTGGGAAATAACATCATCCTGCGTGTTTTCTAAAAATGGAAGGCAGGTTTATAGATTGCCAAAATAAAGAATGTGTGATAGTGGCATACGGTTTCATTCTACCTATGCTTTAAGTTTTTATATGGAACCAGTTTCTCTGTGAGAAGAAAGGAAATGTCTGCAATTTCTATAATAATAATAAAAAAACACAGGCGGCAGTAGGTGGAGCTTCAAGGCCAAATTAAATGTGATACTAAATGTATCATTTCTTGTCAATTATGTGCTTTAAAGAAAATAACACCAAGCTTGATGTGTGTGTGTGTGTGTGTGTGTGTGTGTGTGAGTGAGTGAGAGAGAGAGAAAGAGAGAGAGAGAGAGAGAGATTTTCATCAATATCATAACAAATGGGAACAGGAAGTTTAACCCTTTCTTCTCTCATCATGATTCCCAAACACCATCTGCCCAGCGCTGCTGTTTTAAATGGAGAAGGAAAGCTATAATTGATTGTAATGGAGGCCTGCCTTCTGGAGCTAATAGTGTAGGTCTAGGCAGGGAGAGATTTCCGGCCAGGAAAGAAAAGGGTTAAAATTCCCCAAGCATTTGCGTCTTAATGGAAATTGCATGTCCCCTGCTACTATATTTTGTAAAGGGGCAGATGTGATTACTAATAATGTATTCAGTGTCATATCTAGTTTGCTTCTTTGTCAAGGAGTACTATCCTTAACAAGTCAGAGATGCACCTAACGTCCCAGCCTGTTTCTTTCCAGCTAGTTCTAAAAGATCACACTTTTTCACTCCACCATCTACATTAAAAAAACCGATCTCCTCATCCCTTGGCATACATTCCCTACACAGCACAACGGCCGCGGAGTTACCCTGGCTGTATCTACCTAGGCTTGATTACCAGGTAACTAGGATTTTGGACAAATTACTAAATGGGAGAGCACATGGCTCATAACTCATAACTCTATGACAAATGGTTTGTCTAGCTAACAGGAAAGAAAAGTTCCTAACTAATTTTAGGAACTTTGCTTGCAAGGTCACAGAACCCTTTTAATGAAGACAGGGCTTCTAAAATCATTACAAGTCTTGGATGGGGACCAGTTATTAGCAGTAAAAGAGTAATCTGAGGCATCTAAAATCTGATGAGTTACTAGATCTCTCTCCTCTTTAGTAGGTTTAAGCCAGAGCTTGGACTGTAGCTCCCGGAGAAGCCCCAGGTTGTGTGATGGCCAGGGATTCTGGGAGGTGTCATTGAACAAAATGGAACTTCCCCAAGGTTTTGACTTGATCTCTTGCCTTCCAAAGGGAAGGTTTTGCTCTACAAGACTGTTTATGCAGAGAACATTGAATAAATTGTTCAAGGTCGGTTCCAATGAGTATAAAATAAGTGACCCATATAGGATAAGCAAAGTTGATGTACTATTTGAGTGGCGGTCAGACAAATTAAAGCTCTCGGTTGTTTTACTTTACAAGCCTCGTCAGTTTTCCATCCTTGAAATGCAAATGATATACGAAATTATAAGAAGTCAACTTCCCCTTTTTCCCTGGTTCAGTAGTTCAGATGTGCCTTGAGAAAATCATCAGGATGGACCACAAATATTCAGAGTTGAATAGTGAACATTTACAGGAAGAAAGGCTAGTTGTTCCTTTTTTCCCTTTCCTAAATTATTCAGAAATTGGAGATTCACTGTGATGTAGCATGGCTGACTTCAGAACCTATTCATTGCATGAGATGGATGGCTGTTCAATCACTAGCCAAAATTCTTATGATTTTTTTTTTGGGGGGGTGGATTCTTCATCATATCAATTAAGTACCCAGCTCACTGGTGTGGGGGGCAATGTGTAGCCTTCATAATTAAATTATAGACCTCCTAGAGAGTGCTTTAAGCACTATGGGGTGGTACATAAGCAGCATGCTTTATACTTCATTCAAGTGGGACTAAAGAGCAAGCGCTAAATAAAATCAAAGAACCATCCTAAATTATCTATTGTTTTACTACCTGTCTCCGATAAAAAATTATATATACCCTAAGCATTTGCATTAAAAATGTTGGCTAGCTCTTGAAATAAATTTGAGGAGTTTTTGTTCAATATTAAGCTACTCTCTTGTTCTTAGGATTAATTGTGGCAAACAGACCCAGCTCCCAGAGGTCTGTGAAGGATAAATAAAACATATTGTCAGTTTGCTGTGCATTTTCTCTATCTCTCCAGCATCTACACAATCAGAGACCATTAAAGAATGCTGTAATCTGGTAGTAGGCATTTATCAAGTAAGGCCTCTTGTCCCCCAGAATAGCAGCACAAATTAAAACATAGTTGGGTTTTATACATCTGGTGTAGGTAGCACTTTATTAGTAGTTGCACAATTACTTCTGCTTGCACAGATTTATTTTCTATAAGTATAGTGCATACAGGATTTTTAAAGGTATCTCCACCTCACCCCACTATAGTATGTAAATTAATTGCAGTGAGGGTATTTCTTTATTTAAATATATTGGTCCTTCAGCATTTTTTTTAAATTGCAAAAAGATCTCAGAATATAATTATCTGAACCTCAAATTAGCTTCTTTCTAAGTTTGTAAATACATGCAGAATGAAATTCTAAATATATTTCATTAAAATTAGAAGCAGTAGTTCCAGAATCTCCTCTGTTTTGTGGAGGCATTGCCATCTGAGTTTTCATAATATTTTAGTTGCTTCTGCAGTCGGGACATGTTGATGCAGACTTGTTTCCAAGACTCTAACCTAGAGGGTAGCACTTATTCAGTGAAATTATTGATTGTCTTCTTCATGGACCAAATCCATAGCACAGTGATAGAGTGCTTGCTCCCGGGATCAGTTACTGGGGCATCCAAGCAGGGCTGAAAAGAACCCATGCCTGAAGTTCTAGAACGCAGCTGCAAGTGACAGTCCTGAGCTAGCTGGACCCAAGGTGGCTTCATATTCCTCCTTCTTCCTTGATGATAGTTCCCAAGCAGTTTGAAAGCTTTCCTCAGGATTAAACTAGTTTCAAAGAGTTTATTTTAAGCCCAGGACTATCCCCATGATATATGAAACAGCAAATAGAGCTCAGTTTCGAGAGAGAGAGAGAGAGAGAGAGAGAGAGAGAGAGAGAGAGAGAGAGTGAAAGGGGCCCACCACTTATCTCCCCTCATGTCCTTCCTTCTGGAGCTTTTCTCCTTAGTTGAACTCTGGCACTATAAATGAGCTTGACTTGGGAAAAAGTACATTTGAGAAAAGACTACAGAGAAATTTGAGTGCACGGAGGGTTATATGTTGCCCACTGGGAATAGAAGAGCATAATTTGTTTTCTCTTATGTTGAGTTGCTATAGAATGGCCTGAAAAGTTGCAGACTTGTTTTGCATTTCCCTTTTCACCCTTCTCATCCTTTCTCCCCATTCAGCAACAGCTGTCACTTAGCAAGATGTTTATTGTCCAAAGGAATGGGAAATCCAGAGAGGAAAGCTACATACCCCATTAAAAGAGGAATCAATGAAGCATATAAATATATTCTGTAAATCTCCATAAAGGATCCCTTGCTCCAGGCAATTAATTCTTCATTAGCATTGTTTCTCTTTGAAGGCAGAGTGAATGAGATTTGTGTGTAGTTTGTTTGGATTTCAGCCAATGTCTGTGTCACCAAAGCCCACCATGTCATGTCATGTATATGTACTATAAAGCTCTGGCCATAATGCCCTGGTGCAATGAAGAAGGACTGCAGATTCTCCCAACCCAAGTGAAGCTACACAGGACCCAAAGGCAGCAAAATTATTTTGATACATGAGGTAGATATTTATTTTGGTACAAGGCCCGTGGCCATACTGGTTGGAAGTATCCTGGGAGTTGTAACTTTAAAAAGTAACTTTTAGCATCCCTGAGGAAATCCTGCAAATATTCTTCCCCCTACTGGGCAGTAAAACTACAATAATAAACTGTCTATCGATGTGTTGCCCATGTATGCTATATTCAACCTATCGTCTGAAGCAGTGCTTCTTCACAGGGTTGACATTGCTGACACAAATATAGTCAGTATTAATTCCTGCTTATGTATTTTTGGAACCTTATTGCTGGACCCTCTAAATATTCTGTAGCATTTACTGATGTTTTATCCTTGCCGTTCACCTGTGAAGTTACAAATATCCTCCATATTTTTCTTGGGAAGGACAACAGTAGATTACCTGACAAAAACAGTGACTGAAATCCAGTAAGTCACAATTAGAGTATGCCCACTGAATCAGTGGAACTCATGTAGGAGTAAATTCACCAAATCTCCACTCTATGGGACTACTCTAGTGCAACTTACTACACAGTCTCTGTGGCTTGGCAGAAAACAGACAGCTGTCCTGCCTGGTACAGCTCCATCAGGCACTTAATTCTTTTACCAACGGTCTTTTGACTTGTGCTTTCCTTTGTCTTACCCAGGAAAGTCAGTTGTTTAACACTTGATCTCTATAAGATTAAATTTATCTTGAGGATCAACTCACATGTTAAGGGAAATGTGTATATTTCCTGCTATTACAAGGTGTTCCCTCTAGGCACACAAGTCTTTTAGTGCAGAATGTGACTTGCAAATAAAGTATGTGTTTATCTCCATGGTGAACAGTCACCAACCCAAAACAAGCTCATTTGCAAAATCATGAATGAGGCAAATTGTTGCTAGGACAATCAGATACCTTTTATTACTTCAGAAGACTCCACTTTAAATGACATGCTAACCTTATGGTCTACTTGGTGGCCATAATGAACAAGATGCCCAGAATTTGAAGTAAAACTGAGAATTAGGAAGTCAACTAATTTCTAAGCTTTCTGTTTAATTTGATTTTTCTGCTCTAGTGTGCAGGGCATGCATAGAAAGAAATGATAAGAGAATAAAGTGTCCCCCTTTGTATCACACCGACCTGATTAGATCACTGCATTCTATGCTTAGCATACTTGACTTATTATTATTTTTTCTGCATGTACCTCCTGTCCTGAAATCACCCTGGGACTATGCCAAGCTAGCTGGCTCAGTGATGGACGTCCTAGTAGCTCAGTGCTCACTTTGGAAAACAGACAGTGGGTGCACCATTTGACCTTCCAGGGTGTTTTTTTTTGGGGGGGGGGGGTTTGTTTTTTGTTGTGGAGAATTTAAAATTCCTTCCTTGGCTGGTCATCCTCTCCAAATCACCCTAGGAATCAGATGGAAGGGGTAGAATGTGACAAGTTGTTAGAAGAAGTGCCCCACAATGTCTTCTCACTCCCAAAGTCAAAGAATCAGTCCCAGAACTTTCATTTACATTGTTCAAATCACAAGCAACATTTCCACTTACGGTACCTCTCATCCTCAGCAGTCTTTGGGTGAAAGCACATATTAAGGCAAATGTGTATGCCTTCCACTCACGAGCTTAAAAGTATTGAGTAAAGGGACTGAAATCCTGTTGGCATAACTATACCTGCTGTAGAAGATAATGATGTCACCAGCAGGGGGTGATTTTCTGTAATGAAAAACTTTCTACTTCTGTCCAGTAGCTTTTCTGACTCCTATGTAATCCCTTTCATTGTGTGAGAGCCATGGGAGGGAAGTCTTTAATTAATGAAAATTGCTGCTGTTGGATAACATTACTGGGATGGGTAGGTTCAAAAATTAAAGGCTTCCTCCTTCTGTCCTGGAGATCCAGTGACTTCCATGCAATGAAGGGGGTTTCACAAGAGTTGTAAAAATCACAGAACATAAGTATTTAATCACTGATAATCATCCCTTGCTGGTGATGCTATCACCCTTCCACAAGTGTAAGAAACAGAAAAGGATTTCAGCCTGTATAGAAACAATGTATAATGCCACTATAAATAATTCGCCCTTCCATCTTGCCTTCTTCACTCACAATTTGTAACACCACTATCTAAATGAGAGGAAGGAGGGCCAAATTCCTGCTCCTGGGGAAACAGCACTCCAAGCCTCACTAGCTCTTGTTCTCTATCTAACCCAAAATGTCAAAAGCAAAGGCCTTTCTTTTAGAATTCCTCCACCAGCTGAGATAAACCAGTTAGATCATAGGGGTTACACAAGCACCCTGCACAACTGAGGTATTCAAGCTTGTTTGCAAAGAGCTGACTCAGTGACACATGCAAAACCTGGGATGCCACTCCTGAGCCACATGCAATGACTGCATCACATTGCGCCTTCTGATAAATGTTTAAGATTTGGATGTACTCACCAGGCAACTGTTCCAGAGGATCAAAATGTCTTTTGTTGTTGTTTAGTCGTTAAGTCGTGTCAGACTCTTTGTGACCCCATGGACCAGAGCACGCCACTGCCCCCCGGAGTTGGGTCAAATTCATGTTGGTCACTTCGATGACACTGTCCTTCCATCTCGTCCTCTGTCGTCCCCTTCTCCTCTTGCCGTCACACTTTCCCAACATCAGGGTCTTTTCCAGGGAGATTTCTGGAAATGTCTTTAAAGAGGCCTAAAGGTGAACTCTGAAGTGTAATCACAGAATAAAATGGTCAAATCTCATATGGGTGATTTCCTCATTAGCTTGACACTGACAAATCACAAAACTTCCAGAACTCCACCCCACCCCTACCAGGATGGTGGTTGGGAGATTTTGTGAGCTGCAGTTTAAAAAAAAAAGAAAGAAAGGAGGGGACAGGGCTTTTGAAAATTGCTGCCCCCACTGCAGATCCATATATTCAACTCTCCCTTGTTGTCTTTCATCATACAGCAAACCATCTAAGAGGTCAATAAAACTTTCCTTACTAAATTTGAAAGGTATTCCCTTGGTGGAGATCTTTTAATCATCGAAAGTAGTTGTTCTGCCAGAGGTCTGACAGTAAATCTTGGTGCTGCCTTAGAGATGGTAAGACTTTGGCCATTTCAGAACCATGCAATTATAATGTTCTGTGGATGGCGGTGGAAATGACAGGTGTACAGGAGGCTGATACAAATGTTGCCTGCTTCAGCATTTGCCTAATTTATGGCCCTATGTTTATGTGAAATAGAAAACCCAGTCTTCACTAAAATGTAGGGAATCAAATGTATCTTGATTTCTATTGTGCTAGAATTAAAAGAAGTAATACCGTTATTTGCTGTGCTCTTAGAGCACATGTATACACACATGCATGTTCTGAGAATGCACACCTGTAAAGGATCTCTGAATCATGATAGCAGCGTGCCTTAACACAGATTGGTCTTGCTACATCACATTTACTCAAAGTTATTCAACAGGGAAATTTTTAATTGAACACACAAGAATTTAAATATACACAATGAGTGCACTGGGGAATAGCAAATATTACACTACAGCTGCATGAATTGCAAGCATTCACTAAATAAATATAAATATCTGACTAGATATGAAAGTATATTTGCTTCATAACTTTTATGGGAAAATATTAATTAAAAAGAAGCAAGCTCAGAAGTCTGAGAAGGTTTTGAGATCCTCGTTGTTCTTGCAAGGTTAAGCTACAGAAGGCTGGACTCAAATTCCAGAGGAAAGCAAGTGCTGGGCCTAAGCAAAGTGGGGTGCAGAGGTTGCTACATGGAGGAAAAGAAAGGGAGAATCTTTCTCTAAGCTTGCCACACCCTCCCTAAAGAAAGGGGAACAGAGGGTGGAGCTGGTACTATGCAGGGCGAGTACTCTGTTATTTGAAACACGTTTTAATATTGATTTTATTTACTCTTTTTAATGTAATGCTTGTTTAATTCTTTTTAAATATTTGTATATTTACTGTTTTTAGCTTTTGAATATTGTCTTTTTAATGATGTGAGCTGCCTTGGGTCCCTTTTGAGGAGAAAGGTGGGATAGAAATATTTAAAAAACAAACAAACAAACAAACAAATAAATACTTCCCAAAAGATAGACTTAGGGATAACATAAATTACATGTACATTTTGAACTGATTGGTTCAAAATTGGGAAAGGAGTACGACAAGGCTGTATATTGTCCCCCTGCTTATTTAACTTATATGCAGAATACATCATGCGGAAGGCTGGACTGGATGAATCCCAAGCCGGAATTAAGATTGCCGGAAGAAATATCAACAGCCTCAGATATGCAGATGATACCACTCTGATGGCAGAAAGTGAGGAGGAATTAAAGAACCTCTTAATGAGAGTGAAAGAGGAGAGCGCAAAACATGGTCTGAAGCTCAACATCAAAAAAACTAAGATCATGGCCACGGGCCCCATCACCTCCTGGCAAATAGAAGGGGAAGATATGGAGGCAGTGACAGAGTTTACCTTCCTGGGCTCCACGATCACTGCAGATGGTGACAGCAGCCACGAAATTAAAAGACGCCTGCTTCTTGGGAGGAAAGCGATGACAAACCTAGACAGCATCTTAAAAAGCAGAGACATCACCTTGCCGACAAAGGTCCGCATAGTCAAAGCGATGGTTTTTCCAGTAGTGATGTATGGAAGTGAGAGCTGGACCATAAAGAAGGCTGACCGCCGAAGAATTGATGCTTTTGAATTGTGGTGCTGGAGGAGACTCTTGAGAGTCCCCTGGACTGCAAGGAGAACAAACCTATCCATTTTGAAGAAAATCAACCCTGAGTGTTCACTGGAAGGACAGATCCTGAAGCTGAGGCTCCAATACTTTGGCCATCTCATGAGAAGAGAAGACTCCCTGGAAAAGACCCTGATGTTGGGAAAGTGTGAAGGCAAGAGGAGAAGGGGACGACAGAGGATGAGATGGTTGGACAGTGTCATCGAAGCAACCAACATGAATTTGACCCAACTTCGGGAGGCAGTGGAAGACAGGAGGGCCTGGCGTGCTCTGGTCCATGGGGTCACGAAGAGTCGGACACGACTAAACGACTAAACAACAACAACAAAATTACATGACCTTAATATCAATAGGCTGTCTTGCAAAGAATCTGGAGAGAGTTGCAGACGGGGCCAAGATGCCACGTACTAGCTGGAGCAGTGCAATGGAAGGGAAATCTCACTGCTTAGCCTCTTTAGAGTCTAAAGATGTCCTGTGCCAGAACTAGGCATTTAGAAGAGAGAAAGATAGGCTAACAGGATTCGTGGTGGTGGCAGCTGTGAAAGTAATTTCAGTGAGGCCTAGTCTCGGGGTGACTTCTACTGAATTTGGCCTGAAAAGAACCCTGGCAGTAATTCATTAATGTCTTAACAGGAGGCATCCAAGAGCAACAGGCAGGAAGCGGTAGGCAGAGATGGAGACGGTAAGGAGGCCCAGGCTCAGAACTGAATGTATGCCCATTTTAAAATCTCATTTTAAGTAAGATTCTTTGGCTGTTTGGGGTGACTGTGCCCCTTCGTCCTTCTGCTTAAGTTGTGTCTACCAATTCCCTTCTTAACTGGCTCCAAGCTACTTCTGGCTGGGTCAAGCTAGCAACCTCTTCTTGAGGGCCCTTATGTGCCAAGAGATGGGGACGTTACAAACAACAATGTCATGCTTAGACTGGTTTTCTGGAGAGATATTATGACCATATTTTGTTTAAGAAAAGAATTGAGAACTCTGGATTAGGTGGTCTCTTGGCTTCTGGGGAAGGTTTTCTGTCTAACAAAACCAAGGTGATCCCCATTTCAAATGAATTGCTTGCGTACAGAATTGGATCATTCCGTTCAGTTTTTTTCTCGCATATGGAATGTCTATGACTTTGAGCTGAGATTGAGGTCCTGTCCACACTGGCATATAGATATGATATAGGGATCACTGGGGGCAGGATTTGGATCCCCCCAAAAAGACCTTGTCCACAAGTGTTTCTACTTAGAACAATCCATCCTTCCCCTTTAAGCGCTTTTGCACACCTTTCTGGCCCAGCAGTAGGGCATGCATTCCTTTTTTGGTGTGCTCATTGCTTAGCCTGTTTAGCTGGAAGGTCACAAACCTCTAGCAGCTGCAGATTCTGAGGGAGAGTTTGAGAGAGGAGGGGTGTGGGAGAACGAAAGAAAGGAAGCAGGGAGCAAATGGAATGGCACTGACACACAGAGAGAGGAGTGATGTAAAAAACCCAATTTTACTTCCCCTGACCCTTCTCAGATGATCAGGGGAAACACTTACTTGGCAGCTAATCGGGGTCGTTTGCTGTTCAGAAAGGAGAAGCATGGCAAATGGCACATCGCTCCACCCCTGATCTCAACAGACCCTTTGTAGCCCAATCCACTCCACACCTGAAATGGCCAGTCTGGACAGGCCCTGACCCTCTGAGGCCTGGGGTATTTTTTTGGTCTCTGTATACAACGTGACAGGAACACTATGGGACTGTATGCATATCATTTCTTATCTCATGGATCTTTTTTGGATAAAAAGGCTTTTAGACAGGCTTTTAATAAATAACTAGGTAGTGAACTGTGTTGATTTTGGGTGCTGGACCTTATTATTTTATGTATGTTTTAATTTTTTTTAATGTGTTATGAACTGTTTCCACAGTACTATGTTTAATTTTGTAATGCCAATAATTGATTGTGTTCTGGTTAATTTGTTTTTAAATAATCTGTGAACTCCCTTGGGTCCTTTTGCTGGGAGAAGGGTGATATAGAAGTGAAAATAAATAGATAGATAAAAGAATAATAATCTAACCAGTAAGATCTTAGTTTTTCCATTATTTTCTGTTTCTGAATTGTCAGACCCATAACAGCCTTCCTTTCTCTCTCTGCAACAGCAGAGTCCCATATAACTTATGGGACTTCTGTTATATAAAGGTTATTTGCCCGCATGTAAAAGCTTAGTGTGAGATGAGTGTTCATTGCATTAACACTCCAACAGCCAGCTCACTGCATTGTGTGTTAGTGAATGCTTCTGAATTTCTTCAAAGGCCCTGCAGTAATCTCGTCTCAATGTAACTAGGGCATACGTACCTATGTCACTGAGATCTGTCTTGTTCAGGTAGGATGCAAGTAGGCTGCACTATAAGAGGCCATTCTTGGACTCCTTGGTTTTGGACATTTACTCGCTGGTGACTGGCATCCTATTTTGGGATGACAGTGGATGATGAATGATCATTTCGACACATGCTGGATGACATAGAATTTTTAAGGCACATTCCGCTTTCACTTCAGGTCTGCATTAGGCACCAAAACTGCTTTGGCTGTCCTGCTGGATGACATGTAGTGAGAGAGAACAGTAAAGACAGTGTGAAGATTCTGTGGTTTAATCCTGAGAAAATGGAGCCACTGTTCATGAATATTTCCTGTGTTTGGGAAGTTGGAAGGCAATTGTTCTGGATGAAGTTGTTCTTCCCCTGAAGAAGTAGAGGCATAGCTAGGGAGTACTACAGGATCCAACTTTATCACTGGAGACCTACTTCCAGCTATAACTGATTTAGAGACCCTTCAGAGTACTGATGTTACATTATGAGGCTCTAAACTATTTGGAGCCCAGAAAACTTGTGATTTTAGAGGAGGTCCTTATCCTGCCTCTGGGCAATGCACTGAGGAGCTGTGGCCTAAATGGGAACCTTTTTGGTTGTGTTTTCCTCATTATGGAATATCCTGCCACTGGAATTACATCAGCATTTTTGATAATTATTTTCACTCTGGCCTTTGCATACTTCTCATGGTGGAAGTGAGAACTTTGAGCCTTGTGTTATTTCACTGCCCAGTGGATCTAACTAATGTGTGGATTTTTGTTGTATTATTTTATCTGTGTTTGCACGTTAAAGTTTATTTTTACTTGTAAGCCATTCTGTGATCTTTTGTGAAGAGTAAACAGGCAGAAAGATAGTCAGACAGACAGATGGCTGCAATGGAATGTGTTCTGGTATTTTTTTTTTAAAAAGTATAACAACTAGAGATGTGCATATTTGGGATTTGGGACTACAACTCCCCAAATTTTCTAGGCAGCCAGTAGCATGTTGCTTGGAGAATTCTGGGAGCTGGATTCCAAAGGCACAGATATGTGCTACGTAATTTAATAACAATTGTCAGCCCTGAGCCCAGGCTGTGACATCCATAGAAGTTTTTCACTGAAGCTGGCCCTTTCAGCTTCCTTAAAATAGAGGTGTGGTAGTGGTGTGACGAAAGGTGCTGCATCACCAAATGGAGAATCCTCCAGCCGTCTTGGAATATTCTGGGAACACCAAGCAAAGATCTGCTCTCTTTGTTGGCAGGTAAATAAGGCAGAGTTGTACTGAATGCTTAGAAACTGGAGGTAATGGTGGGTTGGGGTTCTCAGTAATATGGAGAGGAAGCACGTTCCCCACATTTCTTCATTTTCTGTTCCTTCATGGGCTGCTGTCCCCAAATAGTTTGAGACAATGTTTTTTGCAAATGAAGTAATGTCAATTTTTCCTTGAGATGGATCAGCTCTCTAACAATAAAAACTTGATTTCCTGGCTGTAGGTTTAATAGAGCAGAAACCCACACATCCTCCCACCCTTTGGCTGTTTAAAATTATGGTAGATAAATATAGAGATCGCTGAGCTGCTATTTCCAGATAACCCAATGTTTGTTTCTACATCCCATTGTAGGGGGTGAAATACTTCCTGACGTGTTTCCAAAGAGCTTTTTATAGCTCTCAAGAGTTTGAATGCATGTCACTGAGCATGATGCATGCAGATACCTCCTGCTAGAGGTTCCTACGTATGTCAGTACATTCTTCTTGTGGCCAGTTATCTTTGCATGTTTTAAAGCAGTTCAATATTATGTCTTCCTGTATAACATATATGGATAGGATAAAGGTAAAAGTAAACAAATGACTGAGAAGAGATAGTCAGTGCTATGCTTTCCACTTGGAAGTCAGTTGGTGGTATCACCTGCCAGCTTTTTGTGATGGACCCTTCCTGCTCAGTACTGAGAATATTTATAACCATCTCATCACTCAGCAGCAGCTAGAAAAGCGTAAAGGATAAAGAACCACTTTTGAAGTCCAGTATATATAATTAATATTGAGAATTTTATAGAATTCCTTTGATCTTTTCCCCCCAGAAACTGAAGAACTTTATTAAGACGGCACTGATTGCCTGGACCCATTTCAGTCAGGCTGTCAGCCAGGATATGGAACTGAGACTGGTCTGGCCACCTTTGTAGGGAGTGGATGGGTGGTTGACAGCCGTGTTAGGTCTTCTGGAATTCTGAGGCCAGAAACAGATGTTAGAGTTAGCCTGTGACAGGCAGATGAAAATCCTTAGCTAATGTCAGCATCTGAGTATCAGACCACAAATGTCTCTCACCTCCAAGATTAAACAAATTAGCATGCTTTGTGTGGTGAATGGTGGGGATGGGATTTTTGTAATTCCAGGACTCCCAGCCCCAGATGTCACCTAGAATCCCCCAGACATACTTTTGGGACTGGAAGAGGAGAAAGAAGGTAGCAAAAGAGTGGACTTTCTATTGCCACCATCTGCTTCACTACACATGCTTTCGCTGAGAAGCAGAAGGGAACACCTGCTCAGTTGCACTGCTTGCTGGAGGTGCCCCATTCCTGCATGGGAAGGTAGTTTTTTGAGAGACTCCTCCTATAGAATTTAATGGGTAGTGAGACTGCCCATCCCACTGAGCAGTGCGAGGGTGATTTTATGATGTCTGGGGCTGGGAGTCCTGAAATTACAAAAATCCCAACCCCTTGTGAATGAACTTCAGGTGTTAAAGCACAGCATTCCTTTGAATTATGATTTCACAGACATGGAAGGACTGCTTTCGTCACTTGTCTGCAACACTAATGTGATCTCAGCTCTGATTACAGACAATCTTGAACATCTGTTTCTGGCCTCAGTGACTTTGGGTTCCACCAACCATAATATCCTTCTGGATCTCTTGGCTGGATTGGATATTGGGACACTATGTTGCAGTGATTCCAATCCATCTTGTTAGGTCATATCTAGAAAGTGGTTCTGGAGCTGTTTAACACTGTGGCCTTGGGCACATGGTATCCTACAGAATTATTCAATATCTGTATGAAGCCACTCGGAGATGTCATTGAAGCTTTAGAGTGAGATGTCATTAATATGCTGATGACAACCAACTCTACTACTCCATGTCAACTTTTGTACAATCCTGCTTAGTGGCTTTCTGCAACATCTTCTGAGAAGACTAACTTGACTACAAATATCCACTGCCTTAATCACCTAATATTTAGAATACTGCAATGTGCTGTGTGGTAGGCTACCCTTGCAGTGGATCTTCTAGAAGATGCATTTAGTGCAAAATTCAGTAGCTAAGCTGTTAGCTGATACATGATATTTAGTTCGCATCACTCTGGTGTTGAAACACCTACATCAGTTGTCAGCTTCTTTCCTAGGCCAATGAAAGGCTTTGATTTTAATCTTTAAAGCCCTAAAAGGTTTGGGCCACTTAGGTAAGGGAGTGCCTCCCAAACTATGAACCTGTCGGATATTAAAGTCTTCAAGTGGCATCTTCTTGAGCAGAAGCCTTCTCAACAAGTACGCAGAAAAGGGATGTTTGTTGCATTGCTCCCAAACACAGGAATTATTGTAATGATTTTGAATACTGTGAGGTTTTAATGATTGTATTGTCTCGTTGTTTTTGTCTTTATTTCTTTTTAGTGATTTTTTAAAAACTTGCCCTGCTTTCTATTTACTAGTGGAAAGTAGTGAGGAAATGTAATGGAATACATTCTTGTTGTTGTTTAGTCGTTAAGTCGTGTCCGACTCTTCGTGACCCCATGGACCAGAGCACGCCAGGCCCTCCTGTCTTCCACTGCCTCCAGGAGTTGGGTCAAATTCATGTTGGTAGCTTCGATGACACTGTCCATCCATCTTGTCCTCTATCGTCCCCTTCTCCTCTTGCCTTCACACTTTCCCAACATCAGGGTCTTTTCCAGGGAGTCTTCTCTTCTCATGAGATGGCCAAAGTATTGGAGCCTCAGCTTCAGGATCTGTCCTTCCAGTGAGCACTCAGGGTTGATTTCCTTCAAAACGGATAGGTTTGTTCTCTTTGCAGTCCAGGGGACTCTCAAGAGTCTCCTCCAGCACCACAATTCAAAAGCATCAATTCTTCGCTGGTCAGCCTTCTTTATGGTCCAGCTCTCACTTCCATACATCGCTACTGGAAAAAACATAGCTTTGACTATGTGGACCTTTGTCGGCAAGGTGATGTCTCTGCTTTTTAAGATGCTGTCTAGGTTTGTCATCGCTTTCCTCCCAAGAAGCAGGCGTCTTTTAATTTCGTGACTGCTGTCACCATCTGCAGTGATCATGGAGCCCAAGAAAGTAAAATCTGTCACTATCTCCATATCTTCCCCTTCTATTTGCCAGGAGGTGATGGGACCAGTGGCCATGATCTTAGTTTTTTTGATGTTGAGAATACATTCTACGGGTGGGAAAAATGGAACAGAATAAATAAATACCTAGGTGGCTACAGGTATTTTTTTTCCACAGATGTATGAATCAGAAAGGCAACATTGTGTAAGATTATATAGCCACGTTGCATCAGAATTAGGTAGAAAAGTCAGGCAGTCTTCTGATTTAAAATGGTAAAATTCTGTACATCTGGAAGAAAACCCTTGTAAAACAACTGGGAGATTTATTATCCTACTAGACAATGTGAAAGTTCTTTATTCCATGCTCCATTCAACCATTTCCTACTCTGCTACTTTCTAGCCAGTCTGCACCTTTCTTTAGCTCATTCATTTCTTTTTATGGCAGAAGCATGGGATTTATAACAGATTATTGTCTATAGTTTTCATTCAGTGTGGGATCTAATCAGTGTCATTTCTGAGTGATCTTCGTTTTTCAAATACAGAACACAGAGTAACAGGAAGGATCACAGAAAACATGTCCTTGATTGCCTTCAGAGAAAGTATCTGTTGTTTAAAGAAAAATCACTGAGCCTATTGTCTGCTCTAAACAAAGATTTAGAAAAAGAAAGAAGAAAAGAAGAATGTTAAGGGCTGCAGACCTTTCCCCCTGACTACAAAGCCAGGGATTTATGCTTCAATAAAGCATAAAACAATGCAGAGGAGGAAGGCTAAAGGCTGATATTTGGCAGGAAGGCTGGTGAGCAGTAAAGAAGCACAGAGCTGTCAGACTTGTTCACTCACTGACTTTGTATCATTCGAGGAATGTTGTCTCTGCTATGCAGGCGGACTTCAGAAGTTACCCAAATGACCTTCAGAATGAAGGGAGATGCTTTAAATTCGTACGCGGAGGACAAGCTCTTCTCTGCTGTGCTGTTGTGAAAGGGAATTCACTGTTGTGCAAAGCAGTGAGGATTAATATTATAAAATATAAAATAAGAACATATGAAATTGCCTTTTGTATCAGGCTCCTAGTCCACTTAGCTTTGACATGAGCTACTTTTTGTGGAAAGATGAGCAACAACAACAACAAAGGTAATTACAAAAAAGGTATCTCCATGAAGAGAGTTGGAGAAGAAAATGTTTCTTCTGATGATAGCAGTTGACAATGTAATCAGAACAGCCTCTTCCTTTAACAAGGGAAATATGATTTTGCAACAACACAAAATTAAAAGTTGATAAAATTAGTTATTTTACAACTCCTCTCCATCTGATAGCTAATAAAAATCCTCCTCATCTTTCCCCTGCATAGTGATGAAGATAACCAAATCAACCTGGGAACAAAGAGTTCTCACCTAAGGGTAGATTGGTCTTATATGGGCTTTAGATAACCATTTACCAAGTGACATCTTACATATCAGGGCTGGCCCTATCATTAGAGAGAGAGAAGCAACTGTCTCAGCTGGCCGATGCTTGGTGGTGGCAATATCAGTCTCCTCAACGCATTCTTGCCACTCCTTTCTCTCTCTTGGAAGACTGAGCTGCATTTGCCAATTAGTCAAATTGGCTGACTTCTGCGCTCCCTGAAGTAGCCAGGTGGCTTCAAGTGTGACGTGTGATTGAGACACTGGCTAGCTGTCAGTGCTGAAGTAAGATCCAGTTATCAGTACCTTTGGTTTCCGTATGTGGGTCATAATAGGAACCCATTCTTTTCCTTAGACAGCAAAATGTCTTCAACCGTCCTGTCACATACTGCAGTACCTTTGTCATCAATAGTGTCCTCCCATTACTCCCATCAACAGATGACACTTCCACCAAGCTAAACTACTACTTTGTAACTGACTATCTGAATTCAGCTTATACCTATAAAACGATTAAATCCTTGTGAAAATGTGAAATGTAAAAATGTGTTTCCTAAAGAAAGAAAGAAAGAAAGAAAGAAAGAAAGAAAGAAAGAAAGAAAGAAAAAGATTTATTTATTATTCCCACTTCCATACCACTTCATTAGTATTATCATCCTCTGGACAGTTCACAACGTACAATACACAAATTAAAACCCATTTGAGCATCTTAGGTCAATATACCGTGTTTCCCCGAAAATAAGACAGGGTCTTATATTAATTTTTGCTCCAAAAAACACATTAGGGCTTATTTTCAGGGGATGTTTTATTTTTTTCAGGTACAACCATCTATGTTTATTCAAATACAGTCATGTCCTCTTCTTCTGGTTGCTGCACAAGGGTGGAGGGCGGGGTTTCACTTAACTGGGGCTTATTTTTGGGGTAGGTCTTATTTTTGGGGAAACAGGGTATGTACACTAATAGAAGGAAGCTTATATAATTCTGTCTTAATTAGCTTTCTAAAAACAGAGAAGGATGGTGCCAAGCAAACTTCTGTAGGAAGCTTATTCCAGAGGGAAGGGGCCACAACTAAGAAAGTTTGCTTCCTAGTTCTGGCTCTTTTAGCCTCCTTGGGTGTTATTAATCTTAACATCAAGGACTGCAAGAAGCCATTGCGATGGGTAGCTATTGTGTGGGAGAGACGTTCCAACAACTATTGAGGTCCTAAACCATTAAGGGCTTTATAGGTTATGACCAGCACCTTAAATTGAGCAGAGAAACTAACATGGAACCAATGAAGGTGTGCTAAGACTGGCGATACATGTTAATATCTGCTAGTACCTGAAATCAGTCTGGCCACCACATTTGGTGACTTTTCCATACTGACTTCAAGGGCTGCCCTACATAGAGAGTGTTACAGTAGTTTATTTTAGAGGTTACCAGTGCATGGATTACTGTTATTTTAAAAACCAACTGAAGACCTGGTTATTCAGACAGGCCTTCCCTCCGGGCACTATTTAATTTTCTTTTATTCTCTCCATCTTAAATTATTATCTATGTGTTGTTAATTGCTATTTTATTTCTATTGTTTTACTTTGTGTTCTGTGAGCCGCTCAGAGTAGACTATGTCTAGATGGGCGGCATACAAGTTCAATAAATAAATAAATAAATTAGACCTTTCTTATCCAGGTAGTGGCACAGCTGGACAATCAACCGAAGTTGATAAAAGGCACTCTTGGCTACAGCAGATATTTGAGGCAGATATTTGAGCCTCTGTAGAGAGAGCTGGTTCCAAGAATATCCCCATCCTGATTCTTCAGGGAAAGTGTAACCATATGAGGCCAGGTGATGATCCCTCTAACCAGTCTGATGATCTTCTCAACAGTAGGATCTTCTTCTTGTTTGGATTCAGTTTCAGTTTATTGACCCTTGTCCAGTCCATTATCAATATCAGGCAGTGCTCAAGGACCTGAACAGCATCACCTACAGATGAAGAGGAGAGATAGAGTGATGTGTCATCTGCACATCGATGACAATGGACTCCAAATCTCCATATGACGTCTCCCAGCAGCTTCATATAGATATTAAAAAGCATCCGGGAAACAATTGATCCCTGTGGAAAAACAACAGTCCCAAGGGGTGGACAATGCCTCCCCAAGCAGCACCATCTGGGATCATCCCTCAAGGAAGGACTGGAATCACTGAAAAATGGAATTCTACACTTGCAAGCTATCCCAGAAGGATACCTGGTTGACGGCAAGAACATTGCATCACCTTTAAAACCATCAGGTTTGTTTCAATGTGAGCTTTCATGAACTAAAATACACTTCCCTTCTCCTTTAATTTGCTCAACATGCTGAAGAATACTAACAGGTATATCTCTTTGGAAACTGTGGCTGGAGTCCTATTGCTTAGTGTAGTAAGTTACACTAGAGTAGGCACATTGACTCAGTGGAGATTTTGTGAGTCAACTCATCTGTAAGATCTATTGATTCAAATGGGCCTACTCTAATGGTGACTTGCTGCACTAAAGTAAGTTGTACGTAGAGTAGGCCCCTTTAAATCAATGGGATTTATGATGGTGTTGAGTCAGCAAATCTCCATTGATTCAATGGGCCTGCTCTAGTGCAATTTACTATGCTTATCAACAAGATTTCAGCCACTGTTTCTTACAGATTAAGCATGGATTTGAAATGTGTTATTTTTGCAAAGCCTTTTCCAGCTGGGAAAAATGTTTATTTTATTATGGATTGTTTAAAATCAAAAAAGGTCCAAGGCACTGCATGTTAGGCAGCCTTGTGAACCTTCATGTTATTTACATGGCTATGCGTTGCGTTGAGCCCGTTCCCAGATGGGTGAAACTCCCTTTGAATAGTCTAATTGAGGACAAATAAACAAAGTAGAGAACACTGGGGGGGAAAAGAGGAAGTAACTTTGATTTTATATTTAGCCTATCCTCATCCCTCTGCACTTTTGATGATAACTGACAAACATAACACAAAAAGAAGGAAAAATGTAATGCACTGAGCATCCAAGGGTAGAACACTATGAGCTGGAGAGATCAATTGTAATTTAGCACAGAGCAACTTATGCCAAGCTGCAGATTTGGCATATGTGAAGCGAGGGAAAGCTGCCATTTGCTTGGCCCCCCACCTATTCGCTGACCCTGCAAGTTGCCAGCTCTACAAGTTGAGAGGAACAAGCTTAAATTAAATCGGCAGGTTTCTTTCTCCTTGGCACAAGGTGAAGTGGAGCCTATTAGTCCATTTGTTTTGAGAGCTATACATGTTATTATTGATATACAAAAAGAACATTAATTATCTCAAGTGGAGAGCAAAAAAAAAACCCTCACAAAATGATGTAACTGTGTTTTTTTTAATTTGGCCTTGGTGACATTGAAATACTTTTTTTTAATGCAAGAGATTTTATATTAGTATTTTCCCCCCTTAGGTCTTAAGATCAGCTTCTAAAAGACAAGGTGCATGAGGGGCAATGTCTGAAATATTGGCTGAAATCCAGTAGTAAGTTAGCCCACAGAATCTATGAAACCTACATAGGTGTTGGCTCACCAAATCGCCACATTCAATGGGCCTACTCTAATTGTAACTTCCCCCTAGATTTCAGCCACTAGATCAGTGGTTCCCAACTGTTCTAAAACTCCCAAAAGCCTTCACCACTAGCCGTGCTGGCCAGGCGTGATTGGGTTCAATTTGTGACACTGGCAGTTCCCCTTTTTTCCTTTTGAATAATGACAAGAGATGGATTTTCTTTAACTAAACTGTTTATATGGTGAGGAAGGGAGGGATGAACTATAACTTCAGTGGGTCCAACAGGACTGTTAAACAACGGTAAATTGTTCCACATAACATCTGAATCCTTAGCAATTACAGTTTCTCTTAACACGGCGCCATCCCAAACTTCTCCCGATCTGTCAGTTTGCGCATAGGTGTACTCTGGACCATGCATATGGTCCCACAACAAGGATGTCTGGCCCCATCTCCCTCTTATGGGCTCACTCCAGCGGGAATAGGGTCCGGACGTTCCACCTTCCTCCAAGGACCCTTCCCCCATGGGTACACATATACTGTCAATTCCAATGGATCCAGTTCCTCTAATTGTCCTTCTAATCCTGTAGGAACTGGTCCTAAAAGAGACTTCTCTCCCCTACCTAACCCTCACTTGACACTTCTTGGTATCTCAAAGACATACAGTTTAAATTCATATTTTAGATCTGGCTTTGGATCAGTCTTACGTTCTCTATCCGTTCTTTCTCCTTCAGGCTTCTTTTTATCCTCCTCCTCTCCCGCTGCTAAGCTTGCTAATGATCCCCAACTCTTCTTTATTCCTGCCTTATCCTCCCACTCTTCCGTTACCAAGAGGCCCTCCACTATTGGTTGATCTGTTTCCCTCTCCTTTCTCTCCTCTTCTTCGGTGGTTTGGACTGTCATGTTAACAATTCCTGTATGTAATACACTTGCTTCTCTGTCGATCTCTTCCGCCTGAGTAGAAGGAGGGGGACGGCTCACTTTCTCATTTAATTTCTTTAAACGATCCTTCTTCACACCAGGATTTCTGGGAGTTGTAGTCCAAGAACATCTGGGTACCAAAGGTTAGGAACCACTGCACTAGATGATTCTTCCAAAACTGTTTTGGGCTGGAATTCCCCAGATCTTCCAGTCACCATAGCCAACAGCTGAGCTGTAAATGATTGCATTTTTCTGCACTGCACCTTTGATAGTAAGTGTTTGGCAAATACAGTTTCCTTGATCTTAGTGCTGCAGTATCACTATACCTACCAAATGGTTCTCTGTCAGTAGTCAGGCACATTAGCATTTTTTCAAAGCCCAACGATGCCAATATATTGGAATCCATTTTTCATTTCTGTTTCAACGTTTCTATTGAAAAACTGAAAAGGCTTTGAGGAAGATTTGTCCATTCCTTTGTCTCTTCAGTTCCTGACCGTTTTCTTCGGCTGCATAAGGATTTGCTGTGTGCTGTTCACAGTTTTTAAACATCTAAATAATATCAGCCCATTTAATGCTGGTGACTGAATCTTTACACAACTTCTGGTTTATGCTTGCAGTTGCAACAGGATTTTGGCCTATATATAGTTCGGCTCTGTGTGAACCTTTGTTCACTGGGCAGAATGATAGGAATCAGAAATGTTAGTGGGATCATTTCAAATGTAGCTCTGGATGCTCATCTTGCAAACACTGGAAGGCACAAGAAGGGTACATGGGGACAAGCAGGCTCTGTTCAGCTACTTTCCTAAGGCCATCAGTAAGAGGCAAATGTTGATTAAAACCTTTGAAGAGCAAGTGGGGCCAGAGAGATGCCAGAGCCAAAAATATGTCAGTGCATCAAAAGCCAATGTTTTCCAACTGAATGTACAGACCTGCCATGAGGCCTCAGTAAAAGGTTTAAATAATCTGCAAAGTACAGTCAAATGTAATAGTGACCACAGCTTGGAAGTTAAAGGTAATGAGAGTTTTAGTAACAAGGATATAATGAAACTTCCTGTTCATCATACAAGAAAGGGCATTAATTTTTCAAGGGTGAATGCATATTGAGCAACATGGATTGGTTATTTCTTTGTTTCCAGTTTTACTGAAAATGGAACAAGACAGGGTGATAAAGCTATATAAGGAACAACAAAGAAGCATTGGCAGTGCAGGTATAAATCTGTTGTAAAGCTCACAGAGTGTAGAGCTGCAGTTGGAAGAGGGTTCTAGCAGAGAACGAAAGCCTTTGCAAAGAAGTGTGTTTCGAAGATGAAACTTGCAGAAATCCATGATCTGACAAATTGGAGACAAGTGGGATTTTCCTGGTAGTTGATCCAGGACCCTGAAAAGTAATATATTTCAAAGTGTGAGAACCACACATGCAGTAGTAGTTTTCTCTGGAGAGACAGCAAGCTGCCTTTGAAACTGCTCAGCAGAAACCTCCAAGAAAACTTGGGATGCATCCCAGATTCCTTTGCTTATGTATAAATTGCTTGCGTGGCTTCTGTCTGGTAACACACATGTTCATTGCTTGACATCTCTGCTCCTCATTTACTATAGATGTGATGACTGGCAGAATCATGTGGGATGATTCTGTTGAAAAGCATTGACAGTGAGGTAATTGCACCAGAGATTACCTGCTTGCACACACAAATCATCCCTTGATGTTGCTGGCAAAGTTGCACTTGCCAACTAGCCTTGATGAATAAGGGCAAGTGGAGTTTGTCAATTTAGAAGAATAGTCATTGAAGTGAAATCTGATCTGTGGTAACCATGATGGGAGGTCTTCGGTGTCTCATTCACACATGTCACATGTTGCTGCTTGATGTATGATTATTAAGTAAACAAACCTGGTCTGAAGCTAAGCAGATCTGGGTCTGTTCAGGACCTGGATGTGAACTCTGTGTATGATGCACTGAGTTCTATGACTGAAGGAAGGAGAGAAAATGTGCGTACCAGGCCCACTGGGACAGAGATGAGAGGGATACACAAATAGAAACGGAATCTAAAAACAGACCGTAATCAATTTCCCTCATCTTATTAACATGAGCCAGACACATGTGCATGGAAGAGTGACTTTGCATGTGTTTCCACGCACATGTGTCTGGCTCATATTAATGTCAGTTTGGATGTCAGTATGACAAATGTGACCAGGATACATGAGCTTTGTGACTCTATGAAATGGGACAAGCATGGTCCTATTTAGAAGTAAAGCCAAGGATACCATCTCAATCAGCTGGCATAAAAAATTGTCTCTGGGTTGCCTATTAGCGATGAGCAGAGCTTTGCATGTTGCAAGTCTTGCAGTGGCCTATTTCTACGCATAGTCTGGAAATGCAACTAAAAAGTGCTTTGAAGCAGAAGTAACATTTCTTCTTCCTATTAAGTCCAGCTGCACATTTGCCCACGAATTCTGAGGATATACAACAGGTGCCAAATGCCTCCTGTTTTCCTTCCCATACGCTTCACTAGACAGCTGACCCACAAGATGTCTCCGATAGGAGCGTTCCTTGATCCTCTTTCTCAGGATGGATTAACTGAGGGGAATGTCTCAGCAAATAATAATTATAATTTTTCCACTCATAGCTTCCTGCCACATACACAAAGGGTCTATTCTTGCATGTTTGGAGAACCTTGCCTAGATGGTTGGGTGCGTGTTTTGGTATTTTTGTATAGCAGTGGAGTCTTAAATCTAAAATGCTGACTTGGCCATACAACTATTTGTTGTTGTTTGGGTGAGAGTGACATGCACTTTGCTTTCTGATTATCTTGCAACAACACTGGCTAAAAATGCATATAAACAAGGGGTGAGGCAGGGCTGGGAGGAGACTAAGCAGTTTCACAACACCTTGAAGAAAGTGTTTTGGATTCTAAAACTGAGGTCTGATATGCACATTTATCAAAAGAAGAAGGGATCAGATCCTCAGGTGATTCAGGTGACTTTTACCACTTCAGAGTCCAGGTGGGATGCCGTTTTGAAAACTCCCCACCCTCAAATTAATATAAAACAAACTCCATCCTTGCTAGGTTTTATCCCAGTCTACTTGATGTTCTAAGAGTTTCCCACTTACTGAGTTTGTTGTTGCTTTTGGTGTTGTTTTTGTTTTATCTGGGGGGAGGGGGGAGTTTAAATATGGCATTTGCCACCTTCACTTGCAAGTAGAGGCAGCCACTCTTATCGTTTCATTTCTCCTTGGTTCTGCTGCCTTGTTCCCCAGGTCTGTGGCAACCAGGTGTGTGGATTGATGGGCTGATTACTGGCACATGGATTCCTGGACCTGATCATATGCATAAAATCACAAGGAACTGTCAATATGTTTTGTTTTGCTGGCCTGGTGTATGTTTTAATGAATAATCAGTCTCGGTGCAGGCATGTTTTATGCAGTTTATACAGACACCTTTTATGCATCTATGTTAATGCAGTTCTATGTGCATTTCCAGAGGCAATGTGACGTTTGATAATAGGGGCCATATGACAGACACAGTAAGCCCTCTTGCTAAGCATTGGCACTGGTTACATGGTGGCAAGCTGTTATATTTCCATATATCTATAGCATTGCTTGGGAAAGTTTCTTTTGGACTGTAGCTCCAGCATGGCCAGGGGCTGAGCAGTTTTTGGAGTAGTAGCACAAACAATCTTTCAAGCCCTGGTCTGTATAGAGTCCAGGGTGCCTGATATTCTGCTACACTTCTGGCATCCTGATTCATCTTGACATTCAAGAACAGAGTCACCACTACACCTTGCCAAAAACAGGTTCAATGGAGGATTTAGATGGCATATGTGACGGGCAGTCTCACTCAGGAAGGAGAAGCTGATTGGCCAGGGCGGAGCCAATCACAACTCTCCAGGTAGGTTCAAGGGAAGAAAAAAGGAGTCTGAGGGTGAAAGTTTCCAAATGAGAGTTAACAGTCAGAGAGGGCTGGAGGGAGGTTGATACATAGTTTACTAGCATAGTGGTGTGGGTTTCGAAAAGAGAATTGTCTATCATAATTACATTATTAAGGAAGAACTTGTTATAGTTAGAAAGTTGGTTCTTTAAAACACAAGACACTGCATGACGAAGAATTGTGCCACGTAACCATTATGCTTCATAAAATAAAATACATTATTGTTTCTTTTACAGTTGAATCAGTTTGGCTCTTACGTTTTGGGCTTAAGAATACGAGCCCAGCAAAAAGGACTAGAGAGTGGGAACAGTGATTAGCCAGGTGAGCTGGTCACAGTATAAAATAGCCCTCCCACTCTGTCTCTCTCCTGCTGTTTCTCCCCATCTGTTTATCTCTGGAAATTCAGGAAAAAAATGCAATGCATCTCATCATAATGGGGAAGGTGCTGACAAAGTTATGTATGTATCTGTTCAGTCTGCTATCATGTGCTAACTCCTGATAGAAGCTTCAGGGTCCCTGCACTCGCTTCTTGTGGTAGTTTACAGAAATCTCCTTTTTAAAAAGGATGGTTTCCAGACATTGTACTCCTTTTTTAAACGATGGCACGTGGCCACCCTGTGGCAAGACGAATGTGGTTGACGTCAGAAGCAAATCTCCTGTTATGAGTATGTCCAGATTTATCTGTGAGACGGCATAAGTAGCAAACAATTTACCTTGGGAAACAATGGAACTGTTTTTCCACAATTTGAAAAAAAATTGGATTAGGACAGTAACTATTTAAAATGTCCATTCCAGATTGTGTCAACTGAATTTATAATAGATGAACTTAGATCAGGCACAGTCAGTTTTGCCCCCCCCCCCCCCATCCCATATGTATTTGGACTGCAGCCTTCATCTTTGGCCATGCTGGCTGGTGCTGAGGGAAATTGGAATATGGGGGATAAAATGGTTCTTGAAGTAAACAGTATTTCCCAGTTGATGGATTCAGATTGATGATTTGTACGTAGAAGATGGCAAAGTTGCCAGTACATAAAGAACTAAATTGAATTTCACTTTGGAGGTCAAGATTTGGAGAACTACAAAATTCCAATCGTTCATTTCCTTCATAACAACACTTGACAATACTAGGCTTGATGATCACCAGAGTAGCTTTTGATCTCACTTTCAGAAAATAGTGACAATCTTTCAAATTGTATGTATTTAGTTTATCCAGAATCTAAATTGTCACAAGAAACACATTGTTTATTTCAAAATGAATATTTGCATGTCTCATTGTATTTTAAAAGTATAAGGCTCTATGAGAAGGATATTGGCAGATGATGTGGCATTGTATTAAAAATTTTGTTCTGTCCTTGTTTGATCTAAAGAGAGAAACAGATGGAAATATGCTGTATCACAAGACAGCTAGAGAGGTCCTTGAACTACCTCTAAAAGACATCATGTTGTATTTTTCTCTGTGTTTCCAAGGAAACCAGTTTAGTGTAAAATGAATTCTTTGTCTCCTGCTCTTTGCAAAATTGTTTGAACCATCCTATCTCATAAAACATTGCTTCCTGGGTGATTCTAAGCAGTATTAAGTGTAATGGGGGGGGGAGCTTGGTCTCCAATTTGACGCACCAATGAAGATGATTCCACTTACCAAAAGCTTAAACATTTTAGACTATATTTGCTGAAAAAAGATAAGATTATGTTCTTATTCTGAGGCATATATAAAAGAAAGCGCATTATCTGTCTTGTATTTCATTTCATTTTTTAAAAAAGAACACAACTGTCCTTTTCATTCACAGAAACTGAAACCTTGGGGGGGAAATCATTTAAATGCTCTCCTAAAGGATTTTATCAGGTCTCCTGAAACAAGGCACTTTGGGTACCATCAGAGTTTCTGTATCAAGACATTTCTTAGAAAGGAGTAGATATATTTCTCACTATTACTCAAAAAGAGATTGCAGAAGAAGAGGGGAGACTGACCTTTGTTCATTTTCGTGTGGGTGTGGAGGTCATGCCTGTAACTTTTCACCTACAAGGATAAAGTCTGGAAGCTGAAAGAAAAAAAAAGTGTTCTTTTGATTGAAGGTATGTGTGGCATTTGTCCTGCACTCACTCCTACCAGGTGTAAAAAACCTGCTGAATGAACCTGTTGGGCCTTTACGTAGTCCTTTTCTTAACCTTTTAACTCTAAAATGAATTCAGTTACTAATGTTGCATGTCTAAGGGATGCTGAAAAATCACTGACCCTGAAATCTTCTGTGCTTAGAAATTTGTTTGTGATTGTGCCTGTAACTTTTGGTATCTTTATAACTTGTTGGCATAATTAAAAAAAAAACAATTAGTATTGTTTAAAATTAAACCAAGAATTAATGAAGATAAAGACTGAGTCTGCCCGGTTGGTCATTTGAACATATACATCTCTTTCGATTAGGATCATAGCATTGTAGGGGGGCCCTTTCAGTGCAGGAAAATCCACAATTAAAGCATTTGACCAATGGACGCTTAAAAATCTCCACCCTCTGAGGCAGTTGATTCCATTGGATCTCACTGTTAGGAGTTCCCCCCCCTCCCCTAACAGTCATGGGTAAGGCAAGAGAAGAACTCTTGCAACAGAACTCATAGACTGTATACTGTCTGATTTCTGGATTTTCACTCGAAGTATATAAGGAAGATTTTTTAAAAAAAGAAAAAATAGTTGAGCAGTTTGGTAGGAAAAATACAGACAATATAACTGAATTGGAATTAATTTTCATTTTAAAAATGATTAAACTAAGATGGCCTTTAACTTTATAATCTAATGTGGAGAGATATGAAATCTCATCTGTGGAATGATCTCATCTTGTCATCCTGTGTCTAAATGCCTAAAGGAAAGATCCACCTCTTTGCCTCACCATTAGGTAGAAGTCCATCAGGCAGTAACAAAAAATAAGGCACTTCTATGGTGGTGTTAAAAGAAGCTCATGTGGTGTCAGGATTGCTTACATCATTCAGGTGGAGGCTCAGCTGCTTACTTAGATATTTGTGAGTGGCAGTGACTATGACTGGATGTCTTCTATGTTTGTCTCTTTCTGTTAATTCTTATTAACATTATTTATTTATTTGGCAGATAACCCTCCTTTCCATCAAAACTAGAACTGAAGGCATCTTACAATAGGATTAAGAGAAGGTAAAGATCAGGCCAACCAAATTATAAAATAAAAAAACACTATTGAACTAAAAAGAGTTTTAAAACGCATAGGTGAAAAAGTACAACACCCATCCATTACAAGAGTCTCCCTGGGTAGCCAGTGAGCAGCCAAGATAAAAAGCCTGCCTGTCTTCCCTTGGAAGAGATTCCCACAGTTCAGGAACAGCTGTCGAGAATGCCATGTGTTAGTTATGTTATATTGTGTTGTTTCGATACTGCTATCCACCCTTGGATATTTATGAAAGGCAAGACATTAATATTAGTGAAGAAATGAATAGATGTAAGAAAGCTAGTGCTATTCTAGCCATACAAGAATTTGCTTTAAGGCACATATTCCCAAAAAAGAACATTAAAACTTTAAGACACACTTATCCCTTGTTCTAAGGTATAGCACGGCTTAGCAGTTAGTTAAGCATGTCTGTTGGGGTTTTGTACTTGTAAGCTATTTTCACTACATTCATAAACTGTATGACTTATGACTTTTGCCAACTCTCCCATTTTTGGGGGGTAGTTTAAAAACCAGATGTAATGGAGATTTACTTTTAAATAAAAATAGGGATATAGATCCAGTGATGCTGTATCATAGAAGAAAAATCAAGGAGCGGGAGTCTCAGTTCTACAGATGAATGGTGGGGTCCAGACTTCACTCAGTTTCAACTCCTTTCACAGCAAAAGATGGTAGAAACACTCTGGAATAACACAAAGTGAGTATTGATGCAGTGGAAAATGGCCTTTAGGTATTAGGGATAACACAGATTATCTATTCTTGTTGCATTTGCCCATTATGGTCAGCTTTATTGTGCTTTCCTTCTGTTTCAGGATTCAGCTTTATTTCTGAGGGCCTCTAGCTAAAACAGCATTATTGATTTTTCTCCCTCCTTTTATTATATATATTTCCGCTGTTCTGGCTGAAAGGTTGTCAGCTATGTTGTCCATGCCAGCGTTGGGACTCCTAAATGCATCTTGGCCTGCAAAAGAACCAACTCATTTAATTGAATTAACAGCAACTCTGTTCTGCTTAATAGAGTTTGTCATGGAACACTAAGTAGATGCGACCATGATCTCAGTAAATCATACTTTGTCTCTGCTTTCTAAATGTTAACCATTAGCTGACTGTCAAGAGACTTACTCACTCTTTCATTGTGGCATCGTTCTACATATAGAACAATCTTAGACTGGCAGATAAAATGTCCCAAAGGTGTGGCTAATCTAAAGTCTGAATATTGGCAAAGAATGTGTCTAATTAAGAGATGCAGATGGCCATGCTACCTAGCAATTTTCACCTCACTTACTTTGACTCCAATTATAGCCTTTCCCTACAGACTTATACTGTATAAATTATGAAGTCAGGAGGTTGGATGACTATCCACCTGTTTTTATTCATGAGGATAAGTCTAACACATCCTTCTTTTTCTGTGCAAAACATGTGATTATAGCTTTAATATTTGTCTGAAAAACATCCTTGCCAAACAAAGCAGAAAATGGAACAAATTAGTAATCTTAGCAGATAAACTCAGTGTCATGATGCATATAACTCCACACAAAACACATTGGGTGACATGCAGCTGTGCTGCATAAGGCAGATGATGTCATCAGCCACACCAGCTTTTCAGAGATAAAACAGTGCTGAATACCATCCTCTCCCCAAGATCTTGAGGTTTCCATGGAACTCCTTTCATTGTGGGGAAGCTGTTGGGGCTGTGAGGTATGAGGAAATCTTTAATTTCTGAAAACCACTGCTGTTAGAATTAGTTGGAACCCTAATTATTGAAAATGTGGTCTAGTCGAATGGGATGGTGAACTGCTTCTTAAAGAATTCCTCCAGCTTTTCATCCTATTAATGTGTTTTAGATTATCCTATTGTTCAGGCAACATGCATTCAGCAGCAAAGCAAATGCACATGTAACAACATTCTTGCAGTATTTCCCTCCATGCTAGGTTGATGTTTCCATCAGAATAATTTGAGTGTCTTCCCAAAAGAAATAAGGTAGTTATGGGCAACAAACTGAGACGGATGTTAGGAAACCACCTGTCAGGTCAGGTCAGAGAGTCTGATGTCTGAACATCTCCCTAAGAGTCCTACATATTTTTATAAACTTCTAGGGAATAATCAGAACCCTATGATAGTCACAGCTAAGGGTTAATACCAGAATGAATTCAGACAACCATTTCCAATCATACCAGAATTCATATGTACAAAATACTTCAAATATTGAAAACTTCCAAGTCTACAGCTATGGAAAAACTTACTTTTAAGTGCTCACCCACCAGCTAAACCAATCTATTGAGGAAAATCCATGTTCTCCTTGTTAGCTTTTGCTGCTGCTACACGTTTGTCAGTATCCGGTGTGCATTATGTGGTGTTATATGTTGTTGTGTTGATAAAATAGATGAATGTGTGTCTCCTGCCTCCCTATATTTATATTTTTCTCAGATGTTTATAATCTCCTTTAAACTGTAAACATTCACTTTTCCAGGATCTGCAAGTAATAGCAGTTTGATGCACCAGTAGAATTTTTTAATAGGAATTTCCATTGCTTTTGCACCTATTGTAACATAAAATGTGTGCAATCAGAATCTGTCAAACTGCCGTTATGATAATAAGAGTAATTATGTTGACTAAGATGGTTAGAACCCAGTGGTCTGCACTGCCTGTAATTTCAAGAATAGCAACTTACAGAAGGAAAGTGCTGATATTAGCATAATAAGGACAGCAAGTTACAGGTTCTTCAGATGTCCTCTCTGGTCATACTACACATTGCAATGTTTTACAGTTACTTCAATACATTTTCAGTTCTCTCTCATGGCTCTACTGTCAGCCATGAAAGGAATTCCTTTGTAAGGCAATGTTATCATACAGTGAGCTTGCTTGGCTAGAGAGCTGGCTAATTGTTTTACAGTGAATGTTAGTAAACTGTTGTTCAATATTCATTTTTAAAGCACAACATATATTTTCAGGGCTGCTTTTTCTACAGTCCCCTTAATTACTTTGATCTCTATATTCAAAATTTCACATCTTGACAGCCCCTTCCATTTTTACAACTGTTATATTTAAAAATGAGGTAACTAAAATGCACAGTGGCCATTCTCCAGCCAACTGGAGATCCTGACTTGAGTAGCCAATGTTGTCAGTAAGAGGAGAAGAAATCTCTAGTCTTTTTTGTCAGTTTGCCTTTCCAATAGTATGCAGATTCACCTTCTACAATTTTCTGTTATTAAAAGGAATGTCTGTATTGAGCAATTTTGAATTCTGATCCACGTTTTGCTGATATCTTTTTGTTAGGTTTTATGTGTTGGTATTAGTTCTTATGTTAACCGCAACAACAGTGTTATGCAGTGCTGGATTTATGCACAAGCTAAGTCAGCTCCAGTTTAGAGCCCCTATTTAGTTTATGCATGGTCTATAAATATATATATATATAATATAAATAAATTAGAATAATAAACACTTTTGGTAACACTTTTTGAGGATATATCAGGGATCTCCTGCCAACTCTCCTCAAACTGAAGAAGCTACTTGGATGAGGATAAAAATGTGTCAACCTAACAAGAAAGAAGTCCAGTTATCATGACTCAACTTCCAAATAACTTCACCTGGATGGCTGAGAATAAGAACATAAGAAAAGCCCTGCTGGATCAGGCCAAGGGCCCATCTAGTTCAGCTTCCTGTATCTCACAGTGGCTCCACCAGATGCCTCTGGGAGCACACCAGACAACTAGATACCTGTCTCCTGATAGCCCTCCCCTGCATCTGACATTTGGAGGTACCTTCCTTCTAAGCCTGGATATTATACAACCCCATCATGGCTTGTAACCTGCAATGGACTTTTCCTCCAGAAATCTGTCCAATCCCCTTTTAAAGGCATCTAGGCCAGATGCCATCACCACATCCTGTGGCAAGGAGTTCCACAGACTAACAACACGCTGGGTAAAGGAATATTTTCTTTTGTCTGTTCTAACTCTCCCAACACTCAATTTGAGTGGATGTCCCCTGGTTCTAGTATTGTGTGAGAAGGAAAAGAATTTCCCTCTATCCACTTTATCCACCTCCTGTATAATTTTATACGTCTCAATCATGCCCTCCCTCTAGACTAAAGAGCCCCAAACACTGTAGTCTTTCCACATAAGGGAGGTGCCCCAGCCCAGTCATCATTTTAGTCGCTCTCTTCTGCACCTTTTCCAATTCCACTATGTCTTTTTTGAGGTGCGGTGACCAGAACTGTACGCAATACTCCAGGTGCGGCCTTACCAGTGTTTTGTACAATCTTCACAGACTTTTGGTAATGTTATGAGGCCTCTTAAATTTGACATAATTAAGCCTCTCAGTGTGTCTCAATTTGGCCCCAATGTCATTACACTTAAAGACAAACACATTTATTGCATAATTAGTTTTGGTGGACTAGATCTCACTCTGTTTATTTAATGAAGTGCTATTTTCCACTGGTAGATGAATTATCACACCTTTTTTATTGAGTTAAGATGAAACTCAATAGATGCATTTGAGTTTATATGAAAATGTTATCTGCCTTTATGATATTTTCACCTCATTTTTAAAATTTTCTGTACCTACACGACAATGGGGTTATACTGTAACAAATGCATCATTAGAAGAGGTGTGATAATTCAGAATGGCTGTAATCACAGAATCGTATTTGCATATATTTTGTTATGCTGGAGTCTCATTTTGGAGATCTTCAAATATATATCTGCCAACTAAGGATTGTTGAATACACTTGATATGTAATAGACATTAAAGGGGGGAAATGTAGTAACTTTCAGAAACAGTTAACAAACCTCATTGCTACTTTGGTTGCTACTCTGCTTGTTAAAATGCAACCCAGAAATCTAATGGACAATTAATGTAAATACACATATTAGTCACAAGCAGAAGTATGACACATCATTGTTTATATTACTGCTTTTAAGCTGTTGTTAGTGCTAATAAGAAAAAAAGTATATAAAGCAATAGCATTGCTTGTAAGCAGATATAACTGCTGCTTTGTAGTAAGATAAACAACAACTTAGACTATAAATAACCATGAAGTGTGTCACCCTCCCAAGCAGCAAGGGACACATTAATAGAGTGCTTAAATGTAAATACAGACTTTATGATGGGGTGAGGAGCAATTTTTGCTAATTCACTGCCACACCAAATCATGTTAATCATGCAATGCTTTCTTTTGCTTTTATTATAAATTCTGTATCTTAATATTATTTTGAAGCATTTTTAATGTGAAATGTAGAATTGACGCTGTTTTTTCTTCATGATGTTTTGTAACAAAAGTTTAACCTCAGAGATTTATCATTAATCCTCTGATGCATCAAATTGAATTTTGTGTTACTAAAAGTCATTTTAAATTGTTTTAGATATTTTTCATTGCACTCTATAAAGTACATACTATCTCTCTATTTCATTAAGTTTTAGTTTAGACCATACCATTATATATTTTGCATGGACTCAATATATTCACTTCATTGATTTTGCTTTTGAAGTATATTTTTGTAACTTTTGCATAAATTTGCATAGGCTTTCCTTTAAATGACTGGTTGACCAAGGGATTTTTTTTTAAGGGAGCATTTTATTCTGTGTTTTACTTGTGCTTTTATTATTGGTCTTATTATGAGTTTTAATATGATATCTGTTTAATGCTTTTTAAATATCCTAATAATTTAGTATTTGGCTTTTAACTTATTTTTTTAATACTGTTAGCCACCTTGGATCCATCAGGAGAAAGGTGGCATATAAATATTTTAAATAAATAAATAATTGATACTACTACTAAATGTTGCTTGCCTTCTAAATAAAATAGAAAAGAAGCAAACAACTTTTGCTTGCTCATTTTACAATACCAGGCATATGCAAGTTAAAAATACAAGATATCCATGAATAAGAACTAGTACAATTAAATTAAAGAATACAAAAATCCCTGGGAAATAATACATTATGAACCTAAAATAATTTTGTCAGCTCTAAGCAAGCAAGCATTAAAAAATAGGCTTCAGTGATTTGCCTTGTGGGTCTGCAATTAGGTTGGCTTGTAAGGGGAAAACATACAAATTAAATAAATGAAAATAAATACAGATAATCTCTGAGAAAGATCTGACAGGATAACAATTTATGCATCTGACAAAGTGGTCAATAATAATAATAATAATAATAATAATAATAATAATAATAATAATAATAATAATAATAATAATAATAATAATAATAATAAACTCCTCAAGTCAGCTCTGACTTATGAGACCCTTTTCAGGGTTTTCTAGGTCAAAAGTATTCAGAATAGCTTGCCATTCCCTTCTTCTTGTGAGCATCCTGGGACTGTGCAGCCTGCCCAAGGCCACACAGGCTGGCTTTTCTCCCAGGAGGCACCATGTAAGTTCAAACTCCCAACCTCTGGCTCCCAGGGATGTTGGTAAGTCCACCTGTTTGAGTCCTGAATCTGAGTGCAAGTCTTTGGTATGACTCTTGAGCCAGAGTCTTCAAATTGGAGTCCAGAGTCCAAAGCCTCTGCCGGAGTCTGAGTCTCTAGTCAATAGACCTGTCCCCAAGGGGTGCATGCGTAGACATGGAAGCTGGGCTGGCACATGCGCAGAGAGAGTGGTCTGGCTTCCTTTTCAGGAGCTGGGCCTGGTGCCTCTGCCCAGAAATGTGCTGTCCAGCTGACAGGCTGGTGTATGTGCAGAGACAGTAGGCTGACTTCTCTTCCTGGAGCCAGCCCCTGCCTCTATGCAGGAGCTGGCCTATCAGCTAGGTGGTGCATACATGAGCAGAAGCAGCAGTCCCGGCTTCCTTTCCAAGAGCCAGGTCTGCTGCCTCTGAAGATGGTGGTGATGGGCAGGGGTGGTGGCAGCAGCAGGAAGTAGGAAAGCCCATACGGACTTGGCAATGCAACTCAGACAAATGAGTCCGAGTGGGTGTAGTGGATAGAATGATAGACTAGGACTCAGAAGGCCTGGATTCAAATCCCCATTCAGCCATGGAAACTCACTGGGGGTGTGGAAATGGTAAAACTACTCCTTAAATATCTCATACCTTCCATAGTAGTAGTTTTAGAAGAGGTAGCCATGTTAGTCTGTGCTAGCATATCAGGCAAAAAACAAAAGGAAAATTAAAAAAAGAAGACAAAAACATGGCATCTTGAAGACTAACTGCTATATTTTAATATGAGTTTTTATGGACAAGTTCACATTCCTGTACCTCTTTTATCTTTACTCAGAGATATAAACCCAATTTCAAGAGTTCCACTAAAGGTCTGAGGAAGTGGACTTGTCCACAAAATCTCATGTTAAAATACCAGTTCTTGCAATAGCTTTGACCCAAGTCATTTAGGTTAGGATCAGTACTTTTAATTGTGCCCGGATATGGATCGACAGCCAGTGGAGCTGCCATAACAAGGTCATGTGATCCTGTGACCAGCCCCAGTTAGCAATCTAGGTGCCACATTTTGGACCCGCTTCTGTGCACATTTAAAAGTTTAATTTTGGTTAAATATCTCACTTACCTTGAAAACCCTGTTAGGGTTGTTGTCAGTCAGTTCTGACTTGAAGGCATGTAACAACAACAGGACTGTTTACGCTATAATACATCCAAGCCTTTAAGGTGCTACAAAACTCTTTGCTGTTTTTATTGCATTGGACCCAGTGTAGCTTTCCTGCAGGAATAAATGAGTGTTTTCCCCTATTACAGTTTCTCTATTGTTCCATTATGCTAGATTCCAAAAATTATTGCCAAGCTGACTGGAAATGACTTGACTAACTCTAATGCATATCATGTTGACATCTCTGATCTTTACTCAGAGTTGTCAACCCAACTGCAAGACGTCCAGCAAAGGATCACAAGGTTCCACTCAATGTTGCACGAGTGACCATGATCTTGGACAATGAGACTTGCCCTTTCTTTCCTTCTCTGCTGCAACCTCCCATGGCTCCAAACTATTCCAGAGGGTCCCCAAGCTTCTGGAGTATGTTTGGGGTTATGGAAAGGGCTGCAGAGGGGAGAAAAAGCCCTTTATACCAAGGGGGTACCTTCCATTGGCAGAAGGGCACAGTTGGCTACAATACGATGGACTTGGATCACTTTATATAAAACAGTTTTGTTCCCTTAATAGCCTAGTATATTATGCAAATGTATGCTGGTTTGCAATGAGCTTTCATATTTCAAAATGACATTGTAAATGAGGAGATCATGATGACCATTAATACAATGAATCTTATGCCACTGCATTGATTAAAAAGCTCAAAGACCCATTGCTTTGCTCCTGCTAGTTCCTTTGCCCCACCTATCCAAATGTGAAGAATTAATCCAGCATGGTAGTGCTGAATAATTCATTTCTTGTGGTGACATCCTTTTAGCCTTTGAAAGAAGAAAATGCTTCATATTTCATCATGCACGTTCTCTTCCTTCATTTATCCCTCCACTTATGAAACATTCCTATAGACCATTTGCAGGATAAATGGAAGTCTCAGCAGAGGGCAGTAATGTCTCCACAGAAAATGTTTTCAGAAAGGGGGATGGAGAGGAAGCCTGTCTTTGTTAATGACGTTGGCACTTTCTCTTAACTATCCTTTAGGGATGCGTTCCTGTCTAGCAGATGGATCAGCTATCTGTATTTCCATTCTCAGAATTGGTTCCAGTTTTATGGTGGCCTTGGCCAAAATGCCTTTGAGTGGCGCTACTTGTACAGTCAGAATCCCTTCAGTCTTCTCTGGCAGTAGTTATCTGGTAGTAGGAAACATCATTTCAATTTGCTGTAATGTTTCAGGGCATCCTACATAAGACTCAAGGGCAATTACAGAAGACACTCACAAACACAGATGCTTGCTGTTGAGGACCCAGGGAGGGCCTCACTATTTTCTGGGATCCCAGTTAATCATGGTGGGTCTAATCATTTGGTTATGTTTGGATCTGGGACCCAGGAAACAGTTGATTATCCACTTCAGGAGCCTTCAAGTGGTACAGGGTTAATGACTGGCTTTCCTCCACCCTGATCTGTCTTCCAAAGGCAAATTGCCTCAATGAGAAACAGTAAAAGATGCTTAATTGTTGCCTGTCAAGTCCCAATAACAGACTTCTCATCTGGAATCCTCTTCACATGTCAACCCGCTTTGTAAACAACCTTCTATGTGTTATCATATCCTTGCCCATTCCAGATCAGAAAACTGTGAAACCACAGCCTTTCTTGGGTTATGGTGTCCTACTAGTTGGAGGCAGAAGGTTCCTGTTTGGAGGGCTAGTCACCTGATATGCTTCACAGCATATTGTTTATTGTCCCCATAGGTGCTCTGTAGGTGTCCAGGGTACCACACGGGTTACTGTATTTTCCCCTTACCCCCATTTATCCTCTGTAATATCAACCTGTATTCAGTCCCAGACAAGTCAAATTGTGAGACTAGGTTTTAGTGTCATTGCTGAGCTGACATTTTCACAGATTTTGATTTCATTAACATTATTTCTGCATTGCACTCAAAGCAATGACTGAAGCTGTTTAAACACTTGGAATAGCAAGACGTTTCCAAATGATTATCTTGTTTCTTTTTGAAACACAAGACAACATCCCTATTCTGAAAAAGCCTAATACTGTGATGGCAGATATTTGGCTCGCCATTTCATCATTCAGAAGGGTACAACTTGTTTGCTAAACACAGGATTTGAATCTGTCAGAGCATCATACAAGTTTTAGATTATCCAGAGAAAATAGTCTAAAATCCAAATAAACAATCATACGGAGATTACATATTTGGAAGCTTCTAGCTTTTAGTGTGTATTGAATTGAGAGTGAACTGGGGTAACATAGGACAATCAAAATTAATATGCCACTTTGAAGGGCAAGAGCCAGAGTGGTGCAGCAATTAGACCTCTGGGCAAAGACGGAGTGGAATAGAGTTCAGATCTCCACTGATCTGCACAATACTCTCACAAGGTGGGCTCAGATGAGAGTTGATGACAGATCTAGAACTGAGCTAGGTATCTGGCTGTGGAGCCAGAAGCTGGGAGTTCATAAGAGCCAGCCTGTGTGTCCTTGGGCAAGCATCACAGTCCCAGGGTGCCCGCAGAAGGGAATGGCAAACTACTCCTGAGTACTCTCTGCCTAGAAAACCCTGAAAAGGGTTGCTGTAAGTCAGAATGACCTGATAGCACACAATTACTATTATTAATAAAGGTATCATCTACCCTTGTCTTTGGATTGTGTATGAAGACCACGTGGCTTTTCTTCCTTTCCTTTTTTGCAAGTCTAACGAAGATGTCACCCACCCTTGTTTCTGGATTTTTCCCTTGGACTACATGGCTATGTTCTTTTTTTGGAAGCTTGAGCAAGATGACATGAGCATCTTAGTGCAGCTTTTCCAGCCAATACAGTTATGAGCTGGTGGTTGCTTGTGAGCGAAGCCTGATGTTTTGAGGTCCTTCCCAAATTGGGCATCTGTGAGTTGGCCTTGTAATTTTCCTTACTACCTATAGCCTATAAATGGAGGGCATGGAAAACCCATCTCCTCTAAAGAAAAGCTAAAGGTACTAAGATATATGAAGGATATTTTCTCTCCCCATGTGGTTTCCTGAGAGGCACCCTGTATGGAACATAATGTACAGGGAGACTACCAGACCACTTCCCCCATCATGAAGATTCATTATGTCCAACAGAGCTCTAAGTGATTAAAGACATCTGAGAGGACTTTTGTTTGTTTGTTTGGCTAAAGCTTTCAAAATTCTGGTTGAGGGAATTCCTGCAGATATCTGGGGGCAACATCTGTGAAGATAGGTAGTATTCTGGAACCATAATAATCTTTCCTCAGTCATACTGTTCTGAATATATGAAACTGTGCAAGTGCTTTGGGATACAGTGGTGCCTCGCTAGACGATGTTAATCCGTTCCACGAGGATCGCTGTCTAGCGAAAACATCGTCTAGCGAAGCACGTTTTCCCATTGGAATGCATTGAAATCGCTTCAATGCGTTCCAAGGGAAAATGCAGTCGTCTAGCGAAAATTTCCCATAGGGAAACATCGTCTAGCGAGTGCGGGTCCCCATAGGAATGCACTGACAGCTTTTCACCACTAGTCGGCGCACTCCTATGGGGAAACCTCATCGTCTAGCGAAAATCGCCATAGGGAAACATCGTTTTGCGAAGCGCAGTAGCGATCGCAAAAAGGCATCGTCTAGCAATTTCCTCGTCCTGCGAGGCAATCGTCTAGCGAGGCACCACTGTACTTTGGACATATATTAATGAATGGCATACCCGATGCCCTGGTCCTTGAAAAACAAATGTACTCAGCAAAAATCTAACGTATGCTTACCATGCCAATGTTAAATTATTACAGTATGTACGGGGTTCTCCACACTAGCTTATGACATGGCAAATGTCCATTGTTGTAGCATCATTTGTATTAAATTGGCAACAAGGCAATAGGTAAAGTAGAAAATACTTCCAAGTCCAACTTTGGCCAAAACTCAGTTCCTAATCTCAGCTGTTAATCCATTGAATCAGATGCTGAATCCCATATGTACTGCTGTTGTAATTCCACCTGGGGCTATCAGCTGGATTCAGGGGTGATAGTAGGGCCTACCAATTCAATTCAGGCCCTTAGGTGTCATAAATTCTTGCAAAATGAACCTTTGGTCCATTGAAGCCATTTTGTTACAAACGCTTGCCTGTGGAAGCATATTCAGAGCTGTGCTCCGTGTGGAGCTGCCCTTGAAAGTGGGTAGCTGTAGCTAGCAGGGCAAATGGCAGCCTGCCTTTATTGGGAGTGAAATGTTAGGGCTGCAGATTCCTTTTATTCTTCCCCAACACCCATTCCTGAGGGACATGAGGGGAGGGCACCATCATGCTCATGCCCTTCATGAGAGGGCATGAGCAGAGATGTGCAGAGAGGGGAGGTTTCCTAGATCATCTTAGCGGGCTATCATGGTGAAGATGACAAGTGTGGAAAAACAGTGGCAGGCTGATTCTACGGATGTTTGCAACTGACAACCACCCCACTTGTACTGTTACAACATAGCCTGTAGCCTGACACTTTTGGGGTGTGTGTCTTTATTTGCTAAGATTCTCACCTGCTGCCTTTTCTCTGTCTCTCTGGTGGAAGGTGGAAACCATGACACTTCCTCCTGTTATGTTATTGGTTGCCTGCTCTCTATGTGTGATACAGTATGTTCCTTATTTGGGATGAATGCATTTGTCAATAGGTGCACAGGAGTTACCTGTTCCTGTCAGTATGGCTAGAATGAGAACTTGGAAACACTTCTCTTTTTTTTTGAATGACAGCTCCCAGAACGCCCCAGCAAACCTCTGGGAATATTATTATTATTATAAATAAAAAAACCACTTTTGAACTCTGGCTAGGAATGTGCTTAGTGCCACCCTTCTTGCTTGGTTTTATCTAAGCAGTGCAGCCTTTCTGTGCTGCTGTTGCCCTCCACCAGTGACTTCTGAAGCTGTAGGACTGCAAATGACCTCTGGACTTCAATCCATATATATTGCCGTGCTGTCATGCCAGTGAATTTCTCTGTAAGCTGTTCTTCTGTAACAGAGGGACATCATTCATCTGTTATTGGAACATACTTTTTAAAAAATCAGCAGTCCTCTTCCTTGGTACATTCCTTTTAGTCATACTAAAAAACAAACAAACAAACAAAAAAGAATCGAGAGACAACATTGAAGGTAGAACAGTCTGGTTTTATTACTTTATATCATCAAGAGACTTTATTTTTCTTCCCTTGCCTTTTTCCCTCCATTTGCTATTTTAAAAAAATCTTACCCCTCTCCCACTTTCCTTTAAAAAACCCCCCCAACATACATTAAAATGTGAATCAGATGTTAGGGAGATGTGAAGATGAAGGCAGGTCTGTGACATCATAATATTTTACAACTTTACAACAAATGAGAGTCTGACTTGGTTGTGTCTACCAGAGTATAGCAAGGGTGGAAAGCAAAGGCACACGTAGGTCTAAGGACCTCTTCACACAAAGGGAAGGTAAATATGTGGGGAGGCAGAGAAAGCTCTGAACAGAAAGCACATTGGAGTACAACATGGGCACATGAAGGTCAACCCAGTGGTTGGTGTGATGTACTGTATATTACCAAGGGAGGTCCCTGCACAAAGCGGCAGTGATGATTCATTTCTCGGTTATGACACAGTGCTTTGCTAAGATGTAGCAAAGTGGCACCATGTCCTTTGGGACTCCAAGAGGTTGAGCTGGGGAGGGGAAAACCTGCCTTCCTCCTTTTCTTTCATGATGAATCCCCTGAAGGTTAGGAAAAAATCAGCAGGGGGTAAAAAAAAACCCTGAACAGAAGCGCTGCTTTGACTCTCATATGCACAGTGGCACTACCTGTGAACAAACCAGGTTAAGGAGCAAGAGACAGAAGGAGCAGATAGGGAAGCACCCTTGCTACCCACTTTGGTTTTGATTATTCAGACCTTCTGAATGGGCCACCCATGTACTGCTAACCAACACAAAGACTTCCCTTATTGTTTCTGACAACTTCAAATGTCCTCCCCATTCCAACAAAATAAATCCAAAGGAAGTATATATAAAAAATTCTTCTCTTTAAAAAAAAGTCCTGCCCCAAAGAAGTCCAACCCAAAAACAACACCCTCTCCTTCCACACATTCTGTCCAGGCAATATAAAACACACACATTCTGTTGTTGTTTTTTTCTGTTTGTTTGTTTTCTTTCTTTTTTGCTACAGCATGTTGACACAGTTATAGGAACAGATTAAAAACAAAAGCTATGCTTGTGCACAAGCAACGGCAACATAGTCAAAACATACATACCCCCACACACTCTGTGCAACCATAGGCCCTCTCCAACCCAACAAATGGGATCTGATCAGATCAACATCAGATCTTGCGCTTAAAGAAACAAATAAAAGGGTTATGCAGCTCCCTACTGGATTTGCCCTTCTTGTAAAAGTTAACAGTAAAACAGCAGGGACCAGCCTGCTTTCTTATTTACTTCCATTTCATTTCATGGGCCACCTGTTTGCCACACATGTGCCTAGGATTTGTGCACCAGACACAGACCTTGTCTCCAGCTGACACTCTGGACTTGGCGACAGTCCACTCGTGACGTCTTGCTGGTTATGAATAATAAGGACATAATCACTAAGCTGAAATGATGTGAAAATAGTCAGGTTGAAGGAAATGCTGCTCACAGTACAGCATCTATACTGGCAGCAGTAGCCCGAGATGGTTGGAGAACCAACACAGGAACAACTGAAGCAAGGTTATCAACCTGTCTTCTTGCAAGTCAGAATGTTGTTTATTGCAGTAACCACAACATTCTTCTGGGAACGGCAACTGCACATTTCCCAGTTCTCCAGGAGGATAACTGAGGGACGGAGAAATAAATATCTGATTTATTATAGGGCAAGGTTGTATATACTACAGTTCACAAATATGCACAACAGAGGGTGTAAGGCACAAATTTACATGTGGAAGAAAATAGGCTATTCACAGATGTAGTCCCATAAACAAAAACCCGTGCACTAAGACCATAAAAGATATGCATGGCAGAAGCCAGCATATAAATGAGTTCACACTGTTTGTGGGATTTTTTTTGTTTTGTTTGCCATTTCACATGCAAGGGTGAAATGAGATGGCAGAGAACAAGCTGGTGCCTTCACAGAACAGTATTAGTTACTGACAAAAAACCATGTTCACAGCCACTGGGGCAGAGGTGTGCAGCTTTCAAAGAGCTTCCTCTGTAGGACATCACTCGAGGATGAGAGGAGCTCTGAGGAGGGGAGGGCTTGGTGGGAGGGAGGAGGTTGGCTGCTTTGTTGCTGCTTGACACAGAGGCGGGAAGGCCAGCCCATGAAACTAACTCAGATGGAAATCAATGCTCCCCTCCCGCGCCCCTGCTTTTTGTTTGCCAGAAAGAGATCAGAGAGTCCAAACACAAAAGTTCAAAATTCCACCTCTATCTTATTTAACTCAGTGAATTTATTGGAAAAATAAAAAGAGTATTAATTACTCCAGTTAATGGGTTTCACGTTAAATAGGCATAATTTTCAATGCATTTTGTTGTCGTTGTCGTCGTCGTTTTTCCCTTCTTGAGAGAGCTGCTCATATGATGATATGCAGAAGTAATTTCCTTAGGAATTAAAAAAAAATCAAAAAGGATGAACAATAAATAATAGGAGTTACTTGCGTTAACAGTCACATGTTATTCATTAAAAGACAAAAGTAGCAGAGAAACCTATGACAGAATTGTGGCCCAACATGGCAATCTGCTATAACCAAATGGCTGTAACACTGATGGGCATTTCACAGTACCTGCACATAGTAAAAGTCTGCCACAGTTCAGTTAGAGTTAGCTTAATCAATGAATTCCTTTGCTGTTGTTGGTGGTTCTTTTCCCTATTCTTTTTGCTTTCAAAGCACCCATTTTTCCAGTTCTGGGGTGCACTGTGCAGTTGAGAGTGGAATTATCACAGTCATCATTCGTGTGTGTGCTTTTGGCTCAATGTTTGTGGTTAGTCTTTTGAGTAAGGACCTGTTGCATTGTGGGGGGTGGGTGGGTCCTACAGTTGCAAAACCATGGACTGCATGGCCCGATGGTTAAAAAATATTCCACTTTTCCCAGAGAGCAGGATATTCTCAAGTTTGGCAGCCTCCTGGTCAGCTGATACGATCATTGTGGCTGCCAAATGCTGGCTTTAAAAGAACATACTCTGGTCCCCTGCTGTTCCCCGCCCTGCCCCACCCCACGGTGATTATGTACATGCATCATTAGGCTTCATGGATGCTGACAGCGGGGAAAAGGAAGGCTTGGGGGGTACATCGGGTTTTAACGATGGTGTGCGTTTCAACCCTGATCTGGTCAGCGAGTTGTACGTGGTGAGACTGGGCTGCCTCGATACAGTCACGGTCTGACCCTGAGCAGCATGGACTTGTATAGAGTCCACTCTTTGTGGAGCAGGAGGAGGGTTGTCTCCCCTGCCAAAGCTCTGATTTCGTGAGAGGTGGGAGGAATTAGAAGAATTAGTATTATTCCTTTTGAGAGTTGATGTCTGATGATTTCTTGTAAGCGAGTTCGTAGGGTAGTTTCGCTTGTAGTCCACGTTGTAAGTGGAAGAATGCATTTCCAGTCGCTTGCCCAGACTGCTCTGAGCGAGTGAAGACCCAGGGGGACCCAGTGAGGCTTCCCTCTGGGGTACTTTTGGTGGCATGCTATCCAGGTTTTCCACCAAGTTTACCCCGTGGTTGGGGCTCTTGCTGCTGAGATGCTCCTTGATGGTTTTGTACTCAAGAGTGGCATTTTGGTCCTCCATCGCTATCTGTGTCACATCGCTCATTTTTGGCTGATCAACGTACTCATGCTGATAGCCTTGCTGAGAGATGGGCAGGACGACAACACTCGAGATGTGACTGGGAGAAGCCCTTAGTGGAAGGTCTGTGGGGATCACGGGTGATGCCATTGGGGGGATATCTTTTGTACAAGCATTGATGAGGTTCTGGTTTCTTTCCCAGTCCCTGCTGCCACGGCTAGGCTTCCTCTTCTGCTGAAGTGTTGGGGTAGACTCTGGTGTTGGTAGAGCAGCTAGGTCTAAGTGATGCTGATCAGCTTTGATGAGCATCTTGGCAGTACTGCTTGGGGTAGAAAGTTTGCCGTTGTGCATCAGAGGAGTGAGAATGGCTTCGGGCTTCGGCTCTTTCGACTGAGTGTCTCCAAAGAGGCCACTGAGCTTTGTGACGCTACTCATGGAGCCTCGGCGGGACTGGACCAGTTCCTTCTCCTTTCTCTGCACAATGGTCACATCTCTGCGCCGATGGTCACAGATGCAGTAGACTATGATCCCCGAGAAGACAGCACCCATGACAAAGGCAAGGATAACTGCAATGGCCAGGAGGGTGACAGGCACTAGCTGATCATGCCCTTTGAGGTAACTCTCACGAATCACTCCTGCAACAAATATCACAAAGTGGTAAGCAGAAAAGTGGGGCAGGGGGGTGGGGACACATACACAGAATCATAGGTAAGCAGTTTAGAGACATTAAGACATTGCAAGTCCCATATTGCTAAAATAACTGTTTTGGATTGCAAACACTTCAGAGGAAGCAAGTACAGTGCAGAGCTCAGAAATGTTACTTTTTTGAACTACATTTTCCAGAATCCTCCTGCCAGCATGGCTGATGGCTCCTGCAGTTTGAGAAACAAGCCAAAGGCACTTAGGCACACAAAAATAGTTCTGTTGTCCTATACACAGAGCTATCTAAGATCATCTGCATCCCATCTGGGCGAGTCCTCACTAAAGTTACAGTCTCTCTCTCTCTCTCTCTCTCTCTCTCTTCCAAAGATTCTAGTTTCTTTTGCAGTCATATTATTTAAAAGGGGAAAGAAAAAAAACAGCTCTCCCCAATGTGTTTGTCTTCATGGACAAACTTTTTTCTGAGATCTCAAATGCTTCAGGAGAAATTTCACCAGGGCTGCCAATGAATTTCCTGTCTGAGGCAAAGGGCAAGATTGTGCCCCCTCCATTTTACATGTAGATGCCAAATGGATTGGCAGATGAATCTTACTTCCATATGGACAAAAGAATAGAGTCCTCTGCCACAGCACACAAGGGCAGCAGCCTACTTTAACAGTCTGCGTAGTGAGACTGTTCAAGAGACGGGAAAAGCTGGCAGGCTGCAACCTTTGTTGTGTGGCAGACAAGAATAGCTGTGGAGTCTAGGAGTAAAAGGAATAATAACCATACTGCATATCTGTCAAAATGTTGAAACTGGTTTCACAGAGGGAGGAAACTAGTTCCTTAAATCCAAATTGTTATATAGTCAGGTTGTGCTTATAATGGTAGAGTTTATAGTTTCAGAGGATAGTGCAGTTTTCATAGGGACAGCAGCTTCTTGCTTTTAGGGAATCAAACATTTCAGAATCACTGCTTGACAGGGTATCATGAGAGGAACCCAAATGTAAAAGACAAATGTGCATTCTATTTGCAAGTATTTTTAAACAGTAGATAAAGGAGGATATCTGGTTTTAAAATGTGACAGTTTTTTGCACTTAGTCTAATTACTCTAGCTCAGTTGTTTAAAAAAATAGGATGCATGTGCCTGTTCATAGGAAGAAGCAATTAGAACACGTCTGCAGAAAAGAGATGTGAAGACTGCAAGGCCTTACAAAGGGTCTCTATGCATTTTTTCTTTTTGTCACATGTCTGAGAGACCAAAATAGTCTTCCCATATTACAAGTCAGAGTTTGTCTTATCTGTAATCACAGAGAAGTGATGGAAAAACACCAAGGGAAACCTTCGTGTCTGAGCTCACTAATAATAGATTCTGGAATAGGTTAGATATAGAAAGCAATTCTGGAATTCTGGTGGAATCCTTGCTATGGTCCATTCTTTTTTGAATGAAAATGAAACAAGCCTGTCTGTGCGGCATTACTACATCCTGCTAGCATTTCACAGATGAAAATAAGCATCTTCTATTAGACATGCAACCAACCTCTATCTCACATCAACCATCACTACCTTCCCATGTGGATCCTTGGAGTCAAAATGGGGCCCCAGAGAATCATAAGAGAGGTAGAAATGTGCTCAGAGCAGCTTCAAGATTTTAAGAGGTACAAATAGATAGGAAGACCCCGGTCAAAACCTATGGGAACAAGCTAGAAAGCAAATAAATATACTCCAATGAGAATGAAGCACACTCCACGCCCATGGGAATTTGAATGGCAGTTAAGGATCTCAGAGCCTACAGCAGGGCTGGGCCACATGTAGCCCTCTGTTTGTTGCTGGACTACAAGTCCCAGCATTATTCATTCTTAGCTATGCTAGCTAAGGGTTGCTGGGAATCGCAGTCCAATGGCATCTGGAAGGCTGTACTCTGGCCACCCGGCTTATCGCCTCTTGGAAGGAGTCATACTGTTTGGCCAGAGCTCTGAACAATAATTCTTGTTTAGAGGTGAGGTTGTCCTGCAAGCCCCTTTGCACAGGGACACGGTTTACTAGGTTGATAAACAACAGGGATTGTTCCCGTGAGACAGTAGTGCTAACTGCTTATTACAGCTGATGAATATAGGGATCTCAGCTTGGGAAAATTACCTCCTTTTTTTTGGACTAATATTTTGAGAATTACCCAGCCAGTATGGATTCTAGAAGTTATATTACACACACACACACACACCGTCATTTTTCCAAGCTCTGGTCAGGACTACTATGGAAAATACAGAAATCAGTTTTCTTTATTCCAATCCAAACAGCATTTTTTAAAATTACCTTTAATTAAAAAATTATCTGCCAACATTTTTGCTCCTGCCCCCATTCACAAAAAAAATGAATTTTTAAACATCCTCTGAGTTCCAGCAATCCAGTGGACAGAGTGAAGGGGAAACTTAGAGTGCGGTGTGGTTTCCACAGTAGGAATCTGTCATCTTCTTCTTGGTTTCTAATCTAATGTGGGCCAGATGGTAATGGAATAACCTCCCTCTCTCCACAAATGCTGGCATACGTGGAAATGGAAGTGAGGCTCAGTAAATGAAATACAATGTGATTTTTGGAAGGGACGAAGAGGAAACTGCTAATTGGGGTATAAAGTTTCAATAACGAAATGTGCTATGGTGAGGAGGAGGCAGGCTGTGAGTAGTAAACGCACCAAGCATGGCAGTTATTTTAAGCTTCACATATTGAAACAATGCCCACTGTGGTTGAGTGGGAAGCGGCCCACATCCACTTCCACCAGCTGCAGAATCAGCCGCATGTAGCTGAAGACAGATGTCTCGTCTGCACACGGATAAATTCACTCTACTTTTCCCAATTTTGTTTGTTCAAGGTCCTCTTACATCCCAGTAATGGGTTTTTAGTGCCCTTAGACATTGTCACCCTTTCCCTGGAACTTAGTGAATGAAGCCTTCAGTATCTCCACAGTCATAGTCATTGTGTTTCCACTGCCATGTGTCCTATGATTGTTTCAAGGCAGGAAAGCTGCATATAAATTTAGCCTTCCCTAGCTTCGCCTGCCACCTCAGAATTTCCTAGGAGTGTGAAATTAAAACAGATGTGACTCTTATTATGGGAAAAGGGGAAGGGGAATTGGGCATTTGACATGAATTGCTCTTTATTGAGATTTAAAACCAAGAAATGCTTGAATGAAAAGAAATTGTGCGAGCCTCAAAACATATGCAGAGAAAGATAAAGTATCTGGCACACTCTTTGTAGAGTCACACTTGAGAACACTTCTGTTCTAAAGATTCAGTGTCTTTTCAACTCTTAATCCTTTGCTGTGGTTCTCTTCAAGCTTTATACACATTATAGGACCTTTCTGCTACGCTTGGGATGAGCTAAAACACAGCCAGCTGTTTACTTTGGGAGAACTCAAAAGCAGCTGGGTTTCATTAAGATTTAGATATATGAGTATAGCTCATTGCAGGATTCCTGGCTAATTGCAGTGCATCTCTTCTCTTCATGGACCCCTCTGCAAGGCATGCTATTCGTTTGATGGTGGAAAACACATATAATGCCTTCTACTGACTCCTCTGTGCAGATATAATCAATTCCATTATGGATTCTGAGTCTCTTCAGAGTGCTCACAAAAGAATGAGGACTAGTTCTCTAGTCCTGGTCTGCTCACTCCCTGTCCTGACTGCGACCCATCTGCTCAGGGAGGAAATATAGCACAAGCTGACCCTCAAAAAAGATGCTAGGCTTAGCTCTCTTAAATCACTAGGAGCATCTCAAAACAACAAACCTAAGCAGAAGAAAGCAGAGTTAGTTTTCTCATTTCTCTATTTAACACATGAGGTTTGGCATTAGTTTATTTAATCCCGATAGCTTCACAATAATGGAACTATTTCTTCTGCTTCCAGCATCCAGGCCCCACCCATGCATGGAAGAGGGCAGCTCAACAGGAGCTTTCCATTCTGCATTTTTAAAATCTATTTTTTTTTAAAAAAAAATTGATTTAATTCCCACTTTAATTGGGACTAGGTTGAATGGTTCCCCTCAATGAAGTAAAGTGTGCCGACACGAACAAGAAATAAAAAGAAGCTGCAAAATTGTTTGGTTTAAAATTGCATGGCAAGTTCAAGCCTGCTTCTCTTCCCTGTTTGCTAGGTCATACACGACCATAGGAGGGCAGAGAGTGTTGAAGGAATAAATAACTAACTTTAAAATACCTTTTACTCCCCTCCTACATCATACTAAGCCAAGCCAAATGAGAACAGGTTGAACTAATTATCCAGCCTTTGATTAAATATCTCAGGTAGTTAATTAATGAGCATGTGCCCTATACTGCATATCCTTGGAGATTCCTGGAAAAGTGCTAATAACCTGTCTTAAAAATTAAAAGAGAGAGAGAGAGAGAGAGAGAGAGAGAGAGGGAGGGAGGGAGAGAAGCAAAAATGCAGACTCTGACTCTTGGAATTAGTCCTCTCAGTTCAAAATTTGTGATTTATTCGAGTTAATGATGACAGATTGATGTAGTCTAGTGGCAGAAAATCAAATATACAAAGCATGATACTGAAAGTATTTACTGTGTCTATTTGGTCACAGAAAGCAAAGACGTTTGCTGAGAGATTAACTGCTTCTAGGAGAGTATTATGAGAAAAGAAAAAGAAAAGGCACATTCTTTCTTTTTGGATGAACATACAGTATAATTGGATCAAAATCAGGTACCTGAAGTAAATCCAAAGGGGAGAATGTGTGCAGGAGGGAGGGAAGATTAACCAACTCATATTTAAAGGCCACTTTTTGCAATGTTCTGGCCTAAATTCTATTGCTGGTCTCAACTAGAGTAGACCCGTTGAATGATGATTCAACACTTCTATAATTGTCACTGATTAAATGAGACTACTCTAGTTGCGACTACCAATAGGATTCTAGCCTCTATGAACTTGAATACATTCAGTGAACCCAAAATAATTTCAACTAGAAGCATAACACGCCCATGTGATATGCTTCAGGTCTTTTTGCCATAAGTGTTTATCTTCAGTTGATAAGCTTTATAAATCTCTGATTTTATGGAACCAACCAGGATTAACCAATGGGAAGCAGATGCAAAGAAAAACTCCCTGAACAGCTAGTGTTACTAATTCATAGCTGGGCAGCCACAGCTTTCCAAACTCTGGTGTAGATGCTATCAAGTTCGTGTATCAATGGTCTAATAGATTACGAAGTAGTTTCCTGTCTTCCAATATATGGAACCATGTAAACAAACACTCCATGTTATCCTGGATACTCTGCATAAAGAGATTTCAGTGAATGAGGAAAGGAATGTTGCCAACATATCTTTAGGCTTCACGGAAAGATTCTAGAGGTAAGCCTTACTCATCGCAGCAGGGCTTCTCAATGCTTAGGACAGCACTATTGCTGTCCCAAGAATGCCCATCTGCTCATCAATTAATGAGCTCAAAATCAATTAATGAGCTTTTTTCTTCTTCAAATGGCTGTACAGGCACTTGCTCTCTTTATGAGTTCATATGGCATGTGATGGGTAAGCTGCTGAATGCATGAATTGTTCGGTTAAGTTTTAAACTGGCTTAAATTTAAGCCTCAATTCAATATATAATGGAGGGGATGTTTTCTGTTTTTCTTTGTTTGTGTGGGACCTATCTTCTCCAACTTATTTTGAGTTTTTTACTGATTAAAAAAAATCTAAAACAAAAGTATACTGATTGTATTTAGTTGTTTTCTCTCTTATTTTTATGACACAATATGGTCTTGCAAGTCTTTTAAACTACAAATAAAGTAGGCACACGAAGGACAGGGAACATGCCAGCCTCCTAGTCTCTGCCTCTCCCGCTGGCACCTTGCCTTGGGAGAAAAGAAATGGATTACAATTCTTGATTCTGGAAAGCCTGTCCAGTCATTTTTGCAAGTTCATCTCAGCCAAACCCAACAACTCATCAGTGTGATTGTGTCCTCCCTTTGAAGCACTGGTATAAAGTGTTTTGTTTTCAGATACAGCAGCAAGGATTTTTATTGGACAGGGGAAAAGCTGTAACCAAGGATGTACGAATCTAAGAGGACTGCCAGCAAGAAAATTAATCAGAGTCCTGCTGAGACTGCCTAAGGCATCACATTCGATGTCCATATTTAAGCAAACACAGAAAACGCCCTTGCAAGCTTCTGCTACAGTTGCACTATCGGTATGAACTGATGTGAATGTTTTACAGAGAAAAAGCAGGATATTACCTTGGTGTTAGGGTGACATTCTACATGTGTTTAATCCCTCAAATTTCAGAAGATTTGAAAAGGCTGGCCAAGGATGCAATTGCACTGTGCCATCCTGAATCAGTATGCACAGACAATGGGGTAACAGTAACAGCTGGAAAAGCCAGGAATTAAATTTCTACAATTTTGCCAGCAGATTGCTCAAATACCTTTCCATCAGTCAGTAACACTGCCGTTAGCTCGCTTTAAGATGCATGTGCTTGGCAAATATTTTGAACTGCAGCCATCTCTGGAAGAAAGCCTGACTGGTTGGTATCAATGAGTTGGCACAGGGCTAGAGGTGACTAAATTTGCCAAGGCTTTTATTGGTATTGTGCTACCAGATTTGCTAATGGCACCAGTATATATAAGGTAATTTATCCTATTTGTGCGCCTCTTTCCCCCTAATCCGAACATGTCTAAAGAAAATGTGAACAGAAGTGAATGATAAAATACTGGAGGCTACTGGAGTCTGGCACTGAATAATCTGGCCTTCTCTGTAGAAGTGCAACCAGGAACAGGTAACAGTAGGCTTTGATCAACTTTTTCATTAGCACAGGTCACAGTATGTTTGTATGTCTGCTGAACACACACAATGGGATGAGATTGCAGTGGATAACTTTCCCCAATCTGTCTACTTGCACCTACTCAACTTTCTGTCCCTTTATATGCAAGTCAGATGGACACAGCCTGGATCAGATGGGGACCACAAGCAACTAGGTGCATTCATTTCCATGCCTGAAATGACCTTTGTGCACATAGGCATCTCCACAGAACTGGCAACTCTACAAAAGTAAGGCTTCACATGTAGACTTGTACCAGACATGGAAATGAATATGCATAGTGTGGAGGCACAGCTGGCCACTACTTCTACTCATGTGCTAACAATGGCAATTATCGTATTTTTCCGTGTGTAAGACACTACTTTTTCCTAAAATCATTACACTAAGAATTGAGGGGTGTCTTTTACACGGAAGTAAGCTCAGATAGAGAACAAAACTGCCCGTACCTTGCCTCTGTAAACAGGCTTCCTTCAGTCACGAGGCTTAGCGTCCTACAGCCAGGAGACTTGGCTTCCTCCAATCAGGAGCCCTATGGAACTGACGTTAGCTGCTGCTGAACAAATCAACTGGAACACACCTCGTTGGAGGTGGAGCCTGTAGGCTCAGATTCAACAGGGACTCAAAATGTCTGACCGTTCTGAGCCCAGAGGCTGAATCTTCAAAACTAAGTTTTCTTAATTTTTGGGTTAGAAAAGGGGGGGCATCTTATAAACGGAGGTGTTATAAACGGAAAAATACGGTAATTGGTTGTCTACAACGTCTGTCTGTCTGTCTTTCTTTCATCTGTAGGCTGCCTTTCTCCCAATGAGAGGACCCAAGGTGGCTTGCAACATCAAAACAAGTAAAATTAAAAAAATAAATAAATTACACATTAAAAAGCATTAAACTATAATAATAATTCTAAACAGATTAAGTGATTAAAACATTTAAAACTTTAAAAGCAAATTTACTTATCTAACAGTATCCAGGGACTTCATTATGATTATGAAGAGGTAGGTCTTGAATTGCTGGCAGAAGAACAACATGGAAAGGGCTAACCTAACCTCCTCAGGGAGAGCACTCTGCAACCTGGGAGCAGCCACAGAGAAGGCCATCTCTCATGTCCTCATCAAATGTGCTTGTAATGATATTGGGACCAGAGGAGGACCTCCTCTGAAAATCTTAAGGACCAGGAAGGCTTATTTAGGGAGATATGGTCCTTTAGATAGCTTAGACCCAAACTGTACAGGGCTTTATAGGTTACAACCAGCACTTGGAATTGGGCCTGGAAATGGATTGGTAGCCTGAGCAGCCTGTAGCAGGGGCACTGCACAAATTCATGGAGTTTACAACATACCAATATAAAGAGTTATATGCTCCTGATAACTGCATTTTGGCAGCTGCATTTTGACCAGCTGAAGTTTTCGAACTGTCTTTAAAGGCAGCCCGGTGTAGAGCTCATCACAGTAAACCAAGTGGGATGTAAATAAGGCATGTGCCACTATAGCCATGAGTGAGAATCACAAGGAGCAAAGTAAGAACAAAATAAGTAGAGCATATTTTATGGGTGGAGTAGACATCCTCCACCCTGAGTTTGGCATTTAAAAAAAAGAACCATTCCTTTAAAAAAATTTTTTTTTTAATAAACAGTCATTGCTTTGTTTTGATAGATTTTGGAAAGCCTGCATTTCGTAGCACGATGGGGCTTTGTAAGTGCTTTATACCCTTCTCCTCAAACCTACATCTCTACCTGAGAATAATGATACTTCTTCTTGTTTGTTTCTTACTAGAGCTTGGAAATTGTCATTGCTATACTGAGTTTGGAGCCAGCTAAATAATGATTTCATGTTGCATCCAAAGCAGTCTCCTAGGTCAGAGGTCCCCAAACCCCGGTCCGCAGCCCGGTGCCGGTCCGTGGCCTGAGCCGGACTGGGCCGCCGAGACAGACCTCCCGCCCCACCCCCCGCACGCACTCACCCCCGCACAGCCGCGCACGCGCTCCAGCATGCCCGTGCAAGCGCCGTGCTGCCGTTTGCGCATGCGCACAAGCGCAAGCGTGCCCAGAGAAGTGCCGCACTGCCATTTGCTCATGCGCATGGGCGCTCACGTGCATGCGCAAACGGCGGCGTGGTGCTCGCACGGGCGCTCACTCGTGCGAGAGAGCGTGCGCGCTTGTTCGCACATGCGTGCGAGCGTGGGGGGTGCCCCGCCTTCCCCAGCCGGTCTGCAGACCGAAAAAGGTTGGGGATCGCTGTCCTAGGTTCTTCAGCCAATATTGTTTTCTCCTTATTTTTTCATTTATGTTACACTGAATGATCAGCTGTAACAATCTGTACCTTTTCATTTTACTGAGTGACCATTTTTTTCTGCATTTTATGTGTTTTATCTTTTCTTAGTCCTAATTCATTATTCCGGCTTGAGAGTGCAACAGCAGATATTGTGCAACAGTCCAATTCAGCATTCCATAAGCCAACTCAAAAAATAAAGTTGCCCCAAACAAAAATTGTAACTTTGAAACTGGACCTTAGATCAGCACCAGACTTGGCACAGACATAGCAGTCTAATTCTGTGCCAAAGTGAATCTGCCCCCCTTCCCGTGCAGACACCGGCAACCTTCTGTGTCTCAAGATTTAAAACAGATCAAATACATTGAAAAGACCAAACTTGTTTATCTTGAAAGATAATAGTCCATCCCAGTCCCCCCCACTTTTTTTAATTTGGAAGAGGCTTTAATACTAACATTAAAAATAGCAATTTGAGAGGATTTTTATTTTATTTTTGAGTAACATAAACATTCTCTCAAGCTTGCTGTGTGTGAGGGAGGGACAGCTGAAATTTTGAAGATGCATGCCGGGGCAAAATTAAATGACTCTCAGGAAAAAAAAAATTAATTCCTTTCTGACCAAAAAAACATTTAAAAGAGTTCTGGTATAAAAATATTTTAAAAGTTATTTAAAAAATAGAGAGTAAATATACAGAAATTAAACTGTGAAATTACTGTTTTTTTCTGTGTGGCTGGGGATGATCTCAAAACAAGGTTACCCAGTTTACTTATGAATCAGTTTACCTGGTTTATTGCATCTTCTGGAATCCTCTACCACTGGGTAATTTTATATGAGGGAAATTTCTGTTGGAATTTGACAGCATGTCCTGTCAGGTTCTTCCTACTGCCCCCACTTCCTAGCAATATTGTATTTTCCATGAAGTTCTGCTCAGATTTTGCAAACTTACGAGCAATAGATTCCTCTATTGAATCAACCCATCTCATGTTAGGTCTTCCTCCTTTCCTATTGCTCTGCCTTACTTTTCACAGCAATATAATCTATTTTGATCACTTTTGTATTTCCATTGTATGTGCATGGTAGGATAGGCTCAGTTGACTCATTTTTGCTCTAATCGGAGTTCTGGCTTGACTTGATTGAGCACTACTTTTCTGGCTGTCTTTCATATCTGTTTGGCTCTCCTCCAACATCATATTTCAAATGAGTTAATTTTTGTCCATGTCTTTCTTCACTGTCCTTCTTTCACACAGTATGAATGAATTTGACCCTGGTTTCCACTGACATTCTTCGTGACCTCCAATCTCTTCTTTTTTATTTCGAAAAGCAATCATGCATATAAAATATCTGTAGAGCTTTTGGTCCAATATATCTTTTCTTCCTCAGGTTGCCTAACTCAAAGAAAGGGACTGGAAACTGGAACATAGCTTTCAAGTCTGCATTTTGGGGAGCAGGCATGGCACCATTAGTTTAACCAAGAGATTAAAGGGTGTATATGTTTCTCCATTGTATGTGTTGTACCTATTTAAACCTTTGCTTCACCATTCCATTAACTCTAACACAGCCCTTCAAAATATTTTGGCACAAAGACTAAAGCCACATTCCACCTGTTCTCACTTCTGTCTTCTCCCAGTAAGTATAGTACAGATCATGTGCCTGTCTTCTGGAATCCTCTACCACTGGGTAATTCTATATGAGGGAACTTTCTGTTGGAATTTGTGTATAGCATATATATATTTAAGCTCCCATTTTAAAAAGCCAGGAAATTCAATTCTTCAAAAAACCTCTCATTTATGAATGTGGGATACTATGCTTCTGTACCCACAATTCAAAAATCCAGGAAGTGACCCAATATTGCTGCACAATATCATGTCTGCGTTGCCAGCAGGAAAAAGGATTCCAAGCTTTACATAGCAAAAGGCAGCCTGAATATTGACAACACCAATGGCAGCAGTCAAGATGGTCTATGGGAGACCCAATTCTGCTCACTACTATTCACACTTGTTGAAAAACAGCCCTGACAATTGATTTGTGTTTGGGTAGGAAGTGGTTAACTGATGAAAAAAGAAGTCAGCTTTTCCCTTATGTGGTGTCATTTTGTGAATAGTAGTAGAGGTGAATATCAGAAGAGGGTAATGTAATTATTAAGATTACACTATTACTAAGATTACACTAGAAAAAGTTAGTAAGACAAAACAAATTAAGATCTATTAAGATGATCCGCCCTTGGTGACTAATGGATCTGGATGGTTTCCTGAAAGCTCTGGGGGATTATCCGTCTGATATGGTCGCGCTCCTGTCGAAGCTCAGGTCACCCTATGGAATAGGGAGATGACCCGGGCGGTTGACACAATTGCGCCTAAGGGTACTCTCCCTGCATGCAGAGCCCAGACAGCTCCTTGGTATACATCTGAACTGTGGGCAATGAAGCGAGAGGGAAGATGGCTGGAGCGTAGGTGGAGGAAATCCTGCTGGGAGTCTGATCGAACACAACTTAGAGCCCATTATCGGGCCTATTTCGTGGCAATACAGCTGGCGAAACGGCAATATTTCGCCATCCGTATTGCTTCCTCAGAATGTCATCCAGCAGAGCTGTTTCAGGTGGTCCAGGATCTTCTTCAACCGGGAAATCCGGTGGAGGTCCCGGACCGCTCATCAGCTTGCTGTGATGAGTTTGCCATTCATTTTGGGGAAAATCGTTCAGATTCACAGTGGGTTGGACTCCACCATTAGTGCAGAATCAGAGGATGTGTCCAGTGTGCCATGCTTAGGTCAAGTATTAATGGATGAGTTTCAATTGTTGAGACCTGAGGATGTCGACAGGATGCTTGCATCTGTCTGTTCTACCAGCACTCCGCTCGACCCTTGCCCATGTTGGCTAATTGGAAGATCTGCCAGGGGGGGTTCGCACCTAGGTCCAGGAGGCCGTGAACGCCTCTTTGAGAGAGGGAGTGGTCCCTACCACCTTGAAAGAGGCGGTAATTCGGCCACTCCTTAAAAAGCCTAGCCTGGACCCAAGGCTGGTGGTCAACTACCGACCAGTGGCGAACCTCCCTTATTTGGGCCAGGTGTTGGAGCAGGTTGTGGCCGGGCAACTCCAGGTGCTGCTGGATGAAATGGATTTTCTGGATCAATTTCAATCGGGTTTCAGGCCGGGCTTTGGTACGGAGATTGTCTTGGTTGCCCTGTACGATGACCTTTGCCGGGAAAGAGACAGGGGGAGTGTGACCCTGTTGATACTCCTGGACCTCTCAGTGGCTTTCGATACCATCGACCATGGTGTCCTTCTGGATAGGCTGGCTGGGTTGGGAGTCGGGGGCACCGCTTTACGGTGGTTCCGCTCTTTCCTGGCTGACCATGTCCAGAAGGTAGTGCTGGGGGACAGTTGCTCTGCCCGATGGTGTTTATGTCATGGAGTCCCTCAGGGCTCGATACTGTCCCCCTTGCTGTTTAACATCTACGTGGAACCACTGGGAGAGGTCATCAGGAGGTTTGGGCTGAGGAATCAGCAATATGCTGATGACACTCAGCTCTACCTCTCGTTTTCCACCAATCCAGGTGAGGCGGTTTCTGTGCTGAACTCATGACTGGACCTGATAATGGACTGGATGAGGGTTAATAGATTGAAACTCAATCCGGACAAGACGGAAGTGCTGTTAGTGGGTGCTTCACCAGACAGGCTAGAGGGCCATTTCCCTGCCCTGAATGGGGTTGCACTCCCCCTAAGGGACAGGGTCCACAGCCTGGGGGTGTTCCTGGACCCTGGTCTAACTCTGGAAGCCCAGGTGGACTCGGTGGCCAGGGGTGCCTTCCTTCAGCTGCGGAAATTATACCAGCTACGGCCCTACCTGGACGAGCAGAGTCTCATGACAGTTACGCATGCACTGGTAACATCCCATATAGATTACTGCGCTGTACGTGGGGCTGCCTTTGAAGACGGTCCGGCAACTGCAACTGGTTCAGAATTGAGCTGCGCGGCTGGTGAGTGGTGGAGCCGCTAGGGAACACATCAGGCCGGTTCTGCTTAAATTACATCGGCTACCAGTCGCTGTCCGAGCCCAATTCAAAGTGCTTGTTTTGACGTATAAAGCCCTAAATGGTTTGGGCCCTGGATACCTGAAGGACTGCCTCCTTCCATATGAACCTACCTGGCAATTAAGATCCTGAAAGAGCCATACCTCAAGGAGATAAGAGGGATGGCTTGTAGACAAAGGGCCTTTTCGGCAGCTGCTCCCAGACTATGGAACACTATCCCGAGTCAGATTCGTCTGGCGCTGACGTTGATGACGTTTTGGTGCCAGGTCAAAACCTTCCTGTTCCAGAAGGTTTTTAATTGAAATAATATCAACTGTGGGTCCTGATGGCAATTTTTAGAGCACTGTATTTTTAATTGTATTTTAATTGTTTTATCTTTTTACTGTATTTAAATTGTTGTAAGCCACCCAGAGACCTTTGGGTAGTGTGGGCGGCATATAAGTTAAATAAATAAATAAATAATTCCAGTTTCATGGATATTGCCTTTTAAGTATAAACAGAAATATAACATAAATATGTTCAAATATTATTTTTGTTTTAATATACTGGCTGAAACCTTTTGTGTAGCTCCGCATGAGCAATGGAGATGACATCATCATCAGCAAATTGCTGCTGGCTGAAGTTGATTTCAAAGTGTACATGATGTGCACACAATGCAATGAATTCCTATGCACTCCAAAATCTTGAAAGGAAGTTTTTATTCAGTGGAGGTTTGTTGTTGCTGCTGCTGGCATCATCAGCATTGTGCATGTGTAGCTGTGCAACTGGATTTCCGCCACTTTCTGTTACTATATACTCAATGTTTAAAGACAAACATGCACCTTCTTTCCTTTCTTCAGACTGCCAAGGTATCTGAGCAGCCTGAACTGGGATATCCAAATAGCTCAAGATTTTGCAGCTGGGGTGTTATGTATTGTCAATATTACTGGAGTATGGACTCAAACCAGCCAAAGTTGAGCAGAGTTCGGTCTTTCTGTTTTAGGCATTCATACAACTCCTTCTCCCAAATGGATCTTCAATACATGCCATTTAATTTTCTGGTTTGCATTTGGCTCCGTTGTGACTAAAAACCAAACTAAAATTTATATGGAAGATCAGTGATTAGGATCTCCCTTGGCTTTTGTTTTGCTAATTAAAAATCATTTGGGATACCTCAAAGACCTGACAGGAGTTGCTCTGGGAGAGGGTTTAATCATTTCCTCTGTGCTCTTTCTGAATGCACAGAAATTGCGAGCCTGAACTTGCTAGCTCAGTGGAAGGGGGTGTGGGGAGAAAAGTAAAAAGCGAGCAAGGAAGCATAGCTGCTGTTTTACTCTCTCCCAATTACAGGCGACAGGCAGGAGCATGAGAACAACAGCTTAAACTACCCACTGCACCATTCTTTGCACCCTTTACTCTTTTTGTTCTTAATTAGAGAACTAAAAGCCACAAATATTTTTAAAATGGATCACCAGCATCACATCCATGCATCACAGCTTGGAAACATTATTTTTTTTTAAGACTACAGTGCCTCAAATTTCCCAAAATGGCTGCAGGATTCTGGGAGTGGTAGTCTAAAAATGTGACTTTTCAAAGTTCTGGCGTGGTTCTAATGTTTCTTTAACTTAAGGTATATTCCAGTATCCTTTCACTAATAAAGTCTTTGGATTGGGGAACCCATTAGCTAGCTTGATTTTTATTCATATGGGAAGTTTTACATATCAGCTATGGGAACAATTGTTAGCTTTGTATCCTGTACTTAACTCTGAGGAACATAAATAGTTTTGTTTACTGCCTCCCAACTCTATGTTTTGTGACAGGGTGAGGCTTGCTTTATATCACTGCATATCATCACCTGGAGTGAATCAAGACAGTTTTCTAAAGAGGAAGAAACCAAATAGGCTTCTCTAAAAATCTGGAACATGCATGCTACAGTAGGCTCTTCACTGACATTTCAGTCTTAAACAACTTCTATGGAAGCAAAGCCTTATTGAGATTTTCAGGACTGGATTAACCTGAATGTGAGAAGAAGGGCTAGTCTTGCCCACTCCATTGTGACTCTATTAACATGCAGAGCACTAGCCTAAAAAAGTAGAGCTGCTGCTACACATGGAGTCTCCATGTGATCCAGAATCCATCCCCTATCAGGGTTTCCTATTGCATTGAAAGGCCATATGCCTTCACTTCACGACGGTGGTGACCCAGAGACTACGGCCGGCCTGCTCCTTTTCCTCACATGTTCAGGTTAACCCTATTCTGAATGCCTGAATAGGTCCTGGGCTTCATGGAAATCAATGGAACTTAAGATCAAATGTGATGGAGTGTTAAATACATTATGAGCAGCTGAAAAGAGATGGCCCTGAATAACTGGGTAGGCAGCAAAATCCCTTGGGCTAGTCTGCAACCGCATCAACACCCCACTTTCTCCAAGTATTAATAGAAGAAACAATTATATGGCTGTATTTGTGTCAGAACCAAAATGGCATCACTCTTGTACCACTGTATAATTACTCAAATCAAGTCAGTGTCATATGGCAATGGAAAAAGACTCCTAGGCTACCATTTCCTACTGATTCCAAAGAAAAGCAGGTGTCACTGAGTCATCTGATGGAAAGCAGTGCGGGGAGGATGCTGAATCCAGCTGCTGCTCTCTCCTGAGACTAACAGCATAGCTGATCATCTGTGTTGTGCAGCTTGGATGGGGCTTCAGTGCTGAGGAACCACATCCCACTGTTGGGCCTAAAAAAGGGGTGCATATGCGCTGTATGTTGAGACAGTGAGCAGCACACCTCTCTGATCCACAGCCAGTGTCCAAGCCTGCACTGGGCTAAATAGTTTCATTTTATGTGTCTTCAGCTTATGTTGTTGCTTGAAGAACAAGGGCAAAGGATGGCTCAAGGTGGTTTATAGCTTCTTTTATTGCAAATAATAGATACTTGGTATGATCTTAGTTTGTCACTATAGTTGGCTCACCAGCTCCATTGCTCGTTTGTCAAGTCTTACGGTTCCTCACTCTTTTATCAGGAAAGGGCATTAAATGGGCTCCTTTTTCATGAAAACACTGAATCGAGCCATTGCCAAACAAACCCCAGCTGCTGGTACTTGAATTTTTAAAAAAATGTCAGTCTGATTCAGCTATCTGGGTTGTTTTCTGGTTTATCGGCAGTGTGACCTGTTTATCTTTTGTGGAAGTGAACAAAAGGCTGTATGAACTGATCAGTGAATTTGAACAGTGTGCCTCTTCAGATTATTGTGCCCTACATCTACGTACTAATATTGTTCTGATAATTCACAAAGGCATCTCACTTTTTTGTCTGTTGCTTTCGTTAGGGATGCGCTTTTGTAAGCATCAGAACTCCACCCCTATATTAGTGTAACAAATTGCTTGTGGGGATCATTTTTGTGGTGTGGAAGTTCACTATGGACTCTGAATTTGGATGAAAACTCTCAACAGTAGGATGATGTATACTTTTTCAGAAAAGTAGATTTGTTTGTTTGTTTGTCTGCCTGTCTTATTTAGAGGCTGCATTTCTCCCAATAAGGGGATTAGTTGGGTTCAGCAATAGCAATGCCTTACTATGTAAGAGATACATCAAATTGGTTTTGATACATACCTCATGTAGTATGTAACAATACTTTCTAGTCTTTGATCAGCAGTCTTAATCTCCACCTGCACTAGTTATTTTCCTCTGTGCTGTTTCTCTTGGTCTCTTTAGAAAACCGGTCCACAGTCATGCTTTAATCTCATCATATAGTGGTTTCCCATTATCTCACTTTAATATCTTTCTCATTATATCATAGAAATGCTTCAAATTTCTTTTTCAACTTCTGCTGAAATCTCCAATTAAAAATAAGTTTGCTGACATACATGAATAATATGTGCTTTATAAACAAGGATGTTTCTAATAATATGATTGTTATTCATCAAAGAATATCTTAAAAGAAGAAAATCTATAGGGATTTGATATACAGATCAAATTAACCTGAACTTCCATTTGAATTCAAAAGGCTGAACTATTGATATTTTGCTCTACATGAGGATACAGAAGTTCAAATATATTCAGATACTGAGATAGCTTATGAAATTCAACCAGAATTCCTGGATGTATGAAATATTACTCAGATTGCAATGATGAAGTTTCTAATGTCTGGTCGCAGACCTTTGCCAGATGTTGAGAAAACAGCGGAAATAGAGACAGACAGCACTAATTCTGCTCTGTTATGCTATTTGGAAACCCCAGTACCCAAAGCGTGAGAAATACACTGCTGTTAAACTAGCACAACAAAGGAGAAAATCTGCCATTTTCTTTAATGTCACATACTGAAGGGTTTGCTTTTGATGTTGGTTGTCAAGACGGTTTACTAAAATGAGAGTGACTCCAGCCAGATGTGTTTTAAGAACCGATCTCCCTTCTGGCCTCCAAAGATGGGAATGATTATGCAGTTGCTACTTGAGACTGATATGGCTTTCCAACATCATCCTGGTCCTTTATCAGTTTCCCATGGCCTAGGTGGGCCATAGGGTATTCAGCTGATCTCAAAGATAGTACTTCCAAGATTATTTTGGAACTGTCAGTAAATCACAAAAAGTGAAGGCAATATAGCAGCAAATGCTGCACAGACTTTCTTTCAGTGTCCTTGAATATATTAAATACTATAAAAGTCAGGAGTGCAAAACTTCCACACAGAAATCATTATAATAATTGGCTTTGGTGAACAGTACTTAGGATGCTGAAAGGGGGCAAGAAGTATATTCCCCCCCTCCCCAAAGTATAGCTATTTGGAGAATATTGTTGCTGTCTCATCTTACTCATTAGTACTGTACCTGCTTTATCCCTTCCCCAGTTTACTTATCTCCCTTGGCAGTATTGTACTCTTCATCCAGCTCGGCTGAGACCAGCCATTCTCAATGGGGGCCATATGGCCCTCGGGGGGGAGGGCTCACACACTTGAAGGGGGCCACAAACTGGAAAAAGTTCTTCACACATCACCTTACAAGGCTCATTATGCGACTTGTACAATTCTGATTCAGCCTGTATTTCTTTCCTATTGTGTTTATGGCCATGGCCAAAAAATAGTTGAGAATAGCTAGCTGAGACTGCACTCCAGATCAAGCAGAAAGGAACTAGTGACAGAAGCAAGGAACTGCCAGTGGTGAGCAAACCAGTGGTGAACAAACTAGCAAGAACATAATCCCTCCTTCTCACCGAGGTGTGATACCTCCTTTCCTCCAATCTGACTTTTTAGACAGTCTCAGGGGGTTCTTATGTTGTGCAATGTTTCAGATTATAACCTTGGTAAAAGTGATATTGCAGTTTATGAATCCTATCCAGGCATTCAAACAAACTAAGTGCAAAATGCATACAGCATCAACTGTGCAGGTCCACATATGCTGGTGCACATGTCCCCAAGCATCTCTGTCCTCCCCTGCCAACCTCTGTATATTGAACATGTAAATCTGCAGGGAGATTCTACATCTGTTTGGTTGAACAAGCTTGAGAGCCCCCCTGATTGTGGAGAGACATCTACATACATTCAGCTGAATATACTTAAGAATCTACCCCTGGAGTGTGGGGCTGGCTGTGTGTGTGGCAATGCTGTAGCAGGGCTAGCAGTTACTGCCATCTGGCTCATGTATAATACATGTCAGTACATGTTCTTGTATATCGGTTTCATAGCAAATGAATGTTATCTGGCAGTGAATGACTAAGTTCTAAAGCAAACCTGTCTTTTCAAACTTCACACTAGATACATATTCTATGCTGGCTATCTTTTGTAGCTTCTGACTCAGGGATATGCAACTTCGGTGAATCTGCAAGTTAATTTTAGGCTCCTGGATATCACTGTGAGGTTTTGCTGCTGAAATTGGGTGGTGTGGCACCACAGCTGGCCCTGCTATTAGTTGGTGGCAGGGTGGCAAGTGGTACTGGAGTTTCCCAGTTCTGGCTGCTGGACAGAAAATGGCATTAAAACAAAATGCATACGGATTGCAGGCATTGCTTTATAGGATCATCAGAGGCTTCTAGGAATATGATTCTCTTATGAAAGAAGAATACATTTGTCCCTGTGTGTGCCTTGTTTCAGCATTAAACGGGGCTGGCATCGTCTACAGAGGGCTATATATGGGCTGCATGTTGGGCATCCTTGTTCTAACCATGGACATAGAAAACTCTTTTAAAGCCAAAGACAAAGCACAATCCACCAAATACCCATTTTGGTAGTTTTCTATGATAATTTCTGCTGACTTTGATTACATAACAAAAATAATCTAATAGCACCTTCAGACCTGAGGCATGCATAACCTTTACTTACCAATGTCCCCAAGTCACTTAGGGCTGATACAGACATTGCATGGATAGGGCAGGTTTCCACTTTCAGATGACTGGTGGGTGCTAATGCTAGCCTGGACTTTCTCTACATGCTGAGGGCAAGCCACATAGCAAGCTGCTTACAAACATTAGGAATCCCGCTTGGAGTGCCACTATGAAGAAGCGTTCTTGATTACCTCCATGTGAGAAGTTAAACACTAGAATCAGATCTCTCTGGGCACATTCTGAGCATTTAAACTCTACTAATATCCACAGGTAGAGATGGGCATGAATTGCTGGTTTTGGTGCGGTTCGTTTCCCAGATGAACAACTCATCCTTAGTTTGGTGCCCCAGCAGGCACCCCCTCAGAGGCATTGCCCAGAGGAGGTGTGGCAGGGTGCTGCCACCAAGAGGGTGCAAACAAACCACACTGAACAGCTCAACCAGCAGTTCACGCCCATCTCTATTCACAGGCTAGATAGTAACTTTTTCAGGCTACTTTCTCTTCCAGATATAAATTAGGTAGCTAGCTTTTTTTTTTTTAAAAAAAAAGAAACAGTTCAATGGTTCATACATGTTGAAAGAAATGTGGGTTTAAATTGCCTTTGATGTCTGCTTTATCAATATTATTCAAACAAATGAGAAAGGTTAGTCAAATATGTACAATTTGTACCTTTCTAAAAATAATGCAGGATCTCTAATATTTATTCATCTTTGTTTGTATGTTCATAACCAATACCGCCCCCCCCTTCCAAACAAGGGAGTTCACAAAAGAATGATGGTTGTAAACAGTCAGTTCCTACATTTGACTGTCGTTTCATTTTCACAAGTCACTGTTCGGATACTAACTTATTCAGGACAATGGCTGTTTTTAAATCTCAGTATTTTCTCCTTCGTGGTACCTACATGGTAACATGTACAAGCAGTAGGTGTTGTGCAGCACAGCTTATGAGAATAAACAACTTGTGTTGTGATTTATGAAAATGAACTCGTATAGCTGAGCAAGGAAGCTGATTTGAAGTGGATCACTTCTTTTCAACCATCTTTGTTCTTTTTTGAAAAATAAAACATTTTTAGTTGAGGACTAATTAGTTTCAGGTTAGATTCAGACATACTTAGAACTGACATATTTGGAACAATGGGACTTGTTCGTCCTGACTTGTTCTAAGAAAAGATATATTAAAATTGGACTCAAATGTGATAAATTTAGTCTACTCTGAAGCATGATTATCTGAATCTAACCAAGTATGTTTTAAGAGAAGGAAAGTACTGGGATTATTTTTACCAGAATGATTTTCTTTTTCTGAATGCAAAGAATAATGCTACACAATCAGCTAAAAATACCTCTCAAGCTTGCAGAATTAAGTGGGACAAACCATTTGACCCCACTTTAAATGACTAGAGCAATGCAACAAATTCAGCCAACCCAACAAAGCTGAAGCCACATCTGTGTTTCATTTTCAACACTTGAACTAAAAAGGGACAGCTTGAGACGTTCTGGACATCTAATGACTAAGAGTGAAAACAGAGCAGTAGGCAGTGTCTTTGACTAATGAATATAAGCCTTGAAATATATTGGACATTTCTAAAGAAGCAAAAAGGCAGAGAAAGGGCAGGAGGACAATGAAGGGGCAAAGCCCTGTTATTGCTTGAGAAAATTACTCCGCTTTCTTCCTTTACGCTGTTTTGGTTAGTAGAATATCTAAACACAGCACTGTAGCACTATTTTGTAGTAAAGAGGGTAGAGCCTTGGAACATTCTACAGAAAAGGGTTTCTACTGGGAAGACAGCAGAGGGAGAGACTATGTACAATGGCAGCAGAAGGGAGAGTTAGATTTCAGTGTAAGAAACACCAGCTTTCATAAAGGTGAGAAACACACAATTAAATTAACATTGCAGACATAGCAAGAAACAAAAGCAAAATAAAAACATACTCCGGAAAAGTGAACAACAGAAAAAGTTGTGAAATTTTGCCAAGTAAAACTTGAAAAAAAAATTGTTGGCCATAGGCGGAATGATGCTTTTCCTCTTCCTCCTCCATCTCTCTCATCAATGGGTTATATTTTTCAATGATCAAAATGCAATGGCAAGAAGGGAGGCAATTCACAGCTTCTATGCTGTGCACTGCAATCCATGCTTTCATCTGGGCAAGAATTGTGAGATTTCTCTGAGCAGCAATTCCGGAGTATATTTAGCTACTAAAGCTGCGGTGTGCACAAATGTCACATTCCCATGAGTCAACCCATTTAATTATCCCCCCTTCCCGTTTCTCGCATCTTGTTTCAAGATATTCCCCCAAGAAGTTTGCACTGAATTAAAAGCTGAACATATGGATGTGACATCATCAAGGCATCAGTGACTTGGAAAACAAAGCAGCAAGTGGCTGAAGAATTAGTACAATTAAAAGCAAGTCAATTACTGGGTAGGGGTGGGGAGAAAGGAAAGGAAAGCGTCTTCCACAAGAATAACAGAACCACAAAGTAACACCAACAAAGCACTTTGCAAAACAAAAATATAAAGCAGAAAAATAAATATTTTCGTGAAGGAAAAAAAATCCACAACCAAAGTGAGCACAACAAAGATTAAGCATGACATTCTTTTTTTTTCTTGGCATAACAACTCTTTCCTTTGCCCTTGAACAGTAAATAAGTAACAAGATAAATAACTGTTATTTTCTGTATGCCAGCTGGGCTTGGCATGGACAAGGGAAGGAGGGACAGCACACAGATACGTGATAATGATAAACAACCATGCGGTCACCTCTGCCACCATTGTTTGTTTGCTTTAACTTGTACAGACTGCTTCCAGCTTTGGTAAGAGTACTAATTAGGCCCCAAAGAATCTGTGATATTTAAATAAGCAAGTCAAGAGCTAATAAAGTCTCCTGGCAATCTCATCGTTAGGAAAATTCCAGTGAAAACAATTATGACCCATCAGCTTTACACTTATGAGTAGTTTCATGAGAGGCTTCTGAAATTTGTAAAGAGAATGCAAAATGGCTCAAAAAATAGCCTGCTTGCCCATTAAAACAACTGCTGTGCAATGTACTAATGAAGTCTAAAAACCACAAGAACAAGTGCTTTCCATCAAGTAGGTAGGGCTATATTTGAAACCTCAAGCTATATCAACTGCTTGAAGAATCTTTAGTTGATTAAGTACCTGCATTTTAACCAAAGAATTAACTTATTAACTTTAAATAAATGCATAAATGTCTAAGGTCTTCATCACTTTTAGGTATACCTTTAACACAAACGACCCAGTTAGTCTGTGCGTCAAGGAGCACCTTTAATCAACTGAGGCTAATATCCACCTGCAGCCTCCCCTGGTCAGAGACAGTCTGACCACTGTTACCCATTGTTTGGTCACACTTAATACCGACTGCTATATTTCGTTTTTTTGTGTGGGTGCCTCTTAAGACTGTTTCGTATCTGTAATTTACAACACAACTGCCAGGCTGTTGTTGGGATTGACTGTGTTGGGAACATACTTTGTCGGTACTGGGAAAAATATACCATTGGCTTCTAACCCATTTCTGTGCACCATTATGCTTGCTTACTTTTAAAGATCCCGTGTGGCATGGTACCAAGGTGTCTGCAGGAATGTCTGTCCCCATACCAACCCACCTCGGTATTAGTATACACAGAGGCCGATAGATGCTGGTACTCCCAATGTAGAAGGTAAGGTAGGTGGTGGCCAGAGACAAAGATTTTCTCTTGGTAGTCGTCCTTTTGTGGACCTGCCTCCTCAAAGAGTAATCCTGCTTCCTTTTTGTGCCAATTATTTCCCAGTGATTTTAAATGTAGTTTCATGCTTTTGTTTATTGCATTTTATTTTAGCAACTTATCTTGTGCTTAGGGTGCCACCTGGGAAGCTTTGCTGTAGAGCAGTGCATATAACTTTGAAATGAATAACTAAATACATGTGTTTGTGAGATATTAACGTCACCATGTGATAACTTACAGTTCAATTCCCCATTACAGCAAGATATCACAAGGAAAACAGCCTCAGATATAAACCAATGAGGCTTTTGATAAAAAACAAACAAAGTTGTTATCTTAGTGTTTAAAGTGAGCACCAACCAAAAAGACGTAGTTCATTAATCAACTGATTAAACCAAGTAAAACTGACATCCCCAATCTCAACAGTTTGAGAGATGTTTTAGGCAATTTAAACCAGTGGCTCCAAATCCACTTTCCCCATGATGACAGGGGTGTTGTCTCAGCAGTGCTCTTGTTCTCCCTCTGAGGGAACTGCTGGATAGCTCAGTGGTTTAGGCAAGTGGTTGCAGAACCAGAGGCTGTGAATTCAATTCCCCACTGGGCCTCTTTGAGAGGGGCTGGACTCATAGGTCTGTAGGGCCCCTTCCAGCTTTGCAGTTCTAAGATTATTATTATTTGAATGGTATTCTCATACATGTGCGAAACGAAATTAAGGGGAGCTGTGGCAGTGTTGTGCTGAAATTTATATCCGGCCTTTCTCCTAATGTGCTTAAGGCAGCATTCATGGCATTCCTCCCCCCCCCCCCCCCATTTATCTTAACTGCATTATGAAATGGGTCAGGCTGAGAGACAGTTACTGGCTCAAGATCACCTGCTGAATTTTATGTCTCAGTGGGGTCTAGAACCGGGATCTCCTAATCTCATTACTCTACACTGATCTCTCTCTCACTCTGTGTATGAATGCAGGTATATGTTTATGATAGGGAATGGACCTTTTAATGAAGAACATCATTCAGTTCTTATTGCCATTAATTTTCAGTCAGCTTGATCAGGGAAACTTCTTGGTGGATGGTACCCTTAATTTCAGTGGGCTCTGCATAACACATCTAAGTGTCTTGAGCTTGTAACTCAAATGAATTAAACATCAAAAGTACTTCGAAGCAGTCCACTGGAAGTGCAAAGTGGTGAATAATGTAAAACCAAAGCTCATCTTCTATCATTGTCATCATCATCTGTTCTAGCTTAAACTTTCTGAATCTTGTCCTCAAACACTCTCCATGTTAATGTGTCCGCATTTGTTCTGCATGGTTTTCTTAGCCACTGAACAGCTGAAACCAAGTTTTAAAATTTATTACTTAGCTTCTGTTTGTCTTTCTTTCATCCTCTTTTTCTCCTTCCTTCTTTTAACGATAAGCTTTTAATTAAAGGGCAAGAGTTTTATGGTGTGTTACCACATCTAGCTGGAAGCAGTCACACTGCAGTCACTCCCCCTCACTTCCCACTGAAGGAAGAATGATTTCCAAGGCCTTACCCTTCTTGTCCTGATGATTATGAGATGAGACAGCCACATATGGATTTATGTTCTCAGAAGAGCCAACTGGATCCTTCCAATCTATCATGCGCCCCCTAGCATCATAGCCCTCTTGGGCTGGAGAGTCTGAAGTGGTGGTACTGGGAAGGAGGGAACTGGAGTGTCCTGTTTGCATCATAAATATAGTTAGAGAACATGAAAATAAGCTTCTTGGTAACAAAGATAATTCCCTGGAAGAATAATATTGTTTGGACATCCAAGGTCAATGATGAATACATGTTCTTTAAAGTCAAGGACTCATACCCACATTTACAGCACAATGAGACACAGCACCTGAAGAAAATGATAAGGTTATTTATTGGCCAAGACTATTTGTTTTGAGAAAACAGTTATTGGTGTATTTGTGTGTGTGTGTGTGTGTAGATTAATGAAGACGAGTAGACTACCTAGGTAGGGGGAATGGGTAAGACAGGAGGAAGGCATGGGATGTGTGCATGTAGATTACTCAATGCACAGTGGCAAAGGTGGAAATTATTCTTCTCTGCCTTATTATGTTTTCAGAGTAGTTAAGGAATTCTTTCCAACCCTGTTGTATTACTTTCTCATGCATGTAAGTGGACTGCAGGAAAACAGGTCAAATTCATAGTTGTGTTACCGTGGCTGGAGCCATCAGATGCAACAGCTAATCATTAACATGATTAATTTATGTGATTGTACCCCAGGCTGAAGAATTACATCGACAAGGGCAATGCATTATTCTTTATCTACCCTGACAGGGAGGGTTATTCCACCAGCGCCTATTAATAATGAAACTTGGAGGCTGCCATTTGGGGTTTCCAAAACAATCCCTTTAAAAACTCCCTTAAATTAGAGGTGGAGGCAGGAGAGGAAAGGAGATGTAAAACCCTGCACCAAAACATATACTTGGCATTTGGGAATATACTGTGTTGTCTAACTATGTCTATAAAGCAGGAAGCAAATTGCTAGGAATCTTGGCTTCAATCCCTGAATGGATTCTGATACACTTAACTGCCTTGAATTTTAAAACATTTTCTACCTTAGCAAAAGGGTTGTTATAGAAAAAAAGTGAAAGCATGTGGCTTCTGAAACTTGGACTACTACAATATATATATCCCATAGAATGTGCATCTACCAATTTCATGGTCATCCCTAAGCAACAGCTCCCAAGTCTTAATACACTGATGAGCCATGCAAATGTACATCATGGGTTTTTCATTCTCTCCTTACCAGCAATTAGAGTACTATTGGCAAATATCCTCTGTCCTGACCATTTGTATACTTTAGTACCTCACAAAGTCTTGTTCAACTTTACAAGGGATACAGTTCTCAGCATGAGAAAATGATTAGTTGTATTTAAAGGCATTACATGTGGCCCAAGCCATTGCCAAATAGCAGTCAGATTTTATAGCTGGATTTGACATGCCTTTTGCATCCACATGTCAGTATTGATACTTTCAGTTTAGCTGTGTTCAAGGGGCTGTTTTATGGTTAAGCCGTGCATATGGTTAAGGAAACCCTTTTCTTAATACGGTAATCTAGGGGAAATATTTGCCCAGGGGACGCAGTCTGTGCAATGAGTGTTCCTGAACCATATGTTTCAACTATGTGGAGAACTCACTGATAGTGGAAAGCTATAGCTATGTAAAGAAATTAATGAGTGCCAGATGGTAGTACGGCAAGGAAGTGTTTCACACAAATGCGAAAAATGAACCTATTCACTGTGCTACTAATGTGTTAGTCTACTGCACATTGAGAAATGATTTTCTACATGTAATCAAGATAAATTCCCCATCTTGGTACAAGAGGGAGAAGAAGGGAGAGAAAGCAAAGGGAGCTCAATCAGACTAGGGGATACTAAACCATTTCTACTTCAAATCTAGCCTCTCTGCAGTGGACCAACCTGTTTTGGCAATACTTACCCTTAAAATATTAGCACAAAGCCCTGCTCCATTCATTGCCTATATTCATTCTTATGCAACATAAAAAAGAATTGCTCAATGCTATGACAGACCAACAGATCACTACACATAGTGCTGACAAGACAGACAGGCCTTTCTGGAACAGTCAACAAATTCCTTGCAGTGGCCTCATATGCACAAGAATACTGTATATACAGCTATTAGGTAATGCTTTAGGATGCAGATCTATTAATGGCATTTGTACACTGTAATATAATTCTACTATACAGCAGAATAACTTAATGCAATGGGATTACTTGCAAGTAAGAATGTTTAGGATTATGACTATGGTACTACTGAGCTCTAAGAATGATGTATTATGCACTTGTGTAATACCAGAATTATTGAAAATGAAAGTCAGGCATACACAATCTAATATTAATATAGCTGTGATCTGAACATACCTTCAGTTTAATACCTCAAAGGAAATTAAACGGAAGTCTCCCAGAATAATTAACATTTACCTTTTGAAATATTACTGTAACTGATTTGAGTTAGCATCAATATAATATTTTTAAAACATTGCTTTTTTCAAACTTCAGTTTTTCAAGTTAGGTTTTTAATTTGAGCCTAATTTAGAAATCTGAATTGCATTAACACACTAAATTTATGACAGTGTGATTTATAAAATAACAATATGCAACAAAAGAAAGGACAAGAAAATGGATGTTGCTGCAGCACTGAATGACAATGCTGTTGAAAATGTTGTCATCAACACATTGTTACATTTGCTCTGGGAAACAGCAGACACAAACCTGCTCTATGAACTATTCTGTTAGGCAAGAAGAGCAACCTAGTAAGACGATGAATCAGGAAAGTTAATTCAAGATTACAGAGGGAGACAAGAGGTAGCCATAGCACATGAGGGCCTGGTTCATTAAAACTGATGCATATAAGGAGAAAATTCTGTGGGAAGAAAGCCTGTTTTGTCCTCCAGTCTCTGTGTCTGTGTTTTTGATTTTTTTTTCCAATTTTTTTTTGGGGACAGAGCAGGTGTTTTGCATAGTTGACAGGAGTATTTTGGATGTGGGAAAACACAGTGTACAGAAGGTCAGATATACAGGCATTTCAGTTCTGTCACCTGTTTTAGAAAAGATTACAGGAGTTTATCTTCCAGTGCAGATGCCAACAAACCAAAGACTTAATGAATAAGTGGAGGAAAGCATAGAATAAGCAAATAAGTGATTATAATGGGCAAAAATTATCAAACAGGAGAAAACCAGTTACTGCTTAGCATTTGGGAACTTACTATGGTAATTCCCTCCATCACTCTGCCACTTAATTATGCATTTTACCAGGTCAGACAAATGAAATACTTAAATTTTAGCTGAAATGAATATAATGTTCTTCTCAAGAAAAACCAATTCCTTTTATTTGGTTATAACTGAGAGGAAAAAAGTGTTTATGGAACAAATGTTTACACAATGAGTATTACGGATTTATTTATTTTATCTGGCACCTGGAATAAACCTACAAAGAGGAAGAAAGGTTGTTTGCCACTGAAATGCTGCTGAACGTTACCTTTGTTATTGATAAAAGAGAAGGTCTTATACACACACCATATCAAAACCAGGCATGGCAGCAAAGCTTGGAAAAGTTACTTTTTTGAAATACATCTTCTGCAATCCCCCCTACATATTTTGCAAAATGTGGAAGGTGTATGAAATGGAATATTGCTCTTCCTTTATTATGCTGGCCCTCTGATCAAGCATAGGAAGGGTGGCCAGAAGGTCTCCTTGAACTAGAAAACTCTAGATACAGCAGAGCATTTCTGCTGGTGGCATATGGGAGAGGGTCATTTTTGTCAACTTTCCTTGCAGTCCTCATGTGTCCTTGCAAAAATCTGCTCCAAAGGGTTGAAGGGGCTGGGTAGGGGTGAACCTGGTAAAGACTGTTTCTTCTCCCTGCCATTCTCCAGTGGCAGGACTGCTCTGAGCAAAACTCTGCTGAGGGGCTCTTGCTCCATCCAGAAGGAAATGCTGGATACGAACAATCATAGGAGCAATGAATACGCTAGTTGGGATGTTATGCAGCATCCGTCCAGGTACAAAATATTACCCCTTGAGTGCAACAGTGTATTTTCCTTGAAGTTGTAGTGATTTGATAGGAAAACATGACGAGAGTATATAGTGGAGGTTCACATTGTGTCTGTGTCCCCAAATACTCATAGAATTTTTAAAGGCCTACATTAAAGTTTCCATCCAACTAAACATGCTTAGTACTGGAGTACTAGTCATCAAAGAAAAAGAGAAATCCTTAACAAAGTCCATCTTATTCCTTTTTATCAACTAGCAGACCACCTGCTAGACTACAATTTATTGCATATAGTCTTGAGGATTTATAGGCTGAAATCCAGTAGTTAGTGACAAATGGAATACGCCCACTGAATCAATGGAACTGACATAGGTGCTGATTCACCAAATCCCCACTGATTCAATGGGCCTACTCTTGTTGTGACTTACTACTGGATTTTAGCCATAGATTAAAAGCCTAATGATCCTGCTGCTTGTCCTTGACTGTGAAAGGAACATGAATCCTTCCCTCCTTTCACAAGCAGACATCCTCACAATGTTTCAATTACTGCTTTATATTTACATCAGAGCTTGGAAGGAGTAACTTGTTTAATCACAACTCCTAGCCGTCTGCCACTGGCATGGCCAAGGAGCTGTAGACTAGAAAAATAATTTTTTCAGTCTCTGGTTCAGAGGTATAATATTGAAAATGTCTTGTTAATTGTTTATGGAGCAAAATGTCTATATTAAAATGAAACTCTGTCCTCCATGCAAAACAATGGTCAGGCATCTCCACAGCAGTCTTCCTGTGTTTTCAGTATTATACCTGGAAACAAATGTCACTTGCAAATTTACAGACCCAGATGGAAAAACCCAAAGTGGACGCTACGGAAGGTATGTTTTTTTTAAAGGGGGGAGGGGAATGTAGTACTTCTTAACTTTTAAAGTGCTTTTAAATAGTTCTAAATGTTTTTATTCAGATGTTGTTTGAATATTTAACCAATTTTATTGCTTTTTGATATTGTCATTTAATGTATTTTTAACTGCATGTCTTTTAGATATTTTGTAAGCTATCTTGAGTCCCTTACTGAAAGAAATGCAGGTTATAATTGAACAAATAAATGAAGACTAATTTAGAGAAGATATTTTACTAATACAAGTTCATAGTTTGTGACAATTCATTTTTATGAAATTTCTTTTATGGTTTTGGATTACTGTAGATTTGAAGACTAAATTATATTTAACACTTCTCCTGATGCACAGTAAAGGTACAGTGAAATTTTAAGAAGGAAAGGAAAGCTCATGTTTCCCTTGTAATAAGGCACCAGGATACCATGCTAGTTGGAAAAGATTGCCCAAAATCGTGCCCTGTGAGCCATGGCATATATATATATATATATCCATCCATAACTTAAGACAGTATGCTCTTTATATGCTTCTGTTACCAGGGAAGATATATTGGAGAGTATTGTTGCATCTACATTCTCCTTATGGGTTTCTAGGGGGTAACTGATTGGCCACTGTATGAACACATGGACCTTTGATTTGAAACAGTATGGCTCTTTTTTGTATTCTAGTTTGAGCAGCAAAATATACTCCCCAAACCTTGTCTGGAATTTAAACAACCTCCTTTTCTATATCCCAGGCATGCACATTTACAATATATTTAGCTTTACTTTGCATTAATTTTTATTTATTTATTTATTAGATTTATATCCCGCCCTTCTAGACAATGTCTACTACATTAAGCCCAGTGAAAGAGACCTCTTGGAAGGAAAAGAATGGTGAAATATTTGTACTGTATGGAAGAAGATGGAATCTTGGTATCAGTTTAATGAACTAGGCCCAGAAATGAAAATGACGTTTTATCTATTCAGGACTGGAACTACCAGCAAACATGAAGATCTGAGGAAGATTTTGTTTTTTTAAAAATTCAAAAACTAACCATACACTGTTGTGTAAGACATTTCATAATCTGATGGTGTAGTTGAAATGTCTATGAAAAAAAAAGTAGGGCACAATATTAAAACAATTCTAAAAACGCGGAAATATTTGTCAAGATTGCAAAACATGATTCCTTCAAAATTGATCTGCATAGAGAGGTGTTAAAACAACATGTGACTAGGGAGGTTCCTTACCATTCAGTGCTACGAACGAATCTGAAAAAAAAAATAAGAGAAAGGAGGGGGAGGGGAAATAATTATTCTAATAGCATTCTGCGTGTGCATTCTTACTACTATTTGATCATATTATGTCACTGTTCAGTCTTCACAATAGTCTGTCTGTGCTGATTATCTCATATGGTTTGATAATATTCATTGCTCCATCCTGCCTTATATAAAAGCTTTTGCTTTGTTCTTTGCAAAGAGAAACATGCTATTCTTGAATCCAAAGAATCCCATTTGAGATACGAGAGTCCTGTTCATGCATGTGGGGAAGAGGGAGAGGTTGACTATTCTCCTCTCCCATGCTACACTGTTCATCCAACTTTGTGGAGTGACTGCTCACTGAAATGGGCATCTGAACTGAGCTTATTTACATCTAGGGATGTAACCACAGTGCCTACCACAATGGCACTGTCTTTGCACAATCCAAGTGCATCTTAGGAAAAAATGAATCATGCCACCGGCAAACCATATGAGCAAATCATCAGAAGAAGAATGAGAATTACAAGGTTAGTAACTAAAATGAAGTAAGATTTTTATAAGGTATTTTGATAAAACTTGGTGGACGAGCTAGGTATTCAAAACCAAAAGAGTGCTGCCTGAGTAGAAGTCACATAACTAGCTCTCCAGATTAAGTATCCTGCAAGACTGATAACTTTAATTTCCCCTTTAGAATGTAAAGGTGAAATTCTGCAGCTTCTATCTCCCCTTCAGGAGAGAGAGGCCAGACTATAAAAGGGGAGATGCAGGCTTAGATACCCTTTCCCAACTCTCTTGGACAACTCCGCAGCATGTGCCCATAATGGCAAAAACACAGGGAACATTGGGACATATGGTGGGTAGACTGGGAAAGACTTTGGATCTTCAGGATCCCAAACCTTAATGCTCCCAAGATACATGTCTTCTGATGGAGGGTGAAAGGTATACTGGACCTGAAGTTAGCATACATATTTTCATTTGGTTCCAATGGGTATATATGTTTGCCATTTTTTTTCTCTCTCTTATAGACACTCTCTCATTCTCTCTTGAGTGTGACAGGCAAAGGCTTCTCTCTTTCTCTCCTGGAGAAGAGCTGCCCCTCCCAGCTCCCCTCCCAAGTGTTACTGTTCTTCTGTAAGTAAACTATGTCAATTAAACTAAGTACCATAAACTATGGAGTTATAGCAGCTTGATGCCACTTTAACTGCTATGACTCTGTCCTATGGAGCTCTGGGACTTGTATTTTGATGAGGTGCTTAGAACACTCTACCAGAAAGCTCTAGTGCTTTTCCTTGAAGTACAGCAGAGAATACCAAGTACACTGTGAAGTTACAGATCCCAGGATTTTAAAGAATGAAAGCCATGGCAGTCAAAGTGGCACCAAATAGCTATAACTCTGTTGTATAGATACACTCTCTCTCAAGTTAGCATAATGAAATGGGACCCTGAAGTGCTGTGGGAAAATACGTCAATTTATTTCCTTTATTTCTATCCTCCCTTTCTCCTCAAAAGGACACAAGACAGAAAAAAAGTCATCTTCAAGATGATTACCTCTTGTATATTTAAAGGCTTGGATTTCAAATCCCCTTTCAAATGCTCTCATTCAGTTTTGATGGAATTTATAAAGAAAAATAAGTCTGGAGTTAAATCTTGGTTCAAACTTATATGGCAATGAGAGTGAGGAATGCAATGAAGGATGTCATGATCTCTAGTTCCAGTGGGAAAAACTGTGCACACCAGGAAGTTATCAACCACTTGCTAAACACCATATTGGTGCAGAGACTGGCAGGATCAAATTCATACACAATTATATCTTCAGCTACAGAATGGAATTATTACAGTACACAGAAATGTGTATTTTCCCAAATCACGATAAGACGGTTTCATATTCCTGGTCTTCAGACTGATACAGAAGAGGGATGTGCTCCCTCATGGAGATCAAACCACAGCAGTTGTTTTTAAAAAAGATGCAAATATACAGTACATTATGTGCAGTGGGATCAAAAAACAGTATTCTCTGTGAGTCGGTACATGGTAGCTCTCAAACGTTTCTAGTCTTATTTCATACATTGGCAAGATTGCAAACATGATGGCTCCAAGGCATTCAGATTGGTGTTGCAGGTTTGCTGCTTTGCAGTATGCACTATAATCCATGCAGCATCCATTATAATGTAATAGATTTCTTCTTAAATGTGTTATGCCTGCTTCAGGTTTGTTAATGCAAACCTGAAGCAGGATGCTATTTTGTACTAATGCAAACCTGTAGTGTGATGATGTTTTGTACTAGGTCAAGAATGAAAACCACAGCTTTAAAATCTGGTAAAACAGACTCTGTCCTACTAATTCATGAAGCTCAATAGACTTATAAAGGTACCAATTTAAGTACTTTATGATTGCAACTTAGGGTGCAACCACACTGGTCCTTTTGGTGTAGGCTGGTGTAATCTAAACAGGGTCACTTGGGGTTGTGGGGAGGAGTGAAATGCTATTTGACCCAATCCTTGCATCCAAATGGCATGCTGACCTCAAGTGACCCTCTTGCTCCTTCCACTGTCAAGTATTAATTGAACACTTTCCCTTTCAATTGAACAAAAGAGGGAAAAGAGAACGAGGGTGAGAAATGTTTAACAAAAAAAGGGAATGGCATCACAAAGCTGCAAAAGAGCTCCTTCTCTGCTGTACTAGGAAGCCAGAAAGATCCTGAGAGGGGGGAGCCAGCAAGTGAGGGAGTCCCCTCTCTCCTTCTGCATCAGGAAAGGAGGAAGGAAGCAAGAAAATGAAGACAAGCAGGAAAGAGAAAAGGGGGTTGGAACCACCCAGAAAAAAGGAACCAGTAGATTCCGCCCTCACCTGACTGCTGTGTGTGCCTGTGTGTGAATGCAGAGTGAGATGATGCACAAAATAGGAAGAGAGCAAAAAGCTCTGACAGCCATCAGAGGACAGCACTGAGAAGAGGCACTGCGTTGCTCAATACCTCACTAAACCAACCAAATGGAAGTGAAAATATTTTTCCATCACTGGTCTACCACATGCACTGAATCATTTAGATTAAATTTTATCTATATTTGCTGATGAGCACTTCACACAAAGGCAAACACATTTTGTTTTAATTAATCTAAGTGATTCAGCACAACAGTTATGGTCTTGCACAGTCAAAAAACAGTCATTTCCCCTGCTTCTCAAAAGGGGAGCAGAGAAACTGCTCAATTTGCCAATGCCCTGAAGTGGCTCAATTATTAAGCCACTTTACAATATCTGAAATTGACAGTGGAAGGAGCCTTGGCAGCTTTGACAGTTGCAAAGCTCAACTTTAGTCCATTCTCAGGGATTGCACACACTGGGAATGGACTAAACGTGTGTGCACCAAGCCACATAGAAAACATAGAAGCCCCTAGCAAGGGCTCAAAAATGTGTGGGTTGGGGTGCTCTGGAGCCAAATTGGTTCACTCTAGTGATTATGTCATGTAGTCACTAGAAAAAAGAGCAAACTAATCTGCCCCTGCAACACACCAAACAGCAGGACATATGCCCATCTGAACGACCCCTTACTATTCTTGTTACCAATGAAATTCACTTGCAGATTAAGATCAAACACTCAAACTAGAATCAGGCTAGAAGCATTTAAAATGCATCACCATATTCTTTTTTATTTCCTCTTTTAAATCACAGATCATCCCTGGCTCTCCTTCTTTCTCCCTCTTCCCTTCAACCAATTAAAAACAATTAAAGTTATGAGGATAAGGATATTTAAGGTGAGTTGAAGATGCACCTTGAATTATCCTTAACTGCTGCAGAAGGAATTAGGATATGGCCGCTTTGTGTAAAAGCATGGCATAGCGACCATAATTTAAAAGACTTTTGGCATATGAGCTTCTAAATGCTTCTCCTGAGATTAGCACAGATAGGGATGATTTTAAGAGTTACAGAGGAAGGTTACTTCTTCAATGTAACTCATGAGTTCTGACTATTAAATAATTGGCCGTGTGTGTTTTTTATCTCAGGGGGTAGATTCTGCTCTGATAGTTTTACATTATTTTGATTTGCTTCTTACTCAGCAAGAATGCTGCTGATCTTTTTGTCATTTTTTAAGGAGCTGAGACTTTTAAGTCTTGTTCTAAATGCCAGAAGAAGGGTAAACAAATATTTTGGTCCCTGAAGTGAAAAAGCATGAGTTAGGAAAATCAGACAGGAAGAAATCTTAAGTGATTCTCCCTCATCTTGTCTTATTTTCTGTCTACATATATTAATATTACAGGGTTTACATTATTAGCTTACACATTTGTATACACATTATACAAAATCTAGTTTTTTTTAAAAAATTACAATAGTTCAATTTTTTGCACACACACAAAAAGCCTTTTCAAAATTCTCAGAAGTAAATGGCTTCAGGACATGAACCATGAAAAATAATTATTCAAACACACATGTCCTAACCTTCACTATTCAGAAAAAAATTAGAAAACACCGTGGGGTCCTTACACAATACAAATGCAAGATAAGGTGATACCTTGGATTAGACCAATAAAACCTGAACAAACAGCTAACTTTTGACATTAATCCATCTTTCTCAGGCTGTGTACCAATATTTTGTGGATAGTGCAGAAAAATATATATGAGATTCCCAAAAATTCATGGCAGATGATTTTTCCAGGTCTGCTTCCTAAGCTGAGTTCAAACACAAGCTGCACATGCCACTGGGGGTGTGGTTTCAAACTCCACCCCAGTAACATTTCTCCTCCTGACTCTTCAAAGAAACACCAAATAATCTGCGTTTACCCCCACCTACTGCCTTCAATTTTTAGTGATCTAATAAAGGTATCACCTGCTCTTACATCTGTATTGTGTAATAGTCTATTGTGTAATAATTGTGTATTGTCTTTAGTCCTTTGTCCTTTCTAATTTTTTTCTGAAATATGGAAGATACCCTAAATGGTTGCCTAGTGCACTATCTAGAAACAACATGAACTCTTAACATCTGCCAAGCAGGATTGCAAACTGAAGAAAACATCTGCTTAGATCCACTAGGTAACACTATTAATTTGGCTTTAATTTGTCATCAATTGACTTCTCCTAGCGGGTAGACTAAATTTTTATGCCCATTCCCTGAAGGAGACTTGCCACTTTTCAGTATTACCTTTGCCCAACAGGAACCTTGAGTTTTAAAAGAACGCAATGGGTGGTGGTGGTGGTAAATGCAAATTATTTGGCAGTTCTTTGTCTGGAGAGCTGGGAGGAGAAATCTCAGCCAACTGCTACCGGCAGTGGAGTCTGAAACCACACAACCTCATGGCATTTGCAGCTTGTGTTTGAACTTACCTTAAGAAGCAGACCTGGCACAATAATCTGCCATGGAGTTTTGATACTCCCATATACAGTACATATATTTTTTTCTGTGTTATCCACAAAATCTTGTAGTTTTCCAGAGGATTCAGGGTAGGAGAGATGGCCACAGCCAAAAATGATAAAAAATAAAAATAGGGATGCCATGTTTTATTTATCTCCCACCCAAAAAATAAAATCTGGGACAGCAGCTGTCTTATTCACTGTACCTATTCCTCCAGAAGAAGAACTCTGGGAGTGCTAAGAGCTAATTCACGCTGGTGAACAATAGCCAATTGGTGCCACAATCCCCCCACCCCAAATTCTTTAATTATACTTTTTTAATGTGGTGCAAAGCAGGTTTCAGGGCCACAGCTGCTTGACTATGTCTCATGAGGTAGAGCCAGATCTGCCGCTTTTAGAAAGAATGCTTACTTTAAGGTTAGAAAATGGAGCTGACGCAGCAACTGTTTGGGATTTCAAAGAGCTGTCTCTTTGAAGCATCACCACCTGTGTGCCAGTCATTAATGTTTCCACTACCAAAATGCCTTAGGTCCCCACATGCATAAAATAAAAAATAAAACAACAACAACAACAACAAAACAAAAAACAAAACAAAAAAAGTTATTATTATTATTTTTAAAATCCCCAATCGGCGCACAAATATTCTGTGTAGGAAAAATGTGAGATGTACCTCCCTCAGTTTCAGCACAGTTCTGATCCCTAACTCAGAGTTTGAAATCACCATTATTAACTTGGTTCTGAGTTAAGAAGAACAAACCAGCTGAGGTAAAGGTTCCCCTTGACATTTAGTCCAGTTGTGTCCGACTCTAGGGCGCGGTGCTCATCCCCGTCTCCAAGCCGTAGAGGCAGTGTTTGTCCAAAGACAGTTTCCGTGGTCACGTGGCCAGCGCAACTAGACACGGAACGCCGTTACCTTCCCACTGTGGTGGTACCTATTTATCTACTTGCATTTGCATGCTTTCGAACTGCTAGGTTGGCAGGAGCTGGGACAAGCGACAGGAGCTTGTCTAATTAAATTTCCTTTAAAACTGGATCTCAATTTCAACACATTTGTCAAAGAGACAGGTGATATGTAAGTAGAATCCATTTCCTTGAATGCTTCTCTCACTTTATTCTGTTTAAGGTCTTTTGTTCTGAATGTTGCTTTCCGTACTGTTGTTATTTTATCTCTCTACGTGTTTTGTCTCTACCTGAGCTGATTTTGAGTCAAGTACAAACAGAGATTCTCCAATGAAAACTAAAACAGAAGAGTAAAACAACTTTTGCTTACTTTGGCAGTCACCCAGGCCTTCGGTATTGCCATGCTCTACATCCTGCTCGAATGCCAGTCTAAACAACAGAAGCAAACATAATGGTGTAAATTCCTGTCCTCACATACAAGTTTGAAACTAGAAGGTAAAGGAAGAAACAGACAAAACAAAGCAAAAGTATTCTTCCAGTTCTGGCAAAATGCAAGCAAAAGAGGTTTCATGTTACTTTACCTACCAGTTGCTTCTCTGGATGAACAGGGGGTTGGACTTGATGGCCTTGCAGGCCCCTTCCAACTTCACTTTTCTATGATTCTATGAACAATACAACCGTTTGCGATTTTGTTTTAAAATGCAGGTTGGATCCAGTTTTATTCTGCCAGAAGGGATGCCTTAAAACTGCAGTTCTGTGCAGAATGGCCCCTCTGGTGGAAAACATGTGTGTGTATTTGTTAAAGTGCTATTCAGATTTCTCCTTTCATTTGCAGCCCCTAACACTATCTTTTCCACTTTCCCGGAGGATCCTCAAACACATTTCCTGATGATATTGGCCATTTCAAGCAATAGGAAATTGGGAAAGATCACCCCACTCTGCCAATTCAGCCATCATTAGTGCTCCACTTGATCAACTGCCTCCTGGTGATAAGAGGAATTCTCCACTCACAGATGGCTTATGCTAGACCCAACTCACAGCTTTAAATAGATTAAAAGCAAAGAAAGAAAACTGTCTAGTAAAACCACCCAAACCAAAGAGCTACAAAAATATACTTCAAATGTTATTTTTAAACGATACTCAGTATGGCTCTTATAATAAAAACAACATAGGGCTGCGGACATGTTCACGAAATTGCATCCATGAAGCCATGATTAAACAGTGCATTTGTGTGCTTGGATTTGCACTGGGTGTATGCCATGATTTATTATTATTAATTATTTATTTGAAATATTTTTACTATCTCTTTCTCTTTAAAAAGGTGCCAAGGCAGCTTTCATAATTAAAAGACAATATTTAAAGCTAAAAAAAGTATGTACATATTTTAAAAGAACCAAATAAATAGTATATTAAAAATGGCAAATATAATCAATACCAAAAGCAAATTTAAAGCTACAAGGCAAAATAATCCATTTAAGAACCATAAGAACACAAGAAGAGCCCTGCTGGATCAGGCCAAGGGCCCATCTAGTCCAGCTTCCTGTATCTCACAGTGGCCCCACCAGATGCCTCTGGGAGCATCTCAGACTGCCAGTCATTAAGGGAAAGCCTGCCTGAAGAGAAAGGTATTTGTCTGCTTGTAGAAGGATAACAAAGATGGGGTCAGACTGGCCTCCAGCGGAAGGGAGTTCCAGAGTCTGGGAGCTGCAACAGAGAAGGCCCTCTCCCGTGTCCCCACCAATCACACCTGTGAATGTGGTGGGACTGAGAGAAAAGCCTCCCCTGATGATCCTGATACCCAGGCAGGCTCATAAAGGGACACACAGTCTTTGAGATAGCTGGGACCCAAGGTTAAAACCAGCTCTTTACAATGTGCTCAGAAACAAATTGGCAACCAGTGGAGCTACTGGAACAGGGGGGTTATGTGATCCCTGTAATAAGCCTAAGTTAACAATCTGGTTGCAGCATCTTGGACCCACTGAAGTTTCTGAACGTAAATTAATCTTAATAAACATTTTCTAAGTATGTTAGCATGAAAACAGTGATCTTTATCCTCTAACACCAGCAGATAGCTGGACTGACTTTCATGCATATGAATCCAAACACACTAACTCAAGGAAATGCTTACTAGAGTGACAAAGCAAGAGGAATGTTAAGCTTATGTTGGCATTTAAGACTATTTATCAGGACTGCCAGCTCTCAGCGCATCAGCTGAAGTCTCAGAGAATTCCTATGCTTTTCTAGGTTTCTAGTTGGGAAATCAAATCTCAATGCAAGAGTTACTGGAGGGAGTTTGATGTTTGTATTTGACATGACATTAAAATCTGGAAACTCATTTCTATCCACTCACAATTGCCAACAGGGCTGACAGGCTTAGCAGAAACCTGTTTGCCCTGTTGTGTTGTACTTGCTTTCCTCCCAAATTTGCATTCCAGAACAGCCAAACTGTGTGGCCTTGGGCAAGCTGCACAATCCCAGGATGCCCCCAGAAGAAGGAAATAGTAAATCTCTTCTGAGTACTCTCTACGTAGAAAACCATGGAAAGGGTTGCCAAAAGTCAGAATTGACTTGATGGCACACAATTATTATTATTTAAATGAACTTGTAGATATCAGATGGGCAAAACTATCTGAGCCCATTCTGGAAAAACCTATATAAATCCAGGACGAATAACTGCCAAAAGTATGCCATCCTCATCAGAATCATCTTGATTCCATGACTCACTGGAATTCAGGTTTGGCTCACTTACCCCATGTCATTAAGTGACACAATGATTTTTTGTGCTCATATCAGAAGCTACCAATGATTTGGGGAAAGCACATCAAACTACACAATGGCATGATAACAGATGACAAACATAAATATGTAATTTTTATTTGGGTAAGATCCTATGTTCCATGTATAGACAGTCCCAGCCTTAATCGAAAGACATTTGCATTAAATTGTACTGTGGAAACAGAGTCAACAGAAAGTAAGCAAGCAAGCAAGCAAGCATTTATTACCATTCTTTCTCAGGAAGATCATTATTACCTGTTAGTTTTCACTAAAACTCTAAACTCTACCCAGAAGCCTATCTGACCAATACTTTTACTAAAACTCAGACACAGCACTAATTATGACTTACGTGGCTCCGGGTGATAGCTGCATGCATGCCCCTGTTTCCTTCATCCATCCACAGTAGGGGTCCCTAGAAGCTATGCAGGCCCTTAATAGAACAAACATATAAAGATCATTCTTAAATTCTCTGCTTTCAGGATCTCAGTGTCAAAATTCATGTGTGAATACTTGGTGTATCTGAGAATGGAATTAACAACAAGAGAAAGGAATGTTAAGAAATGCCTACTTTTTGCACCTGCCGTGACGTTCACATCTTCCCAGGGGAACTCTAATTAAACAGTTTGAAAATGCTACATAAAGGGCACTGCTTTGTTTGTCCAGTTGCATCCCCATAATTCTCTTGTCTTCTACTCCATCATAGCTGCACCTGATCAGATGGCAGAGGAGGAGAGAAAGAAAGAAGGAAAGAAAGAAAAAAAGAAAGAAATAAATAAATCCATAATTTGTAAGGAATTAATTCTAACATAAATATTTCTAGGTCAGAATAAACTAAATGGAAACTTTCTTAGAAAAACAGGCATGTAACTCATCTGTTTCTTCAGAACACATAAACGGTCTTATCATAAAAGCTAATATCCTAGTTTGCTGGAGCATGCCTAAAAGACAGCACAGAGACATGGCGATACTTTGCAAGCAGAGATGCTGCCTCCAAAGGTCTGGCACATCTAGTAGAAGAAGAGTATTGGAGTATGTGTGAGGGAGAAAATCCATTCACAACTCCTCCATCTTTTATTCCAATCATTATAGTTCTGCCTTGGATCAAGGTGTGCACTGCATCACGTCTAGCACACTGGAGGCTGCAGAAAGGTGGATCAACTGGGGGCACAGGCAAAAATTGGCAGAATGGAGGGCAGAATATGGATGGATCAAGGAACTCTTCCCAAATCAATCCATCATCCCAGTCAAACTGATCACCATTATGAGTTGAGCAATGGTCTGGCTTTAGTTGTTGATCTTCCATACATGGTGATAGCACTGATGACTCCCTTTAGTATGAGTAAGGGTTGGGAGTGGACGGGTTTTTGTTTTGGCTGAACACCAGTTGCATCAATCAGTCCTCATTTTGAGAGGCATTTTATAAGTGTAAGCCACATTTCCACTGTAACCAAAGAATAATCCATCAGTGGCACGGCTTTAAATATTTCACAGATCACATTTATTTTCCAGCATCCCAGATTTAATCCATGGGGAAGGGGGTCGTTGAGTTCTTCAGGTCTCCAGCAACACGTTGTTGCAACTGGAGATGCAGTTCGGCCAACAAAATCCAACAGAATTTAATTTGGGAAATGTAAGGAGGCTCTTTGAACAAGGATTGTGTTCCGTTATTTGCACTCAGTGTGTGCAATGCACAGAGATGTAAGTACTTTTTGTTACATGTTCACCATAATGATATTCTCATGATGAAGTAAAAATCTATGAAAACAAGAAACATAAATATTTAATATCTAATTATTTTTAAAAAACCTTATTTACTTGAGGGTTTTTCCTTGTCATGGGACCAGCACAAAGTGCAAGAATTCAGAACTAATTTTCTTAAAAATACAGAGAAAAACAATGATACACACTTTTCAGAATTATAAATGCTGATCTCCTCCAGAAAAAGACTGTCATTGAGAAAACCATTGCTTCCTGTTTTAATCAGGAACTTCAAAATTATTCCCTTCTCTGATCCAAGGAAAACCACAGTTTGATTCTGATTCGGTCCAGCAGCATTGTCTACAACAATTTTGGTCAGGCGGTATCTGAAATGAAAACATTATAGTTTTAATCAGTACATTAGCCTATCTTTTATTTTATCATTCTTTCGAGTTTATAAATAAGCTTTGAGTAACATTATAAATAGTTTATTTTACTCATACATAAAGACAATATTCCCTTGAGCAAGCTATTTCCACACAATACAAAATCAGGCCTTGGTTGTGCCTAAACAAGACAATCTCAAGGTTAATTTGTAGGTTGCATTTATATAAGAAATTTGGAAGCACAAAGATGAAGACAGCTAAACCAGAGGGGCTGAAAAGCTAAAGCTTTTAAATTTCCATTTCCCTGCTGACTTAAAGAGTTTTCTGCATATAATTTTTCTACATATGCAACACACTCTTGTATATGAAATTGTGTGTGTGTTGCAATATGCAAATGACTGTTAACATGTTTTAAAACTGTACTTTCATAAATGTGTCTTCAAATGGTGATCAGGAAGTCAACTTCCTGATAATAAATATTAAGACAAAAATAAACATTATTTTCTCATATACTGTATATATAAGTTTGGCTTGGTGTATGAAAAACAGAATGTACAAATCTATCACCAGTATAAAGCTCACAAATAATCTGATAAACTTTACAACCAGAAATTGCAGATTCTGAAAGTGAGTGCTGCTGACTTTTATATAGTTGAGGGGGAAATACTCTATTTACTTCTTTTTCTGCTGAAACGGGATAGTTTAAATGTGACTCGTTTTCTTTAAACACTTGTGTAAACACTGGAGCTGTCCTTAACATATCCTGACAGACATCAGCAGCATATCCTGAAAACATCCTGGCAGACATAGTTCATTTCCGGTTGATGTGCCCCTCAGCTACCTGTTTAATCTGCCCAGAATGTCTACTGAAGTAGTTAAAATCTTGACCCCAAAGGAAAAGTATGCAAATGTATCTATTTATTACGTTTAGAAACTGCTCAGCAACCCATGTGTGGTTTATAATTCAAAGACATGAAATACAAAATAGCAATAAAACAATAAAGAAGTTATCTAAAAACCATGATACAGTCATAAGGAGCAAATACAAAAAATAAAGCTAAACCAGAAATCACGATAAAGCAGTGCTGTAAAAGCACTAAACCAGTTCCTTGAATACCTAGGAAAACGACAGATCTTCCTTTGGCACCCAAAACAGCATAACATAGATGTGACACTCTGGGCATTCCAGAAATAGTATGCCAAAGCTAGAAAGGTCCTCTCTCTTAGAGCCATATGCCTTACTTTGTTTGGCAAGGGCCGGCCGGGGATGAACCCTGGATGAAGGCTTACAGTTCAGCTATGAAAAGATAGAAAAGGGTTCACCCGATCCCATGTTGGTATTTCCTGTGAGATATGGGATGAGCGCAAGCTGGTGGGAGGAACTCATGTCCAGCCCTTAAAGGTCTTCTCATAATACTGTGGTAACCTTCTTATCCTTATGATAATTGTTACTGTCCTAAGAATATAATGACTCTGCTAGATTGCAAATCTGTACATACTGAACTGGAAGTACACTCCATTGAACTCAGTGGAACATATCCCTAAGTAGACGTACACTGGGCTGAACAGTTAATGGCTACAATAAGCAGGGGTGTCCCAAAGTCTCCTGTTGCCTGGGGCAGGAAGCAAAGTGCCCTCCCATCATATACCTAAACAGTAGCAAAAATGCCACCATGAAATCAGTGAATCAGGCAGCAATCTATCCTACTGTGCCACCTTAGAGGGGCGGGCGGGGGGGACCACACTTCTCTGCTATATCCATGATAGGAAGAGGAAGCAATAGGTGGACCCTGGCATGTAGGCAGACAGGATCAGAAGATTTGCTGCCTCTTGAGAAAACTGCCTCACCCAGCTTCATTTTACAGCCCTGACGAAAAACATTTCTCTGCTTTAGCCTTCTTTTCCAATATATGCCGTACATATTTAGACAGATCTTATGAGAGCAACTCCAAATCTGCTTGAGACTCTGAATAATTTGATCTAAAGATGCTAGTATTTCTTTGATAGTCTTATTTATTTATACGATTATTTTAAACAGCATAGTAGCAGACTGCTCCCTACACTGTAAAAAAATAGCAATAATCCTCCCCTTATTCCTTCGTTTTGCTTTTTTTTTTCTTTAACCAGATTTTAGGCCAGCTCAGAGCTTAATTTACAAGAATCAGGGCAGAGAGTATCCATGCAACACAGGAAACTTTAAATTCAGCACACACGCAGGGGAAAAAGAACACATGAACGGAATCTGAAGGAAAGCTTCTTTACCTGACCATTGTTCGCAGAAACCATGGCTTGTTGACAATTGATGGTACTGCTTCATCCATGAGAGAATGTGTTTTGATAAAGTTTAGTGTATCATCTGGGAATTCATTGGAAGAGGTGTACTTTTCAAGTGATGTAGCACCAGCACAGGAACCAGGCCTAAATTAAGAAACAGGACAGGAAGAAACACATTTATTTACTCCTGCTGTGCAAATATTCTACAAACATAGTTTCTATAAGCATCAGTTATTAGGTGAAAATGCCAGAAAAAAACTGAGCAATGTACAACACTCCAATTAAAGAGTTCTTAAATTCCCCCTGGAGCTAGTCATTACACTGAAAGCGTTTAACATTCAGCACTTAGTTATACTTTATCGTGGGAATATCTGATTTATGGCCATTGGTAAATATAAATTTCCTAAGCAGATTGTGAAGTTTGTAAAATGCAAGTTTGCAGTTCATCTATTGACATGGAACCCAATAAACACATACAGAGTTTGGCAGTGGCTTGCTCACTCTGTAGGCATGCTTCTGACTCACTTCCCCATGTCTCACATTCTTAGAATTAAGAGCAATTATACTTAATGTTGAAGGGAAATGTTACATTTCTCTGCAATTCTGAAATAAAGCTGCTCAAAAACACAGCTTGGAGGGTGAATCCTGCCAGCATCAGAGTAAACATCCTCATTGCTATGACTCCCAAGAACATTTTATTTTTGACAAGTATGAAAACCCAAGCCTATTAAGCCTGAATCTGCAGAGTCCTTTAATAAGACACAGTGTTATCTGTCTCAGATAACTGGAATACAAATGTGTGCAGTTTATTTCTGGAATCTTCCCAGTACTTTAATGGAAGCTGGGCTAGAACAGTCAGATACTGGCAGCAGAAAAATCTTCTTTCTGCTGCTGACTCTGCCCTTCCTCACAGGATCTCTTCTCTAAAATTCCTTCCTCTCTAAAGAAGTCATGCTCCTCTAGAATCTAAAATTTACACAGTACAGTGTTCGAGATATGCAAACTGACAACTACAAGATTGCTGTGAGGAAATTATGAGCTTCTGGGGGTGCATAGTTGCAATTGTGTTATTGTAGTGTTATCTGAAGACTTTTTTTTTTTTAAAGGCGCTACCTCCGAACACAGGAAGGGCATATGGACGGGAAATATGCAAAGAGTAGTTAGGACAGTGGAGGATAAAATGAAATGAAATGAAATGCAAATACCCTAAGTAACAAAAAAGAAGGGAGGTAGAAGCATAAAAAACAACAACCCTCAGGTATTAATTAAAACAACAAACCCACTGTGTTTCCTTTAACCTTACATCTACCATTATTTTCACACCCCATATTCTTTACCTTGGTATGAAAATTGGGAACTAGATTTCCTGTGAGGGAAAGTCTCACAGCAAGAGAACAGGCGGCAAGGGACTTAATATACCTATGATAACAATGCCCAGGCAGAACTGATTCCACAACATGCCTCAGGCAGAACAGATGCCAGGAATGGTCCTCCAATCATTGTTACTGGTGCGTGGTTTCTTGTAGCTCTATATGGAACACAAGGTTTGCCAGGCCTAACTTCTATCAGCAGAGGAGTACACTTACTGCTGCTCTCCTCCCTGCTAAACAAGGATGAAGGAGACTGAGTACAGATTCCCACTGGGGCATGCATCATTTAACCTTGTCCCCTGGCTCAGCACAGAAATATGTTCTGAACCAGACTTTTTCCCCCGGAGGAAATGGTTTAATTCTCTTTTGCCTTCTAGAAATAATGGCTCAGACTCGCTTAATTCTTCAATTGTGCCCAACAATGGCCATTGTATGGTGTGTGTGACAGCCCTGCACATATGCTCACATAGGGCCAGGAGTGGTGATGGCTATGACCTTGGCAGAGTTCAGGCAATACCGGTTTAATTTTGCTCAAGCTATTCTTCTTTCTGTATTTGTCTTTTAATCTTAATTCTTACACTTACATGGTACACTTCATCTTCCATTGTTATGAAGACCCTTGATCTCCCAGGCCCTATCCTGCAGCACACTCAGCAGAGAAAAGTACCTGGGCTTGGGCACTCGTTCATCAGGAACTGGTGTCCATATGGAATCTGGAGACTTCTGTTCTTTGAATCTCCCAGTAAATACATTGGCAATGTCAAGAATATCATAAGCGCAGACAGCTGAGCCAGGGATGCTGCAATGTGACATTTCCAGAAATAGTTACTCATTCTGAAGTTATGCATATTTTTATATTCATTTTTTTTCTGTCAGAGAAACACGCTGCATAGAAGGCTTCCTGTCATAGGCCATTGAATTCTGAACCTTTTGACTTCTGGGTATTGACAGCAAAGGGCTGCCCTCATTTCAGGATTTTGAGATGCTCCAGTAGCCAGCCAGTTCCTGTCACTACTGCTTTCCTCCAAAAGACAAAAGCAACAGCAGATTACAGTAATTCTGGAGACTCAAAAGATTCAGAGAAAAAGAAGAGGTGAAAAGGAGAGAGGGAGTGAGTGAGAGACTTTTAGTAGTATCAATAATTTGCTACGTTATCAAACACTCAGCCCATGTTCTGGATATTCTTGTAGTAAATTTAACATACTCTTGTATATGAAACTCGCTGGGCCCTGTTGTCTCTATTTGCACCCTAGAAATCATTCAGACATTGGAGCAGATACATTTTGCATACCGATGCACATCACTCAACTTGAAAGTTCAGCAAAATACCACTACCCACCCGTGGAAGTTCTGAGCGTCATTTGATTTTCCTGTCGGTTCTGGCTGAGTTCCTATGAGCAGGAATTGGCTTGACTCAGTCAACTGTAAAGTGTTTGCAGAAGCAACTGCAGGTTTGCCTTACTCCCATGAAAATTTAAATTTGGACTTTCCGATTATTTGCATGTAACTTAATAGTAGCAATCACTAAATATAATTACAGTCTTACACAAACACATTTTGTTTCTTTTAGTCAATGGCTCTTTGGTATGAATTATTCATACCTTATTGTTTGTTTGCATATGGCTTACTATAGAATGCTTGTGTCCGACTTATGCTACATGAATCTGGTCAGAAAGCAAGCTCCATCCAGCTGAGAGTTATAATCCTGTTTTTAGGGTGGTAAATTGTTATCATATACTCAACTATTAGAATTTAGCTTCTAGATGTGTGGATAATACTGAGGGAATGATATAACAAGACCCTATTACAGAACTAAACTAAAACAGAAATTAGGTACATGGTCTAATTATCCAACAATGATAATGAGTGCAATGAAATTTACTGAAACTGCTTCCCTTTTTCCAATATCCCCTTTCTACTAAATACATATTTTCAACAATGTGTGTCTATTTCCTGTGTTTCGCTATATTTTTAATTCATGGCTTAATCATTCCCAAAGCAGCTGCTATAATTTGGTTGTCAATAAGAGCTATTATGTCTTTTTTTCTTTTTCTTTTTGCAGTTTTTCTTTATGGCAAAGCAGTGAAAAATCAGTCTTTGACCCAGCCGAGGTTATCCTTTGACTCTGGGGAGCCAATCCATAGCATGAGTATATGAACTGCAACACTCCTCCTTCCCTTAAATGTCCCTTCTAACAGAAAGCATGGGAAAGGAAGCAGGCCTTGGTTGTCACAGCAGCAATTTTACTTTAATTAGCATATTTACTAAAGTTTCCTGGAGACCTTAGAAACTGAAGACCTTAGCATGTTTCCATAAATTACGGGGAAGTGGGTGGCAAGATACCAGCGCTTACAAATTCTTAACAGATGAGGTGATGCTGTAACAATCTTTTATTAGCTGACCTAAAAACTATGGGTGTTAGAATAATGGGCCCTGCTACTTTTATTTATTACTCGTATTACAGCTGTAAGCAAAGGGCATCACCATACTCAAGCCATCTGCTGTGCCGGGTGCGGTACTAAAAAAGAGGAAGACACATCTATTCACAGAAGAGAAGTTCTAGTCTATGATGAGGAAGAATTATTTGTATTTGACACACATTCTCCATGTGATTCAGAGAGAAGACAATCCGTCAAGAATGCATCCTGCTCAGATGCCCCAGACTTGTTCTGATCTGTTCCACATGCCACATTCGTATCAAATGGATCTGGGGCCAATGGTGCCTCTGACAAATTTTGTCTAGCCTTTTTGAGTGCTGTTTTACACACTGGCTGAAATCCTGTTGCTGAATTGTACATGTGGATGGCAAACAGCTAACATTCAGTCTGTTCTAGCTCGATTAATGAGTCTCCACTTGAATTCTTTGGTACGCACCAAGCTAGTGAGCACATGCACCTCCAAGAATCCCAAGGGCCACCCATTCTTTGTCAGTTAGAAGTGAATGAAAATTACACCCTTTACTTTCCATGTGCACATCTTAGTAACAGAATTTCAGCTGTTATACAAAGCCACAGGAGGAGGTGAGTTATGCACCCTCAGATAATTCTTCCAAATGACAGATTTGGACCCTTCTGTTGGTGTGAGATGCAAATCCAGATAGAGCTGACGGAACACACTAGAGCAGAGATTCACAAGCTCTGCCTTTCACATTTCAAGAACAGAGGAAAGGGGAGGTATGAGTCATATACAATTTCAGGTTTGTCCCTTCAATGTACTGTCAAATAAGCTACTATGAATGGGAGATTCTTGCTAGTATTCTAGAACAAACAAGGGCTCCTTCTGTACTATAAACCTTCTGCACTACCCTGCCAAGGCTGCAACACAATCATCTGAATGCAAAGTGGCCAGTGACTGCAGAGTGATAAATCCGCTCTGACTTTTAATCTTAAATACACAAGAACCATCCAAGGTGCTGAGTCTATTTTGGGAATAGAGTTCAGCACCCTGGGAACCTCCTGTTAAGTTCAGACTATAATTTGGAATGGATTCTTCACCCCTGCAAATCTGGAGTCACTAGCATCCTAGCTGGTTGTAGAATTGTAACTGCTGCATCAGAGTTATGCTGTCTTGCTCAAGAACATCCAAGAATGCCTGCCCATACCCAGTGCAACTCACCATATTAGTAGATGTATTTTGTCATAGTACAGATGGTGCTTGTTTGTTCCATTCTTAAACAACCTGCAAACTCACATGTAAAATGGCCACCTTTCCCCCTGAAATTAGCTTATGTGAAATTGAACTATGTCTTTCTAACAACAACAACACATTCTTTGTGCAAGTGAGTCTCAATGCAAAAAGGTATGAGTGGTAATGATGGGAGAGTAGTGTTGTGTAAAGGCAAAAGATGCACCTAGGCAATGCATCGTAGGTGCAGAAAGGAGCAGCCAGGGGCTGTGACCAATCATCTTGGGTCGTGTGTCACTGCAGAACAACAACACTAAACCAATCTAGGCTTTCTTAATTATAATGAAATTCTATCTTAAAGGAAAAGTACTGCTATAAATAACTACCGGGGAGAGAATGGGAATAATGGGGTTATATCGACTGAGAATTTTTTTGTTTGGTTCGTCTGAATATCTAAGCAAAGGATTTATTCTGGTTCTAGAGAGCATGAGTCAGGTGGACACAGCCATAGAAGGGCAAAAAGATGATCAATGAAATGTGTACTTCTCATAAGCCTTGTTCAGCTGTAATTGGAAACAGTATTTATTCATTACACATATGAAACCACGTAGGTCTTTGGCTTCCCTGCCACATCCTTCTCCTCTTTTGTGCACTACAAGTAAGAGGGAGATAGGTTACTTAGCTGCAACCGTGGGTCATCATCTGTGTATCTTTGCCATAACCACACTGATCTAGATATGAAACTGGGAATGAAAGGCAGAGCTGTCTATCATGGGGTAGTTTTCACTCCCTGACACACTTCAGTAGAAGAAGAATCTCCAGATTTCCCCTGATGCCTTGAGCAGGAAGGCATCACTTCACCCTACCCCACCCCACCCCATTGCTGGTGATCAATCACTGGGCCTCTGTGTGCCCTTCCACAATACAGCACTGCACGGTGCTTGCTTCTGCTACAGATTTCCTCGCAGTCACTGGTGAACCCATAGATATACCATGTTGTCCTCTTCTTCCTCCTATCCTGACATTGCCGCCCAGTGGTAGGTAGGAGGAAGTGAAAGGAGAGAATGAGCTAAAGATAGATAAGATTAAGGATCTTTCTCTCTTTCTCTTTCTTTTACAGAGATGGATGTCACAGAAGAAAAGAAGAGCAGGGAACAAGAAGACACACAAACCATCTAACAAAAAATGAGGCACGAACTAGACTAGACTAGCATCCCCCATGATTGGTCAAGAATACAACCTACCTATCAAAGTGAATCAAAAAGACAACACATTTACTGGATGTCTATTTTCTCTGTGTGCAAATGTAACTTTGTATTTTTGACTATTAAACTACCCACAGTTCCCCATGACATCTCACCTTGAGAAACTGCAGTTGGCAAAACCATTCATTAGTGAGAGGCAATAAGGATCAATCTATTCTATGATCCTGGCCTATTCTTATTAATTATAGCTTAACAAAACACAGTTGCTTGGGAAGCTGTAGTTTAGTTTAAAACTGAATTTTCCCTGTGCCATTCAAAAGAGGAGAAGGGAAGAAAAGGGAGACCTCATAAGCATGAAGGTTATGCAGGCTCATTTGCATAGCAAGGAAAGATTTTTGTCATTATAACTGTCATTAGAGTACAAACTCTCACTGATGAATAGGCAAAAAACCTGAGCAGCTAAACAATATATCTTTTCTAATACAGTAAAATGAAGGGTGGTGCAAAAGTACTTTAAACAAACAAACAACAATAACGTGCATCCACCAATATTTTCTTTGGATTCTGTGGACATTTGATTAGATAGCAGATATTAGCTGAATTAAGCAGATGAGCTTTTGGGAGAGGGGAATAGTGAGAAGCCAAGTGGCAGGGGTTTAACATGTTGCAAACAACTGTGAAAATAATGGATTCTGCTGGATGTGCAGAGAACCAAGCATTCCCAGTGGAAACAAGGAAAAGAAACTTTGCACAATGAAACCTAGAGTCTCATTTATTAAACATGTTATTTTGCTCTAAAAGATGTAGCGTGAAGAGATATTGTGTATCAGGGCTCATGATTTTAAAACTCATGTTTTACTACTCATTTAATTCAATATATTTTATACAATCACAGAAGCAAAAACAGCGGCAACCTGATATTAAAATGGTTACCTGTTATAAGGAGTGGAGAACGTAGCTAGGACAATATTCCGACCATTGATATGGATAACATCAGTAACTGCCTGCAGTATATTAAAGTAAAAGTGCGAATCACCAGGAACTGAACAGTTCAGCCGTGCCTTGAGGAAGGAAGTCCACTGTTTTTCTAGCACTCGCTGAGATCCACCCATGTCATTCTTGCAAACCCGAGCTACTCTGGGGAAAACGACCTACAATAAGGGAAGGTGAGGAGGAGAGAAGAGACGGAAATGTGTATTTACTGGAGGTCTGCCTTTTTCTTCCCCTTGAAAAAGACAGAAATTTGAATGCCAGGTGCTTCATTTGATCTCATGTTTTCTTTAATCTGTGACAAATAACCAACAGAAGAAAATTCAGCTTTGGAACTCTGTGCTACAAAAGATAAGCCTGTGACATTTCATACACAAGACACAAATCCATCAGGAGATCTGTTCTCTGCTCATATAAAACTCATTTCTATGCAGACCACTTAGCTTTCTATTTCCGCAAACAAAAGCACATTCTATATTTGCAGTCTTTGTGGCCTACACTGCCAGCCTCTGCGTCTCATACTCTCAGAGTGCAAGCTTCACCAAGCTTTTGTTCATGCTTTTCTCCTTTTTAACCTTGTAAGCATTTTAATACATTTATTGTGGAAACACTTTAAAAATATATTTTCAATAAGGCTTTCATTGTTCTTTATGAAATGGCAACTCTGAAATTTCTTCCCATTTACATCTCTTCCTACGAAGGCCTTTCAAATACAGCTGCTTCCTTGCTTTAAAGTCAGTCTTGCAATGATTATTTTGAGCTCTGCATTAAATCAGTTTGCCATATGCTTTCCAGTTTATTACCGACAAGTCAGACTTATTATTATTTTTTCATCTTGTTGCCATCAGAAAATAAGAATGGTTTATATCAAGGCACCGTAATGCCACATTCCAACCAACCTTCAGCAAGAGCACCAGAATATCAAAACAATGACCTTGTCATTGTGATTTATGGCTCTCATTTCAAGGTCATGCCTAACCTGTTTGGGTCTAACAAGAGGTTTTCAGCCCTTACCTTTCCCATGCTGTGGTATTCTACTGCTATTTCTCGGAAGAAGAAGTAGATATAGTTGCCGTAATCAACTGCATGAACAAAGTAAGGCTCTGCAAGAAGGACAATATAAATATACATATATAAATATGAAAATCTGAAGAAGACACATCAATATGGCATAGATTTTTCACTGCTATTTATGCACAAATACTTTTTTTTTTGGACTACATCTCCCAGTGTCCAACACGGATACTGGATTTGTGGAGCTGCAAAGAATATGAGTTTGCATAATAGGGGATTTTGTTTGGATATTAGTTGGTCATGGTACTGAAACAGTACTGATTGCAATTCCAGGAGGATGTGAAGTACGTCAAAAAGTCTTCAACCATAAAGGAAAGATTTGTCACATCAAAATTATAGCTAAAGCATCCTCTCCTTTAAGTAGACATGTTCAAACTTCTCAGAATCAGATCCTACTGGTGGCAATGGTGGTAAGAAATAAAAATATGACAGATAAAATATTTTGTTTAGTTTACTTCAGACTGGGATGCATTAGATGCAAATTAAAAGTACCATTTTTGAACAATTCCCTGGGAACATAACAGTAGTAGCTGAAATTAAGTTTCTGTGGAAAGTGTTAGGGAAATCCTCCCGATTTTCACCAACTTGAAGGCCTTTCTTAATTATACAATCACACACAGTGGCGTTACCATTGCAACAGTATTTATCTAGATCAATGGCAGTGTGGCTGCGTGGGCCAGTGTGGCTGTTTATAGCTTTTCTGTTTATAAAGAAGATGTGCTCTCTGAAGTGAGCCTGCAGCTTTGAGAATATACAATATATAATATACAAATGTCAGGAACAATAATGAAAATGCTAGTGGGACAGCAGGGTTATGGTGTGTGTGTATGTGCATCTGTAGTGCAAATAGGTTATAGAAGCAGTTGAAAGACAATTTATTAAAAAAAATTATTTGAAATATCTTTTACCCCACCTTTCTTCTTAAAAAGGGCCCAAGGCAGCTTACATCATTAAAAGACAGTATTTAAAGCTAACAGCAGTAAGTATACAAATACCAAGAAGGATCAAATGAATATCATATTAAAAAACATAAGTAACACCAAAATACATTCAAAGCAGCAATCCATTTAAACCCCCCAGGCAGGCAACTAGTCACTGAGAGAAAGCTTGCCTGAAGAGAAAGGTCTTCGTCTGCTCGTGAAAGGACAGTAAAGATTGGGCCAACCTAGCCTCCTGTGAGACTGTGGATCCTATTTATAGGTACCCCACCCAGCAGTTTGGAAAAAATCACCTTTTCATATCACAGATCCCAGCCTCCAAGCTAGCAGGAACAGAAGTCTTGATTGTCTATCTTATTGTCTTTTTTTTTAACAGCTCCTCCAACATCTGAGTACCCCTTTCTACAGTCGTTAGGCATCTGAACATATTGGAAAGACCTAGACACAACTAAAGGCTCTAAAATCATGGCACCATTAGTTGTGGGTGCTATCTAAGCATTCAGTAGTCGGCACTGTTCCCATGGCTGCTTTTCCCTATCCATTGTCTCAGCTGGCCATTCCCCAAAATTGCCATTCTTAAATTCTTTTACCCTGCTTTGTCCTTTGTCTTTGAGGAAAAGAGCCCTGAAGGCAGGCTAAATTATGCAGAGCAATAAATTAGAGATACAAGTATTTGATTTGCATAATTTACTCCAAATACCAAATTTGGATCCTTTTTATTTGCAGAAGCAAATAAAATTCCAAAGGGAATGAACAATATTGCACATAGTCACATGCAAGAGTAGTAAATGCTTGTTTGACTGTAAAAAATGTAAAGGGGAAAATTGCACTAACCATTATCTTCAAACTATTTTCTCTCTTTTAAATTTTTACTATAGGCAAAAGCCCTCTTTTCACAATCACAAAATGCTGTGTGGCACCCATTCATAATGCCGTTAGAAAAGAATGAATGGCAACATTCTTAACAATGGGGTTATTTAGAACATACAAATTGCCTAATTCAGTAGCACCCATTCAGTACTTCATGACAATAAAATGGAGGTTCTGTTATTTTATTTTTATTGATAGATCTTAACGTTGCAGAACTTTCCACACTTCCTAAAGTTACCTAGTCAAATAGGAGGGAAGGCATGATGCTGTTTTAAAACCGTCCTTTACCTGCTTGCAGGCCTCAGTCTTTTCAAGCTTGAACAATAAACAAACAAAATACATCCTGTTCTGGTGGTTCTTGCAGTTCTCTTTTAATAACCTGATTTTGGGAGGGGGGATCAGCAAAACTGTACTAGTAAAAAGTGCAATTAAGTGCCCTTCTCTTAACAAAAGCTCAAACGAAGTACAGCTCGAAACATCCTTGCTTTGTAACTATCACTAAAGGACTGAATTCTAGAGCAGTCCTGTAACGGTAAGTTAAAGAGTACAGCAACATCTGCCTGAAGTCCAACGGTAATCAAAAGTGCTGCTCTTCCTTTCTCCCCTTTTGTTTACTTACCTTTCAACCATTTTGAATCATGTTTGACCGTCCGCAGAGTTGGACTGTCTCCAAGGCTCCTGTAAATCACTGCATCTATCGCAAGGAAATCTGTCACAGTGGCAGAATACAGCTTTCCCTCTTTGAGTTTGGGAAGAGACATGGCAGGAGGGAGAGAAATAACAATTATATTTCCTTAGCTATTATCAAGACAGGCCATCAAATAATATAAGACAACTCTTGGAGTGAACATTCTGTCAATATCACAGATATCACACAATAGGATAATTCTCCCTTTCAAGTAATGTGGAGATGCATAACAGGCTAATCCTTAAGGGAATGGCCTCTTCTTAGATTCCCTGAGTCAGATATATCTTAAGAATGTTCCATTTTGAACATGTGCAGTTTTTCTTTTATACAAACAGCATGGCTTAACTACAAATAGTGCAACATCCAGAAATAGCAGTCTGGTTGCTACATTCTGATATATACTAAAGGAAGGGAAAGATTTATCCATACGCTTATTCAACTGAAGAAGCATTACTTTGGCTTAGTTCATATACTCAAGGAAGGTATGAATGGGAATTTCCTTCCATCTTTTCAGAATTTTGAGGGTGAAGGGCTAGTCTCTACTACTAATGATTACAGTAATGGGGGCTGGTGAGCATGGCATCTAAAGGTTTGGATGTGAGCCAGATATTCCTCCAGTTGAATCTTGGTATGGTTTTGGGTCTAGCCTCAGGACACATGGCAGCATACTAGTGGAGAGGGTCTTTAAAAAACAAACAATGCAACACACACACATGCCATGACTTCCTTTCCTCTACTTTTTCTTCTTCTTGTCTCCTCCCCCTCAGGGGGTCAACTTTCTCCTCTTTCCCCTTTCTGCACAGCAGCTTTCCTCACCCTCAAAGCCTCTCTTTCTCCTCTCAGCGCTTGTGTACTAGATAAAGAGTAAGAGAGCAGGCTCCTGTCCTGAGGAGGAAGGAAACAGGAAGATGTGAAAGAAGAGAAATGTATGTTGTTCTTTTCTTTTAGAAAGGAGAAACCATTAACACATGTTGCTGCTGCTACCAAAATATAAAAAAGAATGAGGAGAAATTTATGTGCTGTCAAGTCCCTTTTGACTTATGGCCACCCTAACAGGGTTTTTATGGCACATGAGCTGTTGAAGGAGTGGTTTACTATTGCCATCCCTAGTGAGTTTCCATGACTGAGCAGATCTCCTGAGTCTCAGACTGACACTGTATTCACTTACATCACATTGGTTCTTTATGGTTTGGTAGACAGTAAATTTATTTTAATAAAATGAAAATATTACACATACAATGGATACTATCATTTTTCATATGTATTCATATTCAAGTAAGCTGCCAAAAAAATGCAAGGGATAGAAGCCTTTCAGTGAGTAATTAAGCACAATGCTTTATTTGATTTCTATCCTCCCTTTTTCCCAACACTGGATCCTAAGGTGGTCATCTATTCACATTTTAAATTCATTATGGTGAGTTGTGCTGTATTTCTACTTAAACTATAGGAATCATATCTAATCCTGAATACGTGCCTGATCATACCTAGTTGTAGAAGCTAAGCAAGGTTTGGCCTTGCTTAGTACCTGAATGGGAGAAAATCGGGGAATACTGCATGGTAGACTGGAGAGATGCTGTAACTCAGTGGCACAGCATATGCTTCTTCTGTGTAGAAGTTCCTCAGTTTACTTCCAAGCATCTCTAAACAGGGTTAGGAAAAAACACTGTCTGAAGCTCCATAGAACTGCTATGATGTTGAGCCTGATGGAACAAAGTTTTGCCTTGGTATAATGAAATCTCCCACATTTCTATATCGTATTGGAGGCAAGAACTTTTCCACCATTATATTTTGCTTCCAGTCTACACTTAATGAGCAGATGGTTCCCTCAGTGTAGGCAGAGGCTACTAACACCAGCAAACTGACCATCCAAACAGCAGTTATGAAGTTATCTAATTGTAGCACTCTACTCTTCCATTGCTGCCTCTTCATTTCTCAAGATAACAGGGAGAAGAACCCTCCACCACCTATTGCCATGCCATGGCAAAAGATGTTTTTCTCCTAGTGAACTTGCTCACCAGTTTGTTCAGGTTCACAAATGCCAACCATGGCAAGAGGAGGCCACTTAGACCTTGCTATCTACACTTGTGTCCTGGACATAAAGGGAAGGGTTTATTATTGTTGCCTTATATTAATCTATCTTCCTTGGCAGTTCTGCTCAGTTTCAAAGCAGCAGTTCTTTCCTGATCAGAGAGTGAGAGATGCTACTGGAGGTAAAGGAGGTTCTGCTACCTTACAATGATCTACTAATATTTCCAATTCTGAAAGGACAGCCAACTACAATAACTCTAGGTAGAAGAAAGAGCCATAGCTCAGTGGTAGACTCTATGCTTTCTAAGCCAAAGAATAAAGGTCCAGTTTCTTGCTTTCCCAAGCACAGCATAGAAGGACATCAGTCAGAAACTCCAGAGGGCATATAAAACTCTGAGCTAGAAGGACAAATGCTCTAAATCAGTGTAAGACAACATCCTACGCTCTATGGATCAGATGGGCAATAGCCTACCACCTCTCAGGAGAAACACCTCTGCCAAGAATGAGAAAGAGAGAGAGAAAAGAGAGGGAGGGAGAACAAGAAAACAAGAGGGGACCTGTGGGTCTTCTCCAGATTGACCCATTTCTACTTGTGTGGGAATTGTTTTTCCCCAATTTCATAATAATTGCCTTTTGGGTGGTGGATACTTTTAAGTGCTTTGGTGAGATTATTTTAGTGTTTCAAATTTAAGCAAGACTATTTAGACACTTTATTGAATAAACAATAATAATTGTGTGCTGTCAATTCTGACTTATGACAATCCTTTTGCAGGGTTTCCAAGGTAGAGAATACTCAGAGGTACCTTACCATTCCCTTCTTCTAGGGGTGCCCTGGGATTGTACAACTTGTCCAAGGCCACACAGGCAGACTCTTCTGGGATACACTTTGGGGAATTGAATTCCCAACCTCTGACAATGCAGCTAGATTCCTAATTCACTAAACTATTAAATAAAATAACATGCTAAATGACCTAATATTTTAGGTACCTAATAGGCAATTTCCATATGATTTTAAGAATAATACAAGAATAGAGAACCTACTTATTTGAATTTGATGTACATTTATTCTTAGTGTGTGTGTTCATGCATATGCACATTTGAGAGTGTTCTGAGATAGGAGTGCGAACTGATAAATTCTTTTTAGAGGAGAATGATTATTTGATACCTAAATTCTGTAAGGAGGGGACCTAAACATAGAAGAAAAAATTTACAGATCTGTTTGGATAGAGGGCAAAGGCTAAAACAAACAAACAAAAAGGCTGGAATCCTAGGCGCATTTACCAGGGCATGTTGGATCTAGTGGGACTTGTTTTAGAGAATAATGACATTAACAAGAACAACAGTGTGCTGTCAAGTTGATTCTGACTCATGGGAACCCTCCTCTGATTTCTAGGTATAAAGTACACAGAAGTGATATACCATTCACTGGTTCTGGGTATATGTGTGTGCTCTTAACCTCATCAGCCACACATGCTCTGGGTTATCTTAGCTGGCCCCTCTCTTGGGAGGCACGGTGGGGACTAGCTTCTGACCCTGAGCTCCGCAGTCACAAACTCCAGCCCAATGAGCTATACCAGGATTATATGCATGTTTCAGAGTAAATGGATAAGACTTGCTGTTTCATAAGTGCTGGTTCAGACACAACTTAAGTAGCCTGAAAAATGGGACTTATCGAGTAACTGCAACAATGCCACAGACATGGGATATGTATAGATTGCTGGATAGCTCCGTGGTTTAGGATTCTGGCTGCGGAGCCAGAGGTTGGGAGTTTGATTCTCCATTGTTCCTCCTTGATAGGTGCTGGACTCGATGATCCATAGGGTCCCTTCCAACTCTGTAGTTCTAAGGTTATTATTACACCAACAGCACCAACACGATAAGCCAATAAGCAATTCAAATATTTAGAACTGAGACTGAACTATATATTGGATGGGTTCACATTTCTAGCTTTGCTATTCTGTGGATTAGTATATAATCCACAACCAAGCACATTTTTCCTACGTGGGGAAGAGTGGGATAGCATTGGCTGTTCCACAGCTTTGCAGCTGCTGAAGAAGAGTCCAAAAGATCATCCCAGCTGGTTTCCAAAATGCAAGTGAATATTTTACAGCTACATTCAAAATGGGATCATTGGGGTTCATGCTAACACAATTTCAGTAATGAGACAATTTAATCTAAAATCTATAAAGAGCAAAATTCCAAAATGCCATTCTATAATCAATGGCCCAAATTAACCCCACTAATATGCACTCAATTTTTAAAACTACCGCAAAAAGAATTAAGAGTTAATTGCATTTCACTGCATGCATAATAAATCATGATTAAACCCACAGACTCCACTTCAGTTCCCTCCCTTGCCACAGCTGGTAACACAACATCAAGTAGTTTAATCACACCAGGTTTGTCTTTTTTTCTCCTTTTCATTTTAGACCAAAAAATCACAGAAGCACACATAGTCAGTCGCCTGCTACCACAGTAGCTCAGAAGGTCTGTTTTCTGTGGGATTCCTTTAAACTGAAGTGAGATGCAAAAGCATTTTCTGTGGCACCCTGGCCCAGTATTGTATCAGTACACTTGAAATTTACAACTAAAAATAATGGCTTGCAAAAGTGATAGGTCTGTATTTTTTTACCACCTGTAATTAGTCCCAGGATCGATGATGCATCATAAACTAATGATTTCCTCCCAACTCATTCTACAGGGAAGAGCTGTAGCTCATTGGCAGAGCAGATGCTTTGCAGGCAAAAGGTCCCAAATTGGTTCAATTCCCAACATTTCCAGAAAAGGCTGGGGAAAAACTTTGCCTGAAACTCTAGACAGCCAATGCCTTATAGTAAAAACAACAGAGCAAGCTTGATTCGGTAGAAGGCCGCTTTGCATGTTCACATACTTGTAGGCTTGGCGACAACTGTACCCCAGTAAGCACAACACTGCAGAAGAATATTTAATTTTTTCCTCTTTTTGAAATAATTACCTGCGAACAATGCAACATTGGCATGCTTTGCATCATAAGGACACCTGGCCATTCCGCTGAACTCTTCTCCCAGGAACTCTAGCGTATCCATCTGAAAAACAAAATGGCAGGATTTCTTTAGAAACAAATAGAATTGACTGCTCCTAAAGGACCGCTCATTAAGTTAATTTCAGAACTATTTTTCTTCTCCTTAAAAAAAAATGTTAAGAACCATGCAAGATTACAGCATCAAACTATAAAATAGCCATTTAGTCTTGGTGTAGTATTTTTATATACGATTGTTGCTGCTGTCAAACTATAACCCAGGAAAAGTGGTTAGGGGTTCTGTAAGATGACGGGCTCTCTCCATATTCAAGTCTACAAGCCTAGCTGTGTTCACCCTGCAGGGTTTGAGAACAAATGTGCATGTGGTCACAGTGATCTGGTTCTGCCCCATGGTGTACACATATCCAGGGACATATCTCCAGTATATCTCTAGTTTATGTATATAGGCACCTTTTCCATGTAATAAGGATTTTTCAAGCATCATGTTGAACGCTACCTACATTTCCCCGTCAATAAGAGACTCTTTCCCTGACACTGTAGATAACTATAAGCATGCGTTCTTTTTTGCAAGTTCCCTTTCAGGAGGACATTTGCTTTGTTGGTTTGAGGCAGTTGTCATATATAAGTCCTCCTTCTATCTGTCAAGAATTAACCTGTGGAATACCTGCAAATCTTAGCCACAAGTATAACCCCTGGGAAATTAATTCTGTACAGGGTAGCAGTAATTACACAAATAACCAGCTTAACATAAAGCAGACATTCAGGAGGTTTATAGTGAAAGCCCTAGGAAAAAGTGCAGGCCATGTAGGCCTTAGATTCATGTTTGTTAAGATTACTCAGCAGTAACTTTTTGGGGAGGGATTTCGTAGATCCACGTAAGAAATTCCATTTACTTTGACAGGGGAAAGCATAAGAAACAGAATTTGAAAAACTAGTATGGATAATAAGCCATCTAAGCACCATCAGTCTCAGCCAGTCAACTTTCAGCCCCACATGCTAAGAGACCTTTTTCAAGCAATGGATGATTTGTCATCATTTGTTTCCTGTCATGTATCTTATTCTCCAGACCTTCTGAAGGGAATCACTTATGTTTATCCCAGGATGGGAACACATTAAAAATGACAATAGAAGGAATGGAGATTTGCATGGAGCACAATATTTGGGGCTCATCTGCACTTTCATTTCAGAGCCTCCCGAGATGACAGTAGCATCATGCCAGCACATCAAATGCTTTAACACCAGTTAGCCCAGGTGTTCTGTTGACCTTCTAAAAGCTCCTGAGATGTCATTGTGCAGCCTCCCTGACAGAATGGCAGCAGGTGAGGAAACCAACATGGGCCCATTTATCACAGGGAATGAAACATCTGCAGAAGTAATAAAGAAGGCCATTTATATTCTTCACATTATGAATCCACATACAGAAAAGAAGAGGAAATAAAAGAATTAGGAATAAAAGATCGGCATAAAGAACACTGTTTCCCAGCTGGAAGTCTTCTCAAGATTTTTCTGTCACATTTATTATAGAGAATGAGCACTAAAAGAACTTTCCAAACTATAAAGCTGTTGCACTTTCCCTGTAAAGAAAAGTTAACTGTTGGTTGTCCTACAAGTAAGATACAGGATTTAGCTGGCAACATTCTATTTTGTTCATTTCCTGGAGAAAATACAAGGGGTAGGCTTATATGGGAAAACAGGGTAAGCTGAGGGTGTTAGAACATACAGCATTGAGAGGGACACAAAATACATGTTTGCCACAATATTCAACTGGCTGTCAAAACATTCAGCACTCTTGGCATTGAGCATAACAGCTGACATTCTAGCTCTTGGCCCAATCCAGATGCATTTTTGAGAGGCTGCAAAGCAGAAGATTGAGTTTCTCTAGGTAATTTTCTACACCTGCCTTGAGAAATTTGCTTCACAGTTTGAGCACAGTTTGAGTGATGTCAAGTTATACAAGCTCTGTTTATACGGCACTTGATAATGAAGAATATTAACTGTATGTTTTCAAAGCTTATCACATTTTCAAGTGGCAAATTTTGAAACAAGAGTTGAGGCACATAAGCTGAGCCTGAAGCATGTAATATAAAGCATAATGCTGTGCTAAAAATGTTTTCCTTGAGAATTCTGGCTGTTTGTTCAATCTAACAGTAAAGAAATTCTCTTTGCAAATAATTAGAAAGGAGAAGAATATTTGGATAAATTCTGATGAGTGAAGTTCGGGATTCTTATGTTTTTCTTACTTATGGGGTAGTTGATGAATATGTGCTCATTTCTTCTCTTCCACGACACAGCTATTTCTGTGGCAGCCGGCAGCCCTACCCTCCTCATGTTTCCCATATTTCAATGAAAACCCAGAGAAAGACCTCCTAAGGTAAAAAGCGCCACAAGATATTTTCAAATCAGAAACATGGGAAGATTCAGAGTGATGAAGAGATGTATAATAGGAAAAAATTGTAAGTCAAATTATGCCACAGTATTACCATCACCTTTTTTTCAGGAGCTGGAGACAACATTGACCTCCCTTCTTTCAAGGTAATTCATTCCATTTGTTTTCACCCGGCACCCAGCTTTCTATCATCCTGCCCTCCAACATTCAGTTTTCTGTCACCACTAAGCATGCTCTGATCTCACTGAGCTTGTTTGGGTTGAAAGGTTGTAGCCCCTTCGGTTTCTTTTCTCCTAAACAGTTTTTCTACCTTAGCAAACCTTACAGTTCCAATGAGCATGTCCTCCCTCTAGCCCTGCCTTGGTTATGATCCTGTTGCTACCCACCAGTTCAGTTTGGTATTAGTATATATGACTAAACCCTCTCCTGACAACAGAGGTTTCTCAGGCCAGAGAGACTAGAAAACTCAGTGCTTTCTTCATTCTAAGCTCTGTAGAAACTGCAACAAGCATTTATACAATCACCACAGGTAGTATCATCTCAAGACTAAAAAAAAAATTGAGCAAAGGAAAAACAAATATTTGAGCTCAAAACAGACATCATGTTGCAGAAGCAAGAAAGGAAATAAACTTCAGTGCTAAAAATTCCTTTATATTGAAGGAATTTGAGTATTTGACTAACATTGGCTGATCAGCGCCAACTACTTCAGTTTTCAGTGAGACAGTTTCCTGCTATCCTGCCCATATTTGTGACTGCTGAGCTGGGCATAACACCACACAACTAGCCTCCTACATCCATATGTTTCTGCACTAGCTGCAGATTTTCAGCATCAGGCATCTACTTTCAAATCTGAACGTTTTAATTGGCCACAAACAGGGGAATAACTTGCTTGCATCAAGCTGTAAGATATTGTTCCAGATGACTACAAAATCTTATCAGGCTTACACAGCAGTAAGTTTTTATTCAAAAGGATTGAGAAAGATACCTAAATTGCTTCAGGCATACTCTAGTCACAGATCAAAATTAAACACAAGCGCTGCCATCCAAAACTCTGCATGGCTCAGACGTACGTAGGGAGCTCCACATGAGCAAATACTTTCTCATTTATTTCAAAGTTGAAGGAAGTGTCTGTGTGAGCTGTGGGATTGTGCACACCTAAAAATTCCTTAGTAGCATTGTGAGTGAAAGATTTGCTTCAGAATAAGGAGTGTTACACTGGAACACAGAAACTGAATACATTTACAAGACGGTTGGTTCTTTATAGCAGTGGTCCCCAACCTTTTCCCAACTGCGGACCGGTTGGGGGGGCAGGGTCTGTGCGCGTGGGGGCATGGCACACTCATGTGCATGCGCAGGGCACTCGCTCATGGGGGGCGCTCACAGGGGGGCAGGAGATCTGGGTCCGCGGCCCGCTCCTGCGTAGGCCACGGACCGGTGCCAGGTTGCGTACCGGGGGTTGGGGACCCCTGCTTTACAGGATACAATGTTATGTAATGGAATTTGTTTCTGCAAAGTCAAAGGAAGGGCCACCAACTAGGAGAATGTTAAAAGACAAACTTTTGGAGGAGAAGAATACTGGTAGATACTAGACCCAATGGCTGTATGTGACTCCCATTATCAGAGGCACTGTCTCTCTCTGTACCAGCTGTCAACAGAACAGAAGTAGGAAAGTGTTATTGCATTAAAGGATATATGGCTGGCAAGTATTGTAGCAGAATGCTGGTATAAACAGATCTTAGGTCTGATCTAGCACAAGGTTTCTTACGCCTTTAATTATCCTTCAGTAGGTAGTGTAGGAAAGAGCATTTGATATATATATGTATTTATTACAGCTCTATTAATATGAATCGTTTTTGCATTTTTGAAACATTACAAGATTTTGCACAACAACATTTCTCTGATCATACATGTTTCCTTATAAATGCAATACATACCTTATAACTCCTGCAGGAGGGACTGAAGGCATTTGTCCCACAAATAAATAATGTATCATCATTCCTTTTTAAAAGAACCTTAATAAAGTTATGACATTCATCCTTCAAAAAAAGAGAAAAAATATTTCAGCAAATACATGACAAATGTTCTTGTTTACATTGGCAGATTTCCTTGACATGACTACAAATAATCCATCATAGCAAACCTTATTTCAATATCTTTTGGTGTTTCTTCCAGAGCAAGGCAACAATGGATTTCTTTCAGCCAACACTAAAATAAACTAACTCTTATGAATTGAGGACTTCATATTTATTGTCTTTGTTTTTTTGCTTTTTTTAATGAAATGTATTTTAACGTTAGTCCCTGACTCAAGTATAGGATCTTAATACTTTTATTTCATACACAGGGGGTAAAAACACTAAACAAATTATCAGCTCTGCAAATAAATAAATAAATAAATGCTCTGGATGAAAAATGCAGCCTAAAAATTCTATTTTCTCAAGAATCTTCCACAGGTTATGGCTGAAGATGGAAAACATCAGTAAATATATTCAATATATACCACAGTCAATCATAACGGAAGGTCCAACACTGTCATTTTGCTGGTGAAATTGCTTTTGTCAGTGGAAGTATGAGGGGGGGGGGTACAATTCCCCTCACAGCCCCCCTGTCCATCATCAGAATCTCCTCCAGAGGTTGGAAAACCTCACAGAGCAGGTTTTCAGATGGCAAAAAGCACTAGTGGGGTCAGAAGAGGACAAAAAGACCATTTCTCTATTGGACATTTCCCAGCAATGTACTGGATTTGGGTCATTTTGCATCACTTCCTACAACATTTGTCCCAGATGAAGTCTGCCCTAGAAAGAGAATCCTACATATATAAACAAAATATTATGTTGGCTCCCAACAGGAAATAAACAGTTGTGTTTAGCTATCCAAAACAGCATTGAACGATGTCAGTATACCTTGCAAATTCCTTAATCCCATCTACTTCTAAGTATTTCATGGTGTTGCTGTGTCTGCTGTCATAATGTTTTGTCACATTAGAAGTAAACTATTTTTTTGCAAATTAAAGCCTTCAATAAGCTGATGGAAAAAAGCAATTACTAGCTAAGAACTAAACGGCATGATCCATTCCACATCACAGAGAGTGGTCTGAGTTAACAGTCAGGAAACTAAACAAAAGTGGCAGCTGTCGGAGAAATGAAAATTGCCTACCTTATGTTTTCCCTTCATTCTGCATGTGTCTACATCGAGCTGTCTTGATTTCCATGTCAATTTCTGCAAGGATCAAGAAAGAAATCAATTAGAGCCCAGAGGTTGTTGTGCTTGATTTCAAAAGTAAGAGTCCCCTAGGGAGAACTAGCTGCTGAATAAAAACTTATTGAAAGCTTTCTGCACTTTTGCTATGGTTACTCTATTATAATAGTTGAAGACCATGAATGCAGAATGCTTGCTTAGTCTTGACTAGTACCTGGTAAACTCAAAACGTATGCCACTTTATTAAGTGAAGACAAACAGATCTCCTTTAAAATAATTAATAGTTTTCTCTGTCAGAATGGGCTGTGTGTCGATTCAGGTATTTCTATATCTGCATCATTTATGTTCTTCTACTGATGCATCTGCTCCGGTAAATTAAACCAGGACAAGGCCGATTCCTGCCCTAACCTGTATCATCCAAAATTTGATCCACAGGGAGGAGGAGATACCCAGAGCTGATATTTGAAGGTACAAAGGACTGCAGAGTACTTTAGAGAAAAAAAGGGGAAAGAATTGTTGCAGAAATGGGCTTCTGCTCATGTGACACTGGATTCTGACCATATTTGTTTTCAGTTTTGTTCATTTTAACAAGAATTTTAAAACACTGGAAATAGTTACTCATTTGTAAAGAATGTTCTTATTACCTTGTGCTTGGCCACTGTTTAATCAAAATAATGTTTTTAATTAGGTGCAATTCCCCCATTTGTTAAGCCCGAAGTGTGTCTGGCACATGGTTGCAACCTTTTATGGAGGAACAAATAAATCTTCTGCCTTAATCAAAGTTTGCTCACAGACTGAAGAGCCCTGTATTAGAGTATGTGTTTCACATGCAAAAGGTAGCTCCATTCACCACCTTTTGATAAGACTGGGAAATACCCCTGTCAGAAAAGATCAAAACATGTTGTCAGTTTTTATAAACAGTGCTGAGCTAGATGGACCAGTGGGTTGCCTCCATGTATGGCAGCTTTCTAAATTCCCATTAAGAATCAGAAAGTTTTACCTGCAAAAACAGAATTCTTAAGGTTGAAAATATAAGCCACCCTGGATTGTAACTTGGATTTTGGATCACAAACCAGATCTATTTTAAGCTACTAAGAGAAAGGGAAATATAGATAAATGGACCATGTATATAGCTCACTGGTCTAGGTATTTGGCTATGGAGTCAGAGTCTGGGAGTTAGATTTCCCACTATTCATCCCATGAGAAGAGCCAGCTTGTGTAGCCTTGGGCAAGCTGCACAATCCCATTGCATCCCCAGAAAAACAGAATCGAAGCCATTTCTCAAAAACAATGAAAAGGGTCACCATAAGTCAGAAATGACTTGATGGCATATAATTATTATTACACATAGAGGCTGAAATCCAGTAGTAAGTCACAACTAGAGTAGACCCATTGGATCAATGGAACTTACAGAGAAGTTAACTCCCACTGATTCAATGGGCCTACTCTAGTTGTGACTTACTACTGAATTTCAGCCGTAATGTTTGAATAGCTGGATGGCTTTCAACAAGTAAAATAACACCCTGTTAATAATACTACCCATATACCAAGAGTTCTATTATGACAGGGGAGAATACTTCCACCAAACAAGCAGATCTATTTTTTGCTTGTTAAGCACTGTTGGCAATTAGAATATTTTTCACTGAGATATTAAAAAACACAACTACTTCTCAGGTCTGTCCCTTGAAAAATAAATTTAGCTTCAGTATAATGTAGTTGATTATTCCCGGAGTGCCTGAAGAACTCTATGAAATTAACCTTTCTTCTCTTGTAGCTATAAACCTCTCCTTGAAACATCACATCACTTAAGGGCTATTCAATGCAAAGCAATGAACGAAAGAAATATTCTCATTTTCATCTTAGTTTGTTTTGAACATATTATGGACTGATAGGATAATCAGACAAACTAAAATAATGTCCTGCTTAGTGTATCTATATTTATTTGATTGGACATTATATGGGACTAATTCAAATATTTAAGCAGAGTCTCCCATTTCAATAGCCCTCATTATTATCAATTACTACAATACACCAGTCACAAAAGGCTGTAGGATACAAACAGTAAGATACTTCATTTGCAGTAAGATGCATCGTTTGCCTACATTTCAGTACAAATTACTGGTTTCTCATCTCAGCTAAGCCCCTTATCAGACATTCACAGCGGACATGGCTGCTCTGCCAGCTTCCCCCATGCAAGTAATATGCACCATCATCCTTGATTGCTGCTGTAACTGAGTAATGCTGATCAGCTGTGATCAGGGTGTTTATTTATTTATCTCCTGCCTTTCCCCACCCTCTTTTTTCGTTTCTTGGTATCTTAGCCTAAGAATGACAGAATACTACTTACTTTGCTAAAATAAATTTCTTCTGCATGTGATGCATCCATATCAACAGTATAAATATGGTCCCTGTAAACAAAGGAGGGGAAAAACAGAAATACCAGTATTAAGTACAGAATGTTCATTTTTTTTCACAGACATAAGTTTTCTTCAAAGAAATAAGTGCCCTCAGGCTGGGTGGGTGAGAGTGAAGCAAGAACTAGGAACAATATCAAAGAAAACAAGGAGCAGAGCTTGGAAAAGTTACTTTTTCTGGGGGGGGATTTTTCCTCAAACTCCCACTAGGGGGCACATCTCCTTCTTCTGCTTTAAGACACAAACTTAAAAGCCACATAGTTCATATAAAAAGTTGATTCATTTATATATTTTGTGAATTAAAAATGACTATTAAGAAAGAAAGAGCAAAGTAGCAATGCTGAGGACGCATGTTCATAAGACCTCCAGTGTTTTTTCTCTCTCTGTCCTCTGCAAGGGCAAAATGTCTCGTCCCAGAAGGCAGATTAGGATGAGGTGGTAGTTTTCATGTGAGATTTACAAGAGGCAGGCAAAACTGGCATATTTTTCTGTGAGATTCATAACAGATTTGACTCTTAAAAACAACAAAAAGCTCCTTCACCCCATGACTGTGGAAGCATGAGTCTTCTTGTCTTTTAAGATCTTCTAGGGAAGCCCTTCCCTCTGTTCAACCACCTTCCCCAGCTTCCCTGGAGAGCACATGAGAGAAGATCTTCTCAGTGGCTGCTCCCAGCCTTTGGAATGTACTGCCCTGAGAATCAAGGTTGGCCCCCTTCCACTTGTCCTTCCGTCATCAGGCAAAGACATTTCTCCCCAGGCAGGCCTTTAAGCAGTAAGTGATCTCAGGAATGCTGCTTTTTCACTTACAGGTTTTAAATGTTTTTAAACTGTTTTCATACCTGATGGTTTCAATCGTAATTAGAGATGGGCATGAAGCCTTTCGCGCCCTTTCATCATAAGTCATCTGCACAGCAGCCGCACATTCCCTTCCCCCATCCCCTCGCCAGCATGAGCATGTTGCTCTTTCCCTTCCTGTTGCTCAATCTTCTCCGCCTCCTCCAGCAGCTGGCCACTCAGATGAGGAAGGGGCAGGGATTCCTGCAGCGCTGCCTTTGAGTGGCCAGCTGCTGGAGGAGGCAGAGAAGAGAAGTCTGGAAAATCACGCAATGGGGAGGGAAGGAGCAAAGTATGCTGGCTGGTGAGCGAAGGTGCTGGTGAGGGGGGTGATGGAAGGAAATGCGCAGAAGCTGTGTTGCTGCGCAGATGACTTATGTCATGTATGTTTAATTGCTTTTGAAATTGATATTTATATAGTGTTTTAAAATTTCCTATTTTACCTGTTGTGAGTCACCTGGGGTCCCCTATGGGGAGAAAGGTGGCATATAAATAATTGAAATAAATAAATAAAAGAAGCTGGAAGAAAAATGAATAGATTTTCATGTTGAAAGGACTGTGGGTTCTAATAGTAAAAATAATTCATTGGATGGAGAATATGTTCAGAAATAGCTTATTCATTAATTTTATGTATTTCCCAATCTGCACTGATTGGCAAACATCCTGGTCCTAGTGAAAATTAAACCAGATCCCTGCAAGCCAGAAGTCTCTATACTCTTATTCTTACTGATATTGACAATCTCTAAGCAGGTTGGATAAAGGCAGCTGATTAAAAAAATTAAAGATTTTTAAACATCTAAAGAGGATTTTTGTTTAAATTATGAATGTATTTTGAAAATGCTATTTCTCTTCAAGAATTATTTTGTTAATGTTAAACAGTATACATATAGCAATGTTAGTCCCACAGGTAATCTCCAAAACCAAATCAATGCCTTCTACCAGATACAGTGGATTAAAAGAAACTTTCCTATGTAAAGGGAGAAGCAGTTCAGTCATTACTCAAATAGGAATATTTACACTCTGAAACAAACATAAGGCAAATCATTTTTACCTCATAAAAATAAACTGCTCTAGTTTGTATAGTAAAAGTTAGATCTTGCTTCAAGCTATAATTTCATTTTTTATTTTCAATTTTGTTTTATGAGGGTAAGGATGAGCTAACACGGGATAAATCAGAAAGAAACAACATTGAAAAGAGGAAGACAGAGTTGCCTGGTGCAAAGCTTCCTATATTCTTATACTTAACTTCAAAAACTGCAAATATTCCCTATGGGAACAGTTTAAAGCTATTGCTTCTATAGGTCAATAAGGAAAACATGCAAAAGGTCTACTATGCAACAAGGACATGTAAAGCTTGCTTGCAACAACACATACAATTCTATTTAGCTGTAACTTAACAAAGTATGCATTAGACATGAGATATTTTTATTCATACCACTGGGGATATGAATATTGGCTCCACAGGTGCCTGGGAAAACTTGACCCTCTCCCCCAAATATTGGCAGGTCCACTTACTGCTCACCGCAGAGTGTGCACACGCGGCGTTGTTCTCATCGCACCAGTCCAGGAAGCAGCCCGACTGGCACTTCCCCACCTCCCCACGTAACTGACCAATCTGGCAAGGAGGCAGGAAGATGAGTCTCACCGCTCAGCTGTTGAGCAGTCAGTTGTGCGGGGAGGTGGGGAAGTGATGGCTGGGCTGCTTCCCAGTTTGGTGCGACGGAAACTATGTCAACTGTGTGCGCTACACGGATGAGCGGTAAGTGGAGATGCCAGTTTGGGGGGGGAGGGTCTGGTTTTCCCAGGCACTTGTGATATTCAAATACGAATATCCAATGTCTAGTATGCATCACTGTTTAAAAAGTATAGAAATGTATATGAGAGGGAAATCATGCTATTTGTAAGCTTCTGAATTGTGGACAATCTTGATTATCCACAAATTGGCACGTACATATACTGTAGGATTGTGCATATGGAGAAGCATCCTTGTTTTCTTTATTAATTTTATTAAAAATATTTCCATATCGCTTCTCATTTGGACAAATCCCAAAGCCCTTTATAGCAGCATCATAACATACTGAAATAAAACACGCTCATATCTTAGATGCAGTTTAAAACAGCCAGGAGCTGGGAAAAGATAAATTGAAAAGACGATGTCTTCAGTAAGAAGCACTGGAGGCTGAAGTATCACACAGGGCACATCTTTCCCCAGGACACACACCATCACAGAGAAAGCCCATCTCTATGTTGCTGCCAAGTGAAAATGTGGAGCTTGTAACAACAGACCCACAGGGCCTTGCCTGAAGATCATAGTGACTTGAGGGAGAACTGGTATAAAGAGAGATGGATTTTAAGGTAACCTGGGGCTGTGCTGTTTATGGCTTTGTTGACCTATACCAACATCTTAAACATGGCTCAGTAAGGAACTGGCAACCAGTGCCGATCCCTTCACAGAGTTGTAATACTTGTAGAGTAGGACACCCCAAGCAGTAACCTGGTCACATTCTTCATTAGCCCTAAGAGTAGCCTCACATTGAGCTTATAAGAGCAACCAAATTTCACGGTTACCAATGTGTGGATAGGCAATAGTTGATCAGAATGGGTGCAGCTGGGGTACCAGCCGAAGGTGGTAATAGACATTCTTAGCAGTGGTGATGACCTGGACCTAGGATCGCTAAAAAACCCAAGCCTCTCTCATCCAACTCCAACAACAAAATAGGTATTTTTCTGGCATCAGTGCAACCTTACCCAGAACTGTTAGATCCCGCACCCCGGAAACATTCACCTATGCTTCTTCTATCTTATCAGGATTTAGTTGCAGCTTATTGGCCTTTACTTAGCCCACCGCTCAGCTGAAATACCACTTAGGGCTATGCATCGTGCCCATCTCCCAAAATATGTGTTGTTTACATTTACTTGTTAATCAGCTGCTAGCACATTTGTAACTCAGTTACAAAGAAGTTGGTTTTATTCTCTTCTCTCCAAGGCTACTTCCCAACTTCACGGGAGTTGTGTTTTGACTGACAATATGAACAAAGAGAAATGTTAAGAGCAACCACACTGCTGCAAGATGTTATGGTATCACAGAACTGTAGAATTGGAAGGGACCCCAGGGATCAATGAGTCAAATTCCCTGCTGATAGAGCAAATCTCCACTTAGTGCATCCCTGATATATGACTGTCCAATTCTGATGAAGGAGAGTCCACCACTTCCAGCACACTCCACTGTCAAACAGATTTTACCATCAGGACATTCTTCTTAATATTTAGCTGCATTCTCCTTCCTTTCTTATAGTATGAATCCATTGGTTCAGATCCTATTCCCTGGAGCAGCAGGAAAAAAGCTGGTTCCATCTACATGACAGCCCTTCAAACATCCCCCCTCTCTTTTGGTACATTAATGATCAAATTAAGCTTGAAATTTTACCCTGGGGAAAAGAAGTTGTTTTACATAAGTTGCTTATGTTCACCTTGTTGTTTGTTGAGAATTCTTTTTAAAAAAATATCTGTCAGCTTCTCCTTGGAAACAGTGAACAGGAGCAAGCTGTACAGGTGTGATATTTTAACACATCCTCCTTCTGTACTGAGCAGAATGCAAGGGCATTTTCCTCTTGGAGACAGGAAAACAAAATGTCAGTCTAATCAAATCTTGAAAGACCAGCTCTGAATTGAGAGCACAGAACAAGATTGTGGGACAGTTGTGTTTTTTTAAAAAGCATTCATCATCACATCCAACCTTAAAATAACAATAACCTTCCCCTCAGAAGCCTGGATGCTGAAATTGAGTGATATGTTCCTTTAAGGGTTTTTTTTAAAAGTCTCTTGAAAGTAGTAGACACATACACACTCTTGCCATTTTTGAAATCTCTACTGTCAAGATTAGCTTCTTTTTATCAGGCTTGGGGGAAGCAAGGTTAGCTGCTAATTAAAGCAACCACAAAACATTTACTGATACACCAACAGCACTCTTTGGATATGGTAAAAAGCAGCAACATTGTTAAGAGTCAGGAATTTCACTGCTTGTTACTGCACTGAAGGCAGCTTGCTTTCTAAGATGCCAAATTAAGAAAAATATGTGCATGTGTGTTTCTTTTAAAATGTTGCTTGATCTTCTGTAGTAACAGTTACTCACTTTCAAGTTGGATTTAATGCAGTAGTTTATGATTTCTTTGACTTCCCTGGTGGAGCGGTGATCAGAGGTCAATACTAGGACAGAATGTCCCATTAGTTTCATTTTATACTAGATAGGAGCACGAATCGCTGGTTCAGTGTGGTTCGTTTCCTGGCCAAACAACTGATCCGCAGTTCAGTGCCCGCCCCTCCAGCGGGCGTCCATTTGGCAGCAGCACCCAGAGGAGGCAGAGTGGAATGATACCACTCAGTGGGCGCCCGCTGGAGGGGGTGGGGTGCCAAACCGTTTGCCCAGGAAATGAACCATGCTGAACCGCTGAACCAGTGGTTCGTACCCATCTCTATTTTATACTATTGTGCTGCTATGGAAAAGTAGACTTATAAAGGAATACATCTCAATTGTAAATGAGCAAGTGATTATCATCCATGAGTCACGTTTTAAAAGAAGTTCTGCCAGGCCTATTTAAACACATTCTTTTTAAGTTAACTGTCAGTAAAAACAAAATTGCTACAATTTCAAAACAGGCTTGGGTTGCTAAGCTTCAAACTGAATGTGTCTTCTTAAACCACTTAGCAATTGGTTTGCCAATCAACTCTTGGAAAAAGGGGAAGCCAATTTCTGGAGCTATCTGAATGAAATCTGATTTCCAGATCAACTAGAAATCATTTCCATGTGCGTACATAAACCACAGCTGCTCATATAATTGGCAAATATTGAAAGAACTGTCAAGTACTACGACAGTTGGGCTTTGCTAAACTGCTACCAATAAGGGACTGTGCTCTTCTCTGTCTCCCTTGGTGCAGTTTCTCCATACGCACACACCCCACTGAAGGACCTGTACAACTCTTACTAATTCAGTTATTCTTTACACAAATAGACAATCCTAGCACTTCCGACTCCCCTACCTTCATTCAGGCAGCAGTTCGGCATATTGTTGCCATGGCACAATTGTTTAGGAGAAGGATATCTAAATATTGCTGCTGCTATTTGACTGCTGGCCACCCACTGCAGCCATTCAGTATACATAACTGTACAAGGGATCTGCTGTGTACAAATAAGAATAAAAAATTTCTTAACAATCAGTGAGGAATGATCATTTTATTCAAAAGTGCAATGACAGAATGAAAAGAAGAAAAGAGAGAGAGAGCAGTGCCCATCTAAAAATGTAAGCCTGAGTGAAGCTGGTAGGAACAGAGCAGCAGAGAGAAAACAACTGTTTCCTATATAGCCAGCAAAAGGAATGGTATTTAATTATTTAGGCTTTGCTTGCCCTTCTCATCCTTGTCTCTTGTCACCAAGCTCACCAGACATCCCTTCTATAGAGTTCTAAGGAACGCAGAATATATAGAATATATTGCGATTGCTACTCAACCCTTGAGACTTTAGCTTTTAATAGCAGTGTAACGCTAACCATCTGGGGCCCTTTGCTGCTTGCAATTTAATGACATGAAGTGCTCCAAGGAATCACTGCCACTTAAGAAGCTTCCACAGTGGAATTATTAGGACACGTTACCAGCTCAGATAAAGACACATTCCATTCACTGAGGTGTTTTTTTTCTCTTTCAAACAAGTTTGGGTGGAAGAGTCTTTCCAGATTTTATTCTTGGAGCTATACTTGTGGCATTCTCAGCCCAACAGTGATAAAATAGTACCACATTCTCACACAAGGAAGGACCGTAGCTCCCCACATGAGCCTTCTTGGCCCTTAAGATCTGCAGAGGAAGCGCTTCTCTCAGTCCCACTGCCAGCGCAGATACATTTGTGGGGACATGAGAGAGGCTGAGGCTGCTCCCAGGTTGTGGAATACTCTCCATCAGGAGGTCAGGCTGGCCCCCTCCCTTTTATCCTTCTGTCAACTGTTGAAGATCCACCTCTTTGGTCAGGTTTTTTAAGACATATGCTGGGTGTTGGTCTTTTTTTTTTTAAGTTGCTTTTAAAGTTTCAAGCAGTTTTAAAATACTTAATGGTTTTAAATAATCACTGTAGTTTAATTGCTTTTTAATTTGTACTTTATTGTATCTTTATTGTATCTTAGTATTACTTGTTTTAACATTGTGAGCCACCCTGGGGTCCCCTCACTTGGAGAAAGGCAGTCTACAAATGAAAAGGAAGGAAGGAAGGAAGGAAGGAAGGGAGGGAGGGAGGGAGGGAGGGAGGGAAGGAACTGGGAAAGCTTGCGCTCCAAAACTGCACAGAAGTGTTTATTTTGTTATTTTATTTTATTTTTAAAAGATGTGCCTGAAGTACAAAGATGCTGATGCAAGGAAAAACAGAACTTGCAGGTGATTGGCATTTCTGTTTTAAAAGAAGGAAGCACAGCTGTTTTACATCACTTGATTTGCATACAGAAGTTGTTAGGCTCAATCTTTTGCATCTCTATTAAAAGGATCAGAGGTAGTAGAACTGAGAAAAACACCTGCCTGACCTCCTGGAGAGTGGCAACCAGTCAAATGGACAAGTCCTCCCCTGGACAAGTCGTAGGTGAGGTGAACAAATTATCCAACTATGTACAAAGCAGCTTCCTACAATGCTATGGAGGATCAGCTGTTTCCAGTCTTCAACAAACATTCTGCATGTCAACAGGTCTTGGTTCTCTCTACTATCTGATCCCAGGACACTGCAGGGAACAGTATAACTGATTCTTTTTTTTTCTTTTCCTCCTCCTCAACTCCTTCTCCTTCCCATTTACACATTCATCTCATACAGATGTTTACAGGAAGGCGTGACAAGAGGATGACACAGACAGAAAAACCTGGAGAGCCCATAGCCCACTGTAATGCATGAACATATAAGCCCTATCCAGACGTTCAGAAAAGAGTTGATCTGAATGTTGGAAGAGGGGGAGAAGGCAAGCCTGTCCTTACTCTGTTGTCATTCTCTGAGGAGAGCAAAAATAAGAAGATGAAACACAGTAATTGGGAAGGCACTCCACTTGAAAGTCAGGGCTCCTAAGATTGTGGAGAGGTTATTTTCTTCAGATTTCTGTTCTCCACAGCTGGAGAGTGACAGTGGAGTGGGGGAATGGCCACCTTCCCGTCCCCCAAATTCAGATTAATGCTTCTCTAAACATCTGAACAGGGCTTTGTTAGTTGCTCTGTATAAAGACTTGAAATGCAGTTGACTTTCCCAATACAGTACAGTAGATTCCCACCAACTATAGTGAATGAATACTACTCCAGTCCCTAATTTTTAATAATAATAATTATGTGCTGTCAAATTGATTCCAGGTCCTTTTTATAACCAAATATAATTTTAATCCCCTCCTCCCTTAGGCAACCAAGAACGTGACATAATGGTGATGTTTTAATCACTCTTGCCTTTCTCTGAAATACAAGAAAATTCTAGAGAACTTACTTGCAGGCAAACACTGAGTGCTAGGTTTGCAGAACTGCCTCACAAATGCTAGTCATTTGTTTTTATTGTTTGAGGTAATTGGGTACAAATGTATACTTAACATCACTATATTTAGACAACTTTAAAAAAAACCCTGCGATGCTGCAAAAGGGAACATTTGATATTGGAGCCCAGGGATTTATGCCAAGAACAGTTTCAATTAATGCCTGCAGAAAGCTGTTTGATAAACACCTCTGATTGGATTCATATTTGCCACTGTTCCTGGGTTCCTTTTACAGCTGCCAAGGGAAAAACATATATGTAGGCATAAATTTTGTTTCACACTAATTATGAGATTACTCACTTTCTAGTTTGTCACCTGAAAACAAAAGTGACCTCTGCTCTGAATCATCCTTTTTCATGCAGGGTCTTAACTCACCAAGAAATTTTAAGAGATATTTCAAAACAGTTTCTGTGTAGTGTTTGCAGAACATTTCAGACTGAAGATAAACAGAATATTTTTTGCTGGTAAGTAGTGCAGGCCCCAGAGTTTGAAAAGCCTAAGTAGGATTCCTTTCCATAAGAAGGTTTACATCCTTGTTGCCAATATCACAGCTGGCCACTGACCAGACCTCTCCTTCTTGGCCGAATTCAGAAAACTAACCAGAGGCAAAGTTGAAGACAGAATTACAGATTTGGAAGAAGCTTCTAAGGCCATCATGTCCAACCCTCTGCTTGATGCAGGAACTCAAGTTAATTTATATCAGACAGATAGTTATTGAACTTTCTTTTGAATGTAGAGAATGTAGAGAATGTACTAAGTATGAACAATTTCTATCATCACATGAAGACATGCAGAAAGATGCTTTGAGGAAGGGAGTAGTAAGTAGAATTTATAACCTAATTTTGGAACAAGAGGAAAAAGAGACTGAAATAGAAGGTTTGAAATCAATTTGGGAACATGATTTAAAGACAGAAATTTAAAAAAAGGATTGGACAAAAATTTGGAAGATGAGAGTTTTAAGATTAATGTCGGTAAGAATAAAGGAACATTTTTTTTAAAATTAGTTTAAGGTGGCACATGACTCCGGTGAAATTTAACATAATAAATTCAGACTATTCTAAGGCCTGTTGGAAATGTGATGAAAAAATTGGCACGTATTATCATATGTGGTGGGAGTGTAAATTGATTCAGAAATTTTGGAAATTGATTTTTAAGGAAATATGTGATATATTTGGAAAAGATATCGAACTTAATTCTAAAATTGCTTTGCGGTCAATTTTTGATAAGATAGAACTTGATTATTGCTCAAAAGAATTGATTTCTAATTTTATGACAAGTGCTAGAATATTAATAGCTAGATTCTGGAAAGATTAAAATGATATTAAATTAGAAGATTGGTATAATGAAGTATGGGACATTGCGTTAAATGATAAATTGACTACTGAACTCAAGATGAAAAGAGGGGAAATAAGTTTAAATATTTTTCTGCTATTTGTGGTAGATTTATTGAATTTGTATTAGTGAAAGGAAAGGGGAAAGCCTCTAAGCAACAATCAATACAATTTTGGAAAGGAGGTTCGTAATAAAAGTATTGCTCCAAAGGGTCCCGTGTTTATGGGGTGCACTGTGTTTTAGATTGTATTAGTGAGTATTTTGTATTCTTGTATTTGTTTTGGAAATAAAAAAAAAAGAATCACAGATTTGGAGGAAGCTTCTAAGGCCATCATGTCCAACCCTCTGCTTGATGCAGGAACTCAAGTTAATTTATATCAGACAGACAGTTCTTGAACTTTCTTTTGAATGCTTCCAGTGTTGAGGCATTCAACATCTCCAGAGATAATTAGTTCCATTGATGTACTACTCTAACAGTTAGAAAAACTTCCTGATAGTCAACTGAAATCTGGTTTCCTGTAATTTGAGCCTATTGTTACATGTCCTGCACTGGAACGACTGAGAATAGTTGCTGCCTCTCTTCTGTATGACAATCTTTCAGGTATCTGAAAAGTGCTATCATGTCTCCCCTCTGTCTTTTCACATGGAGAATGCTCCTTCGTCATTTCACTCTTGTCACTGTTTGCCCACTCAGACAGGACAAGTGAACAGACAGTGCCAGCAAAGATAAAAAAGAATCAATTCTAGGGAGTAGTAGTGGCCCTTTTCAGGTACCTGGCAATGCCACCCCTAATGCTGACCTTGCTTGTAGGAATAACAGTGCATTAGTTTTCACCAGACATGAAACCAACTGCAGTTTTTCAGATGCATTCACAATATTTCTGTTTTTGAACCATGTAAGTATTTGATCCATTTTTGGTTTGTTACTGCTTGAAAACATTGCCTTGATTTCTTCAGCCCATATGTTCCAAGCTAACATACTACTGTTGTTGTCTTCATTATCTGTACACTGCATTGTGGTGTGACTACAATGGATTTGATTCACAAGCTTGTATTATATTTGAAATCACCATCAGTGCTCACACAGGGGCTGTGGATTGATTTGGGAGTTCATCCTTCATACTGGATGTGATGCGAGTCACATTCCAGTCCACAGCTCTTCCTTCCTTCCTTCCTTCCTTCCTTCCTTCCTTCCTTCCTTCCTTCCTTCCTTCCTTCCTTCCTTCCTTCCTTCCTTCCTTCCTTCCTTCCTTCCTTCCTCTGGTCCCATCTCTGCCAATCCTTTCTTCCTCTGATCCCACCTCTGCTGATCCTTTCTTTTTGGTTTGCTATGAAGCTGCTATCTCATTTAAAGCTTTAGACCAGCCATTCTCAGCCTTTTTGGCATACAATATGAAAGAAATATAGGCCATATCAGGACTGCATAAGTTGCATAGTGAACCTTTGTGAAGAAACCCCATGGAGGTGTGTGTGTGTGTTAGGGCAGCATGGCCACCAAGTTAAAACACAGAGATTTAATCAGAAATCACACCTTTTGGGCACAGCTTTTCTGGTAACGGCCAGGCACACTTTTCAAAGTGTCTTTGAGATTAGCTGTTTAAAGCTTCACACACAGTTGGAGAAGAAAAGGAGGAAGCAATTCACACGTTGGCCTTTTTCCTTCACATGCTAAATTACACAGAAGACAGAAGATTTTACTCTGGGATAGAAAAGGGCTCCTGGGTTTGGCTTCTCCTCAGCATGTAAATATGGCCCAGATCCCTGCAAAAAGTCTTGACAACCTTATAACATGGTGTGTGAATAATTGTTTCCAGCCTGTAGCCTCTTCAGATGTGTCAGGGCACCATTTAGAATGGCTACTTTAGACTATTGAGTTTCTCAAAATCTTTTCTAATGAAAAATAATATGGAAAGATACTTGATGGTCTAGAGAGTACTGAACATCGAAAGTCTGAACAGTTATTTTTCAAAAGACATCAAAATTCACATGTTAGAATGATTCTATAAGAGAGATCACCACCTTCCCCTCCCTATCTGTTATCCTTTTCCCATACTTTCAAGCAACACATTCAGCGATTACCTCACCTCTGGTCACAGGTTATCATGCTAATAGTTTAAAACCACATGTGAACAGAGATGAGGTAATTCCTGCATGTTTTACTTGAAACTAAGGGAAAAGAGTAAAAGATGGGAAGGGAGAGGTGACTTTAATGGCACTTACAGTCTTCTTAGGAGTACTAAGCTTTTGCTTCACAACAAAAGGGCCTTTATTTATTTATTTATTTACTGCCCATCTGGCAGCCAAGGCCACTCTGGGCAGTTTACAACAAGTAACGTAAAACAACAAAGCCTTCCCATATGATCTGTCACAATTCAGAACTAGCACCCAATATCCTACATAAGAATCACAGTGCTTTGCTTCTGCATGTCCTTCACCCAGCCCGATCATCATGCCCCAGCCTACATCACCAAAACATCACCTACAGAAATGCCCCCCCCCCCCCCCCGGTCTTTACAGTATCACAGTTACTGCATTGGAAAAAACCTGTTTGAATACTTCTGGCTTAAAAAAGTACAAGCCCACCAGCAGCAAGGGGGAAAAGGAACTGCTTTGGGAGCAAAAAGGGCTTGACCAATTTGAATCAGCCTTTGCGTCATACGATCAGTAAAAAATACTTTGAATCTACCCATTTTATAACCATGTAGTTGTACTCAAAGTTAGGCCTATAAGAACAGTATAGAAATAAATAAAGTGGTCCAAGGCCTAGTATATATGCCTACTACCAATGTAAATCTTGTTGCCAGACTGCCACAGATCAATAAGTTATGGTAGGCATTTCCTGTTAAGTGCTGAGTCTCTTGACTCTGCATGGAACAGTAAATGGTTATGTTGGTTTTTCAGCTTGTAGCAATTTGCCACTGAGATTTACAACGATTATGTTATATCATCATAAAAACTCAAGAGGATTTTGGCCAATGATTGACTGATCAATCAATAGCTTTCCTGGTGAGCAGTATGGATAATGATCTAAATACTGCATGGCAAGGTAAGGTACCAACTTCCAATCAAAATCAGTATCTTCTCACATGGTAATTGACCATTGAGGCATTTCTTGACGTTTGTCTCAATTCACATAGGCTGCAACCCTATATCCACTTAACTTGGGAATCAGTCTTATTCAAATCTGTGGAGTATACTTCTCTGCAGACATATATAGGATTTTGCTGTAACTGAAGCCACAAGATATCTCTACAGTTTTTAATGGGGCTGCCCTGGAATAAACAATTTGCTAAATACATCTGAAATGGTCACCTACTTGTTTTAAATTGCCCCAATTGATTTTCAGTTAGAAATCCCTGTTTAATTTTTGTTTACTCAGGTACTAATTAACATTTGCTGAAGAGAAATGGCCAAATATTTCATTCCAGAACAAGTAGACACTATCATTGCAAGACCCATCAAAAAACTCACAAGACTTTGGAGCAAGTATCAGCTGCTGGAAATCCTCTTGAAACAATTTGCTTCCTTGGGCACAGCAACATGGCCATCATAGGGCATGACCACATGTAAAGCATATGCATATAAGGTCAATTCATCCTGAGTATGGATTAGCAATGAAATTCTATACATGTAGTGAAAGCCAATGCGCAACCACTTCCTCATGGGCAGAAAGTCAATGGACATAGCTATTTTAAGTGACTGTCATTTGTCTAGATGGTCACATGATTGGGTCCTTATACATAAACATGTCTTTATATGAGTGCTCTTCAGAAAGTTCTTTAGCAAATTGAAGAATCCCTCAAGGCTTACTCACATAACTGAACTGATATTCACAGAGAATGTACTAATAAGTGGGTGTGGGCAGAAAGGTCCTGCTGAAGCAACTTTGTTGACTGCTTTAACAGGCATCCAGCTTGCACTAAAACCCACATTTAGCTTCCTGTTGCTGAATAAAATTAGTCCATTATTGTGCTTTTTTTTCTACTACGAGCTCTAGAATGTTATTTGCTGAACCCTGCCCAAGTATAGCACTGGATAGAGACCACAAAGAAATAACTTTATTCAGGAACTAAAATCTACGTACATCTTTTAATTCGAGACTTGCTTGATCCTTTGAAGTAAATGAAGTATATAAGTATCTATCTTTAATTTCCCTCTCGCTCTTTCTTCGCTTTACTAAATAATATGCATGGTATCCCAACGTCATTAAAATTTAACACTACTTCAAATATGTACTCATGCAGTATAGTTTGTTCTTGTTTATTCTCCAAACAGACAATTAGTTGTATATTCACAATCAAAAATTATTTTATAAATCCATTGTGTTCAATATCTGAAATTGCTGAGCAGCAGGTTTGGTAACAACAGTTGAAACCATTAACCAGCACCATTCAGTCATCAGAACTTTGCAACCTGAAGCTCCACCTGAATAAACAGTGTGATTCTTGGTAAAAAAACCCAAAAAAACAAAAACAAAAAACACATCCTAAATGAGATAAGAAGTCTCTTGAAACACAAAGTTTAGAAAAGCACCAACTAAGCATGAGAGAGAGAGGCTAGCCTAATTTTTCATTATGTTCCATATAGCAACTGCTTTTGTGTTTTAATTTGGAGGGAAACTTTCCACTGTGAGGCTGTTGCTCAGCTATGACTAATCACCATGTCTCTAAGGGCAACATACCACAAATGCAGTTTAAAAGTGGAAAAAAGGATCCTGAAAGAGCCTTTCCTCTATGCTGCCCCACTCTGATTAGCTTGAGGAATGTACACAACCATGTTGATGTTATTGCTCCAAACTGGACTTAGAAACTGGTCTCCATTTAGAATGGTGCACCCTATCTTTTCAATTGCAATGAGCCCAAACATACACATAAACACACACATCTGACCGATCCTCTCTTATCCCTGGGGCAGACGGGTCCAGTGTCACCTCCCCATTTCCTTCCCCAGCAATTTCAATATAGATTTATTTATTTGTTGTTTATTTAAAATATTTACCCCACCATTCTCCTTAATAAGGACCCAATGCGGCTTACATCATTAAAAGACAGTTTTTAAAGCTAACAATGGTGAATATACAAATACAAAAATGATCAAACAAATATCATACTAAAAAATATAAGTGACAGATGGCATTTTAAATATATTGCTAAGAATATATTGTGAGGAAAGAGGAAACCATACAAAATGGAGAGGGGGGATTTAGTGGCAGAGGGTCAGCACACCCATACAGGGCCAAACTTAAAGATTTAGGTGGTGACTGACTTCTCACCTTGATCTACACTAGATCAATGATTTACCTCTATGCTGAATGAGCACAAGAAAAGAATCTACAGTGGTGCCTCGCAAGACGAATGTAATTCGTTCCGCGAGTAGCGCTGTCTTGCGAAAAGCAGTTTCCCATAGGAATGCATTGCAATGCATTCCTATGGGAACCTCGCAAGACGAATGAAATTTTTTCGTCTTGCGAGGCATCAGTCTTGGAAAAAAAAAATCGTCTTGCGAAGCATGGCCATAGAAGAAGCCGTCTTGCGAGGCACCATAGCGATCGCAAAAACCATTCGTCTTGTGGGTTTTTCGTCCCGCGAGGCGTTCGTCTTGTGAGGCACCACTGTATATTACCCAACCCTCATGGTAGGTATTTCTCTGTGGAGATTACTGAGGTTACCCAAAGTAACATGGAAGCAACACAAAACATGTCAGAAATGTGTTACAAACTCTAAGAGGGGACAGGTGATCTTAAGAGCCCCCCTTTCCATTCTCGGATGGCCACATCTACTCTTACAACCTTCAGTCCAGTGGTTTAACTTATAAAGAGTGGTGGTGTTGGGTTATGGAAAAAACTGCTTACATTCTCTAGGAACACCCCATATTTTAAAAAATGTATTTGGGGGGCATGGTGCCCCCTTGAGTCATTAGAGGCTTTTTAAAACAAGGCAAAATAGCCTCACATTCTCTTACAGCACAGCAGAACGTTTTGAGCCAAAATATGTTGCGGTTGTGGGGGGAACTGAAGGCTCTTTTTGGGCCTCAGGGGAGCTGTATCTGACATATGGGTCACATGTTGCACACCTCTGCTCTAAGGATTCTGGTGCCCAAACTCCCAAGCTTTGTTTCTGTCCATGGTGTTGAGAAGAATCAAAAGAGTGCAGGGAACAAGGACTGACCTAGCAGCAATGTAGAGGGTTCTGTCCATGATCATGAGCAATTGGATGTCCAGTCTGTGCCTTTGTGGGGCGTTGTGTCCTGGCTTGTGACCCACAAACACCGGATACTGTTTTGTATCTGTGAGGAGCAGAGAAGAGATTGAAAAGTATGTACCAGCAAGAAATAAGATGTATGGAGCCACTCAATAAAAGCCATGTTAAGACACTTATATGGTCAAAATAAAGGCAATCATCCAACGCAGAAACTAGTCAAGCAACTATGCATTGTTATCTGGCAAGGACAAATAGAAGTGGATGCCTTTAAAATACTATGACGCCCAACATCTGAACCTCATGACAACATCACTAAGTATTCACAGATGTTAAAGAGGTGGGTGACAGAATACAACAGCTGAACAGTTTGAGGGTAAAAGGGACTAAAGTTCGACAACATCTGTGGACTCAAATCTGAGAATCACTGACATAGTTCATTAAGGTTTTCTTCTCAGTTGCCATGAAAGCAGCTTCTTTACACCCTACTATTTAAAAACATTCCCTAATTTGATCAAGAATATACAATGTGCTAGACCTACGACAACTCTATCCAATCTGATGCCTTCTATATGCTGTATAGCAGAGGTTGGCAAATGTGGTCTGTGGTGTGTATGTGGTTCTGCCAGAGGCATTGTGAGTTCTCCAACATCCCCAGAGTCCCAGCATCCCACATCCTCCCAAATTTTTTTAACTATTTTAAAAATCTTTCAATTAAAACAAAGAAAACTTTAGATAAATATTTTTGGCCATTAGAGGGTATGAGGGATTTTTCAATTTAAAAATATGTTTTTGAGGTTAAACTTGTTTTTTGGTTAATAAAATCCATTACAGAAGTGTTTATTTTTTATTAAAAAACAATTAGATCTGCTAATTAGTTTCTTTCATCACACTCTTCTTTAGCTCCTTCTCTTTGGGCTGGCAGCAGACTTGAAAAATGTCTCTCAGACCCACTGGGACTGTCCATTCCTGTTTTAGAGGACATGTCCCACTGTTAAAGACCATTGGGTACACTAATTAGGGATGAGGCAAGCTGAGATTCCGAACATCTGGAACAGCTCACAAAGATTATTCTAGGCATTTTAGGCAGTTAAGATTTATACCTGGCATAGTTCTAAATAGCTGGACTATTCCTGCCAAAGATTATCTGTCAACACAAAGATGCTCTTATAGAAAGTCAGAAGTAACTACAGCAGCCAGTCACATTTTCTATTGATAACAGTGAACAAATGAAAAGTACTGAGCCGGTAGGTCTAGTGTTATCTGTTCACATCAGGAAACACTTGGTCATACATTTATGAGAGTTAACTCATTTTTGTGTTCATAAAAGAAATTGTTTTTTATTTCCTTTATAGAGAAGATCAGTGCTCTGGTACAAAAATGAAGTGGGTTTAAGACACACCACATTGCAAATACACATGGGAATCAAGGAACCTGGTTTTGTTACACAGCATGGGTGACCTGACAAGGTGAGCTACAGAATATTCCTTCACTAATCCTGATCTGACATTCTGATGTCATTCTGAAATCTTTCCCCTCTTTTCTGTGTCCTTTGGGAACGTTTACAATAGAACTTAACACCAAACATAGGCCATAAATTACTGCATGTGAGATGTAACCACATACTCAAGATAAAGCCAACGAATGAACTGTTTTACTTGTAATTTCTGTATTTTATTCTGCATTTCATTTTTTCCCATATGTCTAAAGAAGTGGACATAATCCACTAAAGTTCACATTAAAATATAATGGTTAGTTTTTAAGGTGTCATATGTTTTTGTTTTGCTTTGCTTTGCTTTGCTTTGTTTCTTTGGATTTTGCCTAATATATCTTTTCCCATTGTTACCTAGGATGAAAGTGTCAGCATTTTGGCCTGTTTCCACGGCATTTTCCATTCATGACTTAAGCTAGAGTATGCAGCTAGTCCAGTTAGCTCTAACTCTGGCAAAAAGGGAAAATATATACTTATTACATCCAAATCAAATAAAATGTTTATGTATAAGGGTAGCAATAAATGCTCTTTACACCCCCCCAGTTTTTTTCAATTTGAGATGCCCCAAGATGGTGTCAAAGTCATGTCATATTTGTTGGGTCTGGTTGGAACTTTCAAACGTAAATCTCAATATTGCTCCATAAAACATATTACTGATTTTAAAAAATAGATGGTAGAAAAGTATAACTCTAGAGGGCAGAATAATATCATGTGCAAATTATGTAGAGCACATATTGGCAAATATTATCTTATAACTTGTGCACATTTGCATTTATAATTCTAAACTTCCTCAGCTTTAGATCACAGCACTTCAGAATTGATTTAATATTTGTTTTTATGCAGGCAGCCCTGAAGAAACAGATGGGGGTTTCAATTGTCCCCCACTATTCTCCTTTCACCTTTTTCTCTATCAGTTCATGATTATCAAAGCAATGAAGACTTTTGACCCAGCATTTGTTATCACATTCGGAAGGAGTAAAATCTAGTTAACTACTACAAACTGTTGAGTACTTTAGGTGGTCCTCTAAGCACTTCAGTTCATTGTAGCAATTGTGAGAGAGATGTTTCACTTGAAGCATTCTGTGACTCTTATTGTAGAGTCAGATATTATGAAAGCATTCCTCATTTATCCATTTGCGTTCTGATGGATAATAGAAGGTTGTCCTAATCTTCTTCCAGGCAAATTGCCACTTAGAGCAGGCCTAAAATGGAAACAATTTGTCTTCTAAAGTTCTGTTTTACATTATAGTTCCAAAAGCCAAGTACATATAGATTTGGTTTTACCTTCACACAAAAAATAAACAGTGATTTATTTGAATAAGTAATAATTTCAGGGCTGAACGATACATTCCCAAAGAAATGCGTCACATAATTCTCCTCGTTTCTGATTTATTCAACAGTATGGCAAAGTTCTCTTTCTGTGGAATAGCTACCTCCTGCTTTGGTATTATTAGATAAAGAACCTTCTTAGTTCTAGGAAGACCATTCTCTTTCACTGATGGCAGGCTCAGCTCTTAGAGAAAAAAATGACAAGTTTGATAGAAGAAAATAATCAAACTGAAGACAAATACAGGTCAGAGGTACAAATGAAAAGCAGAAACAATTTAATCCTCTTGCATTCATATATACATTATGACATACAAACACACACACACACACACACACACACACACAGAGTCTTGACTCATGCAGGGAAAGAAGAACAATCAATTGCTTTTTTTTTTGAGGAGATGTAACAGAAAGACAACATGGAGTTTGATATGCTAAAACCTGAAACCTTAAATCTCACTGGACAATAATAAACCACAACTAGAAACTTGAGGGGAAGAAAAATCTCAGCACCACTTCCCCGTCTCTCGTACTCACAGTTGCCATGCGAAATACTGATTGGTTCAGGATCTTCTGGGAAATCAGCCCCAGCAAAGTGTAGCAGTGTGAAATATAGCAGCAAGGCTTCTGACCTCATAGTAGTTCAGCTGGGAGACAATTTCTTTAGTTCGCCCCTGTAAAAGACAAAACAAGGAGGGCATTCAGACGAGTGTTCTACCAACTCACACCGAGCCACTCCAAAGCAAAAAACAAACAAACAGGCCTTGAAGAGCCAACCTGTCACAAAGGTGACTCTCCCACTTTTCACACATTCTCTATGAAGTAACAAGCATGTTCCTTTTGAAAGAACAAGAACACACACACACACCCGTAACAAGCCCCACAAGGCGCTCAAAGATAGTGGCACCAACATCCTTTTTTCCCCTTTTAAACTTGAAAATGCTGCAGCTGTCAAGGAATACTTCTCCTCATCCCACTCCTCCTCCTCCTGTTACCACTTTACTTTGACCAATAAATGTTCTCTGAACAGGCTTGGCCTTACAGCTTGGCAGGATCAGGCAATTTCCTCCGACAGCAGATGCTGGGAGTTGTTCCCCCCGAATCCCACCAACACTGGCAGTTCTCCTTCCGTGGAAGACTGAACGGTGTGTTTCACCGTGTGTTGCATCTCCAATGGGGGACACAACCCCATCATCAGCACTAAAGTGAGATGCAACTGCCATGTCAGTCAGCTTCTGTACATGAAATGAGAGGGAGATCTTTTCTTTTGCCTTACTTAGCAAATGACTTAGTTCAGCCCTGCATGTAAGTTCCAGTTGTGAGAGCTAGAATTATTTTTAATTATTGAATTATTACTGAATTTACATTTAAAATAAATTATTCAGTTATTATTTAGAAACAAGATTAATAATACTAATAAGGTTTTTTTTAGGTACCAGAGTGGCCTGGCAGCCAGATGGGCGGTATCAAAATCAAATAAATGAATAAAAATCAAATAAATAAATACTTAGAAATGGTTTACCATTCCTTCCTTCCAGGTGCATCCTATGACTGTGGACCTTGCCCATGGCCATAAATATTTTAAATAAATAAATAAACAGAATGTCCATCCTTGAGTGAAATTTGTGCTGTTTTGTACTACTGGTGATATTCACCCAAAGTTCTCACATACAAACAAAAAACTCCTTCAACAACAGGAAGACTAGATGTTAAGGAGAAGACTTCTTCCCAAGTGTATGATCTTAAGGGATTCAATGAAGATAAGTGAGGTGGAAGACCAACTGGGTTCAACTTATATCTTGACGTGGAAGAAAGGTGGGGTATTAATTCAATAAATGATATTTAAAACAATTTAGCTTTCTTCAAAAATTGTTAGTTTTGCATATCAACTTCTTTTGTTTTAATATGGATAAACATTCAATCCTGTGCGTTTTCAGTGTAAAGCACTGGAAATCAGAGACAGTGACTGACCAAGATTCCAGGGAAGTATTCCAACTACAGTACCAGGTCTGTTGGGTAGAAACATAACTAGATGGTGGCTCAGGCCATACATTAAACACTCTTTAGGTTTAACAAGGGATTAAAGGACAGTCTAAGAGACTGCTTCAAAATTGTAAGAGTTCTAAATCAAGCACAGCATGGGGCAGGGGTTGGGCATGATGGATGGAGGACAGTGAATATGTCATGAGACCTTGCCATAAAAATATGGAGCCATAAATTTAGACATTAGAAAAACCAATATACCAAGCTGCAATAAAATACGGGTGAATGAAACCACTCTTGCCTCCCACCTGTCACATTCCAGTCATGTGTTCACTTTATTCATTTTTAAAAGCAGCTAAATCTTTAAAAATACAGGAACAAGCAACTTCTGATTTAACGTGTGGGGAGAAACTCTTCTTCACAATACAGCAAAATATCACAGTTTCTAGACAAATTTCATGGAGATGATGACCAACAAATCAGTGTAAAGGGTTGGGGATTCTTTTCATCCTTTCCAGAGTTTCAACTCTTCCAGCGTTTCAACTCTTTTGCACAGCTTGCCAAAGATTATCTTTTTAGACAAAGCAGTTTTATTACCGTTTGTCCATCAGTCTAGATTTATGTGAAGAAAGTCAGATTTTGTAACCAAGCTAGCTTTTGAAAGTCTATTTGGCAAACAAAGTGCTAACTTGCCCTTTTAAAACACCATTTAATACGAGATACCTATGTGTCCTTTCTTTGTGCCAAAAAAAGCATTAACAAGCCCTGTTTCATTTTAGAATGTAATTTGTCAGCCCCTCTCAGTTTTTAATCATTTATCTAGTTGGAGACACTGCAGTAATTAATTTGGCAATTTGGACATGTGCTTTTAAAATGAAACATTACATCCTACTACAGCTGGGAAAGTGAAATGGATATTCTATAGAACACTACCAAGGAACCTCAGAGTGATGCAGGAGAAATTATTTTACTCCCTCATTCATTTATACACATCAGTTTTAACATTTGTCTGTCTGGCTTTGTGTGTGGCAAATTTTGAGTCAAACTGCTCTGGGATTTCCCACAGGGAAAATATAATAGCATCAGTTTGGAAAACTCACAAGAGAAACTGCCAGGTTATCATACAAACTTATATGAGAAACATTATTTAATACGGTATTTACAATATTTTAACCTGCTATTTAGCTACCTGAAGCAGAAAAGAGGAAGAAAATGAGGCATAAAAAACTTGAGAAGAAAAAAAAGTCTAGATGGAATAGTGACAAGCACCTAATAACTCTGACTGACTCTACAACCAGAACTGAAGTTACAGGTTTTGTAACTTTAAAACAACAACAACTGTTATTATGATCATTTGTACTTGCCTGGGAACTTACACTTGTTATTTCACAACCAGGCAACTTGCAAGAACTGCTATTTACAGGGTTAGCCAGTGGTCATTTATGCATTTCTTAACTCTTCCACATTTGCCTGTCCAGAAAGTGATGGCTATAGCCTTCTAGACCCAATCAAGTAATCTTAATTCTAAACAGTGTAGTCTCTTTAAACCAAAGCCTTTGGTTTAACAAGTAGAATTGATCTGGTTTTTCTAACTTATATTGATGTGAGCTGGCAGAGAGGTATTTGCTGCATATGTCATATCATTACCGCATCCTTCTTCTAAGGAACCAAGCAACATTCAAAGGCTATGTTATTTAACCTCATAAAAATAATGCAAGACAGGCCACCATAAACTACATGGGTATTTAGGCCAACCCAATTTACTCCACCAGTGCAAAACAATGGTCACCTACATGAGTGGAAGCATCAATTTGCACTACCCAAATCCTAGAATGTATGTCAAGGCATCCTGGGTGGTGACCACATTCCAAGAGCCATGCCTAATGACATCATAAGAAATCACTCAGTACATTGTTGTGTGAACAGGCAAGGAGAGAATCAAATACAAGTAGCCTAAGTATGTATAGTACTCACCTATCCTTTGCATGCAATTAATATAACAAACATATGACAAGTATGATATCCCATCAGTAGGCCGCCTATGCTCCACAACCTGTACATGTCAAGGGGTCTATCCAGAGAAGTGGAAACCTTGCCTTTGCAGCTAATGGATAGATGCATCTGTCCTGACAGTATACATGAGATTCCCGTTCAGCTCTCCTAAGGAATATGTGAAGACTGGCCAATACAATATACTATCGCAAATGCTGCTTTCTTATGCTTGTTTATGCTAAATGCAAAATCATGCCTGAAAAGGGCTTTGTTCTACATTATTCCATTCAGAAAAACTTGAGTAATCACTAGAAAATATGAGTACCTAAGCTTAATAACTGTATGATGAAATTACTTTTACCCACTTTATTATTGCAATTCCCTTATAATTATGTTCTCCCATTTGTCAAAAATACTTTCCCTCAACTGCAAGCACACTACAGAGTTTTAGTATAAAAGACACCATAAGAGTGTTCAGCCAGATAGGATGGGGCAAATAAGCCCTATGGTATATATGTTAAGCATATCATTAAAGACCAGAACACATATAACTTAGCCATACATATAGTATAGCTAGACTTTGAAATGTCTTCCAGAGCACAATAGCTATAACTAGTATTTTACTGTAATAAAAATGTAATTGTATGACACTACACATGAAGAAATGCATCTTACTTACACTAAAGTGTCATTCAAAAATTTATAAACGAAAGGAAGGTCTGAATGTTATAGGGTCCTACCTAAGGTGGACCACAGTTTTGCCATTTTTACAGGTTTGTATTTAAAACTGGATGCCAACACATCTTTTACTTTGTTCAAATATACTTCAATATCACAAACATAGGTATATTTCTTTCGTGTTTTAACAAATTCTATCCTGCCCCATTGCCCTCAGCATGTTGGACAAATGCAAAGCTATTCTGAAACTACAACAGAAGAATGACAGACAGTTCATCCAGAAGTAACGTATCTTCAAGTCACTGAGATTTTTCATTATAAACCTTTTTTCACCCACAGGATCAGGCTGATCATTCAAACTGAGCACAGCTCATGGGGATTCTCTACAGCAGACAAATAGATGCTTTATGTTGCTTTCTGTCATCAGATCATCAGCTACCTAACTGTGTGTATTATGCGAGAAGCTGCATTAAGACAGAGCTGATAAATCTTGGCCTTTCCACTTTTGGGATTCAAAAAACCCTACAAAAAACAGTTGTATGTAAGATATATTGCTCCTTTCTCCCTGTTAAACTTCCTGAACTTTTCAGCATCAACATGTTGAAAAGGTAGTTTACAACTGAAGCAATAGTTTATATAACATGAACCATATTCCAATTGTACACTTTGGTAGCCAGTTTCAGCAGAACTTGGACTTTCTCTCCTTGCCCCCCTGCCCAAATACCAAAAAAAACCCTGTTCTGACAGGAACTCCTAGTTCAGCTTGTCCTGTCTTTTGCACCAGTTAATGAAGTGTTATTTCACACATTATAAAGGAGTAAATGTATGTATTGTATTTATTGTCATTTATTTATAGTATTTTAATATTGCCTTTCCATTTTAAATACAACTTTACAACCAATCTCAGAGTGGTTTACAACATTACACTATAACAAACCTACACTTGTTACCAACTATAGATTCCTCTAGATGTCATCAACAATCATGAGTTGCTCATGAGTATGATACTCATGTCGGAAACATTGGTCCCTCTCTGTGGAGGCTAGCAGGGAAATCTCATTCACCCAACCAATAAATTTCCAAGGTGGCTGTGGAGGACAGGTAGCCTTTTCCTCTGCCAACCCAGTCATTTGCTTACAGCTCTCAGGTGAGTTGTCACACATGGCTGTCCCAAAACTTTAACATGCAAGCTAGCTTTAATAGAGATTTTCCATTACAAAAGGAACAACACAGAGAGAATGAAAAGGTCGTTACTGGGCCTGCTTAATTCTGTGAGAGTTCAAGGCCAAAATCAGAGATGTGGGGGACAGCCTTCATGATATCACAAGGAGTGGGTCCTTCTGTAACACTGCAAAAGCAATACATGTACACATATGCTTAAGTGAGAGACTGAGATGAATAATGTGGCTGTTTTCGTCTACTTAAACAAATGTGACATGCAACTCACAGGTCAATGATTTGATTTTTTTCATACACACACACACACACACACACACACACAAACTTTTTAATGAATGTGGGATATTGTGCTTCTGCATCCACCCTTCAAAACGCCAGGAAATGGCCTGACATTGCTAAACAATATCATGCCCATGTTGCCAGCAGGAAAAAAGGTGTCAGGCTTTACATAGCAAAGGTCAGCTGAATGTTGACAAAACCAATGGCAGCAGTCAAGATGGTCTACAGCAGGGGTCCCCAACCCCCGATCCATAGCCAGGTACCAGGCCGTGGCCTTGGCAGGACCGGGCCACAGAGACAGATCTCCCCCCCCGCACGCACGCCCCCCTCGCATGCCCACCCGCACGCACAGGTGCCCCGCCCACCTGTGCATGCGTGCATGGGTGCCCTGCCCACCCGCACGAGTGCGCCCCGCCCACCCACGAGCATGCGCCACCCATCCGCGCATGCGTGCGAGCGTGCCCCACCCATCCGCGCACGGACCCCACCCCCCAACCAGTCTGTGGTTTGGAAAATGTTGGGGACCCCTGGTCTACAAGATATCATCTTGTGCTCACTACCATTCACAAAGTGACATCAAGCAGTTAACCACTTCTCACCCAAACACAAAGCAATTGGCACGTCTTTTTTTTTTTTACAAGTGTGAATGGTTGAGACTGCAAGCGGCACACTGAAACCTCACAACCCTCATTACTCTATTCTTTTATACGGTTATCACTCTACCATTCCTCAAAACACGCCATTGACCTGTGCCTACTCTACTTACTCCAGTAAAAATTCCAATGTGACTTGCTAATGGAGTTTTATGCAATCAACTCTTTCTGTATCTGCCCTACACACTATGTTTCAGCTACTTCCTATCATCATATCTGAGAGGAGTTCTTTCTTTTTCTTTTTCCAGTCAGGGGTATTTCAAGATGGCTTTGGCTTGAAGCTTCAAAGTGTTATTTCACTATTGTTAAATGCAGGTGCCTTTCAGTAGAAGCAGAATATGTCACACAACCTGAAATCTGCTCAGGAGATGGGGGCTTCTCTTCTCCTCGAGCCTCCCTGACTACACAAACCTGCTGGAAGTAAAGATAAAAGGAGTAAAATAAAAGGAGAATCATATTCATCCTCCTCCTGGTTCCACTAGTAGAAGCTGTTGCATATGCAGATTCCATTTTGAGTCTGGATCCAAACAGATTTATTGTACCATGCAGAAACAAGTATTGTTCAACTATACTTGGGGAAGCTTCATCATAAGTTTACACAAGCCAAAACTGGGATAACTTTTAAATAATTATCCTTTTCAATAAAATATGTTTTCAAGAGATACCTATCTTAACTGGATAGCTATCTAGTAATTCTGTAAGGCCTGGCGTCTTACAACTAAGACAAAACTAGTTCTCAGTGAAATGTCTTCTCCTGAGCACCATAGGTTTGGTGTAATTCACCAAATAGAAATGCCTAAATGACAGAGATAAACTCTAGGAGAGATCAAATGCTACTAGTCAAGCGCTGTTACTTAACAATGACTTTGGAAATCATGTCACTTCCAGTTTGTACCACTTAGTTATTCCTCTAAAAGAAAAACTAAACAACGCCAGAAAAATCCAGACAATATTTTTGTAAGCGCTGAGAAGATCATTGCTTGGAAAAATATTTTCCCTGACTATACGAGTCACAGGAAAATGCAACACAACAACAACAAAAAGCCTGAAAATAGATTTAGGCACATGAAAAAACAAACAAACCTTCAATTAATATGCAACAAAAACTTGGCAATTCAGAAGAAAACCTCAGGAAATCAATGAGACTTACTTCTGAATAAATATGGAAAGGACTGTGTTGCACTTAGTCACACTGAACAGGATATAAATTCCATTGAACTCCTTGCAGTTTAGTTTTGAGTAAACTTATGTAAGATTGCAGCCCTAGTGTTTTTAAGAACAAGGCTTGTACATGTATTTTTCTTTTGATTAATTGAGGAACCAAAGTATTACCTATGTTCTCAAAAGCTGAGAAAGAAAACATTCTGCAAGTTTATTTTCTTGACATCGACACGAAGAACACAGAATTGGCTTTCTGGACTAGATCAGAAGTCCATCTAGTTCGAGAAGGGAGCAAATATGTGACTGTCCTGGAGACATTGGAAGAAGATGAGCCAGGCTGGGCCAGGAACCACTTAGCAACTGAAACGATGTGCTCAAAGGGTGACAGGAATGGGGGCACAAACATAGGGCCCTCTCTCATGTCACCACTCCACCAGTATGTAATCCTAAACCTTTGTGTGTCCAGAGTTAAGGTTTGCATAGGTCTTTTGTAAACACGTTAGGGACATGGGGGCAGGGCTTACTTGCATCCCCATATCACCAACACCCTCTGAAACTTACATGTTTTCAAACCAAGAGATGGTGCTATCATCTTTAGCTATGATAGCTTATTCCAGCAAAGCATCACAAAAACGATCCATCTGTTATTATGGACCCTTAACATCTGAACCACAGGCATGCTGTCATGAAAAAGGATGAGACCAACTGTGGTTATTAGTTGTCATTGCTGGGTATTGGTCTGTTAATAGCTTTCCCAGCTAGAACACCCTGCCACATCTTCCTGCATCAGGCTTTGTAAACCAAGTACACTGCATGGGGAAAAATGTCTTAGTCCTGGTCCTGAACCTATTGCAGGTAGGTTTTACTGGATGACCTTGACTTTTAGTAGTTTGAGACTGTATTGTTTCCACCATTTACTCAGACTGTTCCTAAGTTTCAGACACTTCCTTTGCCATCAAAATTAACGAACAGCTTTTCCTTCATAAATATATTTTCCGCTAGGGAGAGACAGCTGTGGTGGGGAATGCAAACAAAAAAATAATATCCAGCTGTCTAATATGGATTAGGGGCCAACCTATCCATCTGGATGAAATGGTGATTCAGTATTCATCTTTGCAAAAGGGAACATTTAGGCAGGTGCAGGGACAGCTGGATATTTATGTCTGCCAGAACACTTCCATGCATGATGCTGTGGAATGTTATAGACAGAGTTCCAAAACCATGACAAGACCCATGAAATAGACAGGCTTCTTAGGTAACTACAGTTGGGGGCTGATTCCTTACATTTGTCCAAACACTTTCTGGTCAGTGCGTATAATACTATGGCGATAGTTTATCCCTCCTACTTTTAATTCAATTTTTATTTACTTAATTTAAAGACAATTTTTTTATATCACAAGAGAATGGAAAAAAGAAAGGTTAAAGTAAAAAAGAAGGCGAAATGGTGATTGAATTCTTCAGAGTTGCATTGCTTGGTACTATGTGTACATCTTGTGTAGTATGAATTTTAATAATGCAAATAATATCTTTAAAAATGCATACATTTTGATTGGAGGCGTAATAGCCTTCTTTAAATCCTTGATCCAGGATTGTTTATGCTTTTTGTAGAATATGGAAATCAAACACCTCATTTGAGATAAATATTTCTTTAAACAATGACTCCATTTGGTTGTTGTAACAAACTATGATTATGACAGAAATAAGCTATAGGAAGTCTTGGGCTTACACACCGCTCCCTCCCCTCTCCTCATTCAGTGTGAGAAGGGAGAGATCCAGAGGTCTTTAATTTTAAACTAAAGGCTCGTATTTTTGTGGACCAACCCAATGAACAGTGGTTAGTTTTAACTATGGTATGTTTGGGACAAGCTGATTTCAAACCACAGGATTTGAAGATGGCTTACTTGAACAGACCACAGTAACAACTAACCACATTTTGGAGTCTGGATGTAAAACTAATATGAAGTTAATAAAAAACAGAAGCAGAAGCTTCTGGTCTTCTCACAGCTGTGCCTGAAGAAAAACGTAGAAGGGAGGAACAAACCTTCAGCCCACACCCATGTTGATAATGATGCTCCAACAGAGCCACTATCTTAGAGGAGGCACTTTGAGGTTGAAAGCCATTATGTCTACTCAGTACTTTGAACAGTGTGAATCCCTTAATTTTATCTAGTGGCTCTCCAATTTCCAAATCATTTGGAGAATCTTTAAGTCAACATATACAGTGCCACAGCGCTGATCAAATTTGAGAAAGTCATTACATTATAATCATCTCATCAGAACATTTTGATAGGTTCTGTATGAAACTGGCAGAAAGGAGGTAGAAAACAAGTCTGCCTCCCACCCCAAGGTAGCATTATGGCTAAAATCCTGTGGCTCAGCATAGTAAGCCACCCGGGAGTATGCCCACTGAATCAGAGCAGATTTTGTGAGTCATCTTCTCCATAAGTTTCATTGTTTCTAATGGGCCTATTCTAGTGCAACTTACTATACTAAGCAACAGAATTTCACCCATTATCTGACTTCTGGAAACCACACTTTCCTCATTTTTAAGGAAAGATATTTATGCTCTCTATTATATGCTACTTTGGTGTGAAGAAAATGTTGCAATGAGTAAACATGGACACTATACCATATAAATTACATCTTATTTATTTATTTATTTATTTATTTATTGCATTTATACCCCGCCCATCTAGTCAATTGACTACTCTGGGTGGCTTCCAACATATGTAATAACAATATAAAAATATAACAACATTTAGACATCAGTAATAGAGTTATTCAAGATGGAAAGAAAAAAAATATAAAAAATAAAAATAAATCAAATAATAGCTGAAGGGAAGGCCTGCCTAAACATCCAAGTTTTCAGTTGGTTTTTAAAGATCTTATGGAATCTGAAAGAAAATAGATCATCCTGACCAGATTCAATAACTCTTCATGAATGGTGCTCTTGCCTTTTATAGTGTTTGTTAAATATTCACCATTAAATAAATATGTTTGCCAAAATTAAATGAGGGAGCTGGAAATCTGTAATTATTAATTCATGTTTTTTTTTTTAAATTAAAGATGCCATACAACAGGGATGTGTGAAGACACAGAGGTACAATATAGTTAAAGCAGTGTGGAGAAAAATAATTAAACTTTTACTCTCCTAGTGCTGTGATCGTGTGCTGGCAGAGCAAAGTAAGGCAATTCTTAAAATGGGGACAGCCCAAACAAAAAAAAATTTAAACTGAGCTTCAGATCAACACCAAGTTTGGCACTACCATTCACAGAAGAGGACACCCTGTGCAGACCATCTACATCTGTGTAGACCATCTTGACTGCTGATATGGGTGCTGTTAACATTTAGGCTGCCTTTGCTATGTGAAGCCTGGCATCCTTTTTCTTGCTGGCAATGCAAGCACGATATTATGCAGCAACAGCGGGCCATTTCCTGGTGCTTTAAATCATATATACAAAAGTACAATGTTCTATATTCATAAAACAGAGGCTTTCGAAGAACTGAATTTCCCGGTTGTTTTAAATGGAAGTATACATAAACTATACATACATTCCAACAGCAACTCTCTTATGTAGAATTACTCAGTGCTAGAGGATCCCCAAAGATGATCACATGATCTGTAATATGCTTGTTGGCATCCTTTTTCATGCTGGCAATGCGGGCATGATATTGTGCAGCAATATTGGATCCTTTTCTGGTATTTTGAATTGTGGGTACAGAAGCACAATATCATACTTTCATAAACTGAAGTGGGTTTTTTTAAAAAAAGAATTGAATATCTTAGCTGACATTATGCACGTTGTTACTCTTTTTATTTTATGCTCTGTCTCAGGCATGAATTATGCAAGATTTGTAGTAAGTTAACCCAATTATTCGTCATAACAATGATAGCTGCAGGCAGGAAATATAAAAAAGCAAACAGGCCCTATTGTCGCTTTTGATAAACGATTTCAAAATAAGACAGTAAAATAACACAGGATGTAATTTTTCATAACAAAACAATGATTCCAATATAGTTGAAAAAGAGTACAGTACCTAGTATCTTCTTCTCAGGCATGCACCTTTTGTAACATATAATATCTAACATAACTACTGAATTGAATCACTGGAGCCGTGACCCCATTATTTTCTACGCAACACAGCTGAAAAGTCTTTGGCAAGGGCCCTATCTGAAAAGGATGCTTATAGACTCAACAGCAGACATTCTGTGTTACTTCTGTTCCATTTGGGAAGAGTTTATTTTCTATCTGCCAGTGCCATTTTTAGCACGTCATAGCTGCTTAAATTGTGTCACCCAAGGTTAGGAACCACTGCTGTAAGGGACAGACTGATTTCTGAATTTTTACTTACTAAAAAACCACTTGTCTTTTTTCTACAGGAAGATAATACTACTCAGAACTTGGAAAGAACACATTACAAATAGTTTTGCTACCTGTAATATATTACTGTTTAAAAAGTGATATAATAACTGATGATACCATTACTTCATTGTGTAATGACTAATATCTGTTTATCCCTATAATATAGCTTTTAGGATTTAGGGGATTTTTGCATATTTAAAGTACATACATTTACATTAAAAAAACTCACTAGTCATGAGCAATACAAGTACTCCTTTAAGAGAAAAACCATCATCAAATTACTTTTTAAAAGTAACACTCCAAGCTTGAGTCACTTGAGTCACTCCAATATTCACCTTTGCAAGCACTATGGTGTATGTATTGCGTTTGTATGCACAAGATATTAACGACGGGAGACAGAAACTTCATAATGCATACTGAATTTACATTTATGCAGAGATAAGTGTTGTGTTTTTTAAAAATCCCTAGTTATTGTGAGGCTTCATTTTTTGGGGGAAATAAATTATTTTTGTTGAAGTCTTTCTCCTGTTCCTGTTGTTCTTTCCAGACTTATTTGGTACATTTTCTAAACAAAGCAAAATCTGTCCTAGTGTATCATGTCCCTCAGGATCAACTGGCATCTTTAATTAGCAATGTGTGGCAATGATAAAATGTGTAAACAATGTTCATTCCGATTAAAATGATAGTAGAAGATTCTTTGCCTAAATCAAACTCAGATTCCACATAGTATGTACAATAGGGACGTCAATTCCACATAAATACTGTATCTATGCCTTATATGTTACTGAAAAAAGGCAAAAGGGAGATAGAAACAAGCAGTAGACTCAACAACAACAAAACCTTCGTTCCTAGAGAACTGTTGTGACTTCCACGTACCTCGTTGTATATCTGATGCCCCAGCCAGCCAGTATATTAAGCTAAACTGTTTTAACAGACCAGGGGTGTGGACCCTGCAGCCCTCCAGACCTCTACTCCCATTGGCCCAGCCTAAGACCAATAGTCAGAGATAAGAGTACACTGGAAGTTCAGCAACATCTGGGGGGCCACAGGGTCCCCACCTTGTCACAGATTAAATAAAACCCTCCCTTATTATTGGTTGGGCATTTAATTGGGCATAGTCACTTAAGACTATCAATGCCAAAGAAGCAATAGTAATTTGACAGAAATCAAATGGATTTCAGTACTCATATGTGATCTTGTGGATGGTAAATATCAAACATTGTAATATAATCCTACATTTCTCTTGGAAGCATGACCTCACAGGATTATACATACTGGCCATGGGCAGAACCCATCTGTTGGTTCCTCATGGTGGTTGGGGGATTCTGGCAGTTGTAGGCCAAAAATTAATTTTCCCAAACTCTGGGTAAAGCACCAACTAATGCAGCATCCTGTATGCGACCTAAAAGAAGAGTAGATCTGGTTGGCCCAAGAAGTTACACAGGAATGAGTACAACTGAATGTGATGCCTGTAAGTACAGCAGTTGAAAGGCCATGAACTGAAAAACTGCTCTTATTTGTTTCCACAGCAAACAAGTTATATAAGCACTTAATTATGGGGCCCTTTTTGCCCAGGATAGCAGCACTTCAAATATTTTCTAAATGTTAGAAGACCTAGCCTTTGTATCAATCTTTCATATACTCACTACTGTCAAGTCCCTCATTATCCAGAATGGGAGTCGAATCATCTCCCAACCTAAGCCACTTGCAGCTCTTAATGGTCCAGGAAAGTTTATTTACATTTGAACTAGGACTACAGCTGCACAAAAGAGTGAGGGCAGAAAGAGTGGCCTTGCACAGAGTCAGACAGTGATCTCTCTGACTCAGAACTGTCAGTGCTAATACACTAACAAGTGCTGAAACCAGCATTCTGCAGCTCAACATGCTAATCAGTTTATGGGGGCCAGTAAAGTTGCCCCTTCTGTGTCCACTTCTGTGACATTTCAGTAACAAAGAAGGCCTTTACCCATGTGGAGGAGCACTCCCAGGATGTGAGCACTGCTACCATGTAATGTATACATGGAACTGCCTTATATCAAGTCTGACTACAAGCGCATCTCATACAGAATTCTCCAGTGACTGGTGGTGGATGTCCAAGGCTTCAGGCAGACAAATGTCTCAGTGCTGTTGTCTAAAATTGTGGAAATACACTACAAATGGCAGTATCTGAGTTTAGAACTGGCAGGCTAGGTGTATTGCCTCCCTCTAAACTACGAAGTTAAGACAGCCAACCATATGTTCTAGTAGTTCTCTATTTGAAGGTGCTTTCTATTTGATATGCTATCTAGTTCCAATCTAGTCTAAAGAGAGCCAGCCATCTTGGCTAACATATAAATGAGAATCAGGCATCCCACTGACCTCAAACGTCTGAACTGGTGTTATGAGACATCAAACTTATTGCCTCATATATGCAGAGCATGTGTTTTGATGACTGAACCTTGGTCTCCTCTCCTAGTAATTTTGGTAAGTTATTTACAATGAATGCAAGATCCTTAACTATACCTCCCTTCTTGGTAAACAAGCAGAATGTTGGGTGTACTCTGAATGGTCACATCACCTTCATTAGTTCACACACCCAAAGAAGGCTTTGCTTTCACCACAATGAATTACAATTATCAAGATAAGTGGATCAGATTGTAAACATAAACAGATGGTCTGAATTCGTCCAACCGACAAATCTCCTCTCACAGTTATATGTTTATATTAACAACATGGTGGGGATGGCCATGCCTATTACAAATTATCTGGTAATAAAAGACTAGAAAACAGCAAATGCTTTTATTTCTTTATCCTGATGGTTTTAGTCTTTTTAAAATATATGGAACTAGAAGTGCTGAATAAAATACAGCAGCCATATGCCAGCTATTTATAAGTGCTGCCACCAGCTGCAGTTTTGAGGACTGCATTTGTTTTAATGTGTGTGCCTCACTTTTCAAACAGTGACTGAAGTTCCTACCTTAAGGGGAAGATGTGACTTGAAAGCTTTTGATTTCTAACTCTATCATCTGTAGCCCACATTTTATTCTGCCACTCACAAAGCTCCAAGAGCTGTTTCCTTCTACTGTCATTATTATATAACTTTGAAACCAGTTTTTTAGATAATTTCCCAGCTTCCTTAGGCTGATGTAGAACATGAAATCTGCAGAAGTTGTGACTATAATCAGTTCACTGAGTACACAATTTCAGAGAACTCATCAAGATAAACTGACTTGGATTCATGCGACAGCACATTCTCTCCTCCTGATTCTGGAATGTGACATGGTTTAGATGTAATTCTAAACAATGGTTTAGTCATACATTCCAAGTTTTAGGACTTAATGTTATACGCATTATCAGGTGTATATTGAGTTGTATGACTCCTTGTGCAAGTTATGTCATTTGTGTAGTTACACAAGAAGATTTTGGTCAGCAAATGGCTACACTCAAATGCTGCTTAATCTTAACCATGATTTAAGGAAACTTGCCAGAATTGTTAAGACATAGTTTGAAGCTGCCTTGTTTCCCTACATTTGGGGTTGGAGTGGCTGGGGAGGGGCTCAGGAGTCATGTGTCTCTGAGCCAAAAATTAATAGTTTATAAAGTAGACAAAATTTAGCTGGGGATCTAGCATGCATTAGACTAACCCCTAAACTGAATGGTTATGAAATACCTATATATATTTTAACATCTTAACCATTATCACACAAGCTTCCCATCAATATCACATGCTTACAATTTCATCTCCCCCTGTTCATCTTTCTGCCTATCTTTCACACAAACAGCAGTCCCTTATTTCTGATCTGTTTTTATATACAGTAGGACCCCCTTATCCATGGGCCCAGTATCCACTGATTCACTTATCCATGGTCTGAAAATACAAAAAATATTAAAAGAAGCCGGCCACTAGAAGGAGCAAGAGACTGTGCTATGAATACTTCTTAGTGAAGAATACATAGCATGGTCTCTTGCTCCCTCTGGGGGCCAGTTCTTGTAATGCATGTGAAAATATTTTTTTCTGAATTTTTTCCTTTTACCATGCTATAGTGTTTACTAGTATCCATGGTTCTCAATATCCATGGAGGTCTTGGAACCAATCCCCAGCAGATATGGGGGTTCTATTTTATTTTATACTAATTTTAAGATGGCTACCTGTTAGGCCATTTCCCTTTGTTTCCTTATGGTATTCTGGCTTTTGTTTTTTCCCAGGGAGAATCAGAATACTGACATTATTGCATGTGCTTACTCTTGATATAGTTATGGGCATGAGTTCATTCCAGAGATTTCTATATCAGACCTTAGTGGGAACTGTGCGTTTGCTGAAGGACTTAAGAAATGACAGCAAAACAATAATTTTATGGACCTCTTGAAAAAACTATTTGAATCCTTAATGTAAAGGTCAAATGTCTCTGTCAGACACTCAGTATAATCCCTACTATCATGCTAGAAAATGAGTGAATGTATTTTAATATTTTTTAAACATACTTTAAAGTAGCTCTTTACTTCTTTTGGTATATGTATAAGCAGAGTTCCAGATTTTGCTATGATAAGATCCACTGGTAAGCACAGGTTACTAGGATACAATAACCTCCTGAGTCAAAAGGATACCCTAATGCATTACCACCTTGCATCATTATAGACAAAGCACTAGAAGGTGCCAGACGTATTTGCTGAGGTCTTGTGTCCCCTGCAATGATATCTGATCTACAATAATATCAGGTATACCTTGTATTTTGTGCTTGCAGAAAGGGCATACATTAAGAAGACAGTCAGAATACTACGTATCACCCTGCCAAAAGCAATGGAAAAGCATACTGAAGTGTTTCCTTTAGCTGGACCTTAATTAGAACTGCTGCTGGGAAGGACTGATCAATCAGTCCTTATAATCAAAGAGTATAAATATTACAGCCACTGCATAAGGTCTTTGTGTTCTTTTAAGCGGCATGCTTCACATGCAGTCTAGATGAGTCAAGATTAACATCCAAAAGAGGCCATCACTCCTGGGTGATCTGCATCTCTGAAGATTTGTCTAGCCATAATTGGCATAGTATTGCAACTGCTATTTGCAAATGCTTACATTATTTGCCAACAGATGCAGCAAACAAGCTTCAAAGTCCATGAGGGCGCATTGTGTCCACAAGTGCTTATTGCAACATGCCTTTTACTCTCCACATGCCAGGTAACAAGCTGCGCAAATGCTTCCAGAAAAGAGCTGTGTTGTTGCTTTTTTCCTGGAGAGGATGCTATATTGTCTAAAACTAAAACGAAGCAACTGTGCAAAGAATTTCTCTCATTTAACCACAGAAACGCACAAGAAGAAGGTATTTTAGAAGATTTTGGCGAGGTATTACCATTATGCCTTCACTATGCTGAGGGAAAAAAACACCAACTTAAGGTGTTTTTTTAATTTAAAAAAAGGTCTATTGATTATTAATGGATCTCAACAAACCTCTCTGGAGATTTGGAATGTGCTTAAGAAGCAAAGGCAGAAATAATCACCCCTCCCTGAACAAAGGAAAATGTTGTTTCAAAGTACTGTTTCACTTGGCTTTTCATTTCAGCATATTCAGCATAAAACAGACACACCACAAGCAACAGCATTCACTTTTACAGTGTTAGATTTTTCTGAGAAATATCTGTGTCAGTCAGCTAACCTTCTGCGCTCTCCTTTAGCACAAGAAAACAAAAGTGTTGCTCATGTATCTATTTCAAAAATCCACGGAGAGTATAAAATATGGCTGTGTGTGCACGTCATCCCATCAACTCACTTCTAACGTTACAGCAACCTTAAGAATTAATGATTTTCAAAAGGTCCTATCGATAGCAGTGCTGCTCAGGTCTTGCCAAGTATGGGCCATTGCTTCCTTCATTGAGTCAACCTGTCTCATGTTAGACCCTCTTCTTTAACCTACTGTCTTCAACTTTTTCTAATGTTATTGTCTTTTCCGATGAGCCTTGTCTTCTCATGATATATCCAAAGTATGAATATGTGGCTATCGTAACTTATTTATTTTAAATGAGATCAAAGCAAAGATATAGAAATATGTATTCCAGAATGAAATTACTGGCAAAAAAACAGTGTTGCAGAAAATCCGTCATGGTTCGGTGGTCTTCAGAGTATCATCTGTCTGGATTGTATCAGTGTTTGAGACCAATTTCCACCAGTTACTCAGTCACAACCTTCTGTTTGATATTCTTGCCATTCATGTCAGTGGATCAGCATATCTGCCAGTAATATCCAGTGTATGAACCAAGGTTCAACCCAGAATTACTTTTTATGCCAGCACTCAGCGATCAAATTAGTGCCTTTGAACATGTACACACTATATCTCTAGTGCAATAAAACTTGTCTGTGACACATCAAGAGTTTGGAAAACAGCTTTCAAGCCAATAGCCACTGATTTCACACTTACTGATTTCATAAACGTGTATATTGTGCGGTTAGTGCACTGGGCATTACTCTGGATGGTTTACATTGCTTTGATTCTTGTACCTTTTATAAATTCAAAACCAAACAACCCCCTTCTACAGACTAAGTGTTCACACCACTAACAAGTACCACAAAGCTATAAAAAGATGTATACTGTATGCATTAGGGGAGTGGCTTCAGGGTGAAGGTGGAGTAGCAGCCTGAGCAGCAGGGAGCCATGAAGTTGAGCTCCTGTCAGTGTGGGGGCGTCACATGTCCTCAGTGGCAAAAATGGGAGTGGAGGTGGATAGGCAGGACCTAGACAAGCAGACTTGAATGGAGAAGGCTTCACTCCAGTCTGCCTGCTTGGTATATTAAAAAGAGTGTGGAGTTGCTCCAGCAGTCTTTCCCTTCCTGGTCTTCCTTCCCACTCTCTCTCTCTCTCTTTTTTAAACTACTGGTTGATGCATATAGTTTATATGTTTTGTTATTTCCTTGGGGGTGGCTTAGGGGGCATATACTGAGTTGTAATAGGTTGTTGCTTTGATCCTGTCCCATCCTCTTCTATCATAACTTTATTGGAGGACTGGGGCATTGGGGTGCATCCAGGCATTGTGGGAACAGCAGGTGAGAGTCTGATTGCCCCAGCTAATAGAAGAATCCTCTTAAGGGGAGCTGGGGACAAGGCCACGGTCTGGCCTAGCTTGGGGGCCGTAGTCTGGCAGGGAGTCACGCTCCTGGTTGAAGCCCAGCTAGCAGCTGGGAGATGGTGTTCTTAATGTTACCCCTATGAAATACTGGTTCAGCCCAAAGGTGCGGGACAAAGAAAGAACAGAGCTGTGAGTAAGAGGCTTAAATCAGAAAGAGCAGGAGAGCTGCTGTTGCCACTTAGACTGCTAAGCCCGTGCCAACCTGGTCAAGGTATAATTCCTATATGTTTGTGTTGGAGGTGTGAACTCACATGGTGAATTCATGAATTGCATACAATTGTATTAATATTTTATTTTGGAGTTTTGAAGATTCCTCATGTGGAGCACATTCCTCTATGTTAAGGACACCCCACCCAGATGTGGAAAATGTCTTAGATTTTTGCCAGAATTTGAATTCAAAGGGACACTATGGAATTCTATAAGCAACGTCTGTATCAGTGCTCTTGGCTAGGACTTCGGTGCACAAATTGTAGCAATTTATTGTTGTTATAATTGCTCATGATGTCTGTTATATACCTGGGAATAAGAAGACTCATTTTATGAAACTTGTGTTTGCAAGGTTCATCAACAGACATCTAAGTAAGAAAATAGCCCCATAGAACTTAAAAGTGTTACACTAGCATCAGGGGGCATTTGAGTCTCCCAGTGCCCTGGCTCCATTCCCAATGCTATTGTTCCACCTAATAAAGTTGTGGCCTTTCCCTTTAATGTTGGATCTGCTGTTGAGCTGACCTTCAGCAGCGTGGGTCCCCTTTGCCTCCTTCCCAGAATAACGCGAGACACTTGGAGTCTTGCAAGAGCCTCCCTGGAGGGGAGGGGGGGAACGAGTGAGCTACTTCATGGGTGTTCTTCCCTCCCTCCGTCCTCCCTCGCTGGCAACAGGAGGAGGAGGGAGCTGGGCGGCTGGCCTGCTCCTTTCAAGCTGCGTAGCTGCTTTTCGAGGCCTGCTTGTGTTGGCTTCAAGGAAGGGAGGGTTGCATCGGCCCCCTCCCATGGTTTGCTTTGCATTTCTACAGCTCTGCCATCTAAGAGCTGTGACCAGCAGTATAATTCATCTCTTTTACATTTATAATTTAGTTTCTTAATTTTGTCAGCAGTGGGGTAATAGGAGACAGCGCGAGATGGAGGGGGCCTAAGTGCCCCTTTTGCCTTGTCGACAGTGTGTAGGGAGATTCTTCAATCAATTTAATATTTAATCAACAGGGGAATATGATTTAATTAAGCGTAATAAATAAATAAATAAATAAAAAAGTTGGAAGTTAGCTCAAAGCTTACTGATCATTGTAAAGCAGTGGGACAGGGTTTGGAAAGTAGCCTGGATCAGCTGTTAGGCTCTCAGTCCTCCCGGAGGGCAGGCTTGGGAGACAGTGGGGCGCTTTAGAATAGCATATTGTTTTTGTTTATTGTATATATATTTAAATTAATTGCATTAAGTCATTGATTGGCATTGTTTAGAGGTTTTGAATTTTAGTTATTTTATTACGCATCATGAGTAGGGCTAATTAGGCCAACTCCACCCGGGTGGGTGGGAGCCTTTTTGGCCCAGAAATTATTAACAAAAAAAATAAAAAATGGAATTAATAATTAATAATCGATTTTATTAACAGAGGAATTCAGATTCATAATAAATAAATATATAAGTTAATATTAAATATAATTATAAAAATAAATAAATAAGTAAATAAATAAATACATAACATATATAATTATTCAAAAATTATTAATAAATAGTATAGCGTACTGATATACAATAAATGAATAAATAAATAAATATAAGTAAATAAATAAATAATACATAAATAAATAAGGAAAGGTTGTAGCTGTGTATATACATTAGCCTGCATTGTGAGCACTTGTCGCCCGGCACCAATTGGGGTGGTACTAGAATTTTAGAGTTTAGTTCATGGTAAGAGTGCGGGAGGCTAGGCTAACTGTTTGTGTGAGTCGGGCGTGCAGAGGCTCGAACTAGGTGGTAGCAATGGCTTCCCGGAAGGGGCCAAATTAACAGAAAGGACAAGCAGTTTGCTAAGAAGCGCATAGCTCAAGTTACACCACCTCAGTCATCCTCAGACGAGGAGTCCTGGCCTATTTGGCAACAGCTGCAAGAAAAAAAATTTGGCTTTAGAAGCTGAGCGAAAAGGCCCAGCAGCTTAGCGGAGTTCGGCTAGGGAGGCCAAGAGTCATAGAAGGGCTAAGCTCAAGGCCATGGCAGATAACCTGATGTCTCAATTTGCTGCTCTAGAGGCAGATCGGCAGGCCCCTGGGTCGTCCAGGAGGGAATCAGAGGAGTCTGCAGTAATGCCACGACATCAGAGCAAGGATGAGGAGAGAGAGGTGCAGACCCTGGAGGTATTTCAACCGTTGGCAGCGGCTGGGAGTTGTCAGGAGGCCATGGGAGTGGCCTGCCTATGGTCTAGGCGACTCACCATTCAATACAGCATACGACACGCAGGGGTTTAGGGCCCCGAGCAACCCTTGGCCCAGTACAAGTACACAGATGGGTGGCTGGGCAATGCCATATCCGCAAGTTTAATTTCCTGTTCCAATGAGCTCGACCGCAGGTGTGGGGGTGTGGCCTTACCCATCAGTACCTGATACTGGGTATGGAGCGGTCCTTTTGAAGGCTTTGCCATTTGGCGACCATGCTATGCCTTTGGGTGATCACCTCACCCCAGCAACCAAGGAAAAAATATGGAAGGGAGAATATGTTGACCTTTTTGAGCTTTTGAATAGAAACGTAGAAAAGAAGGACCTTGATAGGGAGGATGAAAAAGATAAGGAGAGGCGTAGGAGACGCATACCTGAAAGGACATGGGCTATTTGGCTTCCTGATTTATGTGGGGGTGGTAGTGAGGTCTGACAAATTGGTGTGACGATGCTGTAAGAGCAGTAAGTTTTGGCCTTGGCTCCGAGGACACGGAAAGGGTACTCAGCAGTGAGCATAGAGTTTCAGGAATTTAGAAAGTGGGTTTAGAGCTGTTCTGGCCTGCCCCAGTAGAGCACCTACAGCAGTTCATCATATACTTACATAGGAAGGGACTTGCACCAGGTTCCATACAAGGCCAGATGTCGGTGTTAGCTTTCACGCTAGGGTTCAGGGGTATCAGGACTATACGTCCACTTTCTGTACATGGAAAATGCTTGAAGGTTGGGGTGAAGAGTAAGGTCGGGTTAAGACATAGGGCGCTCATATCCCCAGTATTATTAGAAAAATTTGCAAACAGTGGGCTGCCACCTGCAGGGATGATTACAAGGCGGCGCTGTTTAGGGCGGCATCATTGTTGTCAATTTTGCCGCATTAAGAATTAGCGAAGTAATAGCAGCAGGAAAGGGCGATGCGACTAAAGTTGCATTGCAACAACAGGACGGGAGGATAGTGGACAAGACGGTTCTGATTCATATTTGCCGATCCAAGGCTTATCGCAGATATATCAGGACACCCCCTCACGTCTAGGCAGGTGCCTGGCTCTGTTTTGTCATTGCAGGTCTAGTGGTAATGGCGAAGAGGTGACACATCATGATTATTGGCAACAGTTATGTTCTGGAAAGCTCGATAGGGAGCCAGGTCAGCCTGAGGCTGTAATCTGGGTCTTTCAGCGGGAGCCCAGATAACCTGGAAGGGGATCCGATGAATGCAATGGGACCAATTTGGCAGAGCTGCTGCATTCAGACTGCATTCCCCAGATGTGTTGCGAATACATTTGGGTGGTAACGATCCAGCCAGACATGAAGAATGGCTTTGATCTTGGACGTAATTTGCGACCTAAAATGGCTGAGAGCGGCATGCCTTGCTATTGAGCATTTTATGGTCTACAATCATCACGCGGCATGCGTGGATGACAGTGGCGGCGTGCCCTACTATGAGCATTTTATGGTCTACAATCATCCTGCGGCGTGTGTGGATGATGGCGGCGACGTGCCCTGCTTTGAGCATTTTATGGTCTACAATCATCCCGTGGTGTGCGTGGATGACGACGGTGGCATGCCCTGCTTTGAGCATTTTATGGTCTACAATCATCCCACGGCGTGCGTGGATGGCAGCGGCGGCGTGCCCTGCTATGAGAATTTTATGGTCTACAATCATCCCGCGGCGTGCGTGGATGGCAGCGAAATGTGTCCAGCGGGTTAACACAGCGCGGAGGCTTGTTAACAGGGAAGTATGCAGAGCTGTTTGCAATCGCCTTAGATCGGTGATTGGTCACAAGGAGATCTGCGTGGATAGGCCTGAGCTCTTTCGGAGTGATAGTGTGCTCTCTGATGGAGGCTTGGATGTCTTTATTAAAGACATCAAGGGGGGGGGGCTGCTTTTGGAGCTAATGAAGCTGGTTGGCGGGCATGGGACTTAGCGTTGCTAGTCCCTATGCTGTGGCGGGTAGTGCGGATAGAACAGGCTTCGGTGAGTCCCATCACAATCACAGGTAATGTATAGCTCATCTGACCTCCCAGCGCTGCAGATCATGCGATTACAGTGCTTGGGGGGGAAGATGCACTGGGGCCACACCCGGACCAACAGTCAACAAGCAGAAGGTGGCTTGAGGTCCAGGGGTGGTCAAATTTGGGCCGGCCGGGTTCTCGCTGTCTTCACGACCGCAAGAACTTGGGGCTAGGGACTCGCCCATTTGTTTTGTAAGGGGTCCGTTGAGACCTCTGTGCTTAAACCTGAATTCCGCACTACGGCAGGACCCCCCTTTTACAGAGGGCAAGAATGATTATTTAATAAAGTGTGGCCCATGTTTATCCCATAATACTTGTCTCGCGTCATTATTTCGGGGTAAGGGGGCAAAGGCTTGTGTGTTGTTGTAGTCCTCTTGTTTAACCTCTGCTCCCCGAGGGATGGGCCTGCTTAGCTTTAGGCCACTGGTCTAGATGAGTCAATGGTCTAATTCGAATTCAAGTTCAGGAACATTGTTTTGTGTGCATACCTGCTAGCCAGTTTCTTGAATAAATTATATGTAGGACATACTTCAGAGGCTCCAAAAGAGAAATTTTGAGAAATAAAATATATGAAAAATGAATTGCGTGCATACAGGTCCAGCACACACACACCTTTGGACTGTAGCCAAAACATTAAAGTGCTTTGGCCATATTAAAAGCTAAAACTTTCAAAGCAAAATTTTGGAAATGTGATATCCTTTGATTATGGGCATTTATTTTGGTTTCAGGACAGTTCTGAAGAATTCCATTAAAATGAATATGTTACAAGCAAACAAAGACATGCAAATCTTCACATTTAAGTCAATTGTTGAGCAATTACAGTGCATGGCCCATCTTGTTGTAATTATGGATACCTAAGGTTAGCCTACGTTAGTGCAGTTTATTCAGAAAACTGGCTCATCAGCTTTGCTTGATTTAGCTTGAGAGAAATAAGTTTGTGCAGCATGCATTTCAAATATAATCACTGTTAGCTTGCAAGTGATTGTAACTTTCCATGTATTTCTACTATAGTCCAAAAATGCTGATCAAAGCTATGCTAACCATCCAAAAATGTTCATCGTTTTGAAATGTAAATTAGAGCTTGATTAAGCCAATCACTCATGCAATATGCCCTGGCATTGCCTTTCTTCCACAGCAACAATGGCAACGTTTTTGAGAGCACGGCATCCAAAATCCACTCAAGTAGAGTCATCTTGCCAACAGCAAGAGCAAACCTCAAGTTCAGATTCAGTGGAAAGTTGTTCAGCAGAGTACGATGTATGGGCACAGAGGCGGGGTTTTACAAAATATTTGTCAGGACTCCAAAATGGGGTGAGGAGTGGGGAAAGGGGGGGGGGGGAGAGGAGGAGGGATTGAGAGAGAGAGAGAGAGAGAGAGAAGATGAGAGGAGAGAGCATTTCCTCTTGCTCTAGAAAGCAAGAAAAATGATCTGGATGATTTATATAACTCCTGACAGGCAAAACTGCAGGCAAGTAAACAGTTGTTGACAAACTGTTTTTATAAATGTATTCCCTTCCATGCTTCTGAAACTGGCTTCTCCAGGTACAGCTCCAAGGATCAGCAACAAAAGGAAAAAGAAAAATGTTTGCTCACTTGAACACTAGGAACCCCTGAAGCAATTTATCCACAAGGAACAAGGAATTCTAAAGGCAATTTGTCCACAAGCGTAAACTCATAGTAAAGGCAGAACAAGGATAGCAAGCAAATCTTTCACTGTGACTGTGGCTAAGTGGCTTCCAAGACGGCTTGCTCAAACACTTTAGAACTGAGGGCCAAGTAAAAGCATCAGGTAACAAACATAGGCTGCAATCCCACACACTGTTATTTGGGAGTATGCTCCAGGGAGACGCGTAAGACAATGTACAAATTAATACATTTGTTAACAGCTGCTATAGCGGTATAGGCAGTAGGCGCAGGGGGCAGGAATTCTAATCCCCACTATGTCTCCCGGAGAGGGACCAGGAAAGATCACCTGAAGTGTGTTTGCAACTGATGGAGTTCTATGCCCTGGGCAAGCCACATGGTACCAGAGCACCACCAGAAGAGGCTGGTAACTCACCAATGAGTACTTCATAACTTCAAAAGCCTAGCAGGGTTGCTAAACGTCAGAATCAATATAAAGCCACATAATTCTATTAAGCATGCATAGGAACAACCAGGGACTTCCACTGAAATGTAGGTTCTGTTAAGGTAAAAGAGTTTTTCATTTTTAAACATAATTTTGTAATTTTATTAGTCCTGTTTTCAATACTTGCAGGGCAATCAGACCCACTGAAAACTGTGGAATTTACTGGAAACTGAAAAGATCTTTTAACAGTGAAAATCCACCATGTGACCTCAGTTTTTGGCAACTCTCTTGTTCCAGAATCAGAACATTGAAGCCCCCTCCATACATACCTGAAATTCTACCAATTGTCATTATGCATTTATATGTCCACTCGAAAACAATCATCTGAGACAAGGGCTTCCACAGCAACTCCAGTCCAGACCACAGTTTTCTAGAGATACTAGTGCTTTTTAAAACTTGCATTCATGTCTGTGTGTGTGTTTGTGGAAGAGTTCAAGTAAAGGAAGAAAGAAAAATGACTGGCTGTGTTATTAACTATATGCTTCACTTCTTTGGAGCGGCTCAGCTGGAAGACGTCTGCTAGTACGAGAGAGAAAGTTGCAGTGTATGAATACATGAACTGGCAATGATGGATGAGCCATCTTTTAGAGAGGAGAAGCATCTAATCTATACTCTGAGTAATTGGAAGAACAAGTCAAAGTCATCTCCCCCCCACCCCAGGAAGTATTTGCTGCCCTTTCAACAAGGATTTGAAAAGATCATCAGAAGATGTCACACTAGTGAGCCAGCTAGAGTACTTCTAGGTGATATACTGTACATATGGAGAAACTTGGCTATTTAACTCAAGAGATTTGAAATAATACCATTTTGTATGTTAATTCTGTATGTCTGATTTCTGTAATGGAATGCACTACTTTCCCCATAAGGAGAAGAAACACAGAAGCTCTGGGGTTTGGATTGTTACTGGGGATTCCAGATACCATGTCAAAAAAAGAGGCTGACCTAACAAGACACCTCCTTGGGAGGTAACCACAGAGACTATAAGAAGATCCATGAAGTCTCTGAGAAGAGGTAACTAGCTCAGTGTGTATTTAAATGTAACAATTTGGAATCAAGGGCTGGTGGGAAGAGAGGGAATAAATAGTAAAGATTTGCCATGCGTTGTAACAGCCTAAAAGAAATGGATGGATTGGTTCTGACAATCATCTTTAAAATTATTTTTAATTTAACTTGCAGTTGTTGTTGTTGATGATGATGATGATGATAAAAAGGGGTTGGATGATGTAAATGAGAGGTGGGGAGGCACGAGAGTTTCATAGAAAGAAAGAAAAAAGGAGTGTGACGACGAAACGTTTGGGAATAGTGGGGCTAGGGGGACATGCCAGAAATCAGGATGATCTTGTTGCCACAGTAAAGTTTAACTGGGCCAGAAGTCTTCTTATACTGTAATCCTATCCAGGAGGGTCCAATAATCAGCCAAGAGGGGCAAGATCAGTCTAGGGCATGAGGATGATGAATTGCCTACAAAGATGCTGTATATGTGGGCCACCATAGGAGACAGCTGTAGACGAACACAGAGCCCCAGCACCTCCTGATATTAGCTGTGTCTTAATGAAACCCATAGGACTTCTACAAGTCTCCTTCCCGCCCTGCACTTCCACCTTGTGTACAATGTTTGCATCTCTCTCACACAAGAGATTCTTTTTTGTTAACTTAACATCTCACTGCTTCACATCATGAAAGTTTCACATCACAATAGCTAACCTCCATGGCACCTGGGCTTCTACAATTTTGTGGGCTGAACCGGAATCAGTTCCTATAGAAAAGCATTCCAGCAGCATCCCTGTCTTGTCCACAATGAGCCCTCTGTTCTTAACTGTGTTTCTTGCTGAGCAACTATTTTGTTTCCTTTTTCAGAACTAGTGAATCAGCCTCTGACTGGATGTAGAACTCAAGATAACAAACTGTTGTCCTGATTACTCCAACGTAAGTTTTCAGGGTGGAAACTTTTGCGGAAACTCCACCTAGAAATTAGTGATCAACAATTATGTTAAGAGTAGTTACCTTGCTGAGTAATCTAAGTAATGCATTGGCAGGTAGCTTCTTGATTAGAGAATTTTAAAAGCCTTGAAAATGAGAGGCAGGCATAAAATATTCATAGAATCATAAAATAATGGAGTTGGAAGGGGGCAATAAAACAATTGAGTCCAACCCCCTGCTCAATGCAGGAATCCAAATCAAAGTAGATCTGACAGATGGTTGTCTAATTTTCTCTTGAATGCCTCCAGCATTGGCGCAGTTACCACCTCCCAAGGTAATTGGTTCCATTGTCATACTGCTCTATCAGATAAGATTTTTTTCCTGATATTCAGCAAAAATCTGGCTTCTTGTAACTTGAGCCTACTATTACATGTCCTGCACTATGGGATGATGGAAAACAGATCCTGCCCTCCTCTATATGATGGGAATTTGGAGACTATAGTTCTGTTAATGCAGCCTAAAATAAAATTTGGCTTTTTTTGCAGCCACATCACACTGTTGGCTCATATTCAGCTTGTGCTTTATAACAATTCCAAGATTCTTCTTGCTCACAGTATTACTGAGCCAAATATCTCTCATCTTGTAATTGTGTGTTTGGTTCCCCCTCACTGCCCCAGGTACAGAACTTTGCACTTTTTCCTGTTAAATTTCATTCTGTTGTTTTCAGCCCAGTGCTTGAGCTTCTCAAAATTTTCTTCAGTTTTGCTTCTGATTTCCAAGGTATTAGCTATTCCACCCAATTTTGTGTCATCTGCAAATCTGATAAGCATTCAAATTGCTGATATGGAATAAGAGACATCTACATAGCTTCCACAACAAAGATATTAAGCCACTTTTCAAATGGTTAACAATATAATTTGAAGGACAAAAGAAAAAAGTGTTCAGGTTCCTGATTCTACTGTAGTTCCACAGTCAGGCATTTGCTTCATGAGTAAAGTTCTATTTCTCTTAATACTGTTTTTTAAATATGATATTTATATAGTATTTTTAATTCTGTTATTTTACTGTTGTGAGCTGCCCCTTATGCAGAGAAAGGCAGCCAATAAACAAACAAACAAATTTAATTTATTATTATAAATAATATTCATGTGCCATCCAATCAATTCTGACGTACGGTGAATCTTTTCATCGTTTTCCGGGTAGAGAATACTCAGAAGTGGTTTAACATTCCTTTCTTCTGTGGGTACCCTGGGACTGAGCAGCTTGCTCATGGCTACACAGCCTGGCTCTTTTCCTAAGACAAACAGTGGGGAATCGAACTCCCAACCTCTGGATCTGCAGTCAGATATCTAAACGACTGAGTTATCCAGCCACCTAATCTATTATTATACCTCTGTATACTTTTATTGTAGTTTACATTGGCTTTAACTGTCAAGTACTGTTGTGCATTTTCACTGGTGTGAAAAACAAGTAAGGTGGTATATATATAAAGGTTGTATGTATGTATATATAAATAAGGTTAGTACTACCATAAAAATTGTACAAAATTATTTTTAAAAATTCATATGATGTTGCCCAACCAAGCCAAGCCTCATGATCTCTGATGACTTCAGGACTCTAATGCTGCTTCCCACCCAGCAAAGAGCTTTCCTAGTTAAGCTTTTCCCATGATCTCCTAATACTAGATTTTCAGCTGTTTGGCTGTGTCCAGTAAGTATATTTAAGGCATGCAGTACTGGCTCTGCCTTGTTGCATTTTTTTCACACTTCTTGGCAATACAAATGGGAAAATTTCCCTACAGTCTACAGCTTTTTGGCTGTATTCATGTGAGCTTCATATCTTCCACGTTTGGAGATCATACAAATCTTTAGGCTTGAACTTTAACAAACCCCATGCTGTAGCCCTGTGGCTACATATTTACCACCTGTTCATTTCATTTGGTTTCCGACAAATGCCTTGCATTGCCTGCTGTCATGATGGCAGGGCTCTGGTCGTCACCCAGTGTCTTTAACTTCAGCTGCGACCTGTCAAATTTCAGAAAACCTACACTCCTAAGATCTAGAGGAGAAGCAGGAAACTTACACAGCTTTAAGAGAGTTATCAAATTAAAGAACCTGTTGTAACTATTTGTACATGGTATTTTCTAATGGGATACTCAACATGTTTTTGACTAAGGGCCTGATTACACTGGATAAAGGAATCAATCAGATTCAGCTTTGCTGTGATTTGATTCGCAGTCTGTTATTACTTCTGAAAGCTCAAACAGTGGATACACAAAGACTGCAGATTGAATTGAGATTTCACCATTCATAATTGTTTCCGATGTGAGGCGCATTATTGTCCACAGCTCTACTTCTTTCCTTCCTTCCTCTGGTCCTGCCTCTCCTATCCTATCCCTGGTGAGTTCCCCTCTCAACAGGGATCTGCTTTGTTCAAGAAAAAGTGGCAGTGTTCCAAACACACATACGATGGGAAAGTCTTTCATTTCACCCAGCTTGTTTGTCTTTCATTCCTTTTTTCTTTTAATAGGTGCAGAAGTGGTATTATAGTATATTAATGCAATGGCTCATTGCTGACACAGCAGAAAGCAGCACAGCATAATAGCTGCTTATTAAATCCACATATAATTTTTTTAAAAAATTGGAGGACAATGGGGGAAAGGAATGATGGTGGGAGCATGGCCTCACTGTCCTGAAAAGCACATCCTAAGTGCTTATGCCAAATCAAAACACCACCTAAAGACATGCCCCCATCTTCCTAGGAACATGTGCAGGAGAAAAGACATGACTGAATCAGCTCCCTTGAGGCAGAGAAAAAAAGCTAGTTTGGCAGGAAATAGGCTGGAAGACAGTGAATCTCCCTTGAACATCACACAGACATTAAAATATAGATCAAATTCACCTGTTTTATAGCCAGAGCAAATCCCACTGTATTTATCTATGAAGTTCCTAGTGAGGCAATAATTCCAAAAAATTATTTAACCAAATTTCAGTGTGTGTGTGTGTTTATTCTATGATCTTGCCATTATGGGATGGCCAGTGAGGAACAGCCATATTTTTCTCCCAAGACTTTCTCTTTGCAAAATGTTATACTAGAGCTATGGCAAGGCCATCTAGGGAAGTAAGGAGAAACTCCTGAGGGTTAATTTCAGTGGCTAGACCCAACTCTCAGCTATATCTGATTTCTACCTGGTTATGTTTATTAGAGTCCACCCAATCAAGGGGGTGTACATTATCATTGACTTCCTAAGTCTTATTCCTTCAATGTGTCAACTTTAGTTGGAAGCTATAATTGGCTTTAGCCCACAGTCACCCTACACAGGTAAAATAATTGCTTAAAACTGTGTAAATATCTTGTCTCTGTTCAACATCTTAATAACTTATCAGATAGAGTTTACTTGTTCCTCAAGATTCTCCAAATATCCCACATGGGCAAGAGGGAATGGACTCAAAATGTTATGTAGGTTAGGGTATCTGGACCAGGTTTATATCACACTTAAGACACACCAGTTTCATGACAAGAACCACATGTGTATCTTGGATGTCTGCCTTCTTTACTACTTGATACATTTTGGGACTGTGTTAGTTTTAAAATACAAATGCTTGGAAACATGTATCAGAGCACAATGCACTGAGATGACCAGAAGCCATCTCAGTGCATTCAACAACCAACAAGTAGCAGGGAGAGAAATTTGCTTTTGCTGAGCTTAGCACCATATGTTATGTAGCTTGCTGGCAACCAAATTTAAAACCTAGTTGATTAGTGAAAGGTTGGGTACATCCAGAGCTCCTGGGTTGTATGGTGTGATAAAAAGTACAAATTAGTATTGCCCTCAAGGATTTCACTTAGAGGATTAGAGCTCATAGGAGAGGGCCTTCTTACTTGCGTAGGATTAGAAACACTGAGAAAAATCTTCCAAGCCTCAAACAATATAATATATACTCTATAAAAGTGCAGAATCAGAAATATGAGCTGCATGTTCCCTCCCTCTGCTCTACACAGAAAATTCATTTTGTTCAAGCATGTCTGCATGAAATATTCATGTGCATTTTTAAAAAGGCCTCATGAGATTTGCTCCAGACAATACATATTCAGGTTCTGTCATCATAGAAGTCATAGTGAAGGTCAAAAACTGGCAATTTAAAAGGAAAGGCACATGAATGAATGAAGTGAAATGTTTTAGTCCCCTCAAAATCACAGCTAAACGTAGTATACAGATGACAACTGTGTACTATTGATTGTCATTGAAAGTATGCCTAAGATATACACATGAAGTAAAGTTTCTTTTGTTTCAGTTTTGCAGAAGGGTCACTTCCCTAGTAATCATCAGCAGTGAAGAAGGTATGATGGCCTGTTGAGTGTGCACATCTCTCCAGGCTTTAAAATCAGCTTAGGAAATGTAGCGAACATGTACAAATACAAGTCTAATTGTACAAGTCATAACCCCACAAAAAACTCCCTGTGTGGCCTCCCTCTCCCTTCCCATGTTTCCCTTTCTTCATTCTTATTCTCTTCCATCAAGCACTGAACACAGCTCCTCACTGCAGGAATGGAATATACACCCCTCCTCTCACAGGGAGAAGGTGTGGTGCCATAGTTTTCTGCTTGACTGGAAATGAATTCAGCGACAAATAACTCATTTGTAACATCTGTCACTTCACTCTTCCCAAGTCACAGTACTTTTGTGATTGAAATGCATGTTTAAGGAAGTATAGAAAATCATATTGGAAAAAAGTGACTATTGTGAGAGGCCTACTGTTCTTTCTGAAGAACAAAAAACTTGCCTTACTCAATCTCTGTTATTTCACTGGCCTGATTATAATCTTAACAACAAATATTGAAACACAGGTTTTACCACAGCCTTTCCCCCAGCGTGGGGTCTCAAGGTAATTCCAAAGGAGGAGGCAAAAGAACAGCAATTTCCTTTGCTGCTGTTGTGTAAAACGTGTGACCCACTAAGCCAAACGCAGCTCACTAGCCTCATATTTAGGGTAGCCACTTATGCTGCAGTAATTTGCAACAAAACAGTCCTTTTGTGGAAAAAGAGGAAAGGCATCACTAAACAAGGACAGAAAAGAAGACATTGTTTGGTATAATATCTTCAAATACTAAAGGATGTGGATTTATAAACAATGACCATAGTCTAAGTAGAAATGCAGCAAAGTTAATCACAGTGACAAACACTGATCAGAGGACCTTTGTGCCTGCTCATTCTGCTGTCCATGTTCTACTGATGATGGGCAATTTCAAGGCTCCTACTCTCCCTTCTTATGGTTCCTTATCTTTCAACAGATCTTGGGTTGACCAGGTTTAAATAGACTCTATCTTCTGTCACTCCTTTCCTCTGAAATACTATCCGCTGTAAAGAGGAACCATTGTCACCCTCTGGGATGCTACTTATCTTGTGACCTTCCAGATGCTCTGAAAGCTTTATTTGCACAGTCCCTGTCCAGAAAGAACAGGAAGCCTATCTATTCTTTAAAAGAGCTACTGGGTTGTATGGTGTGATAAAAAGTACAAATTAGTATTGCCCTCAAGGATTTCACTTAGAGGATTAGAATAGAGGTAGAAAAGTGGTAGAAGGCAAGTTCCTTGTAATTGGTCAAGAGATGGTATAAAAGAATTAAGTATGTAACTCTCTCCCCAAAAATTGAATCAGCAGGTGTGACCAGCCAAGGGACAGAGTGTCACATTTTTTACGAATACCCACTTACTGTGTATACTTAAGAGTTCTGCCAATAATGTGAAGAAATCTCTACAAACACTTTAAGATGTAACCAAAGTCATTTAAATGATTCTTTACTACATTGCTAGATCTTGTTCAGTTTTGTTTCTGTAATAGGAAAGGGTACTGTGAACATTACAATCTACTCCTCATTAAGCCAAATTTGATTCATTTATTCACAATCCTAGGCATGTTGACTTAGAACTGAGTTCCATTGCATTCAATAGCACATATTCTTGTGTCAGTGTGTACGTACCAGATTATGGTCGCATGGCTAAATCCAATCAATGTTAATCCAAACTGGGGTAGATCCATCTCAAATTAATGGGACTTGACTTTCTGAATGAAAACCTGTTTGTCTCACTCTAAGTGTGGTTACTTGCAGGAAAAAGCACTTTTGTAAAAAAACAAAAATGAGGCAATATGAGTTAAAAGATGCTTCACCCAGAACTTCCTAACTTTAGAAAAGGATGGTGTGTGTCAATACATGACTGCTATATAGGTACAAGTGGATATTAACAAATTTGACTTTCAGCATAAATATAATTTAACCACTATATTTTGAGTTTCCTTATTAAAACGATGTTCCCCATTAATCCTAGTCTTCATTCTTGGATTAATTAGTTTGCAACATCACAGTCAAATTATGATTGTGACCATTGATTTAGAATGGGTAATCTGTAATGGATAAAATGTAAATGAAATAAAAAATTGAAAACTATTTTCCCTGGAGACTTCACATTTCATATATTCCCAGTTATATTTTCAAAAATGTTTGCTCTGCTAAATCCCTGATTTTTAAACTGAAAATATGCTAGACTGGATCCAGGCTTAGCCTAGATTCTATAAGATCAATGGGAGAAAATATATTGATTAACCTTGCTCTCACTGATTTATAAGGGTCTAACATAGAAATGAATCCTAATCCATTCTGATTTCTGCCCCCTTCATTTATTTTGCTTCTATTATATGTTTTTTTTCAATACTGTTGAAACTTATTTAGAATTTTAGTTAGAGCTATCTCAAAGTTTCTGGGAGGTTACTGACCTCTACATAACAATGGTTCTTAGTTGTATGGACATAAAGAGCATTTCTTATTTATTTTGTCTAGGTCTATAAAGAAGCTATTCCTAGTGGATTATGGCCACCACCTCTGTACAATTATAAGTGGCACATTTCATCAGACCAACAAATGATGCATGTTATTATTATCACTCACTATCTAATAAAGCCCTTTGAATTGCCATTTGATACAAGTCTGTTTGTTTATGTTCTTTCTGTTCTAGCATGAACTTGGCTTCATTTTAGATTTTTCACTCTTCAGGTTCAGATACTATGATTCATTTCCTTTGTAAGAGCCAAGTCATTATCATCTTTTGCAGATTGCTAACTTGTCACCAAGTGCTATACAAATTAGGTTTTCTGACATGGACTATATAAATATCAAGAAGGCTGCTATCACATCATTATCCTGAATAGTTGTCATTAGAATCATAATTGGATATGCAATTCAGTAGGAGCTGCAGAAGTCAGAAACAGGTGTAGTGTGGCCGGTATTGACATACATAACAAATAATTAAAAGAATGCAATTTCAATGTGCCTTTCATAAGTTCATATCTACTCCCTTCAAGCACATGTGAAGTTTAGTTGGTTGTTATTAGTGTCTGAAATTAAGCATGGATAATACTACTGTAGACATGGTTTAAAGCAATTTGCAGACAAAACACTCTACCTACAGCCTATATGTCATGTAATCCTGGGTCTAAAACTATTACATGGAAGTAGTTCCCACTGATTTCCTTGTAGGATTCAGTTTTAGGAATGAAGTTAAGACTGTGATCTGAATTCATCGTCAGAGTCAGGCTATGGTCAGCTCATTGACAATGGTAGGATTATGGTGGTGTGAATAAAAACGTAGCTCCCCAAACAGTTAAGAAACAAATATTTGTACTTAGCTGTTATACATGTATATACTCAAGGAGTAATTTGGTATCTGAACTTCAGAAGATGAATGTTCAGAAGATTAAATACAGCATCTCACTATTAAAAGACTGTTTACTAAAATCACCAGGGGAGGCCTTTCTCTTGGTCCCACCATCTTCACAGATGTGCTTGGTGGAGACACAGGAGCGGGCCTTCTCAGTTGCTGTTTACGGACTCTGGAACTCCCTCCCACAGGAGGCTAGGCTGGCCCCATCTTTGCTGTCCTTCTGTAAGCAGGCAAAGTCCTTTTTCTTCAGGCAAGCTTCTTCTGAGTGACTAATTGTCTAGGAAAGGCTTTAAAACGGGATGATTTATAATTCATTACTTCTAAATCTGTTTTTAGTAATGTCTTTACCTAACATTTTAAATATAATGTCATTAATTACTTTTAAAAATGGAATAATTTACTGATGTAAGCCACCTCCCGTCTGTTTTTAGGAGAAAAGTGGGATAAAAATATTTTAAATAAAATAAAATAGGATAAATAAAATTGGTACAGCCTACAAAATGGTAAGACTTAGTTTCTGGTCTTCTGCCAGATAATTAGAAATATGATTAGAAAACAAACAAAAAAAGGAGACATCAGCAATTAGCTTAATTAGGGCAGATTATAGGACTAACTTAATTTTCATTACTCTGAATGTAGAAAGAAAAGAAGAAACACCCTCTGTTAAAATACAAGCAAGATGTTTACAATGTTTGTGTGTGCAATGTACGTACCAGCAATGAATCTCCTTGGATCATTTTGGTGTGCAAGCCTAAATATAAAACTTTACTGGTATCCCAGGGAAACCCTTTGATAAATGAAGATTCTTTTCAGAAAGCTACTCTAATAATTTCACTAAAAGCATTACTGTCTTGGAACGCCAAGATTTTAGAGGAGTGAGAACTTTTAATAAAAATAATTGTATGCTTTCAAGTACTGTAATTTCCAATTTAGGGAAACCCTTCTCATTCTTTTTTACGTACAAAATATTCAAAAGTGGTTTATCAGTCCAGAAGTGGTTTACCATCTTCTGTAGGTGCTCTGGAATCATTTAGCATGTCCTAGGCCTCACAGGGGAGGCACACTGGAGGACTGAACTCCCAACCCTTGGCTCCAGTGCTCCGATTCAATGAGTTATCTGACCAATGAAGAACTTTTGGCCTCCAGTTATTTTTGACTACAGCTCATGCAATGCCTTATAGTTGGCAATACTGGATGGGCTAACAGAAATTGCGGGGCGAGGGGATCTAGTGGGCCAAAGATTCCCTAACCCTGAATTTGGACCAGGCCCGTAAGCCTGCTTTAGCCAGTTTCCCTTTAGTATTCTGCTACTGTGAAGGACTTGTTGTCATTGCGGGCTGTCAAGTCACCCTCGGCTAACAGCAACCCCTTGAATAAGCAATATCCAACATGTGCTGTCCTCAACAGCCCTGCTCAGCTCATGCAAACTCAAGCCTCTGGCTTCCTTTAGAGAGTCAATCCATCTCGTATTTGGTCTTCCTCTTTTCCTGCTGCTTTCCACCTTTCCCAGCATTATTGTCTTTTCCAGAGAATCTTGCCTTCTCGTGCCCAAAGAAGGACAGCCTCAGCTTCAACATTTTTGCCTCCAGAGATAGTTCAGGCTTGACTTGATCTAGGACTCACATTTTCATCTTTCTGGAAGTTCAGGATATCCACAAAGCAATCCTCCAGTCCCATATTTCAAATGAATCATTTTTTTCCCTATCCGCTTTCTTAACTGTCCAGCTTTCACACCCATACGTGATGATTAGAAATGTAAGAGTGAGGATGATCTTGGCCTTGGTCTCCAGTGACATATTCTTATAGTCGATGACCTTGTCTAGTTTCTTCATTGCTGCCCTTCCAAGTCTCGGTCTTCTTCTGATTTCTTGGCTGCAGTCTTTCAGTCTTGACTTGCAGCAGTGAGGGGCTAAGTTCATGATCATCAACACACATTCACTGAAATATATTCTAATCAAACCAAAGCTTGTAGAGAGGTTTTTTCTTTTCTTTTCTGGACTGCTTCTCTGTATGTTTATTCATCATTACTAAAGTTTGACATTTTCTGTCCTAAATATCCAGAGATGCATATTCAAATAATGTGCCTTGTACAGGACTACTTTCATATGAGCAAAATTGGTTCAGTAGCCAAACCCTTGGTTTTCTCTGGCCACCTGTCAGGCATTTATCAAAATGACCTCTGGACAGAGAACAGGTGTATGTAGAAGTACGATCTCTTCAGATTATTTTGTAATTTGCATTCCCATTCATTTTGAGTATATCTTTGCCATGTGCTTAGTGATTTCATATGGCATAAAAAAAATCACCAATGCAATTCCAGTTTGGATATTTAAAAGTACCATTAGAAACTTGAGCATGGAACATTATTTTATTTTAAGGAACTCATTGAATTACTAATTACTTTGTGGCAGTCACCTTGCCTTTATTATTAATCCCCTGTGTGAAAGTAATTCATTGCACTGTACATTCTTCATGTATTATGTTGTGTGTTAGCACTGCAGGTCAGAAAAATGAAGGGAAATATGCTACAATTCCTGCAGGTGGCCAATTTTGATCTTGCACCTTGATTTGAAATGTTTGCTTCCATTTTCTAACTAACTGCTCTCTCTCACTCTCTCTCTCATTTATATACTGCCTCAGTAGTGCCACAGCACTATTTTGGGTGGTTAACAATGTAAAAATACAACAAACAAAAGAAAAAGATACAATCATAAAAACATAAGAGTAAGCAGACAAGCAAATTAAATCTGCATTATGACACAATGGTACAGCATTTCAAATAAGGCAGCAGGAAAAGAAGCCAAAAAACTCAAGTGAGGCTGCATTCGAAGGCCTCTCAGAAGAGCAGCATCTTCAGCAGCCTCTTACAAATGGAGAGAGAGGGGGCCAGTTGCAGCTTGATTGAGAGCTGATTCCAAAAACTTGGGTACCGCTGCTGAGGCCCAACGTCTTCTTGAAGATCTCCCGGACTCCTTCGGAGTGGCCACATGGAGTAGCATGGCCTGGGAGGATCTGGTGGTGCAGGAGGATGATCTTGGGAAAAAGACAGAGTCCCAAGCCATGGATGGTTTTGAAGATGAGTGTCAAAACTTTGAACCTGGCCCAGAATTCAATCACATCCAGATGAGCCAGGATGAGGGATGTGGTCAAATTTACTCATACCCGCCACCTGCCTCGCGGCCACATTCTAAACCTGCTGAAGTTTCTGGGTCAACATCAAGGGAAGCCCCGTGTAGAGTGCATTGTAGTAGTCAATCCTGGAGATCACCTATGCACGCACCAACGTCCTGAGGGCTTCCTTGTCTAGGTAGGGGTAGAGCCAGGCAACGAGCCTCAGTTGATTAGAAGCTGATCTGGATACAACTGCAATCTGGGAATCCCAAGAAAGAGCTGGGCCAAGGAGAATGCCCAGGTTCCAGACCTGATCCCTAAGCATCCAGCCTAGGGAGAATACCCCGAAACCTATCGGATTTAGCATGATCTCAGAATATGGAAGAACGGTATTTAACCTTTACTTTTAAAACCACAGTTAAGATAAGTCACAGTTCAGGGTTTGGACATAATTTTCTTCATGCTAACCGGGGGATTCTGAAAGTTGAAGTCTGAAAAGCAGTTTCTCCAGGATCTGGTCTAAACAAAGCCCTGTTTTAACCTCTATTTCAATTCTTGGGAAAACTCTCTCATGCAAATTAACATAAAAGAAAATATTGCCAAGTAGGTTAAAAAGTATCCACTCAGAAAAGAAAATACTACCAACTAGGTTAAAGTATCAAGAAGAACTAAACTGAGCACTCTTATTTATTCTGTTCACATGCCTTATTGGCATTCAATCTTCTTGCTATAACAGGAAAAACAGGCAAGCTTCCAATTCAGTTCAGCAACTGATGACAACCTAAGTGATGATTGACATTTACACACAGGAAAAAGAGACAGTAAAACTTCAGCAATTGGAATCATCATTTTTCCAAGAGGATGAGTCTCAGAATGCCTAAGCATTTTGGGGATTCTGGGAGCTGTCCTCCAAAAAAGGAATGGACACTTTTCCAAGCTCTAGAAAACCTTGTATTGACACCAGAGATCTATTATCTCTGACAGAACAGAGGGAGACATGGGCTGAGAAGAAGAGGATTAAACCACCCTTCTTACACACTATAAGTTCCAATGCAGACAGGTTCTCCCTTGCACTTACTTCAGGATAAAGAAAATACACTTAGGGAACAGGGAACTAAACATTAGTAATCACAATTTCTGAGTCTTTGTTATTTATGGAGTGTCAGCTGTGTGTTTAATGCTGTATGTGTGGGGAGAAAACTACTTGATCCCGCCTCAGTGGAAGACTGTGCTGCCTAAAATAACTCAGTTTGGCAGCTGTTCCTCGTGTGTAATCCCTTTTGACTTCCCCAAGAGTTACATATTAAGATGAGCTGTAAACGTAGGCTACTCTCATCCTGCTTACTGCAGTTTTCTGCCGGCTCTGTCTTCATTGGCTTCAACTGAGGATCAGGCTCATTGAGACTCGGACGTGGGGTATTGAATTTTTAAAGGAACAATAGTTTTTCTCAGACAATCCCCTTGCCAGACTATATCAATGATGAATAGCATAAAGTTAACCCAAGGCATGGATGGGCAACTACATGCAGTTCCTTGGCCATTTTACAAGCTCCCAGCATCTGCTCCCACCACTGAATTCAACAGTATCACGAGCTGAAGATGACGATGTTGCTACATGTAGGAGAACACACTGTGTTTTGGCCAAAAATCTTTCTGAAAGATAGGAGGGTGTAGTCTATGGTACAATCCAGGTTACACTGTCCTCTAGACCTGCTGAACCTGCCAAGCCCTATGATAATAAATGGATGGATGAGGGTACTTTTTTGTGTGCTTTTTTTTTTATCACTAGGGGCCACAAGCTAGACAACACCGTTTCAGATCAGTGCCATTGCTCCTTTTCTCTTTAGCTCGTCTTCTATAATATGCACATAGCTGCCTATACACAATCACATACGCTTGCAAACAAACATTCAATCATGACGTATTTCTCACGTTATATCGCATGTATTTCCTGTAGCTTCTTTACAAGCACTTGTATTGTGTTAGAATGTCTGATTGCACAAATACTTTGACAACTGTGAAATGGCACATTAAATTTCAAAGTCCAGTTAACTAAACCATAAAACAACTGTGTGTAGAGACTACACTGCGGACCAGGGTGGATACAGGTGGCTCACCTGGGTCATTTTTGCAGCTTTAAGGTGAACTGTGAGCTCCCCACTTAATTTCTTTTTTAAAGATGGAGGGTAAAAAAAACCCCGATTTCCTTTCCTGGAGGTGGGTCACATTTTCTGCATTGGGAATTGTAATGGGGGTGGGGATTCCCTCAAGGCCCCACTTGTCAAAAATGAAACAGGAAGTACCCAGATGGGCATTTCCTGTTTTCATTAAAAAGCAACAATAACCAGAAGTAGTCTTCACCATGCCTTATGTGGCCCATGACAGATACAAGCTTGAGTTTAAAAAAATGCCTCCCAACCACCAGTTTCCCTGCCTTTGCTGTATACGAGTACTGTACTCTTATTTTCCCTAAATTTGTTCCTTGTTTTGTCCCTCATGACCATTTTTTCCCAACTTGTAGAGACTATCTTGCCAGCCAACAAACATGTCATTTCCACTATGCCATGGGGCCCCTGGCAGCCATCCTTCTCTAGCCAAAAATTCCCACAATAAGGCCATGACCACTGCAGTATGTGGTACTCCTGCCCATCAAATTCCAGTTATCTTACATGCACAGTGCAGATGGATTTTGACTTGCTGTGAAGACACCTGTTGAGATGGAAGGTGTCCAAGTTCTAGCACAGAAATCAAATTTTCAGGATTCATACCCAGCCTGTCCCTACAGACGAAGCTTGCTCACTGAGTGGGCAACTGCCTTTTGTGGATACAGACAGTGGTCTTATTTCCCAAAACACCATTTGCTCCTGTGCAAACAAAGCAAAGCAAGGTAAAGGTAAAGGTTTCCCTTGACAATTTGTCCAGTCGTGTCCGACTCTAGGCGGCAGTGCTCATCTCCGTTTCCAACCCATAGAGCTAGCGTTTGTCCGCAGACAATCCTAAGTGGTCACGTGGCCAGCGTGACTAGACACGGAACGCCGTTTACCTTCCCACCGAGGTGGTACCTATTTATCTACTCGCATGTTTGCATTTTGCATGCTTTCGAACCACTAGGTTGGCGGGAGCTGGGACAAGCGACGGGGGCTCACTCCGTCGCGTGGATTCGATCTTACGACTGCAGGTCTTCTGACCTTGCAGCACAGAGGCTTCTGCGGAACCCTCTTCCTTTAACTTTGCCTGACAAACTCTTGCCTCCAGCATGACCCAGGACAGTACCCACTATTGTTGACTGAAGTGAATTCCTAAGGCAGCAGACACTGGTGGCACGCAGGTACAGAACAGAGCTGCTTGTGCCATATATACCGTGTGCTGCCACCCCCATAGTTGCTCCCATATATAGTGAAGGATGATGGGGCATCACCAGCATCATAGGAATATTTGATTCCCAGTCTGGTTGTCATTTGAATGTACAATGGAGAGGAGCACATTACTGAAGCTTGCATCCAATATCATACATACACCCACCCACATTACATACATACATACATACATACATACATGCATGGAATGTACACACACACACACACACACACTCCATGTGCTATGGGACCTTTAAAGGAAAGAGTAATCGAACTACACATACTTTCATTTTTACACAGCTATAGAGATTAATGTTCTTTTCCATAATTACATCATAAATCCATGGTTTTTAGGAAGTTTTAAAATTGCATTTCAACTGTTTTAAACTGCTTTGGCCAGAAAAGCTTTGGCAGGCTGCAACCTCAACTCTGTTCTGAAAAATTAATAGAAATCAGTCAAACCTTTTCTGAAACTTAAATAAAAATTAACTACACTGTTCTGTACAATTGTTTTGTATAGAGCTTTAAACATGCCCATGCCCAGAAAGAAGGGTTTATATTTCAGAAATGCAATTCCTTATCTCTTCTTTTAAAACTGCTATTAAAGAATAAAAAAGTTTGTCTTGAATTTTGGGTGGGGGATTTAACTAGCAATATATACAAAATTATGTGGGGCATTTCTGACAGAAAAAAATAGATACGGATATATCACTGAACATCATTCACAAGTAATTTAAAATATGTTACTGCGCACAGGTATTTATTAATTGTCACATTACTGTCTGCTTACTAATATCAATTAATTTCAACAGTTTCAATAAAACATAATTTTATTTCAATTGGATAAGTTTTATCTTCATTAACATTCTATATTTCAAATGTCAGAGATTTAAGTCTCAGCAGTAGGCAATGTCCTAGCAAACAATCTGTATGGTGGTCAGAGTTCAGCCTGTTTTATTAAAAACAAAAACTTCTGAAGAATTTAGAAAAGAATATCAGTTCTAAGATTACAGGCATTCCTGTGAGTTGTATCCTGAGTAGTGCATAACAGCAATAAAAAGTTCATATTTTAAAGCCAGCTGGCATTTAGAAATCAGCCATGCAGTAAATAAACCTGAACATCCTGTTTATTTATGTCAGAAGCCCTCAGATGGCAGATGATGTGGCTACTTAAAGTAGTCCAGGATGAGCAAGCTCTAGACAACGGAAGGCCATTTTCTGGCCCCATGATCCTCTGGAAGCTGTACCAGACTCTGCAGTTTTCTAAAAGCTGGACTGATGTACTGATTTTAGTTTAACAAGGTGTGGACCCTCAAGGCCTTGTTTCAGGGAGGAATCATGTCCTTTAAAGACACAGTTCTCCTGTTTTGGATTACAAGAGTTCAAAAACTGGGGGCAACAATTGGAAGAGTTCAAGAGGGGCTGGTGCCTTAAAGTGACCCTTTGCAAAGCTGTGATATGGGGCACTCAATAAGATTTGTACTTGGCCCTATAATTTATTTGCTTTTTTCTCATAACAGAGATTGAGGCCATTTTAACTACAACCAGCTAGCAAGACTGAGGAGGGCCTGAGAACTTCAGAATACAGCACTGGTTACAACTAGAGTGCTCACACTGGAAGAAAATCAAGTTACTAATATATGAGTTACACAGTAGCTTTATTTCCTAATCTGAAAAATAATGTATTAAATAGTCTGCTAAAATGCTCAGCCATGTTCAATTAAGGTATGGGGTAGAATGGGGAAGAGAGTCTGAACTGATTTACACAGGGTCCTGTTTAATAATGTGGTCTTCTATGAAATGCTTAGGCTGCCATAGGAAGTTTGTTCTCACTAAGGAGAGCAACATTTGCTTCAACAGGCTGAAGTTTCCTTTGGCTCTCTTAGAAGTTAAATCTTAACACTCCAAAACAAAAGCACTTGTTAGTTATTAAACTCTGATTTGGAATAACTGAATTCACACTTAATTGTTGGGTGTTAAACAGTCACCAGGAGGAAGTATGATATATCTAGAAAAGAAAAGAACATCAACCTAAGATTCTGCCATTTATGAGAACTCGAGGTAACTCAATGATATCTTGCAAAACATGAGAGCTGAATTTCTATTCCCTTTAGGTTACAAAGAGGTCAGCATCTAATACACACACAAATCTGAATGCAAACACATTTTGAGGACATCTTCACATAATATGGACAAATTTGAATAGGTAAACTAAAATATTTTTAGAAGAATTTTTTTTAATAGAATGGGGGAGAGGAGTACATTTAGAGACATCCTTTGATGAAGTCCTCCTAAAAAGCTCAGGACAGCTCAGTTTCTTTCAGGTATTACACTGTCAACTATAAGATGTTCCCAGCAGTAAAACAACAATGGCACAATGCACCTCAGAATAGCTGAAGAGCTTATAACAGACAAAGTGTGATAAAAAAATTGGTGTTCTTTTGTATTATGAAGCCTACACTAGTTCAAACTCATGGACTAAAAAGGAGGGAAGAACAGTCCATTAGCATACATGAAGAGAAAAGAATATGTGACATTCTGGAAGCCAAATGTGGGTTTGAAGAAGTACTGCATTCTTTGCTCCAAACCAGGAGCAGATTTTATGTCAATTGTAATGCCGGTATTTCAGCAAATAAAGAAAGACAGTATGTAACAATACCTCATGGGGCTGTACATGCTGAAGCTAAAAAAGCCCCCTCTTCTTACCAACAATAGACAATAGACACTGCAAGAGGTACTGGCAAACTTCTTTTAGGATAACAGTATATTGCAATGTAGAACAAAATTAGACCATGTGAGAACTGAGACAAATTTTACCTTGACAAAGCCAACAAAAGAAACCCTAGGCTGGAAGTAGAGATAGGGCCACTGCTTATTGTGGCTACTGAAAAGTAACAAAAGCTGCTGAATGGCAAAATGCACAGACTCCTAACTGTGCAGTAAGATTCTTAAAAAGAAAAACTATACAATATGTTTCTTCATGTCCAAAGGTCAGGGCAAGAGGAAAAATAACGCTATTTTTAATCATGGATATCAAGTACAAGGTCAAAGAAAAAAAATGTTCTTTCTTCTTTCAGGATGTTCTCAGAATTAGATCTGCAGATAATTTTAGGGAAAATAATCTGTACAGATATGGCACAAGTCAAGAATATTCTACTTGCCCTTTTCATTCAAATGACAAAGATTGAGAGACCATTCATGCCAAATGTCAGAAGTGGCGTGTAAATTGAGGAAACAACCCAAAGTTCATTGTAGTGTCCAAAACACAATTAAAAGAGATTTCCATCTACAAAACACAGGAGTAATTAGAAAAGTGGCTAGAAGATTCAAAACTGAACTCCTCAGAGCAATTAGCAATAGAACTCTACATCTAATCCAACCTCATTGTTATGAAGGGATGAATTACAGTTGCCAGCCAGGTCTGAATTGGAAAGACGGAGTATCAGCTTTCTCTTGAGGCGAAAGTGATGGACGCTGAGCTGCTATGATCCCTTGAAGTTAAAAGTGATGAGCCTAGGAAGAGCACACCAAAGCTGTCATCCTGATTAATCAGCGGAGGCTAATCCTCAACAATGACAGATGTTCTTGTAAGCCAAAACCCCCTGAGCCTGCTGACCCTTATTACTTCAGACTCAGCTTCTGTACCCTAAGAATCAGTCCCTATAGACCCCAAGTACTGGCACCAATATGAATCAGAGAAGAAACAGAGCTGGCTTTGACCTTGTGTGCTTAGCTTCTAAAATAACAACTTCCATGGATGCAAGCCACCAAGAGGGCTTCCCTTTTATGGAAGTCCATTTCTGTTATTTTTAACAGGGAGACTGACTTCCCCACTGTGTTACAAAAAAGTCTTCCTTTTCCAGTCCTTTCGAAATTTTAAAACTCTGAACTCTGCAGTCAGGTTCTCAGTTTGGGACAAAGCTGGATATTGCCTTAGATTTTAGCACACTAAAGATCCAGAGCTCAGAACTAGGATATGTTACTTTTTGGATTAAAACTCCCAGAATTCCCACCATACATACAGACATTCCCAGCCACTATAGCCAATGCTATGACGTAATCAATAAAGTAACTTTGGGTGTTCAAGTCCACTAAACTTTTACAAGCTCTGAACTACAATCATAAATGCACATTCTAGGCAGTAACAGTGCAATTTACTTCTGAGTAAGATGTGCAGGACTGCACTGCACACAAGAAAGATGCAACAGAAGCCATTAAATTCTGACAAGGTACCTCTTTGGGACAGTGATGAGAAGTTTCTTACTGCCAGTCTTATTCTTGCCTTTTGAGAACAAGTAAAACCACTTGAGTGTGCTCCCAGGAACGTCTGTCAAATCACACAGTCACAAAGCCAACACTTCACAATCATCAGTATCAAAGGCAGCCGAAAGGACTAGCAGGATAAACAAGGTATAATATATACTACTACTCTCCAGGCAGGGATTGTCTGCCAAAGCCACAAAGTGGGAACAGTGCCCTGCTTAGGTAAAAACCCTGTCAGGAACACAGAAAGCCAGTACTATTTTTATGTACCTGTTACACTGGCTGTTCAACAAATTAAATCAACAATGTAGTTTCAGATGCTCTGTTATATGTGCAGAATATGACACATCAGAAGCAATCACTGGACCCTTCCTTAAAAATAAATAGATAAAAATTTCATCCACAGATGCAACCCAAACAGAGGCATTGATTAACCCAGAAAACCCGTGTCCCAGATATTTCTAGACAGAATCCCATCAGCCTACAATGAATTACATCTATGATGCAACTGGTTGCTTCTAGCTCTCCCTTGCCCTGGATAACAACTGAAACTTATCTAAAATAAAGTGACAGGCTATTGGGGAACATACATGCTTATTTCTAATAGGGTAAAACTCAATCATGATGGCTTTTCTACCTTATTTCACTAAGGAGTTGCTTGTATGACATAACATCTGGCATACCGTTTGCAGTATTCCACATGGCAGCTGGGTCGTACTTTGTAGAAGTGATGGTAGTCAAGGTAGGGCATGGAAACACTTTGAACATCTATATCCAGTTTCATATGCAGGCCTCCAGCTCATGAAAATGAAGTATTAAGTAAGCAGGATTTCACCACTTCAGAAAAACACATGAGTCAGGCTGAGCTTTGAGAGTCAAGCTGATAAGGATACTAAGTAGAACCACAAAAACATATGGCTGATTCTGGTGTTGAAGCAGCAAATATTCAGCTGGATGCTAAAGTATATTTTTGTCAGACGACAGCTGGAAGGCAGAGAGTGAATAGGAAACAACAATGACTTCTTGGCTGTCTGTCTTGGCATTCCTGGCCACATGGACAAGTCTTGTTATATCTCTAAATCAATATCTCCTTCTGGGTTTTAATGGCCCTATTTTTGCTGGCATCACTGCTTCTGTGCTGGGAAGCACAGACAGCAGTTATAATGGAAGGTCTAGGAAAGAGAGTTCATTCTAGTATGCTTCATTTGCTCCAGCACACTGGCTTCTAGGAAAAGATGGTGGCCTAGAAGGCCCCAACTCCTTCATCCAGCTCAGATACCAGCATCTCATTTTGAGTCTACTGCCCATCTCTGATACTTAGAAATCTGAAAATACTGAATTCCAGCCGTTTTACACTACCCACCTAAGATTGTATATGCCCTTTTAAAAAGTTATTTTAAAAAGCTTTGTAAATTGCATTGACTTGTTCTTTATCAGTAATGCCATTGGGGCTAGACCACAGGGTGCTGTTCCAGGACCTTGTGTTTGTGTAGACTTCTAAATAGCCCCCTGAAAACTGATGATGGCACGGTGTCTATAAAGGAAAGTGCTGCAGAGGTGGCAGTTGGTCAGTTGAGACTCAAGCTGCATCCAGACAACATTATAAATCTAAGTAGATCCCCTACAGTGAGTAGCAATCCATTCTCAAGTCAGACATTGCCTTTGGGAATACATGAACAATGAAGACGTATCATGGAGAGAACACTGCCTGTATCATTCATACCTCAGTTCTCTCACTGGCCGTGCAACCACAAGGGTAGCATCTGGTAGATATAGCTCATGGCTATTCAAAAGCCATTGATTTAAAATGGCATACAACTGCAGCTTCAACTGCTCAGCTGCTGCTACTGCACAGGAGATGGGGTAAAATACCTATCAATCGCCAGCCAAATTCTGACACCCCCGCCCCCCCCCACCAAATGAGTATGGCTGACAGGGCAAGTGAGCAGCGCGAGTTCACATTCCCATGCCCTCCCTAAACATCATACTCCTCTGTTAGTAGCATCTTTGTTTTTCATCTGTAGTCATATAGCTCTTAATAGACAGCAATAGTTCTTATTAGCCACTTGATCCTTTCTCTCTTAAGTCTGGGTTAGAATCAGTCTGTAAGCACAAAGTCCAGACTAAATTAAGATGATGCCAAGGCATTTAATGAACAAAGGTGAGAAATTAGGTATTTAACTTTTCACCAACATGCAAAATGACTACTTTATCCATCCTCTAATTTTTCAATTAGATAAGAAGGTAAAGGATGGGAAAAGTTTTACTGGGTCACAACAGGACTTGGTCCACGTGAAAAGTCTTAGGAATATAGTTGCAGTGTACAGCAGGAATGCCATCACCACAAACATGCTCACCTCCAACAGATCCTTAAACTTTTCTGGAGGAACAGTGAGTTGATACTGCAATTCAGTATGCTGGATTTCGAAGGGGCAGAGAAACTAGAGACCAAATTGCTAACATGCGCTGGATTATGGAGAAAGCCAGAGTTCCAGAAAAACATCTACTTCTGCTTCATTGACTACGCAAAAGCCTTTGACTGTGTGGACCACAGCAAACTATGGCAAGTTCTTAAAGAAATGGGAGTGCCTGACCACCTTATCTATCTCCTGCGAAATCTATATGTGGGACAGGAAGCAACAGTTAGAACTGGATATGGAACAACTGATTGGTTCAAAATTGGGAAAGGAGTACAACAAGGCTGTATATTGTCTCCCTGCTTATTTAACTTATATGCAGAATACATCATGCGAAAGGCAGGACTGGATGAATCCCAAGCCGGAATTAAGATTGTCGGAAGAAATATCAATAACCTCAGATATGCAGATGATACCACTCTGATGGCAGAAAGTGAGGAGGAATTAAAGAACCTCTTAATGAGGGTGAAAGAGGAGAGCGCAAAAAATGGTCTGAAGCTCAACATCAAAAAAACTAAGATCATGGCCACTGGTCCCATCACCTCCTGGCAAACAGTAGGGGAAGATATGGAGGCAGTGACAGATTTTACCTTCTTGGGCTCCATTGTCACTGCAGATGGTGACAGCAGCCACAAAATTAAAAGACGCCTGCTTCTTGGGAGGAAAGCGATGACAAACCTAGAAAGCATCTTAAAAAGCAGAGACATCATCTTGCCGACAAAGGTCCGCATAGTCAAAGCTATGGTTTTTCCAGTAGTGATGTATGGAAGTGAGAGCAGGACCATAAAGAGGGCTGACCGCCAAAGAACTGATGCTTTTGAATTGTATGCTGGAGGAGACTCTTGACAGTCCCCTGGACTGCAAGGAGATCAAACCTATTCATTCTGAAGGAAATCAACCCTGAGTGCTCACTGGAAGGACAGATCCTGAAGCTGAGGCTCCAGTACTTTGGCCATCTCATGAGAAGAGAAGACTCCCTGGAAAAGACCCTGATGCTGGGAAAGTGTGAAGGCAAGAGGAGAAGGGGACGACAGAGGACGAGATGATTGGACAGTGTCATCGAAGCTACCAACATGAATTTGACCAAACTCCGGGAGGCAGTAGAAGACAGGAGGGCCTGGCGTGCTCTGGTCCATGGGGTCACGAAGAGTCGGACATGACTTAACGACTAAACAACAACAACAATCCATTCTGATTCTCCTGTAAGGAGAAGTAGAAAGGGGAATAAGAACAAACAGAATACATTGTTTTCCAGTTCACAAGATGTTCTTTGAATAGAAGGATCAGGCGAAGAGAGGTTAAAAATACAGAAGGATAGAATTCATACCAGAGTCAAATTTTCGGAAAGTTAAAAAATTTATACAACACATATATGTCTCTTAAAGCATTCCACATTAATTTTCTCTCTGTACACATTCCTGGTGCAATCCTAGCAATCAATATTGTAGAAAGATAAAGAATATACAGAATATAGTTTTTCTAAGAGCCTCAAAGTCAAAATGGGGATTTTTTCTCCCCTGATTTAAGAAAACTCTTATTAACTGCTCAGCATATTCCCGTGTTTTTAGCTGTTAACTGAACTATTTAAAAATTTATGGTAACCACAAATATAAAAGCCTCTTCCCCTTTCTTTTACAGGTTCCTTCCTCCTGTTTGTAACAAATGACCAGTTTGGATAAGAAGCCATTATGTTAAAATAAGCTACTAAAAGTAAATTTGCATAAATTAAGTAGAAAGAGACACATTTTCCATAGACAGCATTTCATGTGACTGAGGATCAAACAGAGTTGCACAGATGAAACAAAAGGGAGGCATGCATCTCCTTCTTTTAGCAAAATGGGCTATAAATTGCTCCCCTTTCAAAGGCAATGGAAGTGATGACAGGTTTGACAGAGTGCCCACAGTAACTGGAGCACCTTTATGGAGCGAACTTCTTTTCTCCTTCAGAGTTGTTTTTCAGCTTCATTCCTTGTCAATGCACTGAAAAGCATTCCTTCTTCAGCAATATTCAGCAAAACTACCCTGTAATCTATGCACCAAAGTAAGGAAGAAGATTGTTTTCACCCATTTCTCCCCTCATTTCGCTGCTGGATGTTGTTCTCATTTTTATGGGATTATTTTGAATCAAAAAATTACTTCGAGCATTCGGTTTTGATTCAGTCTTTCTCTTCAACCAAAATTGATAGGGCATTTCCAGCTTTGTTCTTAGTAAAGTCTTAGATAGCATAGAAGACAGGTAGTTGTGCAGCAACTCATATTATCTGTAAGATGAATCTCTCTCTATAGCAATAGTTTTGACTAAATCTCTGAGAGAGCCTTTTTCAAGGAGAAAACATGGCTCTGTTCATGGTAATGGGTAGTTAGACAAACTTTTTCCCCCCTCAAGTCTAAGCAATTATTCCTCTCAGGTCAGAAAGTTTTCAACTGTTCCACTGTAGGACATGGCTTACTGTTGCTATGTTGGCAACGACAGAATGAGCAAAAAGAAAACGACATAAAGCAGATCAAAGGAATATTTCCTGCTATCATTTCAGTCACAGAAGCTTCTTTAAAAACACATTAAGAACATTTAAGGCTGCTATATATTAGGTAGTCTGGGTTTTTTTTAGGATTCAGGAGAAACATATTTGTGGTGAAAATGCAACTTTTATATTAATTGGGATTTGGAAATGCTTGGAATGACATTAAATCTGTTTTTAGCACAAAGACATCCTTCCATTGCGGTCAACTACTGTGGTCAAAAACCTGTTAGAAACAAGAAACCACAGAATAATCATCCAATTTTTTTTTTAAATGTAACCCTATCATTTTGGAAATAGAAACAAATTTAATTCTTGCATGCCTATTCTACAAGGAGTGCTCTAAACTGGTGCTTCTCTGTAGCTAGGATTAGGACCATAAGTAAGAGGCCTCTAGATAAGCCAATTTATAGACCAACAGGGAGGTGCTGAAACCAAACAAATGAAGGAATGGTGATGGAAGAATATTAAGAGTAAAAGTCTTCAACAAGGGAAAGAAAAGCATGAGGAAACTAAGGCAACAGGTAATATATCAGGTGAAAAGTCGGTTTGGATATGGAGAGAAGAGGATTTACAGATGTGAGAGGTTATTGCAACAATGAACAGACTTATAGGTTGATACTCAGATGAATTTTGACATGATTGTCAGTGATTGATTCCATTCTGGAATTAACCCTTAACTGGGATAAGTGCCAGCTGTGGCAAACATGGGCTTCTGATTTTATCCCTAGAGGGTTGCAAAGTTCTATAGGACTCCTAGGGAGGATAAAGCATCCGTTATCTGATACATATGACATAACAATATGAGTTTGTCAAATTTGTTACATGTTTTAAAAGCAAAGGCACATCTTCTTAGATATTAATGCATTTAATAAAACAAAACCGATGCAATAAATATAAGATAAATTTAATACTATCATGAAACAAGCAAGGTCCAATTAACCCCACCTCCCGGTTACACAGTAGTAATTTGCAACAAGAGAATACTAACCATCACTGTTAGCATTATACTTGCTGCAGCCTAGAGGGGGCAAAGTCTTTTCACCAGTTTGGATAGTCCTCTGCTGTTTCCCTCATCTTTCCTCCTGAATAGACCAACAGCAGCAAAGGGAAGATACTGTGCAACGAGATGGGAGGTTAGTCCTCTTCTCCCCAGACCACTGTTCTGACCATTGGTGCTGGTCTTACTGCCCTAAGTGACAGGCATGGCAGGGGGAGGTTAACATCTCGTTCTCCAGACCCTGATACCCTTATCTAGTTCACATAGCCCTGTGGCTTAAAAAAAAAAAAGTAAATGAAAACATGGCAAGGTTAGACAACACATCGAATGCATAGATATTCTTCATAGTATGCAGTTGTTCCTCTGTTGTATTCCATGTCTGAAACCCTTCAAAGTCATGCATTAAAAATGCTATATCTTATTTTCTTTTTCCCCCCATATTACTTTGTTTCTTTTCACTAAACAAAATCCTGTTGCTTAGCGTAGTGAGTCACCATAGAGTAGGCCCACTGAATCAATGGAGATTTAGTCATTCACCTCCTCTGTAAATTCCATTGACCCAAATTGACCTACTCAATCCGCAATGTACTTTAGTATAGCAAGTCACAGTTAGAATAGTCCTATTTGAATCAATGGAACTTGCAAAGAAGTTAACTCACCAAATTCACATTGATTCAACAGGCCTACTCTCATGCAGTTTACCGTGCTCAGCAACAGGATTTGGGCCACTGATACTACTTAACACAAATGTCTTATCTATTCTCCAGAACAGAAATATTCTGTTATAATTCACCACTTGTCTTCCTGTCTAAAGAGAAAAGACCATCACCTCTGGCTCCACGCTGTGCTAGCTTATTAGGACGATTGGACCAAGATTATTTTGCTACTGGAAACAGAAATGCAACCACTTCATACCATCCTCTTGTCAAGATGTATATTACTCCACATTTCTAAATTATTCTGGCACAGATGGCAGACATTCCTTCAAGTACACACAAAAATAAATTAACTACCAACTTACTGTCTTTGTATGACACACAAAATAAGCTGCTTGAGCTGGCTATCCCCTCCACCTAATGACAGAGCCAGGTTAATGTCAGAGGTACACATTTTCACTTGGTATAAGCAGAAAACACCATTTGATCTCATAATTAAAATAACACAAAGCTCTCCAAAATCCTGTAAGAAATGCCTTAAACTAATAGGCATCTAACAAGCAGAAACGTTATCAGGCTTTTTAAGTGCTAGAAAATGAGACAAATAGTAAAGGCAGTACATAGAAATGTTATTCGTAGTTTCAAATATTGTCTTTTAATAATGTTAACCACTGTTGTATACTTATTATTTTCAACTTCAAATACTGTCTTTCATTGTTTGAAGCCACCATGAGTCCTTTTCAAGGAGAAAGGCGGGGTAAAAATTATTTTAAATAACTAAAATAAAATATAGGGAACTATGAAGTTGAAGTTCTGACTCCAGCTTTGAATTTCATTTTGCCATTAGCTCAGTGTCATTGCTGTCTAAGCCTCAGTTCCCATATCTGCAATGCAGAGGGCAAGATACCAACAACAGCTTAATTTACAGTATGGGTGAGTAATTGGGATCTCTAGACATTGTTGAATTTTAGAAGTTCATGAAGAAGGTGAATAAACGGGGCGTTCTGCATGGCATTGGTGGAAGACACAAGAGAGGCTGATTATCTGAGTTGTTTGGAGGTTTCTTTGAGGTCTGTGGCTTTTTGCTTGCACTACATGGTCTGCCCCAAGCACAGGGTACTAGGAGGAGGGGACTACAGTTGAGAGAAAATGAGACACTGACTTGGTTGTGGGAACATCTGGCTCCTTCACTAATTCCTTCTGCTGTACAGCTATTAAAGCTGTATTAAAGCTGTATCTTTTTTCACATTTGCCTATCCTAAGTAGAAAATGCCAGCTGAGGTTCAATGCACTCCACCAAAGGATACAAACCCATCTTCAGAGGCCATCAACATATGATGAACTTGGCCTGGAGAGCGAGCTGGGTGGCAAACTTGCTGTTACGCAACCTCTTGCGTGTGGCTTTCCTATTTACCTTCCTCCCACTTGTACGGATCTACACTGTTCAAGCTTTGCACTATCATCTGACTAAATGGCACATCAGCTTCTGGAAGCTGCTTTGTCACCCCTTGTTCCTTTCATTCTGAACTTGTTTTCAACATTGCATGAAAGCACTTGCTGATAAACAAAGTCAAGATCCTTTTCCAGAGTACCTGCTGTTGAACACTGTGATAAGAAAAAGCTAATCCAAACAGCAGGTTAATCTAGGGTAATTCTTCCTATCACATCCAGTCAGCACAGTCTCCAGTCTCTGTTTATCTTTTTGACTATGGCTCCAGCCATATCGTTTTAAAATTCTGCTTCCTATTGTACTGGTGATGTTTCCAAAAGCATGCCAATTCAGTGGTGCAACCACCTTTCTATCCATAGAGTTGCAGCAATAAGTATTTTAAGGATAAGAAGGCTGTGTAAACTCAATTAAAGGAAGTATAAAGCTAAAGGAAGGAGAATGTTTCTGGCTTCTGAACTTAAAAAAACATTTGTTACTCTGCTCTCTTCCATAAGCATTGCTGATCTTGTATTTTTTACTGTACAAGCTTCTCTAGTCACTATTTTGTTTTGTTTTATTATTTATTCATTCGATTTCTGCTTTTAATTCCACAAAGTCTCCTCCTGATGAGTGTCTATAAATAAAAACTGAACTATCTGAAGTAGCTGAATCTTTTAAAAGTACAGTACAACATAAAAAGCAGCATCAAATCAAACACAAAGCAGAGTTCAAAACCAATTTACCAGGATTGATTTGATTTAAATAAAATTCATTTAAATCACAACTTAAATCATGATTTAAATTTTAAAAAATCAGACTTTTGATGATTTAAATAAAAATCGATTTGTAAAATTTAAATTGTGATTTAAAGCAATTTGATTTTTTAAAATCATAGATTTTTATCCACCCTGCGACTTGCTATGTCCAAGTAGTTTTACCAAGGAGATTTGGCTACACCTTTGTGAAACACTCTCACCTAGACATGGTTCAAAAATAAACTACAGGATGTCGTAACCATCACCGTTCATCCAGTTTGGCCATTAATGAAGCAAGAGGAAGTGAATTAGGAAATACGACAGAAGAAGGATGGGAAGGAAGAATATGTTGAGTCTAAGATTAGTTTCACAATAGTTCGAAACCGAGCAATGTATCATAATATACCATTCCTGCATATTAAATAGATTGGCTTGGATCCAAAGGTGGTGTCACCAAAGAGGAAAAAAATGTCACTCATCTAATGCTGGGTCCCCAATTTTCAACAAATGCCCCTACCTATGGCAAACCCCTGCACAGGTCAAAAAACTCCTCCAGATGGCTTGGCACAATCCAACACATCACAGAATTCAGTGTGGAGGGCTGCAATGATTATGAGGGAGTTGGCAGAAAGTGAAGCCCACTTTTGTGCAGGCAAAAGTTCTTTAAGAAACATTCTCCTTGTTTAAGAAACTAAGCAAAGTCTAGTTCTTTATTTTAGTCTATATTTGCTTATTTTGTCATAAACTCATCCCAGATTGCATAAAGCAGATTGATGTGGGGTTTTTTTTTTTTTTTTGCTATACCATAGCTTAGATGAATGACTCCTTGGACTCAGTGACTGGAAACTATACATGATTTGTACAAATTTCCACAATATAGTTTCTCTTTCTGTATTACCATGAGCTTCATTAACATTTTTGTCTCTGCCCTAGCTGAGGGCTATACATGAGCAGAAACAAACTCTGTGCAAGCGTCCTGAACAGCCTGAGGAACTGCTACAAAAACATTGCTGGATGTGTGATTCTTCACCTCAATTCATCCAATAAAGCTGGAAACATATAGAATTGTAAGGGAAATGGAAATCTCATGAATCAGCTCTTTGGAAGGGAGAACCCAGCACTAGCTTCTGTGCCTCCCTGCTCTGCCTTCCTTGTTGAACAACTGATGGTGACGTTTCAGCCTTTTCTCTGTGTGTGTTTTTTAACCTGCTCAATATATGAAGATGAAAACATTTTTACTCTCACATTTTGGCTATATATTCTGCTACTTTTTCACACAAGAACAGGTGTAAGTTAATTTTAACATAGCTTTTCCCCTCTGATGCAGCTACTGAGTCATCTTCTTGAATGAGTGCTCAGTTTTTTTCCTTGAATCAGTGATTACTTTGAGATACTTCACAAATTCCATTTGATTTTTGGCATGATGTTTCCTTCCTTCCTTCCTTCCTTCCTTCCTTCCTTCCTTCCTTCCTTCCTTCCTTCCTTCCTTCCTTCCTTCCTTCCGTCTGTCCTGATGTACCCATTCATTAACTTGCATGTTCAGAAAAAGCAGTGCATGTTTAAATGGAAGTTGGAATGGTTGTTGTAATATTGTAAGTTGGAATATTGCTCCTTCCCACAGGAATAAAAATGCAAGAGTTTTGAAAGTTATCATGGCCAAAGACATAACTACCTAATTTCTTTTCTGCATTTGGAAAGACACAGGAAAAGTGTTAGAAATGTTCTTTCTCCTGTATGCATTCTAACATGGAATATATTTTCAATGAATACATGGAACTTGTTTCTAGTTTATTTATTTTAGGTGTGATAAATAGTAGCTCCATAATATGAGTCCAAGGAGGTTTAAGGGTAGCTTATGCCATAATAAAAGCAGAAATATATGAAATATATTTGAATTCATCCTCTGAATATTATTAAGCAAACATAGTCTTAAGCAAAAGAATAATAATAACAAAAAATGAGCAGCAATGTTAATACCTGTCCCCAGACACTTGTTGAAGTGATTTTTCAAGAATTTTTATACTTTTCCTAAAAGCCACAACAGACTAGAAACCATAAACTTTCCTGGGGAAGGATGTCTTACAGTATGGGTACCCTTATTGAGAGGCTTTTGCTTCTTATTCACAGAACTTCAACTGCACCAAAATACTGAATATGGAGGAAGGTCTCCCTACCTGTGTCTTACAGTACAGGTGGATTTGTGTGACCCATTTAGGATGTCAATAGTAAAAAAACAACTGACTCCTACCCAGAAACAAATCAGGAGCCAGCAAAATTAAATCATAACTAATTGATCTGTTCCTGTTTGTTCACTCCCATTGATAACTGGACTGCCAAGTCCTGAACTAACTGCAACTTCTAGTCTATTTTAAAAGGCTGTTCAGCATATAGCATGTTATTATAATCTAGCCTGAAGGTTACCGAGTCACGTAACACAGGGCCAAGCAGACATTACTTTAAAGACATTGCTGTTAGCTACAACATTTTTTTGTCATTGTTTCCTCCGGTGTAAAGTCAGGGGGCTGCAAGATGGCTTTGATTGCCATTTTTGCAATACTAGTAGCAGGAACAGTGGGCCCAATCCAGAAAGATCCCTTAGCACAGGGGTCCCCAACCCCCGGGACACAGACCGGTCCCGGTCCATGGCCTTGGAAAGACCGGGCTGCCGGGACAGATGAGCGTCGAGCAGGAGGTGAATGGGGAGCGAAGCTCCACCTCCTGTCAGTGCGCTCCTGTTAGGTTCTAATGCCACTGTTGATCTGACAGGAGGTGGAGCTTCGCTCCCCGCTCCCCTCCTGCTATTGCTAGATCAGCTGTGCCTGTGGCATTAGAATCTAATAGGAGCCTGCGCTCCTATTAGGTTCTAAGCCGCTGCTGATCTAACAGGAGGCAGAGCTTCAACTGCAGCTCACCTCCTGCTCCTGCTCACTGCTCATCTGTCCCGGAACAATACATGTAATGAACTCGATTCAAAGTTATCCTCCAAGAACCTACTGCATAACAAGTACCCCCCCCCCCCCAAAGTCCTTGGGAGAATGGTCTTCAACTAAACCGGCCCCTGGTGTCAAAAAGGTTGGGAACCACTGCCTTAGCAGGAGGAAGGGTTAAAACTCTGTAAGCCCCTGTACTAGGGTCCGAATGCATCTCTCCCTCTGCACTTATTCTAAAGTAAAACAAAAAACAAACAGAGCTGTTAACAACATCTTTAAAAAAACATCTATCTTAGCCCAGGTCACCATTCTCAAGGAGTGTCTAATTTGATGAAAAGCACTCTCACCTATGGCTGTGATACTGAATGTCAGGAGCAAGACCAAGTCCAGGAACTCCCTTGTACACCTATGACAACTCTCAAACCACACAACTTCTCCTTACAGGGGAGTGCAATCCCATCCACCACAGGGGGGACACCAACTGTCAGATTAATCCAATCACCCACCATTACCATGTCTGTTCTCCCTGAACTGAGCTTCAGCCCGTGCAACTCTTCAAAGCTTTCACTGTCTTTTGGTATGTTCTTCTAAATACTGTTATGATCTCATGTGCACCAAAGACTAGGAAATTACCTGTAGTTTAGACCAGTCCTACCTCAATTTTACTTTTCACATACAGTTACAGGGTCATAAAAGGTATTTCAAGAGACTTTGATCCTGAAAGATGAAACAGCTTTCACTGAATATGGCAAGGAAAACTTTACTGATCGTACAAAGTGAAATTCTGTTGGTACTTGTCTAAAAAAGAGAATTATCACTGGGCATAATATTCATTACACAGTATAATCTGCTGACTGGACTCCAAGGAATCACTTCCATTACATTTCTGCATTACCTACTGCAGCTGAACAGAAAACAAAAAACACCCAAGCTTGTATGCATTTATCAAGTCAGCAAAGTCCAATAAAAGGTACTGCCTTACCTACTTCTGGTCTCTCTATCATCATCATCTAGGAAAACTCAAAAGCAGTGAAATTGCAATGGTAACTCAAGTCACCTCAGATATAAATTTAACATATCTGAATCTCAAATGTTTTACACGGATGGTGGAGAAACTTAACAGTAGTAACTGTGATTCTGCTAACTTGCCTAATAGTAGTCAATTGCACTTTACCAAGAAACACCACATGCATGTGGTTTGGGGCTACATTCATATGGTTAATAAAGAAACACTCTGAAGCACAAAAGAAACAGAGTCCCGAGACGCATTTATTTAATGTATTTTTCTTCCAATTAGCAGGGCTCCCATAGTGATGTACAATAAAATACGTACAATTATTAATTATCATCTGAAGCAGCTCAATCATATGCATGTTAACTTAGAAATAAAGTTATGTGCGTCAGACCCTGAAGGAAATTCAAATAGGCCATATAGTTCAGACAGCCATTGAACACAAGCAAAATGTCCATGCCAAAGCATGAACTGTATCTAGGCACTGATAGTGTGAACCAGTGGTTCCCAACTTTGGGTAATCTAGGTGTTCTTGGACTGTAATTCCCGGAAGCCTTCACCACCAGCTGTGCTGGCCAGGGTTTCTGGAAACTGCACTCCAAGGTTACCCAAGATTGGGAACCCACTGATATGAACCATCATCTCCATTTGAAACTATGGGACTCACCAACAATCTGGTCCATCTGACTCATGAGATAATTTATATTGCAAGATAGCTTTGATTGCTATTTTGCAATCATAGTTGCAGGAACATTGAGTCTAATCCAGACTTAAGGACATAATTGGATAAACAACAAAGGGCTCACCCAAACAAAGCACTTGTTTCCGTTTTAAGTATCAGGTTTTGCATGGCTCATAACAGAGATGCCCCTAACATCCAAACAACATTTCTCCTATCACGCTTTATGCATTCCCCACCCCCAACAGGCTCCTGCACCTTTTTTCCTCCAAAATCCCTTGGTTTATTCTTTGGTATTGCTCTCTACTGGAGGGAGGAGCTTCGTGCTATGGCACTTCCTAGGGTTAACACCAATGGATCAACCAACGAATCATTTGAAAATAGCCCCTTCTCAGGCAACCAGATTAGCCAAAACAATCTTCTCAATAAATGTTTTTAGTTCCAATGGTACTGCCTTTATTGCTTTTCTCTTTACCCCCTCCCTTTGCTTAAACCAGATTTGTCCCAGAGTAAGAAGATCTGATGTTAGGCAGTTGCAGCATCAGGCTGCAACTGGTGGAGGGAGTGTCATGGGTTGCACAGGGCCAGCAGCTGCCAGGCTGCCTGTCCCAAGTAAACAGAAGATGTTGCACATAGCCTTGTGGCCAAGTGGTGATGGTGGGAACAAATGCAAATTCTCCAGGGAGACCACTGACCAGAAGTTGGCTTTGCTCCTTCCAGACACTGCATCAATCACCATCCAGAAGGACTCTGCTTTATTTTAGATTCCTACTAGACAATGAAGACTGAGGCCCAGGCAAATCTAGCAAACTTTAGACACCAAGCAACACACAAGGAGATGGAACAAGGCGATAAGCATAATCTATCAGGAAGAACCCCGAAAATCAGATTAGCTTTTTCCTCTGCTGGACATCTAGCATCTAGCAATTGACCCACAAACAACTTGAAAGACGATGGCTTAGTTTTTACACATGGGTTGTTTGGTATAGTCTCTGATCTATACTGAGTAGTATCCAACAATCAATGTCTGATCATGAAAAAAAGGTATAATATCCTGGCAAACATCTATTCCTCAATACACGCTTAAGAGTAGGCAAACTAAATATTTCTTTTTCTAGGTAATATTGTAGAAAGATTTTTTTTAAAAAGTCATTATACATTCCAGTTTTGCTGTTGTTTAAAACTCCTGGCATTCTACATAGTTCAGATAGAATTTCAATTTGTGCCCTATTTTCTTTTCACTTGACACAGTAACTGAAGTTGCCCTACTGACACAGTTAAGTATCATTTGAATAGTGCTGACATATGATCGTGGATTAAGTGGAGAGACAGAAAGCTGTGATACTTGTACTACCACTACTATCACTCTAATAAATGTCATTAGGCTCTTTCAAAATCTTTGGAATAGAGATGTTGTTGCTGTTTTTTACTTACACGTTGGAACAGCCTATGAGCACAAAGAATACGGTGCTTTGTTCACAATACCTTTAGACAGAGCAAACAGAAGGAAAACAAAGGCAGGTATATGTTGGAACTGCTCAGTCTCCTTTACTCTGTAGAAATAATGGAACAATACAAAATTAGGCATGTGGTCTGTAAGTTAAAACAAGAATAAGAGTTTGGAGTGTCTTTATTCAGACCACTAAAATGGTAAAAAAGTGGCATATAAATGGCCTTAGCTTTTATGTTCTCCAAGACTCTTCATCAGCTAAGATGGTATAAAAATTAGGGGACAGGGAATGAAATGAAGATATGTCCTGTGTATACCACTGTGTAACACTGTAGCTGCAATATGAAGACTGTGGGCTCAACAATGGGGTGTTCAAATGTAAGTTTTCAGCTTGCTGGGTGCAGAGATTATGCTTTCTCACTGTCTCCACTGAGCAGACTGGTAATTGAGCCCCAGGGACTTTTTTTTTTTTTTTTAACAACTCAGTGAACTCCAACCTGGCTTAGTACACAGGCAGAGTAACACGGCAGTCTGTATTTCAACAAATCTGAGCATTAAATTTTAGTAGGACCCTAGGGTTGGTTTGTTTAAGAAAGAGAGATAGTTTCAAGCCTAACTGTGAGTGTGACCTAAAGACAGGTGGTATTTGTGGCCCACATTATGGTACCATCCCTCTTGGATCAAGGAAAATAATCATCTTCAGATAACAGGTCCAGTTTTGTATGGCTAATGTATGCAGTTTCCATATACATCCCAACCGTACCCAGTGTGGTAAAGTGGACAGAGTGATGGCCCAGGGCTCAGGAGACCAGAGTTTGAATTCCCCACTCAGCCATGGAAACTTACCAGTGAAGTGGAACTGGTAAAACCACCCCTTAAATATCTCACCTTGAAAGCCCTGTTAAGATCACTATAAGTCAGCTCCAACTTGACAGCATGCAAAAACAAGAACAACAACACCCCAAAACAGACAAAAACAAGAAGGCCTTCTGAGATTTTCTCTATGTGATTTTAAGTTCATGAACACAGGGTGTGAACTGTGCCAGCCCCCCCACCCCCCAATTCCTGAGGGCTTAGCAGCTGAGGAGTCCCTAGGCAAAAATCCCGTGGGTTCCAGCCTAGTTCTGTCACTCACTACAGCTTTTATTAAAGGCACAGCCCCAACTGCCCCTTCCTCCATGTTCCTAGAGGGTTGGGTTTGTGGCAGTAACCCCCTGGGTGCAGTCTGTCTGACTGGGGACCCAACTGACTTCACTGGGATCCCCAAAAGTCCAAGTGCAGAGAAGTGGGTGGGAAGTATGGTTGATAAAGATGAGTGATGGGGATCTGGCTCCATGGAGCTGTTCCTCCCAAAGCCTCCTTGGTCACATGTTGCCATTTGCATCTCCAGCACTGAAGCAGGGTTGCGGTAGTTCGGGTGGCAAGAACACCGAAGCTGAGGTGGCGCAGGATCAGGTGAGGGATGCGCTGCCAAAGCCTCAGATCTCTGACCACTTCTCTGGCCAAAGAGGCAGGGTGGGAAGAGGTGGCTCCACTTGTCCTCTATTCTTGTTTGCATCTCCACAGAGGTACAGACAATGGGGTTCCAATGTTCAACTGCCTCTTCCAGCATCTCCTCTTCATCTGACATAGTTGATGACGACCCTGAGCCTGGCAACTCCTGTCGCATCCTCCCTCAGCTGCCCTGCATCAGGCGGTGGCCTCTCCTCCACCTGCAGCAGCTCACTGTCCCCTAGTCTCCCCCAGGCTTGTAGAACAGGCCAGAGAGCCTGCTGGGGGCACTCAAGGTGATCCTCTCATACAGTGGAGCAGGAACATGTCACTGGGACATCCCCTGAACATCACCCATGTAGCTAAAGGTCTGCAAAATAGGACTTTGTGCATGTACAAAGCTGTAAAAACAGAGGTGCTCTACATGAACGGGAATGCTAACTATGCAGGCTCCTCCTCTGTATGTAGCATCTCCTATGCATGCCTTGAGCTGTATGTACAGAAATAAAGAAAGCCAGGAGAACATGCAATTTTATGGGTAGGGCCAACAGCATGGTCCTTCTCCTATGTTCTTTATGTGTTTAATGTACATGTGGAAAGATTTTGAAAGGGCATAATGACACATTAAAAGGGAAATTGTTCTCCAATTTGTATGGATTGTGTTCCAGGCATTTCCCCCCGAGCAAAGCAAAGAATCTGTCATCAAATCAATTTCTACTACACAAGAAATGTCTGCATTGTATTTCAAGCTGCGATACTTCAACCACTGGCTGTAATTCAATAAATATTAATAGCTAAAAACATTAGGGGAGGATGAGGCCAGGAACATGGGAAAGATATATCCAGAGGTTCATCATTCAGACCCACAACTTTGGCTAGCTATAATTTTTCCTTCAATTTTCTTTTTCACATTCATTACGGAGAGGGACTGACATTTTGAAAATTTACAATATGTCCGGCAAAGAACTTGAAACCTGAAAGAATGCAACATTTTAAATAACTTACTCTAGTAAAAGGTGTGATTCTAACTGTGCTAAGTTGCTTTTCCCAGCAGATAGCTAGCTAAGATGCAAAGCAGTAGAAAGTCCTTCAGAAGGTTATACAATTTTCATAGGATTTCATGTAAATAATTCTAATGCTATAGATTTTACATACAATCCCATATCTTTCTCAAGTTACATCCTGCATATAAATTGCTTGCATATAATTAACACACATATTTCTATCTAAGCCATACAAAGAGAGATTATCCACATTTCCATTTTCCTTACAAAATCTATATAGGAATTGACACACTGAATGTTAATGATATAATGAAATGTAATCAGAGGCTAGAGGAAACACACATCTTCCATTTACCACCTTTTCTGAACATATTTTTATATCTGCTCTCTGATGGAGACCTAATGCCAACTTCAAATATGTGTGTGACTGCAATCAGCATCACATGACAACTGAAATAGAAATGAAGACAGAAGGTTGGCTATAAATTTTTACAATGTCAGCAATCTTCATATGGATTACAGAAAGGTCACGGAAATAAATTTCATTTGAAGTGTTATTTGATACTATTATAGCTTTATTGTTCCTGTGCTGGGAAACTGAAATCAGCGCTACGTCAAAATAGTCCAGCAGAATTGCTCTCACTAAGAATATTTTGCTGTACACAGGAAAGCAGGACTGGTAGGCTTTTGTTACCACTGTGGCTCCTAGGTTCTCTCAATCTTCTCCATATCAGATTTGTAAGCCTACAGAGAGCATAAGTAACATTACTGTGCCTTTTCATTCAACCAGCTTGCCAGCTGTTTATTTTTCACACACAAAAATCTGTTTTCCAAACAAAATACTGCATTATAAGTAAATCTTTCCACTAAAACCAAGCATACATTCCAGCTCCTGCCAGTTTCAAGGGAAGTTCTCCCATTCATGTGAATGTTGCTCTACCACAATTATACGTTTGCAATTACAGGCATGCACACATGGTTTGAAGTTGCACTGCAAGTACTGAGGCTTAAAGAGCATTCAAGGAAACACAGTAAACCATGGTTTTAGCTTTCTCCTCTTGTGTCAGTTTTTATGCATGAAGGGAAGGGATTAGAAGCTTCTGGTTGTTAGTTTACACACGACCACAATTTGCTGTTTTATGTATTACCAGTCAGATGGGTCCACATTCATGTTAGTTGGGCATGCCTAATTTGTCCCATCTTTTCACTGGGTCTACTTTAAATATTATTACCTCTGGAGCCAATCCTATGGTTTTCAGAAACCACATTTCCCGCACAACTGGTATCAAACTATTGTTTGGGATGCTGATTTGCAAGCTAACTACTATTATTCATGTGTTTGCAGCTGTTGTAAAAGCATAATAGCCACACCCAAAATATCTACCACTGTAGTCATTCCACGCAATATGTATTAACAGTAAATGGCCACTGTAGCACCATACACTGACACCATGTACACGAACTAGCACAGTTGACATCTTAATTTTGTATGCCATTTCTGACTGTTGGCAGCCATGAAAGTGACTATGGGCTTCATAAAAGTAGATACCTCTTTCACACAGTTGCCAACTGACATTCGTCAAGTCAGATATAGCTTACTGCTTGACCCATACACAAACTTTAATTGCTAAGGCTTTCCATATACCTCCATGTTATTTTTATAACAGCTTCTTACCTTTGTCTGGAAGCTAACAGGAAGGAAACAGCATACAGCACAAAAGTAGGAAGCATCTACTTAGCCTGCAATAACCTCACATTTTAAAAGATGATCATCATCATCATCATTGTATGCTGTCAAGTCAAGTCAAATTTACAACAACTCTTTTCATGCCTTTTTAGATACTCAGAATTGGTTTATCATTCTCTTCTTCTGGGGGCATCCTGAGATTGTGCAGCTTGCCCAAGGTTCCACAGGTTGTCTCTTCTGGGATACTCAGCAGGAAACTGAACTCCCAACCTCAGACTTCGCAGCCAGATACCTAACTTGTATTTTCAGCTTAAAGCTTTTACTGCCAGAAATTAAGCTTTAGAAAAGTAACATCAATCTTCTAGAATGTTAAAAAAAAAAAAACACCATACAAAAGCTGGGAAACACTATCAAACAATTGGAAAAGGAACATGCTCATCTGTAGGCAACACAAAAGGGAGAAGAAATTAGGATGCCAAGACCTGAGAGGTAGGCCTAACTGTTAACCTCCCACTCACCCATTCACTTCCCTTCTGTAAATATATGTAGTGTCCTGCCATAATACAGTCTCTCTCTCTCTCTCTCTCTCTGTGTGTGTGTATATATATACACACACACATATATAAAATGGCCATATATATAATGGCCAGAATTAAAATTTCTGTGTCTGGTTTATCTGAGAACGTGTGTGTGTATATATATAAAATGGCCAGAATTAAATATATATAAAATGGACATAATTTATATATATAAAATGGCCAGAATTAAAATTTCTGTGTCTGGCTTATCTCAGAAGGAAAAATACTACATTTACAACTTGTTTCTAAAGGAGTTGTTTGCATCTATGAAGAAGATTAGTATGTTAGAAATAATCTCAGGGAGATGGATTAGAGGGTAAAGTATAGGTGAGGTGGACAACAGTGTGTGATAACCACTATTTATCACACAGACACCTTTATAAGGTTTCTCGTAGTTAAAAACTACAACACGTTCCCAATCACGTACAATTGCTTCTGTGTGGCTTAAAAAATAGTGTTCTGGCTGAATCACAGCAGAGATCTTAATGTATTTTTGCACCTATAATGATGCTGACAATGAAGTTTATTGCTGCTTTCACAAATAATCCTTCCCCTTCCCGCTGCCACACACATTAACAAATGCTTGCCAGCAGTCTTCCAACAAGACCACCCTGCAACTCCAAACATGACCAAAAGCCACATTACAAACGAGAAAAAGAGAGAGAGAGAGAGAGAAAGAGAGAGAGAGAGATGCTGCCAGCTCAAGCTGCAATTCCAACATCCATCTAAACACCTTTTGTTTCCACTTATTTCTTATGTGCAATTGGGTGCAGGACTGCATCTTTTATCATGACAATTCAACAGTATTTAAGCCTGCCTGTAGGCTCCAGTAAGTATTAAGACTGCAATAATCAAAGTTGCACTCTGCAGTGAAGGCAGCAGTACCAATAAATGGGTAAGCAGGGAAATCTGTTGTACCAATAAAGTGAAAGTTCAGCCACACATGGGGCTATAAAACTAGATAGAGCTTCTGAATGGAAGAACAAAAAACAGTGGATTTTGTAGTACACAATGCTAGCAATTGAGTAGGAGTAGGTCCTGTTACTTTAATTAGGGCAAATTTCCACAGGGAAGAGGGCGTGAAAGCTAAATGATTTGGAGTGGGCACAGCCAAAGTCCTAACATTTTCAATGCCGCCATGTTCCATGCAGCACTGCAGCATGAATACACAAATTCAGACATGGGTCAAAACGACCCCACACTCCTTTAGAAAATATGTAGGCATATATGCTCTGTGACTTCCAGTACACCTAAGATAGCCTACAGGCAGATCAAAGTTTGGCACACAGAACAGAATTTGTAGCCAAGCCGGGCTCCAGCACTTGCTCTTGACAGATACAGTTGACCAGTTCTGGGGGGAAAAAAAACAAAAAAAAACCACTCACAAAGAACTCCAGGAAATGAAAAGAGAGTTTGTTTGAACCAAAAGGCAGTGAACTGCAGCCTTTCCAAGTAGAAGCAACTCCATCTATTTATTAATGGGATATACCAGCAAACACATTCAGCATTTTAAAAGAGCTTATATCAGTTTAAGATGCTAAAAGGGTATCTTCTGCTTACAAACTGAAAACAAAAATCACTCACAATTGCTACTAATCAATTACATTTATCACACTAACAGGAACATGTTATTCTTTTCTAGGTTAACAATCAAGTCAAAGGTCTTTCACAAACCATTCATTTGGAAAAAGTTCAGTATAGAAACTAAATATGTAAGGTCATAATTCCACTGTAGATCTGACTTGGAAATGATTGCTAATTCTCATGGTGAAGGAAACGTCCTTTTAAAATACGCATGAAAAATGCCAGATTTATAACCTGTTCATCTTTGAATACACAGCAAAATAATACTAACTTGTCTAGCCTGGCACCAGCAATATATTCACTGCAATGAACAAAAGAACAAAAATCAAATTGCATTTCTTTTTATGATTCTTGGAAAGAAATTATTCTGAAATCCTCATACAAATCTACATCTGTTTCCTACAGCCCAAATTTGGATTCAAGCCAGATTCATTTTTAGTATGGAATTTCTAGGATTGAAAACATAACTTGCTGTGAAAAATTAGCTTTCTAGCAGCTTCTATGGTAAACCACATTTTGATAGTCACACTATACAATCCCGAATATTAACAAAAGAGGTCAGGATACCAGATAAGAACAGCTAATTCTTGTTGTTATTACATGCTGTCAGGTTGCTTCCAACTTATGGCAACCCTAATATGGTTTTCAAGATAAGTAAAATGTTCAAGGAATGGTATACCATTGTCACCCCTCAGAAGTTTCCACAGACAAGCAGAGCTTTGAACCCTCCTGAGTCCAAGTGCAGAACTCTATCTGCTATACCACACTAGCTAGGGCTCGCAAGGTTGAGTTCCCAGGACTTTCTGAGCATCAGAGATTGTAACATAATCCATGTATCTCCAGGCTTTTCTTTTCCCTTTGACTTCAGCTACAATCCCCACAGTAGCTGAGAGAGAAACGGACTTTTCCAGGAATAGGTACCTCTGTTGCAATGCAAAGTATCTGATAGTGGTTTGGGCTTCAACAGGAAAATGAGAGCAACCTGCTTTACAAATAGCTCTTCTTCTTCATTTATTGATAAGGACTAATACAGCAGGTTGACTTATTGGACCCTTCTTGGGGAGGACCAGCTATAGAAATTGTCATGAGGAACTTGCACACTTCCAAATTTACCACTACATCCTATATACAATGGCTGAGATCCTGTTGTTTAGTGCAGTGAGTCACACTAAAATAGATCAATTGATCAGTGGGGATGTGGCGCGACTTTTCCACAAGTACCATTTATTCAAATTGGCCTACTTTAACTGCAATGTATTGTGCTAATTGTCACAACTAGAGTACCCCCATTTGAATCAATAGTACGTCTGGAGGAGTTGGATCACCAAATCTCCACTCACCTAGTGGGTCTACTTAGCTGCAAATTACTATGCTAAGCAACAGAGTTTCAGTCAATGAACGGTTACAGTTTTTTGAACTTTAATTTCTATGCCAAATTTCAAACTAGAAATGTTGCAAATTAAGAGCTATTACCAATGGGTTTTTAAACCCATATGTCCCAGCTGCACCTCACCAATAGCATTTCTTTTTAAAATGATGCACAGTATGATGTCATGGTCTCCTCCTCTGACAAGCAGAAGCTACTGAAGTGGAAAAGCAGCAAGGAAACAAGGGATGTACTGATGTGACTCCTCCAGTCGTTTACTAGATGTTGCTACAAAAATCTAGACTGAGTGCCATTTCTCAATATTTCTAGACGTCTGATATCCTTCATATTGGAAAGGTCGTTATTATTAGTATTTTTCTACATAGAAATAATTTACAGCCTGTCTTTTTTTTTCTCCTGATAGCTGAAAGGTTTTTTTTATCATTCTCCCCAGTTTTCTCAGAAACCATCAAATTTGATAAAATATGGTCCCCTTCCCCTTCTGTATACCACCAGTACTAGGATCTTTAGAGCCTTTTTGGAAGGTAGGCCATATGATTACAGGAAAAAATCTGGAAGCAGATGGCAAGAACTGCAAACACAAAACACAGTTTTAAGATAAAAAGATTAGCTTCTCTAATTTTCAGGTTCATCAAGTGACATGCAGAAGGCATCCCTGAGACCAGTCTACACATTTTTTAAAAAGTGCTGAACTACCGGTCATCAAAGGTAAGCACACACAGACTTAACACAAGTCCTGTGTGTCCACACACCAAGTTTCCATCGAGTACCTTTCTTTTCCTTTTTCTGCCTTTTGCAACCCTGTTCTTTGCAAAGGCCTTGAATAGTCAGAAGCATTTGCCATTCCTGAACTGCCTGAGTGCTATATGGCAATAAAATTATTCCCAGAAATGAATGGATTAAGAAACGGGTGGCACGGTTTGTGTATTTATGTAGTTTAGAAAAGTAGCTGTCCACAGCCAATCACTTATTTCTCCAGGTCTTTTTCCTTGGGTATACCTCGTGGTATAGGAATTGGCAGCCATTTTCTATTCTGTGCAGGGACCACAGGCAGTGGCAGCAGAATCAGCATGTGTGTGTCTGAGAGGAAATTAATTGTGAATCAGCCAGCTGCCTAGCTTTGGAAAACAGAGAAGAGGGAAGCTGTAGGAAGCAGCAAGAAGGAACATTTCTAATAAGGGGGTGGGAGCTATCTTTGTGCTTCTCATTTCATTTGAACAGTGAATAAATGGTTGAGGGGTGTTAGAGTGACTGGACAGTATGCATCTCTGTGTGAGTGTACAGATGGATCTGAAAAGTGCTACAATAAAACTTTAATTGATTTATTTTTAGATGTTCGTATTTCTCCTTTCCCCCCCTTAAGATGATTTAAAGTAAAAAAAAAACATTAAACAGTTAAAAAGCCTTTACTTTTAGACTAAAAATTAAAACACAAATGCAGCAGCAGCAACAAGAGCAATACAAATATTTATAATATTCAAAGAACAGAGACAAATGTAGAGAAACATATTGTAATTAAATATTGGAAATTTTATTAAAAAGGAAGGTCTTTAACTGCCTTTAAAAGTTTGTTCACGAAGACTTTCCCTGGAAAGGGAGTTCCAGAACTCAGTATTAGCCGTATTATGCCTGCAACCATGGAAAGACTGAACTGATATGCACATAACTCTCTCCTTGCCAAGGACCCACCTTATCTGAAGTCACCTAGGTCTTTGCAGGATGAGCACAAATATCTGAGTGATTTCAGGATGGGACAGGGACAAAGGGTCAAGGCTTCTGAGTGTCCCCAGGCTTCCCAGCCTATTTAGGCATTCATTACTTCAGACAGAATGCCTGAATGTTATTTAGGCCTACTCTAGTGTCTCAAGCAGAGGTATTCCTTATCATCTGTTAAATCAGGAGTGAACAACAGGCAGCTGTCCCAGGCCAAATGTAGTTCCCACAGCACTACCACACAAAACTGTGAGAATGTTTTTTACAAGAGGGCTTTCGCTTATTTTTTTAAAAAATGGGGAGCCATTGGAGCAGGCCTCCAGGGTTCAATGATGAACCTATGCAACAACTGGATCTCTAGAAATGACCTACCTCTGAGTTAAATTATTCTTTTAACAAGAGATGCCATATATTGATCCTGGAGCCTTCTCCATGCAAAGGCGGTGCTTTTTAATCGAGGCATCATCCTTCCCTTGCTTGTTTGACAGCTTCACACACGGCAGAATCTTGGCTTATGATGAAGGAAATTAAGTAGATATCTTTGGTCTTCCAGTATTTCAGGTACTCCATATTCCATCAACCTATAACAAGAGCTGATGTTCGCATCCTGCTTCAAGGTCTAGTGATGTTGCTAGACTGTTCAACAGGGCACAGTGGTGTTGCCTAGGGCTACCGAGTCGGTGGTTAGAAAGGCTTTTGTTGGCACTGGGACATGTTGCAGACTGTATAATTACTGTTCTTAAGCTTTCTCATGTGCTGAGATTATTAATTAACACATCTTTCAAAGGTAAACAAATGAACTGTTTAACTTGAAAGTCTGGTTTTTAGGCAGGTAGAAAGGCTAAGTGAAAAAACTATCCTGATTCTCAGAAACAGATCCAAATATACACACTTGCTTTCAACTACCATAAAAGACTTAGTGAATTTGACATAATTTTGACTAGTACCTCCCTGGGAAAGACCCTGATGTTGGGAAAGTGTGAGGGCAAGAGGAGAAGGGGACGACGACAGAGGACGAGATGGTTGGACAGTGTCATCGAAGCTACCAACATGAATTTGACCCAACTCCGGGAGGCAGTGGAAGACAGGAGGGCCTGGTGTGCTCTGGTCCATGGGGTCATGAAGAGTCGGGCACGACTTAACGGCTACACAACAACAACAACAACAACCTTACATTAGCTAGCCAGAAAGCTCAGTGGTTTAGCTATCTGGCTGTGGAGCAAAAGGTTAAGAGTTCAATCCCCCCCCCCCCCCCCGTGTCTCCTGGGAGAAGAGCCAGCCTGTGTAGTCATGGGCAAGTTGCACAGTTCTGGGGCATCCCGGAAGAAGGGAATGTACCCTTGTGGATGACATAGTGGATAAAGTGAGGGGCTAGGGCCCTGGAGACCAGGGTTCAAATCCCCATTTGACCATGGAAACTCACTGGAGGAGCGGAAATGGTAAAGCCACTCCTTAAATATCTTATTTACTCTGAAAGCCCTATCAGGGTCACTATAAGTTGGTTCCAACTAACTAACCTTCCATTAATTTAAGGCAAAGCTACACTCAGCCTAAGCAGAAGAGTTTAAAGAAAAATCTGCAAGTAATGTTTTAATCTCAGACATTTTTCTCCATTAAGAAAATGAGCTATAATCAGAAAATTCTTTAAATTAAGAGCAGCAAAACAATATTTTAATATTATTGATTTCAGCAGAAACTGCAATATAATCATCTTAAATGAAAAAACATCCCTCATTTATTCTCAGAACAAATTCTATTAGATATGTAAGGCAGAAAGAAAATCTACCCGGCTTCAAAACTAAATAGGTATGTGTGTGTATATATGTATGTGTATATGTATAAGTATATGTATATGTAAGCTAACTATTAACCAATTAGACAGTTCAAATCAAGATTCGCCAGTAGTTGTCCATTCCCCACACATGATACCTATGGAAAGCCTGGTACACTGAAAAATATTTCTGTTCCTTTCAAGCACATTAAAGGAGCAAATGTTTTGTCTGAGCCAAGAAAGTTATAGTTCACTGGAGCGAGAGGGAGATTTGGGAATTTTTCCAGGAACTGTTTAATAACTTGGGATAACTTTTACTTTCAAGGCTCTAATAAAAGCCACTGTTATTTAATGGGGGTGTCCAGACTTTCTCTTGCTACTATTTTAAAACTACTACTATTTGAGTCTGACTGAATTTTAAAACTTAAAAACAAGAAACTGAATTCTAAAACATTCTATATTAGCATTTTTGTGAAAGCAGTATTGCAGAAGTTATCATATGAGAAAAACTATGTGAACATATGAAAAACATGCCAACATTTGGTAGGTTTTACATATGTTTAAGGGACGTGGTGGCGCTGCGGGTTAAACCGCAAAAGCCTCTGTGCTGCAAGATCAGAAGACCAGCAGTCGTAAGATCGAATCCACATGATGGAGTGAGCTTCCGTCGCTTGTCCCAGCTCCTGCCAACCTAGCAGTTCGAAAGCATGCAAATGCAAGTAGATAAATAGGTACCACCTCGGTGGGAAGGTAACGGCGTTTCGTGTCTAGTCGCGCTGGCCACGTGACCACGGAAACTGTCTTTGGACAAACGCTGGCTCTATGGCTTGGAAACGGGGATGAGCACTGTGCCCTAGAGTCGGACACGACTGGACTAAATGTCAAGGGGAACCTTTACCTTACATATGTTTATATGTCTTTAATAATTTTTCTGTCGGAACAATATTCCACTGTGCAAAAACATTTGTAAAATAAAATCTGATATCACTTGAAAATGTTACAACTCATATTATAAAAACACTTGTCTCTGAAAAGCAGCAACATGTGCACTGTTTCCTCATTTCAAATGCTTTCTTAAACATCTGACTAGCAAGAACAGTTGTAATGAGACTTATTCTCACAAGAGGGCAGACTAGAGAAGGTTTTTTAAAAAAAAATGGAGAAAAAGGAAGTTTTACAGAATCATAGACCTTTAAACAAGTGGTGCCATAGGAATTGAGGCACATATGCAGGGAAACTAACAAGATGTTTGTTTTCATGACATTTTATGTGCATCTAATAAGAATGCAGCAAAGTTTCTCTAAATAAAAGTCTCAGCAAGGAAAGTCTGCAATAATGCATTTAATCTAAAGGAGAGTTTTGAGGTCATATTCTAATCTAAACAATTACTGCATAAGGCAACTCAGGTTGTTCAAAGGCAGGAAATCAAACAACCACCCCTCTTTTACATTTATGACTGAAGGCTATAATAGTAGCTACTCAAAATCGCACATGTGAAGCGTTATTGAACATCTATCTATCTATCTATCTATCTATCTATCTATCTATCTATCTATCTATCTATCTATCTATCTATCTATCTATCTATCTATCTATCTATCTATCTATCCCACCCAACTAGTGGCAAAGCCACTACTCTGGGCGGCAAACAAATCATAATAACACAATACGAACAACCCCAATGACACCCACATAATTGGTAAACGTGAAAAGTAATAAGACAAGGGAGAATATAATTTCGAATCACATTCAGGGCACAGCTCCTGTCTTCCTGTGCACAGCTTACCTAGTTACTTCTTATACCTAGTACTTCTTCTACTCTAATAATATTAAGTGCATAATTAGATTATATTATGCTGGTAATTTAATGAGCAATAATTTTATTACTTTTGTGGTATAACTGTATTCTTGGTTACTTTTTTTAGTTACAGGGCTGTAGCTTCTCTAAATGGGAGAAAAGGAATATCACTTGGTTTCAAGACTGTTTCCTGTATCAAAGACTCATCCTTTCTTGTAGGTGTTATGGCAACAATGAGGTGTACGGGAAGTGAGTGTTTTTTTTAACCTAACACCAGCAGCTTGTAGCATTCAGGGGGTTAAAAAAGTAGCTAATTACCTGAGAAGTAACTTAGAAATTGTAACTAAAATAATTTCCTTGGCAGATGTACTTAAAATTATAACAGCAAATTTTTAAAATAGCTTTCTAAGCTCTGATCCTGTGAAGAGAACCTCTTCTTTTTGTTCCAATCTTTTTGATACTAAGTACAGTAGTAGTTGAGGAGACTGAGCTACATAAGAAAATCTGAATCTCCCTTCTGCCACAAACTGCTAACCAGCCACAGGCAAGTCACACTCTCTCAACCTCAATGTTGTTGTTTAGTCGTTAAGTCGTGTCCGACTCTTTGTGACCCCATGGACCAGAGCACGCCAGGCCCTCCTGTCTTCCACTGCCTCCCGGAGTTTGGTCAAATCTCAACCTCAATACCCCATTTGCAATTCAGGGGTTAATAATACTGACTTACCCACATGATTGTTGTTAGGATTACAATTAGTAGCTCAAGGGAAGCTCTTTGAACACCTGCATGCACTGTGCATATCTTAAGCATCGTTATTTTGAGATACAGAGTTAATAGGATGAATATTCTAGATTTTAGAGTGTATGGACAAACACCCTCTTTCACAAGTTTGTATAAGTGCCTCGTTTGGCTGAAAAATGGACTATAAATTGAATAAACAATAGTAGCAGTTTGTATCCTGCATGTTTGCATATCAATAAGTCTTCCATCAAATTTCAAATAACTGAAATTTCAAAGATTTTAGAGCTCACATTAATTGCCACGGCAATTATTGAGATTCCTTCCAACAGAACCGAACATAAAGAAACAAGAGGAAAGATTGTGTTCTTTATACAGCAGTTTTTACAACTTGAACCTATAGATCATTATAGCCATGCTGCATAACAGGTGTATTCATTTGCACTGCAGCATTCAAGGTCCGGAAAGCTAAGAACAGATATTCAGCTTTCCAGGTATGCTCTGTCCCACATGTAGAGCTTTTTCCCTTGCCCCTTCTTAGTGTTACCTAGAGTAAGCTGATGACTTGTGCCAATTTCCAAAACTATACAGAACGGGATGAAACTCAGAAAAGCACAGCATTGGGACAGTCAGATTTGAGGATCAGGAGATCCCTGCCAGAGACAATGAGGTCGAAACCACATGACTTGCTGAAAATACAAGACCAAGAACAATTATGCTACAGCAGTGGATGCAGTCTGCATGACCGGTTCCATGTTCTGCTGCACCAGCTTAGCAGCTCATACAAACAGGCCCTACTGCAAGTCACAGACCACATAACTTGGATATCTGTTATATATGATACATGCAAGTAACTGACATCAAGACTCTTTGAAATTTCAACACTGTCCCTCACTCTTCCAGTATAAAAGCCACTAATTTTCTGTGCTATATCACACACAAAAATGGAGGCCATTTAAGGTAATCACCCTATTTTTTTTAGCACTAACAACAACACTTGAGTTAGGTGCTATTAATATTTTTACTAATGATGTCACCTTTGGCACTTAACTCACACAAAAATGGATAAAAATATCTTTTGTAAAAAGATATGACAGTTACAAATTTGAAGTACTTGTTAATGATGTAGCAATATTCTTTGAATCTGAAAATACAATTTTATTACTAAAGAAGCAAAACCCTTTTATATCTGACATTTACCTGTACTGTATTGCTGAAATGTTAATACAAACAAATATATTCTCTTCCACTTTTAACATGGTGGTTGCAGAAGGGCCACAAACTTTTTTGAAAAATTGCTCCTAACAACAGTCTGGTACACAGAAATTTAGAAATGAAGATCTTCCTGCCATGAAGACAGGGAAAACAATATTATTTGCTGACTTTGTGTGGAAGACAGAGGAGCAGGGCCAGTCAAAACAACTAAATCTGGCAACCTAGGCTTTAGATGTGATTATGTCACTTCTCTGCATCTCTGCCTTTTGAACAAGGCAAGCAGGAAGTGCACAATATGCGCACTTCCCACTCTCTCCACACTAACATCACATCCAAAACAACTCTCCAGAGTGGTCTCAGCCATCTCATGCAACCTTCAGAACAGGTTTAGGTCATCAGAGGATGAAAATGGGAACTGTACTTGTTATTAAACTAGAGTATGACCTTTCTTTTCTTTGGAAAAAGAAGTGTTCTGGCAATTGGACATGGCTTTATCTTTGGCACAAAACGAAAGGCCAAGAGAACACCCTCTGCATATCATATGTTCTTTTGAGGGAATAAAAGCAACAGAGTTGGACACACGGAACTCCCCTTCATCAGCACAAAAAGGAAACACCTTGCAGATTATAAAGCAACTGCAAGAGCTTATGCAACAGCATTTCCTATTCCCAAAATGGCTTTTTACGAACTCACACTAAAGTCCTTGCTTTGTGTGTGCGTGTGGGAGGATATTATGGCATTTAAACGTTTCTTTTGACAGACCTGCACATGATGAGATGGGCACTGAGGTAACAAAATTGTCTATTAACGTAAACAGAAAGGCAGGAGAGAAATATTTGGAAGGCAGAATGAGCTGCTAGGAATATGTGCATTCCCTTTCCACTGTGTGCCATTTCTCATTTATAGGTTACCCTCACCCACTAAGTCACAGTGGCTTCCAACCTTAGGCAGCCCAGGTGTTCTTGGACTACAACTCCCAGAAACCCTGGCCTGCACAGCTGGTGGTGAAAGCTTCTGGGAACTGCAGTTCAAGAACACCTGGGTTACCCAAGGTTGGGATCCACTGCTCTAAGAGGTAAATTAGCCTGATGAAGGGGGATGTCTATGAGGCATTTCCATGAAATGCATGGAAGGTCAAGCATCCCCCTTCCCACTCACCGATTATCTCCTACAAATAACTTCCCTATTCAATCCTTTATTACTTTGGCAATATGGGGTTCAGAACGCAGTAATGTGTAACTCTTCCCTTGTTCTCACCAAACGCTGTGATATTAAAAACAAGGAAAGGGTACCCAAATACTTCATCACTATTACTGCTGTGCTAAAAACTAGAAACCATTTCCTCCCTTTATTTAAATTTCTACCTGAAGAAAACATGGTATGGTGGATGAAAGATATCTTTGCTGGATGGGATACGATTCTGGAGTTACGTTTCATAATCATTTTCCTAGAACACATTACAACAAATAGTAAATCAATTTAATTTAGGCAATTCCTCATTAGGATGGTTAAAGATCAATAAGTCTGAATTGCAAAAACTCCCCATTTATAATTAATAACTACAAATTATTTTATTATATTGCTGGTGGGCTGAATATAACTCTGCTTTATTTTAGATGTACTATCATCGTCTTTTTAAAAACAATCTTAATACCCTGTTTCCCCAAAAATAATCCCTACCCCAAAAATAAGCCCCAGTTAAGTGAAAGCCCACCCTCCACCATTGTGCAGCAACCAGAAGATGACATGACTGTATTTGAATAAATGGAGATTGTTGTACATGAAAAAAATAAAACATCCCCTGAAACATCCCCTGAAAATAAGCCCTAATGTGTTTTTTGGAGTAAAAATTAATATAAGACCCTGTCTTATTTTCGGGGAAACACGGTATAATAGACGCTTACTAGGAAGCGTCTATTATTCAAATGATATGAAGTTTGTCCTCAAATTAAAAGTGAAGCAATTTGTTGTGGAAAGCATACCATCAAATTCAAATATTCAAATGATATGAAGTTTGTCCTCAAATTAAAAGTGAAGCAATTTGATGTGGAAAGCATACCATCACACTTTAAAACTGAAATCCAGTTCACATTTATCTAGGAGTAAGCCCTATTGCACACAGTGGGACTTTACTGAGTAAACATACATAGGTAAAGGTAAAGGTTCCCCTTGACATTTAGTCCAGTCGTGTCCGACTCTAAGGCGCGGTGCTCATCCCTGTTTCCAAGCCATAGAGCCAGCGTTTGTCCAAAGACAGTTTCCGTGGTCACGTGGCCAGCGTGACTAGACACGGAACACCCTTACCTTCCCACCGAGGTGGTACCTATTTATCTACTTGCATTTGCATGCTTTCGAACTGCTAGGTTGGCAGGAGCTGGGACAAGCGACGGGAGCTCACTCCGTCGCGTGGATTCGATCTTACGACGGCTGGTCTTCTGACCTTGCAGCACAGAGGCTTCTGCGGTTTAACCCGCAGCACCACCACGTCCCTATAAACATACATAGGAATGCACAATTGGTGTGCCCTTGCATGAAAAATATTTTGAGCAAGTAGTTCAAGTCTGTTCATTTCACATTACAAGCAGTACAGGAGAAATAGAACTAATTTAATCATGAGTAGAATGATATAGTCCTCCCATAGAATAATGAATTAGTCTCCGTATTACTTTTAAAAAGAAACAAAAGAATAACAGGCAAATATAATAGTGATATATATTCTTGAGAAGCCACACTTAAACTCATGGGGCGGGGAGGGGGCAATGTGTATCTCACATAATTAAATTGTAAATCCCCCCGAGAGTGCTTTAAGCACTATGGGGAGTTATATAAGTAGCACACTTTGCTTTGCTTTTTGCCTTTACTGTAGCAGAGTGGCTTTTCTATCTACAAAGGATCCACATGGAAAATCAGGTTTCCAAACTCCGCCAGAAGTTTCCATGGATAGAAAAGTCTCACCACTACAGAAGTTATTGCTCATCATATGAGGGCTGAAGAGGTATGTAACCTTGGGGACAGAGCTAAACCTGTAGCCGTATAGTCTATTTTTGCCCATATTGCCTCTTTGTTCATGTTGCCTCCAGACACAAGGGTACATGGAAGATAAAATATTCAAACACATTTTTTTTCACTGCCGTTTTTCAACTAAGTCTGAGCACAGGCCAGGAAGAAGGAAGTTCTGTTGATTCATGGAACAGATATACTTTGATTGCTTTGAAGATATGGAGGCCAAGGTTCAATGGGAATTACTGGAAAAGGACTCTGTGTTGCCTATTGCATGGCCAGCACTTTGTTCCCTCTACAAACAGCAAAATCTAAATGTGGCTTTAGTAACTGGTATTTACATTGGTATAAAACCTTAATCAGTATGATTAATTTCAGCACATGAAATTCTTTAAAATAGTAACCAAACATTTTGGTAATACATGTGATTTATCCAGTAGAACTTACTGTGGCCTAGAGGAAACATGTATAAAATGCTTAATGCACACCTTTATGAACAGGCCTGGAAAATCGCATTGCTAAGATTAATTGGCACTTTTGTTAATTAAAATAATCTTGGATACCTTCTACTTCTCATTTTGACAATAACAGTTTTAAATATTTAGTCTGTTCAGAACATGCATTTTGCAGAACTTTCTGAATTTTGAATTTCATGATTGGTATACAACTATAGCACAAATTACAGAACACAAAGTTTGAAATAGATTGTTAAGAGTTAAATCCAACATAACACACTACTAGCTACCTCCCACAAATTGCTTATCTTCTTTTAAAGTACATGAGAGCAATTGTATCTAAACTTTAACAAATCCAGAAAAATGAATTTTGAGAATACACATGAATTAGTATAAATTACCTTCACAACTTTTGATCTAAGGGAACAACTAGATGGGGGAATGTGGAGAAATCCAGGTTGCATTTTAAAGCCTCTTATCTTCAGTGTCATCTATTTTATCTCACACCTGAGCAATCTTTCCATTCACATGGGAGATGTTTCTTCTCCCTTGAAAAGGATCCAAGCTTCATCTTGCTCCAATTTCTTTTTCTTTCAATTACTGATTGAAAGAATCAGTACCCTGGCCCCTTTCCCTGCCTTTTGTCACACCAGTTATTCCATGTGCCATGGCAACTTCCCTTTTTTGTTATTATTTAATTTTGTAAGTGGCGTAGCACTACAGCATTGCATCAACCTAGCATGAATAGTCTCTTATACCTCAAAGAGTGCTACGTCACTTGTGAGAATATTTAACAAATTGTGAGAAGAGGAAAATATAGGAAAGGGTTTCTTTGTCATGTGTTCTACTGTCACAACCCACTACATACATCACAGAGTTGTCACTGAAGAGAATGCCACCCACTGCCCTATTTGGGAGCAAATTAAGTAACCGCACAGATTGCAGAATGGGACTATCAGGATAGCTCCTGATCATACCAAATAAACTGCAGCCCTAGTGCTGTGCCAGAAAGGATAGGGACAGTTCACAAAAGGGGCAGAATGGATAACTCTTACTTAAAACACATGTGGTTGCCAGAAAATGGGGCAAACCAAAATGCACGAAATGTGAAACAAATAGCGAGCTATAGGCTTGTCTGATGCTTCCTTAGATATATTTTCCTTAATGTCACTTTTCCTTTCATGCAAGCCATCTTCTACCTTATCAGTACCGTAAAGTGTTTGGGACATATATTTTTCACTGTCAAACAACTCAGCATTACATGAATCAGACGAAAATAGTTCCAGTCTCACTGTAGCACCCTAGGCATAAATAATTCCACCTTTGACTTCTTGATAGTAAACAGTAACACAAAAGTTCTTGATCCCCAGAAGTTTGATGCAACTAGCAACAAATAATTTCTTATTATCCCTTGCACCTATTTCATAAGACCTCGATCTTCTTGAGAGAGAAGGCAAATAAATTTAATGACTGGTCTCCACAACTGTGTTACTCAGGCTGCTGAAACGCCAAACTAAACCTCTGACTTCACGCTTGACTAAAATGTAGGCAATATACCATTTTAAATGTCACTATTTCTTCAGATTGGTTTCATGTCTGAGGAATTCAAAGCTTTTACTCTACAAAAAACTTCAAGCTTCTTTCCTTAATGGAAAATACTTCTCAAATTAATGGAAGTGACTGACTGAAAACAGAAATGGAGACACTTACCATTTTTTTTAAATTGCAACTTTCACAAGAGTTGTCTAAAAAATATCTGAACAAGGCAGCTGGGAATCTTCATGGCTTTGGTCCTACATGTTTCAGAAAGGACAACTCTCCTCATATTGCCCCCTACACCACCTTCAGTTGTCATTTCAGGCCCTGCTTCATTTTATAGCTCCAAGGAAATTGAGAACCATATCAGGGAGAAGCAACATTTTTATATCCCAAGGTGCAAAATAATCCCTGCCACAATTTCCCGTCTCCATTGATCATCAGATAAGATCATGGACAAGCAACAAAATATTAACTTAATTGGTAATTATTCTATTTGCACTGCCAGCAATGTGGAGAGGGAATATATTCTGCATTCTTCAATTTTTTTTGGGGGGGGGGGATGTTAAACCATGAATGACTTTCTACACATAAACACACTTAAATCGCCAGATGACACTGAATGCACTCCGGGTTTTAATCAAAACTTTACAGGTGCTACCAAAGTGCTGAAACCTATTTCCCAAATAGGTTCAGCAGCTCAGATCTCTCCTTCAAAGTCTGAATTATGATGCAGAGCAGATTCACTGCTGTCATGACATCAGAGACACCAGCTTCCATTGAGTAATACTTACAGTATGTATTTCTGCATTTTGAAACTTGAAAAACGTTAATGAATACACTGAAAACATAAATGGGTGGCTGTAGGGATCAAGGATCAACATGTGGAATGACAGTGGTTCTCTGGATACTAAGAGTTCTGTTTTCCTTTACTTCAGTTTAGATATGTGAAATAGCTAGATGTTCCAGATGTTACCTTTGAAGTCTAAATATTCTCATTGACACAACCATTATTTAACAGCCCTAATTAAAAGTTTGATGTTCCCCTGCAATAGATAAAAGCAACCAAAAGTCCATGAACTGTAAGGTGTTTAGGGAAAAAAAGAGAGAGCAAGAAACAAATCCTGGAGTAAATATCAGCTGGGTGTGCACATAACAAGGTCCAGGGGGACTCATCCAGAAGTTGCCTCTTTTAATCCAAACTTGAATTATGTTGGAAGTTGTTTTCTGTTCTTTCAGAGCTATGCAACAGCCAGAATAACTGCAAAGCTTGCAAGTCCTACTATATCTCAAGCCTTTCCCAAGGCACCCCAAACACTATCTGAGGCACTGAAACTATAGCAACCGAATAAGAAAGCAGCTTCCATGATTAATAGATGAAGAGGCCAAGGACAGAGTCAAGCTAGGCCATAACTCAAGAACAGAAGAGCAATTAGCACAGATCCATGTCAAATAGGCACTGAACAGAAAATTTTGATGGACATCAATAGAAATAAATGGAACTGTTTTCCTTTTATTTTAAAAAAAGAACCTCATCAAAATGACAACAAATTATCCACTTCTTTTTTTTCTGCCTTCCTGAAAAGAGGTCTCCCAAGCAATTGGGGAGAATGGAATACTGTGGGCTATATAAAAGATCATTTGCTCTTTCAGAAACCTCTAGTCAGGGAACATAAAACAGTTTATGTTTGGGGGGTTTCTAGAGTTAGGATGTAGCTTTTACTGTTCTACCAGAGATTCAGAAACAAGACCTCCCTCTTCTGTAGCTCAAATAAACAAATAATTTTAGATTCTGAAAAGATTTTTGTAAAGCTTGCTGTGGCCAAAGAATATAGATGGAAAGCACATGGAACAAATACCTCCTTCAAAAGTGCATAACCAATATGGCAACACTAGAAAAGTTTCTCACTTTTGTACACTGGACCCAGATTCTGGTTGAATCCTGGCAATAAAAATATTTAATCCTTCTCTCTAAGTATTTGGTTTCCACTGAAGGCAGCTGGGTATAGAAGCCACAAGAGTAATAGAGCATAGTTTTTAAGAAACATGTGGCAACAGCTTTATCCTACTGGCACGCAGGCAAAAATAAAAATATCACAGATTTTCAGTATGGTATGACAGATTCCCTTCCGGACAAGTTTCACATGGTAACAAGGAAATAGAATTGTGGGGAGCCAATATATTCAGGGTGAATTCCAAATATCTGTTCTACTGTATATAGTAATAGCTATTATTAAAGAATACTTTTAAAAGGAAAGGTCAGTATTGTATGCAATGAATTACCATATGTCTTCTCTCTTGAGATGCAGCAACTGTCAGTTCTTTTAATAGCTGAGTTATCATTTTCCATCTCTCAATCAGTCTGGATAGATACAGTATGGGACTCTGCTTTAAATAGTCCATTTGAACAAAAAGGAATTACAGTATTTCATACATTGAACAACTAATTCTTTGCACTGGACTCATCCCATGTGAAATTCCTCAAGATTTCAGGAAAACAAAGCAGTTGACCAACTTCTCAACAAAGCAGTGTAATATGTGCCTGTGTAACAGTTCTTTAGGTATGTTTAATGTTAACTGTAGGTTTAAACTCAGCTTGCAATGAAGGTAAGATACAGATTACTTGGAAACCTCTGTTTTGGTCATTGTTACATGCATTTCTTCATCTGATGGGGCAGATGGAGACTCCTACCCTCCCACCCCCTTTTTATAGTATCCCTTTCCTCTAGTTCCTCCTGTGCTTCTTTGTTTAACATTAGCAGCTTTTATGTTTCTTAACTGTCAAGACTAGCAGACAGCTTCTATAGAAATATATTTAAATGTGTTATTCTCTGTCAGTCTGAATATTTTGAGTGTTTCCTTTCTGCAATGTTGTACAAGATATTCCATAGCAGGTTTCAGAACTCAGTCGCTACCAAGGTGGTACATTTCTGGCTGGACTGTTTCTACTTCTATGCTGTGGGTTCTTAAAAGTTTCTCCATACAAAAAGAACCATCAGACATAGGACTGCATCCATATCTTGTGATACACCCCAGGTGTAGAATGTCTACTTTAGAAGGAAATAAGTCTATGCCACAACTTTGTAATAAACCCAATTTTGGCCAGCCTCTTTGGATGCTAAAGTTGGCTTAGAGATGTTATAAAAATATGCACTACAACTTTTTTAGTGTACTATCAGTAATTCAGTAGGGAGCATCTTGGTCTCTAAGTAGCTATTAACTCACAGAAGTAGGTCAAAACAACACAACTGTATGTAAACAGATATATTTTTAAAGAAATCTACTGGTAATTTTATCTCAAGATTCTACAAATGTGTCTCTGTTTTTCAGCTCAAGAATATGAGACTGGAAGGGCTTTAGACAGCTATAATAATAGCAGAGATGTTAATTCATGGTTCCAGGCCAAATTCCTGATCAGATAATTAAGTACTGCTGACCTATCTTTCAGCACAATCCACCAGAGTTCTTGGATTTAAGCCAATTCAGTCCCACTGAAATTGACTGCACTAATTCTGTTTAAATCCAGTTATTTCAGCTTACTTTATGGAGAGTAAGATGACCTATCAGCTGAGTAAATTTAGTCAGAGACACAGTATCACTTACATCGGACAATCAACTCCTGAAATATTTGCCCAAAGACAATTCCTGAGAACTAGTATCTTGGCCAGCATCCTCTCCATTACTCAAAGCAAGGTCATGACATATCATGTTGGTTTTCTGTCCCATACTTTGGTCATCTATGAGGCACAAGGATGCAATAACACGCTGCAGCCAGGGGTTACCAGTGTAAGCTATTACAAGTCCAGGGAAGCTAAAACACTGAGATGAGACGATACCAAAATGAGTGAGCATGCAGCTGTCAGCAGCTATGCAACCCCCTAGTCCAGAATCACATAATTAAGAAGGAGGGGACATCTTTTTTTAAAAAATCTTCCTATCACCATACAGTGGACCCTCGACTTAACGGAATTAATCCGTACTGGAACAGTGGCTGCAGGTCGAAAAGTCTGTAGGTCGAGGCTCCATTGACCTACAATGCATTGAAAACCGATTAATCCGTAACCGGCCGTTTTTGGTCCATTTTGTTTGATTTTCCAGTCTGTAGGTCAATTCTCCGGCCACAAGTCGAACCTAAATTTTGCGGCCAGAGAAGTCTGTAACTCGAAAAGTCTGCAGGTCGAGCCGTCTGTAAGTCGAGGGTCCACTGTACAAATGCTTTAAAAATGCCTCCTCAGAAATCTGAGATTGTCAGAATCTTGGGTTAATAACTGTGTTTAGGACTGCAACCTTAATTAGCAAATTGCGCAGGGAAAGGGCTCAAAGTTTCAATAGTAGTGTTTACGATGTTGGACTGGGATTTGGGAAATCCAAGTTCAATTACTCACTGAGCCAGCAAGCTGGCTTTAGTGACCTTGGGCCCATCACTTTTTCTTAGCCTGGCCTACTTCACAGGGTTGTTGTCAGGATGGCCTGGCAACTACAGCCAGGTTTCCATCTATAAGCTCAGTGGAGGAAAGACAAGATATAAATGTCAAAAACTAGCAAGCAAACAGCTTTTCAAGATTTTAAAAAAATACAGTAAGCCACACGGACCAGTAGCTGCTGAGTTAGGAAGATTTCATGGGGGGAAAAAGAACTAGCTGTGTCCCAATAAATGGTGAAACAAGGCATTGCAAGAGCATTGAAATAAAAGTTGGATGTTACAATCCAGACGGCTGCAGGTTCTAAATTTACTTCCCGTCCTACTGTCCTGAAAAAGCATCTGCCAACCTGGAGGCGGCTACATCGCTTTGTCAAATGACCTTTGTCAGATGATCACTGCATATCCCTTACCTATCTGAATATGGTGCTTTGAAATGTAATTAGTTAATTACTAGAAGCACACCACAACCCACCAATTAAAGACAGTGCAGAAGAAATACTAACTCTGGTCTTCTTATGCTGAGATAGAGAAAATATTGAGAAAGATGCAAGATGAATAGGTTGGAGAAAGAGGGAAGTTAAACATGGTGGTGAAATTAAATCTAAACCACACTCTGGCTCCAGTTTAGGTCTCACAAATGAATCATGCTTTTGCTTCTGTTCAAAATGGTACTCAACTCAGAGGCTGACCTACATATGCAAATAAGCACGTAAATATAATTATTTCTCAACCACAATTCATAACAAGTTACAATTGAATCATATAATTAATACAAATAATACTATAAAATAAGAGATAAAAACTACTAATGATAGTTACAACCCTAATGGAAATGATTACCATAGCTACGCTTGTCACCTCAGCCTGGTGAGGTGTCAAACAGGTTTAGCAGACCAAAAATGCTGCATGATAGCATGATAAGGACTACATCTGCTAGGAAATAATTGCCGTGCTCTACTTTTGAACCTGTTGTCAATAAACTGTCCCAGTGTTCTTCCTCTATTGGCTTCATAAAAGGGACAGTACAGGACATAATGTTTACGATCATCCACTTGTCCCTCATCACAGGGGCAAAGGAACTTTTATGTAGGGATGCTGCAGAATCTGCCTTCAAGGTATACTGATGGCATGGTTCAAAAGTATAAGCTAGTAAATGCCTTCAGTAAAAGTGCACTGATAAGAACCATGAGTTAAATATATTTTTCTTAAATTGTGGGTATCACAGGGAGATTTTTTCCAATGCTGAATCGAACCAGCATTTCAACTTGGCACCCCACTGGTGGAGCTAGCCACCGATCTTTTTTTTTTGTGGCACTATCCAACAAGGGCAAGGGATATGTCTGCAAAATATCAGGCAGCATATTTGGTTCCCTTTTCAGTAGTGCTAAGTTTAACTAAGTGGTCTTTCAGGAGGCAATCAAACTTCTCAAAATATTTGAAATGTCAGGTCTGTTCTTACAGAAATCAAAGGCAGCCCTACCACCATCCTTAGAGGCACAGGAGGGATGACCTGAGGAAGACCCAGAATTTCCCTTTAAAAGTTGTTCTGGGTGACTTCCATATATGAATATGCATGTGCAGACTCACAGATAACACCCCCCCCCCCCGTTTCTCTATTAGTTATGTTTACATCCCACTTTCCTTCAAAGACCTGATGGCAGCATACATGGTCTTCCTCTCTCCATTTTAACTTCACAGCTACCCTGTGGGTTAGCTTAGGCTAAGAGAAAATGACTAGCTCAAGACCACCCATTTAGTTTCCTGGCCCAGCAGGGGCTAGAACCTAAATCTCCCAAGTCCCAAAACAACACTCTATGCCAGCTTGAGTCTCAAAATGTCTTCAGTTACATTTCATTAGGAGTGATAATTTGTCTTAGATCATTAGATCATCTTCATTTTTAATCCACCTTGATTGGATTTCATTCGGTACGATGTTGCTTTTTTGCAGCATTGTTACAGGTCAGGCTACTTAGAATCCACAATAAGCTGTCACATATTATCTCTGAAGATAAGCGTTTTACCCTAAGTTCTTATTTTGCAAGGCTTGTTTTATTTGACTCCAAATGGTCCTATTGGATTTCAGTAAAAACCATTCTGCTCTGCTGACGAATCCCATGTTTTTAGCAGAGCTTGAAAAAGTTTGTTTTTTGGACCACGTAGTTTGGAATTACCAGTTGAAATTGCTACAATTGGGAACTATGGGCCAAAATTTTCAAAGCTCTTGCTTCACGTATGAAACAATCACTAATTATGCCATGTAGAAAAAAAGATGGTAAAAACTTTCAGTTTTGTAACTATTTCATCTTTTTCACATTATAGCATACCTGAAATCCTAATCCATTACTATAGCTGGAATTAATTCTTTCAAGTTAATAAATGATGAACCTTTACAGCAACTTAAGCATTCCTCTGGATAGCAGGATGTAGTGCATGTGTTAGAGGAAGTCCGTTTATCCCCTTTTATCTGTGACAAACTACGGGAACTCCTTTGATATGTATTTATGAATTATTCTTCTTAACTCTAGTTGAGGTGAAATTTCCTCTTTCCTTCAACAAACAAGCAAATAAGTTTACAACCGCCTACTTCCTCTTAAATAGGCACTTTGAATTTAATCACAGGTCATTAATTTCCTCCCTTTAGTTTCTTGCCCTTAACTCTTGAAGCCCTTTTTTTTTTAGTCTTCAGCAGCAATAACTTTACTAATTACAACCTGCGGAAAGGAGCTATGCCTAGCATCTACTTTGGTTACCATTAAGTACCTGGGGATGTTAAGCACATGTGTTATTTATCTATATGAATGCCCAGTTATTTCCCCTTCCAAGAACACCAGTTTAACACATGAAAACAGATCTTTTTAATCATTAGAAAAAATAAGCAATGGGACAGTAACTAAAAAAAAGTATGGGGAACATATGTGGACACTGTTTTTTAACTTATGGTTCCCATCTTTTTGTATAAAGCAAGTAAACCAGCTATCTTCTATCTGTTCCCTTCCCTTCTCCTTCCTCTTCATTTTTGCATTAATAGGTAAGATGTATCAGTCTTGTACTTCCCCTTATGTTAAGCTATTGCTGAAGTCAATAAATTCTCCTCTGTAAGAAGGGATCAAGAACTGATGTCCTTTATATAGTTTTAATGGCTTGTTCAGAAGCGCCATATTTTTGCTTTTAAGCTTTATAAGTAGCTGTCAACGTTTAAGTAGGATCATTGCAATCCAAGAGAAATAACGCCATGAGTATAGGAATATCTTGTACTTTCACTTAAAGAAAACTATATTCTTGTCATTTCATGGAGCTGACAACATATGTAGTTAACACATTCTACATCTTTCATAAGGTTTCCAAAGGCTATATTTTCCCCATTCACTGCTTCTTTATGAAATGGTGGGAAGAGGCATTTGAACAATTGCCTGAAGCAGGGTCTTCGTTGGGTTTTTGAAAAATACAAACTGTGGGTTTGTTGAAAGAAGTATTTCAGTTTATCAACAGAGGCAAATTGAAAGTTCTCCAAAAACATCTCCTATCCCAGTGAACCATTTACTCGTAGGAGCACAGACTGGGACTCAGGATCAATCCCACTCCTTTTCAAATTCGTTTGTTTTACAACGGTCACAATGCAAACACAACACTGTGTTTTACCAAAACAAATAATTACAGAACACAAAAAAGTGCAGACAGGATTCTGCCATTTTTATTTAATGTTAGATTAATGATTAACCTTGATCCTGAAATATGATTGGTGGCTTCTGGCTTCTTCTTTTTTTCATACAAGCCGCTCAATTGCTTGCATATTATCATGGAAATGTGTTTTTAATTATCTATACTCCATTATGTTCTTTATGTTCTTGAGGCGTGTGAATGACCAAATGTTGGCCCCTTGCAAACAAATTAAACTTTGCCTACTTGCTGTTTTAGCAGTTGAAGTGTTTGAATGAGCATAAATCACTGCACTTGCAAACATATTTGTAAGAACCAAAGCTCTTTTGAGAAAAAACGGAAAGGACTAATTTCCTTCACAAAAATAGGGGCAGAGACACAAATACAGGCATAGAGAGTGGGGAAAAAGACAACAGTTGCGAAGATACAATAGAGACAGCATAACAAAGCCAGTAGCAGAAATTCTTTAATCCCTGACAGTGCTGTGCTTGCGCACACTCTCTCATCTCACAGTATTGTTCTTTTTCTCTTTGCTAAAACTGCTCAAAGTCTAAAACAGGCCATGATTTCAATGTTCAGTCCTTATCTTGGGTACATTTATCAAAGCTGAGCAGATTTTTACTCTGTTTTCCATTAAACTTTTGGAAAACAAAACAGAGTGCGCCAACACTCTCTGGAGACACATTTTCCTATCTGAGAAAAGTTTCTGGAACTGACAATGTCAACAATGGATTCTGTAGATCTGGAACCTAGTCAATATAATCTTTGTCTACTCTAGAGGAGATGTCAGTGGTCGATGTTAGTTCTTTTGTGAATGCTCCAATCAGGCAACAAATTTCACAGCCCTGCTCCCAGTCCTGCAACTCCCATGAGTTGGGGGGGGGGGGGCAACAGACCAGCAGGCAAGGGAAACCACACATGGAGATTTATAATCTTCCACCTTAATTCATGCAAATTTGAAACCAGTACTTAATACCCATGGCTCTTAACTGAGAGTCTTCTATTCTCATGTGCCACCCAGCGCAAACACAATCCAAATCCTTCACAAAATAATCTCTCTCTCTCTCTCTCTCTCTTTTTTTTTTTTGCCACCACCAGCATCAATAGCCTCTGCCCCCTGCTGCTCAACTGGCTTCAAGGCGGCTGGTGGTATGATTGGCAGAACTCGTCTGATCTCTTTCTTTTATTCCAAAGGAGACTGGGTAGTCTTGGGAGGAAGTGAAGGTGCTTAGCAGTCTCCCAGAAACTGTTCCTGTTTTTCCAACAACTGGAGAGCTTCTATTAAACTCTTTTTTCCCCTCCAGTCTTTGGGCACCTTCGCCAGGCAGCAGTTTTAAGGCTTGCAGACACAAGAACTCCATTGCACAATCCAGTCAGAAGATTGTCTTCTACAAATGTCTTAGTGTTGGTTGTTTCCCTTATGGAGTTCATTTGAGATATGTTAAGGGAGGACAACTGAATCTCTTTTAATTATCTGGGGCAGCAATGCTTTGCTGCTAAAATAAGAGGTTCGGTGCTCACACCTTCACAAAAGCTGTGCCTTGGGAATTGTGTTCATAAATCCCAAATGTGGGAGCTTTCTGAGATTCTGAGATTTTTCCAGTGGCAGAGGGAAAGTCACTCTGCACATGCTCAAATGCACACTTCTCATGACTATTTCACACGTTGTGCCAGAGAACCATGCGCTTGCAGTGAATTTGTTTTTCCTTTTATCCCCGAGAAGCCCTGACTCCTGGAAGCTCAAGTTTAGGTCACCAAACACAGGATGGTGCTCAGATGTGTGCAGACACATGCATATATTCATGTTTGTTACACTGCACGCATACACTTCACCCTTCTGGTGTTAATCCAGTGTTTTTCCAGTAGAGTGGGCTACCAGTCAAGTAATAAAGCATTAAAAAGGAGAGTCTCTGAGAAGTTTCCTTTCCCAAGGGACTACTTTGCGAGTGCCTTTTTCTCTCAGTTAATGTATCCCTGAGGTCCCTCCCCTCCCCCATACCCTATTACCTGCACAAGGAGTGTTGGCTGCCCTCATCCCGCGCTTCGCGCTCTGTCCCACAGAAAGCAGCTCCCAACCTTCAACCACGCCTCCTTCCAGTCCTGTCCTCTTGCCCTCCTCTTCAGACATCCTGAGCCACCCGACAAAGAGGGGCCGCTTCTCCCCCACGAGGTCCCTTCCCTTCCCCTTCCCCCGTCCAGTTCTCTCCGCTGCTTCCTTCTCCCCACACTTCTGGTCAAGCGAAGTCACCAGGGGAGGGGTGTGCCCGGGCAAGCGGGGTGGCATGGGGGTGAGGCGCACACGGAGCCAGCCAGCTTTTCCTCCCCTCCACACACGGGCAGGGACAAGGAAAGGACCCAGGAAAGGGGTGGGGGAGAAGCCAAACAGCCAGCCAACTCCTCCCTTCAGCCAGGCAGCAGGAGGGACTTCAAGAGACGCGAGAGAAAGGTGGTCTCTGAGCGCGCGGGGCCCCTCCTGCTCTCCTTCCCGCTCAGCCCCAGCGACCGCGGGAAGGCAAGCAGAACAGGAGCGGCGGCAAGACAGGCTGCTGACAGCCTCCGAGGAGGCTCCGAGGAACCCGACACTCCCTTCCCCTTTATTATTAGGCGCACACCCCAAATCTCCCCTTCTCCCCTCAGCTGTCTCGGGAGAAGCCGACTGACAGCCCTCCCCGTCCCGCCACGGGGTCGGGGGTAGCGGGGTGGTGGCGAGAGCAGCCCTGAGCTTGCGTCAACCTCCGTCCCCAGCCTTGCGAACAAAGCCAGGGACGGGCGGCGGCGGCGGCGGCCCCCCGCGGCAACGTACACACCCGGCTCCCACCAGCACCCCAGGGACGACCAGAGGGGGTGGGCCACGGCAGGCAGCGCGCCGAAGGCGGCGGAGAGGCGTTGGCCCGCGGCAGGGGCGGAGCGGGTGGAGGGGCGCCTCGCCTTCTCCCGCGCGCCTCCAGCCCCAAGTTCCCCGCGTCGCCAGAAGAGCGGCGGCGGCGGCGGCGGCGGCGGCCACGGCCCCCTCCCCTCATTCCCCGGCTCCGCCACCCTGCCCCAGTTCCTCGCCGCCTCTTCTCCTCTGCCGTCACATTGTCTCGGAGACAAAGACTCCACGCCCATCCTCGCCCCCCAAGAAAGCCTCGTGCTTGGAGGGGACGCGAAAAGCCGGGCCAGGGGCGAGGGCGGCGAGCCGCGAGCCCCGCGGGAGGCGCTTTGTGTGGCGTGTGTGTGTGTGTGTCTGTGCGTGGGGGGTGGCAGCTCCGCCGAGGCAGCCGCCCCTCCCGTCGTGCCCGCCGGAGGGCAGCGGGGCAAAGTCGCCCCCGAGCCAGAAATATTAGAAACGAGAGAAAGCGCGGAGGACGGCGAGGCGGAGGAGGAAGGGCGGGGGAAAGGGCGAAAGATCCCGGCGCTCTTCCAACAAAACAAACGTATCCAGTGCTCGTCTGTTCGTGCAAACAGAAGCACGACACGAAGGAAACAGAAAACTGGATGTATTCCTTTTCCAAGCCCACAAAAGAAGCCGCGCACCCGCCCGCCCCCCGGGGGGGAGAAAGTGGCTTGTCCCAAGCCCTCGCCTGCCGCCGGTGCGCCGCTTCATCCTCATCCGCGTTATCCTCCTCAAGCCCCGTCCTGCGGTCTTGCAGGACCGGGCAAATCGCTGCTCCTCGCATCGCAGCCTGCCGGATGGCTCCCCAACGCAACCCCACACAATACCGCACCTCTCACACACTCACACCGAGGACAATCGGGATCCCGGAGCGCAGCGCTGGGCAGCGGTTCACGTACCTCGTCGGTGCATGTATCTGGGAAGCTTAAGAGGACAGGACTAGCTGATGGAGTGTCCCATTTAGTAATCCATTTAAGGGGATCGCTCAGCGAAACTCGATCCACTCTCGCCGATGCAATCCTTTGTCATTATTACATGTGGGCTTCGGAGGGGCAGCAGGGGCGAGGAGGACGGGGCGGGGGGGAAATCTAATATTTCGACTTTCGGGAATACGAAGGCGATGTGTTCATCTCCACGGAGGGGGGAAAAGAGGGCCAGGGCGGGTGTGGGAAAGGGGGGGGTGAATAGCAAAAGAGCGCCGGTTACTCCTCTTCCAAGCGCCGCTCGGCTTTGCACTCCAGTAAGTCCCCTTCCGACGGGTCTCGGGCGAAGACTTGCCAGGGTCTCGCCCTGCCTCTCCCAAAAAGTGGTCCCGGCTGGCGAGGCTGTCCGGGGAAAACTCCGAGGTAGGCAGCGCTCCTTGTGCCCCAGCGGGAAAGCGCGCTTTGCCCGGGCTCTCCTGGTCATTGAAGTGCTTTGGGGGATTGACTCCGGAGCCGCGTCTCTCTCGCCCTCGCTCTCCCCCGTGCCCTGCCTCTCTTCCCCCTGCTCGTCTCCGTCCCAACTCTTCTGTCACTGGAAAGCAGCTTGGCTGGAGGTGGAGTCAAATCCCGGGCTGGATTCCGTGGAAACGGACTGGCCCGATAATTATTTCCACCGATTACACCCACTTCTGCGCATGAACGAGTGTGGGACGTTTGTGTATGTGTGTGTGTGGGGGGGGGGAGGGAGTAGGGCAACGGTGGTGGTGGGGAGGGTATGTGATGCAGGGTGGGCACTGGCAAATTCCCAACAGAACTGGCTCACCAGTCTCTCTTCAGAGATGCACCACCGAGAGTGATAAATTGGTTACCCTCCTTTACCCCCCCCCCCCTCCGGTCTCTGCGTCCGCTAAACTGGACGGTGGGGAGGCTGACGGGGTGAAACGGAGAGGCGCGGAGTGAGTTTCTGCCTAATTAAAAAAACTGATTTAAAAAAGAAAAGAAAAGGCAGGCCGAAGTGGGGATGTGCGTGGAATACTCCAAAGCATGAGCTACAAAGAAGGATTTGTCCATCGATTTTTTTTTTAAATAGAAAAGTTTAAAGGGGATGTATTAAGTCCTTCTTACCCCAGCAAAGATACGGAGGCTGGGATGCTCGTTGCAATAAGTGATACGAGTGAACGAAGTGGCTCTGAACGCAGTTTCTTCCGAAAAAACAGGAAAGGGCTGTAAGTTTACAGAAAGCTGTAACAACCCAAAGGCAAGGGGCGTCAAGCACGGCGACCCGGGATTCCAGGGGCAGCAATGGCTCTCTGTCGTCGAAAGCCCCTCACCTGGTGTGACTGGGCTGACAAGTGTGCGTGGCCGTTGTGTGCTGACAGTCAGCTTTCGGCATGAGGCACCCTCCCTCTGGAAGTCCGCCGCGTTGACCTCAGCGGTGCTCCCTTCCCAATAGACGCGGCTAGGATTGCTCTCCAAGGACAGACATTTCAGCCATGAAACTTCTCTCTCTCTCTCTCTCTCTCTGAGCGTTTCAGAAAATGTTGACAGGGCCGTCCTTCCGTATTGTGGTGACACACGGAATGTGGGAAAGACAAGTCTTTCCCCGAACTTTGTGTTGGCAAGGAAGCAACCCTGCCTGGCTAAAGACCATCTTGGGAAAACATGTCGAAAAATCAGTAAACCTCATTTCCGTGTGTGTGTGTGAATGATACCTGAGGAGCACGCGTATTATATGTGTGTGTATGTGCGCGCGCGTGTGCGTGTACCGCTTTTCATAGCTGGCATCAAACTTTCCCGGATTTTTTTGCGCGGAACGAAGCCGGAGCGGAGCAGAAAAGCGGGCTCGGAGGGGAGCCGCGCGTTTGCAAAGCGCTTTGGTCCGGGACCGCGTGCGAGGGATGTGTTCGTAGCGGCGAAGAGAGGAGCTGGACGAGCCGAGGGGCGCGCCCTGGCAGGGCCCCGAGCGAGGGCTGCCGGGCGCCACAGGCGAAGCGGCAGCTCTCGGGCATCCCGAGTTATAACGGAAACCGGAAGGCCAGCAGCCCGCTCCGGCGGCCACCTGGGCCAGCAGAAAAGCTGCCCCGGGGCTCATCAGCAGGGCGCGGGCCCAATATTTCCGTTCTACGTCACGACGGCGGCTCTTTCGCCGAGGGAGACCGGTGGTGGCGCGGGATTTATCTCGTGCCGTTCGCCCCTTTCCCCAGGAGGGGGCGCTGCGTCAGTGAGTCTCTTTCTTGAGAAACCTGCCAAAGTTTGGTACCCGTCCAGCACACCCACCCACAAACACAGGGACTACTGTGCCGTGGCTCGCCTTTCTCTCCCCCCCCCTCCCTCTCCTTTTGCAGTAAGCTCGGGCCCGTTAAGTCATAGGGTGCCAACGGCGGCACCCTGCGGACAGCCTCCCCGAGCCAGAAGCGAAGCAAGTCCGCTTCTTTTTGGCAAAGTCCTGGGCTTCGGCCGGCGCCGCTGCGAAGCACGCTTTGTTCTCGGGAGGCAGGCGTGCACGTCACAGCACACACAGCCGGCCGCTTTTTCCCCGAGCTCTAGGACTTCAGACCCCCCACCCCACCCCCACCCCAAGCACAAACTCTTGCAACCGCGTTACTTTCTTGATTTGATCAACACTACACAGCAAACCCGCGGCAGTAGCAGCCGCCGCCGCCGCCGCTGCCCAGAGGAGACACTGCGGTGCTCCTTCAGGGATCTTTTTCGGCACATCCGTCTGCTCGGTCCCATCAACCGGCCTTTCTTTCTCCCTGCCCACTCCTCCACTCCCCCCCCCCACGCCCTCCCCCAGATCCCCGTCTGAGAGCTGCTGCCTGGGTTAATCCGTCCCTGTCTCTGAGCCAATCAGCCCGATGAACAGCAAGAGCGGCGGCGGCGGCCGCAGCGCTAATAAATTAATCCTTCGGCTTCCCAGCCTCCCCCCCCCCCCCCGGCCTGGGAAACCGACTGCCTGCCGCTAATCTTAATGCCGCCACTCTGATCGCCAGCGCCCCCAGCGGCCGAAGGGGGCAGCGCAAGCGAAAGAGGACCCCCCCCCCCTCTCCGTGCCCTTTCTGACGTTTCTTGGTTCGCTCCTTGCTCCCCTCGCTCGGCGGCTGATTTGCATGTTAATTGTGTCTGCGGAAACTGCCGGCATTAAGCAGAGCTTCAGGATCTGAGCCAAATTCCGGGTTTAGCGCCTTTCCTTAGAGAAACAAACAATTAAGCCAGCTTGATGGAGGCACTTTTCAAAGTGAGATGGTTGTGGTTTCTTTCTCGCTTTTCTTGTTCCGAGTTTGAATTACGCTTTCCTCTCCTTGTTTCGCAGAACTATGAAGGTGAAGAGAGGATTTTACCTTCATGAACCAGGACGAGTCTCTTTGGTCCTTCACAGCTATGTTTTGTTGCAGAATTTATACAGAAGTAGACCTATAAGCTAAGCATTTTACCATGTTGTTACCTGTTTGCTGAGTTTCAGCCACTTCCCATAAAAGGAGTTGTCGGGGTTTTTTTCTGTCAGACAAAAACTAACTAAGCAAAAAGTTGTTTCAACAAATATTTTCCGTTTTCCATCAGATTTTTAATTTAATTTAATTTATTTTATCTATTTTTGTCCAGCCAATCTAATACAGTGTCTGATAAAAAATTTCAGTGAACCATGATGCTAAAAAGTAGAAATGAGATACTGTGGCTGTTTATAGGTCAACCCTGTGTTTGTGTGTTTCAGTTCTCTGTTCAAGAAATTGGAGACCTGTCGCAGAAACTGAAACTGTAACACTAACTCTGCTCTTAATCTTGAATACACTGAAATTCTTGCAGGGTTGAAAAAGACCCCAGAACACCCTCAATCCAAGTTTTGAAAGCCATCTGTAGGAATGTTAAGCGTATATACCAACCAACAAAACAGCGGCCAACGAGTTTTAACTTTAATTTCAGTTTTTAAAATACAAAGACGTTCATGTATTAACATCTTAAACATGCGATTGTGTCTGCCAGACCCAAATTTTTTAGATGTCGGACTGGCTGTTCAGAAGGACCCCAAGACATCTAGATGATACAGCCAGTGGTCAGAATAACCCTGTCAGGTATATTAAGCTGAGTGAGTGATTGGGCCAAGTTCATCCAGTGAGCTTCTCAGCCAATCGAGATTTGACCCTGGATCTCCCCAACACCACTCCACTGATTCGATGCTAAAGCAGTCACATAATTGCTTCTTGATAAATACTAGGCTTTGGCTCAGCCTACCTTTGCCTGCTTGAAGAGTCATTTTGACTAGCAGAAACCAAGAAGAATGCCATTTTCCTTGCAGCTGCAATCTCCACCTCTCAGGGTCAGTTTGAAAAAGGGAAAAGCAGAGAGCAAGAGCCCTGGGAGTTGCCATTTTGATTTTCAGAAATGTCCCAGGCCCTCCAGCTCTGCAATTGACCAACTTTTGGTAGCTGTGCTTTTTGTAATAAATGTGAGTTGAGAGCTTAGCAAGAGGTGAGGCAATCATGACTACTTCAGCATATGCTGAGCTCCAGAAAAAGGCAGGGGGAGAAGTTGATGGCCTCTAAGAGATCTCTCTATAAATAAATCATGCATAGTAATAGCAAACTCATTGTATGTGGATCCTTATGTCGCCAAAAATGCAGAAGCGTGCACAAGAGACTATTATAGGCAGGCTTGAGAAAGCTCTAAGGTTTGCATAAGTACAAAGGCACAGGACCAGCCCTAGTATTAGGTAGAGTGAGGCGGCAAATTGTCAGTTATTTGCTTTGTTATCGTTGTTGTTATCATGTGCCTTCAAGTCATAACCGACTAATAGCAGCCCTAACAAGGCCTTTAACACAAGGTAAGTGAGATAGTTAAGGAGTGGTTTTACCAGTTCCACACCCCCAGTGAGTTTCCATGGCTGAGTGGGGAATTCAAACTCTGGTCTCCTGAGTCCTAGTCCCTCACTCCATCTCCTCCACCACACAATTTTTTTTAAACTGATAGGGTTGTGGAGAGGTACTTGTGGATCCTTTGCTGCCGGTACCAATAATTTGGCTGCCATTAGACTCTATGCCTTTTGAGTGTGTGTGCATGTGTGCCATTTTCTGCTTCCCGTCACAGCACTGTGTTAGACCATCTCTGAAAATATATTGAGAGAACCCCTAAAAGGTGGGGAAATGGCAAAACAGCCATTGGCATGGCAGTGGGCGCCAAAGGCTGACTAAGGATGGAGAAAGGAGAGGTGACGTATCCTGGAAAAAAGCCGTGCCTGGGGGCGGGGGGCGGGAAGGAACATGACTAGAATCACTCATGCTGCAGCATTTTTTAAAAATAAGGATCGTTTTCGTATTTTTAAAATATCATAGATATGCAAAGAAATAAATAGATATATATTTAAAGTAGCAGACAGCAATTTGCTCACACCCCTATTTTATCTCCTTCTGCTTCCTGTGCTCATCCTTGAAAGGTAACTTCCTTGGGATTTCCCAGCTGTGCCTGCACTCCCATTCAGACAGTTATCCTTTTAAGCTATTCGGATTTGGATCTCAATAATTACATGAAATTGCATTAGAGGCCACATGGGGAAATCCGCTGTCTTGGATCTGTGGGCTCTTTACTGGGCAGTTGTGCAAGTTGCTGAGGCAATAGAGAGGGAGTTGCAAGTTAGATTTCATAGTCTCTTTTTCTGATTTGGGTCTGTTTACTTTGATTTCTGGGGCTAATGAGTTGCTCATCTGATTCCAAGCATGGGTTTAACTTGCCTTTTTGCAAGACTAGCATCACCAGAACCATTATGATGAGGCATGTTTAGCATATTATTGACTAAGCAAGAACTAGATAAATAGAAGATGGCAAAATCTCACAACATGTACTCCATGTCACAAAACTTTATGGAGTTGGTGTTGCTGCTCTGCTCTTTCGGCATCACTCAGGTATACACTCATTTGTTCCAGTAATTATAGCTGGGAGGTTGGTAATCTTCCCCATTCTGTTTTATTAAACTTTAATCAGAGGTGCCTTGTTTTAATAGCTACCCTGCCACTGATCAAAAGCAAACAAGCTTTGTGCATTTTCACTTGGTCGTTAAGTCCCACTTTGTGCAACCAAGCAGTAAGTTTGAGAGAATTGCAGCATGCTCTGCTCAGTTGAGTATGATTTTCTCCCTACTTCCCAATATGGTGTAGTGCAGCGGTCCCCAACCTTTTTGGGACCGTGGACCGTTTGGGGGGTGTGGGCTCTGTGCGCGGACCGGTTGGGGGGCAAGGGCACCCCCGTGCTCACGGGTGGGCGTGTCACGCTCACGGAGGGGCATGTCACGCGGAGGGGCGTGTTACGCACACATGCGCACGAGTGTGACATGCCCACCTGCAAGCGCGACACGCCCACCCACTCTCAAAATCTGCCTGGCTTCTAATTTCAGCCCAACCGGGAGCAGCAGCAGCAGCAGTGGCACCTACTTGGCGAGCGCGGGGCTTCCTCATCAGGGGCTCCCAGAAGCGCCCTGCTTCAGAGTTGTCTCCCTGGTCCTGGAAGGCACAGGAGCAACTCCGCCGCCGACCCTCCCCGCCTTGTAGGGGCTGGGTCCCGCCTGCCCCCCTCGAAGCGCCCACGCGTCCAGAAGGGGAGCCCTCTCCCTGCCCGGCAGTCTTCTCCCTCTGAATCGGTGGAGCTCGCAGAGTTAGGTGTTTGGTGCCACCGGGGCTTCTGGTTTTAGGTCTCTCTCTCTCTCTCTCTCCCCACCCCCACCCTGCCGCTCTTCGCGGGTCACCTGGTGAGGCGCTCCGAAGCGCTCCGGTGATGTGCCAGGGAGGGAGGGAAGGAGGGGGCGACGCGGAGCCCTTACCTTGAGCGCCTCGTCGGGCCACCTCTCTGGGCGCCGGTGCCGCTGCCGCTGCTGTAGCCTCGTCCTCTCTGCGGCTGAGGTGAAGGAGGGGCCCCGCTCGCAACCTGGCCGCGCGCTTCTTCCTACCGCCTGGCACTCCTCCGCTCCCTGCCCAGATGTGCCGGGGGAGGGGTGATGCCGAGAGAACAGCCTTCTCTCGCGTGCTCCCCTCCCCCGTCTCCTTTCGCAGCCTGCCGCGGAGAGCTCGCGCCTGTCCATCCGTCCGTCTTGACGGTCTGTCTCTCGTTCCCTCCCTCTCTCTTCCTTTCCTTTCCCTTTCCTGCTGCTGCTTGTTTGCCGCCGCCACCAGGGCCGAAGAGCTGCGGCCAACAAGAGGTAACAAACGTTCCATCTGAGAGAACAAAGCGGCTAGTAGCAGGCACCGCCGGCCCGCCCGCCAGCCAATGGGGAGCCGCAAAAGCGTGACACTCCCACCCGCGAGCGCGACATGCCCACCCGTGAGCGTGACACACCCCTCCGCAAGTGCGACACGCCCCACCGTGCATGCGGGGGGGGGGGTGGAGATCCGTGTCTGCGGCCCAGTTGAAGGAAGCCCACGGACCAGCACTGGGCCACGGACCGGGGGTTGGGGACCCTTGATCTAAACTAACCACACAGGGAGTGCCCACAGATCGCTTTACACCTAAACCTGTGGAGAAAGTTCTCCCCTTAATGGAGCTTCCAATGGGAAATAAATTAGTTCTGGCCCATACCCCATTCTCCACTGCTGATTTATTTAACTGGAAACAAGATCTTCCACCATATCGAGAGGCCCTTCAGAAGTACCTGGACTTGATCCAACGGATCATTACTACTCACCACTCTTCTGAGCAGCCTCCTAAGCGAAGATGAGAAATGCCAGGCTCTTGCTAAGACCTACGCCTGGTATACTACTCATAGGGTTCAACAAATAGCCGATGGCAATGGAACAGTTGATTGGCCTGAAGCAGCAGCCCTCATAACCCGAGTTATTGATCCCAATCCTAATAAACTTGCTGGGGCCCGCCTGCTGAAAGCAGCAAGAAATGCTGTAATTCATGGCCTCAAACTAGGAGTGCCAAAGGCTGTGAAACCTTCACAGAGTATATGAGATTGTTAAAAAACCCACGGAATCCCCAAATGAATTCCTGACAAGGGTCAAGGATGGTTTTCGCCGGTACACTCACCTTGATCCAGATTTGGAATCAACAGCCAGCTGTGCTACAGGTGCAGCTCCAAAAGCACCCAGCCATGTGTGGCTGCGGCCACTGAACTGCCCAAGTCCTGCAGCTGGTCTGGTCAGACAGCTATGCATCAGCTGTAGCACAGCTACACAAAAGCACTTTGCACATGTCTCTCTGCTGTCTGTCTACTCATTGTCTAAGATACAAGGGTGCTTCTGAGGAGAGATACCTGCTCAATAAAATGCTATATACAACAACTCTGAGTCAAGTTTCTTTATTAAACAAGGTAGCTCAGGGCCATGCTCCTAGGGAAGGATATTGCAGGAAAAAGGGAGGGACACAAACCCTATTTTCATTGATAATGATGGGAAGGGTGGGAAGGAATGCATGGTTTGCCAATCATGAGCTGTGTGAATGGGATGACTCATGAGGCTGAGGGGGCTGGGAAGACACTGGCATGGATACAGGCTGGTGCCCTAATCATCAGTCAGGAGGTAGGGGGTGGGCAAGATATCACTGGGATGGATACAAGCTGGCCCCACCAATCATGAGCCAAGAGGCGAGGGTGGGAGGGATTCAAATTGCCCCCCCAATCATGAACCAGGAGGTAAGGGGCAGGTGGATTGACAGTGGTAGGGATTCAAGCTGGCCCTCCAATCATAAGCCACAAATTTAGTATTGTAGAAGGGACCCAAGCTGCCCAATCATGAGTAAAAACAGAAGGGAGAGTCCAAGTGCAAACTCAACATTACCCAACTAGGAAGGAGAGCAGGAAGATGGACAGTGAAAGGGCCAGGCCTTGAACTGTGTAGAGTTGTGTCAGATGGACAACAGACTATAGGATTCCTGGAAAGCACAGCCTAAGAATTCTTGCCTGAAGTATAACTTTACACAGCTCTAGTCACTAACCTTGCCACTAATCATGAGCTAGGGCAGGGGGAAGAGGGAGTAATGTGAGGCCATCCTATAGATCAATAAACAGAAGTTTTCTTTGGCTGCCTCCTGTGATTCTCTCAGACAGTGGGGTGGGTGGACGTTTAAATGAGAGAAAGGCAGATGTCATGGGGGCACTCTGACTGCACCAGATGCACTAGTTGAGGCTTAGCCTTCTACGGCGCAAACTGGTGTTGCAATGGGTTTCATGGCAGCTGTAGAAAGGACTTGCATTTGGGGAAAATAGCACACTGTACCTTTAACAGGCATCTCCCTCTTAATTGTGAGAGTCTGATTCAGCCAGCCTAAGGCCAGCCTGGCTAGTTAGGATTGTGCCCTAAGTCAGGACGAGAAAAAGAAAGAAAGATTTATTTTAGTGCTAACATTTTCTGAATTTGGACCAGGGTTCTGTGACATAAATAGTGCTTTGAATGGCGATTAGTTCTCCAACATCTTCTAATATTCCATTATTGACTCTTGACCTAAAAAGGAGTAGGTAAATAGCTCCACGTCATTAACTAAGATAGTTAATGGATGCTCATTTGGAGATACTACTTATCATTTATGAGCTTATAAGAAAAACAAAAACAAAACAGCCCGACAGCAGCCCATGCAGAAGTATTTATGATCCACAGGACAAGACTTTTATTTCACTCTTGCAAGCAGCCTGGTTGGGCTTAAGAGTGTGAGAGACATTTAAATAACTATTGACATACCGCTGAGGACATAATGAGAGAAGGTGTCACATGACCTCTGAGGTCACATGATTGCTGGAGCAACAGTGCTCTAAGTTCTTGACAGTTGGTCTTTGCCCACTTGCTGCTTTCCTGCCTCAACAGCCATTGGGAGCAGAGTGAGTTAGAGAGACCTTGGCTTTTCAAAATTACAGTGGTGCCTTGACCTACGAACGCCCTGACCTATGAACAATCTGACTTACGGACAGCTCCGGCCGCAAAATTTTGCTTTGACTTGCGGCCGGAGCTTTCACCTACGAACGGAAAAAGGCAGGGAAAAAAGGCGGACAATTCAAATTTCTAACTGTAGGTGGCGAAAGAGGCTTCTTCTTTGTAGCTTTTTTGCCCCAACAGTTAGGAAAAGGGATGCAGCGGTGGTGGTGGGGGGTCTGGCCAGGAGGACCCATCCAAGCCGGGCAGCGGTGGCAGAGCCCAGGCCAGGCAGCGGCGGAAGCCTGGGAGGCCTCCCGGAGACCTCCCGCTGACAGCGATTTCGGGGGCGGTGAACCCGCGCGGCGGTGGAGGAAGGCCAGGTAGGCTCCCGGAGGGCTACGGGGGTGGTGGTTTTGGCCCCGGTGGGCCCGTGCGGGGGTGCAGGAAGGCCAGGTAGGGGCCGGGAGGGCGAGGGGGGGTGGCGGTTTTGGCCCCGGTGGGCCCGCGCCGCGGTGGAGGAAGGCCAGGTAGGGTTCGGGAGGGCAAGGGGAGGTGGCGGGTTTGGCCCCGGTGGGACCGCGCAGGGGCGGAGGAAGGCTGGGTAGGGTCCCTGAGGGCAATTGCAGGCGGCGGTTTGGGCGCCGGTGGGCCCGCGTGGGGGTAGAGAAAAGCTGGGTAGGCTCCCGGAGGGGTACTGCAGGCGGCGGTTTGGGCACCGGTGGGCCCGCGCGGGGGTGGAGGAAGGCCCAAACCACCGCCTCCAGGACCCTACCTGGCCTTCCTGCACCCCTGCGCGGGCCCACCGGGGCCAAAACCGCCACCCCCCTTGCCCTCCCAGACCCTACCCAGCCTTCCTGCACCCCCGCGCGGGCCTGGTGCCGGTTCCAGAGGCCTCCCGGCAGCGGCGGTGGAAGCCCGGGAGGCTTCGGACCGGTAAGGTGCTGCTTTTTCCTTTTTAAAAAACTGTTCTGGGTGGGTTTTGGAGGGTAGGTTTGGACTGGGGGGGTTATGTTTCTCTGCTGTGTTGTTTTGTTTTTGGATTTGTGGGTTGTTGTTTTTTTGCAGTCCCAGCGTGGTACTTGCTCTGTTTATTTTCATTTTTTATTTTGGTATTTTTTTCTTAGGCCGGAACGGATTAATCGGTTTTCAATGCATTCCTATGGGAAATGGTACTTTGACCTACAAACGTTTTGACTTACGGCCACCGTTCCAATACGGATTAAGTTCGTAAGTCAAGGCACCACTGTACTTACATTTACCTTTCATCCGGGCTTAACCGTGGACTTTCTCAGCCATTCAGGTTCATAGTTAGTAGAGATGTACTCTGTATCAACGGACAGGATTGCTTCCTGTTTTGTCTATAGCTCTGGAAACTACATTAAGGCATTGCCTGGGTAGTGTAGGTTTAAGGTGGTGAAGTCTGGCAGGGCAGTTGATGTGGTACTTTTGAGAGGTTGCTGTTGTTTTTTAATGGAGATAAATGGGTTTGTTAGGGGTCAGCCAGATGTAAGCTGGATTTCAATAACAGACTTCCCACACAGATGGGAAAGAGTAGCATTTGTGGGGATGCTTTTCTGGGTGCCCCCTTCCTGATGGAGCCGTGGGTGTAGTTGTTGGAAATGAAACAGAAATGTTTCATTTCTGAAACATTTGCCCACTCTGCATGATTAATTTGTGTATTTCATCCCTAGCATTCATTAGATTGTATTCGGTTAATCTCCTTCCTTAGTAACCATAATTAGAAAAAAAGTTTTTGTTTATGTTGTTCAGAAATGAACAACGGACCTCTTTACATATTGTTTCTGAGTCTGAAGGGTTCCAAAGATTATTGTGTCTGAAATATTTACCCATTTAATGTGTTAATATGCCAGGATCTATTGACTTGTTCAGCTTAATAGTTCTCTTTCTGGGTTGATTTCTCTTGTATTTATTTCCATATTCATAGTGTTAATTACTTGCTCAAAATTTAAAGAGATAGTGGTTTATAAATGTTAATACATATCACATAACTATCTTCTAGGTAAAACAACATATCTTATGGTTAGGCACTGACCAGGTAAGGGATCAAAACTCAATTTAGATTTATTTATTTTTTACTACCTTCCCTTCTCATACAGGCCAAGACACCGACCAGGTAGGAGATCAAACCTAATTTTGGTTTATTTTTTCCATTTTTACCACCTTCCCTCCTTATGCAGGTGAAGACATTGACCAGGTAAGGAATCAAAACCAATTTCTGTTCATTTTTTTCCGTTTTAACTGCCTTCCCTCCTTATTCAGGTAAAGACACTGAGAAGGTAAGAGATGAAAACTAATTTTGGTTTATTTTTTGCATTTTTACCACCTTCCCTCCTTATACAGGTAAAGACACTGACCAGGTAAGAGATCAAAACTAATTTTGGTTTATTTCTTCCTTTTTAACTGCCTTCCCTCCTTATACAGGCTGAGACACCAACCAGGTAAGAGATCAAACCTAATTTTGGTTTATTTTTTCCATTTTTACCACCTTCCCTCCTTATGCAGGTGAAGACATTGACCAGGTAAGGAATCAAAAACAATTTGTGTTTATTTTTTCCATTTTAACTGCCTTCCCTCCTTATTCAGGTAATGACACTGAGAAGGTAAGAGATGAAAACTAATTTTGGTTTATTTTTTTGCATTTTTACCACCTTCCCTCCTTATACAGGTAAAGACACTGACCAGGTAAGAGATCAAAACTAATTTTGGTTTATTTCTTCCTTTTTAACTGCCTTCCCTCCTTATACAGCCCAAGACGCCGACCAGGTAAGAAATCAAAACTGGTTTTGGTTTATTTTTTCGACTTTTAATGCCTTCCCTCCTGTGCTGTGATGTTTTTTGTGTTTTGGTGTGGTTTTTTTCCAAGCCCCATCGCGTTCGGGCTGGCTTTGTGTATGTGGAGGGTGTTTTTGTTTTTTTCCCCAGCCCCATGGCGTTCCGCTGGGGCTGGCTGTGTGTGGGGGGTTGTTTTTGAGTGTTTTTTCCCAGCCCCATAGCATTCCGTTGAGGCTGGCTGTGTGTGTGTGGGTTGTGTTTTTCCCCCCAGCCCCATCGCGTTCTGCTGGGACTGGCTGTGTGTGTGTGGTTTTTTTGAGTGTTTTTTCCCAGCCCCATAGCGTTCCGCTGGGGCTGGCTGTGTTTTTTGTTTGTTTGTTTGTTTTGGTGTGTTTGTTTTTCGGCCCCAGCGCATTCCTATGGGGCTTCCAGTGTTCTATTTTTATTTTATTTATTTTTTGGTATTTTTTTTTCCGGCCGGAACAGATTAATGGGGTTTCTATGTATTCCTATGGGAAATGGTGCTTCGACTTATGACCACTTTGAGTTATGCACATCTTCTAGAATGGATTATGGTCATAAGTCGAGGCACCACTGTAGTGTGGTTGCTGACCTTGAGACAGATATCCTGGAGAGTGAAGTCAAGTGGGCCTTAGAAAGCATGGCTAACAACAAGGCCAGTGGAGGTGATGGCATTCCAGTGGAACTATTTAAAATCTTAAAAGATGACGCTATTAAGGTGCTACACTCAATATGCCAGCAAGTTTGGAAAACTCAGCAGTGGCCAGAGGATTGGAAAAGATCAGTCTACATCCCAATCCCAAAGAAGGGCAGTGCCAAAGAATGCTCCAACTACCGTACAATTGCACTCATTTCACACGCTAGCAAGGTTATGCTCAAAATCCTACAAGGTAGGCTTCAGCAGTATGTGGACCGAGAACTCCCAGAAGTACAAGCTGGATTTCGAAGGGGCAGAGGAACTAGAGACCAAATTGCTAACATGCGCTGGATTATGGAGAAAGCCAGAGAGTTCCAGAAAAACATCTACTTCTGCTTCATTGACTACGCAAAAGCCTTTGACTGTGTGGACCACAACAAACTATGGCAAGTTCTTAAAGAAATGGGAGTGCCTGACCACCTTATCTATCTCCTGAGAAATCTATATGTGGGACAGGAAGCAACATTTAGAACTGGATATGGAACAACTGATTGGTTCAAAATTGGGAAAGGAGTACGACAAGGCTGTGTATTGCCTCCCTGCTTATTTAACTTATATGCAGAATACATCATGCGAAAGGCTGGATTGGATGAATCCCAAGCCGGAATTAAGATTGCCAGAAGAAATATCAACAACCTCAGATATGCAGATGATACCACTCTGATGGCAGAAAGTGAGGAGGAATTAAAGAACCTCGTAATGAGGGTGAAAGAGGAGAGCGCAAAAAATGGTCTGAAGCTCAACATCAAAAAAACGAAGATCATGGCCACTGGTCCCATCACCTCCTGGCAAATAGAAGGGGAAGATATGGAGGCAGTGACAGATTTTACTTTCTTGGGATCCATGATCACTGCAGATGGTGACAGCAGCCACGAAATTAAGACGCTTGCTTCTTGGGAGGAAAGCGATGACAAACCTAGACAGCATCTTAAAAAGCAGAGACATCACCTTGCTGACAAAGGTCCGCATAGTCAAAGCTATGGTTATTCCAGTCGCGATGTATGGAAGTGAGAGCTGGACCATAAAGAAGGCTGACCGCCAAAGAATTTATGCTTTTGAATTGTGGTGCTGGAGGAGACTCTTGAGAGTCCCCTGGACTGCAAGGAGAACAAACCTATCCGTTCTGAAGGAAATCAACCCTGAGTGCTCACCGGAAAGACAGATCCTGAAGCTGAGGCTCCAGTACTTTGGCCATCTCATGAGAAGAGAAGACTCCCTGGAAAAGACCCTGATGTTGGGAAAGTGTGAAGGCAAGAGAAGAAGGGGACGGCAGAAGACGAGATGGTTGGACAGTGTCATCGAAGCTACCAACATGAATTTGACCCAACTCCGGGAGGCAGTGGAAGACGGGAGGGCCTGGCGTGCTCTGGTCCATGGGGTCACGAAGAGTCGGACACGACTTAATGACTAAACAACAAAATAGGTTGTTGGCAGAAGAGGTAAGTAAATGTTTGGGAGGAACACAATGTCCTATCCAGACCTGCTCTCTCCCATATATACTTCACACATTTCGTCTCCATCTCACTCCTTAGCCAAATCTTCACCCCCCCACTCAGTCCCTACATCTGAATTCATCCACTATCACATTGACCTGCCCTCCCCACACCTCCCTCCCTCCAGCAGCCGACAGAACATGTCTCTTCTCCTCCTACCCACAATCCCCCATCATTGCTCTTCATATGCACGTACCCAGACATACTATTACTTTTTCAAAAAAACCCATCACCTCTAGACCCACCCAACTCCCCTCTCATACATACACACTCCACCTTCTTCCCAGCTGTATGGCTCCCCTACAGGAGATCCTCCCCTCCCAATCCCACACCATGCCACATGACTCCTCTGCCCCACATGGACAAAAAGCATCCCACTATGCACTCCCCTCATCCCTTCCAAGCCCCACATGCCCGACAGCCCTAACCAATCCCTCACACCATTTATAACATGTCCCCCACAACCCACCCCTTAATAGAGGGGTTAAAATCAGTTAAGTGTGTTCCTAGTTAACTCCAACACTTGAGTCCATCTCTGTATTTCTGGAGCTGGTGGGCAATGTATACCTCTGCCGGCGTGGATTCATACGCTGGCTTGGAACTATTTTTCCCACGTCTCCTGATCTGACACAGGCAGGTAGAGGCACCAATTGGCACTTCCCACAAGGCTGTGCTGGGGCTGGATGTTGGTGCAATTATAAGATCCTTCTGCCCCCAGCCAGCCCTTTTTCCTTTGAGTTAACCTGCCTGCCCTGGGTCCAGTGTGGCTGAGGTGGTCGCTTCGGGGCCAGATAGGAATTTTGGGTCCGTCTCACCTGATTGGCATATAAAAGGTGGGCGGACGTATTTTTGCCTATCCCACACTGTTTACTCATGGGATTCTGAGGGCTATTCTAGGTTTGAGTCATGTTTAAATAGGTCAAACTGTCAGGTAGTGCGGAAGAGAAGGTGAGTTTCAGTGAGCTCCCAAAAAGCACATGGGGTCCTACTGCACCCAGCATCACAGCAACCAGGATCTAGCGTTTCACTTGCTGGGATGAGGGGTGAATAAGGTATAGTCCCATCCATTGCATGTCTTAGTTCTAGACAATTGGATGGATGGCAGATAGGGAGGTTTTTCTTCCCAGTTTGTGGCCAGCTGGGTACGAGCTGTTCAGGGGACAGCTCTGACCAGGGGCTTGGGACTCACCTGCTTAGGATTGGAGAGGGGGTAAGAGATACCCCTAGAGCCTGCCCCAGGGATCCACATGACGTCCAGGCCCCTCTGCAGGATGAGAGTGATTGGAGGTTAAAAGCAATAAAGTGTCGCCCTAGTTAACTCCAACACCTGTGTCCGTCTCTTTATTTCGGGAGTGGGTGGGCAGAGATTAAATAACAGTGGTGGAGGAAAACATTGAATATTAATTTCATGAACTTTAAAATATCACGTGAATAAATCTACAGTGTTTTGGAAATTCATAATATTACTGTATATTCCAAAGTGTCAATAGTCAACAAGGGACCACAGCGGAATATTTTAACTACAAAAATTCTCAAATGCTTTCCAGACAGTTTACATGTCTCCTCTACATTTTCTCTTTTGCATTCTTTTTCAACAGCTCCACAGTTCATCCCAAAAGCAGTCTTGACTGCCACTAGCAAAGTTCCACCTCCCACCCCTCCAAATGTAGGATATCCACAAGAATAATCACAGGCCTGACACTATACTGATTTCCTCCTGATTCTGCCTCTTATCACACAAGAGGTGAATTACCGAGACAGGGCTCACATGATCAGCATTGCTGATTTATCAAGAAAACATCAAACTAGTGGCATTCCCATTTGGACATAAGAAAAAAAGCTCTCCTCTTTCTCTTGATCCTGAAGGATAGAGATCCAAGGGTTGGACCCTTATAAATTTTAAACAGAAGTTTCCAAGAGCTGCAGATGGAGATGGTATTTGTAGCAATCTGTGACAGATTGTTACCGCTGATCATACAGGTAAAAGGTAAAAGGTAAAATGAATGGGCTCCCCTTCTGGATGCGTGGGCACTTTGGGGGGGCAGGTGGGACCCAGCCCCTACGAGGCAGGGAGGAAGCTCCGCGCTCACCAAGTAGGTGCCGCCGCCGCTGCTCCCACTCCAGGTTGGGCTGAAATTAGAAGCCAGGCAGATTTTGAGAGTGGGTGGGTGTGTCGCACTTGCGGGTGACCGTGTTGTGCTCATGCGCATGCGCACAAGCATGACACGCCCCTCCGCAAGCACGACACGCCCCCGTGTGTGCGTGCGGGGGGGGCGGAGATCCGTGTCTGCGGCCCAGTTAAAGAAAGCCCACAGACCGGCACTGGGCCGCGGACCGGGGGTTGACGACCCCTGGTGTAGTGGATAGAGAGATGGACTAGGGCTCTGGAGACTGAGTTCGAATCCCCAGTCAGCCATGGAAACTGACTGGTGCCAGTCATGCTGGTAAAACCACTCCTTAAATACTTCACTTACCTTGAAAGTCCTATTAGGGTCACTATAAGTTGGAAGCAACTTGATGGTATGTAACACACTGAAATCCTATGCACATGGCAGACTTGTCTGGGACTAAGTGATACTGAACAAAGTGGGACTTATTTCTAAATTTAGGAACAAAACCTTGGGAGCAAGGCAGTGTTGGATTCCATTTGTCAGTTGGTGCCTCCAGCTTGAACACAAAGTATTGCTGGCAACTGATGGAGCAATTCAATCCACAGTGAAAGAATCTCAATTCAGGGCAACAGATGGAGACTTCTCAGTGATTTTAAATTGGGATGGAAAACATAACCTCTAAAGTCCTGGGAAGGAGCTCAACTATAACCTGAATTCATGTGGGACAAAGGAGGACCATCTCCCTCCTGTTTTGCTTGCACTAATGTGCAAGTGTTTCCAAACAGTGCGCTCACTGTATCACTGTCCCATGAATAGCTCCTCAGCACTGTGTTGTCCTTTGTATTCAACAATCATTCTACTGTACTTTGTTCAATACTTAGCCTTATTCCTTTTGGCTCCATTCACTTTTGATATGAAATTATCATTGGGGATATTCAAAATGATACCAAGACAGAATAAAATGATATAAATTTCAGTGTCATTATTATTGTTGTTTTTGTTGTTGTTAGAAGCCTTTTAGATTTGTGAGATTTTTAAAAGGGTTCTTTGTTTTCTTAAAGCTTTCATATATGTAGTATAGGCAAAGGATCCTGCAGTATCTCAAACTGTAGTTTTCATCTTGCTGTTCCCGGCCGACCTGTGTTACAACGACAAGGTCAGCTCAGTTTGGAAATAGATGTCTGGGAAGATACCTATTTGTGTGTAGATTTGTTCACAGTTGCCTTAGGATGGTTTATGTTTTCAGATCCAGATAAGTGAACAGATTGAGCACATTCAGGCGATTTACTATGTGGCTACGAAAAGCATGACATTAAAATTAAAATAATTACATGGTACTGTTGTCTGCCTTTTACTTTTAGATAATGAAAGGACTGCTAGAATTTGGAGTTGCTTTGATTTCCTAGTCTAAACTACACACGAATTCATTCATTTCCTACTAATGTTAGATTACAAGGAAAAGCTTTCTTCTTGGATCAAGCAAATGTTTTCTTCTACAGACACTTTAAACTCAATATGTACGCAGTATAATTTTCCAACCAAAGGAATGGAGAATTCATGTACTGTTTATATTACTTTTGATTGGAAATTTTAAACAGAAGTTACCAAAAAGGATAATTGTTGAGGACTGATGCAATTTTGTTAGCAAGAACACTTAGTGTGAGTGTGTGTGTTTGGGAGTGGGGAGGGTGTGATAGCTTTAAATAGTTAAGGGGTGGGATGACTTTAAATAGCTGTAGTTAGTACAGTTTTTTTTTTGTTCCATCATATCAGAGACTTGACTTAGTGTGCCTTATCTTTTCATCTGTTTCCTCTTTAACTAGTTGATACTGATCCCTTTCAGGGATGCTTTAGCGGAGGTGAAAACTTTCATCCAATTTTGAAAAACAAATGGATATTTTCTGGTATAAAAACACTGTTGGTTGGGGCTGCAACCTTCCAATAATGACAATTCACCTTTTTTTTACTTGGAAAACCCATTTTGGGAGTCTGGAGCTAGGGACCTGATTGGTGAGCACATGCTATCCCAGAACCACACTTTGTCCAACTCTGGACTAGAAGACTTTTTGGCTCCCTTCTGACTCTATCATCTTACGATTCTATGACAAGTTTTCTGTTCAAGAGAAGAGGAAAAAATGTGCTTACCTTTAAAGCCTAATATCAAACTGTAGTCAATTTGAGGATATCCTCTTATCTCTGTTCTTTGATTTCTGGTCACTTGGCTCATTGGTCTTACGGATCACACACTCTTGCTAGTGTGTGGTCTTTGTCCTCCTTTGCAGTCTCATCAGTACTTCTTCTAAAGCATGTGGTCCATCCAGTCCAGTAATGGTTATCTTGATAGGAACATGGGAAGGGCTTGCATCAATGGTAGAGCACCTGCTCTCTGTACAGAAGATCCAATGTCTCCAGACAGGGCAGGAAAAACTCTTGCTTGAAACCCCGGAGAGCTTCTCCCAATCAGTACCAACAACACTGGGCTAAATGCACTTGTGATCTGATCTAAGTCAGCTTCCTATATTCCTCCAACTGAGAGCAGATCACCAAGGATTCAAACAGAGGTTTTTCCAGCCCTGCTGTTTGAGATCCTTCTGTGATGAAACTGGAGTAACTAAACAGCAATTTTAGTTTCAAGGTTTCTTGTTTTTTCCTTTCGGGCCTCTCTCGGCGTTAGGCTCCTCAGTCGCACCTCCTGGCTAGATCGAGTGATACGGGTAGATTTTGGTGGGAGAAGGCGTTCCGTCAGATAGCGAGGTCCTAAACCGTTTAGGGCTTTGTATGTGATCATTAAAACTTTGAAATCATCGCGGAAGCGCACAGGCAGCCAATGCAATGCGGCCAGAGTGGGAGAGATATGCTGGTGTTTCCTCACCCCAGTAAGAAGTCTGGCCGCCGCATTCTGCACCATTTGAAGCTTCCGCATCAGTCTCAAAGGTAGCCCCATGTAGAGTGCATTACAGTGGTCTAATCTCGAGATTACAAGCGCATGCACTAAAGTGGTGAGCGCCCCAACATCAAGATAGGGACGCAGCTGGGCAATCCGCCAAAGGTGGAAGTAGGCGGATCGGACCACTGACGCCACCTGGGTTTCCATGGTGAGCGCTGGGTCCAGATGTCTCCCCAAGCTACGAACCTCACTCTTCGTGGTGAGAGTCACCCCCCCAAAAGAGAGGGAGTTTCCCAAACCGCTGATGGTGGGGCCACCCACCCTCAGTACCTCCGTCTTGTCCGGGTTCAGCCTCAACCCATTTTCCTGCATCCATTGCAGAACAGTCTCCAAGCAGCGCTGAAGGGACAGAACGGCATCCGCTGTAGTTGATGAAAAGGAGATGTAGAGCTGCGTGTCATCAGCGTATTGATGACACGACGCCCCACATCCCCTGATGACTCCTCCCAGCGGCCTCATATAGATATTAAACAGCATTGGGGAGATTATCGAGCCCTGCGGGACCCCACAATTGAGGCTCCACGGGGCCGAAACCCTCTCCCCAAGCTGTACTCTCTGAGAACGGTCCTCCAAGAAGGATTGGAGCCAAGCAAACGCCAGGCCACCAATTCCGAACTTGGAGAGCCTCCCCAGGAGGATACTTTACTTTACTTTATTGGATTTTTACCCCGCCCCCCTAGACAAAGTCTACTCGGGGCGGCTTACAAATATTATAAAAACATCATTATATAACAATTTAAAATCATAAAACATCATAATTTTTAAACAATTAGATTAGATCAATACCAAGATGGGAGTAATTATAAGACAAAGAATAGATATCAGTTATTGACTGAAGGGAAGGCCTGCCTAAAGAGCCAAGTTTTTAAATGGTACCGCCTTTGATACCGTGGTCGACGGTATCAAACGCGGCTGAGATGTCGAGGAGGACCAACAGGGAGGTTTTTCCTCTGTCAGCCTCCCTCAACAGGTCATCATACAGGGCGACCAATGCCGTTTCTGTACCATGGCGCGGCCTGAATCCCGACTGGAATGGATGGATGCCATGGATGTAGGTGTTGGAATTTTTACAGCCTCATATGCTGTCTACAGGAGCATTGATAACACTGCCCCAAATTCATTGCTACAGTTGAAAAAGCTGCAGAACTTGGAGAGTAAGGGATGATGAACTCATGGAAGAAGGACTGAAAGAGCCTAGCCTATCAGGAAGAAGCAATATAGCAGATATAATCAAGTGGTTCCTGTTTAAGCTTCCAGATTTTAGTTTGTTTAAACGTATAATTCTATATATTTCTGCAACAGAAGTAAGTACCACTGAGTTTAGTGGGACTTACTCCCAGGTAACATGAATTTAGGACTGAAGTCAATGCTCACTTAAATTGGTGAGGTATTGATTTTTTACTTAGAGTGCGGGGGAGCCATGCAGATTGTACCAAAAGGAGAGTCTTGGCAGTGATGTATCAGCAGCACTGGTGCCATTTTGAAGAGCAGGTGCTCATTGTGATAGTCTTTTCTCAGGACTAGGGAGAAAAACTTCATCTCAAAGACAAGAAACCAGTTCTTGCAGTTTTCACTTCTAGGAGAGGAACGTTCTTGTGTAAACCTAGCAGGCCTTAGTAGTTGCCCATTCAAGAACCAAATCACCCCCAAATGTTTCACATTACAATTGGGATAACTTACAACATATATTGTTGCATTAACAATCTGTCCTTTACCACCACCATCACCCCTCAGACAACATGGACATATTCCAATTGCTTGTCTCATCTAGAGCAGACCCATTGAATTGGGTTGCTGAACAGGAAGCTGGCATTTATGTAAAACCCATTGATTATGTTGATTTGTTCTTGTTTAGCCTAGCAATTGAATTTAGGCCACTAGGAGATGTTAATCAAAAAGTAGTTGACCAGAGCCCTGGCTCAACTACAACACTGGTTCTAGATAGGAAGGGAGCAAAAAAGATGTGGCAACTTTATAATGATGTTTGTCATTTTCTGGGCTGTAAGAAATGTAACTTATGACAAATCAGAAAGAAGGAGGAGAAGGTAATTGGGAAACCCAGGAGGACAACAGAAAGCACAACCATGTCTATAAATTCTGAAGTATTGCCCAGAATAAACCCGGGGATACCGAGAGTCCATGTCATTCTCTCGGCATAAAATGATGCTGTTTGTGCAAGGCAGGACACTCCACCCACACATTTATTGCTGCCCTCTGGACCATAACCTGTATTGTTCTGAAGGACGCTTTGACTTCTGGAGGAAGATACCATGAGAGGGGCCTGTAGCTGATAGGAAGAATGTCAGTCAAAACTGGGTGCCCCACCTTGCAAAAGTGGAAGTGCTTTTCCAACGCAAAAAGCCACCATTAGATAGAAATCATTGTCTGATTTTGCTAGAACTGCAAATGAAGTGGCAGATCTGGGTCGAAGAACCTCACTTGAGTTTCTGCCAAAAGCTACAAGGCAGCAGAGAAAATGGTGTGCAGGAGGAGAGCCTTCCCTTTTCCCCCTCGCTTCTGTCTGCAGCTTTTCAGCTGTAAATGCCTTCCCAACCACTTTGTCCTACAGACACAGCAGCAACACATATCAGGAATGTTGGCATGGGGTGGAGGGAGCAGGAAGGGGAAGGAGTAAGCACACTTCTGCCTGCCTGACCTCCTGATGAAAATCACCCTCTTACCCAGTGCTTTGCAACTCTTTACCAGAGATTGTAATAGGCAAGCGCTGGAAAGGAAGAGAGACATAAATATAGACCAACAGTACAATGAGACAGAAGCAAGGCTGTAAGAAATTCTCATCAGTCGTTATGGGTAATCTGATTTGATAAAAGGAAAACATTTCCCATTATTGTCCAAAAAGCTGGGGTAGGGTGATGATGGTCTCCTTGGATTTTGGAAAAATGGTGCATCTTTGCTTCCTTTCCTTCTTGAAGCCAGTTCAAAAGTACTGTTGAATGTTAAGATGATGCAAAGTTTAAAATGAAGAGCCTGGACAGTGAGCACGAACTGGTTTTAAGTTAAATATTTATTCAGTGGTTTGAAGTTTGTAACAGGGAAAACTCATCAAATAGAAGATACAGTTTTTTACTCAGGAAAGTCATTTCTGAATGTCCACAAAATAATTAGTCTCTTTCAATGATAAAAACCTTCCAGAAAAGGTTTTAGGAATCAGCCATTCTTTTAGAATGTGTGTTATAAGACAGCAACTCATTCTGCGATCTGCTGAATGAATCCTGATAATTACCACTTCTAGCAGAACTAATTGGGCAAATATTTGACATGACAAGTCAATGTAGAAATCCTTGCCTGACTAAGAAGGCCAGCTAGAGCAATGACAGAATATGGATATATTTGGGGAAAATGTTGCTTTGGTTGTTTCTTGCAGGGGCTGCCATCTGTGTGTGTGTGTGGGTGGGAGTTGCAGTCAAGGAAAGCACCTGCTGATTCATTCCCAGTGCTCCATCCTGGAGGGAATGAGATCTCAATCACCATTAGATTTCAGGCTATAAATTCCAGGAGTAGCAATTTTATAGTCTCACAAGATTTCATGCCTATACAGACCTTGTTATCATGCTGTTGGAGTTTTGTTTGAAACCTCGCATGTTGTCTGTGGTTTGTATGACTGGGAGGGACTTTTCTGGGTTGGGATAATTGCCTATCCAGTACTAACCAATCATTACTTCCAGCCTTTGATTTCAAAGAGAGCCCTGCTTTTCTGCTGAGTGTCTTTTCCCTCTCTTTCCTGGGTTGGAGGCAGTTGTTTGTTTGCTGTTGATCTGTTCAGTTGGTTGCTAAGCATATGTGTAGTGAAGAAAGCAGCATACACAAGTCTGTAATTTCAAGTAACTATAAGTAAAGAAATGTTTTTATTCTTTCTACTACAAATGTCCCAGAGTGAGTTATTGAGATTTTAAGAACCGGTTAATGAGAATGGGGTGGACTATCTGATGATCTTGTAGCTATTGTATCCCATGGTTCTCTTTACTTCTACCATGTGAGAAAAGGGGAATTTTACCAGAAATTCAAAACTCTGCAACACATGCAGCCCGGGGCCATTTCCTCTGGGGCAGCAGGGTGGGTCAGGTTATGTTGCACTCCCCGTAGGTTTTTTTTAATTTTTATTAGTTAAAAGTTAATGCCAAAAAACTGAAAAGATAATGGGGGGGGGAGGAAAGAAAGGAAAAATAGGAAGGAAAGAAAAAAGAGAGGATGGCTAAAAGCGAAGAGAGAAAAGTATCTATACATAGGCTTTTAAAAAGGCTTCCAAATATCTAAAAATATATCTATACATAATTGTCAGCTATATGCCATGCAATTGTATGTCGATAATGTTGTAAGGTCTTCTATGCGTCGAGTTATGGGGGGGGGGGGGAGAATAAGCATCTATATTTTCAGTGTTGTCTGGGCATGGAGAGTGTGGGTGGCTAATCTCCAAAAAACAGGCAGATTATGCAAAAGTACATACATATCAACCAAAATCAAAGAGTGGTCGAACACAAAGTGTATACGAAGAATTAACTTCTCCCCAAAAGAAACCTATGACTGGATATGACGGTCACATATGACTGAGAGATGCATCAAAAGGATAGCATGCCAGAACTTAGATGATTTGCTCAGATCTTTCCTAAAAGGGCATTGTGGTGTCCAAAATATTTTGAACATGATCTTTTCCTGGATAAGTTGTAGCTTAAGATCCATATATATGTCAAGTGTACTGGCTAGCACTGCCCTATGCATAATAGCACAAACTCTCTCTCTCTGTTCCCTAAGATGTTGTGTATCCTTATTTCTTAACTGTCAGACAATATTTACAGTATAGGCACATAATGTAGGCTTCTTTTTTTGAACATTATTACATTTCCCCACAGTCTGGGATTGCCTTTGTCAGCAGTTGGTCACTGGCTAGGTGACTAGGAAGAATTAGCCTGTTTTTCACCTTCTCCTGTGTTGCTCCGTTTGGTTTTCTGAAAACCAAAGGGTTTTGTTGACATGATGGTACACCATGTTGAATTGCTCTCAATGCTTTTTGTAAAATACACCTTCCAGAATTCCACAGCTAGTTTGGTCAGTAGCTATGCTAGTGGTGGGATTCTGGGATTTGTCATTTAAAAGGTGAATATGTTGCATTTTTTATTTCCAGTCCAGATTTTTATAATTTCTGGCCCATTTCCACTTGTCTCAAGGATATGGCACTATTTCTGATACTTTGCACAGCCTGGCCCGGGCAGATTATGTCTGCTGCTCCCTGGCTTCTGGAGATGAGCTGGCCTTTCTCCAGCACCTGCTTAACTTGAGCAGATGCTTGGGGCTACCACATTGCCAAGGGTATCAAAGGCAATCACATGTTTAGCCCTTTTCCTTGCACCCTCCAGCAGGGATTCCTGCTTGTATTTTAATACATATGACTTGCCAGGATTTGCTGTCAGAGTTAACGAGCTTACTCAGAATTGGTCAGAACCTGGGCATCATTACCAACCAGCAGCCCAGGTGACAGTTATGGTAAACTTGAGATTTACTCCTTGAGGCCAAGAAACCTCAGAACTGGGCAAAGAGGCAGGATTGGACATAAAGTAAGAACAAAATGCCATTTCCTTGTGGCAAAAAAAATGGTCATGACAAGCAAAGGCTGCATTTAAAAAACAAAAAAACAAAACAAAAACAAATGATAGCTTTACTTTTGCCATATTTGTTTCTTTTCCTGACTGGCATAATTTCTTAACTCTCCACCTGTAATGTGGTGTGGCCATATATGTTCTTTTAAACAGGATAATTTTTCCGTTTGGTGGTGCCTTCGTTTGAAAGGCTATCCTGTTCTAGCCCGATTTAAAGCAAAAAATCTGTGGGGATGAAGACGAGGGACCTTGAATTTGCTCATTTATAGTAAGCACCTAAATCACAGCTTCAGAAGGCAGGCAGGTTACCTGTCTTCCCTATTTGCTATGCATTGCAGTCTTGCTTAATTTATAAAAACTTGTAATTTTGCATTTGTACACATAAATTAGAACATTCATATTTTCTTGCATATCAGTGTCCTCTTTTATCCTTCTGGTTTGGTGATTTGTAAGTGGCCACCTTATTGTGATGCAACTGTCAAAGGTAGAAATTCAACAGATGAAGATGTGCCCCTAACATAGAGTAGTGATAAAGATAATGCCTTACTTGTTGGACTTCTGTCTGTCTTCCACAGATCTGACCTTAGGGCTGAGTGTGCTGGGCACTCATATTTCACCCTAAGAGGGTGGCTGCCACATTTTGCCCCCTCCCCCTGCCGGTCACAACTCCTATACAGCCATCATCAACTGTTTTTAAGCATGGGTGAGTCACATCTTAGGGTGATGTGTAGCTCCCAGGAGCCCTTACAAGGTAGGCAGGCCTCTGCCTGCTCCCAAGCCAAACAAGAGCAGTGGAGGCCGACCCAGCTAAGGTGGACCCGAGAGCAGAAGTTTTCTCTCTGATCTTTCTGGTGGGTATAAAAGCAGGTGTTGTTGTGTTGGGGCAGCCAGTACAGGCTATGGTGTGAAATATTTGTGGGTTCACCTCACACTCCTGCTCTCTGGCCGCTTCGTTTGCAAAGCATGTTACATTTTCCTTATTTAGTTTCTAGTTTCATGTCATTCATTCTAGCTCGGGGCATGTAATGCGTAGCTCTCCAGACGTTGTTGGATTTCAAGTGTCATCAGGGCCACACACTCACCATTACTACTGTAGGTAAAGATCAGTGGAGCAGGATTTGATTTTCAGGCAACGATTACAAAGCAGTGTCAGTGCTTCCAATACTCTAAACACAGCAACTTCTATAAATAATTTAAATAATTTTTTAAAAAGCCAGTTATAGCTTTTGTGTGTGTGTGTGTGTGTGTGTGTGTGTGTGTGTGTGTGTGTGTGTGTGTGTGTGTGTGTGTGAGAGAGAGAGAGAGAGAGAGAGAGAGAGAGAGAGAGAGAGAGAGAGAAGATGCTTTTTGCCAATGTGCTAGTTATCCTAGGGCTGATCCTGCTTGTGATGTGGGAGCTCTAATAAGATATGAAACCTAAGCATTGTCTCAATGGATAAGCAATAATGATCAATATAAAAGCAGAGAACGCTGAGATAGTACTTTGGTGTTTTTTTTTAACTTCCTCTCAACATGTCTAGCAGTTCATTGTATGGAGAGATTTAATCTAGTCCATATGTTCACTTCTAAGATGTGGTTAAGCTAAGAGGTATAATAAATGCTGGCTTGTCAAGGAACTGATAATAGTCCATTTAAAACTGTTCTTTTAATATCTCACAGGATATGTTTTGGATATATTGTGAATTAAAACAGCCTTAAGAATATGTAGGTTTGCGAATGAGATTTGGAAGGGTTATTTGGAAAAGGTAAGAAAAATATACACCATCTACACCAGAATGAGCTGATTCCACAGCATGGTTTTGTTGTACCCGCTCTGTTTACTTTGGCTGAAGCAAGTAATGGAAAGGGAGAGGGGCCAAAGCTGAACACTGTGCAGAATGCATCGTTGCCTACCAAGAGGCATGTTTGCCAGAGAAAAATGAGCAGATGTTCACGAGAGTTTACTAGCTCACAGCCTTGTCAGATGCACTTATAAAAAGGCCTGATGCTCAGAATAAGATTCAACATCTTATTTTGAAAAATGCACTTTAATGAAGGAGATTGGTATGGAAAATTCCAGTATAAAGAGTTTGTTGGAGGTTTAGGCAAGGCTGGATTGTTCAGTGGTTTAGGTCTCTGGCTGTAAAGCCAGAGGTTGGGAGTTCCGATTCCCCACTGTGCTTCCTGGGAGAAGAGCCAGCCTGTGTGGCATTGGGCAAGCTTCACAGTCCCAGGGCGCCCACAGAAGAAGGGAATGGTAAACCATTTCTGACTGCTCTCTACCTGGAAAACCCTAAAAAGATCATAAGTCAGAACTGACTTGATGGCACATCCTCATCCTCATTAGCCATATTTCACTTCCCCAAATCTGGTTGGTTTAATTTACATATTATTTATTACAGAAAACTGACCACAATCATTATTGCATTGTTTTTCTACAACTGTGTTACAACCATATGCTATGTACATAGCAAGCACTGATGGGAGAAGGCCCATGCAGCAACGTTTAGAGAATTAGGGAGCAATCAGATGGGCATTTAGCCCACTGTTTGGACCACTGCTGGGATGGATTGGTTTGCTCCTTTTGACAGCACTCATACAACTTAATCTCTTGAGCAAACCAAATTGTTCCCAGAGCATTACTGTGTGCAACTTTCTGGCCCCTGTCAGGGGCTTCTACTTTTATGGTGTAGGGAGGATTGCTCTGATTTGGTCTGTTTCCAGTATGTGTGATTGCTGGAAATGAACCAAAAGTGAGTCTTCCTCTTTTAATTTCCCAATATTGTGAAATGGCTTAAGAAGAGAGTATCTTCAAGATACTGGGAAATTAAACATTTCTTCAGCTATGTATAGTGGGCAGGCTCCTGACAAGACTCTTAAGAGAAAAACTAACAAAAGTTTCCAGGAGGAAACCTTCCATTTTTTTTTTAAATAGTGATGCAGCACATATGCGCTGTCCTAATACACACTTTAAAAGTTTTTCCCACTTCCTAGGAACTGCTATGGAGCTGAGGAAGCTCTCTTCTTAAGTTACTTCAGGAAACTGACAAATTGACAGCAGGCTGCTGCAGTCCAAGGATCACACCAAATGGTACACTGGACCTCCTATTGACTCTATTTAGCCTGCTCCAGTTGCCATATGTAGACAAGCCCTTAGACTCAGAGCAAGGAGACCCAAGGTAAAATTTCTACTGTATTGTGAAGCTTACTGGTTGACCTTCAGCCATTCAGTACAATACGGCCAAATCTATTTTACAGAGTTGTTGTGGAATTAACATAGAAATGGAATCATATAAACTGGCCGTGCGTATTCTTGGTATAAATAATGAGTAGTATTGTCACCTGGATCACTGTAGTTCCTTGCCATTAATTTTTTACCCTACAAAGCCCCTCTCCACAAGTGACACATTGTCATCTGGTTTGCACTAGAGATGGGGGTATTTGTATACAAATACCCCCGCACAGCTGGACTTATGAATCCAAGTGGCGGCAGCCTCGGTCAGCCTTCCAATCGCTCCTGGAGTGCTGCCCTCTTTCCGCTCATCTAGCCACTCGGCAGCCGTGCAGGGTGACTCGTCCTCCCTCCCCCTACTTGGAGTTGGCTAGATGAGCGGAAAGAGAGCGGCACTCCGGGAGTGATTGGAAGGCTGACCGAAGCTGCCACTGCTGCCAGACATGTGAGTGGACGGTCCAGCCCCAGGGGCCGGACCCTTCTTAAGTCTAGATGTGCGGGGGTATTCGTATATGAATATGAATACCCCCATCTCTAGTTTGCACACACATAAAAATACAGAGGAAAATGAGGAAAAACAGTGGGAATGTGGAAAAAGAAGATATGACTTCACTCATAGTTTCACATTAGATACAGATTAAATATTTATTATAAGAGGAACATATTCTTGTGTATGTTTCCTTGCCAGATACAGTTTTTTTACTAGAGTACATGTATTAATCTGTTCTTTTATACTGAAATATCTCTGCTATCACTCAACCGCTGTTTGTCAAGGGAATGATCCATGTTTGTATTTTCATTTTTCCATTCCCTCTCAATCCAGTGATCATAGTCTCCCATCCAAGTACATCTCTACACATCTGTGCAGCTGATAATCCATGCAGCTGCAGTTCACATTGCTTATGCCAAATAAAAATTGTTAGTCTTCAGAGTCCGACAAGTCTCTTTGCTGATTTTGCTGTAAAAGACTAACAGAACCACCTCTTTGAAAACTTTGGACAATGTTTGTTTGAGTCAGAAAAATGCATCTTTTAAAGCAAGTGCCAATCCAGATATGACAAATGCTCTCACATAATGCTACCTTTCCATATTTTATTTCTACCTCTCACCAATAAAAGCACTTTCTATACCCCTTGCCATTAGTTGCCAATAAAAACACTTTCTATACCCCTTGCCACAACAGCTGCATTTTTGTTTTCCTGCTGTGGCTTATATTGCTGTGGTGAATTGGATTGTTAGTCAATACAGATATATAAATCAGTACACTTGCTTAGCCGTTAGGACCACTTCAGTAGAACCTACATTCAAATCAACAGCTCCAAGAGGCATTATATACTCCTGTGTATATGCAAATATCATTTTAGTCCTTCCAGAAAGACCCTGTCATTTCCTTATCATTATTTAAAACTGCTTTCCAGAAATCTTAAGATTCACTGCAAGTATCTACCCGCAGGAAGATCCTAGGTACACTACTCGTTTGCCTAATCCATGTAGTAGTATTAGCTCAGTTCTAGATCTCAATAGAAGATAAAATGGAACTTACATTTTCTGGAAGCCCAATAGAAGTACATAATATTGCGATGTGGAGTCTGTAGCAAAAACAACCGTGTTCATGGTATGTTCTGTATTAATCGTTTTGTTTCAATGCTAGCAGTGATTACCCTGCTTTGTGCAAGTGTTTTGTGTTGTTACATTATCCCTCCTTCCTTCCTATGGCTCTACCATTTTCTATGTCCTGTTTGCCAGCAGCAAGGAGGCTAGGTCCCTCTAAAACTGCAGCTTTTACTCAGATATCTGGGAGGGTGTATTTCTTTAAAATTATAAATGGATGAACAGGACCAATCAGAGGTCAGAGATTGCATTCATTCGTTTAATACACTTCAAGACAGTGTCAATCTTATTTCAGGCAAAACAGTGACTACGTATTTTGCTTCAGGTCCCTGCTTCTATAAGGATTAGAGTCTTAGTTAGTTGTTATTGTTTGAAAGCAAAGTTGGCAACCTGGGCCAGTTAGTCATCTTAAGCATGACTAGGATCTGAGTAGAGCCCAAATAAATGGGCAATAAGGCACCTAAGGTTCAAAAATCTGGGGGTTAATAACAATAATCATGTGCCATCAAATCAATTCTAACTTATAATGACCCTTTTGAGGGTTTTCCAGGTTTTAAAAAAACAACATTCAGAAGTGGTTTATCATTCTTTTTCTCTAGGGGCATCCTGGGACTGTGCAGCTTGCCCAATGATACACAGGCTGGCTTTACTCATAAGAGGCACAGTGGGGAATTGAACATCTGGTTCTGCAGCCAGATACCTAAACCAGTGAGCTCTTCAGCCATTTGGAGGTTAGCCATCACTATATCCTAGGATCATAGAATAATGAAGTTGGGAGGGGCCTATAAGGCCATAGAGTCCAATCTCCTGTTTAATGCAGGAATACAAATCAAAGGATATCATTATGAATACATCACCTTTTCTCTTATGGAATCTCTGATTAAAGCAAGAGAAAGAAACAAAAAAGGGAAGGAATGAGGGAGAAGGAGGAGGAGGGAGAGAAGAGAAGGGATGAAAAGGAGGAAATGAATTCTGTAAATTATCTCCTGTTCCACTGATGCAAGCTGTTCCATCAGTGGCACTGAACCAGAGCTTAAAAACCAGAACCAAAGATTGAAAAAGTTCCTTTTCTGGATTGCAGCTTCCAGATCCTCTGGCCAACATGGTCAAACTCTTCTAAGGTCTTAGGTGGATCCCCAAGCCCTTGCAATTTTGGATCACTATCAATAACTTAAGCAACAATTTTCATTCATTGTGTCCCGCACCCCCTGTCATCTGGATGCAGCTCCCATGTATTCCTGAAGCCAGCTCAATGGAATGGTGATGTCTTTGCAGCCCAGCCAGCCCAGCCAATTTGAGACAGTGCCTTGGGCTCTAGTAGAAAAGGAAGAAGAAGAAAATTCCACTGTATCTATGAACTAGACTTTGACAGGACAGCCCTTCAGACAGAAAACTATTTTCTGTTAACTAAAGCACTCAACTGCTTTATACAGAACATCCATAACTGAGTTGACTCCTTCTATAACTAGCTATGGGGGAGGACCCGATTTGCATTACCCACCTACCTCTGCTGCAACCCTGCCTGCTCATAATTCATGTTAGCTGCAGAGAGAAAAACACAGTGGGTATTAGAGCTACAGTTTTCCTCATCTACAGTAATAATCATTTCTGCACAGAACATATCATACTGAAAGCTAGACTGGATTAGTGGAAGAAACATCAATAATTTAAGATATGCAGATGAAAATATCTTACTTTTAGAAAGCAGCAGTGTCTTGGAAATAACTGTAAGGGAAAGGGAAAGAAGAAAGTGCTAAAGCAGGATTGCACCTGAATGTTAAGACAACAAAAATCATGACTACTGAAGAAGTACACAACTTTAAGGTTGACAATAAAGACATTGAAATAGTTAGAGATTTTGTATACCTTCATTTGATCCAAATGCAGACCGCAGCCAAAAAAATCAGAAGACTAGGACTAGGAAGGACAGCAATGAAGGAACTAGAAAAGATCATTAAGTGTAAGGATGTTTCATTGGAGACCAAGACCAAGATAATCTACACTCTTGTATTTCCGATCACTATATATGCGTGTGAAAGCTGGACAGTTAAGAAAGGTGACAGGAAAATAACTGATTTGTTTAAAATGTGGTCCTGGAGGAGAGATTTGCAGATACCCTGGACTGCCAGAAAGACAAACAAGCGGGTCAAATCAAGCCTGAACTACCCTGTTTCCCTGAAAATAAGACCTAACCTGAAAATAAGCCCTAGTATGATTTTTCAGGATGCTCGTAATATAAACCATACCCCAAAAATAAGCCCCAGTTAAGTGAAACCCCACCCTCCACCATTGCGCTGCAACCAGAAGAAGATGACATGACTATATTTGAATAAATGTAGATTGCTGTACATGAAAAAAATAAAACATCCCCTGAAAATAAGCCCTAATGTGTTTTTTGGAGCAAACATTAATATAAGACCCTGTCTTATTTTCGGGGAAACATGGTATCTCTGGAGCCTGAACGTTGAAACTGAGGCTGTCTTACTTTGGGCACATCATGAGAAGACAAGATTCCCTGGAGAAGACAATAATGCTGGGAAAGGTGGAAACAGCAGGAAAAAAGGAAGACAAAATATGAGATGGAGCACTCATTCATAGGGTCGCCATGAGTTGGAGGCAACTTGACGGCACATAACAACAACAACAACAACAGTAATAAATGCTCAGAGCTGGTTGGGTTGTACCACGGCTGCAGAATAGAGGGAAATACTAGAAATAAACAATGTCTTATAGCTTGAAGGTCCCAAGTATATCACCCAGTTAACAGCATCACTTCTTATCTGGGCCGAGGTTCAATATATTAGTCACCATCCATTCTTTTGCTATCTCCAGACTGTGGTTGGAGAAATCTGCTACCTCACCTGGATGAAACACAAAAGAGAAGAACAACTGGGTGTCAACACCATACTGATGACATCTCACTTTGAATCTCTGGTTGACCTCATTCAATAGATGTTTCGTTGTTCAATGTAATCCTGCTTATATCCGGCCTCATTTCCTCATCTGGAGTGAACTACAGAGCAATGCTGGTATACGTGCAGATAACATCAGTTTACGATTTCTCAATGGCAAGTTTTCTTAAGGATTCTTTGACCTATCTGAAAGAATGTTCCACTAATACAGTTCTAAAGGATAGTGTGTATGAGTGCACTGCACACATACCTTTAGAAAATAAATACCTTCCTAGAGATCTGAATTCTTATTCCTAATTTCTTTTGTCCTGAAGGGTGCACTTCAAGAATCTTCAAGAGCAGTTTAGTGATTTCTATATGCGGGGGGGGGGGGGGACGGGGACGGGACGGACGGACCTGAATGATATTGAGACTATTAGAAACATGAGGGAAAGGTCTGTTGCAAAGTAACCCTGAACATCCCATTACTTTGATGTAGAATATTACCATAAATAATACTAATCTGTTGTTCCTTCCAATGGAAAAAATTGTAGGCATAACATTCAAGGCATAACATTCAAACCAGATAAAAACATGATGCTTCACACAGCCCTGGAGTTAGGCTAGAATGTAATGTGTGTGTGTGTGTACGCACATGTGCGCGCTAAGTTAATTCTGACTTAGAGCAACCCTTTTCAGGGTTTTCTAGGTATAGAATACTCAGAGGTGGTTTACCGTTCCCTTCTTTTGGGGGCAACCTGGAACTGTGCAGTGTGCCCAAGACCACACAGGCTGGCTGTTTTCCCTGGAGGCACAGTGAGGAATCAAACTCCCAACCTCTGGCTCTGCAGTTAGATACCTAAACCATTGAGCTATTCAGCCAGCTGGAACGTAGTAAGCAAAACCAAATTAAAACCTGTGGGTACTCACAAAATATATTCACATAATACATTTGGAAGTCACCATCTTTCTTCCTGATCTACTGCTCAGTGTTTCCAAAATGCTTCTCAAAGCAAAGGAAGAACACAAATGTAAACAGACACATAATCTCCAGGAGTTCTAGGTAAAGGTAAAGGTTCCCCTTGACATTTAGTCCAGTCGTGTCCGACTCTAGGGGGCGGTGCTCATCCCCGTTTCCAAGCCATAGAGCCAGCGTCTGTCCAAAGACAGTTTCCGTGGTCACGTGGCCAGCGCGACTAGACACGGAACGCCATTACCTTCCCACCGAGGTGGTACCTATTTATCTACTCGCATTTTTACATGCTTTCGAACTGCTAGGTTGGCAGGAGCTGGGACAAGCGACGGGAGCTCACTCTGTTGCGTGGATTCGATCTTACGACGGCTGGTCTTCTGACCTTCCAGCACAGAGGCTTCAGTGGTTTAACTGGCAGCGCCACCACGTCCCAGGAGTTCTACCCAAGTCTTAAACTGATTATAGATTTAATTGGTTTTTGAATTACAACTGAGCATACAGTATAACCATAAAGGAAAGAGAGGGAGGTAAAGTTTTTATAATTTGAAAACAAATAGCATATGGATGGTAGGCTTATGTTAAAGAAGTCCAAATGTCCAAACAGCTGTTTGCTGTTTTCTGCAATAGGTGGCACTTTCAAACACAGTGAGGAAAATAAACAAGAGTTTCAGTTCAGTAGCTAGAAACCTACTGGAAATTCGTCTCTGTGTAAGAGCAACTGCAGATATGGCCGCAGCTAATTGACAAGGTGCCAGACGTGTCAGACGCAAGAGGTGCAATTGATGCATGATTGGGCATGCATCTGACATGCCACCAGCATCTTGGCCATTAGCCACTTCAGCTTCTGCAATTGCTCCAACACGCACATAAATATCCAAAGGAATTTTGACCATTACATAATAGGTGGGAGCGTTGGAAACATTTTTTTTAAAGCCAGGGAATCTATGCTTGGAGCACATATATTTAAAGCAGGGATGTGGGAATACTGTCTGATCCAGTTTGTATTCAAACACAGGTCACACAAATAGGGACAGACCGACCTTCTCAGATGCTTTGGAGGTGGCCTGAATCAATTTGTTCTTAGGTTTCTTTCTAAAAGTATTTGTACACATTTATATTTTCCAGATTGGGAGGGGGAAAAAACTGAAAATGTGAACAATAAAGGGACACAGCCTGGTCTGGGTGGTGCTACAAAGTGCTATCAACTTTGGGAATGTGGTGGGCCTTCGATTTGTAAGCCAAACTCCTAGGAGCATGCTGGTAGGAGCATATATTTGCTTCCTTCTGTCCCCTTCCCTTTGGAGCTCTCCTCAGGGAAAACATATGTTGGGATGTGTGGCTAATTTCCCATTAACATCTCAAGTCAGTAGCTTGGTTTGCCCAGGAGTGCCCACTCACTGCCTGTCCCACATCAGAGTGCTGCGTGTGTGGCACCAATCCACTCTGAAACATACATGAGTACCCACAAAAATGATTCTGTAAAAAAAGGCCAGCAGCATGCATTTAAAAAAGAAAAGAACAAATAGCAAGAAGGAGAAAAGTCCCCTACTTCTACTTTGATCTACCCAACCAACTCTCATATAAGGCAGTTAGTTATTCACCCCACATTCACACACACAGAGTTGAGTACTGAAGAATCTTGAGTAGCTGCCTAGAAGAAAAATGGAAACAATTCTAGAATGCAGCCAGTCTAAGAAGCAATGTACCACCTCATTGCCATGCCTGGACTTGTAATGGTTGCTGGGTGAGGTGGCTGGGGAATAAGGTAAGGTTGATGTGAGTCCTCCTTGGGGCTCAGCAGCTGGAGCTTCCTGGAGAAGTTTTGTCTTTCATTGGAGCTTTGGCTATTAATCTCCCTATACTTCTTTCTTCAGCAACTGGCACCAAGTATTTTTATTCAAACGTCAGCTTTTTAAATCTCTCAAGCACCAAAGCAAATGTCAGTGATTCATAGGGGTGCCTTGACCAACTTGAGCACGTCTGGGGTATTATTGAACTGTGTCCGTTGCAGTAACTTACGGATATCCTGACTTGCCATAGTTTGACACTATCTCCTGAATCTGGGACACCTCCTTAAATATAAAGCATGGCCAGAGCTTGGAAATAATTCGTTGGTTTTAATGAATCAAATTTTTATTTTTTATTTTTCTTTTCTTTATTTATGGACCACAGGCATAATGGGAGCAATTTCACATTTTAACCTAATTTAACACTTTAAATTTGACATTAAGGATTTTCTCACTTCGTTCATCATTAATTATCACAGTGACCTCAGCCATGAGCTGGGCAGTTTTGCCATAATTGTTAAAGGTTACTTGACACACTAATTCCTCTGGTACCTAATTGAAGGAATGTTGGGGTGGGGTAAGGGTTCACTTCTTATAGCCAGGGACTGTTAAAAATATTACACAGCAGTTGGGATCAAAAAGCTCAAGTGAATAAAAGTCCATCGTCTTATTGTAGAATAAAATGCAGTCCCTTAATTAATTCATTCAAATACAGTCCTTTTTCAGAGAAGAAGGACACAATAATATGCTCTCTCCCTGCCAATTTCTTTCATTTTTTTAAAAACCCAACCCTGTGACCATGCAGCATAATAATATACTTGTCTACTCAGAAATAAGTTCCAGAAGTTCCAGAAATCAGTTCAATGCAGCTTGGTCCTAGGTGAATGATACAGGATTGCAGCCGTTTCCATTAAGCCAATTTCCCCCCCAAATGTTTCAACAGAATTTTTTTTTCACCTTGTGGTCCTTAAACATCCAACAGGCCCTGTTTTCAAAACGGGGAGATTTATAGAGCTTACAAAAAAGACATCAAGGTGCATCATGGTAAATTATATACGGTCTCAGTGTATATGCAGAATACAAATCCATTTTAGAACATGGTGACTTATTAATTCTGACATCAGTTTGCTTTCTTCAATGCAAACAGCTAAAGGAATCTCTATTTTACTTAATGATTAGTTCATAAGCGTAAAATGTTACATTTTAAAGGGAAAAAGCCCATTATTATTTCTGTTTTCTGCTCCTTTGCTACCTGACCAATCCTAATGTGAGGCATTATATTCATGAGGTTTTAAAAGTTGATCTTTTCCATCTGCTTTTCATTGTTATGTGCCATCAAGTCGCCCTCGACTTGTGGTGACCCCATGAAAGAATGATCATCAACAGACCTGCTCAGCTCTTGCAAGCAAGCCTGTGGCTTCCTTTAGGGACTCAATCCATCTCATATTTGGTCTTCCTCTTTTCCTGCTGCCTTCCACCTTTTTCAGCATTATGGTCTTTTTCAGAGAATCCTATCTTCTCATGATGTGCCCAAAGTAGGACAACCTCAGTTTCAACATTTTTGCCTCTATAGATAGTTCGGGTTTGAATTAATCTAGGGCCCACTTGTTTGTCTTTCTGGCGGTCCAGGGTATCCACAAAGCTCTCCTCCAGCACCATATTTCAAACAAATCAATATTTTTCCTGTCAGCTTCCTTAACTGTCCAGCTTTCACACCCATACATAGTGATTGGGAATACAAGAGGGTGGATGATCTTGGTCTTGGTCTCCAGTGACACCTCCTTACAGTTGATGAACTTTCCTAATGCCTTCATTGCTGCCCTTTCTAATCTCAGTCTTCTTCTGATTTCTTGGCTACAGTCTCCATTTGGATTGATGGACTGATGACTGAACCATGGTACACAAAATCTCTGACTGTGTCTATTTCTTCATGGTCAACATTAAAGTTGTAAAGTTCTTCCATCTGCTTATCAATACAAAACGATGATGCTTGTATTTTCTAAAATAAGTACAAGTGCTATGTATTTTGGAAATGATTATGAAGTGAAAGAATACAACTAGATAATGTGAGTAGGTGAGGGGCATTAAAAAAGAGATAGGCAGGCCAATCAATGACAAAATGTAACTGAGGAGGCTGTAACATAAAATTCCCTGCTTCAAGGCATTAAGACTTTCCCAACCTGACAGTTTCCAGACATGTTGGATCCTACCATCCTTCACCAGCAACTGTATTATAGGAGTGGTAGTCCATTTGGAAAAAGCACCAGATTGGAAAAGGTAAGTTTAAAACAGTAAAAAGAGTCCTTTCAAGGAACCAATAACAAGTGTCACACTGAGGATCTACAGTGAAAACCTACATCATATTGCCTGTAAATCCTGCTCTTTATTCTAAACCTGATGATTGAATTGACAAAATAATTAACACTTAATCAACAAATTAAACAATTTAATCACCTCATGTTAACGAGTCCCCCAGGTTCTAACATTCGGCACTGATAAACTAATTTTCAAACCTAATATTTCAAGCTCCGAGCCAGCCAGTATTGCACTTTGAAGTTTTATATCACCAAAGGAAGAATTATCCTTTTGAATTTAGTACTGAATTATCCTGAATTGTAGCTAGGTAGTTTCCCTCTCAGATTTAAACTCCTAATTCTCTGGGATTCTAAGTCACATGGGGAGCCTAAAGCAGGAGAGAAAGGCTGCCCACCGCAGATGCTTCAATCTGTGAGGTGCTGGCAGGCACTATGTCTCCTAGGTAGACACTTTCCCAAGCTTCACTCAGTGAAGCTTGAACTATAGATCCCAAATTACTTCATGAAGGGAAGGTTATTTCCATGTTCTGCCCAGGAAGTAGGAAAGCAGAAGATTCCAGAACAAGGAAGGAAGGAAGGAAGGAAGGAAGGAAGGAAGGAAGGAAGGAAGGAAGGAAGAAGCCCTTCTCTGGGCTCTGATATATAGCTGGAAGTAACTAGATCTTTTTTCCCCCCGTCTGCAGCCAAATCTTGTTCTGGACATGCAAACTGTGTTCCTGGTGTGGACTTGTCCTGAGCAGTATGAATACACATGCAGTATTTGCTCTAGGGCAACATTTCACAGTGCTCTGGATTTCTGCCAAAGAAACAGATAAATTCTACATTTGAGATAGACTGCCTTCATGCATTTTTAAAAATCCTTTGGGAATTAAATAGACTTTTCAAATCTTCTCAGATCTTTTGGAAACAGCAAGTGTGTGTGAACTTATCTTCACAAAACATCTAAAAACATAGGTATATAATTATGGAAGGTAACATTTTTTCATGTTTAGCTGGCCTAAATAATTTAGATCTTAGCCTCTGGTTTACAGATTCCAGGTTTTGGAACTAGAAATTCTGGTGTTCTTTGAAATCTTGGGCATTGTGATAAAATCCCATCCTTTGTCAAGCCCATATAGTGAGATTCTTGCATCAAAAATCAAGAATCTTGTACCAAAAATAGCCCTGGACCAAACGAACAAACAAGTAGAATGGCAACGAAGAAAATTGGAACATGGAATTATGAACAAGTGACTATTTAGGGGGAAATCTGGAAAATCCAAATAGCAGTTTAGCTGGAACTGTGAGTGTTTCCTAGCCTTTCATGGGATAGCTCTTGAATGAGTGTTTCAGCCTAACTTGTTTCTGATCAACTATTTCATTAGAAAGATTTTTATTTTGAGTTCGTGAAGTATTTGTTTGTTTGAAGTTAGAGCCTTTGAGAGTAAGAAAAATGCATAGAGTAATAATGCCTTGGATGTCGTTTTAAGAAGAAAATGCTTTGAAGAACAGGCACGTGTATCTTGAATTGTGCAACATCCATGTTTGTGAACAAACTTGCTTGTTTGGGATTTCATGAAATCACAGAAGACATTATCCTATTTCAAGCAAGAAGGTCCAAGAAGTGTAACATTTACCTCTTGATTGGATCTCTGTCATTGCAGTAGGTGAATGTAGTCCAAGAGGAGAGCTGGCTGCAGATCTCAAAATAGAAACATTTTAAATCCAGCTGTGGGAAGCCAAGAAAAGTGTGAAATTATTATAATTGAATAGAGAGTATTGCAAGAGGTCGGTATGATAATAAGACTGTTCTAAATACCATTACAGAATCAAAATGAGCGCAGATCCAATTTAAGACTATGAAACTAAAGTTGGCTGAACAAGTAAAAATTACTTACCTATTCTTGCAGATGAAATGACTTGATTCAAAATTGTTACACATCACTGAGTATATTTTATTAGTCGCTATGGTGGGTTATGTGCATATTTTTTTGCTGCTACTTTTATTGAGGTGTTTTAGGATTGGGGGTATGGGCAGGTGAGGATTAATGGAGGCAGTATAACTCTGCAAATGTTTGGCATTGTATGGCAAAAATGACTGAGCAGAAAATTGGCCATGTTGTTTGGGGATCTTGGGAGCTGTAATTCAACAAATGAACTTTTTGAAGCTCTGGGATAGAAAGACATTTGTCTCCCCTTTTCATAATATTGGAAGCCAGGGTCATATGGTGGAAGATTTTGGGCAAACAAACATGGTGTGCATAAGCAATGGGTCTCTACTGTAACAAAATATAAAAATCAGTAGTTATAAAGAAGATGGCTTGTTTGTGTGTTTAGTCTATCCCATTAGAATTCATATAATGTTATTGTGTTTCACCACAAGTGGGAGAAAGAAATGAGAAAGAGTACGAAGCGAAAAATGAGGAGGAAAGTTAATTCAAGGAATGGATGTGAGAACATCTGCCCAGCTGGGAGGAGGTGGCTGAGATTAGAATTTGGAGAATGATAAGAAAATATACCTACAATCAGCTAGCAAGAAGTGTAGACACAGAGTAAGGATACTAACAAAGGAAGAAAAAGTAGTATGGGAACACTTTTCAAAAAGCATTACACAGACGCAACATTCCTTACAAATGACATTAGATTTTAAAGAGACACGGTGACCTTCCATTCATTCCAGACGGGAGCTCTCAAAAGCCATTTCCAGTGGTTCTGGTGGGTAAGTGGGAGAAGAGATGGAGGTTTTCCATGAAGTGCAATCCGCCCTGAATGATTTTGCAGAAGAAATTAAATGTCAAGCACATTTTATGACCTGCTGTGAAATAAAGGCGTAACTGGGAACATTCTGGAAGGTATGACAAAAGTGTTTGGAGAGAACACAACATGTTTCCAGTTTAAATGATCAGTTTCAGTCTTAAATGTATAACCAAAGATTCATTTGGAGTACCGAGAAATTATATGTGCTAATATGCATAATATGAACAGTAACTTTTTTTAAAAAGCTGCAACACACCTGTTTCTTGGTAATATTCAGATAGACATGTTGTATTTTATACATTTTACCCGTGCAAATTGTTTAATGCTGGATTTTTATAGCTCTCTGAGGGAGCACCAGACCCACATTTCTGAAGACTCTTGCACTAGCACAACTGAAATGATAGACGTTGGATTTCTGAGCAGCAAATAGTAACATAAGGAATGAATATCCAGATTAATAAGACTGGCCAAGATCCAGTGAATTCTAGCTGGACATTTTCCATGATCATTTTGAGGCGATCTAGGGAATGAACGGCTCTCCCAGATGTTTTTGGACTACAACTGCCATCAACCCTGACTAACATAACTAAGGGCTCAATCACACATGAGAAAAGAATCCCAATTATACTGATTCTTTTCACACCTCTGTTGTACTGATTTTTTTCAGCTATCAGTTGGTATATATATATCAGCGGGAGCATTCACATTGTTTTTAACCGTATTGATTCATTTCTTTCTATTTAAACTGTGCCCAGAAACCCAACCCCTTCACAAAGGAAATAAATCGACAGCAATGTTCACACACACTGAAATTATAAGGAATGAAATAATATATCATTGGTACAATTTTAAACAGCCCTCCCGGTGAGGGGGAAATAAACCAATTGCCAGGGCAAATGGATCGATGTTGGCCATGCATCACGTGAATGAAAAAATGTGAAACAACCAGCCATCTAAATAAATAATGACCATCTAAATAATGAACAACTCACTATAACTGGGGTTCTTTTAGCAGATGTGATCGAGCCCCAAGAAAAGCTTGGAAATAAGAATTGTAAACATCATAGTTACCTGTAACTAGGGTTTATATATATAACCCTAGTTTAATATATATATATTAAAAGAGGGTATAAGGAAGCCACTCTTCAGATGTATAATGAGGAGGAAGTTAGTTTATCTGCATGTATGCATGGCTCTCATGCAAGCAGAAGTCCTGACTATGCATAGTGTGCTTATCCATATACAAAGAGGTCCTTGCTAGAGATGGGGGGGGGGGGGGTATTTGTATACGAATACAAATACCCCCTGCACAGGTGGTGATAATGGTCCACTCACAATTCTGCCGCTGCCGCCACCTCCGCGGAGCCTTCCAATGGCTCCAGAGATCGTGATCGGCTCGCCACTCCTGGGAGGAGGCGGGACGACAAGCCTCTCTGTCAGGTCGAAGAGTGGCTCACAGATCGCAATCTCCAGAGCCATTGGAAGGCTCCGCGGAGGTCATGGCAGCGGCGGATTTGTGGGTGGACCGTCCGGCCCCATGGAGCTGGACCCTCGTTATCGCCACCTGTGTGGGGGTATTCATATACTACTGCTTCTTGTGCAAGTAGCATACAAGTCAGAATCGACTTGGTGGCATGCAATTATTAAGAACTGCTGGATAGCTCAGAGGTTTAGGTATCTGGCTGCAGAGCCAGAGGTTGAAAGCTTGATTTTTCCACTGTGCCTCCCTGACAGGGATTGGACTCAGTAATCCAAAGGGTCCCTTCCAGCAATGATAAATTAAGCTGTTTGCATCATTTTTGCTTTGACACTAATAGTATCGAAACCATGGATGCCATACCTCTGCTCATTCATGTCTGTCCCCCTCTAAGCTAGCAATCTGGCCTAATCAGAACCACCTTCTGGACTAGATCTGTGTTGTCTTCAGAAAAAATGCCATATTAAAGCAGAGCAAAAGGCTTGTGAATTGGTCTCATGCAGCACCCACCTACCTTTTTGCTACAGAGGTAATATATAGGAATAGAGAGTAAAAGCAGAGTCCAGCATCACCACAGACAATAAAATAAAATAAAATAGGAGAGAGAAACAAAAAAAAAAAAAAAAAAAAGGAATGGCAGCTGTTTTAATTTGGTGTGTGTGTGACATCATGTGAAACAGCAGACGTGACTACATATTGCACTGGTCTGCTTCTTTGCTCAATTCAAGGAGCTGTTTTTGACATCTAAAGACCTAAATGGCTCAGGACCTCGATATCTAATGGAACATTTCTCCTTGAAGCAATCAACCCATCCCCTCTGCTTCTCACAATATGTGGCACTGAAAGTGTCAATGCCAAGAGAGGCCAGAAAATCCACAGCTAGAAATCAGGCATTTTCTGCCCTGCTCCCCCCCCCCCCGCCCCTGCCGCCTTATTGTGGAACAAGGTACTGCTGGTGGTTCACTAAGTACCAACCCTTCTTACCTTTAGAAAGATGCTGAAATCCAAACTCTTTTGGACAGCCTTTGACAGTCTTACACCTGAAGACCTCTGAGCATTGTTGTTTTAGGTTTGATGGTTAAGATAACAAATAAGGGTTAATTTTAATTTAATTGTCATGATTTAGCAGAGGATATTAAGCCACTTGTTTTTTGTTATTATGTTTTGTAGTTTGTTGATTACAGTGGAACCTCTACTTAAGAACGTCCCTACTTAAGAACTATCCAACTTAAGAACAGCTCCGTTCGCTAAATTTTGCTTCTACTTGAGAACGGAGCTCCAAGATAAGAACGGAGAAAAAAACTTTCCTGCCCTTTTTTTAACCTTAGGTCATTTTAGGTTTTTAAAAAATATTTCTCCCCCTAGTGGTAGAGTACGGATTAACCGGCTTTGCATTAGTTCCTATGGGAACTAATGCTTCAACGTACGAACGAGCCTCTACATAAGAACAAAAAACAGCCGGAACGGATTAATCGGTTTTCAATCGGTTTCCTATGGGAAATTTTGCTTCAATTTAAGAACGTTTCAACTTAAGAACACCATTCCAATACGGATTAAGTTCGTAAGTAGAGGTTCCATTGTATTAGTATGTTTAACCGTTGACTTTGTTGTTGTTTGTTATATGATATCCTGGCTATTTCTACACTGCCCAGAGAGTGCCAGTTCCCTATGAACCAGTATAACAAACAAACAAACAAACAAACAAACAAACAAACAAACAAACATTGAGGTAGGATTAAAAGAGACATGTAGATCCAGTCCTAGAGAAAAAGAGCGAACAACATTTCTGAATATTGTTCCTTCTCATTGCTCCTCTTACTGTTCACATTGGCATAGATAATCCGATGGGAAATGATAGCAAGGAGGAAGAGGGCCCGAAGATCCAGGGTCTGACAGTGGGGAGGGGGGGCTATGGGACTGTGAATATCAGCAGGTCCCTGAAACTGCCATCCTCTGATGTCAACCCCAAGGAAGGCATTTCATCTTCAGTTCATTAGCTCCTCCTCAAGTCCCAGAAGCTGATCTCTACACAGCAGTGTCAGTAACTACTGCTAACTTCCTATAGGTAAAAGAGGGCAGCAAGAGGGCATTTGAGTGCTAGAAATCCTATGACTGATTTTACTTTCTGGCAAAGGTGGTTCAAGCTTTTGGGGTGAGATGCACACTTTGAAGTTGCCCCTGACTTCTGGCTGCTGCCATGGTTGTAGATAGTATCTCATCCTCCTACATAGTAAGGAGCTAAAATGTATACTTGTTTGCTTGTTATATCTGGCTTTATTGCACAGTGACATGTTTTATTAATTCTGAAAATGTATTGTTTGGAATGATATCACTTATATGATTGGCGATTGGCCTTTAAACATATGAATTATATATGAAAAGAGTTCCTTCCTTTCATTTCTGTGACCTTCCTCAAATATTGTTATCTCCCCCCCCCCTCTCTATGTGTGTGTACAGTTAGTGTCATGGCAACATGTAACAGACATTTGCATATTAAAAATTACTTCAAAATTTTAAGTAATGTAAATGTATTAACACAGTTCTAAAATATTGTTTTATATTATTTTAAGGTTATTATTTTAAACATAATTTTTAATAACACTTAAAATACAAAAGTGGTCCAACATGCAAATAGCTCCCCAAATCACCTCCAAAAGCCAGCCTTTTAGAAGTATCAGAAATATTGCTTGTTGCATAAAAAAAAGTAACATTATTGCTAATTATATTGTTGTGACAAGCTTTGTGGTACAGCGGTTATGCTGCAGTACTGCAGTGAAGACTCTGCTCGCAACCTGAGTTTGATCCTGAGCTCAGGTAGCCAGCTTGACTCAGCCTTTCATAATTCTGAGGTCAGTAAAGCGAGTACCCAGCTCACTGGGGTGGGGTGTAATGTGTAGCCTGCATAATTAAATTGTAAACCATCCAGAGAGTGCTTTAAGTGCTATGGAGTGGTATATAAGCAGCATACTTTCCATGTTTCAAGGACTCCCACCTCCAGAATTCTCCTGGGAGTAGGAAAGCACAAATAACAACCAAAAGAGTCCCCTCAGTTGCCATTCCATTCTGTTCCACAGGTTTCAGGTTTGAAGGAGGAGGAAGACCTGCTGCTTTGCAGGCAGTATGCCAAGACTGTCTGGGAGTAGCTGCAATACTGTATGGATAAGGTACTTCCATGAGAGGCTCCTTATATAGATCCTTATGGGTAGCAAGACTATACTTCCTATGCAGGCAGAGGGGCTGGGTGGCAGTAGGCATCAGAGAAGGCAAGGTAGTGGCATTTAATTCTGTGCCACATCAGCCCAGTATTCCTTCAGTCCAGCACTGTAAGCAGAAGAGTGCAGTGAAGCAGCATCTGCTTCATTTTTCACAGAACGTCTGTAAGCCAGGCAGGGCCAGAGGCATTGGGGGGCAATTTTGATAGTAGCACTGCTGCCACCTGTCCTAGCCCTTCTCTTCCAAGTGCCAGGCCATTAAACTAAGGGCGTGGTTACCCTATGATAATGAATTGATAACTGGAGTGGAGTTTTTGAAATTGGGTTAAAGTCACGGGATAGTTGTATGGTATTTGTGTTGGTGTGTGCATCCTCTTGGGAAAACTTTTACTCCACTTTTAAGTTGTATATATTGGTTGAGGGGGCTACACAGGCTCTTTACAATTGTTGTAATTGAGGCTTTGTTCTGCACCTGCCCACCTGCCCTTGTGCTGGCCACTCGACACTGCTGCTTTAGTGTTATTTTTAATATTTGTTTTATATTTTTATTTCTTTCAAACTGGTGTATCACACTGTCAGTGTTACAGATGAATAATTTTAAAAGAGTTAGGATGAGGGTGAAAATCCTATCTCAGGAAAGCTGTTAGGCTTTGTCAATGTCTCTGATCAATTTCTCTTGCCCTCCCTGTTGCCAGGCTGGTTGCCTTCTCTCTCTCTCTCTGTCCATGGGCATCCTCACCCAGGAGTTTTCAGGTGAGGAGAGGAGGTTGCTGTCACTTTAAACATTTACTGAAAGAGAAGACTCTGCAAGCCATGGAAGCCAGACAGAGGCCTCTCTTTCTATAAATATTTAAAGTGACAGCAACCTCCTCTCCTCACCTGAAAACTTCTGAGTGAGGATGCTCTTGGGGAGGGGGGGGAGGGAAGGGAGAGGGGGACACATACATAGGACAGCCAGGGAAATGGCAGCCAGATTTGGCAAAAGGGAAGGCAAGAGACATGGACAAAGCCCAGCAGCTTCTAGGCTTGCAAAAAAGGGAGAACCTCCCTGTTCCCACTGGCTGTTTTTTTTAAAAAAATCTTTCAAACTGGCATATCACTATGTCAGTATAACAGATGGGAAAAAACCCCAGATCAGACTGCAATGTTTCCCGCAGCTCAAAACCTGTGATCCTTTCATCGATTACTTGACAAACCCCACAGAGAAGTGATGTTGAAAGGTCTGCCTTGGATTCGTATTGAAATCATTCTATCATTTTTGAGATTGTATCCCAGTACAGCTTTTCCCACCCTTTTGTTGACTATGAGGGCTACTCCATTTCTTCTATGGGATTCTTGCCCACAATAGTAGATATGGTAATCGTCTGAATTGAATTCGCCCATTCCCGTCCATTTTAGTTCACTGACGCCCAGGATGTCAATGTTGATTCTTGCCATCTCCTGTTTGACCACATCCAGCTTACCAAGGTTCATAGATCTTACATTCCAGGTTCCTATGCAGTATTCTTCTTTGCAGCATCGGACTTTCCTTTCACTTCTACGCACGTCCGCAGCTGAGCGTCCTTTCGGCTTTTGGCCCAACCACTTCATTAGCTCTGGAGCTACTTGTCCTTGTCCTCCGCTCTTCCTCAGTAGCATGTTGGACGCCTTCCGACCTGAGGGGCTCATCTTCCAGCGTCATATCTTTTAGCCTTTTGTTTCTGTCCATGAAGTTTTCTTGGCAAAGATACTGGAGTGGCTTGCCAGTTCCTGCTTCAGGTGGATCGCGTTTAGTCAGAACTCTCCACTATGACCGGTCTGTCTTGGGTGTCCCTGCACGGCATAGCCCATAGCTTCTCTGAATTACTCAAGCCCCTTTGCCACGACAAGGCAGCAATCCGTGAAGGGGCTGCCTTGTTGTGGCAAAAAACATGTTTCCTGGCAAAAAAAACATGAGCACTGAGCTGTGCATTGTGCAACCCCACTGTAAGTTGTGTGTGTGTAAAAAGTTTGGCCTTGGCTGCTGTGAGCCCTTTATGGCCTGTTGGCCCCAGTATTTGCCCCAATCTGCCAGGAACAAACTTCTACCCTGCATATACTGTAAGAGAGAAGGGTGTGGGTAGTTTGTCTTCAGGCCTGGTGTCATTTGTGAGAAGGATCAATGTTTTCTAGAAGCTTCAGGGTGCTTCATTCTTTGCTCTCATGATGTGTTTATGAAGTGTGACTTGTGTGGCCTGTGTCTTGACTCATATTCAGAGCCACCTCTCCACCCAACCCAGGAAAGTTCCTTTAATTGCTGTCTGTCCTACATTTTCTGGGCAATGCTCCTTTCCTTCACTCCCATCTCTTAGTGTGGTTTGTTCCTTTCTCCTCTGTCAGTTAAATACAGATCTGCTCCCAGCAGGTTTTGTCATGCCTGACTAAAACTGTACACCTTGATCAACAGCAGGTAAGTACACAGTTGACCTTGGACGACTTCTTGTGAACAATGTGGAGCAAATGCCCAAGGTCAATTAGGGAGCAGCTTTGTGCTTAACAAGAAGCAAACATCATGAGCTCAGCGGTGAACTGCTGTGTGTTTAGGCTGGAAAGACCTCTAATGTGCTGATTCTATAATTTCTAAAAGCACCAACATTATTCAGAGCGATGGATTTAATTTTTTTAAAGCCCTTCATAAGTGAGCAGGAAAGCATAAGAGCACCTAAGCCAGAAATAGAAATGGGCATCTTCTCTTTTCTTTGGGATTTCTTTACAATTTAGAAAAGCTCAAGCAATGGTTCTTCAAAGAATGCATCACATTTAAAGATACTTCTTGGTAGTCTCTGTGGGTCGAAAACATTCCTGCTGAGCGTTTTAAACTCCTGGAAGCCAGACATTCATAATGAAAACTCAGCTTCACATAGTAATGGTGGCACATCATAATATGAAGGCTGTTGAAAACGCCCCGCTAATGAATTATTGGAATGCTGCAAACGATAAGGGCACCTTTTAACATCTCCATGCAGCGATAGATTTATACTGCTAATTACAAAGAAAGGTGCATGGGGATCTGTGGACATTGCTCTTTTTGCCCCCAGAAATCAGGACCGTCTCCTTATTAATTAAATTGAATATAGAACAATATCAATCTCATGGTTCTTATTCTGCTCATTTCATATATGCTAATGAGGATGAGCTTCTGAAGCTTGTGGTAGGGATCATTTATTCAGTGGTAGGGGGAAAATATATAGAACACCGAGATTCAGCCCCCCTGCTGACTTTGCACACAGTTCTGCTAGATTTATATTGGTCTGCTAATAAGTAACTGAATACATTAAACAACAGGCTTGTCATTGGAAGGTTTACAAGTGACTCCTTGTTTTCCTTTCCTTGAGAAGTCTTGGGGAAGGGGATTAGGGGAGACTGGTCTCCTGTGTAAGCCTCTTCCCTTTGTGTTTCACCCACTGGTTCAAAGGTACCCTCTCCAAACAGAAACTAGGGCAAAGTTCTCATCAATCATTAAAAGTCCTCAGCAGTTACAAACCAGCAGATGTACAATGCAACCGTACTGCTTTGCACAGTGAAAACACCACACACTGCACTTAGTGGTTCATGACAATGGGCTACACAGTCTGCATGTTAAGCAAAGAGAGAGACAGAAGATGCGAGCATCTGTTTTCATGCTTTCCTTCCTCCCTCCCTCCGCCCTCCAAATTCCCCAGTACAGGCAGAGTGATGGAGAGTCTGCTGAGTCTATTGAAAAGGAATTGGAGCCTTAGCTGTAGGCAGCTGTGTTGTAGACTTAACTGCAAGAAGGAAGACCTCAAGCACAGTCCAGACAAAATGAAGCACTTTAAAGTCTCATGAATCCGAAAGCATGTGGTTAATTCTTCCCTGTTGAAACTCTTGGGACTTGAAAAGGCTTGAAATTTGGCTGGGCTATGCCACTCCTCTTGATCTCTGAAGGCATAGAAGTGGGAAGTATTTTACACAGTACTGTACTATGTGCTCCACAGTGACAGGACCTGGACAACAGTACCTGGGGTAATACGTAACATATGCATTGTACATTACAGTATATAATCTACTAATCTGAAAAAAAAAAAGTCATTCTCTCTCTCTCACACACACACACACGCACACAGAGAGGCAGTTCCTAAAGAACACTTGCAAGAATAACTGAAAGGTTGATTTTGTCTTTCTGAAAAGACAGTGGCCTAGATCCGAACTTGTTGCTGTGCAGAGAGAACTGTGGTTACTGAAAGGATTCTCCTACGGCTGTAGCAATAGCTGAAGCTGATCTCGTCCATAGTGGTTGTGTTCAGATCTTGACATAAACAATGGCTTATTGTGATGGGAATGAGCCCAGGCAACTTTGAATTCCTGTGTTCCCTCCTCATTTCTCCTGTTAAATACATAAATAAATAAATACAAACTTACCTATTTCTTCTTCAACCCTGGGTGTCAGAGGGGAGCATGTCCTGCTTGATTTTAGTAACCAGGTAAAACTAAAAAGAAGTTAACGGTAGAGTCTCCCCCCTCCCCCACCTTGGAGTCCTTGAGACGGCCCATTGTTCCTTCTGTTAGCTCTTTTCTCTTCCTGTCCAGTCCTCCATTTTCTGCCCTCCAAAGACATAGACATGTGCAGATGTGGTCCCACACTACATACAAATAAAAAAACAAAAGCATGTACTGTAAAGAAATAAAAGGTTTTTGTTTTCTTTAAGCAAGAAGCATCGAGACTGATGTTTTTTTCTTTCTTTCTTTCTTTCAAGGGAAAATGCAAGACCTGGCTGATCTCCTCGTGTTTCTTTTCTCTTTGGACGAAAAAGGCAATAATCAGATCCATCCAACATCTCCACCAGGGCAACCACGAGGAAGAGGAGAGTCTTTTCAGTTTGTATTAACCTTAGTTAATAAAACTGTGATTAAGCTTGACTTTGGCTTGTTCAAACAAAAGCCAACTTCATATGAAATGGTTTTAAGTTTGCTATAAATAAATGTAGTTAAGATCAAAATTTCAGGTTTGGACAACATGACAATCCGGGGTTTATCAGAAATATATATATTTTCTTGAAGCCATACCAGAGAAGGAAGTGTGGAAATCCAAGATTCCTTTGGACTGATTCCCATCATGATGAACCATGAAATATCATGACATCTGGACATGTTCCGGGGATATGTGTGGGCTGCTCCAAGGTGAGCAAATCATGTCATCATAAAAACATGATCTCATACTGGTGTGTACTATTGTTTCTGGTCTGCAAAAGTAGTTCTTGTATTGGAGTGCGTTTCTCCATCTATTTTTACTTCATCTCGATTTATAAAATCTGTAATGCATTGCATGATATGTCTTCTTGTCCTACAGACAGCTTCTCTTCTGACACTTCTGACTTCAAATATAACTATCTCTTTCAACAAAAGGGCAAATATTACTCACACACATGCTGGTGCTTATCAAAGCCAGCGTTGTGGAGTCTCTTTGAACATCAACAAATGTTCATGCACATACAGTTACTTCTCTGCCCTGCTTCTGCTTCACCACTAGCACGCATTGTTACAAACTGAAGCCCAGTGTTATTTGTCTCTGTATTTCTCTTTTGAAATTGAAATACATAGAATTTTAGCATTTTTCAAATTTCATTTCTTTGTTTTCAATGCCGATCATACAACAGTATCTACAAAATAAACAGAAGTTTTATTTTATTTTATATTGGAGGGGATTGCTCAATAAATTAATTTTCTTATTTGGAATATTCTTTTGCTTATTACAGTTCCTTCAAAAGTTTCACTGGGCATATTTTTTAACGTGTTCTTCCATGTTGCAAGGCTGTTATGTTCATGTAGGACTGTGCTTCTACAAAAAATGGCTCAGCTCAGACATCACCTCAGAGCTTCACTTTGACTTGGCAAGATGTCTAAATTGGCACAATATGATTTTCTATCAGCAGTTAAAACAGTAACAGAATCCATAGTTTGGAAGAATGTTGTTTTAATGGCTGGAACTGACAGCGATGGGGGTTCACACATGTGAAATATCTGTATGCTGGTACAATCTATTGGCTCCTATCTCCACACAAGCAGGTAAGGTCCCACCCATCCCGATTTCCAGAAATCTATTTTTTAACAGAAAAACGAACAAATAGGGGAACTGTGGTTCAAGGAATGGCACGAACCTCATCTCTGTCATCTCTTACGAAGAAGCCTACATTTTTTGAGAGATTTAATTTATGACACATGGAAGAGCCTGATGGTGTAGTAGATAAGGGTCAGACTATGACCTTGGTTCAACTTCCCACTCAACCATGAAAGCTCTCTGGATGGTGGCAGTGGTGAACTACTATTTGAACATCTCACATACCTTGAAAACTTTATTAGGATCATAGTAGTCAGAAGCAAGTAGACACCATATAACAAAAAACATGATAACAAAAATCAATTAAAGCACAATGGCCAGAATCCTGTCACCATCTGTGTAACTTGCTGCAGCTAATTGATGAGGTGTCAGGGAATGTTTTGGTCATATGCCTGGTCATGTGCTCCCTTCTTCTACTGAGATGTGCCCTGGCACCTTGTGTAACATCAAGTTACACAAACCTAATGTGAACAATAATATTCTAGCCAGTGTTTCAGAGGTAAAATTAAGAGGTTTGGGTTTACACATGATACATGTGTGTAAACAGCACATGCTCATTTATAAAACCATGAAGGCATTGTTTTAGGTTCATTAAGAGATTCCATATATACTGTAAGCCAACACGTTTTTACAGACAGTGTCAACTCAGGACAGTGAAGCGTCTACCTTTAGTTTTAGTAAATAGTTATCTGCTTTGGAATTTAGGAGGTGTGGGACCAAGTGCCGGGCCATCCATCCATCCTGAGCAGTCATTCGTCTCATATTTGTTCTTCTCCTTCATTCATATAATGACTTAAATGTATGTTGCTTCTCATCTATTTATTAAGCAAAGTACACAACCAGCTGAAGGGAAGCCCCAAAAGTGGGGGGGGGGGGGGAGAGAATTACAGAAGTAATTGACAATCTATTTTAATTCTTCTGCTGGTGGGGGGTAGGAGTAATCTGCATTTTTGCTTTTCTTTTCTTTTTCCAACCAAGGTTAACACTTTCCCCAGTTTTACAAAGTGTTGAATCACCTAATAGATCCACCCTGTTGTCTCCATGAATACTAAACTGAATATAAAATCCAAGATCAAAAGACAGAAGCATTGTAAACTAGGACATGGGAGTCTCTAGAGTTCACTGTGACTACTTGATTTAACAAGAACATAAACCTGGGCCTTTGAACATTTTTCACAGATGAAAAAAAAGTAATAATGGACTTCTTTGAAAGTGTGATCATAATTGGCTCTTAATTCTCTTTTTGACTGAATGTAACCAAGAAGCATCAAGGCTGATAATTATTTTCTTTCAAGTTGGGGTGGGCCAGGGTGGGTCGATCTCTGTATGTTTCTTTTCTTTTTCTTCTTCTTCTTTGCACTAAAAAGGCAATAACCAAATCTCTGGAACATTTCCTCTACCAGTATGTCTACGAGGAAGATGAGAATCTTTCATTTCCATTTTTTATTAACCTCAGTTTGGTGTTATATCAACATTCCAAACTCTGTTTAAGCATCACTATGGTTTGTTGAAACAAGACAGCTTCATATGAAATGGTTTGAAGTTTGTTTCACATAAACCTAGTTAGACTTGAATTTTTGAACAATGTATAAGAAGAACTGCTAAGTCTCAAAGTACTCAAGGAATTGTTTTGCTTTTCTAGCTCTCCAGGTGAGGAAACAAATCTCAGAGTAAAGGGTGGTGGTGGAAGATATCGTTTGCTTTTTGTATAACTTTAATTCCTTGGCACTTACAGTCTCTCTGCCCATTCCAGTTGGTGCCAGGGATCAATGCAAAGGTGTCTGTTGCTTCAAATAGCACAGTGGACCCACATGCAGGCACTTACTAGCTCTCTCCCCAATCCCTGGCTTTTTGGCATGGAAATGTTGGACCCACTGTGCCATGTGAAGCAAGGCAGGGAGTGGGGTGCCAGGATCAGAACTCTTGAGCCTTGTTATTGTGCAAGCTTTGGCAGCAATGCTACAAAGCTGGGTGTGTGTGTGTGGACTCTTCATTCCAATTCTTTTCTGTGCTGAGTCTGTGACACTATAAGGCTATGTCTTACATGTCTTGGCCCTGAAATCTCAAGGAATAGGAAACAGCTGACCTGGCAACTCTAACCATAGGCCATCCCAATGGGCTGCCTTTTAGTTTAATTTCAGTGAAATAGCCAGTGCTTGGAAGCAATGGCAAAGACCTTAGCAATGGGGGCTCATGTGCAGGATGTTCTGTAAATGTTCTATGTACTGATAACAACTGTACTATTTTATGCCACAAAAGGGAAACTTTGGTGAGAATGCAGGTTGTATCCGTTTACCCACTTTTGTTCTTTCCTTCTATGAGCAATTGCCTATATAGGAATCGAAGCATCTTGCTATAACTATATGAATTTTTTTTAATTCTAGACATGAGGTGGCTTGCTTTTTTCAGAAACTTGAGAAAAATGGTAACTTAGAGCCAAGAAACAGGAGTTGGAGTAATCAGCTCCATTCTACATACAGGGGAGGAGGTGACATGCTAATGTGATCACTGTGGTCCACTCTTACAGCACTGGGCCCATCATAGTGTAGAAGGAACAGCACATTTGGCCTCTTATTCCTGCAAAATGTGCACAGGAACCTGCTAATGCTAAAACTTGGGACAGTTACTTTATCAGTGCACCCTTGCATAAACCAAAACCTCTGTTAGCTATCTGTTACAAAATATACTGTCATAACTATAAACCATGCAGAAAAGCAGGTTCCTCCATGAGAGAACATGGTAATCCGCTTCATGCAAAGGAAGCATGTGTACTGCTTGCTAACACATTAGCTTTGAACATTTTTCTCTGCAAGTCTGAGACCTACTTCACAAATATGAATAATTGAGGAGAATAATTCTAGTGGAAAGGGGAAGTCTTTCTTCTGCAGTCTTGGCTCTGTTTTTTTGGAAGAAAGGGTGCTGTTGATGTGTTAGATCTGGCCTAGGAATGACTACATTTTGCCAGAATACACAGGAATATGGCAAGCATAACGTTAGGAACTTAAGTATAGGAAGTGGAGAGCCTTTGTGGGGTGTCCAGAATGCATAACACAGATGAGGCCAGAGCCGGAAAAAGAACCTTTTATTGATGAGATAAATAAAAAAGGAAATTGCTGAAGGCTTGTCATAGAAGAGGGGGAAGTGGTGGAGTGCGCTGAAGGACCAGGGAGCTGTGGGGGGCTAGTTTCAGCATTTCTTTTTCCAGAGTGTTCTTGGGGATGGATTAATTTGGACTACGGGCGTATCTATTTATTGAGTAGCTATCTCCACCATACCCGTTCAGAGTGAGGACAGTGTTTCCTGCCTTCATCCTAAATAGGTATTGTGATAAGAATATAATTAGGCAACAGCCTACATGTTCTAATCAGAACACCCCCCTCAAAATCATAGCATTTAAAATATCTGAACTTTAGCATCTTTGTCCTTCTTTCCTTAGGAGTATTTTTTTTTTACAATGTTGGAAGTAATTAACCCAATTTAGGGGACATTTGCATGCTAGTAGATGAGAGCGGAAGTGGGTAAAATGATAGTGATGTCTTTTTAAAAGGAACCAGTAAATCTATGGTCCCTTTACTTACCTCTTCAGAACTTAAAACAGGATAGTATGAATGGATCAATTGATTAAGTGCTGCTGGAACTGCTCTGAACTGTGTATTATTTGTACAGAGCACATGCTCACCCAATACATGTAAGTCCTTGTACACATGAACTGGAGGCTTAAGCTTCCCTATGTCCTGGAAAGAACTTGGAAATGTTACTTTTTTGGACTTCAAATTCCAGAATCCCTCAGGCACAGTGAGTGATTCAGGGAGCTGTAGTTCAAAAAAGTAACTTTGCCATGTTCTGAAAGGCACACTCTATGCACTGCCAATAAATCTAGGGACAGTGAATTTGTCTTCAGCACACCTAAAAGCTCTGAGATCAGAATAGGTTATATATGTATCAGACTGACTACACGGGAATTTATTCCACTCTGTAGCGCCTTGCCTGAACAGTTGGGATCACTTTAAAAAAAGTTGACTACCTGACGTTCTTGTTAGAGCATTCCAACCTGTCCCTAATGGGGACCAGTCCATCCCAGATTGGTCTAGGGTTGAAGCCTACTGTTTATTGGGGACTGTTAGGATTGGTCCAAATTAACATGGTTTTCTTGCTGTTTGACCGCCTGTTTTGCTCCTATGTGGGGTTGGGGGTAACTTCTTCCTACACATCAGTGGATGTGTAGAGGTGGGTGTGGTCTGGCTGTGACTGTGCATGGTACCTTCCAACATATTTTGAAGTAAAGAAAGCATTTTGGTTTTAATTTCATTTTAAAAAACAAAAAACAAAACATACTTTCCCACTATCATGTTACATCACTTAAGCGCTCTGCCACTTACAAAAAAATGTTCAAAAAATTAGAAAAGAAGAAACATGACGCTCCATATCCCCCCCCCCCCCGGCATGCATGAAAACCCAGCCTTAATGCCCACCTGAAAGCAAACAGAAGCAGGCTGTTTCCCAACTGGCTGACAGCTATTGCAAGAGATAAGGCAGAGGGTGGGGAGCAAGAAGGTGAGAGGCACATTGTGACCCAATGGACCAAAACGGAGCGATCTCATGCCAACATGTAGTTGAATAGATTGCAATTACAATGGCTGCAGGAGCGATTTCCATATGAATGGAAGGAGCGATCTAATCAAGCCCCATTGTTCCAAACTGTTGCAAAGTGACCCAGACTAGATTGCTGCCTGTTGGTTGTACGCCATATTTAAGGTGGACAGGATAACAAACTCAGGCCAATAAATTTATTATTTAAAAACAACAGCTCATTATGAATGGAGCAGAAAAGGCCATGAGGACACAAAATAAGGGAGAAAAAATTGATTCATGTTATCATAATTTCCAGTTGACATGATTCCTTCCCATAGTTTGCCATTCACATAGAATTTGTAAGTTATATTTAGGTTATTTCTGTTCTGACATTCACCAAAAAGGAAATTCTTTCAGAGCAGTTTTTGTACCCAAATAGTAATTGTATTATTAGACAGAAGAAAAGCCTACACAGAGCTCCTGATGAAAAAAAAGGAAATAATACAGGTGAAACAAATGAGAAAACATTGTTGGCTGACTGAGACATTTTAATTCATAATGCATTCCTTTTCTATCCCTTTAGTTTTGTTCTGAAATGGACTCGTGGAGTGCCACCAGGGCACCTTTTTTCTTTAACAAATATACCTTGTGAAAGCACTGTAACAGAACTACAAATGATCAGATGTAAACGCTTTTTCACACCAAGCTGACAGAAGCATCTTGGTTCAGTTTTGTGACCTTTTGTTACTGCCTATGATGTTCTTCTACCTGGTTTCTTCGGAGGCCACATCTCTATGCTGTTTATCAAAACACTGCTAATACCAGTTTTGGTAATTAATCCAATTAATTCAATTTAATCAGTTCAGACAGAGACAGTGACAGTGACAACAGCATTAGGTTAGAGTAATGAAAAGTTCGTGTTAGGCCAGTGTAGGTAACATCTGATACCTCAGGAGATGGCAAACATGCTAAGGCTTCCATGACCCCGTATACCAGGGTCCCAATCCAGACTGGGTGCTCCAACTCTTTCCTTTGAGTTATGTATAAAAAAGAACAAATCTAGTAGAGTATAGTGTATGAAAAGTGCCGTTTAGTTACTCTGAAGCTGTTGCCTTCTTCTTTGATTACTAAAGTGTAAGGGCTGGAGGATGCAGTCTGGATTGGGACTTTGGCACGTGTTGCTTCTTAACATTTTACCGTCCATTACAGTGTCTACCTAGATCTCTCCCCCGCCAATCTTTAATTTAAAAGAACGAAGAACATATGTACTAACATTCAGTGCATGAACAGCAGAATATAGTTTGGTTATGAAGATTTTGGAGCTACTGCACATCGTGCTTCTTCTCTCCTTGTCTCATGTGGCCCTTTGTGAACTTCTTAGTATTGGTGATGCCAAACACAGGTGGCATATCGGGGTTCAGGCTGTATCACAACGGGACTAAGACAGTTTTGGTCACTCTGCTAGATGACCTTTCAGGAGAGGCTGACTGGGGGAGCTTTTGATACTGTTGACCTCCTGGGCCATTTTTCAGGGTTGATGGTTGGTAGCATAGCATTACGCTGGCTGCGGTCCTTCCTAGATGACTGATGCCAGAGCTTGAGAATACTATAATGTGGTGTCTCATAGGGGTTGATCATCTCCCAATTGCTTTTCAACATCTATATGAAGTTGCTGGGGGAGGTCATTCAGGGATTCAGAGTACGTTGTCATCCGGATGCTGGTGACACATAATTCTATCTTTCCTTTTCATCTTCAGCAGATGAAGTTGTGGAGACCCAGGAGCACTGCCTGATTGTGGTTATGGACTGGATGAGGGCTAACAGGTTGAAATTGAATCCTGCCAAGATGGGAACCTGAATTGATTAGGAGGCTTTTTACCTGGTCTAGATGGGGTCATACTCTCCCTGAAGGATCAAGCTCATAATCTTGGTGTGCTCCTGGATCAAGCCCTCTTTATGGGGAATCAGATCTTGGCCGTGGCCAGGTCTGCCTTCTTTTAACTCTGTCTTGATAGGATGTCCCTGATGACTCTGGCTCATGTGCTGGTAGTCTCAAAGATAAACTATTGCAATGTTCTCTGTGTGGGGCTGCCCTTGAAGGTGGTTAAGAAGCTACAACAAATGCAAAACACAGCAGCCAGGCTGGTATCAGGAACATCAAAATACAATCGTCTTTCACCAGTCCTGGTGCATTTGCACTGGCTGCCAGTGTGTTTCTGGGCCAATTTCAAGGTAAGCATCTTGAAAATTGATTCATGCTAATCTGTTGTTGACAATCAAAGCCCTAAATGGTTTGGGAACTTGCTACTTGTCAGATCATCTCTCCCTCAGACTGACCTCCCATCCCAACTGTACTTCCCAAGCAGTGATGCTACAGGTGGCCACTCTGAGGGAGGCCTGGAAATCCACTATTAGGAACTGGGCCTTCTCAGTGGTGACCACCATGCTATGGAACTCTCTTCCTGTGGAAGTATGTCAGGCTCCAACCCTGCTTGGCTTCAGGAAAAAAGTAAAGACCTGCTTCTTTACTCGGGCTTTTCATACTCCATAATTTAATTATTTTTTCTATTTAGTCTCTATACTTTTTGATTATCCCCATTTTTATGGCTGATTGTTGGTCTGTTGCCATTGTGTGTCTTTTTATAGATTAAATTTAAGTGGGGGGGGGGATTTGTCTGCTTTTTTCTTTAATATCTTGGTTGTTGTTTATTATTGAATCTTGGTTTGTGTTATGGATGCTTTTATTGTAAGCCACCGAAAGTAGTGGCCTATGATAGATAGATAGATAGATAGATAGATAGATAGATAGATAGATAGATAGATAGATAGATAGATAGATAGATAGATAGATAGATAGATAGATAGATAGATAGATAGATAGATAGATAGATAGATAGATAGGGTATGTTTTCATCTCTTTCCTTTTCTTGATGTATGTGTAGATTGATTTGTTTCCTTCCTTCTCTCTCTCTCTCTCTCTCTGACATCACTTCATGCTTCTTCTTCCTAAGCAGAGGCCAATTTACATAGCTTCTCTATTATGGCTGAACAGAAGCCACACAGAAGCCTTTATTAACCAATTGTAGGGCAATTTTGCCTACACTACCTCTCAGTTGTTTGTTTGAAGCAAGACATATGTTTTCTGTCTTTACTCAATTACACACTTCCAGAGTAGTTCCTCCAATTTAATAGTGATATGCACATCACTAACCCGCTGCACTCTGGTAGTATAAGTACCAAATCTTTTTATGCTTAGTCCTCATCCTAAAATCACATTGGCCAGCTGCCTTCACCTGATTTTTTTGGGCTCCTTTCTACAAAATACTGTACAGCTCATCCATATGCAGTTTTCTTTCTAGTTCATTCCACATGATCGTTTCCACTTTCACTTCTCATGCTTTTCAACATCTGTCAGAAGCCAGTTCCTGGAGAAGACGCTACTGATTTAACTTAGAAACAAATAATAATTCTTAACCTCCCATCATCCTAATGGATAAGTATGAGACATGTATGTGTGTACAAGACTTTTTTAAAAAAATTATATATTAGTGCAATACTAATAGTGCAATACTATAAAAAAACACACAAATGCTTACAATCAGTAAAACTGGAGGGCAACACATTAGAATCTGTGTGTTGATTATAAAGTTTTCTTCTAACACTCTTGAAACTTGAGAATTTGGAACAGCTGCTAAACCTTAAGTGCCCAATGAGTGTTTACAACCACATGGCTGTTTTTAAAATTTGTTTTTGTTTTTCAAGCTGACAGGTGCATAGGAACAGTGACTGCCAGTGTATATCCAGAGAAAACGCTGGTTGTTTAAATAAAAGTACACCTGTTGATGATATTGCCAATACATTCTTTATGAGGCATTCAGATGCACAGGATTTTAATCAGCTGCTTACTTGGCATCCATTATATATTATTGATGTTACTTTAATAAATACCACTAGATGGTAAAAGCATAGTAACCAAAGGCTGTTTTTTGGTTAGTTGAAATGTTAAGGCTCCTACATGCTTATGTATGACGTTGTAATAATTGGAATGCAACTTACTTTGAAATCTGTTTGAAATAGAAATATAAAATAAAATGCCCACAAATGCCAGGGTCCCACATGTCATGGCCAGTGGCCAACTGAGACATGTATAACAGCATCACAGAGACGTTTTCTATCTTCAGCACGAATCTTCAATAAGCTGTATACAAATAGCAGCTTCATACGCCACATACTGCCATCGGTGGTATTATGTGTACTGTGCTAGGTAGATGTATTGTGGTCACACATATAAAGCTGTAATGGTTCTAAAATACATGAAAACACATTCAAGACAGTGCAATCCATTATGACTAAACTTAACATTTAAAGCTTCAGACTACTGCATTTATCAAAAACTGTGCTACAGGAAAATAACATAGAAAGATACCGTCTAAGAATATAGAACATTAAAAAAATGAACATTAACTTTGCAAAACACATTATAATTCACACATCAAAATAATTCCATAGCAGGATCATCACTTCCCATCACTATCCATTACTCTTTTCCTTTACTTTCAAGTAACATGTGCAGGAATTGCCTCATCTCTAGTCACATATGGTTTTAAATTATCGGCATGATAAACGTTTGGCTTAAGTCCACTTCCAGATCTTTTAATTAAGTAAATCACAGCACTAAGTTTCTTTTTCATCACAAACAGACCTTCCCACATAATTTTGAGCTTAGAACCAACACTTGCTCCCCCACATTGAAATCATGGTGCCTTGCTGTTGCATCATTGTAAGCTTTTTGTTTGTGTTGCACATCTTCCAGACCCTCTCTAGCCACTTCTTGGACATATTTCAGCTTCTGCTGTAGCTGACTCACAAACTGAGCCATACGGATGGGACTTTTACCAATATTTCCCTCCCTTAAATTTACAAAATAAAAAATAAAAATAAAATTGCCGTGGTCACTGAATGACAGTATGAGAAAAGTCAGGGAAGGAGGTGGGAAGTGGAATGTCATTAATGGAAAAGAGGACAAATTGGGGTGATCCCAAGTCCTGTCTGGACCCTTCTCACAGGAGAAAAAAAATGTAAATAAGTGTGAATGGAAAGATCACTCAAGTGAGAAAGTAGATCACTTCCCCCATCTGGCCATGTCCTTAGAATGATTGCACTTCATCCTTTGTGAAGGAATCATATCCACACCTCTTTCTGAGAAAATAAGAAAGCTTGTGTTTAAGAGCTGATAAAGTCTAAGTTCTAGGTAACTAAACTGGAAATGTCAGGAGACATGGCTAGGGATTTGCATGGTAAAACTTTTATTTTTGTTTCATTTGAGGTTCTTTCTGAGGGAATGCCTCTTTCATTTTCATGTCTTTCATACCCCGATCCTTTTGTTGAACATGAAAGGGGCTGGCTTTTTCAGGTTCTTTCATTTAATCCCCCCCCCCATTTGTGTTCTTCTTGGTACCCCTTCCAAAACGCCCCTAAAGAACCCATAAAGGTATTACCGACACCCTGTAGTTTACTTTTCTGGTCCTCTCGTCACCATACAAAAATATTTATCTTCTTCTAATGTAAGCTGAACTGCACCCAGTCACTTCCAACATGAAAAGGGCCCCACTTGCTCAGCCTGCAGATCAGGCTACACTCAAGTAATGCCTAATTATCCACATTAGGACTAGATCCAGAGTGGACCTTCCAGAAATTGAAAGGTCCCTTTTGTTGGGGGAGGGAGTCAGTATCCAGAGCAGCCTCCCTGCATTTAGTTCTCTTTTCTCTGCAAGCCCCAGTACCACCTCACAACCTGTTTCGTAGGTGTCCCACAACCCTCTTGAGAACATTTCCAAGGACAGAGGGGGTAGTGAGCACATGGGAATTGGCAAAAATGACCACTGTCCCACTTTCAGTCTCTGCGATCATCCAGTTTGTGAAATTGAGGTTGATTCAGAACTGGAGGTAACCTCTAGGTTTTGTGTGGCTATAGACATGAAAAGCAAGAACATGCTTGATTTGTTTTTAAAAGATTTCTATCCATCTCATTGTCTGGGATTTCTTTGGGCTTCAAATGTGAATTCCTAATCAAAAGTGAGGCCTGAATTTCCCAAAAGAGGCAATAGCAAGAATGAATGTCCACAACATTTTCATATTAAAATTTGTTAACAGTACAAAGGAATTTTAGGAAGCAATATCTTGTAAGGACTTACCATATTTAGGCTTAGTAATAACTGTCAGGTGATTTCTGATTTATGGTGATCTTTTTCAGGCTTTCCTAGGTAAAAAGTACTGAGAAATGGTTTACTATTGCCTTCTTCTGGGGCCATCCTGGGACTGTGCAGCTCGCCCAAGGCCACACAGGCTGTATCTTCTGGGAGGCACAGTAGGGAATTGAACGCCCAACCTCTGACTCCATAGCCAGATACCTAACTCACTGAGTTGTCTAGACCTTGAAAATTTTTATTGTTGGACTACAACCACCAGAATCCATTAGCTAGCATAATTAGAGGATTCTTGGATTTGTAGTTCCAGAAAATAATGTATCTGGTATAGTCTGTCTTTTTTTTTTTTTAGGTAAACAAAGTAACTTCCCAAGTAGCATGTTTAAAGTCTAAAAAACTGAAATAAAATTTTACATATTCTACACAAGTGTAATACCTTTATTAGACACTTTGATTTGGACTTTGTTTATTTGTCCAAATATCTGCCTCTGTACTCTGATTTTATATAAGAGGCAAAAGGTTTGTTAATGTTATTAATGGAACATGCAGCAGGAACCAGCAGTCAAGTTAACTCATAGATTTGCCTCTGAAAATCATAATGATTAGCAGAGCACACTTCCGCCTTTGGGGCAAAAATCAGATCCTCATGTCTTATTCTAAGAAAACAAGAAAGCTAATGGTCAGAATCCTGCTAGCATTTCTGTAATGTTTGAATAAATTGTCACAGCTAATTGTGACTAACTGGCAAGATGGGACGTGTTTCAGTTGTGCTCCTGGTCACATGCCAGATTGTGCAACCAAGTTGGATATCCACATCTCAGCAACTAGCTGTAGTTAGCTATGGCAAGTTGTTCAGAGCAATAGATTCTAGCCAGTGTTTTTAAGGAAAGATATTTAAACAGGAATCCTACTTCTAGTTAAGCAAGATGGACATGCAAGGAGACATGGCTTCTCCCTACCTCTTGAGAACAAAGGCAAGATGTGTCCTCTCCCAGAGAGTTAAAGAGATAAAATGTAAGAAAGAAGGAAGTGATATCCACAATCCTAAAAGTATTAATCCAGGTTGCAGGAAGGTCAGCAAAGGTCAGAAAAGATAAAGGACAGTCTGGGAAACCCAAGAGGGCCCTGTCTCAGTCTACTTCTCTTTGTTCAAAGAGACACATCTTCTTCAGTGTAAATTAATTGGATTAACAGAGCAACTGTAACAAGTGAAAATGGCCATGGAGCAATGGGACTGGCGGTCGGCCAGCTGAAGTTGTGCTGACTCCCAACCCTGAGGGATTTTGGTAACTGCTTAGCAGTACCCTCACAACGTGAGTGCCTTATGGCTGTGTCCTTGGACTGGAGGAGTTTTGTGTTTGCCATAACTTGATTCTCATCACATCCCTTCTCTGCACCTTCTTTGGCTCTTCAGCCAGCAGATCTTACCTAGCAGAGCAGGTCTACTGTCAAATCTCTTTTCTGTCAGATCTCAAAGAATACCAGAAAGACATTTCTGCAAGCAGCAGGGAGTTGTGCCAGCACGTGTACCTAAACCCATAGCCCTTTACAATTGGTGCACTGTTGAACTAGAACTGCAACATAGGGTTGCAATCCTATGCACTCTTACCTTGGAAGTAGCCCCACTGAATAAAATGAGCTTTGTTTCTGAGGGAAAATGCTGAAGGACCAAACTCGGCTTTCCCTTCCTAATCAGTTAAATAAATTGCCAAGACACTCCAAGAGCTGCTGTTTTTTCTTCTTCTTCTAGGATTTCCAGCCAACTCAACTTGTTAAAGGTGCCAGAAATCTTACCAGAAAATCTGTTATCATGTTTCCAGTTCTGAAACAAAGGCTCACTTGATTCTTACATTTCATAGAATGGTTGCCTCAGTTTTACAATCTTTTGGCTTCTTTAAGTGAACTACACTGATATTATAGACTTCTTTCTTCTGAGGAAATAACAGTTATGATTGCCACATAAGTGAGTGAAACAGCAATTGTTTGTGTAAGAACACAGTAATTGTCCAACTGGAGGAAACCAAAGATTTGTAAAATTAGTGTTCTCTTTTTAGTACAGCTAGCCAAATTATTTCAGGAAGTTTCTGGAAATTCCAATAATTCTAAAAGAAGGATGCAATGCAGCTAATTGTCTCCTGAGAACCCTAAATAATAATGCCTCTGAATGTGGTCCTTACCCTCTTATCTATCATAGGAAGCTTATGTCACGGGTCTGTGTGATTTAACTATGGTGGTAATATGAATATGGCCAGGTACCTCAAAACTTCAGTGCTTCAGCTTGTTTCTCTAAAGGATGCAGCTGTTCACATGGTTTACAACAGAAACAGATGGAAATTGATGTAACTAATTGGAACTGTTGACACAGAAGGTAAAAAATATTTCCAAAAGTTGTTGCCTACTCACTCCTCCTGTCTTGAGGCAAGAAATTAGCATTCCTGATAGAGGAGATTAAATTATGTAGGCTTTCAAAAGAAAAGTCTCTTCAAGTTAATGAAAAATGCCTATAAAATAAATAAAGCCTGCTGAAGTGAAGGCACGTTATCTATTTCTTCAATTAGCTACAACATACTCTTAAAGAATTGTGGGAGTTCTGATTGAAACATTAATTATTTTCTCAGGATATCACTGTTGTATAGAGAGAAAATAGAATCCCCCAGGCTGTGTACCATTAAGACACATCTTTTCAGAGGGCTAAATTTCTGGGAGTGAGATTTTAATATAAATATGCTTAATGCCTTATTTGAAAACACTTTCTCAGTGAGACCCAAGGGATTATTTTAATCTGCAGGTTGAAAGAAGGACAGATCACTTGATTCCACTTGCAGAGGAAATGAGGATTATTATTATTTTATTTCTTTTTTAAAAACAGAAAAATCCACTATAAGACTATATTGCATTTGGGGTTTATTTGCAATGAATTTCTCAACGGACTAGGAACCATATTAATAACAAATCTAAAAATGAAAATAATGGAAGTACGTAATTTCCAGAACAATGCAGTTTTAGTAGCTTGCTCCTACAGGCCTACAGTAGCAGTTAGCAGGAAGCTGGACTTCAGCCATGTCTCTGAACATACTTACAAGTTTCTGTATGAGGGCCAGTTCACAACCTAGAGGGCTGAATACCAAAATTAATGTATGGAAATACATTCATGGTAGGTGGGTTGCATGACTTTTTCATTTCTAAAACTCCCCATCCCACATTGTTCAAAAGGGCCCAATCCCCTGAGGTTCTTTTAGGAGGTAGAAGAAGGTGCCAGTGGTGCAGTGGATGGAATATGTTCTTTCAGTGGTTTCCCTTCCATGTACTTATCTTAGTTCCAAGCTCTATTAGCTTACTAAAATGTTTCTCCTCACTCTACAAATTGAATGAAATGACCATTGCCCAGTGGCAGAGAATATACAGTCATGGCCAAAAAATATTGGCACTCTTGCAATAATGTCAGAAAATGCAACCCTTCTCTCAGAAAATTGTTGCAGTTGCAAATGTTTTGGTACTCACATGTTCATTTCTTTGGTTTGCGTTGGAACAACACAAAAAAACAGAGAAGAAAAGTCATATCTGATACAATCCCACACAGAAAGCCAAAAATGCACTGGCCAAAATTATTGACACCCTTAACTTAATATTTGGTAGACCCCCTTTGGAAAAAATAACTGAAATCAATCGCTTCCTGTAACCATGAATGAGTTTCTTACACCTCTCTACTGGAATTTTCTTTTGCAAACTGCTCCAGGGCTGCTGAAGGGACGTGGTGGCGCTGCAGGTTAAACCACAGAAGCCTCTGTGCTGCAAGGTCAGAAGACCAGCAGTCGTAATATCGAATCCACGGGACGGAGTGAGCTCCCGTCGCTTGTCCCAGCTCCTGCCAACCTAGCAGTTCGAAAGCATGTACTGTAAATGCGAGTAGATAAATAGGTACCACCACGGTGGGAAGGTAACGGCGTTCCCTGTCTAGTTGCGCTGGCCACGTGACCATGGAAACTGTCTACGGACAAACGCTGGCTCTACGGCTTGGAGACGGAGATGAGCACTGCGCCCTAGAGTCGGACACGACTGGACTAAATGTCGGGGAACCTTTACCTTTACCTAGGGCCTTCTGATTTGAAGGATGCCTTCTCCCAACTGCTGTTTTGAGATCTCTCCACAGGTGTTCTATGGGATTCAGATCTGGACTCATTGCTGGCCATTTCAGAACTCTCCAGTGCTTTGTTTGTAACTATTTCTTTTTGAAGTGTGTTTCGGGTCATTGTCTTGCTGGAAGACCCATGACCTCTGGTGGAGACGCAGCTTTCTGACACTGGCCACCACATTGCGCCCCAAAATTCTTTGGTAATCATCAGATTTCATGATACCATTCAAACAGTCAAGGCATCCAGTGCCAGAAGCAGCAAAGCAACCTCAAAACATCTTTGAACCTCTACGATGTTTGACTGTAGGGACTGTGTTCTTTTCTTTGAATGCCTCATTTCTTTTTCTGTAAACAGTGCCATGATGTCCTTTACCAAAAAGATCTACTTTTGTCTCATCTGTCCACAGTACGTTCTCCCAGAAGGATTATGGTTTTGTCACTTAGGTTTTGGCATACTCCAGTCTTGATTTTTTATGCCTTTGTGTCAGTAGTGGTGTCCTCCTGGGTCTCCTACCATAGCGTCCCTTTTCATTCAAATGGTGACAGATAGTGTGAGCTGACACTGTTGTACCCTGTGTCTGCAGATCAGCTTGAATTTGTTTGGAAGTTAATCTGGGTTCTGTATCCACCATTCGAACCACTCTTCGTTGTAATTTTTCAGTAATTTTGCTCTTCCGTCCATGTCCAGGGAGGTTAGCTACAGTGCCATGGGCTGTAAACCTCTTGATGATATTGTGCACAGTGGACACAGGAACATTAAGATCTCTGGAGATGGACTTGTAGCCTTGAGATTATCGATGTTTTTCCACGTTTTTCTCTCTCAAATCCACAGAAAACTCTTTACAATACATTCTTTTCTCCATGCTCAGTGACACACACAACACAAAGGTTGAGTCAACTTTTCTCCATCTTAACTGGTTGCAAGTGTGATTACTATATTGCCCACACCTCTTACTTGCGACAGGTGTGTCAAAATACAAATTAAAGGAACATCACATGCTTGACAAGCAATTATTTCTTACAATTTAGACAGGGTGCCAATAATTTTGGCCAGTGCATTTTTGGCTTTCTGTGTGGGATTGTATCAGATATGACTTTTCTTCTCTGTGTTTTTGTGTTGTTCCAACGCAAACCAAAGAAATGAACATGTGAGTACCAAAACATTTGCAACTGCAACAATTTTCTGAGAGAAGGGTTGCATTTTCTGACAGAATTGCAAGAGTGCCAATATTTTTGGCCATTACTGTACAATCTAATATTTACCTGTTGAACTGGATTCTATCAAAATCATGGTGACAGAATGAACATTGAACCACAGTTCCCCATTTTGAATGTAGTGAGGAATCATGCTTTAGTATCACCAGGATTGGCTTGCCTAGAAGGGAAGAGGAAAAAGAAAGGGCAACTAGAGAAGCGGGGTCTGATCTTCACTCCCAGTTAAGTGAACTACAGGAACGTGCACTTAAATAGTCAGGTCTTTTCCCTGTATGAAAGAGATGAAATAGCAGCCATTTCCCTTATAAGCATAGTGATTACTATTTTCTATCACATTTCTTAGATTCAGAAACAATAATTCTGTTTGATGGTAAAAATTATGTACTGACAGCCAAGCTGAATAGAACAGAAGCTAGTGCAAATGGTCTACTTGCATGACCAGTGCACCACTGACTTGACTCATATAATCATAGTTCCTGTCCAGTCCGCAAACAGAATGACTCGACATGATAGTGATGGATTAGATCATCATTATCATCATCATCTTAGAACTGCAGATCCTTAACAATATCCTGGCTTTATGATTTCAACACCCTAACTTTGCATTCAATGACTTCTCCTTTCCCTTTTCATTATTCTTATACTGTATACAGTCTAGATTACAAGCCTTCAGCAGGGATATGTTTTATTTAATTTAGCAAAGAGATATTGTACATACATTTTAAAATGCTATGGAAACAACAGCAAGAGTGGTAGTAATAATTATGATGGCTATAAAAATATGACCAAATAGACTCTGTGTATGTAAATGTACATATAGTTTGCAAATTTATATAATAATGGAGAAGAGGAGAAGATTCAGCAGTCATCAGATTTTGGGAATTGGTTTAGATAGAGCAATATTACTGCAACCGGGGGTCTTAATAGGCTTATAAAAAAACATGCTGATGCATGCTGCCTTCTGGGCTATTCTTCATTTTGGAACTCAGAACTGTTTAGTCTCGCTTTACGAAGACAGTGGGTGCTGTCACTCGCTGTGATGGATTGAGCACATTGAGACTTTCGCCTTCCTGTTTCAAGAGGGAAAAGGTGGCTTCTGGGGGGAGGCTTCATAGGGTACATTGTGAAGCATGCAGATTCAAGAGGGACGGCTTTTTAAATGGAATACATGCATAGGAAAACAACTGGAAAGATTGCCAGTATGCAATCACTGACTCATTTTGTGGCTATGTGGCCTCTTTTAGAGGATTGTCCTCCACTTCAAGGGCTACCAGAGGACCAACCTCCTTTTAAAAGTGCCTTCCCTTTCAAGGGCTGTCCAGTCCATGTGATGAACCATAAGAAGAGAGATCAGGGACCTTGAAATTGCCCATCCACAATAAGCACTTGGAGACAACACACTCAGGAGCACGCAAGTGAGCTGCTTAGAGACTTCCAACTCAAGCATCTTCTTTTGTCTTCCTCTGGTGAGGCATGTTCTTCTTCTTCTTCCTTCTAATGTATAAGAGATCAGACCCTACTAATTTAGGGATTGCATTATTCCAGGCAACGCTTGGGCAGAGACCTTCCAAAATATTTCAGAATCTGTTGCTCTTGCTCAAAATCTTTCTTTTAATCCATATTTAATTGTCAAGTGATGCTATGATTTATTTATTTTTGCCTTTCCTCCTAGTTCACCTAGTGGCACACAGTTTTCCTTATTTCCTAGAGTCAATACAATTCTGCCAGCATATTTTTGAGAAGCACTCGCTTCCTGCTTGTAACATTTATTCTTTAGCCTGGTTTATGAAGGCAGCTTTGTCAAGGGTGGACTGCCTGATGGTGGTGGTGGGGCCTAGCATCGTTCTGGGGTACCAAGTACAAATTTGTGAGACAAACTCTTTCTTACACTTACTATAAACCTATCTCATATCTATCATGTCATAATTATGGAAGGCACATTTCTATTTCAATTCTGAAATGGTTTTAAAAATATAGATGAGTGTAATGAAGCATCTCACCTGAAGAACAGAAAAAAAAGAACCATTAAGTTACTCAGAAAAAACATTAACTTGTTGATGGTCAAAGTTTTTAAAAATATATTGTTGTGTTTTCCTAAGGGGTGGGGAACCTTTGGCACTCAAGATATTTTTGACTTCAGGTCCTAGAAGACCCAGCTAACATAGCATGGGGTTATGAGAATTGTCTTCCAAAACATCTGGACCTGTTTCAGAAACAGGCCAATTAACTTTAGAGACTTTTCTTTTCCTTGGCCTTTTGCATTTCAAACTAATCAATTCTCCTCAAACATTAGTTCCATCATGTCTACGCCTGGAAACTGAGGAGGAGAGCCTCCTTAAGATCTCTTTACAATCTGGATACTGACTTTTCCAAGGTTCCAGATCACACAAAGGAAGCATTCCTGTTTCAACCATTACATCTTCCCTGTGATATGAATGTAAGTTCACACCCCTTACTCAGGTGTTTCACAGCAGCCAAACAGGGCTAAGGTGTGGGGTTGCCGGGTCAACAGCATTCCATTTCATGAGCTTTCAGGGCCCAAACCTGGAAACCATGGAAAAGGTCACAGGTGTGGATTCTTATGATGTCAGAGAAGTGGGGCAGTTGAGGATTTGGAGAGGAACAGGCACATTTCTACAAACATCTTCGCACTGAGCCAGCGAGCCCAGGCATCAGCTAGGAATGAGTAAAGAAGACTCTATACACAAATAAAAGGCACCACACATAAACAAGTTAATTTTCCGCTCCCTCAACTCTGCTCATGATTTGTCTCCTTGACTGGAGATCCAGAGAAAGACAACAATTCCCTGAGATATCCAGCACCCTGAGATATAGCAGCCCTACGGAGGGCCTTTCCCACTGCCAGAATAAACCAGCAGAGGGATCTTTTTTGGATATGGATGGAAGTCATGTGGACTTTAGCCTGAATCCAAAACTTTTGTGGTGCCTCTGCCTCCTCGGACTCCCTGCTGCCACTATGGGCTCCGCGCTGCCGCTGCTACCACCACCACCATCTCTGGGTGTGCCTGCTCAGCCCAGATGGAGGTGGTGGTGGGGAGAATGGAAAGGGAGGGGAAGGAGGACAAGAGGGAAAGGGGCAAGAGGTGAGGGTGGGTGGTCAGGGGCACAAGTGCCTGAGGGGTGGTTGGGCAAAGCTGGGTGAGTGAGGGGTGGGCGAGAGGGCAAGTGAGAGAGTGGGCAGCTGGGTGGGCGAAGGGGCCATCAGGCAGGTGGTGAGCAAGGAGGAGTGACTAGGTGGGCAAAGGGTGGCGAGCGAGAAAGGGAGCAACCAGGCAGGAGATTGGTGGGCAAAGGGGGGGATTGAGCAAGTGAGGGAGGTAACTGGGCAGGTAAAGGGGCAATCTGGTTGGTAGGCATTTGGCCGAGCAAGGTGGGACCAGCAGGCAGGTGCCCGCTTTATGGCAAGCCTGGTGCTTTTATTTTTATTTTATTAAAAACAAACGTGGATAGAGTGTTCACGTATGGAGAATCTACATCTGCCCCAAAATGAACAGACCTCTGGCAGGGGAGCAGAAAAATGTGTTCCCCTGGCACAGTGCTCTGCGTGTCCTACACACCTTGTGTGTATGCTAATATTTAAATAGATTTTCTTTAAAAAGAGAACCCAACACAACAGTGGGTTCTTCATCGTGGCCTTCTTGTCAGTAGAATCGAGCCCTAAGGTGGCATCACTGTTTTTGTGCCATGGTAGAATAGGAAGACTGACTAGCGGTTCTTAGCTTCTTTCAATTCCATTTATGTTTCTGGCGAGATGTTCCTGTATGGTTAAAATGCGTGCGTGCGTACACAGCATTTACTCACCTATATTTTGGACCTGTGAATCCTGCCAGCAACAGTGGCTCCCACTCTTTCTGCAAACCATATCCCTGGATACTACGGTGCTTTCTCTCCTCCATCAGTTGTACCTGCCTCCTGCCTACGCACAAGGAACTTTGGGACTTGTTGCTCACAGGAGACCATGTCATAGAGGATGGAGAAGCACAAATCTGTTTATCTTAAACTGTAACTCCAGATCTAATTGCACATGCATACTCTCTCTGTTGTAGACAAGAGAATGGCTTGTGCCAGTAACAACTCACTCTTCACAATGTTGCTTGCTCTCTCCAATGGTCCTTCTGACTGGGTCCAAGCAAATTTCACAAGATCTAGACAAGGAGCAGATAAACACAGGGAAACAAGTTGCTAGAAGCGTCCTCAAACTTGTAAAACGTATTCAGCCTCACCTTATTTATTTATTTATTCGATTTATACCCCGCCCATCTAGACCAATGGTCAAGATCACCTCATGATAATTAGTATGGAATCTCATTCGACTCCTCTGCATGTCCAGGCCCCCTAAAGGGAAGATCAGTTAGACTTACCACCAGTATTTTAACGACAGCTTGGAAATGTGACTTTTTTGGACTACAACTCCTGGAATTATGTCTGGGGAATTCTGGGAGCTGTAGTCCAAAAAGTAACTTTTCCAAGCTCTAAGTTGGACTAGGTAATTGTTGCTGTTTTGATTCTGCAGGCCTATGTCTTCTTTCTATATTGCAGACACTGCCCCTTATGAGTTCAATTAAATCAGGAGAGAGTAGACTTTTTCAGATGCCAAGTGTGCACTCATTGTGAAGAACTAAATCAATATCTGGGAGTAGGCCAAAGTACAAAGTTAAACCGTTTTAAAAGGAAAATTTAGTACATATTCCAGCATTGAGCAGAACCACTAGCAATGCAGATCTTTAGTTTAAAATAAATAAAAAGCAGACAAATAAGCACCAGTTTTCAGGCTTATGGAACATTTACTTAATCTGAGATAATTATCTGTCCTGAGGAGAAAGTACTTTTTGTTTTCAAAAGACTGGTGCAACTGATCCTCAAGGGTAAGAAGGTGTACTTTTCTTAGGACTCATCTTTGTGCAATGTTATTTTTATTTTTAAAAGCATGCTTTCTCCCAGTTTAAAATGAAGAAAATATTTTGAACAAATAAAAATAGAGCAAAGAGCACTGATTTTACTGTCAAACATGTCAGACCTATTTTCCTTAAAAGGGCATTGCAAGAGCCACTGGATTTTTTTGGCTCTCCCCTTCGGTGAGCAAAGAAGCTCTGTTCTCAACATAAGAAATATAGGAGCCTGAGGGTCAAAGTGGATATTAAGGAGAATGTATATTGACTGACTCTTTTTCACCTCCTGCAACAGGATATTTGCACCAATAAACAGACTTGCAAATTCAACCCATATTTACCTTCCAGTGCCCAACAAACATGCTAGATGTGAGAAATGGAGGGGGCGGGAACCTGCTATGAGAAACAGATGTGTTTCACTGCTTGAGGAACGATGTCTTATGAAAACATAATAGCATCACGTTTGACCCCCAGATGAGGTCCCTTCCCAGTCCCCATGGAAGCCTGCATTCTTTGTCTCTTCAATATGGAAGATCTGAGAGTAGAGGCAAAAGTGGGGTGATTTGTGGGCCATTCTGTGGGTGTGCTGGGAGAGGCTGCAGATCCAGTGTACCAAACATATCCCCAGACCTGTGGGTAAACTACAAAAGCCTTGGAGTTAGTTCATTTCTTTCCTATGCATGTCAGTGGGGGAGGGAAACAAAGATCGATCGATCGATCGATCAATCGATCAATCAATCAATCAATCAATCAATCAATCAATCAATCAACAAAGGGACTTCCGGCTTGACGCTGCAACGAGACAGCAGCAGGAAGACAGGGCTCCGTCTCCTGGGCTGAATTCCGACCTGTTTGGGACCCCCCCCCCAGGGGGTTATAACCACCCCGAAGAGGTGGTGAAATGGGGGAGAAGCCTGTTGATCACAGGGGAATGGCGGTTACCCACGTTTGATCCAGGAAACTCCCCAATCGACCAGCGGGCGGAAACAAGCAGCTGAACTAGCTTGCTTGCAAGTCATCGGCAGCCGGGTATGAAGAAGCGATAAAGCAGCCTAATTAACATTGTGCTACAAACGAGTGAGAAACATCTTTAAAAACTGTATCTATTTACTGTCCCTGGACAAGACAACTTCTACGGCAGAAATAGCGTCTCATAGCTATCCATCATCGTTGATTGAGCAGCAGAGAAGCTGGGGAGAGGAAGAGACGGAGGGAGACACAAGGAAAATAAATTGGGCATTAATTAGACACTTAATTATACTTAAAGGAAGGAAGTACGGTATTAAAACTTTTTTCCCCCTGAAAACACTACTGATAACAACTTTGGAAAATAAAATCTGTTTATGCTATGTGTAACAGCTATCTAAGGCGCTGGCAAAATGCCTAGAATCAATGGCCTTGAATGTTCTATGATTGTTTGGAACTCCCTTTCTCTTTGAGGACGGAACTGAACTACAGACAAATTAACCCTAGAAACCCTAATTTAGCCAAAGTGGAACTTACAAACTGTATCCTGGATGTTGAACTGGATGAGACCTTGAGCCTTTAGGAGGGGGAAATTCTCTACGTCGGAGACTGGATTCAAGCTCAATGGAACTGGATTGATGACTTTAAGCATATGGACAACTTTAACTTGGAATACAATTTTTTGACAATTGGAACATAATGACACAAGGACAATTTTGGGAGGAAACAAAATCTACCCTTCAAGCAATCTTAGAAATAGTGAGATCCCACAAGGAACAGGCAAAATTATTCACGGTGCAGTTGAAGAAGAATTATAGTCAACAGGAGACAGGAAATAATGAACAAGGGAATGAGAGGGCGGTGGATGGTGTATGCCAACCTAAAGAAGGGCTGGAGGAAATTAATGGGGAAAACCTAGTGGAGTTGAGGAGAGTCTTAAGGGAAGATAAGAGGAGAAAATCAGCAGAATCAATTAAAAATAGCCTGGAAGATCTATTGGAGATAGACCAAGTGTATAAAGATCTATTGGAAGTAAATCAAATGCATAAAATGGCCTCAGAGGACACAAAAGATGGCAGAATGTTTAGAAAGACAGAAACAAAAACTGAAAAAAGATTAAGAGAAGGAATTACATAGAAAGATGAAAAAGGGAAAAACAGGAAGGTGGCCCTCAATGTTGGAAAGCATGCATATACCTAACTTCTGGAATTGCAAAGGGGCATATCTTATATGCTCCATGATCACTGCAGATGGTGACAGCAGCCACGAAATTAAAAGACGCCTGCTTCTTGAGAGGAAAGCGATGACAAACCTAGACAGCATCTTAAAAAGCAGACAAAGGTCCGCATAGTCAAAGCTATGGTTTTTCCAGTAGCGATGTATAGAAGTGAGAGCTGGACCATAAAGAAAGCTGACTGCCGAAGATGCTTTTGAATTGTGGTGCTGGAGGAGACTCTTGAGAGTCCCCTGGACTGCAAAGAGAACAAACCTATCCATTCTGAAGGAAATCAACCCTGAATGCTCACTGGAAGGACAGATCCTGAAGCCGAGGCTACAATACTTTGGCCATCTCATGAGAAGAGAAGACTCCCTGGAAAAGACCCTGATGTTGGGAAAGTGTGAAGGCAAGAGGAGAAGGGGACGACAGAGGACGAGATGGCTGGACGGTGTCATCGAAGCGACCAACATGAATTTGACCCAACTCCGGAAGGCAGTGGAAGACAGGAGGGCCTGGCGTGCTCTGGTCCATGGGGTCACGAAGAGTCGGACACGACTTAACGACTAAACAACAACAACAACAACAACAACTAATATATTAAAAAAGAGAATTAAACTGAAATAAGGGAGCACTAATCAGGGTAAAGGCATAATATGGTGTTGTTGTTTTTTAAGGTAAATTGAAGCTAGATATAAGGTTGGGGTAAACAAATAGTACATAATGAACATGCATTAGATAGGATATTGTTATAGACAGGATAGAAAATGTGGAGATAGAAATGGCTAAACAACTATACAAAGAAAATCTCTTTAAGATGCTCTAGATAATATCTATTACGTGTTAAGAACTTAGTTATCATTGGTATAAATTACAAAGTTTGTCGGTTAAATTACCTCAAATTATATAGATTTGGAACTGGAATGACTTTTATTAAGTATGTTATTAGAGGATTTTGAAAACATTGTATACTATGAGAGTAATATTATGATAATAGCCAATATTGTATACTAAAATACATACATGAACGGTTTGAATGATCGGAAGATGTGTGGAATTTGGGGGGACAACTGGGAAGACACCAAGACACACAAAAAAACAAATAATTGTAAGCAACCCATGTAACACGATGTTTGATAAGCATGAACCAAATGTAGATAGATTGAAAAACCAATAAAATGTATTTAAAAAACAAACAAGTGGTAGAAGGAGGAGAATGACCTTTGTTGTTCCTTTCCCGACACCCTACCAGCATGAGCCTAGTAGGAGGTTGGATTCCTTAGAAGCTCTATCATCAAAGAAATCCATCCTGCCAGTAGGATTGCTTTAAATGGGTTACTTAATATTAATTTCAGAATAGCTGCAATTTCTGTGCTGTTGTCTATAAGACTTGCAGCCATCTTGGACCCATGCATTTGGCTCCCTCCCATGTTGTATTTTTCTAATACGCAGTGTTAAACAACATGGGCTATGTGCAGGATATACATTTTGGTTTTCAAGGTGTCGTTTTACCTATGCCTGGTGCATGGAAGGTTGTTTTGCTTTTGATGGTTGTCTACAGGTACTGTTTCAATACTCAGATATCAATTTCAGATGTTTTAATGTGCATCCAAAGAACAGACATGTGGAGGCAGCCGTCGCTCTGCTTCATTTCTCACATGCACTTTCCTTATGCTATCTGAAAAGACTGCAGCATATGCAAGTGCATATGTGAAAGGGATTTTTCATTCAAGGACCCTGAAAAAGCAGAGGAGCAGAGGGGATCTGTTTCATATATAGAATTCCTTGTGCTGTAATCTTCCGTTTCCGGATAATATAATGAATAGGCATACCTCCAGGATGGGCCCTGCCTATTTTATTAATTCCCTGGATGTCCATTTTATTAATTTCATTTATGCCATTCTTCAGTTGTGTATGTTAATTTTATGTGCCTCAAAGCATCTGAATATTGATTCTTTGGAGGTATATGCTACTTTGTACATTATATAGTTAGCTCTCAAATATGCAGGAATACCAAAGTAAAGAATCTTCCTGAATATTTGTGTGTGTGTATGTGTTCTCCACATATAATGCTGGAAGCCTGTTGGCATTGCTAATATGTATGCCTATGTAAAGACAAGGTTCCTTTCTGTTCACCTGGTTCAATACTTTTGTCTCTGGCTCATATGTCTCCTGATTACTAACAATTCCCTCTGGAGTGGTTACCTAGCCTATGGGTGCTGACATGAAGAATAAACGTGGCAGCTTTTCAAGATAACTCTTGTCTCCTGAAGGCAAGCGAACATAATGTACTGAAAAGCATAGGAACCAAAAATCTTCTTCTATAAGTTTTTGTATTTTCAGGGTTTAGCTCAGTGTTGTTTTTCACTCCTTTAATGTGCGCGCGGTTATTTTTTGGAGTGTGGGTACACAGACAACACAGACAATAGACTTACAAATTTGCAAATAGATTCACTTTAAAAATCCCCATATCCTAGAATTGAGGCCTAGCGGGGGAACCCATGAACTACTAACATTACCATACTTCTAATTTGCTAAGTGCTTTACAATCTTCATTATGTTTACCCTAACAACAAATGTTTAGGCAGCTCAGGATTCCCATTTAACAGATGGGAGGGAGGTACTGATCTGAGTCTAGTCTAGGGTTACACCATTAGTTCATGACAAAAGCAGAACTCAGACTTCTCAGATTCAACTCAGACACCTTCAGTTTCTACAAGGAGAATCCACACAACCGGAACCATCCTCCCGGTTACAGTCATTCTCATGTTCAGCTTTCCTTAGGGAATCAGCACCCCTCAAGGAAAGTCAATGGTGATTCTTTGGGAGATTCAGTGCACTCAGTGACACTCATCTCTGCTTGTGTCGTTCAGACACAGCTCACAGCCATGTGGAATCACAAGGGTGGGCCACTTGCACAGTGCCAAAGAAACAGAAATGCATCACTGAAAAAAAGAGCAAAAGACAAAGAGTTTTATTCTAATTCTGTTTTTTAAAGCTGCTGTAGCCGTCTTTTCTTTAAATGTTTGTTTATTTAAATATAAATAAATTTAAATATATTTTAAATATCTAATTGTAAATATATTAATATGGCAAGTGAGGGAGGGATGCAACTATAGAGACAATTGATTAAATTACAATACATCCCACTGTGTACCTATTTCATGTACTGTCGGGGATGGGCAACTTCAAGCCTTCTCTTCTCCCTTCTCATGATTCTTTGCCTATAAACTACACTTGGACAGGACAGCAACTGGAGGAGACCTCTAAATAGAAGGCTCTCTTCAAAGCCATAACTAGTGCTTTTGGCACCAGAGGCAAGCAGTACAAAATGTACCTCCCAATCAACTTCATAATTCACAACATGAAAATAATTCAAGAAGTAATTACAGCACTAGTTTACCATATACATTGATCGTAGTTGAGCCTAGATGCTTGGTCTACTGAATCCTAGGTATGCCTGCTCTCTGCTGCCTCTGGTCTGATACAGTGGCCGCTTTTCCTCTGCTTTCCCCTGGAAACCTGGTCTACTGGTTGCACAGCCAGAGACCTGTTCGGTCGCTGTCTTTTCGTACATCTTTGGACTGCCAAATCGGTCTTTGGAAGTCTGGGGAGAGGGCATGACCTCTGTATTTGGCATCGTGTCACAAAGATCTGGTTGCCCCATGCTAGTTATGGCCCTTCCTTTCCTGTATAAAACATGGCTTCTGGCTACCCAGGGATCACCTCATGGATAATTTCCATCTAAGGTATACTTGAGGGAAATTCCTTCTGTGGCCTGGTACCTCTGTCGTGTCTGACCAGATAGGCGGGGTAAAAATACAATAAATAAAAAATAAAATAAAAATAAAGCCATGTGCCTGAGGCATTCGAATGCAGGCTGCAGAAACATGGTGTTCTGAAACAAACAGTTTCTACATGGGTGCCATTTTAACGGCTTTGTGCAACTCATTCCTCATCAAAACAAATTGTCAAAGTCAACAGTGTGCAGCTAGACTTTAATAAGCACAATGGCTTTTTGCCTCTCTTTGAGATAGTCTTAAGTAGTTGGACTGTGGCTAGTGAGCACATATGTTTGTGACTTTGTCAGCTAGCCATACTAAATGCAGCCACATATGGCTAGTATGCTGGTCGGTTTTGTCTGAATTTAAAGAAAACCTGAATGAAACCACCTGCATTTTTAGTTAATCCTGCTCACTTCTTTATCAACTCTGTGAGCATCTGTGGCTATTTAGTGACAATGAAGAGGCGCCTGAAACACTCCGTTTATCCCTTTTCAAACAATGTCTCCATTTTATTTTGGGCCAATACAATCACTATTATACTCATTGTTCTGCATTTATTCTATTGCCTGGCACTGTAATACACTGATTTCAGCATTCTAATGGGATTATATGGGAGTGCCATCGCTAGGTTGATTTGTAACAGGAAGCCAGGACAATAAAGGCTTTGAGGAGATTAATGTGAGAAATGCATGCTTCTGTAGAGGGGCATCCATGCAAAATGAAAAACAGCACAGTCTTCCATTGCTTGTTACTGCCATCTCATTTTCACCAGTAAATAACTTGATGGGTTTCACTCCACAATTAACACAGAAAAAGGACTCTAACAATGAGTGTACTTCTTGGGTGGGGAAAGAGGACCCAGAATTCTTCCAAATTATTTAATATTCACCTGCAAGCTTTGCCCTTCACTCCCCCCTTAACATGCTTAAAGAAATGACAGGCTTTTAAAGAAGCTCCTTTCTCTTTCATGAAAATGCATCTTTTAATGCACAAAGCGGCAGCACCAACCACCATCTACACAGCTGCATCTTTGATTAAGGTAGCATTCTGAGTCATTTTGTTCGGTTGTTGGGATTCCATAATAAACTGTATTTAAATACTCTCACTAGGAAACAAATCTCTGGCACGAGAGAGAGAGAGAGAGAGAGAGAGAATGGTGGGCCTTGAGGAAGAAGGCTCCCGCCTTCCCTTTTCTTTTGCTGACTATCAATTAAGGTTGTGCCTAACATGATAAACTAAGGTCATGCATTGTTATAAAAAAAATAATAATTGGAAGTCTCACTTAATGCTTGTGCAGAGCCTTTAGAACCTAAAGTGCTGTGTAATTACTATTATCACTCTTAATGGCCAATTAGAATTTCAAGGATGGTGTCATTATTTCCAGTAAGACAAGGATGGAGAAAGAGGCTGTGGTAGACCTAGACTGAAAAGACTTCAGGAAAGACAGAAATCATAATGATCCCTGTGAAGGATCCCAGACAAAAGCACTAAAATAACACCATAGTAATAATTTAGGTACCAGGGCTCTATGGTGCACAGTTAATTTATTGCATTGAAAAGGCCTGTCTCTATTTTCAGAGGATAACTCTGAACTCGACCCTCTAGTTCTGCCTGGTCTCCAAGGAGCTATCTCCACTTAAAGCCTACTGTAAAGAAAGCCAGTTGACATGGACTTACCTGCCTGTTCCTCCTCTTGCGGTGTGTGTGCTGGAAAATGTGTGGAAGCACTGTTGTTTGCAGGTGGGCATTTTCCTTTGCATGGTTGGGCAACATACTAATGATGACGGACGATGGCACCTTGCTTCCTGTCCGATGTGGTGGGAGAACTTGGGGATCCTTCACCTCCATAGCCTTAGGAACATAAGAAGCAAGCTGCCTTAAACAGAGTTGGGTCATTGGCCGATGTAGCCTGGTATTATCTACTCTGATGAGCACTGATTTTCCAGGATTTCAGGCAGCCCTACCAGGGAATAGGAGACCTCTGGTTTTAACTTCGTAGTCTTCCATCCAAGCAGTGTTTAGGCCTGATCCCACTTAACTTTCAAAATCAGACAACCTTGGAGTACAAGGGGGTATGGTACTGTATGATGACCCTGCCACTCAGTATTTCCTCTGTGCTTATACAGCTGAACGTACCACTTCTATCACCTCTCCAAATGCCTCTGAACAGTCACCTCACTTATTCTATTTAAGCTTCTTTTTAAAACTCACCTTTCTCAGGCAGCTTCTGGACCAGCACTCTAGTCCCTAGACTTTATTGTAATGAAGATGAAGTACGTACAACTGAAATAATTATGTGTTTCCCCCCTCAGCTTAGCCATGTTTTCACTGTCTTCTTCCTTTGTTGTTTTCTTCTCTGTGTCTCTTTTAGATTATAAACTCCTTGGGAGCAGTGACTGATTCTCAGGAGAATCTCACGTATATGAAGTGCTACTATATAAATAAACAAGTAATGCTAGAAATGTAACTTGTATTTTATTTTTTAAAATAAAAGGTAGTGTTTCCGGATTCTGAAATCCACATGGTGCAGTACTTGTGATACAACAGGGATGATGTAGAAGCTACATGGTCCCACTTCTCTTGCACAATGTTTCGTTAAAAAATTCCAGAGATTCAAAAAGGGTGAGATGACATAAAATGGGTTGCCATTTGAAACAAAGAAGGAAGATGAGAGGGAAAGAGAGGAAGTATTCCATTACTAAGGAGTGGTTTTAGGAGGGGGGGGGGAGGAACAAAACCCAAGCAGCAACTACAAAGAATTTAAGATTGCATAAATTGTGTTGCCTTGTACTGCCAAGTTATGTTGGTTGTCTGCCAGTTTGTTGCCAAGCGATATTTGAGGTGTCCACAGCCAGGAAATGGTGGGAAATAATGCACCAGTGTTTGGCTCTCCCATTTTCTACAGTGTTTCCTGTAAAATTCTTACTTTGAATCTAGAAGCAATTATTTATGTCACTTGTACAATACTTTTTAGATGATATTCTGTTCTTTTAATCCTACACAGATGAGACAGCAATGGCAGAAAAGGATATGGTGTTTATTCAGAACTTTGGAGAGAGAATTCAAGGATATTTTCTCTGCGTTAATAATAAGCAGTTCTCTATCATGTATTGTTAATGACAAAACTTTTCCAGACCTGTTGTCAAATGTCTTTGCTCTGGTTTCAGTGACTTGGGTATCACAGGTGTCTAGCCTATACAACATTGGCTTCAGGTATGAATTAGGCCTCTGATTGTAAAGATATGTTGCTAAATTCACTTTTAGACACTAAGTAGCTTTCCAATAAACAATACGTGCCTAGAAAGCAGCTGTATCTGATGATGCCTTTGTCACATTACCTTGATTTCAGATGCCACGAGACCAATGAGTACATTACATTTCTTACACAAAGAATATATTTTTCCCAGACCATGCACCACTTTTTAGTGCTAAAAGCATAACCATGGAATATATATATGCTATTGTTGTATAACACTTGTATTGTTTTAAAGTGAGGCAGGAGAAGTTGTGGCTTTCCAGATGTTGTTGGACTGTAACTCCCAGCATCCCTCACTTGCAGTTGTGCTGACTAGGGTTTAGGGCAGAGATGGTGAACCCACGGCACGCGTGCCACAGCTGGCACGCAGAGCCCTTTCTGCCGGCACGCGAGCCATAAGTCGCCGGATCGCTACTCCCCCCCTCCCCCCCCGCAGCCAAACCTGAGCAGGCGGCTGCAACCGTGGTGCTGGTGCCCGGACAGGCGGCGGGTCAGGATCCGGAGCAGCTGGTGCTGGCGGCGGATCCATAGTGGGGTCTCGAGGCACCTCCGTGCCTGGGATTCCCCCTTCCGCCGCCACTTCCGGTGCTGCCGCCCCCCTGTTTTTTTTCTCTTTCTTTTTCCCCAGTTTGGGCACGCGAGCCCAAAAAAGGTTCGCCACCACTGGCTTAGGGGAATGGCAGTCCAATGACATCTGGAGGACTGCTCATTTCCTAACCCTTTTAAAAAGCTATATATATATTATGCTCAAAACACCTTGCAAGAGGTCAGAGCAACAGAACACAGAGCTTGATAAGAGAGGGGCCAAGAGAGATTTTGAGGGGAATCTGAAATGAATTGCAAAACTTCTCTCCCATTCTCAGTGTCTTTGCCACTGCTGCTGTCCCATAGAGAGCCTGTTTGGAGCCCATGGAAAATAGATGCCTTTCACTGACTGTAACACTAAATGTAACTTGAGGTTGAGCATTTTGGTTTTCTCAGAATCAAGTACTTTTCATATGCTAAACTGATGGTTTTTTTCTACACAGACTGCTAGGCTGATTTAATTCTAGGAACATCAAAGGCATTTAAGCAACCTAATTGTCTGCAGGATTACACCCATTGCTTTCTCCTATTCATTTCCATTATTGAAAGAATGTTTGATATGTATGCCAAGAAAAGTAGTTTATGATAATTAAATTTAATGACAAAACTAAATATGCTTTTCTGTTTCTTTGATGAACTAGATCCAAGGCAGCTAGCTGTGGGCAGTGGAGTGTCCTTCATTACTAAGCTAATGAGACAGACCCAATTTCTGATACTCTTGTTAACTTCAAATATTTCATTTTCCTTCCCAATGGCTTTACCTGTTGATTCTGATGATGCTCATTGTGGCTTATAGAGCTTGTGGCTGACATGGCATAATCCAGTGCTTTGTTCTTTATGCAAGTGAAGAGGACATGACCCAAACTCATTTATAGCTGAATATATGACAGTTGCAAGTGATTGTTTCTGTATTGGTAGTACAAACCTGATTCTCCAAGCAATCCAACAGAGTGACATACCATATAGCTATGATATTATAATCGCAGCATAGCAAATTAACATTCTGCAAAGTGATTCTAAAATGGCTTTGCATAGTAAAAATTATAATGTTGAAATTGGGCTTTGGATCAGCACCAAATTTGGCATAGACGTAGCAGACGTCTTTCTTTTCCTCTGTGACACATTTGGGGATGTTTGGGCAAAGGGTTTTCAAGTTATGTTTTTTTTAAAGGAAAATTGTTTTACCTTCCTGTGCAGAAACAAGCGACTCTAAATGTCCCCAGATTTAAAATAGCTCATATAAATTGAAAAGACCAATCTTGCTTCTCTTGAAAGAGAATGGTTGATCCCACTTGCTTTTTTTTATTTGGAAAGAATCCAGTCTGTAGGGGCTGAAATAGTCAAAGGGGAAATCAGCTTCAGGTGGGGGGGGGGGAGCAGCAACCTGAACTTTTGACCCTTTCAGTCAGGACCCAATGAGCCGACTCTCAGGAGAACATTTTAGTTCCTTATTGGCCAAACATACATTGGTGCTGGCATAGTTCAACCATACAATTGTCATTATATGATTGGCATGTATTTTTTTTCCACACTTGTAAAAAAAAAAAAAACAGCCCTGACAATTGCTGTGTGTTTGGTTGAGAAGTGGTTAACTGATGAAGAAGGAGATAACTTCTGGGATTTTCCCTTGCTTGGTGTCTTGACTGCTGCCATTGATGTTGTCAGCATTCAGGCTGCCCTTTGCTATGTAAAGCTTGGCATCTTTTTTCCTGCTGGCAACACAGGTGCGATATTGGGCAGCAATATCGGGCCATTTCCTGGTCTTTTAAATCATGGGTACAGAATCTCTATATACTACATTCATAAACTGGAGGTTTTTTTGAAGAACTGGAATATTTCCAGTACTCAATATGTGAGAGCTGTTATTTAGGTAACCAGAACATTACTATCCATGGGCAAGAAAAAGGGTGTCAGCAAATCTGAGAGCACCCTACGTTTTGCTGAGATACCAAGAGAAATGCAGATCTTGGGAAATACCCTAATCACAGGGGAAATTCTTCCATGCCCAGACACACTAAGGAAAACTGAGCATGCTCAGTGATGATTGAACACTGACTGACTGTTTTGAGGCAGGAGAAAACTGGGAGAGAGGTTTGGAATTGGATGGTTACAATTCTGAACAATAATGTTTCACACTACAACATTTTGTTGCCGCTCCCTCTCATAGCTATAGCATTGGACGTGGCATTTCAGTGAACTGAAAGAAAACAAACTGTTCTTGCCTTAAAACCTATAGAGCTGGAGGGTGAAATAAAAAAGAGAATGAATCCACTTATGTCATTGATTCTCTCAAAAATCAGAGGGCCATAACTTCCAGTCTACATAAAAGTCAAAGCCTCTTTATCCTACTGCCTATCCAGAAATTACTTATTCCCCCACGACCTATCATGTGCCATTTTCACAAAGGTCATGTCAGAGGCACCCCTGATGCTCTGTAATGGAAATTCCAGGCTGGATTTTGCTTTAATCCATCAAATATATCAGAAGGCATAATTTATTTATTTTTTCTGCAGTTCTGTAAAATGGTGAGGAGACAGGTCCCTGGTTTCAAACTGCACTTATTCTAAAGAGCTCTACTCAGTCTTGTTTTCAGAGATCGCATTACAGTCTTACTTTTCACTTTCCTAAGTCTACCTAATTATGGTCATTACCAACCTAACATGCAATGCAAAGAGCAAAGCAATTTGCCATGACCTCTGTTTTAGATTTCTACTGGGGCCCTAGGTTCAGAGTGTTTTAGTATTCCAAGTCCTCCTTTTCCATGGTTTCCCATTTCCCAATGCATTTATAAATGAACATTTTGTACATTATGTATTTTGCCCCCCCCCCCCCGGATTATATGAGTGAAAGACATTTTCCCTTGGTAAATACTACACTTGATTTATAACTAGGTACATTCAAGACAAGTTAAAGCCTAAGCTTACCTGAAGATTCTGCATCATTTTCATTCAGTCAGCATCCAGATTTCTTTTTATTTCACCTAAGACATACTCCCATTTTGGTGTTCAATTCCAGTCGTGCTGACCCTCCTCCCTCTCACTGTTAGCATTCTGTGAGCTATTCAGCTGAGTTGTTTGGAGTCCCTGAGACATCCCCTCCTCCTTCTCTTTTGTCACAAATGTTTTTCTTAAGTACTTATATCCAAACTTGGTGTTGCCCTGAGGCTGGTAATGTTATCCTTTTGTGTGCATAGTGGTGCAGCATATCATCTGGCATTATGTGTTTTGGGATTGCTGTTAGTATGTATAATCCAGGAATCCTTGTAACAATTTAAAATGCAACAACAATCCAAGTTCGGTTTGTTTGTGGCTCTCTCTCTCTCTTTCCCTCTGCGTAGCCATAAATGAACCAAATCAGGATTGTTTATACTAGAGATGGACATAAATTAAAAAACAAATTGCAAAATTTGTCAAAAATCACTAATTCATTGATTCGTATTCATCCGAAGAGATGCCCCTGACAAATACGAATCAATGAATTTTTAGCAATTTTTTGCTTTAGTGATTCATTGGGCTATAAAATGGCCTCCAGGCACTTAAGGACACCAAAATCACAGAGAAGCTTCCTCTGACTCTCCTCTATAATGCCCCCAAGTTTGGTGAAGATTAGGTTCCAGACATTCAGGTTATACACCCACAAAGTGGGTCCTCCCAGGAAAGTGTCCTTTAGCAGCTGGCTTGGGGCCAACCCAATGTTCACCAAACTTGGAGAGATTGCACAGCAGAGTCAGGGGAAGCTTCTCTGTGATTTTGGTGTCTCTAGGTGCCTGGAGGGGCATTTTATTGGGTTTTAAAAGGCAAATCAATGTAAATTTTTTATTCATGATTCATTGGCCTTGACAACTCAAAAAATTTGTCAAAAATCAAAATTTGACAAATCAAAAATTCAAAATTTGAATAAAAACAAATCACAATTTTTCCAGTTTGTGCCCATCTCTAGTCTATCCTTGTTGCTTCTAAATCTGTTTTCATAATGCTTTTACTTTACATTTTTAATAGAGTGTTGTTAATTCTTTCATATTTGAATAATTTACTGTTTTTAGCTTTTAATATTGTGTTTTCAATTATGTAAGCCACCTTGGGTCCTTTTTTAGGAGAAAGACAGGGTAAAAATATTTTAAATAAATACTAGATGGATAGATCGATATGGATATATAGCCACAAAGTTCACTGTATAATAATCTAATTAACTAAACACAGCCTTGTAAGGTTTTTTTTTGTAGTAGGGTGGCATAATGCAGTTATTCCTGGTTTCATGTTTTACCCGAGTGAAACCAATTTCTGTAGCTCAGATCATTTTGATCCAGTACACTAGCAATGGGGAACACTTTGTCCTCCAGATCATGTGTAACTCCCATAATTCCTCAACATTGGCCATGCCAGTTAGAGTTTATGGCAATAGATTATACATTTTGTACCACTCAACCCTTTTCTCTAGATTAGGTGGATCCATAAGTTCTATTCTAGAAATGTTTTGGTGGATCAAATGTTTCTTTTTTTATCTAGAGATCCATTAAACCTTACATTCCCCTTATGGAATCCATTTCCAGCTCAGAACATGATCCTGAGGACTTCTCTACAATATTCATGTATTTCTGAGGATTATGGTAGTTCCAGAGGCTTCTGCCTGAGACGGTTCCAAAATTAGATCAGGAATAAACAGGTGTCTTGTAAGTTCTCCGGATATTGCAATATTGTAGTAGGTGCGTGTAGGTTAGCAGCAGCGGATCAATGCTGAAGGAAACAGAGACTGAGAATTCAACATAGATCTTACTATGGGTAAGAAGGGGAGAGACCTTTCTTTTTCTACTTCTTTTCTTTCTTCTTTTTTTGGTGTTACTTTTAATTAGGATGCCTTCAGGATGCTTTGACTCACATACTGTAAGAGTGCTAGAATTTAAGGTTTGGAAATGAAGAGCATAGTGATCTCCCTTGCCCTGGCTATATGGAGGGCTCAAAGTAAAAAAGAATGAGGAAAGAAAGGGTGAGAAGAGAGATGAGGAAGAAGGATAACCAAAGCTGTGTGGGTCGATAATCCAGTGAGGCTGCAACAAACTGCAAATGCTGCCTCCTCTGAGACTGTCATCTGGCAGAGCTTGACTGAGGTCTCTCTGGGGATTGCTCTTACAGGACCTGCTTCCCTAAATGATGGGCTTACTTGAATAATAAAACAACAAGAGCAAAGATCAGCAGCACGTTGGCTACAAACCAACATATTATGTTTCAGCAGGTTTGAGGCTGCTGGCTGGAATTTCAGAATTATTTTGCTTCTTCAGGTTTCCAGGCAAGGTGAGTAGCATCGGAGAAGTCTGATTTTAGTGTGCTAAGTGGCTTTCCTGCCTAGGCATCACCTCTACCCTTTCCCGACTATTTCCAGAATTCATAGGTTCATTGCAACGGTGTTTGTACATGTATTGCACTCATGGACACCCAAAAGGCAGGAGTGAGGAGACAGAATGGGGGTGGGTGGGGATGCATGCAGTTAAAAGGTCTACTGAGCCATTTGGAACAAGGCAGGGAGGCAAGTGCCAGCACTACTACTTGTGAGGCTTCTTGTTGCACAAGGTTTGGCTGTGCTGGTACAGGGGCTGGGAAAAAACACTCCCCATGGGATGTGGTGAGCCTTTCACAAGCCACAGCAACAAGACTAGGCCTGGAAAAATTGTCCTGTGCTAGAGAGAATGCAGGATACAAGCCCTAGTGAGAATGATGGCAATGATTGCAGGATGCATTTTACTGTTTGGCCGGCCACTGAAAAATTGTTTATTTGTTTGTGTCCTGGCTACTAGTTGCCATATTCTCTGGCTGGCTGGGTTTTACCCAAATTCTTGGCCTTCTACCCAGCCTGCACTGATTTTCTCAATGAAATTTCCTAAAAGTAGTTCTCTTTCCTTCCCTTTTGCTTGCTCCTCTCCATGATGTCAGAAGGCCCACCTAGTGACATCATAAGGGCCTATCCACTCATCTCAGGATTTAGTTCTACAATCTCAGGGAATAAGATGATGCTGACCTAGCAATCTTATCAGTATGTGCATCGGTGGCAGCACAGAACTCAAAACAGTGTTGATGTAGATTTAGAGGGATATTGAATTGACAGGTTCACAGTTAATACACCTGGCCTTCCAAGAGCCATATTGCTCAGAAATGAACAGAAATGCATGAGAAGATGCTTTTATCAGTTGATGGCTCTAAATGAGCACAACGAGGGAGGTAGAGGCTTCATAATTTGGGAATAAACTTACTATTGATCCAATACATTAAAATATCCTTTTGTTTGCATAGGCAATATTGTTACGTATCTGGTATGAAGCAGTGATGAAGCATTTCCATCCCCCCCCCCCCCCCGAGATACTTCCTTTATGACAGGGAGCATCCTAAAGGAATGGAGTAATCTTACAGACTACATTAGTAGTCTAGCTTCTGCTTTAGCTCCTATAGGCATTGACTATAGGAGTGGGGGGGGGGAGAAGAGAAGAAATAAAAGACAAAATAATATTTTGACAAAGTTCTGGTCTCTTATCACTTGTTGGAAATGTAAGAAGGAAGATGCACTTCCATTTACATCATGCTCCTGGTTTTCCACAGGCTAATGGTTGGTCAGAATGCTGGATGAAATAAGTCTGGTTTGACCTAGCTGGGTTGTGCTTCTGTCTTGACCTATCAGTGTGTCCTGGTGGTACCTGACAGTCCAGGCAGGGGGATTCAGCTCCCCTGGGAAAATCTAAAGGGGGCATCAACCCTACAATTCCACTTTCAATTTTTCACCCTTGCCACATAGGTCATCTTTAGTAATTTATTAATTTGATATTTAACAAACAGCCAACACAGCTAGCTCCCTTATGATTAGTGTGGCCTGCTGAGCCTGCTTACAGCAGCATTTCCTACATACTGGATATTGTGCAGAAGCATTATTTCAAGACAGGCATCAGATAAAAAAAGCACTGCTGGAGTTTGCATAAGAGACTGCAGATGTGTATTGTGCATTTGAATCTGTTGGCTGAATTCCAGTGCTGATATGTGGTGCAGGCAGGTAAAACCAAATATATATAATTGAGAAGCAAAAGGAATGGTCAAAGGAGATTCCTTAATAACATATACAAACTGAAACCCATGCTGATTCAGAAGGCAAAAGTGGAAGGAAGGAGGAACAGTTGATATGCAGGTTAAGACAACCTTTCCTGAGATACTAAAATTTATGTAGCCCCTTCCAATAAAGCAAAATCCCAGATGAGATTTATAAGGCTGCATGGCAAATAATCCCAAAGGTTTTGTAGGTTACAGTGCAAACCTAACCTTCTGGATTTGCTGCCTGGAAGGCATTAGGATGGAGTGAGGATAAGCATACATTGTGGCTAACTCCGTGGGTGTAGATGTACCACCAGAGATATTATGTCTCAAAAAGGAGCATTCTGGGAACTGGGATGGCTTTGGATCTGCTATATCTAAAGCCCTTTGTTTTTCCTCAAGAGTTGCTGAGATCAGGCTGAAAAACTGAACCTACCCAGAGCTAGCATAGCTGATCTGCCCCTATGACTTTCAATGGTGGGGGAATGACAAATGTCAACTGGACTAAAAAATGTGGTGAAACCATATCCTCACCCTCTCCCCAGGCCAAGACTGAGCTGGCAAGAAGTTAATGACTGGGAAATGTGCTGTCCCTTTGCCCTTTGCTTCGCACATTAAGAGAGTCTTTAAGAGACTAGATGAGCTTTTGGTACCTTGGAGGCGCTAATGCTGCTGACAGGTAGAGCATAGGAGTTCACAAGGCTTAAAGTCTCCTTTATGACCTTTAGCCATGACACACTTGGCTTTGATTTTAAAGGACTTGTATAGCTGAGGAAAAGCACAGGATGAGATTATCCCTGTGGTCTTTATTCTAATGACCAGTTTGCTAACCTTGTAGCAGTGATCTGGAAACCAGAGTTCTTTACTATTACTAATGAAGAATTACTCAGAACACTTTTAGTTGCTTCAAGCACTAACATAACTGCTCATTCATTTATCGTATAAATAAACAATAATGCAAACCACGTGCAGGGCTTGGAAACATTCCTGTTTGAGACCACAGTTCAAAGAATCCTCCAGTCAGCTATAATGGCTCTGGAATTCTGGGAGTTGTGGTCAAAATGGTAAAAATTTCCAAGCCCTGCTTATCTGTGTGAACTTACAAGTCTCCCCCCCCCCCCCGCTAGGCAGGGCCTTCTCCACGGTAGCCCCAACGCTATGGAATCAGCTTCCAGAGGAGCTACACCTGGCTTCCTCCCTCTTGACATTTAAAAGAAAACTTAAGAACTTCATTTTAGGCAGGTCTTTCATACTGACCTGGGTTGATATTTTGTTCATCTACTGTCTTGCTGCTTTTGTGAATTGTTTCGGTGCCAGTGGGTTTTTATTCTGTGAGTGTTTTGAAGTGTTTGTTTTTGTACTGGTTTTAACCTGCTGTTAAACTGCCCAGAATAGTGCTTTAGCAGTAATAGATAGATAGATAGATAGATAGATAGATAGATAGATAGATAGATAGATAGATAGATAGATAGATAGATAGATAGATAGATAGATAGATAGATAGATGAGGTCCTGTGCCAACAATTGCAATGGAATATGGTTTTCTTATCTACTGCAGTCTTGTGCACCACCTAGAAATCATAGTTCTCCCACTCCCAGCTCTTTAGATATGTGTTGGTTCTCCTAGTTATGCTGGATTCTCTTCTGCTAATAGAAGTCCACTATCAGACTTCAGTGTACTGAAGTGTATTGTAATTATAATAATAATCATGTGTCCTCAAGTTAATTCTGACTTATGGTGACACTTTCCAGGGTTTTCCAGGCAGAGATCACTCATAAGTGGTTTATCATTTTCTTTTTCTAGGGGTGCCCAAGGCCACACAGCTTACCCAAAGCCACACAGGATGGCTGTATTCACTGGAGGCCCAGTGGGGAATTGAGCTCCTAACCTCAGCCTCTGCAGCCAGATACCTAAACTACTGAGCTATCCAGCCAGCTGTACTAATAAGCTTTTAAAATAAGTATTCTCTGGGGTGAAGCCATGTTAATCTTTTGCAACATAAGCAACAAAATTATGGCACCTTAAAGATTCATAAGTTTGATTTGATATAAGCTTTCATGGACTGCAGCCCATTTCTGAAGAAGTGGGCTGCAGTCCACAAAAGCTTATGCCAAATAAAACTTGTTAGTTTTTAGGATGCAAGAAAAGAGCCTTTTGTTGTTTTTACAATAAATGTAAGATGCTGTCAGGAGTAGGGATGATGGCATGATCCACAGCTAGTACAATAGGTAAAGCGGGTTGTGGTACTTGTTCTCTGAAGGAGAAATGCCCCAATCACTAAGCATAATCATGGGAAAATACTCTGGCGTTCTGATGCAGTCAGATCTCTTGAAACTTAAGGGCGGTTTGAATCTCTTTTTTATCCAGAAAATATATATGAAACTCACTGTGCAGTGTAGAAAGACATTTCTCATCTCAAAGACTTAAGATTAAAAGAGAACAAATGTATCCTTCATTGCCAAACCATTAAAAGACAAGAAGTTTGGATTTAAAGTGGGAAAAGTCATTGCAATATAATATAATATAATATAGATTGTCAGATTATTTTTTGAGTGATTTGGCCGTTGCAATGAAGATATGGTACTTCATAAATACTGACAGGCTGGAGTTAAATGAGGTGGTTGTTGCTTTTCTCAGTTCCAGAGGCTTTGCAGGAATTCAGCACGGGTGTTTTTGTACACCACTTCTTACCCCAACATTACATTAGCTGAATTTTTGCATGGTGTACAATTTGTTTCAAAAGTTGTGCATTGAAAAAAAAGGTAGTCCTGTACATGGTGAGACAAAACATCTGTATGATATGGGCGAATACTTTAAAATGGGAGAAAATCAAACCTTCAGAATCTAAAACAAATGTGTTTTTATTTTAACGTAATTTCAAAATCTTTTCCCCTGAAAACTGATGTCATAGATTTATTGGAAGTTAATGGATTGTTGCCAATTAGTTAATTGCAGATATTTATGATTGGACATATACCATTCCTTCCCCACTCCCACCCCCATGCCATCTGGACAAATCTGGGGAGTAACAAATTGAAGTGAGTAAATCTGCGTTTAGGGTGATATAGGGCTATATCTATATCTATATAAGGCCACACTACAGAGTTATTATTGTAATAGTAGTGGTGGTAATGCACCATCCATGGTATTGCATCATCAGTGATATTCCGAGTTATTATGAGTTTTATTCTGTATGCTATTCCATCATATAGAATAAGAAATAGTAGAACGGTTTGGCATTTGATAATATGAACTAAATACGTAATCCATTCATATCCTCTGACATTTCACAGAGAAAAATGAGAGCATGCTTTAAGTGGGGTATGCTGCGCAATTCCTGGAGCCTCCTGCATTTGCTGTACTTGCTCTGGATAGCTATTCACTTGCCTTTTCCAAGGGCAATATAACAAGACAAGCAACGAAACAGTAGTAGCTTCCACAGGCATTTGCATGAAGGGAATGTTCAGGCAGAAAGTAGCAGTGGGTAAGTATTTTGTAAGCTGCTTGGAGTCCCTCAAATGGGAGATAAGCAGTATATAAATTGTATGTATGTATGTATGTATGTATGTATGTATGTATGTATGTATGTATGTATGTATGTATGTATGTATGTATGTATGTGGACACTTGAGCCATGGATTTCTGCACATATGCCCTGTCTATGTATAGGCTTTATTGGAATGAGAACTCTTCACAATTAGGTCTGTGAGCAAGAAGGTCTGCCTGCTTTGGTTTCCCCCAGGTCAGGGCTGTAACTAGAGCACCCAGGACATCAGAATTTGAGGACACAGAAATCTAGAGGTGAATGTCCTGGGTGTGTTAAAACAAACAAAGAACACTTCCCAGCATTACTCATTTTCTTTGTTTCTTCTTCTTCTTTTTAGAAAGCATAAACTTTTCCTTCCTTCTGGGGGATGCCACATTCTCCTCCCTCTTTTGTGGGTGGCAGTTTATGCCTATGCCTCAGGGTGGAGTGCCATTTGTCTGGGGTGTCAAAATTGCATATGAGGGCTTGGCCCCAGGTCATGTGTCCAGGCCTAAGATATGGACTTCAGAGCTGGGCCAGTCATGTGATAAAGGTAAAGCCAACGGTGTGCCTCCAGTGCTTCTTGTAATACAGGGAATTCCTTTGCATGGGCAATGGCAATGGATGCTTTTGTGCTCCTCTTTCCCTGGGAAGAAAGAAGAAAAAAACATTAAAAAGTTACTTCAAAAACTAACAGTGCCTCTTGGAAAAGGTACTTTCAGGTCCCGTTCTGTCCCACCATGTTTTTGACCTTCTTTTCCATGATGTCCCTAGATGAGTCATCCCCAATGCCTGGCGCTGAGACATCTTCAGAGCCGAGGTTTAGGAAGACAGACAGAGTTCTGGAGATCAGTGTTTCTCTCCACAGAGTCCTCTCAAAAATGAAGAAGAAGAGGCAACACAAGCAATAGTGACAGTGTCAAATTAAAGGCCAATATGGGAAAGCAGTTGGGGTGGAAATTATGTGATAATGGGGGCTTCTCTTCCTGCCTCAGGTGGTGGGAAAATTGGACTCTGTGTCCAAATGATAACATCTTCCATTTGTAACCTTTCTGCTTCCCCTGCTGTTCCTTCCATCTATTTTCTTAGCAAAAATAACAACAGCAATAACTCTGCAACTAAGGTGGACGGAGAAGGAATGCATTTTTTGCCTCCACTCTCACCTCCTAAATGGACACTGTATTCATAGGTGTCTGCCTGGTTGTTTGGTTTATTCCTACCACAGAACACGCAGTGGCTGAAACCCAGTAGCAAATCACAACTAGAGTAGGCCCATTGAATCAGTAGGGATTTTGTGAGCCAACTCTTCTATTAGTTCCCTTGATCCAATGGCCCTACTCTAGTTGTGACTTACTACTGGATTTCAGTCATAGTATTGCACACGGGGGGGGGGGGGTCTTTTAAAAAATGTAACATGCCAGAAGGGCCAAGTTGTGCTTAGTTTTGATCTTGTTACTGCAAAGGCTGAGTCACACATACATCTGCTGATTCTTGTGATGATATGTAATGCTTTCAAATGCTGTGACTCAATAGGTAACTTGTAATAAGTGAGAACAAAGAAATCAGTATTCAAGGTAATCACAGAACAGGATTATGGGAAGACATGCACAGAAGCTGCTCTGGAAAAGCTACAGTGAAAATAATCATTAGCTATGCAAACAGATTGCCAAGTGAAACATATCAGATCGGCAAAGCTCATTATCAACTGGCAGCCTTGTTTAAGTGAAATCATTTACAGTGACTTGCAGAGTGTTTTCTGGAACTATGCTCTGAGGATGATTCTATTGCACCATTGCCCTATCTTCTTCACAGAATTTTATGGTAGCTCTGGATGATAACATCTGCCAGTCATAAGCCTCCCGTGTCCCTCCACTGCTTCTTCCATCTTTTTTTCTCACCGTGGAAGAATTCTTCAGGAGGAAGTGGAAGAATAACCGCACTATGCTAATAGACAAGGATGGGTTGGTGATTGTGCAACAACTATGTTACTGAGGCTGTGATCCTGCAAACTCTTACCTGACAGTAAGCCCCATTGAACCTAATGGGAATTACTTCTGAGCAGAGATGTATAGGATTGCCCTGTAAACTACCTGTGGAATGATTTTTGATGACTAGGAAACATCTTGTCCATTATCATTCATAGTTATTGGCAGGTAATATTATGCTCATATACATTTGCTGGAGAGGAAGAAAAACATTCGGGAGTTGAAATGTAGTCGGTGAAGGAAATACTTGTAGCTGATTGGAAAGGAGGCAACTTGAGGGCTTCCAAGCAAGTGGATGATGGTTTTGTTTGGTTGGAGAAGATGGTGCTGCTTTAAAGACTAGCAGTGTCTGCCTTTTTTTTTTTTTTTTGCTAGCTTTTTTCTGTTCAGGTACATTTGTATGTAAAACAGGCATTACAAAAATACTGCAAAAATGTTGCAGTACTTTTACTTTTTAAGGAATCCAACTCCAATACAGTGGCTGCTCCTGGAATTGTGTCTTTCCAGAAGGGCTGGATAATCTGTTTATTATTATTATTATTTAATCAGTGGGAGAAAAGGGGTAAAGTAGAGTCGGGAAGCATTGGCTATTCCAGATGTCTTGGACTTTAATGCCATTAATCCCCACTGAGTGTGGGCCGAGGTAGTAAGCAACTGTGGGAATTTTAGTCAAAAACATCTGGAAGATAAAACGTTCTGCACTCCCGGGTATACCAGACAACACTTGAGTGGAGACTACCTCTGTGTGGTTGGTAATCATAAAACACACACCCAGGGGATTATCATGTTTGACATCTAGTATGAGAATTTAATGTGTCGGAACATGAAATCTTCTACTAGAGAACTGATCAAAATCTTGGCTTCTTATCCAGATTGCCTTTCAGAACATCACCTAATTCAAGAAGAAAAGAAAATAGCACCTCTAACACATACCCAGAAATGGGGGAGGGGGGGAAACCCTAAAAAGATTATTTTGCAAAGGAGCAAGTTAAAAAAAATGTTGTTGTTGTTGCTGTTGTTTACTACTACTACTACTACTACTACTACTACTACTACTACTACTACTACTACTACCCCCCCAGAGTCCCTGAGGCAGGATAGCCACTGGGAAGTGTACTTAAAATATGGGTGATGTACCTTTGTAGTTCCTTAGGAAATGAAAATCATACCTCAGGCTGTATTTTTCTCAGATCACATCTGTGGCTGAAATATTTGGCTAAATGTCACATATTTCGGATGACATTGTTTTGTATGTGTCGTATGTTTTCTTGAGGAAGTAAAGATAACTTGTCATCATTTTCAAAAAGATTGGAAAACCCCGATGAATTCCATTTCAGATCAGTTTTGATACTCTTGTATCAAATACTTCAGAGCTTGGAAACAACCACAAGATGTGCTACATAGGGATTTTGGGAGTTGTAGTCCAACACAGTATCATTTCCCAAGTTCTGAGACGTTTCTCTGACAGCTGTCCATCACCTTTTGTTCAGTGTTTTTGCATACAGTCAGAAGCAGCTGGCGTGTAGCGTTTCTACTGGGAGACCAATGGCCTTAAAAAACAAAGGGGCTGCAGCTGTCTCTCGCTCTCTCTAGCTGGGGCCCACCTTGATTGAAATGCTCTGACATGAGACCACCCATTGCAAGGACCACGTATGTTCTGTGAAGTCATCCAGACCCCAGAGTAATCAAGGATCCTTAAGGAGTTTTGCAGATGGATTTGCAAATTTTAAATACATCTCTCCTTGGTGGCATCTTCACCTCCTAAGCATTTTGTCCTCAGAAGCTTGTGAGCTGAGGAATTCACTCTCACTGCGAAACACATCTAAAACACAAAAGAGGATTTCCTTCTAAACTGAACACTGTGCTCCTATCTCTACACATGCACTTGTTTTGTTATGTGGAGACTGCCAACAAAGCTGTTCGCGTTGTGCACTTTATTCCCTGCGTGCATCGTGTGAGATGATGCTAAACTATTCTGTTCTTTTTCTGCAAGCTTTGAAGCAACTGCTACCTTTCTGTCTTGCCTCGAGAAGCCTTTTTAAGTAACCATATAATTTTGGTCTAATTAAAGATATTAACTTCCGTAGGCTTCGTCCATAATTATCATAATTGTACAGCGGTCCTGTGCTGGTAAATGGAATTTTGCCCTTGAGTAATTGCTTTGTGGACTGCAGGATCCTTGTTTTACATCTTTTTTTTTAATCTGCCAATGTATTTGTATGATTGTGTGCATCCTCAGTGCTTGATTCTGTGTGGATATAAGCAATGCTTAGGAAGAAGGAGAACTTGGAAAGTTATTTTTATCCTTCAGCCACCAGTTACATATGGCATAGGCCAGCCATTACATTCATTCTCCTTAAAAGTAATTTGGAGTTAATGCTGTTTAATTCTATTTAGTTAAACAGATACATGCCATTAAATTATTCCAAGAGCTGAAAATCACTCCCCCAGTACTACTCTCTGCAATCCCATAAGAAAGAATGCAACCACTGAAGTAGAGCTCCCCTAGCATCCATCCCACCCTACTGAACTGTTCCAGGAGAATGCTGCAGTCAATGTAGAACCCAAAATCCTAAAATAGTCTCAACCCAAACTGAAATGGTTCAGCTCTTGCATACTCACAGATTCCTTTACCATTCACACCCAGAGTTTGTAAAAGTTATTCTTTTTTTGAGGGGGAGTACAGCTCCCAGTCAAGGTGGCCACTTCATAGTAGTGAGAAGATTATGGAAACTGTAATCCAAAAAGTAACCTGCCCAAGCTTTTTCCCATGTGCCTGCAATCCCTGGCCATATGGCAACCAGAGAGGAACTAGATCTGCTGCCAGATCTAGATGACTCTTATCAAGTGGATCTCCTTTTACACAGACAAGGAGGGTGATCCATAGCAGCTTATGGCCCTTTAGCCACCCTCTCAAAAAAAGCGCATAGATGGTGTATGAACAGTCCAAAGTGTTATGCTCTTTCACTGCCCTATCTGTATTAATGTTAGCTCTTGATGGCTCCTCTGAAGGTCTTCTCAGATTAGAACTCTGTAGTACAGAAACATCCCAAAGAGATATCTGGAATAAACATATTTCTGTGTCTCTGTTTTCTCATCAGCCTTTGTCTTACAGCATTGCCTTCTGAGAATAAAAGTTCATATACAGTCATTTTAGATTTAAGCTAGAGTTATTTCAAATGTAAGTATCCCTTAGGTCAGGGGTCTCCAAACTTTTCAACCGGAGGGCCATATCATTTATGCTCCACATTTTTGAGGGCCAAAGGAAGGTGTGCACATTTGCGCACACATGTACTTGCACAATCCCTCACACACTCCCACAAGCACACCTGCATGTCCACCCGCATGCACACCAGAGGCTGGGAGTCCGATTACCCTCTGTGTCTCCTTGACAGGAGTTGGGCTTGATGATCCATAGGGTCCCTTCCAGCTCTTCTATGATGCACTTCTATGATGATAATGGTCAAAATTTCGGTCCACATAGTCAGCTGATGTATGTGAATTTTATGTGAATGATCACTAAGAGGTATTTCCATGTGACTTCTTGTGACAATTGGATACACATAGTGAACTATTTCTATCAGTCTGGAGCACACAGAGTCAATAGGGAAACAATCATAATATTTCAAGTAAGTACAGGAGCAGTAATTTGACTGATTATTTTATGTATTGCCTTCTTGCACACCTCCATCCTAGATCTATAAGTCTGAATGTGACATAGGATTATCCAATATAGTTTGCTGTACTATGACAAATTCACTATTAAAACATCTCATAATAATTATGTACCTTCATGTTATTGCTGACTTATAGCCACCTTTGTGTGCCTACATAAGAAAGCATTACATAGCATACTGCTCCATAGTGATGATCACATACTTTCTAAGCCTTCCCTGCTTGTTTCTGGACAGTACATATTAATATATTTCAATATATGTGATGCCATAACAACTACTTTATGAACCAATTTGATCACAGTTTAGCTTCTGAAAAGACAGATCAGGTGAACACTCAGATGGAAAATCCCTTCGCTGTAGGAAATAGTGTTGCTCATTCGGTGGGAGACCGTCTTCCCCCAGAGTTAGTTTTAGCTCTAGCAGAAGGGTGGTAGGAGGTATTAATGTGGGTTCTATAAACAGCAAAATGTTCTGTATTTTTGATGCAAATGACTTACTCATTGATTAGTAATAGTGGGACTGAAAGATGTGTCCTATGTTCTCAGCTGTGTGCAATAAATTCTGGGGACAGCTGAGGGAGTTGGAAACTACAAAGGAACCATTTGCTTGTCTTTGATCTACATGCCCGTTTCCCTCTCTTATCTGTCCCAGAATAATTGACGTTGCCCTGATGTATTTTAACTACAAACCCCTAATGTGCACTACTGGATAACTGGCTGAACCTCAAGCATCACAACCTCTGAACTTCAAGCATCACAATATCTCAGGGCCACCCCACATCCAGTGAAAGCCAAGAGGCATGAAGAGGAAAGGCGGGGGCTGCATTTAGAAACTTCAAAGTTCAGATTTTCTCCGAGTTCACAAGTTCCTTCTAGAGGAAAGGGGAAAGTGAGATATTGGGTTGGTTCTAGGAAAAATGTGTAGGGAATCTAGTGCAGGATAAAAATGCCACAAAAATGTATAGGAGCTAGATTGATAATGAAAAAACATTGTAAGATGTATAGAAGTGAGGTACAGATAACTTAATTTGATCAAAAACAACAAGATTTTCTGGCATCTTAAAGGCTAACACATTTAATATGGCATAATATTGTGTGGAATAGAACCTCCCACAACTGACGTGTGAAGCTGATCAGTAAGTGTGTACATAACACATCATGTGTGAACTCTGGTCCACAAGAGCTTATGACATTTAAAGAATAGTTGATCTTTATGGGACTACAATGTTCTTTATTGTTTTTGCTGCAATAGATTAACATGGCTACATCTCTGATAACTGATGCAAACATCCAGCGATTATATCTCATATAGTCCATCTTGGGCACAATGGTTGAGCAAACTGTAGCGGGGCATCTACAAGAAATCTTGGTCACAGATGATTTATAGACCTGAAACAATATTGGGTTGGGACTGAAATTTCTGTTGACTTCTCTAGTCCACAGTTAATGGAGTCTGATGTGCTTTTCAAAGAAGCAGTTGTGTTAGATTAGTACTTTAATACACTGACAACAGCAATTTCAATCCCAAATTCAGTAGTGCTCTGAATCCACCTCTGATTTTAGTTCAGTACATGGGATAATATCGGGAAAGTGTAGACTAAAACATGGTGTGGATTCATATCACTGCTGAAACTGGAGTCACCAGCTGCCACTGCTTGAGTAACAGTCAGAAGCTACTAGGATCTTGAACAGCTGGCCTGCATAGTATACTACTGAACATTAGGTGGCAGCTTCTTGGAGATTTACCTTCAGATTTTGGACTGGCTGGGTGGTCATTATATCCTAAACAGGAAGTTGAAGACTTGTGTTCAAGTTGAGTCGTAGTTTTTCTGAGCTCTAATGTGTTCCTGTATGCCTGATTATTTCCCCCCCTGAATTTTGGAATCATTCTTGACCATGTAGAGTAGAATTGGTAGGAGATGATATTGTATTTGCAAGAAGACATTGGGGGGAGGAAAGAGAATGAATTCATAGTGATTGCTATGTAAAAACTGTGTTACAGCTATAAAGCTTCTATATCATCCCTGTGGTGTATGTAACATTGACTGAGAACTGTTGTATTATGAAGCTACTGTTGGAGGTAGCTTGGAAGCTATTTGCTATTGTTTAGTCATTAAGTCATGTCCGACTCTTCGTGACCCCATGGACCAGAGCATGCCAGGCCCTCCTGTCTTCCACTGCCTCCCGGAGTTTGGTCAAATTCATGTTGATAGCTTCGATGACACTGTCCAACCATCTCATCCTCTGTCGTCCCCTTCTCCTGTTGCCTTCACTCTTTCCCAACATCAGGATCTTTTCCAGGGAGATTTCTCTTCTCATGAGATGGCCAAAGTATTGAAGCCTCAGCTTCAGGATCTGTCCTTCTTGGAAGCTATAACTAGTGTCAAATGTGGCATCACACCCATTCACAAGAGCTGGCTTCAGAAAGAACATTAAAATTCATTAACTCATCTCCTATCAGAACTAGGTCAATATATTGCTTACTTCCTCTAAAGGCCCAAATGATCTGGATCAGATGAAAACAGCTTCTTATACAAATATCTCAGTTCTTTAAGACACATTAAGGAGACCTGAGCATGAATACCATTTTCATGTGATGTGAAGTCTTCTGGTGCCCAAGGCAGGGTTTTCTTGGTGCTGGAACATCTTTGGTGCCAACGACCCAGAGAGAGATGCCACACCATCTTAGAATTTACATGTGACATTACAATCATGTCCTCCTCCCCCCCCCCCCCCATATTTTCCAGTTAGCTCATATACAGGTAGTGGTGTCTGTTGCTATCCTTTGTATTTTCGTTTTTTATGATGTTATTTTGTTTTTTTGTTTTTTATGATGTTATAGTTGTCTGATGGATGATACATGCCATGGGTTACTGTTAGGTGGAAAGATAATCATTATATTTTATAAATAAATATAATATTCCCACACTCAAATGAATTGGCAGAAAAAAAATTAGTCAACTAATATGTCTCACAGAATGCCCATATTGGAATATGAGTGTATTGTGGATGAGTCATGTTAAATAATTCAGATTTGATGGACTGCTCCAATAAAATGACTCATTTGACCATTATATTTGAACTCTAAAGAACAGCAAGGTTATGTTGGGATTTCATCTGCATTTCATGAACATTTTTACCCTTTTGGAATAGAATGAAGATGCTTTTTATATGGTGAAAATGTACACTTTCACATTTTATAATACAGCCAGTGTCTGAGGTCACGGTATAGCCCTCCCTCCATGTTTAAGAATTTGCATAAATTAACTAGAGGCTCTTTCTGTATGTTTCTAGGAACCACAGTTTATGTCAATTATTGACTCCTTCCATGAGCTGTCACGCTGAGTTGAATGAACTAGTTGCAGAGCAAGCCACTATTCACCATGGATTGGCTGATGAGGATCCGAGGAGATTACATACTTAATTGTGGGCAATAGTCAAGGGTATTACCCACCTTCTGCAAAGTACAGATTGCATGGAATTTACATAGAATTATTCTTTAATCCCAAGTAAATTGTCAATTAATTTCATGGAAACATCAGAGACGCCAGCTACTGTTTAATTATAGAGCAGGGGCATCTGTGTATAGCACTACAATGCAGGATCACATTTCCATTGAAGTTTAGTGATACGCTGTTGGATGGAGAATCGCCTTTCATCTTCTAGGTGACATTTCCAATATATCTTCACAGCCTGACAACTTCATGATGCTGAAGAGATTCAAGAATAAAATATCAGAAAGGATTTTCTCTTTCCAGTAATCAGCATTTTCAGTTTCTGGAATGCCAACCACAAGCCCACATGTAAGAAATGGAATTATTTCTTCTTACTACCCAACCCTTCACACCACTGAACAAAAATCTGAGCTACTAGAGAAAATGGGAGACCAACGGCAGACACAGCAGCAGCCTAACGTCGTAACTGTGTTGATAATTGAAAGGTCTGGTTGCAATCTTTAAGGCCCTATATGACTTCAGTGGGGACAAAGGAAAGGGCTTTCTTGGTGGCTGCTTACCGGAATTCTTGACTGAGGGAGGCTAGCTCGGTCCTCCTCTTCCCCCTTTGTTATCTTTCTGACAGCAGGCAAATGCCTTTATTCAGTTTTGCTGCAGAAGGGTTTTTAACTGACTGGATGCTGAGTTGTGTTTTTAAGTTGCGATTATGCTTTAATCAAATTTGTTTTATTTAACTATAAGCTGCTTTGAGTCTCATTCTTGTGGGCAAGGTGGAATATAAATGAAACAAACAAACAAACAAATGCCAGGGTAGGGGTTGTGCTTAGTCATTGTACTGGCTTCTTACTCATTACATATTATACCAGCATTTTAGGGTACTTTGCAGAGTTATCACAGAGTGAGAGAGACAAGATATGGAATGTGAGGAGGGAAACATCCATTGTGATGCAGGCCAAGACACTGTGAATATTGGTCTTACTCATCTGAAGGGCATAAGACTGGAGAAGGCTGTGGAACGACTAAAGCCTACAATACCTAAGGTCTATCATGGTGTCATCTTATCAGCAGGGTGGTGATAAAGCATCCCTTGAAGGTAAAGGTGATATAGCACCCCTTGGAGATCAGGGTTTTGTTGGCAAAATTGTCCCTTGGAAAGCAGACAAGCAGAAAAAAACTGGCTAGTCATTTTTGCTGCCTCTGGGCCAGTCCAGACAATTCAACACACTTTGGAGAGAGTAGTCATCAGATAAATCGATTTATTTCTTCCATTGTTCAGCTGAGCTTTGGCTTCTGCCTCAATTAGTGACACTCCACTTGGTGGCATGCAGCACTGGCCTCAGGGCAAACCCCTTCCCAGGGAGCTCATAGGCAGCAGTAGGGAAATCCACAGCAGATAAAAAATATTTTAGATTAAACAAACAAACAAATAAATAGGGCGTTACATGCTGTTCACACCTTCCCACAACCGGGAAACCTTTCCCCACAATGCTCTTGGGTATTATGGGAAATATAAAATTGCATGTGACTCTGAACCAAGTACAAACAGGACCAATGAGAGCAGGTGGGTGGAAGGGCTCTGTCCACAAGCAGCATCAGCATCAGTCAACCCTTAGCAGCTTACCACCTTTCTTGGGTGCTGAGGCTGGTCCCAGGGTGAGCCCAAGGAATTTTGTTTGAGCTGAAGCTTATGACGGCTTTCCTCCTGCTCCCTCTGCAAAAACTGACCAGGTGTGTAGGTTCATCTCACCGAAGGACTAGTGGTGGGGCAACATCTTTCACCCCATCTGATGGCAGCAGGATAATTTAGAAGATGTGCAGATGGTTGCATAGCACACAGTGCACTGCTGCTTCAGAGCACACTGTGACCATGTCCACTCAATCTGGATTTCTAGAACACTAGTGTGATTATGTATGGAATCTGGTCATAAATCTGACTCCATTCTCAATATTTTGTTTTAAGAGAGATATTCAGAGGTGTCTGAGTGGATCTCCTATTCTTATCATCACAAAATGGATCCAGTTTCTTGTTTGCAAAAGAGAAAGAAGAATGCTTTGACATGGGTATGCCAAATCCTTTCAATTTTGTTTCCAGATTCATCAGATACAGTAGGTGCCGTTTAAGTCTAGCTACTGATTATTATTAGGAACATGAGTTCCCAGGCTCTCTTGCATCTATGGGCTCTCGTGGGCTGGAGATTGCTTTCCAGTCTCATGAACTGTATGATCGATAGAGAGCTGTTTTGAAAAAAGAAAGAATTGGGGAGGGGCAGCAAGAATGCAATAAAACAGCATTCTCCTTCTGCGTTAACCACTTATGTCCGATGATGGGGAACTAATGCAGTCCTCCACACAGGCAGTGCACACTAAACAATCATACCACACACAATTGGTTGGGTGTTCTCTGTAGAGCTGAAGCAGAAGAGGATGTCAAGAGCGATAACGCTCTTCCCTGTGATTTCAGCATCGTTGAAGTTGGCACCCGATTCCTGGGGACTCTGTCACACCGAGCTCAGTTGTCAATTTATTAGAAGACCAGCAAGGACATGTGAAAGGCACCTTAGTAGGGTCCCCTTTTTTCATAGCTTTCTGGTTTCTCATGAAAACACATTGCCCTCCTGCTGGGTTGGCACAGCACTTAATCATCACTAAGCAAAAAGTAGTTGAAATGGTGGGTTTGTTGGGGGGTGGGCATCCTTCATTCATTGCTTTATTTTGTTGCTCAAACAAGAGCCTCATCTATTAAGACAGCTGTTAGGTTTGCACACAGACTTCACTGCCTTTTGGTGGTGCTAAGAACAGAAGACAGGTTGTCTAGTGAGTGCCACAGCTGAAAACTAACGCACAGAAACTAGTCCTTCCTTCCTTCCTTCCTTCCTTCCTTCCTTCCTTCCTTCCTTCCTTCCTTCCTTCCTTCCTTCCTTCCTTCCTTCCTTCTTTGTTATCTTTTTATTTATTATAATTATATAATGCCACGGCCAATCGGCCAAGTCAGGCCAATAATTTATAGTGCCTACCCTCATGTTCCTGTCACTTGGTGGGGGACTGCATCACAGTACTGCTGCATGTACAGTGCATTTACAAATGGAATGCCAAAGGGTTGGCTTGAATGATGAAGCACTTCTGCCTCTTAGATTCTAAAGGCAACTGATTCAGGAGTATTCCAGAAAGGCTCTCAAATAGGTTGGCACAATCAATCTTTCCTTAAATGCTTGGCTTCAGAGTGACATAACAGTCCACAAATAAAGTCGGTTGCTTACTATAATTCCCCCACTGCGGGGAAATCACAAATGAAAGGACTACAAACTCTATGGAAGACTACACTATTTATTTATAATCTTCTATTTATAGCCCTAGCTATTCCAAAGGCTTGCAGCTAGATAACAGCAGATGAAAACTCAGATATCAAGCCTTTTTTATGATTCATCTAAAATCCAATTAAAACTCGGCTGAAGCTTTTTTTTGGTGGGTGGGGCAATGTAAAAACAAATTCTCCTTGCATACAAGAATTCTAATATGTACATGCTCTGCTTGAAAATGGTAGATTTAAAAAATTGAGTTTTTCTAAGCAAATAAAGCTTGTTCTTGACATTCACAAATATGAATGCTGCTGAATGCACAAATAGCGGCAGAGAATTAAAATAGCAATGCCATAGGGAGGTATTTTTCAAAAAGTGAGGGCAGCAAGGTAGAGTGGAGTGAATCCTACTGCCCTTGTAAAAGTTGCCTTGTAAAAGTAGCTAATATAGAGCAAAAATAAAAAGCAAAGCAAAGCAAAGCGTGTTGTTTATATACCACCCCATAGTGCTTCAAGCACTCTCTGGGTGATTTATAATTAAATTATGCAGATTACACATTGCCCCCTGCCCCAGCAAGCTGGGTACTCAATATAGAGCCCCCCTGCAACCATGTTTGTATAAAAGGGAAGTCTGAGAAGTAAAGTTTGTCATGCTCCATGTGTGGTTGAAATTCTCTTAGATATGCAGTTGTTGGAGATCAAGAAAGCAGGTCCTTATCAATTGCTCCAGGTAGAGTGGATGGTCAAATAAAACAGTACTCATTTTTAGACTTGCCTCACCCCCTTTCATCCAGATTTGGGGGCTCACTTCCTAATTTTTAAAATCATGTTTCTGTATGGAACTTGTGCTTCTTGTGCAATGTACTTTAGATCAGGTGTTAACCCAGTAGTTGCTCTTGGCCCACCAGCTGAAGATAAATGATATAAGCAAAACTTCTAATGTATACATTGTGTTGTTTTAAGTCCTTATTGCTTAGATAAAGTTCTGTGTCTTGATATTTTGTTCTGTTGTTTTGAAGACTCAAGAGAAGAGCATATTTTTTATTGTAATTTAACTGTTATGAACTGCATTGGAATTTGTTAATGAAGGGCAGCATATAAATTTTTCTATGTAAGTTAAGTAAATGCAGTTTCAAATTCACTGATTCATTAATGCTTTCAGATTAGGCATGTACAGAACCTCAGACGGGATCTATGCTCATTGAAAGGGCACACGGATTGGGGCTAACTTGTCTTTAGCAGACATTCTGACCTGCTCCTTATCTGAGTCCATGACATAGTTTGTTCATTTCTAGCTCTCAGTTTCCCCTTAGATAAATCACACAAATGGGGAAATGCAAGGGATGGTGGTCGGTGGTGGTGCAATCTATGTAGAGCTATAATGAAATATTATGTGCTGAGTATGATATAATGTGCTGTATGGGGACATGGGCCTTTTCAGATATGGAGTCTAGGCCCTTCCAAAGGAAGCTGCTACACAGAGGAAGACTGGTTTTTAGGCACTTTATGGGACATAGTCCTGCAGGTAGTCAGCTTTGCACCACTGCAACAAGTTGAAAAGGAAAAGGAAAATGGCGGTAGAGGGAGATGGACTATAATGCTCTAATTGTTGTGACGTTCCACTCAAAGCCCTCACAACAAGCATCCTTCTACAAGTATGCACCCTGTGCCCTAACAATGTAGTAAATAAAGTTTAGGAATCTTAAGCTGAGAACAAAGAGGTAAAAAGACTATTTCAGAAGGCACACCGACGGAACTTACTTATGTTGTCCTGGAGCTCCATGAAATGGCTGGCTGAGCAGCTGCAAGGGGATATTTGCTGTGTGGTGACCTCAGTCTGAAACCTTGCTTATTGTGTCAGAGGTTGGAATGTCCAGGGCAGATCTTGGGTTTTATTTGTGGGGGAGTCACCTGTTATTCACCTTTTACTTTCACACCAGCAGCTCAACCTACTGATATTATGTGCACATTTGATTTTCTCTTTTCCTCAGTTCAAATTACTGACCTTCTTTTAAATTTTTTAAATGCCACAAATGCCAGATGGAAAATGAATGTTCTGCAGGTGGATGTACTGCACCACCTCAGGAGAGACCAGAATTTCTTATTCAGCTGGCATTGCCCATACAACCTGATTTGGACCAATTTTTTGTATATTGAGGGCAATGTATACTCTGTCCAGAGGCAGTGTATACTCCTATTTGAAATTATAGGCAGCTGAGGACTGGAGAAAGGGTGGCATCCCCAACTCCAGAATTGCTGGAGTCATCCAAAATCTTCTTCCTGGAGTTTGCAAGACCTGAGTAGGGCTATTAATGATAGGATATTCATAGGGCCATCATAATATGAAGGAGACTTGATGGCACATAACAGCAACCACTATCTCGTACTCGAACAGTGAACTACCCATCTTCCATTGAGTCTAAATACAACTGGAACCAAACCACAGTGTCTGCCAATGATGGTAGCAGTAAGGATGAAGTGATGGTGAAATGAGACCACTGGAATAGGTGTTGTTGATTACTGCTAGCACACATGAAGTAGTAGGATCAGTCTAGAGCAGGGGTCTCAAACATGCGGCCCGGGGGCCATTTGCGGCCCGCCGGACGATAGTTTGTGGCCCCCGCCTTGCCTCCCCCCCGAAGCACCCACGCGTCCTCTGCTGTCAAGTCGCTCCCGGCCCGTCCTCGAAGAGCACCTCCAAGCCGCCAACAGCAGCTGCCGCCGCCGCCTCTTCCAGGGAAGCGGCTCTCTTTCTCTCTTGGCACCCCCAGCACCAACCCGGCCAGCAGCCGCCTCAGCACCCGGCGGTGCTTCCTCCTCCTCCTCCTCTTCATCCTGCTTCAGCCGCCTCAGCTCTGGAGGCTGCCTGGACTCGCCTCGCAAAGTTTGCTCCTCTGTCATGGTGGGGGTAGCTGCTGCTGCTGAGTGCGCCTTTTTTTTAGGGGGGCCCTCAGAGGAAGGTTGCCGGACCTCCGTGTGTGTGTGTGTGTGTTTGTGTTTGTGTGCATGTGCGTGCACGCACCTGTGCGGGGGGGCCGCCCCATTCTGTTTAATTTCGCGGGTACCGGTGGGGGCTTTTCTCCTTTGAGAAGGTGAATTCTGTGAGGGTTTTTTTTTTAATTTTATGTTGTGCCCTCCTCCCCCCGGCTAAGCGGTCGCCGGCGCTCCCTCCCTTATCCGCTTCTTTGTCCTGCTGCTGCTGCTACTGGTGGTGGTGAAGAAGGAGCCGGAGGGGGTCATGGCCGGGCGACGAGGGCTCGCACGCCCCTTCTCCTCCTCCTCCTCCTCCTCCTCCTCCTCGGAGCCCCAGCTGGGCTAAGGAAACTCCTCGGGCTCTTGCTCTGCTTGGCAGAAAATCTGATGCGGCCCAGCCTCACTCAGACTCTGCCTCCAGCGGCCCCCAGGTAAATTGAGTTTGAGACCCCTGGTCTAGAGAATACAGCAAACAACTACAGTATATAAAAACAGCTACAGCAGTAGCTTGGAGACCAACAGCCCCTGTAGATAGTGCAGAGCAAAAATAGACAAAAGGTATAGTTAATGAATTAGTTGGAGAAATTCCTAGGAGACCTAAAAGAATTGATTGAGAATTTATTAATAAAGAAACAAGTTCTTAGAATAAAGATTGGTTAGAAAAGATAAAGTATAAAAGGGAAATAAAAGAAGTGACAGGTATATCTTATTAATATCTGATAATAATAATAATAATAATAATAATAATAATAATAATAATAATAATAATAATAATAATAATAATAATAATAATAATAATAATAATAATAATAATAAATGTTTTATTACGGTCATTGACCAGCAAAAGTAAGGAACATTATTTAAATTAGGAAACATAAAATCAATCTAAAAGCACTAAAAACATCTATATACTCTGATTTCTCTTCAGATCGTATAATATTATTCAATTAGAGCAGTAGACAAAAAACTGAGTAAAAAGAAATGGTAGAAGCAGGCAAATTATGAAATTTAAAGGGCGTATATTCCAAAAGGAAAGCAAAGGCGAAAACAAGGTAGTGAAAGGGATAGTAAGTAAAATTTATAATATTTTATTGGGAACAGAAGATCAGGAGGATGCAATTAAATAATGGATATTTGATATGGGCAAAGAAATAAGAATTAGTCCTTGGAAAAATATATGGAACATTAGAGTATTGAAATCTGTAAGGATAAAAAAAAAAATGTATAAGTCAATTTGGAGATGGTACATAATTAACTGCAGTGAAATTAAATCAAATGGATGGTAATTATGCAAAGATGTGCTGGAGAAGGGTCCAGAAAGTAGGTACTTACTTTCCTAAATGGTGGGGATGTGAGAATATATTGAAATATATATTGAAATTTTGGCAATTGGTTTTTAAGAAAATAAATGAAATAGATTCATGAATCCTAAAATAGTGCTTTTGTCAATATTTGAAAAGGGGAAAGATAATTGGACAACTATAGAATTAATTTTCCAATTTGTTGACAGCAATGAGATTGATTATTGATAGGGTTGAAAAACAGCTGATTTGTATAGGGAAGCCTGGGACATAGCTATCAATGATAAGCTTACATGTTATATAAAAGTCAAGAGGGGGCAAACAGGCAGAGATGAATTTATAGATATATGGGGAGAATCATCAGTTTTCTGCTAATAAAGGGAAAAGGGAAAAGCCCATTGCAAGAGTCTGGAAGAGCTGGTTGCCCAAGGGTAAATAGTATAGGTTGTAACTCTGAAATGGTCCTGGTGACCAGAAGCACAGTGTATTTAGATATATGTTTATTAGATGTATTATGACTCCTTCATTTTCACACCTGGCTCTTCCTCTTTCTTCTCCTATTATTCAGCAACCTATTTTGTATTGTTGATTTCTCAGAGACGTAGACTACTTTTTTTTTCAGTGAGAAACTGTCAAAGTAGTATAAAACATTTTTTTAAAAATGCTATGCTACAAACTTCCATTATAGATGTGACATTCCTGAAGTAACCGGGTGGAATGGGGAGAAGCTTCCAGAATCACAGAAATGGATTTATGGATCTCAATAACTTTTGAGTATGCACGATGCATAGGTGTCTTTAGCTGCCTGCCCTGTTGCAAATAATATGAAGTTGGCAAATGTCTCATAAGGGTTGTGCTGCTGAAGTCTTGAATGATATTAGGCATAATAAATACATTACTCTGCACCTAGGGGCTTCTATCCTGCCCAGGCCTGATGATACCTTTTGCTTTCCCATTAGAGATGGGGAAGAACTGCCAAAATAGTGGTTCACCCTGGTTCATGGTCCGTCAAAGCTGACAAACCACGAACCATGAATTTCCTCCCCATGAACAGCTGAAGCATGAATTGGTTTGTCGGTTCATTGTGGGTTTTTTTAGACAGCCTGAGGCAGTCTAAAAAAAAAAAAGCTGACCCCCCACCCACACAGCCTTCCCCCTTCCTCCTTCCCACTACCCCTGTTGTCTCCCTACCTTGGCTGCCATCACCTGTGCCCGCAGCCCATACTGGTGCTGCTGCTGCCATCCACGGTGGCTTGTGTCACGGCAGTCTCCGCTGCTGCCATCCACCATTGCTCACTGTGGTGGCCTCAGCCGCCATGGCCTGTCTTAAGGGAATCTGGGTGCCCTTTGCAAAGATGGTGGCTGCGGCTTCCCTTCCCTAAGAGAAGCCGCAGCCACCATGTTTGCAAAGGGCAGCCCAGATTCCCTTAAGGCAGGCCGTGGCCGCGAAGACCACTGTAGCAGGCAGCAATGGATGGCTGTGGCGTCGGATGGCAGCAGCGGTTAAGGGAGGGAGGGGAAGGGGGTGGGGGACAGGCTGTGGGGCTGGCTGGCTGGCTATGGGCCTGTTGATCAACTGATTGGCGGGTCCATAGGCAGAGTGGGAAGGCTAGCCTTCCCTCTCTTCGTATGGGAAATGAATAAAAATGGACAAATATTTATCCCTTTGTATTTGTTGGGGGTCTTTGGAATTGACGAATATGAAGGGACGGATATTTAACAATTCAGCGATTTTTAATGAATATTGCAATTCATTTTTTATTCATCCCCATGTCGATTTTCCATTGTTTGTTGTTGTTACTACAATAAAACGAGCACCTATGCCAATTAACAAGACACAGCAAGTAAATAGTCAACAACACCTATTGGGCTTGTGTGTCTCTCCTCCTCCTCCTCCAAGTTTAAGGCCACATGGTTATTATTTTTGTTCTTCAGTGATGAGCTAAAGACTCAAGGTTGCATTTAATTATCTAGTGGTCTCCTCCCTGCCTCCATTGCCTGTTAGCAACCAAATACTTAAAAGGGCTACTTAGCTGAAAGCTCTCTTTCAGATGCTTGATGAAATCTGTGAAAACTCCCATGGAATCCTTTTTAAAGCAAACACTCTTAAAAATCCTCATATGTCTGTTGTTTGCCACTTTGCTTTGAAAGTTAGAGTCTTGATTCTAGCTGAGGCCCAGTGATTGTATAGTTGATTTTTGGCTTTTGCCCTTTTGGGAGGAATTGGGGGACAGATAAACACTCCTATCCCTCATGTGCCCTAATTAGGGGAAGATGGGAATATTGTAGGCTTCGGTCATGGCCCTTCCTTTGAAAGCCATAAAACAATGGTCACATCTGCTCCTTTGCCCAGCAATTATCAATCTCAATGTGTTCTAGTTAGCTAAACTTTAGAATTTCAGGAAACAGAAATTCTGCTACAAGTGGAGGCTTTCACTCTTTATTTCTCCTTTCTTCTGATTCACAAGTGCTGCCAACAGCTTGTTTCATGAAAATAAGCATGATCATAATATCACCCTGTAGAGCATGATTTATCACAGGAACCGATAACAAATATATTGGACGGGAAACAGAAGATGAAACATTTTGTGCATCCATTGCAATATAGGAACTAATGCTACTAACTTAATGTAATTTTGGACTGTGCAGAAAACTCTTTTACAGACTTTAATCTAGTATTTAATAGTGGATTTGTAAAAATTAGAAAAGAAATCTAATCCACTCGGGAACTGTTACTGCTTCCGTGAGTTGTGCTAAATGTTTCTTTTTTCTGTCCATTTGATTGGAAATGTAAATCATCTCCCATTTCAGGAAACCAGTAGCTTTGCAAGATACACAAGTTGGCAGTTTATGGCTTCAATCTATGCCTTGCTATCTGGAAGGGGAGAAGTAGTAAAAACGAAATTAAGGCAAACAGATAAATGCCAAATTCCTATGACAGTTTGTCTTGTAATTATCACAGCTGCTGCTGTAAAGCCTCTAGAAAAAAAAAGAAAGATCCTGAAAACCATGGTGAAAACAACTCACACGCTGAATAGAGGCAGGACAGTAAAAGACGCTTGAAAAGATTTTTGGTGGAGGTGGTGTTAAAAGGAAAGCTTAACCTTGTAGCTTACTTGGTTGCTTTTTCCTTTGTTCCTGCTTTTGCCTGTGATTCTCCCTCCTTTTGAAATACTGTCTGATAGGACATGGGAGCAAATTTGTCATTTGTATGACTAAAAAGAAAGGAGGATGATTGGTGGGACAAGGTAGTCTGAACGCACTTGCACACGCACACACACACACACACACATACACACACACAGAGGGAGGGACTGAAAGACAGAGAAACAATTCCTGAGGCATTGGCCTCAGAGGAGCATCTGTTCATGCCACTGATGGACTTTTGCTTTTTCATTTATTCCCCCCCCCCCCTTTAAACTGTTATAAGATTATCTATAAAACTGTGCTCTGTCAGGACCTAAGATACTCAGCGTTGTAGCTCTGGGCATACAAATTCATGTCCCCCCACCCCTCTCTAGATGTCACTGGCATTACCTTTGTAGCAGCTAAGGATGATTTCTTAGAGAGTCACTCACCTCCTTGCCCTCTCATTCATCATCACTGAGGCCATTGTCATTGGTGAAGGAAGAGATGGCCAAATCCAGGCCTGCCCTACATGACCAGCCAAGGGAGAGAAGCTGGGCTAGCAGAAGAAATACAGTGGAAGAACACTGGGTGGTCTGGAATTCTCACCCAAAAACATCCTATCCCCAGTTATCTATTTGGGAAATAACGAGACCAAAGTTAACAACATTACCTGTACCCGTAACATTTTAGTTTCTTTGGAAACAAGAGCATATCGATTTTATTTTTAGGAAGTACCCTAGAAGACTGTGCCATCCTTGCTGGTAGGTTAAAAACAGTAATATGTATTTGTTCCTTGTAAAATGATGGGGGAGTGTCTGGGGGATTCTTATGACATTTGGGGCTATTTCTCAATTTTCAAGTATAGTTTTGTAAAAATGATCAGCTAATGGAAAACTAACATCTTACTAATGCCTGAGGTGGTAGTAAAGTATAATGTGTTACTTAGTCATGACTGAAGCCAATGTGTTGCTTTAAAAAAAAAATTCCAGGTTCTGCTTTCAACTAGCCTATATTGTTATTATGTTCTGCTTTCCTCAGGATAAAGTCAGGTTATATCTGAACTAGAGATGGGGACGAATATAAAAACGGATCGGTTTTTCCGACGAATATAGCCGATTCGTTAAATATTCATCGATCCGTATTTGTGGGTTCTAGAGACCCCCACGAATATGAAGGGACGAATATATACCCGTTTTTATTTGTCCTTCGTATTAAAAAACACCATTCTGCTTACGGGCCGCCGATCAGCTGATTGGCGGCAGAAAGGCAGCCACCCCCCCCACAGCCACCCAATACCACAGCCTACCCCCCATCCCCTTCCTTTCCCTACCTTAGGCCCCACGACACCCCACCCCACCCCCACCCCCACTGACACCCTCTTACCTTAATTGCTGCTGCCGAGGTCTTCTGGCCTCGCAGCCACGGCATGTAAAAATGGAGACTGGCTGCCCTTAGCAAAGATGGCGGCTGCGGCTTCATTTAGGGTAGGGAAGCTGCAGCTGCCATTTTTGCAAAGGGCAGCCTGGATTCCCTTAGCCTGCCTTAAGGGAATCCAGGCTGCCCTTTGCAAAAATGGCAGCTGCAGCTTCCTTACCCTAAATGAAGCCGCAGCCGCCATCTTTGCAAAGGGCAGCCAGTCTCCCTTTTTACAAGCCGTGGCTGCGGAGGCCTGATGGAGCAGCTATTAAGGTAAGGGGTGTCGGTGGGAGTGGGGTGGGGGCTAAGGTAGGGAAAGGAAGGGGTGTGGGGGGAGGCTGGCTGTGTGTGTGTGGCTGCCTATTGGCTTCTGATCAGCTGATCGGCGGCCCGTAGGCAGAATGGGCTTCTGTGCCCTGTGGTAAACTCTCCTGGGGGGGGGGGGACCCAATTTCTGGGTGAATAACTCGGATGTCCGATATACAATCTTCACCAAAGTTGGCAGGCATGTTGGGGAAAGAAATAGGAAGCTCCGTTGTGATTCTGAATTATCTAAGTACCTGGGGGGAGCTTTCCTGGGGGGTCCTCTTTGTGACTATATAACTCGGGGGTCCGTGATCCAATGTTCACCAAACTTTCAGGAGTTGTAGAAAAGCGTCTGAGGAAGCTTCCCTGCAAATATGGTGTCTCTAGGTGGTTGGGAGCCAGTGTTATAGCTGTTTAAATTGCAGATGCATCAACAGATTGATCCATCGATTCATCAAAGAATATTCGTATTCATTGATCTGTTAACCTTGACGAATAACGGCTCAAAACGAATTGCCATTTTTTTATTTGTCCCCATCTCTAATCTGAACTGATTTAGTTTACAATTCACAACAACAGCCAAAATGCTGCATTGACTCCACTTATTCCCTCTTTAGATATAATAGTTCAGTTTTGCCTTGTGTTCTGAAAAGCAAAACAAACAAACAAAGAAAAAACTAAGCAGGTTTATTGCATTTAGAAACATATGGCATGATTTACAAAGATGACTATATAGCCCCAGCTTTTTGCAAAGCTGCTCTAACAGTTGGTAGGTTGCATCTATTCTTATTGGTTTGGTTTGAGTGAGGCATGTTAATGGCCATCCCACACATTCCTGCTTTATTTATCAGCTTTTTTAAAAAAAAGAAATACCATTTCAATTAATGCAAATACTACAATTCTGATTTTACAACTAGTTTTATATTTGACAAAGATCAGGAAGAAGGTACATTGAAGGTACTCTCACACACACATGTGCATGCAGATGTGTGTCTGCCTATTGGTCCAGCTGTCTGTCTGGGCCTCTGTATGTGTAAGCTTGTGTATCTTCAAAATGGCAGGATATATGCAACAGTGGGCACAAGACATGGAAATGGCAGACAGATTTCAGTATCTGGAGTTACCCCAATGCTCCATCAGGTAGTGTTGTGACAACAGTTTGAGTAGAGGTAACATGTAAAAATCATTAATGGAGGTAGGGACAACATTGGTGAGCACAATAACCCTACAGACTTGTGGTTCCAAGATAGCCATCAAGACTGGCATACCAGCTGATTTCTTTTACTTCCTCAGTAAACTTCAAAAACATACTACAGTGGTGCCTCGCTAGACGATTGCCTCGCAGGACGAGGAAATCGCTAGACGATGCCTTTTTGCGATCGCTACTGCGCTTCGCAAAACGATGTTTCCCTATGGCGATTTTCGCTAGACGATGAGGTTTCCCCATAGGAGTGCGCTGACTAGTGGTGAAAAGCTGTCAGTGCAGCTGTCAGTGCATTCCTATGGGGACCCGCACTCGCTAGACGATGTTTCCCTATGGGAAATTTTCGCTAGATGACTGCATTTTCCCTTGGAACGCATTGAAGCAATTTCAATGCATTCCAATGGGAAAACGTGCTTCGCTAGACGATGTTTTCGCTAGACAGCGATCCTCGTGGAACGGATTAACATCGTCTAGCGAGGCACCACTGTAGTGGGTGGGGAAAGGGGAAGTAGCATGGCACTCCAGTAGAGCTCCTAGCAACATTGGAGATGACTTCATATCATAACTGGGCATGTTTAACTTTTAGAAAAGAAGACTGAGGGGAGATATGACAGCACTTTTCCAATATTTGAAAGGTAGTCATACAGAGGAGGGTCAGGATCTGTTTTCGATCATCCCAAAGTGCAGGACACGTAATAATAAGTTTGAGTTGAGTCCCCTTATTGGGAGAAAGGTGGCATATTAAACAAACAAACAAACAGACAGACAGACAGATAGATAGATAGATAGATAGATAGATAGATAGATAGATAGATAGAGGGACATGAGCTGAACCAACATTATAGCCAGAGCCGGAAAAAGTTACTTTCTTGAACTACAATTCTTAAACTTTCCTAGCCAACATAGCCAGTGTGTTCAGGGATTCTGGAAGTTGCAGTTCAAATAGTAACCCTTCTAAGTTCTGACTATTTTCCAGTAGTTTAGGAGAGCAGCCACCACAGCCTTACGCACTGGGATGGTTCCTAACAGAGGTTAGAATTCTTTGCCAACACAAACATAGGTAGCCAGCCTTTTGCCAGGGTAAATCCTATGGCCATACAGAAAAGGAAGGTGTGCTGCAAGAACTAGACAGCTCCACAGCCCACAGTGCATGCCTTCCCTAAATAGAGTCCCGTTATGAGAACAATATCTGTAGTAGTAAACAAAATGTTATATGATTCATCATAATAGTAATAATAATGCTGGGAGTTTCCTGCTAGCTCAGTGGAAATTGACACAGTAGTGGAAAATCTCTTGCTTTAACGAGCAATGCTATCAGTACATAGTTACAGAAGGGGCTGAAAAGGATTTCATGGAGCCTTTGTAATCTCCCTCCCTTCTGGCCTTTAGGAAATGAGCAAAAACCATATTGTTTGAAGAGTTCTTCAGAAACAGCTTACCTCTTTGACATCCTCATGGATCCATAAATTGGATATTGATCTTGATTTGCTGTTGCTTCTAGGTTTATTTTATATTTTGGGTTAGTACCATTACAATTTTGATCACATTACTTATGCCCTTGTGGGCCAGGGTGGGTAGTTGTAAGTAAGTAAGTAAGTAAGTAAGTAAGTAAGTAAGTAAGTAAGTAAGTAAATAAATAAATAAATAAATAAATAAATAAATAAATATTCCCAGGGTTCCCCCCCCCTTCCGCTCCTTTCATGGACAAGCTCTCTCTCCTATAGAACTCAATGGGCCAGCACAGGTAGGTGCCTCGGCTTCAGTTCCTATCCACAGGCGTCCAGAGCAAACAGCTGCAAAAAGATACACACACTCGGCTGAGGGGGAAATATTGCTGTAGACAGAGTAAATAGTGATACATTCAAGGTCATCCCTCAGGAAGCATCTGCTGTCTGTGAAAAAACAGCTTCATTATGTGTATGTGTATATGTTTGAGAGAGAGAGAGTGCGACTCCCATTGAAGGCACCTGGACAAGATGGCCCTGCTGGGCATTGCTTGACCCCCTATGTCTAAGGTACAGCTTTTCAGAGCAGTCTGAGAAGACGAATATGTTGAGGAGGAGGCTTATAAACCAGGGGAAACCTCTTATAAACCCCTGTTTTGATGCTTGCTTTTGAGATGAATATTAGAGGGGGGGGGGGGAATCAATTAACGATTTTTAAAAAAACCAAACAAAAGAAACATCACCTCTAATTTCTCACCACTCCCCTCCTTCTAATAAGCCTTCCTTTAAGCCTTCATAGCCTTACCCTGTTTAAAGAAGATTGTTATGAGGGACAAAGGAAAAAATTGGACCGTGGCTTCCACAGGGACAAGTGCTTTTCCTCCTGCATTAATACAGAGGATGTGTTGTCTTGCCACTGTAAGAACATCTGTGCTACCAGCAAGGGTTTGTGAGTGGCCACTGATAATAATGTAATGATCACTGTCAGTCCTTTCTGCATTTCTCTCCCCTCTTACATTATATCTTACACCCTGCACCCCACAACCGTAAATCCTACACATGTGGAGAGAGTCAATTTTTAAGTTATGCAGACGTTTGTAATGGATCTCAGAAAGATGCAGTTAATTGTTTAAAACATAGATTTATTAGAATGACTAAGAGAACAAGAATATTTGAATATCAGGGCAAGATATTTTGGCGTCTGCCTTCTTTAGCTGATCAGAGTAACAGTGTAGTGGTGATAATAGAACACAAGACAAAGTATTCCAATGTGGATGGGTGATACTGTGTCTGTGTGATATGTATACATGGTACGATTTAATGCATCTGATGAAGTGGGCATATTATATGATAGCAAATGTCAAAAGAGTCTTTGCGGTGTCTGCTCCAACAGAGTGATACGGCTAGCCTTTTAAAAATGTTTAAAAAGGGGAAATGTGCAGAATGACATAGAAAAAAGATGGTTGTCTGGGTTTTCTGGAAAATACTGCCTTGACACAAGTTGTCTGATGATTTGGGAATCTAATACCGTGCTTTAATTTTGCTCTGAGCTGTTTGATTAAAGGGTCACAAGACTGCCCCGAGGAAGACTGACAGCCAGGCAGAGTGTTTGCCATCAATTCTCATTGCAGCCGCTCTGACGTCAAAATCTTGTCTTGTCTGAACATAACTCAGAATGATGTGTCCTTTAAACACAGCGAGTGAATAATGGCAATGGGATCTGGAAATTAAACTGATGGTACATCTGATTGCAAAACAATTATGATCACGGGAGCAACCAAGATGCAAGAACAAGGTGAAATGCAGCTATTTAGATTGGTGAGACATTCTGGATGTGGTCCTTATGTCCAGAAACAGTTCAGTTTGCCCACCTAATCAGCCACTTCCCAGTTGACTATGTGAATAATGCTGTCCCCCAAGACATTGGAGCTAAAGCATTGTGGGAAATAGTAGCGGTGTACAGGCAATTTTTTTTAGGGCCATCCCTCCTGCCAACAACATAGTCCTCAGGATGCTCAAAGCCAAACATTATTCACATGGCTGAGCAAGAAGTGAGTGTGCTGTGGATGCAGGCAAGTGGAGGCGAGAAGAGAGAAGGAGCTACTACCAAGCTCTTCCCTCTCCCTCCCATGGGAATTGCTGCCTAGCAATTAGAAGTCTTGTGTTTGTGCTTGAGCAAATGAGCAAATGCATTTGCTTAAGCACTTGAGGAAACTCTTCCAGGCCCGGCTGGTGCAAATGCACCTGAACAATGGGAACATTTCAAGAATGCTGTTTATAACTCCGCCTTGTCTACATTTGGCAAGAAGACCAAAAAGATGGCAGACTGGTTTGAAGCCCATTTGGAGGAGTTTATGCCAGCCATCGAGGAAAAGAGGAGAGCTCTAGAAGCATACAAAGCCTGTCCTAGTGAGTACAACTTGCAGGTTCTTCGAGTTGCTCATAGCAAAGTCCAACAGACTGCCAGTTATTCTAACGATTATTGGCTTCAGCTCTGCTCTCAGATACAGATAGCAGCGGACACAGGTAACATCAAGGGAATGTATGACGGTATCAAGCAGGCTTTAGGTCCAATACAGAAGAAATGTGCTCCTTTGAAGTCTGCTACAGGCATGATCATCCAGAACCGAGCACAGCAGACAGAACGCTGGGTGCAGCACTACTCTGAGCTATATTCTAGAGAGGCATTAACCGAAGAGGCATTAAATAACATCGAGTGTCTGCCTGTCTTGGAAGAGTTGGACAGCGAACCAACTTTAGCAGAAATAAAAGCAGCCTTGGATTCCCTCGCCTCTGGCAAGGCACCTGGGAAGGATAACATCCCCGTTGAAGTGCTGAAGTGCTGTAAAGAGACCATCACCACAGAGCTGTATGAAATCTTTTGTCTTTGCTGGAGGGAAGGTGGAGTACCATAGGACATGAAGGATGCAAACATTGTCACATTGTACAAGAACAAAGGTGACAGGGGCGGCTGCAATAACTACCGTGGCATCTCTCTTCTCAGCGTTGTAGGGAAGCTGCTTGCCTGTGTTGTGCTAAAGAGGCTCCAAGTGCTAGCAGACAGAGTCTATCCAGAATCACAGTGCAGATTTTGAGCTAATAGATCCACCATTGACATGGTATTTTCCCTCAGACAGTTGCAGGAGAAATGTAGGGAACAACGACAGCCACTCTTTGTGGCCTTCATAGATCTTACAAAGGCCTTTGATTTGGTTAGCAGGGACAGCCTTTTAAAAATACTTCCCAAGATTGGATGTCCACCTCGACTCCTTAACATCATCAGGTCCTTTCATGAGGAAATGAAGGGCACATTACTGAAACAGCGACGTCTACATTGGCTCGGGCATGTTGTGAGAATGGCTGATGGTCGGATTCCGAAAGATCTCCTGTATGGAGAATTAGTGCAAGGAAAGCGCCCCAGAGGGAGACCACAGCTGCGATACAAGGATATCTGCAAGCGGGATCTGAAGGCTTTAGGAATGGACCTCAACAGATGGGAAACTTTGACATCTGAGCGTTCAGCCTGGAGGCAGGCAGTGCATCATGGCCTCTCCCAATTTGAAGAGACACTTGTTCAGCAGGCCGAGGCAAAGAGGCAGTCCCGAAAGCAGCAAAATCAGGGAGCTGGACAAGGGACAGATTGTATTTGTCTTCAGTGTGGAAGGGATTATCACTCTCGAATTGGCCTTCTCAGCCACACTAGATGCTGTTCCAAGATCTCTATTCAGAGCACGTTACCATAGTCTTTCGAGACTGAAGGATGCCTACACTGTTTGTGCTTACCCTGCTCACAGGAGCCTTGTGGTGCAGTGGTTAAACTGCAGTGCTGCAGTCAAGCCTTTGCTCATGACCTGAGTTCAATCCCAATGGGCTCAGGTAGCTGGCTCAAGGCTGACTCAGCCTTCCATCCTTCTGAGACTGGTAAAATGAATACCCAGCTTGATTGGGGGAGGGCAAATTGTTGTTTGTATAATTATCTTGTAAACCACCCAGAGTGCTGCCTCTAGCACTATGTGGCAATATATAAGTCAAAACAACAATAGTGAGTCCCCAGCAGTATGTGGCCTTCTGAAGAAATGTTTACACTACTGTGCTGGAATTCCATGTTTGTCTCTGATTTTTGGATCCTAGAGGTCACACTAAGGAGGTTTTGTTTGTTTGTTTGTTTTTGTTTGCTTTTTGTATTTTGTTTTGCTCAACACTTAAGGTGAAATCATTTTCCACCCTGCACAGAGGCAGCAGACTAATTTAGGGGGCTCAGAACAGGTTGTGTAACACACAAATTTCTGACATCAAACAGAATAGAAGAACTGGAGCATTCAGAGGTTTGTGCTGCTTTGTACATGCAGCACCACAGGCGTTGCATGTTCCCTTCCCCTGCCACCCCAGCTGGATCCCCCACTCACCAGCTAGCACATGGTCCTCTCCTACTCCTCTTCAGGAGCAGCTGTTCGACCAGTCTCTGGCAGGAGCACAGGCTTCCCTGCCCCACCTCTTTGCCTGATTGCTCACTCAGGGAAGGAAGGAGGCAGGACAGGCAAACCTGTGCTCCTGCCCAGGACTGGTTGAACAAAGAGGAGACGGAGAGGAGTGCATTCCAACTGGTGAGTGGGTCACTGGCCAGGGAAGCAGAGGAAGGGGTTCGGGCTCATCTATATTTAGGATGAAAAGGTGGGAGGTCAACTCTGCTTCTTATTATTTACTAATCGAGGTCGTGGCCTCAATGCCTAATGGTAGGGCTAGGCTTGATGAAGGCAAATAACAAGGACTATGCTCTGTTTATGAGTTTGCATGCAGTTGGCTAATGCTAGAGATAGCTAGGACTAAGACTGGACTTAGCCTGATGTGGTACACAAAACCATTCAAAATAAAATTCAGAATATAACAACAAACAACAACAACAACAACAACAACAACAACCCTCACAAAAAGCTGCAGCATGAAAATAGGATATATGGGCCCGTCCAGATTTCTTCTCCAAAATGTACCTGATTAATCCTGATATGTCTAATATTTTCCCCACCATCCATACAATGAAAGGCTTGTTGAGCTATGTTCAGTAACAAAATCTGTGACTTTTTGTACTTTTAAAAGCCGCCTTCTGAAGGTGTGGGTTATTTTTTGTTTTGATTATTTTCCAAGCATAGAGCCTAGCTCCCTGGTCAAACATTTATATGATCAGAACTTTCCAGTATAAAGCTTTCAATCTGCAATCAATTAGCATCAAATTAATTCACAGAAAGTGTGTGTGTGTGTGTGTGTGTGTGTGTGTGTGTGTGTGTGTGTGTGTGTGTGTGTGTGTGTGTGTGAAAAGTACAGTCTTGCATGCTTCTCCTTTTCTGCTGGGTATCTGTGAAGATCATGCTCTGCATATGCCACTAAATGGTAAGTCTTCCCCCCCCCCCCTTTCACTTCAGACTTTGGGACTGCTCCTTCTTTTCCTCTTCCTCCCCTATTTTGTGCTCCTTGAATGTAGAAATATGTCTATTTAGCTCCTCTCTCTGTGTGTGTAGCAGAACAAATCTAGGAAATAGAAGTAATTTTTTTCCCTTTAATGAGGAAGTATCCATACTGATTATGAATAAATATATACCAAATCCCAGTTGGATACAAATTACAGTAGGCCCTGTGCTCTTTCATGACAAACAGGGATGAACCAGGGTGGAATTTTTCACCTTTCTGAGAAAGCCTTAGGTTGCATCTCAACGAAAAGCTTTCTAAAACAGCCACATCTTTGTTACCACCCAAAACAAAACAAAACAAAAAACAGAAGGCCTGTCCAGTGATGGCTGATCTATTAGAGAGAAGGCGGTATTACCCCCCTTCAGGCTCAGGCTTCCTTCCAATCAGCCCATTCCTGTCTGCTTATCAGAGCAGATGGGAAAGAAAGACCCACTTGTGTTCCCCTGCTGCTGACTTCCTGACCTTGTTATATCTAGTGTGAGTCTGGGAGGGAGTCAGAAAAGGAGAGAACAAATGTGAAGGAATAAATCAGTGGTCCAGCTGCAACCGGGCATAGATGGAAGCAGTGGCAGGTAGCAACATTTCTAATTTGGAGACCAGGTGCATTTTTCTGCTCCTCAGCTAAGTTGTGGGTTAAATGTGAGTGAGTGGGTGGGTGGGTGGAACAGGATCTGGAGGAGTGCTTGTGTTTACTGGCCTGCCTGGTAAAGTATACGAATCTACTCCTTTTGTGTTGGTTGCATCTGTCACTTCTGGCTCCACTCACCGTTGGCCGCAGTCTTCTGCCCCATTAATTACGATGGGCCTGTCTTCTCACCTATGGAAGAACATCCCGCAGGATGGGCATTCCTACTGAGACAGCTCTGCTCCTAGTGATTGTCCTCTGAGCTTTATAGCTTTCCTTGACAAAGATAACTACTGTAGAGCAAAGACTCAAAACTTGAAGATATAATGGGATAAGCAGAGAATGTACTGCCAAAAGAAGATAGTCATTAAAGTCTGTGTATAAAAAATGGTAACTTCATTAAGTTCAGCTACCACTTCAAAATCACTGTGTGCTCATAAACTACACTGGGTAGGTCTAGACATTTACCATGCTTACTTTTCTGGATCCCGAAGAAAGCACATGTACTCCAGATTTTTCTGGAAATGCCATTGCTTTGATCTACGTCAGTGGTTCCCAACCTTAGGTCCTCAGATGTTCTTGGACTACAATGCCCAGAAATTCTGGCCAGCACAGCTAGTGCTGAAGGCTTCTGGGAGCTGTAGTCCAAGAACACTGGGAGACCCATGGTTGGGAACAATGGTCTGCATAGGCTCTTAAACATTAAAACGTTGGACAGTTGGATGCTGTTCTGTTTAACCCACACATATTCTCCTTCTTTCTTTCCCTCTTTTAAAAAGAATTTAATTTCCAAATGATCTTTAGAATTGCTGGAGGAGGATGGCAGGAATCAACAGGTAAACACGGTGGCATTTGCTGTACATTTGTATAATCAGAATTTAAAGAGCACAGACAAAGTTGCTGCTTCGCCTTCTAGACAGGATCGATTAGAGGAAGAACAGATGGATTTGCTTTGTTTGTTTTCTTGTATTTTTATCTAAATTGTGCTTTGCATTATGTGAAGCAGGAAGAAGAGAGAAAAGGAAAAGGTCGCACTGCTGCTGTTCTGAAAGCCATTCTTACATTGTCAGAAGCTCCCTTCTTCAACCTGGTGTGTTGCACCTAGCTTCACAGCATCGAAGTGGGGAAAATCAGAATAGAAAGTGGCACCGGAAGATGAAGGATGTTCACAGGGAGGAGAACTCAACAAGAAACAAATTCTCTAAACCAACTGCTCTCATGGTTTCTGTCATGCTTTTTAAAAGCATTCCTGACAATTTCACCCATCAACTGCTTTTTAGCTGAATTGGTCTGAAACAAGTCGAATTTGACCCCATAGTGCCAAACATTTTCCCACAATGGGAAAATAGATTGAAATCTGTTTTATGTCAAAAGCAACAAAGCAGTCATATGACTGTGTACTGCTAAGATGCCTGTTTGTGTATGTGTGTGTGACATTGACCTCTGACTGTATCACCATGGATTGAGATTTATAAGTCTTTGCAGACATGTAAGTAATATGTCATCCTCTCCTTTTCCTTTCCCTCTTTCCTCCTACTCTCTTGTGGCTATTTCAGCATAAGTGATTTATGACTGGAGCCAGAGGGAGAACCCCAGATTTGAGGGGGCAGCAGCACCATGAGGCACTCCTGTATTTCGGTTCAACAGCCTTATAGCTGACATGGATTTGCTTCTGCGCTGTTTGCTTCAGCTGATCTGTGTTTACTTGCATGATGCACCTGTTTTTAAAGAAGCAGAGGATCTATGGCTTTACCTGTTACCTGTACAATGGTTCGTTCTAACCAGGACTCTCACCCTGCAGTCCATGCTTTAACATGAGCCCTATTCGAGTGTTATGCTTTTCATGTAAGACCCACCCTCCATATCCACACCATACCTGGAAGCGACTCAGATCTTCACAAGATTAGCATGAACCTGTGAAGTTCTGTTGATAAGGCAGGGTGCCCAATCACATTCAGTTCTGTTTCATTAAGAGTATGAGTGACATCTGGATGGGGTGGAAGTATAGGTGAGTGGTTACTTGTGCACCATCATCACCATCCCTCATTCAGCTTCTCCATCAACATAATGCCTGAGCAGGGTTGACTATACAGGTACAACATTGGAATAGTGTCATCTGCAGAAGGAAGGGTTTTTTGTTTGTTTGTTTTTTTGAGATTTTGGACCCTTCTGAGGTTGTGATCACATTGGTAAAAAATTTGGGAATTGCTGCAGGATTAGAATGGACTGATTTGCATTTTTTTTTAAAAAAACTGCATGACTCAAAATGAAAATGCAAAGCAGTCTATAGTTTTTACCCCTCCAATTTGTAGTTTTTGCCTCCACTTCGGGAGCTTCTTCTTCTTCTTAAAATAAAACACCAGATCCATTGGCATTGGTTCATTGGTGGTGTGATTGCTTGAACTAATGCAGAAAAGCTGCTGAACCTGTGCAAACTCATAGGAATGGTGAGCAATGCCTCTCTCCATTGCCAAGACTTTTCTTTTCTCTTTTTTAAAAACAGCTTAGTGCCAGCTCTGTCGTGCTAGGGCACCTAGATACCCACCCCAAAAAAGATACCAAGAGGAGGAGATAAAAGAGAGTAAGCCTTATTTACAGCTTATTAGGAAGTTCCCTTTTAATCATGCCTCCTGCAGGGCTATAATAGAGCTGCAAACAAGCTGCAAACAAGGCTTTCCTCCTCTCTCCCTGTGTCACCAGTTAAGGCAAAAAGATCCAGAGAAATGCAAGTTCTCCAGTGCAACTTCACAGCAAGTAAATGTGAGTGAATTCACATTTCCCTTGCTGTGTAGTTGCACCCCGAGACAAACTTCAGGAATTTGAAATATTTCTCTTAAGAAAAGTCTGTCCCTAAAATCTTCGTTGTGTGGATGGCAGTTTGAAACTGGAAAAGTCTGAGCTGAGGAAGAGGTCCACAGTCTCCACTTACCCCCTCAGCTGCCATCCCTGGTTTTGCTGGGAGAAGTTACCTTGGGACAATACAACAACAGTGGCCATGCTGAATTCTGGGAGCTGTTGACTTGAAGTAACTTTTCCAAGCTTTGCTCATTGGGAACACAGGATTGCTTCATTTGGCTGCAGTTTATACTCCCATTCATTCTCCCACCCAGCATTGTGTTTCCACTCACCATACACGAACCATTATTGTTCTAGACGTCGTTGTTATTGTAAAATAAGTTCTCTGAGATTTCTTGAAGAGATCCAGTAAGCAGCCACCTGCAGACAATCTACCCATTTAAAAGGCCTTGTACTGATTGTCATTAGGACAAAGCATCCATAGTCAAAAGGCATGCTTGCATATTTAGAGCAGACTTCTCACTCCAGGACTGAAATCCTGTGGACTCCATCATCTGTCACAGTAGCTGAGTCATGACAATAAAATCTTCCCACAAAGGAAGCAATTTCAAGAGGATAAGCAGGAACGGTTTATTATGTTCTAAGGCTGCCTTTCCTGCAGTTGCATCTAAAGCCCTAATGAGCATGCTGGCTGCAGGGTATACCCTCATGGCCACCTGCGCTACTGTTCAAAGATTAATGGAATCAACTGATGCAGCACAAATACCATGACCGAACCTTATGCTTTCACTCCACACAGTGTCATTTAGCCTCAGAAAAATATAAACAAAGAAGGAAGAAATAAAATGGGCTAAGATAGCCCTTGTTAGCTCTCCTTACTCTAGTGTAATATGAGCAATTGAAATTACATCCAATGTTTCATACACCCAGGGCTTTGGCATTTTAATTTAAAGGGAAACAAAAGAAAAGGAAATTGGCTGGAGATTGGTTAGGTCTTTTTTGCTGGTAGACGGATCACGCGTAGAGACATAGGCAAATAGAGTGGGCATGCTAAAACAGTGAGGACAAAATGTTGAGCAAAAGATGGTCTCCAGCCACAGCCTCTGACCATTCTGCTCCAATTCTGGCTTATATTTAGCACCATCAGCATTGAGAATTCTGAGAAAGACGGGCAACTTTTCCACCTATTGTCTCAACCAGACAGCCTTCCGTGATTTTTCATTGGGTTGCGTGGTAGAAAATTAAGAGACAAAGGAAGAAACACCAAATCAAAAAAACTTAGCCTAATGGTATAATCATTGACTGTGTAGGGTGATAGACTTCCAAGAAAGATGCTTTAAGGTATCAGTTTGCATGTGTAAGGGTTGTTCTTCCCTCTGTAAACCAAAATGCAAGCTGTAACCCCTAGAGGGTTGTGCACGGCCTTTGTCAAAGCGCACTGGCTCCTGAGTCAGCATGCAGCAGAAGCACAGAGTCACATAGCTGTCTGTCCATCAGCAAAACTGGAGATTAAATGTAGGTGTCGCATTGGGGGAGCGGGAAGCCAAGTGAAGCCGAATTGCAGGTATTAGCTACAGGATGGGGATTGAACGCTTAGTGAAGTCAACGCCCTTTAATGATTTCAAAACATATACGTATTTTGTAGAGTAGTGATTTGGGCCGGATCTGGGGGCTTGTTTACCCACATCCTCTACATTAAGGTTGGGTAAAATGTGCCCCCCCCCCCCGGTGTGGGCGCTGGTGGAGCTTCTCCGGTCTTCCCTGGATCTCCGAGGTCCCTCTTTTTGCTCATTACTATGTTTTAAAAAAGACTATTTTGGAGGGGGAGCAGGTTGTAAACGGCCTATTGCGTCCCTCAGAAACTTCTAAGGACATGGATAGCAATTTAAATGCCATTTCCCCCTTCAATGGGAAGTGTTTGGGGGGGGGAAGGGAGTCCTGAGGAGTGTAGTTGTGACTTTCTGAGGTCTGAGGGAGCGTTAAAGTGTCCTCCATGCCCAGTGAAGTTCTGTATTACTGCCTGAAATAACATGCCATATAGCCTGATGAAAAGTTCTGGATAATTCTTTTAACAGTATTTGTTTTAATGGTGCTAATGAAAGTATTTTACACTTCTGAACTTTGTTTCTGCCCCAGACCATTTGGCTACCTTTTAGAATATTTTTGAAAATCTCTCAAAATGAGGATTATGGGAACTATATTCTAATGCTTCTGATGGGCATCCAGTTGGGAAAGGTCACCCTGCTCCTCAGGAGAAGAGCCTGTGGGCTGCAGTTACATCCCAAAGACTGACTGCACAGCTTAAATACTGTCAGCAAACTCTCCAAAGACAGGCTAGCAAGCTCACAAGTCAGTGAAATTTGTCTTAAGCCGGAGGATTCCATCTACCCTCTTTCCTCCTTTTCCTGGCAACTGCCTTGGCTTGTGACCCTGGCCTGCTTTTGTCTCTCCTGGCTTTTCCTTGAAATTTAATTTTCTGGCTCAGATTTTGCCTGTGTTTCTGACCTTTTGTCTTCAGCTCTCAGATACGGTGCCTGATCTCATCTCATTTATGATGTTTGTTCATCTTCTGCTTCTGCCTACCTGTGCCTGAAATAAACCCCACTTGTATCCTGTTTCAGAGGCCAGGCTTTGATGCCAACACTGTGGAAATCAACAACACTTTCCATTTCATGAAATGAGTTCAAAGAGTGTTTCATACATTCACATTGGTCTCCCTCCCTCCGACTCTCTCTCTCTCTCCCACTCCCGATCTGAAAGTTAGAGCCTGCCCCAGTCTTAAGATCTTCAGGAGGGGTTTTCTTTCTTCCCACCACTTTCCCAGGCACATTTGGTGAAGACACATGAAAGAGTCTTCCTAAGGAAGGCAGGATGGCCCCCTCTCTACTATCCTCCTGCCAGCAGGCACAACCCTTTTTAATTAGGCCACTGATCAACTAGTTAGGAAAAGCCTTTTAACAGTGGGGTTTGTTCTTCTTTCTGTTGTTCTTGTTTCTAAACTGTTTTTAAACTCTATTAATTTAGCCTTTGTTTTACCATGATAAGTAATGAATTATTACATTAAAACAAAGTGATCATTTAAAATATTAATAATTAATTGTTCCACAGTTGTAAACTTGTCCTGTTCCAAATACTTTCAGATTCTAATTCTACAAGGCAAATCAGCATCAGCATCATTTGCAAACATATTGATATGCTTAATATATTTAGGGCTACTTCATTTTCCGCCGCTCTTTGTCCCTAGTTAATTTATTTGTCCTAAGGCTGCAACAATGCATTTCAAATATCCCAAAGCATCTTGGAAAGGTTATGTGATATACACAGTCTCTTTGTTCCAGTTTTGTTCAATCTTTGGCTTTCCTGTTTATAAAGCTGAGGGTGTGAGAGCCATGTCAGGTGGGAAAAGTCACGGGAGTGCGAGAGTCACCTGTGCGCACGTGTCCCAATCTCTTTCCAGGCCTGTGTCACTGCTTATCCTGTTTGGCAATTTCCTTTGACCCCCCTCAGCACTCTCTCTTGATGGCTGATCCCTTCCCATGCGTGTTTATTGACCTTTGCAGCTTCACTTGCCTCTTGGCAAAGCCGGGTTCTGCACAGGCTGTGAGGACATGCTTACTCTGATTTGTTTTTAAAATAATAATTTTGTTCCCACAATATAACCATGGAAAGGAAACATCAGCTTGATAATCTTACATAATTGGCAATTTAGTTACAACAGGCAGCTCCCCAAAGATTTACATAACTTAATGGTAAACCCTTCCTCCAAGCAAGCATCTTTGTGATAGCAAAGATCTGAGATAGTCTAGGCTACGAGCAAGAAATGGACTTATCCAATGCTAAAAACAAAAACAAAACAAAACAGATTTTATGCCTGAGCTGTAATTTAAATCCAGGTCCCTAGACTCAATTTCTAGTTAAGGGAACATCATATCAGTTTTGAATTTCTGGTAAAATTCTCTTTTGCTGCACAGCAGAAGTCGAGAGATCCACAGAGGAGAATAACTTCAAGTTCCCAAGAGCCCATCCCTTTCTCATTAACTGGTGCTTAAAATCTCAATAACTCACTCTAAATTTGTAGGAGAAAAAAAAAGTTTATTTACTTACAGTTGCTTGAAATTACAGAGTTGTGTATACTGCTTTCTGCGCTGCACACATACTAGCAACCAACCAAACAGATCAACAGCAGCAAACAACTGCCGCCAACTGACAAAAGAGAAGGATAGAACACTCAGCAGAGAGATAAAGCTCTCTTTGAATTTGAAAAGCTGGAAGGAATGATTGGTTGCTTCTGGATGAATATACAGTTATTGTAACCCAGAAAGGTCCCTCTTAGCGGTTTAGGTACCTGGCTATGGAGCCAGAGGTTGAGGGTTCAATTCCCCCCTGTGCCTCCTGGAAGAAGACCTGTAACCTGGGGCAAGCTGCACAGTCCCAGGGCAGCCCTAGAAAAAGGGAATGGTAAACCACTTCTGAGCATTCCCTGCCTGCAAAACTCTGAAAAGGGTCACCATAAGTCAGAACTGACTTGACATGATGATGATGATGATGGTGATGACGACGATGATTCATCACTCAAACTACAGACAGCATGCAAGGTTGTAAGTAAAACTCCAACATGAGGTACAACAGTGGTTATTATCAGGAAGTTCTTCCTAATATTGCACTGAAAGAACCTTAAGACATTCTACCTACATTGCCCAAGAGTACCCAAGATGTTACTAATATGCCACTAACATTTCACTGGTACCAGAGATGTGGGGGCCAGTCTGTCAGCATTTTAGGTGCAGTGAGGGAAGTTATAGGTTACGTATAGTTATAGGTCTCCTCCCTTTTAAAATCTCCGCTCCACTATTTTCTTCCCCTTTTTCATGACAAATGGAAGACAGGCTAGTAATCTAAATCCTCATGAGGACAATTTCTCTTCTCACCAAGCAAGAAGGTGAGATCTTCCCTGGTGCTCAGGATGATAATTCTGACACTGGCAGCAGTGGTTCTTGAGCAGGTGGCCCCAAACTGGGGTGACTGTTGGCTTGGTTTGTGTGGATTAGGGATTAAAAACATTGAATGAGTTGTTGGCCACTTTTTGATCCATATGTTACATACAGAACAGCGCTGTTTGCAAAAGCGGCCAGAAACATCCGTGCTAATTTCCTGAGAGCCATCGCGATCAATTGTGCAGGGGACTGCCAGATATGAAGGGGCACCCACACGTGTCCCCTTGATTTTCTGTTTCCCCCCCCTTTTAAATCTTTCCTCCTGTGGATAGGCCACTTATTATTTTACATGTCTGTGATTTTATCATGATTTTACTTGATTATATTTGTATCTTAATCAATTGTGACAGCTTTTAGCCAATACAATAAACTTAAACTTGACTTGACTCTTTTTGATCTATCAGCCACTCCTTCAGTGCTTACTGTGTGAGTGTGCGTGTGCATGCATACACTTTGCTTCTCAAAAGGAAAATAAACTTTTGTTTTTAGAGACCCTTCCACTGGACAAGTGACAGGAGGAAATGCACCAGGAAACGGGGAGAGAGAGAAGCATTTATTGTCTCATTCTCGTTTTGGAACAGAGAATTCTCTGAGGGTTTGAAAATACTGAAAACATTGAGTATTAAATTAGTAATACCAGAGACTACTGTTGTGTTAGGGTTGTGGCACAAAGGGAAACCTCTCTCTCTTTTACCCTCACTGGACTCCTCACAATGTAGTTAGGGCTGGTGCAGACTCTCTTGCCATCTGAGGTGGGGAGAGAACTGATGACTTGCCTTCACTCACTGCCAGAACAACAGCAACAACAACAACAAAGGTGATGGTGGTGGCAGCGGCAATTTATTTCACTTATTTCACTTAGCCATGCCTCTGCCTCCACACCATGGCTGTTTCTTGGCTACCTGTGTGCATAATGCCTTCGCTCCAAAGGTCCTTGAGGCAGAGCAATTATGGAGTGGGATGCTTTGTCAAAGACTTCCCAGCCCTCAGGGCCAGATATGATTCACATAGCCAGCCTAGAAGTGGGTACAGTGTGGAGGTGGGACGTCCGTGACAATCTGATCAAGAGGTGGAGAGTATGGCACAGTGGCATCTCATCCACTGTCCCCAGCACCTTGTCTCCTGAGATGACTGCCTCAACCTGGCTAATGGCTGGGCTGGCCCTGCATACAGTTATATCTCTTAACATACTGGGTTTGTGGGCCTGTCAGTGCTGCCTGGCCCTCCTCCTGTGGTGCCGACAGCAGCCAAGTCTGCTGGCAATAACTCCATGGGCTCCAGGTTGTGAGAAGAGACAAGAACAGATTTTATTGCAACTGAGGAACCAACATAAAGAGGAAGACTGTCCTTTTCTCCCTCTGGGAGCTGAGCTTCCTGGGGGTTTGAGTTCCTGGCACTAACCCCACCAGGGGATGCCTTTTCAAGAGAGTCCCCTGTGAAAGCCATAAGATGCCCGGAGAGAGTCCTGGTTTCTGAAAGCAGGATGGAAGGTTGAGTCCCAAACGGCTGGCAGAGTTGGGTGGGAGTTATGTGTGGCCACTCCACTTTTCCTCCTGGAACCTCCTTGGCCTCTTGCATTGAAGTTTTCACCACCAGTGCCACCACTGGGGCTGAGCAGGGGCCACCGCTCCTGTTGGGTAGTGTGGATGCTGCGTCAGAGGTGCAGCTGGCTCCTGGAGTCCCAAGCCCCAGTGACCCCTCCCCATGCCTCCTCCTCTTCCAAAGACTCTGTCTCTCCTTCCAGTTTCCCCCAAGGAAGCCCAGAGCCCTCCCAGTCTTCATCTTTCATCCTGGCCTCTGCCTTGCCCTCTCCCCCTCACAAGGTGGCACTCATCAGCCAGTTCACTTCCAGGCACCTGACGTCTCTCCCCCATGGGGCTGATGTCAACCCCCTCTCAAGACCCAAAGTGATTTTTCTGGGTTCTTGCCTATTGCTTGCTTTCGCACTTCTAAACCTGTCTCGGCAACTACCACAAAGCCCTAGCCGCCCCATTCCACCCTGGATACAGACTTAGAGAACTCCTCTGTGTCTTAACAGATGGTTCTGTTCCTCCTTCTCAGATAAATGTCTGTTGACATACGAAGAAAACTTAGCCAAAGTCCCACTGGATACACTTTCAAATCAATACCTTTTTGTTTAAATATAACCGCAACTACCTACATTCATTAATCAAGTTGTGAAGAAGCTGGGAAATGAAAAGCTGGGAACTGAGCTAATGAACAACAGTTTCATTCAATGCAGGCAAATATTAAAAAAGCACCTGAAAGCTTCACAGTGTGTCACAACAATGACAAAACAAACCTTTGAATACTTCCTACACAGGCTTTTTTCTCAATAGCAACAGAAGTATTCTTAATGGCACGATCTAATGAACAATTTGTAGGCTGAGGTAAAAGATTCTTTTCAGCACAGACCTTTTAATATGTTCTTTCTCTTTCTGACATAATCCCCATGAGAAGATCTTAGTATTAAAAAAAAAAGTTTTGGTGTTTTTTTTTAAAAAAAAGAAAACAATGGCAGACAATAAACTCCTTTAACTTTTGCCATGTTCACATACCAGTGTGAAAGAGAAAAAAAATGCTTCTTGAATAAAACTGAGACTGAAGTGTCTCTAAAAGCCAGCTTGGTGGATTCTAAACATATGACAGTGGCGATCCTATAGTTAGGCTACACTCCATCATCAGGGAAGCGTCATCCTGCATCTGCAGCATGACTATCAGCTGGGAACTCTCAAAAAGTACAGGAGCCCTGCGGGGAGGAGACAACGGCAATCCCAGGGAGAAGCAGCTGCTGTTCTCCTCATGCCTGCTTGCAACACGTGTTGCCTTAATGGAAATGGTGGGCAACATCATAGTCTCTTATGGCTTTTATTGCCTGAAAAACATTGGAATGGAGATGAATAAAGGATAACAGCTGAAGCAATCTCATTAGGACCTGGTGGGCAAACATATCACCTAAGCACTTTCCGCTCTGTGTGCCTTAGCCTCACTCAACAATTGGCAGTAGTCCTCCTGATATCTCTGTGTCTTTCTTTCTTTCTTTCTTTCTTTCTTTCTTTCTTTCTTTCTTTCTTTCTTTCTTTTATTTATTTAAGGGCATTTTAGTACCACTTTTTACTTTAAAAAAAATTCAAAGCAAATTAGAACTTCATCAGTTGGAGATGACGGTGTAGTTGTTGCAACAGTACCTACTGATCTGCTGCAGAGTTGTTGCTTTTGGTCTCCTGCCATGTGTAGTGGCTTAGATTATAAAATACCGTGTTTCCCCGAAAATAAGACAGGGTCTTATATTAATTTTTGCTCCAAAGAACGCATTAGGGCTTATTTTCAGGGGATGTTTTATTTTTTTTCATGTACAACACTCTACATTTAATTAAATAGAGTCGTGTCATCTTCTTCTGGTTGCTGCACAATGGGAGTTTCACTTAACTGGGGCTTATTTTGGGGGTAGGGCTTATATTACGAGCATCCTGAAAAATCATACTAGGGCTTATTTTCAGGTTAGGTCTTATTTTCGGGGAAATAGGGTAAATAAAATAAAATAAAATAAAGCAGTGATAGTTGTGCAAAATAAATGCCAAACTCCATAATGTGATACCTTATAGGCCAGCCCAAATTGTCCAAAAAATGTACAGAGGCATACAAAATATACACATATTTTGGGAACATTTTCTGTTCATCAGGTGAGATGTTAAAAGCAAGCAGGGTGGAAAGACTTATTTTAAGCCTTTCTTTTCTGCACAGTGTTCCAAGTTGTTATGGAGGACCTACGGGAAGACATGGGTCTCATTCAATAGTGCAGCGTTGTCAGCCGTAGGCAATAGACCAGTAGCCGCAGGATCCCCAGACACAATCTAACTTTCTCCTTCTTTTGATCTTTCCACCCTTATCAAGGCTGGCTGAATAGTGGACATGATATGACATTGAACATTATATACTGTTCAAGTATTACAGCTGATTTGTTTCTAGAATACTGGATCCATTTGCACATTTTGAAGGGAAGAGACCGTGATTTGTTACAAAACAGTGCCTTATTGTACATGGAGGGAATAAAGGACTCTGATGTTGCCCCTCCCTTATGAGTTTATACAGCTGAACAATATCTGAGAAGTAAATAACTCCATATGGCTTGAGGAAGTGTACCACCATCCATACATGCCAGGTCCTTTGTTAAACAAATGAAAAGTGACCATCTTGGAAAATGTCCTCCATTCTTTTTGTAATGTCTTCAATGGCAAACCATGTACTTGTTCTGCTTATCAACATTGCTGGATTTTGGCTTGCTTTCTCCATCCAGCAATTCTCCTCCCTCTCAAATATGATATTCTTCTGAACATTCATTAACCTTAAAAGGACCTGCTGGCACCCTTAACTCACCATCTTCTCCAATTCACAGAAAGAATCATGAGAAAGAACTAATGATATACCTTCTCCTCCTCCTCCTTTCTTTCTGGAAAGTCTTTCATGGTTTATGGCATTTGTTATTTTGCTCTAAAGAAAACTGTGTATTTTCCCCCACATAAATCTCATATCTTTTGAGTGTTTTCCAGAGGTACTTTGACATGAGCACTCCATTGCCGGGATGAATTAGCCTTAATGCTCCCCATACTTGGTTTCTTCATGTTTTGGTTAAAACATTATAGTGTAGGACAGCACTGTCCACAATATAGCAGCCTGTCCTCCACCAAGAAAAGGGTAAGGTTACAATGGTAAGCAGTTTCCCAAGTCACATTTGAGCTAAACATAGAGTCATAGCTTGCAAATATGTCTGGTGACTGATGACCAGAATAGGATTACTCCAAAACTCTATGGATGGAGCGCAGTGAAAAACTAACAGGGAATAGGTGCTACCAGAAGAATCAGTATCATTTCATGAGGAACAGAAACTGGGTGGAATGGCCTACCAAAAATTCATAAATGAGGGAATCCTGTCTCGGGACATGGTACTATCACCACTGGGATTTGAGATATATGGACTCAGTACTCACAGCATATGGCACTAATAATCAGAATTACATGAAGGACACTAATGAATGTCCTCATAAACAACTAGTTTACCAGAAAACACCATCTTGGCCACCATGGATGTTGAGACCACCACCTACTCCATAAGTGTACCATGTTTCCCCGAAAATAAGACAGGGTCTTATATTAATTTTTGCTCCAAAAAATGCAGTAGGGCTTATTTTCAGGGGATGTTTTATTTTTTCCATGTACAACAATCTACATTTATTCAAATACAGTCATGTCATCTTCTTCTGGTGGCTGCACAACGGTGGAGGACGGGGTTTCACTTAACGAGGGCTTATTTAGGGGGTAGGGCTTATATTACGAGCATCCTGAAAAATCATACTATGTCTTATTTTCAGGTTAGGTCTTATTTTTGGGGAAACAGGGTAGCAACATCTTCTGTACTGGAGACAAGGAATAACTAACTATGCAGATATGTGAGAAGGGTGTGCAGCTGGTTACAAGTCATTCCAAACATAGGGCTAGTGCTATCAATGAAGACCCTTCTTCCTATGCTTGCTACCACAATTAACACCAACTTGTCGGTACCTGCTGTTTGTTCAGGAGATTTCTCACATTTGCAGGGGCTAAGGCTGCCAACATCATTCATGAGGATATTCTGTCCAGAATGCATAATGTTATATTTATAAGGCGAAGCACACACCTAGTGCAAGTATGCTAATGCTAATGAAAGTGAGCAATTGAGAAAGGAGAGATGCTTTGAGACATACAAAAACATAAGCAATTTGCCTTTAGTGGAATGACAATAGCAAAGAGATTTTTCTATTATTTGTCTTTAGAGGGTTTTCTAAATGTGCATAAAAATGTATAATTCTTAAAGGGCAAATATTCTTAAGGCCGGGAGGCAATGTGTTCGCCTATTAACATATGCAGTAGTGGTATGAGGATGAAAATATTGGTTCTTGAAGCAGCCAACATAACCGGGAAGGACACAGAAGTATAAAAACAGATCTGTGCCTTTGTCCGGAAGAAGAGACTGGGCCACACAACCAGTTTTATGAGCTCATAAGTAGTTTGAGAGTTGTGTGGTCATGTCTGCAAAGCATTTCAAAGATGTAAAACACCCTCTTGATGCTTTGTGAAGCATGATCCACTGGTTTGTGGTTTTCCTAGATCTGTCTCTTAATTAATCGTGTGTGTGCTTTGCCAGGTCCTGCCTTTGTTTACACTCTCTTTGAGTGTGTAAAAGAGCCAATTGCTCTTTTTTGTAAGCAAACCGATGACAGCTCTTTATTTCTGATCAATGTCATATCCCCAAGTAGAAGCAGAGACTGAGATTCAGCAGTGGTTGACAGCACGAAAAGAGTGTTGACTGACATTTGCAGACTAGACCTTGGTAAGACTGGCTACGGATTCTATTTTTCCTACTGACAAATGGAACAACAATGGATATCTGAGAACAGGCACAGCACTGTTTTGGAACCAGGGCTGGTGGGATTGAAACACTGGGACTGTCTGATTAACAGGGATGATAAAAACAGCTGACATCACTCACAGACTTCCCTCTGAATTTGGCTGTGTGTGTGAAGGTGGGATTGGAATGGATTTTGCTCAGGAACACTCCTTGGTTGTGATGCAAAGTATTTTGAGTATCCTGGTTTGAATGTACAATGAAGAGTCATTAGATTTACAAAAGAACTACTACAGGAGAGGAAAACTGTTAGCATTGGTCTGTTTCTACAGATCAACAGAATTGTCTGCATTTCTGGATTCTCTTTGGAGGTTTCATGCTGCCATGATGAATGCCTGCACTTCAGAGTTTATGAAAGGGTGTATAAAAACAATGACACAGTGAACTATTACGACAATATATAAGTGGTATTGAGTGTCCATTCGGGGCTTCTGAATGGGAGCTTCCACTTCTGAGTCTGTTACTTTTCTAGACACCATTTGAGAGACAGAGCAGGTGAATAGGCAGCTGTGCAAGTTGAACTGGAGCTGGCTTAAACGGTAAAGTATATGTTATCCATTTGTCAGTTTTAGCCATGAGATTGCTTGAAAACGGAAGAGGGAAAGTATAAGTTATATTTAGCTCTCGTTTTTCACTGAGAACTTGAAGGTAGCAGCTGTTTTCTCACATGCCTCCACCCTTTGCCTTTCCATGAAGTTCAGTGTGGATATTGAGAAAGCATGGCTTCAGTGTGAGCCTATGCCTGATGGCAGCCTCCATCAACTTCCCTATATTTCTGATGAGAACCCCCGGTACCCTGGACATTGGCCATGCTGGTACGGCCGATGGAAGTTGAAGTCCAACATATGTGAGATTGGGTAACAGAAGTCCTCCTTATGGCAAGCCACTGTGTGTTAACTGACATATATATAAGTGGTATTGAGTGGTATTGAGACACACACACACACACAAATATGTAAGCATAGAAGTAAATCCATAGTATTATTCAGATGGGCTTACTGCAGGGAAAGTGGGGAAAGAAATGCAACCTAAGAGATGTGAAAGTCAGAACATCAGATCCATGCTTGACCTGGTAACCTGCTCCTGCAGATGGCATTCAAAACCTAACTTGACACAACTTTTCAAATGCAGAAATATTGATTACTTACTGAGTTTCTTGGAGATGTAACCATGCTGGGATTCTACATTATGTTCATGCTTTGAACATAAGAAAGGCAGAATAAACTCTAAAATGGCTCCCCTGAAAGACAGTAAAGGTAAAAGCAAAATTCCATCTCTTCTCTGCTGAAGGGATAGCTTTTGCTACTCAAAACTACTTATGATAACCTCTCTGGGTTTCAGTGCATGCCAGGAGCTTTCTCCGCTTTCTCTCCACTCGCCAGGACAGAGCTGCTGATGAGAAACTTATGGTTTGGAAGGAAATTGAGGAAAAACATGGAGTGTTTGGCTGAGAGTCAACTTCCATTTTTTGAACTGAAGGTGGGCTATGTGTGAGGAGACAGAAATCACAGACTCCCATGGAAATAAAATAAAATATTAGCTTTCTCACAAATCCTAATTATATTCCACAAAATTGCCTAAGCAAACGATTCAAAAAATTTACAGAAGTGTATTCTAATGAAAGGTGATCATTACAAATGTATTTTGCAGAAACAATCAAATGTGTAAAAAGTGCTGGCTCCTAAACTTTCCAGTGGTCCTGATGAGCAGATGCATGGCCTTAGAAACAAAGGGAGCTACTCACAGTATATCACACATCCTCACATACACAGAGAATATATTTCTTAAGGTACCTATGCCCAAAAGGCACAGCTGCCTCTAAAAACAGCATCTGCACATCTAATCTCCTCTCTTGGTAGAGTATTTTTACTGTATGCTACAACATTGCAGTATTCTGCATTCTCCCACCCAGGCCACAGACAGCTCATCATGAAGACCTTCATACCATCAAAATAATATAGGTTATGGAGCTCAAGGGGGAAAGTAGATAAATTGCCACTTCTGGAACTAGCCAGATGTTTAGGCTATCCTCTCTCTTCTTGTGCTTCAGTAATTTTGACAAAGGGCAAACACAGGAATAGAAGTAGAAACAGCAGCTTCCATCCACAATTATGCCAGAGTAGCTCCCCTAGAATGGGTGGCTTTCCACTTCCCAGATACCAAATTCCCTCAAAGGGGGCCACATGTCTACAAACAAATGGGAACATCTCTTTCCTTTCCTCCCCCCTTTTCCTCCTCCACTGTGAAACTGCCAAGTAAGGGACAGACTGATCTTGCCAATCTGAACTAATCGCTTGTAACTAAACACCCTCCCTTCCTTTGCAATCCATTCCAGCTTTCCTCCTCTGCGTCAGAGATCTGAACTAATCATTTGCAAAGTTTCCCCCCCTCTTTGTCCCATCGCTCTATGCATGTATTTTAATTTTTCTTTCTTTTTGCTGTCCTCCTTCTCCCCACTCCCCATCACAAGGCTACCCTCCCTCCAACATGGAAGCCAGCTTGGGGAAAAAGAAAGGACTACAACTCCCAGGTTTCTTCAGCCAGTGTGGTTAGCAGGCTAGAACTGACAGGTCAGCAGCAGCCCGTTCCCTAAGATTTCAGAGTCAAAACGGGAGACCGAGAGAAATGCCCTTATGATGTCACGGGGGTAGACCTTTCACTAACATTGGCAAAACGGTGTCTGATAATAGACAATTTGGAGACAATGATAAATTTGGAGACCGATGAAGTAGAATCCTTCAAAGACCTTCCTCCCAGCAAGATTTACACCTGAGTATAATAAAGAACAGTGGAAAGCAAGTACACTGCTAAAAGGACAAAGAACACTGTTTTCTAAACCAATGGTGGGAAAGGAGTACCTTTGAATCCACTTGTAGATCTCTGGGTAATCTGCAGTTAACAGCAATTCCTCAAACAGACTAAGGCTGCCAGAACAACAATGTCCTATCCCCTGAGATTTCAGGGCCAAATCCTGAGACCTGAAGAATGAACCCAAACATTTGATCCTCAGAGGCAAAGCCTGAGGCCTGTCAACCCTATGGCTGTCCATGTTGGTTGGGGAGTTTGTAGGAAGTAGCCTTCCAGAGCTTTGATGAAAACTGACTGCAATTTGGCCAAGGGTCATATGCAGTTCACGGGCTACAAGTTGTCTGCCCTGACTCTGGAGCACACAAGCTGGAGACTGAATTTTAGTTAACCACCTTAAGACTACATTGCAATCTGCCTGGCCTAATGAAATCAGTGTATAGCTTCCAATTAGCCTTCTTTTTGACAAAGCAAATTGAATAAATCACCCTACCTGAACTAATCAAACTAATCGAAGTCAGAAACGAATAGAGGTACTAAAGATTAAAGCAAGTGTTTTACCAGACACGGGATGCATTATGGAATGTGAGATTTCATTTCACAAAAAAGAGATACATATGATTTTTCGCATTGAAAGTCCATCCTAATATTTGCAGTGTTAATTCATCATCAAAAGAGAAGTTATCTGGATGTTCTGAGTATTTAAATACTCCTGGCACTTGCCCCACATAGAAGTCAGAAAGGGTTTTGGATGTGGTTCAATATCTCATTATGCTCAATCTGATTAACAACAACATTATTCGGATCAGGCAAAATGAAGTGTGACACCAGAAGATGGGAATGTCTTCTCAAAAAACAGTGTAATTTATGAAGAGGAAGGAGTAAGATTGTCTTAACTCGCTCCAAATTATTAGAAAAGGATGAGAGCAGCTACCTTTTAGGGAGCTAGAGGCTTAGACCATGACCACGGCGAGTTCAAATTCTTGCTGCTTACCCATGAAGCTCACTGAATGAAGCCAAGCTAGTTGTTGTCTTTTGCCTAGCCTACAGGGTTATTTCAGACCTGGGTGGAGCTATTTGGGGCCTGCCCTTGACCCTCTTTATGTAAAAATACCCACTGCAAGTAGGGTTGCCAAATCTCAGATTTTGGGGTTTATTTTCAAGGTCTGAATCTTTGGCCTGAAATCTCAAGGAAAAAGATGCTGGTGACCTGACAAGTCTGATCTGGTTTGAGAGGGCTCACGCTGGCATAACACAGATCATCAATAAATCCAAATTTATTTTTCATTTAGGAAATGGTGTTCCTTTCCTTTTTAGTAATGCTCTACTTTCCACCGTATTGTAGCTGTCAGCTGGCCAGTCTTTCCCAAAAGATTCTGGGTGGCTAGCCCCTGGTAGCATTATTTCACTATAGCATTATTTCACTGTGGCCTTTGAATACATGGCTGTGTTTCTATATTATGTACCTGTCATGTACAAATCCTCTTGCTTCTGCTGCTGAAGGATCTGCCCTCACGCCACCCCAAAGGCACAGCTCTGATGACATCCCAAGGGCAGGGCTTCTCCCGAGTTTCTCCCTGGGATCTCAGGAAATTGGCTGTTGCTGATCTGTCAACCTTCTACACATGGATGACATAGATAATGTCTAGAAACACATCTGGCAAATACAGCATGGAGCTCAATGGAAATGTTCAGGATTAAGTTAAGCTCCAGAACCATGGGTGACATCTCTACTATGGGTGAGATCTCTACTCAGTGACTGCTGTTCATGCATCTCTGGTTTGGGCTCCCACAGGTTTCTACATTATCTCCCCTGCAAACTCAGCATCTACATGGAAACAGCTTTTCCTTGCAATTCAGTTTTTACTCTTGTTCCTATTGCTATTTTAGCCTTTGTAATCCTAGCTGTATTTTATGGTATTATGCGGGTGTACATCTGTTGGACTTTTAATCTTTTTGGTTTATAACTCTTCCTAGATTTTATTGCATTTTATTGTGTTTTTAATCTGTACAATGCCTACAGACACCAGAGGTATTTGAGAAATATCATAAATAAATAGATAGATATAAATTTAAAGTGGTTTAATATATATCATGTCTCAAACAGGAATGGTGGCAAAGTTCACCTGAGCTGTGCTCAGTTATGAACTGCAAGGGCATGGAAAGCATATTCTCATGGAAAGGCAAGTTTTTAAAGCCCCCCTTGAATCTTTTCCAGCTCAGAGTCATATCTGAACAGCAAGAAAGTTCTTTTCTGGCTCCCTGTTCACACAACCAAGACATTTTGCTACCTGAGGTGAAAAACAAGATGTCCCCAGCATTCCATGTCAAAAAACACAACAACCCTGAAGTGGCAGTTGTCAGTTATTGTCAAGATTAATGGTAGCAGAGAGTCTTCCACCATATTTGAGGATCTCTAGCACTCCTACTATCCATGCCTGTCTCTAGAAAACCTCCCCACCATAAGAACATAAGAAGAGCCCTGCTGGATCAGGCCAAGGGCCCCTCTAGTCCAGCTTCCTGTATCTCACATTGGCCCCACCAGATGCCTCTGGGAGCACACGAGACAACTAGATAGCTGTCTCCTGATACCCCTCCCCTGCATCTGCCATTTTGAAGTACCTACCACCAGTCTTTTAAACTCCCCCCCCCCCCCGGTTTTTAAAGGTAGGTGGAGTACTATAAGCAGTGAGTTACTTTACCTTCTCCCCATCCCTTCTCTGGTGTACCAGAGCACTAATGAACTAATGCCAGGAGCAGAACCCTGTGACCCATAATAGACATTATTTTCCCACAGGCTGCTGCAATTGAACCAGCACACTGAAAACAGTACAATGGACCATCAGAGACAGTGGAAGTCAAAACCTCCCCTTGCCCCAGTTGCCACTGTTTGCATTGCAGCATTTAATCAGACTTCTTTAAAAGTGGGGGTTGTGTGTCAGGGGAGAGGAGATTTCTTTTTGGAGCCAGCGTGTGTGGGGTAACTCTTTAGAGTCCCTCAGATTGGTTGTGTGTGTATGTGCGCGCGCATGCGTACATGAACAAAAAACAGATAAATGAGTCAGACTGAGGGAAGTTTTAGAAAGCGAGCCCATGCTTAGTCTCAAACACTGTGCTTCTCCTTTCTCCACAGTTTTGGAGATGCAGAAACAATACAGAGCTTTTCCATAGATATCATTGAGAAAGTCAGCTGAGTGACCACCGAATTACAAATTGCATGTAGTTTATCTTTACTTGGTTGAGTGACATTTTATGACAGTTTTGCCTATTAAGTAAGCAGGCCTAACATTACATCATGTTATGTTTCTTTACTCTGGTTTTAAAAAAAATATTGAGAAAGTGGACTGCGTTTCACATTAGGAGATCAAGAGGTAGAGGGAAAAATAACAAGCCGTGACTGACACAGTCCTTCAGGCAAGGTGATTAAAAGCTACAGCAAAATAAAAGAGCTGGCAAAGCCACGTTCAGCACAAATAACAGTGCTCATGTCTTCACATCAGAAGAATTGTCAGAGGGCTAATTATTATCATAGTCCTTGCTCTTCAGTGGGGTCCTGAAGCCAATTTGTAGACTGAGAACACTTCCAAGAGTGCAATGAGAAAAGACTGCCAGAAATTTAAAAATACATATAAAGTAAAACTTTGGCTCGTCACTGAGTCCTAAAGTGATTTCTGCCTTACCTTTCCATACTCTGGTTGGATACTGAGGCACAGTGTCTGTCTGTTGCCAGTTGCTATGCGAGGCTGAGAGAAGGGAATTTAATTCACTGTCTTGAACAGCTCTCCATTTGGGTCAGAGCAGCCTGCTCCCTCCTTCAGCTTTCCTCCCTGATGTCTACAAGACTATCTTACAAAGATCTTGTTGTCAATGAAAAGGTGAACTTTCAGTGACTGAACATCTCCTAATTTCAAATAAATTAAAGTGACCTGCAGTATAAAGAGAAAGTAATATAATAGGTTGGATCCATCGGGGGGAAATCTTACTTAGAGCAGACCCATTGAAATCAAACAGAATTAAGTTAGTCATGACAAAGTTTGGATTCACTTCCACAAGTCTGAGCTGTATCACTTCAGACTGTGTATTATGATCCCCACAAGGAAAATTTATGTATGTTGTACATCTGGTTAGGATGGAATCCTTCTCCACAACATACAGGTTTCTATACTGTGGACAGTTTATTTTTCTGTGGGGAAATATCCAGGGTGGGTTGTGGGCCAAGTATAGAGGTGCATTATGGGGTGAGTCCCTCTGGCTCAGACTGTGGGCTGCCAATGGGAAGCTTTCAGGTGCATGAGCCCTCTTCTAGCATCTGAAATGGTACAGCACAGATGCAGATTGGAACTCAACAGAAATTAATAATGTCATAAAATTAAAGGATTTCCTGGGTCAGTTAATATGGGGGTGAAGCAGAGCCCAGATGTAACTTACCAAACCTGTGACAAAGTTGTTGTAAGGAAGGTTGGGACGGGATCACAAGGGACCTCAGTAGGGCAGGCATTTATTCTGCTGTTTGTCCGATGTTCTTCACTGATTGTTTTGATGTTTTCTCTAAAGAACAGATAAAGTCAAATCTCAAGAAGATCCATTCTTTGTGTGAGTATCTGGTACATTTCATTAAGCCTTAGTGCTTTTTGTTTTGTTATTGTGTTTCCTCTTGCAATGTTTTTTTTGGCTCAAAACCAGTTTTTGTGAGCAATTTTCCAGTTGTTCTAAAACCCGTCTCAGCATGTCTTGAGAACATAGATTAAGGAATATGCAATGAGGAGTAATGCAAGAGTTAATACCTTTGCCCATTCTCTCCTATTTGTTTGTGCTACTATTAAAATACAGCAACTTTCCTAACTTTTTAAAAGAACCCACAACAATTTTGGCACCAGGTCGGTTGAGAATTTAACTAAATAAGTTTTGTGCTATAGTGATAAGTTGATAAAAAATGCAGTGCTAGATTGTTTTTAAAAATTAAAAAAGGCTTTTGAATCAGTAGCTATATAATGTGAAGGCAAGAAATACATGCACAGCAATATATTGGGGGAACTATGTTTCTGAAAACTGTATTTTTAAATGAATTGTTCATGCCAGTTCCTAAAAAGTTTTGCACTATATTAATAGACTGCTAAACCATTTCAGCCCTATATTTTCTTAAAACTTTCTTTTAAAGGGACCTTGCAATAGCTATATGTAATGGAAGCAAGAACTACATGTACAACATTTCTTTTTCATAATTTCATGTCTCCAAAACTGTGCTTTCAAATGAAATAAGTGCTCCAGATCATAACATACATATGTTTTGTGCTATACTGGTACGCTGCTAAACAATTTCAGCACTATATTGTTAATTTTTTAAAAAAGAATATTGAATCAATAACTGTATGCAGCAAAAACATGAAATACATTTATGATAAAATGTTTTTGTAAATCCATGTCTCTGAAATCTTTAGGTATCCAGGACAGTAGCAGATGGGCAGGAACAAGATGTAAAAGAGAATTTAAAGTGTGTAGAAAAAGTGGGTGATATTGACAGAGAAGGAAGATGGGTGAAAGTGGGGCTAGAGGAGAAAGGTTGCTAACATTACTCACTAAGTGAACAGTTGAAATGTAGCATTCTGGGCGAAAAGAAACATGGAAGTGTGAATCATACAACCAATATGATCAACAGCTATGTAATAAAGGGAACAGATATCAGCGGAGAGCAGTCACCCCATCTAGTCATGTTTTGAGTTCAGATTTCCATATCATAATATTGAGTTCATACTTCCAGAGGTTGGCAGCAGGAAAAAGCAGATCTTGCCTCAGAAATCTGGAAATTTCTGAAGTTTGTAATGCATTTTGCTGGGGGGAAAAGGTCACAAAATTACCTATACCATTGAAAAAAGGCATATAAATAAAATGAATATTTTTGAAAATCAATGAGGAAAATGCACACAAATGTATACATTAGGGGGAAAAAATCTCATATCAAAATGTGCATGAATTTCCATGAGGAAAGGAGGAAAATAGTCTCGCAACACAATACAAAACTGTCAAGATGCCACTGGTGGTGGGGTTCTAAAAATGCAACCAACATGAAAGTAAAATGTTTTCACATTCTGAGATTTGCTTATCAGTGAATGGGTATAATATTTTGCAAACGTATTTTTGGGACTGTTGATTAATTGAATGAATCCTTACATATGTTTCAAAACATGTATCAAGTTAGATTGTACATACTGTGATTGCAGTAAGAATAAGCTTGTTGTGACTCCTTCAGTATGGCCAGTATGTTTGTTCTGTTTTTGCTTTGTTTTCGCCTGTGTTTCCATGGACTGCAGTCCAAAGCTTATACCAGATGAAAACTGTTAAGTATTTAGGATGCTACAAGGTTCTGTTGCTTTTGCTGTGATAGACTAACACAGCTGAACTCACCTGAATAAGGTTGCATGTGATTCCTGATTTTATGTGTCTAAGCACATACATACATTTACACATCTGCTTATGTGAAGCTACCCAAGGCATGAGCATGTTCCATCCTGTAGCCTCTTTTGCCTACACCCTTTGGTGCCTTTGTCCTATCTTCCCCCTTTCCCAGCCATTTGGGCTGTATTAAGGAGGTGGCACAGCAGTTTTGGCATAAATTCACTTTTGTTGATGGATTCTGTCATCCTGCAAATGGCAAACCCATTCTTAAAAAGTCCTTATATAGCTAAATGCATACCATGCACACTCAAAAAGGAGATATCAGTACGTTTGAGAAACTACATGTTTGGTTCAGTGGAAACAAACAAATAGATGCTAAGAAGACCAGTTACCCAAAACAGCTCAGTGGGGGCCAAGCATACTCAATAGATAGAACGTTGACTGAGGTAGAAGCAGAAAATCAGATAATGGTGGTTGGAAAGAAAAGGGTGAATAGAATACAGTATACTGGAACAGGCCAAAACTGTCTGGAACCTAAGCAGGAGCATTCCAAATTATATACAGTTTATTGATGAATTGATAATATGAAAACCCAGAAAACAACAAAACCAGATTCCTTTACCCCTGTTACTTCCATTTGTTCTTCCAGTGAGACTGACTAAGGAACAAAGGAATGATTAACTTGTTTGCGAACAGGAGGATGTTAATATTTTCCCAGACAGATTAATCTGTAAGTTTAACTCCAGTTAACTTGACTGAACTCTAAAAATTGACTTCAAAATGTCAATACAAGTCAGATTGTGTGGTCAAAATCAATAAAGGAAAATCCATTGTTTTGCTTAATCAGGTTAGGATTTCAAGGTTTGTTCCTGTAAAGCAGAGGTGGGGGGGGGAGTCTATGGTCCTGCAGATTTTGCCTGACTCCAACTCCCATCTGCCCCAGCCAGCATAGCCAGGAATCAGAGATGAAGGGCACTGTGGGCCAGCAAGATCTGGAGGGCCACAAGTGCCCCACCTCTGCAGCAAAGGAATTGAAATCAGAAGATGGAGTGAGCTGAGCACTGTGAAGGGCCTTTCATTCTGTGACTATTGGGAGACTAAGGCTTGGATAGGCCCAGCTGTCGCCAAGGAAGTTTCTTTTCCAGTTTGCAGACTCCTTGGACCATCTTAATTGGCACATTGAGGTCTTTGTGCTGCAGAGTTTTCTTCATGGGAAAATAGTACAGGGTTTGTGAACTCAGAAGGGATTTTTGTTCTAGCGTGCTGTGGAGGTGAACAGTTCACGGCAGCTTTGATGCTTGTCCAAACCCACCCACATACTATTACATGGGTGGATTGCTTGCAGGAAGAAGTTCTCCTTTCTAACGCGTCCATGCAACTTTTGTTGCATCGTCCCCTCCCTCGTAAATTGGAGATGAGAAGAGCCAGCAGTGTCTGGTGGGCAAATTAAGAAAGTCCATTCAAAGCTAAAAAGTGGGACAATTCTCATGCCAGATGATAGAACTGTAAGCAGATAAAAATTAATGCTTAAAAAAAATCTCTTTGCAGATAACCTGTCTGAGAAAAGTGTACTTTCTTTGTTAGGTCTTATATCTTGGCAAGTTGTTGCTGAGACTCAAAACACAACAATTAGTTGAAACTTGCACTGCTCTTCAACCTCCCCTCCCCCAGTTCTTTGCACTATTGAGTTAAAGATTAAAATAACCATTGTCAGTAGTTCCCTGGGAAGGATTAGTGCCTGGTTCTGTAAATCCAGAATAATAACATTAAATAAACAGTGTGTGTAATGCAATTTAAGAAAACAGGTATTGCAACTCTATTTTAAATGTATTTACTTGGGTATCAGCTCCAGGTAATGCATCAAGTCTTACTTCCTCTTTAACTACCTTTAAGTTTGCACTTGATTCTACAGTGAGGTTCATATAGACAACTGCCTATTGTGATTTCTTCCTTTTTCCTCCCTTGCTGCAATCAGGATGTAGCACATGTTTTCCTGTGGTCTGAGAAGTCACTCAGTTGAAGGCCTAAAGGCTCTGGCAGCCCCTCCATGCAGGGCACGGGGCAGCGAAATCGATCTGTGTGGCACCTGTTAGTTACGCACAGCAGGACCGTCCATCACCCCTTGTAGCATGGCTCCATTACCATAGCAAACTGCCGAGCAGAGAGGCAAAATTACTCTTGAACTCAAAGACAGTGAATGGCAAAATCTTGTCAGTGTTTATGCTGTCAGACCACCATCCGGGATGCATTACATCAGCAGGACTGAGGGGGGAGAAGGGAATATAGTCAATTCGCAGACAGCTGTCAAAGCTTGCTCCTAAAAATAAGCACTGAAAGATGTATTTGTTGGCTATGCCACTGGCCAACTGACTAAAAATATAGTTAGTTACAAGACAACAATAAGGAAGTAATACAAAGAAAAAGGAAGAAAAGAAAAAGAACAGAAAGAATGAGTAGTGAGGGGAAAGGCAGGGGGGTGGTGGGGGTGGTGTTTGCAATGTAAACAAAGGGAAAGTCTCACTCCTGGAAGGCTGCTGGGAAGAAATGAAATGGATTAGCAGTCCATGTACAAAAGCATGGGAGCAGCAGTGAGTGGCAGTGAACAAAGACCTCTGTGGGGTTATCAGCTACCCAAGACTTGATGCTGGATAAGCACACAGACCTAGTTTGCATTATGGAAACCTGTTTGGATGAGACTGGGGGAGTCAATCTAGTAGCGAGTTAGATCTGGGGTAGAGGAGGCAGAATTGCAGGTGGACTATTGTGATTCTCCTCCCCCTCATCATGTGGCCTTCCCTACAGTTTTCTGGGTTTGAATATGCTTACCTGAAAGTGGGTGCCTGAGACAGAACAGGGATTCTGTTGGTGTATGCTCATACTACTGCTCAACAGTGCCTCAGCTGGCCATGTTGGTCTTAAGGCTGATGCTGGAGACCACTTGGCTTCTTTTGCTGGAGGACTTCAGCATCCATGCCAAGTCCAGGACTCACTCAGGACTTCATGTCCTCCATGAAGACTATGGAGCTGTCCCAAGTGGTATCAGACCCCACTCATGTTGCAGGACACATTTTGCACCTGCTTTTCTGTGCTGGGCATGGTGATAATGATCTGGGTGTGGAGGAACTTTCTCTAGTTCTGTTGTCATGGTCAGATCACCACCTGGTGGGGTTTAGACTTACTGCAGCTTAGTGCCCCTTATGATAGTCTGCCCCAGAAGCCTGATGGATCCAAATGGTCTCCTGATGGCTTTTGGGAGGTTTCCTATTTCCTTGACAAGCATTCCTGCTGAAGCCCTGGTTGACCACTGGAATGGGAAAATGGCCAGGACCATGGACATGATTGTTGCTAAGTATCCCCTCTCCCACAGAGTGTAACCAAATACAGTGGTGCCTCGCAAGACGACTTTAATTCGTTCCGCTGTCAATGCCGTCTTGCGAAAAATTTGTCTTGCGAAATGCGTTTTCCCATAGGAATGCATTGAAATTTAATTAATGCGTTCCTATGGGGAATTTTTTTAAAAAAAGTCACTTACCAGGTAGGGAGCTGGGGAAGCACCATCGGAGGACTGGCGGGGGGGGTCCCCTCGTCACGATCGTTGGCTTTGGGGGTCCCCCGGGGCTTCCCTTGCACCATCCCAGGACTCGCGGGGGCCCTCCGCAACCGCGATCGCCGGCTTCAGAGTCCTTCGGAGGCTTCCCCTGCACCATCGGAAGACTCGCGGGGCCCCCCTCGCCGCGATCGCCGGCTTTGGGGGTCCCCCGGGGCTTCCCTTGCACCATCCGAGGACTCGCGGGGGTCCCTCCACGCGACGATGGGCACTTGCAGAGGCTTGCCAAGCACCATTTTTGAAGATTGCGCCCTTTCCCCCTGCCTTCGGCAAGCCTCGGAACGGAAAAAGGAAAAAGAAAAAAAAAGAAAGCCTTTTTACGTTCCGAGGCTTGCCGAAGGCAGGGGAAAAGGGCGGGAACTTCAAAAATGGTGCTTGGCAAGCCTCTGCAAGCGCCCATCGTCGCGTGGAGGGACCCCCGCAAGTCCTCGGATGGTGCAGGGAAAGCCTCCGAAGGGCTCCGAAGCCGGCGCGCGCAGTTGCGGGGGACCTCCGCCAGTGCTCCGATGGTGCAGGGGAAGCCATCGGAGCACTGGCGGGGTTCCCCCGCAACCGCATGCGCCGGCTTCGGAGGCTTTCCCTGCACCATCCGAGGACTCGAGGGGGTCCCTCCACACGGCGATGGGCGCTTGCAGAGGCTAGCCAAGCACAATTTTTGAAGATTGCGCCCTTTCCCCCTGCCTTCGGTAAGGCTCCGAACGTAAAAAGGCTTTCTTTTTTTTTCCTTTTTCCATTCAGAGGCTTGCTGAAGGCAGGGGAAAGGGGCGGGATCTTCAAAAATGGTGCTCGGCTAGCCTCTGAACGGCAACATTCGTCTTGCGGAAAACCGCCATAGGAACAATCGTCTTGTGAGGCACCAAAAACCTCGCCGGACCCATTCGTCTAGCGAGTTTTTCATCCGGCGAGGCAATCGTCTTGCGAGGCACCACTGTAATCCCCCTTGTTTACTCGGGAGCTGGGAATAATGAAACAAGTGGGATGGAGATCAGAGTGATGATGGTGGAAAATTCAGATCAATTGATTGAACGTGGGCTAAAGCAAATTTGAAGGCCTACTCCATTACAGTGTCTGAAGTGAAGAACAATTATTCTCTGCAGCCATTGGGTCTGCACAAAGCTGGAGTTGTAGAACTGTTTTGGGTGGTCAGGGAACTGTTACATGTTCACTCACAAGAACAAGATGCTGACTGATCAGCAGCCCATCATGATGATTTGTGCAGTATTTTGCAGACAAAAAGTTGCTTCGATTCACTCTTACTAAGACACTGCAATTTACACAGGTCCTGTTGATGTAACCTTGGCTTCTCCTGTTATAATGAATATGTTTCAATCTGTGCAGCTAGAGGATGTGGATAGGATTCTTGAAGAGATGAAAGCCCCTACCTGTGTGTTGGATCTTTATCCTTCTTGCTTTATAAAAGCAGTCAGAAGGGGGCTGGTCAAGTGGATAAGAGGAGTACTAAATGCCTCCTTGTGGCAAGGTGGGCTACCTGTATGCTTAAAGAGGGCAGTTGTAAAGCCTATGTTGAAAAACCCCTCCTTGAATCTCATTGTGTTAGATAATTTCTTAAACCTCCTTGTGCTAGATAATTATCGACCAGTCTCCAAATTCAGTTTTTGGGCAAGGTATTGGATTGGGTCATGGCTTCTCAGCTCCAAGGTTCCTGAATGAGATGAATTATCGAGATCCATTTCAATCTGTCTTCAGACCTGATTATGGGACAGATATGGCTCTGGTTACCTTCGCAGATGATCTATGCTGGGAACCGGAAAGGAGGAGTGTGTCCTTTTTGGTTGTACTGGACTGGACTTCTCTGTGACTTTGGATACTATTGACCATGCTATCCTTCTGAATCATCTCTTTGGGAAAGGGGTTGGAGGCACTATTTTGCAGTGGTTCTGATGCGTCCTGGAGGAATGAACTCAGAAGATGGTACTGAGGTCTCCTGTTTGATGACTGGCCTTTGGCCTGTGTGGTCCTTCAGGGTTCAGTTTCATCCTCTGTCCTATTTAATATTGACATGAAACCACAGGAAGAGGTTATCTGGAGTTTTGAAGTACAGTGTCCCCAGTACACTGATGATGCCCAGCTCTATCTCACTTTTCCATTTAACCCCAAGGAAGGTGGCCCTGCTCTAAACAAGTGTCTGGCATCAGTTGTAGACTGGATGAGGGGAAACAGATTGAAACTTAATCTGGACAAGACAAAGGTGCTCCTGATCAATCAAAAGCCAGATCAGGGAATAGGAATTGCCCCGGTGCTGGGTGAGGTTCTGCTCCCCCTTAAGGCTCGGTTGGTCCCTTTTCTCCTGCCCTTTTGGTGACAAGTGAAAGCCTTTTGCTTCAGACAGGCTTTTAATATCTAATTTTAACACAGTTAGATCCCCTACAGTTCTTGTATTTATATCCTTTTAATGCCTTTTTAATGTTTTAAAATTGTTTTTAGATGAGAGTTTTAATATTAACATGTTTAACAGTTTTGTAATGATTTTCAGTTTTAATTTTGGCCATTTTAACAATGTGTGAGCTGCCTTGAATCCTTTCATAGAGAGAAAGGTGGCATAAAATGCAATAAAAATGAATCTAACTCATGTAGCGTTAATATAAAGGGCATACAAATACAAAACAGCAAATTACTCCTGTAATGACATCGTTAGTGCAATAAACTTTGATTTTCCAGTTATATCATTGCTTCTTGAGGTTACAGTGAGGTGGCTGGGAAGGGAATGTGCTTTGTACTATAGGTAAGTGGTTTGTAGTATTTGTTTGAAAACTAACTAACGGGGACTATTTTTGTAAAGGGACTATTTCTTCCCTTAGAAAGTAAAGGGAAAGATTTACTTTTTTAAAAACTGGAATTATAATGGTAAGTAACTAATTTTAGGTCACTGGATGGCAATAACTTACTTTTTAGGAAAGAAGGAAGGAAGGAAGGTGTGTGGTTCATGAGTAAAATTCAAAATCAGGGTTGGGCAACACCTTTAGGGCTACGAAAGCATCTGAAAAGGTATGTGTTTTTTAAGTCATCAGTCTGACATTGCAGAATTTCCCCTGCCTCAAGCTCTGCAGTGCTCAGCCTGACAAAGAGTCCTGAGGACTATGCATTCTGGAATACTGTAGTGCTTCAAGAAAGGTATTAACTTTTTTTTTTAAGTAACACCTTCTTAGAATGGAAGTATCATGGACTAGGTTAAAGAGAATGGGGAGGGGGGGAGATGATGGGGACAAATACACCCTCAACAGGGACTTTGCCCCTTCCCTCAGTTCCACCCATCTGTGGTCACTTGAAGGAATAGCATATTCTGAATGCTTGTTATTATATTTAATGCATACAGAGAGAACAAAAGTAAGAGCAAGCAGTTCCTATACAGTTCCATCTATCTATGGGGGAAAAATGGAGTATACAAGAAAGTTTAATTCAGTCCAGTTATGAATGGGACTAACATTCCCTCTAAGCTGTGCAGGTGCGTGGCCATGCAGCACTGCATCGGTGCTGTGCATCCGCAGCAAGTGTTGCTGCCCATTTCCCTCTGGTTGTGGTCAAACCCCCTCCCCCGGGTGGGGCAGGACCCCTGCCCAGCACTGGTGAAAAATCAGAGGGAATGTTGGATGGGGTGGTTTATGTGAAATAGGCAGTTGTTTCTGTACTCAGAAATCTAAAGTTTGCCTGCTTCCCAAGTGAACTTTTTCCTGATGGTGCCCCTACAAGTTCCTACTGCAAAACCTCTGAGGGTGGATTAAGATGACAAGGAACTCCACAGCATCAGTTTGAAAAGCTTGCTCTGTTGCCTCTGCTATCTGGGGAAGAGCTCATCCGTAGCCAGGATCCAAGATGTTTTTCTTTAAAACTTTCAGCTTCCTTCCCTACACTGCTGCCGCTGTATTAAGCAGGGCAGAGTATACCCCATGCTACAAAAACTCAAATTTCACACCGAAGCAATTTGAGTTCAGAGGGCTGTACAGTTTAGAATATTTGTCTGATGATACACTTTTTAAAAAAGTAGTTTATTCTGCAATGGCTGGAATCTTACTGCTAATTTATACTTGCATGAGGTAAATTGTGTAAGTCTCGGCAAGAAATTGCCAGTCATTACTGAGGTGCTGGTTGCATTCCAAAGTGTGTAGGAATGCCCACACTTGGACACACACCAAGGAACACAGCCAATACCTCCTAAATGACTGGTAATTTGCTTCTAAGACTTCAGTTATTTCCCTTGTGCAAATATAAATCCAGGGATGGTATTCTGGCCACCATTTACTATTTGGTATAATCGGTTTCCTAATCTGGGAGGGTGGAAAAGCAATAAGCCACACAGAACTGAAACCATGTCCTGAGCTACAGGAATTCTTAGTTATACTTTTGCTTCTCATCAGGTGTTGCCCATACTCTTTCAAACATATCTTTGCAATTATAAGGGCTAGAAACCGTTTTTATAAATACAAGAATGTTAGGATCCAATAGACATTTACTGAAGGTGTTATGATGTAAATCGACACACCAAAACAACCATGTAGTAGAGCAAGTATAACTTCATTTATCACACCACTGTGAAAATGGTAATGTAAATTTGCCCTTTGTCTCCTGGAATTTAATAAAAATGTTCAGTTCCTCAAAAATGAATTAAAAATATATTTTAAACATTTCTCCTTCCTTCTGTTTTGAGTCAGAGAGTGAGAGAAATGGAAAGATAAATGTAATTTGAAGCAAAATAGCAGGGGGGGGGGAAAGTATATTGTTGACCATTATCCTTTACATATAAATATTTAGCTGCATGACTTTCAAGAGAATCAATTAATGTCAGGTGACTTAAAGTCACACAAATTTTTCTAGACACAAAAATGGCTCTGTGGGACCTTTTCTTCTAAACACTTCATAAATGATAATAAATTACATTTAAACTCTTTAGATCATAATACTTATATTCATTAAGCACTCACAATTCTTAGTGACACCTTGAAATTACATAAGCTATTTAAGAATCATCAAAACTACTTAACCAGGATTTTCAGTAAAGATCTTGAAGGGTACTACGATCAATAATTCCTTCTGCTTTAGAGTAAGAAAACAAAATTCTGTTGTTCTAAACTTTGCCTAAGAATTCTGTTTTTCCTGATATGTTTTCCCAAGAAGAAGGAGGTGGAGAAGAATAAAACAAAAATAGATAAGCAAACAACAAAAGTGATCTCATCGCAAGAGAGAAAGGAACGGGCACACCATTCCAAATAAAAATGAATTGTTACAAGAAAGTGTCTATTTTTAAAAGTATTCATTCATTTTCATGTCATTGAACAATTATTTTATCCTTTAAGAATATTATTGGTTCAGTCCAGTGTCCTTGATGCACAAACAGAGCTACTATGTGTGGAAAAGCCTTCTTATTCATTTCGATGGACAGAGGAACCTTCACATGTGTATTCACACATCTCCACCCCTTTTGATTCATAAAGCCATCCTCTGCTTATCCTTGAATAGGGATGTTTACACATAATGGGCTTTTATGCACTTATGGGAGCATTTATAGAACTTTAAATTGAAGACCCTGAATAAGTCTCCATTCTAGTGATATTCCATGACTGATATCTTCATGCAAGCACCCTGTTTCCCCTAAAATAAGATCTAACCTGAAAATAAGCCCTAGTATGATTTTTCAGGATGCTCGTAATATAAGCCCTACCCCCAAAATAAGCCCCAGTTAAGAGAAACCCCGCCCTCCACCACTGTGCAGCAACCAGAATAAGATGACACGACTGTATTTGAATAAACATAGATTGTTGTACATGAAAAAAATAAAACATCCCCTGAAAAGAAGCCCTAATGCATTTTTTGGAGCAAAAATTAATATAAGACCCTGTCTTATTTTTGGGGAAACAGGGTACTGTAAGAGGTTTTCTTTCCATAGGAGAGTAAGCTCACAGTTTTAATGTTACACAGTATATTATGTGAATGGGTAGTTTTTTCAGCACATACTGGATGCAACTAAATACCAAATTAGCACAACATCTGCTAGTCCCAAAGTCTGGCTTCCAGTTGTGACACATAAGTGGAGAAGGAGAAATGCACAGGACAACACTACACAGGGCATCCCTTATAAGGTATGAAATTCACTCTCTCTTTTTCTCTCAGTCCTTATTTACATGCTGAATGCAACTGGTGTTAACTTTTGTTATGGATTTCTAAAGAAATGAACTCTGTTTGTTGGACAGTTCAGTTGAATGGTGTTTTGGTAGTGAGTCAATGGCTGAAATCATGTTAACTTCATGACAGCATCGTCAGCCTGTGATGATACTCTTTAATTTAATGTAATTCAAAGTTTCCTATCCCCCCTTTTGAGGTTTGAAGCTCCCCAGGGGTCCCTTTTGAACTGTGGAAAACTTTGAGAGCCTTTGGATGGGGAGGAGCCTTTAATATTGGAAAACCACCACTGCTGGAATCAGGACAGCTGCTGGCAATCTAGTGGGCATTTATATATATAACCACCTCCCCATAGCCACAAGTTCCAAGGCTCCCAAAGGCTTCGCCAGGTAAAAAGGAAATACGATGGAGACTTAGAACCTGTGGGGGTGAACAAGAAGATTTCAATTAAATTAAATGAAAGACTAATGTCACGGCCAGACGACATCATCATCATTATACCCACATAGTTGCATCCACTGGATTTCAGCCAATGGAAGCTGATAAGTTTTTCAAAAGGTTACCTTAACACGGACATAGTGAACTGTGAGCCCAGTCTGATGTGTGCAAAGCACTGAAAAAGTAAGGTGAGCTTGAGAAAATCATCAATAGCCCTATGATTCATGGTACAAAATGTTCCCAGTATGGAGTTACCTGCCCCTGTTAGGCAGACAGTGGAATAAAATCCTGCAGTTCTTAAGTTAATAGAAGTCCTGCAGACTGAATTTGTATACAAGTTATGGATTTTAAGATGGAAGAGCAGGTAAATACTGTGGTGAGAGCATCAATGACATGTACTATTTTTAGCCACCTCTCGCCAAAGATGATGAAGAAATTCCAGCATCTTAGTAGGAAGAATCCTTTCCTTCCATTTCATAATGGTGCAGTGCACTAGTAAAACTCACTAGCTGTAATTCAATGTGACAGTGAAAGGACATGTTTTAACCTAAGCAACAACCATGAAAAAAAAAAAAACCCAATATGCTTGCAATGTGAGAATTGCAGACTTGGCTAAAATAACAAAACTTATTGATGTGTGGTATGTATGTGTGCTGCTTATCAGCAATGCAAGGGGCATCGTTTGCTTTGCTGTGTCTTTGCCATAATGAAATTATTGCTTAATTGCATTGGATTGATTTTATTGTCCTAAGTTGCATAAGGCACCAAGGGCAGGCCTGATGGACTGATCTCTATCGCTCTTAACAGTTGCTTTCTAAAGCACTCCCTTAGCTTAGCTTGGATAGCCAGCTGTAGCTCAGTTACAACTCAATTAGGTCTCACCACAAAACTAGGTTATCATTTGTATCTAATGGAGGAAAACACCAACTCCACAATACTGCAAAATGTTTGTTTACACAGCTTAAAGAATATGTAGACCCAGACATGTACTGGACACACAGGTATGTTTATCCTACTGCATTTGAAAAATTAAATAAGGAAAATTAATCATATCTCTTTAGCCATGCACTTTAAACAGGTCACAAACTCCCTCCAGCTGTTCCAGTGACATTGGACTGAATGCACTGGAGCCATCATGTTTTTGCCTGGGTCACGCTACTGCCTCCTTGTGCTACATTCTCTATTCTTTCAAAGATTTGTTCAGCACTAAGAGTGCACAAGATGCTGTATAGAATATGGAAATGTTTTGGTTTCCATCCCATGGACTTTCATCGTATCATTACTGGCAAGTTAACACACAGACTAAACTTTGCCATAATGTGTCCTCTTCACCCCCCCCCCCCCCCCAGTTCAATGTCTCACATGGAAAGAAGATGGCTGAGCATGTAGGGTAGGATTATGTGTTGCTCTTTGCTATGCATATAAAAATGTTTCTGTGCCATTCTGAGCCACTAAGAGTTATCAACTAGCTCTACTTAACAGAACAGCCCTTATAGCAACATTATGGAGCTGTCAAAGTGGAACAGATTGCCTCCATTTAGTGTGACTGAACCCATGATCTGTGGAATCCTAAAACATGTCTTCTGCCCTCTTCTGAGGGGTTCTTTACAGGAATATGTAGCCCTTGCTTTGGGACAGTTTAACCTTGTCACCATTGCAATGAATACCTCAAGGTTCTCTTTTTCCTCTGATTGTGTAAATTGTAATTAAATTCTAATTAATGGATTAGAATCATAATCCAATGTTGGATTTTCACTAAATGCAGACTTCACTATTTCTTTCCAGAGGAGATTCCTGACTCCAGCTATTCCCATTTTGTTTCCCATCTTGGAAATTTATTGTCCTGGAGTCCTTCCAGTTCTGGATGTGGCTCTTTGCATCACACCTGCCCTGCCTGCCTCCTGTTTTGTAAGCTGCTGCTCTGAAATCTCAAATGCTCCATTCTGACCTCAGTTATTCTCACTCTAGCTTTAGCCAGTTACTTTTTTGCAAGCTTACAGAGTTCCTTAGTTTATGACAATAGCCGAATTTTAGCTTTGCTATGGTGAAGGAAGTCTGCCACTTAGTGACTGATAAATTGATTAACATTAATTAATGTGGTTCAAAAACCAGATAACCCCAAAGTGCATATCTGTAGGGTACCTTGTCAAATTTTAAATGGCTTTATTGTCTAGGATGTAAGGCATACAGATACACCGTATTCTATTATTATAGACAAAGAAATGAGATTGAGCAACATCAGTATACTAAGTATGGTCTGATAAGTGAGTGTATGTGCAAAAATATGTTCTTAAATCTCCCATTTCCAAAGATAACAATATATATTTTCTTTTGCCTCATATTTATCTGGATGGGCTATGATACTTTGCTGCCAAGGCAAAGGACATGATGGCACCTGGTTATGGTATGCACTGAAGCCACTCAGACTGGCAGGTAATCTTCCTTAAACATTGGGAAATGAAACAACATTCTCCAGGGCAAAAGGATAGCTGGCTCACACTGTCCTGCCACTTTGTCTAATGGTAAGCTGCTAGTGCGGCTAAACCAGTTATAGTCAAACTGCAGTACAGAGAGAGGTATATCAGGCCAGTGGGCTGGTCGTCTTGAGCAGCAGCTTGGCATCTGGTCATAAAGTGTACCACAAGACACAAGAAGCCACATACCACAGCCACTCAGGTGTCCTTGGCAGTCAATGAGATTACAATAAATTCAGGACGTTTTCCTGCTCTTCCCATCTGACCAGTTTGTCTCCTTGGGGAGGACCAATTTGTTGCTTAATTGTAACCCCCTATACACCACCCTAGTGATCTGTGCTGTTTTTATCTCCCCCTCCTGGCTTGCATCTGTGTGTGTGTGGGGGGGTCACCTCACTTTGACCCACTGTCTGCTTTTATGACTTTGCCTTTGACGATGTATTCGGCTCGATATGTGTTGTCATTGTCAGATGGAAAATGTCAACAATTTTACTCTACAGGGATGCCTGGAGCTGTAGCATCAGTTCCATGAAATTGTTTGGGAAATGAGGAGGCATGAAACAAAATCCTTCTTTTTTGTCTGACTGCATAATGCCATCATTCTATAGCAAGTCTTTATTTTCACATAAGGGATGTGCCTTATTTGTGAGGATAATCAGAAGCAGTAGGTTTCTCATAGCTGTTTTATGGGAACTTCCCTTGATGTAGGAAAGCATACTATCTGTTCCTAAACTGAAACCTATGCTCCCCACTGATATAAAAGCAGCCTTGGGCTATGTGTATTTAAGCGCTAAGATCTAACATCAAAGGAGAGAGTCTTTTGGGACTGAAGACCTATGTGTCTCACTTTCCCTTTTCTTTACAGATGGTACAATGTTGTGTTTGTCTATTTGTCCTGAAGATACCAGAGGTTCTCCTCTCATGTCTCCTTCCCCCCATAATTCCATGGGTTGTTCTTTGAATGTGACAGTCCTGTAGCCCTCCTCCTCACTCCTAAACTTCACGTCCTTTCTTCAGATTCCAGAGCTGCACTCAGAGACAAGAGGGAGAAAATAAAGTCACTCCCGCACTTCCCACAACCTTGTTTGTTCTCGGCATTTAAAGAGAGTGTTTTAATAAATAGAGCCTAACCCAATTAGCAGCTTATTAGCAGTCCTCACTGCATTGGTAGCTAAGGATGGCTTCCTTAAGAACACTGATCCATCCATAAATTTTACGGCTATACTTCTGGAAGATCAAAAGACACTCCAGATACCCACTTATATATATAGGGTGTGTTTAATTAAATAACACAGACCAGTAAGGAGCCTGCCATGTCATTGTGGGAACTGACAGCATTAAGCAAAGGACAGTTGAGAGAAACCCAAGTTTGGATAAGATTTTGCATCTCTTTGGGACCTTTTCCAACCACTGATTATCTATAAGATTCCGAAAATATTTGTGTTATGCTATGTGAAAACAGAGGTCCCTTGGGCTGATAGACTTGAGTGATTCATTTAATAATTTCATGCCCTCCTTTTGGATTTGCACAAAGTTAGAAAGAGGCTTACAGCCTTCACAAAAGCCATTGTTAATTTTTTTTGGAAGTTTCAGCTAATATTGATGAATAAATTTCTGACTAGCATCACTTCATTATATCTCAGACATTTCATATTCAGAATTAGAATTCTATCGTTGGTCTCCCAAGTCATATGGCATACATCTTGTTTGAAATGAAAATTTGCTTGTGTGAGGGTGTTTTTTTTTTTTTGCAATTACTGTTCACAGTCTACCATTCCCAAGAACATTGCTTCCAATAAATTATTTACCAGAATATTTTCAGAAAGTGAACATCAAAGGGATATGTACATTTTCAAAGCAAACCTATTTCAAAATAAGGAGAATTGTAATAATTTTTTTCAAGTATTTGCTTTGCTATAATCTTTATGCAAACAGTTTTAGCTTCTTATTATAATACATCCCATTGGGAATAGTTGTTCATATATATTAATAATGTATTGAGCCTAACTGTCTTCTCATATACAGTGATATAAAACTGAGAGCCCTGTTTATGATTGAGAACATGAGGATGTTGATGTTACAGTGTATGGTTTAAAGACTGGAATTAAAACATCTGCTTATCCATAAGGCCTCAAACAGACGTCTCAGCTCACACTTTACATGGTTCTTCAACCACTCTCTCTGTCTCACACTTTCTCTCTCACTATGTGTGTTTGTATGTCTGACAGAAGAGACTGGAGGAGAGGGAGTTTATGTACAGATCAGGACAAGTGACATGAATGGGGAAGTTGTAAGGGATGTTCATGGTGTGAATTTCCTGCTTCAGCAGGGCTTGGACTTGATGACTTTTGGGGTTCCTTCCTGCTGTACAGTTCTCAGATGTTTTTATTTGCTACACATTGATAGCAAAGATTGCAGTAAGTATAAAATTATTTTATTAATCTCTGAGGAAAGCAAACTGAAAGGACAAAATTTTAGAACACAGACTCTTACCATATATGGAACGGAAAATGACAGACGTTCAGTATGGATTCAGAGAAGGAAGAAACAATAGAGATCATATTGCAAATCTCGGTTGCTTACTGAAGCATACCAAAGATTTCAAAGTTAAATCAGTTTGTGACTGTTTAGATGATGAAAAAGCTATAGACTGTTCTAAAAGAAATGGAAGTGCCACAATATTTGATTGTCTTTTGCAATCGCTGAAAAAAGGTTAAAGAAAAAAGGACAGAAGAAAGATTGCTATTGAACACTGAAAGGTCAAAAATCAGCAGAGTTACATAACGTGAATGTTGACAATGAAGAAATCAATTTTTGGTACCTCAGTTCAATCATAACCAAAAGGCACAGTAACTGCAGTCAAATAAATTGGAAGAAGATTGACTTGGAAGGGCATTACGGAAGAACTAAAAAAGATCCTCAAGTGTATCACTGGAGATAAGGCTCCATATCTTCTATATTATGGTATCCCAATTATTATGTATGGATATCAAAGCTAAGATGAATGAAAACTGACAAGAAAAAATTAGAGTCTCATTCGAGATATGATGCTGGAAGATATCCCAAACTGCCATATAGACCAATAAGCTAATTCTAGATCAAGCCTGAACTTTTCCTAGAAGTTAAATTGCTTAAATAGAGGTAGCTGTTCTTTGGCTATCTCATGAGAACATAAAACTCACTGGAGAAGACAATAACACGAGAAAAAATAGAAAACCAAACATGAGAAGCATTCAATCAATAATGGAATCATGACTTTGAATTTGAAAGACCCGAGCTAATGACAGGACTTTCTGGAGGTCATTAATTCACAGGATTGCCCTTAGTTAGAAGCAACTTGATCGCACATAAGCATTATTTTTTAGAAGTGCAAATTACTATGGCTAATATGCTAGAAATGGGAAGTAAACCTTAAAAAATAAAATGAAAGATAACAAAGTCAGCCAGAATATTTTTTTTTTTGCCAAGACTCGGCAAGATGATGTTTATTTACACTGTGTTTATGGCCAAAGCTTCCCCTACTTTTCCTTCTCTATTGTGAGTTCCGTATTTTGTTTCTGTCACTTCAGCATCAACCTGGTAGCCTGCAGCTAACTTGATGGAAGGAACTCTTTATTTTCATATCCACAAGAGGAGTCACCCAACCCAACTTTCTGTACACTTGCACAGTTTACAACACAATAGTTTTTACGTACAGGATACCCTGCAGCCAAAGGGCAGGTCACATCAGGAAGGCGACGGCTGAACTCAGCTTATTACATGTTTTAAGGAGTGAGTGAGTTGCTATCAGTCAAAATCAGCATCCTGGAGAAGGAAGCCTGGGTCCTTAGTTCAGCATCAGGAAGGAATCTCCCTTCCTGAGGAAGAATGATTAGGTCCAATCGTGCACTCAAATGTACAAGAATAACTCTGCAAACTACAATGCACCAAAAGTTCCAAATTTAGTAGCCTCATAGGATAAGGCTTAATAAGGCTCACATTCATTATTGTTAAATACAGGTCTAATATTAGCAACAGCTTTTTTACATCAAGCACAGCCATGCACAAATATAATAGAGTTAATCTGAATAATAAAGGTCATACCTGCTTAAGTTCTTTGAGATATAATGCAGTGGCAATATGTAATTAACTGTGAGATTGTCCTATATTGAAGACGAGACGCTTACAAGTATAGTTAATATCTTTATTCATAGTCCATCTCCTTTCCCCCACTTTCTGTGCTGCCGTCATCACTGTTCTCTAATGATGAAGTATAAAACAGTGCTTGGTTTTAACATGAACTGTTCTATGGTTGGACTATGGGCAGATTTTAATTTTATTTTGGAACAGTAGTGAATTGATCAAAGTGCATTTATTTTAAGCACCAACAGAAGTGTCAGTTACCGGGCTTTCTACACTTCTCCAAAATGGCATCCATTTGTTTATAAGAGTTGAACAGAGAGGTGTATTGCTCTAAATTATTAGGAAGCATGCTTTATGACACAAAGACCTAATTACAGATGTCTGGGGCCTTGCTATGAGTGCTGGATAGGTTGCAAAAGATACAATGCATATGCCCAAAGGAACACTGAGGCTGCAATCCTATACACTGGGTGGTTCCCAACCTTGAGTCCCCAGATGTTCTTGGACTAAAACTCCAAGAAGCCTTCACCACTAGCTGTGCTGGCCAGGATTTCTGGGAGCTGTAATCCAAGAACATCTGGGGACCCAAGGTTGGGAACTACTGCTATACATCTTTCCACGGGAGTGAGTATCACTGAAACTCCATTGGGGTTACTTCTTGTGCTTGTACAGAGAACTATGCTATTACCTTTTTATGTGATTAATGGTACCTTAAGAAAGTAATTACCCCATTTTACTCTGACACTATCCAACTTTGATACCTTGGGTGTTCAAAGTTGTACTGAATTTTCTCTATGTAATTGATGGAAATGCCCATCACCAGTCCTCAGTTGTCAACTATAACATGTTCTTTCAATGGAGTTATAGTCATTTTCTTCCATGATAGTTACACACAGATTTATGGTTGGATCATGGGTAGATTCTCATTTTCTAGTCTTAACTGATACTGCAACTGGGCTTGCTGAGAGGGTCTTAAAACTCAGGGGGCCCCATGTGAGGAGGGGAGCACTCTATCTCCACCCCCCCCTTGGTCATCACTTTAATCACTTTAATAATTTAAAGTGAAATTTAATAATTTAATAATTTAATAATCACTTTAATAATTTTTTGTTCGGTTTTACTTTGTTTAAGTTTATATATATATAAACTTAAATATATATATATATTTATATATATACATATATATACATATTCATATATATATGAAACATCACCTGCAAATGGTGTTTATTCTGGCTGACAGAAATGGCAGTTTCATAAATACAGTCTGCGTTCCTATGTGCTTAAACCAGGAATACTACTAAATGCAGATGACTTACTTCTGAGTAGAACTGCACAAAATATTTCTAAAGCAAGGGAGTGCACCCTCCACAACATTTGGTTTTAAGCTCTAATTTAGAAAATTGGGGGGGGGGGGGAGTGCCTGATTTTCTTCTCACTGATTTGTAGCTGCCAGATTCATTTTGAGTCTGAATCCAAATTCTGATTTGGCAATTCAAATGTTCATGCCTCCCACTGACTCTCAGTGGAAATGAGCACGCCACAACCCCCCTCTTCTGTGGCGGGGAGGGGGAATTGAAAGAAAGAATGCCTCCTGTTATAAGGGGATTATGCCTGCCAAATAACAGGGTGGTCTGTCATTAGAGCTAGCATTTTTTGTGCCCTTTACATTTTTTTTTTAAGGGACTACTAGAATTTTTAAAAATATCTTGGCAGAACTGGAAGAAATATGCAGCCATAAGCTCCCCTCTTGAAGAGGTCGAGAAGACTGCCAAGTGTGTAGAGTTTTTGTTCTATAGCTGTAGTGGCAGTTCAGGACTGGTCAAAAAAGCTTCCGGTTACGCCTCCGCGATTTTTATGGCAAATCCTTCCAAAAACACTGTAGCACAGAGGTGGCCCTAGTTAAGGCATCGACACCATTTCAGAGGCCAGCAGTAGCAGATGCAGCCTGAAAAATATCAGTGGCAAGAATTACAGAAAAATCTTGTACATGTGTTTTGACAGAAGCCAAATGAAATGCCACATGCTTGGAAGAAAAAAGCTTGCAGTAAAAATAAAAAAAAATTGACATAGGAAGATACAGAGGAGCTCAGTGCAAAAACCTGGCTTTATAATAGCTGGGCTATAAGTGGAAATGCAGGCGTGGCCTATATGCGAACCAGTACCAACCTGTGCAGCAGTGTCTGTACCAGCATCCCTGGGCTGATGCCAAGGCTCTCTGGAGGCAACCACTTAACATGAGTCTTCAAACACCGGATGGAAAACAAGAGCCTCTGTTTTAGGTATGGCAGTGATTCTGAAAGATCTGAGCAGCCTGAGCTTGGGCTTCTGTTGCAGAAGTCTTCACAGTAAGGCCGGTGCCAGGGCTGGGGAGACATTGTGGTGGGCAATGTGCCAAGGATGCCTTCAGTCCTGGAAACAAACCTGCCCTTTAAAACTACTGCAAACACTTCCTTTTCCTATGTACCTGTTGAACTGTCACTACCAAATGGACTGTAGCTGTTGTGACTGGAATTGCAAGCTGCTCAGAAGATTAGGAACACCTGCTCTTATGCCAAAATTAAAAGAGCTTTTCACAGGGGGAAAAAAACCACACACACAAAATAATGAAACTCAACCTTCTACACTTGTGATTCCACTACTGTTCCCCAGGTGCCCACCTTGCTGTAAAAAAGATCTTCACACAAAACTCTTACATGAAGGTATTCCCATTCTTTTCAGCAGAGAAAATGTGCAGTGTAAACAGAAAGATGGGAACCTCTGTCAAGTATTTTCTGACTTTTCCAAATAATAGGAACAGTAATTTAAAACAGCAAATTGTGATCTTCCTTCCTTCCTTCAAAAATGACAGCCTAGTACAAGGCAAGTGGCTGAAACTTTTGGGCTTTCTGTATAGGTGTCAATGTCATTGAATGTCAACACTGTAGATCTAGTTTCGTGTGGATTCTGCAACACAATGGCTGAAATCCTGTTGCTCGACATAGTATGTTGCACTAGAGGAGGCCCACTGAATCAGTGGGGATTTGGTAAGTCAATTCCAACATAAGTTTTATTGATTCAAATGGGCCTACTCTAGTTGTGATATACTATGCCAAAGTCATTACTAGAGTAGACCTATCTGAGTCAGTAGAAATTATGGAGGAGTTGACTTGCCAAATTCTCACTGATTCAGTGGGTTTATTCTAGTGTGACTTACTACGCTAGGCAGTTGGCGCATAATGGTCTAAACAACCTTTTCAATAAGTTCAAATATTTTCCCTGAAGATTTTTCCTTACCTTACTGCCCCAATGACTAATTAGAGAATGTTAAGTTCAATTATGGTCTAAGTAATGTGGTGGTGGTGGTGGTGGAGAGAAGGCCTTTACCTATTGCATAGTAGGAAAAGGCAGTGTCTATTGGCCAGGGGTTGATTAAACAAGCCATCATGATAAATGGCTCCATGGTTAAGATAAGGCAAAACACTTCCACTGAAATATTTCATGTCACGGAAGAGGAAGCAAGGCTTTCCATACTTCAGAGTGGACATTTAGAACCACTGTCGATTGCTATTTATAAATTATGTTGCACAGGAAGCTAATTACCTGTTTTTCTTCTGCATCCAATAAGCTGAATAGGCTGAATCTAATCAGTAAAATGTACAGATTGGGTTTATTCAAACAATATACAGCAATAGAAGTTAGTAGAACAGACACTACCTGCAATATAGGGAGGGAATCATCAAGAAAAAAAAAAAGGATTCAGTATGTAGATTTCTTGTATGCCAATCAAATGTCAATTCCCTTATTTTATATTCAAATTACAGAAAATCAGCTTCTAGTTGGAAGATACCTAGACCTCTAAATGATATAACACACAGGTCAAGCTCCTTGCTAGTGAGCAGCTATGGGTTTTGTGGGGGGTGGGGTGGGGGTGGAAATAGGCAAAATATATGACAAAATATCTAAATAGACATCAGGCTAGATCAGAAATGTTGTAGCAAGATGGATAAGGAGAGGAGCGGGAGACTTAGCAGAGAGAATATTTCTCAAGACAATTTCATGCATGAAAACTCTTTCTTGAGTAAAATTGGTAAGAAATGAAGTATTCCTCTCTCTGTCACATATATTCCATCACAAACAGAGTTCTACATAAAATAGGAATTCTTCCTTTCTTGCCAGTTGTCCTTTGGGGGTTATGTGTATACCCCTACATATTTACATAAATGTAGGCTGCTGTATATTGTCTCCCTGCCTATTTAACTTATATGCAGAATACATCATGCGAAAGGCTGGACTGGATGAATCCCAAACTGGAATTAAGATTGCCGGAAGAAATATCAACAACCTCAGATATGCAGATGATACCACTCCGATGGCAGAAAGTGAGGAGGAATTAAAGAACCTCTTAATGAGGGTGAAAGAGGAGAGCACAAAAAATGGTCTGAAGCTCAACATCAAAAAAACTAAGATCATGGCCACGGGCCCCATCACCTCCTGGCAAATAGAAGGGGAAGATATGGAGGCAGTGACAGAGTTTACCTTCTTGGGTTCCATGATCACTGCAGATGGTGACAGCAGCCACGAAATTAAAAGACGCCTGCTTCTTGGGAGGAAAGCAATGAGAAACCTAGACAGCATCTTAAAAAGCAGAGACATCACCTTGCCGACAAAGGTCCACATAGTCAAAGCTATGGTTTTTCTAGTAGCGATGTATGGAAGTGAGAGCTGGACCATAAAGGCTTGTTTAAGCAAGCCTTCCCTCCACCCACCGTCTGAATTTTTGTTATTTTGTGTTTTCTCCCATCTTGGATCATTGTTTATTTAGTAATATATTGTTATGATTTTAAATTGTTAAATTGTTACATCATATGTTGTTACCCGCCCAGAGTAGTCTATATGACTAGATGGGCGGGCTATAAATGTAATAAATAAATAAATAAATAAATAAATAAATAAATAAATAAAGAAGGCTGACCGCCAAAGAATTGATGCTTTTGAATTGTGGTGCTGGAGGAGACTCTTGAGAGTCCCCTGGACTGCAAGGAGATCAGACCTATCCATTCTGAAGGAAATCAACCCTGAGTGCTCACTGGAAGGACAGATCCTGAAGCTGAGGCTCCAATACTTTGGCCATCTCATGAGAAGAGAAGACTCCCTGGAAAAGACCCTGATGTTGGGAAAGAGTGAAGGCAAGAGGAGAAGGGGACGACAGAGGACGAGATGGTTGGACAGTGTCATCGAAGCTACCAACATGAATTTGACCCAACTCCGGGAGGCAGTGGAAGACAGGAGGGCCTGGCGAGCTCTGGTCCATGGGGTCACAAAGAGTCGGACACGACTAAACGACTAAACAACAACAACAAGGCTGCAGTCCTCTAGCTGGTTTCACAGGCAATTGAGGGGACTTCTCCTTGTGCAACTGATAGCAGAATTCTACCCACAGAGTAAAATGTGCCTTCAGAGTTATTCATATACACCACAGGGGGTTTTGCTTCACCATCACAATGCAGTTAGTAAGCAGAGGATGTGACGAAGCAAAGTGTGCTGCTTATATATGTCTCATAGTGCTTAAAGGGCTCTCTGGGTGGTTTACAATTTAATTATGCAGGCTACACATTGTTCCCCTCCTGTGAGTTGGATACTTGATTTACGGACCTCAGAAGGATGGAAGACTGAGTCAATCTTGAGCTGAACCTGAACTCAGGTTGTGAGAAGAGCTTTGACTGCAGTTTAACCACTGCGCCATGAAGCTCCTCGAGATAGTGCCTAATAATCATGCCTTTAATGATGCACCCATTGGTCATATTTCCCAGTGTCTTTAGTATAATTGCAAAAGAGAGTCTAGATGTATGCTTCTGGGACGCCTTCATGCAAGCTGGAACATTGATCAGTCAGGATACTGGGAAAAGGGTTGGCTGAAGAATCATTTTGCTCCCTCGCTTTAGCTATGTGCATGGAAGAGAAGCCTTGAGTGAACTTAATGCATCTCTGATACAGGATTGCCACATGACCACTCCCTAGAAATCCAAAACTCACAGGAGGCTATAGGAACGAGCATAATTTACTGTCCATATTGAAAACTTGTATAACTGAAAGACTGCACCAGAACAAACACCAGCCTGTTCTGGTGGGTAGACAGATGCAATGCTCTTAGTCGTGTCTGACATACAGTCTTAGGAATCTGACTTCCAGCAACTGATTGAAGAAGCCAGTAACATTGCTTCATGTTCTAGTAGTACCAGGCTGTGGAGTTAGAGGCCAAGAGTCAGAGGCTCATTTGATGGGGACACAAGCGAGGGCCTTCTCTGTGGTAGCTTCCAGGTTGTGGAGTATTCTCCCTCAGGAGATTAAGATGGACCCCTCTCTTTTATCTTTCTGCTGACAGTTGAAGAAGACCCACCTCTTCAGGCAAGCTTTTAACACTCATAATGGATTCCAGAAAGAACAAGATAATTATTGTCCAAAATTTTTAAGAGTTATAGGAGCTGACAGTGTGGCTGGAAACATTGTTGAACCTTGGAAAGCAATGGAATCTCAGTTGAATTGAGACCAACTGTATAGATAGCTCTAAAGGACTTGTCACTCTCCCCGTTTGTTCTGGGATAGCCTTTTTGTTACAAATAGGAGAAAGCCAGTCAAATTTCAATATTGATCCTACTACCACCGATACTTCTAACCACAGATGGTCCAACCACCAGGAGATCTTCATTATCCATGTTTTTAGAGAGTCCTGGGAGTTGCGAAACACCATGGAGATTGAGTGTTGTAATCTGTGTGCACCTTTGTCATTTAACCCAGTTGGTCTCTGACTCTGACTTTAACTAATAAGTATACATATTAGAGGTTTTAGGTATAAAGTACCCAAGGGTGGTTTACCAGTTCCTTCTTTTGGTGATGCTCTGGAACTGTGCAGCTTGCCCAAGGCAACACAGGTGGCAGGATACATAGCCCAGTCAGCCACACATGCTCCGAGTGATCTCAGCTGGCTGTCTCCTGAGAGGAATAGTGGGGTTCAAATTTCCAGCCCTTTTTTCACAAGCAGGCACTTCAATCCACTGAGCTATACCAGCCGTAATCTTACATATTGTTTATATTACATGTTTGGCCTTTCTAAGGCCCTGGTCACAAGAGGAAAATGTTTTCTCGTTCTTTTAATACTTTCCATACCTCTGTTGTACTGAATTGTGGGCACGTGGTTTACATCCCAGGATGAATGTCCCAAGAACTTTTAGCAGTACCGATTTATTTCTTCCTATTTGAATCATTGCGGCCAGCTACGCCATGGTACCAGTTTATTTTCTCTCTTGCTTCAAGGGGCAATTTAGCTCCTTGATTTGTGTGAGCACACTTGACTCCCCCCCCCCCCCCGCATAGCTTTCCTCCTCTCCCGTGCACCCACAGCTATCTTTTCCAGCCCCTTTCATTCCAGTCACAGTGAACCCCATGCGGGGTGTGTGTGGAAATTAGAGGGAACATTGAACGTGAAGGGGTTTCTGTTTAGGAAAGTGTCCCTCTATTGCACTGGCTGCTCCTGCAGGAATGCATTGCACACAATGGACTGGCGATAACCCCACCAGGTGACATTGGCATATCAACGTTTCAATGTATCTTCCCACAGGAAAGAAAAAATTATTACTTGCCAGTAATGTAATGTATCCATTTTGAAGGAAATCAACCCTGAGTGCTCACTGGAAGGACAGATCCTGAAGCTGAGGCTCCATTACTTTGGCCATCTCATGAGAAGAGAAGACTCCCTGGAAAAGACCCTGATGTTGGGAAAGAGTGAAGGCAAGAGGAGAAGGGGATGGCAGAGGACGAGATGGTTGGACAGTGTCATCGAAGCTACCAACATGAATTTGACCCAACTCCGGGAGGCAGTGGAAGACAGGAGGGCCTGGCGTGCTCTGGTCCATGGGGTCACGAAGAGTCGGACACGACTTAACGACTAAACAACAACAATGTAATGACACCCCCTCTCTGGTGACATACTTTTACCAACTTATTGATGTATTGGGCACAAAAAAAATATGTGTGCACTGCAGTAATGGCGGCCACCTTCCTGGCTTTGATTCTGAAAAGAAGTGGAGCAGGTCGTGCACACATGCAATCCTGGTAAGGAATGCACCAGTACAACAAAGGTACAAAATAACACACCCCTCCTGGTGATGGGGAAATGTTCCACAGTTACACCGCTAGCCAGGAAAATGTCTCAGTCTTCACTCTGCATCATGTGACCAGAAAAAAAAAGTAACAAACTAAGTGGGGGACAACTAGAGAACATTTCCCTCATGTGACCAGGACGTAGCTCTCATTAGTTAAGCTTTACTGGAGATGGAAGACTACTTTGATATAGGAATGGAGGTGGAACAGTACTACCCCCCACCTTAATAGCCTGCCAAGTCTCATTGACACAGATGCTGTTAATTCATGCTTCTCTTTTGCTGAAGCCAAAGAGGCAGAGTACAGCACCCTTTGTGCTGTCTTGGGCCCAGAGGCTAAACGTTGCTGACCCCTATACTTAGTAATCCTTAGAAAGCATAAATTAGGAATTGAAGCCAGGATGTGTCTGTGAAGCTGACCAGTTAAAGCAGGGGCAGTAGATAATGAATGACATTTCAAGTACCTATTTACAGTCTGAATTGCAGCGTTGTTTTCTTTCCTTAAGCCTGTAACCACAACAGGTACTCATCACATCAGTATAATGCATTTGGACTCCAGTTGAACAGATTTGTGTATGCCTCAGTGAATTTTTAATGTCATTAAAGGCTTCAAATGAGAGGAGACATTCAATAAATTAGAGCAGCAAAACCATCCAAAGAAGAACATCACTCTCTAGAAACCCAGTACTCACTAGAGGTTATAAGAATGACAACATTTGGGGAAAATGTTATGCCTTCCAATAATATTAGTTTTCCCCTTTTATTTTTGTTAACATTACATCTTGTTTAGCAAGCTTTTCAAACTAACCAGTGGATTCATTTTAGATGGTGTATTAAACATGAGGTACTGCTCAGCAGATTCCACGGAACAGCATTTATCTTCTCATGCCAATATGCAATAGGTGCCAGAGTAAACCCAAGAGTCAATGTTTAGTTTTAGGAATTACTTGATGGCCAGATTGCAAGTCATATTTAACACATAATGGGTGATGCATATTGTTTTGTAAAGCTTTGGAAGCTATGGGAAGTGCATGATCTGGATTGGGCCATGGGGGTACACAGAGAATGCTTTTAAGTTTTTCCCCTCCTCTTGTGGTCTGGATAATTGGTGCCATCCCTAAAGCTGTTATTTGATAACAGGATGGAAGCAGCTGTTGCCTTCCCTTTCAGCACCTTCAGGGCCATAACAAGAAAACTTGATGCCTGAGGCAAAGGGCAACACTTTGCCCTTCTTCATTCTGTGTATCAAAGCTGACTTGAGTGGCAGTTGAATCTCAGTTCAACATTGGCAACAGGATATCATCCTCCAGCATACCCAAGGGCAGAAAGCTAGTTTAGGAGATACAAGAAGTCTGTGTGGCAATCACAGCTTTATCCTCTAAGACAGCCCTTGTAGGAACGGCTCCCAGACCTCCGGCCTTAGATGCTCTTGGACTACAAGGCCCACAAGTTCTAGCTAGCACAGCCAGTGGCTTCTGGGAGTTATAATCCTAGAACATCTGGTACACCAAGTTTTAAAACCACCTACTTAGAGGAAGTAGTGGAGGAGATGGCATTCCAGTGGAACTATTTCTAGGGGACTGGAATGCTAAAGTAGGGAGTCAAGAGATAAAAGGAACAACAGGTAAGTTTGGCCTTGGAGTTCAGAACGAAGCAGGGCAAAGGCTAATAGAGTTCTGTCAAGAGAACAAGCTGGTCATCACAAACACTCTTTTCCAACAACACAAGAGGCGACTCTACACATGGACATCACCAAATGGGCAATACCGAAATCAGATTGATTATATTCTCTGCAGCCAAAGATGGAGAAGCTCTATACAGTCAGCAAAAACAAGACCTGGAGCTGATTGTGGCTCTGACCATCAGCTTCTTATAGCAAAATTCAAGCTTAAACTGAAGAAAGTAGGAAAAACCACTGGGCTAGTCAGGTATAATCTAAACCAAATCCCTTATGAGTACACAGTGGAAGTGAAGAACAGATATAAGGAACTAGATTGGGTGGACACAGTGCCTGAAGAACTATGGATGGAGGCTCGTAACATTGTACAGGAGGCAGCAACAAAAACCATCCCAAAGAAAAGGAAATGCAAGAAAGCAAAGTGGCTGTCCAACGAGGCCTTACAAATAGCAGAGAAGAGAAGGGAAACAAAATGCAAGGGAGATAGGGAAAGTTACAGAAAATTAAATGCGGACTTCCAAAGAATAGCAAGGAGAGACAAGAGGGCCTTCTTAAATGAACAATGCAAAGATATAGAGGAAAACGATAGAAAGGGAAAAACCAGAGATCTGTTCAAGAAAATTGGAGCCATTAAAGGAACATTTTGTGCAAAGATGGACATGATAAAGGACAAAAATGGTAGGGACCTAACAGAAGCAGAAGACATCAAGAAGAGGTGGCAAGAATACACAGAGGAATTATACCAGAAAGATCTGGATGTCCCGGACAACCCAGATAGTGTGGTTGCTGACCTTGAGCCAGACATCCTGGAGAGCGAAGTCAAGTGGGCCTTAGAAAGCATGGCTAACAACAAGGTCAGTGGAGGAGATGGCATTCCAGTGGAACTATTTAAAATCTTAAAAGATGATGCTGTTAAGGTGCTACACTCAATATGCCAGCAAGTTTGGAAAACTCAGCAGTGGCCAGAGGATTGGAAAAGATCAGTCTACATCCCAATCCCAAAGAAGGGCAGTGCTAAAGAATGCTCCAACTACCGTACAATTGCACTCATTTCACATGCTAGCAAGGTTATGCTCAAAATCCTACAAGGTAGGCTTCAGCAGTATGTGGACCGAGAACTCCCAGAAGTACAAGCTGGATTTCGAAGGGGCAGAGGAACTAGAGACCAAATTGCTAACATGCGCTGGATTATGGAGAAAGCCAGAGAGTTCCAGAAAAACATCTACTTCTGCTTCATTGACTATGCAAAAGCCTTTGACTGTGTGGACCACAGCAAACTATGGCAAGTTCTTAAAGAAATGGGAGTGCCTGACCACCTTATCCATCTCCTGAGAAATCTATATGTGGGACAGGAAGCAACAGTTAGAACTGGATATGGAATAACTGATTGGTTCAAAATTGGGAAAGGAGTACGACAAGGCTGTATATTGTCTCCCTGCTTATTTAACTTATATGCAGAATACATCATGCGGAAGTCTGGACTGGAGGAATCCCAAGCCGGAATTAAGATTGCTGGAAGAAATATCAACAACCTCAGATATGCAGATGATACCACTCTGATGGCAGAAAGTGAGGAGGAATTAAAGAACCTCTTAATGAGAGTGAAAGAGGAGAGCGCAAAAAATGGTCTGAAGCTCGACATCAAAAAAACTAAGATCATGGCCACGGGCCCCATCACCTCCTGGCAAATAGAATTTTTATTTATTTATTTATTTATTTATTCGACTTTTATCCCACCCTTTTAGACAAAGTCTACTCAGAAGGGGAAGATATGGAGGCAGTGACAGAGTTTACCTTCCTGGGCTCCACGATCACTGCAGATGGTGACAGCAGCCATGATATTAAAAGACGCCTTCTTCTTGGGAGGAAAGCGATGAGAAACCTAGACAGCATCTTAAAAAGCAGAGACATCACCTTGCCGACAAAGGTCCGCATAGTCAAAGCTATGGTTTTTCCAGTAGTGATGTATGGAAGTGAGAGCTGGACCATAAAGAAGGCTGACCGCCGAAGAATTGATGCTTTTGAATTGTGGTGCTGGAGGAGACTCTTGAGAGTCCCCTGGACTGCAAGGAGATCAAACCTATCCATTCTGAAGGAAATCAACCCTGAGTGCTCACTGGAAGGACAGATCCTGAAGCTGAGGCTCCAATACTTTGGCCATCTCATGAGAAGAGAAGACTCCCTGGAAAAGACCCTGATGTTGGGAAAGTGTGAAGGCAAGAGGAGAAGGGGACGACAGAGGATGAGATGGTTGGACAGTGTCATCGAAGCGACCAACATGAATTTGACCCAACTTCGGGAGGCAGTGGAAGACAGGAGGGCCTGGCGTGCTCTGGTCCATGGGGTCACGAAGAGTTGGACACGACTAAACGACTAAACAACAACAACTTAGAGGAACATCTGGAGGACTGCCACTGGCACCCCCAACATCCATTGTCAGAGGTGGTTGCTTCATTTTGCCCAATGGTAGGGTTGGGCTGGCCATGCGGGTCTTTCATTTAATCAGTCACAAATGATTTGATTAACATCATGGCGAGAATCCTAGTGGTATTGCCTAAGTTTTGTATAACTTTCCACAGCTAATTGCAGTTGATTGAAGGGGCAATGACATGCATCTCAGTTAAGTAATCAGGCAATTGACCAGGCATGTGACTGAGACATGCCCCAGCAGCTTGTCAGTTAGCCACTAGTAAAGAACATCATCAAGATTCCGGCCAATGTGTAATTTGACCCTCAATAGACTGCAGCTGAATGGTGAGCACCTGCTTAATAAGGAAAAGGTTAAAGAGAATTGGCGTTGCCATTCATAGTAGAATAAAGCTGAATACTTAACCTTTTTAAGCAGATGGAATAAGTTTGTGTTTCACTTCTTTAGTCTCTTTTCCAAGGTTTTCAGAATGTGAAATAGGCTGATACACTGACCTATTTACTCTGATTTATCAGCTGTTTATTGAAAGAGAAAGAGAGGAAATGAGGGAGAGAGAGAAAGGGAAAAGACATGCAGCAAAAGATAAATGTGATAAGATTGGCAAACTACTGTTGAACCAATGGGACTTTAAGTGAAGCTCAACAAGTTTGCAAACTAAATCCAAGGTAAAATTGAATCAGTTTGTTCCTCATCAATTTCTCTCTTATACATGAGTAAAGTACTGGCTACAGGAAAACAAGGAATCTCATAGGACTTTTTAGACTTGAAGTTACTCAGCTGAATTTACTGTGGCTTGCTTCTGAATAGACAAACATGGGGTTGCACCTGGTAGCTATTGCTTAATTTGAGCTTTCCTGGACAAGCCCACTTCCTCTTATGTCTGGGGAAGTGGCCTTGTTCATGAAAACTCACATTTAAATATAGCAGTTAGTCTTTAAGGTGCCACAACATTTTTTGTCTTATTTTTTATTTTTCTTTTGTTTTTGGCCTGATATGCTAGCATAGATTAACACAGCTATCTCTTCTAAAACTATCTCATACAGGTTTTCTTGGGGGAATAAGGCTATTGAACCAATAAAGCATGTATAGGGTTGTGCTGTAAATGTAGGATTTGTCTGTATTATTGAGCTCAGTTACTCATGTATTTCATGAAGTAGGTTCCACTCTATGAAAACCTAAGCAGCAATAAATCTACCAGTATTTAAAGTGCTACAAGACTCCGTGTTCCTTCTTTTTGTAGTTTTTAATGAAACCAAATATTTGGAATGCGGAAAAACAGTTACGGGCAAGAATAAATTGTAATCTTCAGAAAGGCATTTTTGTCACCATGATGAGTTTCAGTTTGCCTTTTTTTAAAAAAAGAAAAGAAAATCTCTTTAAAAGAAAATCAAAGGTCAGTTCCTAGTTTAATAGCCTTTGTTGCCGAAATTAAGAGATTGAGCAGATAACTTGCAAGTGCAACCTTTATCACACTGCTTGTAAATGCCTTATTTTATATATGTTTGAATTTGAACTAATGTATAGTATACATTCTGTGCTCTAAATGTACTGCAGTTAGACCACTGTTTGGAAGTGTCTAAACATCTAAGTAATCTTGCTCAGTATGCACCAGAAAGTTATTTTTCCCTTCCCTTTTTTATTTTATAAAGGATCCTGTACAACCTAAATGTTTGCCCTCCCTTACCAATAGTGTGAAACTGGAACTCGGGAAGACTCAGTAGACTAACTATACTTTGTTCTTTGGTGCCTTATTGTCTTCATTCCATTTTGTTGCTGCATTTTCCTCTTTTACTGTTGTACCATCTCTGCCTTGGTATTTTCCAATGCTTGGAAGCAACTAGTTACTTGTAATTAACTCCCTTTTCCTGTAGCAAAGGCATAACTACATTGCATAATGATTGCAACTGAGAGATCACAAGTTAAGGATCACAACTGTATTTCCTACTCTCATAAAGTTTTGTATCCAGGCATGCAAATCCTTCAAAACCGCACACCTAAGAAATTGGATATGCAAATGTGTTTATCTCTCAATGTCCAATATCAAAAGAAGGCTAGATTGCAAAGCATGGATAGAAGCAAGCTCAGTTTAAACAGCATTTCACCTCTAATGGGAACTCTGCTTCTAATGACATGTTACCTGTATTGTCTAGCTTGCCCTTTGCTCCTTTTGCACAGTAACTAATACTTTTGATAGTTATGGGATATGGTCTCAGTCAATAGTGGAAGAAGATCATCACATGGTTCAAGTGCTCTGCCTTTAGCTGCTGTCTCATACTCTCTTTTGGATGTTGAGACAGGGTGAGATGGATTGGAGAAGATTGTGTTTTGAATTTGTATCACAGCTCAAAGGCTTGTGTGATGTGCAGATTTTGTTTAGAAACTAACTATAAGGCAGCTGTTCTAAATTCTGAGAAATGGTAAGTACAATGCTAACTAAAATGGTAAGTATGTTCTTGGATTGTGGAACTATGATGACAGTTAATTACTTTTTAGCAGTAGGCTTTCTAAACTGTGATATCTAATCCCATTGTTATCACATGCTGCTACCAGCATTTATGCAATGCCATGTTTGGAGCTGTCATGCACTGAAACATCTGCAAAACGAAGAGCACTCATTCCAGTGTAAACCATAAGGTGGCAAGTCTTGTGTTTGTTTTGGGACCAATAAAGACAGCAGTGGCAGATCAGTAACCAACAGAAGGCAGGAAAGACTAGGAGGCAATTATGAGGACAATAGAGGACAATAGATCTATCTAGAAGTGTTTGGGTACCCAAAATTATTTAGTAGAAATGTAAGATGTTCTGCATGGTTTGCTAGAAGGTGCCAATAAAAACTGGGACCATAGGAACGTGTGCAAGAAGGGTTAGAGTTCTTCTGCATGACAGTGCTGATTACAATTATTCTGCCTTCCAGCAGGTAATTTGACTGGAGGAGGGGGAAAGATTCTGATGAAGCTACTGGAAAATGTTCTTCCAAGCCAAATACGTGGGATGGGGTTTGGTGGGGTGGGGGAGTTAACATTACAAGAGAAAAGGGCTGTCTCCTTGCAGACGTAGTCCAGATCAGATTTCCCATGGATATATTAAAGTTTAGAAAAAAAAGATGCATGCAATTTTCACATTATGCATTTAGTGTTGTGCAATTTGACCCCAATTTTTAAAATAACCTAAACTGGCCATTCTTCCAGTATTAACAGCATCTAACCTACTTTATGTGTCTTTAAAAATGCAAACAGTTGGTCTGGAAAGAAGGCTTGCAGTGATACTATAGCGGACCAAGATCAGTTTCAAAACCTAGTGGAAATTCTGACCAGAGACAATTGTGACTCAGAAGATCTTTCACTCCATTAAAAGAAGAACAACAGCAACAACACACACAGCTCCCCGCCCCCTGATTAAACGACAGGTTTTAAATTGCTAAGGTAAAAGGAACTATAGTGATGCCTCCCCAATCATAGATAAACATCAGCTACTTCTGAAGTGCTACATTGTGTGCTAAGTAATGACTCATTTTGTGTATTGTTCTCTGCATGCGGAAAAGCAGAGAGAGTCAACCTTATCCACAGGATCCTGTTACATTTATAAGTTCCTCTCATTCCAAGGGAGAGACATTGTGGCACAATTGGTGCAGCCACAAACAAAGAGGGCAATGCCCACGTCTCTGCAAGGCATAAATTTGCAAATATGTTTAGTTCTTAATAGTTTAATAGCCTTTGTTCCCGAAATGTACTTGAGCACTCAGTTGGTTAACAAAATATGGCTCTGGTGCTTTCATGTAACCTTTTTTTGTTTTTGTTATTGACAGGCTGAAGGATAAAATAAAGCAGCAACAATGACATCTGTTAAATCCTTTCTAGAGATGGGCACAAACTGCAGATGCCGCGGTTCATGCCGGTTCATCCCTCCGGCCGCATAGCTGTTCCACAAGCCCCCCAGCTTCCCAGCCCTTCCTCCTCAGGCAGGCACCCCCTCAGAGGAAGTGCAAAGCTACCTCTGAGGGGGGTGCCTGCCGGAGGCGGCAGGGCTGCGAATCTGTGCCGTTGCCTCTGAGTATCCACCCGCTGGAGGAGGCCAGGCTGGGAAGCCAGGGTGCCCAAGGAACAGCTGGGCAGCCGGAGGGACAAACCAGCATGAACCGCCAAACCGTAGTTTGTGCCCATCTCTAGTCCTTTCACATTCTTACTTGAACATTCAGGTAGTTTCCTTTTCTTCATTCGGTTCCGAAGCAATCTAAGGGTGCTTCTGGAGTGGAAGGGTCAGTCACAGGGTGTTGTCATTGTCCAGGTGATGCCTGAATGTGTTCACAGTCTTCGTGTGTGTGTGTGTCTGTGTGTGTGTGAGAGAGAGAGCAAATGGGAGAAAGTTCTTACATGAAGCCAGACACTTCAAATAGCCATCCTTCGGAACAGCTGCCTTTCAGTGGGTAGGCAGAAGCGGAGTTTAAAGACAGCAGCAGATAGTAAGGGAAATCAGGCTGTGAACTGCAGTGTCGCAGTGCCTTTTGCATCGTGATAAGCTCTTCAGGTTGCCCAGTCTGGAGGATGCCTGTAAAGTTTCCAGGCCAGATTTAATAAAAGCGATCAGCATTGCAACAGGACCTGCTGGTTCATTGGGCCCAGAAAGGACGTGGCCTCGGGCTTCTTGAGAGTAGACTGAGCTTCTCTGCAATCCCTAATCATATTGAGAGACTTGAATGTTGCTTTTAGAAAACAATTAGTTAGGGTTATTATTAGCTCTCTAACCAAAGTAGCTAGTTACCACCGCAGTTAGAACTGGAAGACACTTCCTGTGGCTCATACAGTCCCATCTTTTGCAAGCAGCAGGAAATGCTCTTAAAGAATTTCCTAACATCCCTTCGTAATAAACGTCATTATTCCAGCAAATTAAGCATTACTATTCCAGAAATAACTTCACAGCTAGAACTGGGATTTGCCATAAGAAGGCATCCAGTTTCTTCTTCTGCTCCACCTGAATTCAACTAAGTTGAACTAATGAAAGGATGATCCTGGCTCTTTAAAAGGCCTCTGGTAGCAAAGATTTTGCAAGTCCCCAGGCTGTGTATATTGCTCCACCATCCTTCCAGTCAGAAACTTTTTTCTAATGCCCAACTCACATCTTTCTGAGTTTTGCAAAGATACTGCTCAAAGAGAAAGAGAGGAAATGGATTGCTAAAATACAGATTTGCATATAATCTACAATGCTAATTTATAGCGACAGATGCAAATTCAGAAAGTACTACTAACATTTGAATAAAAATACAGTACATCTCATCTTATCACACTGGTGAAGACTGTGAGTTGTTTATGCTTGCTCAGTCTGCTGCCGAGCTGCTAATTCTTAATGGCACAACTTCATGACTCCTCAGCTCCCTTCCTATTGGTCTTTATTTTTAAATACAGTGGACCCTCGACTTACAGACGGCTCGACCTGCAGACTTTTCGAGTTACAGACTTCTCTGGCCGCAAAATTTAGGTTCGACTTGTGTCCGGAGAATCGACCTACAGACCGGAAAATCAAACAAAATGGACCAAAAACGGCAGGTTACGGATTAATCGGTTTTCAATGCATTGTAGGTCAATGGATCCTCGACCTACAGACTTTTCGACCTGCAGCCACCGTTCCAATACGGATTAATTCCGTAAGTCGAGGGTCCACTGTAGGAGTTTTCTGAGCAGCCTTCTAAATAGAGTGATGTCTCTCTCATAAGATGTATCTTTTGTAAAGTAGGTTACCACCACGGCCAGCCTACTTCTACATGCACTTTTAATGGCAAGGCGAATAAGAGCAAACAGAGTCTCATTACTAATCAGAGGAAATTTCTCTTCAGTCACCTTCCTCATGGGCTCTTCTCCAATATCTGAAAGTAGGATTGGTATCACTTTACCTGCTATGTAAAGGATGACATGCCAGTTCAGACCTCTTTAGTCTCTGCATCTACATGTGTTAGAGTAACTCAGGAAGCAAGTATCATAATGACTGGTGGTTTGAGAGGGGTTTTTAAATGGACTGTTGTGCTCTATTGTTTCAAATGTGTTTTAATATTGATCTTAGCTACTATTTTAATACAATACTTTAATTCTTTTAAAATATTTGTATACTTGCTATTTTTAGCTTTTAAAAACAGTTTTAATGATGTAAGCCTCCTTGAGTCCTTTTGGGAAGAAAGGCAGGATAGAAATATTTTAAATAAATAAATAAATAAATAAATACAGTTTTTATAAACCTTTCTTGTCTTTATTTATATCAGAGCATTGCACAATTTAAAATTATGGATGTAGATGAAATATAAACAAATTTAAAATGTTAAAATGATTAGACTATTCTATTAAGCTGCGTGTATATCAACATCACTTTTTAAACCACCTAATATACCATTTAAGTAGTCTAATATGAAAAACCAAAGCACTCACTTTTTGATTGGAGATTTCAACAGCCACATTTAGGACTATGAACATGAAAATGGCGAAGCCATTATAAAATGTGTGGAATCCCATTCAGTGTGCCTTACGCATGATCCTAAACTACCAAGTTCATTTAACAGTGGCAGGTGGAAGAGAGGCTACAATCCAGATCTAATTTTTGTTAGAGCCTAGGGATTAACAGTGCATTCAAAGTGTAGGTGTTCTAATCCCAAACTCTCAGCACAGAGACATTCCATGTCAGATCTACTCAGCCACCCAACCTCAATCTATACCATGCTATAGGAGGTATAATTTCAAAACGTCCACCTGCAAAAAAATGCTAGATGCAGCTGTGCTTCAGATTGTCCTTCAACCACAGAACCATGATTAACTTGTGACTTCCATGTTCTTGTGCCTCTGTTCCAAGAGGGTGCTGGACCAACCACATCTCAGGTCTCACTCTGCCTAATACTTAAATTATATTTCACACTTCGAAGAAAATCCTTTACAAATCTGGAAGATGTCAACAATGTCAACTCTCTGTCACATGGAATCTTTTCCGAGGTTAGATAAACTGCTTACGATAAACTCCTTCCTTACTGCACGTATTTTTAGAAAGGTTTACAGCAAAATGCCATTTGTGCTGATTTCTTTCTGGCAAAATAAAAAAGTTTCACAAATTAAACATGGCTCTTCCTATCTCCTTTGTATCCTGCAAAGTAAAATGTATTGTATTATGCAAAACAAGCCATTAAAAAGAAGTACACAGCGATTTCTAAGCTCTTTTACTCTAGTGATCTCCATGCCACCAAATAAAATATGCTTTACTGGCAAGAAACCAGATTATTATTATTTATATGCAAACAATCATTTATTTTCATTTTGAACCAGACACAATTATTTAGATAACTGGTGGTGAAAGCAAGTAAATTTCCACCCCAACAGTTTGTGCTTCTACCTGAGCAGAAAACACAAGCAATTTGGATAATGCATTATGTGCCTCCCAAAGTAATCTCCCTGTTCCTGGCTTTCAGTGAGGATTTGGAATTAAATCACTGTGAAGGAAGGTATTAGGGTGGAGAAAAGAGAAACACATTTGTATGGGACCAGCATGAATGCCGCTCTGCGTATTCTCTTTGGTGATAGTAGCCAGAGCAGAAAATCTTACACAGAATGATAGCGAATGTGCTTTTCTGAATATTTTAAAACAGGTGTTACAGCAAACATATTGTGACTGGCTTTGTACATCACACTTCACTGAAGGTCACATGCACAGTTGTTTTCAGGGAAACTGGAGGTCATTAGAACTGTAGTTCACATAACCTCCGGGCCTCCTTGAATGCTCCTCTTGATTTTGGTTCTGCAGCTACACCAGAATTCCCCTGATTGTGTTTGCTCATCAAAATGTCTGAACTCGGCACTCTAGCTTCTTTCTTCTCCACCAAGCCAGAGAAAAAACTTGCTGTTTGTTTTAATTCTCCTACTCTGGCTGATTGTGGGAGAGGCAAGATTGTCGGGTTCCGATTTCATGGCAAACAAACCATCAACAAACAAATGACAGTTGTAATCATGGTCTCATACCTTTGCCATAGGCTCCAGAGTTTGAGAAACAAAAGTTGCAGATAGACGTGCTCCCCTCTCCTTCTTCAGCAGTTTGCCTCCTAGAAGGGTTTGGAGTGGGGGGAGAGAGAAAGTTGCATGTGCTCCATAAATTAGAGGAAGAGTGAGAATTGGTTGACTTCCCAGCAGTTGCTGGACTGCAAATCCCATCGGTTCCAGCCAGTGTAGGCAACAGCATGGGGGGGGGGGGGGGAGGATGCAGTTCAGCAACATTTGAGCCACCACACATTACTCGTTCCTTTTGTTAGAGCTAACATACCGTTCCCCAAAAAGCCATTGTGTGATTCATGGTAAAAGTGAAACATGTTGAACAGGTGTGGTCTTGTATTTTAAAATAATGTAGTACATCAAAACAGAACTATAATAACACCACAGAATGGGAATGGCAGAGGATAATGTTTAGTTCTCTGTTTCACAGATGATGCAATACGCCATGGCCATCTTAAGCACCCGGTCTCCCCTTGCACAATCATTGCACCCAGGATCTAACATTGCGTAGGTACGCTATCAATACCAAATAGAAAGTATGGGTGTCTTTGAAGGTCCTTTATTACAGCACCAAAGCAAAGGGTGACATGTCGCACAATCAGACACCATCCCTTCCTCTTTTTTTGGTGGGATACCAACCTGTAAGCTAATCATCTGAAAGATCAATTGAAAATTGTGCTCATTATAGATAATCCAATCGTTCAGAAAATGGTTTTGAAAACATTGAGTTTTCTCTTTCCCTTGATCAATAAAAAACCTCAGAGAAAGGTTAAATTTAAGATGTTACTGAGGAGAATGATATTGTTGTATAACTAGTTTTAGATGACACATTTTTTGAAACAAAAAGTTAATTAAGGCTCCAATTAAAAAAAATATTCATGTGCACAGGAAATGACCTTCCCTTTGGCGTTTGTTGGGATAGGGAACAATTCATTGTCAGGTATGCTCATGAAGGCAAGCCCCAAATCCCATATTTGTGGAACTGGATAGAGATGACAACATGCAGGAAACCCGATTTCTCCATACTTCTCACCTGTGATGGCTCAGAAGATATGGGTTTTTCTTTTCTTCTTTCATTCCCTCCCACCCCAACACATATAACTAAGTGAAAGCCTGAGGAAAAAATAGACCAGAGGTTTATTAGACCTGAAACATTTTAACATTTTAAATTCTCTGCTTCAAGAAGCTATTTGATGTGCTTATTGAGGGCTGCCATTTATGAAGGGGTGAAGTGTAGAGAAAGTACACGCTAAATAACACAAAGGAGAAACTAAAACACCCATAACTCTGTAGCATCAATGAACTGGCTCTTTACCTTCATTATAACATGGCCTAAGGCCTGGGGGTTATACTAGGTTTTTGTTCCTAAACTCAGTAATGAACTTTGAAGTTGTACTGTAATAATGAAGGTTATTAAAATGGATTTAACTGCTATGTTTATAAGAGGCCTGTATCAAAGAACACAGTATATGTATGCATTAAAAAGTTGCATTTATTATTTTTTAAAGTGGGAAGGTGTTGTGTTAAGCAGAACATATGGGCAAAGAGGGCATTCTTTCAGGCTCATTGCCCCTATTTGTTTGTGGCGGCTGGTGCCGAGCCGCTTGCAAACAAACAGATGGCACTGGATGACTATTTTGAGGAATGTCTGCATTCTGGTGGAATTCTTTTCTTGTGCATTGTCCCAATAGCAGAGTCTTTTGTACCGTCCTGTGCTAATTTGTTAAAATGAATTTTTTCGGAATGCCATCTAATCCTATTGCCATAGCTACAACTAAGAAATCGAAGACAGCCGTGCGGAGCTGAAAATAGCTGACTTGCTACATGGGAAAAGGACTCATTCGTATGCAAAGCTCTGTGCTCAAATACAGCCTCTTATTCAAAGGACAATTAGAAGTTTGATCTTTGGAAGCATGACCTTCTAGTGCTTTCTGTTTGCAACTAGTCTGAGGCTTTAAAGAAGGGATTGAACGAAGCCTGCTTGCCCCTCCCCCCGAAAAAAGCTGGATGGGGGGGGGGGACACACTGGTGAACCTCTGCTTACTATACATAATTTTTTAAATGATTGATGCTAAGAAAAGAACTATTTGCACAATATACTCCTTCCTTCCCAGAGAATTGCACACAGACTGTGGTGGAATTCCAGTGTGGACATGCTGCAGAACTGATTCACAGAAGGAAAGAGTTCAGTGAGCTTTCTGAGAAAATATATTTTCTAACACTTCCCTTAAAAGCCAGAAGCCTGGGGGACAGACCTAAGTTTAAAAGTCAGGCATTTGTTTCTTCTGTCTCTAAACTCTGGTAGTGGCAAGATTTTACCTTAAGAGCTTGGTTTTCAACATTGCCTGGAGGATACGGAAAAGAAAGTGCCATGAGCTGAGATGGGAATTCCATCCGCTAGGCAGACGATGGTGCTCACCTGGCGGAAGGTTGAGCTGGAAGGCCTCATGGCCTGGGACAGGCTGAGCTTCGATCTAGTTTCCCGTTGGAAAAGCAAGATGCCTTGGTGCTTACTGGAAACTTCCAGAATGGAGAATTCTGAGATTTGGAGTGGAAAAAAACAACAACAAATGCATGTGCTTAGAAAATGCTAACATACTCTTTTATGTATACTTTAGAAAAGTGCTTCAGGGGAAATTTAATACAATTATTTGAAGGCATTGTGAGCATCTCTTTATACATGAAGGATGCTAGGGATAAAAGTAGAAATATTCTTTCCCATGATAGACAATGATGGCCTTCTAGAGTTTTTAACCTCCCAAATGCATTAGTCCTAGTCAGCACAGCCAGAAATGAGAAATTGTGGGAGCTGCAGTCCAAAGACATCTAGAGGGCTGTAGCTGCCCACACTTGTTCCAGCCTATGTGGCCATTAAAAAACAAACAAACAGTAAGTGACCTCAAATGTTTTTATTCGTAATGAAGCCTCTCCTGAAGAAAAAGCAGTATGCATCCCAGATGAGAGTTTCCTCCGCATTATGTATCAGCAAAGTTCTGACTTCCATTTTATGAATTGCACTGATGATGAACTCTGTCCAACTACATTTGGGAGTCAGACCCCTCATCTCAAAAACAACAGGGTTTTTTGTTTTATTTTTATTTTTTTAATAGGATATACCCTGTTTCCCCGAAAATAAGACCGAACCTGAAAATAAGCCCTAGTATGATTTTTCAGGATGCTCGTAATATAAGCCCTACCCCCAAAATAAGCCCCAGTGAAGTGAAACCCCACCCTCCATCATTGTGCAACAACCAGAAGAAGATGACATAACTGTATTTGAATAAATGTAGATTGTTGTACATGAAAAAAATAAAACATCCCCTGAAAATAAGCCGTAATGCATTTTTTGGAGCAAAAATTAATATAAGACCCGTCTTATTTTCAGGGAAACACGGTAGATTTGATCCACCTGGAATTTGTGCCAGGCTTTTATTATGTGCTTTGGTCCTGCAGGGGCCACTTTCAACCACCTCAATCTCTCCCCCCCCCCCCCGCCAAGGGAAGAGAAATGACAATGCCCAGGAGAAAAGGTTGCTACACATTCTGAGACACCAACATTACATTTTTAAAGAGGGAGCATTCAATATTTATGTACCGGCTTGGAGAAAGAGAAATGCTCTAAGGTATTACTATCACAGTTTGAGCAACTTTGATAGCCAGACAACTGTGGGGGTTTTTCCAGCCTTGGAAATATCATTTTCTTGCTATGACTTCAGATCAGGTAGACAAATACATTCCACCACCCCTGACCTCCTTGCTGGGTTTCAAATACTTCTGTTTACTTCTGGTGAAATTACAATAGACCAACTGGAGCTGCTTAGTGCTAGCCTCCCGTTGTTTTGTAATGGTCCAAAATGAAGCCAGCATGTTCATGTATTCAGGTTGGCCAATACTATATACACATTTCAGGTGAATAATGTGTGGAGTCAACTCTGTTTGACTAGGATGGATTCTGCCAGTTAAGGCCTTTTGCCAGGGTCTGTGTGTGGAATGTCATGATTGTTATTCACAGGGCTGCCAATGAACGCCAGAAAAAGCAAATTAAGGTGCTAAGAGAACTGTGCCTAATGTGATGTACAACTTAAAACTAAGGGATGTTGCATTAAGTGAGAAATTAGCTAAATACTTTAATTCCACAGACACTTACCTTTGTGTCCCTCCATCAAATTTTAATATGACATTCAAAGAACCTGTGGGAAAGAAACATTGACTATTTTTTTCCTGTCTTAGTCACAACAAAAATTAGGGAACTAATATTTTCAAGTATGTGAGATTTATCAAATTACGTATCTTGCTTTGCTTCTTCACAATAATTAAATCATGCAGATACACAAATCTGAAGGAAGTGAGTGGGAAACCTAAGCAGGTGTTTGGATCTCCACGGGAGGTTGTGTAGGCTTTTCCAACTGATTTTTTTTTTTGTAGCACTTTGCATCGACTATCTGTACATATATGAACTTTTAAAAGGGGCTTAAAATGAGCAATTTACTCATGGTGCACACCGTGTAAATAAGAAGCTGACCTATTGATGTCTATGTACATAGTAAGGAAAAGGGTTAGGTTCCCGGGATGGAGCTCAGTTCACAAAACATTCCCCATGGTGGAAAGGGAGGGGAGGCCATTTGATCACGTCTCTCCTTCTCCCAGCATATCCCTGTGCCCCTAAATTTCTCTGGATGTTTCGAGTACTCCCCAGAACAACATGAGCTGCATGGGGGAGGAAAGGCTGTGGTAAATTGTCTCATTTTCTGTGAAAGGGCTTATGGAATAAGCCAAGATTGTCCTTGTGTATATTTCAAACAAAAATTGATTCGTTTGAAATGTGGTGCTGGAGGATAGCTTTGCAGATACCCAGGACTGCCAGAAATGTAAACAAGTGGGTCCTAGAACAAATCAAGCCTGAACTATCTCTGGAAGCAAAAATGTTGAAACTGAGGTTGTTCTACTTTGGGGACATCATGAGAAGGCAGGATTCTCTGGAAAAGACAATAATGCTGGGAAAGGTGGAAAGCAGGAGGAAAAGAGGAAGACCAAGTACAAGATGGACTGACTCCCTAAAGGAACCACAGGCTTGAGTTGATAAGACCTGAACAGGGCAGTTGAGGGCAGGCCTTTTTGGAGATCGCTCATTCAGAGGGTCACTATAACTCAGGGGCGACTTGATGGCACATAACAACAACACAGCAACAGTTTTTTGGAGGTGGGATGAGGCAAATGTACAGAGTGGTATGTGAGTATAATTTCCATGCATTCCATAATTTCCAGTGTCTCTCTTTGTGTACATTAAAATAATAAAGTTGGGATTTGGGGGCAACCTGCTTGCCTCCATGTAAAATGCCCCTGTGTTTGTGGAAGGGTACCTCAGGATCCTTTGAGATGGCCAAAGAATACTTTGGCCATCTCATGAGAAGAGAAGACTCCCTGGAAAAGACCCTGATGTTGGGAAAGTGTGAAGGCAAGAGGAGAAGGGGACGACAGAGGACGAGATGGTTGGACAGTGTCACCGAAGCTACCAACATGAATTTGACCCAACTCCGGGAGGCAGTGGAAGACAGGAGGGCCTGGCGTGCTCTGGTCCACGGGGTCACGAAGAGTCGGACATGACTTAACGACTAAACAACAAACCTCAGAATCCAGAATCAATACCAAAACAGGACAAAACAAAGGTTGAGGTGCGAATGCCCCCCCTCCCTTTGTCCATAAGCTACCCTTGGCATCACTGAAATGTGAAATGATGGTGGCTGATCACTGGAAATACCACAGAACATGGCTTCTTTTTCTCTCTCTTCTGCATGGGGAATGGCTGTAGGGACTTGGGGGGGGGGAAGTCAGGAACTCTGCATGTGGTTCACTGGCTACGTGTGTGCACTCTTGCTCTAAACCAGCACTTAAATAGCTAGAGCAGGAGGCCCATGTCAAAAGGAAGTGTTGGATCCGCTGTTGAGCTGACCTTCAGCAGCGTGGGTCCCCTTTGCCTCCTTCCCAGAATAACGGGAGACACTTGGAGTCTCGCAAGAGCCTCCCTGGAGGGGAGGGGGGGATGAGTGAGCTACTTCATGGGTGTTCCTCCCTCCCTCCGTCCTCTTCCTCGCTGGCAACAGGAGGAGGAGGGAGCTGGGTGGCTGGCCTGCTCCTTTCAAGCTGCGTAGCTGCTTTTCGAGGCCTGCTTGTGTTGGCTTCAAGGAAGGGAGGGTTGCATCGGCCCCCTCCCACGGTTTGCTTTGCATTTCTACAGCTCTGCCATCTAAGAGCTGTGACCAGCAGTATAATTCATCTCTTTTACATTTATAATTTAGTTTCTCAATTTTGTCAGCAGTGGGGTAATAGGAGACAGCGCGAGGCAGAGGGGGCGCCGCCGCTCGGGCCTTGCCAGGCGGAGGCCTGAGCACCCCTTCTGCCTTGTCGACAGTGTGTACGAGGGTGATTCTTCTATCAATTTAATATTTAATCAACAGGGGAATATGATTTAATTAAGCGTAATAAATAAATAAATAAATAAAGTTGGAAGTTAGCTCAAAGCTTACTGATCATTGTAAAGCAGTGGGACAGGGTTTGGAAAGTAGCCTGGATCAGCTGTTAGGCTCTCAGTCCTTGGGGGGGGAGGCTTGGGAGACAGCGGCGCACTTTAGAATAGCATATTGTTTTTGTTTATTGTATATATATTTAAATTAATTGCATTAAGTCATTGATTGGCATTGTTTAGGGGTTTTGAATTTTAGTTATTTTATTACACATCACAAGTAGGGCTAATTAGGCCGACTCCACCTGGGTGGGTGGGAGCCTTTTTGGCCCAGAAATTATTAACAAAAAAACAAACAAACAAACAAAAAAGGAATTAGGAACTAATAATCGATTTTATTAACAGAGGAATTCAGATTCATAATAAATAAATATATAAATTAATATTAAATATAATTATAAAAATAAATAAGTAAATAAATAAATACATAATACATATATAATTATTCAAAAATTATTAATAAATAGTATAGCGTACAGATATACAATAAATAAATAAATAAATAAATAAATAAATATACATAAATAAATAAGGAAAGGTTGTAGCTGTGTATATACATTAGCCTGCATTGTGAGCACTTGTCACCCGGCACCAATTGGGGTGGCACTAGAATTTTAGAGTTTAGTTTGTGGTAAGAGTGCGGGAGGCTAGGCTAACTGTTTGTGTGAGTCGAGCGTGCAGAGGCTCGAACTAGGTGGTAGCAATGGCTTCCCGAAAGGGCCAAATTAACAGAAAGGACAAGCAGCTTGCTAAGAAGCGCGCAGCTCCTCAAGTTACACCACCTCAGTCATCCTCAGACGAGGAGTCCTGGCCTATTTGGCAACCGCTGCAAGAAAAATTTTTGACTTTAGAAGCTGAGTGAAAAGGCCCAGCAGCTTAGCAGAGCGCAACCTAGGGAGGCCAAGAGTCATAGAAGGGCTAAGCTCAAGGCCATGGCAGATAACCTGATGTCTCAATTTGCTGCTCTAGAGGCAGATCGGCAGGCCCCTGGGTTGTCCAGGAGGGAATCAGAGGAGTCTGCAGTAATGCCACGACATCAGAGCGAGGATGAGGAGAGCGAGGCGCAGACCCCGGAGATATCTCGACCATTGGCAGTGGCTGGGAGTTGTCAGGAGGCCATGGGAGTGGCGGTACCCGGGTTGCCAGCAGGGCAGGGAGGAACACGATGCGATGCTGCCTATGTCAGGTAAGCTAGCGGTGGCACCGGACACAACATTGCCTGCATGGCCATGGCCTGCCTATGGTCTAGGCGGCTCACTATTCAATACAGTATATGACACGCAGGGGTTTAGGGCCCCGAGCAACCCTTGGCCCAGTACAAGTACACAGATAGGTGGCTGGGCAATGCCATATCCGCAAGTTTCGTTTCCTGTTCCGATGAGCTCGACCGCAGGTGTGGGGGTGTGGCCTTACCCATCAGTACCTGATACTGGGTATGGTGCGGTTCTTTTGAAGGCTTTGCCATTTGGCGACCATGCTATGCCTTTGGGTGATCACCTCACCCCAGCAACCAAGGAAAAAATATGAAAGGGAGAATATGTTGACCTTTTTGAGCTTTTGAATAGAAGAGTAGAAAAGAAGGACCTTGATAGGGAGGATGAAAAAGATAAGGAGAGGCGTAGGAGACGCAGACCTGAGAGGACATGGGCTAATTGGCTTCCTGGTTTCCTGATTTATGCTGGGGTGGTAGCCCTGGAGGGCGCTGTCATTATTCCAGTACCATGATTTGATATACAGGGCATACGTAGACTTTGTTGGGCAAGCATGGTTGATCTATGATGAATCATTTCGTAGGAGAAGTGCGATTCATCCGAATTTAAGATGGGATGAGCCTTTACCAGGGCTTTGGTTACAGTCTATGACACCTGCTAGGCAAAATTTAGGTGACAGGTTTGATAGTGGACATCTTATACGTAAGGTGGGCCAGAATCAGGACCCCCTTGTAGGCACAGGGCAGGTGGTACAACCCTGCCTGCTCTGCTGGGATTACAATGCGAGAGGTGCATGCAGGCGAACAGCATGCATTTTCAGGCATGAATGCTCTTTGTGTGGAGGTCAACATCCCAGCTCATCCTGTTTTAAAGCCAGAGCTCAAAGAGGCAGCAAAGACTCTGGTGGTAGCAAGAAGTCCAACAGTGGAGGGGGTAATTTTTGCCAAGGGGCCTCAGTCCAATTAAGGTTTCTGTGTTGGAGACATGGCTGCATGAATAACCCTAAGCGGGAAGATGCCGAATACGTTTTAGAGGGTTTTCAGTGTGATTTCAGGATACCAGCGGTGGGAGAGCGTAAGGCATTTTTTCACGCACAACCTGAAATCAGTAAAAGGGATGAAAAATATAGTTCGGGAAAAGGTTGAGAAGGAGGTTAAGGAAGGCAGAGTGTTGGGACCTTTTCAAATACCCCCCTGAAGAATCTGAGGGTTTCACCACTGGGTGTGGTGCCCAAAAAAGAACCAAGGGGAGTTTCAGCTCATCCGTCACTCGTCATACCCACAGGGAGAGTTGGTGAACGATGCCATCCCTCAGGAGTTGTGCACCGTGCGTTACACCTCTTTCAACGAGGCAGTACGTATGGTCTGGAAGCGTGGCATAGGGGCCGAGCTCGCAAAACATGTTGCAAAACAAGGGAGTCGGGTTTCCCCTTAGATGAAGAGAAGACGGAGGGACCGGCTATGTTCCTTATGTTCTTGGGAATAGAATTAGACAATAGCAGCAGATGTCCGGATTGCCTGATGGTAAACTAAGTGACCTTTAGGCTAGGATTGCCTTGACATCCAAAAAGGATAGGTGTTGTTGAAAGAATTGCAGGAAATACTTGGGCATCTGAACTTGGCATTGAGGGTGGTGGTGCCAGGTTGTGCACTCCGGTGCAGGTTAGGTGATACAATGAAAGTTATTCTTTGTCCTTTTCATAGGATGAGAGTCAAATGGGGTATGAGGCAGGATCTACAAGTTAGGAGCCAGTTTCTAGATGAGTTTAGCGGAATTTCCTTTCAGAGGTCTGAGATAAGTCTTAAGGTTGAGTTCCAGGTACAGACAGATGCAGCTGCTTCCCTAGGTTTGCAATCTATTGTAAGGGCAAAGGGTGTGCCGAGCGTTGGCCTGAGGATTGGCTCCCGCTGGAAATTACTAAGGATTGGACATTTATGGAATTTCCCCCCATAGTCGGGACCCTATGGCTGTTGGCTCATGAATGGGCTAATTAAGTGGTACAGAAGAATAATGGACATGGAAAGACAGGTAGATCTTAGTAGATGCCCCAATTTTAGAGTAATAGACACGCATAAATATCGTCCACTCCCTATGGCCTATCTATCACAGCTTGAGACGTATAAGTTTAGGAAAGCCTTTACTCTGGCTAGATGTGAGGCCTTCCCTTTTATGGTGTTGGAAGGCAGATTTAAGAAGATCCCGAGGGAACAGAGACTATGCCCTTGTGGATCTGAAGAGATAGAATCTATCGAGCATATGATGCTCAGATGTAACAGGCATAATAAGATTCGAGGAAAATATATTGCACCTCTCTTAAAAGATACGGCAGGTCAATCGGCCTCGGACTATTGTAACCAATTGTTAATCGACCAAAATCGGAATACTACGGAACTGGTAGCGAAATTTTGGGCGGCATGCTATAGTAGCCAGAATAGACAGCTAAACCCTTAGACCTTGGTCTTATATTGCTATATTTGCTATCTTAGATATTTTACTATTTTGTTTGTCTGGTATGGCTCTTTGTAGTGCATGCCGATTTCTGAAGTTTTGCATTCAATTTTGTTTTATGTATGGCTCGATGCTGTAACAATAAAGTATGTATGTATGTAATAAAGTGTGGCCCATGTTTATCCCATAATACTTGTCTCGCGTCATTATTTCGGGGTAAGGGGGCAATGTTGGATCCGCTGTTGAGCTTACCTTCAGCAGTGTGGGTCCCCTTTGCCTCCTTCCCAGAATAACGCGAGACACTTGGAGTCTCGCAAGAGCCTCCCCGGAGGGGAGGGGGGGCTGAGTGAGCTACTTCATGGGTGTTCCTCCCTCACTCCGTCCTCTTTCTTGCTGGCAACCCACCCACCCGCCCTATTTTCTAGTGTGAGTTTACCTGGTCGCCTTTGGGGGCCAGATAGGAATTTTTTACCTGTATCCTCATTGGCTTTTGGATGCGGGGATTTTTCGCCTATCCCACACTGGAGCAGGTGCGATGGCATTTTGAGAGGTGGAAATATTTGGTCACACAGGTGGGTAGTGTGGATAGAACAGGTTTCGGTGAGTCCCATTGCAATCACAGGTAATGTATAGCTCATCTGACCTCCCAGCGCTGTGGATCGTGCGATTACAGTGCTTGGGGGGAAAGATGTGCTGGGGCCACACCCAGACCAACAGTCAACAAGCAGAAGGTGGCTTGAGGTCCGGGGGTGGTCAAATTTGGGCCGGCCGGGTTCTCGCTGTCTTCACAACCGCGAGAACTTGGGGCTAGGGACTCGCCCATTTGTTTTGTAAGGGGTCCGTTGAGACCTCTGTGCTTAAACCTGAATTCCGCACTACGGCAGGACCCCCCTTTTACAGAGGGCAAGAATGATTATTTAATAAAGTGTGGCCCATGTTTATCCCATAATACTTGTCTCGCGTCATTATTTCGGGGTAAGGGGGCAATTAGTTTTGGTGGCACGCTACATATAACAAGTGCAAGAGCCCTGAGTGAACAAAGGAGAGTGTCACTGGCAAACTGTACATACTGTAACTATCCACAGCCTAGGGCCTTGCTTCTTCCATCTGTTCCAACGCCTGTAAACTCAATGTTTATTTGTGGAAGATGGCAGCATTCTCGTGACAGTGAGTGCTGAAGACATTTTTCCTTTTGTTCTGCAGACTGCTGCTGAGGTACACGAAGCATAAACTTTTAAATGTGAAAAGAGCTCAACTTAGACCTTTCCAGGTTTGCCAGGCTTCCTAGTTCCCAGTGCAAAATGAATTACTATGATTAAACCAAGCATGACTGAAATTACAGTGCAATGCTTCAGGAAAGGAAGGATTAGCCGGCTGCACACCATTGCCCAGGGGACGTCGGAGTGCACTCGCAATGCTTTCCAGTCTTTGGGGAGGCTCTGTCTTCTCACACAAAGTGTTTGAACAAATGATATTAAAAATGTAGCCTTAAAATTGAGCTTCTTCTAATTCCAGAACAGGCAGGCTTTAGACCTGGCAACAGCTAAATGGCTCAAATCTTAAATCTAACCCAGCATATACAAGATGTTTTTGAGATACATTTAAAAAAAAATGGAGCAGCATTTGTCAACCATGCAGTGGCATACGATATTGTTCACCATCAATTGCTCCTCAAAAAGCTCTACCTCCTTATTAAAGTTCATGGACTAACAGAAATGATCACTCTTCAAGATTCTTTCTTGAATTTCAAGGGAGGCACAGTTCTCTGGAGAAATCAAAGGAATGGTCTCCCACAGGTTGGCGTCCTGGCACCATAACTTCTTAACATTTACACAAATGATCAACTGATGTCCCCATAATTTAGGAGTTTCATCTACGCTGATGATCTTGCCTTGACAGTCCAGGGGGAGAACCTCTGAGTCCATCAAGCACCAGGTGATCTCTGCATTAGAAGATTGTTTCCCTTATCTTAACTAAGAGAAATGAAACTTTTTAAAAACACAGGTCTGTGCCTTTCACTTAAAGAGGAGAAAAGCAGCGAGGAAGCTCTAAATTAGCTGGGAAGGCAAGATTTTGGAACATTGTCTTAACCCAAAGTATCTGGGCATCACTCTGGATTGAACCCTGACCTTCAAAAAACACTATCTAAACACCAGACAGAAAGTTTCTGCAAGAAATAATATACTTAGGAAACTGGCTGGGTCAAACTGGGGTGCACACCCACAACAATTCAGAACAACAGATTTGTCCCTGTACTACTCCACAGCAGGATATGCTAATGCCATATGGTATAAATCAGCACATGCCAAACAAGTAGCTGTAGCTCTTAATGAATGTTGAAAGATTATTGCTGGCTGCCTGAAACTCACCCGACTGAAAAGTCTATTATTTGGCTGGCATTGCCCCTCCAGAAGTACATAAAGACGTGCTAGCAAATAATGAATGAAATAAGGTAATACAGCATCAAACACATTTTCTTCATAGCCACTAACCCCTTAGACAATAGCAAAAATTGAGGAAAGGTTTTCTGCACATATCTCAGGCTCTAAATATTAAACCAGAAGAGGCTAGATGAAATCTATAGAGAAAAACCAACCACCTTGCTGAATGGATGAATGTTGAACAGCATCTCCCATCACAACAGGATTCTGGCTGGACCACTAGACTTCAAAGTGAAGTAGGAAGATCAAAGAATAGTCAAGTAATATACAGGACAATTTTTCTGTGAATGTGCAGAAATTCAATCAATGCAGCATTTATTTACATGCAAGTTATGCCCCACTGTGTATACTAAAGAAGATCTAATAAATGGCCAAGATAATGCCATTGAAGTAGCCTGCTTCTGGTCAAAAATAGTCGAATCATTTTAATATTTTAAATTTGTTTTAGCTTTATCTCTATTTCATATATGTCCATAATTTTAAATTGTTAACACTGAAGGCAGGCAGGCTAGTAGCTGTAAAAGGGGCTGCTTTTTCAGACTCTAAATAGTTAAGTATAGCAAAAGACAATTCCTTACATTATGTTTTATACAGTTGATAAGAGATCTCTGTCTGCATTTTTTCCCCACACAAACCTGCCATAGTTTCAAAGACAGTGAGTGGTGATGAGTCACACGTGAATCCAGAGCTTAGAGGCTTCGTTTGTAACTCAAGTTCCTTTGGTGAGTTGACTCTGCACTAGACATCTTTTTACCTGCCTCTTTCCTCTAGCTTTTATAGCAGCTTTATGCGCATATATTAGCAAAAAATTATTTCCCCCCCCTCTTCTGTGAGAAGGCTGTGTACACCAGTAATGGCCCGTGTAACACATTAATGGAAATTCTCAAAAGCAACCATCCAAGAAGCAGTAGAGAATAAAAATTGGGAGAGTGTGATTAGGTACAAATTTATTCATCAAGTGCAATCAGCAAGGACCGGCAATTAAAAAAAAAGAAAAGGTTGTGCCATGATTTCTTATTGTTTCCAGTGTGAACACACTCTAAATTTCTGATAAAATTTCAATCAGATGAGAATGCCTTTTCTTGCTTTTGTGTACGTATGTTATGTCCAAGAGAGCATCTGAAATTGACTTCTCAGTTGGCTAGTTTACAAGGTCCTTGTTTTTTTCTCAACTGTCCATCAGCTGTTGAAATGAAGTGGGAGGAGCCTCGTGAGTAGGAGGTATTTACAAGGAATAATATATTATTATTCAGACCAAGGGGCAGAGCTAAAGACTGCAAAACCTATTTATGAAAAAGTGTAGGAGGAAAATAGTGCTGAGACAGCAAAGCAGAAGAAGCTGAATAGGGGACAGGGCTTGGAAATACATTTGATAAACATTAATTCATGATTCCTAATTTGTTTTTAAAAAAGGGAGCATAATTTTAAAACTAGGATTTTTAAAAAAGAAATTCTTATATTCAAATATTGCCAATTATTGCCCTCCTGGACATAATTAAGAATGATCGTTTGAAAAAAGATCAGAAAGAGTTAGTTGTTATAATGGTTACGGAAGCAAGATTAATATTTGCAAAGAACTGGAAAAGTGACAAACAAATTAATCTTGAAGATTGGTATAAAGAAATGTGGAGTTTAGCAATTAATTATAAGTTAATTTGTGAAATGAAAATAAGAAGAGGAATGGTAAAGTCTAACGATTTCAAAGATGTATGGAATTTATACTTGAAATATGTCTTTACGAAGGGGAAAGGCTATATGCCAGCAGAAGCATCAATGTATTTTTGGAGAGGATTGGGGTGAAAAGTGGTACAAATTGATATTATTGGTTACCTAGTCCCAAGGGTGAAGATGGCACGGGTGGGAAATGTTTATTGTGTATTGTATGTAGTCACTACTGAGTTTGTATTTTAGTTTTATTTCTGTTATTTGTAATTTCCCTTTTATCAATAAAACAAACAAACAAAAATTCTTATAGACTAGAGATGTAAATGGGTAGCTGAAGAATTATCATTTGTTGTGTTATGTCTGGGGGTGATTATTTTGGAGGACGATGCCATTTTTATTAGTTTTAATAAAAAAAATTGTTTGCATTGAAAATTAAGATGCCTGTGCTGGATAACAGATACTTATCCCAGCACATGTTAACTACCATTCCTACCCCACTCAATCTCTTTTGGCAGTGGCCAGTTTTCATTTCTGGTCACACAAACATTCTGCTGTCATGAGAAAAGGTCGAACTAGTTTATTGTCCCCACTTGTTCCCTCCTGCCTCTGAATTTAAGGAGAGCTCTGCCTCTGTCAAGGACCTCCCTTTCCCTCTCCATTGTCTGTTGGAGTTAGTCAGTCTGTTGGAATCATTGAGTCTGTTGAGACCTGTTGTTGAAAGTCAGCCAGCCATCGTTGCCAGTTTTGCTGTTTGATCCATTCAATTGTAAGTAAATGAAACCTTTTTATTCTTTCTCCAACTAATATCTCGGAGTGAGTTATTGAGACTGTAAGTACCAGTTGATGAGGAAAAAAGGGTGGACTAATATGGGGAACCTGAAGCTAATTCTGCTCTGTGATCCCAGTACTTTTGCTGTGCAGCCAGAGGAATTTAACCAAAATTCAAAACTCTGCAACAGTCATATGGTAGTGGTGGCTCATGGAAGCAGGAAGACACTGTGCTTGGGTACCTAAGCAGCACCCAACTGGCAAGTCACTTAGCCTCATTGGTGGAGGGCTGCTTGAGTATAGAAGTCAAGGATGGCTTTTGCATGAGTACGAGAAATTTACAAATGCTTGTACAACAAAGAGTGATGTAAATGTTGGATCAGTGTTGGATCCAGGTAAAAAATGTGGGGTTCAATTGACTCCTATTGAATGAAAGTAATTGCATTTCAAATGTTTAAAAGCTTTAAAAAGAGGGTAATAAATTCTTTATTTTATTCATGAAATAAAAATAGTACATTTAGCAAACAGTTTCTGTAATGTATAAATTAGGATCTCAAGGTCTAAAAACTGACAACAATAATGTATATTAAAGGTTTCTTCTCCATGACTGCTTTTTTATTCATTGGATAAAATCCTCTTTCCTATTTATGCTGGCATGACACAAATGGTGTAACTTTGGGAGGCAAATTGCCTCAAAGTTATAAAATCACCGTAAGCATTATCCATGGTATACTGAATTGTGTGACTGGACAAACAATGGATAATGTCTACAATGGTTTCTCAGGTAGGGGCAATTTGCCATCAGAGTTTATGCCATTTGCTTAGCTATGCAAGAGGATTCTGGCTGTTGTCTTTCCAGCATCAGAATCACATGAGGCAGAACAACTGTGTGTCTCTTTCCTCTCTGATCATTTAATAGCTGGCAGGGTACTATTTGCAAGGAAAGCTAGAAACTTAACCCCTATGCTGTACCTGAACTAGCATGACCTTAAATCTTAAAAAAAAAATCAGTAACAAAATTTAAAAGATAGGCAGAATTAAAAACAAGTGTTTTCCAAAAGGAAAAGAAAGAAGATGGAAAAAGAAGGAAAAAAGTGTCTATACACAGGCTTCAAGAAAAGGCTTCCAAATGTCTAAAAATATCTTCATGCATAATAGAACTTGAACCAATGGCCACTGCAAGAATTAAAATGAAAAGTTTTCCTGTTTTGCATGAAGACACAGCAATGGTAACATTTTCTCCACCTTTTCTCTTATGTAGGTATTACTTTCTAAATTCATTTCTTCTAAATGTTGGCACTACTGATTTAATTTGTTTCTTCTTAATTATTTAACATAAAGGGTGCTTAAGCTTTAAGCTAGAATGAAAATTGGGGGAAAATATTTGCATAAAATAATCAGTTCTGAATATGGTATCTATCTTCCTTCTGTTCTTTTCTGACAATGCCGAGTAAGTATAAACCAATACTCTTCCTTTATTCTTCACAAGGGACTTAAATCTTCCCCACATAGGCTGTTTTAAAATCAGTATCCATTTCTTAACTGACAGAACAGCCAGCCCAATTTTCCAGTTGTTCCCTTTGAACAGTTAAGAAACCAACATCCTTCTCCTGGTCTCTTTTTTCCTGCCCTAATAGACTGTACAGGGCAAGATGGTGTGCTGTGGTTTCTTTTGCTCTGCCTAGCTATGTATTCTGGAAGGTAAGAGTACACAAACTGGATATGGGTTCAATGATTCATGACCATCAGCTATGGTGGGCCTGATGGGAGCTATACTGTCACATATCTAAAGGGTTCTAGCTTGCCTTTCCTGTGGGATGAGCAGGTATCTTCTTCGTTGGGTGACATAACTGGGTGATTAAGTCCTCTCCTGTTCACTGATCCCATGAAAAGTTAGATCACAAGTTGAGACAAAAGGATATTTCCTTCATTTACATTGTTATCTCTCCAGGCACCACAAATCATCCAATGCCGGGTGCTGGAGACAAGAACATGCCAGCAAAGCCATGGAATCTCCCAAAAGACCAATTACAAAACCAAAGTAATTTGATATATCAAATGTAGATTGAGTCAAGCTCCCATTAGAATAAACAGTCTTTTCCTCAACCTCTAAGTGTGTTCCTTGGGTCCACCTTCTGCAGCTGGCAATATGGTCGACACCAGCACCAACACACTCCCCAGAATTGCCCATGAAAGTGGAATTGAGAGCCTTGGGGGGAGCCTGCCCTGATTTGCCAAGGGGCAAATAACTTATGAGCCAACACCCAATGGTGAGAAATTATGGGAATGGCTGACTGACAACATCTGGAGGGCAACTGTTGCCCATCCTGATGAAAATGGTCAGTGCACATTATTTTGTTTTGGATACTGAGGAAATAGCACTAAGGTTGTGTGTGAATGGCCTCCAAAGAGAAAACAGCATGTGATTCAACCTCCTTCTCCAGGGCAGTGGTCCTGATATGGACCAGCAGCTGTCCTGCTCTTTCTGTTGGTGGATTTGCATCCAATCATAAATCTCCATCTTGCCTACTTTTGCCCTAAAAAGAGTGAATGTAACTATGTAACTATACCAATAATAAAGTATGGGGAAAGGACATCAAATAAACATGGGAAAATACGGAAGTATAAGGTAAAATCATGAGAAATCTTACAGATATTATTCAACAACTTTAAAAACCCACCACCCATATGTCCTATCCTCAAAACAGCCAATTCATTCCAGTTTGCTAAATATCAGTTTTAAAATGTGCATAGATTTCACGTGTGAGATTATAAATAACTCTTTTAAAATGTTATGATTGGAATGCCAGCATTTTTTGCACATTAGAGCAGATAAAACAGATCACAAAGTGAGATGTGATTGCTATACTTACTGCTATAATATTGCAGAAATAATATCTTCTATTCAATAAAATCATCAGCCACTTGCATCCCTTCCTTATGCTTACATAGTTAAACAGTTTCATCATTCCATAACTTTCCAAACCCTATAAAGACATGTCGACAGTAATGGTGTATTATCATTCTTACTCATTAAAGCTAATGGAAACTAGATGTTACATATCTCTAATAAGAAAAAGCAGCTTAGAGAAGTGGAAATTTTAGTACAGAATAGGCACATTTGTTGCTTCAGATGTGCCCCGTAGCTGATGCTCTTCTTGCAAATACTCATCTGGTACTACTGTGGGTGAAGTAAGACCACCTTAAGGGGATATGACTGGAAGTGGGAAAATGGTGAATCAGAAATGCAACATTTACCCTATGACTTTGTACTTGAAACTCCAGCCTTCTAAAGATGTATTTCCTTAGTAAAAGGAACAATCAGGTTAGGTTATAAACAGAAATAACCTCAAGCCATGACCTGAGCAGTTTAACAGATGGATAAGTGACAGGGGGAAAAGACTACCTGTAAGGAATCTATTAGGACTTCTTGCAGAGACGAGGGAAAAGGAGGCAGAATGGATGGAAACTGGTTGAAGAGGTTCTCAGCAAACTCGTTTGAACCTCTGGTAAGTGCGACAAAAAAAGGGGTACAAGCAGAAAGAAAGTGTGGAAAAGACGGTGTAAGTGGGATAGTACGAAAGGGTGCCCTTATGCACTTTTGGTTCTAATCCTAGCCATTTTGAGCTTCAAGACTGCCAACTGTTGATGAGAACATGACAAAATTATCTTTAGGACTGGAACTTCCAGAACCCTTGAGACAGGCTAGGAAATTCTGGGTGTTGGGAGTCCAAGAAAATGACCTTTCTGAGCTCTGCAGTCGACGTTGAGTCCTGACAGATTGTTTCTAAGGGTGTGCAGTCCTTGCCAGGAAAAAGGTATGCCTGCCGTGCTTTAACCCTGGATAAAGAGAACTTTGCCATACTACCATTGATTATATTGAAAAAGTTGTTGTTATGTGCCTTCAAGTCAGAACCAGCCTACTGTATAGCGACACTACAGGGGTTTTCAAGGTAAGTGAGATCTTTAAGCTCCACACCCCCAGCGAAGTTCCATGGCTGAGCAGAGATTCAAACCCAGGTCTTCTGAGTCCTAGTCTGTCACTCTATCTGCTACACCACACTTAGAGGAGAAGTAAAACTACATTTTGTTAACACAGAGATGATCCCTAACAGCTCTAACCTTCAGACAACCTCTCTTAGCAGTTTTGTATGGATATTAAACAAAATGGGAGACTAGCTAGAAGAGGGTCCCATTCCCTTGTTTTCTGTGGGGTTTACTTCAAAGTAAGTATTCACAGAATTAATTGCAGCCTTAATTTCTCTGCCAGGATTTTCCCCTTATTCCTGCCAGAACTTAACCACAATAACTATCTTTTTCTGCTGGACCTTTTTTCTTTCTGTAATTCTCGAGGAGGCCAAATTGCACAGGAACCTGTCTAATTTTGCCTGGTCGTTTCAGGATGGGGACTGAACCTCCAATGCCCCCTACGCCCGCATTCTGGGGATCGTATGAGAGATACTCATAGGATGTGGAGCAGCAGTAGCAGCCCTGCAGCACAACTTTCTGAGTTCCATCTGCTGCGTAACAGTGGAGCCATCACCATGGTTCCTTGTCCTTTACCACTGAAACCTGTAGTAGGAAATCAGGTAACTGATCCTTCATTTGGTCTTCTTGAACCCGCAGCCTACACATAAATTTATGCTTAAAGTTAGAGTTTGGGATGTGTGTGTATTGCTTTGTTTTGCAGAGGTCATCTGGCTCTACAAAACTTCATTTGGCCAGACTGAAGTCAGGTGAAAATGAAGATGAACCACATAAATAAAACTTTGATAGGTAGGACCATAAATATTGCTGAAACAGCATTTTACAAAGCAGTTTAGAAGAGATGCTTATATTTGCAATAAACATATTTATGCTTTGCTGCTGCTAGGCCCACACACCGTAAATATATGTTTACTGCAGTCATTATAGACTACAAAGGTCATACAAGATTTTTTTTTTTAAACTTGCTACTTCTGTCTTGGAAATGCAGCACAGTAAAGCAAATTATGCAGCTTAAATGTGTGGAAGGTATTCAACCAAGTTGATTGATTAGGTCTAAACTGCAGCAGTGTGGCAGGCACATTACAAGCCTTTTGATGCTACAATTAACTTGACAGTATCGGGACATGGAATATGGGCATGAATTCAGAAAGTGGTGATGTTTAGGATGAAAAGAAGCTGAGCTCTTTTAATTTATGTGGAAATTGCAGTAATTGAGGGCTCATCTAGCTGTTTGCATGCAAGTGTACGATTCCTTTCCTAAAGGATCTTCAACAAGGAAATGTAGTCTATGAGACATTTACCCATTTCCTGCCAGGTATTTAGATGTTCAGCATTTCTCCTGAAACTGCTTTCTATTTCCTGGAAGGAAAAAATAACCAGCAATCCACAATGAGAATATTTCTGCCAAACAGTGGGACGGTGGGTCTGAAGCAAATTCTGTGTAAAGAAATGGCAGCATCTCTCACCCCTCCACCAATCTTCTGCCTACATTTCCAAACTCCCAAGGCCATGGATACATCTCGTGCAACAATTCTTGCTTGGGGAAGAAGAAAAAAAGACTCAGAAAACTATACATTAGAAGTAATCAACCACTGACATTAAAAGAAATCTGCATTTCTGTAATGGGTAAAACTCATTGAGAACTCTTCTTGAACAGGTTCCACTAAACTAAATACATCCCTTGTTCCAATTCAGTTCATTTCCTGCATATTTCAATGCCACACATTATGTGGATGCAAGACCAAGAAGTGAAGCAGCAGAGATACTTGCCTTGATAAACTTCATGTTTAGACTATGATTTGCTCTTGACGATTGTTCAGAAACTTCCGCTATTGCAAGACATTGTTGCCATACTGTTAGCTGGCATACATCTATAATACGAGGTGTAATAATAGTGTTCTTGGATAGGTCTGATCTGGCCATGGTGACACATGCCTTAGATACATCCCAACTGGATTACTGTAATACACTCTATGGGGGGCTGCATTTGGAATGTTGCAGGAAGCTTCAGTGGATCCAAAATGCAACAGCCAGATTGCTAACAAGAGCTGGTCACAAGGATCACATAACCCTCCTGTTACAACAGCTCCACTGGCTGCTCATCTGTTTCCAGGCACAACTCAAAATGCTGGTTCTAACCTATAAAGTCCTAAACGGCTTGGGCCCAAGCTATCTCAAGGACTGCATCTCCCTTGATGAGCCTGCTCAAGTGTTAAGCTCATCAGGAGAGGCCCTCCTCTGTGGCTGCCCCCACTTTGGAACTCCTTCCCACAGAAGGCCAGGCTGGCCCCATCTTTGCCCCAAAGAAGCAAAGACCTTTCTCTTCAGGAAAGCTTTCCCTTAGTGACTGGCTGCATAAGTGGAGTTTTTAAATAGATTGTTGTACCTTACTGCTTTGAATGTGTTGTGTGTCGCTTTTGTTTACTATTTTCTCGTGTGGTATTTGTTTGATCACTTTTAATATTTGTATATTCATTGTTCTTGGTTTTAAATACTGTCTTTTAATGATATAAGCCACCTTGGGTCCTTTTTAAGGAGAAAGGCAAGGAAATAAAATAAAATAAATATCTTCACAACAGTAATAGCCTCCAAAGGCTAATGTGTTTAATAAACTTTACATTGTGTCATCACCAAGTTAGCGTCACAGTCCAAGATAACCCAGGGGCAAGGGCACCAAGACCCAGTCCGCCACACAGAGTATCAAGTCCAAAGACACTCATTGCACAGTTGGTTGTGACCAAGGAGAGGTGGGAGCCCAGGGCTGGGAGCACGGAGCTGGAACAAGGCGCCGAGATGCAGGAGGCCAGCAGGAGCAAGGAGGGAGCAAGAACAGGCACAGGAACACTGGAGTCCAGACACAGAGATGCAGGAGGCAAGAGCAGGAATAGATGCAGGAACACTGGAATGCAGGGACTCTAGACCTCAGGAGCAGCAAGGCACTAAGAACAATAAGCACAGCACGACCAAAAACCTTTGTTGCTGAAGCAACTTCTGGGAGGGAGAACCACTCCTTAAACAGGCCTTCCCTCCAGGTTTCCAGGTGAGCCTCATGAGTGGCCCAGCAGCTGCTACACAAGCCAGGGCCTGAGTCTGCAAACACCAGGCCATTCCTGGGTCAGGCTGGCCCCGATCCTGCAGCGGCCGGGGCGGTGTGGGCCCGATCCTAACAGTTAGTTCTTCTCATTCTTCGTGACAGGGTTTCCACATAGTTTTGTTCCTTCCGATCCTTTCTTTATGTAAAGGTCTGTAAAGATGTGCATTTTTGCAAACAAGCGAACAAGCCAAAAATAATATACAGTAATCTCATAATTCGGTTCATTGGGAGCAGTCCTAGCATCTTTCATGTACGGCTTAAAAAGCTGAAAGACTTTCCTTTCCCAGTAGAAAAGCTGAAAAGAAGCATTCATTGATTATAATGGCTAGCATTTATCACATTCCTTCCCTCAGAAAGTCCATACAATTTCAACATCCAGCTGTGAGAGCGTGTACACATGTTGTTGTTACTGTTTTTAATTCTTTAACTTCAGATCTCTACGTTAACTAGGTTTCTATTTGTTTTCATTTAAGTTAATAAAAAATGCAATTCAGACACTTCTTCAATTATTTGTTTTTAATTCATTTCATTAGTTTGTATCTGCCAGAATCTTTAGTTGTAGCATATCTTAATTTGTTTTATTCTGACAACAAACCCATGAGATGAGTAAAAGCTGAAACAGGGTGGCTTTCTTAAGGCCACATTGTAAGCTTCAGAGCTGAACATGGATATGAACCTTTGTTTCTCATTTACTGGACTGTAGTGGCCAAACACTTAATCAAATTTTTCTGGCTAGTGATAAGATAAAAGTTTAACCTGGTGGAGTTTTTCTGCAGACTTTCAAAGAAGCGGACTTGTCTTTCTAGAACATGGTCAACTGCAGGACAGCAAAAAAAAAAACAAAGGCTTCAAATTTCAGCCACTTACCATTTAAAATTTCCTTTAATGAATGGCTGAATTTGCATATTGGTATACCCTTGTCCCATCATAGGGTTTTCAAGGTACTGTATATGAAAAAATCAGATTTGATTGACTTCCTCTATGCAGTACTAACAAGAGTTGGTTTGATTTTCTTTGCTGTTGTCTCTGAAAGATCCTCCATCAGTATTACCTTTCACTACAGCTTCTGCCTTTTTCTGCCCCCATCACCTTTGGAATTATAAATCCCCCTTGCTCATGTAACCATTAATTTATCAAGAGGAATAGGAATTGGGGCCTGTAACAAACAAAAAAACTGCACCAAAAAGGCTCTTTCATTTTTGGATTCTTTTATTCATTTCCAAAAGACAGCCTCTGAAATCCAAATCATTCTAACAACACAGAATCCACAAATTTCAGATTGCCTCATTTGACCCATGTTTATAAAATTGTCCCAGCCATTCCTGATGCTAGCCAGCATCCTCTCTTGCACCCCAAAGGTTACTCATAGGGTCTGAGAAGAATCTGTTGTTGATTCAACAGCTTGCCAAGATCATTGATGATGATTCCTCTTTGTCATCTGTACTGTTTCCTGCTGATGAACTGAGGAGGAGAAGGAAGATGGTGATGTGATGATAAATGTTAATTCTTAAAGTACTGCTAGTGCCAGCATAGATCTGATGATGACTGATTTTTCTTTCTCATTTTGTTGTTGCCCACTTTTGGAGTAGATGGTTGTTGTTTGTTCCTGCTTTTTTTGTAGTGAGGGTTCTGTAGGCCTTTATTAATTTTTTTTTAATTTTTTTACCCCACCTTTCTGCTGAAAAAAGACCCAAGGCAGCTTACATCATGAAAAGACAATACTGAAAGCTAAAACAAGGATCCAGCAAACAGGACACTGAAAGACGGTAAACAAAAGCAGCATCAAAAAAACATTCAAATAAGTAAGGCACAATATTCATTTAAAAACCCCACCCAGGTAGTCAATTAAGGGGAAGCTTGCTTGAAGAGAAAGGTATTTATCTGCTTGCAGGACTACAGCAAAGATGGGGCCCACCTGGCCTCCTGTGGGAAGGAGTTCCAAAGTGGGAGCAGCCACAGAGAAGGCCCTCTCCAGTGTCCCCACCCAATGCACCTGTGAAGGTGGTGGGACCTAGAGGAAGGCCTCTCCTGATGAGCTTAACACTTGAGCAGGCTCATCAAGGGAGATGCAGTCCTTGAGATAGCTTGGGCCCAAGCTGTTTAGGGCTTTATAGGTTAGAACCAGCCCTTTCAGTTGTGCCTGGAAACAGATCGGCAGCCAGTGGAACTGCTGTAATGGGGGATTATGTGATCCCTTTGACCAACCCAGTTAGCAATCTGGCTGCTGTGTTTTGGACCCACTGAAGCTGCCTGACACTTTCCAGAGGCAGCCCCTCATAGAGTGTGTTACAGTAATCCAGCTGGGATATAACTAAGGCATGTGTCACCCTGGCCAGATCAGACCTCTCCAGGAATGGGTGCACCTGACACTCTAGATTTAATTGTTCAAATGAACTCATGGCCATTGCTGAAAACTGGGCATCCAGGCTCAGAGATGAATCTAGGAGCACCCCCAAACTCCAAATAGGGGTCTCAAGACTTCAGGGCCAGTTGAAGGAAAATGTGTTATTTGAAACAATTGTGTGATTTCCTTGTTGATAAATAGCTGATATAAAATAAGTAGGGGGAAAATAGTAGACTGGCTTAAAAAATTCATATCCTGTATGTGTTATTTTATCTGATAAAAAATCATTTGGTTGACCATTCATGAGGTAAAGCTGTAATCTTTCAACCTGTTTGCCAATTAGAAATGCACAAGACAGCTGACAAGGAAAGAAAAATAGTCTAATAAAATGATAAACAAACAAGCAAACAATAAATAACAAATATAAAGATAATGCAGATAGCTGGGAAAAATACAAAGGAAGATCAACAAACCAAATAAAGCAAAACCAGTCCGCAGATATACCAAAAAACAGGAAAATCTTACACTGTCTACTAAATTTATTTCAGCTGGAGTCTAGGGTAGGGGATGGTAACTTACAACTTTTTTGTGACCTTGGAAGGCCACCCAAATTTGGGTGATGTGGCAGTGTGATAGGTCAAACACGTGTATTTGAACATTAAACAAAGCATGTGGATAAGGCACACCTTTTTCAGTATTAAAATGTCCCTTTTCTACAACTCAAAGCAGATAACTTCCGAAGGCCACTGCATCACAGTATTAAGTGATGGCAGGTTCCATCTTTATGTGCTATCAAGTCACCTCAAATTTATGTTGACCCTAGAAATTAATGACTGCCAAAGGGTCCTGTTGTTAACAGGCCTGCCGAAGTCTTGCAAACGAAAGACAGTGGGATCCTTTATTGGTTCAACTCATCTCATATTAGGTATTCTTCTTTTCCAGCTGCCTTATGCTTTTCCTAGCATTATTGTCTTTTTCAGTAAATCTTGTCTTCTCATTATACTGTATATCCCAGGTGTCACAGAAATTTTCTATTTTTGTTTATGGAGGAGCCTGATAATTTTTTTCCTTGTTTATCAAACTCATTTAAGTTGTTCACAAGAAAAATAAACTGAACATGTTCTGTAACTTTGAAATAAACAATAGGCATAGGAGTTTTGAATTTTTTGGACTACAATTCACATAATTCTCCATCCTAGGAATTCAACCTGAGAAATCTCCAGCTGCAAATAGCTAAACACAACTCTCATGGAGAAAAAGCCTAGCTGGGAAGGCTCATAGCTTACCTTAACCTTAGCTCTGCTCTAGTTTCTTATTCAGAAATGAAGCTGCCCCACTGCTAGCTGGGAGCTTCCTTTCTGGACAGGAAGTTAGGGCGCCTTCCCAGCTAGGCCTTTCACATTTCAGGTGATACTCTTGCATGAGACTGCCATGCCTAATAAACAATCAAACTTGCATAAAAGAGAGGCTACAAAGGATTCAGCAATTAATCCCCTTTTGAATTGGATGTGGAATCAGCACTTTCTGTGTTGAACAACCAGCTGCAAGAACTAAGTGGACTATGTTCCTGAGAAATCCTAAGCAAAGGTTTGTGTTTAAACTACTCATAAGAGATAATGAGCTTCTAGTAACTTCTTGACCTAAGAGCCATAAAATATATGCCAGTGCAATTAGTAGAGAATTCTGACCTTGGTGAAAGATAACACAGCCAAAGATAACACAGCACACATCATGCTGAATGCCAATGGTCAGTCTTCCTTCAGGTTGCCAATGTTTCAGGAGATACTTTTGCATGAGACTACCAGTAATCTATCCCTTGAAGGTTGCTTTCCCCTGTTACTTCAAACACCAACTTTTTTTTTACATATCACTACATTCTGGAACAATCTAAAGGGACTGTGAAGTGCTTGGTACTGTCGCTCAATTAAGAACATGAGGTGCTAAGTTGCTTACAGTGTGTGTTTTCACACGGAAAAACCACTATGTGAGTTCATGAAACAAAGAGACCACAGGTAGTCCAATGGATAGTTCTGACAAGTTGAGTGCTGTGGAGCTAGTAAATGTGGCATTTTGAACTGCATAAAATTCTGGTTTTTTCCCCTATATTCTATTTGTATGTCTGTGTTCCAAACTCATTTAATTGTTTGATATTCCAAGATAGTATGTAATACAAAAATGAATTTAAGCTTGGTCTCAGAGTAATCCGGTGCTGATAAGTATTGAGCCTTTCCCAGAAAAAATTGAGCTAGGAAGCTGTAACTGCCACACTATTCTACATATTCCCCCAGGAAGTCAATGCACTTGCGACATCTGCCCTGCTGCTTCTTAAGTCCCTGCAAATAAAATTCTTCCGACTGCTGGAGTAACCACTCATTTGCAGCATTATTTGCCTCCAGAACACTCCCAAATTGTTGTCCCTTTAGGTGTTTTTTGAGTTTGAGGAACAGATAATAGTCAGAAGGAGCCAGGTTGAGAGAATAGGGTGGATGGGACATCACTTGAAAGCCTAAGGACGTCAGTTTTGCCATTGTTTCACCTGCAGTGTGTGACGAGGCATTGTCATGCAACAGGATGATACCTTTGGAGAGCTTTCCTCGATGTTTTTCCTTGATGTTTTGCCTCAACTTCGTCAATAAAGCACAGTAATATTTTGCATTGACGGTTGAACCCTGTTGGAGGTAGTCCACCAGCAGAACTCCCTTCTTATCCCAAAAAACTGTTGCCATTTGCTTCTGCACCGACCTTTGCACTCGGAACTTCTTTGGCCTGGGGGAACCACTGTGCCTCCATTCCTTAGACTGTTCCTTTGTCTCAGGATCATAACAGTAGATCCATGTCTCATCACCAGTTACCAGTTTGCCCAGGAAATCTGACTCATTTCTTGCAAAATGTTCCAAAACAGCCACCGATGACTCCACACGTTTCCTCTTTTGTTTGGTTGTCAAAAGTTTGGGGATCCACTTTGCTGCCAGCTTTCTAATTTCCAAGTCGTTGTGGATAATGGCACCAACTCTCTCATGTGATATTCTCAGATATATAGCAATACTTTTGGCTGATATTCGGCGGTCCTCCATGATCATGTCATGAATGGCTTTCACATTTGCAGGCACAGAGGCAGAAACAGGTCTTCCACTGGGTTTCTCACTATCAACACCGAAATGGCCAGTTTTAAAATTGACAACCCAACTGTGGCGGAATGCCCATGTCCCACCTGTCCGTCATGTATAGCTCTAGAGCTGGAGCCTATGAGAGGACAGGAGGGCGGGGTCAGGGAGACAGTTGGAAACTGAGAGAGCAAGAGATAGGAGGTTTTTGGAGAGTTTTATGTGAGAGATTGGAAAGTTGGTGTGGTATAGTTGGTGTATGAATTAAAGAATAGATAAAAGATAGAAGTGAAATAAATAGACAGTCATCTAATAGTATTCCAGTGATTCACAGTGATTTATATGAAAAGTACTACCAATAAAGACGCGTGTCTAATGTCCAAGTAATGAGTACAACACAATACAACATCTATTAAAATACTTATGTGATTCTACAACTAAACAATAAATAATCAGTTATATTTGACAACACGTGTCCAGACAACATTATTGGTAAAGTGTGGATAAAGATCCACTGGTGGCAGTTGGTGTATGGAGAATTAAGAACGTCGTGCCCAAAGGTGGGACCTGGGTTTGAGGGAAACAAACTAGGGACACTGGGGGTGCGCGACACCAACGTTTAACTGTTGCATATGAAGGGCCACTGTCACCCATAGTTTGTGACATTTCATCATGGATCTGCTTTGCACCTTTCCCTTGGAGAAACAGGAACTTGATTATGTTCCTATGCTCTTCCACATTGAACTTTTCTGGAGGTGCTGCCATGTTCACTTTGGACCTGAACATGAAAGATAAGTTAAAATCATAGGTAGTTGATTTTTGCACCATTGAATACAGACGAATTGGCCAATACACCCTGCAATTTATAGCTTCCTAGCTCAATTTTTTCTGGGAAAGGCTCAATACTTATCAGCACTCCCCTCATATATTATTTTGGAAGCTCATACCTTGATAAGTGCATAGATAAATTTCTTTTAAAATTTGCCATTATCAGATCAAGAACAAAAATTACAAGGGAGTTTGCCTGACCAGATGTAGAAGACAATTTGGATTGTTTTTTAAAAAAGCAGTGTAAGGAGGAGGTACCGAATTTGCCTAGTGATGCAATATAAGGAATTCCAGAGGAAAGAGGTCCATTAGGTTGATGTATAAATTCAAGAATGGAGACACTTAGAGCCGAGTCTCTCCCAATGTCCATGTCCATATCTCTGAGCACTTGCTTCTTCAAACTCATGGATACCACTTAGGTACTTGCTGAGGTTAAGGAATTACTTAATGTTTTCCATCATTTTCTGGAGGGCAGGAGATGTTCTGATGCTATCAGTGAGGGTTCTCGCATTGAAAAGAATTGCTGTTGCCTTGTTGTGTGGACTTGTAAACATCATAAACATTGTATGAATTTTCTCCTCTGCCAGTGTTCTGTCCTTGTTCTGTTTGTCTATGTGTGTATTTGTGTGTGCTTGTGTATTTTACTTCATAGAGAAAAAGATACCAGTTTTGCACATACTGATTCAGAGACAATTGGCACAAATTGCCAAAACCTTGACATAAAAGCACCATGTTGCATGTCTTGCTCTTGTTCTGGGGGTCAGGAACCTAGTGGGGTTTGGAAATTCCTTGTCAAGATGCCTTGTCGTGTTGAGGCAGCCCAGATCGAGAGAATGAGGAATTTCTCAAATATTCTTCACATTCTAGGTACTGAGATATCTGTGATTATGAATAATGAGAGCATGACAGAGTTAAATTAATAGGAAGATACCATCAAAATGAGAACCACCTACATTTGCACTCTCTAATTGAAAAGCAAGAATAGAAGGTCAAACTTTCCTCTGTCTCCCCTAAATTGTTCCAGCCTCATGCTGAAGAAGGTCTAGTCAAAATCCAAGCCTTGCCCTTGACATTTGTCATTTGAGTTACAGAAACTGTGATAAGCATCAAGGTTTGCTGAGGTGTGATGCACCCAAGACACTGTGGATTTTGTGGCTCAGCAGTATGATCCGCAGCAATTTGTAACAATGGCAAACTCACCAACTGTGACGATTCTGAATCTGGGCAAAAATCTGCTTTGAGCTGTGCTTTAAAGTATATGTGTGAAACAGTGGCATGGTGTTTTTAAAATAAAGAAGTCCAGCATCAAGAAACATTTTCTTGCCAGTTTCCCCGTCTTTTCTTTATGTGCCCCATGAAACTAGTAAGCATATTTCTATTTTTAATAGTCAAACAAAATAATGGTAGGCATGAGTGCTGGAAAAAATAGTAAAGATAATTGAATGTAAAGTCTTAGGCAAAAATCCTCTTCATCTCTCTTCTGCTTGTGCAACAGTTCGCTGTGTGAGTGGTTGGGCTATTTCCAAACATATGTGAGATCTCCAGTACTTTCTTATACAAGTATAAGTACCATTTATTTCAAGAGGGCAATTTCTGGCTCGCACAGCAACAAGCTGGAAACAGTGCAGAATGCTATGCCAGCAGAACATTATGCTCTGTGCCATTAAATAGGATACTGGCCTTAATCATTAGAGCTCTAACAGTATCCACTGCATAAAGTAGCATAAGGAAAGGAATAGTATAGTGTAATCACTACAACATTAACCTAAGACTCAGGAGACTTGAGATCAAATTTCCACTCTACTGTCAAACTCATTGAGTGACCTTGAGTAAGTCACATTCAACCAGCTGTACATACTGGGTTTGTTGTGAGGATAAAGTGAGGAGAAGAACCACTTTGAAGTCATTGGAGGAAAGGGGGAATAAAATGTAACAAATCAATAAATAATAAACAAATATTATTACAACAGCCTTAATTATGTCCACTGGAAGGAATTGAGATGGTTATAGTTCCAGCTAAAATAGTGATGGAAACTGTGGTGGTCTTGCTTGGCTGAAGACATTAGCTTACCTTAGGCAAAGATTCAAGATGGCTTCTTTCAGTTCTAAATACAGAGGCTGACTGGACTGGCTGTCCAGTCTTTCTTCAGCAGTCATCTCAGGACAGCATCATCCATAGCAACTGAGGGTAGCAAGCACGTTAGTTTGTGGGCTGAGGGACTGCATATGGCACACAGCATTGCCTTTCAACTTCGTTGACCCACTGCTCTTTGATCCCCAGCATCTGCTGACTGGAGCAGCTGCTGTCCCATCACAGACCTGTTAATGATCACGATTGTCTTCCATTCGTTCTTCACAGGCTTGGCTTGCAATGGTTCTGTGGGTGTAGCCCATATGCGATACATGCTTTAAGTTCTGCTTTGTATCCAGTATATTTAACTGAGAAGTGAATTCCACTGTTTTCAATGAGGCTTACTCTGAAGTAATGTGTCTAGAATTGCAGCCTTACTGAACTTGCAGCCTTACTCCCTGTAGGCTGCAAGTTTAAAGCCTATGTACTCTTGCTAGATAATTAATACCTCTTGAACTTGAAAGGTGTGGGATCTGTGCGAGATCCAATTAAGGAGCAGAGACCAGCATAGGAGAAACAAAGGAAATAAGCTTAATTGGAAGTCCTTCTAGGATAGGATACATTTCTGGGGGCTGGTAGTAGTTCAGACTAGTTTACTGCAGCAAAAACTAGGAGACTCTTGAGACACATTGAAGAGTAACAAATTTTACTTGGTGTAACTTTCATGGACTTAGCTCACTTCTTCAGATGCATTAGATATACCGTATTTTTTCGTGTATATGACCCCCCAAAGTATAAGACAACCCCCTAATTTTGACCCTTCCTGGAGGCGGAAGAGCAGTTAATGGGCAACTGCTCCTCCACCTCCGTCTCCTGCTGCTGCTGCTGTCTCCGCTGCCCGCCGGATCACCTCCTCCAGTGCGACTGCCGGGGCTCACCTCCAGCTCACCTCGTCGCTCCTTGTCCCCTGCCCGAAGGGAGCACTGGAGGAAGTGATGCAGTGGCAGCAGTCAATGTGCAGCAGCAAGGGGCGCCCGAGCGCGTGCGAGTGCTCCTTTGCATCCGCCTTGGCCTCCTGCTGCTGCTGCCTCCGCCACCGGAGGTGACAAGGCAGCAACGTGAGCTCTGGAGGAGGGAATTGGGTGGCGACAGCAGCAGTCAATGGGCAGCAGCAAGAGGTGCCCGAGCGTGCGGCTGCTCCTTTGCCTCTGCCTCCTTCCGTGTATAAAACGACCCTCAATTTTTCCTCTAATTATTTTAGGAAAAAGTGTCGTTTTATACACGGAAAAATATGGTAATACAGGAAAGAAAGAAGAAAGAAAAAGAGGTCTTTAAGGTGCTGCAGACTCTGTTGTTTAGAATATAGCGGGTGCTTAGAGAGCTACCCTGTTTCCCCGAAAATAAGACCTAACCTGAAAATAAGACATAGTATGATTTTTCAGGATGCTCGTAATATAAGCCCTACCCCCAAAATAAGCCCCAGTTAAGTGAAAACCCCGCCCTCCACCATTGTGCAGCAACCAGAAGAAGATGATATGGCTGTATTTGAATAAATGTAGATTGTTGTACATGAAAAAAATAAAACACCCCCTGAAAATAAGACCTAATGCGTTTTTTTGGAGCAAAAATGTATATAAGACCCTGTCTTGGGGAAACACGGTACAGCTTGCTAGGGAGAAAGCTGGAAAAGGACTAATGGGAAAGGAAGTGAAGTCATCCACAAGAGTATCAATCTATATGGCAGAGAAGGGACAGAACAGACAAACAAGAGGGCAGACTCCCAGGTAGCCCTAACTATCTATCATCTGCCCTATAGCTCCCTGTAGGCCTTCTTTATCCTTTGTACAAGGCATTGCTGTTCCATTCGTCACTTCCAACTGAACTCAGTGAGATCTACTACACAGTAAACACGCTCAAGACTGCTCTGTAATGGAAGGTTTATGAAAGAAGATTCCATCCACTGCTAAATCACCTGGATGCAATTGGTCTTCCTTAAAATGAAGCCACAGTGATGCAGAGATGGGCCACCCTGATGAACACAGGTCATTAATTCTGTCTGTCAGCAAGCTGTCACCATTTGCAAATTCTTTTATTCTTTTCTTTACAGAACACAGGCATTGTATTTCCACTTAATTGAAAACTGAAGTGACCATTCTGTTTTTAACACAAAGATCAAACAGCATGACTCAGGCAACCCAATCCATAAATTGGTTAAGTGGAAAAACTCGGGATTTGTCAGCAGAGGCCTGCAGAGGCTAGATCAGAATTACTAGCACAGTTACTCATTCTGGCTGCACGCCACAAACTAGCCATCCAATCTTACTGAAATCAATGAGACTACTCTGAAGTGAGTGGGCTGTGGTCTCTGACTTGAAACCTCAGAGGCTATTACCAAAGGAGGCTTCCTGACAGAACAGGGCAATCTGTGCAAGAAAACAAGTGAGAACAAAGCATCCCCAGTAATCATAAATAATCCATAGAATTTCACTGAGTTTGCATTGAAGCAAAAACCATATTCCACTGTTCTGATTTTGCTGAACACAAGAAAAATCCTTGTTCTACATTTCCTTTTCTAATAAACTACAACATTTGATTGATTAACTCTGATTTATAGCAAGCTTTAATGTGCAGTCAAGAAAGTGTAGCTGCATTTCTGTTCTGATACTTTCCCCCCTCTTGTTAAAATGAAGAAATCATTGCAACTTAATGAGCTTCATATGGCAAAAATTGACACCTGTTTTATATCAAATTTTCTTCACATCGATTCCCAGGGGCTTATAACATCTCATTAGCTGCCTGAGGGCCTAGCATAGACATTGCAGAGAATTTATGGTTACTGCTGACTGGCCTCCATGCTCTAATCTCTCCAGTAACACTTAGTAAAGTAATGACACAATGTGACATCATTGCATTCAGCATTTCATTGGGTGCGCTGTATGTCACTTCTTGCAGTTCTTGCAGGAGAAGGAGAACTTTAAATACAACAAAATCACATTACATCACACACACACACACGTGTTACCAGAGAGACATTAGTGAGGTAAAGAAACAAAGCTGGAATGCAGCCAACTCTACTTCATAGTGTAAGGCTCTGCCACAGACTTCTGGTAGATCCAAATAGTTTCCTGAATGCAGTTGGGGAGCTTCCTAGTTCTTTCCTCCATGACTAGCTGAAGACCTGATTGAACTGTGGAACACAAAAATAGCTGAGGCAGTTGATACAATTACTCCTCAGTGCATCCTCCCCACTTGTAGATTCAACAATGAGTTGAGGTTGATGAAACAGAAGAGGTGGTGGCTACAGCATGATCAGAGGGCACCTTTAGACAACTCAGAGCAAATTTACTGTAATCCATCTGAAAAGGTACAGTACAGTGGCAGAAGCTGCTAAAAAACCTGTGTCTCTCCTACCATTGAGTCCCATATAGCAGTCCAGTGACGTTTTTCTGAAAGGTACAAGGTTTCTTTCTTCGGGGTATGGACAGGGAGCTAGGGCAGTTGCTATGAGCTGTTTGCTGTGTGTTATGCAGACAAGATCCATTGGATTCCCCTTTTCTTAGACCAGTGGTTCCCAATCTTTTTTGAGTGCGGTGGGTCTTTGTGACGTTCCCCTTGCATGCCCCCAGATTATTTCACTAACCTAAGGCCCATGCCACGTTCCCTTTTATGCTGCCACCAGTTGATCTCTGTCAACAATATTTACTTAGAAAGACTGAGGTCCATACTGCGTGTAAATTATAACAAAACAGGTTTATTGGATACAGTTCACATAAACAGGTTCCTAAAAGACTTTAAACTATTCAGTAGATTTGTACTAACTTATTTCACATTTAACTCTCTCTAAGTTCCACACTCTCAACTGCCTCCCTTAACTCCTCACAGACGAACTCTCCTCTCTGACTCTCTAACTGACTTCTCACTTCAGACTCTCCCCCTGACTATCTAACACAGAGGTTGTCAGCCCCCAGTCCACGACCCGGTCCCGGTCAATGGCCTGAGCTGGACCGGGCCACGGAGACAGATCTCCCGCCCCCCCGCACGCACTCCCCTCCCCACAGCTGCTTTGCGCACGCGCGTGCGTGTGTCATGAGTGCAGCTGAAGACCTGGAACTGGAAGGGTTAACTGTGGCTGAGGAGAATGCTGAGCAATTAGAAACGCAAACACCTGAATCACCCCCAGATTCTCCTCCCCCAGTAGACAGGCTGAGGGCCAGGCTTCGGGGAAGACTTATGACAAGAAGGTCAGAAGATCGCTCGAAGGCTGCCCACAGAAACATCCGATCAACTAGCCCTGAGTACTGACAGGATGGAAAAGCTTCCAGCAGCTCAAGGGGCTGTTTTACTATATAAACAGCTCTTAGTCGGCTAGAAATCCGTGGAAGCAACAAGTCAAATCCCTGGCTTGCATCCACGCTCCTGACTACCTTGAACCTTGTTCCCTGGACCTTTGGCTTTGGACTCTGACCCCGGACTGTGTGATTTGGTTTTGGACCCTGACCTTGGATTACGGTTTGTGATTTGGCTTTGGCATTTTGGTATCGGCTCTGAACTTGGACTGGCTTATCGGACTCTGCTGTTGAAACCCCCGGGAACGTGACAGATTGCTTCCACCCCCACACTCTCTCCATAAGATGGAGGAGGAGACAAGCGAAGGCTCCATTCAGCTGCATGCTGTGCTTACTCAGGTGCAGTTTCTGACTCAAACTGTGGCACAGCTTCAGCAGCAACAACTGCAATCTCAAGCCAACGCTGCCGCCCAGGTCAAGTGCCCTGTGCTTCCTCCAGAAAAGTTTGGAGGAAAGGTGGAGGAGTTTCCAGCATTCCTGGCACAGTGTAAACTGTATATTGAGCTGCGTGCCAGAGACTTTCCCACAGACAAAACCAAGGTATGCTTCATAGTCAGCCTTCTCAAGGGACAGGCAGCTAAATGGGCTACTCCTCTACTCCTTGCTCCTTCACCCCTGTTAACCAATTACCAGGGTTTTCTGGACCATATTTCAGCAGCTTTTGCTAATCCTTTGCAAGCTGCTACTGCCAATAGGAAGATTCGGGCCCTGAAACAGGGTAAGGGTTCAGTTTCCCAGTATTCCACTGAGTTCAGACTCTTGGCTCAAGACTTGCTCTGGAATGAGGCAGCTCTGGTGGATCAATATATGGAGGGGTTGGCTGATGGGATCCTAGATGAGCTGGCACGTGTAGATCGACCCAATACACTGCAAGAACTAATCACTCTATGCCTTCGCATTGATGGCCGCCTGGAGAGCCAACGCCTAGCTCAGGGCGGTTCCCGTCCCTTGCAGCCACCCCTGACGCCCACCAACACTAGACAAGAGGATTCTGAGCCCATGCAGTTAGGGGCTGCTCGGCCACGCCTCACCCCTGAGGAAAAAACACGCCGCCGCTCCCAGAATCTCTGCCTGTACTGTGGGGGAGCAGGACACTTCGCTTCCAGCTGCTTGGTTAAGCGGCGTAACCCCGGCTCCGCGCTACCACCGTCAGTAAAAGATTTGCCCCATGTCTGAGTGGACCCCCAGATGTGGGGCACTTAGCTGGGTCCCCTGAACCCTATGTTAACATCCCGGGTCCATTCCTCGTACCAGTGAAACTTTGCTTGCCGGATGGACGCTGGCTGTTTATTTACGCCATGGTCGATTCTGGAGCCGACCGCTGTTTCATTGACACGGCCTTTGTGAAACAGCACTGGATCCCCGTACAGGATAAAGAGACCCCGACCCTAGTTGAGTCCATAGACGGGCGTCTCCTCCGCTCTGGCCCAGTGACCCAGGAAACCCATCCGGTCATCCTCCAGGTCCAACACCATCAGGAGCAAATACAATTCAACGTTGCACGCATGCCCCGTTTCCCGCTCATTCTGGGACTTTCCTGGCTCCGAACACATAACCCCCTAATGGACTGGGCACAAGGGGAGTTGCGTTTCAGGGACCCGTGTCCGCATCTGGGTCCACCGGCTACCTTGGCTGCAGCAGAGTCAACAGATAGTCCCATGATACCCTTGGAATACAAGGACTTTGCTGATGTCTTTGAGGAGAAGGGGGCTGACCAGCTACCCCCGCACCGACCCTACGATTGTGCTATCAATTTGGTGCCTGGGGCACCCCTTCCTGTGGCGCGGATCTACCCTATGTCTGAACCAGAACTCGCAGCCTTGCGGGCCTTTCTTGATAAAAACCTGAAACGGGGATTCATCCGGCCATCCACGTCGCCCCTGTCTGCACCCGTTATCTTTGTTAAGAAGAAGGGCGGAGAGCTCCGCCCCTGCAATGATTACCGGGCCTTGAATAAAAGAACCATTCGAGACCGCTACCCCCTGCCGTTGATCGGTGAACTTCTGGATCGCCTTAAGGGGGCACGTATTTATACCAAGTTGGACCTCCGTGGCGCCTATAATTTGGTGCGAATCCGTGCTGGTGACGAGTGGAAGACGGCTTTCGGAACTCGTTATGGCCAGCATGAATACCTGGTCATGCCTTTCGGTTTAACCAACGCTCCAGCTGTGTTCCAGCGGTTCATGAACGTCATCTTTCGGGACCTGCTTGATCGCTTTGTGATCATCTACCTGGATGACATTTTGATTTACTCCCAAGACCCCGCTCGGCACACGGAACACGTTCGTCAGGTCTTACAACGATTACGAGACCACTGACTCTACGCCAAGCTGGAGAAGTGTGAATTCAACTTGCAGGAAGTCGAGTTCCTAGGTCACATTGTATCTCCCCGAGGGATCCAGATGGACCCAAAGAAAATAGAGTCGGTTCTGACCTGGCAGAAGCCCCGGAACCGTAAGGATGCACAGCGGTTTCTCGGCTTCGCGAACTATTACCGCCAGTTCATACCAGCCTACACGGACATAACCACGCCGCTGACCCGCCTCCTCCGGCCCAAAGAGCCGTTTCTTTGGACTCCAGAGGCAGACCATGCTTTCACCACACTAAAAACCCGCTTTACCACCAAGCCAATTCTGCGCTATCCGGACCCCCGACTACCGTTTACTGTGGAGACGGATGCCTCCAGTGTCGCTCTGGGTGCAGTACTGTCCCAGCGGGAGGACCCCTCACAGCCACTGCAGCCCTGCGCTTTCTTCTCCAGGCAGTTCACACCCCCAGAACCATCTGGGAGCGGGAACTCTTGGCCATCAAAACCGCTTTCGAGGTTTGGAGGCATTACCTCGAAGGGGCCCGTCACCCTGTCCAAGTATTGACGGACCACCGGAATCTGGAACACTTGCAGACAGCCTGACGCCTTAATCAACGCCAGATCCGGTGGTGTCTCTTCTTCTCCCAGTTTGACTTCCGCATTACCTACATCCCGCATACTCAGAATCGGAAAGCCGATGCCTTGTCCCGCAAACCGGAATATGCTGTTCCAACCTCTGAAGAGTTTCCGACTACACCTATCCTATCCCCTTCAGTTTTCGCAGCCACTACAACTCGCTCGTCCCTGGCTGAAGAAATTCGAGCCAGCCAAGCTCAAGATCCCTGGGCCAAGCAATGCTTGCAGGAACTCCAAAAGGACCCTGCCGGAGACTTTACTAACCACCAGGGTCTCCTATTACACCCTGGACGCCTGTACGTTCCTCCAGGGCCCCTCCGAACCAACGTGCTCTATCTGACCCATGATTCCCCTCCTGCAGGACACTTTGGTCAGTACAAAACTCTGCACTTACTCACACGGGAATTCTGGTGGCCCCGGGTTCGAGCTGACATCGGCCGTTACGTTGATTCCTGCGAGGTTTGTCGTCGAGCCAAGGACGTACCAGCCAAACCTCCAGGGCTGCTACAACCATTACCCGTACCAGCCGGCCCTTGGGACACAGTATCCCTAGACTTCATCACGGATCTCCCACAATCACAAGGGTATACCTGTGTTCTGGTAATAGTGGACCTGTTCACCAAGATGGCTCATTTTGTCCCGTGTTCCAAGCCTCCCACAGCTCCTGAAACAGCCCAGCTCTATCTTCATCATGTTTTCCATCTACACGGGCTTCCGACACACTTAATTTCTGATCGTGGTTCCCAATTCACCTCCCGGTTCTGGCAAGCTTTACACACCAGTTTGGGTACCCAAGTGCACTTGTCGTCGGTGTATCATCCCCAAACAGATGGACAGACTGAGCGTACTAATGCCACTCTTGAGCAATATCTCCGTTGCTACACCTGTTATCAACAAGATAATTGGGCTACCCTGTTACCCCTGGCTGAATTCGCTTACAATAACGCCGTACACACATCTACAGAACAGACCCCATTTGAAGCCAACTATGGGTACCATCCTCGCTTTTTCCCGGCTGCTCTGCCATCAACCGTGGTTCCTGCTGCTGATGCCCATATACGCGAGTTGCGGGCTCTCCAAGACTTACTCCGAGAGCAGCTTCAGCAGGCTAAGGAGGCTTATAAGACAGCGGCCGACAGAAAATGGCAAGAAGGGCCACCTCTGAAACCAGGGGACCAGGTCTGGCTTTCCACCCGTTATCTCCGCCGACCTGGCCGGTCCTGTAAGTTAGACCCTCGGTTTATAGGACCCTATGTAATCCTGGACCAAATCAACCCTGTTGCTTTCCGGCTACAACTTCCAGATACTCTCCGTATCCACCCGGTTTTACATCGATCTCTCCTTGTTCCTGTTGCAGCGCCGGACCCTGCCCGACCTTCACCCCTGGCTCCACCTCCGCCCATTCTGGTCGATGGCGAGGAAGAATACGAGGTCCGTCAAATCCTGGACTCCCAAATCCACCGAGGAGGTCTCCAGTATTTCGTAGATTGGGAAGGTTATGGTCCTGAGGATCGATCATGGGAACCCGCCAGCAATCTACACCCCCCCCCCCCCGATTTGGTACGGCAGTTCCATGCTACCTATCCTGATCGACCCGGCCCATCTGAAGGGGGGAGCCCTGGGGAGGGGGATAGTGTCATGAGTGCAGCTGAAGACCTGGAACTGGAAGGGTTAACTATGGCTGAGGAGAATGCTGAGCAATTAGAAACGCAAACACCTGAATCACCCCCAGATTCTCCTCCCCCAGTAGACAGGCTTCGGGCCAGGCTTCGGGGAAGACTTATGACAAAAAGGTCAGAAGATCGCTCGAAGGCTGCCCACAGAAACATCCGATCAACTAGCCCTGAGTACTGACAGGATGGAAAAGCTTCCAGCAGCTCAAGGGGCTGTTTTACTATATAAACAGCTCTTAGTCGGCTAGAAATCCGTGGAAGCAACAAGTCAAATCCCTGGCTTGTATCCACGCTCCTGACTACCTTGAACCTTGTTCCCTGGACCTTTGGCTTTGGACTCTGACCCCGGACTGTGTGATTTGGCTTTGGACCCTGACCTTGGATTACGGTTTGTGATTTGGCTTTGGCATTTTGGTATCGGCTCTGAACTTGGACTGGCTTATCTGACTCTGCTGCCCGGGAACGTGACAGCATGCCAGCGACGGCGTGAGCGCTCCCCCACCCCTTCACACATGTGCCCGAGTGCAGATAACTGCTCTTATCTGCTTCACCCCTCCCTTCTAGTTTCTCTGGCTCCGCCTCCCAGCAACTTCCATTGATTCATGCAAATACCCTCATACCTATGCAAAGGCAGGGTGATTGCTACAGTCTTATTTTTCCTTTTCTTCCCCCTTTTTAGGCTCTCCTGAAGTCACACGTCTTAGTGAAAATCACTTTCTGGCAGAAGCAGCAGCAATAATATATTCCCACTGGATTTTTATTTTTATTTTTTGTGAAAAATAGTCCTGGTCAACACTTCTCAGTAGAGACTTCTTTCTCTCCCAAAAGGCCCTGTTTCCCATCCCTACAGATACATGCTAGCTTTAATATCCCACTCCAAAAAGTCAAGGAAGAAATTACTTAACAAGGGCTACAACAGGTGATTCCCCCAGAAAACACTTTGCAGATTGGAAACACTGCCTTAGACTCTGATATTGGGTTTGGTCATATTGGTCTAACTGTAGCAACCACTTGTGCTGCTTGCTGGGATTCTTTTCAGCTTGTAGATCTCAGGCATGTGGATGGGGTGCCTGGAGTGGCAAGAGTTACCAGCTGCTTTTCCTACCTAATCATATCTGCCAATGTAGGGCTGATGACATTTTTAAGGGAGCAGATAAATGCTTCCTTACAGGAGGGGTCTGCTCCTCCTGTATCTGCTATTTAAAGGAAACTTATAAAACCTTCCTAAAAAAAAACCCTGCCCTTGACCTCAAAGGTCTTATTAATTATAGGGCAGTCTCATGTTCACCATTTTTTTGCTATGATGGTTGAGAAGGTGGTGGCTCTGCAGCTCCAGGCACTCTTAGATGACCATCATCAATTCAGTTGGGCTTTTGGCTGAGATATGGAACTGACACTGCTTTGGTTACATTGGAAGATGACCTATGCTATGCACTGGATAAGGGATGTTTGTGCGTATGCAACCTTCTTAGTTCTCCTCAACCTTTAGTGGCATTAGATACCATTGCCCATGGAATCCTGATGGATCTCCTGGCAAAGTTGGGTATTGGGAACCCTGTATTGCAGTGCTTCATATCTGTCTACTCAAAAGGTGGTGCTGGGCAAGTGGTGTTCAACACCATGGCCTTTGGCCTCTGATGTCCCTCAGAGATCTACTGTATTCCTATATCAATGAACATCTATATGAAGCTGCTGGGGGAGGTCATTCAAAGCTTTGGAGTGAAGTGCCAACAATATGCTGATGACACCAGCTCTACTGCTTCTTGTCCCTTAATACTAAGGAAGCAGTCAGGACCCTTGAACATTGCCTGAATTCAGTAACAGGCTGGATGAGGCTGAAACTAAATCCTGACAAGATGGAGGTACTTCTGGTCACTAGAAATTCATATTCAGGAATTGGAATTCAAGCTGTTCTAGAAGGGATTGGGCTCTCCCTACAGCTCAGGTTTGTAGTCTAGGAGGTCTGTTTGGTTCTGCACTAGCTCTGGATTCCCAGGTGGCAGGAGTAATCCGGACTGCCTTTGTGTAGCTCCGCTTAGTGCCTAGCTATAACTTTTTCTGAGTCGATCTGACTTAATAAAAGTCTTGCATGCCTTAGTTGCACTTGACTGGTGCAATGCATTCTCTGTAGGGCTGCCCTTGAAAAGTGTCTGGTTCTTCAGGTGGTGCAGCATCCAGCCAACTGCACTGCTTACTGGCGCACAGTAATGGGATCATAAGACTCCAACACTGAAGGGCCTGCATTAGTTGCCAATTACTTATCGGATCCATTTCAAGAGGTGTTGCTCTTAACCTTTAAAGCCCTAAATGGCTTGGGGCCTGGTTATCTGGAGGACTGCCTGTCCAGATACTCAGATCTTCAGTACAGACCCTCTGAAGAATGCCAAGAGTTGCCAATGGCTGCCTAACAGGCACATGAGAGAGGGTTGTCTCCTGTGTCGCTCCCAGAATGTGAAGGGGATTCTCTCCAGGGCTGCATCTGTTTCCACTCTGGCTGCTTTTGTGAAGTGTGTAAAAACACATTTATTCAAATTGACATATGATGTTGAATCCGCTCTGTTGTGTTGGTTTCAGTTGTTATCTTAATGTTTGTTATGGTGGGGCTGGTTTTACTTGATTTTTAATGATTTTATAATGGAATTTGGTTTTATTGTTTTTATTCCTTTATAAAGATGTAAGCCGCCTTGAATGCTACTTTGCCCTTAATAACCTGTGATATAAGCCCAAAGATATGGTCATTGAAAGAGTGTTGGGATTTGCTTTTGGTAAGATTATTCAAACTCTTATTTTGCGGGAGACAAAACAAATAGACTTTAGTACTGTATATTTAATGTTCCAGGTGGTTTGTAGGCACATAGGATCGTTACTTAGCTGATGGTGTCCTTCTGGAACAAAATGATATCCATCAGTGGGGAAAAGTTCCCCTCCCACTGCAGCAAACTCTTCTCCCCTTCAGATATGCCCTGGAGTGCTGCAAGGAGATGGAAAGGGAAGGGAAGTTCTATTGTGCACATGACATTGGATTTCACCCATAAAATGGTTATCATCATCATCATCATCTTAGAACTGCAGAGCTGGAAGGCATCATAGAGTCCAGCCCCTGTCATGGAGGCACAATGGGGAATCCATAGCCAGATGCCAAAGCCACTGAGCTATCAAACAGTTCTTGTGGGCGGGATTTCCATTTGAACACCGAGCTGTTCATTAATTTATTTTTTGGGGACTCTTCCAGTTGTGCTGCATATTTGCTGAATACTGCAAACACATGGAATGGCTGAATGAATTCAGACACTTGCATTTTATAAATAATTCTTTATACTGTGCTTTACTTTTAAGATGGTGAAGAGCTTCTATATTAAGAAGTGGATACAGAGCACACTGTATGTATCTGGAGAAAACATTCTGCTTTCTTTTTGATAAAAGGAAGCCTTTTGCAGAGCACAACATAGTATATGAACCAATGTCACAAATTATAGGGTACTGATATACTTCATTAAAGTATATTCTCCAATAAACAGATGTTTTCCAAGGACTCTGGAACATCCTTGCAGAGGAAAGCGTAAAGAGATATGATTAAAAAAGAAGTTTTGTTGCTGTGTATGGAATCTACATATTCTTTTTACAAAAAGAATATTTTCATACTGTCAGAGCTGTTATTCTAAACGCCTTGAAAGAGCTAAATTCAGAGGGGAATTAAACATGCGTTAGTGCTTATCAAAAATACATCCAGCACTTCTTCAAATATATATACAATGAGATAAAGAATTTTTTAGATAAAAAGCAAATTGGCTGGAACTTTTAAAAAGAGATTGTTGAGCAAAATGCTATGGCTATATGAAGGCAGCTCCTCTTTTTGATTGCCTCGCAGTCCTGAACTACAAAACGGGTGTGGGAGAATCAGTAGGGGTAATGAGTGGAGGATGCTTTCCCTCCAAAGGTGTAGTTTTTCTAAAATTTCCCTGTGTGTTTAATCAACTTGTAAATGAATCCTGTGCTTATCTGCTGATGACCAGTCACTGAATAAAAACAAGTTGATTAGCAGCCTGCAGAGCTGCACAACCTCTTGGCAGGTGAAACAAACATTCTTTAACTCTTAAGGGAGTCTGCTCCTAATTGGGAAGCTGGCATTTCATCTTTTTCTACCCTAACGAGCTTTATCTAACATTTGTGAACTGTAGCCCATCTATGAAGTGAGTTGCAGTCCTGAATGTTTATGCCAATTTATGTTTATTAATCTCCCTAAGTCTCCACATGATTCTGTTTTTGCTGCAACAATCTAACATGGCTACTTTGAGGAAGTCACATCTCTATCATTTGCCTGAATCCTCCTGAACAGGGATCACTCTTTCAGTGCTGGGGTCTCAGACCAGGGATCTGCACTGTAAATTGGAGGGAGCGTACATTCATGCATGTATGCAGGCATAAGAATCGGAAGCTTATTAGAGAGCCAAACTGACTGATACAGTATTTGTTTCTTTTAAAATATGTTCTCACTTTTATTTTGGAGGAGCTGTTACTCTTTCCATACTTGGTATTGGCATGAGATTCCTGTCCCCATTTCTCTTCCAACTGTTGTCCAGGTCCAGAACTATTGTTTACTGCACATACTTTATGTTTATTAATCATCAGTGGCTTTACTCTTGCTCTCTTCTTGTGGCCTCATGACATATGATTGTTTAGGACCACATTTGGGTTTCGTTTTCTGATGTTTCTTTAGCTATCTAAGACCTGTTGCATTGTATGAGGAGAATCTTCATAAAAATACGTAGCTTGTATGTTGCCACCAAAGCAAGTAGTGATAGACTCTGGGAAATGTCTGTTAGCAAATGTCACATTAATATGGCACAACCTATTCAACTTGTCCTGAAGAGAAGATAGCATGCAGCCAGCAACAGAATATCTGATCACTGTTGCTCAACAGATTGTGTGCATTTTGTCTTCTGCCTGTAGTCCCCAAAAGTGAATTTTTTTGCTAGTGAATATATAATATTGAAAGGCGTTTGTGGTATGAGAACAACCATGATAATCCAATGAGAACTATGTTGCTAAGAGGTTGATATGATACCCCAGGGCAATAAGTAAGGGGTTGAAACAACCCTGTTTTGATTCTATTTGATAAATGTTACTGCCAGAAAGGCAGCACGGAAACCAGTCTATTTAATTAGTCAGTTATTCAGAGTCTTCTTACTTACTTACTTACTTTATTGGATTTTTACCCCGCCCCCCTAGACAAAGTCTACTCGGGGCGGCTTACAAATATTATAAAAACATCATTATTTAACAAATATTTTAAAAATCATTAAAACATCATAATTTTTAAACAATTAAATTAAATCAATACCAAGATGGAAGTACTTAAAAGACATAGAATAGATTTGTCTATTGCTTGATGATGTTCACATAAGCATACAGGCAGAGCTCAGAAAAGTTATGGTTTTGTACTACAACTCCAAAACTCCTTCAACAAGCATGGCCACTATTTGCAAAAGACTAATTTATTCTGAACTTGAGATGTATAGTATGTGTCTCTTATGAATACAGGTATTATTCTGCATATCCTCCACCAATAGGCAGATAGTATTCATGTAAGTTGCTTCTCTTAATTGAGAGTCATACTTTACATCCAGCAACCACCACTTCCTTTAAACTGAGCCATCTTCTTTGATTGTGTGACAAGCTACTATCATACAACTTGGCAAACTATCATGGGCATGATCAACAAAATCTAATAGTTTTAAAATCTTAATTTGGCAGTTTTTAAATCCAAACAGTTGAACATGTCTGGCCTTTTATATTATCCCTTCTTTGATATTTCACAAACAAGAGATCCTTAGAGACAGAAGCACTAACCTCAGAAACTTTCACAGCTGTCAGATATTCAGTGTGCCAACAGGATCAAGGACAAGAATTGACTGTTTTCTATATCATTGTGTGTTGAAAGGACACTTTGAAGAATGACACTCTCAGTTTTCAACAATGGTATATGTACTAAAATAGGAAACTTTTTATATTAAGGGTAGAAAATGCTTGGCAAGAAGTCAAAGTAATCTATTATCTCAGATTTAGGCGCCCTGAGATTGTAGCTAAATTGAAAAGCTCTGCCACTCTATAATGATCTCTTTATTTCTTCTTTGATTTTTTTTAAAGTAACAGTGATACAAAGGAAGACATTATAGTGAAAATTTACACATAGGTCAATAATCAATTAGACAAAACCAGAGTGTTGAGTTCAAAGGGAAGCAAGTACTGTATGTAGAAAGAGTTATTAATGGCAGAAAATCTTATGAAAAGACCCAAACAAGGTTAGGTATGCCAGCTGATTGCAAATCCTTTGCCACTGATTGGCCTATCTCTTATAGCACTTTATGCTAAGGATAGCTTGCAGCTAGAAGTGCTTAATCTTCCTAGAGTTATCTGAAAATGGCAGCAAAGGTCACACCAGTTCTAGTTATTTTCATCTGTATTGAAATGTTTGCATATAGAAGCTGAGAATGCTTGTCCTAGGGAGGATGAGCCCAGGAGGGCAGGTGAGGAAACGGATTAAATTGTGGCCTGAAACAGGCGGCCAGACCAAAGGACCAATAGGTACAGTCATTTGTGTAGCCAATTCATAGATCATGTATGTAGCCAGAATCCATAAACAGCTCCCATGGAAGGGAAGATACATTCTAACAAAGATGGGGATGTAGACTGAGCGCAGGTATCATGCTGGCGAATATAGATGTGAGCAGCCCCCTGGGCTCAGTTCTAGTACTGTATCTTTTGGGGCATACTTCCTGAGGTTTTCACATACTCAGTAGTGTGCAGGCCCCCTGGAAGTGAGGATGCTGGCCCTCATTAGAACCCAGCTGAGGAGCTGCAGTGCTGGATACCATGGGCTGGTTGTCACAAATTCAGAAGTCCCTAGTTATTGGGCTGAAGCTTGGTGTGTTGTTATGACCTAGGTCAGTGTAGGCGAACCTATGGCACACGTGCCCCAGGTGGCACGCGAAGCCCTTTCTTATGGCACGCCAGTGTTGGCCCACCCATCCTCCCTTGTGAAGGGAAACCTTATGAGCTGGCAGCCGGGATTCCCTCTTCCGCAGCCACTTCCTGGTCCTCTGGGTCCGTCGCTATGATTCCCCCTTAAACTTCCTGTTCCTGGTCCTCTGGGTCCGTCCCTATGATTCCCCCTGAAACCGCCACTTCCGGTTCCGGACTTCCGGGCGGCACGGCAGCCACTGGTTTCTCCCCCCCCCTCATTTTGGGCACGCGAGCCCAAAAAGGTTTGCCTCCACTGACCTAGGTGTTCTGTTGGCCCTCCTAACGATACTGCTTCCTCCACCACTATGAGTTCATCCACATGTCCTGTTTGCTCCTGTTCAAGAGGTGGTTCCATCTCCCATTGATTCGTGTTCATTTTATGGATGTATGTGATGCTACTGGACACTATTGTTGTTTGCCGCTTGATGCCTTCAGATGTGTCAGCCATGTTTCTTCCTTTGTCCCAAACAAGCCTGGTTCCAAGGTGGGGGGTGGTGTACAATTAGAACTGTCCTGATACCAGTTGTGATGTCATCTGTTGGGAGTTCCCAGCATGACGCATGACTGCCCCTCATTGATTCTCTGGAAACTGAGTGAGGGAGCAGTGGTGGTGTTCTCACCAGCACAGCTGCCTCTTGCCCTTCTGCTTCATACCTGGCTGTATGATTAGGACCATCCCAAGCGTCTCTTGAAAAAGCTCTGGCAGGACTGGTGGCAGGGAATGAGGCAGCCCTGGGAGTGGTTTGGGCTGAAACATTTGGTGGGTGAGCAGCTTGTTTTTGTTCCTTTTGTCTGGAAAGAGAAAGAAACACCCTGCTGCCTGAAGGAGGGGATGGATTCTCCCAGCCACCCACACATACAAACATGCAGGCTGCCCTGCTCCTCCTCTTCCTGGGGTGCCACTTGTCCTCAACGTGACCTGAGGCCATGCTTTACACTCCCTTCTAGCAACTGGTCACTGCTGTCAGCCCCTCTGGTTCCAGACAAATTGGCAGCACCCCATGTCTGCCTCCTTGCTTCCGCTGGCCCGGAGGATGCCTCTGTGCTCTTTCCCTGGAGAGTTGGAGTGTGAGCAAAGATGACGGAAGGCAGCCTGCTCCACCAGAGTCTTCTCTGGACTGAGAATGATTCCCCACTATGAAAAAAAAAAAGGAGAGGGTCTCTCCATCTAGGCTCAGCCAGAGCTTGATAAAATTCCTTTTTGGGACTACAATTCCCAAAAGTGCTTTGGCATTCTAGGACTTGTACTTTTAAAAAAAGGATATTTCCCCCAAGATCAAAGTCAGTTTGATCTCACATCTCCCCATCTTCTTTTTTTGGAATGGGAACTGATTTTTTTTTTTTATCTAAACAGCAACCTTCCCTCATCATTTTATCTGCATTTTTGAAAAATATCGTTCTCTCTCTCTCTTTTTTCCTTCATAGTTTCTTAATTTTCTCTAGCCCGGGAAGGGGCGCTGTTTTGACAACTTCCTTCTTTCTTCCTGCTGCCTGTGTTTCTTCCTTGGGTTGGAGACAGAGCAGAGAATGTGAGGAAAGGAGGAAGAGACATGCAAGGAGGAAGGAATGGGAGATGTTATATGGTGTGGGAACTCAACTCAGAAGCATCTAGTTTCTATTCAAGGAAAACAGACTAACAGGTATGGAAGCTTGGAGTGATGCCTTATCTGTGGGGGAAAAGTGACCACGGTTCCAACGCACATCAATCTGGGTCACACGTCATGTGGATAAGCCCTATGTCAGTATCCAACCTCACATCTGGGAAAAATTGCTTCATAGATTACAGCCCCTCAAGCCCTCAGCCAGCACGGCTGGTGGTTCCAAGCACCATTCAGGCAACTCCTGTCATGTCCAGATCATGACAACATTTTAAAAATAAATTCTTTGAAAGTCAGAAATTTCAGTATAACTGACACAATAAAAGCAGCCTCAAATCACTGGCATTGTTCAGTCTTCATTTTCACTCCATATTCAACGAAGTAAATTCTGACAAAAGGCAGGAAGAAAATACTGTATAAATATGTCCTGGATATCTTGAAAAGAAGCCTTGAAAGGTGATTGTTATTCCTCACTAAACACTGACTTTACAAAAACATGATACTGGGGACCATTAAGGCTCAGATGAACATTTATTTTGTGTTACGAAAAGGAGGAATGAAAAAAAAAAGTATGACAGAATAATATTGGTAACCTGGAACTTGATAAAAATGGGTTGCTTTGGGAATTTTCCTCATTGTGACTGAAACTGATGCTTTATACTGAAAATGTTTTGTGAAATATTTATGCTTATGGTTTAAAGAATTTATAAACTGGATGAATGATGGTTGATTGTCATTGTTTGGGACCTCAACAGATGGGAAACTTTGACATCTGAGCGCTCAGCCTGGAGGCAGGCGGTGCAGCATGGCCTCTCCCAATTTGAAGAGACACTTGTTCAGCAGGCCGAGGCAAAGAGGCAGTCCTGAAACCAGCAAAATCAGGGAGCTGGACAGGGGACAGATTGTATTTGTCTTCAGTGTGGAAGGGATTGCCACTCTCGGATTGGCCTTCTCAGCCACACTAGACGCTGTTCCAAGACCTCTATTCAGAGCACGTTACCATAGTCTCTTGAGACTGAAGGATGCCTACATTATGGAGTATTGCAATTATGTCATTTGCACCACCTATGTATCAGTCTTTATTATTGCCAGTAACCTCAGTTTTACAAATGCATAATATTCTCGTATGATTAAAGCCAAACCTGTAAATGTTTTCCCCATCAACATTGGAGAGTTTTTAAAACATTCCAGGGTAAGGTACGTTATGGATGTGTGTTTTCCAAAATCTTGGTGGCATCATTGTAGACCTGGGTTAAAACACAGTGGCTACTTATGGGCCATTTCACATAGTCATGTGGAAGTGTCTAGCAGAGCTGTAGCCAGTTACATATCCCTGGAAAGCAGCCCTGAATGAAATAAATTTGCAAACACAGGCTTCTTGCATTTATATTCCACATCCACATCTGTACACCTAGCACATTGTTAAGTGTGTTTAAAGGATAAACATCAGTTATCATTCCCACAACACACTCAGTATGATGCAGTGGCAAACCAGGACTCAGGAGGTCTGGGTTCAAATCTCCACTCAGCCATGGAAGCTCACTAGCTCACATGAAGGGGTGTGGAACTGGTAAAACCACTCAAATATATCAGTTACCTTGAAAGTCCTACTAGGGTTGTTACAAGTCAATTCTGACTTGACGGCACATAATATAACATAACATCATTTCTGTATCACGATTGTATTAAAATGTAAAATATAAGTTTTTCCTGTCTTTCATGTCACTGCTTATTTTGGGCACAACAGGGTTGTTATATTCCTTGCTTTTGCAAGTTACTGCAGGCTACTTTCTTGAGTTGGCTTTGAGTTACAGATTTGGATATCTTTGCAACTGACCACATGAATCATGGCTGAAGTTAAGGGGTATGTCTAGTTGGAGAGAAGAAGATAATGATGGTTGGAGAAGATTTTGACAGTTTCCCTTTCCAAATGTGAATACATCATACAAAATAGAAGGAATAATTGTTCAGTTTGTCCCCTATTGATAAAACCAGTGGATCTCAATAACATGAAAGCAGATGTACTGTATATTTCTCGACACTCCCTCTGTACTTTCTGCTAAAGAACGTGGCTTGTTTTAGAGGAGAATTTAGAGTAGAACCCCCAAGAAGCATAATTCTGTTTTTTGACAAGGAGTCAAAAATGTCCTATACAGGCTCCAGTATGCTTAAGGTATACTTTGTTCCTACCCCTGAACTAGAGAATTTCAGCAGTGGACTAGGAGCAAAAGGTATATCTTGTTCAAAAGGGCACATCTGTTTCCATATGTCGTCAAGAACAGGATGGGTTGGCATTAACAGAGATGCTTTAGGAACAAAGAATATCTATGTAGAGGGATAGGAATAAAGGATATTAGGTTTATGTGGTTCTCTTAACTGAGATCCGTATCTTCCAAATCTACCTTTAATTTTTTTTTCTATCTTCCTACCAAAAATTTTGCTTAAGGCAGCAGTTTCTCATTTCATGTACATCACGACTACCATGGAGCTGGAAGTGCAACATTTCATCCATGCACAACATGTCATCCATTTTAAAAACAGGTGCCAAGGTACTATATTTTTAGTTTTAGGGACCAGAGTTTTGCAGTGCTTTGCAGTGCTTTTCTAGTCTTACTCTATATAAATTTTGAGTTTTCCATTCAGCACGTGCAGACATCATACATTATATAGGCATAAAGTATGTCAATGAAACATTTTAAAATGAGCCTGAACACTAATGTTTAGTCAATCTAAATGTTAAATGCCAAAGTGTTCTTATTCCCAAAGTCTTTGATTTCTGTTTAGATCATTGATTCCCCCCCCCCCCGCCCGTGAACTGTTACCACGTTAACATGGGGTGATAATCACTGTTATTGTAAATGTTACATAATAAGGGTTTTTAGGACTAAAGTCTCTAAAGAGTTCAGCCACCTTTTAAAAATGCTAAGCACACACCTGAGGCACAGATCTGGTATAGAACTGCACAACCTTATCAGGGGCCCTTGGGGGATGCACAGACACAGGTGCAGAGAATGTTTTTAAAATCAAACCACAAGATAAAGATATAGCCTGATGGTGCCTCTAGCTAGTAAAGTCCTAGCAGGATGTGTGCGTGCCTGTGAGTGTGTGTATGTGTGCCTCAGTAAGGATATTTTATGGAGAAATATACCTTTCCATGAAAACAGTACTTTCCTTCAGTAGCAATTTAAACATGACCCAGATGTGTAAAAAAATGTTTTATTTTTTTAAAACAAAAGATTGCCATTATGGAAATTTTGACATAGTGTATCTCTGAAATGTGACTTTTAAACACAGTGCTTCCTCCAAATCATTCATTTCAGAGCAAACGGAAATACAATATTTTAATAGTAGTAGTAATAATGATAATGATGATGTGAAAATCCATTAGGATGTATATTAATTTAGAATCGACAAAATAAGTAAAAAATTATTGAAGATGTACTGTATAGAAAATGTGGAGATGAAATTGAATACAAAAATTAATGCATATGTAATTTAAGAATTATTGTCTTCATTTTGGAACTGCAGGGCTGGAAGGGACCCCATGGATCATCAGGTCCAGCCTGCCAAGGAGGCCCAGTGGGGAATCAAATTCCCAACCTCTGGCTTCACAGCCAGATATCTAAATCATATAATAAATCAATTGAAATGATGAGAAGTTTATACACAGACTGATCAGAAAATGCTTTAGTGTTCATTTGAGTCTTGCTTGAGCAACATAGTCCTCTTGACCTCTGATGTATTTCTGTATTATTGGGTCATTCTTTGATCTTCTCCTGATTTGTCTGTGGTTCTAAGGTTGTTCTTTGGTCCAGCCTTCTTGCTTGGTACTTGTTCCCAATTCCTGTTTTTTCCCCTTTAAATCCTAACAGGTCTTGAGGGGGCAGAGTGTGCGAGGAAATTGAGGATAGTTTTAGTAAAATTAAATAAACTTTCTCTAATTATGCAACAGATTAAAAATGGTTCAGTCAGGAAATACAGAGCAGATAGAGCTACTAGTCTCCCTCAGTAGACCAGCTCTTATTTGTTAGTTTACTTCAACTAGCACTTACTGTCCAGTACATTCACTCAGAGTCTCTGGACGTGGGAAAGAATAAAATGTTTCTGTTTGCTTACTGTTCTTCATAGATAAAAACAAACATCGTATTATGTAAAAATGTTAACTTATTACATCACTGACCTTAACTGGTTCATTAGTGACTGACTGGTTACATAGCTGACAGAACACATCACTCTAACTGTCCACTTCTGACAGACTCAATAACTCTGACAGAATCCAGACTGGAAAAAGGAGGAGGGTGGAAATCTGAAGTAGAGAGGAAACTATTGGCTGCTACTGGGTTGACTGCTATTCATACCAGTCCAGAAAAGGTCCCTCCCAGCGAAAAACTCCTTAAAGGTACCATATGTAGCATTTCCAACAACAGGTCTGTCCTTAAACTCTGATTTCCTGTTATCTGGTTTGAACTTGGGTCTTCCTGAATGATGGCTTGTCTCAGGATTTCTGATTCCTGCTTTCCTCTGTAGACATTTGACTACAGTTCAGCCCTAGCCTCCTTCCATGTCAGCTCTGTTTAGCATGAGTAGAAACCATGCTTCACAAAAGGAGACTGGCATACATGAAGGGTTAACTTCAATATATTTTAACATTTATAAATACTGAAGTGCATTCAAGGAATAGTGAGATAGCTGCTGCCAGTAGAATTGACCCTTTATGTTCCCCTGCCCCAATCTCGAAACTACCTTTAAAAGTTGCTTTCACATGTTGGGACACCCTTAGGAACAGCATGGGATATAATGTGAAGGGTTACAGTGATGCAAAGGTGTAATCAGGGTAAATTGGAGGCCAGTCCTTACACAATAAGATGAGCCTAGCATCCATGTAGTTTCTCTATTGTATCAGTGCCAGGGATGGGGACCTGTGTCGTGCAACTTGCTGTCAAGTTGGTCTTACGTTGCCCTGGTAACTCGACTCAGTTTTTTTATCAGGGACTTGGATGTGACTCATGACTCAGACCCATTTTTCTGAGTTGCATTTTCAAGTCCCTGTTCTTTTAATGAAGGATGCTGTAAACCGGAAAGAAGCTTTGTGGCGCTCCCTAGAAGGCACAGGAGAGGCAGGCAAACAGCAGAGGAGGAGATAGCGACAGGGAGGGAGGGTTTTCAAGAGGATGGAGAGTAGAGGGGTGAGGGAAGGCGAGGCAGGCAGGGTAGATGGGACCAAAAGTGGGTGGTTCACAACAAGCCTCAGATCTCCCCACACAAAACCCACCGACACCTTCTCTTTTTTTCTAGGAAAAAGCTTGTTTTTAATAGGGTTTTGGACTTGGGGGGTTGGACCCGGGACTTGGTACCAAAGACTCAGACTTGGACTTGGGATTCGGACCCACAGACATGCCAACATCCCTGATTGATGCCAACACTGGCCTTGCTGTTTGGTGGAATGAGGCAAGTGCCTGAAGCGGTAGATGCTGGGGATAAGAGAGGGAGCCCCTCGGCCACAAAACTATATCCTTCTGATAGAGGACAGCGCTGGATGTGCCACGTAGCCTGTCTTGCACCTTCAAAACTAAACTGCTGCCCTTGGGTGCAAGGCAGGACACTGCCTCATCCCATTGGTTGAAGTAAAGTTCAACTACTACTCCAGCTCACTTGGGTAAACTTTGGGGGGGGGGGGAGGGATTTGTCTTTTGCTTCCAAAAGGAAACTGTCTTGGACTGCCCCTCATCAAAGCTACTGTCTTTCCAGATTAAATCAGGAATATACTGGCATGATTTACAATTCCAGGCAAAGTATGTGATGATTTGAGACTTGGAAGAAAGTAGGTATAATGATGATGATGATTTAGGCATGGAAATTTTGAAAAGAAAATTGTTAATTTGGCCCATACAAGATGAGAACTTTAAAAAGGATTGCTCATTATTCCCATTTGGGCAGGAAAGATTTACTTTAGTTTTTTAGACAACTAATATTGGCAGTTTCTGGAAGTAATAAAAACAACAACAACATTTGTGCCATATCTGAAATGCAATGTGTTTGACAAGTGCTGCCAGGTTGCCTTGCCAGTCTCTTTAAAGCTTAAATGCATTTTGTTCAGTTTCACAGCAGATGCATTCTACTCAAAACCTTTTACCAGCTGCCTTGATCTTCTCTGATTCCTCTCCATTTTGCTTGCATCTAACAGCGTTACAACCAAAATTCTAAGACAGTACTCCTGCTGAGATCTAATCAGTCCTGACTTTCTGGAATACAACTGTTTTTTGTTGTTGATGCATTTGCTTCATGGCTCAAGTTTGCTCTGTGATTCAGTATAACTGCTGGCTAGCTTAGTGATTTAGGTATCTGGTACTGGAACCAGAGGGAGTTCAATTCCCCACTGTGCCTCCTTGACAGGGACTGCACCCTATGATCCATTGGGTCCCTTCCAGCTTTGCAGTTCTAAGATTATTATAATAGTCTAGCATTACTGACAATTTCAAGTACTAACCCCTTGATTTTTGTATATATTTTTTGCCTTGTCGCTTGTGCAATATTGTTGTACCACTCTTCTTTATATGTAGCTTCAGTATTCCAATATAATTTTCTCACTTGTGTAATTGAGCACTCATGTTGAATTCCAGCCCTGTCTTCTGTACCATACTCTTTGTGTCACAAGACATGCATACCTCTCGTTGTCCAAGTGGTCTGCCAAGTGTGGAACACCAAATACTACAACTTCCTTCCAGTTTGAACTATTATATTAAGACTTGCTCTTAGAATTTAGCTCTAAAGCTCCTTGCATCAGTTGTGCATCTCACCTGAGAGAAAGACCTACACTGGAAGACTTTGTGGCCTAGCATATTCCTAGCTCCCTGTTCCAAAAGGAAGCTTTCCACAAGCACTGAAGTAGATTCTATTTTGAAACAGGAAGTTAGGCAGAGCTATGCTAGGCCATGAAGCCTTCCACCTTAGGCCTTTCTCCCAGGTGAGCCACATTTAGATGTCTGTAGGTGTCTGTCAGGGAAAATCCCAGAACAAAGAATTATGGGATGTGTAGTTGGAAAAAAAAGAGCTGCACCTCCATTCAAACTACCTCAGAATGGCTCAGGCCTCGGAGTGTCTTGAAGTGAACCAGGCTGCTTCTGAAACTGTAGGTTCACACTGGAGATTTGAAAGACACAGAAGCCTTGCTTTGGTATTACTCACAGCACGTTGCCACCATCCGAAGAGGGGAACATCTTGATCCTCCTCTTCACTGTTGTCACTTTCCTTATGTGGAAAGTGACAGGTCTAAAGAGGAGAGGTTTTGGTATGACCTAACATTTTCCAAGCAACCAGCAACTTTGGGAAATTATGGCTCTTGGATACTGGATAACTCCATGCATACTGAAAGAAACTTCTCCCTTTCAGCCTCACTACTTCTTATAAAAGTGGCTGTAGAAGAGGTGAGGTTAGTGTGCTCCCTTCCTCACCAGTTAGCTAAATAGGTTGACTGTTTCCTGAATACAGCTAAATATATGAATAAACATATGTAGAAGGAAATTGCAACTGGGTATTAATTGCACTGAAAGCAAAAACGAAACATCAAACCATTATTCATTTATCCCAGATTCTTAACCCCAAACTTACTTACCTATGGGCAACTCTACAATGTAATCTATGTTTGTATGAATTTCCCACAAAATGAAAAGGAGAAGCAAATACCTGTCTAATCATCTCAAACTGAAATGAGTGCCCTTGCATACCTCCCTGAAATGAAGCTTCATGTCATTGATCACTCCTATAGTCAAACTGGTCCCAGAGAAGTTAACCCGGATTTGGAAATATTGTAAACTGCCCACTTGGTTCAATGATCTGGGTAAGTGTCCTGAGGTATACCCCAAGAAGATATCAGACTAATATTTATGATCTCAGATCGACATGTACAAATATCCCAGCCTTCAATTGTATGTCAAAACTAAGGCAACCTTTAAACTAAAACAAATCTTTGCCTGTGATGAAAAAATAACTGTGTGGTTTGATGTACTCTGACCTTGGTTGCTGCAATGCTATAGAGAAAACAACAAAGGTTGTTTGGGCTACAAATCTTACAGCTGCTGATAAGGCACTAGCTGAGGAGCTGACAAAGCTCAGATGTATGCTCAAAACTAATTGAGGCAATGGCCTTGCTTCTTGGTCTCCTGAGTGGTAGCTGCATTGATAAGAGGACTGAGAATGGTCTTCTTCAACATTTATTGGTCCTCAGAGTATAACAGCGCTGTAAGTGTGGCCTCATGTTCTATGAATAATGGAGATGATCACACAGGTGGACAAGCATTCAAGGACCTTGTATCAAGACAGAACTTTCCAACTAATAAGGTAATATAAAACAGAAGAAGAGCTGTTTTGGAGTAGATTAAAGATCTGTGAAGTCCAGCATTCTTTTCTTGCGTTGGCCAACCAGATAGCTACAAGAAACCCACAAAGAATAGTACCCTCACTGGCATGATCCCTAGATTAGGTTGCTACTGTTTCCTTTGTACACCATCCCTAGTCTGACTTCCTTGATTTCTCCTCCCAGCACCCTGTGAGATTGCTATTTTAACTGCATTGCTCTGGACACTTACAGCTGTTGTTAGTATTGTTATGTGCCATCAAGTTGCCTCCGACATATGGCGACCCTATAAATGAGTGATCTCCAAAATGACCTGTTCTCAAGAGCCCTGCTCGGCTCTTGTAAGCTCAAACCTGTGGTTCCTTTAGGGAGCCAGTCCATCTCCTATTTGGTCTTTCTCTTTTCCTGCTGCCTTCCAACTTTCCCAGCATTCTTGTCTTTTCCAGAGAATCTTGCCTTCTCATGATGTGCCCAAACTAGGACAGCCTCAATTTCAACATTTTTGCCTTCAGAGATAGTCCAGGCTTGATTTGATTGAGGATCCACTTTCTGGAATTCCAGAGTATGTGCAAAGCACCACATTTCAAATGAATCATTTTTTTTCTGTCAGCTTTCTTAACTGTCCAGCTATCACACCCATAAATGGTGATCAGAAATACACAAGTGTGGGTGATCTTGGCCATCAGCTGCTGAAAGGAAAATTCCCTCTTTTTTTGTTCCTTCCCCAGTCACCCTCTCCAAGTTGGAGGGCAAATGTCTTCAGTACAGCTTTTCCCTGTAGATCTGTGGTACAACTTTTGTCATGCCTGGATAAAGTCCTAGTCAATGGGAAACCAAGATAAAAACTCTACACATTTTCCTATTTAGTTATCAGTACACTCAAGAGAGAGATGACTATCTGTTCTTCCTCAGTCATCAGTCTTTCCATGTGGGGAATAATGTATCTGAAGAGAGAAACTCTTGCTTACACGTAAATTCTACATTAGGCAAGAACCCTGGTAAATCTGTGTTCTTTCTCATATGTAAATCATACACATGAGCAGGAAGTTATGCTGAAGAAAAGGGAAACTAGTTGCTCCTGCCTGAGCACATTGATCACAACTGGATAGCTAATGGCTGAATAGGGCTAAAGTGATATGTGATCTGTCTTCATCAGCTGTGCATGTGATTTGCTGCTGACCCGTTTACCTCTTTTTAAAAATGTTTCACTTCCTCTGGTTATTGCTTTTCAGCTCTCTTGAAATATTTTCCCCTTCTTTCAGCCTTTCTCATCCTGTGTTGCCCCATTAACGTTTTGTGTTGTACGTCTGATGTTGTCTCCAGGAATCTAAAGCAGGCAGATTGCAGCCACCTTGTCCCATTTGGCAAACAATATGAAGCCTCCCAGTGTTGACGAGATTTACTCTGCAAGTTGCTAAAAGCTGCTGGTTGTTAGTATTGTGCACATTTTGAAATAAAGTGTTCAGCAGAGCTGAAATTTACTAAATTTGAACACTTAGCCATCTGGAGCATTAGATGCTTAATTACCGCAGAAAGAGTTGTGAATTAACAATATGAGACAGCTTCCACTTTCCAGTGGAAGATTTTGATTAGGTTGAGCCTTTTATTCCTCACAAAAAGGAAATATGCAAGTAGGTCACGTCCTGCCTACAACTAAGGCTTTCTTTTAGACTCCTCTTTTCACAAAAAACCTTATCTTTGTAAAAAGCTTTATGCAGAAGTGGTAAAAATCCTCTCTTTTAAAGTAAGCAGTGATGATGATTATATAGAAATAGATGTAGGGAAACACAAGATGCAGAAGAGTATTTCTAAGTTTTAAAAAAATATAATTACACTTGATATATTTTCTGCAAAGGCGTTGACTTATTGGGCTTTCACTGCTAAGTGTTTGTCATCCTTCTGTCTGATGAGCTCCTTGAAACAACGCATACTTGAAGGGTGTACATTCAACGAAACAAGAAAACCTTTGTCCCTTCTGCCCAAGGCAAGCTAAAGTATAATACCCTCACCCCGGTTTGCCAGAAGGCCTTCCGTCAACACTCCCGGTGCTTCTGACAACTGAGACAACAGTTAGGCCTAAGGCATTCAAACGTGACATTTTAAATAGAAGGTGCACTGAGGTGTAAGAACCATCCAGTGGATTTTCTTGCAGTACAAAGGTAAATTTACAGGCGGCTGCATTCCAGTGCTTTTCATCGTAGGTTTCTTTTCTCTACCCCGCTCCTTCTCTAGTTGTGCTGCATTGGAGAAGAAAATGGATAAGTTGCATGAGGCAATATCTTTCATTGTTCTTTTGAAAGGAGAACTAAAATTAACACTTCACTGACTGAAGATTGCAATATAGTACACTATTGGCTTTCTAAAAATATCAAATTTGGGAAACCATTTTTTGGAAAATGAGCAGGCTCAATTTGTACTGTGACAACAGGGGAGTGTAAGTGGGACACTGTCCGAATTAGTCTGGAGCAATTCTTCCCTAAGAAAACTGTATGGCCATTTAATCACGAGTCAGTGTGGTTACTTTCCCTAAATACAGAGAACTCAACTTGTTCCATGTGTACTTATGATGAGAAAGCGCTATTATCAAACCACGCCTTTACCAGAACTGTATGATGGCCTAGCAGTCATTTGCAATCAGTGCTTGAGATCATGCTTTTGTTTACAGGATACAACTGCTATCTTGAGACAGCTTTTGATCGCGCCATATGTTTTGTCAGGCCTTATGTTAATAAGGATTCACTATGCAGAACTTTTCTCTATGTTTCTCTTTTGCTGACATCTACAATGGGGCTGGGAAACCTGTGGTCCTCCAAAATGTTGGTGGAATGTAATTCTCATCAGCTCTAAACATTATAGCCTATTTATTTATTTATTTATTTATTTATTTATTTATTTATTTATTTATTTATTTATTTATTTATTTATTTATTTATTCTGTATGGCATAACAGAATACAACACTATTGTGTAGGACTTCACAAAGTCCTACACAATATAAAATGTAACATTAAAAGAATAAATTCTATGATATTTTAAATATAGTACACGCAATACAAATAATGAATAATTATTGAAATAAATTTCATCCTAGCCAGTGATGAGGGATGACCAGAGAGGTACACGCAATACAAATAATGAATAATTATTGAAATAAATTTCATCCTAGCCAGTGATGAGGGATGACCAGAGGTACATATGCTGCCCACCCTATACACAATCTATTTGCAGAATCATGTTGCCCTTAATCACCTTCTGCATTTTCTCAGAAGTGAGTTTGGTTTTTTTAAAGGGAAGAATGGAAAATGATACCAACCAAGATGCCACTCAAGCCTTCTATTTCCTGGGCTTTAGGCCAAGGAAGAAAAGGAATTCACACTGCAGCTAGGTCAGAAAGATTATAATTCACGATATTCTTCTTCCTCTCCTTTTCATGTCTGCACATCTAAGAGCTTGAGGACTGGATACTAGGCATTTAAACTTTTCTCTCTGAAGCAGTGCCTTATTGATTACTGTTGCACCATTGACACCACAGCTTGGAAAAGCTTTCTTTTCTTTTCTTTTCTTTCTTTCTTTTCTTTCTTTCTTTGAGTATGACTACCTGTGGCCATACTAGCTGGGATGTTCTGGAGGTTGGAGTCCAAGAAAGGACCTTATCCTGATTCTGACTACGACTGACTCAAAGGCAGAGATTGAAAAGAAAGGTTGGCTTACACCAACAACTGGAAGGAAGATCAGCAGTCTGTACTTGTGAGAGATACTGCACATGTGCCTTAACCACCAAGCATTTCCATCTGGATTATATGGAATGAAGTTATCGCATTCTAAGCTGGATATGGATTGCTGCCTTGTTGTGGCGAAGGGGCTTGAGTAATTCAGAGAAGCTATGGGCTATGCCGTGCAGGGACACCCAAGACGGACAGGTCATAGTGGAGAGTTCTGACTAAACGCGATCCACCTGGAGCAGGAACTGGCAAGCCACTCCAGTATCTTTGCCAAGAAAACTCCATGAACAGAAACAAAAGGCTAAAAGATATGACGCTGGAAGATGAGCCCCTCAGGTCGGAAGGCATCCAACATGCTACTGAGGAAGAGCGGAGGACAAGTACAAGTAGCTCCAGAGCTAATGAAGTGGTTGGGCCAAAGCCGAAAGGACGCTCAGCTGCGGACGCGCCTGGAAGTGAAAGGAAAGTCCAATGCTGCAAAGAAAAATACTACATAGGAACCTGGAATGTAAGATCTATGAACCTTGGTAAGCTGGATGTGGTCAAACAAGAGATGGCAAGAATAAACATTGACATCCTGGGTGTCAGTGAACTAAAATGGACGGGAATGGGCAAATTCAATTCAGACGATTACCATATCTACTATTGTGGGCAAGAATCCCGTAGAAGAAATGGAGTAGCCCTCATAGTCAACAAAAGAGTGGGAAAAGCTGTACTGGGATACAATCTCAAAAATGATAGCATGATTTCAATACGAATCCAAGGCAGACCTTTCAACATCACAGTAATCCAAGTTTATGCACCAACCACCGATGCTGAAGAGGCTGAAATGGACCAATTCTATGAAGATTTACAACAACTTCTAGAACTGACACCAAAGAAAGATGTTCTTGTCATTATAGGGGATTGGAATGCTAAAGTAGGGAGTCAAGAGATAAAAGGAACAACAGGGAAGTTTGGCCTTGGAGTTCAAAACGAAGCAGGGCAAAGGCTAATAGAGTTTTGTCAAGAGAACAAGCTGGTCATCACAAACACTCTTTTCCAACAACACAAGAGGCGACTCTACATGTGGACATCACCAGATGGGCAATAGCGAAATCAGATTGATTATGTTCTCTGCAGCCAAAGATGGAGACGCTCTATACAGTCAACAAAAACAAGACCTGGAGCTGATTGTGGCTCTGATCATCAGCTTCTTATAGCAAAACTCAAGCTTAAACTGAAGAAAGTAGGAAAAACCATTTGGGCTAGTCAGGTATAATCTAAACCAAATCCCTTATGAATACACAGTGGAAGTGAAGAACAGATTTAAGGCACTAGATTTGGTGGACAGAGTGCCTGAAGAACTATGGATGGAGGCTTGCAACATTGTACAAGAGGCAGCAACAAAAACCATTCCAAAGAAAAGGAAATGCAAGAAAGCAAAGTGGCTGTCCAACGAGGCCTTACAAATAACAGAGAAGGGAAACAAAATGCAAGGGAGATAGGGAAAGCTACAGAAAATGGAATGCAGACTTCCAAAGAATAGCAAGGAGAGACAAGAGGGCCTTCTTAAATGAACAGTGCAAAGAAATAGAGGAAAATAATAGAAAGGGAAAAACCAGAGATCTGTTCAAGAAAATTGGAGATAAAAGGAACATTTTGTGCAAAGATGGACATGATAAAGGACAAAAATGGTAGGGACCTAACAGAAGCAGAAGACATCAAGAAGAGGTGGCAAGAATACACAGAGGAATTATACCAGAAAGATCTGGATGTCCCGGACAACCCAGATAGTGTGGTTGCTGACCTTGAGCCAGACATCCTGGAGAGTGAAGTCAAGTGGGCCTTAGAAAGGATGGCTAACAACAAGGCCAGTGGAGGTGATGGCATTCCAGTGGAACTATTTAAAATCTTAGAAGATGACGCTGTTAAGGTGCTACACTCAATATGCCAGCGAGTTTGGAAAACTCAGCAATGGCCAGAGGATTGGAAAAGATCAGTCTACATCCCAATCCCAAAGAAGGGCAGTGCCAAAGGTTATGCTGAAAATCCTACAAGGTAGGCTTCAGCAGTATGTGGACCGAGAACTCCCAGAAGTACAAGCTGGATTTCGAAGGGGCAGAGGAACTAGAGACCAAATTGCTAACATGCTCTGGATTATGGAGAAAGCCAGAGAGTTCCAGAAAAACATCTACTTCTGCTTCATTGACTACGCAAAAGCCTTTGACTGTGTGGACCACAGCAAACTATGGAAGTGTTCACTGGAAGGACAGATCCTGAAGCTGAGGCTCCAATACTTTGGCCATCTCATGAGAAGAGAAATCTCCCTGGAAAAGACCCTGATGTTGGGAAAGAGTGAAGGCAAGAGGAGAAGGGGACGACAGAGGACGAGATGGTTGGACAGTGTCACTGAAGCTACCAACATGAATTTGTGGAAGACAGTGGAAGACAGGAGGGCCTGGCGTGCTCTGGTCCATGGAGTCACAAAGAGTCGGACACGACTTAATGACTAAACAACAACAACAACAAGCTGGATAACTTCATCTGCTGATTTTCATATTGACTCACTAGTACAGAGGAATGAAGAATCCACTGTATACTCTTCATGAGCTTTTTGGTAAGTAGGGTTGAGTGAAGATAACTTACATTTCTTTAGAAGAGTCAGCCTGGCTTGGACCAAAAGTCCGGAGGTTTGTCACTCTATTTCATAACTGAGTTTCCCAAAGAGACATCTCTTTCTTGGAAAGTTCATAGGTAGGACTTAGAACTGAAGGAAGGGCAATAACCCTCTCTTGTTGATGTTCTTTATCAGCTGGGGAACTCTGAAGGAAATTGTTTCTGAAGCTGGAGATAAATATATCCAAGAATTAATTGCCTACTCTTTTCAATGAAAGGGATGTAGGAAGGAAAACAAGAGACAAGCTAGATGGTTTGTACAGCATAGCCACCTGAAGGTCCATACTGACACTTGAAGACACCCCAGAAATGCAGTGAGTGAGAATGTTCTGTATTCACTACATCTGGATTCCATTAGTCTCCAAAATCACATCAACTTTGATTCAGATTATTTCCATATGCCAAGGAAAGGCAGTCATAAAAATGGTCATCTTACAAATGTATCAAAGTCAAATGCATACTACAATGTACTTCATCTTGTTTTGATATTATCACCTCAAAAGGAATATGAGAAGTCAGTCTGAGTCCTCCCACGATACAGAGGAATGTTTGAGTCTAGAGTTCTGTTTTATAATCAACAGTGATGCTAACGGCTTGATTCTTGCTTTCTAATAGCTTAAAGAATAGGAGGGTTACAATTTTTATTTATTTATTTTATTTATTTATTTATTTTATTTATATCCCGCCCATCTAGACTGAAGTCTACTCTGGGTGGCTAACAGCAAATTCATAAAACAATTTCATAAAAACAATAGCCGTATAAGATAACAACGACATAATATGATACAAGATGGCAAAAATAAATTAAATAATGACAGGAGGGAAGGCCTGCCTAAAGAGCCAGGTCTTGAGCTTGCTCTTAAAAACACCCAGCGAGAGAGCCAGGCAAATATCTGGGGGTAGATTGTTCCAGAGGCGAGGGTCCACTGCCAAGAAGACCCGGTCTCTTGTTCTTTCTCTCCAGGCCTCCCTCAGTGTTAGACCCCTCAACCGCCTCTCCTGGCTAGAGCGAGTGATACGGGTAGATCTAGGTGGGAGAAGGCGTTCCGCCAGATATTGAGGTCGTAAACCGTTTAGGGCTTTATATGTCATCGTTAATACTTTGAAATCAATAAGATGGAAGGGAGAAAGAGAGAGGAGACAGCACATCTATTAAGGTCTGGAATCCAGCTTTGTTAGAAAACCTAGGCTTAGCTGTACTGTAATGCCAAAATACTGCTCATTCAGCAGAGATACAGACCTTTTGTTTCTCACCAGGTTTAAGAAAGGGACATTTCAATTCACATTTCATGGCTTTTGAAGATCAACAGGAAGTCAACTGCAGCCTTCTGGTTTATGAAATATTTCCAGTATGACTGTGACTGTGTAGAACAAGATGTTCATTCCTGCTTCAAGGTATTGCTTAGGATCTAAACTTAAGGTATTGCAAGTGTTTTGAGGATGATGCACTTAAAACCATTACCTTGTTATTTGCAAGGGTGAGAGTTTTTCAAAACACATTTGAAGGAGTCAACTTAAATAATGAAAGATGTATGTTTTCCACTAACTGCCTTTGACCGAACTAGTATAAAAAAGAAGGAAAAAAAGTCTGAAAGGAAAATTTGAATGTCAGAAAGTATGAACATATACTTGTAGCATCAATGTCACAATATCAGTTGCTTCGGAATGTTTTGCTAGAATTGAACCAAATGTCTTGATTTAAATGTCTTTAAATATTCAGTAGAAAATTTGTTCAGTGAAAGAAAATGCTCCCTAAAATATAGGTTTAAAAAATAGAATGTTAGGAATGAAGAAAGCCAAGGAACTTTTCAAGAAACTAACCAAAGGATCTCCATTTCATTCTGTTAATTTTAAGTCCATGTGTGGCACAGGCTACGGTCCACGAAAGCCTTATTAAGGTACCATAATGCTGTCTGTTCTTCTTAAGACAACATCTGGATGTTTGGGTAGTGAGGATTTGGTTGAAATAAAACTGGAATTTTATCTTATGTTTCACATTCTTATAATAATGTTTTTAAAATTATTTACCTTTCTCCACTACTGCTTTTGAGATAATTCATGTTTGATTAAATAAATATCTGCAAAGAAAGGACTTCAAAACTAAAGTATTTTTAAAAATGAAGGGCACAAATATTTGTGCACAGAAGGGGCACATGGGAAAAATGCCCCTCCTAACTCAAGTCAGGGCACATAGTACCTCAAGTCAGTTAGTTACTTCAGTTAGTTTGAGAAAATCATGCAAACAACTTTCCCCGTTCCTGTAAATAAAGTTATTATAACCACAAGTTAAATAACAAATAGGTGGATGCTCTATCACACATTCCCAACCTCTGGGTCACAACCCCAAGGGGGTCACAAAGTGTTTTCTGGGGGGTCACCATGGTTTTTTCGGGGGACACATCACCCTTGTATTGAACCCCCTCCCTAATTCCCTTCTGCATGTACCTCACCTCACCTCTCCCTCCCTTGCACCCTCCCCAAGCCAAGCTCTCTCCAGTCCCTGCTATGGCGCTCCAAGGTGCCCAGAGCCCCCTGGCTGTGCACTCTTCTTTTTTTATTATTATTATGGTGGCAGCAGTTGATTCTTCTAGATTCTGGGGGCTGGCTGGCTGGCTTGCATTGGGGAGTCAGTGGCAGGCTGGAGAGGAAGTGGGAGAAATGGGGGAGTAGGAGGAAAAGGCTGCCACTGCCACCCAAGCAATTTCACCCCCCACTCACCTCGGCTGCACACCACCACCATCTTAGGAAGGGTGGTGAGGAGGTGGCAACAGAGCCACCATTGAAGGGAAGACGAAAAGGATGACAGTTCCCTTCTTGAGGGAAAACTGTCTCAGTAAAGCCCAATTTTAACCCACCCTCATTTTTGTTGTTGTTTAGTCGTTTAGTCGTGTCCGACTCTTCGTGACCCCATGGACCAGAGCACGCCAGGCCCTCCTGTCTTCCACTGCCTCCCGAAGTTGGGTCAAATTCATGTTGTTTGCTTCGATGACACTGTCCAACCATCTCGTCCTCTGTCGTCCCCTTCTCCTCTTGCCTTCACACTTTCCCAACATCATGGTCTTTTCCAGGGAGTCTTCTCTTCTCATGAGATGGCCAAAGTATTGGAGCCTCAGCTTCAGGATCTGTCCTTCCAGTGAACACTCAGGTTTGATTTCCTTCAAAATTGATAGGTTTGTTCTCCTTGCAGTCCAGGGGACTCTCAAGAGTCTCCTCCAGCACCACAATTCAAAAGCATCAATTCTTCGGCGGTCAGCCTTCTTTATGGTCCAGCTCTCACTTCCATACATCACTACTGGAAAAACCATCGCTTTGACTATGCGGACCTTTGTCGGCAAGGTGATGTCTCTGCTTTTTAAGATGCTGTCTAGATTTGTCATCGCTTTCCTCCCAAGAAGCAAGCGTCTTTTAATTTCGTGGCTGCTGTCACCATCTGCAGTGATCATGGAGCCCAGGAAGGTAAACTCTGTCACTGCCTCCATATCTTCCCCTTCTATTTGCCAGGAGGTGATGGGGCCCGTGGCCATGATCTTAGTTTTTTTGATGTTGAGCTTCAGACCATTTTTTGCGCTCTCCTCTTTCACTCTCATTAAGAGGTTCTTTAATTCCTCCTCACTTTCTGCCATCAGAGTGGTATCATCTGCATATCTGAGGTTGTTGATATTTCTTCCAGCAATCTTAATTCTGGCTTGGGATTCATCCAGTCCAGCCTTCCGCATGATGTATTCTGCATATAAGTTAAATAAGCAGGGGGACAATATACAGCCTTGTCGTACTCCTTTCCCAATTTTGAACCAATCAGTTGTTCCATATCCAGTTCTAACTGTTGCTTCCTGTCCCACATATAGATTTCTCAGAAGATGGATAAGGTGGTCAGGCACTCCCATTTCTTTAAGAACTTGCCATAGTTTGCTGTGGTCCACACAGTCAAAGGCTTTTGCGTAGTCAATGAAGCAGAAGTAGATATTTTTCTGGAACTCTCTGGCTTTCTCCATAATCCAGCGCATGTTAGCAATTTGGTCTCTAGTTCCTCTGCTCATTACCTCCACCTTAAGGGACTGTTGGGGTGGGGGAGTGGTTTTAACAAACGCTCTGCTGCAAATTTTGAAGCTTGTTGCTGAGATGCAAGTGTGCAACCATTGCATTAAATATTAGGTTAGAATTATATTATTAAAATTTATTTAATTTTTTTATTATTAAAAAAAATTTTTTAATGGGTTTTCTTAAAAAATGCAGTGTTATCCAAATGTGGCAGGGGGTTGCAGGTTACTTGACTATTATAAAAGAGGGCCACAACTCAGAAAAGGTTGGGAAACATTGCTCTATCATGACACTCAGAATCTGCTCCTTGAGGCAGTCACTTCCCCCTATTTCATAACAAAGCCTAGGCTGAATGGCATTACAGAATTCTTGCTCTGGCAGTACATACAGTTATGTTTTGCACTGTAATTTTACTTGTTTATGTGATAAGACTGGAATGTTCTTCAGAAGTATGCATTTCCATAGTATCTACAGTATTGCTTCCAAATTACAGAAAGCGTTAAAGAATCCCTAATTCCCCCCACCCCAAATCTTCTACAATGTTCTGTTGGGAGCACTTTCTTCACAGTTGCAGTCCTAACAAAAATCGTGCCAGGAAACAGCTGTTCCCCCTGGAGGAAGGCTGCCATTGCTGCCTGTTGTAATTTCTTTCTGATAATGAACTTTCTTACATATTAAGAAGTTTAACTTCTCTTTCTAGCCTAGCAGCTCTCAAACTGGGGTCCCCAGATGTTCTTGGACTGCAATTCCTGGGATTTCTGGGAGTTGAAGTCCAAGAACATCTGGGGACCCCAATCTGAGAACCACTGCTCTAGACAACATGTCTACCTAAAGACACTTTGGCTAGCAACTTGAGGGCCACAGCTTTTGCTGGGACCAATACAGAAGGAGAAAGGGATCGTCCCCTCCCTGTGCAATGGTGGCTCTGGTTGAATATGCTGGAGGGGCTATCTTACGACAAAATGATTAAAATCACCTACTTGTGAAGCATTGAGAAGTAGGTGATTTTGAACTTGAGATGCCCTCCATGCATAAAAGAGGTTTTCCCCTTCAGAATGCCACCCTCTACAGATGGAGCATGACTGAAAAGCCAATCTCTTTGCTACAGATGTAGCCTGCTGTTAGAAGGCGGACTTCCTTCAATGTGGAAGTGTGATGGTCATAGCAGGAGCTTTTCAACCTTCTTATAGTTCATTTATTAGCTTGCTTGGTTTTGTGACTGCTCATCAGAAGGTAAGCTCAGGCTTTGTTTGTAGTCACCAAGATCTAGCCTGCCTTAAGGGAATCCAGGCTGCCCTTTGCAAAGATGGCAGCTGCAGCTTCCCTACCCTAAATGAAGTCGCAGCCTCCATCTTTGCAAAGGGCAGCCAGTCTCCCTTTTTACATGCCATGGCTGGGAGGCCAGATGGAGACCTCGGCAGCAGCGATTAAGGTAAGGGGGTGTGGGTGGGGTGGGGGCTAAGGTAGGGAGAGGAAGGGGGTGGGGTAGGCTGTGGGGGTGGCTGGCTGCCTATCGGCCACCGATCACTTGATCGGCGGCCGGTAGGCAGAATGGTGGTTTTTGTTTTTGTTTTTTGGTAATACGAAGGACAAATAAAAATGGGTAAATATTCGTCCCTTTGTATTCGTGGGGGTCTCTAGAACCCACGAATATGAAGGGATGAATATTTAACGAATCGGCTATTTTTCGTTGAAAAATCTGTTCTGTTTTTATATTCGTCCCCATCTCTATAGGGCACCTATAACAACAGCTATTATGCTGTTCACTATTCATTCATCTATACAGTAATCTGACAACATGTCAGTCATGTGTGATTGAATGGCTGATCATATGACCAGGCTAATCAGATCACTGCCACAACTGGAGTGCTGCACACATACGTATTGAAAAGGACCCTAGCCACAGTACTGTATAGGTGAGAACAAACCCCAAGAAATAGTTGTGTGATGCAGTACAGTGGTGCCTTGACTTACGAACTTAATCTGTCCCAGAAGATGTTCGTAAGTCAAAACGTTCGTACGTCAAATCAGCATTTCTCATAGGAATGCATTGAAAACCGATTAATCCGTTCTGGCTGTTTTTTGTTCTTATGTCGAGGTGCTGTTTGTAAGTCAAAGCATTAGTTCCCATAGGAACTAATGCAAAACTGGTTAATCCGTCCTCTACCACTAGGGGAGAGTTGTTTTTTTTACCTAAGATGACTTAGCCGCCCAGAGTAGTCGATTGACTAGATGGGCGGGGTATAAATGTAATAAATAAATAAATAAATAAATTAGGTTTAAAAAAAGGGCAGGAAAGGAGGGAGGGAAGGAATGAACACCTTTTAAACAGAACACCTTTAAAATCAAGCAGCTTTAAACCAAACCAAGCACCTTTTAAACCAATTTTTATATTTTAAAATTACAGTACCAGGCAGTACCAGGCAGTCCAAAGTCCATTTCCCGCTTCCCCCACGGTTTTTTTTGTTCGTAAGTCAAAGCTCCGTTCGCAAGTCAAAGCAAAATTTTGTGAACGGAGCTGTTTGTAAGTCGAAATGTTCGTATGTCGGGGCGTTCGTAAGTCAAGGCACCACTGTACTTAATCCTGTTGTAAATGAATGTAAAGATGAAATCTGTGGGCAGGCTCTCTCAGACTCTGAAAATGGAATGGGGAATCATTTTGAATCCTGCCAGTTTTTCTGAATAACAGGGTCTCTGCTAGCAGTGGAGCCATTCCTCTGACTTCCCATCTTTGCATTTGCTACACTTACTCATCCACGTGCCTTTTGCCCACCCCGTAAATGTTTGAAGTCAGGGACCAACACAAAGATGAGCCAAGACATAATATTTGTTTTAGTTTGGGAAAATATGTGTTTATGTACTGTATATTTTGTGTGCACCATAGATGGTGAGCAAGAAGAGCAAGCTTCTGTCACTATATTATTATGTTACTGTTCAACACTCCCTGTGGATTTTCAGATTAGTAAGTATCGCTGTGGCTACTAAGCTGTTCTTCTTTCTCTGTCATTTGCTGGACATTGTCCAACAGAGAGAATGGAAATCACAGGAGCAGCAGGAGGAAAGGTTCAACTGCAACAGGATTACCAGATTTTTTATGACAGTTCTTGAAGACTGTTCATTCTATTGTGTTCCAGTGGAGTTGAGGGGTGACCTGCACAGGAGAAGATGGTTTCTGTCTCATCTTCCCTCCCGTTAAAGTTGGCTTTTTGTCTCTCTGCATGACACAGACTGCTTTAGCTATGCTTTTCACTTCAACAACTTGATTTGCACAATACCCAGCCATCTTTATTTTGGTCTTGGCAGATGCAAGATTTGCTATTCTGGTTCATTGTACCAACCAGGTTTTATTCCTTGATTTGTGTATAAAAGCACAGCAATTAAGATAATCTATTACACCTGTTCTTCGATTCTGTATTCTCCAGGTAGACTCAGAAGAGCACTTCCCCTCCCCCCATCCATCAAGGGACACTTCCTTCTATGTCATAAAAAAGCAAATGGAAGGAGGTTCAGTGCAGAGGATGTAGCACAAAGCTTGGAAATAATGTGTTGCCCCTAAGGTGACGGGACATCTCACTGAGTTGGAGTACCTGGCTGTTAGGAGAAGTGCCAGCCTGTGTAAACTTGGGCATGCTGCACAGTTCTAGAGTGTATTCAGAAGTGATTGGTAAACCACTTTTTAGTACTTTGTACTAGAGATGGGCATGAATTAAAAAAGAAGTCACCAAATTCATTTAAAAATTGCTAATTCATTGATTTGTATTCATACGAATCAATGCCTCTGATGAATACAAATCAATGAATTTTAGTGATTTTTGATTCATCGATTCATTTGGATATAAAACAGCCCCCATGCACCTAGAGATTCCAAAATTGTTTCCTATCACTCTTCTCTACAATCCCTGCACGTTTGGTGAAGATTGGGTTTAAGATGTCTGAGTTATACACCCACAAAGAGGGGCCCCAGAGGAAATTTCACTCCAGGCACCCAGAGATAAATTTCTACCAATGCTCCTCTACAGTCCCTCCAAGTTTGGTGAAGATTGAGTTTCCCCAAGCCAGCTGCTAAAGGGCACTTTCCTGGGGGGATCCACTTTGTGGGTGTATAACTTGGATGTCTGAAACCCAATCTTCACCAAACTTGCAGGGCTTGTAGAGGAGAATCAAGGGAAGCTTCCCTACGAATTAGGTGTCTCTAGGTGCTTGGGGGGTGTTTTATAAGGTTTTAAATTAAAAAATGAATTGACAAATCAATTTGTCAGTTCATCAGAAAAAAAATTAAATTTGTAATTCGTCGGCCTTGACAAATCATGAATCAAAATGAATTGCCATTTTTCTGATTCATGTCCATCTCTACTTTGTACCTGAGAAACATTGGGAAGGGTCACCATAAATCAAAGTTGACTTGACAGCACATAATTAGTATTCATTCATTAATTTTAGAGCATGATTTTAAAAGTTATTATTTAAATTGTTCAATGCCAATGTTGTTAGTGAGTGGAATCATCATCACCATCATCATCTTAGAACTGCAGACCTGGACGGGAGCCTATGGAGAAGTCCAGCCCTGTCAAGGAGTCTCATTTTTAATGTTGCATTTTTATTCAGATATAAATGTATATTTAGATACCTGTATAATGAAAAGAATAATAATTGTGCTGTAAGTCAATTCTGACTTATGGGAACCCTTTTCATGGTTTTCTAGGTAGGGAATAATCAGAAGTGGTTTACATTCCCTTCTTCCGGGGCAGCCAGTGTGGCTCTGTTCACAGAAGTCACAATGGGGAATCTAACTCCCAGCCTCTGCCTCCGCAGCCAGATAGCTAGACCAATGAGCTACCCTGCCAGCAACACTTGGATGTACAAACCCTTTTGAACTTTTTAAAAATTATTTTCAATATTTTTAAATGAACATGTTACTAGCATACTAATCAACATTCATAATTTAATTTTTGTGTTAATATGAAATTTAACATATATGCTTTAACACAAAAGTTTTCAAGTTCTGAATGCAAGAAACTACTCAGTGAAGGATGTTTGTGTTATTTCACAAAAGAGGCACTACAAATATGTGGGAGCAGGTTTTGGGGGGACAGGATGGAGTGTGCTGAATTAGATTGGAATATTGTGTGTCGCTTTTCCCTTTCTCTGTTTAAGGGTCCCTAAGATCTCGGTCTTTGAAAAGTCTTTGGTAAGTCTTTGAAGACTGTTCCTAAATCCTGTCCCAATGAAGGCAGCCCACTGGAGCAATGGGATTTGCATAAGTATCAACTAGCCATTCAAAAATTGATTGGGTATCCTGATAGCAAAGTAACCTTGCAATTCCTAAATACGTATAAACAAAATGCCAACTTGGATGGTATTGTCTATTAGAACCACAAACATTAAAGAAGTGGCTCAAAGGTTGTGCAGGCTTTTGACTTCTTCATAATTTTTCTTAAGGCAAGATGGTATAACAGTTAAGGGAGGACAGAAGCAAGAGAGAGATATATATATATATATACAAAAATCTCCTAATATGAAGACAACAGATGTTAAAATATATTTTCACAGCTTCCTGGGATGCAGAGTGAATGCATTCTCTCCATCCTCCATTGCTCAGTGATTCTGGCAACTGCCCATTGGCTTGCTTTTGTGATTCACAGGCCCCTTGTTTTGGCTAAAATCAGAAGCATACAGGACATAAAGTCTTGCGTATCAGCAGAGCTAGTCAGTTGAAGCCAACATGCAAATGTTACCCAAGGCTTTGAGGCAATTGAAATCCTCATTTTGGTGCAGTCCCTCTTGGATACTGGAGATCCTCTTCCTCTGATAGTAAATTCATCCCTGGAAGGCTAATTGTAATGTTTTAGTGGCTCTAATAAAAGGTATTACCCAGCTCTGCAATTTGATTTAAGCCATTATCTCTGTATATGGCTAAGTAAACTGTTATATCAGTATAGAGAACCACAAACCGTGAAGAAAATCATAATAGGCCCTATACTCCAGTTTATCTGTACCTGAAGCAAATACAATTGGCGGTACTTTCCACTCTCATTCTTCTAGGGATGTTTTAAAACCCTTTCGGCTTGGTTTTGTTTTGCTGCATGTATACATATTCCTGTGTGATACCTATCCCTTGGAATACATGGAAATGCTCAGATGTTCTGCATTTATAGACCTCATCATGACCCTTCTGATGGCTAATTTTATCACGACATATTCTGTGTACAAATAAAAAGCACATAATTTCTGCTTTTCCATTTTCTTCTATCTGAATGCATCATAATTTGTTTTCACTAATTTTCTGTCTTTTACATAAAGGCTGAACTGCTCTTGCACAATGATGGAAATGATGTATCTTTCAGATGTGAACTGCCAGAAGTTAAGAAATCTCCATACGCATTACCTATTGGATGCCAAGTTGCACAACTCAGCATGCAACAAATAATGTCTACAGAGACATCTTAATTTATGGCAAATTGCTTCCAAAGGTTACGCCATTTGTATAACTGGGCAACAGGACTTCAGTCAACAATATTTCTGACAATGATATCAGCCCTTGCCTTCCCTTTAAACCAGGGGTCTCCAAACTTTTGAGCGGGAGGGCCACATCGTATATTTTCTACATTTTTGAGGGCCGAAGGAACGTGCACGTGTGTGTGTGTGTGTATGCGCGGCTTCCCCCTGCACGGATGCGTGCCTGCTTGCCCGCACGGACGCCCACACCCTCACACACGCCCCTGCGCACGCACACGCACAGGCTGAAGGGAATGGGCCGGATAAAATGGCAAGGCAGGCCGGATGTGGTCCGTGGGCTGTAGTTTGGAGACCCCTGCTTTAAACCAACAAGGTATGAGTATACAAGCTGACTTTGATTATTTCAAGACAGTTTTTCTCACATAGACCATCTGAGAAGCAAATGTTCATATGATAGGCCTGCCTGCCTGCCTTCCTTCCTTCCTTCCTTCCTTCCTTCCTTTGGCTATTTGGGGTTGCAGTCCAAGAATACCTGGGTTACCCAAGGTTGGGAACCACTGCTCTAGAGGGTTTCTCAGGCCTTTGGAACAGGTTTTGAGGGTGAGAAAGGGAAATAACACCTCATCCTATTCTTTTGATAGAAGTAGTCCTACCAGTGGACTGGATAGTTAATCTACTACTGGATCCTCTAGCAGTGGTTCCCAACATTGGGGTCCTGATATGCTCTTGGAATAAAACTTCTAGAAGCCTTCACCACTAACTGTGCTGGTCCGGATTTCTGGGAATTGTAGTCCAAGAACATATGGGGACCTAAGGTTGGGAAGCACTGGTCTAGAAAGATCAACTGCAAGGGCATTAACTTGCACACTCTAAATGGAGATGATCTTTGGCTTGACTTAACTGACATTCTTTCCATTGTGGTCCTTTTTTCTTTTATAGCAAATTGTCTCTTAAAGTTAAGGGGAAAGGGCTGAGAAATGTGCAAATCTCATAGAAAATACCTGTTGCAAGCAAAGGGTTCCCTGTATAACCTTTTGTTGCAGCCTCTTCATTTCATATCTCACAGAGGTTCCCCCCCCCCATCTTTTCTTTCTTTTTCTCCTTGTTAAATTGCTGTTGTTTAAAACAGTCTCTGGATGATGGCCTCAAGAGGCTACTCAAATATTTATGATGCTGATGCAGGGAAGCAATGCATCCCAAAGATGGCAAACCATTAATTATCATGTCTTCTTGCTTATAATCACCCTTTCCACCTTGTATCCCATTGCGAAGAATGTATTTAATTCATTACTAATCAACCAAGTGTGCTTTTCTGGCATTCCAAAATAGTCAAATACTTGACTGGGAAATGCACAGATGTAAAAAGAGCTTAGGGCATCATCTCACTGTAGTAGTAACCTCTATTTGCATTTCATGTCATCACCATCATGACATGATTCTTTCATGTTAGTGTTGTGTGCTTACACATCTCTGCTTCCTTTTCTGTATTGGGGTGTGTGTGTGTGTGCATGTGTGTGTACACACATACATGAATGCTCTCAACATATGAGGGAGTCAAGGTTAGTAGCAATTCTAGTTCTTTAGATGAGACTGTAGAGTGTGTCTGAAATAAGTTCTCTACACTTTAATTTTCTTAAGCTGCAGGGAAGTACATTATTGATATCTCTCCCTCTGCCTCGGTCACAAATCACTTATTTCATTTCTATCTGAAAATATATTGCCCAGGCTAATCATTCCCAAGCTGCCAATTCAATCCATGATGTTGGGATAAACTCATTGCCATCAGATGGCAAACCAACTGTGTCGCCAGCTCCTCATTGACAGATGACTTGCTCAAATGTTTAGAAAGGTGAACGCTTCACATTTCCACCCATCATTTTATGTATTAGCAAAATGTCAATTGGTCTTTTGAGCTGTTTCATCTATGTTAATTTAAGCGAGGCTAATACAGCCAGGCCACCTGAGGACAATATCTCAGTGTGTAGTTTTATTATTTTCTTCTTTTGTACAAATATATGTGATATATATGTAATGAAGATGAGACTAAAACTGTATTAATTCAGAGAAAGGAATGTGAATGTAGCATATTTTTCTTCTTAAATCCAAAACTGAATTTGCTGTTTTACAAGAATAATCTTAGCTTTCTCATTTGTTTTTAATCTTTCTAAATGGTTCTCATCGTCAAGCTCATCTGAACAAATGTAGAAACAAGGGTGATGTTCCCATTATTTCCCCAGCTAAACTCACTGGTTCATATTAAAAAAAATCTGTATTGTTTCATTGCCTCACTCTGGAGATTTTAATTTTTCTACTTAATCATACATTTTCATTTTCTAATGTTTTCACAAAAAGGTGTCCCCTTCTGCAAGCAAGTCCTTCATCTTCTTGTTTGGACTTACTGTAAAAATGGACAAAATCCGATGTGTTTTTTCTGCAAAAAGAATGGCTCCGTGTATGCATGACTGCCTTTTCTATGCCAGTTTCATAAGGGGTACTTACACTGTGGTTGCTAATAGGATTCTGGCCATTGGCCACCTGGTGGTCAGAGGAAATCTGTTTCAGTGTGTGGAGGTCACCAGAATTCAGGATAGCTCCTTGCCAGGCTATCTATCAAGACTAAGTCCCATAGATTACTAGAGTTGTGACAATTTTTATTGTTGTTTGTTGTTTAGTCGTTAAGTCGTGTCCGACTCTTCGTGACCCCATGGACCAGAGCACGCCAGGCCCTCCTGTCTTCCACTGCCTCCCGGAGTTTGGTCAAATTCATGTTGGTAGCTTCAATGACACTGTCCAACCATCTCATCCTCTGTCGTCCCCTTCTCCTCTTGCCCTCACACTTTCCCAACATCAGGGTCTTTTCCAGGGAGTCTTCTCTTCTCATGAGATGGCCAAAGTATTGGAGCGTCAGCTTCAGGATCTGTCCTTCCAGTGAGCACTCAGGGTTGATTTCCTTCAGAATGGATAGGTTTGATCTCCTTGCAGTCCAGGGGACTCTCAAGTGTCTCCTCCAGCACCACAATTCAAAAGCATCAATTCTTTGGCGGTCAGCCTTCTTTATGGTCCAGCTTTCACTTCCATACATCGCTACTGGAAAACCATAGCTTTGACTATGCGGACCTTTGTCGGCAAGGTGATGTCTCTGCTTTTTAAGATGCTGTCTAGGTTTGTCATCGCTTTCCTCCCAAGAAGCAGGCGTCTTTTAATTTCGTGGCTGCTGTCACCATTTGCAGTGATCATGGAGCCCAAGAAGGTAAAATCTGTCACTGCCTCCATATCTTCCCCTTCTATTTGCCAGGAGGTGATGGGGCCAGTGGCCATGATTAGGACACCCCATATGGAAGACAGCTGCAATATCCAGCACGTTATTTGCTCTTGGTGAATACTGCCTCCTACAGTTCTGGTTTAGCATTGAACCCCTAACAGGGAACAAAGGGAGCAACTAGTAGACATAGCTTTCAAGAAGATAGCATGGATAACTCATAAATCCTTAGCCTGTTCTATCAGGAGGAGAGCAATGCAATTTATAATAAGCTGTATATCTATAGCTATCCTACTATGATATATCCATAGCATGACTTGTCTACTTCTTATCTGAGCCTGGCTATTTATTATCAGTCAGAGCTTGCCTTCTTATTATCAATATTGCATTAAGTTTCAGTATAATACAATGCCAATGACTCACATTTACTTATATCTGGCAAGAGTATAGGTTCATTCCACTATGCTGTCTACCAGTTTGGTTTACTTGGAACAAGCTGCTGCCAAACACTCCATTCTTCATCTCTACTCTTCAGTGCCATTCAGTTTGGCCTAATCATGCTTACCTCATTTCTGTTTAGATGCTTTCCTAAATGAAAACAACAAGAAATTTACTAGTAACATCTGCAACTGTTCTTTTTATCGCTAATGCTCTAGATGGGAAGAAATGATCCAATAAAAATACAGTAGAAACAATACAGTATTTTTAGACAGAACTAGACACGAAGCTGATCCCATATCTAGAAACAGTACTATTTCAACTGATAAAAGACATTTGATTGTGAAAGCATGTTATTTGCCTCTTCTGCCACAGCCCAATGAAAACATGTACACTGCTTACTTCCAATACCAACAGTAGTGCTGCAGGAGGATGGGAGGAAATGTTAGATACAGTATTCATTTTTTCGTTCTTTCATTTGTTCATTCAGACATTTTTATGCCACTCAACTTGGTGATATGCACTACTCTGGGCATTTAAACAGTAACTATAAACTACCCTGAACTGCCCAGAAAAACAAAAACCCTCCACAAACTCCATAATAAATGACAATCATAAAGAGAAATGAAAAATTAAGACCTGAATAGTAGCCACTTGGGATCAGATTATTTAAAAGACAAAGCTCACCGTTATAAGCCAAGCTGGCCTTTAAGATTTTTGTGAGAGCCCTTCTCTTGGTCTTACTAATCTTGGAAACATGGTAGGTATGGGTATAAGGCATCCTTTATGGCTGCTCCTTGGTTCTGCCCACAGAGGACAGGGTCATTTCTTCTTTCCTTCTGCCAGCAGGCAAGGATGTTTTTATTCAGAGAAGGTTCTGGCACCTAGCTGATTTGTTATCAAAGGGTATAACTTTTACTGTGATCCCAGTCAAGTGAATATTCCAAAGCTTAGGAAAGTTACTTTCTTAAATACTCTAATACTCATAGAATCCGCAAGCCAACAGCCATGCTGGCTGGGGGATAATGGAAGTTAAATCCAAAAATGTAACTTCTCCAGACTTTGGAATATATACAGTAAGCAATATACAAAGATTTGTACACACAGAGGCCATAGATGCAGCTCTTCTTTTCTTGGAGGGAGGTCAGGTGGGCACAAAGTTTGCCAGACAGAAAGTTTTGTGGCAAATGCAATTCCACCTTTGTCATTGTGCCTTGGCTCCAATGACTTTTCTGAGCCCAGCATCGTTAACACAGATGACTCTGGCTGAAATCCAGTTTGTTGCAGCATAACTTAAAGTTACACAAGTGTAACTTTGCCAGGCATTACATGTGGGCAACACAGACTGCACAATCCTATTGCCCAGTTCCTGTTGTGAGCAATTGTGCAATGTGCTGGCAGAAGCCCTTCTTTTTGCACTATTGTAGCTGCAGCAGGTGTAACATTGAGTTACACCTGCATAGCTACACTACAGGATTTCAGTCTCTGGGTAGAGCCAGGTTTTGCCAGTGGGACTGGGACTGACCTTGTGAACCCTGCCATCACTTCCTTCTCCTCCTCCATTTTTTCATGTGATGGACAAAGTTGTTTTCTCTTTTTCCTGCCTTTTGTTAGCCTATGGCAGAATTCTGAGGCGATGCCTCCATCTGCCTCCCTCTCCTTCTCTTCCCTATGCATAGTGAAAGCGTGCAACTTCCTGTAGGTGGAGCAGACAGATACCTCTCTCTCCAGGACAGGTGGCAGACTGGCTGAGAAGCAGCAGGAGCCCTGAGTACAATAAGTAAGGAGCAAAGTGGTAGATCGACCAGCTTATCCAATATCCTGCAAGCTCACACTAACTCAGGGCAAATGTTTTCTTTGTTCCTCCTCCTACCTTTCTTTCCTGGCAGTTTTTTAAAAAAATCTCTTCCATTAATTACAATGGCAGGCCCAGGCCCAGGTAGGTAAGGGGATTGCTTGAGGAAGAGGGAGCTTGGAATCCAGCAGATACAAGGCATGTCCTCAGCTCTACCTCCACTCCATTTCAGAAATACCCTACCCGTGGGCTATCATCCATGGGCAAATCTCTAGCGCCACACCTATGATAAAGGAGATTTCCATGAGTGCAATGAGGGCCTGTATGGTGGGAGAGAGGCATATGTGCCCATACAACACCTCTTCCAGCACGCTAGATTGGAGAACTAGGATTATTCTCTATGTTAAACAAACAAATCCTGTAACAGTGCCCACCAAAATTAAGTATAACATGCTGAAGAGTTTATCTCTTTGTTTCACAAATGTTGATTGATATATTAACAGACTAGCAAGGGCTTGAGTTTAAAATATGAAGAAGGAATTCTGGGTCTTTATTTTCCTTGTTGTATTACTTCTAACATGCGCTATCAGCCTAGGTTTAGAACATATGTTTCAGTGTCACTTCAGCATTAAAGCAGAGAACTGTTATAAGAATGAGTTATCAAAGAGAAACAGGTCATCGTAACTTGGAGTTTCAGAGCACATTTTTAATAAGAGTCTCATATGTGGCTCTTCTGTTTAATTTCATCTTTGATAAAGGGCAGGGGGAGAGTAAGAATAGAAGGGAAAAATACACAAACAACTCCTCTTGCTGTTGTTCCAAAGTAATTCAATCTCCAAAGCTTAGCTTTCTTTGACAGTTTCATTTCTTAAAAGGCAGTGGAAGCAGTTGCCTGTCAAAGAATATTAACATAAACATGAAAACAGAATTGCAAATATATTGATAGGTAAGCCACACTAAAATATATATTCCTACCAGTACGATTAAACAATATCAGAACTATGAAGTTGTCCATGTCTGCTTCTCTCCTTTATCTAGAATCATGAAAATATAAAATGAAAGTAAGATACATAAGCAATCAGGAAGAATACTATCTTAATTGTTCTATGAAAGTTTCAGTTTGAGTTGTTATGAATTTGTGCATATATTTATTTAATTTATATCCTATCTGTTATGGTCAAGTTTTGTCAGTCCACATATTGTATTGCTATGCAGTTGCTTATAATTTTACATTCTTAGATCCTTTTTTAAAAATTTAAGCAAAGGTAGAAAACCCAGGATGAAGCTGGGGGCCCTCTGAGGCACTGGCCAGAGCTTTTTCTGTTAGATAAAGAGAGTTGACCTTTTCACAGGTTATAAGCCACAAGAAACCACCTAAGAATGCAAGCTGTTTCTAAGATTATAACTAGCGCCCACATGCCTTTTTCATATCTCCATCACCCATTTAATGTTATGTGTTTTGGTTCATGCTTGTAATTTGGGTGTCATCTGTTCTACTGATTGGAGAAAACTCTTTCTGACGAAGGCTGGGGGCAGTCATGATGTGGGGAGATAAAAGGACTTGTGAACATGTGCAGGCCATTGATGAGGTCAGTCAGTGATAATGAAACTCCTTATACAAAACTTCACAAGCAAAGAAGGATGCAGTTGTGAGTAGGTTGGATCATCCCTTTGCTTGATACAAATTCTGAAACAGGATTAAGAAAGGGTCCCAGCTTTTTATTTTATTTATTTAGTTTCCTACCCATCAACTTATGGATGAAGTTTGGAATTTTCATTTTTATTGTGCAACTCTTCTAACATACAGCAACTGAAACAAATGTTCAGTTTTGTTGCCTATTCATTCAGGCCGGGACAGTGATTTTGGATCTCTTTCCAGGATGCATGGAGTTGTGATACACTGAATGTGTGACTATATTCTAAGAACACACGGTGCTAAACCGTATTTAAAAGGAAGATGGTCAGCTGAGAAAGGAATGGCATCAGCTGCAGTGGGCATGGCTGGTGCAGATGACATACTGTGGACCTCCAATGGTAACACGATTGGCAGTATTTATGACTTCTCCTCCGTACCCTCATGCTATCATAACCCGAATATGAATAAAATGAAGACTCTATGGAACACAGAGCTCAGTTGTGCAGTGTCGAAGAGGCACACACAGTGATGTACTTCATGTAGGGTCCAGAATCATATGTAGGAGAGTGACATATTCACCCCCTGCTTATCCACTCCTCCACTTCCCCCATCCCTTTTGCAAGCTCCTTCTGGTTTTATCATGTCTTTGCATCAGTGTGATTTTTTAAAAACCTTCATGAACATTCATATTTAATGCATATTTAAATATATATTTTGAATATATGTTCTCAACCAGTATACATTTATACATTAGTGGAACCAGTTACCTCGGGAGTTGGTGAGTGCTCCAACACTGGAGGCATTCAAGAAAAACTTAGATAATCACCTGGTAGATATCCTTTGATTGTATTCCTGCATTGAGCAGGGGGTTGGACTTGATGGCCTTGTAGGCCCCTTCCAACATCACTTTTCTAAGATTTTCAATGATTCTATGAATTTGATCTAAATTAATCAGAAAATGCAGATTATGAAATGACATTTGCTACATATTTTGAGCTACATATTTTGTTTGGCGGAATCACAATCAGAAGAATAATTTAGTTCTCATTCACAAATTAGAGTTCAATCAAATGGCTGCAAAGGTGCATGCCTGATCACAACAGAAATGATCACTTTAATGGGAGTGATCTCCCTTAAAGTTACCTTTGTGTCTACCAGGGAATCACTCCAGCCTGGGCCCAAAAAGTAGAAGCCCTAGAGCTGGACCAGAGTTGGGTTAGAGCACAGTTCCCAATGTGTCATGTGATCACCAGGAAATAGGTCATACCAGACTGCGCCACAAGAGGTCCACATTGTGATCTATTTCCATGTGTGAGCAAACCTTTTGTCTGCGAGTTGTGGATCAGCTCAACTCACACTTAAAAAGATAAAATTCTTCAGGCATGGCTACCAAGATGAAGAAAACAAGACAGAAGAAGTCACACTGTTTCAGATGTATCTGTAGGCCAATGAATAAATGGAGACAAAAATCCAACCCAGTGTGTTCAGGCAAGAATGAATTACAGCATAATAGAGGGAAAAACAGAGCCAAAAAAAAAAAAAAAAAAAGGTCTTGATCAGTCCATATGAATGTTTGCTGGACTTCTTTAGTAAGTAAGTAAGAAAGAAATTTTGGATATTCAAGCAACACCCAAACCATGAAAACCCAAGGGAAAAAAAGTTTCATATCATTTTGGCATTTGTCCAACATGTCATCATTTGTTAAAAGGATATTTGCAATGAAAATATTTCTCCAACCTTGGAATTCATAGTTTTCCCACTGCTTTAACTATATTGCTTTAAATGTAGAACAAAAAAGACCTTGTGTTGGAAATCACAAATGGGTGAGGATTTCTCTAGGAGGAAAAGGAGGTGTGTTCCCTCTAAAAGAAATAATTAAGAAAATGCAGTATAATTATTTCTCAGAAGTGGTGTAAGGGAAAAAAATCTCGAATCTCACACCCTTACATGCAGCTGCAGCACGCAAAAGCTCTCAGCATAACTGACTTTCACATTTTCACATTTCACAACCAGAGAGTTTGCTTGAGGCTCATAACTGACAGCCAAAAATACAAGTGATCAAATTTGATACATATGTGGGACTCCAGTCATGAACACTTAAGAAAGAAAATAGAAACTGCTATGGTCCAAAAGTACACTTATTGCCATGGAAACTCTGGAAAGATCACTGTGTGGGATTTGCTGACCCCATCTTTGCTCTCAAGTAACATTAAGACAAAGAAAAGTTAATTTAAAAAAAACTTATTCAAGCTTCATTTTTGGACTCTAGTTTAAATGTGCACAATTTGCAAATATCGGGAAAAGGAACTTATTCGCAAGAGTCTTATCATCTTGAAATAGCACTTCAAGTCAAGGTAAGTCTAATGGGAGTAGCAAAATTATATACTTAGAAGAAAGCATAATCCCAAGGTTTCAGTTTCAGAATGATTTATTGCTATATGCCTTTTTATTTAGCAGTTTGACCTACTTGGAAATTTTTCTTTTAAAAAAAAGGCTATATGATGAGTTCAAAATACTTGGTTTTTGTCATTTGGAAAATTTATTATGATTGAACCTACTGTTCCATCTAAGAAAGGAGATATTTTTGACAAATCTCTGCAGATCTAAATAGATGCAAGCGTATGATTCCAAAAAGGCCAAATTCAGCATTATATTAAATGTGTTATCTAACTATCTATTTTATCTTGTTTCGTTTAGTTAGATTTCTATTCCACCTTTCTGCCAAAAATAGCATCTAGAGTAGCTGACAACAATAAAATAGCAATAAAAGCCAAAAGTCATTAAATGAGATGAAAAATAGATCAATAAAATAAAACAACAGCCCCCTTTGATAAAAAAAGAGAGATGCAAGACCTTGAGATTTTCATAATAAAAATAATATTTTGCCAGCTTAATCTTTTCAGACATCATACAACAACATTAATCTAAAATAATTTACTTGAGTTTTGTTTTTATTTTTTATTTTAAATTACATTTTTTTAATTAAAGGGATTGGATGATTCACAGGTTTCTCAAAAATGCCAAAAAGTTTGGGAACCACTGTTCTCCATGAAGTCCTTTATATTTTCCAAGTATTTTAAAACTTATGTTATTTAATACCTATATAGCAGAAAACAGAGAAATAATACCTCTTTTAGATAATTTAAAATATCTAATCATCAGGGAACATGACACGTTTCAGATTTTGGGAAGTTGTCACATATTTCATTGAATGAGCTGGCAGACCTACGTACAACTTGAAAGGTAGGCCTACTGATGTCTCCCAAACAATCCACATCAGGAAGTGCAGAAGTAGACTTGCCTGTGGGGATAAGAAATGCTTGATAGCTTAAAATGTACAAATGAAACTTGTTAATGAAAGGTCATTGTATGTACACAGATCCCTTCAATCTGTGTTCCTGTTTGGTTCTTCAGTTTCCTAAGGGCTATCCACAAAGAAAACACCACATGTATTGACTTGAGTGACAATGACATTTTTCTTTTGATCAACTAAAAGTTTAAGTCACTGTTCTGTTGGGACTTCCATTTCCAGTATAGCACTATATTTTGGTAATAGATAGTAGTGGCAGAGTGCTAAGATATAGTTTGCTCCTCCTTGCTATAGAGTCTAAGGACTTGTGAACCTCATTGCCTTTTGGGAATGTAATCCTGACCTGGGGGCTCTGCCATTTTGTGAGGGAGTCCTATGACGTCCATTTTAATGCATTTGGAATCAGCATTAGTGTTAGCATGCAAAACTCATCAATTTCTTTAAGAATCAATCACCACATCTTTCAAGAAAGTCCTTCCAATCAATATTTGTTTGAATTTGGCCATTTGACTTTGTATAGTAGGGAATATTGGGGGAGAAACCATCAAAAATTGTACCAGTTGACATAGATGTTATGGATTTATTAGGAAGTTAGTAAACTCAAGAACAATAATTTCAGTTCTCAGTAGCTGAGAAGGATAATGCTTTCAAAAGTTTTGAAATCGCTACAATAAAAGTAAGTCTTATATCATGACATGCAATGATTTTTCAAGTCAATAACTTCAGAACACAGAAGGTTATATGCCCCACTTAGGTTCCATTCAGATTCTTACGTGTGCCGTCCTGTGTAATAGCCTCTTCTGTTCCCAAGTACTGTACACTAGTCCAAGTTTGCAAGAAAAATGTCTGGGAAATATAAGCTTATAACGTATACCTCCTGCTTGTCGGCTGCTTTGGCATTCAGAATTGTATTTTGGTTTCTTGCTCAACAGAGAGATCTACCCGGATCATCTGGAAAACTTTGTTTAAGATGTTTTCTGTCAGGTGTCATCTGAGTCTTATACATGTTTGTACAGTTATATAGGAAGAAACCACCAACATAATGATGTTTATTCTTCAGGCTATTGTCCATAAACTCCAAACTCAAATCCAATTTAAATGAAAGTCAGTGTTAAGTTCTATGACATACACATGTATTACACATGACAAGTCAGTGGCTCGAGTCATCTGACTCATTCAAGGCATATGGCTGATGCCAGAAATGTGGTTTCTAAGTTTAAAGAAGGTCACAGATCATTGAATATGGCCACAAACCAATCACACACATTTCTAGCATGTCCAAAACCCAAGGAACGCTTTATAATGTACCTTTTTGACCAAGCATTTGTTGTATACTACAGCTCTTTGCCTGAGATGGGTGAAGAAACTCTTTCTTGCAATGAAGAGCCAGATTGCCTTGTGAGCTCGGTGAAAGCATTTGGCTGTAATCTTGAGAAATGCCAGTTCTAGTCTTACCAGTGGGAGGGTGCCAAAGGGTCATTAAATGCGGAAATTGAGTTGGTGGCTTTGATGACGTGAAAGAAACTGGAGGATACTGGAATTGCAGGATAGGAACATCAAATCTTTGAGCTGTGAAAGGAGTAATATGGGGAAGGACAGATGAAGTGCACTGGCACATCACAATGGATTAGGGTGATTACTGTGGGCACAGAGATAAAAATGAAATGTTATATGAAAGCACAAAACATTGGTTTGAAGCAAAACAAATGTGGTGATCATTGCCCCCAAAGTTTACAAGACCTTGTTAAAAACAACAACAGCAACAGCCCTTGGAGAAATATAAAATCTCAGACAAACACAAAAAGGTAGAGTCATGCTCTGAGATATACACAAGCTACATATTTTGAGACTATTTTTAGCTGACCTGTGATATGACAGAAACCTTGGGTCAGAGCTCCAACGATGTTACTTTATTAAAATGATGATTTGCTCTCTAAATCTGACTGAAACTGAGCAGCTTTGGAACATTCATGGACATTCGAACTGCCCAGGCATCAGCCATACAGCACAAAGGCAGAAGTCACCCTTGTGCAGAGAAAGAAGCAAACAGTATGTTGGCAGTTATTGACCAAAAGGCTGGAGAGGCGGCCCTCTCTTTTTCTGTGTTGTTGGTGATGATGTCATCTGTAAAATGGTACTTGGTTTCATTCCACATGCCTCTGTCTTTCCCCATGGATCACAGCTATGATTGCATTGCTTCTGGAGGAGTTAAGAGCTGACGACTGAATGGCACTTCTGCTTTTCTGAAGGAACAGTGGGGGTTGGTTCCTATCTTCCATTATACTATATTGAGGGCTTAATGACACTCCCTTCAATTGTTCCTCAGTCTCCTTTCTTCAATGAGGGAAGGAAGGGATGGGTTCTTCAGAGACAGCAGAAATTCAGACTCCACCCATGGTGTTATTATGAAGATCCATTTTATGGAACCATAAAGTGAAACAATGGATTCCAGATATTATGGAATAATACTTTGTGGATTTCAGTACCGCACAAAGGCATTACTGACTTTCATTGGTTCTGTGTTTATCACCCCAGTAATTAATGAAAGAAGAAGAATTGCAGCCTCATTTAATAATGTTGTGTCAGATTCAATTCAGCTTTGTATTTGGATCAAGGGAGCTTGTGAAAGAACATTTCTTGCATATTTGCCCCTTAAATTCATTTTATCTCCAGAAAAACAGCTGCAGTGCTTTGTGAATTGCTTTTCAAGTCCTTGCACCATATTTCTGCTATAAATCTACAAAGGAACTTACACAACTAGGATATGCAAGTTGTACTGGCATTTTGTATATCTTCCACACAATTTTACACAAGCTAACCAAAATGTGATAGAGGGCTGCTAGTGAGCATAACCCCTGTCAGTGATTCCAGTATCATCACGTCTTATTATTAGAACATAGTCATCACATTTTAGCTCAGATGTGTAGAAGAACTCCTTTGCAGCCTAACTAGGCTTGGAACTTTTTGTTTCTTTTGGGCTCAGCTGCCAGAATTCATCAGGAATTCCCCCAGGCAGATGCAGTCCAAAACCAGGAGTTTAGATTTTCTCACCTCTACGTGGGTCTCCATTGCCATCATCTGGACCTTTCAAGAAGAAAGAACCTGTCCACAGTGGTCCCTGGGTGTGTCAAGGGTTCCTGGGAGTTTGTAGAGACTATGGGATGGGTAGTTCTTTGAGGTGCATACAGAGCCTAGTAGGCAGTGAAACTACCTTTCCTATGACGCTTGCTACTCTCAGGGACTACTGGGAGCAGTTTCCTTCTTTTTGAAAGGCCAATAAAATGGCACCGGAGGCCTACATGGAGATAAAAAAGGCTCTTCAAACTATTGTTTTTAGGCTGATTCTGACCAGGGGAATTCCTAAAAATTTCTAGGAGGTGCAGTATCCCAAAAATAAAAGTCCCCTCCCTAGACTACCTTGCCAGAGTTTATGGGCATATGAACATATCCCATGAGAAATGTATTAAGTCTTTGAGGTGCCACAAACTTTTTGTTATTTTTAACTGAGATCCTTGCATCTTCCTGCTGTGTGTGCTGTGCATAGAGAGGAGCAGGTCTGTGATCAGTGGCACCCTCCACTTATCTGTTGGATAGCTGCCCCAACCTCTGCTTATTCAGCAGGTCTGAAAGGACCCTTTGTGTGTGAGAGTACACTTGTAGACAGATATGCCTTTCTGCAGAGGTTGGAAAACAGAAATGTTTGGGACTGCCTCTCCCAGAACCTGCCCCAGCAAAAAGGATTCTTTGCAACCCCCAAAAGTGAAACTTCCAAGCTCTCCTTTTTCTTGCTATTGGAAATCCCAGTCCCACAATGAGTTAAATTCTAATCTATCACCAAGAGATTCAATTGAAATAACAGGGTTTTTTTATTACCATCTGTGGGTGATCACGGAACAAAGGAAGGCAATTAGCCTTAGAGAAAGTACAAAGGAGTCGACAAGCAGATGTCTGAGCCAGCGGAGCCTAAAGGCAACGGCCTGAGAGCTCCCTTTATTGACTTAGCATGAGGTACATAGTATGTTGTGAGAATTCAGATAGGATACTAGTTACCTAATCGCCACTAGGATTGGCTGAAGAACTCTTTGATCTTATGCTCTACCTCTAAGCGAAAGGGCAGAATGAGGGGTTACCCTGCCCGCTGGCAGCTGTTGCTCTCTGCCAGGAGTGTGTGCACGTCACTGGAACAGAATGCAGGTACAACCTTTAGGCAGAAGTTTCCCACAACCATCCATCCAGTCTATATAATTCTTCTCTAACTGGAGGTGACACTTGATGCCTCTTGAACTCTAGAACAAGAAAGCTCATGCCATAATAGATTTGTCAGTCCTACAGTGCCGTATGAGTCTTCATTTATTTCTTGAATGCACTCAGTTCCTGACAGAGCCCATGCACACACATCTGTATGCATACAGAAGTGCATTTTGAAACATCTGCTGACTAGATAGGGGCAGGACTGGCAGGCATGATTATATTGCTCCATCTTCATATTTAGTCTTTGCATAGAGCAAAAGCTAAGCACTGAGTCCAAGTATTAAAAGGGTCTTTGTACGATTCTGTTTTTCTTCCCTAACGTAAGTATATTTTTATACGCAGTGCTCCGGCACATTTCTCTTTGGGCTGATGGTACACATTTCACTACTACCCTTGTAAATAGCCTGAATTATTCCTGATGCAGTCAGACACATTAATCATGCTTAATTTTTATTTATCTTACGTGAACACAATGCTCATTTTATCCAGATGGGGAGACAGGGAAGATGGAATTGACTACTGAAACTCCAAGTTTATGAAGTTTAGAAAACACAAAAGCTCTTCAGAGAATACTTTATAGCAAGCAAAGAGATATTAAAGGGGAACAGGTTATGTTTGTAATAATAACCAACCCACCCCCATCCCAATCTGAAAGGCTTGCTTGAAGCTTTTGCTGTTATTCAGCAAGTAGGCTGTAGTCCACTTAACATGAGCTTGCTTAGACTTGTTGCAGGATCCCCAGCAGATGCTGGAAAATAGGATGAGAAATGAAAGGAGTGGTAAAGGCTTTCATCTTTTCAAATATGTGTAGCACTGCATGCCCTGAAAACAGTCAGATTTTTATTCTGTGCCCCATCTTTTTTCTTGAATTGACCCTAAGGGTAAATGGATGGACTACATTATTCAGTCATATCTCTACAAGCTCGACAGGTCCTTGCCATATAGCCCAGTGCTTGCAAACACAAAAGGTAGCCATTTTGAAGCAGAAATGTAAAGCGAGCTCTAGAAATGCCCTGATCCCAAGAGCTACTGTGCAGTGGCCTACTTATACAACTCCTGCTGGAAAACAAGCATGATTACTGTGCCTCATAACCCAGTTCTCCTTTATAGCACAACACAATAAGGCAGACACGAGAAGCTGTGAAGGCCTGCAACTGCTTCAATCCCAGCTTCTTTTCCTGAGTGGAGTGCTATTTGTTCACCTATGGCAAGAAGATTTTTGCAAGATTCTTACATCAGTAGTGAAGTAACTGACTCTGTGTTAGATGTGCTACCATAGTCACTGTTTAGATTTACAGAAATGGGCTTTGTACTCCTTTACAACCATCATCAAAATCAATTTTTATATAGTGCGTTTCATGGCATCTTGTCCAATTTCTTTTTTTTTTAAAAAATGTTCTGTTAAAAAAAGAACTAAGGAGGCCTATCAGGTCACAGGCACTATAATCTGGCTGTGTTAAATACGAACACCAAAATGTGATATCTTCTTGAAGCCTATGTCAAAGTTCGGTAGGAGTTTTGTATCATTTTGCAGCATAAACTCTGAGTTTTGTAGCCTCGTCCCAAACTGTGTACAGATACATTAAATTGAGTGGTGGTGGTGTCCTAGTTAACCTCCATCTAGCACTATCTTTTTCATTCAAAACCTGTTATAGTGTTTTGTGGTGCCTAATGCAAACTCAGCTATCCTAGCACTGCCACAACTGTGTCAAGGATGGATGAAACTGAGGTTGCTATATGATGCACATCAGTTAGCATCTCTGCTTTGTGTGGAAAAGCAGAATGTTGGATTTTAGGGGGTACTAACTGGGACACCAGGTTGATCTGGCAGCTACACGGACGTCGAAGTCCTACAAAACCTGGGTCTGTGGTAGAAAATGCTACAAAGCTCCCATAAAATTTTGGCATACGATTTAAGGAGCTAACAAATTTCCAGGTTGACAGTTAGCACAATTCTGTAATCTTATTTCTTATGGCTTCCCATATGCAAATCTTTCTGTGCTGCCCCGGTTTATGTCCTTATCCAGCAATAAACTTTGTATTTTCCATTTTTATTGGGCACCTTGTTCGGCACAAATTTCATGTCTCCTGAAAAGTAAAATGAGGGAAAAGCCTTTCTACGTACAGCATTCCCACCAGTTGTGGCCTTGTATTAAGTAAAATATACTGTAATGCTGTGCCGTTTCCTCAGCCGGTGGTCATCTCTTTCTTTATGTGATAGCTTTCATTTTTGCCCTTCCCTTTCTTTCTGTACTCTTGAGAGAATGAACTGAAAGAATGCACATATTTTCTAATTAACCCCTTCTCCCATTAGATCATTACCATTTATTTTCATTACAACTGGAATTTAAATTTAACAGAAAAGTGCCTAGGAACAGCTTGAAAAGCTTTGTACATTTTCCTCCTTCAGGTACTTATTTAGGTTTTGGTAGCAAGAGCCATGTCATGTGTCTTCCCTGTTGCCTTTCCAGGAGCTGAGGCTATGCAAGAATGAATCCTCTACTAAATTAGCATCTGAATACATTTAATCATGGTGAATTTGTACAAGTACTCTTGTGATAGCAAATGATGTGATTTACATCACAACTAGAGAAGTGTGCTATCTTTGGAAAATGTGTAAAACCAAATTGAATCAGAGTATTTGTGCATTTCTGGGGTCACCATGGGGTGGACCAAAGAGCACAGAGGCATTAATCGGGTGGATCAGTGCACACACAAGTCCTTGGTGTTAAATCCAGTATTTATGCATTGTGATTGGAAGTGGAAAAAAAGAAAGAAAGACTCAGGAAGGCGAAGGACAGTATGCTCTTTAAGTCATTGATTAAATTGCCCAGATCTACACTGGCTACAGCAGCACTAATTTCAGATCTAAGGAACAAGAATGGCAGGGGCAGAGGGAAGAGATGAAAACAGTGTAGAGAAGAGCTAGCATTGTCTGTTTAAGAAGGAATAAATGAGGAGTCTGCACATAGCAGTTTTTAAGCCCTTGCCTCCCTTCTTTCCCAGTAATTGCTTTAGGAAGCTGCTCGGTACATTCTTCTGGGGGCTACCCTGACCAGAAGCCCTTCTGTCCTGCTAGCATCATTCAATCTTGGACCTGGTCTTGTTGTTTGCCAGAGAACTGGAGATGCACAGATACCATCATAGACTTGGCCAAGGATTGGATTGGAGGGTTTCCAAAAGACCACAAGGTGGGCTGGTCCCAGTGTGTGCACTCTTTCTTTGACCATGGAGTCAGGGGTTTCAGTCTCATCTCTAACCACAGCTATCCTGGATGATATCCTATGTTGCCAGTGAACAGGAATAAGCACAAATCCTAAAGCAGGATGGAAATACTTATTACATAGTGTAAGATACACTCCCATTGGCCAATTCTCATTTTATATTAGTACATCACCAGTCAACTGAATTGAGTCATACAGAATTCTGAATTCATTGATATCATCATATTGTACCCATAAATAAGAGTTGGAATTTAGAAACTGTGTTCTAAATTAGCACAGATTTATGTAGCTCCTTCTGAAATTGTTGCTTAATGGACAACAAGCCACCAGGAATTTCATACATATTAGTCCCATTCTGTTTATGTCTGCTTGAAGACTAGATGAGCTGATTCAGTGGATTTGATTGTCTCAGGCTAGACAGTACCTATTTTAATGCCCACCTTTATCCACTTTAATCAGAGATGCAGTATTTAGTTGCTTAATCAGTTTTTAACTGATTAAAAGCATGCTGAATAATCAACTTAAAGGATGCCTCCGTGAATGTTAGGTAGCAATTCCATGACCTACAGGTTGCCATATGCTGGTAATTTGGAAGTGTGCCTTCTCTGTTGTGCCTGAAGCTTTTGGAATAATAAATTAGTTAATTGAGTGTTAACGGAAGTATTTATACAGATTGAATGTGATGACCACCATTTTAGAAGAAGCACTTCCTCTGTGTGAGGAAAGAGTGAATACTTTTTGTAGGAGGATGCTTAAAGCAGAGTAAATACATATTTTCCCTTTAAGTAACCCACTGAAACAGAAGGGTAAATAAAGGAATGATGGATAGCAGATTGATCTCTGGAGTTGAGCAGGCCAGTTAGAATTGAGTGCTGAAAGAGAGAGATGATGAGAGATCAGGAAGGCAGTTAAGTTACAGAAGATGCTGCACAGTATGTAGATTACAGAACACAATCAACATTAGTAGTTCTGCTGATAAACACTAGTAGTTCAGGCTATATTGATCTGCTCCATCCTCTCTCCCCAATCTACCTGGCAGAGGTAGATTCCTCAATGTCCAACTGGTCCCCATTTTCTGCTGTACTCCCACATCCCAAAACTGGATCAGGGGCGCTGTGCCATTGACTTCTGGCATTGTGGGTCATCTGCAAGGCTTAACAAGGCAAAGCAAAAGTTTTCTTTCCCTCAGCTGCCTGGCAAAAATAGTTCTAAGAGAAGAACCTAAAGATACAGTTATCTGCAGGGATGAAATAAATAATACAGTAAAAAGAAGACACAGGTCCATGAATACTTAATGTAACTAGGATATTCTGTTGTAGCATAACTCATGTAATTAAGAGAATCAACAGTACCATTTTCATCTGTTATGCTATTTGCCGTATTGCTGAAATTGGGAGAGTGTTTAAAAATAGAATACTTTCTATGTGTTTCTGTATTGTAAAACTGTTGCAGTCGTTAACAAGAACTGGCAGAAAGTGTCGGAAGCATTTCCGAAGAGCTTGCGACAGGGAACCAGACGGGCACATTTGCCAAGATGCAAGAGAGAACAGCAAATGAGCAAAGCGAAATGGCAAATTTGGATGTTTGCACTGACTATTCATAAGTCATTTGGATCATTTATTCTACTTCTGGAGGCAGTCGGGATCTCTGTTTTACAAATGTTTTGAGAAATGTCTTGAGTCAAGTACGCTTTTAGCAAGGAAAGGCAAAAGCAAAGGTAATTTCCAAAATATATTTAAGCCATTCATCAAAATTAAGCATCATGAATAACTCACATCACCCCCAACAGAAAGTGGAAAGTACATTTTAACATAATCTCTCTCTCTATCCCCCCCCCCTCCACAATTTCCAAGTCAAATATATAGAGGAAAGAAATGTAAAACATAGCATGGATCCATTTGAAATACAAGAGAAAATTAAATTGCAGGGAAGCCAATGCCTATTAGTAATTCCAAGGCATCTGATCATAATAGTGAATCCATTTGGTTGCTATGAATAATTCTGTCCTACACTCTTATGTTTCTCAAATTTTCTCAGTGATGTTGATAGAACGCATACTAATAAAGCCTTCATTAATGGGAGAATCAAGCCTGTCTCCACTTACTATGTCTTTTCTTCATAACCTTCTGATTACTCATAATTCACTTTGATTTTTCATTTCATCTCATTGACCTTATGGCAAAGAATATAACTGGATTTGTATTTCTGTATGGAAATCTCCATTTTGCACCTCCTGAGAAACTCAGGTGAAAAGAACGCATTTTGCTTGTGAAAGAAGTACATTTTGGAGGCACTTATTTCAGATAGAAAACGTGTACAAAATCATGCGCACATTTGAAAAATGTGCACAAGCACATTTTACCCAATGGGAAAAATGCATTCTGAAATGCGTACAAATGAAAGAGGAACACAAATATTGAGGCAGGAAGAATATAAAGGCTTGCAACCAATTGAGGCACAATAAGCATAGCCAGTGGGACTCAGAAACGTAGTGAGAACCAGAATGAGAAAGCCCAATTTTATCTTTCTTAAATTGGTTTCCAGCTGCATCTTCAATATCTATGATTTACCCACCCCTTTTTCTCATGAGGATATATGTTCACATTACCATCAATACTATACAGAGCTGCAAGCTGAGAGCTGGAAAGGCTAAAGAACGATATGCCAGACAGTACATGGTAATAGCTGAAGGCAACTTTCTCCAATATCTAGCACAATTTTGCCTGAGCTGCTGCTATTGGCACTTTAGCAATACTTAATCCGCTTCTTTCTGATTATACTGGGGCACCTTTTAAAATACTTCAATCTTATGCCTGGTTCATTAGATACAAGGATAAGGATCATGATGCTGGTGGTGATGATGGTGTGTGGCTGTTAATGTTTTAAAGCTGCCAAAGCTGTCTGATGGTAAAAGTGAAATGGACTATAAAAGACAATCATTCAAAAAGAACACATCTGCACTGTCTGGCTGTTGACAACTAATTTGTTCTGTGTCAAAACACCTGCATCTAATGGTTGTCACGTGGCATTGTTTCATTAAGGTGTAACACAGGCGGGGTGAAAACATGCCAGTGTCCCGCAAAGAAAACATGACATAGAAATGTGTGCTTTGACTCCTGAATGGATGGCCCACCATTGGAACTGGTGTAAACATGGCCAATGGCAAGTTTGCGTTTTATTAGAATAGCCACAGATAGATAAAAGACTCTTTTCTGAGAATACCCATTTCTCATAGTAAACTCGCCTAACCACCCACAGAAAAGGACAGTGCAAGGATGCAACACAGTCCAGACACCAAGTGGTAGGTGCCAGGTGTCAAAGAGGCTAATCACCTATTATTTATTCCTTTTGCTATTCTTGGTCCCACAGTTATGCTTGTGCACTATGGTGCTAGAGGAGAGCACAGGGAAACTCTCATATAGAGGTATCCCCAGAACCTTATTCCTTTGTTCCCTTTGGACTTCAGCAAATGTGCAAGGAGAGGAGCACACTAGCCCCACCTGCCATCATAACTTTGTCTGCTAGAGCAGTGGTCCCCAACCTTTTTAATGCCAGGGACCGGTTTTGTTGAAGACCATTCTTCCAAGGACCAGCGTCCGTGAATTGGGGGAGGGTGTGTGTGGGGGGCGTCCATGCGTGGGGGTACCACTAGGGGGAGAATTTTTTTTAACCTAAGATGACTTAGGTCATCACTGGGGCACACAGACCCCTCAGACAAAGGTTTGTGCTTTTAAGCACAAAAAGAGAGAAGACAGAGAGGGAGAAGACAATGGGGGGGGGGAAGAGTTTGGAGTCTAAAACACATTTTAAACCCACACATGCTAAACCCACACATTTTAAACCCACACATTTTACAACACATTTTAAACCAAGCAACTTTTAAACAAAACACATTTTAAACCAAACCAAGCACCTTTTAAACCCACCCACCAACACCTTTTAAAAGTGGGGGACAGCCTGTGCGCCTCTGTGTCCATGTGCCTGTGCGCGGGGGGGGGGCGCGTTTGAGTCCTCTAGCGCAAAGGCACCTCTGACAGACTTGCTGCTCTGGGGAACCGGCACCAGCAGCTGCTCGCCGGGGCGGCCGCGTCGGTCCTCGGCGCTCTTCGCCACCCTCCGCGGGCCGATGGCGGGAAATTCAAATGGCGGAGGGCGGCAAGGAGCGGCGAGGACCAAGGGGGAAAGGGAACGCCAGCAGTAGGGGTGGAGGGGGTGGCAGTGTTGTGCCCGAGGAGCTGTCAGGGCCCCGGATGCCACCGCTGCCCCCTCCCGCCGCAGCGGGGACGCCCTGCCGAGCTACGCCCTTGGCCGCCCCATCTGCCCAGGAGGCCTCTTGCCTGGCCAACGTCCCGAGAGGCCAGCGCTCCCAGCCTCCGGCCACCTCCAAGCTCTGAAGGGGGGGCGCTGCTGCCGCCGCCGCCCCTCCCTGCCCAAGCCAGGCTCTCTCCCGGAAGGGCCGGCGCGGCACGGCCCGAGGGTGGAAGGGCCACCTGGGGAGAGCGGAGCGGAGGGGGGGAGGCGACGGTGTGGAATGGGAGGCGGGCGCAGGATCGGGCCCAGTGCGCAGGGATTCCCCCTCGCCTCCTCTTCCCGCTTGGCCGGGGGTCCCGGGACAACAGGGCGGGGGTGCGCCGGGCTCCTCTTCCTCTTCCTAGGGATGCTGACACGGGGGGGAACCCGAGGACGGGGCTTACCTCCGCCTTCTGCGCCCGCGCCGCTCGCTCGCCCATCCGATCGCCCGTTGGTCCATCCTCCTTCCTTCCTTCCTTCTTCGGGTCGTGGTGGTGGCGGCGGTGGCGGTGGCGGCCTGCCACAATCTCCCGTGCTGCGCTGCCTCTGCGACTGCTCGGCCGGAGGCGCCCGCGAAGCCGTCTACGAGTGGTTCGGCCTGACGCTGGGCTCGGCTCAGCGGCTGGAGTTCACTGTGGGGCTGCTGGACCTCCTCCACCCTCTGGAACTCTTCCTGGGCTCCTGCCTGGAGGAGATGGCCCGCAAAGACTACCACTGCCTGTGGGACTCCGAGGTCAAAGCCAACGGCGTCGCTGGGGCAGCGACCGGAGTAGGAGTTGTCATCGACGCCGCCATTGCCGCCCTCAGGGCAACGGCAGGAGCCCAGAAAGCACAGCACCAGAGGGTTGAGGAGGTCCAGCAGCCCCACGGTGAACTCCAGCCGCTGAGCCGAGCCCAATGTCAGGCCGAACCACTCGTAGACAGTTTCGCGGGCACCTCCGGCCGAGCAGTCGCAGAGGCAGCGCAGCACGGGAGATTGTGGCGGGCTGCCGTCGCCACAACCACCCCCAGAAGGGACTGCCGTCCCCGGCCCGGCCTCACTTCGGCGTGGGTGGCTGGCCGCGCCGCCGCCGCCTTCCCTCAGGGCAACTCCTCCAGCCGCTGCCCCCGGCACTGGCCAGCCGCAGCAGCTCCTTGCAGCGCCGCCACCGCCACCAGTGCTGCTGCTGCTTCGCCCCCTGCTGCCACCGCTGCCGCCCCTCTCTGCCACCCCTCTTCACCACCACTCCTCTCTCCTCTCTCGTTTATTTGGCGCTCCTGGGATCAGAGAACTGCGAAGCGGCGGGACGTTTGCACCGCCTCCTGCGGAGGGGCATGTCGCGCTTGCAGAGGGGCGTGTCACACTTGCGTGCATGTGCACGAGCGTGACACGCCCCTCTGCAAGCACGACACGCCCCCCATGCGTGCAGGCAGGGGGGTGGAGATCCGTGTCCGTGGCCCAGTTCAAGGAGGCCCACGGACCAGCACTGGGCCACAGACCGGGGGTTGGGGACCCCTGCGCTAGAGGTGTGGAGGCTCTCCATGCAATTCTGAACTTGATGGTTGTGCCTTGCATGGAGAGCTTCCATAGACAGAAGAGATTTTCCACTTCAGATTCATTGCTTTTTGTGTCAGCAAAATGACAACAACAACAAAAACACAACTAACTACACCACACACTTCCTCATGTCACAAGCCCTGTGGTACAGTGGATAAACTGCAGTACTGCAGTCAAGCCTCTGCTCACAACCTGAGTTCAATCGTGATGGCTTGAGGTAGTTGGCTCAAGGTTGACTCAGGCTTTCACCCTGGGAGGTTGGTAAAATGACTACCCAGTTTGCCGGGGGGGGGGGGAGTCGTTCTTTGCATAATTATGTCGTAAACCACCCAGAGTGCTTTAGCACTATGGTGTGGTATAGAAGTCAAAACAACAAAAATATGTTTACTTAACCCTCCAAATAATGCCTGAATACGGCCTAAGTTGAATACCATATACATATGTGGTAACATAGGTGGAATTTAAATAGCTCATAGCAGCTACCTTCCTCATAAAGTCCTGTAAATATTTTGGGCTACAACTGCCTGTAGCTGTTGCCAATAGTCAGAAACAACGGAGTTTGTAGTTCCAAACTTCTGGAAGTTCTCCACACAACAAAGGTAAGCTTACTAGGAGGTTCTACGCTTTCATGTTATTTCCCCAAAGGTTAAGTGTCTATTAGCTCTTTGTAAAGATACCTTATATGTACTCTTTAACTGAAGAGGTTTCTTGTTTTTAGTCCTTTTCTTCTCTTCAAGAATTGTGATGTTTAATATCACAGGCACTCAAGGACACATCAGGTTAATTTTGCATAAAGGGAAGGTAATCACCTGTGTTTTGATGCAAGCACCACCACAGGTTGCCACTTGGCTTTGCATGCACTAGTAACAGCGGCAACATCTCCAGTAACAGATGTGGCAGCATCTGGAGCAAGGTTTACTCATACTTGAAAATGATGCTCATGTATGTGTTCAGCCAAATAGCTTTCCGAAATCTGCAAACATGGGAATTCTGGATGGTGTTTTTAATTAAACACAAGAAAGATCTGCCTAACCTTTAGCTCAGTTGTCAACTAAGCAAGGGTACTTCATCTAGCATAAACTGCAGAGTGACGAACACTTGCATTTGGAGAGGTTTTGTTGCATTTTGCCTCAGCTGAACTAGGTATGTGTGCTGGGCTGAACCCCAAAGTGAAACAAAATAGGAAACTGAAATGGTTGGAGGTGGGGGAGAGCTTATAATTCTAATATGGGAAGAGGTGAGCTTCTCAGCATAACCTACCTGGCAGGATTGTTAGCCCTGCTTACAGAAGACCTATGTGTTCCCCAAGGTATTTTTCTGAACATTTTCCTAGTTGTTTTGCTGTTCATTACCCATGATTTTTAAAATAGATTGTTATACAGTAATGAGTTTGTTTGTATGTTTTCTTATTATTTCAGTCTCTTTAGTTGCTTGCTTAATTGGTTTTGTTTATCTTTTAAACTGTTTTAGGATTATTTAAAAATAAAAATTAATATACAAATGTTTTGAAACAATAAATATCACAAAGGATTACTGTACATTTGTGCTGACTTGAGGATCCACATTCTTGGCTGCTTCTGTCATATTGCACAAAGTATTTCTAATCACAACAGAGCCCATGTGATGTAGTGGATAGACTGATGTGCTAGGACTCAGGTGATCTGAGTTCAAATCCCGGCTTGGATATGGAAATTCACAAGGGTGGCAGTACCAATGGTAAACCCACGCTTTATATGTTTCAGATACCTACTAGGGTTGCCATCAGTAGGAATCAACTTGGCAGCGTATACCACACACATTTCCAACCCTAGGGTCATTTGCTGAGGTAGCTGTGTGAAGGCAAACATATTTCATTAAGATATTGCCCTGTCTGCACTTTCTCTTGTACTTATGGGTCTGACACAATTTGCACTACAGAACCTGCCAGTTAGCAGATGGTTGCAGGCACATCTAAAAATGTGCACATATGAAAAGCACACAGAGGAAAAGTCACACCTTTTGAATGTGCACAGAGCACTGCTCAACATGCTTCAGTCAATGGAGAGAGATGCATTTCAGCACAGTGCACAATTTAAAACAGGGGCAGAAAAGTGCAAGTAGGTTAAACAAATATGCGTAAAAATGGGGGAAGAGTCCATTCCATTATAAAAGAAAAACCCATTGAAATGGGATGTGTACCGGGCATGGAGGTGGGAAAGGAATGTGTACCTGTGCATATCCTGAGCATGTTTCATCCTGACAAAAGGATACTTTGGGGAGCAGTGACAGGTTTGCATGCAGAATTCTCTGGGCTTGTAAAGTCTATACAGGTGGGAATAATTAGAGAAAATGAAGCACAATGTCACCTAAGCTGCTTTCCTCCCAGAAGGGAAAGTATGATATGAATGACAATTGTTGAAGATTTATGAAAAGTGTAGAGCTTTTATGAGCTGTCCTCCCATAAGGCCCTAAAAATGTGTAATCTGCAAATTTGGTAGGATAGTGGCAGTGCAGGGTTTTTTTTAAAAATAAGGCGGTATTCATATTCTTTCTTTCTTTCTTTCTTTCTTTCTTTCTGTTGCAGCTTCTAGACCTTTCTCAAGAGTAAAATGTTCTACTTAGAAAAAAAAATCAGGTAAACTGTGTGAGCAATACAGCAATATTCTGATGTAGTCAGAAATGTGTGTTTATCTCCTTTCTAAGTGACTCTTATGTGCTATCACTATTGGCGTGATTAAATGACAAAACCTTTTAGGCATTAATCAAGGTGCAGGATGGTGGGGGAGGCCTCAACAAATGATGGATCCTAGTAGCAGGAGAAGTAGCTCTTTCATGAGATTCCTTCTATTTATTATTATTATAGTTCTTGTATAGGAAGAAAAAAGAAATCAAAGAATTATCTTCAGGCCTTACAAGCATAAAATGGGTCAGCTGGAGATGCAATTAGCTCTGAGTCTTGTCTCTTTTTCTTTCTGCACTGTAATTCTATTGGTTTCTTCAGAGCTATTCCCTATGTAAATGAGAGTAAATTATGCCCAGCGTAGTCCTTTATATATCTGAACAACAGAGCTCACAGCTCAGCTCAGGAGGGGAAGGCAGTTCGAATAGGTTTTTACTTCTCCATTTCTTCGAAGCTTCTAGGCATTAAGTTCCTCCTTGGCAAAAATTAAAACAGTCTAATGTTTGTTCTAATTAACACTGCCTGCCAGGGGGATGAAGTAGCATATACAAGCACCAGAAACGACTGCCACCCATTTCCGTTCAGTTAGTAAAAGAGAAGGCATTAGAAAAAGCGCAAATCACTAAATTATCCAAGCAAGCCTATACCTGTGGCCGGCCATCAGAAAATGGCTGGGAGAAAACTGACAAGTTTGCAGACTTTTATTGTTACCAGCTAGAATTCAGAGGGTTTGTTTGTTTGTTTGTTTTGTTTTTACATGGAGCTATAAAGACTGCTTCAGCGACTCTAAGTTCTATAGCTGTCAAAACTGCAGAAGCGCTTGGGGAGGGGCTGACTTTGGCAACCCAAGGTGACAACGACAGGTTAGCTTGCAATAAGGGACGTAGGAATTAGGGATGTGCATTTGGATTGAGAAATATTTGGAATTCACTGAACAATGCCACATTAAGATAGTTCCAAATGTGTACGAGGCTGAACTTGATAGTTTCAAATATCTGTAATAATAATTTCACATATTTGGAGTCCCATTTTCTCCTATAGATTAGCAGGCAAAAGGATAGGTTTCTGCTTGCTGGAGGAAGAACTAAAAGTGAAACCTATTTCTCAGGCACCCTGGAGTGATTTCTTGAGAAATGAAACTTAAAGACACTCTGGCACCACGGGTAGTGGAGGCAGGGAACTCAGTGTGTCCTGATTGGGGTTGGGGAAAAGGTGCTGGGATGAGAGCAAAACCTGTAAATGATACCTGTCTGCACCAATGAAATCTAGAAGCGGGCACAGGCACCAGAAGATATTTTTTTCACATCAGTTCTTTCCTGTTGAAAGGTGGGCATAACTGCTTATCAATCCCCTGAGCATCTGCTGCTAGGATATGCTTTGGTGAAAGCTTGCACTGCAGCAGTTTTCTCTGTGTTCCTTTTCAGGACCCTGAACTTACATTTATTTTCTCTACATTTCATTGTATATTGTTTACTTAATATTGTTAGGAATATTTAATATTAGTAGATTCATAGATTAACAAACCACCAGGGAAATATTATATTACATTTAGATGGCTTTGAGATAAATCAGGCAGGGGAATAAGATCTTATTATTTATAGACAGATATAGTAAGTTAATAGATTTTACGTCTGTGCGTGTGCATGTGTGATTTTCATTGAAAGGGATTGTGTTCTGCTGTAGTAGAATCAGATACTGTTCTCTGCACAGAGTCTGCAGGCAATATGAAGTGTGTGTGTGATGGCAGTAGACACTTGGGAAAGGATGCAGGAATGCTGCCTGCACCCACTGCAGCAGCTTCCCGAGAGGAGTGGAAGAGGAAAAAGACAGCCTACAACTGCTATTTTGAGTCAAACAAAATCTATCACCTAGCTACCTTGTTCTGCACTGATAGTATAAAAGAGCAGGAGAAAGCAGTACAGGGTATCAAAGACACATGCATACCTAAAATAATTGATGGGTCCAGAAAGATGGCAAGGCATTTTTTACTACAATGAAAGGGTGTGTGCGTTTTTATCTTCTGAGATTCTTTATTAAAGTACTTCTATCAGGACAAAGGATTTTCCAGCCCCCATGGCCATCAGAGAGCTACCTATTGATCTGATTATGCAAAAAGCCCTATTCCCATTTCTGGTGGCTTCCAGGAGTTGCGATTTTGTGTATTCTCGAAGGCTTTCACGGCCAGGATCCGATGGTTGTTGTAGGTTTTTTGGGCTGTTTGGCCGTGTTCTGGAGGTTTTTCTTCCTACCGTTTCACCAGTCTCTGTGGCCGGCATCTTCAGAGGACAGGAGTTAGAACTATGTCTGTGTTCTGGTGTAGTGTGTGGGATAGTTGAGTATTTGTAGCTGTGGGATCAGCTTTTTGTCCTTTTCAGGAGATAGGGTGATTATGGTGATCAGGGTGTTTTTTGTTATGGGTGTATTGCTGTGATAAGGGGGGAGATGATCTGTCACTGTGATTGATGGGTGTTGTTAGCTAGTCTTTTGTGTGCAGTGATCACCGGTCCTTGTGGCTGGGTAGAGTTCGTTGACCTTTTTGCAGGCTGTATTTTCAGTGCGGGGAGCCAGGCTTTGTTGAGTTTTAGACTTTCTTTTTTTGTTGTTGAAGCTTCGCTGATGTTTGTGGATTTCAATGGCTTCCCTGTGTAGTCTAACATAATGATTGCTGGTGTCGTCCAGTACTTCTGTGTTTTGAAATAGGATTTCATGTCCAGCTTGTTTCAGGGCATGTTCAGCTACTGCCGATTTTTGCAGTTGTTTTAGTCTGCAGTGTCTTTCATGTTCTTTGATTCTGGTGTGGATGCTGCATTTTGTGGTCCCAATATATACCTGGCCACAACTGCAAGGTATCCAGTATACTCCTGCAGTGGTGAGGGGGTCCCTTTTGTCCTTTGCTGGCCATAATAGGGCCCAATTCAGATGGTTGAGTTCGATGCAGAGAAATTGAGCTTCACAGTTCTGATTCGCACGGTCTACCAGTGTTTTGATTATGCCTCTTTTTTGTCATGGGTGGTGGTCGGAGTTTTTGTGTAGGTACCGGTCTGTGTGGGTGGGTTTTCTGTAGACCTTGTGTCCCAATAGGAGGTCAGGTTTGCGTATGACCATGACATTAAAGAAAGGGAGTTGGCCCTCTATTTCTTTTTCCCATGGTGAATTGTATACAGTGGTGCCTCGATTTACGACCATAATCTGTTCCAGAAGATGGACGTAACTCGAAATGGTCGTAAGTCGAAGCACCATTTCCCATAGGAATGCATTGAAATGCAATTAATCCGTTCCGGCTGAAGAAAAAAAAAAGCAATCAAGCGTGCAAGACGCATTGGAAATGCACAGAAAACAAACAGAGCAGATCGGAAATGCACAGAGAACAAAGGGGGCAGGTCAGAAATGCAAAGAAAACAAAGGAAAAAGCAAAGGAAGCATGCAGGACCCATCGGAAATGGGGAAACCCCCCCCCCCAAAAAGCAACCAAACCCCCCAAGACCCATCGGAAATGGGAAAAAACCAAAAAGCAACAAAACCCTCAAGACCCATCAGAAATGGGAAAAAACCCAAAAAACAAACCCCCCAAGACCCATCACAGCACAGAAACATAACCCCCCCAGCTCAAAACCACGCTGCAAAAACACCCAGAACAGTTTTTAAAAAGCAGAAAACAGCACCTTACCTTACAAGGCAGCCCGAAGCCTCCCTGCAAACACACACACACGCTCTCAGAAGCAGAAGGAGGCAGTCCCAAGCCTCCAACGAGGATGCACACTCTCTAACTGCTGGGGCGAAAGAGCTACAAAGAAGCAGCCTCGTCGCCACCTAGTTAGAAATTTGAATTTCCCGCCTTTTTTCCCTGCCTTTTTCTGTTCGTAAGTGGAAGCTCCAGTCGCAAGTAGAAGCAAAATTTTGCAGCCGGAGCTGGTCGTAACTCAAAATGGTCGTAAGTAGGGACGTTCGTAAGTCAAGGCACCACTGTATTTGGGTGGATGCTATTGAGATGGTTTAGAAATTCTTCCAGTTTTTATCCACCGTGGCTCCAAATTGTGAAGGTGTCATCCACGTATTGGAACCAGACTATGGGTGCGAAGGGTGCCGAAGCCAGGGCCTGTTTTTCAAAATGTTCCATGTAGAGGTTCGCTATAACCGGGCTGAGGGGGCTCCCCATGGCCACTCCATCTGTCTGTTCATAGAAATCATTATCCCACTGAAAGTAGCTGGTCGTTAGGCAGTGTTGGAAAAGGGCCGTGATGCCTTCTGGAAAGATCTGCTGGATGAGTGTCAGAGTGTCCTTATCGGTACCTTGGTGAATAGGGATACTACGTCAAAGCTGATCAGTCTGTCCCTGGGGTTGAGTTTTAGGGTGCTGATCTTGTTTATGAAACGTCCTGAGTCTTTGATGTAGGATGAGGTTTGTCCAATGTGGGTCTGTAAGAGGGTGGCTAGGTATTTTGCTAATTCATATGTCGGGGAGCCAATGGCACTTACAGTGGGCCTGAGTGGGATTAAGTCTTTGTGGATTTTGGGGAGTCCATATAGTCTTGGTGAGAGAGCTTCTGTCTTACGGATTCGTTGAAGGACGTTGGGATGCAGGGAGGAATTCCTGATCAGCATGTTTGTTTGTTTTGTGATTTTGTTGGTTGGGTCCCGTTTCAGTTTTCTGTAGGTGGTGGGGTCTAGAAGTTCCCTGATTTTGTCCTTGTATTCTTCTGTTTGCATGATTACTGTGGTGTTGCCTTTGTCTGCTGGCAGAATGATGATGTCAGGATCTGAGTTTAGGGACTTGATAGCGTTTCTCTCCTTTCTTGTTCTGTTGCTGTTTGGGGTTTTTGCTTTTCGTACGATCCTTGTCACTTGATCTCTTATTTCTTCTGCTTTTTCTTCCAGAAGATGGTATATGTCTGAATCCATGTTGGCAATAATGTCTTCCACTGGAATTTTACTGGAGGTGACTGTGAAGTTTCCTCCTTTGGCTAAGACCAAGGTTTCTTTCGGGGAGAGTTGGCATTATTTTATTTTTTTTGCATTAGGGAACTTGGCGTAGCAAACACACACACAAATCAAACTGCTTGCATTTTTAAAAATTGTCTAAAGGACCATTTCTGGGTCTCATGTAATTTGTGCAAACATCTGGCCCCCAAGCATGATAAGGTTGCCTGATTTAAAACATCTCTATCCTGTTCCCCCCTTGAAATATCTCAGGGCAACTCATGATTATCTTCCTCCTTTTTTTTAATTCTTGCCAATAGGTAGTAAGTGTCCAGTCTTCCCCAATGTCCCTTTTTTGTTCCTATGTATGTATGTATGTATGTATGTATGTATGTATGTATGTATGTATGTATGTATGTATGGTGTGGTGGACAGAGTGACCACTAGGGTAGCTGTAAATCAGTTCTGTATTGATGGTACAGAACAACTACATATGTATATATGTATTTCTTCCTCTTTTTAATCTTGCACTACAAAATGTTCCAGTCTCAGACTTAAGAATGGAACCAAAAGTAATACTACTTTTTCTTTTAACGACCGCTTGTGCCTGTGCCTAATGCTAAGTATTTTTTTTTTTAAAAATGCCTATATTAGGCTGAGAAGATCTATTTCTTGTCAAACTTGTGATCTCAAAAATTGGATTTCTGCTTTGTAACATTAATAATATAAAGTCCCTTCACCCAAGCATTGATCAAAGGATTAAGTGCAAGCTGTCAAAGGAAAGCAGTGATCTACAGCTGTTTCAAATTTGACTTGGTAGATTTGGTGCTTCCTTTCTAATTTCCACACAGTGCTAATCTACCGTTGTCAGCTGTTTGGCAGCAGTGGTAAAAAATGATGTGAAACAGTCCATGCATATGTGCATTTACAGTGACGTATATCAACCTAAAATATTTCCCCTTGAAGCCGCTATGTAATACTGAATGCAGACATGTTCTAACGATATTGACTACTTTGCATCCCTCCACACCATCACAGCTTACTGTCTCCAAAGCCACAAGGCACACTTCAGGCCTAGGCAGCAGGCCTTTAATTCCTCCGTTCACTGACTGGATATAAAAGCAGAAGGCATTTGCCGTCAGATTGGAGAAATCTGTGGCTAGCAGGGCAAAGTCTCAGGCATTAGCTGAAGTCTCAAGGAATTACTATGCTTCTCTGGGTCTCCAGGTAGGGTGGCAAATTTAAGGGTGTTAGGCCTTCTCGCACAAACCAGGAGGAACAAGTGCAGGACCTGGCAATAAATACTCCGTGAACTGGCAGTGAGTTTTCCATAAGTTCCAGTGGCAGCAGGCCTGGAAAACCTTTCTCAACATGAAATATACTCCAGGCAAGGCCATGTGAGATGTGAGTCCTAGCAGGAATGATAGCAACTCTTCATCTGTTGGGTACGTTAAACTGCCTGCTTGGCCAGGGGAGCACCTTTCCCCCATTTCTCTGAGTTGCCCTAGGACATGAGTAGCAGGCTTTTACTGAACCCTGGGTCCATTTCTCCAAATTGTCCATTACCCTTGTGCAGCTTTCCACAATCAGCTGCTCCAGAAGCAGTTCTGCCCCTTTCCAATGCTTGCCTGCCCAGCGATATCACAAGAGTCTGCCACCTGGCCTTGTTGTTTTATTCCTGAGATCTCCAGGAAGAGGAAGCTGCTGAAATGGCAACCCTACATGAGGTCCAGAAAAACATGGAGCAGGTCAAAGGCTTCCCATCTCTGGTGTTCAACAATGCACTGCTGTTCAATGAGGATGACTTCAGCATGGGCTAATGGATCCCAGAGTCAGAGGGCAAGGAAAAAGGCATAAATGGTATTTGCAGTGGCAACAGTCCTGTGGTTCTCCAAGTTGTTTTGAGTTGGTTGCCATTCCTTTATCTTCGCAACCAGTGATGGTAGATTGTTCCCCTTTCTCAGTGGAGCAAATACCATCTTCTGAGAAAGGGGAAAGTATATCTCCTGGAGATGCAAGGACTATGCTTGCTTCCCCACCTGAACTCTGGGAAATACCTTGTAGTGGATGCTGGCAGCTCAGTACTTTTCATCTCTTTTAAAACGTTTTGAATACATTGTACATCACCCAAGACTCACCCCATGCATCGAAATGCCCCTTCACATTTAGATTTTAAGCGAGGCAGTGAGGTTTTTTTCTGGGAAGCTGGAACAGTTTGCATCCTGGATACTTTTAAGAATGAAATATAGTCCGAAGAAGAAGAGAATGGGCAGGTAGAAGTCATTTCTTGAATGCTAATTAAATACCCAAGGCTATGCTTCTAGCAAGTGTGTACAGTAGTGCCTCGACTTATGAACGTCCCGACTTACGACCATTTTGAGTTACGACCAGCTCCGGCCGCAAAATTTTGCTTCTACTTGCGACCGGAGCTTCCACTTAAGAAAAGAAAAAGGCAGGGGGAAAAGGCGGGAAATTCAAATTTCTAACTAGGTGGCGACGAGGCTGCTTCTTTGTAGCTCTTTCGCCCCAGCAGTTAGAGAGTGTGCCTCGGAGGAGGAGGCTTCGGACTGCCTCGCTTCTGCGTGAGCGTGTGTGTGTGTTTGCAGGGAGGCTTCGGGCTGCCTTGTAAGGTAAGGTGCTGTTTTCTGCTTTTTAAAAACTGTTTTGGGTGTTTTTGCAGCGTGGTTTTGAGCTGGGGGGGGGGGTTATGTTTCTGTGCTGTGCTGGGTCTTGGGGGGTTGTTTGTTTTTTGGTTCCCCCCCTTTCCGATGGGTCTTGGGGGGTTTGGTTGCTTTTTGGATTCCCCCCCCCCCATTTCCGATGGGTCCTGCATTCTTCCCTTGCTTTTTCCTGTTTTCTTTGCATTTCCGACCTGCCCCCTTTGTTCTCTGTGCATTTCCGATCTGCTCCGTTTGTTTTCTGTGCATTTCCAATGAGTCTTGCACGCTTGATTACTTTTCTCCCCCCTCCCTTTCGGTCAGGAGGGATTAATCGCATTTCCAATGAGTCTTGCAGTGATTTTTTTTTTGGTGGTTTTTTTCTTCAGCTGGAACGGATTAATTGCATTTCAATGTATTCCTACGGGAAATGGTGCTTCGACTTACGACCATTCTGAGTTACGTCCATCTTCTGGAATGGATTATGGTCGTAAGTCGAGGCACCACTGTATCTTACTACATAGCTTACTGCTATCAAAACATATGCCCTGAGGGAGTTGTTAGTAGAATGGCACCCAGTAGAGGGTAGTTGAACATAAAAAAACAAACCTAAGATCATGGCCACTGGTCCCATCACCTCCTGGCAAATAGAAGGGGAAGATATGGAGGCAGTGACAGAGTTTACCTTCCTGGGCTCCATGACCACTGCAAATGGTGACAGCAGCCACGAAATTAAAAGACGCCTGCTTCTTGGGAGGAAAGTGATGACAAACCTAGACAGCATCTTAAAAAGCAGAGACATCACCTTGCCGACAAAGGTCCGCATAGTCAAAGCTATGGTTTTTCCTGTAGTGATGTATGGAAGTGAGAGCTGGACCATAAAGAAGGCTGACCGCCAAAGAATTGATGCTTTTGAATTGTGGTGCTGGAGGAGACTCTTGAGAGTCCCCTGGACTGCAAGGAGAACAAACCTATCCATTCTGAAGGAAATCAACCCTGAGTGCTCACTGGAGGGACAGATCCTGAAGCTGAGGTTCTAATACTTTGGCCATATCATGAGAAGAGAAGACTCCCTGGAAAAGACCCTGATGTTGGGAAAGTGTGAAGGCAGGAGGAGAAGGGGACGACAGAGGACGAGATGGCTGGACAGTGTCATTGAAGCTACCAGCATGAATTTGACCCAACTCTGGGAGGCAGTGGAAGACAGGAGGGCCTGGCGTGCTCTGGTCCATGGGGTCACGAAGAGTTGGACACGACTTAACGACTAAACAACAACAACAAGAGGGTAGTTGTGAAATAAGCAGGGGGACCTGGATAATATGGATTTGTGAAGAAATGATAGTGTTAGAGAAAAGTATGGAAATGACTGGATTTCATTAGGGTAGCGCACATCCCCTCTCTGTGCATCAAAATACCCAATTGGGGATATGGTGGGTTTTTACAACTGCAGCTAGATGTCTTGGATTATACAGCATATTCTGCATGACTACAAAATCCAAAAGCCCTTCTTGCACATGAAGAGCAAATTCAGTTAAGTCTGGCAAGCTTCAATGACATTCTGCAAAAGTACCTTTCTCTTCGGAACACATGCTGCAATATTATTATTTGCAATAGACCACAGTATCTTCACTTTGTGGCAGGCTGCTAATCTCAAAGCAACACAGAGTTCTCATTTGCATGAGGCACAGGAATGTCATAGTCTCTTCTGCTGAATAAACAACCATTTAGGCATTACACCAGGGGTTGATTTAAGTGCATAGCTGCTTCCACAAGTCTTTCGTCCCTAGAACCAGTGTTACTGTCAGGCACAGTGAAGAGACTACCATAGGTTACATATGCTGCAGAGCACAGTGGCAGCCACAGAGCTGTTTATCTCCAGTCCTCTGGGTTTTCCTTCTGTCTTCTGTACACGGAATAGATCAGGGTGGATAAAAGTCAATGATTTTCTAAAAATCCAATTGATTTGTGATTTAAATCGCTATTTAAATAAAAATAGATGTTTGATTTAAATCATCAAAATTGGATTTTTTGAATTTAAATTGTGTTGATTTAAATCAAACCCACCCTGGAATAGATGTCACAGGTGTCTGCCACACAGCCTGCTAGTTGTGCTCAGCTGCACCCTATTCCATTGCCAGTGCGGAGCAGAAGGTTAGCTGCTGTCCAGTCAGCATCTGTTCATGGGACGGATGGGCATACCATTTTGTCATTTGCTTCGGGCACCGAAATGGTTTGAGCTGGTTCTAATCTTTGTCTCTTGCAAAATGGCCACCGATCACAGGACCAGGGGAACCCCCCACACACACACACACAAAGGGTTCTGAACTTCTGACTTTTGGAGAGCCCCAATTTAATTCAAGCATCGCTCTGGGCTTCCTTGCTTCACTTCGGATCAGCTCAGAAAATAGCAAATATCCCGGCTTCACTTTGGATTAAGAAAAAAAAAAATCCTGAATCTGAAGCACGTGCCTAGTTACAATTATGCATGAGGAAACGTATGTAGTTGTATACGTCGTCTCTGTGTATTGGGAGGTTGTCTTCCCATAAACTCACTCTGCTTCATGTCCATATGGCATTTACTGCCCGAGGGGCTGCTCATTGCTTTATGGTGGGCAATAAAGGAGATACTTTTTTGAGTTTTTGCAAAAACCAGACAACAACAACAGTTAACTTCTCCAAGCTTGGGGAGTGACGCTAGCTATCCTTAGCATTAGATCTCTCCCTTGTTTCCCAAGACTTTTTTTTCTGCATTAGTGGTAGCTCACTATCAGTGGCTGACTGTTGGTGCAATTGTATTATTACAATAATATCTCAATATTTCTATGAGACTCCTCGGGTTTTAAGATCATCAGGGGAAGCCTTTCTCTTGGTCCCACCACCTTCACAGGTGCGTTTGATAGGGAAACAGTAGAGAGCCTTCTCTGTTGCTGCTCCCAGACTTTGGAACTCCTTCCCACAGGAGGCCAGGCTGGTCCCATCTTTGCTGTCCTTCTGCAAGCAGGCAAAGACCTTTCTTTTCTCTTCAGGCAAGCTTTCCCTCAGTGACTGGCTGCCTAAGTGGATTTTTTGAACGGATTATTGTGCCTTACTGCATTGACTGGGTTTTTAGTGCTAATTGTGTTTTCCATTTCTCAGAGTGACATTTTTAAAAAATTGTTGTATACTTACTGATCTTTGCTTTAATATTGCCTGTTAAGGATGTAAGACGCCTCCTTATTCATTGTTTGTATTTTTAAATATTGTCTTTTACTGATGTTAACAAAAGTTGTATACTCATTTTTTTTTCCAATTTTAAATATTGTCTTTCATTGTTGTAAGCTGCCTTGGGTCCTTTTCAAGGAGAAAGGTGGGGTAAAAATATATTAAATAAATAAATAATAGACTGTGCAGGCATATATTTTGGTCCGACAGCATCCAAGGGATTTCATAGAAATCTCATCTTCTTCAGGGGGCATAACTTGATTGCGTAGAGAATGTATTACTGACAATCTTTGTGAATGTTGTTCACATACTTCTAATGCTGATGGGCCTCATAACATGTTTAATGGAGAAGATTAGCCACTGTTCACTTTGTTCAATGTTTTCTTTTCTGCTTTTTAATTATACTGCAGAAGAATGAAAGCACAAGGGCAACATTAGCTTTAATATTTTTAATTATTTTCATTTTCATACGTTTCTATTACCCAGTGCTTATCAAAGAAGAGATGATAGAGCTAATTACAGTTTCAATGCACTTGTCACTTCTTGTTAGCCTTTCCTGCGAGCCTGACCTTTAATTCAGTAGATTAAAATGAAGTAATAGTAATAGTGATCATTGTATCAATGTTTGCCATCCTTCCACCATCCCCTGAGTAAGTGATAAGCAGCATTTGGGGGGACTGAAAAGGTAATTACAGCTGTGTGAACAGATGCAGGACTTGTGCAACACAAATTATAGGTCACTGCACTTGGTGTTGTGCCATTCCTATAGTGCTAAAAGAAACTGCTGTTAATTACCAACTTATTACCATACTTAATTCTGATCATTCTAGGCTATCAAAACAATATGTGGAAGCACAAATCATATTATTTCTGTTCTTTCGGCAAGGTGGGTGTATCATTAACATTAGGAATGCTGCAATTTTGGCTAATGAATTAAATTTACAGCCTGATTACTGGTACACAGAGATTACAAATTTGCCTTGTGATGTTAAACAGTCCTCTTTGGAGTGATTTACTCGGCTGTGTGTTGTCCCTTGAAAACAGGATTGCTAATTTTCAGCATGGTTATTGCTCTCTGACTAAAACCTGTCTTTTGCAAACAGTTTCACTTGAGTAAAGAAGAAGTCCTTTGAGCTGTGGAGCATAATGCAGAGAAGCAAGGCTCTTTAGACATTTCAGTCTATTTTTAGAAATACAGTGGTGCCTCGCTAGACGATGTTAATCCGTTCCACGAGGATCGCTGTCTAGCGAAAACATCGTCTAGCGAAGCACGTTTTCCCATTGGAATGCATTGAAATCGCTTCAATGCGTTCCAAGGGAAAATGCAGTCGTCTAGCGAAAATTTCCCATAGGGAAACCTCGTCTAGCGAGTGCGGGTCCCCATAGGAATGCACTGACAGCTGCACTGACAGCTTTTCACCACTAGTCGGCGCACTCCTATGGGGAAACCTCATCGTCTAGCGAAAATCGCCATAGGGAAACATCGTTTTGCGAAGCGCAGTAGCGATCGCAAAAAGGCATCGTCTAGCGATTTCCTCGTCCTGCGAGGCAATCGTCTAGCGAGGCACCACTGTATATGACTTTGGCAATTATGCATATGCCACGAGTAAGTTTAACAACAACAACAATGTGCCATCAAGTCAATTCTGACTGGTGTTGATCCTTTTTAAGGTTTTCCGGGTAGAGAATTCAGAAGTGGTTTACCGTTCCCTTCTTCTGGGGGTATCCTGGAATTGTGCAGCAAGGCCAGGGCTACACAGGCTGGCCCTACTTGCAGGGGGCACAGGGGGGAATCAGACTCTGAACCTCTGGCTCCACAGCCAGATAGCTAAACTGCAGAGCTATCCAGCCAGCTTGAATTAGCAGACTGTTTTCTAGAGAGGCAGGAAACTCCACAATGACTAATTTCATATACAGTTTTCCCAGTCCAAGTAGTTATAGTTAACTGGAGCAGGAATGAATAGAAACCCCAGCATTCTTCCCTTCCCTTCCATTCTTCCTCCCTAGTTTGTTAAACTACAGCTTCCCTATGATGTTCAAACCATGGCTGCTTTATGCAACCAGGGCTCTCTACAAAGCTACCTGCCTCCTGCCTTACCCTCAGAATGAGCAGATGGCCCTATGAGAAGCTGAAATAATTACTCATTTTGATATGTTTTTTAGGATTCCCCACCACCTCTTTGTTAATATATTAAAAATGTAGGAGTAAGTGAAACCAGAAGTTCTTGTATCGCTCTTGAGTCACAGCAGAAAATAATTCCCAAGTTTTGATTGATCCCTGAAGGGTAATATTGAAATTATCTTTCAACTTGCAGTGGTATTCAGATAGATACTCAGCTCTCTGTTATTACTGCCAAAGTGCAGAAGCTAACCAGCAAGAGGCCCCTTTTCTTATGTTCTCATGCTGTGTTAATACCAATACAGATTAATGTTAAGTTGCGCTATAATGATCCACATTGTAAGGGGGTACCTGCCGAGTATTGGCTCCTCCATATGTATGCAATCAATTCCATTTCCCATCAAAATAAAGTTCCAGCTGCTGCTTTGAAATGCAGCCTATAAAACCATGGTCGTTCCACAAGAATACAGAGCTGTGGTGAATCCTTTGTGTGAAATGTGCAAAGACATTCACCAATAGCATTTCTCCTGCTGAAATGTTCTGCCGAGTTCCATGTTGGATGAAAAGTGGCAAAGCTGATTCACATTTCTTGGACGATCCAATGCTGTTTCCTCCTCGCCGTTGCTGAACCTCCTCCGGACGATGCTGCCGGCCTCAGGGGCCGTCCCAGGACATTGTGCCCTCTGAGGGAGTACAGCAAATTCTACATTCAGCAGAGTGCCCAAGGCTGGTCTAGTTGTCTAAATTTATTTTGATGATTGTAGAGCAAAAGAGCCCACATATCTTGGAAATAAAGACACAATTAAATGGTGGAAAATGTTGCCTCCTTTCAAGCAAGGATTTTGTTGTTTCTGCTTACATGTGGTTTGATTAAAGTGCAGTGTATTAAGCAATGATACCTGGAAGAATTGCACAGCACAAATCCTACATTTAACACAACTAGAGATGGGGGTATTCGTATTTGTATACAAATATCCCCGCGCAGCTGGACTTAACAAGGGGCCAGCCCCTGCGGCCAGCCTGTCCACTCACGCGTCTGGCGGTGGTGGCAGCCTTGCTCATCCTTCCAATTGTTCCTGGAGCTCTGCTCTCTTCTCATTTGCTTGGCCACTTGGCAGCCGTGCAGGGAGATTCGTCCTCCCTCCGACTGCCTGGAGTGGTCAAGCGAGCAGGAAGAGAGCGGAGCTCTGGGAGCGATTGGAAGGATGAGTGCTGCCGCCACCGCCAGAAATGTGAGTGGCTGGGCTAGCAGCAGGGGCCATCCCCTCGTTAAGTCCAGCTGCATGGGGATATTTGTATTCGTATACGAATACCCCATCTCTAAACACAACATATTGAAAACAGCATTGAAATGAGAAAGACCACAGGAATCGCCTTTGCTTAGCTCTTGGCCACTCATTACACTGTTCATCATAAGGTACTACTGCATAAATTGTAGAATCTAAGGATAATAAGCAAACTAAAGTAATAGCAACTTTTTTTTGCAAAACTGCAGGTTTTTCATTAGCTTTCAAGTACAACACAGTTGATGGAAGATTCAAAGAATGGTCTACCTCAGGGCAATGTTCTTGCTCCTGTTTTGTTTAACATCTACACCAATGACCAACCACTTCCTCAAGGCACCAAAAGTTTTATTTATACTGACTGTCTCACATTTGGTAGTCAGTAGAACAGCTTTCAAATGATAGAATGTCTTCTAACAGATGCATTAAAAGAACTTTCTGCATATTATGATACAAATCAAAAACACAACCTCACTAAGATTCAATATGTGCCTTCCATCTGAGAAGCAAGCAAGCATTTCAGAAATGTTGTGTTTCCTGCATCCAAGTAGATTATTGGTTTGCCGCCCCCCCCCGCCCCCCGTTCCTAGATATTACTTTGGATCAGACACTGGCTTGTAAGAAATACTGCCAAAATACATTGGAAAAGATCTGCAAGGAACAATATCCTCCAACAGCTATCAAGAGTACTGAATTATAGTACTCAATGAAAGCTATAGAGTCATTACTGGATGCCTGAGACCAACCACTATGGATAAAATCAGTTATGTAGCAAGCATTGCACCCAGTGACATATGGAGAGAAATTTCAGATGATAGTGAAAGACTCAAAGCATCTAGATGAAAGCACATCCAATCTTTGGCTACCATTCCACCTCTCCCAGATGAAAATCAAGGAAAAGTTTTTTCAGAACATCTGTGAATCTTGAAGGAACAGTAGAGAATGCCCATATGATAATGTAGAAAGAACGTACAGTGGTGCCTCGCTAGACGATTGCCTCGCAGGACGAGGAAATCGCTAGACGATGCCTTTTTGCGAGCGCTACTGCGCTTCGCAAAACGATGTTTCCCTATGGCGATTTTCGCTAGACGATGAGGTTTCCCCATAGGAGTGCGCCGACTAGTGGTCAAAAGCTGTCAGTGCAGCTGTCAGTGCATTCCTATGGGGACCCTCACTCGCTAGACGATGTTTCCCTATGGGAAATTTCGCAAGACGACTGCGTTTTCCCTTGGAACGCATTGAAGCGATTTCAATGCATTCCAATGGGAAAACGTGCTTCGCTAGACGATGTTTTCGCTAGACAGCGATCCTCGTGGAACGGATTAACATCGTCTAGCGAGGCACCACTGTAGTAGCCATTTCTTAAAATTAATAGAACCCTAAGAAAATCTAGTCCCTGGTCACACAGAGAACTAGCTTGCTTGAGAGTCACTACAAAGTAGAGTTGGCAGAACCCAAATGAACCTAAGGAAACAGGAAAAAAACAGGCAACTTCATTCCTATGTCAATGTACTCTGTACCTTTCTATGCCCCCTCAGCCTGTACTATGAAAGACCTGATGTTAGCTCTTGATGTTCCCATTATTTGGTGAAAGTTAGGTGACATATTATTCACTGTACTGAAGTGCTTTTGATACACACAAAAAGAAAGTACATACTTTGATGGCAGTTAAGGTAATAATTGCAAGATGTATTTGTAAAAAGCAGAAATTCAGTTGGCAGAGTTTTCTTAACATCTGCACCTTCATACTGGTGAAATGCAGTACCAATTTCACTTGAGCAGCGACAATTAAAGTGACAGGTTGTTAAAGGGTCAAACACTGCAAAATTCACTCTTGATCGAAAAGATTCATCCCATTTATTGAGAAGATTGTTGAGAATGGAACAAGGGAAGTTGGTAATTTGCATTAAAATATCAGAATGTTTTAATACCTTATTGGCAAGGAAATGTGTAGTGATTCTGTGATGAGGGAGCAAAAGCTCTCTGCACATGCTGAAATATGCTTCTTCCTCTTTGACGCTGCTTCATTGTGCTCCACAAAATGTATCCTGGAACTAAGAGTGTGGGAGAACCATTATGTGCAATGGAACGTTGGAGCAAGACATTAAGTTCCATCTCTTCTGCCTTTTCTGGTGGTGGGCAGGAAGCCATCTCACAGCCCATCTTCCATCCAATCCATCCAAGCTGGGCTCAGAATCCAATATGAACCATGGAGAGAGGATACGGGTAACTGCAGGGTAGCAGGAGAATGTATGTGTACTTACGTGTACTCAATGGAAGTGGAAGAATTTTCTTTTTCAGCCTTAACCCGCCCAACTTTCATGCATCTAAGGGCAGAAGCAAATGAGACAACAGCTTCACATTTAGAAGGTGATAAAATATTATCTGATCAGAGATACTTTCTTCAACAGTATTGTGTTTGCACACTCAGCATGCAAACAACTCTCATTGTATATGTCCCAGTGACCAGTTGCCAAACAAAAGCAGTCTAGTTTGCAACTTGTGGAGCTGTACAATATTACTGGAGGATAATTAAATAATCTTTACTGTTCTAGACAGTTCCACTTCTAATTGTGAAACTGCTATCACTAGTTCAGTTGGCAGTTAAATATTCAGGACTTTGAAGTCCCAGGAAATCTTTGGTTGTTACTTCCAATAGTTTTAAATATCTTGCTGCTTATAACAAAAGAAAACAAACAAAACCACTTTCTTCAGAATTTCACCAAAGGAAGTGGTCTCATGAGAACTTGTCCTCCTACTTTTGCAACTTGAAGAATTTACCGGAGAAATGAGGAGGCATCTGCCCACCACTAATCATTCCCTGTCTATTTGTTTATTTGACAGAAAAGGGAGTGGGGAGGATCTGGTTTTGCTCTGTCCTTTCTATTTTTGCAGGCACTGCACACTCCCTTAACTCACAAAAGTTAACTCCCACAGAAAGTTTTTACTAATGGGATGATGAATAGACATTCTGTATTAGGAGAACATTATCTTCAGAATCTTCCAACAGACCATTACAATTATTTATTTGTCATTATTTGTTTTGTTGTAGAATTCAGTTTCTGAATCTCTGGACATGGTTTGGGCCTTAACTCTTTGTCTTTTATGGGTGGAAGACGTTGACCCTTTGGCCTTTCCTATTTTCTCCTAACATAAGATTTCTGCTTCTCTTCACTTCTCATGCTTCCCTAGGCAACATGTTGACATGGTCAAGAATTAGTGTTCTTTGGGTACACTGGTTTCATAAATTGCCATGAAATCACACTGATGATTTGTTGATTGCCCATGACGGAGTCTTTTTTTGAACATTGACCCTTCCTACCATCAGGATGAGTGGGTTTCCTTTCAAATTAAAATGTTTGCTTCTGTTTTACAAGAATCAGAAAGATGGGCTAGTTTGCATGTTGTCCAGTAAGCGTGAAGCTGTCTGCAGTGACTGGGGTTATATGATTATTAATATTTTAAACCAACATTACTGTCAATAGCACTCACTCCTACCGGTGAAGAGAAAACAAGGATAATGTGTAGCAATGGAAAGTCATTATGGGAGATGGAAACATAAGAAACGAGCATATGCTGAAGAAGCTCGTTGGTTCCTCCTGTCTAGTATTTGTCAATTTTGACTGGCAACAGCTGTCCAGCATTTAAGACATGATTCTTTCCTAGACTCACCTGGAAACCCTTGCTATTCCATAATGACTCCTGGGAATGTTTTGGATTTTCTGATCTACAAAAACTGTAATTCTCCATTATGGGCATTCCACCTACCTTACAGGCACTTTGCAAACCCCTGAATGTGATGCACCTGGGAGAAAGGCTTACATTGGAAGGCTCTGAGACTGAGCTAGGCCAAGCTCCACCTGAGTGTTCTGTTCCTCCTCTTCTAGCTGGGAATTTCCTTTCAGAGCAAGACACTTGTATTTGTAGTTCAGAAAATCAAAATATCCCATCCTTAGTGACTGCTCTTGGTGTATTAACCAGGCCTGACCTTGCTCAGCTTCAGCAATCAAATCAGATTGGACACAGTCCTGGTGATACTGTTTATATAAGAAGCCTTCACAATAGAGCCAGAATAGTACTTCTGTCAGGATCAGCGAGCTGATGACGATGGGAGAGAACAGCGTGGAGACGTGTCCAGACTTCAGACCAAATCCTGAACAATTTCGTAACTCTTTCCATGAGCAATACTAATGGAGCATTTTTATGCAGCATTTTGTCAGACACTTGGGTGATATTGTTCTTCTCTTCATACAAGTATCAACATCAAATAGCATGAAAAGTTGTGGGTATTTAGAAGATCTGCATTGAGACAGAAGATCTGATTTCTCAAAGATTTCTGGTACAGTAATTGGTTTCATATGCCTGAACTAGCATATAAACCAGCATATTTAAAGGCCAAACATTTATTTGGTATCAATTTGGGAGTCCTAATTCCAAGTAGTAAGGTAACTTGTATGAACTGGTAAACCAGGAAATGTTCTTTGATCAAAACCTTTCTCTTCAGGCAGGCTTTCCCTTATTGACTGTCTGAGAGAGGTGTTTAAATGGATTGCCGTGTCTTGTTGCTTTGAATGCATTTTTGCTGTTAATTTTGTTTACTGTTTTAGTGTGGTAATTTTTTGATTCCTTTAAAATATCTGTATACTTACTTTTTAAAACACTTTTAAATATTGTCTCACTAATGTAAGCTGCCTTGAGTCCTTTTTAAGGAGAAAGACAGGGTAAAATATTTAAATAAATAAAAGTGTTTTGCCAAGAAAAGAGGAACCATTTGTCTATTATTATTTTTTAAAAATTGTATTTTTAAAAAAATGGTTGATTCATTGTTCATGAATGTTAAGGGAGATTATGTCTTTAATTTTCTAATTTCAAAAGTTTGTATAGTTAAATACAGTCATAGATGGTAACAGGTTTTACAAAAGCCTTTAATGTTTGTGTTACAACCATTGCCGTATGTATATTTTCTATTTTTAATTACAATACCAAACAGTACCATTCCAAATGAGAAATGTTCTATACCTAAGTGTATGCATATCTGTAGCCGGCTAGCCAGTCAGACACACACACAAACACACAAAACTTTGGAACTATCATGTGATATCAATGTATTGTTGTCAGTGAACAGATGTTAAACTACACCGTGTGCTGCCCAATGCTGCTCATTTCCTGAAATAAAATGCCAGCAGAAATTTTGAATATGGCCACTCCTGCTCCTTAGGAAAACTCATTTGTAATGTAAAGGTCACAAAATTTTTTAATGTCATACTCATCTTTTCCATCGTTTTCATGCTAGTGTTCCACGATGCTTTGTTATCATAATGCATCATATGTGGAATTAATTAAAGTGAGCTTTCAGTGGAATAATTGCTGTCCTACAAGGGCATTGTGATGCCTGCCTTTTATAAAGAGCAGCTTGATATGTGCTGTAGAATTGTGTTTTACTGCCAAGTCTGCCTGAAAAAAGAGGGCTGTGAAGAGGTATTCAGGCTGTGAACACATGATGTAATAAATTGGTCTGTAGTTAATGCACCAAAATATATCTTTTCTAGTAGAGAATTGTTGCAGTGTGTAATCAATGGAGTTCTGCAGTAACATTAATAGCTCAGTCTTCAAAATGCAGCAGGAAAAGCAACCGAGTTTCATGCAGAAGATTGTTGTGTCATGGTCTGCTCTGAAGTGCAGGAACAAATCCTGGCCACTCCCACAACCAGTCCTCCATGGTCATGCCCATCACAGGAAAGCCTGTGATGGGCATGAGGAAGCTTTGGCCTACAGGCTAAGATTGGCGGACAGGAGCTCCCCATCCGGTTTGACAGCTCCTTCTACAGACAGGGAAGGAATATTTCCTTGCTAAGCAATGAAAAAAGAGCTCCCATTTTCAACAGAAGCTCTTATCTTCAACCAGCTGTTGGTCTGAGAGGAAAACTTCCCTGGAGGGGGGAGGCAGTGGAGCATGTGGAAGAACCTCTTATTTCTGAGGCCTGTCTAGCGGAAGGTTGGTTCTGAGTAGAGCTGCCCAGGGATAATATTTGGAAGGCAATTTGAAAATGTTGTCCAACGGCTCACTTTGCTTCCTTGTGAGCAGACAAGGTTTGCCTTCTTTACAGAGATGTACTGATACTGCTCATACTTGCTTCTGATCAAACATGTATTTGCTTGGTATTGGGGATGCTCTTTTTAAGTCCTGCTGAGTGCTTCCCCCATGCTTGCTTATGAGCAGATCTTATATTTCCTCCACATGGATTTGAAAAGGGACACAGTTGCATTGTAGCTGCATTCATGGTGCCGTTGGCAACACCCACAGATGGAATGCAGTTCCCAAGGCTCTACCCAGCTTGGAATTTGGCCCTAGGACTGAAAAACAGGTGGCTTGTGGCCTCAGCAGTGGCCGTGCCTCCTTTCAAATTTGGTCCCTGGGACACTGCTTGTGAAACAGTCACCTTGTTCTCTCCCCTCATTGTTCTCACTGCTGTTCTCATTCTCTCTCACTGTCATTCCCTTTCTATGCAGAGCAGTTGCCATGATGTTACACTTGGGATGGAGAGAGTTGTATTCACTTCCCTGATCAGCAGTGTGGGTCACTAGATGACTGCGGGCCACTTACTTTCTGAGCTTTGCTAGACAAAATAGTGAACAATCTTAAAGGACCTGTGTAGTGCACACCCTTCCAGTTCAGTTACTGGTGAGACTCAGGCTGTGATTACACTGGCAATTTGTGATTTCCTTTGCAGCCTGTATTATGGCTGAATTTGCAGTCAGTGATCACACAGATGGTGCAGAGTGATTCCGAAGTTCAGTGCTCACACTTAATGCAAATTGATTCTCATTTCAGCCCACAGCTTCCCATCTTTCCTTCCTTCCTCTCGTCCCACCTCTGCTGATCCTTGTATGGTTTGCTGTCAAGCCACTTGGTTTTTGTAGGGTTATACAGTCTTCTGGAAAAGGTGGCAGCATTCCAAACTTCTTAATGTGTGCAGAAATACCAAATGGCACAAGAATGTTTTAAATTTTGTCTGTTTCTGTTTAGTTCATATATTTTAATTTTTTTTCTTGTCCAGAGATGGTCTAGCACTAATCTTCTATATGTAAAAAAATAAATAAATGAGGACGACCAGGGGCAGGGGAGGAAGGATGCAGGGGCAGATGTTCCTGTGGTCCTGAACATCATGCCTCAAATGTGTACATCACAGAAATATCACGCCACCCCTATCTTTACAAGACTGAGTCAACTGATCAAAAGGGAGACAAGTCCATGGAATTGTTCTGGCTTGAAAAAACTAGAAGCCCCCAGCGGCAGAGAGGACAAAAACATGTTGGGAGCAAAAAGGGCCAGAGTGATTTGAAGTAGTCTTTGCATCTTGTGATCAGGAAAAACAACAACAACACTTCTAATCAACCCATGCTGTAACTGCAGCAAATCCCATGGTATTTGATCATGTAGTCCCAGCCTTAACTTTGAGTTGTTATGTAGTCACAGGCTCAACTTTAAGTTGTTATAATAGACAGTAGGGCTGTTTGTATTCTTTTGACAGAAGCTTAATGTAGATTATGGACAATTTCTGTGTCTTTTAAAATAACACAGCTCTTGCCAGGTTAATGGAAAACACCGAGAAACCATGTGAAGGAGCATATGGGTCTGGTGTGGGTGGAAAAATTAAGCAGTGGTTCTTAATATAAAACTGCTGGAAAATGTGGGTCATTGTGCTCTTCAGGGTGAATTGTTCTCTCGCACCCCTTTTGTTGGTCTAGTATCAGTCAGAGAAGAAGTTGTATGAAGTCAAACAGGTATATGGGAGTTAAAAGTTGGTGGAAGAAATAGAGTAATAAATACCGTAACAAAAGCAGCAGGAAAAAGAGACCCAACATAGAGACACAATTTTCTGTCTGAGAACTTCTACTGCAGAAGTAAAGGAACAATGATTTACAGTATTTATTTTTTTAAGAAGGAGTCCTGTTGCACATGAGATATGGTTTTGTGGCAAGACTACAGTCGAGTGAATTGAACTGAGTGGTGCCTATTGTTCTAAGATGCACTAAATTGTAATGAAAGATTTTCAACCAGCTTAAATGCAGACTTTAGCCTTCAGTTGGGAGTGTAAACAACAATCTGACAAGGGAGTGTAAACTTCATAATGTTGAAGCCCCCTCAGTGGAAAGCATGGATGAGCAACCCACAGGGCTTTTAACTAGGGCAAAACAACTGGGGTTGCTGAATTTAGAGGGCACTGCGTGGCCACCACTGTCACCGTGTCCTGATCTAGTTGTTAAATACTAATATTAATGAGTTAATCACTAATATTGATGAGTTAATGACTAATACCTGAAAGGGAAATGAATCTTTGGAGTGGAGAACCTTCATGGGTGATCAGTATGACTGATGTTAAGCATACATCCCCCTTAGCTTTGGCTAAGATTTCACTCCTGTTTGTTAAGTGGGTAGGATCCAGAGCCATAGGTGGATGGAGCAAGAACACAGAGATCTGTGGAGGTGATGGAGAAATGTGGACCAAATTTGAAACAAAGTGTAGAGTGCAGCTGAAATCATATTCCAAACTGACAGTGAATTTCTGTGAGACAACAATAAATTCATTAATTGATCGAAGGGCAATTTGTGATGCAAATGGTGTAGGTTATGTAGGGGACCCTCTGGCTGTGTTTTCAGGCATGTCCACTTGAAGCAGTTGGGCAAAAGTGATTTATTTCTGTTTATTTTTTACTAGAGAGTGAGTGTCATTGCAAGCAGGGGGGGTGTTACTTCTGAGTAAACAGGTACAGGATTGTGTAGTTAATCTACTGTAATTGGAACTGGAAGCAGTGTTCATGTGTTGGGCTTTTCTTGGAAATGAAATGAACCATGAACATTAAATAAATTTATGAAAGCCCATGACCTTAATAGTAATAAAGACATTTTTAGTATAAGAGGGATTAGTACTCTAAAGAGGATTTAGAGCGAGCCTGAGCAAATAGCCATTGATTTTCATCACAATTTTTGTATTCAGTGTGAATTCTTCCAGGACCAAGATTTCACTTCAAGTCAATGCAAATGTCCTTCTGCTACCAGTAGCTTTTGAATCATGTTCTTCAGATGTCTCATTTCTCTTTCTAATGGTATCAAATACAAGCCTTCTATTGAATGCAGGGGAATAAAAACACATTTATGTCCTTGTATAAGCTCTTATTGACTTGCACGAACAGAGGTATTTTGGTGGTGTGTTGGGTTAAGGAGAATCCGTTATGTGACTGATTTTACCCTAGGGATAATGCAGAAGCCGACCTTTTTAAAAATCTATTTCCAAGGATAATGCTACATGTATTCCTCGATGGGTTTTAGTTGTGTAATGACTCTCCTGTCTAATTTTTCATTCTGGTGCATTTTGCATATTCATGCTTTTATACATTTATTATACGTTATAGCAGACAACGGCACTTCTTAACACTATGTCTGCATCCAAAGTACCAGAATTTAAGCCAAAATGGAAGGAGGTATAATGGGAGTGTGTGTGGCATTCCAGGTAGGAAGAATGTATAATTCCATGAAGGCTAATATAAGATGATGGCAGCCTGAGAAATGTAATGAAGCAAATCTGCATTGGGGTCAAACATTGAGGTATTGATCAATTCCCTCTGCTGTATTTTTGTCTTCTGTGATTTTCAGTTTTGGCATTTCTCTCATACAGATTTCTTTTATCATGTCCTCACAACTAAAGAAAGCTTACAGGAACATCTGTTCTGCACTCCCAATGCTTGCTGTGCATTTGAAATTTAAATAAGGTATTGTTTCTGTGACAATGTTCACATCTCTTTTTTTGAAAACATCTTTGTGCTTCATATGACCCAGGCCTAAGATAGAAATGTTGCATAATTATAAGGTTTTTGTTTTTAAATTTTTTAAAAAAACAAACTGAAATGGATTTCAAATTAAGCAATGTACTTTATAAAAGAGAGTAGAGTAGCCCATGTTTGTAAAGGTCTCTCACATACATTGAAAACCTGTCTGTGTGCAGCTCTGTCTCTAACTATCTGTTTGAACGTCTGCTATATTCAGGTATTATGATAGTATAATTATTGAAAGATCAAAACAAAGGTATGTTCATTTATTTACTGGATTTTATTAGTTTCATTTATATCCTCCCTTTCTCCAATGAGCTGAAGGTGGCATACATAACTTTCTTCCTCTTCACTCTTCTCTAACAATAATCATGTGAGGTAGGCCAGGCTGTCAATAATTTAAAATATGGGAACTCACATTACTAGCAGAGAATTGCAATGATTTGAAATGAGTACTGATGGAGGTCAACATGCAAAACCAGGATTACAGTTGAACATTCAAATGACAAAAAATTCATCTACAGAAGAACAATATACGTAATTTAAATGTGGATAATGAAGAAATTGAAATTTTTAAGGCTTTTCTACAGCTTAGTTCAGTCATCACTCCAAATGGAGACTAGCCAAGAAATCAAAAGATTGACACTTGGAAAAGCAGGAGAGAAAGAGAAAAGGTCATCAAGAATATATTGCTGAAGACTAAGACCAAGGTCTTCGATGCTAGGGAATTCCTGATCACTTTGTAGAGGTTAAAAGGTGGATAATGAAGAACGCTGACAGGAAAAAGTCAACTCATTTAAAGGTGGTGTTGGAGGAATGTTTAGCAGATTCTGTGGGCTGCTACAAAGACAAATAGGTGAGTTCTAGAGAAATCAAACCTACACTAAAAGATGGAATGACTAAATTGAGGCTTTTGTACTTTGGAGATGTAATGAGAAGACGACTCATTGCAAAGACAATAATGCAAGGAAAAGTGGAAGGTGGTAGGAAAAGAGGAAGAGCAAAAATGAGATGTATTGACTCAGTAAAAGAAGTCATAACCTTTAGTTTGTAAAACCTAAGCAGAGCTGTCAGAAGTTATTAATTTATAGAGTTACCGTACATTGGAAATGATTTGACAACGCATGACAAAGGTTATCCTAGAGCAACTAGTGCCAGGTGACTCAGTGAATTTCATGGCTAAGTGAGGACTGGAGCTGGCCCTGCTGTACTGTAGGCATTCTTCAGTCTCGAAAGACTATGGTAACGTGCTCTGAATAGAGGTCTTGGAACAGCGTCTAGTGTGGCTGAGAAGGCCAATACGAGAGTGACAATCCCTTCCACACTGAAGACAAATACAATCTGTCCCCTGTCCAGCTCCCTGATTTTGCTGGTTTCGGGACTGCCTCTTTGCCTCGGCCTGCTGAACAAGTGTCTCTTCAAATTGGGAGAGGCCATGCTGCACCGCCTGCCTCCAGGCTGAACGCTCAGATGTCAAAGTTTCCCATCTGTTGAGGTCCATTCCTAAGACCTTCAGATCCCGCTTGCAGATACCCTTGTATCGCAGCTGTCGCCTCCCTCTGGGGCGCTTTCCCTGCACTAATTCTCTATACAGGAGATCTTTTGGAATCCGACCGTCAGCCATTCTCACGACATGCCCGAGCCAACGTAGATGATGCTGTTTCAGTAATGTATACATGCTAAAAATTCCAGCTTGTTCTAGGACTACTCTGTTTGGAACTTTGTCCTGCAAGGTGATACCAAAAATGTTTCAGAGACAACGCATATGGAATGTGTTCAGCTTCCTCTCCTGCCGTGCACAAAAGGTCCAGGACTCACTGCAGTACAGGAGTGTGCTCAGGACACAGGCTCTATAGACCTGGATCTTGGTATATGCCATCAGCTTCTTATTAAGCCATACTCTCTTTGTGAGTCTAGAGAACATGGTAGCTGCTTTGCCAATGCGTTTATCCAGCTCGACATCTAGGGAGAGAGTGTCAGAGATCGTTGAGCCAAGGTACACGAAGTCATGAACAATCTCCAATTCTTGTGTAGAGATGGTAATAGAGGGAGGTGAGTCCACACCCTGGCCCATGACTTGTGTTTTCTTCAGGCTGATTGTTAATCCAAAGTCTTGGCAGGCCTTACTAAAACGATTCATAAGTTGTTGGAGCTCTTCAGCAGAATGGGCAACAACAGCTGCATCATCGGTGAAGAGAAAGTCCTGCATGCATTTCAGCTGGACTTTGGTCTTTGCTCTCAGTCTAGAGAGATTAAAGAGCTTTCCATCTGATCTAGTCCGGAGATAGACACCTTCTGTTGCAGTTCCAAAGGCGTGCTTTAGCATGACAGCAAAAAAGATCCCAAACAGGGTCAGCACGAGGACACAGCCCTGTTTCACTCCGCTTCGGATGTCAAAGGGATCTGATGTTGATCCATCAAAAGCTACAGTGCCCTTCATTTCCTTATGAAAGGACCTGATGATGTTAAGGAGTTGAGGTGGACATCCAATCTTGGGAAGTATTTTAAAAAGGCTGTCCCTGCTAACCAAATCAAAGGCCTTTGTAAGATCTACGAAGGCCACAAAGAGTGGCTGTCATTGTTCCCTACATTTCTCCTGTAACTGTCTGAGGGAAAATACCATGTCAGTGGTGGATCTATTAGCTCGAAATCCACACTGTGATTCTGGATAGACTCTGTCTGCAAGCACCTGGAGTCTCTTCAGCACAACACGGGCAAGCAGCTTCCCTACAACGCTGAGAAGAGAGATGCCACGGTAGTTATTGCAGTCGCCCCTGTCTCCTTTGTTCTTATACAATGTGACAATGTTTGCATCCTTCATGTCCTGTGGTACTCCACCTTCCCTCCAGCAAAGACAAAAGATTTCATACAGCTCAGTGGTGATGATCTCTTTACAGCACTTCAGCAGTTCAACAGGGATATTATCCTTCCCAGGTGCCTTGCTGGAAGCGAGGGAATCCAAGGCTGCTTTTATTTCTGCTAAAGTTGTTTCGCTGTCCAACTCTTCCAAGACAGGCAGGCACTCAATGTTATTTAATACCTCTTCAGTTACTGCATTCTCTCTGGAATATAGCTCAGAGTAGTGCTGCACCCAGCGTTCCATCTGCTGTGCACTCTAGTCACTATATACACTGGTATTCAGTGTAACAGCTGATCAGTCAGATGGTATCCTCCAGCAATTGGTACTGAGTGGTATACTGCATTTGAATATGGCAGTTCTATTTACCTGTCATGACTGATAATTGTTAATAGACTTTGCTTCCATGGTTTTGGAACGACTAGAAAGAGTGCACACAGGCCCGAGGTGAGAGTGTGATCAGTCCTCCCAGAATCAGTTTGTTAGCTTGCTTTTATACAAAATTACAGAGGCACACACGGTAGCAAGTACAATTTGTTCCAGTCCACCAGGTAGGAAGGGACAGTAGCCAGCTTGTTTACCAGATGGCCAGAGATGACCCTGCTTCAGATTTCAATGCTCATTTATTTATGTATATTTTGCAGATAATTGTTTTGCCAATAACACGTTCCAGTGCATAGAATGCCGATCCAATTAAGTGACACAATTACAGTCTGATCATTTTTCTTAATTCAATAGCCAGTTATAATGTGCCTAATTTAAAATACTGCCGTATAATACAGTGCCTTGTTTTCCATACTTTTAGGCATGTTTTCTTAAAAGGAAGCTATTGGAGAAATGCCATGCCCACTTCTGAATGTCACAAGGAGCCCCGTTTAGGTGTTAAAATCTGTTTTGAAAGCTCACATGAAGTAGGAGGGGAAATACTCTAGTCCTGCCCAACTCCACCCTCCACCCTGAGTCTGGAGAGAGCGGGCCTCCATTTGTCAGGGCTCCAGCTCAAATGGAGCACATCCCCATGGAAATTATCGCTTCAGATTCGTTGCCTCTATAGGTAGGAGGGCAACAAAATGGGATGGTAGGGGCAGGGCTGAAAGAGGGTTCTGTTCTATGCATGAACTTTCTACTTAGATAAGAATGTTTTTTACATCCATGAGGCCCTGGTGGTTCGCCCGGAGAAGAAAAGATTAAGGGAGACAGGATAGCTGTCCTCAAATGTCTGAAGGTCTGTTTCACAGAATATGGAACAGACTTGTTCTGTCTTCCTTATGACATGAAGTTGAAAGAGTTACAACAGTTCCAGAACTCAAAAAGTAATCTTTCCTCACCCCCTCCAATGTTGGCAAAGATTGGATTTGGGACGTCCAAGTTATAGCCCCCTGAAACATGTCCCCATAGGAAAGTGCTCTTTAGCTAGCTGTGGGGGTGGTTCTACTGCTCCTGGAAATCCTGAGTAGAGATGGGGACAAATAAAAAAAAATGGCAATTCGTTTTGATCTGTTATTCGTCAAGGTTAATGGATCAACGAATATGAATATACGAATATTCATTGACGAATCGATCATTGATTCATCTGTACTTTAAATGGCTATAACACTGGCCCCCGACGACCTAGAGACACCAAATCTGCAGGGAAGCTTCCTCAGACGCTTTTCTACAACCCCTGAAAGTTTGGTGAACATTGGATCATGGACCCCTGAATTATATAGTCACAAAGAGACCCCCCAGGGAAGCTCCCACCAGGTACTTAGAGACTCCAGCATCACAACGGAGCTTCCTATGTCTTTCCCCAACACGCCTGCCAAATTTGGTAAAGATTGGATATTGGACCTCCGAGTTATTCACCCACAAATTGGGTCCCCCCAGGAGACCACGGCACAGAAGCCCATTCTGCCTACTGGCCACCGATCAGCTGATCAGAAGCCAATAGGCAGCCACCCCCCCACACACAGCCAGCCACCCCAACAGCCTACCCCCACACCCCCTTCCTTTCCCTACCTTAGCCCCCACTCCACTCCCACCGACACCCTCTTACCTTAATTGCTGCCGCCGAGGTCTTCTGGCCTCGGAGCCACGGCGTGTAAAAAGGGAGACTGGCTGCCCTTTGCAAAGATGGCGGCTGTGGCTTCATTTAGGGTAGGGAAGCTGCAGCTGCCATCTTTGCAAAGGGCTGCCAGTCTCCATTTTTACATGCGTGGCTCCGAGGCCAGAAGACCTCGGCAGCAGCGATTAAGGCAAGAGGGTGTTGGTGGGGGTGGGGTGGGGTGGCATGGGGCCTAAGGTAGGGGAAGAAAGGGGGTGGGGGTAGGCTGTGGTATTGGGTGGCTGTGTGGGGTGGTGGCTGCCTTTCTGCCACTGATCAGCTGATTGGCGGCCGGTAGGCAGAATGGTGGTGTTTTTGTTTTTTTAATACGAAGGACGAATAAAAATGGGTAAATATTCATCCCTTTGTATTCGTGGGGATCTCTGGAACCCACAGATATGGATCGACGAATATTTAACGAATCAGCTCTAATCCTGAGTCACACAAACCACAGAATGGTTCATTTCACTGGAAAGTTCATGAAAGATTGTGGTTCGCGGTTTGGGACTAATGACAAACCATGAACCATCATGAACTGCTGTTTTCCTGATTTGTGGCCATCTGTATTCTTAAACAACCAGTTCAGCTTGGCTAGCACACAGGTGAAGTCAGTTTCCAGACCAGGCATGAAAGCAAATCAGCTCCAGTTGTATGTCAACATATTTTGGTGAGTCCTCCAGCAACAGGATTCTTTCTAGCTTTATGCCTGAACAATCGTATTTGTAAAGGAAGTCAATGTTTTCTTTTGGATTACCAGTCAAAAAACAAAACAAAGCAAGCTTATTTGCAAAATGTGGTGTTGAGAAAAGCTTGTGCTAGTATAGTCATATATCCTTTCCAATCGAGGTAGGTATGCTTCTAAACATTAGGCTGAATAACTTGTGTGGTTTGACCCTCAGAGCTTTATGCAGAGGAAGGAGCTCCTGGAGGGCAAATGTTAATTTCCCTGGTTTATTCATGGATATGTTTGCAGTATCTCTTTTTTTGTTTGTTTTATCTTGTTTTGCTTTCAAATTTAACTTCAAAAAAATTGTAATCTGCCTTCTGCAAGTTTTTAACAAAAAGACAAGGTAACTATTTAAAAAACGTGAATGTAAGAAGTCAGAAGAATCACAAACTTTGAGCTGTATTTCCCTCAACGTAGTGGTGTTTGTTGACAGGTTAACTGAAAAAACAAGAACATGCCAATGTATAAATGTGCATAGTTTTGTGAATATCTTTATGGCTATTATACTGTTCAAATCTTCACATCATAATAAACTTTGCATCCTATATAAACAGTCAGGAAGTTCTGTACATTGTTTTATTACAGGACAGCTAAAATATAAAATTTAATAATAATATTTTATACAAAAAAAAAAGACATACACAATTTCTATAAGCTCACTTTGTTTGTCACTATTGGTTATTTATATACTTTCAAATCACTGAACAAAGAATGGTTAACTCATACGCTTGGAAATATATTTAATGCATATTAAATTTTTAGTTGATATAGCTCAGTTAATTTTGTAACAGAGTGAAACATATAAAATACGTTCATCTAGTAAATTACTTGGTGGCACTGAGATGTCATACAACAATGAATATGTATGTCAGAGCATTGCTAAAGTACCAGCATGAAACCTGAGAACTGCATTTTTAAAATTTATCTGTTCACTTCAATTTTAACACAACCTTCCCCCGCTTTAAAATTTTTGTTAATATTATTACTTATCAAATAAATTGATTCATCTTGACCACTGAAAGGCAGAGTTGTTACACTGTGGGACTACACCTATATAACCAACATCTACACCCATAATGCCAGAGAATAAAATGTCAGCCACTGATTTAGCAGGCTCTTCCAGTGGCTGTTGTGTTTTTTAACTTACAGGGTTTTTAAAAAATGTTTTTCAATTGTTTATATACTTAATTTTTAAAGTCTTAACCTATGGTTAATTGTTTTTTAAATGCGATATTTAATTGTTTTTTAAATGCGATATTTATATAGTGTTTTAAAATTTCTTATTTTATCTGTTGTGAGCCGCCTTGGTCCCCAGTGGGGCGAAAGGCGCAGTTTAAGCAGTTTAAATAATAAATTGATGTGGGTGTACGGCAGTGGCAAGATGTTGGTGGAGAGAATTGTGTGTGCTGTGCAGCCAGCCCTATGATCCATAAGATGGCTGCAGGGCAGGATTTTATCCCTTTACCTTCTATATCTAGAACAGTTGTAAGGATTTTACCTTATCCTTTACTTCTGGCAGCAAAACATTGATCTAGCGCTAAGTCTGCTAAACATGGGAGCACTGATATAGAAATAGGAAAACAAGAGATGATGGGTTGAGGGCAACAGCTGGAAATTGAGTATTTTGATTCTAGGCTGAAGCAGCGCATCTTATGTAGTGTCACAGCACTCACTGTCTGAAGCATGCCATCTGCATAGAAAGGAGGAGGAGGAGGAGGTCAGTCGTTTTGATTTCCAGAACAAGAAAAAACATAAAGCATTTCTTGCTGTTGTGTAGCTCCCTTTTGTTTCAATGGGATTTGTTTAGATTTTTCTAGCTACTTGTACCCACGGTTTGTTAGAAACACAGCAGGAAAATCAGTATTGCACAATCAGGACAGAAGTGTACAGCTGGACATCACTTTCTGCTAATTGGAAATGGCCTGCAATTATTTTTTAGCATCTTAGAAGTTTTGACATCTCTAGGAATGAAATAGAAATGTCATCTGTTGCACAGTAGGAATCTTTGTTCCTGTGTATTAGTAATCTGCCAAAGCCGGGCTTCTTGTAGATCAGACTGGCTCGTGGGTCAAGATACTACAATTCTGCCTGTGTGTTGGTCAGTGGTTCCTCTAATACTTGCAAAAAGGCTAATGCTGCCTGCTATATAGGATGCCTGCATACCTACAACTCCACAGCATGGCAGGAAGCAATGTAACAAGGGAGCATTTTGTGCGGCTCTCTGGCAAAAGATAGTGAAGGCCTGTACAAGACTGCTGCTGCTGATGATTATCTCTAGGGAAATGTAAAGAAATGGGGATAATAAAGGTTCCAGACTCTTGGGTGGTGCAGCGTCACATCAGCAGTATGGATTCTACATCTAAGCGATCAAGCAGAAGACAATATTTTCTGCACCACCAGCATAACTTCCAGTACAGTGGACCCAGAAGCGTAATGGGTTCTGCTACATTTGAATACTTTCATTGCTTTCTTGAGTATCAGGACTGATTCTGAAACACAGTGAATACTGGCCAGAATGATGCTGCAGAAACAAAACAGCAATAGACAGCCAACGTAAGACATTGCCTTATACCACATCACACTATTTGTCCATTTAGCCCAGTGCTATTTATTAGACTGACCGGAAGTAGAGGTCTTGGGCACAGGCAGAGATCTTCTACAGCAGCTTCTTAACTGGGGGAGACTGTAGCTAGATTTGTCTACATGCAGAATATCTGCTGTACTTCTAAGCTATAATACTCCACAAGCAGGCCACACATGGTCATCTAAACCCACTTGAGCTCCACATAACTGTTGGTGTAAGAGCCTCACAGTCTTGAAGCAAATGCAGTTTTAGAGACAAGTAAACATGGAGTGCCTGTTTACATTCTGACTTGCAAGAAATCTCCATTTTCAGAATTCAGCCTATCATTGAAGGAACAAGCAGCTGATAAGAATAAGATAGACCTGTGTTGATTTCTCTTTCATTCCCTCTCCCTTTTCTCCATAATAGCATGACTTTACTATTGCCATGCCATTTTTGATTGCCAATTGTTAATCTTTTTAAATAATGTGCATGGTTCTACCATCAGAATGGCCACTTCTCATTGGCTGAAATCCAATTGCTAAGGTTACTAAGTTGTAACTAGAGTAGGCCCATTGAATCAGTGGAACTTATGGAGGAGTTGAGTCACCAAATCCCCATTGATTCAGTGGGTCTGCTCTAGTTGTGACTTACTATGCTAAGCAACAGGATTTTAGCCACTGTGTTTCAACACAAAATCACAATTTATTTGATTTTTTTGGTGGAGACACAAAATGGCATGCAAAAAAAATTAAAAATAAGCAGGTAATTGAAACAAATTGATTAAAATTTAAAGCTAATACAAATATTTTAAAACATTATTAAAAACTTTTTTAAAAAAAGACCTCTCCAACTTAGTATACATATTTTATATTCCTTGGATTTCTCTCTCTCTCTCTTTTCCTCTGATCTTTCTAGTTGATTGAAAACCAGCCTTTCCAGAGCCATTTGCAATGAGCAGAACGATCAAATCATCATGTTTAAAAATCTTGTTTCAGTAATGCTTCTGGTTCCTAAGTGGAAGGAAGGAACAGCATTACATTATTTTTAATTGGAAGTTTGAAATGTGAGGGTGGAAACATCCAACACACAACTAAAGCTATAGTTCTTTCAAGTCATCCGATTGTTTCTGAAGATGAGTTTGACCTTGGTTACATTGTCTATTAATTTGTTTGTTTTAATTTGAACATTAGCAGTCTGATCTTCCAGTGGCTTTGGGATGCTAGGCTTCAAGACATGGACAGTGCATAATAAGAAGGCATATGGGTTGCTTTTGCATTCTTAATATAACTGGAATGAGGCAATGTAGAGGTGAGATGAAAATCCATTTACTCCACAGTAAACTTGTTGATGCTTTTGGAGCTGTTTGGAAAGAAGAGAGTCACTGTTACCTAAAGATGCATTTCCCCACATTTTCAAAAAGCAGTATAAAGTGCTAAGAAAAGACCTGCTGGAATTCCACAGGGAGAAGGTTCTATTATCAAGATGCCATTTCAGAAAAGTTACTGTCTTTTTTTAAACTCATCAAACAACTCTGAGACTATTAATATTGCAGTCACATGTACAGAAGTACATGTGGGGGAGAGATGGATGTAGGATTGCAGTTTTAAAAAGCCCTGCCTCCTGATTCCCTCACTTTCACTAGACTGTCTGTTATCATCCCTGTGCATCTGCTCTAGTGAAAGCATATAGATCAGGTAGAAGGTCTAACAGAGAGGCTGCCTTATCCTGAGTCAGATGATTGGTCCATCTTTCCCATGACTGTTGATCATGCCTGACAGGAGTTCTCTGTGGCTTCAAATGGAGGTCCTACTCATTGTGCCTAGAGGTTGCATCTGGGACTTCGGCATGCAAATATGATCTTCCCTCCCCTATCCTAGTGTGTTTTGCCATATGAGTTGTGATTAGTTTTCAGGTGTTCAGAGCTGTGGCTTGACTATTTTGTGGTTTGTTTTGTTTCTGAGACTTCTCCTCCAATTTCAGGGTGGAAAAAATGAGTCTCTTATCCTTTAAATTTTTTTTTTTTAATGCACATTGCCCACCAAATGATAAAACACATGAAAATAACCAGAATGGCAGTGCATTAATAAAACACATAGTGTTGAAACAACAAAATGTAAAGTGCTTCTATATGGCAAAGTTCCTAGCATTAAAAGTAAATGTAATTTCAAGAAATGTTAGTAATTTCTGGAATAAATCCAGAATGGGTAGAACTGCTTCAGTTGTAAAAAGGTACAGCCAAGAGAGAAAGAGCAAGTGAGCACAAATCTGTTGGATGCCCCAACATTTCAGCAGAGATAAATCAGTTTTCTCTTCCATGTCTTCCATTTAATTTTCTGCTGGAAGCAAATTGCATTGCATTTCAGATTAGTCTATTTTTAGTGATAGTCAGCGATCCTGCATTAACATATGGATAGAAGAAGATGTGGGCAAAAATATCTATGCTTTACTTAACTAATACTGTAGAAGGAAGTTAAAAAGTTCATTAATGCACCATCCTCACTTTCAAGGTAAATTCCTGTATATGTATTCAAATTCTTCTGATTATCGATACTTAACCACCAAAGGTAGCCAGCCAATCTCACTGTTGCCATTTTATGATGTAGCAACTTTGTTCAGAACATTTAGCCCACGAAAATGTGGAATGGATAACTCATTAATGTCTAATCTTGTCAGTTTGTCTTCTCAATGTTATGACTGCTCAAGGTGGAATAAATACATCAACACACTCTATGACATTGAAGTTGTGTTTCTGCAAGGTTACAGTGGCATAACAAACTGATGAGCTGCTATGACATTTAACTTTTTAAGTGACATTTCAGTGTTCAGCCCCTGACATTGTTATCTATAGTGGTGGCATTGTAAGCCATGAGCATTGTAATCCAAAGTATATATACTGTTTTTGCATCACTTTTAACATCACATGGTTTTTGTCTCTAGATACTGAAAGGCAGTTATGTCTATCTTCAGGCAAGCAGTTTCATTGATATCTGGAGAAGTGCAGGAATAAAACTGCCCTTATCGTAGAAGTTACAGTCTTTCTCTTAAAAGATGTGTTTTATTTAAGCTATACAAAGAACAATACATTGATCATAATTCAGTTCATGAAACAACAAGAAATATGGAAGAATATGATGAAAAATCAGCAGTAGAAATCTGTATATATTGGTACATACATAACTATGAGCTCTGGCAATTATGTTTTCGGTAGGTTAGTACCACAAATAAAGAGCTGTTTTAATTTAGCATATGTCTCCACGTATTACGTCTTCTCCCTGCAAGGTTTCATGGAAATTGTCATTAGCCTGTTTTGCCCTTCCCATTTTCAGCTGTCATGTTAACGTTTCCAACAGTGCTGGTTATGTGTCTTGTGTTTGGAACCAAGTTCTCCTACTTCACTCTGTAGCTATACTGAAAGTACCTGTTAAAGTTATCCACACATTAAAATATAAATTGGAAGAACCCTCTTTGTTCGTAAAGAGACATGCTAGCTTGTAGCCATTGTTTCAGGGATTAAAACAACCAAGCAATCAATTATAAAAGTGTTTCAGGAGCCAAGGATGGGATGGACCAGTATGGTTCTAGTAAATATAGTTTATGTTTGCTCATAAATCTATGCTGTCCTTTTTCTACGGAATCTATGATGTTACAAAAATCTATATGATTGTAATTTTAAATGCATCATTTACACATATTTCCCCTTAAAATACATTTAGAAGTACATATTTTGTAAGCTGCCTTGGATCAGTTTAATGAGAGAAAGGTGAAGTATAAATAAAATGAATTAATGAAAATGAATGGATATTTTATTTCAAACAATGCATTTTGATAACTTTTTATTGCCCCCACATTGTGTTACAACATTGGAAGAATCTAATAGATAGTTATGTTTTGATCCTCACATCAGTTGGGAGATGAGTTTCTGATTAGGTCAACTCATACCACAATTTTCAAAACTGAATTTCCTTAATTTCTATCAGCAGAGACTAATGAGGACTTCAGATTTTCTGTGGTCTATGTGATACACCTATGTGACTAAAAGATAGTCAGTAATTAGGGCTAGAACATCTCCATGTTGAATAGAGGATATCTCTTTCTGCGGTTTGTGAAATCAGACTTCAAAGGAATCCCATGCTTGAGTCCTGATCAATCACCAAACAAAGCAAGCTAAACTGCATAGTCCTGGCTGTGATAAGACACTTTCATTAGTTAAGGATTTTTCTCATCCAATCACAGGCTGTCTCTAATGAGCGATTTTTAAAACAGCTGCATTTATGAGACAGGTGAGAAGGAAAAGGGAAAGCAAAACTATTTGAAGCCACTTTAAAACAATGGCAAATGCTAACAAGGAAAAAGAACGCATGCTGATGTATGCTGATGAAGCAATTTAATTCCTTTCCCTTCACAGATATATAAACATAGATGAGCAGAAAATGGAAGATGGCAATTCTGGCTGGCCAAGGCTACCTGAGCTGACACTAGGCTAGCTATATCTGTGCTGAATCCTAACCCTTCCTAGCTTGAGGATTCTGGAAATGGTTTAAGACTACCCTTGCCCAGTGTATTGCAGTGGAGAGAGTGCCATACTGGGGTTCAAATAACCACGCAGCCATGGAAACTCACTGGAGGTACGTAACTGGTAAAACCACTCCTAAAATGTCTCACTTACCTTGAAAACCCTATTTGGATGCAACTTGATGGCACATAACACACACTTGTCCTGGATTAAGTTTGTGTGGGCATTGTGGCTGTGTCCCTGTGACTGAGTAGGTTTGGATATGGCAGAATTCTCCCTCACCCACCCCCTCGCCATCTGCTTGTTCAACCTCCTGCTCCAAATCTGATCTAGCAGAGTGTTTCTCCCGGCTAAGGGCTCCGTCAGTGAATATCTGAGATCAGGTGGCAGAAGGGGGTTGTGTTGCCAAAAGGGTGTTTCTGCTGGCAGAACAGCCTTGTGTCTCCTCCTAATTTAGCACAACCAGTATATCTTTGAGTTGGCATTGCACTATTCGTTAGGTTGGATGTTTTACATAGGAACCATATTTTGCTTTCTTATCCTTTCTCTAAGTAAGCATCAGTTGGGTTATCTAATAACTCTAAGAAGCCATAAGTTGGAATTGATTTGGCAGCCTACAACAACAAAAGTGACTGTTATGTACTCTCTTTATCAAGTTTGTGCACTGCACTGTGGCTGAAAGAAAGAAAAGGGAAAGCAAGCACAGGAGGCTGTGACTTGGTCAGTACTGTCCCTTGTTAAACACTGGGTGGAGTGAAGCTTGTGCAAAGGGAGATTGTTGGACAGAAGTGGCTGTGGTTTTAAAATGCAAATTTGAGAGGAATTGGGAATAGCGTGGACTGTTCCCTTTCCCAGTGTGCTGGCTTGAAGTACAAACCGGCTGGAGATCTTGCTTGAAAGGGCAAAAAGAGGCATTTGGAGCACACAGGGCTTAGTGCCAGGAGTGAGATGAGCAAGATATAGGAGGAACTCCACCAAGTCCTCATCTCAGGCACAACCTAACTACTGTTACTTGAATGTTGTTAGAGCTATTTTATGAACCGCTTTCTGCATTTGGCAGGACTACTTAATTCCATGAAAAAGATGCTTGGCATGAAGTCTGTCTGGAAAACCTTCTTCCCTAATCCCTCGTGTCTGGAAGCTTTCTGCAATTACTCTGTGACAGAGAAAATGCACTTCCCACCTGCTCAAGGACACACTGTATCTATTCTCCCTCATGGCACTCTCCAGATTTGAAAATGGATACCCTACCAAGGCAATCAAACCATAAGAAGCCTCTTCTGCTGGGAAACAGCACTTCTGGTGGACGAACCCTCATCTGATGCCAGATCTCTGATCTAATTTTAGAACTGGAGGAAGTAGGGTGTTTTAGTGTGGCAGCTATGGGAGTGTGAACATTGTCTGACCAGATTTATACTCAAATATTTGCTGTACAAATCTGGACTGACTGTCCTTCAACTGATTTGGCCATGGCCTTAACCAGCTCGTACTCCGGCTTCTGCAGATATTCGTATGTTTTTGGATCGTGGGGGGGAAAAAATTCAAGGGGAGAAAATAAAGGGCTGTGAACTGGGATGAGAAACACTACCTGATGCCATCAATTTTGGGAATGGGTGGACCTTCAGTTTGTAAGCAAAGTCCCTTCCGGTTTGGTGTCAGTAACAGAGGAGCACATGGAGAAAACACCAGGCAAATGTTTCTTCTGTGGCACTCTTGCAGGCACCAAACAGTGAAAGTAATAAAAAGAAAGGGAGAGAACATGTGCTGGGCTGGGGAAGATGTCCCCAGTCAGTAGCCTGGCTTAGCCAAGTGGGCCCATTCACTCCCTCGCCCAAATCAGGATGCTGCACGTTTGGAACATACACAGGTATACACACACACACACACACACACACACACACACACAGACAGACACAGAGACACAAAAGGGTTCTGTAAATAAACACCAGCAGCAGGCATTAAACAATGATTTTCATTGTTGTGTGTGGCTGGTCTTTTGACCGTAATAAAGTTTTATCTATCTATCTTCATTGTTGTGAGTTGCCTTGGTGGCATATCAAGATAGATAGATAGATAGATAGACAGATAGATAGATAGATAGATAGATAGATAGATAGATAGATAGATAGATAGATAGATTGATTGATTGATTGATTGATTGATTGATTGATTGATTGATTGATTTTGAGTTAGCATGTGGTAGGTTCATGCATGGTCTAAATGTCCTTATTTTGGGGTTGTCGTTCCTACATAGTTTCCTGCTTTAAACTAAATTTATCCTTTAGGGGATTATTATACAAAATGTTTCTGGATGTCTATTAGAGCTTGATAAAGTTCATCCTCTTTGTATCTGGTGGTTTGAAAGCACTTTTCAAACTTCTGAAAAATCTCCAAAATAGCACAAAGAGCTGTAATCAATATGGTCTGGAAAACATGGGTGCATAACACATGGTTGTTGTGATCTTGGTTATTTAAATTAAAGCACATTGTCCCAGTTCACAGGGATGAGTGAAAATAAGACCTGAAATTCACATAAATATTTCTCAGGGGTGGGGGGATATAGTAAAATTAATATAAATCTACCTATTTTAAAGACACGACTTAACGACTAAACAACAACAATTTTAAAGACCACTTCTCTATTTTTAAAAATCCAACATTCCTTATAAAAATTAAGTAAAAACTTAAACTAGCAAAGTGACACCTGGCACCTCCCTCTCATGGTTTCTAAGTTATCAAAATCCACTGAAATGTGATCTCAGCAACAATTGTGTAAATAAATAAATACATTCAATATATACATACATAATTTCAAAATTCTGATTATTCCATCCTTCTGTTTTCAATAAATCCTCGATAAATCCACAGAGAAGTCAGACTTATGTTCCTTCCTTCCTATTTGTGTGTTCTAGAATCAGAGTTGGAAGTGATTAAAAGTAGTTTAGTCCAACCCCCTGCTGATGGAAGAAAATGTACTACTACAGCCATAAGAACATAAGAAGAGCCCTGCTGGATCAGGCCAAGGGCCCATCTAGTCCAGCTTCCTGTATCTCACATTGGCCCCACCAGATGCCTCTGGCAGCACATGAGACAACTAGATACCTGTCTCCTGATACCCCTTCCCTGCATCTGGCATTTTTGAGTTACCTTCCTTTTAAGCCTGGAGATTATACATCCCCATCATGGTTTGTAACCCGAGATGGACTTTTCCTCCAGGAATCTGTCCAATCCCCTTTTAAAGGCATCTAGGCCATCCAGCTTCTGCTTTTTTTTTAAAAAAAAGTCTCAAATCAAGAAGAGCTACTACCTCCCATTGCAGTCTGTTCTACTGATAAAGAGCTGTCCTATTCCAAAGTTCTTCATATATATATTTTAGTCTAAATGAGCAGTGGGCAAAGTGTGGCCCTCCAGGGCTTAAATCTAGTTGCTAGTCCCAACTGGAGTGGATTCATTGGAGTAATGTGTGAGACATCAGACAACAGACCAGGGCCAAGGTCAGCCTTGGTATCTTCAACACACTCACCAGGTTCCTGCTGCGAGAGGACATGACAGGTCCATGACTGAAAGAGGTATATGGGTGGCACTCTTTGCTGGGGCTCTACCCATGGCAAGTTGAGTCCCTGGCTAAGCTAGGGCCATGGCAATGTGTCTGTCTGTGATGGAGCTGGAAGTGGCACAAGAAGCCAGGAAAGATTGAGAACCTTTGATGGTGAGGGCTGGGAGAAAGCATAAAGGGAGAAATGTTGGAGGCCCAAAGGAGGAAGAAAGCAGTGAGGACGAGAATGTGGAGGAAGAGTGGAGCTATGCTCAGGAGGACTGGCTCAATAATGTCTGGCATTCTGAGGTTCCATCATACTTCTGTTATGCTGAGTTGGCAAAGTGCCCTCCTCCAGTGCTTGACTGTTTTCCTGCAGCCAGGGAAGTGGACTTCTAAACTTTCCTGAGGCTGAACCTGTGGTCAGGGAGTCTGGGCCAGCTCAGGCTTTGCCTAGCATGACTCCACTTCCTGCCATGATGCCCACCCTAATCCAGCTATATTGTTGGAGATGGCATCAACAGTTTAAGAGGCTCTGCCTACTAGAATGGACGTACAAACTTGAGAAGAACAGCAGAAGAGACTTGAGCACTGAAGGACTAGGGGTGACACAACTATGGAGTCAAGAGGCAGGGGATAAAGTCAAACCACCTTGACCAGACATACGGGATGATGGGAGGTCAATAATCTAAAGAGGCTGATAGGCCAGTTCTATATAGTTGAAGAATAAAGTAACTATTGTGCAGCCTCTGCTGCTCTTCTGTGTGATGATGACTACCCACACAGGGCTCATTGATGTGCTTTTGCCCATGGAAGGCTTCGGTACCACACAATGGCACTTATACAACTGTTGACTTAATACTGGCAATTGATTCAGAAGATCTCATCTAATGTAGACTAGCAATGTGTTTTAGGGTCCAATATTTTTGATACACAACTCCCATAAGCCCTAGCAAATTATAATTCCAATTGTTTGTTCCTATCTGGTGTGATAATAGCTCCTACAACATATGTAGGGCTGTAATTTGCCCATCCTGGGTCTAAAACTCTTCTTGTGATTTGTATCTATTCATTTGAGTCCTATCCCCTGGACAACAGAAAACAAAATTTATCCTTTGGCTGTAACAGTCTTGCAAATATTGGAAGAGGGCTAGCCCATCACTTCTTCGTAATCTTTTCTCCAGAATAAATATACTGAACATTCTGTCTTGTCTCTATCCTATCAATGAGATAATGAAATTGTTTAAAAAATTTTTTTTGCCTTGGGCTTTGAGGTCTTCGGGGGAAGTGCTTATCTCTGTTTGGACCATCTTAGCTGGACATTTCCTGGATCCTCAGAGAAGATTTTCTTGGTGGTCAGTCTCAGGCTGTTGAGCTTCCCACCAAGGGAGCTAAGCTGCCAATTCCTTGCTATCCTTCTGGCTTCAGACTGGCTTTTAGCATTTGACTGCTGCTCAGGACTGTAATAAAAGCAAGAATATACACATGGTTGTGGGGAAAGGGGCATTTAATTTTAGTTGGGGTGTCTTTCAAAATAATTGATTACAACTGAGTTTTTGGCATTTGATTTTCCAGATTACTCTGTTTTCTGTTTTATTGCTCCCTTTCTTAGATTCCATACTTGGATTAAAGGCAGGGTGCAAACCTAATACCAAATGAACTATGGAACCAGGGAAAGAAAAACAGGAGCTATTTTGGCATTACAAACTTGCTTTGATCCAAGGAGGCAGTTGAAATGTAACAGAGTTCAATTGAACCAGACAGTTTTATCATTTACATGAAACTTTTTAAAGCTTTCCACAGTAGCTAAAGAGTTAGAGTGGCTGTTTTCCAGATGTGTTTAGCAGTTGTCAGAGAACAGTTTTATTCTGATGTCAACCAAAACTGGCGAGAGAAAAGAATGCCCAGTTGTAGGAAACCTTAGAAAGAAACAAAGGCCATTGTGCAGAATCAATTCTCTCTGTTTTTTCTCCCCCATCACTTCTCATCCCCAGTATGTCCTCCACCTTTTTCTCCGTACTCCACTGCACTTTCCCATTATTACCTGTTTCATTATGCTTTTTGTCACTGGTGTCTCCCTCTGCTGCACTTTACGCTGGAGCTGATGGGGCCTGAAAGCATTGCCCACAATCTCATCTAACTCTAAATGTGATCATCGTACTTAATGAAACTGGAGATAGACATACCTATTTAACAACCAAAATCAATGCGACATTCATCAAAACGAGCACATTGATTTCATTTACACCTACGGTGACGAGCGTCCCTCCAAACGCCTGCTTGTTGAGAAAGTGTCACAGTGAAAGGTCATTGTTGTCAAACAAGTATAAAATTATCTAGCGGTGTAGGCAGAGCTTTGAGATTTATTTGCAACCACATACGTATTCTATTATTGATTTTCTTGGTCTTTTGCAACTCTTTCTCAGGTCTACCTCCACATTTTGGAAAGTATGGGGTTACCTCCTCTTTCATAAACAGATATGATTTCTCTAAATATGACAGTATGTTATGGAGAAAGAGAAAAGGGGCATGGGAGCCAACTTATATAATTCCTAATTTTAATTTTTTTTTTAAGGAACTGTAAAAATGCGTAGAGAAATAGGGGCCCTTTACATGCTGTCAGACTGCATATCCCATCAACCTGCACCATTGATTCAGCTGGCTAGGGCTGAGGAGAGCTGCAATCCACTGAAGTTTGGAGGGCCACATTTTCTCTTTACTGTAATATGTTGGTGTCCGGGATATTGATGTTTGATGTTTGCCAAAGCCTTGCAAGCAATGTAAACTCATGCATCTTCTTTTGAGTTACTAGTGTTGCATTTTATCTCCAGTCCTTGCTGCACCCTATGTGGGCTGAAATCATAACAGAGCATGAGAGTAAGTCTTGACTTTCCTTTCCTGGTGGGTTTGTATGTGTGGTGAAGAAGGGTGGAAGAGAAATTTGGAAAAACTCCTGATGAAACTGTTGATGTACCTCCAGAGACTTCTTGCAAAAAGAACTGCCCTTCTTAAGAATTCTCACACATAGAAGCTGCAAACAAAACAATGCATTATTTTAAAATCCAAATGGTTAAAATGTGCATAATGGAACAAATGTACTTTAATCAGCGTAGGACAGTTCCACAAATTAGGGAGAATGTGTGAATGAATATGCACATTAGGAAATAAATATAAAATGTGCACAGAATTCAGTACACACACACACACACACACAACACAAGTCTTGTAACTCAGTATGAAAAAAAGGATGAGAAGAAGAGGCAGTTGGGATATGGATAAACTAAACAAAATAGAAACTCAGTGTGCAGCTAAGCTATGGAAATGAACTGGGAGCTAGATCAGGGTTTTTGAAGTCGGTTTGAAGTCACATGGTTTTTGTGTGGTGTGTGCATCTTCTTGGGACAACTTTTGATCTGGTTGTAAGCTCTGATGTATATCAGTCAAGGGGGCTACACAGGCCTTAAAATTGTTGCATTTAGAAACAAACTTACACCTTGGTGTTCCAGCTCCCGATTTTTCTAGGTCCCTCATCATGCCCCAAAGCCAAATACTCCTGCTGTGGTGTTTTTTGTCCTTTTGTGGAGAATTGTTTACCACTGTTATAAATGATATTTTGGGTAATTTTACTTATTATTAATATTTGTTTTATTTTCAATGTAATTCAGAATGACATAGCACTAGATCAGTATTACAGATAGAAAAAACTATCAGTTTGGACTGCAGAAAATCCTGCAACCCAAAACCAAAATCCTGTCATCCAATACTTGACAAACTCCACCCAAACAATTTATTCTGATACAGGTGAGCACACATGCCAAAATGATTTTTAAAAAATCATGATCGGAAGCAATTCAAAATAAACAACCCCCTTGTGGATCTTTTTTTTAAAAAGTATACTGAGCTGTACATCGTGTAGATGGATATTTTAAAATCAATTTCAAGTGTGCTAAATTTGCTGCAAAAAAAGAGAGGAGTATTACAGTATGTAGCTGAGCCCTGAGTTAGGTTGACATTCCTAGAGGAAGATATGCAAGGACGACACTTATGTTTGTGCCCCACTGTTTGTCTATACAGAGATACCAGGCCTAAGCCTCCGTAATTTGGAAGCAAGTTTCATTAACTCCATTGTTTACAAGTGTAAGTGATAATAGCTGCTGATAAGCAACCAGTAGAAAAAGTGTTACACTTACGTAAGATCAACAATATGGGAGAAGTTTTAGGAGAGGTGGGCAGAAGACTGAGACTATCTACTTGTGAATTTCTGCTTTTCTGTGGCGAAGGCTGCTGCTCATTAACAGTAGTTCTGGCAGTTCACAATAGAAAGTAAAATTACAAATACATCCCCTCCCTCACTGACACGGCTGGCCTTGCATGCTAGGCATGTACTTCTATATCTCAAAATTCCTCACTTGTAAAATTTGAGTGTCAGTTAATTTGCCTGTGCCAGAGTGACTGAGCAGCTCCGTTGGCTAGTTTTAGTTTTGGATGAGAACTGGGCCAAAGCCCTTGGCAACAGATTTTTGGAAAAGGGAGAGGGGGGAAAAGGAAAAAAAAATGTCAGAAATGTTGAACATGTATGTACAAGAAAATCTAAGAATTAGGGAGAATGATTAGGACATGCAGTAGTAGTGACTTCCCTTTCCCTCAGGAAACAGACAGACAGACACCCAAAAAGCCTCCGACTCATTGGCCAGACCCCTTTAGCTCCAGCCCAGCAGCATACATAGGTCCCCCAGTGTTAATCTCAGGAGTGTATTACTGTCGGTTATGAAGCAGGCATAGGTTTTTGGTGTTGCATGCTAACCATGTGGCTTGGTATGTGACCACAAACACCTACACCTGCTTCTAAACTAGGAGCAACTTGCTGCTGAAATTTACACTGATGGATGTAACGCTCGTATAGTTCTTCAGGGGATTCTGGCCACAGTGCAATTGCTACCCTGTTGCAAGGAGGCTAGCATATAGTTTCCCTCTCATGTCATTCCAGTTACTCACTGTACTGCCATTTGAACTAAAGCCTTGTGGGTGAAGATGGCGCCCACATCCCCCAACAAGTACACAAAATCCAGTAAACAAAATCCACAGGTGGGTGATATCTTTATTAAGCCATAAAGGCATATTACCACTATCTTCATCATCATCATCATCATTCTCATCATCATTGGCATCATTATCACACACACACATTTTCAATAAAATCAGGCTAAGAGAAATTGAAATGAGGACGGAATGCTATATGCCCCCAGTAAGGTATCCAGGGCTGTGTCCCCCCCCTCCCCTCACCCTATGCCAGCTCGTGGGCCTCCCAAGGCATTACCTGGATCACCAAGTAATGTGTATGACACCCAGTTGCCAACACCACCACAGGCCCAGCTCTGAGTGGGCACTCTAGCAGGTCCCTTCTGTGCACTGTGACCCTAATGGGCATGCAGTGGTAGTTCTAGGCAGAATGCCAGGGTGTTTCTCTGAGAAGCAGAGTGGCAGGATCTCAGCATTGGCACGTGAGTCTTCTGACGGTGGAAACGGCCAGCGGATAGTCAAGCAGCATCAAGGATACTCCAGACAGTCATGTGGCTTTCACTTCATATCAGGAAGGATTGAAAGAGAGATGATATTTTGAGCATTAGGGGAAATAGAGTAATGAAATGAAGTTCTCTTAGGTAAAGGTAAAGGTTCCCCTTGACATTTAGTCCAGTTGTGTCCGACTCTAGGGCGCGGTGCTCATCCCCGTTTCCAAGCCACAGAGCCAGCGTTTGTCCGAAGACAGTTTCTGTGGTCACGTGGCCAGCGCGACTAGACACGGAACGCTGTTACATTCCCACCGTGGTGGTACCTATTTATCTACTTGCATTTACATGCTTTCGAACTGCTAGGTTGGCAGGAGCTGGGACAAGCGACGGGAGCTCACTCCATCGTGTGGATTCGATCTTACGACTGCTGGTCTTCTGACCTTGCAGCACAGAGGCTTCTGCGGTTTAACCCGCAGCGTCACCATGTCCCAAAGTTCTCTTAGCCTGGTTTAAAACAACAACAACGCCCCCCCCCCCCTCAGTTGCCTAGGAAAGACACTTACCATGAAAACTGCCAGGACCATGGGGCTCCAGTAGCTGCCCAAGCATATTGCAGAGCCCAAATGGTTCTAGTAATAAAACTCACGTGTGAAAAGGACACTGTGTCCTAAAGCTCACCTCAGAAATAGTCATTTCCTATTTTGATTTGTGGCGAACACTATTTTTGACAGCTATTACTGAATTTTGGGAGAGGGTTAAGATCAATAGTGCTTTGAAATTACACGTACTTTGATGACCGGTAAATGCTCTTACTGTGTATTTTTAAACCAGCATTCACATTAACACTCTTCCCCAACAATTACAACCTGCATCACAAAGACTGATTTCCAGATACTGGAATATAAAGAAACGAGTTCTTCAGATGCCTGATAAAAGCTTATTTGGAAAATATGAAGCAGTGTATCTTTTAACGAACTTTAATTTTTGTGGAAGGCAAAAATGCTCCGTATCAAAGGAGGCACTTTGCTTCTTACTAGCTCTCTTATCTCTCTCCCTGCTTCTCTTGTTTTTGTTTGGTTCTGTTTTACTTTTAATTTTGTTTTTGGACAAATATCTACCACTGTGTAACAGGATAGAGGAACGAAGAGAGCTTCAGTCATGCAAAACCATATTTTGCTAAAGTCTGGCTTGAGCATTACTTTGGGCTGCTTTCAGCCATGGGAGTTGCATACTGATGTAAGCACTTGGTGATGTGTGAGTCAGGAACTCTTGAAGCTTGTTGGAATGAAGCTTGCTCAGCCTAGCTCAAAAACTCTGTCTGGAGACTCTTAATAGCCAGTCTGAAATGAGAAGGAAGCATTTAAAGCACCCCAGATATTTTCTGGCTCAGAATTAAACAGCTGGAGAAGAACTTGTGGTGCTACGAAGTTGGTGTTTGCAAAGGGGGGAGGTGAAATCGGGCAGTGGGTTTTTCTGATGCTTGAAGATATACCTTATTTTGTTAAGTCCTGCTGAAGAAGGGTTCATTCCAAGTCATTCTGAGATAAAAGGGGGGAATGTGTCATAACCCATAGGAACCTCTGAACAGGAGTGCTGTGACCTAACTTGGGGTGATGCAGTCTTGTAAGCCTCCACCTTCATACACAACCTATATGTAGAGTTACTGTATATATATAAAAAGTCCTACATTGCAATTATGAATGATTATGAATGAATTATGAATGAGGTAGCACGCCTCACCTATTTCTTCCTTATTTTTCCTGTGGAATCCTGTCAATTAAAGTGTGAAAAGAGATTTGCCCAGAAAGCTTACTTTCAGTGAAGGCATGAAAATGCAATCCTAGCCCTGCTTCATGAATCGGTGGGAGGGAGGATCTGGGGCAATTGAGCCCCTCTGTCTGTGGAAAGTTCTGCATGTGTGGCTATGCCAGCATAAAACCCTTAAACGGGATCCGGTGAGGCTTCCTTGGGTCCACTAAAGAGGTACAAGGACTGGGTCCCCAACTGTAGCAGACTGGCGGTGGCATAGGCAATATCCATGCATCACAGTCTACAGAAAGGATTCTTTTTTTAAAAAAAAATCCCCTGTTACTGTGTCCCCAAAGAGTAACCACCAGATTAAGAATGGTAGTGGGTGATGTTTAGGATTGTTCTGCCCCCCTGTCATTCTTGGGGGAGATCTTTGTTGGTCATTGTTCTTATGTCAAAACCGACTTATAGCAACCCTGACAGTGCTTTCAAGGTAAATGAGATATTTAAGGGGTGGTTTTCCCAGTTCCACAACTTCAGTAAGTTTCTATGACTGAGCAAGGATTTGAGCCCAGGCCTCCTGAGTCTTAGACCACTACACCACAGTAGGTATCTTGGTCAGTTATCATCATCATCATCGTCAAGTGTTGTCAAGTCAATTCTGACTCACGGCAACCCTTTTCAGGGTTTTTCCTGGTAGAGAATACTCAGAAGTGGTTTACCATTCCCTTTTTTTTCTCTTTAATTACTACCTCCCCCCAAAAAAACCACAACCCCACAAAACTGGGACTGTGCAGCTTGCCCAAGGCCACACAGGCTGGCCATTCTCCCAGGAGGCACAGTGGAGTATCGAACTCTCAACCATACCTAAACCACTGAGCAATTCAGGCAGCCTTTGGGTCAGTTATAGGGATAGATAAACCTGTTCTTTTCTCCCATTTTCTAATTCTGCAAATTTTTTGCTAAATTCTGATTTTTTTTAAAAAAAAACTAAACTGTTCACTTACCCTAGTAAGAATAGGTCAAAGTAAAATATTCATCCGTTCTAATAAGAATAAGACTATTTTGCTTATTTTTACATTTGAATTTCATGATTTTGTGGAATAAATTAAGATCAGAAACAAACAGAAATGAAATTCTGATACATGCCCAGTTTGACATTGGAATGAGACAAATCTGTTTCCCGAGTTTTGGTTGAAGACATGAATGAGTATTTTAATTTGCCTACTCATATTGGTCAAAAGTGCATTGCGTAGTGTAGTAAATCACACTAAAGTAGACCCAGAGTCTATATGGATTTAGTGAGTCAACTCCTCCATAGTTTCATTGATTTCAAGTGGGTCTACTCTAGTTGCAACTTACTTTAGCATAGTAAATCACAGATTAGGTCACCTGAATCAATGAAGCTTATGGAGTTGACTCAACAAATCCTCACTGATCCAAAGGGTATATTTCTAGCATGATTTACTACACTAAGGGATGGGATTTTGGACACATCTTCTGCAATTGTTTTTCATCCAGTTTTGACAAAAACTGTATCTTAGTGTGATCTTGAAAGTCTCCATCATACTGAAGCAGACATCAAGGAAGGCAAAAGAGGTAATCACCCTTCTAGCTTAAAATCAATAATTTCTCTCAATTTGGTGTTCTGTTTTTCAAAAGAGAAGGTGGTGCAAAGGATGTTTTCAGAACTGAGAATTCAAACAAAGTGTGTTTTTCATGCCAAATACCAGCCACAAAACAAAGCAAGCTAATTTGAAAACTAGGTGTAGCGTTCTCCTTTAAATGTGGTCATGGCTCAGGTTTAGTTAGAGTGAGTCATGCATATTTATGTTGCTGAGAGGCGGAGCCAAGAGGCAGAGAATAAGAGGCAGAGCCTGAGAGGAAGGAGATGAGATCAGAGTTTTGGAAGGAGTTTGATTAGAGAGTTCAGAGATTTATGTGATTGTGATTAGACTGATGAAAATATAGTAGGAGATCTGAGAAGTGATTGACCAGTGACTGGAAGGGAGAAGGAATAGAACTGAATATTATAATACTGAAACAAATAAGCAAATAAACTAAAGATCTTTCTATTTCATTAAAGAGTGGACCTGATTCTTTCTAAAGGAGTTATGGGGATCTAGGGATCTCCTGGTGGCAGCAGTGGAAGAAAGGAAAGAGTTCAGTTTTGCCCTGGTGTGCTCTGAGGTCTGAGTCTAGGTGGACAGACCAAGGCACGAGTGGGTCCAACGCCACATAGGTTCCAGAGGTGTGGGATCCAAAAAGGGTCAAATCGCGACATTGGTGTCCAGCGGCGGGATACGAAGTAATCCAGTGAAGCCTATTGAAATAATCCAGTGAAGCCTATTGAAATAATCCAGTGAAACCTATTGAAGTAATCCAGTGAAGCCTTTATAAAAGAGTTTATTGAGTCAAGGGTACCTTTTAGACAGGATCTGTGGCAATGAGGTTTGGTTCCTGCTAGAGCTTTTGGGAAAAGCTTAGTAGTGGGGCCTCAGAACCCAGATCAGGGGGGTCTAAGATAGGGAACGACTCTGTGAGGAAATTTCTGAGTTTTACCTCAGGATCTGAGGATCAGAGGGCTTACTGTAAAATCCCAGGATCTGAGATAGGAGAGCGCTGTGGATAAGGCAGAAGCCAGGTCATAGCAGATCTGAGGGAGAGAACCTAAGGAAAAGGCTTGAATTCTCTGAGAGGGAATTTCTGAGTTTACCTCAGGATCTGAGGATCAGAGGGCTTACTGTAAAATCCCAGGCTCTGAGATAGGAGAGCGCTGTGGATAAGGCAGAAGCCAGGTCATAGCAGATCTGAGGGAAAGTACTAAAAGAAAAGGCTTGAAAAATTTATATCAGTAACTGGAAGTAAAATAAGAAAAACAGGTCCTTTTAAAAATTAGTGAACGCTGCTCTAATCACCCCAGAAAGAAAAGATGCCTCACAAACACGCCACAAGGGGGAGTCCTGAGTCTGAAGAGTTACCTCAGGAATTGGAGGGAAATAAGGAATTAAGCCCTCAAGAATTTGAGAAATGGAAACTGGAAAGGGAATTTAAATTTAAGGAACTACAGCTCAGAGCTGAGCAGGAGGCCAGACAATTTGAACAGGAAGAGAGAAAAAGGGAAATGGATTTTCAACTACAGATGAGACAGCTAGAGATTTCTGCTCTAAACAATAATCTTAATAATAACAACAGTGGGGGAGGTGGAATCCTGTCAAAGATAGACTTGAAGAAGTTTCCCCAGTACAAAAGAGGGGACTGTCCTGAATCCTTCCTCATTGCTTTTGAACGCACCTGCAATGACTTTGAAATCAGAAATGAAGATAGAATGATGGTTTTAAGAGCACAGGTTAGCGGAGATCTGGCAGAAATATATGCCCAGATGAATCCCGAGAAGGCAAGAGATTTTGAGGCATATAAAAAGATGGTTTATTCAAGATTTTGCCTGAACTCTGAACACCTGAGGCGGAAATTTCGCTCTCTCTCTAAAAAGCAGGATGAATCGTACTCTCAGTTGGGAGCTAGATTGGCGCAGACTCTGGATAAGTGGATTGAAAGAGAGGAGATCACTTCTTTAGAACAGTTGAAGGATTTAATTGGGCTAGAACAGTTTTACTCCCTATTACCTGGAGAACTACGGTATTTAGTAAGGGACAAGAATCCTAAAAATTTATGGGAAGCGGGAGAACAAACTGATTTGATTAATGCTTACAGGAACCCTAGATTTTCAGAGCTGAGAGTAAATAAACCAAACTGGGACAATAACTATAAAAAGCCTTTTAATAAAAATTACCTCAGCAGGAATCCTGAGAGAGAAGGTCAGGGCGGGACTTCCCCAAAGTTTCCAAGGGCTAGCCCGCCAAAAACATCAAACCCTGAGGCACGGTTTGCCAAAGTACCTCAGAATGACAAAAGGAATTTTAAATGTTTTAACTGTGGGCAACCAGGCCACTTACAATTCCAGTGTAGGCAACCATACCCCAACTTGCAGAGAAATGATTCTCTAACCAAAAAGGTGTATTGTGTCAAGCAAGTGGAATCAGGGGAGGAAAATAGTAGACAGAGACCTGATCCCATAACCACCACCACTTCTACTGACCATGAGGAGGAAGATATTCCTATAGCCCAAGTAGTCCATTGTTTCTATATCAGCAATGACCAGACCCTTCTCAGAAACGCAGGTGAAGAGATAGTTGTGAAAGGAAAGAAGTACATTGCAATAAGAGATACAGGATCTCAAATCTCCATTGTCCATTCCGATTTAGTAGCCCAGGATGACATTATTCCTGGCAGAAAAATGTCTTTAAAGGGAATTGGGAAGGAAACCGTGGTTTTAAAAGTGGCTGAGATACCAGTAGAATACCAGAATTGGTCTGGAAAGTGGCAAGTAGCTGTGTCAGATGAAATACCAGCAGCTTTTCTCCTTGGTTGGGATTTAATAGAGCATGTCAAGAGTGCGTTAGTGCTTACCCGCTCAAAGGGGGGTCAAAACTCACCCTCTGCAGCTCAAACCGATACTGTAGCAGGTGGAGCGGTTACCGTGGCAACCCAGCTTGATGATGGGGCTGAGGCAGAACTCATGCTACTACAGAATCCCAAAACAAATAACAATTTTGCCCAGGAGCAGAAGGAGGACATTAGCTTGGGAGTTTGCTTTGAAGCTGCCAGGACTCCCACTGTACTGTCTCCTGAGTGCCCTGAGAGCTTTAGCTTAACCAAAGACCTTCTGTACAGGGAAACGTTAGCTACTCCATACCGAGGAAAAGGGGAACCCCGAAAGCAATTAGTGGTCCCTAGTAAATACAGGGAGAAAATCATTAATCAAGCTCACAGCAGTTTATTTGGAGCTCACATGGGGATCACCAGAACCAAAAGACGGGTTGGCCAGAACTTCTTTTGGCCAGGTATGGGCAAACAGATTACTTGTTTCTGTAAAACGTGTGATGTCTGTCAGAGACGAGGGACTGGGCAGGACAGGACCAAAGCCAGAAAGAACTTAAGGGCTGCCCAGACTAAGCAGAAGACCTGGTATGACAAGAAAGCCCGTGAAAGAACTTTTGGGCCTGAAGATGAAGTTCTTTTGCTTAGGCCAGTCAAAGGTCACAAGCTACAATTAGCTTGGGAGGATCCCTATAAAGTAGTGACAAAATTGAACAAAGTCAATTATGTGATACGGAAGGAGGAAGGCCCTGATGCCTTAAAGAGGGATGCATCTAAAGATGTTCGGGAGGAGAAGAGGGAACTGCCTACCCTTTCCCTAGCTAAGCAAGTGAAGCCCCGAGCCAGACTTAAAGATGACGTCACTATAAAACGACCAGCAGATGACATCCTGTGGACAACCGAGTGGCCGATGACCGCCAGTCGACAGAAAAGGGTGCGGAGGAAGGAGCCAGTGGTCAACAGAGGGACTCCTGAGTACCAGCAGAGGTGTGTCCAGCTGAAGGAGATGACCACAACCGGACCAGTCCATGGTGCGCCAGACTACGACGGGAAAGTGAGAGACTTGGACTTTGCAAATTTTGCCTTTGCAACAGAGACTCAGTTCTTGCCTCGAAAGCCCACAACGTTGTCGCAAATGTGCTTTCCAGGAGGCTAGATGAATGATACCAGGACTTTTATTATAAACTGAAATGGACTATAATTCACAGTTAATTATTTATGTAAAAGTTCAGGATCGTGATTTCTGTATGGTTGTAAATTCTGTAAAATGATAAGTTAATGTATATTATTGATTAGTAGATGAAAAGGTAAAGTATTGTATTGATTATTAAATGATAAGGTAAGGTATTTGGTTGATATTTAGTAAAAATGTGAAAGGTAAAATGTTTTGAGAAACTTAAAAAAAGTTTAAGCAATTGCACCTGTTTGTTCAGGAGGAAAAACGTGTTTCCCCTCCCAAACAAACCTAAGTAAGGGGGGAGGTCTGTAGCGTTCTCCTTTAAATGTGGTCATGGCTCAGGTTTAGTTAGAGTGAGTCATGCATATTTATGTTGCTGAGAGGCGGAGCCAAGAGGCAGAGAATAAGAGGCAGAGCCTGAGGGGAAGGAGATGAGATCAGAGTTTTGGAAGGAGTTTGATTAGAGAGTTCAGAGATTTATGTGATTGTGATTAGACTGATGAAAATATAGTAGGAGATCTGAGAAGTGATTGACCAGTGACTGGAAGGGAGAAGGAATAGAACTGAATATTATAATACTGAAACAAATAAGCAAATAAACTAAAGATCTTTCTATTTCATTAAAGAGTGGACCTGATTCTTTCTAAAGGAGTTATGGGGATCTAGGGATCTCCTGGTGGCAGCAGTGGAAGAAAGGAAAGAGTTCAGTTTTGCCCTGGTGTGCTCTGAGGTCTGAGTCTAGGTGGACAGACCAAGGCACGAGTGGGTCCAACGCCACATAGGTTCCAGAGGTGTGGGATCCAAAAAGGGTCAAATCGCGACACTAGGCGACATTATAAAAGCTCCTGTTGGGGCAATTACATGCTTTCATCCCTTGATGGACTATCTTCTAATTGATTGGCTATGTGTAACATCTAGTTCAGGCCAGATTAGTACAGTAACTGATTCATTTTGTGATGTTTGTCAGTGGCACTGAATGCAACATATAAGGATTCCAGATGCACAGAGATGAGGCACCAAAATCCAAAGAAGTGCTGTTTTGAACTTCAGATAAGTTTGCTGGGCTAAAACCTGTTCATGTATCACATTATTTTTGTAAGTAGGAAACTCCCATGAGTACAATAAACAGCTGAAAGTACACAGATGTACTATGGCTAGACTAGACCTAGTCAATTAGCTTCTGTTCAGACTTGGATGTATCTGAAACAGAGGCTTAGAAAACCATGTATGCCACTTTTGTTTCAAGTCATAATTCCTGGGTAAATGGATACAGCTCAATAATAAGGCTGCAATTCATAAACCACTTGTTCTGAAGAAGTCTGATGAACCCCTCTAGTCTAGGCATCTAGTTCCCTAGAATGTGATCTTGACATTTCTCTATACGTATCATTGCCAGTCTTACTTTCACACATCTGGGAACCTAAGAGCGATGAAAATAGAAAATTGTTCTCTATTTATAAATCTTAATTTGGTTGACTTTTTTTAAACCTGTTGTTTAGATTTATTGCTGGTGTGTATCAAAAAAGTTGGTGAAAGTGCAGTTGAAAGATATGTATAGATTGAGCTGCCTTGTGTATTCTGTCTGCTTTGGTTTTCTGAGCTCTAAGAACAAAGTGGTGCAGAATATTCTGTATCAGTAAAAGTAGTCAGCAAGGTGGTAGCAATAAATGGCTACTGCAATTGGCTAGCAACTGAAAGTAAGGCTTTGTGCCTTTAGATTAGGGGTGGGGAAGACATGGTCCATGGCTATATGAAAATTCCTGATTTGAAATCTCTTTCGGCCTTGAATAACACATACACACACCAGGCTTCAATAGCTCATGGTAGAGCAAATACCTGGTCTAACTGTCCCACCACATTGCAGGGTTAAAGAAGTGTTTGTTTCTTTTAAAATTGGGAGGTGGGGGAACTGCAGTTTGGCCCCCACAGTCCATTTGCAGCCTGCTGCTTGCACTTTGCCTGCCTCTACTCTAATGGGAAGTTTTTGCAGTGCAGGATGGTGTTCTGATATCCTCCTACTCTATAGAGTGCCGCTACAGCCAGTGCTGGATTTGGGAGCCTCTGTAGCTAGTAATTTGCAACCGGTGCCCTGGTCTGGGGTGGTTTCAGCAGCATGGTGGACCCCAGAGTCGGTCAGAGAGCCGCCCTCTCTCAGAACGTCGTTTGGAAATACAAAACCGATGTTTAGTACAACCAGACCATCATTCCATTTTAACTGGGGGTTTAACAGGTTTTTATTTTTTTATTTTAGATTTGATGCAGATTAATGCCTGTGTGAACGGAAGGATTTTTGGGGGGGGGGGCAGAAAACATTTGGATTCAGAGTCTCCCAGCCCCAGTCATCTCCACACATAAGGAGAATCCATGAGAATTGACCTTCATAGAAGCAAGTTAATGGCAGAGTTCAATTCTCTGCAAATCTGATCCATCCCACTATATGTTTTTCATTCAATAAAGTTTCCAAAATATCTGTCATGTTCTTTTCACTTTGGTGTGGCATTTTCACATGCAGTTTGTTTGTTTGTTTTGGTCAGACTCTAGGGATAAATAGGTTGTATAGAAAAGTTATGGTGATATTTCACATGATTTCCTTTCAAGAGAGAAAACTATTTGGTGAGAAAAACAGCAAGCAGTTTGTGAGTTATAATATTTATGTTGCCCCTTTGCTTAGTAAATTTATACTGAATGAGTCTTTGGGTTCTATTTTTGGGAATCATATATTGGAATGTGAGGAGAATAATTTTCTCATTACATGATGTTTGCAAAATTTCCCATTGACTATTCATTACATTCACTATTTATGTTCGGCGTTTGGTCACTCAAGTCACATATTTCCCTCTCCTCCTTGACTGGATGATAAATATTTCTAACCAGGGAATAGGAAATGAGAAATGAGTTTTGAGTATGATTTCTTGAAGGAATATTTATTACTCATAAGCTTGCAAAACTCATACAATTTGCTAATATTTTTTTAAAAAAATACTCAGTTATCGTCACAATATTTATACATAATCAATACTTTCAAGCCCACAAATCATGTCTGTATCTAACTGTTTCAGGCAGATAATAACTATGAGGGCAATAATAATAGACAAGAAGTAAGAGAGTATAAAGAAGAGCTTCTGTGAGAATCACATACAAAATTCATGTTATAACGCACAAACCTCTTACTTGGGGATCCATTGGCTATTGAATTCAATGTCGAGGAGGTAGCTGCTTGCTTCCTGCCTGAAGTAGTGACAGAGCTTGGACTGCTCTGGTTTCTGCTATCCATAGCCAGTGTGAACTGAATGTGCTGGCTACCTGAATTTGGAAGTTGTGGCCCAACCAAGTAGCATTAAGACCTTTGCTAGGGATTGAAGCTTTCAGTCCATTCTAGATAGGGTTGTACGACCCCTCCCCCATAGGACTAACTATGCAATTTGAAAGGTCTCCCATACTTGGGCAAGTGGGGAAGCCTCGGGGGACCATCATGGCCAGGAATGAATTCTACTTCCTATGGCTAATTCACCAGCTACAACCTAATCTGGAGAAGGCGGATCTTGCTTCAGTTATCCAGACTCTGGTGGCATCCTGGCTCAGTAACCATAATGTGTTGTATGGCAAGTTGACTTCAAAAGTGTTTCATACATTTCATTTTGTATAAAATGTGGCTGCCGAAGTCCTGATAGGAGCTAGGCAGTCAAATCATCTGGTAGCTGTATTGGTCTAACTGGAGTAGTTGCTAGTATATTCCCAAGCACTTTAAAGCATTAGATTTTAAATCCCTTTAAGGTATTTGAAAGACCACATTCACTTATAGCAATTTGTCAACTCTCTGAGGTTAACACTGGAAGCTGTTTATGTGTGCCTCCTCCTGGGAGACTGGTGAGACTGGTGGAGATGAAGAACAGAGCTTTCTCAGTGGTGGCCTCCTGCTTGTGGCGTTAGGTTCCAGTGGGTATCCACCAGGACCCATCTTTACAGGCTTTCAAAAAGAATTAACCAATTTCGCTTGGCCTATGATTAAGCTAGTTTATCAAATAACCATGTGTAGCTGATGCTATTTTTATAATAATCATGTGTCATCCATTCGATTCTACCTGGAAAATTTGATGGCACATGATGATGATTGTTTTCGCATTGTTTTATTGTCTTTGTAAATTTAATTTGGGTGCAGAGAGCTTTTCCTAAAATGTGGCATTTGAATGGTTAGACAACAAAAAACAAAAATAAAAAATCTTATAAATTTACAAGGATTGGAAGTATTTTGGTAAAATACATAAAGGATTAAACTCCAGCTAAATAGATTTCTGCCCCCGATAGTGATGCAAAGTGTGAACTAAAATATTAGTAAAAAGATGGAAAATAATGGTTGGAAGTAAAACCCACACTCTGTGTGCTGTATGTGTGGCTTGGCATAGCTGTAACACCTTGGCATTTCCGGTTCTTCCTTTGTGTCAGATTTAAATTGAATCTCAGGCCTGGGTATAAGTGAGGATTTATGCTCCTACAACACCCAGTTTGAATGTTGTTGCATGTTTATATAAGAAGTTATCTGATACTTCCTTGTGCAGGTGGTCATCCATTCTTCGTTACATGTTGGACACATGCAGCTCCTCCCTCACTAGTTGAGACAGCCACTGATTGGCTAGAAGCAGCAGAAGCTTCTGGTTGGCTCTGTGGGTGCTAGAGCAGCCTACCGCTATCTCAGCTGCTGCTGGACACCTCTGGCCTCTTTCCCAAGGCTGAGATTCTGCATAATTATGTGCTTGGCATTTCCCCCTCAATCAGCTTTACACTGGACATCAAACAATGTATTTTAAATTGCAGATACATTTATTCCTTATTTTATCCTTTAAAAGGTGCTTTTTCCTGTCTTAGAATGGGTTTAAGACAACAGTCATAATTTAAAGGGAACCATGCTTAGAACAATATATCAAAGTGTGTATCAGCACTATACATTCATAGCAATTTGATTCCACTTTAACTGCTACGTCTCCATCCTATGGAATCCTGATATTTGTACTCAGGACTCTGTACCAGAGAGCTTAAATGCCCAGCCCTGAATTGCAGTAGAGAATTCTAAGTATCTGACCAAACTATACATATCTCAGGATTCAACAGAAGGGAGCTATGGCAGTTAAAGTGGAATCAAACTGCTGTTAACTGTGTAGGAAGATACACTGTAAAAATCAAACTATGGCGTTTTAATGAAAATGAAGACCAATGTACATGTAAAGGAGAATTACATTTAGAAGGTGAACAACAATCTCATCCCATAAATACACAATGGACGCACAGGGAAGCTCTGGGCAGCTATCTATTGTCTTGGTTTTCAGCTCTCCCTGTCACTGAAGTCGGCCTCTGAAGTAAACAATATGTATTGCGGAACACACAGTACTTTGGATCTAGAATAGAGATGGGCATGAATTAAAAGCTGAATCAACAAATTCATTTAAAAATGACTAATTCATCAGTTCGTATTCATTCAAATCAAGGCCCCTGATTAATACGAATCAATAAATTTTTAGTGATTTTGATTTGTGAATTTGTTTGGCTATAAAACGGCCTCTCAGGCACGTAGGGACACCAAAATTATGTGAAAGCTTTCTCTGGATCTCCTCTACAATCCCTCCAAGTTTGGTGAAGATTGGATTTCAGAGAGGCTTTCCATGTCTCCCCTCCACAATATCTCCCACTTCGGTGAAGATTGGGTTTCCCCAAGCCAGTTGCTAAAGTGCACTTGCCTGGGGGGGGGCTCCTTGTGTGTGTATAACTCGGGTGTCTGAAATCCAAAGTTCACCAAATGTTTGGGGCGTATATAGGAGAGGCAGGGGAAGCTCCCCTGTGAATCTGGTGTCTCTAGGTGCTTGGGAGGCCGTTGTATAGGGTTTAAAATAAAAAATGAATTGATGAATTGATTTGTTGATTCATCAGAAAATTTATTTGTAATTTGTGATTCATCAACCTTGATGAATCACGAATCACCATGAATTACCATTTTTCTGATTCATGCCAATCTCTAATCTAGAATAGTTTCTATGAAAGGAAAAATTCTTTCTAATTGCAGAAGGGTTGATAATCCAGTGAAGTCGCCAGTGAAGTGGGATGCAATCATAAGAGTTATGCTGTTATGTTCTATAAAGTCGCTTTAGACTTATAGTGACTCTATGAACTAGTGACCTCCAAAAGGTCCTGTCCTCTGCTCAGATCTTTCAAATCCAAGGCCCTGACTTCTTTATTGAGTCAATCCATCTAATATTTGGGCTTCCTATTTTTCCTGCTGCTTCCAGTTTTCCCAGAATTATTTCCTTGTCCAGTGAGTCTTGCTTTCTCATGTACAATAGCCTTAGTTCAGCTTTTCTTTTCTTTTTTTTTTAGCTAACTTAAGGGAGTTCAGGTTTGATTTGATCTAGCACCCACAAATTTGCCTTTCTGACAGTCCACGGCATTTGTAAAATTCTCCTCCAACACCATTTTTTGAATGAATAAATTTTTTTGTCAACCGTCTTCACTGCCCACCACTTACTTACTTGCTTGCTTGCTTGCTTGCTTGCTTATTTATTTATTTATTTATTTATTTATTTATTTATTTATTTACAACCATATATTTTGACTAGGAATACCACAGTGTAGATGGTCTTCACATTGGTCTCTAGATACATCCTAACACTGAGAGAGTAGAAGTTAATTTTTACCAGTGTCTTCCCTTTCCCCTGTAGTCTTCTGTACCAACTCTCATCCTATTCCAGAAAGTCCTCCAAAATCTCCTGAGTCGATTTTTGGTGGATGCAGGAAGAGTCTTCTGTGCAAAGAGGGTATTAGTGAAAATCACCTTGTTCCTTTTCTGTCAGCATAAATTAGCTAGTGAGTACTCTGATCCAGCTTGCAGTAAGCAAGCATAAATACAGTAATAATAATACAACTTGAACTGTGAATTATTCTGCACATTTAACTTCTATTTATCTTTAATAGTTTCTCCAAGGGATGATTTAGGCATTATAACCACGTATAGGGCATATCCAGATGCACTATTCCTTTGAAAAGGCCAAATCCTATTTAAAACAGTATATCCCTGGGGCAGCAAAGGAATATTTTGAAGCTAGCATCTAGCTGCTTTCCAGGCACTGTCATTGTATGTTGCTCAGACCTTCTTGGTATTCCATTTATGGACCTGTTAGCTAATAATATGACAAACAACTTAAAATACAGAAAGCGAATGTTCCTTTTAGCAGCCTTCTGCTTCCAATGGGTTGAATTTCAGACAGATGGCAGGAACAGCTGGGGAGTTAGGCAATGAGGTAATATTAAGGGCCCAGCAGCTAAATTTGCTGAAGCTTATAGGCAATTTTGATAGCTGAGAGGGTGTATATCAGTTATCAGGGTGTTTCAAACACATGAAAGATAGTGGTAAAATCATTGCTTTCTCTGATAAAAGCTTGCTTCTGAGTGGCATGGGACTGATTTTAAAATTTGTATTTTGCTTGCATAAAAAAGGGTGGTTGGACATATACTTATTTTAATGGACAGCTGTTGCAAAATTAATCATGTATGAATATAGCACAGTTTAAAAATGTATAATCTGCTTCAAAGTTGTGTTGTTTCTGGGTTGTTGTTGTTTTTGTAAAAAAACACATTTTGACCATGCCAGTTATTGCTTATTGTCAAATTGGGTAACATCACTTCTTTTGTTAGTTTGCTTTCTGGCTGCGGCACATGTCTTCATGCAGCTTTTTAAACATGTTGGTGGAAGCCATATTCTACCGTTAAGTCTGAAATTATGTAGGTCTTGTGTGGGGGAGTACACACATAAACTCTGTGGCACTTGTAAATCATGTAAACCCTCTGCATGTTCAGGATGAAGCTCTGCATAGGGGTCTGGCCAGGTGTGTTCAGCTGAACATGCTTGCAGTGCTTCAGTGATTGGTCCTTCTTTACAAGGGCTGCAGATTACAGAAATACTGTTAACGGTGTTCAGCTAGATACATTTATGTTGCCCATCCAGACAATGATGGGCATGTGACGATCTACCGAATTCCTGGTTGTGGGGAACATGTTACCACCACCTTGGAACCCTACACACTTTCAGGTTTAATAATCACTGAGATGATAAAATTTATCCACAGGTGAGAACAGCATTTTTGTCCTAAATACGAGCTATAACAATTCCACAAACAAAAAGAAGCCAGCTGGGAATTGAGTTCTAATTCTAGCACTAAAATCCATGCAGGCCACAATTCTATGATTTTTGTCATCTATCAAAAGTAGACACACATGTCTATCTCATGGCAGAACAAGGGTGTAAGAGTTAGGGTTTTGTTTCTTATTTTTTGTTTATTCCAGAATGCTCTTCTGAGCATTGCCTCTCTCTATTTTTAATCACTGTTTTCTGGCTTTGTACTGAGAATAGAGCAAGATCCTGCTTAGACATGCTCCTAAATTTTAAAATATGGCTCCTTTAAAATGAAAGAAATTGACTGATGAAGCTGATGGGCCATGCAGATTTTCTAGGAAGTAAAACAGAAGGTCATACATTAAAGCGTAGCAAGATACATTAGGCTATCTAGAGACCATTCAGTAATTCCTGGCTGTTCAAAAGAGACTCCCCCACCCCCAAAATATCCTCAAGAGAATTCTTGGCAACACAATATCTAGTTGAAAAATAATAATAAATTTAGGCGAACAGACCATGAATAATATATTCATGAGCAGCATCCTTGAGGATACATTGGCAAACAATGCAAAACAGTCATAAAGCACCTACTCGCTTTACAATTTTGGTGGAATGTTTGAATACACAGTATAGGGAAGGAATGCATTATAAGTAATACATGAGACAGGGAGAAATGATAACGAGTGAGAAGAAGGGGCTCTTTTGAAATGGCTTTACCATCACTTGCATAGCTGAAGGGCTGAACACTTGTGTGGGTGGGGGAGGTGATTGTGTGGCTGCTGGAAGCCCATTCCATGAATACTTGGTCTGGGCCAGAATTTGAACAATGTCCGCGTGATGCAAATAGCTGGCTGTTAGCTTGATCAGCAAACAATTTAAATTTCTTTTAGGTCTAAGAAAACCAACCTGAAGGATAGCCAATGGAATCTACTAGAAATGAAGACAGGAAAGCATATTCCGTGCTGGCCCAAGACATTTTTGCTACCTGAAACTGAGCTCAACTGGAGCCAGTTTCTAAAATCTCCCTGCACTGTTGAAATACCAGTTCCAGCATATCAACCAAAACAAGTTGCACAGCCCTGCTGCATGGCTGACCCTGTTTATTTAAATCTTATACACCTGCAGTCATAATTTCTTGTAATTGGGAAAGATCACTTCCCATTTCCCTTCAATTTATGGGTAATCTATATATGTATTTAATTCCTGTTGGTTCTGTGCCAGTTTTTGTCTAATGCATGCAACAGTTATACATGATGTGAGGGAGAGGTCAGCAGAGATGCCTTAGCAGGCTATCTAGTCCTGGCTCAGGGTTCCAGGAGAGTATATATAACAAGAGTGTGTAAAGTGTTGGAGAAAGTAACAATCTTGCATGCAACTTAACACTGGAGTTTGGTGTGAAAGGGGCTTCACAGCCTAACATATCTATGCCTTGCTGCTAACCAATTAGCAGAGTTCTTTCTCCTACCTCTGGCTTGCCCTTCCTCTGTTCCTGTTTCTTTGCTTCGCTTCTGTTGTTTGTTTGCCCTCCTCTTTGACATACAACTATGTGGGTGTATTTTATTTTATTTGTTTTGTTTTGTTTTTATTTCTAAGTTAGCTTTCTGGTATAGGGACTGAAGATTGGCTCACAAATGGTTAAAAAACAGAGGCAAATTAAAACACAGTAAGAGCTGCCTGGATAGGCTGAGGTCAAGAGTTCAATTCCCTGCTGTACATCCTGGAAGAAGAGCCAGCTGTATAGCCTTGGGCAAGCTGCACAGTTCCAGGGTGCCCCCAGAGGAAGGGAATAGGAAACCACTTCTGAGAACTCTCTACCTGGAAAACCCTGGAAAGGTTTGCCATAAGTCAGAATCCACTTGATGACACATTATTATTATTATTATTAAATTACAACATGTAAAAAAACCCTTGAACACGTAATAATAAATGTACAACATCCCACAAAAAGAACACTAGATAGACACATTCCACCTTTCTTTTGTTAAAACTCTGTTTTAAAAGGAAGGTCTGTTCTTGCAGGGACAGCAAGAAGGGGACCAACCTAACCTCACAGAGGAGGGCATACCACAACTTGAAAGCAGCCGGTGAGCAGACCCTCTCTAATGTCCTCACCAAGTATGCCTGTGAGGGTGGCAGGACGGAGAGAAGGACCTTCCCCAAAGAACCTAAAGTGGCCAACTCCTATGGTTGGAATTATTGCACCCTTGCATGTTGCCTTTAAGAGGTTTTAGCTGGAAGAGATCTTCTCTGGACTGAGGTGAATGTCAGTCAATCCAGTAGCAGCCAACTGTTCCCGCTCCACCTCAGAATTTTTGAAGAATTTCTGCAGAATGCTGTTTGTTTTGATCTGTTCAGAACTGTGAGTAAAATGGAACCATTTATTCTTTTTGCTAATGTCACGGAGTAGAGACAGGGCAGAGAAAAATAGAAAAGTTGAACGGTGCAGGAAGAATCCTGAAAAAAGCAGCAAGACTCTCTGGCTTTCCAGGGAACAGAACTCAATTTGCCTGGGGAAACCTTCCATTCCTTTGCACTTTTTTTCTCCATAATCTCACTAGTGGTAGCACCCCAGCTATATTTAAGATAGCACAAAGTTTTGTTCAATCCGCTAGTCACAGGCAGGTACAGTGGGAACTCCCCTCTTAGACTACCTCTCCCTTTCAACCCATATGGTAAAGTTTTCCCTTTCTGGATGCAGATATCACATGGTGCTTTTTAACAAAAAGAAGGTAAGCTTCTTTGCTTCATGAGGTAAGGTGAAGGAATGCATGTGGATGAAGAAATGGTAAGTGACAACAATTGTGATGCAAGGTGAAAAAAGAAACAAAACAAAGCATGATAGATGACATTTCTGGAAGACCACCAGGTTACCTTAAGATCTCATCTAGAGATGGACACAAACTGCTGGTTTGGTGGTTCATGCTGGTTCATCCTTTAGACAAACAAGTGTTCTGCACTTCCCAGCCCCACCTCCTCTGGCAGAGACCCACTCAGAGGTAGCACCTGAAGGAAGCAGGGCTGGGGAACCAGGGCACTGCCTGTGAGTGGGCTCCTGCCAGAGGAGGAGGGGCTGGGAATCACTAAACACTTTTTCGTCCAAAGTACGAACCAGCACAAATTGGCGATGCGTGTCCATCTTTAGATTCCCATCCAATCTTACAATCATAATAAGCTATTTGTATTTTAAAAAGTGATGAATTAGCTATAGTGGTAGGAACAACATTCTGGAAAAAGAGCTTCAGTATATTCATTTTGACAAGTGGCTGAGCCATACATTTTCATGCTGAAAGTTACTCATTCTTCATATTAACTCATTAAATTTAGGAGAACCTGTGCGCCCAGCCTGGCTGAGAGTGTGCTTTCCCTGTGAGATAAACTTTCATATCCTTTATAACTGCAATAGGGAGAGTTTCACAATTTCTCTACTAAATCCTCAAAACAAATGTCTTTGTCTGTGTCAATTTGGTAAAAAAAAGTTATTGTGTAGTATATGGTTGAAAAAAGAAGAAGGTATCATCATTTTATCTGCTGGTGCAATTTCATGATGGACTGGGGTGTGAAATAATTAGAGCTCTGGTGCAGAAATTATCTCCTGTCTATGGATGGACGTTTAAAGACTAATCACTCATAAAATGGGAACAGAATAATGGAAGAGGTGAGGAGAAGCTTGAGTGATTGCCTTTCTCAAATATTTCCAAATTGAAAGTGTTTTCCATGAGAACACACCTTGTGTGTGTGTGCGCGCACATGTGATCACCACACAAAGCAACATGGAGATAAGTTGGATTGCATCAATTTCTAATAATAAGGTATCCAGTTTCTACTTTGTGAGATAATTTTGCCAACCTACAGTAGCTATAACTCTTACATAGCTATTATGGAAGAAGAACATCTGTTTCTAGCTATAAATCTGTCATGTAACCAGTAAATTCCAACAAGGAGACATTACACGTTTATAACTTAAGAGCCCACAATAGCACAGATAAAAACAATATGTCTTGCTGAACAGTTGCAATGTCACCTCGAGTTCACTTGGAAGTATAACAGTCTTATAACACACACTTTCATTATGTTTTTACAAGTGTGACAGTTTACTATAGACACAGACTTCCGAAAGTGCCTCCTGCCAGATTTTTTACTTCTCTACAAATGAGAGATCTTAGGCTGGAGAAAGTCATAATGCAAAAGGAAGGTATGTTCTTCAGCCATGCTGTGAGCCCACTTTCACTGCTTTCCATGAGGCAAGCAAAATGGGTGAACAGTAAGGAACAGCTAAAGACAGTGCGTGGCTAGATAGCTCAGTCTTTTAGGTATCTGACTGCAGAGCCGGAGTTGGGAGTTCAATTCCCCACTCTGCCTCCCATGATAAGAGACAGCCTGTGTGCCCTTGGGCGAGCTGCACAGTCCCAGGGCACCCGCCAATGTGAATGGTAAACCACTTCTGTGTATTCTCTACCTAGAAAACCTTATCAAGGGTCACCAGAAGTTGTAATTGACTTAACTTGACAGCACAAGGACAGCTCTTTAAGGATTCTTGAGACATTGGCTGAAATCCAGTAGTAAGTTACCACTAGAGTAGGCCCATTGAATCAATGGAACTTACAGAGGAATTGACTCACCAAACCCCTGCTCTAGTGGTGACTTACTACTGAATTTCAGTCACTGCATCTTTGTGAATTATAGTAAAAGCTGATCAGAGGATGTGCTCAAAAGTGGAATTAGATTTTAATTTTGACCCCTCGCGAAGTGGTCCAGTGTGATCTATTTTCCAGTGATCTCACACAACACATGGGGAATTAACCCCCAGCCCAATCCTGATCCATGCCCGAGCTGGACCTTTTTGGGACCAGGCTAGATTGATTCTGCATTAGATAGAAAGGTTACTTTAAGGGAGATTGCGCCTGTTAAAATGATTCTTCTCTGTGTGATGAAGCATAAACCTTTGCAGCCCTCTGATTGCACCCAGCTTTCCACCTCCTTTCTGTATACACAAATCACAATGTAGCTGCCCTTACTTATCATATATCTGTCTCTGTATAAACAAATTTATAAACAAAACCAGATTATCTAATGTCGACAGTTTCGCTTCTTCTTTCCTTTTCTCACTGTTTGAGTTGCAGTAAATTTCTTATAAGAATGGGTTAAAACCTCTAGAGGTCTCCTATCCTGGAGAAAAGGCAAGTAACTGAGGTATGCCAGAGGTGTATAAAAATTATGCGTGGCATGGAGAAAGGGGATAGGGAGGGAGATTTTTTTCTTCCTTTTCTGTCATAATACTAGAATATCTGGGGGCAATACAATGCAATTGAATGGTGAAAGAAAATACTTCTTTATACAGTACATAACTAAACTATTTCCTCAGGGCTGGCCATAGGGGTAGTTGAGCTTGGCTGTGCAGGACCCCAAGCTGAATGGAGCACTGAACTGATCTGAGGGGGCACCAAGCTGAGCCCAGGAACTGTTCTTTAAAAAATGTACTTTTTGCAGCAAGGTGGGGTGGCGAAAAGCAAGTGTTTGCACTTTCCCCTTGAAATGCACAGATCTGAGTATCACCATTTTGGTTATACACAGTCTGATGGCAGCGGTCCAGCCAGCTCCCTCTTCTATTGTGATGGGTCCATGTGGCAGCCGAGGAAGGTGTTGGGGCATGCTGGGAGGCTGATGCAGGTCGCGGAAGAGGTGTGTGTGTGTGTGTGTGTGTGTGTGTGTGTGTGTGTGAATCAACTGTTTATGTTTTGTAGTTACATTGGGGGGGGCATAAGAGGTATATACACAGATCTTGAACTACATGGGGGTCTGGAGACCCTTACCCCAACAATGTTGAAGAGAGACATGTATAACTTTTTTGTTCAGCCTTCCACTGCGGGTTGTTTGGGTCCTAACTACAAAAGTGATTTTCTTTGATTAGCATGAATCAAATGATTCTTTGATCAGCATAACATTTGTTCATTTTTACAATTTCCTGTTTCATGTCATTTCCGCTAGATACAAAACAGTGGAACACAGCTTTGCACAAGCATGCATGGGTCCATATAGGGAACAGTAGCAGAGCCCCCAACGTCACTTGTGCTGAGGCTCCAGAGATTCCCCTCCACACACAAGGAAGGGATTTGCCAGAGGCATTCCTTTCCTCGGGTGCTATTTATCCCAAAGCCAGCCTTGGATTTGCTGTCACAAGAGGGAGCAATAGTTGCCAACCTGGATGCCTTTCAAAAAGGATTAGACAGCTCAATGGAAGATCAAGCGATCATTAGTTACTCGATGTGATAGCTATATATTGTATCTAATATTAGAGACATTATTCTTCTGCTCAATAGCAATACGTGTGCCCTGTGTTGGTGGGAAATACTTGCCAGAGTGTGTTATTGGGCTCATATCCTATTTGTGGACTTCTCACCGACAGCTAGTAGGCCATCGTAAATACAGAGCGCTGGCTATTTAGGCTCATCCAGAATAGTTCCTATGACCTTATCCTTGTCCTCCCTCCTTCCCCTTTGTTGTTTTCTGCAGTTTAAATTGGCAAGCTTCATGCAAGGGTGAAGCTGTCTCTCTTGCTAAAGTATTCTGAGTAGTGGACCTACTGATGGTGCCAAGATGTGGCCCCAACCTGTAATCCTAGGGTTTGAAAGTCTCTGCCTGCTTCATGCCGACCACTACTCTTCTCCTGAGATGTGCTTCACTGGCATGCTGAAGGGCCAGCTAACTGAGACGAGGGGAACAATGCTGAGCAGGTGGCAGTTTCTGGCTGCAGATATGCAAGTGGAAATAGGAAGTACGGTTTGGGGAAGAATGGGCATTTTAACCCATTATTTTAAGGCACACGGGACTGGAGGAGAAAGAGATGGCTGAGAGGTGGAGGCTGCCAGAATAAGGAAAAAACTCCATGAGAGATAGAGACAAGGGGGTAGGAAGGACTGGAAATCTAAATCGTGGCCATTCTGTTTTCCACAACCATCCTGAGACATGTTCTTGCTTGAGGTAAAGCAGCAAATCATGTTCCTACCAACTCAAGCCAAGGTATGTGGCATTCAAAGCCAGCCAGACTATTCTGACATGTGAGGCAGACAATTCCACAAGCACATCTCTTCATCCCTGGCAGTAAAGTTTCAACAACGACAAACTAAACAGCTAACCATTTTTTGCCTTTTCATGACGCCCCAAATGTATTGTCTAAGACAACAGTTCACTCTGCCTGCTGTCTTCAGGCAGGCTTTTCCTTAATGACTGGTGGTTTGAATGTGGTTTTGAAATGGATTGTTGTGCTCTGTTGTTTTACATGTATATTAGTATTGATTTTATTTACTGTTTTTAATATATATTACTTGTTTAATTCTTTTAAAACATTGTATACTTACTGTTTTTAGCTTTTAAATATTGGTTGTTTTTTTTTAATTATGTAAGCTGCTTTGGGTCCTTTCTAAGGAGAAAGGTGGGATAAAAATATTTTAAATAAATAAATAAATAATAGGAATGGCCATGTTGGCTTCACAGATAGAATAGACTGAAAGAAAGAACCCAGAAGAGGATTCTTGGAGTCAGGCAACCCTGCAAGCCACCTACAGCCTGGGGAAGGCTTTTCTTGTCTTGTCTTTTCTTTTTTGTGGTATTCCTTGTTAGCAGCTGCCCTTGTGCTGAGCTGGTGTCATAACAAAATCTTGCACCTGTGTTATGTGACCACAACAGGACTCCTCTGGTCCTCTTGTGAAATTGTGAGCTGGGTGTAATAGAAAACTACTGCATCTCCTAGCAAGACATCAGACAGATTAAAGAGGTAGTAGGGATGTTCGTTAATTGATGCAGTTGCAATATACTGAAATAATGTCTGCATTTACTGCCATGATATATTATGCACAATTAGACTTGGTATTGTGTTTGGAGAGCTGAGAAATATATAACATAAAAGCCAAGAAGAATATGGATCTTAGGTAAATAAGCTGCTTGTTCATTTGGTGGTAGAAGTAGGCCCACACAGAGGATTTAAAGAACTCTTTTCTCTGATGGTGGGAAAGGAGAACATGTTTAACCTCTCCTCTCCCCAAATTTAATAGCTACATTGATGTCTCACTTTTCCTCCAAAGATCTCAAGGTGGCATACAAAGTGTTCTGCTTATATACCACCCCATAGCGCTTAAAGCACTCTTTGGGTGGTTTACAATTTAATTATGCAGGCTACACAGTGCCCCCCCCCCCACAAGCTCATTTTACCTATCCCAGAAGGATAGAAGGCAGAGTCAAACTTAAGCTAGCTATCTGATTGAACTCAGGTCATGAGCAAAGTCTTCACTGCAGTACTGCAGCTTAACCACTGCACCATGAGGCACACATGGCTCTCCCTCTCTTTATCCTCCCAAAATTCTGTGAGGTAGGTTGGGCCAAGGAACAGTGATGACAGGTGATTGCCTAGTGAATTCCATTAGATCTCCCAAGTCCAAGTGCCACACTCCTGCCACTACCCCCAAACTGGCATTCTGGCTCTTGATAAACAGGTAGTCTTACTTTTGTCTACTTTTGTTATGTCTTACTTTTCAAATACTTTTAAAGGCATCTCCATGTACGTCTATCTGCATTTAATCAGGAGGACACCATTGTTTGCTCCATTGGATTTATTTGGATTATGGCCTCATCCTGTTACCCTATATTGGGACTCAGTGCTGCTGAACTGAACAGGACTGCAGAGCAGACATACCTGGGGTCGTCTTGTGCGTGTGCATAGAGGCTAAAAAGGGTTTTGATTCATTTGTCCTGGTATTCAAGCGTTAATGCAAGTGGCCTATGGGGGAGGTTTGTCATTAAACCTTGTTTACAGTACCGTGTGTGATTGCTTGAGCGCACAAAGAAGGTCTGTGTTTGTCTTCCTGATAAGCTTGAGATTGGTTTTCAAATTAGGGTTACATTCAACTGGGGCAATTAAAGCTATAGCTGGCTGATTTCCACTTAAGATATGCTTGGTGGTTGCCGGCTTGAACTGAGAGGAATGGGTGGTGTGATAACCATTTAATGTTTTTACATTTATTACTACTTAATTGGTTTTGGGTTCTTGTTGGTGCAGAGTATGAGGGAGTTAGCTAGTGGAAATAAGAAACAATGTTACTGACATCAATATGAATCACATGCACATAGGAATTGTGAGCAGCCTAACACAGAGAAATCCGCTGTGAAAACTCTCCACGTGTGACACGCCATCTTAGGGACTGCTGGTGCTATCATATCACTTGGAATATACCTCTCCAATCTTGGACACTGTGACTGTGGGAAATTGGGTTTTTTTAAAGGCAATGAAATAGTTTTAAATGTTTTGAATAGCAAATTATACTTTAAAGTTACAAACGAATACAATTGTCCCGAAACCATCCCATATGTTGCCCAACAGCAGCTGCTCCTGATGTCAGAAAAGTGGCAGGAAACATCAGATGCAGAAGCTAAAAAAACTTCATGATTCGAGCCAGCACCCAAAACAAATCAGGTAGTCATCAAAGAACATCACAGGATTCCTTGAGCTATGATACATTGCAAATCAGGTTTAAATGAAGTTGTCCGTTCCAGTAAAAGTAGGCCCACTTACTGAATGAAGCTTGTTAAGTCAACACTTAAGTTAGTCTTGTTGACTCACTAGGTCTACTCTTGTTGTGGTTAAAAGCTGAATTTAGTCCTTGAACGTTAGACAAATTGCAATAATTAAAGTTGAAATTATGAAATAGATAGGGTCTATTAAAGTGAAAGGGAAAAATAACTTCATTGGAATTATCCATTTTGTCTTTACACAAAAAATATCACTGTATTGTTACAGTGCAGATGAAAAGCTATATTTTACATTTGCACTATGTGAAATCTCAATTTGCTTTTAAATTTTGGCTTCTCTATGTTTCCTTTGCCTATTGACCTTTTGATACTTACATATTATGGGTCAGATCCTGACTAGATTAGCTATAAAGTGGGATGAGTTAGCCATCTAAGTAAGTCTTAATGATTTCAATATATCACTGAAATATGTAATAGAATTCAATATTCTAGTATTTCAATGTAGAGTCTGTTTTATTGGAATGTTGTGGGAAGAATTATCTACGGAGTTGTTAAATATGCCTGCATACCATGTGTTTTGTTCTGTGAATGACTCCTACTTGATAGGGAATTAGAAATAATGATGGCTCATCTAAATTCTGACAAAATGCAAAATAATAAACATTTTAGAATTCTTTGTGTGTGTTTTAAAGAGGGTATGTAATAGACACCGTCTTCTGTGTTTCTTTATTCTTTTTTTATTTTAAAGAGAATGAAATTATATTCATTGCTGTCATCTGCTATCAAAAACATCTGCACGTTGACATATTAAGTTGCTCAGTCAGTTACCAAGTTGGCTTTAAGAAACTGCCTCCATTTCTGGATCAGTTATAATATGCAATAAAAAAGAACACTATAAGGGAACTGGTCTTCAGAATTTTTTTAAAAACCCAACTATTTAGAAAGCTCCTTTTCTTATGGCAGGGGAAAAAAGAGATAGATTTAATTTGAAGGGGGTTTCACACAACAAGTCACCTTTATTATCATTCTTCTTGTAACATAGGCTAATATGCTAGTAATAAGAGATGAGCAATAACTGATGTCAGTCATCAGCAATGGTGTGTATGATCCATGATTTGTGTAATTCTTGTAACCACAGAGGGTGCTAACTTACTCACCAGAGCTAGGGAACATTAATGTCTCTCATCTAATCAATCATTTATTTCTCCATCAGAAGCCAGTCTCTTGGCTATATTTTTCTTTTGCAATTTGTCCAGTAGTCTATTTCCCAAAACAAATATGTCTTTCTGTAATAGAAGGCCACCACTTTGCCAGGGCCTGAAAGCAAAAGGCCTTTCTTCTGTTGGAGCAGAAGATTTCATTAAAAGAACGAGATTGCGCTCTGGTATGGTTCTTATGGTAGGTGATCCTCCAATATAAGGCCATGTCCCCAATTATGAATGCCAACTGACTTGGGCCTTAAATGTGTACAAAGTGCACAGTCATTTCCTCCACTCTTGTAGAAAATAAATTTCTTCTTGTTTCACCTGCGGATTTGGAGATGAACCATTTAAAATGACATCTAAAACTCTCATGGGCTGTAGGGTGATTATTGTGGAGTTCAGCCTTGGTGAACACCATCATACAATTACTAAAAAGGGAATGGTACTTTAAACATTGTTGTTGTTAATTTATTTTACAGGGCTATTTGATCCAGACTATGATCCTGGAATGATCCGATGCTTTGTTTTTAACATTTTACGCCATGCTGTGTTTTTTTAAATCTAGATTTTCCTTTCTCTCATGCCTGTTGTTTGTGTTGTTTAGATAGAAAAAAGATTGGTTCAAATAACGATGCTGGAAACTTTCTTTCCAATCCAGGTAAAGGGGGGGAAGGGCTGAATTAAACCAGGACTTCAAAAGCGGGCAAATGGTTAAAGTGCCATCTCCTTTCCCAATCTAGATCAGCTCCCTTTAATTTTAAATTAGCGTTAACCAAATATTAATTTTGTATATGGCATCTTATCTACTTTGGCTCTCAGACACAAATGTAGTAACTTGAACAACTAAATCATTGCCTTTCATGGCATCCAAAATTCACTCTACTTGTGGGTAGGTTTGTCCATGTATATTTAGGATTGGTATGTAAAGCTAGTGGGGCACACTAAAGATTAAATAAATCCAATTAAATGCTCTGTGTACATTCAGCACAGTATATACAGCATGACTCCTCTCTGCCTTTTGATTTCTCCACATAGTGGTATTGTTTCCAATAATTCTAGGGTTGTTCTGGGTCATTCTTGTATCTTTTCCAGAAGATTTAAATCCCAGTATTTGCATCCACATATGGAAAGGGTATTTGCTGCTGAACGTACTGGTTTCACTAGGTTGTTCTGGTACCACCCGTCTATACAGATCCAAAAGTGTTTACTGATGCCTCACTCCCAACACAGGTTGTCCTCTCTTTTTGCCTATATTTTCCACCCTCTGCACACTTACTTCAGTTTCTCTTCACTTCCTTTTGTTATTTGTCCACAAGATGAGATGGAATAGTGATAGACCAGCAGAAACAAGTCTATAAGGAAACATCATCAAATGACATCCACCCACTAAGTTTGTGGATCAGCACAGAATATTACTAGGGTTCACATGATCAGCTCCTGCAGATCAAAAATGCATCACAACCCAGTGCTGGTGTAAAAACCTCTGGAAAGCAAGGTTTTCTGTCATAGTTTGACTCTGTTGACACTAGTTTCAGCCCTGAGTTATATGGATGCCAAGAGGTATTACCTGTATCATGAGTGCGAAGAAAATTAAACAAACACTCAGGGTTGACAGGCTGTCACAAACAGGGCAATTGCAGGGTGACAAACAGAATAATATTTCTTATCAATTAAAATTCTACCTACCAATGTTGTCATGGTCACCTACAAATCAACGTGACAGATTGCATATATACTCCGAGGCATGTAGCTCTGTACAAAGCTGCTGCTACAGGAAGAATGACCCACATTGCACCCAAATTTGACTTGGTCCCCAAAAGTCAGGAGCAGTGATGCTATACCCTCGTGCAGTCCTCTGCCATTTTCATGCACATATAATCTGTCTCCACTTGACTTCCCAGTCAAGTGCAAAACCACCAAAGCCTTAGATGGCTGGCACCAGCCAAGGGTGTCATGGATTCTTGTTCTTCTTGGTCTGCTTTTTCATGACAGTAGCATGCCAATAAATCCTCTGTATGTGCACTACAGTGCTAAATGAATGACGGGTTGCTGACCGGAATTGTGTACTCAAGCTTGATCTTCTAGCCAATCGGATTTGGCAAGCAGCTGCAGAGCCCTGCAAAGCAAGAAATACAGTCTACAGCTTTATTGGCAGCCCATACAAGGCATTTGAGCAGTTATACCCACCCCTGATGCCAGCTCGCCTCTCTCCTACATGATCCAAATCAGGGAAAGAAATGTCAGCTCTTGAAATGTTTTTAAAGCAACTTTAATGTCATGCACACGGACATAGGTGATTGTCCATGTTAATGTAGCAGCAGGCTTGTTTTAAAATCAAATAATTATCAGATGTTACTTTGGATGTACTATTGTACAGCAATTATAGTACTGAGTAAGGAACATTTCCTATACAAGATTGATTAGAACACTGCTGGCTGGGAATGCTTGGGTCTGGAGTCCATAAACTTTGCCTATATGATATTCATATTTTTCTGTGTATAAGACACCCCCCACTTTTCTAACCCCAAATTAAGGAATCAATATTTTAAACATAAAATAGAATACATTTTTATTTAGTAATTAGGTAATATTTACATACTAGTACTGTCATATTATTCATCACACTTAGCTTTGAGCATATCAGTTTATTCAGCCTCTGGGCTCAGAACGCTCGGACATTACCAGTCTCTGTTGCATCTGAGCATTGCCTACATGCTCCACCTCCAACAAGGTATGTTCCCATTAGTTTGTTCAGCATCAGCTGACGTCAGTTATATAAGGTTCATGATTGGAGGAAGCTAAGTCTCCTGACTGTAGGAAGCTAAGCCTCATGATTGGAGGCAGCCTGTTTGCAGAGGCAAGGTATGGGCAGTTTTGCAATCATGCGGTTCTCTCCTTGGCTTACTTCCATGTATAAGACGACCCTCAATTTTTAGCCTAAAGATTTTAGACAAAAGTATCATCTTATACACAGAAAAACCTTTTGGAAACAGACTGTCAGCAAGCAGCGCTTGGAATAAGGTGTCCTGAGGTGAGAAGAAACAGATTCTGATCCAATACTTCAAGAATCTGAGCCAGGCCTGGGTCTCAATCCTGTGTTGACTGCCTTCAAGGCATAGAGCAGCATAAGGCACACAGTGGGGGAGGCCAAAGATTTTATATAGAAATGTAGATTGGACTCTTTCCACCGAATTGTGTAATGCAGACATCCAGATGGGAACGCCATATAGAAGCTGTGTTGCTGATTTAGCATTAAAAATCTGCAACGCAGCAGGGATGTAAGAGTGGCCCCACGTACGATGGAAACGTAAGATAGCCTGTGCTGAAAGCTTTGCTGACTTAATCGCTGTCTGTTGGTGAGTTGTCCAGGAGTGTCGATAATGAAAAAAAACACCCAAGTACTTAAACTCTCTAACCTGCTGAATATAATTGCCATTGAAAGACCACGAGAAGGGTTTCCAAGCTTTGCCAAAAGCTATAATTTTAGATTTCTCAAAATTTAAATGGAGTTTGTTGCGTATCAAATAGTCATAGCAACCAGTAACTAGCCGCTTTAGGCCAACGCTTGTGCCCTATTTCTTAAGAAAATCAAGACCCTGGGGCTGTCACCAGATTTACTGGGCTCAATACCCCCCTCCAGGGTGTTCCAAACAATCAAAAAAAGGGTTTTGGATATAGAGGGGCAAACTTTGCATAGCGCTGCCCAAAGAGTCTGTTCACCACTTTATTTTCAGCTGCCCCTTACCCATGGCAGTAGACCAATCTATCTTTATCATTTAGAACAGCCACAAGATCGATGGGCATTTACCCTCGCCAGGTGCAATATAGTACCATCGAGCTTAGCGCAGGGCAGGTATATGGGTTTACCTACAGAACTGAGAGTCTGCCCGTGTGGTCAGGGTGAGGTTGAATCTTTGCAGCATATGTTATTTTATTGTATTCTGTACAAGGATATTCGCCTGTCTCATTTGAGCACTTTTCTCTCCTCCCATTCTGGATGGGATGATCTGAGGAAAATGCAACATCTTTTAAGCGGCAATATAAAGGAACTTACCTTGTCAACTGCTAGATACGTCTATGCCATTATGCAGAGACGTCGTAGCGTGCTCTCGCAGAATGTAAAGCCCTAAATATGCATTTGGCTGGTCCCTGCCACCTGTTAGCCATTGAACATTTTAGATGTATTTTATTGTATTTTATTGTGTTTTAATTTATGCAGTATGCCAATAAAGGTTCCTGAACTGAACTGAACTACACAGAAAAATATGGTATATTTTGTGTTATAGCTCTGTGCACAATAGTGATATAACCAAAGTGAAGATACCAAGAAACAAGACGAATCAGCAATTACATAGAAGTGGAAGATTTTTTTAAAAAGAAACAACCTTAAAGGACACCCGGATTAGCCCATTGAGGACTGAGCATGCCCAATAACCACAGATGGTTGACTGACTGTTGATTAAGCAACAGAAGATTAAACAACAGAAAACCGGAGAGGAATAAAATGGAATAGAGTATCCATTGACCGAAGAACGGTACACTCCTTCTATTTGGGATGGTCGTCCTCTTCCATCGAGCGCGCAGTTTCAGGGGGGATCCACATGGAGCAGTGAGGGAAGAAGGGGACACCCGGCTAGCCAGCCAGTATTTGGGTGTCTTTTTTCATTATAGACACACTTGGTCGATTCACCGGCAGACAGCGATTAAGTCAGCAAAGCTTTCAGTGCAGGCTATCTTACACTTCCATCGTACTTGGGGCCACTCGTACATCCCCGTTGCGCTGCAGATTTTTAATGCCAAATCTGCAGCACAGCTTCTTTATGGTGTCCCCATCTGGATGTCTGCATTCCATAGCTCTGTGGAAAGGATCCAATCAACGTTCCTGTACAAAATCTTTGGCCTGCCCCGCTGTGTCTCCTATGCAACCGTATGCCTTGAAGGTGGCCAACACAGGATTGAGACCCTGGCTTGGCTCAGATTCTTTAAATACTCGGTCAGAATCTGTTTCTTCTCAGCCCAGGACATCCTGTTCCAAGCGCTGCTTTCTGACAGTGTACTTCCAAAAGGTTTGGCCCTATTTATCAAGAAAATCAAGACCCTGGGGTTGTCACAAGATCTGCTGGGTTCAATACCCCTATCCCCAGGTATTCCATACAATCAAAAATAGAGTTCTGGATGTTGAGGGGCAAACCCTGCATAGCGCTGCACAAAGGGTCTGCTCCCTGCTATGTTTTCAGTTGCCCCTCTCCCATGGCAGAAGACCGAATTATCTCTATCTCTTAGAGCATCCCCAAGACTGATGGGCATTCACCCTTGCTAGGTGCAATATTGTACCTTGAACTTAGCACAGGGCAGATATACGGGTTTACCCACAGAACTGAGAGTCTGCCCTTGTGGTCAGGGAGTGGTTGAATCCTTGCAGCATATGTTGTTTTACTGTATCTTGTATAAGGATATCCACCTATCTTATCTGAGCACTTTCCTCTCCTTGCAGTCTGGATGGGCTGACCCAAGAAAAATTCGACACCTCTTAGGTGGCATTATTAAGGAACTTAGCCTGACAACAGCCAGATACATCCATTCCATCATGCAGAGGTGACACATTGTGCTGTCGCTGAATGCCGAGCCCTAATGATGTTATTTGGCTGTTCCCTGCCACATGTTAGCTGCTGAATGTTTTATTTGCATCTTAGTGTGTTTTAATTTTGTTTTGTTGTTTAGTCGTTAAGTCGTGTCCGACTCTTCGTGACCCCATGGACCAGAGCACGCCAGGCCCTCCTGTCTTCCACTGCCTCCCGGAGTTGGGTCAAATTCATATTGGTCGCTTCGGTGACACTGTCCAACCATCTCGTCCTCTGTCGTCCCCTTCTCCTCTTGCCCTCACACTTTCCCAACATCAGGGTCTTTTCCAGGGAGTCTTCTCTTCTCATGAGATGGCCAAAGTATTGGAGCCTCAGCTTCAGGATCTGTCCTTCCAGTGAACACTCAGGGTTGATTTCCTTCAAAATGGATAGGTTTGTTCTCCTTGCAGTCCAGGGGACTCTCAAGAGTCTCCTCCAGCACCACAATTCAAAAGCATCAATTCTTTGGCGGTCAGCCTTCTTTATGGTCCAGCTCTCACTTCCATACATCGCTACTGGAAAAATCATAGCTTTGACTATGCGGACCTTTGTCGGCAAGGTGATGTCTCTGTTTTTTAAGATGCTGTCTAGGTTTGTCATCGCTTTCCTCCCAAGAAGCAGGCGTCTTTTAATTTCGTGGCTGCTGTCACCATCTGCAGTGATCATAGAGCCCAAGAAAGTAAAATCTGTCACTGCCTCCATAGCTTCCCCTTCTATTTGCCAGGAGGTGATGGGACCAGTGGCCATGATCTTCGTTTTTTTGATGTTGAGCTTCAGACCATTTTTTGCGCTCTCCTCTTTCACCCTCATTATGAGGTTCTTTAATTCCTCCTCACTTTCTGCCATCAGAGTGGTATCATCTGCATATCTGAGGTTGTTGATATTTTTTCCGGCAATCTTAATTCCGTTTTGGGATTCCTCCAGTCCTGCCTTTCGCATGATGTATTCTGCATATAAGTTAAATAAGCAGGGAGACAATATACAGCCTTGTCGTACTCCTTTCCCAATTTTGAACCAATCAGTTGTTCCATATCCAGTTCTAACTGTTGCTTCCTGTCCCACATATAGATTTCTCAGGAGATAGATAAGGTGGTCAGGCACTCCCATTTCTTTAAGAACTTTTAGTTTGTTGTGGTCCACACAGTCAAAGGCTTTTGCATAGTCAATGAAGCAGAAGTAGATGTTTTTCTGGAACTCTCTGGCTTTCTCCATAATCCAGTGCATGTTAGCAATTTGGTCTCTAGTTCCTCTGCCCCTTCAAAATCCAGCTTGTATTTCTGGGAGTTCTCGGTCCACATACTGCTGAAGCCTACCTTGTAGGATTTTGAGCATAACCTTGCTAGCGTGTGAAATGAGTGCAATTGTATGGTAGTTGGAGCATTCTTTGGCACTGCTCTTCTTTGGGATTGGGATGTAGACTGATCTTTTCCAATCCTCTGGCCACTGCTGAGTTTTCCAAACTTGCTGGCATATTGAGCGTAGCACCTTAACAGTGTCATCTTTTAAGATTTTAAATAGTTCAACTGGAATGCCATCACCTCCACTGGCCTTGTTGTTAGCCATGCTTTCTAAGGCCCACTTGACTTCACTCTCCAAGATGTCTGGCTCAAGGTCAGCAACCACACTATCTGGGTTGTCCGGGACATCCAGATCTTTCTGGTATAATTCTTCTGTGTATTCTTGCCACCTCTTCTTGATGTCTTCTGCTTCTATAAGGTCCCTCCCATTTTTGTCCTTTATCATGTCCATCTTTGCACAAAATGTTCCTTTAATAGCTCCAATTTTCTTGAACAGATCTCTGGTTTTTCCCTTTCTATTATTTTCCTCTATTTCTTTGCACTGTTCATTTAAGAAGGCCCTCTTGTCTCTCCTTGCTATTCTTTGGAAATCTGCATTCCATTTTCTGTAGCTTTCCCTATCTCCCTTGCATTTTGTTTCCCTTCTCTTCTCTGCTATTTGTAAGGCCTCGTTGGACAGCCACTTTGCTTTCTTGCATTTCCTTTTCTTTGGGATGGTTTTTGTTGCTGCCTCCTGTACAATGTTACCAGCCTCCATCCATAGTTCTTCAGGCACTCTGTCCATCAAATCGAGTTCCTTAAATCTCTTCTTCACTTCCACTGTGTATTCATAATGGATTTGGTTTAAATTATACCTGACTAGCCCAGTGGTTTTTCCTACTTTCTTCAGTTTAAGCTTGAATTTTGCTATAAGAAGCTGATGATCAGAGCCACAATCAGCTCCAGGTCTTGTTTTTGCTGACTGTATATTGCTTCTCCATCTTTGGCTGAACATAATCAATCTGATTTCGGTATTGCCCATCTGGTGATGTCCATGTGTAGAGTCGCCTCTTGTGTTGTTGGAAAAGAGTGTTTGTGATGACCAGCTTGTTCTCTTGACAAAACTCTATTAGCCTTTGCCCTGCTTCATTTTGAGATCCAAGACCAAACTTCCCTGTTGTTCCTTTTATCTCTTGACTCCCTACTTTAGCATTCCAGTCCCCTAGAATGAGAAGAACATCTTTCTTTGGTGTCAGTTCTAGAAGGTGTTGTAAGTCTTCATAGAATTGGTCAATTTCAGCCTCTTCAGCATCGGTGGTTGGTGCATAAACTTGGATTACTGTGATGTTGAAAGGTCTGCCTTGGATTTGTATTGAAATCATTCTATCATTTTTGAGATTGTATCCCAGTACAGCTTTTCCCACTCTTTTGTTGACTTTGAGGGCTACTCCATTTCTTCTACGGGATTCTTGCCCACAATAGTAGATATGATAATCGTCTGAATTGAATTTGCCCTTTCCCGTCCATTTTAGTTCACTGACGCCCAGGATGTCAATGTTGATTCTTACCATCTCCTGTTTGACCACATCCAGCTTACCAAGGTTCATAGATCTTACATTCCAGGTTCCTATGCAGTATTCTTCTTTGCAGCATCGGACTTTCCTTTCACTTCCAGGCATGTCCGCAGCTTAGCGTCCTTTCAGCTTTGGCCCAACCACTTCATTAGCTCTGGAGCTACTTGTACTTGTCCTCCGCTCTTCCTCAGTAGCATGTTGGACACCTTCCGACCTGAGGGGCTCATCTTCCAGCGTCATATCTTTTAGCCTTTTATTTCTGTCCATGGAGTTTTCTTGGCAAAGATACTGGAGTGGCTTGCCAGTTCCTGCTCCAGGTGGATCGCATTTAGTCAGAACTCTCCACTATGACCTGTCCGTCTTGGGTGTCCCTGCATGGCATAGCCCATAGCTTCTCTGAATTACTCAAGCCCCTTCGCCACGACAAGGCAGCAATCCGTGAAGGGTTTTTTTAAGGTTTCTGTCTGTCTGCCTGTCTGTCTGTCTGTAGAGTATCCATTGAAGCTATACTACTTGATTGGAACTATGAACGTGAGCCCTACTCATTGCAACATTTTGTTACAGGTCCCATTTATAAATGCAGAAGGCTCTGCTTCTGATTCAGAAACTACAGTTCCATGTATTTGCCAGCTTCCTATTGCCAATAACTAAAAGGGGTAGATAAATTTTCACTAAGAGCTTTCACCTTGCACCTTTTAACACCAAGGATAATTTACAGAGGACTTCAGTACTACATCAGGATGAATGGTGGATCATCCCTCTTACCTTTTAAGTCCAGTGTTCTTATTCTAAATTTATTTTAGTAACTGAAAAGCCAAGCAGTGAAATTTCACTGTAATTGTTAGCACGCTAGGACTGTTCTAGGAATGTGATGTACCACATACATTAAGCTTGAGGTACAGAGCGCAAGAGCAACCCCCCCTCCTCTTGCTTAAATGGAGGAACAATCACAAAATCACTGCTTAACTTTAAAATCCTAGATTTTATAGTACACAATATTCAAATGTTGTTGAGGAATAAACTCTGCTGACAGAAACAAGCCAGCAAGCAAACACCCTTTCCAGAAAGGCAATAGAGGGAGACAGGTTGTTGTCTTCTAAACAGCAATAGTTTCCCCCGGAGAATTATGTGCTATTTCACACATTACCTTGTCACTTATGTTTGTTTCTTTTTAAAAATTTCATCCGGGGATTATAAGCAATTTAAACATAATATGCAAATTCTGCCTGATTAGTTTTCACTGTGCACTTCTTTTACTGCCATAGGAAACTGGATTTTGCATTGAAGTGCCATGAAATGTGTTTACGGCAAGCAAAAATATTCTGTCTAGCCTAGTATTGCCCATGTTCAGATATCACATTAAACTCAGACAGATGCATACAGCCCAACTCCAGTACATCCATAAGCAAGAGTTTAGAAACTTTGAGTTGAGGTTATCTAAAGTTTGTTGTGTTGTCCACAGCTAACACATTGTGGTCAAACTTAATTAGGTTTCTTTGAAACATGCCAACTTCAGATTATGAAGCTGGCTTGTGCCAGAAAATCACTGTTACAACTAACCACAGTTTAGGAGCCAATCAGCATTATAAGCTTAAATAAAGTCAGAAATGACCAGAAATCAAAATGCATGATTTCTCTATGAGGAGAGGAGAGGAGAGGAGAAGAGAGGAGAGGGAAGAGTGTGCATACACAAGGCTCAATGCAACTCCTTCACATCATGCTGAACCAACCCAACCATTGTGTAGTCTGACTACCAGCACCTTGCCAGTGTCCTTGCAAGCAGAAGTCTCTCCCAATCTTTTGCACTCAAGGAACTTTAAAGGAAAGGTTTATTAATTAGTTTTCACTTCCAGTGTGGAGACACATGCCTCAGACACTTGCAAATTGAGCCCAAGTTTCCTACCCAATGACGAACAAGAACAACATACCTTGCCAAATGGATGAATGCTGAAGAATGTCTCCACCGGGACTGGGCTATCTGGAAGTCATGTAATAGACTTCAAAGCAAATTAGGAAGATCAAAGAATAATCAAGTAAAATGGGGCTACTTGGATACAGGACACATTTTCTGTGACTGCAGAAATTCAATCATGCAGCACTTATGTGCATGCAATTTATGTCCCAACAACATGTACAAAAGAAGATCTAGCAAATGGCTGAGATGATGCTATTGAAGTAGCCCCCTTCTGGTAAAAAATAATTTATCTTAACATTTGCTTTTAATTTTACCTATATTTCAATGTCCATAATTTTAAATTGTGCAATACTCTGATACAAAGAAAGAAAGAAAGAAAAGAACCATCCAGTGTGCCAGGACTGGGGCCTTGCTGGAACCCGGCAACCTTAGTGCAGGCAGGATCGGCCCCATCTCTCTGGTGAGAACTGCTCTAAGGATTGCAGGACTGGGCCCTTTCCCTGCAGCTGTTGCCCAGCTCCTCAGGAGTGCCACCTGGGGAAGCCGAGGACTAGGCTATATAAGAACAGGCCTTTCCCACAGACCTTTGCCTCAGCAATGAAGGTCTCTGACTGTATTGTTACTCCTGTCTGGTCTCTCCTGCATCCCTAGACTCTGCTGCCTTGCTACGGTTCCTCCTGGCTTTGACTCCTGGACTGTTTGACCATGATTTGCATCATCCTTCTTCCTGGCTACTGTTTGGACTCAAAACCCCAGCTGGTTGGTCTTTGCTTGGGCTGTGGGGTTGGCTCAGCTCTACCTTGTTCCTGTAGTCTTGCCCTTGACTGGGTCCTGGTGTCTCTCCTACCGAACCCTGACACGGTGACCAATCATATCAACACACTGGACAAAATCCTCTTGCAAAACTTTATACTGTGCAAGTAGAATGATGTTATTATCCTGGTGGGAATATTATTTAATAAAGGTTCTTATTTAATGTAAATGAATTGAAAGCTTCTTATTACCTCCCTTTCAGGTTCTAAGGCTCCCTCTTACCCTGGGGAAGCCTTTGGCAGCCTTGGGAGGAAATTGAGGAGGGTCTTTCATTGCTGCCTGATTGCCACCTGTGGTTCTAATCCTTGGATCCTGAAAGCAGGGAACAGGAAGCTTTCAATTCATCTAAATTAAACATCCTTATTGTATGATGATGATGCCATCATATTTGTGTGGTGTATGTTATGCCAAAACGATTCCAGCCACTAATGGCAACCTATGTAGTTGAAGAAAATCATTTGCAACAAGTATCTTTCACTACTTGGGGAGTACCTCTGTGGAAAAAAAAAGACTAACCTGCTGGCTGAAATCCAGGAGTTAGGTGCAACTAGAGTAGGTCTATTGACTCAGTGGGGTTTTAGTGACTCAGCACCTATATAAGTTCCATTGATTCAGTGGACCTATTCTAGTTGCAACTTACTGGATTTCAGCTATTGTCTAGTCTGACTTTGAGATTCCCCTGTCCCTGCAGACCTGATTTATCTTTTTTATGTTCTACATACAGAATGTGCATTAAACCAACAAGCTCATATTTTCAATGAAATGTCCATGGCAACCTCAAGCTCTCTTTTGCAGAACTCTCTACCAATGCAGGCTCTATTATCATATATATGGCCAGAATTTTTTTGACAGTTAATGTGTTTTAGCAACTACTTTACTAAATACTTCCACTTTAAACTTCTAAACATTATCCAGACTGGGCCTGCTCCCAGACATTTAGAAGGGTAAGATTCTTTCATTAGGTAACTCATTATAAATTAGACTTGATTTGTCTCCTGTAATGGGCCTCTAGCAACACTAAAAAGCCAGTAATTCTCCTGTAAAATAACTTGGAATTTGTATGGGCAATTTGTTCCAACATCCGCAGGAAAGTGTTGAAATAATTTTTTGAGGATCAAATCCAGGTGTCTACTCTTTAAAAGAACCTGGGCAGGGGTGGGGAACATTGCTAAATGTACTTTCAAATATCCATAAGAAAGATTGTCACCCAACCAAACAGCTCACTAATAGAAATGAGACTTACAGTACATTATGTTACAAATCATATCCATCTGTCTAAATACCTTTCTGCTCAATTGTGGCTGTGTAGAGTAGTTTAGGAATACACAAGTGGTGGTAGGAAGACATTTTGCAGATGCTCAGAAGTACTGTCTTTGTTAAACATATTAGAATTGTGCCTTAATAGATTCTGAAAAGTTCTGGTAAACATTGGCTCAAATTTATCTGTTTCTTACTCATCACCATAAAGAACACATAATTCTTGAGTCCTTTCTGTCACAAAACCTACTCCATATGATGATTCATTTCCTCTGCATGATACAGGGAGTTTTCACCCATAGTACATCCTACCTTGGTCATCTCTGCACTTCATTATTAAAGCTGCATTTGTTATGCTGTGAGTATAATTCCCATATGTGATCTTTGGACCTCAAACAAGAGCTCTTTCCCTAACTACCTCTCATCCTGCTCTGTGTTAAAATATCACACTTGCTCACTGATATAACTCAGAATTCCAGTTAGCTGGATCCCTTGCTCCAAATGATGCTCTAGAATTGTCACCCACCCTGCCAAAATTTGGTATCTGAAACTTGCAAAAATACTTAGCTTGCTTTGTTTCATCATAAACCACAGGCAGCTAAAATGCATTCCAACGTAATTTCATCACAACATTTATGAAAATATTATTGAGGAAATTGTAACACCTCCATGTATAGGAATGGTTCCTTTTGATATGGAAAAGATGCATATTCATTGTTGTGTTTATTGTTTGTAGCACTGCAGGAAAGAAGACTCTGCAACACAAAATGAAGAAAATAATATATCTCAAAAGTTAATTATCATCCCACATGTGGTCAATTTTGTCACAATATCTGAAGGCAAGGATTTTTCTTTTAAAAATCCTCCATAAAGAGAAACATACTGGCCGAAATCCTGTTGTGCTACTATGCAGGAGGAAGGCAAATGGCATTGAGTTTGCTGCCAGGCCAAGTGTGCCGTGTTATTTCAGTAGTAAGTAGAAAGCATAAAAAAGAAGAAAATCACAATTTACTTTAGTGTACTGAATTTCTTGGAAGAAGTATAGTTGATTCAGAACAATGTGTTGACTTTCTTGAAGAAATAACAATTGGGGACAATCTGAACACAATCCATCTGCAGAGAAAGAGAAAGGGAAATTCATGTGTGGTGGCGGCTGCTTTAATGGATGTGTGCAGGAAGTGCTGCGGAGGATGGGAGTGTTCAACCTCAAGAGATTTCAGGGAAGCCAAGCTTGCTTGACAAATAGGTTTTATCTATATGTCTCTTGTTTTCATATGTCTGACATATGTCTGTTTTCTTGCCAATGAGGTGCCTGGGTAGAAATGCTCTAAGTGTCAGCTGGTGGTCCTCTTGGAAGACAAGGTCCGGCAGCTGGAGGCCTGTGTTCTAATCTCCACACTATCAGGGAGCAGGCCGGGTAGGTGGGGCTCGTCAGCCTTGGAAGGCAGCCCATCTAGGAGAAGGAAAACTCTGATTTCAAACCTCCACTGCCTTGTTGCTATATCCACTGATGGAAAAGGCTTCAGGAGTTAACCTCGAGGCAAAATCCGGAGCCGGAGTCCTGGAGGCAGTTCATGTCGTTCTGGCAACTCCTGCGACATCGCTGGAACCATTTGTATTGGCTCTTGCCTTTCCATTGGACTATTTCAGCGACGTGGGGAGGGAGGATTTGCTGCTTGCGTAACAGCCTATCCTCCATATTATTTGACCCAGGCTTCATGCTCTGGAAAGGACACTCCAGCTTCACATACAGCGTCGAAACAACACGGGAAGTAGCAGTTACCGGTTATAAGTCTTTGCTCGATTGGCATACAGCATGACGCCAGGGGCTACTTCCGATGGTGGGAGAGGTCATTGCACCTCACTAGGTAGCTACTGCCTGCCTTAAGTTGGGCAGTCCCCAGCCAGTAAGGTGCTACCTCGCCACGGTCTGTTAACCTCACGGGGTACGTGGGGTTTAGGGTGAAAGCTGACAAGCAGATCGATAACCCTGCACCATGCAACAATCATAAGAAAACTTCTGCCCTAAGGTTGGGCACCTGGAATGATCAGACAATGACCCCTGGCTTTTCTGACGACCTGCAGGAAATAGACGACGTGCGCAAGACAGCTGTCATCGACATGGAACTGAGTAGACTGCATATGGACATTGTTGCCCTGCAAGAGACGAGATTGCCAGACATGAGATTTGTCAAAGAAAAAAACTTCTCATTCTTCTGGCAGGGAAAACCATTGAATGAGACCAGGGAACATGGTGTTGGCTTTGCGGTCAGAAATACTCTGCTGAGATCCATTGTTCCACCTACTGTGGGGAGTGAAAGAATCCTGTCTCTGCAGCTCCACTCATCAGTGGGACCAGTCACCCTCATTAGTGCACATGCACCAACACTGTCATCCACTACAGAAGTCAAAGACAAATTCTACGACGATCTGGCAGCTGCTATCAAAAAATCCCTGAGAGAGAGCCACTGTTCATTCTCGGAGACTTTAACGCTAGAGTTGGTGCTGATCACAATTCTTGGCCCACTTGTCTAGGCCGTTTTGGCATTGGGAAGATGAACGAAAATGGCCAGTGCTTGCTGGAGTTTTGCTGTTATTATGGTCTCTGTGTCAGCAACACGTTCTTTAATACGAAGCTTCAACACAGAGTTTCCTGGAGACATCCAAGATCCAAGCATTGGCATCAGCTCTATTTGATCCTCACTAGACGTTCTAGCCTTCCTAGTATTACGATCACACACAGTTACCAGAGTGCTGATTGCGATACTGATCACTCTCTGGTGTGTAGTAGAGTAAAACTGCGAACAAAGAGATTGTATCACATGAAAAAGGAAGGAAGACCACGTATTGACATCAGCAAGACTCGCGATCCAAGAAAAGTGGAGGAATTTGCCCAAGCGTTTGAGGAAACCCTTCCAGGCCTGGCTGATGCAAATGCACCTGAACGATGAGAACATTTGAAGAACACTGATTATAACACCGCCCTGTCCACATTTGGCAAGAAGACCAAAAAGATGGCAGACTGGTTCGAAGCCCATTCGGAGGAGTTGATGGCAGCCATCGAGGATAAGAGGAGAGCTCTAGCAGCATACAAAGCCTGTCCTAGTGAGTACAACTTGCAAGCTCTTCGACTTGCTTGTAGCAAAGTCCAACAGGCTGCCAGGAGATGTTCTAACGATTATTGGCTTCAGCTCTCCTCTCAGATACAGATAGCGGCGGACACAAGTAACATCAAGGGAATGTATGACAGTATCAAGCAGGCTTTAGGTCCAATACAGAAGAAATCTGCTCCTTTGAAGTCTGCTACAGGCGTGATCATCCAGGACCTAGTACAGCAGATGGACCGCTGGGTGCAGCACTACTCTGAGCTATATTCCAGAGAGAATGTAGTAACCGAAGAGGAACTAAATAACATTGAGTGCCTGCCTGTCTTGGAAGAGTTGGACAGCGAACCAACTTTAGCAGAAATAAAAGCGGCCTTGGATTCCCTCGCCTCCGGCAAGGCACCTGGGAAGGATAACATCCCTACTGAAGTGCTATAAAGAGATCATCACCACTGAGCTGTATGAAATCTTTTGTCTTTGCTGGAGGGAAGGTGGAGTACCACAGGACATGAAGGATGCAAACATCGTCACATTGTATAAGAACAAAGGAGACAGGGGTGACTGCAATAACTACCGTGGCATCTCTCTTCTCAGCGTTGTAGGGAAGCTGCTTGCCCGTGTTGTGCTGAAGAGACTCCAGGTACTTGCAGACAGAGTCTATCCAGAATCACAGTGTGGATTTCGAGCTAATAGATCCACCACTGACATGGTATTTTCCCTCAGACAGTTGCAGGAGAAATGTAGGGAACAACAACAGCCACTATTTGTGGCCTTCATAGATCTCACAAAGGCCTTTGATTTGGTTAGCAGGGACTGCCTTTTTAAAATACTTCCCAAGATTGGATGTCCACCTCGACTCCTTAACATCATCAGGTCCTTTCATGAGGAAATGAAGGGCACTGTAGCTTTTGATGGCTCAACATCAGATCCCTTTGACATCCGAAGCGGAGTGAAACAGGGCTGTGTCCTCGCTCTGACTCTGTTTGGGATCTTTTTTGCTGTCATGCTGAAGCACGCTCTTGGAACTGCAGCAGAAGGTGTCTATCTCCGGGCTAGATCAGATGGAATGCTCTTTAATCTCTCTAGATTGAGAGCGAAGACCAAAGTCCAGCTGAAATGCATGCAGGACTTTCTCTTCGCTGATGATGCAGCTGTTGTTGCCCACTCTGCTGAAGACCTCCAACAACTCATGAATCATTTTAGCAAGGCCTGCCAAGACTTTGGATTAACAATCAGCCTGAAGAAAACACAAGTCATGGGCCAGGGAGTGGACTCACCTCCCTCTATTACCATTTCCACACAAGAATTGGAGGTTGTTCATGACTTTGTGTACCTTGGCTCAACGAACTCTGACACCCTCTCCCTAGATGTCGAGCTGGATAAATGCATTGGCAAAGCAGCTACCATGTTCTCTAGACTCAGAAAGACAGTATGGCTTAATAAGAAGTTGACGGCATATACCATGTTCCAGGTCTATAGAGCCTGTGTCCTGAGCACACTCCTGTACTGCAGTGAGTCCTGGACCCTTTGTGCACAGCAGGAGAGGAAGCTGAACACGTCCCATATGCGTTGTCTCCGAAGCATTTTTGGTATTACCTGGCAGGAAAAAATTCCAAATAGAGTAGTCCTAGAACGAGCTGGAATTTTTAGCATGTATACATTACTGAAACAGCGACGTCTATGTTCGCTTGGGCATGTCGTGAGAATGGCTGACAGTCGGATTCCAAAAGATCTCCTGTATAGAGAATTAGTGCAGGGAAAGCGCCCCAGAGGGAGACCACAGCTGCGATACAAGGAGCTCTTCAAGCGGGATCTGAAGGCCTTAGGAATGGACCTCAACAGATGGGAAACGTTGACATCTGAGCGTTCAACCTGGAGGCAGGCGGTGCAGCATGGCCTCTCCCAATTTGAAGAGACACTTGTTCAGCAGGCTGAGGCAAAGAGGCAGTCCCGAAACCAGCAAAACCAGGGAGCTGGACAGGGGACAGATTGTATTTGTCTTCAGTGTGGAAGGGATTGTCACTCTCGAATTGGCCTTCTCAGCCACACTAGGCGCTGTTCCAAGACCTCTATTCAGAGCACGTTACCATAGTCTCTCGAGACTGAAGGATGCCTAATCTAATATGCCTCTTGTGTTGTTGTTTTGAAATCTAATAAATGAACAATTTGACTTTTTGAAATTAGCTTGTTACCACGCATAGATACATCCGTGGATGAGCACACAGGGAAGAGGAATCATCTGCCAAAGAAGAGAGAGCTCCATGTAGAACATATTTTTTTGGTGGGGGTCGGAATCCAAGACATTCTTCTTCTCTGCCCCCCTAGGAAAAGGATATTTTGCAGAATTTATTCTCTGTCAATTTTTTGTGGACATGAGAAATTATCTTATGTTGGGTGCATTGTGGAAGATGCAAAATGGTGGGCAGGCTGCCAACAGAGTATCTAATGTAGTTGTTGCTGTGGCACAGAAAAAAATTAGAGAAGGGAACCTGTGCCAGTGCCACTGCCACTGCCATTACTGATGGTGAGTTCCTCCTCTGAAAGATGGTGGAAGAAGTGGGAGAATGTTTTCTCCTGTCAAAGAAATTTATAGAAATCATATATCTTTGACCACAAACAAGATGCATAAATCTGAGAGGAACACAGCTGCAGTGGGAAATAAAAGTTACCATTATAATGGGTATTGAGTTTTTTCACTAATATTTCAGATCCTTGGTTAATATTTCTGAGCAACCCCTTGTTATTTTTCTTTCTTCATTTCTGGAGGCTGACAACTTCCACTTTCTGGAATGTATTCATAATTTTCTCTCATTTCCCCCCATATTTTTGAGAGTATGCCTCCTTGACCGTTGCTGGACTTGATGAGTCACAGGGTCCCTTCCAGCTCTGCAGTTCTAAGATTATAATTATAATTATTAAATTTCTCTCTCCCCCCCCCCCCCCTAAAAACCCCTGTGGTTTTCTTCCTTCCAGTCTTTGAAATCACATCTTACTTGGGAACATCTAGTTAAAAATGTCAACAAGTCTAGCAAAAAGCTGTATCAGTTGACAGGGAATACTCTGACTGTTCACATTATTAGAACTGTTCTGATTAGGAATTATAGCCCTCACTGTTATTTGACTATGAATAAAGTTTAATTTGTTCAGTTATTTCACACAATTTTAAGATTCCCAGGAACATCATCCTCAGAAGCTAGATTGTGAGCTGCAGCCTCCTTTCACCTGTGATCTGCTTGTGTGTTCTGTTTCTTCAGAAAGTAAACTACCTTGGTAATGACAGGGAGCTCCTGAATTGGACTTTGATGTTGGATTAAGTATTTTAGCTTTAGATTCCACCCCAAAACAGACAGGCCTCCCCTCCACACTATGAATTTCAGACAGAGCACAGAGCAAATCAATAGTTTAGGAAGTATTTGTTAATTCCCTCCTAAGGGTTCCTCCTCCTGCTCTAGTCCTCCTCCTCTGCTTTGCCTTCCCATTGGTCAATCAAGGGAAACCTTTGAAAATGGTTGGTTTATAAAGCACTAACAAACCAATTAGGAAGCCATGACATTTTTTATAAAAACATCTGGCTGAGAGTTTCTGCCCAAAAATGCTAAGGCCATCACACAACGAGAGAATCGGAAATTAGGTCTGAGTTACACCAGATATGAGCAGATATATCAATTCATTTTGCATAGGACTCATGTATTATTTTATTTATAATTTGCAATTACAGCTTCACTTTCCTCCAGTGTGCATGAAGCACAGATGGGAAGCATGGGATTAAACTGATTTTGGGGGTGCTTGAAACATTCTTTTTTTGTATAAATCAGATGCAAAAAGGATTGCTAGATCTTCATGTTCGTGTGATTTTCTGTTAACTGTGATTATATATATTAATATAATTGAAAACAACAATTTGCAGACTTTAGAAAGAGTTTCACTAATTGCTATGAGTCCATAGAGTGACAATGTATTCTTACTGCAGTTAGTATAGCCAATAAGTGGGTATTTGTGTGTATAAGGTTTTAGTAGCTCCAAATTGTTTAGGCCCCTGAACATGTTTCTCTATTAGAATATTGTCTCCCCTTATCAGAGCTCTGCACATGTGCTCCTATAGACTCAGTCTTGAATTAATCAGAAATGTACAATTCTGTACTACTACCAAGGCAATCTTCCACGATATGTATGGAGTGAAAATGTGCAAGATTAGCACTCTCATACTCTGCATATCAATGTGGAGTATTCATATTTTAATATCTTTACCCTGTCTTAACCTTCTTTCTGTCACATTGTATTGGCTTGCACAAAAGCAATATGACACAGAGCCTTCCTTCATTCTCTCCTCATGCTACTGTGCCAGAGAGATTCCGTAATAAGCAGTTTACATAATGAGGATCCCACACCATGTTAATATTTTCAAAGAAATTAAGTGCAAAGAATGGCTTTATGGTTTAAAGTGGTACCAATGTGTGCACTGTTTTTCCCCACACAAGAGGACTACAGATACCCTCTGTCCCATATGCTATTGAGGGATTGCATCCAATATTAGAATTATTGTATTTAAGGTACATCTATTGTTCTTCTTTCACTTCTGTACAAAATATTAATTTGAATAATTTCCCTCTACATTTGGCAAGCATTAGTGTACATTAGGGGTGTGAAGAGTACTCACTGATTTTCTCCCTGTTGTTGATTTAGTGTCTCATCTCAATTTATGGAGGAAGGAGGATTTTGGAAGACATGCAAGATTCTTTCCTTTGAGCCAAAAACAAGACAAAGAGTAGGAGGCCTCTCCCCCCACCCCATTCAGGTCTACATAATTAGTACAATATATGTGCAAATTGTGTGTTCTTTCCCATTGAGAAGCAACGCGCACACATAACAAACACAAAGAGACTTCAATTGGGAAAAAAGGGGGAAAGGCCTGTCTTCGTTTGCATCTGGCCCATCCCATGAGGAAGATCGAAATACAAGTTGTGGCCCATGTAATGGTCAGACATGGACTTTAATTCTATTGCAGCATCTACAATTTAACCTGTTACATCCCTAGATTTGTAGAGAGACAAACAAAAAAATGACAGCACTTGGTTTAAGGCATTGTTAGTAGACATGTGTCTAGATGGGTGGGGTATAAATTTAATAAATAAATAAATAAATAAATAAATAAATAGTACCATATCATGATGGCATAGTCAAATAACACTTTTCTAAGGCAAAAATATGATGTGTCTGGAACTATACGTATATGTGTATGTAATATAAATGGAACATAAGGCTTCAGCAAGGAACTGAGTATAGGAATTGGGCTGGGAGGAAGCCTGAGAGGGTATCTGAATAAAACTGACCTGACATGAGATGCACTTAATAAGAGAGGAGTGGGCAGAAAGTAGATGCCCAGATGTTTTGGACTTCAACTCCCATAATCTCTCAACATTGGCAAGAATTTTTGGCAAGAAGCAGATTCTGCCTCTTATTTCTGGTTCCGCAGAGGCCAGATATTTGCCTCTTGAAGAATAAAGCTGAGCCAATTAAAAGTGTATAGAAGCACAAAGTAAAATAACTAGAGATAAAGCCAGAATAATGTGATAACCATATCCAAAGGGCATGTTTCATGGCCTCCAAACTAGAGATGGGCATGAACTGCTGTTATGGTGGTTTGAGCTGGTTAGTTTAGTAGTTGAACAGCTTTTTGGCGCTTCAAAGCTCTACCTCCTCCGTTGGGCACCCACTTAGAGGCAGCAGCTGAAGGAGGTGGGGCAGGGAATCCAGGCTGCTGTCTCTGAGTGGGCGCCCACTGGAGAAGATCGGACTTTGAAGCATCAAACACCTGTTTGGCTGCTAAATGAACCACCACAAACTGCCAAACCAGTGGTTTATGCCAATCTCTACTTCAAACCAAACCAGACAAAATGTTGAGAGATCCATGCATCTAGATGTTCCACAGTTTTGGGCTGTGAGCTTGCTGCTTGAAAGGGCAGTGTCACTATTGCAAAACTGGACTATTAAGCAACCAAGAAAACATGCAAGCAAGGCATCCCCACACTCACCTGAGGTGAGCCATTACCATTTGATATTTTGTACAAATGAAATATTATATAATTAAGGATATAAGAAATGTAACCCTGGAAATGTAAAATGTGATTATGCCATAGAACAATAATGAACTGCCTGGTACAGGACATTACTTCCTCACCAGTTACTTCCGGACAAACCTTGAAAATGAAAAAAACAAAAACAACAAGAAAAAAGAAGGAAGGAAAGAAAGTAGCAATATACTGATGCCAATTAGAGGCCATTGCAGAGTAAAAAATGAAATTGTATTTAATGCCATGTTATCTGTGTCAATAGCAGAGGCTATGGAAAAATCCATTATGCCTGCAGTTGTAGCTGCTCCCATGGAGAATGCATCGCATTTGCTTCTGAAGCAGACTAAATGAGATAATGCATCGAGTCTGTAGCTTCGGGCAGAAAAAAAGATAAGAGAGAATGTGATTGTTTCCTCTTATCAGAGAAAGTTTGCTTGGGTAGCAAAGTCTATGAGATTTTGCCTTAACATTCTACTAGTAGAATCTGCAATTAGAGTGAAAATGAATGAACAATAGAAGAGAATATATAAACACCCATGCTTATACAAGGCTTGATGAAATGTAAGCAAGATGTCAGCCAGCCACCACAGAGTCAGCTAAGTGAGCTGAGCCACAACAAAGCCATGCCAGACTCAGCTGAGTAGCTGAGGAGGTGGAGAAAAAAGATAATAGCAGCTGCAGAGACACAGCAGCACAGAGGCAACTCACGGAAATCATGGATTTTTCTCCATAGATTTTAGTTGGTATATGGCTGATGATTTTCACATGCGATTTCAAATATGCTAAAAGGCTAACTTATGTATTCTTTTATTGATTTTTACTTTTTTCAGAAAGTTACTGTATTTTTCCATTTATAACATGCCCCTGTTTATAAGACCCCCACACGCACACTTTTCTAACCCAAAAATTAAGAAAACTTAGCTTTGAGGATTCAGCCTCTGGGCTCAGAACAGTCGGACATTTTGAGTCCCTGTTGAGTCCCAACAGGGTCCACCTCCAACGAGGTGCATTCCAATTGGTTTGTACAGCATCAGCTGACATCAATTCCATAAGGCTCGTGATTGGACGAAGCTAAGTCTCCTGACTATAGGAAGCTAAGCCTCATGACTGAAGGAAGCCTGTTTACAGAGGCAAGGTATGTGCTGTTTTGTTCTCTCCTCAGCTATCTCAGCTTACTTCCGTGTAAAAGACGCCCCTCAATTTTTAGTGTAATGATTTTAGGAAAAAGTCGCATCTTATACACAGAAAAATATGGTATATGGTTCCAACAACTCTGAAATATCTTTATGTTTATGGAACATAGGAGCAATGTAGATAAACAAAGCTTGTAGAATTAGACAAGCTAATACTGCCTGGACTCATTTTTCTCAGTTTACTTCACTAGGAGTAGAAATAATGATTTATTCTCATCTTCTGAAGAGGGATGGAACAAGTTTAGAGGCTACATTTCTGGTGATCCAGGCAAGATACCAGGTCAATTAATTTCTGCACCTTATACCTTGATACCCAGATAAATTTTGACATGAATGTCATAATTATCTGGTTCACACTGGTACTTAACACTTTCGGGGATAAATGTTAGCTGTGATGGACCACCATAGACTCAAACTATCAAGAGGTCTTTATAAAGTTCTGCTGTGCTCTGATGGTTTTGCTTGAGTGTCATACTTTTGACCTTCATAGCAGATTGTTTTTCCCTCAGCAGATTGATATCTGTAAGATGCTTCAGCCCACTGTTTCTGGTAGCAAACCAGTGAACATTTCTATCATTTCATCTATTTCAAGCAAGCACCCACCTGTACTTTCAAGCAACACATTACTAACAATGGGCTCAATACATTTCTTACAGGGCCACTAGAAAGCACGCTGGAGCACTCACTCATGACTGATCTGCTTGGTAGTTACAGCATGCTTGGCACAGCAGATGGGAGCTCCCCGGGAACTCATATAAATCCATCTCTTTGCAGAAAATGTTACCAGCCACCAACATTAGTCAGAGCCACTTGTCACAATAGCCAGAGGTGCTTAGCTGCAAATTATTTTGGTGTTGTTCTGTGCATGTGTGAACTCTAAATAACTCCATGTGTGAATGGGTCATTCTGGTGCATGAAGGGGGTAGTTTTCTTCCTTTAATCTGAAAAGCAAATGTCAGACTATTTCTGTATGTAAATCATTGTCAACTACATGTTGCCTTATGAAGTTCTCTCATCTTTTTAGCTGTTTACAATGGGAATATTGTCCTTTCAGTAGCAGATAAAGACATTTTCATCCAGAAGGCAACTTTCAGCAATTGTCTGGGTGCTGAGATCCTTTACTGATGTGTTTTAAATTGTGTTTTAATATAATAGTGCTTTAATGTTAATGCCTTGCTTAATTCTGTTTTAATATTATAACATTTTGTCCTTTTGTCTGTGTGTTTGACATTGTTGTGAGCCACATTGAGTCTCAGTTCTGGGGCAAAACAAAATCTCACTCAAATGAACATCTAAACTACCACATCAAAAATGGAATAAAATTGGCCAAGTGGAACTCCTGTTTGCCATTTCTCCATATTTTACAATGATTATCTGTATTGGAGAAAGTGAGAGATGTATTTCAAAGCAAGAATAGAGATGAATATTCAAAGTTCCACCAGGCCTGCAAGTCAGTCTCTGCTTATCACATCCAAGGGTGATGAAAACCAGTAATTAACGTTATGATTATAAGATAATAGCTCATCAGTTTCATAGTTGTTCCATATGCTCTCCAAGGCAGCATTGACCCTGCTTGATAAAAATACCTCATAAAAATACCACTGTAGCATCTCATAAAAACATACACAGAAATATTTGCAGTGGCAGCTACATGGATAATTCATTGCAGTACAGATGTTCATCCTGATTTGCCATAGCAATATTCATATTTTCTTGATAAATACTTGAATCTGCTTAGCCACCCTTAACCATTTTTAAAGCAGCAGAGACCATGATTTCTTATCATACTTTGTTTTTTAAATTGCAGTTACCTTTTGCTGGTGCAATATTTTGGACAGGAGGATTTAGATGTAGAGAACAGGATAAACTTTATTGTTTTTTTTCCAGAGGTAAATGAATAGAGAGTGGCAATGGCTTATCCTGAGTTTGTGCAAAACTGAGCTCCTGCAAGTGTAATGCAGGAGGCCATAAACAGAGTTTTGGTCCATGCAGCTTGTATGGCAGGCATGGCAAGTATTGCCTATTGGAGCTTAAATTAATCCACTTCTTTCTAGAGATCTTGGAGGCAATTGGATGTACACTTAGGGTTTAATCACAAGGGGAAATAGATCATCATTCCGTCTGCTTGTCTAGTGCAATTTATTTCCTAGTGATCACACATCGCATGCGGACACATGTGCTCCAGCCTAACCTTGATCCATGCCCAAATTGGACCAAAAGCTATAGAGGTTCTACTTTGGGGGGGGGGGCAGACTGGAGTGATTCCTTAGCAGATGGAAGGGTCGTTTTACGGGATATGACTCCTGTTAAAGTAACTCTTTACCAGGCATGTGCCTTTGTAGGCATCTGATTTCACCTTTACTTCTTGTACTGTAAAGATGACTGGGACCAGATGTTAGGTGAATAAACTGACTGACGGACTAATGACCTTCTGTTTTATACGGTTTCCTTCACAGTAATGATGATGCCCCTCCCAGAGATTTTCTTTGTTGAAATGTCCAATTTTATATTCTGAATCTTGCAATAGTCTTCAAGTAATGCAGCACTCCTTATCTATGGATTCCTTTCTTTAAGTTATTTCAGATTGTGGCAAGTTGTATGAAGTCTTATTTGTCCAAGCTCTGTTAAATGAAGGTGACATGATAAGTAACGAAACATATTCTATCCGTGTCTAAAACAAAGAAGACAAAAGCATTTTGGCACCTTAAAGACTAACTGCTGTATTTTAATGTGAGCCTTCCTGGACAAGTCCACTTCCTCAGACAGCTAGCACAGATTAACATGGCTACTTCTTCTAAAATTCTTTTTTAATGAGTTATTTGCAAGATATGTTTCCATAGCTGAGATATGATAATTGATGCACCCTTCTTTTACTCTGTGTGTGAGAGACACAAAGAGTTTTTAAAAGAAATAGAGAGAGGACATAATTTATATAAAATGTCAGTTTAGAGATTGGTGTCCCTTCACAGTGAATTTTCAGTTCAATGAACCACACAAACCTCCCTGAAGTGAATTCATATCACTTGCATTTGTTTAAGTGCATTTATGAACTTATTTGTTCAAAAGGTCTGGCCGACTTCCAGGTGGTGGGGATATTCAAGAAAGCACTGCTTATGTGCACCCTCATATCTCCATATTATATAGTCCTTTCCATGCTTTCAGGCACAACACATGAATCGGGCTCTTAATGTTACAGGAATGAGTTGCAGGCATACAGAAAAATACGGAGCAAGAGCAATGGTTAGTGTTAACTGTGGTTTGTCTGCCTAGCTAAGCCAGCTTTAATCCCCATGCACGCAGAACTACACCTACAATGTAAGCATTCTGGAACACTGTCACCTGCACAGTTAAGCAATTTCAGCTAATTTCCATGAATAGTTTTTTCTTGGGGAGATAGGGTGAAAGGACAACAAATCAATTTATTTTTGTCAGTGGGGAATGTTTTTGTAATAGATTGTGACAAAAAAACAACAACAACCCTTTTTTCAGCAAAATGTGATGCAACAAAGCAGAAGTAATCTGTTTCAATTTGTCACAAGCTTGCTCACATTTTAGGGGGAATGGAAATTTATTCCCATTTGGGGGGCATATTGAAATCCAACACACTCAGAAATATCCCACCATACAAGAAATATACTTTTAATTTTATTTCATTTTCTCTTGCTTTATTTTACTCTTAATCCACAGTGAGTTTTCTGGCTGTGGGCATTTGAGCAGACTATGTACACACAACACTCCTTTAGAGATGGGGCATCTACATTCCCCAGAATATATAGCAGTCCTCATTGGGGTAAGAATATACCCTATAGCTTATACCAGAAATATTTTTAAAAAATACTAGTATGTAAGAGCCAAAGATACAACTCAAGGATCTGTTTGGACATGAAACTAATCCACAAAATGTGCTATTTAGATTTTGGAGAAAATACACTTTCTTTCTCCTCTCTCATGTTCCCCCATTTGTGCAATGAAAAAAAACATTAATTAAATTATTTATTTAATTTCTTGAGCTTCTAGACTGCCAGACTTCGTGAAATACTACTCGGGGTGGTTTACATAGTTAAGCAAAACATACAAATTGTTTTGGACATAGTAAAAGCAGGTCTAGGACAATATTTTGTTTAGCCAGGGGTCAGATAATTGCTTGAGCTAGTCATGTATGATAGACTTAGATATGGTTATCCTAAAATATTTTATATGGGATGCACATAACATGATACCATAATATTTCCCTTCCTTGTCCCCATAATATTATGAAGATACAAATTAAATGCTGGCTGAATAGCTCAGTAGTTTAGGTATCTTGATGCAGAGCCAAAGGTTGAGAGTTTAATTCCCCACTGTGCTTCCTGTGAATAGAGCCAGACCGTGTAATCTTGGGCAAGCTGCGCAGTCCCAGGGCGCTCCCAGAAGAAGCGAATGGTAAACCACTTCTGAGTATTCTATACCTGGGAAACCCTAAAAAGGGTCACCCTAAGTCAGAATTGATTTGATAGCACATTATTATTATTATTATTATTATTATAAATTAACTATCTGGAAACTACCACCAAAACTACCACTATCTCATCCTTAGTTTAGACTTCAATTACGTTGCCATTTGAAGAAAGATAACAAACAGAATCTGATGGCAACTGTACTGTTTGGTCCTTTGTACCCCGTGCACGTAAAAGACCTTGTCCAATGACAGTCCACCCCGTTAGTATTTTATAACTGGTTACATGCTAGAGGTCTTGCTGAATTGCCAGTGCTGACACGGCAGTCCACCATTTCTCACTCCAAAGGAAAGCCCTATTTTAGTGTCACACAGTGTAACTGTATTTAACGTGACCACCATTTATGGTGACGCTGCTAGCCTGAGGCCTTAGCATTGGAACTGAATAAATAGCATCTGTGTAACAAGCTTCCATGGTCTGCTGGATCATCATACATAAAGAGAAAGAGAGAGAGAAGGGAGAAGACACTGAATTGTTTTGACGAGAGCTTGTGAATAAACTATGTTTAGACAGGCTTAGCCTGTTTTTAGCAATTTAAAAATACTACTAAAGCTGTCAAGCTGTCATTAAAGTACGCTTACTGAGAGTTCTAGCCAAAGCAACTAGAAATAAATTGGCTGTCTTCAGTTTGGAAGCTCAGCAGCTCACTCTGTATTGACTCGTTAGGCAACGTCTCATTAACAGTTCAGAGCTCAGCTCTGACACCTAAATGCTGCAGCATCTAGGCAATCAACAGACTTGGTTCAGTGCACATTCTTAAGTTAGGTGCAAGAGGACATCTAAAGTGCATCCTAAATTGGTACTAAAGGAGTAATTCTGTGATCATTTCAAATACTATGATATCTTCCCAGTGAGTTTAGTTGGATTTTGCCAACGTGAGTCTATCCTATATATAGTGTCAACGAAGATGGGTAATCAACAAATGAAAGGGTTATTTTCCCCCAGGTGGCGTCTAATTGGTTAATGATGAATGCACTCTAGTTAAATAAATTTTCATACTGCTATTAAGCTCTTGAACAGTCTTTTGGATCAAAATAGTAATTACAGTTCAGTGGATTAATCCATGGTCCAAAAGTGAAATGAAGATGCATTTTTGAGGATTCTAAAGAAAGGGGACAGATTTTCCTGTGTGAATTATATTAACATATAATTAATGTTTTTAAAAGGACCTTGGAGTGACAGAAATGGCTATCCTTAAGAAATATTTATTTATTTTATTAACATTGTGGATGTAGAATATATCTTTTTACTATTCAGGCATGCTTCTGCTAGATAGCTGAAGAAAATAAATGACATATCCACTTACCTAGAAGTAAACCCCACTGAATTCCAATATTTATCTTTTTGCTTGTTTGTTTATTTCATTTTTATACCACTCATCTGGCCAGAGGCCATTCTGGGTGGTTTACAACCCAGACCACTACTGCCTTGTCTGATTTTGGAAAGTAAGTAGAGTGGTGCCTGGTTAGTACATGCATGAAAAGCCACTAAGGAATTCCAGAGATGTCCAAATAGGGTTAGGAAAAAGAACCCTTTTGAAAACCCCAGAGAGCTGGTTCTCTCTGGATAGATAGATATATAGGATTGTACATATATAAGACTGATAGTAGAATTGAGAGAGATACATGGGTAGGGTTGCAACACTAGTAAACGTATAAATAAAGGTATAATCTTACTATGATAGACTTCTGTTGAGTACTGTCCACTTCTGTTCCTTTTGGTTCTTACTAAAACTAAAGAAAGAAAACAAGATTTAAGACTTAAAGGTTTGCATACTTTGAACTCCCCCTTTTGAAGTCTTGCACCACTACAATGCTATGATTGTACTATTCCTCACTAGGAGTTTTTGGTAGGAAAAAAAATCACAGAGAAGGGCAAGATTCAGTTTTCAATGCTCTGTAGTACATGGAACTCCCATTAGTTTTTCAGCAGAACATCAGCAGATGGGAGGCTGGCGATATACAAGGAAACACATAAATTTATTTCCGTTAGAAGAAATTGAATCATGGGTTGCAGCAATTGAAAATACACTTTCCCAGGTTGTATGGTGGGCCCCTGATGGACTTAACATAGAAGCTTTCATGACTTAATTTTCTGATGTTTTGAAGTAGTAAATATAATACACAAGCAGTGTCTGAAACACTCTGTTCACTCCAGAATTTCCATGAAGTAAACAGGGCTTCCACTTCATAGTTGTCCCATTATCTATCTGTACTATTTTATTACTCATATCATCAAATCAGAAGCTTAAACCAGAAACCTAGCAGTCAAATCCAGCATAGTCATCCATCAATGACATGTCATGTTATATTGTTACATTACACTACGTTATGCTATGCTACACTATGTTGTATTTCATTATGTTATGTTATGTTACGTTATGTGCCATCAAGTTCTATCTCACTTACCCTAATAGGATTTTCAAGAAAAGTGAGATATTTAAGGAGTGGTTTTACTGCTGCCACCCATAATGAGTTTTCATGGCTGAATGGGGATTTGATCTCAGCTTTCCTTAGTCTGTCCCTCTATGCACTATATCACACTGGCTCTCCGGTGTCAGTAACTACACTAAAGGTGCAGAATGGCTACACACTCAAACCAATGGAGAAGTGATTTCTGGGGCAGAACCATTCTGGCGAAGGAGTTTGATGGCAGGGGCAAACTAGTGGCTTCTTCTCACATTAGGGTGAGAAAAATTTGACTTTTCAAACATTGTTAGACTACAACTTGCATCATCTCCAACTATCAAAGCTAAGGTTGTTATGTCCTACCTTGCAGAATCTTCTTCTGAGGATGATATGGCTCATCATTCTAGAGGATTCAGACAATAAGCATGAGGTCCCAGTTTGCAGTCCAAGGCCAGAAACAGAGAAGGCAGAGACTAGGCCACTCAGAGGGGACCCTTTCCTTCTGCATAAGGAAGATACCTCTGAGAAGGGATAGTCCAATCCAAGTCCTGGAGAACATCAACAGCTCAAAGCACAGCTGAGACAAAGCAAACATCTTCTAACCAGATAAAACTAGATTTCAAACACCAATGCAAGCAATTCCTTTTCTTGGATTACGTTGATCCTTGTTTGTTGTTGTTTAGTCGTTAAGTCGTGTCCGACTCTTCGTGACCCCATGGATCAGAGCATGCCAGGCCCTCCTGTCTTCCACTGCCTCCCGGAGTTGGGTCAAATTCATATTGGTCGCTTCGGTGACACTGTCCAACCATCTCATCCTCTGTCGTCCCCTTCTCCTCTTGCCCTCACACTTTCCCAACATCAGGGTCTTTTCCAGGGAGTCTTCTCTTCTCATGAGATGGCCAAAGTATTGGAGTCTCAGCTTCAGGATCTGTCCTTCCAGTGAGCACTTAGGGTTGATTTCCTTTAGAATGGATAGGTTTGTTCTCCTTGCAGTCCAGGGGACTTTCAAGAGCCTCCTCCAGCACCACAATTCAAAAGCATCAATTCTTCGGCGGTCAGCTTTCTTTATGGTCCAGCTCTCGCTTCCATACATCACTACAGGAAAAACCATAGCTTTGACTATGCGGACTTTTGTTGGCAAGGTGATGTCTCTGCTTTTTAAGATGCAGTCTAGGTTTGTCATTGCTTTCCTCCCAAGAAGCAGGTGTCTTTTAATTTCGTGGCTGCTGTCACCATCTGCAGTGATCATGGAGCCCAAGAAAGTAAAATCTGTCACTACCTCCATATCTTCCCCTTCTATTTGCCAGGAGGTGATGGGACCAGTGGCCATGATCTTCGTTTTTTTGATGTTGAGCTTCAGACCATTTTTTGCGCTCTCCTCTTTCACCCTCATTAAGAGGTTCTTTAATTCCTCCTCACTTTCTGCCATCAGAGTGGTATCATCTGCATATCTGAGGTTGTTGATATTTCTTCCAGCAATCTTAATTCCGGTTTGGGATTCCTCCAGTCCTGCCTTTCGCATGATGTATTCTGCATATAAGTTAAATAAGCAGGGAGACAATATACAGCCTTGTCGTACTCCTTTCCCAATTTTGAACCAATCAGTCGTTCCATATCCAGTTCTAACTTTTGCTTCCTGTCCCACATATAGATTTCTCAGGAGATAGATAAGGTGGTCAGGCACTCCCATTTCTTTAAGAACTTGCCATAGTTTGTTGTGGTCCACACAGTCAAAGGCTTTTGCGTAGTCAATGAAGCAGAAGTAGATGTTTTTCTGGAACTCTCTGGCTTTCTCCATAATCCAGCACATGTTAGCAATTTGGTCTCTAGTTCCTCTGCCCCTTCGAAATCCAGCTTGTACTTCTGGGAGTTCTCGGTCCACATACTGCTGAAGCCTACCTTGTAGGATTTTGAGCATAACCTTGCTAGCGTGTGAAATGAGTGCAATTGTATGGTAGTTGGAGCATTCTTTGGCACTGCTCTTCTTTGGGATTGGGATGTAGACTGATCTTTTCCAATCCCCTGGCCACTGTTGAGTTTTCCAAACTTGCTGGCATATTGAGTGTAGCACCTTAACAGCATCATCTTTTAAGATTTTAAATAGTTCCACTGGAATGCCATCACCTCCACTGGCCTTGTTGTTTGCCGTGCTTTCTAAGGCCCACTTGACTTCACTCTTCAGGATGTCTGGCTCAAGGTCAGCAACCACACTATCTGTGTTGTCTGGGATATCCAAATCTTTCTGGTATAATTCCTCTGTGTATTCTTGCCACCTCTTCTTGATGTCTTCTGCTTCTGTAAGGTCCCTCCCATTTTTGTCCTTTATCATGTCCATCTTTGCACGAAATGTTCCTTTAATAGCTCCAATTTTCTTGAACAGATCTCTGGTTTTTCCCTTTCTATTCTTTTCCTCTATTTCTTTGCACTGTTCATTTAAGAAGGCCCTCTTGTTTCTCCTTGCTATTCTTTGGAAGTCTGCATTCCATTTTCTGTAACTTTCCCTATCTCCCTTGCATTTTGTTTCCCTTCTCTTCTCTGCTATTTGTAAGGCCTCGTTGGACAGCCACTTTGCTTTCTTGCCTTTCCTTTTCTTTGGGATGGTTTTTGTTGCTGCCTCCTGTACAATGTTACCAGCCTCCATCCATAGTTCTTCAGGCACTCTGTCCACCAAATCGAGTTCCTTAAACCTGTTCTTCACTTCCACTGTGTATTCATAAGGGATTATACCTGACTAGCCCAGTGGTTTTTCCTACTTTCTTCAGTTTAAGCTTGAATTTTGCTATAAGAAGCTGATGATCAGAGCCACAATCAGCTCCAGGTCTTGTTTTTGCTGACTGTATAGAGCTTCTTCTACCGTACAATTGCACTCATTTCACACGCTAGCAAGGTTATGCTCAAAATCCTCCAAGGCAGGCTTCAGCAATATGTGGACCGAGAACTCCCAGAAGTACAAGCTGGATTTCGAAGGGGCAGAGGAACTAGAGACCAAATTGCTAACATGCGCTGGATTATGGAGAAAGCCAGAGAGTTCCAGAAAAACATCTACTTCTGCTTCATTGAGTACGCAAAAGCCTTTGACTGTGTGGACCACAGCAAACTATGGCAAGTTCTTAAAGAAATGGGAGTGCCTGACCACCTTATCCATCTCCTGAGAAATCTATATGTGGGACAGGAAGCAACAGTTAGAACTGGATATGGAACAACTGATTGGTTCAAAATTGGGAAAGGAATACGACAAGGCTGTATATTGTCCCCCTGCTTATTTAACTTATATGCAGAATACATCATGCGGAAGGCTGGACTGGATGAATCCCAAGACGGAATTAAGATTGCCGGAAGAAATATCAACAACCTCAGATATGCAGATGATACCACTCTGATGGCAGAAAGTGAGGAGGAATTAAAGAACCTCTTAATGAGAGTGAAAGAGGAGAGCGCAAAAAATGGTCTGAAGCTCAACATCAAAAAAACGAAGATCATGGCCACTGGTCCCATCACCTCCTGGCAAATAGAAGGGGAAGATATGGAGGCAGTGACAGAGTTTACCTTCCTGGGCTCCACGATCACTGCAGATGGTGACAGCAGCCACGAAATTAAAAGACGCCTGCTTCTTGGGAGGAAAGCGATGACAAACCTAGACAGCATCTTAAAAAGCAGAGACATCACCTTGCCGACAAAGGTCCGCATTGTCAAAGCGATGGTTTTTCCAGTAGTGATGTATGGAAGTGAGAGCTGGACCATAAAGAAGGCTGACCGCCGAAGAATTGATGCTTTTGAATTGTGGTGCTGGAGGAGACTCTTGAGAGTCCCCTGGACTGCAAGGAGAACAAACCTATCCATTTTGAAGGAAATCAACCCTGAGTGTTCACTGGAAGGACAGATCCTGAAGCTGAGGCTCCAATACTTTGGCCATCTCATGAGAAGAGAAGACTCCCTGGAAAAGACCCTGATGTTGGGAAAGTGTGAAGGCAAGAGGAGAAGAGGACGACAGAGGATGAGATGGTTGGACAGTGTCATCGAAGCAACCAACATGAATTTGACCAAACTCCGGGAGGCAGTGGAAGACAGGAGGGCCTGGCGTGCTCTGGTCCATGGGGTCACGAAGAGTCGGACACGACTAAACGACTAAACAACAAAAATAGAGCTTCTTCATCTTTGGCTGCAGAGAATATAATCAATCTGATTTCGGTATTGCCCATCTGGTGATGTCCATGTGTAGAGTCGCCTCTTGTGTTGTTGGAAAAGAGTGTTTGTGATGACCAGCTTGTTCTCTTGACAAAACTCTATTAGCCTTTGCCCTGCTTCGTTTTGAACTCCAAGGCCAAACTTACCTATTGTTCCTTTTATCTCTTGACTCCCTACTTTAGCATTACAGTCCCCTATAATGAGAAGAACATCTTTCTTTGGTGTCAGTTCTAGAAGGTGTTGTAAATCTTCATAGAATTGGTCAATTTCAGCCTCTTCAGCATCCGTGGTTGGTGCATAAACTTGGATTACTGTGATGTTGAAAGGTCTGCCTTGGATTCGTATTGAAATCATTCTATCATTTTTGAGATTGTATCCCAGGACAGCTTTTCCCACTCTTTTGTTGACTATATGGGCTACTCCATTTCTTCTACGGGATTCTTGCCCACAATAGTAGATATGATAATCGTCTGAATTGAATTTGCCCATTCCCATCCATTTTAGTTCACTGACGCCCAGGATGTCAATGTTGATTCTTGCCATCTCCTGTTTGACCACATCCAGCTTACCAAGGTTCATAGATCTTACATTCCAGGTTCCTATGCAGTATTTTTCTTTGCAGCATCGGACTTTCCTTTCACTTCCAGGCACGTCCGCAGCTGAGCGTCCTTTCGGCTTTGGCCCAACCACTTCATTAGCTCTGGAGCTACTTATACTTGTCCTCCGCTCTTCCTCAGTAGCATGTTGGACGCCTTTCGACCTGAGGGGCCCATCTTCCAGCGTCATATCTTTTAGCCTTTTGTTTCTGTTCATGGGGTTTTCTTGGCAAAGATACTGGAGTGGCTTGCCAGTTCCTGCTCCAGGTGGATCGTGTTTAGTCAGAACTCTCCACTATGACCTGTCCGTCTTGGGTGTCCCTGCACGGCATAGCCCATAGCTTCTCTGAATTACTCAAGCCCCTTCACCACGACAAGGCAGCAACCTGTGAAGGGGTGATCCTTGTTACTGGCATACAATAGACCTCAAGATTATTCAGCAGTGGCAAATCAATATCCTTACTTTTTAATAATAATAATAAAGGTTTTTTTGGTTAAAAATTGTATCTGTTATATAATACCAGTCAATGTTTTTATCATTTTGATTAGTTGTGTCTGGTATTTTTGAATAATAATAATACAGATTATTATAATACAGATTATATTAAAAATAATAAGATTACAGGCGTATCTCGGTTTACAAATTTAATGCGTTCTACGGGACGTTATGTAATACGAAAAATTCGTAAAACAAAATGCCGATTACCATAGGAACGGGGGCAGCGCTATAAACCTCCAGGCACAATGCATCCTGGGGAAACTTTCTTCGTAAACCGGGAAAAAAACAGGAAAAAACGGAAAAAAAGGCATTCAATGGATTTTGCTTTGTAAACTGAAAATTATGTTAACCGAGGCGTTCGTAAACCAAGGTACCACTGTACAAAATTAGACATGGCAAAATTAGTTCACTGGTCATTATGTCTCCAAAAATCCATGGAAACATCAGGTAGAGAAGGTGTTAGAAAATTAGGAAGTCAAGATCTTGTGGGATATCCAGATCCAAACTGATAGACACTTTGAACATAACACACCAGATATAGTAGTAATAGAACAAAGAAATGTCTGTATCATTGACATTGCAAGTGCAGGAGATGCCAGAGCTGAAGTTAAAGAATTGGAAAAATTAACAAAATACGGAGATCTGGCAATCGAAACATCTTGTTTGAGGATGAAACATATCTCAGTGGTCCTCATTGTTATTGGGGCTTTGGGAACAATATCAAGAAATTTCACACAGTATTATAAGCAGTTGCAGATTTCAGAAATAACATCAACAAAGCTACAAAAATTGCACTATTATGAATAGCATACAGTATATACTACATCAATATTTAACAGATACTTAGGTTTTTGGTTACAACTTGTATCTGTTATGTAATACCAGTCAATATTTTTACAATTTTGATTGACTGTGCCTGATATTTTTTGGTGGTGGTGGTGGTGGTGGTGGTGGTGGTGGTGGTGATGATGATGATGATGATGATGATGATGATGATGATAATAATAATAATAATAATAATAATAATAATGTGTATAGCATTGATACATAGTTACAGATTCTCACTTTATTAGTTTTATTTGAAGAATATATTATCCTTGCCTATAAGGAGAGGGTATGTATTCCCAAGTCAGTGTTCTTACTTCAAGGCAGCAGAAGGAAACTCCATGGTATTCCTGCAGTCATTATGGTGCTTTGATGTCAGTGAGTTTAAAATGAGGAACTGCAGGCGCTCTGAGCACTTACTTTCTTGTCTTTCTCTTTGGGAAAGAAGAAGAAAAAATCAGAGCTGGGAAAAAGCTTTTTGTTTTGTCTTTATGTTCTCACACTCCAAGCATGTAGAAGGCATCGTAAAGTATAGAATGACAACAGGAGAGGAGTGAGGAGAAAAATGCCCATTGCATACTTCAAAACTGACGTAATACACATGGCTATTTAAAGTGTGCTAAGTCCAGGGTTTACAATTCTGAGCTGCCTCACTGCTCAGAAAAGTCACTTGGCTCCTTCAAAACACCTTTTAGATCTTTTTTCCCCTTCATATGTCACATGTGTGAAGACAGAGAACATACACAAGTGTACACAATGTTGCCGAGACTATGCAGTGAATCCGTAATACAAACATTCACACTGAAATAAAGCTTGAACCAATTTTGTGGAGAGTATTTGTACCCTGCTGCCTGTTGTAGTCTGATGCCGATGTTAGAATGTGTCTCTATAGGTGAGGACACAAAATGAAGAGGAGCACACTAGTTCTGTTGGGAATGATAATACAATTAGTCTTTCAGTGATGATGTATTGTGTTTGCCAGGTGAGGAGGAGGAGGGAAAGGTGTGAGTGAAAGAGCGAGGCATCATCTTAGGTTTCCTAGGCTCTCCTTGACATGCTTTGACATGCTGACCTAGACTGACATTTCTTTGGGTTGTCAGTGACACTTTCTCTTCCTCCTCCCACTTTTCTGTCAACCCTCTGTTGGAGAGAAGACACCTTGCCTTTGTTCCCAAGAGTCAGGAGCTACCATGCCCCTCTACATCTCCAGCAGAAATAGTTAGAACTAGGACTCCTATCCTGGTATAACATATTTCTACAATAAATAAGGTCTTATTTTCTTGACTAAGAAGTCTGGATGTGATTTTTCCCCCCCAAGAGGACTGAATCTACTAGTTGACTCAGCTGTAGTTTACTCTGCTACAAGATTCTCTTTTGAGCTTGTGGAGTGTGAGGGGCTAGGAGGCTCTCATGATGAGCCTGCAGACTTTCCAGTTTACCAGGACACCACTCACCCCACAGTCCTGACTCGGATGCCTGGAAATTTAAAAGGATACGAGATCTGATCCTGGAATTCTCTCCTCTTGTCCAGTAGCATGCCGTTACTGCCTTTACTCTTGTACTCTTACTCTCCTCAGCCCATAGTACCATACTGCATTTGCTCCTCCCTGTTTAATAAAAAATAATTCATTTAAAAGGAGAGGAAACAATTACAAATAAATCCATCCATCTGGGAAGAAAGCAACCCATACAGCCTAGCAACTATTGAATTTTTTTTTCATGTTTATTACAGTGGTCTCTAAACCAGAGGGCGTTACTGTATTTTCCCCAAAATAAAATAAACACTTTTCATTTATTTTAAATACTATTATTTCATTTTAATTATGTCTTGGACAAATAAAAAACCAGTCTTTTCCATTAGCGGATTCCTAAACTGTACAACATCAAAGGCCATATTGCCAGTCTTATGCTAAGTACATTTATCTTGCACTCACATCTGTTGTTCTGATCACTTGCATAAAAGAAATAAATTGCTAACTCTTACCAAATGATAAAAGGATGCAGATTTGTCCTAAAGCTACTTGTTTGTTTGTTTTTTGTTTCTTCCTTAGGTTAGTCAAATGCTGATCCTTCCCCAGATGATCATCGGTGACCATCTGCAGAATTACATTTGTTGCAGTATTGGAGAGCAAAGGCCGCCTGCCCTTTTAGTATGGCAAAGCGCAATGCTTATATATTGCCCCATAGCACTTAAAGCACTCTCTGGATGGTTTACAATTTAATTATGCAGGCTACAAATTGCTTCCATGCCCCAGTGAGCTGGGTACTCAATTTACTGACTTCAGAAGGATGGCAGGCTTGAGTGAACCTTGAGCCAGCTTCCTGGGATTGAACCTGGGTCATGAGCAGAGTTTTGGCTGCAGTATTGCAGTTTAAACACTGCATCACGAGGCTCCGTATCATCTTCATGAACTTGTCCCTGCTGCTCTGGGACACTAGTGTGTGAGGAACATATAGAAAGTCTGATGAGATAGGAGAGGAATGTAAGGGTTAGTGGTGATCTCCCATTTTGTAGCAGAATAGTGCAAACTAGAGGACAAGAAAGACAAAGCCAACAGAATCATAGGCAGATTAGTAGCACCACAATCAGACATATACTCTTACTCTTAGTTTATGGCTGTGGAATCAAACATGGAAGTACATTGTTACAGATAATGAGGCACTTGCAATTAGTTTTTCACAGTAATGAAGGCCTGTTACTGTTTGAGGAAAAAGATAAGATGGTGCCACTTTTCACTCCACATAAAAATGATTACTATACTGGCAGTTGAATTATTCTTTGGCACTGGTGATGGAACAGAATCCTCCACCAAACCCAAGGGCAAGCTTAAGGGGTGCAGGGCAAGCTGTGGGGATTCACTGGCACAATTGTATCCTCTAATTGCAGTGCTTCCCAAACTGTGTGCCCCAGGGCGCCAGCAGACCCAGCCAGGGGCACCCTGAAATCCTGGGAATCCTACTAAGGCTGGTTTTACCCCTCCCTTCTCCCCCCCCCCCTTGTACTGGGGGAGCCATGGCCAGTGGCCAGTAAGTCAAGGTAGCTGCGAGTCTAAAATGTTTGCAACCACTGCTCTGACACTACACCTCTAGTCCTCATCCCACATCATCTGGCAGCTACCTTACCTGGCCAAATGGTAGAGGCCGGCCCAAATGGCTGGGGCAAAGGTTGGGACTATAGAGTAGACTATATTAAGGAAGGGAGGCAAGTTCAAAAAGTCGTTGAAACATTGTCCTGTGTCCAGATTCAGGAGACAAAGTCTAAAGTCTATTTGCCAGTCATGTGAAATCCTTAACAAGCTCATGGGGTGATGGTGTTAGTGTTTGTGGAAATGATGATTGATTTATATAGCACCTTCTGTGTACACTGGATTTCTTTATATGTTATCCGTTTCCCCAGTGAAGCTTTGTTGCCTTTGTTAACCTCCTGAGAAGGATTCTACCCCACTTTGAAAACAAGTGTTTGGTAAAATCTGTGAAAGAGTTCTGGTGATCACATACCTCCAGGCTGGGTTTCAGGGCACTGGTTATAGTCCAGGTAATTGTTGTGTTTCTCTGCATCTGCAGGTGACAGCACTTGTGCTGTAGATGTCACACTGCCCAGATTGCACCAGGGCTCACTAGTGCAATATAAAGGTGTTTGTATCAGTGCTGCTCTAAACTGCAAAGACACAGAAGGCCCAGGCTCATGTGAGCACATGCACCCACCATCTCTCTCTTCAGTCTCCTCTCCTCACTCCTGGCTGTTCAGCATGCCAACACTAAGCTCACTGTGCTGTTTGATGCACAGTAGATAATGGTGCATCAGTATCACAGTGTGTAAGTCTTCTTGTTGCACAAGCCCAGGCAGCAGTAATGAAAGATCCAGGAACATTTCTGTATTTTTCAGGATGGAAAACAGAGTCATGGTAGAGACATGTGTGAAGTGTGTCTATCTGAACATTATGAAGAAAGGGGGTGGGGTTGTTTTATGGTGGATACACAGAATTGTCACACTGATCAGCACAGTATATCTTTGTATCTATGTGGACATTATATTATGGGCAGAGTTTTATTAGTTAGTTACACTAGTGTAAATGCAATGGCAAAATACTTCCTATCTGATGAGTTGCTACTTATATCCTTCATCATGATGAGCCCACTTGATGAGGGATACAAACGGGGACTTGTAAATCAGTGGAGATTTGCTGCTGCGGTTTGGGCCGTTGGACTTAGGCTGGCATAATTAACCAACAAGGTTCTGCCCTATATCTTTTGGTTCAGAAATAAAAGTGATGGTCACATCATCATCTAGACTTCCAAAAAAGTAATACTTGCATCAGCTCTGAGTTGGAAAAGATCACTTTAGTTCCATGGGAGATAATTCTCCCCTAGGCTTGTGATGATTTGAAGACACATTTTTATTTGCATTGCTGTTTGGTCCTACATAGCCCAATTGAAATGTAACTAGGCAAAAATGAGGAAAGAAAGTCTATGACAAAACTGATAAATCAATAAACTAATCAATATGCATGGCTATGGCCAAATTTGTTTCCTAAGCAGTTTCTTTTTATTGCTCTTTAATATGCATGTCTTTCCTCATTGCATCTGGGGTCTAAATGTGTCTGTGCATCATACAGTGAATGGTAATATGGCACAGGGATTGGAAGGAAAACAAAGACTGCTATCTTCTTTTTAAAAGGCACCTAATCCCAATAAACTTATATTAGACAAGGATATTTATAGTCTTTATCAGCCCCAGAGTGGGTAAGTACCAAAGAGAATAGATAAAGTCAAAGAAAGAATCATTTCATTTTCATTTGGAGTTGGATTTAACTCAAATGCCAGGTATGACATTCATAAGCCCTAGCTAGATCCTTCCAAACAGTGGCTCACCTTACATATGGCAGCAGCACACCTGTTGTTTGCATCCAAAGTGGGCAACACCCGGCCCACGGGCTACATATAAGCATTCCACCTGGTCTTCTATCCCCTGTGTGTTATGTGCCATCAAGTAGGAACCTACTTATAGTGATGTTAATAGAGTCGGCAAGGTAAATGAGATATTTAAGGAATGGCTTTACCAGTGCCAACACCCCTGGTGAGTTCCCATGGCCAAGAAGGATCCAAACCCTAGTCTTTTGAGTTTTAGTCCTTTTCTCTAGCCACTACATCATGCTGGATAGCTGTTGCATCCTTTGGCGTCCTTGTTTCTACATCTACTATTTCAGAAAAAGGTACAAGGGAAGACAGTACAGTAGAGGTGTCTCTGTAGTCCTTGGCAAATTTGCCCCCCAGAACCACTGGAAATTTCTCACCCAAGCCAGTTTACACCCATGTCTTATAGGATTGTGACTGTGCTGCTCGTGTTTGCGCTGAATGCTGCCTTTGATTCTTGAGGGATCCTTGGGGCTGTATGGGCCTGGTCAGGGTGAAATAAGTGACATTGGCAGGGGGAGGATTTGTGGTTCCCAAGATGTTGCTGGACTGTACCTCTGATCAGTCCTAGCCACGGTCAGTCTTGAGGGATGGTGTGAACTGAATTGCTGCTCAACATCTGGAAAGTCACATGTTTGCATCCATATGTTATGAAAAAAAGTCGATAAACATTTTATGGATGGATAACAATCACATTATTGGAAGTGAACATCTTATAATTTCTTCTCTTCTGCCCCTTCCCCACTACCTGTGCTTAGCCTTAATTTATAGATGCCCCGCCCACATTATGCAAGCACATTCAGAAGCCTCCCTTGCGCCTTCATCCTTTTCTTCGTCAAATAATAGTTCTGATTATTTTGTCTGAATGACCCACTCCTTCTCTGTTGCTGCTGAGGTGACCAGTCCATTAATGTTTTAAGTAACTTGATGTCCATTGCACTCATAATAGTCAATCCAAAGAAGAAATACCAGGAGAAGTTTTGCAGCCTCTGGGCCCACTGTAGAAGATAATAAGTTCTTTCAAAAACAATAACAGAAGAAAGCAAAAAAAAAAGCAAAGCGTGCTGCTTATATACCGCCCCATAGCGCTTCAAGCACTCTCTGGGCGGTTTACAAGTTAATTATGCAGGCTACACATTGCCCCCCCAGCAAGCTGGGTACTCATTTTACTGACCTCGGAAGGATAGAAGGCTGAGTCAACCTTGAGCCGGCTACCTGGGATTGAACCCCAGGTCGTGAGCACAGTTTGGCTGCAGTACAGCAGTTTAACCACTGCGCCACGAGGCTCTTGAACAAGAACAAGTCTATAGTGAAATTTAAATTTTGGGACTGCAGGATGCCATTCAGAAAGAAAAGAATGAACCTGATTTATTTGATATTTACACAGACGATTGAAAAAATTCCCTTATGTCCCATACTCCCTTGGCCAGGAATGTGATGTTTTCTACAAATCAAAGTTTCCTATATGTGTTGTTTTGTTTTCTACATTTATTTTTCCCTGCAGAACATTTTCTAGTTCTGGCATTGTGTGGGAGATAGTTATTATAGGTGTGGGTGGGGGAAGGGGGAGCATATATAAAGTTTTATATCCCCGAACAGTGTGGTTCCTCCCCCCCCCCTTTTGTTTCCTTCATGGATCTACAAATGAACTTCATTTTGTTACATTTGTAATCTTTCGCTTAATTTTAATGTGCTGTTTCTGGGAGCTGAAACACAGAATCCTTACACCTTTTCATTCACGGGAATTCCACTTACATATGTCCCCCAAAGTATTATTTTAGAAATAGCTGCACCTTTCATCTCTGGTTTCTCTTCAGATCATATAAACCAGGGGTGAAAAAGAGCTTTAAACAGATTGTTGTACTTTACACTTGCTAGTAATACACTTTAATGTGGAATATGGGTGTTTTTTGCCTAGCACGTCTACTCTCTTCTCAAAAGTGGACCTCTAGTGAGACACTTCATTGAAAATAAAAAAAAGGGGGGAGCTATGTGGTTGATACAAATGCAAGAGTAGGTGATAGGCAATACCTTTATAGACTACTAATAAAAAACATAAAAAAACATACAATATGCGAACTTTAAATGGATGACGTCTTCAAAAGAAGGATTGTCCTCTGACCATTGGGCCACACTCATCCCTAAATAGAACTGTTTGGGAAGTTGGTGATGGTGGTTTTAACATCTAAGGCACCACCCATTTTATTCTATTTCCCTCCTGTCTTCAGTTGTACATTTTTGGTAGCATGGACACATTTCATAATAATAATATTATAATAATAATATTTATTTATATTGCACTCTATACCGATATATAACAATATATAAAGGTAAAGGTACAGGTAAAGGTGAAGGTTCCCCTTGACAAATGTCCAGTCGTGTCCGACTCTAGGGGGCGATGCTCATCCCCGTTTCCAAGCCGTAGAGCCAGCGTTTGTCCGTAGACAGTTCCCGTGGTCACGTGGCCAGCATGACTAGACACGGAACGCCGTTACCTTCCCACCGTGGTGGTACCTATTTATCTACTTGCATTTGCATGCTTTCGAACTGCTAGGTTGGCAGGAGCTGGGACAAGCGACGGGAGCTCACTCCGTCACATGGATTCGATCTTATGACTGCTGGTCTTCCGACCTTGCAGCACAGAGGCTTCTGAGGTTTAACCCGCAGCACCACCACGTCCCTTAACAATATATAACAATATAATAATTGAAGTACAGTAATTCTATCCCAATAATTGCCTATTTCCATGGTCAAACTCTATGGTTCCAGGTTAAACAAGTAGGTTTTTAGGTCTCGTTTGAAATTGTCCAACTCTAGTTCCACGCGAATGTATTGCAGAAGGGAATTCTATAATTTTGGGGTCAGATGAGAACATTTGTGTTGCCTATGTAATTTTGGTGTGAATTACATAGGCAATGGTGTGAAATAAGACCCCAAAGTTTTACTTGATTCTTACCAAAGCCAGCAGCTGATTTCCCCAGTTATATCTTGAATATGCATCATAGCCACCTCTGTCTCTCTCTGCCTGAAGAAGGGGAACAAAAATAAGAAAATCTGTGTCCTGTAAGTAGTGAAGAAGCCAAGCAGGGGGCCAGATCTCCCAAGAAATGTATCTCATATGAATATATGGAAATCAGAGTCCCATTTCTGCAAATGTTTATATGGACCATGTCCCGTGGGAAAGATCTCTGACTTTTCCCCTCAAGTCAGCATTTGTTCTTCATCATTACCCCAAATATACAAGATACTTATTGACTGCATAAGGAAGCTGTAGAGCAGAATGGTGTCAGCTTCCCAAGGCTACTACCCTAGACTTGTTGCCAAGAAGATTGATTGATTATTTTTTATATCATGCTAATATATATATATTTTGCTGTCTTCGTGTTTTCTTCACCTTTAAATTCTACTCTGACTTTAATTAAAGTAGCTAGTCAGGTTTTCCCAAGCTGCCAAAGCTATAGTAATAACTTTTATCAGTCCACAAGACAAATCAATAGCTCCATGCTATGGCACTTTGGGGAATTAGTGCATTTGGATAAAAGTTGCTCAAAGTTTTATTGAATTTATGTTGTTCTAGTTATCAAATACAACTAATTTAAGTTCAGTTTGATAACTTCACAAGCACGTTCACTCAGCTTATTGGAGGTCTTGGAATATTAGACTTGCATTAGCAGAACAAAATGCATTCTTAATTTTTAGAATGTACTGAACAGCATATTGATGCTTATGCCTTGATTCATCACCTGAAATACTCATACACAAGAACTGATGCATGTATATAACTCTGCTGCCAGAAGATTCATCCTTTTAAAAATAATTATTACCTGGGTTTGTTTAAAGCTGCAGAAGGGTTTTTCCTGATAAGCGGGATGAAGGGATGGCTCACTTGAAATTTGATACACATAAGGTCTTGATCTTGGGTTAAGGCCTTAAGCCTACTGATTCTTTGGAAAAAATAGAAATTTAAGGTAAGTATAGAGGACTGTCCAAAGAGATTTTTTTTTGGTTAACAAATAATCTCTCTCCTCTCTTTATCTCTTGATCTATATATAGAAAACAACAACAAAAAAGGAGGAGAAACCCACAAGTAATCACATGATATGTTCCTTGAATGAGTATCATATACCACAGTGGCTATAATCCAGCCCACAAGGTACTCATACTTAAGGCCCACTGAAATCAATGGGACTCAAATTGCATAACTGGGGGATGGATGGATGGCTGCCAGAGGAAGCAATAAAATATTTTTTGTTTTGACATCAGACGTAATTTTTCCAGCCTGTCAATGCAATGGTGATGGGAAGCCTTTGCATGTGAAGTGATCATAATGTTTATGACAAGACTAGTAGGAGATGTGCTTTACTGTGTATATTTGCTTAGTTGGAAAGAGCTTTGTGTGGAAAAATCAGTGACAATTTTACAATTATCTCCCCCAGCGTATATTTGAGTTAAGCACAATAGAGTTTAAATTCCTTTATTTCATACCAACTTGGGTATTGTTGTAACAGTGGAAAGAATCCTGTTCATTTCTTCCACTCATGGCAGTTTGTTGTGTGAGTAGCTGGACAGGTTACGAACGTCAGCAGGGAGATACTCAGTGATACCTTGCTGCATGAGCTTGGAAGTGGTTCAGTTGCTCACACAATAGATTGTTGCATGAGCAGATGGAATGAACAGAATTCTGTCCAGCAATAATACTTTAAATATGAGATTGAGGAAAAAAATACAAAGGATGATATAAACACCTACAAATGAAACAAAACAAAAGAAAAACAATAAGCACCAAGAATATTTTTTTTTAAATGCTCCTCATCCATCAACCAACCAATCAATCAGTTTATAATTTATAACATTAAAAAAAGGATTAATGCTGGTTTACAAAAGTCTGATGACATGTTTGCAAAAGTGATCAGTGGAAAGAAATTTATCTCTCTTACCAGTATTCTCATTTGTTTTCAGTTTTCAGGTAAATTTCTCTGAAACAGTGGCTGCCAATCCAATCCTCAACTTGCAGGATTTTTTCTTTTTCTATTTTCCAGTGACCTTGAAATTATTTTGATAACAGTTGTAGAATGAAAAAGTGGCTAGGTCACAAAATGGACCATATCAAGGAACATCAAATAATCAGCATCTCCCTTCATCTGCCTCTCCCCCCCCCCCCCGGATTTATATCCAAAGAGGTATCAGAACATACTTTCCAAATCAAAGCAGACTAAATTGTGTTCTATTTCAAGACCACAATCATAGGCAAATGTATGTGGGACTTACTTTCAAGTACACCCCAAATCGTATTGGGTTGCAAAATATGTAAACTTTCTTTACTAATAAAAGAAACCCAGCCATCGCAACATTCTTGAAAATATATTGCTTCATCATGTTTGCCAACCACATTTCATCAAAGATTTCCTAACATTAAGTAGAATGTTTCCTCTAAAACTGGTCTCCAATAGCATCAGCATTAACTAGATGGTTGCAGGGCATTGTGGGTTTCAGAGAATACCAGCAGATGAAAGCATGAATTCTGAGAAAATGGGAGTAATCCATTCTTCACCACTAATATCTGTATATCAATGTGTGGCCCATCTGTTTGGCATCAAACTAAGATAGCTTTCTCCTGGTTTTGTTAGGGGGGTTTTTTCCCCCAAAAAGAAAAAGGCTATGTTTAAACAAATAACCATCTTCCCAATGAGCAGTTGCTTTTGGTATTTTGTATGTAAACTGATGTAGGTTTCAAGTGGGTTTTAGTTGGATGAAATATATTACATTTCATTATATCCTTAAGTACTATAGATGTATATTGAGAAGCAAGCTTTTCATTCAATAGCTTATATAAATAATTATCTTTTTTTATCAGTTGATGTTTCAGCAAACAGCTTTCAATTTTTCTTCATTTTGGTTAACCAGAAAAATATCAGCCTTTGAAAATGGTAGTAGCATAAATAGAACATACATCCAATTGGAAATATTTATTAAAGATGTTTTTCTATATAAGGAATTGCTAGTGAGCTATGACATCATAAACTTGAACCAGATGAAGCATTAACTCCTTTCCTTAAAATGACATGCTGGTTTTCAATAGTAAATATAATTTTGAATATGGTTTCTTAGCTATCTAATCTGTCCTAAAATGTACAGCACTGTGGCAAGTTAAGAAGTATTTTGCTGAAATACATTAAGCCTATTCTGTTTTGGAACGACAGGGTTCTTCTCTACCAGACGAATTATCATTTCAAAGACTGTGTTAATGGATTGTTGCTTCTCATTAGCCATCTCTTCTACTCCTCCTCCTCCAGATGTTAAATAGAAAATGAGGCCTGATATGTCAGTACTGTATTTCTTCTCTTTCCTTTTTCATGTATATCCACATGCTCTTGAACATACATGTATCCATAATTTCAAATGACAACAGACTGAGTCAAAACAGATGTTTGCCCCCCCCCCCCCTTTTCTGTGGAATTATATGTGCATGTACGCCTGTGTAATTTTTACATAAAGGGAATCTAAAGATTACGGCTATCTAGAGAAATGTTTTATTATTTCACAGATACACATTCAGGTTCATCTGTAGATGAAGCACTCACAATAATAATAACTTCCACATCCTCACTGTTGCATTCTGGTCCTATAGAAGAACCTTCTCTTCTTTGGGCCTAGCAGTCATCCCAGTACTTGCTATTGTCTGTACTACTTAGGTGCTGAAATGGAAGTATTTTGGAATTGTATAATACCACAAAATATTTGACTCAAAGAGTCGTTTATACTAGATTACAATCACACACACAGAGAGAGACACATGTTTCAGATTCCTGGATGCATTTAACACCCAGAGTGTTTCAGATACGTAGTGTCTTATACTATGACTCTGCTAAATGAAAGTTTTAGCATTGCTTAAGCTTTGATTTGTGAGACTCCAAGAGTTAAACAAGGCTTGAAACACTTACTTTGTTTAGCAGTGGTCCCAGAATCCCCAGGCTAGTGTGTCCAGAACATTGACCTCTGACATCTGTAACCCCTCCCCCACCAGCTATTACCTGCTCATTCCTAGGTGTCATGTGTCATGTATATTTAACTTCTGATTATAATAGCATCTGTGGAATTAGTCAAAAATAAGAAAACTGCCTTTTGGAATAAATTGGGTGTGGTTTTCTCATCTGGGGGTGAAATCAAGTTTTATTTTTTAAAATACCTTGTTAATTATGCAAATATACATTTATACTTGGTTATAAAGCAACATTCTTGTTATCATAGCTGGTCAGGGTACAAATTCAAAAGGCACAACCCAGATTGAAAATACTTTAACAATGTAGTAATATACATGTTTATGCAGGATTAATTGGGGTTTACTAAAGGGTAAGGAGATTCAGAACTGTGGCTTTATCTGTGTTTGTACCCCACCTTTCTTTATCCAAAAGAGTGGGTAAATGGGGTAAGAAAAGAGGCCACACCCCATTGCATAAGTTATGAAGATAACTTCATACCTCAGTTTCTTGTTGTGCTGCTAGAAATGCTGCAAGAAAAATGCTTTTTAAATTCACATTAAACAGGGATTAATTACTGATATTGAGCAGATGTGACAAGTGTTAAATCATTGTTGTTATGTCTTGTCACCTTTCTGACAGTTCAAGGATTCAAATCAACCCTTGGTTTTTGGTCAGATCAGTGTGGGTGCTACTAGGGTAACAATATGTGAAGTCACTACACAGCCTATTTAAACTCTAATTAGTTACAATCTTAGCTAGGGTAAGCCTCATTAAATAAAAACCGTATGGTCTGATTAGCTTACACTTAAAAGTCATGTTAATAATGGTTCATGAATTCTGATGAGTGCTTGGGAATTAATTTTGGACACACCTAATGTGCTACATAATCAACACATTCATCCCTTGGGTATGTTGAGACCAAAAGGGAATGCACAGTATTTTCCTTTCTTCTTTTCTGGCCATGCACAAAGAATCTCAAAGGGTATTGAGATTCTGCAATGCTGTCAAACTTTGACTGAAAAATGTATCACATTATTAGAAAATATATTTACTTTCTTTAGAGTTTTGGCACCTTGGAGAAAGCCAGTTTCAGCAGTAGCAACAGCAGCATAAGCACAAAAAGGCATAACAGCAGCATCTTTGCACAGTGGCCAATCAGATGCTCATTGGAAGTCCACCACCAAGACATGAGCCAACAGCTTATGACCTCTAGTGACTGGCATTCAGAAGGATGTCACCTCTGACACTGAAATCTTTAGTAACACTGAGGCAATTCAGAGTGACTATGACTTGCAGTCACCATTCATGGATTTGGTTACAATTCCATTTTAAAGCCTTCCAAGTAGGTGGCCAACACTACATTCTGTGGTGGTAATTTGCACATTTTAATCCATCATCCCTCACCCATTGATTCTTCTGACAAAAGCTGATGGGACCCAACAACAACTGAAGGGCCACAAGTTGCCTTACTCTCATGTATAGCCATTATGATATCGACAGTTTTATTTTTAGTTAATTCCTAAATGATCCCCTATGTAGAATTTGCTTTTATCACATTAGGTCAATGTTTCCATTAAGCTATTCACCACAGTTCTAAGATGTCTTTCCATGGCAGAGGTATGATGTGGTTAACTGATGAAAAAATGAGTCAGCCTTTGAATTTTCCCTTCTGTGATGTCACTTTGTAAATAGTAGTGAGCACAAAAGGGTGTCCTGTAGACCATCCTGACTGTTGAATGGGTATTGTTAACATTCAGGCTGACCTTTTTTATGTAAAGCTTGGCATCTTTCTTCCTGAAGATAATGTGGGCATGATATTGAGCCCCAATATTGGTCCATTTCCTTGTGTTTTGAATCTTGGATACAGATGCAAAATATCCTACAGTCCTAAACTGGAGTCTTTTTAAAGAACTGAATGATTCATTGAGTATTCTTGCATTTCTGTTTGTGCTTCCCAGTGTCCAACAAGGACTTATTTAAACGCTGCTCATCCCATTATTCATGAAAACTGACATGCTTGAAACAGATAGAATTCTTGAGTTTTTAATAGTTTAGAGTACATAGAAATAACTTCACATATATTATGATTTATAGCATTGAAGTTAGGATGCAGTGCTCACACAGATTAGACATGATGAATAGATACATCAGAAAAAACAATGTATGACTCATACTCAAGTCTGCATTTTTTCTTCAGTTTGTAAGTGTGCATGCTTTTAGAGACTAGAACATGGTAGATGAAAAGAAGAAGGAACGATGACACCTTAGGCTTAAACAAGAAAAAGATTCTTGTACAGTAATATTTTGAAGTCTCATTCACATGAGTGTTGACAAGTGAGTGGGTTCTTCAACAAAATGTTGATGCTGCAACAAAATGTTACTGCTAGGGATGTGCATGAAGGAAACTTTTGTTCCTGTTTAGGTTCAGTTTCTTTCCAAGGGTACCTGTTTTGTTTTCATTTTTGGGAGGAAAACACTGCACTCTTTGTTTATCAGTAAACTGAATGCCTCTTTTGGGTCATTTTGCTCCATTTCCACACACACCCGTAGTTTTTCAGTCTAACAAAGCATTAAAGTTTGATCCTGATGGCAATGGCTGTGAAGCAACGAGAGGAAAGGGAAAGAATGGGGCAGGTGGGCATGCTAAGGAGGTGCATGGTGCACTCAGGCAAGGAGACAGAAGGGAAGGAGAAGAGGCAATCTCACAAAAGAAATCTGGTATTTTTGTGATCCTCTCTTTAGTTAAACCAACTGAATCAGATTTCAGAGGTTCTCTACTAGAAGAAAAGAAGCTATGTGGCCTATTGGAAACTATTGAAAGCATCCAATAATAAAAGTAAGGGTATCTCTTAGATTTAGTGACGGGTGAGTACAATAGAAGGGGCAACATGCAGAGTTTGGAAAAGTAAATTATATGGACCACAGATTGGGAGACTGTGGGATCTGAACTCAAGAAGTAACTTTCAAGCTCTGGCAACTACCCATCATAATGGATATGCTCTGGGAGGCTCACAGACAAGAAGACTTAGTCTCCTTTTCCACACTTATATCTTTTTCTGAACCCCAGAGATTTTCTAGAGAAGTAAAGGGCAGCCCAGAGTGGTTTCCAGATTAGTTTGTCTTTATGTTGTGATATCTTTGAGAAGTCTTGTGAAGAAACCTCAGACATTCTGGCTGTACAAAACCAACCAGGTGAAGAAAAGCAAGACAGTGATAATGATATTTTGTTCCGAGTGTGCCCCACACAGACATTGTTTTCAATGTCTTTCATTTTCAACTTCTTCACCTTCTTCAGAGGTAGTTGGGTAAGTCTCATTTTAAAAAGAGGAAGAAACCAGAGTATAGTGAGGCAGTTAAAAAAAAGAGTCTTGTCGACTCTTAGGACTGACAGATTTATTTTACCACAAACTTCCATGGATTACTGTCCACTTCCTGTGATGCAATCTGATCAGGTGCACTGCAAATTGAAAGCAATCCACATGCCCTAGTTGCATCTCAGCTGGATTACTGTAACCTCCTGTATGTGGAACTACCTTTGGAAAGCGTTTGGAACTCCAGATAGTCCGAAATACCACAGCCAGAATGCTAACTGGAGCTGATTACAGGGATCATATAACTCCCCTGTTGCAGCAGCTCCACTGACTTCTGATCCATTTCCAGGCACAATTCAAAGTGCTGGTTTTAACCTGTAAAGCCCTAAATGGCCTGGGTCCAAGCTATCTGAAAGGCTGCATCTCCCTCTGTGAGCTTGCCCTGATGGAAGATCACCAGGGGAGGCCTTTCTCTCTCGGTTCCACCACCCTCACAGGCGCACTTGGTGGAGACACAGAAGAGGGCCTTCTCCGTTGCTGCTCCCAGACTCTGGAACTCCCTCCCAGGGGAAACTAGGTTGGCCCCATCTTTGCTGTCCTTCTGCAAGCAGGTGAAGACCTTTCTCTTCAGGGAGGCTTTTCCTTAGTGACTGGCCATCTGAGAGGGGTTTTAAAATGGATTATTGTGCCCTATTGCTTTTAAATATCTTTTTAGTATTGATTTTATTTACTGTTTTTTAATATACATGTTTAATTCTTTTTGAATATTTGTATATGTACTGTTTTTAGCTTTTAAATATTGTCTTTTTAATGATGTAACCCATTTGGGTCCTTTGATCTGCTGCTCCGTCTGTCACCTGGTCTTCTCCACCTCTGCTTTGGTCTCCTTTATGTCCCTTGTCTGTTATTCCAAAAATGTCTTGCTGTTCTTCTTATTTCAGCTTCCTCCTCATTCCTCTCTGCACAGATAGCTAAGAATAGCTGCTGTCAGCCAGCCTTTATGGCCCATTCTGTGAACAGCTAACTTTGCACACCATCCTCTTTGCCTTCCAATTCAATCCCTGTTCTTTCCAGCCTCCATAAAGTGCTATTCACTTTGCCAGTTGATAAAGATGTACACAAAAGTTAGTACAATCAACACCAAGTGTCAAAAGTACAGACTTGTGTAAAGAAAGGGACTTCTACAACTCTGTCTTTTCTTGAAGAAATTATGTTCTGCTATTATGAAGAAAATCGATGACACACACTCAGTAAGGAACATTTTACTACTAAATCAATTCCTAGCTTGTTGCAGCATTGTCTAGAATATATTAGATTTTTGTCTGACTCAGGGGTCACGGATCCCTTCACAACTAAAGAAGTCTGCCATAAAATGACCAAGGGACTGAATGATGTATAAAAGTGCCGGAAAGGTCTTTTGAAAAGGAATTTCTTCTGTAGAATTGGAACAAGAACTATGACAACAACAGCAGTGACAACAATGATGATGATGACAGACCAAGCGATTATTTTTAAACTAGTAAGCAAGATGACGGCTTTTCAACACATGCATACTTCCTTTGTATTTGGAATTTTTGAGATGGTGTGGAAGAAATATGGGTAGAAGAACATTTAGAATAGGCTAACTTTAACAAGCCATCAGGAAACATATGATAATTGTCTACTCAAATACTGAAGAAAGAATGAGGAATTCTTGGTGGTACAGTAGGACCTCCATATCTGTGAGGGATCGGTTCCACAATCTATTGTGGATGCCTGAAACTATGGATATGAGGGAACCCTATATGCAACATACAGGAGAGCTGGACAAAGGCCACAAGAGTGCACCTTTGTGTAAGTGGAACCACAGATACTGATTCTGCGAATACGAGGGTATTTGCAGAATCGAAAGCTAGCATAATGGTTTCAGTAAGTAGTGGCCATCAATCTAAACTAATTACAAGACTGTTAATATGAAGAGGTATTCTCCTATAACAATGAAATACAGAGAATACTTCAGTGTATGGACAAACTAAGGATGGGGGGATCTGGGAGATCTTTACCTGTTTTTGCAAGAAATGGTGCTGTTCTCCTGTTTGAGAGTAAGATATTCACAGATACACATTGAGTAATTCTTGTGCTCATGCCCAGTTGATTAAAAGTTGGTGTGGATGTTTCCTTAGTTTTTAAATTGCATTCTTATGGTTGAATTGGGAGTGAAGAATTAGAATACAACCCTTTACTTGCCTACTCAGAGTAAGTTCTACTGAGTTCAATGAGTCTTACTTTCAAGTAAGTGGATAAAACTGAAACCTTAATTAATCGTGAGTATTTAATGAGGGAGGAGGTCATCATAATGCAAACTAACATTGCAATTTATGTAACAAACAGAGGCTGCGGTCATACTGGCAATAAGAACCACATTTAAGCATCATTTAAATCGATTTAGATTTTATCATTCATGCAGTACAAGGGTGAAATTATGTATATGGGCCGCAAAGTGAATTTTTTTTTTTTCCAACTGGCCGGCAGAGGCTTTTAAAAATACCTTGCTTCTAAAACCAATTCAATTCAATGCAGTTTTGTGGATGTGAATGCTCCTGTCTTTTTAATTTGTTCCTATGTGGATTTGGGGGGGGGGGGCACAGAGGCACCACTGTTTTTCCTTTTAATTTTAAAAAAAATTATTTCTCAAAATGTTTATCATTGCATCACTTCATCAATATATTTGGCGTTCCAACCACCTACCCCATTCTCTCCATTTGGACAATGAAGGAGCTGGCAGAGCAGCAGAAGACCAGCGAGTGCCGAGCGGGTGTGCCTGGATCCAAAGGACAACCTGCACACCAGGAGCATTTGCCCTGCAAAGCAGGCCTTCCCCATTCTCCTTTTTCCCCTCATTTATCGGTCACCTCTCTGGCGTTTCCCCCATGGTTTCTAGTGACTATTATGACACCAGGTGGCACCTCCTTGACACTGAATTTATTGCTGAATCACTTATTTTTATTCTGAAAAAAAAATCAAAACCTTTAAGAACAGTGTGCTCCTAAAACAGAAATGAAATTGGTGGATTTTAGCAGTGTAGATGCCAAAACTGGTTTAAATCACCAAAATTAAATCGATTTCCATTCAGTGCATGTGAACATGGCCACTAGTTTATACACCATGTGAATTGAACCTGATTTTTTCAAAGTCTGAGCACAAATCAATTCAAATTGCCAGTGTGACCACAACCTCAGTTCATATAGTTAAAAAAAGTCTAAGCAAAGTGTGCTGCTTATATTCTGCTCCATAGCACTTAAAGCACTCTCAGGGCGGTTTACAATTTAAATATGCAGGCTCCACCTCCCTTCCCAGTGTGTTGGTTACTCAATTTACCGATTGCAGAAGGATGGATGGTTTAGTCAACCTTGACCCAGTTGAGTCCGGAAACGAACTCAGGTTGTGAGTCGAGTCTTGATTGCAGTACTGCAATTTATCCACTGCACCACGAGGCAAATAGTTCACACAAAAAAATGGGTCAAATATTTCTAATCAATTTGGCTACCTTATGAGTGCAGACATACGTCATACCAGAAGTAAAGGATAAACAATATTGGGGTTGAGATAAGATGCATATATCTGAATGAGTTTTCATGAGGAGGAAAGAACAGAAATAACTGTTATCATATCTGAAAGCTTCCGTTCCTGTTAGCATCATAAAAGTAAGCACAGACACCTCTGTCCTTTTCAGTCTCCCTTTCAAAATAATTCAAGTCTGATCAGACATCAAGGCATTTTCTTTGTAGGCTTCCAGCAGGACTTGCATCCAAGTAAGTGCACTGAGTTGGAGTCTATTTTTGTCAACACAAGCTATCTCCTTTTGTCCTTTAGGATTCTTCTCATGTTGGAGCTTTAGATTCCCATTGAGTGTTCCAGCTTTCAGGCACGTTGGATAAAAGGCCTTTGAGGCACTTTGGACAAGTCTCCCCCTTTCTTTGCTCTTGCGTCCTGTGGCGTGTTCTTCTCCTCTGGCCCTCCAATTCCTCATCTGTATGTGAAATATTTAGAATTTGAGTCAGACTTGAACTCCAATTCTATTTGGAGGCAGCTAAATAACACTGTGATATCAGAATTAATAAAGTGGAACAAATTAACAGACAGTGTCTTCAATGCAGAAATATCAAAATGGGTGCTACCCAAGTGGCCCCCAGAAGATTTAGGCTGCTTGCAATCCTAAGGACATTTACCTAGAAGTCAGCCCCAGTGAACTTGGTGGGACTTGCTTCTAATAGAGTGAATGAGATACACAATATGTTCTTAAGGAGCAAATACTAGTTTAAGAAAAACAAAGAAAATAAGCCTTATTATATGACCCCAACAATATTCCCTGAGAGTCAAAATGCATGAAATCTACATGAGCAACCTATATATAGTGTCTGATATAGAACATGGAAGTACCACCATCCTGAGGCAAAGACCACCTCTCCCCAAGATTAGTTTCTATTAATTTAAAATCTCTTCACTTTGCACTGTAAGGCTAGTCAAATGAAGGCACTCAGGTTTTCATTCATTCGGTATAATGTCTACAGATGTATCATGGTATCACTTTCAATGTTCCATGAAGCTTACTCCGTGGAAAAGTGTTCACAGAATTGCAGTTGCTTAGCAGTGGAAACTGTTGCACATTTACTGAGAAATAAATCCCACTTACTCCAGTGCAGAAGTTAATTACATATATAGACCGTCTTTTCTCAAAATATTTTATTTGTTTTCCTGTAAACATATGTATTTTTCTGGATATACTTTATGTGGAGGGAGGGAGGCAGTGATTAAAAGACACAGCTATGTAACTGGGAGTAAGTCCCCCTGGTGCAGTGGCTAAACCGCAGTACTGCAGTCAAAGATTCTGCTGGGGTGGGGGAGGTGGAGCCTGCATAATTAAATTGTAAACCATCTCAAGAGAGCTTTAAGCACTATGGGGCAGTATATAAGCTGCACACTTTGCTTTTTTGCTTTGCTTACTCTTTAGTTTTATACCATCTCAGTCTGATGAAGAGTTCCGTAAGAACTCGGAAGTTCACCTTGTTTGCAACTTTTTATTGACCCTACCAAAGTGCTACCCAAGCCGTAACTTTGTTTTTAGAGATGGGTCACATGGCTACATTTCCCCTTTGTTGGAAGTACAATGAATAAGCTACATGGGGAGAAGAAGCCCTTCCTTGAGACTACACAGCACTGAGAACTCCATCTCATTCAACTGTGAGGGGAGCCTTTCCATGAGACTACTCTGCAATAAAGATTCCCCCAGGTATGAGTACCAGTTTCGCTTTTATTGAATGTCTAATCTCTGGATGAGACTGATTATCTAACTTCATTTCAATCTAGCTTCAGGCCTGGTTATAGGACAGAGACTGCTTTGGTTGCCTTGGTGGATGACCTACACCAGGAACTGGATAGAGGGAGTGTGTCCCTGTCAGTTCTGATGGAGCTCTCAATACCATTGGCCATCGTACGGTATTCTTCTGGCCCATCTCTCTGGGATGGGACTCAGAGGCACTGTTTTATGGTGGCTACAGTCGTTCTTGGAGGAGAGAACCCAGAAAGTGGTGCCTGTGAGGTCACACAGGGTTCTGTTTTATCTCCTATGTTATTTAACATCTACATGAAACTGCTTGGAGAGATTGCCTGGGGTTTTGGGGTTCGGTGTCACCAGTATGCAAATGACACCCAACTCTCTCCCTCCTTTCCATCTAAATCTGAGGAAGCTGTTTTGATTCTATATCAGTGCTTGGTGTTAGGAATGGACTAGATGAAAGTGAATAAACTGAAATTTAATCCAGACAAGACAAAGGTGCTCTTGGTCAGTCAAAATATAGTTCAGGGAATAGGGATCCAGCCTGTATTGGCTGAGGTTGCACTCCCCCTGAAAACACATGTGCACAACTTGGATGTGCTCCTGGATTCATCCCTGAGCCTGGATGCCCAGGTTTCAGCAGTGACCAGGAGTGCATTTGCCCAGTTATAACCAGTGCAGCAGCTGCACCTGTTCCTGGAAATGTCTGATCTGGTCAAGGTGACACATACTTTAGTTTACAAGTTATATCTTCGCTGGATTACTGCAACATGCTCTACATGCAGCTGCCTTTGGAAAGTGTTGGAAACTTTAGTGGGTCCTAAACGTTGCAGTCAGCTTGTTAACTGGGGCTGGTTACATGGATCACATAGCTCTCCTGTTATAGCAGCTCCACTGGCTGTCAGTCTGTTCTGGGAAGAATTCAGAAGTGATGGTTCTAACCTATAAAGCCATAATCAGCTTGGGTCCAAACTATCTAAAAGACCACATCTCCTTCTATGCCTGAGTGGGGTTTTCAAACGGATGGTTGTACTTTACTGCTTTGAGTGTGTTCTGGTGTTGCTTTTGTTTACTAGTTTTTAGTGTGGCATTTGTTTGATCCCTTTTAGTATTTGCATACTTACTACTTTTAGCTTCAGATATTGTCTTTTAATGATGTAAGCCACCTTGGATCCTTTTACGGAGAAAGGTCAGAATGGCTGTTTTAACATCCCACTGGTTTGCTTACCACAGGGAAAAGAGCAGCATGGAGGGGTGGGGAATTTCACAGAATATGCTAACACTTATTTAAATGCTACATGAAGACTAGAAGTTTTCAGATTTTTCAAACCTTTCACGTTTCCAAAATTTCACCTTTCTTTACAGTCATTTCTCCAAAAATGAAAATCCACAGAAATTATAAAAGATAAGCACCTTTCTATTCTGTCCCGTGATATTTTTGTCTTCACTGAAACAGGAAACTGACTAGATGGTCTTGAGCCTCTCAACCTGACCTGCCTCACAGAGCTGTTGTGAGGATAAAGCGAGGAGAGGGGACCCCTTCATGTCGCCTTGAGGGTGTGTCCACATGCAGTCACGTGAGAGGATGAGTGCATGAATGGACAGGGTGACTGTTGGGGTGGGGTGGTGGGAGAGAAGAGAGAGAGTCTTGTCAAGACAGGGTTTTGCTGAAACACTTCTCCAAAATACCAGACAAAACAGTAAAGTTTAGTGACCTTTCGTATGAGTGCATAACCAAGTGTTGCATTTTTAACCAAGGTGAGATGCTGTTCTGCCCTCTAATTACTTGTTAAATGTACTACACTGTGCAGGGAAAAACAATGGATAAGAAGGTCAACAATGTAGTTAAATGTGACCATCAGTAGTATATTGTGATTATGATTAAGACTATGATTTTGTGGGTGAGGAAGGCAAAAGCAGAAATCCTACCCTGCACAATCAGGGAGACGAAAATAGTAATGTAGACATAGGAGAGCCCCAGGGCTAAAGTTGTAAATTTCATACTATCAGACGAGCAGCCAAAACTGTATTATTTTCTTATCTTGTATGGTCTTGTGTACAAGTAGTTCTACAGTTGCTCTTTACAGTGGTTTATAAGAATGCCAACATTTATCACTACTTCTTAAATTGTTTTTGTCTCTTTTAAAGGACTGTTTTTTGTGCCTGTGCAGTGCTTTGGGGGCCCTCATGGTAATAGTGATAAATAAATAAATAAATAAATAAATAAATAAATAAATAAATAAATTCTGGACACCACACTTCAAGAAGGATGCTAACAAATTGGAACAAGTTCAGAGGAGAGCGACAAGGGGGCTGGAAACCAAGCCTTATGAGGAAAGGCTGAAAGAACTGGGCATGTTTAGCCTTAAGTAAAGAAGACTGAGGGGTGATATGATAGCACTTTTCAAATATTTGAAAGGCTGTCATACAGAGGAGGGGCAAGATCTGTTCTTGATCATCCCAGAGTGCAGGACACACAACAATGGGCTCAAGTTAAAGGATGTCAGATTTCAGTTGAATATCAGGAAAAACTTCCTAACTGTTAGAACAGTATTAAAGTGGAACCAGTTACCTTGGGAGTTGGTGAGTGCTCCAAGCCCTGGAGGCATTCAAGAAAAACTTAGATAATCAACTGGGAGATATGCTTTGATTGCATTCCTGCATTGAGCAGGGGGTTGGACTTGATGGCCTTGTAGGCCCCTTCAAACTTCACTTTTCTATGATTCAATGAAATACAGTCAACCCTCAACTTACAAACGGCTCCAGATACGAACATTTCAACTTATGAACCACTCTAATAGGAAAAAACAGACTCGACTTGAGAACTTTTTCCGAGTTACGAACAGGGAAAAAAACCTCCCTCCCCCCACAGCAAGCGCCACTTTCAGAAGCCTCCCGGGGGCAGGGGAGAAGCACCATTTTTTTATTTCCCTGCCTTCCTGGCAGCCATTTTGTGTGCTTCTCCGCTCCCGCCCCCCTCTCCCCGCCTCTCAGCTGATCGGCGCTGGGTCTCAGAGGCTTGCCCAGCAGGTAAAAAAGGCAGTGGCGCGATGGGGGGGGGCGCCAGTCCGGTGCTCTCTCTGCCCATTCCAGGCGCGGGTCTACTCGCGAGTAAGCGCCGCGGACAGTGCGGGTCTACTCGCGAGTAAGCGCCGCCGCAGCTGCGCAAGAGGAGGAAGGAGAAGCTGCGGGTGCTGGTGCTTTGCTAGGGAGGCTTCCGACGGTAAGGTGCTGCTGTTTTTTCTTTTAAAAAAGTTGTTCTGGGTGGGTTTTGGAGGGTAGGTTTGGGCTGGGGGGGTATGTTTCTGTGTTGTTGTTTTTTTTGGTGATTTTTTTTTTGCAGTCCCACCGTGGGACTTGCTCAAATGTTTATTTTTGGATGTTTTTGTTTTGTGTGTGTGTGTGTGTTTTGCAGTCCCAGCGTGGGACTGCAAGTGTTTTATTTTTGGGGTATTTTTTTTCTTCGGCTGGAACGGATTAATGAGTTTTCAATGCATTCCTATGGGAATGCATAGTTCGACATACGAACTTTTCGACATACGAACGTTAATCCGGAACGGATTAAATTCGTAAGTCGAGGGTTGACTGTAAATAAATGTAGATAATACCTTCATATCAGAATATAGGAATCTCTAAGCACTGAGGTATGTGTGGTGTTTTGGATTAAACACCAGCTCTGTCCATTGAATTACTAGTTTTGCATGTAGATTAATACAGTGGCAATCCAAAGCACACTTCTTAGCAACCAGAACAATGACTGGACGTACTGGTGAGTAGAAAGTTGTGTCACACATCAGGAAAATAAATGTACCAGTTTATCTGAATTGTTTTTGAATTGGATAGAGGATTGGACAGAGACAATTAATTCTTCCTTAAATTCACCTTCTCCTGTTTCTGGATGACAGGCTCACATGGAGTTGAGCAAAGTGAGGCCTATGTGGTGTGTGATGGTAGGTCCAGAGCCCCCAGTAACATTTTTGAGCAACATTCCAGAAGCAGTTTTTTTAAAAAAATTTATTTACATGAAACACATTCAGGAGAATATGGTCTCCACACTGTGTCCCCCGATGAAAACTGTAAGTGAATATCTGAACATATCTGGTTTTTATTTTTGTAGTTCAATTTTTTTGGTCACATTTTGGGGTGAGCTGCAGCCCTCCACAGCCACTTAATCCAGCCTGATGAAGAGTTCTGAAGAACTAAAAAACTAGCCACTTTGGTGGCATTTTAGTAGCAGAAGTGATATTATGACTAAAACAACAACAACACAGTCATTTCAGTGTATTTATTACATACAAGCAACCTATGTTTATTCAAATTCAGTGCAAGTTTTCGATTTTTCATTCCACTTGTCATCCTTTTCTTGTCATTATACTTTTGTGCTACTGGAAGTGTTGTCTATTTTGCCCTAGAGACTTCCGAGAATTACTGCAAGAGCCAAAGCCTTTAGCCATGTTTAATGCAAGCTACCTTTCTGTGTCTTTTGGATAATCCACAGGTAGTACTTTTTAATATACTGAATTTTAACTAAACCCATATTTTAGAGATAAAAGAAAACAGCAGCCCAGTGAAATCACAGCAGACATATATAGCTCAAGGAGAACATTGGGAAAACAGCAAACCTAATGACCCAATAAAGCAAATCTTTATGGCCTTGACAGAATCTCTAATGAGTCTGTATTATGGAGGTTTACCACATGATCCTTGTCTATCTTCAGTGGACTATTTTAGTTCTTTAATCATTTACAAAACACATATAAATTTATTTTTGGATGCAGCATGTTTAGTGCCTTGGAATACAACATATGCATCAGATTAACAGGGAATAAATAAATTGCATCTGAAAACTGCCTGTCACCTTTGTCTCACTCTCTTACATTTAAACACTTGCCTGTTAATATTTATGAATCTTCATTTACTTTAGAATTTTGTGCAATATAAATTAGGGGTGTGGAACCCCTCCTCTGCTGAAGACTGAATCTTCTAGAATGGCTGGAAGTGGGGGGGAAATTACCTTTTTTTGGATGATTGGCCATGATGGTTTAAGTATTTTGGGAGCTGTATTCCAAAAAGTAACTTTTCCATCTCTGAATATGAGAACTGCCACTGTCAGCATGAGCAGGGTTGCTCTGAGGGCAACTATCAAATGGGAAGAGAGAAAGGGTACACCACTGGAAACAAGCACTGTAACAGACAGCCTGCCTTACGGTAAAGAAAAGAGGGTCACTGTCCCAAGAGAGCATGTCACTGCCTTGAGTACAGGGCAACTAAAGGCTGCACCTCTGAAAAGAGCTATTGCCAGTGCCAACCAAAGGCATTCTGATGGCTGAGGCCAAGCAGCAAATGGTGTTCCTCCTATCCAGAGTGAAGGTAGATAATATCCAAGTCCCACAGATTATTGCCTGTGTGCGGGGGGGGGGGGATCTGACAAGTGCCTACTTCTGTGAGTAAATAAAGAAAAGAAATAATAATTTTCACCCTTTCAAGGTATTACAAATCAGCTGACAATTTATTAATTTTGAATATCTTGTCATGTCTTTGGCACTCACATACACAATAGCAGTTTAAGCTTCCTGTGTCTCTTGAAAACTCACAATAAAAAGGAAGCCCATAAACAGACATAGAAAAAAACAAGCAGAATGTAAGATGGGAAAGTAAGATTAAACAAGTTTATAGGGAAATATATCGAGAAAGATCAAAATGGTTTTATACAAGGTAGACAGATGTCGGATACAATGAGGAAGGTGCTTAACTTGATGTGTTTAGCAAAAGAATAAAAATGTAAGGCAGGTGTAATATCCCTAGATATTTTCAAAGCTTTTGATTCGGTTGAATGGCATGCATTAAAAATATTGCTTAAACAGATAGGATTCGGTACCCAATTTAGACAAATTATTCATCAATTATATTCACAGAACTCTGCAAAAATAATAATAAATGATGGCATAACAGAATTAATATGTTTAGGCCGAGGAACGAGACAAGGCTGCCCCTTATCTCCAACTTTATTTATATTGATAATAGAAGTGCTGGCACAAGTGATCAGAAATGATAGTTTAATTAAAGGCGTAGACAACAGAGAGGATAAATCTTTTTGCAGATGACACACTATTAATAATTAAAAACCCAAAAGAAACATTGCAGATTATTAGAAAACATTTGAATCATTTTGAAGAAATAACGGGTTTGAAAGTAAAATGGGAGAAATCGGAATGTATTTTATTAAATCATTCAGAAGTAGATGAGAAAGAAATGAAAAAAGAATTTAAGGGAAGAATTGAAAGTATAATTGAATATTCAGGTGTTTATATTACATGGAATTTACAAGAAGCAATTAAAGTAAATGTGGATAAATTGAAGAAAGAAATTAACGAACTGATAAATCAATATAAAAAATTAAAATTGACATAGTTTGGAAGAATAGCATTAAGTAAAATGAAGATTATTCCTAAACTTAATTTTGTATTTTGGATGCTCCCAATAAAGATTGAAGAAATATATCTGAAAGTTTGGCAGAACTTGATAAATACAGTATATCACAGAAGTGAGTACACCCCCTCACATTTCATAAATATTGTATATTTTTTATACAAGTAGCCGTTTTCCCTCCCTGGTGTCATGAGACCCATTAGTGTCACAAGTCTCAGGTGTGAAGGGGGAGCAGGTGTTATCGCTCTCACTCTCTCAGACTGGTCACTGGAAGTTCCACATGGCACCTCATGGTAATGAACTAACTGAGGATCTGAAAAAACGAATTGTTGCTCTACAGAAAGATGGTCTAGGCTATAAGAAGATGGCCAAAACCCTGAAACTGAGTTGCAGCACGGTGGCCAAGACCATACAGCGGTTTAACAGGACAGGTTCCACTCAGAACAGGCCTCGCCGTGGTCGACCAAAGAATTTGAGTGCCCATGCTCAGCGTCATATCCAGAGTTTGGCTTTGGGAAATAGACGTATGAGTGCTGCCAGCATTGCTGCAGAGGTTGAAGGGGTGGGGGTGGGGGGGTCAGCCTGTCAGTGCTCAGACCATACGCCACACACTGCATCAAACTGGTCTACAGGGCTGTCATCCCAGAAGGAAGCCTCTTCTAAAGATGATGCACAAGAAAGCCCGCGTACGGTTTGCTGCAGACAAGCAGCCTAAGGACATGGATTTCTGGAACCATATCCTGTGGTCCGATGAGACCAAGATAAACTTATTTGGTTCAGATGGTGTCAAGTGTGTGTGGCGGCAACCAGGCGAGGAGTACAAAGACAAGTGTGTCGTGCCTACAGTCAAGCAGGGTGGTGGGAGTGTCATAGTCTGGGGCTGCATGAGTGCTGCCGGCACTGGAGAGCTACAATTCCTTGAGGGAACCATGAATGCCAACATGTACTGTGACATAGTGAAGCAGAGCATGATCCCCTCCCTTCGGAGACTGGGCCGCAGGGCAGTATTCCAACATGATAACCACCCCAAACACACCTCCAAAACGACCACTGCCTTGCTAAAGAAGCTGAGGGTAAAGGTGATGGACTGGCCAAGCATGTCTCCAGACCTAAACCCTATTGAGCATCTGTGGGGCATCCTGAAATGGAAGGTGGAGGTGCGCAAGGTCTCTAACATCCACCAGCTCTGTGATGTCGTCATGGTGGAGTGGAAGAGGACTCAATGGCAACCTGTGAAGCTCTGGTGAACTCTATGCCCAAGAGGGTTAAGGCAGTGCTGGAAAATAATGGTGGCCACACAAAATATTGACACTTTGTGCCCAATTTGGACATTGTCACTTAGGGGTGTACTCACTTTTGTTGCCAGCGGTTTAGACATTAATGGCTGTGTGTTGCCTTATTTTGAGGGGACAGCACATTTACACTGTTATACAAGCTTTATACTCACTGCTTTACATTGTAGCCAAGTGTCATTTCTTCAGTGTTGTCACATGAAATGATATACTAAAATATTTATGAAATGTGAGGGGATGTACTCACTTCTGTGATATACTGTAGCTATTGTGCTGGAAACAAAAGAATAAGGATAAATAAGAAACTATGGTATATTCCACAAAAAGAAGGAGGACTTGGACTACCAAACGTTAAAGCATATTATATTGCAAACCAACTTAGACATATTCCAGATATTGTTGCACATAATAGAAATTTAATATGGAGGGAACTGGAATTGTCAGAACATTTTAATAGATTGGAGAATATCTTCTTTAAAGAAAAAATAGCAGAAGAAATAAAGAGAATAACTAATCCTTTTTTGAAGAATATGTTAGAATGCTGGAAAGAATATACATATATATTGAGTCCACTTATTTCACCATTACAACAAGTAGTGGAGGCTCGGAATTTCCCCCAAATCCTTAAAACTAAACTTAAAGAAGTATTAGTAGAGAAAGTATTAAATACAATAAGGGCTTGGATGAAAAAGATGAAAGATAAAAATACTATAAAGGAAATTTTGGGAGAGGAAGAGGGGATATCTTGGTTAAATATACTCCAAATGGAAAGTTGGACAAGGGAGTGGACTAGAAAAGTAGGAGAAATTAGAAAATTGACTAAATTTGAGGAGATCATAGAGCAAAGACAAGTTCAAGAGGAAGGAAATAAAAGAAAGGGCACAGTAAGTGTGATTTATAAGATTCTAATAAATGTTGCATATGAAAAAGCTATGATGAAAAACCAATGGCAAGAGGATTTGGAGAAAGAGGTTAAAAGTGAGGATTGGAACAAAATATGGTCACAAAGAATAATGAAGAATATGTCTATAAGGGTAAAAGAAAATTGTTATAAGGTCACATGGAGATGGTACCTTATCCCAGTAAGATTGAGTATTATAAATAAAAATGTACCATCTCAATGCTGGAGATGTAAAAAGGAAAAAGGAAGTTATTTACATATGTGGTGGACTTGCAAAATAAGAAAGAATGGGCATTGGTTTTCAAAGAAATTAGAGAAATTATTGGATATAATATTCAAATATTACCAACTATTGCCCTTTTAAATATAATCAAGGATGACCATCTTAAAAAAGAACAGAAAGAACTAATTGTTATAATGGTCACAGTAGCAAGACGAATATTTGCAAAAAAATGGAAAAATGAGAAACAAATTAATCTTGAAGATTGGTATAAGAAATGTGGAGTATAGCGATCAATGATAAGCTAACATGTGAAATAAAATTAAGAAGGGGAGTGACAAAATACAATGGTTTTAAAGAGGTATGGAATCCATATTTGAATTATGTTTCTGTAAAAGGGAAAGGTCATAAGTCAGCAGAAGAATCAATGTAGTTTTGGAGTGGAATGGGGTGAAAAGAGATTAAAAGAATATATTTGGTTATCTGGTACCAAGGGTGATGGTGGCACAGGGGGGACATTTTTGTATGGTATATATGTACACACTTGTTATGTTAGTATTGTCATTATTGTTTTTATTTAATTAATAATTTTTTTAAAAAAAGAATGTAAGATGGGAACAGAAACACAGCTGAATTTTAAAAGATTGAATTCAGTACTTAAAATGTACCTTGTAATCACAGGGTTATGTATTTCAATTCCCTTATCACAGTTCTATCACATATCTTATGCTTTTAATATCTTGGTTTGGCATAGTTCTTTTCTGCATACACACACTATGTAAAGGTTAAGAGCAGTATCGCTTGAAGCAGCAACTCTATATACATTACCTTGGAGTAGGTGCAAATGAACCCAGTCACACTTACTTCTGAGCAGATATGCACAGGAATTCATTGCTAAGCGGGTTGGCGGTGAGATTATCACAAGATCTTTATTAATAAAATGAAACAAAATTCTGGAAAATGCATTTGATAAACAGCATATAATATGTATCATCCTTAAACAGTGAAGTTTATTTGTTTTATTTCCATAGTATTAGTATTTTAGCTCTTTAAAAAGTGAAAACCATGTATCAACTATATAGTAAACTGTTTAGAATCATATTTACATTAATATCAAACAAATCTCATTTCTTATACTCTTACCCTCTTTAATCTATACGTAACCAATAAAACTTTGTTTTAAAAGTTTGTTAATGAATGAATAAATAAATGTATGCATACATTGTTTATATCTTTACAATAGATCCCAACATTATTTTCTGATATGTTTATGCTATAAAAAAATTAAAATTCTGGAAGGGTCAACATAAAATTTTGTAGTAACACCTCACCCATCCCCCAAAGCTGGGTGAAGACTGCATTCTTCTACGTCTGTTTTATTTAATATACTTGAAGAGGCTAAGAGAACAATGGCTTAAAATGGCAGAACATGTAGACTCCATGGTGACTGATAGATAAAAATCTTTGCCTTCTATTTTTGTGACATGTTTTGGGAAAGGTAGTAAAGTTTTGTTGCCAGATCGCTACTGAGAGTGGAGACAGAGGTCTAGTCATAACACAAATGTTCTCTTACAGTAAGAGAGATAGGTTTGTTTGTTTGAGAACTGCGTGCGAGGCCATCCTCTGTAAACTATAAAAATAGTTTTAAAAGAAACTTTATGAAATAAAAGCTGGAGAGAGGATGGAACTGTGGCTCTTATTCTGTGTTCTCTTTAAGTTCTTGAATTGGTGGGACTTAAAAGAGAGTAAAGTACATTGTTCATACTGTTTAATGTATTTAGCCTATTGACAAAGTATTTTCAGAAATCCTGTAACTTTTAGAGCCAATTGCTACAGTTTAAGAAAGTTCCATAGACGTTGGCTAAAATCCAGTAGTAAGTCATAATTAGTGTAGGTCTATTGACTCGCAGGGGACGTGGTGGCGCTGCGGGTTAAACCACAGAAGCCTCTGTGCTGCAAGGTCAGAAGACCAGCCGTCGTAAGATCGAATCCACGCAATGGAGTGAGCTCCCGTCACTTGTCCCAGCTCCTGCCAACCTAGCAGTTCGAAAGCATGTAAAAATGCGAGTAGATAAATAGGTACCACTACGGTGGGAAGGTAACGGCGTTCCGTGTCTAGTCGCGCTGGCCACGTGACCACGGAAACTGTCTATGGACAAACGCTGGCTCTACGGCTTGGAGACAGGGATGAGCACCGTGCCCTATAGTTGGACATGACAGGACTAAATGTCAAGGGGAACCCTTACCCTTACCTATTGACTCAGGGGGATCTGGTGAGTCAACACTTATACAAGTTTGATTAATTCAATGGGCCTACTCTATTTCTGATTTACTACTGGATTTCAGCCTCTATCTGTTGCACAGGGAGTTGTGTAATTCAGTAGGAAATAGATAAAATTTATGGAGATTTCTTAACTTGTGGCAATGTCCCTCTGAACATTATGCCTCTCATGTAAATACACAACAGGACTTTAGCCACTGGGTTTACTGTGCAATTCACTTGGTTTTTTAAAAAACATATTCTGCAGATTTTTGCATTATTTTTCCACATAAATGTTATGTTTCTATAATATAAGAACAAGTGGGGAACCAGGGAATCCACAATCCTTTATAAATTTAAGCAACTGCCTTTCTTGAAAGGGGGTTTATTCTGAAAAGGAACCTCAACTTCCTGAAAGCTTCAACATTTCTAAGATCTGGGAGCCAAGTGATCATAAATCTCTGCTCAGAAATTGTTATTTATTCGCTTACTGGATTGTTAAATCTCACACTATCTTAATGTTTTTTGGGAAGCATATAGTCTGTTAAAAATATGAAATAAAACAATGAGCAAAGAAGCCTAATATAGAAAACTAAGACTGGCAACAGAAAGGAAAAAAGAAAATATTTTGGCATATAAAACAGAATCAAAACCAGCAGCAGGATAAAAATGCAAAGGTGTAAAAGCATATAAACAGTTCTTAAAATGCCTGAGGGGAAAAAAAAAGCTTCATCGAGTACTAAAATGGCCATAATGTCAACACCTGGATTTAAGATAACAGTCCCCCTGGTGCTGTACGCAAGTAGAGGGCCATTGTTCAAACCTTCAAAGTTACAAGCCTTCTCTAAAATTTGAAGTACTCGCTGTAAAAACTAGTGTTTTCTACTTTTGAAAACTATAAAATGGGCAAATATATGCATATAAACACAAATATAAAAGCAGCAGTTAAAAACTTGAACAGGCCACATTACACAGGCAGTACAGAGTAGCACACTGCCTGAGGCAGGAGTAAGTGCTCACCACTCCTGCCATGTTCCCTCCTGTCTTTTGCTCCTCCTCTCTCTCATCCACTGCTGCTTTTTATCCCACCCTCCAACACTTGTTCCCAGGCTCCCCCATTGCTTTTCCTAGCCCTTCCCTCTATGTCTCCCCCATCCAGAATGCACTATTCTGGTGGTGGTTCTTCTCTCTAGCCCTAATTGCTTTCTGAAGGCCAAGCTATATTGTATCAGGAGCATATTGGTGTTCTGGAGATGCAATTCAGGCAGACCTTCGTGACTGAACTTGCAAATACTTGCAAATAGCTCATGTTTATATGGAAAACGAAGCAAACTAATTTGAGAATTGACACAGAAGGCATGGAGTGTGGATCCTATTCTAGACAATTATAGCCTTTCTCTCCATATGGAACACCATCCCAGGTTATTTCAGTAAGACAAGAAATGATTCATGGTATGTTGCTGGGGATTATTGTTCTGAAAAAGAACCCCCCTGCTTATTGAAATCAATGTCTCACATGAACATAAATGGAGTTGGTGGATCTCAGCCAAGGTAGAAATTTATTGCTAAAGTTGTATTTTTTCATAGAACATTACAAAGTAGAAACAAAAAGGAAACCTACTCATGATAAAAATAGCATGATGTAGTGGCAGGAACCAATATATTGGTTTTTTTAAAATCCTGACTGGTTGGAAGTAAATAGGGCTAGACCTCTTAAATGCATTGAATTAGTCAACATAGTCATGAACGTGGTTGTTGTGTATTTTTAAAAATCAATTAAATAAATTGAATGAAGAGTGTGTTCTAATCTTGTATATCTGACAGCACTTAGTCATGATGTGTTCATCAAGTTTCCAATATTCCTTTACGAAAGAAAATCTATTTCACACCCAGATTACATGTTTGGGGGTGGGGTGGAAGAGTAACCGGCTTTATTATTAGTTATTCTTTGCACTTTCTGATTTTATTTTATAACAGTAATTGAAGTGTGCAGTCTAAGTTTAATTTTAAAAAACCCAATGCTTCTTTTTTAATTGCTTACCTTTTTATTGTTGTTGTTTAGTCGTTAAGTCATGTCCGACTCTTCGTGACCCCATGGACCAGAGCACGCCAGGCCCTCCTGTCTTCCACTGCCTCCCAGAGTTTGGTCAAATTCATGTTGGTAGCTTCGATGACACTGTCCATCCATCTCGTCCTCTGTCGTCCCCTTCTCCTCTTGCCCTCACACTTTCCCAACATCAGGGTCTTTTCCAGGGAGTCCTCTCTTCTCATGAGATGGCCAAAGTATTGGAGCCTCAGCTTCAGGATCTGTCCTTCCAGTGAGCACTCGGGGTTGATTTCCTTCAAAATGGATAGGTTTGTTCTCTTTGCAGTCCAGGGGACTCTCAAGAGTCTTTTACCTGCTTACCTTTAGAACACATCAAAATGCTAGATTATATTACTTTGTTGGGTGCTTAGTTATATCCTGAAAATACACTTCATCAAAATTTGTCCCATATTCATGTAATGCCTGTGAATGGGGAGGGGGTGGCAGCATGGACTGTACATTCTCGATAACTCTAAGTATACATGCAGAGTGTGTAGAACACTTGCTGAGCTCAGAACAATATTTGGGCTTCATCTTCATTTATGGACTGCTAGGGGAATGGCTCAGGACTCTCATCCTAATATTCATGAGATGAAAGTGTATATACATTTTCCTCTACATATAATAGCCTCCAGAATGCTTTTGCTGTACTTGAACCTCTGAGATTTTGGATGGCAGTCATTGAAGGCATGATAGTTCTGCTGATGTCAAACCTAGCCCGAAGCAGGATAGGCATCCTGTGGCTCATAGAATGCCTGCCGCCCCCTCCCCAAGGAAATTTTCGTGGTGCCTCAAGAACCGCCCCTCTATATTAATAACAACGGTGTGCCATCAAGTCAGTTCCGACTTGTGATGACCCTTTTCAGAGTTTTCTAGGTGGAGAGTACTCCAAAGTGCGTTATCATTTCCTTCGTCTAGGAGCGCTCTGGGAACTTTTTGAAAAAGTTGGGCCAGCTCTGCCTTGGTTAGTTAGGATTATTAACACATAGGGCTTTCTTTCACAAAATACTTTTTCTTAACAAAAGGATATAATGTGTTTCATGTTGCCTTGATCTTACAATAAAAGTGTTTTTTCTTCTAATAATTGATTGGTCAGCTGTGTAGGAAAAATCTTTTCTGTTGTCTTTTCATCAGAGGAATTCTAACTCCAAGCTTCTCTTTCTACTGTGTTTTAAAATATTAAGCAGTTTATTAACCTGAAGGTAATGAAGCCAATTCATCTAATTGATTACCTGCAAATGGTCTGCAAAGTTCGTAACCAAGTTGGCAACAACTTGGTATGATAAAGCTGCAAACCAGAGAGGCTTTTTTTTCTCATTTAAGCATAAATTCTGATGTTCTCTGATACAGTCCAGGTTTTTGCCTTGAATAGGCTCATGCTAAAAGCCTTGAGAAATACTGCTATGGAATTATTACACACACTTCCTCTCTGTTCTAATTCATGGCTATAAAACTGAGTGTTTATTATGTGAGATCTCAGAAGAAAAATAAAAATGGGCCCTTGCTGAACAGACCTGTGGATCTCCAAGGTGACCACCTTTCTCCAGTATGCTAATGCACATGACTATAAATGTGCATCTAATATAATAAATAGGAGTTTATAAATTATTTGCAAGATCAAGTTGCAGGGGGGAGGAACCAACAACTGCTTGATTCATAGTTGCACTCAGAGACATGCAATTTCAGGAACAGAAGATTATTTATTTATTTCACCTTTCTCCCAGAATTGGAACCCAAGACAGTAGATTAAAAATAATAAAATGGCAAACACTAAAATAGAATTCGCTTTGCTTCAATTTAATTTAATGTATACGATTAAAATACAATTAAAATTAAAACACTTTAAAATAAATTAAAAAATTATTGGACTCCAGTTCCCATCATCCTTTACCATGGCCCATGCTGGCTAAACCTGATGGAAGCTGCAGTCCAAGAACCACACTGCACTTAATCTTAGGCAACAGGCTGAGAAGTGATCAGAACGGCCACAGGTTCTAGATTCGAGCCTTACTCACTAGAGATATTACAGTCAGTTCAGGCCATTAAGTAGTAAGCAATAAGTGACAAGCACAACCTTCCCCTGATAACACACAGCAGATATAACAAAGGCAGGAGAGAAGGGAACAAACAGGAAAACAGCAAACTGATTTAGCACAAACCAGCAGTATATTTAACCTTCTGCCCCTCAGCAACAGTAACCACAAATTGCCCCCCGTCCAGCTATTATCAGCTAGTAGTTTTCAGTAAAGCCTCACAGAAGTGAGTTCTCAAGAGAGACTAGAAAATTAGCTGGGTGATAGTTTAACAGATTTTCACTGTCAGCTTTTGCTCTGTGAAGGAACAGCAAAAGATATAGATACAGGTGCTCTAAAATAAGAAGCATTTGATGAGACCATGTCCTTTGAGGTCCAATGTTATTGCTGCATGGGACTGCAGCAGTGATCTTGTGCTGGCAGAGGAAATCACCATTCTACAAGGCAATTCTAAACATGGGGCAACCTGAACAAAAAAAATATATAAAGTTGAAATTGGATTTCAGATCAGCACCAAATTTGAACCATGTATAGCAGTCAATCTGCTCTGGTTCTATGTCAAATTTGGGGAAGTTTCGGTAAAGGGTTTTTGAGGCATGGTCTTTTAAAAAAAGTAACACTGTTTTATCCCTTCCCCTTCTGCAGAAACAAGCAACCTTAAAACATCCCCAGATTTAAAATAGCTCATATAAATTGAAAAGACTAATCTTGCTTTTCTTGAAAGAGAATGGTTGGCCCCATCTAGTTTTTTTAATTTGGAAAGAATCCAGGCTTCAAAAGAAAATGGTGATTTTTTTTTAATAAACTAAGCATGTGTGGAACGGGTTTGCCAGCAAGACCATTCCAAAGTAGATATATCACGGCAGATTTATGCCAGAAAGTTGTAGGGCAATGAAAAGTTACAGGGACAGAGTCAAAAGACAAGTTTTCTTTAAAGAGTCAAAAACCAAACCATCAAAAATAGCAAAAACAGGCTTGCTTTTCAAAAGTATGGAAGTGACAGTCTTTCAGAACAGGACATTTTGCCATTTACGTATCTCCAGGGAATTAGTATACAATTTTGTAAGTCATATTCAAAGTAGAAATGGGTATGAACCGCCAGCTCAGCGGCTCATGCCAGTTTGGCAGATGGCCAAAGAGGTGTCCTGTGGTTCAGCACCCCGCCGCCTCCAGTGGGTGTCCACTCAGAAACAGTGCCCCAACTTCCCTGCCTTGCCTCCTTTGGGCGTTGCCTTTGAATGAGCGCCCGCTAGAGGAGGCTGGATGCAGAACTGTGGAACACATGTTTGACTGCCGAACCAGCATGAACTGCTGAACCAGTGGTTCGTGCCCATCTCTAATGCAAAGTATTTCTGCATTACAAAAGAACAGAGCAGTTGCGTTTTTCCAACTCTGAGTGTTTTCATTAAACTTTCTCTCAGGATTTCTCAGACAGGGCTCTTGATACAAATTTTTAGCTCCCAGATCTGGAGCACGCTGAACTTTTGAATCTGTCACTGAGGGCCAGTTAACTCACGGGTAACGGGTGTAGCCTTGTGGAAATTAAAAAAGAGGCAGATAAAATAATTCAGGCCACCACAGATTAAAAAAAAGGTATTTGAAATAAAAATGTACAGGTTCTGTTTAAGATCTAAAAGAACAGAGGTCATGTATATGTTCCTGTTATCCTAGAAAAGAGATGGGGCTGTGATCAGAAAGGTCCGATTTCTTGCACCTAGCAATCTGAAATCTTAATAGAGGGCCCTCAATCAAGGCTGATGGGGAACCTGGGGAAAATCAAGTCAACGCTTACTATTTTGCAGTCCAACTGATTTCTGTGGAAGAGTAGTCACTGACAAGCTGAAACTGTGCCATAATCTGTACTAAGGTTTATCTCTTCTAACACTCTTTGATACAGTATACTTGATTTTTACCATAGCAGGTGAAAAGCAAATGCAACCCCATTAAAAGAAGAAAAATGCAATTGGTTTGAAAACATTGTGCAAATAGGATCCTACTATGCAATGACATTAATGTGTCTGTGAGACACGTTGGGCTCAGCTATTTAATGCAAAATTAATCTCGATAGAGGATAGGTTTTCTAGCTTAATGGCTGGGGGAAAAAATAGAAATGGTAACAAATTTAATAACAGATTGCCTTCTCCCTCCAGAAACTAGATTACAAAAATACTGGAGACAGACACCAGTTTGTGAAAGAAGCAAGGGAAGGAAATTGAAAAGGAAATCAAAATAATTCAGTTACCCATTCCTGGATTCTCCAGACATTCTCTCCTAATATATATGAGTGACACAGAAAGCTATATGCTCTGCATAGAAAATCATGCTGTGAATTTATAGATTGTGAAGGAGACAGCTTCCCATTCCAATATATAATCAAAAAGTAGAGCAATATCCTAATCAAAAGTAGAAGGGGGAAAGGATCAGATGGCCTGGATTCCACTGAGTTGATGAGTACAGCAGTGCTGAATATTTATAGCTGACACCTCTGATTTGAATTTTCCCTGTGCACTTTCACTCTGTGTGTCTGTGTATGTACGTGTGTGGATATTGTATCATTCAGTCCAATAAATCAAGAGAGAGGGGAAAAAACACAGTTAGCAGGAGTGGCTCTGAATTATGGACTCATTCAATTAAGCCTTCTGGAGGGCATGATTGCTTTAGGCCCCAGATTGAACAGCATCTCAGTAAAAAAATCAAAAACAGGAAAGAATGAACCCTGGTAATTGCTTATTAAATTTGCAAACCCCCCAATGACAATAACAACTTTAAATTGATTGCTCAATATGTTTAAAATAAGATGCTGCTGACTCGAGGCTGCTGGAAAAACTGGGGAGAGGGGGGGGGGTAAACTGCACAGAGCTTTATTATCTCTGGAGGGCTGAAGAGGTTCTCTCCACTTTACTGTAGCCAGTCTGATTCATCGGTTTCAAAGGGGGATGCAAATGTTTGCAGCCTGGAGTGGACCATGACAGCTTACAGCTTAGGCAAAGCCAAGTCCAACTAAAATCTGGTCACTTCCTGCAGAGCAGAAAGCTTAGTGGATGCACTGCAGAGCTGCTGAATGTTTGCCCATCACACAAGAGGCATCGTAGGATCAGAGGATGAACACTATAAAATATGAGATCTATTTTCCCAAAGACCATACAGTAACATTCATAAGACCACAATAAGACCGCTGCTGGAGCAGGCCATAAATCCATGTAATCCAGCATTCCATTTCTTACCCTGGTGACTTAGCAGCTGCCTCAAGGAAGCCCAAAAGCATGGCTGAAAGATGATAGTCCTGCCCCTTGGCATGGTCAGTATTGGGCTTTCTACAGCCTGTTTCTTTTCTGCCTAACTCAATACGTAACTATTAATATTGACAATAATTATGGGCTAAATCCAAACCCAGAATGTAAGACCTAACCCTTTGAAATCTATAGTTGAAATCCTAGTGGTGGAGCTGGACTGTTTAACAAGGATTATGTCATTGTTTGTGGCTGTGCCATGGCTGTTTCAGAGCAATAAAATGCTCCCTGAGCCCCACCCCCTGAGTGTCGGGAATCCCTAGGAATCCTCCTCATCCTGGGATGGCTGCGAATCAGTGGAACTATGGAGGAGTTGACTCACCAAATCCCCACTGATTCAAGGGGCCTACTTTAGTTGAAATTTAGTGCTGAATTTCAGCAAATAAGACCTATGCAAATGGAGACAAGCTGGTCCCATTCATTTCAATGAAACTACTCTGGTTGACATTAACACTGAATTTAACCTTATGGCTGTGGAAAGAGGTGCAAGAGCCATGAAGCTCACAGGATGATCTAGGACCATTCATAATTTGACCTACCTTACAGGGTTGTTCTGAGGATAAAGTGAGGAGAGGTAGAACCATGTATGCTATCAGGAAGTTACAGAGGAAAGGCAGGACATAACATCTATCTATCTATCTATCTATCTATCTATCTATCTATCTATCTATCTATCTATCTATCTATCTATCTATCTATCTATCTATCTATCTATCTATCTATCTATCTATCTATCTATCTATCTAAAATATTTATATGCCACCTTTCTCCTAAAAGGAACCAAAAGCTAAAGGATTTAAAAGCTAAACCAATATTACAATATTAAAAAAGTATTAAACAAATATCATGTGGAAACTTGTAAGTAAATGCAGTATTGAAACACATTAAAAACAATGGAAATACAACAATTCCTTAAAATAAGCCCCTATCAACCAGTCACTAAAAGAAAGTCTGGTGGAAGATAAAGGTCTTTGCCTGCTTGCGGAAGGACAGCAAAGACAGGGCCAGTCTGGCCTCCCATGGAAGGGAGTTCCAGAGTCTGGGAGCAGCAACAGAGAAGGCCCTCTCTCGTGTCCCTATCAAACACACTTGTGAAGGTGTTGGAACCGAGAGAAAGACCTCATGATCAAAACATCCAAGCAGACTTATAATTTAGTTTAGTTTAGTTTAGCAGGCGCATAATGGAAGACGCAGTCCTTCGGATAGTTTGGACTAGAGATGGGGACGACTCACCATTTTGGCGAGTCGTCCTGCTTTGTGAGTCATCAAAAGTTGACGACTCACGAAGCACGAAGTTGCCCCCATGAACCAATGAATAACAAATTTATTCATCGATTTGTGGGGGGTTACTAAAAAAAAACACCCCGCCCCCGCCCCCGGCTACCACTGCCACCTCCCCACTGCCACCCCCCTTGCCAACACCCCCTTACTGTAATCGTCGCCGCTGCTGCTGAGGTCTCCATCAGGCCTCCGCAGCCATGGCCTGTAGAAAGGGAAACTGGCTGCCCTTTGCAAAGATGGCGGCTGCGCCTTCATTTAGGGTATATTTAGCTAAATATAAAGATATATGTACATAAACTTTAGAATGTTTAGAATGGCTTTGGAAGTTGGAAGGAGATTTCCTAGAGTTCAACACAGGGGTTGTTTCACTTTGTTTTGTTTTAGGCAGGGCCTCATGTCAATGGGATGACTTGGTTTGGGGTAAGAAGATCATCCTAGGATACTTACATGTCCAGTCTATAGCCTTCAAAAGAACCAATAATCAAGGGGTGCTGTCAAAGCTCTTAACCATAAACTCAGCAAAGCATGGAGTGGAAGGCAGGGATAGGAGACCATAATAGCTAACACACAGGATCTTTGAGCCAGGCGTGCAGGAGTATGGCTGAGTGAAGGTCATGGTTTGCTGTTCCTGGCTTCTGTATAGTGTAGCAGAATATTTATACCATTTCACAAATTTCCTCCCTCCCTTTGTAGGAACGAAGCCTATGAAGTGATAGATGTTCACTGTCTCTTCCTCTTGCTGGGCAAAAGAGCCTGTCAAATAAATATAATAAAAGATAGGAATAAAATAAACATAGGCTTGGCCAAGTAAACCAATCAGTTTGCAGTCAAGCAACAACATGCACTCTGTTGTGAGTACAGCAATAATTCCACCCCTTTGAATACACCAGTGACTGAATTACTTGGCAAGCTGTGTGAAGTATAGCCCGTTGCCAGCTGCTGTATCTAAGACTGCTCCAGATTAGAATACAGAAGCACGGCATTTAAAGTTTATGGTTTAAATGTGTATTCATGGATCACTATAGGGACAGCTCAACCTGTAAAATTAGGGAGTCCAATGTTAACTAAATGGCAGATCATAAATGGAGGGTTAAGGCACATGAGATTGTTATCTGGCATCCATCATGAGATGCAATTACTGTAGGTGACATCCCTGCCTCCAAAGCAGATGGTTGGTAATGTCAATTCTTTCCAGTGGAGAATGGGTTAGGAAAGGGGGATGATGGATTTAGCTCCCCAATGATGATTAAAACACGGAGCTAAATGAATGAGTCTCATTGACATAAAGTTTCAGAAAGCCATCCTAGTTAGATTATCACACATCATGGGCTGGGCTGCCACTTTCCAGGGTGAGGCAGTCAGGTGGCAGAATACTGGCAGCAGTGCTGGAGCTGCCACTGCTACCCACTCTTGGCTATCTGAGCAGGCCACTACTACGAGCTGCTTCTTCCACGTGCCACCAACACCCTTCTCATGGTTGGTGCAAGTGTGGCATCCTGGAGGTGAGTGGAGGCAATGCTGCGTCTGTTCTTGCCTTAGGAGGCAGGAGGGATTGTTCTGGTGGGTGCATGTATCTGTACTGTGAGACACTCATGAAATTTCTGTATATGGAGGTTAAATATAGACAAATTCCCCTGAGTTAGATTCAGAACTAGGCTCTGAAGGTAAAGGTTCCCCTTGACATTTAGTCCAGTCATGTCCGACTCTAGGGCACGGTGCTCATCCCTGTCTCCAAGCCGTAGAGCCAGTGTTTGTCCATAGACAGTTTCTGTGGTCACGTGGCCAGCGCAACTAGACACGGAACGCCGTTACCTTCCCACCGAGGTGGTACCTGTTTATCTACTCGCATTTACATGCTTTCAAACTGCTAGGTTGGCAGGAGCTGGGACAAGCGATGGGAGCTCACTCCGTCGCGTGGATTCGATCTTACGACTGCTGGTCTTCTGACCTTGCAGCTTCTGCGGTTTAACCCGCAGCGCCACCACATCCCTAGGCTCTGAAAGAAAAATGCAAATTGATTGTTTTCCTTTAAACAAAGGATATATGCTTCCTTTCTCTTTTCTTTACATTTTGAAAAATTTCTTCAGTCTGTCTGGCATATGTACCAGTAGGCTGTCTGGGTCTCAGGCAGTATCTGGTAATCACTCTGCTTCCCCAGGTCTCCAGGAAGGGAGAAGGGAATACATTGATTTTTATTTGTGAGGTCGCTTTGAATTCCCCAAGGACAGTAAGACTCACTATCTCAATATGAAGGTATCTGCATGTGCGTTGTGCTTGTACATGATTTTTGGCATGCCAGAAAGCCAGGGGGAGTTTTGGGAGAGAGCAGCAGGTACATGCACTTTGGACATGTCTGCCATTTGGAACAAAGTGGGAAGTGGGAATGTCTTAGAAGCTTTTCTGTTGTACTAAGCACACTCACACCCATCCACACTATTTTGTACAAATGAAAATCTAGAGAGGACACAGGGAGGGCTGGTAACAGCAAATGTTGGGTAGATGATAGGTAATAATTTGACTACCTGCCGTGCTCTGCTGAGAGTCTATGTTTACCAGCTGTTTTGCCAGATGCAGCTTTTCTGAAAGAAGATAGACGTTATCCATGCCCCACTTACTTCCAGATTGGATCACAGTATTGGACTGCCTTTAAAAACAATTCATGATTTGGTTAAAAATGCAGCTGCAAAGTTTGTTATTGGGTACCCAAAGACTGGAGTTAATAATGCTAATAATATTTCACCTTCACAGACTCCGTTTAAGGTACTGGTGCTAACCCTTAAGGTCCTAAATGGAGGTTACAGTTAGAGACTGCCTGCTTCCAAATAGGATTGCCAGGTCAGCAGCATGCCATTCCCTAAGATTTCAAAGCCAAGTCCTGAGACCATAGAATGATGTCACAGGGCAGACCTTTGTGATGTCATTGAGGTGGGGCAGGGAAGTGGTGGGGAAATTGGAACTGTTCCTGGGCAAGCTGATTATGGAAATAGATAGGAGGGGCATCTGGTGAAATGGGTTCATAATTTAGGTAAAAACCAGGTGAACCAACCCAGAGCTGGTGATGGTTTTGTAAACGAACAGTTTTGTAAAGCCAGACAGGTGGCAAAATGCCCTAGCACTTGTGTGCACCAAATGGTTTTACTGATAGCAGGCATGACACATGGGGACCTTTTCTTAGACTCAAAGCTGCTGCGGAGCCATCCAGAAAGCTCACAGCCAGCCCATGTGGACTTTTTTCCCTCCAGATTCTGTGCCACTGCTGACAGGGCTCATGGAATAAGAAACCTCACAAGTCATCACTTTGTTACTCTACTCCCCACTTTGCGCTGAATCACAGAGTGAGCCCAAGTGCTCCACTTGGAAAGAAGAACCCTTGGATCTTCCCCAGTCCCCTCCTTTTGCTCCTGGCTCTTAACACCTCCATACTTTGTGAGTGAGCCCTGGTACTGGATGGGTATGGAGATAGATATCCAGTATTTAAAGTAGGGATGGGCAAAGTGTAGCCAAAGTGTGGTTTTTTTATGGCTCCACAGTGACTCCCTATGTCACCTGGTGCTCCCCAGAAAAATGGTTTTAAAAAGACTTGGTTTGCCACCAAAATTCAGTGGAAAAATCACAAAATCTACAGAAGAACTTCAACAAGGCAGCAAGTGCTGCTTTTTTGACAGCGTGAATTTATATAGAAAATCTTCAGTGACCACTCTCTTTACAGGTATTTCCCCAGCATTTCTCTTTCTTAAACCATGATTGTTAATTGTAGAGGATTAAAATTTGTCATTTAAGAGTTTAAGTGTTCATTGTTAGTTAAGACACTTGAGTCTGGGAGACAATTAATCATCTGAGAATCACATTCTCTGTTGCTACTGTCTTAATAAAGTAGGTGTCGATAAATATTTAAAGAAAGGTAGTGTGAGAGGCGTGATGAGAGTATAGAGGCTCTCATCGGAGTGCCGTCCATCTCTAAGATTTCCAAGGAAGTGCAGACCACTCCGCCGCCAACTCCACGAGAGAGGGTACACCAGGGAATAGATACCCGGGAACTAGAAGAAAACCTACGGGGTTTGTCAGTAGCCACTCAGACCGAAGGAGAATTGGCGGGAAGGGAAGAAAGGGGGAGGTCCGTGATTGAGGCGGGAATGGGGGATATAAAAAGGGAGAGAGACAACATACCGGGCGGCTGGGAGCTGATCTGGGTAGAGGACCCTTGGACGGGACAATGGGAAAAAGTAAAGGTACCTCGAGAGGAGGCTGATTATAGAAGGAGGAGGGGTTTACCGCAACGACCCTCGTATTGGGGAGAGTCCGAAGCCAGGGAGTGGAGAAGGAGGCTAAAGGAAGAGAAGGAGCTGGTGGCCAGAGAGGCAGAGGAACGACGACAATGGCGAGCGGAGGAAGCGAGGAGGAGATTGTGCCACCAGGACCGTGGGGTTCCCTGGGACGAGAGAAGGAGCCGATTTGGATCAGAGATGGAGGGGAGGAGACCCTACCGTTGCTAGGAGACCAAGACGAGGACCAACGTCCGTTGACTCCTGATCCATTCCTGCCTGGACCATGGGAGACCAAGTCTTTAAACCCGTTTGAGCAAGAATCGTGGTTACCCTTGCGGCGTCTCTCACAAGAGACGTTAAGAACTGAACCGTTGATCAATGATTTCCAGTTAAAAGATATAATAAACCCCAGTTTGAATTTTGAGATGAAACCGACTCCTGGTTTATTTGGTAATGAGGCTAAAGCACAATTCGAACCTTCACAGGTAGAAATTAGGGGGTACTCAGTGTGGTATATTGGACAGAGTAATGGACTAGGAGACCTGTGTTCAGTTCCCTAGCTCTGCCATGGAAACTCACCGAGGGGGTGGAAGGGGGAAAACCACTCTTTAAATACCTCACTTACCTTGAAAACACTGTTAAAGTCACTATAAGTCCGTTCTGACTCGATGCCACATAACAAGGACAACAGAATTTTTGGGCTGAAATCCTATTTCGTAAATTATGCTGCATAATGCTGATGGTGTCACCAGGTTTGGCATTCTTTCAGAAATATAACATTTCCAACTTCTCCCCATAAGCTCCTGTGGAATCCCTTTCGTTGTGTGGAAGCTGTTGGGAGCCAAAGGATGAGGGCAAAGTCTTTCATTTCTTTAAAGTGCCACCTCCAGTATGACTTTTCCCACATCAGCGATTTTCTGAAATTAAAGACTTCTTCCCATTCCATGTCCCCCCGTGGCTTTGCCATGATGAAGAGAAGTGCAACACAGCTTTGGAACCTTCAATGGAGGGGGACGTGTTAGAAATTTGTAATTTCCAAAAAAAAAACCTGCCTCAACTTTACATGGCATAAGTTGCACTGCTGGAGTTTAGCTGTTGAATGAACTCTATTTAATGAATTATTAGTTAATGAATTGGCCTGGAGGAATAAATTTGATTTTCATATAATTTATAATAGTTTATAGGGAAAAGGTTTTAAAGTTTGAAAATCTTTTACTGGCAAGGTATCTGCTTCTACTGATCAAGTCTGGAAATCCTTGAAATATTAATACTGCAGTCTATTAAAAATGTGGCAACACGGCTAGCTCATTGAGTTTGCGATTTGGCTGCAGAGCAATAGGCTGTAAGTTTGATTCCCTACTGGGTGTCTGGAAGAAAAACCAGTCTTTGCAGCTTTGGGCAAGCTGCACAATCCCAGCACCTCCACCAGAAGGAAATGGTAATCAACTTCTGAGTAATCTTAACTAGGAAACCCTGAAAAGAGTCACTATAAGTCAGAATTGACTTTACAACATGTTGCTGCTGCTGCTGCTGTTGTCATTGTTATTTGGAAATAAAAGACTGGTATTATATAAAAGATACAATTTTTAACCAAAAACCTAAGCATCAATTAAATATCAGTGTCGTATTGTATGCTATTCCTAATATTGCCTTTTCTCCAGCTCTGATGGTGTCATTTCAGAGATTTGCAGCTGATCATAATATGTTATAAAATCCCACAGCATTGTTCCCAATGACTATGGGGACCACTGAAATGTGTTTCATCCAAAAGAGAGTTATATCTATTGCCAGGTCTCTGTATTTTGTTAATTTTTCAAATTTTTTATCTTCAACTCTGGCCTCTCCTAGAATTGCAATGCCTGTTATTAGCATTAACATTGGCATTAGCATTATTAAATTCAAAACACGGTCTTTGATCGGCATTATTTAAGAGATACAAGTTTTAACCAAAAAACTATATCAGTTCAATATTAGTGTAGTATGTATGCTAGTTAAATATTGGTATATTATGTATTCTATCATCATAAACATTAATATTATTATTTAAAATTTTAAAAAATCAACAACAGGGGAAAAATGGCAATTAGCTGATTGATCATTTTTGGTCATACTTTTAATCTACTGTCTTCAAGCAGTATGAAAAAATGGAACTCAGCCTTGCCAGAGTTCTCAGCTGTGCATTAAATCTGCCTCATACACAAAAATGCAACCTTTTCCTCTTACAGCACTGCTTGTCTTGAGACCTGTTTCCTCACCTTCATCTAATTTTTCCTGTCTAAATGTAGAAGTTTACATTTTCCCCTGTAGAAACTCATTTTGTTTGTTTTCCACCACTACTGCATCTTGGATAGGAATAAAAAGGGGATCTCTGGGGATGCGCTAAAGGAGGAATTGGGTCCTAAAACCCCAAATTCTCTCCTCATGTCAACCAAATAGGTAATAAATTATTCCATCCCTAAAGCTAAATGGTGTCTATGCCACCATTTACGGCCTTTAGTGTTTGCTGAACCTTCTTGCAACCGTGGCTGTCAAATATGAACATGTGAAGAGCCACAAGCCTCCTATAGTATAATATCCACAACCAGTGCAATGGGGAATTTCTCTACTTTGATGAGTTGGAAAGATCTTGAAGGGACACATGAACTTGGTCTCTTGACCCAGTCCCATGTCCATGTCTCCTACTCATTCCTAACACAGTAATTAATTTTTTTTCTCCAAAAGAAAGAAAAAAGGCAAAGCCCACACAATATGCTGTGCTGAGAAAAGTCCCTCAATTCACACAACAGTTGTTGTTTTTTAAATGCAGGGATCAGCTGGTACTGCTTAATTGCCTTCTTCAGAGATCTTCCTGAGCACCTCAGTAGTTGGACTGTCCAGAAGAGGTCTTGGGTTTTATTGGGAGTTTAAGTTGTAAATCTCCTCTTTTGGTGCTAGTTCAGTCTTCTTGATATTATATATTAGTATCAATTTCCCTTTCCTCCTATGATACATCCTTTTTTAAAATGTTTTTTTCCATCTTTAATCCCATAAATGCTGGATTGACCACAGGGGGGATCTCTGCATGGTGAAACACCCCCTTGTGGGTGACCAGGGGGTTCTTGCTTTGTCTTGTGGTTACCATGGGAACACAAATAGTCCTGATTTGTTATGAATTTACACATTTGCTGAAAAAAGTGCATATTCCTAGCATGCTTTAAGATGCAGCTAGAGCCTCTTATATAGCAAGTTACAAAATGAAGTTCCATCTCATAACTCTTTAAAAATGATATGCAGCAAAGTTTGATGCCAAGTATTTAAATTAATTGATTTCTATATTTGGTAGAGGCTGACCTTTGATTTTTATATTTCACACTTGATTGATATTTGCTATTCCGAATTTCACAGTGAATACTTAATAGTATTTGATAGGTGGCATATTAATTTCATATTTGACAGTATTTTGATATGCATCATAACACAGAATGTAATATTTGATTTATATTTAACATCTGAGTTTGTATCTAACATTTGGTATTTTACATAATTTCACTATGTCAAATAGTCTAGAAATGTCTACAAGTCCAAGAGAGCAATTTTATTCATGTCTACCAAGACAACATGATCAATGGAATCTAGTTGTGGACCTAGGCAAGGGAAACCATTCTGCGACCCCTGCCTGCCAATAGACCGCACCATTGTTAATGGCACCACAATTTTATTGAATGAATGATAGATTTGTGGTATAATGGAAGCCCTGAGCTTTGATTGATTATAGCAGAATAGTATTGGTATAGCATAAGAAGCAGATACCTGCATCGGGTGCCTGCCTGCCTTTTCCAAGAATTGCCAATCAGTGTTGGGTATACCACCACCATACTTGCATAAGACCACTGGGGGAACCCCTACCTTTTATGGGGGCTATAGCAACCCTCTCAAGCTGGGCATAATCCTACCAGTCCCCACTCCTTCATCCCTGAAAGGTGGGGGGTATCTCTTGTCTGGAATAAGCCTGAATGCTCATCTCCCTCACCATTGATCCACTTCTTTTGCCCAAACTGCCTTCCACTGCAACCAAAGAAGTAGTGATAAGAAGTGCACAAATATATACAGGGACACATGAGCATCTCTTACTCCCACTTCTAAAAAGCATTATACAATTAAAACTGATTTAACAATAGGATAGATTACTTATAAGGAGAGGAAGGGTAGGCAAAGTCTCAGAGAGGACTGGCTGGAAAGGAACTGGGGAGCTTCTGCTAAGCAGGCTTTGCCCCTGCTTACTCATGTATCCCCTGATTGCCTGCAATTTGCTTATCCATCAGCCCTCTTATGATTAGCTGGGTTTCAACCCTCTCTGGCAAGTGATCCTGATACAAGGTTTCTAGGATCCCAGGGATGTGGTAGTCCTCCTCTTGCATGCTCCAGCCACTCCAGGCCACAGGAAGGGCCCCAGATAAGAGATGACTGGAGGACCTTAGCTTCATGCCATTTCATAGAATCACAGAATAATGAAGTTGGAAAGGCCATCAAGTACTACTCTATGCTTAATACAGGAGTCCAAATCAAAGAATATCAGGCAGTTGGTTGTCTGATTTTCTCTTGAATGCCTCCAGTGTCAGAGCACTCAACACCTTCCAAAGTAATTGGTTCTATTATTATACTGCTTTAACAGTTAGGAAATTTTTCCTGATATTCAACCAAAATCTGGCTTCCTGTAACTTGAGCCCAATATTATGTGTCCTGCACTCTGGCATGACTGAGAAAAGATCCTGCCCCTCTATCTAAAATCTTTCATTTACTTATTCAAAGTAATAAGGTATTCCTTGATTATTTGTTTAGCAATCTCATGCTGCAATCCTGTCTCCTCCACTTGCACTTCACATGTGTGTGGAGGATCATAGACTTTCTTTTGGGAAAAGACTGAGCTAAAGTAGAATTTGAAAGTAGTAAATTGTCTTTTCTTTGTCATCTGTTATAATTTTCCCATCCCCATTGAGTAGCTGAGCCATTATTTCTTTTCTATGTCTTTTGCTACACATGTACCTGAAGAACGCTTTTTTAATTTCTTTTAGCATCTCTTGCTAACCTCAGCTCTTTCTCAGCCTTTGCCTTCCTAATGCTGTCCCTGCAATTCTTTGCTACTTTTCTGTACTCTTCATTTGTGGCTGCATGAGTCTCTCTCTCTCTCTCTCTCTTTTTTTTTTTTGCTGTCTTCCACCTTTTTTTTCCTTGCTGGAATAATTTTTTAGTTGTTCCTTTAGAATTTCCTTTATAAGAAATGCTAACCCATCTTGGACTCCTTTTCCTGTTAGGATCTCCTGCCATGGGACCTTACCTGTCATTTTTCTGAGTTTATTGAAACTATATTTCCTAAAATCCAGTGTATACATACACTGCCTTCGTTTCCTTTGAAATCAAGAACTCAAGTAGAACATGGAGGCTTTCCCCCAGAGTTCCTCTTACTGCCACTTGGAAGTAGCTAAGCTACACAGAAAGCCCCCCCCCCTTTTTCATGGGTTTCCCACACAGCATCCCCCTTCATGGGCCCCAGCACCTACCTTACTTGCTTCAGGCCTCTGCTGTTGGCATACTGCCCAGCTGGGTAGGACAGTAGGCTGTCTGGGGCCTACTTCCTGTCCCAGTGCATTCTGGGAGGCTTAGGGTATTTGAGGGTTCCCTGTTTATAGCCCAATGGGCAGCAGACCTTAAAACACATTTTGCATAAGGTTCTGTTCAATGCAGAAGTGAGGAGAGAGGGGAAAGTTTATTGCATGCTCAGTTATTTGAGCACTGCCCCACACCAGCAGAGCAGCTGCTGCTCATAAGCCACATACAGTAATAAAGTTTTAAAACACAAGTTTTTATGTTGGAAAGTCTCTAAGCGAATAGTAGGCATATGATAAATTCTGCAGCTATTACTGTCCACTGTGTCAACAGCCCACGTTTGAAAGAGCCCCTAAATACACATTTGAAGTAAATTGGTCAACTGTGAATATTTAAGCAAGCCCGTAATGGTACCTTTTACCTAAAAGCCCGCAACAAGCACTTGCTGTCATTTGCATGCACGTGAACGTATATACATAGATGCCTCTGGCTTTATCTTTTTCTCCCCAAGCTGCTTAAAACAAAAGAACACAGCAAAGCACTTTCAAAACATATTTCTGCTCTAAATGAGCCCAGGGTGGGATGTGTGTGAAAGTGCTCCATTAAGGTTTTGTCTTGTCTTTCTCTCTCTTTTTAAAAACAGATTTACCCAATGCTGCACCTTCTAGACAGAACACAGAATGGGATGAAATTTTCAGTCAGAAATCAGTAGCTTTCCATGTTTCCATAAAAGAAAGAAAAAAACAAAAAAACACTGCATATATTTTCAAAATACACCCAAATTTTTATTTAGTCACTGGGTGTTCTTCCCCTTTCACATTATATCAATTGTGACTACGGAAGCCTTTATAAAGTCATGTGACCCCTGCTTTGGAATGCCTGGGACCGACTTAGATACCTCTTACAGAGCACCACCATTTTGGGAGAAACAGACCAGTCTTGGATTTCTTGGAAGAAAAAAGGTGGGCTATAAATATGATAATAAATAGAAGTCTGTCTGTGCTTGTGTGGAGATGTGGCTGCCTGTGTTTGCAACCATTTTGCTCATCTTGACATGAGAAAAGGACATTACAACCTGCAGCAGAGTTTGTTTTGTGCTTGTTTCCATTAGGTTTACAGAATTTGAACAAAAACTGATGGCAACAATGCAACAATGACAATGTTGAGGTGCCCCCCTCCAAATGTGAGTGCCCCCCCAACGTATGAGGCCAATTGTCCCCTGCACTACTCCTTTAAAAGCACCCTCAGTCAAACTTAAGCTTGGAAAAATTCTCAGAGTTCGAGACAAGTGCAATCCTCAGACTGAAACATTGTGAAAAACCAAAATTTACAGATTCAATTCTCCTCGGCACAACCTTCTTTCCATTTTTGTCCATATAGAGTCATGTTTATGTTTTTAACCAGCTAATGGAGCTATTCAATTGTACGAGAGTGTGGGAGGGAAAAAGGTCCCTGTTCATGCTGACCAGAGCACCACAGTTTAAGAATATTGGCAAACTGAGATGTGTCCAGAGGAGGATGACCAGGATCATGAAAACTCTGGAAACCAAACTTTATGAGGAATGGTTGAAGGAGTTGTTCATGTTTAGCATGAAGAAGACTGAGAAGCAACAGGGTAGCCATCTTCAAATATTTGAAGGGATGTCACATGGAAATTGGAGTAAGCTTGTCTCCAGCTCCAGAGTGTAGAATCCAAAGTAAAATTTGAATCCATTACTTTGGATTCTTTTTCATAATTTGAATCCATTAAGAAGATTTTGCCTAAACATTAGGAAGAATTTCGTGACAAAGACCCATTTGCTAGTGGAATGAAATGCCTTAAAAGGTGGTGGATTCTGTTTCATTGCAGGTTTCTAAGCAGAGGTTAGGTGGCCATCTATCAAGGACGCTTTAGCTGTGGATTGCCTGTGGGGGTTGGACTCGATGACACTTAGGCTCCTTTCCAGCTCTTCAAGTTCTGTGATTCTGCGGACGGATGGTGATGAAAAGTTCTCTCCTCAATTTTTTCCTGACCTCCCTAATAAACAGGCATGACAAATGCTATGTGCAGGTTCTGGTGCACAGATCTTTGACCAGCCAGCTTCTTTTCATCTGCCTACCTTTGTGAAATGCTGCCTGTCCCATTTCATGAAGTCAAACATCTTACTGAAGAAATGTCTCCATGGGCAGAGTCAGCCTGGCATCAGTTTCTGCAAAACTTGACATAAAATACACAGTTTGATTAAAATGTGTAGTAGGAAATACCTTTGATATGGAAATGAGTCTAGCCTTCTTGGTTGGTTTCTATGATAAAGGTTAGTAAAGCACATGCAATATGCAAAATTCTTAATCCTACTTTGGGAAATCCTGATTTGAATTGTAGATGATAAAACTCCTAAGAGTATAATTAGCTTTGCACACTTTCTAGAGGTGTTTTTTTTAAATAAAAAATTCCCCTTTCTGAGCAGCACTGTAAAGAACAAAGAACAAACTAGGAAAGGTAGGTGAGAGCTGGCTTCTGTTTGCTTTTCTAGCAAGGAAGCAGGGGTAGTGGACTTTGTCTTTTAAATTGACCTATAACTGAATAGTAATTCTTGAAGTAGCAGATCCCCTCTGGCATTTCCAACACATGTACATCAAATGTCATAATACTCTCCTTAGTCAGCTAATCTAAACTAATAACACCACTTGTGATCCCATTTGGACACAAATAGCCTCGCTACAGTTGCCCATGCTTGCACTGCCTCTTGCTAGATTTTTTGCAATATCTTATACATGGGGCTGTCTTTCAAAGCAATCCAGAGACTTCAGTTGGATCAAAATACAGCAGTGGGATTGTTGATGAAGGGGGCAACCACACTGGCCGTTTCCCCTACAATCTGCATTGGACTGGGCACAGATGAATTCTAATTAAAACCCAACAATCACACAATGCAAAGCTCAAGGTAGGGAAGCACATTGTCAAATTTTCTCATTTGAGTGGGGAATCATCTTTGTTTAGTGGGTGGGGTGGTTTAAATTTGCTCCAGTTGGGTTGATATTGCTTTTGTCTGCTTTCTGCTCAGTGTAATCAATGATCCAATGAAAAGTGCTCGCAGGGGTGTCAGTTCCTCTCAACTAAGCACCCCTTGTCTCCAAATGGTTTCTTTAAAATAAGATTTCAAGTAAATCCTAGAATACAGTATCATTAGAGCACTTAAGAACACTATTTTTTAAAAGTATAAATTGCCAATTATCACCTTGTTAGCACCTTGTCAAAGGCAGCTTCTGCTCCTGGAACTCCATGCAAACACACCTGTCTGCTTTAGCCCCTGCACACTGTTGTCTGGACAACTACAGTGATATCACCCATGGAAACACAATTTGATTAATTGTGAATCACCGTAGATCAAACTGTATGTTCTCTGCCATTTGTCACACTCAAAGACTGGCTAATACAATAATCGCTGTATGTCACTTTTGGATCTGCAGTTCTTCTGCCCCAAATTCAAAGTGCCAATATTAAAATTCTAAATGCCAGGGTAGGTAGTATGCAAAGAGATTGTGGGCATTTAAAAACCAGACACATCTTTGCTGAAGACAAAGAAAATGGTAGATGGAGCCAGAAGTGAACAGTAGATAGAGGCAGGTATGATTAAATTTGGATTTGTCCCCTTCCTCCTCCTTCATTACAATACTAACACTTACACTTGTACTATCAGTCCTGCCGCCTTGCTTCCATATCATTTTTATTATTTTCAGTTGAATTTGTTGGTGTGTATGTGTTTCATTTTATGATTAGTTTATAATTTTATAATTATTATGTTTATTATTTTAAATTCTGGCCTGATGATATATTTGTTTAATGCGTAAACTGCCCAGAGTGGCCTTGGCAGCCAGATGGGCGGTCTAAAAGTCTAGTAAATAAATAAATAAATAAATAAATACGTAGGGGACTGACAACAGCGGGGTAGGAAAAAGTGAAGGGCTGTGGCTACATTGAGGTAGTCATCAGGACTGCCCCCCCCTCCCAGTGCAAAAATTAACATTCCTAGAACTCTCCAGGAGTGAAATGGGGATGAGGGGAGCAAATTTCTTTTAAGGGTGTTTTTCTTTTTTTTCTTTTTAATGAGGTGCTCTGTGTTGGTCTTGGGGGAATGCAGAAATACCCTTTGGAATGGCATATGGTTGGTTTGCATATTGCCTGCCCATGGATTAGCTATCAGTGCACTCTGTGATTCATGCAACTTGCCCATAAGATTACACATGAATTGTTCCTTTCACTGCTTCTGGTGTTATTTTTATATTAAGGTTATTTTGTTCGTTATTGAATGCTGATTCTGCTGTTGATTTAGATTTGATACAGATTTTTTTTTAAAAAAAAGTTTATCTGCAGTTGGAATTTTGCCTGTTTTAAGCCTTTGTGAGCCGGCCATAGATATTGGATTGTAGAAAAATGCTTTAAATAAATGCAAGGAATCATGAAAGGCATTCTTGAAAAGCAAGGTCCTTTGAAAAAATAAACATTTAAATGCTTCCCCCCCCCCCCATTATTGGAATGTCACATATCTTATTTGTTCTATTTCTTTTATTCACACCTGTTATAAACTGTCACATTCTAAATCTTCTGAGTAATGGAAGAACAATCTGAAAAGTAGACCTCATTCTGCAACTTATAGTGCAGAGCTTCAGTGTAGCTCCTCATGTAGTTTGTATTCTTTTCCTCTCATATATATCTCCTGCTGAATAGCAAATTACACTCTTTGAAATATAGATCTTTTCAATGTCCTCTTTTATTGAAGTGAGAAGCTTTTTTGTTGATGGATGGAGGAAAATGAGAAAATGTTTGAGTTTTTATATTGCCCAAGAAAGAAATGGAGTGAAGCCAGATGGTAGTTTGTAATTCCCCCAGATTTTCAGCAAAAGACAGACTTCAAATGGAAAGCTGGGGCTTGGCTTTTATGAAGAGATGGAAATAGCAAATCATCAAGTTAAGAAGAACAAGAGGAAGGATTCTGCACATGTAAAAAGCATATTGAACACCACTGGAAGAATCCCACCTGCTATCATCATCAAAGTGTGTCGTTTTATGGATAAGGAACAATTTTCCTTATGGATGTAATATAAGCAGGAGTTAACAAAAATTAGCTCTGAGTCTTCTGGGAATGTAGATATTGAGCATTGAGTGGCAATCTGGAAAGGATAAACTCTGAGCACAGAAAAGCAAGATGCATTCCAGGCTGAAGCCAAGGAGAAGAAAGGTAATTTAAAATCACACTTTAGGAATTCCAAACTACAAGCAAGAAGTGCCCTGCATGGGGGAAAATGAGAGATACTGTGCTATATCAACTTTTGTTTCCATTCCAGGAACCTAATATCCTCTTAGAAGTCCTCTTTTGTAATGATGTAAGTTGACATATATTTCTGGCATAGTATTCAAGAGTCCCTTAAGCTGTAAAAGTTGGCAGTCAGCACTTGGATTTGGAATTCAGTTTTGAACTTCAGACATGAAATTTTTACTTACAATTCACAATTTGGAACACTTAGATTTCAATTCTGTGCCCTGTTAAGTTGGAGTCAATTTTCTGCAAACTTAGTAAGGCTCCGTCCTAAAGAAGGCATGTATTTTAGAATGGCCCTGCGCGTGCATACATTACACTTTGGGCACAAATGTGCCTTTGAGACAAAGTAGGGTACAACTGAGATAAACAAGCCTGCTCAGCTTGTGTGTGTTTGCTTCAATTCTCAGAGGGAAAAGATGCCAATTTTGCATTGTGACAGCTTGCAAAAATCAGAGATTTTGTAAAGAAAAACTGGCACTCATGGAGGGCAGGAATCTCAAAGATTTCTCATTGAGGAGTCTCATCAAGTCCAAGACAGTGTGAATTGACAAGAACAAAGAATTTAGCACGTATTCTTTGCATCCTTGGGTGGCACGTATAGATTCTTAATGTGGCATACAGCACTGAATTACTGTATGCATGTGAGTAACTATACCAAACAACAAACCGGTACGTGTCAACTCACAGAAAGAGTTCTGTGGCTGTGGAGTAACTCTTGGATGCTTTGTAAAGCAATCAAACCGGGGGCCGGGGGGGGGATATACATCTTCACGGTCCCAGGAATGCTATCCTCCACATCTGGATTTGACAGAGCTTGGAATGTTACTTTTTAAAAGGAACATCTTGTTATTGCTTCCTGACAATCATCTTGCCGTTACTGTCAGTCCAACTGGATGTGTAATTTGCTCCATTGTGCATGACTGGCTGAAAACCAGTGGTAAGTCAGAACTTGAATAGTCCCATTGAATCAGTGGAGATTTGGTGAATCAACTCATCTGTAAGTTCCATTAATTCAACGGATCTACTCAAGTTGCAACTTCTTAAAAAATAATTTGCCAGCATGTCAAAATAACATTCTTGCCATCTAGTGGCCACATCTGACATTGCTCCTTGGATTATTTTTTGGAAAGAGATAAGACAAAGCAAAGAATACATCTATTGCCTCTACAGATTGAAAAGAGAATGGCATAAAACTTGAAAAATTCCTATCAAATTATCTCTTAAAATTTTCCTGAAAAGGTTATAATTGAAAACCACTATGTGTTACTCATTACACTTAACTAACACATAATAAAAAAAATAGTTCGTCTTTCATTTTCAAAGATGAACATCTCCATCAGATTCACTATTTAGGGGAAAAGAGAAATGTGTATGTAATATTGAGGAGTCCTCAACACAGAGATGAATGGTGTGATCCTAAAAAGGGCTGTTCACTCACTAGGAGGCTGTCAAACTCTGTTGCTACTTCAGTCCAGCTGAGAGAGACCCTATACCTTGAGCCACTCATGTGCAGTTTCCAGTGTAACAGGACCTGCCACTTTGCTGCTCACTCATCACCACAAAATAACAAATAGTGGTAGGACAGATGATTTGTGTGTGAGATTATTTACAGTGAGGAAGACTTGCAAAGCACTGGCCTCACTCTGTCCTCTCAGTGCCCAGCACAATCCAGTGGCAAGACTAAATAAAGAAGATGGGGCTGAGTGCAATGGTTGACCAGGGTTTCCTAAGTGCCTCATCCTATTCTACATGTGTTGTGAATGTGCCCATTGTTCGGGTGACCTTCTGTTAGATCCACAATGGACTCTTCCACTTGTTATCTGTGTTAGTCTACACATGCTGGGATAACTTAAATGTTACTCATTACACCTAAGAATAAATTTGCAAATACTAGTTAAATTACCTATTACCTCAAAAGTAACCACTTTAGTTGCCTGGATAGCTCATTGGTTTAGGTAGCAGGCTGCAGAACCAGAGTTTGGGAGTTCAATTCCCACTGTGTACCTGAAAGACCAAAGAAAAACAGGGTTGCATGGGCATTCATTTATAAGGAAGCACAATTTGTAACATCGAATAATATCACTATCTACTGTTCACAGAGCTTATCTGTTAAGACACTGGCCTTATGTTCTGGCTTTTCAGAGTTTATGCCAATGTGACATAGACTTATCTATGGTCCTAAAATGACACTTTATAAATAACTGAATATTTATGTCATTTATTGAAGGCAAAAGTCATGCAGTGTTAGATAGGACAGTGAGACTGCTCGCAAAGTATGGAGCTTCCAGGACCAACCTTTGCTACTGTCTTAATTGAAAAGAATTCAGAATTGAACTCCTTCCCTATTCCTCATTTTTTTTTACAATGACACACATTCATAAGTTTCAATGAAAAATCTGCCTTATGTGGAGACTGTGTATAATATGACCACTTCAAATCTGTTCATGTCAAGACTATACATGGGGTTACATTCTATCTCAGCATTCTGAACCATGCTATTGGTTCTAGAGAAGACACCCTTCAAGCTAATTGCATGCCATGAATCATGTATTATGCTTTTCATGGTGAATCATATTTTTTACAAGGACAGAACCTCCAGAAACTGGTGAATATACCAAAGAAGCAACAAAATATACAATTTTTTCCAACCTTTTGGGTGGGTTTAATTAATTCCACATGGATTGTGGAATTTGCCTTATTGTTAATGTGGCTTCTTCAACATTATGTATGTATATATCATTCCGAGGTCATCCAGGTTATCTTTAGGAAGCTGTTATTATTGAGGGTAGATGAATGATACTGAAACACAGACATGAAAACACACAAGCAGAGGTGGCACATAGGGTCCATCATGTAACTATTTAGGAATTCAGTAGGATTACTATATCACCCATTTAGCTGGGTCCCCCTTGGATCTTAGAGGTGACACCCTATGCCCATGAGGACTTTCATCTGGGCTGGATCCCAAGCTTTCGTTTTAGAAAAGCCAAGTCTCTTGCTTTTATACAAGTGGAGATATAAGACAAAACATCGAGTCAGTGCTTTGACCTACGGTTTGTGAAAAACAAGTCTTTCAATGTGATTAGTTGATGGATAAAGCCATCCATAGTTTTAAAAGTAAATGCTGTGATGTTAAGAACATATTGTCCTTTCACATTCAGCTGATATCTGATTATAGAAATCTGTTTGCAGAGGGGCAGTACATAGAAATCAATTAATCCATAGTAATGAATGATGGTTAGAGGATTATGGGAACTAGTCCAAAAATAGAACTAAGTTCTGCCATTATGTATCTTACTGCATCTCCTGCTCTGACAGGGAGTTGAACTTTATGTTGGTTGAACTACAGTTCTTTTCAGTTCTACAATTCTATAGGTCTATGAGTCTTTGATTCTCTTCCAGAGACATTAAATTTCATCTTATTTTCCCCAAATTTCTAGGAGCTTAGCTGAGAACGTAGCTACGTGCTGCCCTGAAGAAAAGTAGAGTTGGCCCAAAGGAGGGGGAAAAAGGTGGGGTATGTTATTGAAATATTCTGTTTCTTGTTATTTTTGCTGTTATTGAGCTGATGGTTGCTGTGAATCTCAATTTTCTGGAAAGAGGTTTCAAACCGTAAAAAGAGACTAAGTCTGCATGCATTTCTCTGGTATGCCTCTTTGAACTCTTTACTCAGATATATGTCCTACTAAACTAAATGAGCCTTACACTTCAGTAAATGTGCATAGGATATATCTATAATTATGAAGCGGAATTATTTAGACTACAATTTCTGCTTTCCCTCATTTATATCATTTATGTAGTAGTCTCATGGATGTATAGGACAGTGGGTTTTTTGCCATCAGTAAAGGTTGATGGCAAAAAATACTAGCCACCTCATGAAAATATTACCCAATGTGTGTAGCAAAATGTGGTTATTTATTTATTTGAACCAAGAATTTACACAGCTGCTTTACATGGTTCCCCTGTCACCATTTTAGTCTGTAAATGACTCTATAAGGACACTGTAACAATAGAGTAAGGATCTGAACTGTGTGTCTTCCTGTTCCTGATCTAATACTCAACCATTATACCAGCTCCCTGAAATCACCAGTTATTATATAAATGATTCTAAGGCTAAAATATATTGGCCAATTTAATTATGCAGTAGGATAGTAGCCATTGGTAGAAAAATAATACAACAATTAATGAACTTAATTGCATGATGTAAAAAAATGTATTATGAAATTATGGAAATTTATACAACATGCAAATTGGACTAAATTACATAGATTGAACTAAATTACATAAGATGCAGAATATGCAAATTAGGCTGTCTGGATTTGGAGAACTGGTGTATGGCAACCCTACAATTCACCAACTCTTACCTGCTTTCTTAGTTCAGCAAATTTATTCTGCATTTCCAACACTGAGAATAAATGAAAGCATATGGAGAGGTAAGTTAAAGAAGAGTTGTGTTTCCTTTGGCAGGAAAATGTTAATACTGAAGTAGCCAATTGAAGAAGAAAGATTACTTTCTCTTTCTCAAGTTCTTTTAAGAAACAAGAGCCCAAGCCATAAGGAAGCTGACCCCAGGGTCTTCAGTATGGTGCATTGTTAGTTAACAAGACAAAGGATTAGATGCCAGGTTTAAGAATTACCCTCTCTCTCTTGCTTTAAAAAAAGGAAAGTAAAGAAAAACATACAACTCCAGGGATTATCTCTCCAGATGATTTTTTAAGTAGCAGCCACTGAGCAGAAATAAAACTGATAGGCTTAAGAAACAAATGAGTCCTGAGAAGATCTCTAATCCTTCCTTAGAATAAAATACAGACCCTTCTCTTGAGCTCCAGAACAAAACTACAATGCCTTAGGCTGGCTATCTGAAATACACACTGCACACACTGAAAACACTTTAAATTCTTCCTCTGGCAGCTTTTATTTTTGTTATTTTGTCCACGGCAACACAGGCCGGCTCCAAAGTCCATTAAAGTCAATATGTGTCACTGTTTTCAATGAGCTTTGCAAAATACTCAAGACTCCAGATTAGCTTCTGTTAGTGTTAACTGTAGAAGATTGACAGTATATTCAATTTCCTATTAAGAAAATAGACTTGGAGCCTCTGAAAGGTAGATTTCTCCACTCTTTCTTGTGCCACTGTGCAGGGACAAGATCACAGAAATAGCCTGAGGAACAGCAGTTTGTGGAGGCTCACCTTACTTTCCTTTTATCTCAGCATGCCAGAAAAGGAAGCCACCGAAAAAAGATGTTCTCCTTCCTTCCCATTCTTTGCATTGGGACTGTGAATAGCTCCAGCCAAAGCTAGTCTTTCTCCACAGTTAGAAAAAATAGCGGGATGCAGCCATAGGGCAATAGCACTTGTCCCCAAGACTAGGCTGCTTCAACTGCTTTACCTTTAGTGCAGATGGAAGGGCAGGGATAAAATATAGATGAAATGTCATTAATCATTTATTTAATTCACACGCTACATTCCTCCCTGAAAGTGTCTCCAGATCGTTGATAACAATGGAGTTTAAAAATGAAACCTTCATTAAAACATTACATGAAAAAACAAATACAAGTGCAATTTAAAATATAGTAAAAGACACCGTCAATAATAAAATGGTTAAACACCCCCAGTGGGTACCCTGTTTAATAATGAAATGCTCTTCCAAACAAAAATGTCTTTTTCTGCCAAGAGAATGACCTAAATAAACCTCCCTCAGCAGACCAGAGTCCAGGAGTCCTCATCAGATGTACTTCCAGCAGTGATGGGTATGGAGAAATCTTAAAGCCCAGGCAAGTTCATATGAAAGAACATGGTCTTTGAAACAGGAGGGTCCTGAGCCATTCGGCATATCTAGGCTGTATGTCTTCTTTCTTCAAATAGAAGGCTCAGAGTCTCCCTATCCCCAAACACCTATCATTTCTGTGCTTTCAACTCTTAATGCTTTATACACAGACATCTACTCAGTAGTTAAGTTCCCTGGATGTGGAGTCAGAGCTTTGGAGTAGAGATGGGCATGAACCTCAGTTTGGATGTTTGTGCCGGTTTGTACATGCAACACCATAGGTGCCACACATTCTCTTCCCTTGCCTCCCCAGCCAATGACCCATTCACCAGTCAGAGTTCACTCCTCTTCTCCTCCTCTTTGGCTGTTTGACCAGTCCCAAGCAGGGACACGGGTTTGCTTGTCCTGCCTATTTGTCTGAGTGGGCAATCAGCTAAGGAGATGGGGCAGGGAAACCCGTGCTCCTGCGGAGACTGGTTGAACAGCTGAAGAGGAGGAGGAGAGAAGCACACACCAGCTGGTGAATGGGGGAGCCAGCCGGGGAGGTGGGGGAAAGGTGCCGCACATACAAACTGGCACAAACCTCCAAACCAAGGTTCGTGCCCATCTCTAGTTGGGAGTTCGATTCCCCACTGTGCCTCCCTGACGGGGGCTGGACTCGATGATCCATAGAATCCCTTCCAGCTCTGCAGTTATAAGGTTATTATTATCTGTGCCAGAAAGAATAGCCGGACAAACAATTCAAATTATGTAGGAAAGAACCTTGCATCACACTGCTATCAACCCTTCGGGAGTATTTTAGGTATCTGGAAGACTACATTCTGACCAGCACATACACTGACTTGCAAGGTTTGAGACATTAAAGAAAAGACAACATTTCTCTCTACTGCCAAATGCAAGACCCTGCCCCTATCCTTTTGAAACTTCATTCCCCTCACTTTCCAGTGGCAAATCCCCATCAAAATTTGAGAGAACTCATCATTTCATGGGGATCGACACATCTCTCCATTCCCTGTTTGAGTTTAATATTGTTAAAACATCAAGATGAATATTGAGGAGAGGTCTAAAATAGAGTGTGAGGATATGCCTAATTTTATAATGCATGGCTAGTCAACTGCTAAATCATAGGGAGGACCTCTAGCGCATAGGCTAATTCTGATTGGGGAGGGTTTGGGTTCCCTAGTACTCTTCTGTTACCCTCTCCTCTCCTCAAGGTCTCCTACCTCCTGGCATGTGGAAAGAGGAAAAGGAGATCCCAGCTGTCTCCAACTAGTCTAAAAACAGGGGGGGGACCCTTTCTTCTACATGTACTTACATTTTGACAAATCCATAACTGCTAAGAGGCAAAGAGAACACACAGCAAGACCAAGAATGGCCTAGCCTGCAACATTGCTTACTACAGGCTAAAGTGTATTTTACAGTCACTTTAACACATGTGGCAGCAGGGAATTTGGTTACTAAAATTTGGCTCCTTGGTTACTATGCTAAAACTACATCAGACTCTGGATGGGCTAGGCTTCATTTCTATCATTTATAGATCAATAACATTAATGCAGATGGTAACACATACCTGGGCAATTGCAAAATGCTCCCTGAAGTTGAACAGGTAAAAATCAAGCTAGGAAGATGATAGGCAAGCAAATTGCCTCTCTGCATCAAGATTATCCTAGAAGGATCTGGTGTATTCAGACAATATAAAGAAAAAATGTGTATGAGGCAGTAGAAGATCAGAGAGCAGGGGGGAGGGAAAGGCAAATTCATTCACTGTAAGTGATGCAAATGAAAAATGTACCTACTAGAACGTAAACTTCATACTCTGCGGATATAGCAAGATATAGTGTTTCATATTCCAGATCCCAGAGGGTTGGGTGTATTAATTCAGACATAGGAGGTAATATAGGATGGATTTCATCTGGTTTCCACTAGGGATATGAAGACCTCTTGATAATTTCTCATTGAGCCAGGCAAGAAGGCAAGACCTACTGCCTTTTCCAATTCTATACATTTTTCAGAAATGCATAGAACCTGCACTGCCAAACTCACTCTGAGGACCCTCCCCTCCCCACCATGTCAATTCTCAAAGTGTCTTATTTGCCACATGAGAACATACCAAGCCAGGGTTTACATCTCAACTTTCGACAAACATAGGGGTGCAAATCTGTTGTCTGGAGCCTCATGCAGCCCTTTGCTATTCTTTGTGTCACATTCAAAGTCAGTGGGAAATTCTGCACCCACTGTCTCCTGCTTGGAAACCTCCTTGCATGTCCCCATGCATATACAGCCTACACCCTGGGAATAAGGTTGAAGAATGTCCTGTTCCAAGAATCCACAGAGGACTTTGTTTAGTAGCACCCCATGGCACTTGGGACACTTTTGTTTCAGCATTACGATTAGGAAGGAAAGGAAGGCTTTGCATAAAGGCATCCACAGACACCTTTCTTCTACTACTTCATTGTCATGCCAGGTGCTTTTGAATGAACAATAGTAATTGTGGTATGCATTGTGTTTATGCTCATATTGCAGTGTTACGTGTCAAGTTGAAATATAGGGCCAAGATTCAAACCAAAAACCATGACCCAAAGAGCACATGCAACTACCACTTTCAACATACCACTTTCAACATGCTGCATGAAAAAGTACCTTTGAAACTGAGAATAGTTTCAACAGCAATTTGTTATAAGGCAGTGGAGTCCTCTGTCTAAAACAAATAAGCAAAACGCACATACCAGTTTCACTGGGTGCATGTGTCCTTGATTGAATCCCAGCCCACACTGCCTGGGACTGCACCAGGAAGGATTAAGAATTAAAAACCACAGTGAAATCAGATTCCGTCCTCCTTCCTGTTGAAGGTTATCCTATTGGCTAATTGGATTTTCAAATTAGACAGTTATACCGATAGTTTAATTTAATTCAGTGGCTCTCAAACTAGATTGGATTTACTTTCCTGAAGTGATAAACTCAAGTTACTTGTTGTAAATGTTTTTGTAAGGGTCAAATGGAATATTATTGAAAGTTCTGTGAACATTCTTCTAACAACAGCTTCTTCTTCTTCTTTTTGAAGAGCAGTGATTAGAAGAGGAAGCATATGGAAGAGGATGAGTATCATTAATAATTGTATTATTTATACAATAACCATTTTCCCTCTCAAAATGTCCCCAAAAGGGAAGAGCAGCTTGAGGGACAATATTGAGTGAAGAAACAGCTGAGGAGTATATGGATGAGACATTAGGTCAGCATTTTATATTTTAAATTCTTCCAACTGTTGGGCGTCTTTTTATTGTCTTTTTTCAGCCCATTTTGTTGAAGCGCATTGTTGTTTCCGTAATCAACCCAAAGTATTTCTTTCTATGCTTTCCCCTAAGCGACATCAAGCAGTGCTCTAGACTCTATTTTACGAGTGTACTTTAGAAGTATTATTAGGAATTTTTAAGAAAATGAACCAGAAGTGTGTATCTAAGGCAAATGAGAAGTGAAAAAAGGGACTCTTTTGTGTTTTTCCCCATTTGGGTTAAACTGAAAGTTCTGTCCCTAGTGTGTGGTTCAGACTGAGGTGCATTAGAAGAGTGGTCCTTTTCCCACATAGATTCAGACCCACTCATTGCAAGCTTCCATACCTGTTTTAATTTTTCATTAATGTAAAATGGATTCTTCTGATTTCAATTTCTGAACCATAAGACATTCCATCTCTTTCTTCTCCAACCTTTCCCTGCTCCTCCCCAATCCTCCCCTCCCCAGTCTCTGCTGTGCATAAGTATTCTCCAACCTTCCCCAGAATTTGTTTTAAAAATACATATATTCAGGGAGGGGAGAACACCCCCTCCCCTCTGCCCGATGCTCCCCGAGTGCATAACTTGAACTATTACATAAGCAAATCCAAAATCTAGTGGCAACAGTGCTGCTGGAGATGATGGAGGTCTGCAGAGCAAGGACAGATGCCACAATGTCCACTCTTGACACTGTCATTTGGCATGCTTGGGCAGGTGAGCAAGCATGTGCTGCCAGATCCACCTCCTTGCACTGCTGCGGCCGCCACCATAGTTGCTGCTTCCACTGCCCACCTCCTCTCCTTCCTTTCCATTTACTTCCTTTACTTCAACTTTTGCACGATTCTCACACTGGAAGGAGCTTGTGTGTGAGTGTGTATAAGAGAGATATCAACAGCAGCAGCAGGCATGGTGAAGAATTTGCACAGAAGAGAAAATGTGAGGCTGGCAATATAAAAAGAAGAGGGCTACAAAACAGCAGCAGCAGCAACGGCGGCGACGGCGGCGACAACAACAACAAGAGTAACAGGACTTCCCAAACCAGTGAAAATAATCTTCCTGAGTGAGAAAATCCAAAGTGGGAGTGATTGATGGACATCTCAAGTAATGTCATGGAGATCTATAAAATGAACCTAAATCAATGCGTGAGCAGAACTACCTCTTAAACAGGAGCATGTGTGGATACGCCCTTGGTTGCAGGTCCAATAGTAGCTTTTCTCCCTCTTGAGCTTCCCACATTGATGTTGCAACCGTGTGTGAAATTTCCTCGAAATACCAGGCTAGAGCTGAATGTTCTGGTGGTCCTCAGTCACCATAGTTGTCAGCCAACTGCTTTGAGTTTTTTTGTAAACCACACAATGGATTGCTGCAAGTGTTGTTCTCAAATCTTTACTAAACTATTCAACATGCAGCAAAACAAAGGGTCCATCTATGCTCACTCCTCTTCCTTTTTTATGGATCCCTGAACATTTGAAAGTGAATTCTTATTTTGCCTAAAGTCATACACAAGTCTTCTCCCCTGTACTGCCACTTCAAATAAATGAATATCCGTCCTGCTTGTGATTGTCAAGTCTATGATGAACTACAGTATCGCTGTGCAAGTGACAGATAAATAAGGAGGTAGATAGTGTGATTTTTTCCTTGTTATGATGAGCAAATAAGATAAGACCGCTCTTAAGCAACATCTGTGTCCTTGCTAGATATCTTTGTTCCGTACACGTTCCTTGGCAAGGATATCATGAAAGCAAACAAGCTGTCATTCAGAGTTCTGGCACAGATCCAATAGCAAGTTACTTCATCGTTACACAGATTAAATGAAGAAGAACATTGCTTGTGATTTGTTAGGAAAGAAAGCCATTGCTCAGTTCAGTGCAGCCCCCGCACGCACGCACACACGCACAAATGCTCACAGTCCTCATGTAAATTAATGAAAACCTGTAAAAAAAACCCATCTCTTCCAGCATGTGATTGCATTAATTGGAAGTAATTTGTGCACTCAAGTGTAATTGACAGTATGTGTCAATGTGTGGGGTCACCTAGAATTTCACAAATCTGTTAAAAGCATATAACAAAGTCATTATAATTAATTAATATCTTTTTTCTTTCTTTCTTTTGTTTTGGAGTGAGAGGAAAATACCAACATCTGTCGGAATTTTCTTTTTTCAAACTGAAGGACATTCCACAGGCCATGCAATTTACTGAATTCAGTGTGTATTAAAAGCAAATAATTGTGGTTTGGATGACTTTTTTTTTTTTGCTTGAGATAAAAAAGTGAAAGACCAAAGCTTGCATGCAATTGAGAACAGAAAGTGTTTTAGCTTTTCTCTGGCCTGTACCTTATTGACCTTTTCTTGACACCTCTAGAAATACTCGTAATTGAGGGGTGGGGGAAAGGAACCAATAGGAGGATAGTTTGTAAACAACACTGATGAAGAATGAGGTAAAAAGAGGCTTTCTACCTCATTGTTCATCAGTGTTGTTCACAACCTATCTTCCTGGCTGAGAATGAGCCTGTAGTCCTTAAGAAAGGATGGGTCCTCTGCTATAGACTCTCCCCCAGTAGCATCTCTCTGCTCACTACCAAGCCAACTATAGAAGGTTCTCTATTTTATTCACTGGAGAATCCTGTTATTTATGTGCATCAGCATAACATAAATGGCATGAATCACAGAGGTACTGTATATTGCCATTAGTTAAGGCTTGTATCCATCATGCACCAAGTCACAAAGTATACAAATGTTGTTTCTTAACTAGTAGCAACACACCACTGTGATTTATGCCATTTAACTTATGCTGATGCACGTAAGTAATAGGACGCTGGTCTCCCTGTTCAAATTACCCACTTATTTTTTTATTTTTATTTTTTAGCAATAATGGACAACAGCCTTACTTTTAACCATTGTAGTGGCAGAAATATTAATAGCAGAAATTCAAAAAATTAATGAGGTTGTTAATTATTGGCAAGTTTTTTAAAAAATATTTTTAAAATATTTTAAAAAATATTGGCAAAAATGAAAGTTCAATGTGTTCTTAATGTGTTCCTAATGAATAATGTAATAAGTTACTTTAAAAATAATGGGTAATGAGTAACATCAGTGAATTATTTTCTTATATCTTTTTCCAAGCTCTGAAAATTTGCTTCTGATTGCAAGACTTAACTTTGTTGCTTGTTGCTCCACAGAATAGATTCAATTCTTCAAAAAAAACACCTCCAGTTTATGAATGTGAGATATTATGCTCCTGTACCCACAATTCAAAATGTCAGAAATGGCCCAACATTGCTGCACAATATTGTGTCCTCACTGACGGCAGCGGTCAAGATGGTCTATAGCAGTGGTTCCCAAGTTTCAATCACCAGATGTTCTTGGACTATGCTTTCTCTTCCTTTTCTCTAAAATATTGGTTCTTGACCCCTTTTCACTGAAAATGAGGTCCTTTTTATCCCAGTGGGTAGGAGAGTGTGACCACTTGGCCAGTTGGCCACTTGCAGGTATAATTAATGGAAAGATTTATTTAAGTTTAACACAAAGAACAGAGAGAATTTACAAATGTCTTTCATTAGTTGAAAAAGGATGAAACATTTTCAAATAGAAATTAGAACAGAGAATGAGAACATTCACTAAAATCAAACCAGTTGTTTTTGTTGTTGTTGTTTAGTCGTTAAGTCATGTCCGACTCTTCGTGACCCCATGGACCAGAGCACGCCAGGCCCTCCTGTCTTCCACTGCCTCCCAGAGTTGGGTCAAATTCATGTTGGTAGCTTCGATGACACTGTCCAAACATCTCGTCCTCTGTCGTCCCCTTCTCCTCTTGCCCTCACACTTTCCCAACATCAGGGTCTTTTCCAGGGAAACCAGTTGTTACATACAGTAATTTTCTCACACAAAGCAGGCTATGATAAGGATATAAGGGCAACCCAGGGACGTAGGTCCAGTGCAGGCCATGTAAAGTTTGATTCCATTGACTATCAAATGCCATATTTTTCTGTTTATAACACGCCCCCGTTTATAAGATGCACCCCCCCCCACTTTTCTAACCCAAAAATTAAGAAAACTTAGCTTTGAGGATTCAGCCTCTGGGCTCAGAACGGTTGGACATTTTGAGTCCCTGTTGAATCTGAGCCTACAGGCTCCACCTCCAGGAGGTGTGTTCCAATTGGTTTGTACAGCATCAACTGACGTCAGTTCCATAAGGCTCCTGATTGGAGGAAGCTAAATCTCCTGACTATAGGAAGCTAAGCCTCGTGACTGAAGGAAGCCTGTTTACAGAGGCAAGGTATGTGCCGTTTTGTTCTCTCCTCAACCATCTCAGCTTACTTCTGTGTAAAAGACGCCCCTCAATTTTTAGTGTAATGATTTTAGGAAAAAGTAGTGTCTTATACATGGAAAAATACCGTACTTTTTTATTTGTTTATAATAATATAAGGAACCTATAGTAGTGAACAGATGAAAAGCTGATGATGGTGTTAAAATGTAGAGTCCAAATCTACAGAAGTATTCTTACTGCACTTCATAAAACAGATATCACAGGTGTTTTGAAAGGCATGATAAGTAGATATGAGGAGGTTACCACATAGAAATATAGGTGGTAGACATAATAGTCTCTGTAAGATTATTACAAGTATAAATTACTTTGTCCTAGTGACTTATTGTTTAATAAGAGTTTTATAACCTTAGAGACACACTGACTGCAAAACTTATTTCCCATATAAGTAGATCCTTTCTGAAAACATAGTTTAAAAAACTCTAGAGACATTTGGTTAAAGGTATGGAAGATGTTTTCTTATATTTGGGAGCAGTTCACATTCCAGGACAAGTGTAATGTTGACATCATTAAGACAATTTTCAGGAGGAGGCATGTTTTGTGTTCTTTTTATAGGCTCTACTACAATTTTGTGACCCTCTAGAAACATGACTGACAGCAGTGGGTTGGTTCTAAACATGTGCACAATGGTTATCTAAGGGAAGGTTTTGTAACTGCATATATCAGTCTTAAGATGATACTTGCTGGGTCTATTTTGGGCCATTTTATGACATACAGTGGTGCCTCGCTAGACGATTGCCTCGCAGGACGAGGAAATCGCTAGACGATGCCTTTTTGCGAGCGCTACTGCGCTTCGCAAAACGATGTCTCTCTATGGCGATTTTCGCTAGACAATGAGGTTTCCCCATAGGAGTGCGCCGACTAGTGGTCAAAAGCTGTCAGTGCAGCTGTCAGTGCATTCCTATGGGGACCCTCACTCGCTAGACGAGGTTTCCCTATGGGAAATTTCACAAGACGAGTGCCTTTTCCCTTGGAACGCATTGAAGCGATTTCAATGCATTCCAATGGGAAAACGTGCTTCGCTAGACGATGTTTTCGCTAGACAGCGATCCTCGTGGAACGGATTAACATCGTCTAGCGAGGCACCACTGTATTAAGTTCCAAAAGCCATATTGGAATTATAGCTTTATTAGGCCAACCACAAAAGGCACACAAAAGTGTGCATTCTTTCAAGAAGACTATCTCTTAATCAGACAAAAGTTACAAAATAAGTAGGACGTTAGGGGGAGGTTTTATTTTAAGTCCTTTTAAACCCTATTCAGGTGTAATTAAGCCCAACACTTTGAACATGCTCAGAGAGGAGTGCCTTGTCCTACCATCTCCATTGTCATGGGCTCCATAGTTACTTCACTTGGTGTCAAAAGGAGAGATTTCTGTTGACATACAGCCTCTACTTGTGAGCAAAAATCCTGGAAAATCGGGACCTATATGTGAGCAGGAGTCTTCCCTTCAGACCCATCACTATGACCATGAAAAGCATGACAAAAGAGTGGATGGGGCTAGGCACTCCCTTGTAAAAGTGTTCACAGCATCAGGTGCAACAATGCCTGCACAGGGCTCTAGCTAGCATGTTGTCTTGAGATATAGTGGAGACGGCCAGAGACATCACCAGGTGATGCAGTGTTGTTAGATTTTACCTGAGGTAGCCCATAAACTTCCAGGAGGCTGGAAAGCTAGAAAATGTTGCTTTATTTATTTAAAATAATGTTATCCTGCCTTTCTCCTTAAAAAAGGACCCAAGGCTGCATGCATCATTTAAAGACAATATTTAAAGCTAAAAACAGTAAGTATAGAAATACTAAAAAGGATCAAGCAATACCACGCTTAAAAATGGTAAACAAAAGCAACACCAAAAACACATTCAAAGCAGAAAGATATAACAATCTATTTAAAAACCTCCTTCAGGCAGCCAGTCACTGGTTCTACTTTTTAGACAATCTAAATGTCTACAGTAAACTCAAAGCTGTATGCATCCTGTCGATGCAAAACAGGGAGCCACCAAACCATATTTCTATTATCAGTGCTGAAAATAATTTAGGACGCTGGTCTATATAAAGGAAGTCAGCGTAGCCAGCTCGGTTACCTATTATGCTGGATGGTATCCTCTGTCTTCAGTAGTATTAGCACCTCCGGTAAGAGTTCTACTCATAAACCAGTAAATGAGGTATCTGCAAAGTCATAAACAAAAGTGGGGGCAGTAGTGTTGGTACAAATAGCTAAATAATTATCTAGTTTCTGAGACTGTATATAAGTAGGCAGATATAAATTTGTATACAGTCCTGCATAGCAATGCCGAAAAAAACCCCAAACATTTAAGGAAATTGTGGCAAATATTTTTTTAAATGTAAATTGTATTAACGGGGGGGGGGAATGCAAAAAATTCTGGGATGATTTTGGAACCTGATGTCAGACCCGATTTAATGGTTTGCCTGAATCGCCAGCTCAATGAAAGGAGATCTCCATGCATTCCTTCCATTTATGATAGGCCTGGATCATCAATCTACCCTCTGAGGAATCTTAAGATACAAATAAGAGTCCACTTAAGTTAAAGAAGTTTATTTTAAAAGACCACTTCAACAGAACTACGATAAGGCATTAAAGGTTGAATCTCCGCACCAAGAAAAGATGGAGCACTTTCAAGTGAAAGTAAGTGGGTGGCCATCAGCTCCGAGAAATGGCCCAATGACCAAATGGACCTCACCTAATTAAAATTAATTAATTTAAAACCATCCTAACAATTGGCCCTTATCAAACTTTTACCCATCTTTTCCAGTAATGGGGAGAGATGTTATTTCACCTTTTTGAGTGGTGGGCATATCCCTCTCTGTGACCAGCTTGTTTACTCCTGTTTGTACCAGGTAGTACCTATTTAATCCTTGGGAATATTGAGTCCTGCACTCACCCTTTAGAATTTAGTGGCATTGCTTCATTCCTCTTTTTTCTCGGTGTTTTGTTTTTTAAATAGAGGCAGTTGGTGCCCATTCATTTGACACTTCTTTGTTCCATATCCATTCTAGAATTAGCTGGCATATTTTTATATGCAGCTCTCTACTTCAAGATTGCATAAACCTATCATGTGTTGTTGCCATTGATAAATTTAATCTCTGTTAATGTATCTGACACCATCTTACATCTGTCTGTGCTAGTTACCACCACTAGCGTCAGCTATACTGTGTTTGACAAAGCATTTCTTGCTGTAAACTGGCCAGGCAATGTTACTGGATGACCTTAAGCTTCAATATTGTGACAGATGGGAAGAAAGTCTATCAATATTTATTCAATAGAATGGTTGGAGAGGAAATAGAGAAATGAGATGCTGTTGCAGAGAAGGCCCTGTGCTTTGCTAGCAATGACATCCCATGTCATTCATGTTCTAAGGTAGAAATCAAAATGGTACCAACTCATGGTGGTAAAAAATATAATCATTTATCTTGTGTTTGGCAAGGGAAAACAAAAATCTGCCATCAAGCTGGCCAACTGGTCTTACTAATTAAATTAGGTTTTGAAGCACATGATTAAATCTTCCATTAAATGTGAGAATCAAAGCCTGCTTCCATTTGACACAGTTTATTATATAGTTTCATAGCTGGCTGTTCCATTCCATGTCTGTATTATGCATTTCACATCCTTGATCCATCTCTGGCAGTCAACCTGTTCAAGAGGTATACATTTCTATTACCAGTGGCACTTGTATATCCTGAAAAAGTACTGTTTCAGGCAAGGGCACTTTAAAATGACTCACATTTCAAATAGCCACATTTATAGCGGCAGTAGTAATAACACCACCAGCATCATTGTTATCAACAGACAAAGTAGTGAATTCAGCAGTCTCACAGGATTCAAATGCAAAAGCACCATGACTTGGTATGCCTATGAGATGCAACTATTTATTCTAACACTTTTTGTGATTATAATTTGGAAATTTCATCATTCATCTTGCCATCTACTTTGTGACAAATGTTTGTCTGGTACAAGAGGAGTATTTCTGCACACACCCTTTTAATAGGTTGAATGTGTACAAACTACTCTTTTCCCCATCAGCCTAATTATTAACATTGAAATAGTTGTGTGTTTTTTTTAAAAAAGGGAGATAATGTTGAAAATTGGGAAAATGTATATATTATTTTGCTGGACATCATTGCTTCTTCAAGATAGTATTAAAATAAATACTGGCTTTCAGAGGCAGCAGACAAGACTGAGTGTGGAAAGTGATTAGTTCTGCATTGAAAGCAATATCTTTTGTTTTGTTTTTTGTTTTGTTTTGGTGACAGAAACTTTGCCTTGATTGGTTGAATTAAATGCTCTTCTTTTGACAGGAATAATCAGGCTTCACTCTGCATGGACACCCAGTATCCCAAGGAGTGGTTGTATGGATAAGGTCATCTTCTGAGGATTTTCTCTATGTTAAACCAGCCCTCAGTGATTTGCACTGGATAGAAGACCTGCTCTGGAACATCTGTGTGGCTTATTTTACAAAGGATGGTCCACTACATGATGAAATGTCTATCTAAAGCCCTGTCTAGTCCAAGTCTGTTTGAAAGACAAAGAACCATAAGGGAAAGCAAAGACCTTAAAAGGTTATCATAATTAGCCAGTACAATCTTCCACACTATAGTGAGTTGCACTGGCCAAACTCTTGTTAGTTATGCCTACTGGTGTGACCCAACCAGAATGAATCTCAGTGGCCAATTGCTTCAATTTAAGAAGTCATTATAGGCATTTGCTGTGACTTAGTACACAGCAGCAAATGTCTATAATGAATTTTTACCTTGGGTTAATTCACCACTGAGATTTATACAGCATTTTCATATGCTTTGCTCTTTCCATTTTTGTTGTTGAATGCTATGGTAGGGAGGGCAAGCTATTGCCTTTATATTATGTAGATGGAGTTCGATTTTTGTGTCACCCCGAAGTAAGAAGACAATACAACTGGTTTCCAGTGTCCAATCAGCATCATCAACAGTAATTACATTTATAGCCTACCTACTGTGCAAGGGAGCTTGGTAGGCATCCTTCAGTCTCTGAGAGACTATGGTAACATGCTCTGAATAGAGGTCTTGGAACAGCATCTAGTGGGGCTGAGGAGGCCAATTCGAGAGTGTCAGTCCCTTCCACACTGAAGACAAATACAAACTGTCCCCTGTCCAGCTCCCTGATTTTGCTGGTTTCGGGACTGCCTCTTTGCCTCAGCCTGCTGAACAAGTGTCTCTTCAAATTGGGAGAGCCCATGCTGCACCGCCTGCCTCCAGGCTGAGTGCTCAGATGTCAAAGTCATGAACAACCTCCAATTCTTGCATGGAGATGGTAATAGAGGGAGGTGAGTCCATGCCCTGGCCCATGACTTGTGTTTTCTTCAGGCTGATTGTTAATCAAAAATCTTGGCAGGCCTTACTAAAACGATTCATGAGTTGTTGGAGGTCTTCAGCAGAATGGGCAACAACAGCTGCATCATTGGCGAAGAGAAAGTCCCGCATGCATTTCAGCTGGACTTTGGTCTTCGCTCTCAATCTAGAGAGATTAACGAGCTTTCCATCTGATCTAGTCCGGAGATAGACACCTTCTGCTGCAGTTCCAAGAGCGTGCTTCAGCATGACAGCAAAAAAATCCCAAACAGAGTCGGCGTGAGGAAACAGCCCTGTTTCACTCTGCTTCAGATGTCAAAGGGATCTGATGTTGAGCCATCAAAAACTACAGTGCCCTTCATTTCCTCATGAAAGGACCTGATGATGTTAAGGAGTCGAGGTGGACATCCAATCTTGGGAAGTATTTTAAAAAGGCCGTCCCTGCTAACCAAATCAAAGGCCTTTGTAAGGGAGCTTAAAATCATCATTAAATATAAAACCAATATTAAGAAAACATATTCCACCATAATAATAATAATAATAATGTCCATTCTGACTTATGGGAACCCTTTCTCAGGGTTATCCAGGTAGGAAGTACTCAGAATTCTTCTGGGGACACCCTGGAACTGTGTCGCTTGCCCAAGGCAACACAGTCTAGTTCTACTTGCTGGAGCCACAATGGAGAACCAACCTCAAGCTCTGCAGCCAGATATCTAAACCACTGAGCTATTCAGCCAGCTACATTCAACCACAGAAACATTAAAATCAAATGAAATGAAACGTTATCATAAAACCATTAAAATCAGCATTTACCAATGCTTAGAATCATTACAGTAAATTAAGCAATATCGTAAGCCATGAATAAGCCTTTAGCACTATGTTATTCCTGTTTTGGCCTACATCATCCACAAACGATTGCCCAGATAAATACTTTGTGTTGGAGGGACCCAACCCTCTTGAATATTTTTGGCCCAGTGGAAAATTTGTTTTCTGCAGTACCTCAGCCCACATATTCAGATGAACCAGCTGCACATTTAAATTGGAATGAAGTTGAGTTTCGGACTGCCATTTTGTTCCATTATTTATGATGATACACATTTGCATATGATCCATAGACACAGTCACCCAAGGCTTCATATAAAGAAGAATGGCCAGCAGTTGGTCCACATAAAATCTCATTAGTGCTTTTTATTGTTTCTGACAATTCTTGGAAGAGAATGGATCATTAACATGCAAATAGAGATAACCCCTATTTCCAGGCTAATTGTGATAACATTTTTCTGCATTCAAATAAATCTGGCAGTTTCCAGGCCAAACCAATTTCTGAGGCTAAATTATGAAAAGGATGCTTACCCAGGGTTGTAAGATGGAAGCTGGTGGGAAGCTTAATTAAAACTAATTATACTTTATTTATTTTATGATGAACGTTAAATGTTAAATTAGCCTATTAGTCCCTAATAAATGCTTAATACATTTTGAATAATTGAGTAATCAATACCTATGGATTGAAGCAGAATCCACGGAATTGATGAGAGAGTGATATACTGAGAATAGTTATAAAGCAAGTGCAGCTCAACCACCTTGAAGTGACAGGAATCCCATTGAAACTGTTCATCATCTTGTGCCCTATTGACGTCTCCTTTTGAAGTATATTTAACAGCAGTAGTTTAACATATTTGGGGATGTCAGTGGAGATTACACTGTAGTTGTCAATAAAAGAAACAAGGTGTTGGACAGAGCTGTTAAACACCAAGAGGTGGGAAGACGTAGTTAATCACGGTTGCCAAAGTCTAATATCCACAGGCCCTTGCTGCTGATATTGATGCCTGGCAACTAAGATATTTTCTATAAGCTACAGCAGAGAAAAAATGTAAATGTGGTTTTGCAGGTGAGGACATACTTGTGACACATTGTTGAAACTGTCTGCTTATTGATCAGTATTGTTGATTAGGGATGATAAATGGTTTCTTAATCAATTATCACTTCCTTACAGGCATTGCCTCAGCACCTATTCTTACCTTAACTGATTCCCTGAATCTCTGTGGCAACCAGAAGTGTCTGAAGAGCATTATGATATCACCTTTTGGCTGCTAAATTCTATAGATATGGTTGCAAAGGATCAGGGGGTTATTTATGGCACCCAGGATGCCTGGCCCATGGCCCATGGCGCTCAGCCATGTGGTACCCTTGCCGTAGAGGATGAAACCAAAGATATAATAAAAGATGTAATAGAAATAAGACCAACCACATTACTCTGAATAATGAAGTATTCCAGGTCATTTATATCCTATATTTCTCAGTGGAACTTAACTTACTAATACTACCCCCTCCCCCAATCATGCTGTAGCCAGAAAAAATTGAGTATGCGATATCGTTTTGGAGAAATCAGAACAATATTTATGTAGAGGTGAATAGCAAATTAACTATGTATCTTTTAAACAATAAGCCATGTACTCTATTGCACCCAGAGTATATCTCCTCTCACTCATCTTTTCTCAAGGCTAAACATGTACAGTTCTTTCAGTCTTTCCTCACTGGGCTTGGTTTCCAGCCCATTGATCACCCTTCTTGCCCTCCTCTGAATTTGTTCCACCTTGTCTGAAGCCTTCTTAAAGGGTTGTGTCCAGAACTGGAAACGGTACTCAAGATGAGGTCTAACTAGGGCCTAATAGAGGGGAACTAGTACTTCATGGAATTTGGAGACTATACTCCTGTTAATGCTACCTAAAACAGCATATACCTATTTTGCAGCTACATTACATTGTTGGCTCATATTCAGCTTGTGATCTACAACAATTCCAAGATCCTTCTCGCGTGTAGTATTGTTGAGTCAAGTATCCCTTATCCTGTTATCGTGCATTTGTCTTCTTTTTCCTAGGTGTAGAACTTTGCACTTATCTTCAATTTGAATTTCATTCTGTTGTTTTCAGCCCAGTGCTCAAGCCTATCAAGATCTTCTTAATTTTTTTTCCGGAGATACTAGCTATTCCACCCAGTTTTGTGTCATCTGCAAATTTGATAAGCATTCTCTGCACTCCATCATTCAAGTCATTAATAAAAATGTTGAAGAACACCAGGCACATGACTGAGCCTTGTGGTACCGTTTGTTACCTTCTCCCTTGTTAACTCCTGAAAATAATGCACAATGATCATTATAAATAATGAGCTGTCCCCACCTATGTTGAAATGCTATTACCTAAATTATAATGTGCTGGCTGGATAGCTCACTGGTTAGGTATCTGGCTGCAGAGCTAGAGGTTCGGAGTTCAATTCCCCACTGTGCCTCCTCAAAGTACAGCCAGCCTGTATGGCCTTGGGCAAACTACACAGTCCCAGGGTGTCCCCAGAAGAAGGGGATGGTAAACCACGTCTGAGTACTTTCTACCTGGAAAACCATGAAAAGGGTTGCTATAAGTCAGAAGTGACTTGACAGTACATAATTATTATTATTAAATTAAGGTGATTTATAACTGAATTTCTGCTTCCTAGAAAGAGCAGCTCAATTTCTCCCCAGTTATTCTCTCTAAATAAAAAATGCACCAAAGAGCTCTACTGCTTCTTTGAGGATTCCCATCCACTGGGCTAAGTCAGTTCATCCATAGGGATCGCAAAACTCAGTGGAATTTTCTCCTAAATGCAAAGAATCACATTGTAAAACCTCCCACTGGAAAAGAGGTGCTGTAGAAAGTATAGTGGCTGACACTGTAGTTTCCTTGATGGCTCAGGGGCCTACACAGACTTAGTAAAGTGCTTGGGATACCAGGATTTTGAAGGCGGGGAAAAAATATGCATTCACATTTATGCTACTTAGTCCCAAAACATTTTGCTGCAGTTCTTCATCCAAAGGCCTTAGGGTCCTTTCATTTTGTGGGTTGTTTAGTGTTAGAATTATTTAGTGCAACAATTCTCTTTTTAAAAACAGACACAAGATCCTTAATGCCGAAGGGATTTGAAAAACAAACAAGATTAGAGCAATAGCTAAGGTGCACATGGAGTTACAAATGGCTTTCACTAACGTTCAGCAACATGGTCATAGCTCCAAGGCGTCCTTGTTGTTGATTAGTGAATGCTTGCACTTATTACAGTAAAGCACAGTATTTGTACACTGCAAACGTTTAATGAAATACAAGCCTTCCAGGATATTACACTGTGCTTTCTTTCTCACACTGAAATGAATGTCAAAAAAAGTAAAAGTAAAAGCAAAGTGTGCTCCTCATATACCGCCCATAGTGCTTAAAGCACTCTCTGGGTGGTTTACAGTTGTTGTTGTTTTTTAATTACCCCCTCCCCCAACCAGCCAGGTACTCATTTTACCAAACTTGGAAGGGTGGAAGGCTGAACTGGCTGTCAGATCTGTTGGTATCAAATGCTGACTGTGAGCAGAGTTTTGGCTGCAATGCTACAGTTTAACCACTGTGCCACAAGGCTATAATGGGCAACATCAGTGCTAAGTGAGCCAAACGGGCATTCTGTGGCTGTGGCAAAAGTTTCATGGCATCAGGATGTTTTATAAAATCCAAGGAAGTGACTGCTTGCCTTGAGAATGTCATCTACACTACACAGTTATAGCATTTCAACACCTCTTCAACACTTGGAATTCCTGGATTTCTGATTTGATGAGGTACTTGGAGCCCTTTGCTGTAGTTCAGGGGTGGGCACTAGAGTTCTCTGGCAGAACATTCTAAGTCTTTCCTCAAACCACAAATCCCAGGATTTCATAGGATAGAGCCACGACAATTAAAATGGAACCATAACTGTTTAGTGCGGACACATCCCTGGAAAAAGGGAAGACATGAGAACTGTTCTATTTTCCTGGGCATGCTGGACGAGGAACAGTGATCTCATGGCCCTCCAGTTGTTGTTGAATTGTAACTACCACCGGTTCTGTCCACCACAACCAACAGTGAAGTGTGATGGGAGTTGCTGTTTGACAACATCGAGAGGGCCACGTGTCCCCTGTTTCTGTGCTGCAGTATGCGAGCATATTGGAGGATTTGCCATTTATGTGATAGATTTTTAAAAGATGAAAATTACCCTCTTGATATAGCAACATAAACAAGACGTTTGTATTTTGGTACCATTACTCCAGACAACAAGGACCTGGCGTTGTTGTTGTTTAGTCGTTAAGTCGTGTCCGACTCTTCGTGACCCCATGGACCAGAGCACGCCAGGCCCTTCTGTCTTCCACTGCCTCCCGGAGTTTGGTCAAATTCATGTTGGTAGCTTCGATGACACTGTCCAACCATCTCGTCCTCTGTCGTTCCCTTCTCCTCTTGCCTTCACACTTTCCCAACATCAGGGTCTTTTCCAGGGAGTTGTCTCTTCTCATGAGATGGCCAAAGTATTGGAGCCTCAGCTTCAGGATCTGTCCTTCCAGTGAGCACTCAGGGTTGATTTCCTTCAAAATGGATAGGTTTGTTCTCTTTGCAGTCCAGGGGACTCTCAAGAGTCTCCTCCAGCACCACAATTCAAAAGCATCAATTCTTCGGTGGTCAGCCTTCTTTATGGTCCAGCTCTCACTTCCATACATCACTACTGGAAAAACCATAGCTTTGACTATGCAGACCTTTGTTGGCAAGGTGATGTCTCTGCTTTTTAAGATGCAGTCTAGGTTTGTCATCGCTTTACTCCCAAGAAGCAGGAATCTTTTAATTTCGTGGCTGCTGTCACCATCTGCAGTGATCATGGAGCCCAAGAAAGTAAAATCTGTCACTGCCTCCATATCTTCCCCTTCTATTTGCCAGGAGGTGATGGGACCAGTGGCCATGATCTTAGTTTTTTTGATGTTGAGCTTCAGATCATTTTTTGCGCTCTCCTCTTTCACCCTCATTAAGAGGTTCTTTAATTCCTCCTCACTTTCTGCCATCAGAGTGGTGTCATCTGCATATCTGAGGTTGTTGATATTTCTTCCGGCAATCTTAATTCCGGCTTGGGATTCATCCAGTCCTGCCTTTCGCATGATGTATTCTGCATATAAGTTAAATAAGCAGGGAGACGATATACAGCCTTGTCGTACTCCTTTCCCAATTTTGAACCAATCAGTTGTTCCATATCCAGTTCTAACTGTTGCTTCCTGTCCAACATCTAGATTTCTCAGGAGATAGATAAGGTGGTCAGGCACTCCCATTTCTTTAAGAACTTGCCATAGTTTGTTGTGGTCCACACAGTCAAAGGCTTTTGCGTAGTCAATGAAGCAGAAGTAGATGTTTTTCTGGAACTCTCTGGCTTTCTCCATCATCCAGCGTATGTTAGGAATTTGGTCTCTAGTTCCTCTGCCCCTTCGAAATCCAGCTTGTACTTCTGGGAGTTTTCGGTCCACATACTGCTGAAGCCTACCTTGGAGGATTTTGAGCATAACCTTGCTAGCGTGTGAAATGAGTGCAATTGTACGGTAGTTGGAGCATTCTTTAGCGCTTCCCTTCTTTGGGATTGGGATGTAGACTGATCTTTTCCAATCCTCTGGCCACTGCTGAGTTTTCCAAACTTGCTGGCATATTGAGTGTAGCACCTTAACAGTGTCATCTTTTAAGATTTTAAATAGTTCAACTGGAATGCCATCACCTCCACTGGCCTTGTTGTTAGCCATGCTTTCTAAGGCCCACTTGACTTCACTCTCCAGGATGTCTGGCTCAAGGTCAGCAACCACACTATCTGTGTTGTCCGGGACATCCAGATATTTCTGGTATAATTCCTCTGTGTATTCTTGCCACCTGGCATATCAAAGTTAAAAAGGTCCTGGGTAATAAATAATGGAACTGGATGATAACAATGGTCAGAGTGTTGAACTAGCAGTTGGAAGGTCTAGGTTTCAGTTCCCATTCAACTGTGAAGCTCATTCAGTGACCTTGGGTCAGTCACCATCTTTCAGATTTATTGAGACAGCAATAGCTATAAATCATGCCAGAAAATTATATTTAAAGGTTACTTTGTTCTTAGATGGTTTTCTTTCTTTATTCTTTTCTGTTCTGCAGGAGTAAGCAGTTACCTGTGAACTACCAGAAGTCATTTTATGGTACAGAGATGGCTGACAATGCTGCATATAAATGTGGGTTGATGCTGTCCAGCAACTGGGTGAGCCTTGAAGGCTCTCTCTAATTTTCATCTTAGTTACAAAGTACTGTAAGTTAAGAGTTCTTAAGTGCTTTGCAGCTTTGTCTTTCAGTATCGCCTCACAGCTGACTAAATTTCTGCTTGAGCTCAGTCATCCAGAAGCAGAGCTGGAAAAAGTTGCTTCTAAGTGGATTGCAGCTCCACTTGCCATGGAGCTGAAGAATACTAGTAATGTTGTTATGTACTGCCAAGTCACCTTCATTTGTGGTGATCCTATGAATCAATGACCTCCAAAATATCCTGCCCTTAACAGTCCTGCCCGGCTCTTTCAAAGCCAAAGCTTAGTCATCTTCTTTTTTCCTGTTTTCTTCAACTTTTCCTAGCATTATTGTCTTTTCCAGAAGTCTTGTCTTCTCAAGATGTGTCCAAAGTATAACAACCTCAGTTCTGTAATTTTTGCCTCTAGAGACAGTTCAGGGTTGATTCTTTGTCTCTCTGGCAGTCCAAGGTATCCATCAATTGAGCTCTCCTCATAGGAAATGTAATCAGTCCCCCAAAGTAACATTTCCAAACTCTGCCTAGAAGGTGTTTCAAATAGGCTTAACCTCATTGGCAGGGCTCTTGTGAGGGTTCTGAGCTATTCTGAGCTATTCTGAGCTTTGTTCAGGAAGAGTTGGTTTTTAAAAAACAACAAAGTAATAATTAAAAGTAATAATTAAAATGATTATGCTGAGAAACCAGAGCTGGATTTCCCATTCTTCCGAGATGGGTTTTAGCTCTCACTGTGGTTTTACCCCTTTATTTGCCAGAGACCGTATACTTGATGTGATCTATGAGTTGCAGAACTCAGGTGAGGGAAATCTTTTTTGTCCAGATTCTTCCCCCAGTCAATATTATGACAACAATTTTGCTGCATTCTTCAGTTGAAGATTTATCTTTCCTCCTTGCGGAGCCACATAAAGATGTCCATTGCCTTGCAAAAGACAATTATACTGTACATGAAGGCTGGAAGACTGGATGTAAAACCAGACTCATGTGAAAATCCGAACCCAAAATCATGCCACCGTGCACATTCAAAACAATCATACAAAGAAGATAACTGGGCTAGGACAATCTCACGTAAACATTACTTTGGTTCTGTACAAAAGGTGTGTGTTTGTGTGTCTGTGTGTGTGTGTGTAGGAGAGAATTTGAAACTTAATTCTCACCTGTAGCCTGAAGTGGTACATTCCAAAACTAGATACATTGCTTAGGGCTAGCATATAGCTCTACTTACTAAGCTTCTGGACTACTCAGAGTTTGCCATAAAACATAAGAGGGGAAGTGCTATAGCTCAGGATAGAGCTTGGAGGTGTTGCTTTTTGGATTAAGATTCCAAGTTACAGTACTTTTTTCCTTGTAGTTCATTTTTGTATTCCAAATCAGTAACTTCTCCTAGTACCGGCTTGGTGGTTGAGCACATACTTTGCATGCAAAAAGTGCCAGGTTTAATTTTTTAGTATCCCCCAGTAACGTTGCATCTGAAATGCCAGAGAGCTGCTGCCAGTCACTGAGCGTGGTGGACCAAGAAGCCAATAAGTTCCTTATTCAGCTAGTTCGTACCTGCACAGCAAAGGCTCTCCGCATGATGTACAGAAATGCAAGATCAAACACAATAGAAATCAGGATAGTGAATCAATAAATCAATAAATGCAATGAAAACTAGGAGCATCCACAAACTGAATTTAAAACAATGGAGACTAAAATAGTTTTTTAAAAAATACCCAAAAAATTACTTTTAAAATATCCAAACAGATAAAAACAGCTCTACAGCTCACTTTAAGATACATCTCGGCAAGAGTGTATAGCAGGTTAAAAGACCTGAGAGGATAAAAAGCTTTTTGCCTCTTGACTTTGACTGCTTCTATTAGAGTAGAAAGAATGGATACAAAGGGTAGCTGGCCACCAGCCAGTTTGACCCAACTCCTGTCCTGGCAGGATGAGTCCAGAAGGAAAGGTCTTTGAGCTGCAATGTTGCTGGAAAAGAGAATGAGACTCTTCCCTGCAGGCTATACTGTATTGTGGTGTGGAGCAGCAGTGTCTGAGGGGAGCACAGCCTGCCTGAGATATTCTGCTCCCTGAGGTAGAATAGCAAATGATGCCGACCCATAACTAAAGTTAAGCTCAATAGTACCCAAAGACAACTAAGTTATTTTTGCCACCTGAGGCAGAAAGCCACAGAAGCAACGCTTCAACTGCCTGGCACAACAACAACAACAGAAACAACAACAGATAATTTGCTGCCTTTTCTGTTTCTGCCTATGGGCCAGGTTCCTCTTGGACATTGGCAGAGCATAAAGCCTCATCAGTGTAGCAATGCAGGACATCCTGCTTGTGTTGTCCTGGTTCAACAAGTGATCACTGTTTCTGCTGCTGAACTTACACATGTGCAAGGAGGTCCTCAGTACCTCCTGGCACAAGGGGTGAAAAAGTCAGACTGCTCCTGCTACCATTGTTGCACAAGTGGTTTGACTCTTCAGGATCCTGGATATGCTGGTGTACCATAAACATATTGTAGAGAACTGGCACATCCAATAGAAACCAAAAGATACAGGGAGAAACAGTCTCAGATGTCTGGGGTAAATAACATATGTTGTGTCTTTATTAAGTGGTGAAAAGCTTTAAAAACTTTCTTGCTTACCCCAGACATCCTGAGACTGTTTCTCCCTGTATCTTTTGGTACCATAAATATGACTGGCTTTGGAGGGGAGGACCCAGCAGCCCATAAGTTACCAGACTAAAACTTCGCATCTGCTTCTCTTGTGCTCTGTTGCTTTTAAATGTGTTTCTAGTAATGATACTTGTTTAATTTTTTAAAAATATATATGTATACTTACTGTTTTTAGTTTTTAAATGTTGTCTTGTTAAGGATGTAAGCTGCCTTGTCTCCTTTTAAGGACAAAGGTGGAGTAAAAATGATATAAACAGACAAACAAAGTGGAGTGTGGGTGGGGAATGACACGGATGACTAAGATGTCCTGTCCTAGAAGAAAATGGAATAGACTTGCAGATCAGTAGATTTTAGATCTGACAGCCACCAAGGTAGCCCTGCACCTCACCTGGAGTGGGAACTGAAGTGGAAGATCAGCCTTCCCTCCCAGAGACATTATTTTGGTGCATAGTTATGGGCTGGAGTAACAAACACCCCCCACCCCTCATTTTTGGGATTATTTTTCCTTCTCAGTGCTCCTGAAAATGGTCATTGAGACAAGAGCTTGGAAGTAACTTAGAAGGGCCAAAATCCTGTTGTTTAGCATAGTAAATTACACTAGAGTAAGCCCATTGAATCAATGTTGATTTTGTGAGTCAACTCCTCTGTATTCTGATTCCATGGGCTTACTCTAGTGCAATTTGCTATGCTTAGCATAGTAAATTGCACTTTTTGGCCAATGAATTACTTGCAATTGCTTCATTGTTGGAAGTAAGTCATTATTAAATTGCCTAAAGACTGAAACATTACAAACTTTCTGCAATCAACTGGAATTGGTTTTAGTTAGATGTGTTTCTATAAGTGTGCTTTATATCACCGATAGATATGGGATATTTGTATTCATCTCCTGGGGGAAACGAATGTGAATATCACCACAACAGGTGGCAGAGCCAGCTGGACCTGCCTCCCTGAGCTGCTGACCAATCCAGCAAGGAGGCGGGATGATAAGTCTCCCTGCTCAGCTGCTGTGTGGTGGTCAGCAGCGCAGGGAGGCAGAAAAGCCCAGGCCAGGCTACTTCTATGATTGGTGTGGAGCGAACAATGATGGGCCGTGTGCACCAGGCCGCAAGTGCTAAGTGGACGGCCCAATTCTGGGAGGAAGGTCCAATCGGCTCAGCCACCTGTGGTGGTGATATTCATATTCATCTCCCCTGGGGGATGAATACAAATATCCCATCTCTAATCACAGGTCAGAACCTTATGCCATTCTGTTTTTTTTAAAGTAACTAAATTGCTTTAATTACTTTTTAATGCATGGAAAGTAAATAGCTAATATAAAACTGCAACTACAGTGGTAACTATTTGGGAAGAGTTCAGAACTATAGTTATAACTAATTGTTCTTAGAGAATAACCTCATCAGTACTGATTGCAACCTACACACTGTGTGATCTCACACCTCTGCAATGCAGATAAAAAGTTTTAGGGGGTCTCTTGCCAAGGGCATATCTTCTTGTCAAATGCTGCCCTGTTAAATTCCACTATTTAAAATGTTTTCAGTATCTTTGTTTTCATTATACACACCCATGTTTTGATAAATACAAAAACGGTGAACATAGAAAAAATGAAATTATGGCTAGTGAAATGTTTGTGAAGGTGAGCTCCTTTTTGCTGCAAAAACAAATAAACAGGCAAAATTGTATAATGAGACTGTGTCTTACACACAGTCACAAACATCACAGAAAAGCAAGATGAGGGCCAGGTTTGTGAAATACAAAGTCAAGAAATCAGTCATGGAGTAAATCACAGACAGCTCTTAGTGTCCTAACATAGGGCAGAAAGTCCAATTTTGAGCTTGAAAAATATAGCTCAAAAAGACATTGAAGCTCAATAAATCAATGGCAAAACTAAAGATTGCCAAGTTGATGAGAATGGAAACTACTGCAGCTGACAAAGAGGCTCATAATGACTCTTGTGTTTAAAGCTCACATTTCACTCAATTTTAGTGCTGTTAAAGGTATAAAAAGCAATGATATTTACAGCTGTCTTATCTAAAGAAAACAGATTCATAAAAAAAGTAGTTTCAAACCATTTTTTTAAAATGTTCTCTCTGTCCTAGCTGGCTGCTGTAGTGCACTGTACTCAGCTTCATGCATCAAAAGCTTTTAGACCTCTACTGAGACTTCACAGAACTGGACAGAAATTACAGAGGAAACTTTTTTACGACAGAAAATATCCTTTCCATTGAGAAAAATGTTTGATGGGTAAAACACAGTCCTCAAAGGGAAATTTCACTGTTAGAAATGTTATTGCCAAGTTTCACTTCAGTCACCTGAAAACTTACATTTTGTCATGGACTGGAACAAAGCATTAGAATTTTTGTTTCATTAATTTATAATTCTACTGTATAGTTCCTCTCTTTCCTTATAATACACTGTGATTTTGTACATAACGGGGAAGCTAATAATTGCCTGGCTACGTCTTGTCCAACAATAAAGTCTGAATGGACAGTTAAAGGAAATGAACTATCTATCATGGAAGGTTTAGGCTAAGAAGTCAACCAAGAACTTTATTATAAATTTCCAAAAAGAACAGCTCTTCAACACGAAACCTCTCATTCTACTGACATGCAAGTAAGTCTAATGCCACCTAATGACTAAACTGCATGATTGCATTATCCACATATTATTTATTTGATATTCTACTCCTTTCAAATTTAGGTGGGGTGTTTATGTCAGATGGCTATGTCACTTGGTGAATACATTTATTATTAATATATATGTATAAATGTACTGTATTATTTAGAGATCAATTCTCACTGAGGAAGACTGGAATACTAAAGAAGGTCCTGGTAATCATTCACATAGCTATATGTCAGGAACAGGGAATATTACTTGGGTAGGGACCTGGATGATACTCTCAAGCCATCCTCAGGCCAGGCTATGTCTGTGGTGTGGTCATACCCTTCATTAAATTTATTCCCTGAAACAGACTTTGGGGTATGTAGGCTTTTTTATTTTGGGAAAACTATGCACAGGGAAGCCATCACAACCAATGCATTGGCTTCAGGAATACTCCTATTCTGCTGCTTTGGTGAGAAAGGGTAGGTTTGAGTGTGCTTTGTTTATAATAGTAGCTTGACATGAAGAGATGGGTGGAAGAAGTGGTTGTGGAAGCAGAATAAGCAGAAGCAACAATTAAAATTAATTTAAAGGAGAAGTTAGGGAAAATATTAAAGAAAAAACAATTAGTAGACCAAAAGATTGGATGGAGAAGATGAGGGATAAAGACAAATAAGACTAGTATTGGAAGGGGAAAAATTATCTTGGCTTAATTTGACCCAACAGTGAACTAAATAATGGGTGGGAAAAAGCTGGGAAACGTAGGGATCTTATGAAATTTGAGGAGATGGTTGTATTAAGGGGAAAACAAGATGATAAGTTAATAAGAGGGTTGATAAGCAAAGTTTATAAGATGCTAATAGAAATGGAAGACCAACCTGATGTGCTTAAGGCATCTTGGGAAATGGATTTGGGAAGGGAAATAAAAACCATAATATGGGAACATATTTGGGATAAAAGAATATTAAAATGTATGTCAGTAAGAATAAAAGAAAATTATTATAAACTAATTTGGAAAAGGTATTTAACAGTGGTAAAACTGAATTATATGGATGGTAAATTTTCAAATTTATGTTGGAGATGTGATACTTAAGTAGGTACTTATTTTCATATGTGGTGGGAATGTAAAAATGAAATTTTGGGAGCTGATTTTTGAAGAAATTAATGGACTATTAGAGTTAAATGTAGAACTTACTCCAAGAACAGCACTGTTAAATGAACAGTATAAAGAAGTATGGAATATTGCTATTAATGATAAACTAACTTATGACATTAAGTTTAAAAAGGGTTTGACAAACAAAAATATCTTTAGAGATATTTGGGGAGGTTTTATTGACTGTGTATTAATTAAAGGGCAGGGTCATCAAAACAATCAATGCAGTTTTGGAAGGGGAATGGGGCATCATAAATGAAATAAATGCAGCATGTCTTCATAGAGTCCCTATGGAAAGGGCACTTTGTGTGTGTGTGTGTGTGTGTGTGTGTGTGTGTGTGTGTGTGTGTGTGTTAGTTTTTGTATTTGTTAGTTTTGTATTTTTGTGTATTTTAGATTCAATAATTTTTTAAAATAAAGAAAACATAAATTTACTTGTAATAAATCTGAGCTTGAAGCATAAAAATATGAAATATGAAAGTTAGCTTCAAATCAAGATTAGTTCAAGATTCAGGAATTTAGAAAACTATGAGATATAATTTACCAAACAATGCATTTTCCATTTCATCACTAATAAAAGAAAATAGTTGTTGACACTTAGTTTCCAACTTGCCTCACAAAAATAGTAAATGTATTGTAGTTCATTTTGCAGCTTGAGCTATCTTTTTTTTTGTTTTTCCTTTGTCTGATATTTTGATTCCTTCTCTGCTGCTTTTCAAAGAGACCCCAAATAGAAAAGAAATGCAATCCAGTCTGCACAGCCTACCAGTCTGCCTTGCTTATCATATGTCATTTTTTCTAAGACTCTAACATTTAACCGGATCACTTTCTAATATAAACTAAATATTAATTATAAACTGCATGGAGTAGATGAAAGTAGATGAAATACCAATGAAGTTATTTCAAGCTACAGAGACTCAATCTAGCAAAATCCCAGCAAGAATATGTCAGCAAATATGGAAAGCAAAACAATGCCCCACAGAGGCAGTGACCAGAGGAGGCAGGGCAGGAAAGCCAGGGTGCTGCCTCCAAGTGGGGGTCCACCAGAGAAGGCAGGGCTTTGAACCACCAAACGCTTGTTAGACTGATAAATGAACTGGCACGAACTGGTGGTTCATACCCATCTCTATATATGGAGCAAGAAATGCTGGATGTTCTAACTGGATTCAAAAAAGGAAGAGGTGCTAAAGGTAATATTACAAAAATACAGGGACTACACGAGCATAGCAAAGCATTTCAGAAGAATTTCATTTTTTTTGCTTTATAGATTACAATCTATGGCAGTCTTTGCACAAATCATGGAAAGCATATCTATCTATCTATCTATCTATCTATCTATCTATCTATCTATCTATCTATCTATCTATCTATCTATCTATCTATCTATCTATCCATCCATCTATCTATCTATCTATCTATCTATCTATCTATCTATCTATCTATCTATCTATCTATCTATCTATCTATCTATCTATCCCATACTCACATCCACACAAATGTAACCATGTACATTATTTTTACTATAGACAACTGGATTATCAGAATTTTAAGACCAGTATCCGGGTGCCCCCTCGACTACTTTCTCCCGCCAACCTAGCAGTTCGAAAGCATGCAAATGCAAGTAGATAAATAGGGACCACCTCGGTGGGAAGGTAACAGCGTTCCGTGTCTAAGTCGCACTGGCCATGTGACCACGGAAGATTGTCTTTGGACAAACGCTGGCTCTATGGCTTGGAAACGGGGATGAGCACCGCCCCCTAGAGTCGAACACAACTGGACAAAATTGTCAAGGGGAACCTTTACCTTTACCTTATATTGTTGAAAAACTGTTAATATATATTTTGAATTGTTTTTATCTTGTATGTTGTGAGCCGCCCAGAGTAGACTATGTCTAGATGGGCGGCATATAAGTGCAATAAATAAATAAATAAATAAATAAATATTATTTGAATGAACTCAGTAAATGGAGAAATAACACTGATGCCCCAGTTCTACAAATATAAAGATCTCATTAATATTAAACAGAGGATTTGCTACTGGAAAGCCAAATTGTTTATTACGTTAACATGTGGAACCAGAAGTCAATATGAAAACTTCCAAGCTCTTCTCTGCAGCCAGAATAACAATATTTTCTATAAAACTTCCAACGATATATTTGGGAAACCATTAAACAAAATTCGAAAGCAGAGGTGATGGTACATTTTCTACAAAATCACCACGGAGAATTAGATTTTAAATGGTTAGGCAAGTTCTTTGCTTCAAGTAGTGCATTATCCCTACCTTGCAAGGTTGCATTAAAAATCTCTTGATGCCAGGAAAAGATTCCTATGCTACATGAGGGCAGCTTGGGTAAGCAGAAAGATAGTAATGTTGCATGCATGACAACACCTGAGGTCTAAATTACTTATAATAAATTGTCATTCCCAAGGACACTCAATAAGAGCTATAGTCTTTCTCTTAAAAAAAATATTATAGCCATGTTTATAACTTGCACTTTAATATGACAGAAAAACAAGTCTCCTTTGCTATTGCCTTCTTCCTTCGAAGACTTTTTCTGAAATGAGTTCAGGGAGAAATGCCACATGCTGTAAAATATGAATCATATCATGCTGCGTTGTTGGGTGTTCTCTCTCTCTCTCTCTCTCTCTCTCTCTCTCTCTCATTCTTTCTTTCTTTTTGACTCAATTAATTTTTGATTTTTACCTTTCTGGTCTGACAGGATCTGCATTAACTTTGTGAACTGAACTGTTGTTATTCACAGTGGAGCTGTTGAAAAGTGCTGTTTTGATTTGATAAATACTGCAGGATTATAACCCAAAGGAATTCTATGAAAGAAAATATTTGATGTTATTTCACTTCTCGTCTTTGCCGGAACCTTGAAATAACAAGGCCCATCAGGGACAGTTGTTCTGATTATGCTTTGGCTGATCAAATTTTTAGATGGGCAGCTTGTTATGGTGTGTCTTGCCCTTAACATGCGTAAATAAAATTTGCACATCAGAGTCACTTTAGATGGTGGGTCTTTGTTTTTGTTGCTTTTATTTCTGTTGTTCGTACTTTGCAATTTCTTTGTTTGGAATCTGTAACCCATAAAGAATTCAAGGAGCACAGGCAGGTGCTTTTTTTTTTGGCAGCTGTTATTAGATACGAGGATATAGGTTGTCACTAAGAATTATGACCATCATCTCCATGTTTTCTAACTGCTGCCACAGATGGCAAAGTAACTGTACCATCCAGCCCTTTTCAAAATGCAACCAGTGGCTGAAAAGATGGGTCAATAAATTGTGTTGTCCAAACAACATAACTCAGTGAAATTGTTTTTGCAGCCGAATAGAGAGCACTCAGCAAGCAGAATACTGCGTGTGGCACAGTGCTCTATGTGAAATGATAGTTGTGTGTGAGTAATAGGTTTTGCTCAACTCATATACTGCCACCCTCAGCATAAGCAGCAAAAGAGAATTCTTGGATAAAAATAAGCAAATGGAATTTCAGCTTAAATGATGATATAACATCATGCTTCCTGGGATATGTTCACGTTCCTAAGCAGTGTCAGACAAATTAATGGTTTCAGGATATTTCTATACAATAAATGTATGTTGTGGAAAAGCAAGACTGACAACGTTGAAACAATAAACCAACCTACATAGCCCTGAAAGAAAGTTGCAGTGTGTGATGAGGAAACGTGTTAATTTTTCAATGTATGCTGACAAGATCCATGTGCTTTTGAAGGATGCAATAAAAAGACAATCCATAAGGTATGAATGTTGCCATGAAAAGTGGTGGTTCTCACAACAGCTCCAGACCAGTTTCAGTCACATGGGCCCACCCTACCTGTCCCACAGCCTTTCTGTTCTGAAGAAGGCAGCTGGTACCTTTATTAACAATTGAAAACAAACCCGACACACAATGGAATGCATGTAATCTCAAAATTGAGTCCCACTGTGTTTACTAAGACTTACTTCATGGTATAAGTGCATATATAATTTCAGCTAGGGTGGAGTAACCGTCTTGGAGTAATCATTTATTTATTTAATTAATTTATTTATTAGATTTATATACCGCTCATCTAGAACGTGTCTCCTCTGGGCGGTTTACATATAACATAAAAATTAACTAAGGTAAAATCCAGATTAATCATAGAGTCCAAGATGGGAAAGGATGAAAAGCAGAAAAATAAGAAAGAGAGAGAAAAAAAGAAAAAGGGAGATAGGCTAGGTAATGGCTGTAGGGAAGGCCTGCCTGTATAGCCATGTCTTCAAGTTAGTCTTGAAGGCCCTCAGTGAGGGAGCCAGGCGGATCTCTACAGGTAAGTTGTTCCAGAGGTGAGGGGCCAAGAAGGCCTGATTTCTAGTTTTTTCCCACCGGGCCTCTCTTGGCGTTAGGCCCCTCAGCCGCCTGGCCTGACTGGAACGGGTGATACGGGTAGAACTGGGCGGAAGAAGGCGCTCTGCCAGGTATCGAGGGCCTAAACCATTAAGGGCTTTATATTTATTTATTTTATTTATCCATAGTTAGCACCTTGAAATCAATGCGGAAGTGGATAGGTAGCCAGTGTAAGGTGGCCAAGGTGGGGGAAATATGGTGAAATCTTTTCACCCCTGTTAATAGCCTGGCCGCCGTGTTCTGGACCATCTGGAGCTTCCGCATCAGTCTCAAAGGAAGCCCCATGTAGAGAGCGTTACAGTAGTCTATTCTTGAGACTACAAGTGCATGGACCAGCATGGTGAGCGCCCCCGCGTCTAGATAGGAATGCAGCTGGGTGATCCACTGAAGATGTAAATGGGCAGACCGAACCACGGACGCTACCTGGGTCTCCATGGTAAGCGCCGGGTAAAGATGGACCCCCAGACTGCGAACTGAATTCTTTGTGGTGAGTCACCCCCCCAAAAAGAGAGGGAGTTCCCCAAACCACTGACATCAGGGCCACCCACCCACAGGACCTCCGTCTTGTCCAGGTTCAACCTTAGTCCATTTGACTGCATCCATTGCAGAACGGCCTCCAGGCAGCGCCCAAGGGACGGAATGGCATCCACTGCAGATGGAAAAAAGGAGATGTAGAGCTGGGTGTCATCAGCATATTGGTGACAAGGAACTCCACATCCCTGGATGACTCCCCCCAACGGCCTCATATAGATGTTAAACAGCATTGAGGAGATGATCAAACCCTGCGGGACCCCACAACTGAGGGACCACGGGGCCAATGCATTCTCCCCGAGCTGAACTCTCTGGGGACGGCCCTCCAAGAAGGACCAGAGCCAAGCGAGAGCAAGGCCACCAATCCCCAACTCGGAGAGCCTCGCCAGGAGGATACCGTGGTTGACGGTATCAAAGGCGGCTGAGATATCAAGGAGGACGAGCAAGGACATTTTGCCCCTGTCAGCCTCCCTAAGTAGGTCATCCAGCAGGGCAACCAATGATGTTTCCGTGCCGTGGCACATCCTGAATCCCAACTGAAACGGATCCAGGGCATCGGTTTCATCCAAGAGAGCCTGAAGCTGGTCGGCCACCACCCTCTCAACTACCTTGCTAAGAAAAGAAACATTGGCGACGGGCCTATAATTGCTAATGTTGTCCACTGCCAAGCTCGGTTTCTTTCTAATGGGCCTAATGAACATTTCCTTAAGGGCAAGAGGAACCTTGCCCTCAAGAAGAGACCCATTTATTATTTCAGTGGCCCATTCAGTTATCACCGGCCTGGCTGCTTTGATTAGCCAGGCCGGGCAAGAGTCAAGGGAGGAGGTGGTGGCTCGGCAGCAATCAAGGACCTTGACGTGGACGTCACAGCTTGAAACTGAGTAATTCTCAATGGACAAGGCGCTGCGCTGGATGTCTCAGCTCGATCTACTGTTTTCAAATAGGGTGCAAGATCCCGGTGGATGGCCTCCACTTTTGATTTTAAAAATGCTGCAAATTGGTCTCAAGAAATGCTAGATGGAGGCCAGTCGTTGTGGCCAGTTCTGGATAGGTCTCATACTATACGGAAAAGTTCTGCCTGCTGATTGGATGCTTCGCTTATCCAGACAGCGAAGTAGGCTTTTCTAGCAGCCTCTGCTTTAGCAAGGTAGAGGTTAGACACGACCTTGGCAGCTTTTAAGTTATTTTCCGTCAGGTTCCGCCTCCAGACGCTCTCTAGCCTGCTCCTATTCCACTTCATAGCTCGCAGCTGCTGGTTAAACCAAGGTGCTGGTTGGGCTCTGTGGCGGAGAGGGCATTTAGGAGTGATCGTGTCTACAGCCCTGGCAGCGGCGGCATACCAGCCATCCACCAGGACCTTGACAGGAGCGCCAGCCAGGTCAGTCGGAATCCCACACATCGCATCCTGGAATCCAATAGGATCCAGTAGCCTGCGAGGGCAGACCATGAAAATAGGTCTCTGCTCCCCACGGGGAGGGAGGGCCACTGTGAGATTGCACTTTGGTGGTCCAACCACAACAAGGGGACTAACCGAAGGTCAGTCATCATCGGGCCACACTCTCTCTGCTCAGCGGAGAAAAACAGGTCCAAAGTGTGGCCACCCATGTGTGTGTGGCCATTAACATGTTGGGACATGTCCAAGGAAGCCATGGTTTCCAAGAACTCAAGAGCTGGACCAGTAACCCCCGCCTCTGCATGGATGTTGAAATCACCCAAGACAATCAGTCTCGGGGATCCCAACGGAGCCACGGAGACAAAGTCAGTCAGCTCCAGTAGGGAGGTGGCTGGATCGCGGGGAGCACGGTATGCCAGCAAGATCCCAATACCATCCCTGGCCCCAATCGATATGTGGAGGGCCTCTAGGCCTGGCATCACCACAGCACAGAGCCTGACAACCTCAAGGGTGTCCTTATAAACAATGGCAACTCCCCCCCCCCCCCCGACCCTCCGGTCTACCCTGGTGCTGGACAGCATAGCCATGGGGATAGGCAAGAGACAGGCGTACACCCCCTTCACTACACATCCACATCTCGGTTATGCAAGCCAGATCTGCATCCTTTTCCAGAATAAGATATTGTATTAGCTGGGCTTTATTGGATACAGACCTGGCATTTGTAATAATTTGTCTGGAAAAATACAGTGGTGCCTCGACTTATGAATGGACTTATGACCATTTCGAGTTACGACCAGCTCTGGCCACAAAATTTTGCTTTGACTTGCGGCCGGAGCTTCGAGTTACGATCAAAAAAAGGCAGGGAAAAAGGGCGGGAAATTCAAATTGCTAACCGTTGATAGGCGAAGAGGCTGCTTCTTTGTAGCTCTTTCGCCCGAACGGTTGATTATTCTCACAGAGCTCATGATCCCATGGTCAGGACTATTGTGTTACCAGAGTGTCTAACTGTGTAAGCAGAATTTTTGTAGATCTTTGTGTTGAGTTCTACAATACAGCTGGACCTGTGCTCATGACTACACCTCCACCCAACATTAATTCTACCAGTATGCAGGCAAAAGTTTGCACACGTCTACAGTTTCAAGACGACTCTTGGATTGGAAATTCATAGCCATGTAAAGTATAATAATGTGTGCTGAAGATCTATCTCAAACAGACCTATTGTTAGCACCACACACAAAAACAGTATGTATTAGGCAGTTTTGCTTCTTGAAGCTGTTGCTATGAACCATATCTTTGTATCTGAAAACAGACTCCAGTTACAGCCTGCACTTGGATGTATTACCTTCTCTAGAGCTATTACTTCTGATGCATATCTTTTGCATATGTGAAAGGGCAAAGTAATGCACTCAGTTGCAAGCTGCCATTGAACTCTGTTGTCAGATATGAATATCTGGAATGCTGGTATTTTCCAGAGAGCCCAAATTTGGTCTAATGCTGAGGCTATTTTCACATGTGATGCTAAGAATATTTTTATAATGAATGGACCTGGACTTTGGAATGTGATACAAAACAAGAGCAGCCATGGGAATGAATTAGTATGTTTTATCTATGTTTTAATCTATGTTTTATAACATTTTAATACTTCCCTTCATCTATGTGAATATCAGTCCTGTGCACACTTGTAACTGAAATGATAAAACAATTAAGACAACAACAAAAAATGATACTTCAAGACACAGAAGGGAGCAAAACTAAGAAAACAGACTGAGCCAGCTAATTTTAAAATGTCTCAGCAGATAAAAAGTTCTGACCTAGTACCAAAACAATTTCAATATGAATGCTCCATGGAGGAGTACTCCATGTTTGGGGCACCATGACTGAGAAAACTTTCTTGTTTCTTGACACATAATATACCCATGGTATCTGGAAAAGAGCCATTCTTGATTATCTTAAATCACAGGGAGACTAAACACAAAAGACCTCAGTACATGGCAGAACATTTACTTCCAACAGGGACTGCCTGTCCTACCTGTCCTATTCCAGGCTGGACGGCTGAGGACGTTAACCCCGAGGGAGGCCCGGAAGGAGAAAACAAGAAACCAGGCCTTTTCAATGGTTGCTTCTCAGCTATGGAATGAGCTGCCATCTGAAATTAACCTGCCCCCTCTCTGGCGACTTTTAAGAAATCCCTAAAAAAATTCCTAATCTGACAGGCTTTCCAAAATATTCCATCTGAATAGCTGCCGCGACTGTTACCCTACCTGTTTAACTACAACCTGTTTTTGAATGTAATGTTAATTTCCATGTTAATTTCCATGTTAATCTAATTTTAATTATGTTTATAGCATTATATGTTGTTGTCATTGCTGTACATCTCCCAGAGTGACCATTGGTCAGATGGACAGTATAGAAATCAAATAAATAGAATAATAAATAAATACTATGGGGGCAGAAGCTCTTGCAGATTTTAGATCATGTATGATGTGGTGGATGTGCACTGTCTTGTTCTTATACAGACAACCAGTCTTCTTGAGTTAGGCACAATTAGCTGGCGATAACCATAGTTTGCTGTTTAAAAACAGAGCACACAGGGGTTCTTCAGGGCTAGGTCTCTTCATTACTTGAAAATATTGTATCAGATGATGAGTTCTCTAGTCTGTCAATGATTGTGCCAGAATTGCTGAAATCCTGTTGGTGGAGCTGTGCTGCACAATTTGGAGAACATCATCAGCTGCAGATATGCTATGGTAGGACCAGGACCAGGGGTGGCAATTTTCTGGCTGTAAATAATTTCCTACCCCACTCTACAGCTCCTGAATCCTTCCCCAGGACAAAGGAGATCCCTAGGATCCCCAGAACCTGAGAGGTTGGGAGTTCTTAATTGTCTCAAAATTGCCCTGATGACATCATCCATGTTTTGCATCATAAGATGCACAACAGGATTTCAGCCAATATGTCTGTTATTCCAGGATGCTATAAGATTCAGTGGGTAAATCCACTTATTAGTACCAACTGCAGTGAGTGTTGGCTTCAATAAATCCTGTTCAGTTAATGGATCCACTTTATTGGACTTTGATTAACAATTAATATAGCCTTTTTTGTATTTTGCTCCAATACAGATTAATATGGCTGAAAACTGATGATATTTGTCAATGTTAAAAATGCAAGTTTTTCTTAAATAGATACAGGCTAGGTTGGTGTGATTTTACTGCACAAGTGTAATATCCCCCACAATCATTGAAACTTTATTTTAAAATGGGATTTTCAGCCCACACAGCTGAGATTTTATTTATGTGAATACTTCACCTCAGGCTATACTTTAAAAACACATTCAGTCATGGTATAAATCAGCACACTACAAGAAAAAAATCTGGAGAAAAAATTTACAGGTATCATCAGGTTCAATAATTCAAGTTAATTAAAGTTTCTAAAATAGACATCTAATTTGCCATTAACCTATTTGACACTTGAATCTGAAGGTAAATTAAGCTTTTGCCTTCACTCAGGGGAGAAAAATGACATGCCAAGTCTGTTTTTACAATATGCATACTTAGTCTTCTTTCAAGCTAAAGGAGCGGAAGAAATCGGATCTCTTGGCAAAGAAATGCAAGAGTGGTTGAAACCTTTTATTGGACCACTAAAAAAAAAAAAAAGTAACCAGCTTTCATGGATGAAATCTACTTCCTCAGGCTAAGCACACCTCCTTCATGGACAGTGCAGAAAAAATGTAGACAAAAGTCCAAAAACTGATTATACATGTCTGTGAGAGATGATCCAGGTCTTCTTGAGGCTGGGCCTCTAGTGTCTCTGCAGCAAGGTGTGGAATTTGACACCCCTCCTCTTGAAACCGATAAGCTACCAAATACCCTATGATTGCCCCCCCACATTGTTTCCTTGAAACATAATGTTTCTTTTAGCTGTGGGGCTACTTTAGAAACTTTGCATCCATGAAGGAGGTGTGCTTGGCCTGAAGAAGTGGTTTTCATCCACAAAAGCTTGCTACTTATTTACTTTTGAAGTGATCCAATAAAAGGTATCACCCACTCTTGCATTTGTGTATTCTTGGGGACCACAGGGACTATGTGGTTTCTTCTTGTCAAATAAAGTATTCTGATGTTTTCTTGAAGCCTTATTTTTCTGTTTTTAAAAATGTATGTTCCATTGGGGGCACAGGGGGTAATCTTTAATTTCTGAAAATCATTGTTGTTTGTAAAGTTTAGGAAGTTACTTCCTCCAACCTGAGGCCCCAACCACTTCTTCATGATGAAAGGAATCTCACAGGATCTTTGGGTGGGGGAATGGAGATTCTTATTCTGAAAAATCACTGCAGCTGATGACATTATTAGCCTTATGTGCCATAAATTAAAGCAACAGGTGTGGGAAACTTCTGCTTAAAGGTTGTAGCTGTATTCTGTTCCAGTGACGTGCATACACTCCTGGCAGGAAGTAGCAGCTGCCAGCAGGCGGGGTAACCCCTTATTCTGCCCTTTCGCTTAGAGGTAGAGCATAAGATCAAAGAGTTATTTCAGCCAATCCTAGTTGCGATTAGGTAACTAGTATCCTATCTGAATTCTAACAACATACTATGTAACTCATGCTAAGTCAATAAAAAGAGTAATCAGGGTGTTGCCTTGAGACTCCGCTGGCTTGGACATCCGTTGTCGACTCCTTTGTTCTTTCTCTAAGGCAATTAGCCTTCCTTTGTTCTGTGATCACCCACAAACAGGATTTCAGCCATTGAGTGTGTGTATGTGTTTGTAGCTTTAGAAAAGATCCCAAGAACCATAACTCTATTATAACACAAAAGTACATGGATCTGTCCACACATGATAGTTCAAGCATGAAGCACTTTAAAATCATGTAGGACACACATTCATCAACTTTGTATTATCAACCAAACACAAATTCTAATAATCTATGTTATAATCCTGGCTGCCTGCTGAGGAGCTGTGCCTGAAAAGAGGAGCAGGGGAAAAGGGGTCCCTACTGGCACCCTACACTGCAGTCAAGAGGTCCCTCATTGCAGCAGCAGTTGGTATTCTTAGGCAGCAACAAATAGTGCTGTTTGGTCCCCAGGGACACACTTAGGAGGAGAGGTCCTGAGTAGCATAAGCTCCTTTCTGGCCCATTCCTAAAACATTAAAGAAGGCAACAGAGATGGCTTTGTCCAGTTTTGTCACCACCAGCATTGCATGTGGAGGTGTGGAATGGTTTGAGTTTTTAAAAGGAGAAAGAGGCTCCCAAGGAAGAAGGCAAAGTTGCAAGGAGGAAGATGAAATGGGAAGGAGAAGGCAATGAGAAGCCAGGTGGGGGACAAATAAACCAAAAAGTCAAAAGAACCTTATTAAGGGTGAGTGTGTATTTTTTCCATCTTGAGTTTCCTGATTTTAGGCTGCAAACACAATCCATCTGCTAGGAGTTATATATGCAGTCCAGTATATGTGCAGACTGCAAGAATCAAGAAAGGAGAATCCAGAGCCAAGTCTGGTCTATATACAAGGGAAATTTTACCAGAAGTTCAAGACACAAGCAAAAGTTCAAGCTGAAGTTATAAAATAAATCAAAGCCATACTGGGTTGACAGTCCAAACAAGAGAGGCAACTGAGAGCAAGAGACAAGGTAGGTAATGTTGGAAAGTTGTTCTCAGCACTGAACGGAAGCTTGTCATACTGTGATATTTACTGTTTTTGTTGTACTGTGATTGCTCTTATTTATTTATGTCTCTTGTTTGGGTATGGTATTTTTACTGCATGGCCTTAGATTGTTTCATGGCAGTTTTATGGATTTCCCTATTCCTGAGGCATGTCACTTTAGATAATTGGTTTGGAAGTTATTTATCTATGGAAACAAACAAACAAACAACTCAGTACAAAATTACATTTCAAACCAAAACTCTGTGCTTTGACATTTCAAAACAATATGGGCCCATGCCATCCTGTTTTCTTTCAAGTTTAAGACATTGGGGAGCAATGCAAATGAAGTCCAAACCAAGGGTGTTGGCAAGTTTTTGGGTCCGAATCCCAAGTCCAAGTCTTGAGTTTTTGGTACCAAGTCCTGAGTCCCAACCCCAAGTCTGAGTCCCTATTAAGAACAAGCTAATCAAATAATTTATTATGCAGTCACAGACCCAAGTTAAACAATACAACAATAAGAACAAAATAAAGATAATTAAAAATAAGCTTCCCCCCCCCCCCCAGAAAAAAAAGGAGAGGATGGGTGGGTTCTGAGTTGCAAGTCGAGGCCAGATCACTTTTTAAAAAAAACACGAGTCAAGTCTGAGTTGAGTCGCTGGTGCAACTTAAGTCCAACTTGACAGTGAGTCCCGTGACATGAGTCTCCACTCCTGGTCCATGCTATGCTTGAATGGAGGTGGAAAGAGATACCTTATTTTGCCCTATTGCTCCCATACTTAGAAGTATCTCATATGTCTGAATAATCTTAGGCCTCCATTTTCCCAAGCTTTCTTGTTTCATTATTAAAAGCACCCCATTTGAACTATTTCACCACAGGAATGCTGTTTTTAAATCTTTTAAGCCAAAATTTTCTGTTTTACATCTTCCCTATATACTTCTTTAGCAGCCGTCATATCCCTGTAAATCACTTTAAAGTACCCTGGTTCTTGTATCTTGGGCCTGCCTTGCTCCCTATACACTTCTTCAGCAGCCAATGTAAAAATGAAAAGACAGATCTGAGTCAACCAGTGATGGTGTTGCTTGGGAATCCTGGTGGGTTAACCCAATCACCTACAGAGATAGGAGGGCAACAAACAGCACAGAGAGCACAAGGACTTATTCTATTTTTATTTTGCAGTAAAGAAGAACACACAGAGCTAATGCTCAAAGCAGTGTGTCTCACCATTCATGGCTTGATACATTAATTATATACCTTCGCTGGCATGTACACTGGCCATTGATTACATGATAGATTACATATGAAAGTACAGAGTATATATTTTTGGAATAGTGCTGGTTTTCTACCTGATTAAACACAAATACTAAGAACTAAGATAATGCTAGTTTCTGAATACACAGTGTGCTGCTAAACTATATCGTAAGGCCACAAATTCTTAACTTCCTAACTAGTACATTTTTGAGATTAATAAACAAGTCCTATAACTTTGACACATCATGCACACAACCTGCTAATACTGGGGTTTTTTGCCCCAAAATGTCTCCATTCATTTAAATTTGGTTCAGATTTCACAACAGTGCTGTCACAAGCTTGATGAAATAGCACAATTAGATGGTTACCTGTGTTACTAATGAATGAATGAACATTCACTGCACAGTAGATGAGAAGAACACACTCTTGTGAAGAAGCTGCCACAAATGCCAGTTGTTGTAGTGGGTTGTACTTTTCTAACAGAACATCTTTAAAATCTGCTTTTAGAATCCTGGAAGGGGTTTGCTTGTTTGTTTTGCATTGGCCTTCCATCACAATGCTCAAAGGGCCTCAGTTCATCTTCAGGGTCAATAAACTTATGGACCTTTATACAATCCTCCTGTTTCATGTAAGAGCATCTCAAACTGCCTATGTCCAGGCCAACAAGTAGAGGGGCGGGGGGAAAGCAATAAAAATATGTTTGTTTTATTTTAATGTGAATTCAGTTCCAAGCACAACATCCTCTAAATCAACCGCTACCACGATGTATGAATATCTTTCAAAAAATGTTTTTTTAAAAAAAGTTGACCCTCTATTTCTACAGTTTTATTGGACATTCTAGTAGTAGCCAGGCAAGCTGAGGAAAAGCAAATATCTTTTTGAACAAATAAAAATCTGAAGTTTTAAAGTCTGGCAAATAAGCACATTTTCTAACTAATGACCTCATTGGCTTTAATTAATCCTCCACACAGAATGTGAACCTAGCTACATTTTGGAAGGTTGAGACAAAGTCTTTAGGTCTGTCTAAAGCTAAACATCTCCAGCTTGACTGCATTCACTCTAGCAACTCTCTAATTAGTCATTCATTCATTCACTCATCCATCCATTCATTCTTTGCTTCCTTCCTTCATTGCTGGTAACTCAATAGGAAAACGCATTCACGTGTTATAGCTGCAACACTGACACATCAGCTACAAATGATTTTACACATTGCAGGGATGAATTCCTAGAAACAAGTGACGTTGTACAATTAAAACAACAAATTCCATGCAAATACGTTGTTTCAGAAAAATTCAAAAGACTAATCATTTTGATTATTTTTTAATAGCAATGAGGAGCTCTGTATTTACCGCCTGATGGAACTCCTGAAATGCATTGTGTGTCTTCAAAAGGCGTCTAGGCTTCTGAATAGGATACTATAAACCTGATTTCAACAAACTGAAAACAAGATGTGACAAGCAGTTTGACACTGGCCCTCAACTAATTTCCGTTAATTGTAAAGAGGCACATCTGAATGGAAATAGCTGAACAGAATGGGTCAGTATGGTGGAGGCCATGTCAGTTCACACATAAAAACTCAGTGCAGGGGAAAATAAGCAGCCATTGATTTGCAGAGAAAGCCTCAGAGACTGTGGAAGGCTGCCAAAACAGGGCACCAGCTGCTCTCCACTGGAAACCTTTTGTGGGAGAGTGAGAGAAGAGAGAGAAAGCTGGTGGGTCTGAAAAGGAAAGAGAGGCAGAAACCAGGATAGAAGAGGTGTTCCTGACTGCCTCAGCAATCTTTCATTTCCCAAGCTTCACCTTTTTTTCACAGAAGATGCTGAAGAAAAAAATGCTAGCAAGTGCGTGCACACACACACACACACACACACAGACAGACACACTTTTTAAAAGTCCCAACAGAAAAACCACATCTCTCTCTCTCTCTCTCTCTCTCTCACACACACACACACACACACACAGAGAGAGGCCTTCTCCACCTTTATGTATGCAATGAATTGGGAACAGTTCCAATGGGAATTTCTCATACTCTGCCACATACCCGGGATTCAATCTACTGGGTTTATTTTAAACAGCTCTGATCTAATAAATATATGCTTAAAATGGAACAAATACTCAGTGTGATTGCAGCTCCTCATTTACATAATTGCATTATGACAACAATTTTAGAATGATAATAAATTGAGAGCATTTTGTTTGAAGTCTTTATGCTTGCAATATGAAAACCCTGCCCTGATTCTCCTAAAGCACCTCCGCCATGATTTCATGCTGTAAATGAGAGGAAAAATAAAATAAAAGAATCTTTAAAGTTTTAGCAGTGAGTAATAACTCTTTTTGTTTCGAAACTAGACACTCCGGGCAGTGCAGCCTGTGAGTGTATGAAATATTCATAACACAGTGCAACGCGAGCATGGATCTACAAATTTCACAGAGCTTCCAAAGTTTGAAATGCTTATTACTCTTAAATCAGCAAAGTAGGGAAAGTAAGTTCACGTGCATTGCTTTTTTAGTATTTATGGAACATAGGATCAGATTTGCCCCTCCTTGTAAGGTTAGATGGAAAAGGACACTCAGATCCTGCTAAGCATACTTCCTCAGAAGCAAGCCCTTTTGAATTTAGTAGTGCTAGGATTCTAGCAAGCCGCTTTAGGATTGCATTTATACTGGTTTTGCTTTATGCATATAAACATATACATATATACACACACGTGTGTGTATTTGTCTGTTCCTACACAACTTTTAACATTGACAATGAAGAAACTGAAACAGTGAAATATTTTGTATATCTTATTTCAATCATCAATCTAAATGGAGACTGCCGCAAAAAATCAGAAAATCAGAAAAAGACTGAGACTCAGAAGGACAGCAATGAAAAGAAAAGAAAAGATAATCAAGTGTGTCACTGGATACCAAGACCATTCTCACGATTGTATTCCTGATTCCTATGTATGAGTGTGAAAGCTGGACAGCAAAGAACGTTGACAGAGGGGAAAACATGATTACCGTATTTGCCGGCGTATAAGACGACTGGGCGTATAAGACGACCCCCCAACATTTCCACTCAAAATATAGAGTTTGTTATATACCCTTTCCCCTTGCCTTCGGTAAGGCTCCAAACGGAAAAAAGGGGGGGGGGGGAGAAAGCCTTTTTCCGTTCTGAGCCTTACCGAAGGCAAGGGGAAAGGGCCCGATCTTCAAAAATGGTGCTGGGCTAGCCTCTGCAAGCGCCCCTCGCCGGCTTTGGGGGTCCCCCGGGGCTTACCTTGCACCATCCCAGGACTCGCGGGGGTCCCTCTGCGCGGTGATGGGCGTTTGCAGAGGTTTGCCCGGCACCATTTTTGAAGTTCCCGCCCTTTCCCCCTGCCTTCGGCAAGCCTCGGAAGGTTAAAAAGAAAAAAAAGAAAGCCTTTTTACCTTCCGAGGCTTGTATTCGTATACAAATACACCCATCTCTATAAACAACTTATGAGTACTCTATACCTAGAAAAACTGAAAAGCATAGCTGCAAGTCAGAATTAATTTGCTGGTATAAAGTTATTATAAGCCCTTCAAACCTAATTTGAATATCTCCAGGTTTTCCCAAGGATATACCAGAAAGTTGTATTGCTAGAACAGACCCAAGTGAGTGGGAGTCTTGGGATATCATTTCAGCTGATGTCTTTGTTCAGATGTGACACTAAAGGTAAGGAACACTGAAACACAAAGCATGTATATCAGGCTGAAAACAAAAGAAAAAGAAAAAATAAAGAAGATAAAAATATTGTGGTGCCTTAGACTGAGGAGGTGGACTTGTCCATGAAAGCTCACATTAAAATATAGCAGTTTGTCTTTAAAGTGCCACAATATTTTTATCATCCTCATTTTTAATTTTTCTTTTATTTTTTTTCATGATATGCTAGCACAGACTAACACAGTTATCTCTTCTAAAATTACAAATATAAATCACGTATGCTTCTAATTTCTCCACTGGTTTTGCTGTAACAAAGTGACTTGGCCATTTGTTGAATACTTTTGTGAATCAGGTTTAATTTGTATTCCACTATTCACAAGGCACTCAGATCTAGTGTGAGGCACAGGTGGATAAAGGTTAGTTTAGAAAGTCTCCCTATGGATGCATGAATCACTACAAGAATGGTGTCTTAGAAAACAAAAAACTGTAGAAATCCTCGGTAATCCAATTTTCTTCAGTAGTGTAAACTCACATTCAGTGAAGCACTTCAATAAATAGGAATTACGGCTTATTCTCTACTTTCTCATTCATGCTCCAGGCACTCCATATACACAATTATACGGTTAGAAATGCTCAGTCAGTTTAGTACAGTGGCTGTCTGAAAAATCCTGAAAAATAATTTGCCCAAAAGGTACCTTTCTTTGTACCACTGGCTACACCATGATGAACGGTTTGTACTTTTAGCTAAGCAAGTTCTGCTTTAGCAAGCCTAAACTACAAACAAGAAATGACCCAGATTTTAAAGAAAATGAAGGTATCTGGGGAGGAGTGTCTGTTTTCACACACATGGACACATACACACGGAGACAGTGAGACAGCTAATAGAATAATAAGAAAAAGAGTGAAAGCTTAACAGAAGAATGCAACATTCCACTTTACATCCCATTCTAATAGTTAAATGCACTGGAGAGGCAGAAAATTAAACTATTCTTAAACCGACCTTGTTTAGTTTGAATAATATCCCTCCCTGGTGTTCCTTTGTAAAGTTTAGGTATTTACCATGACAGGCAGGCACATTTTAAAAATCCAGCATTGTACAGTAATTATCTGTCTTTGAAATGTTCTGTACTCCCCAGACAGACAAAAGACATTGTGTCTGCCTGTCAATGCTTATTTGAGACTTTGCAGGAAATTTTTGTAGACAGATTTCTGCTTGGAAAAGGAAGAGCAGGTCCTTGTGATGCAGAGCCTTTTAATCTCATTGGACAATATTGCTGCCAGTCATCCAAACTGGCCAATCAAAGGAGGTTTGTGCTTGCATTTACGACAAGACCTGCTGGCTCACTTCATCATTTCCACCATACATTTAATATTGTTTTGTGGCAGCAGCGGCAGCTCCTCCTCAACTGGTCTTTAATGTGTGGTGACAATGCAAGGCTATTTCTTTAGTAATCTTTCTCTCCTCCTCTGTGGGACAATGCCCATAATTTTCCACATCTGCAGCTTCTCCCGTTTCTTTTGTGATCTTCTTTGTTCCTTTCTTCTGCCCCTTATTTCAAGGGACCAACAGGAAGCTATTCTAAAATGTTCCTTGGAACATTTTCAAACTACAACTATGGTTGACCATAGTCAAGATTAAAATGGTGCATGTTACTATGAGATATGATGGTGAGTTAGTTAAGAAAACCTTTTCCCTAGCTAACTGAAACTCCAGATGTTAGTTTTTGGTAGATAGCAGGTAGACGTTTGTACTAGAGTTTGGGGTACCAAGGCTTCCAAGGCAACCATTTCCTTAGGCAGAGTAAGACAATTTTCACAGATCTGAGAGACAGCAATGGCAGCCCCCAGATGACCTGCCTGAACTCCACTCAGCAGTTTTCACCTTCCCTTTAGTATATAAAAAAACCCAAAATAGCACCAAGCCATTGTCCAAACTGTTTCCCTGGAACTCCCAAGATGCCTGCAGATATGATAATGACTGTCAGGATCTGGCCCGCACCACCCTGGGAGCTGCAGGATTGGGGCCAGCCTGACCAAGGAATGGCCTGGTCTTTGCAGGCTCAGGCCCTGGCCTGTGTAGCAGCTGCTGGGCCACTCGTGAGGCTCACCTGGAAACCTGGAGGGAAGGCCTATTGAAGGAGTGGTTCTCCCTCCCAGAACTTGCTTCAGCAACAAAGGTCTTCTGGCCATGCTGTGTTTGCTGCCTTGCTGCTCCAGCGCTCCTGCCTTGGTCCCTGCTCTTGCCACCTACATCTCTCCGTCTTGCCTTCAGTGTTCCTGTACCTGTTTCTGTTCCTGCCTTGGTCCCTGCTCTTGCCACCTACATCTCTCCGTCTTGCCTTCAGTGTTCCTGTACCTGTTTCTGTTCCTGCCTTGGTCCCTGCTCTTGCCACCTACATCTCTCCATCTTGCCTCCAGTGTTCCTGCACCTGCTTCTGTTCCTGTTCCTGCTTTGGTCCCTGCTCTTGCTGCTGCTTGCCCCCTGCATCTTGGCACCTGGTTCCTGCTCCGTGTTCTCAGCCTTATGCTCCTGCCTCCACTTAGTCATGACCAACTGCACAGTGAGTGCCGTGGGACTTGATACTCTGCGTGGTGGGTCCTGGTGTCCTTGCCCTTGGTGTGGGACTGTCTGGGATATCCTGGACTGTGACAATGACTTCCCTTCAACTCTCGCTGTCAGTGTATGATTCAGTAGGGCATCATCTAATCCTTCGCCTTAGGCAACAAAATATCCTGAGCTCAAAGCTATCAGTAGGGTTAGGGGACAAAGCTAAAGCCTCCAGGAGAATTAATAATCTGGCTAGTATTTGAAATAGGGCATGTCATTTATGAAATAAATCAAAACTACACTTCTGGCTAAAATTAGATTTTTGATACCATGAGGTTACCAGTTATCTCCTGTAACAAACTAATGTCATTTTCAAGATGCAGTTTTATCCAACAAAAATGGGGGCAAGCCATAAGATAGTGACTCACCTATACCTTTCTGTCACCGTATCTGTAAACAGTGCCTCGCCAGCTTGGGGTCAAGGTTAAATTTTATTTCTGAAATGTAATCTCTTATTCCACATGGATTTGAACACTTGTCAGGAAATTTGAATATTCTTCTTGATCTTAGATATAGGACATCTAAACTCTTAACAGTCTGTCTCAGGTGTTTCAGGTTCTCTTTTACTCTTCCATGGCATTGTTTTTCATCACTATACTTGCCTGCTTCTCACCTTCCCCTCTATTTTATTGCTGCTTTAAAAGTAATTAACTATAGTTACAGTTCTGAGGTCTCCACAAGTGTTTAGTTATGGTTGTAGTTATAATTTTTAAAAACATTTTCCTGTATGTTTGGTTTTTTGTTAAGTAACGGAAACAGTTACTTGTCATTTTTGAACAGCTGACCACTGGCCTGTGATCCACACACAGTCTTCTCCCATCGATCTTGTTGTCACCTCAGCACCCACAACACAGGACACAGTAGCAGTGTGAGGCACATTATGAGACAGTAATTGAATCATGTTTAGAGTACTTTGGTCCTATTTAGTAAGCTTCTGGCACCAAAGAGCAAAAGCAGTGAAGTTTTCCTTCATTAAGTCATAATGTAATGGAGATATTGGGGAAATGAATTATTTACAAGCAATTAGTTATTTGTAACAAGTTACTTCCAAGCTCTAATCTGTTGTGTTTTCCTAAGTATTTTGCAGCTGCAACAGATTTTGCCTCCCGTTGCTGCTACTTGTTCTTGCTCTCCTTACACTTCTCCTATGATGCCCACAGTGGGTCTCATTCAGGGATGCACAAATTCAGCATTAGGGTTACCTGGATTTTGAGAGCACCTGCCTGATCAGATTCCCCTACTGCCCTCCCCAAAAGACAGTTTTCCCCAGCAAGAAGGGATGAATTACTGCTCTCAGAAACCTCCAGAAGTAGTGAGCACAGTCCTCCTGCACTGCTTCACAAACAACTTTTTTTTTTCAAACCCAGAAACGGACATCTGACCAGTTCTGGGTTTTGCTTCTCAAGTTTTCTTGCATTCTCAGTGGTCTCTGCAGCCCCCAAGACATCCCACAGGCATAAAATTGGCCTCTAGGCCTGCTGAGGTTGCCTGCGCCAATGTATGTTATCGTACCAGTACTGCAGTTGTTCGTACCACTTGTTTGGATACTATATCTCCCATCAGCATGTCAATTTTACCCCAGCTTTGTCCATATGCTCCTATTCAACTGTGGTTCCTGCCTGCCTCTTCCAGTTTTTACAAGCCCTCTCCTTCTCCCATGCCTGTAATAAATCTCTCAGTTCTTGTGCTTTTCTTTTGATTTCCCTGCTCTGTTTGTATTATTTTCTCTCACTGTGAAAGCAGAAGCTTGTGGCAGAATATTTTGAAGACAAACAGAAAACCAAAACCAAAAACCTTGAGGTTGGAGCCTATCTGAAGGGGCAGACAAAACTGGGCTCACGTGTTTTTTGTCCTAGTGGATTGTTCACATCCCAGGGGTGATGAAGATGAAAGTCAAGGAAAGGATCCTCTCCCTTCACACCATGTCTGCTGCTCCCTTGCTGATCTTTCTTTCCAAGCAAAACTGTGCAGGAGGCTCCTGTAGATCCAGCTGAAGTAGCCCATATTGTGAGAGGTGCTCAAATCAATTCACATAGCCCACATTTTGCCCTTTTCCTCCCATGGTCTCCACCATGGCTACACCAAATGAACATATTGTTTTTTCCTGTGTCCCTCACTAAAAGAGTCAAAAAGTAAGAAAATGGCTTCTAAAATGCAATTCATTGTGTAATTCCCATCAAAGCTCTCAAAGTAATCCATTACAATTTCTCTAGGTTTTCAGTAATTTACTGCTTTACTGACAACAGTACTCATTATTTTTAGTTTCAATCTAAAAATGGAAGAAAATGGGGGGCAAATCTTCGTATAATACTGCACAAAGGCATCGTTTTGCCAGGGTGAAGCAATAAGAAAAAGTAATGTTACTTATTACACCACAAAATAATGAATGTTACTAGTCATTTGTGGTGTTTTACAAAAGAATTGTAGTTATTCTTTCATTATCCCAAGAAGTAATATGCAACAGGTAATATCGTTACTTTTACTGCACTATTTATAAACTGTGAAATTGTCATTTGTCCATTCTACATTTTGAATCTTGTGTGAACGTTTTTTAAACTAACTCAGATAATTCATTGTACTTATCAGAATGAGAAGGCAATTAGGTAATATGACTAAAATCTAAGAGTGGATCTAGCTAAATAGTACAAAGAATTGCAAATACACCCTCCAGAAGTGCTAGATAGCCTAAAGAAAAAAATTCTTCACATCTTTAAAGCTGGGAATCAAATTGTGAAACCTGCCTTCAGTTTAAAAACTGTCCATACCTCATAAATGCAGTTTGCTCAAGACAGTCCAAATAAAAGTTCACATTATAACAGAGATTAAATTTTCTATAGCAATATGCTATAGAACATTGCTCTCTGTTAACCTGCTGATTAAAGACCAGTTTAGGAGAATTCACTTAAAATTCCTAGTGATTCTTTCGAAAGGATGACTGACCTCGACTAACAAAAACGATCATCCCTTTGCTGATAAATTGTTTGCAATTTCCCAGATTATATCTCTAAAAATAAAATGCCCTGCACAGTTTAATTGTCTGCCTCTTCCTTTGATATTTCCTACTACAGAGACTTCCTAAAGGCAGAGTCAAGGTCCGTAAAGGTTAGAGCAGGATAGTTACAAACAGATCAGTTTTATCTAGGAGGAATCACTTAACTGGAAATCACCCCAGGAGGCTTCAAGGTATCATTTTGTGAAAGAAAACTGGGGGGGAAAGTGAGACTAGAATGATGTGACAAAATTCCACACTGTGATCTGCCTGTATTCCCTGCACCAAGGCAGAAAAACATGCTGATATTTCAAATTATGGCAGAATTCCTTGAGGAGCTTAGAAGTCAAAGAGATGAAAGGAATACAACTTGGCCATGTTTTCCTACGAGACTGACACTTCCAATTGTAGCAACAATTTGTGCTAAATTTACTAAACAGCATATCTGTGAAATCCTTGTTTTCTTTGAAGCAAGGCTAAGGCAGCAGTAGCCTTCTTGGTTGTCACTGTTGAACCCAAATTCGATCCACTGTAGCTGGTATAGCTACCAGGTCCCAGGATGCTGGCTGAACTCTCAGAGAATTTCTCTGTTTCTCTGAATCTCCAGGAAGGGGAGATAAACCTCAGGGTGAGCAGTGCCAGAGGTGGCTTTAAAGTCTGGGCACTCATCTTTGAGCCTTCCCAGCTAAAGCTAGACCTCACTGGTGCAGCATGAAGCTGCTCTTACGTGTCTATTACTTATGCAAGTCCAGTGCACCAAAAAGCTTCCCACAAGTCCTATAGATAAAGTCATACAGGGTGTAAGCTCTAGCAGGAATGGCAGCAATCACTGGAAGAGTCACTGGGTCTTTTGTCACCAACCTAGCCACCTGAAAATGTTTTTGCTCCTGGTTCTGGGCTTCCTGATTACTTTCTTACCCAGGTTTTATTCAAATTCTGGCCCATTTTCCAAGATTTCCCCTCATGCTTATTTTCACAATCAGCTGAATAAGAAGCAGTTCTGGTCCCCTTCCAACCCTTGCCTGTCTTCCTGGTGATGAAGCAGTGGTCACCCAACATACCAGGAAGAGTGCATAAATGCAGTTGAATGAAAGGTGGAGTTGACTGCATCCTTTCTACATAATGCATCTCAGCCTATCTATTCAAAGCAGAATGCTAGAGATTTGCAATGAAGGAACAATACAATATGCACATTATGTATGCTCTTCATAGTAGGGCTGCCCTTGAATATAATGCTATTTAAAGCCACATGGAAAATTGAGGAAGAATTTGCCGTGCCTCCATGCAATTGTTGGACAGTATGTGCTCTGGTAATTGCTGGACAGAGCCAAACTATCCCATCCAACATTCCTTCTAATTTTCTGCCAGCGCTGGGTGGGGGACCTGCCCTGTGTATGCAGAGTACCAGCCACAACCAGAACCAAATGGGCAGCAACACTGGCTGCGGGTGCTCAGCAGTGATATAGCGCTACATGGCCACACACCCTGCACAGCTTAGAAGGAATGTTGATTCCATCCCATATGCTGAACACACCACAAGGGGGCGTCCATCTGTGAGCAAGAGGATATAAAAGAGGAAATAAGTGAGAGTGAGCCGTCCCCTCAAACGTCTGAGAAAAAGGAAAAAGATGGAGAAGTTAAGAAAGGAGAAATAACCGAAGTGATTACAAAGATGAAAGGGTTAAAGGCGGGAAAAGAGGGGGAGGAGTCAAGGAAAACGGGCCGAAAGGAGGTGGATGTGTTCCTAGTCGGAGGAGGGAAAGGAATCAGGGGAGACAAAAAAGGTGACGGTTCGGGAAGAGGAATGGATAGAAGGAGGAGCGGAACCAAGGGTGTTCCAAATACCGCAGAAAGGGATAGATTGGGAGAATAAAGATTGTAAAGAGACAGAGAGAAAGAGTGAAGGAACAAAACCCATTATTGAAGGATTAAGTCCGGAAGAATGGACAGTTTTAGTATACCCATGGGGGCGAGGTCCCTGGAAGAGGGTGACTCGGCCAGGACCGCTTCAGCCACACGAGAAGCCGCCGGAGGGAGAATGGGCACGTCACCCCTGTTGCGGGACAGTCTGTGCGATACGGAGTGGGTGCCTGAGAAGACCCACAGACCAGGAACGCTTCGGCCAGTCTTTCCGTTGAAGAGAGATACGTATGAGAACGCGTTACCCCTGTTGTGGACTGATTTACCTGTTGATGTTGATTCTAATGACCCAGTTGAAGTTGTGATTGATAAACCTAATAGTTGTGTTAATAAAGAATTGTTCAAAGAATCTCCTGTCCTGTCGTTTCCCGCCCAAATCAGGGAACTGCCAAACACTTACAAAGAACCCGATCACACCATCTCATTTACTTTGGCTCTACAGGCACCAAATGTTCATGGCCCTGGGAGTTGTCTGGCCATTTCTCCCGCACTGGAGGATAAAATTCCCTTCCCATGGAGTGGGAATTATCTCCAGCTGTACTACCCAGGATGGTGCCTTTGCTCATGTTTACATTTTATATTGCCACTTCTGTGTGCAGTAGCAGTACCAAAAACGGAGTTCCAGTCTTATCTATAGGGCTATCACATTGCACATCCTAAAATGGCATGTAGGCAATCTTGCTCTGAGACCATTTAAGACAAAACAAATTGGATACCAAAACATTGTGATGGAAAAATAGAGGGATTTTTAAAGAGGTGTGTGAGGGGAGAGAGAACAAAGAAGCCGCTAAAAGCATCTCCCTGAAAAAAGTCAACAGTGAATTCCTCTCTGGAATAGAGGTGTGCAAATTTGTTATTTTGTACCACGATTCCCAGAATTCCCCCCACAGCATGGTTACAGGCCTGAGGCCATGCTGCTTGGTGACGTATGAAAGCTGTAGTCCAAAAACAAAAATCTGGCATACCTGTAGTCTGAAACAATCAGCTATGACTAAAGGGGCAGTAATCACTGTATCAGTATAGAGTCTGTGATCTCCACAGCTGACTTTTTAAGCTGAATGCCACAGTGTTTCTGCCTTTCCAAACCATGCTTGTTATGCTCCTCGCTGGGCTGGATACCATTGCAAAAAAGGAGCCAGAACTTCATAGTGAGGCCTTAACAACAAAGTCACCCAAATAAGTGGCATTTATTTTCCCCAGACAGCCATGACCTTGTGGAGAAATTTTAACAGCAACTGGCCCTTGATATACAGGGTCAGCTACAGACATTGCTGTGATCATGGCTTCCCCTTTCCCAGCTAATATGATTATGGAAATTGGCATATATATTAACAGCTGGTGTACCTAAGCACAGGGGGAAATGAAAGGCTGCTTGTTTGTGTAATTTATAGAAAGCCCTAAACATGAAATCACAGCTGCAAGATTGTATTGAACTGGATGAATCTAGAATAGACAGCAAAATTAGAACTTTTTTTGATAATGAGAAAGGTGCAGAAGATGGGTCCAGCTTTTTCATAATCTACATCCTGTTCATATGAACCTCTGGAATTCATAGCAATGAAAATGGCAGGTTACACCACTGGGTTGTCTTTTACAAAAAAAAAAACAACAACCATCTGCTATGCAGTTACATGTAAATCCAGTTAAAAACCCTAAGACCTCCTCCAAAGAAAAACACATAGCCTTATGCTATAAGTAACACAGTTAAAACTGTGTTTAATAACTACAGTATTCTACAGAACTAAAATATGCTGGAAACAATGTTTCCCACTTTCCAGTCATTTATGTTTTCCTCAATTCACTTGACTGCAGTGTGATTTCCCCCCTGCAATTAACAGCTGCTGCAGAAGGAATATTCATCAACAGAGGACAGCAAAATTACATGCTTTGGAAAACACTGTCTACTACTTAACAACATATTTAAGCAACAGCCCCCATTCTGACACTGTAGAGGAAACCATTGACATTTGATTCTTCCTCTTGTATGAATACACAGACGCTGTATATAATTGCAAAGTGGAACATTTCCAGATGTAATTAAGATGTGCATGATACTAGATACACAAACACATCACAGTAAAATTGTTGAAGACAGTATTACCTGACTAAAAAGAGTATTGTGGTTCTAGCACTCAAGCTGAAATTTCCATGGCACAGTTTTCTGATGTTGATGGATAGTGTAAAAAGTGTCACTAAAAAGGAGAACAACTTCTAGAGGGTGGGCAAATCTGATTGGTGGCTTTCAAGGAGATGCTCAACTGCAATAAGGCAACAAGGATGATCAGCGGACTAGAAACCAAGCCCTATGAGGACAGACTGGAAGAACTGGGCATGTTTAGTCTGGAGAAAAGAAGACTGAGGGGAGATAATAGCACTTTTCAAATACTTGAAAGATAGTCATACACAGAAAGGGCAGGATATGTTCTTGATCATCCCAGAGTGCAGACACATCATAATGTGCTCAAACTACAGGAAGCCAGATTTAGGCTGAATATCAGGAAAAATATCTTAACTGTTAGAGCAGTACAACAATGGAACCAATGACCTCAGGAGGTGGTGAGCACTCCAACACTGGAAGCAATTCAATTGGACAACCATCTGCAAGAACTGCTTTGCCTTGAATTCCTGGATTGAGTTGATTGACTCAATGGCCTATTTCTAGGATTATGCCATTCAGATTTTTTGGATTCAATTATTGAGCTTCTTTTTTAAACAGGAAGCTAGGCCAGACCATAGGCTAGAGTTGAGCTACAAAGCCTTCAGGCTAGGTCTTTCTCCAGGTGAGTGAAATTTAGGTATCTATGTGTGGGTCTGTCAGGAGAAATGCCCTGAATGGAGAATTCTGTGACTTGGAGTTCAAAAAAGTTTGGAATGACTCATCCCTAATTATAACTTACCACGTGTTAGTATATTTTTTTAAAATTCATGTTATAAACCACCTTAGATTTGGCATGAGAGAACATTAAAATAAAATAAATAAATATTTATTATTTTAACCTTTGTGTTATTGTATTGAGCCAGACTGTTGAAAATAAAAATGCCATGAGGCTGCTGATTAAATCTCCAGTGCCTCTTCATGTGGTGGCAGTGATTTTTTCCCCCTTCAAGAGAAAGTAGAAAACACCTCTTTTATTCTCCCATATCAAGGTGGAAAAGAAATGTGTTTGTATTACATTTTAAAGCAGAACTAATTAGTTTACCTTCCTGAATGACTATGCAGTAGTGACCAGTGCCTATTGATGTTGGTGAGTTGAAAAGCACAGCAGACGATGAAGCCTAGGGCAAAAGTGAGTATAAACACGCACGCACGCGTGTGCGCGCGCACACACACACACACTTGCAGGCTTTCAGGCAAGCATCCACACCTACACAGGAATAGAAGTCCTTCACCTCTATCATGGAGTCAGGCTGCTGTGCACTGACTGGGTGTAGCCTAAGGCTGAAGTTGGGCAGCACTACATTTATCCTAATAGATCAGATGCCGCTGCCAATATATGAATCAAAATGTATTCTTTTTTATTCACACTTCTCTCAATGTTCCACTTGAGTTATTCAATTAAAAGTTGTGTACAAAACCATGTAAATTGGGGAGAAATGTGCACAAAAAATGTATATATGAATGAAATCAGAAAGCTTTCATCCACTTTCTTCCATCAAAGAAAAATGCTCTGGTGGTGAGCTGATCAAGATTTTCAGGATTGTGATTTACCTTGTTTCACTGCAAAAATATGTTGTTGTTTTTATTTCCACGCTGTTCAAATTGGGTGGTATTTTTGGATCTTTGGATTAATCAATTGATGTTGGCATATCTTATTTATGCTAGCTCCATACCAAATTTATTACTCAATTCTGAATTGGATCATTCCAAGCACTGGTATAGGAAGATCAAGTGTCTCACTATTTATACCTCAATCTCTTAAACTTCAAGTGTGTTTTTCTTAATTATAATATTATACTATCTGACAGTTCCCAAGGGCAACGGAGATTTTATCATTTCTAGTGAGGCTATCACTTCACCTAGAAACTTCCTTAATTCCTTTGTGTCTTGCTCTTTTATCTAAATGCCCAAATTATTATTCATTTTATCTAATGCCCTGCTGCAAAACAATCATTTTAATCTCCTCGTTGTAATTAAATTAACACACATCCACATGATTGCTTCGATTCCCTTTTCTATTTTTATCAAACCTTCAATACTGAAAATGTTCTCTCTCTTGCCATCTCATTTTTAACTGTTAATCAGAATAGGGATTCTAGAATTCAGTTAACACCAAAAAATAAAATTTTCTTACACCCTGCTTTATTCTAGAGGGAACTAAGGCCTGTGCTATGCTGACATAAATTGATCCGTCCTAATTGTCCAATGCCATATGTGTATATTCAAAAAAAAGGTCCCATATTTTCACAGATAGAATTTCAATAGACACCGCATTTCCCTGAAGCTATGCCAAGATGGCATTTGCTCTCCAGACATCTCTTGAGGTGACCAACAACATAATTTAGGGTTGCCAGGTTTCATGCCTTAGCCCTGAGACTCAGGTTCTGGGCTTCATTCTCTGGGTCTCAGGCTATGACCTTGAAATCTCAGGGGAATAGGATGTTGCTGCTCTGGAGATGCTGGTAGGGAACCCGTGGATCCCAATGTATTCTTTTTCCACCTTTGGTTTAGAAAATTTGGTTTCTTTCTTTTTTTTCCTACAATGCATTTCCTTTCCACTGTGTGTTGTGGCCTTCAGTTTGCAAAGCTGTCCCAGCTGATTCTGACAGGCAGACCCTTGGTAGCACTGCTGCACTAGCCTTCAAATGCATAATTGTGTGGGGGTGCCACATGCCATTTTGCAGCTGTTGCTGAAGGCAACATACTTTGGTCTTAGGCTTTGGTTCTGGATTCTGAAGGAGTCGGATGTTGTGAACTTGGCTATATATATGGATAGCCATGCTGGCCAATTTAGTCAACTATTCTGGACTAAATGAATGCTCAGGCATTAAACTAAAATTGCAAATCAAACTAAATAATGCAACAAGATAATCATCTCTGTAATTTTTATTACAAGTATCTAGGACTCAGCCAAGCTATATGCCTGTCAGAATAAAAGCCTTAACAATGAGATGTTAATCCTTAACTCATGCAAAAGGAACCAATTGATTGATTCAAAATTGCATGTCTGTCACTGCTCATACTTCCCACTTACTATTACCAGAGCTGCTGAAGAAGCACATTTTTCCAAGAATCTCCAAGCATAAACTTTGAACATAAAAATTAACTTTTACTGAGTCAGATTATTGAGCCATCTGTCCCAATATTGTCAATTCTGATTCAAAAGGAAGGGCCTGGATGTTGATCTCAGGGTAAGGCAGGTTCATGATAGAAGATGTCTTCCATCAAACTTCTGGATCCCAAGGCTAGAGATTAAATCCCCCACTTGCCACTGTACCAAGAAATCTATCAGCCACCAATGTAGCTAAGCTGTGATAGTTATTGTATGCTCAGAACCTGGTTCCTGCGACTAATCTGAGTGTTGTATTCTGCACTAGCTGCATTTTTCAAACCTTCTTCAAAGGCAGCCACACATATAGCCTAATGCAAAAATCTAACCCACAAATTAACAGATTAATAGATCCTTGAATCTTAGAATATCCCTGTCCAGATAGGTATATGGTTGGGCCACCAGTCCATACCATTGAGGCCATCTGTTCTTCAAACGATAATAATAAATCCATGACAATCCCTGAGAAACTTCTTCTGTCTGAAAAAATGGTCACTTCCAGCAAATGAGCCACTTTATCTCTCCTAATATTAGTGGGAAATGAACGCATGCACCTTCCTTTGAGAGTCTCATTTAAATTTTAATGGATACCTAGGGTTTATATTAAGGCAGAACCAACTTTCTCCAACTCTTCAATACATTTCTATGCATTTCTGTAATGTATATTCAATATCCTGCAGTTTATGAAATAAAATGTGTGCAATGTATTTACTATCATAAAAGCTCAGAATATTAACCTGTCAGTGTAATTGATAGGCATAGTTTGCAACAATAGCTTCAAACGAAGTAAAATGTCTGCAGGCTAACATTGAATATTATGGGATTTTAAACCTTTACTTGACATGTATGAGTAAAATGAATTAAAAATGGCTGAATTAAGGGATTCTATTGCAGTTGAGTCATCATCTAATAAATCTATTAAAGCAATAGTTATTCATTGATGGAAAAACAATAGATAAGAATTGCAACAGGATGTCCACTTTACAGTCTACAGATGGAGCAAGCTAGTGGATTGGATCCAGTCATAGTCAAAGCTGACCTATTAAAATTAAAGAGAATCAAGTTAGCCACAATTGACATCCCATTGATATAATTTTCAAAGAGGAAGCCATACCAGCCTATTTCAGCAGGTATACCCCCACAGCAATCTGGCACCACCTTTAAAAAGAACAGATTTATTTCCCTGTGACCTTTTGTGGCTTCAAATCTTTTTCTTCAAACACAGTGAGGCCAACAATTAGACCATGAGTTCATATATGCAGCCCCACAACCACACAGTCTGTATATGTGAGCCTGTGGTCTGAATACTGTACTCCATGCATCTTAAGAATAAACTGTAATTCATTAAAGCTTTCACAGAAAGAAATCTGCCAACTTTAAAGGTCCTTCCTTCCTTCCTTATTATGTGCAATGGAAATCAAGAAGATTATCACTTCACCCTCTTACACTATCTATTGCACAATATGAGGTTTCACGTTTTTAAAAAATCATCACATTTATATTGGAAGGACATACTTGGAAGATGATGTGCTACAGAGAGGAAAAATTTCCTCACTTCTTGGCGTGGGTCTCGTACTGAGAAAATTATCCATTTAAAAACTCATTTTCCTTGGTTGTGTCTTATACTTTGTAGAGAATCCAGGAATTATTGATTGACTGAACTGAGGATGGTTAAAGCCATAAATCAATGTAGGCAGACATTCATAAACATTATTACTCATCACCCCAATATGGAGACCTGGTGGTGAGTTTTAGCAGGGATCCTACTGGATAAACTGTCAGTTGTTGAACTCACTTATTGGAAGGAGCTGGAAAAATGAATGCAGATATGTGGAATGGGAGGAGAAAAGTGCTTAATTACCGAAAACCGCCACCACTGGGATGAACCCACTAGTAGTGACAATTTTCAGCCATTAAAGCCTCTCCTCTGCCATCCTGCAGCTACCATGAGTTCCTGGCAATGAAAGGGATTACACAGGAGCCTTGGAAGCTTCTGGAGAGAAGTCAGAAATGTTTAATTTTTTAAAAAATGGCAGTGCTGTTGGCATCATCAGCTTTTCATAGCATAAGTTACAGGAACAGAATTTTGATCAATATCTTTTAACACTTTTAACGCCACAAATGCTGGATTTAACACAAGGGATCTGTGTGGGGTTCTGCTCTGCTCTATGAGTGCACTCAGGCCCTTTGCTATGCCCAGGGTTTGCCTAGGAAATTCACAAACAGCCCTGATTAGGTCCTTATTTCCATATTTGTCTGAGGACAGCACACATCCCTGTTATGTGATTCCTGATTGCCAAGGACTGTATGGAGTAGATATGATTGTTTTGTGGGAGGGATCAGTGCTGAAATATCAATGTCCCAGGGAAACTATATGCAGGTATTAACAGAGAAAAATAAGAAGCTGGAATAGTCCCCTCAAAATGACTGTCTTTGTGGAGCAACTCATAAGCACCACCATGTCATATTGACAATTCCTTCTGAGAATCTCTGGTTCAAAAGTAATGTGCCACAATTCATGAGGGCTCCTGTTATGTTTCCCAGGATAAAAAATACCATAGAGCTAATTGTACAATTATTTCCATCTTGATCATAAGTTTTTTTAGGTTCCACTTATCTTGCTGTTGATGCAGATTTATTAACCTTACCTTCCTCATAACTCATGATAAATCATACCTTGCAAATGATCTGGATTTCCTTTTTAATCCCCCAATTGAAAGGGTTCAGTAGCATTACTATAGTATTTAGTATTGTGTGCAGTGGAGGTAGCGGGGGATAAAAATTCCAGGCAGGGGCAAAAAAAGTTGCACTCAAACAGTATTGCACCAACTTTGCTGTGATTAATAATTCATATGTTTTATCTCATTCAGGGCATTTCAGAAAGTCCATTATACCTATATTTTCTGTACACTCAGTAAATTTTGTACCTCTTAAACCCCATGAAATGAAAAATAGACTTGAAAAGCCATAACACCATCAACACATTAATATTTATGTAGCTCTTTTCATGACAAACATTCTAAAGTGCTCCACAGTAAAATAAAGTGAAATAAAGCATGAGCAGAATGTAATGATTACAAGCCCAAAGGTCACTTCAAAAGGCAAACGCAGAGGAACTGAGTTGGTGAAGTTATTGACCTATTCACGCAGGCAATCCTCCCAAAGCTTTTGTCCTAACCGCAAGCTTACGCAGGTCAGACTTGGGAAGTAAACTGTCGATACTCAAAATGCTCTTCTAATGAATGGGGTGCTCCATCTGAAGCGATTTCAGGCCAAATAGATAGGAAAATGCTATTCTGGCTACGTGATAAAACATAAGCAGTGGTGCCTTCTCCTGCTTCGGTGATTTACATAACTTTGTTAAGATGCTTTTGCAGCCACCCACTTTAAATAAAGGTAAATAAACTGATAAAAAGGCAGTCATGAATTTTTTAAAAAGCTATTTATAGTGGAATATTACTTGCTTCACACCTCACAGAAGCAAATTATTGATATAAATTATGTTAATTCGCTTCTTATAATATGATCATTCATGAATGAAAAAAATAAGTCTAGAAGACAAATGTTCCCTAATGTGAGGCAGTAAGTTTTCTAATAATAGATTGCCTCCACCTAATTTCCATGAAAAGCTGCGCTTCAGTGACAAATATCATTCACAAAGTCTCCTCACCCTGTATTTCTAAATGCTGAAATAAAACCTGGCAAATCCTGTGCACTACAAACATGGTGCCCAGAAAGAAAAGTACATTTGAATAGGGGATTCTTCTGCATATCAACACGGCTGTCAGATGCCTATAAACAAATAGGGGATGGTTTTGTACAACATGCTAGATGAAATCCTGTTGCTTACACGGTAAATTGGGATTTACCGAGTAGGTCCATCGAATCAGTGGAATTACAGAGGATTTAATTCATCAAATCCCCAGTGATTCAATGGACTTCCTCTAGTTATAACCTGCTATGCTAAGCAATAAGATTTAAGTCACTATATTCCAATGCACTATAGAGGGTGGGGTGTAAATTATTTTGTGTTCTTTACTAAGGGTGTGATCAGACAGTGATATAGGATCGTGCTTTCACTGGAAAGAGTTGTTTCTCTAGAAGTGATCTCCCTTAAAGGAACCTTTCTGTACACACAGAAATTGCTCCAGCCCAGCTCTAGAAATAGGAGCTATGCCGCTGGACTACTAAAGTCAAGATTAGGCACAGAGCAGGGTCAGGTGGGTTTACAATTTCCTATATGTCTTTTGATTACCAGAAAATAACTTTTACTGGATGAAGAGTTATATCTCTTTCTGATTGCACCCTTATTCATAGTGAATGTATCCTCAGCTTTTCAGACATCAATATCTCAGGGTAGCAAACAAATATCAAATGAAAAAAACCAATAATATTAGAACTGCATAAAAATGAAACAAGACAAGAATAGCAGATAGCAAGAACAGATCAAAACAAAGCATCTTTTACACACTAAAAGTGTGGAAGGGTGAATAAAAATACCCTCACCTGACAGTAAAAACAAGGTGGGCTTCCCTGGGGAAATGTTCCAAGTTCAGAGAACCAAAACTGAAAGGCCCTGTTCCAGATCATCCCCTGCCGAAGTGCTTAAAAGTTTGGGGTCCAATGATGATGAGAGCTGTGCCTCATATTCGGGTGAATTCTGACAACAGATCCCTTGAGTTGAATCTGGCATTTGTGGGGCTTAGAACATTATAATAAAGACAACATGATGTGATTAAAAGTTGGGCAAAGCAAACTGAAAGTGTGAGTACCTCACAAGGAAGAAGCTGAGCTGTGGGTATGTGTGAAGATGAACATCTGCTCTCTTGTGTGGGTTCTGAGTGGTTAGGCCAGATTTTCACTTTAGGACATTATTTCTGTATTTCTCCCAACTGCACTTTGGTATTCCTTTCCTTGTTGGTGTGATAGCACTACTATCAAGGATCATAACACCTGTCTCCTGATTCATTTTTCCTTATATTCTGTGGGCTAGAGGTGGGAAAACAATTCTGCCAGCAATAATCCTGAGAGTTATGTCTAACCTTCACCTCAACCCATAGATGTTTGTATTTCCTTATTAATGGGAATCATTTTTTTTTCCTCACAGAGGTTCAAATAATGCCCAAATACTGACCCAGGCCCAGACACTGATTGCATTAAAGTATCCCCAAAAGGATGAATGAAGAATTGGGTCCTGATCTGTGTGCCATTATTTGGGCATAGACTGAACTGGGGGCCCAGTGTCCAGCACTAACGAAGAGTTCATTAGAAGTCAGATATACTTATTGGGCGGGGGAGGCAATCTTTAAGTACCCTTGTGTCAAACAATTTAGGGCTTTAAAATTAGTGTTGTAACATAGGCTACATGTATTGAGTATAGTCTCTCTCTATTAATAATCTATCTTCCAAATCATTTACAAGGAAAGCCATATGGACAATGCACTGCTCTAACCCAAATAGGGTATTACCAAAATGCAGAGAGTAGCAAGTTTGTCCATATTGTCTAGAATATGTGAAATGTTATGGATATTTTTGCATGAATTCAGTTACGGTATACATAGCAGGTAGCTCTAGACAAACCATCTGCTTAATTATTACCAGCTTTTCTGCAGATAATTCCACTACCAATTAAGTGTAATATGTTTTGGGCATCTGTTTATTAATATAATACAATCTCTTAAAATATTTTAATGAATGTTAACCAGGTGGTGCTCATTTTAAGTGAATTTATTTTAATTATTCTTTGGAGGCACAGGAAATGCACACATGGTATATTTTATCAAAGTCATTTCTACCAGTATAGAAGAGTTGTTTTTAAAAAGCTCTAGAAAACCACTAATTTCATAACATATGCATACCTGAGCAATGAGTAAGTAGTTATTCGCTGCTCAAAAATAAGCCACAGGGATTGGTGCATCCTGAAGCATGCCTTGGTAAAATAATTAGCTGGATTTCTGCCGTAACAGACATACTTGAGTGAGCATAACAGGCTTCAGTCCCTATTCCTGACCATATGGGCTAATAATCTAAGACAATTTTCCAAGGAAAATATATATGAGGGGCATCTTGTTGAATCTGAGAACAGAATCTTGCTGTTTGTTGTTGTTTTTTAGTCTCTAAGGCAACTAGAGTAGACCCATTGATTCAGTAAGATTTGTGTTGGCTAACCATTTAGCAACTGATTCAGTAGATCTATTCTAGTTGGAACTAGCCATTGAATTTAGGTCCAAGCCTGAAAGAAACCCAAAAAACAATGAATTAGCTGCACAGTATTTTTCTTCTATATAGCCTCCCGCTAACATTACCATTTTGTTCTGCCAACTAAGATTAAACCTTAAGGACAGGTGTGCACTCCATACTGGACCTCAAGCCTACTGATAATATGCATCATAGCCCAGATCATACCTTGTAGCACTGCTTTATCTGCTACAGCATGCACACTGGAGGCTTGTGTACACAGGCTGAAGAAGGGGGATTGGAGGGTTATGGATAGGGCTAAATGGGATTGCTCGAGTTCAAGTTGAAGTCTAGTATGCCATTTGGTGCCATCCTCATATCCAAGTAGCATTTACATCTCAAGCGACTTATTTGGTCTGGCTTCTTCCTCTCTGAATTTTTTCATATCATAAAATGTTTCAAGAAGATTGCTGCTTCACTATATTGGTAAATTGAACTCTTCCTCTGCCCCTCAACGGAGGAGCAGAGGAAGTGTTTAATTTACACATAGACATACGAAGAAGACTGTCTTCTTCAATTATTTCAAGATATGGGAAATTCAAAGAGGAATAGGGATATGCACTCATATTTTGAAATATTTAGAATACACTGACTAATCCCATATTCGGATAGTTCCAGATATACTTTAATCTGAATTTGACAGTTCCAAATATCTGTAATAACAATGCCTAATATTTTAAGTCCCATTTACTCCTATAGATTAGAAAGCATATGGCTAGATTTCTGCTCAGCAGAGGAAGAAATGAAATTGATACCTATTTCTCAGGCATCCTGGGGTGATTTCTTGAGAAATGAAACTTGAATTGCCCGGGTCCCAGCAGTATGTTTTTGGATATAGGCAGATTTTTTTATTTTTATTTTTTGCTTTATGGAAGGGGTGGGGAGGGACCGAGCCTCCATTTTCACTCTCTGATAGAGGCTTTTCCTGTCCTTTAGCTGCCTTTAAAGAGGCACCTAAAGGAATTGTATTTATTGTGTACATGTGTGTCTTCTTTTACGAACTTATATAAAAAATGAAGCTCATAAAACAACACAGTTGTATGCACAGCCTCTTTTTCCTGATAAAAGGCATGCAGAGATGAAATCCCCACTGGACTGGGTTGCTGCTGCTGTCTTTTCCCTCCAGGATCCTTGAATACCTTGAACTCCTCCGGTCAAGGGAGAGGCAAGAGGGTTTCCCTCCTTCCCCTAAATACACACCCTTGCTTCCTCTTTTCCAAGGGATCTGGGGGTACATGCTTCCTTGAGCTGGCCTACTACACCACTGTGAGGATAATCTCAGCTTTCCTGCTAGCATTCTCATTGTTTAGGGTTCAGTCACTATGCCCATTATGGTCATAATACCTAGACACTTCTGGCTGTTGGTGTGCATTCTTTTGTTTGGCACAATCACCAGGAAGGTGTCAGAGGACACAAGGAAATCCTTTAAAAATATTTTGTTTGTCTATGTTTTTTTAAAGGAGAAAATAATGACTATATACCCTGTTTCCCTGAAAATAAGACCTAACCTGAAAATAAGCCCTAGTATGATTTTTCAGGATGCTCGTAATATCAGCCCTACCCCAAAAATAAGCCCTAGTTAAGTGAAAGCCCACCCTCCACCATTGTGCAGCAACCAGAAGAAGATGACATGACTGTATTTGAATAAACTTAGATTGTTGTACATGAAAAAAATAAAACATCCCCTGAAAATAAGCCCTAATGCGTTTTGCGTTTTTTGGAGCAAAAATTAATATAAGACCCTGTCTTATTTTCGGGGGAACATGGTAATATTCATATTGACTGTAACAGAGTTCTGGATATCCAGAAATTCTGGATTTTTAAAATTCCAAATCCAAGGGACCGTAATTCTGAATCTGAATTCCAAATTTGAATTTTGGTGCTAGTACACATCCCTAAAAAAGAAGGCAAATTGACAGTGGAAGTTTCACTTTGGTTCATTTCCAATGATTGCACGGGATGGAAATGAACCAAAACAAAGTGATGCACCAAAAAAATTGAAGCCGCTGATAGTGGACCCATACAAGTGCAGGTAGGAACACTTTGGGGGCAGGCTGGTTCACTCTAGCAAAGATGTTGTTTGATCACCAGCTTTAGAAGTAAACCAACCCATTCTTGCAGCAGATCAAACTGTGGGCTAGATGCTTGTGTAGTCAACCTCTGTGATACAGGCTAAGGTGTTCTACTCTGTCTGCCATCAGCCAGAAGTGACAGCCCCACCCAGCAATGTTAGACCAAACTGGTATTGAAACTGGGACTCATGATATGGCAGATAGCAACAGCATACAATGATGGTGGGTGCTGGTATGCTACTGAAAGACGTGAGGAAAGAAGTTGAGAAGGTCAGTGGTGAAAAGCAACACAGTCCCACCTCTTTCAGAAGCTCTTTAAGAAAGATCCTAGAAACTGGCCATCAACAGAGAATCAGGGGAAAAGCTGAAATATGGGACCCAGGAAAGGGAAAGAAAACTCTTTAGCCAGCGTGTCAGGATCCTGCAATGTTGAAAGCTATCTCTAGGTTTTAAAGATGATGTAGAGATAGAAATGTACAATAATGAACAAAGTCATCTTTATACTTCCCTTTAATTAATTATAGATAAATATTTCCTGTGCTCAGAATCTCAACTGTAGAAGAAAATCCCTGTTGCACCCGTATGTAGGCACAGAGGTGTTGTAAAATCAAGTGTGTGAATGATGGGTTAGATGCTTTACTAATCCATGTTATATCAAGGATATACTCTAATTGTGACTGGATTTCAGCCAATGAGCCAACTATACAAGCAGGGGCATAGAGGCTCTGACGGTCCAGGGACCAACATGAATCTCCAAGACCTTCTGAGGGCCATGTCAGCCCATCTGAACAAAATAGGAAATCACTGGTAGCCACTTCTTATTCTGTAAAACCCTGAAGGGGAGGAACAAGGTGGCTTCCACCTTCTTTAAAGGCAAAGCATCACTCCAAGAAACTGTTATTTAATAATAATAATAATAATAATAATAATAATAATAATAATAATAATAATAATAATAATAATAATAATAATAATACCCCCTAATTTGGGGGATTGTGGAGCAGAGTCAGGGGGATCAAGGTACAGCAAAAGATGTCACTTACTTGAGATGTTCAAATCATCTAATATGGATACACTGATGAAATTAACATATATTAGACATGAAAGCACTAGGAAGAAATAAATCACAAGGGTGGAAATGTTTCAAGCCACAGAGACTGAATCAGTCAAAATCCTAACAAGAATATGCCAACAAATATGGAAAGCAAAACAATGGCCCACAGACTAGAAATGCTCAATATACATTCCAGTCCCCAAGAAAGATGCCAAGGAGTGCAGTAGCTATAGAACCATTGCTTTAATTTCCCATGCAAGCAAAGTGATGATCAAGGTGTGGTAACAAAGGCTTTCTCCTTATTTGGAGTAAGAAATGGCTGATATTCAAGCTGGATTCTGAAAAAGAAGAAGCCCTCAAGATCATATTGCAAATATCTCCTGGCTACTGGAGAGCACCAAAGAATTTCAGAAAATCTGTCTATGCTTTATAGATTATAGCAAAGCCTTTGACTGTGTACATCATGAGAAACTATGGGTTGGTCTGAAAGAAATGGATGTGCCTCCGTACTAGCTTGTTTTGATACGTAACTTGTACTGATTACAAGAAACTACTCTTAGGACTGAATATGGAAAAACAGAATGGTTTCCTATAGGCCTAGGGGTCAGACAAGGGTGCATTTTATCCCCTTATCTGTTCTATCTCTATGCAGAACATATCATACAAAAAGCCAGACTAGATTCAGATGAAGAAGGAATGGAAATTGGTTGAAGAAACATCAATAATTTAAGAGAAGCAGATGACACAACCTTACAGGCAGAAAGCAGCAATGACTTGAAATGACTTTTAGTGAAAATGAAAGAAAAAAGTTCCAAAGTAGGACTGCAGCTGACCATTAAGAAGAGGGAAATCATGACTACAGAACTACACAACTTCAGTGTTGACAGTGAAGAATTTGAAATGGTTAGAGATTTTGTACACCTTGGTTCAATCAACAATACAAATGGAGAGTGCAGCCAAGAAATCAGAAGAAGACTGAAACTTGGAAGGGCAGCACTGAAGTAATTAGAAAAGATCATCAAGTGTAAGGATGTGTCGCTGGAGACCAAGACCAAGATCATCCACGTTCTTGTATTTTTGACCACCATGTAGGGATGTGAAAGCTGGACAGTAAAAAAGCTGAGAGGGGATAAAAAAAAGAATTGTTTGAAATGTGGTGCTGGAGGAGAGCTTTGTGGATACTGTGGCCTGCCAAAAAGATGCACAAGTGGGTCCTAGATCAAATCAAGCCTGAACTATTTCTGTAGGCAAAAATGATGAAGCTGAGGCCGTCCAACTTGGGCACATCATGAGAAAAGACAATAATGCTGAGAAAGGTGGAAGGCAGCAGGAAAAGAACAAGATCAAACACAAGATGGACTGACTCCCTAAAGGAAGCCACTGGCTTGAGTTTATAAGAGCTGAGCAGGGCAGTTGAGGACAGGACATTTTGGAGATCTCTCATTCATAGTCATCTGAGTCAGAGGTGACTTGATGGCATATAACAATAACAACGGAGATGGATGAAAGCTACAAACAGACTTTTTGATTAAAAAAAGAATCCATTATTAGATTTTGGAACAGTGTTTTGGGCTCTGGGTTAAGTAAAAGACTTTTTTTCAGGATAGAATTTGAAATTGTATTGTGTTAATGTGTAGGCTTTGTTCCTCTTTTTCTTTTAAAACTACTTGAAGCTCTTCACTTCCGTCTATAAATTTAAATGAGTAACCCAAAAAGTGGCTTCTGAGTAGAAAGACATAGGAGTTTGCTTTTTGTAAAATGATCTTGGGTTCATGTTACAATATCTCCTGTAACATCAAAGCAGAATGCTAAAGCCCTGTTTTTAAAAGCAAGTGGAAAGCCATAAAATATTTTTTAAAAATAGGCAATACGGGTAGGATATTATGCTTCTGTTATATTCTTCACAATTCTTTAAATGTGTGGGTGAAGATTTATATGACAGAAGAATAATATCCTACCTGTATTGTCTATCATTTCTTAATACTGTACAGTTAAAGAACTTCAAAAAGGATACAAAATTTCTTTCAAACTATCTAACAGCAGGACGTTCAAGGAAACACTTCACACTGTGCATCATTAATGTACATTAGAGATGGGGCCGAATTAATTTGGAACCCTCTATCCAAATATCGTCACGCGGCAGCACAGCTGCCACATGGACTCTCTTCCCACCCCCCCAGGCTGAGGGAGCCACTCAGCTTTTGTCGCATGCCATCAGGGTCCTTCATCACCAATGGCGTGCCAATCCAGGCAGGAGGTTGGCCAGCCAGTCCCCACATCTGCAGGCAGTCATCCACTGATTGAATAGGCGGGATGGGGATTCTCCCCACACAGATGACGGATGGACGGCTGCCTGAGGAGGTGGCAACTGGCTGGCCAAGCTCCTACTTGGATTGGTGCACTGTTGGTGACGAAGGACCCCAATAGCGCACAACAAAAGGTAAGTGGTTCTGCTACTCCGGGGGGTGGAGAGAGAGTCCATGCGGCAGCTGTGCTGCCATGTGATGATATTTGGATAGAGGGTTCTGAATTAATTCAGGCCCATCTCTAATATACATAGTTTTTTTGATACAGAATGTGTTATAGGCACTAGGACAGATTGCGTTCTCAAACACTGACCTAAATCTTATTGCACTAGAGTAGGCCCATTGAATCAATGAGGATTTAATTAGTCAACTCCTCCATGAATTCAATTGATTCAAATGGGCCTACTCTATGTACAATTTACTATGCGAAAGTAAGTCGCATTAGATACATTTGAATCAATGGGACTTACAAAGGCCTTGACTCATCAAATCCCCATTAATTCAATGGGTCTGTTCTAGTGCAAGTTACTACACTAAGCAACAGGATTTTGGCCATCACCATCACTAATTTTACCCCCTATTAGTACAGAGTAGTGCTCAAGGTGGGTTACAAGCAGCATTAAACAAATTTTTTGAAAGTAGAGTTTATGCACAGAGATTAGCACAGGCACATTGTCTCAGAATATCATAATTAGCTGCAATCCTAAGAGTTTGGTTGTTGTTTCTAAGGTGCATCAACATATATACAGTACATGCCTGCCTGCCTGCCTGCCTGCCTGCCTGCCTGCCTACCTACATACCTACCTACCTACCTACCTATGAACTCTGTGATTTTCTTTAGTGCCATCCCTCTGAATGTAAAGCTGGATGAGATTATGTTCACTTTGTTTCTGATAAGCAGGGGTTCCTATTTACTTTTTTCACCAAATAAGTATTTCACTTTCCAAATTCTTGGTATCACTCAAAAACTTGTGAATGCTCTGAGGTGGCACTGAGTACCTTTCTTCAGCTATACCTCATCCTACACCTGTGACTATTCCTGGAAATTTGGAATCCAGCTAATAGGCATCTATGCTCTGGAAGCCTTCACCTTAGACTGCTGCAAAGCCTTGTACTATATGGGGCTGCCTTTGAAGAGTACACCCCCACTCTACCTGTGAGCAGTTGAAAACACAGCCACTAAGTTACTAAATTCAATTCAGAACTGGTATCACATTGTGGCACTCCTAAAAACAACAACAAAAAAACACATTTATTTTTAGTTAATTTTCAAGCATAACTTAAAGTGTTGTGGCTGACCTTAAAAACATGGTCTGAGCCCATAATGCTTGAGGGAATGTTTTTACCCCCAATACGTATTAACATGTCCATGCATTTTCCTCAAAGGTTTCTTCCACTAGGGTATAAATCTTGGAGCCATCTTCCCTCTGATTGTGATTGATTTTAGCATAATCTGTCACTGTCATTTTATCACTCAGTATCCCATTGAGGGAATCTGGAGTTGTGATAAATCTGGTATTTGTATAAGCACACACACCTCATACATATTCCAGCAGGTCCCTGCAGCATGTACTGCTTGTGAGGTTGATTGTACAACTGACTGGGGTTGGGCTGGTCTGCCCTTTTGCTTCATGTTCCTTCAGTCAGACTGGCCATTATGTTTTTCTTGTTGTTCTGTGCCATCAACTTGAAACTGACTAATAGCAACCCTAACAGGGTTTTCAAGGAAAGTGAGATATTTAAGGAGAGGTTTTTACCAATTCCACTCCCCCAATGAGTTTCCATGGCTGAGCGGGGATTTGAAACCATGCCTCCTGAGTCCTAGTCCATCACTCTATCCACTACACCACACTGGGTATGTTTTTCTTGATTATGTTGAGATTTTATGGAAATTTTAGAACTATTAGAGGGTCTGAAAATACTGTAGTTTAGATAAATAAATAAAATCAGATCATGACAGAAAAATATAACTGTCTGCTTCACATTCTTCTGTAGACAAGTAGGTATCTCTATAGCCCTATCTAGGTACTCTGAAAAAGAGGAAAGAGAAATATTATTTGGTGAAAAAAAGTAAAGAGGAACCCCCTGCTTATCAGAAAAAGAGGCTGATGTGGGTGTGTGAGATTGGGAATGAGAAATACTGTCCAAAATATAGTGACCCAGACATCAGATGATTGAAGACAGCAGAGTTTCTTAATTTGAGTAATGCTTTTACTGGTAGTTTTTCTAATGTAATGGTTAATCAAGTCCTGTTTCCCTAGAGATTACGTTCCATTTACCATTTGCGAAAAAAGGAACATCATTATCACAGAATAATCCCATAAAAGAATGCTAATAAAATATGACAGATGAAATAATTTAGTCCGAAAAGAGAGAAGAGAGTTCATAGTGAAAGATTATGCAGAAGGAAAGGTAATGTACTCTGCGAGGGTCCCCTGGAGATCTTAAAAATCTCAACAGCTGGTGTGCCTAAAACAAGTGTCATGGGTCGTAGTGCCATAAAAAGAACCCAGGCTCAGAGTGTAGCATCCATGCACTTCAGTGTTGAACAAATTCACCTTAATGAAATAGGCTCACAAGTGACAGCAACAACAACAACAATTTTAGAACTTCAGAGCTGGAAGGGCCCTTATGGATCATCGACTCCATCCCTTGTTAAGGAGGCATAGTAGGGAAATTAATCTCCTAACCTCTGGCTCCACAGCCAGATACCTAAATCACTGAGTTATGTTAAACTTTATATTTCCAGAAAGACCATTTAAGTCATACCAAAAAACAAAAAACAAAAAAAAAACAATTGTGATAAATTGCACGTTTCTTTTTGGTGAAACATAATGCTGAGCATAGAAGTGATGTACTCTGGTTTGTCAGTATATTGGCTCCAGTTATAATTTGGGCATACAGTAAGACAGCGTATCAATGGGGAATCGGTTCCAAGCCCCCACCCACGGATGCGGGGGGAAAAAAGTATTGAACGCTATACATTGCATGGTCTCTGGATCCCTCTAATGGTCACTTCTGGTAAATACACCCTGGAAATATATTTAAATACATATTTCTGAGTATTTTTATTTAGTATTTTCAGGCAGCAGATAAGTGAATCAGTGGACACTGATCCCACAAATAAGGGTCCTGATGTATTTGAATTCTCAGTGGCTTCAAGAAATACAGAGTGAACCAGTGAATACTTATCTGCATTTTTCCAATGTGCTAGTAAGGAGAATGAAAAATATATACATGACAGAATACAATGAGCTATTTTTGTGAATGATGCAATATTGATACCACCCATTGTCCTCCAAGCAACGAATAACAGAATAATAATAATTTTTAAAAATCAAATTCCAAGCTCTGTTTGAAATCCAGGTCCTAATCCCAACCAGGCTACTAATCCTTTTGCATTACTAACCATCAGCATGTTAGAATTCTCATAGGGTCCCAAAATATCCCAGAACTCACTTAATCTGGGACTTGTTATAGGGATTAGGGATGAAACTTCAGAATTGTTTCACCACCTTTTAAAATGAACATGAATTTTTGTTTTGATTCTAAACAATAACAGAAGAATGCCTAATTTGACACTTATCTGGAGTCTAATGAAGATGTTTTATTTTCCCCTCAGGTTTTTAAACTGTTGATTATTTATTTTACTCTGACTTCACTATTATGTTAAAATTGCTTTCATGTATTTGCTTGGTAATTTTTTTTTTGTACCTGTTCATTGTGTGTTGAAATATTTTGTTATAAACTGCCCTGCTCATTTGGGTTGAAGGCTGGAATATGAAATAATAAATTATGAATAAATTAAGGGCAGAGGCTTCTGATGTTGACTCTGAATGTGGTCAGATGGTTTGTATGAATGCCCAGGGCCCACACTCTTTTCTGCAATTATTTAAGTATGTGTATATATGTATATGTGCATGAGCACATATTCCTCCTCCTCATAAAACCATCAATCTAGAAGCATTTAGCTTTCCAAATTTATATTTTTCCCAGTTCAAAGCGTTTTGTAGAGATATAGAATTAATTGCGCACTGGTAATGATTTCAAGCCAGATCGGTCTTGTTTTATACAGTTCCATATTACAGCAACGATATTTCTGTTTGAATCAGTAACGGAAATAATAGAGAGAACATGCTGCAAATACACCATGTGCTAATTTCATCTGATGGATGCCTGTTTCCCTGCCTTGCTTATCTGATGACATAATAAAGGTCAGATGTTCACCTTTAGAAGGAAACGTTTCTGCTTCTGAGGAGAAACACCATAGATAATCAACCATCTCACTGCTTCGTTTGGTTCAGTTCAAGGAAGTGTTTCTAACTGGAACAGGGGAAAGAGTGAGAGAAATATACCATCATCAAGCAGACGCATGGAAACATATCAATTCTCTGCAGGCAAAATTCATGCAAAGGCAACATAAAAGGATGAGCCATTCATGTGAGAGAAATCAATATTCACATGCAAATCCCGTCTCTGAAGTTTATGAACCGGTTCCATGCTTAAGTGACTCAGTTTCAGATAATCACATGAAGGTTCAGCTCCGGTTTATTCTGCCAGAGGGAAAATGGAATGCAATTTTGTTTCTGCATTTTGAAGATGTGGTAGGAAGAAACCAAAAAGAAAAAAAGATGTTGAAAGCAATTATGGTGGCTAAGGGACTGAGCTACAAGCCGGGAAGTCCCAGGTCAATTCTCTCCTGTGCCATAAATTCATTCAGTAGCCTTAGGCAAACCACTCCATCCCAGCCTCAGTCCCTCATCTGCTATGGTGTGTGTGTGTGTGTGTGTGTGTGTGTGTGTATTATCACACTATCTTATCTTACACAGGAGCTGTTGTTAGATTACAGCTGGATAATGCATGTGAAGAGGTTTCAATGTTTTAAAGTGCGGTACCAATGTACAAAGTTTCTTCATATTAATTTGTCACATTTATATCTTCCAGTATGTTCAAGATGGTATGTATGACTGTCCGCTCCTCCTCCATTGGAAGATAGAAAAAGTACATTTCGCTTAAAAAAAACAACAGCAGGCAGAGCTGCTACAACTTTCCCTGGAGTTCCACTTCTGAGAACAGGTGGGAATCAGTGTAACTGAAAGCAACTCCATGACCTTTAAAAAAGCAACCATCCCTCCTCCCAAGGGAGGCTAAGCAGAAAGAAAGAGAGAGGGGGAGAGACTGGCTAAGGGTCACCCAGGTCACTGTTGTGGTTCAGTCTGGACTAGAATCCTGGATCTCCCACCTAGTTGGTTGCTGTTGTTACTTACACTCTTCTCCTAGCTTTTCCAATGTTCTCCCCCCCCCCCGCCGTCACCCACTGTCCTGATGTTTCATACATACTAGTTGTAAAGCGGTCAATTGCACCAACTTCCACTAGTTTTAGGATTGTGGGAACACATTGTTCCGTTGCCCTGAGAGGTTTGGAAAGACTTCTCAAAGGGCTTGTATATTTGTATGTTTACCAAGAAACACACAACTAATACATAATGTTGTTTTACAACCGCAACATGTCACATTGCTGCTGTGGAAAGAAAAGCTACTTCATCCTGCATTTAAGAACAAATGGAGCAGGAATACCATGCATTGGAATGAGAAAAGCTAACCTTTACAGCATTCTTCCCCCACCTGCCCCCCACTGATGTTTTTCAATTCGAAATGTAGAGGGAAGAAGGCAAAAGAGAAACTGTGTTTTCAAAGACCAAGGGAAGTGGTTTATATATGGAACCTTGTCTCTTTTGAGCAATAAGCTAGAGAGTAATGCAGACTGTTTAGTTTGAAGATGAACTTCAACCACTAGATGGTATTTGCTATTCTGCTTCTCCACTTCTTAAAAACCAGTTTTTCTATAACAGATTGCATCTGCTGGTGAGAGGAAAGGTCCTGATGTGTCACATGGACAAGAAAAAACTTATATACATGTAGGAGAGAAGGCAAGGAAAAGAGCATGATGCACTCTAAATCAAGTGCACACTGCTGAAGGAAGTCACTCAACACTGAAATGAAGGGAAGTTTTTCTGTGTTGGCAGAAGCTGATATAACTTGGCTGTATGAACTACTATGCCAGCACAGGTCCTTGCAATATGGTGCTGATACTAGAATTGTCATAAAATCTAGCATGGAAATTCAAAGCAAATTGGGGCTCAGGTGAAACAACCATCCAGAGTATAAGAGAACCTTAATTTGAAAAGGGTCAGAGAAATGGAGGAAGAACAGGAGGTTGTGTATCTATATCTGCTATTAATATTAAAAACTAATGCCCTGTTATTTGACCAAACTCCGGGAGGCAGTGGAAGACAGGAGGGCCTGGCGTGCTCTGGTCCATGGGGTCACGAAGAGTCGAACACGACTTAACGACTAAACAACAACAAAATACCCTGTTTCCCCGAAAATAAGACCTAACCTGAAAATAAGCCCTAGTATGATTTTTCAGGATGCTCGTAATATAAGCCCTACCCCAAAAATAAGCCCCAGTTAAGTGAAACCCCGCCCTACACCATTGTGCAGCAACCAGAAGAAGATGACATGACTGTATTTGAATAAATGTAGATTGTTGTACATGAAAAAAAATAAAACATCCCCTGAAAATAAGCCCTAATGCATTTTTGGGAGCAAAAATTAATATAAGACCCTGTCTTATTTTCGGGAAAACATGGTAGATGTATGAACATGAACACAGACTAGATGGTCGTCTTGTTCATGCATTCATCAGAGTTTCAGAGAACTAAACATGCAAGAGGAAAGTGCACTTATTTCCTTTTCCATCATCACTTAGCTCATGTGATGACCAACAAGTATGAAGAGAAGTTTTTAATTTGCTTGACGAGTTTTCATACAAGCAAGAATTCTGATTTTTCTAGCATTCTTGCTCATGTGAAGACCTCATGGCAACCCCCCTAGACCCTTAAAAAAGGCCTGAACAAAGGGTCAAGGGACTGTGCTGATTAAGGTAAGTTCCACTGAGTCATATGCCTAGTCACACATCCTATTGTGTAACCAAGATACACCCTAGCACCCCACAGCAGATTATAGAAACCTTATGTGAATGCAGTAGGATTCCACCACTATTTTTCTTATCCTTGGGATGTCTCTAGTACAGCCTTAATAATTTTTGTTTCTGACGTTTTTTCCAGTATATTTTTGATTTATCATGCTTAAGGCAATTCAGCTACAAAGATTATTTTGGGGGTGGGCTCAATGCCATCCTTTAATCTTACCAGTGGCTTGAACCTCCCTGTCCCTGTTTTTTGGGGTCTATGTAGACACCCTGAAATCCAACAAAATACTAAATCTCCACCTCGTCCCTATAAAGGTGACAAAAGAATGACTCCCTGGTTCTCTTAACTGTGCTTGTGTTGCAGCCATTTGTTGCTGATGATGTTCACAGAATATTTCTGTTATCTAGACAGCTGGGTAAGGTTTAATTGAAAAAATCCAGTTTACTGAAGAGAAGGCTAAGTGTTAACAGAATATGCCTGCAAAAGAGAATATTTGCAATTCTTTCTGTCATTCTGATTTTACACAATCAACACTCTGTTCTGGGTGAAGTCAACACTGACAGTCTCATTCATTGACATTTCCATGACAATGTCTGTATCTTTTCACAGTAAGTTTGTTAGTGATTTTCTGGCATGGTGCCAGACAGGTTACTGTTTCAGAAGTTTCCAAGAGAACCTAAAGCTCAGCTATACAAGAATCCCTTTGCATTTTAAAAGATGGGCACAACAGGTGTACAACAGATCTCAATACTGGGATGCCAGTACTAATTGTTACTAACCTCTATTTGTTAAAAGGTGAGTTTTCAGTAGCATAAGAAAGTCACATTTGGCCATGAAAACCCAATGGGTAGAATACTGAGGATTGAATAGAATAGAATAATACTTTATTGTCATTGCATGTGCAAGGAAATCACCAGAGTGCTATCCAGACAGTGCATCACTCATTCAGCTAAAACTCCTTACAAAACTCCAACATAATACAACGGCAACAAATACATTCACATGCAACCCTACAACAAGCCAAATTAAATCTTAACTGAATTTAGCAAATTCGTCACCCTTGGATAAAAACTGTTTTTAAATCTATTTGTCCTTGTTTTAATAGATCTATATCCTCTTCCTGATGGCAGTAGTTCAAGCAAAGAGTGTCCAGGGTGGGGGGGTGTCCTTTATAATATTTTGTGCTTTTTTAAGACAACGGGACCTGTACAGTTCCTCCAAGGTGGGGAGTGGACACCCAACAATCTTCTGTGCTGTATTAATCACTCTCTGGAGCGATTTTCTCTGGGCCACTGTACAACCCGCGTACCACGTGCACATGCAGTATGACAATACACTTTCTATTGAGCATCGATAAAAGGACACCAACAGTCTCTGAGTGATGTTATTCTTCCTAAGCATCCTTAGAAAGTACAATCTCTGTTGAGCCTTTTTCAATACCTCTGAGGTATTTACGCTCCAAGTCATGTTCTCCTCAATATAGACACCCAAAAAACGAAAAACCGTCACCCTTTCTACCCAGTCTCCACTGATGAATAATTGTGGAATATCCATCCCCTTCTTCCTATAATCTATTACAAAATTTTTGAAGTATTTAGAAGCAAGTTATTCTCGCTACACCATTTTACCAATCGCTCCACCTTGTCCCTATAAGCAGACTCATTCTCCTCTGAGATAAGCCCCACTACTGTGGTATCATCTGCAAACTTAACGATGGTATTGCTGTTATACGTAGAGATAAATGTGAGATTTCTTGGGCACAGGAACAATAGTGGAGCGCTTCAGACAAGATGGAACACTCGATTGTAGCAATGACTGGTTAAAGATTCTTGTGAAGACTCCGGACAATTGGTTCGCACAATCCTTCAACACTCATCCAGGGATGCCATCAAGTCCAGCAGCCTTCCTTGGATTGACAGCTTTCAACATGCGCCTCACCTCATGCTAAATCTGGGGAGCAATGTTTGTCCACAGTCACTGTGTTTGTGCACCAGTTGTTATTAACATACACACAGAGTCCTCCTCCTCTGTTCTTACCAGAATCCTTTGTCCTATCATAACGCTGTGCAGTGAAGCCTGCTAGCTCCACAACAGAATCTGGAATGAGTGAATGCAGCCAAGTCTCTCCAATTAGTAGAATGCAACTGTCCCTAATAATACTATTAGTTACAATCTGAAGCTTCAGTTCGTCCATCTTATTAACCAAGGATCTGACATTCGTGAGATAGAGATTGGGAAGAGGTGATTTGTATGGTTGCTTCCATAGCCTAGTTAGTACACTGGCTCTACACCCCCGCTTCTTTTTCCTCTCTCTACGCCTCCTTCCTGTTGGGATGACAATCCATGGAGAGCCAGGGTTCCTTGCTATGTTCGCTGGAATATTGTGTAAGCTGAGAAACTCAGCTGTGACATTTTTGCCTGTGACAGACTCCTATTTTAAGTAGGTCTTGCCAGCTGTATGAGTTATCTGCCCAACAAAACATACTAAAAGTAAAAAACAACTCAAACAAAAAAACCATACAAGGCACCGACATGGAAAACACCAAGCTGCTGCAACTATGTGCGCCGCCAATTCTTCCAGAAGATATTAGTTTAAAAAAAAAATAGAGATAAATGATACAAAGTAAAACAAGAGCGGAGTACTGAAATGCTGCTCCTTTCCCAAGACTGGAACCGGATTGATTGATTGATTTTCTTTTTCTCTTTCCTTTCTTTCTTCTTTCTTTCTTTCTTCTTTCTTTTCTTTCTTTCTTTCTTCCTCTTCTTCCTTTCTTTCTTTCTTTCTTTCTTCTTTTTGCCCCCAAATCTTGTATTGAAGTACAGCCAATTCTCCTCCTTCAGATCTTTGCACAAGGCAGGAATTTGGGGGCAGGAGAGCCAGCCCAGCCATGTGGCAACTTCAGAATTTAAGAATGTGACATTTTTTTCGATGAAAATTTCTGAACTCCCCCAGCACATATCTGAGGCAGAACCAACAGGCATGCTTTCATTCATGTTGAAATGAGCTAATGCATGTGGCAAATAAACAAGAATCAAGCACAAAGATGCTGTATAAAACATTTTGGACAGGATGCAGCATGGTTGTTCTTTTGATGTCAGCAAAAACTGGCAGGGCAGTAATTCCATACTGCCCTTGCAGATTCTGGGTGTGCTATAAAGAGTTGGGAAACTCTGCTTTCCATATGCAGTGAATCCCAATTAGAGAAGGACCCATTGACTGGCTTTTACTATTCAGTGTTGATTTATGAATCAGCAATTGATTTAAAGGGCTGAGGGTGTGATCACACAACAGAATTGTTCCCTACTTCTGCCCAAGTTAGATTGTAGCATAAATTTGCAGTCACACAATGCATGGCCATTAGTGATTCATTTGACCCCACCAGCCGAGGTCAGTAACCATGATGGAGCTGGCCATAATGATTCAAATGGAAGAAAATGAATTGGTAACATCAAAACACATTGGGACGTTTATCCAGGTATATTATACCATGTGACAGCCATGCATTACAACAAAGGTATGGAAAGTATTGTTAGAAGTGGGTCACATTTCCCTGTTGTGACCGAGGCCTTATTCTAGCAGGAGACTAGGAATAGAATATTGGTCACTGTTTTCAAAGCCAGGTCTAATTTGTACATTTGGTGGAATGCATCATAGTCTGATAGGTAAAGGTTCCCCTTGACATTTAGTCCAGTCGTGTCCGACTCTAGGGCGCGGTGCTCATCCCCGTTTCCAAGCCATAGAGCCAGCGTTTGTCCGAAGACCAGTTTCCCGTGGTCATGTGGCCAGCGCGACTAGACAACGGAACGCCGTTACCTTCCCACCGAGGTGGGTACCTATTTATCTACTTGCATTTGCATGCTTTCGAACTGCTAGGGTGGGCAGGAGCTGGGACAAGTGATGGGAGCTCACTCCGTCGCGTGGATTCGATCTTACGACTGCTGGTCTCTTCCGACCCTGCAGCACAGAGGCTTCTGCGGTTTTAAACCCTCAGCGCCACCCACGTCTGATAGTGTCATGCTAAATTTTAGCTAGCTTGTGAATTGCAGACTAGGATTGCAATACTATAACACATTTACCTTGGAAGTAAGGAGGCGTGAATAAGATTGTACTGCATGGTTTCCTTCAACACCTACTATCATTAGTGACAGGGGTAAGAAGTTTTAAAGTGGATTGGTATATAATTAGTAAATATAAACATCTGTAGATAAACCTTCAAAACATTCCTCTCCGCTCTGATGAAGCTATAATTTGCCCTGATAATTCTTAATATTTTGGGTTTTTTTTTTTCATTATATAGTGCGGGCTCATGATACTAATAAAGCTTGGGGGTAAGATTAGGGTTAGGGGTTAAGGTTAAAGGTGTGGTTAGTGTTAGGGCTAGGGCTAGGGGCTAGGGTAAGTTTAGGGTAATAAAGAATACTGGGGCTCATAATAGTTTTAGAGCATGGGGGTAAGGTTAGGGCAGGGGGGTAGGGTTAGAGTTCAGAATAGGGTGTAAAATTAGGTTTTAGGGGTTAGGGTTAGGGTTAGGTTTAGGGTTAGGGTTAGAATCAATATTGAGGGTCATAATAGTTATAGAGCAATGTGGTAAAATGAGGGTTGTGTTTTGTTTTGTGGTTAGGGTTAGGGTTATGGTCAATAGGGTTAGGGTTAGGGTTAGTGTAGTGTTAGGTGTAGGGTTAGGGTGAGAGACAAGGTTAGGGATAGGGTTAGGGGATAGGGTTAGCGTTAGCGTTAGGCATATGGTTAGGCTTAGGGTTAGCGTTAGGTTTAAGGTTACAGCAAGTGTTAGGATCAATATTGGGGTCCATAATCGTTATAGAAGATGGGATAAGATGAGGGTTGTGTTTAGATTTCTGGTTAGGGTTAGGGTTAGGTTTAGGGTTATTGTTATGGTTAGGAGCAGGGTTAGGGTTACAGTAAGGGTCTAGGGCTAGGGTTAGGGTTACGGTTAGTTTTAGGGGTTAGTATTAATATTGGGGGTTAGGGTTAGTTTTACGCTTAGGTGTACTGTTAGGGTTAGGGGTTAGGTTTAGAGTTAGGGTTAGGGTTCTTTTTAGGTTTAGGGTTAGTATCAATATTGGGGTTCAAAATAGTTATAAAGAATGGGGTAAGATGAGGGGTGGGTTAGGGTTAGGACAAATATTTGGGGTCTTCATACTTATAGTGCATAGCGTAAGATGAGGGTTATGTTTAGACTTAGGGTTAGGGTTAGGGTAAGGTTTTGGGTTAGGATTAGGATTTTGGTTAGGGTTAGGGTTTGGGTTTGGTTTATGGTTAGGGTTAGGGTTAGTATCAATATTGGGGATCATAATAGTTATACAGCATGTGGTAAGATGTTTGTGTTTAGATTTGGGGCTAGGGTTAGGGTTAGGTTTATGGTTAGGTTTAGTTTTCAGGTTAGTCTTAGGGTTAGGGTTAGAGTTAGGGTTAGGCTAAGGGTTAAGATGAATATTGGGGGTCATAATATTCATAGAGCATGTGGTAAGATGAGGGTTGTGTTTAGATTTGGGGTTAGGGTTAGCGTTAGGAGTTTGGGTTAGTGTTAGGGTTTGGGTTAGATTTAGGGTTATGGTTAGGTGTACGCTTAGTGGCCAGGTATATATTGGAACCACAAAACGCAGCATCCACACCAGAACCAAAGAACATGAGAGACACTGCAGACTAAAACAACCGGAAAAATTGGCAGTAGCTGAAGATGCCCTGAAACAAGCTGGACATGAAATTCTATTTCAAAACACAAAAGTACTGGACAACACCAGCAATCATTACGTTAGACTGCACAGGGAAGCCATTGAAATCCACAAACACCAGCAGAGCTTCAACAAAAAAGAAGAAAGTCTAAAACTCAACAAAGCCTGGCTCCCAGCACTGAAAAACACAGCCTGCAAAAGGTCAACGAACTTTACCCAGCCACAAGGACTGGTGATCACTGCACGCAAAAGACCCAGCTAACAACACCCATCAACCACAGTGGACAGCTCATCTCTCCCCCTTATCACAACAATACACCCACAACAAAAAACACCACGCTGATCACCCATAATCCACCCAATCTCCTGAAAAGGACAAAAAGCTGATCCCACAGCTATAAATACTCAACTATCCCACAAACTGCAACCAGAGCACCAGACAGTTCTGACCTCCTGTCCTCTGAAGATGCCGGGCCCACAGGGACTGGGCGAAATTTTAGGAAGAAAAAACCTCAAGAAACACGGGCAGACAGCCTGAAAAAACCTACAACAACCATAGGATCCCAGCCATGAAAGCCTTTGAGAATACATTAGGGTTAGCATTTGGTTTAGTGTTAGGGGTAAGGGTTAGGTTTAATACTGGGGTTCATAATACTTAAAGAGTATGGGGTAAGATGAGGGTTACGGTTATAGTTGGGGTTAGGGTTGGGGTTAGGGTTAGGGTTTGGATAGGGATAGGGTAGGGTTAGAGTTGGCCCTAACCTAAACCTGCACCATCATTCTTAGTCTTAGCCTAATCCTCACCCTCACCATCATCATTACTCTAAACCTCACCCTCACTATCACGTAACTATTATCTTATTCCTAATGAGTCCCAGTATTAGCCCTAGATCTAACATAAACTCTTACAATAAACTGAAAACCTAACCTCTTTTCGGTAACCCTAAGCTTTATCTGACCCCATACTTAATAACTATTATGACTAGTTGTTATCAGCCCCTAGCCCTAACACTAACCGAAGACAAAACCTAACCCCTAACCCCTAATCGTAACCATAATGCTTAACCCTTATCCTAATACTAACTATAGAAATCCATCTAATCTTTTTTGTCCAAACCAGGATAACTATGATTAGCCCAGGAATTATCAGCCCTAGCCCTAGCCCTTAATCCTAATAGTAAGCCAAACGCTAACTGTATCTATAACCCTAAACCTAACCCGAACACTATCCCCTAACACTAACCCTAACCCTTATCTTACCCCATGCTGTACAAGTAATATGAGCTGCAGTATTAGCCATAACACTAAACCTAACCTGCAACCTAAGATTAACCCTAACCCTAACCATAATCCTAACCGAAATCCTAAAACTAAACCCCCAAACAAAATCCTAACCCTAACCTTACCCTAAGCTGTATAAATAACAGAAGCTGCACTATTAGCTATAACCCTAACCCTAACTTTCCACCCTAAGCTTCACCTTAAACCTAACCATAATCCTAACTGAGATCCTAACCCTAACCGAAATTCAAACCCTAACCCTAATGCTAACAAAAATCCTAACCCTAATCAAAATCCTAACCCTAACTCTAACCCTAACCCTAATCCTAACCCTAATCCTAAACCTAACCATAACCCTTATCTTACCCCCAAGCTCTATAAGTATCATGAAGCCCTCTATTAGGCCTAACCCTAAACCCTAATTCTAAACTGTAACTTGAACCCTAACAGTAATTCTTATCTTTCCCCCAAAGTGTATTAGCCCTAGCAATAACCCAAATCCTCACCTAACCCTAACCCTTACTCTATCAATAACCCTAACCCTTTATCTTACCCCCAATTTTAATAACTATCATAAGAAGTATTAACCTGAACCCGAACTCAAACCTGAACCTTAACCTTAAGCTTAATTCCGATCCCGAACCCTAACCCTTATCTTACCCAAAGCTCTATAATTATTACGAGCCCCCAGTATTAGCCCTAACCCTAACCCTAAACCTAACCCCAACTCTAAATCCAAACCACCCTAAACCCTAACCCAAACCGAACCCTCACCCTCACCGATGGATATTTTTTTCTCTGGCAACAGCACAGTACAAGAAGTTGAATTCCATTCAATTGTTGGTAGCTATTTTAGGTAACTAAACTCAAAAACTCATATCATCTGTGTTATAAGCAATGCAAGCTTTCCCCCCCCTACCTATACCCAGTTTTTTCTGAAAGGACAAATGAAAGAGAAGAGAATTTTGCATAATGACCACCACATGAGGAGAAAGGTTGAACATTATGGCTAGTATCCGTTTCTTAAATCCAAACTTTAGTAGACCCATTGACTCAGCTGGATTTATATGTGTTGTCATTAGGCAATTAATTCAATAGATCTACTCTATTTAGAGGTGCTAAAAAAAAGAAATTCTAAAAGGCACAACAAAACAATTCCAACAAGAAAAAAAGGTGGGGACTTGGCAAAAAAGGCCAATGTGGCTTCACAAGAAGCTCAGGGAGGACCTAAAAACCAAAAAAAGACATGTACAGAAAGTGGAAAGAAGGCCAGGCCACCAAGGATGAGTACACCAAGGATGAGACAAGTAGCAAGGGAAATGCAGGGATAGCATTAGGATGGCAAAAGCGGAGAATGAGCTGAGGTTAGCTAGAGACACTAAAAGCAATAAAAAAGCATTCTTCAAGTATGTGAGCAGCAAAAGACAAACAAAAAGACATAGTGACACGGCTCTGCAATGGAGATGGAAAAATGATAACAGATGACAAAGAAAAGGCAGAGGTGCTCAATTCCTATTTTAGTTCAGTCTTTTCCCATAAGACAGACTATGAAATTCCAAACAAACTGGAAGTGCAAGTGGGGGGGGGGGGGGGGGACAGGGATTGCAGCTGGAGATTGATAAACAAATAGTCAAGGAATACCTTACCACCCTTGAAACGAGTTCAAATCTCCAGGGCTGGATGAACTGCATCCGAGAGTACTGAAGGAACTGGCTGAAGAACTCTCAGAACCGCTATTCATTATTTTCTTGAAATCATGCGAAATGGGGGGAGGTGTCAGAGGATTGGAGGAGGGCTAATGTTGTCCCTATCTTCAAAAAGGGCAAAAAAGAGGAACCTGGGAACTACAGGCCAGTCAGCCTGACATCAATCCCAGGTAAAATTCTGGAGCAGATCGTAAAGCGGTCATTGTGCAAGCACCTAGAAAACAAGGCAGTAAATAACTAGAAGCCAACACAGATTTGTCAAGAACAAATCCTGCCAAACTAATTTGACCCTCATTTTTTTGATCAGGTCACCCTCCCTGATAGACAGAGGGAATGCTGTAGACGTAGTATATCTTGACTTCAGCAAACTTTTTGACAAAGTGCCCCATGATCCTCCTGATTAGCAAGCTAACTAGGTGTGGGCTGGATAGATCAAGTGTCAGGTGGATACACAATTGGCTATAGAATCGTACTCAGAGGGTGATGATTAATGGGTCATTCTCTATCTGGGAGGAGCTAACAAGTGGGGTACCCCAAGGCTCAGTCCTGGGCCCGGTGCTCCTTCAATATTTTTATTCATGGACTTGGGATGAGGGAGTGCAGGGAATGCTTGTCAAATTTGCAGATGAATACCAAATTGGGTGGAAATAGCTAATACCCCTAGAAGAAAGAAACAAAATTTTAAAATGACCTTGATAGGATGGAACACTGGACTGAAAGCAACAGAATGAAATTTAACAGGGATAAGTGCAAAGTACTGCACCTTGGAAAAAAAGAACCAATTGTAACAAGATGGGGGATACCTGGCTCAGCAAAACTACGAGCGAGAAGGATCTTGGAATTGTCGTAGATCACAAGCTAAATATGAGTCAACAGTGTGATGTGGCTACAAAAAAAAGGCAAATGCTATTTTAGGGCTGCATTAATAGAAGTATAGTTTCCCAAATCCCACGAGGTGCTAGGTCCCCCTCTATTCCAGCATTGGTTAGGCCTCACCTTGAGTATTGTGTCCAGTTCTGGACACCACACTTCAAGAAGGATGCTAACAAATTGGAACAAGTTCAGAGGATGGCAACAAGGATGATCAGGGGCTGGAAAACCAAGCCTTATGAGGAAAGGCTGAAAGAACTGGGCATATTCAGCCTTGAGAAAAGAAGACTGAGGGGTGATATGACAGCACTTTTCAAATATTTGAAAGGCTGACATACAGAGGAGGCGCAAGATCTGTTCTTGATAATCCCAGAGTGCAGGACACGCAACAATGGGCTCAAGTTAAAGGAAACCAGATTTCAGTTGAATATCAGGAAAAAACGTCCTAACTGTTAGAGCAGTATGACAGTGGAACCAGTTACCTTGGGAGTTGGTGTGTGCTCTAACACTGGAGGCATTCAAGAAAAGCTCAGATAATCACCTGGCAGGTATGCTTTGATTGTATTCCTGTATTGAGCAGGGGGTTGGACTTGATGGCCTTGTAGGCCCATTCCAACTTCACTTTTCTATGATTCTATGATTAGCCTATGTAATTTATGTTCCCCATTTGTTCTGTGGAAATACCTTGCTTTGGATTCCTTAATATGTGCTAATGAGTGGGCAGAGGAAGACTTTGCCATGGCAATTTCCTTCTTCATATCCCTAGATATTTTTACAAAGAAGGTGATAGGACTGTACTGAACAGGGTGACCAGAGGGAAGTAAGTGATCCCTTAAAAATCAAGTGGAGGTATCTTCTGAGAGCCCTTCCCACCAGAGAAAGGGCAGATTTTAGATACAACCTGGATAAAAACCTCAAGTAATATAGTGGAAGAAATATATAATCGTATGCCAATCTATATTTGGTCAGTTTCCACGTCATTTCAACTCTACTGTATTGGTGTGGCACAAAACTAGTTTTGCTCTCAGCTACTTCTATCCTTGTCATATTGCTGGATCATTAACCATTTTATTATTTATTTTATTTTAAAATACTGTTATCCCCACCTTTTTCCTTAAAAAGAACCCACTGCTTGATTTTTACACTGTTTTGTGGGCACACATAAGCAATTCCATGTTTCAGATCAGGAGGACCATCAAAGAACCCCAAACTAAGTGAAACAGAGTAATATTTTGTCTTTGCTTTGTCCTATATCCTTTTTTCTTTAAAATAACAAGATGACAGGGAATGGGACAAAAAGCTACTTTTTAAAATAAAGGAATTGACATGCTGCATTTTGTTAGATATTTAGGAATGACAGGATTTTTAAGAGAGTAATGGAGTAGGGCATCCTGCTGTGGTTCACTTGCAGGTAGACAGATAATATTTCAACCTTATCTGTTTCATTTCCTTCTGCTTACCACCTTGTAAACACCTCTTTTCCATTAATTTCCTGTAGTTCTGGATGAATGGGCATGCTTTTTTACTATTATTTTGAAGCAGGGGTGTAAAACTTCTCATATAAGTACATAATACGGTTGCATCACTGTACATAAATGAATGATTCTCCTTTCAGATTGTCATTTGAGGAGCCTGAGGGACAAATGTTCAAGTTACACTGAATAAAATCTTTTTTAAAAAAATTACAGGCAGAGTAGAGGGGAATTATCCTTGAGGCCACAGTACGTGAAGAACAGAGGCTTGTCCCCTTTTTCCCTCAGCATCAAACTCTAATGACACTCCCCCAGATTGGTTAATGTGGTTCAAGAGAGAGGTTCTCATTGGTTCCAGTAAGAGCTTCATTTTTAAGTCTTATGGTTACACCAAGGGGGTCCTGCGTATAGCCAAGGAGGAGAAGGGATGGGACTAAACAATTTCATTGTATTATTGCTGTATTTAATGGCCAGTATTCTTTTCACTATCTAAGCACATGGAACTAAAACTGTGGAAAGCTGTTGTGGTAGTCTGACAATGTGCTGCTTGCATGACTGCTTGTATAACTGGGGACACATGATCAAACATGCAACCATGTGCAACCAGCACCTCATCAGGGCCATCATGGCAGCTTGTGCAAATGGAGGTTGTTCTACTTTGGGCGTATAACAAGAAGGCAAAATTCTCTTGAAAAGACAATAATGCTGGGAAAAGTAGAAGGCAGCAGGAAAAGAGGGAGACCAAATATGAGGTGTATTGACTCCCTAAAGGAAGTCACCAAGCTTGTGTCTGTAAGAGCTGAGGAGGGCTGTTGAGGACAGAACATTTTGGAGATCACTCATTCATAGAGTCACCACAGGTCGGGGCAACCTGAAAGCACATAACAACAACAGCATTGTCCTAAATTTGTGTGTGACGTAGGCTGATGACATTATCATAGTTGCATGGTGTAAAGTTATGCCAATAGGATTTCCAGCCATTAATTTGAAGAAAAACATTCAAGGATGGATTCTATAGAGAAATCATAATAACAATATGTATAGTCAAAACATTGTGTCAAAAATTATATGAATATTAGACTGGTATCAGTATTAGGTACATTTGTGATTAACAAAAATCTATAAATGAGAACAATATACCTATGACACCATTATGGTGTCTTTGTAATTCTTACTGGATATGTCACTTTTTCCATTTATCTCAGGGGAAGCTCCTGGACCAGGACAGGGAGGGATATCACCCCAACATCCAGAGCTTGCCTAAGGCTACACTCTATAAATAAAATGTATGCACGAATGGATGGATGGATGAATCAGCAAACAAAATAAAGGAATTTGTAGTATCTCTCACTGATGGTAATGCAGCATCTGCATAAATGTTTCCATCAGAGAAGAGCTGACCACTTCCAAGGAAGCCTTTTCCTCTGTCAAATAGTTTGTACTAGGATGTATCTTGAAATGTTCTGGCAACCTCTTCTTACTTGCAGTTTCCATGCATTTGTTCTAGTGTTGCCTTCTAGAACAAGAAGAGAAAAGTCTGCTTGGTTTTTTATTTGGTAGTCCTTCAAATAATATTCAAACAGAGCTATCACATATCCCTTTAATTGTCTCATATGTAGGTTAAACATACCTGAGGGGAACAGCAGCAATGTAAATTCTACCTGTAGGCTTTCAAAAAGTTAACAGAATTTTCACAATGAAAGCATCAGTCATGCCTTAACATTTTCCTCATGTGAGGTTTTTAGAGCTTTTTCAATTGTGATCAAATTATAGCCCTTTATTGTTTAATATGCACCAATGGTTATCTTTGACAACCTTGTATATGCCTAAGAAGATACTGCAAGGAAGCGGAAAGCTGGGTATAATAAACATTCTTAACACTGGAGTTCACACCTCAAGGAAATGGAGCATAGTAAGTGTGCATATCTATCAGTGGTTGGTTGATACTAAAATGGACAAACAACAGGAATATTGTCTTGGTAATTAAGTTTTTAAGCTTTCTTTATATATTTTGGAAATGTGTAACTGAAGACAGATGTTTCCTTATTGGTACATTTGTTGAATTTTGAAAGGTAAGCACACAGGGAAGGTAAGCTGCAACACTTTCTTTCTAAGCATATTCCCATTTTTTTAACATTTCGGGACCATTTGAAGTAGAATGGACAGTTCACTCATGAGGCTTCATATTTATGGCATGCTTCTCCTGAAAGAAAACCAAAAGTGGATGGGTGTGTCATCCTCTTTCACGAAGTGTTATCTTACTCAATTGTCTATTGTTATTTGCTAAAGCCTTCCTTTCTTAAAGGAAGAGCATCACTGTGCACAATTAAACATCTACACTGATGCTTTGCTTTTGTCCTCTGAAGGAAAAAAGGGAATGCTGCATGCACATATCCAATAGGGATAATATTAGTGATACATATTTGCATCAGAGTAAGTTTCCTGTATCAGCCTTTGCAATTGGTTAGGTTACATACTGAAAATCATAAAATAATACAGCACAATAAATATAGCACATAAAATAATACAGCACATAAAATAATACAAATAAATGAATTAATTCTGGACACTTGTCTGTCAGTATACCAATAAAATAAAATGACTACTGCTTCTAATATAACAATCGCAACTACTAATTTTGTTAAGAAAATAACTCCAAGAAGTTTGCATCATTGGCCCAAGAAATTTCATTAATTTCAATATAGTAAAAATGTAGGTATCTATGTTGGATGATAGAAATAAAATACAGATTGCTCACTCTTTGTACCATTTTAACAGACCCTCTTAAAGATCTTAGTTTCTGTTACTTTTCATCTAATTGTATTGTAGGTGTCTAACCTCAAAATTCCCATATGTACCATATGTACCAATTTCTTTGTTATTACTTTAAATCTTCAGCAGCACCACTAGTTCCTTGATCGGACATATATAAATCACATTCCAAAACTCAGACAATTTTGAAAAGCACTGTCACATTTCACATCTGAATTTCATATCAAAATGTGTAGGCAGCTGCTCTAGAACATTTTTTTAATTTACAAAGTGACAAATATTGAATAGAATCAGGCTGGATACTTGGCTTTTGCTGCAGGCATTTACTGTAGGATTTGTTGCCTTGGGCAGGATTTTTCTGTAGCTCTTTTGATACATTCTTAAGCACAGTAGATGGTACAATTCTATACAATGTACATTAGGAAGCTATCTTATATATTGAAACTGTGCAAGCAATACGGTTATTCTTCTATGGGTTAATTCAAATGTACATTTAGTGTTGTTTGTTGCAAACAGAATGAGGAGAAGAGATGATAACTTATAGTTATTTTCCTGGTGTAGGGAAAAGGGAATTTCCACCAGAAATATATTACTGAAACATGCCTGTTTGCAAATCTGCTGATAAGCAGTTTTACTTGTTACAGAAATTGTAAAGAAATAGAACCAGTAGTGTTGGTGTGTGACATAGGCTGAAGGAAAATACCAGTATGTTATTGTTACATGCCATCAAGTCTTCTCCAACGTATGGTGACCCTATGAATGAATGACCTCCAAAATGTCCTGTCGTCAACAGCCCTTCTCGGCTTTTGTAAATTCAAGGCTGTGTCTTCCTTTATGGAGTCAATCCAATTCATAAAAAACAGTATAGCAACTTCTAACCAACCCAGCGCCCTCTTGTTACGTTGAGGATTTTGGTTGGGGACAATGAGATTGTAGTCCACCTCATCTGGAGGACACCAAGTTGAGGTAGGGTGTTGTCTACAGATCCTGGGGTAGGTAGGCTCCACTATAGTGTTACTCTGATATATGACTAGCAAATAGGTGATTTAATAGAGCAGGTTAAACAAGGAGGATTGTAGTCACTGTGAGAGTAATGTACCATATGATGCTGCACTGAAAATGCAATGCATCAAGTACTTAACAAAGCATATGTGGTTTGCTGGTTCAGCAATATATTTGCACAAGTCAGTCAATATATCAGACTTTTTCCTGCTCTATGGACCAGGACTTTTCCAGAGCAGCTGGTGTTTATAACTTTGCATGTAAAGGTTTCAGTTTTCCAAGCTTTGCAGCAGTAAAGAGGGAAGTTGCCACAATCCTTGTGACAGGTGATACAAGCCCCCTTGGGTCCTTTTGGGGAAAAAGGCAGGATAGAAATAATTTAAATAAAATAAAATAAATAAAATAAATACAAGTGCTTCATACACCACACCGAAAGGAGAATTTGAGAAGAACTTTCAGGGCCAAACCAGGTGAATTGGCACTTTTGCAAATGAAAATGGTAACTCATCAGTCCCTCCCCAGAAATCTTGGAAGCTGCCATGCTTGTGAAATCAACATGGAACCACAACCTGTTGTTTCCTCCCAATATCCATTTGAAAAACAAAAGCAACATAATTTGCAACTTCAGAAGCTGTGAAAACCATTAGAGCATAATCAGACATATTTTACTGTTTAAACCAGTTTTCTCTCATATTTAGCTCCTTCAAATCTCACATTTTTCCCTTGTACATGGACATTTTACAACTTTTAGTAAATCTTTATATGCTTGAGCAAAACAAAGCTTTTACTCCACACACACTTTATCATAACATGATATTAACATGTGTATACTTGTGTGATTTTAATATAGACATTTAATCTCTGGCTATGGTAACGATCCTGTTTTATTTAGCTGGTAGCTAAATTCCCACAAAATAGAGCAGACATAGTTCAGGAATATGATCTTTGCAAATCCCAGTATGAAACAAATTAATCTGCACCACAGGACCAATATGCCTGGAATATACCCATCGGCTGGTGCATTTGTCCAAATATTGTGATGCAATTCTCAGCTCATGCTTTTAAAATGTGTTTCTGAGATATAATACGATACATTTGGAAATAAGTATTTTGAGAGAAAATCCATTCAAAAATAAACATTTGAGTTGAAATTCTAATGTGATTTTAAAAATTAAAATGCAGAGGCATGTAGGAAAAAAAAAAAGGATACACCCACGGGTTTACAAGTGAATATCCAGGGAAGTGAAATAGACCAGATGCAGATGATCCAGCCATTCTAGGAATGGAATAATTCCTGAGTTTATTATACCCCAACACAAGTATAATAGAAAAATCTATCACAGCTAAGTACAGAGGCAAATTAAGCCATATATTAAAAATAAACAAGGAGCCCAGAATACAATTAAACTGAATATGAAGCTTTTCTTCTAGGATAATCTGTGAGAAAGCCCATGTGTTTTGAGAATGCTAATCTCCTATCTTTAGATGAAGGCTAAGCTTTCACTGAAATTCCCAGCACAGAAATACAGCTAATGTGTATGCTATTAAGTCAATACAAATTAAGACTCACTTTGTGAAGGCACTCTTGTTATGATCAACTTTTAAAACCCGCGAAAGCAACTTGTGTCGAAAACCTTTGATTTCCTTCCCTCCTGTTTAGTGCAGCATCAAAGGCAACATTTATTATCTCTGTCCCTGTCACCCACTTTCAGAAGTGTGGCTGCTGAGCTAGAGACCTTCAAATAAGCTTAGAGCATAACCTGTTTCTATGCTTTGAATGTATTAGTGCAAAGTAAAGGCTAGAGATTACTCTCCGCCAATTTGCAGCCTGTCACCCTCCCTCTGGAGCTAACAAAGATTGGAATATTAACATGTTCCATTCCCCCAGGCATCACAAACTTTTCAAAAACAAATTCATATGAGATTTTTGCTCCTTATTTCTATGACAACAGGAAAAGGCCAATAATCTCTAGCCAGGAAAGTTTATTTCAAAGACAAAAATACATTTTAATATACAGCAAATATGTCCTTCCCCCTCCACCCAGTGAGAATATCTGAGGGGTGGATTCTGTTTATTGTAGATTGAAATGTTAAAGCCACAGATCAAAGTGGCAAGCTACAGAAGAAAGCAATGAACCTTGTTGCAGTATTGCATATGGTCTGAACTCACAAGTGGCTGGAAATTCCCTATGTAGTTTTTCAATCTATCTACATTCGATTTGTGCTTGTCAAACATCATGTTACATGGGTTGCTTACAATTATTTGTTTTTTTGCCTCTTGGTGTCTTCCCAGTTGTCCCCCCAAATTCCACACATCTTTCAAACATTCAGACTGTTCATGTATGTATTTTAGTATACAATATTGGCTCCTATCATATTACTATTAGTATACAATGTTCTCAAAATCCTCTAATAACATACTTAATAAAAGTAATTCCAGTTCCAAATCTATATAATTTGAGGTGATTTAACCGACAAACTTTGTATTTTATGCCAATGATAACTGAGTAAGTTCCTAACACATAATTGATGTTATCTAGAGCATTTTATACAGATTATCTTTGTATAATTGTTTAGCCATTTCTATCTCCACATTTTCTATCCTGTCTATAACAATATCATATCTAATGCATGTTCATTAAGTACTATTTGTTTGATGTATTCTCGAAGGCTTTCACAGCCGGGATCCGATGGTTGTTGTAGGTTTTTCGGGCTGTCTGGCCATGTTCTTGAGGTTTTTCTTCCTAACGTTTCCCCAGTCCTAACTATTTGTTTGCCCCAACCTTATATCTAGCTTCAATTTACCTTTAAAAAACACCATATTGATACCGAGGAAAGCTGAAACTATATTTTTAGATTGATCAATGAATTAGTAACTGACAGTATATTTGGAGGAAAACCAGGCCTCGGGAGAATTCAACCCTGAAACATTCACCCATAGCTTAGGTACGTAACTAGAGAAACATTCACAGATAACCCTTAGCAGAGAAAAACACAGGCCTCAGAGAAACTAGGCCCAGGAAGACAATACATAGACATAGCAATAGATAAAGGGAAATAGATACTCTATGCCCCAGACTTTTAGGCACATCCCTGGTGCATCATAGACATAGGTCAAGGAAAGATGGGGCATAATATATTTTCTTACATTTAACCAATAGATTAGCATAGTTGCCATTAATTATCCAATGAGGGACTGGATCCAAACTTGGAGTACAAATGACCAATAGAATTGTAGTACTTTAATGACTCTTTGTTTGTATCATATAAAACATCTGTACACTGTATTTTCGGGGTCTTCTCTGCTTTTAGGAGAAGTCCCAGCTGACCTTTTCTTTGCTGCTTTTCAAATAAAATTGGGCCTTTGGTTCAGCTGTTTGCGTCTATGCCTGATTCCTTGCCAGAGAATTTTAGAACCCAGATTTGGCCGGTAACATCATTATGCCTTTACCCTGATTAGTGCTCCCTTATTTCAATTAATTCTCTTTTTTAATATATAAGATATGCCCCTTTACAATTCCAGAAGTTAGGTATATACATGCTTTTCAACATTGAGGGCCACTTTCCTATTTTTCCCTTTTTCATCTTTCTAAGTAATTCCTTCTCTTATTTGTCTTTTTTAAATTTTTGTTTCTGTCTCTCTAAACATTCTGCCATCTTTTGTGTCCTCTACTACTTTCCTGTTCGCAAAATGATCAAATGTAAAATAAGAGCGAAAATAAAGCTTTCAACCCAGGACGGAATGAAGTAAGTGGATATTTAAATCTCACACGTTTGTTTACTGCATACTTCCCCTATCTGGTGCTCTCCAGGCAGTTACAGTTCAACATATCTCAGGACCCCAGGCTGGAGAATAGCTGGTTTGTGAAATATTCTGATACATTCATATAAAACCCTACCTCAAACTTGCTTTTCTCCATTCACAGGTAACTCATAATGAGAGCAAGAGGCACTCCCTTCTCAAAATGTTGGGTGATATACTCCTTGATTCAGCCACCCTATTCCAGGGTTACTACCCCCAGATTCCCAGATTTTCCCTTCAATAAGTTTGCCACATCCTCTTTAGAATAAACCTATTTCATCTGTGAAGCCTGTAGTTCCTTAGTTCCCCTCACCAGCTGAAATTGAGTTCGTGTAATGATATTTTCCTTATGCAACCATAGCTTTTCCATTCAGGGGGAACTAAATTGGCAAATAATATGGAAATTGTTCGAAGACTGGAACAATCCAATTTGTGTTATTTTCTGTTGAATACATAATGTACAAGTCAGTAGGGATCAGCCTGGTTGTTGTTTAGTCATTTAGTCGTGTCCGACTCTTCGTGACCCCATGGACCAGAGCACGCCAGGCCCTCCTGTCTTCCACTGCCTCCCGGAGTTTGGTCAAATTCATGTTGGTAGCTTCGATGACACTGTCCAACCATCTCGTCCTCTGTCTTCCCCTTCTCCTCTTGCCTTCACGCTTTCCCAACATCAGGGTCTTTTCTAGGGAGTCTTCTCTTCTCATGAGATGGCCAAAGTATTGGAGCCTCAGCTTCAGGATCTGTCCTTCCAGTGAGCATTCAGGGTTGATTTCCTTCAGAATGGATAGGTTTGTTCTCTTTGCAGTCCAGGGGACTCTCAAGAGTCTCCTCCAGCACCACAATTCAAAAGCATCAATTCTTTGGCAGTCAGCCTTCTTTATGGTCCAGCTCTCACTTCCATACATCGCTACTGGAAAAACCATAGATTTGACTATGCGGACCTTTGTCGGCAAGGTGATTGTCTCTGCTAAAAAGCAGAGACAATCAGCCTGGAGTCCCCCACAATTCATTTTTTCCCCTCCACGCCTGGATCCTCTACTCTTTTTTTTTTTTTTTTTTTGCAGTAAATCCATTAACATCAGCTCAGGTGGTGTTTTCACTTGTGCTGATGACATACAATTTCAGATCCTTCTATAGAGGGGTAGAGATGGGCACGTATCACCAGTTCGTCAGTTTGTCCCAGTTTGTTTACTGCTAAAACATGCGTTTAGCAGTTCAGTGCTCCTCCCCCTCCATCGGGTGCCCACTCAGAAGTAGTGTCCTGGCTTCCCTGCCCCACCTCCTCTAGGCACTGCTTCTGAGTGGGTGCCCACTAGAGGGGGAGGGGCGCTGAACCACCGACACCCATTGCAGCAGTAAACAAACCAGGATGAATAGCTGAAGTAATTATTTTGCCCATCTCTAATGGAGGGGTTTATAGCCACTGTAGTTCAAGCCATTTCACCTGGCTACAGCAGCAGTGAGGCAGGGCAGTGAGCCCATTCAGACAGAAAACTGTCTGCCATTTGAATCCTCCCCTCTCCAAAAGCCTGGATCTGCTTATTTTCCCTCTTCCTATCCCATTCTGTTTTATTTTTTTTCTTTTATTTTTTGTTTTTAAAGGCTTGGTGCCTTTATGCTAGGGTATCTAGGAGCCCAAGAAAGAGTCAGCAAAGAGAGAGAGAAAGAGAGAGAGAGGAAATTGCTAATCAGCATTTCTTAGCAATTTGTTCTGGCAGTTGTAGCCTTGCCTCCTGCAAATCTGGATAACCACAGCACGGCTACCTTAACAAACTGCAAACAATTTGCCAATTTCCTCATCTCTCTCTGATGACCTCTGTGTGGTCAGCTAAAGTGAATTCACCTGGGGAAACATGACTTCCTGTGTGTGACCTCACAGTGGATCCATTTATATTTTTCCCCACTGTGTAGTTGCACCCTCAGTCCCTTTGTTTCCACTACAATGGTGGCTCCCGCCTCTCTTTTTGCATGTTTTCCCTTCACTTTCACTCTCTGCATTTGACTTGGTAGTCTCAGGGGCTTGGACAAACATTCTTTATCCTGATGGCACTCTCTCAAATGCCACCCATACTCATAGGAACCCGCTATATTCAGATCAATGGTCCATCCAGATCAGCATTGTCACATAAACCTGCTTGCAACATATGCTTTTGTTTTAATTTGATGCCTGGCTGGATTCCTGCAAAGGTACAGCAATTATGGCTTCTTTAAGACAAACTCAAGGGAACAGTCCCATTACCTGATTAGGCAGGTAAATAGGCCTGTGCCACCAATAATGTTGCATATCTAGAAAAATCAGAGCAGAAAAGAACTGCAGTATGGCCGGCATCATGTGGTACACTCCATTTTTTCCTCAGGAGTGTAGTCTTGTCCAAGGTGGTCTGTACATCATGATCACCATCATCATCTGAACCTAGTACAGTCTTGTTATTTGAAGTTCATTAGAAGGAGAAGGGAATGTCATCCAATTAATTCTGTAACATGCTTTCATTCTGGTGTCCCACACTGAAAAGTGTGCAAATCCCTTGTCATTTTCTACTCATGCTTACTTGTCAGTGTGACACTTGAGTCTGGGAGCTGCACTATTTCTTTATATCACTTGTGGAGACTGATACATTTCCTTCATTGAAGACTGAATTTTGCTGGGGGGGGGGGAAGGAAGATTGATTTGCCTCCTCTTGACAGAATGGCTGCTTGTAGGGATAAACCTCAGATGCATATTTTTGGTGTACGTTTTATGTTTGATTCTTAAAAGCACCGCTGCTTTTCACAGCCTCCTCCCCAGGTGGGCAGAAGCCTTCCCAGCAGTATATCCAGTGATAGTACGAAAGGCTCAGACTGAACCACCATCCTTTGAGGAGATAGCTAAATATACTGGTGAATTGTACCATAGCAACGAGACTGAGATGGGAGAGTTTGAAGGTGACAATTTTCATCCCCAGCCATTCTCTGTGGCCCAAGAAGAAAAGAATAAAGTGGATAAGATCCAAAACTCTCAACATTACTGTGTTCAATTATTATTATTATTATTATTATTATTATTATTATTATTATTATTATTATTATTATTATTATTATTATTATTATTATTATTATTATTATTATTAAAGATACCATTGTATTAAAGATTTAAAATTTCTGCTGCTTAAGTGGGAAATTTCTTACCACTGTTTTTCAAGACAGACATCAAATACAAGCCAGGCTAGGCTTCTTCTGAAACCATCACAACTTTCATTTCTTGTTCTTGGCTTTGAACCAACATTTTAAAATAGTAATGTGTGGGTTTCAACAGTTTTCTCCCAAAACAAATGTGGGTTGGCTTTGAAGGTGGTGCTGATGTGAGGGATTTGGATTTTGAGACCATAGGCTAGGCTATGCTTTCTGGAAGATGGACTGTTGGCAAGTGACGGATTGCATCTCACAAGGACTGTGAAGTATGTGTTTGGCCACCGCATGAAGAACTTCACTAGGAGGCTTTTAAGTTGAATTGGGAGGAGGAAGGAGATGCAAACTCAGAGGTAAAGACAGATGAAGGCTTATGCACAGTAAGAGGAACAGACCAAGCAGCTCTAATGGGCCCAATAGTATTTTTTCATAAAAACATACAAGGAAATCAGACCCCAAATCACACAGTCTTTTGCTATGCACGGATCCACAGAGGAAAAGAGCTCCAAGTTCCCTAGAGGTCATTCCTTTCTCATTAACTGGCACTTAAATTCTCAATAACTCTGAGATATTTGTAGGAGAAAGAGTAAAAAAAATTCTTTACTTACAGTTGCCTAAAATTTCAGAATTATGTATGCTGCTTTCTTTCTGCGCTCATACTTAGCAATGAACAGAATGGATTAAGAGCAAACAAACAAGTGCCACCAACACAGGAAAGAGAGGGAAAGAGCACTCAGCAGAGAGGCAGGGCTCTATTTGAATTCCAAGGCTAGAAGTAGTGATTGGTTAGTGTTGGATAGATATTCACCCCAGTTGAGAAAAGCCCAGTCAAACTACAAGCAGCATGCAAGGTTGCAAATAATGCTCCAACACAAATTACCTCAGAAGGTGGTGAGTGCTCCAACGCTGGGGGCATTTAAGAGAAACTTGGACAACCTTTTGTCAGATACACTTTGATTTGGATTCCTGCATGGAGCAGGGGATTGGACTCAGTGGTTTTTATAGGCCCCTTCCAACACCATACCTTTAAGCATCTGTGATTTAATATGATTTGTATCATCTTTTACAACAGTGGTTCTTAACCTTGGGTTACTCAGGTGTTTTTGAACTGCAACTCCCAGAAACCCCAGCCAGCACAACTGGTGGTGAAGGCTTCTGGGAGTTGCAGTCCAAAAACACCTGAATAACCCAAGGTTAAGAACCACTGTTTTACAACACTCAAAGTAGTACTCCTCCAATGTTGAATACTCCTTTTCTGAACACCCGAAGAGTGTATCTGTATGAATGAACCCTTAGTTTCTGGGTTCTGGATCCAAATGAGCAATTCCAAATTTTAAAATGCAGAATTTCAAAGGGAGATTCTCACATAAAGTAACTGAAATATTGTGGAATGAATAACAAACCTTGATTCTGTTTGTGTGAATCTAAATAGAATGGTCTCCTGCCCCCCCCCTTTTTTGCAGGAAATAACTTAGTTAGCCAGAGGTAGGAAAGTGCAGTTCCCACCAGGCATTGCTGCATCTCCAGCAGCACCTTTAACCTGCAAAAGCAGCGTATTGTGTATTGCTCTCACATATGCGTTAGTCAGAACTTGTTCATATCACTTGCCTAATTTGCATAAATAGGCTTGAGTTATTATTTTGACACAATAGAAGATATAATTTGAAATACACATTGTGTTGTGGGGTATTAATCACCTAAGCCAGAGTCACATAATTTACAAGCAGGAAAATTACACATCCAGTTGTAATGTTCATAGCTTTGCTTAAAATATGGCCACTGAGGAAATTTACAAATAATTCTGAATGTATGAGCACATTGAGGGGGAAAAAACCCCCCATCATATTAAAGGATCCATGTTCTTCAAAATGGCTGCAATTATTCCATAAAATTGTGTGGGTAAAACATGGGAATACACTACGAGATGTTCCGTGAAGGCTGAAAATCCCCTTGGCCTAAATTCAGTATCTGCCCCAGATCCTACCACACCACCTGTTCCAGAGTTTCCAGGTATGCAGAATTCTGAGAGCTCATAGGAGTGATGCGGGAAATGCCCCTCTCCTTGGACCACTGATGGGAGCAGTTCTGTCAGCAGAATGACACTGTTTGATCCTGTCATGAGATTGAAGGAGAATGGGACTTGTAGTCAGAGATTAAAGGAAAATGGGAATTGTAGTCAATGAGAAAGAGAGAAAATGGAGTCTGTTAGGTTTTAAAAGTGAAAGGAAGACATGGGAATGTGAGAAAGGCAGAGAGGTTGTTTTTCTTAATTTACAGCCAGCCTGGTACAGCGTGAATCCTGATAAGCGGACAAGGACGGGAGGCACAGAGAGCACAGACCCAACAAATTATTTTCTAATTGGAATGGAGATAAACCACCTGCATCTTCATGAGAATTATGGGTGGAACCAGTTACGCCTCTTTGATTGGTTTATGGTCAAGAAGAAGGAGGTCTGAGTAATGTAGAAAATGGACGAAGGGTTATGTGGGAGAGAGTCTTGTGACGATTCGAGATCCAAGATGATGGACTGATGGTTTGAGTATGTGGCTTGGAGGAAAAGAGCATGTAAGTAAGGGAAAGAAGGAGGTGGGGCTAGCCCGCCTTAGCCCAGCTTAGTGTTTGTTATTTTTAATGGGAATTAGTTGTTGTATTTAACTATGTATTCTTTTGAACATGTTCTTTATGCTATGCTTGAGCAAAAACAAACTGTTTCTGTGAAACTATATATTTTCTTAATAAAAAATTTATCATAAAAGTCTTCAACAAGGATTGTCTCTTGGACTCAGCAGGGTTTGGCTAAATCCAGAGGAGTGGTAACGGCCATTGACTAGCTACCAGAGAAGTCCTAATTAACTGAGCTGTTGTGAGTTCTAAGGAAGCCCATGTGTCTGTACTTGCAAAATACTGAGTAAAAGTAAAGTGTTCTTTTAAGGTCAGGCTTATTCTAGGTGCAAAGGCTACGCACTGCTGGAGGTTGAGGACTTGCCCCAGTGTAAAGGTGGTAGATTTGTGGCTGAGGGATTCCCTGACCAAAGGATCCATGCTCCTTAGGGAGATTTGGTTCCTGACAGATCCTACCCATTCCTATGTCATTTATGGGTTCACTAGTTGATTTCCAGGGTTTCTCCCCAAATTGGGGCACAAGGGATCTTATAAGATTAATTTTAAAGATACAAGGTATAAAACATTATAATGTTAAAAGACAGTGTTAACACTGTCACAATGGCAGTGTTAAAATACATTAAAAGTCAGTAAAAGCACAGCAATCAAGAAAGTATAGGACCCATTCCTTAAATGCCTTGTCCTCAGAAATAAAATTGCCCAAAGCCAGACCGGACTGCTATAAGAAAATGAGAAGGAGGGGCCCAGCCTAGCATTTCTTGGAAGAGATTTCCACAACCTGGGGATTGCCACCAAGAAAACCCTTCCTCACATCCCCACTAAACCTACTTATGAGGATGAGAGGACCAAAGGAAGACAAGAGGATGAAACAAGTCACAATTTACATTCCTAGTTACACATCTGAAATGGCTGACGCTTTCCAGCCTCAGGGTACGGAGATTCTGAGTCTTATGCAATCTCAACTAGACAAATAGCTCATTGTGATTGCTTCCCCATGAGATTTGCAACTTTATTGGATTCCCAATATTTTCCTCTTCTTTTATTTAGCCATCAGAGGAATGTTCTGAGAAAGTTCAAATACCAGACTAACTGAACAAATAAGATGTATAATTAGGATTGCTGCATTTCTTCTTAGCTTACCTTCCAAAGACAGTGATCCTTAAGTTTTACCAAGCTTCCTGTGTTTTTTTCTTTTACTGTTTGAAGATTGTTCAGATAAAAACCTAAGGGAATTAAATAAAACATTGCCCTATACGTTGTGCTTTCTAAGTGAAATTGCTTAAAATGTGGGAGACATTAACTTGCCACCTAAACATATGATGTCATTTTAATATGACTGCTTCATGTGTGGTGCTTTTGAACAGAATAGAGAAAGAGAAAAGCAGGGCATGAGGACAGTGGGGAGATGGAGAGTTAAATATTCTTTGTCTGAAAAATAAAGCATCACAGTCCCTTTCTCTAAGGTGCTACCTGGCATTGTCTAATCCAAGGCCCCAAACGTTAGCTAGAAAAGCAAGCTGCATACACTCAGTTCTTCTGAGCTCTATTAAGAACATTCCCTTGCATTTCTGATTGGTATTTCTCAAAGGGACATAACATACATGTCTTGCCTGGGAGCAATAGTTTATTTTGGATTTAAGAGGCAATAAGCGCACCAGTGAGGGAAGGTTACAAAATCTTCATTAAAAAGAAACAGAGGAAAATTATAGCAAAAATGAGTATGAAAAATAATACAATAGTAGCAACAGTATAATACAAAATAATTGTATTAAAAAACCTGATAAAGAATAACCCTAATGCAAAGAATAAAGCAAAAGCAAAACAAGAGACAGACCAGAAAGCTTTTCCTTTGTTGGAAGCCCCAGGGAATAGCAGCAGGTTGCACCTGCCCCGAAATGGCCTATACTGAGGCTTCCCAAAAAAGTATGTCAGAGATCTTTTACACCTTTATGGTAGTTAGCACCTGTAGCCCATCAGACCCATAGCATATTCCTTCTTAATTAGCCAAATGATAGAAGAGTAACTCACTAATTGGTACAGTCACAAGAAAATACTTCAATAATTGGCAAAATGATGACACAGATGTCTTCAAAGCACCTGACTAACGAGCAAAATGATATCACCTTATTTTCCCTGATCCAGGTGTCCAAAGCTACTGGTATTCACTGGCATACCTGGGATAGACACATGCCTTTCCCAGACAACCACCTGAAAGGTCAGACAAAGGGCGTGAGAAGAGAAGTAGTGTTCTAGGTACAATAAGCTTCTAAAAGAGATTCAGGCTAAAGATGGGCATTGAAGGCCTAAGCAAATGTTGGAAGTCTATGAATACAAGCTTGGACATAGGAGAATATTGGTACATATCACCACGCCTTCTTGATATTAGGTAAGTCTTTCTCAGTGGCATTACAATACATTACAGTAGAGGAACCAGAACAAAACAGAGCAGTAGGTTTATCTTAGGGATTTTAAAGCAGAAAACAAGTTTTTAGAAGCATTGTAAGGCAGAGCATTTGGGTAGGGCTTTGAGGTTCATGGTTAACTTGAAGAAATGTGAGGGAATTTCAGAGTTTGTTTTAGGGTTAGGACTCAGGAAATATTAGCACCCAATATTTTAAGCTGTAGTATTTAATTTTTTTAAAAAAAATTTTTTTGCTAGCTTTCACAGTCATGGCCAAAAATATTGGCACCTTCGCAATTCTGTCAGAAAATGCAAGCCTTCTCTCAGAAAATTGTTGCAGTTCCAAATGTTTTGGTACTCACATGTTCCTTTCTTTGGTTTGCGTTGGAACAACACACACACACACACACACAAAACAAAGAAGAAAAGTCAAATCTGATACAATCCCACACAGAAACCCAAAAATGCACTGGCCCAAATTATTGGCACCCTTAACTTAATATTTGGTAGCACCCCCTTTGGAAAAAATAACTGAAATCAATTGCTTCCTGTAACCATGAATGAGTTTCTTACACCTCTCTCCTGGAATTTTGGACCACTCTTCTTTTGCAAACTGCTTCAACCTCATCCTGTTTTCATCCCCTGAATGATACAATATCTATTCTTTTATTAATTGTGGAACACGTTATTATGAGGTACTGGGGCATGTAGATGACAAAATGGTGACCAACAGGACCTCTGCAGATTCTGCCTGGGACAATGGCTGCAAAAATGTTTTAATAATATTTTAAACATGCTATATGGAAGATTAGAAAATTCAAATAAGATGTGTGTTCTTACTCGATTTCTGTACCTCCATTTCCATTTGGTGTAAATTTTGTTAACATGCAAAGAAAGAGAAGGGGCTTGGGTACATAGAAAATGAGGTGGATACTCTCCCTTGAAACTGAGGAGTTATGAACAAAATAAGAACACAGCCCCTTCATAATCTCCTATGTCAGCCCTCAGTATGAAGAAGTTAACAGGAGCAATTTTAGAGATATGCATCATTATCCTAAAATGGTGCATTTACAAATTGTACCAAGTGCAATTTTGATTTTGATTTTAATTAGCTAAAAGAGCGATCCCAGCTGTATCTATTATGCTTAGCAAAAGATTATTTCCATGCTGTTGAATGTATAAGGTGTGCTCTAATGTGCTATTACATTTCAGTGAGTGTCCCTGTAGGACAACACAGCAGCAGCATTTAGAGGAAAGAACAAGGAATGAGAATAAGTAGTTTACCAGCTCTTTATTCCAATTGTTTCGTTTCACTGAGAAATATAGTTTCCTCACCACGGGATGCCATACTTAACTACAAGGAAAATATAAAGCTAGCCCCTTGCTGCCAGCTTCTCTAGCATTTGAAATTTGCAGTACTGATTAAGTATTTGGCATTCATGTAACATTACCGTTCTCTGTTCAATTTTTTTTTTAAAAAAATACTCTACTTTTTTGGTATTGTCAGCAAAAACAACCATATGTATTCAACATGAGGCATTTTGAAAACTAAAATGTTACTTGCATCAGATACATTTCTGCAATCATTTCTGCTTTCTGCTCTCTGTCATTATACAGCTGTGGGAGTGTAATTTTCATGTTCTGCCATTATAAAATATGAATGTTCTATTCTGTGTAAAACGCATACAATTTGTCCTATCAATATGCAATTTAGTATGGATAATCTCCTCAGTAAAATGGACTTTCTTTCAAAAATAGAGGCAACAGATTAAGAATGGCTACCACAGTAGAAGTCTTTATTTCTGCCAACATGTTGTTACTGCTTTTAACTAGATGTGGAACTAAAACTGTTATTCCCCATAACAATAGCATGGTGACACACAATATACTAGCAGCACCCTTCCTAAGTAAAAAACTTTCTATAATTAATGTCTATTTAACTAAGTCCCATTTAACATTGATTCCCTGAAGAATTAACTTTTCTTTTCAAAGGTCCAGCACATTTTATTGCTTCCTGTTCAGGGCTGCTAGGGGATTGGTGTTAAATCACCCCTCATTTACTTTGCTAGTTAACTTTGGCTCCTCGTGTTGTTGTTGTTGTTGTTTTTTTTTGGAAGATTATGGACATCTTAACTTTACACTGAAATAGCACTGTTCCTTTGTTTTGTTTTAAATGCATAGTAGTAGTTAGAGATGGGTTGTGCCCATCTCTATTAGTAATTAAAGTATACAAAGAATGAAGAGCAATGTCCAAATAGGCAGTTCATGGAATGTATATTTTAAATTGTATCAGTCCATTGTGCACTCTTCAGCCCTCTTCAGTCTCTATTTTTTAAAATCTGATTATAGATCTCAGCAGACCTTGTGACTCCCCTGAGGATGGTTGTAGCTTCTGAACCCACTCGCAAAAACTAAGTAGTATTTAATGAAAAGTTACTCTGTGTTCCTCTCTTGAGCTACTTTTGTTATTTATTGTATATAACCATTTTTCTTCTTAGTTTTACAGGATTATTTAAAACAGGCAAGAGGAAAACTAACATTATGATACTCACAACAAACATGATACTACCCAACAACCCAGTGCATGTTGTTTGTAATTTACACCGAGAAAGGTGAAAATAGATACAAATCTGTGCAGCATTGGTGATGGTGACAGTTCTTATCTTTAAGGCATTAATCCTCCAATACACTGACACATCTAGTTTTACTAGCTGTCTTGTGTTACAAAATTGCTAATTGCTGGGGAAATGCATAGGAGGAAAAAGAAACTTTCCAGGCAGAAATATAGCAATTATAATCTAGCACATTTCAAGTGTTAGAATCTTCTAAACTAATTTTTCCAATCCGGTCTTCCTTTGTTGTGTTTCCAAATAAGAAAATTACTCCTTAGTAAGAGGACAGTGAGTTCGATCTTATGTTTTACCCCCCCCCATACCTTTTGCTGTCCAAGATCATGAAAGAACTCATCAGTAAGACATAACGTTCCAGAAATTATGCAATCCATTGCAGTATCCCATCTTCTTATCCAGCAACAAATGAATGTAAAAAATATCTTGTCATTGGACAAGCCACTGATAACTGTTTAAAACATGTTCCAAAGGTCATATGCTTTTCATACATCAACGAAATTTGCTGAGAAACATCCTGATTGCAAAGGTCATAGGCTTAGAGTTTGATGCATGATAGCCATAAATCAAGCCAGCTGTATGATGGGCTGATGGGCAGGTAGTTGGATTTTTTTTGAGGTCAGCCGTTTGTTTTTGCAGCTGAGGGTCACCTCTTGCTTGACTTATCTACAGCTGAATTCATAAGGAGTTGGCTGGTTACAAACATTCTTTCAACCACAAACCACAGAAGTACTCATCAACCTTTATAAAATATAAGAATACATGAAAATTGAAAAGTTAAAACATATCATTATGATTACCTTTCCCCCCTTTTTAAAAGTAGCTTTCAAATAACTAGATGGTTTGCTTGTTAAAATAGTTTCTTCTGTTATGCTACTCTTTATTACTTGCTTTACCTGCACAGAGGAACCTTTTTAGGAAATGTATAAAAGGTCTTGAAGTCTTTAATATAATTTTCCTCACCTTCAGTGTTTAGAAGAAGGTGGCGTGACAATCATATTTTATTGCCAAAGGAATGCAGATCCGGTCTAAGAAAATACAGGAGAGCTGCAAAGGAAATACTGGAATGCAATAACAATCCGATTGCTGACAGTGCAGGATGGACCTCATGAGATGGTTTTCCTTGCCATGGGAGAAAGCAGAATGCCAATTTTAGTTGTGTTGGGAAGAGATGGGTTTGGTGACCACTGAATTACGGCATATGATGTACAAGTATAGATAGCCATTCATGACATCACTTTGAGCAAGAACCTTCGTTGTTGTTAGGAGTCTCATGGCACAGTGATTAAACTGCTATACTGCAGCCAAAACTGTGCTCTCCACCTGGGGTTCAATCCCGGGTAGCCAGCTCAAGGTTGACTCAATCTTCTATCCTTCCAAGGTAAGTAAAATGAGTATACCCAGCTCGCTGGGGGGGGGGGGGCAATGTGTAGCCTGCATAATTAATTTGTAAACTGCCCAGAGAGTGCTTTAAGCACTATGGGGTGGTATATCAACAGCACACTTTGCTTTGTTTTGCTTTGGGGATAATTTTTTTGAAAAAATCTGAAAATATCAAAGCAGAGTTACTCAGAACATGCAACTCTTCTTGGACAATGGCATGTTACAATGTGTGAATTTCATAAGCTTGGGCGAATGTGATTCAAGTTTCAAGTTGAAACTTGTTGCCTCAGTTCAGTATGCAGTACTGGAAATATACCAATGTGTACCTAATTACCTACCTTTTTATTGGGGATAGTTTCCGGTGGCTTGTTTTCAACTGTATATTTTAGTTTGGGACACTCCAGGGAAAGAGAAATATTGATGAAAGTGCAGTACTCTATCCTGAGATAGAGTGATAGCAAAGTAAACATATTCTCTCCCAAAACCTCATCAAAGCAACTCACCTATACCTAATAGTGATGCTGAGTAATGAAATTCAAATTTCAAGGTTCTAGTTTTTTTCTTTTTTTCTTTTTCCTTGTGTGCATTATAGCCTTCAAATGTGTGTTCTTGGTTTTTTTAAATTGTTTATCTCAATTCTACTTTAAGTCAAATGAGTTATGGCAGATGAACAAGGATGTCTGAGAGGATGTTCATGCCAAAAGGGTCTTCCATCTTTTTGTCTGCTTCTAACAGCCATGGGTCACTTTTTCTTTTTCCAACAGGCCAGGCACTGTGCTTAACAGAAGTCAAAAGATTCTGTGCCAAGCCTGTCACTTCTGAAGAGAATGATGTGCCAGAGGATAGTCAAAGCAGTGGCATGAAAAATGAAAACTATGTATGATTAATGAAAAAGATGACAACAGTCACCAACACAAATGTGGTCCACCTTTGTTTGAGCCTCCAAAGGGCAGCGTGAGAAGATGCTAGATGCTGAAACCACTAAAGTCATCTGTGCCAGCGGTGCTGTTACTGTGAAAGCAGATCAACACAAAGCCAGGGAAAGCAACTCCATGGATGTTCTCCTTCTCTGCAGCAGTCCTGGAAAGATCTGAGATCTCTGTGGTAGCCAAGGATAAAAATGTTGCTTTGGATTCTGTATAATGAAAAAGGTTAGGAAAAAAAAAACAGGAAAAAAAAACACCTCTAAGCAATGTATCCGGAGGAGATTTGTTTCTTTGCCAGCTGAGGGAAAGGAAATGAAAACTGAATCAAAACAGCTCTTTAATCTTCCCAAGACGATGCAAGTTAAGCCTACAGAAGCATAAGAAAAATAACCACACATCCATTATAGAGTAATTTGTCTCCAGCAATGATAGAAACAAAGTAGAGTCAAGATAGTGTTTGATTTAAAGGTCAGGCTTAGTGTACAGCCAAAAAATAATAAAAAAGAAAAATCAGGTATCAAATAAAACTGCTGGGATGAATTTTGAGTGCCGCTAGATATAGCAGATGAACTGCATATTAATTTATTCTGTGGCTATTTTTCTTTTTAAAAAGATATGCAATGTGGTTTTGAATTGTGGCAGAATCCCTCCCCCAACACCCAAACAAGAATGGCTGCAAACAGTCAAAGAGTAGAATTAGCCTTTTGTTTTATTTTAGATGTTACAGATGTTAATTTGCAATCTTCACCATCTGGGTATAATCCAACCCCCTACAGCAAGCACACATACGGGAAAAGCTGTGGGTGGCTTGCTTCTCGGAAGCCCCCTTCTGTCTCAGCTCCTAGAATTATTCCAAACACAGATGGGTACTGAGGAAAACAAGAGCGATTGGGCCCAAGTGAAGTTGTATTTGAGACATCTGTCTTTGGGTCATTCCTGCATCCTGAAACCTTTATGTACTGTACATGAACTAATGTTGTGAAAAGACAGAAAATCAGTGTGGAAGCATGCAGTGGAGAACTAACATGGGCTGTTAGGGGCTGAGCACACTCTGTCATTGAGCATACTCTCTGAACACACAAACTTTTCTCATCTGCCAGTGTTATTGTTACTCTAGTATTGTTTCCCCATACTTTCACACACCAAGGGTACCTGATAGAAGGTGCAGACAGGGAGAAACATATGTGACATGAGATGCTCTCTCATAAAAAATTATAGCTAACATTTGATGATGTAGAATGTGATGTGAGGAGGCAAAATTGGGTACCAAATATCCAGCAGCATCTGATCACAGGCTTGCTTGCCATTCCAGCAGGGGGTTTCCTCACCACAAAATTTCAGAGTGGACTACCCCCCCACCCAACTCCAGTCATAAATCACCTATATCTCATACATTTTGAAACATGGGAATAAAAGTGGCAAAATAATGATTGCTCATGCCTTCTGTCTTGTAATCAAAATCAGGACAAATCTATGTATTGCTCATGTCAGCATATTTAAACATTTGCGAACCCTTAGAAAACACACCACACAATTTCATGTACTCCCCATTACTTTTTATGGAATAAAACTTTCAGTTGAATCCTGCCCTGTAGTTTCTCATGGCAAGGATTATTTTTCCACGGCTGAAATTAGTGGTGTCTCCTCTGACACCAAAATTAAGGAAAGGCAAGCCAAAGGAAGGAATTGACAAGATGGGAGGGAATTTCATTTGGTCCAAAACCAGCCAAATTCACAATTCCAAGACTGGTATGGAGATTAAAAAAATAGTTATTCAATGAATTAGATACTTATCTGAATTTTGTGATGCAATTCACTGCTCAAAAGGTGTGTGCAAGAATGTATATGAAGAAGAAAAACTGCATACTTCAGAAATCTGCACACAAATGGTGTTAAGAGAACTGGCACACAGAAATGTATATATTAGGGAAAGGTGCATATTTGAGGGGAAATTATATTAAAATGTGAATTTTGGGGGGTTAAAAACATTCATGGAGTAATACTGAACTTAGATACAGCAGACCTAAGACTTAATACATGCAAAACATATAAGGAACAGAAATAAATTGTTCCAACACTTTCCCATGTTTATTGGACTGCAGGCATTGCTAAAGAAATAGTGGAGACAGGCTGTCTTCATGAGAATGTGACTGCAAATAGATAACTCATTTCGACAACCATCTCATCACAGAGAACAGGTTTCTTCTAAAGAAACAGCACTTGAGAATAGCGTAAACAAATGGAAACTCCTGAAAGTTATTATTTATGCTACTCTTTCCCAGCATTGCCTGAAAATGATTGGATGCTAGAAGGGTTCTCCACAAATACACATTCTTCTCAACATTGATTTTTATTTTGTTTTGTTTAGAGTCACATAAAAAAATTAAAAAATGGAAGCGATGAATGTTAACTGAGTCGCCTTCTAATCACTGCCAGTGCCACCATGCCCTAGATATGTAGGAGTAGCACAAGATGTAAGAGACATCCTAAGTCATGAACCCAAGTCTTGTGTGGTAGTGTATTTTCTGTTGCAGAATTTCTGGTTAAAATTCTTTTGTTGTTGTTGTTGCTACACAGTAGAATTACAGAGACTCACAGAGAATAGCTTCAAGCTCCCCAGATAGACCACCCTTATTAACTGGCACTTACAGTCTCAATAACTCACTCTGAGGCCTTTGTAGGAGAAAGAATAAAAATATTTCATTAATGCAAGATACCTTTATAGAGCACTGTCTCATTACTTAAACTTGTGAACAGATCAACAGCAAACAACTGACTTCAGATGACTAAAGAGTGGGAAAAGAACATTCAGGAGAGAGGCAGCTCTTTCTTTGAATTCAGAGGTGGGATGAAATGATTGGTTATTGCTGGATAGATGGACAGTCACTTTAGCCCAGAAAGGTCCCTCCCAGTAAAACAAACAAACTGGCAGCATACGACTATTGTAGTATTGTTGTAAAAACTCCAGCATTTTCATCCAACAGAAGCTGTATGGAATGTTGGAATAGATATTTTTTTACCATTATGGCACCATCGTCTTGTCTGGATATAGTTTTATTTATTAGTTTGCTTGTACATGTAAGAAAATATACATATACATTTAGTACTTGCCAAATATTAAGTGCAAAACAGTTATTAGATGTTAAATATTCAGTAATTTATTTACTAAATTACATCCAACTTGCCATATAAGCAATCTAAAAAAAATGTGAACAATGAAAAACAATTGAACTCAGGCAGAATAAAATCCATAAATAGGGTTGCCAGGTCTCAGGGTGCTGGCTAGGGTCTTAGGGAATTGACATGCTTCTCTAGATTTCCAGGTAGGAATGCAAATCTGAAAGTGAGTGGCACTCCAGAATGTGAAACTTAGATTTTTGTATGTGAGGTGGCTTTAAAGCCTGATCGCCCATCTCCACCTGCTCCTAGCTAACCCCACAGTGTTTTTATGTGTGTAAGACTGGCACAATTGACATGCCAAAAAGCCAAGAGCAACAGGAGAGGACAAGGCAGAAAGCTAGCAGATACATGATACAGACTAAAGAGTGGGAAAAGAACATTCAGGAAAGAACGTTGCAGCTCTTTCTTTGAATTCAGAGGTGGGATCAGCAACAGGCTCACACTGTTAATTTTGCCACCAGTCAATTTGCAGCCTTTTAAAAATCTAAAATTGAGGCCATCTGACATGATCTGGACTCCACGTACAGCTTGGTTGATCAGTTGGAGATCCCTGGTGTATCATCTCCCTCTCTCCAGTTGGTCGAGTTTCAGCCTGTAATATTGGAGGACATGTCCAGGGCGCTGGTATGCTGCAGACCAGCCACCTCCATGCTTGACCCTTGCCCGTCATAGTTTTTAAAGGTGGCCAATGGGGCTTGGACCATGAACATTATAAATGCTTCACTGAGAGATCTCTCCCCCCAGGTAAAGGAAATTATCATACAGCCCATCCCGAAATTGTCAAATTTGTCAATGAATAACCTGAATAATTTTAGGCCTGCTGCCAATATTCCTTTTATGGGCAAGGCAATCAAGTGAGTGATGGCAGAGCAGCTCTAGACATTTCTGGAGGAAGAGAATTGCCTTGATCCATTCCAGTCTGGGTTCAGGCCATGGCATGGTCATGCTGCAGGATGACCTGTTATGGGAGGCTGATTGGGGAGGAATGGCCCTGTTGGTGCTCCTTGATCTCTCAGCAGTTTTTTATACCATTGACCATGGTATCCTCCCGGTCAGACTGTCAGGTATGAGGATTGGGGGCTGGTCGTCAGCTGACTCCAATCCTCCCTTTATGGTTGCAGCCAGATTTCAGCTTGGGGAGGAACTGCCAGATCCTTGGGCCCTCAATTATGGAGTATTCCAGGGGTTGTCAATCTCCCCAATGCTTTTCAACATTGGGTAAGGTCATATGGAGATCCAGAGTGTGTTGCCATCGGTATGTTGATGACATACAACTCTATCTCTCCTTTACATCTTCTGCAGTGGATGCTGTCCAGGTGCTTAAGCACTGGCTGGCCTTGATTCTGGAATGGACCAGGGCTAACAGACTGAAGCTGAACTCATATAAGATGGAAATCTTTCTTCTAGGGGCCCCTTCTGACAGGTTGGGGGACTGACTCCCAAAGTTGGGTGGGGTAACCCTTCCTCTTAGGGATCAAGTTCAGAACCTGGGCATGTACCTGGACATGACTCTCTCATGGGATTCCCAGATTGTAGCCGTGTCTAGGTCAGCTTTCACTCAACTGAGGCTGATTGCTCAGCTCTGCCCCTACCTGATTGAGGGGGCTCTGAAGACATTGGTGCATGCACTGGTAATCTCCAAGATTGACTACTGTAACACTTTCTACATCAGGTTACCCTTGAGACTGACCTGGAAACTACAGCAGGCCCAGAATGTGAATGCCAGCCTGGTTTCAAGAGTGACTACATTTTACCAGATCTTCCTAGTTCTGGCTTGCCAGCACTGGATACCTGTGACGCTCCAGGTCAGGTTCAAGGTTTTGATTTTTTAACTTATAAATCCCTTCATGGTTTGGGACCTCATTACTTGATGGAGCAGCTTTCCCCAAATACATTGACACACGCCACCAGATCCTATAGATTGCTCCTATAGATTGGCACATTGAGAAAGTACAGAAAGAATTCCACCAGAAATTGGACCTTCTTGGTTCTGGCACCATCCTTTAGGTCGAGCTGTGCTGGGCACCTACTTTCTAACCTTTAAGAGGCTGCCAAAGATGACTGGAGCTTTTCAGGGCATCCTTTCATAAATGCTGCCAAATTGTGTTGCCCGTCCATCTATTGTTTATGCTGATCAGTTTGCTAGTCTTATGTTATTTATTGATTTGATTTACTTTATACATTTATTTTTCTTTATTGTTATAGTATACTACTTGTTTTAGTATAACAATATTATATGTTAACTGCCCAGAGTAGTGCTTCACACTAATGAGGTGGTATAAAGGTTAAATAAATAAATAAATAAATAAATATTTACCCTGTGCCCACAATTGGCTTGGCCAGAATGAGTTAATCTTAATCTTAATATTAGAACTGCAGAGCTAGAAGTGACCCTATGGCTCATCAAGTCCAGCCCCCGTCAAGAAGGCGCAGTGGGGAATTGAATTCCCAACTTCTGGCTCCAAAGCCAGATACCTAAACCACTGAGCTATCCAGCAATTTTCTATCACCAAGAACCAGATTAGGAATATTTGAACACAGATTTGTGGATTATGAAAATTTCAACCCTTTGCAATTTGGTGTATTGCTTTCTTGTTCCCCTGTTCGTTTCAAGAACCTTATTCCAGTTCCTTATATAGTTGCAAGTGATAGTCCACCATAGTAATAAAGTTGTCATCCAAAGTATATGAATTGGGTCAGCTTGCACTGATATTATATATCTGTTTATAATGTTCTGTTGTCTGTAAATATGATTCATAGGACTAATTAAGATACAAGGCAACAGCAGCAGCTTTCTATTTCTTTTAAATTAGACTTTGCCCTTGAAATCTTTCTGTTAGAGCATCCATTGTATATTTGTTTGAACCAAAACAAGAGAGAGCTAAATATTCAGAGAGTCTGGGTGGTGTAGTGGATAGAGTGTGGACTTAGGAACCCTGGGTTCAAAGTCCCATTCAGGCAAGGAAACTGATGGGAATGGGTGTGGCACAATACTAAACTTCTCCTTGAACATCTCAAATGCCTTGAAAATTCTATTAGGATGGCCATTAGTTGTAAGTGACTTGAGAGCATGTAACAACAAACAAATATTCAATTATTTCTTCTCAGTGTTTTATACTGAGCATCTTAGGCACACTTCAGTGTACAATTATTAAATAAACAAAATAGTCTCAACCTCTTCCATCTTGACCTTGAATATTTTAGACTACAACTTCCATCATCCTTGATCACTGGCCATAATGACAGGCATTGATGGGAGTGTAATCCCAAACATCTGGAAAACAATTGGGAATTACTGTGCAAGACCCTTTAGTTGGAAATCAGTAATTCATACTAAAACACAAGCTTTGTATGCAGAAGGCCTTATGTTTAATTGGTTGCATTGTCATTTAAATGGCAGAGTGGTAAGTAACAGGAAGGACTTTTGTCTGAGAACCCCAGGTGCTCAGAGCAGACAATACTGGGCTAGATCAGTCAATGGTCTAAGTCAATAGCAGAGATGTGAAGAGAAATGAATACTTGATAAATTCCTCATTCTTATTGATTTAGGCCAGGAGTCAGCAACTTTGGCACATCTGGGTGTGTGTGTCAATTTTCTTCCCTTGGGTTCCTCCAGGTGTTGCAGAGACCACCAACAATGTGAAAAAAATGAAACAAAATGAACAGTGACCAGAAGTCCACATCTGGTTTTGAAAAAAAATGTTATTTTGAGTGTTAGACACCGTAGAAAGGCCTTATGACCCACTTCAAAGGTCAATTACTGCTCATGGAGGTTTCTAGGAGCAGCAATTTGTCGTTTTTGTCAGAGAAAATTGTGCTTTTCTGGGGCTGGCAGAGTCTGATAGAACTGGGCTATATGTTAAAACAGCCTTGGAAGGCTGCACTTTGACAACCCCTAACTTAGGCTGCCTCAATGCTGTGAGACAACTTGGTGAGAAATTTCCAAGCCCTGCAAGATTCCAAACTCTGGAAAACAAGACGTCCTTCTTTTCTTCATCTATATTTCTGCAATCGGCAGCCAATGTCTCTCTGGTAGTCTTGTAAATCTACTGTTCAGTCCCTTTCAGAAACAAAGCATGTATGTGTGTGTGCGTGCAGGCACACACAAATTCAGCAAGTACAAAATGGCATGTATGTTGTTTTTAAAAGGCTCAAACCCATCCCATGTTTTTGACTCTCAAAAGCCCATACAATACAGCAACAGTGATTGAAGTTTTGAGTAAATTTGCTCAAATTTTAAAAGTTATTCAATTTGCACAAGGTCCACAATTTAACAAGTGTATATTAGCAGGAAATATCTTAGCCTTACCCAGGGTGTTTTGTAGTTCCTCATTCTTGCCTGTAAGGGCAAGAGAAATAAGGATTTACAGTACATCCTCATAGAATAGAAAGCAATAGAAGGCAGTTCCATATGTCTAATCGCTCACTCTGGGAAAATATATAGTTTACTAGAATAACTTGTAGGTTTAGATATGAACTAAAAATTCTTCTGGGATTACTACAATGAGAACCTGTTGATCGAAGCTATGTTATTATGTAAGGCCAATATTATCTTAAGCTGCAGCGATTTTATACAAATAAAACATTTCCAAACTCTTCTTTGAAGGTCCTGATGCTCCTATGGCATCCCTTTCATTGTCAGGAAGCCACTGGGGAAAGAGAAAATCATTAATTACCAAAAATTGCTACCTGTGGGATTCTGTAATTAAAGACATCTACCAACAGTTTCCTGACAATGAATGGGATTCCGTGGGAGCCTCCGGGTTTTTTTTTGGGAGAAATTAGAAATGTTTAATTACTGAAAAAAATACTACAGCTGATGGTGTCATCAGCTTTAAGCAGTGTAACTTATGCAACAGGAATACATATTTGTTTCTGGCTCAGTTCAAAGTACTGATTGGGATTTTGAAGACCTAAATGGCCTAGAATCAATTTATCCCAGGGGAAAACTCAGTATTATCACAGCATGTGGGCCAGGATGATTGTGTTGGCTAAATACTGGGCTGTTCGATGACTTGATTCTTGTCCTATCTGTGCCAAACCCTGTAATAAGTATTAGGCATTTGTAGATTGATTTATCCTTTTGCATAGTGTGAATGTGTACATACTATGTAAACTATGCTTCTGGCACAGTAATGTAAGTTACATTGTATTATATCAATTAGCCAAATCCCCAACAAATACTAAACTTTATGGAAGTAATCCATAAAGACATGTGAAAAGCATTGTGCTGTCAAGTTGGAACCAACTTTTAGCGACCCTAACATGGCTTTCAAGGTAAGTGAGATATTGGAGTGGTTTTACCAGTTCTGCTCCCCCGGTAAGTTTCCATGGCTGAGCAGGAATTCAAACCCTGTTCTCCAGAGTCCTAGTCTGTCACTCTATCCACTGCACCACACTGGGAATCCACTTGAAAAACATTAGACACAGCAAAATTTGGAGATGAATTTCGAGGCCAAATTTGCATGATTTCTGTAACATTAGTTTGACTACACTGCTAACTTTACAGACTTAAATTGGTTTAATAGCCATTCCTTTCCCCTAAGGCACTTGAAGATAGCAAGGAGAATTTAGGAGAGCATTCTCATCATTATCACCACCGAACTGCAGTTCTCAGAATTCTTTTGGGTAATTATCTGATTTGAACTGACATAAAACCATCATGTTTGTTTTATAGCTATGGCTGCATTCACCTGCAGGTTACTGGAATTCCACACAAGCAAGAGATCTTCCCCTTCCTTTCTTCTCCCTCTGCATCCTGCCCCCCCCACCAAATCTGTTGCAGAGGATCCCCCCAACTGCACACAGAGAACTCCAAGAGGAGAGGTAATCTATTACACCAGGGGTGTTCATTCTGCTAACAGACATACACTATTGGCTTCAATCTCTGCTTTATGTACTCCTGCTGTTGCTGTCTGAATTCTTGTTGTGGCTGTTGATACCTCGGGTCAAAACAGTAGAATTGCAATTAACTCTTGTACATGTGCTAAGACATACTTTCTACAACAGTCTCACAGTCTTATCAACAATTTATTATTATTATTATTATCATCATCATCATCATCATCATCATTATAGTTTTCATTGTGCATTGTATAAAGAATGCACTTACTATCATTTCAGTGTGTATTTCGAAGTGATTAAAAAAAAATCCTAATCTTCTGACCGAAATCTGGAACAAAAGATCAGAACAGGAGAAAAACTATCACTGGCAGTAAATAAAGTGTCTCATGGAATTGCTTCCTCAGTTTGGTGACCTCATCCTCAGGAAGCTGTAAACATATATTTCTTGCTATTTTTGAGTAAAGAAAAAAATTAAATATTTTAGAAGAACTATATTTTCACGGCTTCCAGGATGCTAGCAATGAATACTAGAATCACAAAGGTGCTGTTTATATTCAATTTATACAAGAATCAGCAGGCATTTTCTGTAGAAGTTGACACTCATAACCCTTGCTGGAGAATTCTTTCTTTGTGCTACTTATGTAGAAAGTATAGAAATACGAAATACACCATTGATAGTTTCACAGTGCTAGGTAGGGTTATGGGTTTCAAGAGAATAAGGGTGTAATATAAAAACAATGTTTTGTTTTTATATCAGAAGAGACCACATATTCTAGCTCCCCAGATATCAAAAGAATCTTATTCACCTTTCTCAGCAGAAAATTACTTTTTGTGAAAATGTTCTGGCTTGGTTTTGTGTTCAATAAAGCCTAAAACAAAATCTTGGATTAAGCCCCTCTCCTGACATATACACTCCAGACAAATCAATGTTCAACTTCCGGAATCCTTCAGTTAACACCAATATGTAGTCCCCAAAAATGAAATTTCTAAGCTCTCTGAACAAATAGACCCACTCTCTATGTAACAGAGAACAATAAGAGACTCCTTCATATATCTGTGCTCAATGTTTGACTACACTGGCCAAAACACCAGAACCGGGTTCATGACACAGGACCTAGGTATGTACGTCCATGTCCATGTAAGCCTTGCGGTACTAAACCATCCCAACAAAAAAGTGTTTTCGGTTATTAGACAGCACATGCAGAATGAGAAGCTCCAAGTTGACAGTACCAAGTAGCATATTGATTAGAGTTGTCTTTTGTTTTGACAATATATTTACTATGCAGTGAGGCAGACAGTATCTTTATTGTCTTTTCATTCTGAGGCAGCTGATGCAGAAAGGAATCCTGTATATGTCTAGTGAGTTCAATGGAGCCTACGTACAGTATGTGGATATAGATTAAATAGGGATGTGATTTGGTCCCATGACCCAGTCTGTGCCCAAATAAAGGCACACAGGTAGGTGCTTGCCCTCCCACATTCCATTCTGGAGACCTTCCAATCTGAACCTTACCATGTCTTTGTAAATTTCAGATCTTTCCAAGTTGGGGAAACTTTCTCGCAAGTAGGGAAACATAAATCATTATGACTTAGCTGGGGGGGCTTATACAGCATCATCTTTGTTATTTCCGGCAGAATTATTTGCTCATCTCCAGTCTAAAGAATATATTAACATGAAAATCAGGAGACAGCTAAGGTGAACTTTGGCAGTGACACCATCCTGCAACAAGAAAATTTAAAAAAGATTGGAGGTGGGGAGATGGACCTTAATACCCTAAACTGAAGTTCTGACCAAACCACTCAAAACTCATACAGAGACACACGGGCACAGTCCCAGTAGTACAACTAACTTAAGTATATATTATACAAGACACAGAGGAAAGTATCTTGTAAAAATCTTAAATTCAGGGGGAAGATCAAAAACCATTTTCATGTTTCATCTGGAGCCTAGTAAGGAGGTGAAGAGTTTCTAATAGAGAAGTTCTGCCTAAGTGTTTTCTTGATTCTGTAGCCTTCACATGGGAAGGCTTGTAAAATCTCATTTTCCAATCTGTAAACTAGAATAATTAAGTAATCAAAAATGGAGCAAAGACTAAAGAACCTAATCCATGTGAAGAATGTAAAGTACTGTATACTGTAAACCTGAAGGTAACAATCATATTATGTGAATGCTTTGTGATCCGCATTGGCTCCCAATCTTTTTCTGAGTCCAACCCAAAGCAGTAGTAATAATCTTCAAAGCTTTAAATAGGTCACCTCAAGATTTGCCCCCTCCCATATATACTTACCTTGACCCTCAATCTCTCAGAGGTTCCTGCATTTCCCCAGCAGACCTGAGAGAAGCAGCCCACTGTAACTTTACTATTGTTTTATTCTGTAGCTCTTTTCACTTTTTAGGTTTTTTTGTTACAGAGCATTACAATCTTATGCTTTAAGGTATTAGACTTTGCTCTGTGCATCACTTAGAAAACCTTAGCCATTTGGCAGTGCAGTACAGCGGTGTAATAAATAAAAAAATGTGATATAGATATGTAGGAGCCCATCTGTTGTAGTAGTTAGACTGCTGGATTAGAAATTGGGAGCTCCAGGTTCTAATCCCTATTGAGCCACAAAATTTAAGGGGTGACCTTGGGCCAGTCAGTCACTCTTAGATGTTGTACCTCACAGGATTGTTGTGAGGTTAAAGTAGGAAGAAAGAGAGCTACAGTATATATCCTCTATGCAGCTTAATAAAAAAGGGTGGGGTATAAATGTAAGAAATGAACATGTGTGTAACTAAAATAGGAGAGAAATGTGCTCATCAAGTGTAAAATGATGGGATGGGGGAAAAGATTCTGTGGTACAGGAATCACAGCTTGCTAAAACTGACCAATTCTCTGCAAACAGGAAAGGTGACAGTAGTTTTCTCCTCCATAACTCCATGGCTTCCCATTATGATTTTACAAACAACTATGCCAGCAAGTCTGACCTATGGACATGTCAAAGGTCCGGATGGAAAAATCTGTTCCATTCTTGATTGATTCCCCAAACTTCCACCAGCATTCTTGTTATGTATTGCTTCCAACCTGGGTTGGAATAGTTTGGTATAGTGTACAACTTTATGCATGCCTTTTAAAAACACACACATCCGTTTTTGCATACATTTTCTAAATGTACATATTTTTAGACTCAATTGAAGTGTGCTGAAGCACATTTTTAGAACATATGCATTTTTAGTTGCACATATTTTGGAAATAAACGCATGTTTTTGCAGAAGCATTTTATTCCCAAAGGTTTCAGGGCCAAAACATGAGACTAGCCATAGGGATGAGGGCCCTTATGATGTCATAGAGAAGAGGCAGGAAGGACCAGGAAAGAAATAAGCACAACATACATGGAGACTCCTTTGTTCTCAGCAACTGAGCCATGGCATCAGCTAAGAGCAGGTGGAGATCTGCGCTCGGACTTTAGAGATGCCTCACTCATATATATATCAGAGCTCTGTCTCCCCAGTTTGAAGCATAGTAATTCCCTGAGACTTCACTTGGTGCCCTGAGACCTGCCAGCCACAATTTATTGACATTATGATACAAATTAATAACAATATCTCTATTAAACAATCTAGAATGCATTTCTCTTTTCTTCAGGGAATTTAGCATGTAGTCCTAGTTCTAACCTTACTAGATTCCTGTCGTGCATTTGGTATCAAAAATCTATTTATGGAATATAGAACACGAATTAATTTCATACAGGAAGTGGAACATTTTGGCTACAGTTGATTTTAGGGACAGCAGGACATGAGAGGTCACGGGAAAGAAAGCAGAGGAGGGAACACAGCATAAAATAAAAATAATAAACTCAATACCATTTAACAGTTAAGATGGGAGGGCAAATGCTCCCAAAGCAATATCAAATAATTTATAACACTCTGATTTTAATGAGGCAGCCCAGAGGCTGAAAATAGATGGTCTGGCATTTGTTCTAAATAATGGATGAAACATATAGGTAATATAATATGATTTGTGTTGGAGAATATAAAAATATCATAGATTTTCCTTCTAGAAAATGTAGCTTCTTCGATAATCATTCATGTCAGGAAAATGCAAATGACACATCAAAATTCAGCTTTAATCATGAAATAAAGTATCTAGCTTAATTGTGCTAATAGTTTATTTATTTATTTATTTATTTATTTGTTGCTTGCCACAGAACACCTTAACCTTTCAGTTTTTGTGTCCCAGAAGCAATTGCTTAGTTAGGTCTGGAGTATATTGTATCTATTTTCCCCACACAGGAATGAAGGCCTTTATTATACCTAATTGTGGATATGAGAAAATTATGTGTTTTTAAAAATTGTTCTCCATGATAACAATATCCCCCTCCCTTTTAGACTCTGGAGCCTTGTCATACAGCCATTTCTGTTATGTCATGTCTGGCATTCTGATGCTGGCTTTTCTCCTGGTGCAATTGGTACAAAGATCATCTAGCAACAGATACTGAATGGATATGTTATCAGTGCATCAACTACTGTGGCCAGGTTGTCCTTATTCAGGAATCGTTGCAGCTGGTAAGCCAATCAAAGATGGGTCCAGGCACTTTGAGCCACTGTGCTTACCTGAACCTCAAATGACCAAGATGGCTCAGGGAGTACTTCCAGACTGTGTACCTGTTCCTCCAGATGGAGTGCAATCCCTTCCAGAATTGGCTGTCCACCTAACTCAGAAGTAGAATCTTGACAAGACAGAGAGACACAGAGCCTCCATCTTGTTGGGATTCAGCTTCAGTTTATTGGCCTTCAAGCAGCCCATTACAGCTTCCAAACAGCAATTCAGCATACACACAGCATGTCATCAGTTGACTCCACTGACAAGAAGTAGAGCTGGGTGTCCTCAGCATATTCATGAATGCATACCCAACCTCAAATCTTTGAATAACCTTTTCCAGTGGCTTCATATAAATATTGAACAGCATGAGGGACAGAATGGATATCTGTGGTACCCTATAGCTTAATCTCCATGGAGTGAACAGAAATGCCCAATGCCACTCTCTGGAACCAGCCCTAGAAATAGAAACAGAAACATTGCAACATAGTGCCTCCTATTCCCATTCTGCAAAGTTGGTCAAAGAGAATACCACCTCCTTAGGCACTGTGGTAACTGTGGATTCACATGTCCTAGTGAACACGAGCATCTTTATCTTCAAACATTTTTCTCCATCCCATGAGAATGGCAGGGCATACTCTCTTCTCAGACTCCACATTTTTGGAAATGATATTGTTGTCTTTTCTTGCAGTAGCCATACTTACTATCTAAGACGTCACTGCTTTACCTAAAGAACTTGTTGAAAACCAGCCATGACAATTGCTATGTATTTGGCTGAGAAGTGGTTAACCAATGAAAAAAGGAGTCAGGTCCTGTGTGTTTTCCCCCCCTCTTGCTTGGTGTCTGTGAATGGTAGTAAGTACAAGAGGAGATGCTGTAGAAAATTTTGATTGCCTTGACATTGGCATTGTCGACATTCAGGTTGTCTTTTGTTATGCAAGACTTATGCGTCCTTTTTCCTGCTGAGAACATGAGCATGATACAGCAAGGGACTAGCAGACCATTTTCTGATGTTTAGAATTGTGGACACAGAAGCATTACCCCACTTTCATAAACCAGAGGGGTTTCTGAAAAGACGGAATATTTTGAAGAGAATAGCATTTTATAAAACGACAATGGCAACAACCAACTGTAGATGTCTGCCTTCAGTAATATACTATAAAAGCATTAACCCTGCCAAATTATGGTCCAGGATTTAAATGGCTAAACATGGATTTTTCTACTTTTCATTTACTTCCTATTTACTCCTGCTAGTTCCACCCTATGCGTGATGGATGGGACCTCTACCACTGGCCCAAATATGCCTAGGCTGCAGTTAGTATTGTAGAATAACTCACATTTTACAACTGATTTCCTTGCCTGGGACCATGGAATGAAACATCAGAAGGATCCCAGGCTACCTCTGCTTGAATTGTTCAGGATTACATCAAAGACGTCTAAGAGAGAAATGGTGTCTTCTATCAACAGGCATTTGGGAAAAGCAGAGAGTGTGATTTTCTGTCTGCCATTCATACGTAGCCTCTGGTAAAAACATCATATACAAGCCATTGAAGCAATGAATACTATTTGATTCCGAGCTCCTTTTAATACACTTGATCTTAGCCATAAGGCTGAGTAGCTTTCCCAGTACATTAAGAAAAATGTTTAATTTTATGCATTCTCATTTAAAAACAATCTTAATCAATATGTGAAATAGGAGAGTGGGCTGGTTTATCTGCTTCTGAACAAATTTTTTTTCAGAGCAGTGTTTTAATGAATGTGTTCAATTTTCTATGGAATATTTTCACTGTCCCATACAAGGCCAGAGAGCTAGTTTTGAAGGTCAGACATCTGTGACATTAAGCTTCTTCCCTTGTTAAGCAGTTTTGTATGGTTTTCCTCCAGGTACGCTTACATAAGCTGTCTAATTAAAGCAGAGTCATCTAAGGATGAATCTGTGCACCAGGGCCTAAAAAGGGTGGTTAAAAATAAAACAAGAAATAAGAACACTACTTGGGCAGTCTGGGTCCAAAGAGTACAGCTTTGGCTTTGAGGCAATGGCATATGTCTAATTATTTTATTTCATTTACATTTACGCTTGGTACTGATGCAGAACCAGGTTTTACATTTGTGTTGGTCATATGACCTGATGTACAAGGAGGATGGTTTAAGTATTATTATTACTTGCCTTTGCTTATGCAATTGTTTGCCATTTACTGAGCACAATCTAGCGTGGAGATAAGAATGTTTTCGGCCATTAGACTAAACCAATTAGTACCAGCTACAGCAGACCTACTGAATCAATAGATTAATAATTTTGCATGTTGCATTGATTCAATGGGTATACTCTTGTTGTAACAATTAGATTGAGCACATTGATGTTCATGAGGAATTACACCAGGCGTACTCCCTCCATGTCTTTAAAAAACAACTAAAAACAGAGCTTTTCAAGGAAGCCTTTGGGCATGTTCTCCTCAGTTGATTAAATGTGTGGAGGAGGAGGAAGGGTTCTTTGCCGCCTGACAGTTTCTTGCTGCCCTCTCTTTTTTAATTTTTCTGCTCTATTTTAGAATGTGTTTTTATGATTTTTCCTTTACTTTCTGTACACCGCCCAGAGTAGCAGTTTGCTAGATGGACAGTATACAAATCAAATGAATGAATGAATGAATGAGTCTACAGTAAGCCAGTGTTTCTCAACCTGGAGGTTGTAACCCTCAAGGAGTCACAAAGTGGGGTGGTGGTGGTTGTGGGTCACTTTGTAAGTGTTGTAGGCCTTGTTTAATAATTTCTTCTCTGGCCTTTCAGAGCAGGATATTAAAGTTAGCATGTATGTGTATGTATGGGAAACAGGCCCTTGGGGATGGTGGGGAAAAAGAAGCCTCTTTCTGAGAAGGGTTGACTTTAACTAATTAAAAATGCCTTTTTATGCAAACATGGTGGTGGTGGTGTCACAGGCTGTTATAAAGGGGGGTCACGACTCAAAAAAGGTTGAGAACCACTGGCCTAAGCACATGCAGGTCTTTCTCAGCTTATGTCTACTGTCTCTTTGACAGAATTCATCATATACAATTACTCAGGGCACTGTGATTCGTGCCATATTTGTTCCCATTTAAAACGTCACAGTTTTTCTTCAATTAAATATATATATATATATATAAAATAAAGTAGCCATCTTCGTCTGCTGTAGCAGAAATAGCAAAATGTCTTGTGGTACTTTGAAGCCCAATAAGTTTTGTTTGGCAAAAGGTTTTAAACAACTGTCACCCACTTCTTCAGACGTAAGATACAGAAAACGCTACTGAGTCAGACCAAAATCCTGTGTAGGTCAACATCCTGTTTCCTACACTCACCAACTAGATATTCCTGGAAAGCCCACAAGCAGAACCTGACACAGAACAGGGTTACATTTGCTTAGTTCTTACAATAGTTTTTAAAGAAATGTATTATATCTGACTGATACTGAACAGGTATGTGACAATTGTTAGAATGGCTGGGGGATTTAATCTGGGATAAAAGTATAAATTATGAACATTCACACACATGCACACGCATACACACACACTTCATTCTGTGTCAGGATAAGGTCAGACTGACAGGTGCCTAAGCCATCTTGTGCCCTGTTCAAGATACTCTGACTGCATCCTTGTGTGACTCATTTAAGTATTTCCCTGTTTCTTGGATGCCATTGCAAAACCCAGTTCCCACAAATGGGAAAATGCAAACAACTGTGACTTGGTCTGGAGGGCTTACAAAGCACCATCACAAGTATCACTAACAGAACAATTTGCCCAGAGTACTTGAGGGGAAAAAGAACGAGGAGGCAGCAGTTACAAACGTTGGCAATATACCACTGAGGAAAAAAAGGAACCGGTGGGTGGGGCCAAGGGACAGATAGCAATGTCCTAGAGCAATGGTTCCCACCCTAGGAACCCTAGATGTTCTTGGACTAAAAATCCCAGAAGCCTTCACCATTAGCTGTGCTGGCCACGATTCCTAGGAAAGCGATGACAAACCTAGACAGCATCTTAAAAAGCAGAGACGTCACCTTGCCGACAAAGGTCCGCATAGTCAAAGCTATGGTTTTTCCAGTAGTGATGTATGGAAGTGAGAGCTGGACCATAAAGAAGGCTGACCGGTGAAGAATTGATGCTTTTGAATTGTGGTGCTGGAGGAGACTCTTGAGAGTCCCCTGGACTGCAAGGAGAACAAACCTATCCATTCTGAAGGAAATCAACCCTGAGTGCTCACTGGAAGGAAAGATCCTGAAGCTGAGGCTTCAATACTTTGGCCATCTCATGAGAAGAGACAACTCCCTGGAAAAGACCCTGATGTTGGGAAAAAGTGAAGGCAAGAGGAGAAGGGGACGACAGAGGACGAGATGGTTGGACAGTGTCACCAAAGCTACCAACATGAATTTGACCCAACTCCGGGAGGCAGTGGAAGACAGGAGGGCCTGGCGTGCTCTGGTCCATGGGGTCATGAAGAGTCGGACATGACTTAACAACTAAACAACAACAACAAAGGTTGGGAACCACTGTCTTAGAGTGAAGATAACCCTTGCACTGGGGCCTGAAGAATGCAGCATACATCTAGCTATATCTATACATTCACACCCCAAATAACTAATAAACCTGAAGTACAGACAGGTGGCCTCACTCAGAGACCCCCCCTCCCCCACTACCTTGGTGATGGGAGTGTCTTGGTCTTCCCTGGAGGGACGGAGCTATCAGCCTACTTTTTCTTGGTAGCTGCTCAGTTTCCATTCCCATTTCCCACATTTTAATTACCACATGTCTTTTTTATTTAACTACAAAGTACAAAGTTTAATGCACAGGATTCCTGGGAGGTGCCGCTCCTCCCATGAGTATCCCTGGCCTCTTTTCTCTACCCTGTAGAAAAATGTATAGTCCTGGAAATACATAAATAGCCCGGACTGGATCAGTTTTTTACCATTTGGCTGAATATAGTACACATGCATAATATAAATCTTCCTGATTTCAAGGTCTGAACATTAAAAGGTGACAGTGTTCACATATGTGTATCCAAGGGGGAAAAGAAAAAAATTAACTAATTCCTCTGAAATTCTAAATGTATTTCTTATATTAACGAACACAGGCATAGTGACCAAAATCCTGTGGCTTACCACAATAAACCACACTAGAGATCCAGTTCTTAAAAGAAACCCTCTGGTTTATGCATGTGGGAAGTTGCGCTTCTATAGCCATGATTCAAAACACCAGGAAATGGCCTGATATTGCTGCACAATATCAATGCCCACGTAGCAAAGGGCAGACTGAATGTTGATAACTACCATGTCAGCTGTCAAGGTGGTCTACAGGATGCCTTCTTTTGCTCACTAGGCATTTTGATTACTTTGTGGCTCCAAGCAATAGATACCTAGAACACTTGTTGAAAAAAAGCCCTGACAATTGCTTTGTGTTTCTGTGAGAAGTGGCTAGCTGATGAAAAAAAGGAGTCAAGTTCTAGTATTTCCCCCTGCTTATTATCTCTGTGAATGGTAGTTGTGATGGAGTTGAAGCAGTGTGGGATATGTAGTCAGAGAAATGTAAAATGGAGTCAGACAGGTTCTGTGTGAAGATGATTTGAGAGACATTGGAATGTGTTTTTCTAAGTGCTATGAGAGTGTTTTTCTGAAGACCGGTACAGTGTGGTTCGTGATAAGCTGAAGGTTGGACAAAGAGACCCGGAACAGACTCAACATTCTGAGCTAATTGGAGAAGAGATAAAACACCTGGATCTTCATGGGAATTGAGGGCGGAGGAAGGTGTTACAGCCCCTTGAGGCTAATTGGTTAACAGCCATGAAGTGTCAAGAAGAAGGGAGGAATTAGAGAATGTAGAAAAGATGGAAGGAGAAGTGTGTGAAAGAGAGCTGAGCTACAAACTAACTGATTTCTGAAGGAACTGAGAGATGATTCTTTCTGGAATGCGTTATGTAATTGAATGGTAAAGTATGTAATTGCCAGAAGGAGGTGGGATTAGCCCACCTTAGCCCAGCTTAGTAGTGTTTTTTATTTTAATGGGGATTAGTTATTTTATTTAACTGTAATAATCTTTGAATATGTTCTTTATGCTAAAGCTTGAGCAATATAAACTGATTCTATGAAACTATTTTTCTAATAAAAAATAATTATAAAAATTCTTACAAAGGACTGGTCTCTTGAACAGCAGGGTCTGGCTAAATCCAGGAGGTGGAGAGGGCCACAAACTAGCTATCATTGAGAGTCCTACCTAACTGAGCTGTTGTGAATTCTAAGGAATCTCAAAGCCCATGTGTCTGTACTTGCAAAGTACTGGGTAAACGTAAAGTGTTATTTTAAGGTCAGACTTGTTCAAGGGGCTTAAGCTAAGCACTGCTGAGGTCTTGGGACTTGCCTCAGCACAAAGGTGGTAGGTAAGTGGCCTGTGGAACTCTCTGACCCAGTGCTAAACGCTCCTTAGGGAGGCTTGTGCACCACAGTAGTGAGTAGAGATGGGCACAAATATAAAAACAAACCAGGAAATTCATCAAAAATTGCTGATTCATTGATTCAGGTTGGTCCAAATCTGAGAACCTGAACTTTCCCAAATCAACCATTTTTTCCTGATTTAATGGTTCAGCCCCCCCTCCACAGCTTGCCCTGCCCCCTTCCCACTGCCCCCATTGCCTCCCTACCTTGTCCTGACTCCTCCTCTGCCACCATCCAGGGAGACAGCAGCCTGTTTCCTTCTGTGACCCAGCCTGCTAGCTTTGTATCTGCGCAGGTGCCGCCTCTCAGCTGAGAAGTGGGTGCATACACACAGGCAGCTGGCCACTGGTTGCAGGGGGGCTCTGCACAGCTTCCCACCTCTCAGCTGAGAGCTGGAAATGTCTGTAGAAGCTGCTGACAGGCCAGCTAAGTTTTTTTAATTAATTAATTAATTAATTAATTAATTAATTAATTAATTAATGTTTTAAGCTAGCTTGTCAGGCCACCAGGGGGCCTCTGTGCAGCTCCCTGCCTACAGAGGCCCCCTAGTGGACTGATAAAATTTTAACAGTGTGCCTATCAGTCCACCAGGGGGGCTGTGCAGGCAAGGAGCTGCATAGAAGCCCCCTGGTGGACTGATAGGTCCACTGCTAATTAAAAAAAAAAATTAAAAGAGGCCAGGTAAGTTTCTTAGATAAAAAGCTAAAGAGAAACTCTTTAAGTTTCAAAAAGGCAGAAAGGGAGAAGGAGCCCCCCCCCCCATTTTAAAAGACAAGCCATACATTCCAAATTGCTAGCTGAAGAAGAGCTTGAAACCAACATGCCTGATGCAGCTGTTTACATCTAAGAAACTTACCTGGCCTCAACCCCCCCGTCAGCCATGTGAATTTGGGACATTAAAAACAGCACATAAGTTTGGAACTGCCCACAAGAACTTGATGCACAGCCTTGAAGAAGATGATTTATCATTGAAAGCTCACTAGTTCTTGTTTTTGTTTTATATTCTTAAAGGTATCACCTGCTCCTGCATTTTTATTGTTTCCACGACCATGCAGATTAGTGCTCACTGGAAGGACAGATCCTAAAGCTGAGGCTCCAATACTTTGGCCATCTCATGAGAAGAGAAATCTCCCTGGAAAAGACCCTGATGTTGAGAAAGTGTGAAGGCAAGAGGAGAAGGGGACGACAGAGGACGAGATGGCTGGACAGTGTCATTAAAGCTACCAACATGAATCTGACCCAACTCCGGGAGGCATTGGAAAACAGGAGGGCCTGGTGTGCTCTGGTCCATGGGGTCACGAAGAGTCGGACACAACTTAACAACTAAACAACAACAACAACAAAGTTCAGCACTAGGTCTTTCCACTGTTTTGTTACAAACACCAAATAATCTTGCATAAATTACTAGGTGGGGATGATACTCGCGTTAAATACTGCTGTGAGAAGACCATGTAGATGGTTAAAATCAGAAGAATTAATAGGGCAGGCCTGGACAGTCTCGCTGAGGATCTCACTGTGTTCCCCCTGTTAGTCTGAGCACTGGATCCTTCTCCATGTGATGAATCCACACACATTCAAAATTTCTAAACAAGGACACTGTATATAAAATTCACAAAGCTACATGGAAATTTGGGGAAATAGATTCCCCAAAGAGAAATAGATTCTCTTTCTATTTCATTTCACATATTACTGCAGATGAAGCATTTACTTTTAAAAATCCAGACTAAGAAACACACTGACTGCTTCTCTTTGATCCATATGCATATATGCATGTATGAGATTTGAGATTTGTATACCACCCCATTAGTGAAAGCACTATTCTGGGCAGTTTACAGCATAATAAAAAGTGACAAACAATGAGATTAAAAGTAAAACCAATCAACAAATAAAGTGGCTACTACAAGAGGCATCATCTTCAGATAAAAGGCAGTGTGCGAGGCATAAAAATCAGGCAGGATTGCACTGAAAGGCCTCTCTGTAACACAGCATCTTCAGAAGCATCTTTGGTATGTATAGATGTATCAGTTGCTTCAGGTTATCAGAAAAATTAATATGAATACCTAAACCGAGAGCTATAGAAGTTGTATCATCTACGGAATAAGATATATTATATAGAGCATCCCTCACCCACCACCAGCACAACTTCTCTGCTCAGTGGATTCACTGCTCAGTGGATGAAAAAATCCAGCACTTTAGAAATCTCTCTCAGGAAATGCAGACCTTTCTGACTTCTGATACCCAATATAATACAAATTCTTTTCTTATTGCTGTCTTCTGTCCCCCACTATTCCTTTATTCCTCTCTTCTTAAATCCTAGTGCGCATTTTATTTGACACAAAGTACATCATTCTCTACTAACCACCAGCACCAGAGCTACCATCATCTAGATTATACAATTTTGGGGGGTATTTTTCCTTGTTTACTTTGCTTGACCATCTTTCCCATAAGCAAAATCTATCATACACTCTTCCTGCATAGCTGACATTGATTTTACCTAGAGTTTAAAGAGGAAGAAGTGGCCACAGCTCAAACAAATGGCACCATTTGGCTATCTCTTTCTACACTCCAAACATACCTTGGATCTTCACCAAGAAATATATCCTTGAAAGGGAACTCTATAAAATATTTGTAGAGAATATATCTCAAACATGGCCTTTGTTGTAAAACTGTAAAGAGAGAGGGATGAAATTTACTGATGGGTAAAATGGACAAGCTTATTTAATTTGGAGTTTGCATTATCCATCAATTCAGTGGGCAAGAGATAGACTGTGAATATTTTAATGCTCAGTCAAACCCATTCCATTCTTTCCTTGAGGCTCCATTCTGTCCATAGCAGATGATTTAACCAGCTACATGGTGAGATGTAAGGTACTGTCATGTTTCCAAGGGGTAATGAAGTCCTAAGTATCTCGCATTGACACACATCAGGCTGGCCTCAGGCTGACCTCACACATGCCAAAATAGTCATTTGTTCAGCAGAGTGATTCCTCTTGATTTAGTGAACTCACTGAGAACATTACTGTACCTTTCATATCTGCAGCTCCATTGGCTTCTCTGCTTGGAGCAGTTTTGAATTTCCCTCTGCTTCACTGGAACTATTCTTGGCATTCATTAACTTCCATGTGCTTCCTCTTCATCTGAAGACTAATGGCTGTGTTCAGACTTGCAACCGCGAACAAGCTGGGTCAGCCAACAGCTAGGGATTCCCTTGACAGTTTCTTAGGATGTTTGCTGACAGCTCATAGCCAAATAACCCATGCATGAGTGAAGTGTTGTGGGAATTCCATGCCACCATAATGGTTTCTGGAGTCTGATTATGCATATGGATTGGAGGAAGAATAAAATACTTGGCTTATCTACAGAAAATGCTGCCAACTCTTTCTGGGAGCAGAGAGGAGAATCTCAATTCTATATGCACTTTGTGTCTAGACAGCAAAATATTTTCTTCTCATGTTTTTATGTATCAGTCCAAGACTTAGACTCCAAGTACAAGCAGCTTTTGGAAACATTTTAAGGCCTACTGTTTGGGCTGGCCCCTGGGAAATTTTCAATGGATTTTAATTTGAAGGAATGTTATTATGTTTTTGGAGGGTGGGGGTAACCACCTTGAGCAAATACCAAAGCAAGTCCAGAAAGAATCTGCTAAGTATGAGAAACAGGGTCAAAGAAAACTATAACCAGTTATGGATGCTTATTTGGAAATCTCATCCAAACAAGAGAACAATAGGGAGCAAAAATGCTGACCAGACCAGTGTAAGCTGACAATAAAGAAAGGGATGGGGATGGAATACATGTTTGAAGAATATACTGCTAAAAACATCACAAGAAACAATATGAATTTATTGAAATACAGCAGACTCAGAAAAGCCTCTAGTGAGGCAATTGGGACATTAGACAAGAAAGCCATGAGAGAATTGCTAAATGAAGACAGGGAGACCACTAGAGAACTGAATGCATTGTCTACACTGGTTTTCACACTAGAAGATGCTGGGTTGAGAGTCACATGTGGACTACTTTTTTCAGAAAGAGAGATAGTGCAAAGTGAACAAGGGAAAAAAGAATCCTTTGCCTTTTTGTCCATAGGCAAAATAAATATTCCCACTAGTCCTCCAAAAGACCATCTACACCTGCAATGCTACACAGAAGGTGTGTGTGTGGGGTGTCTCTGAGGAAATTTCATTAAACATCAGAAGAAGGTTAAAGAAGGAAAGGTTCTTACTCTCATGTAGGTTCTGCATATGAGCAAGAACCCTGGAAAAATCTGATTTCTTTCTTGTGTGCAAAGCCTATATGCAAGCAGGGCCTTCTTTTTAAACTGTCATTGCTCATGCGTTGATGAGGTCAGAGTCTATAATGCCTGTATAGGGTGCTTCCCTTCAGTACAACTGAGAGTCATCAATATTTCCTGCTTCTAAGGCACTACAGTACTGGGTGCACATACCTGCCAGTTTCATTTTCCCTCAGAATTTTCCCCTCAGATTTAAAATATATATATCAAGTTATTTCCATCCAGCAGAATAACAAGCTTAAATTACATGTTGAAAGATCAAGCAAGCTAAGCATAAGCTAGAAACAGCTCAAAGCTGCTTAAGTGAACCATTCTTCTGGCTCTCCTTATATCCCATCATCCCTTCTTTGGATGTGCCAGCCCTTTAAACCAATCAGATGGTGTTCTTTCTCGAACTTGTTAATTGGTAACTTCTGCAAGAGAAACTCATCAGATAGCACAGCTGCCACTAATTTAGGTACCATGAGAATCCAAGGAGACTTGGCCTCCCATAACACTTCTTACACTTCCAAGGTTACTGACAACATTTTGCACCAGCTGAGCCGGGCTTGCTAATTAGAAGGTGCATTCTTCCTCCCATCCAACTCATTTCAGCTTTTCACACACCTGGGGGACTGAATTAACCCTTTCTTTGCTAGTTTCCTCACACCATTCTTCTGAGATATCCTGGAACTGTGCAGCTTGCCCAAGTCCACATAGGCTGGCTGTACTCACAGGAGGCACAGTGCAGAATCAAACTCTCAACCTCTGGCTCCGCAGCCAGATACCTAACCACTGAGCTATCCAGCCAGCTTCTACCTTGTATAGTAAAGGTAAAGGTTCCCCTTGACATTTAGTCCAGTCGTGTCCGACTCTAGGGCGCGGTGCTCATCCCCGTTTCCAAGCCATAGAGCCAGCGTTTGTCCGAAGATAGTTTCTGTGGTCACGTGGCCAGCGCAACTAGACATGGAACGCCGTTACCTTCCCACCAAGGTGGTACCTATTTATCTACTCACATTTTTACATGCTTTCGAACTGCTAGGTTGGCAGGAGCTGGGACAAGCGACGGGAGCTCACTCCGTCGCGTGGATTCGATCTTACGACGGCTGGTCTTCTGACCTTGCAGCACAGAGGCTTCTGCGGTTTAACCCGCAGCGCCACCACGTCCACCTTGTATACTTGTAGATAAATCTGTAGCTAAATATTGCACTCCATATGTCTGAAGAAACAGAACGTTCACACTAAATAAATCTGTTGATCTTTAAGTCACAACATTATGTCAGCTATTATTTGCTTGTTGTTGTTGTTGTTGTTGTTGTTGTTATCCTTCCAGTTAAAGAAATAGCTGTACTCTGGAGCCATAGCGGGACCCATTATCTGACCTCAGAGCTGAAAGTAAGGAGTGAGACACTTATAGGAGAGATTGTAAGTCCCAAGAGCTGAACTAGACAGGCACGTACAGGGTGCTGCACAGTATTTTTACAGCAGCACAGTCCAGTATTTGTATCGCTTCAGCTACCACAGATCAATATGAGTTGGCTGTAAATCAGGATTACTCAAGACAAGGTAATTATGTAAGTACTGACACAGGTCACTGTAAGGGTAAACCAGACGAGGTAATCAGGAACACAGATACAGACCACAAAAGGGAAAAGTTACAGCTCATTTTTACTGGCTACAAGCGGAGCATGGAATGGCTGTTCCCTTGTCTTGTCTACCAGCCACTGAGAGACATTGGCGATAGAAGGTAGAGACTCCCTCTTATTTTCTTCGAAGTAACTATGTACTAGGAATGTGTCATTTTTAAAAGACTATAAATCCCAGAATTCTCCATTCTGGGAGTTCCAATTGACAGAAGGACACCTACAGACACCTAAATGTGGCTGACCTGAGAGAAAGGTCTAAGCTGGAAAGCTTCACGGTCTAACAGCTTAACTCCACTTAGCAGCTCCCAGGGGATGCTAAGCCATGAAGCCGTCCAGGTTAGGCCTTTCCTCCAGTTCACCCACATTTAGCATTAATATGTATTCTGTTTCACCTGTAATAATCAATAGATCAACTGGTTTTCCCTTTTGTGAACTTTTTCATATGTATCTATGATGAAGGCTGAAATCTACCACAGCTTGTTGTTTGTTCTCACATCTTTCTGGAACATTCACTGAGGGGTTATTTTCTTATTTAGATTAGATAGTCTTCATATGCACAACTGCAAACACATTCCATTAACAGACACATGAATACAACTGATGTGGCTTCCCAACACATTTTAAGATTGCACTGTAAGAGCAGAAAATTAAAAACTCACTATTAAACTGACTTTACTGAAAATGCCCAGAGGCTGAAATCTTGTTTTTGTAATTTATGCTGCAAAATTTTGGGTCGGGGGGGGGGGGGGAAATTAAACATCTCCAACTTCTCCCATGAAGCTCCTGTGCAATCCTTTGCATTGTCAGGAACCCTCAGAAATCGTGGGATGGGAGAAAGTCTTTAATTTCCAGAAATTGCCTCCACTGGTAAAGTTATTACATTTCAGTTTCTTTGTTCATAATGCTAAGCTGGACACATGGGAACCCAGGAACTTCTGGAGAGAAGTTGGAAATGTTTAATTATTTAAAAATTGTTGCTGCTTCTGATGTCATCTGCCTTACACAGTGTAAGTTACAGCAACAAATTTTCAACCAAAGTACGTGATACTTCATTTAATTGTCATCCATGTAGATTATATTAAAGCCATGTTGGCTCTAGTACAATTTTATTCATCTCTCCATTCTTGATGGTGGTTTGTTGAGTCTGTGTGCTTGGAAAGAACCATGAGCTATAAAGTGCTGACATACTTTATGTATTTTATAGAAGAAAATAAAAGAAAATGGAGGGCAATGTCATTGCTACTAAAGTTTCAAGCACTTTCTTTTCTGAGGCTCACTTAGAGCTGTACTTCATACTGGTTATTTTAAAATGCTATCTATCTATCTATCTATCTATCTATCTATCTATCTATCTATCTATCTATCTATCTATCTATCTATCTATCTATCTATCTATCTATCTATCTATCTATCTATCTATCATCTCCTGCCTTGACTACAATTTGATCAAGGTGGTGTATGTGACTCTTGTGATGTCCATTTTATCCTTACTCCAACATACTGAAGATGGTCATATTGAGAGAAGATGACTAGCCTAAGGTCACCCGGTGTGATTCATGGCTGAACCATGGTGTAAATTAAATGCTAGCCCAACACTATTTTGGTTTGATTCCCAGTTGTTGTTTTTAAAAAATACCAGCACAAACACACACACAGAGAGAAGCACAAACAAACACAGCATTTCACCTATTCAGCCATTGCTTATGAACTGTCATTTTTTCCTATCAATATAATATAGTATAATATAATATAACATAACAAACCAACATCATAAATATTACAAAAGCTATTTAGGACTCCATGTGTTCTATGAAAACCACTATCAATTTCAGACAATACTTTTGTGATTCTAATTTTTATATACGTATCAGGCACAACCAAAATACTGTAAAAAATAAAAATAAATAAAACAGCAAAAACATTGTGGTACTTTAAAGACTAACTGCTATATTTTAATGAGAGCTTTGATAGATAAAATCCACTTCCTCAGACATAAGAGTTAAGCTACATGGCATCACAATATAGAGACAGTGGTTGGTCGGCTGGTTGACGCTTTGTACTGTAAACCACACAAATCCCACTAGTTTTAGCATTAATTTTTTATTTTCAAGTGGCTATTCTAGCTGATTCCATTCCAGGTTTTACCCAGTCTTACTGCTTTCTCCTCTCACATTTCACTAGGCAACATCAGCTTTGCACACACATGTGTAAATACCAACTTCTGAACTTAAACTCATGCTTACCTCTGTCTCTCTAAGAGACTTCAAACATCAAAGTGGGTGGGTGTTGATTAGTATTTAAATTACTATAACAGTGAGTCACATAATACAGTAGGATCATCATATATGTGGGGGAGACATTCTAGGACAGGGGTCTCAAACATGTGGCCCGGGGGCCATTTGCGGCCCGCCGGATGATAGTTTGTGGCCCCTGCCTTGCCTGCCCCCCCCTGAAGCGCCCACGCGTCCTCTGCTGTCAAGAGTAAAAAAAAAAGCCTCGCCTCGCTCGCCGGCTCTCTCCCAAGACAGCGCCTCTTGCACCCTCCATCTGGAACTGCAGCCTGCCAGCCAGCCCGCCTGTCTGCCGGCTGGCAGGCTGCAGTTCCGGATGGAGGGTGCAAGAGGCGCTGTCTTGGGGGAGAGCTGGCGAGCGAGGCGCGCTGCCGGCCCTTTTCCCCGAGCCGCTGCCGAGCGATGCCTGAGAGCGGAGCTCGCTCCCGGCCCGTCCTCGAAGAGTGCCTCCAAGCCGCCAACAGCAGCTGCCACCGCCACCGCCGCCTCTTCCAGGGAAGTGGCTCTCTGGCTCTCTTTCTCTCTCGGCACCCCCAGCACCAGCCCGGCCAGCGGCCACCTCAGCTCCTGGTGGTGCTTCCTCCTCCTCCTCCTCCTCTTATTCCTGCTTCAGCCGCCTCGGCTCTGGAGGCTGCCTGGGCTCGCCTCGCAAAGTTTGCTCCTCTGTTGTGGTGGGGGTAGCTGCTGCTGCTGGGTGTGCCTTTTTTTGATGGGGGGCCCTCAGAGGAAGGTTGCCGGACCTCCGTGTGTGTGTGTTTGTGTGTGTGCGCGCGCACCTGTGGGGGCCCCCGCCCCGTTCTGTTTAATTTCGCAGGTACCGGTGGGGGCTTTTCTCCTTTGGGAAAGCGAATTCTGTGAGGGTTTTTTTTTTAAAAAAATTATGTCGTGCCCCCCTCCCCCCCCCGGCTAGGCGGTCGCCGGCGCTCCCTCCCTTCTCCGCTTCTTCGTCCTGCTGCTGCTGCTGGTGGTGGTGGTAGTGAAGAAGGAGCTGGAGGGGGTCGTGGCCGGCGACGAGGGCTCGTGCGCCCCTCCTCCTCCTCCTCCTCGGAGCCCCAGCCGGGCTAAGGAAACTCCTGGGCAGCTTCCTCGGGCTCTTGCTCCGCTTGGCGGAAAATCTGATGCGGCCCAGCCTCAGCCAGACTCTGCCTCCAGCGGCCCCCACGTAAATTGAGTTTGAGACCCCTGTTCTAGGACCTACTGCCAATGCCAGAAACCATGGATAATAGTGAACCCTATATATAGTATAGTCCCTGGTGCCCTCTAATGGCCATTTCTAGTATTACACTTTGGAAATACATATTTCTGGGTTTCCTCATTTCATATTTTCAGGCCAGAAATAAATTAAACTGTGGATACTGATCCCATGGATACGGCAGTCGTACTGTAATGAATCTCTGATCTTTCAGGTTTGTCTTGAAGGACAACCAGATAGCCCAAGGCATAGCTGCCAAGCCAAATTATCTTTTATTTGAACAAAATAGGTGGCAATTTGATATATGATCACTCATTATAGACTGCCATACAAATGGAGAACATGAGCTGTTCACATGAATTCTGATCAAGTGCAATCTCTATCCCTTTCAGAAGTTCAGGATAGGGGTAACCTGACTTTAGCTAGGCCCATCCCCTTTTTCAATACTTACTTCACATATACTTGGCAAAGAAAGCCTTCCGTAGGGGTAGAATTTTCAGATTTACTTGACTAGAAATCCCATAATTCACTTTTCTGGGATTTCTACCTGTTTTATAGACAACTAAATGTGGCTCACCTGGGAGAAAAGGCCTAAACTGTAAGGCTTTGAGGCTTAGCCAGGCCTGGCTCCACCGCAGCTTCCTTATTCTGTCCCAGTGCTAGCTGGGAGCTTTCCTTCTGAACAGAAAGCTAGGTTGAGCTAGGCCTAGCTAAGCTTCAAATGCTTCCAGTTTAGACTGTATCTCCCAGGTGAGCCACATTTAGGTTTTTGTGCCATGTGTGTAAGTCAGGTAGAATTTCCAGAGAGGGAAATTATGAGATTTGTAGTGAAAGACATCTGAACATCCCATCTCTAGCCTTCACTATGCATGGATGTTCTCCATGTGATCTAAACCTCTGAAGAAAAAAAAAGGTTTTCATGCCATATAGAGAGACTGCATGCAGAGAAGATACTATTCTCTTCAGACTATTCTTCTCCACCTGAGAAGGGCACCACAGGACGAAGGGGCTAGCTTGTTTACTTGCCCACATTTTCACGTTAATCATATCCTGGATACTTGAAAAGCCCTTCTTTGTTTCCTCTACTCTGTCCTTTTTCAACAGTGCCTGAAATGTTCTGTCTCCCTTGTTCTTTACATTATTTGAAGCAAGGGAAAATTAAATTGAGCTAAAAAATGTGAGGTGTTTGATTTCAACTGACTAGAGGCAGGAGGAATTAATGAGGTGTATGGAGCTTAAAGACAGAATCACTTTAAATAACTTTTTTTTTATTGTATCATCATGTGAAGCCCCATTTGAGTAAATCTTCCTCCTTTTGATTTTATAGTACGCCACATGCCTTAACTTTCCAAATATTAGCATTTATACTTTTCTAGTGATGCTTTTCAAAAGGCTGCAGCACGCTAAATAGAGACATATCACTACACAGATCTCTCAATCGACATACCAGTCCTCTCCATGTTATCTGCAAATGTAACAATTCTGCATAATTTGAGAATAATAGGCATTTTTGATAACATACTCGCATTCTCTTTCATAAGAAAAAGTGAATATTATTTTTGAGTCTTTATGCTCCAAATGCAGCATTCCTTTATAAAAAAAACTCAACCTATATGTTGACATTTCTGTCCAGCTGTAACTCTGAGTAGATGCTCATGGACCAATTACAAACATTCAGTATATCTTCCATATAAGACTAGGTTAAAATGAGAAGTGTGCATATCCTGGGACAAACAAGTGATAATAGCTGGAATCTAAACATAATCATTTCATACGTGGAAGGGCTCTTGCATTGACAGAAGGACTTGAGAATCCAAAAGAAACTCCTGCTGGATGAAAGGGGATTTGGCTCCTGATTCTCCCTTGCCTTTGAACCCTCCCACTCTGCACCACAGCCACATTATTCCAGAGACTTTTAAACCTCCAGAAGAGATTTTAAGAAGATCCAGGCACATGCTGGGGGAAGGAGGAGTGAGCAAAAATTCCCTGTGTCCTTAAGTGGAGCATTCTGTTAACATGATTTCACTTTGAACCCTCCTAAGTCTCTCCCCTTAATAATTATAGAATCATAGAATAATGGAGTTGGAAGGGGCCTATAAGGCCATTGAGTCCAACTCCCTGCTCAATGCAGGATCCAAATAAAAGCAGATCTGACAGATGGTTGCCCAATTTTCTCTTGAATGCCTCCAGCATTGGTCCTAGTTTAAATGATCCACAACCATCCGCTCAGAGTTATGGCTTAACAGAAATTTATAGGGAGAAACTAATAGTGTTTTTTTAGTGTTGCCATGTCTTGCACCTGTGTAAGACTAACTTAGCACATTGACACACAGAGGTTTTATTAGGCAAAGCTTTTCCTGATATTGAAATTAGAGTTTGAAAAAGCTTCACCTGTTCAAATTATGTGCCACTGAACAGTACAGGATCAAGGAGAGAGTAAAATGACTCTGAGAATATGGAATTTTAAAAAAAGGTATGATACATTAGTTGAACTCATTTGATGACAAGAATATTGAGGAGCCATATGCAAACTATCTGCTATTGACAATTAGAAATTGTTTGTCAAATACTACTGATCTTATGAGAATGTCATCCACTTAATTTCAAGAGATATTCTACTGGTATGTTTAATATGCTTTGGTGATTTATTGACCAGCCATTTGGGTAAATTGTACTTTTACCTCAGTGGTATAGCTTAAATGTTGGCTTGCAGCTTATTTTTGCAGTATTTAAACTTCTAAAGCAGCTGATATGCCAGATTCATTATTCAAAAGTTCCTGATAACCTTTCAGATAATTAGCAGACATTCTGAATTTTGAGGGAAATGTCTAAAAGGTCAGTTGTATTAATTAAAAATGCTGACTTGGACACCAAACTTTTTAATGAAAGAGTAATTAAGAAACCTGTTGAAAGCCGTTAGAAGAAATAGAAGAAAATCGGTTTGATGAAGAAATGAAGAAGGCTGCTAAAGCTCAGCCAGTGTATGTAGATATTCTTCAGGTGCAAGAAGAGTACTTTGGAATGTCGCTTTGCAGTTGATACACAGATCTGACATCCATCCAGCAGTCTTGAATGGGGTCCTACAGACTGCTATGTAACTGTATATCAAGGTAGTAAGTCAAAGGAAGTGGCTGTCAGTCATAGGGCTTTGACATTATCCTAGATAGAGAGCTGGAGCAGCCAAAATGGCAGATTTCCATCAAATTACTGGAAGTGAAAGAGCCACTGCTCATAAATCCACTACTCTCAGCAGATGCTGTTAAATCCACCACCTTCTGTTTCCTTTTTAGAGGAAAAATAAATTTAAATATATTTAAATTTAAATATATATTAATTTATATATATATAAATTTATATATATAAATTTAAATATATTTAAATTTAATATAAATTTAAATATATTTAGATACATACTCCATGCTTCTGTTTCTTCACATACAGGCATGGTTGGAAATCTCATTAGAATGTTTTGTTCTTGCTCAAAGATGAGTAGAGGTATGGATTACAGCCAAGCAGTTCCACATCGAGGTAGAATAGTGGGAGACAAAGCAACAAATGGATGGCACAGGCAATATACGACCAGCAAAAGAAACCTAGTAATTGGAGGATCCTCCCCCTCCCTCCCCACAACTAGAAATTCAGGCACAAGAGACCTTGAACTGCAAAATAAAGAGAGAAATTCCTCCTTAAAATCACTTATTCTGTACGCGCAGCTGCTATAATTGTCATATAGAATTCATCCATATTTTATTGGCAGGGAGGTGCAGCAGTAGTCCCTGTTTCAATCTCTCTGTGTAAGATGTGGTCCCACTGTGGGAGAGAGTTGCAGCCTACAAATTGTGAAAGTAGAATTAAAGTGGAATACTCCTCCCTCCCTCTCTCTGTCCCTCTTTTTACTTGAGAAACCTTTATTACATTTGATTTGAACTTGCCTTTTATTATTGATTTTTGCAGCGTGTTCAATTCCCTGTACAGTATGTGACAAGTACAGCACAGCAAACTGCAGCTTCTTAAATGATTTAATGCTGGAAGGATACCCTACTGAGACAAGAGAGCCAGGATCTCCATTTGGCCTGGCTCATAAGGTCATTTTTTTACATTTTACCTTCTGCTAAACTCCCATGGATGGTCTACAACAGAATTGTCGAATGGGCAAGGAGCAACTATATCTACTGTATATGGTTCTCCATCACAAATTAGTTTCCTTTACCAAAGAAGTAATACATGAAATGTGGGCATGTATTAAGCAGCAATTAATTACTTCAATCTGTTATCTAAAATGAGCTGATTGGATAGCTCAGTGGTTTAGGTATCTGTGGAGTCAGAGGCTGGGAATTCAAACCCCAAGTCTGCTTCCTAGGAAGAGGTCCAGCCTGTGTGGCCTTGGGCAAGCTGCACAGTCCCAGGGTGCCCACAGAAGAAGGGAATGGTAAACCACTTCTGAGTACTCACTACCTCGAAAACCCTAGAAAGGGTCGCTATAAGTTGGGATCGACTTGATGACACATAATTAATTATTATCTGAAATGGGGCATGTATATAGACCCAAGTCATAATTTAAAGAGGAAATACATGTAATGTTTGTTAAATTACATATTGGGTTCCTACTGCTCTTATTTGTCCAGATCTGCTTAGATGGACAAGTCCCATGACATATCTACGATCCATTTCTGACTAAGGAGATTAATATCCAAAATTCCATGATGACTTTTACTGGAGTGGAGTGCCCACATTTAAATGTTTATATATTATGAGGCATGAGCAGCTCTTAATGGGGTAGAGAGGTTCCCCTCCATATTTTGTACATTAGGCTTCCCCAGTGCTTGGTCCATGACCTCTTGTGAGGTAATATGGAAACTCAGTTACATTTCAAAGCTTTCTGATCTGCCCCACAGTTACATTTGTAAATGTCTTTCAGTCTGAAAGACATTTGAAATAATGTCTTTTAAAGTGTAGCACACAGAAACCTATGACAGAAAACCTGAACCTGGTTCCTCATTCTTTCCTTATTGGTGTGTATGTGTGCCTGAGTTTTATTTTTTAATAAACGTGTGTCTGAGTTTTGTTTTGGTATGAATATGGCTCTTCAGATGCTGGTGACAGAATCATACAATTGGGCAGAATATGATAGGCCTATAGATCTCATCTGTCACAAAAACATACTGGAGTGAAAATATATTACAACAGTGGTGACTGGTGTCTGGTGTAGTTGGTGGGGTGAAAGCACAACATTGGTAGACAGAGAGCAGAGCCAGTGGGAAGAGGAAGTACAGACCTGCAGACAAGCAAGCAAGCACTCATAGAGGGAAATAGTGGAAAGGAAACATGGGAGAAGTCTTGCCCCTCCAGCTCTGGAAAGGAAATAGGCAGAAGTGCAGATGATCTGGGGTTAATCTGAGCATAAGATGGGGCATTACCCTGATCGCACTGATGGACAAGTCTCCATTGCACTACCATGTTGCATAAGGGACAAGTGGGTCAGGTGTTTTCCTTCCTTGCATTGGCTTCTTAACTGAAATAGATGACAGTTATTTAGCCTAATTTGAATCTGCAACAAATATTACTTGTAATTTGATTCGAACTGTAGCAACCAGGACTCTTCTGTGAAGGAATTCCATTTTTCTGCTTAAGATGAACAAGGTGTTATGTTTTTTAAACCAGAGCTAAAAATGCTACCAAAATAAATTTTGGAGATTGACATTGGTTTGCTAATTTTGTATGGTGTCTTCTTCTGAGCATTGTTATATCGTAAGAACCATCACACCCCATGTCACTGGAAGTCTTATGCAACTCCCTGTTTGGCTTGCAAGATGTGGCTTTACTTCTGCAACCATAAGGACTAGAGGCAAACAACAAGCATGGTGAATTTCTCACTGTGTTAATTTTGTTCTAGTTACAAGGTCTGCAGTATGCTAACAGAACACACAGGCTTGTCTTTACCTTCTGGTCTACCTGACATGGGTCATGGTCCTGTTAGAGCCATTGCAACATTGACATGTTGGGGGTATTCCATTTGAATACTTCTGATGAAACCATATGTTAAGATTGTTGGCATGGATGTGAAAGAATCTTTTGCTACTGCCTGCTATACAGAAGTTTGTTTGGCATTTTGTACACATGTATAGCATATGCACTATTGTAATAAACACGTATGGTACAAGCAGAAGGCATTGCACATCTGTATATATTTTTGTGTAATGTTCAAAAATATTGCGAAAAATCTGTTCAGCACATCTCTTTGCTATAAAATGAAAGAAAAGCTTTATACAACTTCTAGTGGAACTTCCAGGCAATATATGATATAGCGCTACAGCATCTGCTTTTCCTGTTATATTTCCTAAAGGAATGAATGTCAAATTCCAGCACAGAATAAATTTGTGGCTTCTATTGTTTTAATCGTACTCTTACACAACCATTTGAAAGAGCAGTTCTGCTAGTACTACATTTTATTGAAAGCATTTCACATGATATTCTTCAGAAACAAAGAAAAGTTACTTAATTTATCATGGGAAAACAAATTATGACATAACATAACATACAAACATTATTTGTAAAGGATATTTTGCATTGACTGTTTCTAAGGGAGCTGCCATCCAGGGCCATCACTGGGAAATATTCCAGAAAATCCAGGAAGCAAAGGTGAAAGAGGTAGGATTTTAAAATTTCAGGAGTATATGGAATGTACGTCCACATACTGTTAAGAGAAATGAGTTTAAATATATTAGCATGGGGAAGGTAGGAATAGAGGAGGTGGAAAGCATAGATTTGAGTAAGAGTTTGTAAAATTCTGACTTTGTAGATACTTCTAAAGCTAGCATGCAAATGTAGATAGTTTTTGTTTGTTTGTTTCCAGTTCATGCTGCCCCTTCTGTGTTTTCACAGCTTGTGTCTGGGCTGCTAGAATCAAATTATGATTCTATTTATTTCAGAAGTTGGGAGTTCGATTCCCCACTATGCCTGCTTGGCAGGGGCTGGACTTGATGATCCATTGGTTCCCTTCCAGCTCTGCAGTTCTAAGATTATTATCATAAAATTATTATTATTTCTGTAAATCAATGAAATATCACATAGTGTTCATGAAACAGTCAATGAGTTTATTGAGATGTCAACAGCAGGAGCTTTCTGTGTTCATGACAAGAGAGCAGCTGAGTCTTCCATCTTTTCTAGTGTGGGGAACATTTAAAGCAGTTTCATTTAAGTGATCAATACATTTCTATATTTATAAGCCTAATCAAGGCACATCTGCTTTCATGCTTAAGTACAGTTCAATAAAAGAGAAGCATAATCAAAATTGTTAACGTCGTAACATTGATTTTTGTTTGTTCTGTCTGTTATTCAGAGCCCAAAATAATTAAAAATTTCCTTTTTTATCACTGCAGCCTGACACAAAATCATTTATTTAGAAATCACTCCTTTCTCAGTAGGCAGATGCTTTGTTAAACTGTAAATACTGTCACTCTTCAGATTGTCTACGTGAAATCCCAGCGCTGCCTTTTACTCCTCCATCACCTGCATACCATTAGTACCTTTGGCCAACTATCCTGTCAGCATTCCTGTACCAGTATTCCTTCCTTACTTTGCAAAGAGGGGAGAAGTTTCTCTTAACATCTTCCAGGCCAGGAGTGTGTGAGTTTGCTGAAAGACGTCTAGCAGTTTTGTGTGTGCTTGTTGCTGCCTTTGCTTCTTCTAAAGAACTTTACCCTACTGGACCAACACTTCTCTGCAGGACTAGCCTAGGGTTGCCATACTCCAATTCTCCAAATCCAGGTAGCCCAATCTGCATATCATACAAATTGGTATGATATGCTAATCAGTGTGGATTTTTTGTATGATGCAAATTAAGCATATTAACTGTTGCTCCTCCCCCACCCCCCATTTACTTGTCGGGGAATCATTTATACAGTAACTACTGATCTGAAGGCGCCAGTATAGTATAATGGTAAGAGTGCTAGATCTGATAGAGGGAGATGCAAATTCAATTCTCTGCTTAGCCACACAGCTTATTTGGCCTTCTTAGGCCAGTCATACTTCTCTGTCAAACCTACCTTTCAGGGTGATCTTCAGAACAAAATGGGAGGAGGGGGGAAGAATCATGTGTTGCACATAAATAAATAATGATATTTTGCCACACACATTTGATTTCCAACTGTACATTTCCTCAGGACAGCACCTAACTAAGCTCTCAGCCAAGCTCCCAGAAACATGGAGTGAGAGGGATCATAGACTCACATGTAGAGCTGGAAAGAACCACAAGGGTTGACGAACCAAACACCTGACAATGCAGTAAGCTGTATACTGTCAGAGCTTTGGGGAGTTCCTTTTTCTAGACTACAATACCTATAATCCTCCAGTCTGCATTCTTTTCTTTGGCTTAATTGCTTTCAATGCACTGTTTCTGTAGAAACTGTATAGGAACCTCTGAGTGCTCAACATATATATCTCTGTAAAAGTCTGTGAAACCATGGATTTTACCTTTCCATATAAGCCTTCCTAGGTTTTAACTTTTTTTGCGGGAAGCTTGTCTTTCAGTGCCACCATCCTGACCATCACGTTTGGTGAGGATACAAGAGGGGGTCTTCTCAGTGGCTACCCCTGATTGTATAGCCTTCCTATGGGAGGTGAGCTTTGCCCCCTCCCATCTGTCCTTCTGTTGGCAAGGAAACACCTTACGTTTATGCAGGCTTTTAAATGAATTGTGAGAAAGTGAGAAAGTGTTTTTATTGTGGTATACTGTGCATTTTTACCAATTCTCTCTCTCTCTCTCTCTGTGTGTGTGTTTAAGTCATTTAGACTAGTGGTCTTATTCAATGTTATATGATTAATTGTTTTTTTTAACACCATAACTCACTGTTCTTGTTGGTTTACTTGTATATGCTTTTTAATTTCTTTTTAGCTGCCCTGGGTCCCTAACCATAGGAGAAAGGCAGAATAGAAATGAAATGAAATGAATAAATCAACTCTTTCTGCAGAAGTTCGAGCATTTTGCCAGTTCTGCTTAAGAACACACTGGTTGCTTTGAGCACCTCATGATTCTACAATTACAACAATCATGAGGAGGTGCACAGCTGGAAGGAAAGGGAGATGGCAGCTGAGGAGCAGCAGGAAACTGCAAAGACGGAGAAAACAGTAGTGGTTCTCTTGCCTCAAGAATTGGGATACATGTGTCCATGTATTCTAGTCACAGGTTTACAGAACACAGTGCACATAAATATCCTATCAATAGGCAAATGGCTAATTTTAAATGTAAGAGGGCTACCATTCCCTTCTTCTGTAGGCACTCTGACTATGCAGTTGTCATGTTTTTGCATTCCATGATTTTGGTCCTCCCTTGATGTCCAACATTACACACTGTGTATATAAACCTGAGTGGTGTTCTCTATGTGTTAAAAGAGGTGGATTGTAACCCACAAAAACAAGTTCTAAAATAAAACCATTAGTCTCAAAGATGCCAGAATACTTTTTTTGTTTTGTTTTGTTACACATGCTGAGACAGACTAGCACAGCTACCTCTCTTTGAATATCATGTCCAGGCATTCCATGCTGTTCATCGACTGTCTGTTAGACATGGGCTATTCATATTTGTATCCCTGAGGATATGAATAGGAATCGCAGCACCATAGGTGCCACGGGCGCCCATTCCCTCCCCCCAGAACTGGCCGGTCCACTCACCATTTGCTGTGTGGCGCTTGGCTCCATCGTCATTATTGTGCCAATTGCGGAAGGAGTCTGGCTGGCTCTTCCTCTCCTCCCCATGCAGTCAACCACTCATCAGATGAGTGGGGAGACTCACTATCCCGTCTCCACTCTGAAGTGGTCAGCTGCGCCGGGGAGGCAGGGAAGAGCTGGCTGGGTTACTTCCATGATTATTATGATGACAACAACAGAGCTGGGCGCCGCATGGCAAATGGTGAGTGGACTGGCCAGTTCTGGGGGGAGGGAACACACCTCTGTGGCACCTGTGGTGCCACTATTCATATTTGTATCCCTAGGGATACGAATATGAATAGTCCATGTCTCCTATCTGTCCATCATCAAGTCTTGGCTCTCAGGAAGGATTTTCCTCTTTGCTTCTGCATATGCAAAGCTGTTACTAATGGGATCCAATAAACACTGGAGTAGAGATGGGCATGAACCATTGAACCAGTGGTTCATGCCCATCTCTGCACTGGAATGAAAATCAATACTTAGGAGAGGCATATAGAACGTGAGGCAGAATGTGTGTCACATTTCTCCTGCTTTTGTTGTTATTCAGTACCAAACAAATCTCTACTTCTGGATTTGCATTTGTTCCTATCTGATTGATTGTGAATTTCAGTTGTGGGTTGTGGTAACCTAGACTCTCCTAAGAAGCTCCAAGGAATTGTGGCAATCAACTCATAAAATGCATTGTAATCTAGATGGCTGCAACTTGGGTCAAGCAAGCACATTCCTCATTTAATATCTTTGTACTCAAATATGCAGTTGATCCTAAATACATTAAACACGGTTCAACATATCAAGATGATATAAGCATTCCTGTGGTATTTGACATCTGACAGCTTTCTGTATATGTGGTTCACTGCTTAGATTGGATTAATTAGCAATGTAATTGAAAACATATACATTTAATTTATGTTACAGTCTGATTTCTTGCTAACCAGACTTTTGCTTTATGCCCATTTCACTATTAACTTAGGATCCTGACATTTATGGGCAATTCACTTCTTTCTTTTTTTTAATGTGCTTTTCAAATCTTCAAAGGAATTATTTATGTAGCATTTTAGGATCTGTGACTGGTAAAAGCTTTGTAAGTAGTGGTTGTTACGAGCTCAATAGATGCTGACTAAGGGCAGATATTTTGGTAAACATGTTGCATGAACTTAATGATAGGAGATGGTGGATGTCTCTTTGGCTGTAGGCTGAAAAAACTGCTCTCCATGACCTTTAAATGACTTTAACTAAAAAAGAAAAAAAACCTTGTCTCATTACTTTGAAGATCTGAGGAAATCATAGACAAAATTTTAGAAGGGACTCTTTTTTTAGAGAGAAACCCATAAGATTCCAGTCTTAATAGGCAATCCCCTGCTTTATCCCAAGAATACTGACTCCATTTCTATTCAAACTTTAATATGAGAATGTACATAGTATGTGCTTAACAGTTAGTTTTGTTGCTCCTGTGAGCAGCTGCTAGAAACAGATTCCCATGGCGTATTTCAGCAAGGAAGTTCCAAGTCTTTGCAGTTTAACTTTCTGTTTAGAGAAAAACTGTACAGATACTGAGCCTCCATTGTGTTTTTTTTTTTAAGTGCTTGACCCAAGAGACACATTGAAGGATTCTGTCTTTCAGTTCTGTCTAGACTATTTTAAATCAATCGATCAATAAAAATACAAGGGGGGTTTCATGGAACCAGTTTATATTTGGCTTGTCACATGATTAAATTACACCAGTTTCCAAAAACATACATAGTTTTGGGGGCTGCAGAGGTTATTCCCTTAAAAATAAACCCACCATGAATAGTTTCTGTAGTAATTTTCTGTGACTTAAAAAACTTGCTGATTGTTATTACTTTTCATAGAAATACTGGGCCCCCTTTATAAAAGTGAACAAAGTGGAAGGGAAGCTGCTGTCCTTTACTCAGGAGCATTAAACTCTGACAGTCAGTGGAAGGTAAGGCCCATGATCCTTATTGTAACCTGAAGGCTGAAAGTTTATTTGAGCTTGTGGCCTAGGTCAATGTCATGGGGAGGAGGGGCACAAAAATACTTGTGTCTCTCTGTGTTTGTTTTCTAAACATATCTATATATATTCTCTCGTTTTGGATTCTTTTCAGTATCATGACTGTGGAAATGTTCAGCCACACTTCTTCATGTTGTTTCTCTTCTTATTGCTTGAAGTTGGAGGTCAGCATGGCTATTCTGACTTTGGATAAAGCTGCTCTAAACAATGATGTTGTATCCCATCCAAATCAGTCTCCAGGCTTTTTCAGACAATAAGATCTTCTCCTTCCAGTACTTCCCCCTCCATTTATTTTACTTGAATGATCAGCTGTAACAATCTGTATTTTCCATTTCTCAGTCCCTCTGCTAAGACATACCCTGTTTCCCTGAAAATAAGACCTAACCTGAAAATAAGCCCTTGTATGATTTTTCAGGATGCTCGTAATATAAGTCTTACCCCCAAAATAGGCCCCAGTTAAGTGAAATCCTGCCCTCCACCATTGTGCAGCAACCAGAAGAAGATGACATGACTGCATTTGAATAAATGTAGATTGTTGTACATGAAAAAAATAAAACATCCCCTGAAAATAAGCCCTGATGCGTTTTTTTGGAGCAAAAATTAATATAAGAACCTGTCTTGTTTTCGGGAAAACATAGTATATTTCTTAACATGTAAGGAAGACAGCTATTCTGCAGGCATATTGAATGTGGGCTTAGACAGGTTCTTCATTTCAGATTTAGTGAGTTTTGGGGAAGCCTAATTTGGTGGTCCAAACCCTTTGTTGGCCAAAGATGGTGTTGAATTAGAAGACAACTTGGGATCAGAACTGACCTAGATGTAATTGTTTAGGGGAATTGAAGCATAGCTTTTAATATCTTCTTTATCCACACCCCACACCATTTGAAAAATGCTCTCTTTCTCTTCCCAAAGCAAGACAGTGCATATTCTTTAGGATATCTGGCAGATGGTTGCTACTATTCTGCTCCCAAACATTGCCAGGACATCCTTACACAGTGCAACCGATGTCAACTATTGTGGCTAGCAACCAGCCACCCTAAGGCCTATTCTCTCTCTCTTTTGCCATATTTCAAACTGTGGAGGGGGCACATTTAAAGATTTCAAGACAGCTCCCCTACCCCATAAAATAGACAAAATGATCAGCCCACTTCTTAACTCTAAAATAACAGGGAGTACCTTTAGATTCAGTCTTAGTATATATCTAAGTTTGAAAAAAGGTTGCTTTTGGTGATTGGGTACTATGGGTGGGTCCCATGAATCACAGGGAAATGGAAATTCAGTCCCCTGCCAGGGGACACTCTCTGAAGTCCGCCTGGGCTATGACCAGCCTTAAATCTTGGGTTGGAGAAAGACGCAAGAAGGCCCCCCCAAGATTGGCTGGCTGGGGCACACTTGGCAAGGAACAGCAGAGCCCTAGGGCTGAGGGGCTCATTCTGTCAGGGCTGGGGAGGCAGCCTGAACAGACCACCTGCTCTGTGATCCAGGTTGTGCACTACTTCGGGCCCTGTTGCATGTTGTTGTTAAGTGCTGTGAAGTCAGAAATGATTTATAGTGACCCTAATAGGGCTTTCAAGGTAAGTGAGATATTTAAGGAGTGGTTTTACCAGTCCCACCTCCCTAGTGAGTTTCCATGGCAGAGTCCCGGGGATTCAGACCCAGGTTTTCTGAGTCCTAGTCTGTCCCTCTATCCACTACACTGCTTCAGGATAGGAGAATTAAATAGCTCAGTAAGCTGTATCCCTTTTCACCCCATTTCCTGTGTCTCACCTTTTTATTCCTGGCTGTGGGCAAGGATCCCAAAGCATGCATGTTTACCTCTTAAGAGTAACACTGGAGAGGAAAAACTGTTACCTTCACCGAAATATTTTTGCCTTCCTTTTGGCTTTTCTGCTGTTAAAACTGTTGTAGACTTTATATCTTCTTTGCAGTGTTTCTCAAGTGAAAGGGGGGCATCATGTGACTAATCAGTTCCTCTGATGTTTTTTCTCACTCCTTGTTCTCTCCCTGGCAAGCTCTGCATTAATGTGACATTTTAGCATGGTCACAGTGGAGATAGGGGAACAGTTGTAGGAGAAAAGCTGATGTGTAAGCAGCTGCATGCATGCATGCTTTTGCATGACTGGGACGTCCTTTATTGCTGGGATCCAGATGGTGCAGAAACTTAAATGAGACAGGAATTCTTTGCATGTAGGCTTTTCTTCTGGAGATGACTTTGCTAACATATGGATGTTTTCAGTGTGTGTATGGCTGCCACGGAGGGCAAAACCAAGTGAATCCTTCTGCTACTCATTCCTCACTTTATTTTGGCTTTATGCAGGTTACCAATGACATAAGCTAATGCTACCTACCAAAACAGGGAAGAATAAAGCAACCCAATGCATTAAAAAAATTCTATATTTTTCTCTGGCCTATTCAGAATGATCAACTCTGTCACAGCCTTTATTTCAGTTAGACTCAAGTAGAATTCTTACTGATTCACCCACTCTGGCCTATTTAGTGCTGCCAACACAGCAGTTTACCCACTATATTTAACATTTTAAGTGCATTCACTGGGGTTAATTTCTTTCTTGCATTCCATTTTGAATGGCATTTCTCCCCTTCACAGTGGTTTGTTTAATTGGGCAGCAAACTGGGAAAATAATACTTCTTCAGATGCTAAACCCACAGGCAGCAGCAAGTGCTGGACAATAAGATGAATTCATGTGATATCTGAGTCATTCACAAGAACCTGATGCCAGAACTGATTGCATGCTCTCTGGCCTAGCCACACCTCCTCCCTTCAAGGGTAGAGAGTGGAAAGAGAAGACCAGTTTCTATCCAAATATCTTCAGTTTTCATTCCTCACATACATGTGTCTCATCTCTTCATTGTTATGCTATGTTAGGTGCCATCAAATTGAATCCAACTTAGGGTGACCTTAATAGGGTGTTTAGAGTATGTGAGATCTTTACAAAGTGGTTTTACCAGTATTTCCCCCACTCAGTTTCCATTACTGAGTCGGAATTTGAACCCATGTCTCCCAAGTCCTAACCTGTCACTGTATCCAGTACACCACACTGGCTGTCCAATATGTTCAACAGGAAACTTCAACCCAGTTTTCTCTTGGAAGTCCATCTTGGCCAAAAAAATGTAAGGCCCAAGAAATTCCTCACTTCCCTGTTCACATTTTCATCTGCCAGAAAGCGGAGGAAGCAACAAGAGGGCCAGATATTATGGCTGGAGACCTTACCAGCAGAAAAGAGCAGGTCAGTGAGGTGGAAATAGTGGGGAATTTTGGGTGGAAGCAATTGTGCCCTCTTTGGATTTGTATACTGAGGAAAGGAAATGATGAGAGAAGTAGAACACTCTAGACCAAGAAGGATGATTTCAGCATGTTTAAGGAAATACTGGGTCACATTCCATAGTTAGAAATACTCTAGGTTAAGGGAATAATCAAAGGATCTTAAATGTCAGATCACAATAAGAAGTCATTCTTATAAGGAAAAAAAAAGGAAGGCAACCAAAGAAACCAGGGTGACTGCATCAGAACCTTTCATATGAGCTGAGATTTAAAAGGGGACATGCAAAGGAAATAAGCACACAATATTTGTACAGATAAAGTTGGCAGGGCTAAAACTGCTAATGAGCTCAGACTTCCAAAAGGGGTTAAAGATAACAAAAAGGAGCTTTCTTACTTTGCTTAGAGCAAGAGAAATAAGGGAAAGGTAGAATAGGAAAAAAAAAACCCCGATGGATGACACAGAAACATCTGAACTGCTGATCACCTACTTTGCCCGTGTCTTCCTCCAAAAGTAAAACAGTGATCAGCCTAATGGACGTGGAGTAAAGGAGGCAGTGAAGGGGAAATCTCACTTATCTGCCTAAGATAAGTAAAGAGGTAATATGCTACTTTAAATGAAATCAAATCTGCAGGGACAAATGAGCTACTGTATATCCAAGAGTATTAAAGGAACTTTCAGGTGAAATTTCAGAGCCCCTGCTTGTAATCTCTGCAAATTATTGGAGAACGGGTGAGGTCCTTGAAGAGTTGGAGGTGGCCAAATGTCCTTGTCTTTGAAAAGAGGAAAAAAGAAGGTTTGGGCAACTACTCAGCTTAACACTGATACTAGGAAAGGTTCTAGAACAGATAATTAAACAGTCAATCTATAAGCACATAGAAAAGAACATTGCGGTTTCTAAGACCCAATGTGTTTCCCAGAAGCAAGTCATGCCACTCTAATAGTACCTCTTTTTTTGATAAGTTCAGAAGCATGGTAGATGAAAGGATATGCTGTGGATGTAGAGCATCTTAATCTCTGCAATGCTTTTGACAAGGTTCCTCACTATATTCTCTTGGTCAAGTTGGTAAAATGTGGGCTAGATGTGCCTACTTTTGGGTAGATTTGTAGCTGGTTAAAGTGTTTTATCAAAAGATTGCTTATCAGTCATTCTTCATTCTCTTGGACAGAAGTGATAAGTGGGGTTCCACAGAGTTCAGTCAATGTGTTGGTATTGTTCAACATATTTATTAATTATTTGAATGGAGTGTATAGGGAATGATCAATCAATTTGCAGATGACACCAAATGGGGAAGGTAGTTAATACTTCAGAAGATAGAATCAGGATGTGAGATGTCCTTAACAGATTGGAGAACTAGGCAAAAACAAAGAAAATGAGTTTCAACAATATAAAATGTGTTCTTTTGCATTCAGGCAGGGGGGGAAGTCAAATATAGGCTGAATGACAGTTGACTGGACAGTAATACATGTGAGAAAGATCTGTAGCTCTTAGCAGAACAGAAGTGAAACATGAGTCAACAATGTGTAGCAACAACAACAACAACAAAAAGAGAGGAAATATGACACTATGGCATTGATTCTATGACTTCTGATACTGTGTGTCCAGGTCAACAGAAGTACAGTGTCTAGATATAGTGAACACTCTATTCTTCTTTGGTCAGGCTCATCTGGAATAAAATATTTAGTTCTTGACACCACAAATTTTGAGAAGATGGATCCCAAGCTGGAACTTGTGTAGAGAATGGTAGCCAAGATGGAAAGCCAACCCTATGAAGTACAACTGAAGGAGTTGGGTATGTTTTGCCTGGGAAAGAGAAGACTGAAAGGCACTATGAAAGCCATCTTTTAATATTTGAAAGGCTGCCATATGGAAGATGGAACAAGCTTGTTTTCTGAACATCCAGAAGGTAGAACCAAGACAAGAGATTCAAGCTGCAAGGAGGAGTTCTCAACATTGAGAAGGGAGCAAGACTTTATGATAGTTAACAACAGAACGGAATATATTGGGATGTAGTAGACTCTCCTTCACTGGAGGTTTCTAAACAGGAGTTGGGTGGCCATCTGTCAGGAATACTTTAACTGCAGATTTCTTGCCTTAGCAGACAACTGGACTCAGTGACCATTAACGTTCCTGCCAGTTTTGTGGTTTTAGGATTATATGATTCCATGATCTTTATTGCAAAGGTGTGAGGCCTGATGTCTAACTGATGGCACACCAAAAAACGACTACAGTGTATAGTCATTTCTAAACCATGTTTGGATTACATAATTTATGGGGGGAAAACTTTGCTCAAAACCCTCAATCTTAGTTACACTGGAAGAAGTGTGGTGGTAAAACCCCAAGTGATGCATTGCCATTAGTTAACAAGTTGCCACTTGTATCCTTTGTCCCACAACAACTGACATGACTATTGCATGACCAAGGGTAGAAAGAGTGACTTGCTAACTACTGGCAATTTGCTACTGCAGTTTGCCTCTTTGCACTTAGGCTGACATAATTAATCAACAGGATTTTGGTCGTTGTTGGATGCTCCAGAAATATAACAAAGGTCAAATGTTCAGATATTTTGGCCAGTACCCTGTTCCTTGTCCCAACCACAGTAGATCGATTGACTCTATAGAATTCACATAAATAAATTACAGTAGAGTAATTGATTCAATGAGTGCTCTCTTAGTTGGGACTAGCAAGAGGGCTCTGACCTTTCTGTATGGGCGGCTATGTGCACGTTTCTCTGGGAATGAAATGGTAGCGGTATAGTAGTGTGATCATCAGGAGCACCAAACACTAGCCAAATGATTTAATCTAACGATTTTGACCCACATATTTTGCAGATGATTTTCTATTGGAGTCTTAGAAGTGCAACAGCCAAACAGTTAAAAAAAAGTTGCAAAGCCATCATCATGCTGGATGTTTTGTTTTTGCTTTTTAAGGAGCTTTCAGAAGTGCCAGGTTATTTTTGGCAGTGTGAGATCTAAAGATCTAATCCTTCATTTTAAGTACAACATGCAGCAAATAGTTTAGAAATGTTTACATTTGCTTTTTATCAGGCAAGGTTTGTCGGACCACGGAGAGGCATCAGGATGTCACATTTTATTTTGCTCTACGAGCATTTGCTAATTCCCCTTCCTGGAACCCACCCATCAGAAGGACAGGGAATCTATAGTGCATGACTATCATATAGCTTGAACAGCTATATGCCTAAGTATATAAACCATATATGGAGAGACTACGTTGGAAAACACATTCTAAATTGTTGTTTGAAAGTAAGCAGAACGTGGGAGAGTTACCTTTTTGGACTACAGTTTTCAAAATCCCCCAACCAGCACAAAATCATTTTTATTACCAAGACAAATAAGAATCTTTGTTGATATGAGTGGGAACATGAATTACATGAATGAATGCAGCTGGCAAAGTGATAGCACAAAACTATCCAAGCGAGTCTATTGGGTGGCTGACACCCTCCAGTGAACATCTGTTCCCTCAAGAGTCATTAAATATCAGCATTTTCCAAACTGGTAGAAAATCTTATTTGAACTTGATGTTAATTGTCGGAGTTAAATAGAAACACAGAGTTCTGATTCAACAAATCATAAAAATACCATGGATTCAAATGAATGTTATATATAGTGTATATATTGCAATGCTTTAAGACTGTTAGGTTCCTAAGATTTTATTGATTATATTGTCGTGGTAGTTGTTATGTGCTAAAAGCATTATTGGCTTTTCCAGAGAATCTTGCCTTCTCATGATGTGGCCAAAACATGACAACCTTAATTTTGTCATTTTTGCTTCCAGAGAAATTTCAGGTTTGATATGATCTAGGATTAATTTGTTTGCCTTTCCAGTGGTCCAGGGTATCCACAAAGCCCTCCTTCAGCATCGTACTTCAAATAAATCAGTGTTTTCCTGTCGGCTTACTTTACTTTCCAACTTTCACACTCCTTGGGAATGAAATAGTGTGCGTGATCTTGGCCTTGGTCTCCAGTAACGCATCTTTATACTTGATTGCTTTTTCTAGTTCCTTCATTCCTGTCCTTCTGAGTCTCCGTCTTCTGATTCCTTGCCTATAGTCTCCATTTGGATTGATAAGCAGTAGGTTTGTTTAAATGAATAGAATTAAGTCTGTCACTTGACTCTGCATACTCAGGGCTTATCTTTATTGAAGGAAATATGACATAAGTGTTCTAGTTAAGTAGTAAAGTAATAGAACCCATAATTCCAATAAATATTGAGGCTGTCACTCGCCAACCTGGGTGTATAATGTCTCTTCTTTTCTTACAGATGATCATTAATGATCCTTGAAGTTAGCTGAAAAGCAGCTTGTATTCAATGGCATTTGTCTCATTTTCTCATAACAGCTGCATAAAACAAGGTTGCTTAGGTATCAGTGTCTGTTTATTAATGTTAATTAACCAGTGACTTGAGCTCCGATATTTATTAGTTTGCTAACCTTTTCTTGAACAGTACCATTAAATACCGTCATACTGTTGTCTACAGATAAAAACTGAAATGAAACAGGCAGATTAAAATGCTTTCCACTACATTTGTTTTAGTGTTTGAAGGTTAATGTCTAGTTTCCGTAAGAATATAATTGCCTTCTTTGCTTAGATGGGTGGCAGTTTCCCAATACTTTGCAACTGCCACATAAATCTATTGACATCCCTATATTGTACTTAATTTGGTTTTAGACCCCTTGAAAGACAAGTGGTTTCTTTTAAATGTTTATTAGGTAATGCCCTACATAGTATTTTTCATATAGCCTTTGTATTTTCAAGGAGTAATTCATCATATGATAAAGACATTTAAAAACTTATTTATGATATGTTTTTCTATAGCAGTTCAGAATCTAAAACACAGGGGATGAGAATTTGATTTTGCTTCCAGAATGCACTCTATTTTTCTCATTATGGGTGTCCAGAATAACTGAGGGAGCCAACATTGTGGAGTAGATTAAGTGAAAGACTAAGACTCAGGAGATCTGGGTTCAAATCCCTACTTGGCCATGGAAACTCATTGGGTATGTGTGTGGCACTGGTAGAGCCACTCCTTAAACATCTCAAATACCTTGAGAATCTTCTTCTTTAACAACAACAACAATAGTAAAACTAAAACTAAAACTACTACTACTACTACTACTACTACTACTACTAATAATAATAATAATAATAATTTTGTGCCATCAAGTCAATTCTGACTTATGGTGACCCTTTTCAGGGTTCCCTAAGTAGAGAGTACCAGAAGTAGCTTACCATTCCCTTCCTCTGGGGACATCCTGAGACTGTGCAATTTGCCCAAGGCCACATAGACTGGCTTTTCTGGAATGCGCAGCAGGAATAGAACTCCCAACCTACCTAACTCATTGAGCTATCCAGGCAGCTCGAGAAACTTATTAGTTATTTCATTAGGGTCACCATAAGTGGGATACAAGTTTACAGCACATGATGTTCACATGGCATAAATGAGGTTAAATTGCAAGCACAAAATGCACACCTGTAACTTGTCAGTCATTTCCCCGCCCCCAGTGACTGGCTGGAAAATTTTCATATACCAACAGCTAATTTTCCCTTTAAATTTGAAGAGTTTCGCACTTTTGAAAGGGGGCAGCCTCTCCCTCCCCAAACCTTTGAATTCTGTTTCATCTAAAGGAGTACAAAGCTAGCTAGCTTACAAGGATATGTGTGTGTGTGGGTAATGTGAGTTACCAAAATTGGGTTCTTGATCTCGAAAGCTGAGCTTACATCTGACATCTGCATTTGGAAATGAATGTTCACTTCCAAATTAAAAAAAAAACCTGTTGACTGCTACTGCTGCAACATTTTGCGATAGAGATGCTAACAGAAAAAAATGGTTAAAGCTGTGCAAATAGATGAGGTAGAAATCTGAGGGAGATAATCAGGATCCAATGCTGGCAGAACACTCATGAAACTCCCAGGCTGTATTTCAGTGTGTGATGGACAAATCTGTCAATTTCTCATTTTCTCTTTCTCATTTTTTCAACTCTATCTTTGTTTCAGACTTTGACAACTTTCTCAAGCTTAATTTCCATTTGTCTGATATTTGAGAAAATTCTAAATTTGCATGAAAATTGCACACATTTCTATACACTTTCCCCTTAATACATGCATTTCAAGTTGATTTTTTTGCCTAATATAGGCTTTTTTTTTGCTTTCAGAAGAATCTTTTACAAATACTTGCATTTTTGTGTGATTTGCCCATAAGGTACATTTATTTATTTTTATTTATTTATTTATTCGATTTCTATCCCACCCTTTTAGACAAAGTCTACTCCGGGTGGGTTCCATTAAACATTATAAACTAAAACAGTTAAAAACAATTCAAAACAATAGTGATTAGTAATGCTCAAGATGGGAAAACAGAAAATTATAATAAGAATAAGAATAAAGTCAAGTATTGACAGGAGGGAAGGCCTGCCTGAAGAGCCAAGTTTTTAATTGGCTCTTAAAAACACCCAGCGAGGGAGCCAGGCGGATCACTGATGGGAGGCTATTCCATAGCCGAGGGGCCACTGCCGAGAAGGCCCGGTTTCTTGTTCTTTCATACTTTCATACATACTTTCATATGTGTTTTTATGGGAAACTAATTTTAAAGCATAACAATGTTTCACCTTGTGCATTCTTTTTAGAGTGCAATACTAGGCAAGTTCATATTTATGTGAACAAAATGAATTTTCATCACCAAGTTTAAACATATCTGAGCTGATGATATAGGCCAAAATCCTCTTACAAGAAGAGTAACTTTTGGACACAAATTGCCCCAAGTTAAAAAAAGGTACTATAGACATTATCAGTTTTACACTGAGCATCCACCTCTCTCTCTCTTGGATGAATAAGCCCCCATCAACTGGTCCCCCAGGAGCAGAGGTTTCATCACAGCTTTTGATCAATATTTTCTAATATGGATACAAGAATGGATCTTGTAGATCCTCTTGGCTGCTGATATTGGTATCATCAACATTCAGGGTGGCCTTTGCTATGTAAAGCTTGAAATCTCTTTTCCTGCTGGCAAGAAGGGCACAATATTCCAAAGCCACTTCCTCTCATTTTGGACAACTTACTTGCATTTTGAGTTGGGAATATAGAAGCAATATCCTGCATTCATGAACTGGAGGTTTGTTTGTTTGTTTTTTGAAGCATTGAATTCACTATTTCAACTTGCAGAACCAAATTTTAAGAATTATTTCAAGCAGTTGCTCTCAGAACAAACCAAACTTGAAGCTGGAATTGTCACAACATCTTGTATCCTGGCTGGAAACTTAACTTTTCAGAAAGGTTGGAATCGCTTCCCAAATTCAAGCTGGTGATTGCCCATTTACAAAATGATGCAAAGGGCATCCCCCCCCCCCAAGTTGATGAAAACAAGCCAGACCAGAAGTTGAAAACACTTGTTTAGTTCTGGTTTACAATACAGAAAATTGTATACTCTCCATGAGGTTAAGTTAAATTGGATGCAGATGTTTTTAAACAATTAAGTGCTGTTCCTAAAGCCTGAATATATAATTACAGGATAGCAGACTAGAAAATGATAATCTCCAAGATATTTTAAAATTCTATACAACATTGTTGTGTGTAACAATACTGCCATACTTTTCTACCCTTCTCTCTGTCTTGTCATGAAATGGCTGTTCCTTTCAGGCATTCAACCATGTATAATGAGTGTGCTTGGGAGGGGGTTGGAGTCTGATCCCCTGATCTAGGCATATTCATCAGACTGCATTTGCAACAAGCTCTCTGCACAAATTATGATGTAGGTCACGGGAAGCGCCTGCCCCTGTGATGCCACCCATCAGCTAAGATTTGCTATTAGTGCAATTACATAGAATTAGAGTTGGAAGTGGCTCCACAGGTAACCTAATCTAAATGCTTTGCTCTAGGGTAGTAAGGAACATTGAGAATTATTTTAAGTGTACATAACAGGCAATAGCTGTCTCCTTGCTTAGCCTCCAGCGTATCCCTTCAATTCCATCCTTAGCTTCAGAATACCACTATTGACCAAATATTTCTAACAGTCCAGTGCCCCTAAGCAATTTACTTTGCTGAACTATCCTCCTTTAGGGGGTGTGTTCTTGTTAGCCCACTTTATTGTGATTTAAATCATGGCTTCTTGTCATTTATATCTTCAGGATTGGATAAGCCACTTCTTTTTAATCTTTGATGACATCCTTTCAGTTATCTAAACATTTCTGTCTTATATTCCCCTCAATCCTTCTTATTTAAACACAACTTTCCTCTAGCCTTTGCTTGTCTTCCATGCCTTTTACTTTCATGTTCTCGACATACTTTTTCTCTGGGTTCCATCCTTTTTTAGTTTTCATTCTTTTAAAACTGATGCCTGGAACAGAATTGTTCAGACGTTTTGTACAAATGTCACGGTAAAGAAAAACTATAGGCATAACATCAGTATCTGAACAATATAGCTATGAAGAATTAACATATCACTTTTCATTCAGATAATAGGTATGTGAACAGTACAATGAGAAGTAATAGCTGGTAGTCGCTTCAATTGATTGCTGCTAAGCTAGGCTCGAAAATATGTAGAATTTCTTGAAGAAATATTTTATTACCTACTTGGAAGATGGTTCACAGCTAAACTACCATAACCACATTGGTAAAGCTATTGATGATGTAATCCAAAATAATTCAACAATGAATGTACCTTTTAATCCTGCAATTTAAACTACTCCTGCAAAAGCAACATAACAGTGCTTGTGAAATATGTCATATCAATTTCCAGCTGAGTCCTCCTTGTCTATCTGTGAAGACACAAATATGTTTGCAACTAACCTTGTCCCTCAAGATTGCTTGGGCCCAACTAGTAGTCAGACTAAGGCTTATGGACAGAAGCATCGTCGATTGACTCTGAGGTGAGGTGTGGTATAACTTATATACAACTTACAACTTATAACTTTTGACTATAATCATAGTCAGTTGTTCCATTGAGTTATGAGCCAAAACATGAACTATACCACTTTAAGATAATGCAGTCACTGTGCTACGTTGAACAGGAAGGCCTCCTTCCACCTGTGAGATCTTGTCCTTTCTCTTGGCTGGAACCAGACATAGCTGGATTAATTGAAAGCTGGAATTCCAACTACTTTTCTTAAGGGAATTTCATCTTCCATACCCCAATGTCCTATCAACAGCTCCGATCTTTTGCTTATCTAGATGTTGCTGCTTCCATCTGGACTCAGTTTGGTGCCCAACTGTACGTATCCCTGTGAGATAGCATAAATCTTATATGTTTATTCAGGAATTTTGACCTCTAAATTTTGATCTCTAATTATAAGCTACCAGCTATCTGCCTGCCAGGATGTCAACATTGCTTGTGCAGAGTAAGACAGAATGAACAAATGCTGAGGCCTGTCAGAAAGTCAGTCAGTCAACCAGTATTGAAAAAGAGAAGGAAAATCAGAGTCAAGAGGACTTGTCAAGAGGAAGCTCAACCAGTTAAATAAGAAAAGTCAGAGGGGATGGAAGAATGGCAGAAGAGACTGAGCCTGTCAGACAGGTGCTATATAAGAAGGAAGTGCTGGTAGTAGGGAGACTTCTGAGGCATTCCTTCAAGACAGCCAACGTTGTGTCTATCAATTGTAAGACATTGAACTCAATAAGCTATGATGTCTTCAGAAAGTGACCAGAAGTTCAACAACTTCTGAACAAACCTGTGAATTTCTGCTGGGGAAGAATTAGTATTAGGGAAGCAGACTATCTTATTAGAGTTATTTTTTTCTTTTTTTAAAAAAAAAGACCCTCTGGTTTATGAATGTGGGATATTGTGCTTCTTTATCCACAGTTCAGAACATCAGGAAAAGGCCTGACACTGCTGCTCAAGAAGGATGCCGAACTTTATGTAGCAAAGGACAGCCTGAATGTTGGTGACACCCATGTCAGTCAAAATGGTCTACAGGATACCGACTTGTGCTCACTACGATTTCTTCTAGGCATTTTGATTACTTTGTGACTCCAAGCAATAAATACCAAGAGAACTTGTTGAAAAACAGCCCTGAAAATTACTTTGTCTTGAGGTGAGAAGTGGCTAACTGATGAAAAAAAGGAGATCTTCCCCCTTCTTAGTGGATCTTTGTAAAAGGTAGTGAACACAAGAGGCTATCCTGTAGACCAGTGGTTCCCAAATATGTGCTGCAGTGCCACGGAGTGCCACCAAATCTAGCCAGAATTGCTGCAGAATCTTCTGAACTGTTGAGAATTCTGCAACATCCCAGATAGGTTTGGTGGGAACCACTGCTGTACACCATCTTGATTGCTGGTCAGGACAGTTTAAAAGTTATATTTTTGTTTTGTTTTGTCTGCCCTCATGTTTATAATTGCTTTATAGAATGTTGATTTGCTCAGCCAGTACAAGATGCATACAATAATGTATTGTTTCTTTCACAGATTCTGATTGTAGTTGAACTGTCACTCAAAACCTTTCAGTGGCACCCTTGACAAAGTTCTATTGCTGGAGATAAGCTGGTTTGGCTCTGTAAGCTGCCTAGATAGGAAACTGCATGAGGCTCTTTTGTCCAGGTTGAAGGCAGGTGCACATACTTACATAAAGTCCTCATGCAAAGTAAATATAGCTGGCCACCTCCTTTATCACACAACTTCCGTTGCTAAAAAGAGCTTCAGATGCCTCTTCATCAAGGGAGAAAATGCAGCACCCTGAATCAAGCAGTGAAAACAAATGAAAGATAATAAAACTGGAGAATGGAAAATCTTTCATGTAGTGCATTTCCCATTTATGTGCTCTGAAAATCATCATCACTCAAATCAGTTCTTTTGCTCTTTTGCTTTGACAGCAGTTGGCCAGTGGCAGGCCTGCCACCATCTCATTGCCCTTGTTTGTTACTAAATGCTATAAGCCCCCCTCCCTTCCTATGAAATATTCATCTTTAGTAGATCAGCCTGCCTGCCTGTCAAATGAATGATTGTCAGCATTGAAGGCAGCTGTACATGTACATTAATCACTGTGCTGTGATTTCTACCCCCTTTCGCTCTACATACACTGGATGCATACCTCCAGGGTATATTTTATGTATATAAAAATATTTTTCTAATTTTCTTTTCATTCCACTTCAATAAAAAAAGTCTTTACACACACACCCCATTCTTATGATGCACCTCTCACTGAGTGCTATCAGATGCATCAGAAACAAAGAAAGTCACAAGTGTTGTGATTAAGGGGGGAGGGGGATAAAGCTTGGGGATAAAATAAAACTTGAGTGTGATTGGGGCTCATTCTCTGTTTTTTTAAGATAGCAGCATTGTTGCATTGATATTGTACGTCCTTTGCTAGAAAACACCCCTAAAGGAAACTTAACTGCTGGATAGCTGAGTGGTTTAGGTATCTGGCCATGGAGGAAGAGGTTTGGAGTTCGATTCCCCACTGTGCCTCTTTGACAGGGGAGAACTGCACTGTGATATTCAAAATGCAAATTTGGAAGCATAATTCATCATGTAAGTGCAAAATTAAGTAAATTTGCATTACAATTCAGACCAAACCAATGCCCCCCATCAGCTTCCCTCAGACCCTCTCTCTCAGGAGCTTCAAAAGCCATTTGGCAATGCGGCTAGAAGGAAATACCAGCAGCAGCTTGTTTTTCAAGTATGTATCAGCCCTTCAGATATGCAAGCAAGCAGTTTTTGTTTTTATTTCTTATTTTTCTTTCTTTCTTTTTTGCAACTGGCTAAAAAAGATAAGTCTATGTTTTCACATTAACAATTCGGCATTTAAAATTTAGGAAAACATTAAACTATAACACATATATAATAAGTATTTAAATCCAGAAATGCTGGATCTGGAACAACACATGGGTCCCCCGTCAGTCTCCCTTCAGGCACTGGCTTTCACAGATTTTAAATCAGGTTAAACACAGGAGTCCTTCATCTTAACCGGGTTATGAATATATCTCCAAGGAAGCTTTGTTCTAATATCATTGCTGCTGTGGGAGAGCACTGGATTCAGTATGAAGTCTTAAGCAGTCGTAGATTTGTTACGAGAAGGCAATATTGTCTTCTTTCTAATGACAGTAAACTGGTAATACTGAGCTAAAGTCTCTTCTGAAATAAGTTGTCTGTCTTTGGATTAGTAGGTTAGACAAGATGTGATACACAAAATGAATGGATTAGACAAGATATGAGAAACACTGAAATGTTGTGCCAAAGGCACACCCAAGGGAACCATTATTGAAATACTAGGAGCTCTGTAAAGCATTGTAGGACAGTTCTCTGCTTTAATATCACTTCCCCAGAGGACAGCCTCTCTTGCTCCTTCCAACTTCCTTTTTTCCACAGGCACTTTTAACCCTCCATTATTTTTTATTACCTTTCTTGCTGTTACACACCAGTCATTTCCAAATATGCCTGTAATACTTTGTGTAGTTATGAGCTTAGTTTAAAGACAATCAAAGACAAGAGCTGACAGTCAAGCCAATATAATGACTATGTATTATTCTTATGTCACACCCCTCCTCAACGTCCATGTTTCTGGTTACACAAAATTGTCAGTATTTTGTATATTCTAGCTATTATGCATTATCAATCTGCAACACAGCAATGATCCCATTTTAAAAAAATTTCTTGCAATTTCTAGTATTACTCTTGCATGTCTACTAGAAGTTCCTTTGAACTCAATGGTTCTCAATCACAGGAACATAGAAATAAGCCTTAACCTTACATATATTTGTCAAAATCTGCATTTAATGCTTAATGTGAATGTCAATCCTTCCATTGAAATCAGTTTTCACCTCTGCTGAAGGTGGTACCCCTTCAAATATTTCCACTTTTTCTTTGGGCTTTGAGAGGCTCTAATTTCATTGTGAGAAATTTCTCTTTCCTTATACAAGCCATACTATTCTTTTATTGATAACTTCTGTTCCTGAAGTATAGGAGAGATTGTGAACAGTCCATGACACATAGCTGTTCAGTCAACTGAGATTTTACCAGCAAATCACTCCCCAAAAATCACAGTACAAAGTACGGTTAATAAAAATCTCCAATAGCATCTTAATGAGGCACTCTAGAAATTAGTGGCTGAACATTGCAGTATGTTAGGGCATAGTGTTTACATTTGTTTTTATGCATTCAGCTTTTCCATTTTAGTTATTACTTCATTGAGTAATTTATCTCACAATTTCAAAATAACCCTTACCAGTCTTAGTTTATAGCAGTAATAAGCTCCCGCCTAACAGTCTTTACTGCTTTTCTAATCAGTTTTTGTTAAACTATTCCATGGCTAAATAGGGCAAATCCTGTAATTAGAATCATAAATATTTATGCAAGACTTCTCTAGTCACCGTTTTCTTGGGTACATTTGCACAAATCTACCTTGTTCGCTATATCTTTCGAAATAAAACTGTTCCTAATACCACTGCAGCCAAAATCAATGTGTCTCAAGATACTTTTAAAAACAGATTAAACAAGGGTGGCGGAATTCTATCAAGAGTAAAATTTAAAGATTTCTCAGGTGCCAAATTTTTGCATGCAATTCAGACTGGCTTTTAAAATGACAAGGAAGACCATTATCTAAATGTCGGAATTAATAATCAAATGTGGTTCTTCACATTGATGGGAAAATATGGTCCGTGCACTCAGAATAGTTATCTGGAAAAACAAATGTCAGTTTCTGAGTTACCACTTCCATTTCACCCATCTGTGCTACAATGACTGAATTGTTTTGTAAATAAGGCAACCACTGGCTTAATAGTTGCTGATAAAGCATATGGCATGGAAGTGGTTCTAGCAACATACCTTTAATGTACTAGAGTGAGAGATCAATTATATTAAACCTATGGGAAACTTCAGCATTGTGCAAGCGGTTTTCAACTCTGCATCATAATTTTTCTGTCCTTCTACTCTGCATCCCCATACTTACCTAGAACCCACTCCTGAGGATCTCCCACTCATCAATGCAAATTTTCAGGGTGTAGAGGAATTGTGGGTAGGGTGTGAGGATCTAGTCTACCAATAAGATTCTATTCTACCAGTGTGTGGCCAAAATTGGATTTCATATAATGGCTGAAGTCCAGTAGTAAGTCGCAGCTAGAGTAGTCTGATTGAATCAGGCTCTAGTTGTGACTTACTACTGGATTTCAGCCAATATCTTCCCAAATCCCTATCAGCTTTTCTGATACAGTACATCTGGTATAATATGTTTTCAAGAGGATGCTCAAGACTAGGCTGTTCACAGAAGTTTTTATGGGTGTCCTCTCTTGAGCATTGACATACTTATGCTGACTGTCTCACCATCGTCTAGTTTAGCTGTGGTTTTTATGCTAGATGTATTAGATTATATTTTGATTAGTTGTTATTCTTCTATTGATGTTTATATTATATTATGTTACATTATGTTAAGTTAAGTTATGTTATATTGTTTGTATTTCCTTTGATTGTAAACTGCCCATACTAATGCTTGGCACTAGCTGGGTGGATGGCTGGGTGGCTGGCTGGCTAGCTGGGTGGGTGACTGGGTGGCAGGCAGGCTGGCTGGCTGGCAGGCAGGCAGGCACGCAGGCAGGCGAGCAAGCAAGCAAGCAAGCAAGTATGGATAACTATGTTCTGTTTGCTAGAAATGTTTTGCTCTATAAGCTTCTGTCTGGCATAGAAAATGAGTGAAAAGAGCCACTGTGCTAGTTACACTGGTAAAATGTTGTTCATTTCAGCGGAATGTCACCGAGATTTTAAACACAGGCAAACAATGGGGAAGAGAGACAACAGGAGCTGAAGATGTTCAAATGACAACTTGAACTGACAGAGGGCCCCTTGATAATTGTGTGGCCATAAGATATCAGCATTACTGATGGAATGAAGCCTGACAGTTGTCAGATCTGGTGTCTCACATAGTCGGTAAACTGAAGATGTTAACTGGTGATGAGATACAGTGTGGCCTCCTACCCATTGGCATTGTTGAAATTCTACCCATTTGTCCATTTTCATCATAGCCTCAAGATCGTTACTTTTATACTTCCTCTTCCATTCTCCATCTTCGTTTAAGAGAAAAAAAAATTCACACACATTCTCATGTTAACTTGTTTTGCAAGTTGCTGATGCAATCTCTGTTCCCACTTATTCTGCCTGACGTTGCTATACCCTGCTTTTCCTGACTCTCATTTATTTGGATACAAATGGATTCTTTCATTCTTTGGGGAAACCATACTCATTACAGCCCCTGTTCCTGTGGTTTTTTTCATTCTTCCCTCAGTAAGATAAAAATCTCATTAAAAGTTAAACATAATATGTATTTTAAATAACATGTGTACTAGGACTATAGTATGGATGCATCCGGTGTAACACCATACACTACACCTATGGATGCAATGTGTTTATGACAATAGATTTGTGAATGTGACTGGTCTTCTGGGAAAACACTACCATGTGCTACATGGCGATGCAGAAGGGGAAAAGCTGTACAGCCAGTGATGCTTTTTCAGATAGTCAATGCTGTTAGTTAGATAGGCAGCTGGGAATGGATCTGGGGTGTATTTTCATTCCTTCAGCCTCAGCACGTCATCTCTGCTGTCACACACAGCAGCGACGGCCATCTGTTCAATAGTAGCAATCCTTGCATGTGGCACCACAAGCATATTTGAATTAAGGCCAAATGAGGCAGGTGAAATGAATTCAGGATCGGTGTGTGCATGCAAAAGTGCAACAGTTGATTGTATTCCTTGGTCACCACCAGCACAAAGGGAGACACAAACACACAAAAAGTGCTGGAGGAACGGAACTAGGTTGCTTCTATGCCCAATTTTATTAAAAAGGAGCAAACAGTGCCTTTGTCACTGGGTGGAGGTCTTTCTAATGATGCTTTCAACATTGAGGGAAGCGGCTGTAGTTTGCCTTGAAGGGAACACATACTTTCATCATCATTTTGGAAACTACTAAGAGATATTCCTAGCAGACTCCCTAGAAAAGGTGGCACTTGGTGGTGGGCAGAGAAAAGAAGGCCTTTCCTCCTGTTTCAGGTCCTGAGGCTGCCTAGGGCTCCCTTTTGCCCAAAGAACACCTTTGTGAGCCTTGAAAATGCAGTGGCAAATGTGCTTTAATAGCCAAAATTCACTGCTGGATTGCCATTAGATGTCCCAATACCATTGTCTGGTTCCACAGAGTAACTTTACACCAACAGAATTTTGTCCACTAACTGTTCTTGGTAATCCACGAGGCAATGTAAAGTATAAGAACAATATATAACTATGAGAACATCCAGAACATCTATCTATCTATCTATCTTAATATATTAAATATTTTAATATTTTTACTCTGCTTTTCTCCTTAAAAAGGAAAAAAATATTAAATATTTTAATATTTTTACCCTGCTTTTCTCCTTAAAAAGGACCTAGGGTGGTTTACATCATAGCAAGACAATATTTGATGCTAAAATAGTAAGTATACAAATACAGAGAAGGATTAAACAACTAAGACTCTAAGAAATGGTTTAAAAAGCAATACCAAAAACACATTCAAAGCAGTAAGGTACAGTCAGTTCTGAACCCCCTCTTTCCTGCCTTCAAAATGGACTAAGATTGGGCTGCCCCTAGCAAAGAGAACAAAATAAGCTCCCTGTACAGCGAAGTGTTGCTACTCCTCCTGACAATTATTATTGCTCTCCATTTGGAGAGGCTGAATGAAGGGAGCAGCTCTCAGATCCTGTTGGTCTATAGGTCATTGACCTCTGATCATCAGGGATAGATTGTACTTATCAGGTGGGTCTACTCAGCCCAGCTCAGCTTTTGGCTGATTCAGTGCTTCAAGTCCAGATGGGGCTGTCCACAAATGGAAGAATACACATCCTCAAGATTCTTCGGGCTAAGATGTTCCAACAGGCTTCAGTAGTAAGGTGACCATGTGTCCTCTTTTAGGGAGGTTAGTCCTCCATTTGAAGGCCTTCTAGTGGACAATCTTCCTTTTGAAACCTTTTTTTCCCCCTTGTAGGACTGATTTAAAAGCAAAGAAGCATAAGAAGGGACAGCAAAAATCTTGAATTAGACCATCCACTATTACCATCACCTAGAGGGCAGACTGTCCATTATTACCAACACCTGGAGAGCAGACTCAAAAGGTATGTAGATCACTCAGTCACTGTCTTCTTCACTCAAGTGAGATGCATTACAATCACATTTAAAATATGAAAATCAATTCTAATTTTGCTTCTCTACATATGAATGAGCAAATGCAAATGTTATATACATCATTGTCCTCTTGAGAGTGGAGTCAGACAGAGATAGGGTCTGTCCACACTGAGAAATTTGATGTGGTCCAGTCTGCGCTTAAAATGTTTTTATCTTAAGTGTGATCTGTTTTAACTCTCACTTGAGAGATCCTTCCATCCACCCTGGAGATTGTGTTATGGCTCCTCTTCTCCCATGCTAGTGGTCCACACAGAGCAAGGTTTACCCAGTTTACTAGCAAGCAAGGTTTCTGATCCAAAATGTGGTATCAACGATCCATATATAGATCTATATGCCAGTGTGGACATAGCCATAAGCTCATGTTTTGGAGTGCTTGTGGCACTATCCAGTTTGAGTTATTTTCTGGCAATCAGACAACGTAGAGGGAACAGTTAACCAGCCCAACCCTGTTCCATGCCGAATGCAGACTTTTTTTTCTTTTTCTTTTTCTTTTTTTGATTCAGCAGCAGGGCTACTTTTTTTTTTTAGCTAGGCTGGACTGATTCCTGTGTGCACAGAAAGTCATTTTAAAAGAGATCACTCCCAGCAAAGTAACCCTTTCCAGCACAAACACATTCCTGTATCACTGTGTGATCGCATCCAGAGAGACAAAAACAGAGAGAGACAGAGAAAGATGCTACTTCACGGTTGAAATTTACCATGTTTTTAATTCAAACTTCCCTATAAAATAGTTGGATTCTATAGCTACATGCCAGACGAGTGACCTTTAAAAACATTATCTGCTTCTTTTCTTCTGTCTTATAAACTTATTTTTAGCTACATGTGCAAAAAAGCCCCCATGTATACTGTTGATTTAAATACAGCTTGCTTAATACAAAATGTGTTAATCCTAAAAATCATGACCTTGTTTTAAGACTATCACATACAAGATTGTGAAATTATAAACATAAGCATTTTGGCATGCGACACCAAGAAAGGGGAGGGAAGTGTGTGTTTTGTCCTCATGCTTAACACTTAAAATATAGCAGAGCAGAAATGTTGTACTGATATTCAGTTCTGTTTGTAAGAGTTCAAAAGTTCATTCAAAAACCTTGAAAAACAAAACAACTGTCAAAGTTCTCTGAAACATATTGCATGAGATTCACAGCCCGAAACCCCTGTTTTAATTAGCCACTGTGTCATAACAAGCTGTCTGACACCCTTAGAATTCCCAACACACACACACACACACACACACACACACACACACACACACACACACACACACACACAAAGGTTTTCAAATAGTTTTTGACTAGGTGCATTTGATATTTAAATTACTTAGATGGTACTGAAAACTGAGCATATTTGTTACATTCATGTTTGTCATGCAACCCAGTATGGTACAGACAACGTTTACTGAGATTTCTTAACCTAAAGCAATTTGTTTCCAAAAGTTATGCCATTTATGTTGCTCTCGGCAAGAGGATTTTGGCATTGTGTTCTATTTTCTTATATTAAGGTAAAGGTAAAGGTTCCCCTTGACAAATTGTCCAGTCGTGTCCGACTCTAGGGGGCGGTGCTCATTCCCGTTTCCAAGCCATGGAGACAGCATTTTGTCCATAGACAATCTCCGTGGTCAGGTGGCCAGCGCGACTAGACACGGAACGCCGTTACCTTCCCACCGTGGTGGTACCTATTTATCGACTCACATTTTTACATGCTTTCGAACTGCTAGGTTGGCAGGAGCTGGGACAAGTGACAGGAGCTCACTCCGACACATGGATTCGAACTGCTGATCTTTCGACCTTGCAGCCCAGAGGCTTCTGCGATTTAACCCACAGCGCCACCATGTCCCATATTAGGGAAGGGCTTTAAGTGAGTTGGCGTAGGACCCAGCTTCATTCTCAACTGGGATCCCCAGACTGAGTTGGGGAAACTCCTGCTTGAAACTCCGAAGAGCCACTGCTACTTAATGTTGACAATACAGGGCTAGATGGATGAATGGTCTGACTTGGTATAACACAGCTACCTACGTTCCTACATTCTTTTAAATTTACAATATGCTGGCATTCAATGCCTTCCAAAAACAGCACATCACCTTTGTAGAAATGCAAGTCTTTCATTAGTGAGAAGAGTAAGACATAAGTTTATTGTCTTTATTTGTTTTGGATTTTAGACAAGGGATCCACCTCAAAGTACAGTATGATGATGTTCTACTTCTGAACTAGTAAATAACTGAGAATTTTACAGATAGCTGCTCTCTTGGGTTCTTTGCAGCTACTGTCTCCTCCTCTATGTCTTATTACATTGTCTAAGGCTGGACAAAAGCTCATTTATAATTATTCTGGAAGTAAACAAAAGATAAAGGAGGATACTAAGAAGCTTAAATATCTGTCTCTGTTTCTCTTTAGATAGCTATGCATAGTTGGCTAGGGGAAAGGGGGAGGGAAGGAGAGGGAGAGAGAGGCTGTTTTCAAAGAAGGAGCCATGTTAGATCTGTTCAGCATTTATAACAAAAATAAAAACAGAAGAGTTGTGGCACCTGAAAGACTTACTGAAGATTTATTTCAGTGTACATTTTAATGGACATTGGAACCCAGCCTCACAGGGTTAAAACCCTGGGATTTTCCAAGCAGTTCAGAAGTAGCAGGGAAGTTGGGGTGGTTATGCTTTGATATCTCAGACCAGTGGTTCCCAACCTTGGGTCCCCAGATGTTCGTAGACTAAAGTTCCCAGGAGCCTTCACCACTAGTTGTGTTGGCCAAGATTTCTGGGAGTTGCAGTCCAAGAACCTTTGGGGACCCAAGGCTGGGAACCACTGTCTTAGACAAAAATCTTTTTTGCATAGTTGCACCTAGACATGGGCTATTCATATTCATATCATAGGTGCCACGGGGTCCCAATTCCCTCCTCCATAACTGGCCAGCCCATTCACCAGGTGCCCGGTGGCACTGGGGTCCTTCATCATCATCATTGTGCCAATCATGGCAGGAGCCCAGGTGGCTTTCCCCATTTCCCCGCACAGCCAACCACTTCAGTGAGGAGGCAGAACTGGGAGTCTCCCCACTCAGCTGATCAGTGGCTGGCTGCACAGGAAGGTGGGGAAGCTGCCAAGGCTCCTGCCACTATTGGCATTATGATGATGACAAAGGACCCCAGTGCTGCACAGAGCCCAATGAATGGGCCAGCTGGGGGAGGGAATTGGACCCCCATGGCACCCGTCATGCCGCGGGTCATATCTATATCCCTGGAGATACAAATACAAATAGTCCATGTCTAGTTACACCAATGTAATGCAAACGGCATAACTAGGAGAGGTGAACTACCTGAATTCACCTTAAACATTATATATTACATCCTGAGAATTTTGGTCAATGACATAATCCATTCCCACCCCACTCCATAGCTTCCCTGTTGGCTTTGGGCTTAGCTGCAATCCTCACAATAGGTGAGAGAAATAAAATTTCCTAGGAACAGGATATTATGCAAGCTGTTCTTGTTATCTTGCAAAATATTTGAGAACTGCTCTGTTTTCAATGGGTAATTCAGATCCACTATCTTTACAAAAGATATTTTTGATATGGAAGAATCAAGTTGCCTATATTTCTCAACTCCTTTTGTGGGCAGAGGGTGCTGATGTGGAAGGCTATCATGATGAGCCCCTCTGTTTCAAAATTTGCCACTACATCACTGTTCATGGCCTTTATGGATCACAGCTGTCTTACAGTAGATTGTTCTCACGCTCATGCAGATTGTAACTAGAGATGGGGATATTCGTATTTGTATACAAATACGAATATCCCTGCGCAGCTGGACTTAACAAGGGTCCATCCCCCTGGGGCCGGACTGTCCACTCATGCGTCTGCCACCACTGGCCTTGCTCTTCCTTCCAATCACTCCCGGAGCCCCGCTTGGCTAGCCATTCCTGGCAATGGGAGGGAGGACGAGTCTCTCTGCAAGGCTGCTGAGTTGCTAGCTGAGCAGGAAGAGAGTGGCACTCCGGGAGTGATTGGAAGGAAGAGTGAGGCAGCCGCCGTTGCCAGACGTGTGAGTGGACAAATATGAATACCCCATCTCTAATTGTAACCCATGACAGTTCACACTGAAATAAATCCATTTGCCATTAAGTTACCACAATGCTTGTGATTTTACCTTTGCTATACAGGGAGGAGAGAATTATCTGCAAGTGGTACTTGCTTCCAGGTACTGGAACTGCCCTCCTTTCCACAGGAGGCTAAGATGGATTCCTCCCTACTATTCTTTCGCTGGCAGATAAAGCCTCCCACTCCCCAAACTCAGGCGCCTTTTGGCAACTGAAGTGCCGAGAAAGAATGGCTTTTCTACTTTTCTAACAATGTGTTTTAAACTTTTTAAAAATTCAACAGTATTTCATTATTGCAATATATGTTGTAAAAAATTAATGACATTTTAATATCATCCCTTGTTTAGCTGTGTTTTAACATTGTAATCTTTTAATATTTGTATCTGTGCTCCCTTTAATTTTTCTATGAGCTGCCTGAAGTCCCAGTTTGCGAAAAAGGCAGAATGCAAACATACTCGCCTTACTTTATCAGACACAAATTGCCATATTGAAAATACCAGTCTTCCTTTTGCATAATCTAATAGGCACTTGGTTAGAGCCACAGCAGTCATATTGTAAAGATCCAATGGAGGCTTTTATTCTGCTAACCAGCAAAGTGGAAAGAGAGTGAATTTTGGCTTTTTTCCTACTCCCTGTAGTTCCAACACCATCTTCCATACTGTTCCAAAGAGTTCCCCAATCTTCTACAGCAGGTTTTCAAAAGCACAGGTAAGGAGGAATTAACTGAAACAAAAACATCCCTAGTAGCCAAAAGTATCCAGATGATTTTTTTTCAAAGTAGGAGCACCCCCGTGCATAATCCTTGTGTGTAGTGTACCCCTATGAAACAATGTATCTGTCTATGTGCATTAGGGTAATAAATAAATGTAGGATTCCAGGGAAACAGGAGCCTCCTTTCATAGACACCATGGTTGGAAGCCACATAGTGAGGAAAAGATAAGATATGATTCATGGTCAATAAAGATGCACCAATATATATATATCATATTCAGACCTTATGATGGGCATCTAAGGAATTCTGCAGGAGTTCCAGCTATTCTTTTTGTTTACAGTAAAATGATAACTTGACACTTTTGTCTCATGCTGAGTCTGCCAACTCCATCTTGCTTGGTTGTAATCTGTCTTCAAGAATAATGGGCATCATATCTGCCCAATGGTTTTGACTATTCAACCATTTCCCCTGCTGCCATATTTTATACCATCTTTCCCTGATGAAACGTCCTGTAGAAATCAAATGCTCACCTTGCTTGTGATTTTTCTGGGGTTCCAAGGAAGGAGCCTCCCCAAAGAATGTGAGGACTGTGGATGCATTCGGGCATCCCCCTGGGCAATGATAGTGCCCTCTTGCCTGATCCTTCCACACCAGCAGCATGACTGGACTGCTTCTGATATGAATGAAGAAGGAACTCTTACGATCAGAATATGATTCAGAGGCTTTTTCTACCTTTTAATGTACTATTTGAAAATTATACCATTTTCTTCCCTTTTTTTCTTGCCGTTTTCCTTGTTTTAAAGGGGACATGCCCTTTCTCATACAAAATTATGAACTGTCATATTTTAAAGATGTCAAGGCTGTATCCATTTCATGTACTCACTGCAAAACATCAGATGATTTGATGAGACATACATCTCTTCCAAAAGAAAGGGCAAGCAGAAACTGCTTCCAAAGAGGAGAAACGCATGGTATTGGATCTATAGCAAAATGACAGTATTGGAACAGATAACACAGAAGACTCAGGCAGAATAATATAATTTTGGCATATCATATCTGTTATCATAATTATTCTGGCTCTGTTATAAAATGTCCAACATTGATAAAAATTAAAATGAGTTTTTCCCCTTTCTGAAAAGTATTGTCCCAAATTGTATGTGTATTTTGGCATTTGAAAAATGATCTTTGAAATTGACCCAGTGACTATTGTCTGTTTCCTTAATGAGATGTGCAGGTTTCTACAGCACTAAATGTGCTTTCATGATCTGTCCTTGATACATGAACTCTATGGCAGGACTGCCCCCATGACATTTTGCTGCCAGAGGCAAATAACAAGATGACACAGGTTTGGCAGTTGAATCTTACTGCAATACTTGTGATAAGACAGCATCGACTCCTGTTTCTGAGGGCAGCAGTCTAGTTTTGGAGGCACAAAGCAGGCTGCATGGCATATGCCGGGGGAGCAGTTGCCAGGGAGCTAAGGAGGAACACTGGGGCAAGATCACTGGTACTGCTCAGTATCGGTTGCCACAGGAAATTGCCCAAATCTACCTAATGGCAGGGCCAGCTCTGACTCTTCCTTGAAACAGGGTTTGTTTTTGGTGAGTGCATTGTCAACAGATCAATAGAAAAGAGCTGTGATGCAGAGGTGAACAGAATTCCTCTATGTAAGGGTATGCCCAGAGAAAGAATCCTGTGTACATGGAAGTTCAGTATGCACAGAACCATTTCTGGATATCACTTGATAAGGGACTTCACAGCTGTTGACAGAAGAAAAGAACACAATAACAATTTGCCCTCTCCATACCAATATGCCTATTGGTGATTTCCCAAATGACAATGTATCCAGTGTTACTGAAAAAGGAGCTGTGCATATGTAGGTTGTTGTTGTGTTGTTCCATGCTGTCAAGTTGGAACTGACTTAGAGTGACCCTAACAGGGTTCCCAAGGTAAGTGAGATATTTAAGGAGTGGTTTTACCAGTTCCACTCTCCAGTCATTTTCCATGGCTAAGCAGGGATTCAAACCCTGTACCTCAGAGTCCTAGTCCATCACTCTATCCACTACACCACACTGGAATATGTAGATACTTTCCTACTAGTGTCATATATGAAGCAACCAAAGGTTTGGACCATGGGCACATCCACACTGGATGCTCCATTTGCCACTTTCCCTCCTAACATTCCCTTCATCTTTAACCCTTACATGATACTTCAGGTTAGGAACAGAAGATGTACTCAGCAAGTTTTTCTTAATCGTGGTGATTGTTGACCATTCTTCTCAATGAGGTATCTCTTTGGCTCTTGAATGGAGAATGGGAGATTTCCCGGAACAGTAGTGGGAAGAAATGCTGATCTTTTCTTCTTCTTCTGCCTTCTCACCAATTTCCTGGGCATGGTTAAGCTTGACGATCCTATCTTCTTTGGGCCTGAAATATTTCCTCCACAGCCTGTTATGTTTGTCAATTCCAGGGTCATAACACTGATCACTTTCAAATGTGGTACAACCATTTCAAAGTAAAACTAGTAAATGTAAGAGCCTAAAACTAACAAGAACAACAAAGACATATTAAAAACCTGCAAATTAGAATCACAGAGGCAGGGAAGACAGATACAAATCATAAATTCAAAATGTTATATTTATTTGTTTATTTATTTATTTATTTATTTATTTATTTATTTATTTATTTATTTATTTATTTAACTTATATGCCGCCCACACTACCCAAAGGTCTCTGGGCGGCTTACAACAATTAAAATACAATAAAAAGATAAAACAATTAAAATACAATTAAAATATATACTCTAAAAATTGCCATCAGGACCCACAGTTGATATTATTTCAATTAAAAGCCTTCCCGAACAGGAAGGTTTTGACCTGGCGCCGAAATGTCATCAGCGTCGGCGCCAGACAAATCTCAATTGGGAGGGCGTTCCATGAACATTTGATAGTAATATAAAATATAATATAAAAGTATAACAACAAACTGAATCTTGTAATCAAGGAAGAGTCAGGAAAAAAGGCCCATGATTGTGACCTGGTTGAATATGCCTTTACAAAATGAAGGTTATCACAGCCTTCATTGTTTGCTATTCTGCTCTTAATGACTTGTACACAATGCAATGCAGTCATGTGCACTCCAAAATTGCCAAAGGAAGTGACAATTTGCCACTGCTGATGACATCATGACTCCTAAACATGCAGAGTTGCATTACAGGATTTAAGCCAAAAAATGCTAGTCCAGTATTTTTTTTCTGCATAATAAGGAAGATTCACCCAGTTGGTGATCATGCAACCATTCTAATACAATGGTCTTCAACAAGCTGCAAAAACCGAGTCATATGCTCGATCTTTCTTCTTCTCAATAATCAACAAAAGACATTTGCAAACATTGCTGATGCCTTCCTTCTGAAGTATCTCTAAATGAGTCTGTTTCCTGCTCTTCTCTTTGTTCCATTTCTTCTTGTTGAAAAGCCTGAAATGTGTTCTTTAGCTGGATGACAGAAATCTGAGGCGGTTTTCACCACATCCTAATTCCTAAACAATCTCATTTTTGTATATATTCCTAACAAGAGGAGCCTTGAATCACTTTGCTGAAAATCTAATGCATTCAGCCGCATTTGGTGTTATGTTACTTATTCCTCTTATATAAAGGGTAGACAATGTAAACTGGTGTAGCCGGACATGAAATTGTTGTTGCTACTTGGAAAATGCCTAACATTCAGCACAAAGGTATTTCCACCATTGTTGGATGGAAAAGTATAGTGATTAAAGCCCAAGACATGCATTTGATGTATGGCATTGGGGTCTGCACGGTCTACTTCATGAAGTTTATGCCTATATTTTGAAAGTTTCATGGTTTTGTGGACATGAAAGATTTTTTTTAAGAAAATTGCATAGGTTCCATCTCATCTGCTAGTGCCATGCCTACTGGTTTATATTCAGGATGCAAGTTTTGTTTTCAAGAAAATGCATGTTGTCATCTGAGAGCATTGTTATTGAAGTATACTTACATTGAATTTCATAGAATACCATTATTACAAATCAAACACAATCTGGAATCCTGTTGCTTAGCATAGTATTTGGCACCAGAGTAGGCCCATTTAATCAGTAGAGATTTAGTGAGTCAGTTCTTTTGTAAGCTCCATTGATTCAATTGGACCTGCTCTAGTTGTGATTTACTTTGACATAGTAAGTCATGATTAGATCTATTTAAAATCAATGGAATTTACAGAAGAGTTGACTCACTAAATCCCCACTGGTTCAATTGACCTACTCTAGTGTGACTTACTATGGTAAGCAACAGGATTTCAGCCTCAGAATTATTAAAACATCACTATAAAATGCAATACGTTAATATGTCTAGAAGGATGCAAAATATACATGGGTGCTTGGTTTTTTATACCTCTGTCTGTGTAAACAGAAAAAATGAAAATGAGAAAAACTGGCCCGTGTGATGTCAATGAAATATAAGCTTTGGAGACTCATGCATATTTTCCTCTTCTGCAGTAGGCCTTTTCTCCTTTGTGCCAACACTAAATCACTGGCACCAATGGTGTCCTCACACCTGTTGATACTATTGTGCCAAAGGTACTCAACCCAAACAAGAGGAGAAGATAGATACGACTGGCTGGTAGGTGCTGCTGACTGCCAACAAGACAGGTTGTATTGCAGCTGGTGAATGAAAAACTCATTAAGATCACTAGGAGTGTCAGTAAATATGACGAGCAACATGAGAATACAGCCTGCTGTTGCACTGTGTGTACACAATCAATCTATTGTCAATCTATCAGAAGCAGGGTTTGCATTGGACCCAAAGAGACCAATAGAGCAGAATTCAGGCCTACTGTGTGAACTTGCTCTGTCAGGCAGAAAACTAGATGAAGAGACATAGCCATGAATGACAGAGTTCATATAGAACCAGAGCAGATCACTGAAATATAGCCCAAAGTTCACACCCTGAGTATTAAAAAAAAAAAAAAAAAAAAAAAAAGGAATTCCTAGGATATACAAATTATTTCTTCTTGTGAAGTATGATGAGGAAGAATTTAAGTAGAAGATTCTGAAGTCCTATTCATGATACAGAATCTATGGGACATTGTTTGCATGTATCACTATGCCTATTGGGCCCTTTCATACATTCAACAGACTCTGCTGATAATAAAGAAATCACTTATGCATGTCAGCCCGTGGAGCCAGAGAGGTATACAGAGATCAAGGGTAGGACAAGTTGATGTAGTCATCATGCTCCTTCATGCACACAATGTCTGAAAAGGACTGTAATGTTGCAGTAAACTGGGTTCATTGGGAGAGAATTTACATTAAATAATTGAAAATGACATCTAGGGCTGCAACCCTAAACACACTTATTAGAAAGGATAGCCACAATGATCCAGTATAAATTACTCTTGAGTAAACATGCCATGGATTATTCTGCACTTGTAGTATTTCAGCCTCAAAGAGCCACAGAGGGCTGAGTTTCTTAAGTTAAGATACAAAGCGGAATACAAATGTTTGCCAAAGTTATTAAATAAATATTTCAGTTTGATTTGGGTTGTTTATTTAAAATTCATGAATAACAGTATAGGATACACTTTCCACTAATGAATGTCCTATTGTTGTGTACAAAATTGTGACTTCATGATGAGAATTTGTATGAAAATCACCATACAATATTCATTGCTACAGTATTAATTAAGGGAGTGACTACATTGACAAATAATCTAAGAATTCATCCAGAATTGAGATTGTCAGATTTGGATTGTTTTCCATTGACAATACAATGTACAAGTCAGTGCAAATCAGTCCAGACTTTCCTCTTCCAGATTATTCCTGTGCCTCTGGGGCTTCTACAGTGAATGCGTTCACATTGGTTCAGATGGTATGATCACTGTGCCAATACAGAAAAGCATGTGCAGGGGTGTTGGTGATTGGTGGGGTGGGGAGAGAGGATACACACATTTCCCCAAACAGGAAATAGGCTTTGTACCCAAGGAATTCATCATTATCCAGCCTTGACATCTGCAGGGAGAGCTTAGGAGCATAGCAAAAGAGCAACCTGGCACATTTATTCTCTCTCTCTCTCTCTCTCTCTCTCTCTCTCTCACACACACACACACACACACACACACACACACACACACACACACACACACACACACACACACACACACACAGTGCCTCCCTCCATTTCTCCTCAGCATAAGTTGATAAATTGTTTACAACCTGCCCAAGTTAATCCCAGCTAAAGACCATGGAGAGAAGCCACATGTGGTCCCTCTGATCAAGACAGCACTACTTTCAAACAAAAATGGGAGAATGGGATAGAGAAGCACTAATTATAGTTTAGTCACTGGCGCACCCCATCTGGCCAAGGCAGCCCTTACGTGCCTCTAAGGTGGAGAAGATGTGAGGCACAGTTGAAGAGATGCAGCTCTTCTTCTTCTTCCTGACATTGCTCAGAATGTTGCCCATGCTTCCCTCCCCACCATCAGTTCTTTGCCACTTCAAGCACCTTCCTCCTCACCTGAGAAAGCTTATCCATCTTGCCTCATGAAGAATAGCAAGCCACAGCCAATGTAGCACTATTCATTCTCTGCTGCAGCCGGAGGCTGCACTTGGCTTCTACAGGTGTTTCTCAGCTGGGGACAAAATCCCAGGCCTTTTGTCTTTATTATTCAGCAAAGACTCAAGAGTACTGAGGATTAGATGGCAGGAGGAAGATGATGGCATGGTAGCTGGAGGGTAGTATTAAAACACAAGGAGGGCTGGCTTGGGAGGCATCACAAGCAGAGAGAGGTGGCTGCTCCACCTACCAAACCAACTAGTCACCCAACTGATTAGTAGACTGGTTCCCCTCAATTGAGGACTCATTGTCTCCAAACTCTTTCTTTCTTTCTTTTTTTAAGGCTTCATGATAGCACTAGAATAAATATGCACTAGAGCACATAACAGTTGAATTTTAAAAGCAGAGAGAGGAGAGGGAATTGCCAATCAGAATCTATTAGCACTTTGTTAAGGCAGCTTCTGCTGTGCTTCTGTCCCTGCTAACTTCTACAAATCAGGACAGCAACAGCAGAAACTGCCTTAACAAGCTGCGAACAAGGCTAGCTGCCAATTTTCTTCTCTCTCCACTGACTCCTGTCTGGTCAGCTGAAGTAAATTCACCTGCAGGAATTCAATTATCCAGATCAGTGCAGATTGTTCCTGCTGTGTAGCCACACTCTAAGAAAACTGTCACTCAAATACAAACAAAACCAAAACCCTCTAATGGGAATGTGAGTTGATTCTACATGTATGGTGAAGCATTTGTGTCAGTATCCTCAAAAGTCCTAATGTCTTAAAAATTATTTCTTTATTAAATTTGTACCCCACTTTTCTCCACCCAAACTCAGATTCAAGACAGACTGCTTACTACTTGCATCCCAGCTGACCAACAGATATAAGTCTTTACAGTGGTAAGGTTGGGGAAATCAATCTAAGAGCACTAACAACAAAGCTTGGCAAGAATGAAATGAGACTAGTATACTTTATGGGGCATTTAATAATGACTAGCAGAAATACCCAACTTCACAAGGTTTGAAATGCTCTTATCCCTCAGTCTAGCCAGTCTAGCACTTTTTCTCATATTTCCCTTCTTTTCATTCTCTTTTTCATCACTATCAATCAATCATCTTCTCTCTCTCTCTCTCTCTCTCTCTCTGTGTGTGTGTGTGTGTGTGTGTGTGTGTCTTTTTGAATACTTGAAGCATTCAGGGGCCCTGCTGAGGGAAACATCATTTGCAGCTCCACAGAAGCCCTCAGAAGAAATGAAGGCTTCATTCCTGATTCCTTTCAAGAGATGTGAGAAGGCTAGGGAAATCTCACAATGAGTAACCAAAGATGCAGGATGATTTTAATTAACAAAAATTAATCATTTCAGAAAACATTACTGACATACATATTTCTCAGGATCTCCTTAGTATCCATGCCAACTTTCAGAAGTCTAGGGTTCAACCTATGCTGCACACACATACTTTCTGTAATGTTCACACGAAGTTTCAGAAGGCTTAGTTTCATGGTCTTGGACATATATTTGAGAGGGACAGATCCAATAAAACCAATTAATATGACTACCTTCAGTGTTGTGAAATTGTCTGATGTAATCTAAGTTGTATTTTCAAAGATGCCCTGTTTCTAGGCAGGCAAGTCTTAGGAGCAAAGTGAAGTAAGTAGTCCAATGTCAACGCCAGTAAAGCCTCATATTGCCAGCAGACAGATTAGGCAAGAAGAGTCCAAATCAGAGTGGGCAGGGGGAAATCAAGGTTAAAACAAAACACAGTCCTATCAGAAAGTCAGACAAGGCAAGAAAGTGCAGAGAGGTCCAAAGCTGAAGTCCACTGTCAGTCCAAGATCTCCAAATTCTCAACCTTTCCCTTTGCATCAGAACTGATTGTTTAACAACAACAACAACAAAAACAAAAACAACAATAATAATAAAAAATGTGCTGCCAAGTCAATTCAAACCCTTTTCAGGGTATTGCAGGTAGAGTCTACTCGGAAGTGGCTTACCATTCCCTTCTTCAGGGTGTGTCCTGTGACTGTGCAACTTGCCCATGGCTACACATGCTGGCTCTACTCCTGAGTTCCCAATCTCTGGCTCTGCAGCCAAAATACCTAAATCACTGAGCTATCCAACCAGCTTAAACAGGGCTTAAAAGTACCAAAATGTATTGAGTCCCACACAGTTTTCAAAATGAAATTGGGAGAAAACAACACTTGGTTCTGAAGTGCATTCAGTTTCCCACAAGATCATAAAAAAATGAATTTGAGAAAGTGATTGGCTTCTCAAATCATTAATCTAAACGATGAATTTTGTTTGCAACCCAGCTGGACACTTTTATGAACAGCAGCAATTTTGGTATGCCACCGTTTGCCTTGTGTTTATAAGAAAGAAATGTAAGGATTTCTTTAGATGGGGAAAAATGTAGAAGTATGGAAGAAAAATGCTTTGCTGTTTTTTTTTAAATTTAGTATTAAAAGTTGCATTCAAGTTTATGCCCATTTGTTAGAATTAAATGAATTTGGACCGTGATTTCAGAAGTAGTTTATTTCGATTTCTATTCATTGCCATCTCTTCTATTTGCTTTCATTTTCCATTTGTTTCAATGGGAGCCTGAGCCAACCATCTGCGGTCTATAACATCAGTGGTTTTGATCCAAATGGCATAAAATGGTCTGTGTTTTAGAAAGAATTTAAAGTGGGTCTTGATCATATAGGAGGAAATGATAGGACCAGTGTCAACCTGTATCCCAAGGATGATGTTACTGGTAACACATCAATATCAACCATTCTGTCCAAAGACCTGGGTGAAAAGTACCACGTCACACTTACCACCTGCCCTATGTGAGCACCATGGAAATGCACAGAGCCATTCATTGGGACTTTGATTCTCCAAGCTAGACTTGTATACAGCAAGTACAAATAGCATCAGGGATGACGAGTGTCCGGTGTGCTTCCCCACCCATGTTCAGCTGTATATCACCATCCAGAGAGTTTTGGAGCATGCCCATAATGTTGCATGCCTTATTGCTGCCACCTACAACGATGCTTGTATTTGTGTAAAAAGCCAACATGTGATGATTATTACATACACATGTAAGAATTCTAGCTCCTCCTTACCCTGAACTCAAGGAGATGCCTGCTTTTTGCCACCCTAGCCCAGTGTGGATAGTACGTTCAATGAAGCTCAGCCACTGAGCTTCAGCTCAGCACCCTAGGTTACCACTCTGCTCTTCCTCTCCTGAGGACTGCTCTGTAGTGTGTGATCCATGCGTGCTCTCAAAATTGCCACTTTGACCCTTTCATTTGCACTGGCCAACTCTCACATGGAGACATTGTTAATACACATGGCACCTTTGGTCATCTGGAAATTAGTAGCCCTCCTCAATTACTTGCATTAGCAGAATGATGGTGAAGAGGTGGTTTAACCTTAAGGATTCTTAATGAGCGTATGATTGCAGAGGCAGGGATACTGTATCAAAACCCATATGTGCAGTGTTTTCCAAACTCATTTGGCATAAACAACCTCTCATTCATTCTCTGGTAACTATGGCTAAACGATTATTTAATAACAGCTGTCTTCAGATACTTCCCATGTGGGAGATTCAAAGAAGCATATTATCCAGAGGTTTTCATAAATGATCTATTTTCCTAAGGTTTTCCTCCCATGCTGTAGCACTTGAGAATGCATATGCTTTCATTTTCCACTGCCATTTTTAGCCTGTTTATTTCTCTAGCAGATGAATGCAGCAATATTTTGTAATTTCATACAGAAGTACAGATGAGATTATGCAAAACATGTCATCATCTCTCCTAAAAAAGAAATGGAACAATGTCTCCTATAAATAAGAACTCCCCACCATATATATATATACAAATTAATAAATAAGAGAACATATTTTTATCATTTTTGAGTTTCTGTAGTTATTCTTCATCTTAAATGTTAAAATACATTATTTCGCTCATACTATTACAGATGAAAAAATCTGTTGGCTCCATTTTCTTCCACAAACAGTTTTTTTAAATAAAATAAAATAAAATCTCAAGTTCTTTAAGTTAAATTCAAAAGGAACTTTTCTGTTACATGCACAAATGCTTAATGGTTTACATGGGCCAAATTCAGATAAATTTGTTATGCTCAGTATTGGAGACAGTTGTATTGCACTTGTCCACATGTTGTTGCTAACGGTGAGGAGCATGACAGGAAAAAAAGAGATGATTGTCATAATTCAAGGGGGATTGAGGCTGGTACCACCATGGCACCATCACCTCAGGATAAAAAAAAAGAAAACAACACCTGCTAAATGGTTTGTTCATCTCAGTTTAGTTTCAACATGATGACACACCTCAATGAGAAATTGGAACCCCTTGTGAGATTCCTCACCTGCAGGAGAAAGGAAAACAAACAGCCCCCTCCCCCAAACCCAGGTTCTATAATATGCATGATATGTCTAATGTTCTCTTCCTTTAAGAAGCAAAACACAAACATGCAGTAAGCACAGAAAAGCTGGCAGTTCACTAAGAAAAATGCAAACAACCCATCTGGTGCTTCAAATTTTTAAATAAATCAGCAGTCATTCTAGTTTTGGGCAGTTTGCACGATTCATTTGCAAAATTGCATGGTTTTGCACAAAAACTGCCATTTTGGGCAAACCCCCCACAGTTTTTGCACAGAACTTCATTCTTGCAATTGGCGGAACTATTAAGAGCATCAAGAAATTATCTGCTCTTCTCATCTGCAAGAAAAACGATGTTGCTTTTCATCATCTCTATATGCAAGGGAAATATAGGTGAGAAATTGCATCTATAACATCACCATAACAGTGGCAAGCCTTAGTGTCTAAGGAATAATTTATGAAAAAGAAGAAAAAAATCAGTGCCTGGAGACATCACTGCAGGGGTGGAAACCCCATGGCAATCAATTCCATTCTCTCCAAAAGAAAGAAACTGCACCCATGAGTTATTTTGCACTGCTGAATCTCCTCCCCACCTTCATGTTTACCCTGGAAAGGTCTGTCAGCAAAATGTTGATGAAGCACTAATTTCATTGTAGTGTACTTGATGCCCAGATATGATTCCTATCACACAAGATTTCTTTGTCAGCCAAGACACAATGGTCTCTATAACAGGTTTATATGGACACTGTAACTAATTTCCCAACTCCAAGTGGATGCAATCATTCATCAGTAATTCTAAACTGCTTCTTGTAATGGAGTTAACATTTTTATGCCAAGCACACATTACTGGGAATTTAATTTCACACAGATTTCCAAACAAAGATTTTGTAACCATGTAATTAAAATGTGCAGTTTGGCTGTCATTTTTTTTAAAGCAAAACAATATTATACAGTATCGTAAAACTGTTTTACATAGCACCATCTGTTGGCTGAGGCATTTGGAACAGAGGAAAAATGGTTGATGAAGCTTGTATAGTACTTCTGTTAGACCTCTAACCGTCAAGAAGCAAAAAAAAAAAGTGTGTGTGTGAATGTGAACCAGTAACAGTGTGAAGGGAGTGAGGAAGAAAAGTTTGGAAAGCAGCAGAACTTTGATTAATGTGCATAGATCTGTTTTTTTTTAAAGATATGTAAAGTACATAAAGAATATAGATACACATAATAAGGTAAACTTTTTTTAAAAGTGAAAGTCAGTTCATCACTGCCAGAGACCACTTTGCATCTCTGAAACTGGAGCACATTAGTGGCACCTATGTAGAATTTCCTCAGTCTGCTTAGAAAATCTATTTTGTTGTCTGTTGTGATCAGTCCTACTGCCTCTTTACAAAGCAAGAGCTGATGATGGGGAAGACAGATCTCTGGAGAAAGGACAAGAAAGGCATATTTGTCATTATGATTTTAAGCCTGTTGACTTATTTATTTATTTATTGGATTTCTATCCCGCCCATCTAGACCAAAGGTCTTCTCTTGATTAGTGTTTGGTGGTAATTGATTATTTTATTTATTATTTATTGAATTAAGTTATTTATAGGCGACCTCTCTAAGGAGCCCAAAGCAGCTCACGGCCAATTGAAATAATTACAGTTAAAAACACCAGACAAAACTATACTAAATAGAGTTCAACTTTCAGCAGTCAATTAAGTGAATGTTCTCTTTTCTCAATCTCTCTCTCTCTCTCTCTCTCTCTCTCTCTCTCTCTCTCTCACACACACACACACACACACACGAACAAAGCTTCAGTGTCACAGATAGCGAGGGAAGCACCTAATTAGATATTGCTGAGTAACCACAGAATTACAGCTATAAGTATACAGCATATATGCAGTTAAATACACACACATACACACAGAGGGAGAGAGAGGGAGAGAGAGGGAGAGAGAGAGAGCTATGAAAATGTTTGCCTCATATTAGAGATGTGATGATGCAACTGCAACAATTTTGTTTCTATTACTTTTTGATAAGAATTTACCACAATTCACAAAATTATTTATATTCAGGATGAAAAGAACTCAAGATATTTTTTTAAAAAACTGAATCTAGGAGAGATTTGTCCATCTAGGCCAAAAGCTTTCAGTCAGTAAATCTTACAAGTCTGGGTTTGAAAATGAATTTCTGTGTATTCAACCATATCTGTCACATGGTGCTGAATTATGGATGCCCTCTTTCTTTTTCTGAAAACATATTTTTCCTTTAACATCCATGGTCCTCTACATGCTTGGAATAGCTGCACTTACGGAATTTGGCCGATGCTGATAAGAGAGAATGTTGTTTCAGTATGTTTGTGGAAGAATTTACCAGGATTTGCAACTGTCTTCATGTTAGGGATGGAACAGATGTGATATATTTTTTAAAATGCAGAGGAAATAGAAAAAGAGAGAGAGAGAGAGTCCCATCCCTATCTATGTGCACTATGGGAGGAGAGTCTCTCTCTTTTTATTATTTTTATTGGAAAAGAATAGGATGGTGGAGGAAATTAAGGTTGGCCCTACTACTAGGCAGGACCTCCTCCTCATCAGGTGGCAAGTATTGGAGGAAGGGCACAAAATTATGTCAAGATCATGGAGGACAGAACCACTTGCCAAGCATCTGCCCTGAAACCCATAATCTATCCTGCTGCTCTCAGATGTAACAGACAATTTTGTCCTATCTCCAAAGCAGAAGTAAATTTCAGTAGCCAGTCTACTTGGTTTCAGATACTGAAGAGAAAAAAAAATGCCATCTTGTCCTTTGCTTTGGGCAGAAATTTTTTTGGATGAGCCTGAAGGTTTCCCATGATAAGCCATCCATAGTCATATGTGAGCAGGATGGACAAATGTGCATCTGCCCTACCATGTCTACTTTGGCCCTGAGGGAACCTTTACCATTGGCTTGAATAAAGGGGGTCCAGACTCATGAAGTTGCTCTTCCCCTGAAATGTACAGGGAACCATTTGTAAGGGAGATGCTCTCCAAATGCCTCTGAATCTTTTTCAGTTCACAAGGAACCACCTGATGATAACAAAAATATAAAGGCCATCAACAGGTGAAAAACATACTGCTACCATCTTTGAATTAAAACAGAAGAGTAAACAACATGACAACCTAATATACGTATGTGATAAGATGTTTCCCCCCTTTCAGGCACTATTAGATAAAAGGTTGTCTCTCCAGGTGATTCCTGTGCTGTATAACATCATGTATTTTCATATCTTGACCGCCCCACCAAGCTTATGCACCCATATGGCATCAACTTCCATCTTTGTTTCAGCAACAGATGGAAATGTTTTCCATTTACCGTGGTGCTTTGGTGCATTTTTAGCTTCTGTTCAGCCACAGCAGAAAGCAAGGGAAGGATCACAGTCTCAATGCTACAGGGAGGAACTTAATGATGAAAGCTTTACTTACAAATATGTTCATGCCACAAAAAAGCCATCTTGGAGGTGCTATAAAAATTTTTTTGGTAACAATAATTAACAGCCCACTGAATAGCACTCTGTGAACTACTTCCAATTGCTAGGAGGAACAGTCAAAATTACTATTTAGCTACCATGACAAAAAGCTTATGATAGAAGCATTGTAATGAGCAATACAAGTAGTCTGTTAATGAATGTCTGATGCAAAGAACAATGAATTAAAAGAAAATATCTGCTACTTTTGTAAAGACGCTCATGCAAGAGGAAAAATGTATAAAATACTATACCACTGTGTTAGGGGATCTTTGGTGTTCCGGATGTTTTGGAATACAAAGCCCATAATACCTTGCCTTTAGCCCTCCTGGCTGGGGCTATTGCAAGTGGACCAGTGGACCAGATGTTTCCTACCACTACTAGAAATAATAGGCTCTACATGTTTGCTCTTTGTATTTTTCAACTGACTATGTGGTTTCTCAAATTTCGAAGTACGGCTTTGGTTTGCTATTTACATATTTAATGCAAATCTTTAGGAGAAGGGCAGGGAACCTGTGACCATTCCTCTGCTAAGGATTTTGTCTTCTGTGACCTTGGTCTTAGTGGCTGTGGCAGCTAACAGTTAGTCCCACAAAATCAGGAGGACTGCAGGTTCCTCATCTGTACAGATTCCTCACCTGTGCTGTGCAATAAGTCCTTCCAAGTGTGAGACCACTGGCTAAAACACCACAATTGTCTAATCTTAACGCTCTTGCTTGGTCCCTAGTGCTCTGCCTCCCCTCAACACTTTGTTAATGACTTAATAGGGGCATTGGTTGGAAAAGTTACATTCTTGTGCTATGACTCCCAAAGGACTTGTTGGTTGGGTCACAGTTCAACCAAGTGTGGGTCACAGTTCAACAACAATCTCTGTCAGAATTGTGAGTGTGGAATAGCTGTGCTAAGAAAACTCAGGTGAATCCTCAGAAGGACGTCTCAAAGAGTATAATAAATATTGTTTGTTTGGTACAGGGATATGAAACAAAATTACCTTCAGTACAAGATTTATTTCCAAAAGATCTAAAACAGACAAAGAAATGGATTATACTGATTTCCTAAGTTAGTTCTCACTATCCTTGCATTTGCTAAATCATAGAATAGCATTATATAGTTTTTTCTAAAGGTTACAAGCCATGGATGGTCAGAGATGGCCTGGAATGTTCCTCTGATGCGTGCGCTGCATACACAAAAGTAGAACTGAAATGTCTTCATGAGCTTTATCAGTGGGTAGCAAAGCAAAGGCATTTGTTGCAAAGGGGCTGTGACATTCTTTTATCCACATGTCTGAAGTCTGGCATCACACCAAGGCTATTTTTGAAAGCATTTTTGAGTGAGATTAATGTCCTTATTCTTGAGGTGTCAGTACAGTTTGGGCTGTAACTCACCTTACTTTTTGTAAGCAGTGACATTGTAACAGCATATTGCTTTCATCTTCCCTAAAGAAGTATTTCTAACATAAAAGACACATTTAACAGAAACAAAAAGGTGCAGAGAGATGATGTTGTGCACTTCTGTTTTACAATGCCACATCCTGCAATTATCTGGGAGACTTAATTGGAAATGGACATTGTGGAGCATGCAATATTTTTCCTCCCATATTTGGAAATAAGTGAAAGGCAAGCTATATCCCTTCCAGTATACGGTGAGATAAAAATAAGTCTTGTCTCCCACTGCGATATGTTCTCAGAATGCGGTTTGTAGGAAACCCAGACAGAGACAGTATGGTATTATTTTCTTTCTTTCTTTAATGTAGTTATAAAATGCAGCCCAAACTGGACAAGCAAGTGAGGTGCTTTAATTACCTCGATATATGTTTCAGTAATAGGGATAATTGCAGCTACTGTATGGCTGCCTGTGCTCTGAAGGGCTCAAGAGATCTTCTCGAGCAGCCTTGTGTTTCAAGAGAACCTCAGGTAGTAATAGGATTGCTCCTGTTTTTATAGTGTACATAGGAAAATAGCTCCCTCAGTTGACTTTGGGAAAAAAATGTAGGTTCTGGGGGGGGGGGGAGAAAAAACCCCAAAACATATCAAAATAAAATTGATCTAACACCTTAGGTGAGGATTCTAGATTTGTTGTTGTTGTTTAGTCATTAAGTCGTGTCCGACTCTTCGTGACCCCATGGACCAGAGCACGCCAGGCCCTCCTGTCTTCCACTGCCTCCCGGAGTTGGGTCAAATTCATGTTGGTAGCTTCGATGACACTGTCCAACCATCTCGTCCTCTGTCGTCCCCTTCTCCTCTTGCCTTCACACTTTCCCAACATCAGGGTCTTTTCCAGGGAGTTGTCTCTTCTCATGAGATGGCCAAAGTACTGGAGCGTCAGCTTCAGGATCTGTCCTTCCAGTGAGCACTCAGGGTTGGCAGATTTGTAGGCATGTCAAGAATAAAACTGTGTAATTTTTATTCCTAGCAAGGTTTCAATTCAGAAATCATTGATTGAAAGCCTGTTGCTTAATGTAGTAAATCACAGGTAGAGTAGACTCATTGAATCAATGGAACTTATAGAGGAGTTGATTCAACAAATCTTCACTGATTCAATGGGTCTACTCTACTTGTGACTTAATACATTAAACAACAGGATTTTAGCCATTCTTTTTATAACAGCATAACAAGCAACAGTAGATTAGTAGTGGTCTCAATGATGTGTTTTCTTCACAGAAGTAAATCAAATCATCAACATCATAGTCTTAGACAATGGATCATTGAGTCCAGTCCCTGTCAAGGAAGCACAGTGGGGAACTGAACTCCCAATTTCTGTCTCTGCAGCCAGATACCAAAAACCCCCAAGTTATCTAGCAGTTTGGCAGCTGATGAACTTGTTAATGATTTATTATCATTAATAAATCAGACCCTTGCAGGGTGCAGGCGGCATACAAGTCGAATAAATAAATATATATATGAATATTTGTAAAAACTGCAGGAAGTCTTGTGGCACTTTAAAGATAAGAGGCATCTGAAGAAGTGGGGTATAATCTATCTATGTTTACACCAAACAAATGTATTCAGCCTGAAGGAGCCACAGGACTCTGTTTTTGCTGCAACACAGCAATGACTAACACAACTGCCCCCCAGAAATAAATACGAAACATCAACAACAAATCACTAAAAATAAACTGATATGCAAGACTGAGGAAGAATCTGATGTTTGAAAGTGAATTCTCTGAAAGCAGCAACAAATTGCCACTAGTTAACAAGATGCATGAGCTTAGGAACACAATGAGCACCTCTTTAATTAGTGGCAACTTGTCACCATGACTCATGGTATTTTACATATGAAAGTTGCCAGCAGGATTTTGATCTACATATACTAGAATCAGGTGGTGTTTAGAGAGCTAGAGAATGTCCAAAAGAATGTCCTGCTGAACAGCAATGACCTGGAGAGTACTTCAATCAACAAGAACTTCCTAACTTCAGCCTGAGTCTTTAGAGTTCTGTTGAGGCTGACAAAATGAGTCAGTACTTAAGGAAAGAAGGTGGGAAGGAAGAAGGAGTGTTGCTATTTTTTTGGTCTCTGTGATGGATTCAGTAAAGAGCCCAGTTAAGCACTTGAGAAAATAGTCTGATCCACCTTGGTCTACTTCAGAGGCCACATGACTTCACTTGGGAGCTGATCAAAATCACACTTTCACAATCCAAAGCTTTTTTTTACTTTCCTACTGATTATCAATGGAACTGCCTCTAACTTATTTGTTCTTTGAAAGAACTGATTGGAATTTGTGGGCAAGGCATACCTTATGAAGCTACAAAGCTACTAATTTTCAGAAATACTGCCACAGAAATGTTGTGCACATGTTTAAACCTTGTTAAAAACCCTATCATCTATCTATCTATCTATCTATCTATCTATCTATCTATCTATCTATCTATCTATCTATCTATCTATCTATCTATCTATCTATCTATCTATCTATCTATCTATCTATCTATCTATCTATCTAAACTTTAATATACCTAGTGATACCTTTTATATCTGTTGACATAATTAATATTTGCAATTATATTTGCCTCTTCAAAATGGATGAAGCCTACTAGACAAACATAGTATTAGAATAGTGGTTATTAGTAAAGATCTCACAGCACCCATTCCCACCTTCTTTCTGAAAGAGAGAGGTACTATAAGTCTCTTGCCTACATTATCACTAGTTCTGTAATAAGTAGTGGAAAGGGAAGCAAACAACAATGCTATGTGGCTTCTGGGAGCCCCCAGTCAGAAGGTGCTTACAAGTACCTCATGTAGCTGGAGAGAGGTGCTGTCTTCTCCCTGTATCAGTGGCTAGTGAGAAAATCTGTGGAAGCTTTACTTTACTTAAAGTTCCACATATTTGCCTGAGGACTCAGTGTTACTAGCAGTCACCTACTGAAATGGCAGCAATAGGTATTAGCCTTCTACGGCTAGTGATGGCTTTAAAGCAGAAGTAAGCATACAATAAGGGACGTGGTGGCGCTGTGGGTTAAACCGCAGAAGCCTCTGTGCTGTAAGGTCTATAGATCTGCAGCTGTAAGATCGAATCCATGTGACGGAGTGAGCGCCCGTCGCTTGTCCCAGCTCCCGCCAACCTAGCGGTTCGAAAGCATGCAAATGCGAGTAGATAAATAGGGACCACCTCGGTGGGAAGGTAACAGCGTTCCGTGTCTAAGTCGCACTGGCCATGTGACCACGGAAGATTGTCTTCGGACAAACGCTGGATATATGGCTTGGAAACGGGGATGAGCACCGCCCCCTAGAGTCGAACACGACTGGACAAATTGTCAAGGGGAACCTTTACCTTTAAGCATACAATAAGCAGTACATAACTCCCAAAAATATGTACAGTGAGCTATACTCATTAAAGTACCTGCCTTTTGAGCTGGAAAATATTGGATTGCTATCCCCCTAAAGGAGTAATAGTTGGCTGGATAGATCAGTGAGTTCAGCATCTGGCTGTGGAGCCAGAGGTTGGGAGTTCAGTTCCCCACTGTGGTTCTTAGAAGAGCTAGTCTGTGCTGTCATGGGCAAGCTGTGCAGTTCCAGGGTGCCTCCAGAAGAAGGTAATGATAAGACCACTTCTAAGTCTACCGAGAAAACTCTGAAAAGGGTCACCATGTCAAAACTGACTTGACAGTACACAATTATTATTACAGTTAAAGGAACAGCATAAATTTCAGGTGTTTCCATTCCATGCAGTCACTGAATGCTACTCCTATGGATTAGTATTTGAAAGAAAGTTTGTAGTCTTCTCTCTCTGTCTCATGCTCCTCTCTTTCTCTCTTTTCTCTGTCTGTGCTCTGTTCTCATTCTTGTCCTCTTTCTCTCTCTCCCTCCCTCCTTCCTCTCTCCCTCTCTCTGACCCAGTTCCTCTGTCTGTGTATGTTTATTTGTTTAAAGAGACTTGTATTTGTGGTAAAGCTGAAGTCCCAATCTACCATTTTGCCCAGAAATAGGTCCCATTCACCTCAATCAGTCTATTAGTTTCCTGAAATACTGGCAAGAAGTGTGGCCATTTGCTACAGATTAGAAATGGGCATGAATCAGAAAAATGGTGATTTGTTTTGGTTTGTGATTCATCAAGGTCTCCAAATCATAAATAACAAATTTACGATTTCCCCCCCTAATGAATCAACAAATCAATCTGTCAGTTTATTTTTTACTTTAAAACCCTATAAAATGCCCCCCCCCAAGTATCTAGAGACACCAAATTCACAGAGAAGCTTTCCCAACTCTCCTCTACAAGTCCTGAAAGATTGTTGAAGATTGGGTTTCAGACATCCAAGTTATACACTCACAGAGTGGGTCCCCCCAGGAAAGTGCCCTTTAGCAGTGGGCTTGGGGAAACCCAACCTTCACCAAACTTGGAGGGGTTGCAGAGGAGAGTGAGCGGAAGCTTCCCTGCAATTTTGGTGTCTCTAGGTGCATGGGGAATAGCCAAACAAATCAAGGAATCAAAAATCACTAAAAAAATTCATTGATTTGTATTCGTCAGGGGCATGTGAGTCATACAAATACAAATCAATGAATTAGTGATTTTTGAACAAATTTGGTGATTTGTTTTTTAATTCATGCCCATCTCTGTACAGAATACTTCAATGATATGTGCAGCCAGAGATTAAATTTAAAACATTCCTATGAAAAACTATAATATTTAATGTCCCATGTTCTATAGACAGCAAAGTGGATAACTTCACACAAACAAACAAAAAACACATAGCAGAAACCATTTCTTCTTCATGAAGCAATGGTGGACACTCTACCCACTACACCACATAGAGTACCTTACTTTTACCAGTCCACTATAATTATCTGTGCTGAGAGGAGGGAAGCCACATTATGTTTAAATGGCCCTTTAGAAAGTATCAACAACTTTAGAAAGTCAAATAGTGGAGCTCACCCCTTGTATTTATTAGGGTATTAAAGTAGAAGAAGTGCACATCAATGTGCACACTTTTTCAATGGTGATTGGAGGTTGATTTGTGGTCTGAATTTCCTTACTTTTGAGGGCATAGCTTCAACCATAACCTCATGCTTTAAATAAAGATTTTTCTCTTTGGGGATACATGATGTATCTATCCTCAAAGATCCATCTGTGCACATTCAAAATATATTTAAAATGAGAGCAATATGGAATTATCTAGAAAGATACTTTGAGAAATGTTATCCATATGGTGAATTACAGCAATAATGGCTTCTGTAAGTTTGGCGGTTTTTTTAAATTGACACTACAGTGGATTGGGAACACCAAGCACTGCTGTCTTGCTCTGCCAGCAAGTAAATTAATAATTGATTTCTACAAACTGCACTCTTTTCCACTTAATTGAGGGCATTCACTCTAAGGCTTCAGAGATGGCAATGCCCCATCAGGGTGTCACATAACAATAGCTGGAGTTTAAAACCAGGTAGTCATTACTGGTGCCTAATTTTTGTGTTTGATATGAAGGATAGCATGGAGTTGAACTTCTTCAGTCTTCTTGAGGATGTCAAGTAAATTAATGTTGAGTCAATTGTCCACATAAAGATCTGGTTCCAGATGTAGCTTTGAACAATTCATTGTCTGTGATGAAAGTTGAAAGGAAGCCACTAATCACAACATGCAGAAATACTTGAGTATTTTACTTTGTATTTGAAGGGAAATAACCAGACCTTGACATTCAAGCAAATGCAAAGTTTCAAACACAGATATTCTGCAGATTTCCCTTTTCTTTCAGTTTGCAGGGCAGCCCTTGATTCAACATCTCCTCCCTCACTCATTATGCTTTCAGAAATGCATATTTCAGAATAAAATAAATTTAGACTTGCATACTTGCAGAGGAAATGTGTTTAGATATTTGCATTTTATGAGAAAATAACGCTAGAATCCAAATATTTATTTAGATGTTAATTTGTGACAATTTATTAGACTACACATTGAAAATAAATAAACACCCAGATATATTCTGCATCGAGATACACATCCATGAGTACAGCTACTGCTCCTCCTGGAATCTTTCTCTTTACAGACAAGGCCAGACCCACAGCATGACCCACCCTGTAGCATGTTCTGCCCTTACTTCTAATTTTCTTTGTTGGTCAGGTGCAAACTGTGAAGGGCTCTGTATGCCAAAAATTGGCTTCTGGATTCCTGGAGATTGAGTGGCATTCCTGGCTGCAGTCATTACTTGAGCTTCTGAAGATATTTAGCACCATGTTCAGCAGAGCTCCAAAGGTAGGTACAGTTGTCAGGTTTCTCTGCACATAATATTTCCATCTTACCACTATTACAATTGAGCTAGATAACCTTCATCCAACCCAAAACTACCTCCAGAGTCCAAGAGTTCTGTAGTCATCCTAGGACTAGTAGGTGAAATAAGAGCCACAAATGAGTACCATCCACATTATGGAATGGCACACTATTCCAAATCATCAAGCTACTCCTCTCTTGTTTCTGGAGATCCAGGAAATGGAACATGAGGCCCTCAAGATTAGGTATGTACATCCTTGTCTGGGAGAATGAGAAAACAAAAATGTCCTTGCCCGTCTTATGGTGAAATATTTTCAGTCTTGATAAGAGTTTCTGTGTTTCCAAGAACAATTTTGTGCGGTTTATGTAAACTGTACAAATTGCATAGCTTTACAATGATATCTGCTGTCTTGTTGCATGGACTCTAGAAATAAATGCTCAGTAAGCCAGTCCTGCTATGCCTGCTCTGTGTTTGCTTTGCTTCACAAATGGGGAAGGTGCAAGTTTTGTGCAGAGACATTTTGAGGAAATTGCAGAAACCCCAATGGAAATAACACCAGTCTTGTTCTTGCGCTGGAGACAAATTATCTTCTTGGGGTTAATGAAGTCTTAACAGTTTCTCAGTGTGTCAAGATAGCTGAAAACTCATTGAGAATAGACCATTAAGCAAAATTTATTCACAGCTCTATCACATATGTTATTGGATCACAACTCTGATCAGCTCTTACCCCTAGATATATTGGCCAGGTCTGATGGAAATGAAATCCAGCAATAGCGTTGCCCCCACTCCAATACAAAGCTTAAAAGCATGTAAAATTAAGAGTAACTGCATGGCCTCTCCTATAAAGTGCAAAAGCGGTTTCTCTCAGAAATTGATAAGTTAGTAGAAGGGGATTAAAGGTTAAGTCAACTGTTAGTGAGCCCAAAAATATAATTCAAGGTGGAGGAGGCAAAATTTTAATGTGTGAGCTGGTGAAAAATTGCTGTTTAAGATTAAGTTGGGTGACTACACAGCAGAAAAATCCCATACACCATTTTACTCAGTTCCTTTCCTCTTTTGAGCTTTGGAGAGAAGGAAACAGTTACATTAATTTTTGAACCTACAGCCTACAATCATTACAATACCACAGGTAGATTCCTACAGGAATATTGTGCATTACAGTATATGATCTTTATTTAAGAATAGAGACTTCAGCACAGTGAAGTCTTGTCTAGATGCTGACTGAGCTCCAGGATCTGTGTTAAACCATTCACATGATCTGGGTCCTTGCATCTTTGTTGGTAATAATAAAATTCAAGCAAATTTCAGGAAGTGTTAACCAGATATCATTTGCAGCTTGAGAATCTTTAAAGAGAAATAATACTTTCTGTATTGAGGTATCATTCTAAGTTTCTTCCACGTCTAGTCACACTATATAAGCTTGAAGACTGGCTTGCTTCTTCATTTTTTCAGTGCTACCTGCAGCTGCAGTGGAGATGTCAAAGAAACCTTCAACTGTGGGAACAATTTATTTCCAATTATACAAATACATATAGTTTTGCAGATCATAATCTGTGTCATTTATTTCCAGGTGCTGATTTACTCGTATATATTTTTAATTTATGTTCCGGGCCTACTTTACCTGTGGAGTCATGTGATACATTTTGTTTAAAACAGGACCCATAAATACATTAAATAAAAATAGTTCCAATATTTATATTGCCTCCCCATTGATGATTAATGTTCTGCTACATAAATTTAATCTGGGATTGGTTCTGAAGGAAGATGGTGTGTGACTTTCTCAGCCAAGTTGATACTTCTGTTTCAAGGAGAGTCATGGATATGAATTATCTTCCTAGCCATCACAATACGCCATACAATTTTGAATGCCATATTTAGCTGACCTGTGGGAAATGGAAATGAAAAATTGCCCTCAGCACTGGGATTGTAACTGCATTACCTTCTTGGCAGTGATCACTTTCTATTACATTATGATCATTTTATTACAAGACATATCACAATAGCCTCAACATTCCCGATAAAATCCCCACTAGGAAGGAAGGATCTTGTTCCAAGAAAGTAAATATTGTGCAACATAATTGCTCAAGAACTAATTGTGTTATGGACAGTGGTTATACAACAAAATACACCTTGTACCAATTTTCCAGAAAGTTATGACCTTGCAGAGACATACTTTTCGTATCATTTTTACAATGTGTAAATTAATTTCCTCCTGAAAATTAAATGGAAAGAAATCTAATTTCTGACCTAGCTAAATATAACCAAGTTTCAATCTTCAAATTTTCTCCAGATTTATTTCTATTGCTACAAACCGTCTTTAAAATAATTGTCAGACTTAAAAAAAAGAAAAATAGGCAAAATGTAATTATGATTCCGTATGATCAGAAGAAGTTGTTCTTATATCTATTGAAAATGAATCATGCATTATCATCTGCCAATTAAAAGTATAAAATCACAGCTATTATATCTGAGTATAGAGGTCAAGATACCAACATAATTAAGCAAAGATCATCAATTTATGCTGCCTTTTATTTAAAGCTTGTTTTCAAAATATAGTGGGTACATATCAATTAAACGATTACGGAGGAAGCAAGGGTGGGTTGGCTTCACACCAAGATCTATTGTATCATTATTTCTGCACTATTCTTTTTGTGCAAGTAGTTGCATTTTCTCAGCCACCCCAGAAGTACAGTATCCTGAATATATTTCTGCTGGAAATGTATGTGTGATCCCTCAGTGCTAGCTGGACCTTCTTCACTAGCTGATGCTGCATGCGATGGAAAGTTGGCTGGAATTGCCTCCCGACTTTTTGCTGCTGCTTAATATCCATTGCCCACTGTTTAATTCAGGGACTTGAGAGGGTTGCTAGATCATACAGCTCCTTCTTCCACAAGGAGGCAAACCCTGGTGGAGCAGTCCCTTTAGTTTGCTGGCCAGGGCCACCATTTCAGGCTGCCAAAAATACTGTGATCGCTCTATTGAATCCCCCATCCACCTAGACTGTCCCCTCCTTATGCCCTCCATCATGCCAACCAAGCCCTGGAACATTGGGATCACCTGGCTAAGGATGGCTGTCTCCCCACTAAGGAGAGTGTTGCACTCTCAAAGATTCAGAGGACATTGGCCACCTGACCCATAATGCCCCACTCTTCTCTGCCCAGAGGAGCAGCCACACCAATGGAAATCTCTAGTACCAAATCACTGAGTGCCTTTGGCTGCTCCAGCACTCTTTTAAGAAGACAGAAAGTAGAGATTTATTGAGTTGTCACATCCTGGACTAGGTGGTGCAATGGCAACCCTAATTGTAAAATGTACCACCTATACTTTGGCCAACTGCTGCTGTACCAATTGCCTTACATTCCATTATAAATCTGGCACGACCCTGCAATTAAAGGTCATTCAGGGTGGCAGTTGATAATGGGGTATCAGTTCTGCCACAAACCTGTAGAAACCAGTGTTCTCCACCAGAGAGAATGGCTGGTCATCCAGGGCTATCACCTCCTCTAGGTGACAAGTAATCCTGGCATTCATACGTTTGCATAAGACCTTTTTCTGCATCCCTCCAAGCTCCTCTAGGGTAGACAACTTATTATTGAGATGTGAGTCTGGCATTTGCTGCCTCCCATCTCTTGTTATTTGCCCATCTATCTCCCTGCTTCCCTGGGCTAGTGGCTCAGCCTCTGCCCTCTGATGACTCTTGCTGTTCTCAGGAAGAAAGCCACTTGCCCCCATAATTCTCACTTCAATTGCCAGCAGCAATGCCCTGTGCTGAATCTTCAGGTGGCTGAACATGCTACAGTTGGAGAGGTGGCCTAAGTCCTGCCCATGCTAGAGCACCTTCTTGCAGTGCATGCACTCAACTATTCGAGCATCTGTTGTCCACTGCTGAAAATGCTTCCAGATGATTGACTTATTGGGAGCTCCAGTTTTTGACTGCACGTTCCTAACAGAGATTGCTTACTCAGCTGAAGGGGCAGGGGTGATTTCATTGGCATTGTTAAGGTTGCACCAGCATTTACGCTTTTGGAGGATGTGTATAAGTGCAACCCAATTGATCTCCTAGAGGTTGTGTTATGGACACTATCAGTTTGAAATGCCCACTGACTGATCATTTACACAATGGTACAACCCAGCACAACTGTACTTCCAGAAATTTACATTACCCAAACATAGAATGCAATTTTGGTCATTGGCTGCAATCCTAAACACACTTAGCAGGCACAATGATATGACTTACCTCCAAGCAAACACATGTTAGTTAATCACACTTTCTTGTCATGGAAATCTGTGGCACTTAGTGATAACTTAGTCCTTGTTGATTTCAATAGGAATTTAAGTGCAAATAATTTAGAATCAAAGTGAGACATTATGAGCATCTATGTTTTCAGTTTTACTCTAGAACAAGAGTGGGCAAAGTACAGTATATGGGCCATGTGCAGCCAGCCCTCAGATTTTTTTTAAAAATCCTAACCCCCAGCAGAAACCCTAGTGAAAAATAAATATATATTACATAAAGTTGATTTCTGGCTTGTACATTCATTGACCATATAGCAGTTTCTAATAGTTAATGAAGTTTTAAAATAGAAGTGGTGATGTTTTTGCCAAAAATGTTACCCTCATTATGATAGCCAATGGCTGTAACAGTTTTACAGCAATCAGCACAAAACTGAATATATATTAGGACATTTCATGTTGTTGGTAAGTAAGAGTTAAGGTTTTGTTTCATCTTTGCCTTGGCCTTTGGGCTTTGACACTTTGGTTTCATATTGAATTTGACTGTTGAACTTTGTTGAACTGTTGTATTTTTAGGGTTGACTTTAGCTGCCAGACTTAAAGACATCAGTGCATGCAAGATGAGCACCACATGCATTTCTTGTTGTAAGAAAAATCAGCAGACAGAGATTGCTAAAGGAAAAAAAAAAGTACTGAGCTCCATGAAATTATACTGAGTGACAGCAACAGAATACTGATCCATCTGGCAATTTTAAACAATGTGTCTGGCAATTTACGGGCAGTAATTCTGCCAGCCTTGACAAAAAGCAGAAATATTTCTTATCGCTTCTGAACAAGACACCTGCAAACCAAGATTCAGCCCTTATAAATCTAGCTGCAGAGTCAGGGAGCAATCTGCACACCGCATACACAGCCTATTGACCTTTAAAGAAGTGGGAAAGGCCACAGACAAGCTATCAAATTTCCCCACATAGATCACCTGTTTCTATGGCATATATCTATGATTAACTAGACCCTCTTTGGTTTATGTTTCAGTCTATGGGGAAATTTTAACACCATGGGAGCTCATTAGAAACACATGTCTATTTAACTAACTGTCTTGATAGAATCATATATACTTTTAAGAACAGCTTGATATAGTAGGGACTGATGTGTCAGAGCTGGAGCAAATTGGACACTTCACCAAGTCTACTCAATAATCACTAGCTCTATTCAGACATAGCAAACCACACATACTCCTGATGGGTGGGGAAGAGTACTCTAGTCTCCATCTCCCCCTTCCGGTTTTGATGTTCTTCCACACATGATAGGTGATCAGTCTGAAGAGAAGAAACTCTACTCTTGGCAGGGACACTCCATGTTAATTGGAAGCACAGAAAATTGATGCCCCCCACCCGTCACATGGAGAGACTCTACGGATAGCAAGGACTCACCTCCTTAGACCTGCCACTTTTTGTGTGTAGTTGAGTGGTGGTGGGGATGAGGAACAGAGGGAGTGAGTATTCTCCTCTAATAGTCATAAGTTTACATGGTGTGCTATTATTTAAACAGGGCTACTCTATCTCACCCTAACAGACTTTAAAGAGTTGTCATAAGGGTAGAGCAGGGAACCTTGCCTTCTGAGAGAGACAGGAGAAGAGGACCTTGTCTTCTGAAAGAGACAACTCCCTCACCAAAGAAATCGTGCAGGTAAAATTATTGTGGAATACAAGGTACAGGGCTTGCTGGATCTTTGCCAGTAACAAGCCTATTAAAGATACAGGTTCTACAAGGATGAAAATGGGAATGATGATGCTGTATCTTAAAAGTTGCATTAGAGTTTCCATGTGCTGTACAGATAATGAGATCAATGTCTCTGCCCACTAGCTCACCATTTAATGGCCAGAATTTTGTTGCTTAATTTAGTAAATTACACTCAAATAGGCCCATTGAATCAGTGGAGATTTGGTGAGCCAACTTCTCCGTAAGTTACATTGATTCAAAGAGACCTACCCTAACTGCAACTTTATTTAGTATAGTAAGTTGCAGTTACAGCAGGCCCGTTTGATTGAATGGAACTTATAGAGTTGACTCACTAAATCCAAAGAATGTACTGGCATCCTAACTCTAGCTAATTGTTCTTTCTCAGCAGTATATATATACTGGGATTTTGCTGTATGTGTAACAGTTATTATTATTTTTTACTAAGCACAAAAAAGTCCAGATCCATCTTGTTGCAATTCATTGTTTCATTTTTTGCTTTTGTTTGCAACCTTCAGTTGTTATTTTGTCAATGGGTAGTGAAACTATATTGTTTCAGTAATATATATATATTGGGATTTTGCTGTATGTGTAACAGTTATTATTATTTTTTACTAAGCACAAAAAAGTCCAGATCCATCTTGTTGCAATTCATTGTTTCATTTTTTGCTTTTGTTTGCAACCTTCAGTTGTTATTTTGTCAATGGGTAGTGAAACTATATTGTCATTGTTATTGTTATTGTTATTATTTCTGTTTCAGTATGTATGCATTTAAATAAGCACATTTAAGGATCAAACACTCTTAGGTCTCGGTTAGAATTGTCTCCAAAAGAAAATTATTTTAAATCTGATTAGTTTGATAAAAATACAAATTGGAAAACTGGATGAACTCAACTGATTTCCCTCCTGTCATATAGTCGGTTAAAAACATTGTGAGTGTGAGGCCTAAACTATTTGGCATCATATAGATCAGCACACCCATATTTTTTACAATAAAAAAAATCAATTCAATTCAGTTTATTATGAAGTTTCTCTCCTCTTTTCCAGTGTGGATGAGTTTGATTTTCTTAATAATTTCTGACCAGATGAATCTGGGGAACTTGATCTCATGCCAGGCAATTACATCTATAGTGAACAGTGATGTACACTGTTCTTTATAGATTGCTTTCTCCATTAAATTTCGTCCTTGTGTGTATTCCTCTAGTAACATTCCTGGCTGATTTCTTCATTGCAGTTGACAGCCTGATGACTCTTAATATGGTGTTTCCTTTCTGTTTCTCTCAAATCTATTTTCTTGTCAGCTTATTACCATGTTTTACTGTATCCATCTCATTTCTTGTGGTTCTTTACTTGGGAATTTACCAATATACTTGAATCTGAACTCTATTTGCACTCTATTAGCCAGGTACTTAAAAGACTGAAGTCATACTGAATCAGATTACATTTCACATTGTCCTTTATTATTTAATGAGACTTCTAATTTAGAATCATGGAAACTTCCATAAAACATTATCTACAGGAACTTTTCTCTTTTGCCTCTCCTTCCTTTCACTTAGGCCCATAGGAAACAAATTCAATGCTACCAGAGTTTTCTTTCTTTCTTTTTTTCATTCATTAAAAGCTTCTACAATCAGCTTGTAGAAAATATACAAATCCTCTCACATTTAGCACACAAAAATCATTAAAATGATATTGTATCATCACACAATACAATCTTACTTCAAGGTCCAGGTAGAGAAATCCCATCAAACGAATGGGGTTGGACTGGAAAAAGAGGAGAGGAATATAGAATCCATGCAGGAAGTGATGAGTGAATTGCTACCAATTATCTACTATGGTATGTTCAAGGTATTACTTTTAATTTATATGGCTGTATGCATCTCAGGACCAGGTTATCTTAAAGACCATATTTTGCTACTTCCATCACCCTAGACTTTGAATGAGCAAGGGCCTGCTTAGTGATGGTTATTTGGTTATTCTACAAAAAAAGAACCTTTGTGAAGAACTTAAGAACATGCCCTGCATGAAACAGGAACTTCAGTTGCTGGACTCTTTTATGCTTCTGTGAACCTGGGAAGCTGTCTTCACAGGCAAAGGTCAGGGTGCAAATAGAGTTCACACTTTATTTATTTAAAAGATTTTTACCCCACCTTTCTCCTTAAAAAGGACCCAAGGCGACTTACATCATTGAAAGACAGTATTTAAAGCTGAAAACAATTAGTATACAATGTTGGTTTACATCATTAAATGACAATACTTAAAGCTAAGAACAATGAATATAGAGAGGCAGCTTTCATCCTTAAAAGACAGTGTAAAAGCTAAAGCAAAAAATATACAAACATTAAAAAGAAACAAGTACCACTCTGAGAGATGGTAAACACAAGTAGTACTAAAGACCCAGTCAGAGCAGTAATGCATAACAATCCCTCTAAAAGTCACACTCATGTAGCCAGTCAGTGAGTGAAAGCTTGCTTGAAGAGAAAGATCTTTGCATGCTTGTGGAAGGACAGAAAAAATGGGGCCAGTCTAGCTTCCTGTGGGAAGGAGTTCCAAACTCTGGGAGCAGCAACAGAGAAGGCCTTCTCCTGTGTCCCCACCAAATGCACCTGCGAAGGTGGCAGGACCAAAAGAAAGGCCTCTCTTGATTATCTTAACACCTGAGCTGGATCATAATGGGAGACACGGTCTCTGTGATAGCTTGTACCGAGCTGGGGAGCAGACACCACCGTGTTTATCTTTATTAGAGGGCACATTAAAGCTGCCTCCAAAAGGACACTAACACTTTATCTGTAACTCTGACTTGAAAGTACTCAGCACACTTCCTTCCCAGAGAGTTATGTGGTTTTGGACCATGGAACTGGCATTAAGCCAGGAAGCTGCCTTTTGTCCTGATGGAGCATCACCATCATCATAGAACTGCAGAGCTGGAAGGGACCCTATCGCTCACTGAGTCCAGCCCCTGTCAAGAAAGCACAGTGAGGAATCAATCTCCCAACCTCTGGCTCCGCAGCCAGATACCTAAACCCCCTGAGCTATCTGGCAGTTCATGAAAGGGACTTAAGATGTGAGGGCAACAGATGCTCCAGAGGCTTAGCCACTTGCATAAAAAGGAATTAGGGAAACTAGTTAGTCAGCTGATCTACTTGTGAGTTAGGCTGAGTCGGCTGGGCAGCAGAAGAGCAAGGCATCCTCCTCCTTAGAGATACGCCAGTTGACTAAATAAAGGCGGAGGATGCTTGCTCCCCTGCTGAGTGAAAGGACTCTGCCTACTGACTTGCAAGTAGACTTGGGATCCATTTGCCATCTTACAATGCTGTTGGGAGGCTGCACTCTGTGCATGCCCAGAAATATGCTCTTTCTCCACTCAGGTGTGAGTAAAGATAAGGTAGGTTTTATTGTTTTGGTGTGTTTTCTTTCTGCATGATGCAAGTCTGTGTCCCCATTTTGAAAAAAACTGTATCTTGTAACCATTTGGAATTTTTATCCTTTTCTTTCTTTCTTTCTTTCTTTCTTTCTTTCTTTCTTTCTTTCTTTCTTTCTTTCTTTCTTTCTTTCTTTCTTATCTTGACTGAGAGGGTTGAAGGTACTCAAACTGGTCCTAGTTTTGTCCAGCTGCAGGGATTGTTTTCAGGGTTTATGTGTGGAAGTTGTGTCAGCTATCTTACAAGGTTGGCATTCTCATTTTCAATGCCTAGCCTTGGGAATTTCTTTTTGTGTGTGTTTAACTCTGTAGAGTACTTTGAAGTTGGGGAGACTAAACAGGTGTTGAGGGAGTGAGCTTTCATCAGACCTCCATAGTCTCCACCCCATCTGACACTCCCTGGGCACTCCCACCCCAGAATGAATAAAAGTAGTGTGGCTGAATGACTGTAAGGAAGGGAACTTGACCGGGGAACCTTAGCACCCTTTCATAGTGGTGCCACCATATGGTATTTCCATTGAAAGCAGGTGTGTTTACAGTGTGAAATATTTTTTTATCATAAATTGAAGTATCATTTGTTTGACCTAATTATCCTTGACAGTCACTCCTGGCATTTTAATGAAATGGTCTGCTTCCTTTATCATTGCTTTATTAATGTATTAATTGGTTTTATTTTATTTTGGGTTTTTTTTGTTTATTAGTATTGTAAAATGCATTAGAAGTTTTATTAATGAAGAGCTGTACATGTATTATTAAACAACGAATAGATAAAAATATTTATAAATAAATAATACTTGAGTGTTCCATTTAAAATCAGAAGGTTAAGGCTAGACCTGGAGGACAAAGCAAATGCACATCATCATCAAAACAGATGTTAGATTAGTGTAACTCTTCAGAATTTCTTTTTTAAAAATTCTTTCCATTAGCACTGGAATAGTAGAGTTTGATTAAGTTCCCATGTGAACACAAACTAATTTGCCTCATTAAAAATCTTTCTAATAGCATAATAGTCAAATGATAGGAGAAGAGAAGGACACACCTGCCATGCTTTGAAACAACTCACAGGGCAAAATCCTGGAGCAGAACCTGCAGTTTATCAGCTCTGCCCTCACTAACAGATGTCACTGTAGACAAAAATAATTAATTGGTAGGGTTAGTGAGCTCAAGGAACAGCACAGAGCTCTGAGCTCTCAGATCTAAAGTAAGATATCTTTGTTAACAGCATATGTTCACATCTTAGTCCTTCTGTTGCAGGACAGGAATTGCTTCAAAGTTCTAGCAGCAGGCAGGTTTGAAAAAAGAAACAACAACAAAAAGAGAGAAATGGCAGTGAAAGCAGTGGGGCTCAGTGAAACACATCAAAGCAAATGGCAGCACTATGCTTTTAATTTTATGAATGAGTTAACAGTAAAAACAAAATCTGGTCATTCATTATGTGCATTTCCCCAAGGCGTAATTCAGGGAAAGTAAAACTTGTCACTAGCATAAAAGAAACCCATTAAAAAAAAAGCAAAATCAGTGGCATAATAGATGCCTTGAAAATTGTTTTTTTTCCATCAGATATTTTCTCCTGCCCCTTCACTTCATAAGAAGCACCCAGTTCTCCAGGAGAGAACTTTAAGCTTCCTTTTAAGTAGTGCCTCAGATGTGGCCATTCAAAAACTGATCTTTGATAGTTCTTAAGGCAGTAGTTGTGTCCTAGCTGTGTGTGTGTATGGCATGTTAACATGGTATAATCAGGGCTGGTGCCAGGCTTTTTTGCACCCTAGGCAAGACTAACTACTTGCCCCCCCCCAAAACAATTTTCAAAAACAGACAAATTGTAGGAAAAACAGAAAGTACAAAAGTTGAAATTGTGAAAATTTTATTTTAAAAAACAGAGAACAAGTTATAGAACAGTCTTCGATTTTCTTTCTCAAATACAAAACAGGTTTAGCACACAAATCATTTTGAATAATCCTATGAACTGTAATGTCTCTTAAATGTTTCTATTTTTGCCACATCAAAATCTCATTTTGCGTGGCTTTTCTTTTGCAAATTCTGTCACTGATTCCTTCAGGTCAATGGCTGATGCTTCGGCATGTTCAAATAATATAGTTGCCAAACCAACTAGTCTACTTTACAGCATTGACGAGCGCAAATATGTTTTTATAAGCTTGAGCTTTGGGAAACTGCGTTCACCACTAGCCACTGACACTGGAAGTGTGAGAAGGATCCTTAGAGCAACAGAAACATTAGGCACACCACTTGATCTATGTTTTCTTTTTCTCCCATCTTGAATGATTGTTTATTGTTGTAAATTGTTGTTATATTTTAATTGTTTTTATTCCACTTGTTGTGAGCCGCCCAGAGTAGTCAAAGACTAGACGGGCGGGATATAAGTATAATAAATAAATAAATAAATACACACTATCCAGGAGTTTTTGTTGCACTATGAAGAGAAGTACTCCTTGTGGTGGCATAGACTTTGGAAGTCTTCGAGCTATTGCTGTAAGTTCACAGCACAGATCTTCAGCATCAATATCTTTGTTTCCATTGTGCATCAATGATTTTTCCAAATTCTTGCAGGCCTTCAGTACATCTTCAGTACATTTTTTGTTGATCTTGTAAATGTCATACAGGAAGCCAAACAAGGAATTATATTGTTGTAGCTGTTGGAATCTCTCTTCAACAGATTGTACGGCCATGTCTAAGACAGCTTAATAGAAATTTATTTTGAATTTCTGCTTTGGATCTTGTGGTGCCTTCTCTTGTGCTTCATACTCAAACTGCTTTGGCAAGCAGATTAGTAGATCTTCCAGGTCAGAGGTCACAAGGTAGAATTTCTGCTCACAAGCTGACTTGGCTTAGAGGGAACATTGGTGGAGCCCCTTCCAAACTAGAAGTCTGTCTCCAGTTATAACTGGGGGAATGTAGCTTAAAAGAGACCAAAAGCTAAGTGAGAGAGGGAAGCTGCAGGATCTTCACCAAAATTTTCTCCCCCACTGCTGCCTGTCCATTAGCCCTGTTTGATGACTTATAACCCCCAGAAGTAGGTCACAGTGGCTGGTGTCAATGGGACATTTGTAAGAAATAGGTGTTGCAGCAGGGGTCACCTCGGGGGGGGGGGACTCAAGGGTACGCACTACTGGCAACTCTGAAAGTGCTTATTTATTTATTTATTTTTACTTATCCAGTGTTTTTTTTGCTTAATTCCATTGATGCCAGGGGTGATATATGCAAATGAGTTATGCTAATGAGAGTACCAGCAGCCCTTTGTCTATGAAATGACCCCTGGCTTGCAGTATATAGAAAAACTTTCTAAGACTTTATAAATAATTATATTCCATAGCACTGTTGTGGTATTTATCTTAAAATTTTAAAATGTAATTTTTAAAAAAATATTTTTATATTTATATTTTTTCCAAGAAACTAGTCTGTATAAACCTATGCCTCTCTCAGGTCAGTTCTGCGCTCCTCCGAGTTCAGTTCTGCGCCCCTCAGGTCAGTTCTGCGACCCTCTGAGGTCAGTTTTGCGCCCCTCTCAGGTCTGCACTCTAGGCGGTCGCCTAGTTCGCCTAGTGGTAGCTCCAGCCCTGGGTAGAATAGCAGGATAAAAATAATAAATAAATAAATGCAAGGAAGTAGGGTTGCTATATCTTACCTGTGTGGTGCTTTTGCTGAAAAGAGTGTGTCTCATTTGAGGGGGTATTTTGACAGCAAAAAGCAGCTGCCTGACTTTCTAGTGACTCTGTGCATACTGAATTCCAACTAATTGAGTCACTCTGTTATTATATCAGATTGACCTTTGTCTTTGTAAGATGCTCACAAAAAACCCTGAATATTGAAGATTTCAAGTCACAATGAACTCTTCATAAAAAACAGCACATACATGAAGAACAGACAACAGAACAGCAAACATTGTGTCCCTATATGTGTAAATGTATACTGATATTTTTCTCAGGGCCAAACTTGAACTGATATATCTAATTGTTTGGAAATTTGCTTTTTAAAAAAGAGCTTGGCTCCGGGGTGTGGACTGAGGGAAGCTCTAAGCCAGGAATGGGGAATGGCTGACACTTCAGAGGGCGCTGGAATGCAACTTGGATTATCGATCCTCATATGCTTTGTCTTTGCTTGATGCAGTTTGTTGTTGTTATGTGCCATCAACTTACAGCAACCCAAGTAGGGCACTCGAAATATTTACCTTGTTCCACACCCCAGTGAGTTTCCATGGCTGAGCAGGGATTTGAACCTAGGTCTCCTGAATCTTCATCTGTCAGTCTATCCACTAGACCACACTGGGTATCCACCTAATAATCATCATGTGCCATCAAGCTAATTCTGAGTTATGGTGACCCTTTTCAGGGTTTTCCAGGTAAAGAATACTCAAAAGTGGTTTACCAGTCCCTTCTTCTGGGGGCACCTTGGAACTACGTAGCTTGCCCAAGACCACACAGGATAGATCTACTCAGAGGAGGCACAGTGGGGAATTGAACTCCCAACCTCTGGTTCCACAGCCAGATATCTAAACCACTAAGCCATGCTTGATACAGTAGATGATGTCAAACATCTTCTCTTTCAGGTGATAGAGCTATTGCTAGTCTGACAGAAACTGGTTTAGACTCCTGTGCACTCCTGTGAAAGGTGCAAACAAGAAAGCGTGATAACTGTTGCTTTACTGCTTAGACAAGTAAAAGTAATGGCTTTTGTGGGAGGTTTTTGTCTCGTAATCGATCAGCCTGTCCCTTTGTGCTTGCATGGTGTGTTCACAGCTTCACAAAGTGGGGGAAAAGGTCTAGTTTTGTGCAAAAGCTAGGTATTCTATACTTAAGTGTATCTGTGTGAATTGTGAAAACTGCAGTGGGACAACTTTGCTGCGGCTACACAGTTCCCATCGGAACCCTCCACCCACTGTTGCCAAATGAAAGCTTACTTCTTTGAAAATTATACATGTGGAAGGGATTCCAGCCAGTATTGCAGTAAAGGTAATTGTTTAATCCCACCTCCACCTGATGCCACAGTCCCAACCCAGGTACTCCATGTCAGTGCATCCACTGTTTATTTTGTTTAAAAGCAAGTGCAGTGGGGAGAGATATACAACAGCTTAGCTGGTATAGCTCAATGGTTGGAATGCCTGGGCTGAGAGTTCAAATCCACAAAAAGGCCAGCTGAGATCACCCAGAGCATGTGTGGCTGACGGGATTATGTGCCCTGCCATTTGTGTGGCCTTGGATGCCCTGCATGGTTCCAGAGTGTCACAAGAGTGAGGCAATGAGAAATCTGTTCTGCCTAGAAAACCCTGGGAGAGTTGGTAGCCCATTTACACTACTTTTCCTCATCTTCTCAAAAGCAGCTTGGACCACAACAAGAGAAAAGTTCATATAGAAGGGGGGAGATCCTTTCCCAATACCTGCCCCACAGAGATTGCCCATGTAAACCAGGGAGCCTCTTCTGTCCTTACCTTGTTTGGAGATATGGCTATTTAAAGCCTAGAAAGATTTTATATTGACATGAGCTCTGTTTTGCAGCCCTGGGGACTCTGTATGTAACAGGAGTGCTCATCTGCAGATTGGGAAGACTTTTACTTTCCTCAGAGTTGTGGCACTGTTGTTGTTGTTCTTATGTGTTGTCAAGTCACCACTTTCCAAAATGTCCTGTCCTCAGCCGCCTTGCTCAGCTCTTGTAGACTCAAGCCTATGGGTTCCTTTCGGAAGTCAGTCCATCTCATATTTGGTCTTCCTCTTTTCCTGCTGCCTTCCACCTTTCCTAACATTATTGTCTTTTTGAGAAAATCCTGCCTTCTCATGATGTGCCCAAAGTAGGACACACTCAGTTTCAGCATTTTTCCTCCAGAAATAGTTCAGGCCTGATTTGATCTAGGATCCACTGGTTTGTCTTTCTGGAATTCCACAGTATGTGCAAAGCTCTCCTCTAGCACTACATTTCAAATGAATAATTTTTTTCCCTGTCAGTTTTCTTCACTATCCAAATTTCATACCCATACATGATGATCAAAAATTCAAGAATGTGGATGACCTTGGTCTTGGTCTCCACTGACACATCCTTACACTTGATTATCTTTTCTAATCCCTCCATTGCTGCCCTTTCTAGATTCAGTCTTCTTCTGATTTCTTGGCTGCAATCTCGGTTTGGATTGATGATTGAATGAAGGTATACAAAATCTCTAACTATTTCAAATTCTTCATTGTTAATGTTAAAGTTGTGTAGTTCTTCTGTAGTCATGATTTTTGTCTTCTTAATATTCAATAGCACTCCTGTTTGGCATTTTCTTCTTTCACTTTTCCTAACAGTCGTTTTAAGTCTCCTTATCGGGAGAAAGGTGGACTATAAATAAAGCAATTAGATAAAATTAATAAATAAATCATTGCTACTTTTTGCCAGTAAGATGTTGTCATCTGCATATCTTAAATTACTGATGTCTCTTCCACCAGTTTTCATTCCTCCTTCATCTGAATCTAATCCAGCTTTCTGTATGATATGTTCTGTGCATGAATTGAACACATTAGGAGATAAAGTGCACCCTTGTCTGATACCTTTACCTATAGGAAACCATTCTGTTTCTCCATATTCTTTCCAACAGTAGCTTCTTGTCCACAATACAAGTTACACATCAGGACAATCAAGTGCTGAGGCACACCCCTTTCTTTCAGAACTACCCATAGGTTTCTCATCTCATCTACACAGTCAAAGGCTTTGATGTAGTCTATAAAGCATAGACTGATCTTCTTCTGATATTCTTTGGTGTGCTCTGATAGCCAGAGGATATTTGCAATGCGATTTCTTCCTTTTTGAAATCCAGCTTGAACACCAGGCACTATAGCACATTGGTAAAATTAATCTCCCCTTCACGGATTGCTGCCTTGTCGTGGCAAAGGGGCTTGAGTAATTCAGAGAAGCTATGGGCTATGCCGTGCAGGGACACCCAAGATGGAGAGGTCATAGTGGAGAGTTCTGACTAAATGCAATCCACCTCGAGCAGGAACTGGCAAGCCACTCCAGTATCTTTGCCAAGAAAACTCCATGGACAGAAACAAAAGGCTAAAAGATATGACACTGGAAGATGAGCCCCTCAGGTCGGAAGGCGTCCAACATGCTACTAAGGAAGAGCAGAGGACAAGTACGAGTAGCTCCAGAGCGAATGAAGTGGTTGGGCCAAAGCCGAAAGGACGCTCAGCTGTGGACACGCCTGGAAGTGAAAGGAAAGTCCGATGCTGCAAAGAAAAATACTGCATAGGAACCTGGAATGTAAGATCTATGAACCTTGGTAAACTGGATGTGGTCAAACAAGAGATGGCAAGAATAAACATTGACATCCTGGGCATCAGTGAACTAAAATGGACGGGAATGGGCGAATTCAATTCAGGCGATTACCATATCTACTATTGTGGGCAAGAATCCCGTAGAAGAAATGGAGTAGTCCTCATAGTCAACAAAAGAGTGGGAAAAGCTGTACTGGGATATAATCTCAAAAATGATAGAATGATTTCAATACGAATCCAAGGCAGACCTTTCAACATCACAGTAATCCAAGTGTATGCACCAAGCACTGATGCTGAAGAGGCTGAAATTGAGCAATTTTATGAAGACTTACAACACCTTCTAGAACTGACACCAAAGAAAGATGTTCTTGTCATTATAGAGGACTGCAATACTAAAGTAGGGAGTTAAGAGATAAAAGGAACAATAGGTAAGTTTGGCCTTGGAGTTCAAAATGAAGCAGGGCAAAGGCTAATAGAGTTTTGTCAAGAGAACAAGCTGATCATCACAAACACTCTTTTCCAACAACACAAGAGGTGACTCTACACATGGACATCACCAGATGGGCAATACTGAAATCAGATTGATTATGTTCTCTGCAGCCAAAGATGGAGAAGCTCTATACAGTCAGCAAAAACAAGATCTGGAGCTGATTGTGGCTCTGATCATCAGCTTCTTATAGCAAAATTCAAGCTTAAACTGAAGAAAGTAGGAAAAACCACTGGGCTAGCCAGGTATAATCTAAACCAAATCCCTTATGAGTACAGAGTGGAAGTGAAGAACAGATTTAAGGCACTAGATTTGGTGGACAGAGTGCCTGAAGAACTATGGATGGAGGCTGGTAACATTGTATAGGAGGCAGCAACAAAAACCATCCCAAAGAAAAGGAAATGCAAGAAAGCAAAGTGGCTGTCCAACGAGGCCTTACAAATAGCAGAGAAGAGAAGGGAAACAAAATGCAAGGGAGATAGGGAAATATACAGAAAATTGAATGCTGACTTCCAAAGAATAGCAAGGAGAGACAAGAGGGCCTTCTTAAATGAACAGTGCAAAGAAATAGAGGAAAAGAATAGAAAGGGAAAAACCAGAGATCTGTTCAAGAAAATTGGAGATATTAAAGGAACCTTTTGTGCAAAGATGGACATGATAAAGGACAAAAATGGTAGGGACCTCACAGAAGCAGAAGACATCAAGAAGAGGTGGCAAGAATACACAGAGGAATTATACTAGAAAGATCTGGATGTCCCGGACAACCCAGATAGTGTGGTTGCTGACCTTGAGCCAGACATCCTGGAAAGTGAAGTCAAGTGGGCCTTAGAAAGGATGGCTAACAACAAGGCCAGTGGAGGTGATGGCATTCCAGTGGAACTATTTAAAATCTTAAAAGATGACGCTGTTAAGGTGCAACACTCAATATGCCAGCAAGTTTGGAAAACTCAGCAGTGGCCAGAGGATTGGAAAAGATCAGTCTACATCCCTATCCCAAAGAAGGGCAGTGCCAAAGAATGCTCCAACTACCGTACAATTGCACTCATTTCACACGCTAGCAAGGTTATGCTCAAAATCCTACAAGGTAGGCTTCAGCAGTATGTGGACCGAGAACTCCCAGAAGTACAAGCTGGATTTCGAAGGGGCAGAGGAACTAGAGACCAAATTGCTAACATGTGCTGGATTATGGAGTGTCATGAGTTCAGCCGAAGAAGATCTGGAATCTGAGGGGTTAATTACAGCTGAGGAGAATGCTGGGCAATCAGAATCGCAAGCAGCTGAATCACCACCAGATTCTCCTCCCCCAGTAGCCAGAGTGAGGGAGAAGCTTCGGCAAGGACTCATGACACAAAGATCCGAAGCCCGCATGAATGCTTCCCATAGGAACATCAGGTCGACCAGCCCTGAGTTTTAGCAGGATGAGGTGTTTAGATGACTGCTGTTGCTATAAAATCTGCACCCAGAGGCTTGCAAGCTTGTGGAAGCAACAAGTCAACACCCTGGCTCGTATCCATGCTCCTGCTCATCTTGGACCTTGTTTTCTGGACCCTTGGCTTTGGACTCTGACTTCTGACTATGGTTTGTGTTTTGGCTTTGGCATTTTAGTGTCTGCTTTGCATCTTCTGGACTTCTGATATTGGACTGGTTTATTGGACGTTTGCCTGTTAAAACCCCCGGAAACGTGACAGATTGCTTCCACCCCAACACACTCTGTCCACAAGATGGAGGGAGAAGCAAGCGAAGGTTCTGGTCAGCTGAATGCTGTGCTTACTCAGGTGCAGTTTCTTACACAAACGGTGGCACAGCTTCAGTAGCAACAACTGCAATCCCAGGCCAACGCTGCTGCTGCCCAGGTCAAGTGCCCTGTGCTTCCTCCAGAAAAGTTTGGAGGAAAGGTGGAGGAGTTTCCAGCATTCCTGGCACAGTGTAAACTGTATATTGAGCTGCGTGCCAGAGACTTTCCCATGGACAAAACCAAGGTATGCTTCATAGTCAGCCTTCTCAAGGGACAGGCAGCTAAATGGGCTACTCCTCTACTCCTTGCTCCTTCACCCCTGTTAACCAATTACCAGGGTTTTTTGGACCATATTTCAGCAGCTTTTGCTAATCCCTTGCAAGCTGCTACTGCCAATAGGAAAATTTGGACCCTGAAACAGGGTAAGGGTTCAGTTTCTCAGTATTCCACTGAGTTCAGACTCTTGGCTCAAGACTTGCTCTGGAACGAGGCAGCTCTCATGGACCAATATATGGAGGGGTTGGCTGATGAGATCCTAGATGAGCTGGCACGTGTAGATCGACCCAATACGCTGCAAGAACTAATCACTCTATGCCTTCGCATTGATGGCGGCCTGGAGAGCCAACGCCTAGCACAGGGCGGTTCCCGTCCCTTGCAGCCACCCCCGATGCCCACCAACACTAGACAAGAGGATTCTGAGCCCATGCAGTTAGGGGCTGCTCGGCCACACCTCACCCCTGAGGAAAAAAACACGACGCCGCTCCCAGAATCTCTGCCTGTACTGCGGGGGAGCAGGACACTTCGCTTCCGGCTGCTTGGTTAAGCGGCGTAACCCCGGCTCCGCGCTACCACCGTCAGTAAAAGATTTGCCCCATGTCTGAGTGGACCCCCAGACGTGGGGCACTTAGCTGGGTCCCCTGAACCCTATGTTAACATCCCGGGTCCATTCCTCGTACCAGTGAAACTTTGCTTGCCGGATGGACGCTGGCTGTTTATTTACGCCATGGTCGATTCTGGAGCCGACCGCTGTTTCATTGACATGGCCTTTGTGAAACAGCACCGGATCCCCGTACAGGATAAAGAGACCCCGACCCTAGTTGAGTCCATAGACGGGCGTCTCCTCCGCTCCGGCCCAGTGACCCAGGAAATCCATCCGATCATTCTCCAGGTCTAACACCATCAGGAGCAACTACAATTCAACATTGCACACATGCCCCGTTTCCCGCTCATTCTGGGACTTTCCTGTCTCCGAACACATAACCCCCTAATGGACTGGGCACAAGGGGAGTTACATTTTAGGGACCCGTGTCCGCATCTGGGTCCACCGGCTACCTTGGCTGCAGCAGGGTCAACAGACAGTCCCATGATACCCTTGGAATACAAGGATTTTGCTGATGTCTTTGAGGAGAAGGGGGCTGACCAGCTACCCCCGCACCGAACTTACGATTGTGCTAATAATTTGGTGCCTGGGGCACCCCCTCCTGTGGCACGGTTCTACCCTATGTCTGAACCAGAACTCGTGGCCTTGCGGGCCTTTCTTGATAAAAACCTGAAACGGGGATTCATCCAGCCGTCCACGTCACCCCTGTCTGCACCCGTTATCTTTGTTAAGAAGAAGGGTGGAGAGCTCTGCCCCTGCAATGATTACCGGGCCTTGAATAAAATAACCATTCAGGACCGTTACCCCCCTGCCGTTGATCGGCGAGCTCCTGGATCGCCTTAAGGGGGCACGTATTTATACCAAGTTGGACCTCCGTGGCGCCTATAATTTGGTGCAAATCCGTGCTGGCGATGAGTGGAAGACGGCTTTCGGAACTCGCTATGGCCAACATGAATGCCTGGTCATGCCTTTCGGTCTAACCAACGCTCCGGCTGTGTTCCAGCGGTTCATGAACGTCATCTTTCGGGACCTGCTTGATCGCTTTGTGATCATCCATCTGGGTGACATTTTGATTTACTCCCAAGACCCTGCTCGGCACACGGAACACGTTTGTCGGGTCTTACAACGATTACGAGACCACCGACTCTATGCCAAGCTGGAGAAGTGTGACTTCAACTTGCAGGAAGTCGAGTTCCTAGGTCACATTGTATCTCCCCAAGGGATCCAGATGGACCCAAAGAAAATAGAGTCGGTTCTGACCTGGCAGAAGCCCTGGAACCGTAAGGATGTGTAGCGGTTTCTCAGCTTCGTGAACTATTACCGCCAGTTCATATCAACCTACGCGGACATAACCATGCCGCTGACCCGCCTCCTCCGGCCCAAAGAGCCGTTTCTTAGGACTCCGGAGGCAGACCATGCTTTCACCACACTAAAAACCCGCTTTACCACCAAGCCAATTCTGCGCTATCCGGACCCCCAACTACCGTTTACTGTGGAGACGGATGCCTCCAGTGTCGCTCTGGGTGCAGTGCTGTCCCAGTGGGAGGATCCCTCACAGCCACTGCAGCCCTGCACTTTCTACTTCCTGCAGTTCAAATCCCCAAAACCGCTTTCGAGGTCTGGAGGCATTACCTTGAAGGGGCCCGTCACCCTGTCCAAGTTTTGATGGACCACTGGAATCTGGAACACTTGCAGACAGCCCGACGCCTTAATCAATGCCAGATCCGGTGGTGTCTCTTCTTCTCCCGGTTTGACTTCCGCATTACCTACATCCCGCATACTCAGAATCGGAAAGCCGATGCCTTGTCCCGCAAACCGGAATATGCTGTTCCAACCTCTGAAGAGTCTCCAACTACACCTATCCTATCCCCTTCAGTTTTCGCAGTCACTACAACTCGCTTGTCCCTGGCTGAAGAAATTTGGACCACCCAAGCTCAAGATCCCTGGGCCAAGCAACGCTTGCAGGAACTCCAAAAGGACCCTGCCGGAGACTTTACTAACCACCAGGGTCTCCTATTACACCAGACCTGGGAAAAGTGCGGCCCGGGGGCCACATACGGCCCACGAGCCGCTCCTGTCCAGCCCGCCGGACATCAAAACCATTTATAGCTTTTTGTGTAAAGTTGATCAGTTGCTTATCTTTAACATACCGCAAAAAAAAAAAAAAAAACTCTTTAGTATTTGTGAAGATTAACAAGTTTAAAATAAAAACAATCATAACATCACTGTTTCATTTTATTTTTAAGTAAAGTTGGTTCGGCCCCTGAACACAGTTCAGATTTTTCATGTGGCCCCCTATAGAAATTAATTGCCCACCCCTGTATTACACCGTGGACACCTGTATGTTCCTCCAGGGCCCCTCTGAACCAACGTGCTCTATCTGACCCATGATTCCCCTCCTGCAGGACACTTTGGTCAGTACAAAACTCTGCACTTACTCACACGGGAATTCTGGTGGCCCCAGGTTCGAGCTGACGTCGCCCGTTATGTTGATTCCTGCGAGGTTTGTCGTCGAGCCAAGGACGTACCAGCCAAACCTCCAGGGCTGCTACAACCATTGCCCGTACCAGCCGGCCCTTGGGACACAGTATCTCTAGACTTCATCACGGATCTCCCACGATCACAAGGGTATACCTGTGTTCTGGTAATAGTGGACCTGTTCACCAAGATGGCTCATTTTGTCCCGTGTTCCAAGCCTCCCACAGCTCCTGAAACAGCCCAGCTCTATCTTCACCATGTTTTCTGTCTACACGGGCTCCCGACACACTTAATTTCCGATCGTGGTTCCCAATTCACCTCCCGGTTCTGGCAAGCCTTACACACCAGTTTGGGTACCCAAGTGCACTTGTTGTCAGCATATCATCCCCAAACAGATGGACAGACTGAGCGTACTAACACCACTCTTGAGCAATATCTCCGTTGTTATACCTGCTATCAGCAAGATGATTGGGCTACCCTGCTACCCCTGGCTGAATTCGCCTACAATAACGCCATACACTCATCCACAAAACAGACCCCATTTGCAGCCACCTATGGGTACCACCCTCATTTTTTCCCGGCTGTCCTGCCGTCAACTGTAGTTCCTGCTGCTGATGCTCACGTTCACGAGTTGCAGGCTCTCCAAGACCTACTCCGAGAGCAGCTTCAGCAAGCTAAGGATGCCTATAAGACAGCGGCCGACAGAAAACGGCAAGAAGGGCCACCTCTGAAACCAGGGGATCAGGTCTGGCTTTCCACCCGTTATCTCCGCCGACCTGGCCGGTCCCTCAAGTTGGATCCTTGATTTGTGGGGCCTTATTTAATCACAGATCAAATCAACCCTGTTGCTTTTTGGTTACAACTCCCAGCCACTCTCCGTATTCACCCAGTTTTCCATCGGTCCCTCCTTGTTCCTGTTGCGGCACCGGACCCTGCCCGACCTCCACCTCTGGCTCCACCTCCACCCGTTTTGGTTGATGGCAAGGAAGAATACGAGGTTCGTCAGATCCTAGACTCCCAAATCCACCGGGGAGGCCTTCAGTACCTCGTGGACTGGGAGGGCTACAGCCCTGAGGATCGATCATGGGAACCCGCAAGTAACTTACACCCCCCCCCCCCGACCTTGTACAACAGTTCCATGCCTCCTATCCTGATCGACCCGGCCCATCTGAAGGGGGGAGCCCTGAGGAGGGGGATAGTGTCATGAGTTCAGCTGAAGAAGATCTGGAATCTGAGGGGTTAATTACAGCTGAGGAGAATGCTGGGCAATCAGAATCGCAGGCAGCTGAATCACCACCAGATTCTCCTCCCCCAGTAGCCAGAGTGAGGGAGAAGCTTCGGCAAGGACTCATGACACAAAGATCTGAAGCCCGCATGAATGCTTCCCATAGGAACATCAGATCGACCAGCCCTGAGTTTTAGCAGGATGAGGTGTTTAGATGACTGCTGTTGCTATAAAATCTGCACCCAGAGGCTTGCAAGCTTGTGGAAGCAACAAGTCAACACCCTGGCTCGCATCCACGCTCCTGCTCATCTTGGACCTTGTTTTCTGGACCCTTGGCTTTGGACTCTGACTTCTGACTACGGTTTGTGTTTTGGCTCTGGCATTTTGGTGTCTGCTTTGCATTTTCTGGACTTCTGATATTGGACTGGTTTATTGGACTTTTGCCTGTTAAAACCCCCGGAAACATGACATGGAGAAAGCCAGAGAGTTCCAGAAAAACATCTACTTCTGCTTCATTGACTATGCAAAAGCCTTTGACTGTGTGGACCACAACAAACTATGGCAAGTTCTTAAAGAAATGGGAGTGCCTGACCACCTTATCTATCTCCTGAGAAATCTATATGTGGGACAGGAAGCAACAGTTAGAACTGGATATGGAACGACTGATTGGTTCAAAATTGGGAAAGGAGTACGACAAGGCTGTATATTGTCTCCCTGCTTTATTAACTTATATGCAGAATACATCATGCGAAAGGCTGGACTGGCTGAATCCCAAAGTGGAATTAAGATTGCCGGAAGAAATATCAACCTCACAAATGCAGATGATACCACTCTGATGGCAGAAAGTGAGGAGGAATTAAAGAACCTCTTAATGAGGGTGAAAGAGGAGAGCGCCAAAAATGGTCTGAAGCTCAACATCAAAAAAACTAAGATCATGGCCACTGGTCCCATCACCTCCTGGCAAATAGAAGGGGAAGATATGGCGGCAGTGACAGATTTTACTTTCTTGGGCTCCATGATCACTGCAGATGGTGACAGCAGCTACGAAATTAAAAGATGCCTGCTTCTTGGGAGGAAAGCGATGAGAAACCTAGACAGCATCTTAAAAAGCAGATACATCACCTTGCCGACAAAGGTCCGCATAGTCAAAGCTATGGTTTTTCCAGTAGCGATGTATGGAAGTGAGAGCTGGACCATAAAGAAGGCTGACCGCTGAAGAATTGATGCTTTTGAATTGTGGTGCTGGAGGAGACTCTTGAGAGTCCCCTGGACTGCAAAGAGAACAAACCTATCCATTCTAAAGGAAATCAACCCTGAGTGCTCACTGGAAGGACAGATCCTGAAGCTGAGGCTCCAATACTTTGGCCATCTCATGAGAAGAGAAGACTCCCTGGAAAAGACCCTGATGTTGGGAAAGTGTGAAGGCAAGAGGAGAAGGGGACGACAGAGGACGAGATGGTTGGACAGTGTCATCGAAGCTACTAACATGAATTTGACCCAACTCTGGGAGGCAGTGGAAGACAGGAGGGCCTGGCGTGCTCTGGTCCATGGGGTCACGAAGAGTCGGACACGACTTAACGACTAAACAACAACAACAACAAGATTAATGTGAATGCTGTCCCACTCTGCTATGAGTCAACCCTATGCCCTAAGTCCCACTCACAACTGGGATGCAGCCGAAAGGACAATTCAAAATTGTAATTTGGCCCCCGCCCCCCAAAGCTTTCCCAACTCTGCCTTAAATAAAGTCATGTTATTGCCTCAGGTGGCAGACATTGAGGAGCAGCAGTGGTGTCCTGGCCATTTCTTTTGAGCCTACTGGCTATCTGTTAGAAGGCAGAACTGTAGACACCAGAGTCCCTGAATGGCACCCTTCCAACTGGCCTGCTGTCGTCAAGTAGAAGACATCGTTCCGCTGCCAGTGTTGACAGAAAATTCATCTGGTAAGCCAAGCTGTGGCTGCTCCTGGAGCAGACATGTGGGTGCTATCTTGTCCTTTTCCTCAGGCACGCTTTGGGCTTGCTCTGGTGGCTTCCAGATTATGAAATAACAGAAAAAATTATTAAATAAAATTCACACAATAAAGAAATATTATAATAGTAGAAAACAAGAGCAATAATTTTATAAATTTACAAAATGAACCATAAAAACATAAGTTTACCAGGATTGAAAGGTTTCTGGGGTTGCCCTGGAACCCACAGAGAGGCCATCTGCATCTCTTTGGAAAGATCATTGCAAAGGGACGGAGCCATCATAGTAAACTTCAGTCATCATTATCACTCCTACCAAGACTGTTGTCCTTTAGTGTCTGGAAAAGACATTGCATATTGGGAGACGGAAGCAGTAGTTTTTAAAGAACTGTTGATTGAAAACAAAGCTACAGCAACTGAAAGATTCTTAGTTTCAAGCCTTTAACAGTTTCAAGCCTTTAACAGAAGAAATAGTCCCACTGAGAATGGATTTCCTAGGAAAGATTAAAGCTGAAGTAGTCAAAGGTGTAATGTGAATGGGATTAATAGCCCAGACATTACTAACCATTTGTTGCCAAAAAGTGATACACATATGTTTAAAGTTAAGTAACAAATGCAGGAAGTATTATTTAAATTAGCTCCTCAAACAGGACTTTGCAAAAAAACTGAATCTGCAATGTGATTGCAAAAAGGAAGGTGGAAACCACCAAAACAACCCAAGAGTTCTTCTCTTGCAATAATAAAAATGCATTGCTCCATAGCAATGTTTTTAGAATCTCAATCTCAACACGAGTAATGCCCCCAAATTGGATATAATTAGATCCAGACATTGGCTTCCCTCAAACAGATTAAACAACTGGGTAGTACCAAATGTTATCCTGTGAACATTTTTTTGCGTGGAAGTAGCACTTGGGGTGGGGTGAATATTGGTCCAACCCCTCATTTTTGCTGTCTGGTTTCTTCAGCTGGGTTCCATTAATTTTTGCACCATCATCTCACGGCTAGGCTATTGTCTGTCCTGCTTGACTTGAGTCTGACCTCTTTAAATCTTATGCTGTTCACATAATCTCAAAGTCATTCCCCCAGCTATGTTATCTCCAGGTTTAGAAGTAATAACAACGGAAAGATTCCTTTTGTAATTTACTTATTTATATATGTTGCTGGCATCTCTTGGAAAGACATTGGGCTTTTCATAGAGAATCAAACTCCCTTCTGAGTCTGAGAGGAAATAAGTGGACATGGATATGGGTCTGAACTAGAGATGGGGACCACTCACCAGTTTGGCGAGTCATCCCACTTCGTGAGTTGTCAGAAGTTGACGACTCACGAAGCACGAAGTTGCCCCCATGAAGCGACTAATAACAAAGTTATTTGTCGATTTGTGTGTGTGTGGGGGGTTATTTTAAAAAAAACACCCTGCCTCCCATCGACACCCCCCTTCCTATTAAAAAAACCACAAAACACCATTCTGCCTACCCACCACCAATCAGCTGATCAGCGGCCGATAGGCAGCCACCCCCCCACATCCAGCCACCCCAACAGCTTACCCCCACATCACCCCTACCTTAGCCCCCCACCCCACCCCCATCGACACCCCCCTTACCTTAGGCAGGCTAAGGTAGGGAAAGGAAGGGGGTGGGGGTAGGCTGTGGAGTTGGGTAGCTGTGTGGGGGGGTGGCTCCCTATCTGCCGCGGATCAGCTGATCAGCAGCCGGTAGGCAGAATGGTGGTGGGTTTTTTTGTTTTTCTTTTTTGTAATACGAAGGATGAATAAAAACGGGTAAATATTCATCCCTTCCTATTCGTGGGGGTCTCTGGAACCCACAAATATGAAGGGATGAATATTTAACGAATTGGCTATTTTCGCCAAAAAAGCCGATCCGTTTTTATATTCGTCCCCATCTCTAGTCTGAACTCTTCAGGAGTATAACAGTTATTTATACCATCCTGTGATGGGTAAACTAAAAACGTTGGCTACAACTATCATCAGAGCATCCAGATGCAAAACTGAGTTCAGAAGCATTTCCAAATTGTGAACCTGATCCTTCAAGGGAGTATTATACCATCCAAACCAGGCTAAATTCTCATTCTAGAACCCACCAGACTCCTGCCTAGGAACATTTCAGTCTTGTGTGGATTAAGCCTCAGTTTGTTAGACCACCGTTAGCTGTATCTGGCCATTTTATCATAATTGTGTCCTTTTACAACTGTATTGTGTTTTGATATTGGTTTTAATTGCCATTAGCTGTCCTGAAATCTGGGATTTAATTTTTTTGCATATAAAAACAACAACAAATCTTGTATCTTAGTAAGTGGCAGAGAACAGAATCCAATGAAGCATTACATTCCACCAGCAGACTTCCACTTGATTTCTGTTCTGCCAAAGAAGATTATGGAGAGCTCCCGCATAAACCAGCGAGCCTTCTGCTTGCATAAGGGAGTACAAGATCTTTCCTTACACATGCTTTTCAAATATTGAACTGCTTGCATGATTCTCATGCCATGGTTGCAGAAGATGTTTTGAATATAATAAGAAGAGGCAGCACTATACCTCCAAATTTTTTGAACTACAACTGTTATAATCAATGACCATTGGTCATGCTTGATGGGTCTTACATGTGTTGTGGTCCAATGCCTCTGAAGGCACCAGTGTGCCCCAGCTCTCGAATATATTATCATATAGCCCCAACACTAGAAGTGATCTAAAGATAATTGAGCCTGATTACATGTCACATTGAGAAACATTTCTACAGATCCATAACACCCTGACCGGGGGGGGGGGGGAGCACAAACGGAGGCAGAGTGGGAAATGCTCTCTTAAACCAGTGTTATCCAACCTAATAAAGTAATAAATAATTAAAGTTTTGTTTTCTTTTTAAAAAAGGAAATCACTGGCATCTCCTCTCAGTTTTGGATTTTGTCAGACTTTTAATACTAGCTCATCTGAACAAAATACCATGAAAGAAGAGCCTATCCTTCTTTTTTGCAATCAGAAGAACTGGCAATGCCCACTGGTTGTGTCACTGCTTCCACAGCAAATATATGGTGATGGAGCCTTCCAAAAAGAGGAGGGAGAGAAGAGAAAGAGAAAATCAATAGCTATTATCTTTGTTATATACCATCATCATAATCCATCATCTCCTGTTGTTCCACACCATGTTTTCTATGCCAAGCGTGGGTGTTCAATTCATTGCTTTGAACTCTTGATGAATTGCTGTAAATTACTGTTCCAGCTTCTGCTGGCCAGCACACTGAGATCCTGAAAGACTCATTGCTGTGGACTTTTAAAGAGGTTCTCCTCTGGTGTTTCATTATTTTTCATTCACTTCCTATACAGAGCCAAAAACAATTATTCCAACTGGAAGCATGCGTGTGAGGATGCATAAAGGCACAATAATTTTGTTGTGGTGGCTGTTTGATGCCTTCCTAAACTCCACATATCATAAATATCAGATTTAGCCTTTGTTGTGTGTCTAGCCTTTACTTAAGGTAATGTGAACTTGATGGCATCAACCTCAAAATGTTTAGAATACTACAGCTCACCTTCTAATTGGTAATGAGCAACTGCTCTATAAATCTGGAATCAAGTCAGCAGTTATAAGCTCTCTTGATGGGTGTTCAGGAAACAGCTCATCTGTTGTTACAGTTTCTCTTCCAGCTGGTAACACTGCCACATGGATCTTGTCACACAGCCCACTGGGAACTGTAGACGCCAGCAACAGACCCAACAGGAGGTAATGAGCTTCCTGGAAATTCAGTCCTCACTGGCCCTCAATAAAACAAGTAAAACTAAAAAACAAGCAAGGAGGCTGGGTCCATCTGGGAGGCAACAAGCATTTGAAAAATAATAATTAAAGAGTCAGTTGAGAGGGTTGACCCAAAGAAAAAGATGACAAACAAAAACCTTAGAATCATAGAATCACAGAGTTGGAAGAGACCACAGGGGCCATCGAGTCCAACCACCCTGCCATGCAGGAACTCCATCAAAGCACTCCCGACAGATGGCCATCCAGCCTCTGCTTAAAAACCTCCAAAGAAGGAGACTCCACCACACTCTGAGGCAGCCTATTCCACTGCCGACCAGCTCTGACTGTCAGGAAGTTCTTCCTGAGATTCAGGTGGAATCTCTTTTCCTGTAGTTTGAAACCATTGCTCCTTGTCCTAGTGTCTGGAGCCGTGGAAAACAAACCTGTCCCTTCCTCAACATGACATCCCTTCAAATATTTACATATGGCTATCATGTCCCCTCTTAACCTTCTTTTTGTAAGGCTAAACATTCCCAGCTCCCTAAGCCGCTCCTCATAGGACATGGCTTCCAGACCTTTGACCATTTTGGTCGCCCCTCCTCTGGACACGTTCCAGGTTGTCAACATCCTTCTTGAATTGAGGTGCCCAGAACTGGACACAATACTCCAGGTGAGGTCTGACCAAAGCAGAATAGAGTGGTACTATCACTTCCCTTGATCTAGACACTATACTCCTATTGATGCAACCAAGAATTGCATTGGCTTTCTTGGCAGCCGCATCACACTGCTGACTCATGTTCAGTTTGTGGTCTACCAAGACTCCTAGATCCCTTTCACAGGTACTGTTGTCTAGCCAGGTGTCTTCCATCCTATATCTGTGCAGTTCATTTTTTTCTGCCTAGGTGTAGGACCTTACATTTCTCCCTGTTGAAATTCATTTTGTTAGTTTTGGCCCAGGACTCTAATCTGTCAAGGTCATTTTGAATTTTAATCCTGTCCTCTGGGGAATTAGCAACCCCTCCCAATTTGGTATCATCTGCAAATTTAATCAGCATACTCTCTATTCCTTCATCCAAGTCATTGATAAAGATGTTGAATAGCACAGGGCCCAGAACAGAACCCTGAGGCACCCCACTAGTTACCTCTCTCCAGGATGAAGAGAAGCCATTGGTGAGCACCCTTTGGGTTTGGTCAGTCAACCAATTACAAATCCACCAAACAGTAGCACTGTCTAGCCCACATTTTACTAGCTTCCTTGCAAGAATATCATGGGGAACTTTGTCAAAGGCCTTACTGAAATCAAGATATGCTACATCCACAGCATTCCCTTCATCTATCAAGCCTGTAACTCTATCAAAAAAAGAGATCAGATTAGTCTGGCATGACTTCTTTTTGAGAAACCCGTGTTGACTTTTAGTGATGACAGCATTGCTTTCTATGTATTAACAAACTGTCTGTTTAATGATCTGCTCTAGAATTTTTCCAGGAATTGATGTCAGGCTGACTGGGCGATAATTATTTGGGTCTTCTTTTTCCCCCTTTTTTTTACTTAGTTAAGTAATTTGAACATGTACTTCATGATAATTAATGATGGTTTTCTAGACAGTTGTGGACCTATGGGGGGACCTCACCCCTCTTTCAATAATCACCTATGATTAGGATTGCCTTATTACTTGAGTTTTACCCGGATTCTAGACATATCACTCAGTGCCTGTTTAGACAATCAGCTGGCCTGGATCATGCATGAACACGAACACACACACACACACTTTTTATAGTGTCTGCAGACCCTTGTAGTGTCTGGTAGTCTCTAATCCAGTGTTTCTTAACCTTGGGTAACCCAGGTGTTCTTGGACTGGAATTCTCAGAAGCCTTCCCCACCAGCTGTGCTGGCCAGGCTTTCTGGGAGTTGCAGTCCTAGAACATCTGGGTTACCAACGGTTGGGAGCCACTGCTCTAATCCAAGTACTAACTGTGGATAGGGATTCTTATTTGAGGACAAGAGAATTGTTAAATGCTTTTTATCCCTGTTCATGAATATGATGGCTAAGAACTCCTCTCTCTCTCCCTTCCAAGAATGCCTCCTGTAAAGTTATGTCTCTGCCTTTGTCACATTACTATCAATACATGTGCTAGCCATGAGCATGAAAGTAATTTAGCATAACATTAAATATGGCAGGTCAGATAGTTTATTGCATCTAATTCCAAAGAAAAGCAGTTGAGGCTTTTTAGCCTTACCAACAACACCATATTAAACTATTAATAACTTATAAAAGTAATCTTGGTAAATCTTCCCCTTCCATGTTCAGTCCATGCTGAATTCTTTTGGTTTTGTTTTATTTTCCCTCTTTCAACATGAGACATGTCCTTGGTTTGCTTATTTTTTCAGTATGACCAAAGGTTTAAAACTGTGCCCTTTGCATTATTGCACACACCCCAATTCACTGAAACATGCTTAAGCCCTACTCCACATGCTTTTGGAACATGTGCAATTTTCTATGTGTACTTTTCAAGTGCACAACTTTTCCAGACACATCATCAACCATTAATCAAGGTGATAATTCTGGAAAACAAGCTGCATCCACTCCACAGACAGTGCAGGAAGTGTGGTCCCTTCCTCCCACATCCCTGTGTCGAATGAAGGATTATTCTATTCATTTAATGTAACAATCGTATGACTCCTGTCTATGACCACTTACAATTCATGTTAGACTGGCTCCTGGACCAGTTTAGATTTTGTTCATGCCTTAGTAAGGAAATGTCTTTAGGACAGATGCATTAGCAAACTCATTTTATTTTTAAATAACTTCTGTTCAAACTTTAAAAAAAAATTAAATTAAGCTCACATTGCTTACATTGGTGCCCCTGAAAATGGGAAATAGAACTTCTGTTAAATTAACATAGCCCTACCATGGAATTGTTCCCTTTCAATTTATGATTATTTGTAGAGAAAGAACCTAGTTCACCAATCTACTGAAATAGGAGATATGTGTATATGTCAGCCTTGGTTAGATACATCTTTAATGCTCAACCATAGATGAAAAATCAATACCGTTCCAGAAACAAAAATTCTATTGCTGTAACAAACATGGCTTTTGTATGGGGGTGGAAAAACACTTTTCTGACCTAAGAAGGGTTAGAGATGTAATGTACACCTTATGTTGGTCATTTATCAAATACTATGGCAGTGAAAGTTTCTTTCTTCCCACTTTGTTTTATTTATACTTGTGTGGGAGGTAACAAATACTATTCAGGTCACACTGTATCCATTTACACTTGACTAGTGTCTGTCTTACCATAGCTTGCGTAAGATTCTCATTTTCTTCTCGCAATGGGTCATTACCGTTTCAGTTGCCCAGCCTGAAACTGAGGCAGCTTCTTGATGATCAACGATAAATGCTAAGGATTGTTTTTCAAAGGAGGGGAGGAAATAAAAGGGAAGGCAAACCCTGAGGAAATAGAAAGCTGGGGCAGCTCATGATGTTACGATGTGTGAGAGGGAGAAAGGCAGGGTGGAAGTTAAAGAAGTAAATAAAAAAATAATAAATGAATTAGATTCTGAGGCACTGCTGAAGCTCCAGGCCATATTTACAGGACAGATGGACTACTTATTGAAACTTGTTTATTTTGAAGGCTGGATAATGGGATAGTATATACCAGCATATCTGAGGCAACAGGCTTGTTTAGGGAGACCGGATGGCTTCTACAGCATAGCTAGTTTTGTCTTCCAACAAGGAAATGGGAAGATAGGCAAAGCAGTGGCGTAGGGGCAAATTCTGAAGTGCAGGTGCTCATTGTGATAGTCTCCATAGCCAGCATCCCTGGCAAGAAAAGTTCAAAAGCACAGTGAGCTGCATCATCTCCATATCAATAAATGAGAAACATTTTTTTTGTCTTTGAATTGTTCATTCAAGACCAGACCACCCTCAAATATTTTGCATGACACCAAGGATAGCTTGCCACAATATCCTATTTCTAGGAAAGTCCATCCATTCATCTCCCAGTTATATCTTCAGAGAAAACAGGGAAGCCTGAGGGAGGTGGTGGAGGATGCCATAGTCCCTGCTGCTTGGAAACCTGTGGAGTTTTGATCCTATGAACCCTGGTTCTGGGAACAGCTAAGAGGCTGCACTCCAGTATCTGTTACCTGAGGCAATGACCTCACTTTGCTGATCCCAATAGAAATATAACTGTGAACTTCTTGTATCCCACAACTGCTGAGGTACAACATCAGTGCGCTGAACCCGTGTCTTTTTTCCTCTTTTAGGTGTGCAATGACATGGAGGTGTGCAATCACATGACACCCCCCCACACCATGTATTAATAGAATATGTGAGAAAATATGGGGATACAGACCCTTGTAGTCCATCCCAGCATTTGAAAAAGTTAGACTACACCTTTTTGTAGACTACACCTCCCAGAATCTCCTAGTCATCTAGCTGGGAAATTTTTTTGTGCTGTAATCCGAAATTTCCCAACTGCTGCTCTAGACCTACTCCTGCTCGGCTTTCCCACACCCTTGTTTCATAGTCACAAAATCCATATCTGTGTCATTAATGTACAGGGATAGGATACGCAGTATGGTGTAGTTGATAGAGTGATGGACTAAGACTCAGGAGGTCTGGCTTTGAATCCCCACTCAGCCATGGAAGCTCACTGGGGGAGTGGAGCTGGTAAAAACACTGTTAAAGATCTCACTTACCTTGAAAGCCTTATTAGGGTCACTATAAATTGGTTGTGACTTGTCAGCATATAACAACAATGTATGGGAATAACATTAAATCAAGGTTTGCTTTGCTCTTTAGAAATTTCCTTAGAATTTCTCCAGAGTCTTCAGAAATTACAAACAACATGCACCAGACAGGTGGCAGTAGTATCATAATTGAAAAGAGAGCAGCAAAGAGAAACAATGGAAGACATATTGGGGCAGGGAGTGTCTTTCTTTCTTTCTTTCTTTCTTTCTTTCTTTCTTTCTTTCTTTCTTTCTTTCTTTCTTTCTTTCTTTCAAAAAATATAGTACTTGTCTTTGAGGCAGACAGCTTGGTTCTGTTTAGGGCAGGATATCTATGAGACATCATCAAAGCTTTAAGCTCTCATTCACAGCTGCCACAAAAATGATACACAGAAAAAAAGATCATTGACAGCTTGCAGCAAAAGCTCCTGCATCCAGCTAACCTTAGCAGGTCATCCTCTCTGTGAAACATGTCACAGGATTTCTGTACAGTACTCTTTTCACATGTAAGTAATAAGATTGCAAACATCATTCACACAACAGAATGGAAGGGAGATACATTTGTGAGCTTAAGTTACTTGATTCTTTGGACTAGAAATAGGTGACAAGTGTCAGTCAATTAGATGCTGGGGAGAGTGATAGGAGAAAATTTAGAGAGATAAATGTATATTAAATGTGAAAGGGCAAACAGCTTATTCTAAAATTGCCTTGTGCTCAGGGCTGTGAAAACTGTTCTCCACTGCTTCCCATCTAAAAAAAGGTTTTTGCTGACATTCAGAAAACCTTATCCAAAACAGCATCTTCTATGTGTATCTTTCCGGTGTCCACAGTCCTGACTATGGATATAAATCTTAATTTGTTTCACTTTTGCTGATGAGAATGATCAATTTCAAGGAGTCTTCTCCCCTCTTGGTGATGTTACAAGGGTATTGCATCCCTTCCCCTCCCCTCCCCATTTTGGCATTTTTGGGAAGAAATTTACAAAATGTTTTTTTTGGGGGGGGGGAAGCATTCCCCTCACCCAACAAAAGTGTCTTGATATGGTGGATACACTTTGTTTCTAAAGACAAGAAAAATTGAGATTTTTGCCCCAGGCCAGCTGCTATGTTTGTGCTGATTTTTGCTTTAAAATTTATTTTTTTATTTTTATTTATTTTTAGATTTCTACCCCCGCCCCCCTAGACAACATCTACTCAGGGCGGCTTACAAATGTCATTAAATATATAAAACATTAAAAAACATTAAACAATTAAACATTTGAAACAATAATATATTATTCCTTCTGAACAAAGCTTTTGATAATAATATAATAAGAAAGGCATTAATTAGAGTATGGGAGAAATATAAAGGGAAATTTTATCGTGGGATTCCATTGTGGATGTCTCCCCATGAAGCCCTCTCAAAGGAAGTAGATATAAAGAGTGATGAATGGTTAACATACAAAGATCTACTCATAGAAGATGGACAACTAAGACTAAGAACAAGAGAAGAAATGAATCAAGTAGGTATAACATGCCAGTGGTTTCCACATAGACAGTTATCAGAAGGAATTAAAATCAATAATAAATTAATAGGATGGGTTAAAGAATCTATGGAACTAGACAAGATAATATTGGGAAAAGATAATCACCAAATCGCAAAGTTGTATAAATTATTATTGGAAAGAAATATGGAACAGGAAGTAGTTAAAGAGAATATGATAAAATGGATGCAGGAATTAGGTAGAACAATTCAAATAGAGGATTGGTTTAGAGCATGGAATGATAATCAAAAACTATTAATAAGTACAGATCTGAAAGAAAATTATATGAAAATATTATATAGATGGTATATGACACCAGAGAAATTGGCAAAGGTGAAGAAAAATGAGAAAGATAAATGTTGGAGATGTAAAACAACAAAAGGAACACTATATCATATGTGGTGGGGATGCAAATCTATTAGGAAATTTTGGAAAGAAATAGAAAAAATAATTACCATAGATTTAAAAAATATCGATGGGAATGAAACCCGAAACATATTTGTTAAATATGGTCAAGTTAAACTCGAAACAAGAGACAAAAATTGTTTATACATATTAGGAGCAGCCAGAATTCAAGTGGCAAAACAATGGAAAGATGAGGAGGAACCTTCGGTGGATTTAATAAAATTACAGGAATTAATATTAATGGATAAATTAACAGACTCATTGAAAGGAAAGACTAGAATGGAGCACGAATCTCAGTGGGGGAAAGTAAAGAGTTATCTTAGAAAGAAATGGAAGAAAGATTCCAAACCTGTACCAAGTGACTTGGGCATAAATTAGACGCAGAACTGCTCTCAACATTGGTAGAGGTTAAAAAACAAAGTAAAGCAGATTGTTAACACAGATATAAGATAAGAATTAAGAAAGGCATTTTTGGGAAGAAATTTACAAAATGTTTTTGTGAGGGGGGGGGCATTCCCCTCACCCAACAAAGGTATCTTGATATGGTAGATACACATTGTTTCTAAGGACAAGAAAAATTGAGATTTTCCCCCTCAAACCAGCTGCTATGTTTGTGCTGATTTTTGCTTTAAAATCTTTATTCCTTCTGAGGAACAATGATATTGCCACATGATCTGGCAGTGCTGGGTACATAATGACACAATTAAGAAGAGTCTTGACTTCATTCTAAGGTCCTATGCAGGTATATAGTTGGCACCTATGGGGGTGAAAAGGATTATGGGATCACACAGAGACTCCATCCCTGTATCTGAAAAGCTCATATTTAGCACTAAGATCTGTAAGGAATAACAAACATGTACGTTTGAACAGAAGTTTCCATCCAGCCGGAAATCCTGTCCAAACAGTGGGCAGTTCAATCGACCTAACACACGTACCACCCCCTGAACTTCTGCAGATGTTCACTTTCCCTGTAATTGTACCCTTTTCAGGAGGTGCTCATAGTCCACCTCTTTCATGGCTACTTGGGTCACACAATGAGTTTGAAGAGAACCTTGCATTTGTAAATAAAACGTGAGGAAGAATCCAGAGTTTTCAGTATCCTTGTTTGATTCTCTTATAGTGAGGATGCCTACTGAAGATGTATATACATGCTGTTAAATTGACAGCACAGAATCCCATCCTGCTATCATTTGAATTCGGACTAAATTGCCTGTTGTTGGCTAACTGTCTTGTGGTATCCAGGGCTGTATTAACCCATGGCTGGGCCTGTAGGCTTTCAGGTATTTTAGCCCCCCTCTGGCACTTCAGTCTTTTACCCCACTACAGCTGACAGCCTGACCCTGGTTAATTAAGGAGCCCTTAGTTCCTGCAGGGGCCCTAGGCTTCAGCCTAGTCAGCCTTATGAATATGGCCCAGGTGGTATCTGTGCCCACCAGGGCAGCACACAGTTTGCTAACATTTAAGTGTTTTCCACACTTGCCTGGCATCTTGTATTGGCATCTGACTGATTTCTGTAAAATCAAAATATTAATGTGTGTCCCTAGACATATCTGTAAGAACTGATTAGCTTACTATCTCTTAGACTAATGGTCTCTCAGTATAAATTGGAATAAATGCAGACCTGAAACCTCAGAACACATATTTATATGTGGGAACTTAGAATTCTGAGTTGTAGAATTCCAAATCTGGCATTTGTACAACAGGGATACATTTCATGAAATGGACAAAAGATATTCTGTTTGCTTTATTGTTTATGCCTTTTTTCCCCAGAGTATTGCATTGTTATCTGAATCAAATTTCTACTCGTGGAGAAGAGAAACTTGGAGACCTTAGTATTTAAAAAAATACAAAAAGAAGTAGTTGGAGGCTCTACAAGGGAGGTGTGTGTACAGAGCAAAGAGCCTTCCATCTTGGTTAAAAAATTACTCCTCTGAAACTTTCTAGCTTTTAAGCTGTAGAAGGAAACTGGCAATATTTACTCATCCTTTGCTACTTAATAGAAGAGAAATTTTTACAAAGATACCTTACTGAGTAGAGTCAAAAGTTAAAGTACAGAATGCAAAGATTATTCTGTAAATAAGGGAGAAGCATTAAAGTACAACCATCATTAAAATAAAACATGCCCTCTTCTTACATGTCTTTTGGCCATTTTGACTGAGTCTAAACCTTTAAGAGCACATGAGAAGCTTTTGATACAGGGTAGAATGGAGATGCAGTACCTGAGCTTAAAATCAATTTCTTTGCTAGGGGTTGTAAATTTCAGCCTTGTCCCCTATTGCACCCTGCAAATTCAATTTTGCATGAAGTTCCTCTCACACATAAAATGTACTTTAGTACAGGATCAGATATCCTTATCTTCCCAAGCTATGTCCTTTACAGATTCTCTTGTGGCCAAAACAAGCACATGCCACTGGTTTATTTATTTAATCATACTGAGAAACTGCATATGTTAACTTGTTATTTCTTGCCCAGGTAGGAGAATCCAGACAGATATCAACAATTTTCAACAGTCTTCTCACATTCTTGGGAACAGCAATAACAGCTTAATAACAACAGTCCTTTATTAATAATCCTCTTAATCCCTCACCATTTCAGATAACTTCTGAAGTATGTCAACAGGTCTATGAATAAAAGGGGAAGTGTGTGTGTAGAAGCAGTCTAAAGAAGAAGAAAAATGAAACATGAGAGAAGTCAAAGGATACAGGGGTGGGAGATGAAAATGTGGGAAATTAAATAGACGTGACCTGAAGGCTGAAGTGTTTGAAAATGGCTGGAAATCTCCCTGTTGTGTTTCTATGGACCACTGCCCTGCCCTGTTGGTCAGGACAAAGTTGTTGTTGTTGTTGTTGTTTAGTCGTTAAGTCATGTCCAACTCTTTGTGACCCCATGGACCAGAGCACGCCAGGCCCTCCTGTCTTCCACTGCCTTCCGGAGTTTGGTCAAATTCATGTTGGTTGCTTCGATGACACTGTCCAACCATCTCGTCCTCTGTCGTCCCCTTCTCCTCTTGCCTTCACACTTTCCCAACATCAGGGTCTTTTCCAGGGAGTCTTCTCTTCTCATGAGATGGCCAAAGTACTGGAGCCTCAGCTTCAGGATCTGTTCTTCCAGTGAGCACTCAGGGTTGATTTCCTTCAGAATGCATAGGTTTGTTCTCCTTGCAGTTCAGGGGACTCTCAAGAGTCTCCTCCAGCACCACAATTCAAAAGCATCAATTCTTTGGCGGTCAGCCTTCTTTATGGTCCAGCTCTCACTTCCATACATCGCTACTGGAAAAACCATAGCTTTGACTATGCGGACCTTTGTCGGCAAGGTGATGTCTCTGCTTTTTAAGATGCTGTCTAGGTTTGTCATCGCTTTCCTCCCAAGAAGCAGATAAAGAGGAAAATTCACAGATAATTTAAAGACAGAAAGTTGTGGGCATTGTGAGTTTGTAGTGATCCAACTGGAAGGCTTCAAGAACATAGCTGTGGTGATGATCTCACACATGCCTTAAGTATGGATATGTGGAAGAAAAAGATTAAATGGGCAAGAGTGGAATGATGAAATGATCACATAGGATCTTGTGATAAAGAATATGTGTACAGGAAGCTGGGACAGGCCAGAGCTACCTCAAGATATTTTAATATGTGTGAAGCAGAGCAGCAAACAGCACCCTCACTTGTTAACCCAAATTAATGTGAATCCCCAAAGTGAAATTATTTTGCCACACAGTGCAGAAAATCCTGTAAGCACCTTTGGTGTGGGTAGGTGTGTTCTATTTTAGTTCATTTCCAGTGCATGTGATCACTGGGAATGGAACAAGAAGCAAGCCTTAAGCTGTCAAGGCTCCTTCTGTTGTTAATTTCCAGTATTGTGAAGTGGCTTAATAAGTGAGCCAGGTTTGTGTCAGGATATCAGCTAAATCAATACTGTCCCTCCTCCTCTGCAGAGGGGCTGGGGAATTGAGATTTTTTATATTTTATTTTATTTTATTTTTGTTTCTGCTAGACCATCATTGATGTACTGACTCATTTAGATTAAAATATTGTCTCTTTTTTGCCTTTATGTGAAGTGCCATTTGAAACTGTGGCTGTGGGAAGTTTCTCAATCGGTTTTACACCCAAGGCAAAGAAAAATATTTTAAAAATTCATCTAAATGATTCAGCACATCAGCAACTATCTAGCAGAGATAAAAAATAATTTAATTTTCCTGGTCCTCTGCAGAAGAGCAGGGGAAGTGTTCAATCTGCTGATATCCTCAAGGGAATCATTTATTAAGCAGAAATAGGGTTTCTTGAGGTCGGTATGTCATTTGGATGTAAAGATCACACCAAATGGCACATCATTCTTCCCTCCAACTTCAAATGAATCTACTTAGCCCATTCCAGTCTGCTCCAATTGTGCCCATGTAGATAAGCCCTGATTCTTTTGCAGAAAGCAGTTTTGAAAATGTGCTGTCGTTAGTCCTGCATATAGAGACAATGAATCCTCATCTGAAGAAAGAAGGTTGTTTTTGATTCCTGAACAAATTGCTTCAGAAAAAAGAAAAGAAAACAAAAAAACATGAAAAGCCCATTTCCTTGTGTAATTACTATCCTGAACAATCAGAAAAAAAATTACAAATCACTGGTGTGTCTGTCATCTTAAGATGGAGCACATCCTTTTTTGTCCCAGGATAAAATCATTCCATGTTCTGGATAAGAAAGCAATGAAAAACAAAGATTCAAAAGATTGTAGGAAGGTGCTGGGAAGGAAAACAAGCTATTGAAAAAATTAAAGGGACCAGAAGCTGCCTAATAATCTGATGAATAGTAACCCCGCACACAGATCACAAGATAAGGCTAGGGTTGTGATTTGGCAGTTTGGAAAACAGTCTGCTTTTGTTCATCCACCAGATTTAATGCAGGCTCCAGTGAAAGTCCCAGTCAGGAAATTAACATCTCTATGCCCCTCATTTATTAAAGAAATCAAGATATAGCTCCCTCCCCTTTGGTATAACTAAATGTTCATTCCACTGGCGAGCCTCCTTCGCCAGCGTGGGACGCCATTATCCTCCTCCCTGGATAGCGCGAGACATGCCTACCTTGCGAGATCATCTTAGGAAGGGTGGGGAGGAGTGGGTTACTTAAGGGAGGCTCCTCCCTCTCCTGGTCCTCTTCTCTTCTTGCACGGAGGATGAAGGAGCTCGCAGTTTGGTCCAATTCGAACTGCGTCACTTGGCTGTTTCGCTGGAAGGCTTGATTCGGAGTACGGGGGTTGCATCGGCACCCCTACAGCGGTTTGGTTTCTGTGCACAGTCTCCTGATACAGGAGTCGGAGTGCACAATTTGTCTTTCTTTATAGTTAATTTATTGGATCTCTTCTGATACAAGGCTTGGGATACGAAGCGGCGCGTGAGGGGGGGCAGCTGCCGGGCCGAGCCAGCAGTGGCTTGTTGCGCACCGCGCATTAGTTAATTGTTTGTGCTCCGGGTCGGCCTGGGCTGTATTGAATAGGCATTTCCTTAAGGGGAATAAAATAGTATAAATTTAAATTTGATTATTCACAGAACAAAGAGAGTAATCCTCTTTAGTCAGCGATGTCGAGCGGCCGCTAACCCCCCCCCCCGACTAGAAGGGGTGTGTGTTTTTGTTTCATTATATATACATAGAAATAATTCAAAAATAAGAGGAAAGAACTGATTAATAATAAATAATTTCTTATACATATTAATCGACTTAAGCCATTTATTTTAATTAATCAAGTTGAATTGTGCTTCACAATTGATAGTGGGTAAATTCTAAAAGGGTGCACTACTATAGAATTAATTGTTGGCTTTTATAAGTGGGGGTGGTGGTGCTTGGGAATTGCCTTAATTGATAAAGTATTTCAAGTCTTGGGGGTTAATTTTCGAACAGAAGGGATTATTTAATAAATAATAATAATAATTTTATATACTCAATATTAAGATTAACAGTTAATTGGCTCAATCTGACTAATTCTACATCCACAGTAATACGAATTAATAATAGACAATAAATTAAAATACATAAATAACTACACACACACACACACACACACACACATAAATAAATAAAATAAAGATAAAAAAATTAAGATTAAGAAATCCTTATTGATTACACAATACGGTCCTAAACACTGGGACGTTGAGATTGTGGTCGATTAATAAATAGAGGTTAATAATAATAATAATAATAATAATAATAATAATAATAATAATAATTAAAATAAAATAAAAATCAGAATAAGGGATTAAGAAGGTTTTCCCTATTTCATTCTAGGCACAGTGATTACGAGTTGTTTTGTGTTAGGGTCCTCTGGCGATATTTGATTATCTCCACCTTGGCATTGTAACGGCTGATTGGATAGTTCAGGGAATTTTGTACCTATTGAGGAGCCAAAAGTCCGAAATCAATACCCCCCCTAGGCCTCCAGGTGGAGAGTCTGCCAGTGTGAGTACAGATTCAGGTTTAAACACTTGTCTCTGTTTTTGAGCTGCAAATTTAAGCAAAGCAAGCAAAGCGTGCTGCTTATATACCGCCCCATAGTGCTTCAAGCACTATCTGGGCGGTTTACAAGTGAATTATACAGGCTACACATTGCCCCCCCAGCGAGCTGGGTACTCATTTTACCAACCTCGGAAGGATAGAAGGCTGAGTCAACCTTGAGCCGGCTACCTGGGATTGAACCCTGGGTCGTGAGCACAGTTTTGGCTGCAGTACAACAGTTTAACCACTGCGCCACGAGGCTCTTCAATTTGGCATTGAACGGCTGCAAAGGCCCCAAGTAAAGGCCAGGGTAACAAAAAGGGTAAACAGCCAGCTAAAAAGCGTGCTGCTCCTCAACTTTCACCTCCTCAATCATCCTCGGACGAGGAGGCCTGGCCAATATGGCAACAGCTTCAAGAAAAAGTTTCTGCCTTAGAGGCTGAAAGAGCTGCAGAAAGGGAAGCACAAGGAGCTCCAGCCCAGATTGTGTGGAAAGGCATCTGTGGAATGCAATGGTGTCAATTTTGTCGAGCGGCGGCATTTGGCTTACATCCCCCCGATGTATTGATTATACATCTGGGTGGTAACGACCTGGCCGAGCAGGGCGGCAAGACCTTGATTCTGGATATTATTCGTGATCTCAGATGGCTGAGGGCGACGTATCCCGATCTGCGTATTATTTGGTTGATGCTCATCCCCTGTAGGGTATGGCGTGATGAGCGTCAGGCGTTGTGGGTTAACATGGCTCAGAGAGGTGTTAACCGTGAGGTTTGCAGAGAGGTATGTAATGGCCTTGGATCGGTGATTGGCCACCAAGAGATCCGTGTGAATAGGCCTGAGCTGTTTAGGCACGATGGCGTGCACCTATCGAACATGGGCATGGACATTTTCTTAAAGGACATTAAGGGGGGCCTGCTGCTGGAGCTCGAGAGGCTTGATGGCGGGCATGGGACTTAGCTTTGCTAGTCCCTATGCTGTGGTGGGTAGTGCGGATAGAACAGGTTTCAGTGAGTCCCATAGCAATCATAGGTAACGCATGGCGCATCTGATCTCCCAGCGCTGCGGATTGTGCAATTACAGTGCTTGGGGGGGAAGATGTGCTGGGGGCGCTCCCGGACCAACAGTCAACAATGAGGAGGGGGCTTGAGGTCTGGGGGTGGTCAAATTTGGGCCAGCCGGTTTCTCGCTGTCTTCACGGCTGTAGAAACTTGGGGCTCGGGACTCACCCATTATCTTGGTTAGGGGTCCGTTGAGACCCCTCTGCAGAACCTGATTCCGCACTACCGCAGGACCCCCCTTTTTAATCAAAGGAATTAATGATTATTTAAATAAAGTGTGGCCCATGTTTATTCCACATATTTGTCTCGTGTCTTTATAGGGGGGTAATGAGATTTGCATGCATAGTAGCCCATTAAGAGGTGAATGCATCTACCAGCATTCTCTCTCTCTCTCTCTCTCTCTCTCTGTGTGTGTGTGTGTGTGTGTGTGTGTGTGTGAGAGAGAGAGAGAGAGAGAGAGAGAGATGCAACTTTATATTTTAGGTAACTTTTAAAAAGACACATGTTCCCCAAGCATTATTGGAAGGAATTTTAATGAAAATTAGATAGAGCACTAATCCTGCAAAATGTATGAAATACAGGTGCAGAGTTTAAAGTGTCTGATTTTCTTCTACTTTTCTTCACCCTTCCAATGGTTTTGAGGAGAATTTATTGGAGAAGGTAGAGTCCTAGGATAAAAACATGAAACATTTCAAAAGGATTGTTGTATAAACTAGAGAGTTAAGGGTGACAGAACAGTTTTAAACTTCCTTTTGTTTCCTTCCCAACTGGAGCCAAAGTCACAGAAAGTGCAGGAGGACAGGGATGGATGGTGGATATAGAGTGCACGGTGATAGAGGCAAAAGGATGTAAACATCTAGCATTTTCCAAACAAGCACCCAATGATACACTCTTTCAGGTCCCACAGATCTTACCAAAATTGTTTTTAACATTTCTGCTCTTGAGAAAAAGTCCAGCTAAAAAAGTACTGAGCATTGGATTAGTCCTGTGATGTGTTACTTTACGATCCCACCTCTAAAGCATCAAGTCTGAAGAGCCCTAGTAAAATCATTCACTCCAGTTACAACCTGGAATTGACAGTCAAAACACAACAATCCCTCCCCACCTCTCTACATTCACCCCACCCTTATATTTTCCTTACATGAAGAACTTCAGTTGAAATTTATAAATCTATGTACCCCTTAAAAATGAAATTGTCAATAAACCTTCAGGAATGTTCAGAATCAAATTGGGTCTGCTCCAGAGGATTCTTACTTTGATTCAATCACCTTCCAAATCTGTTCAAGTCAGCAGAATTGGTCCTATTCTCCTCTGAGGCTCTCTCAGGATCCCTTTTGATTTAGGAACTCTTTGGGAGCCTTGAGACGGGGAGAGTCTTCAATATCAGCAAATCACTACCAGATTACCACTGCTGGGATTGGGACCACTGGTGGTGACCCAGTTGCGATTTTCTTATCTTAAAGAACGAACTCCCCCCCACCCCATCCCAAGGCTCTCAAAGGCTTTCACAAGTCAAAAGGGATCCCTAGGAAGCTGCAAATCCTGAAGGAGTGGGGAAGGAAGCTTTAAGTTAAATGTAATTGAATTAAAGAGTCACTGGGTGGACTGTTGATGTCAACAACAGTTATCTTGGAGGAGCTGTGCCAAATGGATTCCAGCTATTGAATGAATTATATCAGTCAAGAAACAAAACAAAACAGAAGTAAAAACAACAAATAAAAAAGTAAGACAAAAACATTGTGCCACCTTAAAGACTATCTGCTGTATTTCATTCTGAGCTTTCAAGGACAACTCCACTTCTCCAGACATAATGAAACATAGCTCCTAAGATTTTATAGAAAGTTATTTTAGAGCATGGCTTGGTTTTCATATACTATCAAAACAATCATAAACTGATCTTGTGCAACAAATTATTGTGGATTGGTGATGTTTAAAAGAACCAGGCTGCCTGCCATTATTCATTTCCATCACAGTAGCAAGAGGGAAATTATGCCCAGTGTCATCCTGGTCAACTTCATCTACATGGGCCATGAATATGGAATGTGAAGGAGAATGTGAAATGGCGAGGACGTTATTTTTGAGGCAGGCATAGCCATGTGGAAAATGGCAGCAAAGCAGTTTTAGGAGCAGGAAAGTAATAAAATGCAAGAATTATGTAACCGTGCCATTGAAATGTTTTTGTCAAAACAGCACATTCTGTTCTTCAGTATAACCCTAATCTAAAGAAAATTCAACACAGTCGGATAATATGCTGCAAATGATTCAGCCAGTTCTTTCCACTTCAGTGAATGAGTATCAGCCATGAGGCTGCCTGCCACCATATGACTTTTTATTCCATGCACAATTTGCATTTGATCTATGAAAGTAGGTTACTTTTTAAAATGTCTGAATGAACCCTAGATGAGTCCATGTTTAGTTCCATGCAACTGAACGGACTGAAGTAGTCTTCTTCATACCAGTCTTCCCACATCAACCCCTCCAGATCCTGATTGGTTGGTTGGTTGGTTGGTTGATTGATTGATTGATTGATTGATTGATTGATTGATTTAGTTTGATCTACGGCACCCGCTAGTGCTGCAGCACTACTTTGGGTGTGTCACATGAATTAGACAATTAAATAGTTAATATGATAAAACTATAAACATCTAACCAGTAAAAACAGGCCACCAAAGCATTAATAAAAACTGTATAAAAACAGGGGAAAAATACAGAGATGAAATCATCAATAACTGAACCTCCATTCATCTATGTAAAAGTACTTTGGCTCAACTAGGGTTGGAGGGGTTGGAGGGTTGGAGAGAGCCATGTTTTTAGTAGTCTCTTAAATGTCACCAGAGAGGAGGCCAGGCAAAGCTCCTCCAGGAGCTGATTTCAGAAAGATGGAGCCACCGTGGAGAAGGCCGTACTTCTCATAGAAGATTTATGGGCCTCCCTCAGGCTGGCTACCTGGAGGAGCCTCATCTGCAATGACCTGGTGGGTCAGGCAGTTGACATTGGTGCAAGAAGCTTCACCAAGTAACATGGGCCCAAAACATGGAGGGCTTTGAACATGATAGTCAAGACTTTGACTCATGTTCCTTGACTCTATCCTGTGAGTCAATATTTTTTTCTGATGAGGTGATATTGGAGTGGGATCCCTGAAAATTTGAGGCATCTTCTATGAGTGGACACCTAGACCAGCCCTAGATCCAGACCATGCACTTCCCCATCCTGTGATTCCACATGCTAGGTCTGAAAAACAAGATGGTTTCAATTGTTCCTAGGTCCACTTTTTTTGTAATCTGATACAAGGGCCAGTTTGGAGCAGCCATTAGAGAGACATTAAATCTGCCATTTGCAATATTACTGATATTCATTTTACTATTTAGAAAAATGATGGTGATAACTAGAGATGGAGGTATTCGTATTTGTATATGAATACAAATATTCCCCCACAGGTGGACATAATGAGGGTCCAGACCCCTGGGGCTGGACTGTCCACTCACTGTCCACTATTGCTGCGGGCTCTGCACTCCCTTCCTGTCACTCCGGAGCGCTCGGTTGGCCAGCTACTCTTCAACCTGGCAGAGAGGCTTGTCATCCCGCCTTCTGCCAGGAGTGGCTAATTGACCGTGAGCTCCAGAGCAATAGGAAGGGAGTGCGGAGCCCACGGCAGCAGCAGATGGTGAGTGGACAGTCTGGTCCCAGGGGGCTGGACCCTCATTATGTCCACCTGTGGGGGGACATTCGTATACGAATACAAATACCCCCATCTCTAGTGATAACCACCAGAACACCCTATAGCTAGCCTCCTAATTCTAATATATTTGAGTTATATTCTCTTCTTCATATTTTTAAGGGCAAAACTTAGGCTCAATCTTGTTCTTGTTTGACTTATTTATTTATTTAAAAATATTTTTACCCCTCCTTTCTCCTTGAAAAGGGCCAAAAGCGGCTTACAATAATGAAAGACAATATTTAAAGTTGAAAACAATGAGTCTACAACAGTGGTTAACATCATTAAAGGACAATATTTTAAAACTAGGAACAAGGAATAAAGAGGCATCTTACATCATTAAAAGGCAATATTAAGGCAAAGATCAATAAGTATACAAAAACTTTTTTAAAATGTCATTTTGAGAAATGCAAAACACAAGTAGTACTAAAAATCCAGTCAAAGCAGTAATGCATAACAATCTATATAAAAATCACACACAGGTAGCTGGTTACTGAGGGAAGGCTTGCCTGAAGAGAAAAGTCTTCGCCTGCTTGCAGAAGGATAGCAAAGATGGGGCCAGCCTGGTTCCCTGTGGGAAAGAGTTCCAAAGTCTTGGAGCAGCAACAGAGAATCCCCCCTCCTGTGTCCCCATCAGATGATCCTGTGAAGGTGGCAGGAATGACAGAAGGGCCTCTCTTTATTATCTTAACACCCGAGCCAGCTCATAATGGGGTGATATGGTTTTTGAGATAGCTTGGACCCAGGCCATTTAAGTCTTTATAGGTTAAAACCAGCACTTTAAATTATGCTCGGTAACTGATCGGCAGCCAGTGGAGCAGCTGTAACGGGGGTGGGTGGGAGGTGTTATGTGATTCTTGTAACCAACCCCAGTTAGCAATCTGGCTGCTGCATTTTGGACTCATTGAAGTTTCCCAGCACTTTCCATAGGCAGCCCCACATAGAACACATTACAGTGGTGCCTCGCTAGACGATGTTAATCCGTTCCACGAGGATCGCTGTCTAGCGAAAACATCGTCTAGCGAAGCACGTTTTCCCATTGGAATGCATTGAAATCGCTTCAATGCGTTCCAAGGGAAAACGCAATCGTCTAGCGAAAATTTCCCATAGGGAAACCTCGTCTAGCGAGTGCGGGTCCCCATAGGAATGCACTGACAGCTGCACTGACAGCTTTTCACCACTAGTCGGCGCACTCCTATGGGGAAACTGCATCGTCTAGCGAAAATCGCCATAGAGAGACATCGTTTTGCGAAGCGCAGTAGCGCTCGCAAAAAGGCATCGTCTAGCGATTTCCTCGTCCTGCGAGGCAATCGTCTAGCGAGGCACCACTGTACAGTAATCCAGCCGGGAGGTAACTAGGGCATGTATCACAGTCGCCAGATCAGATCTCTTGAGAACTTACTCACTGTCTTTCCTGTTCAGTGTTTAATTATACACACACAGAGAGAGGAATCATCAGATGATCACAAGAGAACACCCTTTCCCTCCAACAACACTACACTAAGTTCTTTTCCTTACATTTTCTTGGTAAAGTTTTGTTCCCAGATGAAAGGAGCAAAAGATCAAATGTCTGTGTTTGTTTTCCTGTTGCCCTTGGTATTCTCTGCTTTGCCTCTCAGGAATCCATCCCAGGGCTTCAAGAATAATTCATGGGAATACATCACGTGTAACAATATGGAAAGAAAAGTGTCAGACTAATAAAGGAAGCAAATACGAGCAATTGTTCACCTCCTTTCCGACAATAAATTGTTCTATGTGCTTCGCTTTGTCTCAGGACACCAGCAGGAAAAAACCTGACAGGATTAAAGACTGCTTATGATTAAATTGGAGCGGTGTCTCCAAATCACATTGCCAGCCTTGGTCGTGATCTGTCTGTTCTGCTCATGTTTGTGGGTGGGTGTGCTCTCATCTTTACAGTCATAAAGCCTCCTTAGAACTACTTACCACCTGGACCAATCATTGAGTTGGATCCAAAGTCTTCCTTGAGCTCGTGGAAGAGTCCATCAATGCTCTAGTGGGTGGAAAGAGGGGTGGGGCATGTGATTTGTATTAATTTTCCTTTGTAGTTCCAAAGTTCCAGAGAACCTCCCAACTGTCAAGGGGATTTTTTCAGGAGAAATATGGGGCTACAGAAGGAAGGAAGTATCAGTGAACTCTTTCCCCCAGTTTCAGCCAACAGGAATTCTGTGCTGAATATGTAAATTCTCACTGGTCTCGTCATTGCATGTGATGATGAGGAACCACAAAATGGTTCTCCTTGCCCATGGCAGGGCCAGGTGTTTTGTGGTGGTGCTCTCAATAACACAAGAGAACACGGACCTCTCTCTCTTTTGTGTGTGTGTGCAGAAAATTTCTGGAAATAATGTTTTAATATGAATACTGGCAATGGCTGGTGCTTTGTTGCATGGATTTTTAAGGATCAGAACCCTTGCAGGGAGACTTGTATGGTTTTTTTTTAAAACAACCACCTAATAATTCTGTGCTTGCAGTATTTATTTTTATTATTTATTTCTTTATTTAATTTTTTTCCCGTCCCACCTTTCTTCTTAAAAAGGACCCACTATTTGCACTTCACTTCTTGAAAAGGAATGATACTAGTATTCTACACATATAATTTGTGCAGATTAGGCTGTGCACGGGTCCCTGATCCACTTTATGGGCCAATTCAAGGCTTCTGAATATATCCCAGTTTTGCCCCATCTGATTCGATTTGTGCCCTAGAGCTGAATCTCTCTGTGTATTTGTAAAGTCAATGCATTAGAAAGCCAAACCAGAGATAACGTTTTTGTTTTTGCATGGTTCCATACAATTTCTGAAGAGGAAGAGGGGGAATAAATTACTCGCCCTTGGCTTTAAATTTCACACTAATAGGATTTGTGTGCGTTGTTGTTGTTGTTCTGTGCTGTCAAGTCGGAACTAACTTTTGTTGTTGTTTAGTCGTTTAGTCGTGTCTGACTCTTTGTGACCCCATGGACCAGAGCACGCCAGGCCCTCCTGTCTTCCACGGCCTCCCAGAGTTGGGTCAAATTCATGTTGGTAGCCCCTTCGCCACGACAAGGCAGCAATCCATGAAGGGGGGAACTAACTTACAGTGACCCTAATACGGCTTTCAAGGTAAGTGAGATATTTAAGGAGTTTTTTTAAAAATCAGTTCCACTCCCCCAGGGATTCAAACCCTGTTCTCCAGAGTCCTGGTCCATCACTCTATCCCCTACACCACACTGGGTACCTTTTGTGTGTAGTAGACACATTTAAATGTACTTTTCAAAAAAGGAAAGGAAAGGAAAAGAAAAGATATTTTGTCCACCCAGCCAGTATCCTTCCTACTCATGCATACCACAAGCACCCACAAAAGGAAGACAGGAAAGCAGCTCCTGGCCGTCAAAAATATGTGCAGACAGAGTCACCGAAATCTGACCTTATCAAAGAGACAGCAGCGTCTGTGATTCCATAATATTTAGACATCCATCTTCCCCAACCACAAACTACTGAGGAAAATAAAACATTCATGTATTTAAAACAGATTTAAACGATGTGATTTTCTTTTAAAAAGTACAAACTGGCTTAGGCTGAAAATAGAGAGGACTTACATGGTTTCCATCACTTGCTCAGCCTAAGCGCTTGACATATATTCAGGAACAAAGAATTCTACCACTGCAGAGACGCTATCAGGACTGCCTCAATGTGTTTTCCAAACCTGACATATAGTTAAAGGGGTGTTTCTGGTTTAATTTTAGGGACATAAAAGAAAATGCAATCAGTCTCTGACATGGATTGGCTGCAATCCATTCAGGGACACATAGATCAAGTACTTTCAGTTGTGCTTAAGATGCTGAATTGGATGACAGCAAAAAGGCTACATCAGCCTGATGTGCAGTTCCCTTGCCTTCATTAGGAGAAGAGCTATTATCATTTGTCAAACTGTTGAAGATTCAGTCAAGGGCAGTGCTATGTCTACCGTCCTGCAATACGGGGCATGATTTTAGCAAAGCATGAATGGTGGTTTCTGAATTTGGATGTGTCAGAATTAGTGAGGGTGAGCCATCCCTGATTCATATTGGACTGGACATGATCCAGTCAAAAGAGGGAATGCCTCTTTTACTTTCTAAGTTGATTCAAATTTCACATTCGTACACATCAATTTCTCAGAGTTTACTTGCAAAACTGGAATAGCTATGTGGGAAGCACTTGAGGTAGAATGCAGTCGTGAAAACCACTGCTAAGGACCCCACCCCACCCAAGAGTAATCTTGGGGCAAGCAGGTCCACCACAGCATGAAAGCGTTGCTATAGCATTGTTTTTTCAGTCCTACCTGTTCCAACACCATTGTTTAGTTTAACAGAGGCATTCCTGTACCAGTTCTTTAAAAAAGCTATTTTTAAAGTAATTAGCTACCATTACAGTTCTGAAGTCCCAAAGCTGAATAATTATTTGCAATTACAGTGACTATTTAAAAAGTAAGTGGTTGCTTTTTTTACTATTTAAAAATAACTGGTTGTTTTCTCATTTCTAAAAGTAAGTAACTGGTTACTTTTTACTTGTGTTATCAAAATACTCACCCATTTGGATGCTGGACTGTGGTATGAATGAGTTCTCCTCTGGTCTAGATCACTTGTTGCCTTAACAGCCACAAGAATGCATGAGGCAGCAGCATGATTCAGCACTCACGTTATGTCATATTCCTTATATTTTAATAACTATAACTGCAACTGGAGTGTTGCATTTCAATTGTAAAAGGAGTGAAGTTATATCTCATTATTCTGCAAAAGTAATGTAATGTGGTTATACCTCATTTGTTGGAGGAAAGGGACTCCTTAAAGGATGGATGGATGGATGGATGGATGGATGGATGTTATGACCATAGGTCAACCATGTTAGAAATACAAAACTAAAATACAATAACAAATCATATAGTATTTACAATCAGTACAAAGCATTCTGAAATTCAAATTTCAGTTAGGTGTAAGTTTCTAATCTGATTACTAAAGTGATTTAATTATCTATTTCCTTATTATTCAAGCTGCTGCACAAAATTCTGCAACCTCAACTATAATTTCACTTGAGGAATAGGAGTGGAGAAAAGAAATGCAAAATTTATCTTGTTGATTGTAAGAGATACATCTTCTCTCAATAATGGCTGAAGGCAGAGCATTGAAATGGACCAGGGTGAAAGTTCTCCGAATTAGTCATTTGTAAGTCCTTGCTTCCACATTTTGTTTAGAAACTATTTGGAAACAGGAGATTGTAGCCCAGATGTGGAAGAATAGAGTGTGTGACTACAGAAGGCAGATGTCCTTCTTTTGCTCCTCAGCCATGAGTTAAGGAGGTATAAGCAACTAAACACCAAGACAAGGCAAAAAGTCAAATACAAATGAGTTGGCTTCAGCATTATGCCCCGTCTTTCAAGAGCTTCATTCACAAATAGCTAGTTATCTCAAAAACTATCAATTTATTCTCCTTAAGGAATTGGCCAGTATGGAAGTTTATTATGTTTGGCTTTGTGTGGGAGCTGAGGAGACAATGACACACTAGGCAACTTCCCTTTCAAATCACAGGCTTAGATCTAAGAGAGCTGTAAACACCTTCAGGGTCCAGCAAGATAATGAAACAAAACATGTGTTGGGAAATGTTATGCAATAAGAAGAGGATAAAACACAGACATTCAGTCCTTTTAACCATTCATTGTGTTCTGTATGGAACCTGCATGCTGAGTCTCTTCAGTCAGTCAATTCAGAAGGATCCCATTTACTAAACTAGCTTGACTAACAGTCCTTGTAAGTTGCTGCAATTTGATCCATACTATTTTGTCTCTGCCAGTTATAGAAACCGTAGCTTAGAATTCCTATAAAACAAAAACTTCACAATGTCCCTTACAAACAGTTGGAACATGGAGAGCTTCTTGAATAAACATTTCCTTGCATCTTTTTAACCTATTCCCATTGCCCACCCAAGCCCGGAATAAAGACGCGAGACAACAGTATTGGAATTAAAATACGGGCCACACTTTATTTTGCAAAGATTTGAAGTTAGCCATCCATTGGCTCAATATAAGGGGCCTGCAGTAGTGCGGAAATGGTAACAGGTAGGGGTGATCAATACCCCTTGCTTGTCAATAGGGCGAGTCCCCGGCCCCAGGTTTCCGCTGTCTCACAGACAGCAGGAACCCGGCCTGCCGCTAATAAACACCTCCAGACCTCAAGACATCTTTATTTGATGACTGTTGGTCCGGAAGTGGCCCAGCGCATCCTTCCCGAACCGGCCCTGTAATCGCACGATCCGCAGAGCCGGGAGGTCGGATGCGCTGTTGGCTTACCTTAAATTACCAATGGGACACACCGAAACACCTGTTTTTCCGCACTACCCGCCACAGCATGGGGACTAGCAAAGCTAAGTCCCATGCCCGCCACAGAGCCTCTGAAGCTCAGCAAGCAGGCCCCTTCTAATCTCTTCCAAGAAGATATTCAAACCTGCGTCCGACAGGTGAACACCGTCACTGTGGAACAAAGCAGCGTTACACAATTGAATCCTGTGGTGACTACCCACAGAGCCGAGGCCGCCAAGGCATAAACCTCTACACACTTCACGGTTAACACGGCGCCTAGCCGTGTTAACATCAAGCACATTTCGTGCGCTACACCATACAAATCGCGGAATTATCGTTGACCACACGATCCGCATAGCTGGATACCTGGCATTTAACCTTTGCAGGTCACGTAAAATGTCCAGGATCAAAGCTTTGCCAGGAACACGAGGCAAATCGTTGCCGCCCAAGTGAATAAGCAAAACATCTGGCGGGGACTGATGAAAAGCTGTCAGCCGTCCGAGCTGTACCCAAAGCAAGCCGCGCACACCGCGCCAAGAAACAAGAGCATGGGCACCAAGCCCCAATTCGGTCCCCAAGTGGGACTTGGCAGCATGACGTTCAGCCCAATACACAAAACTATGGCCGACGATCATCACGTGTTTTCGACCAGCAGTCCCCGCGGTACCTGAAATGACAAAAAACCACTGCCTACACGTTAGGTAAGGTTCTGATATATCTTTGATAACTAGAAGAGGACCAACGACCCAATTGTTTAATTTGTTCGGTAGTGTACCCAAGGGCGGCTGCAGTGGACGCTGCTCCTATTCTAAATGAATGAGTACCAAATCTAAGTCCTGTAATGCCTACCCTGTTCAAAGCCATGTCTGTGAGCTTCCAGAATTGAAATTTAGTCAATGATGACCCATCAGCATGCTGCAAAAAATAACCAGGCCCACGGCCTCTACATGCCAGATAATCCTGTGTGGCCACAACGGGACATATAGGCGTAATACTGCATTGGCCTAAAACCAGTAACTTCCCTTTGCCCTTCTGATCCACCTTTGATCTTCTAATTGTAATCTTCACGCTGTTGTCCTGAATAAAGATGTCACTCATCTGCAATGCACATCTAGAGGTGTCTGCCTTTCCTTTTGCGACCAACTCACTGACCCGAAGGGCCCCAAAAAATGCTATCAAAGCAGCTGTTTTAAATAAGGCCACCTCGTAACGGTCTGTACACAACGTTCTCCATTGATCACAAATTTGCTCAAGAAGGAGCGGGGAGATAGGTGTCCTAGAATCGTACACCCTTCCCCGCTCCTTAGACCATCCTTCCAGCATTTTCTTTATCCTATAATCAGCACTACAATCCCTGTGGCCGTTAATCTTAGCATAAAAGGCCAGCGCTGATAGTTTTCCTTGAATAGTACCCGGCGCTAACCCCTTTCTGTGTAGAAAGACCATAAATTGTTGCACGTGTTCAACAGGAGCGGGCCACAATTGTTCCAGAGCTAAAGAGGCCCTAAATTCCCTAAACTCGCAGGTTGTATTTAGGTAACCTTTTCTAGTTCTAGGAGCCAACGCCATACCTATAGCTCTTGATGCTTCCTCACGCCAATCTGCCAGACCTCCGGTGGAAGAACTTCTGGCAGCTCCCTGGCGTCTGGAGCTAGTTCCCTGAACCGATCGATCTGTTGGCGTGAAAGAGCATCAGCTATCCTATTGTCAACTCCAGGGACATGTCTGGCGTGGACCAAAACATTAAATCGTAACGCCCGTAAGGTAAATGCCCTAACTAATTGCATAACCCTATCCGAGTGAGAAGATAGTTCGTTTATGATGCAAACCACTGCCTGGTTGTCGCACCAAAAACGGACCACCGAATTGGACCATTCTTCGGCCCATAGCCAAAGAGCCCCAACAATTGGAAAAAACTCTAAAAAGGTTAAATCCCTCGTAATTCCTTTGCTATGCCAATCCACAGGCCAGGTGTCGGCACACCATCGCCCTCGAAAGTAAATTCCGAATCCCAGTGATCCGGCAGTGTCCGTATGCACCTGAAACTCGGCGTTTAAGCTAATCGCAGACCTCCAAAAGGAGATACCGTTAAACCCATCTAGGAAATGCCTCCACATGCGCAAATCCTCTCTCATACCCTTGGTCACCCTTGTCCTGTGCATTGGACGCTTTAAACCCTTCATGGCAGAGCAGAGGCGCCGGACAAAAGCCCGGCCCGGAGCAACTACTCTACATGCAAAATTCAAATGACCCACTATCTCCTGGAGCTCATGAAGGGTCACCTTTTTCTTACAAAATAATTGATTAACTCTGGCCTTGAGCTCCGCCAGCTTCGTCTGTGGTAGCCTAGACGTTTGCCGCACTGTATCTAACTCAATACCCAAAAAGGTTAAAGACGTGGCAGGGCCTTCCGTCTTTTCTTCCGCCAGTGGCAAACCGAGCTCATTTGCCAACGACTGAAACTCCTCTAACATCCTAGCACACCTCCCGGAATTACTCACACCACATAAAAGGAAATCATCCAAATAATGGGCCGTCGCGTTACAACGAGCCCTCTGTCTGAATTTCCACTCAATGAATGTACTAAACTTCTCGAATGCCGCACAGGAAATTGAGCATCCCATAGGTAATGCTCTGTCCATGTAAAAAAGTCCTTGAAACTGAAAACCTAAGAGATCAAAGTCAAGTGGATGAACAGGCAAAATGCGAAAAGCTGATTTCACATCACACTTCGCCAGTTCTGCCCCCACTCCACAGGACCTGACCATGTTAACGGCCTCGTCAAAAGATGTATATCGAACTGTACATAGTTCAGGAGGGATGGCGTCGTTAACCGACGCCCCCTCCGGAAAAGACAGATGATGGATGAGACGAAACTCACCTGGAGCCTTTTTAGGAACTATCCCCAGTGGGGAAACTCTCAAATTCCCCAAAGGTGGGCACTTAAAGGGCCCCAGGACTCTGCCCGCCCTAACTTCTTTGTTAATTTTATCCAAAACAATGTCCTCCATACCCCTGACCGACCTTAGGTTGCTTGCGATAAAAGCTGTCCGTTCCCCTAAAGCAGGGATACGAAAGCCATCACGAAAACCCTGAAGTAAATATTTGGCCTCGTCTTTCTTATGGTAGTCCTGTAGCCAAGCCCTTAAAACATCAATTTTAATTGGGGTGGGTCCCCTTACTAGAGGCACTGTTGCCACCATTTGGTTTCTTTCCAGCACTGACTCCCTTGTTATGGCGCTGGCTACCTCCTTTGAAACAGGTAGCCTTGGAGTGTTTTCCGCCGCAGTTGATGCACTCGTGACTAAACTTACATGGGTTCCTGGAACAGGAACCCTTGAAGTTGAAGTCGAAACAAGGCAGACGGGGTTGAACCGTCTGCCCCGCGCCATGGCGGGGAGTAGCCGGCGAGGCCAGCTTCCTGTTCAAGTGGCCACAATCAAATCTATCCCCAGTATTAGGCCTAGCTGGGGTCATGTGTTGTAACCAGAGACCCGGCTGAGGCTCATCCCAACGCAAATTGGGATTAATGGCACTCCGCATCCTAAAAGCCTGATCATATAATAGCCAGGCCTGCCCCGCAAAATCCGTATAAGCCCTATTTATGATATTGAAATATTGCAGTAAGGAAGAAGCCCGCCAAGGTTGAGCTTTAATAAGTACCCCAGCGTAAATGATAAAACCCGGAACCCAATTGGCCCATGTCCGATCGGGTTTTTTACGTCTCCGTCTCTCCTTTTCCTTTTCGTCATCCTTGTCAATATCCTTGATCTCCGTGTCACGGTTCAAGAGGTCAAAAAATTCCACAAATTCTCCCTTCCAAATTTTTTCTTTCGTAGCGGGGGTCAAATGATCACCCAGCGGAGTAGAGTAATCACCGTAAGGCAGAGCTGGAAAAGGAACCGTGTTGTACCCTGTATTGGGCACCGACGGATGTTGGAAGACCCCTGCACTAACGCCTACACTAGGTGTCCCCTGTGGAGGCATAGCCTGATATGGCACACCCCATCCACAGGGTGGAACGTTGGCTGGCGACCAAGGTACGCCAGGCCCACCTGCAGTAATCCCATTGTAGGGTGTGTATGCCGTGTATTGTAAAGGGGGACCCCCAGCCCAAGGCCAAGCATTAGCTGGAGATTGCGGAGTGTGTAAGGTAGAAGACTCACCCGAAGACCCTAAGGAAGTCCTAAGGACAACCCTGCCCAGGGATGAACTTGGCCCTGCTTCCTCCATGAAATCACGTTCATCTCGAACAGCGGCCGCTACTTCGGGTTCTTCCGTGGTATCGGAACGATTGATCCCTTGGGAAGCAGAAACTTTGCTGGACGAATCGTGGGCCCCCGCTGCAGGCTGCTCCTCTCTAGTAGAAACCTGGGCAGACTCCAACACAGTAAAGCGAGACATTAGATCCTGCGCCAAAGCTTTCAATTTGGTCTTTTTACGGCCTTTAGTTTCCCTAGCCGAACGTCGAGGGGAAGTGTCCCTATGCGGAGGCATCTGCGATGCTAACCTTTGTGCCTCAAGCGCAGACATTTTCTCCTGTAGTTCTTGCCATATCGGCCACGATTCCTCATCCGAGGAGGAAGGCTCAGGAGAAATTTGTGGCGCGGGCCTCTTTTTCGCGGGGGCCTTGCCTTTAGAATTTCCACGCCCCTTACGAGAGGCCATTATAAATTATAATTAAATGGAGCTCTAGGGTAACGCTAACAATTACCAAAACCCAAAATTTTCCCCTATCAAAAACCCAACAGATTCGAAATCAAACAGCAGGTGGTGCTACAATGGCCAGCTCTGTCTATTCAACCTGAAATGCCCTTCAATATCCCTTACGACTGTCTTCAATAGACTATTGAGTTATACGTAAATGAATTGCAAATACCTAATGAGTTAAAATGTGAATAAGAATCAAGACTGTAAAGGCTTATTACACTGAATTATACTTAATTATTATCTAATTATTTATTTATTAGAATTTTTATATATATATATAAAACTATTATTATATATATATAGTATATATATAATACTATTATTTATTCAATTATTTATATTTATTAATTTATCTATGTATTATCCCCCACCAATACAAATCAAATGTCAACTCAGACTAAGACAGATCTAATTTAAAAAAAAAAAAATTAATTGATCACACAAAGCCTGTGTGTAGGAAATAATTGTTAAAACCTATTATAGCTCTTAAATATTAAAAATCAACAAAAAAGGGGGGGGGGCAAACAAAAAGAAATGAGCCCAGACAATAATAAGAGTAAACTTGTTAATATAGACAATAATATATTTAATTTAATAAAATAGCCTTTAATCACTGTCCTCTATGCCTGCAATTAAATCTATTCTAAGCAAAAGGAGCTAAAATAAACAGTATCAAACTATTCAGAAGGTAATTTATGATTTCTTTCTTCAACAATGTTTACTGCTGCCAACCCAAAGGCTGTGCCAGCAACAGGCCGTTGAACTCAAAAGACAGGGGCACTAAATTGGAGGGCACTAGAAAAGGCGGGAAAATAGCAACTAACAAAATGGCGCTGAGAAGGGAGGACCGGCAACTCCCAAAATGGCGGACGGGAGAAAAGGGGCAAAAGGCAGGGACGCAAGAAAGCCAGACACTAACAAGGGGACTATAAAGCAGAAATGGCAGCCAATAGAACAGTTTTAAATGAAGGATACAGCAAACCGATCACCCCACAGCAACAAACAAGCAAGATAAAAGCACAGCGCTGAGAGAAAACAGGATGCGTTTACACAACAAGGAAAGGGTAAATAAAATCGCAAGCGGGAGAGACAACGATAATGGAAGAACTAGAAAAACAATTACAAAGGTACACTCAAACTACTAATTGAATGGGTGGAAAACCAATGATATTGACTAACAACATAGGTACCCTTAATTGTATGAATGAACTAATTGAAACAAGCCTGAAGCAATACTAAAAAACACGCTAAATATAAAGAACCCAATCTAAACGAACCCTCCCCCCGCCAAGGCGGGCGGGAGCACGCCCGCACGCTAGGCTGGTATCCTTGCCCCAAACTTACAAAACTACAGCAAATAAACTAAGGAACCCAAGTAATTAAAGAGGGAAAAAAGGAAGTAAACAAACTCAGAGAGGGAGCAAGGCTGCCCTCCCGTCAGGAAAAACCACCGCTGCTCTCCCGCTGCCGATACGTTCCACCAGCCAAGCGATCGCTCGCACGGTTTCTCCACCTCAGCAACCCTTTCTGATCAGTGCTCAAAAAGGCAAGCAGGCGAACTGCGGGTGAGCGCTTCCTTAAATACCTGCGCTCCCCCGCTTATTGGATGACCCTGTTTGAAAATGTCTCGCGCCATCCAGGCTGGCGGGCAAACATCAGCGCGCCAATTCCAGGCCGTTTTAACGGCCGTCAGGCGGCTGGGACCTTCTCCACTGAAGTGGGGATTCCCTGAAGTTCTTATGGCATTACTGATTTTTAGAATTCTCCAGAAAAATCTATCCATTTCAGGAGTGGGAAACATTTGGCTCACCTGACATGCTGAACTATGACCCTGTGGTCTCTTATCACTGGTCATGCTGACTGTGTCTTCTGGGAATTGAAGTCATCTGGGGAACCTTTCATCTAGCTAATCGCCTATCCTTCCATTTTAATTTAGATTTTATAGTATATGATAGTTCATCTAGCTTTTGCCTACTGTTCAGTTGTAGGTGATTTATATTGTGTCTATCCATATCACAATATCACAAATAATATTGTAACTAGTTATTGGTTTTGCTTGTCTCCAATCTGGAATTGGAGACAAGCAGTGAAAGTCCCACACTTTACCAAAGTTTTCCTTTTTCTCACAGCTTAACAGAAAAATAACACACTTTTTACATAGCAACATTTGTTGACTATTGTTTGTTACTAACTTTTCCAGGAAGAAGAAGGAAAAATTCAGTGTGACTAGATGTAGAGTCTGTTGGCATGCTCAAAAACTTACACAGTGTCCAAGCTGTTCCTAAGCGCCAGTTTCCAATAACACAAACCATTCCTTCCAAACAACCATCATGTACTGGTAGATAATTTTTCCAAGAATGGTAAGAGGAAAAGGAGAAAACAGTACCATAAATATCTTAAAGCCTTTGATACGTTTTATGATTTATTTATTTTTTGGTTCACGTTATGCACTTACGTAAAAGAAAATGCAAAATGCCAGTACTTTCTTCCTTTCCATTCAAAACACTCCTCTTGATGTTACTGCACGAATCCTGTTGATTTGCATAGTAAGTCACAATTAAAGTTGGCCTTTTGAACCAATGTGGATTTGTTCACTCCTCCATAAGTTCTACTGATTCCATGGGCCTACTCTAGAAGCAACTTACAAGATTTTAACAGCAATGGGATTTTAGCCACTGAATCTTTTCTTCACCAAAGAAATGGTTCAAAATCCAGTGAAGCAGTTAAAAGAGAAACAATTTTACCCAGAAATATTCATATATGCAGCAATGAGCGACATGCAGGGACCTTTCTCTCCTTGGTCTGACAAGGTGTTTGGTGTGATCTGTTTCAACAACACTTAGTGAGTGTGGTGGATTTAATTATATAGGACCTGTAGGAATAAACCAACTCTCTTAGCCAATAAGCGGTATTGGAATTGTGTATTAATTCTATTCAAAATGCTTATTGTTTTAATATATGGTACATTTCAGCATAGCAAACATTTGAAGCAATATCAAAATACTAAAAATATTTTTTTAAAACCCTGTCACACAAATAATAGCTCAGACACCCATAAATATATATAGCACACAACAAAAACAAAGAGCACAGCAAATACTGTAGTTTATGCCTTTTGCTGATCTTATGCTGGATTTTGTAGGTTTTATGCTGGCTGTCCTGCTGTTGTTTTAAATCTGACATTTGTTTTTTTTTCTTTATCAATTTTTTATTCTTGTCAATGGTCAATGGGGATAGGGTTATTGGGGGGGGGGAATTCATCAAGCTCCTGAAACTGACTGGGACCCCTCGGTTCTGGGCCCCCCTAATTAGGGAGGGGAAGGACGGTCCACTAGGAGAAGTGGTGTCTGAAGCAGCAGAGATGACAAAAGGGGGGGGGGAAGAATTGGCAAAGGCTGGTTCCCCCTCTGAAGTTGCATCTGAGTGCACAGACCGAGGAGGAAGCCATCTTGGCAAAGAGCTGGGAACACCCCTAGCAGAGAGTGAGAGAGTGCAAAAGGATGTTGGAAATATCTCAACCAGAGACTCTGAGTAAGTTAAAATATTTGTTGATGTAAGAAAAAACTCCATGGACCCAAATAACTACACAGAAAAGAGATAGACATAAAGAGTCAGCAAAATGGACATTTGATATTTTAATGCTTTGTACTTTATTGACTTACATATTTTGTAGATGCCCCAAATGACATGGTTGATGGGGTGTATAACAATGGCCTAAAAATGAATAAATAAAAGGAGGCTTTACTTTCTTTTTGAAAAGTTGTGCTGGTGAGGAATTGTACATAGCACAGTGTTGGGGCTTCCACTGAGAAGGCCGTGCTCCTTGCAGTGCATACTCCAGCCTTTCAGTAAGACAGAACTTGGAATAAGACCTATTCAGAAACAGAAGCGGGGAATATTGTGTTCTGGGGATGATTATACAAGAAGTATCGAGCAAGACAGATGAAAACAACCTCAGCTAATTAGGGCTTCAAACATCATACCAGTCCTTTCTCTGGTGGGAACAGCTTCATTTTCCTGCCAAAAAAAATATATGGTGGGATTTGTACTTTCTTTCTCATCCCCAGTGGAAATAGATGCTTCACCCAAGATCTGAAGTCCTCATCACCACCCCTGATGCTTTCCCCATTGCTTCAGGTAAGTGCTGAGCCCCTGGAAGAGAATATAGGGATGTGTAGAGATGCCCTTATTGGTGGAGGTTGCCTCAACTCTACAAGACACGAGGCACTGAGAGATTTCTTGGCATCAGCAAGACAAGGTGCTCTTCCTTTTTGTTAAATTTCTTCCTAAAATAAAAATAAAACAAACCACACCACAGTCTCCTTCCTGCTCTCTCTCTCTCTCTGCCAAGTTCTATCCTGGAAGTACTTTGTGGGCTCTTTGAGATGTGGACACTAGGGTGAGGAGAAAGACCACCAGTATTCTTCCAGAATACTGACACTTTCTCTCTCACATGCCTGGAAGCCAGCAAGGGCTTTTACTCCATAAGCTGTTCTATAGGGAAGGTACTATGCAGAAATAGGTGACTGATGTGCCCCATAGGTATGCAAGCGTAAAGGTGTTTGGTGGTGTTAGGTCAAATTTTTCAGGCAAGAGTTCAAACTCCCAGTCTTGCAAATGGCTGCCACCTCCCATGAAGTTTGGTGTTATGACTGGTGGCTTCTGCAGTTTCCCAGAGGAAGGAGGAGTGTGTGCCAAGATTCCAACCTGCTGCTCTTGCAACTGGCCATCACTTCCTATGATATCTATGGTGTTTTGTGGGGGTTTTGTGGGGGTGGCCAGTGGCTAAATTCCCAGGGAAAGAAATAGCGACAGAGGGCAGTAGATCTCCAGACCGTACTGAAGTACTCCTCAATTTTTTTTAATAAACAATTCCATTAGAATGATCAAAGAAAATATACTTCACATTGTTGTTATGTGTCCTCTAGTTTCACCCAAAGTACAGTGACCCTAATGAGGTTTTCTAAGTGGATGAGATATTTAAGGAGTGACTTTACTGCACACCCCCTGTGAGTTTTTCTGGCTGAAGGGGGATCACAACCCAAGTCTCCTGAGTTCTAGTTTGTCACTTTATCCACTACACCATGCTGTCTCTCAAATCAGTTACCAGACTGGGGAGCTGGACTCATGGCACTCGTTCTTTCATGCAAAGCCTGAGAGAAGACTAACATACACTCTTGAGAAAAGGCAAAGAGGCAGAATGAGAGGATCTAATTAATCTCTGGCATCTAATTCATCCCCAGGATCATATCAGTGCCTAAAAAGCTTCAAACACTAGAGATTTGGAGAAGTTACCAGTTTGTATTACAGTTCCCCAGAATCCAGCACCAGAAGCCACATCTCTTTGTGTGTACCCTTTTGCACATGTGAGATCATGAACTGCTGGGTAGCTCAACTGTTTAGTTATTTGGCTGTGGAGCCAGAGGTTGTGAGTTCGATTCCCTACTGGGCCTCCTTGTCAGAAGCTGGACTTGATGATCCACAGGGTCTCTTCTAGCTCTGCAGTTCTCAGATGATGATCATCATCATCATCATGCATAGTCAAGCCTGTTTCCTTGCTTAGAGGTTCATTTGGAAGTGGATCACTGTCAGTGTACACACATGTTTAACACCAATACATCCCTGTCACCCAGAGATCAGATCATTTCTAAAATAAACCTGGACTTTGTTTTTATGGATGAGAGCATGAATGCTGCACGAGAAATTGTAAAGACTTCATTTTCCTGTGCCAAAGGTACCTCCACAGTTATATCTGACTTGTGGTATTATCAGCTTTAATCCTGTGGCACAAAAAATAAATTGAATATGCATGATGATTACTGGTAATCATTACTTGCAGGAAAAGCAAGAGCAAATGCAAACATCTGGTTGCTTCTCAGTTGTGCCAGTGGAACATATTTACTGTGTTTTTTTGTTATGTTGTTTGTGGGAATCTTTATCCGTTGGTTGGAACTTGACTGATGGTATGACTCATGAAATTATAATAAGAATTTTTAAAAACTTGCATTGCCAATATTTTAAAAGAAACCTTGAAGTGTTGCAAACACGATGCCTTTATTTCCAAACTGTTCCAGCATCATAAACTCATTTTCTCACAGTATACCAGTTTTCTTTTCAAAAACTAGATATTGCAATATATGTAGAATATTGATTGACCCGAAGTCAATAGAACAGGAAATATTGAATCATATCCATTTAATCTTGTCATTTAACTGAGACAGATTTACTAGTGCTCAATTTTAGTGGGATCATGTTTATTCTCTATTGAAGAAATGTCAGTAGTAAAAGTACTGGTGCCTAGAACTTGAGAAAGTTACTTTTTTATAATACAACTTCTTAAAAACCCCAGCTAATAGTTCTAGGATTCCAGCACTTATAATCAGAACACAGTAGCTTTTCTAAACTCCGTTAGTACCAAATATACTTATACTTTGTCAGGAAAAAAAAACAATTGCATGCTTTCAGAACGTAACTTCTTTAATTTGGATGAAGTAGCATCAGTTCTTCCTGATACAAGTGACAAAGAATGTAACAAAACAATCAAAAGCAAATGCTGGCATTTGAAAATTAATGCTCACCAGAACTATACTCATGACCCCAATGTGATTGTCTGAGACCCAAAACTATTAATTTCTTCTGATCTCTTGTACTCTATTGCCATTGTTATATGCCATCATATCAGAACTGACTTATAACAACCCTAATAGGGCTTTCAAGGTAAGGGAGATGTTTTAAGGAGTGTTTTTACAGTTCCAATCCCCCAGTGAAATTCCATGTCTGAGCAGAGATTTGAACCCAGGCCTCCTAAGTCCTAGTTTATCACACACAGATGGGCATTCCATGGCCCAAGGGGCTAGAATCCCGAGAACCCTGCCTACTTTTTAACTCTGGCCCCTCTGTCATCACTCTGTTCACACTGAGAGTGACCGTCTAAAATCTAGAACTCTGAATTTTCCAGGATTCCAGCCTGTGTTCTCACAGGTAGCAGAGATTTGAATCTCTTACTAACTAATTACATAGCTTTTTAAAAATTACATCTAGGTAATTTTTACACGACACTAGGTATCTCCTTTATTATGTGCTGAGATGTAATTTATGTTGTTGTTGCTGCTGCTGCTGCTCCTAAATATTAAAGGATCAAAATGACTTTTTTTCCCCCCTGACTCTTTCCCAGTAACATTTCATGGTAACATGTTTAAGCAATCATCAGCCACTTTAATTTGAGCAGTGTCTGTTTTCCAACAAGGACAAGCCAACAATGACAGCTGTTTGAACCGACAAAAATAAGAAAGAGATGCTCCCTGCCAAGCACTGTTTCCTTTGCAGTAAGCCCTTGTCTGCTAGCCAGACTCCGTAATATATTTGCTTCACTCTTGGAACACATTACACAACAGTGTCATTGACTCTGAAGGTTCCAAAATGAAAACTTTCTGTCCTGAATCTGATCAATTTCAGTCTTATCAGAGACTTACCTATTTTTGCTGAATTCAAGTCCGAGCTCTCTCACATTATTATTATTATTATTTGTAACAAAACTGAATAGAACAGCTGTTCCTACTGCCTCCTGCTAATGCCAGCCTTTGTCGCAGGTGTATATGAAAACAAAGGAGACAAATGTAGCCCTGGAAATTGTACACTATAGAAACAAAGCACAAAGCACAATTCCCAGGATTCAAGCATTGTTCTAGTCGACCCCAGTGCAAACCTGAAGGATTACCCCTCCACAAATGAATTCAATAATTTGGTTTCTATATTTATGAAATAACAATGACACACACACAGCCTTTCTTTTTAAAAAAGCGCACGCACACACACACACACACACACACACACACACACACACACACACACACACACAACCACTTTCCCATTTGTACAATTTTTTTTGACACAGAGATGGGCAATCCATGGCCTAAGGGGATTAGAATCCGGGGACATCCTGCCTACTTTTCAACTCTGGCCTCTCTGTCATCACTCTGTTCACACTGAGAGTGACTATCTGAAAGGGAAAGCCTCTGATATACATAAAATCCAGAACCCTGAATTTTACAGGATTCCAGCCTGTGTTCTCATACATAGCAGAGACTTGAAACTCTCAGTAACTAATTGTATAACTTTAAAAAAATTAATTAAGGGAGCATCTAGATACGAGATTATCCTAGGTTGATGCAAAGTCTTCTGTCACTGTCAGTCACATGGAAACATTTGCTTATTCTGGGGAAGTGACTGGCAAGTGTCTATGCAGCAGAGTGCAAAATTAGTTACATTCGTCCCCATAGGACCTGAACCATCAGGTCCTTTCATGAGGAAACGAAGGGCACTGTAGTTTTTGATGGCTCAACATCAGATCCCTTTGACATTCGAAGTGGAGTGAAACAGGGCTGTGTCCTCACGCCGACTCTGTTTGGGATCTTTTTTGCTGTCATGCTGGAGCACGCTTTTGGAACTGCAACAGAAGGCATCTATCTCTGGACTAGATCATATGGAAAGCTCTTTAATCTCTCTAAATTGAGAGTGAAGACCAAAGTCCAGCTGAAATGCATGCAGGACTTCCTCTTCGCCGATGATGCAGCTGTTGTTGCCCATTCTGCCAAAGAGCTCCAACAACTTATGAATTGTTTTAGTAAGGCCTGCCAAGATTTTGGATTAACAATCAGCCTGAAGAAAACACAAGTCATGGGCCAGGGCGTGGACTCACCTCTCTCTATTACCATCTCTACACAAGAATTGGAGGTTGTTCATGATTTCGTGTACCTTGGCTCAACGATCTCTGACACTCTCTAGATGTCGAACTGGATAAACGCATTGGCAAAGCAGCTACCATGTTCTCTAGACTCACAAAGAGAGTATGGCTTAATAAGAAGCTGACGGCATATACCAAGGTCCAGGTCTATAGAGCCTGTGTCCTGAGTACACTCCTGTACTGCAGTGAGTCCTGGACCCTTTATGCACAGCAGGAGAGGAAGTTGAACACATTCCATATGCGTTGTCTCCAACGTATTTTTGGTATCACCTGGCAGGACAAAGTTTCAAACAGAGTAGTCCTGGAACGAGATGGAGTTTTTAGCATGTATACATTACTGAAAAAGCGACATCTACGTTGGCTCGGGCATGTCGTGAGAATGGCTGACGGTCAGATTCCAAAAGATCTCCTGTATGGAGAATTAGTGCAGGAAAAGCACCCCAGAGGGAGACCACAGCTGTGATACAAGGATATCTGCAAGCGGGATCTGAAGGCCTTAGGAATGGACCTCAACAGATGGGAAACCTTGACATCTGAGCGTTCAGCCTGGAGGCAGGCGTTGCAGCATGGCCTCTCCCAATTTGAAGAGACTTGTTCAGCAGGCCAAGGCAAAGAGGCAGTCCCAAAACCAGCAAAATCAGGGAGATGGACAGGGGACAGATTGCATTTGTCTTCAGTGTGGAAGGGATTGTCACTCTCAAATTGGCCTTCTCAGCCACACTAGACGCTGTTCCAAGACCTCTATTCAGAGCACATCTTCTTCACCAGCCCCCCCCCTGTTCATTTATGATGTCACATAGGGCTGAATTGACAAGATGCTACCACTTCTGAGTTGCCATTGCATCATCTGATGTAGTACTAGTATCCTACAGGGCTCCAGGTTGGCCCAAAGCATTGGGTCAGCACCCCTAAAGCCACTCCTTTCTTTTCATGCTCATATAACCTGTAAGGCTAATGATGGTCTGGTACAGCTAATGTCAGGAAACTTTAGTGGGTCCAAAACGCTGCATCTAGATTGCTAACTGGGGCTGGTTACAGGCCACACACAACCCCCCTGTTGCAACAGCTCCACTGGCTGCCGATCCATTTCTGGGCACAATTCAAAGTTCTAGTTCTGACCTGTCAGGCCTAAACAGCTTGGATCTAAGCTATCTCAAGGACCGCATCTCCTTTTATAAGCCTGCTTGAGTGTGAAGATTAAAGATGGGCACTTTGTATTCATATCTTGGGGATGAATATGAACCCAATCTACTCACCCAGAATCAGCCGACCCACTCACTGGGGTCCTCATGGCACTGTGGTCCCACTTGGGCAGTGGCATGCCAATCCCGGCAGGAGCCTGGCCAGCCATTCCCCACCCCTCTGTGGAGGTGGGACAGCTGATGAGTGGTCAGCTGCGTGGGAGTGGGTGGGAAAGAGGTGGCTTTGGAGGTGCTGATGTGCCACCGCTGAAGAAGGACTGCAGTGCCACATGGAGCCTGGTGAGTGGGCCAGCCAGCTGGTTCTGGGGGAGGGAACTGGGCTCCCACAGCACCTGTGGTCCTGCGGTTCATATCCATATCCTCAAGATACGAATACGAAGTGCCCATCTCTAGTTAAGATAATCAGGAGAGCTTTCTCTCGGTTCCACCAGGTTCACAAGAGCATTTGGTGAGGACACAGAAGAGGGCCTTCTCTATTGCGTCTCCTAGACTTTGGAACTCCCTCCCACAGGAAGCTAGGCTGGCCGCATCGTTCCTGTCCTTCTGCAGGCAGGCGGAGACCTTTCTCTCAGGCAAACTTTCCCTGAGTGAATGACTGAGTGCAGTTTTTAAATGGATTGTTGTACCTTATTGCTTTGAATATGTTTTGGTGTTGCCTTTGTTTATTGGTTTTCAGTGTGACATTTGTTTGATCTTTTTTAGTATTTGTATATTTACTGTTTTTATCTTTCAATGTTGTCTTTTCATGATGTCAGTCACTTTAGGTCCTTTTTAAAGAGAAAGGTGGGGTAAACGTATTTTAAATATATAATACATAAATAAACTCATTATTTTAAAAAGCAATGATTTTTAATGAAATGTCAATCCTAGGATTATGAACCTGAAGGACGTAATGCTGAACCATCATCCCCTACCCTAGAGAAGAAACCATTCTCCATGTGATCAGCACATGCTCTGCAATTGCCCCAAAAAGACTGATAAAGGACGGCTCACAAGTCAGAAAGCCAGACAAAACTGAGTGAACAAATATCAGTTGAATAAAATGTACCAAATACTCACAGAAAAAGACTGGGTCTACTTGTGACTAGGTTCACATTGTGTACTTGATGGCAAAGAATTAAAATAAATCAAAGTTAACAGCGAGAACACAAGCAGGACAAATGTTCGTGAACTGCTGCATAGCCGAGTGGTTTAGCTATGGTTGGGAGTTGGATTTCCCGCTGTTTCTCCTTGACAGGGGCTGGACTAGATGATCCACAGAGTCCCTTCCAGCATTGCAGTTCTAGGATGGTGATTATGGTGATGATGATTACTATACCCCCCCAAAGCAGTCTTAAAATTTTTTTTAGTTGTTTGTTTAATAGATGCAGCATTTCTCAAGCAACATTCTCAGAAAATTTGCACAATAGTTGCAAAATGTATATTGACTAATTTCTGTTTGGGGCCTGTAAACTTTAGCAATAATACTTTATGGCATTCACTGTCCCCAGGATCAGTGCCGCTGATTACTGCAGTTTTATCTCCCCCTCCAGCCTATCCACAAGAAACTCTAGAATTAGCAGTTACTGAGAAGACATATCACATGAGAAAGTACAAATGCCCTTATCTCTCAGATTTATTACAAGACTTTATTTACAAATCTAGAGAAATAACAGCTCCCTGTTCAGATCAGCATCTTTTTCTGTTCTACCGTGTTTTTGATTAGAGCAAATCTCACATGATTTGGACAACAGATACCTCAACAAAGAGAAACAATTTTCTGCAAGTACCTTTGAAATATGATCAACATTTAGTTGATATTATCCCTCTCCCTAGCATGTATGAACAGGAAAATTATGGTTAACTATTCCTACAGATTTCAATGGAAACTAAATATAACTTAGTTAGGATTCAGCCCAATGTCTTGTGCTTACAATGTGTACACAGACTCTATTATGTTCACTCCACCAGGAACAACCCAGTCAATTTTTGGCAGTTTTTAGACCAGTCAACTACTGTTGGAATGAATTCCTCACCACCCTCCCTCACATTCTAAACGTCTTTGGACAGTTGAGACACATTTATGGAGCAGATTTGGGGGATACGGGACCAATGGGTAAAGAGAGGAAGGAAAAGTCCTGTTGTGCAAGCAAAAGTCCATTCACACAACACAATGTGGAAGTCACAGAAAGAGACTGTAGCCTTCTCTCTCTCCCTCCCTCCCTCTCTCTCTCTCTCTCACACACGTATGTAAATAATGACATTGATCGGATGTAAAAGTAGTGAAATGTTCCCAATAACTGTAAGCATATGGCATTGCGAAACTCTTACCTAACATTCATTTTCTAGTTTATTATAGGTATCACCGTCACTATAATATATATAAATAGCTGTGGGCTTTTGTGCCTCCCTGTAATTTATTAGCTGCTGGTGGTGTTTCTTCTTCTTCTAGAATTGATCTATAACCAATTGGACTACATCTGTTGGCTGTCCAGTGAAATTAACTGATAGGAAATCTGTAGCAATGTGTTTCATAGTTGTGCCTATTAGATCATTTTTTAAAAAATCGCAGTTGAATACTTTCTTTAGGCTGTTGCATTGCCCTTAATACAGAGATCCTATTTCTTGCCAAACGATTCTGGGAAGATATTTGCTTATTTGGTTTATCTTAAAAATACAATTTATTCTGAACTTTTTGCTCCTAAACCCTGGAAATGATTGCTGGAAAACAAGTCTCACCTGTTAAGAGACAGAATAGATATATTTTTTCTCAGCACCCTAGCTCTTCTTTCAGAAAAACAGAAAAATAAAAACTGGGGCATTTTAAAATCTACTTCTTTCAGTCAAATAACAACCCAACATTTCTATCCTTTTTTCTCCAATTTTTCCACAGAGGAATTTGAAAAAAAAAATGTAGTACTTAATTTTCTCCTGACACTGATACCCTAATAGGATATTGCTTTCTCAGCTAATAAATTATATTGTTCCATTCTGCAGAAGGCTATCTTAGAAACATTGGCCAGAATCTTACTAGGTTTGTAATGTGTGGTATACACAACCATAATTGTGTAACTGGTATACACAATCATTTCACCTGTACATTGCATGCTCAGACATTTAAGGTAATTCACTCAATTGCATTCTGGGTTGTGCCTCTGGGTATGTGACAGCCAGATGTAAATCTGTGAAAGCCCCTTGCAAAATTTGCCTTAGGTGTGTGGCACTTTGCAAAAGGATTCTGGCCACAGATATATACTTCTCTGGATGGAGTCCAGAATTTTATTTTCAGATACAGATCTGAAACAACAAAGACTCATACACGTTATTTCTGAAGATGTGCCTCAGAGGACAGTTTAAACATCTGGATTTAAACCTAGACAGGTTTTAACATTCCAGTCTCAATTCATGCTGTTTCATGTGTACCATCTTACAAATACATCTAGGTAACAGAATAAAGTGGGCAATAACTTTGCCACAATTGAACTGGTATAATAATGCTTTTGTAGGCCATGATGCCTGGAAAAAAGTCTACATATACAACAAATCCAAACCAAGTTTCACTGATTGTTTGGCTAGCTGCTCCTGAATCATAAGGAAACATACTTATGAATCCAGGTGAAATTCAATTCTTAAAAAAACCTTCTGGTTTATGAATGTGGGACATTGTGCATTTCTACCCACAATTCAAAAAGCCAGGAAATAGTCCAATATTGTGTCCATGTTGCCAGAAGAAACTAGGATGCCAAGCTTTACACAGCAAAGGGCAGCCTGAATGTTGACAACACCAATGGTCAAGATGGTTTACAGGATACCCTCTTCTGCTCACTATCATTTACAAAGTGACACCAAGGAAAATCCCAGAAGCTGGTTTCTTTTTTCATTAGTTAACCATTTCTCACCCAAATACAAAGCAACTGTCAGGGCTGTTTTTCAACAAGTGCGAATGGTAATGAGAAGAGGAGTCTGTTTTCTGGGATAGAGCCACATGCCTGTCTCCCTCACTGGGGAGTAGCTCCTACGTGCAAAAATGCCCCAAAAGGTAAGCTGGAAGGAAGTCAGAGTGCTCAATTTAAATTAGCCTGGCTGACCTGAAAACGCCACCACTCAGGCCCACCAGGTGAAGGTGTCACTGCCCACCTGATTGGCCGGTCTTCCCATGCTCCCCTCTGCTTCTCCCAGGCAGCCAGGGCAGCCAGGGAAGGAGAATAGAAAATGGTGGCCAGCTTTCCATGTTTCAGGACTTGCCAGGACACAAACAGGGCACCAGATCAGAATGGCAACTGGGTGAACCTGGCTTCCTAGCTACAGTAATTGGAGAATTTTATTTTGAACTGTGAGCCAACCTAGTTGTAAGTCACACTTCTTTGGGTGGAATTGCATGAATTGCTGCTATACTTTGGATGCTATTTTCAATCTTTTCCAGATGTTGTAGTTCAGTTCTTAATTAAAATTTGCTTATACAAATATGTGTAATAAAGGGAAATTGCATTTAAAAATGTTTGCTTCAAGGAAAGGTGTACACGAAAATGCATCTGTTAGGAAAAGATGTGTATAAAATGTGTGTGTTTGATATGGAGAATAAAGGTGGAGTTCCACGCAATTTTTAAAAGCAGAATGTGGTAGACTTTGGATAGAATGAACTTGTGGCTGAATATATGCTGAACCAACACAAATAGTACAAGTGCAGTCATGTATCCCAGTCTCTGGTCAAGTATAGGTATAAGAGATTTCACAACTCACACTGATTTTTATAGATTATCTGTGTATCAGAGCCAACAATGATATATTCCATTTACTTTTATTAGTATTAAGAATATAAATCCTCACTTCTCTCATCCTCACATGTGAAGACAAGGAACCCCAAAATTACTCTCTTTGCTCTGCAAGAGTGCCAGGTATTTTGGGCTGCTCTCAATAAGGGAAGAGAAGATGATAAATTTTTGCATAAATTAAGCATATTCTGAAAAGAGCACCAATAATGCTCTAATACAGACACTGCAAATGGTTTTTTGTTGTTGTTGTTTTTGTTTTTTTGGTCTAGGACTGGAAAAAACTAGAAGCATCATCTGGCCATTGTTGAGTTGCTGTTTGTTTGTGTGTGTTTGCTTCTGGAAAGTAGCAGACACCAGTTGCACGGAGACTGTCGGCATAAATTATGGAACGATGAAGGGCGGAAAAACCCTCTCACTTGGTGATGGAGAATGTCTCATGGATTAGGAAATTCCTTGTTGAAATGTCTTACCAGAGTCAAGACAGCCTAAATCAATGAGAACAAAGCATTTAGAGAGTAGTTTTTATATCCTTAATTAGCAACAAACTTCCTTGCATTCGCAAGCATAGATACCTCAGATGCATTACATGTCACAGTAACAGTTGGTAATGGGATCACACAGCTCTCTTTTTACACACTAGCAGTGAGCTCGGTAAATCTAACGCATTTTGGCATTTTCTACAGTTTAACTCTGACTTTCCATTTCTCTATGACAACCCCCCCCCCACTTCCTATGTCTACCATGAATGAAGAGAAAGACAATCTAAGCCAATCAAGATGTTATTAATCAAGATAGCAATCTTATCGATTTCAACAAAATCTCCAAACACTGTAGTTCTAATTAATCTTTTTTCGTTTGTACCATGACTAAGTGTAAGTCATAAGTATCTTTTCTTTTAATAATTATGTTAAAGTACAGGTGCTTAGTAAAGAAGTGAAGATGGGATAGCCACCATTATGGGGACAGAGGACTCAAAAGGGAAATAGACTACATATTAGCGCAGTCAGGAGCTGCTGGTTAGAAAATATGGGGTACCTGGTTACTGTCTTTCCATAAGGAGCCAGACCTTTCAAATCACTGTGGTAGTTAGACCTCTCTCAGCTCTGAAAGTTAATTGTTCAGATATTATAAGATGTTCTTACTGCATCTTATAATATGAGTGTTTAAAGTGTTTAATATGAGTGTTATAAAGTGTTTAAGACATTTTTGATTCTGTGTGAAAATAACTGGCAGACACTTCCTTGTGTATACTGTCCTGCTGGAACTTGTTTGATCTATTAAGTATGAGCCTGTCCAGATTGGCCATTTTGGTGTGGGCTGGATTGGGCTTAAAAGTGCCAGTTGAGTTCAAGAGGAGGAGCGATGTGCCATGTGACGTGCTTCTCCCATCTCAATGTTGGCTTTTCCTCTCAATTAAACATTACCCCTGATCATTTGCAGAAGGTGAGGGGAATCGAAATTGCTTTTTTTACAGTCTCCTAGTTCATTGCTGAAGTAATGCATCGCTTCTGTTAAATAAAGACAACATTTTCTTTGCCAGTCTCTGTATTGTCCATTGAGAAACTGCCTGCAGCTGCAGAGATGCCTTCTAGGTAGTGGTGAGGGTGAGGGTAGGTTCAGCTTTTGTTGTCTGTCCCTTTGCCTCATGAGGTTATAAATAGACGAGTTGCAGAGAGGAAGGGAGGGATAAGTGAAAGCACTGGGCAGTTTCTCAATCAGTAATACACAGGCAGGCAAAGAATTTTTTTTTTAATTTCACAGAAGTGATGCATTCCTTCAACAAGGATCCTGCAGCTCTAAAAAAAATTAATGTCACTTATCCTGACAATCTGCACATGGTCAGGGGATGTATTCAATTTCTGATATCCTGAAGTGGCTCATAAAACACTTCAGGGCACTGGAAATGACACGAGAAGGAGCTGCAAGGTTCTAATTCAGTGGTTCCCAGTTTGGGAGTCGTGACTAGAGATGGGGGTATTTGTATATGAATATGAATATCCCCCCACAAGTGCAGATAACAAGGGTCTGGCCCCCTGGAGCCAGACCGACCACTAACCTGTCTGCCGCTGCCATGGGTTCTGCGGAGCCTTCCTATCGTTCCATTGCTCGCAATAGATTAGCCAGTCCTGGCAAAAGGCGGGATGACGAGCCTCTCTGCCAGGTTGCAGAGTGGCTAATCCATCTCGAACAACGGAGTGATAGGAAGGCTCCGTGGAGCTCGCAGCATCGGCGGAATTTTGAGTGGTCGGTCTGGCCCCAGGGGGCTGGACCCTCATTATCTGCACCTGTGGGGGGATATTCATATATGAACATGAATACTCCCATCTCTAGTCGTGACCCACAAAGGGGGTCACAAAGTGTTTTCTGAGGGTTCACAGGTTGCCTTATATGTGTTACATAAGAACATAAGAAGAGCCCTGCTGGGTCAGGCCAAGGGCCCATCTAGTCCAGCTTCCTGTATCTCACAGTGCCCCCACCAGATGCCTCTGGGAGCACACGAGACTACCTGTCTCCTGATCCCCCTCCCCTACATCTGGCATTTGGAGGTTCCTTCCTTTTAAGCCTGGAGATTATACATCCCCATTATGGCTTGTAACCTGCGATGGACTTTTCCTCCAAGAATCCGGCCAATCCCCTTTTAAAGGCATCTAAGGCCAGATACATTCACCACATCCTGTGGCAAGGAGTTTGACAGACTAACAACACACTGGGTGAAGAAATATTTTCTTTTGTCTGTTCTCACTCTCCCAACACTCAATTTGAGTGGATGTCCCCCTGTGTTGTAACCCTTTTAAAATAATTTCTTCCTTGACCTTTCAGAGCCGGATAGTAAAGTTAGTGTGTATGAGAATGTATGAGAAACAGGCCCTTTCGGGGAGAAAGAAGCCCCTGCTTTCTGACAATTTTACCACATTAAAAGTGCCTTTTTATGTAAACCTGGCAGGGGGTGTCATAGGTTACTTATACAAGGGGTCATGACTCAAAAAAGGTTGGGAACCACTGCTTTTTTTGGTCCAGTCCAAGTGACTACACTCTACAGGCACAAACTTTACTTGTGCCTTCCAACCCACACCAAAGTAGTAGAACCTCCTGAGAGGGGTTCAAAAAGGTACAAGACAGCTCTAAAAGGGGAAGGATGGATCCATTTAAAGGGAAGGGCGTGTGGACACCATTATTTGGCTCAATCCAAACCGAGCCCACAGCAATCCATATACCAATCTATATGCCAGTGTAGATTGGAAGAATCACATAAGAGTAAACAAGGCAGAGTGTAATGTAAGAGACTGGTAGAAGTTATTTGCCTTTGCATAGATTTCATTACTCGTGAACCCTCAAATATTGTATTAAAGTTATTCATTTATCATAAACAAAAAGCCACTTAAAAAGAAAGCATTTATTTATTTACCAAGCTGCTTAATGGTCTGTTCATTGTATTATAAAGTCCTCAATTTGGATTCTTTGAGGCACCTACAGCTTTAAACCCCCCCCCCCAAAAAAAACCCTCTATCAGGCTTCTTAACAATAAAGAATAAGTCATTATTCGTTCATGTGTTTATTTAATAGTGAGGCAACAAATCATGGTAAAAAAGCAAAACACAAAATAAAATATTGATTAATTAAATTATTAGACAGATTGAAATGATATTAATGATTCATCAGTGGAACAGAATGCAGCACAAATCAGTTAGCATCGCAGTGACCAAACTTTATTGCCAGACGTCTGCCTGAATAAAAACGTCTTTGTCTTCTGATGGAAAGATCGGGGGAGGGGAGGGGAGTCTGGTCTCTTTTGATAGGTAGCTCTATGACCAGCCACAATATATGCATGTCTTCCTGTCAGAGAATTATATATACTAGAGACTAAAATATGTAGGATCCCTGTTTAATCTACTTATTGCTTATCTAAATCTCTTGCTTATCCCTTGCCTTCTCATCAGCTAACACTGAATGAGATTTTGGATCTAGTGTAAGCAACATAAATGTTTTTAACCAAAACCAAGATTCTGCTATTAAACTGTAAAATTCAAGATAGTTTAGGTATCTGGTTGCGGAGCCAGAGGTTGAGAGTTCAGTCCCCACTATGTGTCCTTGACAGAGGCTGGATTCGATGACCCGTACAGTCCCTTCCAGCTCTGCTGTTCTAAGATGATGATGATGATGATGATTGGATTGATTTTTCTTCTTTAAAAAACGCAACTGCTAACCAGTGGTAAGGGCATCTTCAGATGATCCAGGGAAGATATATTTCTTAGACCTGTCAAGTAGACTTGACATGAATCTATTATTGCCAATGACTAGGCTGCATTAGTGGTTAAAAACCACTTGCAGAAAAAGAAAAACAAACAAATACGTGGTAGCGCAAATGGCAATACCATTACAGAATCTTTTTTCTTCGTATAGTGAGGATTCTGCCCCATACAGGCACACTATTTATTTATAAATTAATTCACACTAAAATACCATACCCATCAAGGTCCAATTTTCTTTTTAACATACTCAATTAATGAATGCTATCAAAATATATTCAATTTGATTTAAAACAGTAACTGACCTGAGGGTTTTTAAATAAGTCCTTAAAGTCTGTTTTCAGCTTGGGAAATTAATTACATTCTTGTCATCAGATAAGATAAAAATATAATTATACACCAAGACTGAAGTATTTCTTGCATGGGCATATTTCTAAAAGATTATCAGCATCCTTCAAATTGGTTCAGTTTGGATTTTGTAGCCTTTCAGTAACTCTTAATTTGTTCTTCTGTAACTGAATGCATTAATTTAATATCCTGCCTTTGTAGCCAAATCAGTGTTTGAGGCAACTAACGGCAGTAACATTCAAATTAGAGATGGGATATTTGTATTTGTCTCCTGAGGAAGACGAATATGAATATTGCCACCATAGGTGGCTGGGCTGATTGGACCCTGTCGCGATTTGACCCTTTTTGGATCCCACACCTCTGGAACCTATGTGGCGTTGGACCCACTCGTGCCTTGGTCTGTCCACCTAGACTCAGACCTCAGAGCACACCAGGGCAAAACTAAACTCTTTCCTTTCTTCCACTGCTGCCACCAGGAGATCCCTAGATCCCCATAACTCCTTTAGAAAGAATCAGGTCCACTCTTTAATGAAATAGAAAGATCTTTAGTTTATTTGCTTATTTGTTTCAATATTATAATATTCAGTTCTATTCCTTCTCCCTTCCAGTCACTGGTCAATCACTTCTCAGATCTCCTACTATATTTTCATTAGTCTAATCACAATCACATAAATCTCTGAACTCTCTAATCAAACTCCTTCCAAAACTCTGATCCCCCCTCTCCCCCTCAGGCTCTGCCTCTTATACTCTGCCTCTTGGCTCCGCCTCTCAGCAACATAAATATGCATGACTCACTCTAACTAAACCTGAGCCATGACCACATTTAAAGGAGAACGCTACAGACCTCCCCCCTTACTTAGGTTTGTTTGGGAGGGGAAACACATTTTTCCTCCTGAACAAACAGCTGCAATAGCTTAAACTTTTTTTTTCTCATAACATTTTACCTTTCACATTTTTACTAAATTTCAACCAAATACCTTACCTTATCATTTAATAATCAATACAATACTTTACCTTTTCATCTACTAATCAATAATATACATTACCTTATCATTTTACAGAATTTACCACCATACAGAAATCACGATCATGAACTTTTACATAAATAATTAACTGTGAATTATAGTCCATTTCAGTTTATAATAAAAGTCCTGGTATCATTCATCTAGCCTCCTGGAAAGCACATCTGCGACAACGTTGTGGGCTTTCGAGGCAAGAACTGAGTCTCTGTTGCAAAGGCAAAATTTGCAAAGTCCAAGTCTCTCACTTTTCCATCGTAGTCTGGCGCACCATGGACTGGTCCGGTTGTGGTCATCTCCTTCAGCTGGACACTCCTCTGCTGGTACTCAGGAGTCCCTCTGTTGACCACTGGCTCCTTCCTCTGCACCCTTTTCCGTCGACTGGCGGTCATTGGCCACTCGGTTGTCCACAGGATGTCATCTGCTGGTCGTTTTAGTGTGACGTCATCTTTAAGTCTGGCTCGGGGCTTCACTTGCTCAGCTAGGGAAAGGGTAGGCAGTTCCCTCTTATCCTCCCGAACATCTTTAGATGCATCGCTCTTTAAGGCATCAGGGCCTTCCTCCTTCTGTATCACATAATTGACATTGTTCAATTTTGTCACTACTTTATAGGGATCCTCCCAAGCTAATTGTAGCTTGTGACCTTTGACTGGCCTAAGCAAAAGAACTTCATCTTCAGGCCCAAAAGTTCTTTCACGGGCTTCCTTATCGTACCAGGCCTTCTGCTTGGTCTGGGCAGCCCTTAAGTTCTTTCCGGCTATCTCTAGAGACCTTTGCAGGGTGTTTTGCAACCTGTGCATATATTCTACCACTGACTCTGGGTCACTTTCTCTATGGTCTTCCCAGTTCATGCGGAGCAAATCTAAAGGTCCGCGCGCCTTTCGTCCTAGCAGTAACTCAAAAGGACTAAATCCCGTGCTCTCTTGAGGGATGCTCCTATAAGCATATAGTAAGGGTTGTATTTTGCAGTCCCAATCATTTGGGTTCTCTGCTACATACGCCTTAGTCATGCGCACTAAAGTGCCATTGAATTTCTCAACTAGCCCGTTGGTCTCTGGATGATATGGAGTCGAATTGATTTGGGTAATTCCACAAGCCTTCCATAACCTTTTGATCAGTTTGGATGTGAAACTCATTCCCAAATCGCTGACTATCTCGCTGGCAAATCCCAATCGGCTTATGTAATTGATTAGGGCATCTGCCACGGTGTCAGTTTCCATGTTGGGAAAAGGAATTGCCTTGGGATATCTAGTGGCAAAATCCATTATGGTCAAGATGTATTTATTTCCCCTACGGGTGGCATTAGGTAAGGGACCCACTAGATCGATTCCCAGCCTTTGGAACGGTGTAGAGATGACTGGCAGAGGACATAATTTGGCTTTGGTCCTGTCCTGCCCAGTCCCTCGTCTCTGACAGACATCACACGTTTTACAGAAACTAGTAATCTGTTTGCCCATACCTGGCCAAAAGAAGTTCTGGCCAACCCGTCTTTTGGTTCTGGTGATCCCCATGTGAGCTCCAAATAAACTGCTTTGAGCTTGATTAATGATTTTCTCCCTGTATTTACTAGGGACCACTAATTGCTTTCGGGGTTCCCCTTTTCCTCGGTATGGAGTAGCTAACGTTTCCCTGTACAGAAGGTCTTTGGTTAAGCTAAAGCTCTCAGGGCACTCAGGAGACAGTACAGTGGGAGTCCTGGCAGCTTCAAAGCAAACTCCCAAGCTAATGTCCTCCTCCTGCTCCTGGGCAAAATTGTTATTTGTTTTGGGATTCTGTAGTAGCATGAGTTCTGCCTCAGCCCTATCAAGCTGGGTTGCCACGGTAACCGCTCCACCTAGGCCTTTCTCTGCTACAGTATCGGTTTGAGCTGCAGAGGGTGAGTTTAGACCCCCCTTTGAGCGGGTAAGCACTAACGCACTCTTGACATGCTCCATTAAATCCCAACCAGGGAGAAAAGCTGCTGGTATTTCATCTGACAAAGCTACTTGCCACTTTCCAGACCAATTCTGGTATTCTACTGGTATCTCAGCCACTTTTAAAACCACGGTTTCCTTCCCAATTCCCTTTAAAGACATTTCTTTGCCCGGAATAATGTCATCCTGGGCTACTAAATCGGAATGGACAATGGAGATTTGAGATCCTGTATCTCTTATTGCAATGTACTTCTTTCCTTTCACAACTATCTCTTCACCTGCGTTTCTGAGAAGGGTCTGGTCATTGCTGATATAGAAACAATGGACTACTTGGGCTATAGGAATATCTTCCTCCTCATGGTCAGTAGAAGTGGTGGTGGTTATGGGATCAGGTCTCTGTCTACTATTTTCCTCCCCTGATTCCACTTGCTTGACACAATACACCTTTTTGGTTAGAGAATCATTTCTCTGCAAGTTGGGGTATGGTTGCCTACACTGGAATTGTAAGTGGCCTGGTTGCCCACAGTTAAAACATTTAAAATTCCTTTTGTCATTCTGAGGTACTTTGGCAAACCGTGCCTCAGGGTTTGATGTTTTTGGCGGGCTAGCCCTTGGCAACTTTGGGGAAGTCCCGCCCTGACCTTCTCTCTCAGGATTCCTGCTGAGGTAATTTTTATTAAAAGGCTTTTTATAGTTATTGTCCCAGTTTGGTTTATTTACTCTCAGCTCTGAAAATCTAGGGTTCCTGTAAGCATTAATCAAATCAGTTTGTTCTCCCGCTTCCCATAAATTTTTAGGATTCTTGTCCCTTACTAAATACCGTAGTTCTCCAGGTAATAGGGAGTAAAACTGTTCTAGCCCAATTAAATCCTTCAACTGTTCTAAAGAAGTGATCTCCTCTCTTTCAATCCACTTTTCCAGAGTCTGCGCCAATCTAGCTCCCAACTGAGAGTACGATTCATCCTGCTTTTTAGAGAGAGAGCGAAATTTCCGCCTCAGGTGTTCAGAGTTCAGACAAAATCTTGAATAAACCATCTTTTTATATGCCTCAAAATCTCTTGCCTTCTCGGGATTCATCTGGGCATATATTTCTGCCAGATCTCCGCTAACCTGCGCTCTTAAAACCATCATTCTATCTTCATTTCTGATTTCAAAGTCATTGCAGGTGCGTTCAAAAGCAATGAGGAAGGATTCAGGACAGTCCCCTCTTTTGTACTGGGGAAACTTCTTCAAATCTATCTTTGACAGGATTCCACCTCCCCCACTGTCGTCATTATTAAGGTTATTATTTAGAGCAGAAATCTCTAATTGTCTCATCTGTAGTTGAAAATTCATTTCCTTTTCTCTTAATTCTAGTTGTTTAGCTTCTGACTCAGCCTTGATTTCCAGTTCCCTTCTTCTCTCTTCCTACTCAAATTGTCTGGCCTCCTGCTCAGCTCTTTCTTTGCTTTCCAGTTCCCTTCTTCTCTCTTCCTGCTCAAATTGTCTGGCCTCCTGCTCAGCTCTGAGCTGTAGTTCCTTAAATTTAAATTCCCGTTCCAGTTTCCATCTCTCAAATTCTTGAGGGCTTAATTCCTTATTTCCCTCCAATTCCTGAGGTAACTCTTCAGACTCAGGACTCCCCCTTGTGGCGCGTTTGGGAGGCATCTTTTCCTTTTTGTTTATCTTTCTCTGAGGTGATTAGAGCAGCGTTCACAAATTTTTTAAAAGGACCTGTTTTTCTTATTTTACTTCCAGTTACTGATATAAATTTTTCAAGCCTTTTCTTTTAGTACTTTCCCTCAGATCTGCTATGACCTGGCTTCTGCCTTATCCACAGCGCTCTCCTATCTCAGAGCCTGGGATTTTACAGTAAGCCCTCTGATCCTCAGATCCTGAGGTAAACTCAGAAATTCCCTCTCAGAGAATTCAAGCCTTTTCCTTAGGTTCTCTCCCTCAGATCTGCTATGACCTGGCTTCTGCCTTATCCACAGCGCTCTCCTATCTCAGAGCCTGGGATTTTACTTACAGTAAGCCCTCTGATCCTCAGATCCTGAGGTAAACTCAGAAATTCCCTCTCAGAGAATTCAAGCCTTTTCCTTAGGTTCTCTCCCTCAGATCTGCTATGACCTGGCTTCTGCCTTATCCACAGCGCTCTCCTATCTCAGAGCCTGGGATTTCACAGCAAGCCCTCTGATCCTCAGATCCTGAGGTAAAACTCAGAAATTTCCTCACAGAGTCATTCCCTATCTTAGACCCCCCTGATCTGGGTTCTGAGGCCCCGCTACTAAGCTTTTCCCAAAAGCTCTAGCAGGAACCAAACCTCATTGCCACAGATCCTGTCTAAAAGGTACCCTTGACTCAAGAAACTCTTTTATAAAGGCTTCACTGGATTATTTCAATAGGCTTCACTGGATTATTTCAATAGGCTTCACTGGATTACTTCGTATCCCGCCGCTGGACACCAATGTCGCGTTTTGACCCTTTTTGGATCCCACACCTCTGGAACCTATGTGGCGTTGGACCCACTCGTGCCTTGGTCTGTCCACCTAGACTCAGACCTCAGAGCACACCAGGGCAAAACTAAACTCTTTCCTTTCTTCCACTGCTGCCACCAGGAGATCCCTAGATCCCCATAACTCCTTTAGAAAGAATCAGGTCCACTCTTTAATGAAATAGAAAGATCTTTAGTTTATTTGCTTATTTGTTTCAGTATTATAATATTCAGTTCTATTCCTTCTCCCTTCCAGTCACTGGTCAATCACTTCTCAGATCTCCTACTATATTTTCATTAGTCTAATCACAATCACATAAATCTCTGAACTCTCTAATCAAACTCCTTCCAAAACTCTGATCCCCCCTCTCCCCCTCAGGCTCTGCCTCTTATACTCTGCCTCTTGGCTCCGCCTCTCAGCAACATAAATATGCATGACTCACTCTAACTAAACCTGAGCCATGACCACATTTAAAGGAGAATGCTACAGACCCCTCCCCCAGAACTGGGCCATCCACTTACCACTCGTGGTGCAGTGTGCATGACTGTCATCGTTTGCACCACGCCAACAGCAGAAGTAGCCTGACTGAGGCTTCCCCACCTCCCTGCACTGCTAACCAATCCAGTGAGGAGGCAGGATGATACGTTTCCCCACTCAGCTGCTGAGTGGTCAACAGCACAGGGAGGTGGGGAAGCCCCAACCAGGCTACTTCCACGATTGGCATGGGACGAACAATGACGGCCCATGTGCGCCACGCCGTGAGTGGTAACTGGATGACCTGGCTCTGGGGGGGAGGGAACGTGGGTCCAATTGTCCTGGCCACCCGTGGTGGCGATATTTGTATTTCTCTCCCCTGGGAGACGAATATGAATATTCCATCTATAATTCAAATATAAACAAATGCAAGTAAAACATAAATATTGAGGCAAAACACATTTGAAAGCATCTCAGTAAAGAAAAGGGAAAAAAACATCCACCCAGATTTAAAGCCCCTTTTATAGCAATCCAGATAAAATTCGAAAGATGTATCTGAAAAAAAAGTTATTTGATTGTAAGCGAAAAGACAACAGAGTAGCGACTATTCTAGCAACCCTTCATATAGTTTTAGATCCTGGGATCAGTCACTGATAACACCTCAGTGCTTGGAAATAACACCTTTTTATGTATTAAAAATGGCAAAATTATCTGGAATTCTATTGGTGTTCACATAAGACTTGCATAACTTGCTGTGCCTAATTAATAGTAATTGATGAGGTGAAGAGCACATTGCAGTAGAGCAATCAGGTGGATGTCCAAACATGTGACCAAGACACACTCTGGAACCTCAACAGTAAGCTGCAATTAAATGTATTGAGTTACACAATTTCATTGCAGAAACCAATAGGATTCTGGCCCAAAAATATAACATTAGTAAGGTTTTTTACTCACTGTATAACTTGTGAATGCTGAAGAAGGTAGTATTGTGTACACACTGACTACTCTCAGAGAATGAGGCAAACATATAATTGTAACAAGACTAGGTACAAATTTAGCAGGACACTATAGAAACTATTCCTAGAAGTATACACTGAAGTAAAAATTTTCCCAGATTTCTACTCTTACTCTTCCTAACAACAGAGATTATCATAACCAATTTCCGTTTCATTTACCTCCTTCCCAGGACATTCACACAACTGAAAACTACTGGTGTCCAGTTTCTCATGAATAAATAATTATAATTTATGTGATAAATGCTTTTAGAAGTTTGCATTTGGACCAAAAACAGCCTCTGAGGTCATGTGAAAGATGAAGCTGAAGTCATGTAGATGATTCTTCACCAAAACATTGCTGTTTGTATAAATTTCCAAAAAGGTAACTATTATTTTGTCTTAGCCAGTAAGTCAGTAATGTGTGATATTAACATGCAATTTAAAAGTTAACAACTTAAAGGAAGCACTGAATTACAATAATTTTAAGCCTATTCAAAAAATGATAAAAGAAACAGAATTTCCAACTGAACAAGACAAGGCAGGAGGCAGAAGAGTATTGCACATATATATGTGCTTGTTGTGCAGTCTTGCACATTTTATTATGGCATAATAAACCAGAGCCCATTTCAAGATAAAGCAAACATCAAGTTTAGGCCTTAATAAACTTCTGTTAATCTCTAAAAGTGCCAGAGGATTCTAGTGGTTGTACCAAAGCTAATACAACAGGCGGGTCTTTGGAAATTTCTCCAGAGATTACTCAAGAGAAAGGTCTTGCAAATAATGATAGATTAATTATCTATTTGAGATTATAGGCATGTTTTGAGATTATAGGCAAGTTTTGCTGCAAATTCAAAGCTCCTCAATAATTTCTTAAAGCAAATTACCCTTCAGTGACTAGAAACTGTATGAATGTCCCAAGAATATAATAAGTAATAGGAAACTGGCCTCTGCAATTTCTCTATTCTTTATAGCCATCCAGAAAAGTAAAGCTGCGAGACTGATGAGTTTCTACTTTCCTTTCAGGGACAGCTTTTATAGTGTCCTGCTAAAGTAATTTTAAAATAATCTAAGACATTAGGGGTAGTATACTGAGCAACTCTTCTCTTGCAAGTTTATAGCTACCTCTTCCCTGAGGGAAGGGTCAGATGAGATTCCATGCTTTAGGGCAGACAGCTTTCATTAACATGACTCTTTTTGATTGGACTCACCATCCTGAGATAACAATTGTATTATGGAATTGAATTTCAGCTAGAAAAAGTGCCAGATTGGAGAAAGCAGGTTTAAAACTATAAAAAACAGCTCATTTGAAGGTGCCAGCAACAAAATTGTCAACTGTGACAATTAGACATGGGGATGAATAAAAAAACGAATCGCGATATTCATGGAAAATCACTGATCTGTTAAAAATTCATCCCTTCATATTCGTGGGTTCCAGAGGCCCCCACGAATACGAAGGGATGAATATTTCCCCATTTTATTCATCCCTTCATAATTAAAAAAAACCCATTCTGCCTACCAGCCACCGATCAAGTGACCGGCGGGCCGATAGGCAGCCACCCACCCCCACAGCCTACCCCTTCCTCTCCCTACCTTAGCCCCCCCGCCGACACTCCCTTACCATAATCATTGCTGCCGCTGCCGAGCTCTCCATCAGGCCTTCACAGCCATGGCGTGTAAAAAGGGCTGCCCTTTGTAAAGATGGTGGCTGTGGCTTCATTTAGGGTAGGGAAGCTGCAACTGCAATCTTTGCAAAGGACAGCCTGGATTCCCTTAAGGCAGGCTAAGGGAATCCAGTGGTGTTTTTTTTTAAATACCCCCCCACGAATCGACGAATATATTCATTATTCATCGCTTCATGGGGTCAACTTTTGACGACTCACAAAATGGTGAGTCGTCCCCATCTCTAGTGACAATCCATGTGTACTGTCTGTAAATTCCACTATTTAGTTCAAGTTACAAATGACTTATGTCAATTCAATGAATTCAGTGTTTTCCCCTTCAAACATACACAGTGGCATGTAAATGCCCTTATTACTTATTTTTAAAATTAAAGAATTCATAATCATGTCTAACATCCCAATCTCTGGAGTCCCCTTTTGCATTACCTGCATGTCTCTAGTGGTGCCATGACTGATGTGGGCTATCCCAGAAGACTAGGGAAGCTCATTTATAATTTTTTATAATTACTGTATAATTTTAGAACTGCAGAGCGGAAAGGGACCCCATGGGCCATCGAGGTACAGCCTTTGTCAAGGAGGCACAGTGGGGAACTGAACTCCCAACCTCTGACTCCACAACCAGATACCCAAACCACTGAGTTATCCAGCAGTTCATTTGGGAGACTACAGTCTCTCAAGCAGGCTGGGCCTCAAGTAGAATTATAACTCATCCAATCCATTTCAGCAGCAAATATTCCACAATAACCAGGTTAACCAACATGACATCTATTAGCAAACAGAACTGGTCAAAACAATATAGTTCGTCAAAACAAAGTCATAGCCAAAGCTCATTTCTACCAGCAGCATCTTCTGGACTCTATTATTCAGATATAAACATCCAAGATGCCTTTATTTGTATAGTAACTTAATAAAAAGAGCAAATGCTGAGCCTCAAATACCTACCTTATAGTCAAAAGTAAAACAGACACATATGTTTCTGAACAGACTGCATACCTCTCGTTCCTGCCAAGAGTTAGAGGTTATTTTCATGCACAGTCATTTGGGTTGAAGATGGTTCTTGTGATTAAAGGACTTTATCAGGAATCAGATTTGGCATTAAGTGTGCTGCTTAAGTTTCCTCCTCCATAATTTACTGTTGGAGTAAATGCATTCATCCTGTTCGTTGTTCAATTTCCACAACTACGAACGGAAGACATGAAACTCTTAATTCAAAAGGGTTGCTTAATGCACAATTTATTATTATTCTCTCAAGTCACCCAGAGATAATCAGTAGAGCTTCATAATATATGTATAGAATGGGCTTCATGATTTCAAAATAAACCAGAGATGTACTTGAGCTAGGCTAAGGAAGCCTCCATAGACTAAATATTTTGTTCTTCCATGGAACTGATTGCTTGATGATCTAACTGCCAGTCTTAGCCTTTTCTCTAACTTTTTTTTATAGAGTCAGAGAGCTTGTAATGCAGCTACATAAAATACAAAGAGAATCTGAAGCACAGTGGACTTTGACAAGAAAAAGATGAAACTGTGTCAAACCTCATCTGTGAATGTCCAAAGATTGCACAAATAGATTACAAAATTAGACGTGATAGAGAGCACAGACAGAGTTGTGACTCCTGTCTTCTGAAGATGCCGGCCACAGAGACTGGTGAAATGTTAGGAAGAAAAACCTTAAGAACACGGCCAAACAGCCCGGAAAACTCACAACAACCATAGAATCTGAAGCTTAATCTGTTAGAATGCTTTCATTGCAACATTTGTTGTAGAACCCTATTATTATTATTATTATTATTATTATTATTATTATTATTATTATTATTATTATTATTATTATTATTATTAGTAGTAGTAGTAGTAGTAGTAGTAGTAGTAGTAGTAGTAGTAGTAGTAGTAGTCAAAAACACTAGGCACAGACAAAATTATAAAAACATTGACTGGTATATTATATAACAGATACAAGTTTTAACCAAAACCTAAGTATCTGTTAAATATTGCCACAGTATGTATGCTGTTCCTAATATTGCCACTTTTTCTAGCTCTGATGGTGTGATTTCTGAGATCTGCAACTGCTTATAGTACTGTGTGAAGTTTCTTGATATTGTTCCCAAAGCCCCAATGACTACGGGGACCACTGAAGTGTGTTTCTTTCAGAGACTAGATGTTTCAATTGCCAGCTCTCTGTACTTTGTTAGTTTTTCCAATTCTTTATTTTCAACTCTGGCATCCCCTGGAATTGCAATGTCAATGATCCAGACATTTCTTCATTCTATTACTACTAAGTCTGGTGTGTTATGTTCAAGGTGTCTATCAGTTTGGATCCAGAAATCCCACAAGATCTTGACTTCCTCACTTTCTGACACCTTCTCTACCTGATATTCCCATGGGTTTTTGGAGGCCAGCAAGTGATATTTTTTGCATAATGACCAGTGCACTAATCTTGCCACTCTATCAGGTCTAATTTTGTAATCTATTTGTGCAATCTTTGGACATTCACAGATGAGGTTTGACACAGTTTCATATTTTTCTTGTCAGAGTCAACATTTGCTGTTAGCACTAATTCCTTGGATCTCAGCTTTCATCAAATTGGTTTGGAGTGCTTGTTCTTGTGCAGCAAAAATCAAGCCTTCGGTTTCTTTCTTAAGGGTCCCCAGTTTTAGCCATGCCCATGTTGAATTATGATCATGCTTTCCATCAATATTTCTCAGGTGTTGTCTATGTAGTGGTTCATTTTTCCAACTGTTTAGTTTATTTTCAAATTGTTGTTTCTTATATTGAGCCTTTGTTTCTGTTGTTTTCAAAATATTCTCCATTTTCCCTCTTTACACTGCCTTTTCTCTACTTGTACTGATATAATCATTTAGGCTTCTTTCCCCCCTTTTCCTGCTACCTGCTGTTTTTGCAGTAATCCATGGCCTCCAATTTTTCATAATAAATGCAATCTGTCCACATCACTTTTTGGATGTAGTGCATGACACATGTTCATAACATGTTTCCATGTTTTTCAATCCAATTCTTTTAATTCATTTTGGGTGGAATCTATTATCTCAGCTGCGTATCTAATTACTGGAACTGTCCATGTGTTTATGACTTTGATTGTATTTCCAACATTTAATTTTGATTTTAAGATTTTCTGCAGTCTTTTAATATATTTCCTTCTATCAGTTTTTTTTTAATTTTTATGTTCCGGATGTTGTCTGCTTCTAGTATTCCAAGATATTTCTAATTTTCATCAGAAAGAAACCTAATTCGGCGGTGGATGAAATTGGGAATTATAGGCCCATCGCCAATGTTTCTTTCTTGCGTAAAGTGGTCGAGAGGGTGGTGGCCGATCAGCTCCAGGCACGCTTGGAGGAAACTGATGCCCTTGATCCGTTCCAGTTGGGCTTCAGGCCGCGGCATGGTACGGAAACAGCATTGGTTGCCCTGCAGGATGACCTCCTGAGGGAGGCCGACAGGGGCAATATGTCCTTGTTAGTCCTCCTCGATATCCTTTGATACCGTCGACCATGGTATCCTCCTGGGGTGGCTCTCCGAGTTGGGGATCAGTGGCCTCGCTTTGGTGTGGCTCTGTTTCTTCTTGGAGGATCGTCCCCAGAAAGTGCAGCTTGGCAAGATGACTTCCACCCCATGGATCCTCAACTGTGGGGTTCCGCAGGGGTCGATCATCTCACCAATGCTATTTAATATCTATATGAGGCCACTGGGTGAGGTCATCTGGATTTGTGGGGCCCGGTGCAATCAGTACGCTGATGACACCCAGCTGTACCTCTCCTTTTTTTCAAACTGCAGTGGATGCTGTTCCGACCCTTGAACGCTGCTTGGGGACCATTCTGGGGTGGATGAGGGCAAATGGACTGAGGTTGAATCTGGACAAGATGGAAATCTTGCGCGTGGGTGGCCCTGGCATCAGTGGGTTGGGAAACTCCCTCTCCTTTGGGGGAGTGACTCTTCCCACGAAGAATGAGGTTTGCAGCTTCGGCATCTGCCTGGACCCGGATCTCACCATGGAAACTCAGGTGACATCTGTGGTCCGAGCAGCCCATTTCCATCTTTGGAGGATTGCCCAGCTGCATCCCTATCTAGACGTGGGGGCACTCACGACGCTGATTCATGCCCTCGTAATCTCAAGAATAGACTACTGCAGTGCTCTTTACGTGGGGCTACCCTTGAGGTTGATGCGGAGACTTCAACTGCTCCAAAATTCGGTGGCCAGATTAATAACTGGGGTGAAGAAATTCCAGCATATCTCCCCCACTCTGGCCGCCCTTCATTGGTTACCGGTTCGTTTCTGCATCGATTTCAAGGTTATGATGATAACATTCAAAGCCCTAAATGGTTTAGGACCTCGGTACCTATCAGAACGCCTGCTCCTAGCCAGATATGTCCGTAATACCTGTTCTTCACAGGCAGGGCAGTTGAGGGCCTTGACCCCGAAGGAGACCCGGAGGAAAAGAACAAGAAACCGGGCCTTCTTGGCGGTCGCCCCCCACCTGTGGAACAACCTTCCCATTGAGATCTGCCTGGCACCTTCACTGGATGGGTTCAAACGAGCACTGAAGACCTGGCTCTTCCGCCAGGCTTTCCCTGAGCATTAAGTTTTTGAGATCTCGGCCTCCCTTTACCATCCTTTTTGCCATCCTTTTCATCATCCTTTTTACCACCTTCATTGCCATCTGCTTTAATTTATCCCGCTGTTAGTATATTTGTTTGAATGTATGTATTATTTTATTTTTTATCATGTTTTTATATTGTGCTGTTTCTTGTTGTTAGCCACCCAGAGTGGCCTGGTTGCCAGATGGTGTGGGGTATAAATTCATTAAATAATAATCATCATCACTTGATAGTGATATTATAATATTGGCATTCTTTAACTGTACTCCATCTAGTTTTTGGATCTTGCCACGATGTATAGACAGAGCTGCACATTTGTCAATTCCAAATTTCATTTGAATATCTTCACTAAATATTCGCATCATGTTTATAAGTGATTCTATCTCCGTGAAATATAGTTTAGGTCATCCATGTATAACAGATGATCTTGGAAGTCCACATAATACTGTGAAAAATGTTCATACTGAAAAATGAGGATCAGAACCTGTGCCAGTGCAATTAGACAAGTAACCTGGTTTAGTGTGTGGCTATAGTTGATCAGATGTGCATTGCCTCTATCTATTACCTGTATTTGTAACAATAATATAAATAATGTACAGAAATTTTGTACAGGAATTGTAATGGTTCTGCTTTTCCAAGGCGAATCCTCCTCAAGAAAGATGCCATTCTGTACAACATGGCTACTTCTTTCAGAAAAAATAACAAGAAACTTCTAAGAAATCCTGGAAGATTTTTCAGAAGATGAAAACCTTGTACTTAGATATCTCACAGTAGGAGGATTTTTCTTCTTCCCACTAGCTCCTTTAAGACTCATGGAAAATGTTTAAAAACATTCAAAACTCAGAATGGACTGTTGCAGAGGAAAACGTTGCTGTCTTCATGATTAGGCCCACTATTTGAGCCAGAAGAGAAAATGGATTTTCAGCAACAGGCAGTGTTTCCAAATGCAGAAGTTTTTGCTCCTCTGTCCAAGCAAGGAAACAAAATTAGGTTCCTTACATTCATGGGTTGATTTGCTGAATATAGCCATGGGAGCCTGAGATCCTGTTAATTCAGTCTGTGAAGTGAAATAAGCAAGACAAAATATTCATTATGTAGAGAGGCTCTTTTCAAGTGCATTTTGCTTCTGTTAACCTTATGTGTTAAACTCCCTTTTTTCCTGAAAGTAATGTGATTTATTCATTATACACTTAAAGCAGAGTATAGGATTTTATTCAAGGATCAGTAAATGAATCCTTTGTTATTCAAGATCCAAGAAATGACAGAAGTCAGTTACAGACTCCTTCAGATTTCTTATGTTTAATGCTTAGGTCAGGAATTGTGCCTTCTAAATTGATTCATTGTATGAGCACTTACAATTTCTTTAGCTGCTAAAGCTAAACAGCATGTAACCATCATAGGGATGGTTCCCAACGAAAGTAGTCTTTTTGCACCTCACTTCATGACTCTTCATGAGAAAAATGCACCTCACACAAATATACTTTAGTCACAAGAGGGATGCATTAACAAGGTAATATGAGTGAATCAATAGGTACATTGGAAAATTTCATTAAAGCATGCATGAACATCCATGCCACCATCCCTCCCATCTTGTAAACCATGTATAAAACATGTATGAAAATAAAAGGCAGGCAAGATTTGGAAGAAGAAAGTAGAATTGTGATTAAGAGATTTTCACACATCTAAACCATTTAATTCCAGCATCCAATCTATCTGAGGTTTAGTCAAATGGGTTGAAAAAGTGGATGCTACCTGAGGAACAAGTAGTGTAGTTTTGCTCATGTCAAGCCAGTCTGTTGTTTTTAATTGTGTAATTCTTTGTTTATACATGCATTTTCATCCCATCTTTCCAAACAAATTTGGGTCTACACAGTGGCTCACCATCATTAAATGTCAAACAGAATTACTGTGAATAATAAAAACAACTGTTTCCGTTACAACTAAATTCCATGAAAAAAGAGAATGTCTGAAATTAAAATCTTAGTCCACAAAGGGCTGGTGAAACAAACAAACAAACAAAACACCTCTCCTTTTAACAGCTGAGTTCAATTTACAGTCTGGCTTTTAAGAATTTGATCCCAATGGACACCTCAGCCAAATAAAAACATCAGTAGATAAATTAAGTGCCTGAAGAGGTCCATGCAGGCAACAGTGTTTTCTAAAAATGAGGGCCTGCTCCCATTCAGCAATACATATTCTTTTTTGCTTTCTGTTCTCTATCTCTGTTCCAAAGTATTTTGGCTTTGAGCTATATAGGTTTAAAGGTATTTGTCCACTGAAATTTTCAAATTTTCTTCAAGGACAGTCTTAAGTAGAGTGACTGCAGATTCAATGAGATTCAAACTCTCTCAAAAGAGAGTTTACGATCCAGATTTTGGATAACTATCCTTTTCCTTCACTAATGGCCAATTGAGTGCTGTCATGTTGACTCCGACTTATGGAGGCTGTTTCCAGGGTTTTCTAGATACAGAATACTCAGAAATACCTCTGGGACTGTGTAATTTGCCCAAGGCCCCACAGACTGGCTTTTCTTGACAGAGGCACCGAGGGAAATCAAACTCCCAATCAGATATCTAACTCACTGAGCTATCCACCCAGCTTTTTGTTCACAACCACAGAGCAAATAGAAAGGATATGCCAAGCTTAAGCTGTTAGAATGTTCATTGTCATTCTTTCCTGCACAGGATTCATCAGAAAGTGCATTAAGCTATAAAGAATTTGGTAGTTTCCTACATAGAACAAAGGGCAAAACCTAAAATAAAGCAATAAATAATTAAATTACAGGTATATGAAAATAAGGGATGTAAAAAAACCCCACTCTACATTCATCTTCATTGCAATATCTAGAAACAGGTTATCCCATGAGAATTGTTGTCTGCATCATGAGAATGAGACAAGAAACATTTTTTTTTAAATCGAGCTTTCCACAATTTGCAAAAAATGATTCTGGACAAAACTGATTCCTTTTCCTATGTGAAGCAAAAAGCACATATTGCACATGTGCTCATGTATGTACACACAAACACACACAGAGACACACACAGACAGAGACATACAGACATACACACACAGAGCAAGCACAGAAGACCTGGATGATAGCTAAAAGAGACACATGGAGCACCCATCCAATGCTTCTAATTAAAAAAAAAAAAAACGCCATGCAAGAAGTCAGCAGTCATTGCAATTTCATTCAGTTGCATGAGAAGCTGGCAAACAAGGATTTATATCCCTGATGAAAAGCTACCTCAATCATTGTGAAGTTCTGCATTTCCTTTCACCATTCTCATTCAGTCCCATTTTTTATTCAGGTTCTGAGATTCCTGCCCCCCCTTTTATGGAAATCTGTGTATATTTTTGTTCACAATTTTTCAAAACATACATAGCTTTTGTATGTTTCCTAATGTATCTATTTGTCAATGCAGGGTTTTTCAAGTTCACTATTTTTCTTTAATTGTGCACATTTTTGAAATGTTGATATTGTTACCATTATTGTCATTACTAACATTGTGAAATATTGCTGCATAAAGTTATTGTCATTATTCATATAATTAAATACTGTTTTATATGCATTCTTTTGCTCAATAATTAGGTCCTACTGAGAAGCAAATCTCCCCCCACCCCATTAATCGTCAGGGCAATAGTGTGAAAAGCTATAAGTTTCTTTTGGATAGCGAGAAATTAGCTTTTATCAGCCATTCAAGGAGTGTTTCTCATTATCTGATTGACCAGTCATGGACAGAATTAATGATTTAGGATTGTAGGCCTAAAAGACTGCATTAATACCATATTTTACAATTGTGCCCCATATAAATTCATTTCTTTCCTGACAGCAGGTCTTCAGTGTTCAGTACTAAGTTTGATGAATACAGAATAATTGGAATAATCTGCATTTTTAAAGGGCTTGGTAACAGAACTGGACTAAGACAAAATATTAAAATGTTGTTTTGTTCTTCCCTTCAATGATAGGAAATAGAAGGCAGCCATTGCAGTTTAAAATACAGTATTTAAGTGTTCATGTTGCCTTTGACATAGTCGAGTTTAGTTAAAAATGCATAGGTATTATAGGCATTATATGGTAGGAGAAGCAAGCATATAGACAGGCAGAAGTACTATAGCAACCACTCTGTAATCTAAAGATGATTATTTCATCTTTTACTGTGCAAAGCTGTAGATTGGACAAACCTGTCGGTTTCAGATCTCCATCCTGAGTCTTTCCAGTTAAGTGTAACCCAAGGAAAATGTCAGTGTCTCTTTAGATAGGTACTTCTCAGACTTTGGCCCTCCAGATGTTCTAAACTCCCAGAAGCCACCACCAGCATGGTCAGTTGATCAGGATCCAGGAAGCTGAAGTCCAAAATATCCAGAGAGCCAAAGGTTAAAAAATACTGCTAAAAATAAAGAATATTTTAAAACAGATACGAGCAGATGTGGCCTTTCAGATGGTTTAGACTGCCATTTCTATCAGCAGCTGTAGAGAAATCTTTAAATATACCTGTTCTTTGTCTTATTATTTTTATGACCAATAGAAACTGCAAACTTGCCCAGGCTTGTCTGATCAGACAGTTCTAGGATTATTATTATAAATCTGTCTGGTCAGTAACAATTGCTAGTATACCCAGTTATACATTAACTATTTGCTGTATTTCATAGCATTAGTGGAGGTTGTAACCTGTCAGAAGTGCTAAGTTAAAAGTTCACCTGCACATGATTTCTACGGATTTTAAAATAAACTCAAACATTCATTAGTTTGTGTAGTTAAACATGAACTTGTTTTCTGCTTACATGACAGTAATAGTGTAAACAAAACTCTTCATTTTAGGCTGCTGCTTGAATACTATCTGCTAATTGGTAACTTTAAGCAGACTTCCTCTGTTATTGATGAGAAAGAGTATAAAGGTTTTTATAACTGTACCAAGTAGATGTACTCCTTTGTTTTTGATTGAGTGTACCTTTACCAGTAAAATAAACTGTTTCAGTACCTCATTCACTTGGTTTGTTTGCCTCCACTCTTCACCATGAGAACCAAGCTCCAGTGTTAATCTTGCCACAACAACCAGCATAGCCAATGGTGAGGGATGCTGTGAGCTGTTGTCCAACAATGTCTGGAGGACATAATTGCCCACCCTGTTGTAACAGAATAGGAGTGACAATTCTGCCCAGTGCAAAATACATGAGAGCCATTTCCTACAGCACAGTATGCCTAGAGGTGCTCAATAGCTGGGATAAAAGATTTTTAAAGATAAAAATAAAGATAAAGAGTGTACTACAAGTAGGAATTGATTAATTCTATGGTCAGTACATATTAGTTTCACTAATCTATCCCATCTCATTTCCACTGCAGCTTTAATTTAAAAAGAAGAAAAATCTAGTTGAAATCCAGATTTATTTTCAGAAACAATGTCTCCTTATATATAAACTTTGTACATAGTTTTCTCTAATATATGCAGTTCTCTACACAGGCTTTCAGCTGCCAACATGTAGAAAGCACCCAATATGAAAGATAACTGTGTTCCAATCTGCTTACACAAGAAGTGCGAACGAGGTCTGTTACCAAAATGGATGAAAATAATCCTGTCCTTCCCTCATCTCTGATTCAGTTGACTGAAATAGTTCGCAGAGGAGACTTGCATGCAACACAGCTTCTCAGACCAAGAACTTACGTATGTAAGAAAAAGCCAAGAAAATTGTGATGTCTTCTAACATCTTCTTTAAGGTTCTGGGCTCAAAAAGATTCCGGCTGAGAACAGCATCCCAGTGGTGGTTCTCTCCTTCTTGGATATATTATTTAGCACTGCTGAATATGAAGATCTGTCAGTTTTCCTGACTCTGCCTGTTGCTGCCAACCACATGGGACAAGGGGGAAATACTCTTAGAACATTAGAAGCTGCCTTATAATATATTAGACCATTCTCATTATTGTTTTTTTAAAGACTTATTGAAATGCATGGGATGCAAAGCGATATCAGCTTTAGAGAGAGGGAGGAGAACAAGGAGAATGAGGGAGGGAGAAAAAGAGAAAGAGAGGGAGGGAAAAAAGGAAGAGAAAGGGATAATGGGGAAAGAAATAAAATTAAAGGCTTTTTGGTTCTTAGTTTTTATGTGTGTGTGTGTATGTTAAGTGCAAATAGATTAAAAGTGGCAGAGGCGGTGTCATCTGGCAACCCTGTATACATATAAAATACAAAAATCAACCCTTCCCTTCATAAGAAGTTATCATATGAGTATGAAAGAACCTAATAACAATTCAGTAAATTTTTTTGTTGTACATCGTGCTCAGGCTTACAAAGCAAGCTTTTGGATCACTTTGCTTGTTAATGAATTACAAGGAAAATGTTCTAATCTCAAACAGATTAGTTCATACATTAAAATATTGTATGTTTTTTAGCTACAAACACAAGAGAAAATTTGAAGTCCGTTGTACTTTTCAAACTGCACTTAATATATGATAATGGCTATACACAGGCAATATCCATTGAGATGCCAAGGGACATATGGTAATACAAGTAAACTACTCTTGCCATAAAGGATGTTTGTGCAATTGCATTCTTGTTTGCTTTTGTTTCTTTTAATTTTAACTTTTCCAGTGGGGACGCTCTGATTGCAGTCCCAGTGATGCCAGAAGACTGCCAGAAATCTCTTTGGCAAACAATCTAGACATGCATTAGAAAACAAGATAGATGATGATGAGGCCTACTCTGCAGACTAATAATAACCCTCTCCTGTGAAGGCCCATGAGAGGTAGACAGCATTTAGGAGATGTGTCATGTTTTATCAGCTATCACTGTATGTTTTTCTCTAATTTCAGGTCTCTTACACGTTATTTTTACGAGGACTTCCCTGCTTTCAGGAAGATATATAATTATTTCAGTGTTTCTTTTTCTGTTTATTTATGCGGCTCATTTGAAGAGATTAGTAGAAGCTGAATAGAAACAAAATGGGGAAGGATTTATTAGTCTTTGCCTAGATGCAATTTCCACCCAGCTACAGAATGACCAGAACATTTTGTTGGTTGTTTGTGTTTAATTTCGATTTTATAACTATGATGTTTATTGCTTTGAATTGTTCTTGTTGTCATGTTTGTTTAACATGTAAACCACCCAGAGTGGCCTTGGCAGCCAGATGGGCGGTATAGAAGTCAAATAAATAAATAAATGAAATAAGAGCACAGCTCAATGAGTTTATTACATTTTTAATGGAAAAACAAAGGCAAGCCAGAAAGTAAAGAGCTTCATTCAAGTATTTTCATTCATCTGAAGGTTTTGTTTACCATTCATTACATTTCTTAAAAAACAAAACAGATTAAGGCTACAAAGTTATGCACACTGACCTTGGAGTACACCTCACTTAAATTCATGGAGCTTGTTTCTGAATAGACATGGACAACATTGCATTGAATCCCAATCTTGGGAGAAAGGAATAAATGAAAATCCATGTGAGCCCTGCAGATATTCAGTGACTGACATAATCAGTGTGCAATCACTTTTTGGCTGTCTTTGAAGCAGTGTAAACCACTGCTCATGTTCCATCAGCATACAATAGCTAGACAGTTTTATTGCAATATATATGCCACTGTGCTAGCACATTCATAACCTTGTTACACAGACATCATTTCCTATGTTCAATACACACTTCTTGGTATGAATGTTCTTGTGAATTTGTGGTTCCTTCCAAAATTGTCCAAATGCCCTATTTCAAGCCTGGTGGCCTCTAGGAGCAAGATCCAGATAGTCAAAATGTGAAGCTGGCAGAGGTTGATCAGGCAAAGGCAATCCAAGCTTGATTTACAAGATATTCTACCTTGCAAATGGGCACTTTGTCAAGTATCCTTCAGCCAAAATGTATTGTTACTTCTTGCTGCTCTTGGTGACTGGGAGGGCTTCCTTCCTCATACCTGATAAACACCTCTGACCTAGTGACAGAGCTTTTCTCCTCATCCTGAGTTCTCTTCTCATCAAGGAAGAAAGGACAAGCGATCTAGTCCTCATCAATAGGCAATGAGTCCAGAGAACAATAGAAACTGGGGTGGAAGTCACCCAGCCTTCTTGTAATATGTTATACTGGAATAAAGGAAACCGGAGAGTAGTACCATGAAGACTTGAAGTGCCAAATCCTGTTGGGATTTTATGCCGGGGAAAGCACAATTGCATTAATCACAACTGCTAATCTAAACTAATTAACAGGGTGCTAGTTGCATACTCAGTTGTGTATCAGCTGCATAACCAGCACCTCATTAACTAAGGGCGCAACTACATGGGGATTGGTCTCATTGTTTGGTCTGCTCTGGGGATGGGCTGATTTGCTCCTTTTCCCAGTGACCACATGATGTTACTGTCGGAGCAAACCAGCCCATCTCCAGAGCTTTCCAACCCACTTCTCTGGCTCCCTGTCAGGGGCTACTATTTTTAAGGTGCAGGCAGGATCATTCCATTTTGATTCTGTTCCAGTGTGTGTGATCTCTGGGATTGAACCCAAGTGGCTGGCTGGCCTCCTTTTTTGAAGCCACTTCATGAGGGCAATGGAGAGGATGTTTTCCATTTCTTTTTAATTATTGTTAATGCATTGGTAGTGCTTTGAGAGGGCTTTAAAAAAAAGTTTGCAGCAATCCAAAAGAAATGCAAAAATTCTCCTCCTTTCCCATCCAAATGTGAGTGACAAGGAAGATTTAAAAGAAAAGTTCCTAGTTCTCGAGACCATTAACAAGCTTGCTCCTCCATGCTTTGGCTAAGCTACTTAACAAACTTCAGGAATGGGAAGCTTTCCCTAAAGGAAAGAAGACTTGATTGTGCTGAAAAGAGTCGCTTGAGGTGCTGTGTGGTCGGTCCTTGCATGTGGATGCAAGGATTGTCCAAAATGATATACTGCACCTCAAAGCAATCACGTTTAATGTGATCTAGACTGATACAGGCTGGGATAATTCAGCCATCTAGTTGCACCCTAACTTCAGTTAGCCACCACAGCTCACACAATTTTGCTTGTGCTGACATCAAATTCTGATCAGATTTTGCCCTACAAAAGCTAATTGTAGTAAGTCTAAAGAAACAATAGGTGAGATCTTAGGGTCAGAAATACTCATAGAGCAGTGGCCTTGGGTCTCCAAATGTTCTTGGACTACAACCCCCAGAAATCCTGGCCAGCACAACTAGTAGTTAAGACATCTGGGAGTTTTAGTTCAAAAACACCTGGGGTTTCAAGGTTGGGAAGCACTGCCATGGAGAAAGGAGTTCTAAACGGTTGGAAGTTTCTTAAAGGAGAAACACTGAGAAACATCACAGATAATTTCAACAAGAAAATAAGGAGGAAGCCTTTAAAGAAATTGGGCTGTAAGCATACAGAAATTTTAAATGAGCTGAGATTTTAAAAGGGGCACATATAGGAAGGGGAAGGACAGGCAAATCAGCAAAGAGCACAAATTCATAGGCAATTAATATTGTGTGTGTGTGTTTGTACACAGACACACACACACACAAATAATATTAAGGTAGTTGTTATATATGCAGTATGTTGATCTGCATCTGTACATCCACATAAAACGCCTCAGAATAGGCAATGATCAAAAAAGAATGAACCAACTGCTAACAAACAGGTTAAGAAGTTGAAATGGTCTTTAACCTCCCCCTGTATCCAACTCCTATGACTCCAAGTTGAACAAACAGGTTACATAGAAAAGTTTTTCCAGTTGACTACTCAAAATTGTCACTAAGTATTGGATCACCTCAGGAAGATTTATTGAGCAATTTCAAATTAATTATAAAGAGCTGTATTTTTCACAGTGATTTTACATATGCTGAATCACAGTAATAATGTGAGATGACATATTTTATCTTGCAGCAGGAATTCATGTCAGCAAATAAACAGTAAATCAAAATTCAATAAAATACAAAAATTGAATACTGTTCTCGCATCCAGTACATTTTCTCTAATATGCTTTCTTCATTCAGCATTCAGAATATCTTTGGTAACCAAGTTTGAGTCTGTGTATTCAAATGTTGTGTGCTCTCATATAAACAACCCCTAGGTCATTGTACCCAGGAATGGTTTTTACTATTTTTGTGCTATCTGAAACCATATAAACCTTGGCTAATACAGGGCTTGGAAACTCACCTTGAAAGTTCTGTTTCAAAATCAAAATGAATATTTTAATTTTGTTGCTTGTGTATATAACATATACCAGCGGTTCCCAACTTTGGGTCCCCAGACATTATTGGACTGTAACTCCCAGAAGCCTTCACTACTACCATTATAATTTATTGGACTGCATACCTATGACATTGTCTGAATCTCAAGAAGCAGGAATTAATAACCTGAGGAAACAACAGGCTACAATCCTAGGGATACTTATCTGAACACAGTGGAGCTTTCTTCTGAGTAAATATGTATTTTCAATTAAACATTCCTTTGAAGACTTTGAAGATTTGCAGCAGAGACCTAAAAGGCAATGGGACTCAGTGCAAGAATATCAGAAATTTGCTGTGAATGATAAAACTCAGCAAATTTGAGAGAACTTTTTAGTTTGTGGTAAAATTATGAGCAATAATCCTGACTGCTTTATTCAAAGTTTTCATGGCTCCTTGCCATTGAATTTCGAGACTTCTGGTATAAGAGGTGAACCTTAATATCCAAGTTAGCTTCTCAGTTGGAAGTAAAGCAAAACAAGCCTTTTCATTGTAAGTCTCTGGAAAATCTCCAAGCTCTTTCACCTTATGACTGTGATGATGTCAATAAAAATACATCACTACCAGAGAGTTCAATAGTTAGCTTCTCCTTTTTTTTCTTTCCTTCTCCTGAACTTTTTGCTCCAACAGATTCAAAAGGGTGGAATAGGTTGCTGGTTTACTGGGCTGAAAAGTCCTTGTGGACTTTCATACAACCACACTCACTGCTATCCCCTCAGAAGGTCTGTGTAAATTGAGTTGAGAGCTTTGTGGCTTTGCATCCCTCTCCCATTTAATAAAGTAATAATCCTGTTCCCTCCACTTGTACTTCACACCTGCCCTGGAGGATGATAGACTGTCTTTTTTGGGGGGAGGGGGGAAACAAGCTTTATTAAATTATTTTCATCACAGCTATTTTTGATTTTACACCACTTAGGATAGAATATAATTATGAGATAAACAAGTCCATGCAATGGCAGCTGGAATACTTCCAGTGTCTGATTGCAGAATATACCCACAGTCATATGCAATGAGACACAATACGTTTCTTCTTGTTCTTGCTTAACTATTGTTCTGGGAAATGTGAATTACTTGCTTAACTAAGCTACCTCTTGTCTGTAACTGAAGAGTATATTGAACAACGACCAGTTTCAAATTACATGGTTGGCAATTTCTAGTTCTCCTGGCTTCACAACTGCTTTCAGAATCAGTGAACTGCATTTGATGAGGCTGTACTTTACCCAGGACCTTTCTTTAAATGTCTAATTGAAAATGTTCTACCAAATCTGTTTCGTTCAGCCACATGTCACTTAGGGCCATCTCTGTGTCACTCAAAGATACCGAGCGTTGCCTTGGATGGTTAGTGATGGTCATAAAATGACCACATCTTTGTTTTCATTTGAATGTTTCTGAAGCACAAGCATATACCAGGGATGGCTTTATGGTAATCAGCAAGATGTCCTCTCAGTCAGGCCCTTCCAACATTTGTGAAGCTTCATGGTGCTGTGATAATATATTTAGAGGCACAGATGTCACATAAATAGATAGGCCAGACTATCTGCTACCATTTACAGAATGGCAGGTGTCTGATAAGGCACTCAGCAAGACTTCCCCATCTGCCTGACCATCTCCAGCTTTTACCATAATCTTCCAGCAGTAATGTCATAAAATAACTGAGATTTTAAAACAGCAGTATAAATGCATGTTATGTCAAAGGAACATTGCAAGCTTATTTTTGCATGTTATGTTCTCCATGTAATTTGCATATTTCTTCTCTTGGACACCTTAAAAAATGACAACTATTTTTACGGCTCAGTTACACTGGAGATATTGGTCTCTTTCAGTCATTTCCAGTTTTCTTCAGTGACGGATATTAGATGGGGGAGAAAAAACAAGCTTCTGTTCAACAGATTTCACTGAAATCTATAATGAAAGACCTTAGTAGGTGGGATTTTGCTTTTTTATTTTTATAATGCTATTATCAATCTGTACACACAGAAAAGTAGATTACAGTATTATAAGCAGACGAATTAAGTGACTTAAAGATAGACAGAGTGCTATCTTTAGATCACAGCCATTAGAAATGCCATCACATGACAAACAGCAGTCTTCTGCCGTGAAACTGTGAGTCCTGGAAGTCTAATTTTCCTTTCTATATAAGGAACATTGCAGCTACTTTTATTCAATTGTAGAATGTACTGTGCTCATTATGAATAAATAATTTCTACCCATTCAGCTGAGGGCATGAGATATTAGAAAAGCCAATGAATGAAAGGGACGTACAAAGCCATTGATTTTCCTTGGTGCTACAACTCAGTAATTCTTAGTAGAGAAACAACATTGTGCCCATCCAGTTATTGATGATATGACTAATTATTTCTAGCCTTTCTTAAAACGTGTAGAGAGGCTGACTCTCTGAGATAGCAGAATAGCTGCCCTTCTAAATAGAGAGTGAATTCATTAGCTGTGATCTACAGAATAAAAAGAATAAAGGCTCCCTGGAAACCATTTGAGGAATTTTACCACTTCGTTCTCCCTTCTTCAAATTAGTGGAGAACACGGTATTATGTTCCTACCCTTAAAAGTTTGGGTTTTTTTTTTCCGTTGAAGTTATATAACTCATGCATGAAGAAATTAGATTTGCAAAATTATAGGTGTAAGTCATATTTCTTTTTTTTTTCTTGGCTCCCCAATATATGCAATTGAAGGGACAAGAGCAGCTTGAAAAATGTACATCACTCCATGTTATTTCAATGAATATTCATGAAGTTGAGCTTCAGCTTGATTGTCATTTATCTTGTGATATTTGAGCTCAGTTCCTGAAATGTTAGTAGAAAGTGAACATGAGAAAGTTACAAATTGGCTGCTATCTTGATTTCACTTTCTAATATATTCCCGTTGATAGTTTTGTAGCACACTCAGGAATGGCTGCCAGAGAAAGGGCAGAAAGGTAGGTGTGTTAGGAATCTAAACCACAACTCTGTCCTCATCGACTAGCATGTTGCTGGACCAAAGAGACAAAACCACAACTAGAACAAGGGCATCAGAGATGAAAGCCAAGGATCATATATGTTATATGATAGCCTATTTAGGATATATGTTATATGATAGCCTATATGTTATATGATAGCCTATTTAGGAGCCTTTCAGAGACTTTTTGCTCCTTATTATAGCTTTACTTTTCTCTATATACAGCCTACTGGTCAATGTAATGCAAAAAAGTGTGGCAAATACAAACAATGCAAAAACTACCAACACTAAGATTGCATGATTGCAACTCAACAGGTCAATTAATTTTTGGTAATTGTGCATTGTTAATTGTTGTTAATTGTGCATGGTATGTGTGAAAGTAATCAGTGACCATATTTTAAAAAATGCAAACCTTTGCTGATGGTAGTGGAGGCAAGGGAAATAGAATGAGAGGAGAAATGTTTAACCCTTGCTCTGCCATTGCAGCCCTAACAACAGCTGCATTCCACTGCCCAAGAGCTGATATTCCATTGATGACAATAAGAATATATTTCCTGTTGCATTTAGCAACTTTGTGCTCTCTTGCTGTGTGTGTGTGTGTTCATTAGAATTGTGTCCAAGAGGAAAGGGTAAAACTTATCTTTTCATATGCCCAATCATGTTTCTCCCCCTTGCCATAGTTAATTTTTTTGAAGTGCATGCTAATTGTTTTCACACAATGACTGAAACCCAGTAGCAGTTTCAATAAGAGTAGGCCCATTGAATCAGTAGGAATTTGGTAAGTCGACACCTATGTAAGTTTCATTGATTCATTGGACCTACTAGTAAGTTGTGACTTACTACTGGGTTTCATCCAATAAATGTCATGTTTGTGTTGTCCCTTACCTGTTGGATCTTCAGCCATTACACATTGAATGAGAGCTTTCAGGAGACATCTGGATGGAGAGAGAATTCTAGCTCTTTGTTCTGATCAGGCACAATGACTTATTTTCTTACCTCAGAGATGGGTCATAGTTGACACTCTTCTGAACAACAACCTAGCTGAAACGCCACTTGGGAACCAAAGAATCATTAACAAACCTGGATCCGTCTATCTGGTTTCTATTAGTGACTTACAAAAACTTATTACAATCATCATTTTGATGGTGTCCTCTGTTATCCGAGGAATGAGTGAAGCAAGAAACAGGTTAGAGATTTATTGAGCAGCTGGAAACTATGGTCTAATTTTTGATGGTTTTATTTGAAAGAAGGTCAAGGGTTCATAAGGCAGGCAGAAACAATGCAAAAGAGAGAGAAGGGAGTCATAGAAGCAGTGTAATGTAGTCTTGAGTGTACAGATGGTGGGATCAGCATGAGAGAGTGATCCGTGTTTCTACAAATGGGAAAACAGGGGACAAAGATCAAAATGAGGTTAGCAGGCCAGCAGAATGGGGTTCAGTACTGTAAATCACTGCTATAGCTCTGTTTCAAGAGAGAAAATGGGGACCATCTGTAAAAGACTATAATCATGTCAGCTTGGTTGAACTGCCTGACTTCCTGCAACATGCAACTTTCTAAATGCATGCATAAATAGCCTTCTGTATAGCAAGGCTGCACAACTATTGTTAAGATTCAGCTCAGTTCCCCTCACCAGAAGAAGGCAGGGAAGATAGTTTTATGATTGACATAGGAAGATCGTTTGACACTGGATTTTTAGAAAAATGTATAGTATCTGATGCTATTCACATATTTGTACATTTACTTCTGTTTTCATTTCTGTGATATGCAACGTGTTAGGCTTGCATTTTTCTTTGTGATCCAAAACTACACAGTGCAAGTTTTTCTTAATAGTCTTAACCACACTCAAAGGAAGAGGCAGGTGGTCTGAAAATCCCACTGCTTGCACAATTTTCATTTGAATTCTTTAAACCAAAACAACAGCAACCAAAAAAAAAAAAAAAATCCATTTCAGAAGTTGGTGCAGAAGCATGAAGTAAACCTAAATAAATAAAAATTGAGTTCCATAGGCATGATCACCTGCAGGAGTTATCATCCCACGGGGACAGAGAGCCCTTTTGGCAGAAAATCCAGATTGCTCTTTTTGCCTGCCAAACATTCCCTGGGGAACTGTAACCCATCCAGGTAGCCATGAGCGTATCCAATAAAAACAAAGCAAAATCAACATTCGTTTTACAAATTAATCCTCAACCCAAAATGAGTCTGCAGCTACCAAATATTAGATATATTCTAACAGCTGATTCATTCTGTATACATAACAGGTAGCCTCTGTGTACATTTGTATGTGTCATTTATTGCCATTCCAGAGCTTATGAAATGCTTCATTTACAGCATGAAATCTAAAATTGAATAGCTGCTTTAGGCTCTATTTGTGTTGGGGGATTTTACTCCCCTTTCTTCTTGCTTTTGTTTAACCTTAATAGTGTCAAACTTTTCTGAAATGAAAGCACACCTTCTGCTTAATTTTTTAACACAGCCATACTTCTCAAACGGGTCATCACTGTAAGAATATGTGTTCTTATTCTGTAGGAAATGTTCCATTATTCAGTGCAGTGGCTCTGCAATCATCCAGGTTGACAGGAGTTGGGCCAATACTTAAAAAGAGTTCTGTGAGTGAAAGCAGTAATGTTAAAATCATACAGTGCAGCCATTTTTTTAAAAGGGTGTTCTTAAAAACCTTATGTGTCTTCTTCTACTGCTGAAACAGTGCTGACAGGGTCTCGTATCAGGCCCTTCTGGATAAAGGATGCACATTTGTAAATTTTATAACACAACACCAACCACGGTGTGTGACTCAAAGGATGAGAATAGTTTCAGATTACTCTTTACTTTCTTAAAAATTAGTCTGAATACCAAAGCCATCACTCAAACCCTGTCATATTCAGTGAGGCCTCATCCCTGGCATTGAAAAAAATAATTCAAAATTCAAGCAATTGCAGTGCAAAAAGTCTGGTGTTATCCACTGTTGGGTTGCAATCAAAATGTAAGGTAGTTATACTTTCATTGCTTCTCCCTTCAACAACACTGGGGTTGGGGCACCTGTGTAATTCAAAATCCATGCATAACTCTTATGCCCACCAAAATGTAACTACAAAGCATAAACCCATGTCAGCCTCCTGGAATGCTTCATAAACTTCCTTGGCTTCCACGTGGAGCCTCCATGTCAGGAGAGGGGGCCAGCCAGGCCACCACCATCAGACTAGGGGCTGCCGCATGGCCAACAACAGAGGCCTCAGTAAGTCCAAGACCCACCTTTCTCAGGCCACTTCCAATGAATAGCAGCACAGTATTCACTGAATATTTTTGAATATTTATTTATTTATTGAAATATTTATTTATTTACTGTATGTATTTATAAAAAATTCTGAGCATAACCAAAATTGTGCTGCTTAGACCTGTGCAATTCAAGGGGGAAGTGTAGTTAATTACACGCAAAATGCTGTTTAAAAGACAGGAAAATATGTTGATTCAAAGGGGCCAAAGAGAGAAATACTGGAAGAGTATCCTATCCTGAGCATCCCTGTACATTCAACAATCCATTGTAGTAAATGAAAAGGCATGTAATTGGGCTTCCAAGGAAAGTGAGATATTTAAGGACTAGTCTTTTTATCAGTTCCACAATCCCCTCCCCCAATAAATTTCCATGACAGAACAGGGATTCAAACCCAGGTTGCCTGAGTCCTATTCCATCGCCTTACCCTGGACTGGGTTCTAAGAAGGGCATACGCCTAGTTAAATGCAAGGCTTGGAAATAATGTAGTAATTTCAACACACTAACATTAACTCTGATACCTGTCCAGCCAAATGACCCAAATATCATCAGTAATGTTGTAAATGTAACCATTCATATCAATTCTTTTGATTAAACATTGTTATTTATTGTTATGCATTCCAGAGACAGCATATGTATTTGAAAACTCCACCCAACTGCCATGCAAAGGAAATACTTACAAACCTTCGGTGAAGAATTTGTTTCAGAAGAAATAATTCACCCACTGAGAGGTTACACGTTTGGGGAGTGGAACGGCCCAAAGCCTTGTCTGATACAGACGAAGGTCAAGCACGGACAGCTCATGGTCAGGGTGAGGGGAGGCATCCTTCTGAAATTTCAGGGTGAGCTTCCCTTGTGGACAAGCCTTCTGGAAACTACAACAGAAGGTTAGGAATCACGGTGGGCCATTTCTTAATCACTTTTGCATAAGCTTCCATATCGCACACCACAGATGCCATTCGAAAAGTAGCATAAATTAGCATGTTGAAAAAAACATCTCGGCTTTTCTCTGCATGGCTGTTTTACATCACAGCAACCAATTTCCTAACACATCCACTCCCTCCACAGGACTAGCTAAAATCTACTGCTTCCATTCTTCCATGGACAATTTGCTTTAAGTGTCCTGTTTGAAGTTTGAGAAATTCTTTTAGCATCTAAAGAAATACTAGCTCTTGATTTCAAGTGGGAAAAGGAGCTGATGGAATGTGCATAGAGCTTACCCTAAGCAGAGTCATTCCCATTCAAAAGTGTTCTACCAAAACAGCTCTGCTTGGGGCAGGTCATCTCAGACACTTTTTCCACTTTGAGTTACAGGCTAGTTTTGCATCAAATTGCCTGAAATGCAAATTGGATTTTTCAAACTTTTCTGTAACAATTGAAAAATAATAGACAATGGTCTATTAATAATAGACTAATAGTCTATTGTTTATAGGTCTATGTTTGTGTACATGCACATATGCAATACATGCATGAGACCCAAAAACAGATATAGTTCCTCCTGACCAAACATAGTATACTACATACAGCACACACACAGATACCTTCATGCTGAACCAGTGACCCAAGAGCTGATGTGGAACTGGGAGCAGATGAATTAGGACATTAAAGGCACCATGCACAATAAGACAAAACTTTCTTCTCCTTCAGCTTCACTCACCCTGAGATCCATCTCCTTTCTTAGAAACCTGTGGAAGCACGGTGATTTCCCGACTCCAGATGGCATCCTGAGACCTGGCAACCCTTTTCAAAAGAAATCATATGCAAACATTATTTGTCAAGTAGTTGTAATTGCTGTAGCGACTTCCTGCAGATGTGCAGTAACTCCAAAGCCACTGCTAAATAATTTCCTCTGCTGAAATAATGTTAATATACAACATTTGTTGGTATTTGTTGATATATGTGCTAAATATCCTTTGTCAAGTGGTAAAGATGTCTTCTTGTGAAGTACAGTGTTGACATTTGTCTATACTTGAAATCAGCCGTGATTCCACTAACAGCATGCTGAAATATGTGTGTTTCTTCCCCAATACATTGAGCACTGTGAAAACTTTGAATATCGCTAGAAATAGCAACGAAACCTCAGTAGTGTTGAACCACAGATTGCAACTGAAATCAAAATGTATTTTTTGTACATTTACACATGCTGCCACCGCCGCCGCCACCACCACCACCATCATGATTGTGTTGCATATTCAATTCAGAAACACTTTTGCTACGTTTTGGTGCCCTTGCTTGCAGTACAGAAATCTTGCCCCTTGCAACATTCGCTTATATTTCCATTGGTGATCTCGGTAAATCAAGCTGGTGTGTCTGTTACCCTCACAACAACCTTGTGAGATAGTCTAACCCAAGAAACATCCCAGTGAGTTGATGTATGGGTTTGAACTTTGGTCTCCTCAATCTTAGATGTAACCCCATTCTGATCTAACCTCAGTTACAACTGTCTTAAGCTCATATGTGAGTTTTAGGTGCTTTTTGGTTTGGTTGTGCAAGGTGAGAGGAATCACTTTAATTAATTATAGTTAATTGGCATAACAATGATAAAAAATGAATGGCTTCCCTGTTTAGTGTGGCTCCTCCCCTTTCAAAATCTGCACTGAGCATGATTGAATCTGCAAACAGAGTAGTGCTCAGAGGTGGCCAAAATGGTTTGGACTGAACTGTTGATTCCCCCCCCCCCCAATGATGTCATTATGGAAGCAGAGATGAACAGCATGTTTTCAGGTGGGAAACAGCTGATATTTTAAATGAGAAAAGACTCCTCACCTTTCCTGTGTGTTTATAAGAGAGCTCCTTCTTGTTTGGAAAGATAGTGAGAGGGCGCTCATTAGGCACGAGCCTTTTGTAATATTTTGACTGCATCTCAGAGAATTCACAAGGAATTCCCCCAGCCAGAATTTTGGTAGCTGTGGCCAAAAAATCCATGTCATCAGAGTAGTTTCAGTATTCACAGCTGCATCTCATCAAGTCTCCCTCTGGAGTGAGGGAAATTAATCTGCCATTAACCTGAAGAAGAAGGAAATTGTTGGAATGTTTAAGGTCCATGGGAGCTGCAAGGGTTCAGGAGACTGCTCATTAGGCTCTGTAGAGAGTGCCTCTGAAAGGCTATCAGTCCCCTAATCCCTTGTGGCTCCTGGCAGAATTAACAGACATGAGTACAAGCATGCTGTGATGTTGCTTAGCAACTCAGTGTTCTCCGGCCTCCTGTATACAATAGGAGTTAAAGAGTATGGTTCATGTAGGTCTGTAGTTCTTTGTCTCTCTGTGGATTAAATTAGACAAGACAACAGCTTTGCATGTAGAAAGAGAATTCTCTTAATTATAGTTGCAGGAGAGTGCAGTTATGATATTGTGCAGCAGAGCAAATCAACATTCTACAAGGTAATTCTAAAAATAGGGGCAGTCCGAACAAAAAATTATAACTTTAAAACTGGGCTTTGGATCAGCACTAACAGTCTTCTCTTTCTCTGTGCCAAATTTGGGAAAGCTTGAACAAAGGGTTTTCAAATTGTGATTTTTTAAAAGTAAATCTGTCCCCCTCCCATTCAGAAATGAGCAATCCCAACCAACACTAGATTTAAAATCGGTCAAATAAATTGAAAAGACTAATCTTGCTTATCTTGAAAGAGAATTGTTGGCCCCACCCAATTTTTTTTTTAAATTTGGAAAGAATCCAGCTGGAGGGGCTAAAATATTGATCCTCAAAAACACCTTTCAAATAGGAGAAATAGCAATTTTGTTATAATACTGAGTGTAGCGATCACCCTGCATATGCATATGTATGAGTGTATCGGCATGCACCAATAAGAGTTGTTGGGAGGCGGAGCCAGTGGAACATAAAGGGAGGGTGAAGCAGATAGGAAGAGCAGATAGTCAGTGGGGAGTTGAAAAGCAGTTAAGAGGGTGAAACTTAGAGAGAGTTAAGTGTGGAATAAATTATTAGGAAACTACTGAAAGCTTTGATGTCTTTTAGGAATCTACTTAAGTAAAACTCAAGATTTGAACTGTATCCAATAAACTTGGTTTTGTTAAAAGTTACATGCAGTATGGACCTCAGTCTTTCCAAGTAAATAATGTTGACAGATCAATTGGTGGCAGTGTATTTGGGTTGGATCAATTTTATTCTATTTTACCAGGGGAACTTCAAAGGATAAGGAACCCAAAAATCTACAACAGGCATCTGAATATGCTGACTTTATTAGTTGGATCAGAGATCTTAGGTTTTCTGAAGTAAAATTTTACCGACAGGGTTGGGACAACAGCAAGAAGCAGTCCAATAAGAATTACCTCAGTCAAATGTCAGATAAGAAGAACCAGCTTAAACCCAAACATATGTTTCCAGAACCAGGTCCACAAAAACAAATTAACCCTGAAGGAAAATTTGATAGGTCTCTTGATTATGAATGTAGAACTAATAAACTATGTTTCAACTGCAGAGATATAGGATATTTTTGGACTAATTGTGTGAAAAATAACAAAAATAAAACTGATAATAAAGTTGACTGTCAGCACAGAAAAGTGTTTTGCATGAAGCCTATGGAGCCCATGACAGTTGGAAACAGTAATGGTTGCTCTGTTACCACAACTGACTTGGCAAAAAGCCCAGAATTGCCAGAAGCCCAATTGGTACAATGTTTCCTTATTAAATCGGACCAGGCATTGCTGGAGAGCTCAGGGGAGTGGATTTTTATCAATGATACAAAGTATTTAGGTATCAAAGATACATGCTCGCACATAACCTTATGTCACCCAGACGTGGTTCCCAGAGAACAGATGATAGAAAATGAGACCATTACTATCAAAGGCATTAGTTCTGATCCAGTAACTTTACCCATGACTGGTGTAAAAATAAATTATCAGGGATGGGTTAGAGAATGGAAAGTTGCTATATCTGATCAGATCTCAGCTCCTTGTTTGATCAGTTTAGATCTCTCCAAACATGTGCAGAGTGTTTATGTAGTAACTCGCTCCCAGGGTAAGCAGTTTACAGTCCCTGAGGAAAAATTGGGATCCCTAACCTTTGAAACCAACCTGGAAAGTCCCAGCTTAGAGGAAAACTCTGATATAGAAGAAATTGCTGGAGTGGTGTTATTGAAAAATCCTAATAGTTCATCCTTTACTAGAGAACAAAAGGAAGATACCACCCTGATTCAGTGTTTTGAAAAAGCAAAGGAATCTCCCTTCCCATTATCACCTGAACACCCAGAGAGGTTTGAGGTAGATAAAAACCTGATCTATAGGGAAGTTTTATTAGCAACTCATAGGGATGCATCTCAGACAGTTAATTGTTCCTGTGAAATATCAGGAGAAGATCTTAGAGAAAGCTCATAAAGATGTGTTTGGAGCACACATGGGTGCATCTTGCACTAAACAAAGGGTTGAACAAAACTTTTATTGGCCAGGAATGTGTCAGCAAATTAGGCAGTATTGTCAAAAATGTGATACGTGCCAAAGGAGAGGTACTGGAAATGACAAAACTAGGGCTAAGCTGTGCCCATTACCAGTTATTTCAACCCCATTCCAACGTTTAGGTTTGGATCTAGTAGGACCCTTACCCTGAGCCACCAGACAGGGAAACAAGTACATTCTATCTATTATTGATTTTGCCACTAGGTACCCAGAAGCAGTACCCTTACGTAACATTGAGACTGAGACAGTAGCGGATGCTTTAGTCAGTTACATGTGTAGAATGGGTTTTGCATCCGAGATAGTCACTGATCTAGGAACCTCCTTTATATCCAAATTAATGAAGAGGCTGTGGCAAGTCTGGAATTTCCCATGTAACATTGTCCCCTTACCATCCACAAACGAATTGACTAATAGAAAATGGAACTTTAATGAGGATGATACGGGTGTATATGGCAGAAAACCCTAGTGATTGGGACAATAAATTACAATCCCTACTCTATGTGTATAGAGATGTTCCCCAAAAAAGCACAGGATTCAGTCCGTTTGAACGTCTATTTGGCAGAAAAGTACGCGGGCCACTAGATCTGTTATGACAGAACTGGGAGGATTATAAAGAAATGGACCCTGATTCTGTGGTAGAATACTTGGACAATTTGATGAATACCTTACAAAGGTCCCTAGAAATAGCAGGGGAGAATTTGAAGGGTGCCCAAAATACACAGAAAACTTGGTATGACAGAAAAGCTAGAGAAAGAACGTTCAATCCAGGAGAGGAGGTACTAATGTTAAGACCTATAAAAGGGAATAAGCTTCAGTTAGCTTGGGAAGGACTGTACACTGTGGTCTCCAAAATGAGTTTGATCAATTACATTCTCCAGAGAGGGGATGAAAATAGCAAAGTAGTCCATGTAAATATGATAAAACCATATTACAGAAAAGAAAATCTAGTTTTATTTACTGTGAAGGAAAACCCAGAAGAAAAACAAAAATTAATATGCTGGGAGGGGGGAGTCTAAAAATAACCCTGGGGATGTGGTGCTTAGCCCTACTCTATCCTGAGAATGCTGGACTTTGACAGAGAATTCACCATTTACACTGATGCGTCAAACGTTGGACTTGGAGCCATGTTGTGCCAGTCAGATGACAGCGGGACTTTACATCCAGTAATGTATGTGAGCAAAAAGCTCCAACCTAGTGAAAGACATTTATCTACAATTGAGAAAGAATGTTTAGCCATTGTCTGGACACTGCAGAAACTAAAGCCCTACATATGGGGAAGAAAGTTTGTTCTCTGCACCGATCAGTCACCTTTAAAATGGATAAGGACTAAGCAATCGAACAGTAGTAAATTGACCAGATGGGCCCTGATTCTACAGGATTTTGATTTCAAGATCAGAAGTGTCAAAGGGTCTCTGGATGTGGTTGTGGACGTTTTGTCCCGAAGGCCTAATGATTAGAAAAATTCTATGTTAAGTGCAAATGTTTATAACTATATTGATTGTCATAAATGTTTAAAGTGATACGTTTGACTTAAGAAACATAGTATTAGAGAGGAAAATTTAATATGAAGTATTTATAAGAATTGGAAAAATATTGTTAAATTTACATGTGTCTAGCTGTTTGTTTATGAGAGCAAACTGGTAAGTTTCCCCTCATAAAACAAACTTATTAAGGGGGGAGGAATGTAGTGATCACCCTGCCTATGCATATGTATGAGTGTATGGGCATGCACCAATAAGAGTTGTTGGGAGGTGGAGCCAGTGGAAGATAAAGGGAAGGGTGAAGCAGATAGGAAGAGCAGATAGTCAGTGGGGAGTTGTAAATAATGTTGACAGAGATCAACTGGTGGCAGTGTAAATAGGAACATGGTGTGGGCCTTAGATTAGTGAAATAATCCAGGGACATGGAAGGGGCACATCACACTGAGCATGTCTGGTACAGGCTTGCCAGACAGATGATGCAATGTATCATATAGGCAAGGGAGAATTACAGATCAATGAAAGTTCACAGCTATTATGGAAGAAGTAAAAACAACAACACTTGTTTGTTTTAAAGAAAGTAATGGTGTGATAGTCCTCCGGAAAGGGACATGTTGACATGTATCTTCAGGGAATTAACATACATTTTTGTAAGTTATATTCAAAGTATTTCCATGATTTATACCTTAGAAAAATAGATAGCTGCTGTGTTTTGTTCTAGCATTTTCAGTAAACATTCTCTCAGGGCTTCTGAAACCAAACAGCCTCCTGACATAAGGTTCCAAAGAGGAAATCAGATCCATTGGGGCAATCTGAACTTTTGACCCTGTCAATCAGGACCCAATTAGTTGACTCTTAGCTAACTTTTTAACTTCTTAGCTCCTACCTGGCTAAAGAGACTTATCAGAATCATACTTGCAAAGGGGTTTTCTGTCTCGGTGTAAAAATACAGACACAAACAGAATATTAAAATAGGTTGTTCTCCTTTCCTAGCAATATTGTCTTTTCCAGTAAATTCTGCTCAGGTCTTGCAAACAAACAGTTGTGGATTCCTTTATTGAGTCAACTCATCTCATGTTAGGTCTTCCTCTTTTCCTACTGCCACCACTGCCACCACTTTCCCCAGCAATATTGTCTTTTCCTGTCAAATCTGTATTCTGATTTTATATTTAAGGTAGGATAACCTCATTTTTGCTCTAGTGTGGGTTCAGACTTGACTTGATTGAGCACCCACTGTTTTGCCTTTTTTGGTGGTCTGTGGTATCTATAAGGACAGGATGTATTCAGATTCCAAGATGGAAACCTTAGCTGTACTTAAAAGTGGCCTCACAGTTTCTCCTCAAATGTGTTTTTTGGGTATGCAAAATAGCCATGCTGTTCTGATGTAACAAAACCCACGATTGTGGTACCTTTAAAAACAACGAAGTACTGCAAGATTCTTTACTATTCATATTTATTCAACCTTGTCAGCATCTGAATGGATTTCCTGCTATTGCATTGTTTTCCTTCCAGGCACGCACTTTCTTCAAAGTTTCTTGCTTAGGCAGTCAGACTTACAAATCAACCCATGATGACCTCCTGTTGAACTATCATAAAATCAAAACGAGCTGATTTAAAGCATGCGGAATAAGACAGGCTTGTGTTAGCATAAGTAACTTCTCTGTTGGTCCTCCTCGATATCTCAGCCGCCTTTGATACCGTCGACCACGGTATCCTCCTGAGGAGGGTCTCCGAGTTGGGAATCGGTGGTCAGGCATTGGCCTGGCTCCGGTCCTTCCTGGGGGACCGTCCTCAGAGAGTTCAGCTTGGGGAGCATGAGTCGGCCCCATGGAGCCTCAATTGTGGGGTTCCGCAGGGTTCGACCATCTCTCCAATGCTGTTTAACATCTATATGAGGCCGCTGGGCGAGGTTATCAGGGGGTGTGGAGCATCGTGCCATCAATATGCCGATGACATGCAGCTCTACATCTCCTTTTTGCCAACTACAGTGGATGCCGTTCTGTCCCTGCAACGCTGCCTGGGGTCTGTATTGCAATGGATGCAGGAAAATGGGCTGAGGCTGAACCCGGACAAGACGGAGGTCCTGAGGGTCGGGGGGCCTACCATCAGCGGTTTGGGAAACTCCCTCTCTTTTGGGGGGGTGACTCTCACCACGAAGAGTGAGGTGCGCAGCTTGGGGGTCTACCTGGACCAGGCGCTTGCCATGGAATCCCAGGTAGCGTCAGTGGTCCGCACCGCTTATTTCCATCTCTGGCGGATAGCCCAGCTGCGTCCCTATCTAGATGTTGGGTCGCTCACCACTTTGGTCCATGCGCTCGTAATCTCGAGATTAGACTACTGTAATACTCTCTACGTGGGGCTGCCTTTGAGATCTATGCAGAAACTCCAGATGGTGCAGAATGCGGCAGCCAGACTTCTCAGTGGGGTAAGGAAACATCAACATATTACTCCCACTCTGGCCGCCTTGCATTGGCTACCTGTTCGGCTCCGCGTAGATTTCAAAGTTTTAATGCTTACGTATAAAGCCCTAAACGGTTTAGGGCCTCGCTACCTGACGGAACGCCTTCTCCCACCTAGATCTACCCGTATCACCCGATCTAGCCAGGAGGTGAGGCTGAGGAGCCTAACGCCGAGGGAGGCCCGGAAGGAAAAAACAAGAAACCGGGCCTTCTCGGCAGTGGCTTCTCGTCTTTGGAACAGCCTCCCTCCTGAGATTTGCATGGCCCCGTCGCTGGGCATCTTTAAATGCCAACTGAAAACCTGGCTGTTTAAGCAAGCCTTCCCTCCACCCACCGTCTGAATTTAGTTATTTTGTGTTTTCTTCCATCTTGGATCATTGTTTATTTAGTAATATATTGTTATGATTTTAAATTGTTAAATTGTTACATCATATGTTGTTACCTGCCCAGAGTAGTCTATATGACTAGATGGGCGGGCTATAAATGTAATAAATAAATAAATAAATAAATATAAGTAGAAGTGTGTGTTTTTAACCTCTTCAGAGAGCTCTGCTTCTAGTGATGTGCTAACTGTGCTGTCCAGCTCTGAGCTTAAAAGTCTTGTCTTTGGATGCAGGTTAGACAATCATCAGACAGGTCTTTGAATCATCTTTTCTATAATATAATCACACGAATCTTCTAGCCAGCTGCCAGCAATGAGTCCTGAAATAAGCAAACGCTGGAGTCCAACAGATCAGAGAGTTGGGACTGAAGAAGCTTTGTTGTATCAAGCCAGAATATTTGTCCATCTCGTTCAGTATTGTTTACTCTCATCGGCAAGGGCTCTGCTGGATCTCAAGCACAGACATTTCCCATCTGTCCCTCCAAGCAGCAATGCCAAGGAGGGAGGGTAGATTTTTCTACAAATCACATGGTCTGCTTCAGAGCTTATAGTCCCTATGTTCACCCACAAAGCACTGGAGCAACCACCATGTCTGCTAAACAGTTAGCAAATCATGTATTGTTTTTCAAGGGGAGGCTTTTTAGCAATAAATATTTGTAAAGACTGGAGAAAAGACAGGAACATAAAGTACGGAAATACAGTTCTAGTACATAAAGAAATGAGCAAAACACCTGAAAGGCAATCCCTTTACATTTCATTCAAAATGCTTGCTTACGCTGCTAAACTCTGATCCATTTGACAAATGGACATGGAATGCCAGCTGTGGAACAGAGAAAACATTTAAAACATCTTAAATGTTTAGAGAAAATGTTTTAAAGAAGATTTGAGCTTATTACAATTTCATTCTTTGTCTTGTCCTCACATATTATCACAGATATTTTTGGAAGTTACAGATCAACCTGTTTTGTTATTACTATTATTATTTTACTTAGATGGCATATGGTGATTTTTAAAATAAAATGCAGAAAGAGAAACCACTTCATACTGAACTGTATAGGAATTTAAATTCATTGTGTGACCTTTTAGATCTTTCACCACCCTGGTTAATGTATGACAGTGATTATGTTTCATAGTTTGTTAAATATGAATCACAAAGGTTATGCAGATAACACATTTTAGAGTAGCCCAATTGATAACACCCGGGATACATGACATTTTAATCAACACCATCCATAATGGAATAGCTGCACCCCCTGCCCCCGGCCTGAAACAGCTGGGCTCTGTAAGAAAGACAGAAAGTGCTAAAAATGGCTGACCATAAGGTGGCAAGATCTCCGCTAATGCTCTTGAACCCTAACCTGCAGTAGTCATTGACAGCATACTGTGAAAGTAATGCAGTTTTCCATAGTTGAAAGTCGCCCTCACATTAGGTGTCATACCAGGGTGTTGTAAAGATGTTGGCATGAGTGCTGCAGTCTTAATGAAGATAAGGCGAGTTTACTTTCTCTTAGCTGACAGGCACAGCTGGAGGGAAAAGGCTAAAGAAGAAAGAGGGCTATCTAATGTGTTTGGATTTCAGAATCAAGGCAAACAGGACTATTAAATAATAAGGCTGTAATCCTGTAAACACTTATCTGAGAGTAACTCTCGGTAATCTCACAGGGGCTCTCTTTCTGAATAGATATGCATAGCATTCACGGTGGGTAACATAATCTCCCAAATAATTAAAGAGAAGTAGTTAGAGAAAGAAGGGAAGCACATCATCAAGTAAGCAGATCCATGTGGCCAAAGGGAAAACATCAATGCCTAGATGTTACAGGCTATCTCTCTATGGATTAGCATTAAACTTCCAGAAACATATCGGTTGCTGGAAGATGACTAAGATAATTAAATAAAATGAATTTCTAGCAGTCCTTTTTTATTGTATTTTTAACAGAAGATGTCCTTGTGCATCTGGGCAAAGCGAAAATGATGTTGACATCTGTGTTGTTCGGCTCAGAATTTGCCTTCTTCCACTGTCCTTATTTTCTAGAATTTATCACAGGCACAGTAGGGAGTAGAAACACCCTGAAAATGGCTCAGTGAACTTTAGCTGTGGCATTTTAACAAGCCTAAATGATTTAAAGTTTGCATAGAGCTTGTTATTTGATTGGACACAATTAGTATGAAGGGAGCATTGCTGAAGTGCATTGAGTTGTAAACTCTCCTGGTCTGACCCATTAGAGGCTGTGCTATGCACTAGGCACTGCATTATTGCCGGCAGAGAAGGGCATTCATTACTTTTACTATATCTGCAGAAAGAACATGAGGTGGGGAGCATTTCGGTAACGGCACTCTCCTCCCCTCCTTTTCACTGTGACCGTCATCAAAGGTGAATGTTTTGCTAAGTCTATGAGCAGATAGAGAACGAATAGACTGTTAATGCAATTGTGTGAAGTTACAATGATAGCATTATGCCTCTGTGTGTGTGTGTTTTTTTTAAATAATGCTTTCTTGCTTGGACTTCAGGCTTGTGAAACAAGCAGGAATCAATCAACAAATGTGAGTATGTGGAGTATCAGTTTATTAGCAAGCATTTGCCTTAGCTTCCAATTTCCTGATTTTGTAAAGCATAAAACAACATGAGATACCATTAACATAAAGTTACATTGGTAGGTTTGTGTCTGATACCTTAATGGAAACTCTTCATATGTCAATGTTCTTCGACATGCTGCCATCTAGACATTTTGGACTTTTAACTCCCATTGGTGCAGCCAGCCTGGTCAGTGATCAGGAGTTCTGAAAGTTGTGCTCCACAACAGATGAAGGGCTCCGCAAATAAGGAAGATTAACACTTCATTTCTGGCTGCAGTGTCTAAGGCCCAGTTCATTTCCATAACAGATGGCTAGAGATGGGGACAAATATAAAAACGGATCGACTTTTTTGACTAAAATAGCCGATTCGTTAAATATTCATCGATCTGTATTCATCAAATTTTAAGTCCTGACGAATATGGATCGACGAATATTTTCCCATTTTTATTCATCCTTCGTAAAAAAAATTTTTTTTAAAAAAAAACATTCTGTCTACTGGCTACCAATCAGCTGATTGACGGGCCGATAGGCAGCCACCCAACCCCACAGCCTACCCCACCCCCTTCTTCTCCCTACCTTAGCCCCCCCGCCGACACCCCTTTACTGTAATTGCCGCCGCCAAGATCTCCATCTGGCCTCCGCAGCCACGGTGTGTAAAAAGGGAGACTGGCTGCCTTTTGCAAAGATGATGGCTGCTGCTTCATTTAGGGTAGGGAAGCTGCAGCTGCCATCTTTGCAAAGGGCAACCTGGATTCCCTTAAGGCAGGCTAAGGCGATTATGGTAAGGGGGTGTCGGTGGTGGTGAGGGGTGGAGGCAGGGTGGCAGCGGGGCGGCAGTGGAGGGTGGCAGTGGGGGGTGGCAGTGGCAGCTGGGGGGTGGCGGTGGCAGCAGGGGGCGGGGGTGTTTTTAAAATAACCATCCCACGAATCGACAAATGACTTTGTTATTCATCGCTTCATGGGGCAACTTCATGCTTCGTGAGTCGTCAACTTTTGACAACTCATGAAGCGGGATGACTCGCCAAAATGGTGAGTCATCCCCATCTCTACAGATGGCCTTTGAATTATTATGGCAAAAGAAGAGTAACTTTTGCTTTCTACTAAACAGTCTTGACTGGGCTGGAGGAATCGGCCTCAGATGAGGGGCTGAGGACCTGAGCCTCCCTTGTCAGATGTCACAAGGGAACAGGCAGATGCTGATGATAAGGAACACTCAGAAAGGGCTGTAAAGACAAGAAGTCCAAGGCCAGACAGAGGCAAGGCCTCCTCCCAGTCTCAAAATGTGGTACCAAACAATGGCATGAGGCAGACAGGAGGCAACACAACATAGTGCCCAATTATGCAGGAAGCCTCTTTGGGAGTGAAACTCCTATAGAAGGAGACCTGATGCTGGAAAGCCTGAAGCTGAGTCCTGGTACAGGCCAGTGAAGCTGAAAGGCTGAGGAAATTACTGGGAAAATTTTCTCCCAGTACCTGGAAAACTGACATTCCTGACTGCCATCTTGAACCTTCTGCCTGCATTGTCTCCTCATGACCAAATGCTCCATATCATCTTTGTTCCCTTTTGTGTTCTTGGCTTGTTGGTTTCTTGCTTCCTTGATTGCCCAGCAACCAGTCCTTGACATTTTTATCCAAATACATCTCTCATAGCTACTCCTTGTTTGAACTGACACCCCAACAGGATTGTGAATTATGGAGCAGTCCTGCTTGTGCTTTGATCATTCTCTTGTGTGCACCATTTGCATGGCTTCAGTCTCCAAATGTTTACCAAACCAGTCAAGTTGTTTGGACCTGCCCTATGGTCACCCTTGAGAGGCTGTACCCTGTTTTGCATGTTCCCCAGCCAGGGGCAACTAGAGAACAGGACCCCAGTCTCTGGAACTTCCTTACATGGGAGAGCAAAGTGGCACTCTCTGTTTTCCTTCCACCAACAGGTAGAAACCTTTTCATTTAGGTGGACTGTGGGAAAATGAGTGGGTGCTGTGCTCTTTTTTGCACCTAAAGTGTGTCCTTTGCAAATTGTTTTTCGCTCAATTATATTTTAGTATTAAAATTAATTTATTTGTATTTTTATGCTATAACTACTGTTTTCATTTTTACCTGTTTTTCTTGTTGTGACCCACCTAAGGCAGAATATTAATCAGAGAAATAACAATCACTATAACACTTGATGTTGATGCATGGAGGCCATTGTATCTCTTTAAAAATTGGAAGGGTGATTGCACCAGTCAGGTTTGGTCATGAATGATTTTCTGGGTAAAGTCCTTAATTTACAACTGTGCATGGGTGTCCCAGTTCAGTTTGGAGGCCAATCCAGCACTTTGGGGTGGATCCTGATTTGGGCTCTGGTCCCACCCAATTTGACTTGGGGTCTAGATCAATTTGTAAATTCAGATAGCCATTCCCTTTATCATTAACTTGCACTGGAAAATGAAAACAGCACAACAGACCCAAAATAGGAAAGTAAATGTGCCAGATTTGCACTCTGGGTATCTTTACAGTTTCCATTTTGAAAGGCCCGTGAATGAAATGAAATTCTGTCCTTAGATTCCATATTACGGCCCTCGTTGAGCAAAGCCCAACAGCAATCTGTCCCTTCCCATTGCTCATTCAAACAATCTTCCACACAGTATGTCTTCCTCTCCCCTTTTTGAGATATCCAAATCAATTCTGCTGCAAGATGGACTTCATAATTGGCCTGGATCAGCCCAACTCCATTTATGATTCTGAATTTGGACAAAGCTGAGGCACAGCCCTAATATATACTATTGTTTTCATTAGATATTTTTGCTGAATGAGATTCATGAAGTATCATTTGAGGTGCCTGCCCACCAGCCACAGTAATGTGTTTACCACCCAATAAACATTTGAAATGGATCTTTAAATTCTAATTAAATAGAATGAATGATAGCATGGTGATTATGTTGGCACTGTTTACTTAGTGATATAGCACGGTTAGTGTTTAGCGATACAAAGGCTAATTGGTATAAAGCACTCCTTTGTATCTTTAGCATACTTGTTTTGAACTAATGAGACATATCCTGCCCCATTCAATGCCCCAATATAGCAGTGTTTAGTGGGTGTATGAGTATTTAGCAGGCTCCAAACATGTAGTTCTATTAATATTCACTCTGCTTCAAACATATTGCCTCTGTATGATTGCTACAAATGTCTTTGTGCCAGAACAGAGTATATGAGATGAAAGCTCAACAGATTTCATAGCAAAGTGAATTACAAGATATTTTCCTTTCAGCATCAAAGATAATCCATCAGGCAAACATAGGGCAAAACAAAATTGCTCTCTGTAATCCACTGTCTCCTGAAATTATCTGATAAAAGAAGATTGTCCAGTCCTTCTTTAAAAGGATGGAAATTTTCACTTTTATTGCTTCTGTAGCCCTCTAGCACTATGCATGAATCCATGAAGGTTTAAATTGATTGTGAGGTTATGTGTGTGCGTGCAGGCCACAGAGCCGACATCTCTACAACACCTGGAAGCCAATAAAGCTGTCACTTGTTGGATGTGAAGACTGAAAGGAGGCCTTGTGAGTGCACTCAGATGAATCTGCTTCCTGTGGCCCCATGATTGGGAGCCCTACTAAGGAAGAAAATAAGGCAGAAAATTTACTGATTGCTGAATTGGGAGAGGGGGGCATGGGGATGATGCTTCCTTGTGGATTGTTCTACCTACATAGCCATTTTGAGAGCAGGCATAATGCCTGAATAGGACTCTCTCTCTTTTAGATAACTCAGCTGACCCTTACTAACTCAGGTTCTTTGTTGCTCGAAATGTCTGAACATATACAGTAGCTCATGCCAAAAAGAAAAAAAGAAAGAAAAAAGACAAAAAGAAAGAAAAAAGACTGGAGGACATGTTTTAATTACACTTAACATGGCTTATGCACACGGAACTCAGATACAGCAATTCCGCACTTCTTCTCTAAAGCTGGCCCTACCACCTTGAGAAGGGAGAAAGGCATTTAGCAACTTAATTGCATTCAGCAGGGCGAAGAGACGAAAACTTAGCTGTGCATTCCATCCCAGCCGAAGTGACGTCTCCAGACATTTTGCTTCTTGAAGGAAAGGACAGGATAAAATTCTGAATTCCCCTGGCAGTTGAATTTTGCTTCGGCATTGGCAATGGGACATTGGCTTCCACCACCTCTAGGGACAGAAGGGTGGTTTAACACGTGCAGCATAAGCTCTTCCCTCCATGACTGGACAGGGTGGGCATTCCGCCGCCCCCATGAGTCAATCCTCTACTTTGTTCATAAGATGCTCTTGCATAGGAGAATCAGGGGAATGGTTGGTGGAATGGTGTTGCTGCCACCAGCATCTGATACAGACACCTTATCTGCTTAAGAACAGAGCTGACCCTTTTGGGGCAGGACAAAGAAGAGCTGAAAGATATGAATAGCTTGTCAGATAATAAAGGTACAAGTGGAAGTTTTGCATACCAAGATGTTAAGGAGTTTATTCAGCTGTGCTTCCTCAGAAACTAACCCAGCAAAACACTGACAAACACTAAAATGAATTCACAGCAGTACTATTTAGATCTTTGGGTTGAGATATAGTAAAACTTTCCTTTGGGTGGTTCTCTTGGTACAATCATCTTTAATATAAACAGATACAGATTGGAAATAATAGCTTGTTGTCCTCCAGATTTTGGTGGACTTCAATACCCAGCTTCCCTCACCACTAGTTACATTACTAGGACAGATAAAAAAACACTGTCCATCCAAATCAGAAGGCTTGCAAATCACCCACCACTGGTTTTGCTAATAATAATAATCATGTGTCATCAAGTCAATTCTGACTCATGGTGACCCTTTTCAGAAATTTCCAGGTGGCGTACTCAGAAGTGGTTTATCATTCCCTTCTTCTGGGGCACCCTGGGACTGTGCAGTTTGCCCAAGGCCACACAGGCTGGCTCTTCCCCCAGGAGGCACAGTGGGGACTCTAGCTCCCAACCATTGGCTCTGCAGCCCAATACCGAAACCACTGAGCTATGCAGCCAGCCCCAGTTTCGCTACTACCCCTTTAAAGGAATACAAACAAATCTGCTTAATACTTCAGGTAAGACTGATTTTCAAAGTTTTGGGTGCTGCATTTTAATAGTATTAAAAATTTAAGGAGGTTCCAGTGGAAGGAGGAAATGAACAGGTTCTTGAGGGAACCAGAAACCAAATCCTAGGATGAATAAGTGGAAGTGGGGTGTGGATGCATAGTCTGAAGAAAAGACATAGCTTCTTGACTAGCTGGTAACACGAGAGGCTTCCTGAAGAGGTAAGGGGTGTGGGTTCATTCTAATACATACTTGCCTCTTTCCTCTGATTAGCCTGCTTATCTTTTCTAATAAGTAATTGTGATAGAAGCTTTCTTTTGGGGAGTTTTTGTTTTTAGGCAGGGCTGATTTCTCAGAGGCCAAGTTTGAAAGACTTACATGGGACGTGGGAAAAATGTAAAAGGAAAAAAATAGGAATTTCCTTTAACATGTGGTCTGACCCTCAGAGGGCATACAGTAGCAGTCTCCAAATATTAGCAGACTGTCACACATACCTAATTCTTGAAAAGTGGAGGCTTCATTGTGTAATCACTCTGCCTCATACATAGAATTTTACAGAGGGCCCAGAACTTGTGTCTACAGTATGTATGTATGTATGTATGTATGTATGTGTGTGTGTGTGTGTGTGTGTATGTATATATATGTGTGTGTGTGTGTGTATGTATGTGTGTGTGTGTGTGTGTGTGTGTATATATATATATATATATACATACATACATACATATATGTATGTATGTATGTATGTATGTATATGTATATGTATGTATGTATGTATATGTATATGTATATATGTATATATGTATATATGTATATATATACACACACACCCCCTCCATGTTTCTCCCAGGCTAGATTAGAAGAAATAGGTTATTTAAAATATTTTTACCCTGCCTTTCTCCTTGAAAGGACCCAAGGCAGCTCCCATAATTAAAAGGACACTATACAAAAGCTAAAAACAGTAAATGTACAAATATTTAAAAAGGAATTAAACAGGTATCATATTAAAAATGGTAAATAAAATCAATACTAAAAACACATTCAAAAGCAGTAGGATAAGCCTACTCTTAGAGCTGTTTGGGAGCAGAACAGAATTCCTTTGACAGTATTGGGTTTTCTTACCCTGCATGCATTTAAGCAGTGGCTGGGGAGCCATGTGTTGGGCACAGAGTAATTTCAAAGTTTACCCCAGATTTCGCATTGAAGACAGAGTTGGACTAGATGGCCTCTTAGACTCTTCCAAATTTTTGATTCTATGATTCGGATTCTCAGCACCCATGACAGAACACGAGCTGGCATTTAATCCATATCATGTCACTCCTGCAGTGTTTTTTGAGGCCATGACCTAGCAATTATAAATCTAACAACAGCAGCAGCAACAAAAGCCCGTTATCCTGCAAGTGAAATTATTCCTTCTTAAACTAATCTCAAATAATTTGTAATTTGTAATTTCCAAGCTGGGAATCAACAGAGGAAGGAGGTGTTGAAGTGGGGGTCCACTTCCACCAGAAAGCATCTCCATTCAGCTTTCTGGGAGACTTCAGGAGAGTGTTGAGGCAATGTCTAGGACCAACAGGGATCCCATTAAAAGCCTTCCCCTTTATCAATGAATAAAGAGACGCAGATTAGGGCACAGGGATGTCTTTAAGGCTTCTTGAGTTTCTGGTGACACCATGAGGAGCATGAATGTGTCCCAGCCTTAGAATGAGCACAGACAGGTATGATTTATATTCTGTTTTAAGTCATTTTAAAAAAAAACTCTCTCCAAATCAAGCCAGGCTATGTGCGTCTCATCCATTACTAATTATAACCCCCCACAGTCAGCTCAGCAGGAGTACATAAATTACATTTGGATGTTATATCCATCTGTGTTTGACAGACAGTAGTTTGTCACTCTACTGTTCATTACAAGCTATATCAATTTGAAATACTGGTAGTGTCCATCCCACCTATGCTGGAGGTCTGCTAAAGTCAATTTCTCTCCATTGGGGTCATATATTCCATTGTTCATAGCTTTTTTTTTTTTTTTTTAAAGCTGGTTAGATGTCAAGTAGGTTTCTATTACCTCTACCTGTCACATAACTGGCTACTGGTCATGCTGCAGCTATCTTTGAAAAGGCAGTTTTGCTACCGTAAAGCTGAACATCAAAAACATTACCCCATTAAATCCAAAGCCAACCAAGTTATGTCTGCAAATGAGGCTAAAATTCCAAGAATCTTTTTTGTCCCTCACTGGCAGTAACAATAACAAGAACAACAGCAGCAGCAACAACAACAAAGTAAACAAGCAACCAGCTTCCTGGATAGCTTAGTGAGCAGAGCCAAAGGTTGTTAGTTCAGTTCCCCACTATGCATCCCAGAAGAGCCAGCCTGTGTGGCTGTGGGTGAGCTTCATGGTCCTGGGATGCTCCCAGAAGAGGAGAATGGTAAACCATTTCTGAGTACTTGCTAGAAAACCTGAAAAGGGTCACTGTAAGTCAAAATTGACTTGACAGCACACACAATAAAAACAAGCAACCATATCCTACTGTGTCATGACTGATTAGCTGCTCCTAGTGGCAGTCACCTTTTCTTTGCACAGTGACTAAGAATGGTCCTATTGGTCACAAATGTCCAAAATTAAGCCATCTCCAGCAGAATATATGGCCATTTCCTGCTGGAGCTAGGAAACAGGAACAGAGTTCAACATGTCCAAGAACTTTAGGAGCAAACCTTCTTTGAAACAATGCAATTTATCAAAATATTTTCTTTTTCAGTGTAGTAATTTTCTAATGTTCTCAGAAGAATTATATATTTCATCCAATGCAGCTGATGTCCACACACTTGAGACTTAATGGCAACATTAACAAGGAGAAATCATTAATTTGGGACCATAGGAAATGTCCAGGAAGTCTTTTTCTGTTCAAAGCATTGCACTCTTCACTTAGTCTAAGACCCTTAGACCCTGATTTCAATGGAGCTTCAGTAATCTCCCCTAGTTTATGTTTTGATCCCTGTTGGCCTTACCCTATTTTTAGGTCTGCTGCCAGCAAAGAGGAGAGAGGTGCTATCAACTCCAACATAACCAAATATTTGATCTGGATGATTGCACCAGCAAGTCTAGATTAACAGTTCCTCTTCCCTTGATATATGTGCATGCAAAACAAAGTCTACTTTATATTTTGCATAGCTGACAACATTGAAGGTCATTTTTTATAACAGTTAATGCCTCAATGAATGAAGCGTTAAATACTTCAGTGTTACTTATATTTGCTTGTTATTTTAAAATCCCTAGGTTGTGTTAACAGCCAAATAAGAATATAATCATAATGCTGTCTTTGATTTATCACTCTAAAAACACTTAATCTAAATGCCTTGATGAAGGATGCAATAAAACCATGCTGTATTATTGAAGAAGTTCCATCTATTATTATTAGAGTTAAGGTTGTGTCAGCATTTATGTTTCTATTATCTGTCCTGTTTACTTGGGGTGACATCTTAGCTATTAAAATTCCACTTGGGTTGAAATATATGTGCTCGGAGCCTTCATACTCAAGCCAAAATGAAGTTTTTGTCCTTTGAATTCATCAACAGGTACAGGAATTGAAGGTTGTTCCAACACTCAGATGGTAGCTGTTTTCTCCACACACTTAGGCACTTGAACTCATGAAGAAATACAGACAAGACAGACGATTCTTATTACTCCAGATGCTTAAGAAGGAAAACACATAAGTCTATATATTACACTATATAGTTATAGTACTTTGACATTACTGTAACAGCCTGGCTCCATCCTACAGAAGTCTGGGATTTTGTGGTTTGTTTGGTTGCTTAGTATCCTCTGGTACAGAGTTCCATGGAACTGCACTGGCAGATAATTCATAAGCACCTTGCTGTACTTCAAAATCCCAAGTTTCTGTAAGATGAAGCCATGGCTATTAAAGTGGCATCAAACTATTTGCTTCAGATGGACTAAAGAAATGGTTGAAGATGCCATCTCTCCACCCCTATGAACAGCCAATTCACCCACTGCACTAAGATCATAAACCACCCAGGTCTACCGTCTAGGTCAGAACTGAGAAACATGTGGCTTTCTAGATGTCTTGGCTTATAGCTTCAATCAGCTCCACTCAATATGTCTAATGGCTAATGCTTACAGGAATTACAGGACAAAACATGTGGGGGGCAAAATATTCTCCAACCCTGGTCTAGATTCTACCCCAAGAAGTATCCAAAAATATTCTTTCAAAATAGACAATTGTCCTCTGTAAAGTAACACTCATGGTCACCCTGTTGATGGCACTGAGGAAGATCAGAAGACTGGTTTTCTGTAATGTATATAACCTAATATAGATTTTACTGTTTTAGGAAAAACAGGGACTTTAATAGTCTCATTTGTCTTTTAAGGTCCACTTTTTTAACTTTCAGAAAGTCAGCAAAACAGAGTCAGGAAACAGCTGGTTGCAAAATCTTTTGTATATAGGGAGGCTATCTTTCTTTTGCTTTTTGCTTTTGCATAGTACCAACAGTGTGGCTTTAAATTATCATGATTGAAGTCACTGAACAAGTGAGATCCACAGTTAATCTCACTTGGTCTAAAAGGGGACAGCAGTTTAAGACCTGGTAATACCTGACTTCTGGTAACGTGTGTTTTGTGAGTGTGTATATTAATTGAATTTTCTTATGTGTGACACAATTGGGTACTACCGCTTTGATTATGTGAAAGTTTTTAAAACAATTTTTTATAGAAAAATGGTATACAAATTGAATATGTGTGTGAATTGTTTTTAAGCTACTTTGTTGTAAGCCGCCCAGAGTAGACGCTGTCTAGATGGGCGGGATATAAGTTTAATAAATAAATAAATAAATAAATAAATAAAATATATGTTAATACATACAGTGCAAAGGCTGACTGTATTTCATACATGATAAAGAAAACATCACATCAGCAGTAGCAAACTATTTGGAATATGCTGCGGAGCCATTCGTAGAATTGCGCCGTTTGCATCCACGGTGGATCGGTGAATAGACCATTCAGTCTCATGGGGCTGGTCCCTCGTTAACGCCACCTGTGCGGGGATATTCGTATTCGTATACGAATATGAATACCCCCATCTCTAGTCCAAAGCTATCCAGAAAGCTTTTTAGCTTAGTGATGTTTTGTAGTTGGCTGTCCCAGGTCTTAGTCCTGCCCACTAACACTAATCACGATACCACATTGGCTATTGATATTGACACACAACTACGACTACACACAAGTTACATGCATACTACCATTCTCTTGGTTCTCTGAGAAGTCTTTTAAAATGAGTATTGCAAAGACAATTAACTTTGCAATGATTTGACACTTAAATTCAGATAACAAAAGTAATTATAACAGTAATACAACAAACACAGCTGAAATTGGATATTACATAAATATATGCTTGTGGTGATTCTGCTTGTTCTAAACCTCCATGTATATGTGTATTTATAATTAGCAGGTAATACTAGGTTTGCATGGAGATAGCATTATATACCTGCTAGTGGATATGTATGGGCAGAATGCTAGTATGATTGGCAGTTAAATGTTTGAATTTTGATTGGTTGGTATGATTGGAATGTAATGATCTGTGTGAGCAGTTTAGGGTGAGGTCAGTAAGAAAAAAAAGAAAAGTTTTTTCTAAAATGTGTTAGAATCTGTCTAGAGAAGTCAGAAAGTTAGAAAGTCTGTAAACAAGTTATTTTGAACTTAAACTACATAGAAAGAATATATTAACATATTACAGTTCTTTCAACCTGTATGTTACAGACTCTAGAACCAACCTTTACCTTTATACTATTCATCTGTCTTAATAAAATCACTTGTTTGAACCAAACTGTCCTTATTATTCATTTCGTGTATAATGTAAGAGGAGATTAAGCAAGCTACAAACAGAAGAACAATACACTCACATCATGTAAGGCCACTTGTTACCAGAGGAACAAAAAGAATGAGTAAAATAGAGGTTTTTCACTCAATGCCTGAATATTTAAAGATAACAGCTTGGAGCAAGGAGGCCTTGGCTGGGGCAGAATAGAAGGGGCAACCCCAAAATATTTGTCAGAAATTTGGGGGAGTGGTTGTCCTTGTAGGTGAATTAGAGTGTCTGAGTGACACTAAGGAGTGGTGAGGAGATCTAAGGTGTTAAAAGATGAAGGTATCAGAGAAGTGCCTGCAGCAACCCGGGGAGTGAATGAATTGCTAGTGTGGAAAATATTGGGAAGGCACATCTCCCTGGGGTAGAACATCACAATGTCCATGGAATTTCATGTGCCAATGAAGTGCTGGAGCAGGAGTAGCTTGTGGAGAAGACCTAGAAACCCCCCTTTTTTAAAAGCAGAACTTCCTTGTCTCTCAGAGTATTCTGTTGTAAAGAATGATTCAAGACACAATTCTAAATAGCTACAAGGGAAAAGAATTAAAAAAAACCCTAAAATTAAAGAGAACAGGTACAAATATAAATGCCACCAGAAGGAATTTGTCCCTCACTCATACACTGTCTTATCTTAATCCAGGTGGTAAAGCCATAATTAAGAACTAAGATCATGGCCACTGGCCCCATCACCTCCTGGCAAATAGAAGGGGAAGATATGGAGGCAGTGACAGAGTTTACTTTCTTGGGCTCCATGATCACTGCAGATGGTGACAGCAGCCACGAAATTAAAAGACTCCTGCTTCTTGGGAGGAAAGCGATGAGAAACCTAGACAGCATCTTAAAAAGCAGAGACATCACCTTGCCGACAAAGGTCCGCATAGTCAAAGCTATGGTTTTTCCAGTAGCAATGTATGGAAGTGAGAGCTGGACCATAAAGAAGGCTGACCACCGAAGAATTAATGCTTTTGAATTGTGGTGCTGGAGGAGACTCTTGAGAGTCCCCTGGACTGCAAGGAGAACAAACCTATCCATTTTGAAGGAAATCAACCCTGAGTGCTCACTGGAAGGACATATCCTGAAGCTGAGGCTCCAATACTTTGGCCATCTCATGAGAAGAGAAGACTCCCTGGAAAAGACCCTGATGTTGGGAAAGTGTGAAGGCAAGAGGAGAAGGGGACGACAGAGGACGAGATGGTCGGACAGTATCATCGAAGCTACCAACATGACTTTGACCCAACTCCGGGAGGCAGTGGAAGACAGGAGGGCCTGGCGTGCTCTGGTCCATGGGGTCACAAAGAGTCGGACATGACTTAGCGACTAAACAACAAACAACAACAAAAGCCATAATTTCCGTGTACTCTTCCTCTCAAATTTGAAACAAGCACAGTCCATTCCTAGGGATTTCCTCAGCTACTGGGCTAAAGCCAATAGTCCACAGGAATTATATATACACATATGAACCAGCCCTCAGTGTAAAATCAGATCAGGAATCTGTGAAAGAGATGCACGGCACATTTGCTTCTGTTCAACTAAGATGTAATAGTTGCCTGTACATTTGTTTCATTGTCCATATATTTGACTTGTTGAATAAACTGGACATTACATTTAATTTTTTTATATATTTTACCAATGCATTCTAAAATGATGTACTTATAATAATAAGTTATAAGTTACACGTTAAAAGTTATACACACACACACACACACACACACACACACACACACACACATACATATACATACATATATATACATATATATATATAAATTATAAGTATTGTAATACTTATAATAAGCAGATATATAATACTTTATATATCTGCTTATAATAAATTATCCATAGACTTTGATGAGGAAGAACTCCAATAAAATATCTTATCCCTTCATATAGCTGAACCCGTCTTTTTTCTCAATTGACTCCAGCAGGAGGTGGTTTGTATTAGCTAACAGCATGATTTGATATTTACTCTTTTAGCAGGAGCAAATACCATTAACATATAGCAATGGAGTACCCAAAAGACTTTGTTATCCCATACTATGTTTCCACAATATGGGCAAACATCCTGCAAATTGATTATATTTATAATTTTGACACATATGGTGTTGCATTTTTTTTAAAGTCTCAAACTGCCTTTCATTTTCCCTTGATCACCCTGAAATAGCTCTTGGTGACAGTTGTAAGGCTGGCTAGGAATCGAAATTGAAAGGTAAAATCGTTAGTGATTTGGCTTATATGTAGTGATACCAGTTAAGACAAAAATTAAGCATTGGGAGCTACAAGTAAATGGTTTGCCCATCACATGACAAATACTTTATGTGCATTCCTTCCATCCTCTAAGACATGACCCCATGTCTGGATTATACCACCACTGTACATGGCATACCTATTCATTACACTATGGACACTCCTGTCATGTCCCAGATTTTAGTCCTTATGACTTAGAGAATGAGAAAGACCAGGAACAAAATTACTCCCAGATGGAGATCTAGAACACCATACCCTGTGGGTTTTGCTTTTTTCCACATCATATTTTTGAACCTTAAGTTTTTCCTTCCCTAGTGCAAAGATATTTGCAAATTTTGGCAATTTCTTCAGAAATCAACCTTCATTTGCTCCAGCCACCATCAACAGATGCAGCTGCTCCCAACATGGGGAGGACCTAGGTATCTCCCAGTCACAGAAGTGTTAAAGATAAAGACCTTATCAGAAACAAAGAGATGACCGTCCTAATTCAGCACTAGCACAGTTGAATGCGCAGATGTTCAAACTTGCATTTTTGAGAGTTGACCATGGAATGACATGATGGACAAATCTGTAAATCATCTTTTTTTCTCACATTTAATTTTTTTAATGGTATGTTATTTTCATCCTAAAGTTTTTTTAAAAAACATGGCTCTAAACAGACAAGCCTTTATCTTGGTGGGAGCTGTTTTCATTCATTATTTCAGCCTTATTCTACCACAGTGCTTCACAGTTTTGTTTCACGAAAGGACGCCTGAGGAGGAATAGTGGGGAGAAATAAGGCAAGGAAAGAAAGTTTAGACACACACAGCCTGGGCAAATAGGGAGGCAGTGAGGTTGCCTGCCAAGGAGCAAGATAATCTACAGCAGGAGCAGGGAGTGGCTGTGAGAGAAGGGCTGGCCACATCATCCCCTTCCTGTCAGGCTCCCTGTGCCCATCTGGCCCTCCTTTCTTCCTCCAGTTGTGGCTCTTGTTGCTGCTGCCACCTCTCCCACCACCTTCACTGGTTACCCAAAGGTACAATTTGCAGTGACAGAGGGGGATGACATATGCAAAACGAATGCAACAAATTGGGTTTCATTTGTGTGCTAAAAATCCTCTGGTGCAAGAGTATTTTATGTTGCTTCCCAACCAGAAAACACGCTTGCCTGGCAAAATAATCTGTGCTTCCATTTAAGTCATGGAGACACCTTGTTTTAAACCATTTTTTTAAAAAGTGGAATGCGATACAACAGTGGTTCTTATTTTCAGTAGGTCCAAGACCTTAGTTTAGTTTTGTTGCTTTGGGCAACACTCAGTATTTTACAATAACGTAATTTATACCACTGGAATTGCACTTGACCATCTAGTTTTTTTGAGAGACAGAATGAGAGAGAGAATTCTACGCTTCACCTTTTAGATGCGATAAAGTGGCATTTTCAGCTCATACTCTGATCATGAATTAGTCTTTGTGAAACCAAATGATTGCTGCCTGCAAAACATCTGCCCATAATGGAGCTCACCTTTGATCTCCACGCCCATTTTGCAGGTTTTGAAAGAACTCCTTGCTTGGAGAGGTCACTTTCATGAAGTAGCATAGCTATTCTTTGTTCTCTTGCTAACAAGGGAAGCCAATTTTCAACAAAATGTTTTCCTTTGATATCCATGCACTGTATTTAATATTCCCTTTATTAAAATGCATTTTAACTTTTGAGGCACTTTATTATGAGCTGTGGACATGGAAGGCAGCAGAGGGTGAAAAAGTCTCTAAAACTCTTGGAAAAAAGGCAATCATTTATTGCATCCTCTGGGGCTCAAAAGCTTGTTATAAATTCATTTTCCATGTAAATATGCCTTTAAAAAGATCAAACTCCACACTGTAATTGTTATTCATTTCAACATCAAGTGAATTTCATTCTTTGACTTCCCTTAAAGTTATTGTCCAGAAGAAGGAAAATCAATTCTCCCCCCGCCCTACCCCCCTTCTGCATTTAAAATAACCAAAGCTTGCTACAGTTTAAGGGATTTGGATTATTGCTTTGCCTGACAAAGCATATTTCAGATTCGGAGGTTTAATGAGGTCACCTCAGTTTACTACATATTTTATGTCAAAAAGTCCACTAAGCCACTGAAATGCTTTGGGTGAAGTAGTTTGTATCAGAAATTACAGAGGGAAAAATACATTTTGTCTTCAAGAGCAAGGGTGGCTCATGAACAGAGACACAGGGACTGTCTCCTCCCAAATTTATGATGGGAGATGTGTTTGTTTAATTTTTTATATATTTATTTATTTATTTAACTTATATGCCGCCCACACTACCCAAAGGTCTCTGGGCGGCTTACAACAATTAAAATACAATAAAAAGACAAAACAATTAAAATGCAATTAAAATATATACTCTAAAAATTGCCATATATGTATTTATTTAAAACATTTTTACCCCACCTTTCTTTTTTCCGCTGGCTCTGATCCGTCATGAGCCACCCTTATTTGACAGTAACACACTTCTGAGTGATCAGTCAAGATTGTGGCAGTGCATGCAGATATCTGTGTCATTATAACTGAAGTGGCTGGTACTTGGATTGAAAGTCCTATGTAAAATGGGCCTTGGATCCTCTATGCCTCATGCAAACCAAGAGCCAATAAGCTTTCAATAGTTGCAGAGAGAGAAAAAAAGACTTTCATGGGTCCTTTTGCAATGAAGTGGAACATTACATACAGATACAGAGTTGTTTCTCTCGCTTTTCCCCCCCATGATTGATGCTTTTTCTGATGAGGATTATTGTGCAAAGCAAGTCAACCTTGTGTATTTGTTATCTTTGATAATGATGATAGAGGAAGATGAAGAGGAGGAAGAATAAATATTTTTATAAATAATTTTAATTTTTTTTAAATATGATACCCTTGAATGTTATTGCTGCATTTGGTGTGGATGTTATTTTGTGATTTAGATGTAGTGGAAAAAGATGCCAGTGTTATAGCAAGCAGCAGATCATATGTGTCAAGTGCTGTACTATCACTGGGTTTTCTGACATGGAACAAAGCTATGTAGTCCAAGGGAAATGACTTTGTGAAGCTTGTCTGGAAGACCTGTTTTTCAAGTTCATCCTATAGGCTTGGATGGATGGGGATGGATGAGAAACCTCTGACCCTCCATATATGGTTGGATTCCAGTTTTAATGAGCCCAGCATGAACAATTTTAAGCCCGATAATATCTGGAAAACCCTATGGTCCCCACCTGTAAAGTAAAAAATCCTGACCAGGATACAGTGATATACCTCTGCTAATGGGAACGGTTCCATCAGCAGAACTGGGAGGAGCGATTCCCCCCTTTGCTGTAGCCCCTGCACAACATTATGATCTAGCTGGACAACTTTCCTAAGCAGATATTTTTCATAGCATGAAGTGTTGGAGGATGGAAAGGGAGAAAGAGAAAGGAGTTGGAGATGCTCAAGGGCTGTGGGGTAGTGAGAATCCAGTTCTACCACCAGAAGTACATTATTGGTTCCTGGTCAACATATGTACTAAAACTGTTTGTTGAGTGTAGAAGTCTTTTATATGGTTGTTCAATGGCCTCTCAGAGCCATAAGAATTTAACAGTAGTACCAATTTTGCTCTAACAATAATCAAAATATGGTTCCTTATGAATTGGTGACTTAGGACTGCTCCAAAACTATAAAAGAAAACAATTACAGATTATTTGGCCAAGTCCTGTCTGCAAATGTTACAAAAGTAGGAACATTACGTATACTGTATGTGTATGTATGTATTTATTTTTTAAAAATCTAAGTTGTCTTTAAGGGCAAAAGCCTTCACAATGCACCTTATGTAATGACATCCTACACTGTTTAAAGCAGCAAAAATAAATGAAATCAATAAACAGAACCAATAGTGACAAACATCCAATTTAGATAAGAATGGTAGATAGCTTTCTAACACATTTATTGTCCCGTGATGAAATTTTAAAAAACATATAGACATTATAGGAGCTTATTTCTCATTCCCACATACAGGGATGAGATATGTGAAAATTTACATTCTTAGCAGACATTCCTCCCCACCACAAAAATTATCTATTGATAATCTATTGATGGCCACTGATCACACGCACAGGGGAATTCCCCTCCTCAGCTCTGTGATTGGGGTTTCCATGAGAGCTTGGGCTTTTCATTGGCACCTGAGCTGTCAATCTCTTCCTGCTTTGGGCTTCCTGGTTCTTTTACAGTAACAATTTCCCTTTCTGAGTGAAGTTTTCTTTTCTTTTCCTTTTTTAAATTTAGCTTTTAAAACATCTGTAGTGTCCAAGCAATATTCGGTGCTTCAGAGAGCCTTTTCATTTCATTTCATCATTTATACTGTGCCTTTCTTCCCAAGAGGACTCAATGAAGCTTATAATATTACACAAAACAAACAACATTAAAAGCTAAAAATACAATAAGTTATTATTATGATATAAAAAAGAATTTAACTGGTATCATTTTAAATACAGCTTAAACAATTTAAAATATGTTTTAAAATATAAAACATCCTGATTCAATTTGAATGCCTTTTTGGGCTTCTTTCATTCATTTTGTATGGGTTTAAAAATGGATTCTGAATAATTTCCAAACCCAAAGCACAACCCCAGTTCAAACATTTTTTTGCTTATGGAGGCGGCCACATTTTCTTCCTAACTGTGTGGGAAAATGGTGTATCATTATGCAATATTGTCACAATGGCATATTGTTGTGGCAGGAAAAGATGCCGCATAACAAAACTTTTATGGCTACATCCAGCAGTGAGAAAAAATTTGCTCCACTTTCGCATCTTACATGTGAGACTGTAAAAGTAGGAGAAATGTTGTCCTTGAATGGAGATCTTACATTGCACTAATGCAAATTCACAGAAGTCCCATAAGTTCATCATGAATCCTGAACAGCAATTCCCATTGCTGCACATAAACCAAAAATGTGAATGAAGAATTTCAGTGGTAGTAAGTTAATAGTAGTGGTAGTAAATGGTAGTAAGCTAATGTTTTTAGTCCTGTTCAGGCATTCTTCAAGTATCAATCAATCAATCAATCAATCAATCAATCAATCAATCAATCAATCAATCAATCAATCAATTTAATTTAATTTATATACCACACCATTAGTGCAATGCTCTGTTCTGGGCAATTCCCAATGTAATGAAATAAACAACAATATACCAATAAACGTGTAACTAAACTGTTGAAAAACTAAAACCAATGGCACCAAAAGCACATTTTCTCTGTAAGAGCAGGGCAAGAGGTGTAACATGAATCAGGGTAATTGTGGAAAGCCTTCCTAAAAAGCAGTGTTTTGAGCTGCTTTTTTTTTTTTGAGTTGCTATCTCAGAAGTCAAAGACAAATTCTATGATGATCTGACAGCTACTATCAAAAAAATCCCCAAGAGAGAGCTGCTGTTCATTCTTGGAGACTTTAACGCTAGAGTTGGTGCTGATCACAGTTCTTGGACCACTTGTCTAGGCTGTTTTAGCATTGGGAAGATGAACGAAAATGGCCAACACTTGCTGGTGTTTTGCTGTTATTATAGTCTCTGTGTCAGCAACACGTTCTTTAATACGAAGCTTCAACACAGAGTCTCTTGGAGACATCCAGGATTGAAGCATTGGCATCAGCTCGATTAGATCCTCACTAGATGCTCTAGCCTTCCTAGTATTACGATCACACGCAGTTATCAAGGTGCTGATTGCAATACTTATCACTCTCTGGTGTGTAGTAGAGTAAAACTGTGAATAAAGAGATTGTATTACATGGAAAAGGAAGGAAGACCACGTATTGACATCAGCAAGACTTGCGATCAGAGAAAAGTGGAGGAATTTGCCCAAGTGCTTAAGGAAACTCTTCCAGGCCCGGCTGGTGCAAATGCACCTGAACGATGGGAATATTTCAAGAATGCTGTTTATAACACCGCCTTGTCCACATTGGCTTCAGCTCTGCTCTCAGATACAGATAGCAGCAGACACAGGTAACATCAAGGGAATGTATGATGGTATAAAGTAGGCTTTAGGTCCAATACAGAAGAAATCTGCTCCTTCAAAGTCTGCTACAGGCGTGATCATCCTGGACCGAGCACAGCAGATAGAATGCTGGTTGCAGCACTACTCTGAGCTACATTCCAGAGAGAGTGTAGTAACTGAAGAGGCATTAAATAACATCAAGTGTCTGCCTGTCTTGGAAGAGTTGGATAGTGAACCAACTTTAGCAGAAATAAAAGCGGCCTTGGATTCCCTCACCTCCAGCAAGGCACCTGGGAAGGATAACATCCCTGTTGAAGTGCTGAATTGCTGTAAAGAGACCATTACCACTAAGCTGTATGAAATCTTTTGTCTTTGCTGGAGGGAAGGTGGAGTACCACAGGACATGAAGGATGCAAACATCGTCACATTGTATAAGAACAAAGGAGACAGGGGCGACTGCAATAACTACCGTGGCATCTCTCTTCTCAGTGTTGTAGGGAAGCTGCTTGCCCATGTTGTGCTGAAGAGGCTCCAGGTGCTCGCAGACAGAGTCTATCCAGAATCACAGTGTGGATTTCGAGCTAATAGATCCACCACTGACATGGTATTCTCCCTCAGACAGTTGCAGGAGAAATGCAGGGAACAACAACAGCCACTCTTTGTGGCCTTCATAGATCTCACAAAGGCCTTTGATTTGGTTAGCAGGGATAGCCTTTTTAAAATACTTCCCAAGATCTGATGTCCACCTCGACTCCTTAACATCATCAGGTCCTTCCATGAGGGAATGAAAGGCACTGTAGTTTTTGATGGTTCAACATCAGATCCCTTTGACATCCGAAGCGGAGTGAAACAGGGCTGTGTCCTCGCGCCGATTCTGTTTGGGATCTTTTTTGGTGTCATGCTGAAACACGCCTTTGGAATTGCAACAGAAGGTGTCTATCTCTGGACTAGATCAGATGGAAAGTTCTTTAATCTCTCTAGATTGAGAGTGAAGACCAAAGTCCATCTGAAATGCATGCGGGACTTCCTCTTCGCCGATGATGCAGCTGTTGTTGCCCATTCTGTTGAAGAGCTCCAACAACTTATGAATCGTTTTAGTAAGGCCTGCCAAGATTTTGGATTAACAATCAGCCTGAAGAAAACACAAGTCATGGGTCAGGGCGTGGACTCACCTCCCTCTCTTACCATCTCTACACAAGAATTGGAGGTTGTTCATGATTTCGTGTACCTTGGCTTAATGATCTCTGACACTCTCTCCCTAGATGTCGAGCTGGATAAACGCATTGGCAAAGCAGCTACCATGTTCTCTAGACTCACAAAGAGAGTATGGTTTAACAAGAAGCTGATGGCATATACGAAGAAGAACAAAAAGGACTGGTACATCCACTGAAGCTGTCAAGCAAAGAGAGATGGTGGTCCCAGGATGTAAAAATGGGTATCAATACTTTATTCAAAGATAAGCCCAACACATTTCGGCTATTGCACTTTTAGCCTTCTTCAGGGGCTATAATATAATAAATAAAATTAATAAATAAAAATAAAACAGAAAGAGAACATATATGAGCTACTCATTTGATTGGGGCAACATATAAGACATTTTTAAAAAAAACATTTTGTGCTAGCATTAATACATTAATATAATTGTCATCAGCATCTTGGAGTAATCTTCATCTAGGCAAGGGTAGAGTTAAGCAATAAACCTAAACTGGTTAAGGACAGATCTGGATATGGCTGCAATCTGGGAATCCCAAGAAAGAGCCAGGTCCAGAAGAATACACAGATTACAAACTTGATCCCTAAACAGGAGGGCAACACCATCTAGCCTAGGGATAATCCCCCCCAACCTCTCAGAGGAGCCCCTCTATATGTGTACTCCACACATGATAAGGGTATCATACTGACCTCTCCTCCTTTATCATTACTTTCAACATATGATAGTGACTGTCTGAAGAGGAACAAAGGACTCTTTTGGGCTGGACTAACCACTTGAGCCAAAACATGCAAAAATAAATATGGTTCTGACTCTTAACTTACAGGAACACAACAGATTGCCCCTCTTCAGACTGTCATCTTTGTGTATTGAGAGCCACAGTGGAGCATCAGGGGCTACTGCAATACCCCTATAATGTGTAGAGAACACATACTTTAAGAATGCTTAAATAGGGCATTCTGTGGAAATAGTTCTGGCTAAAGTAAAAAATCAAGAGTCCAAATATCTACCATCTGTGATATAGCTGGATAGCTCAGTGGTTTAAGTATCTGCCAGAGGTTGGGAGTAGAGATGGGGACGAATATAAAAACGGATCAGTTTTTTCGATGAATATAGCCGATTCATCAAATATTCATCGATCTGTATTCATAAAAATATAAATCTAGATGAATATGGCTGGACAAATATTTCCTCGGTTTTATTCGTTGATCCGTTGATCCGTTAATATTCGTATATATTCGTTACCTTTTTGGGGGTCTCTCTGAGCTTGCTGATGCCAATTAGAAGCTTTGGCGAATCAGGACAGAGATTGTGGATTGGCATGTCCAGTAGCCAATAGCGCTGCCAAAAGGTGCCGAGAGGCTGTATATAAGCTTTTCCCCTCCAGGCGTTGCGCACTTCTGTTCATGCTCTCCGGAGTGAGAACAGTTGCTGCTGGCTTGCTGTTCCTCTGGTGGTTTGGTTTCACTTTTGTGGCAGCAAAGCAAACGAACGCGTCGCTTATATTTTTCTTTTTCAAAATTATCATTCATCATCATCATCAACTGTACTGGGAATTTGGGAAGAGATTTTCAGGTAGCTTAGGCTACTTGGAAGGGCTTTTTTCAAACTTTTTTTTTCTGGAGGCTTGTGTTGTATCGTCTTCAGGCAAGTGGAGGCTTGCATCTGAGGCACAGTGGGTGGGTGGGAATTTGTTGGTGTGACTTGTGTGTGCGTCCGTGTTTAGCTGGCAGGACTACATTATTCAATCAGTTTTCAAAAGTTTAGTTTGGGACTTGGGAGGCTTGCATCTCAGGCACAGTGGGTGGGTGGGGGTGTAGCTGGATCAATCCTTTTTTCTTCTTTTCCCTAAAACGAAATTGGTGTGACTTGTGTGTGTGTGTGCATGTCTCTGACTGAGACTTAGCTGGCAGGGCTTTTCTTTTTGGATTTTTTTGGATTTTCATTCAGCCACAGTGGGTCGGGAGGGGGGTATTTTTACTAATTACATTATACTGAGGGGGGGCTTTGTTTAGGTAGGGAGGTCACATTTTAGTAAAAGAATTAGCCTACCAACCCATCATTCAAAAAATAAAATTTGCACAGTCACTCCCTCTTCTCCATTGTTTTATTAATTAGATTATTATTATTATTTGTTTAGTTGGTTTGGTAGGCAGGCAGTAGAAAATGAAGGGATTTCTTCACGGCCAATCCAAGGGGAAGAAGGCTATGAAGCTACATAGGCTAGGCAGTGGCAGCATGTCCATCACCACCACGTGTACGTCTACTACCACCACCATGACCACCACTGTTCCTCCTCCGGTGGCCTTGGAGGCAGGCACGGAAGCACAGCTTCCAGAGGTGCCTAAAGAACTGCTGCTCCTCTTCCTAGAGGAGTCTGAGGAGTTACTGGTTGTTTCTGAAGATCCCCAGTCTGATTTGGAACCAGTAACGGCAGGGCAGGCTTCACAGTTCCCCCCACCCCTGTCCCCAGAGTCATCTGTTCCCTCCTCCCAGTCCAGCAGCACCCCTGGGACAGAGAGTTCTTCCCAGGCCAGCAGTCAGGGGCAGGCAGTGGGTCCTCGTTTGGGCAAACATGGCAGAGGGGCCATGTGGGCTCATTTCATGATGCTCGATGACCCACGGCTGGCATGCTGCAATGTCTGTCTTGTGGTGGTCCAGAGGGGGCCAGACCCCAGGCATCTGTCCTCCACTGCCCTCCACCAACATCTGGAGAGGCACCACCCAAGGCCTTCGTCCGCGCCGTCTGGGAGAGGGAAAAGAGCAGCTCCAGGGGAGGCAGAAGGGAGGCAGGAGGAGGCACCTCCTTTCAAATGGGCAGCCACAGGGGTTTCTGGGGCCGGAAGCATGAGGCAGGCCACGTTCCACAAAGTGGCACCCGTTGGGTCTGCCATGACCCTGAGCCGGCAGTCGACGAGACGACTGCCCTGCTCGGACTTCCACTGTCCATTGTGGAACCCCAAGCCTTCCGCCGGTTCCTGCATTTTTTTGCCCTCTGGTACGACCTCCCCTCACGGAGAACTCTCAGTTCTAGAGTGCTGCCCTCGCTCTATGACTCTGTGAGGGAGGTGATCCGTGACCATTTTTCATGGCTACAGGGGCGCAAGGTGCACTTCACAGCGGACCTGTGGAGCGGAGGTCAGCACGGCTATCTCTCGCTCACAGCCCACTGGTGGCAGCCAGAGGACTTGAGTAGTAGCAGGGCATTGGCGACAGGGCCGCAGGGGGAGGCCCTTGCCCTGCCCCCAGGCTACAGGTCCGTTCTGCTGCCGGCACGGCACATGGAAGCTCAGGCGATGGGGAGGAACATCGCCGATGAGTTCCTGTCCATGCTGCAGGAGTGGGCACCGGAGGGGGAGGTGACCCGTGGCCACATGGTCACAGATGCTGGGCGGAACATGTTGGCGACATTGAATGCGGTGGGCTTTGAGGGCATCGTATGCATGGGGCACAAATTACACCTTGTGGTGCGCGATGCCCTCGGCCTGGGCAGCCACGTCAAGCCCGAGTGGGACGCAGGCACCCGGGAGACGCGGGCACTCCTGGAGCATTGCCGCCAACTGGTGGGCCACTTCTTCCACAGCCTGAAAGCTGCCCGCCGGCTGTGTGAGAGGCAGGAGGAGTTGGGTCAGGAGACCCACGTTCTCCTGACATACCTGCCCACCAGGTGGAACTCCACCTACACCATGGTGTCCCGCCTGGTGGAGCAGAAGGCCATTTTGGAGGACATCATGTCCTCCATGCCCATTCTGCCTGGGGGGAGAGAGGTGGGTATCAGTGCCACGGATTGGCTGGCCCTCTCCCAGATGGTGGAGGTGCTCAAGCCCTTCCTGGAAACCACAGACATCTTGTGTGGTTATATGGCAAGCCTGAGGCAGGTCATCCCCCTGATTCATGCCCTCGATCGGTCCCTGGAGGGGAACCTGTGGCACCAGGATCCTCCCTCCTTCCACGGACCAGGGCTTTGGTGAAGAGGTTGCAGGCAGGCAGGCATGCAGAAGTGACTCCATCCTGTCTGCAGCGACAGAGCTTACCGTATGGCCTGCCTGTGTGATCTTCGAATCAAGGGGGGGCTTGGCAGCACGCACCTCAGACCTCAAGGAGTGGAGAACAGAGGGCATTGGGGGCACAACGCTTGCGTGGGGCGACGGGAACGTCAGGCCACGAGCGGCAGGGTGGTTTGCCCGAACCACAGGGAAGGACTTCACCTGGTGAAGGCTCCATTCACCACCACCATTACTGGAGCTCTGTGGTGACCTTGGCACTTGCCTCAGAGGAAAGACAGCCGGCTGAGGAGGATTCAGCAGAGATAATGGTGCGGGAATATCTGGCTGAGCCCCCTCGGCCCCACCAGTCAGATCCCCTCCATTACTGGGCTAGGAAACTAGTCATATGGCCGGAGTTGTCCAATGTGGCCATGGACCTCCTTTCCATCCCCCCCACCAGCATCCAGAGCGAGCGCGTGTTTTCCCATCTCGGAAACATACTCCGAGCACGCCGCTCACGTTTGGATCCCGTTACTGCGGAGAGACTGTTGTTCATCAAGGTGAACCTTCCCTTGTTGGGCTTCCCCTCACTGAACCCAAAGAGGTAGGGTTCCAATGACAGTCTCTCCCTTAACACACCGCCTGTCTCCCTGCGCCCGACTCTCTGCCCGCCCACCTGCCTGTCTGCCCACCCTCCAGTCTTCCTGAAAAAAAAAAGACCTGCCTACTTGCCTGCCGGCCTGTAAACCTGCCCCTCAGTCAGAAGTCCAGCTGCCGATTCCAGTCGCCTCCTCGGGCCAAGTTCCAACCAAGTCATGCCTGCCTGCCTGGCCGCTGGGTCATGTCAGCCCAGCGGGCCAATCTTAGCCCTATCGTCTTCTTCCTGCCCGCTGGGTTAAGCCCCAGCACACCAAGTTTATATTAACGTCTGCCTGCCTGCTGGGTCACATCGGCTGATGATGGGATGACGCGCAGACAAGCTTTGGGTGGGGCAGAGCCCAGCCGGCTCTCCTGGCACAGGTTAAACCAGATCAGCTCTGCAATCTGAAGCCAGGCAATTTGGTGATGGGGTGATGCGCAGACAGGCTTTGGGCAGGGCAGAGCCTGGCTGGCCCTCTTGGCACGGGTTAAACCAGACCAGCATGCCTGCCTCAGACATCCCTCAGACATCTCATCAAGCCCGGCACACTCGAATGTGGCAAGAGGGCCAGCCAGGCCTCTTGGCAGTTGGCATACCCAAGGCCGGTCCCGTCATCCCGAACGTGGCAAGAGGGCCAGCCAGGCCTCTTGGCAGTTGGCACACCCAAGGCCGGTCCTGGCATCCCGAACGTGGCAAGAGGGCCAGCCAACCCTCTTGGCACACCCAAAGCCGGTCCCGGCATCCCGAACATGCCAAGAGGGCCGGCCTTTCTCAGCCCCCCCAAACCTCCGAGGGCTATCTTTATCATATCCGGGCGGTCTCAGCAGCCAAGTTGCAATCCCCAGCTTTCTAGTTCTAAATGAGCATCTTTGTCACCCCATCGTCCGGCTTCAGATTGCAGAGCTGATCTGTTTCCGACAGTCCCACGGCCCCGTGGATTAACCGCTGTTAGTAGCACCGACCCTGTTCATCTGATGGTGCTGCTGGTGCTGTTGGAAGTTGCAAGCAACCTCAGTTGCCTCCTGGGGGCAAAAACCTTTGCTTTGCAGGCAAATCTGATGTTGCTGAAGAAGACCAGAGTCTGTTCTGCTGCCTTTTGCCTCAGTGCCCCGATGGGGCCCAAAAGCCTGCTTTCCGGCTGCCAACTACCTCAGTGCCCAATGGGGCAAGACATGCTACTTTGCTGCTGCCAACTACCTCAGTGCCCAATGGGGCCAAAAAAGCCTGCTTTCCTGCTGCCTTTTCCCTCAGTGCCCGATGGGGCCAAAAGAGCCTGTTTTCCTGCTGCCAACTTCCTCAATGCCCGACGGAGCCAAAAAGCCTGCTGTGCTGCCAAATACCTCCTTGCCTCCAGTCCTCCTGAGGGCAAACTCTACTTCACTGGCAAATGTAATGTTGTGCTGAGCTGAAGACAAACTGAATGCCTCATGCATACCTCTGCCAAAGGGACCTCTCATTCTGCTGGGGCTAAATATAACTCCCTCAATGCCATGGGCTTCTGTGCCGTGTGGTAAACTCTCCTGGGGGGACCCAATTTGTGGGTGATTAACTTGGAGTTCCGATATCTAATCTTCACAAAAGTTGGCAGGTGTATTGGGGAAAGACATAGGAAGCTCCACCGTGATTCTGGATACTCTAAGTACCTGGGGGGGAGCTTTCCTGGGGGGGTCCTCTTTGTGACTATATAACTCGGGGGTCTGTGATTCAATGTTCACCATACTTTCAGGGGTCATACAAAGGTGTCTGAGGAAGCTTCCCTACAAATTTGGTGTCTCTAGGTCATCAGAGGCCTGTGTTATAGCCATTTAAAGTGCAGATGAATCGACAGATCGATCCATCGATTCATCGAAGAATATTCGTATATTCGTATTCGTTGATCCGTTAACCTTGATGAATAACAGATCAAAACAAATCACCATTTTTAAAATTTGTCCCCATCTCTAGTTGGGAGTTCAATTCCTGACTGGTCTTCCTTGAGAGGGGCTAGTCTCGATGATACATAGGGTCCCTTCCAGCTCTGCAACTCTAAGATTATGATGATTATAATTATTATGTAATATTTATCTGATGTGCTATATCAGTTGAGAGTGTTAAACTACAATTTGGGAGAACTGGGTCAAATCCCTGTTCAGCCATGAAGTCCACTGGGTGACTTTGGGCCTACCCTGCTCTCTCACTGAGACCAACATCACAAGGGTTGTGTTGAGGATAAAGTGGGGAGGAAGAAACCTAATTAAGGGAAGGTGGGCTGTAAATGCAACAAATAAATATTCCCCCCCTCTCTTTCTGAAAACCCATAAGCAAGGATTTCCCTAACACAGCTAGGAAAAATCTTGCTCCAATGGCTTCTCATGAGGAACTCCAATAATAAAAATGTTCTGCAAGATCTATCATCTATGATATACATGCAGTATTTATCCAATGTGATATAGTGGTCAGATTTAAGTGGGAAAAATATACAAAAAACATCACCTTATCTAATATGCCAGATGCTTTTATGATTAAGGTTACAACATACTTAGTAAACAGGAATATCTAATGAACTGGCCTTTTCTACCAGTGAGATACAAGAATCTCATGCCAAGGATCTGAATTCATTGTCTGGCAAGTCAAGCAAGACTATAAAATATCTTGCTATACCATAAAAAAAAAGAGCGCAAAAATCTAAAATGTAGGACACGTTGTAAAGGGCCATACATTATTCTTCTACTGCTTTTTTAAAAGGTTGGAGAAAATGAGTTTTGTAGGAAAGGAACAATGCTAGATATAAGTTCCGATTCTAGTAGAGAAACTGGGATTGATACGTACAGTCTTACTATCTAAATACAGAAGTTCATAGGAACAGGCTGCAAAGGTGCTGTTCAGGTGATAATTTTGAAAACAGAGCTGTAGCTACTAGCATTTTATTCCCAGAGTTCACTTGCACTTTATTATCTCAGCATCATCTATGTCTTCCTCCACATTTTATGAAGTTCATTACTTGAAGGTGAAAGGGTAGCTCCAATAGCCTCCAAACATTCAACAAAAATATCATTCCTCTTGGTCCCAGTTTTCACATTTTATAGCATTCAGTGGTAGGTCTAATGCATACATTTTGAAATATCATTGATCTGTGTAAATCCATGTCAGTTGTGCAGATGAGCCAGCAAAGTTTCATGATCCATAGTGTAGAAGGTCATGGATACAAGTAATTATGTTCACATAGCCATTTTTCATTTCTCCATAACAGAGAGGTGGAATATGCAATAGCATCAACATTACCATCTCTGTACCACCCATAACTCTCAATGTACCTATGACATGAGTGGAAAAAATGAGCCAATATGCTGAGACTGCAGGTTTAGTTTCATCACCAGCAAATAGGAACAAATGGTACTCACACTGGGCTAGGATTGACTCCCATCTCCACCATTGTCAGACCATGGGTTGGTAGAAGATACAGGCTGAATACATAAAGTTGAAGCATGAGACTCAAGAACAAAACCTGAAACCAGTGGATGTCTCTGCAGACAAGGCAGACTGGATAGTGGGAGGGAATGCAGCTGTTTATGTGCCAGCTAACTATAGAGGTGACATGAGGGGAATCTAGGGGAATCTAAACAGGTAGCATAGCAACTGAGAGCCGGGGGGGTGGGGGGAATCAATTTTTCAGTATTTGGTAGGCCAGCAGGAAAATGCAGCCAGCAGTGCAGGGGTTGCTACCAATCCACTGGAGCTAGCATTAGTGTGGCATTAGCTACAACACATATGATAGGGGTATTTTCCAGGCTGCTGAGATTTGTAGAAGGTTCATTGGCAGCCTAGAGGGGAGGTTCCCCCCCACCCCCCAATGCAGTACTACTGCTGCCTGGGCTTCTGCAACAAAAAGGATTGAGAATCACAATGTTGTAGCTCCACTTCCTGCCTTATTCCAAATAGTGTGTTGGGCCCAAGTACCAGCATCCACTGGCTCTCTCCCCAGCTCCTCCCTTTTCTCCTGGCTTTTTGGTGCACCAACCTTGTGCAAGCACATCACACATACACATATTCTGTGCGGAGTTAATCCTAGTACCAGCTGAGAATGGGTGGAGAGGAGTGCCCATGTTACAGGGGTTACAAAGGCCCCTAATACTGGCTTCTAGGTATATGGATATGCTGTTAGCCATTACAGAGGAGACCCCCTATGGTACCTCTTGTCTAAAAAGGAGACGAAATAAGAACTTCTAAGATGAAAGATGGTGTAAAACCTGAATGTAGCCATTTGCATTATCAACAAAAAGTCAATGAGGAATGAAAGAGGGGACAAAATGCTGAGACCCATCTCAGCATCTGTGTGCTTGTGCTTTCATTTCCAACAGCATTTAGTACTTACTGAGCTATGTCCAGTGTCACACAAGTGGACTTCTATTCACACCCAGCAGATCTTTTCCACATCAGCACAACCCCCTGCATCCCCAAATCTGCTCTGAACAGTCCCTCAACACCTGGAAGAGATGTGAAAGATGCTGCAGTTAGACAGAAAAGCTAAGTTGCCAGGAGTGTCCATTCTGCTAATGTGTAGGATGCTTTTGGATACAAAGCACAGGCCAAAATCCTCTCGCGTAGCTATGCAAGTTGTCTAATTTTTGGAAGCAAAATTGCACCAAGTTAAGAAATCATCCTAGACATTATCAATTGCACACTGGGTAGCACAAGTCAATATGCAACAGATAATGTCTACAGTGATTTCATAATCTGAGGCAATTCACCTCCAAAACTTACTCTATTTGCATTATGCTGGTTTTAACTCATCAAGAGGATTTGGGCCACAATCTTTTATACTTTTGGTACATATCTATTGTTTGTGTTGCCAGGCAATTGTTTCAAAATGTTTATTTATTTTTAATTAAAATATTTTTAACTTTCCTTTCTCCTTAAAAAGGACCCAAAGTGGCTTACATAATTAAAACACAATATTTAAAGCTAAAAATGATAAGTAAACAGTACAAGTACTAAAAAGGATAAAAAAATACCACTCTAAGAAACGATAAGCAAAAGCAATAGCAAAAATACATTCAAAGCAGTAAGGCACAACAATCCATTTAAAAATCCCACTCAGGCAGCCAGTCTCTGATGGAAAGCTTTCTTGATGAGAAAGGTCTTTGCCTGCTTGTGGAAGGACAGCAAATATGGGCCACTCTGGCCTTCTATGGGAGGGAGTTCTGAAGTCTAGGAGCAGCAACAGAGAAGGCCCTCTCCAGTGTCCCCACCAAATGCATCTGTGAGGGTGGTGGGACTGAGAAAAGGGGCTCTCCTCATGATCTTAACACCCAAGCAGGCTCATAACGCTCACACAGTCTTTGAGATAGCTTGGACACAAGCCATTTAGGACTTTATAGGTTAGAACGAGCACTTTGAATTGTGCCTGGAAATGGATTGGCCGACAGAGAAGCTGCAGTAACCAGGGGGTTATGTGATTCCCATGACCAGCCCTAATTAGCTATCTGGCAACCATGTTTTGGACCCGCTGGAGTTTCATGACACTTTTCAGAGGCAGCCCCATGCAGAGTGCATTACAGTAAACCATCTGGATTATTGTTACCTAGCCTAAGCCTCTAAGTTCTAGGTAGATAGAGTAAACTATGAACAAAAGATATTCCAGTGGTCTTTACCCTATGGGTTTTTCCCCCTATTATTATTGAACTGCAATACACCTCACTTTCAAATCTTCACAAGCTGCATCATTCAGGAAGACTCCAAGCCACTTCCCAGGCTAGACGGATGCTTGCAGCAGCTCATGCTCATCTCACAGCTCTCTCTTAAAAATCAATCACAGGAAGTAAACTGTAAGTAATGAAACCTTTTCATTTTAAAGTTCAGGTATTATGCAATCAATATTTGGTCAGCTTCTGTACTGGGCATCAGCACAATTATTCTTCTAATTCTCATTTCAGGAATAGATAGAAAACTATTAATTTATATTACATTGCAGAGTGCGTTCTGGAAAATATTTATGCATTTCATGTTTAGAGAAAGAGAGAGATTTTTAAACTCAAGCAATAAAATCATAAAATCAAATAAATTCCCTGTCGTTTCTTAGTATCCTGCCTATAGTTTTGCACCCTGAACCTCACCTGTCCCAGGACTGACTGACATATAGCTCAGAGATTTCAATTTTACCTGTAATAAAGCAGAAACTGATGTACATTTTTGGTACCACACACTCAAATAAAAGTGGTTCTGCAGACGTATCTAAACATATTGCAAATGTACTACTTATTTTTCAGATGCTAGACGTTATTTAACCTCACAAGGCAGGTATCATTCATTGAATTAGACCTAGTAGAAATAAAAGATACTATTTTATATCATACTGCATTACAATTGCAAGGTATAATTAATTCCCCCAGCTTCAAGTTCTTTTTCCATTCCTTTTTAGTTCTACACAGCATATTCCCTTAGCAGACAAAAGCAATGCTGTTGTATAATTTAGAATGTAATGCAACTTTTACATATTTTAGAATCTGTGTCTGACTGAACAGCAGTTTTGGTAAGTTTATATGCTTTTTTAAAAACCCATCAAAAACCCACAGCTGAACATGTGTACTAAATCTCAGGCCCTATGTCATCACAGGACACCCAGTGATGCACACTGGGGCAAAACAATGAAAAAAACAAAAGCATGTTCATATACACACTGAAGGGATCTGAGCTGCTGGAGACTAACGAAGAAAAATATTTTGGTTTTCCCAGCATGAGGTTTACCCATTGCATTCCAGGTGGGCTGACCCCTATGATTTCCCAAATGCAGGAAACTTGAGTGCATAATTTTTGCTCTCTCTTGCTCTCTCCGTCTGGGTGCCATCTCAGTTGCTGAGGCTGGTTGCCATCATGGCATATCTCTTCCTATCAAATAACCTGTCGATTAGCTATTCTCTATTAAGGCCCAAGAAGTCTCTGATGTTACTCATCCAAGATATGCCTCTCCATCTTTTCCACCGAGGCCCTAAATCTTCCCTTCAGTTATGCATAGCAGTATATCATATTTGTCAAGACAAACTGTGTGTCCAAAATATGAGTTGTTCAATAAAATGGTGATCCACCAAATGACAAATTCCATGTTGATCATAAACAAACATCTTGATCATAAACAAACATCAACATCTTCCATGAGAAATCACAGCATTTGGAGCTGTGTTTGAGGGTGGGGGGAGGTGAATACAAAGAGACATGACAGGAATGTATAAAATCATATGTGCATGGTGTGGAGTTATTTCCCTCCCTTTTCAGAGTACCAGAAAATGGGACTGTCTTCAAAATCATGCAAATTCAGTCAGAGGAAATAATACTAATAGAAAATAGTTGGCCAAATAAAAATATATCCACTTGTTTAATTACTCAAAAGGGGTGGCTGAATGGCTGTCAATGGGTGCTAAAATTTGGTAGGGATGTAACTTGGCTTGCTGCTGATCCTCACTTTTGCTCATACATTGTGTCCCTCTGAGAGGAGTGTTGTTGTGTCTGGCTTGTATATTATCTAACTGCATTACACAAGGTGCCTTCTTTGGTAATGAATCAAGGGAGTGGCTCTCTGTCAGCTGGGTGGTATAGTTTTTGAGTTGATGGAGGTAAAACAGCATTAAAATGCAACACAGAACACAGAGAGAAGTGATCTGGAAAGAATTTTTATTTTGTTCCCCATCGTTCTTCGTCATCCATTTTCTAGGAGAGGTGATGTCCATTAAGCTGTGCCATTTTACAACCCACTCCAGCCACTGGCATACATCTTCCTGGGTCTATAATGTGGCATCTTCTCATTGATTGTCCTGTTTGTGGGGAGGAGGGATGTTCTTCTCATTCATGAAGGTGCTGTAACTCACAGGATTGGATACCTGCCCTGTATCAATCAGATTGTAGCATTTGATGCTGCAATTCACAGGGACTCTTCAAATGCATTCCTATGGCTATACTCTTCCTTATTGTTGACCTGATGTGCTGATTGCTGGAGAGGCAAAGCGTTGATTCTGTGAGGTTGCCCTTAATCAAGGTTCTTTAAGGCTGAGAAGTCTGGTTTCAGGAGGTGGATAACAGCTTCCCAGATAAATGAAAGCTGAAATGGTCTTCACCCATCACTGAGAATGTTTCACCTTTATTTCCTTTCATTTCTATCCCACCTTTCTCCCAACGCAGGGACCTAAGGCTGCTTACAAAAGAATTAAGAAGTCCTCTAATATATATATATTAAAAATACTGACAGTTTTAAAAAAACTTCAAAAACACATCAGGAAATAATAAAACATTCAGCATTCCCCATTAAAATGTCTTCTCAGCAGTCGGCTCAGTTGCCAAAAGCCAGGCTGAAAAGAAAGGTTTTCGCCTACTGGTAAAGAACAACAGGGAGGGGATATAAATTTCACAGCCTTTCACTCCTAGTGGTAAATCAAGAATGGAAATCCCTCTTTTCTCCTGGCTGTGAGATTTCTTTGCTTGAGGCATCCCCCCTCTCTAAATAAATATATATCTATATCCAGGATCTGACATATTTCTGCACAAAAATACCTAGAAAGGGCAGTTTCTTGTGCAAAAGAACAAGTGAAAAAGAACTGGAGTAAAACAGGAGTAGAACGTCATTTTTGTTGGAAGCTGATGGAGTGCAGGGAGTGTATCAGGGAGAAATCTTGATGGTTGCCTGGTTCTCAGCATGTCTCTGGTCACTGGGGAAAGGAGAGGCATCATCCAGAATCCTGTTGCCAATTTATGCTTGCATAAGGAAATGACACTAGGCAGCTTATTGGCACTCAATAATGATATACTCATCATGTTCCTGGACAGACAACTGATCATGCAATTGTTTGTGTGTACCCTGCAACACGACCCACACCTCATGAATAAGCAGTAATTTGGTGCCAAGACTTTATGCAAGCATTAATTCACCAGTAGGATTTTGCCCATTATTTGCCATTCATTCCAGCAAGCCATAAGAGAATGCTCCCACACCTTTCTCTTTACTAAGCCTGCATCTTAGTAAAGAGATAATCTTTTATCCACAGTGCTATGCACTGTTTTGTGATTGCTTTTGATATTTTCCATGAATTGCTAAACAGCCTTGAATGTCATATAGGCAGAAAGGTGCAGTGCAATCCTCCATCTTGTAGACAGAGAAAGACATAATGGCCAACACATGAAGCCAGATTTTTGAGCCTTTCCCGTGCCCTAATTTTCATACTATCATGCCTGATAATGATTTCAGGAGAAATTGAAGGCTTGTGCTATCTCTGTGGTACTTCTATTAAGAGTTTGGTGGTCCAAATAAGTAGCATTAGCCCATTTTGCATGTTGGTTAGCTTTGTGTCACTTAACATCTGTGCCACTACAATCATACTAGAAGATACTCTTCCTTTCATGAACACATAGCAAATGTATCAGCACTTAGCCGCTTCAGCGAAGACATCAGCAATGCAGACACATCTCTACTCCGCATACAGAAACTGGTTAATATTCTTGCTACGTGGTAGTGATTTATTTTGGCAAAACGGGTCATTTATGTAGAAATGAAAAATGGACACATTTAAGTCAATGGATAATTAGTTGAAATGTAGCTCTAATGAAAAAGATCTGAGTCAAAGCTACCGTGAATGGAATATGAGTTGGTGCCATGCAATGCCATCATAAAGGAAGAGAACAGTCTTTTAAGACACATTAGTTTTTCAGCAGGTTTGGCTGGTCAGCTTATTAGCTGTGGAATTATTTAACTACTGCATTGTATTTGCATTATTGGCTTTACAGTGGCATGCTTTTGATCTTTTATCCACGATGTTGTGCTTTTTTGTGATTGCTTTTAATGTTTTTTTTATGAATTGTTAAACAGCCTTGAATGTCATTTAGGCAGAAAGGTGCAGTGCAATCCTTCCAAACAAATAGGTAATGATCCTGACAACAGGGAAGGGAGAAAACGTTGGGGATGTGTGGAGGAAGCTTCTCTATTGCTGCTACAGGCACTGTTGAAGACGTTTCTAATCCCCAAAATGGCAAATCCAAGTCAAGGACTGGCTTGAGAAACACATGGGAAAAAATGTATCAAATTGCTACTGACTTTTTGGAAAATCCTGAGCCAGTCTAATTCAATTTGCTCATGTATTGTGCACACACAGGATTTGTCAATGTGGTAATTTACATTATACATGACATAACAGTGAAGGTATACATAGCACAAAGGTGAAGGTATCTATTGTGCTTCATATACCATAATAATATATTAAATTTTTGCACAAATTTATGTACATTTATTTATTTTGATCAGACTTTTCACCTACTCTGTAACTGAAAATCTGTGGGCAAAGGTATAATGAATTAAATCAATTTAAAATAATGTAAAATTACCCAAACAATTTAAAAGAATTCTTCTTATTCAAATAAAATTAATAAATGGAATCTTGATACCTTGACTGCAGGTCCATTTAAAAAGAAGGTAAGGAACAGTTGCTCAAGAAGCAACAGCTTGGTTCAATAATGAAAGCAAACAAGGCATATGTCAACTAAGGAGAATTTATGTAAAATACAGGAACACAGTTTCAGGATCTTTATTAAATGAATGCATTGGGAGCAGGGAAATATATAAGATTTGATCGGGGAGGAATAGACAAGTTATGGCAAATGCCTGGCAAACTCTAATAAAAACTTTCCATGTTAAGGTATCTAACTCTTCTAGTGTACAATAACAGGTATAATAGGTAACATCTGCTCTGCTTCAGTGTGTGTTATTGGCCCCCAATGAACAGATGCAATATTATCAGTCACTATTTTCTGACACCAAATCTAGTCAAACAATAAAAATGCCAGAGAACTTACCTAAATGGCTGTCAGTTTCAGTAATCAACATGAAAAGTCTTATTGTTCAGTTGAAACATGATAAAACGGCACAATTAGATTTTTTTTCTTCTAGAACTCATAAAATTCGTCGGTGGGCCCATTTGCTGACAGCTTTATTTTCATTCATCTATTTAACGAATTCAATACCTGAAGCTTGGGGTATAAGTGTAATTGGTCCCTGTACACAATCCTGGAAATTATCACCCAATCAGTCTACTATGTGTAATTAGCAAACTTTGTGCAAAGCATCTTTACAATAAACTAGCTAACTGGATGCTTGATGGAAGTGTTGTGGTAGCTGAACAGGCATGATTTAGGCAGAGAACACTCACCTTAGATCACTGTTGTGTTCTTCTTAACTCATTTAATCACAAATTTGCAAAAAAGTCAGGATATGTTTTGTATCTAGCTTTGAGGAAGTTTCCCTTTTGCTTTTCTTTCTTTTCTTTGATTATTTTTGTTGCTGCCTGCTGAACTCAAAGAGAAGACAAGGCATCACCTGGTGGTGGGAGAAGAAATCTTACATTCTGGACTTTTTTAAAAATTTGGGTGAGGAATTTGATTATGTTTTTACCTTTATTTACTTGCTTGCTTGCTTTTCTTGGGTTTTGGGAAAGGGGTTTGGGCTTTTATTTATTTATTTATTTTGCTACTTTCTGCCTGTGAGGGTGTGTGAGTGCTTTCTCAGTTTGCCTGAATTTTTTTTTTTTTAAAAGTGTTCTTTGGTTAGTATACTATGCATTTATTCTGTTAAAGTCATGTGGGTTTTTTCTTCTTCATTTTTTAAGAGGGGAGTGTTTTGTTTGCCTCTCTGAGGGTGTGTGGGCTGGTGGACATGACTTGCGGCTGTGCCAGAGTGTCACTGGAATGCGTGGGTGGGGCACTGCTCTTTTGTTCTTGATGTTGTATTGCTGTTGGTTCTTTGGTGAGTGGTGAGCAAGTGCCTGGCTGGCTGACTATTTCCTTGCCTTGCTTCTATTGTGCTGAACAGGCTGGGTGAATGTCACTGAACTCATACTTTTGTTTTCTGATTTCTAATTTTTTGTTGCTTTACTGTACTTAGAATTGGTTGCTGGGTGAGTGAGGGTTTTTTTTCACTTTGTGAGTAGAACTGATGGTGTTAGGTGCCTGGTTCCTGCATAGGACTTTTTTTTTCTGTTTCTCATGTACTGTTGCCTGCTTTTGGAGTAGGTTGATTCTCTTTTGCCTTGTCTATGCTTTCTTGGAGTAGTTTTTAAGCATTATTTAGGGCTTTTGGAGTGCCAGAAAACACAAATGGGGAAACACAAATAGGAAACTCAAAAGAGACTTTTCATGTAAAACAGAAAGACCAGTACTCAAAATATAGGAAAACAAAGGTGGCACTCTCCTGTGAAAGAGCCCAAAATGAAAGAAATGTGAACAATTTTGCCATGCACATGTCTTTTCTTCAATTCCAGTTCTTGGAGAAAAACAGCACATAAATATAATAAATTTAAAAAGTTCAACATATGGTCTTCGGATAAGCAGCTATTTGAGAAGTCAGAGCTTCTAAGTCTTTGGGTATCAGAAATATGTTTGGCTCAATATGATTATGTTGTGAAAAACTTTTACAGAACATTAAAATCTTGATGTTTTTATTCTACAGCAATGGTCATAATGACACACCGTTAGTACTGAAAGTCTACAGTGCCAAGGCCTTATTTCAGTTGTTCTTTGGTACTGAAATGTGGACTACTAGCATCTTGAAACTATTAGAAATTGTGCAATCAAAATGTCTTAGGAAATATTGTGTTCCAAATGAGTCTTTGAGATGGGAAAATGGTCTTCCCATCATTTCTAGGCAAGCCTGACTTAGGACATCTAATTACTGTTTGCAGTTGATCTTAGCATCTTCTGCCTTGCTTCCTTTAGCTACATTTGGTTCACATGAGAGCCCCTGGATGAAAGACACTAAGTCTAAGTACAGTGGTGCCTCGACTTACGAACTTAATTGGTTCAGGAAGATGGCCATAAATCAAAATGGTCGTAAGTCAAAGCACCATTTCCCATTGGAATGCATTGAAATGCAATTAATCCGTTCCGGCTGAAGAAAAAAAATCACCAAAAAAAAAAATCACTGCAAGACCGGTCGGAAACGCGATTAATCCCTTCCAGCCGAAGGGGGGGGGGGGGGAGAAAAGCAATCAACCGTGCAAGACCCATTGCAAATGCAAACAAGAGAAGGCAAAAAGCAATCAAGCGTGGAAGACCTAATGCAAAGAAAACAAACCAAAAACCAATCAACCGTGCAAGACCCATTGCAAATGCAAACAAGACAAAGCAAAAAGCAATCAAGCAGATTGTGCAAGATTGGAAATGGGGGGAAAAAAACTAAAAAGCAAACAAACCCCCCAAGACCCATCGGAAATGGGGGAAAAAAATCCAAAAAGCAAGGAAACCCCCCAAGACCCATCGGAAACGGGGGGAAAAATAAAAAAAGCAACCAAACCCCCCAAGACCCATCAGAAATGGGGGGGGGGACCAAAAAACGAACAAACCCCCCAATACCCATCACAGCACAGAAACATAACCCCCCCCCAGCTCAAAACCACGCTGCAAAAACACCCAGAACAGTTTTTAAAAAGCAGAAAACAGCACCTTACCCTACAAGGCAGCCCGAAGCCTCCCTGCAAACACACACACACGCTCTCAGAAGCAGAAGGAGGCAGTCCCAAGCCTCCGACGACGACGCACACTCTCTAACTGCTGGGGCGAAAGAGCTACAAAGAAGCAGCCTCGTCGCCACCTACAGTTAGAAATTTGAATTTCCCACCTTTTTCCCCTGCCTTTTTCTGTTCGTAAGTGGAAGCTCCAATCGCAAGTAGAAGCAAAATTTTGTGGCCGGAGCTGGTCATAACCCAAAATGGTCGTAAGTAGGGGCGTTCGTAAGTCGAGGCACCACTGTATTGTCCTTTTGTGTTTTCACCACAGCAGCTATTAACACTTGGTCTGAGTAAGGTGAAAGATTTACCAAGGCAGCATCTATACGACACTGAGCCAAAGAATAACTCATGTGCCAATAGAACTTTTCAGGGAACAATATGGTATCATGCCTGGCTTGTAGGCTTAGTTTTGTGTTAATTTTGCAACAAGAGCACAATGTCCTATCCAGGTGGATGAGGGTTGAGAGAATCATTCTGAGTATGGCAATAATGATGAAAGCAACAAGTTATGCAAAAAGAGTTGTAGAGGTCAGTCTCTCTAATGTGGAAAAAAACATGGAACAATGTACAGCTTTCTGAATGCCAAATAATACCTTTATCAAAAGGGGCAATCTAATGTAGTCTTACATAAAGCTTCAGAGGTGAAACAGTACAACGAATTGTTTAAATGTGAACTTCGTGGAACTGTTTTCTTAAGAAATACCTAGATACAGGCCTCAGTGAAGGGCACATTATAGACATGACTTTCTATGTCAGGAATTGGGTTAGTTAATCTTTCTGAAGTTTCTGTGGTTGAAGCAGTTAAATAGCAGACCATATTTCATTGGCTGTTGAGAATGGGTCTGTTAGCATGGTTTTCTGTAAAGTGAGACCTGTTCAGCATTCATAGATCTTGCAAAATGGACCAAGTATTCTACAATTAGAACTTTGGGCAGCAGAGGTATCACAGAAAAATACAGTACATAGAAGCAGTCTGAGTCAGAAAACAGATAATGTTCAACTAAAATTAGCCAAATCAAAGGCAACCTGGACATACTGTTGCAAACATATTCTTTCACTGTGTTTTCCTTGAATATTTGCAGATTAAGAGATATTACAGAAACATCCTAAGTCTCATATCCTGTTCCTTATTCAAGAGCAATGGAAGTGTTCCAAAGTGCTCCTTTGGACGTCTCACTGCTTGAGGAAACAGGAAACACAAAACCATCTTCTTAAATGTTTCCTGTAGAATTCAGTGGGGCTTAAAAATATTATGTTTGACTGGAATATGCCCAGTATTACTTATTCACCCTTTATCCTTCTCATGCTACCTATGCTTCGGTTTTACTGCAGTAATAATATTCAAGAAATACAATAACATATTTCAACTGTAGGAAGGTAATTTGTTGCCTTCTTTTTACTACTGAAATGACTGGACTGAAGATTTACCCACTAAGAAAGAAACTCCATGTTAGATGTGATGTAATTCAAAGACATTTTCATCCAATTGGCAACTATTTCTAGGCACAGTCTATTTTTGTTTCTTTTTCTAGATTGATAACCCAGTGTCCTCTGGTACAGAGTACAGTGAAAAGCTGAAAGCAGACACCCAGTGACTTAGGAGTTGCCCTTACCTTAAGAAAACTAGAGGTTTTCTTAAAGGGTTGTCTGGCCACTCTGGGTGGTTAGATACTCTTATAGCATCTTGTCCCTGCCATCTTTTCACTGGAACTTTTGCCTGCTGAAGTCTCAGGCAATTGCTCTGCTTCTCCAGCTCTTCAGGTGAGGAGACAAGTCTCTAGTCAAGTAGGACTGGAAGATCAAAGAGCTTTATTTTTGTATGACAGGTAGCTTTAAACCCCAGCACTTACCTTCACCCATTCCCAGTTAGTACAAAGGCTCACCAGCTCACTGTGAAGGTGTTTCTCTGTGTGTGTCTCAAATGGCATGGCAGGCCCAATGGCAGGTACCCACAGGCTCTTTACTGAGTCCCCTTCTGTCATGACTGGCTATTTGTCACTCCACAATTGGGCCCATCATGCCATTCAGAGCAAGGCAGGGCACAGAGCATCAAGATCAATATGCACCATAGTGCAAGGTCAGGGAAAAAACCACACGTACACAGGTTGCCTGATCTGTCTCTTGGACGTTGCAGAGACAAATCCCTGTGACATCACCAAAGACTCCTTTCTGAACTGACAATTTGGCCTTGAAATCTCAGGTGACTGGACCCTGCTGTGCTAGCAGGACTGTTTCCACTCTCAACATGTGTGTCTCTTCTTTCTAACCCCCTCCAGTTTGGATGACATGGCTTACTTTTCTATTGTGTAACTACTTCAGATTTACTTTCATTGAAAGAAAGGGAGAGGAGAATTGATGATTTCCTGTGAAAACATCTGCAAAGCTACTCAAAGGCGAGGGACAGTGACTGAAGGTAAGTGTTGGAAGGCATGCAGGTCTGCTGCTGTGGTTGACATCCTTGCTGGCACTGCAGAGCTGGATGATTGGGTCTCATCTGAGTGGTGGTCAGGAGAGTCAGAGCCACTATGTGCTGCAACTGCAGCCAGTTGCAAGGCATTCCACGGATGCAACCAGCTTGTCAGGAGAAGGTGGAAAAAGGCAGAGACAAAAAGGAGAGGAAGGATACGAGGCAAGAAAGAACAAGGATGTCAGGGAAGAGGAAGAAGAGGAGTCCATGGATGAGCAACAAGAAGAGGACACTGCAAGATGTGCTGCTGAGGAGCTGAGGCCAGGCTGGCTCTGCATACAGAAGGCAGTCCCCAGTGAAGAACAGCCATGAACCAGGAGGTGGGGAGAGGTTCCTCATCTACCTGCAAGAGGGAGAAAGCTCTATTGTCCCCACAGAGCCATGGAGGAGAGAGAGAAAACTAAGCCCCTAGAAAAGAGTCAGGAGGAGGGCTCCTGTGTGGCCTGCCAGATGTCTCAGGCCTTTCAATACCAGCTAGCCTCAGAGGAGAGCTGGGACTTCTTGACTATCCTATCCCAGCCTGAAAATAGCTAGGATCTGCACATAGCACTTGGTCCGAAGGCATTTTTCTGAACTGTGGCAGCCATCTCACTATCCTTTACAACTGTCACAGCCCCAATCCTACAAACACATACATGAAGTGAGGTGTCCATACTGCCACCATTCCTGACCATTGTGGCCTCATTCCTGCCAGCATCCACCTGAGCCGTATGTGTATCTTAATACTGCTCAGAGCTGATAATATCTGAGTCCTGTTGGCAGTTATCTGATCCAAGACATCTCTCCTGGCACCACTTCTGTCTGCCACTGCACCAGTCCTATGAGCTCCTCCCTGGAGCAGCATACTCAGCCAGGCTGACAGAGATGGTCCAGGTCTGAGTGTCACATATCCAGGCTAAGAGGAGGCACACTTACCAATTAGAGCAGCCCTCATTCCACCAACCAAAATGAGCCCAGAAGCATGACCTAAGGGACGGAGGAGATGGGAATAATGCGAGAGGTAAGGAAGCAAGATGAGAAGGGATTTAACTTTTGTATTTGGACAAGCTTACCCAAGAAAGGAAGAGACTATCGGTCAACTCCAGCGTTTTCTCAATCAAAGGTGAAGGACTACAAGTGCTCGATCAAAGGTGGGTGACCCACTGAAAGGGATCAGTGAAAAAGACTTCAAAATAAAACTGAAAATTTGGAAAAGAATTCAAGTTTACACCATGGGGGGGAAAATTATTAAGCTGTTTACAGCCTTTGGGGGAAAAAAACACACACCATTGATTGAAGATGCTTGAAGAAACAATTTTCTCTCTCGATTCTGATGTAAACTGACATGAACTGTGCCTCAATCACCCAGATTAATGTGCAGATTGGAATGCAATTATCCCTTGAACCGCACTCATTTCCGAAATTTTTGATGCATTTCTCACCTCAGAAACCATGCCAAATGCATTCAGAATGTGTATTCTAGGATAAAATACATTCAGAAATGTGTTATGTTTATCACAAATACATTTATAAATTCATTGTTTGTAAGAAAATGTATTCCAAAGACATCTTTCAATACATTATTGTATTAATTTACATGCAGAAAGATCCCATTAATGCAGAAATGGGACAGACAGGTTTTAATGAACGCAAATGACATTGTCACAGATTGATCCATCCATATCTACCATGGATAAGTGCCAACAATATAACTGATAATTCTCATAGAATTATTCACATAGAATTATTCTCATATGAGAATACAGCCTCAGAAAGGCTTAGAAGAGGCCAAAAAATTATCTCCTATGAAAAGATGTGGTTAACCGTGGTGTATCCTAGTATCTACATGAATATGAAAGCTAGACATGGGTGACTTCCTTTGTGTTACAATGCTTCTAAGTTTAACCATTTCCCTGGCAAACTGTGTGATTTTTTTCCCTCAGTATTCTGTGCAGTGCCAGTAGGCAAACCCAAGACAAAATAATTTTCCTTTTGCAGCCTTTTCTCTGCTGGTTGAGAACAGCACTTTGAGATTTAGCTGCATTTTCATGAACATGCATGAGGACGTGTGGAGGGAGGGCTAACGCTTTTAAGAATGAAGCAAATTTAGCCTGGAGCTTGGAACAGAAGTAGCTTTTTGAAGGGGAGCTGACCCAGTGGAAGAGATGCTAATAAATATCTCCAACAAACCTTGAGATTGTCATTCTCTTCTTCCTTCCTCTGCAAACGTGAAAAATTACCATTTTAAGAAACATCATCTGTTGGCATAAAAACTCAGCAAAAAGCTTAATGCTTCTTGATTCCTTCCTAGTAAGCTCGAGGCACCAGTTCGTTCAAAAACAAATACGATTTAGATAGAGGGATGAAGTTTATTAAAATGGGTTTTCTTGGTAGCTAAAAATGGTCTATTGGGACATCAGAAGCACCTTGTATTAGAATGAACCCCCAGATGTGGAGTCAGGGCAGCTCACAGTTCCCCACTCCCTGGAAGCAAAGCATTGTGGGGAGACACCACCCCACAACACTCCTATTTGGCAGCATTTCTATATAGTGCCTGTCACTTCTTCAGAGAAGGAAGTGTCAACATCACTGTTGACCCTTTAAGCTGTGAGAAGAGGAGGAGGAGTTAGGGGAGGATCAGGTTCAGCTATATGTTGCCTTTCCCCTTCCACAGATTGGCTCTACATATAGCCAGCTATTTCTTGATGCACAGGAGAAGTTGCTGGTTGCCCATTTCATAGCAAAACTCTCAAGAAATGGTTAGCAGTGGAGAGCTACACTTAGCAGGAGCTCTCCAATACAAGAGGAGTCCTCCTGGGGGCACAGGCTGGAGCTGGTGCAATGTGAGGGAGATAAATCTGACACCCGCTGTACTCTGCTGCCTGAGGAAATTCCCCCCCTACCTAATCTTATAATAGTGACAGGCCTAGTGGGGGTCAGCACAGAGAAGGAGAGGAAGGAAGGAAAACTTCCATGGCATAGTCAGAACTCAGTCTGGTTCTGAGCCACTGAATACTGGCAACATAATTTTTATGACTAATTTTATCCTCTTCTATGCAATTCGTAGCAGCAGTTGGCTATAAATGTGTACGTGGTGAGGAAGTAGGTGGGATCAGGTCTCATGAGGAAAAAGCATACTGACCCTTCTTTATAAGATGCCAACATCCTGTTATATGAACTACGCTCTTATAAACAGAGGGGAAGACTCTTTTGTTCCATAGGCTAAACACAGCTGTGGTCCCCACTGTGTGGCAGAGGTGGGAGAGACAGGATATTTCAAGCAAACACATGAATAAGCAAGAGATCAAAGCTCAGGAAACTACTTTGGCCATGATTTTCTCTCCTCCTTTCTCCCAGTGCTCCACTTTCCTCAGCAGGCTGTTTCTCTTCAAAGTGAAAAGGGATCCCAAAGCGGTCTCTCAATCTCTCATAGCTTTCTGGATTAGTTTCCTTTCTTCTCCGTGGTGATTTGCTTCCTACTCATCTTTGTTGATTGATTAGAAATCACTGTGTGGGTCGTTGTTTTTCCTGCTACATGCTTCTTTCAACATTGTGTCATCTTTCCCCATCACTGTCCACCTAACTTTTAGAGACCTCTGATATTACAAGGCTACAGTAACATTGACAATGTAAGATACAATAGTTCCCAATGTTAAGAGCCAAGGTGTAACTTGCTTAAGTCTCTTTAATCATCATCATCTTAGAACTGCAGAGCTTGAAAGAACCCTTGGGATCATCAAGTCCAACCCCTGTCAAGGAGGCACAGTGGAGAATCAAACTCCCAACCTCTGCCTCCACAGCTAGATACTGAAACCACTGATCTTCATCATCTTCATCATCTTCTTCATCATCATCTTCTTCTTCTATATGTAGCAGATATGGATTTGCACTCTGGATTCTGAGGAAGTGGATTTTGACTCAGGAAAGCCCATGCTATATTTTGAACACTGGGTATTAATAATTCATATGGAAACCACTGTCATTCTTATTTCCAAAATAATTGCTATTTAATAAGTGGAAACAAGTAGGAATTCAACATTTTACTGTGCTGCTTTTTTGTAGGAGCCTCGTGCCACAGTGGGTAAAGTGTAGTACTGTTGCCAAAACTCTTCTCACAACCTGGGTTCAATCCCAGGCAGCCAGCTTGAGATTGTAACATTCAGATGAATAATCATTTTGGTAATTTTTTTTCCAATTGCGTAGTATCCCCAATATGATGCACAGACTGACCATGGACTGTGTGAACTATTTAGTTATGAGCAAGGATGTAAATCTTTGCTTATTTCATTCTTACAATCAAGAATGAAAGGTTTCAGACATTTTCCTCCTTCTGAGTGACAATATTAGAGTGTTTGTGCCTTGCTTGCATTTCAGCACTTTTTTTTTTTTTTGCAGAAAACCCCCCACAGATGTCATATTTTTGTTAAAAGCCTATAGCCTTTCCAGGAACCTTACATTTGTGCAGTTTTAAATGCAGTTTTAAAGGCAAAGTTTTAAATACGAGGTTTTTATGCAATAAACAGTTTTCCAAAGGGTTGTTGCTGATGATCTAGCCATTTTGATTTCATGTAGGAGTCAGAATTTCACAACAGTTGCCCATTTTTTTACACGAAGAATGAACATATACTGTGTGTATGCATTATATCCTTAATCTCAAGATATCTTAAAATGGGAAGCAAATATTTATGTTGAAGGTTTTGGATTCACAAGTTCCCACCGTACTGCTGTCCTCAGATGCAGCTCTCAGCTATTTCCTATTATAACAAGTACCTGCCACTCTCGTGGGGAAAGTAGGCCTTCCTGCAATGTTTATCTCAGATGAGAGAGTGAAAGGACCAGCTGGTTTGTGTCTCTGTTGTAGCTATTGCCTTTTATTTCAGGCTCGGCTAGATGGCCAAATTGGAGTTGGCTGGATCTAAATAGGGTCACTGAAGGTCACATAAAGGTGCAGTATGCTATTTGGCACAATCTTTGCATCCATGTGCAAGATAGTTTCAGGTGAGAAGATGCTAAGCTTTACATAGCAAATGAATATGCACTATACAGACATGCAACACTATTTTTATACAAACTTGGTATAATTATAGATACATAGGTACACAGAGGCTCAAAATGGGCAGAATCACCATATAGAGTACTCAGAAGTGATTTATCAGTGTCTTCTTCTCAGGCACCCTGAGACTATGCATCTTGCTGAAGACTATACAGTCTGGCTCTTCTCATAGGAGGTACACTGAGGAATCGAATTCCCAACCTCTCTACCAAACTCACTAATCTATCCAGCCGACTATTTACTTACTTATTTAAAATCTATAATCAAGCTGCTCCTGAGATTCAAGATTTGTCTGTTAGAAAATGCAGGGAAATTGAAGTAATCAACACTGTAAAATTACCCCATTCTGCTTAAGGTCTTATTTTCTATATTTCCAGACCACAACAAATTACAGAGATGGTGAATAAGAATTACTTCATCTAAACCATAAAACCATTGACAAAATTGGCTCTACAAACCATTGAATATTATAGCTTTCAATTAGTTTAGCCATTTTACGCATTGCTTTTTAAAACTGTTTAGCACTTATGCATACTTTCACTTGTGCAGTACTAAATATCATGTAATGGTTTTTTAAAGTAAAATCTGAAGATTAAGGAGAACTGGAACATTCATATGGGGTTTTGATAGCAATTAATTTCATCTGCTTTCTGCCTGACAAACAGCTTTGTCGCTTGGAACTTAAAAGCTGCTTCCAACAATAGTATATCCACACACATTCTGTATTCTAGGAGGGAAAAACATACCATATTTTTCCGTGTACAAAACAACACTTTTTCCTAAAATAATTAGAGGAAAATTTGAGGGTCGTTTTATACACGGAAGGCAGCAGCAGGAGGTGATCATCTCCTTGCGATTGGGCGGCAGCGGCGGCAGTCAATGGGCAGCAGCGAGAGGCGACCGCGCCCGGCTGCTTCTTTGCCTCAGTCTCCGCCTCCTCCTGCTGCTGCCTCCGCCACTGGTTGCAGGCTCAGTGATCATGCAGCCCTTTGATCCCTGCTTTTCCCTTCCTTTTGCTAAGCCCTGTGGCTTAGCAAAAGGAAGGGAAAAGCAGTGGTGAAAGGGAGCCCTTTGACAGCTGCTTTTCCCTTCCTTTTGCTAAGCCCTGGGTTTAGGAAGTGGCGGAGAAAGCAGCGATCAAATTTTCTAATTTGGGGTTAGAAAAGGGGGGTGTCGTCTTATCCATCGGCTCGTCTTATAAATGGAAAAATACCGTAGTTAAACACCCTCTCTAGGAGCAAACACAGATGGCTAATACCAACAAGACTGCAGCCAGAATGAGACCACAGACCAGCAATGCTACTTGTCATGCTTGCAAGAACATTAGAAATAACCCCCCCCCCCAAAAGGAACTACCAAAGAGGACAACTCCCTTAAAGGCTCAATGAGAAATAAGAATTGAGAGACTGGTGGGAAGAACAGGGGGAAGGGTCTGTGTGTGTTCGTGTGTGCACAAGATGAGAAACAGAATGAAATAACTGGGAAGGCAGTGTAGTTAACTGGCTGAAAACGTCAACAGGACTCCACACACTTTGCTGTAGGACTGAAATTTGTTTCATGAACTATCTGGGACTCTTGCTTATTCTTCTTTGGTTCATTCAAATAGTTGAATGAATCTTTTCATTGACTATTTTAATAATTATTTGAGTTTCTGTTTATTAAAACTTCCACAATTTCAAAGCCAGAGCTTGGAAAGTTACTTTTTGAAAATAATTCATGGGGGCAAGTATGATGAGGACCTGCACTTCTAAATGTACTTCTACAGCATTGAGATAGTAACAAATCTTGCTTACATAATAAGTTAGATTATAATTGCCCTCCTTTGTTCACATTCTGACTGAAATACCATTGGTTAGCACAGCAAGTCAGAAAAAGAGTAAGACGATTGAATCAATGGAACTTATCATGGGCTTGACTTATTATGCTAAGCAACCAGATTTCAGCCATTTCCCCCCACAGGATCCGGACACAGTGTCTTTACCATCCCATTGCATTATAATGTTTTTAGTGTTACGCTCTGTCCTGACCTAATTTGTAGTGACTTTCTTGATTTAAGATATGATTATATTGTTTCTTACAGCTATTTCAGTACTGTGTGAACTGGTGCTCTTAATCTTTTCAGGGCTACTGTGAATTGAATTAGAATCTTCCTCTTTGCAACTCTTGTCTTGATTGTTATTACTTCCTGTTCATCACATAAACAGTAATAGTAATAAATACAGCTTCTTTTTTTGCGTTTCTGTTCTGCATCAGCGGCATCTACTTCCAGAGTCTCTATGTTGCTGGACTATAGTATACAGAGACTGTTCAGTTGAAAATAGTGAATCAGAGGGAAGGAGTACATAGTGATGAATGGCATGGACTTGACAGCAGTTGCCATCATACAACAAAGTAAGTTTCATAGATGGTCTTTGATGTGAAGGCATCCAAAGGAATCGTCAGTTTTGATAAGATCTCAGATGAAGACAGAACTTTCATTCAAACATGTAGATATGGTTTTGTAGCATACGAAGTGAATTATGATTGGCTGTCCTTTGTCTGTTCTAATTCTAATAACTTTAAGGGTGTGGGAATGACTTTGTGAATAACATTTGATGTTGGAACAATGACAAAGCTTTTAGGGATGAAGTCAGAATGGAAACCCTCTGCTGTTTTGTATATAATGTTATATGTGAAAATTATTTGGCTAGTCCCATGAAGAATTCCATCTCTGTGGACCATTCTACCCACATTGTACCTTCAAACTGTTGTTGTTATGTGCCTTCAGGTCACAACCCTAATAGGGCTTTCAAAGTAAGTGAGATGTTAAAGGAGTGATTTTACCAGTTCCACATCCCCAGTAAGTTCCCATGGCTGAGTAGCAATTTGAACCCAGGCCTCCAAAGTCTTAGACTGTCACTCTAATTTACTATATCATACAGTCCTTCAGCTTCAAACTATTATGGGCCAAACATTTCATCTTAATCTTAATAATTTTGTCACAAACAAAATATAGGTTTTGAAAGATTTCTGGCCTAATCTTTTAGGCCAGTGGTCCCCAACCTTTTCCAAATCGCGGACTGGTTGTGGGAGCGGGGTCTGTGTGCGGGGGCGGGGTGTGCTCATGGATGGACGGGGTGCACTCGTGCGCATGCGTGGATGGGTGGGGTGCACTCGCGCACATACATGGATGGGCAGGGCGCGCTCGTGGGTGGGCGGGGTGCACTCTCACGCATGTGCAGGTGGGTGGGGCACCTGTGCGTGCGTGCGGGTGGGCGGGCTGTGTGTGCGGGTGGGCGTCTGTGCGGGGGGGAGGAGATCTGTCTTCACAGCCCGGTCCTGCCAAGGCCACGGCCCGGTACCAGGCCGCGGACTGGGGGTTGGAGACCCCTGCTTTCGGCCATCCTTATGTCTTCATTTGCATTTGCTACAAAATAACCTCCAATAATCAAGACTGAAGGCACTGCAACAGAATTTATACCTTGTCTTGTTTACAACATTATACTAAGACAATTTTACTAACTTGAAATGTAATACGAAAAGACTCCTGTTGATCTCAACTCTCCCCCTCTCCAATCTTGTGGAACCACCCCCCTTGAGTTCCTACCGATTTAAGCCTTGATGAGCACCATTCTGTAGGTTACTGATTGTTTTGCTCAAGAATGATCATAAATCAGCTTTGGAAATAAGAACAGGGTTTGATGGGATTTAAATGGTACTCACTAAAAGCAGAGATAATGAAAGTTTTCCAACACTATAACAAAAGGACTTAAAAACTAATAAGGTGATCATCTGAAAAGTGGTTTGTAGAGAGACCACATCTGCAACCCAGCTGCTCATCTCAATGCAGTGTGATTGTAAAGCTAATACGTTGTATTTTGATATTCTGTTCCTTCAGGGATTTCTTGATCCTTTAAGAATATATATTGCAGTTTGATGGTTGTGTGGTGCACCAGTAAATTACAGGTGCCTGAAGGATAAGTGATTATTTAACAGCAATTTTGTTAATGAGAACTAACTTTTAAAAATTAGTAATAATAATAATTTTAGCAAAGAATTTCACAGCTTTATCAGAAAACAGCCATTGCTATTGATCTAAGATGTTTCTCAGGACAATTGTACTGGTTGTTTATTGGGCTATAATAAGAATATAAAGCTAGATACTTAAACTCATTCAACCAGATTCCACTGATTAAACAAGGCTAATTTTGTAATTTTCCAAAGAGTGGGCACTTCTGTGTTCTGGCACTAAATAATAGAGATTGTTCTCTGTTAATTGATTCGCTTTTAAGGTTGTTCCAAACCTTTTATCTCAATGGTTCAGTGAAAGCAATCATAATCTACACATTGTTTAGACTGACTTTAATGCGGGTAAAATTAAGTTGCAATGTTTCTAATTTTTGAGGACAAGACCCAGCCGAAGTTAATCCGATTGGTCTAAATGCAATTGTAGACCGACTGAATTGATTGCTAAATGGTGAGACTCCAGTTATATAAATCCCCTTGATTCAATGGGCCTATTCTAGCCAGGACCACCAGTTGGATTTGGGTCATTGTTATCCCACTCATTTCATATGTAGAGTAGAAAATAAAATGTGAGACTGATGGTAAATCTAGCATAAGCAGTGGATTGGCAGAAAGTGATAACACTTCTCCTCGGTTTCAAACTTGGAGATATCAGGGATTCAATCTGGGAGCCACAAGCTCATCAATCTCCATGGAAATGAAAGAAAGAATTATACTCTTATTTTTTCATTAGAAGCATTATCATTGTGCAAAGTATCTTTCTATCCTGATCTCATTTCTCTTCCTAAAAACTCCCTTATTTACCTAGTTCTTTAGCCACTTATTTATTGAATATCAGGCATGCACGTTTGTTTTTTTATTTGTTTTGTTTTTTACTCTAAATCCCAGAATTCTCTATTCTAGGAAATCCACATGCCAGACAAACACCTAATTTGTCCCAAAGACAGCTTCCTTTTCTAACAGGAAGCTTGGCCCAAGCTCAGCCTACCCTGAGCCATGAGGCCTTCCAGACCAACCTTACTCCAGGTGAACACGTTAGGTGTCTTTCTGGCAGAAATTCCCAGAATAGCGAATATTGAAGTTTGGAGTCCAAATACACCAAGCAAACAAATGCATTTGTCTGCTGCATGTCTATAATTTCCAAAAAGCAGAGCTCTCTGAATTGTTCACAAACAAAACTTTAAAGACATAAAATTAAAAAATGGTGAAGCATAATATTGATACTTTAAGAAGTATAGAACAGCCGAATAACAGCTACGTGAAATTCAAATAGCGAAACCCAGCAGTTCTAATTCCTAAAAACATTTGTACAAACAATTAATGTTAGATTACTACCATTTGTATTCAATAAATCTTCTGATAGTTTCTGCGGAGCTCGTGGTATATGGGGGGGGGGCTATAAACATAGCTAAATTTCTCCTTCATGCTTGAGAAACTTCAAAGTGTAGTGATAATATGTTCAGCAAAGTGATGCAACAAATCCATAAAAGTGTATGGAGTCTGTGAAAACTGGTATTATCCATTTCCCAGTTCTGATGGAAAGGGTATCGTCACATAGCTTGATTTAAAGCTGAAATGATTAAAACTGGCAGCCAAAGCAAAACTTGTATCTCACCTTTCCTCCAAAGCATGCTCAAAACAGTGTCATGAATATGCATCGTGAGCATGTCATTACATAACAACTTTTACTCGCCACCTGAAACAACAGTTATGGAGGAGGAATGATTTAGTGCAAGAATATATTGAATGCTATGAGCTGCAAGCTCTGGCTGTGTGCTGACTGCATGAACTGTGAAAATACAGCCCTGCTTCCTACTTCTTCTGTAATCTGTAAATTATCTTTTTGTGAAAAGGTTTGGGAAATGAAAAAACTAGGCTGCACTCACTCCCCACTAGAAACAGTGAACGTCTGTTAGCCCCTTGAGAGGAGGAGGAGGAACCACCCTTCCCTTTGGGCTCCACCTCCTGGAGAAATTCACCTTGCAGGGAGTTTTGCCCGAGCTTCCAGCTTCTTCAGCACCTGAAAGAGGAAGAGGGAGAGGAGCATCCACAACACTTGTCCACCTCCTCCAGCTGCTCTCACTGCACCTGCTGCTGCCTGCCCTGTGCCCTGGCCAGCTGAGTGGGCCCCATGTCCTCTCAGGCTCCCTGTGTCCATCTGTCCTTTCCCCTTTCCTTCACCCAGTTGTAGCTCTTGTTGCTGCTGCCGCCTCTCCCGCCACCTCTGCTGCCTCCTGCCTCCACTTTCACCTCCTCCTGCCTCTGCTGGTCCTCTTCCTCTCTAGTCCTGTCAGGGCCCACCACCAGCATCCCATAAGTTCTGCTCCTGGAAGGAAACCCAGGCAGGCCTGTCCGGCCCCACTGCTGGCCGAGGTGGCTGCACCCAAGTCAAGTAGTGGCACTGCCACACCTCTTTCTTGCCACTTACTGGTAATCCAAAGAAACAATTTACACTGACATTTGTTGAAAATAAATCAGTTTCACAAGCAATTTAAAATAAATGACCCTCTGGTGGAAGAGTCCTTTACCTCACTTTTCAACCAAAAAAACACTTCCCAGGCCAAAATAAAAAAATAAAAAAAATCCGTCTTCCATGTACATTGTGTAGTCACCTTTTAAAAAATTGACGTTAAACATGTTTTTCCTATGTGTAACCCATGTGTAACTCTCATGAATCCTTTTATTTGGGCTCTGCCTTTGGTCAGACGAATAATTTAAGTGTAAATTCAGATCAATAGTGGAAAAACTTTGCATATCTCAGACACTCCTTTAAAATACTTCAGTGTTCGAAGGAGGAAATCACTCAACAAGGGATGTAAATCCTTGCTTTCTTTGTGCTCACCCAGTAAATTGAAAAGTGGGCCATATTTTTAACCTTGCTGGAAGATGGCAAGGATAAGAATTTATCTTTTGTGATCTCAGAGAGACTTTATCTGCTTGCGAGAGGGCTTTGTGCACATTTCTGAAGAATGCTGAATAGCAGAAAATGCAGGAGGTGTTGCCTTCTTACCAGGACTGGCAAAGGCCACAGGGACTTGCTCTTGCACTGGGACTTGCTCTTGGACTTGCTCTTGCACTGGAAGAACAAATTCTCATGGGAGTTGTCTCGCCGTGTCAAGGTGTCAAGTCCTGTCTCAGAAAAGATATACCTGAAATGTCTTCCCAGTAGTAGACACAGGTCCAGGCTACAGGTTGAGAACAAGAATATTTAAGGAAGGAAAATTGTCCAAGACCTATTTTGCTGTGTTTAATATCAACATGTAAATAGGCTTTCTTTCTTTCCATGGAAGGCGTTGTCAGTTTTGAAAAAACAAAAATATTGATTTATGTAATTCTATTTGAGAATCTGAGCCATCTATCTGCCTGGTTTTTGCTCATAGTAATATATGGCAATATGACATCCGGCCAAGGCCCTAAAACATGTCCCCTGGCCAGAGGATTGACTGTTTAATACCTAGTCCAGTTAAAAACGGAAACTTAACCATTACTGGTATGTTAACCCTGCCTATTTTCAAATGACCCTTTGTCCCACACAAAAGTGGGGGACAGCTTTTCAGGGTGGGTGGCAAGTTTTCCAAGGAAAATGGCAAAGGGCACCACAGAAAAAGGCTTCAGAAAGAGAGATTGTCTATATTGCCAGTTGTGTAATGCTTGTTTAAAGCAAAATGTAAATATAATTGTGCTACTTTATCCCCTAGGCACACACCTTAAAAAACAAACAAACAAACAAACAAACACAAACAAACAAACGTCTTTCCACTCTGAATAACTAAAAAACATGAGACCAAAAAGTTCAGCAGAATCAAGTCTCACTGTACATTCTGCCAGTAGCCCCACGAAGTACTGTTCTTAATGTCACTGAGCCCTTGGTTATTATTGCATTGCTTCTCCCTCCTTTCTACTTTCAGTCAAGAGTCTCGCTCTCTGCCTGCTTGTGCATAGGAAGAACTGGCAGGGATGTAGCAATTATGGGATTTTAAGTTCTTGGAAAAGCATGTCACAGAGGGTGGGGCACATGTCTCTCAAATGAAAAGGTGTAGAGGGATTGAGACTTCCAGATGTTAGATGGCAACTACAATGAATATAGAACTAAATAATTCTTCTCACAGCAATGAGAATACTAAAATCAAAAAGGAAGAAATACAGAATTGAGAAAAACAGCTTAAACATATAGAATAACAAATTTTCAAGTGTAAAGTTGAATCAACATTCACACTTCATAAAATACCACTAACTGAAACAATTAGATTTTGGCCGACATCCTGTTGCTTAGTATGGTAAATTACAAGTAGAGTAGGTTCATTGAATCAATGGAACTTATAGAGGAATTCTCACCAAATTCTTACTGATTCAATGGGCTTACTCTAGTTGCAACTTACTATGCTAAGCAATAGGATTTTACCCATAGAAACAAATGAAAAGTCCATGTGTGTTATCTTTTTAGATTCTTTATTCAATATGAGTGAATTAATTTAATCCTGCATTTCGTACCATTTGCTTGATTGTTGGACTGTTTGAGATACAGGCAATTGTGAGGGTTTGGGTATGACCCTCTTCTATCACATGTGCCAATTGTCTAGGCCATGTTCTGTCGGTAGACCTTACCACCACTCCCGGTGGTGTTTCAATGGCATGTTCTACCAGAGGGGTACACCCCGGTGTTCTAGAAAAGACATCTGGGAACTCTTCTTGCATTGCCAGTACTTGTTTACGTTGCTGTGGGTTAACTTGTTCGTCTATGACCAAGGTAGAGGTCTCCCTTAAGTCTTCACTCTCAGGTCCTAGCTCTTCCTCCACCTCTGTCCCGTAGAAGCATTCCCTGTCAATCCACCCTTTTAGCAGATTGACGTGCAAGATCTGTTTCTTCTTTTTCCTATCAGGGGTCTCCACTTCATAATCCATCTCTCCTACCCTTCTTAACACCTCATAGGGTCCATGCCATTTGGCAAACAACTTGGAGGTTTCAGTGGGTAGTAACACCAGTACCTTTTGTCCTGGTTCAAATTCCCTTGGCTTCACTTTCTTATCATATCTGGCTTTTTGCCCCTCCTGAGCCCGTCCCAGATTTTCTTTAGCTATGTCCCACGCTATATTCAAACTATTTCTCATGTCCACAATTTGCTGTAAGGCATTTTGTGAATGATCTTCTCCCTCCTCCCACTTTTCTCTGATTAAATCTAATACCCCTCTAGGATTTCTTCCGTAGAGCAGTTCAAAAGGTGAGAAACCCGTAGAGGATTGGGGGGCTTCTCTCACAGCAAACATCAATGGTGCCAGATAGGTATTCCAAGACTTGGGTTTCTCTATCACCAATTTCCTTAACATCCCTTTTAAAGTTCGATTAAATCGTTCTACCAGCCCGTTTGTCTGGGGATGGTAAATGGATGTCTTAAGGGGTTTCACTCCTAGCATCTCCCACATTTGCTTGAAAGTCAAACTCATGAAGTTAGATCCTTGGTCTGTTAGGACCTCTCTTGGGAACCCTACCCTTGCGAATATACTCAACAGTTCTTTAGCCAATACTTTCGCTGAAGTTGTTCTTAAGGATATTGCCTCTGGATATCTAGTGGCATAGTCGATGACCACTAGGACGTATTGGTGACCACCTGTTGATTTGGCTAGGGGTCCCACTATGTCCATGGCTATTCGATCAAAGGGGCGATCGACCAGGGGCATAGGAACCATTTCTCCCCCTGGTCCCGGTTTTGGCTGAGTCAACTGACATTCGGGGCAGGAACGGCAAAATTCTTCTATTTCCTTCGCCATTCCCGGCCAGAAGAACCTCTGTCGAATCCTAGCCAAAGTCTTTTGCGTAGCTAGGTGTCCTGCTAATGGAATGGTGTGGGCAAAGTGCATCACCCAGCCTCGCAGTTTGTTAGGGACTACCAGCTGCGTTTCTTCCTTCAGGCCATCTTTATGCACTCGATACAACAGCCCCTGTCTGACCTCGAAGCTTGTGTTTCCTTCCTCAGTGGTTCCCTCCGGAACCGCCTGCAAGCGGCATTCTTCCAGCCCCATATCATCTTGCTGCCAATTTCTCACTTGGTCTCTAGATAAATTTGTTATTTCTGACTCGTATATAAAGTCCTCTACCTCCCCATTGCATACTTCTGCTATTGTATGGGTTAGCTCTTCCACTCCCGGCCAGTCTCTTCCCAGGAGCATGTCCCTTCCTAGGCCCGGTACTATTCCTACTTCTATAGTCCTTGTTTGATTTCCTATTTCTATTTCCGCCTGGGCCGTTTCATATTCTTTTGCATCACCATGCACACATTTGATAATCATGCGCTCGGGCAGGCGTGTCCCTTGTAGTTTTTTCACTAGGGTTTTGCTACACCCTGTGTCTATGAGGGCTCTCTTCCATTGTCCATTAACTTTAGCTTTCACCGCCCACCCAGGGTGGTCGTCGTCACCCACCTTGGCTGTAAAAGCGTAGATGTTGGTCCAAGCGCATTCTTCGGCTGGGCAATATTTTTTTACATGTCCGTACTGGCCACACCCGAAGCACGCCGTCATCTTTTCCTTGTTCGTATGCCATGTCGTTGTTTGTTTGTTTGGGGCTGGGTCCGATGTTATCAACGACCTAGGCACTCTGGTTCCTGATGGATTGACGAAATCCACCCGGTCTGGACGGGTCCTTTTGTACCCTTGTATCATCGGGCTTCGAGCTGCTGCGTGAGCTGGAGTCTCCGCCATCTTCTCTCTGCTTCTCGAACGTTCTGTCTGTGATGTGGACTTGCCTTGCCACATCTCGTCTGCTTCCATATAATCCTCTAACAAAACCACAGCGCCCTCTAGATTGGCGGGTTTGTGTTTCATTACCCAATTCCTGGGTCCAGAGTTTAACGTGGATATCAACTGCTCCATTATAATTGTGTCCATTATCTGTTCCACTGTTTTGCCCTTCGGCTTAATCCATCGTGTTGCGTTGACCTTCATTTTTTGTGCTAATGTCCTGGGGTGTAACCCCGGCTTCATCCGGAGATCTCTAAAACGTCGCCTGTATGCTTCCTCATTTAGGTTCAATGTATTCAGGATAGCGGTTTTAACCGCCTGATAACTGGCCGCTTCCTCCGGGTCCAACGTGTCCACTATTTCTTGTGGCAAACCCGTCAAGTATGGAGTGATGATCAAAGCCCACTGGTCTGTTGGCCATTGGGCCGACATTGCGACCCTCTCGAACGTGTTCAGGAATGCCGCTGGGTCGTCTTGCGGGCCCATCTTCTGTAGTTTGATGGGGGGGCGATTCGCCACTGGGTACTTGGGTCCGCCGTTGTCTAGGTTGGTGTTTGAGTTGAGCTTGGTATGTTGTAATTGTTCCATTATTAATTTTTGTTGTTCCGCCAGTTGTCGAATAAGCGTTTCTTGCCCTTCTGTTATGCGGCGAATCCAAGTCGTCGTTGCTTTGTCCACCTGCGGAGGCCCTCCCCGTTGGGCGCCAATTTGTGAGGGTTTGGGTATGGCCTCCTCCGGTTTTAATAAAGACTCAGGATTCGTATTTTGTAGAAAGTCAAAACTATGTTTTATTTGAACACGGGACAACAGGTCCCTTTCTTCAACATCAACGTCTCTTCCTTCTCTCGCGGCCAACGAGTCCCACGAGGGCATCCAAACATCCTTATCAAAGGGGTTATAATCCAAATTGTCCCAAGGACCCTTCAAAAATGGGTTACTGTCCTCCAAGTCCACGATTTCCGTCTCCGGGTCTAGTAACGGGGTGGTCTCTTCATCTCCCCCTTCTCCTCCCCGGAGATTCTCCTCTCCCCGGAAAGGGATCCACGATCCATTAGGTATCCCCTCCTCTGGACCTCCTCCAGACGCCATAATCGGCGTTCTCTTTCTTCTCTTTCTACCGCCTCCTTTTCTTCCCGGAGGCGTCTATGCCACTCCCGGGCTTCTGACTCACCCCAGTAGGACGGCCTCGGAGGTAGACCCCTTCTCCTCCAGTAATCCGCCTCTTCTCTAGGGACTCGTACTCTCTCACACCGACCAGTCCATGGGTCCTCTACCCATATCATTTCCCAACCCCCCGGTATTGTATCATCCGGTCTTTTTATATCCCCTATTCCCGCCTCCACCAGGGACCTTCCCCTTTTCTCTTTTCCCGCCAAATCTACCCCGGTCTGGGTGGCTACTGACACCTTTGCCAGTTTCCTCTCTAATTCCCGGGTATCCACTCCCCGCTGTACAGTCTCGACGGGTGGTGTAGGTGGATTTGTCTGCACCTCCTGTTCTTTCCTGAGGGAGGACGACACTCCGGCGAGAGCTTCTACCCTCTCGCCTGGAGTCTCACAGCAATTCACTGTTTTAATACTACTTTGCATCTACAGGAAAGTTTACACAATCAGAATAGGCCATATAGCTATATGGAAATGATGTGTATAAACATTGTCAAGAATAAATCACAATGAGTCTCATTTTCCCACCCCACCCCAAAAGGTTTATACACTTTCATCTCCAGCTAAAATGTCTCACTTTCCATCTCCATGCATGGGACATAGTATAGTATAAACAGTTTGGAGATAGATGTTGTAATATACAGTGGGTCTTATGTTATACATAGTATTATACTTGTGGTAGGAATGGACATGCCTGCATTTGCAGTCCAAAGCTCAAGAAAATTGCAGCGACATTCCAAGTAAATTAGGTCCATATGCCTTCAGACATTTTTGGAAGGAAGTTTATTAGATTTAAGAAATGTAAATCCACTAATAGAATCTGCACACAATAATAAATGCCATTATATTGCATTGATAATTGATGCTATATTCTAGATGTTTAAAATTGAATAAAATAATAATATATCTTTAATCATAAATGCCAATAACAGTAAGACAAGGAAATACCAATGAAAATTGCCATTTGTCATGCACTACAAAGCATTTCAAAACTGACGGATTATTTATCTCCTTAGATCCCAGTAATCCAGTTATTCATTTCAGATAAAGCAGTTTTGAATAAGTCTGTTTCATGTGTATTTCTTTCATTTAGTATTCAGCTGTTTATAGTCTGAAGTACATAAAGCAATTTTTAAGGGAAATCTGTGTGTTTCATCAAACTATAGTGCCACATGTAGAACATTCTTACAATGACATTACATTTCTGCAAACTTTGTTAGGAGTTTCTCTACCAAGGCAGTGCAACAAAGTGTCCTGCATCAGGAAAATAAAACAAAACTTGCACATAGGAAAACAGGTAATTAGTAATGCAACTATTTCAGCAACTTTGCAGAGAAACCCACAAAATTGCTGTACAGCCATAATATCTTGTAGGATTTGGCAATAAACTAAAAATGTCTCTGGTGGGGATTAACACAGAAGACGGTTTAGGAAAAATGTGTGTATTTTGTGGCGTCAAGTCAGAACCAACGTATAGTGACCCTAACAGGACTTTCAAGGTACATGAGATATTTAAGGAGTGGTTTTACTAGTTTGACTCCCCCAGTGGGGATTCGAATCCTGTTCTCCAGAATCCTAGTCCACCACTCTATCTACTACACCATGCTGGGAATCCCCTTTATGAAAAATACCTAAACCCTATTCAGGCATGTGGGAGAGCATGTGAAGGATTAAATTTATAGCGGGGAAACAGGCATGAGTGTCAGCCTGAGTTCCAAATGTCCCTCCCATCCAGAAGTGTGCAGGTGGGATGACTCATTGACTGGGACAGACATATGGGGGGGGGGGACCCCGATGTGTATTGATCTGTACACATTAAAAAAAATCTTCTTCAGACCTTTAGGCTGAACATCTGAAGGTTTCCAACTATTGATAAGCAGTGATAGGTGAAAAACACAAATCTGCACATCTCTTATTTTCAGTACTGTTCGTGTATGTGTGAAGACGTTCAGACAGCAGGGCCCAACATAGATTTAGCCAATCATGCAGTGCCTGAAATACCTGAATAGGTGTGCTGTTCCCACCATATCTATCATAGAGTCATAGTGTCATAGAATAGTTGGAAGGGGCCTATAAGGCCATTGAGTCCACTCTCCTGTTCAGTGTAGGAATCCAACATGAAATTTTTCACAAAAGGCCCAGTAAGTACTGCGAATTCTGCAAGGGTACTGGGCATTCTACTCTACAAAAGGATTCTTTTGGAGAAGACTTCAGAAATTCATATACTTGGTGGTAAGAATGCATATGTCTCCTTATCTCATCCATCTGTCTGTCTATCCAGACTAACCCACATGAGATAGATAATAAAGCAAGACTTTCCTGATAAATTAGTATATCTTTGTCAAATTAATTTTGTAGTCCTTTCCTGACAATACTAAGTTTGAAAGGGTAACCTAAATGTCATAGTTGTTGTGGGTTTTTCAGGCTCTTTGGCCATGTTCTGAAGGTTGTTCTTCCTAATGTTTCGCCAGACTCTGTGGCCGGCATCTTCAGAGGACAGGAGTCAGAACTCTGTCTGTGCTCTGTTGCAGTTTGTTTGGATAGTTGAGTATTTATAGCTGTGGGATCAGCTTTTGTCCTTTTCAGGAGATGGGTGATTGTGGTGCTCAGCGTGTTTTTTGTTGTGGGTGTATTGTTGTGATAAGAGGGAGAGATTATCTGTCACTGTGATTGATGGGTGTCATTAGCTGATCTTTTGTGTGCAGTGATCACTGGTCCTTGTGGCTGGGTAGAGTTCGTTGACCTTTTGCAGGCTGTATTTTTCAGTGCTGGGAGACAGGCTTTGTTGAGTTTTAAAATTTCTTCTTTTTTGTTCAAGCTCTGCTGGTGTTTGTGGATTTCAATGGCTTCCCTGTTCAGTCTAACTAAATGTAATACTTTCCAAAGGTAATCAGGACCAAAAGTATTCAGGACCAGGTATTCAGAATCTATCCTTCACATTCAGTTCTGGATATATATTCTTTAAAAATTGCCAGCACAAGAGTCCCAGCCTTGATTTGAACCTTCACATGGGGTAGGGGTTTTTAGCGGTATTACTACTTAACTCCTATGCCCATCCAAATGCTGGAACTAATGACTGCAGTTTGCATTAAGATGGATCATTGAAACTAACTAAATCTTATTTTGGAATGCACACTGTAGGCACCAATGTGCCCCCCCCCCCCCCAAATAGCAAGCCAAGAGAAAATTCCCCACCTATCACACTAGGATCCCAGACCAGATTATGGGACAGTGACAACTGATTTATGAATTTTTAAAATGGCACTCAGTGCACTCAGAATTAGAGTGATGGATTGGGATGGAGTTCTGTAAATCTACAAAAAGTACAGAGAACACTTCTGATAGCTCCCATGTTTTACTAGTAATCTTTACTGACATGGAGGTGATGCCATTAAGAATACGACTTTGTTGGGTCATTATAAAAGGACATAGAAGAAGTGGGTTGTATAAGGCCTAAGTGAAATAGTTGACAGTGTTAATTTTGGAGTTGTCATTAAAAAAAAATAAACACCTTTGTTTCTTCTCCATTTGACACAATAATTAATAACTGTGTGGCATCAAGTCAGTTCTGACTTATGGTGACCCTTTCCAGGTTTTCTAGGTAGAGAATACACAGAAGTGGTTTACTTTCTTCTGGGGGTGCACTGGGACTGTGCAGCTTGCTTACGATGGCACAGGCTGACTCTACTCTCTGGAGGTACACTGCAGAATTCTATTCCCAACCTCTGGCTCCTCAGCCAGATATCTAAACCACTAAGCTATCCAGCCAACTCCATTTGACATACATTTTACAATTTCTTGTTTGAATGGCACCTGTTTTCTAATAACATTCCAACAGGAAATTGAATCAGCATCTTTTCATTTGCTACAATACAAGTGCAGCACATTAGATTAGACTTTGATCAATTCACTTAATTATAATACAGTAGATATATAATATTGCCACACAGAATCTCATACTTACATTTTTCTATTAGCAAGATGTTTCTCCAAGAGCTGACAAGTATCCTTTTCAAAGTTACACTGTACCTGTTCTCTGTAAATAGTTCTAATTCTCTCTAGAGCTTTTACTCTGGGTAGCTTAATCAATTCTCATATATGTTGCTAATCATATTAAGTGCTGTGAATGAGTTAGTTATTCTTTCTGACTGAAAATACCAAACATCAACTCTGCAAGAACTGCTCTAGAATTCTTACAACTAAAGCACTTTTTCTGCAAAGTCAATATCCGTGCAAGGTTTTTTTTTTATAAATGTAATTAATAATGCTCCCATGGTGCTTCATCTATATTTCTCTTTTTTCAACACATCACAGGAATAGTCTCATATTTCATACAGCCCATCAAATCATTGATTTTGCAGTTTTTCTGAGAAGGTTACCATGTACTTCACTCTTTGAAAGAAAGCAGAATGGTCTTCTTTAAATAAACTTGTTCATTAATACAAATTTAAACATTAATTATAAGTTCATAATATGGCAAATATTAGAGCATCCTTCAATTGTAGTAACAGTCAGAAGGGAAAAAGAGATGCTGGTGTAGACATGCACCATGTTTTTCCAAAATTACATTAAATATGAGCTTAGCCACAGAGCATACAGTTCTTAAAATAAATAAACTGAAACAAGTTGTGATTTTAAATTTTGCAAATATTCCCCTTTGTGTGAATTATGGGGGACAGGAAGAAAGCCAGTAGAGCAGAATAGTCACATTCCTCCCCCTCTTTTCTCTAGTCTCAGTCATTCATTAAAGATCCCTAATTTTACCCTTGCCTCCATCATTTGGAGGTGCATAATGTAGTGTATGCTATTTATTTTGTGAACTATGTTACTCCAACTAGCCAGGGAGAGTCTTTGAGTGTATTTACTAATGGAGGCTGTGACTCCTTCAGTTTTAATCCTAACTTTAAAGAAACAGTCCAAGGTGCTGAACCTATTTTGGATGTACTGGATAGTTTCCTATAAATTTAAGACTAAACAATCCAGAGACAATCCACTGGGCCACTGTCATTGCCTGGGTCACTGATAGGAAGGAAGGAAGGAAGGAAGGAAGGAAGGAAGGAAGGAAGGAAGGAAGGAAGGAAGGAAGGAAGGAAGGAAGGAAGGAAGACCATCATCCTTCATTGGTGTCTGCTCTACAAAGTTATAGCTGTAGAGTTTGACTGTCAATTTTCCAAGGCTTTATTCTAGAGAATCCTTGGATTTGTAGTCTGTCTAGGAGTTTAGAGTCCTATGCTTGAAAGTTCTAGTGTGTTCTGGGTACTTTCCTAAATCCATTTAGTTGGCATGCCAGATTTCCAAGAATGTCAGAACAAACAATCAAAACACTGGTAGACCGTGCAAATCGGAACTGTGAAGCTCAATTTCTCAGCACCGAACTCAACCATCTGAATTGGGCCCTACAGGCAAATGGCTATTCCAAGAATGAAATCACAAGAGCCATCAAACCAAGAAAACAACACCAGACTGAAGAGGAAAAACAGTCACTCACAAATAAAGTATTTCTGCCATGCATCAAAGGGGTCACGGACCGCATGGGGAAACTTTTGAAAAAACACAACCTACAAACAGTATTCAGGCCCACCACAAAAATACAACAAATGTTACGGTCAGCAAAGGACAAAAGGGAACCCCTCACCACTGCAGGACTATACCAGATACTTTGCAGTTGTGGCCAGGTATTTATTGGAACCACAAAACGCAGCATTCACACCAGAATCAAAGAACATGAGAGACACTGCAGACTAAAACAACCAGAAAAATCGGCAGTAGCTGAACATGCCCTAAAACAAGCTGGACATGAAATTCTATTTCAAAATACTGAAGTACTGGACAATACCAGCAATCATTATGTTAGACTCCACAGGGAAGCCATTGAAATCCACAAACACCAACAGAGCTTCAACAAAAAAAGAAGAAAGTCTAAAACTCAACAAAGCCTGGCTCCCAGCACTGAAAAATGCAGCCTGCAAAAGGTCAACGAACTCTACCCAGCCACAAGGACCAGTGATCACTGCACACAAAAGACCAGCTAACAACACCCATCAGTCACAGTGACAGATCATCTCTCCCCCTTCTCACAACAATACACCCACAACAACAAAAAAACATGCTGATCACCATTATCACTCAATCTCCAAAAAGGACAAAAGCTGATCCCACAGCTATAAATACTCAACTATCCAACAAACTGCACCAGAGCACAGAGTTCTGACTCCTGTCCTCTGAAGATGCCGGCTACAGAAACTGGCGAAACGTTAGGAAGAAAAACCTTAAGAACACGGCCAAACAGCCCGGAAAACCCACAACAACCAAACAATTATGAGTTTGTGTTTTCCTTTTATTGCTTCTTATTTTAAAAGGTATGAAGGTTTTTTCTGTTTTTGTTTTGTTTTAGTTTAGTTTTTTTGCTATTGTTGGTCCACTCATATCAGTCTATGAATCTTGATGCCTCCACAGGCTATTGTTCCAGCTTCTCTGAACCTTTATGTGCCACAACCTTGTTCTGCCCTTTCTCTCTAAGCTCTTTATGCCCTTGCTCTAGAAGCCTAAACATCCCACACTGAAACTGCAATGGTTTAATCCTGAAATGGCAAGCACTTTCTCAAGCTGTTATACACTGATTTTAAGGAACGCTATACAGCTATTCACAAATGTGGCATGCATATCTTGTTATTGTTTGTTGAACCTTTGAAAGTGAACAAGCAGCAACCACAATCAAGTTGGCAGCATACGGAGAAACTAATGGGGGCTACTGCTCTTTTAAAAGTGTTTGCCTTTGCCCATGTGCTGTACACAGACAGGAACATTTATTTTATTTATTTATTAGTTACATTTCTGTCCTATCCATCTAGTGGCCAGACACTATTCTGGGCAGCTCACAGCAATTAAAAAACACAACTACCCACCCCAAGCCACAAAGACATAAATAATGAGATCCAAACCATAACAGGAATAACCCAAAATATAAAATAAACCTAGAGGCAATGGCAAATCAGGATCAATATCCAATTCATGGACCCATGAGGATGTCAAAGGGGTAGGATGTTTCTTAAGGCCTCTTCAAACAATCCGGTTTTTACCTGTTTACTAAAGGCCAGAAGGGAGGGAGCCCGGTGTATATCCATAGACAATACATTCCATGGCGCTGTGGCCACCACTGAGAAGGCCTAGTTCCTGGTGGTAGTTTTCTGGGTGTCTCTAGGGGTGACCACTCATGACCCCGAAACCTGGCTGCACCAGGTGGCCCGGAGGAAAGTCTTAGGGAAAGACACTCCATCAGTTCATGAGGTAACGTAATGCTGGATTCGGTCAAAGACCTATAGGTCCTATATAGTCCAGCATGCTCTTTGCACCATGGCCAGCCAGATTCCTATGGGAAACACATGAATGCGATGGAAGTATAAAAGCACCTTGCCCCTCCTGCTCCCTAGCAACAGCTGTACAGAAGCATACTGGCTCAGTTACTGGAGCAGATATATAGACATCCTGGCTGTCAAGTAATATTAATAGGCTTAATTTCCAATCCTCTTTTCAAGTCATTCACAGGGCACCCCTCGTTAGATTTTGTAGTAGCAAATTCCACAATTTAACTATGCACTCTTTCAAAGCAGAAATGATCAGGACCTGAAGTCCTAGAAACCTAGCTCTAAGCCAGGTTTTTTTCAAAGGCAGCAATGCAGTTTTCGCATTCCTTATGGAGATGATAGCCTGCAGAGCCCTATTCAAACAGGGTGCCCTGTACTTTTTAGGAAAGATGACTGTAGAATGAAGAATGGTTGCTCACGGCACACATTATCTATTTCTGCAATTAGCATAGAAATTTTTTTTCCTGCAGGATTTATTTGAAGCAGCAGTTTTCATGCCAAGGAAAAGTAACAATGTATCTTAGCTAGGCTTGGAAACACAACTGTGTCATAGCAAGGAGCCTGTTGAAATTCAGATTTAAAAGGCATCTTCTCACACCCTTGCGATTCCTTCCTGCTGCCCCCTGTGAGGCAACATTCAACATTTCCAATGTGTTTCTGGACCTTTCTCTATACAGACTAGTTCATGAAAGGGAAATTTTTAGACATCTTTGATTATGTCTAACCTTTAAAAAAAATTAAGAAGTCAAATAGTCTCTAAGGTAGCTTTTTCTTTGTGGTCAATTTCACTAATGTTGTGATTATGCGCTATCAAGGTACATCTGATTTGTAGTGACTCTAACAAGGTTTTCAAGGTATGTGATGTATTTAAGGAGCAAATTTCCATAACCAAGCGGGAATTTAAAGCTAGATTTCCTGAGTCTATCACTTTTATTTATTTGTTTGTTTGTTTGTTTGTTTGTTTATTTATGTATGTATGTATTTATTTATTTACTCAGTCTTTCACTTTAAAAAGGACCCAAGGTGGCTTATATCATTAAAAATACATTAAAACTAAAAACAGTAAGTTATTCAAATATTGAGGAAGAATTAGTAATTTATTAAAAATGTTAGGTAAAAGCATTACTAAAAACTAGAGATGGAAGCTTCGTATTCGTCTCCCGGGGGAGACAAATACAAAGCCTGCCACCACAGGTGGCCAGTCCAACTGCACCCTCCCCCCTCCCCCAACTTGGTGTCCACTTACCACTTGTGGTGCGGGGCACAAAGCCATCATTCTTCGTGCTGTGCCAGTCGTGGAAGTAGCCTGGCTGGGGCTTCCCCGCTTCCCTGTGCTGCTGACCAATCAGCAACTGAGCAGGGAGGCTTGTCATCCTGCCCCCGTGCTGGATTGGCCAGCAGCACAGGGGGGTGGGGAAACCCCAGCTGAACTACTTCCATGATTGGCACAGTGCGAAGGACAACAGCTGTGTGCACTGCACCACAAGTAGTAAGTGGAGGCTCCATTCAGGGGGGTGGGAGGGTCCAATCAGTTTGGCCATCTGTGGTGACAAGCTTTGTATTCGTCTCCCCAGGAGATGAATACGAAGCTCCCATCTCTACTAAAAACCGATTTACAAGCAACAAAATATAAACCACCCTGTTTTAAAACCTCTCCTAGCCAGGCAGTCACTCTATCCACAACGGGGGCCACAATAAAGGTCCCCTGGCATATTTGAAGGGGGCCACAGACTGGAAACAATTCTTCACACACCACCTGATAAGGTTCGTTATGTGGCTTATATAATCCTGATTTGGCCTATATTTCTGTCATATTTTGTTTATGGCTCTGGCCAAAAAAAAGGTTGAGAGTAGCTGCACTACAGCACATCCACAGTTTGCTTCATTGATAGTATCTCCAAAACACAAGATTAATGCAATATAAAATATTGATATGAATGAGAACATCCACATTTTGCACAAATTGCTGTCTTCTATTTATTTATTTTATTATTTCATCTAATTTCATTTGCTGCATTTACATATCACCTATCAAGTGACTTTCAATAAATTGTCCCATCTTTGAAGTGCTTTCTTTAAGGGTCCATTTTGTGAATGTGCACATATACATACGTGCGCACACACACACACACACACACACACACACACACACACACACACACACACACACACACACTTGCATGCATGCATGAATACATACTAGGCCCATGATTTTTGCTGATGATGATCTTGGTCCATTTTCAAACATACAGCTTGTATTGTGTAAAAAATTCTAATCAGTTACAGTGGGCAATGTATGGACTCAGTCAAACATGCATCGTACAGTGTGGGAAACAGTTCAGTGGGCAAAATGAAGGAAGAATGCTACAGCTAAATGTTCCTGAAACATCGCCTGAGAGTTTATGTGATAAAATGTGATGTGACTTTCCTGAGGAGAAAATCTAATATAATACAGTGTTTCCATCTTATTAACAAACATCATAAAGTATTAGATTTTCATAAAATGCATTAATGGCTAGGCAGACATTGATAAGTATTGTATTACTTTAAGTTCCGTTTGGATCAAATACACAGCAAAATGAAAAACCATAGATAGTGTGTTTACATCTTTACAAATTGGATTTCCACCATTTATCCTTGACCTGAAAATTTAAAATTGGCTTTGCAGTATATTCCAGATGAAAGGATGAGTTAAAATCAATGGGTGAAATCTTTGTATCTGTATTTCCCACACTGGTTATGGCAAAATCCATTTTCTACTCACAGGAGAAAATTAAGAGTCAAAGGTTACAGCTTACAACGTATATTTTGTTACAAAAATTTTTTTCACAACCATGTAGTGTACAGAGCAGTGTTACAAAGAATGGCCAGGAATCTGTTGCCTTTGTTCCCTGTATATCATGAAGGAGCTACTATCTGGAAAAGCTTCCTCCTCTGCCTAATGGTAGGGCTGGTGCTAATTCAAAGGGGCCTTCATCCATATACCTCTAACTATTACAATTTAAATCATGTTGTTGTTTCATTTTGGAGACTATTTTGAAATGAAAAAAGTTAAGAGGATTTTTTTTTTAAAAAACCCTTTAAACATAACTGTTTTCTTTGCTCTTGGTGCTTTCTGGAGACCCAACTTCATAGTACAATCCTATACATTTCCACTCAGAAGTCTCGAGTTCAATGTGACATCTTTGCTTGAAAGGGAAAATGTATAAATGGATCCACCTACCCACCCCAGCTAAAATGTAATAATAAGTCGCAACCAGTGTAGGCCCACTGAATGAATGGAACTTACATAGATGTTTACCCATCAATCCCCACTGAGTCAATGAGCCTATTTTTAGTTGAAGCTTACTGTGGTTCTTCGCCTGTGTGTGCATGCATTAGTGTATATGTAGTTTATTATTTATTTATTTTTTTATTTATTGTATTTTTACCCCGCCTATCTGGTCAGACGACCACTCTGTTTACCATTTCCTCTTTGAAGTGTAATCCTAACTCAAAGTGCACAGGCTGTAGGCTATTAGGAGTAGGCAGAATTCTGTTCTCCTGTCAGAATTCTCCTTATGGTGGCAGAAAAGTTCTTGATCTAGCAGAACCTCCTTCTCCTGGACAATCTCAGAGATCTACTAGCTGAGGAATCTGCCAGTAGAAGAGTTTTAACAGTTGAGATCTGATAGCAAAGACTGAGAGAGAGAGAGAGAGAGAGAGAGAGAGAGAGAAGGACCCAAGTTATGCTGGATGCACCCCTAGACTGTGAAGGTTTGAATTCAGCACCGCATCAACTGATCTATTGACAACTCAACAGGAACTCAGCCCTCTTAGGTAGTTAGGATTACTCTCTTATGCAGCATTGGTTTTGGATCCTGACTTCAGTCATGCATAGATGCGGATGTCCTGCTTTTCTTGGCATACTGCAGACTTTGCCTTAGTGGTGTCTCAATAGCCCTATTGAGCACCATAGCCCTATGCTCAGGACTACATACTAAACTGTTCAGCTTATATGCCATAGCTTTGAGAAACACTTCCTTTTCATCTGGACAGGATAAGGTCTAGAAAGGCTTGGTGTTTTCTACATTCTTTTAAACACTAAGAAATAACAAATTCTTGAATGAATTCAGGTTTCCTTCTCAATGATAGGAACACTATATCAATCATGTTGTGTGTTAAAAAGCTATAATGATTTATGATCATTTATCATCTGACAGTTTCATTTGTTCCTTTGAATTATCTGTGATTTGCAGCAAACTAAAATCTTCAGTGGCTGGATGAGTAAAGGAATGGCTGTTCTACTTTGCATGGGCAACTTATGGAACTTGGATTCATTTTACAGTTCTGCAAGAGTCCTCTTGTTCAATGCAAAGTGATGCAAATAGGTAAGAATCTGACTGGCATCACTCCAGTCTAGGCTTCCATCATTGGAATCAAAAAGAAACAATTTTTCATAGTACTTTTTCATTCATCCAAGCTCCCAGAACAAAATCTGGTCCGGAATTATTGGCAGACTTTTTGGAACCTCATGAGAAGTGGAGCAAGGGAGTGCAAGACAGAGGAGGTGTTCCTTGGGATACTACGCAAGTGTTGTGTGGTGTTGTGAAAATCATATACCTCTGGCTACATCAGCCTTGTATTGCAGGTACAATCTATATACATGTGGAAGTTTGCAAATCTTCCTGAAGGTGGTCTGGTGCAGGGGAGGTATGACTCACTTAGATCAATGGGAATACTTATGTGCAAAATAGTACACTTGCATCTTTCTGATAAAAAGATCAAAAACAGAACAGTCATGAAAACATCTTTTTGTTATAGGGAAGGATTGTGTAGCCTGTGTGATGCATGCAGTGCAATAGCCCCCCAAGTCCTCATAGTAGCAGCTGCCTATCATATTGCCTTGAAATGGGCAGAATTATTCATTGTAAGGCTGTTTCAAGGGGAGAAGCATCTGGAAAAGGCCTGAAATAGCTCTGCCTCAATTCATTTATTTAAAATATTTTTATCCTGCCATTCTCCTTAAAAAAGACCCAAGGCAGCTTACATCATTAAAAGACATTATTTAAAGCTAAAAGCAGTAACTATATAAATACTAAAAAGGATCAAACAAATACCATGCTTAAAAACAGTAAATAAAAGTAACAACAAAAACACATTCAAAGCAACAAGGCACAACCATCCATTAAAAAACCGCACTCAGGCAGCCAGTCACAAAGGGAAAGATTAGATTAGATTAGGTTAGGTTAGATTAGATTAGATTAGATTGGGTAAAAGCAGTGCTAAAATAGATTTAAAAGCAGCAAAAATACAAACCTACAAAAATAAAAACCATCCTATTTTTTAACCCAACTCTCAGACAGCCAGTCACTAAGGGAAAGCCTGCTTGAAGAGAAAAGTCTTTGCCTGCTTGCAGAAGGACAGCAAAGATGGGGCCATTCTAGCCTCCTGTGGGAGGGAGTTCCAGAGTCTGAGAGCAGCGACAGAGAAGGCCCTCTCCTGTGTCCCCATCAAACACAGCTGTGAAGGTGGTGGGACTGAAAGAAAGGCTTCCCCTGATGATCTTAACACACAGGCAAGCTCATAACGGAAGACCTTGAGAAAGCTTCAACCCAATGCATCTGCCTTTCTAGTTTTGAAAAAAGGGCAGCTGTGGCCCACAGAGATCCCAGGGGAGTAAAGAGGCTTGCAGACCTTCTGCAGCTTCCCATTGCTGCATTCCAAGCTGGACAGATCCCATCACAATGGAATTATTTTACCAGTATCAGAGAGGCAGTATATATGGGAAGCACACGACACTTCAGTTGCAACTCCTCTCACCTCTTAGCATTGGCTATTTTGGCTAAAGAATGGCAGTCAAACATAGGCGAGGGCTAGACATGGGGATGAATATAAAAACGAATCAGGATATTCGTTAAATATCCCTGATTTGTCAGATATTCATTGCTTCGTATTCTTGGGGTCCAGAGACCCCAAGGAATACGAAACAATGAATATAACCCTTTTATATTCGTCCCTTCATTCCCCATCTGCTTATGCCCCCGCAGATCAGCTGTTCCTTGGGGGTATAAGCAGAGAGGGATTTTCTCTTCAGGCGGCCTTTTGCTAAGCCGTAAAAGGAGGGGGAAAGGGATCAAATCAATCTTGCAGCGCTTTGATCCCTTTTCCCCTCCTCTTGCTAAGCCCCACATGGAGCTTAGCAAGAAGGGGGAAAGCAGGGATCAAAGCAATTCTGCAGCGCTTTGATCCCCTTTCCCTTCCTCTTTCTAAGCCCCATGCAGGACTTAGCAAAAGGAGAGGGAAAGGGATCAAAGCAATCCCACAACCTCGGCTGCACAATCACTTTGATCCCTGCTTTCCCTCTTCTTGCTATGCCCTGGGGCATAGCAACAGGAGGGAAAGCAAAAGAAAAAAGACCCGATGAATGACGAATTGATTCGTTGTTTGTCGGGTCACTGGGGGGCAATTTGTGGTTCCTAATCTAGTCTATGAAGCAGGTGCTTCATCCCCATCTCTAGTGAGGGCACAATTAAGTGGTTGTGTTAATGAAAGCAAGCAATTTGTTCAGACTTCCACTGTTATTGATCTCGAGTAGAGATGGGGACGAATCACCATTTTGGCGATTCTTCCTGCTTCGTGATCTGTCAAAGTTGACGAAGCACAAAGCTCCTCCCCATGAACCGACAAATCACGAATCGATTTGTCAGTTCGTTGGTTGTTTTTTTTTAGATAGCCAGAGGCTGTTTTAAAAAAAATAGCTGACCCCCACCCCCACAGCCTATCCCCCATTCCCTTCCCCTACCTACCTTAGCTGCTGCCACATCCTCCACCACCCAGCGCCACTGTCACCCATTGCCGCCCGCTGCCGCCACCATTTATTTTATTTCTTTATTTTATTTATATCCCGCCCATCTAGACCGAAGTCTACTCTGGGCGAGTAGACACCATCCATCACTGCCCGCTATGGTGGCCTCTGCAGCCACGGCCTGCTGTAAGGGACACTGGCTGTCCTTTGCAAAGATGGCGGCTGAGGCTTCTTTTAGGGCAGGGAAGCTGCAGCCACCATCTTTGCAAAGGGCAGCCTGGATTCCCTTAAGGCAGGCTAAGGGAATCCAGGCTGCCCTTTGAAAAGATAAAATGATCCCTTTAAAAAAAAATCCCCTTGGTCAACAGGTCATTTAAAGGGAAGCCTGCCTGAAGAGAAAGGCCTGTTTGCTTGCAGAAGGACAGCAAAGATGAGGCCAGCCTGGCTTCTCATGGGAGGGAATTCCAAAATCTGGGAGTAGCAGCACAGAATGCCCTCTCCCGTGTCCCTCCCAAACGCACCTGTGAGTGTGGTGGGACTGAGAAATCATCTCATGATGATCTTAATGCCCAGGTAGGCTCATAAAGGGAGATGCAGTCTTTTAGATAACTTGGACCCCAGCCATTTAGGGCTTTATAGGTTAAAACCAGCACTTTGATTTGTACCTAGAAACAGATTGGCAGCCAGTAGAGTTGCTGTAACTGGGAAGTTGCTTATATAATAAGTGGATGCCTATGAGGATAGCATCTCTATGGACTAACCGGGACTCTTTGAGAAGCAGGAGCTTTGGTTGCTCAGGTATGTGTTTACCTAGATTTCAGCATACACATCATTTTACAGGCAACCATCTGTATTTCCACAGAGCACTTTGCTGCTACCACTTCTTCTTCTTTATGCATTCTGTGATTGGCTGTAAGGTTCTCCATGTGGATCATGAGCGATCACTCTTAGGTACTTCTGTTTTATTTTTGCAAGCCATCTTCCAAAAATGCATTCCCAATATAAGACTTAACAGCTTGCTTTGCCAGAAGCAGATTCAAGAAAGCCTTTTTGATCTCTTTCCATTTATTCTTGTTACAGAATCTTTTGTAGATATGCTTTAAATCTTCCCTTGAGTCAAATTAAAGGAAAATTCTAGACTGAGATCTGGTGCCCAATTTTTATAAATTCCTGCTATGGTCGTCTAATCCTGTACACTAAAGCTTATCTCTTCCAACACATTTGGGAAACTCAGGTTTATTGTATCATCAAAGTCCCAGGACAAAATATGCATATAATCCTATAAATAAACATTTGCAGAACAAACCATCCCAGTTTTTAACTGGGAGAAACTGTTAAAATTATCAACTGCCCGGCAGTTGAGCACATCTTTTAGTGCTTTAAAAATTGTTATAAGCTTTCATGTTGCTTCTGATGAAATCACCAAAGCAACCTGACAGTCGGATGCAGACTGACAGCACTTTTCCCACCTTTTAGTAGCAATCTCTGATTATTTTGGTGGTGGTGTTTTGCTATTTCTCTCCTATGTGTTGGCTTCTGTGAATGTACAGAGAGATGACAGGAAGGATCAGAGCTTCAGCTGAACTAGCGTCTGGAGGTCTCAACAGTGCTACTTGAAATGTTCATGTTTATGCTACATTAATAATGTAGGCTCTGTATATCCTGTCTTTAAAGTAAAATATGGTTCCTTACAATGCAATGTACAAAGGCATATGGGGGTGGGGAGCCTTTCTTTGAAAGTCATTGGAATATCTTATTAGGGCATCTAGTCACATTTATATGATTCTCCAGCCTTTAGGAAACACTTCTGTTTTTCAAACATTTGAGAGCACTGATGCTTTTTCATAATCTAACCTGGAGATATGGAATACACAGACAGCTGGTAACACTGAAAGAGGGAGTTATGATATTAATGCCACAGTTCTATGAATGTACACCTACAAGTCCATAAGCTGCCTTGGAAATGATAGTGAACTCAGAGTCAACATGCTAAGGACTGCATTGTAAAAATAGAACAGCTGTAGAGATGGATCAGGGCAAACACTGGTATTTTGAGTCTACCTGCCCTAGATAATTATAACAGGTTCATTCCACTCCCATGACTGCATCCTATGGCATCCTGGGATCTCTCGTGTGATAAGGTACTTGGGATTCTCACCTGTAGTTCAAGAGTTGGCACTTGAGCTCCCTGGCAGACAATTCTACATACCAAATTACACATCCTAGGGCTCTGGCCATTGGCCTTGGTGCTCCTCAGGGTTCTATTTTTTCCCCTCTCATACATCTACATGTAGCTTGCCCAGCCACATCACTGAATTCCATGCATAGAACATGATGACTGTAGTGGGTGCCAGCAAGCTTCCATGTTAGACATGGAACAAGGCTCTAGATAATTGGGACCTCAGTCTCAGTGGAGTTTCCTGTTCTAGATGCCCACACACCAGTATTTATTTTACCAAAATATTTTACTACACCTTTCTCCTAAAAAAGGACCCAAGGCAGCTTACATAATTAAAAAGACAAATTAAAAACTAAAAACAATAATTTGTTTGAATAGTAAAAAGAGTGAAATAAACATTAAATTTATAATATTAGATAAAAGCGTTACTAAAATAGATTTAAAAGCAACAAAAATACAAACCTACAAAAATAAAAACCATCCCATTTTTAAAGCCCCCTCTCAGACAGCCAGTCACTAAGACTGCCTGAAGAGAATGCTCTTTGTCTGCTTGCAGAAGGACAGCAAAGATCAGGTCAATCTGGCCTCTTGTGGGAGAGAGTTCCAGAGTCTGGGAGCAAAGACAGAGAAGATCCTCTCCTGGGTCACAACCAAATGTACCTGTGAAGGTGGTAGGACTGAAAGAAAGGCTTCCCCTGATGATTTTAGCACACAGGCAAGCTCATAATGGGAGATGCATTCTTTGAGATAGCTTGGACCCAGCCGGAATATAAGTAAGATGTGTGTCACCATGGCCAGATCAGACATCTTCAGGAATGGGCATAGCTGGTGCACTAGTTTTAACTATACAGATGCACTCTTGGTTACTGCTGAAACCCGGGCATCCAGGTTCAGAGATGCATCCAGGAGCACACTCAAGCTGTGCACATGTGTTTTCAGGGGGAGTGTAACTCCATCCAGTAGAGGCTGAATCCCTGTTCCCTGATCTGCCTTTCGACTGACCAGGAGCACCTCTGTCTTGTCTGGATTAAGTTTCAGTTCATTTTCACTCACCCAGTCCATTAGTGACACTAGACACAGATCTAGAACCAAAACAGCTTCTTTGGATTGAAATGGAAAGGAGAGATAGAGTTGGGTAGCATCAATGTACTGATGACACTGAACCCCAGACTCCAATCAACCTCTCCCAATGATTTCAGAGTTGGGAGCAGCTGTATGGCCGTGTTCTGCCTTAATCAAATGAAGCCACTTTATTGGATCCAAGGAGGTAGCTTCAGTTATCAAGTTATCAGTTCAGAAGAATTATCTTTTTGTTCTATTTCTCAGCTACTTGTTTATATTGGAACTCCTAGAATCCTCCCATCAGTATCCTCTACTGGCAAAGGAATTCTGGGAGTTGTAGTCCTCTAAGTAGTGCATACAATATTAAAACAACAATAATCTTTGGACTGCAGAGCTGGAAGGGACCCCATGGATCATCAAGTCCAGCCCCCATCAAGGAGGCCCAGTGGGGGAATCGAACTCCCGACCTCTGGCTCCAGAGCCAGAGAACTAAACCACTGAGCAAAATATAGGTTTTCAAGTAGACTAGTGGTAACTGTTACACGGGACAGTTATGACAGCAACCAGATTCTGTAGAAAACAGTGGTCCTTCAATACAATGGACATTGAGTATTTTGGCAGATGCCAATTTACGCAGCAGCAAGATGCCATTTTTATACCCACTTGGCAGCTTGTAGTTGTTCATTAAAGGAGTAAAATTAAAATCACAGCTTAGCAAGAAACACTTGTAGTAGCCATGTAGGAAAATAATGAGGAAGTATGTGTGAGGCTAGTGGTGTGTATGTGTGTGGGGGTGGATTTATGTAAGAAACCATCAACATGTTTGCTTTCTAGTGAATGTTAGGAGACCTTTATCAATTTACACTCTCCTGAAGCCAAATAAAGGTTGTGTAGGCCAAAGCTTGGTGCTTGAGGAAAATTAAGCTGTTCCACCTTCTCTACTTTGCTACAGATAAATCAAGAATCACATAAAATCAGAGCATGAAAAATTGGGCTACCACATTCCAAATCCCCCAGGTAGGATGGACAGTGGCCACATTGCCTTGAACTGGTAGGCAAAAAAGGAAATATTTTAGGGGGGGGGGGGGAAGAAAGTGAAAAGTGATAAAAAGAAAAAGAAAAAAGCGCACTGCTTTCAGTGCACATGGCAATGCATCACCACCAGCTTCAACAGCATGCATATAAACGCACTGACCTTTTTCATCCTATATAAGTGCCATGCTTCAAGACAGCAAGAAACGTTCCCAGGGCTGCACAATGGACTAACATACCTAACAGCAAGTAGGAGAAGTCTGATCTAAAAGAAGAGTTAAGCATGCAGGGTAGCTTCAGGGTAGGCTAAAATATCCAGGAGCAATCTCTAGCACAGTCTGATTTATGGCGATACCTGCAGATTCTAATCCCTTTTGAAAATAACAAATATTGAGTAAATGCTAAACACATGTTTCAGGGCATAGCCTGATAGCAGATGATAACACAGCAACTTTACTAAAGATCTCCTGAGTGGGGGAAAATGTCTTTGAAATATGTTTTGTTCTTCTGAAAATAAGGAAGGCTATAAACATTTTAAAAAAAGTAAAAGTGAGGGGTGTGCCACATAGCTCTGTACCTTTGGGGTGGCAGTAGGTCATACACAGCTTGTGGACTGCATGAGGACCCTGGTCACCCATTTTTGCAACTGCTGCAGACTTCCTTAGTCCCTTGAAAAAAATTGTCCTAGTTAAAAGATGGAGACTTATGCTCCAGCAAGCAGGTTTCCAGACAGGGTTGTTTCTTAATTCAACAGCACAAAGGGAGGTAGGCATAGTTTTTTTTTTTTCTGATGCAGTTGCAAGCATGTTTACAGGTAAGATGGCTCTGGATTGAATATATGTATGGAACACATATATAGAATATATCAGGTAGCCCAGTTCTTGCCACTGGCTGTGACAATATTGTATTTTAAGTCCTTTAGAACATGTTGTGCACCCGCATTAAATAGATTCCATGGAGAGGCAATGGATTGTTGATTTCCTTCACCCTTTACAAGATAAACAATAATGAAATGGACCTTTTGTTCACAAAAAGAGATACTGCTTAGTTCTGTTTTGACAAGTGCTTCTTTGAAAAATGTGTGCTTTAAAAGAAACTTGTGAACTTTGCTAGTTTATTTATATGAGTTATTTCAGCTTGTTCTCTGGAAACACTGGGGAAAATGGCTTTCTGCATTTTCAACAAGACAGCATTAGTGACGAAGCTAGTGGTGATGCATTGTCATGTGCACTGAAGAGTGTGAAAACATAACGAGTCACTGATAAGTATCCCTAGGACTGTATCCTCATTATTTTAATGTTCTGTTCCATAATCACTTTGAATTTCCCCCTATTAAGCTACTTAACTAACAAAGCAATAAATACTGAAATAAACACTTGTTTGTTTTTTGCACTGCAAAATGGAATGGGAAAAAACAGTTGTTAATTGATGTCAGCAAGCACCAGTGATCTTCCATTTTGTCCCATCACATTGACTCAAGTTCTCTTCACGTGTCTCATAATCTCATGTTGTGAGTGTGCTTAGACCAGAGTGCCAAGCCCCAAAGAACTTTGGATTTCTGAAAAATCTGGGTTGTTGCTAATACGTAGAGACTACATGTGAACAGGATCCTTCTCTAATTTAAGAGTCCTTGCTTTGATCTTGGGTTGTGCACTACTTGCTTGCAATGAGACAAGTCATGCACAACCGAAAATTGAAGCAGAGACTCTTTAATTATGTGCAATTTGCTACTGACTACACCTGCTACACCAGTGCAACCATGCATCAGGATACTGGCCAGTATATTATTGCAAACTATTGTAAGGCAAACTATTTTGAGAGTGATTTGATGTTGAAGGAACAATTGAAAGCCACTAGAGTTACAGAAGACCTGTTCCTCATTTATTGATTGATGGATTGATCCAGCATTTTTGGTTCTTTTCCTTGGGTAGGGTCTGATTATGGGGAGTCTCACAACAAGCATTTGCATTTGCATTTTTACTGCTATACAATGGCTAAGTAGAAAGGAGTAATCCCTGGGCAGTTACACAAGAGAAGAAACTGCAACGTGGCCCTTATTATCAATCTCCACTGCTATTGCCCCTTGTAGGCGTATAGTTCTTTTGTACAAAGCTTCTTTGTACATTCTTTTCACTTCCAACAACTTCACTGCAACTTTGTTTTGGGTCTATTAATAATATGCCCTTTCAGTGTATGTTTTGATGGGACTGAGCAACTCTGAACCAGTTAGTTCCCAATGCTTCTGAGTAACTAGTGACTTCAATCTGACCTAAACTACAGCCATAGGAATAGAGAGGAAATCTTTTGTAATACTTTCAAACGCTCATTTCATAGAAGCTCTTTAAAGGACACCTTTGATGTATGGGCTTCAGGTTAACAGATTTCTTTCATTTTTTGTGAACAGACTTTTATTGTTGTGTGAATTCAAAGTGGATGAAGGAATGCCATAGAATAAAGCAACTTTGCATTTTTGAGCTTGATGTTCAGAAATTTAAGCAGCCAAATTCAGCCATGAATAGCACTAAGTATAAACTTCAGCACTGCAGACAGAATGTTTGTTTTTAAAAAGATGGATACTATTATATGAATGTGTCTCAAATCATATAACATGATAGGATAGGATGTTATACCTGTAACACTCATGGCATATATATCCATATGTAGCAAATGTACTTGACTTGTGCTCACTATGAAGCAATCAAAGAAAGTTATGTGTTCACATCAAGACAGCGCTGGGAGGCCAGACTTATAGCTGAATAAATATCAATTTATTTAATTCATTTATATTATTTTATGCCACCTTTCTCGCTATAGGGAACCCAAGGTGGCGCACAACAACTAAAACTAAAACTCTCACCTCTCCAGGGATCCTGTTCACATTCTCAGGCTACACAGGTTGAAATGTATTCATTATAACAAGAGAAGCCAAAGTTGCATAAACAGGACCCGCATCAACTATAGCATCTAAGTCAGAGTGGATCTGAGCAACTTTCTCTGCAAATTCCAACTGCAATAGAGATTTTATTGCACAGGGTGGATGGGCACGGGCATAACATGTTTTGGATCCATTTGGGCTTCTTGGCTTGCCATTATCTACCAACAATGCCCACATGTGGTGAGAGCAAATTAACTAAATTCTAATATTCTAAATTATACTCATTTGGTAGAGGGATCATAGCTTAGGAGACCTGCACATGCTCCAAATATGGAAGGTCAGAGTTTAAATCCCTGTCATCTCCAGTTAAAAGACTCTGCCCACACTGGAAGAAGAAATAAAAGAGCAAGTGTTCATTCCTCTTAACTATCCAAAGCATTCTAGCTTTTTAGGTATTTTTAGCTGTGTTCACATGCCACTGGAGTGATAATGGTGTATAAAGTGAAAATAGTATGAACAGTATGCACTAATAGCATGTAATGACCTTTTGCAGGGTATATTTTTGATCTTAGGCTTTGTGGAGGACATGGAATGCTAGAACATTCTTCTGTTATTCTAGTTTATGAATAACAGTTGCATAAATCTGTTCCAAAGCTGAATATGGAAATACTGGAACGCAAACAGTATTTTATGAGGACTGAGTAAGTCAAAATGATACATTGTAAAATGTTGGAAACAGTGCAGAAAAGTGTGCGTGCGTGCGTGCGTGCGTGCGTGCGTGCGTGCGTGCGTGCGTGCGTGCGTGTGTGTGTGTGTGTGTGTGTGTGTGTGTGTGTGATCCTTTGCTGGAGAGGCGATGCCTGAGAGAAAAAAACATAAGAATTTCAGGACAAGAAAGTATTTTGTATTGTTGTTTTAAAGGACATGTTTTCAATTTTTCCCCAGTAAACAAAATTGGAAACTGGTGAAAACAGAAAAAATACTATGGTAAAACATTATCTCTTTCACAATGAGTGGAATACTTTTTTACTCCTTCAGAATGCCAGAAATTACATAGTATTGCTCATAGGTGCTGCTATCTTCATGAGAGAGTGTACAGGGTAACCTTCTCTGCTTGCAGACTGCTGCTCACCATCTTTTGGTGACTTTTGTTGTAGTTTGGTAGAGACTAGAGATGTGCACCAACCCCCAGTTTGACGGTTTGTGGCTTTTTGGCTGGACAGGTGTTTAGCAAGCCCCACCTCCTCCAACAAGTTCCCACTCAGAGGCAGTGCCCTGGCTTCCCTGCCCTGCCTTCTCCAGATGCTACCTCAGAGTGGGCACTGGCTGGAGGAGGCAGGGCTGGGAAGCACCAAAAACCAGTCTGACCAAAAACAAACTGGCACAAACCACCAAATCGTCGATTCATGCCCATCTTTAGTAGAGACAGATACAATAAAAGTAGAACAGTATCTGTCGAGATAATATCTTGTGTTGTTATGTGCTGTCAACTTATAGCAACCCTAATGGGGCTTTCGAGGTAAGTGAGATATTTAAGGAGTGGTCTTACAATTTCCACTCCCCCAGTGAGTTTCTCTGGCTGAGAAAGAATTCATACCCTGGTCTCCAGATTCCTAGTCCATCACTCAATCAGCTACACCACATTTGCTATTTTATAGCTATGTAGAAATAGTTCTCTCCCTTACTTGTGTGGACCATTTCACCTAATTTCTCCAAGGCAATGAAAAATTCTCCAGCACGTTTAGATGGGATTCACCATTAGCAGTAATTATAGTATTACTTTGTTATTTTTCTCCCAAATTTTTTTGGGTTTTGCCCTGTCACTGCAAGTAAGAGATGGCACTTGTGTTTGGAGTCTGACCACCTTTCTGCTTCTTCCACAGTGCCTTCTATCTACCATAATTTAAGATGATAGTTCAAAAACCCATGTGCATGTGTGCGCATACACGTAAGTGTTCTCAGAGCCATGTGAAGAAATTCTGAGTTGAGTTTGTTAGATTTCCATCATCTTTCATATTAAATTTGTTTCATTTCTGTTATTTCTTGAGGAAAATCACATTTTATTAACTTTGTGAAAAACTATTTGTGCTTGTTTTTAAATGGAAAAAATATTTGGCTTTTCTGTGCATTTAATTTTAAATTACAAACAGAAACTAGTATTCTGTTGCCTAAATGCAGAGCGAAAAGAAATGTATGCACTCTCCTGTCTCTAGCAGGTTCCTTCCCTGTTGCATGACTACTTGAGTGACTAATCTCACAACCAGGACGAGAGCAGGCATGTGACAAAGTCAGGAGGGGATGTTTACGTAATTTCAGCATTTAGGCAATGAGACATGAGCTTGAATTTTCTGTCAAAAGTGGGGGTTTGGTGATAGCAGAGGAGATGTGGGGAAGTGTGAAGATTTACCAAAAATCAAAAAGGGGGTGCCTGTCTCATTGTCAGGTTCCTTTTTTTTTTTTAAAGGTGATATTTTCCAGCTCACTCTTAACACTGAAAGTGACCAAAGTTGTTGCATCAGATTTTTATTTCTGTTACATATTCCTTGTAATAGCTACCCAAACATCCTGAAAAGGTCTCATGAGAGGATTTCCCTTATTACATCTTCCCCTGAAATAAATAGGAAGTTGTGAGGGGTGGGGGCAAGTGTGAGCTGCCAACTGTCACACAGAAGACTTGGCAATAAAAGACAAGATATACACACAAACTCCTCCATCAAGATAGCAGTGAGGTAACCATAACAACGCTGGACATGACCTGGGAAGATTTTCTTGACATTTCTCAGTTTTGGGAAACTATTTTTGAAGGAAATTTCTTTTACTATAAAATTGACTGAGATGGTTGAAATTTTCACGAGAGAAATTTTTGACACAGCACTGCCATTTTATTATGGAAACATTTTCATTGGTTCCCTACTTCTCAAATAGCAAAAATACTCACATGCTTTGGTAGCACTGGATGCAGGAGTCTACTCTTTCTTTAGTATGGGATATATTCATTATTTTGCTTTTAATGGATTATGGACTTGTTATGCATTACTGCTCTGACTGGGTCCTTTGTAGTACTTGTGTTTATCATCTCTCAGAGTGGTATTTATTTCTTTTTAATATTTGTATACTTATTGTTTTAGTTTTAATATTGTCTTTTAATGATGTAATCTGCCTCTCTATATTCATTGTTGTTAGCTTTAAATATTGTCCATTAATGATGTAAACTACCACCGTATACTCATTGTTTTCAGTTTTAAATATTGTCGTTCAATAATGTAAGCCGCCTTCAGTCCTTTTTTATTAAAGAGAAAGACAGGGTAACAATATATTTAAATAAATAAATTCTTTTTTTAAAAGTTCCTCAATGTTCCAAATAGCACAATTTTGAGTGCTAATTAAGCTGTGAATGAACAATTCCTCGTTGATAAAACAATTACATAAGTTTAAATTTGATATGAAAATAAATATTGTGTATATTTCAATTTCCCCCCAAATTTCTGACCCCCTCCCACTTTCAAAGGTGGACATATGGGGGGGGGGGAACTTTGAAAGTTTCTGAAATTTTTCACCATAATTTCTTGACCTACTTTTAGTTTTTGAGCAGAGCTTAGAAAAGTAAATTTTTGGATTACATTTGCCAGAATCCTCCTGCCAGAGTAGGCACTGGCCATGCTGACTAGGGAACTTTATGAGTTGTAGTTTCTAAAAAGTAATTTTTTTCAGATTCATTTGTCGACCCAATTAGAGATGGGAAATTATCGTCACCATAGCTGGCCGGGCCCTTTGGACCCTCTCCCCAGAACTGGCCGGTCCACTTACTGCTCGCCACATGGCACACACAACTGTCATCATCCATGTTGCGCCAGTCATGGAAGTAGCCCGGCCAGAGCTGCCCCACCTCCCTGTGCTGCTGACCACTCAGCAGCTGAACAGGGAGACTTGTCATCCCACTTCTTTGCCAGAGTGGTCAGCAGCACAGGGGGGCCAGGACGGCACTGGTCAGGCTACTTCCATGATTGGCACAATGTGGACCATGACAACTGTGTGTGCTGCGCAGTGAATGGTAAGTGGACCGGCCGGTTCTGGACGGAGGGTCCAAAGGGCCTGGCCACCTGTGGTGGCGATATTGATATTCATCTTTCAGGGAGACAAATATGAATATCCCATCTCTAGACCCAACCCATTCTTTCAGACACATCCAGTTACCTGTAGTCTATCTCATTCCATCTCTCTCTCTCGCTCGCCCTCTCTCTCTCTCTCTCTCTCTCACACACACACACACACACAAAGAAAAATGTCTACAAAGGAAGCTAAAATGCAAATTAATTGAAAGACACAGTACCCCCTTCTGTTGTACAGCAAGTCAATTGCAATTTGTTTAAAATGAAGCCACAGAGCCACGACAGAAGTGTTTACTGGTTAAGTAGTAGGCATTGTATAACAGTAGCACTGATTTTACTTTAAAATAATAATGCACATTTTGTAAACTAAAAACTGTTCCTGTGCCTTTGTAGGAAACAGCAAGGCTATAGTAGGGAAGAAAGTACAAGAATTTTTTAATAGTATGTACAAACAGGTCATTGTATGGATACAATATCCCCTTCCCTAACATTTACTTCATAACAGCTAGTTACGTTCTACTCGCTTTTGAGCAGTATTTTTACTGCAGAAATCACTGCAGCTCTCCACAAATATGTGCAATTTTATTTGTTAAATGAAAGACAAACAATTGGGCAATGCTGTTTCCCCATTTCTATAAAATGTATTATTTAAATTTTGGTACTTTCCTGAGCATCAGTCTTGAAACCAGCTGGAAGATGTTTCTTGAGATCAATTAGTTTTGTAACAAAATGGTTAGTCATACACTTGACATATGCCAAAATATTAAAGGGTAACATTATGACAGGCTGAGTTCATACAGATCTTTACCTAAAAATGTACACTGTATCATCTGGGTACAGAGGCAAAGTATTGAAAGAAGAAAATAATAGAATAATAACAAAGTTCAAAGTTATTCAGAACTGCATCCTTAGCAGATGTAATATTTATGCAATCTGGACATGCCATACTATCTTATGCTATGGAGAGTCCCAACGTCAACACTATGGATGCAGTGAATATTTGAAAATTTTGTTGTGCTTGACGCATCCCATCAAAAGAACAGCAATCATCATAAGATATTTTTGTTTGCTCCTACACAAGCCATCTGCAAAACAATATCTTAAAAAAATGATACAAGGTTTCATTTTGCATGAAAAACCTTGTATTTTGTGCAAAATGCAAGGCTTGCTATGAAAAATACAAGTTTTTTGTGCACAAAATTGACAAATATCTCTCTCACTTCTAAATATGAGGCTCCTACGATATCCTCTTTGTGTAAGTTTTTTTTTTAAAAAAACAACCCTTTATTAGCATCATAAGATATCTCTCATTGAACCTTCAACTAACTTGAACAAAATGAAGCCAGTGAGAATAACAAGCCCAAACATCCACCTTGGTCTGTTCCATATAGAAGGGTTTCACAATTATGGTGAAGTATTTTGTTTTTACACTGGAAGTCCATCATTGAATTCTGCCCTTTGTCTGTGATGCTACCTGTTTCCTAACCCTTCCATTGAGCTCAGCTGTCTTATTATATCATTTTTTCCCCAGCATTTCCCCCCCAAACATATTTTACCACCATCCAGTCATGAATTAAGCATTCTGAATCAGTGTGTCAGAGGGGGAAGCATGATATCCCCTGGAAAACCTTTGCCTTGTGCAAAGAGTTTACCCGGATAGTGCAAACAGTCCAGTTCAGAAAGTTGCTCTCCATGTGTACAATGGGAGAGGTAAATTCTTTGCACAAGGCAAAGACTTCCCAGGATTCCAAATCAAGTGGAAAGCTTCCATGGTATAGTGCAGCGGTCCCCAACCTTTTTGGGACCGCGGACCAGCTGAGCCTCTGAAGGAAGCAGGGCACACACACCCCCGCACTTACGTGGGCGCTGTGTCTCTCTCGGGCGCATGCGCGAAGCGGTGGGGGAGCATGCACACGCCCACCAGCACTGGCGTAAACACTCCCCCACCCCTTCGTGTGGGCGCTCGGGCACTCAGGTGTATGCGTGAAGGGGGGAGCACTCACGCCGGCGCTGGCACGTGCATGCAAAGCAGCTGTGGGGAGGGGAGTGCGTGCGGGGGGCGGGAGGTCTGTCTTCGCGGCCCGGTCCGGCTCAGGCCACGGACCGGCACAGGGCCACAGACCGGGGGTTGATGACCTCTGGTATAGTGGATGCTCTCCTCTTCAGATCCTTTATCCTTCATGTGTACAACATGATGGAACTGGAGCTGGGGTGCAGGGTTAGCATACTCCCTCTTCTTGCATATTGATTTAGTATGCTGAATTAATGACTGAATTGAGCTTACATCTTGATAGGCTCACTTGCCTTTTTATAATGTCAAATAAACTGAAACTGTTTCACAGAATGTAACTACTTTTCTATCTTCTCGTGTTTCCCTAGTGCATTTAAATAGTCCTTCCATTAGCGAATTTGTCCATATTCTTTGTCTCCAACTTTCCATAGATGATTCACAATTTGGTTTCCAATTATCTGTAATTTCATTTTCTATGCCTGCTACGGTTTCCTTCAAAGATTGACAGAAAACCTAATTGTGGAGTTTGATCAATTAGTTGCTTTGTTATTTTAGAACTTTCTTCAAAAACTTGTTTCATAGAGAAAGCTATAACTTCACAACCCCACCAGATGCTGAAAACTGTAGTCGTTATATTGCAGTGGAAACAGTAAATGTGACTTCATGTAAGTACCATCTGTGTATTAACTTTGATGGGTTGGTTCCAGAGTTTTATTCTACTAGTGGGAGAAGCCCATAAGCAGAATCTCTGCCAAGAATGCTCCTACTGACTGACAGAGGTGGAAGTAATTTTTGCTGACAACCTGCCCTTTCTACAGACTTCACTGCCACCTCCATCATCTCTCTTAAACGGATGTGCACATGAAGTGAGAGTTGCCAGAGATTGCCCCCTTCCCCTTTCAGTCTGTAGAAGAGCTCTGCTGGGTCAAAAGATTCCCACTGGTGGAAGGAACCCTTTGTTAGAGGACCCAGCTCAATATATTTTCCAGTAGTTTTGTAATGATTGATTTTTATGTTTGTTTGTACCAAATTGCTTCCCACTGTTTTATTTCTACTGCAGTCCCCAAACCGTGTTCCCAAAATTACAGAACTGGATGATTCACTGGACATAATACGTATAGGTTTGTGAAATGATGGCCAGAATCCAAGTAAATATTTACAACTGCGTAACCCCATTGGCATAACTCAGAGTGGTGAATAGCTGCTAATTAGCTGGAACTGCTGGATAGCTCAGTGGTTTAGGTATCTGGCTGTGGGTTGGGTCTTCAATTCCCCACTGTGCCTCCTTGACAGGGCTAGACTTGATGATCCATATGGCCCCTTTCAGCTATGCAGTTCTAAGATAGTATAAGTTCCTGGTTTAATTCTTAATAGCATACCCAAGATATTCCAATACACTTATACCATCATAAATATTCACTTGGATGCTGGCCCATGCCTTTTTCAATAAAGTCTACTTTATATTATTACATTTTCAAATTATGCCCATGTGACCTAACTACTTGATTTGTTAGCTATAGACTTGTTCCAAAATATATTTTTGTTTGATTTGAATCCAATTTATTATTAACTTCCCCTTGATCAATCCATTGTAACGATGATTTGTGATTTTGAGGGTTGTTCATTTGCAATAATTTGGCTATTAGAACAAAAATATAGGAAAATAGCACTGCAGCTGGCCCATGTCTGTTGAGACACTGAAACAAAACAAAACAAAAAATCCACCATGGAGGACAGTTTTGAGCATTTTTATTATTATAATTGGGGTTTTTTTGGGGGGCGGGAGATTTTAAAAATTAAGGATGTCCTCCAGTTATGGACTTTGGGAATGAAAGCTGTTTGTTTATATTTAGTGAGTTGACTTGTTATTTCAAGACTTAAAGGAGGAAGGGATAGCAGAATACTACAACATATATATTTTTAAGTGTACGGACGTATTCTATTCTTTGTGGATAAGTGTGATACACAAACATAATCAAACACAGTATATTCCCATACTGCACTTAATTATATGAAACTGTGGGAACCAGGCTCTTAAGGAAAGGTCTCAAAAACAGCAGCACCACATAAACATTGCATGATTTCTCCTGTGCCTCCTGTTGCTCTGTGAATGTCAACTTGTTCTGCTATTTAGGCAATTTACTTATGTTTTCCAGTTCACTCCTGTGAAGTTAGAAAAGGAGGATACCAAATTTTCTTTCACTGATTCTGATCAATCCTATAGATCTGAAGCTAAGCTTTGGGAGGCTAAATTACTTGAATCTTTAGATAGTGGAGTGAACAAGTGGAATTTCCTGGGTGATCAGTATACCTGCCAAATGTTCTGGAAATGGTTCACCGAAGCAGTAATATCTTAACTTCAATTTAACTAGGTTGTAAGTCTAGATGGAAGTTACCACTCCTTGCATTTGTCCAAAATGCATTACAGCAACTCTAACTATCAGCCAGACTGTCCGGTTTCCCAGCTATAACTTGTAAAAAAACAAAAACAAAAAACCCCAAACAAAGAAAAACCAAAGTGTGCTGCTCATATACCACCCCATAGCACTTAAAACACTATCTGGGTGGTTTACAAGTTAATTATGCAGGCTACACATTGCCCCCCCCCTGCCCCAGCAAGCTGGGTACTCATTTTACCAACCTCAGAAGGATAGAAGCCTGAGTCAATCATGAGCCGGCTACCTGGGATAAAACCCTGGGCCATGAGCACAGTTTGGGCTGCAGTAAAGCAGTTTAACCACTGTGTCACAAGGGAATGGTTTATAATGGTTGAATATCTGACTGATCAGCAAACACTGCTTCTCAAATAATGTCACTTTCACATATGGAATCCTGTGTTTCTCAAATGGACAAAGAGACATCCTAGAACCAGGAGAAACTCCTTCATCCATTCCTGGGGGTAGTACGTAAAAGCAGTTTTTAACTAGAGTGGCAAATTCTCCAGAGCCAAACATATTTACTGATCAGAATAATTTTTTCTGCTTTGTTTAATGTTTAGTAACACCACATGATCACCTCTATTTAAACTCTGGCTCTTTCTGATTTTCCTGTTTTAATGATCCCAGTCTGCCATCAAACATGGAACTTTAGTAGCCTCAATTTAGTGACATTCTGTCTTTCTGTAGTTGTGGCCTATCTACTGGAGCTTACTCAATCTGAGATCCATCCACAGCCTGTGATCCTCTGGGGGAGAGCCACCAGAAGACCACTCTTTAGCTCTTGGCCTTTGGCTCACAATTCTGGAGAAACAACTTCCTATGAGATACATGCGGAATAAGGGAGTGGCAAACACAAGTTCTGCTGAAGATGGAAGTCCTTCAAGTATCTTCTCCTCAAGCAGCTTTTGTTTATTTGACTAGCAACCTCTGTGCCAGCCAATCCTAAGGGAATATCTGAGGAAAATGAGAGAGAAAAACATAGTTGGATTAATTCCATGCTCTGCCCATTCAAAAAAGAGAGAATATCTTTTCCTCACCTTGTTATTTATTTATTAATCTCTCTCTTTCTCCAATGAGCTCATGCCAAATTATGTGTCTATCCTCTTTCCACTTCGTCGACAAAACAAATATATCTGGTTGAAAAAAAGTGACTGGCCATCATCCTCCCATGTGTTTCATGGGTCTTTGAGGATCTGCCTTTGATTCTCACAACTCCATGTCTAAAAGTTTTAACACTGTATACAGTATTGACAGAGAATTGGACTATGAATTTAATTAGACTGTTGTCGGCGCAACACACCGCTGCCTAAGTGGCACCTGGAGCAGGGTTCAGCTTGGTAATTACAGTATAAATTGCAGTAATAAAACAAAATTTCTAGCTGCTTTTTAGAAATATATGCATCTATTTTAAAAAAAGAAGAACTCTGGCAGGTACACTTACAACATGGACCAGGCTGCACACTGAAAACATCAGCATAGCAATGGCTATGCAGCTGAATAAACCCCTGGATTAAAGGATTGCTGTGAAACAACCTCCTGTACATTAATTCAAGCTGTGTTGCTTCAAGCTGAAAAAGGAAATTCCAGACATGTAGTTGCCTAAGGCCAGAGTCAGTCTGAACCAGAACTTGTGAGGAAGAGGTTATAGAAAAGTCAGTGAAAAGAAAAACAGACATATTGGGGTGATTGACCAGCTAATGTTGAGTTGCTCAAAGACACCATTGTTCCTGGTGGTCAGCTTGAAAGCTGGAATCCAGACTTTAACCCCAACAGAATCAGTCAACAGTATTTGAAGAAGGGAGCCAGTGGCATACTGAGGTAATCTTAGATTCTGGACAGAATGGTGGGAGGGATACTGTCTAGGTGGTATTTATTACTTCACTTATTCCAAATACGACAAGAGAACTCTTTAAGTGTTTGGGGTCCTCCTTCTGGTGGAGCCTTGTTGACATGCACTGTAAAGTTCTACTCGGAAAGTGCAGCTAGCATTTGAGCCAGCCTCAGAGGCAGGTATTTGTTAGCTACTTACTTGAGGAAATCAAGACTTCTTCAGTCAAACACTCTTAGCCAAATATGAAGATGTAAAGAGGCAGAACATACTGTTTGGAAGAAAGCAATTGAGGAAATAGATCTAGGGGGAAATGGACTGGAGAAAATTTGGCACTCCATATGCTTTGGCCTTCAATGCCTAGAAATGCCAGCTGGCATGGCCAACAGTAAGAGGTTGTGAGAGAGGCATTCTGAAACTTCTAGAAGGCCAAAGGTTCTCCCTATACAGAGAAAGAAGGTAGTGCATATGGCTTTGATCGAGTATGGGTTTTCTGTTGTAAAAACAAAGCAAGATACTTTAGTAATCTAAAATAAAAGGTTCCAAATACGTGGATAAAAGTTTAAATAATAGGCAAATTGCTGTATCTCAGAACCAGCCTCTTTAGACACACAATCTCTCCTTGCCTAATGACAGGGCTTTTCCTGTTCCAGTGGGTGCAAATGTGGTGCCTGATGACAAGATGTCAATGGAGCAGGGAATGTACATCTGACTGTTTCCTAGTCCATGAAGGGTATGGAACAGATATTCCAATACCTGTAGACATTCAGTAGACATCTAATTAAACAATTTTCAGCTATTAAGCCTTTTCCTGAGCAGAATCAGGTAGCTTCCATTGATCTAGGAAATGTAGTAAGTTTTGTGTACTTTTAGGCAACAGAAGTTGGAACAAAATTTATCACTTCACTTACTTTGTGCTTTTCCATCTCTGCTGCCCATCTGGCAATAAATTATAATCTATTCCATCTACAGCAAGGAAATATGCATTAGAACTTTGTTTTACAGTCATCAAGACTGTAAAGGTTTGATTTATATATTTCCTAATATTTCCCAGATTCAGTTTTTCGGACCTGTCTGTCTTGTGCCATTTTGTATCTCTTCTATGTCCTGTTGTGTAAGTATTCTTCCCACCTGCTCCCTATGCCTTATTTTGACATTCCTACAGTATTTTCACCACAATAGGACTTAAGAATGCTGGGTGCGTGCTAATCCTTCTGACACAGCTGACAATGGCTGCAAGCATCCTTAGGCAGCTGGCCACTGATTTGGAATACAAGCATCGAAGTGACAGCAGCAGCTGCATTCATCCAGTCTCAGCCTCAGACAGATTTGAGGGTGGAAATTGCAGTGGAGCATTTGTTGATATAATCTGAGTTTGCAGCACCATTTGGGAAGAATAAAGCTATTTCTTTTCACTGAGATAAGAGCCAAACCAAAGAAGACATTTCCGAGAAACCCTCCCTGTCTCTCAAGGACATGGCTAGACAAGCCAGGCAAATGTAGGCCCCAAACTTAGAATTATGCCTCATTTGACTGAAAGTTGACACTCCAGCCTCTATTACTCAATCTAATATTAAACAGCTAGGAGCAGGAGTCAGAGAAAAGACACACAATTAAAATAACTTCAGGGTATTGAATGGTCAGTTTGAATGTCCAGTTCCTCTCTTAGAGTGTGTGCCTACCCCACATACCTGCAGCTGTGACGTCTTTTTTCTTGGAGAAACCAGTGATGGCTGAAATCTGTCATGTCCCTTCTTCCTTTGCAAGCTGCTTTCAGGGAATTGTTTTTGGGGTTTAGCTTCCCAATAAGCCAAATTCCCTTGCCTACGTCAGTGTGTAGAGATGGGTGCTCTCAGTTGGTCTGAGGACCATTTTTCCAGTTTGCCTTCAGTATGAGGACTACAGTCCCACGCGAGAGGGACTAGAGGAGTAAGGGTGTGACCAGAGAGCATAATTTGAGTAATTAATTTTTTTTCTATTAAAAATAATTCAGTGAGAATGTACTATTAAGGTTGCTACAATGAGCTTTTATTAATGGGAAAAATGGGTTAACTAAAAAAGGGGGATTAAACTGGAAAACAAAACCCTTGTGCCCTATAATAGCCAAATTAAATTACACAGAGAGAGAGAGAGAGAGAGAGAGAATTTCCCCCACCCCCATCCCCAGGCTACAAGGGGACTTTCAAAACAATTGTTTCCCAATTTTAAAAAAAATTGGGATGCAGTCAGGCTGGGGGTTCCTGGGGGCCAAAAAATGGCCCTGGGGTCATGTTGCTTACCCTGTCCTAGACCTTCTGTCAACCCAGTTAAAAAAAACAAAAACTATACTCATCAGGGTGTGACAACTGAAGACTACAAATGAGAATGATTCCCTATTTTCTTCTTTTTTGTTTGAGCTGATGGGCTTTTCATTACTTTTGAATTAAAAAAAATATATAAATGAAATACAGAACTGCAGAATGCATGGTTTTGTAAAAGTTTCTGTTTGGGTATTTCATTCATATATATATATTTGTGTAACAATAGGCAAATCATGCATCAAATACCAATGCAAAAATATGCTCTTGATCTGAGGTACTATATAGCTGCAAAAAAATACTTTTTGTGTTGTATTTTCTTGATGTCCAAGCATACTTCTTCACATTGGTAAAGCTTCATGGGAGATTGTTGATGTATTAGTATATACAATCACATGAAGTTTGCATTATCTCATATTTTCTGAAAGCTACAAGTGTCGATGAACTTCACTAACATACAGTAGAAAAAGAACCTTCTTTTTCTCTCAACCTTGCGTAGACATGGAAGAGATTGACATTGAGACCTTTTGTATACAAAGCATCTGGTCTACCACAGACACAGAGCTGTAGTCCTTCCATTGTTTATGTACAAAGAGACCCTGAGCTAAACTATGGTTCAGTTAAGTCCTTTCAAAAAGCAGTGGAATCATTCCTGCAGCCTGCATTGTCCTATACTCAGGTGGACAACATGGGTTCTGTGGTAGGATATCATCCAGTAATTTGAATTATTTTTTTTTTATAGGAGAGAATGGGAAAATGTGGCAATGTTTTCTCTAGCCTAAAATATTTCTGGACTATTCTGAGTTACTGACTACAATTAATGAAATCTTGAAGGAAACAGGATTGCCAGAAACATGAGTAAATTAAAAATGGATGCCTGCTAGTACCTCTAGCAGGGCCTCACTTGACTTTGAACACCTCTGCACTTGAACCAACTCCACAAGTAAATTCACAAAGCTTCCAATTTTTGCACTCAGTCCTGAATGCTTAGACTTTCTGTTACTTCTCCCTCCTTTTGTAGAATGGCTTTATTCACTACCAAATATCTAAGCAGTGAGAATAAAGTTGTCACATGGCACGCTGCTGCTCCATACTGGAACTTTTCAATTTAGATAAGGCTTAGACTGAAAATTCAAACTTCATGAATTTAACCAATTTGAAAGTCTTCCTTTCCTTGAATATTTGCGTCATGCTGAGATTTGACTTTATAGAATTGCATTCCCACCATGCCCCCTCCTCCCTCATTTTAAATAAAAAGTTATGTGAATCCAATATAAGTATGAAATGCAAGGCTTGAGTCTGAAAGATTTGAGCTGGTTTTAAATGAAAGAAAATGAGTTTGCCCCATGCCAGCAAAAGTCAGGTCTAAATCATAGGGTTTATAAGGGATACCAATTATCCTCCCCTGACCTTTGAGCTTCTATTTCGTTCTTAAAGTTTGTCACCCATTGCTCGAAAGGCTTCCTGTCATTTAGGGTTTTCTATTCGTATAGGAGATTGCAAGTTCAAAGCCTTCCTTCAAAGTAAGAAGTGTTGCCCTGGGAATGCCTCTCTTTAATGTTTGCCGTGTCATGGCTTGCAAACTGCAGTGTGACTTTGAAGGATTTTATACTGCTGCAATGATACTTCTTTTGAAGATAGCCAAGAATGGGTTTCCTGGGATGATATCGTGGTGGAACTCTCTCAAATACTACGACATCAGTAGAAATCAAACTCCACAGAGGTTTCATCTTCAGCCTATTAGTTCACATGGGAGTAGATCCCCATATGTCTTGAAAAATATGGAAGTATTCAAAAGAAGTTTTTAAAAATAACCAACTTTTTTTAAAAAAAACCAACCAACTCGTATGTGTTGAGTATGAGTCAGAAGTCTAAGACTACTTCCAGTCCCACTAGGGAGTGGAGCACAAGTCTTCTCATCCATGTTTGTTTCCATATTGGGCAGGCTATATCGAGCAGCTATTTTGAGGTTACCTAGTGTGGTGTAGTGAATAGAGTGGCAGACTAGGACTTTGGGGACCTGGGTTCAAATCCCTGCTCAGACTTGGAAACTCATTGGAATGGGGGACAGCACTGGTAAAACCACTCCTTAAATATCTCACTTTTCTTGAAAGCCTTATTAGGTCAAATGCAACTTGTCAGCACATAACACACATACCGAGTGGGGCCTGAATGAAAAGAAAACCTCATTCCAATCCCCACACATATCATTTAATCAAAGATATAGGGAGATGCCTTCTTCAGACCCTTGGTCCATCTAGCCCAGTCTGGCAGCAGCTGTCTACTGGAGATGCCAGCAACTGGATCTAGGAACCTGTACATGCAAACTATATATTTTGTCACAGAGATAATTGAAACAGTTCTTATGGTCCCATAACCTGTAGAACAGTCTAAGGATGGAGAAATGTGGAACAGATTTAAAGGGTGTAAATACAGGAGGGGGAGAGATGAGATCATCCCAACATGCACGACCAATCATCCATTTGTACCATCCTGAATTTTGCCCCAAAGCAGGGTTATCTCTTGCCATTATGTACTTCTCCTCCTTCCCAAAGATTTTCCACACAGGTAGCCAAGTGTGTGCACACACTTTTCCTTTTCCTTTCTGTATATATCATCTCAATGGAAAAGTACTTCCTTTCAAAGATTTTTAACATAGTGATTATGGTAGAGACTGTTTTCTGTGTTGATTCTACTCTGAGACCTGTGGGAAATGTATGATAATCAAATCACTATACTGACAAAATTGCCCCTTTATGTCATGCCATTAAAGAAGTCCCATTTTATTTTGCAGATTCTAAAGAAGGATTTAACTGAATGAATCTCATTATTTACTATAGCATCATTTGTAACTAAAATGATCACCTCCCTCCTGCTTTACAAAATGGTAACATTATTCATTTGGCTGTTGCTGCTGCATTTAGAGTCTTGGATGGCAACAGGATTCAAGCAATAACAATAACACAATAAACCATAACAATAACAGTTACAGATTACTGAAAATATAACGAGTAGTAGAGGAAGGAGGGAAAGCCTAAATGGTTATATCAAAAGAACAGAGAAAAATTACTTAAAACAGTGAAAATGGAAAACATACAAAGCAATAGAAACAAAGGCTTAACATAAGAAACAACAATTTGAAGATAAACAGCTAGAAAAAGAAACCACTGCATGGAAAATACGTGAGAAATATTGATGGAAAATGAGATACTAATTTAACTTGGACATGGCTAAAACTGGGGACCATCAAGAAAGAAAGCAGAGCCCTGACCTTTGCTGCACAAGAACAAGCACTCCAAACTAATGTGATGAAAGCTAAGATCCAAGGAATTAGTTTAAGCAGCAAATGTCAGCTCTGCCAAGAAAAAACTGAAACACTCAGACCTCATCTGTGAATGTTCAAAGGTTGTGCAGACAGGCTACAAAGCTAGAAACGACAGAGTTGCAAAATAAATACACTGGTTGTTACATAAAAAAATATAATCTGCCAGCATCCAAGAAATCGTGGGAACATTGGCTAAAGAAGGTGTCAGAAAATGATCAAGTTAAGATCTTGTGAGACTATCGGATTCAAACGGACAGACACCTTGAAGTATAACACACCAGGAATAACAGCAATAGAACAAAGAAATGTCTGGATAATTGCCATTGCAATTCCAGAGGATAATAACCTTTGAATAATAACATTTGAACTGCAGAGCTGGAAGGGATCCTATGGATCATCGAGCCCAGCCCCTCTGTAGCACAGTGGGGAATTGAACTCCCACAGCCAGAGACTTAAGCCACTGAGCTATCCAGCAGTGCCAGAGTTGAAGATAAAGGACTGGAAAAATTAACAAAATACAGGGACCTGGCAATATAAATAATTCGCTTGTGGATGAAACACAAGCAAATTCAATGGTAAGCAAGAGATATATCTTTTAATGTATTTACTTAAACATTTTCCTCTTGCTGATTCCAGTAATCCGATACTTTTATTTTGTCCTTGGCTTCTCCCCCACCCCTTGCTGGCTGTCTAGTTGCCCCTGCAATATCTGGATCATCTTTTCATGTTCATTTTTCAAGTACTTGATGATTCTGATCATGACAAGCAGCAACATCCTTTCTCTCCTTTCTTCCCCATTCTTCTTTCCTTCTAAAAGGACATACACTTGTGGAAAGGACTGTGCTCACAACTGAAGCATAAAAGCACCCAGAAGCACAAAGAAGGCTGAAAATACTAAAAACAATTCAAGCTGCCAAAAACTAGATTATGGCAATGATTTCTTTTTCCACAGGCAATTCTACTCTCAGGAGACATGTTTTGGGATTTCTAACAAAAGGAAAAAAAAAATAGAAAAGCACAATGGAAGGATTGCTGGATGAAATGTGCAAGGATTGGAGGCTTCAGAAGCTTCCAAAGAGTTTATAAGGTCCAAAAGTGATGCATTTTCTGTTGAAGAGGCAATGACAAAAAGGCCTTTGAGACAACTGGAGCTGTCAAGGTGACAATAGATTTTAATATGGCAAATGCCAGTATGGTCTCCTATACTGCCACAGCTTTCTGTTTCTAAGAAAATCTTATGACTGTGACAAGTCCATGATTTTTTCTGCCATGATTTTTTTTTCCAATCTCATGAACAGATCTCCAATAGATAAGAAAAAAATGGCTGTGTGAGCGAGAATACAGAATCGGTGAGCAGGAAAGACACTGAGGAACTGACCAACTTCCATCAGTCTTAGTTAGCACAGCCCATAGTGGGGTGCCATGGGATTTACAGTCCAACTACATTTAGAGAGCCATGACCCTGCTCCAAACAGGCAGAGACCCTAGACTCCTCACATGGAACAGATCTCTCTCAAAAGTCATTTCTGAGTTCTCATCCGATACCACAAACAAACTTCTAATTTCACTCTGATCAGGGGCACTGGAACTCACTTTAGACTTTTCGCATGAAAAGTAAGATTCTCAAGATGCCAAATACAGCATTTGAAAGATTAAAAAAATTAATCTAATTAACTATACAGATTATTCATCCTTTTCCTTAAAAGAGAATATTTTTCTTCTAGCTATAGAATGGTTCACTGTGTACACAAGTACACTCGTCTACATCAATATAATGGAAATGTCAATATAATCAGCATTTCATTGTGAGCAGTCATCTTCTCTCCTTAAGCTGGTTTTGTAAATTTACAGGGTTTTTAAAAATAAAAATAAGAGATATCTGCTAATTAAATCTACATTCTTGAAAATGTCTTGGCAAATTAGAACAATTTTCTGTGCTGTATGATAAAATATTTGAAGAAGAGTAAGAAATGCTCGTTTCTGTTCTGTACAGTCTTATTAGTTTCATCTAAATTAAATTCTGGGGGAGAAAGTTGATGTCTAAGTAGTTGCAGTAGGTCAAAATAAGTGTAATACCCAGTCTTTTCCTATCATTAGTTTCTCACTGAAGAGTAAGTAGGCCATGTTCACTTATTCTGTAATGCAATTTGAACTTTTTAAAATATGAATTGCCAGTATCAAAGACTTAGCCATTAATATGGAAATGTATTTACTTAGATATGACTTATCTTGATCTCAGCACAGCTCACCTTTAAGAAAGATCTTTTAAGACCACAGTAAGCAAATGTGTCCACAATTTTATGTATCATTTACCAAAAGTATTGAAATATTAGTGACTGTGTTTTTCAAAAAAGCAAGCTTTTATTATTTCTCTTCATCCACAAAAACACAGAACATGGTACTCTATTCTTAAAAAACAACAACACACACACCACTTAGCAATATAGCCTGGTAACACAAAGAAGGGTGGACCTTCTGGCTAGATGTAAGAATACATTACCTTTAATGTCTCTGAAACTGGATTCCCTGATGTCACTGATTCTTGCTCTGCCCATAATGCCCTTAACTACTTGCCATACAGATTGTCACCATCCTGTTGTGCATTTCTACATGCCTGCCAGCAGCAGTTAAAAAAACATGGAGCAGAAGCCTTAAAACTCACAACGTGATGGCAGCAGTCTGTGCAGCAACAAGTTGCTACATGTTGCAACCACAGAGAGGATCTCTTGCCATCCAGAGGTCATTTTAGGAGGATCTCCATGGCTCTGGTAAGCAACATATGCTCCAATAATGAACCTCTAAAGGTGTTCTCAAGAGTTGAACTGTCTCTCAAAACAGTACTTATTACTGGGAGACAGTGCTCTTCTCATCATCCAGCTATTGGATCATTTCAGTACTTAAACAACAACAAAAATATTTATTTGTTTAATATACTGCCTATCTGGCCAGAGGCCACTCTGAGTGGTTTACAACAGAGAACATTAAATTAAATTGACATAAACTTCAAAATAATATAAAAGAACAGACATATACTAAGCATTACAGTTTAAAATACAGTACATTTAGGCATTCAGTAAAAATATTCAAGATAGCTGTGGTCAAATAACTTAGCAGCTCACAGGTGCCCTGCGTTCTGTTGGCAGAGCAGTCTGAAAGGCTTGTCTACGTAACCAAGTTTTTAAAAGTTTCTTAAAGGCCACTAGCAAAGAGGCCAGGTGAATATTGGGTGGAAGTTAGTTGCAGAGAGGAGGTACAACTGCCAAGAAGGCCCAGTTCCTGGTCTTCTCCCTTTGGGTCTTTCTTGAGGTCAACATCCTCAACCACCCAGCCTGGGATATACAAGTAAGATAGCCTAATCCCGTTGGAAGAGGCATTCTGCCAGGTATTGAGGTTCTAGACTGTTTAAGCATTTATTTGTTAGCATCATCACCTTGAAGCTGGCATGGAAATGGACAGGTAACCAGTGTAAGGCAGGGGAGATATGTTGGTATCTAATTACTTCACTCAACAATCCGGCTACCTGCTGGAGTTTCCGTATCTGAATGTGAAACGTGGGACAAATTGCTTTCCTGCATTCCGCCTTGAAAGGCCCTGCATGCACCAAGCCCAATACAGTGGGCTGATGGATCACAAGGAAGCAAACAAAATAACCCATCTAAAGAAACAAACAACCCATGCTACTTCTAGTTGTTCATACAAAAAAGGCGAGAGTTGTCCTTTCCATTGCTGAACAGTGCACTAAAACCACTGGTGAAAATGCACAATTTCCTTTGAGACCAATGACCAAAAAAAAAACACAACCCACTGCCTTGTAACAACTCATACCACGGAGTACATTTTCGAAGTTTGTCCTTTCATTGTGCAAGGACAAATCATGTATGGATGCACAACCTTAATTCAGATGCAAGTAGATTGTAAATAAAGTGGCCTCTGTTTTCAGAAATACTTGACATTTTAAACTGACTTTACACAGCTAAGTAGGATGCAAAAACAAGATCCAGAGCCACTACACAAAGCAGTGAATGAGTTCTGGGAACTATAATGGGCTTTCATAAATGATAGATGACACATCTTCCTTATCTAGCAAGCTCACTGTTGTTACTCCGGTCACAAAGAAGAGAAAAGATCAAAGTATAGCAAAGGTGCATCCCTGAGACTTCACTAGGGAAGAGCAAGAAAAAGGAAAATACAAAATGTCTGAAACCAGAAGCGATGCCTCTGAAATGCTGGATGCCAAAGAGGTCGATAAGGATAAAGGTTGCATGTGCTGGAAATAAAAGATATTGCTTTTCTTCTTGTAATGTCACAAAAGTGCCTATCAGGATTAGCCTTTTCAGAGGGTAGGATTTGATTTGTTAGCAAACTGTTTCTTTTTAATCCCATGTTTTCTCTGTTCTTAATTTTTCTTCCTCTTCACTTTTTGCTCCCTGAAACTGCTGAATGCCATCTTCTCCCAGATCATTTCAGGCCTCTGGAAGGAAAAGAAAAGTAAAATGCCGACATGGGATTCGGTGTGAAAGGGGATAATCCTTCCTTAGGAACTCTGTTTCTGTTAGTGCACAGATTCTAATGAGGCATGGAAAATAATTCAAGGACACAGTCAAGAAAGTATTTTAGGAGGTCAGAGGTGATAACTAAGTGACACATGTTTCTCATAAGCTTATTTATTTATTTACTTATTCAATTTATACCCCGCCCATCTAGACCGAAGTCTAAGCTTACTGGGTAGCTAACCTAAACCAAAATGCATATCAGAAGCTGCCCAGATATGTCAGTAATTTTAATGTCAATCCATATTAATCATTCCACTAAGAATAACTTTTCATTCCTAGCAATACATGCAATTTATTACTGGCATCACTATCCAAAGAAGAAAGTAAAAAATGCAGTGACAGTTTCTCCAGATCCCACCTGTATTCTGTATAGAGATGTGGGCCAGATGGTCCACTCACCGATCCGCCGCTGCTGTGGGCTCTGCGGAGCCTTCCAATGGATCCGAAGAGCGCATTCGGCTTGCCACTCCTGGCAGGAGGCAGGACGACAAGCCTCTCTGCTAGGTCGAAGAGTGGCGATCCGAACGTGTTCTTCAGAACCATTGGAAGGCTCCGTGGCACCCACAGCAGCGGCGGATCAGTGAGTGGACCATCTGGCCCCATGGGGCTGGACCCTCGTTATGTCCATCTGTGCAGGGGTATTCATATTCGTATATGAATACCCCCATCTCTAATTCTGTATTTTCATCTGTATTAGGCTAGGAGAGTTCATTTTAGAATTCCTGCATGGAAATCCCTGTTTATTTTTCATGCAAAATTTTAACTGTGTGTATTTTAGCCATTTCTATCTTTAAAATGTATGCAGAGGTGGATTTAATAAATAACTCTGGAAAAGTTTTGTGAGGGAATTATGGCTTATGGAGTCGACAGCAAGTTAACATCTGCAAAGTGGTCAAAGGGTTAATATCAAGTTGGTAAAATCTGTTAAGTGCTCTTGTTGAGCGGCCTAGGCAGGAGTGATTTGGGAGAAGTGTAACACCGGTGCGCCATCCCAAGATAAGCCAGTGGGAGGGAATGTCCTGACCTTGGTTTGGCTGGGGGGATGCCGTTCTGTTGATGAGTAGCAGTTGCACCTGGAAGGTGGTTAATTGGCCTTGGCTGGTATAGCTGGTTGGTGGACCTTTACAACAGTGACCTGCAAGCTGATGAGATTTAAGGAAGATGGTTAGTTAGCTTAGTTTCACCTTCCAACTTGGATCATCCCCAGGATTTAGCAAGTTCATGTTTATGCTACTCACTATGAAGAACTCTGTACATGCCTGTAAGTATAGCTTAGAGAGTCAGCTTTTCTTTATTTTCCGTGGGGACGGTTTCAACAGGCCTTGAGCTCTGTAAGATCTGCTTATGGTACCAAATGTTGTTTTGTTGTTGTTGTTTTTGGTACTCACTGCTGAGCTAATGGAACTTTTTATCTCATGCTTTGTCATTTTTTTCTTTTTAATAAAATATAAAATTTTATTTATGCTTTGCTTTATTCAGACAGCTGAAGGTACTTTATCCAGTGTCTGAGGGTGCTCAGAGATCCTGAAGCATTTTGGGTTACTGTAAGTTCTGTGCAGGGTTGGCTTGCACTTAAGAGCAACAACCTGCTTGTGTGTGTTTATTCCTTGAGCACCTGGGAGTGGGAGACTCAGAGTGTGCTAAGGAAGGCGCAGGCCTCGGGAGGTTTTTCCCCACCATGAGTACGCTGACCTCATGGACATAACCCAGCCAGGCAAAAAAGGCAGTGTGACTGAATGGTCAGAGGATCCCTTCTGAGTAACCCATAGGTAAACTACCCTCACAAATTTTATAAGATAAAACCAGGGCAAACTAGTAGCTATGTCAGTTCCAGTAAGTAGTAACAACCATGAAATATCTAAGCATTCCAATCTCTCAGAACATCAAGGGTATAGCCAATCTATAGCTATATCTAGTGCAAACACTTTAAACCTTCCCACATTACTAAAAAGTGTCATTGGAAATTTAGAATGATGAAAGCTATGGGAGGAGGGAGATGTTAAACATTTTTAAATGAATGTGTTCTTCCATATTTTGAATGTCTTCCAAGAACCAACACTATAGATCTGTACTAAATTCTTTGCCCAAACAAAATCCATCATAACTCTTGTCTGCCCAGGTATATGTCAGAGTCAACTTAAAGACACACAATTACTATTATATCATTATGCTTGGTCTAGAAGCCCAGGTTGCATCACAGATTCCTAGATTGTTTAGACTCCTACACGCAGTAGAAACATTCTCACAGGCAGAGTAAATTTTATATGGTAGAAACATACAAACATATACACGTACCTACATTGGATCATTTTCAGGTCAAATTGGTTGCAGCACTAGAACAACCAACAGATGTTCTTTAGTGGAATGATATGCTTGCAAACACCAAAACCTCTTCCTTAGTTATTAGACGGCAATTAATCCGACAGGAAATCCTCTTGCACCCACACTGGAGACCAGACAGACTACCAAATGAACATACAGGAACTTAAATAAAGCCTGTTGAATTCCCCTACATGGTTGAAAGCCAGCTTACAGTTTTAAATTTTTAGCAGTTTAATAAATGTGTCACCTTGCCTTGCCTTTGAATTGTGTACAAGGACCACACAGCTTTTCTTCTTTTTTTAAGAGATGTTCCAAAAATGGAGAGACCATCATTCACATGCTTTGATACTCTTCTCTGGCAGGAATAATGAAACATGTCCGTTTTGTCCTAGATAATACAATGGATTTCTCTTGCAATTTTCTGCTTGGATATTCACTTTTAAAATGGGATGCAGGGAAGGCACACAGATTTCGACTTCTGTGACCAGGCACATTGTCTTACAGAGCTGGAAGCCCCTTATCTGGCCAATGGTGGACAGAGGATCTCCTGGACTGAGACTTGTAAAAGAGAAAGTTGCATTTAAGACGCAAGAGGGAAATATCTGAGACTGAATATTTGATTCACATTCTCATAACTGCATAACTTAATTATACGAGAGGACATGAAAGCACATCCTTTATCTTTTGTGTATTTGATTTGCTTGTTTTTGTATACTTACATTTGTGGGTTAATTATGTATTGTAATATCAACATGTATATCTTATTGCTGAGGGTGGAGAGAGAGTAATATAAGGGAGTGGGTGAATTTGGGCTAATAATTTATGTTATGCCTCTGTATTACAACTAATAAAAACTTTAAAGAAAAAGAATTGGGTGCATGGAATGTTTACTACGTATGCTGCAACCCTTGCAAATACATACATTGCTGAGGAAAGGTGTGGTTTGTCTCAAAACAAATCCTTGCAGGTGCAAAGTTTTATCAAAAATGGCAAAACCATTGAAATTCTTCCTGTCTCTGTTTCATTCATTTCATTCTTTATGAAATGAATGAAACCCAAGTTCCTGCCCCTATTTCAATCAGAAGGAGGAAATAGCTAGAGAAAGAATCTGTTTCCCTTCCCCAACCTTCAAAATTCTGAGTAATGTGATCCCCCCCCCTTTAGGGTTTATTAATTGCAGGTCATTAGCAGCAATACAGTACAATTTGGTTTCAATTGATTCTTTACTGAAGATGACAACTATAAATGTCTTCATTCCTTCTTCCTCTCCTTATCTTCAGAATGTCTGTGAGGACTGAATATTAGAGGCAAGACTAATATGCCTCACTTCTAATGTGTTCCAAAGACCACACACACACACACATACAATGTATTATTTATTTTACTTATTTATCTGTCATGTATTACTTTCCCATCGCTGAGATTCCCTCTATTAATGTATGGAGAATAGGGATGTGCACTAGCTTCAAAGAAAAGTATCCAAACCAGTTATGATATTTCTGCATTTCTCCAGTTGCTCGAGAGTTTGTTTATGACCCCTACAAACCACTGAAGTTTGTTCCAATCTTGGGGGGATAGAGTGGGGGGGAGTTAAACATACTGAAATTTAAAAGCAAGCTGCCCTGGTGGAAGGGAAGGAAAGAAGGAAACTTCCAGTAGCTTTGCCTACCCAATGAACGTCCACCAGATTTCCAAAGTTGATGGAACTGCACGTTTCCCATTCCATTTGCATCCTGCCCGATTCAGAAACAGGTGTTTAGCATTTCCCAGCCCCACCTCCTCCAGCAGGCACCCAACTCAGAGGTAGCACCCAGAGGAGCCATGGCAGGGAAGCTCGGGTGCTGTCTCTCTGAGTGGGTGCCGCCAGAGGAGGTGGGCCTGGGAAGTGCCTAACACCTGTTCAGCCAATAAATGAACCAGCATGAACTGCTGAACCAGTGACTTGTGCCCATCTTTAGTGTAAACCATGCTTGGTGTGTGCCAGTCCTGATTCGTGTGAGAACAACTATACTAAGGAAACTCGTGCAAAAACATTCACGGAACCTTTTCTTTTTTATATTCTTCAAAATAAAATTTGGGTGTAATTACTAAGGCCTCCAATTCATTTTTATGTTCCAGCTAGAATAGGCACATTAAATTGATAGGACTTTGATAACTCAGCCTTGTTGCAGTTACCATTGTTTCTGTAGGTCTACTATACAATGCAGGAAATGCTCCAGGACTGGGACAGTCTGATTTGCATTATTTTCCAATGATGACATCACATACAAGTCAATGTGAATTAGGCTGTAGCTTTTCCCCCTCAATCCATAGATTTTTCCTCTGCCACTAGGTCTTCTACTTTTTTGGAATTGAATGCATTTGCATCAGTTCAAACAGTGTGGTCATTTGAATCAATGTCAAGGGAATTGTAGTTGTATTTAAAGCCATTCCAGCCATCTCCAACAGCAGAGAGAGAAGTAGGGCAGCTGGGAAACTGGCTGCCATTTGAACCCTCTCCTTCCCAAATCTGCTGCCTGTGTGTGCTTTCGTCTCCCTTCCCTTCCCTTCTTTCTTTGCAAGGCTTGCCATCTTAGCACTAGGGCAGCTAGGTGATCAAAGGGAAAAAAGAAGAAGAAGAAGAGAGAACCCAGCAAAGAAATAGAAGAAAGTCATCAATCAGCCCTGTTTACAGCTTGTTAAAACTAATATGCTCATTTCTTACTGCTCTAAAGAGAACATATATATATATGTTCGGAGTTCTCTCCATTAATCCATGGTTGGTCCAACCATGCCTGCTGCCAATTTGGAAGGCCAGAGCAGCTTATTTACAGCTTAACAAGTCTTTTGAGCACCAATTTCCTCCTCCCTCTCTGTTGACTCCTTTGGTCAGGTGAAGTGAATTAACCTGAAGAAACCTGATTTCCCCGGTGCAACTTCACAGAGGATCCATTCACATTTTTCTTTGCTGTGTAGCTGTACTCTGAGACAGGCTGTTGGTCACAGACTGACTGATAAAAAGGGGCCTCTTAATGGTTTCAACAGTTATAGAATCATGTTAATTCAGTGCTTCTTTTAATGTGCTGATCTGTTTAATAGTGTTTTAATGCTTCTGTTTGTTGTGGTTTTAGCTGCATCTGTTTTTCCAATGGATGTTGTAAGATACTTTGGTACCTTGTAAGGGATAAAGACAGGATGAAAATTTATTACAAGAATAATACTATAGTATATTTTTATCCAAATATTTTGACTTTCACATTTCACAGATTAGCACCTAGAGATGCCAGTTCCATCTGAGATTTACATGCATCTGAGGTGAGCATTATCCTATGAAGATGCAGGGCATGGAGTCTACTTGAGTCTACAGACTGCCCAAACACATGGCACTTCTAGTGGGTGGGGATGCCAATACACCTTCCACCGTTTCATTTCTACACTAAATAAATATTTGCACAGCATCTTAGCTTTCTCTGAGCTCATCCACACATTCTATTTGATCCTGTTTAAGAGGTGATTCTGTAGCCCATTGATTTGGATTAGTTTAACACATCCACATGACATAACTGCAGAATCAAACCAATCTCTCCCTCTTCCCTTTTGCTTCCAGATTATTTTGCTTTGCTTAGCATTTTTCCCCCCTGAAGATATCCTACTTTGCTTCAGACATGTCATCTGCATCTGTTCCTTTGTCCCAATTCCTCAGGGGAAGCACGCAACTGGAACTTCCCTGAGATCAACTGTGATGTCAGCTGTTCTCCCCAGAACAGCACAAATGAGAAAAGAGAGGAACCTCCTTGCCCCTTACTTCCTGCCCTATCCTGAAAAGCTAGTCAATTTCATCTGTAAGTATCAATTAAAACAGGTATGGAAGTTTGCAGTGAGTCATTCCTGATCTGTGGGGGAAAGGGATCACAATTCCAGCCCACATCAATCCGAACAATACGCCTTATTTGAATGAACCCTCTGTAGTGCTAAGGAGATATATATATATATATATACACACACACACACCACTGCTTTTACATTTTGAAAGTGCTCATAGAGACAGCTTTAGATGAAGACTTGTGGGCTGAGGTGTGAACATGCTTTAATGGCTCAGCCAACTTGCTCTGTCAGGATACTTTGACGAGCTGTGCCAAAGCCCCCAGGACACTAAATTTCATTTATTTTCACATGCACTGTTTTTGTGACATGTCCTACATATTCTGTTGTGCTATTTCATTCTTTAGAACACTTTGGGATGTGGTTTGACTGAAATATGCAATAAATTTTTGTGCCTTGGGTAAAGTCTTCCCACTCTCAAGTCCAATTTATGTTGTTTACAACAAGGATGATCATTATATTTAGGCATTGCTTTTCCTAAGGTGCAGGAAACTCTCTGTGCAATATTAGTTTGGCACCCATCTGTCTTTTGCTTGTTGGCTTAGATGAGTAGAAATGCAGAAAACAGAGTGGTATTTTTTTACAAAGGCTTTGGGTTATGCGATCCAATATCCTTTCCATAATTACAGCTTAAGTGCCTTGACTTCATTTTGATTGGTTGTGGTTTATTCAGGGTCAGAGGTATTTAAATAAGCAAAGTAGTAAAGAGTGGCTTTTCTGAAAAGTAGCAGCTGCCCACCCATGAGTTACAAAAACAATTACATTTAATAAACACTACAATCCAAACATAGCTTGAAGCACTGTAGTGTTTCATGAATTTTCCTGCCGTTTGCTAGTCCATTATCACAGCTGCTCACCTTGTGACCCTCTCAGCCAGGCCTAGCCACTAATAAGCCACTCAGATTGGTCTCTGGAGTCCTGCCTCTGAAGAGAAAGAACAGTAGAAAGGGAGAGCCATTAATTAAACTACCAAATATGAATATGGGGGAAAAAACCCATCTTGGACTGTGAGGTTTGTGTGAGTCAAAGAAGCAAATGTGAACCCCACTCCTGGACAAATATACTACATCAGAGTGATTCCCAAGAATAAGAGGTCAAAGTCTGAGAAAGAATAGGGAAAATAAAATGGCTATTCAAGCATTTATGACTGAGGAATGAGAAAAACAAAAAGGAACATTAAAAGTATTTTTTAAAAAATAAGGGTATAATATTTCACATACTTATATGTGAAAGAAGAGTAGATAAAAACCACAACAGTCCCATACTGGGTGTTCTCTATGCATGTGTTTAACATTATTAACATATGCGTTTCAAAGATAGTAAGAACACAACAAGGTTTGTCCAAAAAGTGTTGACAAAGTTATAACACCTTACAAACATTTGAACTATGGCTATTGTCCAAACAGAACATTTGGAGCAACCCGAAACATAGTGAACAACTATAAAGTCATATTTCTATCATGTTTGGCATTCTTTTGTCCCATTGTTTTTGGTTTTTGCATCTCCTCAGTGTCATTTTCCTTCTTCTCAACACCCTCCTGCTTTCCACAAACTGTCATAGTTTATAGCTATTGTCTATAGTGACTATGGTATGATTTGTTTAGCATTTCATATCAGAGATTCTGCCAACAGAACTGTGTGAAGGACCACTGAGGACAACACTGTTGTTTTGTGGTTTCATTTCTCTTATACTCTGGTTCAGCTAAGATACTTTGCCACATTAGTTCCAGAACTTGCCATCCAGTTCCTTCAGTCTATTCAGGTCCTTTCCACATCAGTCATGTGTTGACCACTCCACTGAAGAGACTGTTCACATGTCCACAGAGTCTGCATGTGCCCATGCTGATCAACTATTACAAAAAAGGAACCTTTATCATAAATATAATTATATTAGGATTCTTTTTGTGTGTGGTACTATTTGCAAAACATGACATCCCAAAGTAATTCTGATACAACTGTACTACAATTACACCAACACTGTTGCTCATGAAGTTTTATCTATGTGCATGTTCACACCAATGACCAGAATCCTATTACTTACACCTGCCAGTGTGAGTACATCAGTGGACAAGTCAACAGTGAATTCACACTACTTAAGAAGTTGGTGGTTGCATTTCCTGTTGCACACAAACCACACGGTGAGTGCTATCTTCCTAACTAATGGCAATTTGCTACTGAAATGTATAACGATAAATTAAACACTGGTGTAATTATTGAGTTGGGTTCTGGCCAATACATATTAACTTTTAAGGCTTGGGCCCAAATTACCTGTAGGACTACTTACTCCTTAAAACATTAAGACGCTCTTATCCAAGTATTCCCACTAAGTAAAAACTGGTGGGTGTCTACTAAACAGATGGCTTTTTCGGTATGGTCATCTTACTAATGAAACACTCTCCCTAGAGAGATTCAGCTGTCTATGCAGTAGTCCTTTCTGGACCAGATAAAGATTGTGTTTTCTAAGGTTTTCCATTCCTAAACCATTTTAATGACAGGAATCCTTGTCACTTGGGCAAGTAGTGTGAGTAGTGTGCCTGTTTTGAAGCTTGTGCAACAAGGGTATCCAAATGTATGCTCTGTGGAATGAAATGGTGGCAGTTTACAGCAAAGCGGAGATAGTGGGAACTCCATGAGAAGATTGTAATACTCTGTCCTCAGTGGGCAGAATTTCAGACATTGCTCTTTTTTGATCTGTTGCACTGATGATATTCTCTGCCTTTCAGTTGTTCAGGCTTTATTGTCTCTTTCATTTTTTTCATAATTTATTTTTAATATTTTCTGGACTTAATATTTTAATTGTAAACTGTCTAAAATGTGGATGGCATATAAATGTTGAAAACAAAATAACTCTTTTGAACATGGTACTGAAACTAGCCATTCAATGTTTACATCAGAGGTTCCTTCCAATTTCAGATTTCTTTGTGAGCAAAAAAAATGAGTCACACAGGAAAATAATTTAGGCAGCAGATACAAGGATGGTGGATACAGGTTATCTGAAGGAACAGTGCCTTTTTAATGTAACTTTTGTAAAACAAAACATATCTCTAGAATAGGGGAATTGGCTTTCAAGTATATGAACCTGACATTGACAAAAGAAATACAGAATAGAGAGAGCTATTCAGCTCTGTGGGAGATGAAAGGAATTTCAACTAAACTGCAGGTGACCTCCCCTCCCCTACTCTATCACATAAAATACTATTTCAGCAAAGGATTTGGGACTTATCAGTATACATTCGAGGTGACTACATGTGTGGCTTCATGCCTTTTCCCCAAACCAAAGACACACTTGCTTTTTCAGGACTCTTGCAATGATGTTGTGATCCCCTTAACACAAGTAGATCCATACAGTTGTTTTTCAAGTTGTTCTCAAAGCTGGGAGCTGCACATGTGAATTGAATCTTTGTGTTGGAATGGTGTTAATTGGCATAATAGCCATCAGTGTGCTCTCTCTTCTAAATCAATACATTCTCCCTTTGAGTGTGTTCTACATATATCTAGTTATGGGCTAGTGCCTCAGATTAACGGTATTTTTTCCCCCATCAACATGAATTTGGTCCATGTTGGGTTGGGAGCGTGCCCTTGGATTTGAATGGCATAGATAGAGAGTAAAGGAAGACTGTCACCAATGAGCCTCCATGGATCGGGCTATTTTGAAATACTGTATTATTTTCAGTTTCATTAAAGACTGCCAGTATTCATTTAAGAATCTGTTGCCACTAGAGCATTGCAGGCAAAATGACAAATACAAGTCTACTGATTCTTTTCCTGTAAGGACATCAGCCTACATTCCTCATAGTTCTCAGGCTGGGCATTATATGTCAAAGCTATGGGGTGGTGGGTGAGACTTCATTATTTCAGCCTTGTGATGCATCCTGAGCACACTCCTGTACTGCAGTGAGTCCTGGACCCTTTGTGCACGGCAGGAGAGGAAGCTGAACACCTTCCATATGTGTTGCCTCCGACGCATTTTTGGTATCACCTGGCAGGACAAAGTTCCAAATAGAGTAGTCCTAGAATGAGCTGGAATTTTTAGCATGTATACATTACTGAAACAGCGACGTCTACGTTGGCTTGGGCATGTCGTGAGAATGGCTGATGGTCGGATTCCAAAAGATCTCCTGTATGGAGAATTAGTGGAGGGAAATCGCCCCAGAGGGAGACCACAGCTGCGATACAAGGACATCTGCAAGCGGGATCTGAAGGCCTTAGGAATGGACCTCAACAGATGGGAAACCCTGACATCGGAGCGTTCAGCCTGGAGGCAGGCGTTGCATCACGGCCTCTCCCAATTTGAAGAGACCCTTGTCCAGCAGACCGAGGCAAAGAGGCAGTCACGGAAGCAGCCAAATCAGGGATCTGGACAGGGGACAGATTGTATTTGTCTTCAGTGTGGAAGGGATTGTCACTCTCGAATTGGCCTTCTCAGCCACACTAGACGCTGTTCCAAGTGCTCCATACAGAGCACGTTACCATAGTGTTTCGAGACTGAAGGATGCCTAATACTAAAATACTATGGGGTGGTGGGTGAGACTTCATTATTTCAGCCTTGTGATGCATCAACATTCAGACAACACTGGACATGTTAAATGACTATGCTATTGTCATTTATTGGCCTAGTGCTGAGCAGGCTCCAGGTCATCTACACTTATATACTATACAAGAAGACAACACACAACACTGTTAGAGAAGGAAAGGCCACAACTTTTCTTGGTTACAGCAACAGTCCCTGGCCCAGCATTGGGGAACTGGATCCTTTGCATTGAGAAAACTGATTGCCCCTTGATGCCACCCACTGATCCTTTCAGCAGTTTCTGGAGGTTCCACTGGGAGTGGCAGTCCCTTGGAGGCTACATGGGTGTATGCCACTCCATGATTTCCTGCCACATGAGCCAAGACCATACCAATGGGTCTCCAAGTCAGGCCAGACCATAGGCCTGCCCCAGCTCCCCTCCTGGGGATTCCTTTAGCAACACAAGCAAGCAGGCTTCTGCTTGCCACCCTCATACTGTCTGGATCTAACCCCAGTGTCCCAAACCACCACTAGAACTGGATACTACTCAGCTCCCACAAGCAAGCTGCAGCTGCAACCAATCTGCTATGGCCACCCTGATACCCCTTAGCCTTGTTCCAATAAGTGAACACCCTCAGTCCAATAAAGGTATGTCCATTTAAATGAAATATTAATCCAGCTGCTACTCTACAATACCACTCTGGTTACCTTTTGCCTTGAGATTTCCACCTTCCATGGATCTATGGCCATGTACCACACTTGCCTCTTGAGGAAGTCTGACCACATAGTCCAGATGGTGGTGCAGCAGCTGTGGATTAGCTCCAGGTCTGCCTTGATAAAAAAAAAGGTTAGGTCCAGTTCCTTAGTTGCCAACAAGTCATTTTCTTCCAGTTGTAAAAGAATACAACTGGAGGTCTGTTCTGCTTAATCTGTTGCCATATAAAGGGCAAAAGCTGGAGACAGCACATGTCCCTCCACCCCAGCCATGTAAAACAAGCTATCCTGTCTAAACCAAGATGCTGTCCCCAGCCACTGGGTGCTGTGAACCTCTCCATCCATATGCAGTGGCTGATGAGCTATACCTTATACACCTGATCTGTTGAAAGAACTGGAAGAGAGGAGATGTCAAGATTGTGTCTTAGTCTCTCAGATGTAACATTTGTAAGCCTTTGACCTCCAGCTGCCTATCAGCTTTATATGATCAGGAGCCATGCACAAGCCTTGGTGGCTGCCCCAATTCAAAAGGAGTAAGATGCAAATTCCTAAGGCAGGTCACCCGCCTGTGCCATTGTGGCCCAGGGTACCTCACTGAACTGGTAACATGTCAATAAAGTTCCACCTTCATGTACCAACAGGACTCTTTCTCCCTCTGGGCTTTGTCATGGGTAGGTTCTTGTTGAACAGACTTGGCCAAGGCAAGCTTCCACACCTGGGGTAGAGGCAAATAGTAAATCCTCAGCCCAGTCAGTCAGTCTTTGAGTGTCATAGCTGCAGCATTAGGGCACTGTCCTCAAAGGAAACATCCTATCTGCATACTGCCCTTCTGTTGACTTATTTCCTGGATCTCGCTACTAACTACCAGCTTAAAAGGCCCTGTAGAAGGCCAGAGTACATGCTGCCTTAAACAAGGACAGCTTATAGACCATTCACATTTAGGATATCAATGCACAAAGTATGGGCAAGACGATGGGCTTCTTTCTCTCAGGGACCCGCGGGGTAGCTCTCTCTCCTCAAGCTATGACTCACGTTGTGCAGAATATTCCACAGGCATCAGAGAAGCCCTGCAACTGACTGAAAAAGGCAATTGCTGCTAACTGGGTGTGCACCATCCTGATTGCCAGGCCCTGGGCCTGGAGGGACACCAGGTATTCTAGCACAGTTGCCTCTGTTGTAGGCAGTGAGGCAGTGCATCCTTTGAGCTTCAGAAAAGACAAGAAAGATCTCAGAGCAGCCCTATATGTCCTAAAGGTGGAAGGGGAAGTGAGTGATATACTCCCTGAATTATTTCTTGCTTCCAAGGCTTGAGAGCTCTTCTGGGAATGGGTCTGGAGTGATGCATGTATGTGGTGACACTAGATGGAACTTGTCTTCCTAAAACAAGATAGGGAAATTGTGATGCTTTTATCCACGCTTGGAACAAACATGGCTGAAAAATTTATGTTGGCCAACAAACAAATGAGGACCAGCTCCCCAACAAGGCGCATCACCCTTTCAGACTTAGAAGATTGCCTGTTAGCTACCTAGAATACTGCTTGATCATCACACCGGAACATAACCTTCTTGTCCTTGAATTCATCTTGCCACAATGACACACTGTGACCACAATTGGAAATGATTCCATGAAGGTCAAGTCCTGCAAGTCGTCTGATTGTACCCACCCTTTCAGCCACCTCTGTGCACACCACTCCTCCTCAAAGTATACCCCGAAACCCAAACCTGAATCTGAGTGGATCTGGACACCTGTAGCCAGCTTATCCTCTGGAATGAGGGATGTCTCTGCCACAGCGCCAGGTTGGATGACAAGATAAACCAGCACCATCACTGGTGCCTCTGCCTTTTCTTTGGCTAACTGAACCCCCAGTTCTGCTGCTAGTTCCTGAAAATGTCTCAGCAGGTTAGAACATTCAATGGTCCCAGCCCTCCCAATTAAAAGGAAGTCATCTAAATAGTGTGTGACCGCAGTGGGACTTCACTGCCTACTCTAGGAAGGTGCTAAAGGTCTCAAATGCCTTGCAGGGCACCAAGAATCCCATGGGCATGAACTTTTGTCCACATACCAGTTACCCTGAAACCTGAATCCTAACAATGAAAAATCCCCCTGATGTGTGAAAAGACCATTTTCATGACACTAAAAGACCCTGAGGGAGGGACCACAAAGGGGTTGGATTCTGCAAGTTAACAGCATTTGGATGTTCCTACAGAGATGTATGTATAGGAATGGCAGGCTGTTCAAGTTAAGCTGTGCTTCCACCCAAATTTGACTTGCATCTTTTAAATGATGATGATGATGATGATGCACCATCAAGTCAATTCTGACTCACAGTGATCCTTCTGAAGGTTTTCCAGGAAGAGAAAACTCAGAAGTGGTTTACTATTCCCTTCTTCTAAGGGTGCCCTGGGACTCTGCAGTTTTCCCATGGACACACAGGTTGGCTCTACTTGGAGCCAACAAGCTTCTACTTGTGCCTCCTCCAAGTAGAGAATTGAACTCCAAACCTCTGGCCCTATGGTGTGATATCTGTCCAGCCAGCTATAACACTGTATTAAAAAGAAAAGAAAAGAAAAAAACGCTGTCAATTTCTAGTGACAACTTTAAAAGGAAATTGAACCTAGGTAGACAATTGTGTCCCAGAACATCTGACCGCTTTGAGGGACTGGGTGAGTGTAAAAGTATTTCGCAGATTAGGAGAGAGTATATAAATAGGCTATGAACACTACAGATAATTTTGATATTGGTCTTGGACACTTGGCCAGTCTGGATGCTAGAACCCCCTACCTGGCAAAGTCTTCTTTGGAGGATGAATCCCATGGTGACATGCTTCAGCCAGAGAACTTTTGGCAAAAGGATGAATCAAACCCCAATGGGCAGTCTCAACAGAGACACAGGAGGCAGAGGCAAGCTTGGCCTTTCCAAAAAGGATTCAGTCATCCAGACTGGGGAGGACTCTTCAAAGAAGAAGGATCTCCATTTTCAGAGACAGACCATGTCTTAGACTACAGGGTCACCATGCACAGATGTAACAAAATGCTTGACTTCATCAAGTTCCTGCCAGCTGGAAAGATTAGCGGAGTAGCTAGAGCTACAGAAAGGAGATGTCCATGCCACAGCTAGGTAAATAGGCAGCTCAAACTCCATCTCTAAGCTGAGAACAACTTTTGTCTTTTGCTACCTTATTCCTTTTCTGCCCACTCCCAGCATTCCCTGCTTAATAGCTTTCCCTCCAACCTAACCCATACGGCTTACCAATTTTGCTTCTACTTGTTCCCAGTTTGGACTCTAAACCTGATGTAGTAATAATTTATGGATGGCCTGAACTTTGACTGCTCTTTCACCTAGGCGTTGATAATGTATTCCCTGTATTTCCACTAAGTGTAGCTGTGGAATTCCTTTTCATCAGCTTGCCAGACACATGGGGCATGAAAAAAGGAAAAGTGTCTGTCTAGAATATTCTATTCTATTCTATTAATGCAAAAAGGCTCTATATTTGTAGTTCAAATATTTCCTTGATGAAAATGGACTTGGAGAATGATTATATATATGCCAGCTATAGAAGTTGGCTGCAAGGAATGGAATTCAATATTTCCAAAACAGATGCATTTAATAAAGTGCCCAATCCCAAAAGAATCACTATGCAGATGTGTGTTATATCATTTCCTCCTTTTGCAACAAGCAAATGCATGCACCCATTAGAGAGAATGAAAGTTCAACTTAATTCTGCCTATGGAACATAAGCACTTTTCCCCTGGTTGCACACAGGGGAGAATAGTGTTCCACATGGCTAAGTTTACTTTTTGATTTTAATTTGTCACTTACCCTGGCAATAATAGGCTTGTCTGCATTCCAAATCTATTTTGCAATAATTAAACCAAATGAAAATGTTTACTGCGGGGCCCACAGAAGGACATTTTGCTCAAATGATCATTATTGGTTCGCCCAGGTAACAATTCAAGTTTTCCTGTATGTAATTTTCTTGCTGCTACTACTGTTAAATACAGAAGAGGCAGGAGTGGGGGAGAGAGAAAGGATTTTAAAGCATCAAACAGTGCTTCAAGCAAGTCTGTTCTGGATCCCAGAAAAATGCAGTTAATTTACTTTAATACATCTATTTAATACATTTAACAGAAAATTGAGATATTAGGATAAGATGTTTTGGCTCTTCTTTCTTCAGATGCTCTGAATAAAAGTGTCCTTTATTTCAGATGGAAATTGTAGAAGACAGAAGATAGACTATCCCAAAATGAATAGAAAATTTCAGGTATAATCCTTTGGATTCTTTCTTTAACTTTATTATCGTAACTATAGGTCAGCCATGTTAGATATGTTAGATACAGAAGAATAAAACAGAATGGTAGAACATACAGTATTTATAATCGAGTGAAAGCAGACTGAAATTCAGATTACAACTGAGTGTTCAATCCCAATCTAGTTAATGCAGTGATTTAATCATTTGTTTTCTTGTTGTACATACCACTACACAAAATTTTAGAACTTTGGCTGTAATTTCACTTGAGGAGACAGAGAGGAGAAAAGAAATATAAAATTTGTCACGTTTACCTCAATAATGGTTTAAAATTAGGGGAATGAGTAGACCATGGGAATCCTTATAAAATATGCAGAACAACAGGACATGTTCCACCGTTTTCACCATGACAGATCAACAGGGGCGAAAACATTGGTCATGAGGGATACATAATTATCTTCCCTTTAAAAAAGGTTGTTGACAACACATTCAGGTGGGCCAGAGTAAAAGTTCTCCAACAACTGGCAAGTTCTAAACTCTAAAGATAATGTGCTGGAGAAAAGATCCTGTGCGTTCAACTTATGATATGCTGGGTCCCTTAGGTACCTCTTGAGAAGCTAAATAGCTGGTGCTCTAGAACGACATGGTCTGAATCTAGAGGAAAACTCCCGACTTTCCCCATCCACTTTGGAACACTCTGTCCTCTGCGTTTTACAGCCTGCTCTTTGAATACAACACATTTCTATTCAGAAAAACTGAACAAAGAGAAAACCAAAACATATCTTAATATTTTAGTATTTCTTTTTTTATTAGTCACGATATGAATACATCTTGCAAAAAGTAGATTATTTGTTACAGGGATACTTTATTGTGCACTAGTTAGATCAGCAAATATCTATAAATACTGCCACATCTACATCAAAGGGAGAATTATATTAATCCTGTCTAAACTAAGTATTCCATCACAGAGGATAGGGAGTCTTGGATACAGTTATGAAAGATACACAGCTATCCTATTTGCCATCCATTGAGTATATCTGTTTATGCCTTTCCTTTCTATTTCTTCAATATCTTTTTAAAATCCCCTTTGGCATTCCAGCTCATGTTAATAACTGAAGATGAAGCTTTTAGTCAAGGAGGCAGAGTATTTTGCCTGCCGGGGAACTGATCCTAATCCCTTCCTGCCTTCCTCCATGTAACTCCTTTGTGTAAACTAGATGGCAGTGGGGGGTTCTCTTTCCTGCCGATTAAATTTTGACAACAGTGAACATTGTCACTGTTTGCAGCTGTGAAAGTCATCGAACCCATCAACTTTCTCAGCCAGAACTTTTCTTCAGATGCCTGAAGTCAGTTCAGTTTTTTCAGAGATTCTCAAGGAAAACATTGCACACTGAATCACAAATAATTTTGCATAATTTACCTGCACGTGTGACATAGAGCTTGGAGTTCAGTGAAACCCAGTTATACAATACATGGGTACACAACAGCCACACGGGGAAAAAAATGAGTTTACATTTGCACAAATGATTCGTTACAACAATGCCAACCAGAAATAACACTTTAATGCAAATGACACAACGGATGAAATCCTGTTGCTTTGTTATGCATGTGGAAAGCAAATGGCATAACATTCAATCACTTCTAGTTGGTAGTTAGCAAGTCCCTACAGGAGTTCTTGAGCACAAGCCTAGCCAGTGAGGATGTCCTCAAGAATCCCAGCAGCCAACTTTTTAATTGCCGGCTAGAGGTGACTAAATGTTATCCTGTTTGCTTCCCATATGCATAACAAAGCAACCAGATTTCAGCCCAATGGTGCAAAAATGATCATGGCTGCTGGTTAATTGCATAGGAGCTTTGGAGGGATTGTTTAAGTCTTTTTAGCAATCATCCAGTTGTTGTGCTCTTGCTGTGTATTTGTGTGCTTTGCTTTCCAAAGGAAAAGGGGTCTTTATCCTGGGTAAAAAAATGTTTGTACAGATTATAGAGATCCTGATGAGAAGTAACAGTATGTCTTTTCTCACACTCACCTGGAGGCAAGGAATCTTGTGAGGGCTTGAGAATTCCTCACCAAGGTGTCTTGTCAAGTCACAACAACCTAAATAGATGAGAACAAAGCATTCTTTACATTGTATTCTCGAAGGCTTTCATGGCCGGGATCCTATGGTTGTAGGTTTTCCAGGTTGTCTCCAGAACATGGCCAAACAGCCCGGAAAACCTACAACAACCATTCTTTACATCCCCGATTTTACTGTAATTTTGCTCTCTCTATTTCTACAGTAAACTATCTTGAGATATAGTAAGAACTCTATAAATTGAATGCATGCATGAATGAATGAACCAATCAATATTGGGTTTTAAAGATGAGCAGCACATTTTGAATTGGGCTTGGAAATGAACTGATAGTCAATAGTTTTTTTCCCCCAGCATAGGCATGTTCACATTGCCTAATATTCCATTTGCCTCTTCAGCTGCATTTTGTATTAATTTCTGTGTCTAGACTTATCTTCGAAGTATTCCTCATATCCTTACATTAGATAAGATTATATTGTTCGACAGGTGTAATAAAATCCAGCTGAATCTGTGACAAAAGCAAAGTTTTGTGTGTGGAGGTATTCACATTACGTGCAATAAATATTCTCAGTGGAATTTAATCCATATTTAATTTGGGTCATTTTCAGATAACTTAATTAAATTTGATGTGTTCTTAGTTTGATACCTCAGAGCTCATTACTTGCATGATGAACTCTCGGGGAACCGTACTAGCCCTTTCTTTTTTGTGAAATTGTTGTGATCTGTCCTGAAACAGTGAGTTAGAACTGGGTCATAAATCGAATAGACCTATGGAAAGTGGAGAAAATGGACCTCTTGAAATGACATGTACAGTCATTGCCGTTTTGTGAAAGCAAAACATGATTCTTGTTAAACAGTGGCAATACCCTTATTGCATGGGGCATGGACAGGCAGTGGATCAGTGGCATTCCGCTGAAGGAGTGACTAGATGACTAAACTGAGTGAATAATATTGTGAAACATCCCGGCCATCCCCTCCATGATGAGGCAGTGGGTCTTGGCCAAATAAGGAGGTTTTATTAAAAGAGAGAAAGGGAGAAAAAACCTGCATCAAAAGTCTTTTACAGAATCGGGTCTGGCTTGACCCTGAACAGAAACAGGTTTTGACAGACCCAGGCCCCAATAGGCAGTAAGTGCATAGTCCTTTGCAGACCCAGGACCTTCTGGACTGCCAACTGAAAAGTCCTCAGCAGGACTGGGCCCCTCCAGGCCAGGTGCAACACAGTTCTTCTCAGACTTTGGCTCTACTGAGCCAGGAACAGAAGAAGCCCTTGTGGACTCAGGACACTAAGAGCAGGTAACAGAGAAGTCCAAAACTAGGTCCAGTTCCTGCAATGAGCCCCAGACCCTAGCCCTATGGGTCAACACACTTTTATGGGCAATAGGGAGTTACTTCACTCCCAAGGTTCACAAGTCCCACTTGTTTGGAATGTCTATTAAGGAAAACCACCAGGAGCTTTGAAGGCAGGAGGTGCACTGCTCGCCCCATCCCATCTTATCCTGGCAGCTTCTTCAGGCACTGCTGTCAGCTCGGCACGGACTTCTCCTCCCTCAACACAGCCCAGTCTTCTGTATCCTCCCAGTGACCCTCCTCCCCTGAGCCTTCCAGTCTGACTTTGTTCCTAGCCCAGCCATCATGGCATTGTTGGCATTCTCCCTGGCCTTGCCCCAGGACCCAGGTGTTATGTGTTGAAAGCGTGCCTGTAGCACCCAAGGAGGTGGTCTGCTCACTACGCCAGCCAGCCACAGTCAGGACAGGCTCACAAATATATACATATCTTTGTGTTATTTGCTAGTGGAAACTTTGAAGAAGAGTCCAACTATTGTCTAAAGTGGAATGACTAATGACTGCATGCTGCAATTTTTCTGTACATATACAATATCTAAATATGTTGCAATGTTTAAGAAATGTGCCCAAATGTCTGAGAAAAAAAAATAAGAAAATGTCATGCTTTCAACCTGCTGAACCCTTAGCCACAGTCTCTATACTAAATGAATTCTTAGCAACATTGTCTAGAAAGAAACCCATCAAGAGTTTCATCTGTTATTCAGATATTTGAGGTAGCCTCAGATGTTACCGTTAGGTAAACTAATATTCACATCTGAATCATGAGATTGAAAGACTATTCGTTCTGCCTAACATATTTTTAATTTCCATCTTGTACGGATGTTCTTTAGAATAAGAAATAGCAGCAAGGCTATCACAGATACTGGATTACCTCAGAAACATCCATTAATAATTGGTACAGCCAAAATAATGGGAGACAGAGAAAAATCAGAAATAGCAGTCTCATTCAATTGATTCCGGGAAACAGCCATAACTAATAGCTGCAATACAAATGCTTATGTCCCCCAAACCAAAAGATGTTATAAATCCTTGGAGTCAAAGAGTGAATAACTCACAGGCTTTAGGAAGGAGCACAAGTACTTTACAGATGTTAATGTAGCCTAGTCTGTGAAACATCCTCTGAGGGACTGCATTACCTCCCATGGTTACTTGTTCTGCTATTAACTTATCATGAAAATAGTCAGGCAGCAGAACAAATTACAGGTTGAAGGCCATTAGTCAGGGGTATCTGTGATTAAAATCAAATCTATAGAATCCACCATTTTCAATGGCATGCCATAAGTTCCTTATTTATAGTCCCACAGAGTCTAACACTCTGAGACCAAAACATGGTCTGCAGACATGAGTGTGGCTGGATTAGGGAGCAGGTTAGAGGATAGCTTACATTCTAAGATTTGTTTTCTAGATCGTAAACACGGATTCCATTTGTGAAGCATTATATAACAAAGTCATGTTCAAAGAGGAAGTCTATCCAGAAAACACAGCACATTCCTTAGTAGCAGCACATCAGTTCATCTATGTTAATTCCCAACAAAGCAGCAGGTTGAAAGCACTGCTCTGCTCCAGAGCGGTACATCAGAGAGGTCCGTTTCCATGGGTGTCCTTGGAATCCTGATTTTGGTATTTTTTTAAAATGGACAGAGGTACATTAATTCACAGACTCTGACTACATAGAAAAAGAAGAGTGGGTAGAGTGATTATTGAGACCAGTGGGATTAGCAGGAGAACAGCAGGTTCTAGGTGTGAGACCAGGACCCCCTGACCTGTTCTTGAGGAAAGTTGACTGGCCCAGCAGGCAGCTTAGTTCTGATCTAATGATGCTGCTCTTTCAACAAGTTTTATAGTGTATAGTCACACTGATAATTTAATAGCATAAAAACTGCATTGTAGTCTAAATCCATTGCTGTTATATGCTGTCAAGCCACACACAATTTATGACAACCTGAATAGGGTTTTCAAAGTATGTGGATCTTATTAGTGCGACCTCTCCTTCCCCCCCCACCACCACCACTGGGGAGCCCAGGTCTCCTGGATCCTAGTCTGTCATATATATCATAATCAATTTTACCCCCTCCCCTGAATTATTTCTGTGGATGCCCTTGTCTGTTTCTGATGTAATTCACTATCCAAGTCTAGCCCCTCTTTTCAGAATGAAATGCACTCACCATTCAGAGAGATTGGCATTTTCTCCCTGTGCTCAGTTATATGGATTTATTGGACATTGCTCTAAAACATTTTCCTTTCTTTTCAGACAGCACAGCTTGCCCGCTGCCAGAAATCTGGGTTCTAAAAAGCCACAGAATTAGAAGCCAGTGTATATAACTTGCCCTTGATTAAATTAAGAGAGTGTTTTCCAATACAAACAGCAAATGCTTGCCCAATTGCCCTGTTGTTTGTTAGCCAGCTATCCTCAACTAATTCAAACACATTTTGAATGGGCTGGTTGAGAGCCCTAGAAGGAAAAATAAGCCAGTCTTGAGGCATCTCCACCTACTTACTAGGTCAAGGCTGAAATCTTATCTCCTGCAAGGAATGTGTGCTTCTGTTTGAGTACAAAATTCTGAAACAAGTGTTTTTGTGCTTTTTCTAAATCAAGTATGTTTCAGCTAATTTCTGCATTTACTGTTGTTATGTGCAGTCAGGTTGCTTCTGACTTACGGCCACCCTAGAATGGTTCTTGAGGTATGCAAGATGTTCAAAGATTGCTGCTCAACCCCCAACCCCAAGATTCTCCATGGCCAAACATTAATCTGAACCCAGATCTCCTGAGTTCCGGTTTGACACTCTGTCCACTATTCCACACTGGCTCTCTTTCTGCAACATACAGTTATTGATTAGCCAGTTTTTATCGCGATCCTCTGATGTCTGTTTCCAGAATCAGCTGATCCAAAATAACTTCCCCTGCAGTGCCTGGCCACCTAGTGCCTCTATGGCATGACAAGACCCCGCCCCTGGTCTCAGATATTAGCCCTAATGTATCAGCAAAGGGGATAGTGATGACTTTGTAACCCTGAATATCCGCATATCTGCTGAGATGGTTTGGGATTTATTGCCAAGACTTGGAGATTCTTTGTGTGCTCATGGCCCAAGTTGTTTTTCCTTTCTATGCCATTTTATTCTCAAAAGTTGGCCTCTGTAAATTGTGACCCACAAAAACCTAATATAGCCCACTAGACGTGTATTGGGAACTACCCATTCTTTTACAGGTCTCCAGAATGGCCAGGATCCTACTGGCAATTTATGTTATGTAACTGAAATTGTGCACATCTTGGCAGTGAATTGCTGCTTATTAACAAGATGGTAGTGGCACTGCTGGGTGGCATGCCCGATTGGGAGCATGACCAGGAGTGCAACCAGCACCTTGGAAATTGCCAATAGGATTCTTACTGTTGTTGTCATTTTTATTGCTTTACTTCACAATTTCAGAAAAGCATGGTAGACCCCAATTGTGACATTATAAACTGTATTTATATGGTAATTGTCAAGCTATGGCTGTGCAGGCCCAGTCCCCAGGGATAAAACACACTAAATATAACAATGGGGGGGGGGGAGCTGCAGCGAACAGAATGGGCTGAGCGCCCACATTTTCCCTGCTAAATACCAGCCTGAAAGACTGGAGTGAAGCCTCCTCACCTCAGGTCCATCAGTCTGAAGTCCACCCACCCACCCACCCACCCACTGATAGCTCTGGGCAATAACTTTGTGCCTGCATGATCAGTGCCTGGCCTTCCCCTTTCCCAGCATAGAGCCAACTACAGAGGCCACTGTGTCACAGCTGATGGACCAGGCCACCACTCTGGCCACAACTGGGGGTCCCCCAGGTATGTCTGGATCCCAGCCATTTCTGCAAGTGGTGCAGATAAATTGAGGAACAAGAGAGCACTTAGAAAGACTTGTAAAGAATGGAGCTGGAAATCTACAAAATAAAATCGAAATATAATGGCAAATACCTTTGATGTCTTATATTCCATGGAGGATGAAATATCCAGATTCTGATCTAAGTATAACCATCATCCTATGAAATGGCTCCAGGTAGAGCAACATGAATATTAATAGTGATTTTGCAATAATACCTTCTATTCACTTCTAGCTATTTTTGCTGAAATCATATGAGTAAAGGCTGATCTTGAACTTGAAGACTACCTTGATAAAAGGATGTATATAGCCGAGACACACAAAGTGGTATATAAAACCCAGGACTGTATTTTACATTAGGGGGAAATGAAGTGAGTTGGCAAAATATATTTCTATTTTATGCACTGGAGCTCTTGATGACATATTTTGATTATTTTTTCCATGCTGGCACCTGATCCCAGCATTTCTTCAAAAGAATTTCTGTACCCCAAATTAGCATATAATTGACAAAACATAGTCTGAATAAGATGTGAATGCTTTGAGTTAAGATAGATAGAAACAACTGGGTAACCATGTTCACTCCTTTAAATGGAAACACACATTTATTGTCCATATTTTGAAGCAATTTGGTAAAAAAAAGAAAAAGAAGCAGCTTGCATACACAGGGGCTCAAGAAAACTATTTTATCTAAACCTGTTTAGACAAGTCTGTGGTCTTCTGATTCATAACTGTACAGAAATAAATAGCTACAGAAGCTAACTAATTTTCAGATCTGGAGATTTATGTAAGTACTCCTACTATCGTTGAAACTTGCATTGAAATGAAACAGTAAAATGGCACACATTTTCCAGCTAATATTAATGTATTTTTAATTCATTAGTTATATTGCATTTCTCCAATGAGCCCAGGCCAGTATACTGCTCTCTTCCTCCTGTTTCACCTTCATAAAAGTTCCATATGATAGGTCTAGAGATGAAAGAGAAGGACTGACCAACTGTCACCTGGTGGACTTCCATGGCTCTATAATTTTAACTTGTGGGCCCCTAAGGTAGGGATGCAAATGCTCACTTGTTTTGTTTCCATATGTAAGGATGAGAAATGGCAGTCTTATTTTCTCCACAGTCTGCTAACTACATGGCAGAAGTAAAGGGGAATGGGTACCGTTATTTTCCTCAGATAATTTTGCCTCTTTATACTGATACTGTCTACCTGGCTGCTCTTACCACTCCTTGTCTTGTTCTCAAGTTTGCAGAGAGAAATCTCACAAGCATCAGCAATTTCTTGGCAGGCTGTCTCAATGTAGTGAGACAGTCTGTCTCACTGATAATGAGTAATTGCAGGAGATTTCTTTACATTCCCTGTCTTAGAAGGTCCATGAATGGGCTTCATGGGCCCACCAAATGGGTGCATTTTTTTTTCTTTTCAGTCCCTCTGTCTTTCTGAACATAGTATATACATTACTGAAACAGCAACGTCTACATTGGCTCGGGCATGTCATGAAAATGGCTGTCGGTCGGATTCCAAAAGATCTCCTGTATGGAGAATTAGTGCAGGGAAAGCACCCCAGAGGGAGACCACAGCTGCGATACAAGGATATCTGCAAGCGGGATCTGAAGGCCTTAGGAATGGACCTCAACAGATGGGAAACCTTGACATCTGAGCGCTCAGCCTGGAGGCAGGTGGCACAGCATGACCTCTCCCAATTTGAAGAGACACTTGTTCAGCAGGCTGAGGCAAAGAGGCAGTCCCGAAACCAGCAAAATCAGGGAGCTGGACAGGGGACAGATCGTATTTGTCTTCAGTGTGGAAGGGATTGTCACTCTCGAATTGGCCTTCTCAGCCACACTAGACACTGTTCCAAGACCTCTATTCAGAGCACGTTACCATAGTCTCTTGAGACTGAAGGATGCCTACCAGGTGTTATGTATGTGAATATAAGCACACACATGTGCACATGTACATACACACACACACACAATGTTCTATATGTTTTATGTACATTAAAACTATGTTATTAAAGTACTGTTTCAAATGAAGGACCGGGTCCATGGCTTACATCAGATTATCAAAAGGGTCTGTGAACCAGAGGATTGCGAATTATGATCTAATGTGGACTTAAACCCAGACTACAAACATGTCAGGCTAAGGGTGCAAACTATACAGTGAGGGCAATGCAAATTCACTCACATGCACTCACTGTGAAGTTGTACTGGAGAGTTTGGGTTTTCCCAGGTCAGTTTGAATTAACTGGCCACACAGGAAAGTCTCAGTTGCAGCTTGTTAATGTAGCTCTCATGTAGCTTAGCAGCTGGTACAGCTTCAGAAGAGCTCCTTAATAAGCTGTAAACAAGAAGAGCTTGATTTCATCTTCACTTCCTTTTCTCATTCTCTATTTGTTTTTTGTTTGTTGGTTTGTTTTTGCTGCCTAGATGCCTTTGTGCACCAAGCTGTTAAAAAATAGAAAAGTCTTGCCAGCTTTGCTCACTGTTTCTAAACTGTAAAGAAAAGTCTTGCTGAGAAAAGCTTCTTTCACCCTTAGCTGTTTTTTTTAAAAAAAGGGAAAGTATTTGTGAGCTTGCCCCATCTAGGGCTGGCTGGCATAGTGGGCAGACACCCTTACTCAGCATGCTATACCTGGAGCATGGGGCAAGGCTAGGGAATGCCGACACCACCCTCACAGGTGCAGCTGTGGGGGTGGCTGAGCTAGAGATAAAAGGCGGACCGGAAGACTCAGATGGGGAGGAACACTGGCAAGACATGGAAGAAGACTGTGCTGTACTTGAGGGAGGAGACTTCTGTGTTGACCCTCTGCTGCAAAGAGGACTGTCTGCAAAGGCTGAAGAAACTGCCAAGGTAAGACAAGATAGGGCCCTTCCATCTTGAGCCCTGGTTCTCCAAGTACTACATTCAGCCTGGTTTCTGCCTCCACACCCTGCACCCAGCCATCTTCAGAAGCAGTTTCTGCCTTTTCTCCAGTCATGCTGCCTAGGAAGGGGTGTGTTTGAATGTTGCTCCTGTCAGGGACCAAGGACTGGGGGGGGGGGGGTGGCCTCAGAAGGGCAGTATGCCTCGTGCCTGCAAGAACCCTGGGAGTTTTCCTTAAGAAACATTTGGAACAAGCTGGACATATTAACTTTGGGAATAAAGTAACTCCCTGGCACCAATAAAACTGTGTTACCTGTTGGACCAGGGTCTGGGGCTGATTGCAGGAGCTGGATGTAGTTGGGGATTTGTCTTCTAACTGCCCAGAGGGGCCTGAGAGTACAAGGACATTTTCTGTCCCCAGCTTAATAGAGCCTGGGTCTGACCAGAACTGTGTTGTGCCCAGCCCAAAGAGACCCAGTCCTGCTAAGGACTTTTCAGTTAGCAGCCAAGGAGGTTCTACGTCTGCAAAGGGCTATGTACCCACTGCCTGTCAGGGCCTATGTGTGCCAAAGCCCATTTCTGTTCAGGGTCAAGCCGAAGCCAATTTTGTAAAAAACTTTTGGCGCAAGTTGTTTTCTCTCCTTCCACGTTTTATTTGGCCAAGACTCACCCTCTCATCATGGGGTGTGTGTGTGTGTGGAGTTGCTCACAGTATTTCCAATGGGCTTTGGTAATCATTCCTGAGTCTGTGCTGGCAGGTAGCTTTTATGCATTGGTTCAAGCTATCTCATCCTGAACTAATGCACATTGATACATTTTATTAACAGCATAAGCCCCAGTGGCACAGGGGAAAACTATGGATGGTGGGGAATCCAAGCTGATTCCCATTTCCCTTTGCATCACATGGTCAACAGCAATATGCAAATCCACTCACTCCAAACCCATACCATTCCCCACATTTTTTCAGTGTAGCTGCACCCTAAAACACTAATCTCTGCAGCAAACTGGATGTTTTAAGTGAAGTTTAAGTCCTAACAAATTTGAACAAATTGAGTCATGAACATAAATTTCTACAACTGAAATAGAGAGAAACTGGAAGTGTTTAATTTAGGTCAGTGTAAACACACTTTATTTATTTACTTACTTATTTATTTATTTAATTTATATCCCGCCCATCTAGACCAAAGTCTATAATTGAAATTAAAAAGACAACTGAGGAAGGATAGCTAGTTCCATGAAGCCAATTAGCCAATGAAGGACTGCCTGTTATCTTCCTGAGAATTATATGTATTCTTTTTATAAAATACCCTAAGTACAGTCCAAATGCCAGTAGTCATGGTAAGCACATAGGAACAACCAGAAAAACATGGTCAGGCCAGCCTTAAGAGCAACATTCAGCCAAGGAATCAGCAACAAGGGTCAAAATACACATCGGGAAACAGAAGAGGTGCTGTCTCCAGCAAAAACAGTGTCCTGAGCTGAGATTTAGTTGGACCACTGAAGCCCCACCTTGAGCTCAGCTGCAGGTATTCGGCCAGCTGGAGTTTTATGGGAGAGGATAACTAAGCCATAATATGGCCCTGTATTTACAGATATAATAATAAAAATATTTTTATGTATTATTTATAATTGTAATAATAATAAACATACCACAGAGATTATCAGTAATAAAATGCATGCCTTGGATGGGAAAAAAAAGATAAGCAAGTATAGAGCAAGAGACCATCACTCCTTCATCTTCTCCAGAAGCTCGCAATCGGCTCGCCACTTCTGGCAGGAGGTGGGACGACAAGCCTCCCTGCCAGGTCGAAGAGTGGCTCGCCGATCGTGAGCTCCGGAGTGATAGGAAGGATCATGGAGCGGTGGAATTGTGAGTGGATGGTCTGGCCCCCAGGGAGCCGGACCCTCGTTATCACCACCTGTGCGGGAGTATTTGTATATGAATACGAATACCCCCATCTCTACCCATGAGTCATTTCCAAAGAAGTGTGCTACTTTTCTCCTGTCCACTCTCCATTATTCTTCTGCAACTCCTTATTTCATTTCACCGGCAGAAAGCTGCCTTTTCAGAGTTACTCTCAGGCCATCCACATTGCCTCTGAGCCTTCACAGAAATATTCATGAGCATAAGGCATGCAGGGAAGAAGAACAAAGAGAAGAAATTGGATGGGCAAGCTGTCTTCCCCAGTCAACAGAACTGCCATTTTCTCTTGACTAAATTTCAGCTTATCTGGACTTGAACCACATCCAAACACTGTTTCAGATTTTCTTTGAGATGATGGAAGACATCATCCTAAACTCCTATGACATCTCTTTTCAGGCTAAAGTAGCTGGTGGAAAATGAGAGCCCTATGCAGGTGTTCACTTGCTCATGTGTAAGACTAAATGAGAGACGACAATGTGGGCATGATATAACCCCAACTAAACATTGTTGCATGACCCTATGTGGTTATAGATACATTGCCATTTCTTTGTGCATTCTCAATGCACAAAGGTCTGGAGCACTACAGCAAGTGGTGCAATATTTTGATGGGTCTGGAAAGCCGACTCACATCTTTGTTCCTTGATGAACATAACCCTTGAGCAGACAAAGGACTTCATCTGGCTCTGGGAAATAGTTGATCAGGTTTGTGGGAAGTAGGGAACATTGTCTTGCTAAATATACCATTTATTAGGCATCCAAAGTAGAATAATGGGACTTCATTGGGACTGGTTGATTCTGGTATTGCCTTCATCCATACCCAAGTTAGCAATGTCAGTATTCCTTTCCTTGGTTTGGGACTTTGTTCTACAAGTAGCCATGCTGTCTCAAAAGTTCTTTCATGACTAATTAAGGAGGAAGAACTGCTCCAAGGCAATTAAGTTCAGCACTGTGTTGCCTCTACTTCCCCCATAAATCCACCATGACCTTTCAGAAAAAGTCATTCCATATTGTATCACTGGGTGCAGGGCAAGTATTTCACTAATTTTCAAAGGGGTATCTTCAAATTACTATTACAAATTACTATTTTTATTAAATAAAGAAGAAAAAATATTTTAAAGCAGGTACAAGAACATTTTGTTTGCATTTTATATGTGTGTGTTCATTACTGACAATGGCTTTTTTGTATTTTGTCCAGCCAAGGAATCTTGAAAGATCAGGATTAAATGTCAATATTTCTCGTCAGGTGCTCCTGTACTGTCTAAATTACATAAAATATCTAATCTGCATCAAGGCAGAAATGACAGTGTTCCTGGAATACTGAGTTTTTTATTTACTCTTGGTTTATTCTGTATAACAAAGGGAATGAAGTAGATGACAGCAGATTACTTTGATATTTATTTATTTTATTTTTATTTTTATCTCACATTTCTACTAAACAATAGTTGTTAACAACAACTAAAAACAAACTTTAAAACACAATGGAAAACAAATCAGACAATGAATTCATTATAATACCACAGTAATAAAAAAACATTAAAATCTTTTCAGGAATTAGATGTTAGTACAACTTAGTCAAATTACAAATACTAAGCAAATGTCTTGTAAGAGTGGGGAGGAGTATTAGGAAGACAGAAAAAAAATGGACAAGCACCAGGAAGAGAAAGCAACACGGCAAGATAGAAAAATGGTTTAGGGAGAGGAAGAAGAAAAAGAGGAAAGGACAAAAGTAAAAGCTACCAGGAAAGGGGGTGGGGTCTAAGGCAGTTCTTAAAGCTGAAAGTACAGCTGGGTGGAGAAAGCAGAAGACCAGCAACAAGGAAAGTTACTACTGTAAGCAGGGATGGGGACTTGAGTTGCCAGACTCAGGGGAGGGAGGGTTTTCAAGAGGGTGGAGGGGTGAAGGAAGGTGAGACAGGCAGGACAGAAGGGATAAAAAGTGGGTGGTTCACAAGCCTCAGACCTCCCCTCACACACCCCACAAAATGCACCCCTCCCTTTTTTTTCCTGGGGAAAAAAGCTTGTTTTTAATGAAGACTCAGACTTGGGACTTGGACCCAAAGACTTGCCAACATCCTGACTGTAAATAAGAACAAGAGAACATTTAGATAAAATTAGAGATTTTCATTAGTAAGAAAAGAAATTGCCTAATTGTGTAACTGAACAGTGCAAAAAACAACTGAGATCCATACATCTAACTGTGTGACTTTATTTACATGTGCCTAAGCAAATGAGACTAGGTAAGAACCAGAAAGGAAAGGAGCAACCAGAATGGACACTTACTAATAAAAGACCATATTCCATGAAACTGCTCAGAATAGCAACTTCTGAGTAGGACAACCCGACACAATTCACCTGCCCCATGTTTTGTGTTTTGATGTTTTGTGGCTGGCTGCATCAGTCTCATCTAGGCACATCTAGCATGGTATAAATTTGGTTGGTTTACCCTACTTGCGTGTAGGTCTGGGCCATTCTGTTATGTTTTGGCTGGATTGGAGGCATTAAAGGGTTAACAAAACAGTATTTGTGTTTGGTTTCTAAAACATTGTTCTGATGTATGTCCATTATTTGGAAAATTTGGTAAAAAAAGAAAGGTTTCTGGCAATTTGGTTATTCTTTAGTTAGCAGAATATAAGATAGAAAAACAACACAGAAACACGGAGAGATCAGCAGTCTCATCAAACACACAAACTAGCACTTTGTATGGTAAAAATCATTCTAGAAGCTTTTGAAGTAGAAAAAGTTAGTAGCCATCTATAGTCACAGTCAGAGAAAAATCAGGGGAATGGATCTTCATCATGCAGGAACCCTGTGCTGCCTGGAGAATAGTCAGTGGAAGAAGAAGGCACTATCAACACACAATGGAAGCAAAAATATGCAGAAAAAGGGAGTGGGGGCTTGCCTCAGATGCCAGAGGTGAGAAAAGAACTTTATCAAGTTAGTGGCAAGGGACAATCACCCCCCTCCCACTGATACCCTGTGTTAGTGCATGCAAGATTGCTATTAATCCAAAACCCATCACATCTCACTAGTTTGAGCATTTAAAAAAAAAAAGAAAAAGAAAAAGTGCCTGCTCCAGTCTGTTCTGGCTTGAACCTAGTCCCTAAACAAACCTACCAGGAAAATCAATCAGGATTCCATGAAACAATACAGCAGCTGCCTCAGTTTTGCATCAAGTGTGCAAGTTAGCACAATCTGCATAAAATCATAGAGTCAATAGCCCCAGAAAAATATATTGTCCTCTTGACCTCAGGCTGCAGGGCAGGGAGAAAAAAAATTATGATTCCTTAACCTTGCCTGCTAGGATGAGAAGCGAAGATTTACATCCCTACCTAGATTCTTGCAGCATCGTTGTCCACAGGTGACATACTAAAAGCACAGGGGTCATAGTCTACATGGCTGCCAGGTCTCAGAGCACCAGTTGAAATCTTAGGGAACTCCTGTGTTTCTTTGGGTTTCCATCTGGGTGGACAAACGACAGGGCAAGTGGTGCTGGAGGAGAAGTTTGATTTTTGTGTATGAAATGGTTTAAAAGCCTGAGCACTGTTTTCTAGTCCTCGTTGCTAGCCTCCCCCCAGCTGATTCAAGTGCTCACTGGCTCTGCATTTTTACATGTGTGTTGCAACTGTGCAACGGTGGCTCTCCAAAAATCCAGAAGCCAGGGACGGGGACTGTGATGAGAGAAGGAGGCCACATGAACGTGGCTATCATATCATTTGGAGTAGAGTATGGACTGTAGCAGTGCAGCTTGGGAGTCTTCTTGTTCCACAAGCACTGGCTGTGTTGGAGGGCCTGGGGTGGGCAACTCCCTGTGGTTTGTCTGGAAACCTTCTTCAAGCCCAAGCATCAGTGTAAGACCAAAAAAAAACCCCTCATTCCATGTGTGCTGCCGGTAAGGCTGTATATAGGGTTAGCAAATCATAGCAGGAAAGGCAGCAGTCACTGCCACTCTTTGGCTACCTACCCAACTACAGGGTTTTTTTCCTCTTCTAGCTTTTGTTGTCTCTTACAAGGTTTCACCTTGGCACCATTTACTCAGCTTCCATCCATTCCTATTTCTGTAGCCAGCTGGCCTAGAAACAATTCCACCCCCTCACAACCCTTGCCTGCCCTGCTTTTGTGACATCACAAGGGTCTCACATTTTGACCCTGGATTCTCAGGGGAATTGGATGCAGCTGCTCTGGCAGTTCTAGATCTGCTGCCCTATTCTCTGAGAATGACTGCAAGCTGACTACAACTAGCAGTATCTTAACAATCCCTAGAGCAAAACAATAAAACATTCATTTTCTAAAGCACAAATGTTTCTATGTAATGCTGCAGTCAATTTCCTTTTCCACAATTGATGTTATTATACCATAGAGTCAGGCACCTTCAACGAATTTAAAGATTATCAGCAACATATATTCTTGGAAGCAAACCTCCTATAGTATTTAGAAACAGTTCTGCTGAGTCCTTCTGTATTCAAAATTTAATATCCTAGGATTAAAGAAAGCATCTTTGTGCATTTCAAATGCTGAGAGAAGCTAAATTTTGTAATGAACAAATAAATGATAAGCATTACAATGAGGCTTATAAAAGGCCCAATATGTCTATCTATAGTATACAGCCTAATAGGAAATTGGGCTGAATTAATTGGAAACTTTGTTCTGGGAAATCATTTTTGTTTGTAAGGGAAGTGTCATTTATATTTATGCTATTCTTTATCCTAAAAACAACCTTGCCTGTTCTATATTTCTATTTATAAATGTGGTCCACATGCATATTACTCCATATGAATGCAAACTGGCAGTACAAAAGACTTTATTTGAATTTTTTCACCATCCAAGTAGATAACGTTGCTCTTTTGTTAACCCCCACATTCAAATAACCATTAAAAAAAACACGATGTTTTATACTACCATGGGAAAAGTGAAGACAGCCACATCAATGGGCCCCTTAGTGTCCACATCAAATTTTAGATGTTGGTTTCATGGTCTTGGAGCTGCAGTGGAAAAAGACAGACACAGACAAACACCTGATCGCAAAACCTTCAGGTGACAATGTAGTAGAATGTTTATCCTCTAGGTCTACCTCTTTGAGAATTTTGTAACAAAGTGGGACTCTGGAGCCTAAGATGTCCCATCCTGGTGCATGGTCATGAACCATGAACCAACTGGAAAACCAAACTGGTTCACAGTTCAGTTTTTGGTTCTTGCGGGGGGGGGGGGGCTACCTGCTCCTGTCACACCACAGCTACTGCTGTGCTGCCACCTTCCTCCACCACCACTACTTGTTAAGCTTCTACCATTTTCCATTGCTTTTTCATCCCTCCTTTTGTGCTGCATTTCCTCACTCCCCTGAACTCTTTTCTTTTCTTTTTTTTCCTGGTCTTTCTTTCCCTTTATGTTGGTGATTGTTTAACTTTAGTCTCTTCTAATCCTGTTCCCGGCCCTTAATGGGCACCAGCAGTCACCCAGTCAGTCAGGCTCGCTTTCTCTGTCTCCCTCTCTGTGTTGCTACATTCTATTTCTCCATGGTTGACCTTCATACTTGAGTTTTCCCACTTTAATCCCTTAATAGCAATGCCATTTAGAATGCCTGCCCACAATATATGTGGCATGCTGTGGAGAGATAAAACTTTAAGTAACCTAGTTGATAAGTGCCCCACCTAAACCCAGATGCATTTTGACTGAATCTCAAGACTTACTCTTCTTGAGGTGACCCCTACTCTTCAGGAGCCCTCTTAGTTTTGATGAGTGTTCTTACACTTGAAGCACCTATTATCCCTTTTGTGACTTAGTGTCACCTAGTGACTCAGTGTGGTAACTGCAGGCTACTGACAGATTTTAATTAGTTAAAATTAATCCATCTGTTTAAAAAACAATTAACTCCAAGAAGCACTTCTTTTGAATCCCCTTAATATCCATCCCCTGTTTCAGGTGTCTAGGTTTCAGAGCAGAGAAATGACACACAAACATACTTTTATTACTATAGGAGGTTCAAGGTTTTAACATATACTTTGTAAAATATAGACAGAGCTGAGCAATGTAAAAAAAAAATCAATTAGAATTTAACTAATTAAAATCAATTGATTAATTAATTACTGTTGAAATGCAAACAAAACATAATAACGGGAAAATGGAAAGTATTTTAGTATTATGTTCAAAAAACAGCAATAGAAATTTACTCTAGTTTAAAAGTATCAGCATTTATATCAAAACTGGAATGACCCATGGGATGTGTATACAGACATTCTGAGCAACGAGATGAGCACAACTCCCTGGAAGCTTTCCATTTACTTCACATTCGAGTTCTAAATCTGATAGTTAAGTGAACAATTATTTTTCACTGTGTTCCTGACAAAGATGAGGGACTGTATAAAATCATAAGAATGGTTTGCTAATAGATGATCTATGACACATCTAGGTGAACATGACATGTTAATTCCCCCAAAGACAAAATAATCCCATAACCTAAATGGATTGATGACATGCATATTTATAAACATTTTCCCTGTTTTCATCACTTTTCATTCATGCAGAGCCTTTATTACTGGATCACTTGGCTGGACTGCCAAAGTTCAATTGATATCGTCAAGGTATTTTAATTTGCTTTAAAATGGCTTCTTCCCCCACAGCTTTTTATGTTGTAATGGTCCATTAAAAATTCAAAACTGCAATACATTCCTCTGTGGATTGATGCTTTCCATCCTCTTGCCCTGTTTTGCAATTCAGGAAGACTCATCTTCAAGATTGAACAAATCCTTTTTTATTTTACTTTAGTATATTAAACTGTTCTTGGAAACTTCATTGCACAGGAAATTACTAGAATTTGGGAGCAGAGATTTTACTTTCTTTCCTCCAAAACCCTCAAAATTATCAGTAATACACAGTGTTGAATTCCTTCCAGTGTTCAAAAATTAGTAGAGAAGATGAAGGATGTTGAGTTAAATCTGCAGCCCCACCCACCCCAGTTTCCTCAAATTTTAGCCAAATCATGTCTTCTCTTTAGCCTTCTGTATGTAAGGGGATTTGGGTCTCTTTGCTCTCTCTCCACTACCTAGACTTCTGCCCTCTCCAGTAAATAAAAAGATGAGCACTGAAACAGAAAACCTGAACGCCTGCATTGGTGGAAAATAAAATAGTATTTTGAGGAATGACCCATGGCATTCTTCTAACTGAAGTGAAGAAAGGGATTGTATCTGTCCCCATTCCATATATAAAAGCCAACTTGACATTTGAGCACCTTAGAGACATGACAGTGTCCTCCACCCCACAATTGAGCAGCAGAGTAGCTTAGGAAGTCCTGGACAGGATGCAAGACACACACAACTCAGCCTCCCAGCACTTTGCAATCATGTGTTTAGCATCTGCTATCTAAGGTAGCTGCCTCCACCTACCTAACAGTAGGGCTGTAGTGGGCCATGTTGATTAGACTGAGAAGGGTACATTGAATGCACTGAGAAAAGACTGATTTGTAGTGGCAGGTCATGTTGCTTATCTTTTCATAGTCATCGACTTTTCATTGTCATTGACAGAGGGCTGATGTATGTTATGTAGCCAATGCTCTGAATAACTGTTGAACTCAGAGGTTACTGGATTATTGTTGCTACTTCTTTCTTTCTTTCTTTCTTTCTTTTAACAACTAAAGGGGAGGCAAAATATGATCCCATCCATGTCATTAACTACTATACAGGTCAACACACGATGGTGAGAACTCTCTGCATTTTGGTAAGAACTTACATTTCTTCATTAATGGGATAGAAAGTACTGTAAACATGAACATGGGAGAAAGTGAAATTGAAAGATGAGCAATAAAATTATGACTTATTGGAGAATAGAATATCAAGCATAGGATGGCGGTACTCAATGAAACTGCATAGTCCTCAGTGGAGCTACATTTTATGGAGAGAAAGGCTTTAACCCTTCTTTCCCTAGCTACAGCTTTGATGAACTTTTGCCCACCATGCCAGATATATACAATATTCACTTTCTTTACTCTAAACCTTCCTAATTAGTTAATCATACTTTAATCAGGAAATGTGGCATGGCTCTGCTTGCTAGACTAGAATTTCTGACACTTTTTCTGGCCTATATGTCATCATTCATGGACTGAATTAGTGGAACATTTCTGGGCCCTTGTGGGCTTTGTGAAGTCAGTTTTCAGAGGCTTAAGGCAGACCAAACCGTCACAGGTATGACAAATACATACTGACAAAGCTTGGAGAAAGTAAATATAGTTTATATAAGTGTGATGCAGTGCCCGGTTCTCTTTTAATTTTTTTTAAAAAAACTTTTATTTTGTATGTACATGTTCATGCAGATGTCGTCTGGGCCATACTCTAGGGTATAATATTTAATTTCTTCTATCAAATGCCATAAAAGTCCCTGTACTTGATATATCACGACACTAATAATTAAAGTGGAGATGCACTAAGCATATATGAAGGAAATATATAGTTTGATTTCCAGTGAAATTCAATAAACCTTACTTTTGCTTCACTGCAAGCTATAAACCATTGCACTTCATCAGCAAAGGCAAGCATAACAAATGGGTGACAGGGGAATTCCACAACACTCAACAATGAAGTGGTTGGGGTCAGCAAATTCCTCCTTTTCTGTAGTTCAATCCATAAACTCATATTCTACCACTATTCCTCATGCACAGCTGACACAGTGTGAGTGTGCCATTCTGCCCTTCAGCCTGCAAGTTGCGGTAGGTTGCAATTTGGGAAGAAGAAAAAATCTATTCTGGCATCTCACAGGGATAAACTCTAGTTTATTTTCAGAGATTAACTCTTTGAGTGGTACCTGGTGCAGATGTCTGTCAACTGATGATGAAAAAGTTGTTTTGTTTCAGGGTCTCCCAAAACAGCACTATGCCAAGAGAAGCTGCCTTTTCTTTGCAAGAACAGGCAATACCTTTATAGGCCTCTAATAAAAAATAAAGAAGTCATACAATATGCAAGCATTTGTGGATAAATCCCACTTCTTCAAAGCAAGTACCAAAAGTCCAAACGTTGATGGCAAGATGGAGTTTGCCAGGAGGTTACTCTTAGATTCAAAGTTCTTGGTAAGATGAATTTCTCCAGGCACATCTCTATTTTAAATTGGTTTGCTGTTGCATATGTTAATTATTCTATTGTAAGTAAAGTTTTCTCACTTTTCTTGCCACTGGATAGGATTCAAATATCTCCCTTGCTCTCAAATGCCCCTTTGCATAAGAACTGGCTATTTGGAATGTAAAACCGGATTTAATTAATCTGTACAATGTAAATGTGTGTGTGTATATTTTTGTACATTTCTGTAAATCTTATGTTGCAAAAACTGAGCAAATACAGTATCTACTTGTGCCAGAGATGAGATATCTCAAATGGACTGTAGAATCCTTGAGGAGTTGTGTTACCAGTCTCTAGAAACTTAACAGTGGTGAAAAGTCTTCACACTTGCAGGTGTTATGTCATGCTAGATGGAATGAAAGATTCAAATCCTCCCCTCTCCTTAAATAAGAAGCCCTCTCTCATATATTGAGGTCAGAATTCCCTTTGTCTTGTTACTTGACTATTTAAGTAATGGTCTCTTTAATAACCACATGACTAAATGTGTCTTCTTTAATAATCCTCACTTACTTCCTCTCTTTCTATTTCACTTCCACCAACCTTTAGTTGACCCTGTGTATTTGTGTGTGTTTGGCCCTTCACTCAGGACTAGAGATGGGCACTTGCTCATCGGTGGTTCAGCAGTTCGGTGTGGTGTGGAGGATCAGGCTCACAGGTGTTACATGGGTGCCTCAGATTCCACACCCTGCCTCCTCCCACAGGCACCCTATCAGAAGCAGTACTGTGGGCTTCCCTGCCCCACCTCCTCCTCTGAGTGGGCACCCATGGAAGGAAATGGGGCACAGAATCTGGGGCACCTGAGCAACACCTGCAGGCCCAGTCCTCTGAACCATGCCAAACAGACAAACCACAGTAAGTGCCAATCTCTACTCGGGACGGTAAAAGACCCTCCACACAGCAAACCCTCCAGTACTGAGCTCCCCAGTTCTTCACTTGAATTCATTTAATTTTATTAAAATAACAGGGTCCATTAGGTTTTTAACCCAATTCTTCACTCTGTCACCTCTCTCTCTCTCTCTCTCTCTCTCCATCTCTCTCAAAACACCTTGCTCTTTTCTTCAAAACCTCCCTCTCCCCAAAGTCTCTATCCCCTAGTTAGTTAGTTAGTTGTGTGCTGTCAAGTCAGAACTGACTTATAGCAACCCTAATAGGGGTTTCAAGGTAATTAAGCAGTGGCTTTACCAGTTCCAATCCCCAGTGAGTTTCCATGGCTAAGTGGGAATATGAACTCTGGTCTCCAGGGTCCTAGTCTGTCACTCTACCCACGACACCATACTAGGTATCCCCAAGACTCCTCCAAAAGCATAACCTCCCCTCAACTCTCCTAGTTTCTTCCAGCCTATCAGAAACATTTTTACCAACATTCCATGCCCCTCCCACCACATACTTACCCAACTAATGCATTTCAAAACAATATATGTCCAGTTACTGTGTAAACAATAACTTCAACATAAATAAACACCACACTAGCCTTCTGCAGAGAAGCTTTATGTAACTCCACTCCAAAGCACACCAGTCTATCGCAATAGTGGTGGCAGACCTGCAAAATGCAAATTAAATACTTTTATGGCACCAAGAGCCCTAAACAAGTGTCTTTTCCTCAACTTCACCAAAACTGGAGACACGTTTTCTAAATGACAGAGTGAAAAATCCCGGCCTCGAAGTACCTTATGTCCTATCCAAACACTTCCAAGACTGGACACAAGTACCACAGTGTAGTGGACAGCATGAGCAGATCGCTCCTGCAAACAAATAGATTATATTAAGGTAATGTAAATATTGCAAGATGAATGGCACATTTGGTTTGTCACCTTGTCATTATGAGTTTCAGTTTTACACAGAGCAATTAGAATTAAATCCCAGAAACTTTCAAAGTCACTCAACATTGTTATTTGTATAATGCCTTAAGCCAGGAGGATTTTTAGGGTTTCTGGCAGAATGCAGTATGCTGTGCTGTTTTATGAATGGTGGAAATACAACCCATTCGACAACAGCAGTTCTGAAAACTATATGAAGGACTGTACAGGGTAAAATAAGAAAATGTGGTTCTTATTACTCCAGTGGGTAATAAGAAATGAGTTGAGGCCATTTATAGGTGCAGTTAATTGGAGGTTTTATTTAAGCGTAGCACAAGAAACGGAGGAATTCTGAATGCTTTTTCTTAGTTGATAATTAAATTCTTCAAAAAACAAAAAACATTGTGCTTCTGCATTCACAATTCAAAACACCAGGAAATGACCTGATATTGCTGCGCTATATCATGCCAGCATTGCCAGCAGGGAAAAGAATGCCAAACTTTACATTGCAAAGAGCCTGAATGTGGATAACACCAATGACAGCAGTCAAAATAGTCTATAGGAGGCCTTCTTGTGCTCGCTGTCATTCACAAAGAGATACCAAGGAGGGGAAGATCCCAGAACCTGACTCTTTTCCCATCAGTTAACCACTTCTTGCCCAAACACAAAGCAACTGTCAGAGCTGTTTTTCAAGTTCTCTAGGTATCTATTGCTTGGTGACAACTAGTAATGAAAATGCCTAGAAGAAATGTGTCTTTTGAATTACTTGTGTGCACCCAAGGATATGTCCATGCAGCTGGAAGGTATTGGCTTGTCAGTCTCCAAGGAATTTACATGAACTTGGAATACTTCTGCCCAGTGCAACCTGCTGCATAGCACACCCACCCACCTGTACTGAGAAAGAAGTCTCAGCCATCCTCATTCAAGGGCTGATGTTCTTTTATGCTCAAAAGTGAAACACAACACATCTTGTTTAATTCATTTGTATAAGAAGTGTCCAAAATGTTAAATTAAAATACATTTTAAAATAAATAAACATACTAAATAAACATGTATACATATGTATACATATTATTTATACATTCATAAACATAATTAAATAAAATAATTAAACCATTTAAAAGTAGTAAGTAAAAATATTCTAGCTATAACTTAGTTTGTCACAGGAGACTAAGATGGAAATAAAATAAATGAAATAGAAGCTTCTTATGAAAGCATAATTTGCGATTCTGCTTGAACACAATTTTTGGTTATTCTCATATAAAATAGCATCTCTGTTGATTTCCTTGGGCCTTTGAGCGCCATAGGATTTTGATGCCAGCAAGCAGATATCATGGGCTTGTGGGCTGAACAGAGGAAAGAGTGACTTACCTTCACAGTTTCCCTGAAAGCCCACCCCAGTTGTGAGCCATCAACAAAGGTATATGTCTGTTTGCCTGTGGATGGCATAGTGTTTCCTCATATTGCAGCAGCCATTTCTAGGTAGTTCTGTGAGGTAATTTCTGCCTGGCTCCCCTGCATTTATTTCATTGCACTCATGCCTTAAAGTCCTCCTTCACCATTTGATCATACAATTGTTGTTGTTTAGTCGTTTAGTCGTGTCCGAATCTTTGTGACCCTATGGACCAGAGCACGCCAGGCCCTCCTGTCTTCCACTGCCTCCTGGAGTTGGGTCAAATTCATGTTGGTAGCTTCGATGACACTGTCCAACCATCTCTTCCTCTGTCGTCCCCTTCTTCTCTTGCCTTCACACTTTCCCAAAATCAGGGTCTTTTCCAGGGAGTCTTCTCTTCTCATGAGATGGCCAAAGTATTGGAGCCTCATCTTCAGGATCTGTCCTTCCAGTGAGCACTCAGGGTTGATTTCCTTTAGAATGGATAGGTTTGTTCTCCTTGCAGTCCAGGGGACTCTCAAGAGCCTCCTCCAGCACCACAATTCAAAAGCATCAATTCTTCGGCGATCAGCTTTCTTTATGGTCCAGCTCTCACTTCCATACATCACTACAGGAAAAACCATAGCTTTGACTATGTGGACTTTTGTTGGCAAGGTGATGTCTCTGCTTTTTAAGATGCTGTCTAGGTTTGTCATTGCTTTCCTCCCAAGAAGCAGGCGTCTTTTAATTTCGTGGCTGCTGTCACCATCTGCAGTGATCATGCAATAGGCACTGTGTAATAAATGACTAAGGTCATCCAAAGATTTAGAGTGTTATGTCATCAGTGGTGTGAATGCCAGACAACTCTTCATCAAAACCAGGTGAGGGAGTGAATCTACCATGTTAATGTCTGGACTTGGTGAACGAAGTACAAATAAATACTAAAAGTAAGTGGTTCGTATGTGTAGACAAATGCTGCTCACTTGTTCTATTGGATATTGCACTCTCCTAAATAATCAGATTCATCATTTGGGGTGCTCAGTGATGAATCTTTGTCAGCAGAAGTGGCAGTGATTCAGAGCACCCTTTACCAACTTATGTTCAGTATGTCAGTAGCTATGACCTTATCCAAACAATTTGAATTACGATGAAGCAGTGTCTATGGGCTGTCTTTTAAAATAGATGAGGAAACCTCAGTTGCTAGACTGCTAAATGGGACTTCAGGAAAATGAATGTGCTACATTAGAGCTTCATCTTCATGAAGGCTCAAATGAAAGTACTCAACAACAACATCTTTATGGCCCTTTGTGCTTTGGACCAAAACCACTGAAAGTTGGGACTGATATTCTGAGGTCATCCTCTCCGGGTCAAAATAAATGGTAATGCTTAGCATGTATTTAGTAGCAATGTTCCCTCAGGTGGTGAAAAATACCCATTGTCTTAACAGGTATTTCTCCTATCATCCACATCTAGCATTAAGTCATGCTTTGTACTGTGACCAGATGGTCAACATCAGCTCACATTACAAGAAGGGATTCTGAAAAAATCCCATTGCTGGGTGGAAACATGTGAGCTGTAGGGAACATGCATTCCCTTTAACATCTACGTAGTTTGGCCTTTAGATGTTTCTGAGACTGCCCTGACCAAGTGACATACAGTAGGTGATAGCGAGAGAAAGGACCTTTTCCACATGTGTCCCTGGTTCTGGAATGCCCTCTTCATAAAAACTCCTTAGAGAAGCACTTTTATTTGCATAATTCTTGGCACCAAGTAAATATCTTTTTATTCTCATAGGCCCTTTAAATTAGGCTGTAGTAATCAAACTGTTTGAGCTTGGCGAATTGTATGCCTCTGCTCTATGTTTTAAATAGGTTTAGCAGTGTATTGCTCTGTTTTAAGGGAATTTTTAAGTCTATAGTAGTGTTTTTGTGTGTGCATATACAGTAGATGTGTCTTTTTGTATTTTTATTTTAATTGTGATTTTAAGTTGCATTAGGTGGCTGAGAAATAATCTGAATCCATTTATCCCTCCCAGCACAGACCTAGTGATGATAACCGTTATTTCTTATTAAGGAACTAGAGCAGCCATACATCTGACCAGGTCTGCATGTGGGGCTTGTGTTTTCACTGTCCAGCCTATAAATAATTCTAAGACTTCACGAAATGTGTAGTGGGAGAAAGTGTGTTGTTCATTTCTAGTTATGTTCCTGAAACTTCATTTCAATAAGAGCTTACTGTCAGAATTAGAGATGAGCACAACCACTAGTTTGGTGGTTTGTGTTGGTTTGTACTTCATCCAAACAGGTGTTCAGCATGTCCCAGCCCTGCCTCCTCTGGCAGGTGACCACTCTGAGGCAGCACCCTAGCTTCCCTCCAGGCACTGCCTCTCTGCTGGGTGCCCACTGGAGAAGCCAGGGCTGGGAAGTGCTAAACACCCATTTGGATGAACTGTGAATTGGCACAAACTGCCGAATCAGCAGTTCATTCCAATCTCTAGTCAGAATGATAGATTAGATAGATAAGTTTAGATTAGATTAGATAGAGATAGATAGGTAAAGGTAAAGGTTCCCCTTGACATTTAGTCCAGTCATGTCCGACTCTAGGGCGTGGTGCTCATCCCCATCTCCAAGCCATAGAGCCAGCGTTTGTCCGTAGACAGTTTCCGTGGTCACGTGGCCAGCGTGACTAGACACGGAATGCCGTTACCTTCCCACCGTGGTGGTACCTGTTTATCTACTCGCATTTACATGCTTTTGAACTGCTAGGTTGGCAGGAGCTGGGACAAGCGACGGGAGCTCACTCGGTCGTGTGGATTCGATCTTACGACTGGTGGTCTTCTGAACTTGCAGCACAGAGGCTTCTGCGGTTTAACCCGCAGCGCCACCACGTCCCTCATAGAGATAGATAGATACATTGTATTTTGTTAACAAAATGTGGCATTGCCAGTCTCAACATGAAGAAAAAATCCAGAGCAATAGTTACTGTTTGTGATTGCAACAAAGCAGCCAAAATAAATATACTAGTCTTTAAAGTGACACAAGGTTCTTGGCTGGTTTTGAACCAAGTTATGAGCCAGCTTGGGTGTTAAGATCATCAGGTGGGGCCTTTCTCTAGGTGTGTCTGAGGGGGACATAGGAGAGGGACTTCTCTGTTGCTGTTCCCAGACTCTGGAACGCCCTCCCACAGGAGGCCAGACTGTCCTCATCTTTGCCATCCTTCTGCAAGCAGGCAAAGACTTTTCTCTTCAGGCAAGCCTTCCCTCAGTAACTAGCAACCTGTGTGTGATTTATTAGATGGATTGTTATGCATTACTGATTTGACTAGATTTCTATTACTACTTGTGTTTTTTATTTTTGTGTTTTCCATTTCTCAGAGTGGCATTGTTTTTTTTTAAATTGTATACTTATTTTTCTTAGCTTTTATATTGCCTTTTAATGATGTTAGATGCCTTTTTACTCTTTGTTCTTAGCTTTAAATATTGTCTTTTAGTGATGTTAACCACCATTGTATACTCATTGTTTTCAACTTGAAATATTGTCTTTCAATATTGTAAGCCACCTTGGGTCCTTTTCAAGGAGAAAGGCAGAGTAAAAAATATTTTAAAGAAAAAAATTAAGATACAAATGGACACATCCATCCATCCATCCCACCCCAATGGTATTACCATATTACCACACTCTCTGAGGTTTGCAATATGCAATAAAAACATAACACAATAAAATAAATACAAAAAATATACAGATGTGGCACAGATGTGATGATCTCCCTTGTCTTATTTTATTTTTATTTTTTTAGCAGCAGAAGAGAACTGAATGGAAAGGTTACGTGGGAAAAAATGAAAATTCAGATAATCATTTATATCTTTATCAAGTGGTAGATCCTTCTGTTTTTCTTTTACCTTGGAAATAAATATTTCAGAAATGTTGCTACCAAATGTGTCAACCACAGTTGTCAGAAGATGCATAGCCGAGATGTGTAAATGAGATCTCTCTTTAATTTCTATGGTAACCTCTCAGTGCAAATAGAATTCATCGACTACAGATATCTTGGCTTGTCTTTTGTAGGCTGATCTGCCAAAAAAAAAAAAAAGTGTGGAAAAAATAAAGCAAGATGTGCAAACTGTAGCAAACTGGATATGTCAGTCGTAAGTAGTTAATCACCTAAATTTTACATCTATTCTCCATCTCATGAGCAAAAGCATAATGCAGACCAAATATTATATAAGTGCTCCAAACTGGAGCAACCTCAACAAATTTGGTCACAAGTATGATGGAAAATATGGATTAAAAATAAATATATTTCTGTCTGTATGACAGCAGTATTAGGAGTGGGCTGACAAGCATCCATACTCTCTGGTAGGCTCATAGCTTCTATACCCTTAATTATTATTTTGATAAATGTTATGGTACCACAAAATAAATACGCATGCTAACAGCACAAATCCTTTTGTTTCCAGAAAGGGGGGGGGGGGGCATTGTTACAGTTAATATGATATATAGGCTGAAATCCTGTTGGCATAAATTTTGAACTCCAGGATAGCTCAGTGGCTCAGGTATCTGGCTGCACAGCTAGAGACTGGGAGTTAAATTCCCCAGTATGTCTCTTTTACAGGGGCTGGACTTGATGATCCATAGGCTCCCTTCCAGCCCTGCAGTTCTAATAACGTATGTATTCATATTATTCTCCAGGCAAGCTGGATGACATCATTATTTGATGATGGATATTTTTAATTTAATTGTCTCCCTCCCTTCAGTTTACGAGGCTCCCTAGGGCTCCTCCTTTTTGCTCTTGGGAAGTTTTTGGTAGCCTGGTGGTGAGGTGGGAGAGCCTTTAGGGTAGGAAAATTGCCATCTGCTAGCAATTTTCCAATATGTAAGATTCTCTGCTGCATTCCAAGACTCCCAAAGACTTCCAAAGGACAAAAGTGGTCCCTAGGGAGCCTTCAAACCTGAAAGGAGGATAGGAAGTTTTAAACTGAATTAAGGCAAAAATATCCATCGCCAAATGACAATATAATTTGGCTTGCATTGTGTAAATTAATGCCAATAGGATTTCATGTGCATTGATCTACCAACCTAATCTGTGTCCAAATAAAGGCACATAGATTGGGTCCCAACCTGCCCTGTGTTCTTGGGAGGTATTGTAACCCAATTTAAGGTCAGATTTCTGTGTTTCTGGATCTTCCAAGAAAAACAACAACACATTCTTTAGAGCGAGATTGTCTAAATCTCTCGAGAATTGCAGGGGGGAGGGGGGAAAGCCCAAGGTACTTAAAAGGGGTTTCCCCCCTCACACCGCCCTCTTCTTTTTCGGGCACCCACCCGCCCTCCCTATTTCTAGTGTGAGTTTTTTCTGGTCGCCTTTAAGGGGCCGGATAGGAATTTTTGAACTTCATCCTGATTGGCCGTTGGATGGGGGGATTTTTTGCCTATCCCACACTGGAAGAGGGTTGTTGGCATTTCAGTGGATAATTTTTGGTCACACTGGCAGGTAGTGCGGAAATAACGGGTGTCCCAATGTAATTTCAGGTAAGCCAACAGCGCATCCGACCTCACGGCACTGCGGATTGTGCGATTACAGTGCCTGTGGCGGGAAGATGTGCTAGGCCACTTCCGGACCAAAAGTTATCAACTAAAGATGGCTTGAGGTCTGGGGGTGTTTATTAGCAGCTGGCCGGGTTCCTGCTGTCTTTAGACCGCTGGAACTTGGGGCGGGGACTCGCCCATTTCTTGATCAAGGGGTAGTTGGATACCTCTGCCATTTACCTGTTTCTGCACTACAGCAGGCCCCCTCTTTTGCCAAAGGATGGCAAATTTTGAATTTGGATTTTATCAATAAAGTGTGGCCCGTATTTAACCCATATCACTGTCTCGCGCCTTTATTCCGGGGTTGGGAGGGCAAAGCTTCTTGGGAGGAAAGCGATGACAAACCTAGACAACATCTTTAAAAGCAGAGACATCACCTTGCTGACAAAGGTCCGCATAGTCAAAGCTATGGTTTTTCCAGTAGCAATGTATGGAAGTGAGAGCTGGACCATAAAGAAGGCTGACCGCCGAAGAATTGATACTTTTGAATTGTGGTGCTGGAGGAGACTCTTGACAGTCCCCTGGACTGCAAGGAGATCAAACCTATTCATGCTGAAGGAAATCAACCCCGAGTGCTCACTGGAAGGACAGATCCTGAAACTGAGGCTCCAATACTTTGGCCATCTCATGAGAAGAGAAGACTCCCTGGAAAAGACCCTGATGTTGGGAAAATGTGAAGGCAAGAGGAGAAGGGGACGACAGAGGACGAGATGGTTGGACAGTGTCACTGAAGCGACCAACATGAATTTGACCAAACTCCAGGAGGCAGTGGAAGACAGGAGGGCCTGGCATGCTCTGGTCCATGGGGTCACGAAGAGTCGGACACGACTTAATGACTAAACAACAACAACAACAGCTAAAGCAGATTGATTGGTGCTCATTGTCTAGACATTGAGGATCATAGCAATCTGAATGTTGATCATCAGATCTGATCCATGCATGCATTTCCTTTTGTGTACACATTCTGGAAACTGCAAATGGCCGCGTCTTCTTGGTGAGTTACACTGCATGTACATTAGAGATTAAAATCTTTTATTTTCTCACAGGTGTGAATGAAAAAAAAAGATTATACCCTGTTTCCCCGAAAATAAGACCTAACCTAAAAATAAGCCCTATTATGATTTTTCAGGATGCTCATAATATAAGCCCTACCCCAAAAATAAGCCCCAGTTAAGTGAAACCCCACCCTCCACCATTGTGCAGCATCATGCAGCAACCAGACGAAGATGACATAACTGTATTTGAATAAATTTAGATTGTTGTACATTAAAATAAAATAAAACATCCCCTGAAAATAAGCCCTAATGCATTTTTGGAGCAAAAATTAATATAAGACCCTGTCTTATTTTTGGGGAAACACAGTATATATTATCTCTGATGGATAATATTGTGAGGGTGTTCATGGATGATTTTAATTTGACTATTTTAAAAAATCAAGTGGTCATTGAAGAAAAATGTGACTTTTGTGCAGACTACAATACTTTTTTTGGGATGTGGTGGTGCTGCGAGTTAAACCACAGAAGCCTCTGTGCTGCAAGGTCGGAAGACCAGCAGCCGTAAGATCGAATCCACGCGACAGAGTGAGCTCCCGTCACTTGTCCCAGCTCCTGCCAACCTAGCAGTTCAAAAGCATGCAAATACGAGTAAATAGGTACCACCACGGTGGGAAGGTAACAGCGTTCCGTGTCTAGTCGCGCTGGCCACGTGACCACGGAAACTGTCTATGGACAAACGCTGGCTCCACGGCTTGGAGATGGGGATGAGCACCGCCCCCTAGAGTCGGACATGACTGGACTAAATGTCAAGGGGAACCTTTACCTTACAATACTTTTTTCGTGTGTGAGTTCTGTGATGAACCAGGGTCTTATTCCTTATGACGGGAAAGGCTTTTCCAGTTGATACTATCAGCTAGCAAACATAGGACTGATGCTATTTTGGATAGATGCTCTTTTGCATAGAAAAAATAGAAACTAGGTAACTGTTCATTACCTTTTCCCTTTCTACAATTTTAGGATGAAGAAATGGTGTTTCTCCCCACTTTGAGGAACATAACCAGTTTTCTTTTATGTTTGGTGTGATTGTGCTTCCCATTTGGCAGATGAAGATACAGTTATACACACATTAACCATGAAAGATTAAGATGATTTATAAATGCCAAATGACATGCTGCATGCAGTTTGATAGGGCAGTTTTAGTCTACATTACTACTTAACTGAAACTACTGTCCCTGAAGTGAAGCGGTATCAATAGGCTCAAGGAAGTTTTGCATATGCGTTGTTCCTCTTATATTACCTGACACGTTACCTCTTCTTGAATTATAGCACAGGGCAGAGCACTATGTCTCATTGATCTGTGCCTTATTATATGCCATCCACCTATAGACTTCCTCCTTATTACCTGCTAGAGTTTGTCTTTTATCTGAACATTGACTAGTATATTATGTTCTTCTTTATTCTACTATGCTATTTATGGCTGCCTTTCAGTACCAGAGGGACGTGGTGGCGCTGTGGGTTAAACCGCAGAAGCCTCTGTGCTGCAAGGTCAGAAGACCAGCAGTCGTAAGATCGAATCCACACGACCGAGTGAGCTCCCGTCGCTTGTCCCAGCTCCTGCCAACCTAGCAGTTCGAAAGCATGCAAATGCAAGTAGATAAATAGGTACCACCTCGGTGGGAAGGTAACGGCGTTCCATGTCTAGTCGCGCTGGCCACGTGACCACAGAAACTGTCTACGGACAAAACGCTGGCTCTATGGCTTGGAAACAGGGATGAGTACCGCGCCCTAGAGTCGGACACGACTGGACTAAATGTCAAGGGGAACCTTTACCTTTACTTTACCTTCAGTACCATTACAGGTTGCTTTTCCTCTCCCATATATTGAACACATTCCTGATGGACTCATTCTTCCTCTCCATCACTCAACTTGAATGTCTCAATGGTTATGCCATTGGTCTCTATGTCCACTTTGTTAGGATCGCTAGTTGATCACCAAAATGAGCAAAGAAATGTTGGTGCCTCAGATAGAATAGCAGATGGTACCCCTAGTTCATAGAAGTCAAGATGCATGCTTTCCAAAGCCAAGTTATCTTTTGTAAGTGAGGCAGAAAATCACACAAGCTCGTCTCCCCAAACATCACAGTAAAATATGTTAATAACAGATTAAATAGTTAACCATTTCCTTCCATTTCATGACACCAAAATCTATTGATTCAGGTGGATGCCTCACTCAGCCTTTTCCTAGGGCTTGCCTAATGATTACGCTTTGTCAAAATAAGTATTTTCTAATAGTCAAGAATAATAAATTGCTATTAGAGACGTAATGTTAAGGACTTCTTTTAGGGTAGCTCAATAAACTAGAACAGCAGGCAGTAGGACCAGGGATTAGAAATTTAATTCCCCACCATGCCTTGTAGGGGAAGAGTTAGCCTGTGTGTCCTTGGCCAAGCTACATTGGGTACTTTTGGGGAGAAAGGCGAGGTAAAAATATTTTAAATAAAACAAATAAAATACATATATTGGCCCGGAGCACCCCCAGATGAAAGAAAAGGTAAATTATTTTTGAGTATTTTATGCCCAGGGAAAGGGTCTCCATAAGTCAGAATCCACTTGCTGGCATATAGTTAATCATTAATTGTAAAAGTTACAATGCAATTTTTGTCCTCATAAGACTATGATATTTTTTATTGTTGGTTGTCTTGGAGATATTTTGTACAATTCTGAAACTAAGTTTTGCAGATGCACAACATTAAAAATGCATTGTATGTTGCCTTGTTGAGTAGACTAGTAGATGTAATCGCACTGGATGGGGTGTTAATCTTTATGATGAATCATCCTGTCCTTTTGTGGTTGCTGATGTGTGTGGGTGATCACACAGGGAAATAGATCATAATTTTTACTACTTGCGGAACACTCCAGTACAGTCTATTTCCCAGTGATCATATGATGTATGGGGAAATACGCTGCAGCTGAGCCCCAATCCATGCCTGTATGGCTACTACTTTTTGGGGCCAGACTGGAGTGATCCCCCTGCAGATGGAAGTTACTTTAAGGGAGATTGCTCCTGTTAAAGTGATATTTTCTGGTGCAATCAGACACATGCATTTGCAGCTGTCAGATCACACCCTCAGTTTCTCAAAGAGTAGTTTTGCTTGGAGTAGTTTTGCTTGGAGATGTATACTTGATGTCTTAGTACCACCCCGGAGGCCCGATATCATCCAAGCATTGAAAAATTCTCAACAAATTGCATTTCTATGTCTAGAGAATGTGGCTCAGCTGAAATCAGGACAATAGCAAACACTTATTCACATTCCCCAGATTGAAATTTCCTCAGTGATGGCTAATGGCTAACAGATTTTCCATCTGTTAACTGCTACTTTTGAATAATTGATCTTTCACCTTTGAGTAATTTACCGTCTCTGTTCAGGAATCCACTTGGGTTTTGTTGTTATTTTCTTCCTTTGTTCAGTAAACTACTCCTGAATGGCTTTTTGTTTGTGCATACTCAGTTTTTTCTTCTTCTCATAAGCAAGTTGAGACTTTGGTCATCACAGTGATCCAAAGATCTCCTGTGGTATTGTGATTATAAAAGAGTTGAAATGCAGCATGCTGTAATTAGTTACAAAATTCTTTTTATTTTCTTATTTAAATTATTTATATTCCACCTTTCTCTCCATAGGGGACCCAAGAAAGCTCACAACAGATAAAATAGGAAATTTAAAAACACTATATAAAAACCATATTAAAAACAATTAAACATACATTAAGATTTTAAAAATCAAGTATAAATCATTTAAAAACCTGTAAGTTAAAAACTAGCATTCCTGAGATAACGTACTGCTTAAAGGCCTGCCTGAAGAGAAAGGTCTTTGCCTCATGATAGAAGGACAAGATGGAATAGGTCAACCTGGCTTCTCAGGACAGTGCATTCCAAAGTCTGGGAGCAGCCACTCTCTCATGTCCTCACCAAGCAAGCCTGGGAAGGTGGTGGAACCGAAAGAAGGGCCTCCCCAGAATATCTTAAAAGCTGAGATGGCTCATATGGACTGAAACAATCTTTCAAATAGCCTGGACCGAAGCCATATAGGGCTTTATAGATAATAACCAGCAATTTGAATAGACTGGCAACCAGTGAAGCTGTTGTAATAAAGGAGTTATATGCTGTTATATACTCATCACCAACCAGCATTCTGGCTGCAGCATTTTGAGCTAGCTGAAGTTTCTAAACACTCTTCAAAGGTAACCCCATGTAGAGTGTGTTGCAGTAGTCCAAACGAGATGTAACTAAGGCATGTGTCACTGTGGCCAGATAGGTGTAACTGGAACACCAGCTTTAACTGTGCAAATACACCCCGGAAACCCCAGAAACCTGTGTATCCAAGCTCAGGGTTGTGTCCAAGCTGCACACCCAAGCTGCAAACCTGACTTTTTAGGGGCAGTGTAACCTCATCCACTACAGGCTGAATCCCTATCCCCCGATTTGTCAGGAATTATCAGTCTCTAATAGCTAGTAAGTTTTTGTTGCCTTGAATGGACGATTTACTCACAGGATTAGACATCAGTGCTGTGTAGAGATGCAAGTGGAGGGATGGGGGGCATTTTACTTTGGAAATATACAGGGAACTGAAAGATTTTAGCTGAAGTTGTTTGACTGGAGTAGACTGGACATGCACACACACTCTTATGTGTAGACACAAGGTTCTTGCCATTACTCTGGGAAAGATGAAGTAAGATTAATAATTGTACTGCCTGATGGAGGAGTTTGTTTACTTCCACCCTGCTTTGCTTGTGTGTTATTAAATAAAACCCATACTCCAGATGGGGCCATGACCTTCCATTCTCATAACAGGTCATTTTGCTACCTGGATGAGCATCCATCTGAGCATGTAGGCAAGGGAGGTGGGGGGAAGTGCTCCTTTGAGCCTGGGAGAACCCAATACATCTTCAGTGAAGACCAGATTATACTCAGAGATGCTCTGGCCTACATTTTTTTCTTTTATTTCCTTTAGTGGTTTCTTTGTACATTCAGCAACAATTCAGCATTATATGTGCTTTGAAAAGCTCCACATTGCTTCCTTGGTGGTTGAAGAATCCATCTCGGTCTTTGTTTCTTCCTCCCTTTCTCAAACCTCATTTTTATGATTTGTATTTTTTGTGGCTGTTCCTGTCCTGGCTTCTATGCTTCAAACTTCCTTCTATGGCTAAGTGCCAGGCAGTCCTGTCTATCCTTCAAAACACTTATTTCCTCTACCACTTCAAAAATAATCCATCAAAGGCAAAAACATCTCTGTGTCAATTCAAAGATTCATCTGATACACCAAAATCATATTGTTTCTGTAAGTCCTTTGCAACAGGATGTGCATTTTTAATGTAATACATTTCATAAAATATATTCGCCAAGACCTAAATAAACATAGTAACGAAATACCTATAAGAGTGATTAAATGTTGATGTACTATTTATTACATGGAGACTGATTATACATAAGGCTGCTTTTAGGCTCTACCATGAAATTTGTCTCTAAGACTGTCTATGAGTTGCAGTGCATGATTGGAGGACTGGGAAAATCAAGTGCAAAGAAAAAAAATTAACTGCCTTGAAGACAGTCCATGACATAAGAACTCAGCACAGTATAATGAATGGAGTTCGAACTTGGCCAAACTAGGCTAGTCTCAAAAAAGACATTTTGCTTCCTGAAATGAAGGATAAGATGGCATCCCTCGCATTCCACATACAAAACTGACCAGACTAGAAGTTCCTGGGACAGAATGGCATGTGGAGCTTGAAAAAAAGAAAACAGAAAAATCTGAGTTGAAAAATACTCACATGATGGCATTCATCCAAAAGGAAAACAGATCCTCAAGATAGCTGACCATTGGTCCTTGAAATGAAGAGCCAATTTGTCAGGGTTCAGTAGAAAAGGCACCAGGACCCAGTCCAGAGCAAGACCACAGGGACAAGTTAGAAACAACCCCACAGCCCAAGCAGAGACCAACCAGCTAAAGTTTTGAGTCCAAACAGCAGCCACTTAGAACAATGACGCGAATCATGGTCAGACAGTCCAGGAGTCTAAGTCAGGAGGAACAGTATCAAGGCAGCAGGGTCCAGGGACGCAAGGAGAGGCAAGGCAGGAACAAAAGGGTCAGCAGACACGGCAGGAACAACCACCAGGTAAGGCAGGAGCAAGGAGGCAAGGCAGGAACAACAAGGTTTGGCAGGCCAGGCCAGGCCAGGCCAGGCAAGAATAACACTACAGCACAGCCAGAGACCTTTGCCACCCCACCATGGAATAAAGAGGCGAGACACAGGTGTTGGATTAATTAGGGCCACGCTTTATTAAACAGTTAACTTTAATTCTTATTGTTCCCCAATCAGGGCGGCCTGCGGTAGTGCGGGATCGGGTTTGAGGCCGAAGGTCTCACGGGACCCCCTCCCCAACCACATTTGGGCGAGTCCCATGACCCGTTGTTGCGTGGTTCCATGGACAACGCAACACTGGCGGGCGCCTTAAGCCTCCCCCCAGGCCTGTAAGTCCCCTCTCATTGGCGACCCATGGCCCGGGGAAGGCCCCAGTGCATCCTCCCCCCCCCCACAGTGTAACCTCACGATCCGCAGCACCGTGAGGTTAGTCGGGCTAGCACGTTTATTGTATTCCCTGGGCACTCACCGATTGTTGTTGTTTCCGCACTACCCGCCACCGAAATGGGGCTAGCTCAGCTATGCTCCATTTCCCCCATCAAACTAAACACCTCAGCACGCAGGCCCCACTGAAAGTCTGTCAACAATAACTACATACCCTGATCTGATAATTGAACTCCATCACTTCTGTACAACTCCGGCCTATCCAAACGGATATCCAGATGACCAATAACTGAACCTTAAACCTTGGCACAATGCCCTACAAACTTCCCTATTAACTTTCCTCCTGGCCCGGTTTAAGCAATGCGGTTCACACTCCGCTCTCCAAACATAACACAGAACCATGGTGGACCAGACCAATCTGGTTGCAGGGTACCTGCTCTTCCACTCCTGCAGGTCCCTTAATATTTCCAAAATAATTGCTTTACCACAGCGCTTGGCCAAATCATTGCCCCCTAAATGCACCAACAATATATCCGCGGGCAAACCCAAAACTCCCGGGTCACTTGTTTGTTGAAACTCTGCCCACATCATGCCTCTCCGTCCTGTCCATTCCAGCCAGGCAAAGTTTCCCAGGCCCAAATCTCGGCCCCATGCCATCCTAGCAGCATACTTAGCTGCCCAAAAGATATAACTGTGGCCCAACATCTGGATCCTCCATCTCCGCCCGAGTGTGCCAATACCTGAAATGAAACAGAAAAAACACAGCCAGACACCCACCTAACACTGTGGCATGTCATGAACATAAAGACTATATTTCTTTGATGTCCATCTCCCTAGCCTCTTAATGGCTTCTGGGATGTAACGCAGCATAGCTGCCGTCGATGCTGCCCCAATATGGAATGAGTGTGTTCCAAAACGCCAACCATGCAAACCCACCTGCTGCAGTGCGAGGTCAATAACCTTCCAAAACTGATATCTGGTTAATGGGGAACTGTCACCATGGCAAAATAAGTATCCTTGTGATGGTCCCCTGTTTCTCAAAAATGCCTGCAATGCCCGTACTGGGCAAATTTCTATGATGGAACAAGGACCTAATATAACGTAAGTACCTTTGCCGACCTGATCAGTCTTAGACCGACGTATGCGCAAATGAACTACCCCATCTAAAGTAGTTGCATCCCCCATTTGTAATACCCTGTGTGAAACATCATATTTTGCAGCAGCTACCACCTCACTAACCCTCAAGGCCCCAAAAAATGCAATTAACGTGGCTGCTTGAAAGAGTGCAGCCTTATAAGTGTCCCGGCAGATGGTATCCCACAGCCTACTAAATCTAACTAATATGTCCGGGGTCATAGGAAACCGGTCATCGGGTGCTCTCACCCGCTCCTTGTTCCGCCCCTCGATCATCTTCCTAACTCTAAAATCAACTGTGGAATCTTTAACCCCAAGTGCCTTAGCTTGGAATGCCAAGGCAGACATTTTGCTCTGAATTGAATTAGGGGCTAAACCTTTCCTATGCAGATAAACTGCAAATTGCTGTAAGTGTTCATCTGGCACTGGCCATACTGGTTCCAATCCTTCATCCAGCCTAAACAATCTAAACTCCTCGTTCACTGCCACATACCCATGGCGAGTCCTAGGGCGCTTTTTTGGGGACTACCCTAGTGGTGATACTCTAAGATTAGGAACTGGTGGGTGCGGAAGTGGCCCAATGACCCTGCCCTCACGGACCTCGTCAATCTTAGCCTTAACCATGTGTTCCATCCTGATTACTGATTTTAAATTATTGCCAAAAGCAGCCTTCCGTTCACCTGTCACAGGGATCCTAAAACCTAACTGAAACCCCTCCAAAAGATAAGTGGCTTCTTCCTTTATTGGATACTTCGCTAACTATTGTCCTAGGACCTTGACCTTAATGGGGCTGGGCCCCTTTCGCATTGTTGGGGGGGCATCCGGCCTCCTAGCTCCCCCTGATTCCTTTCCGCCCCCTTTTTGTGCATGTCCCTTGAAGCATCTTGAGCTGGCATGCAACCCTCCGCATGTGGACCACTCATGCCGGTACCTGCATGCCTTCCTGGAGCACGATCCCTTTGATTTGAACTCACAGCAGAGCAGACAGGGTTGAACCACCTGCCCCACTGTGACACGGGGTATATTAGCCAGGGCTGCCTTTCAGATCAAATGACCGCTGTCAAATCTAGCACCCTGAACCGGGCGGGCTGGCCTCATGGTCTGAAGCCAAAGCCCAGGATGTGGCTTGTCCCATCTCAAATTAGGATGTATCGCTGTCCTCATGTGAAAATTCTGGTCATAAAGGAGCCAGGTCTGACCCGGAAAATCTGTTAATGCCCTATAGATTAGGTCTAGATACTGCAACAAAGATAAGGCTCTCCAAGGCTGGGCCTTAACAATCACTCCTGCATATATGATAAAGCCTGGTAACCAATTGGCCTAGGTTTGCTCGGGCTTCTTGCGTCACCACCTTTCTTTCTCAACCTCATCCTCTTTCTGCAAAGACTTGGCATCTACATCACGATTCAATAAATCGAAAACATCTACATACTTTCCTTTTCAAATACGCTCCTTCATGGTAGGTGTCAGGTGGTCCCCAATCGGAAGGGCATAGTCTCCAAAAGGGAGAGCCCTCAAAGGCACTGAATTATATCCAGTGTCAGGCACTGACGGATATGGCCAAACTCCCACACCTATAGTAGGTCCTAAAGGGGCTGGGAACGACGCCTGTGGATAAGGTGCACTCCACGCATTGTTATTTCTTCCTGAAAAGGCTACCTGACCTGCCATTGCCATTGGCCCCGGAATTGCTGGATGTGCCCACCCCGGGTGATCCATGGCTGGATCGCTACACCAAGGCCAAAGTGTCGCTACCCTACTGGTGTCCACTGCAACGGTTAGCTCACCTGATATAGCCGTGCTGCCCTCGTAGTATAACGAACTACCCTCACCATCATGCTGGGTGTCAGTTGCCACATCGCACCTCTGCACCTCAGTCCCCTTGGCAGACCTTCCTGACCGTTGTTCAACCAGTACGACTGACTCCACTGGTTCCGACTCCTGTTCACAAACCGTTGCATGCCCACCTCTGGCTGTCACCACCTTAGAGGTGCTTGGAGCATCACCCTCAAGAGCTGCAAATCGAGACAATAGCTCATCAGCTAAAGCCCTTAACTTTGCCCACTTATGAGGCTTGGAATCCCTTGCCGATCGCCGGGGTTGGGGGTCCCCGCTTGCCACCGGGGCTCACCCAGCCTGCTGTTCTTCCAAGGCCAAAATCTTAGCATGGAGCATTTCCCACACCAGCCAGCCCTCCTTGTCAGATGAAGAACACTCTGGCGGCGGCGCAGCCGGTGCCCTGCATCTTACTGGCTGTTTACCCTTGCTCCTACCTTGCCCCTTCTTAGGTGCCATAACTAATAACCACCAGCCAATTGCTATTGCCAGATATCAACCAAATGCCCCGCTTGACCAAATCTGTCCTGCAGGAGTGGAGAGCAAGCTGCACTGCAACCTCTATGCTCACCCAGAGCCCAAGGTTGCTTGCAGGTTCAGCTGCTCTGTTTTATTATTCCACTACAAATATTTCTCTCCCTCACTTTTTAAAAAATTATTATTATTATTCAAATTGTAATTATTTATTCAACTATTTATCCCCTTTTATTTATTTTTTAATTATACTGGAGTTCCTCTATTAATTGTTGATGCTGAACTGCCAATGCTGGGGTGGGGGGGAGGCTCCTATTCTTCCAGTTATAATCCTGCCCCAGTGACTAACCAAACAGGAGAGCCAACTGCCCCTATTTTCTTCAAACTGCCCCTGGCAAATATCTATATCTGGATTTATATATATGCACTAAGATGAAGAGGGGTGATAGGATCTGCCCCCCCCCACAAGCTGGGGCTCCCAAATGGGGAGATACCCCCTTAGCAAGCCCCTCTCAATCCTACCTTCTCACTATTTATCTGTGCTTATATATTCTTATTCTCATTCTCTTTAATTAAACTGTGTTCCTAGTCCTCTTACAGATTGCCAATGGGCAATGTATAAGCCCCACTACAGAGGCTTGTCCCCCAAACCTTGAGGGAGTGCCAATGCACCCCCTCAGTAAAGCCTCCAAAAACAAAAGTGCTGCACCACATGCGTTTGCAGAGTGCAGCACTCAAGCATCCATAGCTCAGGAAGAGAGCCTCGAAAGAGGCTTAGAGGGTGAGGAGACACTGATATATACTGCATCTCCCCTCCCCATCCTCAGGATGAAGAGCAAGATTCTCATCTCACCTCTTCCGAGTTGGGGGGGCAGCAAAGAAGCCCCATTCCAGCAACACACACCAACAGAGCAGCCATCATTGCTGAAGCAAAGGTCAGCAGGGAAAGCCTGTTCTCACTACCTTGGTGCATGCGCTCATAATCTCAAGATTAGACCATTGTAACGCGCTCTACGTGGGGCTGCCTTTGAGGCTGATGCGGAAACTTCAGATGGTGCAGAATGCAGCGGCCAGACTCCTTACTGGAGTGAGAAAACACCAGCACATTTCTCCTATTCTGGCCATGCTGCATTGGCTGCCCATTCGTTTCCGCATTGACTTCAAAGTCCTAATGCTTACCTATAAGGCCCTAAACGGTTTGGGACCTCGATACCTGGCGGAATGCCTGCTCCCACCGAGATCTACCCGGATCACCCGCGCGAGTCAGGAGGTGAGGTTGAGGAGCCTAACGCCGAGGGAGGCCCGGAGGGAAAAGACACGAAACCGGGCCCTCTCGGCGGTGGCTCCTCGCCTCTGGAATAACCTTCCTCCGGAGATTCGCGAGGCCCCTACGCTGGGTACATTTAAAATCCAACTAAAAACATGGATGTACATCCAGGCCTTCCCTCCTGTCAGCACTTAACTCTTTTCCTTTTGCTATTTATCATTTATTATATTTTTTCACTGTTTTTATTATTGATTATGTCAATGGCTCTGTGTTATTTTAATGAATATATATTTGTTGGTAGCTGCCCAGAGTGGTAGAATATACCAGATGGGCGGGATATAAATCAAATAAATAAATAAATAAATATAGCCCAGTCCTCAGATTCCACAGGTGGCACTCCTGAGGAGCTGGGCAGCAGCTGCAGGAAAAGGGTCCAGTCCTGCAATTTCTAGAGCAGTTCTCCCCAGAGGCATGGGGCCGATCCTGCATGCACTAAGGTTGTATGGTTCCGGCATGACCCCGGTCCTGACACAATTGAAAACGAGTTCAGTGTGGGGTCAATGATGGACCCTACTAAAGCTCTGAGGATCTAGTAGCTGCTTAGGTATGATGTGTACTGACATCATTCCTGTTCAGTCTTTCAGAGGAATTTGTTGACTTTTCTTCTCTTGTAACCAACATGAATGTACTTTGAGATTGTTGCTGTCTCATCCTTTTATTGTATGATGTGACAGACTTCAAATGTCTTTCTTCCTTTATTTAACAGGCATGTCCAGCTACAGAAACATGTTTCAGAATGATAGCACTTTTTATAATCTGATATAATTTTACTTCTTTAAAAGTAATTAGCTGTGAGAAAAATCTCCATCCCACTAAAAAGGATTAAGAGAGATTTTCCTGTGTAAACACAGCCAAGATGTAGTTGATCTCTGTTTTGAAGATATTTTTGTTATTTGTAAGCACATTTGAAAGAAACAGCTACCCTTACTCATACATTGATTTTTCATGTTTTGCATATTTCCCTCTCTCATCTGTTACTCATTCTGTATGTGTTGCTTTTTAGTTTATTTTCGTGGAAGAAAAATCCTTCTAAAAATGTAGACAATGGCCTACATGTTTTTTTAAAAGAAAATCTTGTGAAAGCATTTCTGTTCTAAATCCCCAAAAGCATGTTTCCTCTAAAAAAAGAGAAAGAGAGAGAGAGAAAGGGGGAAAAAAGTGAAGGAAGTAAAGAGGTTAGACGTCCTTACAGTATTCTCAAAATGAAGCATCATTAAGCTATGTCATTGTTACTTTATATACAGGTAACAGACTTACAAAACATTGACTAAAATCCTGTCTCTTAACTTTAAAAATATAGCAACTTTCAACCTGTTCCTAACTGCCAATAAAAGAGTCACACGGTTCTCAAGGGCACATGCTGGCTTGGTGCTTGACCCCCTCCAAGAATTGCAGCAGTGACTTTTTGATTTGCTGATTAAGAAAGGACTAAACATTACACCTTGTCTTACACTTAGTAACAGGATTTTAGCCATTATTTCAAAGCTCTAATATTTTATATTAAAAGCAAATTATGAAGGATAAGTTAAACGTTCCAAAGCAACATGTCTTCTAATTTTGTCAGCAGAACATTTTGTTCCACCCTGTTGTGGACAGAGGCTCTGTACCAGTAACAACAGTTGAGGAAGAAGACTTCAGTAAAGGAAGCTTTCCCCGAAAATGAGATTTCCTATGTGACCCAGAAGAGAGGGGGCAAGAGATGACCAGAGGATTTGCAGTTTTTCTGGAAATACAAAGCAGGAAATTTCCCTCCTGGCAAGAGCTTCTGAATTACTATGCCCATACTGACTGATGCAAAACAGTTTTTTTTTCCTGAGCCATACATTATGGGTATAAATTCTCACTTTCCTTCTTCCTGCATGAAAGGACAAGAAATTGCATTCATAAAAGCCAAATTATATCATATAAAGAGCTATAAAATAACCACAACAAAAACAATGCTTTTATAGAGTGAAATAACATGCACAGAGACCCAGTTCAGCTAAAGACCTGATAGAAGAGATAAGTTTCACCATCTCTTCAAAAACTTAGTAGAAAAGTGGTTCTCTTAACCTTGAACAGGAGATGATTTTGCAATTTTACAAGCATCACTGATGTAAAGACAGAATAGTCAGGGAAAAAGACAGAAAACGTATCAGCTACCGTCAAGCAAGAAATATGCCTCATAGCAAGAAGGCGGAGGAAGAAGTGGGTCAATGGCCTTGGCCTATCACAACTTATTGTGATTATAAATCACATGCAAAGTACCTTATATTTACCAAGTAAAGTACAAAGAGAAGATATAATCTAAGGGTGCAATCCTCTAAATATTTAATTGTTTTTAAGTTGCTTTAATGGCTGAAATCCTGTTGGCATAACTATGCCTGAAGAAGCCAGGGGTGTGGTGTTGTTGTTTTTAATATTAAACATTTCCTGTTTCTGCCCCATGGCTTTCATGCCTCCTGTGTACTCTTTTTCATTTTCAGGAAGATGTAGGAGCTGCAGACCACGAGGAGGAAATATTTAATTACTGGAAATGACCACCCCAGTAATGTCATAATGGCACAGGCAACTTTCAGGAGTTAAATATTTCCTTTTCCAATCCTATTGCTCCCACTGCTTCTTGATAGTGAAAGGGGATTACATGAGAGCTGTGGGACAGAAGTGAGATTTTTCTGAAAGGTTGCCTCTTCTGATGATGTCATCAGCCTTCTTTAGGTATAGTTACATCAACAGGATTTCAGTCAATTGGGCTTTGCCCCAGGATGCCAAAGTTAGAGGACATGCCTCTTCCCCTAGACCTCCAAGGCTGGCTCAGCATCCTGGTCTATGTTCATAGGACAAAATAGTGGTAGACCAGGCCTCTGCGGTGGTTTTCAGCAGGTTGCAAGTAAATCAGACTGCTAGGGAAGAGTGGAGGAAAGGTGGTCAGTATACTAGGCCTCACTGAAGCAGTGGAGGACAGGTCTACCCAGGGCTCTGTAGACCAAGGTTCTGGCATAGACGAAGAGGAGGCAGTGTCCAGATGTATACCTGAGTCGTGGGTATACTTGGCTTCCTCTGTCTACCTGGACTTAGGTAGGGTTGCCAGACATCCGGCAAAAGGAGGACATGTCCTCCTTTTTAGCCTAATGTCCTTCATCCAGCAGGCAAAGCTAAAAACCTTTAAAATGTCCGGCTTTTGGGCGTGTCGCGCTCGCGGGGGGGGGGAGTGTCGCACTCACGCGCATGCATGGCATTGGCTTATCCCTGGGCCCAGCAGGGAGAGCCCCTTCTCCCCATTTCCCTCTACAGCCCCATGTCCCGCCCTCTGAGATGTCAGTCTATCCCCACACCCCTTTTGTTGTTGATCCACAGCTCAGTTCCTTCCTTCACAGCCTGAGGGTCATTCCTTCCCCCCCCGCCGCCGCCCCCACCTCCATCACTCACCACGTACTTGCAGTTGCGTTCACTGACCACGTTTGCGCTGGTGACTTCGAAGAGGAGGCGCTGAGGCACAAAGCTGCTCTGCTATTTCCGCCAGAGCTCCTGCAGCTGCCGGGTGAGCATGTTACTGCCCGGATGCTCAGTTGAGGGAGGGCCGTGCTCTGCACCCACGGGGAGGGGGTGGGTGGGAAGAAAGAGAGAACAGGGGTCAGAAGCCGGCCGGGGAAGTTGAGGGCAGCAGTAAAGGGCTCTCGTTTAGGGCCTATAAAGCCAAGCCTGGTCACGTTGCACAACAACCAGCCGGGGAGTGGCAAAAGCCAACACGCACTGAGGTTTCAGAACACATCTTGGAGTGAGCAAGTTTTGGGAATTGTGTGCCCCCACCCAACGAGAATTCTGGTGCATGGAGGGCTTCAGGTGCCCGTCTGGTATTTCCTGACCTGCTCAGGAGATGGGCAGTCCCTTTCTTGCCCAGTGAACAGGGTGAGTTTCCTCGTGACCCCAGCAGGGCCACCTCTGCTTCTTTGTTTTAGGGTTCACAGGAAAATGGCATGGGACTAACGACTTAATTTTTCCCCAGATTCGTCTTTAGGACCAACAGGTTAATTTCAGAATGCACTTTTGTGGTTTGCAGTCCAATCCCTCCCTCAGAAATGTGGCATTCAGTACTTAGGCCACAGGTTTATAGATGCCATGTACCTGGTTGGCAGAGAAGAGGGAACCAGGCGAAATGAGAAGCTGAAGAGGGCAGGCGCCTCAACGGCAGCCATGACCCCTCAAATCCATCAGCTTTAAAAGCGTTTCTGTCCAGGTGACCCGTGCCAGGACAGAGGCATTCATCTCTGACAACGACTGTCATGGCAAAAAAAGAGATAGATCTAGGGGGATGTAACATTGCACCCACACATTTTGGTTTCTGAAAAAGCCCTGGTAAATGGCCAGGAGACAGGTGTAGGTCTTGGTGAGAATGCTGCAGGATAGCTCTTTCACCGGCATTGCATGTCAAAAATAAAATGTCTTTTATTTAAAAGGCACCCCAAGACTCTTTGCTGTTTTCACGTTGTGTGGCTTGTGCAGCAGAACAGGACTCGGGGGGGGGTGTCCCTCTCTTCCTACATGAGGGTTAGACATGAATGGTTTCTAGTCAGATTAGTTATTTGCTCAGGTGTCCTTCTGTGGCTAGCACCCCGCACCGCCGCGCATGGAGCCCGCCCCTTATTATAAGGTAATAATTGTACAATTGGCTGTTTAAATAATGTTTTTTGGTATTTTGAAAAAAAGCCTCCATTGATTTATTTTTATTTTTTAACATGACTGTTTCTTGGTCGGTTCACTAAGAGACATTTATTGGAAGCTATTGTAATAAAATTGTATTGATTGCGGGTTTAATCCGGAACGATTCAAATGAAACATTCAATACGTCCTCCTCTGTCCTCTTTTTTGTCTTTCTATGTCCTCCTTTTGGTACCCATGTATCTGACAACCCTAGACTTAGGGGACCTAGAACTGAAAGATGAAGTGAATTACAGGGATCAAGCGTAGACCAGGCCTCCCCAGTTGGAGGGAAGTTCTACCTGAGGCTCAGAAGACCAGGCTTTTGGCCCAGAACTAAAAGAGAAGGTGACATCCACATGGAAGGCTGATTTATTTGGCTTAAGGGCAAAGTAGATTGTTCTGTTGGAAGGCAAATCTACCCTCAGCTGAATAAACCGTTTCCTGAACATGGACAGTTACCTGGATGGTGAATAAAATATAGAATGCTAATCTAGATACCTGGCTGGATAAATCATTGAATCCTCCAAAAGATACAACTAGTAAATGACTTCTGAGTACTCTATACCTAGAAAACCCTGGAAAAGATAGCCATAAGTCAGAATCAGTTTGATGGCATACAATTATTATTAACGAGAGAAAGAGATAGCAAGAGAGCCCAATAATTAGATAAATATAGATACACGCACTAAATTATTTGTTTTTGGTTTTAAATTCTTGACAATCTGTTCAGTGTTGTAATTACTTATATAATTTTCTTATCAGGAATTACAAAGCAAATTTGTGGGTACTTTTTGCACTTCTTGAGGTATGTGTTCAAATTGCTAGTTATGTCTCTGTTGACAGAAGTCTTCAAATACTTGAAAGATTGTCATAAAGAGAAGGGGCAGGATCTGTTCTCAATCATTCCAGAGTGCAGGACATGTGATAATGGTCTCAAGTTGCAGAAAGCTAGATTTCAGCTGAATATCAGGAAAAGCTTACTAAGTATTAGAGCAGTAGAAGAATGGGACCAATTACCTCGGAAGGTGGTGTACAGGCATTTTTCTCTTGAATGCTGGAGGCATTCAAGAGAAAAATTATATCAGATATAATTTGATTTGGATTCCTGCAGTAAGCAAGGGGTTGACTTGATGGCCTTACATGCTCCTACCAACTCCATTATTCTGTGATTCTATGATTCTACCACAAACTAGTTAAAGTTACCTATAATTTAAGTGCATCCTTCCTGTCTGCCTGCCTGAACTTTCTGATGAGATATATACAGTGGTGCCTCGACTTACGACCGTCCCAACTTATGACCATTTCGAGTTACGACCAGCTCCGGCCGCAAAATTTTGCTTCGACTTGCGACCGGAGCTTCGAGTTACAACAGGAAAAAAGGCGGGGGGAAAGGCGGGGAATTCAAATGTACTAACCATTGGTCGGCAAAGAGGCTGCTTCTTTGTAGCTCTTTTGCCCCAACAGTTAGAGTGTGTGAGTCGGAGGAGGCTTGGGACTGCCTGGTTCTGCTTTCTGCTTCTGAGTAAGTACATTTACAGGGTTTTGCAGGGTGGGTTTGGGCTGGGGGGGGGGGGTTATGTTTCTGTGTTGTGATGTTTTTTTGGTGTGTTTGGTGTGTGTGTGTGTGTGTGGTTTTTTTGTTGTTGTTTTTTTGCCCCAGCACCTTCTGATGGGGCTTGCTGTGTTGTTTTTTTGTGGAGTTTTGGTGATTTTTTTTCAGCCCCAGCGTGTTTCGATGGGGCTTGCATTTTTTGTTTTTGTTTTTTGGTGTGTTTGTTTTTCAGCCCCAGCACGTTCCGATGGGGCTTGCATTTTTTTTTTTTTTGGTGTGTTTGTTTTTCAGCCCCAGCGTGTTCTGATGGGGCTTGCATTTTTTTGTTTGTTTGTTTTTTGGTGTGTTTGTTTTTCAGCCCCAGCGCATTCTGATGGGGCTTGCGGGGTTGTTGTTTTTTTTGTTTGTTTTTGGTGTGTTTGTTTTTCATCCCCAGCGCATTCCGTTGGGGCTTGCGGTTTGTTTGTTTTTTGCTTTTTTGTGTGTGTGTGTTTGTTTTTCGGCCCCAGCGCGTTCCAATGGGGCTTGCATTTTATTTTATTATTATTATTATTATGGTTCTTTGGTGTGTTTGTTTTTCAGCCCCAGCGCATTCCGATGGGGCTTGCATATTTTATATTTTTTGGGGGGTTTTTTTGTGTGTTTGTTTTTCGGCCCCAGCGCATTCCGATGGTTTTTTTTAAATTTTATTTTTATTTTTATTTTTTGCTTTTTGGTGTGTTTGTTTTTCAGACCCAGAGCATTCCGATGGGGCTTGCATTTTTTATTTTTACTTTTTGTTTTTTTGTTTTTTGGCCCCAGCATGTTCCGATGGGGCTTGCTCTGTTTGTTTGTTTTTTGTTTGTTTGTTTGTTTTTTTGCCATTTTCCCCCCGGCCCCAACGTGTTCTGATGGGGGTTGCATTGTTTTTTTTGGTTTTTGATGATTTTTTTTCGGCCTCGACGCGTTCCGATGGGGCTTGCATTGTTTTTTTGGTTTTTGGTGATTTTTTTTTTTCGGCCTCGACACGTTCCGATGGGGCTTGCAGTTTGTTTGTTTTTTGTAAAAAAATTTCCGGCCAGAATGGATTAATCACAATCCAATGCATTCATATGGGAAATGGTGCTTCGACTTACAACCATTTTGAGTTACTATCATCATTCTGGAACGGATTAAGGTCGTAAGTCGAGGCACCACTGTATGCAATTGCATCCTAAGCAATTTGGGAGATGAAGGGTGCTCAGTTAAATATGGGAAAATGTGATGCTAATTATATTTTATCTCTGCAAGTCTCTAAATCATCTAATCTCACTTCTGGAGGTAAACATATGGGCTACTAACAAAGTGAGTGCCCAACAATTTGGTGGCCTTTTATGGCACCCAAAATCTGTTATCTGGCATAATTGTCCCACTCTGCCTGATGGTAGAAAATTGCAGACATGTTCAAATTGCCTTATTTGACAAACATATCCACTCTAGATGCTTCATTACCTAGCGTCATGGGAATTCCCATAAGAACTGTTGTACTTTAAACATGTCTTTTTATGCTCTCTGTCTTCTTGTAATAGGTGCCTGTGTATTATAAAATAATATAAAATAATAATATATCCTTCCATTAAAAATTACCATTCTCCACTCCCTAAGCTTTATGTGTGACATATTTTATGAATGATTCTATCTGGGTTTAAATGTGATAGGGGAAACCAAGATTACTTCATGGTGAGAGAATTCATGCTGAGTCTGGCAATAAGTGCAAAAGTAGCCAATTAAAAAGCTCTTGTAGCATATGTAAGGGGCACAGTTTAAGAAGTGATATTCTGGGAAATTTGAGATCACAGGCTCCTGAAAACCACGGAGCAACATTCATATTTTAACGCATAAAGTAAAGCAGCCTCCAGACATTTTCAAGTTCATATTTACTGCCACTGCCTCAAGTGGCAATGACGACAGATTAATTGATAGTAGGCATTTTAAAAAATCCAAGAAATCTCTTAGAGTGGCAAATAACAGGCAGGTGCTTTCACAAGGGAATGGGAATAAATGATAAAAAAATCCAGCCTAACCTTTCTCTAGCACTAAGAACTTGTGTATGTTAGAACACAGCACAATTTGGAGACAGTCTTGTGGAAATAAAGGCAAATGATAGGACTCTATTGGTTCATTCTGAAACTGGCACAGTCCAAGGATTATACTGTATGTTTTAGGCCCCATCTTAATCCCCTTTAGTTGTAAACCTCTTTGTCTGAAGGCTCATATGCCAGCCCTTGGTCAGTCCAGTGATATCTCATGGCAGGCAGTGATGAGCAATTTACTGACACATTAATCCTGTATCCCTCCCGCACAAGACTGACCTTTTGCTGAGCTTCAAGAGAATTAGATGTGATACATCTTACTACTCAAGACTACAAGGTGGGAGGAGCTGAGAAAACCATAAAACACTCCAAAGATCTCTCACATTTTTAAGATCAAAGGTGACCTAAGCACCATCACTTTTTATTCACAGGAAGGAGTTTATTTATGATATATAAAAGGAACACAGTTCAATAATGAAGAAGAAATGTCCTTCCATGTAGAGTCTGCCCAATTAAAACTGTCTTTTTGGATTACAATTTGGGTCATGCTACCTAAGAAATTCTGAGAGTCAGATGGGCTAAATGGGGGGGGGGGGGAATCTTAATTCTTAAAATTTGCAGGTGTTTGTTTGGGGTTCCCTCTGCATATTTCGTGATCATTTCCTGATCATTAATGAGTTCTCCTTATTTTGTGCTGGAGAAAGGATTAGCCCCTAAAGGAAAAACTCGGCTCCTGAGGAAAAAAAAAACATTCATCACAAGTAAAAATTCCTATAACTTTAGCAAGCTCTGCTTTCACAGCATTATGAGAAATATTTTCTCAATCCTTGAAGTCGTGTCCAAAGCATCCCCAGAATACTATGTGAGATTTGTAACCAGGAGTTCTATTTTATGTCCAAACAATTTGCTATCAGAATGCTTTAGATTATAAAATAAGATATTTCATTACAATGCTGGGAATTTCCTCCCATCAACCATTATACCAAGCATGAGGTATAATATGCTAAGCATATGCACTTCTTTGATATTCCACGGAATATGTGGAATAGCCTACATTGCCCACATATTAATAAGGGCATACGGATAGGTGTTTGACCCACCCTGACGCTAACCAATCCTAAATGTATGTGGTGGTATTTGTGAGGGGGGGGGGAAAGGAAGAGGTGAGGGGGAAAGAAGACGGACCCTAGCACACTAATTCTAGCACACTAACCCTAGCTAGCAACAATGGCATAAGCTTTTCACTTCATCCTACACCTGTACAAAATGTCTGACACAGTGGCTGCTCTCAGATATACTGTATAACACATAGTAACCTCAGTCTCAGTCTTCCCAAGGGTCTCAATGGTTGGAGTGTCTAGGGGAGATCTTGGGCTTTATTATGGGGTCAGCTGTCATTGCCCTTCTCCTCTGAGGCCACCAGCACATCTTTTTAACTTCTATTCCCTCAGTTCAGATTTTAACCTTACAAAGACTGGCTTCAGCCTGGAGGATCTGTGGGATGCTGCTCCCATATTTTCCTTGAAATCACAGACACACACACACACACACACACACACACACACACACACACACACACACACACACACACACGATAGCTATGCCAAGGGGCTTGCATTTCACTGTAATATTTATGTCCTCTCTTTGAGCAGCAGAGTCCCCATGGCATATACTATTCTCAGTAAAAAAAAAAAAACAGGTTTTACAGCTGCTGTTGCATGGGGACTGCTATTTGAGAAGAACAAATCCAGCCTTCCCTTTTACTTATGGGATGAATCACAGGACTTTTATACTATGGTTTTGAGGTCAAAGTCAAGTGTATATACGTCCACTGTAAGACACAATCTGCAGACACGTTAGTAGACTGTGTATATTTTAAGTATTTGTATTGTGTGTGTTCTCCTTTGATGATGATGCGAAATTATATAGATGGTTTCAAATTCTGATCAAAATTTTGAGTTGCAGGGGAGGATGAAACATTGAATGAACTTTCCTAAAATTATTTAAGACTGACAATTTACTTTGAGTTCTTTATGAGTGTTTGGAATTAATTCACTCTCATTTTTCTGCACAGGGTCAACTACATTGCTTATGAGGCTGTGAAATTGAAAGTATAAACCATGGAAATCATTTAAATACTCAAGACGTAGGACCATATCAAATAGATTTTGAGAATCTGCATGCATTCTTGCCAGATCACACTGAAAAGACACCAGATGGTTTCCCTCACCTGCTCAGCCCTGTAGGAATCCCACTGGCCCTGACTGATGGGTTCTATGTACACAGCTCTTTAAAAAATGGAAATGTTATGTCCAGAAGGAACAGGGAATTGTTATAGCTCAACATTCCCTTTCATGGAAAACCAATGGCTGCTTCTCACATTTTGTGAAAAACCTATACATGCACACTTAGGTATATACAAGGAATGTGCTCCAATTGCTTTTCTCCCCAGATTGTCAATGGACTGTGTGCAATGTGCACACTGAGATCCACCTGTTGACACATAGCTGTGGATGGATTCAATTAAAATGAATGAGTTTTGAAAACAGAATAAACATGATTATTCAAATGTGCACAGAACACTGCTTAAATGTGTTAGTTGGCACAGGAATGAGTCTGGGAAGTGCATAGCATTTTTTTAAAAAATACACAATACAAAAAGTTCTAATTTCTTCTCACCCACCCCCCAAAAAGTAGGCACAGTGTGGTGTGAAGGACAAAAGGCTGCAGATGTGGCCTATTCTTCAAGGCTAGGGATTAGAGATTATGGAAAAGAACTAAATCAAATGTCCATTTTCATATCATATTCCTTACCTAGCTATGGATGTTCATATAGGAACACACATCCCCTAGCAGGATATGAATGAACAAATTTTGTATTTTAAAACACTAAATTACAGTGGTCAGTATGTCAGGCTTACTACTCTTACTAAAAGGACACATTTTATGAAGAATTAAATCTAAACTTGTTCATCACAAAATCTTTAAGACTGCTGACCTACCTACTGTATGTGGAACTGAAAATAGCTTATAAGCTAGCACAGATATAAAAGTGGTCTTCATCTCAAGAAAGAATATATTCTTCAAATACAGGTTCACTTTTTTTCTTTTTGTTATCAAGGAACAATATATTCCAGCTAAGGTGAGTTTCACACATTTATAGTAAAAAATTATGCTGGAGAATGTGTCAAATTGGTTTTATTTCCTATTCTTATTAAAGCGCTTAATCTATGCATTAAGATTAATGTTGTGCAAGACATGGAAATTAGATGCTGAAAATGTTATAATGCCTCATATATTTATCAAGTATAGTGCCTTGACCTTTTCAGTATTCTGAAATGTGATTGGTTTTACCATTGCCTTCACAACCAGTAGAAAAAAGCAGAAATAGCTGAACAGTCAACATACTGAATGACCATAAGTTTAGGCAGTGCAGAAGAAATGGAAACCTTAAATGTTTATGGATTACTATTTCCAACATAATACTGTAATGGACGTTAAACTAAAACATATTAGTAAATTTGTCAGGGGAATGAGATTGAAATGGGATGAGGTATATGTGCTGTATACCTAATTTTTCCATTGCAGCTTTGCCATCTCTATTATACAGTTCCTGCATCTGGACCTCCACAAATCCCTCTACATGTTCACTAAGCATGTGGATAGTTCACATTATGGTTTATGATATGACATTCCAATGTGTTGACAGTAGTTCCAATTATTTTAATAGGTTAACATTAGGAGGTTTCGGATTTGTTTTTTAAAAAGCTGTAGAATTGCAAACCCAATAGTAACAGCCTTCGAGAATACCAATAGTAACAGTTCCACTTTCTTGGGTAGTCTTGTTAAACTCACTAGGATAAAACACATTTCATAAAGATTTTTGGAATGAATACTTTAAGAACAAAAACACATACACATACACATTCATGCAGGAATGTGTATGTATGTGTGCATGTGAATGTGTGTGTGTGTGTACACATAGAACATTTCAGCCCTTGTTAGAGTACCCACATTGAAATAAATGGCACTGGTATTGTTGCATTATTGCACTGATGTTGTTAAAGAACACTAATATATAAGCCCCACTGATTTCAATGGATCTCAAAACTACGATTTAGCCCACAGAGTCCAACATTTTATGATCTTACATTCTATTATGAATCATCCTTTTTGAATAACAGCCAAACTGACCATATATCCATAAAACATGTAAGCAAATGTCATACAGAATATTCCATACACTTATAGTGAACTCATTCTCAAAGGACCTATCCTTATATATAACATCATTTCCTGCCAAAAGACCACAAGGTTGGCAGAAGTACAAAAATCTTTTGAAGAGAAAAACACCCCACCGTAAATATGAAATAATAATAATGTGCTGTCAAGTTAATTCTGACTTATAACAACCTTTTCAGGGATTTCCCAGTAGAAAATATTCAGAAGTGGTTTGCCATTCCCTTCTTGTGGGGACACCCTGGGACTGTGTAAAGCCACACAAACTGGGTCTATGTACAGGAAACACAGTGGGGAATTGAACTCCCAACCTCTGGTTCCATAGCTAGATACCTAAACCACTGAGCTATCCAAAGTACTGCTCTGAATCCCATCATGCATTTTGTGTGAACTGGCATATTCTCTTCTTCTAACTGTAAAAGGAGAGGAAGATGATCACTGGAGCCCAGAGACTCTTGACTGTGACCAAGGACAATCCCATCGCATCCTTGCTTCCAGAAAGACCGACATCAGAAAAACCATACAAAAGTGTGAATAGCTCATATGTTTTAAATAGATGTAATTAGAATATTTTACTTCTTTCAGTGTGTTGGAGATGCCTATAAGGCAGAAGCATTTCACATCATGCTGTAAATGCAGATGATGACTACAGAAGCCAGTCCCTGTGTGTTCAATAATTGATGGTTGCACAAGAATAAAACAATATCATACCAAAGCCTTTTTTCTTCTTTTACAAATGTTCACTTTTTAAGGCTGAGGAGACTTTTGTGTTCTAAAAAAGAAGGTCTGTGTTCACAGTTTAAGACTCCCCAGTTATCCAGCAAGGGAAGCCAAGCTCTGGGGGTTACAGATGAATTCAACAACTAGGGAATCCAGCCTCCAGGGAGTATGTGTGGTGTAGAGTTTGCGAGACAAATTGCCAACAGAAAGGGTTGCAGTGCTTGCAGATTTTAAGAGTGTGATCCACTGAGGATGGTAGAGAGTCCAAAGGAGAAGGAATCTGTACTTTAGGGAGTTATTAGCTCCTTTCCCCAGGAACAAAGGAAATAGATTGTGTAGCTTTAAACTCCTTCCTCCTGCACTCAGTACAGGGTGTGGTTTCATTCTTGCTAGAATGGAATATTTACTGATTTGCAAAGGATATGATGAGAAACTAAGAAAAATGAAGTGAAATGCCTTAAAAACGGCTTGGCTGCCTGACTAGATATTTCAATAGTTGCACTACATATTACAACAGTATACTGCAAGTCCTCGTTATGCAACAATTAGACAACTGCATTACTGTCTCCCATAAAAATCTGTATTTGCCAAACATTTATACGTACAAGGGATCCGTAAAGACATGTCAGTCAGAAGTCAACAACAGCCATAGAAAAGGAAAGCTTTTTCATGAATACAATGAACTTCTGCTACTTCATGAGCTGGAATGGAAAGAAACAACACTTGCATACACTTATTAGACTCATTCCTTGATTATGTGGCAAATAGTAGTGCTGTGAATTTTAATGAGGTTCACTTTTACATGGCAAAGTCCTAATTTCCTCAGTCATGCAAATCTCTGTATACGTCAACGTAGTAAACCAATAAACCAGCCCCACCTTCTACTCTTTCATGCATAGCTTTGCAATAATTAGTCTTCTGATTTATTGATGATTATGATGGAGGCAGAGGTGGCAAGGAATGCAACTTGGACCTTTTGTACATGAAATGTGTGTTCTAACATTGAGCCACATTCCCTTCCACTGAGAAGCACTGACCAAATTGTTTCAGAAGTAGGAAAACTTCAGCCCCAGATTCATTTCAACTTTCCCTTCATGAGCAGATTCACATCATTTGTCATGAAATGTAAACACACTACATCAAAGGATGGCTTTTTCATGGGTGGGGAAAATGCACAACTCTCTCTCTCTTTCATTCTCTCAGGTGCACACACACAAAGAGAGAATATTGATTATGGCTCAGCTATATTTGAAAGTATATTCATTTAGGGGGAAAAAATAAGGGGCCCTTAAAATAATTGGAGTAACTTTCTTGTTACCTTTCTTAGAAAACCTTTCTTTGCTAATACAAACTTCAAAATGTCAAAAGCTGAAAAATGTTCCACTTAATAAAGCATGGCACAGGGAACTAATTTTCTCCTTCTATAAATCATTTTGGAAGGTTACCCTTGTCAGAAAATCTGACATTTCACTATAATCCACTCAGCTTGTGGTCCTGGAGCCTAATCCTGAACACAACCCTGTAGCGATTGTCAGAAATCTACAAACATGAGGTACATTCTACACACCATCCTGTGTAGCTTCTCACATGACACAATGTAATGACATAGGATGACACAGTGTATGTGTCTGTTTCACTTATTGTTTTATTGCACATACATAAGCTGGGAAACTATATGTGGCCCTTGTTTTCTAGCATATGTGCACTACATAAAGACACAAAAAACCCTGTATGTGTCATTCTTATGCAAGGGGCATCAGGGTTGGCATTGTCAAACAAGCAAAGTCCTTGATCATTCTGTTCTTCTTGCCATTGGCTCTACTTGCCTGCTGTCTCCATACAGCTTAGATGAACAGCACACCTAAATGATATGAACAAGGAAAAGGAACACCAGCCCTGATGTTATGTCTAAAAGAAACTCTATTTTTCTTGGCAATAGTGGAAATGGCTGAACGAAGAGGGAGTAAATGATGGTGAGGGGTAGATGGAAGTTCATACACAGTTTATCTAGCCCCTTCCCATTTAGAGGTAGGACATAGGTCTGATGTTCTGTGTGAAGAGAGGAAACATGCTAACTCTACTCCCACATTTCTGTCTCTCTCTACATTCAAGGTATACACATAGTGCATAGGAAAACCAGTTTTCAAGAGCACATGGAAAGCCTCGTCAGGACAAAACACCATACAGAACACGGTGGGAAAGATGTGGTCATTTTTTGCAGTCCCCCACACCCATGTTCACAAAAAAATAAAAATAAAAAACTCACAGCCAAAAATTTTGTGATTCCTGTGGGGTTTTTCTCAAACTGTTGAAAGGAAGATGATAATTTCTTTGAAAAAAAATGCTTTTGTTTTCTTTTCTTCCTGAAACACTTTAAAAACTCCGTTCAATGTCCCTCTGTATTTCCTTGATTGAGACTTCCTTCATCCTAATTAGGTACCCTCTGCTCATTTGCCATCTCACAGAGCCATCTGACAGAATTATCTGCCCACCTCCAGATCAGACAGCACAAGGAAAAGAGTACAAAGTGTCAGCTATTATTTATGAACTTTGACAGTGACACTGCTGCATCAACAAAAGAAGAGGAACCAAAATAGGGGAAAGGGAGACAGATCCTAGTATTTTAAAGTGAACCACTCTAAATCCATACAGAAATGCAAACATCCATCTGGACACAGATGTGCTCTCAATCCTAGTACTGGAGCCAAGTTTTTAAAAAGAATGCTCTTTTGTTTTTATTTTTGTTATAAAACCCACAAGGTATTTAAAGTTTTGATTTCCTTTCCCCTCTATGGTACCTTTCAAAACAACATTTTCAATCACACAAATTCTGGATTTAACCCAACTGATTTATGGGGAACCTGTTCTGACCCATGAATGCCTGCTCCATTCCATTGTCACTCCAGAAATGTACAGATGACTCTGCTTTGATCTGTATTTAGACATTTGTCCAAAACCAGGAGAAATCTCTAATGATTATCTGGGGAAGCATCGCAGTTCTCTGAACTTGCAACTGGCATCTTTGGACTTTGCCCAATGGTGGGACAGGCTTCAACTTGAAGTGTCCACTACATATAAGAGTGTGTTATATTCCAAATAAAACATCCTCCAAATGTTATGTGGAAGCTTTCTAATAAAAGGTAGGATGCTACCAAAGTCAGTTCAAAAATATATTCATCAAAGTTGCTAGCACTACGTTCCTTGAACTTTACAACATTACACTACTTAAAAGATCATTGCTTACCAATACTTCTGCTAGGCCACAATTGCCTGTCAAATTGTCATGCATACAACCTTTTCAGTTCCACAAAAGCAAGTGCTCAGCTTTCACTTCATCCTGCTGAACAAGCCACATGTGTTTTTTTTCCAAAAAGCAACGCATGTAATAAAATATGGGGGAGAATAAAAAAGATGGTGAACAGATCAGCTACCATTACTAATCACATTAGAATGATTCCAGCCCACCAGCCCATTAGGTTGCCTAAATTTCTTCTTCTATATTCTTACAGTATTATGTGTTGATACAGAACCTGTGTAATACTCTCTAGTGAAAGATCCGAACAGTGGTTATTTCTTGTACAGGGGATCGCAGATGGGGCAGTGAAAATCTAGTGTACGTTTCAGAAGAAATCCATTTGTTGGTCAGTGGGGAGAAGAACAAATGCAAAGAGAAGTCTAAAAAAAATGCTATGTACTTATTTCTCTGTAACTAGACTGCAGGAAGACTTATAGCTAACTCCATGTGTTTTTCATTTATTTAAATAGGTGCACACTGATGTTATACATAACTAATGTTGAGTTATTTCTGGGGGGTTTTCTCCCCCAGAAAAGAGAGTGCACTACTTTTGATTATATCCATGTCTTGTCCTCCTTAATCCCACATTTGGCCTTAGACTTTTCAACCAGACAGAGATCGTGGATCCAAAGCCATTGATTTTTGCAGAAAAGCTGGCTGTTATCTTTCTTTTTTAAAAAATAAAAAAAGGAATGAGGAAGTAGACATTCACAATATTGTGTTTTATTTCAGTACAGATAATTTTTGGCATCCTGTAAGGTTCCCTACCACCATCATCCCCAACCAGTAATCTTTCATACTGGAGATTGATGACTGCAGAAAAGCAGCATGTAAGAGTCTCCAAGCAGAAGTAAAGCAGTCAAAACAATCTAATCAATGGTAATATCTCAAAAACACCTCTCGAGAAGTGACTGTGATAACATTTTACAAGGAAAACATTCTTAACTTAAAATCTACAGTACAACATAGCTCTGTGGGATTTGTTTAGTTCCTGGCATAAAATATAATATTCCAAACATAATTATGCAAAATTGGGGGGGGGGGGAAACTGGGAAAATTAATAAATATATATTTTAAATAATCCTTTGAAAGTTTGGTAATCTCTTGAGACAACCATGTCTTGGAAATTCTACTTCCCTTTCATGAGATGGAATAATTGATAGGAAACCAAATGAGACAACACATTAATAATGTAATCCTATACCCCCTGGGAAAGCATCCTGAACGTATTGGAATTTTCAGAACTCCCCTTGTGTGTTTGTGTATGTGAGAGGAGGGGGGAAAGGAAAAGTCTATCCTAGAGGAGAAACAAATTTGGATCTCCCTGAGAAAACCTCTGCAAAGCTAAGTTGCCATGATTGGAGCTATGAATTCAATAGAAGGGAAAAAGCAGAACATTACAAGACATTCCTAGATGGTCTAGGAGAGGCTCAACAGGAAGGAGCAGCCATGCTAGCCCTGGAACTGGCATTGCTCATTTGCCTCCAATTGTCATGAATGAGAGTGAAACCCCACAAGGCTCTGGAATCTCTTGAAGACAACAGCAGTGGAGCAATCTGCCCCACCTTGTAAGACTGTTTCTTTAAGTTTGGATTGTGTTCTCTATGCCTGAGGATTGTAATTTCTATGCCCATTCAAAAGTAGGAGTTTTGCAGTTGTGGGTGCACTTCATTGCATGACTTGATTGCAGAATCCCACATGGTTCTCTTGACTGCATCCTAAGGGTTTCTCAAAGTGCCTCTATCTCTTCTTCTATCTCCACAACTGTTTTGATTGCCTGGATGGCCATCCTGTGGAAGAGGAGGAGGAAAGAGAAGTAGTGGAGGCAGCTAAGGAGGGAGCACCACTGCCCACAGCTGCCCCTGGGGAAGCTGAAAGGGAGCACCCAGGGCAAGAGCAGGAGTCAAGTTCAGCATCACCACCAGAGGCAGGGCCTGTCCCAAGCCCATCTGGACATGACAAGCCCCACACAACCGTATTCTCCACTGGTCCCCTGCCTCCAACCTTACTGATCTGAAGGCAGTATCCACTGGATGGAGCACCAGCAAAAGCTGTTCCACTTTGTGTTTTCACCCATCACAACTGGTTGGATGACCTGCCAGTGATATCTGGTGGGTTATTTTGATTAGGTTATATGTGTCCGTGTGTGTGTGTTTGGTTCTTTCTTGTCACTTTCTGCTCTACTTGTGTTTCTGTATAGAGTCTTGCTGACATCCAGATGGGCATGGTACAATAGATGTGCCATCTGCACAGACAGATGAGCAAACCGCACCACCAGGCTGCCCACCTGAAGATGGATCACTGGTGGTGGGACAATCTCCTGTGAGAACTTTCCAGATCTTTCTCTCTATATGTGTAAATCTAAATATGTAAATAGTTAGATTTTATTGCGTTTTAAAACTGATAATAAATACATTTGGTCACTTACACTTTGTGTGCTCTGCTTCCTCTATTTTCCTGCTTTTGCTCTCTGAGATTTACTCTTCAGGTCCATTCTTTCAGTCCCACTCCCAACATGCCTTTACTTCTTCTTTCCTCTGTCATTCTTTCTCTTTCACTTTGCCACACCCTTCTTTCCCATCCTCTCTTCTTACCTATTCTTTCATCCCTGAAGGATGATAATATACAGCATGTTGTTGCGTGTTTCATTGCTCAATACAATAAAGCACACAATGTCAGACCACCAGGTTGCAACTGCCCATTAATAGATGTAACTTTATTGTATGGCAAGTTGAACCAGATTTCAGACATTGTCTAGCTTGGTCATTAGGAAAGCTGGTATATATGCCTAGGATTTTTGACATAGTGGCTGAAATCCTGTTGCTCAGCATAGTAAGTCATACTATAAGAAGGCCCATTGACTCAGTGGGGATTTGGTGAGTCAACTTTTCCATAAGTTCCATTGATTCAAATGAGTTTACTATACCTGGGACCAATGTTCCCTCTAAGCTGCAAGCATGTATGCTTGCCCAGACCGCCATTGGGGTTGCATATGGGCAGCCTGCAGCCAGCTTGTTTACTTCCCCTTTCAAATTAAGCCCCACCCACTCCTGCACAGACAGACAGAGGCTCCCACGCAGCAGGAGAGAAACCTAGAGGGAACATTGGCTGGGACTCATTATGGTAATGTAAGTCTATCATGCCAACAGTAACAGCAGATGATGAAATCAACTGTTGTAAAGAAGAAGGATAGTAAATATTAAAACAGACTTTATTCATTTAAAAGATTCAATTTAAAAAAACTAAAAGGCCATGTTTTTAAACAATGTTATTGTCTTTGGTAAATATACAATAAGTCTGTTGTCCTTGTTACTCTGAAGCTGTCTTACCACCTGATGAATTCTGGAAGTGCTTATTGTGTTGTCAGGAGTGTTGAATAGCTTGTTTATATAAACTACTTTCATCTGTCATTAGATGGTGGATATATCCAATGGAATCAAACTGCATTACAGAGCAAACGTTGCAGACAAAATTGAAATAATCACAATTTCTGATCTATTGGCTACATATAGTATATCTTCATGGCAGTAGTAGCTCATGAAATGAGCAGGCAGGATACCTCACACTCATATTTCAGGGAAGCCCTGTTCTGCTAATCTAATTAGGTGCTGATGCATGAGGAACTATAAAAATGGAATTTCAAGAAGAGGGGGATGATCAAACACATGAAATATCATAGCCCGTGGCTTGGGGATTGTTTCAGACAAGATCACAAGTCAGAGCCTGCAGTAAGCCAATAAAATATTTTTTTTCTTAATTATACAATGTTTATATATACTAAGTTGTGTACAATGTAGTTTGGGGGTAGACTCCTTGTTGATTAAGGCGATACCACAGATCTCTTGTCCTACAGATGCTATTGGCAAAGGCTGAATTTAATATGAAAGAAAAGGGGGAAAAAAAGAAAGGAACTTAAAAGGAAGCAAAACAGTTTTTTGAGGTGGAAGGGAACATGTCAGTGCCTCAGCACCTTAGTCCAGTGCTTCTCCTTGTTTTGTGGTGGTTGAGCTTGAAGACCCTTTGCCCTTTCCTTTCCTTTCGACAAACCCAGCTTCCTCTCAACTTTGGTCACCTTCCCCCCCCCCCCCCATTTTTGGCCATCTAGATTTTCTTTTGAATTATTATTTCCCATAATAATTTCTAATTTTCTTGGTGGTTGCTCCTATGGGTAGTTATTGCTACTCCACACATTAAAAGCTGTGAAGAATATTGCACACTGATCCAATTTTCCTTTGTTCTTTTTTCTTCAACCAAGTACTGGAGAAGCATCCTGTATGCATTGTACGGATGTTGTACTTTTCACTTTAGAAGTCTTCTACAAAAAGCAGAAGTGATTAGCACAGAATGAGAGGTAAAACAACTACTATGGACTCCTCAGCCCAAAAGTAGTCTACATGTCATCACATTGCCAGTGCTGCAGAAAGTAACAATAAACTGCAGACAACCAAGGAAGAGTATCTATATTGATTGGAGATATGGGGGGGAGGGGGAAATTGGGTGCATATCAGAAGACTGCCCACATAATAATGGGTATACTATCCATTTCTACTACTAAGTTATAATAAAAGTGTGTACTTTGCTCCCACTGAAAATCCTCACATAGCAAGGTACTAGAGCAGTGATTCTCAATCCTGGGTCCCCAAATATGCTTGGACTACAACTTCCCAAAATCCTAGCTACCACAGCTAGTGGTAAAAGCTTCTGGTAGTTGTAGCCCAATGTTGGGAACCACTGTACTAGAGAAAGGGACAACTATCTCAAATCAAGTAAGAAAAATACCAGAATAAAGAATGATAATGATAATAACCACGAGGATTCAATGGGTTGCTCATTGGTCATATGGTTCCAGTAAGAGTGTAACATTATGGAGATTTCCTTAAAGGTTCATGTGAACTCAATCTATGTCTTAGAAAAATGCAATGATGTGAATGATTTTGCACAACTGAACTCCTGCTTTCTCACTTGTTAAAACAAGCATTTGAGAGTCTAGACACTGGCATTCAGAATATCACTTATTTTACAGGATTATTATTTTATTTTAAACCATATCAATCTTCTAAAGGAACAACAAACTTTCCCCTTTAATCTTCCAAGGGGCAATATCCTGAAACAAGTTTAAGCATGGATCTGTCTTGCAAGTAGAAAAGCTTGAAAAATTCATAAGCCAGAAAAATGGGTCAGTGTCAATGATGTATTAATTTTTCAACACAGGAATGTAATTCTCTGGTGCATCCCGTTCAGACCTTCTTTGATGTAAATAGCAGGAAAATTGGAGTCAGTTTTGAGTTCAGAATGGAATCTACATATTACAATTTTTAATGTCACAGGTTTGGGTAGCAAAGAAAATTAATGAGATCTTTAAAGTTACATTGCTTCATGTTTCTCTTTGAGCATGTATTTATGATGAACAGCTAGGTTTTTCCTAAACTGGGCTAAACAAGAAAGGTAGAGTGAGCTGCAATCATTCAGCTTTTCAAAGAAATACCACAGGGAGTCTACATCAGCCAAAAAAGCCATACACTTTGTTACCATTGTTTTCAGGAATGCATTGGTGGAAATTAGAGAGCAGAAGATTAGATGCTTTAATGTCTCATTCATTGCTTTTTATTCTCAGAATTCAGTGAACACCAAGGTTTTAGAAATTACAAAAAGGATGGTTGACAGCTCATAATACTGATTAGAAAATCACTATCTGGCAATGAAACCTTGGGAAAGTCATCTGCACTGTAGCACAAAATCTTCTGCATAATAAACTCAAGTATGTCACCTCTAGCTAATTATCTCGTTCTATAAATCATTCTTGGGCATTTGCTTCTCACCCCTGATTTTCAAGGAAATGAACTCAAAGTGAGAAATGAAAGTAGCTAGGAAAGTTTATTCTACAGAGGGAATATATTTGGCCTCCTTCTGTTGTTGTACCTTGGGCTGCCCCTCAGGGTGAGTGACCAGAGCAAGATTATTTCATGGCATAATAGCTGATGCTAAGATGTAAGGATGGAACGTAAAAGATTATAAACGCCCATATATACGAGGCTATTATCCACACTGTCAGGTCAGAGTGGCTGAAGATCATGAGCATCAAGCAGATACAGCCTGCTTTATCTCACAGGAGGAACTGGGCTGTGGTAACAGAGCATGTCATTGCACTATGACTCAATGGGAGGTGCCATCCACAGCACTGACTAGGGAGAAAGATCACAGGGTGGGCATTCCCACTGTCCCAAAACATCACACTCCAGCTTAATACATTATTAGACCACCACCCCAAAGTCACACACACACACACCCTATTCTTTTGTAGAACAAAACAAACAATCGCATAGGGAAAACATTGTTCAAATTGTTTTGGCTTTAAAAAAGTTGAAGCCCCCAGTGGCAGGAGGAAAAATTAATCAAAAGCAAAAAAGGGATAGGCTGATTTACATTGGTATTTGCATTGCTGGATAGCTCAGTCATTTAGGTATCTGGCTACAGAGACAGAAGTTGGAAATGTGATTCCCCTGCTATGTCTCCCAGGAGAAGAGCCAACTTGTGTAGTCATGGACAAACTGCAAAGTCCCAAGATGCCCCCAGAAGAAGGGAAGGGTAAAGCACATCATTGTATTCTCTATCTAGAAAACCTAACAAGGGTCACCGTAAGTCAGAATTGACTTGATGGCACATGGTGATCGCATTGTGTGATGACTGAAAAATAGTTTGAATCACTCATGCTAACTGAGGAGCAAATCCCAATGTGTATGTCAATGTAGTCACAATCTAATAATCAGCGAAACACAGAGACTTTTAAATGATCCGAAGGCCAGATAAGGAAGGACTGCCAATCACATCAAGTTGTGTAAGCATATTCAAGTGAACACAAGTACAACTCCCTTCTAGACCTTCCCCATCAACATGGAGAAGTCAAGAATGGAGACAACAGGGCTGAAGCACCTGTTCATAGTTCTCTCTTCACACTTACACTTTAGAATATCTAAATAGGCCTGAAAATATTGTATACTTTTTCTTCGAAGTTGTGACCACACCACAGAATTGTATAATAGCAATTTGTTATTGGCAATTTTATTTTCAGGGTTTTTTCCTACTACTAATATCCAACATGGATTTTCTATTTTTCTAATGGCACTTGGGTCAACAACATTGTCTACCAAAATCCCAAGCTTTTATATATTTTTCTGCCAGCTCAATTCCACCTGTGCATATGGACATATTTTAATATCAAGGCTGTGCATTGAATGAGAAACCGACATAGATGGTAAAGTGCATGGGAAATCTAAAAAAGGCTGCAGCTGTTGATGAACAGAGTTGGGAATGTTTATGTGTGAGGGTGGAGCTAACAAGTTTACTCTCGTGCTCCTTCTTGGCATGTGAGTTACACACAATCAGAATGCCTAACTGGGACTCCTAAGACTGAACAAATCATTCACAGGACAAACTAGTGAAACCATAACTAGACAATTTCAGATATCTCTCCAATAATTTCTACCATGTTTAACAGGGTTTACTCTAAGTCCGTTTAGGCTTTCAGCCTTCTGAGACACACACACACCCGCCTTTGAAACAACATTATGTAGTCATTACTGTCCTGTTCACTGCTTTTTACTGCTTCTAGTATACTACATTCTCATGTCACTTGTGTCAAGCTACCCCTAGTAGTCCTTTGCATTTGAAATAGAAGAATTGGAAATGCACATTCCATAAAAGATCTTCTTGTCAGTGATGCTGCTGTCAATATTTCATATATACTTTTTTAAAAAGAAAATCATGATGAAATGAAACCAGTGAATACATGAAGTCATGAAGTTTGCTTTCTCATATTTTTCAACAGCCTTAACTGGGATTCATGCTTTAGGAGCAATATTATTAATTTTCAATTTTGTTTCTCCTGCCCGAGTGCCGTGCTGGGCACATGCAATCAATGAATGTTAATTTCAATAATGAGTGAACCTCCTTCTCTGTGACACAGAGACCTTATGCAGAATGAATATATTGTACTGAAGCCTGAAAAACACAACCAGAACTGAGACTCTGATTACTTCGTGCCTGTTACACAGATCTATAAATTATCTGGGACATGTTGATTGGAAATATCCATATGCATTATAGTGATGCAAAACCAACTTTAAAAATGTAGTGGCTTTCTAAATATATCAGGAACTTGCAGCCCTCCATATGGTATTGGACTGGTATCAGGGATTGGTATCATTGGGCATGTGCTGAGACCTCATGAAAGACCCTTGGCTCCTCCTCTTCCTCCTCATTGCTGCTAACATGTGTTCACTTATGAAGTATGCAACACAAGCAAAGCAAAGAAGCAGCTGCTTCCTCTTGCCTCACCCTCTCCTTGTGGGTAGTAGCAAAAAAGTGTTCTACTCAGAATTTAACCTAGACACAGGCATTTTCCAGCCTTGAGTCATGTCCAGGTATGTACCTGGATGAGGTACACTTTCAGCAAACACTCCCGGAACATGGTTTATGTTTTATGCTCAGGAAACATAATCGGTAAAGGTAAAGGTTCCCCTTGACATTTAGTCCAGTCGTGTCTGACTCTAGGGCGCGGTGCTCATCCCTGTTTCCAAGCCGTAGAGCCAGCGTTTGTCCGAAGACAGTTTCCGTGGTCACGTGGCCAGTGCGACTAGACACGGAACGCCGTTACCTTCCCACCAAGGTGGTACCTGTTTATCTACTTGCATTTACATGCTTTCGAACTGCTAGGTTGACAGGAGCTGGGACAAGCGACGAGAGCTCACTCCATTGCGTGGATTCGATCTTACGACTGCTGGTCTTCTGACCTTGCAGCACAGAGGCTTCTGCGATTTAACCAGCAGCACCACCACGTCCCTTACAGGAAACATAATAGAGGAGATCATATGAGTTATGAAATTTAATTCTATACAAGACTCCATTTCATTTCTTAGGAGAGAAGAAAACATTGGATTCCAAAACACTGTCACTATGCCAAGGAAACCTGACTCAGGATGATGCTAGTGGTGACCAAAGCAGAGGTCACAGTTATCTGTCATGATTTAAGACACATTGTATCTGAAGGACCTTGTAAGCAGTGGGATAATGTAGCTTAATAATAATGATAATTGCATGCTATCAATTCAATTCTGACTAATGCTGACCCTTTCCAGGGTTTCCTAAGTAACGAATACCCAGACGTTGTTTACCATTCTCTTCCTCTAGGGGACTCCTGGGAATGCCCAAGGCCAACAGGCTGGCTCTTCTGGGATGCCCAGTGGGGAACTGAACTCCCAACCTCTGGTTCTGCAGCCACATGCCTAATTCACTGAGTTAGCTAGTGTAGTTTCAGTGTAGTTTGCCACCTGCATGATGTGGGCTCTGCATTTACATATATGGTCTCCAGGCTAATGACACAAGAATAATAAAACCAGAAAGTATTGTCATCTCATTCACTGGCTAAAGCAAAGAGAGCTCCTCAATTACTTTAGCATTTAACAGGTGGCTTTATCATTCCTGTTCCCTGTATTTGTTTCTCAGTTATTAATATCAGGTTTCTCTCCCCATCCACAATTAGACTACAAATGAGAAGGGGTTTATTGTGGCATGATAGAATATTCAGCACTGATGGACTAGAGGGTTAGACAACCAGGTATTCTCTGGTTGGCTGAAGAGACAAATAAGTGTAGGAAGCAAGTATAAATTGGCTCCTCGGTCTTCTCTTCAGCTAACTTGTTGCACCTACACACAATTGCACTACACACAACTACACTAATAAGAGCACCCTAATCCTTCTGTAAATTAATTAGAGATGTCTTACCATCGCTAATTAATTTGCTAAATAAGTGGCTGGCAGCCTGCTATCCAACAAGTTTGGGGTAATGCAATCTACATTCCAATTTGAAACCAAGAGTTCTATGTAGCTTGACTTTGCACCCCTCATTTTGAAACTGGCCTAGACACCTGGCTATGATTTTTTTTGAATCCTTGGGGTTTTTTCCCCCCTCCCTTTGCACCATCCACAGATAAGTGGTGCCTGGTCTGATGAAGACGTATGTGACCTGGAAGCTAGCAATATGTTGTGATTTGTTTTTAGTGGTCTAATAAAAGTATCCTGTACGTTTTCCTTTCAACATCAACACAGACAACAGAGGTATTCAGCAACACTCAGCTCAAACAGTAATCACCTGACTAGCACCTATTCAGATAAAAAAAGAACCATCCCAAGTGTATTTCTTCAATATCTTTCTTTATTCAAGGATCACCAGAAGAATTATCTCCTCTCAATCCCTCCTGGGAAGGATTCAAAACTGTAAATTAGTCCTTCAGCTGCCTTAATTACGTTCTTTAGGAGAAAACAGTATTATACTTTCAAAGTAGTCTCATGCCTTGGCGCCAGCCTCTTCAGAAATACCACCACCACCACAGGCACTACCACCCATACATTATAACCTCACACATATGATCTAATTGGCTCCCTGATAATGATTATATAGCAAGCTATTGCAAGTCAGACCCTATTCTCTCTATAGGTTCAGAATTAATATAGAGGTTTTCATGCTTGAAAAAGTGTGTGTCTTAAAACTATCAACTAATTTCCTCTCCTGCAGTAGCTGTTCTCCAGTCCTACCTCTCCTCTCTTCTTCCCTCTGATGTCTGCTCTAGCCCTCCTCTCCTCTGTCATTTTCTTCATTCATGCCACCAACCGCTCCTCTCCCCTCTAACTTCCATGGTTCCCTCTAACCTCTACACCTGGGGATCTAAATGTCCCTACCCAAAAGGCGTCATGACCTGGTTCCATTTCCTAGCTTCCTGTCAAAAAAGGATGCTGCTCGTTGCTTGCTGGGAGACTCCTAATTAGGTGTCTGCAGGTGTGGCTCTGTCAGATGGAAGATTCAGAATGGAGAACTCTGGTAGCTGCAATCCAAAAAATTCAATTGACACGTCCCCAGTTGTGTCTACACATTCACAATAATGTAGGGAGGGTGTCAGAATCTGTGCTTGTGAACCCTAATATACTGACACTTCTGTTAACTTGAGAAAGAGGGCTGAAATGCCCTGCAAATAAAAATACAATGCTGAACTTGACATCAGTGTTATGCCATTCTGAAGCTTTGCTATCACCTTCATCATGAAAGAATTCAGTCCATTTTCAGATTTTTGCATTTCTTCAGCTACTTTCCATGCCATTTATCATTAAGACCCCTTTCAAGTGTTATCATGTTATAAGGGATACTCTACATTTGTTGTTTTCCCTCCATTTCAGCTGTTCAGCACTTGAACACACAAGTGTACTGGATAACAACAACCATATAGCATCATCCCTCTGATATGAATCTGTGCTCATTTCCAAGGGCTTCATATCTTTATAACCAGTGGAGGAGGATGGGAGGGTTATTGTTCAGAATAGAGAACCCTTGAAGTCTGTAATGGAGATGTATTTGTTGATGGCATAACTTCAGTCTCTCTGATATGCTTTTCACAGTTACACTTGACAGTCACGTGTCAGAAACAAGCATTTCACAGATCCTCATCAATAAGCCAAAAGAGACATCTGTACCATTTCTAGTGGAAAGCTCTTGTGGTGCTAAACCACTCTTCACACCAAAAGCATATTTGCCTAAATTCCCTCAGATTCAGTCTCTGGTACATACAAAAACAATAGCACAAAAATTTAATTTGGGTTCATTATGTCAATAAGAACGCAACAGATAATCCAAACTCAGTCTTGTGAAAGTTGTTTGCAATGGGAAGGAAATGGCTCCTTAAATAATAAATGGGATTCTTGATTAGACAAAGCATTCTGATCTGTTGAAATGTTTGGCAGAAATATGTAGGTGAGGAGAAAACATGCTGCATTATTATCCATCTTTTTGTTTTTTAATACATATAATTATTTAGCCATTTTATTTACATAGCAAAAGACAGTATCAACAAACAAAAATAGTCCAATTCTTTCTTGCATTCCTATTGAGACTGTGCCTTTCAATAATTCACACTTGATTTTTCATTAGATGACACTGCTTAGGCTAATCAAGGATCCAATTTGCTAGTTTACTGTAGATACAATTTATATTGATTACATTTTGGCATGCAAATTGCATAAATAACTTATAAATCTAAGATTGTATGAAAAATACTATGCACATGCACTGTCTTCACACAAATATGGAAAATGGATTGAATCAGGGGTACTTGTTCTATTTTTGGTCCAACTACAAGATGGCGCAAGGAGTCACTATTGAACCCCAAGTTGGAGGAACCCCCCAGACAAATCCAGACATTTCTTCTTCCATTCAGTATCCATAGAATTACAAAGATGGTCTATAATTTGAATTGAAGAAAGGGGAAATCAAAACTAAAACAAAGTATTGGTACCTTGAGTTCCTGATGCCAAAGAAGGCAAATGAAATCTGAACCCACTAATGAATTTCAGGAGCTTCCCTGGACACTCCACCCACAGAGACACTAGGGAGGGCTTGTATGAGACCATTGTGCACTATATATTCTCATGCAGATGATGCACCAGCCATTCTGCAGAGCTGCAGAGCAAAGAGAAAGACTGCTTGTATAGCTGTTTCGCACTCAGAGTAGTAGTCAGTTATTTCTCATCTCACTCAGTTGACCTTACTAAACTTTACTGAAGTATTACTACACTTTAGGATGTGCACCAGCTTGGGAGAAAAATGTCTAAACACAGCATTTCCAGGTCAGCTACATATTTGTAAATTTCCAGGTATGTTGCAGGCTGGTTCAAAAAGTCCCCAGTCACCTTTTGGGTCAGTTTACATGTCCCCACAAAACATTAAATTTTACTGTGGCATTTGGGGGGTTAGAAATACTGAAAATGGGGAGGGGACACCTGTCACCAGTTCCTAGCAAAAGAAGAAATTACCAAAGTAGAAGAAAACTGGTGTCTGTAGCCCAAATGAAAGCCACAGTTTCCCCTGGAAACTCTAGGCACTGAGCCCTTGGGGAAATAAACGCATTCCTGCACAAACGTACGTATGAACGGGTCAGTTCTGGCCACCTCCAAAAAAACTTGGGTTGAGTCAGTCCTGATTTGCACCAAAAATAGTTGGATACAGATTAGATCAGATGGTATTTGTGCACCCTTAATTACACTTTTGGGGGACTAGCAAATAGATTAATGACAATTCTCCAAAACCCCAAAATAATTTTAAGAATCTTCCCTTATGACAGGACAATCACCCATGCGAATTTGATTGAATTTATTGGACAGGACAATTATACTACTTTGTAATACACTGATTTTGTCAATAAGAATAATGCCAGCAGAATTTCTAAGGCACCTGGTACATTATTTCTCTTCAAGGAAAAGAAAATAATTCTTTTGTTGTTTCTTATTTTAAATGTACAAAGCTACGTTATCCCAAATTGGAGCAATTGCCCATCTAGAAGAACCAACACTAGTACTGCTTCCCAGGGAGCCAGGCAACAATCTTTGTAAGTGGTGGTGTTTGAGTTATTTTTCAAAAGTGAAGAGACTGCAAACAGAACCGAATTACTAAAAGCCATTTCATTACAGGAAAATCTGCCATAGAGCCCCAACCATCTAACTTGCAGAATGGTACTACATTTTTTAAAGCAGGGGTTTCAGCGTATAAGACATTAGTTTGAGTTAGACAGTCATCTACAACAGCCATTCTTAACCTTTATTTGTCAAACATGGGAAGCTTTTGAATGTGTGCAAACAAGGATACAACACAAACAGATGCATCTGTGGCCTTCTTCAAATGTGCCAGGGCCCCCATTAAAAGTGGCTGATCTACAGCACACTGTGGTGATTTCTCTTCCAAGTAGAGGGAACCTACCTGTCTCAGAAGTGTAGAGTAAGATCTCAGGAGAAGTATCTTGTGTATAAAGACTACTGTTCAAGCTTCCTCATAAGCCTGTTCTGTAATATTTGGTAGTCCTGAAAAGGAGCACCTCTATCGTGGAAGACCATAAAGTCTATCATCTTCAGAAGTCAACATAAAAAGACTTTCTCAGGCGGAGTTCACCAAATTAATTTTCATGTTATGGAAATAGAAGCAAGGAGAAATTCCATTAAGTGTCAAGGGCAAGATTTAATTTAAATTGTAACAATGGAGAAGTTAAAATAGAATGGATATTTTCCCCACAAGTTTCTTTCTTCCCATTCTTAGCATCCCTCTTGCAATATTGATGAAAGATAGACTGAAGGAAACCTTCATGTCTCATGAATCTCTCCATGGATCACAATACTCCTAAGGTTGGTTTTATGAATTGTGGAGTGATACTAAGGGAAACAAGGCTGAACAGTGACATTATTTTCTCCAGATACTTTATTTTCTCCAAATCTTGGATATACACTGATTATCTGAACACTGTATTTTCTTGTATTTACTGCCTGAGCACAAGGTTAGGTCCTGCAGTCCACTGTGTGGTCAGTTTTGTGACCTGTGTAAAGTCACCATGTTCACCTTCCTGCATCTCGATAGCCTGATATGCATATTGTAGAAATTGCAGACTACTCATGAAAAGCATATTCTTATTTTGCAATGTAATGTTCTGTGTTTTTAAACATTTGAAAATGCAGCTTGTCTTCATTCAAGTTAATGAATCCCAGACTTGAACTTGTACCAAAGTGTTTGACTGGACCTGAGAGGAAGTAGAGAGCAACAATTCATTTTTGCCACATCCTGAGCCTGTTCTTTGCAGAATATTTTTGCCTAGAAATGTAACCCATTCTCAGCCCTACCTCTAGTGGAACTGCTATAAAACACTCTTACCCAGCAACAATAGATTGAATTGGTATTTGCAGGACAACTTAAAGGGGGTGGGGGATTAAATTTTTCTTGTGGAATAAGGCCCACTAAAAAGGTCATGAACTCAGCCTCTCTGCTGCTGCTGAGAAGATACTATGCTTCTCAATCAAAGGCCCAGTAAAATCCAGCACTCAGAAATAACATGTCACAAATAAGAAATTAAAATTGATTTGTTCCTTTCAGCAGTAACAATTACCAATGATTATCCTTTTATCATAAAAGCAAAAAGATACCTGGCATTCCTTTTCTGTAAGAAAGGCCAACATTTCTTCTTGCACATCTTGCCCCTTACCTTCTACTAGGAACTCTTGTTTCCTTCTTTCCTTCTTTACTTCCATTCTTTCTGGAAACCCAAATGGCACTGGCCCTTCTAATGACCCTCACCTCCCTGCCATTTCCCCTTCCTTGCTATACAGAGCTTGGTAAGTTACTTTTTTAGGATGACAGCTCTGAAAACCTTCTGGCCATCATGTCCCTGGCCTTGATGGTTGAGAGATTCTGAGAGCTGTAGCCCAAAATATGAACTTTTCCAACTGCTGTATATATGATGTCAGGATATGCTTGCTCTGCGTGGCTTGCTTTCTCTAATGATTTAGATCTCATGATTCAGATTAAGGATGGGCAGCTACAGATGATTTTGGACAAAGTTCCCATCAGCCACCATTAGCTATGCTGGCTAATGCTGTGGGAGCTGCAGGGCCACAGTTTTCCATCCCTGATTTAGAACACGCAGGACTCTAAATAATGGGAGGGGGCATCAATGTGCATAGGACAGATTCCCTGCTATAGACATGCCTCCAACATATGGACTGTGAAGAGTGAATACAGTTGACAGACGACAGCTGGTTCCATTGCAACATCCTGAGTCTTCTCTCACATACTACTATGAGCACGCAGCTCAAAAAAAGAGAGGTTCAGCTAAGCATTCCGTGAAGAAGGAGCCAAGTGGCTGTTGGTCTTAGCTAGGGAGAGACCATGTTTCTTGAAGTATCACTCAGATGAGTTGGCTGAAAACAAGCAACTGCTGCATGAGAGGAAAGCTTCCCTCATATGGAATTCCCTCCAGTGCTTGAGGATCCTGGAAGATGGGAGGGCAGAACCAAGAACAGCTGGGATGTGGCTGTAGTCCCTCTGCGCCAAAATATTTTGAAGGGCTGTTTTGGACTCAATGTCACTTTGGTTTTATGCTGGATCCATTGACAATATTCTGATTATTTTGATTATCTGTTATTTTATTTTTATGATTTGTTTGTTACTGTTATATTAAATTATATTGTTTGCATTGCCTCTGATTGTGAACCGCCTGGAGTAGTGCCTTGCACTAGTTGGGTGGTATAGAAATATATGAAATAAAATAAAATATAACTTGAAACCCAGGTCAAATTAATCCTTGCTATGAAATAGATGGACAGTGAAGAAAGACAAGAGGGGAAATCAGCTCATGTGAGGAGATTGTTTGGTCTCAAAAATCTCAAGAGAATGTTTACTGGAGATACATGGCAAAATATGCCCCTTTCTGGAGGACAGTCACTCCATTACTTTCTTTGAAGCAAAGCTGGTTGTTTTTACCTTTTAAAGAAAACCTGTATTTTCAGCCTATTTCTATGAACTTTCTCTCTCTATCTCCCTTCCTTACCACCTAGGAATGTACACAATATTTTGCTTGCTTGCTTCCTTGCTTGCCTGCTTGCCTGCTTACTTGCTTGCTTCAAACCTTTTTACTTTGCCTTCTCCTTAAAGAGGACCCAAGGTGGCTTATATCAGTAAAAGGCAATATTTAAAGATAAAAACAGTAAGTATACAAATATTTTAAAGGATCAAACAAATACCACACTAAAAAATGGTAAACAAAAGCAACACCTAAAACATATTCAAAGCAGTAAGGTACAACAATCCATTTTTTTAAAAAAACTCTCAAGCAGACAGTCACTAAGTGAACCCCTGCCTGAAGAGAAACATCTTTCCTAGAAGAACAGTAAAGATGGGACCAGCCTGGCCTTCTGTGGGAGGCTGTTTCAGAGTCTGTTTCCTGATGGCTAGTGTGTACCATGCATCCTCAGTCTTATAACATAGTATCTGTTTTCCCTTTTGAAAGGTCTTTTTTGAGGATCAATATTTCAGCCCCTGCAGCCTGGATTCTTTGCAAATAAAAAAAAAGCAGGTGGGGCAACTGTTCTTTTTCAAGATACTCTGGATTGGTCTTTTCAATGTATGTGATCTGATTGAGGAGGGGCAACAATTTTAATTTGAAAAACCATAACTTGGAAACCATTTCCCCAGATTTCCCTGAATTTGACACAGAGCAAGAGCAGACAGTCTGCTACAAGTGCCCAGTTTGGTGGTTATCCAAAGCCCAGTTTAAACATTATAAATCTTTTGTCTGGGCCACTCCCAGTTTTAGAATTGCCTTATAGAAGGTTGATTTGCTCTGCCAGCATAAGATCACTGCTGCAGTCTCATGTAGCAATAAAAATAAAAATTTATTCCCTAGCTTCTCCCTATTGGGAGATTAAAGGACAGCAGTACATCTACTAGTGTTTAAATCCCATCACATAAATAGAAAGAACATCCAATCTCTACTTGAAGGCTAAACTAGTTTGAAAACATGAAAACCAAGTACTCAAACAAATCCACTTTTGCTAAACAGAGTCTTTGTTATTTTCAGAAACAGTATGCGATTATAATGAGAAGGGATGTACATAGCACATCTGGCATACAGAGGAAAAATACACTATATAGAGAGTAAAATATATTGATGATTTATTACTAAAGTTGTGCATTTTTACTTATGAGTTAAGGCTTCTGAATAAATATAAGTTTGGACTGCACGCATTGTATCACACCGTATATTATTATCTTTAGTAGTTTCTATGTGCTGTCAAGTCACTTTCAACTAATGGCAACTGTAATAGGGTTTCCAAAGTGTGTTAGATATTCAAAGAGTAGTTTGTCAATTTTTGAAATTTTGTAAGAATTTGAAAGGATCATGGGGCTTGCAGGAAAAAAGTAAAGTGCAGTTTAAAACTACAGCTTGGAACTGTTACTGTGAGCCATCTCACAACACTTTGGGTGTACTGAAAACAATTGACTGCAGCTCAAGGTTATAGAATATGTAAACAATTTTATGACAGCTAAATGTTGAATATCTTTCATTGAAATAGTGCCATCTTTTGGAAAGTATAAATATTTGAACCCTGGAAATTTGACAATACTTTATACTTAAGTATCAAAAATGAAGGTACTACTTTCCTGAAGCTAAAAGATAGTGTAAATAATGAATATTATGTAAACAATTTTGTCAACTTTAGGAAACAGAACGGGATCTGAGTCAATGGAGATTTGTATTATATGAGAACATGTAGACTTTCCCACAAGCTGAAAAGTCTTCCTTAGTAAAATAAGATAAGAGGAAATGAAAACAACCGAGAAGACTTATGATGGTGATAGGGCACACACAGTGAATGAATAAACATTCATCACAACTTCACGTCACTTTTATTTTAGAAGCAAAGGACTCAGTAGACTCACCGCCTCTATAATCACTTGAGTAATGTGAAACTGATAATCTGAAGAGGGTGATTGTTTAAAATGTTACATGATGTAAGGGAAAAATAAACAATATTTCAAAGTTCTCAGTCACATAAAACACATACACATATACAGCAGAAACATAGTAGTCTTCTGTAGTTTGTCAGAGTTTTTACTATTTCGTATGAATTTTTATCTCTTTTTTGTCTGTATAAAGGTGATCTAGCAGTAAACTACTGTATCGGCATAGTGGTAAGGTGATCTAGCACTAAACTTAGTAGTTAGTTTTTTAAAATATAAATAAATACCTGGGGACAACTAGGGAGAAAGATCGTAAGGGTGCTCGTTCCCACTGTCCAAAGCATAATGCCCAGTTTAGTATGTCACCATAGTACCACCCACAGTTATGCCTCTCTTCCCCCCCCCCCATCCTTTTGGAGAATAAAACCAATGATCACACAGAAAAAGTACATTCAAATTGTTCCAGTTTGAAAAAAGTAGAAGCTTGTAGCAGCAGAGAAAAAACTCCATTCAGAAACAAAAAGAGCTGCACTGATTTGAATTGGCCATTGTGTCCTGAGATCAATAATAAAAAAAGTGAATTCATCCATTTTACACTTGTGGCAAATTCCACAGTATTTGATCATGTAGTTACAACCTAAGTTAAAGTGCTAGCTTTGATCTTTAATACCTTCCATAGCTTGGGACCAAAACAGAGAACCGGAAGCAGAGGCAGCTGGTACCTATTGTGGATGATGGTGCAGGAGGCACAGCAGCAAACGATGTATGGCACCTGGGATGACAGGAAGGCAAATGTTTTCAATATACTATTGTAAGTGATCTTGATAATGCATTCAAAGGGTGAAACAAGTTATTACTGTTGTTGTTCACCATGTGACACATCTTGCATTAGGACTGTGGCCACATTCATAGGTCAAAAACATAGATGAACAAGGAACCTCGTGGCACAGTGGTTAAACTGCTGTACTGCAGCCAAAACTGTGCCCACGACCCGGGGTTCAATCCCAGGTAGTCGGCTCAAGGTTGACTCAGCCTTCTATCCTTCTGAGGTCGGTAAAATGAGTACCCATTTTAGGCAATGTGTACCCTGCATAATTAACTTGTAAACCGCCCAGTGAGTGCTTTAAGTGCTATGGGGCAGTATATAAGCAGCACGGTTTTTATGGCCCTCCAGTTGTTGCTGGACTGCAACTACCATCAGCTAGCATAAGCAATAGTGAGGGATGATGGGAGATGCAGTCCACCAAAATTTGGAGGGGCAAATGTTGCCCACCCATCCCATCCCATAGTATGATGTCGTGATTAGAGCAGTGGATTATGGACAGGGAACCAAACCTCCATCTTGAGAAACTGCACTAGGTGACTTGGGCTAGTTATTTTTTCTAAGATTTTTCACAGGATTCCTTGAGGGAAAAACGGGGCAGGGAGAGAGAACTTTGCATGCCATGCTGAGCACCTTTGAAGAAGGCAAGATGCACAAAGTTCTTTCAGAAGTGCCATTCCACTGAAGATTGAACATTAAACAGAAAACAATTTGAACATGTAATTGCAGTGCATATAATGTATTCTCAAAGGAAGCTATTAACTCTGGGGAAAAATGCTTTTCATTCCACACACACATTCTCATATATATATATATATATATATATATATATATATATATATATATATATATATATATATATGAATCATCTCTGTACAGACAAGATCACCTCTGTGATCATATAAATATAAATATATATAAATATATATTCTCATATATATATGACTTAAGACAGCAGGGTTTTTAAAAATGTTGTATTCAGTGGTACACACAGACAGCACAAACTGGCATGGAAATTGTCGCTTAGATGTTGCTCCTTCTGCAGTAGAAGCAGATTTTTGATTCAACGCAACAGCTCTTTTTCCAACATCCCTCTCCTTTTCCTGACACTAAGTTAAAAATATTGAAAGACTATCCCACTTCCCTAACATGTCCAAGAGAGATTGATCGTTTCTGCATGAGACTTCTGTTACAGGAAATAGATTTGGGAAATCAGCAGTCAGCACAGAAGGGAAGCCACCTAGCAGCAATAAAAATACTACCACATTTCATTTCCAAATGAAAAAACTCTTTGAAACAGGATGGCTTCTAAAATATATGTCTATGGAAATATAACTGCATATTTGCCATATATTGTACCCACTACACAACATTTCTCATCACATGAACTCTATGAGGAACATAGTACACAAGAAGACAGTCACAGAGTTAAATAGATTTGATACTGATGGTATTAAGGAAGAGATTTTTCATGCCAGTGATCAGGCTGTATAGGACTTTTTAGACTAAACACAAACTTTATCCTCATAAACCTTATCCATAAAGCTTTCCTCACCTCTTGAGTCCCCTCCCCTCATATTTTATCTGTTGTTTTTATTCATGAACAGTTAGGGATTTAAATCTTTGTTTCTTCCAAGAAAAAAAAATATGGAGAAAGATTTTCCTGGTCTGTGAGACAGCAAGATATTTTCTATCCATTTTCTCAAAAGCTTTTGCATCTGTGAAAATGATTTTACACAAATTGTGCAAATTGCATCGCTCAACTATGATAACTGTTGCTTTGTAGCATGGAGTTTTAAAAATTTGAAGCACTGGATGGGTTGCTTGCTTCTACTTAGCCAGGCAGTCCCCTGATGCTTGCCATGTATATATATTTTGCTGTGTATGTGGCATGTACTATATGTGTGTTTCACTATAAAAAAACCCAAAAAAGAGCAAACAAAAAAAAACAACCCATAGTTTTGCACTGAAACATTTGGGGGAGGGGAAATGTAAAAAATGTGAAATGTAAAAGCACTCTTGGTTTTGCACTGGAAGTGAGACATCTCAGAGAGGTTAAACAACTCTCAACACATAGATGGCCTACCTCACTGAGAATGAATAAGTTTTAGCAAGAGCTGTTCATATCTCTATGAACAGCAGCTAGTCCAAAATGATCTTTAAAACTCTGCTAATTTAGGCCAAGAGTTAATCCTATTTTATATTGGCTAAAACTTCCCAAAACAAGAACAAATAAACAAAGCACAGTAAACACAACCAAAAGCAACCTTTCATTGCCTGCCACCCATCTATAATATTAGAACAGGATTATAGTTAGATATGTGAAGCACTTTATCAATTCTAAAATCGTGTGATAAATGTTTTTGTTGTTGTTACAGAATGAAGAGTACTAAAAACCCTTTAAGGTTTTTTTTTCACCCTCTCCCCATTTTACCATTTTATCTTGCCTATATAAATCAGATTTTCAGGTCAGGTGAGTTAGGAACTATAGTGTTCTGCCTCAGTTTTTTGCACCAGTATTTCTGCATGCTGTTGCCTTCACCAGTTTCACCCTCTAGTACAGAAAGTCATAACAGAAGCAGGTTGAACGATTCATTGAATAGCCTCCAACCCCAGATGAATGGGGCTGACAGAGAAAGAGTAAATGACTGAGCAGTGACTGGAAAGAACATGGGAAGAAATAAAAAGTTAGTACATCTGGCATGCTAGGAAACTGTATGACTTTTATCAGTCTGTGTAATGAGGCAAAATATTAAAATATACCAACTGACCATGGAGGATCATGTGGCAATCATCTCAAAGGGAACGGAGAAGGCTCTTTGAAAGGAGAACAAAAAATGATGCCACGTAAAAAGCAAAGACATTTTTAATGAGAAGGAGTAAAGTGACATGGAGAAGACAGCCACCACTTTATACAGCTTATGGAAATGCACAGATTTCAAGATAATATAATTCACATTACTTACAGCATGTGACATAATTGAGTTAGAAGGGGCCTATAAGGCCATCGAGTCCAACTCTCTGCTCTGTGCAGGTTTATTGTATGTTGAAATGTCAGCAGAACTCAGAAGAATGGCAGGTGCCCACTCAGAGATAGCGCCTGGAGGAGGAAGGGCAGGGAAGCCAGGGTGATGCCTCTGAATGGGTGCCCACTGGAGGAAGCAGGGCTGGAAACCACCAAAACCTGTTTGATTGAAAAACAAACTGGCACAAACTGCCAAACTGGTTCTTCATGCCCATCTCTATTCAAAAGCAGTTACAATTCAATGAATTTAGCAGAACATGGCAGAAATCCTGTTCTCGCAGCTACTCCACATAAGGTTCCTCTCCCCACCCCTCAAAGATCCAAAGGCTCCCATGGAATCTCTTTTGTCATGGGGAAGCTGCTGGGGGATATAGGATGTGCGGGAGTTTCTTATTTCTGAAAATTGCCGCTGCAACTAAAGTTATTCCTGAAGAAATCATTTTCAGAAATTAAAAACCTCCCCCCTCTCCCACTGCTTCTCAGATCACCGTTCACTGAATCTCAGGGCATGACTGAGGCTTGACATCCCTCTTCATCAATGGTGAACAAGCCTCAGGAAAGGAAGTGGAGAAAAGTAAACAAAGGAAAGGGGAAAGGAACAAGAAGGGATATGTGAATTTTGGTGCCACATTATTTTTTAAAGACTATTTCATCTCAGCATTCCTGGCAAAGAAAGGGGACACTAATCAGAGGGCAAGATCCATGGGGACGTCTATGGTACATTGATTACAGCTGCAGGGAAAGACACGTGTTTCACTATTTCACGTGTAACTTGAAACACTTTAAACACAGGTCATGACTTGTCACAAGTGGCTGAACTAGCATGTTCAAAATAGTATTTAGAGAGGCTCTAAATCTCTTCTCATGGCATTGAACCAATAGAGAGTATATATTTTATTTGTCATGAGGATGGATGCCATCAGAAATAACCAATGCACCCACCATCAAATGGTAGTACAACAAAATTGATCTATCACATGGTGAACCCCTATGCATCTCTTTTATGTTACCAGCATCTGCAGGTTGACGGTATAGAGCCTCATATGCAAACAGCTTCTGTCCAGGTGGCAAGCTCTTACGAATAGTGTCAGTTTCCATATGGTTATGTGCTGCGTGCTTAACACTTAGATTAACACATGGGAAATCACAGTCTCTCTACTTCTGTTTTAGAACTACTGGGTAATAAAAGGCACTTACTTTAACAAAGGAGGGATTACTGTGGATTTACTGGCTGAAATCCTGTTGGCATAAATTTGCACCATGCAGCCAGATGATGGCATCATCCAGCGATGGATATTTTTAATTTAATTTAATTAAACACTTCCTATCCCCTGCCCTGTCAGGTTCTAAGGTTCCCTTGGGATCCCTTTGCCCTTGATAATTGTTTGGGAGCCTCAAGATGGGTAGGTGAGGGAGTCTTTAATATAAGAAAATCACTGTCAGATTGATGATGGAGGGACCACCCGTGGCAATTTTCTGATATTAAAGGCTTCCCTGAGGTGCCAGGGTTCCCAAAGGATGATGACATCATCCAGCTACATCAACAAGATTTCAGCCATTGACTAGTACAAACACGTAGCCTAACCATCATCATTATTATTCAGTCCTAATAATTCAAACCCTGAGCTTATTATTGTGCCCAAACACGCTGTAGCGGTACCTTTTACAGCAGACTTATTGTGGCTGACCTGAGTTCAGACTTTAAGGCTGAGAACAGTTGGAAAACAGCAGCATAACCTTTTTCACAATTCACTTAAAATTTTATAGGTATCCTAGATTGCACAGAATAGTGCATGAAACATTTCCAAGCCGGTTTAGTGTTGTGTTTTATTGTTCAGCCATGTGTTTGGGGTCAATGCTGTCGTATCCTTCAGGAGATTTTATTCTTTTAATAAAGTTAGAGAAGCCAAGCATTTATGGCTCACTTATAAAGGTGCTGTGTGAGCAGCAGGCTGTGTAAAATGCAATTACTCTAGAGTCAGCGTGTGGGACATGCTAAGCCAGGCGTCATCATTATGCATGTCCCAATATTGCTCCAAAGAAACTCAGAAGGCAATTTCAACTCTTACCTCCCACAGCGCCAGGTCCTTCACAGAAAGCATGTAACATAATGTTTCATTTTCATAGGAATGAAAACATTTTCTTCAAAGTCAAACACCTCAATGTTTGCCCACCTTATGTGGGCAAAGTAGTGGTGAGGGCCACAACCATGCACTGCTGCTTTATTCAAGAACAGATTCTCAATATATATACAATCCCAGCTTGAACCCTAGTCAAGTGTCAATAAAGAGCCACCCTTAAATTTGAACACTAAACAACCCTCCATCAAATTATTACAGAAAATAAAGAAAATAAAGCAGCAATGTTTTCAGTGCGACCTCCTGATTGTATGAAAAACATGAGCTTTGACCCATATGCATAATTAGCAAATCCCCCTGATACCATTAGCGGAGGGTTGAGCATTAGGTTTCAAGGAGGAATAAACGTTTAGATTGTGGAACTCTGAAGGAGAGCCTCTCCTAAGTGTTCAATTTCAGACTGAGCTGTTCTGCACAATCACTCAGTTGTAGAAACATTACTCTGTAAAGCTTTCATACTCTCAAGGACAATGACCCACAGATCTTTAAATCCTTTTTTATAAAGCAAGAGATGGATTATATATCTGATATTAAGTACTTGGGAGGAAGCAAAATTGTGATTACAGGGATATAAAACAATCCTATCTGTGGAGCAGCCTGCATGCCATGCAAGAGACCTTAGAGCACCATAATCTTTTGATTTACTGGTCAAAGTTTTGTTAATTTGAATTTCTGCTTAAGTCTTGTTAATTTCAATATCTCTGCTTACCTTCAGAGAACTGAGTTTTTGACATGCTCTCCATTTACTTTAGTAAAACATTTGGAAAGGGGTGGACCTTTCTAGGTTTTCAAGAAAAAATTAACAATCCTAATGCTTAAAATGAATCAATAATGTAATATTAATGTTATAGAAAGTCAATAATAGCAAGCAGTTTATTTTTTAAGAGCACTAATTCTTAATGAGTATCAACTGAGTCTAACAGGAGCCTTCAGAGAAAATGGATACATCTACAAAAATTATTGTCTCCATCTTTAAAAAAAAACAACTGTCCAGATATGTAAATGTACCATCTAGAAGCTTAGAAAAAGAAATAAATATGATCTTCCAAACCAAGATCATATACACTTTTTTCCATCTCCCAAATGCATATGCAGATTCACATGTTGGGGGGCTATCTGCCTATGGGCCCACCAATTGGCTGTTCAGCAGGCCCATAGGCAGAGTGGGAAGGCCATAGGCCTATGGGGGGGGGGTGAATAAAAATGGAGAAATATTCATCCCTTCGTATTCATAGGGGTCTCTGGAATTGACAAATACAAAGGGACAGATACTGAATGAATCAGAAATTTTTAACAAATATCGCAATTTGTGTGTTTTTTAATTTATCCCATGTCTAAACAAGACCTTTTGGAGATCGCCAATTTATAGTATTGCCATAAGTTGGAAGTGACTAGTTGGGATGTGACAATTCCTCATCTGCATAACAAAACCACAAGATGAGCCAGACAAAAAAAATCTTACATTATGTTCTGAGTGTGAATTCGGGCTAGAGCTCTTGATTCACTATGCTTCTACAGAAGGCAGCACTTCATACATTTATTACCCCATGTGGCATCTTGCTACTATTACTAATTGTAGAAGTAAGCTGGAAGACTGTTCAGGGTTGACTACCATTTGTTAGAGCAAGTGACTTTGCCTTAGACATATCCCAACAATGCCTTAAATTAGCATGTGCCAAGCAGATTTTTTTCAATTGCCAAAATTCTCCTTTGCGGGAGTTCCACCTACACCAAACCTACACCTAAAGACACCTAAATGTGGCTCAGCTGCAGAAAGGCCTAGCTGGAAAGTTTCATGGCCTAGCTTTCAAATTACCATCAAATTGTTATGGAGATAAACATTAAGTAGTTCCATGTTCTACTTCCTAAGAAGATTCTTCATTGGTACTTCAAATGTTCAAAATCTGGAATAGACTTGTAATCATAAAATTTATTCTCATTGGAATTGAATTGAACTAAATCAAATTGAATTGTCCTTTCTCAGGACAGGACATTGGAAATGGTTGGGGCCAATGCTAACTACATTAATCTGAGTAAGTCATATTTTGTTGTGGCAAATACATTTAGGAAAATGTAATTGGGAACAAGCTAGTGGGCACTGGGATACACTTCTGGGTGATTGGCAAGTCCCAAAGCATGCTATTCAGGGAACAACAGGATAAGGAACACTCTTGATACCAATATGGCTTTCTTGCTCAGAGTTGTGAGGCCCAGGAAGGGATGTAATGGGAAAATCTCTGGCACCAATAATTGATCGCCCTGGTTTTTCATTCCTTGAGGATATGGTGGACTTGCCCATTCTCTTTCAGCTTTTGTCTAACTTAGTTCAAGACTATACAGACAGCTTTTTTTGACCAATTTATTTTGGATCAATAAAGGCAATTCTAGCTTAAACACCTGTGCCAGGTTTCCTTTATTCTCTACTAATTTTGTTTCTCTTCTTCATATCAAGAATGAAGAATGTGTGGCCTGATGAAAGTGCTACAATGTAATTGGTACTTGATATGGTTAATGACTTTCTTCTTTATCAATGCTTTTTTGGGTTTTCAAACTGCAGCCCAATTTTGTTGTTGTTTTTGTTTGGCACAATCCAAATTACCTAAGACAGCTGAGGACCGGCTGAGTGGACATTAAACCAGATAAGGCTGTGCTGAACCCAAACTTCTTCCGACCTTATGAATAGGAACACCCTTAGGAACACACTGACCTAAATTTGTGAGACCAAGACCAAGATTATCAACACTCTTGTATTTCCAATCACTATGTATGGGTGTGAAAGCTGAATAGTAAAGACAGCTGACAGGAAAAAACATTGATTCTTTTGAAATTTGGTGCTGGAGGAGAGCTTTGTGATACCCTAAATGCCAGAAAGACCAACAGCTAGGTCCTAGATCAAATCAAGCCTAAAAGATCTCTGAAGGCAAAAATGTTGAAGCTGGGGCTGTCCAACTTTGGGAACATCATGAGAAGGCAGGATTCTCTGGAAAAGACAATAATGTTAGGAAAGGGGGAAGGCAGCAGGAAAAGAGGAAGATGAAGCACAAGGTGGATTGACTCCCTAAAGGAAACCACAGGAGCAGAGCAGGGCAGTTGAGGACCGGACATTTTGAAGATCACTCATCAATAGAGTTGCCATAAGTTGGAGGTGACTTAACAACACATAACAAGAACAACAGTTGTGATGGCAGAGTGGCTGTGAGCCTGGGCTGAGAGGATTCAGATCTGGCATAAGTTAACTCCTCCCCCCACTCTTGCCCTTTATTTATTATTTACTTATTGTTTTCATTTACTCGCCGTTCTTCTCTCCAAAGACACCAGAAAGGTTCACAACACAAAAACAATACATATGTAGCACACACAATACAATTCTTCCCATAAATGATGAAATACAATACAATTAGCCACAACCTACGTAGACCATTTTATCTTATATACATCACAATAAAACAAATGCTTGTCACATGAGTTGGAATAACAGTTCCTAGCCTCCAAAAACCCATGGAAAAAAATCTGCCTTACACCCTCACCTGAATCCTTCAGGGATGTCATACTTCACAGGGTCTCAGGAAGAGAATCCCCAGAGCATAGGGCAGCAATAAAGAAGTATCTTTTTTTTAAATGTTGCTTTGATGGTTGACACCTTTAGAAATGCAGTTCCAGATTATCTCAATTGGTGCAATAGCTCATATGGGTAGAGGCATAGGTGTAGTTTTCTACTCCTGTTTTTGGCTGTTCCAACAGCTGATCTAAGGCAGCACAGCCATTCTGCTAGCAGATCCAGTACTACCAGCAGATTTAAGATCAGCCAACAGAAGAGAGATGTGCCAACACAAAGGTGGTTGAGCTAGTACAAGAGGCTTTTGCTAATTCCAAATCCACTGGATCCAACACACATTTGAGGTTGGATTGCACTGTTTGCCATTTTGCTACATGTGTTTGTGGTTTTATAATGAAGAAGAAAAGAAAAAAGAAACCTTGCCTTATAAACTGAAAAGCAGAAAGAACAGTTTTGATCAGTCATTGAGCTGGCTTTCCAGTTTCTCCATCCATTTAAGGTTTAGGCCTGTGCCATTGTGGATCACTTTCAGAAACTGTTGCTTAGCTTTTTGCTTCTGATAAGAAAGAACATAAAATAATTGCAAATGCCAATTGAGCTAAAGTTACTACTATGAAACTCACCAAAAGGCATGCTCTCCTAGCTTTGAGAACAGGCAAAGATTCATGGCTTTACAATTCTAGCTAGTATACAGATAGACTGATATTGAATACTTTTTTAAAAATTGCACAAGTCGCAAAAGCTGCCGTGATCAATCCAGTATTAACACAGAAGAGGGCTGAGCAACCTAAGTCACAGTATAGAGTTCAGAGTACATTGGACTGTATCTGCAGACATTACACAGAAGCCAAATGAAAGCTAATCAATAAAATAGATCAGAGGCTTCGTGAAAGGAAATACATTTAAAGAAAGTGGTTTATTCTCCTGACTTCTTATTAACTCTCATCTTCATGGAGTTTAAAACAACAACAACCAACAATCTTACATTCAGTGAATTGTATAGTATCTTCTGAGCCCAACAGAATGGCAATGTATTGTGAGGTAACACTAGGGTTAGGGTTCCATTTATATAGCCTGCAGTTCCTGAGCCCAGATAGAATGGGGCCAATCTACCAATGTCCTGGATATGTTACTTCTCTTTCTTAATCCTAGTTCACAGAAGAAAAGCACTAGAAATTTTTTGTCCTTATACCTTTGGCTGGGAGCAAAAATCACCCTGTGGAGGGAAAAGTGACAGATTTTTGGGGGAAAATTTTTATCCCATCCCAGCCATTTTTTGGTCTGCGAAAAAAAACAAATCACAAAAACACTGTGTATTGAACAGTTGAACAGCAAACCTGGTGACACCCTTTACAACTCTGTATTGTGAAAATGACATACAATGCCTACCTTACATTTCTAGTGCTATGTGAATTGTACCATAAAACATGGCTCTGGGGGTAATCAAATCAGCAGTAGCAAGGTACAAAAAGAAATACTGTATTTTAAAATATTTTGAGAGGCCTGAAGCCTTTTATTTCTGTTTTTTGAATTAGGCAACATAATTCTATGAAGCTTTTGTCTTCCTAAGGCAGCCCTGTACAAACTTCCCTATGAGATCCCACCAAATTCACTGGTGTACAGGATCCTCCCCATTTGTGAGTATATTTTGCAAACTCAGTATATTTCCTTTTATTCACAACATCAGAGTACCTTGGCATATAACATAGCTGCTAGGGGGAACGAGCCCTCATTCAGCCTAACATGATTGAATGCACTGGGATTCACCCCAAAGTTTTAAGATGGAAGCACTTGAAGCCCTGAGCCCACAAAGGACAAATCGGTTAGTTTTGATTTCTCCTGCATTTGATTTTTTTTTTCAGTTCAAAGTTCTTTCCAGCCCGCATTTAAACCAATTTATAAATGTTGGTTTAAAAAATGAACCAAACTGAAATTCGTATCTATCCCTACCTCAGTCAATGGCTACATACTGTAGTTCAATCCAAACTCAAAGATTTTACAGCTGTAGTGGGTATAGATTTGCACAAAATCTATATGTGGGACAGGAAGCAACAGTTAGAACTGGATATGGAACAACTGATTGGTTCAAAATTGGGAAAGGAGTACGACAAGGCTGTATATTGTCTCCCTGCTTATTTAACTTAAACACAGAATACATCATGCGAAAGGCTGGACTGGATGAATCCCAAGCCGGAATTAAGATTGCCAGAAGAAATATCAACAACCTCAGATATGCAGATGATACCACTCTGATGGCAGAAAGTGAGGAGGAATTAAAGAACCTCTTAATGAGGGTGAAAGAGGAGAGCGCAAAAAATGGCCTGAAGCTCAACATCAAAAAAACTAAGATCATGGCCACTGGTGCCATCACCTCCTGGCAAATAGAAGGGGAAGAAATGGAGGCAGTGACAGATTTTACTTTCTTGGTCTCCATGATCACTGCAGATGGTGACAGCAGCCACGAAATTAAAAGACGCCTCCTTCTTGGGAGGAAAGCGATGACAAACCTAGACAGCATCTTAAAAAGCAGAGACATCACCTTGCCGACAAAGGTCCGCATAGTCAAAGCGATGGTTTTTCCAGTAGTGATGTATGGAAGTGAGAGCTGGACCATAAAGAAGGCTGACCGCCGAAGAATTGATGCTTTTGAATTGTGGTGCTGGAGGAGACTCTTGAGAGTCCCCTGGACTGCAAGGAGATCAAACCTATCCATTCTAAAGGAAATCAACCCTGAGTGGTCACTGGAAGGACAGATCTTGAAGCTGAGGCTTCAATACTTGGGCCATCTCATGAGAAGAGAAAACTCCCTCGAAAAGACCCTGATGTTGGGAAAGAGTGAAGGCAAGACGAGAAGGGGACAACAGAGGACGAGATGGTTGGACAGTGTCATCGAAGCTACCAACATGAATTTGACCAAACTCCAGGAGGCAGTGGAAGACAGGAGGGCCTGGTGTGCTCTGGTTCATGGGGTCACGAAGAGTTGGACACGACTTAACAACTAAACAACAACAAAAACAACAAGTGGGTATCAGAATGGGCAGAAGCCTACTGTGCTGCCTCTTCTCAGATCTGATACCACAGCCACGCCACCACATCCCCTTTACCTTACCTGTGCTGGCTGAAATCAGCTGCCAAGAGAGCCAAAACATGGGGTGGGAAAGGAGAGAAGCAGCTGACTTCTGCCAGAAACAAATCCCCCTCAGTCCAGACTCACAGCCACTATGCCAGCACAAACTTAGCCCAGGGTCAGGGCAATAAATAATTGCCAGCATCCCTAGATTGTGAGGGTTTGAATTCAGCACTGCCTCTTGCTGGCACAGCTGTGAGTACAGCTGGCTTTTTGAGCCACCTTGGCTACTTCGGATTGCACCCTAAGACAGGACAACTTGATGAGACCTTTATTTTATGGTCATCACTCACCAGGATTTCTTTCCATTATATGCCCTTTAGGGAAAGCTAAGAATTCTCGCAAATTGTTCAGTATGGGGAGAATTGGTCTGATACAGGCAGTAGTGTATCTGGCAACAGAAAGCACAAGGACACTCAGGATAAAATGATTAGTATTTTTTTTTTCAAACCTCAAATTACAATCCTTGGGAAATTAAAAAAGGGGGGGGGGGATATTTTCTTTTCCCATATTAATTTTGTGCAGAGCTGCTGGGCTGAGGTCCAGAAGCAATAATAATACTTTGTTTCACTGTTTCTAAGAAAGCTGCATTTTTTTACTGTATTCCCAACATGCCTAGAAGCAGAATATAATAAAAACCAACAACCCTAGCTTGTTTTTCTCTCTCCTTTTTTTCTAACCCAGTTTGATAGATTTCTATAACCTTGAATGTTCATCCACATCAGAATCAGCTTCAAACATTCTGCTACTTGCTCATTGCTACTTACAATACTCTGGTGCCTCATTGACCTTATATCATAGTGAGATTTCATTCCCTGGAGTCCCACACAGCAACAGTCAGAGTGTGAAGTTCAACAAAATAAGGTACTAACACTTTAAAAACAACCCATGACGCTGGAATCAAACTCTTCAGCAGCAAAACACCATAAGAATAACAAGTAGCATGTCCTTGCCTCCAGCAGTTCATAGGATTTGTTGGGAAAAGCACAGTCAAGATGGGGCCACTAGGTTTAAGCAGTAGTATCCTGGATCAGAAGGAGACTTACAGTGTCCTTGAAGACATAGCAAGTGTTGAGATATGTTGCATCAGACTTCCAACATGGCCAGACAACAGCCACCCAGCAGGTCGGCCACTGCTTATCATTTCTTATACGGACGTCATTATTATCCACATCTGCAGCAAGAAGCTAGCCTAGTCCAGTTTCTGTATCATGCATTTCAGATAAAATAATAGTAGTACACTCTAACATTGGGATGAATCTAGTCTAGGTTGGGCACTCAATTCTCACTGAAAATCACTTGAACAAATTAATCATGACTAAATTAATGCTTCTTTTATTGGGAATTATCTTCAAAGTTCCACAAGTTTTTGAATCCAACCCATTATGTAATTTTCTGTGATTCTTCAAATGATATTGGGTTTAATCCAAATAATTTTAATGTTCATATTCTTCCTTGTATAAACCTGACAAACAAGTTTTCATCATGATATCAAATTGCTGTATGATAGTGAAAAAGAGATAAAAGCTAGAAGAGCTTTTAATTTTATCACTTCAATACAAGTTAAAACTTCACAAACCAAAAAGACCAGGTTGCTAGGATAAGTGTCTCATTAGTCTTACAAACCTAACAGCACAGAGGTTCTTAAGGTGCTCATCTGCAAGCAGTGGTCAGTTGCCACATTAGCTTCACAATGTGGCAGTGGAGTTAATTGGGTTTCTTCAATAACTATCTCCCTACTTCACTCAAAGTGGGATTGCTATTATTTTCCCATTAGCTCAGAAGGACGGGGTGGTAAAAGGTGCCAGAAACCTTATAAATCTTCTCTCACAACTTCTTGAATGGGATGTTTAGCTGGTATGCATAGGATTTTCTAACCCAGGGTGGGCAAAGTGTGACCCATATGCTACTTGTGTCCTCATAGCCCCCAATGCTGTGCCTTAGTCCTCCTATACCTCCACATCCATTTTTTAAAAAATAAAATTACAGAAATGATCCTCAGAGACCATACACAGACATTCAGGACCTGGAAAGCCCCCCAACTCTAGCCCCCTGACATTCATCCCCCAATGTGTGTGTGTGTGTGGAAAACCTCCAGTGATGGGGCACTCACAACACTGGGAGGCAAGCTGTTCCACTGCTTAATGGTTCTCACCATCAGGAAATTCCTCCTTATTTCCAGGTTGGATCTCCCTCTGATGAATTTCGACCCATTGGTTCTTGTCCTACCCTCAGGGAAAATGGAGAATAAATTGATATTCATGCCCTGCAGCATTTTTGCCCCCCCCCCCAAGACACCAAGTGAAATGCAATCCCTTCTGGTTGTGAAAAAGAACCTCTTCCACGTCTAAAAGTTCTATGCTGCTTTTTTCCTAAAGGATCCAAGGTGGCTTACAGTATTAAAAGAAACAACATTAAAAACTAAATAATAAATTATTACAATATTAAAAAAGCATTGAACAGATATATTAAAACTTATAACAGCAATATTGAAAACACAAGTCTGTGTGGACAGAGTCCTCTTAAGAGAAATATGCCATGACAGCAGCTCTGCTAAATAATTAGGACAGGAAGAACGTAGGGCCTATAATGTCAGGACAAGGATTTTAAAATACATCTTTGATCTGATAGGCAGCCAAAGTAATGCCCTACAATGATGAAAAATACAGCGGTCATGTAGATGTTAAATAGCAGAGGGGACAAAACAGAACCCTGAGGCCAATGGCAGAGTGCTGAACAGGAGTCCCCAAGCACCATCCTTTGAGTTCTCTTCCCCAGGAAGGACTGGAACCACTGTAAAACAGTGCCTCCAAGTCCCATCCCAGAGAGACAGCCCAGAAGGATACCATAGCTGACAGTATCAAAAGCTGCTAAGAGGTCCAGCAGAACCAACAAGGACACACTCCTCCTGTCCAGTTCCCTGTGTAAGTTATCCACCAAGGTGATCAAATCAGTCTCCATCTCATAATCAGACCTGAAGCCAGATTGAAATAGATCTGATTAATCCATTTCATTCAGGAACCCATGGAGCTGAGAAACCACAACCAACTCTAGTGCCTTGCCCAAGAATGGAACATTCGAGACTGGCCAGTAATTATCTAATACTGTGGGATCCACGGAGGGCTTTTTCAACAATGGTCTTACTATTGCCTCCTTTAAGCATGCTGAGATCCTTTCCTGTTGTAGGGAGGCATTCACCACTTCTCAAACCCATTCAGCCTGTCCCCTCTCTAGAAGCTTTTATAAAACAGGAAAGGCAAGAGTCCAGCAGACATGTGGTAGCTTTCACCCCTCCAAGGGTCCTGTCCACATCACAAGGCTGCAAAAACTGAAACTTATCCATTAATACAGGACAAGCAGGAGTCATACTTACATCCACAGGACCTGCATCAACTATAGCATCCAAGTCAGAGCAGATCCAAGCAATTTTCTACAGTGTGATCTGCGTTCTTTTCTTGTGGGCCAGCATGTAATATGCCCTTGCCCATTCAAAAGAGTTCTGCTGGACAACTCTGTGCAGTCATAATGGTGGCAGAGAAGAACGACTTCTTTACCACCACCATTGCCATGCAATAGGCCTTCCATTTGGCCATAGCCTGAGTTTTGTCAGATTCACTCTGAGTTTTCTGCCATCATCGCTCTAGTCTCCAACCGAATCATTTCATCACCACCAGCTCCCTGGTAAACCAGGGAGCCAATTTGACTCTACTTTGCAGGAGGGGATGTAAAGGAGCGATCATATAAACAGCCCTAGCCATTTCCCATTCCAGAGATCAACCAGGGCTTTGACAGAATCACCTGCCAAGGCAACAGTACATTCCCCAAGAGCTATCAGGAAACCATTTGGATCCATCAGCCTCTTGGGGCAGACCATCTTAATTGGTCTCCCACTCCTGCAGAGGCTCTGAGTTCAAGTGAGTCTAAACCCCACCAGATGATGATGACAACAGAACTACTGAGAGTTTCTCCAGAGCCAAATCACCAATGTCTGATGTTAGACAGGAATATTCCAAAACTAGGGGAACAAGGCTGCAGTTTCCCTGGGTACTATTTCTTTGACCTCATTCATGAATAAAGAACTTCAGATACAAGTTCCAAAGGAAAACAGCTGAACAATCTGGAGATTCAATTCTGTCTCCCTTGGTTTAAACAGGTACAAGGGCTTTTTATCTCATTACAAAAAAATCAGTCCACCATTTCAGGTTTGTTTATCCCATTATCCAAATGCTGTGTATTTTATGATAACTGCCTGGACCATTTGTTCTACTATTTTTGCAGTCCTATCTCCTCTGCTTATTCTTTGTATGTACACATAGACCACTCCCTTTCCTTATACCAAGCATAGGAAGGGGGGGGACACTACAAATTATCTCAGCTTGTGGAACTCAGACACATTGAAGGAAGTGTTCTAGCCCTGCTGCTCTATCATAATTTGATGAAAGCAAAATGGAAAAAACATTCTGAAGTGAGTGAGGCTGCCCTATACATGCTTGGCCCTCCACATATGTCAGAACTAAAAAAAAAGCCAAAATAAAACATCAACCACCACAAAGATAGACTTTTTCCATGTTGTTGTATTTCACATCCCCCTTCTCCACATGTACATATAAATGTCTGTCTACTGAAGCTACATTCCATGCATGTAAAGAAGTGAGCCACAAAAGCTTATGCCAGATAAAATGTGTTAATCTTGCCAGATGCCTCAAGACTCTATGTGGTTTTGCTGCATCAAACTACAAAATAACATTGCTCCTTCTCTGGAAAACCCATCCTATTAGAGACCCCATACTGACCAAAATCACTTCACAGTACCCTGTAACCAAATATAATCTTGCCAGATGCCTCAAGACTCTATGTGGTTTTGCTGCATCAAACTACAAAGTAACATTGCTCCTTCTCTGGAAAACCCATCCTATTAGGGACCCCATACTGACCAAAATCACTTCATGGTACCCTGTAACCAAATGTACTTGCCTGGCATCACTAGAGGCAAATGAACCCGATTTACAAAACTTTGAATCCGCTTACTTCAGCATCTTTGGAAAAATATCACTGTGTAGGGGATACTTTTCAAGAGTGCTGAAAATGGAAATTATCACCTTTCCGTTCAGGCCTTCTCAGAAGCAACTTACTGTTGAATCATTTAGTTACTTGGAGTTAAAGCTCTTGTGAGTTAGGGTTTAAATTAAACACAAATATTTTCCTTTTGTTCTTCCAAACAACTATTTGCTGATAATGAGAGACTGTTGCTTAATAAGTGTATTGAAGTACAAATGTCTGTGCCTGGCTCTGAGAATCATTGTCAAACACAAAATCTAAAGTCAGGTTGCAGATCTTCTCACTGGGGGTCATATCTTCATACCTCTTAAGGAAGGAAATGAGGGGCAATGGCACCTAGATAGGAACTGAGAAATAAAATGAATGGATGAAACAGACATACATTTCATATGATTCTGTATGAAAATGAATCCTTTCTGTGCATCACTTTAAAACAAGTGCTTTGAACGCCTTTAGTGATATATTCATTTGAACCATTTATTCCTAATTAATGGTACTAATAAATTACAAGCCAATCATCTTTTATATTCTCATACTGCAGATTTCAGAAGAGTTATGGGAAGAAGTGTTCATCATGTACTAATATTAACTGTATGCTACAGTGTTTAAGGTAGCTCAACAGATTCCGGAAATTCAGACAAAGGGCTTATATCAGAGGATCGTATCTGTTGTGATTTTGTTTGGGGTGAGCCAGAAGAAAAAGGAAAATCAAGGCATAAACTAGAATTTAAAGACCTGAGCTAATTCTCTCTAAACTCAATGTTCTGATCTTCTCTAAAAGAAAGAACTGCAATGTAACTAGTTATATCAGCAAAAAAAAGGGGGGGTGGGTTAGAAAACTGCTACTCCAGAAAAAACGCGATGCAGCCTGTTCCCTTGAAAGCTCACGGCTTAGACTTTATCATTGCATGGACTTGACAGTTGCCTGAAACATATCAGCTCTTCTTCCCCTACACTTTGACAATATCTGTTGTGGATGCTTTTTTCTTCTTTACTTTCAAGTGAGAAAAGTTTGCCATTCCTTTTTGTTGCATTCTAATTGTTTGTTTGTTTTCAACTAAGTCTGTGATCCAAGAAATCAGAGGAATTTAAGCCTAGATAAGAAATGCCGAGTGACCAAGAGGGTAGCACGCTATCTGACTAGGAGAAAATAAAGAGAAGGTGGAAACAGTATACCGAAGATCTGTACAGAAGAGATAAAAGGAAGATAGACTCCTCTGAAGAGGAATCCTATGATGAAGAACCTACGGTTCTAGGAAGTGGAGTGAAAGCTTCTCTGAAAGTACTAGGAAGAATTAAATCACCAGGGTTAGATGAAATACCAATAGAACTATTTCAAGTGTCAAAAAATTTAATGAGTATATGTCAACAAATATGGAAAACAAAACAATGGTCCATAGACTGGAAACATTCAGTATACATTCCAGTCCCCACGAAAGGACATGCCAAGGAGTGCAGTAACTATAGGATCATTGCTTTAATTTCCCATGCAAGCAAAAGGATGCTCAAGGTGTTGCAACAAAGGTTTCCCCAATGAACTTAAGATTAGTGAAAATGAAAGAAGAAAGTGCCAAATCAAATGGCAATTAATGATAAACTGACATGTGATATGAAAATAAGAAGAGGCCAATCAAAAAATAATGATTTTAAGAAAATATGGGGTGTATTCTTGGAATATGTATTTCGGAGAGGGAAGGGGTATACACCGAGGGAAGAAACAATGAACTTTTGGAGAGAAAATGGATTGAATGAAGTTTAATGCTAGCCCTGAAGGTGAAGGTGGCACTAATGTGATATGTAATTGTATTTTATTGTGTGTGTTTTGGTGTGGTAGTAGGTTTATGTTGTCTAATTTAATAAAAATATTGTAAAAAAAGAAAAGAAAGTGCCAAATCAGGACTGCAGCTGAACATTAAGAAAACCAAAATCATGACCACAGAACTACACAACTTTGATGTTGACAACGAAGAAACTGAAATTGGTTCAATCATCAATCCAAATTGAGACTGCAGTCAAGAAATCAGAAGACTGAGACTTGAAAGGACAGCAATGAAGGGATTATAAAATAGCATCAAATGTCAGAATGTGTCACTGGAGACCAAGACCAAGACCCTCCACACTGCTGTAGGACCTCTGTATCCATGGGATCACTGTCCATGATTTCACTTATCCACAGTCTGAAAATATTAAAAGAAAAAAACCCAGTAAAAAACTATGTTCACATTGTTACCAAAACAGTTCACCATGTTATGAATACTTGTCAGTGAAGAATACATATTGTATTCCTGCCCACCATGTATGGGTGTGAAAGCTGGACTGTAAAGAAAGTTGACAGGGGGGGAAATGTTCATTTGAAATACTGGAGGAGAGCTTTGTTGATATCCTGGACTGCCAGAAATATGAACAATTGGGTCCTGTACCAGATCAAGCCTGAACTGGAGGCAAAAATGGTGAAACTAAGGCTGTCCTGCTTTGGGCACATCATGAGAAGGCAAGATTCTTTGGAAAAACAATAATGCTGGGAAAACTTGATGGCAGCAGGAAAAGTGCAAGGTCAAATACAAGATGGATTGACTCCCTAAATGAAGTTACAAGAATTGAGCAGGGCTGTTGAGGACAGGTCATTTTGGAGATCTCTCATTCATAGTCACCATAAGTCAGAGGTGACTTGATGGCACATAACAACAACAAATATGTGGTGCTGACCCACAGTTTACATCTGCACTCTCTTCATGAGAGAGTAGGGGATAAGAAGTCTTGTGAGGATTGGCAGGAGCAGCATGGCAAAACAGAAGACAACCGAACACATGCTATCCTTATGCTGCCACAGTTGACAGGCCTCTACTTGGTCAATTGTGACAGTTTCACTTATCATTCCAATCCGAAGAGTTCTTCAATAACTTTGTGTTCAGAAGAACACCTGAATAGGCTTATGCTTATGTCTTACAGCTTTCCAACCACATGTACTGCCTGCCCATAGCAGAAGAGTTTTCATGCCAAGGCGAACAGTGGCAGCTCTCCAAATTCAGATTTGGAGTCAAAATCTAACCACATCAAGATTAGAAAGCCTGCTATTTCCTGCTTCTTAACAATTATTTAGTTGCCAGCTTGTCAGAAGGATGGAAATATCAAATATACTGTTATTATCATGGTGGTAATCTACACATACCAATGACATGTACTTCCTTTTTATAGAACAGTCCACCTTCTCAGCCCACCCACTCATACTATGTGATTTCAGATCTTTTTGTCACCATGAATTTCAAAGCAAGCAGTGAGTGTGGCTTCCTGTTGGTTGAAGCTTCTCAAGACAAACTGTATGGCCTACATTCAGCCATGTTACCAAAAATTCTCCTCTTCTCTCAAATTTTGAATAGTTTTCTAGAGAACAGGATAAAACAAATCTTTAAGATTCACAATTGATGTTTGGATCTCCCTTTCCATAGCAAGTACCATTCCAGTAAGTAAGACAAAAGTTCATTCTTCTCCCTGTGATATGGCAGACAGAATTTTAAAACATACATACATACAAACACATACATATATAATTCCTTTATAATTGCATATTATTTGCAATGTTCATGACAGAGCCATCTCTAGGATAACTTGATCCATTTAAAATTAATCTGCAATACTTTAAGCAGCTAGACTGAGTACAAATATTGTGGTATGTTTTGTGCCTGAGGGTCTAGGCTACAAAGAACATACTGAGGAATATAAGTAATAGATATTTTCAATGCAAATCTCAATAATAAGATAAAAGCATCTGGGAGTTATTATTCTGTAAATCTACAGAGTGCTCTAATAAAATGTATTACTTATGGGTGGAGACCGTTCCAGTTTTGTGTATATTCTGATCTCACATCCTTCAAGAGTCACTAGAGGCATGGTGAGTGTAAATGTGTGGACATGACATGTCTTTTCATAAATTAACGTCTGCCATTGAAACCATATATATTTGTCGGCATACATCCTTCTCGCTGAAACTTAACAAGAGGAAACTGCAATCTTGTTTCCTTGATTATCATCTTCAAAACAGCTGAAGAGCTGCTGCTTCAAGCTTGCCTCAGACCACAAATCGCTTAAACCTATCTGTGATCATATTTGACAAATCTCAGGAACGGCTGGGCTTACTTTATACATGCCCAGGGAGATTTGGGGCTCAGGGACCTCCAACCACCTTTACTTCAAACTTATTTTGAGAGTCTTCTCAGTTTCCAAGATAATTTACCATGAAGCATAGGAGGCTGCCATTTGAGTTATATGAACCTAGAACGCCCTTGGACAAGCAGAACTAGTTGAAAGGGTCTTTGGAGCCAGCTGAAGAATTTGATGTTATGGGGCAGCATACACATGACATAAATTTGCATATAAATAAATATGGATCTTAGCCCAAATCTCTGTGTGCTCAAATAGAAATATAGTAGCCTTATCCTTTATAATTTTTTGGCTTCCGAGTATACTTTCATTGAATGGCAAATCTGTTTCCATTCCACTTGAACTGGTGGTCCAGCAGAGGATTTCATTCATGCTAGGTTTTCTGCATTGGCAAGCCTGGGTCTAGAGGCCGTCCACGTGTTGTTTGGGGCCAGGGGTGGCTTTGGGATTGTGCTGGCATACCGCACTCCCCGCGATCCAGCGCAATCCCTGCTGGAGCTGGTGGATTTCATCTCCACGGTGCTGTTGAGGTCCCCCAGACTATTGGTTCTGGGGGACTTCAACATTCACACGAAAGCTGAGGTTTCCGGCCCAGCTCATGAGTTCCTGGAAACCATGGCTTCCTTGGACTTGACCCAGCAAGTCAACGGTTCTACCCATGTGGGCGGCCATATGCTGGATCTGGTCTTTGCTGCTAAGCAGAGAGAGAGTGCTCTGATGGTGGCCGACTTGATATCGGCCCCCTTGTCATGGTCGGATCACCACCTAATTAAATGCAGCCTCTCAGTGGCACTTCCCTCCCACAGGGAGCTTGGACCCATTAAGATGGTCCGCCCCCCGCAGGTGACTGGATCCTGATGGATTCCAAGATATCATGTGGGGGATTCTGGCTGACTTGGTTGGTGCTCCTATCAATGCTCTGGTGGATGACTGGTATACCGCCGCCACCAGGGCGGTTGACATGATCATAACTTTAACGCCCTCTCCACTGCCGAGCTGAACCAGCTCCCTGGTTTAACCAGCAGCTGAGGGCCATGAAACATAATTGGAGAAGGCTAGAGAGCATTTGGAGAAGGGCCCTGATGGAAATTAATCTAAAAGCCACCAGGATCGCGTCTAACCTTTACCTAGCTAAGGTAAAGGTTGCTAGAACAGCATTTTTCGCTGACCGGATAAGCGAAGCTCACAACCAGTAGGCGGAACTTTTCCGTATAGTACGCGATCTATCTGGAGTTGGCCACAGTGATAGACCTCCCTCTAGTATTTCCTGTGACCAATTTGCAGCATTTTTAAAATCTAAAGTGGAGGCCATCCGCTGGGACCTTGATCCCTTTTTACAGACAGTAGATTGAGCTGAGATGTCCAGTGTCTTGTCAGGCAAGGTTAACTTGCTTTCAACCTGTGACATCCAATGAGGTGGACAGGGTGCTTGCGCGCTGTCGTGCCACCACCTCCTCTTTAGACCCTTGTCCGGCTTGGCTCATCAAAGCGGCCAAGCCGGTAACAACAAAATGGGCCACTGCAATAATTAATGGGTCTCTCCAGGAGGGCATGGTTCCCCCTGCCCTCAAGGAGACACTCATTAGGCCCATTCGAAAGAAACCTAATTTGGCGGTGGATAAAATTGGGAATTATAGGCCCATCGCCAACGTTTCTTTCTTGAGTAAAGTGGTCGAGAGGGTGATGGCTGATCAGCTCCAGGCACTCCTGGAGGAAACTGATGCCCTTGATCCGTTCCAGTTGGGCTTCACGCCGTGGCATGGTATGGAAACAGCATTGGTTGCCCTGCAGGATGACCTCCTGAGGGAGGCCGACAGGGGCAACATGTCCTTGTTGGTCCTCCTCAATATCTCAGTGGCCTTTGACACCGTCGACCACGGTATCCTCCTGGGGCGGCTCTCTGAGTTGGGGATCGGTGACTATGCTTTGGCGTGGCTCCATTCCTTCTTGGAGGACCATCCCCAGAGAGTGCAGCTTGGCAAGATGACTTCCACCCCGTGGATCCTCAATTGTGGGGTTCCTCAGAGGTTGATCATCTCACAAATGCTATTTAATATCTATATGAGGCCACTGGGTGAGGTCATCCGGAGTTGTGGGGCCCGGTGCCGTCAGTACGCTGATGACACCCAGCTCTACCTCTCCTTTTTTCCAACTGCAGTGGATGCTGTTCCGACCCTTGAACGCTGCTTAGGGACTGTTCTGGGGTGGATGAGGGCAAATGGTCTGAGGTTGAATCTGGACAAGATGGAAATCTTGCGCGTGGGTGGCCCTGGCGTCAGTGGGTTGGGAAACTCCCTCTCCTTTGGGGGAGTGACTCTTCCCATGAAGAATGAGGTTCGCAGCTTGGGTATCTGCCTGGACCTGGATCTCACCATGGAAACCCAGGTGACATCTGTGGTCCGGGCAGCCCATTTCCATCTTCGGAGGATTGCCCAGCTGCATCCCTATCTAGACGCGGGGGCACTCACAACGTTGATTCATGCACTCGTAATCTCAAGAATAGACCACTGCAGTGCTCTCTACGTGGGGCTACCCTTGAGGCTGATGTGGAGACTTCAACTGGTGGCCAGATTAATAACGGGTGAAGAAATTCCAGCACATCTCCCCCACTCTGGCCACCCTACATTGGCTACCAGTTTGTTTCCGCATCGACTTCAAGGTTATGATGATAACATTCAAAGTCCTGAATGGTTTAGGACCTCGGTACCTATCAGAATGCCTGCTCCCAGCCAGATCTGTCCGTAATACCCGTTCTTCACAGGCAGGGTGGTTGAGGGCCTTGACCCCGAAGAAGACTCGGAGGGAAAGAACAAAAAAACGGGCCTTCTCGGCGGTCGCCCCTTGCCTGTGGAACAACCTGCCCATTGAGATCCGCCTGGTACCCTCGCTGGATGGGTTCAAATGAGCATTGAAGACTTGGCTCTTCCTTCAGGCTTTCCCTGAGTATTAGGTTTTTGAGATCTCGGCCTCGCTTTTACCATCCTTTTTGCCATCCTTTTCATCATCCTTTGCCATCTGTTTTAATTTATCCTGCTGGTTATTATATTTGTTGAATGTAAATATTATTATTTTTTTTTATCCTATTTTGATATTGTACTGTTTATCTTGTTGTTAGCCACCCAGAGTGGCCTGGTTGCCAGATGGTGCGGGGTATAACTCCAATAAATAAATAAATAAATTCACAGAAAAGCAAGGAGAAGCCATTTTTACCATTTATCCTCTCTTACTTTGGACCTTGCTGCATATCATCCACACTGTTCACATTGATCCTTCTGTATTCAGAGGAGATTTTTGAGGAGTGTAGGAAGATGTAGGAGAGAACAGGTGAACAATGTCTTTTCCCCTTCCATAAGCAGGACATTTGGTGAACTTAGTTCATGGGGCTACTCTTGGAAAATGTTTGGAAATTCCAACAGGCCCAAAATGCTGCAGTGAGATTGTTAACTGGGGCTGGTTACAGGGGACATATAACTCCCCTGTTACAGCAGCTCCAGTGGGTGCCAATCTGTCTCCAGGCACAATTCAAAGTGCTGGTTTTAACCTATAAAGCCCTACACGGCTTGGGTTCAAGCTATCAAAAAGGCCGTATTTCTGTTTATGAGCCTGCCTGGGCATTAAGATAATCAGGGGAGGCATTTCTCTTGGTCCCACCACCCTCACAGGTGAGCTTAGTGGGCACATTCTGTCATTGCGCCCAGACTCTGGAACTCCCTCCCATGGGAAACCAGGCTGACCCCATCTTTTCTGTCATTCCACAAGCAGGCAAAGGCCTTTCTTTTCAGGCAGACTTTTCCTTAGTTACTGGCTGTCTGAAAGGGGTTTTTAAATGAATTGTTGTGCTATGTTGCTTTCAGATGTGTTTTTAGTATTGATTTTACTGTTTTCAATATACTTGTTAAATTCTTTTTTTAATATTTGTGTACTTACTGTTTTTAGCTTTAAATGTTGTCTTTTAATGATGTAAGCTCTCTTGGGTCCTTTTAAGGAAAAAGGTGAGGTAAAAATATTTTAAATAAATAAAATGAATGAATAAAAAAAACAGTTACCTACTTATTATATAATTCATTTTATGCAGCCTTTTGACTTGTATCAGTTGCATGTCAGATATAAATAATACACACATTTGCACATTTACATCTTTACTTGTAAGATGTTTGCCTGAATATATTAAGGTTCACATTGCATAAGGGGATGAAGTTGCAGAAACCAGCCCTGACCCTTACATCCTCTACAAGTGCTTCCCAGCCTTGAGTCCCCAGATGTTCTTGTATTACAACTCCCTGGCCAGTACAGCTAATGTTGAAGGCTTCTGTTTTTAGTCTAAAAAACATCTGGGGACCCAAGTTTGGAAACCATTCTATATCCTATCCATATGTGCCAATTCCCGGCTTATCTGTCTGTCTGCGCTACAATGAGCAACTCCCTCATCTACAATGAAGGAGATAACATACCCCACTACAACCACATTGTCTAAACAACTGATTGGTTGAAGATATGATTCTTAACAGCTGTATTCCCTGGTATTTTGGAACATGACTAAATAGAGCAAGCCCTGGACACAATGTGTTAAACTGCATGGTTTTTATTTTATTGGCATCAATTGAGTATGTATCTTTAAGCAACACTCTTCTGTTGACAGAGTGCTAAGTGGTTAAGTGGTATGCCTTTTTAAGATAAACACGATGCTTTTGACGCCATGATCACCTTGTTTTTGCCATGGGGTGATTTAAGCGCAAATGAATGAGTTGAAAATTAAAGTCAACAGAAGTGGTCATGCTGTTCCAGTCTCTACCACAGATGGAAAAAGAGCTGTTTGAAACACTGTCCACCTGCTGGTTTAGAACAGAGCAGCAGAGCTCGTAAATATTTTATTGATATGTTTCATATAAAAACTTTTGTAGAAGTGGGGTTTGTTTGTTTTTTTGCTAAACAGATTGCACTCGTCAGCACTCTGCAGGACTTCTACTTAAGAAACCATGCAAGTGGGTGTTTCCTGTCCTGAAAATGTATAGCTATTACATAGATGGACAATACATTACAAAATTCCAAATTGTGTGGGATTCTTGAGGAATAAAATGTAAAGCAATTATGGAGGAAAAGACATTTCCAGAACAATATGCCTACACACCACAGGAATCTGGCCTGCAAAAGTTTAATGGCTGCTTTTCATACTCAAGATACAAAAAGAGATGGGCTTTGTATGCATTCTTGAATTAATATGCTATTTCCAAAGTAGTAGCTGTTTTTGTCTGCTTCAGTAAACAAAAACTAAACGTTTCATGGCAACATAAAGACTAACAAACGTATTGTACTATCATAAATGTGTGTGTATGTTTGCGTCTCTCTGTGTGTATGTGTGTTTAAGATAAATGTTAAGAACATGTTGGCCAGTGTCCTGTTCCACAGCTTTGCCAGAGTACCGGGACTGTTGTAATTGGGAGTGGCAGATTGCCACTAACTGAACAATCCCTACTTTGATTTCGGGTTGCCAGGACTTCTTTGCGATGGAAAGAAACTGCATGCAACCCAAAATCAAAGCAGGAGCCCTTAACTTGCATGAAAGTGCCACTAGTCCACCAATGATGTTAGTTGCAATGTACCATTGGAGACGCAGAGCAGGATACTGGCCATTACATAGAAATTAAAAAATAAAAACAAAAAAGAAAGGCAACAGAGTCAAAAGCCCTTTCTGGGTCTCCAAAGGAGGTTACTCTCTTTATAAATATATATAAACAATTATATATATATAAAAAGAATTAATGGTCGGTATCACCGTCTGGTTTTGGTCTTTAAGAAGGGCTAGTAGTCATGGACCAATGTCAGTCCCTGAGTTGCAGCAGCTTGTCCTATTCCTGGAGGATCTGCTGCAACTGCTGGTTGTTCCATTTGTTCCACTTGCACTGTTTCTAGGTGGGGGCAGGCCCAGTGGGTTAGGCCTTGGCTTGGCAGCTGGGCCATCATTGTGGGGGCCTAGCTGGGGCAATGACCAGTGCTCCTCCCCCAGAAACTTTACCCAAGAAGCAGACTCATTCACCTCTCCATGGGTCCTGTAGCTGGTCTTCCCCAGGGGCGCAGAAATGGGAGCAATTTCCTCAGATGCCTGAGCTCATCGTCTGCCTTAGAGTCTGTTGAAGATGACGAGTCCTCCTCCTCATTTAACCCTGGCTCCTGACATTCCACACTGGCTCCAACCCCACCCTCCAAGTGGGGCTCATTCACCTCGGGACTCCCACCTGGGACCCTGCTCCTGCCTTCTGCACCTTCAGGATGCCTTGTCACCAAGGTCTCTGGGAAATCCACCAGGGGTACAGGTCCAAGGTAGACAGCCCACAAGGGACAGCTGGAGTGTCACTCCCACAGTTATACAATGTTGGACTTTCCTTTCATCGCTTTGCACTTTGGCCGCTAGATGTCCTTTCCGCTTTAATCTAATTGTATAATTAGAAACAATGCTATTTGTACTGTCCTTTGCTTTCCCCCAGAATCTACTTGAGTGCCTTCTGACCTGAAAGTTTCACCTTTCAGCACTATCTTTTGTTTCATTTTTGGATTGTTTCCTCATAGGGTTTTCAGGATAAGAACTGTTCAAAAGTGGTTTACCGTTGCCTTCTCTGCAATACTAGCATGTTAGCTAAAGTGTCACTGCCATTGTCTGTGAAAGATCCTCTACCAGTGCCATCTTCCACTACTGCTGCTGCCCAGTAGCTGCCTTCCAGGAGTTTCTCAGCCCCCATCATCACTGGAACTTGTTGCAGAGTTTTGAATTTCTTAATTAAAATATCTAGCTGCACAGCAGAAGTGCAGGATTTATAGAGCAGAATTATCTTCAATATCTCCAGAGTAGGCCACTCCTTTTCTGTCTCATCAGCTGGTATTTACAGTCTCAATAACTCACTCTGAGACATTGGTGAGAGAAAGAATAAAAAAGCTTTAATTTACCTACAGCTGAATGGATCAAAAACAGCATACTGTACAAAAATGACTGCTTACAGTAGCAGGCCTCAACAGCCTCACAGGTTGCTTCCTGAAAACTCCTGCAGACTACATTCACATAACTGCAGTTAACTGCTAACTGCCATTGTCCTCCTACCCCGGAATAATGACGTGAGACAAGTATCTTGGGATAAAAATGGGCCACGCTTTATTGAATAATCATTGTTGCCCACCATAAAAAAGGGGGGTCCTGCTGTAGTGCAGAATCAGGTTCTGCACAGGGGTCTCAATGGACCCCTTACCAAACAAATGGGTGAGTCCCTAGCCCCAAGTTCTCGCAGTCGTGAAGACAGCGAGAACCCGGCTGGCCAACATTTGACCACCCCCGGACCTCGAGCCACCTTCTCCTTGTTGACTGTTGGTCCGGGTGTGGCCCCAGCGCATCTTCCTCCCCAAGCACTGTAATTGCACAATCCGCAGTGCTGGGAGGTCAGAGGAGCTATACATTACCTGTGATTGGGATGGGACTCACCGAAACCTGTTCTATCTGCACTACCCACCTGTGTGACCAAATATTTTCTACCTCTCAAAATGCCATCGCACCTTGACCAGTGTGGGATAGGCAAAAAATCCCCACATCCAAAGGCCAATCAGGATGCAGGTCAAAAATTCCTATCCGGCCCCAAAAGGCGACCAGATAAACTCACACTAGTATATAGGGTGGACGGGTGGGTTGCCAGCAAGGAAGAGGCCGAAGGAAAGGGGGAACGCCTCTTAAGAAGCTCACTCCTTTCCCCCTTTCCTCCCTGGTCACTCTCGCAAGACTTCAAGAGTCTCGCAATATCCGGGGAGGAGGCAAAGACGCTCCACACTGATGAAGTAAGCTCATCAGCGGAGCGAACAGCAGACTAAACAGAGAGGGGAAAAGACACTTAAGCAGAGAGGTGTGGCCCTCTTTGAAATCAGATGCAGGGAAAGAGCAATTAGTTATTGATGGATTGATTGACAATCACCCCAGTCCAAAAAGGTCCCTTCCAGCCAAACATACTGAAGGCAGCATACGAGGTTAAAATAACTCCAGCAGAACTAACCATTCTGTTCTGCTGATGTGACCATTAATCCTGAAGAAGGTGGATTCATCTTAGTCTGGTGTCTCAGCTTCAGCTGTTCCACCTTGGATGATCTTGTTAGATATTTGGACTAGTAATGAAGTCTACCCTCCTGATAGCACTGCTCTCAGTTTTTTGATGCTCTGAAACTCCACATTGTGTTAAGGTGTGTGTCCAAGAGAAGGGGGTGCTTGCATACTCGGAAATACTAAATAAATTGAGAGTTTGAGGAGGGGAACCAACCCCCTTGACTTTTTTGAGAATTCCCATGAGTCACCCACACTCCAATCATGAGCCTCATATGCTCCTGTGTGCTTTCCTTGGTTCCTTTGATTATAGATTCCTCTTTTGGTTGCCATAATACTCTGTACAGTGTATCAATATGTAAGCAGTGGGTAAGCATGACACAGGTTGACAAATAAAAGTAAGTGCTGCTCATAAAGATTCAGTTCTACATATTTATATTTTCTTGGAGCTATTTTGCATTTTGCACAATCAATTCTACAGGCCACTTTCCTTGCGCATTTCTGAATTTAAAATGACTGACTGCATATTGTCTCTGATGCACTGCCTTTTTTCATAAGGAAAAGTATTTCAGTTCTTGCATTGTCGAAGCTTCCTGTACACAAGAGTCCTGACCTAGTTTCTTTGCTGCATATACAGGAGCAAGAGTGCAACTAAACACACAAGAAGGCCTAGCCCTTCCTATCACCTTTAGTAAAACAGAGTGTTCCATACACAGAGAATCTTTTTGATGAATACCTTCATTATATATCTAGCATTCTGCCATATTTTTCAGCCTCTCTGTGTATCCAGAGAACACATTATTCATTGCTGATTAGGAATCTGAGCCAGGATTTCACACGTACAGTCACTACATCCATTGTCTCATCATCTCACTACTGAGGTTCCTCTAATTCAGTGTAGCTATTACTTCCTTCAAGAAACGTGACCCTGTTATTGATGGTGCCTTTGCAATCCCTTACAATATTTAAGGCAGCACAGTAAGACAGTAAGACAAAAGGACCATAAATACATGACAACATTATGTGAAATCATATTAATATATTAAGTTACACTATTTATTGATTTGTGCCACTAATCTGTTCAGAGCAAGTCAGAGCTCTCAGAAATAATAAATACATTCTGTTCTCTAGGCAATTTATGCCATATACACATGTATGTACATGCATGTGTGTATAGTAGGAACACAAGGAATACTCACTAAATTCTTCATTTTTATCAATTTAGGCTGTCTTGACTGCCTCCATGAGGAATGTCCAAATCCCCAAAGATTCCTCATCTTAATGTGAGAACAAGACAAGGAGGACGAGCCATGTCTTCGTAAACTGCAGGAACGATCTCTGCCTAAAATTGATATCCTTTCACCCTGAGAAGCAAAGCACTCAAACACAGCAGCACAGGAGGGCTTCTGATGCCTCTGCTTCTTCAAATACCATGCAACAAATCAGCAACCACTGTAATTTTGTGCAATTTGCCGTACTTGCATTAAAACATCATTCTGAGTTGAAGAATTATTTGTGCAATTTTTTTCTTAATTTGCCTGAAATTGTTTTCATATTCTCCTTCTTGTCTTGTGACAGGCTTGCTGTAAAATACCTCACCCTCTTGAAAGCCGAATATTTTGTCATTCCCTCTCTGTTCATGGAAGGGCAAAACCAGCAAGGTGTGTGTGTGTGTGTGTGTGTGTGTGTGTGTGTGTCTGTGTCTGTGTCTGTGTCTGTGTGTGTGCCTCTGTGTGTGTGTGCCTGTACATGCACGTGTGTGCACGCACACGGATGTGCTTACATCTACACAATTGGAGTAAGCTATGCTTTCTCATCAGCATCTGCCTATTTAGAATCTGGAATGCATGAAGTGTTACTGGGTATGCTCCCAGAACATGAGTGCACTCACACATGATCCGAGACACACCCATAAGGGACCTTTGAAGTATGGCAATAGTGTGTCTTGACAAAGATTGGGCTGAGTAGATCACACTCACAGAGAGCTATTCAGAAGGGGAATTTTATTGAATACAAAATAATTACAATATAGCATAGATTAACAATGAAGTATAACTAAGATTGGGAAATATACTGTAGACTCAAAATAAGCAAACTGATATGGCTGAGAGGGTTCAAAGGAGCATCCTTCCATAAATCGCACAAACGCACACACATGCACACACAAGAAAGGGGGGGGAGATTGGGGAGCCACCAATGTGTGGGGAAAATAATCCCAGAAGACAAATAAGTGACAAAGATTACCTCTCCTTCATCTGGTTAGACTGTCTTGGAGCTATGGAGTGTAGGAACTCCAGCTGGGAGGATCAGCTGGAAGGTTCAGGCAGAGACACAGCAAGAACAACCTGATCCTAAACCTGAACAACTCATGTGGCTGCTGTATGTCTTTTTATATAGTTTCTTGTCAGGCTGACTGGAGATCTGACCCCTTGTTAGTCATGTGTCTTGTTTTGCCCTGATTGTAATCTTTGCACACCTGGCTAATCTAAAGACCATGGACCTGGAATTTGCTAAACAAGAAGAAACTTGGCAGACCATTCTAGGATATTTGCTTTCCCAGACCTCCAGACAATCCTTTTAGTATAAGAACAAACAGTGATTAAATTTATCCAGCCTCTCTCTAAAGGAAAGCTATGTGAGATGACTCTTTGGCTAGGGGCATTCTTGTCTTAGGCAATTTTGATGGGCATTGTTTAGTTCTATATTGCTGTCATTTCCTCTTGGGCTCGGCTCACCTTTATCTTTGAGGCTATTCTTGCCTGCCACTGTTTTTTTAACCTATACTTTTCCTTGACCTGACAAGTTTTCCAGTTAAAACAGTTTGTGGTGTACACAGAAATGTCTAGGCATAACGAGACTCTGTGGGGGGGTGTTTTGCAAACCTGGCCAGTTTGGTAACAGGGGAAGTGCAAGTATGGTCCTCATTTTCCCTATGATGGGCCCACAGCACTATGGGGTTGCCTTCCAAAAGACAAAATGGCTTATGTTCTACTACACACTCTGGCCAGTATTACTGCACACTATGGCTTAGATTAAGGAACACAGCAACATAATTGCCAAGGTTGCAATGATTCTACATCATCTCTAGCACATTTATTTCTACCAGGACTTCATGGGCCCATCCGTAACATTCCAGGTGAGCAGGTTTTGAGATGATCCCCAGGAAACAACAGACAATCTCCAGGCTTGCTTAAAAGGAGACAGGAGATGGACATGAACCAACGTATGAACTAAAGAATATCACAAACCTGGCTAGTTCATGGTTTGGTTCATGCAACCTGTTTTGCTGAAATGAAACAAAGAGCTGAACTTTTTTCCACTCAGCGCTTCATTTTGCTTTGGCAAGGCAGATGCCCACCCGCCCCCTTCCTGCTGCCCCCTCACCTCCCCACCTGGTCCTGCCACCTCCTCCTCTCCCCCCCATCTTCAGAAATGGGCATGAATGGGAAAACATCCAAGAGCCAAGCCCACTGTCTCTGAGCATGTGCCCACCTATCATGCACAGAGAAAAGCTTTTGGAAGGGATGGCAGTGGTGGTGGTGGAGGAGGCAGGGGAGGAAGTGGAGGACACAGCAGGCCCAGATAGGGAGGCGGCAGTGGGAAGGGGGCAGGCAGGCAGGCGGAAGAGGGGGCAGAGGTGGTAGGTTCCCACAAACGAGAAAAATTAACTGTGAACCAGTTTGTGGGTAGCCATGTATCACGAACCATCACAAACCACCAGTTTTTCAGTTCATGCCCATCTCTACTTAAAACACACAGGTGTATCCACTGGATTGGAAGGGAAGACATCATGGCTCACAAACTAGCAAAAGAGGTCTGAGCGCCCATTAAAGCAAACAACCTTTACACATTTTTTAGCTGTTTACACTAATAAGTTGCAGCTGAGTAATACATCCCTACTACATTATGCCTTGAAGAGTAATACTGGCATGTGAACTACTCCTGTACCAGTATTCTGACATGATAAGCTCAGGTATGCAGTATTAGGCATCCTTCAGTCTCGAAAGACTATGGTAACGTGCTCTGTATGGAGGACTTGGAACAGCGTCTAGTGTGGCTGAGAAGGCCAATTCGAGAGTGACAATCCCTTCCACACTGAAGACAAATACAATCTGTCCCCTGTCCAGCTCCCTGATTTTGCTGCTTCCGTGACTGCCTCTTTGCCTCGGTCTGCTGGACAAGGGTCTCTTCAAAATGGGAGAGGCCATGATGCAACGCCTGCCTCCAGGCTGAACGCTCAGATGTCAGGGTTTCCCATCTGTTGAGGTCCATTCCTAAGGCCTTCAGATCCCGCTTGCAGATGTCCTTGTATCGCAGCTGTGGTCTCCCTCTGGGGCGATTTCCCTCCACTAATTCTCCATACAGGAGATCTTTTGGAATCCAACCATCAGCCATTCTCACGACATGCCCAAGCCAACGTAGACGTCGCTGTTTCAGTAATGTATACATGCTAAAGATTCCAGCTCGTTCTAGGACTACTCTATTCGGAACTTTGTCCTGCCAGGTGATACCAAAAATGCGTCGGAGGCAACGCATATGGAAGGTGTTCAGCTTCCTCTCCTGCCGTGCACAAAGGGTCCAGGACTCACTGCAGTACAGGAGTGTGCTCAGGACGCAGGCTCTATAGACCTGGATCTTGGTATATGTCGTCAGCTTCTTATTGAGCCATACTCTCTTCGTGAGTCTAGAGAACATGGTAGCTGCTTTGCCAATGCGTTTATCCAGCTCGACATCTAGAGAGAGAGTGTCAGAGATCGTTGAGCCAAGGTACACAAAGTCATGAACAACCTCCAATTCTTGTGTGGAGATGGTAATAGAGGGAGGTGAGTCCACGCCCTGGCCCATGGCTTGTGTTTTCTTCAGGCTGATTGTTAGTCCAAAGTCTTGGCAGGCCTTGCTAAAACAATTCATGAGTTGTTGGAGGTCTTGAGCAGAGTGGGCAACAATGGCTGCATCATCAGCGAAGAGGAAATCCCGCATGCATTTCAGCTGGACTTTGGTCTTCGCTCTCAATCTAGAGAGATTAAAGAGCTTTCCGTCTGATCTAGTCCGGAGATAGACACCTTCTGTTGCAGTTCCAAAGGCGTGCTTCAGCATGACAGCAAAAAAGATCCCAAAAAGGGTTGGTGCGAGGACACAGCCCTGTTTCACTCCGCTTCGGATGTCAAAGGGATCTGATGTTGAACCATCAAAAACTACAGTGCCTTTCATTCCCTCATGGAAGGACCTGATGATTTTAAGGAGTCGAGGTGGACATCCAATCTTGGGAAGGATTTTAAAAAGGCCATCCCTGCTAACCAAATCAAAGGCCTTTGTGAGATCTATGAAGGCGACAAAGAGTGGCTGTTGTTGTTCCCTGCATTTCTCCTGCAACTGTCTGAGGGAGAATACCATGTCAGTGGTGGATCTATTAGCTCGAAATCCACACTGTGATTCTGGATAGACTCTGTCTGCGAGCACCTGGAGCCTCTTCAGCACAACACGGGCAAGCAGCTTCCCTACAACGCTGAGAAGAGAGATCCCACGGTAGTTATTGCAGTCGCCCCTGTCTCCTTTGTTCTTGTACAATGTAACAATGTTTGCATCCTTCATGTCCTGTGGTACTCCACCTTCCCTCCAGCAAAGACAAAAGATTTCATACAGCTCGGTAGTGATGGTCTCTTTACAGCACTTCAGCACTTCAACAGGGATGTTATCCTTTCCACGTGCCTTGCCAGAGGCGAGGGAATCCAAGGCCGCTTTTATTTCTGCTAAGGTTGGTTCGCTGTCCAACTCTTCCAAGACAGGCAGGCACTCAATGTTATTTAATGCTTCTTCGGTTACTACATTCTCTCTGGAATACAGCTCAGAGTAGTGTTGCACCCAGCGGTCCATCTGCTGTGCTCGGTCCTGGATGATCACGCCTGTAGCAGACTTCAAGGGAGCAGATTTCTTCTGTATTGGACCTAAAGCCTGCCTGATACCGTCATACATTCCTTTGATGTTACCTGTGTCGGCTGCTATCTGTATCTGAGAGCAGAGCTGAAGCCAATAATCGTTGGAACGTCTCCTGGCAGCCTGTTGGACTTGGCTACGAGCAGCTCGAAGAGCTTGCAAGTTGTACTTGCTAGGACAGGCTTTGTATGCTGCTAGAGCTCTCCTCTTATCCTCGATGGCTGGCATCAACTCCTCCGAATGGGTTTCGAACCAGTCGGCCGTCTTTTTGGTCTTCTTGCCAAATGTGGACAAGGCGGTGTTATACACAGCGTTCTTAAAATGTTCCCATCGTTCAGGTGCATTTGCATCAGCCGGGCCTGGAAGGGTTTCCTCAAGCGCTTGGGCAAATTCCTCCACTTTTCTTTGATCGCAAGTCTTCCTGATGTCAATACGTGGTCTTCCTTCCTTTTTCGTGTGATATAATCTCTTTGTTCGCAGTTTTACTCTACTACACACCAGGGAGTGATCAGTATCGCAATCAGCACTCTGGTAGCTGCGTGTGATCGTAATACTAGGAAGGCTAGAACGTCTAGTGAGGATCAAATCGAGCTGATGCCAATGCTTGGATCTTGGATGTCTCCAGGAAACTCTGTGTTGAGGCTTCGTATTAAAGAATGTGTTGCTGACGCAAAGACCATAATAACAGCAAAACTCCAGCAAGCGTTGGCCATTTTCGTTCATCTTTCCAATGCCAAAACGGCCTAGACAAGTGGGCCAAGAATTGTGATCAGCACCAACTCTAGCGTTAAAGTCTCCGAGAATGAACAGTGCCTCTCTTTCAGGGACTTTTTTGATAGTAGCTGCCAGATCGTCGTAGAATTTATCTTTCACTTCTGTAGTGGATGACAGTGTTGGTGCATATGCACTAATGAGGGTGACCGGTCCCGCTGATGAGTGGAGCTGCAGAGACAGGATTCTTTCACTCCCCACAGTAGGTGGAACAATGGATCTCAGAAGAGTATTTCTGACTGCAAAGCCAACACCATATTCCCTGGTCTCATTCAATGGTTTTCCCTGCCAGAAGAATGAGAAGTTTTTTTCTTTGACAGATCCCGAGTCTGGCAATCTCGTCTCTTGCAGGGCAACAATGTCCATCTGCAGTCTACTCAGTTCCATGTCGATGACAGCTGTCTTGCGCACATCGTCTATTTCCTGCAGGTCGTCAGAAAAGCCGTGGTCAGAAAAGCCAGGGGTCATTGTCCGTACATTCCAGGTGCCCAGCTTTAGGGCAGAAGTTTTCTTATGATTGTTGCATGGTGCAGGGTTATCGATCTGCTTGTCGGCTTTTACCCTAAACCCCATGCACCCCGTGAGGTTAACAGACCGTGGCGAGGTAGCACCTTACTGGCTGGGGGCTGCCCAGCTTAAGGCGGGCGGTATCTACCTAGTGAGGTGCAATGACCTCTCCCACCGTCAGAAGTAGCCCCTGGCATCATGCTCTACGCCAATTGAGCAAAGACTTATAACCGGTAACTGCTACTTCCCGTGTTGTTTCGACGCTGTATGCGAAGCTGGAGTGTCCTCTCCAGAGCACGAAGCCTGGGTAAAATAATATGGAGGATAGGCTGTTACCCAAGCAGCAAATCCCCCCTCTCCACGTCACTGAGATAGTCCAGTGGAAAGGCAAGAGCCAATACAACTGGTTCCAGCGATGTCGCAGGAGTTGCCAGAACGACACGAACTGCCTCTGGGACTCCGGCTCCGGGTTTTGTCTCGAGGTTAACTCCTGAAGCCTTTTCCATCAGTGGATATAGCCACAAGGCAGTGGAGGTTTGAGATCAGAGTTTTCCTTCTCCTAGATGGGCTGCATTCCAGGGCTGACGAGCCCCACCTACCCGGCCTGCTCTCTAATAGTGCAGAAAAGCTCAGGTATGCATAGCTGAATTAAATAAATTTGCTAATGGCATATGATAAGCAACATCTGCCTCCAGCTCCTTTTGTGTTCCAAAAACATACTGTAGCGTGCACATGCTTTGTCCATCTCTGAATCATGGGAACATCGGAACAACTCTAGCTACACAAAATGGAGGACAATAAATCAAAATGGAAGACAGCACCCCTAAATATCAGGTACAAAACCATCAAGGTCCCTTGTTGTCTCCAACATTCCTGCTTTTGGGAAGGCCATAAATATTCCCATTCATGCAGAATGTAAAGTCTGTGAGCATGTTTCTACAAGATGTTTTTACATGCAGCTTGGCTTGCTTTTCTTCTGGATGCTGGAGTGACATCTAATACCCATTTTATGTATTTATTTATTTATTCATTCATTCATTCATTCATTCATTCATTCATTCATTGTACAACTCCCATTCATAATCCTATTTTAAGCCTTTCTTGAAAGAAAAACAGCAGTCCTAAAATGCCAAAGAGACAATAAATTTCATTCTGGAGAAGAGCATCACCACTTCTACTATGCATACCAGATGGGTAGCAGAAGTGAAAGAGTAAATAAAATGTCAGCTATGTAAAATGTTTGACTGGTTGTAACATTAAACTTAAATACCAAATGACTAATCAATACAATCAGCCTGACAATTTTTGAAGTTATAAGTACTAATAAATATTTGGTACAGTGGGTGCTTTCCAATGCACCATTCTTACAACATTAGCTGAAGAAAATACTTTCAAATTAATATGTGTATATGCAGCAAAGAAAACTACATCTGTAAAGAAATGTTTATAAAGATTCTTGTAGGGCAGAATACACAGTTTTTGTCAGTTTTCCATCTATCCCCTGCACACATATTTGCTCCCTTAGTCCTACTTCCAGGGATCGGAGAAAATCTTCCATGAAATATAGCCCACAACGCTGCAAGAAGAGAGTGCATGTTGTGAGTTGAAGTTTTGAAGCTGCAGCTCACTTACTATCCTGCACTGCTGAGGAGAAGGAGCTTTATGGAAGAAGAGATTTAGGTAGACTTTCCAACTTTACAAATGCTTCATAAAACACCCAGAGAAATCTTTAACCAGCAGTGATTTGCCATTGATTGTGACATCATTCCCACTTAGTACACTCTAGTTATTTCAAATAGCAACTAGTTATGATTTTTTACTCTCAAAATCTCGGTTATTGAAGGCAGTGGGAAAAGAGAACTGAATAAAAAACTGAATAAAGGAAACCATGGCCTTTAGTTTGCAAGAGCTAAGTAGCGTTGTTAATGACAGGGTCTTTGGAGGTTGCTCATTCACAGGGTCACCATGATTTGGATGCCACTTTACAACAATAACCAATTCTGGGCTCATGTGGTTTGTGATGCAAACTAGGGCCTTTTCAATAAGAGTACCAGGGTTCTAGAATTTGGTCCCTCAGAAAATCTGGCTGTTGCTTTCATGTTTAGACTTTAGATAATGATTTTTTAGGTAATGATTTTCAATCATCCTGCTGCTGCATTTTCTTCTGGCTGTTATAGATGACTACTGCTACTCTAGTTTTTCTAGCTCTTCATTATTATTTGTTCTTAATTGTTATACTTTTACTGCTGTTACTTTGTCACAGTGAGATAATTTCTAAAATAAATAAACATTTCAGTGCCTCTACCAACACCATCAAAAAGTGGAGTTCTTTGATAGCAATGATTGCTCCGCCAGGCGCAAAGCTGCCATGGTGGGAGCGCTTTGTCCCCCCATCCAGAGAACGATGTCACGGATTGATGATGCTACTCTCAAGGAGGGCAGAGGAATGGAGTCTTTAAAAATTGGAGTCCCTCTTTGCCCGGCCTCTTTCGCATCGGCCGAGCAAGAGGGAAGCTGCGCTGCTCCAGAGGAAGTGGTTTCGCTTTCCCTGCATGTGGCCAATCAAGAAGCCTTGGATTTTCGGGTCATGCATTGATGTGGCCCTTCGTTGTGTCTTTATACTTCTTTATTATACTTCTTTTATTACTGTGTTAATTGTGTTTTTGTATTGCTCTACGAATAAAAAAGAAAAGAAATAGATAATAATAATTAAATAAATTGGGGGGGTTGCAGAGGGGACATAAGGGTATTCAGTCATCATTGGGGATATCAAAACTTTTTCTTACCTTGGCGGATATTTAAAAAAAAAAAAAGGAGTAAGATTGAAATAGAGAGACCAGTATAATATAATTACATAGATAATTGGCTTTACTTTTTTTTTTATAAAAAAAAGGAAGTATAGTTAGCCTTTTTGCGTGCTAAGAAACCTTGGGTTCAGTCTGTGGGTTATTGCCAATCAAAATAAATAAATAAATAAATAATAGAATAAATAAATAAATAGTAAACAATTGGGTTGGTCGCTATGCCCCGTGTTGGGTTCTACCTTAATTGTTGTAACAAAAAAAAGAAAGAAAAGGGGGTTTAAGCGTTCAAGAAAAAAAAATATTGGATGCATAGATATTTAAGAGAGGGTGTGCACTCTCCCTAGACTTATTGGATTTTTAAAAAAAACTTAGTATGGGGCCAAAAAAGGGTCAAGGTTCCAAGAAGGGCAAGCAACCGGTAAAAGGTAAAGCCCCTGCCAGGCCTCCTCCAGTAATTTCTTAATCTGAGGATGAGGAGTGGCCTGATTATAGTGCTATTCTGGCGAAGCTGAGTGAGCGTGAAAGGAAGAGAGCTATGGCTAAGGAAGCGACTAATTCGGCCACCCCCAGGAGGTCCAATAGAGAATCTAAGGCGCGTACGATGGCTGAATTGAGGCAATTAGGTGATGTAATGTTGTCATGAATTGCTCTTCTAGAACAGGACTGTTCTGCTCTGGCAGGGTCATCTTCGGCGGCGGCAGTAGGTGCAGGCCACCCGTCCACTGGTAGTGATGCTGAAGTTGCCCTGAGGCCCGAGTGTCTGGCAGGGGCAATCAATCAATTCGAGGATCAGGGAGAGGATGAGAAGACCCATTCAGGTTCAGATGTGCCAGCAGGAAGACAGAGCGGAGATCGACTGGGCTCTACCTATCACTAGCCAACAGGTGCGAGAGGTATCCCCAGCCAACATGGCTACCCCGGCAATGCCAGTTACAGGTGAGTCTTCAACCACACCACATACATCACATGTAGAGGGGATGTGGCCTTGGGATGAGGTTACCCCACCAGCCTTTTCTCAGCTGGTTTATTGCCTGGCACCTTAGGGAGGGGTTTGCCTACAGCTGTAGGGCCTGTACCAGCTTCGAAGCCCTGGACAGCACTCTACCTGCAGTGGTCTTTCCCTAGCCAGACCCCTGGATTGGTTGAAGGTTTGAGGCAGTTTAACTACCCCATCATCCCAAACACTGGGTATAATTAAGTTCCTAGGTGTGCTCTTCCATATGGAGATCAGTCTTTGCCTTTGGGTGACCACCTTCTCCCAGCTACAATAGAAAAAATCAGAAAAGGCGAATACGTTGACGTATTTGAACTTCTGAATAGAAAATTTGAAGAGAAAAAAGGCACGAAGGAGGAAGATAGGGAGAAGAAAAGATTTAAGAAAAAGAAACCTGAGCGATGCTGGAAAAATTGGCTTCCGGGTTTCTTGATATATGCTGGGACTGTGGTGAAAGCGTACCCTTCAAGGGCGGTTTCCTTAATACAGTATATAGATTTGATCTACAGGGCATATGTAGATTTACCAGAGCATGCGTGGCTGCTCTATGATGAGGGGTTCCATATGAGAGCAGCGATACACCCGAGATGTGTTGGGATGTGCATCACCATGGGTTGTGGTTGCAGCTAATAACCCTGTCCCGCCCCAACCTGGGCGACAATTTTGATAGTGGACATTTGATTCAGAGAGCCAATAATTATAATACTCCCCACGCTCTGGTGGGCCAGGTGGTTCAACCCCACCTGGTCTGTTGGGAGTTTAATGCCAAGAGGTTTTGCAACCGTAAACCATGTAGATTCGGGCATCAATGCTCAATCTGCTGGGGGCCCCATGGTTCAGTCGCATGCTTTAGAGAACGCCCAGGATCAGGCGGCAACAAGGATGGCAATGGTCCCAAGAGGCAGGCAGCAGGCCCATCTGCTACTACAAAAGGGCCCCAGTCCAATTAAATTGATGATTTTGGCTGACTGGTTGATTTCATACCCTGATAGATGAGCAGCGAGATATTTGCTGGATGGTTTCAAGTTCAGTTTTAGGATCCCTGTTCAAGGTGTTAGGAGTGTCACTTTGGCAGGCAATTTCAAATCAGTTTGGGGCATGGAAGACATTGTTAGGGGAAAGATTAGAAAGGAAGTTGCAGAGGGGTGGGTGGCAGGACCTTTTTCTGAGCCACCCGTGTCTAGATTGTGAGTTTCCTCCCTAGAGGTGGTTCCTAAAAAGGCCCCGGGCGAGTTTCACCTCATTCATCATTTATCTTACCCTGTTGGGGAATCGGTTAGTGACAAGATCCCCCAGGAACTCTGCACGGTTCGTTACACGTCATTTGATGCTGCAATAAGAATGGTTAGACCCTGTGGCAATGGGGCAGAACTTGGCAAATCTGACATTAAATCAGCTTTTCGATTATTGCCAGTGCACCCAGAGGATTTTGAGTTATTAGGTTTTCAATTCAAAGGGCTATACTATATGGACAGGGCAATGCTGATGGGGTGCTCAATTTCTTGTGCTGCTTTCGAGCGTTTTAGCTCATTTTTAGAGTGGACCCTTAAACACAGGGCAGGGCTTTCTCAGGTGGTTCATTATTTGGATGATTTTTTATTTTGTGGGAAGCCGGGGACTGCCCAATGTGCACACCTGATGTGGATTTTTCAGGTAGTGATGAAGGAACTTGGGGTATCTTTGGCAGAAGAAAAAACTAAGGGCCACTGTACAGTAATTACCTTCTTGGGATTGAATTGGACACTATTCAACAATCCAGTAGATTGCCAGATAGTAAATTAGAGGACCTCAGGATTTGATTTCAGGACCTGTTACAATGGGCCAAAGTTACCTTGAGGGAGTTGCAGCAGGTAGTGGGTCATCTCAACTTTGCATGCAAAGTTATTGCACCAGGAAGGGCATTCCTTCGGAGGCTGTGCGAAGCCATGAGTGGGTTGACAAAACCACACCATAGGCATAAAATTTCTGCAGGGATGAAGGAGGACCTATGTATCTGGTTACAGTTTTTAGATGGATTTAATGGAATTTCATTTTGGAGGGATGAGGTATGCTTGGGCGCTGAATTTCAAGTTCAATCTGACGCTTCCAGGTCAACTGGATACAGCATTTATTTTAGAGGCCGTTGGTGTGCTGGCCTGTGGCCGATGGAGTGGCATGACTCCAAAGTCACCCGGGACCTCACATTCTTGGAGTTTTTTCCGACATTGGGAGCGTATGGTTATGAGCCGATATCTGGGCCAATTCGGCGGTCATTTTTTGGTGTGACAATATGGCAGTGGTCCACATGGTTAATACCCTCACTTCAAAACCCCAGAGGCTTATGAGATTGGTGAGAGCTTTTACACTGCACTGCTTGAAATTTAATATTGTCTTCCAGGCTTGTCATGTGCCTGGCATAAATAATGAGCTGGCTGATGCCGTGTCCCATCAACAGATCGATTGGTTCAGGGCGTTGGCCCCGGAAGCTCAGGCTCATCCAGAAGTATTGCCACAAGAGGTATGGAGCATTGGAGGAGTGAAGCCAACAGGGCAATCAGTTTAGCAATCGCTCCCAGTACTAGGTGCAGCTATGTAGCTGCCTGTGAAGAATTTTTCAGTTTTTGCAGGGGAGAAGGCCTGGGTAGACCATGGCCTATAACAGTGGACCATTTACAGCAGTATGGAGTCCACCTGCATCATAAAGGTTTGGCTCCCCGCACCATTCAAGGGAGGATGTCTGCCTTGGCATTTTACACCAAGGCGCATGGTTGTCCTGACCTAGCGAGTGATTTTAGGGTCCGAAAAATGATAGAGGGTTGGAGTAAAGAAAGAGGCATATAAGAAGATAGGCACACCCCTATGTCCCCAAAATTTCTGGTTCAGTTAGGTCAGGTTTGGAACGATATTTGCACGGACCAATATGAGGTCAAATTATTTAAAGCAGCAATGCTGTGTGCATTTTGGGGGGCGTTTAGAATTAGTGAGCTGGTCAGGGCGTCAAAAGTAGAGAATTCAAAAACTGTGTTACAGATGGACGACTTATTTGTCTCCAAAGACAGAGTCTTCTTCCATCTCCGCTGATCCAAGACAGATCAATTAGGAAAAAGTCAGGTTATAAGTTTAGGACATTGTTCCGTTGAAGAACTTTGCCCTGTTAGGGCCATATCTGCTTATGTTGAAGTAAGGGGGACCTCAGCAGGGGAATTATTTCGCCCTAAGGATGGTTCTCACCTCACAAGGTACCAGTTTTGGACAGCCACTTCCCGGGGGTTGCACAAGGCAGGCATTCTGGGGTGGAAATTTGGCACCCACTCATTTAGAATAGGTGCAGCATCCACAGCAGAAGCTCTAGGATACAGGGAAGATCAGATAAAGAAGGTAGGAAGGTGGTCCTCCCACAGGTTCAAAACTTATATACGTTCTCTCCCCCAATAGATGCTAGTTGTTTTCTCTTTCAGGATCCCAGGCGGTTGCCACCCAGTTGCGAGTTGTTTTGTTTGGCCACAGTTATATACATTGGGCAGTGAAGTACGCTCTGAAAACCAGTTGGGGCCACAATTTAGGCCTTGGCGCTCAGGCCACAGTTGAATGGAAGGGGAGATGGGGCATGCTCTGGGACCAGCTGCTAGACCTGGTATCTCAGAGTATCAAGGAGGCTCCCCCTGATATATTGGTTGTTCACCTGGGAGGAAATGACTTAGCTCAGAGGACAGGGAAGTCATTGATATTACAGGTGATTGAGGATTTGCAGACCATAAAGGCAAACTTTCCAGCTATGAAGCTGATATGGTCAAACATAATACCGAGAATGATTTGGAAGGCTGATTGCGACCCTAGATGCATTGACCATGCATGTCGCGGTGTGAATTGTGAAGTAACCAGAGCCATGAAGGCCGGACTGGGATCAGTTATTATGCATCCTGATATAAGAGTTCGCCAGCCAGAGTTGTACAGAAGTGATGGAGTTCACTTGTCCGATACAGGTTTGGGCCTTCTTCTGAGGGACCTACAAGGAGGCCTTAGGGCTGAAATTTTTCGGCTGTGATGGCAGGCTTGGGGCATATAAATAGCCCCATGCCATGGTGGGTAGTGCGAGGGAATAGAGTCGGGGTGAGTTTCATGGAAGACACATGGTGCAAAATATTCCATCTCCCTGTCAGGTGGAGCCAATAGGGCTGCTGACGAGAGGTGGTCTTTCCATGGAGATACCTCCCGGGCAGCAGTTCACCTAGGGTCATGAGGCTCAGTGGGCTGAGGCATTGGGGGGTAAACCTATCACCGGGCACCTGAATACGTGCTGTACAGATGACAGTACGATTCAGAAATAGGAACTCGCCTTGCTCTAGAATGGTCCGGATGTAAAGGCTACACCAGATTTGGAGATAACATCGCACTATGTTAGGCCCCCTTGTAGATGGGGAATTTCGTTTAAATAGTTAATAAAGTTGTGGCCCAAGTTTTAACCCAACAACCTGTGTCTTGCCTCTTTATTCTGGGCTGGGGGGACAAATGAGTCATTATGTGACCTACTGTGCATTGATAGGTTGAATGATTTAAGCTGGAGTGATATAAAGCAATCCTTCTGATGGTATACTTCAGACTTCCATTGAAAAGAACTGGCAAGTTGCCTCCACCGCAAGATAGAACTGCATGATTGGGAAATATTGAAAAGCCTGAATGTGAACCATCACTTTGAACATCTTCCTACACATGAGGCTCGGTTTAAGCTCAGTCCAAACTCTAAAGTATACTGAGAAGGTTCTGAGCTTGTGAGTACTACTTTGAAATAAAATTATAAAATAAATCTTCACTAGCTCTATTCATTAGGGGTTTTTTAAGTACTAGTTGTAGCGTTCCCCTTTATTATGTCAATGGTTCATGTTTGGTTATGTTAATTGTTCATGCATATTCATGTTGCTGAGAGGCGGAGCCGAGAGAGATGGTATAAGAGGCGGAGCCTGAGAGTGTGTAGAGAGTCAGAGAGAGTCAGATAGTCAGAGTGAGAGAGTGGAGAAGGTGTGGAGTTTGGGGAAATCTGAGGAGTGATTAGAGTGAGGAGTGTATCATCAAACAGAAGATTGTTGTTAATAATAAATTTACCTAAAGAAGATATTCATGAATCACTATCAATTTCTGTAATCAATAAACACGGTATATTTAAAATACTTTGAAGTGTGGACCTGCATCATCTTAATGAAGTAATGGTGATTTAGTGATCACCTGGTGGCAGCAGTGGAAAAGAGGGGATTGTTTGCCTTCGGGTGCTCTGAGTCTTGACGGTCAAGCAAGGGGCACGAGGGTGAACGCCACACTAGTGTTTAGCTATTAATATTTTATTTTACTTTAAACATTAAAATATTGAGAGAAATAGCTTCTGAATGCTACAGCTCAGCACTAAAATCCAGCATTTAGTTTAGCTAGAAGAAGTGTACCATAATTCATCTATCTCAATTAAGTACTAAATGAGCCATACACCCTCATCTAAAGTGTTAAAATATGGGCCAGAATCCTGTTAGTGATTTCTCTGTGCATAAATTAACTTGAATAACTCATTGTGCTTCATTGCCACTAACAGTGAGGTGCTAAGTTACCAGTGTGGTGGAGAGGATAGAGTGATGGATTTCAGCTCAGGAGGTCTAGGTTCAAACCCTTGCTCAATCAAGGAAACTCATTGGACGGGCAGGTGGCTCTGGTAAAACAATTTAAATATCTCATATACCTTGAAAAATCCTTTTAGGGTTGCTGTAAGTCAGCTGCCTTGATGGCACATAACTATCGATGAGGCACTGGTTGCAATGGCTGTTTTGCCATCAGATACATGTGACAGGTGCCTGGTTGGTTAGTGGCAATTTGCTGCAGTGATTTCTGCAATTTAATTTATGCATGCATACATCAACAGGATTCTGAGCAATGCAGTGTGCTGGAATACTTTTACTTTGGGAATCTTTCTGCTTGGCAATTTTATTGAAAATGTTTATATAAATTTTGTGACATCTCTTTCTCTTGTGTTTTGACACTCTTTGTTATTTAGCTTCCTTGTTTTTAATTTATAACCTAGAGAGTTTATTTTTAAAGATAATTTGTTAGGTAACTATACCTGCATGGTAGTGCAGTTATGTTATGTGCACCAGAGCAAATCAATGTTCTACAAGGCAATTCTAAAAATGGGAGCAGCTCCAATAAAAAGTTATAACTTTGAAACTCAACTTTAGATTGGCACCATATTCGGTACAGGTGTAGCGGACAGACTGCTCTTGCTCCATGTCAGATTTGGAGAAGTTTTAATAAAGGATTTTTGAGATATGATTTTTTAAAATGTAAAACTACTGTGCCCCCCTGAAGAAACAAGCAACCCTGAACATCCCCAGATTTAAACTATTTTGTACAAATTGAAAAGACCAATTTTGCTTATCTTGAAAGATAAAAGTTGCCCCCCCTTTTAAAAAAAATCTGGAAAGAATCCACTACCATTCACACTTGTCAAAAAACAGCCCTGACAATTGCTTTGTTTTTGGGTGAAAAATGGTTAATTGGGGAAAAAGGAGACAGCTTCTGGGATTTTCTCTTGCTTGATGTCACTTTGAGAATAAAAGTGAGCACAAGAAAGTATCCTGTAGACCAGTGCTTCCCAACCTTGGGCAACCCCTTTGACTGCAATTCCCAGAAACTTGGGCCAGCACAGCTGGTGGTGAAGGCTATTGGGAATTGCAGTCTAAGAACACCTGGGTTACCCAAGGTTGGGAACCAGTGCTTTAGACCATCCTGACATCCTGTCACAGCTATCACCAACATTCAGGCTGCCCTTTCCTATGTAAAACTTATTTCCTGCTGGCAACACAGGGACAATATTGTGCAGCAATATCAGGCCATTTCCTGTGTTTTGCATCACGGATACAAAAGCAGAACATCCCACATGCATAAAGCTGAGAGTGTTTTTTTTAAAAAAATCATTATGGGCCTGCTCTAGTAGTGCTTCATTTCCATTGCAGTTACAAAAGCAGTTCAGCAATGTGTTTGTTGTTGAATTCACTGTTCCTTACGCATTCCTTGTCCAATTTTTTTTCTGGAAAAAAAATCTAAAGGAGAGAAGGGACTGAAATTAGAAGAAAAAAACATTGACTTACCTTCAGATTAGTGTTAGTCTCCCTCCAAATGCTGAGAAAAAGTCACAAGTAAATGTTGCTTTTTCTTGCTATCTGTAAAACATTATTTCCATGTCTTTTTTTTATTGCTGACATGCTCTGTCATTTTGTGTTTCTTAAAATGTATTACAATTACTCACAATGTCTTTGCAACTTTAGCTTAGTTTTGCAATGTGCATGTTTTTAATACGGATTTTTGACTTTAAATGAGATTGGCATCTTGTTTCTTTGAAATTAAGAGGTTTGGGAGCTCTGCAGATGGCCAAAGCAGTTTGGTGTGCTTTCATCCATTACAGGTTAACTTCTTTTTATAACAGGAGAAAAAGCTGCCAGATCTTATTCCCCCTGCCCATTTTCTGACATATTGGAAGAGATTCAGAAAGAATCGACTCAAAGGCAACATACAGATTCATTATGTTACTGAAGGAATGAGCTTTTAAAATTTCTGTGAATTCAGTCTTCAGTTTTGTCAATGTTGTGACAAGGGGAGCAGTGGGAGAAGCAACTGGACCTGTGGCAGGGCTCAAAACTCTAGAGTGTGCTTCTCCTTCCCAGCACTACACAAAATTTTAATTCTTGCAAGCAAAAGTCTGAGCTCTGGTATAAATTCAACACAGCCATCAAATTAACAATATTGTTGGTGCCCTCTGCACTTTTTTGCACTGGTCCAAATCACCTAATGGGCCCAGAGGTATGCATATTCTGCTCACTTCCTACTTTCTCTTCTTTATTCCTGGTGTTTTGGTGTGCCAATGTTGTGCAAACGCAACTCATATAAAAATTCTTTTATGCTGGGACCATGAGTTATGGTGCAGGATAGGTGTGGCTGGAGATGGATGTCCAGACTTTTAAGACACGTCTGAGGCTGTGGTCACACCAGGGAAATGTTCCCCTGTTCTAACAATGCTTTCCATACCTTTGTTGTACTGAATTGTAGTCACGTGGTGTATATACCTGGACAAAGGTCCCAATGGGTTTTAACATTACCAATTCATTTTCTCCTATTTGAATCATTATGGCCAGCTACACCACAGTACTGATTTATTTTCTCTCTTGTTTTCTGTGGCACTACAGCCCCTTGCTTTAATTTTTTTTATTTAAAAAATTAACAATACATCAATATGTCAGGTAGGGGTTCCTCTTCAGTAAAATTCCCTTTGTTGTACCAGCACCTCTGGAAGAACTGCATTGCACTCAATGGACCTGGCCCCCCTACCCAGGGCTGTGTTGCTTGCCAGACAGTAGGTGGAGTGATGCAACACCTACCAATGCCTTTAAAACTGTTGACATATGTTTGCCAATGTATTGACATACTGACCATGAAATTTAAAAAAAAAAATAGCAGGACATCCATATGGTAGTAATGGCAACCACCTTCCTCAGTGACTTGGCTTTGGAAAAGAATCAATACAGTCATGCACACATGTCATACAGCTAAGGAATATATTGAAATGCCATCGGAACAAAATAACAGAAACCTTCCAGCGAGGGGGAAATAAACTACAGTTACACGGCTGGCCAGGTACATGTGTCGTGTGACCAGAAATTTCTACAATGATGTAACCGAAGTATAACTAGGGAACATTTGCCTCGTGTCATCATGCACTCGGACAAAAATCAACATTTTCTTCTTTCAGACTTGCATGCTCTGAGATTAGTTTGCTCACCTGGAGAAATGGAAAAGCACAGCTATTTCTTGACCTAGTAGTCAACCCTGCTATTGATGATAACTCTTTCTTTTTTCCAGCCTACTGTATTTAACAAGTTTCATGAGCACTGTTAAAGCAAGAAGTATATTTTATTCCTCAAATCATCTTGACAAAGACCTCCTCTCTCTCTCTCTCTCTCTCATTAAATAAAAAATTGAAATAAAAGGAGCTTACATTAATAGAGATTAATATTATGGCAAGATGACTTTGGTAAATGTCACAGAGGAACTCGTGGAATGAAAAACCTGTTCAATAATGATGATGACTCTCATACATAAAGTTAAAATGAATGACAATCAACCTTCTGCAAAATTTCTATTAATGTTATTTTTACCTACCAAAACCAGCAAACAAGACCAATAGGTTTAAAAACATCAATTTCAGATGATAATTAATATCAAGAAAAGAATATCAAGAATATCAAGAAGAGAATATCAAGAAGAAATCGAGGAAGAAAATAACAAGTTAGAAGAAATCCAGGAATTGGATTGGCCCTGGAAAGTACATTGGTCTTATTAAAACATGCCTGCTCCATCAGTCTTTTTTTAAAAAAAAGTAATTTGAATAAGTATCTCTGGATCATGTGATGGCTTCATAAATTTAGTTCTGTTCATTTAAATACTAATTCTGTGCATGCCAGGAAAATATAATGCACTTCTGTGATGAGCCATTTTCTGACAGCCTCCCAAAAGCCAGCTGTTCCCAGCCAGAGCACAGGCAAAATTTTTAAAAAGGCCATGCAGATGTTCCACATGCATAGCTCTCATGCTGGTTTAGAGCAACATTTTAATTTGCACAAATTTTGAAAGGAACTCCTACTTTAGTTGGGTTCCCCCCCCCCCCGTACAAGCAATTGATAATTCTTCAGCAACAAGGACAGATCAAAGTGGAACAGATCAATAAAAGGCTATAAAAGGCTCTGTCAAATGCCATCATGAGCCTCATGGGCTGAGTTTCCTGGGACAAGAGGATAGTGGTGATTGGCACTTGTGGGAACGATCAGTATTCTGACACCCTTTACTTTAAAATGTTTTTAAACTTATTTATTCATGTGAAGATTTTTCTGCTACAAAAGAACTGTACTTTAATCAACATTTCATTAACAGCCATTGCATTCAGCACTCATTTCAAATTTAAAATATAGATGTGTACCCCATATAACAGAGAAAATGCAGAAGGTGATATTTTGCTAGGGTTATTCTCCTAAGGTCAGTACGTTATCTACTGTAACGAAGTAACAGCAAATTGTGAAAGTACCTGTGGAAGTTAAATGGAGCGATTGGATTTGACACTTGTGCAAGGATAAAAACTAATCAAATATTTTTAAAGGTAATAAATACAACTACCATGTTTAAATGCTTTCCTTAGAATCCGGTTATTCACTAAAAACCTGCCTAAAAAGAAAGGTCTTTGCCGACCAACTGAAAGAAAAGTGAGAGGGGCAACCTGATCCCCCATGGAAGGGAGTCTCATAGCCTCAGAGCAGCCATTACTCAAACCCTGTTTCATCCCCTCACCAAGCACAGCTGTGAGTGTGGTGGGACCAAAATAATGGCCTCATCTTAGGATGTTAAAACCCGGAAGACACATATCAGCAAGTAATTTCCTTCATATAGCCTGGAGCCAAGTCTTAAAGGGCTTTATAGATCAAAACCAGCACTTTGAATTGTGCCTGGAGGTGGATTGGTAGCTAGTGAAGCTGTTATAACAAGAGATTTCTATCTTTCCTGTAACCAGACCTAGTCAGTTGTCCATCTGTACAAACTTGGATCCACTGAAGTATCTGAAAGTAGCCCTGGAGAAAGTCCATTATAATAATCCAAATGGAGTGTAAATAAGGTGTTAGGTTTAGGCCCAACATACTACCTCTTGTTTGATTCTTTCTTTGATTTAATTTTAAAATAGAGACCTCAAAGGGCCAGGTAACCCTCATGTGGTCTAACATTCACCTTCTAAAAAGAATGACTTGTTGTTTACATGAGGCCCAAAATAATTCATTGCATTTTAGAAAAAGCCTTCTGGATATCTCTGTAAATATTCCAACACAAGGCAGAAAAGTAACTTGTGCAATAACAAAACACATTGCCCTCCCACCCCAGAATAATGAAGCGAGACACAGGTGATGGGTAAAACTAGGGCCACACTTTATTGGAACATATCCATAACAGTTGAAAGGCAGGGGCCTGCAGTAGTGCAGAATCAGGTTTGGTGTCAAAGGTCTCCCGGGACCCCTCACCAACCTTATACGGCCCGTTGTCGCACTGTCCTCCAGATAGCATGATTCCAGCCAGCGTAATTTCAAGGGGGCCCCCCCGGGCCTGTAAGCCCCCTCTGTTTGGCAGCCCGCAGCCCGGGGAGGGCCCCAGCAGGTCTTCCCTCTCGGCACTGTAACCTCACGATCCGCAGTGCCTTGAGGTCAGACGTGCTAACATTGAACTCCATGGGCACTCACCAATTCTATTTCCTTCTGCACTACCCGCCACGGAATGGGCAAACTAACTATGCCCCATTCCCCCCCATCAAGCCGAAAACTTCGGCATGCAGGCCCCTGTGCAGGTCAGACAAAAAGACCTCCAAACCATCATCCGATAAGTGAACCCTATCAGCTCTGTAAAGCCATGGGCAGTCCAAACGGATCTCTGGGTGTCCAATAACCGAACCCAACTCTTTAACTACTACTCTACAAACTTCCTTATTAAGCTTCCTACGTGCCCTATTCAAACAACTGGCATCACAAACTGCATTCCACACATGACGTGGGATGATAGTGAACCAAACAATTCTGGAACTCGCATACTTGGACTTCCAACTGCGCAAGTTTCTCAATATATCCAGCACTAGTGACTTGCCACTTTCTCTGGCCAAATCATTACCACCCATGTGGAGCAACAGCACATCTGGAGGTGCACTGAAACTTGCCACTGATATCATAGCAGTGAAATCTCACCAACGCATTCCTCTCCAGCCAATCCAGCTCAACTTAATGGTTGGTCCCAGTCCCAAATCACAGCCCCAAGCCGATCTCGCCGCATACTTTGCCATCCAGTAAATAAAGCTGTGCCCCACTAGCTGGATCGTCCACCGCCAGCCAGTCAGTTCCACTCCTGAAACAAAATACAAAGAGCCAGACACCAGCCTACAACTGCGGAATGTCATGCACATAAAGCTTTTATCGGTTAGATGACCATCTACCAACCCTCTTGACCTCCTCTGAGCTGTATCCTAAGCTGGCTGCAGTCGAAGCTGCCCCAATCCGGAATGAATGAGTTCTGAATCGCCACCCCACCAGGCCAACTCGTTCCAAAGCAACTCCCGTGATTTTCCAGAACTGGTACTTTGTTAACGGTGATCCATCATTATGGCAAAAAAGGTAACCCTGCCTATCGCCTCGCCACTCGCTACTTTTCCATTGCTAGAACTGGACAAATTTCCATGATAGAACAATTACCTAACTGAACATATGCTCCTTTCCCACTTTGGTCAGCCTTAGACTTATGTATATGTAAAATCACCTTCCCTTCAGTCAACTGAACATCTGCAAGTTGCAATGCAACCAGCGACGTGTCACTTTTACCCCCAGCAACCACTTCACTAATCCTGCAAGGCCCAAAAAATGTCACCAGTGTGGCAGCCTGGAAAAGCGATGCCTCATACGCATCCATACATAAGTCAGCCCACATATGGCTAAATCTCGTTAAGATGGCAGGGGTAAATGGGGACCTATCATCAGGTTTCTTAACTCTTTCCTTACCCCAACCCTCGATCATTTTGCATATCCTAAAGTCTCCAATCGTATCTGAAACTCCCAAAGCCTTGGCTTGGAATGCTAACACAGACATTTTACCCTGAATTGAAACTGGAGCCAATCCTTTACAAGACAGGTACATGCAAAATTGTTGCAAATGTCCCACTGGAACTGGCCAAATCAAGTCCAATTTTCTATTGACCCTAAACTCCCTGAACTCATCACATACCGCCAAGTAACTCCTACGGGTTCGTGGGACAAGTGCAAGGCCTATCGCTCACAATGCTTCCCTCTGCCAATCTGCCATACCTCTTGTGGGAGTACTTCTGGCCACCTGGAATCTCCCGGAGCCAACGCCCTGAACCACGAGATCTGTTAACAGGACAGGGTATCAGCAATGCTATTGTCCAATCCCGGGATGTGCCTAGCATGAACCACTATATTGAATTGCAGGGTACGGAAAACAAAAGCTCTCACTAGGTTCATTACTCGCTCTGATTTAGAAGACATGTTGTTGATGACGTGCACAACTGCTAAGTTGTCTCACCAAAACCTCACTACCGAGTTGGTCCAGTCGTCAGCCTATAGCCATAGGGCTCCCAAAATAGGAAAAAATTCAAGAAAAGTCAGGTCTCTAGTCAAACCTAGGGTCTGCCAGTTGTCTGCCAAGGGGCTTACACACCAGCGATCCTGGTAATAGATGCCAAATCCCGAGGACCCCGCCGAGTCGGTCTGTACCTGAAATTCACTCCTCATACACAATTCTCTTCTCCAAAATGACACACCATTGAAATTACCTAAAACTCGTTGCCATACCCTCAAATCTTGCTTCATGCCTGCTGTAACCCTGGTCCTATGAAATGGTCTGTGCAGACCACTCATGGCGGAACATAGCCTGCACACAAATACCCGACCTGGGGCCACCACCCTGCATGCAAAATTCAAATGACCAACTACTTCCTGTAGCTCCTTCAAGGTAACTTTCTTCAAACCTACTAAATGGGCCAAACGCGACAGAAGTTCATCCAATTTTGACTCCAGTAACCTACAACATTGTTGCTGAGTATCTAACTCTATGCCTAAGACTCTAAGTGTCGTGGCCGGTCCTTCAGTTTTTTCCCAGCTAAGGGGAGTCCTAGCTCCAGAGCCATGGTCTGGGAAGTCTCCATTAGAAACCTACAATTCCCAGAATCCTTTGCTCCACAAAAAAGAAAATCATCTAGGTAATGGGCCGTACTTTGTAGCCCCGCCCTATTATGGAGCTCCCATTCTAAAAAGGAGCTGAAGCGCTCAAATGCAGCACAGGACATTGAGCAGCCCATTGGCAATGCCCTATCGACGTAAAATGCTCCTTCAAATGAAAAACCTAACAGCTCAAAATCCTCCAGGTGCACTGGAAGAATATGGAATGGTGATTTCACATCATACTTGGCCAACTCTGCACCTACACCGCAGGCACGTACCATACTCACTGCCTCATCAAAGGATGTGTAGCGCACAGTGCAAAGCTCTTGTGGAATACTATCATTCACAGAGTCAGTCCCTCAGGGTAGGATAGGTGATGGCTCAATCTAAATTCCCCTGGGGCCTTCTTAGGAACTATTCCCAAAGGGGACACCCGGAGATTCGGTACTGGTGGATTGGGGAAAGGGCCTAACACTCTACCCTCTCTAACTTCCTTATCTATTTTTTCTTTAACGATGACCTCCATTCCTAGTACTGACTTCAAATTCCTGGCAAACATTGCCTTACGTTCGCCTGTAACTGGTATGCGAAAACCAAACTGAAAACCATCAAACAAGTACGCTGCATCGTCCCTCTTTGGGTATCCAGGCAGCAAACGAGCCAATACATCTAACTTGATGGGGCTGGGCCCCTTGTGCCACGCCTGAGGGTCCATCAGGCTTCTTCCCAAAATTCTGGTCCTTACCTCCCACATTGGATGTCTTCCCTTTAAAGCATCTTGAATTGGGGTGCGATCCTCCACAGGTGGAACACTCATCCCTAAAGTGGCAGGGCTTTCTGGAGCAGGACCCTCGTGCATTAAACTCCCAGCAGAGCAGGCGGGGTTGAACCACCTGCCCCGCTACAGCACGGGGTATGTTTACTTGGCCTGGTTTCCTTATAAGCTGACCACTATTTAAACGTTCACCCTGCACCGGGAGTGCTGGCATCATGGTTTGCAGCCAAAGCCCCAGGTGTGGTTCATCCCATCGCATGTTGGCATGAATTGCTGCCCTCATACGGAAATTTTCATCATAGGTCAACCACGTGTGGCCTGGAAAATCCGTATAGGCCCTATAGATTAGGTCTAAATACTGTATCAGTGACAAAGCCCGCCATAGCTGTGCCTTAACTGTGACTCCAAAATATATCAAAAAACCTGGCAGCCAATTGGCCCAAGAGCGATCAGGTTTTTTGCGCCTATGCGTTTCCTTCTCAACCTCGTCTTCTTTCTCAATTTCCTTAGCGTCTACGTTTCTATTCAATAAACCAAAGATGTCTACATAATCGCCCTTTCAGATTTTTTCCTTCATAGCCAGAGTCAAGTGATCGCCCATTGGGAGGGAGTAATCCCTGAAAGGCAATGCCTTAAGAGGAACAGAATTATATCCTGTGTCTGGAACTGAGGGGTAGGGCCAAACTCAAACACCAGCGGCAGGCCCTGCCTGGTTGGAGAAAGATGGTGCCTGGTAAGGAGGCCACCAAGCACCGGGAATCAATCCTTGGTAAGCGCCCAGCGCAGGAGGCCCACCTTGTGTGCCTGTGCCTACTTGCAACCCCACCTGACTGGACCATTGTGAGCTGACCTCTGCCTGGGTGGGCCACTGTGATCCAATCCCCCAAGGCCATACTATTATTGCCCCACCCATGTCCGGTGCAACGGCAAGCTCAACCGGCACACGACTCCCAGCTGCATCCGTGCTTGTGGATGGCAACTCCCCATCAGACCTGGCCTCCGCCGCTGCATCACGTCTCTGGGCTTCTTTCCTTCCCGTGGCTTTGCGCGATCAAGCTGCACGTCCCTCATCGGTTGTACCATCCCATTCTGCTGAACACTGATCACCTGTGGTCCCAACCGGTCCAGGAGCAGTTTCTCTATTACTTTCTAAGGATGCCAGATGTGATAAAAGGTCATCAGCTAAACCTTTAAGCTTTGCTCTTTTATGTGCTTTAGACTCTATTGCCAATCACCTGGGCTGGTCTACTCTGGTTTCTCTCTCTTCATGTTCTGCCCTTTGTCTTTCCAGAGCAGCTATCTTTGTACGTAGCTCCTCCCAGACTGGCCATCCCTCTTCATCAAAAGATGATGACAATGCTGGAGGGGAAGCCCTGCATGCTCTGCGTTTTGCAGGATGCTTTCCCTTGCTCCCCCCGTCCTTTCTTAGGCGGCATACTCCCCTCAAGCTAAACACAATATTAAATGCACTACTGACCCTACCAGAGTGAGGTTAAAAACACCCTCTATATAAGAGGATCTGTCAATCAGTGTGCAACCAACTAGTAATTAAACAATAAATTAACTATTTCCCCACCAATTGTTCCAGTCACAATTTATTTATTTTCTCTATCCTGAATATTTAATACCTAAATCACCCCTCCAATCATGACGTACCACTCCAATAAAAGCAATCCTGACCAGTCTTCCCCTTAACTGCTCCTTTAATTCTTTTTTCTTATTTTTTTAAATTATCCTAGCTATCTATCTGTGGGGGGGAGTAAATCCACTCACTAGCCCCCAAGGCGTTGCCCCCAGCCAGGGGACAAAGTCCCAGGGGCCTACAAGTAGCCCCCAACCACTCTCCCTAATAATCTAAAACAACTAATTAATATTCATAAATTAAAATTAATGCAAATTAAATTAATTTCCCTTTTTTAAAAAAAAGAAACAATAAGCCCTCTGCCAGGGCCAGGCTGGGAATCTTAGGCGATCCCAAACTATTTCAAACGTCGGGGAGTGCCGATGCACCCCCCAACATCGTCCTTTCTATCTCCTCCCTGACGCAGCAAACAATTCCCTCAGTGCGCTGCACAGCCACTGAGGGAACGAAAGCCTCGGAAAGAGGCAGAACACACGGGGGAACGTCCTTTTATGGACGCTCCCCCAACCCCCAGACGAGCGAGCACTTCTTGCGTCTCGCGTCACCTCCCTGGGGGAAGGCAAAGAAGGTCCGCACGGCGACAGGCGCCAGCGGACCTGAAATAGTCAGTTTCTTCCTTTATTTGGACATCTTGAATTTATTATAAAAAAATAAGAACATTAGAGAAAGATTAAAAATTATTATGCCGAAGATACTCAGTAACAAATTTTTTAGCCACAAAATATAGAAAGAGTATAATTATCCTTAATGACTCATAAACTAGGCTGAAAAATATAGGGACTATAAATGGATTTGAAAAATATCTGCTCTTACTCTAGAGATATAAAAAGCCAGCCAGCATACAACATAGACTGATTCCTTCCATTCTCTCCCTTAAATCAACTTATTTTTATACTATTTTATACTATTTCAGACAAAAAATGATTACAAGCATGAAGCATCATTTATTTCTCTAGCCAATGAAATTGTTCACAGGCAAAAAGGCATTCATGGTGAGTATCTATGGCTGTCAGTGGCTGTTAATTATCTGTGTGCCATTCTAGCTATAAGCTAGCTAATATTGCATTTACCTGTTTGTCCTTGCTGATTAACATATTTATTACTATGGCATTTCAAAGCATTTTATTTATTATCAATGTGTCCTTCTGAGCAATGTGTTTTAAGTATCCATTTTCTTTGATTAAACTGGTTGCTAGCTTTGATATCTGTGTCGCCTTGTGATAATAATAAAATGTAAAAGCATTGACTCTATCATTATGAAATATTTGGGAAGTTCACAATCCAATTAAGCCTGCAGTTAGGAGATATCTAGTCACAGATTGTAGCAAACTTTAAAGAAATATTTTCTATTTTTCCCATAGCAATTACATTCTTTAAAAGAACTGTTAGAATGAGTTATCTAAATTAGTAAACTAACTGAGCATTTTTGGCAGCATTTTTTTAAAAACAAGGTCTCTTTTATTGAAATCATTACAGCATCTTAAAGTATGTTTTCTCAGCATCATAGTATTTTGTTTCTCTGTCTTTTAGTGTAGAGAAATAAGTTTATGCAAAATTCCAGTCGCTTGATTCTTTTAATTAGCAAGCATATAAAAATATCATTAAGATATGTGCATGAAAATAATATAAAAGTGTTACCCAAAAGATCACAAAAGTTAAAAAATATCCTCCTTTCTCAAAGACATTTAATGAAAAGATTCTTGGTTATATTAGTGAAAATTATTCACAAAAATGAAAATCATCATTTTGTTTTAGATACATGAAAGATCTCAATTACATTTACACGAACAATTTCCTCTCTTTTTTTGCCATAGGTAAAGGTAAAGGTTCCCCCTGACATTTAGTCCAGTCATGTCCGACTCTAGGGCGTGGTGCTCATCCCTGTTTCCAAGCCATAGAGCCAGCATTTGTCCGAAGACCGTTTCTGTGGTCACGTGGGCAGCATGACTAGACACAGAACACTGTTACCTTCCCACCGTGGTGGTACCTATTTATCTACTTGCATTTTTACATGCTTTCGAACTGCTAGGTTGGCAGGAGCTGGGACAAGTGACGGGAGCTCACTCCGTTGCGTGGATTTGATCTTACGACTGCTGGTCTTCTGACCTTGCAGCACAGAGGCTTCTGCGGTTTAACCCACAGCGCCACCATGTCCCTAATATTTTTGCCATAGCCAAGTAATAATGCACTATGGGGGGGGGGGGGACCCAACCATTTATCTGCCTGTGCCAGAAGGATATTACAAGTTTCCATTCATTATTTTCTTTCCTGTTCCCAAATCTCATCTGAATTTACCTGCTTTTATATTTCTTCATTCATAAAAAGCTGAGGTTATTTCTTTTCCAAGCAGAGCGGTTACAGCTATTAAGACTTTTATCTACTGGCAGTAAATGACAATAGTTATGAGAATTTTGCTACTTTCCGTAGAAGAGTAGTCCCATTTACTAGCTATTTATCTTTATTTCAGTTACAAAGGTTCAAAAAGACCTCACCTGAATCTTCTACAAATAAGCAGTGCCTGTTTCAGTGTGCTTGTCAAATTTGAGTTTGCCCACGCTGGCATATGGTGTATAACTTACTGAGGGTATAGTTTGGATCAGAAAAAAATGCTCGTCCACAAGTGTTTCTACTTAGAATGATCCAGCCTTCCCCTTTAAGAGCAGTTGCATGCCTTTGTAGTCCAACAGTAGTGCATGCATTCTTTTTGGCACTCTAATTGTTTAGCCCAGAGATAGCAGCCTCCAGCAGCTGCAGATTCTGAGGGAGAAATTGAGCAAGAAAGTGGGAGGAGAATAAGGGAAGAAAAGCGGGGAAGAGAAGGGAGAAAAGAGAATGGCACTGACAGAAGGAGAGAAGAGTGATGTAAAAAATGGAACAGAACAATTTCACTTCCCCTGACCCTCCTCAGATGATCAGAGGAAGTACTTAATTGACAGGTGATTGGGCTACAAGGGGTTGTTTGCTGTCTGGAATGGAGGAGTATGACAAATGGCACATTGCTCCTCCCCCCCCCTCACCTCAGCAGACTCTTTGTAGCCCAATCCTCCACATACTTAAAATAGCCAGTCTGGACAGGCCCTTTGTTTTTATTACTCATTGATGCCTAGGCCACTTTTTGTCATTTGTCAAATGTAATTAACATTTGGTGTCCTTTTTTATCCACTTAAACTGATCAGCTAACACAAACTTTTTCAGCTCTTTTCATTCCTCATATCTAATTGGCTTTTTGACTTTTTGAACTCCATTTTATCTGTTACAAGCATTTTTGCTATTTCTTGGTACACTTTGATAATCGACAGACACAATTAATCTCCCCTTCTCTTTTGAGGTTGTTCAGCCTTCTGAAAATTATTTTTTATTTGTTGTTGCGTACTTTGCATATCCATTTGTTAAAAGTTGTTCTTATCTTATTTTGGTAAGTTGCCAAACTCTCCAGGTGGTAATATCTGTAGTGATCAAGGCCATTCACCCATTCACTCTTGTCTCTAGGAGAAAAAAGCTGGGGGAGAGGGTTGGCCAATGCATTTATTCATAACAACTCCAGTTCAAGGTCATTTCAACACTTTTTCTTTTTAGAAAAAAAGTTCTTTTCAAGACACAGTCTTTTGCTTTATATTTCAACATATATTTGGATTCCCAAAGACGTTTGATTTTCTGTTGATTGTCATTTCTATCCTTCTGTTGACAACCCAGAAAGACACCACAGTCAATGGTACTGAAAGGCATTGAGAAATCCAGCAGAACCAATGGGAACACACTTATCCATTCAGTTTCCAACATAGCTAATCCAACAGGGTGACCAAAGATGTATTGAGGCAAACCAAAATTTGGGTAACTAAAGCCATAACTATGTTCAGAGGAACTCATTGAAGAGTTTACTCAACAAATCCCCACTGATTCAATAGGCCTACTGTGGTCATGACTTACTACACTGTGAAACATGATTTCAGCCTGTGAAGGGCCATACTGGGTGTTAGGCATGTTGGAAAATTACTACCTTCTCCTTTAACACTAGGCATCTGTTGGGAACATGCTCTGCACCTGCTACTAAAGGTACAGTTTTTCCCCTGCCTCAGAATCCTTTAAACCAGTGGTCCCCAACCTTGGGCCTCCAGATGTTCTTGGACTACAACTCCCAGAAGCCTTCACCACCACCTCTGCTGGCCAGGATTTCTGGGAGTTGAAGTCCAAGAACATCTGGAGGCCCAAGGTTGGGGACCACTGCTTTAAACCACCTTTTCTTCCTGTTGTTTCCTTTACTAGCTGCATTTCCTCCTTCCTCCGTTTTCTCCTCTCCAAAGACAAACATGTGGAGATGCATATCCATACTATACATATCAAAATAACAAAGCCATGAATTTTAACTAAAAAAACCTCCAAATCTGTTTCATTTAACTAAGAAGTATCCAGATGAACCAAGAGAGTGAGTGAGATGAAGTAGATCTTTCCATGCTTTTCTCTGCAGTAAAAAAGGAATAGCCAGATTCCAAATCCCACAAACAAAGTGACTTACTGGGAGCCACACACCATAACCAGAGATAAAAGGGAGGTGTTCAGAGCCAAAAGAAATCTCACAAAAACTCCTTTCACTTTGAACATATTGAACTCTGATTTTCCTCAAGTTCAGTTCAATCAATTTTACTTTCCTCTATTTGAAATTATTCTTGATGTATCCATTATTGAAATTCATCGCTTAAATTAACTATGTTACATTCATTCATTACACACATTGAATTGATATTGCTTGCTTTGGCAGTCCTACAGCACCTGCAGAGCATCTCCAGGAAGATATACCAGCCTCCTTTACTCAGAGAGTAGCCTCTATGAGGGTGCAACTGCACTATAGAATTAAGTCAGGAGCTGGTTTGGTTTTTTAGAATTTAATTTAACCTTGTGTAGTTTCTGTATCAGTGTGTGCATCCGCAGGGAACAACATTTAGTGCAATGGTAAACTCTGTGTAGATTGGTACATTGACATTTCCATGTTCCAGATCTCCATTTACCCATATTTTTGCTCTGTACCAGAAAGTTCACCCCATTCTTGAGGTGGAGCTTGCTTGCCTTGAGACAGCTGGTACCAGACTCTGCAGCTTTTATTCAGCAAAGCCAGCATCAGCAGCCTAAAACACAGCCCACAACTACTCTAACAGCAGTTTCATCTGTCCTCTGTCCTTTAAGAATCACCATGTCTGGTAAACTGCATTTTTTAAAAAATTAAGTTATGAACTGACATAGCGCTAAATCAATGCAGCACTAAAATAGAAACAGATAAGAAATATAGTATTCCACAGATACTAATTACTCCAACAAAGGCAATCAAACATGCCAATTCAAATAAAGTGAGACCAGAATTAATTCAAAATAAACAACCCCAAGCAGGTGTTAAAAAATAAAATCACGTTTCCTGGCCAAAAAAAAAAAAGCATGCTTAGCCATATGTTGTGTAAGTGGATATTTTTAGTTCAATTTCAATCAAATCCCTCTTAAGTGTTTGATATAACACAGCTGTATGAATGAGAAAACATCCCTCCATTTCTGAGTTCTGTGACAGGGGAATTGGTTGGGTGGGGCTAAGCTCTATGGTGCTGCAAAACATTAGGGAGATGGTAGTTCCCTGAAATGAATCATGTATGGAGCATAATAGGTAGGTAGACTATACTACCCCTAATGCTTTGCAGTGCTTTGTTTGTTTGTTTGTTTGTTTAAAATACTTTTTATCCTGCCTTTCTCCTTAAAGAGAACCCAAGGCTGCATTAAAAATACAATATGCAGAAGCTAAAAAAACGTAGGTATACAACTATTTTAAAAGAATTAAACAAGTGTTACATTAAAAACAATAATAAAATCAATGCTAAAACACATTTAAAACAACAGAGCACAACCATTCATTCATTCATTCATTCAGCCCCATGCAGCCAGCTCCTCTGCTTTGGAAATGGAGAGAGATTTTTTCTCATTTATGTATCAGCCGTAAATTATATCAAACACCTGAGACGGCTTGGGGGCATGCTAAAACCCTCAAATTTCTAGCTGCAGCAATTCCAATAGATTTCTGGGTGTTGTAATTAAAAAACTATGAAAATCCTGTCCCTAAGAACCTCATGACTGAAAAGCCTGTAGCATCCCATTCTTTTTGCGCAGTTCTCCTTATATCAGAATGTCCCATTTCCCCCTCACCTTGACGACTTGCAAATTCTAGTTAGCCAGCTCAAATAATTTATGTATGATATACTGGCAAGTAATACACCCAATTAGTTCTTGACACAGTAAAATTTCCTTGAATGACTTGGTGGGAAGGGGTCTTTATTCTGCTTTGTGTGCCCCTTGTAAAATTTGCACTTTGTGTTTAACCTTTAAAGGCTGAGTGCTATTGCTTGTGACTGTAGCTGTATAGAAGACTGATGGCATATTGTTGTACCTAATGAAATGTAAAATTGCCTTTTGAAATAAACAGAAGAAAATGTTAAATTGTTAGGTTTTTTTTCCTTCTAAGAAAAAAGCAAAATGTTGACTATAGACCTTTCCTCCTCAGGCATAAATGAGAATGTGCTCTGTACAATGGTTTGGCCTTGATTGCAATTGTTGGCATCAGTTGGGTGTCTCTTATTCTTCTATGCAAACAGGAAAAGTACTTTCATTCTTAGCAGAAAATTTTGCTTCCTCAAACTTGGTTTAGCAATAAATATATTTGGTTTACTGAAAGCGAAGAAATATTCCCAACCCAGACTGAGCTTCAAATGGCAAATACATAGACTATCAATAATAATACAATAGCAGAGTGAAGTTTGGGTATCAGATTTGGCTATGAGACTCCATACTGCATGTGTCCAGTCCATTCCTGAAGAAGTTATGGAGAGTTGGAGAATGATGGTAACCATTTCTAAACATTGTGAGTGAGGGACATCACTCATACAATGCACAATCAGGTTTGGCTTTGCAGTATCCTCATGGCAGTACTGAAAAAGAAGCACCACCACTCAGTTTTGCATCAAGGCTACTGTATCTTTGCAAATCATGGCTGACTGAGATCAATAATACAGCATAGTATGGGTCAGGTTTTTAAAACTTGAATGCAATAAGAAAAGGCATTTTACAATAATTGTATGGGAGAACAGCTGGTTAAGTTCATTTAAAATTTTTGCAAAGAGAACATGAACTATTTTTACATTCTTGATTGCTGTGGTATGGATTCATATGCTACGGGGTGTAAGATAAGAAAATATATGTGCAGAGTAAACAAAAGATTTTCATTACTTGCCCTAGACCAATTTAATAGAATGTATAAAGTCAGAATCCATGGAGGATCTTGAAATTTCTTTTTCCAATAACACGTTTTCCCATTAACATGTAAGCTGTCATTGCTTCAAAATTGTATATCGGAGCACATCTTTTGTTTACTCACCCTAGGTTTTGGATGACTTATATTCTGGGGAAAAAAATCTATTGAGATGAAATTGTCTGCTCTAGAAATGAGGTATGTCAGAAGTTTAAATATTGCCAGTCCTATCTTTATCTCTTCAGAAGTATGTCCTACTGCATTTAATGTGGCTTACTCTTGAGTAAGAGTTCTAAGATGGAAACCTGCAAATAATGAATAAGTATCACACAATTCTTTCATTATTTGGTTTTCATTTTAATGTTTCATAAATATGTACTGTATACTGCAGACAGAGAAAGAGAGAGAATGGAAAGGGATAAACAAAGAATAATTTCTAGTATTGTGTTGTGTAGGTTTTTTAAATCTTCAGAATTTGTATGGTTAGAATCACAGAGTCATAAAATTTTAGAGTTAGAAAGAAACCCAAAGGTCATCAAGCCCAGCTCCCAGCTGATGCAAGAAATCCACAGCTGCAACTGTTGGAGGAATTTGATTATTTCCTTTCTAGTGCAGAGAAACGCACGAAGTCTCACTCCTTCCCTTGGAAGAATTAAAAATAACCAGCATTGATTGATTGATTGATTGATTGAAAATATGTAATATATTAGGTAAATAATTTTTATCTACTATGCATATAGTGTGGAGTTTCATCAGCACGTGTCTGTTATCAGCCAGCAGAAAATGGAGAAGAGGGGAAAATCAGCTGACAATGAAAAGAATAGGAAGAATGGGGTAGTCTCAAGGATTCTGATATGAGGGGGAAACTCTAGGTTTGGTAGCAAGTACAGAACATGTTCTCCATAGACATCCAATGCTAAAGGAGAAGCATGCAAGATTGTATTTTTTGATCAAGAAGAAGCCTAACAGATGACCATCCAGCCTTTGTCCAAGTATCTCCTTAGTTCACCACATTTTCATTTTGTCTATTCCACTGTTGAACAGTTCCTACTGTGAGGAAGTCCTTCTTAAAGTTAAAATTTCTTTTCATGTAATTTGTATACATCAACTGAGATTCTACCATCAGGAACCACAGAAAACAAGCTTGCTCCTTCTTTCATGTGATAGCAATTCAAACACTAGAAGATGGCTATTATAACAGCTCTCAGACTTTTCTTCCCTTCTTCATTTCATTTATGAAGGTGATGAACAACACCAGGCCCAGAACATAACCCTGCACCAAAACACTTCACTTCTCCACAGGAAGATGAAGCACAGTTGGTGAGCAATCATTGAATATGGCCTGTCAATAAGGTCCCCAGTTCTGGCCCGCCTACACTGGCTACCTGTTGCATCCCAGGTCAGATACAAGGTCTTGATGATCACTTATAAAGCTCTTCACAGTTTGGGACCACATTACCTTTCAGAGCTCCTTTTCCCCAGGGTCATCTACCCACTCCACTAGGTCCTCCCAGTCAATGCTTCTCCAGGTAGCCACTCCACAGGAGGCCAGAAAATCATCCACCAGAAGTAGGACCTTCTTTGCTGTGGCACCAACACTCTGGAACCAACTCTTGGTGGAGCTGTGCTTGGCTCCCTCCCTCCCAATATTTAAAAGGCTTCTGAAAACATTGCTTTTCAGTGAGGCCTTTCTTGGCAACCCTGCCTGATGTGGGTCCCCCCCCCCCCCCCGTTTATTGCTTGTTTATATGCTTCACGTTCCACACTCTATTTGCACATCCTGCTTCTTGGAGTTTTTGTAATTTTTTATGTATCTGTTTCATTTATATATGATTGTTGTGTTTTCATCTCATTGTAAATTGCCTATAATAGTGCATCACACTAATGGAACAGTATTAAAATGTAAGAAATAAATAAATACAAGTCCACTTAACAATAGCATTATCATCCCTGCATTTTACCAGCTATGCCACAAAAATGTCATGGGGAAACTTTTTCAACACCCTGCTGAAATCAAGATATGCTATATCCATAATGTTTCTTTGACAGGTGTCCTCATCCTGAAGTCTCTCCATACTGACAGCTCCAATATCTACACCCAGCCTTTTCATAATTTTTCAGGAATATTTTGTGTAAACAAATGATCTAAAGTTTCATTTGAAAATAATGTTTATCTATCCCATCCTGGTGTTTTTCTAAAGAAGCATTTTTCCTACTAATGTTCAAAACATGTTAAAGCGTGTTCCCACACATTAATTTGTTCATTTAGTTCAATACTCCTACTCAATATTATTATTTTCCTGTGCTACTGCCTTCTTGAAAGAAAAATGAGTTCCAAGAGCAATAGAGTCCTCACCTTTTTTGGGCGAGTTAATTCTTCTGCAAATTTTATGTTGCAGGGACTACCGTGTACAGCTACAAGACATCCATCTTGGGTGCTTCCCATGAGAGTATTATGTTGCATTTGTAGGCTTTCAAGTGGTTTCTGATGAAGTTGATTGACCTTTAGGGCTCATTCCGACATCTGCCTTGTTAAATCCTCAATCTTCCACTGTGACAGGCCATTTCTCTCCTTTTCCCGGAACACATCTCAAAATGGTTTAGTGGCATATCTAGCACACCAGTGATGCACTGCCAATACTTTTAACAGCCCCTAGCTTCCCTCCACCCCAAAATAAATTCTCGCTTAGCCTGTGATGAATCCCAAGTACAAGGTTGAACTTACGTGACAGAAAGTGCTAGTAGCATCTATTCATTTCTCTTTCCATTTAAACAGAATTGCTTTTTGAGGAAACTACATCTGCAGAGTTAGATTCAGCTATACCATGCTAGAAATATTTAGAATCTGAACATGCCCATCATACCTGGCACATTAAAAAAAAAAGCATGCTGGGACTGGAAACCAATCCGTCAGATGTCCTTTACCAACCATAATATTTCCTCCTGTGAGTTATTCCAAGCCATCCCCACATCAGAGGTATTGTATTCCAAAAAGAGAGAGGGAGACCTAAACTCCGCTACAAATAATGGAACAAGTAATCAGAAAAGGTGTAAGTCCTGCCTGATAGAAATCATATCTGTAGAAGAAAAATAAAGATCTTCAGAAGAGGCAAGAAATGCCATCTGCCTTGAGTATGCTTCAGCGTATCAATAAGAGCCCTCTAGAAGCAAACATGCATATCCTGTTGCACATCCTATATACCCACTCAATGCCATACAGAAAGACATATCTCTTATAGGCCTGATAGAATGTGTTAATCGAATAACCACTTAGGGTCCTCAGCAAGATTTCCAGCTTGCCCAGTACTGTATAAATAAAGATTTCTAGAAAATGATAGGTCAGTCTGATAACACAGAAAGAAATGTGAGTTATTTGTATATTCAAAGCATGAGTGGCTTTCATAGGAAAAACGAGTCATCACAAAAGAGGAAGGTTTTTCCTCTAGACATCCCTCAAGGGCTCTCCATCAAATACAATTATCTGGTCCTTCAGGAACAACTCAGCCTTAAGATTTTGACTATAAAGAGCAAGGAAGCAAGGCATTCTGCCTTTAGGACCTACAGTTTCTAGAGATAATGATTTTATGTTTTTTCTAAAGGTTTGTGAAAAAGACATTACTCTGCACTCATGTTAACTAGAAAGAATATAATCTAACTACTGCCTATCAGTTGTTCTTCAGAGTTCACAAATGGTTGCCACAACAAATAAACAAGTTAAATGTGATTAATTTTTATAAGACGGTTTCATTTATCTCTCCGGATAGGTAGTGAGAATTCACATTGTACTAGACTTTAAAACATGAAGAGGTTTATCACCTCAACAATTCTGCTTTGTAAATTATGGATAATCCCAAGAAAAGAAATGCCACAGGTTCTCATGTTAAGAAATCAGAACTCAAGTTTTAATATATATTTTTAAAATATAATAAACAGTAGGGTCATGCATTGACTTCAGGCAAAGCCCAAAATCTTAGTCAAATTAGACTGCTTTGAACAATTTTGGTGGTTTCCAAAGTGAAGCAACCTTTCACAGAAAACAACTAAAACTGAAGCTGAACTTACATGAAGCCTCATTAGCACTCAATTCATCAGAAAAGCACTTTGAAGGGAAACTGTGTCCACAAAAATTTGAAGAACAAGGGGAAGGAAGATATTGAGTGATTGACAGGTCCAACTTCTAAGCTTGAGGTACATTTTACCAGAGACTCTTCAATCAGTGTGCTTGGTGGCTGAGATTGTAACTTGGATAAATTACAGTGGCTTTCTAGTTCTTTGATCAATTGTTAAGCAGCTGGCAGCAAGTATTTGGCTATTGGGCGAAGAAGTGGTCCAGGTTCTAAATCTGCTTTAGTATTACTTTTTTCCCCCTTCTACTTCTATTTTGATCAATTCTTCAAGACTTTTCCTACAGTCCCAGGACAAAACTGTCTCAAGAACGCTGGTTTTCAACTTATAGATTTTTAAATGTTTTTAAACTGTTTGTAAACTTGGTTTTTTAAATCCTAACATGTGTTTAATTGTTTTTTAAATGTGATGTTTATGCCATATTTTAAAGTCTCTTGTTTGAACACAGATTTAAGCCACCTTGGGTCCCCTATGGAGAGAAAGGTGCTATATGAATGATATAAGTAAATAAAATACAGTAAAATAAAATAAATGCAATTATTCATGGTTACAATAGAGCTGGAAGAGACCCAAAGAGTCACTGAGTCCAACCAACACTGCCAAAACAGGAAATCCACATCTCTGGAAAGTGTCTCCGGAAAGTGTCCATCTCTATTTTCTATGACTGAAAGCTCTGAAACCAAACTCCTTGTTCAAAGAGTCATGTGCCTAACTGAAGGATATGTGTGGCTCTAGGGCAGTGGTTCCCAACCTTGGGTCTCCAGATGTTCTTGGATTAAGACTCCCAGACGTTTTTGCCACCAGCTCTGCTGGCCAGGATTTCTGGGAGTTGTAGTTGAAGAAGATGTGGGAACCCAAGGTTGGGAACCATTTCTCTAGGGTATAGAAGAGGCCACACACTTTTTCTGCCAGACTAAAACTAAGAGCAAAACACCTTCTCCTCCCCCATTTTTTATTACTTTTTTCACAGAATTACTCTTCCCAGTGATGAATTTCATGTGGGCTCAATTTCATTTTTCATGGAGTGAGAGATGTAACTATAAGTGAGGAAGTCACAAACTTCAGTCAGCTTTTCTGAACCAAACCAGGACTCTGTTCTTCCATTTAGTTAATTGTACTGCATCGGTAAGCAATTCATCACAACAGACTAAACTTAAAAATAATAGCAACTATGTGAGGGAGGAGATCAGGGGCAAACTAATCCTCTTGGTGTCCCTTTGGCTGTGCCTTTGTTGACCCCCAATATAGGTATCAGGGAAATGAGGAAGAAACTTCACTGGCTTTCTGTCTTTACAGAGCATGTCAAAAGGGCAATAGAAACAATCTATAAAGCATTCACATTGCACTTAGACAACTTGATTACATCTGTGAAAGAAATGATAGGAACATGTATAAAATTTCATTCCATAGTTAAAGGAAACCAGAATTTATGAGGAGATGAAGAGAGACTTTAGAGACATCTTGACCAAGGGCTCTCTTTCTGTCATTGCTTTAAAATTACATTACTCAGCTGAGGCTTGTTGGTTAACAATCAGGCTTGTGCCTCAACGTACGTAGTATAATTACCTTAGCACGATGATTCAATTCAAGAGACAGTAGTATGTTAGCAATAGAGACCTCAACTTAACAAAATATGTGTATGTTCATGTCATCTGTATACCAACAGGGATTAATAAATAAGTTAGAACAACAACAGATGTATACAAATGATATTCCTTCCCATCCCCAACAAATCCAATATCATTTCCATTATTTCTCCAGACTCCCATTTTGAATTCAAAGCCATTTACCTGAAGTTCAGATGTTGTCAGTGTGATTTAGTTTCAGTTTTATGGCAACTGTGGGTCTCTAATAAGTATGCTCCTTTCATTGATTTTGTTCCCCTTCAGCTGCTGCTGTAAATGTAATTGAATTTTGGGGAGGGGGGTTCCCCCTCTCTGACCTAACTTCTTTACTGACAAGGGAGCAATCAGTAGAGTGTCCTATGAGTTTTATGTATCCTATTACTAAGAATTACAGTTCATCCTAGACATATTCTTCTATGAACACATTTAAAGTTACCAAGACAGAAACAGCTAATGTGATATTATTATTACTATAGTGTAACTTAATTTTTCCATCTAGACTTTGTCAGCTTTATCAGATTCTCACGTGAACAAAGTCAGACGGGATTCTAATATGCAAATAAAATGTGTGTGTGTATGGATGTATGCAGGTTAACTACTGATAAGCCGTTCTTTCATCCAGCTCTTGAAAAATCCCAAGACATTCCAAATATAAATTGTATTAAGCTCTTATTTCACTCTCCTCAGACAGTGCAGGGATAAACTCAGGGTGATAAACTCAGTCTGGAAAAAAAATGTGCTCAGGAGTCAGAGACTGGGTGGGGAAAGGGATTTCATTCACATTGAAGACAGTAAGCAGAGGCCAGATTGATTGCTCAAAGAAATATAGATATGAAGAATCTGTATTTTAGGTCCTTCTCCATTTTATAAATAAAAACTATGTGATGTTGAACTGATTCCACAATCCTTTCTGTATACTTTTCTAGATGCAGAGTACTCAAGAGTGATTTGGCATATATATATTCATAGAGTTGGATCATGTACAATGTCCTCAATAGTGTTGCAAGTGTAGAACTGTGTGTAGTATCAGCTGAAATCCTGTTTTTCGCAACGCTGACATGGCTTCATGTTGCTCAAACAGAGATGTGCAACAGGATTTTACCTTATGTTTGCCATGAGGACCTTTTTTTTGTGGAAAGGTGGAATACAAATAAATTAATAAGCACACAAACAGAACTCCCTTTGTTCAAGGAAAGAATTTCATAGGCATACAATAGGGATGTAAATCCTTGAACGTGAAGATAAGAAACCACATACTTATGGCTTGCTGAGATAGTTTCTGTTGGTTTCAACAAGGATATCTGCATTTGTAAGAACAATTTTTGAGCAAATAGTACAACTAATGCAAATGTGAAAAACTACAACTGCTGTATTGTTTTGACTTTTAAGCTTTTAAAGTAGGTGTGTTATTTGTATCTTTTTGATAATCAGCTAGTTCTTCTGTATTTTCCTGTATGTGTGCCTTGCTTATGAAGGGAGAAGGGAAACAATGCAGAGACATATTTTTTTCAAGTTGTGGATATCCTCGTGGTGGGAAAAAGAGAGCTCCTTGTCTCACTCTCATATTGGAGATGAGGAATCTCATGAAACTTGAAAATTCCTCCTTATGGTATCTTCTTGTATGAAAGTTGCATTGAGAGCAAGGAATTTATTGAGCATTCTTTACATAACAGTCGAACACCCATAGACTGCTTTTAGACTTTCAAATGAAGACAAATAGATGAAGAGAAACTGTTGTGATCTTTCTCTCTCTGTCTGTCTCTGTCTCTCTCACACACACACAATGCAGACAGACACACACAGACACACTCATGCATACACACAAAGCCAATATAGGACTGATCACCAATTGCACTGAATATGCTTAGAGGAGAATGGGATAAAACCATGCTTGTGTCAACGTTCACAATCCCATGGCAGGTTGTGTTTAGCCAAGTGCAGTTCCAGCTAGAGTGAGGTAGCCACTCCAGTGTGCTGCCTTGTTATTTTATTCTTTGTTTTTTTGTTTTTGTGGATTTCACCCAATTACACTCTGCCTGGCCTGACACAATTTGCATCCTGAAGTCTTCACACTGATGGATAGCTGTGCAGCTGTGTAAGATAAATGTGCACAAAACAGTACTTAGGCATACTTTGATCAACGGAAGATTCAAACATGAGCACAATTCAAAACATGTACACAAAGATACACATTTGAAAAGTACAATGAAAAAAAATCAAACTGATTGCATCCTCTTAAAAGTGAACAAATGATGGTAATGCCTGGCATGGAGGAGTAGAAAGAGAAAAGATCTGTGGATACAGACTTAATAGATATGGGTATTCCTAGTTATAGTTCATCTTCAGACCTTCATAATTTCTTCTCAGACCTTCATAATCTGCTCAGGGAATTCAAGGATAGAGGGGACAGTTTCAGAGTGCATGTCTTTCCTCCCTGTTCATAGCTTTTGAATATCTAGAGCAAGTTTCTCTATGTGTACAATAACCACATTTTGTCTTTGTAGAGGCTGCTTCACAGGTATTGCTGAATGCAGGTAGGAGGTGGAGCAGGGATAATCAATTGTTTTTGTGCCCATTCAGTTTAACACCTGATCAGCTGTTCTCTGTGCACTTTATTTGTTTCTGCGAGAAACAAATTTGTTTCAGCGAGAAACAAATTTGTTTCAGCGAGAAACAAATAAATGTAAGACCCCTTGATGAGGGGGCTGTAGCCGGGTTTTTACAGAAAGAGAAGTTGCACAATTATTATGTAAATATAACAAAGATAATTCTTCCAAAGAGTTCTTAATTTTTTTTTTATCACACCATTGTTCAGTGGGATTATAATAATGCAAGGGAATGATCTTTTTGCTTTCATGAAGCAGTGAATGAAAAGGAATCCAGGAGATTTTTGTCAATGGAATATAAGCAATGTTTTTTTCTACTGCACAATAGCTGGATTATTCTTTCATGGGTTGTTGAGATTTTTACAATAAGGGAGTATTAGTATGCTGATTTGAGGCCAGGTTTCCTTTAGATCCTGCAGTTAATTAGAATTTTCACTGCTTGAAGACCTACCTTTGGCTTTTCAGTCTGTGCTTCCCAGCGAGAGGATGTTATCCTTGATATGAAAACTAACAGATTTGGCAGTTGTTATCCAAGACCAAAGAAAGCTTCATTTCCAAAATCCTCATACTTCATGGCATAGAATCACAGTGATAACACACTGAGTCACAATCCCATTTCTTCCACACAATAGCTGTCAAACCCAGGGGAACAGAGATCTGGAATTTTTAGATGAATAGACACAATACAAAGTGTTTAGAAAACAAACTGTAGCCAGAAAGTATGTTAACACCAATTAGTAAATGATCCCTTTGGTATCAGTTTAAAGCAAAATGCATATTGTGCTTTATTACAGCTCCTGTCTGAAGTTCAATGGGAAAGGGCAAATAAAGTAGTGAATTAATTTCAGACTTCAAAACACAAAACAAAACACACACAAAAATGAAGCACTTTCTGAAAGCACATAACACGTATTGTAGCTATTTCTCAGACAGGCAACTGAAGCTTGATTTGCAGAGGCTACTGGCTGCAACGGTGACCATTCGAAAATAAAAACACGTCATTATTGGCTATAGGGTAATCCATTCCATGTTTGCACTGGGCATGTATAACTTCCCGTTTCCTTCATGTTGAGTGGTGTATGAGTGGTAGGGCACTCAAAGGGTTAGGAATATGAATAAATGCCAGCCTTGATCAGGCTGAATCGGACAAAGGCATTTCTTTTTCCTCTATAAGGTGAGCTGAGGAAACCAGGAGTAAACAGCTCTGGCATTAGTAGCTGACTTGGCTTGATAATGGCATGATACTTTGTGGCATAGGCTAATAACTGCTAATTTATCACATTTCGTTGTGAGCGGGCAGTCATTCAGGCATGAACATGGTTATAGATGCTATATATTATTATACTTCATACTTCTTATTTCTCAGCATTGCTGGTACATGGATTCGAGCCTGAACATTAGCATTCAAGTCCTAAACATTTGCAGGTAAGACAGCATATTTGCAAAAACATTGATTTTTGAAATTTTGGGAAGCAAATTAGCAGCAATTGTTTAAACTGGTAACCACAGATGTTGTCATGGCTCTGGTCGCTTCAATAAGTATGGGAAGGAAGATGGCCTGATCCTGCTTCCATATTCTTCTAATTCCTTGTCACTGCTCTTGCAATTGTTGTGCTTTCTGTACTTTTGAGATTGCTCATTGATGGAGTACTAAAAACCTCTATGCTTTTGTTTGTTGCTTGTCCAGAAGTATAATATTTGGCTTATTAAAATCTACTATTCTATCAGTTATCACTTGCTTGTTCTACTATAGCAGCGATGGCGAACCTATGGCACGCGTGCCACAGCTGGCATGCGGAGCCCTTTCTGCTGGCACGTGAGCCATAAGGCGCCGGATTGCTACTCCCCCCTGGTGCTTCAGCAGGCAGATCTGGAGCAGCTGGCACTGGCGACGGATCCAGAGTGGGGTCTCGAGGCACCTCCATGCCCAGGATTCCCCCTTCTGCCGCCACTTCTGGTTCCACCACCGCCACTTCTGGTTCCGCTGCTGCCACGCCGCCCACTGTTGTTTTTTTTTTAACACTTTGGGCACGCAAGCCCAAAAAGGTTCACCACCACTGTACTATAGTATTGTGGTTTCATTTTCTGCAACTGGAGGTGGCTGGAATTTTCAACATGGAGGAAAAGGTGTGAGTTATCCGTAATATTTAGCCAACTGCTGAAAAATGATCTTTGCAAAGGTTACACCTACACACACAAAAATTGCTCACAATCCAATTTAGATTTGAAATTATGCTACAAAAATATGTCTTTTTGTTGTTTCTTTTAAAATATTATTTACTGCAACAGATATAGTTTCTTATTCCAAGTAAATTGTTTATATCATCAGGGTAGCAGATGCATGCTCCAACCTATTCCTATAGTCATCACGATTAGATGGTTTAAATAGCTTTAATAGCTAAACTGCACTAATTCAGATTATTTCCTTCTTTTTGATGAGGACTGGCAAATAGTGTTTCCTTTTAGTTTTGGTCTAACACATCAGGAACGTAGAAGTGGTTATATAGCAGAAAGTAGCAGAAAGAAGAGGAGAACTGTTAGTTGTATGTTTCTCAACAACATGATACAACCTGGGCAACTGCAAATCTCCTATTAGTGTAAAGCTGCAGTAATTACCTGGACTTCCCAGATTTAACACAGTGACTAAAATCCTGTTGCTTAGTGTATTAAATCACACTAGAGTAGGCCCATTGAATCAGGTATCTCCACCTGTGGGGGGATATTCGTATTCGCATACGAATATGAATACCCCCATCTCTAGACAAAACTGTTATGGCACTTTCAAGACTAACTGGTATATTTTAATGTGAGATTTTGTGGTGAGGTCCATCTTCTTTGATATATTAAAATATATATCAGTTAGTCTTTAAGGTGCCACAACATTTTTGCCTTGTTTCATTTTTTTTGTTTTGTTTTTGCTTGATATGCTAGCACATACTAACATAACTACGTTTTCTAAAATTACTGATGTTCTTTGATGTCTGCTGCCCAAAACAGCGTGGAGTTGTGGTAAATGCATGTTCATTTATGACTGTGCTTGCCTTATCACCATATTTATACTCTGTGTTCTCACTAAAACCCAAACAATTTTCCTCTCTTATTTCACTGGATAAGCAAGCAGCTGTGGGACTTATCAGCTCCCTGGGCTACTAAGTACCCTTGCCACTGGCTAGGAATGGGATCTGTAGGGGGTGTCAGGTGAAAGTCATTCATATTTATGTCACTAGATGGTGCTCCAGTATAATGAAAGATCTACAAAGATGTACAAACAAAAAACTGATGAAAATGTTTACGATTTGGAAAGCAAAACACTGAATATTACAAGAATCTTGAAGAAGTTCTAGGTTTACCCTTTAAGGAATTAATAGAAGAAATAGAAATAGATAAAGAAATTCCCACTTCATGGAAAGAAGCAATAATTTCAGTGATACATAAAGAAGGTACAGATCAATCAGAAATCCAAAACTATAGACCAATTTCGTTATTGAATGTAGATTATAAAATTTTTGCATCAATATTAGCAAACAGATTGAAAAAAGTTTTGGTGCAGATCATTCATCAGGACCAATCAGGATTCTTACCAAAAAGACAAATGAAAAACAATATCAGGATAGTATTGAATGTCTTGGAATACTATGAAGCCCACCCTGAAAAACAGATGGCATTAATATTTTTCTATGCAGAGAAGGCCGTTGACAATATGAACTGGAATTTTTTGCTGACACAGTTGCAATTAATGGAAGCTGGAGAGAAGTTTATAGGAGAAATTAAAGCAATATATTCTAAACAAGAAGCAAGAATAAAAGTGAATGGAGAGCTGACAGAAACAATTCAAATTGAAAAAGGCACAAAGCAAGGATGCCCGCTGTCCCCCCTACTGTTTATTCTCATGTTGGAAGTCCTGAACCAACAAATCAGAGAGGATAAGAGAATCAAAGGTTTAAAGGTTAAAGGAGAAGATTTCAAAATTCAAGCCTATGCTGATGATTTAGTAATAATCTTAGAAGAACCTATGATGTCAATAGAAACATTAGTAGAGACAATAACTGAATATGGATGTATGTCAGGTCTTAAAATAAATAAACAAAAAACAAAAATTCTGATGAAAAATATGACAAAAGAAGAAAAAGAAGAATTACGAAAACAGTCCAGATGTCAAGAAATGTGTAAGGTTAGGTACTTAGGAATTAATACGACAAAAAAAAAAACAAGTACATTAATAAAGGACAATTATACGGAAGTAATGAAAGAAATCAAAGTAGATTTGCAGAAATGGTCTAAACTCCAATTATCCCTCATGGGTAGAATAGCCGCAATAAAAATGAATATATTACCAAAGCTAGTTTTCCTCTTTCAGACAATTCCAATATTATTAAAACAAGATTTTTTAAAAAGAACTGAATAAGATAATGACCAAGTATGTTTGGGATGGGGAAAAACAAGAATAAAACTTAAGGCTCTTCAGGACAATAAACAAAGAGGAGGGTTTGGCCTACCAGACTGGATGAATTATTACAGAGCAGCAGCTCTGTCCTGGGTGAGGGAATGGGTTATTCTACAAAATGGGAGACTTTTAAAAATTGAGGGGCATGATTTAAGGCTAGGCTGGCGTGCCTACCTATGGTACCAAGATGATAAGCAATGCAAAACATTTAATTTACATTTGATCAGGAGAGCTCTGTTATGGGTTTGGAAGACAGTTAAGGCACAACATTATAGAAAGATACCATTATGGGTAGCTCCATTAGAAGCGTTCTCTGATCCAGAAAGAACATCTCAAGGGACAAACGGGAGATATGCCGAGATATTAGATAGTGATTTTAATCTAAAGAACAAAGATGAACTGGCAGAACAAGGTACAGTGGTGCCTCGATTTACAACCATAATCTGTTCCAGAAGATGGTCGTAAGTCAAAATGGTTGTAAGTTGAATCAGCATTTCCCATTGAAATGCATTGAAACCCGATTAATCCATTCCGGCTGTTTTTGGTTGTATCTAGAGGTGCCGGTTGCAAGTCGAAGCATTCGTTCCCATAGGAACGAATGCAAAAGCGGTTAATCTGTCCTCTACCACTAGGGGGAGAATTTTTCTTCTTTTAACCTAAGATGACTTAGGTTAAAAAAAAAGGGCAGGAAAGGAGGGAGGGAGGGAGGGAACAATGGGGAAAAGAGGAAAGAAAGAAGGTCATCACTGGGGCACACAGACCCCCTCAGACAAAGGTTTGTGCTGTTAAGCACAAAAAGAGAGAAGATAGAGAGAGAGAAGATAATGGGGGGGGGGAGTTTGGAGTCTAAAACACCTTTTAAATCAAACACTTTTTAAACCAAACACATTTAAAACCAAACACCTTTTAAACCAAACCAAACACCTTTTAAACAAAAAAACTTTGGAGTCTAAACTCCATTTTACAGCATGCCAGCCACCACAGACCCTTGCAGAAAATGGTCTGATTTTAAAACAAAAAAAACGTTGGAGTCTAAACTCCATTTTACAGCATGCCAGCCACCACAGACCCTTGCAGAAAATGTTCTGATTTTAAAACAAAAAAACTTTGGAGTCTAAACTCCATTTTACAGCATGCCAGCCACCACAGATCCTTGCAGAAAATTTTCTGATTTTAAAACAAAAAGACTTTGGAGTCACATTTTAAACCCACACATTTTAAAACAAAAGAGAGGTCACAGTACACAAACCCTAGGAGCCACAGAATGCAAAAATAAATAAATAAATTTTACATTTTAAAATTACAGTCTAATTTTCACATTTAATTTAAATTTAATATTACAGTCTACTTTTCACATTTTAAATCCACACTGCAAGACCCATCAGAGCACAGAAACATAACCCCCACACACACCTATCCCAAACCCAAGCTGCAAAAACCCTGTACAGTAAATACAGTGTACTCACCCAGAACAGGCAGTCTCTCTGTTTTAAAAAAGAAAGTCAAAAATCCAAAAAGCAAAAATTAAAAAAAAAGCCACAAAAAAAATACAGTACGTGCAGTACAGTACCAGGTGGTACAGTACCAGGCAGTACCAGGTAGTACCAGGCAGTCTGAAGTCTCTCTCCATATCCACACTCTCTAACCGCTGGGGCAAACGAGGTACAGACAAGCAGCCTCTTCGCTGACCAACGGTTAACTGAAAGTTCAAATTTCCCGCTTTCCCCACCTTCCCCGCGGTTTTTTTTCTGTTCGTAAGTCGAAGCTCCGGTCGCAAGTCAAAGCAAAATTTTGTGACCGGAGCTGTTCGTAAGTCTAAATGGTCGTAAGGAGGGACGTTCGTAAGTCGAGGCACCACTGTATTATCTTAGATTGGTGGTCGATAAACTTGTTGAAATCAAGATATGTAAAAGATAAAGCTACAGGGTTTCAGAAAGACAAAATATCTTTAGATAAGGGGTTGCTGGACTCAGAGGAAAAATTGATTAAAGGTTTATATAATACTTTAATGGAGCAAAAAATGGAAGATGAAATTGTGAAGGATTGCATGGTAAAATGGGCTCAAAATATGGGTCATAATATAGAACTAAGTGCCTGGTGACAAATTTGGGAACGAAATATTAAAATGACTAAATCTATAAATCTAAACGAAAATATATACAAAATGTTTTACAGATGGTATGTAACACCAGAGAAATTAACAAAATTCTAACACTTATTAGAAACATTGTATAAAAATGTTTCTAATAAGTGTTAGAAATGTGAAAAGAAAGTAGGGAGCCTCTATCATATGTGGTGGATGTGCAGTAGGGCCAAGGACTTTTGGAAAATGATTCATGAAATGATAGAGAAAATTTTAGGGGTTAAAATTGCTTTGACACCAGAAATTTTCTTATTGAATATATTACCAGCTACACTCGAAAAAAACAAGACTTACTTGACCTTACACCTGATAACTGCAGCTAGAATTGTATATGCCAGTAAGTGGAAGACTACAAAGGTGCCGACAAAGAAGGAATTTATTGAGAAGATTTTGGAACTAGCAGAAATGGATATTTTGACAGATACACTAAATGATAGACTGGATAATAATAAAATGGGAACCTCTTTATACCTGGATGAAATCTACACCGATTTAAGTAGAATAGATTAGATTAATATTATGTTAGAGAGTATAAAACAAGATGAAATGAATGGAACATATTGTAATAAATCACTCTGGTTGCAACGGATAGAAAAGTAGAAAAAATACAATAAAAATATTTATTAAAAAAAAAAAGCAAAACAAACAGGCAGTTGCCAAGAATCATTATGATTTCAGTGACTTCACTCGACTGGAGCTGGTTCATTGTTTTGGAACGCTTACAGTAATTTTTTCATGCTGCAAGTTTAAAAGTACTTTCTCTTTAGGGCAAATTTAAGGCAATTTTCTTCAACCTCTATAATTTTTCAAATACTTGTAAACAAAGTATCAAATCTCAACAGGCCCATTGTAATAAATGGAGGCTTGCTGGATAGCTCAGTTGAAAGCAGTTGGCTTTTGACTGGTGGTGATTCAAGACCCACAAGTATCTGGCTGGGGAGCCAGAGGTTGGGAGTTTGATTCCCCACTATGCCTCCTGCAAGTAGAGCCAGCCTGTGTGGCTTTGGGCAAGCTGCACAGTGCCAGGGCACCCTCAGAAGAAGAGAATGGTAAAGCATTTCTGAGTATTTTCTACCTAGAAAACTACATAAATGGTTGCCATAAGTTGGAATTGACTTGATGGCACACAGTTATTAAATAATAAATTGAGAGGCTTCAGAACATGAAGCAAGGAGAAACTCTATCTTGATTCCAAGGTGAAGACTGATACCAACTTAAGCCAAGGCAGATTATTATCTAAGGGGTCCAATGCAACATTACTATCCATGTTTCATGGTGATTCTTCTTCTTTTCCCTTTTCCTTCTTTCTCCCCTCTTCATCTTCTTCTTCCTCAGCAAAACTTTGCTGTTGACTGGTTACATAGCAGTTGCCTTTAAAGTGGTAATTCAAGACCCACTAGTAATTCATTTTCTGGTTGACTTCTGGTTCCATTGGTGTCACTTCTCTTCCTTTTATCTTTAAGGGGTTTTTTTAAGTTTAGTTGTGTTTTGTTCAAGTTTCTCCTTTGAGTAAAAAAAAAGATCAGGTGAGGGGAGAAGCAAAGATTATATGAGTGGGAGAGATGAGAATGACCAGCATTCCAGTAGAAAGATGTAACAGTTTGCAGGATGGGATGAGATGTACTTCTGTCTGATACCTGAAAATATTAAATACTGTAGATGCATACTGAAATGGACTTACAACCATTCAAGAAATACTGTTTTCATATCATGTTGAATAAAATTGTGTGCCTGTCTGGAGTCAACAGAAACTCTAACAAGACATACAACCAGCCAGAGCCATTTTGGAACAATGTTATACCAAAATGAAATAACATCATCCAACATCCCCTAGAACCTTTGAAGCAGGAAGCAACAAAAGTCCATTGATCAAGATAAAATCCATTCCCTGAAAAATACAGTACTGTGCTGTTCAATGTGAATATAATCAACAAATTGAAGCAACCTCATTTGAGGTCTCAGTTCTATTATCTTTGCCTGCTATCAATATATCTTTATAGCCTCAGCTTGCTGTTACCTGTTACAATATCTATAATATTAATTAAATGCCCAGTAGTATATTGGTTGCAGTATATCACAGATTGGTTCCCTTTCATTGGAAATTTGTGTCTTAAAGTTCTATTCCTCCTCCACTTAATGGACATGCCTAGACACTATTTACTGGTAACAAATTGATTCATCACCTAATTACCCTCACTAATCCTTCACTGAGTGGGAGTCTTGACTACCAGAAACAGCACCTTCAAAGTTATCTACTTCTGCATACACTGATCCGCCATGTTTGCAAGGATAAAAGCAAGCAAGAGCCTTCAGAACTGTTATTATGAAAGCTGCAGAGAAATAAGCTTCCCTTAGGATATAAACAGTGCCACCCCCCCACACACACACCATTAAAGGCACGTGAAATTAATCCTATTAGTTATGTCTTCATTACTTCTATATAATCTAAGTATTTCTGATGAAGTTATTGGGCATCTCATGCTGTAAAACTGCTAAGAAAGAGGGAGGAGGGAGGGAGAATATATGCTTGATCTTGTACAGAAGCATATCTAAGAGGGTTTCTTCATGCATTCAGGTCTTTGAATTCTTCAGTGCTGTGGTCTAGATAATGAGAGTTTTCAGAAGTAAGCTGCCCCTCTTGCTTTTCTCTTGTAGTACTTTCATGACCCACTTAAACAATTTTCTTCATCCTCATATTGCTTATCAACATACTTTCTTTATTCAAGGGCAACATCGTCATAATACAGTTATGAATCTGCACCAGCATCCCTTTGGTAAGAAGCCACATAGCTACAAAAGCGGCTGGTTATAGAAGAGTGTGCTTACCTCGACTAGACTTTGGGGTCTGCAGTGAGTAGCAAGAGCTTTATCATGTACTTCTCCGTGTATCTTCTCCAGCCGATTCATCCATTGCAATGTCAGGGAAGATAGAGGATAGCTGCTGAATGCCGTAACAGGGCCATGTTTGATGACCTACCTCCTCACACATTGATCTGTGTTAACATTATCACCAATATCTGTCCTGTAGAATACCTACCACCTGAAACGGGCTGAGCCCGTTGGTGAACCAATATTAGGCCATCTGTGTTGTAGCGTACACATATGCCTGTACACAAGTGCACAGTAGCAATGCTTTGCCCTGGGAAAACTTCCTGATGTTGATGTTATTTTATTTCCAAAAGGGGTATTGTGGACCAAGTGAGGGGCTCACCAAAATTTCAGAGAGGTCTCCCCCCCCATTCTGTTCTGAGACCCCTATGTTTTCCATTGCTGTAAATTGATTGTTCTAACAGGCTTGCCATCTCTAGCTGCTGCTTGTTTGTTTTTTTAAGTGCATTATTATTGGATGTTGTTTAAGTTAGTTCTTAAAAAAGCACTTTGGGAGTCACTTCTCCCAAATTCCCTCCCGCATGAGGCTAGGATGGTCCCCCTCTCCTCCTTACAGTCCTGTCACTGGTAAAAAAAAAACTTTCTTTTTAAACTAGCTTTAGATCTGTGAATGCCCTGGCAAAATTGGAAGGGGTGCAGAATATTTTTTATATATTTTTTCCCCAATAAGAAGAATCAACACCAATACTGAAATTAAGAAACTTAATCTATTACGATTTTAAACATATACGTTTTAGCTGTTGTCTCTTACCTTGAGTCCCTACATTGGGAGAAAGATGAGATACAAATGAAGTAAATAAATAAAATATATACAATCTGAAAAACATAAGAGAAACACCTAAAGCAAACAATGCAGGCATATGTCTCAAGCTTCATTTTTTATAAATTCACTTCAGTGCACAGATGCCAGTAATGAAGGAGGATTAAAAAAAAAATACCTGCAGTCAGTCCCAGAAAATCTCTTTCCAACTAGACAGTTCTTCAGCTGAAGAGCCACACTGTTCAGACACATTTTATAAATCCTGAACTTATTTTTTTCAGTCCCACAAAGCATTTTAGCACCACTTGCAACCGCAGTGGCTCACTGATTTGAAGGACAGGATGGGGAAGAAGAATTTATGGACCCTTTAAATAGATATGGATAAGTAAGCCGTTATAGAACAAATTGAAACAGAACATGGTAAGTCAACTGGTATAACAATACCAAGAGTGACTCAAAATAAGAATCAATACAAAGGCCACAAAGTCCTTTCACAGCTCACTTGGCATTAATTGACATTTCCAGAGCCTTCTTGGATGTTTTAATGTCCCTCCTTCCCTATCCAATGGCTACAGCACTGAACCTAGTTATAGAATTTGTTTGCATTCAGTTATTCTTTGTGCAAGAAAAAGAAAAGCTTCTTCAACATTTTAGAGCCAAGGAAAGCTGATTCTCCACAGAAGTTTAGGGCTACACTTAATGAGCCCTGGCACTGTCTGCTCAGGAAAGGCACATGGCAGAGTCCAACTGGCAATCACTACCTCTGAATACAGCTGGGGAATTGCATGATTCAATGCCTTCCCCCATCAAAACATTTCTGTCTATAAAAAACTAATATGCTAGGGAGAAGTTCATGCCTATTTTAAATTGTAAATCTTACTTAGGTTTCCACCAGGTCTGATATGGATCTATGACTCCACTGGATACTTGGCAATGCCCCATCATCCAATGGTACCCTAAAGTTTTGATTTCTTGATAGCTCACTGAGTTAGATATCTGGATGTGGAGCCAGAGGTTGGAAGTTCAATTTCCCATTGTGTATCCATGAAGAACTAGCCTTTGTGGCCTTAGGCAAGCTGGGTAGTCCCAGGGCACCCCAGAAGATGGGAATGATAAACCACGTCTGAGTACTCTCTACCTAGAAAACTCTGAAAAGGGTTGCCATCAGTCAGAATTGATTTGATGGCACATAATTATTATAATAGTTAGACTTCATGGGTATTTAGGCTGCTATTTGGTCCACTGCATGGACTGGCTGATTCACTTCTAAAGATGGCGATCAGATGACATCTTTGTTGGAGCACACCAACCTTTCCCTAGAGGGGTACTACTCATGCTTCTCTGGCCCCATCAAGGGCTTCTACTTTTTTGGTGCAAGTAGGATTTGGTTCACTTCAGTGGAGAGCCAAGGAAGTGGAAAATTTTAGACTCCATTAGGGCAACAAAAAATGTGCTGTATCACTTTTTAAAAAGACAAATGCCAAACCTTCCTCCCAAAAGTGGGAGGAGACAGGAGGAGTTAACAAGGGTGTGTGTGTGTTTGATTTTCACTTAAAGGACCAGCCGAAAGCTTGCCTGATTCTGTGGCAGTTATACCTCATTTGTAGTACATGTACCTAATACAATTTAAACAAAAAAAAAATCACTTCTGCCGACAATCCCCAGAACTGAGAAAGTGTTTGTTTGCCAATATCCTGAAGTAGCTCCCTTCTTAAGCCACTTCACAATAGTGGCAAACTGACAGCAGGATAGTGTGGACCCAAAAGAGCTTTGGCTATAGGGCCACCAACAAATGAAATTTATCTGTCCAGTAATTAATATAGCCTTAACTCCACCAGTATAACCCCTGTTTTGGTCTTCCTGTCTCTTATTAGGAGGGAAGGATTGGCCGCTGTTGCATAATGAAGTCAGCTTCCCATCTGACATTCCAGCGTCATCCTAGAAAACTCTAGTGTCACTCCAGGGAATGTAGGGAGTCTAAAATGGTGGACATCTTCCCAGACAGAACTGCTGTCACCAGCTACATCTGCAACCAGACAGAGTGTTTCGCTTATTAAGGACCCTTGCTGGAATCCATTCAAGCCTGAAGCCAAGCCAGCCCTGCTTTTTTTCACAGGGTTCATTGCAAATACAGATCTGCCCTAAGAGTTGGGGCACCTGGCTTTCTCGAAGTAAAAGAATGAGAAACTAGAAAGCAGAGAGGGTAGAAAATGGCCACCATTTATGACATTGTCAGTCTTACACAACATAACTTATAGAACAGGATTTCAGCTATTGTTTGGTGAACCATCATAGCCTTTTGAAATACTGTATTCCATCTACACAGGTAGTGCAATTAAAAAAGTTTGGCTCAGAATAACAAATAACAGAAGCTGTTACAGCAAATTTAGCTAAAGACGAAGTGGAGTCAAACCACGAGAAGTCCCGCCTTCTCTACAGCTCATTGTTTTCAGGGAGATCTGTAATGCATTTAATTTTTAATTCACAAGATAGTCGATTGCATGATAAATGCTTACCCTTCCAAAGATTTAATTAATAATCATATGGCTAGTCAGTTTTGTAATGATCACTTTCAAATGCTGAAATATAGCAATAGGAACAGCCATTTGAGTAAATGATGGCATTGTTGTTCAAACTGTAGAGTGCCATGGAAGACATAAATCAAGGCTAAAGTGGTTTTGAAGCAAAAATTATTATGATTAGTCATGGTGCATATGAGTCTTCAAATTAATCTTAAGAAAAATATCTTCCCAGTACAAAATAAAGAAAACAGTTGTTTCATTGATATTTCTGCTTACCCCAAACTTTCTGATTTGGTAGCAAAAAATCAACACCTTTGCAACTGAAAAGCAGAAAGAAAATCTTCCCAAGGTGAATACAATGACTTGGATCCTACTGTTCAATCTATAAATGGAAAGGACATTGGACCTATGAAAGGGATCCTTTTCTGAATAGCACAAGATATCTTATGGAAGTTACTTGGAAACTCTAATGTGGTTTCCAACCTCAGGTCCTCAGATGTTCTTGGACTAAAACTCCCAGAAGCATTCACCACTAGCTGTGCTGGCCAGGATCTCTGGGGGTTGTATTCCAAGAATATCTGGATACCCAAGATTGGGAACAACTGCTCTAATGGATGCTCCTTCATGGAGCAAAATGGTAAGATCTAAGTCTCAATACTGTGAAACTCTAAAAGGGGTGGGAAGCAGTTTGGAGTGATGTCCTGGACAACCTCCCACATGAGATAGAGAGATGATGTCAGGGTGATGGCCCCAGTGACATGGTGCTAGGGCAGCTGTTCTTTGGGGAACAGTTGGGGGGGGATGAAAGAATTCCAGATATCTGCCTCCTGTTGATGAGAGCTGAACCAAGAGCAAAGAAGAAATAACAAACATTTTCTGAATTCTAAAATCTGTAGCCTTTAAATCATATAAAGGTAGGGACTGGGAAGATCTTGGGTGTCATCTATTCAAATCTATTTAGATTTGGATAAGTATTTTAACAGAGGCACATAACCATTTAAAATAATTCACCCAGGAGACAAAGGCTGTAGAATCCCACACTGCTCTGGGATTTACATGCTGATTTTGAAATGGAATGGCTCTCAAAATGTCCTAATTAATTTGGGCAATATAAATATTGCATGGCTAGGTTATCCCTTGGGCCAGCTCCACAGTTCTAGTGTACCCCCAGAAGAAAAGAACAGTAAACCACTTATGAGTACTTTACGTCTAGAAATCCCTGGAAGGAGTCACTATAAGTCAGAATTGATTCAAGAGCATGTCATTTTTTGGTTCACAAAGACTGGCTTCTGTCATTGTTATATTCCTTTCATTGTATTTGATTTATTCCTGTTCTTGTTCATATTGGCTTATCCTGATTTCTTTCCTTTTCCTTTTCTCTTTTTGCTTTAATTTTTTAGAGGCCTTCAAGCTCAACTAAATAAATAAATATTAGAAAGATTGTATGGGTGTGGGTGGGCTCATTTCCCTGAGAAGTGACTTGGGTTGCCTGCAGGAGTTCACCTATGTGTTGATTGCTTAAGCTCTGGTTGTTTGGCATACTGATTACCAAAATTCTTGCTGTAGTAAGCATACAAAATATTCATCGCTAGGTTGTCTGCCTCTGGGTATGGTGATTGCCTTTTTAAAGTAAGAGATATTAAAGGAATGAGTAAAACATGTTTTTTTAAAAGACCAGAACTTGAGAATTAACTGTGGCAAGAATAGAACAAGCCCCTGTAGGCTTAAATTAAAGCTGTTATACACAGCATTAGAATTCTGATACAGAAACATGCAAATACATTCCCAGTTGTAGATATATATGGATACCCACATTCTCAAAAAGCTAGACAAAGAACATAAGGCTACCACAAAGCAACTAAGACAAGAATCACTCTCATATACCTATGAAAGACTTTATTTCTCCTTTGCTTATTACAGCAATGGAAAGACAGACAGCAATGCCATTTTAAAGCCAGGCACTTGACCATCCTCAAATGAAAGAAATAGTCTGATTGCTTTACTAAGAACGCCTGTGTTTACAAAGTGATGAAGCTCCACGGAGGGAATATAAACTGCCATAAGTAGATTTGCAGCAATGTAATACTGTTTTACTAATCCTCTTCTATACCTATCTAACTACCTGTCAGCAACTAAATTTGTGCTCATCTGTCTCTCGGGACAATATAAGGCTTAAATATTGAAATGTTTCCAGTGCACTCTGAGGTCCCTGGCTGCTCTAGAAAATGCATTAATTTACCCATTATTGAGATCAGGATTGGATTCCTTCACAGAGTTTGTCAAAAGGGATTTTCCAAAGGGTCTCTCATAATCTTGCTGCAAGTCCTATTTGCACTGTAATTATGAATGTTTCGCTTCTTCATAATCCACAATTCAGGGTACTTGAAAGAGTAAACCTTCAAGCCTCAGGATAAAACCTCAGGATAACTATCATATTTTGCTTTTAAAATGTGAACGACACTATCAAAATGTGAAACAAAATTCATGACAGCCAGCTACCTACGTGTATTTACCAATCCTGTTCTGCTTCAGCATTCTATTTTTCCAAGTAGAAAGAAAGTAATAGTTTCTTCAGGATAATGGCATGTTATTTTATTTTGTGGAGGGGCATAGGGACATAATTTCAGACTGAAAAGGAATGGAAAGCAACACTCAGTGCCTTGCTATCCTTACAGCAAGTTGCAGAGCAGGAAAACAAGCCCAGACACACTAAAATCCAAGACTCTGTTGGCCTCATTGAAAAAGACTGTATGTATCCAGAAGTAGAATGAAATATAAACTAACAGCTGCATTGGATGCACAGCCACATTGGTTGAATCCAGTGAGGCAAGGGGCTAACTTAGCTTGAATTATCCATCAATAATCTGAACCAATGCTTTGGATACAACAAGGAGGGTTGGTCCCAGCAGTAGTTACTTTAATTAGCTCGCTATGCACATAGTTGATATTTATTTTACGTTTAAAATTCATGTCTCCAGTCTCAAAGGATAAAATGGTTGGTATAAATTCTGAGTCAAGATGTGAAACTTTGTATGTATGGAGTGCTACAAAAATTAAGTGGGTTTTGAAAAAAAAATGCAATTCAGAAAGTGTAGATTGTGATTTAAGAATGAGGGTTGAACAACAGTTTACTAAAAGTCATTGCAAAAGAATGAGCCAGCTCTCCAGCCAAGCTGGAAAGCAAGGCCAATGGAAAATAACATTACCTCACCAAAAAATCTCTTTCATAGTAACCTATCAGTCTTCAGGTAAACAACTGATAAGAACACAAAAACAAAGAAGGGGGAAAACCTTCCTAGTGTCCTAAAGTGTGGATAGAACAAATTGGTACCTGACCAACTTAGTCCACAAGTGCTTTTTGCCCACAGCATTTTGCCTACCTCATAAAACGCTACCCAAGCAACTGACTATTCCCCCAAGTGCTGGGACCCATTTAGTCACAATAATAGTCGTTATCTGCTACAGGGACAACTTGCCAGCCTCTTAAGTTGCGAGAGTCATATTTTGCCAACCTGGTAAAAGTAATAGAGATTTCCATTAAAAAAAATTAATGGAATACACCAGCAAAATTCATTTGTTTACAGTTGAAGGGAAATGTAAACAACTGAAAGAAATATAAGTATAGGAAGGCAAAGAGACATGCAAGGAGACACAACTCCACACACACACCAGGTACCAGCAATACAGATACTGGGCACTAGACATCAATGAGCACCAACATGCAGTAGCACATGTCACAGCAGCATCTTGGAACAGATTATGGCAATGCAAATTTTCCTCCATAGATTCAAACTGGTCTGGCTTTTTTTTTTTTTCATGTGTTTACATCTGTGATGGGGATGAATCGGGAAATATTGTGATTCGCCGCAATTCGTCAAAGTTGATGAAGGGACAAACAGATGAAGCACCAAATTTTATTTGTCAATTCATCATTAAAACACAGCTGATCGGCCGGCAGGCTGGCTGGGGGAACTGAACCCAGGCTTTGCCTTCCTGCAGCTAGCCTGCTCCTCCATGACATAACCATCAGCTGAGGGTCAGGTCATGGACAAGCAGGCTGGCTGTGGGAAGGCAAAGCCTGGCTTGAGTTCCCCCAGCCAGCCTGCTTGTCAAAGATTGGGGGGGGGGGGGAATCCCTTTGGCAGGCTTACTCAAGCCACCCAAAGTGGGGAGGAGCATGCTGTCTGCAAAGACAGCGGGGGCGGGATTCTGCCCAAAGGTAAAACCCCCACTGTCTGCAAAGTCAGGGGGTGGTATTACTTTCAGACAGCCTTCCCTTCCCTCTCTGTCTATGCCCCTGATGAACAGCTGATCCACGGGGGCATAAGCAGAGAGGAAAGGACGAAAGGATGAATATAAAAGGGTTCTATTCATTGCTTTGTATTCATCGGGCTCTCCGGACCTATTGAATACAAAGCTATGAATATCCAACGAATCACAGATATTCGTTGAATATCATGATTCGTTTTTATATTCATCTCCATGTCTAGTTTACAGTAATATGCTTAAAGGCTAAATATTGCTCAAAGCCATGATGCTTTTTAATTTTTTTAATTATGTATTTAACAGAGGTATTCTCTGCTTTTCAAAGTGTATTTTTGGACTATAAGCTCCTGCATTTTTAGAATGTAATTAAGACATTCTTTTTGGTAGTTTTAATATTTTGGATTAAAATCTGACTCAAGTATTTGCCTGCAACTTAAGTATAGTTTTCATACATTTGTAAGCATTTGTGCCTATAGTTTTTCCATAACTGTAATACTGTAATAATATTTCTGGATGAATTTTGAAATATTTTTCTCCTTATGGAATGTAGAAGCAATGTAGATAAAGCCTGTAGAAATATGCAAGCTGTTGTTGCCTGGAATTATGAAAAGACTTTTACCTTGATAGCTGGATGAATTTTGCTATGATTAGAAATGGTTATCTGGTTTCATTCTGGAATTAACCCTTTTTCTGGGATAAATGCCAGCTGTGATGAACACAGGCTTCTGATTTTTCCTAGATGCCCATAAAAGTCTACAGGACTCTTAAAAAGTTGTTCAGGCTATCAGACTACCTGGTCTGAACTAGGATCATTAAAGCTGTAATTCCAGAACTGCCATAAACTGGCAGCCGTGATTAGATGGTTTTCAAGGGATGAAAGCATGTGGCCCCTGGGATTGGCTATACCAATTGTCATGTCCCCTTCCTTAGGAAGAACCTGGAAATGTGTTGCATTTTGCTCTCTTCTGTTTACGCTGACTAATTATTCCTTTGCCATAATCCTATATCAGAAAATCAACTGTGGACTGCCAATCTTCAATGAAGCTTCTACTCATGAAAAACCACCACCAAAAAACATTTTGGACTTCTTAGGCCCCCCGGCAAATCAATCTATGGTTGAATCTGTCTGTTTCATTTCCTCCTATATTCCATTTTTTCCCCCAATCTCAATTTGCCCATTTTCATAGTGGAAGGAAGGAAGGAAGGAAGGAAGGAAGGAAGGAAGGAAGGAAGGAAGGAAGGAAGGAAGGAAGGTAGGTAGGTAGGTAGGTAGGTAGGTAGGTAGGTGAGGACAAAAACTGGAAAAAAAATCTCACCTGTCTTTAACAGTGATAGAATTTGGTTAAGTATTGTTTTGAGGGTTAGATTTCTGTTAGTCAACACTCCTTTTTTCATTGATAAAGTACTCCTTTTGCTCCTACTTAACTGATGATGTGACCAACTGTGTTTTATTCCAGACTAGTGTAGGAAGTAGCTGCTCATCGTTGTCTGTTTTAATCTTCTAATTATGGGAGGGGGATCCTAGGCTTTTCCATTTCCTTCTTTTGAAGTTTAGAAGTTTTTCACTTATGTAGATCTTGCATTAGGGGTATATCATTCATTTTGGGATTTTGTTTGTTTTTTGTTTTTTACTCCAATGTCCAGAATTTCCAAAGAATTCCTCAGGCAGAATTGTAGGGATTCCTGGCTACATTTCACTCACCGAGAACAGGGTCTGTCTTCCAGGATGCCTTAGGCCTACTGTTCTGAACAAAAGGGAAACTGTCTCAATGCTTCGTGGGAGGCCTAGATCTCTGTGGGAGGTGTAGTTCTTTGGAGGGTACCGTCTAGCTTTGGGCAAGTATCACTCCTTTGGGCAAATAGTAAGTAGCTCTGCCAGGCTCCTTTCATCAACCAAGTGCAACCTGGCAGGCCTTGCCTCTGCCTTCCTCAGCCTATGAGAGTTGCTACCAGCTGGGCCATCAAATTTCCCTTCTGCCCTGGGTTTCTCCAGCTAAGACAAGTCATATCCAGCTTCCAAAGACAACACAGCTGTATGAAATATGACAAAGATGTACAGAAATCTCTGGTGAAGGACTTGGTCAAAGTGCTTTCCAACAGTCTCAAACAATGAGGTTCCCTTTACAGGAGATATGCTATTCTTCCTCAGTAAGATGACTTCTCCTATATAGCTGCTCATTTTATCTGCAATATTGTGTTCCTTCAGCTTTCCAGAATAAAGGTGAAGCTAACCAACCATGTAATTTCGTAAATCTCCCCCTCCACATTCCCTCAGAAATGTATGTGAGTCATACATGGCAAGAAAATCATTCTACCTAGCTTTCCTATTAGTTGCTGAATGACAGGAAGGTTTGTTACAAAAATTTACAGAGTAAGTAGAATTTTAAAAAGACAGCAGAAGTAAAGATGCTGAGGGTGAGGGGAACCAGCACGCAAGATAGCATAGAAACAAATATTGGTCATCTCCCTGATCAACTACTGCAAACGTTCTCTATGTGGGGCTTCCCTTGAGGCTGATCTGGAGACTACAGTGGGTCCAGAATGCAGCAGCCAGACTGGTGGTTGGTGTGAGCAAGTTTGACCACATCACCCCAGTTCTGGCTCGCCTCTGCTGGTTACCCATTGCGTCCCAGATCAGGTTCAAAGTTTTGACACTCACGTACAAAGCACTCCATGGTTTGGGCCCACATTACTTGTCGGAGTATCTTTCCCCTATGTCATCTTCCTGACCCAATTATCTCATCACAGGAGAGGCTCCTTCAGATGACCACCCTGAAGGAGACCCATAAGTCATCTACCAGAAGTAGAGCCTTCTTCATGGTGGCCCCAACCTTGTGGAACCAGCTTCCAGAGGAGCTTCACTCCCCCCTGTGGACATTCAGGAGACAACTGAAGATGTGGCTTTTCAGGGAGGCTTTTCACACCGACCATAGCTAACCGACTTTTGTCTGCCATTTTGTTGTTCTCTACTTTTAGCATCATCTGGTTTTATTGGTCAGTTGTTAAATTGCATTAAAATGAAACATATGAGGAAATATATTGTCGAAAACTTTAAAATTAAGTGTACAGGTGACAGAAAGACAATTCAGAAGTACTCAGACTCACCATTATTGCAATTCTATACCTACATTTTTTAGTGTGAAGTGACATGGGAAAAAGCTATGTATGTGTTATATACTTTGTTTTTGCATGGTTTATTCCATCCCCCTACACACAGAGAGAGAGAGAGAGCAGACCCAGGAGTGAAGGGAGTTGGATCAGGACTCCCTATGATGGGAGGGAGACCTGGCCTTTTGACGCTACGATGGTCCAGATCAGATCACTACAACCTATCCCCCATGCCTGCTATTCACAATGGAATGAAAACTACAACTGGCACCAATGGAAGGTTTCCTTCTGTGTGAATAGGAGATGTATGAAGGGGAGTCTGCTTTGGACAATGATTTGACCACATCATGGTCCTCACCCAGGTTAGAAACCCTTGTACCAACTACAAAAAAGAAACATGGCCAGATACATTTTTGCTACCTTAAAGCAGCCATTCTCAACTAGGGTCACGTGGCCCCTTAGGGGGCTCTGGCACATTTGAAGGGGGCCATAGACTAGAAACAATTCACACACCACCTTATAAGGTTTAATATATGACTTATACAATCCCGATTTGGCTTATATTTCTTTCATATTGTGTTTATGGCCATGGCCACAAAATTGGTTAAGAATGGCTGCCTTAAAGAAAGAAAAAGATTACAAATTCTCCAGTTCCATATACAAAACTTCACTCCACTTGAAGTTGAAACTTCGCCCCTGATGTGATGGAACAGTATTCTCCCCTACTCTTGAAGGCAGTACGCTAGCTTAGGGAGTGCAGACCACTCGACTCTGTCCTTGTTACCCTCTCTCAGCATCTGTTTCCTGATCTGACTGGATTTCACTTTTAGTTATGAACTTGCCTAGTTTAATGCCCCACATGTTTCGCTTCTCCAAGATTCAGATAAGTAAAGGCTAACTAATTTCACCTTCTGCTGAGCAATCTTACTACTTGGTCGACAGAGTACCTGAAAAGATACAGCATGTAATCAACTTTTTACCTATATTTCCAACAAAGGTCAGAGACAGGAATAGCTGCAAAAGCCATTTAATGTGCAAAAGAATCATAAAATCCCCATCATCCTTGATGCTGACTGTGTTGTATTTGAATAACCTTAAACAGCATATTGAATTGTTGAGCTGATTGAAAATAATGAATCCAATGCATCTGGAACATAAAAGACATTTTGCAAAGAACTAGCTTTGCTCGTAAATCACTAGAGTAGCCAAATGTTTAAACAAGGAAGACAGAAATGTACATAGAAATGTGTGCCTGCACTTCTGTATTTAAAAGTAATTTGAATGGAACCAGGCAGACTGATTTAAATCACAAGGATTTCAAATCATCAGCAAAATGGGATTTCGGCTGTAACTGATATATTTCTTAACCCGTTTTAAATACTGATTTGTAAGTATGAGCAGAAATACATGTCCATTTACAGCAATAATGTTTATATTATTTAAGGATTGCAGCACTTTTCTTACATGCATATGGACAATTTGATGTTTTGACTAGTTTTTGAAAATGCTTTGACATACTGCTAAATATAATGGATCACTCTGCAAAATATATATGTGAAGATGCTGTTCATTAGGAACAGGAGTAAACTAAAATAGTACCTATATGTAAATGTCCTGGGCAGAATTCTCTTCAGACATTGCATTTCTGCAACAGATTGTTATGCAAGTCGAGCCATGATTATGGAGCTTGTGCAAGAAGTCATCCTGTGTCTCCTTGCATCCTCAGAGGTCCCACACACTCTGCAACTTCCACCTGCACAGATTGAATGAAGCAACTGACACTAGAATGTTCTGCTGATGGTCAACAATATTGAAGCCTCTGCCAAATAGTAAAAGTATAAAACACATAATTACATTGTATTTCATGGATTGGCTGAAATCCAATCGCAAGTCACCACTAGAGTTGGGCCCATTGAAGCAATGGAACTTATAGATGAGATGACTCACCAAATCCCCACTGATTCAATGGGACTACTCTACTGGTGACCTGTCACTGGATTTCAACCACATTGTCACTTTAATAACCATCTGCTGAGCTCCCTGGCTGCCCTTCAGATTTCCAACTTTAACAGCTCATAAACCCATGTATTCCTTCTCTCTCTCTCTCTCTCTCTCTCTCTCTCTCTCTCTCTCTCTCTATATATATATATATATATATATATAATAGACTGCAATAGAAATGCAAGGTTTTTCTGCTCTTTCAGATCCCATTTGATTTCTCAGCTTTGCATAAATATTTTTGTATGTGTCGTCCAATGCCCCAAGTTCCTTGAGAAAGAAGCTAACACTTTGGAAAGCTGACTTAGCATTTAAAGGATCCAGGTGCTATGCCAAGGACTTCTTTCAGGAGAGTGGAGTGACTGTGTTTCAAATATAATCACCAAATGTATACATGAGTGGTTTGCCCCCAGCTATAAATGTATCAAGCTTAGCATGACTAAAGAGTCATTATTAGATCTTGCTACAGCAGCAACCACAGTATCTTTGACTATTAGACATCCCTCTAGTTGAGAACACTGGAAAGAAACTGTGGTTTATAGCTTCTTCTCCACACTTTACTGACTGCAGTTTAATTTTACTATGACTGTTCTTGCCTGCAAAGTCCTGTTCAAGCTTTTCCTGCCACACAAGTGCAGTCAAGTGGAGAAGAAACATAGGCCCCTGTCATTAATGGGTCATGGGCTCCAACTGTCCACCCACTAGGGAGACGTTTCTAAAGGAAAGTGTCTTGTATGTATGTTGACACTCCAATGGATCTGACACTTCTGCACCTTTAGGAAAAGAAATGTTGAAATAGGTGCAAGGTTATTCTCTTGAAATTTCTTTTAAATTTTGAGAGCACCAGTAATGCAGCAGCATTTATTTTGAGGGTTTTCAAGTCTATGGAAATAAATTTTGGTAAGCTACACATATATGCTACATGTCACCAAACAGATACTGCATACTTTGAATAATATATTGTAGTTTCATTTACTTTTTTCACAATCTGCTGCTGCACACTTATTAGAACAGATTAGGCCTCTTCTTTCAAAACAATTCAAGTCCAGCATTCCATTGTTCATTCATAAAATTAACACGGATCATCCTGTGGTCAGCATCATCATCATCACGCTTCTGTTTTCTCAGCATTGTGGGTGAAACGAGCAGATCCATGGATTAAGCCTAAAAGGAGTCCTGTCCTCAAAATGTAAAGGTGAGGTGACATGTTCGCAAAATCAAAGATTTTTGAATTTCAGGAAGCAAATCAGCAGCTAATGGCAATTGTAGCCAAAGACTGTAGCCAAATAGGTAGCCAAAGATTTAGGAATGACTCCAGTTGCCGCAATCTTTGGTACTTTGTCATTTCTCTACTTTCTGTATTTTTGAGGATACTTGTTGATGGAACTCCAGTTTCTGTAAGGTATGTTTTTCTTTGTTGCTTATTCAGAAATATAATATCCAGCACTGTCTCATCTGTGATAAGTTGCTTGTCCCAATATAGCATTGTGGTTTCATTTTCTAAAACTGGAGGGGGTTGGAATTTATGATGTGGAGGAAGAGATGTGAATGATCCATATGATTTGGCCAACTGCCGAAAAATGATCTTTGCAACTTGGCTATGCCTCCACATGCAATCTGTTGTTCATTTGAGGCATCCAGCTAGGATGTGATGGATTGCTTCTTTGGATTCATGACAGGCCCTACATATAGCACTTACACCTTGCTTCATATGTATTTTCTGATAGCATCTCTAAGTTGCATGTATGAACCCCTCAGTTTCAGTCAAAGACAGCCTAATTTAAGGCACAGGTCTATGTAATGATTTCTCAAGCCATGCATCTCTGCACTGTGGAACTTTCATTAACATAGGTTGGTTCCAATTTGCAGAATTTGCAATAGTCTTTTATTGTTTTCTATTATCATCTGATTAAGTGGAACAGTGCTCCCACAGAAATAGCCTCAACGTTTAATTATTTGACCCATCCAGAGATGATATACTGTTATTCTAGTAGTAGTAGTAGCAGCAGCAGCAGCAGCAGTAGCAAAATTTAAAAACAATTATTCCCTATTGAATTGATTCAGACATAGGAAGACCATCCCAGGTTTTTTTGGATGTAGTGCTCAGAAGAGGTTTATGAGTCCCTACTTCTGGTGGTGCTCTGGGACCATGTGGTTTGCCCAAGAACATACAGTGGGAGAGCATTTAGCTCATTGGCCACATGTAGTTTAAGTGATCTCAGCTGGCCCATTTCCTGAAAGCTACAAAGAAATTCAAACTCTTGGACCTTGGTGCCACAGCAACGCACTCCCACTTGTTGAGCTATATGAGCTCTTTAAGATGTGAAAATCTGGCATTCAAATTTGATGTGTTCTTCAAAATCACTCCAGTGTTCTTATCCTCTCTAATTGGAAGCTTTTAAAGCCTTCTTCCATTTCTCAGATGAAAGTTCATATACATTTTGTAGGCATGTAAATCCTCATTTGTGTCATTCTCACACATGAGGACAAGAAAATTCCAGCTTTCTTTTCCATTCCCCGTGATGGTGAAGAATTTCCTGTTGGTGAAGAATTTCCTGTCATCAAGGTGTTGAGAAAACTTACATTGACAAAAATGAGTGCTTTTCTGAGTATTCTTGCTATCCATTTCCAAAGAGAGTGCTCGAGCCACTGCTGAGCTAAGGCTTCGGCGGCGCAGCTCGCCTTTGCCCCCCTCCCTGGATAACGCGAGACCTTTTGGTCTCACGAGAGCAATCGGGTGAGAGGGGGGGAACGTTAGGTTATTTAAGGGATGTTTCCCCCCCCCCCTCCCCGTCCTCTTCCTTTTCTGGCAATGATGAAGTACAGAGCTTCGCTGCTCGATTCTATTTTGGCTGCGTCACTGATCGAGGCCTGTGGAGAACTGCGTTCGGAGGTTGGGAGGGTAGCATCAGCTCCCTCCCGGGGTCTGTTTACTCAACTTTACTTAAGTGTTGGGCATTTGCCTAAGTTAAAATTAGATTTATTTATTTTTTGCTTATATTGTCATCGATGGAAGAGTGGAGGGGGCGGCCGCGGTAGCGCGGCTCGCGCTGCGGCACGAGCAGGGCTTGGAGCTTGAGTTTTAAATATATATATATAAATTAATACAAAATCTATAAATAATATAACGGAGCGGGGTAAACGGCCAGGAAGGAATAGTGACTTGCTCTTCGGTGGGGTTCTGTGGAAGTGCTGGCATAATATAGTACAAGGGATTACTTACATCTCGGTTAGGTTCATGTCGGCGGCAGGCACTGCGGCTTGGCTGAGCGCCAGCTGCTTCGGTGAGCTCGGGGCGCCGCTCGGCTCTCAGGCTGCGAGCACTTGGATTTCTTCCTTCCCCCCTCCTCCTTCACTTCTTAACTGTCGATGCGACCTATCTGGTTATAGGAGGCTTGGTTAGTAGCGAGGCGCTATATTACCTTAGCCTCGCTATCATTGCCGGCCTGTTTTTATATTTATATATATATATAAATTAAATAAAATAATTAATAAATAAATAAATAGAAACAAATTAAAAATTATAATAATGAATATATAAATATATTTAAATATTAAATAAATAACAATAATACTAATATTAATTAATTAATCAATTAGTCATTAATTTGGTTGAATAAAATTGATTATATTGAATTTTAATAAAGTACTGTATACAGAAGGATTGGACAGCAAGGGTATCTATTGAACAGGAAGGTTAATTAATTAACTGGGCCTATTTACATCAGATACAGGATCTTAGAGTAGTATTAATCAGGTTAATTGCTGTGTTCAGATTTGAGTTCTTAGTTGCTTAATTGGAATTCATTAAGGCCTTTTTATAGCCAGTGCTAATTAGATATTTAGTTCATTACTAGGAAATTAATTGAGGAACTCAGTTTAGTGGATTTTAAAATTATCTAAATTAAAAGCAATCAATAATTAGGTTGGCCTGACTAGCAGTTTACTTTATATAGTCAGGATGGTGTTGTCCTAACGAAAGGACATAGTGGTGTCATCTGAGGGCCTACCTTACTATTGGTGCCTAACGTAAGGATTGTCCTTTGAATTTGCACGGGAACTGCTGACGCTTTGGGATTTCATCCGGTTTTCAGCTCTAAACACCCAATGGCATCTCGTAAGGGTCAGGGCACAAAAAAGGGGAAACAGCCTGCTAAGAAAAGGCCAATTCCACAAGTCCCCCCACCCCAGTCCTCATCTGATGAGGAATCCTGACCTGTGTGGCAGCAACTGCAGGAAAAAATTTCTGCACTGGAGGCTGAATGGCTGGCAAGGCAGGCTCCGCAGGCTTGTGAGGCACAGCCATGCAGATCAACCAGGCATGCCAAGAGCCATCGTAGGGCCAAACCTAAGGCTATAGCGGATGACCTAATGACCAGATTTGCTCTTCTCGAGGCAGAGAAGCAGCCTGAAGAGACGCCCAGATGCGAGGCAGATGGGGTTTCAGTGGCAAGGCCACGGCGTGCTGATAAAGGAAGAAGGTCATCGATACCTGCCATGCCTGAGTCAGCAACAACGATTCCAGATAGGCAAGAAGAGGTGAACGAGGCCAGCCCTGACAGGCTCTATGCCAGGGATGAAGCATGCATGGCTACGACTTTGTCAGGAGAGTCGGCCGTTGCATCGGGCACTCCTTCACAGATCCCTGCTTGGCCTTGGGCTGGTGGTGGACAATTTAATCCTGCATTTTACACACCCTATGACACACAGAGTTATAGGGCACCCAACGCTCCTTGGCCTTGTTCAAGCCCACAATTTGGTGGTTGGGGTACCCCATACCCCCAGGTAGCATTACCAGCCCAGTTTAATACTATGGCTGGTGTAGGAGTCTGGCCATACCCGTCTGTTCCTGATACAGGTTATAATACAGTGCCCTTGCGAGCGTTACCATACGGCGACTATTCAATGCCACTGGGTGATCATCTCACCCCGGCGACCCAAGAAAAGATTTAGAAGGCGATTATGTGGATTTATTTGAGTTGTTAAATAGAAATGTGGAAAAAAAGGATCTGGACAAGGAAGATGATAAAGATAAGGAGAGGCGTAGGAGGAGGAAGCCTGACAGGACATGGTCCAATTCACTACCCGGGTTTCTAATTTACGCTGGGGTGGTCGTTAAGGCCCAACCTTGGTGGGCACAATCCCTCTTTCAGTATTTGGATTTAATATATAGGGCATATGTAGACTTTTCAGGGCAGGCGTGGCTTCATTATGATGAATCATTTCGTATGCGAAGTGCGATTCATCAGAATCTTCGTTGGGATGAGCCCCTGCTGGGTCTTTGGCTGCAGCATATGACACCTGCCAGACCCAATTTGGGGGATAGATTTGACAGTGGACACCTGAACAGGAAAGTAGCCTTGAGTCAGAACCCCCACGTAGGAGCGGGGTAGGTGGTTCAACCAGGAAACCATGCCGTTTCAGGCATGAGTGTTCAGCATGTGGGGGACAACACCCAAGCACCTCATGTTTCAGGGCCAGGGCTCAGCGTCAGAACAAGGGCCCAGGAGGAGGTAAAAAACCCAGTAGTGGTGGGGTTACCCCTGGAAAAGCGACCCAGCCCAATTAAGGTTACAGTCTTGGAAGTTTGGTTACATGATTATCCCTGTAGAGATGATACTAATTACCTATTGGAGGGCTTCATGTATGGCTTTAGGATCTCGGCTGTTGGTGAGCGTAGGACATTTTTTGTGCAGAACCTCAAATCAGTGTGCAGAATGGAAGGTGAGGTTCAGGATAAGATTTCGAAGGAAGTGAAAGAAGGGAGAGTGCTGGGACCCTTTGCAGCGGCTCCTCTGGAGACCTTGAGGGTATCACCGTTGGGAATAGTGCCTTAAAAGGCACAGGGTGAGTTTAGATTAATACACCACTTGTCTTACCCGGAGGGAGCGTCGGTCAACGATGCCATATCTCAGGAACTTTGTACCGTGCATTACACCTCCTTTGATGAGGCGGTTCGCATGGTGAGAAAGTGTGGTGTAGGGGCGGAGATGGCGAAATGTGATATAAAATCAGCTTTGATTTTACCAGTTCACCCTCAGGATTTTGACCTGTTAGGATTTCATTTTCAGGGATCCTTTTACATTGACAGAGCTTTGCCAATGGGCTGCTCAGTTTCATGTGCTGCATTTGAACAATTCAGCTCATTTATCGAGTGGAAGCTCAGGAGCAGGGCGGGCTGTAAGTCCACGGCCCATTATTTACATGATTACCTTTTTTGTGGGGAAAGGAATTCAGGAAAGTGTAGATTTATTTTAAACACTTTTCAATTAATGGCGGAGGAGCTAGGTTTACCCTTGGCGGAAGAGAAAACGGAGGGACCAGCTACGTCTCTTATTTTTCTTGGCATTGAGCTAGATACGGTTCAACAGACATCGAAGCTGCCTGAAAGCAAATTGGCTGACCTTAAGATTAGGATAGCCGCACTGTTGCAAAAAAACAAAGGTATCTCTGCGAGAGCTTCAGGAGATTGTGGGACACTTGAACTTCACTTGCAGAGTGGTGGCGCCCAGGCGCGCATTTTTGTGCCGGCTTTGCAATGCTATGAAGGGCCTTCATCGCCCACAGCACAGGACTAGGGTTATAGGCAGTATGAAGGAAGACCTACAGGTCTGGAGTCAGTTTTTAGCAGGGTTCAACGGGATATCTTTTTGGAGAGGTGAGACAGGGCTGAAGACGAACTTTCAGGTCCACTCAGACGTGGCTGGATCTCTGGGGTTTGGAATCTATTTTAGAGGTAGATGGTGTGCTGGCACGTGGCCCAAAGAGTGGTATCGGACTGGCATTACCAGGGACTTAACGTTCCTAGAATTTTTCCCAATAGTTGGCACGCTGTGGCTGTGGGCTGAGGAGTGGTCAAACTCAGTGGTGCAATTTTGGTGTGGCAATCAGGCTGTTGTTTATATCATAAACAACCTTACATCACATTCAGAACAGGTCATGTGTTTAGTCAGGGCATTCACCTTACGGGCCCTGCAGTTTAACATATTAGTGCAGGCCCGACATGTACCAGGTGTAGAGAATAGATTAGCTGATGCATTGTCGTGTCAACAGATCAAGCTGTTCAGGGAGTTAGACCCCGGAGCCAACGAGTTCCCAGAAATTCTGCCCCCAGCGGTCTGGCAAATTGGCGTGAAGACGCGGAAAGAGCAATAGGCTTGGCACTCGCACTGCGGACACGGAAGGGGTACTCGGCTGTGAGTATAGAGTTCCAGGAATTTAGGAAGCTGGTCAACCTGGATTCGGTTTGGCCGTGGCCAGTGGATCACCTTCAGCAATTTATTGTGTATCTGAATAGGAAGGGATTGGCGCCTGGTACTATACAGGGTAGGTTATCTGTTCTCGCATTCCATGCTAGGCTTAATGGCTATCAGGATTATTCATCAGATTACCGCATCAGGAAAATGATTGAAGGTTGGTCCAAGGAAAGGGGTAGAGTACAGGACACTAGGGCTCCCATATCACCTGCGCTGTTAGAAGGAATTTGTAAGCAGTGGGAGTTTTTGTGTAGGGACCAATATGAAGTTGTTTTATTTAAAGCAGCATCCTTGCTGATGTTTTTTGGGGCCCTCAGGATTAGCGAGGTAGTTGCTACTGGGAAGAATGACAAGACCAGAGTAGCACTGCAATGGCAGGATGTTCGTGTTGTAGACGGGATGATTCAATTGCATATTTGACTATCCAAGGCCAATCAACTAGGTAAGGGCGCCCAACTCACTTTAGCGTGTTGCCATATGGAAAGCATTTGTCCCGTGAGAGCCACGATTGCGTACCTAGAGGTTAGGGGGCAAGACCAAGGCTATTTCTTTAAGCACGAAGATGATTCACCTCTAACAAAGTATCAGTTCTGAAAGTTGACGGATGTAGCCCTGGGTAGGGTTGGTGTGCAGGAATTGAAATTTGGCACACATTCATTTAGAATTGGTGCAGCATCCACCGCGGCAGCCTTGGGATATAACACAGATGAAATTAAGTGTTTGGGTCGGTGTACTTCATCCAGCTATCGCAGATACATCAGAACACTTCCTAATGTCTAGGCAGGTGCCTGGTTTTGTTATGTCTTTACAGGTCTCATGGCGATGGTGAGTCGGAAGCACGTTGTTATTTTGGGCCACAGCTATGTTTATTGGGCAGCGCGTTATGCGGCTGCATCCCCATGGGGGAGCAACTTGGGCCTTGGAGCCAGAGCTCACATTGTTTGGAGAGGGCTGCGTGGAATGCTGTGGAGTCAGCTATGCAGGGCTGTGACCTTTGGCCAGGTGCCACCAGATTTGTTGGTAATACATCTGGGTGGCAATGATCTGGCCAGACATCACGGTAAGGCATTGATTCTGGACGTTTTGCACCACCTGAAATGGCTGAAGGCCACGTATCCAGCAATGCATATTGTGTGGTCAACGATCATCCCTCGGTTGGCATGGAGAGATGTCAGGAACTTTTTCTCTGTTAACACAGCAAGCAGGAGTGTTAACCGGGATGTCTGCAGAGCGGTCTGCAGCGACCTTGAATCGGTGATTGGTCACCAGAGGATCTGCTTGGATAGGCCTGAGTTTTTTCGGAACGATGGTGTACATCTGTCCGATTTGGGTTTGGATGTCATCTTGGAAGACATCAAGGGGGGCCTGCTTGTTGAGCTTGATCGGCTTGATGGCGGGCATGGAACTTAGCTGGGCTAGTCCCTATGCTGTGGCGGGTAGTGCGGATATAACAGGTTTTCTGGTGAGTCCCATTGCAAATTCAGGTAAGCAGTAGCCCATCTGACCTCCCAGTGCTGCGGATTGTGCGATTACAGTGCTTGGTGGGAAAGATGCGCTGGGGCCACAACCAGACCAACAGTCAACAAGGAAAAGCTGGCTTGAGGTCTGGGGGTGGTCAAATTGCAGCCGGCCGGGTTCTTGCTGTCTTTAAGACCGCTAAAATTTGGAGCCGGGTTGGGAGGGCAAAGCTACAGCTGCTGCTGAGCTGAGGCTTCGGCGGCGCAGCTCGCCTTTGCCCCCCTCCCTGGATAACGTGAGACCTTTTGGTCTCACGAGAACAATCGGGCAAGAGGGGGGAACATTAGGTTATTTAAGGGATGTTCCCCCCTCTCCCCGTACTCTTCCTTTTCTGGCACCTACCCGCCCGCCCCATGTTCTAGTGTGAGTTTATCTGGTCGCCTCTGGTGCCGGATAGGAATTTTTGACCTGTATCCTGATTGGCTTTTGGATGCAGGGATTTTTCACCTATCCCACACTGGAACAGGGCGCTGGCTTCTTGAGAGGTGGTAATTCGGTCACACTGGCAGGTAGTGCGGATATAATAGGTTTTCTGGTGAGTCCCAGAAAACTCACCAGATTTTTTGCAAATTCAGGTAAGCAGTAGCCCATCTGACCTCCCAGCGCTGTGGATTATGCGATTACAGTGCTTGGGGGGAAAGATGCGCTGGGGCCACAACCAGACTAACAGTTAACAAGGAAAAGCTGGCTTGAGGTCCGGGGGTGGTCAAATTGCAGCCGGCCGGGTTCTCGCTGTCTTTAAGACCGCAAAAACTTGGGGCCGGGGACTCGCCCATTTGTTGCTTAGGGGGTCCGGTGAGACCTCTGCACTTTAACCTGATTCTGCACTATGGCAGGCCCCCCTTTGCCAAAGGATGGCAACATTGATTATGATTAATAAAGTATGGCCCGTGTTTTAATCCATATTTCTTGTCTCGCATCTTTATTCTGGGGTTGGGAGGGCAAAAAGAATTCTATTATGATTTCCTCTCAAGTCAAAGATGCACATAATTCTGTTATTCATAGTCTCACAGTCCATGAATGGGATAAATGCATAAACAGTCTCATTCATGGAAATTGTCATCCACAGTCTTCAGTGAGGCTGTATTGAAACTGCTGTTAAAGAAGAATTTTGCAGGGAATAACACTTTGTTTTGGCCAAAACAGCGGCTTTCAGCCTCTGGCTGTTTTCATCTCAGATGCACCCCAGCCAACATGACCAATGGTTAGAGATTGTGGGAGCTGGTCCAAAATCTGCAGGGCCAAAGTCCAGCAACCTCTGGGTTTTTAAATGAATTAAATGAGCTGTGTTCCCAATATTAAAGCTTCCTTTATTATTTTCTTAGCTCCTCTAAGCCACACTTTTATTCTAGGACTCAAATCCTGTTGGCGTAGGTATGTCTGCAGTAGTCTGATGATTTCACCAACGTGTGTGTTGGGGGCGGTATTTTTGGCAATAGAAGACTTCCCTCTTCTTTCCCAAAGCTTTTCTGACTTGCAAATAATCCCTTTCATCACATGGAAGCTGTGGGACAATGAGGAAATCTTTCATTACTGGAAGTCTTCTCTTGGTGATCTTCCCCATCATTACCCTTATACATATATAGCTACATCATCAAGATTTCAGCTAATAATATGTGTGACACCAGAGTTTTGTACAAAATATTAATGTTTTCTTTGTTATGCCTTATTCATCCTTCTGTAAACTATCAATTATGAAAGGAATCTTACATTATACAAGCAAATATTATGGGATGTTCATATACTTAAAAGACTTACATGGCAAATTCCCCATCAACATTTTTGCCAGATATTTAATTTCTTTCTCATGTTATCTTGCAAAAGCATTTGCTCTACATTTGGTGGAAAGGATCATTGCCATAATGCTGGAACTTCATTGATGAAATATTTGTTCTGAACGATCACCAAAGAGGAATCTATTGTTCCATATTGCCTTGTACTATGCTCACACTAGCAACTAAACATTTTCCAAAATATTGGTCCTTGCACCACCTGTGTCTTTGGCCTTAGATATGATAAAAGGCCAAAACCTTTTCAGAAGGAAAAGCTGGTATTTACTTACTGGGCAGACCAAAATCTTTTCATAAGATGTAGAGCAAATATTCGTAATTAGAGAACTGAGCAAATTGCACTGACTCTGTAAATAAAGATCATTAGAGAAGGCATAAACCAAATTGCCCAGGTGGGCACAGTAATCACCCTATAGAGAATGACATCTCCTGGAGATAGTAATTGGTACATGTAATGGCTTATCAGACCTATTAAGACCATAATAACCATATCATCTATAAAATATTCTGGCATATTTGTAGTGCTTTGCATCATGCGATCTTTCCTCATGGCTTGTGTTTACCTAGAAAAATAGTCTTTAGCACAATGTGCTTAAAGAGGAGCACTTGTTTTTCAGATATTACCCATGTAGGTCTGTACATTTATACTGAGATTCCTTTTTAACAAAAACAGTATAGCTAGTTCAAAAAAACAGGCAAATAAATAACATTAAAACACTCAATTTATATGTAAAAAAGCAATGTTTTAAAAGTCATTAATTTTAATTCAGTCTGGATTCAAATATTCCAAGTCTTCTAGATTGTGAAGAATGTCTCATTCCACCCATGATGGTGAATTACTGGGCAGGTCTCCAAAATTTGCAGCACAGACCACCTGGATCTGACAGTGAGAAGTGATTCATGTTTCTTGTTTGTGTCAGAGCAAAGTTCATATAAACACCTGTTTGTAATAATGAAACTTGGAAAGAAATATAACAATGAGGAAGAAATGAAATGTAGCAAATGTGTGGCTTTATGTTGCACCAAATTATGTAGACTACATTATCTGGTCCAGTCCACCCTAGTCCTGTGAAGGGCTTCTTTTCTCTCTTCCTCCATTTTTTGTGATATTTCACCTTAAAGCATGGCAGTCAGTTGGACTCTGGCTGTTCAATTATCATTGCTAGCCCTTTTTCAGTCTCTGCCTGAGGCCTGCACAACTTGTAACTCACCAGGCCAAACACAACCGCCCAGACAGACGCCATGGCCATTAACCATTGTGGATGGACTTCCTGAATTTGATTCCAACTTGCCTTTCTATGAATGGACATGCTCCATCTGTTTGCAGAAGGTTGCAACCCAGGACAAAGCAGGGAGATAGCTTTCACTGTCTTCCTCTTCCCTTGAAACTTCCATGAGTACAAAACATGTTGTTCTGAGTGGACTCGCAATCCACCAGGGCATCTTATAGGAGACGTAGGAGGAACCTGCAAATGTCATCTCCTTTCTCCAGCAGGAATTATATAGTGAGTACTACTCAAGGGCAGCCAGGAACCAACTTCCTGCATTCCTGTAAAAGGCAGAGAATCATTAAATACCTGCTATAATAATAATAATAAAAATAAAAAACAGCAAACCCAAAAAACATTTACTACCCCTATAAGCTGTTCAGGAATACAATAACCCAAGTTATTAAACTTGTACAAACATACCATCTGAATGTATTTGGATTGTTTCATTTCACATCATCAAATGCTGTACTAAATTCCAGGACTATTTGATCTACTCAATCCTCCAACATTTCCTTTATCCACTTATTTTGTAATCCCATTAAAGTAGTAATTGAGTTTGTCTGGAAAACAAATCTCTTCATAAATATCAGACCACTTACATATGGCCTCATTGCTTGCTGTTTGCAATAATGTCCTTTACATATGACCCAAGAAAATTGCTGGCCTTGTTTCATTTAAGTTTGCAGAAAGGTTTTCCTAATATTTTTCTATTTCAGCTTAACAACAGACTAATAACAGCCAACTTCCTTTTAGTGTTTGCATCAGTGTGTAATAAAAGATAAGTAAAGGAGCTTTTAGCAGGGGATAAAAACTTTATGTTCTTGAAGTCTTGTGTTCAGTACTTATAGATGCTTATTTAGCTTCCTCCACCATCACCCCTCAAATTCTGATGTGACAAATAAGAAAGGTTTAGACTTACACTGCTGTTTCACATTTAAGGTTTTAAAAGCTCATTTTTTGAGTATTACTTCAGAAAGCAAGTTGCTGATGATCTGACCCTTTGAATTCTTGCTTGGCAAGATAATCAGAATCAGGCTAATAAGAGCCAACTTCCATTCATAATATTCAGGCTTCTTAGGGAGCAATTATTTGGTCATTTTGAATATCTTTTTCGAGTGCATTTTCTTCTTTTCAAGTGGGCTGTGATCTTTGATGGAGAGCATAACAAGAACTTAAATCTGTTCGGTTTAGCTGCCTTATGGGGTGGGGGGCAGGTATCTCTCCACTTTTGGCCATTCCTAAGTAGGTATGGGCCATAAACAAAAAGAAGCAAAATGGATTCCCTCTTCTTCTTTTTTTTCACTGGATTGCTCATTCAGGATATTGGAGTTTTCTTTTATCTGGGCATCACATATGACCACAGTCAGAGCACTAGACAGATGGCAGGGTGGGTTTGCCTCATTACTCCACCTGGGTTAGCCACTGATACATCATTAAAATGAGGGCCCAGAGGATCATTTTTGCACTGAATTTACATTACTAAATTTGTACATGCCACTTTAATCTGATAGATACAAATACAACCATGGTGAAAACACTATTAATTGAATTACTGCCTTTAAACAACACAGAATTCATATGATATTTAAAGTCCTATAAAAAGCACAATACAATGTAACACACACACACACAAAGAAATATAACACCCACTCACCAATAAGCACTCCTTCCTCATCAATCAGACCTGTCTAAATAAAAATGTCATTGTGAGCCAGTGGAAAGATAGCAGGGAGGGGGCCATCCTAGCCCCCCCCCCCGGGGGGAGAGTTCCATAACCTGGGAACAGCCAATGAGAAGGTCCACCATTCGTTTACATACATGCATATACTGTATATTGATTTCCACATTAATTTTCACACTATGGGCTGAAAGAGTTTGATGCCACTTAGTAATCAGTAATCCAGAATAGGTTAAAATGACTGGTTGGCTAAATCATCCTGTAAGTGCCACAAGAGGCAGAAAAATAGTGCAAACAATTTGTCTGTATGTGAAACTCACAAAGTAATAGCTAAATTCCAAAAGAAATAAAATAAAATCAGCTAAACTATCAGTCCGACTATCAAGACATTACAGTTGTGTTGCAGAAAAGAGAAAGAGAACCTGCACCCTTACCTTTTCACACAGTTCAGATATTTGGAAAATTTCACATTACAATGATAACCTCTTGATACTACATTTTCTGATCATCATCATCTCCCTCTTCTTCTGCTCTGACAGCATGTAGTTTTCTTAAAATAAACAATATCCAGTTCCTCCTTCCTTGCTTTTCCTGAGTCCATTGATACGACTGCATGTGACACTAGCATGATTTCTTCCCCCGCCTTGCTTCTCCTGATCTCTAAGAAGGAGATGCCAAGGCTGGCCCACTTGGAGGGCAAGGGTTCAAATAGAGGGTGGTCTAGTACAAATCCAGACAAATAGCCACTCTATCCCTACCACTAGTCCAAAACATTAATGGTAGTCGGTTAGTCGTATTCTGGCACAGTGAATGCCCAATAGATCTTAAGCACAATTCAGCACCTAGAATCCTACCAACTCTGCCTCTTATCCACAGAAAACCCCTGTTACAGATCTGCATTAGGATTCTTGCCTGGGGGATTATCTCCTAATAGAATCCTGTTAATAATTACATAGAAGGGAAGGAGTTCAGAGCATACCTTTCTTGGATGACTTTCAGTCATTGAGACCCAAGACAAGATGCTTCGTCAAATTCAGTCAACCACCTGTTGACTGAAAGGAGATGTCTGGAGAGGTTCAGAATGTTGAAAATACCTTGTGAGATAGGGTGGTAGTGACCTCTTTAAAATACTGGTATCTAGTATATTAATGGCTTGCCATACTTGGATTTGTCATTAAGCCTTCTATTCATTTTGATTCTGGACAGTTTCACAAGAAAAACACACCGAGTAGAGACTCTGAAGAGAAACGCTAGAGATGGCCAGTACATCTTGAGGCTATTTTCTTGGTTTAATCCCATGATGCCTCTATTTTAGGTAGTGTTACTTGCCTTCTTTCCATTTGACATTATCTTATGTATTTTCCCCTCAGACTATTGTACAGCCTGTTAAAAGCAATGGTCTTCTATGACTTCTTAAAGCATACTGTGTTCCACCTCCACACTGCTACAGGCCTATAATAAAATTTACATGACTGAAGCATGAATCTCAAGAACATGACCTTTTTTATTCACTGTGAAGTTCTGATTCCTGCCAAGAACTAGATCTAAATTTATCTACCTCTGGATATTTTTTCTGTAAGTTAAAAGCCTTGTGGAAGACTATATTGACTCAATGAAATTATTCAGCTAATTTATTTTATATATTTTAATTATAATTATTTATCATGTTAGAACCAGGTTAGAACTCTCTCTCCCACCCTGAATACTTATTTATTGATTCTCTTTCTTCTCTAGGTACAACCCATATTAGTACAAATTCTAATATTGTATTTACTTATCTATTTATGGGGCTGTGTGTTAGCTTTAGCAAAAGCCTGAATTACTGACTAAATATACTACCTGATTAGTACCAACTTCAGTTCAGTTCAGGAACCTTTATTGGCATACTGTACCAACTTGCATGAGGCCTTGATTGGAGTGAAATGGACAGATTTAATTATATGGTAGTGTCAAGCAAATTTAAAAATTGTTTTAGATGCATGGCACAAACAGAATTGGGTAAGGTAGAAGTCACTTCAGCCAGTAAGGTTTTCTTGAAGCAAATCTTGAAGGTGCTAGTACATAAAACCCCAGAAGCTTACTTACTTCTTTAGGATCTGTCCGTGTGCATTTTTGTGCATATTATGCCAAACAAACACATTAATAGACACAATAAGGACTGTATGTCCCTATTGACTAAAGTATGTTTGTGCACAACTTAGAAATACACGCAATGCTATTGTAGGTTTTTGAAATGTGCATATGTTGCTGATTTTTCCCCTCCCCTCTCCACTGGTGGAATGCATTACAGCTCCTGAAATTTTCATATTTCTACTTGCATCTGTTTCTGTTTGGTTTGGAATTCACAGATCAAGTAAATCTGCTTTTTAAAACAAATAAAGTCAATGCAGCAAATGTTGCACATATTAGGAAAACCTAACATGAGAAGGGTTGACTCAACAGAGGAAGCCACAGTAGTCAGTTTGGAATACCTGAGCAGAACTTACTGGAAAAGAAAATATTGCTAGGAAGGGGGGGGGGGGGCTAAGAAGAAAGAACATGAGATGTTGTTGGTTTGCAAGATCTGAGCAGAGCTGTTAATGATATGACATTTTGGAGGTAATTCACTCATATAGTCACCACATATCAGAAGTGACTTGATGGCACATAACATGTTTTCAGTTGTTTTCCTTAAATATGAGACAATTGTATACTGACAAGATGGGTGGAATGGTTGACACTATGATAGGATATAGACACCAAAGCTGTGCTAAGACGACCCTCAGCCACAAAGCAAAAAAAACCTGTACTTTCACAGCTTAAACAAGAGAGCTTCTGAATATTTCTTCTCTATTCTTTTTTAATGTATTTTATTTATTTATTTATTTATTTTATTAGACTTTTACCCTGCCCATCTAGACCAAAGGTCTACTCTAGGCAGTTTACAAATTTTAAAACAGGAAAACCAATAAACATTTTAAAATATTTTTACAACCAGAAACAGAATCCCTTCCTCAGCACCAATGCTTGTTTGGCCAGGAAGTAGGTAAGAAGTTCTCCTCCTAAGAGTCAGCTAATTGGGTCTGACTGACAGTGTCAAAAGTTCAGATTTCCCCTTTGAAATCTGTGTCAGAAGCCTGGTCTCAGACATCCTGAGGCAACATATACTGAAAGCACTCCAGACTGGGACAAACATAACTGCTCCGTGCTTTTGTAATGCAGAAATATTTTGAATACGCCTTACAAAATTGTATGCTAATTTCCTGGAGATACATGGCATAATGGCCCTTTCTGGAGGACTGTCACTCTATTACTTCATTTAAAGCAAGTCTGGGTTTTTTGACTCTTCAAAGAAAATCTGCCTTTTGACTGTTTCTGTTACCTTTCTTTACCTCCTAACATCTCCCTTCCCAGGGCATTGTATCTGTTTTGGAACATTCTTGCTGATAAGCCTGTTTCACACATGCTCAGTGTATAAGAAAGTCACTGTTTTATCCTTTTGAAAAGCCTTTTTGGAAGATCAATGTTTCCGCCCCACCCCCGCATTCCTTCCAAATAAAAAAAGCGGGTGGGGCCAACCACTATCTTTCAAGATAAGCAAGATTGGTCTTTTCAATTTATTTGATCTGTTTTAAATCTGGGGACATTTAAAGTTTGCTTGTTTCTGCATGGGGGTAAAAACAGTTTAACATTTTTAAAAACATCATAACTCGAAAAACTTTTTTTTATACTCCCCCTTAATTATTTTAACTCGATACACACAAAATTTCACATCTTGACATTCACATAGCTGGAGCTATTAAAAACAATGGCTGAGATCCCATTGTGAAACTCCATGGGTAGAAAGGCTGGTGATATCATCAGCCACAGCTGTTAATCTTTCATTTGAATTTTTCTATCCCCGTTCCCCAGGTTCCAAAGGATCCTTAGGGATCATTTCCACCTGGGGAAACCTATGGCAGTCAGGACAGAGAGGCGCCTTTAATATCAAAAAAATCAGTGCCACTGTTGCTGCCACCAGCTTTGGGACCACCAGTGGTGCTTTTCAGATATTAAAAGGTCTCCCCTCCAAGGCTCCCAAAGTCTTCCCTAGGTAGCCTCAGAACCTTGAGGGAGTGGGGATAGGAAACCTGAATTAAAGATTAACCTCAGTGGCTGACGACATTACCAACCTTACAACTGCACAGCTCCACCAACAGGATTCGAGCCAATAAACATCTATTTGACTCTACACAGAGCTGTTGACTTTGTAGGCGATATCCTGTTTTCATTCCTCAGCTGATTTCTGAGGGGTAAAATATTTGGAGGAGCTACAATAGTTGGATGAAAATAGTTGTCAAGATTAACCACAGCTTTTATTTTAAAGAAGTATGATGTCTTGATCATCCTTTTGGTAGCATGCCAGAACATTGTTTTTATAAAAATGATTTTAGGCTTTTAGAAAACAAACAGAAAAACTTATCCGTATGCTATTGTCATTTCGCGATGAATGGTTCTCAGAAGCATTTTCTGTTTTCTAAATAACTCACCAGTATTTGCATAAAACTAGTGAAGGTTAACTTAGACGAGTCAATGGCAACACAGATGCAATTTCTTTTATCATTAGAACACAATTTGTGGGTCTGCAGCATCAAAACTGAATCAAATTGTATGTTAAGAAGGGATTAGTTTTAAACATTCCTCCAATTGCTGAAGACACTAGATAGTCAAGGAAAGGGATTATGATAGGACTGTACAGGGTGATGCTTTTATTTAGGAATGAAAGTGTCTGGAAAAATATTATAACAGGAGCAAAATTTGTTTTTATTTTAAACCTAGAAATAAATTGTCTTTGGAATAATGTGAGATTTTTACTTCATTTCAAATAATCCTAATTCATACAGAGTCATGGTGTTGGCCGCTGTGATAAATCATTTAATAAATCAAGTGGGGTGGCTCCTTCAGGGCAACTTCAGTTGGAATTGTGACTGAGCCTAATTAGGCTAGATGTTAAGGAAGGGATTAATGGCACAATCCTAACCGTGTTTTCATATTTTGCTGTCCCAAGTCATTTTGCTGCCTGAGATGAAGAGTAAGACGGCAGCTCCATGTGTGCCATATAAAAACATGAACTGACTATAAGATTTTTAGCCAGGCTGTGTTTTTCCCAGCAAAATATCTCCAGGAACCATATGATAATAATAATAATGATAAATGTTTTATTACGGTCATTGACCAGCAAAAGTAAGCAACATTATTTAAATTAGGAAACATAAAATCAGTCTAAAAGCACTAAAAACATCTATATACATATATATAACTACATTTATATATCATTAGATATCTCCTGCCTCCCTATCATAGGCCTTGTCTATGGACTATTGTAGCTTGCATAGAACGACAGAATTGTTACTTAGAAGCTCATAGAGCCCGTACGATCATTAAGGCCTCTACGTGTATACACCAATTTACAGATACTATAGCTGCACTTTGGGTGGCACCTTTCCTTCACGGAATTTGATTGCAGCAGCACAGAATTTAGCTACTTTTGTCAGCATATCTGAATTTTGGTTTTTTGTTGTTTAGTCATTAAGTCGTGTCCGACTCTTCGTGACCCCATGGACCAGAGCACGCCAGGCCCTCCTGTCTTCCACTGCCTCCCGGAGTTGGGTCAAATTCATGTTGGTCGCTTCGATGACACTGTCCAACCATCTCGTCCTCTGTCGTCCCCTTCTCCTCTTGCCCTCACACTTTCCCAACATCAGGGTCTTTTCCAGGGAGTCTTCTCTTCTCATGAGATGGCCAAAGTATTAGAGCCTCAGCTTCAGGATCTGTCCTTCCAGTGAGCACTCAGGGTTGATTTCCTTCAGAATGGATAGGTTTGTTCTCTTTGCAGTCCAGGGGACTCTCAAGAGTCTCCTCCAGCACCACAGTTCAAAAGCATCAATTCTTCGGCGGTCAGCCTTCTTTATGGTCCAGCTCTCACTTCCATACATCGCTACAGGAAAAACCATAGCTTTGACTATGCGGACCTTTGTTGGCAAGGTGATGTCTCTGCTTTTTAAGATGCTGTCTAGGTTTCTCATCGCTTTCCTCCCAAGAAGCAGGTGTCTCTTAATTTTGTGGCTGCTGTCACCATCTGCAGTGATCATGGATCCCAAGAAAGTAAAATCTGTCACTGCCTCCATATCTTCCCCTTCTATTTGCCAGGAGGTGATGGGACCAGTGGCCATGATCTTAGTTTTTTTGACGTTGAGCTTCAGACCATTTTTGGCGCTCTCCTCTTTCACCCTCATTAAGAGGTTCTTTAATTCCTCCTCACTTTCTGCCATCAGAGTGGTATCATCTGCATATCTGAGGTTGTTAATATTTCTTCCGGCAATCTTAATTCCAGTTTGGGATTCCTCCAGTCCGGCCTTTCGCATGATGTATTCTGCATATAAGTTAAATAAGCAGGGAGACAATATACAGCCTTCTCGTACTCCTTTCCCAATTTTGAACCAATCAGTTGTTCCATATCCAGTTCTAACTGTTGCTTCCTGTCCCACATATAGATTTATCAGGAGATAGATAAGGTGGTCAGGCACTCCCATTTCTTTAAGAAGTTGCCATAGTTTGCTGTGGTCCACACAGTCAAAGGCTTTTGCATAGTCAATGAAGCAGAAGTAGATGTTTTTCTGGAACTCTCTGGCTTTCTCCATAATCCAGCGCATGTTAGCAATTTGGTCTCGAGTTCCTCTGCCCCTTCGAAATCCAGCTTGTACTTCTGGGAGTTCTCGGTCCACATACTGCTGAAGCCTACCTTGTAGAATTTTGAGCATAACCTTGCTAGCGTGTGAAATGAGTGCAATTGTACGGTAGTTGGAGCATTCTTTGGCACTGCCCTTCTTTGGGATAGGGATGAAGACTGATCTTTTCCAATCCTCTGGCCACGGCTGAGTTTTCCAAACTTGCTGGCATATTGAGTGTAGCACCTTAACAGCGTCATCTTTTAAGATTTTAAATAGTTCAACTATTTTGGTTTAGCCCAGTATATCTGCCAGGGCATCGCCCTGTCAGCAAGAGCAGTGTGTAATGCGCCTCCAATTGTTCAGGAAATGCCCTTATGTAAGGGTTAACAGAAGACAGGAGGTCCTGGCGTGCTCTGGTCCATGGGGTCATGAAGAGTCGGACACGACTTAATGACTAAACAACAACAAGGGTTAACAAGGACTTATCTAATGCCAGAATAAAAAGCACAATGAAGTAACACATGGGAGATGGTTTCGATCTCACCAGAGTTACGGGGGCATATACGCTGAGTGTAAGGGGTGTTGTTATACTTCCCTTCCTGGACTGCTGATGGAAGTGCATTGAAGCGGGCCAGAGTAAGGGCTTTGCGTTATTTAGGTGTTAAGGGTAAGTAGAGATATTTAGCCGGTTTGGGTGGAACCATATGAAATTGGGGAATTAGTGGTGGAAGAGCAGTCACACAGCCATGAGTTCCAAATGCTAAATGAGGGGAAAAATTTGAGAATGGTGATGGGATTAAACTTCTTGTGCTGCCTCATAGGGTCCTTCCAGAAACCTCAATTGCCTCTCAATATCCAAGACCAACTATAGTCTAGAAAATAAAGTTTTCATTAGAGGACAGTGGTCCTAGAAGAATAGTCATCCAGTATTTCCCTCCCCCACCTTTTTTCTGATTTCTGCTTAAGTTTTTTGTTTGTTTGTTTGTTTGTTTGTTTGTTTTTAAGGAGACTTTTGGTGGCATTTCAGGTATTTCTTTTAAAGAATATCTGAAATCTCAGGACTCCAACCAATGAACAGATGGTACTACGTTGGCCCAAAGTGCCTCCCCTCTCAAGGTAAGACAAAATGGCAGCAGATACATTGTTTCTGTAATAAGTCATTTTAAAAGGCCAAAAGAAAAACAAAACAAAACAGCAGGATGGAGAAAACATTCAGAAAAAACTGGCACACTGTGAAAAACAGGATTTTCTCTTCAGAAGACTCTAGTTCAGAGTTTTTAGTCAGATGGTGCCAATATAATGTTCATTCACTTAGGCAGTAGGGTTGAGGTTTGTTATACCACAGCTGAGATTATACTGGACAAAACACCAACAATCAGTGCAACCTGAGCTCCAAAAATGAGAAAAATTGCTATTCTTTAAATGTTGTGCTATTTACCCTAATTAATGAAAGCAATACATGAACATAAAACAGAGGATGAGAGAACATAAATGAAAGGAAGATAGCAGTAACTGATTTGAGAGAGTCAAGCCAGAGAATACATTTATTGTGTATTTTGCAGAGGTCCTTGTCCAAGAGGTGAATGTTGAATGTCAGCATCTGATTGTCTTCGTCTGTATATATTTCATTTACTAAGGCTTGTTTTATTATTGGTCATTGGGCTTGATTTGCAAGTCTGAGGAAATCCCATTCTAGGAGGGAAAACAGGTTCATTGTAGAGAGTATATCTTCTCTTCAACACCTAATTTGACCCAAGTGAGACAATAAAGGTGATTTGTTTATCCTGTTTATGACCATGAGTGTGATTCTGCAAATTCCTCATTCACCCTGCCCTATGCTAAGACAATACTCTGGGCTCATCAATAATGATGCCATCAATAATTATTTGAAATGCAAAAGTTGTCCATTTATGATTCTTGTCTACGTTGCAAAGGCAAGCATTACGATTCCTGAGTTCCTCACAAAGTATAGAACTATAGAGCTAGAAGGGATCCTCCTTAAGAATTGAGTCCAACCATTTGGCAATGCAAGAAATCCAGAGGCGAAGAATCCCTGACAGATGGCCATCAAAACTCTATTTGAAGACCTCCAGTGAAGGAAAAGCCACTGCCTACAGAGGCAGCCTGTGATTGCTGTCAACCAGCTGCTTATCAACTGGAAGTTCTTCCTGACGTTTAATCAAAAGCTCCTTCCTTTAATTTGAATTCATTAGCATGGGTCTAACTCTCTTGAGCTGGAGGAAGCAGGCTTGTTCCATCCTTTATGGGATAGCCTTTCCAAATATTTGAAGCAGGGTTGCCACTTGCAATAATCATGCAAGACTCCTGTGCTTGAATTTTAATTTAAGTTGGAGAAAAGCTTTTCCCATCTTCTTATTCTTGGTAGTGATGGCTGCTGAAAACAAAACCAAACCAAACAAAACCCTCACTTCTCTCCTCCCTTGTTGTCAGTAATGTTACAGGTGATGAAGGCAGAAACAAAAACAGACAGAAGGAACACTTCAAGAAAAAGAGGAAGACACAGAGTAGGTAGGAAGACCAAAAAAAAGTCAATAGATCAGCAACAGCTACAGTGACCAAATAATGCAGGGCTCAAAGATAGGGATCAGCAATTACAGATCAATTTATAATTCACCAGAAAACTGTAACTATTTGTTGGTGATCTCAATTTTTGTTGCCTAAGGAAATCACCCATCCGTATAAATCAGAGATTGCTTGTCAAAAGAAAGTTGAGCCAAGTGGGTCAAAGGGATGCTAGAAAAAGCGAAGGTGCATGTTTCAATATGGCCACCTGCTGAGCTCCACTCCTGGGGCACTCAACAACCTCAGTGGTTACATTTCCAGTCCACTAGTCAGGCTCACTGAGTGTGACAGCCAAGTATAAAAGCTGCATGCCCTCATTACCCAAATCATTAATTTACCATCACCTGTTTTAGCATGCATATATAGTGCTAGCTTTCAAGGCCAAATATACTCTCCCAGAGCTCATATCTAACTACCAGACTGACAAACTCAGTCAACTATCTTGGCATATCTAGGGTACTAACTAAATCACCACCATATGACTGGACAGCTTAAAAGCTTCACCCTTCTGGACACAGTTTTCTAAGATTCTTACGATTTTTTTTCTATCTTGACATCCCCATGTGTTCAAAACTTACTCAATCAGATGTATTTTTAATGGAAACTCAGCTCTTTCTTCTGTACATATGGGCAATTTGGTGTCTATATGCGGATCCATCCAGTTCTTCTTTAGCACTACCATAAAACTGCTTATGTTCCAGCAGTTTGAAAGCATGCCGTAAGTAATAGAAATTAACATTTATGCTGAAACAATGATTTGAAAGAACTTCTTATGTGGTAAATAGCAAATGTATCTATAGGAGATTCTTGTTGCTTGATAATAAAGATAATAAAAATGAAAAAATGCTCCATATTTAAAAGAAATGTGATGGTCTGTACAATTAAGCAAAAAAGATTATATTTCAGTTTATCAAAGTTATTGTTCAGTACTAATTCTTCACCCAAACACAGTCCATTTAACAAATATTAAATGAAAGAGGCAAGTCATAAACTATGTATAAAAAAAGCAAATGAAGGCAATAAAATGTAGCTGGACAATTCTTCAGGAAGAAATTTAGACTTCAGAACAAGCATCAAAATGCTGTTTAGCAAGACGATTCCAGTGCTGAAAATTCCCAACAATCACATTGTTGTTTATCAGCTGGTAAGCTAATTTCTGGTATAAAATGAAAGTTAGTGGTTTTATGCACCTACTATAAAATGTAATCAACTTTCATTATTTTTCAGTCCCATAGCATTTTACTCTTTTCTAATTAGATATAATTACCATTCTGTCATGCTGCTAGCTATTGCTGGAGTAGTAACAGCACATATTTAGACAAGTACAGCAAGAAGAACCCATTTGTGAGTTCTAACACATTAGTAGGTAGCATCAGAGCCTGGAAAGTTTTTTTATTACTTTAAAAAAGCAATTAGTTACTTTTAACTACATGGTTCTAAGGCCTTTAAAATAACTACTGTTAGAATTACAATGATGCAAAATTAACTGTGTGCTTTCCCATTTTTCAAAAGGGACTGATATGGTTACTTTTACCTATTTAGCTGCATGTTTTTCCATCAGCGGCACAAAGCACAATGTAGTCCAAAAGTAATTAAGAGTTACAGTTTCTGTACTTACAAGGAATGAGTTATTTTAGCTAATTATTTCCAATATCTGGGTAGCACAGCTTTTTTATCCTGGAAAAAAATAATTTTTGGAAGGTAGGCTAGCCAAAAGCATTGGAAGATAATATCAGATTATCATCTGTGTTAGATCCCTTTCTAGAGAGATCTTTCTCGTAGCATTATCAATAGCTCCTGTATCTAATTCTACAACTGAAAATTGTTCCAACTATTATTGTTATGAACAGTACACAAGTACATATTGTTATAAACACTCACCAATATGCAACAATAATTTTGAAATTGAGTTTAAATAGGTTCATGTTGACAGAAGAACCTAGGTCTTTTAACAATGAAGAGCATTATCTGATTTGGTGGAACTGTACTTTGAAAAGAAAAATAACTGCTAACCAGATTATGAAAATATGGTAGCAGCTATTCAAAATAAATAAATACTGGAATGATTTCTCAAACACCAGTAGGAAGCTGAGATATCAATTGTTGTGCTTGAGCGACACCACTGACTCTTGCATTCTGTCTTGTTGAGGCAAAAGATTAACATTGATTCCATAGAGAAAAGGAACGGCTTTCAACCCAAGAGGCAAATTAAATTCCAGAGAAGCCCTCAGGGGCTGCATTTCAGTGGTGGGCAGAGTCACAGATGGCAGAGTGAGACCAAAATATAAGCAAGCTTTAGCTTAAAGCTCTTACTGCAGACAACTGAGCTTTAGGAGTGGCACTTTAACGTCTTAGAAATGAGGGAGGGATCTGTGCAAAACCTGCAATACCAAAAACTAATGGTGCAAAGAGAAAGGGGTGTGGCCAACTGAGGAAGCCCAGAAGGCTCCACAGAGATCCAGAGGGCTGAATTTAGCCCCACAACATGTAGTTCCCTATCTCTACCCTGGAGATTTTGAGACAACAGGGAACACTGTGCTTTGAATGATACCTTGTGCTGATCAATCAATCAGACAAAAGTTCAGCCAAGCAGATTTAGGGTTTCCAAAATCCCACCCCCAGCTAAGCTATACTTTCTTTTATGGCACCATTCCTCTGATGCAACATTCAATGGAGTAGGATTAGTCAGTTACCAGAGGAATCATGTAGGAATGTCTAGGTCCCTTTGCTAAAATGACAAAGGAAAGGGGATAGTTTTCATGTGCTTTAATCTTGGGAGCCCTTGATTAACCCTGTCTGGTTTGAGCCCTTTACTAGATTACAATTGTCGTAAAGGCCACTGCAGAGTGCAAGAAAAAGATAGACATGAAAGGTGATGCTCAGCCCATAAAGACATGAGGCTGTAGAAGGAATACTTTCTCAAGACTAGTCTCATGACCAAATGTCTTGAGAGAATCTGGAGCAAGGAGTCTCATTTGTCTGCATGGAATTATAATTCTCTTTATTTGCTTTATTAAAATTGAAATGATAGTGATACTAGGATAGGAGCTTATATATCACTTAATAATATGCAGTATCAAAAACAGTACATACTTATTATTTCCAGAGAGATAACTGTGTAAGTCTGTAGTAGGGGCTTGCACCAGCTACAAAGAGAAGCAAGGAGATTTGTGCTTTTCTGGATCTGATGGAAAGCGGAAAGCTATGTTTGTGATTGTTTGCAAGCTCATACAAATCACAAAAATTTGTTCTGGCATTATGTGGGGTTAAAATGTTGAAATCTGAATAAAACTATTTCGAGCTTGTTGCTGTATCAAAAGAAGGAAGCACCAAAGCTTCATATTGACAGCTGAAGCACCAATGAAAGCAAAAGCCTCACTTGGAAACTCTGGCCGCTGAGCCCTGGGAAGAGTTCAGGATAGAGATGGGGGTATTCGTATTCGTATATACGAATATCCCCACGCAGCAGGAATTAACGAGGGTCCGCCCCGGGACTGGACCGTCCATTCACGCTTTCGGCGGTGGCAGCAGCCTGGTTCATCCTTCCAGTCCCGGAGCCCCACTCTCTTCCTGCTCGGCTAGCCAATCCAAGCAGGGAGAGGGAGGACGAGTCTACCTGCATGGCTGCTGAGTGGCTAGCCAAGTAGGAAGAGAGTGGGGCTCCGGGAGTGATTGGAAGGATGAGCCAGGCTGCCGCCACCATCGGAAGCATGAGTGGACAGTCTGGCCCCAAGGGCCGGACCCTGATTAACTCCAACTGCGCAGATACAAATACCCCCACCGTTGTTTTCTCCACCGTACAGACATCTCTGCTCTAATACTGACACCTGGGAGAACCTTTTGTTTTCTTTCTGTGAGTGCCAGATTAAGTTCCAGAGAGGACAACTGCAAATGTAAAGCATTCTAATTTGGACTAGGCAGCAAGTGGGCAAGGGGCTCTAAGGGAACATCTTCCACATCCTTAACACACTTGTTCTCTGAGTACTGCAAAGGAAGGAAGGAAGGAAGGAAGGAAGGAAGGAAGGAAGGAAGGAAGGAAGGAAGGAAGGAAGGAAGGAAGGAAGGAAGGAAGGAAGGAAGGAAGGAAGGAAGGAAGGAAGGAAGGAAGGAAGGAAGGAAGGAAGGAAGGAAGGGAAATGAGCAGTTTTGCTTACACAATGAAGGTCTACCACATCCCCAAAGTTGATTGCCCAGGATAGCACCCCATATCCCAGAGCATTGCCCCTTATTTTCACCATTTGCAGTTTTTTCCCCTCTGATCCAGAAACATCCAGATATACAAATGTCTGCAGAAACCCAGGGAGAAATTGGTATGGGATAGGTCAGTCCCAATATGAAGAGCAAATATATGGTAATCTATAGTACGTTGCAGGTAAAACCCTGTAATTTTGTCCGGCACCAAGAAGGCTGCCCATTTTTAATTTGGCATATGCTTTCAGGGACAGTAATGCATTTCTTTAGATATATGGAGTACAGCATCAATAGAGAGAAATTTCTACAATATGAGAAGGAAAAGAATGTGAAATAAAAGTCAGGGGCTTGAGAGGATGAAGAAGATTGTAGAAAACCAGGTGGACGACCATTCTCCAAGTACAGCACAATGTGTTTCAGTCAGATTGTTTGGATTTCACTTTCATTTCACTTTCCTCCACCTAAACTGAGTCTCTAAAGAACTTTGGGTTGGCTTCCACTTGCCCCCTTCTGAATTTTTATCCTCCCCCTTCTGAGGATGAATATCTGGATACAATCCTATGTATTAATTCTATGCTTTCCAGCTTTATTATGCCGGTTATGTGACCTAAAATCAAATTCTGTCTCTCATATTTTTTTCATTTTCTAAAGTGTTCTGGCTTTGGTAGCTTCATTCTACAGAGAGATCATCATTTCATATAGAGTTTCAGGAACTAAGGTGCACTCATATATGGAAGATTTGCAAGGGATGACATCTACTCTTTTTTTCTAAATTAAAAATCTGGGGAGAAAATGGCAATTTTCAGATGATTGTAAAAGTGCAAATAATGCTTAGAATTGATACCATCTTTCATACGCATCAGTAAAAATAGGAGTGTGAAAATGACAGACCCAAGAATGGATCTACTACTACTATTGTGTGAATAATTTCCTTTCCTTCCCAGAAAACTTTGTCCAGATTGTGCCTTTTTAAAAAACATCATTGTTCTCAGATAGCTACAAAAATTACTATCAGAAAATTATGATGGAAGGCATAACATACAGTAGATGCCATCAGGACATCACTGAATTTGATTAGATCAGGGGGGAATTGCCATTATAATTAATCCCAAATTAATGAAATGTATCCCAAATAAAGGTGTACGGGGGGCATCAGTAGCAAGGAACTGCACAACAAACAGGTGAATCCGGCAAAGGAAATCCAGAGTAGAAAGCCAAGGTAAAACAACAGTGTCGTTCTAAAAAGTGACATGAGCCAAGTTGGGTGATCCAGTGCCAAAGTTCCATAACAATTCAAGGTCTAACCAATCCAATGATTAAAAAAACAAATAATCCAGGAGTTTTCAAGAAGTGAAATCAAGACAGTCCATGGTTATACACAGCCAGGTAGTCACAGCAATGATCAGGATACAAGGAACAGAGCAAGCAGGCTCTGAAGCTCAAGAAGGCCATTGTATCCACAGAAAGTCCCAGACTAAGGTTTGTATTGCTGAGCAACTTGGGTCCCACCCAGAATCAGGTGTAGGCATCCTGACAGCTGCTTCCCCTGGAAACATTTCTTAAAAGAGACTTGTTACTGCTGAGAAAACCATTTGAGGAATACTTGATTGCAATTGATCAGTTCCTTCAAGTCAATCCTGTGTCCACAGACATTGTCATTCTTTGGGACTGGAAGGGGTCCAGCCTCCTCTTCTGACTTGAGATCTGAGCTGCCCTTATTTGCAGATTTCTGTACCCTTGAAGATCTTGAGTGTATAGAGCAATGTCAGGCAGTTCCTTTCTATCCTCAGGGGTCTCAAACTCATCCTCACTGAAGGAATCCTGAAGTGAATCCATGACACTTTGCAACAAACATTTTAGATAATTTCTGTATACAAAAGTTGGCTAATTTTTATGCATTACTTTTGCCAGTATCCTTGGGTCACATTAGTTGCAGCTGAAAACATTCAGGTCTTTATGTGAGCATCACATAAAACAAGAGGTTCCCATTTAGATGGCTGTCATATGTCTCCACTCTGCACTTCCCCAAACTGAAATGAAATTACATTTCTGTTTTCAAGAAACAGTGATGAAATCGATTTTGTTATTTTTCAGCATGCCATATTTTTTAATCCTTTCCAATAATGAAGCATGGATATAGCCATAGATTATGACAAAAGAAACGTGCATTCCTCAGATCTAATCCAGCTTTGAGAGGATCCTTATGGCTTGTAAATTGTTGCCCATTCCTCCTTCTCCTAGCCAGGAAATGAAATTCCCACTCTCTTTTGCCGCTAATTCCATTTCCAGGCACCTAGCAGGGTGGAAGAAGATGGTGGAGGAGAAAAGTTATGGGGTGTTGAAGGAATCTGGCCGACTACCTCATTTCAGTTCCCTACTCGTGCTGTAGATAAATCAGTCACTGTTGGTGATGTGTTCCTAAATAATATTTCAAACAATCTCTGTCATAGATGAGGAGAAAGTTTCAAGTTGTGGTCAGGTGGATCTTCATTATATCTACATTTCCAGTGTGGAGCTAATGCTATGCTGAATATATTGATGATGAGCCTAAAGGACTTGGCCAGTGTCCTAATTAATATCCGCCCATGAATGTGAACATGCAACCATTCTATAGCAGGCACCTGTCTGATATGAGAAACGTCCCTGAAGATTAAAAGTTTGAAAAACATTGTAAGAGATGGTCTAGGAGGGTAGGAGAAATCAATACAAAAATGAGATGTTGAACTTCCTCAGTTTATTTGTTCCTAAGATAGGAAAAATACTCCTCTTGTAGCCATATTAAATATATAACCCCAAGTACAACTATTCCTTTCTTTTTTACAGTGTTATTGAGAGCCCTTTTAATATTCTCTCACCTAGTGATGTCACTATGTTTCATGGTTCCTAGATCTGATATATGACTTTCAATCATTTGTGACATCCACCTCAAATTCCAGGCAGCGTTACAGCCCCTAAACATGACCTGGAGGAGAAAAAACAATCTTTCTTTCACCATTTCCCTTGCCTCTGCTCCAACAGCTGTGGTGCCAGAAAAGAATGAAAAGCCATACTCCCTTCCGTCACCTGGCACACAGTTACAGCTTCAAGCAAAGCACAGGTGTACTCGGAAACGTTAGAATCAGGGATGAGAGGAAAAAATCCCAAGCTTTCATGGAACCTGTCTGGTGCACAGCCATCCTTGTAGCATATCAGCAGCTAGAGGAAAGAGAGACTTTCCCTCCTTTTCTGTCCTTTTCTCAGTGGTAAAACAGTAAATAAGTAAATAAAGATAATGGAATTTGGAAAAGAGAGGCAGACAGATGCGGCAATACATGGGAGAAAAATGGAGCTCATTACATTCATAGTGGAATAAACAGAGCTCATTTCTGAGCCGGTGAAAAATAACTCCGTCTTCTGCCTGTTTAACACAGAGAATTTCTTCCCATCCCTAGCATTTGGAAGCCATTTTCCACACACCTCAGCCACACATGGTCAAGGCCAACTGTGGAATCGCACCATTTAGATGCCATCTCCAATGTCTAGAAGCTGTTCTTGAAGAAGTAATTAGCATTCACTTGTGAGCATATTTAATGTCCCTCTCCCCCACCCCTTGTTCTATACAAGCTTGCCAGCAAATGATATAATCTTGACACACTCTGGTATTATCGGTATTGAAACAAGTCTAGAGACCTTCACATTTGGTGTGGACAACGTTACACAAATCAGATTTTCCCAGACAATCCTTCCTACCACCCCATCCTTGGTGGCCTCCAGGCTGACTCTAATTGTTAATTAGGATTTTGGTGCATCCTGAATCCCAGATACAAAAGAGGATTAAATGTGCATCTAGATGGGCTTGTCAACCAAATATGGAGAGTCTCCAGCCACCTGCCTGAAAAGCTCTGTAAGCTCGGTACCTGGCTGCAGAAACAGAAATAGGGAGTTCGATTTCCCTCTGTGCCTCCTGGATAAAGAGTCAGCTTATATAGCTGTGGGCAAGCTGCACAGTCCCAGAGCAACCCCAGAAGAGACTTGTAAAACACTTCTATTATATATCTAGAAAACCCTAGAAAGAGTTACCATATATTGGAATTAACTTTTTATGACAGTGTATAAATATTATTATGCACATTCCAAAGACCTTAGCAATAATAACTCATGTAAATATTTTCTTATTAGTCACTGAATGCTGTTCTTACAAAGGTAAATACTTGCAGATCCTTACATGCAAACTGCTGGATAGCTCAGTGGTTTAGGCATCTGGCTGTGGAGTTAGAGGTTCGGAGTTCGATTCTCCACTGTGTCTCCTTAACAGGGGTTGGACTCAATTATCCATAGAGTGCCTTCCAGCTTTGCAGTCCTAAGTTCATTATATTTCCTTTGTAGGAGATACTGCCGGAAAGAACAAATTAGTTGTGTACAACTCTTAAACAAAACTTCATTGGCTAAAATCTGATTGGAGATTCATACCTGTGTATGGGTAACTTTGATGGATGTTCCTGCATGGTGGGGGGTTGGACTGGATGGCCTCAGTGGTCTCTTCCAACTCTATGACTCTATAAATCATGTTGGCAAAGTCTCAGTAATTGCCAAGTTGCTGCTTGCATTTGTGATTGTGTATCAGTTGCACAACATAGTGCTCAATGAAGAATGTGAGTGGCAACTTGTTAATTACTGGCAATTGACCGCTATGATTTGTGCCACTTTCCTTAATGCCAATAGAATTCTTGCTGTTCTTAAAAGATTTTGCAACTCTTCTGTATCCTGTGATTCATTCGAATCACAAAAAATGAAATGCAAACATCAAGATGCACTCAAAACTGAATAAATGCACTCTGGGTCTCACACTTTATTTGGAAGCACTGAATAATCAGGAAATATCTGAAGAATGTTAGACTCTCAGCCACATCGTTTATTTCTGTTCTTCACACATGACCGACTTACAAAGCAAGGAGTCTCCATGGAGCTTCATTTTAGAAGCCCCTGAGCAACATACCCTGTCCTGCAGTCTGCTGGTATAGACGGTATCACCGCCAAGCCAATGATTATGATCTCCATCTTAGAGAGACAGAAATTACTAACGTCTGTTTGACTTGTAAGTATTGATAGCCTGTTTAGAGGCTTATCTTCACCAGAAACCTTTGGCTGTTTTCTTTTCGTAGGGCCCTCTGGAGAGGATCTAAAATTGAGGCCATCAAATCAGGAAAGTAATTTAGATTGTTTGCGTTTTCATCAAAACTGAAAACTTTGGAAAACATCAAAACAAACCTATAGATAACACACCAGAACATTTTGTTTTTTTAAAAAAATACTTCCTATACAGGCCTCTGGTGTGCTATTCTTTCTTCTTTTTTTGCAAGCCTTCTAAGATTTGTGGATTATATTTATTGGCACTTTCTTGTTTAATATGAGAACATTAATTGCAATGATGAGTCAGACCAATGCTCAAACTATACAATGCACGATCCACCATCAAAAATGATATGGCACAGTCCAGGAGAAGCATTGAGTGGTATTTCATATGACAAAATAAGACTTCCTTTCCTTGTTTGTGCTGTAGCTAACTAGTCTTTCTGCTATAATGTCTCTGAATATTCACAATGACTAAAGTTAGCTGTGGGAAAGAAATTGGAGGTCTCCCCCTTCCAATGTACGCCATTTGTGGTCTGCAAGACTGTTAATGAAATCAGGTATTTACTACAGGGAGGAATTTAGGAGTGCCACCTTCTTTTACATTTTTGGATTATATGCAAGGAAATGTGAACAACTAAAATGCATATATTTAAAAAACAAATGCACAAATGTTTAAGGTAGGGAAAATGCATATTATATGAAAAATGTGTATTAGGGAAAAGTAAGAGCCAAAATATGCACCAACTGCAAAAAAGTCTCGCAACACAATGAAGGACTTGGCTGGAATGAGATCTCTGGTGGGACTGTAAGAACTACAACAAAAAATGAAGCTGATTTATTACCACCACCACTTTATTTGTTCTCTGTACTTCACATTTACTCTAAAGAGCAGCTCTGGTGAATTCATAGTTTGTTCATAATATATGACTTTTTAGTTTGTCTTAATAACGGAGCCTCCTCCCAAGACAGTTTCCAGCCTGAAGCTATCTATTCTACTATGTTTTCCTACCTAAGCCATAACTTTTTAAAAGTTTGTATTGTTTTAGACTGTTATGTAGTTTTATGGTTCTTATGTTTTATTAGGAACATATGGACAGCACCATAAGCCAGCATTTTTGAAAATTCTGGCTTACTGTGAAGCTGTGACTCCATGTAACTCCCAGAAATTGAGTGGTGATGTAAACCACAGACCACCAGCAGCTCATGGTTCAAGGAGAAGGGGCCACACCTCACAATATCAAGGTGACCACAGGCCACCACTGCAAGAGATTTTTCATCTCTGTGTTTATCATGACATCTAAATTGGCCCTCTGGCCAGCCTCAGCCCTGACAGACCAGAAAAACAACAACAGTCTACTGCTTGTTGCACATTTCTTTCTCTGGTTTGTCAGGAAGAGACATGCCAGAGTGCCGACTTGAGCCATCACAACAAGCAAATTACAGACAGATGGTTTATAGTTTGTTTAAACTCCCCTCACCAAATTTCTAGTGGGAATGATTGGCACACACCAGCATACTGCCCATAAAGTTTTGGATGCCCAAACCCAGTCATTTTTTCATTTGGAAGTCTTGGGATGACTTTAACTGGGTGGAGTAGCATAAAACCATATTCAATGGCACTGCTCTCCCACTCTGCTTGGGACTGCTGTGAATGAGAGGTTCTGCAAACCTATGGACAGTTGTGAGAAAAGACAAAGAATACTTGCTAAATTATTGGTTCATGTTCATTTAGACAGACTTGGCAAAACAACTTAGGAAGCGTTTTCATGCTTGAGGAGATGCCTTATATCCATGCAAGAATGGAATAAGGGCTGACATGCAGGGATAAGTTGCAACTAGAATAAACCCATTGATTCAGTGGGGGCTTCATGAGTCAACTCTTCTGTAAGTTCCATTGATTCAATGGTCTACTTCAGTTGCAACTAAAGTGTATTTCAGCCAAGGAAAACTATTTTTTCCTCTTCGTTTTTATTCACAGTCCTTAAAACTTATCTAAATTGTATCTCTGCAAAACCAGTCAGTATTTCTAATCCTCAAAAGTCCACACAAAAAACCCTAAAGCTATTGTCATTCTGTGCATATTATGTTATTTGCATTGAGGTGTTTTTTGCATTATTTACGCAGCTTTGTTTAGTTTTTTAAAAAATCATTCCCATTTTCTTCTGTTGTCATAAGTGTCAAATGGTATGTTGCCCTCTCACAAGGTGATGTGAACATTTCTGTGGTTCCTTACCCCCACAGGCAAGGATGAAGCAGGCAAGGGTTGTCATCCTTATTTGTGATCCTTTTTGTTTCAATCCAATGGTTCACAGTAGGTGCACCCAGTGTTCTGATCCATGAAGGCAACTGTCTTCATTGCCAGACCTTCTGTATTATTTTCAGCTCTGCACGCACATATTTCCATTTTGCAAACACAGCCATCCTGACACTGAACTGAAGTGGATGAGAAAACCTACATGCCCAACCTCTATAATGCTCATGTCCCCAGAAAAGGCATTCATTGCAGATTGATTTAAATGCAATGGACATGAAGAACATGATTGCAAAATTGTGTACACAGCATACAAACATACAATTTAGTGGGCTCTACGGCCCTGGTAATTTACTCCCAGGTAGTTCCATTCACATACGTTCTTTATAAATAAGTTTCTGTTTCTCCATTAAAACAATCCTTTGAGAACTTCAGCTTGACAGTAGGCACTATTGACTGTTTTCCTAACTTTCAAACATTTTACAGAGTGTGAGCCACAATGAATCAAACTGAGCTATACCAGATGGGAACTGGGTCTACAATGTCTCATTCTTTGCCTGTTCCACAATATTTCATTTCATTTGACAGTGAAAAGCAGAATTGCAAAGCCTGGTCTATTTGTTTTAAAATGGTCACCAAGCATCTGGGTTGAGTTAGAAAAAAAAATACTACTACATTATAGAGAATATTCCTTACTCCCAAATGTTTTAGTATTTGGGGGGGGGGGGGGAGAATGAAATGAAAACCAGAAACTATTATGTTCCCAGTGTTTTTGAAAACCTAAGCTTTATTCTGGTGATAAAAGAGGTGAAAAATCAGGGGAGATCTCTCAACTAAACAGAATACATTTTTCAGTAGGCTATTTAACCTCTCTCAGCTCTATTTAAATTCACAAATGTTTATATACAAACACACTGTATTTGCAGACCTTATTCAGTGTCATGTAGTTCTTTCAAAATCCTTTAATTGGCAGGTTATTTAGGAAAAAAATTTAATTGTTTTTGATAGTCACAGTTTCTGTCATTAGTAGGGCAAACTGACAAATTATCAGTGACATATTTGTGCTACCATTGGCTTCTACTGGCAGCCAAAATAATGGATCAACATTCTTAAATGACAATATGTATAGAATTCCTTGTTGTTTGCCATCTGTTTGTTTATATTAAGGGCTGCATAAATTAAAATGTTTTCAAATGTAGAAACTATGTTGGATATAAGAAAGAAATGCCCTGGATGCCATGGAATGGACTGGACAGGTTTTACACAACATTTTTCATAGTGTGAACAATTCTGTTTTATTTGACTTAACAGCTTTATGCCTGACTAAGGGGAATGCATACCTGCTCATAGTATTTCATTTTTCTTTTACCTAAATGTGATCCATTCAAAAATGCACAGTTCTAAAACTATACTGTCAAAAAGAAAGAAAGAAAATAAAGGCTTTGAGGAAAAACATCAATCAACCATAACAAATAAGATAATTACTACAAGCCTCAAATAAATCTGAAAAAATGAAGTCTTGAAAAATCATTTCAATCATGATGTCTCAATTATGCACTTGGTATGCTTGTTACCACTACAGGTGTCTAACTCTTGAGAATACAAATCCTTATCTCAATGAGTTGCCTGTGGATTAATTAATCCTTCTTCCAGCTGTCTCATTTTCCTTGACAAAGTAATATGAATATGATCTGTACATTGAAATTGGCCAAGCAAATACATACAAGAAATATATTGTTTGGATACTTTGGTTAACCTGTTCTTTATTTTTGAAAGCAAATTAAGCCCAAATTTAATGGAATGGATAAATTATTCCACCTCTGTTGGGGAACATCTTGTTCCTTTCATTGCTTTTTTTTTTTTTTTTTTTTACTAAGGGTGTAATCAGAGGGCTACAAAGGCACATTTCAGATAACACCAGAAAGGATTGCCTTTCAGGGAGCGATCTCCTTAAAGTGATCCTTCCATCTTCTGGGAAGTTGCTCAAGCCCCGCCCACAAAAATTAGAAGCCCTACAGCTGGACCAAAAAGGGCCAGCTTGGGGATGGATTGGGATCAGGCTGCAGCGCATTCCTCAGCGTGTCATGTGATTGCTGGGGAATAGATTGCACCAGACTACTCCACAAGCAATCCAGATTGCAGTCTATTTCCCCATGTGATTACACCCTCCATCAGGTCATGTCAGGAAACAGTGACAGAGAACAAAGAGGAGAAGGAGTTGAGTCAAAGGTCTCCACGTGGTGGCCTAAATACACCTATGGGGCTTGGTAGGTTTATGACATTGGCAGCTGGGGAAGCCAGGTGTTAGGATAACTGGATGAAGTCTAAAGGAATTGCTATGCTTGTATTGGTCCCCTAGTGGAGAGACAAATCCCTGGGCAAGTGGTCCTAAAGGAGGATAAAAAGTAACTCTGGTGGGTCAGGTGACTCAAAAGCCTAGAAGACTCATTTCCACCCATCTCCAGCTGGTAACAAGCCTCACTGGCCCAGCATAAAGATAACTAGTTCATCTCACAAGGACAAGGTCGGCACACCAAACAGCCAGTTGTAAAGAGAGAGAGCTGAAGGCTTCATGCACTTGACATCATCATACCACTTGGACACAATGTAGAGTATCACCTCTGCAACTCATGAACCTGTGGTACAGTTATGACAGTTATGTAATTAGGGTGATCATTACCATGAAAAATCTTCAGTTAGCAAAAGCCCCACCCTAGTTACAGGAGAGAAACATTAGTATTGGTATATTAATTTTTCATTCATGAAAGTCTAATAGTGCCTCTCTGTACTAAAACACAGTAGTTAATGGCCATGAATGTCTACTTCTCTGGTTTTTCTTAATCCAGGTAATTCAACTGGTGCTTAAAATATCTCTACTAAAATGTACCATATGAATTGTATGTCAGCTGTTCTCAATAGTTGCTCATTGGAATTAAAAACAATTGTACAGTGGGACCCATAACTGTTCGAAAGCAGAAACCATAGCAGTGTATCTAGAGGCAACATAAAACTACTGTTATTCAAAATTGTCTTCCTCTTTTAATTACTGAAAGGTTTATTCAGCCAGGCATCCCTTATTAGAATTTTCACCACAGGCAGATAAGCTTGGGAGCTAATATACCCCCTTTCTATCAATATATGGAGCTTAGAAGTCCTGGTGGCAAACAGACTGAATTGCCATATGGTGTGTTTGCAAAACCAGATGACCTTATATTCTTTTCTGCATCATTATTTGCTATAGCCAGCTATATGAGCCTTGCCGGCATTTTCAGACGCGCTCATTTAGATTTGATTTATAGATCTCTGTTTTTTTTAAAGACTTAATTCTTGAGATCTATTCATGGAATGACAATCCTTGCAAACAGAAAGGGGAAGAAAATAAGGAGAATTATGGAGACTTTTTAAAAATGCAGTAATTACTTTATCCCTAATGATACCATTTAAGGATGCTGAGCATGTTTTTATATTATACAGCTTACAAAGTTCCAAACCCACTGAAACTCTGCTACCCTTCACATAGGGTTAAATCTAATGGTGTGCTAACAGAAAAGCAATGTCTTCCCATCCACACTGTGTACAGCCTTCTGCCTTGGATGAAGACCTGCCCCCGAAAATTTCCCAGAACTTGGGGTACACAAAAGGGCTGCCGAGAACTGCTGGCCTGCTGATTTCATTGATGGAACCAATTTTATCACTGGAACAATCCCACTGGATACTGGCTTTATTGTCCTCTTCTGCAGCCTCATTATATCACAAAGCTTTGAGCACTGCATCAAATCTGAAAGCTTCAAGGACCACTTGTTTCAAGTCCAGAAACTTTCTTCTAAAATATAATCCCATCTTCTTCTTCCTTGGAAGAAGAATATAGCATAGAATTTAGGCTGCAGAGCTTTCGGTTTGATGTACCTGGTGACCCCTATTACAACAAGCTGAACATCAGCACTTTTCAGAACTGGGAATGAGCAAATTGTGGTGAGAAGACAGAAACATGCCCACTGTCCTATGCCTTCACACATTAATCTAAAATTCTGAGCATATTCTACAAGTGTAAAGTAGTACAAGATAAACTCATGGAAATCAGCAATGATGTCTCTGCACCCTTCAGATATCAGCTGTTTAACTATGCTGAACCTGAGCTTGATCTGATTTATTATTCTGCCTGGCTGAAAGAATTCTGCCCCAGATGCTCAAAAATTTAGCTAGGCAGAATGCTATATCAAATCAAACTCAGGTTCAGCACAGCAAGCATGTGGCCCTCCAGATGATGATGGATTGCAGCTTCAGTCAGCCTGAACTGGTACAGGTAACAATACAGAAGTTATTGAAGGCTGCACATTCTTTATCACTGATTAGGCATAGCAAATATCTAGAATGGTTTGCCAGGGTTGTACATTATGGGAGACCAGAAACAAGGCTCTCACTTTGCCTTACTTCAAACATTAAAACTAATGGAATATGTTGTCCTTTGTAATCCTAGCAGGTATTTAAGGAGGAAGGCATACAAGTGAATACAAGTACACAGAACATCTGGGGAAAAGAACAAAACATTATGACTTATTCAGTGGAATGTTTTTCTTGACAGCCACTCATATAGCTATCTTTAAACACATCCCACAGTTGTTTTCCATTTGTCGTATTATACTAGCCAAGTATCTCTAGGATAGAAAACAGCTAAGAAAAGATATTTGTCTCTTCTTGGTATTTATTCCCTTATGTGTCTCATTTACAATTGAACTTGAAAAGAATCCCCACAGGTAAATGAATTGGCCTTCCCACACAGTTCAAAGTGGTCAAACTTTTTCCCATTCCAATCATTCCCCATTCAATGTTTTCCCATTTCCAAGAAAGATTAAATTAAAGTACTGTCTTGAAATGCCTTAAAGATGATAGAAGTTGCAGTACAGCAACATCTGGAAGAACACACATTCCATATTAATGGCTTAGCATGGCAAATGAATAAGTATCTAGAGTAATGGTTCCCAACTTTGGATCCCCAGATGTTTTTGGATTATAACTCCCATTAATATTGGTCAGCACAGCTGGCCAATGTTAGTGAAGGCTTCTGGGAGTTTTAGTCCAAGAACATCTGGAGACCTAAGGTTGGGAACCACTGATCTAGAGTGACCAGTCATTGCTTCAGCATGTAAGAGACTAGCAAATAAGGTAATGCAGTTCTTGGTTAAATGCTGGTGTTTTATATGTGTAAAAAAAAAAGTAACGATGTGCAACTGTCTTGACAGGAATAAAGGAAAGTCTAATTCAGAGTATTATAGACAACTATCTGAAAATTCAGAAAACTTAGTGAATTCCAAGCTTTATGTGAAAGGTTCCTTCAAATGTCCCATATAATATTTTCCCCCTTTGGTTGCAGCTTCACTTTCTAATTAAATGAAAATTTAATTTGTGATTAAAGAGTTGGTTGATTAATAGAAAATTAATTGTTCACGCTTAGCACCCTGTCCCAATCATACGAAGATGTAGGCAACACAATAGTGCAGGGATCCATTAATTCATATCATCTAGAGACGTAATGAACAGAGATACTGACAATTTTCTATTACATCAGTTTGCAGTGCTATTAAATAAAGGAACTTAGAAGGGCAGGCTTGAGGATGACAGAATCTGAATTGGAGCTTAAGGAGAATAAAGACATGTAAGGCACCAGATGCTAAAACCATGAAGGACCTTGTAGGTTAAAAGCAGAATTCTTTTTTACCTCATTTCTTGACTTTATGGGAAATCGGTGTAATGACTCACAAGAAGCAGGTGAAATATGATAAGGTATTGTGTTTGCCCCTAACCTTTCCTCATCAGTGTGCCCTACATATATTTATTTTTTCTAGGATCAGTTCACAACACCATCTGCTATGTGATAATGAGTGAACAAGGAGGGCAAAAGCATGGCGAAGCAATATCAGCAAGGAAATGTAAGGATTTCAATCAGGTTATATGTTCCAGCTAACAAAAGGATTGTTTTATCATCTTGACTCAACAACAGTTGGGAATTCAAGGTGACACTGCATCTTTATGAGAAGGTACTGAGGCTATAACTTGAAATTAGGTTAGAAGAATGTCATTGTGAAAGACTGAGAGTAGATATTACGTTCACAAAAGTTCTGCACCAGCTTGCTTTTTGAACTGCTACAGTCAAACCCAACTAGACAGAACTGCATATGAAACAGGTTTCCATTCCTGGCTGAATTTTCCATAAAAATTGGGGAATGTATACACAATACAGAAATAAAATCCTGTGGTCGTTGTTATACTCAGACTAGAGAAAACTAGCCTCATTTTTTTGCCTGGCTAGATATTTTTTTTCCTGGACAATACACAGTTAGTCAGCACCTTTATCTACTTCTTTAGTATTCTTGTATGAATAAAATGCTATATCCCTGTATAAGCTGCCTGGAGTCTGGATTAGAATACATATTAATAAATAATATAAATCTAGAGGTGAGTAACACTGTTTTATCCCCTTCTGCACTGAACTCCTGATGGTAATGCATATCTGATCCAACATGGAATGTGCTTGAGAATATGAATCTTTATCTGTTGGTGCCGTAGTTATGTATCTTGTAATAGGTATAGATCAGGGTGTTCTAAATATATATGCAATTTTATCCAGTCCTGTACAGTTTAGAACACAGTTCCTTTCACAAGTCTGTCTACGTATTCTTTATATCTTTGTGCAAATACCCTAAAAATAATAGTAAATACTGTTAACATGAAAAGTATAAGAATACATAGAAATTGTGTTTTTCGATAGGAATGCAAATCTTCATTTAGTCTATTCTTGCTTTGGCAAATGAAACAACACAAAAAAAAAGTCTTCCTACTGAGAAGCTGCAAGATTTGTTTTAGTCTGTCTCAGAGAGATTTTGCACAATTTTCACACCGGTCTTTGTGCATTTCTGTAAATGCAATAACGGTTCATTTTTTGCATGGACTTCTAAAAGTAGTAGCTTTGGATGGGCTTGTATCTTTGTGATCCGTCTGTCCTTTTGTGTTTTGTAAGTATGTATCCATACGTGCACCCTCCATTAGCTGCACAAAAGACACTCCTTTTGTGTAGAGACAGCACATAAATTGAAAGCACACAACAACAAACATCTAGAAGCTATTTAGTTATTGTTCATGATCCAACAGATATGTGACTACTTTATAAGGCTGCTGTCTCATGGACATTGAATGAGAGTTAAGAAGGATATAATTTGTTAAATCTTATCAAGCTATTGGCATTAACATTACAATGAAGGCCACCAACTTTGTCAAGATCATTACTTAACCTTATGTAATCCATTCAGAAACATTGAAAAAACTATCCTTTGTACATCTCTCCATCATGTTTTTGAAACACTGAAGTATATAGCGAAACCATCGGGCATAGATGTCAGTGCCTTTTGTATTCAATTTTACCTCACACTTTTATATGCATAAAAATGCTCAAAACCTATTACTAAGTTAGTACATTCTGGGCTTGTGGTGCCAGTGGGAAACTTCTGTTCAAATTTTCTGCATCTTCTGACATTTTGCTCAGGTTTTTCCTGTTCCTCTCCTTCCCACCTCAGAAGACAGCCACCTACTGAGCAGAAGGGTGTGTGCCTTTGGAACAATTTGCCTTTGATTTGGTAAACTTCTCTGGCTCATGACTGAGGAGACCAGACAGCTAATCAAGGTGCAATATTTTCTCATGTCTAAGCAGATGGCCTTTTACAGGAAGGCTGCAGGAAGTATCTGATTGTGGCAGGCAGGGCAATACTTACATAACATGCAAGAACAGTACGAATAACATAATTCTGCTACCCCACCATATGTGCACGGCCCTGCTACTTTTGTTTTCTAAATCCACATATCCAACAATACATAGCAGTAAGCAAGTGACTAGACATAGCTCTCGTATTTCCTATTGTTTATTTGTAGACCCCTAGCTGTTTACTTAATTATGATGTGAGTCTTTAGCCCAAACACATTGTCTTGTCCCTTCCTTTGCTCATAGTAATAATTAATTGATTATTATTATCAATTATGGATATTGCTATGCGTGTGATGGCACTGAGCCAACAGGGCAGATTAGCACATGCTGAAGCCTGAACCTATGTCAGATTAATAGGATCCATAACATTATCAAAAGCTTTCAGATGTAGCTTACTCATCTTGTGTAAATCTGAAACTGGCTGTATCTATCTATCTATCTATCTATCTATCTATCTATCTATCTATCTATCTATCTATCTCTATTAGAGATGGGGACAAATGAAAAAAAATGGCTATTCATTTTGATCCATTTTTCATCAAGGTTAACGGATCAACGAATACGAATAAACGAATATTCTTCGATGAATCAATGAATAGATCTGTCAATTCATCTGCACTTTAAACGGCTATAACACGGGCCCCCAACCACCTAGAAACACCAAATTTGCAGAGAAGTGTCCTCAGACACTTTTCTACAACTCCTGAAAGTCTGGTGAACATTGGATCATGGGCCCCCAAGTTATATAGTCACAAAGAGGACCATCCCAGGAAAGCTCCCCCCAGGTACTTAGAGAGTCCAGAATCACAACAGAGCTTCCTATGTCTTTCCCCAACATGCCTGCCAACGTTGGTGAAGATTGGATATCGGACATCCCAGTTATTCACCCACAAATTGGGTCCCCTCAGGAGAGTTTACCACACGGCACAGAAGCCCATTCTGCCTACTGGCCGCCGATCAACTGATCAGAAGCTGATAGCCAGCCACCCCAACAGCCTACCTCCACACACCCTTCCTTTCCCTACCTTTCCCTACCTTATTCCCTTAAGTCAGGCTAAGGGAATCCAGGCTGCCCTTTGCAAAGATGGCAGCTGCAGCTTCCCTACCCTAAATGAAGCTGCAGCCACCATCTTTGCAAAGGGCAGCCAGTCTCCATTTTTACATGCATGTCTCCGAGGCCAGAAGACCTTGGCAGCAGCGATTAAGGTAAGAGGGTGTCGGTGGGGGTGGCGTGGGGTGGTGTGGGGCCTAAGGTAGAGAAAGGAAGGGGGTGGGGGTAGGCTGTGGTATTGGGTGGCTGTGTGGGGTGGTGGCTGCCTTTCTGCAGCCGATCAGTTGATCGGCGGCCGGTAGGCAGAATGGTATTTTGTGTTTTGTGTTTTTAATACGAAGGATGAATAAAAACTGGTAAATATTTGTCCCTTCATATTCGTGGGGGTCTCTGGAACCCACAAATACGGATCAACGAATATTTAATGAATCAGCTATATTCATTGGAAAAAGCGATCCGTTTTTATATTCATCCCCATCTCTAATCTCTATCTATCTATCTATCTATCTATCTATCTATCTATCTATCTATCTATCTATCTATCTATCTATCTACCCTGTTTCCCCGAAAATAAGACCTAACCTGAAAATAAGTGCTAGTATGATTTTTCAGGATGCTTGTAATATAAGCCCTACCCCCAAAATAAGCCCCAGTTAAGTGAAAGCCCGCCCTCCACCACTGTGCAGCAACCAGAAAAAAATGACATGACTGTATTTCAATAAATGTAGATTGTTGTACATAAAAAAATAAAACATCCTCTGAAAATAAGCCCTAATGCGTTTTTTGAAGCAAAAATTAATGTAAGACCTTGTCTTATTTTCAGGAAAACATGGTGGGCGTCTATCTGTCCGTCCGTCCGTCCGTCCATCCATCCATCCATCCATCCATCCATCTGTATTGTGGGAAGAGTTTGGAAGAGAAGATGCTGTTGATAATTAATCCTTGTTCATTTATGTGAACAGACAAAATCCTTACCACCGATGTTGAACATAAACTGTCATCAAGACTGTATGCTGAGATATTCAGAGTCAGCTATACAGCTAAGAAAAGCTCAAGAGAAACTTGAATGACACACCATGACTCCACATCAAGCAGTCAGCAAATTAGCTCAATGAAGGTTGCTTGCCACATGATTCTACAGAAACAAATTGCTTGCACTAATAGGGCAGTATATAAATCCAATACATTAATATATAAATATAAAAAAATATACACACAATATACATAGAGTAATATGAGCAGAGACATGAAGAACAAATCTGATTTGTTGGTGCTATTTTAAAATCTGTAATGAAGCAGTAATATGAAACTGAGTTCTAGCTACATTTATTAGAACCACAGCTTTATTATATTCTCATGTCCCTGGATGTCCTGTTTTGAGTCCAACCTTGGCACAGGTGAATATGTTAGTTATTTTGGCCCTTGTTCTGGGATCCTTGCCTGTTGGAGACATAACCTCCTCTAAGGGCAGTGAGGAGAGGAGATACTCTGATGACTCAATAATATCAATAAGATTCTCTGGAAGCATTTTCACCAAGCCCGCAGGGCATCTTTCATAACTTTAACTTCCCCCACCCTAGAGACTGATTAAACAATTTCCCACATCATTTCATGAATGATCCCTATTCACTGTCCTCTGTCTCCCCCTTTGTTCAATATGAGATGTTCACCAATCAAACATCTAGACTTCATGCTGGCTACAGAGAAAACTACGGGAAGGCAAGGAGATGACTTTTTAGCTGCTGCAGCATTGTGAGGATGAGTGGTCCCAGGACTGAGTGGAATGGGAGGTGGTTGCATAGCGACAAGCCATAGTGGATCAGAAACCTTGTAATGTTATTCTCTTTTTTTTACTGTTTAAGATAGAATCTCCATTGATTTGTGTTTATTTTTCAGCTGAGTCTCTTCATGATGTCCAGAAAAGGGATTCCTCCTGAGGTAGAGTCTACTTTTACAACTTTTGTCTTACAACATGCCATACACAACACACGTATGTGTTAGAATGGCTAGACTGTTGGACGAGGACTGGAGAAACTGTGGGTTCATACCTCCACTTCCCCATGAAAACCCACTGGGTGACTTTGGGCTGGTTGCTGTCTCTCATACTAATTTACCTCACAGATCAGTTAGGTTCAAACCATGTGGATTATCATGTGCATCACCAAATTCCTTGGAGGAAAGGCAGGCTATAATTGTAATAAATAAATGAATAGATCGTTTAGTGAAATAAATTGAATTTCCTCTCTTGAAACCCATTGCTATCTTTGTTTAACTTCAGATTTGTTTTTGTTTCTCTCATTTCTGAATAAAATCATTACCTAGAATATTAATAAGTATGATATTTTTAAAGCATTCTTTTGGATGTACTCCCTAACATGCTATTTCAATTAGACAGGAACTGAAACCAGGTTTTGTTTTAAATTGCTTCTGGTACTTTAAAAAAAACCTGCACATTTATTAGAGGTAACTCTGAGACTTTAAACCACAGCCTGGTGGGTTTGGTAATGCTTAATGGGGTGAAAAGGAAAGTCGTGCAAGTTTAATGGGATGTGTCTATATTGGGGTCCAATTGATCTAAAACTTTTTACACTGTACATTAAAAATACTGCCTTTGAACCACTCAGAAATGAATGCTATATAAAAATAAACACTGAACCTCAAAATGCTCTTTTCTTGCTCATTAAATAGCAATTGTTTCAAGATGAAATGCCAGCCTACCTGCCAAGGCTGACTAGTCCTTCTTTAATGGACTGATATATTTGGGCCTAAATCCCTTAATAAGTGAAAGAAGAAGAAATCCTAATTGTGTTTCTCTGAATAGCCCATTAGTCATTATAATAAAATAAGCACTCAGAATTCATACTGCAGAACTACTTTGCACTTGTCGTTTGGTTTTTCAAACCTGCTCTTAAGGCCCTACTCTTTGCCATTCTTTCTAATGAAATTAACTTTTTGATATGTTTATTTTCACAAGATTTGCACTGAAGCCTGTGGCAAAACCAATGTTATCTGAGACAGTGATATTAACTGACTCAGAAAGTAGATGACCAAAAATTTAACAATATGATACACAATCATGTGGTAAATGTATCGCATTATGTGGTACACATAATGTGGTAAATGCAAAGTCACAGCTAATGGTTAAAATGCTTTCTTGAATTGCAGCTTCGAAAGTAAATACAGGTTGTTGAGTCTGTTGTCTGGTGTAAAGCAGAGGCATTCAACATCTTCAGCATTATCATGGATCAATGAAAACAATCCAAAGCAGTATTCTGATGAGCATTAAACACATATCTCCAATCTCTCTCTCAATATCACTGCTTAACTAGTAGTATCTCTACAATCTGAGCCACGATATCTCGTTTTAGACACTGAAAAGAGTGAGTGTGTGCACTTTATAATTTGTGGCAGATGAGGAATATCTTTTTGTTAAATTCATCCAGAATTATTTTTATCTTCCCACTTGAGAAAGCCCTTGCTGCAAAAATTGTCTCTTTTAGACTTGTGTGTGTTGGGGGGAGGTTTTTTTAAAAATGAATGAGAGGGTGCAATACGGGAGGCTAAGTAAATGGGCATGTCCTCCTTCTCCCCTATGTGCTGTTGTAACCTGAGGAGAACTTCTGTACAGTGCTACAATGTGTTTAAGATCAGGTGCAAGTCTTCCAAGAATCAGAAAAGGAGTGTGCTAGCTATTGCTTTTACTCTGTGGTAACAGCATTAGCCTGAAGAAGCAGAGTATTATTTCTATGATGCACGCTTAGACAGAAAGTGTGATTCAATTAAGCACCAAACAAACTCTTGAGAGTATTATGACCAAACATCTGATCCTCAGGAGTAAACAACTGGGCTCAGTCTAACTATGGTGGTATGCATTTAGGTGTTGATGAGACGAAAATATCCATGCATTCTTTATCTTGTAACAATACTTGTGTTGTGTCATGCACATAATTCCCAGTTTCTTTTACCTCAAACATTAAAACTAGTACAGTAATGGAATATGCTGTCCTTCATAACAATAGCAGGTGTTTGTGGGGAAAAGCATCCAAGTGAATACTGGTAAACAGAAGATCTGGACAACTTACTAGAATACTGACCTTGAAAGCCACTCATGCAGCTGTATATAAATGCATTCCCCAGTTGTTTTGCAGACATCATATTATACTGGCCAAGTGTCTCTAGGAAGGAAAACTGGACGGAAAAACACACAACCTTTCTTCAGTGTTTATTCCCTTACATATTTCAGTTACAACTGAACTCAAAAAGAATCCTCAAAGGTAAACAAATTGGCCTTCCCATGAAGTTCAAGGTGGTCAAACCATTTCCCATTCAATCCAAAAAGCGTTGAGGGAACATTCTTTCATGAAAAGCTTTTACAGAGTTGCACAGAAGGAAATATTACCATGATGACTTCAGCTTGGACACTATTCCTTCCATCTCTCCACCCTGCCTCACAGGAAAACTCTGCCGCCCACTGAGTTATTCCTTCAAAGAAGCCTCATCTCTCTCCTGATGTATCTTTTACAATATGTGTATATGTGTGTTTTTTTAAACTCAAGCTTTAAGCAACTTTAGGTCCATCTCCTCCAACTGCAACCAATTAGTTGTCAGTCACTAAAGCGCCACTGATACTGATTACCATCAGCAGGGGATGGGGAATCACTAGCTAGAAAAAATGAAGGTAACTCTAATTAAGCCTCAAGAGTGTCTTCACCTTGCTACATTTGTAATCTGTTAGCATCCTTCTTTTTACACAGCAGTGCTAATCACAGAGTTCCTTGAATTAAAAAAAAGGAAAGGAAAAAGCCATGTAGTCCTTCTATACAACACAAAACTAAGGATGGGGGATAACTTTATGAAAGTACTGAAATTTCACAAACTGGAGCTAATTTTTGAGTCCTCTGAGTTTCATTGTCAGGCTGAGCATTAAAATCTGGAGGGGATGTAGAAGAAGCAGAACAATCATGGTCAGATGTATGGGTGAGGCTGTCTTGTCGAAATCCAGTTCCAAAATGGAGGCTGCAGCATAGTGGAGTCAGTCAGGGGCAGCACATTTCAGGTTTTCTCTCCAGGTGATGTCAATAAAAACTTACCAGCTGTCTAGATCCTCTTGCTCCTGGCTTTATGGTCCAAAAACATTAGACAAGCAAAACACACATAATAACACCTTTACACTGAGCCAATGACCCCTGGGGCTAGCTGGGAATCCATGGCGTTTGGTTCCCAGGCCATTCACCCTAAGATTTGTCAGGCTACTTGGAGACTTGGGAAAGCAGAGCAATATCCTGGGATTCTGAGATCTGGTGCCTCTAGCTGCTCTCCCTTGCAGAAATGCAATCATTCTCTTTGCTCCCTCTCTCTTTTTACCACACCTTTTTTCTCTCTCTCTCTGCCTCCTCAGGGGGGTTTCAGGGAAGATGCAAATTGTCCTCACCAGTGCTATAAAATGACAGCTTCCAGAAGGTCTCTAAAATTGGAATTTAGGCTGAGGACTTCATGAAAAGCTGAATGTGGCCCATGAGCTGAAGGGAACAACACTCCTTTCAAACTACAAGCTTCACTTTAGTCTGAGTAGATTAACCATTGGCTGTCAGAGAACCCATTTGAGGAATTTTTTGCTACACATTGGGGGATAGTTGTGTTTGCTTCTGCATGTGTATGTGTTTGTCATCCACCACTGAATGCTGAACTATTGCATGTTTAATGGTTCATTGAGTGAAACAAACAAATATTCAACAAATGTAGCTGTTGTAGCAACAGAGGCACTGTGACTCCCTCAGCCCCTTCCTCCTTTATGTAGTCATCCAGAGCATGAAAAGTTTAGATGCACTGTAAGAAAGCAACCTCCATCCAGAACAAGGACACTTGAATAACTGCTCTTTTGCCCTCCTATAATAATTGTGAACAAAATAAAACACTGCACACTCTTCACTGCATGGGAGTTCATAATTTAGCAGAGGATTTTCATGATCTAGGGGGTGACACAAGAAATTCAGCAAAGGGCAGGAGGGAACACCTGAAACATCTTGGAATTCAATAGAATCATAGAATAATTGAGTTGGAAGGGGCCTATAAGGCCATTGAGTCCAACCCCCTACTCAATGCGGGAATCCAAATCAAAACCGATCTGACAGATGGTTGTCCAATTTTCTCTTGAATGCATCCATGCATCAGGGGTAGCCTTTCTCTTGGTCCCACTACCCTCACTGGTGTGTTTGCTGGGGACATGGGAGTGTCACTGCTCCCAGACTCTGGAACTCCCTCCCATGGGAGGCCAGGACCCATCTTTGCTGTCCTTCTGCGAGCAGGTAAAGACCCTTCTCTTTAGGTAAGTTTCTCTTAGTAACTGGCTGTCAAAGAGGGTTTTCTAAAAAAAAAAAGACTGTTGAGTTTTTGCTTTTAGTGTGTTTTTAGTACTCTTTTTATTTACCAGTTTTAATACTATGTTTGTTTAATTTTTAAAAAATATTGTAATAATTGTTTTAAACTTTTAATATTCTTTCTTTTTAAATATTGTAAGCAGCCTTGGGTCCTTTTTAGGAGAAAGGTGGTCTCTGGATATCTTAAATAAATAAATAAATGCTTGCCTTGTGGTTGAGTAAACAACCCCCCAAATGGAAGCAAGTGTAAAGCTAGCTATCTCTAGGGGATGGCAGACAGGGATGAATGATTGAAACTGATAGAACTGTCAAAACAAGACAACACCCCTCAAAAATGAATTAGCTCCCTTCAAGTGTTCCATTGAAACCTACTCCTCGACATACACACATCACTGGGATTTCCTAAAAGCCCAGTTCTCAACCAGCCTTCTCAGTTTGCTGTGATGATGACAAGGTCTCCCCACTGAGGAGGTTAGGAGTATCTCTTCCTGGACCGTACTTTGTTCCCCTCATCTGCACTGATAGAAAACAAAGAGGTACTTTGTGCCTGAGAAAGAGCGAGAGGATGGCCTGCTCAAAGTAAGCTTTGGTTCTTGCCTTCAGTTTCATTGCAGAAATCAACCAAGGATATTACCTATTCTAACAGGCCTGCTTCATTGATTTTTCTCACAGTACACTTGGGCAAGAAGGGCATGCCACTTCTGTGTTCTTCAGAACACCAGGAAAATGCCACTAATGGTTAAATGACCCATTTACTACCATCAAGTGGATTCTCACTTGATTCAGGACTCTCACAGAAGGCTTCAGATCAAAGCAGTCACACATCAAGCTCACATATTGAGGAACTGGTGCAGAGATACAACTAGTCTTTCCATGCCAGACAGCTGTGGTCCTACACATTACTGAGGTACTCACATGGAAGCTGCAATCAAGGGTAGACCTGCCTTTAAAGACAGAATTTGTTTTATGAACTCAAGGAGGAAAACAATTTGGTGCTCCAAACATCTTGGGCTTCAAGTTACAAAAACACTTAACATTTGTCATGCTGGTTTGGCAAAGTTTGAAAGTAATGTGTTCAACCTAACATCTTAACAGATTTCTTGTTACAGTTTTAGTGATGTAGTAACTTCTGAAGTTTTTTAATTTTTTGGTGTAATATGTGGAGTCTGTTACTTTAAACTATACACTTGTTAGTTAAAAAATGCTATTTGTGGAGTTATATTGGAGAAATATATGGGCCATTTTTGGAGTGTTGTTTTTTTTAAATCAAATAATATCATCTTAGTGATTTGCCAGAACAGTACTCATTGCTCATCGGCACAGAGCAACTAATCCTAGCACTTTAGCTCTGGGTTTCTGGGAGTTGAAGTCCAAACCAAGTCCAAGCCAAAGATTCCACAGCTTCTGATTGAATAGTCCCAAAGTAAGGAGGCATTCAGGGTAAGCAAGTTTTATCATCTGCAGCAATTCACCCACACCTCATGCTCTCCCACATCCAAAATCTGACTTCCTCTCAACGTTATTTGACTTCTGCAGTACTAAGATGTGAGGAATACTTTCTACTTTTATTCTGGCACACATGGAAAGCGGTCTCTTTAGGGACAGAGACTTTTCCCCTTAAAAGGCAAAATTGATCCTCAAATAGTTACCCTATGTGAAGACTTTGTATGCTGCCAATATATTTTATCTTCATCATCTTTATCAGCAATACTTTATAATGCTCCGGTAGAAAATGTGCAATTTATTGAAGGATATGAAGAGACAGGAGTAGAATGATCTTGTGGAAATACAGAAGGAGAAATGATGATCTAGTTAGAATTGTGAAATATAATGGGTCAATTACCACTATTCCATCTACTTTCATATATAGCACATGGTTAGCATGTTATCAATAAAACACAGTCCCTCAGAAATTGTATGGTGTTTTTTTTCATCTTCTGAAGAAAGCAAAGGGGAAAGATATGTAAAAATAGATACATTTTCACTGCTTGTTGGAATAATGTGTCTCGATTAACATGAAGTGTGAATCTTAAATAAGTTTTATGCAGATGATGTATCTTCCCATTAAGATTAAGCCAAATTTACCCAGAATTTAATGATATTTATTCTCTGGAATTTTGTGTCTGCATATACCATGCATATCTGTAAGAAAGATCATAACATCCTGTATTACTAGGTGTTGATCCAAAGAGAAGATATTACAGTTATATATTACTTCTGGATCCTTTGTATTATTTTATTATGCTATATCAGCAACAGACCAATCCTTAGGTGAGTCTATGTCCTGTCTTGGACTTAACAATGAAAATGGAGTTGAATTTTAGGTGTATGGTTCCCATCCTCAACTTAGAAAATTATCCTATGTGGAAGAATAAGATGAGTGCGTTCCTCAGAGGCACCGGACTGATGGAAGACATCTCTATGACCTGTCTTACAGAAGGAGATGGTAAGGCAGAATTGTCAAATCAGACAATAAAACAGCTAGTTGTATACTTATGTGTGTTGAAGAAGATGTGCTTGGATGGTGCTTGGACAGTTATCTGAGCTTAACCCAAGTATTTTCAACCTTGACACCAATGGAGCATAACTGTAGTTAACTGTAGTTTTGAAAAGCATTAGTGCCATCTACAATAGTGTCCCATGTGGAGAACTCCCAACTTATGAAGGTAGCAATTTGAATTACATTCGGCCCTGATTTGGTTCACCAAGGACCACAGGACAGCATGCTAATTCCACCATTTAGCTTCTCACTGAGGCAAACCTGATTGTTAGCCTTAATTCCTGGGGATGGGATTGTGATGGGGAAAAAGTAGCAGAATTATTACTAAAGTTTTGGGGCATCATGTAACACATATTTCACCAGTTCTAGCTTGTCTCTATTGACTTCCTCTGCCTCTCCAAGCCAGATTCAAGGTATTGATATTTACATAGAATGCCCTTAATGGTTTGGGGCCTTGTTACCTGTTGGAACACCTCCCGCTAAGAACTTATATTCATCCCATCTTCTCAAGCCTAGAAAGGCTCGGAAGGTTGTTACTAGCAATCAAGCCTTGTCAACTGTGGCCCCATCCTTATGCAACAGGCTCCCTCTGGAGATCTGTTAGGCTTCTTCTTTGGTTACATCTAATTTTTTCTGAAGAGTGAGCTTTTAAAGGGAGCATTCAGAGACATGAAGTGGTTTTACTCTGCCCTACAACCATCATTAGTTGTTTTGAGGTATTTTTAGGTTTCTTATTATTTAGTTTCCTGTTTATTTTGTTATCAGATTGTTGGGAATGGGGGGGGGGAATGCGTTGGCTATGCTTGTTGTTAACTGTCCTGCGTGGTGTATAGCAGTCAGTTGAGTGGTATACAAATGTAATAAATAAATATACATTTTGTTGGTGTTAGAGAGGCTTAACAACTGTATACCAAGTTTACTGAGAATCAGAGTATTTTTCTGTTGTATTGAAACATGCCAGCACACAATTTAACAAATTGAATTCTGAATTTTCTTCCATGAATCGAACACTGGATCAATCTTGTGATTGATTACTGCAACATCCTTCACTCAAAGAACTGGGATTATTAAACCATTCACGGTGCTTAGAAGCTTGAACTGTGGATCACCAACAATACCCTGTCTTCTCTTCCTACCTATTGCTGATATTTTTGTTATATGAAGAGCTTGGAGAAAAATGTGTCACTTTTTTCTTAGAAACATATCTTTAGAAAAATTCAGATTTGAATTAAGTCTGCTTTAAAGGAGTTCCAGTTCTATCCAGACATCTTCGAATCTGTCCAAATCAGCCCTGTTTAGTTCTGGATTCAGGATCTGGCCAAATCCAAAGCATGCATAGATGTGTGTGTGTGTGTGTGTGTGTGTGTGTGTGTGGGCGCGCACGCGCACGCGTGCTTCACTGTCTCAGAGTTCTTACTGAAACAGCTTTTGCGTCCAGGATATAATACTACTGATACATTACCTGTCTTACATGAAGTGTTTATTGACAAATTATTATTTTTCTCCTGAAATTGGCAATAAATATAATTCAGCAGATTTTGATCTGCTACTGAAATCCTTTTTATTTCCACTATGTGTATATGCAGCAATATAGAGCTCATCGTCTGCTAAATGTTACTGTGTGTTGGGAGGGAAATGTTCTCTCCATATCTCCTTGATGCTCGTGAATAGCTTCATTCCTGTTTTTAAAAGGTCAGGAATGGATTTTTTTTTATATCTGGAGACTTGGAATAGTAAGGAAATGGGGATCTGTAAATATTGATACTAGAATTCATGGGCAATGCCTAACTATACTTCAGTTTCCAGTTAGAGTTTGACAGGCAAAAACCAAAAGAAAAAAAAGACAAAAACATTGTGACACCTTAAAGGCTAACTGCTATACTTTAATGTAAGCTTTCACGGGGAAGTCCACTGCTTCAGAATTTGAAAGAAGTAGTTTGAGTATGTGCCATATTTTCTCCCCATAATAAAAGTTGATGGAGGAGAAAATGTTCTTTAATTGTTATTCCTAAGTGTTCATTGTGAAATTAAATGAAGATAGGAATTAACTGGCCCCTTTACCCATCAAAATATATAACATTTGAAGCATATAGCTCTATTTTCTGTTTGTTTTAAAAGTTCTGTTTCCGTAGCTGGCAGCTCAAGGTAAAACTGCAAGCCTCATGTTTTCAACACATATTATATAGCATCTAGGTTTAGGTAAGGACAACTGGGTAGGCAGAATGGAAAAGGTTTCACCACTTCCCCAATAGCAGCATATTCAGACTTCTGAAAATGCTATACAGTAGCCCTTCACAGGCATTATTTACATGCCTAGCCTTTCCATTCACAACACTCCTTGTGACTTGCTACATAAAAGTAAGTTGTAAGGGTCCATTTGAATCAATGGAACTTATGGAAGAGGTGACTCACTAAATCTCTACTGATTCAATGGACCTACTTCAGTGAAACATACTATGCTAAGCAACAAGATTTCAGTCATTGAGAAAATGTCACAATCACTAGAAAGCAAGTGTATGGAACAGGTCATTTTAAATTGCTACAGTACATTTTCTCTGTAATTAAGTTTTTCCTTGCTTTCAGGAGAACAATGCTGACAAGCAATGCTTGTGAATTCAGCAGTGACAGAAAATCTTGTTTACTTAGACAATGTAGCTCAGGGATGGATCCTGTTACTAGTGTTTCCTGTTTGAAGACTAGATGTCTTCAGGCATGTAATCCAGTGAGAGCTGTAAGCTACTTACACTTCAGTTCTTCATGTATTGAAGGAATGATTTATACAGCCCTTCAGGAGGGCTTTGCTGAAAACAGGTCAATTTTTTACCCATTTGTTTGCTTAACCACATGAGGGGTAGTGATGTAAATAGGCTTGCTGTGTGATTCATCTCTCCAGGCATCTGCTTGACTATGGTGTCCGTACCCCACCCCACTGCCAAAGGAAACAAGCCTATGTGGATTTCCCTCCCTAGTTCTGATACATTAGCCCCACTCACATGATACTGTAATATGGGATTTTAAAATGGGAAAGCGAATGAGGAAATGTCCAGGATGGTCCAAATGCCCCACTGCAGCTTCTAAGAATGCATTTGGGATGCAAAGGGAACAAAGCTTGGAAAAGTTACATTTCTGGATTCCAATTCCCAGAACCTTCCAGCCACCGGAATCAGCCTTCTGTGTCTCCTTGCATATCCAGACCATTTACCCATTGCTGTCCCAACCCCGGAATAAAGACGTGAGACAAGAATTATGGATTAAAAACACGGGCCACACTTTATTAAGCATAATCAATGTTGCCCTCCTTTGGCAAAGGGGGGCCTGCCGTAGTGTGGAATCAGGTTAAAGCGCAGAGGTCTCAAAGGACCCCTTAAGCAACAAATGGGCGAGTCCCAGACCCCAAGTTCTCGCAGTCTTAAAGACAGCGAGAACCCGGCCGGCCGCAATTTGACCACTCCCAGACCTCAAACCAGCTTTTCCTTGTTGACTGTTGGTCCGGTTGTGGCCCCAGTGCATCTTTCCCTCCAGACAAGAATTATGGATTAAAAACACGGGCCACACTTTATTAAGTATAATCAATGTTGCCATCCTTTGGCAAAGGGGGGCCTGCCATAGTGCGGAATCAGGTTAAAGCACAGAGGTCTCTCAAAGGACCCTTAAGACCTCCCAATTAACACGCCTGTGGGCAGTGTTAATGGAGAAAATGCTCCTGGCATCTCTCCATGCCAACCGAGGGACAATCGTTGACCACACAATCTGCATTGCTGGATACGTGGCTTTCAACCATGACAGATCACACAACACGTCCAGGATCAACGCCTTTCCACGATACCTGGCCAGATCATTGCCACCCAGATGTATCACCAAAACATCTGGCATAAACTGGCCAAAGGCAGCTGCTCTGCATAACTGGCTCTACAGCATTCTGCGCAGCCCTCTCCATTCCACGTGGGCTCTGGCTCCCAGGCAGAGGTTGCTCCCCCATGGGGATGCAGCTGCATATCTCGCTGCCCAAAAAACATAACTATGCCCCATGATCAAAACATGCCGCCACCCTGTCGTCACCACAGGACCTGAAAAGAGAAGACAAAACCAGGCCCCTGCCTAGACATTAGGTAGTGCTCTGATATATCTACGATAGTTGGATGAAGACCAATGACCCAAGCGCTTAATTTCATCCGTATTGTATCCTAGGGCTGCCGTGGTGGATGCTGCACCAATTCTAAAGGAATGTGTGCCGAATTTCAAACCCTGAACTCCTACCTTGCCCAGTGCTAAGTCTGTCAATTTCTAAAACTAGTACTTTGTTAATGGCAAACTATCTCTATGTTGAAAAAAATATCCCTGTTCAGGTCCCCTGACTTTTAAGTATGCATTTGTGGCTCTTACCGGGCAAATGCTCTCTATATGGCAGCGCGCTAGTGTAAGTTGCACACCGCTACCTAGCTGATCGGCCTTGGATTGGCGTATGTGAAACTGAACCGTCCCGTCTACCACCTTAACGTCCTGCCATTGCAAAGCCACCTTAGTCTTGTCACCCTTTCCGGCAGCAACTACCTCACTAATCCTGAGGGCGACAAAAAACGTCAGCAAGGATGCTGCTTTAAATAAAACAATTTCGTAGTTATTTTATATTCTGTTGGGATATTCTGTTGAACTCTGCCAAAAACTGACTCCAAACCTGTAAATCCTCTCTCATACCTCGTGTAACCCTAGTCCTATGCAAAGGGCGATGCAGACCCTTCATTGCCTTGCAGAGCCGACGCAAAAAGGCGTGCCCAGGTGCCACAACTCTGCAAGCAAAGTTTAAGTGGCCCACAATCTCCTGGAGTTCTTTCAGAGACACCTTTCTTCTTTGCAATAGCGAGGCTATCCTAATCCTAAAATCAGCTAATTTGGTGTCAGGCAACCTCGATGTCTGTTGCACAGTATCTAGCTCAATGCCAAGGAAAGTCAGGGCCGTGGCCGGTCCCTTGGTTTTTTCCTCTGCCAGGGGTAAACCTAACTCCTCGGCCATTGCTTGAAAAGTGTGTAGAATAAATCTACACCTCCCCGTGTTCCTGCCACCACAAAAAAGATAATCATCAAGGTAATGGGCCGCGAAGTTACAGCCCGCCCGCTGTCCAAGCTTCCACTTGGAAGCTGAAGCATTCGAAGGCAGTGCATGAAACCAAGCAGCCCATGGGCAAGGCTCTGTCAATATAAAATGAACCCTGAAATTGAAATCCTAATAGGTCGAAATCCTGTGGGTGAACTGGCAAAATCCGGAAAGCTGATTTAATATCACATTTCGCCAGCTCTTCACCCACACCACACTTTCATACCATGCGAACCGCCTCATCAAAAGAGGTATAGCGCACGGTACAAAGTTCCTGAGGGATAGCATTGTTAACCGACGCTCCCTCCAGGTAGGACAAATGGTGTATCAATCTAAACTTGCCCTGTGCCTTTTTAGGAACTATTCCTAAAGGCGAGACCCTTAAAGTTTCCAAAGGTGCTGATGGAAAGCATTTCCATCTCCCTTCCTTTACTTCCTTGGCAATCTTTTCTTAAACAATATCCTCCATTCCACAAACTGATTTCAGGTTTTGCGCAAAATATGCTTTGCGCTCACCAACCGCCGGGATCCTGAAACCGTACCTAAAGCCATCCAATAAGTAACTGCCATCCTCCCTGCGGGGGTAGTCACGCAGCCATTCTTCCAGAACCTCAACCTTAATTGGGCTGGGGCCCTTTTCCAGGGTTATCCTCACCGCTGCTGGGCTTCTTACCTCCTCCTGTACCCCTATTCTGTCATTGAGCGCCAGCCCTAAAGCATGATGAACTAGGGTGTTGTCCCCCACATGCTGAACACTCATGCCTAAAGTGGCACGGCTTCCTGGTGCAAGCGCCCTTAGCGTTGTACTCCCAGCAAAGCAGGCGGGGTTGAACCACCTGCCCCACACTAACACGGGGATTTTGGTTTGTGGCAATCTTTCTGTTCAAATATCCGCTATCAAACCTATCCCCTAAATTAGGTCTGGCTGGTGTCATGTGCTGTAGCCAAAGACCCGGCAGGGGCTCATCCCAACGAAGATTTGGGTGAATAGCACTCTGCATACAGAACGATTCATCATAGTTAAGTCACGGCTGCCCAGCGAAATCTACATATGCCCTGTAGATCAAATCCAAGTATTGGAAGAGGGATTGCGCCTGCCACGGTTGGGCCTTGACCACTACCCCGGCATAAGTTAAGAACCTGGGTAGCCAATTGGACCATGTCCTATCCGGCTTCTTCTTCCTACGTCTCTCCTTGACCTTATCATCCTCCTTATCTAAATCCTTTTTCTCCACATTTCTGTTTAGCAGCTCGAATAAATCCACATATTTACCCTTCCATATTTTTTCTTGAGTCGCCAAGGTGAGATGATCACCCAGGGGCATCGAGTAGTCACTGCATGGTAATGCTCATAAAGGCACGGTATTATAGCCCGTGTCAGGAACAGACGGGTATGACCAAACCCCTACACTAGCCGTAGAATTAAACTGGGCTGGCAAAGCAACTTGGGGGTATGGTGTACTCCATCCACCAAATTGTGTGCTTGAACAAGGCCATGAAATATTAGGTGCCCCAAAACTCTGTGTATCGTAAGGTATATAAAATGGAGGTGTAAATTGTCCACTGCCAGCCCAAGGCCAAGCAGGGATCGGTGAAGGAATGCCGATGCAACGGCCGACTCACCTGACGAAGGCGTCGCCAGGCTTGATTCGTCCCTGTCGTAAAGCCATTCAGGGCTGGTCTCGTTCATTTCGTCCTGCTTATCGTGAACCTCCTCTGCTGAACCAGCTGCCGCCGGGGTCAATGACCTTCTACCTTTCTCAGAATGCCGTGACCGTGATGTTGCAGTCGCCCCATCTGCCTCACATCTTGACGTCCCTTCCGGCTGCTGCTCCGCTTCAAGAATAGCAAATCGGGACATTAGATCATCTGCTATGGCCTTCAGCTTGGCCCTACGATGGCTCTTAGCCTCCCTGGATGAACGGCGTGGCTGTGCCTCATCAGGCTGTGGGACCTGTCTCGCCAGCTGCTGAGCTTCCAAAGCAGAAATTTTTTCTTGCAGCTGCTGCCACACAGGCCAAGATTCCTCGTCTGATGAAGACTGAGGTGGAGACACTTGTGGAACGGGCCTTTTCCTGGCCGGTTGTTTTCATTTCTTGTTTCCCTGACCTTTGTATGACGCCATAATCTAGCGCTTAAACCCAGACAAAGCACAGTGCGACTCACCAGCTTCAGTGCCAAGTCAGATAATAATCCCCCAAGACCTGACTATAGAAAAGACGAGGGCCAGCTAATACTCCCAGATGTGACCTGTGATATAGCGATGCACTCCTATCCTAAGAGTAAGAAGCACTTATTTAAATCAACTCAATTATGATCAATTGTTGTAATTAACTTACTTTTTTTTTTTAATCAACCAAACTACACCTTCGATGAGCTGGCCTCCGTAGATAATTTTCTGTAATTAACTTCTTAATTAAATTATTGCTAATAGATGAATCAATGCACTTAATTAATTTATATTGAACAATTTCTACCGCAATATTATTATTATTATTATTATTATTATTATTATTATTATTATTATTATTATTATTATTATTATTATTATTATTATTATTATTATTATTATTATTATTATTATTATTACAAATACCCAACAGGTGGCGCTGTTCAAGCGAAGCACCAACAATCACCTCCAAACGCCGACCGCTCATAAGGGAAGAATGGGGGGTGAGGGTGGAGAAGAGATCGGATCTCTAATGGCCGAGGCACCAAGCTGCCCCACCGCGCCCGCCGAACGGCTGGAGCCCTAAGCGGCCGGACTGCGCCTCCGATGCCCTGACTCAAGCCGGACCTTGCACAGTAAGTCCACGAGCCGGCTACACAATTGCCTCAGTCCTTTCCGGACTCCTCTGATCCACTAGTTTGTTTTCCTTTTCAATCTCTCTTCTTTTTTTTAAATTTGTATTTTATTTCTGGAGTTAAACTTGCTCCTAAACCCCAATCGCGCCGAAGCGCGATCTGCGCAAGCCACGCAGTCGCGCCCCCCTCCTTGCAACTACCCAGACCCCAGCAACAGTAAATATTCAAAAGTAACAAAATCAATCTTATAATAAATTAAGCAAAACTGAACAAAGGAATGCCAATTAAACAAAACTGGCGATCAAACCGCAGGAGGGAGCCGATGCTACCCTCCCAGCCTCCTGAGCATTGTTCCTCGTAGGCCTCAGTCAATGACACAGCAAGTAAAGTTCCAAGCAGTGGAGCTCTATCCTTCTCTGGTGCCAAGAAAGGAAGAGGGCGGGGAGAGGGGGGAACGTCCCTTAAATAACCTAACGTTCCCCCCTCTAGCCCAACTGATCTCGTGAGACAGAGGGTCTCACGTTATCCAGGGAGGGAGGCAAAGGCGAGCCACGCTGCTGAAGCTCTGGCTCAGCAGTGGCTCGAGCATCTGTTCTATACTTTCTCTTGTCGAAAAGGCATTGGCGCACCCCAAAGGGCCATTGCAACCAGTTCATGTGTGATGATATAAAGTGAGGAGGCTAAATCAGTTTAACTGGCATTTACTTTCACCTGCTGAAATTAATTTTTCTTAATGAAGCAGCATTTATACTGTTATCGAGCAACAGAGTGGAGCAAATTTAATCCGCATATTCCTATCCAAGTGAATAAGCCTGCTTCTTTCCTCTTCAATAAATCAGAATCAGATTAAACATTACACTGATCATAAACTTGGTGATGACTGTCATTTTTGTTTCTGGAAGGACTGGTTTATGGACCATGCCTGAAGGAATTCGGTGAGAGAGGGAAAAAGTTGTATTGGGGGAGGGGGAACCCTCCTGGCTTTACAATTGGGCTTCTTATTCTGCCCTCTAAATATAACTTTGGAAATGCATGACAATGTTTAGCATAGCTGGAATGTGAGCCATTTTGCTGTTTTTAGGTATTATCTTTGCTTGCTTCTTTCCACATGTTTCCATGGCTTCAGAATGAACCACATGATCTTCAAGCAAAGGACTATTAAATCCTTAGATACTGATGGTGAATCTAATCTGATTTCCAGCCAGCAATTTGTTTTTAAAGCATAGAACAAATTACACAGTTGCATTAAAAAAAAGATGCCAAGGTCTCAGCAGGACGTCTGGGCTATGTCACAAAGTACACATGTTCTTAAAAAGAAAGAGAGACTGACAACACAATATAAAATAACACACTCTCAAAACTCCCAAAAAGCAGATTTTTATCTGGCTGGGGAGTGAGATCATAATTTTTAAGTCACCAGTTCTCTAGTAATAGATGTATTTGACTTCAGCCATACAGGGCAGATTCTGTAGATGAAGCAACACAAGCCTCTCAAAAAGAAGATTCACACAAGTCCATTTCCACATTGAAAGGATATGCCAGGGTGCATTAGGATAACAGCCATGACTCCGGCAGGATGACCCAAGATTCTAGCTTAAACAGAAGGGCTCTATGCACTTCAGTATGCATGAAGGCTATGGTTTTTCCAGTAGCAATGTATGGAAGTGAGAGCTGGACCATAAAGAAGGCTGACCGCCGAAGAATTGATGCTTTTGAATTGTGGTGCTGGAGGAGACTCTTGAGAGTCCCCTGGACTGCAAAGAGAACAAACCTATCCATTTTGAAGGAAATCAACCCTGAGTGCTCACTGGAAGGACAGATCCTGAAGCTGAGGCTTCAATACTTTGGCCATCTCATGAGAAGAGAAGACTCCCTGGAAAAGACCCTGATGCTGGGAAAGTGTGAAGGCAAGAGGAGAAGGGGACGACAGAGGACAAGATGGTTGGACAGTGTCATCGAAGCTACCAACATGAATTTGACCCAACTCCGGGAGGCAGTGGAAGACAGGAGAGCCTAGCGTTCTCTGGTCCATGGGGTCCCGAAGAGTCGGACACGACTTAACGACTAAACAACAACATGCATGAAGGACCCCCTCCTAATTCTCCCAAGAGCACAGACATGGGGGGAAAGCATGGGGGGGGAGGGGCTGGACCGGGCTCCTTCATTGGGTTGCTCAACTTACACACTGTCAAAAATGACATGTATCACCAAAAAGAACAAAAGAGGACCCTGATTCGCATGGCAATGCATATGCTTAGGCATTCATACAATGGCAAAATAAGAAATGCTGCCACCCTAGTGACACTGCCCTGAGTTTCCTGGAGAGAAAAGGGAACTTTTCCTCTCTCCAGGAAGGGATGAGACTGGTAGGGGGAGCACATTGTGTCACCATGACAGCCTACATAGGAGGGCTTAAATACCTGCCACAGTGCAGGCCTCTTTCATTTTGCATGTCAGACTATGTGCTGATGTCTCCTTAGAGCAGGGTCTTAGGGCCATGTTGGGAGGGGCAGCTATTTTTGTCATTTAAGCAGAATCACAGTGCATCTCACTCAAATGCAGAAGACAGTAACCAGGTGATATGTGTGCCTCCTATTTCTGTGTCCAAGTCTTCGCTCTGGATAAGCTAAGTCAAAGTTTCTCATCTCCCTCCTTTTGCTTATTTATCTTTAAATCAGGACTGGACTGGGAAGCTCTTCACATGATGGACTAAAACATGAGACATATGGGCCACCTGTTCTTCCTAACAAAAAGAACGGGTGGACACCCTACATCTCATTCTTCAAACCCTTTCCTCTCAAAACATTTCTTCTTCTGTTGAGAAACATGATGATAAGTTTAATGTATGTATCATTTCAGGTCAGGGAACACAATCTCTATGGGGCCAAATTTGCTGGCAGCCCAAGGGCTACATTCGATCATTTGCCTTTTAAATTTTTTGGCCAAAATCTATTTACATATGTATGTGAGAGTGTGCCTCAAAGGGCATAAATCACTACAGTGGATTGCCACTAGTTGTAAGTAGATGCTTATATTTATCATCATGTGCCAAGTCTCATGACTGGCATGTGATGAGAAATACAAACCTGGAATCTTAAATACTGGCAGCCAATCTACACCATTTGACTTATGCCAGTATGTATTCATAATACAAAACTTGGATGAAATTCGTATATACTATACAGGTTGCTATAATAAGTTTTTTATTAAATGGTTTGATTTTTTTAAAAAAAAGTGTTTAAAAAACAGATAAAGAGCTTTGCATCCTCTAGTGGCCAAAAGACTTTTTTAAAAAAAAAAAAAAGATAATGGGGGGACCTGAGAGCATTGGGATGCTGGGCACCCATCAAAACATGGCAAAATGGCCACCCATGCCATGAAGAATGGCATGGGTGGCCAAGGCTTATTTTACCAAGGCTTATTTTGGGGGTAGGGCTTATTTTCGGGGAAACAGGGTATTGTTTGGTGATCACAGTTTGGATCCATTTTCCTTTCCAATTAAATTTAAATTTAAAGTAACATTCCAAACTTTTCCCCATACTAGATTGGGGAGAGTCTGAGAGTTAAAGCATCCCCAAAATATTTTTTTTCAAGCTAATTAAAGCGTATTATTGAATGAGAGACACTGACAAGATATAAATATTTAAAAACTAAGATTCTTTCTGGACCTAAAGAAAGAAATAATTATAAATAATCTCCAAGACTTTCTCTTGGACAAGATACTGTGTGTTTTTCCTCTGATATTAACAGCTTCTCCTGAATCCATGGTTTTTACTGTGTACAGGCATCATTAAGACTTCTTAAATTTATTATTTGTATCAACTTTTTCAAAGCAGCTACTGGAATATTTCTGAAAATTCTGCCAGACAACTATGCAACCCAGTTTATATTTATAGACTGCATGTAATGTGGGACAAATGTGCTCTTTCTAATTTATTTGATGCAAATGAACAGATCAGGCCTGCTTACTGATATTACCTCATGCTGGCGGTATTTATTAATTAGCCACACACAAATCTCACTTTAAAAAAAATAAAGGTTTCATTTGCAATTTCTCATCACTTACTCTTGTTAGCATATTAAAAAAATAGAATGAGCAGTGGAAGATGACAACACTGAGGATTAATTTTCTGCAGTAAAAAGCAAGCAGTATGTATAATGGAAAGAAGAGGGACAATTAATGAGCATTTTGCGTCAGCTGAAAATTTATGTATGCTGAAAATACCGTGCTTCCCCGAAAATAAGACAGGGTCTTATATTAATTTTTACTCCAAAAATGCATTAGGGCTTATTTTCAGGGGATGTTTTAATTTTTTCATGTACAACCATCTACATTTATTCAAATACAGTCATGTCATCTTCTTCCGGTTGCTGCGCAATAGTGGAGGGTGGGGTTTCACTTAACTGGGGCTTATTTTGGGGGTAGGGCTTATTTTCGGGGAAACAGGGTATTGTTTGGTGATCACAGTTTTTTTTCCCTGCACTTAAAAAAACTTTCTAGAAGTATGTGAAAATTTATTTTTCACAAACTTTTATTTTACCAAGGCTTTCTCTTAATGGAGATTTCTACTGACATTTTATTCACCTATGCATTACGTTTACTATGTCCTCCACTTGCACATGGAGCTTTGGATGACATAGAGTTAGACCCATTACAAAGCAGTCTTATACAATTCTCCATTTCTCCAGGTGGACAGAAAGGCAATACGGCAATCCAGTTGAGGATGCCAACCATATCGTCTGTCTCAATGTCTTCCCTGTGCATGGACACAGGAACACAGTGTCCTTTAGCAATTGTTGCACAAAAATATGTGTTCTCTGATGTCACAAAGGCCCTTTTTCAGACCCCTCTCCCCCAAAAAAAAACCTCTCAAGGAATGGGAGGCTGCTGATCAGGCAGCTGTAGATGTACGGATTTCAAACTCAAGAAAATGTTTATTGAATGATTCAATGACCTGTCATTCTTAATTCTCCTTCAATATCCTGGCACTGTTCACTTCACCTTTGGATAAGCAGGTCACCTTTACTTTATATAACATACTTTAAACGGGAGCGTTCCTGACTGTCAGCTCTTACACGGGATGGAACCTTTATTATATTAATTTATGTCTTTATTATTAAAGTTAAACGTACAAAATGGACATAGGCTACAAAGGGTTATTTGTAGGCCTAGCACCACAAATGAGAAGGTCCCAAGCATGGCCATCTCCAGTCTACACCTTGGACACCTCCAGCCTATCCAGCTTTTCCCTGTGCCAGTGATGCTCCCAGGCATTTAATCCAGTCCGTATCCCACTTGCAACGGCTCTTGGGCAAAAAATCAGCCCCACCCTTCAAGCATCTTCGCAGCAGCAGACCAGGACTTTGAAATATTATCTCTTTGACTAAAGCTCTCAGAATCCCCACAGAAAGTACAGCCAAGTTTGAGAACATTTCCCAGCTTTGCATCTGACACAGGGAGCAGCGGTAGGGTGAGATACACTTGTCTGGTGTATCCCATTTCCTCTGAGAAAAAGGAAAGGTTCTCTTACCTTGTGCAGAATCCTCCCTCTGCTTCCCACCATGGTTATTTTGGAGATGATGAAAGACTAATGTCAAAAATTATCGCCACTGCCACCACAAAATGCCAAACTCAAAAATGCCTTCTAGTTTTTTCTTTTCTTTTTTTTCACTTTTCTTACTCCTCCCCCCTTCAGTTTCAGGATTAAGTATAGAATTTAAATATCATGCCTACAGCTCTCTTTCTTGTTAAATATGGAACTGTTTGGGGCCATTTCCAGGAGCTTGGAGTTGTTTGTTTTTCAGTAATTTGATATCAAATTCCAGGCAAGTTGTTTCACATTTTATGGAGCTACTCTCTTTAAGGAACAATGTGATCCCTCCATTTTCGCAAGGAGCAAGTGCATAAAACAAATAATGTGTCATAAAGTCTGCCACCAATACTTCTGATTAGTATTTTGTCACATGAATACACTCAATATCTGATCCTATAAATCACAAAATATATGCCATTTAATCCTATAAATAAACACAGTTCATAATGTTGGGTATACAGGTTCTTTCCAGCCTTATTCATTATTATCATTCCTACATTTGTGACATCTATAGTTGTCTTGCATGTTAGTATAAAATGTGCTCAATATTTTTTAAATTTTGAGCACCATCAACTCAATCTTAAGGAGACTTAAATCCTATAGAATGTATACATCCAACACATGTAATCAGATTTTAAGCTTTTCCCTTTAAGTCAGTTGACCTTAAAATTGCTCAGTTTTGGCAGGATCGTGTACTTTGTATTGCAACTTCCAACTAGCTGAGCTAACAAATTCACTACCACATTAGAATATAATCAAAAGTGTTTTTGAAGTGTCGGGAACCCTTTGATATTCTTCAAAGAAATCCAGTATCTTAATGCAAGAGAGGGGAAAACATTGTTTTACTCTAAAGAATCAAAGGAAATTAATTTGTTTGTAGGTATTAATCTGTTCAGCCCACATTGGTTCAGAAAATCTAGTTTTATGGTCTCATAAATGCAGGCATTGAAAGAACTGCATTTTCCTATTGATGAGAAAACAAATAAAAATTGGAATTGTATGAATGTATAATGTGGGTGGGTGGTGTTTGGAAAGACTAAAGTATAATTGGTGTGTTTGTCTTCTTACTCATTCAACAATTATATTGAATATTCTAGTTTTCAATGTGGTATACTCAGTTCAACACTTTTAGCCTACACTTGTCAAGGTTTTTTACGTAAACCAGTTCATAGCTTGAAGTCACAATTCTATGCACACCCTACCTCACTGAACATTTGATTTCTTAGGCAGACATATTTCTACAGGCTCAGACAATTGCATGCATGGTGACAGCACACAGTGAAGTCAGTGTGGACTGATTTTTGATAAAAACAAATGCTTTTAACTAACTGGGCTTGAAAGAAGTATGTTGATGAAGTGATGTTTGAAGTGATACTTCTCACTTGATAGCACTTTACAAATACTTGAAAGGTAGTCATACAGAGGAGCAGCAGAATCTGTTCTCAATCATCCCAGAATGCCAGACACGTAATAATGGGCTCAAGCTACAGAAAGCCAAATTTACGCTGCATATCAGGAAAAACTTTTAACTGTTAGAGCAGTACAACAATGGAACCAATTACCTCGGGAGGTGGTGAGTACTCCAATGTGGGAGACATTCAAGAGTAAAATTGGGCAACCATCTGTCAGATCTGCTTTGATTTGGATTCCTGCATTGAGCAGGGGGTTGCCCTCAATGGCCTTATGGGCCCCTTCCAAATCAATGATTCTATGATTCTATTATTCTTGCTCAAATGAGAATTTGTCCTGGATATGAAGCAAGTCTGGTCTTTAGCAAAGGAACTCCCTGTCTGAAGAACAGAGCAAGTTCCGAAGCATGGTGGGGTTTTTTTTTTTGTATGTGTGTGTGTTGTTGTTGTTTTTGTACATGTCTGCGGCAGACTTCCTGCAGGTAAGGGTACAATTGTTTGTATTCTGCCATCTTCAACTGGCTTTTGTTGCTTCAAGGAAAATATTTTAAAAAATTCTGGACCTCTAAGAAACTCTTTGACTGCAATGCTGTGAGACTGGAGCATGGCGTGCTGAAGCCATACATGATTGTGAAGCTGTAGGATTACGCTCAGGTACCAACAGCATCTCCTTATCACTGCTCAGTTATGGATGACTTCTGTGCATTATTTTAATCATTCTTTTTTAAAGCAACTTCTCAAGCTTTGCTTGGAAATAAACCCCACTGAAACCAGTGCAACTTGTTTTTTATTAGATATGGTTACACTACTATGCTCAAATTGAGCTTGGAAGAGACACCCCCTCCCTAGAGTAAAAAGAGTAACTTTTCGAAGGTCTGAAGTCAGACTCTAGTGTCCACTTGTGGAAAGTAACATTTCTGAGATGTGTATAGGACTGCATTCTTAATCCCTTATATTCTATTTAAAAGCAACCTAAAGTTTATCCATTTTTGAAAGAAAACAATTTATTTCTAACTAGAGAAACCACTGCCATAATATCCTCCTTATGCAGGAGTTTTTCTAAGATATTTTCTTTGGGATTTAACTTTTTAAAAGCAATTAGACCCTGCTGTGTTGCTAAATAAATCAATCTTCCTCAGTTGTTGTTGGGGTTTTTTTTAGTTAAATGTGGTTTTATTTCAACTTGTTGGAACTGTTATTTTTAAAAAAAAAAAACGCACTAAAATAAAATATTTGGGTTCTACAGGAGCTGTTACTAAGAGCAGTTATCTCATTGAACACATGAAATCTCAGAACTTTCCAAATAAATGAGGGGCATGGTACAGCTGCGGGGAGGTCAGGGAAACCAAAAGTCCTTTGTTCGGCATCCTTCAACCATTTTTTGTTTGTTTATTTAAAAGAAGTAGTCAATAGTTTATTAGCAAAATGCATTGTGCCCTCTTTTCCTTATTTCTTCGAATGGCAATTAGTGTTTGCTGGTGGAGCTGCCATAGTTGTAACATCTGCATTCATTTAAGGAGACACGTCTGGATAAAGAAAGCATGAGTAATAATTTAACACAAGCAGCACTTCACAAACTACAAAAATGCCTTCCTTTGTTTCCCAGGTGTGCTACAAATATAGGGCGTAAAGGAGGACCAAGTGGCCAGAGCTGTGAAGTTATTAAACAAGGTGGTTATGTAGTGACTGAATCTTTAAGAGTTCCTTCATGATTCCAGAGTTCTAGTTAAATAAACACAGTACCAGCCTCCGAAGCCATTCTACTGGAAATATTTCTTAGGAAAATTTATTTCTCCCGTGTGTATCATAACTCTTTCAGCAAAGTTTCAACTAACAAGTATCTTTTCACTTCTCCAAAAACAGCACGTTCTAGAATTTTTCTATAAATGTTTTTTTTTTTAAATTATACCACATCAGGATGCAGATGAGAAATTCACACATCGGTATCCTAAATTAGTTACACACACAAAAAAAGAGAAACAAAACAAACAAAAATCTATTCTCTTCTATCAAATCGCTGCAAAGTCAAAAATATCTTTGGGATCAGGATGACACAGAGCCTGCATGAACTGGAACAATAGGCAACACCAGCAGAATGAACCTAGGAGCAAAAAAACAACAACACATGCAATATAGAGACTTAAACTGGTGGAGAGGGCTGGCATGAAAACCCATTAGTAATAGTAAAACCACTCCTTAAATATCTCACATACCTTGAAAAACCTGTTAAGATCAACACAAGTTAGATGTGATTTGACAGCTCATAACACACAATCATGTTATGCAAATCACTTTTACAGAGAATATGATAAATGTTCAGGTGATTGTGTTGCTGATTCTAAGATTTGTGGAGGTGGGATTGCTAGCATTTGTAATTAACATATTAACATTACAGGTGAAAAGAATCTCTGTTTAGTATTCCTCTTTTTTGAGAGTCAATTCAGTTTTCTTATCTTGGTGGTACGTGATTCACAGCTCTGGTTCACCAACCAGTTATCTCTGATGATATGAATATAAAATATGCATAATTCTGTTTTTCTTTCCACATTTAGGAAACAATTATTACTCCCCACAGATAACAAAACAATAATAAACAAAATTGTATTGGGTTCAGGGAATCCCAATATCAGTAATGCTACCATCAGCCATCAAAAATACGTAACAGAGATTGTGGATATATTTAAAAACCAAAATTGAAAGGAAAAGGAAAGGAAAATGACCATGTTAGTCTGTGAGAAAAAGAACCCCACAAAACAAAGGCAAGATTTCAACAACACCTTTGTGAGAAGGAACCATGATGGCACAAAAGTGTGCAAGCTTTCACATTCTCCAGAACTCTTCATCAGGCTAAGTGATCAAAGTGCGAGGTAGGGGAAAATTAAGCCAAACATTGTGGCCATGAGGTCAGCAATTAGGTCCAGAGTAGAGATGGGAACAAATTTAAAAAATGGTGATCCATTTTGATTCGTGATCCGTCAAGGTTAATGGATCAATGGATACAAATATACAAATATTCTTTGACGAATCGATGAATCGACGCGAGCTCTGGGAGGGAGGGAGACGCCACCCACACCAGTTTGGGCCCAGCCAGATCTTCATCCCTGTTTCACCCTACCCCATATATATATTTAATGCCTTCCCTTCTTTCATTTAACATTTTTGTTTCTATTTATGTCCTTAACCATTAACTTTTCCTCTCCTTTCTCCAACCCCAAACCAAACAAACCAACAAAAACAAAAACAATAACAAAAAGAAACCCAAAACAAAACAAAACAAACAAACAAAAAGAAAAAAAACCCATGTTGAAAAAAGAAAGGGAAAAAAACCACGGGGGAAAAAAGAGAGACCGTGTTAAAAAAAAAAAAAGGACCCACTGGGGGGGGAAACACTGTTTAAAAAAGGGGGGAGGAAGCCCATTCTGCCTACCAGTCGCCGATCAGTTGACTGGAGGCCGATAGGCAGCCACACACACCCCAGCCAGCCACCCCCACAGCCTACCCACCCACTCCCTTCCTTTCCCTACCTTAGCCCCCACCCCACTCCCACCGACACCCCCTTACCTTAATAGCTGCTGCCGAGGTCTCCATCAGGCCTCTGCAGCCACGGAGGCAGGCTAAGGGAATCCAGGCTGCCCTTTGCAAAGATGGCAGCTGCAGCTTCCCTACCCTAAATGAAGCTGCAGCTGCCATCTTCGCAAAGGGCAGTCAGTCTCCCTTTTCATGTGCCGTGGCTCGGACTAAGCCAAGAGACCTCGGCAGCTTTGATTAAGGTAAGGGGCTGTCGGTGGGGGTGGGGGAGGGCTAAGGTAGGGAAAGGAGGCGGTGCGGGGTAGGCTGTGGTATTGTGTGGGTGGTGGCTGCCTTTCTGCCACCGATCAGCTGATCGGTGGCCGGTAGGCAGAATGGGTTTTTGTTTGTTTGTTTTTTAATACGAAGTACGAATAAAATGGGTAAACATTCATCCCTTCATATTCGTGAGGGTCTCTGGAACCCACAAATATGGATCGACGGATATTTAATGAATCGGCTATATTCGTCGGAAAAACCAATCCGTTTTTATATCTGTCCCCATCTCTAGTCCAGACTCAAATTGAAGATTACAGACCAAATGAGCCTGGCAATGCATAGTGGCACTACAGAAGCCACAGAATAAGTCAATGGAGAAGAATAAAGTTAAGTTTCCACAGAGTTCAGCTGCAAAATAATTAGTTCAGAATAACTCTTGTATTGCAAATACAGTCTGTGTTAAATTCCTCAAAAGAAGAAGAATTATACATTGTACAAGGATTAACTTTATACCAGATAATCTACAGGAATACAATAGACCAGATATAATTCTCGTGAACAAAACCCACAAATAAGCTTCTGTCTGTATCTGATGTGCAGGATCTTGTATGCAGCACTGAAAACCCTGAAAAGAAAAGAAAAAACTGAAAAGAAAAATACCTAGACTTGGAAATAAAACATGTCTAGAAATTCAAAACAGTTCATATAGTGCCCTGCTTCATGATAGCTGTGGGACGTGTTCCAATTACCCTGAAGCAAGTCAAAGAATGTATATACCATTGTTCATATTAAAAGCTGTCTTTCTGTGGACTTGTCAAAGAACCAGGAAATTCCTCAACAATGAGTGACACTCCTTGTAAGATGAGGTTTCTAGCTTTGGATAACTGCCTGAACAAGCACTGGGATTAGCAAAGGGGAAAACAAGAAGTACAACAGATATACTGTAATACCAACTACAATAAAATACACTGTACTCCACGTAAGAGTCTCCCTGAGTAGGGAGGGCTACTTCATTTTTTTTTCCTGACACATGTAGGGAGATATCACCACAGACCATAAAGGAGAATGGACTACAGGTACTGTATGTCTACATGTTTGAAGCTCATCATGATCTCAAAAGCAGCAATTAGCTAAGCAACACAGTAAAGAGATTCCCAATGAAAGTACTTAATAATACTGTATGTAGAATTCACTTCAACAATCCTTGGCATACGGAAAAGAGGTATAACTCTGAATTCTGTCCTGGAGAGTAGCTCTAGAGATATACAGTATATCTATCTATCCATCTATGTATCTATCTTTGTGTATATGTGTGCACTTGTCTACTGTATCCTGGAAAACCCCGAAAAGAGTTCCCATAAGCCAGATAGACTTGAGAGCACAAATTTTCATATATAAAAATATATGGAAATATGTTCACCATTCTAAGAAAAAAAAGAAGTGAGCGGTTAAGATTGAGCAGTAGCACATTGATGGATATACAGGTGACTAGCTATACAACCATGGAAGACAGGGAAAGAGCAGAAGCAGGTTACCTAATCTTTGGTTCATTCAGCTGTTTAGATGCTACAACCTGACTTTCTTAGTTCCCTTTTCCTATGTGCATCCTAGATCCTCTTTTGTTTCAAATCCTTTAGCCCCTTATTTGACACTGTTTCACCAGACATTTTGGTATTGAGTGAGAGCTTCCCAACGGACATGATCAATATCAAATTGTTTCAGTGCTGTCTTCAGTGTATCCTTGAATTGTTTCTTTTGTTCATCTGCAGCCAAGCCCCTGCAACAAGCACTCTGTGGGAAATACATACTGGGGAACAGTAGTCTGACATCCTGACAACGTGACCAGCCCACTGAAAGTGTCATTGTTTCAGCATTGGAAAAATGCTTGTCATCTGTGCCTGCTCCAAGGCTTCAGTCTTAGGGACTTTGATGTTGAGAATTCTTCAAAGATAGGAAGATGAAAATAACTGTGTTTTCTTGCATGGCTTTGATAGACTGTCTAACTCTCTGCTCTATAAAGCAGAGAGGATAGAATGATAGCTGTGTACATCTTCAGTTTATCAGAAAGATTGATTCCACTTCAGTTCCACACAGAGGATCAAAGTCTTCCAAAGGCAGTGTTGGCTTTAGAAATTTGTGAGGTCACTTCATCATCAGTGAGAACACAGCAGGAGACAGTGCTGCCAAGATACGTGAATTTATCTACGGCAGTAAAGGGGTGTTCATATACCTTCAGAACAGGTTCTTCATAAGATACACCTGAACAGACTGGTACATCACCAACATCTTATCTGTATTGATCTTCAGACCAGAATTGTTACAGGTGGAGGAGAATATATCAAGATTTCTTTACCTACCTTCTTTACCCATTAAGAGCACAGTCATTGGCAAATAAAAACTTACACACTGTGCAAAATGAGATTTTAGTTACAACCTGCAGATACTACAGATTGAACAGTTTCCCGTTAGTGCAATATTGAAGGTCAACACCAACATTTTCTTCACTGTAAGCATCCCAGAGCATCGTAGGAAACATTAGACTGAAAAGAGTTGGAGCAAGAACATAGCCTTGTTCTACACCTTTTGTAACAGGAAAGAGATCAGAGAGGATACTGTTGTCAAGGACATGAGCTTGCATACCTTTGGGGAAATTCTCAAACCATGTACGATTTCCTCAAGACATTCAAATTTCTTTGTAATTTTCCATAGACCTTCTCTGCATACCATAACAAAAGCTTTCATCAGATCTATGAAAGTTGTGTAGAGGTTGACATGCTGCTCTAGATACTTTTCTTATAGCTCCCAACAGTCTCTTATTCCTTCCAGAAGCCACACTATGTTTCTGGCAAAAGGCCTTTCTCCAAGTGCCCTACGCTATGAGATGATTCAGAAAGATTCTTGTCAGTTGTATTCAGGAATGAGACACCTGAATGGCTGTCATAAAGTTGATAGTTGCTTTCCCTGTTACAAAGGTGAACAATTCTTGCATCTTTGTCCTGAGGGATTTTGTTAAAAGGGAACAAACATTCCATGCCCCGAACCTGATTGACATTGATTTTTTCTTTTATTCTGTGAGTTCTAATCACAAACTTCAACTAACTGGTCATATGTTTAGGGCACCTTTTCTAGCCCCTTGCTTGACATGGAGGTGAGCAGTGTGCTCCCTAAAGGGGTTGCTCAGTTACATGGGGGCTGCAAACTCTGCTGCTGCTTTGATCCTGCTGAGAGCAACTCTAAACCCTGAGCCACCCATTTGCAGGTCCACAAATACAGCTTCCAGTGTATCCACACTTACCACTTCCTGCTCACCCATTGCCACAGGGGTTTTAGAAACAAGAGATAGTAGTAACATAGTAAGATAATGAAATGGAGTGATGTAGATGATTTGCACATGAATTTGTTTAAAGTGAGGAAGACTTGTGCAGCATCAGCCTCACTCTCTTCTCCCAGGGCCCACCATAACCCACTGGCAAAACTAAGTCAAGATGACTGAAGACCAGACCAGACACAGTGGTTGACCAGGATTTCCATTGGGTAAGTTTCTGATGGATCCATAATGGACTCTTCCACTTTATCATTCATGCCTTTCTTCACACACAGGTATAAGCATATCCCATAAAGTCAGTGAGGGCCAAGCCCATCAGCTTATCCTTATCTGGTTGTGTGGTTTACCAAGGTGTAGCCAATGTGTGCACTACAACTGCTTGGAACCACAGATGAGACCTGAGTGCCAAGTGAGGCCGGTAGTAAAAGGAAAGCTCACAAGCAGTCCAACAACCCAGCCATTAGAGGTATTTTTGTCACATAGGCACCCCACACCCCCACTAATCCATCAATCTGTATGTCTGTCTATCTATCTCTCTGCATAAATATGTAGACATGTGCACTGGTCCCTCAACCTGTCTCATACCTTTTTGGAGCCTGACCCTCTTGTGCTTATTTTTGGAGATGCTCCAACCCAATCCTCATGCTGGTTTTCATGTGTCTCCAGCTCTCTGTGGGAAAAAAAACATTCCCACAGATAGGGAGATGTAAGTGGCTATGACTTGTGAGGGTTACGCTGTGCAATCACAATAATTTCTGGCAGAATTATCTGTCTACCTCCAGCCCAGAGAACAAAGGGAATAAACAGAAGCAGCAATGAACTTCAATGAATTTTAGCAATGACACCCCCGCCCCTAATGAGAAACGAGAGACCAAGGAGTGGTGGAATTAAACAGACCATTGTGTCATGTTAGGGTCTGACATTTTATTTGATTAGGACCAGAAGCACTATGGGGGGGGAACAAGGCTGTTATGCATGTGTAACTAAATATAATGCCCAGGACTCAACTGAATATTTACATCAGTATACAGTAAGTCCATTGCTATAAATCTCAGTAGCAAATCACTACACATTAAAATTTGGGGTTGTATTGGAGTGTCCACATAAAGTACAGAAGGAAACTACAGCACTGAGATTAAAACTGTGACAGAAGTTAGACTTTATTGAGAAAGTGTAAGAAATAACAATAAAACGGTTGACTGCTGAAGGCTTCCCATGAAATGAGAAAGAAGGAAAAGGAAACATTAAGGTCCACTTCAGAGGAGGCAGAAAAAAAAGAACTTAGAGTTTGGAAGATTGATTAAAACGCAAGTTAAAGTGGGAAAGATCCATATTCTTCTTTCAATGTCTCCTGGTAAAATAGTGAAAAGAGGTATAATTCAAGGGTAAAAGGAGGGAAACTGTTTGAGGGCTTTAGAGACTTAGGATGCAACTACACAAATTAATACTGCAATGCTCTCTATGTGGGGCTCCCTTGGTAACAGTATGGAAACTTCAGCAGGTCTAAAATGGAGGGGCCAGACTGATTACCGGGACTAGTAGATTTGATTGTATATTCCCAGTCTTGGCATGCTTTCATTGGTTTCCTGACAGTTTCTGTGCTCAATTCAATGTGCTGGTTATGACTCTTAATGATTTAGGGTCTTAATATTTGTCAGAACGTCTCTGCCAGAAATTAACTATCCATTCCACCAGCTCTTCTCAATCCAAGTTGTCAGAAGGGGTCACATGACAGAGGCCAGAAAGGAGAGTATAAAGAATCATGCCTTTTCAATTGTGGCCCCTCATCTCTAGAACAAAATCAGAGATACACCAAGCTCCTTCCTTCCTTATGTTTAGAAAAGATGGTAAAGAGGGAATTATTGAAAGCTGCCTGGAAAAACTAAATATCTTGGATGCTGTCAATCTTTTAAACTAATTATAGACTTTATGGGGGTTATTTATATTTATGGTTAACTTACTGACTGTTGTATTGCCTATTTTCTTTTTAATGTGTTTTAGTTACTAGAGTTTGAGAGTTGTAAGTTTTAATCTTGTAAACCATTCAGTATAGTGCTTGCACTAATGGGATGGTACATAAATCAAAAGAAAAAATTAATACATAGAGAGCAGAAAAATGCAAAGGGGAATGAAGCTGCACAGGGGACGTTGGGTTTCCCCAGGTTCATTTGCTTCAGCCAGCCACACAGTAGTCAGCAGAGAGAGGTGAGGAAATTGGCACTTAGCCTTGTTTGCAGCTTGTTAACAATTTGAATTCTCTCCTTCACACACGTGGTGCTTGTTTCCCTCTTCCCTTCCCTCCCCTCCCTCCCTCCCTTCCTAAAACCTGTTAGGACAGCTATGTGACAAATAGGAAAAAAGTGAAGAATCAGTAGAGTGAGTGAGAAGGAAATTATCAGCCATAGCAGAGCGACTTTAACAAGTTGTAAAAAAAATGACTGAAAACTCCCCCCCCCCCATCACCTAGCAGGTAACCTTTAAAAGAGAAGAGAAGAGAAGAGAGACACTAGAGGACTTAGACACCAAGTGTGTGGAAGAGGAGATTGAAATGGCAGCATGTTTCCTACTGCCCTACCTCTCTAACTGCTCCTGTAGCCAGATGGAATAGCTTTAAATACAATGGCTATAGATGCCTCTTTATTAGCTCAAAGCAATGCAAATGCATTCAGTTCCCAAAAGAGGCAGAAGCCCTGACAACAGAGGGAAAAACTATAAATTATGGGAAAACACTGAGCTGATTCACATTGACTTTTACATCATGTGGTCAATGGAAAAATAATGCAAATCTGACCATTCCAGTCCTGGAGCATTTCCCACATTATTTGTCAATGTAGTTTCTCTCTTAGGCAGTGTGTTTGTCAGCAAGCTTACATTGGACTTGGGGTTTCTGGAAGTTGGGGAGAGGGAAGATAGAGGGAACGTCTGGTGTTCCTTCAAAGTACTTTTAGTTTGGGGTGATAAAAGGCTTCTAAAAGAATAGCATGATTCTGAAAGGGTGTTTTCTAGGAAAATAAATGATCTTTTTGCTTGGCTTGCTTGACGTATTTCTTATATATTCCAAAAAGTGCAATCTCTCTCTCTGCATCCGAGGCAGAGGGGTACATGCTGTCATCCCAATGCACGCTGAACATATCCTCATCACCACCACCTTTGCCATAGACAACCTCATATGATACTTCTCCCACAACGCCTGCATCTGGAGAAGAAATCCCCCTGAGATAAGTATTTGAGCTCTCTGGAGAGCCATGCCAGTCACTTACTCCTTAGAGCACAGCACAGGGCAGGTGAGTAACACAGAAGGCATGCCTCCCACCTGTCTTATTCTGAGGGCAGCCTCCAGACAAAATGGAAGATGGAAAGCTGTTCTCTTGTTGTGACATTTGCTGCAATGAGACATCAGGAGCAGCAGGACTCTATGGAGCATCCACTGTGGTGATGCTTCCCAAAAAGGGGGGGGGGGTTGCACAGTTCACTCCAGTCATGCTTCACCACGTGAGGTGGGGTTTCGCTCTGTCTCATGAGAGGAGCAGCCTTCTACTCTTTACTTTAAAACATGACTCTTTACTTTTAATAGCCTTTATTAGCTAATTCCATGTGGTAGTACAGTGAGGCTTTGATTTAGACACCAAAAACGAAGGCTTTCACAAAGTCACATCTTAGTGCATGGAGATGGAAGAGTTCTCCTAACCATTTCGACAGAAATTCCCAGCAGTAAACATCTGGCTCAATTTCCTGGAATTTTCTAGATCCTTGCCAGCACTCTTTTCTAGGTGGCATCTTTTTGGACCCAAATGTAAAATGGTTATAGAATATTGCCTCAACCAACACCATCTACTAAAACAGCTGAATTCTTTGCTGATTGCAAACATCTCTCACACTGTTTGCCCTATTTAGTCATTTGTCAAATCTTCAGATACTTGTAACTTGTATTTCATTGATGTTATCTGTTACATTAATCTCATCTCACTCTTGACTACTCTATTTTATATGTATTAATAATAAATTATATATAGTATGTGCATGTTAATTTTCTAATAAAATCTCTTTAACGTTGCACTGCTGTTTGAATGATGTTCTTTGAATGCTAACAAGGGCTTAAGTTAATGATAGCCCAGTAGTAATTTCCAAAATTTTACATGTATTTTCCTCTCAGATATTGATATCTACTATATGCCTAGATCCAGAGGCTGAGATATTCTCCAGTGCAAACACTGAGCTCCACAATATTATGTAGAAACAATTTTGCCCCTATCAGGTCAGAAAAACTGGAGTCCTACAGAACTTTATACACTTCCAGTTGTGTTCATCACAACTGGCATTTATCTCGAAAGGGTTAATTCCAGTATGACTCAGAGGAATGTTTTTGCACCTTGTACAATTCTTCCTTCTTCTGAATATCCTTTAACTCATTTGCCCCATGCAAACAGACAAACTGAATGTCCAAGAAAATCTCTACTTCTTTTTCTCTTTTTACTGAATGCACATACGCAATCGGATTTGAATGTGTTTTACTGTTGTTTATTGAATATCCACAAAACTTAACTGTAAAAACCTAATACAATGCTGCAGAAGTATGACTATGAAAACCTAATGAACTAAATGAGAAATGTAAGTAACTCTGTCCCATCATCTAGGTGTTCTTATTAGACTACTCTATTTTGATTATGTGTGTTTTATTGTAAACCACCCAGAGTAGTGCTTCAGCACTAATGGGAGCAGTATACTAAATAAATAAATAAATAAATAAATAAATAAATAAATAAATAAATAAAATTTAACAATGCTGTAACAAAACTCTAACAAAAATTATTAGGGTACTTAGGAATGAAATAATAGGGCTGCATCTAAAGGGTTACAAAATACTTAATAATAAAAAAAGGGTTACAAAGGCATATTTTCAAACTTATACACATTTACTTTCAATTATTTTTTCACAGATTTTATATATAAAATCTCCCCCTCCCCACATAGAGCTTTCTCCCATCTAAAGTTTTTGCCTGGTATTCTTTGCTCCTTGCCCTGATTATCTTTTCTGGTTGTTATTTATACTCTTATCACCCTTTTATCAGCTATCAACAATTCTTTCTGCAGGGCTTGGTGGTCCAAAAGAAAATTGGAGAACCAAGCAAAAATTTTCAATAGCAAATCTGATTATTGTTGCACATATTGGATCTCCAAGGATTTGTAACCTAAATTCTGGCAAGTTACCACTACATTACTGTTTTGACTAAAATTTTGCAAGGCTTGAAGGAACCAAGGCTGGTAGCATAAAAGAGCTAGGCCCCCAGAAATCTCAAAAACCAAAATATTGCCACTATGTAATATTGTATCTCCAAGATCTTAAAACCACAAAGAGTGCATATTCTAAGTTTTGCATACACCACCTCCATATTTACACATGGTAATATAAACAAGTTCTTTATAACATAAATATGTTCAACTGTCGTGATGTTTTTGTTCAGTGACCTTGCTTGGCTGGAACGCTGGTGAATTGTTTTTCAATGACTAAAGTAAACAATTGTTCAAGCCTCATTTTAAAAAGCACTTTCATTTTCAGGGCTATTTTTTCCCATATTCTCTAATTATTTTAACACTATACACACAAACTTTCAAACCTTGACAACCCACCCCCAATGCCTCATCTATTCAACCTTCATGACATCAAAATAACTCATTACCACGCTCTCCGAGATCTCAGATTTTCACCCTAAAATTACAGGGATGGGATGTTGCTGACTTTTTTTTTTCATTCTTTGTGGCAGAGGCAGTTCATCATTCATTCCACTTCAGCAGTGCTATCTTTTTGAATGAACTATGTGCCTACAGAGGAAGGGTTATATAGAGGTTTGATTCGGGTCAGCTCAGCTGCTATCAGTGGAATTCTCTGTCCACCATCTTCATAGCAATTCCCCTAGTCCCTTGAATATTCTACACAAAGAATCAGAGGACCCTGCTGAATGAGGGGAGCAGGGAGGAAACCTCCCAAATAAGGCAAAACAATGAAGTGTGGACCATGAAAAATAGATCCTGGTTCCAATCCAAAGTTTCCTGTAGGTTAATGGGGGGTATAGCTGGCTCTGGAGGGCTGCTACAGCTCCCACAGCTGGTACCAAGGGCCCTCCTACCTAATGGTCTTGTTCCTGGGAGATATATACCCAATAAAATGCTACTATTCTGTTACCAGCCCTTGGCTACCTCTGCAATGGGCTGGGAGTGGGTGGCCATCAGATGGCAGGCAAGTCACCTGATACAGGTATCTGCTCCTTATGCTGCACTAATAATTTCTGCTTCAGCCAATCCAGGCTGTGGCCTTGACACATCCATCAACAATCTAATTCCAATAAAATGTCAACTGTAAGCAGTGGTGTGTGTTTAATTGGTAGTGTGGGGAGCATTCCGGGTTATCTCACCTGGGTCCACAAGTTCTTATCAGAAATGAACTCAAAGAAATTCTGAGACATCTTTACTGGCCATGCTTTATAGTTGCGGTTATTTTCATAATAGAGAGAACCATCCTGAATCTGCCATCGCTGTACCTTTTTGCAACATTATTGATGCAGCTGCAGTTCCAAAACCTACAAGGTAAGAGAAGCTGCAAGACGCTTTAATCTATTTCTGTCTGAGGTAGCCCCACTACCACTCATGTTTTTAATAGCACTCATTTCCTGGATATACAAGACTCCAGGCTTATACACTTATGGAGAACAATAGAACTCTTTTTAGAGCTTCCGTTAAACTCCCTAACAACTTTCTTGACAAGCAGGAAAGGAGAATAACCTTTCTTTTAAAAAAAATAGCTGAAAGATCTTGCCTAGGAACACAAGGTTTTTCCCTCTGGGATGCATTTGTACATTCAGATTTAAAAACAAGTGTTTTTATAGCAAAGCCTCAGACAATAACACAGTAATCCTTTGTATTTTCAATTTCCTGTATGTCTACACATGACAAATCTCATGGCTGATATATGTACAATTCCAATACGACTGCTAATAGTTATTTGTGAAATACATGGCCAGCACCTCAAGCAGTACCATTTTGCATAAGCCCACAAATTTCACTTCAGTAGGACTTTCCTTTCCTTTAATGAATAGGAATAAATTTATGTGCTGCATTTGTAATTAAATCCTGTCACTTCATTGTAAGAACACAGCAAGACGGAAATAGAATATTGCTTTATCAGTACTGAGGGTTGGTGGGTAACACTTTGGCCAAATGAGAATTCCTTCCACGAAAGCACGTCCTTTTCTCTGGCACAGCCACCATTGATTAGCTTACTTCTTATAGAGGTCCACATAAGAGAATCATCATAGTCATTGCACTAGGATGGGCTGGGGGCATGTACTTATTATTGCATGTATACATTGCTTTTGGAGGGAGAGTGCCAAGGGGCTTGCCAGAACCATTAGAAAAACCTATACAAGCAATAAACAGTCAAAGGGCAACTAGAGCATCACACATACAGAGCTATCGCTCAGTGATTTTAAAAAATGAAATGAAAAACTTCACACACACACACACACAACACACACACGCACACACACACCAGATGGTCTTCAGCATTTTTTGAAAGTCCATAAGGGAAACAGCTAGGCAGATCCCTTGATATGTATATTCTGTAGTATATGTTTTTTTAATCCCTTTGAGCTAGGATGATACATTCATAAGTAAAATTGCAGCACCGGACTTATATGGGTGAAACACTACTGTTATATATATTTTTAAGGGTCCTGTCTCATTGATTAAGATTTCCAGCCTGCAAGTCAAATCTTTGTTACTGCTTTCTGTTGATCACAGCTGAGGGATTAGTGATGAATTGAGCCCTAAATGCCTTTTGAAACCGTTGTCTGTTATTTTGTGTCCACACACAATGGGAGGTGATTTAATGATAATAAAATGTCACTATTCTGTTATTTAAAGAAAGGGAAACAAAAAAAAATGATATAGGATCCAGCAAAAGCTTTATAGTGTCAGCATCATCCTGCAAGAAAAATAAGCTGATACTGGGATAGTTATAAGAGACTGCTCAGTTAGCTGTTAAAACGTTCTTTGTTATTAATCACCTAAGCATAATCATCAAAGAAATAAACCAAGGTAAAGCTGCAGGAAGGAAACTTTTAAATAATATTGCTGGAAATCTTTGCTGAATGGCACTTCAGAGTAAACATTTTAGGAATATTTTGATTACAGGAAAGATATTGATGGGTAGTAAAATATTGTATGAAATGCTTTCTGGAATTTTAATTTCTACCTACGGATAATTGCAGAAAGGGTGTGCCTTGGCAGAACTGAAGGCCTCAAGGGTACCATGTAGGTACAGCCAAACTGCAAAAGTGTATTTTTAATAACTCCAGCCATTCTTAATCGGGGCTTACATATTGTTATGTAGCAGGGAGAGAAAGTAGTTTCCATGTGACTAGATGCTACAGTGCTCTGGTAATCATCTGTAAATATGGAGATATATCTGTGAAGCTAATAACATAATTTCTTACTATCACAACAGTCCTTACAAATCTTTTTTCTTCATGGTATTCCAACTTCATATTAAACAGGCATCTGTTTTAAACTGGGGGTCAACTCCAGGTGTCAAGGGCCTCGTTTTCCCTTAGAAAACTAGACAGAAACAGCTCTTTGCTGTTCTTTTGCAGACAGGCAAAGACTTCTCTCTTCAGGCAGAGTTTTTCTCAGTAACTGGTTGTCAAAGGCGGCGGGGTCTGCTGGTCCACCTCATTCCAGTTTTTATATTCTTTGTTTTAATACTGTAAGGTGCCTTGGGTCCTCTTGGGAAGAAAGACAGGGTATAAATAAATATAATAAATAATAATAAATAAAGCCATTGGGTACTTGCACCTCCGCCATTATTACTGAATTCCCTGCAGAAATGGCAAAAAAGATTCCGCCTTCTCATACAGTAAGATACATGTGTTCTGTGAGCCTTATTTATAAGTAAGCTCATTATTTTACATGCTGAATGGGAGAACAGACAGTTTTCCCTTTCTATAACTAATCAATCTATAACTTTTCATCTGTCTGTGGTTGAGATGCTGCCAAGTGCCATGTTCAGGGTGCACTTGTGGGCCTTAATGCCAGTATTTCATTTACAGAAATCCCATGCCAACAAATGCTTCCGTGTTGGGACAAGATTGACATTAGCACAGCTTGAGGCTCCTTTATGGTGACTTGTAATTCTGAAGGCTTGTGTCTCAGAGCAAGATGTAGGTCACTTTTGAGGTTAGTTAAATTTTAAAGGGCTTCCTCTTATTAATCCATATTCCACCTCACAACAGGATTTCTTCAAAGAAACATACCTAAATAATCAGATTTACAGATTATACCATTGTTTGTTTTCCAGCGACCAATCACAAAATAAAGCATGATAAATGCAAGATGCATAAGAAAGGAAAATCACATGTTATGACAGCTTTGGGAAATGAATTAAGAGCAGCGACTAGTTTGACCCTTGGCTCACTCATTTAGAGTTACAGAGCTCTATGAGTAGGAGTAGGTGACGTAAGAAGGCATTCCTGCTCTACCGAAAGGTATGGCCCTACAGTTGGATGGTTATCAGTCTAGGTTTCTCCCAAGTCAAGGTGGGCTCACCAAACAAGGATTGTAGATACTAGCTCCCCATACACAAATACTCTTGCACACCTTGGCTGTATTCAATAAATGTGACCATGGTTCATCCCACTTGGCTGGGATTTACCTGTTTTCCTGTTTTTCCTCCCAGAATCAGAAAGCATGGGTTTTCTATAGTTCAGAATTATAGTTATAGAATGAAAAAAGATTGATTTTTTTATTTTATTTATTTATTTTTTGCATAAGGTACATTTTGGGAACTATACTTATTTCAGCTTCTCATTAGTTTGAGATGTGACTCCTTTTAAAAGTAATAAGCAGAATTTAGCTGAAACTTTCATTTTCAATGCTTCGTTAGCCATCTTAATTTAGACAAAGGATTACAGAATATTGGAAAATCAAGATCAATGACACACACCAAGAGGCTAAATGTAGCAGGCATGGGAAAGCCTGTCTTGTTACTATCTTTCTGCTTGTAATTAAAACTGTCATGGTCTGAATGAGCGTGTCTTGATCAAAGCTGAAGAAAACAACACCAAATTTAAATTCATGAAAAGATGGACGTGTTATGAAATTCAGAAAGACATGAACAAAAAAGATGCTCAATAAGATTAAAATAGATACTTTTAAAGAGGCTAATTGCAATGTATTCCTTCAGTAGATTAGATCAGGCACTTGCATTGAGTAAAGTTTTTATAATAGGCATGCAAAAATAGCTTATAGAGAAAGGAAGAGAGGGGATACCATAGTTTCAAAATGTAAGAAAATGTCAGGACCCAGTGTAAGAACCTGTAAGAATCCTATTGTAGGAAACAAGAAAGAGATGAGAGGATATGCAAACACTGTCGATTCAGGCCTCTTTTCTTGATCATTGCTCTTGATTGACTCAATTTGCATTGTTGCATAAATACATCTACTCTATATAGTACCCCTTGGATAAAGATTATGTTGATAACCACAATGAACAATTCACTGTTCGTGCAGACAACACACATCCCCACATGATGAACACCCATACAAGAAGTCCTTATAAACATTTCCAAACATAAATGAAAGAGTTTTTAAACTTCAGTCTAGTACTTGAGGCTGCAGGATAGAGTCGGAGGATATTATTGGTGAGTCTTTATACTTGTCCTCTCACACTTATATGAGAAGAAACTATTCAGCCAAAGTTCCCAAAATGCACATATGACAAGATATTCTATTTCAGTTGCTAGTATATTGAGATAGGCTAACTACATCAATGGCCAATTAAAGTTAGATAATTTATATTGCTACATCAAGACCCAATTTCTTTCATGCTCTTCATTTATGACTCAGGCTACATTGAGCCCAAATGGTTATAGTAGCTTTACATGACATCTTTCTTTAACATCACCATTTTGTAACAGAGAGGTTACTTCCAAATAAATTTGAATGCAAAACGGTGTGTTCCCCAGAACAGTGTATAAAGGATAGTGGAGTTATGCAGTTCCACTGGTTCCTTCACCAAACCAAATGCTTGTGAAGATGCAACATTAGAAAATACATTTACTTTGCATTTAATTAGAGCTGCATTAAATATTTCTTTTAAAAAACTGTCCCTGTAATCATAACTTAAAAAACACAAAGACTAACCTGAATTCTCTATTAATGGTTATTTAGCTGTTTTCTTTCTTCTTCTTTTTTTATGTTTGCTTTTGCATTTATGATGCCTCTTCTCCAATTACTTTAAGACACACATTTTCAGAATCCTCCCATTCTCTAGTGTGGTAAGTGGTTGGATGGCAAGGGAATTAAAGCTAAGCTTCATCTATGTGAACATATAAACCACACTGTTATTTTCCTACAGAAGAATAGCAGGATCTTTCTGGCCAATTACACACAATCAGGCCATGGAGCTGGTGACAAACATTGATTAAACCAAAAAATCATGAAAATGACCATGAGTCCATGACCAAAAATTCATGAAAATGTCCCAGTACCTAGAGGAAAGCCAGTTTCATGAAATGATCCCTCCTCCAACTCTATGGAGCTAACTGCAGAATACAGATACATGGAATCATACTGATCATTACTAATTCCTCCATTTCCCCATTTTTTAAAGAGCATACCGTGTCTTGGGGCAGGTGAAGTACTGAATGTTCTGTTTATTTTATTAGATAGTCGGTTTTTATTTTGCCAATATTCTTACTGTCAAGATGTACTTGGGGTGTGGGGGGACCCAAACAAAAAATTATGACTTTGAAACTAGTCTTTACATCAATATCAAGTTTGGCACAGGTGTAGCGGACAGTCTGCTCTTGGTTTGGCCAGATTTGGAGAAGTCTGGACAAAGGATGTGCACATTTTGATTTTTTTAAATGGAGAACTGTTTTACCCCCATCCAGAAATAGGAGACCCCAAGCTATCTCAGATTTAAAATAGCTCACATAAATTGAAAAGAGCAGTCTTATCTTGAAAAACAATTATTGGCCCCACCTACTTTACTTTATTTGGAAAGAATCCAGGCTGTAGGGGCTGAAAGGTATTTCAATTGTGAGAAACAGCAATTTATTGTAATACTGAAAATGCGTAATACAAGCGTGCCAGGAAGAGTGGCTTCAGCAAAGGCTAGAGTGAGGCAAGAGGGATATTGGGGGGAAAGGTCACAGCCCCTACTGATAGGAACTAGGAGAGTCAAACAACAGTCTTGGTTCTGCCCTTCCCCAGCAACCACCGTACAGATCATATGATCATTTTCTGCAATCCTCTAGCAATGGGTAATTCTGCATCAGGGATGTCTCTCCGTTTGTTTGTTTTATATGCCATCCCTTTAGTGGAAAAAGTACTCTGGGTGACTAACAAATTAAAACTTAAAACCCCAAATGACCCTATGTAGCAATACAATCAATGTGGTAGTTCATTGATATTGATTTAGAATTCATTTTCACTAATTTCCTGAACACCAAGAGGGAACGAGCTTGATCTATCTCAATTGGAAGCTTATCCAAAAGATTGGGGTCTGTAACAACCCTGAGAATTGCTTTGTGTTTGCATGAGAAGTGGTGATGAAAAAAAGGAGTCATGTTTCCTTGCTTGGTCTTCTCTTTGTGAATGGTCGTGAGAACAAGAGAATATTTTGTAGATCCTCTTGACTGTTGACATTGGTGTCATCAACATTCAGGTTGCCCTTTGCTAGGTAAAGATAAGCATCCTTTTTCCTGCTAGGAACACGGACATTATATTGTGCAGCAATACAGTATTGGGCCATTTCAAGGTTTTTTGAATTGTGAATACAGAAAAACAACTACCCAGATTCATAAAATGGAGGTTTTTTGAAGAATTGAATTTTATCCAAACAGTATTCTTGTTGTGCAACATTGGGGTTTCAATGGGTTATGATTTATTTGCTTGCTTGCTAGCTTCTTTAATATTACCAAGCATGATATAAATATCAATTAAAGCATGGCCAATCATTGCCACACAGCATACAAATGAAGACAGAACATCTTGATAAGTTTAAATATCACAGAGGCAAACCAAGCCCTGAAAGTATAGAAGGGTAAGAGAAGGGGGGGAAATCCAGATATCTTTTCCTGTGTATTCAAGAGCAGGATTAAATGTTGTATGAATAGATTATCACTCTATATTGAGCTGGCTGTAGAGTTTAATATTGTTCTGTCAGGACAGATAGCAAGAGAAGCTGTGTGGGAAGGGAAATCATCAAGTTTCATCTTATGTTGTCGTTATATGAAACATGACAGGAGACGTAAAAACAAAACAAAGTAGCCAAAGGATCTTGGAATTGTCGTGGATCACAAGCTGAACATGAGCCAAAAGTGTGATGTGGATACAAAAAAGGCAAATGCTATTTTAGGCTGTATTAACAGAAGTACAGTTTGCAAATCCTGTGAACTGTTAGTTCCCCTCTATTCAGCACTGGTTAGGCCTCATCTTGAGTATTGCATCCAATTCTGGACACCACACTTCAAGAAGGATGCTGACAAATTGGAACAAGTTCAGAGGAGGGCAACAAGGATGATCAGGGGGCTGGAAACCAAGCCCTATGATGAAAAACTGAAACAATTAGGCATGTTTAACCTTGAGAAAAGAAGACAGAGGGGTGATATGATAACACTTTTCAAATACTTGAAAGGCTGTCATGCAGAGGAGGGGCAGGATCTGTTCTCAATCCTCCCAGAGTGCAGGACACGCAACAATGGGCTCAAGTTACAGGAAGCCAGATTTCGGTTGAATATCAGGAAAAATTTCCTGTTAGAGCAGTGTGACAGTGGAACCAATTACCTCGAGAGGTGGTGAGTGCTCCAACACTGGAAGCATTCAGGAGAAATTTTGTGAACCACCCGGCATATATCCTTTTATTTGTATTCCTGCATCGAGCTGGGGGTTGGACTTGATGGCCTTATAGGCCCCTTCCACCTTCACTGTTCTATAATTCTATGATTCTAACTACTACTTTCTCCTAGAAGTCTGCCTACTATGCTGTAAACTTACTGAAGAAGCTCAAAATATTTATCTTTGTCTTTTGTAGCCATCAAGACGGCTTGTCTAGTTCTTCAAAAGTGGGTGGCCGGCCCACTCTCCTAAGTTTGCATTTTAAAGAGCCAGCTGATAGGCCTAATTCTACTAAAATACCTCAGTATGACTTTTTTTAAATGGAGGTGGCAGGATTTCATTTATATTACTATGTCCCCTGCAGCATACCAGGCTATAAGTACTCTAGATTCTTGAAATGGTGGAAGCAGCTGCTCGTGCTGTAAAATGCTCAAGAGGACAGAAAGCTGCCATGCATTTCCCCAGAAAGTAACCCCCTTCCACTGTAGTTAAAATTAAACAAGTGCAGAGAAATGGTAGGAAATAGCTCAGTCAATTTAAGAATCCAGAGGAAATATTTGATCTGGTTCAGACTTGAATGTACAGTAGTCTGAAGGAACATCATAGGACGGAAATTCTAATTTTATCCACATTACATTCATCTCTCTGTCCATCTGATGGGTTGGAGTTTGATGCATGAACGTTTATTTTAGAACAATTTATCTGCAGCAGCAGATCACTGGGTTAGTGTTAAGAGTGCTTATTAATAGCAAATGTCAAATGCTATGTAGTAGGCTTTTGGACACTATGAATAAACTGTGTCAAATGGTGGTAGGAAAGATTACATTTCTTCACCCAAAACACCAAAAGGCTTTGTTTACTTTTTACTACACAATTTCTTTCTTGATATATTTTTCCCAACAATTCCCAAACATTAAATAGACTCAAGGGTAAAGGACTTAAAATGCCCACCCCCTTGGTACACACTTGACTACCCCAATTTAAAATAATATAAATCTGGGCTACACCAGAGGCTAATCGGTAAGCATGAACAGTGCTAGAAATGGTTTCCAACCAACCTCAGATTGCAACACAGGAATAATGATCAAATAATGTCTCTATATATTACATTTATATTTTGGTCCTTTTTAGGAGAAAGGCAGAATTTTTAAAAAATAAATAAATTTCTCTTCTTCAAAATGGTTAGGAACAAGACTCAAGGCAGTGAAACAAGTACAGTTAAAAGCAGATTAATTAAATAGATTAATTAAAACACAAGCAGCATTAAAAGACATTTTAATACACCAATAAGAGGGCATCTACACTGGTAATTTACTCCACAGTTTGCATTGAATTTGGCATAGAAAACAATTTAAAAAACAGCAACTACATGACAGAAAGCTAAGCCTGGTGAAACTCAGCGGGGAATTATCTCTTTTTAATGAGGAATCATCCTTTTTTTTTTTTAGTTCAACCAGCAGGGATGGTTTAAATTTCATTTTGCACCGACAGTGTTTTTCTCCACATTCTGTTCTGTGTGATTGTCTGATCTGATACAAACAGGTACTTGCCAGGCTGTCAGTTCCCCTCAACTGAGTGCCTGTGGTCTCCAAACAGTTTAAAAATACTTTTAGTGCTGAAATAAAATATCGCTAAGCCACTTCAAAAAATAAAGGTGCCACTGGTTCGTTCACAACTAGAGTGAAAAGAACTTAAAAACTTGTTGTTATCATCTGGACAACTGCAATGATTTCACCTGCTTTGAAAAACTGCACATCACAGCAGATCTAAGCGTTTTTCCCCCCACTATGTAGTCAGACCCTAATACTCTCCATTTGCAGCAGGCCTTTCCCAATCTGGTATGCAGCATGGAGTTGGGGTGGCAGCAGTAATTACTGGATATATCAAGGGGCTTACAAATATGTGCAAGAACATGTATAGATATAAATATATTTGTATTGCAAAATGGTTTTGGTTTATTCATTCCAATCATATACAAATCACACCAAAAGATGAAAACAGTATGAACTGTAGCAATAAAAAGAGAAGACAATTTTGGGGGGAAATGATTCGATCTGTGTTAGAATATTCCTTTAATCTCAGCTCACAGCTGTTCTTTTGTCTAGTAGGTTTACTGTTCTCTGAGAGATAATCCAACAAAACATTGGCTTAGTCTTCTCTTTTTAGATTAAAACAGTGAAAGTACTAAAGTAAACAGCTAAATAAACAAACCTGCTAAGTTTTAAGACCTTGAATTATCAGCAGCAGTGTGGTAACAAGGAGTTTACCTAGCATTTTCGTGATGAAACAGTAATGGGTCAGAGGCGAAAGGGGAGAAATGAATGCACTCCATTTCTTCATGCATTTACAATCAAAAATAAAGTCCTCATATTTTCGCAAAAGATGGAGCTTTAAAACTGTACACTTTGGTAAAGGTAAAAATGGACTACAAGAAGAATTCATAAATGTAAAGGTTCAAAATCATTTTCTACTCATAGCTTCTGAATGTTACATGACCAAGAGACACATCTTGTAAGATTATTATAAAATATGGATTTTGCTCAGAAATAGAGATGCTCTTATCAGAAGTTTAATTACTTGTTCACTCAACAATGTCTGGAATCCTGTTAGTAAGTTGCACTAGAGTAGGACCATTAAATCAATGGGGATTTAATGAGTCAACTCCTCTATAAGTTCCATTGATTCAACTCTAGGGTCTACCCTAGTTGTGATCTACTTTGTGAATCAATGGAACATAAAGAGGACTTGATTAACCAAATCCCTGATGATTCAGTGGACATACTCAAGTGTGACCGACTATGCTAAGCAACAGGATTTCAGCCAACATTTTAGTGTGTATTTATTATTTCATTTCATTTCAATCCTCCCTTTCTCCCAATACATAGTGGCTTACAGAAGTGTTTTAAAAATGGATATACTATAGCTCTGGTGAATCAGAACTACCACTTAGCAACTCCTGGACAATTATTTTTGAGTTCTGATTCTTTATTCTGTTGGCATCTCACCTTTTATGACATTTATAAAATGCACTGTTATGCCAGTACTCATGACCTTTTGGGGTGCTTCCCATAGACAAATTATCGGCCACTTGTTAACAGAATGCTACATTAGTTAGGTGTGATCCAGCATGGCTCTTATGTTCTCTGTACCAATATTTCTGGTGTGCAAATTCTATGAAAAATAATTATTCTGCTCTTTCTTCATGATATCTATTAGCATACTTGAAAACACTCTGCATTTCCTTATTAACCATTCAAATTTTCAGGAATGAAATGCACAGGTTCAGAGCATCCATCATCCCACCATCCAAAGCTGTAGAATGTTGAATACAGACTCAGCTCTCTTTCTCTCTCTTTTTTCTTCTTCTTTTTGCCATTTTCCTTGATGAATTTAGGGAGGAATAAATGTGATATCTAGAGACAATTCCTGCCTTCTCAGATCTTTCAACAATCAGTGAAAGAACAACAGATCGGCCACTTGGGCACCATATGGATGTTTAGGATATTGTGTGTTGCTTCAGCCTTTCATTGTATTCATTGCATTCTAGATTATGTATCAGTTATGTATCAATAGTTTTTCTGTTAACTTTTTCGCATTCATTTTTAAAAATATGATGTCTACACCAAACAAGACTTTGGTCAGTATCCTGTTGTTTATTTATTAGTTATATTTATATCTCACCCATCTAGTGGTGAACAACTACTGTTGTGTAGCAATGGAAGTGCCAGATTGCTGTTGATTAAAGACTTTTTTTAAAAAAATTATGATGCACTTGTCTTCATCTCATTCTGTAAAGGCATGGACACTTGACAATTAAAAAGCAAATATTTAATCAGCAGCAGTCTGCTGATTCTGCTGCTGCTGCTGCTGTTGACATCATCCCTGATGAGCAGGTGGAACTATGCAACAGGATACTGTCCTTTGGACATGATGCATATGAAAATACAACCTAAATATTTCTGCACTATAACCTCATTGACATTTCATTTTTTTTTTCTATCACAAGGCAGAATCCTACTGATGATTTATATGTTCATAAGTGAAACTGTATATATCATGATACAGGGACATAATCAGGAGCACAATGGCATCTCATTAATTATCAGAAATGTCCATCTGCCACTTACATGACTTCATTTACACACATGTAAATCAGCAATAGGAATCTGATCACTGACACTGGGTTCCTGCTTACGTTTAACACTATCTCTCCGAAGTACACATAATGCTTTGTACAGATTTCCAGAGAAATCATTGTGCTGGTCTGTCTCAGCATGGTGGCAGACTTAAAGAGGGAGAAAGAAATGGGGAAGAGAAAGAAAGTAAGGAAAATATTGTTGCACTTCAAACACCAAAGAAATGGATTTTGATGCTCAAAAGCTCACACTGGAATAAATCTGTTCATTTTTAAAGTTCACAATATTTTCCCCCACTTCTCCTTTGAGTAGAGAGTTGGACTCAATGATCTTATAGGCTCCTTCCAACTTAATTATTCTGATTCTATGACTCTTTTTCTCTTTTGTTTTTGCCAGCATAATACTGTATCTTCTAAGCTGAATGCCCTTTAGCTGCTGAAATGTATCCAAACTGTGAGCATCAGCAGAAAAAAGAACAAGCTGTATATACTTTTAGCCCTCCTGGTGCATCTCAAGGGACTTCTTTTTTGTAAAATGTGTTCTGGGTTATGCTGCGTATTACAGACATGCATTATATTTGGGTGAATGTTCAATACAACTTTTGGCTGGACAATTCAGAGCTGGATAGCAATTTTTGGGCTTGTCTCATCAGATTGGTTTAGTGGGGGGGAAATGGAATCCAGGGCTTTTTGTTTGCTGGATTGGGTTTGGATTTGGGATGGGTTTCACTTGGTTTGTTTAGATTTGTGTTTTATCAATCCTTTACTGAAGGCATATGAAGCTATATGGGACTAACTGGTCATGATAGTGCGCCTTAAAATAGTTGGTCCCACTGGACAGTAATTTGGGGAAAAACAACAAGGAGTACTGATGAGCAACCAAGAGCATCTAGCAGGCTGGGTCCTGGAACCCAGGGGCTGTAAGGGGAGACAGCTTGGGGCTGGCTGAGAGAACACACTGAAGGTCCTGGGTTTGAGGAAGAGAGTAAGCCAGGATGGCCTACTCATCTACATTTGGTCTGGCCAGTGGCAAAGGCAGGCAGGCATGCTATAGTGATACAGCCAATTAACAGGGCAAGTTGGCTGGCCCATTTATGTTGGAGAGGAGGGAGATGAAATGGCCCTCTCACTTCAACCAGCCCCACATTATGGGAAGCTCCATTGCGGATGTCTCTGTGAAGAATAAGTTTGCAGCTCTGGTTTGCCCCAATGTTTGTGTACCCCTTCCTTTTTATTCAGCAGATGAAGGCAAAGATATTCCTCAGCCTGATAGAATGGTTGGGGAGAGGCAAGCTTTGTTTGACTCATTCCTCAGGGAGATGAGAGGTGGCTCTGCTTCCCTTTTAGTCCCTCTTCCTCAATCCAGTTGAATGTTAGGCCCTGGTCACATGAGGGAAATGTTTTCTAGTTCTTCCAATATTTTCCATACCTCTGTTGTACTGAATCATGGTCACATGGTTTATATCCCCGGACAAACATCCCAAGAACTTTTAGCAGTACCTGTCACCCTAACCATTCCTGACTTGAGTATATTGGATCTTCACCTGGGAGTGGCAAAGCCACATTCTCCAGAATGGGACACATTCATGAGCAGCATTCTTAACCACCTGATCTGCCAAATAATTTTCCTCGGCCACCTCAGAGTTCAACTTGGACTGATGGCCAGGACAATGAACAATAGCTAATTCTTTAGGAAGGGATACAGCATCCAGCAATCAGGCTATCACCTCCCCATGTTTAATCGACACACTTTTGGTAGTCAGCAGTCCCCTGAAAGGAAAATCCGATGCTGCAAAGAAAAATACTGCATAGGAACCTGGAATGTAAGATCTATGAACCTTGGTAAGCTGGATGTGGTCAGACAGGAGATGGCAAGAATAAACATTGACATCCTGGGCGTCAGTGAACTAAAGTAAACTAGAGTTTTGTCAAGAGAACAAGCTGGTCATCACAAACACTCTTTTCTAACAACACAAAAGGCGACTCTACACATGGACATCACCAGATGGGCAATACCGAAATCAGATTGATTATGTTCTCTGCAGCCAAAGATGGAGAAGCTCTATACAGTCAGCAAAAACAAGACCTGGAGCTGATTGTGGCTCTGATCATCAGCTTCTTATAGCAAAACTCAAGCTTAAACTGAAGAAAGTAGGAAACACCACTGGGCTAGTCAGGTATAATCTAAACCTAATCCCTTATGAATACACAGTGGAAGTGAAGAACAGATTTAAAGAACTAGATTTGGTGGACAGAGTGCCTGAAGAACTATGGATGGCGGCTCGTAACATTGTGCAGGAGGCAGCAACAAAAACCATCCCAAAGAAAAGGAAATGCAAGAAAGCAAAGTGGCTGTCCAACGAGGCCTTACAAATAGCAGAGAAGAGAAGGGAAACAAAATGCAAGGGAGATAGGGAAAGTTACAAAAAATTGAATGCAGACTTCCAAAGAATAGCAAGGAGAGACAAGAGGGCCTTCTTAAATGAACAGTGCAAAGAAATAGAGGAAAATAATAGAAACAGAAAACCCAGAGATCTGTTCAAGAAAATTGGAGATATTAAAGGAACATTTTGTGCAAAGATGGACATGATAAAGGACAAAAATAGTAGGGACCTAACAGAAGCAGAAGACATCAAGAAGAGATGGCAAGAATACACAGAGGAATTATACCAGAAAGATTTGGATGTCCCGGACAACCCAGATAGTGTGGTTGCTGACCTTGAGACAGACATCCTGGCGAGTGAAGTCAAGTGAGCCTTAGAAGGCATGGCTAATAACAAGGCCAGTGGAGGTGATGGCATTCCAGTTGAACTATTTAAAATCTTGAAAGATGAGGCTGTTAAGGTGCTACACTCAATATGCCAGCAAGTTTGGAAAACTCAGCAGTGGCCAGAGGATTGGAAAAGATCAGTCTACATCCCAATCCCAAAGAAGGGCAGTGCCAAAGAATGCTCCAACTACTGTACAATTGCACTCATTTCACACGCTAGCAAGGTTATGCTCAAAATCCTAGGCTTCAGCAGTATGTGGACCGAGAACTCCCAGAAGTACAAGCTGGATTTTGAAGGGGCAGAGGAACTAGAGACCAAATTGCTAACATGCGCTGGATTATGGAGAAAGCCAGAGAGTTCCAGAAAAACGTCTACTTCTGCTTCATTGACTATGCAAAAGCCTTTGACTATGTGGACCACAGCAAACTATGGCAAGTTCTTAAAGAAATGGGAGTGCCTGACCACCTTATCTGTCTCCTGAGAAATCTCTATGTGGGACAGGAAGCAACAGTTAGAACTGGATATGGAACAACTGATTGGTTCAAAATTGGGAAAGGAGTACGACAAGGCTGTATATTGTCTCCCTGCTTATTTAACTTATATGCAGAATACATCACGCGAAAGGCTGGACTGGAGGAAACCCAAGCCAGAATTAAGATTGCCAGAAGAAATATGAACAACCTCAGATATGCAGATGATACCACTCTGATGGCAGAAAGTGAGGAGGAATTAAAGACCCTCGTAATGAGGGTGAAAGAGGAGAGCGCCAAAAATGGTCTGAAGCTCAACATCAAAAAAACTAAGATCATGGCCACTGGTCCCATCACCTCCTGGCAAATAGAAGGGGAAGATATGGAGGCAGTGACAGATTTTACTTTCTTGGGCTCCATGATCACTGCAGATGGTGACAGCAGCCACGAAATTAAAAGACGCCTGCTTCTCGGGAGGAAAGCGATGACAAACCTAGACAGCATCTTAAAAAGCAGAGACATCACCTTGCTGACAAAGGTCCGCATAGTCAAAGCTATGGTTTTTCCATTAGATTTATTTCCTCCTATTTGAATCATGATGGCCAGCTACACAATGGTACCAGTTTGTTTTCTCTCTTGCTTCAAGGGGCAATTTATTTATTTTTTAAATTAAAAAAAATATTTATTGATACATCAATATATCAGAAACAAGGCATGAGTGCACTTGATTCCATCCCCCTTCTGGACAACTTTCCTCCTTCCCTGTGCATTGACAGAGATCATTTCCAGCCCCTTTCATTCCGGTCACATGAGGGGCAGACTAGCACATGGGGGTGTTGAAATTAGAGGGAGCATTGATCAAGAAGGGGGTTCTGTTTAGGAAAGTGTCCTCTGTTGCACTGGGTGCTCCTGCACAAATGCATTGCACACAATAGATTTGAGATGCCCATGCAACAGTACTAGAGATCACACACACACTGTCAGGATTCAGTAGAAAAGGCACCAAGACCCAGTCCAGGGCAAGACCACAGGAGCAAGTTAGAAACAACCCCACAGCTCAAGCAGAGACCAACCAGCTAAGGTTTTGAGTCCAAACAGCAGCCAAGTAGAAGGATAATGCAAATTGTGGTCAGACAGTCCAGGAGTTGAAGTCAGGAGGAACAGTATCAAGGCAGCAGGGTCCAGGGACGCAAGGAGAGGCAAGGCGGGAACAACAGGGTAAGCAGACACAGCAGGAACAACCAGGCAGCCAGGGCAGGGCAGGGCAGGAACCACCAGGCAAGGCAGGAACAATGCAGTTGGCAGGCAAGGCAAGGCAGACAGGCAAGGCAGGAACAACACCACAGCAAGGCCAGAGACCTTTGTTGCTGAGGCAAAGGTCTGTAGGGAAAGCCTGTTCTCATATAGCCCAGTCCTCAGATTCCACAGGTGGCATTCAGGGAAAGGGCCCAGTCCTGCAATCTCTAGAGCAGTTCTCCCCAGAGGGATGGGGCTGATCCTGCATGCACTAAGGTTGCATGGTTCTGGCAAGTCCCCAGTCCTGACACACACATCCCCATGAAGTTGGCATACCAAGCTTTCAATGTATCTTCCCATAGAATTAAAAAAAAAAGGTAATGTAATGGCGGAGACCCCCTGGTGACATACTTTTACCAATGTAGCATTGTATCAGGCACAAAAAAAATGGGGGGGGGGAGTGTGTCCTGTGGTAATGGCGGCCACCTTTCGGGCTTCAGTTCTGAAAAGAAGCGGGGCAGGTCGTGCACACAGGCAATCCCATTAAGGAATGCACCAGCACAACAAAGGTATAAAATAACACAACCCTCCTGGCAATGGGGAAATGGTCTGCAGTTATACCCCTGGCCGGGAAAATGTCTCGATCTTGATTCTGCATTGTGTGACCAGAAAAAAAGCAACAAACTAACTGGGGGATAACTAGAGAACGTTCCCCTCATGTGACCAGGGACTTCCTCCAGTTATTTTATTCTGCATCTCGGTTGAATAGAGATTTGAAACGGACGCTGGTGTCTGCCAGCATTTTTTTCTCATCTTGTGCGCTCCACAGTGCCTCTGTAGGATTTATCACTGGAGATTTAAACCAAACCAAAGCAAGTTGATGGCACCGATTTAAATTAGCCTTTACCATTATTTGAGACAACGGTTACCACTACTCCCATTTATTTCCCTAATTTTTTCACAAGTGGAATATAGTAACATCACGCCTCTTTTAAAAATGCATTGTGTCAGCACACTGTCTTAGGTGCTGAAAAGCACTGCAGTATTAAAACTGTCTTGAAAGAGATTGTTGACAGTGGAGTAGAGGATATTATTTGGGTGGGGAGAGGACAAGTTAAGTAAACCATGCCAGACTTATAGCCAGGAACAAGGATAATAAGTTCTTGGTCCTCTACTTCATTCTCATCTCCTCCATTAAAACTTGGAGTAATGTGCTAAAAGAAAGTGGCCAGAATAAGCCTATACACAGATGCCGAGGCATTCCACATAGAAAAGGGAAAATAAATGAGCGTTCGTGAGCAGATGTGAAGATTTTTATAATACCAGACAAAGATATTCCACATTTTTACTGCAATACCTAAAATGCCAATACAGCTTATTACACTGGTTGTTGAGCTGTATTTATCCGTATAACTCAGATGGAGACAGCAACCAAAAATTCTGCTAACACAACATAAAAATACAAAGCATCAGTGAAAAACCAAGTAGACCCCAATCTTGCCTCTTTCAAAATGAAGAGCGGTAGTAGCAATTCCAAAGTCTCTTGCAATTTAAGGCATCTGGAATTTATTGAAGTTACAGGATGGGGGTGGGAGGATATATTGCTTTGATGTTATTCAGGCAAAGTGTTATACTTGTAAAGGCCTGTCTTTCCAGGGGTGGCTGTGCTGATAATTTATAGCAACACATTTGTTCTACAACCACAGAAGCCTGTAAGAAATGAGTAAAGGAAAAACAAATTACTCTGTACCTAAACTAGGGGGCAAGAGGAAACAGGTTAATGCAGGCCCAGTACTGTCAGAATACAACATCGTTCTTTTTTTAAAAAAAAAAATGTGTTTATATAATTATATCCGTGATGCCAACTGTCCTGGACTCTCTTGTGATGTGCAAACTTCTTATCCTGTCCATTGATACTAATTGGGATAGGAAGAACAAGGAATAAATACTTTTTAAAATTAATAATGAAGCACAATGTGAATGGCATCAAAAATGTTTACCAAGCATCTACCGCCGTCAGAGGCATGCTTCAAACGAATGCAGACTAAATTGTTTTAGCTTTCCAGTTGTCCACTCTGTATTCTCTCGACCTTAATGAGATGCTGTCTATTACTAAAATTGCACTGTGCAAGTGTAATTCAATTTATTTATTTTTCATTCTTGATTTACTGTTTTAAGACACGTGGATGTAAAGCCAATTACGCCTCTAAGCAATTAATTCCCTTGTCTAGTATCAAAGTACTGAAATGTATTCAGTATGTTTGGTGATAACTGGCAAAGAAGTGGTACTTCCTTTAAATCAGATACTATATGCAGAATACAAGTAGCATTCAGAATTCCTAGAAAGCAATGCTGTTAAATTCTGCAATCTCTCTAAAGTCATGCAAAACAATGTATTGTTCAGAAGAGGTTTTCTGGGACTAAGACTGAAATCAGATGGTATTTCATATACACCATGAAAAAAATGCATGTGTGTGGATTTAAAAAATTGATACCAGATGGTATCACCAATCCAGATAATAGCATTCTAGATTACTATTCCATGTAATCTAGTTGTTGTAGAAAACAGGATGTTTGATTGGATAGACAGCCTGATTTGGAAGGAATCTTCTTACTACAATTCTACATCATTTGTGGTTTCTCCATAATATTCTCGCTGAAGCAGCAGTGAGTCTCAGCACCTGCTGAGCACTCACTAAAAGGGGGAAATATACTCAACTGTCTTTAAATTTTCAACAAATATCACCCTGAAGTACGTTAAACATGGAAAGACAGCAAGCAAGGGTCTGCAACAAAGCAGTTCTGCCATTTGTAAGTATGAAAGAAACATGAAACCCTAAACTGGCAATGTTGAAAAATAAAGGCTGTTATTCTGCCCCTATTAAATAAATAAAAATGTGGTCTACAATATGAAATATTGGACCCTGCAGAATCATAGCACTCGATTCCAGTGTTAACAGATCTGTGAGATTTCTTTGACAGACAGCACTTGAATCCATTCAGGAAATAGCCCCCATTCTCCCCACCCACATACATCTCTCTTCAGCTGACTCAGACTCCAGAATCATGGGAACCAAGTTTTCATCCAAGTCTGCAAGTGAAATGATGGTGACTGATGGCAACGTCTCTGCCTCAGTTGGCTCGCAATCAAACGGGACCTCTATAGAAAAGGGACACCTTTAACTAACAATCATGGATCTGTAACAAAACGATGCATTCACAGGAAGGCATCAATCTGCACTTTATGCCAAGATCATACAATGACCTTCTTCTTGAGAACTTCTTTAACAGGATGGGAGAAAGCTTTGCAACACAGAAAGGTATTCTGTATCTCCCCCTCCAAATTCGCTCAACCCAAGTTCACCAAAGAGGCTTAGACATTTGCACAAAGAATTACGATAAAGCCAACGCTTAGCTAGATCTGAAAAGCTTGCTGCCAAGATGCAAAAAGCATACGGAAGATGCTGCAAAATAAATTAAAATGGGTTAGAAAAGCCAGGGCAGAAGCATAAACAAACTGGTGCATTAAAAAGGGGAAAGTTCCTTCTGGATAAGAGTCAGTTGCTCTCGGAAGACATTTCCAAAATGAAAACTGCTCTCAGATCAGGATAATCAGGATAATTTTTGTTTTTGTTTTCTTTCTGTTTTGGTCTGTTATGTTACCGTTTCTTTTAACATTAAGATTTCTTTTTAACCTTACATCACTTTTCGTTGTCTAGGATAAAAGACAGGGTTTGGTTTTGTTTTTTAAAGAAAAGAAACCTTTCTCAGAACAAACATTTCACATATTATTGATACTGTCTGTTCCATGTATGATCATTTCAGCTCTTTACATTTGCCAAGGTGCTCTAGAGAAAGAAGCTTCAAAAAGGACTTTAGTGTAGAAATAGTATTTAGACAGAGTGTTGAGCATATTCAGTTTTTAAAAACCTTCAAGAACCAAAAATGGAACCCTCATGCAACAGCCTGTGGCTGCATTCACATTTTGTGGAAGCACCCACACATAACAAGACATGCAATTCAAGCCTTTCTGAATACATGAAGAGTGTTAAAAAGAAGAAAGGTCCCAGAGCTTCAGTCCTTACTATCTACAGGGTTCTTTTAAAAGACAAAAAAGAAAGAAAGAAAAGAAAAAACAACACTGGGACAAAAAGTATCTGAACAAAAAGTATCCCGCAATATTTTGCCACTCCATTCCTCCCCTGTCCACAGAAAATGGAAATGTCTCATGCCCTTTAGCTTGTTTTTTTGCTTTCATTTTTGAGAAGCATGACGCTAAGAAGCACAGGTGACATATTCTGGTTACCAGTATGTCAATCCCTTTCAGGAAGACACTGGAACTGCCTATAGCAGCGATGGCGAACCTATGGCACGCGTGCCACAGCTGGCACGCGGAGCCCTTTCTGCTGGCACGCGAGCCAGAAGTCGCCGGATCGCTACTCCCCCCCATGCAGCCAAACCTGAGAAGGTGGCTGCAGCCACGGTGCTGGCACTTCGGCAGGCAGATCCAGAGCAGCTGGCGCTGGCAGTGATCCGGAGTGGGGCCACTTCCAGTTCCGCCGCAGCACGCCGCCCACTGGTTTTTTGGGTTTTTTTTTTTCTTCCAGTTTGGGCATGTGAGCCCAAAAAGGTTCGCCACCACTGGTTTATAGGGTCAGGTTATAGTTTTAAGTACCTGGCTGCAGAGGCAGAGGCAATGTGCCCCAGGAAGACAAGCCAGCTCTGTGGCTTCACAGTGCCACCATGCTCCTAGAAAAAGGGATGGGAAAACCACTTCTAAGCATGTTGTAGGAAAAGAGGAATAGTTAAAGTGAGATAGATTGGCTCAACAAAGGAAGCCATGGCCTTTAGTTTGCAAAACCATATGGCTGTAGTAAGTCAGAAAAAAATGACTGCACGTAACAACAATAAGATTTAAATGCAACTGTGTACTGATGATTTAAACAGTCGATTAATGCAGAAATACTACATTCTGCACTTAAATACATGGAAAAAAATTTAAAAATTGCTGGAAAGAGACATCTGTCCCTGCTTCACATGCACCCTTGGGACTGTTGTCTTCTGCTCCCTTTCCCCCAAGAGAAAGGCATCCTTTCCCTTTGGCCTGTTTCCTGGCCACTCATCTACCTCCCAACTCCATTGAGTGTGTTAATTCCCATCTAGAAATACAGAAAATATAGCAAATAAGCCACTAATGTAAAACAGAGTTTACATTGAATATTTTAACCTTTTATCACAGCCAGTACTATATTGAGCAAAGCTGCAACAGAAAACTTTTTTTTATCAAGAAGACTGCACAACTTTTCAAATGAATGTTGTTTGGTCTCATAAGTTAGTTTCTTTCACACTGTGAAACGTCAAAGTAACTTTCATTACTGAAGAATGCAACTGATGGAATTTGGGGAATTTTTTTAAAAATAATTGTCTCCTTTGCTTTGGTAGATCAATTAGCGTGCTTGCCATTGGAAGAAAGAAACATGGTTAAATGTTTTTTGCCTCACCATTTTGCCCTGCTCCACATGAAGCTTAAATCCAGCAGTCTGGATCCCTCTTGCAAACAGGATCTGAAAGAGCAGCCACTTAGCCTCTTTTCTGACATCGGCGTATTGACCACATTTTCTAAAACTAGGTACACAGAAATAACTCGGTGATGTGATAATGGTATCACAGATACTGGCAACACGGGTTTCTTCATTTCAACAGGCCTGGATTCTGAAACCCACTCTGAATAGCAAAATTCACCCTAATGAACACAGTGACATTTGACAATAAACACCCAATTAATTTACTTCCTTAATTATGGCAACTTACACAAATAAAATACCAAGCATCTTCAATCTGTTTTCAAAAGGAAAGGGGCAGTGCAGTTTTGGAACCCTTTCAGCAATTCTAGATCGATGTCACTGCAAGAAAATCTGCTTGCATTAGAATGCCATCAAATAAACCAGCTTTGCTTAATTAATAAGGCCTTGTTGGCAGAGCTCTAACAAAGAGATTTCTAGCTTCTGCATCAAACTCTGTTGAAAGCAAAGCTCTGTCAAAAAAACAGAAATACAATCGCCCCAAATGTAATAACGTGAACTTTAAAGGGCTTTTTAGTCACTCCTATGACAGGATAACATGACAGAAGAAGCTAGGATGACATTATTTAGTGAGACTGAGAGATTTTGGTGTGTCTGTCAAACAGCTAAACATAACTCTGGAGACCAAAACAAAAACAGCAAAAGCTAATTCAGCTGCATTAATATTTTCAGAAGTTAGAATAAAACACAAGCCTACAATTATAGCCCCATCTCTTTTTTTAGCCGACAAGAGTTCATGTTTGAATTAGATTTTTGAATTGTATTTTTGGGAGCACCTTGAGCCTTAGTTTTGACTGGGACAGAGGCTATAAATGTGATAGATAAATAAATAAATATGTATTGCAGCTGTACTGCTAAGTTTTATAATATTGTTGTCATTCTGTTCTATACTCTTAGAAACTAATTTGTTGATGCACAGCTATTCTGTAAGGCAAGATACAGACAAGGCTAGTAGCAGATAAGTAAATAAATAATACAAATAACATTCACATGATTGCATTTCTTTATAGTAAAATTCTACAGTGTATTGAAGTAGAGCTGTGTAACTGGATTTGCCTGAAGCTCAAATATTAACTGAAGCAGTTTGATTCTCAGCTATTTGTATGAGGTCCATATAAAAAGGAAACAAGGCCAGATTCAGTCCTGGGGTGACAGAATGTTTATTTACAAAGCAATTTATGTCTGGGGTGCAAACTGAATCAGATGGGGCACTTTTTAATTTCACTTTTTTAAAAAAGTAAATTTTAAAGGAGCCTAGTATGCAGGTCCTTGAAACAAGCTGTCAGAAATTTGTCAGTAAAGCAATTTATGCCCTTCTTTGGGGTCTTTTGTGTTGCCAAACTTCACATATATCAGTGCAAAACCAAAAAATAACAAAGTCCTGTTGGTTTTCCAATGCAAATCAGTAAGAGTCTTGCAAGTAGAGTTGGATACAGGGTAGAAACTGAATTCGGTTAAATTTTGATCCATTCTCAAGCCCTGAATTGGCCTCCCAAAGCCAGTTCTAAGTCCAATACACCAGCCATTCTCAACAGGGGTCATATGGCCCTCTGGGGGGAGCCTGACACATTTGAAGGGGGCCAGAGATTGGAAACAATTCTTCATACACCACCTTATAAGATTCATTATGCAACTTATATAATCCTGATTTGGTCTATATTTCTTTCATGTTATGTTTATGGTCATGGCTGAAAAAGGGTTGGGAATGGCTGCTATGCACAGCCCTTGACCAAAGGTCACTGTGATAGTTTGTTTCACTAATAAAACTATTACTTGCAAAAACAGGGTATCTGAAATCTTCCAAAACAAAAAGTCTAATACAATGCAAAAAATCAGGCCTCTATTCATGTATATAAACTTGAGAAAAACCTAAGAAAACAAAGAGATTACCATTTGCTTTCCAGGGTGATGCTGTTTCAGAAGATAACTATTGAGTACAAAGAATTTATGCCAAGTAAGGATCATGTCTCCAAGATTAATGTCATCCAATATTGGCACATTAATATTGGCTATCTTTTCCCCACATTGACATGCTGGTATTGACCACTCATGATGGAAACCCTCTCACAGAAAGGAATAAAGCAATCAGAACCATAAAACAATACATGTAGATATTGAAAAGAAACTGTGTAAGTCTTACAAGTCAGAAAGAAAGAGCTGAAAAGGAGAACGATGCAAAAGAAGACTAAAATGATATCTTAGAGGTAAAAGAAATGAAAGAAATGGAAATGAAGAATACCTGGGGACGATACAGGAGAAAGAATAATAGTCATGGAAATATAATTGAAAGAACAAGTGTAGACCTAAGATCTTATGGTGGTTTTCTGTGAGGAATAACTAATGTAAGTTTGCAAAGGGGGAAATACCCAAAAGATCCACAAAGGAAGAAAAACAGCAGCAACAGCAGCAGACGTTTTGGGTAAAGTGGACATTCAAGTAGTGTTGAGAGCTCTCTTTTTTTAAAAAAAAAATTAAGTTTGACATGCATTCATAGTCATTCCTTTGGTTCTCTATAGCGGTGTGTGTTCTTTCATATTTTTGGACTAAAATCCCCAGAATTTTCCAAGATTTCCCCAGGCAGAATTTGGGGAGATGACTTGGGCACTGAGAACATTGGATGCCAGAGTCTCCCTGTGTCCCAGGCATATTAGGGGGAGCCTCTGGAAGAATTGTGACAGGATGACCTATAACTGCCAGGTCGCATCAGAGCAGCTTCCTTGTTTTTAGTGGTGGGGGAGATAAATTGGAGAAAGCAGCTTGGAGATAAAAAACCTGGTCTGCAGACTCATGCTTCTGGACTACACCTCCCAGAATTCTGCCTGGTGAATTCCTGGAGAATTCTTGTGCTGGGGTAGCAATCCAAAAATAAGAAAGAACACACACGTAGAAGCCAACAAAAAGGAGATGAGCAAAACATCACAGGTCCTGCTTAATGCTATCCTTCTGCACATGACATATATATTGCAATTGAGTAGAATCTCCCACTGATATTGTAGACAGTGGCTGAAATCCCAATCATGCAATTACAACTATGGAAGATTGATGATGCCATCAGCAATGGATTATTTTTAGAAATCAAACACTTCCCACTTCTATCCAGAGCCTCCCACAACTGTTGTGTAATCCCACAGTGGAAGCTGTGGGAGCCGCAGGATGGGAGGAGGAAGTCTTTAATTACTGATAATTACTGCTGTGAGGATGACATTACTGCCACTGGCAATTTTCAGTAATTAAGCCCTCCTCACATTCCGCAGCTCCCATGTCTTCCACAGAATGAAAGGGATCACTCCCATGGGATCGAAGGAGGAAGTGCTTAATTCCCAAAAATGACCCTGGTTGATGACATATTCAGCCTTCAGAGCACAAACAGAATTTCAGCTATCGTACAGCAATGGTTATTAGTAACTATCAATTGTCTCATTCTCCCTGACATTAGTTTACATGAGGTCATATTATTGAAATGAGTTTCAGTTATCATTGATCAACATTTACCATTGGTTGAACTATATTGACCATGATACCAGCTGCAAAGGCTCACATGGGTGATGCAATGTGCACATGGTGCTTTGCAGTCCTGAAGAGAGAAGCCCCAGATGCACAATATGCTCTAGAAACTGTGTACACATGACAAAGTACTTAGCTATAAAAAAATTAGGAAAAAGGCATGGACAGTTGTTACATGTTTAACTAGAGTGTGGTGACTTTTTATTTTTATTTAATTTGGTTTATGACTAGTCTAAAAAATATACTCCCATACTGAGGTATGCTCATACAGTGAAGATTTTGCACAAGTAATGCAGATCCTTGGATGAAACCTGAAAAGCTGGGTTTTGCAACCTGTACTTGCCATGTAAATGAATGAACCAAATCTCCTATTTAGAATTTCTTGATTTGCATTATGCATTTGGGCGCAGGAGAGCAACAAGGAAATACAGCTAATCTAATTCAGCAATCATTCTGGCTTCCGAGGTCTCCCCAGAGATTCTGACAAAGTTATTTGTAAGCATTCATGCAGTTGTAAAAGCAGGAACCTTCCTTTGCGTGGGTTTTAATGAAACCTAAAAAGCTCCGGGTGCCATAAGTTGTATGTTGGCTACACTTGCATGGAATCAGAGCATCCAGTTTCTCATCCCATCATAAATCACCTCCTTTTACAGAATTTAAAAACCTCCTGTACAAAAATAGAGGAACCATAACGATCTTTTTTTAAAAAAAATACAATAAAAATTGCAGAAACCAGGTTAGTTATAAAAACAGTATGCAGATGTTAATATACTACATTATAAAATCATAATAGCTTTCCCAAAACCTTGCTAAAAAGGAAGTTTTACAGCACTACTTAAAAGATAACAGGCTGAGGGGAAGGGGGCCTCCTTGAGTAATCTACTCTATAATGTAATGTATAGTATATTATTGTATTATGTACCATAATTTCACAGCATTTTTTTTCCAAATGGTTTAGGCTGCAGTGCTATACACATCTGCTTGGTGAGAGAACCCCACCAAGCAAATGGGCTTGCATAATAGGACTTACTCATCTACGTTTACATTACACATTAGTTCATTCACATCAAATGATAATGGGACACAGATTAGATTAGGCATCCTTCAGTCTCAAGAGACTATGGTAATGTGCTCTGTATGGAGGACTTGGAACAGCGTCTAGTGTGGCTGAGAAGGCCAATTCGAGAGTGACAATCCCTTCCACACTGAAGACAAATACAATCTGTCCCCTGTCCAGCTCCCTGATTTTGCTGGTTTCGGGACTGCCTCTTTGCCTCGACCTGCTGGACAAGTGTCTCTTCAAAATGGGAGAGGCCATGATGCACCGCCTGCCTCCAGACTGAACGCTCAGATGTCAAGGTTTCCCATCTGTTGAGGTCCATTCCTAAGGCCTTCAGATCCCGCTTGCAGATATCCTTGTATCGCAGCTGTGGTCTCCCTCTGGGGCGATTTCCCTGCACTAATTCTCCATCCAGGAGATCTTTTGGAATCCAACCATCAGCCATTCTCACGACATGCCCGAGCCAATGTAGACGTTGCTGTTTCAGTAATTTATACATGCTAAAAATTCCAGCTCGTTCTAGGACTACTCTATTTGGAACTTTGTCCTGCCAGGTGATACCAAAAATATGTCGGAGACAACGCATATGGAATGTGTTCAGCTTCCTCTCCTGCCGTGCACAAAGGGTCCAGGACTCATTGCAGTACAGGAGTGTACTCAGGACACAGGCTCTATAGACCTGGATCTTGGTATATGCCGTCACCTTCTTATTAAGCCATGCTCTCTTTGTGAGTCTAGAGAACATGGTGGCTGCTTTGCCAATGCATTTGTCCAGCTCGACATCTAGGGAGAGAGTGTCAGAGATCATTGAGCCAAGGTACACAAAGTCATGAACAACCTCCAGTTCTTGTGTGGAGATGGTAATATAGGGAGGCAAGTCCACACCCTGGCCCATGACTTGTGTTTTCTTCAGGCTGATTGTTAATCCAAAGTCTTGGCAGGCCTTGCTAAAACGATTCATGAGTTGTTGGAGGTCTTCAGCAGAATGGGCAACTACAGCTGCGTCATCGGCGAAGAGGAAGTCCCGCATGCATTTCAGCTGGACTTTGGTCTTCGCTCTCAATCTAGAGAGATTAAAGAGCTTTCCATCTGATCTAGTCTGGAGATAGACACCTTCTGTTGCAACAATGGGACACAACGCATGCATAAAAGTAACATATCAGTGCTTAACACTTTTTGTGATAGTTAGAATGCCATTTATCTTAACGGTATTTCCATTTTAATCAAATAGGCATATAACTTTATTTTGGAAGTGCCCTGTCTTTGTACAAATTGTGTAACTACAAACTGAGTCAGATGAATTTCCAGGATGATCTCGGGGTGGAAGAAAGAATTTGAAGTATTAACAAGGTAGAATGGCACCCCACAGATCCCTCATGTTAAATTTAGTATTACTTACTTCTAACACATTGCAGTTAGAAGTAAGAAAAATAGAAGAGAACTAAGGAAAATGCTTTTTTTTTTGGTGGCAATGAAGGAGTGTGTGCTCTTTACCTTCAAAATGATCATCCTTGCCATTTCTTCAGCTAAGTCATCAGTTCAATCATCAAAGTCCGCAACACCACAAATTTTCAACCTAAGGAACAGGAAGTGTGGAGGGGAGACAAAAGGATGGAAAGTGCAGAAGAGTAAGTTATCTGTATTTTCCTTTTAAGAAGGATTCAAAGATGACTGTACCCATTGCCATTTTAAAAGGTCTCACTCACTGCCTTCCCTGTTGACGGCCTTAGGAAACCACTGAGGGCTTTTTTCTGATGCCTGAAATAATGAAGAACAGTAACAATGAATCAGAGGACTCAGCTCTGCAGATCCCGGTGTACTTGTGTCCTGCCTACACTATTCAAAATCCACAGAGACATTCATCTGCACACACATGCACACTTACCCTAATAGTATAGCTTTCTAAAAAGAAGCGGAGGTGAGACTATCCATGACTGGAATGTGCAGATGTCTTGGGCTTCACTGGGATATGAAACTATCAGTCTCCTCCAGTGTCTTCTTTATAAGGTATTGATATTTCCCTTTCTCAAACGCTATTGTTTTAGTTTAACATCTTTTACCTTACAAATACTAGATTTAATATGAGGAATGTATATTAAATACCAAGCAACTCTGCCCCTGGGCTGTTTGCTGTGCCCTGTGGTCCCCTCAGACACTTACAAGGAGCCCTGATTCTGCCCACATTTACACATTTGTCTGTAGACAGTGCACCTCCCTTTGTTGTTGTTTAGTCATTAAGTCGTGTCCGACTCTTCGTGACCCCATGGACCAGAGCACGCCAGGCCCTCCTGTCTTCCACTGCCTCCCGGAGTTGGGTCAAATTCATGTTGGTAGCTTCGATGACACTGCACCTCCCTACTCCTGATCATATATAAAATGATATTAACTAAGCTATGTTCAAGCTGGATTGGATGCTCGAACACTGACAATTCTCAGCTTTGTCAGGGAGACAGACAACCAAAACAACTACTATTAACATACCAATGGGGCTAGTCTTACTTCTTTTTTGTATCTGACCTGCATGGAAGTAACTGCTCTGAAGTACACTAGGGGGCAGGATCAACATGAAGATAGCCAGCTGTCATTTCCTAGCCCCTTATCGTGTAGTGTCCTATAATGCACTGTACATAGGGGTGCATTTTGAAACTAGCATCAAATATAGAAATCAATTGGTGTGCAGTGGTGAGACCATCTACCACCTATCTTGAACCAAGTGCACTGGCTGTTTTGTTCTGTACATCCTAAATGGCTTGGACCTGTATATAGAAAAGACTTCATCAAAGTCACTTTTCTAAGCCCCAGCACCAAAAGAGGCTGGATTGGTGGATACATGACTGCAGATTAACAGTAAAAATCCTTGACGTGTGTGTGTGTGTGTCAGGATGACTTCATCCCTACTGAGTTTGAAACAGGGTAAAAAAAATTTAGATGGCATGACTTTGACTCTTTTAAAATGTTGGCCTCTTTTAAAATGGTGTGTGAGTGAGTTTTTTCTTTTAATTAGTTTATTGACTTCATCTAATTGTGCAGAGTTGGAGGCCCTGGTGAGAAGAAATGCAATAAGTGGATAATTTTTAATGATAAAATAAATCATAGCTTTATTCAAAGGATTAATGTGAATATGATCAATATGCATGAAGGTGCACAGAGGGAGGAACCGTGGCACCAAGCCCTATCTTTGACCTTTGTGTGTTCATTAGAATGTTTATAGGGTTTATTTTTGCACACACTCATGCTATATAACCCTTACATACTTCATTGTAGACCATGTTTTTCACATAGTCCACAGCCATGAGTAAAAAAAAAACACTATGCAGATAGATGTATTCTCGAAGGCTTTCACGGCCGGGATCCGACGCCTGTTGTAGGTTTTTTGGGCTGTTTGGCCGTGTTCAGAACATGGCCAAACAGCCCGAAAAACCTACAACAACCATATACGGATAGAGTTTGAATATCCATGGGAAATAGGTAGATGACATAATCAATATGTATCATCTGGAGGTGGAGTTTGCCGTTACCCTAGCATATATCCAATGTGTCACTGATTAACTTAAAAATGCTCACATTATTTCACCATGTACATAAATATTTGGGAAATTGTTTGCTTTATGATCAGTTTTCTGCTAAATATCTCTGTTTAAAAAAAGGTGCCTACCTCAAGGTGCTAGGGAAATGGAAAATAGTAGAGAAACATGCATCATTTCATTTACTACACAGCTTGCTATTTATTACCAAAAGGGAATTGAATCAATCAGTTAGGGTTTTATCAGTTTTTGCTTGATAACATTAGATGTGTAGTTTATAAAGCCCCTGAGGAGCAGGGTCTAGTTTTCTTTACCTATGTAATTCATTTATTAGTTTCAATTTACAGCTGTCAGCATAGATTTACAACAAAAATTCCAATCAGGCTGCCATTTTGTCAGTTTCAAGGGCATGCAGTTAAAAAAATACAAAATTTACTCATTCCTTGCTGATTTCTGACACATCAAAAATATAGAAAATATTTGTGGGGGGAAGGGTTAATTTCATTTTTTCTTTAAATTCCACCACCATCCAGAAAGCAGAAAATCCTGCCCTGTCACCCACACCTGCATAAGGCTGATGATGTCAACAGCAGGGGCAATTTTTCAAAAATTTAATATTTCCTACTTCTGTCGCAAAGCTCCTGGTGCTCCTGTATAATCCTTTTTGTTGTTGAGTAGCTGTGGGAGACACAAGATAGGAGGAAGACATATTGCATTTCTGAAAAATGCTGCCTCCAGTAAAGGCAGAGGTGATGTGGGGAATCAAAGACAGCTTCCTTCCATTCCATGGCTCCTATGGCTTTCCAACGGTGAAGGGGATTACATGGGAGCTGTAGCAGCCTGAGAATAGAAATAGGAAATGTTTAGTTTCTTAAAAAATCATCTTACTGGTGATATTATTAGCCTCACATGAGTATAAGTTACCAATTCCAGCCACTGTCTCATCCATGATCTGAAAATACATTGAGTCACTCGAAGTGGACACAGGGGAGTTTGACCATAAATGGCCATCTTTTAAGATTTCTCCTCTCATTTATCCACTCCTTCAGAAGTGTTCAATGCACCTGGCTACACAGTCCTGTCAAGCACGAGAGCTCTCCCGACCAGTTCCGCCCATTTTTAGATAGAACACTGTGACCTATTTTCATCCCAAACAATGCTCAGATGTTCAGTCGTCTTATGAAACAGACTTATGAACACAGGCAATTCTTGACTGTATATGCAAAAATACTCTGATATAAATTATATTTTTAAATATGTTATGAATGAATGTTTTAAGTGATGTTCAACCAGCTTTACTGCCATTTAATAATAACAGCTTTATAACCATTTGTGGATGAAATGTGAGGGAAGGCGTTTTGGAAGGGCTTTCGGAAGCCCGAAAAACACCTGCAAAAGTCTGATTCTAAACACCAATTTGTATGTATTATATACAACTACTTTGAACATAAAGGCAGCTTGGCTACAGAAAGTTAAAAGGAAAAATGTATTTTTGGTACAATAAAGCATTGGTTGTATTCTATAATAGCAATAATTTCCTCAAATAATTGCCTCAGCTATTGTCCAGCTTGTTAAAGGGTTGGGTGAACTGCAGATACAGATCGATTTTGCTGCAGATTATTAATAATGGGTTATTTTAAAACCTTATAGTTGTCTTCTCCTTTCTAACCTGCTCCCCTTGCTTGTAAACTTTAATTTCTTTTACAAATTGGCCACTTAATTAGAGATGAGTCAGGCTTTGTTTTATGATGCAAAGTTTACTTCTGCTCACAACTGCTGTGCAAAGAATTACAGAGGGCATTTTGTAGATAGATAAATGGATTTCTAAGTTCTCTCACAGCTGTTTTAAACTGCAATTTGTATTCATAGAAAAGTCAAGGAACTATATTTGGAGCATGTGTGCTGGAAGGAATGTGTACTGAGTAACCAAACCTTAATAATCTAATTCTATTTATACATAGTTAACATCCATTCAAAAGGAATCCAGGGCTTCTAGCTGGGAAACCACAGGTTTTCACCAGATGGACAGAAGCTATACTGAATTCAGTTAAAAGTAGCTGGTTCAGGAAAGTCACTTCCCTTTTCTATGCCCGACTGATGGAAACCTCAGTTGAATGCAGTGCAAATGCATGCTCAAGAGAAGTACACAGGACTCTTAGGTGGACATATTGTTTAAGCTATGACTCCTAGAATCCTACAAACATCACGGCCAGGCTTCCTGTGGGAATCTGAATATAAGTCTCTGATGGGCATTGTGGCTGAAATCCTTTTGTGTAACTTACACCTGTGGAAGGGTAATGATGTCACTAGCAGGGTGTGATTTTCAGTAATTAAAAATGTCCTACTTCTGTCCCACAGCTTTTCCAATATCTGTGTAATCCCTTTCATTACAGAAGTAAGAAGTTTTTCTTTGCTGAAAATTACTGCCATCAGATGACGTTACCTCTGGGGGAAGATTTTTGGTAATGAAAGACTTTCTCCTTCTGTCCTATGGCTCCCACAGCTTCCATGCAATGAAAGAGGTAGCACAGGAGCCAGAAAAGCAAGATGAACATAAACAATTTCTAGAAATCACCCTACAACTCTCCTTTATAATGCAACAGGCATTTCATATGAATCTTAAGTCCTCCAAGGATAACCATGGAGCAGTCCTCAAAATGATGGAGCCCATCATGAAACAGTGCCCTTATCCATTCTGCCTGTTCTTACCACAAAGATTAGGGAGCTCTGTTAGCTCCAGAGCAGTCCACAGCACTCCTTCCAGACTCCATATGTATTACAGAATCACATCAAGGCTAAGGGAGTGGAACATGATAGTGATTTACAAAATAAGCCTGGGCTAAGCAAGGAGCCTTGTAGCACGGTGGTTGAACTGCGGTACTGCAGCCAAAACTCTGCTCATGGCCTGAGTTCAATCCCAGGTAGCCGGCTTGAGGTTCACACAGCCTTCCATCCTTCCCAGTTTGGTAAATTGGAATCAGCAGAAATGGGGTTAAACATCACCTCTCTAAATTTTGTAAAACAGTTGAGCTGAGTGGGCTAAGCAAACACAGTTTGATAACTGAGTAGAGCTATCTTGATATGCTCTGAAATTCTGTTATCTATGACCTTGACATGTTCTGGGAGAAGGAATTCTTTTCATGATTTCTTGTACCTGTGACAGCTTAGGGACTGTAAGCACAGAGACGCCAATTAAGACATTCTGGTGGTACAGAAGAAGTCAATTAGAAGGTTCTATGTGATTGGTGGAACATGCAAGTCAGCTCATGAGGGGATGATGGGATATAAGGTGGAAGGTAACAATGCGGGAGAGAGAAGTCTAAGCCTGAAGGAAACTACAAGAGAATAGCCAGTAACTATGGCTTAAACTTTTCTGCTACGCTTCATCATGAAACCAATAATGCTGAACTCTGCTTATGCTTTGTGAGTATGGTCAACCTTAGATAGATTTTCTTATTTGCTTTTGTTCTGCAAGATGATGCTTTTTATGTATCAATGTTGTTATTGAAACATATCAGCTCTTCGTTAAGCTGACATGTTTTGCCAATTTTCTTTTTTAAACCTTTTTAAACTTATAAATTTTTTTACAAGCTGTGTTTCATTCAGACAGCTGAAGTGACTTGGAGGTACTAAACCTGGTGTCTTGTATACACAGAGAGATATATATATTTAAGCAATTTGGGGTTTATTGCGTTTTCCATGCAGGGTTGGTTTGCAACCAGAAGCAACAACTCGCATGTGTAGTTGTCCCTGAAACACCGAGGAGCTGGGGACTCAAAGAGTGCTTGGGAAAAGCAGGCTCACAGGCGGCATCCAATCACTAATGCGCTGACTCACCTGGGCATAACCCAAACCAGGTAGAAGAAGGGCAGTGTAACTGAGTAGAAAGTGGATCCCTCTGTGATAACCCTGAGTTTCTTTACACCCAGATTGCTGGGGGGGGGGGCAATGTGTAGCCTGCATAATTAAATTGCAAACCATCCAGAGAGTGCTTTAATCACTCTGGGGCAGTATATAAGCAGCACACTTTGCTTTTAAGCAGACTAATATCACCCATGTGATTCCTTCTGTAACTTGGATTGCAAACTCATTAATGGGTCATAGGCTACCAATCACAAATAGTATTTGGGTCCACATTCAGTTCTGGGAGGAGATAACTGGATACATTCTGGTGGGAAATGACCTGAAATTGATTTTACTTTTTCCCCATTGTTAATAAGTTGTAGTAAAGATGCTTGAAACAGAATGTGAAAGGGTACGAGACTGATGTTGTTTGATGAAGAGGTTTTCAGAAATCAATCTATTCCCATTCTTTTCTGGCCCTCAACAAAATGTTTGGGTATTGTTGTTTTTTCATTGAAAATATTTATAGTTTCAGGGTGTATAAATATTTCTACTCTCAATGGCTCTCTCTAAGGCATGAGTGGGCAAGAAACAGCTTCTGTCCCCTAGACCTGCCAGGGCTTGTGCCCAATCAAATCCCCTCAGATGACAAAACACAAGAAACTGGAAGTGGTTGGAAGTTCACGGTCAATTCAGCAAAAAGGATTTTTTTTAAAAGAGAACCATATCAATGGTTGATGATAGGACTCTGAAGCTTCAATAAATGACTGCGTTTGCCTTTTGGGGACTTTAGTTTTGGGGGCAATAGGGCCTAGGACAAAAAAAATGGCTTTTGGTACTGCTCTAGTTCAGTGTCTGTATTGTACATCAAATAAGTCTCATTTAATCTCCTCCAGTGTCTTCTGAGGTGGTTTCTTATGACTAAAAGTATACTATCAGCAAGGTATTCCTTCCTTCCTTCCTTCTCTTTTTCTTTTTTCTTTTTTCTATTTCTTTTCAGCAAGCCATTAGCAAAAGATGCTTCTAGCTACGATATTTCTAGGGTCTTAATTAACTGAAAGCCAGGAGCATCTACAGAAATACTTAAATCTTCCCAACTCAAAGGAGAAGGCTGCAGTGCATCATTATCAGCTGCACTGAACTTTAAATCTGGCCAGTTTGATGCAGTTCCTAAAGCAACAACTACGGTTCCCACCTTTCCTTCCATTAATTATCTTAGTTCCACAAGAACCCTCCCTTAGACAAGCAGCAATCAAATCAGACTTTATCTACTGGTAGCAACTGGTTTGGAAGACATCACTCTACATAACAATAATATTGTTAAGTTCATTAACTTGTTTATGACAAAACATTATTGCTGCATGAGAGTCCCGAGCCAATCAACATTCTATAAGGCAATTCTAAAAATAGGAGCAGCCCTAACTAAGAAGTATAACTTTTAAATTAAACCTCAGGCAATCACCAGATTTGCAGGAGTTGTAACAAACAGTTTGTCCTTGCTCTGTGCCAAATTTGGGGACATTTGGACAAAGGATTTCTGATTTATGATATTTTAAATGTAAAACTGTTCAGAAATAGGTGAGCCTAAACTAGCTCAGATTTAAAATAGCTTTCTTCATTATTTATTTATTTATTTATTCATATCAAAACATTGCACAATTTAAAATTATGGATATATATGAAATATGGATAAAATCAGAAACAAATTAAAATGTTAAGATAATTAGACTATTTTTTACCTGAAGGAGGCAAATTTGCTAGATCTTCTTTTGTACATGTAGTGGAGCATAGATTGCATGCACACAGGTGCTGCATTGATTGATTTTCTCCACAATCACAGAAAAGTTGTCCTGTATCCAAGTAGCCCCATTTTACTTGATTATTCTTTGATCTTCCTACTTTGCTCTGAAGTCTATGAAGTGAGTTCCAGATGGTCTTGTCCTGGTGAGAGATGCTCTTCAGCATTCATCCATTCAGTAAGGTGTGTTGTTTTTCTTCTTCAAAGGTTTAGCCTAATCTCTTCTGGTTTAATATTTAGAGCTTGAAAAATGTGCAGAAATTTTTCTTTGATTTTAGGCATCATCCTGGGAGCTGGTGTCCATGAAGTGGATGGAATTGGTGCTGTATTATTTTGGTCATTATTTGCTAGCAGCTCTCGATACACTTTTGGAGGGGCAATGGCAGCCAGCAATAATCCTTTATCATTCATTAAGAGCTACAGCCACTTGTTTGGCATGTGCTGATTTATACCATATGACACTAGCATATTCTGCTGTGTCCTCAAATTTCCTTACACTCATTCCATACTGCCCTGTGCCCAAAACAACAAACCGTGTGTTCCTCCACTTGTTTCAGAAAAAAAACAGAAAATGTTGCTCCAAAAAACAAAATTCTGTTCCACACATCACAGGTTCAAAGAAGGGTTTTGCATTGTATTTCCCCACTCTCATCAAGAGATGAACCAGTGGGTTCAAAGAGTCCTGTTCTAACCACTGAGACACACTACCCTGATTTTGGGGTGGGTGAACCAGGAAGAGTTAGATGTAATGATGGGTAGGTAATCTACTTGTCCTGGTAACCTCCCAACACTTTAGTCTGACTCAACTAAGGAGGAAGATTTTCTGCCACCCAGACTTGAGTTTGTGGTGGGAACAAAGATCTTCACAGCACAATGGATGATGATTTGGTGCAGATTGCTGCATTCCAGGAACAGGAGGAGGGTAAGGCAAGCTTGTTGAATGTGTTGAAAAACAGTCCTGACAATTGCTTTGTGTTTGGGCGAGAAGTGGTTAACTGATGAAAAAAGGAGTCAGCTTCTGGGATTTTCCCCTGCTTGGTGCTTCTTTGTTTATTTGTTTGTGAATGATATCAATAGAAAGCACAAAAGGGTGTCCTGTAGACCATCTTGACTGCTGCCATTGGTATTGTCAATGTTCAGGCTGCCCTTTGCTGTGTAAAGCTTGGCATCCTTTTCCCTGCTTGCAACGTGGGTACAATATTGTGCTACAATATTGGGCCATTTCCTGGCATTTTGAATCATAGATACAGAAGCACAATATCCCACATTCATAACCCAAAGGGTATTTTAAAGAACTGCTTAATAACCAGGCCAATCATGGATAATAATAAAGTATGCATTTTTCAGAAAATAAAGGCATGTCAATTTTTCATATTAATGTCAAAGCATTTAGAATTATTCTAAGTTAAAAGTACCTTAAGAACAAGGCATGAGATGCACCACCAAATCATGACAGGAGTTGCTCTTCGTGTACACCAGTTAGATCCAATATCTTAGACTTCAAAGCTACTGAGAAGCATAGAATTCACAGGGCAAAACTGGTACTCACATAAATATGTAGGTCTCCCCAAACATTGGGAGTGGGATTACAGCTCCAAGGTAAGTTTACAGAAGAATCCTGTCTGAAATCCCAGGAAGGTGTTGCCAATACCATGGTAAAGTATGGGTTCTGAGTTCCTGTTCACAAATCAGCTCTTCAAGGCAGAACTAAATGTTATATGTAACGTGGAATTACCACTGGACAGTGAGGTGTGGTTAGTTTCAAACTAGTTCAGGGGAGTTCTGGAGAGTCCCTAGTTCAAATTCCCGATTGTCATAAAGCTCAGTGAGTGACCTCATGTTAATCACTAGCTCGTCAGATAAATGACCTTAAATAGCAGGTCATGCAGGCTACCATATGCAATGTGGAAGAGAGAGAATCAAGCACAGAAACCATTTTATTCAAGCTATATCTGTTTTACATGCAATTCAGTGAGGAAATTTTAAAAAATAACAGATAATTCAACATTTTCAGCATGCAAGATGGCAGATCTATCATGTGTGGGATTCACTGACATATCCGTGAGGGTCTCAGTGACAGAAGAGTGGGAAGCCTGTAGCAGTCCAGATGTTGACTGGAGTCTAATCAGTCCAAGTCAGCATGGTCAATGGTCAGGAACAATAACAGTTGTAGCTGCAGGTTCCTCATTACTGAGAGAACATCAACACCCAAGTCTTCTACATCCCATGCCTAACTTTTTCCAGCTCATTGGGTCACCCTAGATCTCCACGGTGAACATCCAGGTGTCACTCCCTATGCCTTCCCCAGTTCTGCATTTGTCAGTCGTCAGTTTACAGATATCACTAACAGGAAAAGCTAATGGTAATAAGTCCACAAAAAGTAACAGTTCCACAAAGAGCTGGAGGACCAGTAGTGGCGGTGGCTGAGAAGGAATCCAATTCATACAATAGGGCAATGAAAGAGTGACACTATTTCTAAAATGAAGGCTATTTTGACTTCAATAAATATGTTGCTCAAATGCCAAATGTATGATATACAGGGTGAATTTTAATTTATTTTGCCCTTCATTTCTGGAAGGGAATCTGGATTATCCCCCTTGTAAATTTCCTTGCACTTCTCAGCCTGGACAATGCGTAGTAAGACCAATAATATATCACATAGAATCACCTACACTGACATTTCCAAGACAGGAGAAAATTACACATATGAAGTGACAACAACAAAAAAGACAATTCTTATCAAAACCAAACCTAAATATATTGCCCCTCACAATCTTTATATAGAATATTGCCACCAAAATATTTTTTATGATAACAGAACCATATTTACCATCCTGGTAATTATTCACAGAAAAATAAGGCATTAGTGATACCAGAATACAGATGAAGAAGAAGAAGAACAACAAATTCAAGCAAATCTTATTTTTTTAACCCCTAGCAGTTAATGGACTTGAGGGGTAGTTCCTGCTGGCATCATCATGAGCTCTGGTGTATGCTTGTATTCATTTTCAGAAAAGTCACTGGCAATGGGAAAAAAATTCTAGCCACCTTTCTAGACTCTACCTTTTCTTTTCTTTTTAATAAGGAGGATCTTGTTGGGAAACATTTCACAGAAAACCATCTTAATACAAACAATTACATAAGACAGTTCTGGTTTTGGTAAAAATAAAAACTTCCCTCTCTTAAAATAGCAAAAGGGTTGCATTAATTTTTTGTTCCCCACACTAGAACACAAGAGGTATACAATGGGATATATAGAAATCTTAAACCCATGTATGTGGGGGTTGGTATGACATTTTGATTTCCTGAATGGCATTGACAAATGCTCTGTCCATTTAAAATGCTAAACAAACAAACAAAAACCAAAAAAAGATAGAAGGAAAGAAGTTGTAGCTGTGAACACCAGTGCTTGGACCATTTCTTTAAAAGTACTCAATTCTCATTTCAGTTCCATTTTTAAAAAATAACTCACATCAATATATCAGGCTTTCATACTACGAGTAGTAGAAGAAGCAATAAGAGTAACAGAATAGTAATCACCAATCATCATTGCTTGGACAATGATCATCAGGATCACAACACACTGGGGAGATAAAAAGCCTTCCTTCCATCTACCAGGATTCCAACAAGAAATGTTCCCAGACAGCAAAAAATTATGCATAAAAAAGATACAAAGGGTCTGTCCATACTGGCCATTTTGGGTGCAGGGTGGATTGGGCTACAAAGGGAGGGTGTGGGAGAGTTTGGGGAGCGATGTACCATTTGGCATGCTCCTCCTATTCCCACAGCAAACAGCACCTTGTAGCCCAATCAGCTATCTGTTAAGCATTTTCCCGATCCTCTACAGAGGAACACGGAAAGCAAGTCCTCTTCTCTGTTGTTACAAATCCACAGAAAGCAAGGTTTACCTAGTTTCCTCACAAGTAAGGAAACAGCAGTCAAGAACATCTGCAGCGCAAGGAGAGAACACTGAAGTGAAGTTTAGGGAGTCAGAAGGGAGGTAACCCCCTTTTTTCCTGCCTTTCTCCTCAGCGGGGTATCTGCTGGGGTTGCACTGCCTTGTGGGGGCAGAGCCCATAGAACTGACATAGCCCCCTTCCCTGCCATTTCTCTTGGCTGTCAATCAGCCAGGTGGAGTGGCTTCCCTTTGTTTTTTAAAATAAACAAATAAATGGCATATTGAAAAGGCAATGCATCAACCTGACATGGTTTTAGAATTTTATTGCATCAGTTAGGGAAATATTAAAAATAAAAGAAGACGAAAATAGAAGAGGGGGTTTCTCCACCCTCCCTTTTAATGCCACAACCCACCTGGTTGGACAACATAGGGTTGTCACCTCAGTTAATGCCACCCCCATTTTTGTGTCATTTTTGTGAAAGCACCTGTCCATGTCTGCAAAGGCTTAACAAAGAGCTATTTTGCATCTCAATGAATCGCCCCTAAAAGATTGCATGCCCTAGTCCTGCGCCAAATAGGGGAAGGATAGGTCATTTTAAGTAGAAACACAAGCAGACAAGGTCTTTTTTTCCATGCCAAATAGTGGAGAGAGAGAGGTATATATCATAACTATATGCCAGTGTGGACAGGCTCAAAGTATCCCAGTAGCAGTGCACTTCTTCACTGGGATCTTATGAGTGCGAGGAAGGCTTAAACTCCCCCCTTTCCATGTGCTGTGTCCTTGATTTAAAAAATAAGGACCCTACATTTACTATTACATTTCTCAGCCCCAATGTCTTCAAGTGACTCATTTCAAGTAATTAGATCTTAGGAAAAAAGGAAGAAACAATTCAAGAACCTGGAGAGGCCTGTGGGCTCTGAGCATATAGACTCAAAATACCGGGGGCAGTTGAAAGAAATTAGCTTGTATATCTTACACTATGGAGGCCAAAGATGAAGTACTAAATACACACAAGCAGCTTAAAGATAGAAGTGTATGTGTGATAAGGTACCTTGCACATAATATTATCCTTTGATACTCTTGGAATTACTCAGTAGCATTCAGAGAAAAGTCTTGACTTTTCCTCTTGTTAAGAAGGCAAATCAACAATGACAGCCGATAACAAGATCTACCGGCAGTACCTCTCTGCTGCACTCAGTCTGAAAATGCTGATAAGCACTGTGCATATTTCTCTGGGTGTGCACTAAAGAAAAGGACAGGAGATTAATATTTGAACATAAGAGCCTCAGTAAATGCTCTGTTGTCAATAGGGGACGTAGCTTCTATTATTAACTATAAATGAACCCGAAAGAAGCCAGCCACTGAGAAAGTACCTTGGTCCTGCAACCAGTTTAAATTCATTAGGGCTACAAAGAGTCCCGATACAACCAGAGATGAAAATTGTAACTTAGAAATCATCTAAGACACAGGACTTCATTCTCAGCCGTGATCATAGCAAGTCACTGCATGCCAAGGGGAGGAAACCCTAATCCTCCATATATTGAGGGGGGGGGGATGTCCTGCAATCATTACTTGGTGTGAAATGCAACCAAACCCCCCTCTCCCTTTATCTTCGAGCCTTGCATGCAAATTTTAGTCTCTGTATTCTAACTCAGATGTTTGCCAAAGTGGACATGTTCCACGAAAACTTGCATTAAAATATAACAGTTAGTCTTTAACATGCCACAATGTCTTTTTTTTGTTTTTGTTTTGTTTTTTGCTTCTTGTTCAATCAATCAGTCAGTCCGTCAGTCAGTCAGTCAAAAGCAATCAAAATCTAGGGTTCAGTGATCTTGGAAGGATAATCCATTCCTATGGGAATGTCCTCACAGTCAGTTGCTGTGTAATACCTAGGTTTATTTATTTTTATGTATTTATTCAAAATATTTTTATGCTGCCTTTCTCCTAAAAAAGAACCCAAGTTGACTTACATCATTAAAAATTAAACAGCTTGGGCCCTGGATACCTGAAGGACCGCCTCCTTCCATATGAGCCTACCCGGCAGTTAAGATCTAGCCAGGGGGCCCTTTTGAAAGAGCCGTCCCTCAAGAAGGTAAGAGGGATGGCTTGTAGACAAAGGGCCTTTTAGGCAGCTGCCCCCAGACTATGGAATGCCCTCCCGACTGAGATTCGTCTGGCGCCGACGCTGATGACATTTCGGCGCCAGGACAAAACCTTCCTGTTCCAGAAGGCTTTTAATTGAAATTATATCAACTGTGGGTCCTGATGGCAATTTTTAGAGTATCTATTTAATTGTATTTTAATTGTTTTATCTTTTTATTGTATTTTAATTGTTGTAAGCCGCCCAGAGACCTTTGGGTAGAGTGGGCGGCATATAAGTTAAATAAATAAATAAATAAATAAAATAAAAACACAATATTAAAGACTGAAAACAGTAAATTATTCAAATATTAAAGAAGGATTATTTGTTTGTTTGTTTATTTATACATTCAGTCATTCAGTCATTCATTTGATTTATATACTGCTCATCTATCCAATATCTACTCGGGGCAATGTACAAGAAAAAATATGAAACATAAATTATATAATTACTACAGACACTGGACAATACTGCAAATAGAAAAACAGTAAGACCGGCGACAATAACCATTTCAGATCATAGACTACAATATTCCTCTCCTCCTTTATCCACTGTCCTAGATACTCGGGGAGAACCTCCCCCACAGTTTCTCTGAATAGCTCAGTTTTTAAGAGCTTTTTAAATATACAAAGGGAGGGTGCCTGCTGTAGCTCCTGCAGGACAGCGTTCCACAGAGAAGGTGCCACTGCAGAGAAAGCCCAGTCTGTGGCTACCATTTCCTAGACTTCTAGGTGTCAACAACTGCAGGCATGAGGTCTGTGAGGACCAAGTCAGAAAGGGAGCTGAACTTGGCAGAAGACATTCAAGCAAGCACCAAAGTCCCAAACCATTTAGGGTTTTGTATGTTAGAACCAAAACCTTAAAACTGGCATGAAAGTGGACCAGTAACCAGTGCAGGTGAACCAGAGTTGGGGTGATATAGTTGAACTTCCTCAACCCAGCAACCAATCTGGCTACTGCTTTCTGGACCTCCTGAAGTGTCTGTACCAGCTTCAAGAGAAGCCGCATGTAGAGAGCATTACAGTAGTCAATTTTTGAGACCAAAGCAAAGTGTGCTGCTTATATATACCACCCTATAGTGCTTTAAGCTCTCTTTGGGAGGTTTACAATTTATTTATACAGGCTACACATTGCCCCCTCAGCAAGCTGGGTACTCAGTTTACCAACCACGGAAAGATGGAAGTCTGAGCCAACCTCAAGGCAGTTACCTGAGCCCTGGATCAAACTCGGGTCATGAACAGAGTCTTCACTGCAGTACTGCAGTTTAACCACTGTGCCATGAAACTACCAGTGTGTAGACCAATTAATAACATTATATTAAAATGTTAGGTAGAAGCATTACAAAAAACAGATTCAGAAGGTGCAAAATATAAACCATCCTGTTTATTGTCTCCTAGGCAGTCTTTCACTAAGGAAAATACTGCTTGAAGAGAAAGGTCTTCACCTGCTTCAGGAAGAACAGCAAAGATGGGACCAGTTTACTCAGATGTTGAGCAACAAACCCAAATAAGACACAGGATTTGAAGGTGACTGTGCACTGCAACACAGCCGTGCAATTCCACCACCGGAAGTTGCAAGCCCCTACTATAGTGAAGGCTGTAGGTGGAAAAGACCCTGATGTTGGGAAAGAGTGAAGGCAAGAGGAGAAGGGGACGGCAGAGGACGAGATGGTTGGACAGTGTCATCGAAGCTACCAACATGAATTTGACCCAACTCCGGGAGGCAGTGGAAGACAGGAGGGCCTGGCATGCTCTGATCCATGGGGTCATGAAGAGTCGGACATGACTTAATGACTAAACAACAACTATAGTGAAGCCATCTATCTCAAAACTTCACATTCTGCAGAGGGAATGCACTTCATTGGATGCAATTCCACATTGTCTGAATTGTTCAAAGGGAGATTTTTAAGATATTTGGTGTGTATGTGTGTTTGTGTGCTATCAAGTGAGAATTAATTTACGGCAACCTAATAGGGCTTTCCAGCTAAGTGAAGCATTTAAGGTGGGGTTTTATAAATTTCATGCCCTACCCTCTTGAGAATTTCCACAGCTGAACAGAGATCTGAACCCTGGAATTTCCAGGAATTTCCAGAAATCACTGATCATGATGATGATAGTTTTATGTGGTGTAAGTTACTACAACAGGATTTCAGCCTCTATTTCTTTATTCCCTTCTCCCTGCAACTCTCCAATCCACACTTAATGCTTAACAAAGATGCTCCCAATGCCTGTACTTTGGACGTGAAGGAAAACAAAAATGTCTAGGGCCAAACACTCAAGTTTCCAAGGCTATTTTTAAAAAAGAAAAATATATACTTCAAATCCCTAATTTGGAAGATAGTAAGAATAGTTCAGTAAGCCTGGAAGACGGCTCAATAGATAAAGTAAGCTGATGACATTCATATGTCAGGAGGAAGACAGGAAGAGAAAGGAGAGCAAATTATGCAGAACTAACCACATGTTAGCTTGCTTACTCTCCACTTAGCAGTATAATAGAGAGATACTGGCTAGCAACAAGAAACCATTCTTTGGTTTCTCAATCAGCTTGCCCAAGAAAGGAAAATCTGAGATGGGCATCAACCATCACCAAATTATTTTTCTTAAAATTGGGCCTTACGATAGTTTGGGTTTTTTTAAAACAGGAGGGCACAAGGCCTTCCTGAATTGAAGCACTGATGATATGAGTGGCCCATTCAACTGCTGTGTCCTTGACGAATTTACTAGCCAAGATGGGCAAGAATCTAAAATAGAGTTGTCAGCATTACAGCATGCAAGTGACTCATCTACATCCTCAGGCCTTACTAAAGGAGTCTGCAGTCACACCAGCAAAATGTTTCTGAGTTACTCCTCATGACTTTTGACCCCTTTTGGGGGGTTCAGATGATCTACGACCATTATCACTTCTTTTGTTCCCCCTCCGTGCTCTCTCTGCATCAAATCCCACCCAACGGGAGGCTTCTACTTTTTTCTGTTGTGGGATTCGTCACACAACAATTACAGTGGTGTCCTGTGTGCGTGGCTGTACCAGTACTTTTTCTGGCAAGCCGCCTTGTGTTGCTTCCACCAATGATGTTGTTTGCCTGCATGTCCCTTTATTTTATTTTTTTAATTTAGCGAGCAAAGTGTCCGGTGTGTTGGAAAACGTATGTTATCGGCCTCTGTGCTTCACTTATTTGTAGATCCTTCCACCAGGTGGTGCTCCTTCCCCTGAGCCCTTTCATGTGTTCCTGTTGGGGACCTCATGGTAGAGCTGGGCTGCAATGAAAACAAAGCCCAACTACAAGTGTCTCTCCTGTAAGAGGCACAAACACAGCAGAAAAACTCATACCCATCATTGTTGATCATCAATGCAAGAACTTTAATGGGGAGAGGGGGGGGAAAGGCATCCCAGAGACATAAACAACCCAGAGGGAAATATTCCAGTACTGAAGTGTAGCTGGTCATATCACAACAAATTTAGGGAACTATTGCAGTAATTGAAAAACACATTAGAACGCACACCCCGGGATATATGTTATGTGACTGCGTGACTGCTCAGGGAGTAAAAAATGAGAAAATAGAGGGACATTTTGCTGGTGTGACCATGGCCTGAAACTGAGCCAATAAAAGCTGAGTAGATGGTGCATTAGATGTCTCAGCCTGATCTGCTGGTACAAGTAAGGAGGCAAGGTCCCAACAGATGAATTCAATCTTAGATAATTCAGTCTTAGATCTTAGAACTGCCAGTTGGTTGCAGTTCTCTACACAGCTGTAATGTTTGCTTCCAGCCAGGATTTGTAAGGCTGCAAAGAACTCAAAAGGCTTCTGTTTGTTGATTAGAAGCTGTATTGGTTATTGGTTTATTGCATTGAATAAACTGTTGTTGCTGCTGCTTCTGTAGCTTTCATGACAAGCTACATTCTGCTGACATTTTTTGTGTGCACATCTATTAAAGATATAGAAACCTGTCCATTTTTTGGACCTTAAGATACACACACTTCGTAACAGCTTTTAGTTTTCTTTCTTTCTTTGTTTCTTTCTTTCTTGCTTGCTTGCTTGCTCAGATGTAGATCTCCCACTGTGCCAGCTAGCTGCGTCCTCATATAGCAAGACCACACAGAAGTATTTTGAACATATTGGAAGAAAACCAATACATAAAAAATATAGGCATTATGCCATATCACTTTTGAAATTATAGCTTTTGGCTTTAAAGGGAAGAACTTCAAACAACCGTAATTTTCATAAAGTTATGTATTCCCTTGTATTATTATTGGACTATTAATCTTGGGCAGATTAAAAAAATCACTCTTGGCCCTCAGCCACATGTACATAGTGTACCTGAGCAACACATTTATTGCCTGTTAATGTGCCTCCTGCCACATCTTACTGCTTTATTATGTTGCACAGTGAAGATCTGGAACAAGACTTTTAGAAGTATTACCTAAGATCATGCACAGAAAACAAATTCGTCTGCAGTTCCAGAGGATCATGTAGAGATCAAACCTCAACAGATGAATGAGAGAAATGTCAAAGAGTTCTACTATGGCTCCTACTTTTGGATAATAGCTATACATGATAGCGTTCACAGCAAAAAACAAACAAGAAAAAGAAGACATGGAGTACACTTGAAGAGCTGTACACAGAAGGAGGCAGGAAAAGCTTTTCTATACTTCTTTGCTTAGGAAGACTTTCCATTTTATTGTAAACTGACACATAGCTAGACATACGTAGGATATGGAAACAAATAAGCAATTGAAGCAAATTTAACCTATGCAGCCTTTTCTCCAGCCCTGCTTCAGTCTGGGGAACACTTACCTAAGTATAAACTCCATTGAATGCACTAAAAAATGCTTCTCAGAAATCTGCAAAGGGTTGTCCAGTTATTCCTTCTAGTGAAATTAGGTATACTCAGACCCAGACAACCAAAGTGATCTAAACATTATAGACTCTTCGATTCAGTGTTTCCTGATCTGTAAAATGGAGATGTGGTTTCTAGAATGCCTTCTAACCATTTAATTCCTTAGTAATGTGTCCAATCCTGGAGCCTCTCACTAGATAAGCACTTTTCATTCCTGCTTTGAATTTGTGACACTGTTGGGTCAGGACTGTGTAAAGAATGTTCTGTACAGGTCTCCTAGGATCATATATAGTTTTACTCTTGGTATCATGGGACTTGTAAGCACATGGAATAACTGTATGCCTTTGATGACTACTCAGGAGGACCTGTGCTGTCCCCTTCATTTCTGAGGTCAGGATTGAATTCTGCACCAATAGTGGAATGTTATATTTCAGAATCCAAAAACAAGGATGGGTGGTACCTTTATGAGACCACTATAATCTTTCTCACACAGGCAAACTTTCAACTTTGCACAAGTCATTGTTGTGCTGGGCATTACAGGAGTGAGCAGGATGCAGAAGAACCACAGGGGTTCCAAAATTCATGGCCAGATGTGGGGACTCGGCTCCTTGTTTAAACCAGACTCCAAAATGGGAATGGCAGAATCTGCCGAGAGATGGTAAGTTTCAGAAGTGAGTCATGGTAACTGGACATTAACACTAACAAACCTGAGCCTCAATATATTTCTGTAAATTTGTATAAATGGAATGCTTTTCTAATCTTTTTTTTCTCTGCTGCCACCTTTCTGGTATATCATGGCAAATGATCAATTAGTCAAAAAGTATAATCACAGTTCTAGGGCTGGCCTCATCATGAAGAAGTGTGACAAAGCCACTTTCATGCAGCAGATTTGGGGTAAGGTTGCCAAGAACAATATTGCTGGCCATGGGTACCGCATAGGAGGAGTTTGCAGTTCCATGTCAGGTAGCAAAGTGTCTTGGGTTGGACCTGCCCAGTCCCTGTGTATGGTTTACATTCAGTCCTGTACATTCTGTCATGTTAAATAGCCTCTCTAAACTTCTATCATTCTGACTTTTCATTTATCTGATGGCCCCATTCTGATGACCACAAGGAATGGTGATCCTCTCCAGTTACTTAAGAAAAAAGTGTTTTGGTCATACAAGTGTTACAGTGCAATCCTAAATGCATCTATTCAGAAGTAAATCTCATTGAATTTAGTGGGTGCAACTGCATGGTCAAATATTACAGAATGTGCTCCACTTATAAAATAGGTGAATCCAAAGAACTGCTGAATTGCTCAGTGGCTTAGGTCTCTGGCTGTAGGTTGGGAGTTCAATTTCCCACTGTGCCTCTTTGACAGGGGCTGGGCTCAATGATCCATAGGGTCCCTTCCAGCTCTGCGGTTCTAAGATGATGACGGCGATAATGATGGTGATTGGTTGTTGTTGTTGTTACTGACCACATGATGCAAGGGCAGGTTCAAATTAGTCCAGCCCTTTCTGGTCCCAAAATGCCTTTTTATCTCTCTCTGTTACCGGGGGGGGGGGGGGGGAGCTTCTACTTTTTCAAGACAGAACAATTCGAATTGGCTTTTTCCTATGTCGTTAGTTGTCATACGTTCTTGTAAAGATGCGGGGCATGTTTGTAGTTGGTGTTTTGGTGATATAGGCCGTTGGGACATGATGTTCAGGCCCAGGGGGACATGCAAAAGCAAAGCACCATGATTTTAATGAGGGGAATCGGGTACTAGTCCTGAATCCTGTAAGCTTCAGATTGTCTGGGAAGGCCCTTTTGTTGTGAAGTAAAAGCTTAGTGCTAATAATTACTTAATTGACAGTATGAAGGTGGACTAGTTTATCATGCCAACAGTTTAAAATCAAATGCAACCAGAGATGAGGTAATTTCTCCGTGTGTTACTTGAAAGTAAGGGGAAAGTGTAATGGATGGGAAGGGGAAGATGAGGATCCATGTTATGGAATCATTCTCAAATATGAATTATAATGTATTTTGCAAAACTATTGTTCAAGTTTTCCAGTGTAGTTGTGCCCCTCGTTCCAGATAAATGGTTAAGAAATTCGTTGTCTCAGCCAAGTGTATGGCATTCTGGTGTTTTTTTTTCTAAATCTGATCTCAAATATTTGTAGTGCTCCGTCAACCTGTCTGCAACAGTTAATATATCTTTAACTTCATGGCTCATAATACTATTCCACTGTTTCAGCACAAAGAATATATTTGCCAGTGGAACAATTCTTAGAATCAGACTCTGACCATATTTCAAAATGCAGTTTTTGCTGTAAACCTATGCACACTTATCTGTAAGTAAATCCATTGAGTTCACTGGAGATGATTTTTGGGTAGACATGCATAAGACTATAATGTTAAACCTCCACGCTGTTTATATATGTTTGAGTATTTGATTGTTTAATCTTGTGTATCTATTTCTGCTGTTACACAGAAAGATTTCAACTGGAGCAGCTAATATTGTAATTATTCTTGAGCCCCTGACCAAATAAAAAATAAAAAATGAAAAGATGGAATAAAGTGATGTTATTCTCATACAGATGTGACCTGTTATATAGCTATAGGCTTCAATTCCTGTCCTGTTATACAGTGTTAATAGGCCTTACTGCCCACACTAATAAATTCACCATTTAAAAAATACCTAAAGTTATGTAATAAACTAGTGAACTATTCAGGAATGTGTTACATGTTGCCAAGTTGCATCAGACTTATGGCAGCCCTGATATGGTTTTCAGGGTATGTGAGATATTTAAGGAGTGGATTTGCCAGTGCCATCCATCACCAGTGAGTTTTCATGGCCAGGCAAGGATTTGACCCTGGTGGCCAGAGTCCTGGTCTGAAACTCTGTCCAAAGTATCCCAGAAATGTATGCTCATTAAACAATGCAATAATGTTGGACTATTATTCCCCTTAAATTGTAAAAAGGAGAATGTGTGTTATCACACAAGGAGAACAAGAGTCATGTACCTTTAGTAGCTGTGTAGAAGAGGGAATTTCAGCATGACAACACTTGAAATTCCACAAAGCTGTTAAGATTAATTGACTTCTTGAGCTCATATTCCCCCACATAGCACTTAAATGGGGCTATAGTGTCCACAGTGCTGATCTGAATTCTGTTGAAGGCCAGAGATTTTCTGCAGGGAAGTGGAGGAGCTTCTGGGGTCTAGCCATGTGTGTCTAAGGAAGTTGACAAGGTATATTTTTAAGAATGAGGAGAACACAGTGTATTTTTGTCTCTCTTTCTCTTCCCCCAGATGCAGCTCCAGTGGTTGCTTTCTGAGACCACCCACAAAAAGTTTCATGATGTCCTAGGACTTCTCATGCGGAAGTGTCTAGGGTAAGATTCTGAACCATATCAATGAGACCCTTGTGCAGAATCTTGATCCTCAAACCCTACAAACAGCAACTCACACAGTCATGAACTAGATCTATACTTTGATTCCTCAAAGCCATAATCACACAATTGGTAATGAACTGGAGGCTGGACAAAGGGAAAGAAAACTGCAAAGGCAATTCAGCACAATTAGCATTAATGCATGTGAAGCCCTGCGCATAACTTCTACTTGTGAGAAATAAATGGAGCAGAAACATTGACATTTACATTGGTCTAAATTACGGTGCAGCCACTCAAGTGTGCAGCATAAATAACAGTAGATAAAAGCTTCGCGGTCACCCTTAAAAAATACATGCTGAAGTGCCCGGAACAAAATGTTTTCTCCTTCCTATCACAATTGGCATTTTCTTTGAATAGGGTCAGATTCATACATGATAAGTCAGTCACAATACCTCATTTTTATTTACGCATGGCTTTCCTTGTTGTGAGCTACCACTGAAAAGCAAAGGGTTTTTTTTGGGGGGGGGGAGGGGGTGGCAGTGGCTTGGCTTCAATTAAGACCTATTAGAGTTACAAAAGGTCTGTTTCTGGTGGAGATGTAAGCTACTGGTTTGTTGATATGGATTGAGAGAGTTGCCTGCATCTTTGGCCTCTTCTTGAGAGCACAGCCATAGAGATGTTCATGTTAAGTTCTTCAGCATGTACCAATATACCTTGAAAAACATGGGATGAAACTCATCCCAAACCAGGATGAGTTTCAGCCCACTCCTCCCCCACCCCAAGGTTAGAAAGGATCTACCTACATTCAAACTACTGCTTTCCCCCCACCCACCCACCCCAATATTCTTCCAGCAAGCAGACGAGGGCCACAGAAGTCTTAGGTAAAGGTAAAGGTTCCCCTTGACATTTTAGTCCAGTCGTGTCCGACTCTAGGGTGCGGTGCTCATCCCCGTTTCCAAGCCATAGAGCCAGCGTTTTTGTCCGAAGACAGTTTCCATGGTCACGTGGCCAGCGCGACTAGACACAGAACGCCGTTACCTTCCCACCGAGGTGGTATATTTATCTACTCGCATTTGCATGCTTTCGAACTGCTAGGTTGGCAGGAGCTGGAACAAGCGACGGGAGCTCACTCCGTTGCATGGATTCGATCTTACGACTGCTGGTCTTCTGACCCTGCAGCACAGAGGCTTCTGCGGTTTAACCCACAGCACCACCACGTCCCCACAGAAGTCTTACTACCGAACTAATGGATGATGTGGCTTTCAGTAAGGATTGTGGCCTCTTCCTCTCCCAGTTCCAATCTATGACCTTTCTCTTTTTCTCTCTCTCTTCTTCCTTTCTCGTACTGCATGTACAGATCCTATTATCTTTAAAATAACAGTTCATATAGTGGTCAGCAGAGTCACTTTTAAGGTAGACCTCTGGTTAGGTTAGCTTTTCTTATGGCTATATGAAAACTAGTAATTATCTCAAAAAAAATTGGGTCAGCAGTTCAGTGGCCAAGTTAATTGGCTCATTGGCAATGTCTTATGCATGAATAAAATAATAGCTGTCACTTTTTTTTGTTGCTATTTAAAAAAGATCTTAAAACATTGTTCTCTTGGAATTTTCCCATAGGCTGCTTATTCTTTTCTCTCCATTTTCTGCTCTAGTCATTCAAAACACAGACACACACACACAAGTATAACTCTGTCACTTCTCATCTACCACAGATATATCTGTATGGATGAAAACCTGTGAGGGGAAAAGAAAGAGAAGGTATCTTACCGCAAGCCAACTATGTTGAATGTTATGTATCTGAACTGACACTAGCAAATTACAAAACATTTTGTGGAAATAGAAAGGAATTTAAATAATCCATGCCCCACAATAGCAATTCCATGGAAGATTGTTTAATTTGTAGGACAATTTAGAAGCAATGGGTGCTTTATTTAAGAAGACTGTCATGGAACTGCAAAGGCATTGGAGCTCTGTAGAATGATTACTCCCTGTGGAAAAACAGGCCTCAAGAGCATAAGGTCATAAAAAGAATTTTTACTGCAATGCCACAGCAATGTTCATTCTTATATTTTTATTCTGCTGCTGGTCCAGGAAAAACAGAGTAGATACTTGGAGACCAAAATAGTGAAGAAAAATGTGAAAACATTTATTCTTGCCATTACGAAGCACAATTCACCAAGTTAAGTTATACTCTATTTACAAACAATGACTCTGAATGATTTATTTGTTATATACTTTTTGCAAAAGGTAGCATTCTCAACATGAGAGGAATTGCAGTTTTAATATGTTCTTCAGTGGAATGACTCCACCATCCATGGCAGGAGTGGGCAACTTTTGAGCCCACTGATCGTGTTAGGATGCAGCTTCCATGATCCCTCATCACTAGCTAGAGCTAGTGCTGATGGGAGCTACATTTTGGCAAACCCGATGTTGTCTGGCTGTTGTGCACAAGAATGAGAAGCAACAGTTCTTTGCTCCTCTTCTGTGAGACAGCAAGATATTTTGTACCAGTAGGAAGAAGAATTCACACATTTGAGACAAAACATATTGGGCAAATTTTGAAAAGTTGGGCACATTGTGGAAAACCACAAAAGCCACAGTCTTGTTTCATCGGCTACTAAACCTCATAGGCACCCGATGGCATGTTGGTGACTCTTTAATCCATCAACCTATCCTTCTGTTCTTGCTGTGTCTCCTTTGCTTCACAAAGGGAAATGTCACAGCTTTAGTGCAACGAGATTTTGTGGACATTGTGGAAACCTTGGGGTGAGGGAGGGAAGAGAATGCTTTCTTTCATTCTTGCTCTAAAGGTGAGAAATCTTGTAGAGGTCAGCAATGTGCTGAAAAGTGGACTCAGTGGTTTGAGATAGCACCCATACTTGATTTATGTCATTGTGTTTGCCCATTTCTTTAACTTCATTGAAAGTATTGTGAGGGTTAGGGTCATCTTGGTCATCCCTGGTGGGCTGTCTGCCCTCACTCTGAAAGTAAGGTCCCTGGGCTCCTGGCAGGCAGAGAGGAGCTGCCACAGCTGGAGGAAGGGAAGCAACCAGATGCAGGGCAGCTGGAGAGGGAGGCCATGGAGGGGATAAAAGGGTTAAAGCTAGAGGATTCAGGGCCTTCATCACAGGAAGAGGCACGGGGAGAAGCAGTGGAGAAGTGGGATCCCATTTTCTGTGCCACCACAGAACTGTGAGTGAGACAGAGAATCCCTGGAGCAGCCTCCCCCCCCCCCCCACAAGTTGTGGTAGATGCTGAGTTCCCAGAGCTCTTATGCAGCAGCTGGTTGTGAGTTCTACACCTCCACAGACTTGGCATCCTTACTGCCTAACAGGAGCTGGCGCACCTGATCCAGCTCCAGTGCAGCAGGCAAAAGAACCAACATGAGTAGCAGAGGAGACTACAGGAGGAGCAATTCAGAGAACCCCAGTTCCCCTTATTAGCTCTATCAGCCACTGATAAAAGGACTGGAATGCAGACAAATCTCATTGTCTCCCATTGCGGTTTTCAGGACCAGGACTTTTGGAGAGGCCCAGTGGAGTCAAGGAGGACCCCAACCAGACATATAGCATTCAGGAGGGGCTAGTATTGGAAACTAGACCCCTTGGGAAGCTTGGCAAAGGATAGTTGTTACCAGTTCTGCTACTCCAATAAAAGTTGTTGCAGTTCAAAATTCTAAGCTGGAACCTATCAGGTTATTATCTGTGGCCTCCCTAGCCACTGGGCACCTGGGAGTTGGGGTCAGCGGCACTCACAGTATGATACTACAGTACTGTGGAGCATTATCTGGCCATGGTCAACTAGACCACACAGTTAATGGCAGGGAGCAAATGGCAGAGCAAAGGGAGCCACACATCACCAGAGGATCATGCTCATCTCTAATCAGAAATATAATAATAATAGAAGGTTAACTCTTAGAATATCAATGATAGTACAAATAAACAATCAGCCACATTTTGTTTTATACTAATAGAAGTCATGAGCTATTTCTTGAAGCCCATGCCTTTCATGTTCAGAATGTCCATTGAGTTTTATAGCTCTTTTACTGTTCAGAACTGCAATTGTAGGAGCTCACTATTCAACCAACACAAAATATAAGGAAAAACACAGCACTCTTTAATTTTAGCAAGTCTTTTCTTCTGACTCACAAAAGTATTCATGAAACCATGGAGATTATGGTAGATGGAAGTTTAAAAATCCTAAGCGGCATTTTGTCGCACGGAGGTCGGTTGAATGTACGAAAGACAGGTGAATGAAATACTGTTGAATGAGTGTTATTTCTATAGAATTCTTCTGCACAAAATGTCTCGATGGATAAAGTAGATAAGACAAATCCATGAAGGATAAACGAGCCAATTGTGAATGAGTCAATTGAGTCAATGAGTCAATTGTCCATTGCCTTACGCCAAATTCCAAACAGAAACATACCAATCTGGCCCAATTTGTACAAGATACAGCCCAAAGTGGAATGGCCAGATTTGCTTCCTAGGTGAAGTTAAAGGGACCAGAGTGCTCCTGACTGATTTGGACATTTGCATGTGTTTTAAAAGTGGCATAAAGCCAGACATTATGTCTCCAACATGACCAACTAGGAAAAATGTCAAGGTGATGTGATTAGGAGGGGAGCTGGCTTTGCTCATTGTGAGGTAATGAATAAGAACTGGCAGTTACTCAGTAAAATGTATAAACCAAGGAGAAGAAACCTACCCTTAAACTATGTTTGATTCTTCAGCATTTGATGGTGTGATTGCAAGTAGTATGTCTTCTGCTTATCTGATTAGATAGATAGATATATTTAAAATCCTCTGAAGTAGTTTAGTTACATATTAAAATGTATTTTAATATTTCATTGTAGCCCCTGGGAAAGGCCCTAAAATAACACAGGGCTGAAACATGTCAGGCTTGACAGAACAACAAAAAGAGCAAAGCTAATCACTGGCATTCTAAGGTTTCTCCTTCTTGGCGTAAACCCATTTGCTTATTATCAGCTCTGACATACTATCTGAGGTAAGACCTCACCACCACTTTCCAATCATGGTGCTTGGGACAATGATTGTGTGGAGTCACTAAAATTGTATATACAATTAACCTCTCGGAGATCTTTATCATCCTTTTGCCAAATTGACCAGTGTTAGTATCCATCAAAGCAAAAGATTTCTGAGACCATAGTTGTTCATTGCGGTCTGATGTTCATATGAGTGATTCCAGCAACTTGTTGCCTAATCCTCCCTTTGTTTAATTTATTTTCTTGTGTGGCAAAACATGTTCATTTTATGATTGTGTGTTTGAGGTAATTATTGATAGATGTCTAATTTGCTCTTTCTGTGAGGTTCACATTTTTAAAATTTCCTCTTTCTCTTTATTGTGCTATATCTGTGTGTATCTGTGTTCAATTCTGTGCAATTGTGTATTCATCTGAATTCTGCCAGGAAGTCTATTTATTTTACTCTCAAATCACATTATGTTATAATTATATTGCACATTTGATTATACCATGAACATAAATCAGAACAAACACTATCATTCTTAATGTTCGTTGCTCATTCCATTCATGTTTCTGTGAGCAAAGAACTAACTCTAATTTCAGTACTTTCTGTCTCCTCATTATTTAAACCTATATATATCATTTCAAGTTTCAGTTCAATAGTTGAACTGATCATTATTTTAATCTTATCATTATTTTAATCTAATCAATCAAGAGACATCTCTATCTTGGTAACAGAAATATACATGCCGATCTTAGGCCAGGGTGAAACAGATAGGTTTGCCTTTCACCCCCAGGCAATAGTGGGAATAAGCCAGCTTCCACTGTCAGAAGAGTTTTATTTGAACCTGAAGATCAGAGGCAGTCAGAAAGCAACAGCATCACACTGGCCAGTGTAGCCCTTGAGATAGCAGACAAGCAGTCTGGGTTACCACCTTGAAAGAAAAGGCAGGCCATTGTCTTTGACCTCTTTGAGGTGGAATATGATCTCAGGACTGCTTTCTTCTTTCACTGTGGGCAACAAATGAGCAGCAGTAACTTGTCCAGGTATTATAGCACTAGCAACCTACTCAAGAACCTTAGGAGGCAACACCATGTTCTTGCTCAGAATACAGATAGAAAAGTCTCAGCAGTCAGTCTACAAGGTCAAGATTAAAATGGGAAAAACAAAGAGTTCTAAAATCTCTGGAAGAAGTTCTCTGCTCCCTGCCAGAGGTTTAGAGAAGCAATGATGGAAAAGATGAAGTGAGGGGAGTCATAAGATGGAGTTTCCAGTGCTAGGCCAGGTTGCACAAAGCCTTGTGGAGATGGTGACATTGGATTGTCAGAACCTGATAAGGATATCTGACTCCTCCAGAAGTCCTATAGAGATGTATAGACAAAGAACAGATGTCTATGGTTCGTTATAGCTGACATTATCCCAGTAAAGGGTTAATCCCAGAAGGAAACGAGGCAATCAGTGAGAAGCATTTTCAAACTCATCTGGGCATCTCATTATAAGTGTCTTCATTATTACAATAATTCCAGTACCCTTCAAAACTTGTTAATTGTGTACAAGTTATATTTATTTACATCATTTTTAGGCTCCATACATAAAACAGCAAATCCAAAAAAAATATCCAAGACAGTCTTAAAGTTGTGAGGAAAAATTGTGGGCACATATACTTAAATCCAAAGGTCATATAGTTATGTTAAAAAAAGTAGACTTACTTAAAATACATCCTTCAAACTTATAAAAAGATGCAGATATTGAAACTTGTGTTACAAGCAAAATTTAAGCCATGTTTGTATCAAAAATACAAAAGCATTAAAACACAGGAGCTCATAGCCCACAAAGGCAGAGAATACACCTCTAAAATATTTCAAAGTTGTTAGGAATCAAATTATAAAAAGCAAAAAGCCTTATAACTTTCAGTGAAAGGCATGAAACAGTATTTGAACTTTAAAAATATACAAAGTAAAAAAGCATTATTTAGCTCTAAGCATGATATTAACAGAGAGAAAAATATTTTCTCACCCAGTCTTATGTAAGATTGTCTTTAATTTTTTGGATTTGCTATTTTTAAGTATGGAACCTAGAAATGATATAAATATATAGAACTTGTACAGAATTAACAAGTTTTAGAATATTGTACTGGAACTATTGCAACAATGAAGACACTTATAATGAGATATCCAGATGAATTTGGAAATGCTTCTCACTGATTGTCTGATTTCATTCTGGGATTAACCCTTTACTGGGATAATGTCAGCTATGACGAATCACAGACTTCTGTTCTTTGCCTGGGTGGGCTATAAATCTCTATAGGACTCCTGGGGGGAGACAGGTATCCTTATCACGCTCTGACAGGGTGACTTGATGGTTCTTGCTGTGCCTTTCAACACAGTAATTCAATGTCTCTTGGGGATTCTCTCTGGCAATTTATTATGGGGTCTCCAGACCTTGGGCAGGCAATACCAGTGTAGAAGAGTAACGGAGTTAGACCTATTTAGCTTTCTGCTTCTTTGCACTTTTCCATCCATTGCCTATCTGCCTTTGCCAACCACTGATGCTTCCTCAGTCTCCACCCAGTAACAACCAAGGTGCCTTTCAGTGAAATAGACCATCACATTGAGTCTTTGTTGCACTGTCCATTGCAGCAGTATGTTAATTATGAAGTCTGAACCTTAGAGGTGATCTTCAGGGCTCTATTATAGTGCCCTCCAGCAAGGGGGACTCTGTCCACCTGGAAAAATCATCTTTGATTTAGATCGCTGTACCTGCCTGCCCACCACTAAGCACAGCTGCCTACTTGCTTGCTTGTCTAGTATTTACTCTGCTATCTTTCAGTGCAGTCCTTGAATTCGAAGAGAGGAACTCTTCCTAACTCTTTCCCTGTCTCATTTTAATTGGCTTTTCTTGGTGCTGTTCTTTGGCTGCAAGCTTGAAGATTTTCTAAGGGTTCTAAGGTGCTGTCAATACTTGTGCGAAAGTGAAAGGACAAGAACCACATGAATAAGCAATGTTGAGCTCTCAGCTGAATTTCAATGCTTTTAAGAACTGTACTGTGGTTTTTTTTTAAAGCAAACTTTAAGGTACCCAATATGCAAACCCCAAAAGCTAGCTGTCTGAAATTTGGCAGGATAGAATTCTCTCTTCTGATACTATGATGTCTCAGTATTTCACTTACACTGTATGTGGGAGAGTGAGGAAGGAGGACATTTTTGTTTTCCAATTTCAGTAGGAGGCCTAGCAGTTCAAATTTCTGGATCAACCTCATTTGGGGCCTGGGTCAAATCAGGCTGAATTGAGTTTGCAACAGGATGAATTGGGACCCAGTGCTGTGGAGTGCTGAACTGGCCTTTAAACCAAATTAGGGAACTCTGTACAGCTGCCAGTGTTGACTGTCATGATGGCAACACATCACCTCTATGATGAGAAGCAATATGCCTCTGAATATCAGATGCTGGGACAAAGTCTGTTCCTCCATGCCTTGCTCGGGGGTTCCCATGGGTGTCCACTGTGGGAAACAAGATGTTTGAACAGTTGTGTTGACATTATAACAAACGTGCATACACTAACACGGGGTATTGGGGGGAGGGTTTCCACAACTTAAGGTGATTGTCTTCTAACCACTAAACTATTGCTGAATTTCTCATTTCCACCTCTGACATTTGAGGTAACCTCAAATCCTCTCTTCCTGTTAGTTTGCTTGTTTCCATCACTCTCTCACTCTCTCTCTCACTCTCTCTCCTGACCCAGCTACATACAGCAGGCATGGAAGGATGTCTCTTCCTCCTGACAGATATTCTGACTCCTCATTTTTCCTTTTATTCTTCTGATTTTAACTACTGATTGCAACTGTAAGCATAGAAGCCATTTTCTACATTAAATGCTTCTAGAGTGATTTTATACAAGCAAAGTGATAATTTGTGTTTAGAAACCAAAGAGGGAGGGGCAATGAGACTGGACTGATCTTTCCATATCTCTTAATCTGCTAACTAAAAGGAAATGGCCAAGAATTTCCAACAGTTCTGTCATCTACTCTAGTAACTGAGCATCTCTTAGGTTAGTAATGCATGCCCTCATTTGTCTCATCCATGCAAGCAAGGAAAGGAATCATGAAATTATTCCCTTCAGTTCATGAGAGAACAATGAATTTTGTGGCACTTCACAAGTGAATGAGAACAGCTTGTTTGTTGCATAAATTTGGCAAAGTTGCACGTATAATGTGATCATGCTACAATGCAAACCGTACAAAATGGCAATGGCTGCTACTCTGTTGCATGGACTTTTTAGGACTGGATGAGGGACTCTGATAGGGTTTCACAAGGGTGAGGCCTCAATATTTATAAGTTTCCTCAGCCTGCCTTGTGTACAGAGGATGGTCTAAGTACGGACAAACCAGGTTTAAGCTGTGTTCTGCAGTGACATACACTAGGAGCTACTGAGGTCATCATGATTTTCTAACCTGACTTGTAGAGATGGTTTAACATAAGGTGGTGAGAAGGGGATTTTGTGTCTTTTTAAACAATCACCCATTTTTTCTGTGCTCACTGTGCCCGTGTGCTAGATTTTTCAAAGGGGCACATTTTTGCACAGAGACAGTTTCTGCACTCTTATCTAGAGCTGAGGAATCTCATGGGGCTTGATCATTATTCTTTGATGTGTCCTCTCAAGTCAAGACGGCCTAAACTGTGGAAAATAAATAGCTCATATTCTTTGCATGCCTACTCAAGGCGTGCAGCACAGAAGAGAGGAATGGAAAGGGATGGCTGGGCTAAGAAGAGAACATAGGAGAAACCACATCAAAAAAAAAGGTAAAGGTATGGAGGTGTTCTCCAACTTTGAACATAGCAACTCTGTTCTTTTCAGTGAGGATGATCATGGAAGAGGACCCTTGCTCTGGTAATGGAGAAAGTGGAATTTGTTGCTGGGTTGATTCATGTTCCGGGATACTACTCTCCCGCTGCCATAGGATAACACCTTTGCCCTTGACTGCAGAGAAACCATTTCATAGAGATCAAAAGGAATATTGCTGAGACACCAGTGAGCCCAAGCTTTTCTTCTTACCTGCAATTGGTCAGTCGCCGGTAATACAACAGCCAACACTAGCATATTTTCCTTTTAATATACCATGGTAGTACTGACCCTCCACATCCAACTACAAGATTTAGCAGACTGTAGTGTTATATCCTGTCAGAAAGAGACATAGAATGTAGGAGTTACACTGTTATATCGTGTCAAGAAATAGATGTAATGGCTATGCAGTCTCTCTCAGGGTTATGTAGGCAGTAAAACATATGGAGCTTTGGTAGCTCAGCTAGCTACACAATGACTACAAACCTTTTAATATAAGTACATGCTATAATGCTCAGAGAAGTAGTCACCGAGAAGGGGCATTCACACCAATAACATAAATCTGCCCCTGTAGGGATTTACTGTCATTCCAATGAGAATTATCTTCTTACATGGAAAAAAATGTAATTGAAAGGATAGCATAATAACAGAACTGGATTACATACACCTCTGAGGAATCAACTGGAAACAGCTAGTGCCCTTTCCTACTGTATACGTGCTTTGTTAATACTCATTAAAAATGGATTTTATGTTTTTCTTTAGAACAACATTTTCTCACCAGAAGCTCAAAATAATACTTAAGAATGTACAAGGGGGAGGGGGTTGTATTGTGGTTATTTATTTCTTATACATATTCACATCTAATGTCTCAATCTCTTCAAGATTTTTTTTCTTATGTATTTTTCTTGACTTCCCTCTGAAGAAAAGCTGTTATCAACTGTTTACCTTAAACCATCTCTATGAGTCATGTTAGGCTGAGAAATGGTGATGAACTCAGAATCACATAGTACATGTCATGGCAGAGTGCAGCTTAAACCTGGTTTGTCCCCACTTACACCATCCTCTGTACCAGAGATTGGCATGAACCAGGAAAATGGTGGTTCATGATGGTTTGTCGTTCATTGCTATTCCCAAACAACAAACCGTGAACTTTCACAAACTTTCCAGTGAAATGAACTATTTCATTTGAGATTTCCAGGAGAGGCAGAATGGCCCCTGCATGTGTTAGAGTCACCAAACCTGTAGAGAGTCTTAGTCCAACTCTCCTCCCCACCCCCTCCATGTTTGGTGAATTTTGGATTTGGAATGTTCCAGTTATAGCGCCCTAAAGCAGAACCTTCCAAGAAAGTACTCTTTAGCCAGCTGCTTTGCGTGGGGAGCTATAACTCAGACTTACCAAATCCAGTCTTCACCAAACTTGGAGAGAGTGGGGAGGAAAGTGCTCCCAAGAGTCAATCCAAGTTTGGTGAAGATTGCATTTGGGATGTCTGAGTTACAGCACATATACAAATTGCCAATCTCAATAATAGTTTGGCATTTCATTTCATTCTGGGCAGGTACATTTTCCCTGAAGTGTGCCAAAATGAACCACGAAATGGCCCAATTCATGGGGGGGGGGGCGGTTTACTTTGTGGTTTGTTTCACAAGGCACTTAGTCTGATAGAGCTTTTAGATTTAAAGTTCCTCATTCTTCTGAAACCTTGTCAGAGTCCCTGATCAGTCTATTTTTCACATTAATCCATTAATTGGGCTTACAGATTTTTCCTTCTCTCCAGCTCCTTCCACCTCCCTCATTGCTTCTTTATGGGCTGAGATGTTTCAGCCCTAGAACTTTACCTTTCAAACAGATAGTCTATGGAGATTTCTTAACTCGCAACCATTTGCCAGTAAAAGTTATATCCTCTGCATAACTTTGCACAGGATTTCAGCCAGAGAGTGCTTGTGTGTGAATACAGTAGGACAACGGTTTCCGCAGGGGATGGGTTCCAAGTCCACTTCCTTGCACACACAAATGCTAAAAATTGTGGATATGCAAACCTATATATAGCAAAGTCTCTGATTCCCTCCAGTGGCCAGTTCTGGTAATACACCTTGGAAACGTGTATTTCTGATGGGGGAGTGAGTGTTATTTAATATTTTTCAGGCAGCAGAAAACTGGAACTGTAGGTTCTGATCCCATGCATACAGTGATGCTACTGTACCTAGTTTTATTTCTGGGTCTGCCTACCACTGATGGTTGAGCCATTCACTCAAAAAAACATAACGGCCTACAGCCACTCATGTGGTTTTGTTAAAGTAACAATCAGTGAAAAGATTTTCTCAGCAAAAGAGAAGCAGTGGCAAGGAAGAGCATGGGAAGAAGAACAGGACAAGAGGGTTGACAAAGTAGAAAATAAGCAAGTGACTGGTTAGCTTTACTGCTTACCCCAACAACCTAGTACCCTGACAAAGGTTCTGGCTTTTATTCTTCCATCACTGAGCCGGTTTATAAACCCAGCATGGGACTGTCTATTATGTAGTTGCATGCTTGCTCCATACTGCTTGTATGACTTTTTAAAAAAAGATTCTACCTAATCACTGGCTTTCCTGGTCATAGTTTATGCCTGGGTACACTTTTTTATATATACTGTCTGCACTATAAATTATATTATGCAGGAAAAGGAAACTTTGAACTGGAAAGGAAATCAAGCACCCTGGAAAACTATTGATTAAAGACTATTTATCACCATTAGACAGAAAGTATGGTTCATTTATTGTCTTCCCAACAGGAGTAGAGCACTGTTTGTAATGATTGTAGTTTTCTGATCTTGAGGACACTTTACTACTTTTTTGATTAAGAATAGCAATCTTTTTCTTATTCATTTTATACTTGTCCATTTGTCCCCAACCTGTCATAGGTATAAGAAATGGATTTATCTTGCACTCTTCACTGCCTTCTGAAACAGTATTGCACTCTCTGTCTGAAAGCATAGCCGTCTCTTGCTTCTTCAAGAAGAACATTGCAAACCTAGAGTATGAGGCTCATCAGAGAATAGTAAGGGACATGAAAATAAAATCCTATGATCTTCCTAAATCTTTCTAACACATTATGGCTACTCCAGTCCTCTGTAAACAGTTCTGAGTGTATCCAGTGGCCTAAAGGGAGAAGCGGTTCTGTCATTAGAAACAACCTGTCTTATGCCATACCTGAGGAGGGCACAAGAAAGGGCCTCAGTGGCTGCTCTGAGGCTATGGAACTGAGAGTGGAAAAATTAACCAGTGACTGAGATATAAATATAGATGTCCAAGTTGTCTCAACCAAGATATTCATATCTCACTCATCTGTTTTGTAGTGCTCTGAGATGATTGTTTGAGTGCCATGCACTTGACCTTGACAGAACTCCCTTCTAAGGGAAACTAGTGTGGTCTCCTCGCAGCTATCCTTTGGCCAGCAAGCAAAGACTTTTAAAAAAACTTAGGTAGATCTTTGGACACTCATTGGTTGATATTGAAGAGCCTTTTAATGGTGGGTGGGTGTCATACTTCTTTTTCTTGTTGGCTTTTTAATATAGTTCTAAAATTGTGTTGATTCTATGTGCTTCAGTGTGATAATTTATTCAATAGTTCTGTATCTGTGAAGATTCTCAGTCATCCAGGTGTGGTTATCTGGAAGTTGAGTCATGGCAACTGGACTTCTTTCTTATTAGGTTGAAACGTTTTGCTACTCATCCAAGTAGCTTTTTCAGTCTGAGGAGAGTCTTCTGGGTGGAGACGGACTGCAGAAGAGGGATTATCCCTCACCCCCAGTCCTTTGTCCTTCTAACAAGCCTATTCAGACCAGGGGGAAGTGAAACCAACTCTCAAAAAAATATTGTTATTACTAGCCCTGAGGGTGAAGGTGGCACTGGTGTTTTATGTATACATAATTGTATTTTAGGTTTATGTTGTGTAGATTGGATGTTTGTTTAATAAAATAAAATTATTTTTTAAAAAAGAAAAGAAAAGAAAGAAGTCCAGTTGCCATGACTCAACTTTCAGGTTTATTTAATAGTGTTTCAATTCTATAGTTTTTAAAAACTATGCCTGTTTTTCAGTTTATGTTGTGAGCTCTCTTTCTAAAAAGCAGAAAGGTAGGGTATGAATTAAATAAATAAATATAATTAAATAAATAAATAAACTCACTGGCTCTGGATCATGATCTTTTTTGAGGTAGCATGCTTAGCAACTGCGAATTTGCCTTAAATGTATTTTTTTCTGGATTTTTTTTTTTGAGTTTTTAAAAGGTGAACTTTAGGGTGGCACTAAGAAATGTTACAGCATTAACAATTGAGAGAATATGATAGTAAGCAAAACCTGAAAGAAAGAGAAAATTGTGTCCAAATACAAAAGAAAAGTGTGAATCAGAACGAAAGGAGAAGAATAAAAAATGAAAACATCAGTAATCTATCTACTATCACAATGTACTTTTATATATCTGCTACTACATTTTGTCTCAACCAAGAATGTATGTTTTGCCAACTAGTTTATTGGCAGCCAAAGCCAAGACATTCTGCAGATATGCTGCTTGTTTTCAGTATCACACAAGCTTGAACTATTCAATAGGGATGGAGCATGTATTTCATTAGTCATCCATTAAGAAAACGAGGTCTATTCAGAGCTTTTAAATTGCATACAAATTCTGAATTGATTGTCTGTCTCTGCTGAAAATCTGAGAGGGTGAAGATACCTTTTTAAAAAAACCTTGGGTTTTTTTATCTATTTATTTCATGTGCCACTTTTCTTCCAGGCCTGGGAAAGGTAGTTTACAATGCATCTAAAAACTGGTACTGCTAAAAATACAATGGCCAAAATCCTGTTTCTTTGCATAGTAGATTACAGTAGAGTGGCCCAATGGACTAAATGGGGATTTGGTGAACCACGAATTTCGTTGGGGTAGCCTACTCAGAAGCAGCTATTCCAAGCTATTTTTTGCAATATCAATTTTCTGTCTTGATCGGGTACTGGAATTTTGTTCCCAGGGGCGTACTGTATCTGGTTATATCAGTTCCCTCTAGCTGGATGTGTCTGGTGAATTTGGTTGGACTGGCCTACTCAGAAGTCCCCATTCTAGGCTGGTTTTTGCCATTCCGGGCCATTGTGTTCCGTTCCAGATAATTAAGGGTTAATGAAAGTGCAATATGCATTAAGTCTGAGGTCTAAAATATTGTTGGGATGTTTGTCTAGCAAAGTCCACTGTTCTTTTGCATCAATTTTTATTAAGAAGTTTCTATTCTATTCCGTTTTGGCTTTTACCTAGCCCTGTGAGCCAACTCCTCCGTAAGTTCTATTGATTCAAATGGGCCTACTCTATCTGAGACTTACTTTAACATTCTTAGTATCAGGAATGTCTTCCCATTAATTTTTTTTAAAAAAATCCTCTCTTGTAATGTGAATCTACTGGTTTGGGACCCATCCTTTGGAGCAGCAGAAAAGCAGCTTGCTTCAACTGACAGCCCTTCATATATTTGTAGATGGCTGTTACATCACCCCTTAATGTTCTCTTCTCCAGGGTTGACATACCCAACTCCCTCAGAGGAATGGAATGACTGGGATCAGCAGAAATGGCGAGAAACCATACTTCCTTATTAAAACAGAGCAAACTGCATGATCATCAGAACTTTGTTTAGGCATATATTCTTCTATAGGCCCAAGTAGTGACTTTGGAATCAAGCAGAGAGCACCAGTAGGAACTGGTCTGACACAGTTACTTATCAATCCAAGAGAAAAACTGGATATCTTTCTAAAGAGTCAAGATGTTTCAGTCTCAGATCCAAAATGATGCCAGTAGTGTAGAGTAGTATTTGACATGTACAAGCCAAAGGATCAAAATACAAATCCCCCAAATGAGGCAAAACAGGGCAGAAAGTAGAAAGTGTGAACCCGATGTAGGACATGTGGAAGTTGCTGCCCCCTAGCCAGTCAGTCACTAACGAAAAGCCTGCCTGAAGAGAAAGGTCTTCGCCTACTTGTGATGCCTTTCACATGTCCATCTACATAGGGCTGAATGAAAGTCAACTGAATTCTTATCCTACAGAATCTTGTTGCAAAGCTATTGTTCAGTGGTGTCCTCATTTACTCAAATGACTCAACAGCTTTCAAATGATGTGTTGAGGTACAGGGCACCACTCAACTACTTCATTCCTGGCTAAACTCAATAAACCTGCGCCCAATCATGTAAAGTGGGCTGTATGGCTTAGTCTTACCAATATTGCTTTTACCACTGGAGAGGAGTATTAAAATCAGTAGTAAAAAATCAAATCAAATATTATTCCCATTACTAGTGATATATAGATTTGTGTTTCTGGACTACCCTTACTAGAATGCCTGTGGAAGCATGGCTGCTGCCTAGGGAATTCTGGGAACTGTGATACAAAATCACACATTGATGCATTTCAAGCCACTACACACCCACGTTTCTCTCTAAGTGTCCTACATATGAACAGTAAAAATTCTTCGAATGTGGAGCCTTATGTAGCCAAATCATTACCTTCCATGCCAAAGAGGCAGGTACCATTGTTAGGCTCGGTACAGAAATGCAAAAAAATATTTAGATGGCACAGGGGAGATCTAAAGCAGCTCAGTAAGAACCAGATAAGTTAGAGCACACAGAATGCTGACTGTTGGGGGAAAATAGAGGATGAGGGAGTGGTAGTAGCATCAAAGAAGGCATGGCTGACTTGTGACATTCAGACTTCCTTTCCACGTGACTAATTTATTAATGACATGCCATCATTTCAGTTCTGATTTATGGTGACCCTTTCCAAGATTTTTTAGGTAGAGAGTAGTCAGAAGTCGTTTACCATTTCTTTCTTTTGAGGGCACTCTTGAACTGTGGAGCTTGCCAAAGGCTGCACAGATTGCCTCTTCTCCCTGGAGGCACAGTGGGGAACTGAACTCCCAGACCTCTGGAGCCACAGTTAGATACCTAACTCATTGAACTGTCTAGCCATTCCCAAGTCATTAAACTTTACCATTTTAGTTTATATAAGAAAGAAAGAAAATGTGTTACTTTTAAACAACTGCAACTGTAATAGAAGGCAGCTACTCTGATGGCATGAGAACTGTGGCCAGGATGGAAATGTTACTTTATACCAAATAACAGCAGAAGCAGGACTTGAGAAGCAGGACTTGTTCTCCCCTTACTCAGTCTTAGGATATGGGGTGGTGGTGGTTCAGAGTGAGAGGCATCATAAGTGGGCAAAGACCTTTCTCTTCAGGCAGATTTTTCATTAGTGATTGACTGGCTAGGACAGCGATGGTGAACCTATGGCACGCATGTCACAGATGGCACGCAGAGCCCTCTGTGTGGGCACGCAAGACATAAGTCGCTGGATCGCTACCCCCAGCAGCCAAACCTGAGGAGGCAGCTGCAGCTGCAGTGCTAGTGCCCCGACAGGCAGCGGGCCAGGATCCAGAGCAGCTGGCGCTGGTGGTGGCAGGCCAGCCGAGCTATAGGTAGTGGCAGGATTGGGCATGACTGGAGGCGGATCCGGAGTGGGGTCTGGAGGCACCTCTGTGCCTGGGATTCCCACTTTCACTGCCGCCACTTCTGCCGCCTCCGCTTCCGCCACCACCCGCTGCCTGGTGGGTTGTGGGTTTTTTGGGTTTTTTGCACTTTGGGCACTTGGGCTCAAAAAGGTTCGCCATCACTGGGCTAGGAGGCAACAAACGGGATGATTTATATTTCGTTGCTTCTAAACCTGTTTTGTTTTTGTAATGCTTTTGCCTAATATATTTAGCATCATTTTATTAATTTTTCTTTGATATTTGAATACTCTACTGTTCTTAACTGTTCATATTGTGGTTTTAATTATGTAACCCACCATGGGTCCCTTTTAAAGAGAAAAGCATAGTAAGAATATTTTAAATGAATAATAAAATCACTGAAACAGCAAGATCAAACAGAGAATAGAGCTGGATCCTAACTAATTACTCTTAAAAAGTAACTTCCCAAGCTCTGTAGCTAGTAAGATTGATATCTGTCACTCTACCTTTTCTGCTCTATCATACCCACTTCTGTCCATTTCTTAGTTATAATAAGTAATAAGGGGGATGGATTGACTTGCAGCATAGACATACACTAAGCACACAGAGAGGAAGTGGGACTTTACTCACAGTCCCCATGCCCTGATGTCCGTGTTGCTGTTAATGTTACTGTTTGGTGTCAGTGTGAAAAGAGGAAATATGAGTAGAAAAGAGGGGATATACGTGGAACCCCTTCATAGCAGCGGAAATCGTGGCCAATTAAAGTTTTGGGTCCATTCATGAGTTATCAACCCTGAATATTTATTTATTTATTTATTTATTTATTTATTTATTTATTTATTTATTTATTTATTTATTTATTTATTTCTATGCCGCCTTTCTCCCCAAAAGCACCCAAGGTGGCTTACGTCATTAAAACAGTATTTGAAAGCTAAAACAGTAAGTATACAAATATTTTAAAAAGAATTAAACAAGTATTCTATTAAAATGGTACCTAAGATCAATATTCAAACACATTTAAAGCTGCAGAGTACAACAGTCCATTTAAAATAACCTGTCCTCTGAATGTTTTCAAAGTACCTGCTGATTGTACTTGGGGACACAGTTATGCTGCCAAGTCTACCATTCAGTGTCATTTGTTGGACAATTTATGGTATTTTTTTAAATGGCTGCTATAATGAGGACATTAATATCTCTGAAAATCAGATCATTCTTTTGTTGAAATGATTAAGTACTATAAAAATAAAAGCTCCTTCTGTCTCCTTTAGATACACCTCCTGCTTCCTTCTTTTTCTCCATAGCTAAGCTGCACAGCACTGACCAGGTCACTACAATCAGGCAGGTCAGTCGCAGCTTAATGATCACTTTCCTCTCAGGAGACAGGGAAGCAACTGTGTCATGTAAGCTACAGAACAGCTTGGAGGAAGAGACTACTTGGTCCTTGTGGCGTTCGCACCTCGTGGCCCCTGCCTGACTCTCCAAACACAGAGCACACGAAGGCAAACCAATACTCCTTTTCACCTGCTGCCACCAGTTGATCACTAAATCAACATACTTTACTTATGGAAGGATGAAGATGAAGGTCCAAACCTCACTGTCTTTTAAATAAAACAAGTTTATTGATTACAGATGTTTGATAATTAATCATAAGTAACTTCTACAGGTTTATTTATCATCAATCTCAACCTATTTGTTATAACAGTATTTATTCACTCTTCTCACTAATCACACACCAGATCTCCCAAATACCACACTCTATCTCCCTCTCCACTCTCTCACTCTGACTGACTCTCTTTTTACTCTCTGACTCCGCCTCTTTATTACATATCTCTCGGCTCCGCCTCTCAGCACATTAGCCTGCAACATGAATATGCATGACTACTTAACATAATAAGGGTGAACGCTACAGTCCTCTACGCTTGTATTTGTTTAGGGGCAGAAGCACAAGACTTTGGAAAGCAGGAAGACTAAAGAGTCTCGAAGTGTATTTCTTGGGCAGAGAGGAAGATAAATACCCTGATAAATACCTACCTGGAAGTACATTCCCCTGAAATTAGTGAGAAATTACCACTATCACTATTTAGAACTAAACCTAAGAGACAATTCATCACTTAGACGGTGTTCTTTCCTTTGAGTTGCCATGAAAAGCAATTTCCTGTTATCCGGGGTTTCTATGTTACCACTTTCAATGCACATTCTCTGCCTCTGTACTTAGCAAGCTTTCGCTTTCGCACTAGAGGGGTGTCATTTATAAACAGTGCCCTCTAACTAGAGGGATGTCATTTATAAATGGCACCCTTCTGCTGCCCAGAATCTCTAGCCAACACCAGTAGGTATTCTCACCCAAGACAGGTTGTTTTTCTGCAGCCTGGTTGCATCACATATTAAATGTTTTATGGCTGCATGCAAAATCTTTTAAGTATGTCTGTAAAACAGAGTTGCAGGTGAAGACACAATAGCCTGTACTTTTCACATATGTATTGCTCATCTACTATAACTTCTTATGTCAGAATAATACTACAGATTACAGCCTGAATCGATGAGTTTGTTTTCAAATTTGTCCTAAAGGAGAGACAACGTAATTAAGAAGTGTTTTTAATATTCATCTACAATAAATGAATGGTCTTTTCATTTATTTCAGCAATAGGTGACAAACTAGAACATCTACTACATTTACAGAGAGATACAGAGGGAGGGAGGGAGGGAGGGAGAGAGAGAAGTACATGTTGCTTCCAGACAGCTTTTAGCACTACCAATCTAAGGGTGTTGTACATCTATTCCATCTTTTCCTCTATAACAGATGTTTTTATGCAAGGAGGTGTGGGAAGAGAAGCAAGGGAAAAACATGGGAGATTTACAAACTTGATCATGTTTGTGCTCCTGTAAAATTGAATGATGAGGATTCTCTTGAAGCTTTATGACCATGTGTACCTTTTTGTGAGTTCATCCAAGGAGGCATCTGCTATCTCCTTACACATGCAATTCACTGTTTTGCAAGCCACAGCTCTATCCTCTTCCTCCCTGAAGCGACAAGGACCACAGATTGACTGGTGAGCATGGAAGGATTCAAGCTGACCTTCCAAACATCTCAAGACGTAAATGGTCTTCCAGCCACCATTAAAGCCCATTGTCTCTCTCCTTTGGAATGTCCATATCAGCACAGTGGTGGAGCTTTCCACTCAGTCAGTGTAATATAGAATTGTAGCCAGCCAGGATTGCAGAACAGAAGCCTCCTATGAAAATATACACACATGTAATGTGACACCATGAATCATGATGACATAGACTGCACCTAAGTCAGACAGATGTCCAAAAGCCTCTTAAGAAATTTTAAGAGATCTCTTAAGAAATCTGTTTCTGTTCAATTGCTGAAAAAGTGTCACAAAGCACCCACACACTCATTCAAATGGGTTCATGAGTTCATGATTGCACTTAAACAAGTAGGATTTATGACAAAGTTTTGCAAGTGTGTAATCCGCTATTTTAAGGATACTGTCAACATTAAAGGAAAAAAAGAAAAAATGTGAGAAATCAAAACACAAAATTTTATGGAATATTGAAGATTTACAGATTTGTTTCTGTGTGAGGTTTGGGGGAAGTGGATTTTGATCCACAAAAGATGACACTGGAACAAATATGTTAGTCTTTGAGGTACCACAACATTTTGTGCTTTGGGTTTTTTTTTCCCCTCAACATGCTGAATCAGATTAATATGGCTACCTGTTAAGGATATAATGAATACTCACACATTATCTTGGTCTTAATGAAAAAGAGTACCTTGAGATTTCCCATTTAAAAAAATGTCATATCACTCTGAGATTTTTGGCTGCTGAATAAGAGCACCCCACACACACACACAAAGCAGGGCTTTTTTTTCTCAACAGCAGCAGCAACACCATGTTTTGTGCAAAACTGCATGCATTTTGAGCAAAGTTTTTAAAACTCTTGTAATATATTTTTGTGCAAAATACAAGTGCTTTGTGCAAGAGCTACTTCTGTGAAATTTTCACCAAAAGACTCTAAATACAAAAATACTCAGTGGGTAGAAAACTTCTGAAATATTTCTTCCTCAACTAGTCTTGTTCAAGGTTCCAGTTCCATGCCATCTTCCAAAATGTTGCACTCCTCTCCACTCCACCAATCTTTGGCTCTTCCCCTCAACAAAGACTCATCGTTTCTTGGGCACTGGAAATTTTCAGTCTTCATTGGGCTGGATTGGGGATGGGAAATTATTACTTTTTTCAAAAGATTTTTTTAACCTCCCTAAATCTTGGGGTTCCCCTGAGCATGTTGACACCCTTCCAGTGACTCTATTCCACTCTGTCCTGTCAGCAGTAAGGAAATCCTAATAGTTCTCCTTACAGTGCAGTACTCTGTGGCTGATTCTTTCCTGAACTTCATGCACCCATTTTGCTTCCTTGCATAACTGGACAGACACTCCCTTCCTCTAAACAAGAAATGTAAAAACAAAGGAAAGGTGGATATCTGAGCACTACAGATTGAAGGGACATGCCCCTCCCTTCTGCAAGTCAGCCTTTGCCATTCTACTACATAACAAGAAAGACAAGATGCTACACAAAGGGTGTCATACTTCTTAGCTATAAGTCTCAGCACTTTTCAACCAGCACGGAAAAAAAACCCTCTTCCTCCTGGAACATGGTTAATGTTATGCTGCATTAATGTATATATCATGTAGATGTTCAAAGGCCTAGCCATACATTCTGTCTTTATACACGAGCTGGATATGTGGTAAAGCCCCCATCTCATTTCCCTCCATGATTGATACCTGATAGTTACAATGCTCCATTATATCATAAGAGCAAGTTATTCTGACACTGATGCACAAGGCATTCTCAACAGCAGAAAATGTTAAAATATCTGAATGGCAATGAGGGAACCCAAAGAACTGAACAATATCATGAGCTTCATGTTTCCAATACCTGAGGTCACTGTCTTCAAGAAGAGTGGTGGCAATCTGAGACAAGAAAAGAAAAAAACAGACTGTTCCCCAACTAAATTTGTCAGGTTTCAGGGTGCTAGCTAAAGATTCAGGGAACTGCTGTGCTCCCCTAGGTCTCCATGTGGGAAAACAAATCTCAGGGCAAGCAGTTCCAGAGAATAAAGTTTGAATTTTTTTGTATGAGGTGGATTTGACATCTGGGACCCATCTCCCTTTGTTCTAGGTTGGTGCCAAGACTCACTGGCTCAGTGTGAAGATGTCTGCAATGTGTGTTTCATTTGTGCAACATCAGCACACCATGAAGCCAAGGGTGAGGATGGAAGACTATGTAGAGAGCTATTGAGTGTCTGCACTTGCATGCCTCATGTAAAGAGAGGAACACCAGCACTGGAATATATGAAGCTCCTTGCATGAGTTCTAGTAGTAGTAGTGCAGCCTCAGGGAAGGGAGGGACTAACCATCAGCACGTGGTGAGCCTTCCACAAGCTCCAGCTACTATGTAAATAAAGAACTCCCCAAATATCATGTGTGCTCTAGGTGAGGGCATACAGGACGCAAGCCATAGAAGGAAAGGTGGCAATAACTGCAGCAGCTGGATACTATAAATTGTTGTTTTTCTTTTGCTTAGCTCTGGCTTGCTGTATTACCTGTTTATTCAGGTTTTATCTGGCTCTGGGAGCCATTGACCTGGATTCTCTCTGTTTGCCTTCCCACAATCAATTGTACAGAAGCAGTTCCAAAGCCCACCACCCAATTCTTGCCTTTGTGCCTTTATCTGATGTGTTGATTGTAAATAAAGGAATTGGCCTTTGTGCCTTCACAAGGACCCATCTCTGTGGCATTACAAGGATCTTACCCGGGAACTCCGGTTATGATCCTGAAATCTCATGGAATGGGGTGCTGCTAACCTGGCAACCCTATCAGCCATATATGTTGTGATTTTCTTGATCAAAACTATTTTCACTGCCTCACATAAGACTCATTTTCTGATACATTCATGTGTATAACTATGTGGACAGCGATTTATTAGAGGAATCTACATTCTTTTTTTCGCCCTGTGCTTCAGTGCATGCCATAGTCAAGCAATAAGTAGGGACCCGCCTTTAGCTGGCATCCCTTGCTGCTGACGGAAGCTCCCATCACCACAACAGTGAAGTAGGGCTTAGCAGTGGTGGTGCCCACATGGAACTGCCAGGGCTGAAGGAACTGGAGAGGGGAGCTGAGGGGGCCCTCCTTGCTGGCCACAAAGTGGGGGGGGGGTGTCTCTTGGCCAGCTGCCCATTGGCCAGCCAGGGAGACCAAGGAGGAACACTGCCAGGCAAGCAGACAGCAGGAGTGCAGTTTCCAATCTGGTCTACTCATCTGGCATAAAGCAGGGGCAGTCCTGGGGCCAGCCTTGGACGCCCAAGTCAGTAAGAAATGCCCGTGTACAGGGAGGAATAGGGACAGAGCTATGGTCTGGCCCAGTCAGGGGGGCTTGTAGGCCTGGGCCCACTCTCAGGTGAAGACAGACAAGTAATAGCATATGTCCAGGTGGTCTTCAGAGTCTTGGTGCTCCTGGTGGAGCCTGCAGCAACTCACAATGCAATGGATCCAGATCACCACTGCTAGGTCAGTGATTGCTGCTATAACCAATAAGGTTGTGGTGGTCTTTTCCCTCCAGCAGACTGTGTACTGTGTGTACATGGGTTTTAAAGGATTGCCAGTGAGGGGGAGGGCTACTCAGCAATAGGGCAGTGATCCTCTAACAGTGTGTGACTGTCTCTCCCTTTCTTAATTTAGAAAATAATATCTACTTTTGGAATCCCGTGTTAATTTCCTGAATGTGTAAGCTGTACACACTCTCTGCTATAACCCTGTTAATGTGTGTTTTTCTTTACAAGCCACAGATAGAATGTGCATCCCACTTCACACATAAACAATTTGGGAACAGCATGTTACGCCACTATCTTTTTACTAATAGAGCTATTACCATGCAGCTGCAAGAGCAAACTCTGTAGGAAAGAAAAGGCTGGGTTCAAGGTGTTGAAGATTTATGGAAGTCATGGTCAGATGCAACATGCAAATAAATTTCCTCTCTATTGCATATATGTCATCAAGGCTGATAAACGAGAATAATTTAAAATACAACACTTCCTCAGTTTTATGGCCTTGTTATACCACACTCAAGGCAAAAATATTAGGTTTTTAAAATCTTCTTCTACATGGTCTAGTGTTTGTTGTTGTTTTAATAATATTCCTCCTCCATCTGGAGTCTGTATCCTGCATGACTCTGCAGTGAACTGAAGTGAATAATGAACAGGACGGTATTCTTATTGTGTTGGTATAGTGAGTGCAGCCACCACATTTGGCAGACTTGCAAGTTGTGCCTGGCCAAACGCCAAACCAAAGATGCTGACTGAAGAGTCCGGAAAGACAGCACAAAACAGCCGTGTCTGCTGATTACCTTATATCTGGGTAGACAAACTCTGTGGGATGAAGGACCACTTTTCATATTTTCCAGTACCCCAAGGGCCACACTCCTGTGTGATTCTGTGTCTTGTCATTCAATTTCCACCTGTTTTGATTGTTGTTGCAAGTTGCTTGGTGGAATGGCAGGTGAGAAATATCACAAAGAAGGAAACGAGGAGGAGGAGAGAAATTACCATATGCCTTATTACAACATTCAAAACTTTTTGTAGTTTCCGTATTGAAAAAACAATACATTGTATGAAATGCAAGAAGTATTGGTAAGGAGATTAAAGTACACCTCATCTACAGAAAGTGGAGAGACAAATAGGATTGTCACCCACATAGAAGACCTCAAAAGCACAATGCATACAACAGTGGTTGCTAATTGGACCAAGAGAGAAATAACATCTCCCACTGTGCAGGCAGGTGGAACTACTTAAAGAAAAACCAGGGTGCCAGCTCCCATGCAGGGTTTAGAGGACAAAGCTGTATATTTCAGATTAAGATCAACAAGTGTAGCTTTCATGTAAATCCCATTCATCCCAACAGGACTTGAGCAGCAGTAATGCCTAACCGATGGCATGAGCTGTCACATTTGGAACAGCTAGAAGTCTCCCGTGAGAAGAATTTTCTCCCCCCCCCCCCCCCCCCCAGAATCTAAGGCAGGAGTTTGTCTGACTCCCTTAACTGCATTTTGGATCAGTGAGGATTTCTAGTAAACCTGTTTTGTATGTTGATTTGCAGAAATCATTACAACATGCAACTTTCTCTCCGGGTTGTACTTGAAGCCACTTAATAGCTTGTTATGTGGGCCCATGAGGGCTGAGAGGAAGGTTTACAAAGGCAAAGTACAAATAACGCCTCCAACTTTTAATAAATAATTGAGCAGCTGCGCTGGAGGTAGCGAGAGTTCATTTTTTAATAATAAAGCACGGTCCTTCTGATTCTTTCACAGTCTCTACCTATAATTGTGCTTGCTGTGCCAAAGTCCACAATGAGTGGGGGTTGGGAGAGATTCTGCGCATGCAAGGATGAGAAGCTGTTTAGAAAAAAATGAAAAGCACTCCAAGCTATCTTTAAAAATTATCAAAATGAGGATGAAATGTAAACATGCTCCAGAAATCTGGTGTCTTGTGAGCTTAACAGTATCCCTGTGCAGCAATTGCATTTAGGGTGATTAATGTCAAAATTAAAAGACCATAATGGCAACTATGAAGTAAATCTAGCAATTAGCTATCATTTATTTTGACCATCTAACAGTAAGTGTGATATAGTGCACTTCAAGAGCTTCTTAATTCGTTGCCTTCTCAAGCTGGCCTTTAAGCAGGCAGGCATACTATGCACATAATAGGCAAAAACAATATAAATAATGAGCTGCTAGATCCAAATGCTCTGAATCAGCACCACCTTGTGGCCATTTCTGGCACCTTCCTCTCAATGGCCTGGAAAAAGTTAGCACGCTCAGCAGTACAGCTTGGGAAAGTTAGCATTTTGGACTGCAACGCCCCAAATCCTTTACTGAGTATGGCTGCCATCCATGCTGCCTGAAGGAATCTTGGAACGGTAATCCAAAAAAGTAACTTTGCCAGCTTTTGCTCAGTGGGCAAATGTTCAAGTGCAGTAATATCACAAAAAAAAAATGAGTTTCACCACAGCTGAGTCTGCTGAAGCTGCAGCCTTTGTATCAGTGCTAGCTGCTTAAGTTTGACAAGCAAGGAAATCTTCTTCCTTGACCTCTTGCTATGGTAACTAGATACAAGATTTTACTGGCTTTATTTAAGATGCCACATACAAGAAGAGCTCATCTCCTGTCAGGTTTCTTTCTTCTTCTTCTCTCAGTTCCAGTGCCTGAGAAAATCGTGTGCACAAAATGTTCAATGTCCACCAGTTCTTGCCCTTAGTACAATGACAGCCTCTGAAACAGCAGAGGAGACGGGCTTCTAAACCTATAGGTCAATGCCAACCCTATCATTAAGCAGGCTGAAGCAGCAGGAAAAGCAGCTCGTTGATCATTTAATTATTTAGTATATTGTCAAATGTTCACTGCCAAGGATGAGAAGAGGTTTTGGTGGCTTTTCTGTCTCGGGCACCAAGTTAATTGGACTGACTGGTTTTGGATACAGTCCACCTTGACTCGGGTGGGTAGTTGAGTTGGTGCCATTTCCTGATATGTCTTGGGCAGGAAAAAGCTTTGGTCCAGATTTGCTGTGCACTACTATGATGATCCGATATGATTCTGCTGTTAAACAGACCCAAAGCCAGTGTAGTTAGCCACAGGAGAATCACCAGACTAGGGGGGAAAGGTACATGGCGTATAACTGATTGGACAACTTCTTACTTCTAGTAAATAAAAGGGAAGTGGAAAATAGATGCATGACTAAGGAAGATTAGAGGCAAAGCATTTTTCACATGAAGCCACTGACTCACCATATCAATTAGAAGATTTTGTCCAACAATCGGCACCCTGTTGTGATGAGATTGCTATCACACAGTGATTTCAAGCAGCATCCCTTCAGCTGCTATTTCACACATACAGGCCACTAGTAAATTCCGACAAGCCATTAAAGCCCTTGAAAGTCTCAAGAAAGCTCTGGCATACTAAGCAAACAACTTCAGACTACAGCAGAGAACAGTTTGTCCCTGAGCAGTTCCTCATAGTGCTATTACACATAGGCTTTAGGGTGGAAGCCTGAAGTTTTACAGGCTTTGGTCTCCAAAATAATGTCACTGAAAAAGTAAAAGATGGGGTGGTAGCATAGCTAGGGCAAAACACCCTGCAGTTTTCCACTAACATCAGCACTGTACTGGGTGAGGCTCCCTTCATTTCTTTCATTCTGGGGAAATGAAGACGGTGGATATATGGAAGAACTCTTGGGTGTATTTTATTCCACAATGAAACCTAACCACACCAGTCACCCAAAAGAGGATTTTCAATTCTTAGGTTTTGGAAAAAATATACGGCTAGAAAAAATTAATGAGATTTAAATAGGGAACATAGGAAATGTTTTTAAAAGCATGTAATTGACATTCAAATGTATTGTACTGCCCAAATATGGTGCTAAGGAAGTTACTCCAAAGGTGGGGGTCACGTACAGCTCAGCTGGACTAGCTGGTCAATACCCTAGCAGACAGCTACCCTAGGACACCATTTGTCCAGAGGAAAGCTGAAGTTCTACATTACAGTGTTTTGACTAAACCAAAACATCAAAAGTATATAAACAGAGATTTCTATCATGTTTACGAACATCTCCCAAGAGATACGGACAGCTGTTTTTGCAAACAGGGTAGAAATCTCTGCTGGAAATTGGGTGAGAATTACCTTAATGAGATGTGAATTATTTACTATGCTCAAATTGTTTTTAATATTATTATGTATTGCCATAGAGATTTTTAAGTGACTGTATGAGAGTTTTATCTTATTGATAGCTTTTTGCTAAGAAAATAGCCTTTTACTAAAAGGAAATAGTTTTTCTTGTATCCTTTGAATCACTAAACTTAGGTTTTATGCTCTTCAAACAGAAGCTTATACTTTATTAGAACCAGCATTTTTCTTTTATATAGAAGAAATTCTATGTGCATACATGAACGAGAAAGTTGTGTTAGAGAACTGTGAGTTTTGCAGTATATACTTATGTAGTTTTTATATATATTCCAAGCATATTTTACATTTTTTGCTCTTATTTACTTAAATAAATAATTAAAAAATATTTAGTTTAAATAAATCTTTTAAAGAAGACAAGGATTCATTTTTGAACTTTCAAGTCAAAATACAAAAGGGTATCCAGGAATGAAGAATTAATTAAATATAAACATGGTACAATATGTATTCTCGAAGGCTTTCACGGACAAGATCCAATGGTTGTTGTATGTTTTTCGGGCTCTTTGGCCATGTTCTGAAGGTTGTTCTTCCTAACGTTTTGCCAGTCTCTGTTGCCGGCATCTTCAGAGGACAGGAGTCAGAACTCTGTCTGTGCTCTGGTGCAGTTTTGTGGGATAGTTGAGTATTTATACCTGTGGGATCAGCTTTTGTCCCTTTCAGGAGATTGGGTGATTATGGTGATCAGCGTGGTTTTTTATTTGGTAAAAAAATTAATTCCTTGTCAGGTGTGTAATAGCCACAAATCTATAAGTCTCTTATAAAGAATCTGTAGATCAGGGGCCCTATGAGGACATTCAGATATTCCCCCATGGAATCTGACAGGGATAGTGAAGCAGAAGTAGAAATAGGACAAAATTGAGGTGAACATTGTATAAGAGTCCCCCAGGGGATAATTTGCCCAGTTTTATTGAAACAGAACTAATGAAGACAATTTGGAGAGCCAGAATGCCTGGCATTTATTTATTTAAAATATTTTATCCCGCCTTTGTCCTTGAAAGGACATAGTTTTGGGACGGCTCAATTCAAAGTCACATTGCCTCACACAGCTGAGATGAGAGTTAAAGAGAAATTAGAAGTTATTTGTAGAGGAAAGACAGGGTAAAATGTGATAAAATACATCACCCAAAAAACAGTAATAATTAGAGATGTGATCAGTACCCAGGGGCACACAAGCTTGGGGGTCATAAAGCTTCACAGAGCTTGTTTGTAAGGCAGTGAAGGCAGCACCTGTTTGGAAGACATTGCCGCTATGCATGAACTTCTGACCTCACTAGGTCCATTTTGGCTTATTTTTACTTCTCTAAATCTGTGGCATATGTATCAGATGAAACCCCCTTGTTTCCCTCTTGTGTTTCCTACCTCCCCACCATCACCACACATACCAAGCAATAAAAGCAATAAAATATCCATTTTCTTACAAATAGATTTGGAAGCAAATGCCTTTCATTTCTTTTTTGCAGAGGAATTTTATTCAAAGAATCTCCTCCTTTACTATGTTAACCTGAGATGTCAAGATGCCTTTTTTAGCAGATACACTTGCAGATTGACTCCTACAAAACCACACAAGTCTAGCCTTTGCTCAAGCGTAATAATAAGTGAACTAGCATGTCAGAGGAGTTTTACTGTCTCTTGTGGTAGAGACAGTCTCATGCCACCCAGAGTAGACCTTTGGTCTAGATGGGCGGGGTAGAAATCCAATTAAATAAATAAATAAATAAATAAAAGAATGAATGAATAAATAAATAAATAAATAAATAAATAAATAAATAAATAAATAAATAAATAAATAAATAAATAAATAAATAAATAAAAACAAAAAGGGAGGCTGGAAACAGGAATCAAAGGTGAATAGGAGGAAAGATGAAACCAGAGTCAAAACTAGAAGGTGGTGTCAGAAGGTCTGCACATTTTGAAATCTCCAAGGTAGCTCTTGTGCTTTTTGGAAATTCATTTTCAAAAAGGGAAATCAAGAAGGGTTCGATAATGTTTGAAGTCAGAGCACTTTTCTTTTGCTTGTTATGAAGTTTGATTAATCTTCTTTGATCTACTGCACAATCCACAATCTTATTGAGCTTTGATCGCGGGCATAATGGATTTGTTGTCTTCCTCCAACAGGCAAAAGCAGGCCTCAAAACAGTCTAGTTAGTGTGGTTGTTAATGAGCAAACACTGAAGTTTTGTCTCATACAATGGCAAGGTTGTAAAAGACACACAAAATGGAGATAGTCCATTATCACAGTGAGAGTGAGCCTGAAAAAGCAGCTGCTTACAACATGCGACAGCCTTATGCGCAAGCCCCGAAGCATGCTTTCAGAAGGTGCAAATCCGCCTCTGTGTATGTATTAGTATATATCTTATGAATTCTTCATGCCATGTCACATTGCTGGAGAGTTTATTGGAGCTTGCTAATGAGCACTTCATTAGAGAAAATATGTTTGAGAACAGATATCTGTATTTCATCTAGAGCTGTGAGGACTTCTGGTAGGCCATCCTCCTATGGTACCCTGTAGTTGAAGATTTAACTGCGGCAGCTAGAAGCCACTTTAGGTTGCATAGGTTATACATTCTCTCTTTTTAAAATCCCATTTGTGCAAATTTTGATTATGGATAAAGAAACTTCAGTGTAAACCATGCCACGCAGCGGCAGGCCCAACAGTAGCCATCTCTGGAACTGCAGTATCTCTTTTTTTTTCAGCTACTGCAAACCTGGAAACAGCTGCTTCAAACCCGATGAAGTACCTGAGGCATCCATGCACTCAGTGGCTCAAGAGCAGGAAGGGGAAACTGTTGTTGTTGTTTAGTCGTTAAGTCGTGTCCGACTCTTCGTGACCCCATGGGCCAGAGCACGCCAGGCCCTCCTGTCTTCCACTGCCTCCCGGAGTTGGGTCAAATTCATGTTGGTAGCTTCGATGACACTGTCCAACCATCTCGTCCTCTGTCGTCCTCTTCTCCTCTTGCCTTCACACTTTCCCAACATCAGGGTCTTTTCCAGGGAGTCTTCTCTTCTCATGAGATGGCCAAAGTATTGGAGCCTCAGCTTCAGGATCTGTCCTTCCAGTGAGCACTCAGGGTTGATTTCCTTCAGAACGGATAGGTTTGATCTCCTTGCAGTCCAGGGGCCTCTCAAGGGGGAACTGTAGCAACTACCAAAAGCCCTCTAAGGGTGCAACTACACTGGCAAGCCAAATTTGATTTGCAGCCTGTAATACATTTGAAATCACAGTCAGTGCTCACAGAGGGGCTGCAGATTGATTGAGGAGCTCACCATTCATACTGGATATGATGGGATGCACATTCTAGAGCAAAGCCCTCTTCTTTTCTCTGGCCCTGCCTCTGCCGATCCTTTTATGGGGTGCAAATGTGGGAAATAATAAAGAGGACCCAGTAATGTGATTTAGTGCTAACCACGTATATGTAAGAATTTTTAAATATATATATTAAAAATTCAGAGGGTGATTGGGGGAAAGGATAGAATGCAGGAGCATGTTCCCTCAGTCCTGAACTTCATGCCCCAGCCACCTACATCATCAAAACACCACCTAAAGACATGCCTCTCACCCCCATCTTTACAACAACATCTCACAGCAAACCACATGGGGAAAAGCCGGTTCGAATCATTTTGGCTTGAAAAAGCAGAAGCCCCCCTGCCCCAGCAGCAGAGCGGGAAAAGCCACTTTGGGAGCAAAAACAGCTGGACCAATTCGAATCAACCTTTGTGTCATGCGGTCAGTTAAAAATATGTTTTGAATTCATCCATTTTATAAGCAGAAAAATTCCCCGCAGTATTTGACCATGTTGTCTCAGCCTAATTCACAGCAACTGTGAAAAAGGGCTACATAATTAGGATCCATTTCACAATCATGCTAAGCAGCATAGCAATAAATTCTGAAGTTACTCACAGAGATTTAAAGAGTTACAATTTGACCCAGAATCTACCAGCAGCCATGCTGATTTCAGAGAGCTGGAGTCCAAGAAAGTAACTTTTCCAAGCTCAAGATGCTCATTGGGACAGTTTCCATAGCCATGTCTCCAGGGAGAGGCCAAAACTGCAAGACATGTTGACATTCTGGTCTGGAGTTAACATCAAGCACCCACAAATGCCATCACCTGACCTAGTCTCCTTGTGCACAGCAACAGGCAGCCATATCACACTATTTCAGATTTTCAGTAATGCTCCATTTGGTATTATGAGCCATTAAAAATAGCAGCTTATAGCTGCCAAAGGCAGGTGCTGAAAGATAACTCTTCCAGTGAGGTCCCAACAAAGCAGGATGGTCCATAGAGGCAATATTCCTTCTGGAGCCTCCCAAGCTGGAATTACCCTTGCATCTCCATTGCGTCTAGCTTGGTGCTCTGACACTATGCCAGCAGTTAGCTGTGCTGAGAAAAATTTTGAAGGATCCAAGGGAAGAAAGCAAGGGTGTGCATCTACTGCAGTTGTCGCTCTGTGCAGTTCCTGCCTTAGCACAGTGCCGTCTTTAGCACCATTTCTACTAGACATGAATACAGGAATCATTCTTCGTAGTCTGAAACTTAATGAAACAAGTACAATTAAGACTAAAATATTTTAAATAAATAAATAGTTACAGGGCTATTTTGTGTTATGCTTGTCAAGACATTATAATGGTGGAAATTCTAATATTTTTAAAAGGGTTTCTTGAGGAAATGTGCAGTTCATTTTAACACTGAAGATTAAAACCATACGCTCTGCACTTACTCTGACATCTGGACACATAATCTATATCTGTCACTAGGACAATGCTTCACTGAATTACATTTAACTCCTGGTCATTAGATATCTCTTCAGTTCAAGCCTAAGGGGTTAAAGTCATAGGAATGTCTGCAAAAACAACTCCGAAGAACATTTCACTAATATGTCATAGTTCTGGGCACTGATTAAAACTTCTCCAAATATAATGGACAGGCTCATGTCAGGCAAAGGGAGCAAAAGTCATGTCAACTAACCATTAAAAGGCAAAGCTGTCACAGATATGGCAGCCTGAGATTGAGAAAGCCATTGTAAACAATGCCGTATAGACATTCCAGTTTCTCAACTTGAAATCCATACTTTATGACAGCTCTTTTCCCCCCTACAGTATTTAAAACAAGAGAGAGATTTCCTCCTTCCCCACCCCACCCCCCAGAAGTGCAGAAAAAGACAAATGACCTGTGGAAGCACAGACTAGATGTTAAAATCTTATGATAATGTGCAAATGTGTATAGACAGGACTGAGAGAAACATTGCTTTATAAAACAAATACTTAGTAGCTTGGAACCATGGAGTCCTAGTTGTCCATAATTAATCAGATGTCTTGAAACAATTGGCTCCAAAGAATTAACTTGTTCCAGCTGAGTGAGAAAGGAGAGAGAAAAGTTAAAGGGAATTTTTTAACTGAGAATATTTTTAGTGTAATACAGACTATTTATCCGTCTGCCGCATGCGCTGCGCCCCATGGGATTCATGCCAGTCACATAACAATGTAATGTTACTGCTATGATGGCTTGTACATTGCAATTTGCATTTTTATTGCCATCACCCTGGCATCTTGTCAAACATTTCATGGGTTTCAGGAAAGGTGCAGAAGTAAGGGGTTGATGGCAAGAAGGACCAAAAGAAGCCATGCTTAAACTCCCCACATTTATTGTCATTGCACATTCCCTGAAAACTCTGAATAGCTGTAAATTAGCAAATCATCATCCCACTCAATGAACTTAAATCTGAAACGCCTAAGGGCCCTCTTCTTTGGGATATCCCTTCTTTGGGATAGGGACTACTGACTCCTGTGGGCTTTTCAGGAAGCTGTGCCTTGCAGTAAGACAAAGTTGCAGGACTACATTGATTTGTTGACTCGAAAAAATACAGTGGCTTATTCCCCACATAGGAAAGCTAAGATTCAGGAGAGTGCTTTTATGGATTTTATGAAATGTTTATGTAGACACCTTCAGTGCTTTGGCTGGAATCCTGTTGCAAAACTCTGTGTGTAAAAGCTGGTGATGTAATCAGCTGTGGACTTTAAGCTTTCTTATCCCCTTCCTGCAGGTTCCAAAACTCCCCTTTTGACCTGGGGAAGCCTTTAAGAGACTCAGAATGGGTGTGAACCTTTAACATCAGAAAATCATCACCCTTACTCCTGATTTCAGTGGTGGGAGTAGTGGCGGCAACTTCTAGATTGTGAAGACTTCCCTCCCTCCTACCCAAGGTTTCCAAAGACTTCCCTAGATCTAAAGAGATCCATGGGAGCCATTGGAATCTGTGGGGGGATATAGGAAACTTTAAATTAAAGATTAAAGTGTAGTTGATGATGTTATCAGCCTTTACATGTGTAGAGTTGTATGACAGGATTCTGGCCATCAAACAATAGGCTGAAAAGCAGTACGGATTGCTGCCTTGTCGTGGCGAAGGGGCTTGAGTAATTCAGAGAAGCTATGGGCTATGCCGTGCAGGGACCTCCAAGACGGACAGGTCATAGTGGAGAGTTCTGACAAAACGCGATCCACCTGGAGCAGGAACTGGCAAGCCACTCCAGTATCTTTGCCAAGAAAACTCCATGGACAAAAACAAAAGGCTAAAAGATATGACGCTGGAAGATGAGCCCCTCAGGTCGGAAGGCGTCCAACATGCTACTGAGGAAGAGCGGAGGACAAGTACAAGTAGCTCCAGAGCTAATGAAGTGGTTGGACCAAAGCCGAAAGGACGCTCAGCTGCGGAAGTTTGTGGAAGTGAAAGGAAAGTCCAATGCTGCAAAGAAAAATACTGCATAGGAACCTGGAATGTAAGATCTATGAACCTTGGTAAGCTGGATGTGGTCAAACAGGAGATGGCAAGAATAAACATTGACATCCTGGGCATCAGTGAACTAAAATGGACGGGAATGGGCGAATTCAATTCAGGCGATTACCATATCTACTATTGTGGGCAAGAAACCCGTAGAAAAAATGGAGTAGCCCTCATAGTCAACAAAAGAGTGGGGAAAGCTGTACTGGGATACAATCTCAAAAATGATAGAATGATTTCAATACGAATCCAAGGCAGACCTTTCAACATCACAGTAATCCAAGTTTATGCACCAACCACCCATGCTGAAGAGGCTGAAATTGACCAATTCTATGAAGACTTACAACACCTTCTAGAATTGATACCAAAGAAAGATGTTCTTCTCATTATAGGGACTGGAATGCTAAAGTAGGGAGTCAAGAGATAAAAGGAACAACAGGTAAGTTTGGCCTTGGAGTTCAAAATGAAGCAGGGCAAAGGCTAATAGAGTTTTGTCAAGAGAACAAGCTGGTCATCACAAACACTCTTTTCCAACAACACAAGAGGCGACTCTGCACATGGACATCACCAGATGGGCAATACCAAAATCAGATTGATTATATTCTCTGCGGCCAAAGATGGAGAAGCTCTATACAGTCAGCAAAAACAAGACCTGGAGCTGATTGTAGCTCTGATCATCAGCTTCTTATAGCAAAACTCAAGCTTAAACTGAAGAAAGTAGGAAAAACCACTGGGCTAGTCAGGTATAATCTAAACCAAATCCCTTATGAATACACAGTGGAAGTGAAGAACAGATTTAAGGAACTAGATTTGGTGGACAGAGTGCCTGAAGAACTATGGATGGAGGCTCGTGACATTGTACAGGAGGCAGCAACAAAAACCATCCCAAAGAAAAGGAAATGCAAGAAAGCAAAGTGGCTGTCCAACGAGGCCTTACAAATAGCTGAGAAGAGAAGGGAAACAAAATGCAAGGGAGATAGGGAAAGTTACAGAAAATTGAATGCTGACTTCCAAAGAATAGCAAGGAGAGAGAAGAGGGCCTTCTTAAATGAACAGTGCAAAGATATAGAGGAAAATAATAGAAAGGGGAAAACCAGAGATGTGTTCAAGAAAATTGGAGATATTAAAGGAACATTTTGTCCAAAAATGGACATGATAAAGGACAAAAATGGTAGGGACCTAACAGAAGCAGAATACATCAAGAAGAGGTGGCAAGAATACACAGAGGAATTATACCAGAAAGATCTGGATGTCCCGGACAACCCAGATAGTGTGGTTGCTGACCTGGAGCCAGACATCCTCGAGAGTGAAGTCAAGTGGGCCTTAGAAAGCATGGCTAACAACAAGGCCAGTGGAGGTGATGGCATTCCTGCTGAACTATTTAAAATCTTAAAAGATGACGCTGTTAAGGTGCTACACTCAATATGCCAGCAAGTTTGGAAAACTCAGCAGTGGCCAGAGGATTGGAAAAGATCAGTCTACATCCCAATCCCAAAGAAGGGCAGTGCCAAAGAATGCTCCAACTACCGTACAATTGCACTCATTTCACATGCTAGCAAGGTTATGCTCAAAATCCTCCAAGGTAGGCTTCAGCAGTATGTGGACCGAGAACTCCCAGAAGTACAAGCTGGATTTCGAAGGGGCAGAGGAACTAGAGACCAAATTGCTAACATGCGCTGGATTATGGAGAAAGCCAGAGAGTTCCAGAAAAACATCTACTTCTGCTTCGTTGACTACGCAAAAGCCTTTGACTGTGTGGACCACAGCAAACTATGGCAACTTCTTAAAGAAATGGGAGTGCCTGACCACCTTATCTATCTCCTGATAAATCTATATGTGGGACAGGAAGCAACAGTTAGAACTGGATATGGAACAACTGATTGGTTCAAAATTGGGAAAGGAGTACGACAAGGCTGTATATTGTCTCCCTCCTTATTTAACATATATGCAGAATACATCATGCGAAAGGCTGGACTGGAGGAATCCCAAGACGGAATTAAGATTGCCGGAAGAAATATTAACAACCTCAGATATGCAGATGCTACCTCTCTGATGGCAGAAAGTGAGAAGGAATTAAAGACCCTCTTAATGAGGGTGAAAGAGGAGAGCGCAAAAAATGGTCTGAAGCTCAACGTCAAAAAAACTAAGATCATGGCCACTGGTCCCATCACCTCCTGGCAAATAGAAGGGGAAGATATGGAGGCAGTGACAGATTTTACCTTCTTGGGCTCCATGATCACTACAGATGGTGACAGCAGCCACGAAATTAAAAGACACCTGCTTCTTCGGAGGAAAGCGATGAGAAACCTAGACAGCATCTTAAAAAGCAGAGACATCACCTTGCCAACAAAGGTCCATAGTCAAAGCTATGGTTTTTCCAGTAGCGATGTATGGAAGTGAGAGCTGGACAATAAAGAAGGTTGACCGCCGAAGAATTGATGCTTTTGAATTGTGGTGCTGGAGGAGACTCTTGAGAGTCCCCTGGACTGCAAAGAGAACAAACCTATCCATTTTGAAGGAAATCAACCCTGAGTGCTCACTGGAAGGACAGATCCTGAAGCTGAGGCTCCAATACTTTGGCCATCTCATGAGAAGAGAAGACTCCCTGGAAAAGACCCTGATGTTGGGAAAGTGTGAAGGCAAGAGGAGAAGGGGACGACAGAGGGCGAGATGGTTGGACAGTGTCATCGAAGCTCCCAACATGAATTTGACCAAACTCCGGAAGGCAGTGGAAGACAGGAAGGCTGTCTAGGTTTGTCATCGTTTTCCTCCCAAGAAGCAGGCGTCTTTTAATTTCGTGGCTGTCATGGATGGTTCTATTTACTCTTTTCTAAGTAAGATTATGTCCCTATCTCTTCTTTAGGGCAACTTAAAAATAAAGGCTTTTCAGAACCTCAGTCTTTGCTTCCCTTTCAATACCACCCCTTGCATCCTTATACAATACCTCATGCACAGCAAGATCTAAAGTCTGTCTACTTAACAAGGAACTTAAAAACATCCTTCCTCTAGAAGCTTTGTTAATGGGCGGGCTGTTTGATGGTTTCTCCTAAACATCTCTGAAAATATATAAAAGTGGATTAGTAGTCAGTTAAGTGGTACTCACTAGTAAAGCAATTCACCAGCAAATGTGCTGGATAGATAAGCAGATTAGGAAAGGATTCTGCCATTCTGCTTTAGGCTTTCTTCTAGCTTTCCCCCTCAGGTCTCCTTTGCGCTCAGCACTTAAAACACATGCCCACAAAAGAAATAAAATTCCATCTTTGCTTTGTGAAAACAAACACCCTACTTAACAAGAATATTTAGTTGCGCTAGTGCAGCCCCTGCAGGTTTCAACTGGGTTCGTAGATTGTGGTTTTATCCCTATTATTTTTGAATAATTTCTCCCCCATCAGCCATTTAGGCACTGCCTGAAATCTGACAGTAAAGCCAATAATAAGCAAGCAAAAAATGAATCAAAGCAAACAAGCTGTGTATACGGACATTGGCTGCCTTGCCTGTTTGTGTTCCCCCAGGTCTCTCCTGTCTCAAGTGTTTTAAACGGATTTATAAGTAATTGTGTTTGCCTAAGCTTTTAGGGGTGGGGAAAAATTATAGGCTTTGTTTTTTAAGCAGTGGCTGAACCTGTACCAGACTCTCTCTCCTTTTATTACTAGTAAATTCATCCACTCCTACTAAACCCATAATTATTGAAATCTCAAGAGTTATGTTTCACCTTTTACCAAAAACAGGACAAAGGAAGAATTACATGGAAGGGCCACATCTACAGGTAGAAACCTATCAAAAAGAGATACAGCTGACTCATCCAGGCTGCCATGCTATTCTTAGAGAAGGACACAAACATCACTGTAGAAAGTAAAAGCACCACTGTGCAGTAGAGTTAAGTGAAGCAAGTCCTCTTTTGTTTCTCTTATATGTCACCCTTGGTCTTTCTTTCCTTATCTGCTACTGCAGTAAGCAAAACTATCTGCATCTATGTCATGCCCAGTTTCTAAAGAAAGCAGGAAAGGAAGAGGAACAAGGTTCTGGACACTGCACTATTAGAAGAAGGCCAACAAACTAGAGCAGGTTAAGAGGAGGGCAACAAGGATGATCAGGGGACTAGAAACCTAGCCCTATGAGGAAAGACTGAAAGAACTGGACATGTTTAGCCTTGAGAAAAGGAGACAGAGGGAAAATATGATAGCACTTTTCAAATACTTGAAAGGTAGTCATACAGAGGAGAGACAGGATCTGTTCTCCATCATCCCAGAGTGCGGGACATGTAACAATGAACTGAGGTTACAGGCACCAGATTTCAGCTAAATATTAGGAAAACCCTCTTAAGCGCTACAGAAGTACAAAAATGGAACCAATTACCTCAGGAGGTAAAACAGTGTTATACTGTAATTTTAAAAATCACAACTCAAAAACCCTTTGCCCAAACATCCCCAAGTTGGGCACAGAGCAGGAGCAGACTATCTGCTACATCCATGCCAGATTTGGTGCTGATCTGAGATCCAGTTATATGTTTTTGTTTGGGGCACCCCATCTTTTGATTTTGATTGTAGGATCCTTTTTGTTGTGTTTCCGCAAAGTATATGACATGACTACTGCCGTGCCATAATAAAGTCTCCCAATGCACTGGATACATTCCCAATGCTGAGCCAGGGAACTGCTGCTGTAACCAATAAAATCATAGCCTTTTCTTTCCAAGAAATAGTGGTGTTATGCCTAGGAGGCCTGGGCCTGCTCAGCTTTAAGCCAAAAATAGCCCAGCTGGATTTTACAATCTCTCTTAACTTCTGGTGGTACTATCTATTGCTTTGCCTCAGGCAGAGCCATTACTAGGTATTCTGGCACAGTGGGACGTGGCTCTGTCTCTTGTCCACTCTAACCAGAGGCATGGGTACAAGCCTCCCATGAAAAAGGAAGAGGAGAATGCGGTAAGAAAGAGAAAATTCTGCTGGACTGAGAGAGGTGGCACTACGGCCTTATGTGGCTGTAATTAATTTTTTATTTTATTTTTTAATTTAAAATTTATTTATTTATTTCATTTTATTTTTATATCGCCCATCTGGCCAAGGCCACTCTGGGAGGTTTGCCCCATTTTCTCCTTTAGAAAGACCTTACATCATTAAAATACAATATTTAAAAGCTAGAAACAGTAAGTATATAAATATTTAAAAAATAATCAAACAAATACCACATTAAAAATAGTGAACAAATTCAATACCAAAAACACATTCAAAATAGCAAAATAACTGAATTTAAGGTGTAAGAGACAGCAACAGACTGAGTGTACAACAGAAGAGCTGCTGCATGACAAAGCATTCTACATCATCTCTCAGTTGGCCTTGCTATATGTAATCACATGGATCTGTGGTCTGCAATGTACACTCAGCTGCCAATCTGGTAAAAACGATAGGTCTGCAAAATAAGACATTCAGGCTGACAAGGGAGCATGAGTTTGACTCCTGTAATTGTACCCTGTCCAGTAAAGGAAAATAAGATGATGGCAAGATACGATTTGTTTCGGGCACAAAGCCCAAAACAAACCAGAAAATTCATGAAAAACCGCCAATTCATTGCTTTGGATCGGTTCAGGTTCATCCAAACCAGAGAACCTGAACTTTCCTGAAGCAACGGGCTTCAGCTGATCGGCAGGCCATAGGCAGACAGGGCAGGCGAGGGCTGCCCAAAGGGCTGCTGGCTGCTGTTTGTGGAAGTGGTGGTAGTGGAGTTGGCGGCGGCAGCACGTGCAGACAAGGACAAGGTAGGGAGACAATGGGGGTACTGGGAAATGGGCAGGGGGAGTGGGAAGAGGACAGGGGAGTGGAAAGGGGATGGGGGAGGCTGGGGGGACCCAAAAAAGCAGGAGGTTTGTAAATTGCCCCAAAACTTGGTTTGTTTTGGTTTGTGGTTCATCAAGGTTCATGAACATGCCCATCTCTAATGATGGAGTTATGGTAGGTGGCCACTCGCAACCCCCTATGGGTTTGGGTTTTTGTTGTTGTTGTTTTGCTTTCTTGTATCCGAAGGATATGGCTTTGTCCGGAGACCATAATGTCCTGGTGATCTTCCTTTCTCCCATGCCAGTATTTAGGAGGATACTTACCTCAGAGCAAGGCTGGAAAGGCTGCTTGTCTGGAATAATACAGCACCAACAACCCTTAAGCCAACAGGGCCATTAGTCAGACTAGCAGGGGACTGGGAAGCTGTAGTCCAAGAAAGTCTCCTTTCCCCGCCCCCACATTTAGCCTCAGAAATGAACATCTAGAGCACCAAGGATTGTAAGAGACTGAGGCTCTTGTCATCTGATACACTGGGGTCAAAAGCAAAGCTGTATTGAGTTGGCCCTCACAGACAGCAGTTCCCAGAAACTCCAGACAACTTTTTAAAAAAAAAAGACAACTAGAAAGAGAAGAAAGAAATCATACCTTATTAGAATGGATGACCTGCCCTCTAATTCTGCCTGTGGTGTTGTTTTGTGGGCCTCAATATCAACGATCTTTCAAAAACACCAAATGGTTCATTCTTGACATTAATCCCATTTAAAGCAAACCACTAAGAAAAACTATGAGGACTATTAAATAGCCATGCATTACAATTATACATAGATCATGAAGCTGTCAGAAGAAACATTTTTGGTCTTTAATTTGCTGCCATTTGTCTCTTTGCTAGTATTAATATCTTTAAAACAGTAGGAAAACTGTGTTTGCCTTCCTATTTCATTCTGTTTGGCTTAAATATATTAGACAGAGCTATTATGGTCTAAGATTAAATGTGGAAGTAGAAAACATTTCAAATCTCAGCTGCTTGTGGCTTTTACTGGGACAAGTGGCAGTCCCCATCTTTCAGCACCAATTCTTTCTTCTAAGGTTCCTTTTTAAATAAAGAGTAATAGTTAACATCTACAGTTGTAATCAAAATTATTCAACCCCCATTGTAAATCAGGCTTATTGTCAAAATGTACACACTTTCAGCTGTTTGCAATGAACAAATTAAACAAAAGCAATTGAAATAGCTCAACACAACAAATGTTTCAAGTGGTTTCCCCAAATTCAACTGAAAATGCAACTTTTAATGAATTCTGCAGTCTCAAAATTATTCAACCCCTTCATGGCAAGCATCTTTAGTACTTAGTAGAGTCCCCCTTTTTCTGTCATGACCTGCTACAAACGAGATGCATAGCCAGACACCAGCTTCTGGCAGCGTTCCTGAGGAATCTTAGCCCATTCCTCATGATCAATGGCCTCCAGTTCAGTAATATTGTTCGGTTTGCATGCTGCAACTGCCCCTTCAAATCCCACCAGAGATTCTCTATGGGGTTCAAGTCAGGTGACTGTGATGGCCACTGTAGAATTCTCCAGGACTTCTTCTGCAACCAAACCTTGGTGGAATTTGAGGTATGTTTGGGATCATTGTCCTGTTGGAAGGTCGAATGATGGCCAAGCTTCAGCTTCCTCACAGACAGCATGACATTTTCTCCTAGGATTTCCTGATACTTCAATGAATCCATCTTGCCTTCCACACACTGCAGGGCTCTAGTGCCCAAGCCCCAGAGCATCACCGAGCCACCACCATGCTCAACTGTAAGCAGAGTGTTCTTCTCAGTGTATGCTTCATTCTTTTTCCTCCAGACATACTGCTGATCCATCAGGCCGAAAAGTTCTAGTTTTGTTTCACTGCTCCACAGAACAGAATCCCAAAACTTCTGTAGCTTATTTATATGATTTTGAGCACACTGGAGCTAACTTTTCCTGTGCTTTGGGGTCAGTAGTGGTGTATGGCATGGATACCTTCTGCGTTTAGTACATGCTTCACTGTGCAAACCGAAAGCCTATTGCCACCAAGTCTTGCTGCAGGGTTTTTGCAGTCACTCGAGGGTTTTTCTTAACCTGCCTTCTCAGAAATCTAGTTACAGCCGTTGATAGTTTCCTTTTTCTGCCCCATCAAGGTAGTCTAACTACTGTTCCTTTAACTCTGAACTTGCGAACTATGCTTCCAACCATGTCTCTTGGAACATTCAGTGCCTTCGCTATATTTTTGAGTGATGATCTCTTCTCTTAACTTTTTAGACCATCCTTTTGATTTAGCTATGTTTCTAACATGCAGTCAAACATGACACTCACCAAACCCTAGCCAGTTTAGGTATTTCATGTGTTCCACCTCAAGCACACCTGGTGCAACTAATGAAGCCCTTGATTCGTTGCATCAGGTGTGCTTGAGACAACACTTGTTTTGCATATTTGTGCTGTTGTGAGGGGATTCTATTTAGAGGGTTGAATGATTTTGAGACTGCAGAATTCATTAAAAGTTGTGTTTCCAATTGAATTTGGGAAAATCACTTGAATGATTATTGTCTGATTTGTTCATTGCAAAAAGCTGAAAGTCTGTAAATTTTGACAATAAGCCTGATTTGCAATTGGGGGGGGGGGATTTTGATCACAACTGTATATAGCACTTCTAAGAGAGTTATGTTGTCAGGCTGATCATGCCTGGTCCTACCAGACAGAGTTACTTTAATGGGTGTGATTTCTCTTAAAGCGACCCTTCCATCTACCAGGGAATCACTCCAACCCCATCATCAAAAAGATCCAGCCGGGAAACAGATCAGGGATGCATTTCACTGGACATCATGTTATCAGCAGGAAATAGATTACATTAGACCGTTCCAGAAGTGCCCCAAATTGCAATCTATTCCTCCCAGTGGTTATGCCTAGTATATTACAGCAGTTGCAGGTTATATCATATTACCTTTGTTCTCCTTTGGCTGTTGGAAGACTGAGTCTGCAAGCTGCCATCTGAAAGCAATGTAGGCTGATCTCCTGCATACACCAAGCAGTGAGTAAGAGCAAAAGGTGAGGTCTACATCTGAGCTGATAAGTATAGGATTGCACTACACAGGAGTTTGTGGAAAAGTGAGTGGAGGAAGCTGCCTTACAGCAGATCTAACTTTTTGTCCATCTTGCCCCATCTCCTATGACTAGCAGTGGTCCCCAGTGTGCTATGCAGATATCATTCTCCTTACCTGCTGGCAGTTTCTATGGAAGGAGCTACCTTTTTTTCAATTGCAAATGCAGTGCTGCTGCAACCAATAAAGTTGTGATCTTTTCCTTCCAAAGAATGGTTGATTGTCATTGTGTTGAGCACCATACTGGGTCTTTTAGAAGAGAAAAATTGCATGCAGATTAAAATTATATATATAATTACTATTTATTTATTTATTTATTTATTTATTTGCCATTCTTCTCTTCAAAGAGACACAGAACAATATGATACCAATAAGATACACCATATAAATGATAAAATACGATAAAACCTTAAAACTCTTGGCAGAATGTGAAATTTTGTGGCTTAAAAACCTCTAACTATGCAGTGGGAAAAGTTCAGTCAGGGACCTACAGAGCAGAATTAGCTTCAAATCTCCCCAGAGTAAACCATTCCTGATTGTTTTGTTCTCCTCAGCTGGCAATTACTGTCTCAATAATTCACCCAAAGACACTGGTAAGAGAAAGAATAAAATGCCCATTTACTCACAGTTCAGAACAGATCAAAAACAACATATTATAGAAAAATAATGACTTTTTTACATGAACAGAGCTTACCTGATTCATAGTGCCATGATTAATTACATGACTAACAGAGCACTGACTCTAACTGACTACATGACTGGCTCGCTGCACAGTTAACCCTAGGTGCCACCCCGTTTTTCCCTTTTTTATTTGTTATTTTATTCTTTATTATTATTTACTTTCATTTTGTTTTTAACTATAATGCTTGCACAGATTAACATGCCTTATTTCTTCTACAACTCTAACTGACCCCTGACTGAAAAAGAGCAGGAAAAGGACTCGTGAGTAGAGAAAAATGGCTCTCTTCAAAATCTGAGGCAGAGAGGGAGCAGTTAGTTGCTGCTGGATTGATTGATTGTCATTCCAGCCTAGAAAGGTCCCTCCCAGCCAAAACCTCTTAAAGGCACCATACAAAGGTTGCAATAATTCCAACAGCAACAACATAAACATTAGCATATTTAAAAACATCTTAGTTTCTGAAGGCCTGCCAAAACAACTACACCTTACATCTCTACCTGAATCCCTGTAGGGATGTCATACTTTGCAGGAACTCAGGAAGAGGGTTTCTGGGAGTTGCAGTCCAAGAACACCTGGGCTACCCAAGGTTGGGAACCACTGGTGTTCTGGAGTAGCTCCGCTTTCTGTTTTTCAACAACCTTACAAAAAAAGAAAAAAGGTTGTGGCTAGGCCAATACCTAGACACTTGCCTCCAAGTCCTAACCATTGCAGATTTCCTTCATAGAGGATTTATAACTGCCATTTTCAAGGCCTCTGGGAAGACACCATCTGACCATGAAGTGTTCCTTATGGTCAGCAGAAAGTCTCTTACTTTTTCTAAATAGGCCTTAACTAGAGATGGGAGTATTCATATTCGTATACGAATACAAATACCCCCATCTCTAGCCTTAACCAATCATGATAGACAAGGATCCAGACCAAAGGGAAAGCAAACTGAATCTATCCATAGAACAATGGCAAGATGGCACCTCTAAAGCCTCTACTTCTAGAAATTACTTTTAGATTGAAATCCAAAGCAGTGAGATCAAAAAAAGTTAGCAAATGTATCAGCACATTGCTGATACTCTTCAATAGGCCACACATTACTTGATCTTAAAGTTGTAAGTTCCTCCACAACTTTAAATAGTTCTCTTGAACCATCAGGGACCCTTGCTATGCTGCCTGTGTGATGTGTTCTTTTAGCAGCTGCAACTGCTTTTGAATAGGCACGCATAAATTTTCTATATTGATCTTTAACTGCAACGGACTGAGTTTTCCTCCACTTTCACTCTAGGTGCCTACCAAACCTTTTCACCTCACCCAGTTCCTCATTAAACCAAGGAGTTGACTTCCTTTCTCTCAGTCAGAGAGCCGGATTAGGATTAAAGCCTCCCTACCTACGCATTCCTGTGCTTGCTTTAAAGCTCATTTTCAGAGTTTATGGCTGTGATCTGCTTGGAACTAAGAGAATACTTGACTCATTTTCTTAGTCACTATACTACACTAGTTCACGGATAGTATAGTTCATTATATCAGACTATTCTATGCTATATGATAGATTGCTATCTAAACCCCTTTAAAAGGGGTAGAGATATGCACTTGAATGTGGAGAATCATTAAGAGCTGGATAGGAAATTATACCTGATCGACCTTTGTATGTAAGGAATCATACCTGAGAAAGCTGACAAGGGATGGTTTGGGCAGTCCTCCATTACCCAACTGAGTGTTGCAACGGTACTCCCAGCAGGACACAGGAGGAGGAAACCTGTTTAGTACAGAGTGGGAATCTATTTTACTTTTCTGACCAACCTGAGATAATAAGTAATAATCTATGTTCCAGAAGACATGGCTGGCAAGCATGAAGGGAGTATATTCCTGCTCTATATGGGTCTCTCAGTATCCTGGATGAAACCACAGGTCCGAAGCATTTATGTCCAAAACATCAATATAGAAGGCCACAACAGTGCACAACACTCTCCAGGCAGCTGTAATGGCAGAGTGATGGCATTTTCCTTCTCTACTGTTTTGCAGACATCAGGCTACATCATCCATCCCAAGGACAGAATTTGGCCTCTTATTCAACGTCTGCTCCAAATTTTTCTGCACCTAATTGGGTGCTGTTTTAGCTTCAGAATATCATCAATTTCCACCTCTGTGGAGTCTTCAGCTCACATCAATGTTTCCTTGGGCTAGTTTTTTTTTAAATAACTACTTCTAATGCAAGGTGCATTCCATTTCTGAACGGTGGCAACATTCCAGAAAAATGACACTAGTTTGCATTTATCATTACCAAGGAGACCAGACCTCTTACCTAATGACCATGCCATTCTACCAGACACGAACCAAATGAATGCAAACATTCTCAGGAGAGAATGTTATTGTATTGCTCAGCTCTCTAATTAACAGCAAGACCTGGTTTTGATTAATAAAAGACATCCTGAGTCCACACTAGGGAATTCTGGAAACACCTGGACCTATAAAATGGCTTCCAACAAGAATGTTTTGTAGGGCTTTTCCCCCCCTGAATGAGAAGCTTTGCCTAAACAGACAGGTAAGATGAATAAACTCCAGAACAATGTTGAACCTGCCCTTGTGTGGAATCTCTGCAAATGCAACGAACAGCTGAATCTACTCAGGCAGGGATAGCCCCTTGTTTGGGTCAGAACAGCATATGTTGTCACTTCAAGCTCTGTATTTTCAAAAATGCAAATATTGCTTTGTCTTGTTATTCAGCTGCCTAGCACAGATCTTCCCAGGAGAAAGTAATGGTGGAAAACTTCCCTGGCACTTTTGACTCTTGGGCATATGGAGAAAGAAGCAACATTTCTCCAGAAATACCTTGAAAACACCAGATGTTTAAATACAAGGTTTTATAAACAAGGAGCTCTGTCTGTCTATTTTGAGAGACAATCTGTATGTGGCACATCACAGATGTGTTCTGTATAGCAAACAGAGGGATTGCAATTTGCAAAATTTCTTAGGGAAAAAAGACATACCCAATGAAACTGTGGTTAGAATTCATAATCCTACCAACTACCATGGGCCCCTCCCCCACATTTCCCTACAGTTTCTACTTAATATGTTCGGTCCGCTGGCAAGCCTTTTCGCCGGTGCAGACCGCCATTATCTTCCTCCCTGGATTCAGCGAGACTCAGTGACCTCGTGAAAGCAACCTAGGAAGGGTGGGGAGGAATGGGTTATTTAAGGGAGGCTCCTCCCTATGCTTGTCCTCTTCGCTTCTGGCTTCAGAGGACGATGGAGCTCGCAGTTTGGTTTCTTTTTCAAACTGCGTCATCGGCTTGGAGGCTCGATCAGAGAATGGGGGGTTGCATCAACACACACCCCCATGGTTTGGACTCGGTTTCACTGACCCCGCTTTGGGATCAGACGGCACTTTTAATTCTTGAATTCATTTAGGAGTGTGTGTGTTTTTTAAAGGAGAGGGTAGCGCGGGGAAGGTGCGGCTGCAGGCTGAGCTGCCTGCGGCTGGCTCAGACGCCGTGCAACGGTCCAGGGAACCTTTAATTTAATTTGGCTCGGACAGTTAATATATAACATCATTCCTGCTCTGGCTCATTGATTTTGGGAAGGGTTCGGGGGCCTAGGCCGGGCTCTGAAGGGCATCCGTCCCCCCCACCCCACCCCCACCTATCCCCATTCACCTTGAAAATTTTCTGTTGATTGGTTATATATATTTATCCTCTCATTATTTTGATATTACGCATATAGATAACTATATAGGTGGTATAATTTGGGCCAATTTGTTGAGTTTGCAGTATATTTTTTGCAGTTACAGTTATAGAATGTTTGGTTAGGGTATTATATATTCATTAAATTGATTAATTAATAATTACAAGTGAGTGTCCATTGAATTGACTTTTTATCTGGGTTTAGAATTTTGTTAGGATTTTTCAAATTATTAATCTTATCCCTATTGTATATTATATGTTTTTTGATTAAAGTAATAATATTATAATACAAAATAAATAAATAAACAAATATATATATATATATATATATATATATAAAGAGATAAATCAATCAATCAATCAATATATAATATTTAATAAAATAATTACTAATATTAATACATAATAATTATTATTAATAAGAATACATTAATAAATATTATTTTTTTAAAAAAAAAGGAAAAAAGAGAAAGAGAAAGGAAACTTAATAGTAACCTTTTCCAGTATTATATTGGAACGGGGTTCAAGTGTTCTACTTTTGAGTAGTATATTTATCTTGCGCTGTTAAAATTGCCCCTGTGAAAGGCCAGGACAATAAAAAAGGTAAGCAGCCAGCCAAGAAGTGAGCTGCTCCCCAACTTTCACCCCCTCAATCATCTTCAGATGAGGAGGCGTTGCCAATATGGCAGCAGCTTCAAGAAAAGATTTCAGCCTTAGAGGCTGAATGGGCAGAAGAAAGGGTGGCGCAGCACAGCGAACCCCGACCGCATCGATCAAGCAGAAATTCTAAAAGTCATAAAAAGGCTAAGCTTAAGGCTATGGCCGAAAATTTAATGTCATGTTTTGCCACCTTAGAGAATGAAAGACAGGCCTCACGGTCGTATGGAAGGGAGCCGGAAGCTGCACTGGCAACCCCTCAACGTCAAGAGGATGAGGAGGACCGTGGTTCAAGTGTGACAGACATGGAAAGGCCCACTGCAAGACGGCGAGGTCGCCAGGTTGACAGAGAGGAGGCAGCATCCGATGATCGGTTTGGCGGGGATGAGCAGGAAGCACCACCTCCCATACTGGCATGTGAGTTGATAGCTACGCCTGACACTACCAACACAGTTCCAGTTTGGCCTTAGCAGGGCAGTGGCCAGACTAGCTGGCCATTCTACTCAACACCTGACATGCAGGGATATAGGTCGGCAGCTGGTTCATGGCCCGGTACGAGCACATCAACAGGCAATTGGGTTGCCCCATACTCTCAAGCTCCATTCCCTCCAGTTTTTGGGTCAATGCCTGGAGTTGGGGTCTGGCTTTATCCATCGGTGCCGGACACAGGTTATAATTCGGTGCCACTTAAGGCCCTGCCTTTTGGAGATCACGCCCTACCATTGGGTGATCACCTAACTCCAGCAACTAAAGAAAAGATCTGAAAAGGTAAATATGTAGATTTGTTTGATCTACTCAATAGAGAAGTAGACAAAAAGGATTTGGATAAGGAAGATGACAGAGAGAAGGAAAAGCGTAGGAGGCGCAAGTCTGAGAGAACTTGGGCAAATTGATTGCCCGGGTTTTTGATTTATGCCTGTGTAGTGGTGAAAGTTCAGCCATGGAGGGCTCAATCACTTTTCCAATACTTAGACATAATTTATAGAGCATATGTAGACTTTGCGGGACAGGCATGGCTTTTGTATGATGAATCATTCCGTATGCGGAGTGCGATTAATCCAAACTTATGTTGGGATGAGCCGCAGCCTGGCCTCTGGCTGCAGTTCATGACACCTGCTAGGCCAAACCTGGGTGACAGGTTTGACAGCGGACACCTTATCAAGAGACCGGGCTTGTTGCAGAATCCCCGTGGGAGCATGGCGCAGGCGGTTCAACCCCGCTTCCTATGTTGGGATTACAATGCTAAGGGCACATGCACGTGCAAGCCATGCCGTTTTCAGCACGAGTGTTCAGTTTGCGGGGGTCAGCACCCCAGCACATCATGTTTTAGAGCTAGAGCCCAGAGAGGTAACAATAAGGACATTGGAGGGAACAAAAAGTCAGGCGGCGGAGGGGGCTCCATTAACAAAGGGCCCCAGTCCAATTAAAGTCTCTGTATTGGAGGCATGATTACTGGATTATCCGAAGGAGGTGGATGCGCAGTATTTGCTAGAAGGATTAAAGTACGGGTTTAGAATCCCGGCACTAGGCGAGCGTAAGGCCTTTTTTGCAAGGAATTTAAAGTCGGTGCAAGGAATGGAGTGCATTGTCAAGGCAAAAATTAGAAGGAAGTTGCAGAAGGTAGAGTATTGGGGCCTTACCAGCACCCCCTGTTGGAGAACCTACGGGTATCTCCTGGGATAGTTGAGTATTTGTAGCTGTGGGATCAGATTTTTGTCCTTTTCGGGAGATTGGGTGATTACGGTGATACTATCCCACACACTACACCAGAACACAGAGTTCTAACTCCTGTCCTCTGAAGATGCTGGCCACAGAAACTGGCAAAACGTTAGGAAGAAAAACCTCCAGAACACAGCCAAACAACCCAAAAAACCTACAACAACCAACTTAAATGTTTTGTGGAGTAGCCAAAGTTGCCCCAAGTGCACAGGAAGCAGGCTTTCCAGAGTTTTCCACATTGAGCAGCAGCCATGAAATCACAAGCCCCAGCAGCAACCATGCTGCTAAGTCAATCTATGAAATCAGACCTGCATCACCAAACATGAAATGAAATACATAGAATTGCTGCTTTTTGTACTTATTTGAGGTGATGAAAAGCAAGTCAGAGAGCAGGACAATTATAGGACACCTCTGACTTGCTGACATGGGCTGGATATACATTCCACCTGAGTAATCAATGTAAGGGTGATTTCTTTCCTGGTCACATTGCTTTTATTTACAGCCTAGGTGATTAAATCTATAGGCCCCTAGGCACTGACGTTACGTGAGCTGCCTAATTGCTCGCATAAAGGGAGGCAAAGAAGTCTTTGTGTTTGAATGATAGAGCACCATATCATTCATGGCAAAAAAAAAAAACCAACCACATTTGGGTGACCTTGAGAGTCCTCCTGCCAGGAGACCCTGCAGAAGGAATTGGCTGCCAAGCCCCTCACCATTTGGCAGCACAGGTGCTGTTTATAATGCCGAGTCCTCTGCAGCTTTCTGGAATGCTCTTCTTCTCACACGGCAAGCCTGTGCATGTGCTCCTGCGCTACGTTTACAATCGGAGCAAGATGTGCTAAATCTGTCAGTGTCTGTCTCTGAATCGGCTACAACTGCTGTCTCCTGGCAAATGCTGATACCCGATGCCTCAATGGAAGCCTCTGTGAAGCAGGCACTTGTCTGCTCCACCCAGCTCAGATTTCGAGCATTGATGAGATCTGAAATGGGCTCTCGCAGGAACGACAAGAATTATTATATTACTAGAGACAGCAGTCTCTGCTGATTGCAGGCTCCAGAGGATGGATCTATAAAAGAATCAATCGGTAAATTGTCCCATTTTGCCCCATAAACAATGTCCCACAACCATTTCCAGAAAACATTCTGTAAACCAGGCAGACTTTCATATACCTAGCACCACAGATTTCCATGAAATGGGGGTGGAAAAAACCTAAGCTAAAGAATTCATCTTCAAATACTCTTGTTGTGACTCATATTCTCCTAAAAAAAGAAGCAGATTGAAACTGCAAGGCATCTGATGTTTGTTGCTGGATGATTCCCTCTTTCCATAGCTATCAAGCACCGTTTTTATCTCTTTTTGTCATTTTCTTTGCCAAGCAAAGAACGTTAATACAGCCCCTTGGAGGCAAGCAAGGCTTATAAAAAGGCACTTTCTTGTTTTTTTTCCTAGAGTTTGTGCTCAATCAGTAAAATGGAAAGGAAATAAAAATGAGAAAGGGAAGGTATAAACCCAGCAGATTAACTTTTGTTTCAAGAATCTTCTTCGTATATGACTGCTTTAGCTTCCCATCTTAGTGTTGCAGAAGCAGCCCGGGGAACTGATTATCTCTGCGAGACATATACATTAATTAAGATATACTGTATCTTCCTCATATGAAGCATGCTTCTAGTCGCCAGTGCCCGTGCGTGCCTTCTTCCAGAAAATAAAAGCCATTCTTGTAAAAGCAGAGGCATTTTTAAAGCAATAGAGAGGAGGTGACTGCAGCAGCTGGCTGCTGTTGACGCAAAATACCAGAGGCTTGCAAACATTTCTGATCCATGTATTTGTTCTTGTTTCAGAACAGGAAATTATCGTGTCAGGTATTGCCATCGCTTTCTGCATGACCAACAGGTCAAGAGAGCCATTAGCTAAAAGGTACAAATACGTGATAAAGACAATTTATTAAACCTATCTTTTTTTAAAAAAAAAAGTCCTTGAGCAATGCTCTGGAGTTGTCTGAAGACGTTAATGTCTAGCTGTGTTCCTCACCATCTTTTCCAGGAGTGGAAGACTCAGTGGAACGGCTCATAATTAGCTGTGTAAATGCACAGAGATTTTTCTATCATGGATTTATTTAGAGAAATAAAAGCTGGGAAATTTAAAAAAAAACCTTGAAAGATAATAAAATGGAGCAGAGGTAGTGCTATCATTCTGACTATGATGTGCCAATCTGTCACTTGTGTTGGGAAATAAATCCATAGTCTTATTTAATTCTTAACGTATAAATCTTCCATTCAGGTATTTCACATTGAACATTTTCTTGGAAGTCTTTTTTAAAAAAAACAGCAACGACAACACTATGATGATCTAGAGCACCACAAGAATGCATTACAAAGATGTCCTCAAAGGAATTTAGCAATGTTACTTTTTTATATATATCAGACAAGTCCTCTCAATCTCTTGAGTTTTGATTGACCTGCTTGCTTATGTTGAAATCAGAATGAGACTGTAGGCATATAGAAGCTTGCCTTTTATTGAGTCAGATCACTGGTCCATTCTTCTTCATTTGTGTTGGAAACAATCTAGTGGTGATTCTGGAGTGGAAGGATCAGTTGAAAGGGTGCTGTTGTTGTTCAGGGGATGCCTAAATATGCTCACACTCCTCACATTCTTCAGGACAGCTCTTTCCATGCCCTCCATTTGTCCACTGGACATACAGTACTGTCTGCTCTCACAAGCAGCAGCTCTCCAGGGTTTCAGCCACTATTTCATGTCTTACCCAGAGAAGCCAAAGATTGACCCTAGAAGCTGCTGCATGAAAATTATAGAATCATAGAATATTGGGATTGGAAGGGGCCTATAAATACCATTAACTCCATCCCTAGCTCAGTGCAGGAATCCAAATTAAGGTATATCAGCCTGATGGCAGTCTAGCTTTCTCTTGAATGCTCCAGCACTTGAGAGCTCATCATACCCTGAAATAATTGGTTCCATTGTTGTATAGTTCCATACGAAACAGCTGAAGTAAAATTTATATGCATGATGGACACACATAAAAATGCACTGAATATAAGCTTAGGTTTCTTAATCCAAGGCTTCAGGAGTTAACCTCGAGGCAAAACCCGGAGCCGGAGTCCCGGAGGCAGTTCGTGTCGTTCTGGCAACTCCTGCGACGTCGCTGGAACCAGTTGTATTGGCTCTTGCCTTTCCACTGGACTATCTCAGTGACGTGGAGAGGGGGGATTTGCTGCTTGGGTAACAGCCTATCCTCCATATTATTTTACCCAGGCTTCGTGCTCTGGAGAGGACACTCCAGCTTCGCATACAGCGTCGAAACAACACGGGAAGTAGCAGTTACCGGTTATAAGTCTTTGCTCAATTGGCGTAGAGCATGACGCCAGGGGCTACTTCTGATGGTGGGAGAGGTCATTGCACCTCACTAGGTAGATACCGCCCGCCTTAAGCTGGGCAGCCCCCAGCCAGTAAGGTGCTACCTCGCCACGGTCTGTTAACCTCACGGGGTGCGTGGGGTTTAGGGTAAAAGCCGATAAGCAGATCGATAACCCTGCACCATGCAACAATCATAAGAAAACTTCTGCCCTAAAGCTGGGCACCTGGAATGTACGGACAATGACCCCTGGCTTTTCTGACCACGGCTTTTCTGACGACCTGAAGGAAATAGACGATGTGCGCAAGACAGCTGTCATCGACATGGAACTGAGTAGACTGCAGATGGACATTGTTGCCCTGCAAGAGATGAGATTGCCAGACTCGGGATCTGTCAAAGAAAAAAACTTCTCATTCTTCTGGCAGGGAAAACCATTGAATGAGACCAGGGAATATGGTGTTGGCTTTGCAGTCAGAAATACTCTTCTGAGATCCATTGTTCCACCTACTGTGGGGAGTGAAAGAATCCTGTCTCTGCAGCTCCACTCATCAGCGGGACCGGTAACCCTCATTAGTGCATATGCACCAACACTGTCATCCACTACAGAAGTGAAAGATAAATTCTACGACGATCTGGCAGCTACTATCAAAAAAGTCCCTGAAAGAGAGGCACTGTTCATTCTTGGAGACTTTAACGCTAGAGTTGGTGCTGATCACAATTCTTGGCCCACTTGTCTAGGCCGTTTTGGCATTGGAAAGATGAACGAAAATGGCCAACGCTTGCTGGAGTTTTGCTGTTATTATGGTCTTTGCGTCAGCAACACATTCTTTAATACGAAGCCTCAACACAGAGTTTCCTGGAGACATCCAAGATCCAAGCATTGGCATCAGCTCGATTTGATCCTCACTAGACGTTCTAGCCTTCCTAGTATTACGATCACACGCAGCTACCAGAGTGCTGATTGCGATACTGATCACTCCCTGGTGTGTAGTAGAGTAAAACTGCGAACAAAGAGATTATATCACACGAAAAAGGAAGGAAGACCACGTATTGACATCAGGAAGACTTGCGATCAAAGAAAAGTGGAGGAATTTGCCCAAGCGCTTGAGGAAACCCTTCCAGGCCCGGCTGATGCAAATGCACCTGAACGATGGGAACATTTTAAGAACGCTGTGTATAACACCGCCTTGTCCACATTTGGCAAGAAGACCAAAAAGACGGCCGACTGGTTCGAAGCCCATTCGGAGGAGTTGATGCCAGCCATCGAGGATAAGAGGAGAGCTCTAGCAGCATACAAAGCCTGTCCTAGTGAGTACAACTTGCAAGCTCTTCGAGCTGCTCGTAGCCAAGTCCAACAGGCTGCCAGGAGATGTTCCAACGATTATTGGCTTCAGCTCTGCTCTCAGATACAGATAGCAGCGGACACAGGTAACATCAAAGGAATGTATGACGGTATCAGGCAGGCTTTAGGTCCAATACAGAAGAAATCTGCTCCCTTGAAGTCTGCTACAGGCGTGATCATCCAGGACCGAGCACAGCAGATGGACCGCTGGGTGCAACACTACTCTGAGCTGTATTCCAGAGAGAATGTAGTAACCGAAGAAGCATTAAATAACATTGAGTGCCTGCCTGTCTTGGAAGAGTTGGACAGCGAACCAACCTTAGCAGAAATAAAAGCGGCCTTGGATTCCCTCGCCTCTGGCAAGGCACCTGGAAAGGATAACATCCCTGTTGAAGTGCTGAAGTGCTGTAAAGAGACCATCACTACCGAGCTGTATGAAATCTTTTGTCTTTGCTGGAGGGAAGGTGGAGTACCACAGGACATGAAGGATGCAAACATCGTCACATTGTACAAGAACAAAGGAGACAGGGGCGACTGCAATAACTACCGTGGCATCTCTCTTCTCAGCGTTGTAGGGAAGCTGCTTGCCCGTGTTGTGCTGAAGAGGCTCCAGGTGCTCGCAGACAGAGTCTATCCAGAATCACAGTGTGGATTTCGAGCTAATAGATCCACCACTGACATAGTATTCTCCCTCAGACAGTTGCAGGAGAAATGCAGGGAACAACAACAGCCACTCTTTGTCGCCTTCATAGATCTCACAAAGGCCTTTGATTTGGTTAGCAGGGATGGCCTTTTTAAAATCCTTCCCAAGATTGGATGTCCACCTCGACTCCTTAAAATCATCAGGTCCTTCCATGAGGGAATGAAAAGCACTGTAGTTTTTGATGATTCAACATCAGATCCCTTTGACATCCGAAGCGGAGTGAAACAGGGCTGTGTCCTCGCACCAACCCTTTTTGGGATCTTTTTTGCTGTCATGCTGAAGCACGCCTTTGGAACTGCAACAGAAGGTGTCTATCTCCGGACTAGATCAGACGGAAAGCTCTTTAATCTCTCTAGATTGAGAGCGAAGACCAAAGTCCAGCTGAAATGCATGCGGGATTTCCTCTTCGCCGATGATGCAGCCATTGTTGCCCACTCTGCTCAAGACCTCCAACAACTCATGAATTGTTTTAGCAAGGCCTGCCAAGACTTTGGACTAACAATCAGCCTGAAGAAAACACAAGTCATGGGCCAGGGCATGGACTCACCTCCCTCTATTACCATCTCCACACAAGAATTGGAGGTTGTTCATGACTTTGTGTACCTTGGCTCAACGATCTCTGACACTCTCTCTCTAGATGTCGAGCTGGATAAACGCATTGGCAAAGCAGCTACCATGTTCTCTAGACTCACGAAGAGAGTATGGCTCAATAAGAAGCTGACGACATATACCAAGATCCAGGTATATAGAGCCTGCGTCCTGAGCACACTCCTGTACTGCAGTGAGTCCTGGACCCTTTGTGCACGGCAGGAGAGGAAACTGAACACCTTCCATATGCGTTGCCTCCGACGCATTTTTGGTATCACCTGGCAGGACAAAGTTCCAAATAGAGTAGTTCTAGAACGAGCTGGAATCTTTAGCATGTATACATTACTGAAACAGCGACGTCTACGTTGGCTTGGGCATGTCGTGAGAATGGCTGATGGTCGGATTCCAAAAGATCTCCTGTATGGAGAATTAGTGCAGGGAAATCGCCCCAGAGGGAGACCACAGCTGCGATACAAGGACATCTGCAAGCGGGATCTGAAGGCCTTAGGAATGGACCTCAACAGATGGGAAACCCTGACATCTGAGCGTTCAGCCTGGAGGCAGGCATTGCATCATGGCCTCTCCCATTTTGAAGAGACCCTTGTCCAGCAGACCGAGGCAAAGAGGCAGTCACGGAAGCAGCAAAATCAGGGAGCTGGACAGGGGACAGATTGTATTTGTCTTCAGTGTGGAAGGGATTGTCACTCTCGAATTGGCCTTCTCAGCCACACTAGACGCTGTTCCAAGTCCTCCATACAGAGCACGTTACCATAGTCTTTCGAGACTGAAGGATGCCTAATACTTCTTAATCCATTACCAAATGTAATATTTCTGCTGTTATCTACTGCCACTATTATTTTCTTCATAACTACCAAGCCCATCTCTCATCACAAGGCTCAAAGTTAAAATATTGTAGGGAATGTGTCAATATTCCCTACATTAATATGTGTGATTCCTCTGCTATCTTCTTTCACATTTACTTTTATATATTCTTTAATGTAATCCCCAGTCTTCAAAGAAAAAAAAAATCCCACACGACCCTCTATCTTCTCTCATCTTTGCTCAGGCCTGGTGCCGGTTTTCTGTCTCCTGGAGGATAGTTTAAAACAAAATTGGTCATAAGTTACTTCATGTAGATGTACCATACCAAGAACCAATGAATGTTTAAAATGTTTTACTTGTTAAACTGACATTTCATTCAACATTTAATTCTGTTTCCATGTCTGATGAAGTGGACGTGTCTACGAAAGCTTACATTAAAATATAATAGTCTTTAAGGTGCCACTTGTTTTTGTCTTGTTTTGTTTTGTTTCTTTGGATTTTGCCTGAGACGTTTCTCCTGATACTTAACCAAAATGTGGCTTCCTGTAACTTGAGCCCCTTATTATGAATCCTGCACTTTGGAATGACTGAAAACAGATCCTGCCCCCTTCTCTGTATGACAATCTTTCAAGCATTTGTAGAGTACTGTCATATCTCTCCTCCGCCTTCTTTTCTCAAGGCTAAACATGTCCAGTTCTTTCAGTCTTTCTTCACAAGGCTTTGTTTCCAGTTCCCTGATTATCCCTGCTGCCTTCATTGAAACCTGTTTCAATTCGTCTGCATCCTACTTCAGATAAATCCTAACCAGTGCCAAATAGGGGAGAACTAGTACTTCATGTCATTTGGAAACTGCACTTCTGTTTATGCAACCTAAAACAGTATTCCCCTTTTTTCCAGCCATATCATACTGTGGACTAAGATTCAGTTTGTGATTTAGAATAATTCCAAGATTCTTCTCACATGTAGTATTGCTGTGCCAAGTAGCTCCCATCTTGTAACTGTGGCTAGGGCAGAATCCAGAGGTAGAAAACATCCATAGTGGTTGTTGCAGAGCTTTGAATTTTGGTTAAATTCTTATAGCTATGCAGCAGAAGTGAAGAGATTCACAGAGCAGAGTCTCAAGTTTCCCAGAGTAATTCACCCCCCTTTCTCATTAACTAGCACATACAGTCTCAATAACTCACTTTGAGATATTAGTAAGAGAATAAAAAGCTTCATTGTTGTTGTTGTTTAGTCGTTAAGTCGTTCCGACTCTTTGTGACCCCATGGACCAGAGCACGCCAGGCCCTCCTGTCTTCCACTGCCTCCCGGAGTTGGGTCAAATTCATGTTGGTAGCTTCGATGACACTGTCCAACCATCTCGTCCTCTGTCGTCCCCTTCTCCTCTTGCCCTCACACTTTCCCAACATCAGGGTCTTTTCCAGGGAGTCCTCTCTTCTCATGAGATGGCCAAAGTATTGGAGCCTCAGCTTCAGGATCTGTCCTTCCAGTGAGCACTCAGGGTTGATTTCTTTCAAAATGGATAGGTTTGTTCTCTTTGCAGTCCATGGGACTCTCAGGAGTCTCCTCCAGCACCACAATTCAAAAGCATCAATTCTTCGGCGGTCAGCCTTCTTTATGGTCCAGTTCTCACTTCATTACTTACTTACAAATAGCAAACTGACAAACACGACTACTTTTCAACAACAGACTTGAGAGGGAAAAAGCTCTCAGCAGAGAGGTGGGGCTCTCTTTGAAATCAGAAGCAGGGAAGGAACAATTGGTTAGTGCTAAGTAGATTGACAGTCACCCCAGCCCAGAACAGTCCCTCCCAGCTAAATCTACTAAAGGCAGCATGTGAGGTTGCAAAAACAATAGTGGCAACTGGAGCAGGATGTAGGGCCGAGATGCAGTGGGGTTGGGGTAGGATCTAAGGTTAGAAAGCAGCAAAGTATAGTGAAAGATGGTTCGTTAGGGCAGCCTCATCATTTTTGTGAGTCAATGGGGCCAGGCAAGAAAATGAGAGCATACATGTAAAGTGAAACAGCAGCATTGTGACATAGATGTAGATTGAATAAAATGCTTGAAAATTAGAGAGCATTTAAGTGAATGTCTGCCTGTCTGCCTGTCTGCCTTTCTGCCTATGTGTATGAATGGTTTTGTATGCATTGGAAAAAGTGTGTGTGTGTGTGTGTGTGTGTGTGTGTGTGTGTGTGTGTGTGTGTGTGTGTGTGTGTGTGTAGAGAGAGAGAGAGAATAAATGCCTGAGTTTTTGTATGAAATGAATACCCGGCTTTGCACGTCACCTTGACTCTGTCCAAAGCCCACTATTGGCTGTTATGCCTTTGATCTACCAACCATAATGGACACGAGCTGCCATTGGCTCTCACCCTGAAAGGTCATTACCCTCCTGGCCTGGTTTACGTGAACTATATGTTGGCAGGCTTTAGAAGTGAGCAACGCACATGGCTAGATGTTAGAAGAGGAAACGTCTCTTTCAAATCCCCTTTAAGCCTCAAAGAAGTGTTAATCAGAGATGTTGAGATATTATTTTTAAAAGGACTCCATGCCCACGGCAGTCATGTTGATCTTTTCATTCCTCTGTTGGCAACAGTAGTTCTTTGTACTGGAGGTTATATAAGCAGGCCAACAATTATAAAAAATATATAAAGATTTTAAAAAATAAAACCACAAGAAAATACGTTATTTCCTTCTTTATTTTTTCCAGAGTGTTGCACAATTTAAAATTATATATGGACGTATATGAAATATAGGTAAAAATTATAAACAAACTAAAATGTTAAAATATTTAGACTATTTTTTTGTGGGGGAATAAAATGGCATAAAATGTGAATAATTCCTGTCAAACAGCCTCTGGAGTGTTTGTAATCTCTAAAAGGAACCTCTACAAGTAACTAAAAAGTACACAAAAATAAGTTTTAACTACTTGTTAAATTGCTTTTGACATGTAAATAATCATACCCTTGTTGCCCTCAAAGTAACCAGCTATCGGCAACATTGTCTGGTTAATTATGACTCTTGAGTTCAGAGCCTTCAGTCAAACTAGGAGCAACACATTCTCGGAAGTTTTCAGCTAATGAAAATATCAGAAGACCTACTTGCTTATTCTCTTACCTCAGACTCAAAAACATGGCCAGAGAAATGTGATGCAGTTTCATCAGAAGGAAGCAGGTGAACTAAAGGTAAGTATGAAAAACTGATTTAAAGACAAGGAGAAAGAAAGTGCAAGAGAGAAGTGGGGCTATGAGAGATAAAGTTGGGGCAAAAATACTACCTGGAAGAGGGAATTAGGAGCTGGCACTCGTCCATCAGCCTACTTCCAGACAGATTTCATAGAAAAAGAAAAAAACTATTCGCAACAATGGAATAAGACATCTCTTTATCAGCACCCAGTGCATTTCAATGCTGTGTTAACCAGCTTCTGACAAAATAGTTCCATCATTATTGTAAGTTACCTGGTAAGTGAGACTGATGAGCTCCATGTATTTTGCATCTTCGAGTTGGCACTAATGAAAGAGATAACCTTACAAATGGCAAAGTGTAAATAAACCATGAGGAATGGTTCCACCAGAAGCTTCAGTTAAAGCAGAATTTGAACACTGGTGTGATTTTGCTAGAAGAGGGAAGGTCTCAGGCTCGAATCTCAATTGGAAATCATTCTCAGTTTACCTTTCAAACTTTTCTACAATATTATTTAAACATGACCAGAAGGTTGGCTTTCTTGGATATGGTGGCTGGAGAATTCAAAAGTTGTAAAAAAGTACCAAAAGATTCACTGGTGTGGATCCAGCACAAGTGCCCTACCGTCAAAGACACTCCACCTGTTGGAGGCTTGTAATCCAACAAGCGAATCTTTCTGGCAGATGCCCCTGAAACTGTGTTCCCAAGGGTTAAGGAACTCTCAAGGATGATGTGGAAGGTAGCACCAGGGAAGAAGGACGAATCCAAGCTCACCCAGCAGTAGCTGGTGGGTGGTTGTAGAAGGGATGACACATGTGGATGGAAACAGAGATGTCAGGAAGACACAGCAGCGACAGGAGAGATTCACACACAGGGGGAGGGGGTGTAATGACAGACTACGTATCCGAAGGCCTGGGTTCAAATCTCCACTTGACCATGAACACTCACTAGGGGAGTGGAACCTATCAAACCACTCCTTGGATATTTCACTGACCTTGCAAGCCCTGTCAGGGTCAACTTCAGGACTCTTTATAAACCAGCATGGCTGTTGAGACCACAAGTCAAGGTGTCCTTCTTGGCTGCTTGGTTTGGATGAGGAGCTTAGGACATGGCTGATTCCCTCTTTGAAGTGTTCACGCTCACCACAGAAGTCTTGCCGTTTGTGCTGGGTGGGTGTGAGTCTCTTGCCATTTCATCATCCACTGCTCCATCATTAGAAGGCAGGACAGACATCATCACCAAAAGAAGACATGGGGGACAAAAATCATCAAAATGGAGGATATTCTTCACTAAAAGGATGACACCAGGCACTCATTTGTATATGCTGATTTAAACTAATATATCAAAATATCATCGTAATTAAACATTGTAGCTATAATTTAATCAGAAATACAACTCACCTAACACAGAATGCAGTGTCCAGAATGGCCACCTTGGGATCCATTCCATCAGATTGACTATCATCTTAAAACTGATTTCTCTTTATTTAAATGAGTCATGACTGCAAAATTTGCACTGCGAAGTTTCTACAATTTGTCAAGATGTCAGATGTAGGCTGAAATTAAATTCCACTTCAGAAAAAAAAGGACTTCAGAAGTTATACTTTTAAAATTCTAGATGTTGAAATATTCCACTGTGATGCACTGCACAATTGTAATGATACTGTATTCACACCATCACCCTTACTTCTGTGGCACCATGGAGTTTTCTTCTTTAAAAAACAAAAACAGCAACCATTGTTCATTCCTCCTCTTCCCCTTCCTTGCTGCTTAAGACAGTGTGCACTTTGTGTTAGGATTCTCACTGGTAATATATGTTTAGTCACAAATGCCATGCAATTGTTTCTATGAATCTTAGTCCCAAGAAAGCATAAGTAGGATCACATCTTAATGAAATGTGATGTTGGAGGAGAGCTTTGCAGATACCCTGGACTGCCAGAAAGACAGAGAAGTGGATCTTAGAGCAGATCAAGCCTGAATTACCTCTGGAGGCAAAAATGATAAAAATGAGGCTGTTCAACTTTGGGTACATCATGAGAAGACAGGAAAATAATGCTGGGAAAGGTTGAAGGCAGCAGAAAAAGAGGAAGAACAAATGCAAGATGGATTTACTCCCTAACGGAAACCACAGTCTTGAGTTTAGAAGAGCTGAGCTAGGCTGTTGAGGACAGGAGACTTTGGATATTGCTCATTCATAGGGTTGCCTTAAGTCAGAGATGACTTGATGACATGTAACAACAACAACAATTATAGAGACAAGTTAGCCCAAGAAGGTCTGAACAAAATTCCAGAATTCAAAGAACTGGAATACCTGAAAAGTTAGCGAGTTAGACCGCACTGCAAATTGTGCTCAGTTTAGAATTTTAGCTACTCCATCCCAGGTTGTCCAAACTCAAATACTTTCCTGTTTTGCACTGTTATTGTCAAGGTAGGCAGGTATGTGCTCATGAAAATGAACAAGATTGTGCTTATAAAGCCCTCTAAGCCCTCACAAGTGAGCCATGCAACAAAATGTTAGAGCAGTGAGTGAGTACTTCCACACAACTCGGCTGCTGATACCTTGTAGATGAGTGTTCAGTTGGCAACTTTACTATCTGCTCTGGAACATGCATGTGAACAAACAAGGTGGTAATTGTTTTGTTGACAACTTTAATGAAAATTCACTGCAGCCCACACAGAAGCAGATCAGATCCTCCTATTTATTTATTTATTTATTTATTTATTTATTTATTTATTGGTTAATTGGCAATTTAGTCACAGTCCTTGGCAGTATATGCAGAGGAGCAAACCAAGTCCTTCTTTTTACTTGGTTATTTGGCAATCCTTCTTGTGGTTCCTTGCACCATGAAGAGAATCGAACCAGGTCTTTATTTTTTCTAGTTAGTTGTCACCATGCAGAGGAAAAGTGCAGGTTGGGATGTCCTCAAGGTATGTGTGCCTCTGTGTGTGTGTGTGTGTGTGTGTGTGTGTGTCTTAACAAGTTAACTGCAATCCCTTACAACATGCAAAGCAATAAATGTGTGTGTTCCTCTGGTTACTTGGCAATGCTAGATGACCTGCAATCTATGACTGTGTTGCTTTCTCTCCCTGCCAGAAGTGTGATAAGATTTCCTCTTCTTTATTTTCTCCAGCAACTCTCCAGCCAGGGATGATTCATTACCTCCTTCCCCTCTTTCCCATCTAGACTGCCTGCTGGACCAAAAGGCGTGCTGAAGAACTATTTGATCTTGCTTTTGCCTATGACCTCTGTGTTATGGAGCAGGCAACAAGGAAGCAGCGTTCTCAGGGGGACCTGCATATGCAACAAAGGGAAGGGACTCTTGTTATTTCTTATTTTAAAAAACAAAACTACTTGCCACTGCCCTGTCCCGGCTGTGCCAGGTTGAGACCTTAACAAGACAGAGGTCCAAAGGCAGGATGGTCCTCCCTAATACTGGACTGATTACCACTGTACTGCAAGGTGCCAGTGGCCAAAATCCTACTGCATGACATAAGCAACGTCATACATTTCAATCCATTCCTTACTGGTAAATAAAGAGCGCACTGCCCTATTCTTGGGGATGGGGGGGGGACATGAGCAAATTGGCCTGGTGCATGCATCCATCCCCCCAAGAATTGTGGTGGCGGATCTTTATTTACCACTGAGGAACAGACCAAATCTTTCGACTTTGTTTATGTTGCAAAATAGGATTTCGGCCATTAGATTAGATGCATTGTGAGTGAACAAAATGTTGTCCTTCATGTTGTGCATCATCTAAGTCCTTTGCACGGGAAACTGATTGGCTAGATTGAGTTCAATGTCACCAATATGCTGATAACACAAAGCTCTATTTCTCCTGTCTATCTCAATCCAGGGAGACCATGGAAATGCTGAATTGGTGCCTGTGACGGATAATAGGCTTGATGTGGGCTGATAAATTGACAGTTAATTTATACATGACAGAAGTGCTTCTTGCCACTATAGCTCCTTGTTCTTCGAGAGATATTTAGCTAGTTTTAGATGGAGTAGTACTTGCTTTGAAAAAACTGGTGCACACCTTTGCTGTGCTCCTGGACTTAATGTTTAATGTTGCTAAGAAGTTTTGGCCAGAGTTTGTATTGTTTTGTTTTTTTTGTTTTTTTTTAATGGGTTAGGTGTAGGGATGGGGGACAGGGGGCATGGGATAAACATGGGGTGCAAATCAACATAAACATTTTAAAATACTCATTCTTATCTGTTACATTTCAAAGATATATAAGTTCCCGGTATAACTTAATTATAATATACATTCTATTTCTAGATTAATCATAGGCTTTCAATTATCAAATATTAATTTGCATTCTATTTCTGAGCCAGTCATAAAATTTATGCCAACAATCCTCATGGTTCGTCTTTCTTGTCGAATCTAGCCATTCTGATAATTTATCCATTTCCGCCGTAACCAGAATTTTTGCTATTAATTCATCTTGTGATGGATTCTCCAAGTCTTTCCAATGTTTAGCAAAGAGAATTCTTGCAGCTGTCAAGATATGGATGGCTAAATATGTTTTCATTGCCAGAGGTATTTTTGACCTGCCTAGTCTGGTTGTATTTTCTAACCATTTCTAGGTACCGATTTAAGTATAGCCACATAAAGATTTATTACACTGGGGCTGCATCAGAGATTACAGGAGTATTGTTTTTTCAACTACAACTCCCAAAATTCCCTGACCATGCTTATTGGTGGATTCTGGGAGTTGTAGTCTGAAAATAATTTTTTTCCAAGCCCAGGCTGTCAGCATCATATTGCAAAATTTTCTGCCTTTTCAAAGTAGTCAGACTCCTCAGCTGGCACAAAGAGTAGATGCTAAAAGTTCAGACCATGGATGGGGTTTTAAAACTGGTGAGTCCTTTTTCATACCAGCTTTCCTCTCTTTCATTCTGTTTCCAGGCTTAAAGGGGCAGTTCTCTCCTTTAAAACTCCAAAGCTCCTGGAACAAAAGGCCCATCTCCTCACCAGAGCTCGTACTGCAACAAAGGATGCAACTAGTTTTGGATCGAGATCATGTTCAAGGCTCTTTTTCATGCAGCCAACCATGGCTGAGGGCAGGGATATGTGACAGAGCTTTCTCTGGTGCAGAATCCAGGCAAATGAGCTACCTGCCTTGTAGGATCCATACGTCTGGTGCATGCTTTGATGGCATTCCACCACCAGCTACAAACATATTATAGCAGGCTTTTGACTCGAATGGCCGGTGAAATCTTTTATCTGCCTGCTTCTCTGGCTTTCTGAGATATGTATTTGATCTTCCTGCATGTGTTTTATTGTTTTAAGGCTGATACATATCATCACGGTTAGCCTCTGCCTGGTGCTCCTCATAATGTCAAAGGGTAAGGTGACAATATTTTAATAATCAATGAATACATTCACTGAGATTTCTTGTAGGACAACACACAGGTTACAATCAGACAGTCATGTAGGACCACATTTGATTGTGCTGGAAATGGTCATTCTTTAATCTCGCTTAAAGTGACCCATCCACAGACATAGGAATGGCTCCAGCAAAGCCCCCCCCCCAAAAAAGTAGCCCTGTTGCTGGACAAAAAGGTCTAGAGGCACATTTATTTAGGATTAAAGCTTATCAGGGTTTTGTTTGGAGTACATCCATTGACTTCATTGCACTGCCAAGAAATGTGAATAGTGATGATGTGCTTGCTGACATGCTGCCATGAGAAAGAAGTGGCTAAAGATGCTAACAGACCTGAACAGAAATTATTAATAATTGCATCTTATCTCACAAAAGATCTGCCTTCTTGAGGAATTGGAGATAGAACACATCTGTGCCCCAACAACAGCTTAAGTCATATTTGACAAAATGCTCACACTTTCCTACTGTCAGATTCAAAGACAGGCTTTGTATGTGGGTTTTTGCAGGCAAATTCCTAAACGGTAAAACAAAGCTTTCCACCCAAATTGACAAGGACAAAAAGCACTCTTGGATAATTTGAAGGAATAGATGGACTGCTGCTGTCAGGCAGTACCTTTGCAGAGAAGATCTGCATCACATGCAGTATATCACTTATTTCAAGTGTGTGACCTGAGACATTTTAGTTTTGCATTCGCAAATCTACTTTGACCATGTGGGTGGGTTTTTTCCCCATTAGGCAATGAATGCTTCCAGTTGCAGAGTGACCTCTGGTGTCTGAAAAGTAGCTTCATTTCTATTGGTGTCAAACAAAACACTAGATAAATTGCTCTTCTTGAAATCATCTCTACCCTTGTATTTCAAGACTAAACACTGTTACCACTCTGACAAAGACAAATCAGTCTGGAGGGTTTCTTCTGCATTATCATGTTATGGCTGCAATTATAGATATGAGCCTGAAACATGCTAGGCATGTGAACAAAGCTGAATGCTTTGTCTCAAGACTGTGCTTTACTTTCAGAAGAATTCTATGCGCTGTGCAATGTCCAGATTGGGTGACGCAAGAATAAATACAAATGAATTAAAATGCTTCTCAAAATAGTCTCCCCTAGATTTCAACAGTAAAAACATTTATGCAAATTAATAAAAAGAAACCAACGAAGTTGCATTAGTCAAACACACTCGGGAAACCAACTATGAGCATATCTTTTAGGCCCAATTAGCACGTGACCATGCTTGGAGCCCATATTGTCTATGCCACATGGAGCATGTCTTCACACAAAACAAGGGAAGGGAGGTCAGGGAGCAATAAAAATTATTTCAGGTAATTTAAAGTGAAAAGAACTATTTTACCGTGTCCATTAATTGAAATGAACTGAAGACCAACAATGTTAATACCCATGATTTTATTTATTTATTTATTTATTTATTTATTTATTTATTTATTTAACTTATATGCCGCCCACACTACCCAAAGGTCTCTGGGCGGCTTACAACATTTAAAATACAATAAAAGGACAAAACAATTAAAATGCAATTAAAATATATACTCTAAAAATTGCCATCAGGACCCACAGCTGATATTTCAATTAAAAGCCTTCTGGAACAGGAAGGTTTTGACCTGGCGCCGAAATGTCATCAGCGTCGGTGCCAGACGAATCTCAGTCGGGAGGGCGTTCCATAGTCTGGGGGCAGCTGCCGAAAAGGCCCTTTGTCTACAAGCCATCCCTCTTACCTCCTTGAGGGACGGCTCTTTCAAAAGGGCCCCCTGGCTAGATCTTAACTGCCGGGTAGGTTCATATGGATGTAGAAGTTGTTACACCTTCTTGTTCTGTTTCTGAGATATGTTTGTAAACTTATAACTGACAAAATACTGTAATTGTACAATTATATATGTAATGAATCCCCTGCCCAGTTTTCAACTCATATTGTACTCTGTATATCGCTTATATATATACCAATTAAAACTAGTGGTTTTCCTCTGTTTAAAGTTTCATGTCATTTTCCTGTGGCAAAGTCACCATCTTTGGGTCTATTGTGATTGCTAAACTCTTCTAATGGAGCTCCTGGCTATGTGTATTAATCAAACAAAATACACGCCCTATTGCTTGAAAAATGGAACCATCGTCAAAGAGGAAATGTCACAGACTCAGCACACTCTTTTTTTTCTACTTGTTTTGAAGCAGATGCCATTCTTTCCATTTCTTCTTGATGCTAAAGTTATTCAAACTTCACCTGTCCCCATCTCAAAATAGCATGAAATTGCTCTACATTTGCAAAGCAATGCCCATCTGGCAGCAACTGTTCCAAACAACAGCCAGGCTTCTTGGAGGCTCTCAATGCATCATTCATCACTGAACACATGTCCTGTTGTTGCTGGTCAAATTAGCAGTAGCTTGAAGAAATAATAAAGAACTATTTCATGTTCTTGCTATGCAGATTAATTGTTCTTTTCAAGGAGAGTGCCTACATTAACATAGCTGACATCTCCTCCTTTACACTACCCCCCCCCCAAAAAAAAACAACCCTGGAAGAAACACATCTGTATAACTCAAAAACTGACACACTTAGTTGGAAACATTCATAAAATTCCATTAAAAAGCATTATTTTACTGGGAGTCAGGGGTGAGATGAAGGAGGCTTCCCCATTCCTATTTTGGGTTTTATCTAGCATTGGGCACCAACAGCCTCTTCTGTGGTTTGTGTTGGTTTGTTTATTGACCAAACAGGTGTTTGACACTTCACAACCCCACCTCTTCTGGTGGGCTCACATTCAGAGGTAGTGCCCTGGCTTTCCTGCCCTGCCTCCTCCAGGCACTGATTGGGTGCTCACCGGAGGAGGCGGGGCTGCGAAGCACTAAACACATGTTCAGCCAATAAACAAATTGGCATGAACTGCTGAACTGGCAGTTTGTGCCCATCTCCAGTTATATCCTACCAACTGTGGTAATTTAAGAAGTTTATTTATTCTTTATAAGACAATTATTAAGCAAGGGACACCCAAGGGACAAAAGTATCAAAGGCTGAGGTATATTCTGAATTCCTACAGCATGATAAATAGATCGTCCCTCCAAAGCATCATGAAATCTAGCCTTCAAAGCCTCTAATCTAGAAGGGCACATTTACAGTGCACCTTTTGTAGAGTTGCAGTTTATACATTGCCCTCACAAAAACCTCAGACCAAATACCTCGTAGATTGTCATGCACCCATTGGAAACACTCTCCTCTAAAGGTGGGCAAGGGATACCTAGGCCAGCTGGCACAGAAGAACAGATGATTCCCAAATGATCTTGGGCTCCCACAAGAAGGAGCTTTACTTTGCACCACCACCCATGCCGGAAAATCACTACAGCCATCTTTCACCTTGAGAGAGACAAGAGTGCACCGGCAGTAGAAAACATGGGCAAGACTGGTGGTCTCTCAGAGGAGTTTTTAATTACAAGGAGATGCTTTCCAGGAGTAATGACATCTTACTTGTAATGGCAAGGCCCTATTCACAAGAAACTATTCTACCTGGCTGGGGCTTTGGGACCTCAAGTTTATTTGCCTCTGTTCTAGGCAAGAAAAGTGCTGGAAACAAAGTTGCCTACTTGCTCTAGCTCTTGTTAGACCTTTCCTTGAACCGTCCTCCAACTTTAGCTCCTTCAGACAGCTGTCTTGCTTGACCTTGATGTGTTATTCTCTCTTCAGACTGAACTTGTGCTTGGACTAGCCAATCACTGGTAGAATCTTTTGAATCTGTTTTCAAACTGCCCTCATCTGGAAGATCTCTTCTTTGAACTGGACACCCTTGACTCTGAACTGGGGACCTGCTGAGGCCAGGCCCTGCCTAGAAAATGACACATACCAGTTCTAGAATCTAGCAGGTTTTATAATACCATGGGGGGGGGGGGGGGAGAGAGACATAAATACAGCTTATGAGGGAATTATTAAAAACTAGGTGACACATAGGTACAATAATAAAACATTGTACAAACATGCATGATTTTATGTGGTACAGTGAAAAGAATGCTGGAGCAGAATTGGAGACCTGGGTTCATTTATCTGCTTACTAATAAAACATGGATCAGTCAGCCTGACCTACTTCTCAAGGATGTTGTATAGACAGAATGGGAAACCCCACATGTGTTCCTCTCAGGTCATTCGTGGGGTCAATCTATATCTACAAATGGATACAGATGGTACAGACACACATTGCATTTATATTCAGAGAGAGAGAGATGTATGATAAGAATTAATTAAGAAAAACAAGAAGAACCCAACGAAGCTGGTTAGCTATAGAAGCAAGATGTACAATGTGCAGTCATGCTATGGATCCTATTGACGTCATGTCTAACCTGTGGCCTTTGTTTTATTTATTTATTTTTGTGGCTCACATTAAGCTTGGAAAATTACATTAAATTAATCGTATTAAAATAAAATTGAGCTAACGGCCAGATGTTGTTGGCAAGATCACTAATCAAACACAGTCTGGGTAATGTGTTCCATGCCTAGCTCGCTGGGAAGTAATTACTATAACATTAGCTTTACACTGTTTAAACAACCATTTCATTATATTTTTTTCTACACTGATTACATTTTCCTAGAGTTTATAATGCATCATTACATCTCCTTTATGAACAGATAGTGAACAACATAACTACTTATTAAAAATTCCCTGCTCTCTTTCATCACTTTAATAAATCTAATTTGACTGCATTTGCATAAAGTTTTATAAAGAATGATTAGTTCTTTTATTAACACAGTACCTAGGGTGTGAACTGACTAAGCCACTTCTTTCCAAAAAGTCATTGTTTACACTCTGCTTCTTCAAGAATCCTGTGTGTGCTGCAGGTAATTAAGGGCAAATATTTGCCATAAGCCACTGTAAGTGAAATAGCTATACCCACATTCCAATGAGTTCTGCAATAAGAATTATTGACACAAGCGCTTAAAAAGAACTTGCTCTCTATTGCTGGATTAATCAGCCTAGTTCAGGAGCCTGCAAATTATCAGCAGCATCAGACACATGACAAGAATCTAAGAAGTTTCTTTTAAGTAGTGTCATGAGCGCTCCAACACTGGAGGCATTCTGGAGAAAGTTAGACAACCATCTGTCAGATATGCTTTGATCTGGATTCCTGCATTGAGCAAGGGGTTGGACTCGATGCTCTTAGAAGCCCCTTCCAACTCCATTCTTCTATGATTCTATGCCTTGCCTGGATGTTCAGGCAAATGAAGGGGATTTTACCTCAGGCTAAACTCCCACATGGAGAAGAATGAGATGGGAATGAAACAATGGAGCTAGGTCTAGTGGTCTCGTATTCCCTGAGATTTCGGGCCCAGAACCTGAGACCAAAGGGATGATGTCACAGAGAATGTGCCTTCGTAAGGTCGCTGAAGAAAGGACCTTGTTTGACAACTGCAAATTTTGTGTGTGTATGTGTGTGTTTCTATGTACATATGCACACACATGCATGTGTACATACACATGTACATTAGTGAGGCAATTAATGTAGATTCCCTGCACTACCTCCCAAACAACTGTGTGCAACACACCAACAAACTCCTTCAAGTTAAACCAGTGAGTCCTGGGGCCAGATGGGAGTGAGAAGGAGACGAGTACCCAGGGATTAAAGCACCACATGTGATAAAATCAATATTCTCCAGCACCAGCACCACTTGCCCTATGGTTTGTCCCTCTTTCTAAGAACCTGAGGAAGCATAGCAATTCCCTAAGACTTCATCTGGCACTAGGAGATCTAACAACCTTATTCTAGACTCTACATGAGCAACATCCTTTTTTCTTCTTCTTCTTACATTCTTAAACTTCTGAGACATGGAGGTGCCAAAATCCCCTTGGGGTTCATGAAGTCCATGGATCGCATGACATCCATCCATGTAATACAGTAAGAACGGGAATGGATACAACATCCCCCTTGATGTGTTTAATTCTCTCCCTCCAAGAACTCCTCAGGCTATCAGAAATGGTAACAGGCTTGGGATCATAGAACACAGATGTCTATTTGGCTTCTGCTGGAACAGAATTCAGTTCAGCTAGTAATGGGCAGCCATTGACCAACTTGGAGCCCCTTTCCTTGGCAGTTGCTGTTAGCAATGTAGCAGCTTCATATCTATCAGAATACTACTCCGAACTCATTTGGTCTCATATGTTTTTGAAAACTTAGCAGGGTTGAGCCTAGTTAATACTTGGATGGGAACCCACCAGGGATCTCCAGGTAGGACTAAGAAATCCCACTGCCAGAATACAGTACCAGACTGGATGGGTTAACAAAATGAATTAGTGTAAGGCAGCTGGTTATCTCACTATACAGTGGTGCCTCGACTTACGAACATCCCGACATACAAACATTTCGAGTTACAACCAGCTCCAGCCGCAAAACTTTGCTTCTACTTGCAACCGGAGTTTCGAGTTACAACCAGAAAAAGGCAGGGGAAAAAGGCGGGGAATTCAAATTGCTAACCGTTGGTGACGAAGAGGCTGCTTCTTTGTAGCTCTTTCACCCCAACGGTTAGAGTGAGTGAGATCAGAGGAGGCTTCGGACTGCCTGGTAAGGTGCTGCTTTCTACTTTTTGAAAACTGTTCTGGGTGGGTTTTGCAGCGTGGTTTTGGGCTGGGTGGTGGGATTATGTTTCTATGCTGTGGTGGGTCTTGCAGGGTTTGTTTGCTTTTCTTTTCTTTTTTCCCTTTGGCTGGAACGGATTAATCGTGTTTCCGATGGGTCTTGCAGTGTTGTGGTTTTTTGGTTATTTTTTTCTTCGGCCGGAACGGATTAATTGCATTTCAATGCATTCCTATAGGAAATGGTGCTTCGACTTACGACCATTTCAAGTTACGACTGGAGTTCTGGAACCAATTAAGTTCGTAAGTCGAGGCACCACTGTATCCCCATTTCCATATTCTATCAGAGAAGATCTGAGTTACTATAAAGAGTCAGTACATTGTAGTATTGTGCCTGCTGACTTTTCCATATGTCCAACTCACATACCCAGCTCACTAATCTTGCTCTCTACATTACTTCTATACCTACTTGCATCCTTCTGAATGCAACCCTATACAACAATCTTGAAAAAGACAAAGTTGCTAACCAAAATCAAATGCCTTAGTGAAGAGTGGAATATCAATGCATTGAAGCATTAATGGAGAAATGCAGAGGACCAGAACATAATACCAGGATTTAATGCATAGGATAAGATGAATGGGCCAGGGCACATATGGGAAAGAGAGAGTGTGATCCATGGGTAGAAGCACCAATGGGGTATTTTAGAAGACAAGATCTGTGGTATGGAACTCTTGTGGGATTAAGCAGAGGGGAAGAGAGTGGGTTAGGACACTTGTCTGGGAGGGAGGGGCAAGTTCAGGATATCCCTCCATGTGTTTCATATCCTTCTCAATCAAAATAAAGGTTGTAGGGTGAAGATACCCACTTGTCTCAAGTCATCTACACAATTCCAAAGCTGTGGAAGTCCACCTCCTGTCAAAAGTAATAGAAAGTCTGTGGTGCAATGCAGAGGGCAAAACCAACAAGTCAGACCTGGGAACTGAAGACATGCAGATGGTTTTGGGCTGGCAGAGGCAATGCCTCCTGTTGCTGATGATTGGCACCTTGCTTCACCTCTTTGCCTTGGATGCCCTTCTATTAGAAAAACAAAAGCCCCACAGCTTTATGGGGAGAGGGTGGAGAAGAAGGGGGTGCTTGCTGAGTAGGGCGGTAGATAAGGTGGAGTTGTAGTAGTTGCAGGAGGGTGAAGAAAGAAAGACAGGAAGACAGCAACCACTATGTGACCTGGGGACTGTGAGAGGTCGGCAGGTGTGGTATACTGCTCAGACACAGCTTGTGTCCTCCCTCTGTGCCTTTTCCTGTCAATGTCATTGGTTGTCAGAGCCCCCTGATTCAATTTCCACAAAAACTCACAGAGCCACAAAAATTTGCAGCATTTCACACGAATAGGATCACAGCAATTAGTGTTTTTTTTCGCTGCCTTTTCTCCACCATAAGGGAGTTAATACATGAGAGTGTAACTGATTGAAGACAGCATCATGAAGATTCTTGGAGCTCAGTAATCGGGGCACTTCACACCACAATAAAGGTGCAATCTAGATGCACCCTAAGTGTGTGGCCAACGTTAAGGTCCCTGGCCTTCCTGCTTATAATTCTTTATCTGTAAATCAGGCAAGGATTGGACAGCTCTTTAAATGAGGTGATTTTTAAAAAATACTCTCCTCTGTCCACTTTTTAAATAGAGGATTGCCCTCTGTAAAAGGAGACATGTCACTACTCTAGTCACCCTCAGCTTCTCTCCTGCTGCATGGTCAGGATTCAGGGTCCTGGTAGACTTGAGCTTGGTTTGGTTCTCAGTGAGCAGTCACGTCCCCACAATGGCTCACTGGGATAAGTCAGGGCAGAATCTTTTCCATCAGCAAGATTGTTAGAGGCTACTGGGACTTGGGACAAACACTTTTCCCATGAAGCCATTTGTATGCAAGTCTATAGTCCCTACAGCTGGTTGAGATAGGGGGACTAAATATATCAGACAAAAAAAAAAAACCATGCAAAAATAAGTCAAGAACATTGTGGCAGCTTAAAGACTAATTGCTATATTTTAATGTGATTTTTCTAGATCAAATTCACTTATTTGGACATTATGGCCCCATGACCAGGTGAAGACATAGATAAGGGACAAAGTAACTGTGTTTTTTAAGACTATCAAGCTGTAAACAATTTAAATTAGCTTCTACTGTGTATGACTTGGCAAGGAACAATATTATTATTGACACAAAAAGTAAACTGTAGGGTGTCACACTTGGTAGTGCGCTAGGAATCCTTGGTTGATGTTTAATCCCTTTGATTAAGTCTTCAACATTTGTATGTCCCTCATTTCAGTTGTTTATTTATTATTTATTTATTTATTTATTATTAGATTTCTATCCCACCCTTTTAGACAGAGTCTACTCAGGGCGGGTTCCATTAAACATTATAAAACTAAAACAGTTAAAACAGTTCAATACAATAATATTAGTAGTGCTCAAGATGGAAAAACAGAAAATTATAATAAAAATAAAGTCAAGTATTGACAGTCAAGTTTCTCTTTCAAGTTTAGTTCTGCAGTAGTTTCTTTCCTATAGCAGTTGCTTTCTGGTCATTCAAAGAGCGTCCAGGCAGACTGAAATAGATTTTTGCCTGTTGCCATTTCTGATGTCAGATTTATGTCCATTAATCCTTTTGTGTCGAGATTGTCCTGTTTGTGAACTGCAGAAAGACATTGGTGGAAAAGGATGACACAGATCACTTTATCAGAGGAACAAGTAAACAAGCCCCTGATGTTGTGAGTGACATGGCTGGATCCTGTAATTGTGCTGCCAGAGTAGGTATGGGGACAAAGCTGGCATCTGGGTTTGTAGCTGTATCTGTTTCCTATCTCTTTGTCTGATGTGCTTACACAGACTAACACAGCTACTTCTTTGAAAACGATAATAATTTGAGTAGCTGCCCTGATATTTGCTCATGTCCGTCTCTTGTTAACCTGAGCCTCTCCATTTCTTCCCTTCTTGTTTCCCTAGAACAGAAATAATACAGATTGTTAAATGTCTTTTCCTGCTTGTCTTAAATGCTGTGTTTTGTAAGAGGTTTCGAAAGCATCTCCCCCTCTGTGTGTGTGTGTGTGTGTGTGTGTGTGTGTGTGTCTTTCTCTCTCACTCCCTCTGTAATATAAAAGATATATAATTACAAAAAACAAAATCTAGGGCAGACAGAGCTGTGCTTGCTTGCAGTAAGGAAACTCATTTCTTTCTGAAGGATAACAGTAATCTTTCAAGATCTCCCCACAAGGGCATAGTGCATTGTTTCCGTACTTCCTTCTATTTAAGTGGAAAGGATCAGAGGGAGATATGTGGGGGACTAAAAGCCAGAAACAGCTTCTCTATCCCATTTTTGTATGGGAACAAAAAAGCATTTCCAAGCCTAAGAAGCAGAAAAGGTGAGAAAGGTCTACAGGTAAAAGTGAACCTTGAGATTTGGTCTGACAATAGGCTTCATGACATTCCTTCATGAAGCAAATGAGGAAGGTAAAGCTACATAATAAGGTGTGTTCACTATAATTCCCTTACATGGATGTTCCGAAGAGAAGCACGATGAAGAGAAGCAGGCTTGTTATAATACTGTTAAGTTATTGCCAGTTTTAAAGTAGTTTGGAAATTTTGGGGTAATCTTAGCACTTCTAGTAAACCGGAAAGCTATCCACAGGGAGAATTATTATCAACATCTGTAAATCACCCTGTCAATTAGTGCTTTTATTCCACCTCTTCAGGCTCTAACTAAGAGGTTGAAATACATCTTCTGGCTCAGCATCAGTGTTGGTGCATATCCACAATTGCACCGAAAAGGCTTTAAATACTTCTAAAATACTTGCAGGTTGGGACTGAAGTAAGAAGATACAAAATAATGGCTAGGAAATGGGGAAATGGGTGGAACAAAAGTGGTAGTAATTCAGATAGCTCAGTGGCTTAAGTCTCTGGCTGCAGAGTTGGAGGTTGGGAGTTCGATTCCCCACTGTGCCTCTCTGACAGGGGCTGGACTCGATGATCCATAGGTCTCTTCCAGCTCTGCATTCTAAGATGGTGGTCATCATTATCATCATATTTACTGAGCAGGTAACTGTGTTTTCTATTACCACGTAGTTCAGTGAGAGAGTCCCCCTGTACAGTTTAATGAGTGATGAGACTAACCTCCTCCCATGGTGCACAAGGCAATTCCAGCAAGCAGTAGGACTGAAGGGTTGCTCCCTTCTTCTCCCCCAGATGATCCATGCGGAATGAAGCAAAGAATGGCAGTAGAAAGAGATCTCTTTTCCCTTCCTCTTTCTCTCCCTCCAGTCCCAGAAATCTGCCTGGAGAATTCTAGGCAACGTCTGAGACCAGAAGTCCTAGAATTTTGAAAATCCCATCCCTGCTGGATTCATAAATGGAAGAGGCACCAGAGGTCATGATGTAATTATATGTTGACTACCAGAGCATACCAAGGAATTTCAGAAGAAAATCAATTTGTATCTTACAGATCACAGGAGAGCCTTTCACTGTGTAGACAATTTAAACCTCATTAAAAGCAATGGGTGTGTGTTGCAAGGTTTGATTGTTTTGAAGCATACTCTGGACAAGAGGCTACTTGTTGTGACAGATTATGGAGAAACGAAATGTTTTTCTTTTGGCCAAGTGTCAGACAATGGTGTATTTTATACCTCTGTCTGCTCAAATTATACACAGGTGAAGGGGGAGGGGGTTAGAGAAAGAAATATCAGTAGCTTCAGATGTGCAAATGGCACGTTACAAGGAGAAAACAGTCATGACCTGAGATAACTCCAGTTGAAGTTGAAAGAAGAAAGTGTGAAAACAAGACTGTAGCTGAACAGTAAGAAAACAAAAACCACGACTACAGAAGAATTACATCACTTTAATCTTGACAATGAAGAAATCAGAATTGTCAAAGATTTTGTATATTTTGGTTCAATCATCACTCTAAACCAAGTGCAGCCAAGAAATCAGGAGAAGGCCGAGACTTGGAAAGGAAGCTATGAAGGAACTAGCAACAATCCTTAAGAGTACGGATATATCACTGACCAGCAAGGCAAAGATCATCCATAATATATACCCCTGCAACTCCACCTGTTCGTTCTTTATAACATGTGAGTTGGGTGGCTTCACCCACAACCTGGAATTCAAGTGGGGACTCCAATGAGTGGCAATCTCCTTCTGCAGTGCTGTCATTTCCCCTACACACTGATTGAAGTTATACAACAGGATTTTGGCAAATGAATCTATCACTAAGTTACATTATTATTATAACTTACTGAGGGATCACTTTGCTCTTTTTGTACTGTAACTGTGACTATTACTTACTGTTATAGCCAGGAAGTGACCACAATAAATGGTGGTGAAGGAATATCACATGCTTCATATGCTACCTTGTGTTGTGCTTTCTGTTACTGCTGCATACTCTGTTGTGGATGCTGAGGTGAAACTGAGGTAGATGCGATGAAAGTGTGTTTTATATCACAGTGTTTTGTGGTGATTAATTTTTTTAAAATGATGAAAATAACTTTCTTGGTTACTTCTGCAAACTGTGGAATTGATGAGCCTGGAAGCAGCTAATTACAGGTGACTACTTATTTAAGATTAATTTCTTTGTTGGTTGATGTTTTCTTTTATTGTAATGAAAATTTAGTTTTTGAGCATTGGAATTATACCTAAAGAGATTAAATTAGTATAGTACATTGCGCTACAGTAGGCCCATTGAATCAAGTGGGGATGTGGTGAGTCGACTTCTCCATAAGTTCCATTGATTCAAATAGGCCTACTCTAGTGCAACTTAGTATGCTAAGCACCAGGATTTCAGCCATTCGTTTTGAAAAGTAACTTTCTACATTTTAGATAAACCCACAACAATTCTCATCACTGCTCTGCTCAAAACGTCCTGTCACTTGTGGAAACTACAACTAAATTCCTGCTATATGGCCATGTATTTGCATGATCCCGGAGGACACTTCTTGACTGCATGACTATCAGGGGGAAATATTCTGTTAATAGGTCATAAAAAGCAGAAGGTGGGGAATCTCCAGGTCATTATTATTTATCCATTTATTCATGCAACGTTGCTCTAGGGCATTGCTGTGCTAGGGCACGAGCAGCTGAGTGCCAGACATCTGTGCAAGGCAGCCCTTGGAGACTTATTGAGGTTCTGATATCATTTAGTTGCTCAAACTGATTAAGTGCTAAGTTAAATCAGCCCAATTAATTGGCCACTAGAACTTTAATTAGTTGGCAGTCCTAATTATAAGATAAGCAAAAAATATGAGAAGTGAGGCAGAATCAGAAATGTTAGATAAAGGCTTCAGTCTTTGGGACTTCATATGGAGGTGTCATCTTACTTCATACAAAGTGTCTACTCCTCCAATGTCATAAGACTGTGGGGAGGGGTGGAAAAACTCCTTGCAAATCCCCCTGTCATCTTATATTATTCATACAGTGTTTTCTAGGGAAGTGATCATGGGCTAGTAAACATCCCTGTATTGCCCCAGAGCTGCCACAAGCTGTACAGCAAGCTACTGCGTTCCATCCTGCTTCTCATTCCAGCTGCTTTGTTTATGAGCTGTAAAATATTTCAGATCTCACATGTCCGCTACTCAAATCTGTTACTTTTGGCAAGGCATTCTTGTGATCCCACAGAGATTTGTTTTGGACAAGTAGATGCATTGTCTATGAAGTTTACAAGAGGTCATTCTTCTGACAAAGCCTCAGATTATACCAATGCATATATTTCACTCATACAGCACAGTGTCTTGGGGAATAGCACCAAAAAACCAAGAAAACAAGGAAAAAAAACATCCTGGTGCAAAGATATGCATTGCCTTTGGATTGATACATTAATTTTTATTAACACCTTCAAAAAGCCTTTTCCAAGGTAAACTGTGGTCCTCAAGATTACACAACTGTAAGGGTGGGTGTTACCTTTTATTGGGCACTGAAAAATCATACAAGTTACAAACTTTCATGGATAAAGTTCCACTTCTTCAGGCTCAGCACAACCCCTTTGTGGATAGTGCAGAAAAACTGTAGACAAGAGTCCAACAATTGATGATACATGTTTGAGAGATGATCCCAGTCCTCTTGAGGCTGTAGTCTCAGGCATCCTTGCAACATGGTTTGGAATCTTTTACTCTCTCTCTCTCTCTCTTTCTTAAGAACAAAAGGCTGCCAATTACTGTATGATTGCTCCACGCACATACATTCACATTGCCTGCTTTGAAACAACATAAAGTTCCTTTTTGGCTGTGAGGCTGAGGAACAGAAGTAGCTAAGGATAAGAATTTTATATAGGAATTTACTAAATTTCTAAATTACTTCCTATTCAGGAAGGGGAAAAAACTTATTGTAGCAAATTTTTGTGTGGGTGCGCTATAAATATCACTTGGAAAGTGACAATTAAAGTAGCTTGAAGTGCACATTTATTGGTTTAGAGAATATATAACATCAAACAAAGTGGGCTGCCCCAAATTCCAGCTTACATGATCTATTTAATTTTTTACCAGAATACTGAAGTCTGCCCACCATACAGAGGTGACACCTACAGAGGAGTGACAAAGAGACAGATATTTCCAAGACCCCAGGTCTATTCACTGGGAAATGACATATAAGTAAATCTAATTTTCTCAGAAACTAGGCTAACAGATTCACCATAAATGGGAACCCTGTTTTTTTATACTCTCAGGGCTGCAAAATTATAGACTAATTTATTTCTATTTCTATTTTTTGTTAAGCTCCTGAAGGACATTCGCCAAAACGTGTCATGCTTTTAAAACAAGAATAAAGTTTATCTCGTCTTTTTTTACATTGTGAGACTCAGTCTCTCATTTGGAATTCTGCCACTAGTGGATGTATCAATTCCCTGCTTTCTGCATTATAGTATTCAAACCTACTATTAGACATCCCATGTGCTTCTTCTTTGCCATTATGCTCACAAGTATGTGAAGGCAGTTACAGGTGAGGTCAAACATGCTGAAGCTAAATCCAGATGAGACAGAGTTACTGAGGATGGAAGATCGATAGATCTGGGTGAATCAGTATAACTAGTGTTTGATGGAATTCACTTCCCCAAAGGATCTGATGTGCAAGCTGGTGTTCTTCTGAACTCAGCAGTATCAGTAGAAGTGCACATGACATCGGTAGCCATGGGTGCCTTTTATCAGCTTCAACTGATTCACCAACTGCCACCCAGACTGGAGAAAGCTGGCCTTGCTATAATCAAACATACTCTATTCAGAGTCGTTATGCTATAATGTACCTTATGCCTCTGAAGGTAATTCAAAAGCTTCAGATGGTGTAGAACACAGTTACCTTCTTGGGATTGGGAGGAGTGACTGGAGCACCCAAAAAAATTCTGTAGAAATAATATGAGTGAATATTGTTTCCCTTGCAGTCATTAATGGCTTTGAATCAGATCATCTGAAGAATTGCTTTAGCCTCACTGCCCTTAAGATGAACCATGGAGGCTCTGTTCCTAAGCCAGCAGGTGAGATCCATCAGACTGGTGGCAGAAAAAAAGAAGATTCCAAATGTGGCCTGTCTGCTGTGGAGCCTTCTGGAATCTTTGAGATTTTTTTAAAAATAAAACAATAAAATTGATGGAAGAAGGGAGACTGTAACTGAGCATGGGATGTGGCCCTGCCCAGTTTTTGATTGACATGCAAGGTATCAATCAATGGGAGTAGAATTTGCCTTCTGTGATGACATTCTCTGTGTGTATGGCTGCTTCACACACTGGCTGAATGTGTGGTCAACAAGAACCCCTCTGTCATCACTGGGGTGTGATCCTTCTTTCTCCATGTCAGTGCATGAGAGGCGTTGTATACCTTTTGTGCATTGTTTCCTTATGCTTCAGGTTAAGGCAGAAAGGAAGCAAGTGTGGCCCTCTAGAGGTTACAGCTCCATCAGCCCTAGCCAGAATAGTCAGTGGTGAGGGTTTACGGCAGTTGTAGTCTAAAAATATTTGGAGGGCCAGAGTTGTTCATCTCTGACTCGGGGTGTATAAGAAGTCATAAATTGACCTGTGGATTCATTACCTCTTAAAAGGCCTGTATTGGGTCATTTCGGATCTTTTGTCCTCATTTGATATGCAAACAACACACTTTACATTTTATTATTGTCAATAATTTTTGTATTTCCATAACTTGAGCAAAAAATGATAAATGCCGGTAAGCACAATGTAATAAAATCAAACATCTAGAAGGTGTTAATTGTATAGAATTTCTACTGGATGACACAACCCAGAAGCCATTAGTTTCATTGCAGCTTTTTCTTGCCTTGGACTTGATACAGAAGTGAGAAAGTGGTATTTTGTTAAGTGTCTGAAAGGAAATGTCTTAATGGATACATGCTTTTACTAAAAACCATCTCAGGCATACATTCCTGTAATATTGTGGCATTGCCCAGAATTCTTTACAGCTTTGAAGAACATTATTGAAAATGTATTGAGGAAGAGATTAGCAGTAGCCTAGCCTGTTGTTTTTAAAGTAACCTTTAGTTGAACACACAGAGATATTCAGCCAAACATTCAGTTTCATGAGGCCATTGTGTGGAAATGATCTTACTATGTGCCTTCCCACATTGGCTTTTATGGTGTCAGCACAATTTCCACATGATTTATAGACATTAAGTTGCCCATAAATAAGTAAACATCTATGCATCCCACCCTCACCACATCCCACCCACATCTCCTCAAGGGGCTCCCAATCAGCTAGAGGAAAAAGGAGAAATTCAGCCATAATTCTCCTCATATGCTACAACGGTGATGATTTTATTGACAGAGAAAGGTTCAGCAGCAAGATCTATCTTCAAACCCTTAAATGGTTTCATGTTAACCTATTTTTTCACCCACCTTTAGTGGGCAACAAATTAAGTTGAATTCTTAAGGTTCAAGGGGGAAGAAAACCCACTAAGAGCACACTTCTAAACAAGTGCTCTCTCTTAAACAATGGAAACCCAATTATAGCTTTGATATTTCATTACACAAACAAGATATCTTTATATTCCTTGCAGGGCACACAAATATATTATCAGGCTCCTCTTTATGCTGAGAAAAAGCAAAATAAACCTAGAGTCATACATTAGCAGGATTGGACAAAGCTAAAACTAGATCTATGATGCTGGTGAATTCTGGCCTACCTAGATTATTTTCTCAGAATTGCAGTATACACTACAGATACCCCATTGTTAGCAGCTGCAATCCATTAATTTTCTGGATATATTATTTTGACGTACCTTTGTGACTGAGCAATCATGGCTGCAAATGAAGCCTGGGCTTACCTCTCAATGTCAGATGAAGGTATATTTTATCACCCTCTCTTTTTAACCTATATGCAGAACATATTGTACAGGGGAAAAACTGGATCAGATTTATATGAAATTGGTGGAATTAAGATATGCAGATGATCTCTGGCAGAAAGCAACAGTGACTTGAAACAATTACTGGGGAAAGATATAGAAAAAAAGTGCAAAAGCAGGATTGCAGATGAACATAAAGGAGACAAAAATGATGACTACAGAACTACACATACTTAATATGGACAATTAAGAAACAGAAATTGTTAAAGATTTTGTATACCTTGGCTCAAGTTATTAAACCAAATGGAGGCTAAAGTCAAGAAATCAGAAGAAGACTAAGACTTGGAAGGGGAGCCATGAAGGAACTAGAAAAGATCCTTAAGGATGAGAATGCATGACTGCAAATCAAGAACAAGATCACTCATAATGAGGTATTGCCGATTTGCTCTGTGTGGATATAAAAGTTGGACAGTGAAGAAGGATGATTGGGGTTGAGGCGGGGAGGGGGAACAATTCATTTGAAATGTGGTTTTGGTGTGGAAAATACCACAGACCACCAAAAAGTCTAATAAGTGGGTGCTAGATCAAATCAAGTGTGTACTCTCTCTAGAAGCAAAAACAACTAAACTGGGACTACTATTTAGGCAGCTCATGTCATGAAAAGGCAAGACTCAATGGAAAAGATGATAATGCAAAGAAAAGTTGAAGGCAGCAGGAAAAGAGGTAGAACATAAAATGGATTGTCTCAATAAAGAAATTCAAGGCCTTGTTTTTGCAAGACCTAAGCAGACCTGTTAATGTCAGGATCTTGTGGAGGTCACTAATTCATAGATGGGAAGTGATTTGTTGGGACCACATGAATTTGACCCAACTCCGGGAGGCAGTGGAAGACAGGAGGGCCTGGCGTGCTCTCGTCCATGAGGTCACGAAGAGTCGGACACGACTTAACGACTAAACAACAACAACAACAAATTACAATAATGATATGCTATCTGCAAAGTATAATTTTGCACTCAGGGTCCTATTGGGACAGACTGATCTCTGGAGTGTCCAGTTTTGGGACATGATTTTCTGTCACAAGAGTTGCAGTTTGACATTTGAGGGCCACATGTTCCCTATCCCTGCTCCACACAGTACCTGAAATGCTGAGTGTTTCCTGGTGTACTATGAGTTCACAGATAATTACAAAAAGACACATATGATATAGAACATAGAACTCAGGTTCTGAGTTTCAGTTCCATAAGTCCGTCCATCTAGGTTCCCCCCCCCCCCCCCCCCAGCATTAGCCTTTTTGTGACAACCAATTTGAAACATGAGCCAGGGTATCCACACTGGAACATAGTACATTCACATTATTCTGAAATATTGTATTTTCCCAGCATACACAGTTTGGTTAATCAAACTATTATTATTGCTAATAATAGCAATATCCATCAGATATTGATAAAGTACTCATTATTTGTGCGTGTGCTTTCAAAATTAGGCAGGAACCTTCCCTTCAAATATTATTTTCTTCTCCACTGCCTCCCCCACTTCTTTCTCGCCCCCCCCTTATGGGGGGGTTGGGTAAAATCTTTTTTCCTTCTACAGAGGAGCTTTAGCTTAGATAACAGAAGGTTCTGACCAAGTGCTTAAATATGATGTTCTGAGAACCTTTTACCTTTAAAAAGGAAGAAAGGGAGGGACAGAAATAGAAATCTTGGATTTTAGGTTTCTATTCTGAAATCCACATTCTGTGTGTGTGTGTGTTTATAAAACACAAACTATAGCTTTTTTCTATGTCTTCAAATTTGGTAATGCTAACAAATACTAATCTCAGATTTGGCATCATCACGTAGTACCCTCAGGCTGTAAGGAGGAAGAAACTGCTACAGAGAATCAAGTGCCTTCCAAGGAAGACTCAACATTCCTTAGTAATAAGCTGCTCTGCGCATGGGTAACTGCTTCGCTGAAATGTGAGAAATTCTTACCAATGAGCATATATTCCTCAGGGACCAATCAACTGCTGCAAACTTTTGTTCTTTTTTTAGAACTGTATAAAAACTTGAAGCCTCTTGAACTTGGGGTCCTCACCCTACTGGGCACCCAAGTGCACACTTGTTTTACCTGAATAAACCTGTTGCCCTTTCCTCCAAGAAACTGTCTGCTTATCATTATTGCTCGGGACTTAGCTTTAATAGAATCAGCTAAGACACCGAGTTCCGGGAGTGACAAGGCAGCTGGCTGGCTGAAGACAATTGAGGCCCCAGTTCTCCTGTCAGCTTGGGACACATGTCCATCCCACTCCTCACCTCATGCATCTCTCTGATTTATTTTTTAATGCTGTGGCACAAAAGTTAAAACCACACAAGACAGTATAGCTCAATATGCTCTGAAAACAAGGCTCAAAAGTGCATATTACAATGAATGAGATTAAAAACCAGCAACAGTATACAAAGCAAAGGCAGTTATAAATATTTTTTGCAGGATTCTGAAAAACCACAAGAGATGGGACTGAGGTGAGTATGTGCACCACAGACAACATTGCTTCAGTTTTATTATCACCAGTTCCCTCTGAAAAGAATTCCAACTTGACAGCACATAACGTAACATCAAAAACCTTAATGATCTAACAGGTTCTATGTTACATAAAGGAATCCTTCAAGTAACCCGGGCCTGAGTTGTTGTGGGCTTTATATGTTGTCTTACGTTCTGTATTTATCTTTTTTATTCTCTTCCTTCAGCTGGTTGATGAATTATGTCATATCCCACCTGCAGGCTGTAACAGATGCATACTTTGAGGAGCTCAAAATCACACACACTTTGGCTGTAGTCTGTATATGAGTGTTAGGTTTCTATGTAATATATCCATATAAATTAGGATGATTGTGAAAAGACTTCATAAACCCAATGCACAGTGTTATGTGTGCATCAACCGTGGCAAAGACCCTTCATTTTCCATTGCTTTCTGAAAATCAAGTCTAAAGCACTCTGTAGGCAGACAATTGTTGCTATAAATATGAGCATGTGTAAAATATACATGTACTATACAATGTACATTATTTACAAAGGTGTTTCCATCAGTTTCTCACTATGTGCTGCTGTAACTTATTAATTTTCTTTTTGTCTGTGATTTTCGAAGGCAGAGTGCCAACAAGTGTACCCTGTGCTAAGCCAAAACACAAATTCATTTTTTATTTCTTTCAAGGAATCCAAACGAACTCAGATTTGTCCTTTCGGCCCCAATGCTGTGCTGAATTTATAGAGACGTTTGTCTTTGCTCATAATATCTCTGGCAAACAAAGGGGTTTAAACACAAGGCAAGCTGAGAGTGGAGCAGTTGAAAAGCTGGAAAAAGGATAGTTCCTTAACTTTCTTCCAAAAAAGAAAAGAAAAAAAGGATCGTCTGCTCCCAGATCTGGCTGGCCCAAGACGTGTTGCTGGTTGAAGCAAAGGTCGAGCTGGTGCCCACCTACCCACTTCACATACAGGCTCAAAGTGGACTGGCAGACAAATTTTGTGGGCTTACAATAGGACAGGACAAGGGACAGAGCTCCCAGCAGAGGGAAATGGGCAGCAGACTCTACACGAATGGTTAGGGGCTCCCAGTATTCTCCCTCCCCACCACACTCAGCCTAATAATAAGATTAGCAAGCCTGAAACATCACCTTGTGTGTGTGTGTGTGGTTTTTTTAAAAAAAGAAATGACACACTGCACAGATTTATCCTGCTATGGAACGTTTAGCACATGACCTGAGGCTCTTGAAATGCTGTCATGAAAGCAACACCCATTTTCTCTAAAGCACAGGCACAAACAGAATCAGGCTACCCAGATAAAATGACCATATGATCAATCTTGAACTGAAACTTCAGTCCAGTATAAAGTATTATCCTTGTCTTAACAGGGCATGAGAGGCGACAAGGATATTCAAGCAAAGATAAGAAGATTAAAACATGCATGGTGATGAATTGTCCAATCTATGTTTCAGAGACAAAGTTTAATCTTTCAGAATGAGTGGAGGGAATAAAAATGGAAATTCTTGTATTTGTAACGCCACAGGAATATTATAGAGGGAAGGCAAAATTGTCTAAGAAGGACTTTTAAAAACCCAAGAGTTGAATGGTAAATACAGACAAACCTGCATAGATCAGCTAGATGACATACAGTACGAACAGTGCAATCCTAATTCAAAGATGCACTGTCTGTAGGAGGTTTGGAAGGGATGGAAGCCTCCTGTGCCAGCAGACAAACCATTGTGCTATCAGAACTCCTTGTGCTGGATGATCTTGGAGATCTGCCAGGAAAAGAATTATCTGGCAAGAACAACTGAGCTGGCTAAGATCCGCCAGTTGAAAAGTCAGAAAGGGATGGAGGCAGGGGCAGGCTAAGAGAGAAATATAGCTTAGCTCCTCCTTCTGTCTACATGGAGCCTAATTATTCTTGTGCAGCAGAGCAAATCAACTCCAGATCCAAACCTCCTTCAGCCCGGAAACAAAGCCACTAATCTAGGCTAAGATGAGTGATGCCCAATCATTCGAAGCTCATTGGAGAGTTGGATTCATCAGAGCTTCAACTGGCATATAGTCGATTCAGCTAGTCCTCAGACATTAGGGGTAGATACCATGGCTCCCATAGGCATTTAAGAAACCTTTGTCATTGATTAAGGCACAGAAATGGAACCACTTATTCACCTGTTTCCCACTGGGATCTGTCTTTGAAGTTTTCTGTTCAAGGATCAACATGTCTTCACTTTCTTCTTTTCTGCAGTTATTCAACATGGCCTTGAAGAGAATTATTTATTAAACTAGAAAGAACTTTGGAAAGCATTTCTTCTCAACAGATTTCAAGTGCCTCTCAAAGCAGGGTATGAATTTCATTTCAGATCTAACATTGGTTTTTAGTTTTCTAGTTCAATACAACTTTATTTGAACTGTGCAGCTAAAGAAGTGAAAAGCATTATCTAGTTGCAGAAATGGAGGTCCAAAGCATATATACACAAGGATCCTTGACCAGAGAGCTAGGGCAATACAAAGCATGTGAAATAGACAAGACCTTGACTCTCTTTTTGCAGTCTCTACCCTCCTGCTGCCAGACACTGTGCTCCTAGAGTTCCTGTTATGAGCAATATGATGGTTAAAAAGGAATGGGTCTCCAGTGCAGAAAAAACAACTTTGCAAACTGCAGAGCCATTATTAAATGCTCTGGTGTGCTTCTCCATAGTGCTCTGTGGTGCAGAAATGAAATCTGTCATCCTTTTGCAACATTAAGTTAATGCTGAATTTCAGCAGCAATTTCGCAGTAGAGCGAGGGTGTACTGCCCAAAGTGGCTGGGAGATGCTAAGCTGTATGGGAGCTGCTAGACATTTAGAGATTGGATAGTTTTCTGAGAAGCACCCTGTGTGGAAAGTAATGGGCAACGAGACTATCAAACCCCTCATGCCTTTGAGCTCTTGCAGAGCTTAGCTCCTCCCTCTGTCTACATGGAGCCTAATTATTCTTGTGCAGCAGAGCAAATCAACATTGTACAAGGCAATTCTTAAAAGTGGGGGTAATCCAAACAAAATAATTATAACTTAGAAATTGGATTTTGGATCAGCACCAAATTTGGCACAGATGTAGCAGAAGTCCGCTCTTGACAGTCTACCATTCACACTTGTCAAAAAACAGCCCTGACAATTACTTTGTGTTTGGGTGAAAAATGGTTAACTGACGAAAAAAAGGAGTCCACTTCCGGGATTTTCCAATGTTAGGTGTCACTTTGTGAATGGTGGTGAGCACAAGAGGGTATCCTGTAGCGTGTATGTGGGGGGGGAGACGGATCTTCCCCCCCCCCCGCATGCACGTCTCCGCGACCCAGTCCTGGGAAGCCCACGGACCGGCACGGGCCACGGACTGGGGGTTGGGAACTCCTGGTCTACAGGATACCCTCTTGTGCTCACCACCATTCACAAAGTGACACCTAACATTGGAAAATCCAGTGATTAAAAATACTTGAGAGGACTTTGATTTTTTCGCTAAATTCCCAAGAATTCTGGCTGGTGAAATTCTGCAGACTTCTGTGAGCTATAATCCAACAAATACAAACGTACAATGCATAGCAGGGGGGCAATTTAATACCACCCCACTTCAGAGTCAACGATTCCTGCTTTATAATAGTGACTGAAATCCTGTTGCATGGCTGCATTCATGCAACAGGAATGACATCATTGACAGTGGCAGATTACTGCCAATTAGAGATGGGCGCAAACTGCCAGTTTGGCAGTTCATGCCATTTTGGCCATTAGCTCAACAGGTGTTCCATAGTTCCAAGCCCTGCCTCCTCTGTACCCTGTTTCCGAGTGGGCACCCACTGGAGGAGGCAGGGCTCAGAACCACAGAGCACCTGTTGAGCTGATGGTCAAACCAGCACAAACCACCAAACTGGAGGTTCATGCCCATCTCTACTGCTAATTAAAGGCTTCTTTTGTGAGTTCAGGGTGAGCACAGGCTGTGCACAATGAGATGAAATTGTGAGCACCCAAGAATTTTAGAAAGAAGCCCCTAACCAGTAGCTATCTGCCTTAGCTGATTGTCTAATTCCTATTGCACAGGTGGATTGGGGCCATAGAAACAACCATCCCACTTTCTTTTTCTACAGATGGCTGTAGAAAGACAAGAAGAAACTATACCTTGTATTACTGAACTCACCCACTCTCCCCATCCTGCTGAGAGCAATAGGATTTTGCTTTTCTCTTAACCTTTTTATAATGTGAAAATTGTACCTGGAAGTTCAGTATGTTAGAGCAGCTTTTCAAAGAGACATATTGTTATCATTTTGAACACAGCTTGAGTGGAAGATTCTCCAGTCTGCTAGCCTAAATACCAATTTTTCATTCTGTTACCTTCTTGTGTTGGGTTTTCACCACCATTACAGGCACCAGGAGTGTTTTGTCATTTCAGATAAGCAATATTAGCCTCAGCCCCTTGACATTATCCATAAATAGTGCTCACCTGCAGCAGTCTGGATAAGTGGGGAAGGGTGGGAGAGAGAAAGAAGTGAGTGAGAATTAAAGGGACCAAGGTGTAGTCACATAGTTTAAGGCCTGAATATGTACACTGGTTATTCTACTGGCTGTTCAGCCCTATTCTTCAGGTACGACTGCTGGGAATTTATGTCCCGCCACCTAGAAAAATTTACAACATCACAGGACCAGGCAAAGCAGGAGCAAAGTTCTTAGACTGGAGGCAATAACTTTTTTGTCTCAGCTTGACTGCCTCCACAAGCACAGATGCTTCAGAAGCCAAACTCTTTAACGTGAAAATTTATCAAGCTGTTTCTATTAGTTACTCATACGATGCACAGAAAAGATTCCAGACGGCTAGGCTTCAGTGTATTTTTAAGACATTCCCATCCTACTGTTTTGTTGGTTTTGCACAGTGAAGTCTGGAAAGAGTAACATTCAGTAATATCATTAAAAGTAATCTGCCCTTGCTCTTTCAGTTCAGTGAGGGCTACTCTAAGTAACTGGATCAGGATTGCCACTTCAATAGAGCTTTGTTGGCTCTTAAATGCTAAAGGGATGTTGTGTGTTTGCCTTTTGTTCCACATAGAACAAATACTGCAAAACAGTTCTAAGGCAGGGTTCTCTCCCCCTTCATCTGCATGTTTTAAATGTGACATGAAAAGTTCTTTACTTCTGTTACTTAATTAAATAATGCACAATGTAAGCTTTATTTCTCTCTTTCCATTTATGAGTTAGGAGAAGAAAGAAATAGATTGTTAATTAAACATGCTAATGATGCTACGTAACATGTATTAATTGAATTCTAGGTGGTAGCAAATAAGGGGCCATGAAATCAAAAAAAGAGAGGAGAAAATGATCTCTCTCTCTCTCTCTCTCTCTCTCTCTCTCTCTCTCACACACACACACACACACACACACACACACACACTTTTCTTTTTAATACAAAGACCACAAAAACAGAAAAACAAATATCTAAATACACAGTGCTACCCATTTGCAAAGAGACACCAAGCAAGGGAAAAATCCCAGAAGCTGACTTGCCCACAGGGACCATTTGGGAGTAACAGCCTATACTATTCATCCTTCTGGAGCACCATTTCCTTTCCAGAATTGTATTGACTCTGGCTCTGCCCCTTTCCCTTTATTAATATAAAATCAATGATTTCCCCACTTCTGTATTATATTTAAACTTACCATTATGTCTCAGACTTCAGTATACAAATCACTTAGCTGGAAATCATAAGTTGTTTCCCAATTCCTAAAGTCAATCTTGCTGCTGTTAACAAATTGGAAATTAATTCTTTAATTGTCCAATTACCTTCCTCCTTTCCAAATATTAATAAAAACACTGTTTTAGGATATACTGTTAAGTTTAGCTAGCTTGTTTCATTTATTCCTTTAAAAACCAATTGCCAAAATTTCAATATAGTCTCATTTTCCCACCACATATGAAAATAAGTACCTACTTTCTGGCACCTTCTCTATCACATTTTAGAATAATTACTATCAATTTGATTTAATTTCATGAATTAATTAAATTTTTATTTTATTCTCACTGACACAGATTTTAATATTTCAACGTTCCACATATTATCCACCCACTAGTACTTATTTTTTCCTACCATATTAAATTCCAATAATGATTTGACTCCTCCTGATCTTCTGCTTCTAACAAAATATAAATTTTACCTACTATACCTTTCACTACATTGCTTTCACCTAAGCCAATGAAAGAACATGCAAAAAATAAGATGATGGCAGAGAATTTAAAGCTGCTTTCTCCAACCTGATGCTCTTAATATGTTCTGCTGTACAGTTCCCATCACTCTTAGTCAACATGGTTGGCTGTGCTATCTGAGGATTATGGAGGTTGCAGTCTGACCCATCTGGAGTGCTGGGGAAGAATGAGGTACAGAAAAAACCCAAGGCCTAGGCCATTGCAAAAGGCAAATATCAATCAAAATCTTCTTATTATTTATGACATTAGGCAGCCTGAAGCTTTTATAAAGAACAGATTTATCAAGTAATCTACTCTAGTCTATCAGTGTTTAAGAAACTTCTTGCAGGTCAGTGTCGTCATTCTGTTCCTCTCTCCTTTGACCAGCACGCCACAGTTGTGCTGAAACAGGACTAAGGAATCTATGTCCATCCGGATGCGGTTAGACTTCAAGCTCAAGCATCCCTGTTCATTTCCCATGCTGTTCAGTGTTAATGGGAATTGAAATTCAAGTGGTGGAATTCCCCACGGAGGACTAGAAGGACTAAACTATGGGAAGTTTCCCCATGGAGGACTAGAAGGACTAAACTATGGGAAGCAGTTGCAAGCACAAAATCCAACAAAGTTGTTAAAACATATATCTGTGAAGATTCTCAGTCATCCAGGTGAGGTTATCTGGAAGCTGAGTCATGGCCTGGACTTCTTTCTTACGAGGTTGAAATGTTTTGCTACTCAACACACATACGAAAAACTGAAGAGAGACCCCACCAACATTTACAGGAAAAAAGCAATAGAATGCTTGAAACACTTGGGAAAGGACCATGCCATCGACAGGGCGACTTACCACCGGTTGTATCCTGGAGAGCCCCCCCCCCCTGCCTTTATGGACTTCCCAAGATACACAAGGAAAGAGCCCCTCCTTAGACCCATTGTCAGCAGCATAAACTCGGTAACGTATACATCATTGCCAAATACCTGGCCACCATCTTAGCACTATTGGTTGGACACTCGGACCACCACATTCACAACTCAGAGGAGTTTGCATCCAAGGTCAGGGAACTGAAACTAAATACTGATGAAACAATTGTATCCTTTGATGTCACATCCCTCTTCACCACCACCCTAACAACTGTAAAAAGGAGATTGGAAGAGGACAACACCCGCTTCACCAGAAGCAGCCTCAACTGGGACCAGATATGCCTGCTCCTGGACCTGTGTCTGAGCACCACTTACTTCACCTACAGAGGTGACTTTTACAGACAGAAACATGGCTGTGCCATGGGTTCCCGGGTGTCACCCATTGTTGCCAACTTATACATGGAAGAAGTGGAAAAGAAGGCACTAAATACCTTCCAGGGGACGACTCTGACCCATGGGTTCAGGCATGTGGACGACACCTGGGTGAAGATCAAGATTCAGGAAGCACAGGCCTTCACAGACCACATAAACACAGTGAACCCAAATACAGTCAACCCTCGATTTACGAACGGCTCTAGATACGAACATTTCGACTTACGAACCGCTCTAATAGGAAAAAACGGACTCGACTTGTGAACTTTTTTTGAGTTACGAACAGAAAAAAAACGCACGGGGAAGGCAGGGAACCTCCCTCCCCCCCCCGCTGCCCCCCGCACCCACCCCCCGCAGCAAGCGCCACTTTCAGAAGCCTCCCGGGGGCAGGGGAAAAGCACCATTTTTTTATTTCAAACTCTTTTTCCCTGCCTTCCCGGCAGCCATTTTGTGCTCTTCTCCGCTCCCCGCCCCCCTCTCCCCGCCTCTCAGCTGATCGGCCTGCCCCCCGCCACCCACCCACCCACCCCCCGCGGCAAAGCACTGCTTTCAGAAGCCTCCCGGGGCTTGCCCAGCACGTAAAAAGGCAGTGGAAAAGCACCCAGGGAAGCCTCTGAAAGCGGCGCTTTGCCGCGGGGGTGGGGTGGGGGCGGGGGGGGAGGTAAACCCCTCATACCCATGCACTTCAAACCCACAAACGCATTAAGGCAGAGACTCGTCCACCCAAAAGACTGGACACCAAAACACAACAGGAGCAATATAATATATGCGGTCCAATGCAAAGAGGAGTGTTCGGACCTCTACACTGGAGAAACCAAACAGCCACTAAACAGGAGAATGGCCCAGCACAGGAGGGGGAATGGCTCAGGACCACAATCAGCACTGTTCCTTCATTTGAAGGACAAAGGACACTCACTTGATGACCAAGATGTACTCATTTTGGACCGAGAAGATAGGTGGTTTGAGAGAGAGGTCAGGGAGTTCATACATGTGCATATAGTAAATCCCTCACTCAACCAGGGTAGAGGCCTTAGATACAATTTGTCTCCTATTTATCATGCTGCCCTTTCATCCATCCCCAGGAAGATTAGGACCGCACACACCAGAAAAACCACAGTTAACGACCGTTAACAGCCCATGACAATGGGTGGAGAAGGACTCCAGAAGTGGGATTTTCACTCACCCCCAGTCCTTTCTCCTTCTAACGAGCCTATTCAGACCAGGGGGAAGTGAAACCAATGGGATTTCATATATCAGGGATCTCCTACCAACTCTCCTCAGACTGAAGAAGCTACTTGGACGAGTAGTGAAATGTTTCAACCTAATAAGAAAGAAGTCCAGTTTCCATGACTCAACTTCCAGATTTTTAAAACATAGTTCAAATAAAGAGAAGTGATATTTATTGGAAGTGTAAGACCATCAAGAATAGAGATGAATATCAATCATGCTGCAAAAGAGTGGAAACCAACCACGTACAACAAGGAGACGCTTACTGATAAATCTATTCTTCAATGTTTTCTCACGATGATTAATAATATGAGATAAAACGTCTGCAGCTGCACAGTCGATCTATATTTCACTTTTAAGATGTGGGTACAGGAACTCACTCAGAATTAAGTTTTCTTGCATTATGTATGGAAGTAGAATTCATAGAAAGATCAAACCCTTCTGCATTTGTTGTGAAGAACATTTGTTGTTTAAACACAATGCAGAGATTTTTCTGTTTATCTTAAAATGAGAAGCTGAATTGGTTGAATTTCACCACTGAAAGAATGCAGCAAAGATCCCATTGTTTGCAGACCCAATATCTTGTGGGAGGGAGAAGCACAATCTCTTCCCCTCTTTCAGAATCAGCACAGCCTACAGAAGAGTTGATGCCTAGTTAACAGAAAGAAGATTGAGATGTGAAAGCTGAACAAGAAGCAAGAGAGACTTGCACATTCTGTTACCCCACACATTGTTGTGGGCTAACAGCAGCTGCTTAGAAATCATACTTGTTTATTTTATTCAGAAATTTACACACACACCCTTTCCATTTTGCAGGTGGGAGAACATGATCTGGAGCACATATTCAACAGTCCCCAATTCTATGTTTTGCCTGATTGCAGTGGTGGTGAGTAGAGTATGGAAGCATTGATCCCACTTCTTTCCCATTGCAAAGCGCTGTAGTTTCTTGGAATATATTTGAGCCTAGACAAAAGATTGTAAGATAACCCATTCAAAGTACACCTTCTTTGCATGCAGGAATTGCTGAATTCACTTTTTAGGGTTCCAGGTAAATGAATTTGAAGAAGCAGGGTTGGGACGGATCTCTGAGAAAGTGAACTGTTGCTCTCAACCTAGCATCCAGACTAGGTATAGAGAAACGTTGGTTGTCCAGATGTTGATAAACTGCACTGGAAAGGTCCATAGAGGTCCATAGGACTCATAGAGTCTAATATGATCCAGAGACAAAGCACTGCAGAGCCCTGCTCTAGCCTGATAGCACAGTTCTACAAAATGTTGATACAGATTGTTCTAAACCAGGAGCTGGCCACTTCCAAAGGGCTGGGAGCCATTTTTGCCCTCCTTTGGATGCTGGATGGTCAAACATTTCCTCTTATCCCCTAAAACACCTCCCCTATAGTTTGTCCCCAAAATAAAACTTGTACCACCAGAAGCCACTATTGAGTCATCATTTGTGGTACAATTTTCACACATACTCCTCTTTCCTCCAGTTTTAGGCTTTGGAAACACTTCTTTAGAAATAGTAGAGGAACAGCAAGTCACTTCCAATTTTCAAAATCAGCCTTTTAGGATATAAAATAACCCTGGGGCTAAACAGCAAAATAGGGTATCCAGTAAAAATTGTACCCCCATCCAGTTGTTCTTTTCTTTTTCTTTATATGTTCTCTTTTAATAAACTTTACAAAACTTGCAAGCCTGGGTCGTAAGCTGAGAGAGAGGCTGTTTTCCAATCCTATCCACTTGGTCACTCTGCTGAGCTGAATGTTATTTTGTGAGGGCTCTCCAGCAACTTAAAATAATAATAAACTGTGGTGGTGGTAGTTACTTGGTTTGGGTCCATGTTACTTGATAGAGCAACTCTCCACAAGGTCATCTGACCATTCCACCAGATCCTCACAGGCCATGCTCTTTTGAGTATCCACGCCGAAGGAGGCCAGAAAATCTTTGACAAGAAACCGGGCCTTCTTGGCAATGGCTCTAACTCTTTGGAACCATCTACTGACAGAGCTATGCCTGGCTCCTTCCCTCCAATTTTAGGAGGCTGCTGAAGACTCAGCTCTTCTGGGAAGCTTTTGATGGCAGCCTTCCCTGATCTTGCCCGTCTTCTACTGCTGCCTGGTTCTATTACACCATCTGGGTTTACACTCTTCTTTTTTCCTTACTTGTTGTTGCTTGTTGTTTGCTTGATTATAGCATTGTTACCTTTGTTTTGGTATTATATATACACTGCCCAGAATAACGCTGTGCACTAATGGGGCAGTATATAAATCTCAGAAATACATACATACATACATACATACATACATACATACATACATACATGGAAAATGGAACACAGAAAACTGTCTGGGATTTTTCAGTGATGATCCTGAGGCATAAACCCTGATCCTGAGCAGGGGAACAAGAATTGCCACATATTGATCAATACTCAACAGAATTGCTTTGCTGACCAAGATGTTGGCAGTACAGCCAAAAAGGGGTGTGTAAGTGAAGAAATGGAGGAGCTCCAACCCAGAGACACAGCTCCAGTTGCTTCATCCTGGTTATGACCCTGTGCGAGAGCCTTTCCAGTGCAGTCCTAGACTTCCCATCAGGATAGTACTTTTCCCCATAACACAGCACATTTTGAACGTTTATACAGGCTGATTCTTTGTTAAAATGGATTTGGCATGCAGGTTTAAGAGGTCTGTAGGGGATTGCAAGCCAATGCGGTTAGAAACTTCTTCACTTGAGGGACACGTTTACGAAAAAACTAAAAACTAAAACTTATTAGTGCCTTATGAGAAGCAATCTTCTGGAACAAGGAAGCCAGTAAATCAATTGTAGCTAATTTATTCTGTAGAGCGTTCCCACAGCTCAGCACATTTTGTCTGAGTCTGTGCATCCCGTACATTTTCTAAAGCAAAGATATTCCCAGATAAGAAATGGTGGGGTATTGGAATTCTCAAAAAAAAAAAGCAGGACAACAGACCTTCTTCTGTATTTGCTGCCCATGGCATGTACTCTCCTAGTTACCTCTCAAACAAAGAGCTGCCAGGAACAACGACTGCATTAATGAACTCAGTCAAGTGTAGCCGTTTCCCTCTCATCTTTAAACCAAACTTGAGGAAATTTCATTTAACAAAAATTGCAGCCAGCCTGGCATGTATCTTCCTTTTCCTTCTAGCTGGAGGCAAAAGCCTCCATGCTTGAAATAGTCATGGTGCAAGAGAGATTTCAAGAAAAACATTGGGCAGGATGAACAGTTAAAATTAACAAACTACAGAAGCAGTTAAAGTTCATCCCTGTCCTCTGTAATGTGGATGTTTACCTAGAAAACCTCTCTGCATTGGCCAAGATAAGGAATGGCAGTCAATACAACAAATTAGTGAAGGTCAATAGAGCAGGTGGCAGCAGTTAATCAATTACAGGCACAACCCTTCTGTTAAAGTAACTAGTCCTGTTTTTTCTCAGTTAATCAACTGTCTTGAGTATTTGGAAATAATGAAATTGAATTACCCCCCCCCCCCCCTTCTTTGTCTAAATGATTGATGCCTGGATTTACACAAACTTTCGGTGCCCTGGAATTTTAAACTGAATATCTCTCCACCAAAAAGGCAGACATCTAATTAGCTTGTCTCCAGAACCTAATGGATACCTCAGTAAAGTGGAATTCCATTCAGCCATGACCAACCTTCTTGCTTTGAAGAAGGCATTTGCTAGTTTTGCATTAACTCTGCTGGGGTGCTAGAAAAGTCATGACAGGAAAGTGGCTTTCCATTTGTGAGCAGCAGGAACTAAACTACAGTATAATCACAAAATACTGCATTAGGATGACATATTTGTGACTTATCCCTCCTCATAAGAGTGAAGCCATGACAATTTTATTTTTAAAACATGTAGCAAGAATGTTGTCCTTTCCAAGAGATCCTTTAGACGTTATTTGCTTAAAATCTAGAATAAAAACAGCCCCCATTAAAACTCTTAATAGATTTTGTTAAAGTTAAGCTCTTTGAGACCACAGGCATAATTTCTGTCAGTACTATGACTACTGGGGCCATTTTACAACATCAAAAGGTTGTAGACTGGAACTATATGTGCACTTTAAAGGCATGATGAAGTGATAAAAGGGGATAATGCTAAATGAGAAGCAGGCATGTGGTACCTTGTTTCTCCTGTCGTTTGTACATTAAGCTCTCGGGAAAATGTGAAACATATCATAGAATAATTAAATTGGAAGGGGCCTATGAGGCCATTGAGTCGAACCTCCTGCTCAATGCAGGAATTATATTGTCAGTTCAATACTACCATGATGCACTGTATTTAAAGGCCTAAACTTAGTGCACAGTTTGAGTTAAGGGGACATTTTGAATCCTTTTAAAAAGTAAAATGGAAGAGGATAGGGTGCTAGGTGGCTGGGTTAATGCCCCGGGGATTGCATGAGGCCTGTAGGCTACAAACTGCCCATCCCTTATATAACAGTACTGTGGTTAAATCACAGTGTAGGGATCCCTTAACTCAAGATGGATGCATGAAATTTAAAAATGGTAGAATGACTTAGATAAAAAAAGATTCTCAGATCTGCTCAGGGCCTTCTAGATACTCATGGCTTAGGTAACTAGTTCAAGTGTTGGGCTGCAATCCTATGCATTCATATTTGGAAGAAAATCTACTGAATCACCGAGACTAATGTCATAGTAAACAAGGTTGGGACAGATAGATACATGGAAGAAAGCATGAAATAGAAAGAGATAATATACTTAGAACTTTAAAATAATATATTAACGATCACTAACTTATTTAGTCACTTGTATCCTCATTAACAAAATATCTAGTATTTTCACCAAAGGGTGAAAGAGGAGAGTGCAAAAAATGGTCTGAAGCTCAACATCAAAAAAACGAAGATCATGGCCACTGGTCCCATCACCTCCTGGCAAATAGAAGGGGAAGATATGGAGGCAGTGACAGATTTTACTTTCTTGGGCTCCATGATCACTGCAGATGGTGACAGCAGCCACGAAATTAAAAGACACCTGCTTCTTGGGAGGAAAGCGATGACAAACCTAGACAGCATCTTAAAAAGCAGAGACGTCACCTTGCCAACAAAGGTCCGCATAGTCAAAGCTATGGTTTTTCCAGTAGCGATGTATGGAAGTGAGAGCTGGACCATAAAGAAGGCTGACCACCGAAGAATTGATGCTTTTGAATTGTGGTGCTGGAGGAGACTCTTGAGAGTCCCCTGGACTGCAAGGAGAACAAACCTATCCATTCTGAAGGAAATCAACCCTGAGTGCTCACTGGAAGGACAGATCCTGAAACTGAGGCTCCAATACTTTGGCCATCTCATGAGAAGAGATGACTCCCTGGAAAAGACCCTGATGTTGGGAAAGAGTGAAGGCAAGAGGAGAAGGGGACGATAGAGGACGAGATGGTTGGACAGTGTCATCGAAGCTGCCAACATGAATTTGACCCAACTCCAGGAGGCAGTGGAAGACAGGAGGGCCTGGCGTGCTCTGGTCCATGGGGTCACAAAGAGTCGGACATGACTTAACGACTAAACAACAACAACAAAATTAAACTGTCTGTTTTATCTCAAGATGAGGAGACAAAATAATTGTCTTCCTCCTGTTTACATACCTGAAGATGCCTGCCTATTCATTTGTAGTTTAATTCTAATCAAGAGCAAGAAAGCACTGGACATGTTTTTGCAAAAAAGAAAAGAAAAGGTGAGAGTGCATCAAACATCACAAGACAAATCACGAACATAACCAAGATGAAATGGAGTATGTTGGTATCCAAGGCCAATGGTATATGGACTTTCCTTCTCACACCTCATGCAGCCCTGCATGGTCCCAAGCCCTCCCTAGCAAGTGTTTAGAGTATAAGATTGCTGCAGGGTAGAGGGGGTTGTTGATTCTGGTGGAAGTAGTGCAGTCCTGTGGAAGTACATCATTGAATTCTGAACATATTGCTTGTTGGCTTCACAAAGAAATCTGGTTGGCCACTATGGAAAAAAGGATGTCGGAGTAGATGCAGCATTGGTCTCATATAGGTTCTTATATTCTAAGCTGCAGAAATTAAAGAAAAAAATTCCACTTGAATCTCTTGCCATCATCGAGCATTTTAGGGTAGGTGGAGTGCCCATTGTGCTGAGCATATTATCCTGAATCTGTGAAACCTGAAATAACTGTTCAGACAGAGGAGACACATCAAAAGCACAAATGAATAGAAGTGTGTAAGTCAAGAATGCAGATATGCAGTGGAAGTCCATAAGAGGAAGAGACAGAAAAGAAAACTACTAACAATATATAAGAAAAACAGAAAAGGATGCTGATTAAGCAAGATATTTTCAATGTTTGGGGATCTGTATACTTTCCTTGGTCTTAGTACAGTTTTCTTACATAGCCAATGGGACTCCGGAGCAGACAGAAGCCCTTGAGAAAACTTGAAAAAATGTGTGGAGCTCGCCTATATTGAGAGGACTCTTCTAGCCTTGCCCGATCCATCATTGCACTGAATTTGGAAATAGAACAATCTGAAGGAGGTTGCTCTATCCAGGTAGCCTCTCCACAATGATGGAGGGTTTCCAGCTTAACCTCTCAATTTGCTTGGTTCCCTAATGACTGCATGTTGTTTTTACGTGCCAGTAAGCCATTTCTCTCTTATGGTGACATGATGAATCAATGACCTCTGAAGGATACTGTCACTAACAGCCTTGTTCAGGTCTTGCAAACTCAAGGCTATGCCTTCCTTCATTGAGTCAATCCGTCTCATTTTTGGTGGTCTTCTTTTCATGTTGACTTCTACTTTTCCCAGCATTATTGCGTTTTTGAGTTCTTTCCTCTCATAATGCACCCAAAATGTAACAGATTCAGTTTATTTTTGCTTCTAGAGAGCGTTCCTTGATTTAATCTAGAATCCACTTATTTCTTGTAGTCCATGATACTGGTAAAGTTCTCTCCCAACACCATATTTTGAATAAACAAACTGATGGGGTTAATCAGCTTTCTTCACTCTCCAGTTTTCACATCTATGCACTGTGATTGGGAATACCATAGTATGGAAGATCTTGGTCTTCTAGTACCAAGACTGACAATGGAACCAAGGGCCCATACCTCAGATAATAGTTTATTCCCAAAATAAGTACTGCCAAAAGGGTTTTATTCCCAATATGCATATTCCTGGTATTACAAATCCCAGCTATTTCCCTTCATAACAATAACTTGTGTGTCTGTTGTGAATTATAGTTTATCTACAGCAGTGGTTCCCAACCTTGGGTAACTCAGGTGTTCTTGGACTGAAAATCTGGCCAGCACAGCTGGTGGTGAAGAACTACAGCCCAAGAACACGTGGGTTACTTGAGGTTAGGAACCACAGATCTACAGTTTATCTTCTACGAGAATTCAATTATTACATGATAAAATTCAAACAATAATAACCTTCTTTGAGTCCTTCAGAATGGATACTAACCATAAAGATACTGATCACAGCAGCCATCTAATGCCCTCATTTTAGCCCTTGTCGTAACCATGACATCCATGTAGGAGTCCCCACATATTTTGTGAGGACTCAAGAGAAGGCTTTTTCTGTAGCTGCTCCCAGATTATGGAACTTCCTTCCTTCCTTTCCTTTCTCCAGCAACTTAAAATTGACCTCTCTAGAGACACTTTTTGGGAGTCAGCAGGCAATTGAGATGAAGTCTTTTAATGTATGGTTTATAGTTTTAAAATAATGTTTTATTTATTTATTTATTTATTTATTTATTTATTTAATTTCTACACCACTCATCTAGTGGCAAGCCACTAGTCTGGGCAGCTTACAACTAAATAAACATAAAACGAAGAACAAAGATAAATTAAAAAACTAGAAACAGAAAGCAAGCAAGCAAGCATCGCTTCTCGGCCTTTTGGCTAAGATCAAATGTAGAAACAGAAAAAGAAAACCCCATCCCCATAACACCATCTACATCTAAAGGCCACCAGTCTAGTTCCCAAGATGGCGGCGGCAGTAGCATCAATTAAAGAATAAACGTAACAGAATCAGATCATCAGGGCTTGAAAATTTTTAGCATGTCTCACCAGTCAGTCAAAAATTTCACCAGTCAACATGACCGGACTATAGCCTTGCAATTTATGTTTAAACTTAAATTTAAATTTAAACTAGGCACTTTCTATATAACAATGCGTACAAACCCAAAATAATTATACCCTCAGACTTGGGTTGCTTTATTACCTGCGTGCCTGTGGGGTCATGAAGCTTGTATTTTCAATGCCTTTTTTTTTAATGTCTCCAGCAAAAATAAAACTGAAAGCAAAAGCGCCCCGCCTCTTAAGGAGCCAGGTCCTTCGGTTGAAATTGGGAGCAGGGAATCTCCATATTCTCCAGCATGGGACTACTCTACATTCTCCTGCAGAGCTATATATCTATGTGCTGCTCGAACTCTCTTCTCGCGAGAAGAGGGCTGTTTTTCCTTTTGCAATGGGAAGGGGGAGGGGAGGACTGCATGATCAGAGAGAGAGAGAGAGAGAGACGGACTGAGGGTAAGGAGGGAGGGAGGGAGCTGTGGCTCGTCAAGCAGCGTTTTTTCACTCATCACAGACGAGTGGACGAGTGGATTTTTCAAGCCCTGCAGATCATTAAATAAATAATCAAATTAAATAGGGAGGTTTTTGAAGGCCTGAGTAAACAGACATGTTTTTAATTGTTCTCTAAGCCCTAAGAGGGTGGGACCCTGATGCACCTCCACCGGTAGAGAATTCCACAAGGCAGCCACCACTGAGAAGGCCTGGTTCCTATTGTAGACTTCTGGGCCTCCCTTGGGGTGGCTACCCAGAACATGAGAAGTTGGGAGATGCAGGTGGGACAGCAGGTTGATCTAAGGGGGGGGGGGTGTTCTGCCAGGTAGCCAGGTCTCAAAATGTTCAGGGCTTTGTATGTTAACATTAATACCTTGAGCTTGGCCCAGAAGCATACCGGCAGCCAGTGTATGTATATATTGTAGTTTTAAATTTTAATTAGCTTGTTTTAACTAATTGTTGTTTTTAGATTTTTAGAAGTTATCTTGAGTCGCCACTAGGTGAGAAAGCTGGGATAAAAATCAAATGAATAAATAAAACAAAGAGAGGATTAGGATGTGGCCATGCATGCACGTTCTACCCCTGTTTCCTTGCAGCTGCTAGCATTCCAGACTAGAGATGGGCACGGACTGCTGTTAGGTGCTTCAGCGCAGTTTGGCCGACTGGACGCATAGGTGTTGCGTGGACATTCCAGATTCCCCACCCTGCCCCTTGTGGGCACTCGCTCAAAAGAGAGGCAGGGCAGAGAGGCCTGGTGCAGTGCCTTGGAGTAGGTGCCCACAGGAGGAGACGGGGCAGGGAATCCAGGGCACCCACGCAACACCTGTGGGGCCACTCTGCCAAACCATGCCAAAGTGCCAAACCATGGTTTGAGCCCAACTCTATTCCAGACCTTCAGTTTTGCATCACTGAAGGTATATATTTTACCCTCATTTCAGGTGATCAGGATCTCTGTTTTATCAGGGTTTTCAAGCATGAGAGCTCTGGGAGTCTGTTCAGTCAAGCATGAGTGCTGAGGTTTATACAGCTTCATGCTCAATGTGCAGATGTCTGGAAGTTCTTGGGCCTGCTAGAATGTGTGGAGCAGATTGTATATGCATGCCCATGCCTCTACCCTGACGTTAACCCTACATATCTGTGCTAATTTTAATTCCTCATCTGATTATCTTGGACAGATATGAAATAGAATAACGATCCATTTGTGTTGCATTTCCTATTACATTTTCTGCTTTATTCTTTTACCTCTCTGCACCCGTCTGGTAATACCACATGTATTCATCTTAATTACATCATGTAATTTTTCCTTTGGACAAGGCAATTGTGGTTAATTACTAATTACATCTTCTTGGAATGGAATGGAATTAATAACCTGTCTCAAGCCTACAATAGGAGACTGTTAATATCACTAGAGGGGGCTCAGCATCACGGGAACTTTCAGAAACAGCTTGAATTCTCTATTTCTGTCACCAGATACCCAGATGGAATTATAGTTCTAATTTATTGTCCTGTTGGAGTTATTCTGTGTAGTGCATAATAATATAAAGAATGGAACAGATAAGTAGCATGGCTGCAATTATATCACAAATCATGAGAGTCTGTGATATGAAGAATTACACTTTCACACATATATCTTCTTTCTTCAGTCGTACAAGAGAGCTTGAGAAGGGAGACGCATTTAGATCCAGGATAAGAGTTGAACACAATAGAATATAAGATGTGTCCTGCCAGATCAGACCAAAAAAAGCCTGTCTAGTCCAGCATCTTGTTTGCACAGTGGACAGAGAAAAGTCTACGGGGAGCTCACAGGTAGGACATGGGTGCAATAAGTACCCTGCTACTGATGTTCCCTAGCAACTGGTACATAGATGCATACTGCCCTTGATGCTGGAAGTAATACTTTGTCATGGTGACTCCTAGTCATGGTTAGCCTTATCGTCCCTGAATTTGACATAGCCCTTGTGGTAGCAAATTCCACAGCATGACTATCTGTTGAGTTTCATTTCATATGCCCTAATTTTTCTGTCATTCAGCCTCTGGCAGCCAGAAAGCAAAGAGTGGAGAGAAATCCAGAAGACACAGTGGAAACCTCTTCTGATTCTTTTGCAATTAATTACCCTTATTTACAACAACATTATTTTTGTGAGTGCACATGTTATAAAGAGGATGTAACCCCCTGAACCCTCATCTAAAAAGGGGGAGAGCTTTCCCAAGCCTGGCCTCTGTGTGTGTGTGTGCAATTCTCCTTACACCTCATATAGCCCAAGAGAGAACAACACTCCTCTTCTTCTCTCACAGTGACAAGAAAAACTGTTCCCAAGAGTCTAATTTAGAGGTTCTTTGCCCTCTCCTTCATCTTGTCCCACCTGCTCACAGAGCTCTGGCTTTTTCTAAAAACTTTTATTGGCAATCCTTGGAAATAACAAAAACAATAGGGATTATAATATAAAACCTATAACCCAATTCCCCATGCAATCCCATATACAACAGTAAATCTATCTCTATATGAATAATGCAATCCATTCCTATAGCCCATTAACACATGCATTTTATCAGGCTTAAATGACAGCAGACCACTACTCTGGCTGACTTCTCAAAATGACACCCTAGCTATTTAATTCCAGACCCAAAATTAACAAAGGGTGGCAGTATTTAATAAAGCTATCTTCTTCTATTTTGCCTAGGCAATCTAACATGAGTCAATTTCTCCATCAGTCCTGTTTGCTCATATCCTATCCAGATATCTTCAGAAGGAATCCTTGAGCATTTTCCCAAGTTTACACAATTTCAGTTCTCACAGTTCCTACAAGGATCACCACCAACTCTTTAGCAGAGAAATTCTTATTCCCTCTAGTGATTAATGAGAACAAAAGGGAAGTTTCATTAAATACAATATCTTGCTTTGTTAACCTGTCCAACCAATCTATTGCACCATGACAGAATGATTTGAATAATGGACAGGAGATCCACTTATGTTCCAATGTTGCTTTTGAACCACAATTTCGCCAACACATGCCTGGTGCCTCCTTACTAATTTTATGAAGTTTTATAGGGCAAAAATGCCATCTACGAACTGCTTTTAATACCATTACCCTAGATGTGGCCAATAAACAATTTATATGGTTGAATAGTCCATATTTTTGCCCAAGATTCTTCTGATGTATAAATATTTTGATGTGTTTCCCAAACTGTCTTAACTCCCATATAATTACCATACTCCTCATTAACAATTTTTAAAAATAAATTACTGAGATCAATCCTCTTTTTAAATTAAAATTGTCTTTCATACAATAGTTTTCTAATATTGTAAGTGCTCTACTAGGACCTGAGTTATTATATCACTGAGCTGCAAATTTTTTTGAATTAATTGGAGCCAATTAGTTTTTATTTGAGTAATTCTTTCTTTTAACAATCCAGTTGAAATTGGTTTTCCTCTTATAAATCTCTAATACTGTAAATTCCAATTTATTTCATGTGTTTAATTCACTAATAAAAGGGTTCTGTATTTTAACCCTATTTCTTGGCAACTGTGATATGTATAAGTAGGAGTAAACATAAGTATCCCTAGCTCCCTCCACCTGAGTCCAGTTGGCTGTCTTATTCACTTGTATAAATTTAAGAGCCTGAGCTGTTTGAAAGATTTCATAATATTTTATTAAATGAGATATTGCCAATCCCCTTTTGTGTTACACTATTTATAAACCTTAAAGTTCTTCCATTCTCTGCTATAAACGTTCCCATATTTTTGCCACAATTTAATTTTTTTTACGTAAATATCTATTTGTAAAGGTATATTTTGAAACAAAAATGAAAATTGTGGTAACAGGAGTTTTTACTATCTGAAGTCTACCTAATCAAGATAAATTTAATTTAGCCCATTTCTTAATGTTCTCCTTCATGGAAATAAACATATTATCATATTTTAATTTATACTAATTGATCTATACTTTCTGTTTACCAGATTCTGAAAGGCACTGCCCATGTGAACGGGGGTGTTCGAAACCCTTGTTCATATTTTTTTGCACTGGCTGCTTCACTCGATCAGCCGATCAAGGTTGATAGCCTCAATTTTATTAAAGCTGGAAGGGAGGTCAGATCTGGATAAAGTTCACTATATGCTGGCGGCCGAGATGACTGATATTGTAGAAAGAGTCGCAAACTTCCTTGATACTATTGTTAGGAGACGAACCATTGTCCCTTTAAGGATGTCTAACACTTTTCTGCCCTCTTGATGCCTATATATGTAGTTACCTAACAAACCACCGTGACTATGTCCAATTTCTACTTATGCCAATAAAGGTTTTATCTTATCTTATCACCAGATTCCTAGATATTTAATACTTAAAAAAAAAAGGTCTAGGCTAGATATTGCCTTAACTGCTTTTTGTTCTACAAGAGGTTAGATTTTGGTATAATTTTCATTATTAAAGTTTTCTAATATTTGTTTTTATGACTCTATGCTTTTTAATGGATTCTGAAGTAATAAAAGCATGTCGTCCATGTACAAATTAATTTTTGCTGTCTATTTTTTACCTTTATGCCGGCAATATTAATATTTTATCTGAGACAAGTACCAAGTGGTCAAATGATCAAAGTGAATATTATAGGATATAAAGGATCCCCTTGTCTTGTGCTCTTACATAACTCAAACTTCTCAGATTCTGTTCAATCATTACTACAGCATGTATCACTTCATATAGATTTTTAGAACCAAAGTAAATATTTCTCCCATATTCATCCTCTACATGAGGTCAAACATACTGTATATATCCATTCCATGTGATCAAATGCTTTAAGGACATCAAGTGAAAGTATTGCCAGATTCTGTTTCTTTAGAGCAGCGACAAGTAGAATGTGTAATTACTAATTGCAGCAGCCATATTGATCTGTGTGGATATACTTAGTAGTAAAACTATTCAGCCTATATGCAGAAGGAAGGTAAGATCTTTTTCAGATTTTGGAATGGCTATTATTCTAGCTAATTTCCAGGATTCCAGAACTTTCTCTCCAGCTAATATTTAAAGGGAGTGTGGCAACATCCTCTTCCCATATCTTATAAAATCAACTGTGAAGCCATCACATCCTGGTGTTTTCTCTTTTTTTAGCTTTTTAATAGATGTTTTAATTTCAGTAAGAGATCTTAGGTGATTAAGTTGATGTTTATGCTCTTCTGAGACTAGAGTAATTGATAATGAGCTTACAATTTTTATATCTGCATCTAATGTTAATTCTGTTTCATACAACTCTTCATAGTATTCATTAAAAGTTGTAGGTATCTGTTGCTGTGACATTACCCTTATATTATCCTTTGTTTTTAGAGAAACAAATGTTTCTACATTTTTCTTATATCAACAATTGTTGATGTCATTGTTCTTTTAGGAGTCTTCCTTTTTACTCTATAGGATAGCAATTTAGAGTTTGCAACATTATGAAGCCTACCAAATATATATTCCCACAAGGTTCAGGGAGTCTCGGGCACATTTGGCTGCCTCTAGACTGCAACCAAATATTAAAACTGCCTCTTCTCTGGTCATGCCTTTTGCCAAGTGTTAATAAAATCAATCTGTTTCCCATAAGTTGTGTGTGTAGTTGTTTGTGGCAAAAATCAATTAAAATTTGGAGTAGGTTTGATAGCAACTTTGGATGACATCCAGATGTCAGTTGCAACAAAATCAGGTCTACTGAATCAATGGGACTTGCATAAGTATTGGGATAACAAGCCCTATTCATTCACTTGGTATATTCTCAAAGGGAGTAACAAATGGATTTTGCTTGCTGCATTTCATATGCTACACTAGAGTCATGTGACACTATTATTGGAAACATTAACTTCTGTATATCTCAGTGGTTTAGGTATCTAGCTGCGGAGCTAGAGGCTGGGAGCTGGGCCTCCTTGACATGGACTGGACTTCATGATCCATAGGGTCCCTTCCAGTTCTGAGTATTAAGAGTATTCTGGGACAGTGTGCCCTCAGTGGTGTTGAACCCCATTCTATCAGTTCCAGCCAGCCTCGCTAATGGTGAGATATGAAGGGAGTCACAGTTTAGCAAAAATGCAAAGAAGACTGAAAGTTGTCCACTTTGGGTGTAAAACTACCTAGAACTGTAATGAAAATTGCAGAAAAGATGTGGGTCCCCATTTTATAGTCTCTGGCCTGTTGCTGTGATTCTTTCCTGATGTACAACTAACACTCTTACTGGCAGGTAAGGAACAGTGGGAGACAAGCAACCTGTACAATTTGGAACTAGGGCTTTGTACAGTACCATTAAACTCACTGCTTTGTGCTGACACTTCTTAAGATGCTTTAATGAATTACAGAGTAAGAAAGGAAGAGGTTTCTCCAGCTTGGTTCTATATAGTTTAATGCCATTTTTGAGAGGCATTTGCAATCATGCCACTTTAATTTCAATACTACATGGACAGAGTATCTGGTTAAATATATCCAAGCCTAACACAGATCAGTAAGTTGTGGCCAAAATAATTAATGAAAAATAGCCAGCAAATTTCAGAAACCTGAGTCCTGGAGTTGACAGAGCTGTTTACCACTGCAATTTTTTCACATACTCTTTCAGCAGGATATAATGATTAAAGAGAAGTGCTGGATTTGGGAATACTTCATGACAAGGCAGTATATGAAAGATTGTTCTTGAATCAGCACCTATCAAACTTCTCTAGATAGAAGAGAAATCTGGAACACTTCCAATAGCAACCTTTCCATTAAAATACGTCTATTCCTTCATCATTATTTTAAAACGATAAGAATGTAACTTGCTCACTGGTTTCTTCTAAGATGCAGGAATGGATTAGAAAGCCAGAAAAATCCCTCTTGAGGGAATCTGATATGTATGGGCCTGATCTTGGAAGTAGGTAGATACACATAACTAATAGTAAATTTCTTTCTTCAGCAATGAAGGTCTAAGAGAGAACTTTACTCCTCTTGTGAGATAATGGTAACTTCTTTATTACTTTTATAGTTATATAGTAGAGGAGGACTATCACATAGTGGAGGCATAACACTTGGACTGTCTCCCAATATTAGAGGGTAAAAACAACCAATAGGGCATCCTTCTTTCCAAGGAGAGAACATGAACATCAGGGGAAAAAGAGGTTACCTACCTGTAACTCTGGTTCTTCGAGTGGTCATCTGTGAATTCACACTAATGGGTTAATCCGCGCTTGCGTGGGACCTCCCCCACGCTGGCTATAACTCCGCCCCCAGCACCGAGTGCCTCAGTTCCATGGAACCAACCGCCGCTGCACAGCATGCAATGGCACACGTGACGGACAGCGGGGAGGAAGGGTGGGGAGTGTGAATTCACAGATGACCACTCAAAGAACCAGAGTTACAGGTAGGTAACCTCTTTTTCTTCTTCATGGTCTCTGTGAATGCACACTAATGGGAGACTAGCAAGCTCACTTACCAGGAGGAGGGACGTCACGAAAGTGCAGAAGCCAGGACAGCTCGACCCACCACAGCCTCAGCCTTGGCCCAGATATCAAGGTGGTAATGGGAGATGAAGGCAGATGGAGTGGCCCATGCGGCAGCTAGGCAGATGTCTGCAATGTCCACCCCGCAGAGAAAGGCCGTTGAGGACGCTACAGCTCTTGTAGAGTGAGCTCTGACTGGGCCTGGAAGAGGAGTCTCAGCTAAATTATAGGCAAAGCGGATGGTCTGGACAATCCATCTTGAGATGGTCTGAGAGGAAGCTGGTGCTCCCATAGAGGGGCCAGCAAAGGTGACAAAGAGTCATTGTGTCATACGGAAAGTGGCTGTGCGGTGGATATAATATGAGAGAGCTCGCTTGACATCAAGGGAGTGTAGAGCCTTTTCGAGTGGTGAGGTTGGTGAGGGAATGAAAGCAGGAAGCACAATTGGCTAATTCAAGTGGAAAGAAGATGAAACTTTGGGGAGAAAGGTAAGGCAATGCAGAGTCACCTTGTCTGGGTGAAACTACAGGAATGGAGAGTCTGCCCTCAACGCAGCTAGTTCTCCAGCCCTCCACGCTGAGGTTATTGCCAGGAGGAATGCAGTTTTGAAGGACAACAAGCGGAGCGAAGCAGAAGCCAAGGGTTCAAAGGGAGGCCTCATGAGTCGTCAAAGAACTAGTTGGAGCGACCACTGTGGCGTTAGGGGTTTGTAGGCAGGGCGCATATTTTTCAGCCCTTGTAGGAACTGCTTCAAGGTAGGATGTCTAAAGAGCATGGCTGCTTGAGAAGATGGAGGCTGGTGGGCTACAATGGCAGCTGTGTACACCTTTAAGGTGGAGTGCGAAAGCCCTTGTCGAAATAGGTGGAGGAGGAATTGAAGAAGTGCATCTAGAGATGTTGGGCTGGAAGGTAAGTGGCGTGTTGATGCAAATCTACAGAACGCATTCCATTTATAGAGTAGGTCAAAGAGGTTGAGGGCTTGTGGGCATGGTTGAGGACATCTGCTACAGTCGGGGAAGTCTCCAGGCCGTCAGGTGGAAGGATTCAAGATCTGGATGAAAAATCCGTCCTTCGTCCCGAGATAGTAGGTGAGGGACCATCTTCAGCCTGATGTATTCTGAGGCTCTGGAGAGTAGAATTGAGAACCATGGCTGACGAGGCCACCAAGGGGCTATAAGGATCACGTCTGCATTTTCATGTCGGATCCTTATGATGGTCCTTTGGAGAAGGGGAACGGGTGGAAACATGTAAAGGAGGCCAGATGACCATCACATCAGAAACGCATCCCCTAGGGACCGGCGGCTGACGCCGGCTCGTGAGCAATACCTGGTACATTTCTTGTTGGCTTGGGATGCAAAAACATCTATTTCTGGAGTTCCCCATCGGCGGCAGAGGTGGTGAAAGGTTGCATCATCTAGAGCCCATTCGTGGGAGCAGGATTGTAGCCTGCCTAGATGGTCTGCAAAGGTATTCCCCTTCCCTGCTACATGCACAGCCACAGGGTATATGTGCCGGACAAAGCACCATTCCCAGAGGTCGATGGTATGAAACAGAAGGTGCAATGAGTGAGTGCCGCCCTGTTTGTTTATATAATAAACTGCTGTGGTATTGTCTGACGCTACTTGGATTACACTACCATGGAGCAGGGGCTCGAAGGCTTGAAATGCTTTGGCAATCGCCAGGAGATCCAGCTCGTTGATATGAAGGCCAGCCTCCACCAAGGACCAGCAGCTGTGAACTGTGTGGCGGCCGAGATGAGCGCCCCAGCCTGTCGGCTGGCATCCGCAGTGACCTCGACCGTGGGAGTGAAGAGGCCAAAAGCCCTTCCTACCAGCACATTGGAAGGGAGTCTCCACCAACCGAACTGTGCAGCAAGCTCTGGCGTAACCAGCAGCAGTGTGGACGGATGGTCGTGAGTCATCGAGAAGAGTGACAGGAACCAGGCCTGAAGAGACCGCATCTTCAGCCGTGCATGTTGCACCACAGCCGTGGTGGATGCCATCAACCCCAAGAGTCGCTGGGCGTCGAGGGCGGGAATCCATGCATCTGAGGAGAAGGAGCATAATACAGATTGCATCTTCAAAATTCTACTTTCGGGGAGAAAGGCTCGACCCAAGGAAGCATCCAAAGTAGCTCCTATATAATTCACAGGTTGGGTAGGGTGCAAAGTGGACTTCTCTATGTTGACTCTCAGTCCTAATGTTGACAAGAGGGAAAGTGTTAAGTTCGTGTGTCTACGAGCTTGTGACTGGGACTCAGCTACCAGGAGCCAGTCATCCAAATACGGGTAAACTGTGACTCCCAAGAGACGTAAGTGAGCCACCACCGGAGCTAGACATTTAGTGAACACCTGGGGTGCAGTGGACAAGCCAAAGGGGAGGGCTTTAAACTCATAGGTTCTGCCTCCTACTGAGAACCTCAGGAAACGCCGGTGGTCTGACCTGATGCTAATGTGGAAATAAGCATCCTTGAGGTCAATCACCGTGAACCAATCCCCATGACGTAAAATGTGGATAACAGAGTTGAGGGAAACCATACGAAATCTGCAAGGAGTAATGAAAGAGTTCAGGCCGCGAAGATCAAGAATCAGATGGAGGCCTCCATCCTTCTTGGGGATGGTAAAGTACCGTGAATAGAAACCTACTGAAACATCAGGGAGATGCAAAGGAATAATTGCATCTTTCTTCAGTAGGGCCTGAATTTCATCTTCCGGGGGGGGGGGGGGTGAGACTTGAAATGGCCCTGTAATGGAGGGAGTATCGAATTCTATAGCGTAGCCAGTGGCTATGATAGATAATACCCAAGAGTCAGATGTGATGGAGTGCCAGGAGTGCAAGAAAGGGGCCAAATGGACTGACGGGTCAACAATAGAGAAGTTGTAAGTATTAAAGAGACTGCTTGTTTTTGCTGTCTTGTCGGCAGTTTTGCTGGCGGGGGCGCTGCCTGCCTACTTGCCTAGGAGGTGCAGGTTGGTAGCTTTGAGCCTGGGGCTTCTGACGGTCTTGATACCCCCTAGGTTGGTAAGAATGCCTCCAGGTGCCTCTTGGATGAGACTGCTGTGCAGAGTAGGACCATGCTGTCTTCCGGAGCTTGAGAAGGTTCTCAAGTATTTCATTGGTCTTTTCATCGAAAAGTCCCACTCCATCAAACGGCAGGTCCTCTATCCACGTCTTCCGAAATTCCAGCAGAGCGCAGCCAAGCATGAGGGCAAAGAGAGATGGCAGTGGCCAACTGCTTGGAAGCTGCTTCTAAAGTGTGGCAGGCGGCAATGCACTCGTGTCTTGCGAGCCCCATGGCCTTCTGATGATATGAGAGGCCCTGGACTCTAACGTCCTCAGGAGCTGCTTCCAGAATGGGCAGTGCCAAATTCCATAAATGGCAGTGGTAAGCGCCCATGGCAACTAATAGTTGGCCACCCTGAGGAAAAAAAAGAGGCTAGAGAGTACATCCTGCAGCCTAGGACATCCAACTTACGTCCTTCTTTGTCAGAAGGAGAAGTAGAAGAACGATTCCGGGCCTTGTTTTGTGTGCTGTCAACAACAAAAGAATTTGGAAGAGGGTGCTTTAAGAGGCAATCCGCATCAGTCCCATATACTTTATACAGATTCTCAATCCTTCTCGGAATTTGATAGGAAGTAGAAGGTTTAAGTCATGACTCTCTCATGACTTCAGAGAGGGACGGTATGAATCCGAGGCGTACTGGAGGAGTCTGTTCCTGAGTGATGTCTTCATACACCTTATCTGTTTTCTTAACTGCAAGTACCTCGACGTCAAGCTCGAGGACCTTCGCTATTCGGTGAATGAGGTGGGAGTAGGAGGAGTAATCCTCTGATGGCGATGGAGGATGGTTGTCTGCCACGTCCGACACAGGAGTAGGAATATTAGTTGGTGAGTCCTCCTCTCCCTCTGAGACCTGGGAGTCAGAGTCCCGATCGTTGGAAGGGGAATAAGGTGCCTCCTCTAGTGGAGCTGGGGACAAGTCTTTTCCAGCTCAAGCTCGAGCCAAGCTCGCCTTGGGTCCGACTGCAGGGTAAACATGTCCTGCACGGCCCACCTCTGGGTCTGGCGCCAGCTGAGAACGCTTGACACCTCCAATGGTAGCAGAGGCCGGTGGCAGGTGCCTTTTGCAAGGTCGAGAAGGAGGCGGAGGAATATAGCCTTCTTCAGCCTCGGGCGCGATATCACGCCATCCGCGATACTGAGGTGGAGCCGGCAAAAAGGGCTGAATATAGGGTTCGAAGTGTCGATACTGAGGGTATGGGTCATATCGATAGGGTCCTGGATGAAAAGGCAGGTCCCGTTCAAAGTCCTCCGCCCCGTACACTGGTGGGTAGTCAAGGTAATGCCATCAGCCTCGACGAGCAGGGTACCCCCTCGGCTCCGACTGCCGGCTATATGGGTCCGGTTGCTCAGGCGGCTCCAGCTGTCGGGATTTATGGGTTCTCTTACGAGGAACCTCAGTCGGAGCCAGCGGCGGTGGCGAGGCCACAGGTTGCTGCATCAACGAGCCCAATGAAGAATGTGGGCTGGCCTGTGCCAATTCAACAACCTCTAGAGAGGTGTTACCCCAGTCAGGAATATCACTGACGGAAGGGGATGGCGGCTGCGGCTGCAGGGGTACATCCTCTTCCCCCGAGGGTACACTCAGGCTCACCAAATGTTGCCGGGATATCTCCGGCCTCGGTGCCAAGATTTCAGCAGTTTTAGCAGGCTTAGGGGTTTTCTTCTTCTTCTTCAAACTCGATGTCGAAGATTGCAACAGTGTTGACGCCGTGGCTGTCGACCTCAAGCCCGAGGACGATTTTGGTCTGGCCGCCATTTTCACCGCCTTTTGGGCTGCAACCTCAGGCGAAGCTGCCAGAGATGGTTGCAGAGTTTTGGGGGAATCCATAGAGGCAGTTTGAGATGGTGAAAGAGATTTCTCCCAAAGAAATGATTTAAGGCGCTGGAGCTGCAACTTCAGAGCTGGCTTCGTAAAATTTTTGCAAAAGGTGCACACGGCCGGCTGATGTTCTTCCCCAAGGCAAAATAAACAACGGGAATGCCCGTCGGAGAGGGGAATTTTGTTTGAGCAGACCTCGCACCTCTTGAAGAGGCCCAGCGAGGCCATAAACTCAAAGTAAGCAAGACGACAATTAATCCGTTTTTTTTCTTTTTGCAGATAACTCACAGTTGCGAAGCGAGGTCAACGGTCCAGAATCAAGCCAGGGAGGTCCAAAGAAGAGAGGGAAAGGTAAGATAGATAGATTGATTCAGCGCACGAAGTTCCAAACGAAGCTGCAACAGCGGCGGTCGAAAAGGAACTGAGGCACTCGGTGCCGGGGGCGGAGTTATAGCCAGCGTGGGGGAGGTCCCGGCACCATGTGCTCGAGCTAGAAAGTTTTGAGGTTGCTCCACGCAAGTGCGGATTAACCCATTAGTGTGCATTCACAGAGACCATGAAGAAGAACTGATTGTTGCTCAACCCTTTGCCTGTTGTATTTCCAGAAGGCTATCAACAGAAATGTAAGGCAGAATTGTTTTAGTGGGCTTTTTGGTGCTAAGAACTGCTATTCCACCACACGTGTGGTAAGCATTCATTATATGTATATAAGGTAACATTGTGCAGGTTGTTACTAGGTTTTATTGAATTTTATCATTTATGTGAAGTATTTTATTGGGGTGTGTGAGAGAGGCAAATACAATTTTATCATACATTTTATCATAAAGACAGACAGACAGACAGATAGATATGGGATATCTAGTGTGGTGTAATGAATAGAGTAATGGACTAGGACTCAGGACACCTGGGTTCGAATCCCTGCTTAGCCATGGAAACTCACTGAGAGCGCTTAAATAACTCAGTTACTTTGAAAGCCCTATTAGGGTTGCTATAAATGTGTTCTGACCTGATAGCACATAACAACATGTATGCATACATATGTGTGTGTGTGTGTGTGTGTATAGATAGATAGAGTATATATATATATATAATTCTGTTATACACCATTCTGGTTTCTTCAGTGGCCAGTCACAGGCTGCAGAATTCTCTACTGTGGGTGGCTCTCCTTAATCCCTTGCTGTTGGCCTTCAGAATATACAAGGACATATAAAAAAAATTAGATTTCTGACAGGACTCTGGCAGTTGAACTAGGTTGCTGTAAAAGGTTTGTCTAATCTAGGTGGCTGCTCTCCTCCTACTTCATTTATAGATTTTAAACAGAGATTGGAAAAGTTAAAGCTCCGGCAACTCCTTGGGCAGCGTGGTTAGTCCAAAAAAGCAATGTTTCCAAGTCCTAACTGTGCTTTGTTTCCTGATCTAATTTACTTGTCCTGTGTTTTTTTTTCCCCCAACCCTTCTTATTTTATTGTAATTCCCATTGATTCCCATTTTGGGGAAAGAAAGGTGAGACACAAAACCAAATGGCATTCATATATGAAATAAATCACCCTCTTGCAGTCTGAAGAAATTTGGTTTCCCACCAACCATATCAGGAAAATCTCATCTCATTCGGCTTCATGGAGACACACCAAGATAACAATGTGTGGTCAGGATCTTAATATGAACTGGAACATTCAGTAGAATCCTTTGAACTACATTGGGTTTCAACAGCAGATAATACCAGCGCACAGCCAGGATGGATAACCTCACTACAAAATTTCAGGGGAGGCACTCCCTTCAGTCCACAAGTTGCTTGTGACGGCAGATATCAAAAGGTCCCTTAGCAAACAAGCTGATGTGGAAAATGTGCCCTAAAGGCAGAAAGATTGAAAGCTACTATGTTTTACCAGCAATACTCTGATCCTTTAGAGAAAGACAAGTAGCACTGAAATGCTTAATTCCTTTATGCGAAAACAAGAAGTCTTGCTCATTCTAATGACACTGACTTCCAAATTTTGAAACCCATTAACTTAGTGCTATAAAGGAAGGTTTGCTTCCTTTATCTGATCATGTCATTTGGTACCACTTTAGTTTAACTAACACAGCTCCTTTAGATTCTTTTTTACAAGCAACTACTTCAAACAGTTCTAATAGCTGGCATGCCAAACAGCTGTCTGGGAATATGCACTAACCATACCTCTGCTTGTCTTATGAGACCATGCTGATAAAAAATTTAAAATTGAGCATTAAGTATTGTTGTGCATTCTACACTGGATGTTTTGGTTCTGACATGGTTTTCTCATTGGAATCATTCACTGCTCAGGCACTTGCTCCTGCCTTCTCTGAATTATGCATTAGATATTTTCATGTAGGAATTATCAACATAACAGAAACAACCACTCTGCAGGAAAATTCGGTCAACATATTTTATTTCCTCTCTTGAACGGATGTTAATCAAGCACATCTATTCAAGAAAGGAACATAAATTCTTTTCCTCCTATTTAAAGCACACACACACAGAGACACAGACACAGACACACCACAGATAAAACATTTATCTGTGTCCAATGCTTGTCTGGCATACATCAGAAGGGACAGGCTGAACGACTGCTAGGGGAAGTGAAAGAAGTGCCAAAGCAGGACTGCAGCTGAACATTAAGACAACAAAAAACATGACTATCGAAGAACTAGTCAACTTTAGCATTGACAAGGAATAAATTGAAATAGTTAAGAGGTTTTGTATACCTTGGTTCAACCTGCATAATTTAAATTGTAAACCACCCAGAGAGTGCTTTAAGCATAATGAGGTGATATATAAGTAGCACACTTTGCTTTAATTTCTTACTGGTAAGCATGTTCTATGCATGCTCAGTTTATAACAAAGTGGTTGTTTTTTCTTTTTGAAAGGCCTTTTTGGAGGATCAATATTTCAGCAAATGCAGCCTGGGTTCTTTCCAAATAAACAAATCAGGTGTGGCCAACCATTCTCTTTCAAGATAAGTAAGACTGGTCTTTTCAATGTATTTGGTCTGTTTTAAATCTGGAGATGTTTAAGGTCACTTGTTTCTGCACAGAGAGGAACAGTTTTACTTAAAAAAAGAGTAATAACTCAAAAAATGTTTGCCCAAATTCCCCAAATTTTGTACGGATCAAGATCAGACTGTCTGCCACATTTGTGCCAAATCTGGTGCTGATCTTAAGTCCAGTTTTAAAGTTATCATTTTTTTGTTTGAGAGGCCTCCATTTTAGAATTGCTGTATAGAGTGTTGATTTGCTCTGCTGCACAACAACATCACCACATTTTCATCATACAAGGGTACAGAACCAGAAGTCTCAGGAGATGGGGGAAACAGGAAGAATGGGTTATACAGGGGCAAGGTACAAAGAGTTGGGGGAAGGTCACTGCTAGAGGACAGAGAAAGGAGCAGTCCTGTACCTCCTGAAACTGCAGCATATATAAATAAACCAGAGCACAAAAGAACTGCTATAAGGTGTAATGTTGCATGTAATAAGTGGAATTGCTACTGATTCAATACGTTTTTTCTTAGTAGTATTGTTTCAGCTAAAGTTAATCAAAGGCAGTGAAACTCTTCCTCCAAATGAGGATTTTTATTTTTATTTTATTGATCAACATAAGAAATCAGAGGGCAAAAATGTTCAAATATGGTTTAGTTCCCACTCCCACTGCAATGCAAAGAGGGTCCCTGAACAAAGATACTCTTTTCTTGATAATTGAATCTTTACTATTGGGTCATAATATTTACCTTTCTTAATAATGCCAAAAGCCACCCATAACAAAAAATAAAGGATATACTAAAGATCACAGATTAATAAACAAGGGGTGGGGTGAGATGATGTCTATCTCTTCATGCAACTGAAAAACCTAGGCATTTGTTTTCTGGATTATGCTTGAACTCTTGGAAAGTTGCCATCTAAACGTGGTCCATTATAAAAGATGGTAATTGGGATTAAATCTATTTCAGACTCAATTTCATTAGCTAAAAGGGGTTAAAAAAAAACCCCATACACCTTTAATAGTAAATCTACAAGACATGGCTAGATTTTAATATTGTTCACTAAAAGTTCTATTCTCCTGAGCTTGCGTTTGTTTTTTGGCATTGGTTTGTTGTATAAACCATTTTTAAGGAGATGTTCCTTGCTGTGGTGGACTTGGGCACCATGCTGAAGCTGGAAAGAGCAGAGGGCTTGAAGTGGACGGAGGACAATCTGGGGAGAAACAAGAAAGAAAGAATGCTTTTACACATGATAGTTCCAAAACTACTTTGCCCGCAATTCGCACACCTTTGTGTTTGCACAAAGTAAACAAGTAAGCATGTTTACAGGAAGTCAGAAATATTTCAGAGGAACTGACATTCAAGGAAGTATGTTTTGAGTTTTGTATTTAGGACATATTCCAGAATCTTGAACAACTTGTTCAGGTACTAAAAATTCTGGAACATGTGCTTGGGATAAAGCAGGAAGCAAAGGAATCCCAAGCATATTTTTAATGTAGTTTCCAAATTTTTAGACATCTAACGCCGGGTGATTCTAAAGAAGTTCAAGAAGAAAGGACTTTCATACTTATGCTGTTATTTGTAAAGATCTTTACAAATAAAGATTCCTGCTTGAAGTGCTAAGCGCTGTATAGCATTTCCATTGTTAGGTACAGATGGCGAAGTGTATTGTGAAGGCATTTTTGAATCTTGACAGAGTCTTCCATCACAGACTAGTGGGATCACTTGGAAAGCAAAGGCTAATGTCCTCTTGTTATTCTTTGACCTGGTAGAATAAATGTACACTCCACAGCTGTCAGGTTCCAAGTTCTTGTAATGACACTTGACAGCTTTAAGCTGATTAGTGCATTGGAATAATAGAGTGGGTCTTGCTCTGAGGAATATCTGAAATCTTTGTGATTGGTTTACACCTACATTGTACTATTCAAGCTAACTTCCAGGGTTCCTCAGTTCATCTCTGTAGAGTAGCACCCCAGGAGTCATTTTCAGGTAGGACTATTAATTTACCTGGCTGAAGTGGAACTGAGTGTGACTCATGATATTTTAGAGTTAACTGATTTATTTGGACTGCAGAACAATTGTTAAACCATTTATATAGAGTTATTTATTTTAGCACTATGAAAGGGGATCATTATGAGGCTGTTTAATACATATGAAATACTACAAAATATATAAAAAGCAAACCTATCTAATTTCTTTGGCCTTTCAAAAAACCAATGACAATCACACTTCATTTCCATTTTTGTAAATAGAAGAACCAAGGCACTCATTTAATATAATACTCATGTTTGTGATTTACTTTACGGTAAATAAGCATTTTCACTGGTTTAAATTTAGAGGCATTAAATCACAATGCTGGAAAAACCCCTGCACACAATGGTAATTGCATGAGCAGATTCCTTCTTTGCCAAGTTGTCTGTCGCACAACTGATTGTGCACCGATTGCAAAATTGCTTGCCTAGTGAACAACCTGACAAAGCAGGGCACAGCTTGTGTGATTACAGTTTACACACACGTTTTTCCCCCAGCAGGATTCTAGTCACATCCTTTAACTGAGACATAACCAGCTGGTTAAATTGAGTCCTTTGATTTAAGTCTCTCTGCAGAAACTATTATCTTGTAAATCTAGATTAACAGTATTATCAAATTTTTAAAAAGAAAAATCTTTAATACAGGATTTTTGAAGAAGAAAGAAGAGTACACATATTCATGCATAATAGCAAGTAAAATCTATCCCTGACTGAAATATATACATGTCTATAATTATATATCCAGTGGTTTCTATGTGTATTAGACATATCTAGTACAGGTACTTTATAATAATACTTTAGCATTCCAGTCCCCTATAATGAGAAGAACATCTTTCTTTGGTGTCAGTTCTAGAAGGTGTTCTAAGTCTTTATAGAATTGGTCAATTTCAGCCTCTTCAGCATCCGTGGTTGGTGCATAAACATGGATTACTGTGATGTTGAAAGATCTGCCTTGGATTCGTATTGAAATCATTCTATCATTTTTGAGATTGTATCCCAGTACAGCTTTTCCCACTCTTTTGTTGACTATGAGGGCTACTCCATTTCTTCTACGGGATTCTTGCCCACAATAGTAGATATGATAATCGTCTGAATTGAATTCGCCCATTCCCGTCCATTTTAGTTCACTGACGCCCAGGATGTCAATGTTTATTCTTGCCATCTCCTGTTTGACCACATCTAGCTTACCAAGGTTCATAGATCTTACATTCCAGGTTCCTATGCAATATTCTTCTTTGCAGCACCGGACTTTCCTTTCACTTCCACAAACTTCCGCAGCTGAGTGTCCTTTCGGCTTTGGCCCAACCACTTCATTAGCTCTGGAGCTACTTGTACTTGTCCTCCGCTCTTCCTCAGTAGCATGTTGGACGCCTTTCGACCTGAGGGGCCCATCTTCCAGCGTCATATCTTTTAGCCTTTTGTTTCTGTCCATGGAGTTTTCTTGGCAAAGATACTGGAGTGGCTTGCCAGTTCCTGCTCCAGGTGGATTGCGTTTAGTCAGAACTCTCCACTATGACCTGTCCGTCTTGGGTGTCCCTGCATGGCATAGCCCATAGCTTCTCTGAATTACTCAAGCACCTTTGCCACAACAAGGCAACAATCCGTGAAGGGGGCCTCTAAAGGTACAAACTGCAAATCTTAAATTAGCTTTTTTTTTAAACAAAAGAATTTTTTTAAAATTTCTTGGACAATTAATGCAGTTCTGTTCATCGGTTTAAATTTAACATAATGCTAATGGAGTGAAAATCTCTGCAAGCACACTTGCATTGCATTACACCATTGTGCAAGCAGCTGTGCAACAACTTCCATAACCTTTTGCATGATAAATACTATTGGATACCACCCTTGTACTAATGTTGAAAAGGCACAACTACTAGTGCAGTGGTACCTCTTGATATATGGCATTGCTCTTATCCTTTTTTCCCATTGATAGAGGAAATGACTCTAAAACCACCTACCTCTTTAATACTCTCATTTTTTTCCATGATGGCAAGGGCAACCGCTGCACATTCAAGTGTGGACAGACAAGCATTCGTGGGCTGTGTACGGATCACATACTGACTTGAAAGGCTAGTTCTTAGTTGCACCTGAAAATAACAACGTATTATTTCGTATTAAAGAAGTATCTTAGTACCATAATGTAAATTCTCTCTAAAATGTTTGTTTTAACATATGTAGCATTTTATCTTTCAGTAATTATGTATCACCCTATGCATATACTTCAGTGCCTCTTACAGCATTTATATCTGATACAATCAGTAAAAAAAATTAAGTAATAGTCTTTATACTTGGGGGGAAAAGTCAAATGCAGTGATGCTTATTCATGGTTTTTTACCATAACAAACTCAAGACACCTTACATAAAAATGCTGCAGTTTCAGTAAAAAGATTTTAAAAATCAAAATGATCCCATATTTGTTGCACATAGATACAAATGGAACAATTACATTTAGACATTTAAAAATATTGCACTTTATTTTTTATTGGAATTACGCATCCTGTTGTGCAGTGATGCAAAAGGTGCAATGTGCCATACTGGAGTAAATTAAGAAGTTTTGGTAAGCATTGTCTGTTGCAGAATGAGTTACACGACTTAGCATGCAAAGATAAAGTCCACAGAGATTTCTTAACTTAAGGCTGTTTGCTGATAAAAGCTATGCCTTTGCGAAACTGGATTCCAGCCACTGTTTTGTAATAAACAATATAGTTAACAGTAATATAAAGAGCTAAATAAAATCCAAAGAATAAAAAAAGAGTCCATGTCTTTTATTGGAGCACTTTAGTATTTATTTTCAGACTTGAAATGTTTGAAAATGATTAATTCATTCTCCCTATAATAAGAGGTTTACACTAGTACACATGTTAAATACTTCAGGAAAGACAAATGCCATTTATCCATTAGATTATGGGTTTTATTAGCTGCAAAGGTTCTCACTGCATTTATAAACAGTTGCTGGGAAAATGACACAGTGACCTTTGTGACACTATTCAGGCACTATTCATTAGATTTTTTCAGCATCACACAGGACTTGAAAATCAAACTGAATAACTTGTGATCCAAAGCCAAAGTCGGACACACTCCTAACATTCACGCTAAAAAAATATTAAAAAGGTGAAGCACAGGCAGACTCAAGTGGCAAAGGTCTTTATCTTTGAAGGTGATACATGTACCACATCAAGGAGCATCTCTGCATATTATGTCTGCTTTCTTTAACCCAAAAGCTGCAGCCAACATGGAAATCACAAATACAAAGGGATGGGGGGAAATTCATTTGATTTGCCAGATGGTTGTCCAATTTTCTCTTGAATGCCTCCAGTATTGGAGCGCTCACCAGCTCCCAAGGTCATTGGTTCCACTCTCGTACTGCTCTAACAGTTCGGAAGTTTTTCCTGATATTCAGCCGAAATCTGGCTTCCTGTAGCTTGAGCCCATTGTTACATGTCCTGCACTCTGGGATGATCAAAAACAGATCCTGCTCCTCCTCTGGATGACTATCCTTCAAGTATTTGAAGGGTGCTATCATATCTCCCTTCAGTCTTTCTTCTTTTCTCAAAGCTAAACATACCCAGTTATTTCAGCCTTTCCTCATAGGGCTTGGTTTCCAGTTCCCTGATCATCCTTGTTGCCCTCCTCTGAACTTGCTCCAGTTTGTTAGCATCCTTCTTAAAGTGTGGTGTCCAGAACTGGATACAGTACTCTAGATGAGGCCTAACCAGGGTTGAATAGAGGGGAACTAGTACCTCATAGGATTTGGAGATTATACTTCTATTAATGCATCCTAAAATAGCATTTGCCTCTTTTGTAGCCACATCACACCTGGTGATGGCAACTGGAAAAACTCACTTATCATTTCTTGGAAATGACCTTTTGCTACCTTAAAACAAGACACTAGGTGAGGAGGTGGCTGCAGTACACACCTTGCTTCAGGAGAGTATCTTGCATCTCAAGACATTAGAAGGTTCTTAAAAATGTAATATTTTACGGGTTTGATTTCTAAAATATTGTTTCTATGTTTGTCCATCACATCCTGGTGGTTTCTGCAGGAAAGTGTCCATGCATTAATCTTGTTCCAGCTTTGGATGGATGGCACCAAGATGGCTCCCATTATACTTGCTCTCAGAGCAAAGAGATTCCTTCTTTGAAGTTGTCACTTTACTCACCTTGTCCTTATTGCCCTCCTATTTCTTCCTCCTCTCCCAGTGACCATCTGCCTTGCCCACTTTCATCTCCAGGCCCCTCACTCCTCCATTTAGGCCAGTTCCTCCACATCACGGGGCTTGTGGATATGTTTGCTACATGGAGCTGGTGACCTTCCTCCACAGGGTCAACCTTCACAGTGTCCTCTGGGCTGGTCCATCCATCCTGCTCCCCTTCCTGCATCATGGAATGCCAATAATGAGCCATGGGCCCCTTTTAGTCCAGGGTTGGCAGGAGGTACAGTGTTGGCCTTGAGCAGGTTGGCTCTCCTGACCCCCTTACACAGGATTATATAATTTGGATACAGGTTGAGAAGTCAAGATTAGACATAGCTTAGATAAAAGGATGTTTGAAAGATCTTCATCCTGTTTTCAGTATCATTCCAGGCTTTGCAATTCAAACTTTTATAAAAACTATCTGAGGATTAAACATTTATGTTCTGGTAGTAATTATCATGAATGTCCAAATTAGCTGCTTGATTGATCACAGCTCAAACAAGATGGAAATAGAGGGGAAGAAAAAAAAATGAGGGCTTGAGTTTTAACAAAAGACTTTAATAGAGATCTTCCTCAGAATAAGGTGGAGATGGATGAAGGTGCCCAGGCATCTCAAGTGTGGGATGTAACTGTGAAAGAGAACACTAGGTATCTGAGTGGGCAGCAGCAAGGTCAGCTTTGAGGACAGAAGCCCTTGTGTACAGGTATAAACTCTCTCAACCCAGCTGTGAAAGCGGCTAGGGGATGCTCCTGAGATGTATCAGAGATTTCAGGTTACGCCAACAGTTACTAACATACAGAAACACTGTTTGTCCATTTTATTATTATTTTTAAAATACAAAAGGTAACAGTTACTCCACTTAATACTTAAGAGAGAGCCAAGCAACTACTGGAGTTTATATTTTTGTAGGGGTAAAGGTTGAATGACATTTTTGCTTGATTCTAAGGAAGGCATTTGTCATGCATAACACAGACCATTAAAAACATGCAATGAGATTTAACATGCACATCAGCCATTAGAAGATTAAAAATTAAATGCCTGTGGAAAAAAAATCCCCAGCAAGCATACTACAGCTTTACTCTGTTCTGGCAAACACTATCAGTGTTCGCCTAGCTGTTTGTAGGAAACTAACCCGTAAGCTGCTCAAACCATAGTTAGTGTGATACCCGTCAGATCAAAGCATCAGAAATTGGAAAGGCTGTACAGAGGAACACATTTGTTTTTTTCTATTTGACTTTTAAAGGGCCTGAAGTGGAGACCCTCTATTAAGTTCTGTATTTGATGTGAAAACTCTCACGTATTCACTGATGTTCTCATAATTCCTTTCCCTCACTTAAGCAGAATCAACATTTGAGGGGGGGGAAAGGGGAGAGGTTACAAGGCTATCATTCATTTGCTAAACTTGTTAGTTTCTGCAATTTTTACTTGAACAGCTTTATTATAAAGAAGTGCTCGATGATAACATTATTCCAACAAAATGGCTGGAGGAGGATGAGATTTTTGGTCTGACTTAGCTTTTTATAACATTATTTTATTAATAAAATGCAACAAGATAATATAAACCAACTGAAGATCATTGTTCTTAAAAAAAAAAAAAACCCTCAGGTACCTGACTAATAATCATGTGCTGTCAAGTCAATTCTGATTTATGGCATCCCTTTTCAGGGTTTTCCAGGTAGAGGAATACTCAGAAGAAGTTTACCACTCCCTTTTTTCTGGGATGCTCTGGGACTGTACAGCTTCCCAAGGCTATACTGGCTGGCTCTATCTGCAGGAGACACAGTGGGGAATCGAACTTCCAACCTCCAGCTCTGCAGTCAGAAATTTAAATCACTGAGCCATTCAGCCAGCTTATCTAACTAATAGGTTACCATATAAGGAAATGTATAATAACTGATCTATAGTATATGAGAGCAGAAGCTTAACACAAAGAAGGGTAATAGTAAATCATACTGTTCCACAGAAAGGCCTGGGAATAGGGCAGAAAAAATAAACCACTATGACTAGTTGCAAAATTTTAAAAAGGAAAAAATACAGAAAGGAATGAGGCATGAGCTTGAGGATTCTTTAGACATTTGATTTGTTGATAATTTTACCATTAATGCTATAGTTTTAGAGCAGTGGTTCCCAACCTTGGGTAACCCCGGTGCTCTTGGACTGCAACTCCCAGAAACCCCAGCCAGCTAGTGGTGAAGGCTTCTGGGAGCTGTAGTCCAGAAACACCTCGGTTTCCCAAGATTGGGAACCACTGGAGAGCCATGGTTTCCATTTCTTAGTGATAATTTCTGCCACATTTCCAACTGAGTTATGGCTCATTGTATTTTTATGTCTAGCTAATGCACCTTAGAATAACCAGCAGTGCAACTCATTATCTACTTGGTTTACTTTAATTTTTTTACTCCATTGGATTTCAACAGGAAGAGATTATGTGAAAAGATAAAGAGATAATGTAAACAGTGCATATATGTGAAGATATAAGAGTTTATGAACATGAAATTTATTATTATTGTAACACAATAGGTATTGTTAAAAAAATTAAAATAAAAAAACTTCCAACTAAGTTATTTCTAGATGTGCTAGACATGTCACCAAAGCAAAAAGCAAAGTGTGCTGTTTATATACCACCCCATGGCGCTTTAAAGCACTCTCTGGGCGGTTTACAAGTTAATTACTCAGGCTACACATTGACCCCCCCCAGCAAGCTGGGTACTCATTTTACCGACCTCAGAAGGATAGAAGGCTGAGTCAACCTTGAGCCGACTACCCGGGATAGAACCCTGGGTCATGAGCACAGTTTTTGGCTGCAGTATAGCAGTTTAAACCACTGCACCATGAGGCCTCCTCACCAAGAATTTGAAGGGCAGTACCAAAAGATGAAGACATAACATAAGACAAATAGATTTAATAAAGGAAGTCACAGACTTTAATTTGAAAAAAAACTAACTAACGCAAGAACCATTTAGAGGTCATCAATTCATATGGTTGCTATAACTTGGACATGGCTTGATGGCCCATAACGTAACAAACATCTCTGAAGTCTTCAAAATGGGTTTTAATTTTATTTTCCAATAAATCGTGTCCATTCCCAAAGCATCAATGAGTTAGGATGTCACAAGCTGTAAATATTCTGTCTTCATCCAAAGGATTTTACAGAACACAGTTCTCCATCCAATAGTAAGACAAATTAGGAAAAATTATGCTTTCTTGGCTGATTCTATGGCAATATCAAAATACTCGTCTTACCAAGTTTCATACACAGATATACTCTGAAAGGCAAGGCTTTAACCTTAGGCAAAACTTGTGACTGAAGAATCTAAGACTCTTGCAGAAAAAATAAAATTTAGAAAATAGAAATCCTAGAGGTCACTGAGAATTAGTAACTCCCCTCAAGCAATGGAGCAGACAGAAATATTATCACCTTTTAGATTATTTTAACTATAGTGATAATAAATCATAATTTAAAACCATTGTTTCAAAATTCATGCAGGCTAAATCCCATGCTGTACTACCACCTGGCTGCTAGCTTGACATCTTCTCTCTTCTCCTGTTGTCTTCTATGCCACCCCCAACAACTGTTCCACAGAGTCTTTGAGCCCAACATAGAAGGTTTTCAGGGTGCATGGGAGACTCTTCCTCCCCTGTTCCTGCAGAAAAAACACCTAAGTGGATCCTGGCCCATGTACACAATATTTCTTGAAAAATAAAACATTATTGTTTCCTGTTATTCCCTCATTAAGGTGTGTATCTATAAAACAAAGTTCTAACCCACTGAATAGAAAAGGAAAGCTTCAAGTTTCAAAAATACAATAATCTCCTTTAAAAATATTTATTATTTATTTATTTTATTTTATTTAACTTATATGCCGCCCACACTACCCAAAGTTCTCTGGGTGGCTTACAACAATTTAATACAGTAAAAAGATAAAACAATTAAAATACAATTAAAATATATACTCTAAAAATTACCATCAGGACCCACAGCTGATATTATTTCAATTAAAAGCCTTCTGGAACAGGAGGTTTTGACCTGGCGCCGAAATGTCATCAGCATCGGAGCCAGACGAATCTCAATTGGGATGGCCGTTCCATAGTCTGGGGGCAGCTGACGAAAAGGCCCTTTGTCTACAAGCCATCCCTCTTACCTCCTTGAGGGATGGCTCTTTCAAAAGGGCCCCCTGGCTAGATCTTAACTGCCGGGTAGGTTCATATGGAAGGAGGAGGTCCTTCAGGTATCCAGGGCCCAAGCCGTTTAGGGCTTTATATGTCAAAACAAGCACTTTGAATTGGGGCCCGGGCAGCAACTGGTAGCCAATGTAATTTAAACAGAATCGGCTTGATGTGTCCCCTAGAGGCCCCACCACTCACCAGCCGCGCAGCTCGATTCTGAACCAGTTGCAGTCGCCGGACCGTCTTCAAAGGCAGCCCCACGTAGAGCGCATTGCAGTAATCTATACAAGATGTTACCAGTGTGTGTGTAACTGTCATGAGACTCCGCTCGTCCAGGTAGGGCCGTAGCTGGTATAATTTCCGCAGCTGAAGGAAGGCACCCCTGGTCACCGAGTCCACCTGGGCTTCCAGAGTTAGACTGGGGTCCAGGAGCACCCCCAGGCTGCGGACCCTGTCCCTTAGGGGGAGTGCAACCCCATTCAGGGCAGGGAAATGGCCCTCCAGCCTGTCTGGCGAAGCACCTACTAACAGCACTTCCGTCTTGTCTGGATTGAGTTTCAATTTATTAACCTTCATCCAGTCCATTATCAGGTCCAGACACGAGTTCAGCACAGAAACTGCCTCACCTGGATTGGTGGAAAACGAGAGGTAGAGCTGAGTGTCGTCAGCATATTGCTGACTCCTCAGCCCAAACCTCCTGATGACCTTTCCCAGCGGTTCCATGTAGATGTTAAATAGCATGGGGGGACAGTATCGAGCCCTGAGGAACTCCATGACTTAAATGCCATGGGACAGAGCAAACTGTCCCCCAGCACCACCCTCTAGACACGGTCAGCCAGGAAGGAGCGGAACCACCATAAAGCGGTGCCCCCAACTCCCAACCCAGCCAGCCTATCCAGAAGGACACCATGGTCGATGGTGTCGAAAGCCGCTGAGAGGTCCAGGAGTATCAACAGGGTCACACTCCCCCTGTCTCTCTCCCGGCAAAGGTCATCGTACAGGGCGACCAAGGCAGTCTCCATACCAAAACCCGGCCTGAAACCCGATTGAAATGGATCCAGAAAATCCATTTCATCCAGCAGCCCCTGGAGTTGCCCGGCCACAACCCGCTCCAACACCTTGCCCAAATAAGGGAGGTTCACCACTGGTCGGTAGTTAACCACCAGCCTTGGGTCCAGGTTAGGCTTTTTTAGGAGTGGCCGAATTACCGCCTCTTTCAAGGTGGTAGGGACCACTCCCTCTCTCAAGGAGGCGTTCATGGCCTCCTGGACCCAGGTGCGAACCCCCCTGGCAGATCTTCCAATTAGCCAAGATTGGCAAGGGTCGAGCGGAGTGGTGGTAGAACGGACAGATCCAAGCACCCTGTCCACATCCTCAGGTCTCAACAATTGAAACTCATCCAATATGACAAGCAGTGGCAAATATTTCAACCACTATTCCTCAGGGCTAAATAAAATCACTCTGAATAATGAAGCTATCCTATTAGACTGTATTAAAGTCTTCAGCATCCTGTACTACCACAAATAACAAAACAAAAAGCAAAAAACAAAAAAACAAAAAAACAAAACCCAAACCCAAAACACACACACACACAAGTTTATTTATCTTCCAATTCTGTGTCTCAAAAACAGCTGTGTCTCAAAGCAATATCGCAAGGTTGAGAAGTTCATTAACACAAGAAAAAATCATTATTAACTTTAGAATCCACTCAGCTTCTTGTCCCAAAAGATCCTCCATCTGTTGTTAACTTTTTTCTGTAGGCCAAAACCAGATATCTTTTCTCTTTCTTTTCATTTTCACAATGCTGAGCCCACAATGTTTCTGCATCCCTGTGTTGGACATTACTAACACACTCTTCTATTCTAATTCTAACCTGTCTCGTAGTTTTGCCTATATATAGTTTATTATAAGGACAAAGGCATATATGACAAATTTACGGTTCCATGATGTAAAATCTCTCAGTTGTTATGTTCTTTTTCATCTGCAGGATTTACAAACTGTTTCTGCCATAAACAATAATTACAATATTTGCGATGACTGCATGAAACATCAGGATTGTGCCCTTCCATGGGAGGGCATGATGCTGACAAAACAAGTTGTTTAAAACGTATCGTTTCTACTCAGGTGTTACCACTCGGAGCTAACCAGTCACCTCTATTTGTTTTTCATTACATTCAGAAATATCTTTAGCAGTATGTTTTGATGGATATTCTGATGCAAAGAGTGACCCTTGGGTCCTAAATACATCCCCCAGTTCCCCTTTCCCCAAATTAAAAATTAAATTTAAAAAATATTAAAAAGTCCTGTTGTGGCAATTTTACCAAGTTTCCCTCCCAAGCCTCTCTTCCTGATGCTAGGTGAGAGGGAGGTTTTTCATTAAAAGAAAAAGAAAAAGAAAAAAATATTTGCGGACTGCTGGGGGCACAGGAGTAGACATCATTTGTGGTAGAGTAAAATTGTTAGTTTTTCAGGTGTCACAGGATTCTTTATAGTTTCTGCTACAACATAACAAAGGTTACTCCCTTGGAAATTAAATCACATGGAAAGTAATGCCCTCTGAAACAACAGCAACTGTGGTGAAGTGTGCTGCACCAACACCTATCAGTATATTGAGTGAGGCAGATTCTGGGTTTTAATAAAGGATAGCAACCCATTTCTTATTCAGTGCACTATTACTAAATTTTTATTCTAGTTGGGTTTTTTTTTACCTCAGGCACCAACATGACTTAAGTAGCGTTGAATACTATAAACATTGAATTGGGAAGGGCACAATTTGCCAATCTGTACTTTTCAATGTAGTGGTTTTTTTTCTTAATGACTGAGGGGGAAATGGATAAATTATTGGCGAGTGACTGGAACACATCAGAAGTACTCACAGAAATATAGCTGTTATGTGTCATCAAGTCACCTCCGACTTAAGGTGACCCTATGAATGAGAGATCTCCAAAATGTCCTGTCCTCAACAACCCTGCTCAGATCTTGTAAACTCTGTTGCCTCCTTTAGGAAGTCAGTCCATCTTATATTTGGTCTACCTCATTCCTGCTGCCTTCAACTTTTCCTAACTTTTATTGTCTTTTCCAGAGAATCTTGTCTTCTCATGATGTGCCCAAGTATGTTTCATCATTTTTGCCTCCAGAGATAGTTCAGGCTTGATTGGCTGTAGCATCCACTGTTCACCTTCCTGGTGGTCCAGGGTATCTGCAAAGCTTTTGTCCAACATTATATTTCAAATGAATCTTTTTTTTTTTCTTGTCAGCCTCCTTCGAATGCAACCTTTATGGTGGTGGCCCCAAATCTCTGAAACAGTTTACCAACTAAGCTACACCAGGCACATTCCCTACCTATTTTTTAGAAAATTTGTAAAAATGGAATTATTCAAAGCTGCATTTAGCAGCTGAATCTTCAGGATGCTGCAATTTTTTCCTTTTCTTTTCATATGAACTTTATATTTTATAACTGTGTATCACCAGATTAGTTGAAATGTAAATTTGTACATTGAGTATTGTGGGGTTTTACGTTTTAACTTATAAACGCCCAGAGCAGTGCTTGCACTAATGGGGTAGTATAGAAACCGAATAAATAAATAAATAAATAAATATGCTTTACAGAAAATAGAGGAGAATGCTTTCTTTCTGTCTTTCTCTACAAATTCCTTATCAGTTTCGCTTAAATACCATTTTCATTCACAGCTGATACTCAGTACATTTTTGCACATAACTGATATTTTAATTAATGCACACATTATGATTTTATAGCTAGTCAAAGAAGAGATATATTACTAAGGGATTATTTTGTGAAGAGAATAGTTCATTTTGGCAAAATCTGGACCAAATTGTCAATCTTTGTATTAAATCTGTCCTCACAGATTGCCCCCTCCCCATTGCCTACTGATTTGCTAGCAGATAATACGTTTGCTATGATACTATTCTCAGTAGCTCACTATAATATATTAAAATATCATTTCTACAAAATGAAACAGTGAGTCAATTAAAGTCAAAGAACTTTTTTTATATTTAATTGCTTATCTGGGGAGAAATCCAGCTCACCCTTAATCAAAAGTCTGATTGAAATTCCAAATATGATTTTTCACAGTATGCACACACCTGGTTTGAATAGAGCTACTTAATGCCTAGCTTGCCCTGATGATACTGGAGCAACATACAAATGAGTTCAAACAACTAAACATGGTGTGTTTATTTGATAGAGAATTGCAACTGAACACAGATACGCTGCCATTATAAAAGAAATACAATTAAAGATATATATCGAAAATATAAAAATACATTCATAATGCTCTTCTTTTAAAGGCTCTCTCTGCCCTCACTAGAAACAGTATACTCTCAGTCTCTGCTTTATAAATAACAGGCGGATCAGGCCAAGTAGACTGGTAATTGAATTAATTTGTAACAATGTATAGTAAGCATATAAAAAACTAAGATCATGGCCACTGGTCCCATCACCTCCTGGCAAATAGAAGGGGAAGATATGGAGGCAGTGACAGATTTTACTTTCTTGGGCTCCATGATCACTGCAGATGGTGACAGCAGCCACGAAATTAAAAGACACCTGCTTCTTGGGAGGAAAGCGATGACAAACCTAGACAGCATCTTAAAAAGCAGAGACATCACCTTGCCGACAAAGGTCCGCATAGTCAAAGCTATGGTTTTTCCAGTAGCGATGTATGGAAGTGAGAGCTGGACCATAAAGAAGGTTGACCGCCGAAGAATTGATGCTTTTGAATTGTGGTGCTGGAGGAGACTCTTGAGAGTCCCCTGGACTGCAAGGAGAACAAACCTATCCATTCTGAAGGAAATCAACCCTGAGTGCTCACTGGAAGGACAGATTCTGAAGCTGAGGCTCTAATACTTTGGCCATCTCATGAGAAGAGAAGACTCCCTGGAAAAGACCCTGATGTTGGGAAAGTGTGAGGGCAAGAGGAGAAGGGGACGACAGAGGATGAGATGGTTGACAGTGTCATCAAAGCTACCAACATGAATTTGACCAAACTCCGGGAGGCACTGGAAGACAGGAGGGCCTGGCGTGCTCTGGTCCATGGAGTCACGAAGAGTCAGACACGACTTAATGACTAAACAACAACAAATAGTAAGCATAGCTTCCTGATGAAAAATCAAAATCGGTGGACTTTAGTTCTGAGAAATTACAAATAGGACCACATTTTTATTGTGACAAAGGGCATTCTGAATGTGGTTTCTCTATTCTTTCATATATTACATAAAACAAAACTCAGAATCTAACCACGTTTCTTAGTTTATGGGCAAAGGTAAGGTAAAGGTTCCCCTTGACATTTAGTCCAGTCGTGTCCGACTCTAAGGGGTGGTGCTCATCCCCGTTTCCAAGCCGTAGAGCCAGCGTTTGTCCGTAGACAGTTTCCGTGGTCACGTGACCAGCGCGACTAGACACGGAACGCCGTTACCTTCCCACCGTGGTGGTACCTATTTATCTACAGTGGTGCCTCGACTTACGAACTTAATTGGTTCCGGAACTCCGGTCGTAACTCAAAACGGTCGTAATTTCCCATTACGAACGTCCCTACTTACAACCATTTCGAGTTACGACCAGCTCCGGCCGCAAAATTTTGCTTCTACTTGCGACCGGAGCTTCCACTTACGAACAGAAAAAGGCAGGGGGAAAAGGCGGGAAATTCAAATTGCTAACTGTAGGTGGCGAAAGAGGCTGCTTCTTTGTAGCTCTTTCGCCCCAGCAGTTAGAGTGAGTGCGATCGAGGAGGGACTGCCTGGCTTCTGCTTCTCAGTGAGCGTGTGTGTGTTTGCAGGGAGGCTTGGGACTGCCTGTTAGGTAAGGTAAGGTGCTGTTTTCTGCTTTTTAAAAACTGTTCTGGGTGTTTTTGCAGCATGGTTTTAGGCTGGGGGGTTATGTTTTTGTGCTGTGATGGGTCTTGGGGGGTTTGTTTGTTTTTTGGGTTTCCCCCCCATTTCCGATGGGTCTTGGGGGGTTTAGTTGCTTTTTGGCTTCCCCCCCCCATTTCCGATGGGTCTTGGGGGTTTGGTTGCTTTTTTTGGGTTTCCCCCCCCCATTTCCGATGGGTTCTGCATGCTTCCCTTGCTTTTTCCTTTGCATTTCCGACCTTGTCCCTTTGTTCTCTGTGCATTTCCAATCTGCTCCGTTTGTTTTCTGTGCATTTGCAATGGGTCCTGCATGCTTCCCTTGCTTTTTCCTTTGCTTTCTTTGCATTTCCGACCTTGTCCCTTTGTTCTCTGTGCATTTCCAATCTGCTCCGTTTGTTTTCTGTGCGTTTGCAATGGGTCCTGCATGTTTCCCTTGCTTTTTCCTTTGTTTTCTTTGCATTTCCGACCTTGTCCCTTTGTTCTCTGTGCATTTCCAATCGCTCCATTTGTTTTCTGTGCGTTTGCAATGGGTCCTGCATGCTTCCCTTGCTTTTTCCTTTGTTTTCTTTGCATTTCCGACCTTGTCCCTTTGTTCTCTGTGCATTTCCAATCTGCTCCATTTGTTTTCTGTGCATTTGCAATGGGTCCTGCATGCTTCCCTTGCTTTTTCCTTTGTTTTCTTTGCATATCCGACCTTGTCCCTTTGTTCTCTGTGCATTTCCAATCTGCTCCATTTGTTTTCTGTGCATTTGCAATGGGTCTTGCACGCTTGATTGCTTTTCTCTCTCCCCCCCCCCCCCTTCGGCCGGAAGGGATTAATCGCGTTTCCAATGAGTCTTGCAGTGATTTTTTTTTTGGTGATTTTTTTCTTTGGCCGGAATGGATTAATTGCATTTCAATGCATTCCTATGGGAAATGGTGCTTCGACTTACGACCATTTAGAGTTACATGGTCGTAAGTCGAGGCACCACTGTATTCCTATTCCTTTTTTCTTGTTCTGATTTTATTATAAAAAGAGCACTGTGAAAAAAGTGGACTCACCAACTATAAAATTCAATGAATTTCTTCCCTTTTGACACAGAAACAATCTTAAATTACTAAAATGTTCACTCTTTCTAAATTCCGGGAGTTACAAATCTTCTCTTAGCAATTTTTCTTATTTGCAACAACATACCCCAATGTATGGAGAAGAATGAGGCAGGAGAAGTGGGGTAGGTAGTTCAGTGGGATGCCAGGTATCTCTTTAAATGATATTACCTCTATGGTAAGATGATGTGGAAGAATGAAAGATTAGCAACTGCCTATTTCCTTTTGTTACTCACAACGAAAGTAACTCATCATATTAAATAAATAAATAAATATACAAACCTAGTGTAAAAGTATTAAATATGTAAAGAAGAAGGGGCATATTATGACTGTTGCCTTAAATCACATTTTTCTTCATAAGCATCTATCTGCTTTTATTCTTTTTCCACTGCTGTCAGTGGGAAATGAATAAAATAACTTTTTGTATAGATTTTTTAAACAGAACAAGCATTAGAATAAGAGGAATATAATGAGCAACCTGTTTGTGGTTCTCAAGTAGAGTTCCAAAGAACTACAGGAGAAAGCCTTCTCTGTTTGCTCCCAGACTTTGGAACTCCCTCCCACAGGAGGACAGACTAACCCCATCTTTGCCTTCCGAAAGCAGGCAGAAACCTGTCTTTTCAGGTAAGCTTTCGCTCAACAACTGTCTACATAAGTGAATGGCCACATGGCTGGCTACATGAAAACTTTAAATGGATTGTTATGCATTACTGCTCTGACTGGGTCTTTAGTACTACTTGTGTTTACCATCTCTCAGAGTCATATTTGTTTGTTGCTTTTAAATATTTGCATACTTATTGTTTTAGCTTTAATACTCTCTTTTAATGATGTAAGCTGCCTCTTTATACTCATTGTTCTTAGATTTAAATATTGTTCTTTAATTATGTAAACCACTGTTGTATACTCGTTGTTTTCAGATTGAAATATTGTCTCTCAAGTATGTAAGCTGCCTTGGGTCCTTTTTAAGGAGAAAGGTGGGGTAAAAATATTTTAAATAAATAAATAAATAAGGAATCCAAGAGTTCATAACAAACATCTTACACAGTTTTCTCTGGCAACAGGAAATATTGAAAGAGTGCAGATGTTACCTATTTATCAAGGTAGCCCAAATCATAGAATATGATAGCCAAGCAGGGCAAAATGCTGGAAGCTTATAAAAGATTTTATTTAAGATAGTCAGGAAGGAATATTTCGCTTTGCTTTTAAGTTCCATAGATTCTATTTTTTGAATTGCTGCTGAATGAAGTTCTACAAGCTGTCTTCTCAAAAGAAATGGAAATGCAAAGCTAAAGAGAGTCTCAACCTACTGATGAAATTTACATCAAGAACATAAATAAGTTAGCCATTTCAAACATCCTGGCTTTAATGTAAAGTGACATTTTAAGAGCTCCATGTTTTCGTATTCTACAGGGAATAGCTGCCATGCAACTGTTGGGAACAGATAGCCAGAAAAAGTAAATTGATGTCACGAAACCTTTCTTCTTTTTTCATGTTCTTAAGCTTGCATATGCGTAGGCAATCACACTACCTTTGCGTGCTATAAGATATTTACAGAAATGTTAGGAAAATAAGTGCATCGTATGCATTATCTGAACTGCACTTAAGGATCTCTGTGACTTTTCAACAGCCATGAAGAAAGCCTCTTATTAAATCGCCATCTCCATTTTAGTTGTAAATCCATTTCCCCATAATTTCTTACATGATTGCTGCTATCAAGGTGGGGAATCTCAATTGTTCGCAGCTTATTAAATGCATTTTTTAACAACTAGATGCTAGCATTTAGACAAACCCCTGTATTATAGCTCTCTGCACTAAAGAGGATGATGGGGAAGGCATTTGTCTCCAAAATTATGGAACTGGGATGGTTAGCATTGTGCAACTGGGAAACAAGAGTTGGCTTACTTGAACAAACTTAAATTCAACTAAATAATTATGTGCTAAGGACTAAAATGTATACTGCAGAGACCATGCCTAGCAATGTCCTCTTGTAATGGGAATTGCAGCCCCAGGGAAAACTAATTGAAAAATAATTCTGTATTGGCAGGTGGGAACAAGCTTTGGAGGTTCTGGGGACAATTTTGTACCTTTAGGTCCCACTGTAGGATGCACCAGACTCAAAATGTGAGGTAAGTGAAAAACCAAAACTGAAGGTGGCTACTTTACATTTTGTAAAACAAACAAACAAACAAACAAACAAAAACCTTTTTCGGCATATGAAATCACAACTCCTGGAGGCTTCAAGGAATGGAAATCCACCTTTTTAAAAAGTAATATTTTTAAAAAAACCAAAGCAAAACAAAACAAAAAAATCCCTCAGGACCTACATGTACACAGCACACTTTATTTACCCCTCCTATGCATGCACAATAGCAGTGTCAGAGGCACAGCAGTCACAGAATCAAAAGATTGAGCCCTTGAAGATGCTCCCACAGTCGCTGTAGAAATTATGTCAATGCCCACTAATCACAATGCCCACCAAACAATGCCTGCCGATAGCCATGCAGTGGCCACACACAAAAGACATAAATCAACACACAGCAACATGGCCAAATAAACAAAACCAAACAAAAACCCTCCACAACCTGTCCCTATCCTAATTTCTCCATTTTGTGTAGCAGTGACTTATTTATATGGTGGCTATAATGTCCTATTTACTAGTTCTAACTAGAGAAGTCTCACTGAATGAACTGCTGAATGGTGAGTCAAACCTTGTGTAAATCCCATTGAGTCTGTAGGTCTATTGTAGTTGGGAGTAACAATACTTGAAATGTCTGGATCATTGTTATGGTTGATGACCTTCCTATGGAAATTAATGGTGCAAACTGCTTTTTCTGTCTAGCAATCTAGCATTATGCTTTTATTCACCAATTCTGCAATCTTCTAAAATTATGAAGTCTTTTTTTTTTGTTCCTTTTACCTGAATGGGCAATTCAGAATAGCAACAACTGGGTGAAAATTGTTAGTTTGTTTTCCAGCCCTTTGGATAGAACTGGCTTTTATTGGAACATGTCTGATCCTGAAATGTTTTTCATAGTGGAAACTGGGAACAACATGCCACCTTCTCCTAAGAGAGGCATGTGTGACCTGTGTCTTTAAAGAGGAGCACAATGTTATAGATATATAATTGTGTTTTCATTATTATTATTATTATTATTATTATTATTATTATTATTATTATTATTATTATTATTATTATTATTATTATTATTATTATTCAAAAACACCAGGCACAGTCAAAATTATAAAAACATTGACTGGTATTATATAACAGATACAACTTTTAACAAAAAACCTAAGTATCTGTTAAATATCGGCGCAGTATGTATGCTGTTCCTAATGCTGCCATATTTTCTAGCTCTGATGGTGTGATTTCTGAGATCTGCAACCGCTTATAATAATGTGTGAAATTTCTTGATATTGTTCCCAAAGCCCCAATGACAACGTGGACCACTGAAGTGTGTTTCTTCCAGAGGCGAGATGGTTCGATTGCCAGGTCTCTGTACTTTGTTAGTTTTTCCAATTCTTTATTTTCAACTCTGGCATCCCCTGGAATTGCAATGTCAATGATCCGGACATTTCTTCGTTCTATTACTACTCCCATTTCACATTTATCACCCTGCTTCTCCACATTTATATTATTCCCTGATTATTATGAATATGAAGTTGCTTTTCCGAGGAAATAATGCAGTGGTGCCATAAGGTAGTTTCCCCCTCCTGTGGATCTAAATATGGAAGTGTGTATTAGGTTGCTTATTTCAAAAAGCAGCAAGTAAGCCTTACTATGCTTGGATCTTTCTGCTTGTCCTGGTAGTGGCACCATTAGAATTATGTGGTCATCAAAGCAATATTTATTAATTCAAAGAATTGGCATTGGTTTGCAGTTACTGTTTGTCCGTTGCAGATAACCTGGGCTTTCTCCAGGAAGAAAAACTGGTCATAGATATTTGGACACCAGTGGCAATGGGTGCAATAAAGTGTTGAGCTACCCTTTGCCCTCAGTGGTGCATGATGGGTGTCTCCTATATTGGATCCAGTTATATGAAGTATGTGACTGCCTTTTACAACTGCTGTACTAGTTTCCATTCTTCGGTTCAATTTAAAGTGCTGGTCATCGCTTGAAAGACTTTAACAGCTTAGGAGCAGCATGAAGTACTCTTGTATGATCCACTCATTAAGGTCAACAGAAAAGACTACTCTTGGTAACCTAACTATGGATGAAGTGTGGGAGTTTTCTCTGTGATCATGGGAAGGACTGCCTTGTGTATTATTATCACTGAATGGTTTCTTAAGCCACCTGCAGAATAAATTGTCTCTCCTAAGGAGACTTCCCTTTCTTATTCTATGATTGTTTTTTAATTTTTTATGAAGACTCTTCTTTTCCAGTAGGGATTTGGCCTGTTGACCTGATTATTCTTTTATTTGCTTTCAAAGAAGTTCTTTTTATGTTCATTTTAGGTGTTGTAGTTTTTAAAGAGTAGCATTGTGGGGGCGGCAAGGTTTTGTTGTTTTAATAATTATTAATATTTGAGTCTCGGTACTTTTAAAAAATGGAAATATGGGATCTCAATGTATTTTTTAGAACAACTTGGATTTGTGGTCTTCAGAAGTCATGATCCCATTTATTACACACATTTCTCTGTGTCTTCTTTGTGGGAAACACTGCTGAGATAGAATTGCTTGGAAAGTACATTTCCCCACATTACAGAGGGGAAAACATGGGAAGCTCTGGATATGTGTTCTGCATACCCATCACGTGTTGGAGGGAGGGAAATAAAGTATAGGAGTTTTGCTTTGAGACCTCTATTACCTGTTTAGTGTGTGTTGAATCTTTATGTCTCCAAATGCAGCAGTGGTGTTTTGATCATAAAAACATCCAAAGAGTTTTGGATGAAATTCAGAGCCAATTTATATAGCATTCTATTCCCACACTGGATGAACAGATGTAGGACACCCCCAAGCAAAAATAGTGTCTTTCTTGTAGTCCCCAGCAATTGGTACTGTAATTGATGACTGCCTTTGATACTGAAGAGAATATATACCCATTACGATTAGTAGCCTAGGTAATATTATGCTTTATGAATTTGTCTAATCCATTTCAAAAGCTATATGAATTGGTGGCCATCAGTATAAGTTGGAGTAATGAAGGGATTTTGACCAAACTCCAGGAGGCAGTGGAAGACAGGAGGGCCTGGCGCGCTCTGGTCCATGGGGTCACGAAGAGTCGGACACGACTTAACGACTAAACAACAATGAAGGGATACTTCCTTTTGTTTGCCCTGGATCTCTCATTATTCACCCTTATCAGAGAACCAAGGGTTCTAGCATTCAGAGAGAGGGGCAAAAATGTCTACCTACCAACTTTTTCCACAAAGTATACAATTCTCTATTTGTCCTCCTTGTTTGAACACTTCCATTTTCTGAAGAAAGCCTTAATAATGAAGGCAAATTAATTGACACTGCTTGTTAACCATGCTGATGACCTCTTGGATTTAATGCTATCTTTCCTGTCCTGTGGAATACATTCTAGTTGAGTTTCTATTATTAGAGTTTTGAGTAACTCCCAAGGTCCTTGGTGGGTATTTGTGTCCAGTATTCTGAGACAATGTACTGTACCTGTAAAGTTTCTGAGAAGACAAGTTGCCTTTAAATCACATTTTCCTTAACAGTTTGATGTATGTTTCTGCAAGCTATTCTGTTACTGACTTCCCCAACAGGTAAGTTCCAACTTATGTTTTGACACTTATATAAACAGTGGGGGAGAGTGATGTAGGCTTATACAGGAGATGCATGACCCCTTTCTGGAGCTTACATTCCCCCACATCATATAATAGGACCATATAATTATGAAGTCTGATACTTTAGTTCTGTCCATAAAAACAGAGTCAATGAATAATTTTATTCAAAATGGCAATAGCTTATATATTTTAAGACCCATCAGAAATAGTTGGAATTTATTCTTTTGCCAGAATGGTGCTATTATTTTGGTGTTATCGAGAGATGTACAGTTACTTTTTCTGATTGTGTGTTATCTCAATGCTATCACGCACACTACAAAGGATGGGCAATAACCTTACCCCATCTCTGTTCTTTTTTTTGTTTTTAAAGAAAGTTTTTACCACCAGATGTCATCAACATGTTTGTCAATAGCTTTCCTTTGTCCTACTGTTGCCGGTGTTTAAGGCTGAATAACTCACCGTTTGTAAGGTACAAGACATCATTAAAACTAGCACCTTTAAAGGAGACTTTATATATTTTTGACTGGTCAAAATGTCTAATTTTAATAAAAATTGCATGATTGTGCTCTTGTAAAATACAAAATAATAAGCTACTAAAACAAAGAAAGAGTGTTTTAAAATTCCTGTTCAAAGACTGGAAAAGAGGATGGGGAAGCTCTTCAAAAGTCTCCTCATATTACCTTTTTGCTCTGCATATATTTTTGAAATGAATGTCAGGCAACAGATCAATATTTTATGCAGTGCTATTCTTTTAATAATTAATGGACAAGGAAAGTGCTGCAAGGAAATGCAGGCACTGAGCAGAATAAGGATCTCAAGAAAGGGTCATGAAATGAAGAAAGAAAAATGCAATTATGCATATCAGCAGAGCTGTTTAACTTTAATTAACTGTAAATACCAGAAACACTGAATGACATATGCAACACCTGTGCACAGAAATGCTTTGAAGGTTACTAATTACCTATGTTTCTATCTCTTCAAGTTATTTATTATTAGTGTTGAGTATCTGTTGACCTACAGTATAAAAGGAGAATGAAAGAAGTGATATATAGTAAATTCTATAAAATATAATGTATCAGTAAGAAGACTGCTTAAACAGTCGTTTCAGAATTATAGTAAACCTAACTGGGAGAGATGGCAAATGTTTTACAGATCGGATTAGATTGCCACATAACATTCAAATGGTTGATTTTGATCAACAAAAGTATGAAAAGTAGGCTGAAAACCGTAAAACGAAACACAGTGAACACAGCTGTGAATTAAGAAAGCCAATCCAAGCACACATACAAAGCAGGAGGGAATAAGGTAGTAACGGTGTCCAATTTACATACCAGGAATATAGCAGAGTGGAAGGGACAGGTTCTCCTTGGGTCTGCTCCAAAGCCCATCAACACAGGAACCTACTTGGAAAGTGATTTCGGGGTGTCTAGGTGCCTGGGGGGAACTTTCCAGGGGGAGCTCTTTGTGGGTGTATAACTCTGACATCTGTAACCCAATCTCCACCAAACTTGGTGGGATTGTAAAGGAGGGTAAGAGGACGCTTCCCTGCAATTTAGGTGTCTCTAGGTGCCTGGGGATGCATTTTATAGCCAAACAAATAAAAACTGCTAAAAATTATTTGATTCATATTTGTTGGGGCACTGATTCATATGAATACAAATTGATGAATTAGCAATTTTTTGAATGAATTTGGTGATTCATTTAATTCATGGCCATCTGTACTATGCAAACTTTTTTCTTAAAGACGGCAACTCAGAAAGAAAAGTAAAAGCCGTGTCCAATGTGAATTAGGAATTTCTGTCTTTAGGTCCTATATGGAAGTGATTTAACAAACAAATTCCAGCTTTGCTATCACTTTTTTTCCTAAACCAAATGGCATATGTTTGTTAACACACATTTACAATATGCTCATCTCTATGCCATTTAGAATAGAATGAGTAAGCTGCTGAAGGGGAAAAAAGTTAAGACTGACAAACAAGCAGCGGAATGCAATTGGCGCAAGCTATGCCACACGGGTCTGATTGCATCATCAGCCATGGCCATGCTGCACACTTTTCAGGGAACTTAAAAGCTTCTCCTTCTGTCATCCCCGTCAGATTCCAAGGATCCCTGGGAATTCCCTTTGTCCTAGGAAGTCTTTAAGATTCACAGATAGAGAACAATTTAAAGTCGGAAAACCACCACCCAGCAGTGCAATCGGAAATGGCTATTTTTCACCTTTAAATCATTCTCTATCCTGTTCCAAAGCTTCCAAAGGCTTCCTAGGACAAAGCGGATCCCAAGGGATCTCCAGAAGAAGCGGGGGATAGGAAGCTTTGAATTCCCCCAAAATAGCCATGGCTGATGACATCATCAGAGATGCATAGTATAACCTGTGCCAACTGGAATCTGGTCAATATATTGCACTGTGAGTGAGTGCAGTTTCTCTTCAGTAGCAAATTATAGTTTATGGACCTTGAGTACACCCCTCTAGCTCATTTGAGTGACAAATCGCCATATTTTCAGAGACAGATGGTAAAACAGGAGGCACCAAGGCTAGTGCTGTTAACCCATCTATTTTTATTTAGATAATGCAGCCTCTAAAATGTGGAGGAAAAAAAATATATTTTCCTTATTCTCCTGACAATATCCCTTCATTTTCTCATTTTACAATCAGTACATTATAGTTTACTATGCACCAAGCAACATTTTCATAGTAGTACAAATTATCTGGTGCAAATTTTTGTTCTAAAGGAAATCACAATCTAAATTTGAAAAAAAAAAACATGGAAAGATAAAGGCAGGGAACAAATGATAAAGAAACTGAAATGCTTGAAAAGATGTCAGCTCCTGCAGTCTATGTCAAGGCTGCAAGATCATTTAAAAGAAAAAAGAAAAAACCCCAAACACTTAAAATTCACTGACAGATGCAAGATACATGACTACTGAAGAAAGAAGGCCACCGACATCACCACAAACTATGATGACTGTCAGATTCCTGCTATAATGCAAAGAAACAGAAACAACACGAGAAGATTAAAGGATACCCAATGAACTTATGACACCCAGTTTTAACCCCCCTCCCAAAAAAAGACATTCATTTCAACTTAATGCTATTGAGTTGAAAGTTAAAACAACTAAAAAGGGAAAGGAATAAAAATTTGAGAGTTGAGGAAATTCTAGAAAGCACTGTCAGATGAGTGCTCCGGAGTTAGATGGAAAGGATGTAAAACATGTAGTGCCAATGAATAGAAATTTTGTTTGAAGCTTGATAAGTATTACTGGAACTGTAATAAGTGACCTCAAAAGGTGACTCTCCCCTGCAGTATTCCTTTGGAGATTCTATAAATCTCTAAAAACATAGATCAGTAGAAAAACTACAAGTACACTTCTTGGAACAAAACAAATAATTTGTGGTTTGCATATGGCCCTTGGTCACTTCTTGTATAGCCTACAAAACCACTGACTATCTGGGCAGCACAGGCAAAAATGCTGTTCTGTCACTACTACGGTGTTTCCCCGAAAATAAGACAGGGTCTTATATTAATTTTTGCTTAAAAAAACGCATTAGGGCTTATTTTCGGGGGATGTTTTATTTTTTTCATGTACAACAATTTACATTTATTCAAATACAGTCATATCATCTTCTTCTGGTTGCTGCACAATGGTGGAGGACGGGGTTTCAGTTAACTGGGGCTTATTTTTGGGGTAGGGCTTATATTACGAGCATCCTGAAAAATCATACTAGGGCTTATTTTCAGGTTAGGTCTTATTTTTGGGGAAACAGGGTAGTAGCTGCACTGGAGTGGGAATCTCAGGAGCACTGAGAGGAGAGGCTGTCCTCTTGCCTGCATGTAGTCATCTTTATGTAGTTAAGATTCCTGGTTTGTTTTTTTACAGCTACTAAGCACTAAAAAAACTGCAGCCTTGGTGGGGACGGCTAGGGAATGAGAGAATGAGACGTTTAATTCGCTTTACTGACTAATCCACTGTTCTGACTGAAAAGACAAAAGCTATAGCTACAATTATTTCTGGTACATTACAGATACCCTCTCAGCTCCAAAGTACTTCCGCCAAGATATAATTTCAAGAATATGATTGCGCGCACACCTGCATTCACAGACCTACTGACGTGAATCTTAATTTAATACAGTGGAATTATTTGTATGCCTAAATCCGCCCAGTGCATAAGAACATAGTCAGCTACTTTATGCCAAGTCAGACCATTGGCCCATCTAGTCCAGTACAGTCAAACCATTTTAGGGTATAGAAAGGAGTCTTTTTCCAACCTTTCTGGAAATTCCTGGGATTACCTGGTGGTCTGCCATCCAGGTACTAGCCAGATTCATACTTAGATTCTGAAAGAAAACAAATGTATTCAGGGTGGATGGTGATAAAAGTGTCAAACTACCTGTTAAAACAACTGGAAAAAGTGAATGAAAAAGGACTCTTTTTCCTTATGCACTAGGAAGCATTCGGCGTCAGGTGAAACACACAGAAATTTAACCCACTTGTTTAAACTACAACATTATGGGAACAGTTCTGATTTTAAGCACACACAAAGGGAAATATGTATCTGTCTCTGCATACAAATCCAGCTACTTGAAATAATAAATAAATAAAAGAGACAACAGTGCACTTCTCAGAAACTAGATCAACAAAGATATGAATGCAAGCTTCAGTGCTGGATCCTCTCCTACAGCGCAGGCTTTCTTTCATTATCTTGGTAGCACGAAAGGAACCTCCTATGGGGCAGCTGCTAATGACTGTTAAGAGGACTTAAGTGATTGGGAGCTTCCATTTGGACAGCCTGAGTGAGGATAAAAAGCAAAAATAACATATTCTGAAGCTTCGTTTGCGAGGGGTTATGCTCAGGCTTACTGAATTAGTTCATTCTAGAAAAACATTTTATCAACCACCAAGAACCTCAAGTATACAATCATTTTTCCAGCTAATGACCAGCAGGGTGACACTGACTTTTAGTTCCTTTCAGAAACTGAAAGTCTGGTTTTATGAAGAAAAAATAATCAGTGACAGTATGAGAGATAAAACGGCTTCCAATGGGGGAGACATAAAATAAATAAAGCTGACAAATGATGACACTTGAATGTGAAGGTACTGCAGATTTTACAGGTATTTATGGGTTTGTTAGTAATGAACAGGAAAGATTGAGAACAGTAACATTGAGGCAAACATATCTGAGATTTCTGAATTTATATAGTGATATGCTCGCTCTCTCTCTCTCTCTCTCTGTGTGTGTGTGTGTGTCAGAGAGAGAGAGAGAAAGCATGAATAAAAGAGAATAAAGCAGAGAAACAAACTTTCTGTAGCCCTCTGTATTTAAAGTTACAAGAGAGTTGTTGCTTTTAGAAAATTAAGAAGCTTTCCAGCTAAGCACATGCCCTGAGTACAGTCCCATGTAACCTCACTGTTTCACACGGGATGGAGGGAAATTCGGGCAAATCATGGATAGGAACAGTGGCGGGCACGCACAGCTGCACTTGGAAGCAGACTGTCTTGATCTCATTATGTGGCTTTATTGGAAAAACAGAAGTGACAACAGTTTCCTTTTCTGAACATTGATCTATGCCTCTCTTCAGTTAGAGCGGTACAGGATAGTGAGCTCTTGCCTGGAAAAAAGTGCCTCAGTAAGACTGTTTGTTTGTGGCAGGAAGTTTAGGAGCCAGGTTAGAAGGAAATCTTCCTCATGTTTAGACCCTATAAACTAGCTCAGGAGCTGAACAACATATTTTGTTCCCATGATCACAGGGTTCCCTCAGATTCCTGAGGATTAGTTTAGAATTACACAGTTCTGTGGAGGATTTTAAAACCACCTATCTCCCATAACCCTTAGACAGGAGGATAACTGTCAGAACTCTAGCCGAGTGGTTGGGGAGGTTGGGACTGAAATTGTATTTTAAAAAGCTGTTGTACCATTTTCCAGATTTTTTGTGGTCAGTGAAATAAAAATTCAGAGAAAGGTCTGGTGTGAAGCAGACCATGACCTGGCATAATTAAATCAATATATCTGTTTTCTCTTTTAACTATTAGGGATAAGGAATGAAAGTGAATTTACAATACAATCTGAGGCAAGATTTATAAGCCAGATCCTCCACAATTTAAGGTTTATTGGGACAGACCCATAGGTAAACAGTATTTCTGTCAAAGCCTTAATTAGTCATTATCTGACCATGGCAGTCCCTTGCACAGCTTGCCTCTCTCACTGAATATAGAACAGGGTGGCTTGTGGACCAAGTGGGGGGCAGCTGAAACCAAAATTGGGGAGACAGCTGTCCCAGCCGTGAACTTGGAGAGCGCAATGACATTTTATTGCAATCTACCTCATATCAGCTAGGAGCAGAAATCTGCTAATTATTTAAATGAGAACTAGCTGCAAAGGAGAAAAGTCTTGATGTATTCTTGATGTATTCTCAATCACAGTGATAGATAATCTCTCCCCCTTATCACAACAATACACCCACAACAACAAAAACACGCTGATCACCATAATCACCCATCTCCTGAAAAGGACAAAAGCTGATCCCACAGCTATAAATACTCAACTATCCAACAAACTGCACCAGAGCACAGACAGAGTTCTGACTCCTGTCCTCTGAAGATGCCGGCAACAGAGACTGGCAAAACGTTAGGAAGAAAAACCTTAAGAACACGGCCAAACAGCCCCGAAAACCCACAACAACCAGAGAAAAGTCTTGTTGATCTCTTTCGGGTCTATAGCCCTTTAAAGTAGAAGTAAATAAAAAAATTAGGGTTTGAGCTGTTGCTTTTTTAATCTAGAAAAACGTGTTCTCTCTAAAATGCATAGATGTGTCCTTTCAGAAAAGGTCACTAAACATTTTGCATATGGTCTCTCTCTTTTTAAAAAAGAGAATGTGAGCATGTCAAAAGGTTATGGCAATGAGCCACCCTTTCTCATATGACTGAGCAATTACTCTCCCATATGATCCCAATAAGGTAAAAGGAGTCCAGCAGGTCTTTTTTAAAACCACAGCTTGTTCTGTGCTGTCATCACAGTACGGAAAGGGCACCAGAAGGGGTAGGAGCACATACAATTGTAAGACTGAGAAAAAGGAGATTAAGAAAACGAAAAACCCTGAGAAATAGATTACAACACATTTACTAGTTTTATTACCTCATGAACTTCCATAACAAGGAACAAGAGGGAAAGCGGCTTAAGCTTTCTCATATTTGACAATAAAAAAGTAATAAAGGAAGAAATTTTAGGAAAGGAAATGCTGCTGCAAGAGCTGATGAAACACAGTTTGTGGAAATGTACAAAACAACGTGTTTTTCAACTGAACAGGCTGGACAGCTCAGTGAATTGGGTGCCTGGCTGCAAAGCCAGACGTTTGGAGTTCAATTTTCCACTGTACCTCCTGGGAGAAGAACCAACCAGTGAGGCACTGGCCAAGCTACACAGTCCCCGAAGAAGGGACCGGTGAAGCACTTCTGAATACTCTATACCTAGAAGACCCTGGAAAGGGTAACCGTAAGTTGGAATTGACAGCACACATTATTCATTTTCCTGAACAGTATTACTTTGCAAATTTTATTCAAATTTATTAGGTGAAAGATGAAATATGTTACTGCATGAGAAAACAGTTTGTATTACTTCATATTAAATCATCTTATTGTACTGTTTCCAGCTCATAGTATATTATATATACATACTATACATAATGAGAAAAAGACATGAATAGGGACCACAGTTTTCAATAAGTACAGAAAACTAAAATGTACTGATGAAGGGCAAATGATAGTGGAAGGAAATAAGAGAGTCTTCATATCTGCATCTCCCTTTATGAGCCTTCCAAGCTGTAAAGATCATCTGGAGAGGCCTTTCTCTTGGTCCCACCCCCAACAGGTGTGTTTGGTGGGGTCATGGAAAAAGGCCTTCTCTGTTGCGGCTCCCAGACTTTGGAACTCCCTCCCACAGGAGGCTAGGCTGGCCCCATCTTTGGTGTCCTTTCGCAAGCAGGCAAAGACCTTGAGCTTCAGGTAAGCTTTTCTTTAACGACTTGGTGTCTGAGTGAAGTTTTTAAATATATGGTTGTGCCTTACTGCTTTGAACGTGTTTTTGGTATTGCTTTTGTTTTCTTTCTTTTAGTGATGGTATTTGATCCTTTTTCGTATTTATATACTTACTGTTTTTAGCTTTTAACATTGTCTTTTAATGATGTCAGCCACCTTGGGTCCTTCTTAAGGAGAAAGGTGGGGTAAAAACATTTTAAATAAATAAATTGATTTGAAAACACAATCAAAAGCCATGGAACTCATTTTAATAAGCATATTTAGAACTGGAACTCCAGGTGGAGAAAAGACATAACAGTTAACTGGCTCTTGCCACTTATATTACAAAATGTTTAAATTACAGTTCTCATTCCCTTATAAAAATTCTCGCTACTGCTCATCAAAGAGAGAGAATGAGGAGTGCGGGGAGAGAAGACACCATTCTTTACTCATCAGAGAAAGCGAGAGAGCAATCTAAGTAAGATATCTTAAAACACTAGTTCCCCTCTTGATAGAGAAAAAAACTTCTGAAAGAATAGAAAGTTAAATGGAGGAGATATGGGAACATCTAAGGAACAATGCACTGCTCTAAAATTCAATAATGCAGGTGTCACAAGATCTACAAAATCTGCTGAACATCTAACAATCTGATGGAATACAAAATGAAGAAATAAGGCATGATTTACTGAGTGTTTCTGAGGAAGCAGTCTCAATGCAGTCACTTCAAGGGCTCAGTGCTATGGTATATTTGAAAAGATGGAACTTAAAAGCATTAAAACAGGGATGAGAGAAATTAACACTATAAAAAAGAATAAAGGGTGGCACAAATGATCTGTGATCCGAAATAAAAAATACTAGGAAAAATATTTGTAACATAATTTAATTTCTTGCACAGTGAATTGAAGCATAGCATGTTATGACCGCCTGCCCTTTAGCAACCATTTCATATTGTCTGGAGATCATATGCCTCAATTTACTTCTCTTCTCCAGAACCTACCCCAGGGTACCTAAAGGAAATGAGGGCGTTCATCAAATGATAGGATTTCTATGCTCTCTTGGTGTCTGGCTGGAATCCAGAAACTCCCCTGTCCAAACAGACTTAGGTACAATTAAAACACAACACACAGTCGAACTCTGTTTCAGGCCTTGAACAAAATATAAACAGTGCTAGTCTTGTGATTGTTAAGCATTTAGTTTCTCTTAGAATTGTATCTCTGTTAAATTGTATCTCTATTTCCTTAAACACTCTCAACTGCTGCCTTCATCTTTACATCATACCATTCAATTCCACCTTCTCTCCCTCTCCCTCTAACCCACAACAGCAGCCACCTCCCTTTCTCTGAAAGCCATTCCAGTCTTCAGCCCCTTAGCATTCACAGCCCCCCTGTGATAGGCTCAGCCCAAAAGAAGGTGGAGGCCAGTCCTGCCCACCACATGTCTACACTAGATGCACTCCAATTAACTTTCTTTCCAGTCATATAGCCAATGCAACTGCAGTGGGCTGAACTGAGAGATACTTTCAGCATGAGAAAAAATGAAAAAGAAAAAAAACAAGGGGTAGGATCCTGCTTACACCTCTGTAATTTCCATAGATTTCCATAGATCTGTCCCTCCATCTGTAGACTCCCTTCTCACCATATGCCACACTGTTCCAGAGTTCCTGGCCTTTAGGACAGTTTCTGTGGGGCACAGGGGGCTCCAAAAAGGAGAAGGGATTTTGGAAAGCTCTGCTTCTCTTCTATTTCTTGGACTCAACCCTACATTTCAGACACATACTGTACATATAAAGGAAGTCTGGTTTGAGACTATAGCTATTTTGAATGCTTCTAAATGAACTGTGGTGACAGGAAAGCTATCAGAAAGCACTGTTGGTGATATGCTTTCATTGTTGAAAGCATTTCCTCCATTATGCCTTCTTTTCACCAACCTGTAAAACAGAATGCAAAACCCAGTCACAGACCTTGTCCAATAATTTACAGGTTAAATATACAGTAAATCTACCTTTAAACATACCATTAGATGTCTTGTTATTCTACCGAATGTAAAATATAAAAGTCAAGAATACACATTTTAAAGATTACAGGTATTGTGTTCCTGTTTACACTGAGTGTTGATGCTACTGAAGAAAAAGCTTTAAAACTTTTTTTTTTTTGTTTATATAATAAGATCAGGTGCTTTTTAGCCATCTGTTCCCGCCATGCCATGCACATCACCCTTCATAAAAAAGCAGAGTGTCTCACAGAGCAGAGTGATTGCTTCATGCAAAATACCACAGCCTAAACTGTGCAACCACACCTGCTGTGAAAAAACAACTTGTCTCCTTGACTAAACTAATTTGTATCCGTTGGGGCAGCTCAATGCCGTGCTTCTTTAGTACCTTCTCTGCCAACTATGACAGCTGTTGCAAGTACACCCGCAGCGTACACAAGGTCCTTCTCGGCCTCTCACAGTTGTTCCTGAGCAAAACACACCACTGGGTAATATGCTCTTGTAGAGGGATGCCACCACGTGAAAAACCAAACATGATGGATGCAAACCACAATGCTAATTTTAAAAGCTGTGCTTTGCATACATGTCTGCTTGGCTTCTCTGAAAATTACTTTTAGGAACCCCTGGGGAGGAAATCTTCCAGTCTCCAGGTTCATAATTTGGTGTAATCCTGGGTTCAGATGTGTGATTGGATATTTGGGTTTCTCCAATGGTTGGGAATGTTTTTGCACAGTTAAAGCCAGTGGAGGTGCTGCACCTGTTCTGCCATGGTGACACATGCCTTAATTACATCTTTCTTGGACTACTGTAACATGCTGTACATGGAAGTGCTTTTGAAACCTGTGCAAAAATGTTGACTGGTCCAACAGCCACAGCCAGACTGCTGAGCGCAGCTGTCATTACAGTGGATTTCTTTATGTATTTTTTAAATATGTGCCCAGGGAGGTGGCTTTGTGATTTTTCTGCCTTGCATTTCTACCCTTTTCTTTGAAATGTGTTGTAACTCTTTTCTCTTAAGACATAATGAATTTAAATCTTTCTTAGATATAAGCCACTCTGTCCATCGCCTCTCTTCTTGATTCACATACCAGACACTTCCCAGTTTAAGAAGGCAAAAGCAAGCCATTAGTCTTGGAGTCCTTTTGTTTCTTTGTTTGGACAGACCCCACCACAAAAGTCCCCCATCAGTTGAGTAAGCAAGGGCTCCATTCAACTTGGATGAACAGAGTTGTAGTGGCAACTGCTAATTTAAGGTGAAATACCAGAAAAACATCTACTACTGCTTCATTGACTACGCAAAAGCCTTTGACTGTGTGGACCGCAACAAACTATGGCAAGTTCTTAAAGAAATGGGAGTGCCTGACCACCTTATCTATCTCCTGAGAAATCTATATGTGGGACAGGAAGCAACAGTTAGAACTGGATATGGAACAACTGATTGGTTCAAAATTGGGAAAGGAGTATGACAAGGCTGTATATTCTCTCCCTGCTTATATAACTTATATGCAGAATACATCATGCGAAAGGCAGGACTGGATGAATCCCAAACCGGAATTAAGATTGCTGGAAGAAATACGAGTATCAACAACCTCAGATATGCAGATATCACTCTGATGTCAGAAAGTGAGGAGGAATTAAAGAACCTCGTAATGAGGGTGAAAGAGGAGAGCGCCAAAAATGGTCTGAAGCTCAACATCAAAAAAACAAAGATCATGGCCACTGGTCCCATCACCTCCTGGCAAATAGAAGGGGAAGATATGGAGGCAGTGACAGATTTTACTTTCTTGGGCTCCATGGTCACTGCAGATGGTGACAGCAGCCACAAAATTAAAAGACCCCTGCTTCTTGGGAAGGACAGATCCTAAAGGTGAGGCTCCAATACTTTGGCCATCTCATGAGAAGAGAAGACTCCCTGGAAAAGACCCTGATGTTGGGAAAGAGTGAAGGCAAGAGGAGAAGGGGACGACAGAGGACGAGATGGTTGGACAGTGTCACCGAAGCTACCAACATGAATTTGACCAAACTCCGGGAGGCGGTGGAAGACAGGAGGGCCTGGCGTGCTCCGGTCCATGGGGTCACGAAGAGTCGGACACGACTTAACGACTAAACAACAACAACCAGTAAACCTTCCTGTTGGCTTTTTCAATAAGCTTTATAGTAGCACACAACTCTCTTATTAGTCCCCAACCCCCCGTCCGTGGCCCGGTGCCAGTCCGTGGCCTTGGCCGGACCGGGCCACGGAGACAGATCTTCTGGGCCCCCCAGCCCTTTCGCGCAGCATGCTCTGCGAGCACCCCTGCCCCTTCACACATGCGTGCAAGTGTGCACACTGTGCAAGCACCCCCCCACCCCTTCGCACATGCGTGCAAGTGCGGAGGGTGCCCTGCCCCCCCCATGCACAGACCCCATTCCCCCCCAACTGGTCCATGGTGTCAAAAAGTTTGGGGACCACTGTGCTAAGGCACGCAGTGCCCTCTTCAGGCCAATTGGTATCTGCCATAATATCATCACATCATCAGCAGAAAGCAGCACCGAGAGGTGTCTGCCCACTAGCTTAGGGGGATGGAAATCTAACTGGCTAAGGGCTGCCACCATTGAGTTAATATAGAAATTAAACAATAATGGGGCCAATATGCATCCCTGTTTGACTCCATTATATGTGGGTACTTTGTTGGACAAATGACCCTCCCGATTGCACCTTATTTTCAGATTTGTGCTTTCATGGAGTTTATAAATGAACAGTAATAAGCGATGATCTATTGTAGAGGATCCTAATTTACACCACAATTTATCTCTAGAGATGGAGTCAAAGGCAGATTTAAGGTCGATAAAGGCTGTGAATAGGGATCCTTTGGTTTTTTTAATGTATTTTCCAACCAGATGTTGTAAGATCATCATTTGATCCAGAGTTTATTTTCCTGATCTGAACCCTGCTTGTTCTTCAGCCAAAATGTTTTCAGATTCTATCCAGTTTGTAATTTCCTGTAGAGATGTCTTGTGTAGAGCTTGCTGATTGTGGATAGTAAACTCACTGGGTGATAGTTTGCTGGGTTGTCTTTCTTGCCCTTCTTATAGATTGGGATGATAATAGCTGCACTCCATTCAGATGGCATATGGGCATTTTGGTCTATATATGTAAAAAGATTTACCAAAATTGGAGCCCACCAATTTATATTTCTCTTTATTAACTCAGATGGGATGCTGTCACATCCTGGGGCTTTCCCTGATTTAAGTTGGGTGGCCAGGTCAATAACTTCTGCTATTGATACCATTCTGGCAAGTTTTTTTTAAAATATATTCCAGTTGGAAAGTAGGTGTCTCCTTACTTGCATATAGTTCACGAAAGTGGGTTTCCCACCCTTTAGCTGGAATATGGCAATCAGTCTATGCTGAGTGACTGTTTGTTACTGATGATGTGAGGCTCTAGAAGGTATTCATATCTTTCCTCCTAACAGCATTAATAAGTTGTTCCCATGCTGTATGTTGAGCATTGTTCTTTTTATCCTTGATAAAAGGATAACATGGTGTAATATGTCATGTGTTGTTGTTCATCTGAGATTGTACTTACCTAATTTTCAGACCTGCTAAGAACCTGATTATTTTTATTATGTCCTGATATGTAAAACCATAGAATTCAAACAGGGTGTACTTTCTTTTTCACATGACTTTAGATGTATTATTACTGTCCTCTTCTACAGACTTCACTTAAGGATTGGTGAGACGCCATAAGTGAAGCAACCTTCTATACCCTAAAGCAGTAAGTGTTTTCACGAATCGAGAGACATCATCAGTTCACAGATTTTTCAGTATTACTGATTATAAATGTGAAAAGTGGAAAAATTACTTAAAACCTTGACTCTTAAAAGTGATTAATGTTAGTTGGACCACATTTGAAAAGTCCATTTCTGTAGTGAGGATACTCCTTTAAGAAAATGGGTCCAAACTGAAATATACAGAAACCTATGCAGCAAACTATAGCTACAATATTAATTAAATTGATTATCTGGACTAAAGCAATTTACTGCAACCACTTGATTTTCAAAGAGCTGCATCATCATCATCATCTTAGAACTGCAGAGCTGGTAGGGACTCTATGGATCATTGAGTCCAGCTCCTGTTGAGGAGGTACAGTGGACAATGGAACACCCAACATCTAGCTGCACAGTCAGATACCTAAGGAAGATTTGGCTTTGTACTTTTTCCTTGATCAAAAGCTCCACAATAATCCAGAAAATGCTTTATATTTCTTAAAATCTAGGTGCATCTGGAAGTTATGAAATGACACCAAGGGTAGCCTCTGCTGTAGTAATGTCATTGCCTTTTATTACCAGATGTATATGTGAAATGAAACATACAGCATCTAGTAAAAACACCATCAAATGCTTGTTCTCTTTGGTCCTCCTTAATATCTCTAAAATCACCTTGCCTGAACTCTAATGTCAACAGGACTGAGCATTTTTTCAGTACATACCACTGGACATCAACTGGACAGAAGTGGAAAATGTACTATATAAGTTATAGACAAAGTACATTATTAAGCATTAAGTACTCAGAAGTTAATTCACTGAATTCAGTGAGACTTACTCCAAAGGTAAATGCATATAGCCTTGCACTGTTAAGACACTGCAGACTGGGATGAGGTAACCAATTGTGTGATTGCCATTTTTAAAATGATCATTTATTTAATGGAACATGATAAATCACACTTTTGTTCCAGTAGTCCCTTTGTCAGGGGTGTGATTTTCAACAATGGAACAAGGTTTTGTATGGAAACTTTTATTAGCTTTTAAATTATTTGTGGAAATAAAAGGCTTGATTCAATAACTTAGGAAGCAAATAAATACTAGCAGAAAAAGAGAATTTTTTTTTAAAGGATGAAAAACTTTGTAATTCCCCACAGAAAACAAAAATCTTGCATAGTTTGTGAAGAAGAAAAATATGGATGGTGCTTAACTTCTGTGTTATATAGTTCACTCTCAAAGAGTTAGACATTTTGATTATAACAAAATAGTATATTAATATAATCGTTGTATTAATGGAAATAAAACACAGAATATGGTCCTCCAACTAGTGCTTGGCTGATCTTTTACGTTGTAAAAGATGGAGAGTTCATGCACCAATAACTTTTACTGAGAGCAGCAAGGGAATGTTACTGCACTTCTTCTATGTAAATTTTATTTAAAAAGAACATTATTATGAACTTTCCAGACAGATATTTTCTTTTTTTTTCTTAGGAATATAAAATAGCTCCAAAGAGGTTTCAGATTTTAAAAAAGTCGGAGAAGCTATTTGTTTGCATTTGAAGAGAGGTTAGGAAATATTTTCAAAAGTTAAACTTTTGACAAGTTACCGGTACATCTTACTCTAAGTTGTCATGACTAAATTGATATACTGGCTGAAGTCCTATTCCTTAGTGTAGTAAGCTGTACTAGAGTAGTTCCACTGAATCAGGGGGGATTTGTTTCATCAACAGCACTATAAGTTCCATTGATTCAAATTGCCTACTTTAGTTGTGACTTACAACACTAAGCAACAGGATTTCAGCTACTGAAAATGTGATCAAAAAGGGTAATACAATAGATGCTAAAGTGTGAGATTGTTTTTCGACAGAGACAACAATGTTTACCATGCCATGATCAAACCCAGTCTGGGCAATTTTACATAGCATTAAAAATTAGGGTTGAATTAGTTGGGAGCACAGTTGAACAACTGAAGAACCCCTTTGAAGCATGCCAATCTCTGCATCGATCCTCACGCAAATCTCTGCATTGTTTCCCACCATGTCATATGCTCACTAAACCAGTTTAAACAGCGACTTCACGAATATTCAAGGTCTATGACAGTAAAGGAGCACCTTTTTGTAGTTATTGCTTATCCCTTGCCCTGCTTCCAAAACATCACTTAAGGCTGCTCACAACATTAATCAAAAATATGAAAATAATAATAAAAAAAGACTTTACAGATAAAACCACAGGAAGGTATAATATTACAACACAATCAAACAAATTGCAATATTAAAAATATTAAATCAACTGAAATTTATAATCACAACAATAAACATAATGCAGCACCAGTTAGTCTCCTTCTCAGTAGGCAGCCAGTTGCCCTTTCCGCGCCCCACCATGAATAAGAAGTCTTTGTTTTCCAGTGAAAATGCAACAAAGTGGGGGGCCAGGCTAGTCTTTCTGAGAAGGGAGCTCTAAAGCCTAGCAAGAGCCACCAAGAAAGTTCTTGTTTCCTATTATTTTGACCTTTTATGTTAACAGAGATTCTGCTAGAATCCCTATAATAGAGCTCTAGATTTTGTCCTATGATCTATGAGCTTCATTTCAAGGACCCATTCATATACTTTCCCATACAGACTTTTTATGAAAAAAGTGACTCCATATTAGAGATGGGCATGAATCGCGGTTCAGCATGGTTTGTTTACACAGGTGTTCTGTGGGCGCCCCAGCTTCCCTTGCCCCGCCTCCTCCAGCAGGCACCCACTCAGAGGCAGCTACTGGAGGAGGCAGGGCTGGGAAGCAGCTCTGCTGCCTCTGAGTGGGCAAGGGAAGCTGGGATGCCCATGGAACAGCTGTGCAGCCGAACCGCAGTTTGTGCCCATCACTGAAAGGTACAACCATACATTCAACTAAATGCTAGGTGTCCTTGTAATATCTGTTTACAAATACACCATCCAACTTTGATGGGAGCAGACAAGTACTTCAACAGCAGGCAATTGATTTTCTAACCTTTCAGCCTAGCAAGCTCCACATATAGCTAGAAATACAAGAACACATTCAAGGCATGAGCTTCATTTTCTTATGCAAACTCTTCCTTCAAAGTGCAAAAACCAGGCTCCAAATGGTTTCTGCATAATTTTGTGTAGCTCTGATGGATAACATTTTCTGAATGCTGGATTTCAAGCCAGTGAAGGCAAAGCTGTCCTACTCTGGGCATATGATGAGAAGGCAAGATTTCACTGGGGGAAAAAAATATGCTGGGAAAAGTTGCAGCAGGAAAAGAGGAAGATCAGATATTACATGGATTTACTTCATAAAAGAAGCCACAGCCTTGAGTTTACAAGAGCAGAGCAGGGCTGTTGAGGACAGAACATTTTGGAGATCACTCATTCATGGGGTCACCATAAGTTGTAGAAGACTTGATGGCATGTAACAATGAAGATGAAAAACAACCCTCTAGTTATTAAGTCCCAGCAGAAAATCATTTATAGTGATCAAAGTGCTCCAAGTATTACTGATGATTCCTGCTGGACCCATGGGCTAATCTTTAATAAAATAATAATAATAATCCTAATTTTACACAAATGGTAATAGAAGGGAAAAATGATATATAGAAGAAAGGCATAAATAAATTATACTGGAATTTTACAGCAGACTAGTAGCAAAACTGACTGAGCTTGTGAACTAGAATGAGTTGAATTCATCTTCATTTCTAAATGGCTCTGTATAATGCTTCAACATCCATTAACATGAGTTGCTCTTCTAGTAGGTTTGGAGCAATGAAAGAAGCACTCTGAAGTTAATAAAACTAAGAAACAAACATTAATGAATACTATAAACTGCTGATGAAAAAGGTAAGAGGTCTGGCTTGTGGTAGAAAAGTTTTCTTTTTAAGTGAGCTGGGAAATACTATATTTATATTACATATTTCTCAAGTGGCAATTGGGCATTGTGTTCATAGTTCTCCATTCTTGCACCTGAACCATAGTGGCAGTACATTAGGGCTGCAGGACAGCAACATTCCATTCCTCAAGACTTCAGGGCCAAAATGAAATACTAGGGACATGTCATTGACATCACAGATGTGACATCACAGGCTCTTGTGATGTCACAAGACAGCAGACAAGGGACGACAGCAAACACGATACATACAAATGCCTTCCTCCTGAGCCAATGGCTTCTGGTTTCATCTGAGAATAGGAGTAGATGGATACCCAAGCTTTAAATACCAACTTGAAAGTTTAAAGACACACACACAAATAAAACAATCTTTTCCTTTAGTACCACTCACCCTAAAAAAATTGTCTCCTTCCCTGGACATCCAGGGAAGCATAGCAGTTCCCTAAGACATATTTGGAGCTCAGATATATGGCAACCCTAACGTATATAGGTTTATTATCACTTTGATATTTTGTTTTATATTTTATTTAATACTAAATGCTTTTGAGTTTGAGAAGGGCTATAGCTCAATGATAACTATATGTAGAAGGTTTAGTCAGCGGCATCTCAAAGTAAGGTTGGAAAGATGCCATTATACAGCACGTTCAAGCTTCTGCCAATCAATGCAAATAATTCTGAGTTGGGCAATCTAATGGTCTGACTTCATGTAAGGCAATGTATGTTGCCCTGACCTAGCTGTGCTGAATTTCACCTGAAGCCTGTCAGAAAGACTTACAGAATTTGGAATTTCTGCCAAGCATGCCAGGTCTGTTGTCAATGTAATGAAAAGACTACTGTAGCTGGCATCTTTTGCTGAAAAGCGTATCCTAGCCACTCATGCAAAAGACACTGCTTTGGGTTCTTTTGGGGGAAGGGGACATCTTTGCTTAGGCCAGGGATGGCAAACCAGCTATAGTTTCAATACAACTCTTGTTTCTGTCCTCTGGCTACAATGGCTAGATCTGATAGGAAATGACATCTAGTTAACACCTGTAAAGCCACAGATTCTCTACAATAGTAGTTCCCAACATTTGGTTCCCAAATGTTCTTGGACTAAAACTCCCAGAAATCCTGGCCAACAGAGTTAGTGGTGACAGCTTCTGGGAGTTTTAGCTCAAGAATATCTGGGGACCCAAGGTTGGGAACCATTGATTTAGACACTAAAGATGCACAGGAGACTTCCTTTTGTTTAGGCGCTTCTTAAAAGAAGAAGAAGAACAAGAAGCAGTGCCAGCTAGAACCTTGCAAGTACTCCTGCTGACCCTTATTAGAAACCAACAAATGGCTGTAGTCTCTCTCTTTCTCTCTCATTCTCCTTTTCCCATTTGTAAGGAAAGGTGTGCTGGGATTCTAGGTAAGCTTACTCTGATGTAAACCTTTTATTTTTACTGGTACAAGAGAGCGTGTGTTCCACAAGTAAGTTTATATTACACAAGTAAATTTATATTATAAAGGGAAAATGTAAGCAATGAACAGAAATGGCTCAAGTAACAGGATTCATCTAGCAATACATTAGGCCTCAGAGGACTCATAACACAATATATGACCCATGTGGACATCGTTGCTGGTCTCAGGTACTTCAATTTGTAAGTGAGTACAACTTGTAACATCATCCTGCTCACAAGGCATATCTATTAAAGCAGTGGTTTCCAACCTTCAGTCTCCAGATGTTCTTGGACTAAAATTCCCAGAAGCCTTCACCACTAGCTGTGCTAGCTAGGATTTCTGGGAGTTGTAGTCTAAGAACATCCGGGGACCTAAGGTTGGGAACCATTGTCTTAAAGCATGATCCTTAAGTTAGCCTCCAAATTTCTGGCTTTCCACAGCTTCGGTCAACAGGAACAGTCTGAATATGGCAGGTTTTTTTTTTTTATAATGGAATGGATTCTATTTTATCCCATAACTTTTTGAATCCCGCTCCCCAGAGGATCCACACACTGTGCTCAGTGGAGGCTGGTGTATCTAGTTTTGTGGGGCAGCAAATTCTCTCTGGGTTTCAGTTTGAACTTTACAGGAGCTATTCAAAGTGCTCAATCCTGCTGGGAGAGTGAAAGGGCGGAGAGTAAGCCTCTGTCTTGAACAGTTTAGGAATCATTCATACACTAGTTGTTGCTGAGTAATGCTTAGTATTTCTTAAGACAGCTTTTATTAAAAATGAAGAAAAAAAATCCAGGGTTCACTAAAAAAGATAATGAAGCTAATTCACGTTCTTTAAAACAGTGGCAGTTCTTCATCTGCACCTTTGACTCATATTAATTTGGAGGAACAGAATGAAAAATTGGCACAATTTTTCAACCAATGAAACTAGCACCTGGTTGATGAAAGTACTTCAAAAGAATACACACTGCAGTACACCATTATTGAAATGTCAAAATTAATCTTTTTACACAACATCATTCTAATAAAGCCTTTATGTGGAAGAGATTAAATTGCCATTATGATATCACAGTAGGACTGACTGTCTACATATCAGTCAAGACATGTCATTTCAAGGGGACAAATTGTGCTCTCTTCCCCCCCCCCCCCCTAAAAAAAACACAACCCAGTACAAATGGTGAAAGCACTGGTTTCATCTGTGGTCATGCAGCAATATATAAAGTTCGTAATGATCATGACTATGATTTTCCATTGCCACTTATAAAACTGGCTGATTCTCTTTTTTTGGGGGGGGGGGTGAGGGAAGAGGGACTATGTCTGAAAACCAGCACTGATTTTGTATTACTTTAGTCTGATAATGTGTGAACATGGGAATTTAGAGAATACCACCAGTGCAAATCTTACCAGATACTTATGTATGCCAAAGATGAATCCTGGAAATTGATGCAGCTAATCGATAAGGTACCGGGCACATGCCAGGTGCATGTCAGATTTGCAATCGGGTACATGAGCAGGTACATGACAAACACACACCTAGCATTTCATCAAGCAGCCACAGAAACAAATAATTCCTCTTGCGCACACACGCAAATATTGTATACGAATACTGTGTTTATTGGATTATTGGATTATGACCACTTGCTCTTAAAGCACCAACAGTGCAAGTGCCAATTTAGCTGTACACAAGTGGAGCCAATTTACACAATGCTCCCTCTTTCTGTCACAGGATGAAATGTGCATGATCAGGTCAGAATATGACCTCCTAACTCATGGCTGACAAGCATCCTGTTCTAGATGGACAGGCAGTTTGGCTATCCTGCATTGTGTCCCCTGGAAATATTCACACAGGGATGCTTGCAATTAATGAAAAGTTAGGTTTAGACCAAAAATCTTTCAGAGGGCATCTGTTCAGCTTTATGTGTGTCACGAGAGGAACTGCGTTTTTTAAAGACATTAGATATTATTAAAAGTATGGTCAAATGACCAGACAATAGATAAATGACTAAAAACAAAACCATGCCCACACTCCATTTTAAACTTACAAGACAGTGTCTTGTGTAACACAATCACAGAAGAGCAAGTGTATAAGCATTTCCCACACTCTTAACAAACCCCACTTTGCATACTAAGCCTCACACTGGTTGTAAGATTGGTTGCCCTAACCACTTCCATGACACGAGGCTGCTAGAACAAGAGGACGCTTTCCCTCAGGCTCTTAATAGGATACTAGTGATGTGTTAAATCTTACCTGTTTAGGTATTCGGAAAAGAGAGTTCTTGAAGAATATATCTTTAGCCTGACTCCATGTTCCATCAATGATGATGATCACATAAGGTTCAAGGGTGCTCAGATCTACATCTTCCAAATTTGTTGCTCCAGCTCCAGGATATAATATTAAGGTATTTGAATTCCTACATACCGATGCTAACTCAGGGTACCTATATAAAAATTGAAAAAGGTGACTTCAGTTATTCTGATGAGCTAAGAAATAAACCCCAGACATCTTTTCCTATCTCAGTTATGCCAATCCTTCCTTGGCCCAGTCTCACTTCAGGGTATAGTTGGCTTCTAAGAATAAAAGCTAGATAATATATAGATTAATACCTATTCTATAACCTTCACTTTTGTTCTAACTTCAGACAATACAACAAAGTGTGTCCGAAGACCCAATCATATAACCCTCTCCAGCTCTTAGCTTTAGGAACATTGAATGCACTGTGCCAAAATTAAAAAGATCTGTAAAACAGATGAATTCATGGCAATATTAAGATATTTATGTTATCATCAACGGTACTTTCTGATTAGCCACTCTGTATGACCTATATTTAGGGATGTGGTGGCGCTGCGGGTTAAACCGCAGAAGCTTCTGTGCTGCAAGGTTGGAAGACCTGCAGTCGTAAGATCGAATCCACGCGACGGAGTGAGCTCCCGTCGCTTGTCCCAGCTCCTGCCAACCTAGCAGTTTGAAAGCATGTAAAAATGTGAGTAGATAAATAGGTACCACCACGGTGGGAAGGTAACGGCGTTCTGTGTCTAGTCGCGCTGGCCACGTGACCACGGAAACTGTCTACGGACAAACGCTGGCTCTACGGCTTGGAGACGGGGATGAGCACCGCGCCCTAGAGTCGGACACAACTGGACTAAATGTCAAGGGGAACCTTTACTTTATGACCTATATTTAAGTTTTAAAGTAATTGTCACAATTTTTGTTTCCCTCTGACCAAAGTTTAGATTTCTTTTTCTACATCCATGCGCTATCTATGAATCACAACTTGAGGTTAAATTCTATGAATATGATCAAGCAGATTCTAGTCTGCAAAGTTTTGTATCACAATAAATGTGCTAAATATTTAAGGTGCCACAAGATTCTTTGTTGCTTTAGCTGTAACAGACTAACTTGGCTATCCTAGATAATATTCAGATGGGAAAGAGTGCATCTAAGGACTTGAAAAATAAAAGAACCCCAGAAGCAGTGGCGCAACAGGCAAGTAATGAAGGTTAAATGAGGAAAAAGAATATATTTAGGCAGAACATCATTACTGAGTTATTCTTAGACTGACTCCATGGAAAGGACGTTAAGACCATAATTGCAGGAAGAATTCAAGAGTGTTCTGTATTAAAACACCAAAATGTACGTATTAGTTCTGCAAACTGCTCAGTTGCTTTTCACTTTAATTTGGCTTTCCAGGTGCTTTGGACTCAGAAGCTCCTGCCAGAATAGCCAAAGATAACTGAGAGTCATAGTCAAACCTCTGGAAGGTGCAAGGGTCCCCACTTCACCTTACTCATTTCCTCACTAAGCATGTGATACTTGTCTTCTTGTCTTCAACATCGTCATCGATATTCTGGCTCTTTGTATGACACCTCTAAACAATGAATTTGCCTTGCATCCAACCATTCTCTCAGGTTTTTCAGCCAGCAAGCTCTCCTTCCTGCAGCTCTCTTCCCCCATTTATTCTACCTTGAGTCATCAGCTGTAATAACCTTCGTTTTTCTTTATTGGCTGAAGTATTCCAGTGTTCCACATTTCATGATTTCTTGGTCTTTGCCTTAGCACTCCTTCTCTGATCATCTTCTCAGCCCAAGAAATTCTTAATATCCTGTGATAAATCCACACTTCACTATGTTGAAGCTGCTATATAATCTACATTCCCCGTGCCAATCTTCTTTTTATTATTATTATTAAACTGTTCATCTTTAAAAAGATGGCTTCACTCCTCTCCTTGCATCCTGATCGTGCCAGCTTCAGATCTAGCCCCCATCCTCATCTTCTTCCTCCCTACTTTTGTTCTCTCCCGTGGCCTCACAAAAAGCCCATGATTTGGCCTCAATCCTTCTGGCATTCTCCAGTGTTCTAGTAGATAGCTACAGGGATGTAGCACAAGGTTCTAGATGGCCTAGATCAGCTGGCACTGTAATTTCCCCGCACCTCGCCTGGGCCTCCTCGATGCTGGGCCAGGTGGCAAGGCCTTCATCCATGCTACCACCCTTGTCTCCAGCCTGTACATCACCACTCATCAGCCCTCCTCCTAACTGGTAAGTGTTATGGACTCTCTTGGAAGGGGATACAGAGGAAGCTAAGCAGTGGGCCTGCTCATGCCTAGGCAGTATGATGCCATCATTTGACTCATCAAGTGCTTCAAAACAATGTTCTCAGAACATAAACTAAAGCAGCTGAAAGAATATACACCTTTGTCATACTCCTCTTTGTTTCTCTATGTCCTCTTGCAGCTGATCTTCAACTTCTGCTGCAACTTTTTGTTGTCAGTCTGGGTCACCAATTATATGTATTTCTTTTTAAAAACCTTTGTTTACCAGCAAAGCTTGCCATATTGGACTTTATCAAAGCCTTTCACATAGACAATAAAGGAAGCATACAAATCAATGTTCATGCAATGGCATCTCTCCCCATACAAATGGACACAAAGCAGTGCTTCCCTGGCTCCAAACTTCCTCTTCTCAATGCTTCTAATTTCTGCAATGCATTGTTTGCAAAGAAAACCTGACTGTAATGGTCATTAAACCCACTCTGAGACACTATACTAAGCATTCTGTTCATCTTCTGCATGGCCATGTCTTCAAATAACAGATGCTGAAGATGCACATGAGTTTATGAGTGTTTGTCATTCAGACTTACAAGGAAGAAATGAAAAACACTGTTAATAACTTGTAGGTCACATCAGTGACAGATTGCCACACAAGGTTAGCAGAGCAGTGTTAAGAAAGCACAGTCAGGACTTCCGGCTTGATGCTGTGACAAGACAGCAGCAGGAGGACAGAGCTCTGTCCCCTGGGCTGAATTCTGATTTGTTTGGGACCCCCCCAGGGGGTTAAAACCACCCGGAAGAGGTGGTAAAATGGGGGAGAAGCCTGTTGATCATGGGGGGGGGGAACGGCGGTTACCCACGTTTGATCCAGGAAACTCACCAATCAACCAGCGGGCGCAAACAAGCAGCTGAATTAGCTTGCTTGCAAGTTGTCGGCAGCCGGCAAAATAAGAAGCGATAAATCAGCCAATTTAACATTGTCGTTACCACTGGGTGAGATACAAAATCTTAACTATACTGCTCTATGACTATCCCTGGACGGAATAAGCCCTTTAACAAAAAAAAAAAAGCACCTCTTAGCCCCACTACTAAATTAAGCTGCAGTGGATCTGAAGGGTAAAGAGACGCAAAGAAAATAAATTGGACATTAATTAAACAACTATACTTCAAGGAAGGAAGTTTGGTAAATACTTTGGCGTTAAACTTAAGAAATTTTCCTCTTAAAATTGTTTTAGCCAAACAACGCTGGGAGTTAAAACTGTTATGGCTATCTACAGGGTTGGTTGGCAAAAAGCCCAGAACATGACCTTCAATACTCAAACTTGGAACTGTTTTGACTTTGCTCTTTTTTTCTGAGAACTGACTAAAACATAGACAATTAACTTTGGAAAGTCTAATACAAACATCGAGTGAATGGGGCTGTTAACTTACGTCAGAGACTGGATTTAAATTAACCCTAAAGGTGATCAATTTACTAACGTGGACTTATTGAAGCAATTATTGATGGTACTGGACTGACTGCTCTAAGCTACTGGACATCCTTTTCTTGAAATACAAGTACTTGGCATCTTGGGACATAATGCTACAACAAGGGAAATTTTGGGATGAAACAAAATCTACCCTTCAAGCAATCTTAGAAATAGTGAGATCCCATAACGAAGAGGTGAAGTCATTAGAATATAGTCAAGAAGGACTATATTCAACAGGAGACAGGGAATAATGAACAAGGAAATGTGAGGGTGGAGGACGATATATGCCAACCAAAAGAAGGGCTGGAGGAAACCAGCGGGAAAAATTTAGGAGATTTAATTCTAACCCTAGAGCCGAGGAGAATTTTAACTGTGTTAAGGGAAGATAAGGGGAGAAAATCAGCAGAATTAATTAAAAATAGCCTGGAAGATCTATTGGAGATAGATCAAGTGCATAAAGATATACTGGAGATAGATCAAGTGTATAAAATATTTTCAGATGACACAAGGGATGGCAGAATGTTTAGGGAGATAGAAACAAGAATTGGGGAAAGACAAATAAGAGAAGGAGTTACTTAGAAAGATGAAAAAGGGAAAAATATTAAGGTGGCCCTCAACGTTGAAAGCATGTATATACTTTAACTTCTGGAATTGTAAAGGGGCATATCTTATATATTAAAAAAGGGAATTAAACTGAAATAAGGGATCATTAATCAGGGTAAAGGCATAACATGATGGTTTTTAAGGTAAATTGAACCTAGATATAAGGATGGGGCAAAACAAATAGTACTTAATGAATATACATTAGATATGATACTGATACGGACATGATAGAAAATGTGGAGATAAAAATGGCTAAACAATTATATAAAGAAAATCTGTATATAATGCTTTAGATAACATCTATTATGTGTTAGGAACCTACTCAGTTATTATTGGTATAAAATACAAAGTTCGTCAGTTAAATCATCTCAAAATTATATAGATTTGGAACCAGAATTACTTTTATTAGGTATGTTTCTAGAGGATTTTGAGAACATTGTATACTCTGAGAGCAATATTATGGTAGTAGCCAATATTGTATACTAAAATACACACATGAACGGTTTAAATGTTTAAAAAATGTATAGATTTTGAAGAGACAACGAAGAAGATGCCAAGACGCAACAAACAAATAATTATAAGCAAACCATGTAACACGATGTTTAACAAGCACGAATTGAATGTAGATAGATTGAAAAATTAATAAAATGTATTTTTTAAAAAGAAAGCACAGTCAAGGGAAGAGAAAGAAACCAGGGTAAAGGAGAGTGCTATAGAAAAAGTAATATTAGTACCTCTAGCACTTCCTCATGAAATCTACAGCTTTTCAAATTTTTAACAATGGCTATTAGTCACGCTGCATATTTAATGAGAGAGAGAGAGAGAGAGAGAGAGAGAGAGAGAGAGAGAGAGAGAGATATGCAGTGCAGCCAGGCTGACCACCAGCATAGTGACCATTCGTATTGACAGTCTCCATCATTTATCTTCAAGCCAGCTGTTTAAAGACACAGTGATAGCAACCACCACAGGGCAACAAGATTTGCTGTTCAGTAAAGGAACTAGATTTGGTGGACAGAGTGCCTGAAGAACTATGGACGGAGGCTCATAACATTGTACAGGAGGCAGCAACAAAAACCATCCCAAAGAAAAGGAAATGCAAGAAAGCAAAGTGGCTGTCCAAAGAGGCCTTACAAATAGCAGAGAAGAGAAGGGAAACAAAATGCAAGGGAGATAGGGAAAGTTACAGAAAATTGAATGCTGACTTCCAAAGAATAGCAAGGAGAGAGAAGAGGGCCTTCTTAAATGAACAGTGCAAAGAAATAGAGGAAAATAATAGAAAGGGAAAAACCAGAGATCTGTTCAAGAAAATTGGAGATATTAAAGGAACATTTTGTGCAAAGATGGACATGATAGTACAAAAATGGTAGGGACCTAACAGAAGCAGAAGACATCAAGAAGAGGTGGCAAGAATACACAGAGGAATTATACCAGAAAGATCTGGATGTCCCAGACAACCCAGATAGTGCGGTTGCTGACCTTGAGCCAGACATCCTGGAGAGTGAAGTCAAGTGGGCCTTAGAAAACATGGCTAACAACAAGGCCAGTGGAGGTGATGGCATTCCAGTTGAACTATTTAAAATCTTAAAAGATGATGCTGTTAAGGTGCTACACTCAATATGCCAGCAAGTTTGGAAAACTCAGCAGTGGCCAGAGGATTGGAAAAGATCAGTCTACATCCCAATCCCAAAGAAGGGCAGCGCCAAAGAATGCTCCAACTACCGTACAATTGCACTCATTTCACACGCTAGCAAGGTTATGCTCAAAATCCTACAAGGTAGGCTTCAGCAGTATGTGGACCGAGAACTCCCAGAAGTACAAGCTGGATTTCGAAGGGGCAGAGGAACTCGAGACCAAATTGCTAACATGCGCTGGATTATGGAGAAAGCCAGAGAGTTCCAGAAAAATATCTACTTCTGCTTCATTGACTACGCAAAAGCCTTTGACTGTGTGGACCACAGCAAACTATGGCAAGTTCTTAAAGAAATGGGAGTGCCTGACCACCTTATCCATCTCCTGAGAAATCTATATGTGGGACAGGAAGCAACAGTTAGAACTGGATATGGGACAACTGATTGGTTCAAAATTGGGAAAGTAGTATGACAAGGCTGTATATTGTCTCCCTCCTTATTTAACTTATATGCAGAATACATCATGAGAACTGGATGAATCCCAAGCGGAAATTAAGATTGCCGGAAGAAATATCAACAACCTCATATATGCAGATGATACCACTCTGATGGCAGAAAGTGAGGAGGAATTCAAGAACCTTTTAATGAGGGTGAAAGAGGAGAGTGCAAAAATTGGTCTGAAGCTCAACATCAAAAAAACTAAGATCATGACCACTGGCCCCATCACCTCCTGGCAAATAGAAGGGGAAGATATGGAGGAAGTGACAGATTTTACTTTCTTGGGCTCCATGATCACTGCAGATGGTGACAGCAGCCACGAAATTGAAGAAGACACCTCCTTCTTGGGAGGAAAGCGATGACAAACCTAGACAGCATCTTAAAAAGCAGAGACATCACCTTGCCGACAAAGGTCCGCATAGTCAAAGCTATGGTTTTTCCAGTAGCGATGTATGGAAGTGAGAGCTGGACCATAAAGAAGGCTGACCGCCGAAGAATTGATGCTTTTGAATTGTGGTGCTGGAGGAGACTCTTGAGAGTCCCCTGGACTGCAAGAAGAACAAACCTATCCATTTTGCAGGAAATCAACCCTGAGTGCTCACTGGAAGGACAGATCCTGAAGCTGAGGCTCCAGTACTTTGGCCATCTCATGAGAAGAGAAGACTCCCTGGAAAAGACCCTGATGTTGGGAAAGTGTGAAGGCAAGAGGAGAAGGGGACGACAGAGGACAAGATGGTTGGACAGTGTCACCGAAGCTACCAACATGAATTTGACCCAACTCCGGGAGGCATTGGAAAACAGGAGGGCCTGGCGTGCTCCGGTCCATGGGGTCACGAAGAGTCGGACACGACTTAATGACTAAACAACAATAACAAAAGAACATGGCAGAGGGGGACACAACAGAGATAAAAATACCCAACTATTTTCCAACTACTTGTCTAGAGATCACTTCTTTATCACATCTCCCCATGGATTATGTTCATACCCTCCTCTTCATATTGTTTAAGTCACGTCACCATGCCGCCTTTTGAACATCTTCATGCACCCTTGGGATGGATGTCCATCCAGTTTGGGGGCAAGTGCTGTAGAACCACATTCCCCAGTTTTAAAACAGAGCATTCAACAAAGATACTGCTGTACCATGGAATGGACTGAACTTTAGTAGTATCTTTCATTCCAGTCAGAGTGGCGCAACTATATTGAAGTGCCTAAAGCTCTTTCAAGGAACTATTTTTTTAAAAAAAAATGTCCCCAACAATCAACATCTTCACATCCAAGTCATGATTTTAAAGATCTTACATCTTGGCATCACTCAGGAAAAAAAAAAGAGAGAGAGAAACATTCCATACACAAATGTGGTTTTCTTATGAAGGACCCACTTTCCTCCTGAGTCTTTCACTGCTTCAAAGAGGCTGACAAAAGACTGGTGCCTGTTTCAATGCAAACTGAGGGCAAAATGAATGTTCCCACTGAGTACAGGTACTTCACTTCCAGCATTTTCAAGCCTCTACAGATTTAGCATTAAAATGGGTTCTGTGCTCTTTCATAATCCTTATCTGGCATAAAAAGCTAAAAATAATTTTCTTCCCAGAACTGGTGCATACATGGCTCTACAAAACACAGGCACCGGCTTCGCCTTCCCATTTCTCAGCAGCAAATAACACATTTCTTTTATGCCAAAGAAAATTTAACTGAGTTAACAAAATTGTTTTCATTTATTATCTCTCAAAGCCACAAAAAAGAGGAAGACCAAAGAGGTGAATTGACTCAGTAAAAGAAACCACAGCATTGAATTTGCAAGACCTGAACTGAGGAAGCCACTAATTTCTAAGGTCGAGACTTGGAAGTGACTTGACAGCACATAGCAACAGAAAAAGCCATAAATCTCAGTTGGGAGTCTGTTGTTTCTGACATCTGGTAAAATGTGAAGAAGAAAAATTAAGATAAGAAAAGAGGAATCAGCAACAACCTTGGTGTACTTGAGGTCAGTAGGGCTAGTGGCCTCTGCCACAGATTTTCAAGGCCCAAATTACCACACTAATGGCCAAATACAGTGGTCTCTTCTGTTCCGAATATATCCCTGGGGAAGGGGAAAGTCTAATAAGACACAGTTCTTCTTTGTGGTCTCTGTGAATGCACACTAATGGGTTAACCTGCGCCTGTGCAGAGCAATCTCGGAATCTTCTAGAGCTCAGGCACATGGTGCCGGGACCTCCCCCACGCTGCCTATAACTCCGCCCCGGCACCGAGTGCCTCAGTTCCGTTTCTGCCGCCGCTGTAGCAGCATCTCGGTCGGAGCTTTTGCGTAGTGTTTTTTTCCTTTCCTCGTTATATTCTTGGACCTCCCGGTTTCTACGACCTTGGACTGTTTGACAATCCGTTTGGCTTGTGAGTTCAACAATAAGCATACAACTGGCTTGTTTCCCCTTTTGTGTTTCTCATTAAGTTGTTTATGGCCTCGTCAGGCCCCTTTAAGTGTTGCTCCTCATGCCCGAATAAGGTCCCACTATCGGATGGACATTCCCAGTGTTTGTTTTGTCTGGGGGAGGAGCACCAGCCGGCTTTGTGTACTGTCTGTAAGAGTTTTACGAAACCGGCTTTAAAGCAGAGACTCCAGCGTTTGCGTTCCTTTTTGTGGGAAAAATCTCTCTGCCCATCTTGAGATTCGGCTATGGAGCCGCCGCAGGCTAATCCTGTGGAGACCTCGTCAGCTGGAGCCTCTTCGCCCAAGAGGGCTAAAAAATCTGCAAAGGCGTCGTCTTCGGGCTCGAAGTCGACCGCCTCAGCATCGGTGTCGAAGCAACCCTTGGCTTCGATACTGAGAAATAAGAGAAAGTTGGCTCGGGAGCCCTCTGGCTCACCGGCTGTTGCCTTGTCGTCACTGCCGCCCCAAGCCCCGGCAGCGGAAAGACTCTTTGGGCCCGAGTGTGTCGTTGGGTGATGAGGATATTTCAGGCTCCAGACTGCTGGCTGCACCATCTCCGCACTTGTCCTTCTCCCCGGATTGGGTGGACACCTCTGCAGAGGTTCAGATGGTGATGCAAGTTAGCCCTGGTTCCATTCCGGGCTCGATATCGAGACAGGCGTCTCCATCTCCGCCTGCCTCTCTAGGTGAGTTGCCTAGAAAGAGGAGGCAAAAGACAAGGCACTTGGAGCCAGTGCCCGAGCCTGAGATGTACCAACACCGACAACCCTGGCCAGAGGACTTCTCGCCACGTCGAGACCGCCCCAGATCTCGCTGGGATGACTATGGGCATTTCCTTGAGCCCGAAGATTTCGGGTTCGGCCGTCGTCAGTATCCAGCGCCTTATGACCCTGACTTTTACAGATTTTGTCAGTGGTCCCAATATTACAGCTCATTTTCTCCTCCGCCATCGCCTCCTCAATATCGAAGACATCCGAGCGCCTACTATTACCCGGGGGATGAGCCCAGACGCGACCCTTTGCCGAGGGCACGCGGACCGACGGTGGAGGAACCTGTGCTTTCGGCCCCGACTGGTCGGTCTCGCTCAATGCCGGCCCCTATACAATGCCCTACTGCGGACCAGATTCCAGTTACCCCTTCACCTGGGATCGAGGAGGATTTCATACCTGAGCATCCTGCTCATTTGGATGTGCCTCATCGAGAGCCTTGACCCCGAGCCCTTACTCCGTCTCCGGAGGAGGCCTACGCATCCGACTCGGATGCTTTGGTCGAGGAGCTTGATAAAGACTCCTCCAAATCTGCCCACGCCAGACTCCGAAGTTGCAGAGAACCACCCGCGTTCTCCTTCAGAGGATTACACAGCCTATTCACACCTGATACACAGGATTGCGAAAGTCATGGACCTGGCAGTGGATCAACCTGCTGCGGAGGAGGTGGACAAGGTGTATGAAGACATTACAAAGGACCCGTCCCCTCCTCTTTGCATGGCCTTCATTTCCTCTCTGTTGAAGCTTGCCAAAGAACCTTGGGAAAAGCCTTCCACCTCTTATCAAATACCCAGGAGAGTGGAGAACTTATACAAAACACGTGGTTCTGGCACAGAGTTCCTCTCCAAGCATCCTCTACCCAATTCGTTTGTAGTGGATGCTACACAAAATAGGGCGAGGAACCGATCAACCTCCACACCTAAGAACAAGGAGGGTCAGAAATTGGATATCCTTGGGAGACGGATTTATTCCCTAGCGTCCTTTGTGCTTAGGGTGGCTAATTACTCGGCGGCGATGGGTGCCTACCATAGCCACCTGTGGAATACCGCTTTGCCAGCCTTGCAGGCTGCTCCAGAGGAACTTCGATCCGCTGCCCTTACCTGTCATCAGGAGGCTATGACCTTGGCTCGGCAAGAGAGGATTGCTGCACAACACGTAGTAGACGCTGCATCCAAGCAGGTTACCTCGGCAATATCTCTTCGGCGGCATGCCTGGCTGCGCTCCGCCGGTATATCTGAGGATGCTCGTGCCAGAATTGAAGACCTGCCGTTCGATGGGTTGGGTCTTTTCAATGAAAAGACCGACAAAATTTTGGATAATCTCCTGAAATTTTTGGCGTCGGTCTTTCTCCTACCATCCTTATCCTGACTGTCAGAGACCGCAGGGCACAGGTTTTACGTCAGGTCCGTCTCGACAGCAGCCTGGCAGGCAGCGGCCTCGCCAGCAAGCATGCCGCTCGGACCGCAGGCCCAAGCAGGGCCTTTAACTCTTTTGGCCCACCAGCAACACCTCACTTTTCAGTTCGTTTGGCACCTTTCCTTTCTGCCTGGCAATCCATCACTTCTGATGTTTGGTTTCTTACTATTATAGCCCAATGCTATACTATTGAATTTGACTCTTTGCCTACTACGGGGTTTTTCAGGAATACCATTCCCTCACCCCCTCTGGAGTATGAGGTAGCCGCTCTTCTTCAGAAGGATACTATTGTCTGGGTTCACAACCCTATTATTGCATTTAGTTTCTTTTCCCACTACTTCATCATACCAAAGAAGGATGGCGGGCTTCGTCCCATTTTGGACCTCCGCCCCTTGAATTCGTATATCACACCCCAAAAGTTCAGGATGGTTTCCTTTGATAGCACCATCCAGATGTTGAGACAAGGAGACTGGTTTGCAGTCATAGACTTGAAGGATGCTTATTTCCATATCTCCATTTGGCCTGACCATCGGCGATTTTTGAGATTTTTTCTCAATGGGGTGATTTACGAATTCAAGGCCCTCCCCTTCGGGTTGTCTACAGCCCCACGGGTGTTCACAAAGTGTTTAGCCCCGGTGGTGGCTTATCTTCGTTTGCACGGTGTCACTGTACTCCCGCATCTCGACGATTGGTTGCTGGTGGCGCCGACGCGTGCCCAGTCAGGCAAGGACAAATCGTTCACGCTGTCACTTTTATCTGCTCTGGGGCTCCAGGTGAACTTTGAGAAGTCAACTCTGCAGCCCACTCAGAGGGTCTCGTACATCGGAGCAGTCTTGGATGCCTCCTTGGGCTGGGCTTTTCTTCCAGAAGAACGTATATTAAAAATCGAGCAGATGGTGGCTTTCTTCCTCCGGAACGCCAGGGTTTCAGTGTTGCAGGTGCAACGTTTATTAGGACTAATGGCGTCCACCACGGATGTGCTCTGGCACGTCAGGCTGAAGATGCAGTTGTTACAGGCTTGGTACCTGTCACTCTGCAACCCATTGTTGGACCCGCCGTCCAAGCTCCTGATAGTCACCGAGGAGCTGGCAGAGCAGCTCTCCTGGTGGACCTTCCGCCCGAATTTGCTGATAGGGAGATCTTTTGGTCCTTTGGCTCCGGACGTGCAAGTGACTACAGATGCAAGCCCCTCTGGCTGGGGAGCTCACTTAGGGAGCCTAACAGTGCACGGCCTCTGGTCGTAGATAGAACGGACTTTACATATCAACCACCTGGAACTGTTAGCCATCTACAAAGCCTTACGAAAGTTCGAGCATCATCTCCTCGGCAGGGTAGTTCAGGTGGCATCAGACAATACCACAGCTGTATTTTACCTCAACAAACAAGGCGGTACACACTCCCTCCGCCTTCTGTACTTGACAGTCCAGCTGTGGGAGTGGTGTTACTCTCGCCACATCTATCCGGTGGCAGTTCATGTGGCCTCAGAGGACAATGTGCTGGCAGATTGGTTGAGCAGGCTCCAAGTATGCAGCCACGAGTGGGCTCTGGACAAGGAAGTATTCCTTTCTCTCTGCCAAAGATGGGGCGTGCCTCAACTGGACGTCTTCGCCTCCTCGGCCAACGCAAAATGCGTCCGCTACTGTTCAAGAGCGGGAGTCGGCTGTCGCTCCTTGGGAGACGTGTTCATGACCTCATGGGCAGAGGGGCTTCTGTACACGTTCCCACCAATAGTACAGAAGGCCATCATCAGGATACGCCAACAAGGAGTGAATGTCATCCTCATTGCCCCTTGGTGGCCGCGCCAGCCGTGGTTCTCAACCCTGCATGGACACTCAGTGGACCATGTACGTCTTCCACCGCTCCTACACTTCCTCTCCCTGCACAACGGCACAACATTTCACCCAGACCTAAAATCTCTGCACCTCACAGCCTGGAGGCTGCTCCCACAGTAACCGACATCCTTGGGCATGCACGACGCCATTCCACAAACCTCACGTATTCTTGCAAATGGAAGGCATTTTCCACGTTTGCCTCTGCACATGGTTTTCCTGTTCTACCTACCTCACTGGATGCGGTGCTGTTCCTTCTTCTTTTTCGTGGAGGCCTTTCGCACTCCACTCTCAGGGTTTACGTAGCTGCAATAGTGGCCCATCAGCCACCTTCTTCCGAGGCGGCAGGGCTTTTCTGACATCCAACGCTCAAGCAATTTTTGCGCGGGTTGAAGAATCTGCGCCCTCCCTACAAGCCTCCCACTCCTCAGTGGTCCCTCCAGCTAGTCCTCAACAAGCTCATGGGTCCACCTTTTGAGCCGCTAGCCTCTGCATCAGATAAGTTCCTGTCACTGAAGACTGTGTTCCTTCTAGCTGTAACCTCTGCGAGGTGGGTAGTGAACTTGCTGCCCTTAGAGTCGACCCACCCTTCCTCCAATTTCACCCAGATAAGGTGACTCTGTTCCCAGACCTCTCTTTCCTCCCGAAGGTGGCCTCAAGTTTTCACCTAAACCAGCCAGTAGTCCTGCCAACCTTTTTTCTGTCCCCTACATCTAATCTGGAACGGGCTCTTCACTCTCTGGACATTAAGAGAGCCCTTGCGTACTATGTCTCTCGCTCTGCCGCCTTCCACTCATCACAGCGTTTGTTTGTTTCCTTCCACGGACAATCAAAGGGGGGGGGGGCTCCCTATTGATTGTCTCTTGTCAGACAATTGTCTCTTCACAGACAATTTTCCGATGGATAGTTTCCACGATTCGCCTGGCTTATGAGCTGGCCAAGACACCTTTGCCATGTACAGTGAGGGCCCATTTCACAGAGCTGTGGCTTCCTCCACGGCCTTCCTCAGAGGAGTGGACTTGACAGACATCTGTTAAGCAGCCACATGGGCCACGCCATTCACCTTTGCAGCTCACTACCACCTGGACGTCCGAGATAAAGCTGAGGTGGCCGTTGGCCGCCCCATCTTAGCATCTGTCCTTTCATGACGTCCCACCACCTGGTAAGTCAGCTTGCTAATCACCCATTAGTGTGCATTCACAGAGACCACGAAGAAGAAAAAGAGGTTACTTACCTGTAACTCTGGTTCTTGGAGTGGCCATCTGTGAATTCACACATCCCGCCCTTCCTCCCCGCTGGCCGTCACGTGTGCCTCATGGCATGCTGCACAGTGGCGGAAAGTTCTACAGAACTGAGGCACTCGGTGCCGGGGGCGGAGTTATAGGCAGCGTGGGGGAGGTCCCGGCACCATGTGCCTGAGCTCTAGAAGATTCCGAGGCTGCTCTGCGCAGGCACAGGTTAACCCATTAGTGTGCATTCACAGATGACCACTCCAAGAACCAGAGTTACAGGTAAGTACTCTCTTTTTCCTGTACCCTATGTAGGATTTCACTGCCCAATGATGTTGTTAGGTAACTATTTCTTGTGAAAACTACTTTAAGGGATAAAAACCAGCCTCCTCAGAGTTCAACTGTCCCAACTGTTTCAGCAACGTAAGTGCCATGCTATCCTTCTATGAGATTTTTTATGAAGTGAGGTGCCATGGCTAGAAAGGACCTCTTCCCTCTGTTAGTCATCTCACAAAGAGCAGAAGCTTGTAAATGAGGTATTTATTTGTTTATTTCCTGCTGAATTCCTGCTGAAACCATCTATAACAGAAACTTTGCCAACTGTTCATCCTCTTTTTCTTTCAGAATGTAATTGAATGTGACCTTGGAGAATAACATTTGATACCTACACCTCTTGAGAAGCTCTAAGCCAAGGAACTCTCTACACGTTTTTTTCAAGCATAGACTCTCACAAGCCTCTCTGAAGCCTCTTTCTACATTGTCTCAGAATCCATTCTACTCCTTTTCTTTCCTCCCCAATGATTCCCTCCACCCCACCACCACCTTGTCACCCATCCCTGGAACCACATTCATAATATGCTTTCTTAGAACTTTCTCTTTCTGTATCAGTTTAATTGATGTGGGAACACAGATGCCTCCCAATGGACTGTGCACTTCTCTCGAGGTGGAAGCAGAACAGCTCATTCTTCCTTCAAGATTCTAATCATCAAATGATGTCTAACACTGCTTGATAGGCTTGACCCAGTTATCAACTCCTTTGTGAGGGAAAAGCTGGATTTATTGGGTGCACATTACTTATTTAAAGCATTTTGTGGTCTGCTCCTCAGCTGAAAATGATTCCCAAAGCAATTTACAAAGATTAAGACAGTCCCTGCCCACAGGTTTATAATCTAAAAGACACACTAGAGGAAGGAAAATGTGTAGGGTGGGAGTACCTTACAGCACCCTTCTGCATGTATTTACTCAGATGCCTGTCCCAACTTATTCACTGCAGCATATTCCTCAGTAAGTGGGTTTGGGACCGCAGACTTAGTCCTGAATCCGTCTGGTAGCCCCAAATATAGTAGACACTCTGAATTATGGGATTTACTTAAGTGTTGATTCAGCCACTCATTCAGTTGGTCAAGGATTTAGGCCAGAATGTTAACAAAAAAAGTTTGAGCCAGGGGACACATTGGGAAGTCTCTATCCTATTTTACTCAATGGTTGATGTCATGCTGCTTTCTTTATGACACCAAGGATGGCTTGAAGAAGTATGAGAGAAGCATCCCTAAAGGCAAACAAAGACTGGGATACTGGTTCAATAAGGGCATGTGGGGTTTCTTTATAGGGATTATTACTACTGTAAATGAATTGAGAACAACTCGCTCATGATGTTAGCGCTCTTTTGAACAACCTTTATAATATGACTTCATCCTCACTAATTTCCAAAAATCAAAAGGACAAAAGGTGAAAATGTTATTACTGCTGCTTCCTCTTCAGGCCTTGACAGGCTCTGGAAATCAATCTGTATTATCTATCCCAGATCCCTCAAAACCACAACCCTGCAAATAAATTTGTGGAAGTGTAAATGATTTATATAAATAATAAAATTAGTTTTGTTGTTGTTGTTTAGTTGTTAAGTCGTGTCCGACTCTTCGTGACCCCATGGACCAGAGCACGCCAGGCCCTCCTGTCTTCCACTGCCTCCCAGAGTTGGGTCAAATTCATGTTGGTCGCTTCGATGACACTGTCCAACCATCTCGTCCTCTGTCGTCCCCTTCTCCTCTTGCCTTCACTTTCCCAACATCAGGGTCTTTTCCAGGGAGTCTTCTCTTCTCATGAGATGGCCAAAGTATTGGAGCCTCAGCTTCAGGATCTGTCCTTCCAGTGAGCACTCAGGGTTGATTTCCTTCAAAATGGATAGGTTTGTTCTCTTTGCAGTCCAGGGGACTCTCAAGAGTCTCCTCCAGCACCACAGTTCAAAAGCATCAATTCTTCAGCAGTCAGCCTTCTTTATGGTCCAGCTCTCACTTCCATACATCGCTACTGGAAAAACCATAGCTTTGACTATGCGGACCTTTGTCGGCAAGGTGATGTCTCTGCTTTTTAAGATGCTGTCTAGGTTTGTCATCGCTTTCCTCCCAAGAAGGAGGTGTCTTTTAATTTCGTGGCTGCTGTCACCATCTGCAGTGATCATGGAGCCCAAGAAAGTAAAATCTGACACTGCCTCCATATCTTCCCCTTCTATTTGCCAGGAGGTGATGGGACCAGTGGCCATGATCTTCGTTTTTTTGATGTTCAGCTTCAGACCATTTTTGGCGCTCTCCTCTTTCACCCTCATTACGATGTTCTTTAATTCCTCCTCACTTTCTGCCATCAGAGTGGTATCATCTGCATATCGGAGGTTGTTGATATTTCTTCCAGCAATCTTAATTCCGGTTTGGGATTCCTCCAGTCCTGCCTTTCGCATTATGTATTCTGCATATAAGTTAAATAAGCAGGGAGACAATATACAGCCTTGTCGTACTCCTTTCCCAATTTTGAACCAATCAGTTGTTCCATATCCAGTTCTAACTGTTGCTTCCTGTCCACATAGAGATTTATCAGGAGATAGATAAGGTGGTCAGGCACTCCCATTTCTTTAAGAACTTGCCATAGTTTGTTGTGGTCCACACAGTCAAAGGCTTTTGCGTAGTCAATGAAGCAGAAGTAGATGTTTTTCTGGAACTCTCTGGCTTTCTCCATAATCCAGCGCATGTTAGCAATTTGGTCTCGAGTTCCTCTGCCCCTTCGAAATCCAGCTTGTGCTTCTGGGAGTTCTCGGTCCACATACTGCTGAAGCCTACCTTGTAGGATTTTGAGCATAACCTTGCTAGCGTGTGAAATGAGTGCAATTGTACGGTAGTTGGAGCATTCTTTGGCACTGCCCTTCTTTGGGACTGGGATGTAGACTGATCTTTTCCAATCCTCTGGCCACTGCTGAGTTTTCCAAACTTGCTGGCATATCGAGTGTAGCACCTTAACAGCGTCATCTTTTAAGATTTTAAATAGTTCAACTGGAATGCCATCACCTCCACTGGCCTTGTTGTTAGCCATGCTTTCAAAGGCCCACTTGACTTCACTCTCCAGGATGTCTGGCTCAAGGTCAGCAACCACACTATCTGGGTTGTCCGGGACATCCAGATCTTTCTGGTATAATTCCTCTGTGTATTCTTGCCACCTCTTCTTGATGTCTTCTGCTTCTGTTAGGTCCCTACCATTTTTGTCCTTTATCATGTCCATCTTTGCACAAAATGTTCCTTTTATATCTCCAATTTTCTTGAACAGATCTCTGGTTTTTCCCTTTCTATTATTTTCCTATATATCTTTGCACTGTTCATTTAAGAAGGCCCTCTTCTCTCTCCCTGCTATTCTTTGGAAGTCAGCATTCAATTTTCTGTAACTTTCCCTATCTCCCTTGCATTTTGTTTCCCTTCTCTTCTCTGCTATTTGTAAGGCCTCTTTGGACAGCCACTTTGCTTTCTTGCATTTCTTTTTCTTTGGGATGGTTTTTGTTGCTGCCTCCTGTACAATGTTACGAGGCTCCATCCATAGTTCTTCAGGCACTCTGTCCACCAAATCGAGTTCCTTAAATCTGTTCTTCACTTCCAATGTGTGTTCATAAGGGATTTGGTTTAGATTATACCTGACTAGCCCAGTGGTTTTTCCTACTTTCTTCAGCTTAAGCTTGAATTTTGCTATAAGAAGCTGATGATCAGAGCCACAATCAGCTCCAGGTCTTGTTTTTGCTGACTGTATAGAGCTTCTCCATCTTTGGCTGCAGAGAACATAATCAATCTGATTTCGGTATTGCCCATCTGGTGATGTCCATGTGTAGAGTCATCTCTTGTGTTCTTGGAAAAGAGTGTTTGTGATGACCAGCTTGTTCTCTTGTCAAAACTCTATTAGCCTTTGCCCTGCTTCGTTTTGAACTCCAAGGCCAAACTTACCTGTTGTTCCTTTTATCTCTTGACTCCCTACTTTAGCATTCCAGTCCCCTATAATGAGAAGAACATCTTTCTTTGGTGTCAGTTCTAGAAGGTGTTGTAAGTCTTCATAGAATTGGTCAATTTCAGCCTCTTCAGCATGGGTGGTTGGTGCATAAACATGGATGACTGTGATGTTGAAAGGTCTGCCTTGGATTCATATTGAAATCATTCTATCATTTTTGAGATTGTATCCCAGTACAGCTTTTCCCACTCTTTTGTTGACTATGAGGGCTACTCCATTTCTTCTACGGGATTCTTGCCCACAATAGTAGATATGATAATCGTCTGAATTTAATTTGCCCATTCCCGTCCATTTTAGTTTACTGACGCCCAGGATGTCAATGTTGATTCTTACCATCTCCTCTTTGACCACATCCAGCTTACCAAGGTTCATTGATCTTACATTCCAGGTTCCTATGCAGTATTCTTCTTTGCAGCATCGGACTTTCCTTTCACTTCCGGGCGCGTCCGCAGCTGAGTGTCCTTTCAGCTTTGGCCCAACCACTTCATTAGCTCTGGAGCTACTTGTCCTTGTCCTCCGCTCTTCCTCAGTAGCATGTTGGATGCCTTCTGACCTGAGGGGCTCATCTTCCAGCGTCATATCTTTTAGCCTTTTGTTTCTGTTTATGGGGTTTTCTTGGCAAAGATACTGGAGTGGCTTGCCAGTTCCTGCTCCAGGTGGATTGCGTTTAGTCAGAACTCTCCACTATGACCTGTCCGTCTTGGGTGTCGCTGCACGGCATAGCCCATAGCTTCTCTGAATTACTCAAGCCCCTTCGCCATGACAAGGCAGCAATCCGTGAAGGGGAATAAAATTAGTTACTTTACACAAAAACACACAGACACCCCTTCTAATGCATCTTCATATAGTTCAGCTGATCACTCACTTATAACACTAGTCGCCATTTTAGATAATTTGTCAGACTGCTTTTGCAGTCTAATCTGTGATACACTGTAATAAGCAGCACACTTTAATAATATAGATATGAATATAAATATAAATATAGTCAGGCTCCAGGCCAGGTTGCAGTAGGATTGTTTCACTGATGAATCAGCTGCTGTTCACAGAACGGAAGGGGACAATTCCCCTTCTCCCCTGCAGTCACCAAGGGCCTTCGAAACATATTCTGAGTATCTGGGAGAACCCTAGGAACAGAGTTTTGAGCAGTAGAGGACAAAGGATGTTTTGCTGAGCTGATGGAAGGTTGTTAGAGCAAAGCTGGGTATAGGCCACAATTTCTAACTGCATGCATATTCCATTTTCAGAAGTGTTTGCACAAACATGCATCACAGTTTTATTTATAAATTATCTATTCATTGTAATCTACTAGTAAATAAATTAATCTGATTTTTTTAAAAAAAAGACAGCAAAGGAAGGAAACAAGCAACAATAAAAGAGACTCTGAAGTAAAAAATAGTTTGGGATTATTTTAGTTATTGGGTTCCTTGCTTGTTTTTAAAGTTAGAATTGTGACAATGTCAAAAATAAATTTCAAGAACTTAAGTACAAAGGATTGCCCAAATAAATGTAAAACCATCATAAAAGCTACTATAAGATTAATTTGTGGCTGGCAAAAAAGATTATATTTTCCTAATTGCCAGTAATGTTTACTTGAGAAAAAAGCATTAGGATCTTCTATTGTAAAACTGAAATCATATTTATGATTAAAGAATGGCTTGCAAAAATATTTTTTATAAATCTTAAAAAGGAATAAATCCCAGAATAAGAGCTTTTATTGCTTTGTTAGAGCTTTCGTGATGAATAATAGAACACTTGGTCAAAAATACATAATAATTATTAAATAAAGTATTATACATTACAGAGTATAGTTTTATTTATTTATAGGAAACTTTAAATTAAGCATGACGGTAAATAGATAAACCACTATCTTTTTTTCTGCTATGAATTTAATAACATTTCTTTGAACAGATTTCTGCCAAGAGATTATACTGAGCAATAGTAGACAGGTTATGAAGGCTGAAATCCAATCTCTAGGTGCATTTTATGCTGCTTTACTATCCCTTAGGGCTGGGGTGCATTTCATTTCATTTCTCTGTATTTCTAAAACCATCTCATCGTTTTTTCCTGTGGCATCGTATTTATTTTCTCCAACATACGTAGACACATATGCAGTCCTTAAGCATCCACTTGTTATGACTCAAGAGTTGCAGAATGCTCCAGGTGGCAATTCTCTCAATAGTGGCTCTTCAGGGAATATGATGGAAGTATATAACCTGAGCTGGAACTTCACTTAAGGATACAACAGTAGGTGGGGGCGGAGGATTGCAAAGGCCAGGGTGTTCTGAATACGGCCAAAAAACAGAGAACTAGGAAGCAGGCATAATGTCTTAATGCTTGCCATGACACCAAAGTATGGATCCCAAACTAGTGGAGACTCAGTACACACAGCAGCTAAACACAAGGAAATTCTCCTTGTGATTTAGGCAGTTAGGCCTAAATTTGGCTGCTGGTGCCATTTAAAACAGACTGGCTGAATCAACTGCTGAATGGTAAATCAATAATTATGTAAATCTCATTGATTCAATAGGTCTACTCTAGGCAGGACTACCATCTAGATCCAGCCCTTCAGTTTCTGGGGAAGAGTTTAACATATCAGCATTGTAATGGATCAGATCAAAATCCTATCTAGTTCTGAAGTGTGTTCTCACAGAGGTCAGCCAGACACTTCTGGGAAGCACACAAGCAGGACGCGAGCACACTACTGATATCCCACTCACCCCATCCACTGTTATTGAGAGGCATACAGCTTCTGGTGGTTTATATCCATCATGACTAACAGCCATTGGTAGCTTTAAAAGATTCTAAAAGCCTTGGGTTCCATAAGCAACTGCCAGAGTTACTAATGTTATTATGAGTATTCACAATATATTTAGCACCAATTATGTGCTAAGTATTAGAAAGGGGTGGGAAAGTTTTGTCCAGAAAACGTACAAATTACAACACAAACCAGAATGAAAGGAGACTGTGGTACAAAACATGAGAGTCTTCTAATGGACAGAGAACTGACAGGAAACCACTGTTAAGAGTAGAGGGGAACACTAGAAGATAAATCTAACATGTCTAGATGAAGCACTGTGAACTAAATTGAGCAGGAGAAATGTAGCAGTACATAAGCCAAATTGAATTTATATAGGACATACAGTAAAATGCTGGTTCTAACCTATAAAACCCTAAATGGTTTGGGCTCAAGCTATCTCAAAGACCAAGTCTCCCATCAGGAGAAGCCTTTCTCTTGGACCCACCATATTCACAGGTGTAATTGTTGGGGACACAGGAGAGGATCTTCTCTGCTACCACTCCCAGACTCTGGAACTCCCTCCCACTGGAGGCCAGGCTGGCCCCATCTTTGCTGTCCTTCCACAAGGAGGCAAAGAGCTTTATCTTCAGGCAAGCTTTCCCTCAGTGACTGCCTGCCTGAGGAGGAGGCCTCGCTGCTCTGAATGTGTTTTTAGTATTGCTTTTGTTTACCTTTTCTCAGAGTTATATTTGTTTGTTCCTTTTTAATATTTGTATACTCATTGTTTTTAGTTTTAAATATTGTCTTTTAATAATGTAAGCCGCTTTTCTATACTCATTGTTTTTAGCTTTAAATACTGTCTTTTAATGATGTAAGCTGCCTTGCGTCCTTTTTAAGGTGAAAGGTGGGGTAAAATATTCTAAATAAGTAAACCTTGGAGACAGAGAAAGAAACAATGAGATCAGTCATTTGCTTGAGGTTACTACTAGCATGCCAGAAGGTTATGGATAATCTAGGGGAAGTTCATTGGTAGAAGACAACCGTTCCGACTTGCAAGAGGACATGGGGAATCAGTGTCAGGGAATTCTCAGTAGCTATTGTGAAGCCTATGTATCCCATCCAGATTGCTTTTTGTCCCACCAGTCATATATGCATCACAAGTTTAGAACCACTGGCAGGCAGGCAGGCAGATCTATCTAAACTAAGTTATAAATGTTCCTTACCCCTCTTCACTGAAGCGTCGGCCAATCAAGACTTTACACTTATCTTCAGGTAGACAAGCAGCCAGAAGAGGTACTGTCCGCAGGACTCTATTTTCCTTCAATTAATATTGAATATATTAAAAAAAAATAATGTCATTATAGCTTATTATTTGATTTCTAATTCTCAGAAAGAGAGCACACAAGCCTTTCCAAGCAAAAACACATCTGCACAATATATGTCTAGATACAGTGATGAGGAATGTGTACTACTGTAGTTGTGCAATGAAATGAGTTGTGTATGAGGTGTACAAACTAAGTTCACAGTGTCGGTACCTGCCTTGATCAGTTGGCAAGAAAAGGCAGCTCTGGCGTTATTTTCTCTTTCTGGTGAGAGCCTTGGCATTCCAGAGCCCACAGGACAGATTTGGTCTCCCCCTTCCAAGGACGGCACCAGAGCTCTGCCCTCACAGCTCTAACTTCAGAGCTTTCCAGAAGGTTCTGCAGCACTCATTGCAACAATCTCTGTTCCAGTGTCAGCAGAGCCAAAAGGGGAGAAATTCTTTGGGGGTGAATGGAGCAGGGGAAGCTTTGGGTCCAAGGACCCCGAGCCCTTCTATTTCCCTGGACACGCCAATGGAACACTGGGGAAATTTAAGTCTGGTACTAGTGTAAAAAAATTCCTTCCCATTGCAAGCAATCAAACAACCAAAAAAGGACAAAAGGGGAAAAAAAAGTCATTCCTCATTTCCATCCTACTGGATCTGCACTGGCCAGCCAGTGGACATCTCAAAAGTTTTGATGTTGGAGCTGTTCAAGGAACAAGGTAAGAAAGCTTTATTTCATCACAGAACAGTTCTCCCTCTCAATTCATCAGATTTATACAACTGATTCCATCGGTCCTCCAAGGGTTCCAAACCAAAACAAGGAAGTTCTAATACAGGTTATATTCTAACATAGTCATCATTATGCACTCCACCAGCCTAGGCATTATAACAGCAATATTCAAGCGCTATCAACCCAGTGCTACAAATACTGTAAGCTTAGAGGCAAGTGCCTAGCCCTGCCCCTCCATTGTCGTGTTCTACCTAGTTTCAGCAATGAATCTGAAGGGAAGAAACTTCTGCTTGTGTATATAATTCACAAATGAGGAAATAACCTGGAAAATCCCCTCCGGACTTTGTGCTGAAATTGTGTAGAACATGATGACAGAAGGGTGAGGGTAGACATTCCCCTCTAAGTGTCTTCATAATAACGTCTGAACAAGGAATCTTGAAAATGTTCTTACTGGAAAGAGAGCTTAGGCGTATTAAATTGTTACATTTTTTGGAGTTGTCAAGGCAGAGAGAGAGAGAGAGAGAGGAGCTGTTAGCATGCCCCTTTGTGGATCAATTTGTCCACACACAAGCAGACTTTTCCTTTTTCAGACTCACTATGGCTCACATGAGCAAAGCAGCAAGGGAAAGAGCAGGTCTAGCTGCCTCTTCCCATCTATGTAGATGCCACTAGAAAAGGTAATAGGGCTCTTTAGAAGTACTTTTTAAAACAGGAAGAGAGAGAAAGATATTGCCATGATGTATCTTTTTAAAGCTGTCCTCAGTTGACTTGGGCATCTAAGGAATTTAGTTTCAAACATGTCCATTTATTTATATATGAACTCAAGGAAAGCTCTTTGATTTAGACCATTAAAGATATCGTTAACAATGAACCAATGTCTTTGGAAAGAGCTACATAATTAAAATGCATATATCACCAGAGTAGGCTTTTCAAAGTACATTGAGCTATATACAGGAACTTGAGAGAGAATTATCCAACTCTAAATTTTACCAGCTCCTAACTACAGACCTAACTGCCAAATATCAAAAGGAATTACAGCATCTTATGAAAAACTTCCTTGAAAATATGTGAACAAATCCTGACTAATATATTGCAAGAACATCAACCATCCACCTCCTACCTGCTATCAAAAAACACAAACCAGGGAACCCTGACAGGCCCATTGTATCAAGCATTAATACTGTCACTGTTGAGGTACCTAGATATGTGGTCTCCATCCTCAAAACTTATGCTACCAATGCAACTAAATGTGTAAGAGATACTACAGACTTTCTAAGAAAACTTCACTCACAACCTCTCTGACAAAACCATCCTAGCTGCACTGGATGTAGAAGCTCCAACATCCCATACAGAGGCGGACTACAGGTTGTTGGGAACACCGTTCAAAATAAGGATGAAGCACACATAGTCACCACCCTCTGCAACTTTGTACTCACACACGACTATTTCACTTTTGACAATAAAGCCTACCTCCAGAACAACAGAACCAGCCTAGGTACTTGCATGGTTCCACAGTATGCAAGTATATTTATGGCTGACCTAGAACAACACTTTCTTAACTGCTGCACCCAAAAAACACTCTTCTATTTGAGGTACATTGATATAATGTTTTTTAAATCTGGACCGATGGAAAGGAAGCCCTAGATAAATTTCAAGGGGATTTCAACGACTTTTATCTGAACATCAACCTTAGCCTGAACCAATACACACAACAGGTACATTTTCTTGACACCATTGTGAAACTACAACATGGCCATTTTAGCACTACGTTGTAACAAAAACCCACTGATCGATATATCTACCTGAATACCTCCAGCTTCCATCCTGAACACACTACTAAATCTATTGTTCACAACCAAACCCGTAGGTAGTATCACATCTGCTCAGACCCACAAGATAGAGAGTCCAAACTCAAGGATCTCCAAAGCACATTTCTCAGACTACACTACCTGTCCAATACGGCTAAAGAACAAATTAACCAGCCAAGACAAATACCTAGAAGCAACTTACTGCAAGACAGACTCCGAAATACTACTCAACACTGCTAGTCATCACTTTCAGTCCACAAGTGAGATCACTTACACACATCATAAATGATTTCCAACCCATCCTTGACAAGAATACTTCACCCTCTCAAGCAGTTGGTGTCAAGCCTATACTTACTTACAGACAATCCCACAATCTCAAGCAACTATTGACACACCATGAGTTACACAACACTGATACAACGATGGGGACTATACCCTGCTACAAACCCAGATGTCCTCACATTTACTTTGGCAACACTGTCACAGCACCCAACAATAGCAAGGTCACTTTTACTTGTTTCTCTGCTAATGTGATCTATGCTATCCTTTGCCATCAATGCCCCTTTGCACTCCACATAAGACAGACAGTACAGTATTAGTATTAGGCATCCTTCAGTCTCGAAAGACTATGGTAACGTGCTCTGTATGGAGGACTTGGAACAGCGTCTAGTATGGCTGAGAAGGCCAATTCGAGAGTGACAATCCCTTCCACACTGAAGACAAATACAATCTGTCCCCTGTCCAGCTCCCTGATTTTGCTGCTTCCGTGACTGCCTCTTTGCCTCGGTCTGCTGGACAAGGGTCTCTTCAAATTGGGAGAGGCCGTGATGCAACGCCTGCCTCCAGGCTGAACGCTCCGATGTCAGGGTTTCCCATCTGTTGAGGTCCATTCCTAAGGCCTTCAGATCCCGCTTGCAGATGTCCTTGTATCGCAGCTGTGGTCTCCCTCTGGGGCGATTTCCCTCCACTAATTCTCCATACAGGAGATCTTTTGGAATCCGACCATCAGCCATTCTCACGACATGCCCAAGCCAACGTAGACGTCGCTGTTTCAGTAATGTATACATGCTAAAAATTCCAGCTCGTTCTAAGACTACTCTGTTTGGAACTTTGTCCTGCCAGGTGATACCAAAAATGCGTCGGAGGCAACGCATGTGGAAGGTGTTCAGCTTCCTCTCCTGCCGTGCACAAAGGGTCCAGGACTCACTGCAGTACAGGAGTGTGCTCAGGACACAGGCTCTATAGACCTGGATCTTGGTATATGTCATCAGCTTCTTATTGAGCCATACTCTCTTTGTGAGTCTAGAGAACATGGTAGCTGCTTTGCCAATGCGTTTATCCAGCTCGACATCTAGAGAGAGAGTGTCAGAGATTGTTGAGCCAAGGTACACAAAGTCATGAACAACCTCCAATTCTTGTGTGGAGATGGTAATAGAGGGAGGTGAGTCCACGCCCTGGCCCATGACTTGTGTTTTCTTCAGGCTGATTGTTAGTCCAAAGTCTTGGCAGGCCTTGCTAAAACGATTCATGAGTTGTTGGAGGTCTTGAGCAGAGTGGGCAACAATGGCTGCATCATCGGCGAAGAGGAAGTCCCGCATGCATTTCAGCTGGACTTTGGTCTTCGCTCTCAATCTAGAGAGATTAAAGAGCTTTCCGTCTGATCTAGTCCGGAGATAGACACCTTCTGTTGCAGTTCCAAAGGCGTGCTTCAGCATGACAGCAAAAAAGATCCCAAAAAGGGTTGGTGCGAGGACACAGCCCTGTTTCACTCCGCTTCGGATGTCAAAGGGATCTGATGTTGAACCATCAAAAACTACAGTGCCCTTCATTCCCTCATGGAAGGACCTGATGATGTTAAGGAGTCGAGGTGGACATCCAATCTTGGGAAGTATTTTAAAAAGGCCATCCCTGCTAACCAAATCAAAGGCCTTTGTGAGATCTATGAAGGCGACAAAGAGTGGCTGTTGTTGTTCCCTGCATTTCTCCTGCAACTGTCTGAGGGAGAATACCATGTCAGTGGTGGATCTATTAGCTCGAAATCCACACTGTGATTCTGGATAGACTCTGTCTGCAAGCACCTGGAGCCTCTTCAGCACAACATGGGCAAGCAGCTTCCCTACAACGCTGAGAAGAGAGATGCCACAGTAGTTATTGCAGTCGCCCCGGTCTCCTTTGTTCTTGTACAATGTGACGATGTTTGCATCCTTCATGTCCTGTGGTACTCCACCTTCCCTCCAGCAAAGACAAAAGATTTCATACAGCTCGGTAGTGATGGTCTCTTTACAGCACTTCAACAGGGATGTTATCCTTTCCAGGTGCCTTGCCGGAGGCGAGGGAATCCAAGGCCGCTTTTACTTCTGCTAAGGTTGGTTCACTGTCCAACTCTTCCAAGACAGGCAGGCACTCAATGTTATTTAGTGCTTCTTCGGTTACTACATTCTCTCTGGAATATAGCTCAGAGTAGTGCTGCACCCAGCGGTCCATCTGCTGTGCTCGGTCCTGGATGATCACGCCTGTAGCAGACTTCAAGGGAGCAGATTTCTTCTGTATTGGACCTAAAGCCTGCCTGATACCGTCATACATTCCTTTGATGTTACCTGTGTCGGCTGCTATCTGTATCTGAGAGCAGAGCTGAAGCCAATAATCGTTGGAACATCTCCTGGCAGCCTGTTGGACTTGGCTACGAGCAGCTCGAAGAGCTTGCAAGTTGTACTCGCTAGGACAGGCTTTGTATGCTGCTAGAGCTCTCCTCTTATCCTCGATGGCTGGCATCAGCTCCTCCGAATGGGCTTCGAACCAGTCGGCCGTCTTTTTGGTCTTCTTGCCAAATGTGGACAAGGCGGTGTTATACACAGCGTTCTTGAAATGTTCCCATCGTTCAGGTGCATTTGCATCAGCCGGGGCTGGAAGGGTTTCCTCAAGCGCTTGGGCAAATTCCTCCACTTTTCTTTGATCGCGAGTCTTGCTTATGTCAATACGTGGTCTTCCTTCCTTTTTCGTGTGGTATAATCTCTTTGTTCGCAGTTTTACTCTACTACACACCAGGGAGTGATCAGTATCGCAATCAGCACTCTGGTAGCTGCGTGTGATCGTAATACTAGGAAGGCTAGAACGTCTAGTGAGGATCAAATCGAGCTGATGCCAATGCTTGGATCTTGGATGTCTCCAGGAAACTCTGTGTTGAGGCTTTGTATTAAAGAATGTGTTGCTGACGCAAAGACCATAATAACAGCAAAACTCCAGCAAGCGTTGGCCATTTTCGTTCATCTTTCCAATGCCAAAACGGCCTAGACAAGTGGGCCAAGAATTGTGATCAGCACCAACTCTAGCGTTAAAGTCTCCGAGAATGAACAGTGCCTCTCTTTCAGGGACTTTTTGATAGCAGCTGCCAGATCGTCGTAGAATTTGTCTTTCACTTCTGTAGTGGATGACAGTGTTGGTGCATATGCACTAATAAGGGTGACCGGTCCCGCTGATGAGTGGAGCTGCAGAGACAGGATTCTTTCACTCCCCACAGTAGGTGGAACAATGGATCTCAGACAGACAGTACAATCTCCATGCAAAAGAATTAATGGACACAAATCGGACATCAGACATTGCAATACACAAATCACTTCAGTCTACCAGGACATTCTTCACAAGATATAAAAGTTGCTCCAAATGTGATAATTATGTTGTTATCTACTGTCATTTTCCTTTCCAAATAACCAGACCCACCTTTTTAGAACAAGGCTCAAAGGTAAAGCCCGTCATTCTCTAGTTGTTTCCTTTGATCACTGTTGCCATTTATGGAACCAAGTTCAAAGGAACTGAATACCAAATAGGGATCTTAAATCTTAGTAGGTGTGAAATGAAACCAAACACCACTGTCTCTTTCTCTTAGAGCCTTGCATCAACATTTTACCACGTAGTCTCTATATTCTGACTCTTACAGTGATGTGAAAAAGAAAGTACACCCTCTTTGAATTCTATGGTTTTACGTATCAGAACATAATAAAAATCATCTGGTCCTTAGCAGGTCTGAAAATTAGGTAAATACAACCTCAAATGAACAACAACACATGACATATTACACCGTGTCATGATTTATTTTACAGAAATTAAGTCAAAACAGAGAAGCCATGTGTGAAAAACTAACTACACCTTATGATTCAACAGCTTATAGAAACCCCTTTAACAGCAATAACTTGAAGTGATTGTTTTCTGTATGACTTTATCAGTCTCTCACATCATTGTGGAGGAATTTTGGCCCACTCTTCTTTACAACAGATGAGTTCATGGTCAACTCAATGACTGCAAGGTGCCCAGGTCCTGTGGCTGCAAAACAAGCCAAATCATCATGCCTCCACCGCTGTGCTTGACAGTTGGTATGAGGTGTTTGTGCTGATATGCTGTGTTTGGTTTTCACCAAACGTGGCACTGTGCGTTATGGCCAAACATTTCCACTTTGGTCTCGTCTGTCCAAAGGGTATTGTTCCAGAAGTCTTGTGGTTTGTCCAGATGCAACTTTGCAAACTGAAGCTGTGCTGCCCTGTTCTTTTTAGAGAGAAGAGGCTTCCTCCTGGCAATCCTTCCAAACAAACCATACTTGTTCAGTCTTTTTCTAATTATACTGTCATGAACTTTAAAATTCCACATGCTAACTGAGGCCCGTAGAATCTGAGATGTAACTCTTGTGTTTTTTGCAGTTTCTCTGAGCATTGCATGGTCTGACCTTAAGGTGAATTTGCTTGGACGTCCACTCCTGGGAAGATTGGCAATGGTCTTGAACATTTTCCACTTGTGAATAATCTTCCTCACTGTACAATGATGGACTTTAAATTGTTTGGAAATGGCCTTATAACCCTTTCCAGATTGATGGGCAGCAACAATTGCTTCATTGTCATCATTGCTGATATGTTTCCTCCTTGGTATTGTGTTAACACACACCTGAATGCTCCAGACCAGCAAACTGCTAAAACATCAGCTTTTATAGAGGTGGTCACACTTGGTGATGATCAATTACTCAAAGGCATTCGGTTAGCACCACCTGGCTGCTACTTAGCTTCTTAATTCCTATGGAAGCAGTAAGGGTGTACTTAATCTTTCACATATGGCTTCTCCATTTTGGATTTTTGTAAAATAAATCATGACATGTTGTAATATGTCATGTGTAGTTGTTCATCTGAGGTAGTATTTACCTAACTTTCAGACCTGCCAAGGACCAGATGATTTTTATTATGTCCTGTTACATAAAACCATAGAACTCAGAGGGTGTACTTTCTTTTCCCTGTATCTCTGACAAAGTGGACATGTTTCACGAAAGCTTACATTAAAATATAGCAGTTAGTCTTTAAGGTGCCACAATATTGTCGCCTTCTTCTTGCTTTTGTTTTGTTTTGTGTTTCTTTTTGAAATGTTTGCACAGACTAACATGGATGCGACTTCAAAATACATTTGTGGAGTGGTAGGATTATTTTATTTATTTTTATTTATTTACAAGATTTTTTTTCAATGCTTTGCTTAAGTAATTTTAGACCTTTAGTAAGCTGATTTTCCTTGGGTTGTGCCACTTTTAAACAAAGGTGGCAGCACTGTTTTGCTGCTTCTTTCTACGCTCCTGGCCAAAATAGAATTCTTAGCGCTCAACCTCCACCGTCCTGAAGTGAGAGTAGACAGGAAAAAATTCTGGCAGCACAAGCAGTGCCAATTGCTATTCTGGACTCCAGCATATTTCTTGTGTGGGAGGGAAGGTCGTTGATGGAAGAAGAGGTGGTCAAAGGTTCCTTAGGGTATGGTTTCCACTGCCACACTTCTCTCCCGTCTCTGTTGAAATGTGGAGAATGGTCGTCTAGGGTGGAGGGGTTGAAGAAAAGCAATAAAAAAACCCCAAAACTCTTCTATGTTCCAGAGAAAGAATATTGGCCAGAAGTGGCCCACATGCCTTCTAGGGAATGAAACTGGCTATTCCAAGCCATCTGCTCCTCAAACCTGTTTAGGCCTGCAGAGGCTTTCCCCCCAAAACTGGAAGTAATCTCCCAGTCACATCTGAGTGTAAAGTAACTCCTCTAGGGCCTATTTAAGATATAGCCGCCATAAAAATTAGCCCTAAATGTCCAATCATGCCCCCTACAGAGTATAATTGGCAATTTCAGACCAAAAAATTGAATAATGCCAGCACTTCTGCTTTAGATATTAGATGCAATACACAACAAAGGATAAGGAAGAATAAACATACATGGACTACGCCTAATTTCCCTTTGTAGGTGATGGGTGAAGTAACAAGTGAATGTTGGCGTTGGACCTGACTAAAACTAAGAATTAGACAATGAGAGGCATCTGCCTGCTGCAACAGGTAACACTTCTTTTAAAAACATCCACATCATGTCATGTTTAAAACTGATACAACTGAGCAGTTGATGCAGCATAGGTGTTGCTTAAACACCATGTGGAAGATGCAGTTTATTTTGCCCTGCTGGCTGAAAGCAAAATGGCTGCATTTCAGATGCAATCGCCATAGACAACAACATATGTATCCACTGCACATAAATGATTCTATTAAGGTGAAACATGAGCAACATTTCTTGTATAAAGGCTTCAGAATGTTTCCCAAGTTCCTGGAATATGGGGGGGCACCAACCAACTTTCTAAATTACTTTGGGATTTTTGTTTAATCTATCATTTGATTTCCTCTGAAATGAGTAAAATGAAACATAAAACCTCTCAGCACTCAATGTTCATTGTTCAACGGGGAATTCTATAGGCAGTAAATGAAGTTCATTAATGGCACAAGATCAATGAACGTGAACACAACAATAAAAAATATTCTGTGGTCTTAAATTTCCATCATAGATTTTTAAATCAGCACTATTTATGCCTCGTGATTACTAAACTTTTTTCTCCATTCTAGACTGCTGACAATTAGTTTATATTTTTAGAACTCTAGTCACATTCTGCTACTTCAAATGCTAAACAAAAAATGAACAGATCTCCTTTGTTACGGTTTTCTCTCCATCTTGAAGCAAAGAATAGAAAGATAAAAAGAATGCACAAAGTCTGCAATTTGAGACTCATACATAGCAGCTGCATCCAAAGAGCCACCAAATTATTTCTTAAATGCCCTTATGTTTAAAATGTTCTCATGTTGTTTGGAGTTTCACCTATAGGACGAACACCAAAATCAATTCTCCTTTGATTAGGGGATCAGATGAACTAAACCTCACAATCTGCTGCTTAAAACCTGGATGAAGGTGTCCCTTCTGACTACACTTCTAAGGATAATGCACACTTGACTATAAATCATACAACCATATTGCTGCTAGACAGATACTTTAACCTTCATTGGGACCTAAGCCATCCTTGAACTCCTCAAAAATGTTGATACTAAAGTTAAACTGAGTTTAAATTGAAGTGATAGAATGTGACCGGAATTCTAAAAAACTTATATATGCATTTGAAACTTAGTTTGGATAATAGCTTTTGTATCTACTTATTTTATTTATGGACTGCCTATAAAACAACACAGTCCACTCTAAAAACATTATAAAGGCTTGTGTCCTTTTTTTTTTTGCAGAACGTAACAGCTTTGTGGATGGAGTGCTCTGCCTGAGCCCTGCTGATCATCAGTCTAGAGTTACTATGCTGGAGATCACCCTGTTGTTTTAAACAAGCACTTTCCACTCATGCAAGGGATTGTTGGGTTTCACCTCGCACAAGCAGGGGGCAGAGAGGAACCAGGCATGGAATTGACTGTTCCACAGTATTTCTGCCACTTCTTTAACAATCTAACCCACTTCTGCTGGATGACATACAAACAGGTGGAGACCTTCAGAGGACAGACTGGCAGAAATTGGCACAAGCTCACCTTTTGAGGATGGCTGTAGGGCAAGTGCGGTCTGGTACAACGGACAGAGTGAGAGAACAGGGGACTTGGCTTCAAATAATCCTCCTCCTCATCTTAGAACTGCAAAGCTGGAAGAGACCCTATGGATCATCAAGTCCAGCCTCTGTCAAGGAGGTACAGTAGGGAACCAATCTCCCAATCTCTGGCTCCTTAAATATCTCACTTCCCTTGAAAGCCCTATTAGGGTTGCTGTAAGTTGACTCCAGCTTAATAGCACATATGCAAACATTTCTTAAACAATCTAACTCACCTCTGCTGGATGCTGGATGATATACAGACAAGTGGAGACATTCAGAGGATGAACTGGCAGAAATGGACACAAGCACACCTTCTGAGGACGGCTACAAGGTAAGTGGAAAAAATATATATCCGTAATTAATAACTCATAAACTTTTAGCGTTATTGTGTAACATGCAAGTTCTTGCCCACAAACTTTAAAAAAGGCAAATGGATGTGCACTAGTGTAGGCACTGTGGAACAACTTCTGAAAGTAGCAAAGTGACTCTTTATTTTATTTATTTATTTAAAATATTTTTATCCCGCCTTTTTCCTTAAAAAGAACCCAAGGCAGCTCATAAGGTGAGTACTCAAAAACATTTAACGGCACCGTTCAAAATGACTGAATTGAACCACCAGTATTATATCCTATACTCAAATAACAAACTAATTTAAACCCCACTCATAGTCTCAACTGAATGAATAGGAATTTGGTAGTTCAACACTTATATTCAAAAGTTCTTTCTAGAGACTCACAATTTGATTTATACCACAATGTTGTAATACTGGTTGCTTAAACAATAATTACGTCAAGTCAATTCCAGTTTATGGAAACTATTTCCAACAGTTTCTAGGTATCGAGCATCCAGAAGTGGTTTAATATTCCCTTCTTCTTGGGCTGTTCCAGGACTGTGTAGTTTGCCCAAGGCTACACTGCCTGGCTCCTATCCTGAGAAGCATAGTAAGGAGTCAAATTCTAATCCCAACCTCTGCTTCCACAGCCAGATGCCTAGCCCATTGAGCTCTTCAGTCAACTTACACTGCTGGAAATTTAATTACTTATCAGATGGAATGGCATATTAAATCCTTACTTTAAATTTTAATACACAGGACCCCTTGCTCCTCTTGATAGTATAAGGTCTTCTTAATAAAAATGGGCTAAAGGACTTAAGTCTTTGTTCATTATTTTAAAAAACTGTTTTTGTAAACCAAGCATTCAGTGAAAATAGGATTACAGATAATGTACTAAAGATCAAACATTTCTTAGAAGCAAATTCCATATATTTCAATGACACCTAATTCTAATACGTGTACCCTGAAAAGCAGCCTGTGTTGGGGTAGACAAAGCACACACTGCAGAGCCCCCAGTGCATCTTCTGACCACCCCATCCATACTGCCACCATTTTTAAAAAAATGAACTAAAATGGCCAACTTCACCCTCTAGGCATGTGACTTGCCATTTCAGTAATGCCCTTTATACTTTTTTAGGTCTGTTTTTCCCAAAACCATTAGCCTAAGTCGGGGACTATATAAGGAATAGGGAAAGGGCTGAAACAGCAAATAGCACCCTTTAGATTGACCACTTGAGATCTCAAAGTTTGTCTTTCAAAATTTTATGCAGTGTCCAGAGAACACAGGCTTCTCTCCAGAGTCCCAGGGTTGTGGGTGAGGTCCTTGGGCTTTTGGAAGTTGCTTACTCTTGACCTCTAAGAAGGAACGTACAGCTTGGATTTTAGCATTTACAGTCAACCCTCGACTTACGAACTTAATCTGTTCCGGAAGGACGTTCTTAAGTCGAAATGTTCGTAAGTCGAATCAGCATTTCCCATAGGAATGCACTGAAAATCAATTAATCCGTTCCGACTGTTTTTGGTTCTTAGGTCGAGGGGCGGTTTGTAAGTCAAAGCATTAGTTCCCATAGGAACTAATGCAAAGCCGGTTAATCCGTTCCTACCACTAGGGGCAGAATTTTTTTTTCTTTTTTTTCCCTTTTAACCTAAGATGACTTTTTCGGTTTGTAACTCGAAGCAAAGTTCGCAAGTCGAGGCTATATTTTTCTATCAGAGCGGTTCGTAAGTCGAAATGTTCGTAACTAGGGCCGTTCGCAAGTCGAGGGTTGACTGTATTCATCATATTGATTATATATTATATAGTGGGCAAATCCCTGTCCATTGAGGTATAATGTAAAATTATGCCGGCATAACACCCAGCAACAAGGAATTGGACAGTTCAATTGTACAATCCACTGCACATCCCAGGTACAATGCACTGACAGAAGTGCTTCACAGACAGCACTTCCATCCTGGTGCTATTGTAGCTACCATAGATGCAACATGGAGTAGCAACCATGTAGTCAGGCAACCAGGTTTTGCCCATTATATATTATATTGCTCTTCTTTCAAAGTGGTGTGCATAGGTTTTCCAGGCAGTTTGCTATCTGGGCCGTGACCACACAGCAAGGTATGCATCAGCAAGGCTACTCCGTGTGAGCGGGATCCAGCTCCCAGACCTCCTGTAAATAGGTTTTAGAAGGGCCTCCAAGCGTGGCTTTTGGGGGGTCAGGGGTGGGGGACAGAGAGGTGAAGCTAGGAAATCTGCAAACCTCCTCTAAGCAGAATTTCTTTTACATACCCATCAGATCTTTTGGACTGCAGCCTATGCTTGTAATCTTAGGAAGCAGATGTTTCTGAGTGAATGATGGCGGCTCAAATGGGATTCAGCAATACATTTCTGAAGTCATGTTCCATAGGGAAAGAAATCAATCTCAAAAGTCACACATGCTTCAGAGTTCCGCCACAATATTATAAGGTCTTAAGAGCAACACACACCTTGCAAAGCTGTTTAGTTGCTCTCCTCTTTTTCCTACCACACATTTCCGATTCAAATGCAATCTCATTAAAGAAACAATGGTGCCAACCATTTATACTGATAGATTATTTAAATGTGCATTTGTTTACAACCCTACACAGACTACTGCAGACTTGCAATTAAGGCAACAAGCAATTACTGTCATATTTATAGGTTGCTCCCCCGCCCTCACATATTATTCAAGACAAAAGACTTACTCTGAAGATTTGCAAGAAAAAAAATGAACTCATTGTTTTACTGACCTTCAGAATATATGAAGAATGGAATATAAGTTATCTTGTAAGCCCCCCCCCCTGCATGTACACAATGACACTCCTCAATATTAAATAACATGATTTAACAAAGAACGCTGGTAAACAGAGTAACGATTTTTCAAATCAAATACCAGCACAAATCAAAGCTTTTGTTTTGTCTACATGCTTGGCAGTAAAGGGCAGTTTTCATGGTGTTCTAAAAACAAGTTATATCCTCATTAAAAGGCGAGCAGAAGTCTGTTACAGTTTTGAAGATCACAACCAGTATCCAGAAACTAAGTGACAAACAGAAATCTCATCTGAATTACTGCAGTCTTGATCCAGTCAACAAACCGGCCACTTTTGTGCACGAGGGCAGAGTTCATATAGAATACAGTGGTAACTGATTTGAAACAATACTATGTCATGCACAGATAATCTGTCAAGGAAAAATGATATCCAATAACGCCACAGACTCTAACGTTATGTAACGGTATCAACTACAGCAGAATACCGCAGCCTCACTGTATCCATCCAGAAACCAGTACAGTAACACTGAACTCCATTTTCTTTTAATTATTTTTAAACCATTGGGTGGGGTGTGAGGATCCCAGATGTGTCAGTGCCAACTGCTCAAAACTATGTTTGACAGCAAAAATAGTAAGAATTTTATATTCTTTCTCTACCAGAAGATATTCCCAAAGATTGGCTTAATGACGCTGATGTCAAATAACTGTTTAGTAAGTGTCTCTTGTGGTGTTATAGTCTGGTATACCCCTTCTATAAGGAGGGGCACATCAAAGCTTATGTCTCCTTCCTACCAATAACCATGAAGAACTATAGGAATCAGGATGCTCTCTTTTATCGTCAACACCAAGCATTCATGCTCTTCATTTTGTGAATGTCATTCAGAAAACCTTAGAGTAAACACCTCTTGTAAGCCCAGAGGAGTCTGCTGCTGCTGCAATCGCAGACTGGAGCCAGGAAGCATCTGGGGTGAGGTTAGCATGGTTTGCCAGTCTTATTTGCATCTAGAGTAAGGCAATCGTATGTAGGGTCAAAATCTTTTCATCTCATGCTCCCCTCCAGGACCAGCCATATCAAGTTGATCCAAATAAATAAATAAGTATCAATGAAGTAAACCAGATTTGGATTATACCCTAGGGCAGCGATGGCGAACCTATAGCACGTGTGCCACAGCTCACACGCAGAGCCCTTTCTGCGGGCACGCGAGCCATAAGTTGCCAGATCGCTATTCCCACCCCCTGGCAGCCAAACCTGCTGAGGCGGCTGCGGCCGCAGTGCTGGTGCCCGGACAGGCGGCGGGCCAGGATCTGGAGCAGCTGGCGCTGGTGGTGGATCCGGAGTGGGGTCTCGAGGCACCTCTGTGCCCGGAATTCCCCCTTCCGCCGCCACTTCCGGTTCCGCCACTGCCGCCACCGCGGCCTGCTGGTTTTTGTTTGTTTTGTTTTTTCCCCCCAGTTTGGGCACTTGGGCCCGAAAAGGTTCGCTGCCACTGCCCTAGGGTCAGGGTGCTTAACAGGTCAATACACTGTTGCGAGATCGGATGTTGACAGGAGTAGTGGGACCACCCTTTATGCCATGGGGTTGAAAAGCCTTTTTTTTACCTGAGAGCTACCTTATGGGGATGTTGGCATGACCTTATCAAGCAGACCTCAAGCCCCTGTGAATTACCAGCATTGAGATGGTGATTAGAAATTCCTCCATGAGTGGTCCAGCCTGGGGACATCCCTGAGAAGAGACATATGCCTGCCAACCTGTCTCTCTCCTGATGAAGTGTCCTTGCCCCCAGCAAAGGTTGTGGCCTGCCTTCTCTTTGTACATTTGGTGTGGGTCACCTCCTCCTCATTGACTGTCTGCCCCATGGCGCCTGCTCTTCAGCTCTTGGGCTCCCCTGAGGTTTTGAGGGCTACGGTTGCTGGGATGCCTAGCCTCTGCATACTGCTTATCCTTCAGCCCAGTGTGAGGAAGACTGTCAGACGCTGGTCTCATTGTCTAGAAGCTACTGAGACTTTTATTGGGCAACCGGTACTTCTTCAGATGGCCAGACACTTTAGGTCATCGCTACAGTGCCAGGCAACTGGCCACGCTTACGGCGCTCAGCTTTAATGCTGGAAGTCAGCATGACTGATTGTAACTGATGTTGGGTGGGTTTGACCATGTTGAGTCATATTATCCTATCACTCATGTAAAGTAGATTTTTATCTTCTTTTTATCACTCAAAGCAAACCAGTTGGCTTCAAGTTGTGGAGATTTCAATTTAAGATGCTATAGGCATAACTGCAACTCTCAGTTGTATTGCTGCTTCCCCTTTAGCACTTACCCTGTACAGTGGAACCTCTACTTAAGAACGTCCCTACTTAAGAACGATCCAACTTAAAAACAGCTCCGTTCACTAAATTTTGCTTCTACTTGAGAACAGAGCTCCAAGATAAGAACGGGAAAAAAAACTTTCCTGCCCTTTTTTTAACCTTAGGTCATCTTAGGTTAAAAAAAAAATCTCCCCCTAGTGGTAGAGTACGGATTAACCGGCTTTGCATTAGTTCCTATGGGAACTAATGCTTCAACGTATGAACGCGCCTCTACATAAGAACAAAAAACAGCCGGAACGGATTAATCGGTTTTCAATGCATTCCTATGGGAAATTTTGCTTCAACTTAAGAACGTTTCAACTTAAGAACACCATTCCAATACGGATTAAGTTCATAAGTAGAGGTTCCACTGTATTTCTGATACATACACAAATGCATGGCTTGTAGTGGCACAAAGATATACATAACTGAATACAGAAGGTAATTTTGGAATATATACTACACAAGGCTGCAACGGACAGTTGTGAGCCAGCAACTCTAATTATCTGTTTCATTAAAGTAGTTTTTATATGTCTCATTTGTGATGTTGCAGATTTTAAAATTTCCAAGCTATGCTGGTCCTTTATGATAGAGAGAAAGGTGTGGTGTAAATGTAAGAATAAGTATATTTTTTAAAAAAACCACAACCATGAAGTGCATAGATGGATGCATTTGCAACAGCTTTTTTCTGACCTTACAACTTCATCCCTTGGGAAGTCTGCAAATGTTCAAGTCTGGACATTTTTGGAAATGATGAAAGACTGATTCAAAAGAGGTTTCAGCAGCTCGTGTTAGAAAATGGGGGTTCTATAGGATTGTTAATCTCTCAGAACCCTATATGGAAAAATGGTTTTAAGCAGCTAAAACCTAAGTGTTTACTGTAAAACAAACACATTAAAAAATGTTTACTGGGCTCCACCTTCAAACAATTTTTTTCCAGTTGCAAATTATTTCATCAGGACACTGTTTAAACACTATACAGAGTTCTGCCACATACGATTTTTTTGAAGTTGGCAGCAAAATAATATGATCACAGGTATACCAAATGCTGAGGGGAAAGTTTTCAAAACATTTCATGCTTCCTGTGTAATAACTGGAAATGGATTGAAAAGAATTCAGGAAGGGGAATCAGAGGCAAGTTACTGGATGTTATTTTTTGTAAAAGTTAAACTAGAGGAGGAAAAACACTGGAAGAGGTGCTTACAATCTTTGCTATTCATAGAACATAATAGACAACTAATTTCCTAAGTGAGAATTGTTGGAGTATGCAGATCAATTGTGTCCCAGTATGCAGTGGGTGATTCTGCCAATCACTCAGTTCTACCCTGCTATTGGGGCGCTATTGTGCATTGGTCACTTCCTTCCCCTCCTCTCTCTTGTGTGCCTTCTTCCTTGAAGAAGAGCCTTTCCCAAGATGGAGATTGCCTGAGCACATGCTATCTGATGGCTCTCTCTCCATCCACACCTGCATCCATGCCATCCAGCTTTAGGGGGTGGTTTACCCAGTTTAGAAACATTCATCAAAGCTAAAGAAACTTGCCTGGAATATGTAAGACAAACAGCCTTCTTTCTTTTTCACTCAAATGCTATATTTTGACCTTTGCTACTAAAATACTAAAGTCTGTAGTTAATAAACCTTTTCTAAAGTTATTACAAGTTAACTCCATGTTTTTGACTCTGTACTTAATTAAGCTCATTGAAGATAATTGGTCAAAACACACGATGATCTCTAACAAGAATGCGATTGCAGAACAGTTTTTCTCTGAAATGAATCATTCAATAAAATAAGTTATTTGAAAACAAATAGTAAATTTTCTAAGTAAAGTAATTCATTTAATAATTCAAGTGCTCCAAATAAGAGATTTGTGCATTTCAAACTACAATGACAATTGGGAGATAAAATCGAAGATAAGCAGGAAAATAGATTAACTTGTCAATACATTTCCTATATTATACTGAGCATCCCAAGACACAAATTAACTGGAGATGGCATCTCTTATTTAAACTTCAACCTCCGCTGATAGCCAAACTCAACTGACTACAGAAGGGCTTCTGAGGAAATGTTTTGCTCTGAGAGAGTAAGAGAAAGCAGAGTAAGCATGAATTCACAAATAGGAAACAAAAAAGCAGAGAAGACAGAACAGAACAAGGAATGTGTCAATTCCAAAGGACAAAAGTTGCAGTGCAAGCCAGAATGCAATTGGATCCAGGTATAAGTCTCATCCATCAGGGCAAGTGAAATAACTACTACCATTATAGTTTTCCCCCTCTTTGCTCTCAGTCCCTTTCCTTAAGTCTCTTGTCTTTCTTGTGTTTCCTGTAAGCTTGAGGGCAGAAATGTCTAACTGAGTTCTCCTGTAAGTCCTTCAGGGAACCAGTAGGATACAAATGCTTTGAATGACTGAATAAATACATCAATGATGAAAAAAACCCCAAGTCTCAGATTACTATTTGACACTTTTTGCTCCATCATAATCTAAAAGCATAGGGACAATAAGTGTTTAGACCTCTGTCATCTGTGAGTGAAAAAGCCCTGAAATATGAAACTTTAAAGAAGATGTCTATATACTAGAAAACTCTACTTGAATGTTCTTATTTATATGATTAGCACTGTGTAACAGGGATAGTAAAACCATGTTCATTTCCCCTGCCCCTCTCCTCCTGTTGGTTGCCATTCCCAAATTGGGGAAAAATCTTGAAGTGGGGTATTTAATCTATATCTCTGGGCAACCCAAATGATACAGAACCTGAAAAGATCAGAGTTTATTAAAGTATTTCTAAATCATGTGGGCAGTCTATGCATAAGTCTGGAAAATCTGCCTGTTTTTGTATTCTTCATGCTGATTGGGGGATTTTGAAAGTTACAGACCAAAATATATTTTCCAAGCTGTGCCTACCTATATATTTCTGCTAGGTATCCTTATGCCTTGTGAGGGTTCAATTTTTGGAACACCGGTCTCCACAATAATGCCACGAGTCTCTTTTAACTTTGAACTGGGGGAAAGGTTTAATGGAGTATTCAATAAAAGATTATCATTTAAACAATTATTCCACAATTTGTCGCCTGCCGCCAACGGGTCCGACAGGGGTGCCCAAGCGTCTCTCAAAAACGGGTTCGTGTCATTATTATTCCAAGGACCCGGCCAGCCTCCTACCCCTTCTTCTCTCAGGGCCTCTCCGGCTTCTCCATCCAGGAGGGGGGTGGTCTCATCCTCGGTCTGGTCTGTCCATCCGATGTCTTGGGTCGGGAAGAAGGGGGACCAAGGTCCGTCTGGTAGCCTCTCCTCTTCGCCTCCTCCACTCGCCATGCCAGACGTTCTCTCTCTTCCCTTTCTACAAGTTCCCTTTCTTCCTTTAACTTCCTCCACCACTCCCGAGCCTCAGTCTTACCCCAGTAAGACGGCCTTTGGGGGATCCCCTTTCGGCGATGGTAGTCAGCCTCTTCCCTTGGCACTCGTAGCCTCTCCCACTTTCCGGTCCATGGGTCTTGTACCCATACCATCTCCCAACCCCCTGGTATCGGATCTTCTCTCCCTTTTATATCCGCTATCCCCGCCTCAATCTCCATCCTCTTTTTCCTCCCGATTCCCACCAATTCAGCTGGGGTTTGAATTGCTACCGTTAACCCGCGCAATTTCCTCTCTAAGTCTCTGGTATCAGTACCCCGTTGTTCAGTTCTTCTAGGCTCGGGTACCGGCGAGGTCTGTACCTCCCTTTCTGTCTTTGGCACAATGGACGGCACTCTGGCGAGAGCATCTTCCCTCTCGCCCCGGATCTCACATGCCTACCTTCATAGTGTAGACTCTGCAGAGCCATGGTTGGCACCAGAAGGGCCAGTTGTGTGAACTGAATAGAGATAGAAATCATCATGTAAAAACTTACTAAAGAAGAACATTTTGGAAGACCATCTAAAGAGATATGAGGTACACAGGCTGAATACACACCAAGATTTTTTTCAAAACAAAAAACCATTCACTTTGATGTCCTGTGCAAATGTAAAACAATGTCACGTTTTAATGCTCAAAGAAAGGTCTTGCTTGCTTTCATTCAGAATTTCATATCCACTTAAACTTTGGCCAGAAAAAAAGATAACAAATTAATGCCAGATTTGGTCATGAATCTTTCTTTGTTGACATTGAGCCTGACACCAGCAACCACTTCATATTACTCTCAGACATCAGATTGTAACGATTTTCACTCACAATTCAGTAAGTGTGAATCTGAAAATGTTTGAAAGATGCCAGTTCCAGCGTAAGGATGTCATTTGCTAAAGTTAAGAAGAGAAAAGACATTCAAAAGAACATCGCGCTGATGAGGGCTTTAAGCCAATAATTATATTTCCCAACAAGCTTAATATTCATGTTCAACTTTTAGGACATCAAAGCCACTTAAAAACTCTTGGGAAGCAGGAAGATAAAACATACTAATTTGCTTGAGGTGCTATATTAACTCACTATGCCAGACAAGAAATAGTGGCAGGGTATAAGGCAACTATTTCCAAACTAGCAGAAAAATATATACGTAAGTGCTTTGAATGGACTCTCAGAACATAGGCTGCAGCTATCATCCCCATTTCAGCAATTGTAGAGTGGTGGAGAAATAAAAAAAATACTGAGGAAAATAACATTCCCACAGTTCCCTACTAGATATGTGAAGGATCTCAGTGGGGTACATAGTTGAAAAGGGAAACTAAGCTTGTTCTATACCAGCCTAGGGCAAATATTTTATGAAGGAGAAATCTGCTAAATAAATAAGATGAACCACTAGAAGTTTCCAGTTCTGTCCTCATGCAACTCACAAGGCTGCACTTTCAAGCTACACTTCTCCTACTTTGTTCAAACCTCTGTACTTTGTGTCACTGAAGTTTTGATCCATTAAGTTAATGAGAGAATCACAAGATGGAGTTCAAGTATGGTCTTTAAATTTGAAAGAGAACCTTCATCTTCTTTACCTACCTTCTCCTTGTTTGGAGGTCGAGACATAGATGAACATGTGAAATGAATCCTAAGCAGCTGCTTACATTTGCTGTAGAAGCTGACTTATGGCAAAACGGTGTAGAAACCACTTTAGCATGGATATTTTTTATAGTGCAATCCTATCCATGTTTACTTAAAAATCCAACACATTTTAGTTGGTCTAACTCTCAAATATATACACATGATTCCAAGATTAGTATGCTTTACAAAAGCCCTTTATTTTATTTTATTTTATTTATTTAAAATATTTTTACCCCTCCTTTATCCAAGGTGGCTCACAACAGTGAAAGACAATATATAAAAGAGAAAACAATGACTATACAACAATGGTTGACATCATTAAAATACAATATTTAAAGCTAAGAACAATGAGTAAAGTGGCATCTTGCATCATTAAAAGGCAATATTAAAGCTAAGAAGACTAAGTATACAATTAAAAAAAAGAAAAAACAATTCCACTCTGAGAAATGGAAAACACAAGTAGTACTAGAAATCCAGTCAAAGCAGTAATGCATAACAATCCATCTAAAAAGTCACACACAGGTAGCTAGTTAGTAGAAATGGGGGCTTCATATTTGTATACTAATACGAAGCCTGCTGCACAGGTGGCTGTCTTGATGAATACCCACCCCCAGACCCTGCCGGACCACTTACCGTGCAGCGTAATCTTCTGTGCCCCAATCGCAGCAGCAGCTTGGCTGCCGCAGCCCTGCGTCCCTGATCACCCAGCCACTCTGGCAAGGGGGTGGGAGGATGAATCTCCCTGCTAAGCCGCAGAGTGGCTAGGTGAGCAGGGAGGTGGGGCTGCGGCAGGCAAGCTACTGCCGCAATTGGGGCACAGAAGATAACGCTGGACACATACGCTGCGTGGTAAGCGGTCTGGCAGGGCCTGGGGGTGAGTATTCATCAATCCAGACACCTGTGCCAGTGGACTTCATATTCATATACGAATACGAAGCCCCCATCTCTACTAGTTACTTAGGGAAGGCTTGCCTGAAGAGAAAGGTCTTTGCCCGGTTGCAGAAGGACAGCAAAGATCATCTCATGCTCCCCTCCAGGGCCAGATTCCTATTTTAAAAACTCCTGGGCTGAGTCCTGACACCAAAAACAATTCTAGATTTACAATTATTTATAAATTAAAATATTTATACCCACCCTATAACCTCATATTGTACTAGCTGTAGCCTCCATATCATCCCAAAGAGCAGCCACATGGAGAACACATTGCAGTACTCTAAAGAGAGAGTGCATGAACTATCATGGGCAAGTTACTCCTGTCCTGGAAAGCCCACTGTTGGTGAGCTAACCCAAGGTCCTGAGCACCCCACGCCATAAAATCTACATGAGCCTCCAGTGACAAAGATGGATGGCTCCAGCAGAATTCACAGGTTATATACCTGCTCCTTCACTGGGAGTGCAACCTCATCCAGGGCAGATTGCTCACCCAGTTCCTGAACCTGGGAAGCACAAATCTACAGAGCCTCCATCTTCTCTGAATTTAGATTTAGTTTATTGGCCCTCAACTAGCCCATTCCAATACCAAGAACTCCCATTCAGAGAAACAGATCTTTGAGCATCTGTATATCAATGCCACCCAGTTCCTTAACTTCTAATGAATTCACAAAGTTGCTTCATACAGATATGAAGTTGTGGAACCCCCACAACTCTGGGCATAATGAGGCTGAGAACAGAATGGAACTTGGGACGCCCTACAAACTAATAAGTTTAGCAAGTACACAGGTTTAAAAAGTCCTGGCTCAAATTAAAAGCAAGGCATAAATAGATACAAATGTTCATCTACAAACCTTGGAAATGTATTTGTGTAGTTTTTTTTAATCTGATATCAAATGGCATATAAATTGTCTTGTATTTGGTCTCTTAAATAGGGGAAGTAAAAGTTGCCATGAAAGGCTGTTGTATGATTATGGTCATGATTTTTCTATGTTCCTCTGATATATCGTTAAACTTAATAATTGTCCCCCAATTTCTTTACCTTGGATTTACTTTTTTTCTATCTTTTCTAATACTATTTCTATCCATCTCTCTCCCTCTCTCTCTCTCTCTCCCCCCTTGGCTGGTTATTCAAAACATTTTAAAAGAAGTATCTCGGGGTGCCATCCTATGGTCTCTGGGTGTAGGTCCAGAGTAAAAAGCTCCAGAGTAGGTCAAAAACCTCTGGAGCCTTTTACTCTGCCTGTGGAGGGGGAGGCCCTGAGGGGAAGGTCTGTCACCGACAACCCATCTATGGGGCAGACCTGCCACTGTTCCTCTACCATCAGAACTCTGTCAGGGGTAAAGGAACATCTGGAGATATTCTCAGGATATACTGGATAGAGAAAGGGACAGGCTTTAAATTTCATTTTGCTGTCACGACCTAAAATGTGAAGGGGGGGGGGGAATCATGCCAGCCCATTGTGTCTTTTATTTGATAGAATTATAGAAATACACAGTTGGAAGGGACACACAAGGCTCACCTAGTCAACCCCTGCAGAAATTTTCCTGCCACAGGGAGCAATGGGAAGAGGAAAAGATTTTGTTAAGGTTCTGAAAGGTCCAAATATCTCCTAAACACACACACACACACCTCTCCTACTCTGATGCTATGGAACCCCCTTACCTGGGCTCTTACAATACAGACCATGCTACTATAATTGTAGTAGAACAAATAGAACAGATAGCATGAAAAATGCAAGCAAATCAGTTCTGGCCGAAAAAAAAAGAAAAATCCATGAATGTATTATATAAACGTGGATGTGCTGTTGCTGTTTTGTCCAATTCTCTTGCAAAGAGCCAGCATGGGCAGTCAGTTTAGATATAAAGGAGATTTCAAAGACAAACTTCCAGCCCTTGATTATGCTGCAAGCATGCACAATTGTTGCAGGGGAAACAGGAAGATGCAGTAATTCTCACACATCCTGCTATTAGTAGATGTAACAGACGAGATGGTTCTGTTTGTGACTCTTAATCCTGGGCTTGAAAGGCAGTGACACCCCCACCACACTTTGGAAAGAGAGGTTTAGGGAAGAAGGGCAGCACAGAGACCTGACAGTGTGGATTTGAAGCAGGGAGAGGATGGATCTTAAGCAGAACATATAAACAAACTGAACCCCACCCCTCGTTCTTTTTTTTCTGTTTGTTTCAGTCAGGACCAGTCTGACTCTTGCATGTAGAATCTTGATTATCAATACTTAAAAACAAACCACAGCAAAATATTGTCAACGTTATTATAAAAGAATGTCTGACTAAGCATTTTTTTTCATCCTCTCTTTCCTATAGTCCTATAGTGAAAAGAAAATGAAGAACAGAAGAAGGGAAAATATGCATATGGAGAGCATAAAAAGACAGGCCTCTATTAACTCCTTTAAGAAGAAAGGATTTATGTGGGTACTTTCCATTAACAAATTGTAATGCAAATTGCCCACAAGTCAAAAGAGAAGAGAAGTATGGTTACATGAGTTATGTCTGTACTTTAATTAAATGGCATTGGACGACACAGAGAACACTAAAAACCAATCTCACGCCAGGGACATTGCGGCTAAAAAAGGATTTTCATGGGGAAAGCCAAGAACTAATGAACCTGAGATTGTTGACATTTTTTATGCATCTTGCTTGGGTCTGTAGATTGGCTTAGCAGCGAGTTTGACACTAGACACTTATTAACAGTGCTTTCATTTTGCTGAACAAGGTAGAGTACTAATGGTACCCATTAAGAACAATTCATTAAGGTGAACACTAGAGATTTTATTCACATATCACCACCAGCATACCCATTTCTTAGAGCAGTGCAATGTCTGATTCAGCAGTTTGTCTATTTAGACGTTAGCAACAGAAATGCTGATCCAGATCTGTTTTGCAGCATTTCCCCTTACCATTGAAGGCCAAAAGGCTGAAATTTTCAAGTTCCTCCCTCTCAGAGATTGTCTGAACTCAAATACCATAAAAGCATATATGTGGAAATACAAAAAGCAGCAGTGGCTGATGAACAGTTGGAGGGGAACCCTGACCCTAAGAGGCAAGCAGGAATGGACTGACTGGTGGCAACCTGAGGCTGAGGTGGGCCAGTCAGTGCCCTATTGAACCAGCCACCACTAATAAAAACTGCCGTGCCAAATCACCTAGTTTTCATTATTGAGCACCCCGTTTCTGATTACTCCTGGTCTCTGAAAGCAGAGCCAATACTTTCTCCTTTGTTCCCAGAACTAGCTCCTCAGGAATAAGTTGCCCCCTCAGCATGGTAGCTCAACAGAAAATCCACTGCAGTTCTCATGCTGTTCCTTCACAGATGTTTACAGATATAGTTAGATTATTTCAAATGTAATAGCTACTAAATGTACAACCATTCAGTTATTCAACTTTATAGTTCTCCTTCTCACTATTTAGACTTATTTACCTAGAAATAAAAAACTTTAATCTCGATAGGATATACATTATTTTGAGTAGACATGGAAAGAACTACAGTTGCAGGATACTGGTCTAACTTCCTCACTCAACCTCCTTAACTATGTAAGCTCCCTTTTTACATATTACAGGTAACGAACCTTAGCCTTATTTTAAACCTGTCATGTTTCTGGTGCTGCTCTTGCTACTTAGATCTCTCCCAATGCTTCCTAACAGAAAAACTTTAATGGGGTATACATTTAGAAGCTACTGCATGCAAAATAACTTAACTATATCTGTACATTTCTGTGAACCAATAGAATAAGAATTGTGATGGATCTACATTGAAATAATTAGATTAGAATTATTTTTTTCTCAATATAGAAATATATGCCTTTCTTCCACTTTCCCACATCAAAGTTAAAATCAACTCCCTTGGCTGGAGACACATCTTATTATCTTCACGGAAATTGCTGTAGCAAAGAAAGGTTGAATATGACTTTTCAGGTAGCATCAGATGGAAAGAGAACAGATGTTGATGAATTATAGAACAGAAGACAGAATAGAAAAACACTTTTATCCAGTCTGTATGTGAGGACTAGCTACATAACCATTACTTCCTTCTAATTAAAGTCATATGATCATTCCTCCAGAAAACTCTTGGTGAAGTACTACTCTCTAGCGGCAAGAGTAATTTGGGAACTGTCATTGTATTTCTGTAATAACCGCCATATGAAAAATGCTGCTTAACATTTCTATGGCAGGAACTTCACAACAGCAGCTTAAGATACAGAATTAAGTAGGCATCAGTTTCTGGGTTTCCCCAGTTGAAAACATAACTGTCTATAGAGCTTTCATAAATACTTTGTTCCCCAAGACAGAGATTATTTAAACATAAATGCATGTGTTCAAAACTATGTCTTGTAGTACACATAATTTGCAGTGACAGAGAACCAAATATTTAAATATCAGAAAATGGACATTGGGATAAATATTCATAATTGCAGAATGGACTTGCTTGATGGAAAGAAAACCCACAGAAATACCTCTTCTGCAACTTACTTTAGTTCATTTGAATCAACTGAATTTCTGGAGGAGCTGACTCACTGAATCCCCATTGAATATTACTATGTTAAGCAACAGGATTTTAGCCAGTGGTGTGTTAAATGAATATTGTGATTTATTGTGCCTTCATAGTCAACTTCCAGACTGAATATAAACTGCCAGGAAGTTCTTATGTTTCACCTTAAACCACATTTGAGATGGTTTACAGAGGTAAAACAAATAGAAAACAAACACCTTAAACACATCAACATTAAAAGCAATAAAATATCCCAACAACATGATTACTACAGCAGCACACAGAAAAGCTTGCTTATACAAACGGGCCTTTTATGGTTTGCTGAGGGAAATATACCGATACAACTCACAGAGCAGCCCATTCGTGAGCACCAAAAAAAGGCCTGCCCCTTCTCACAGCTATTCTAACACTATAATCTTACACACATGTACCCAAGTGCTGTTTATCTCCCTGGTAATGAGAATGGCAGTTCTATGCATGTCTCTTCTGAATTCTGCTTCTTAGCCACAGAAACCCTATGTCTTAACAGGGAAGAAAATGGGAAATATATATACCCAGAGTGAGGGGAAAGGCAGTTTCCGAAAGACACTGATCTTTGGTCAAGAAAAGCTTTAAATGCCAAGACAAGCATCTACAATTGGGCCGAGCTGCTAATGAGAAGCCCTGCAATTCACGTCACACATTCTCCTCTCTTCATACTATTCAGGTCAGAGAATATGGCAGTCCACACTAAAGGACTGCTTGATTTCTCTTAACCTATTTACCTTTGTGACACTGCCGCAAAGCCACAAAAGAATCTAACAAAGAAGAGGTGTGTTTTTTAAAGGCACGACAGCCTTCCTGCAACGTGTTAGCTGCACGGGTAAAAACAGTAATAACATGTCTATCAGCTGAAAGGACAGCCTCTTGTTACGTATCGAATCTTATTCCTCAACATCAAATTGAGTTATATTGGTAGCAGTTTGTCTGACACTGATGTAAGGAAATGGGACACATACCAAGACCTAAAGAGGATGAAACATTACTGACTGCCTACCCACAGAACAGCTTCTTTTCTAAATTATTTAAACAGGAAGTTCTCAAAGGAAGATGGGAATCCGTAGCTCTTTTTATACTTTTGAAAAGTAAGAAGGACTCTTGGATTCTCAGTGTACTGCACAACTGTCAATTCGCAAGCCTCATAAATTGAAGTAGTAGCTTTGTGAGGCATTATTCCATACAACTGAGAGTTGGCAGGTCTGGAGGAATGAATGCATGCTGTGTGTAGAATTGTACTGATTATCTCTATTTCCAGTGATCTGTCCATATGGATAAGTGCATCATGTTGTCTCCTTGTCTTTGAATAAACTAAAGATCCAATACGCTGAATCTGTTACCGAAATCATTTTTCAAGCATTATGGAGTTAATTTACTGCTGTATGTCCTACATAGAAGAGGGATTTCTTTTCTGCACATAGATGTCTTTTCTACATAGATCTAGTGAGAATTTTAATATAGGATGTCTTTTTTTAAAGGACTTCTAAATTTATTTCTACAGTTGAATCATAATTTTTCTCTAATAAAGATTAAAATTAGGTCATTTGGACTGCATGGTATTAGAATACACACTATAAGAAAAAGCATTTGTATGTATAAGCAGAGATGTGTGTATTTAGTGCCATCAAGTCAGAACTGACTTATAGCAACCCTAGTAGGGCTTTCAAAGGAAGTGAGGTATTTAAAGAGTGGTTTTACCAGTTCCACTCCCCCAGTGAGTTTCCATAGCCAAGCGTAGATTTGAACCCTCTTCTGCAGAGACCTAGTCTGTCACTCTATCCACTACATCACGCTGGGAATAAAACTATTTTAAAATCATGAAATATTTTGTGTTTGTTTCCATACCACTACACTGACTTTTTCTTCTTGCTTATATAATCCTAAATGTATATAATGTTGATCAAATGGTAAGAATAAATTACGATGTATCTAAAATAAATTAAAAATAAGAGTATTACGTGTTTTGTACATGTAAGGAAAGAGTATTTTTAAAAGAACAAGGACTTTTTTTAAAACAACCTTTCTCAAGAGAAAAAATATGAAGTGAAATGCATCAGTGCCCCCTGCAGTTCAATTTGAGATATGCAAGATGACTTTTCCCTGTCAACGACTAAAAAAATACACTAGACTTTTAAAAAGTTGTTTCAAAAATGTATCTACAATCATTATGTTAAAATGTACACCGTCAAATATTCCAATATAGCTGAAAGAGAGAGAGAGAATGGTCAGAAGAGCTGTTACGTCACAGGGCTCCAGTACAAATACTCTGAACCCTGGAACTCATAAACTAGTTCTGAAAGCCTCTCAAGAAGCATGTACAAAATTCATGTCTGAGGTAGAAATAAAGATAAGCCTCTCCAGCTCTTGCTCCATCCTCACCTGGCATGCTTAATGTCTCAACAAGGCTCTATTGTGCCATGCACCTAACAGGTATTAGAAGGGGCAGAGAGGGAGCTACACAATAGAAGCCTGTTCTTTACACTATGCAGTCTGACAGTCATTCACCCAGAATCACATTCTAGAGTTACAGTTCTAAGAAAGGAGCACATACATACAGTACAATCTTACTGATTTCTATATGGATGAATTATGTGCACCTTGCTTGAATGCCTATGAATAATAATCATATGCTGTCAAGTCAGTTCTGACTTATGTTGACCCTCTCCTTCAATGCAGGTACTCATGAATGCTCAAGGAACAAAAACAAGTCATTCTATTGTCATTACTCTGTATCACAGACCCAGACATTCCTCTGTACTCTATCCTTTACAATTTTTCCCTGGATTACATACTGTGAACAAAATTTGGGAGAGAGGGGAGTTCATCAGCTATGAAGAGCATTACAGAGTGGCGATGTTGGAAGTGACTACAAAGCTCACCAGGGCCTACTTTCTGTTGATATTTATGCAACACAGAATGTATGCTTATATGTATATGAATATTTATGATGTGCTAGCTAAGAGCAGAAAGTGTTATTTGCATAGAATGTGTTTATCCAATCATATTGTTTCTGTGGTCAGCCAGGCTGCTATAAAAGGCTATGTCAGCCAGGAGTCAGTTAAGAGTCCATTAGGGACCCATACAATATGTAGACTGAGAGTGATAGGGACTGATAAGGTTGACAGGGTCTCTTAGGATATGTACCTCAAACAATGAGACTGAAATAAAGATATAAATAATATGTACTAAGACTAAAGTTAAAGTATTACGAATATAACAATATTCCAAAATTTAATCGTTATTTATAAACCAAATTACTAGTGTTTCTTTGGATTACTATTGCTGGCACAAACACAAAATACAGGAGAACAACATTTTATTCTATACAATTAGTGGTGTTTTTTATCTAAATGCTTCCAGCTCCAATATGCTAATTCTGCTACTTTATAGGTTATAATGAATTTATTATAACCAAACTCAACACTTTCTGCTGATGGACAAAATTAGCTCTAACAGTTCTCAGTAACTGGTCATCTAGCCACTACAGTGGTGCCTCGACTTACGAACGCCCCTACTTACGACCATTTCGAGTTACGACCAGCTCCAGCAGCAAAATTTTGCTTCTACTTGTGACCGGAGCTTCCACTTACGAACAGAAAAAGGCAGGGGAAAAAGGCGGGAAATTCAAATTTCTAACTGTAGGTGGCGACAAGGCTGCTTCTTTGTAGCTCTTTCGCCCCAGCAGTTAGAGAGTGTGCGTCGGAGGAGGAAGCTTGGGACTGCCTCCTTCTGCTTCTGAGAGCGTGTGTGTGTGTTTGCAGGGAGGCTTCGGGCTGCCTTGTAAGGTAAGGTGCTGTTTTCTGCTTTTTAAAAACTGTTCTGGGTGTTTTTGCAGCGTGGTTTTGAACTGGGGGGGGTTATGTTTCTGTGCTGTGATGGGTCTTGGGGGGTTTGTTTGCTTTTTGGATTTTCCCCCCCATTTCCAATGGGTCTTGGGGGGTTTGGTTGCTTTTTAGATTTTTCTCCCCATTTCCGATGGGTCTTGGGGGGTTTCCTTGCTTTTTGGATTTTTCCCCCCATTTCCGATGGGTCTTGGGGGGGTTTCCTTGCTTTTTGGATTTCCCCCCCCCCATTTCCGATGGGTCTTGGGGAGTTTGTTTGCTTTTTAGTCCCCCCCCCCCCCATTTCCGATCTTGCACGGTCTGCTTGATTGCTTTTTGCTTTGTCTTGTTTGCATTTGCAATGGGTCTTGCATGGTTGATTGGTTTTTGGTTTGTTTTCTTTGCATTAGGTCTTGCACGCTTGATTGCTTTTTGCTTTGTCTTGTTTGCATTTGCACGGTTGATTGCTTTTCTCCCCCCCCCCTTCGGCTGGAAGGGATTAATCGCGTTTCCAACTGGTCTTGCAGTGATTTTTTGGGGGGGGGGGGGTGATTTTTTTCTTCAGCCGGAACGGATTAATTGCATTTCAATGCATTCCAATGGGAAATGGTGCTTCGACTTACAACCATTTCAAGTTACGACCATCTTTCTGAACCAATTAAGTTCGTAAGTCGAGGCACCTATTTGAAATTGGTGGTGAATAGTAAAGGCTGATAGGATTTAGCTAACAATAAGCAGAGCCACAGAGTTTCAATGCTATCACTCTCCTTGAACCCATGTTTTTATTCACCACAGCATATATCCTGTGCACAGAAAACATAAACTGAAACAAATTCAGTTATGCCAGAAAATTGAGAGTTGTGGAAGAGGAGAGGGTTCTTCATCACACACCTTCTGAATTCCCAGTTCCAAACTGTAGTAAACCACTGTACTAGAAATGGAAAATGAGGCAAGCATGTTAACATAGGAGATTAAAAAAAATGTCTTTTCCCCAAAAGATTACTTGTAAAGGAAATAATAATAATAATAATAATAATAATAATAATAATAATAATAATAATAATAATAATAATAATAATAATAATAATAATAATGTGGAAAATAAAAAAATCCAACAAAACATTGGGAGATATTTTTTTTAAAGCTGAAAAAATAAGTAAGTAAAAAGGAAATTAAAAGGGAAACAAAGCAACAAAAAGGGAAAGGCAAAAAATCCATTATTCAGGCAGTCTGGTAGATTCTAAGGACTGGCCTGATGTCTATGATACTGCCAACAACAGGTGGGACCAGGAAGGCATAAGGAATATGTGACTCAGAATGCTGAAATAAAAGAAAGAGAAACAGACAGCTGCCATCAGGAGGTAGGCTCAAAAGCAACATTTCAGCCTGCCCCAGTCTCTGCTACAAGTAGTCACAGAGGCTGGCAGGTGACTGCTGTAGCTCCACAGAATAAGAAAGCGATTTTCCTTCTGTCTCCATCTCTCTCCCCGAGGGAAGAAAGAAAAGACTGACAGTTCATACACACACACACACACAAAATGAAATTGTCTCTGTTTAATATCCTCTAACAGAGGGAAGTCTATTCCATTTCAAGACTGTTCATTCCACTGTTAGATTGTGCCACAATGACTGAAAAGTCTGTACACATTAGGATATTTTGTTGCAGTCCCCTTTCTTGAAACTGGAAACGGTTGGTTTTGATCCTACCCACTGGAAGAACAAAAAAAAAAAAAAATGCTTAACAGCCCTTCAAATATTTGAAAACGGCTATGTTATTGCTGGAGTTTCATTTACAACTTCACATGTTGTCTGTAGTCTGAGTGACTGGGAGGGACTTTTCTAGGCTCGTATGATTCAGCGCTAACCAATAGTTCCTTCCAGCTTTTGAACTTTAAAGAGAGCTCCACCTCTCCGCTGAGTGTCCTATCCCTCTCTTTAATTGATTGGTGGCAGTTGTTTGTTGCTGTTGATATGTTTGGCTGGTTTCTAGTATGTACGCAGTAAAGAAAGCAATATACACAAGACTGCAATTTTGAACAACTGTAAGTAAAGATTTTTTTAAAATTATTTCTCCTACAAATGTCTCAGAGCGCGTTGTTGAGACTTCAAGTGCCAGTTAATGAGAAAAGTGTGGACTCTGGGGAACTTGTAGCTATTTTCTTTTGTGGATCTCTACTGAACAGCAAAAAGATAATTTTTACTGGAAATTCAAAACTCTGCAAGTTATTGCCTCTAAATTTTTTTCTCCTGGCTAGGCGACTCAACAACCACAGCCTCTTCTCACATGTATTCACTTCTAAAGCCTGAACGGTGATTGAAATGGGACTCCAAAAGTTACAATTATATCCTTTCAGCAGAAAGAGCACATCTGGTTTTAAACACACAGTCGCTTTCATCATCCTATAAAGACCTGAGTCATCAAGGTGTATAATTAACCTGCTGTTCTATTAAGAAAGCTAACAAGACAGTTCACTTTTCAGGGATATATACTCATTATGTGTTCAGCCTTAGAATTGTTCACTGGAAAAAAAGTACCAAAATCCATGTCCACCAATATATATTTGAAACAATTAGATAAATTCATTTGCAAGAAATGCTTGGTTGGAGAAAACACAATGTAATTTCTGGTCTCTTGACAATGGAACAACCTAATCAATACTTTATATTATATCTGTCAAAGACTAAGAATTTCCTGCAGCATGTTTTTATGCTTCAGAGCAGACAGAAGCTATGAGACGTTTTTTGGGGCCTTTTTCCCCCTTTGGCAAGCCTTCCACATTATCTTTCTTTAAAACACCTCTTTTGTGCCTGCAACAATGCATCAAGAGAGCTTTAAATAGATTTACTTTACAAGCATGTCAAAATGAAAAGATGTAGAAAAGGATTGAGTAGGCCACTTGCTCAATGAAGCTTTAAAGGGCACCCATCTCTATTTATTTACTTTATTGATTTGTATTCCTGAGAACCACAAAGAGCTGTCCATATCACTCTAAGTGCTCAGGATAATTATTTCAAAAGAAAATAAACGTCCATCACAAAGCACAAATACAAAGTAGATCTTGGCTCAGATTCATACTGTGCTTATTATGCCTTTCTACTAGCCTTCACTGGAGATTGATAATCCCTTAAACTTCAGAGCACCAAGGATAGCACACCATGGAGCGTTCCACACTGCTTCCGGGAGGTATTTGCCTACATGCGTCTGCCACCTGCTTCAGCAAATAGGGTCACATTTCTGCCATACAACATATAAGAGAGAAGCATAGGCAAGCATATCAGACCAAACAAAACGAAACAAAACAAAAAGAGCAAAACATTGTGGCACCTTACAGAATTACTGCTATATTTTAATGTGAGCTTTTGTGGATCAAGTCCACTTCCTCAGAACTAAGAGTGAGAATATATGATTATCATGTAGTTTAGGTATCTGACTGCAGAACCAGAGGTTGGGAGTTAAATTGCCCACTGTGTCTCCTATGGGTAGCGCCAGCCTGTGTGGCCTTCGTCAAGCTACACAGTCCCAGGGTGCCCCCAGAAGAACGGAACAGTAAACCACTTCTGAGTATTTTCTACTTGAAAAACCTGAAAAGGGTGTCCATAAGTCAGAATTGACTGGATGGCACATGATTATTATTATCATATTTGTACATGGCCGCCAAATCAGGCGGGGATACAGATAACGCACAAAGTAGCAATGGTTTGTTAGTAACAGAATAGGCCTACACTGGCTTCCTGTTAGTTTTCATGTTCAATTCAAGGTGCTGGTTATAAAGCCCTTAACAGTTTAGGAGCTCAAAATATGTCGGAACATCTCCCAGAAAACAGCTATCCATTTCATATGCTCCTCCCAACCCACGGTGCTGAAGGTGGCCACGCTTCGTAACTATGCGGTGTAACAACAGCATAGTCAACACAAGTGGCAAATTGTGTGAATCAATGTAGGACTTCACACTTGCTGATGGCTTAAGAACCCTTGATTGATATTTAGTCCTTTTAAATGGGTTTCTGGCCTCCATATACATATGCCTTATCTCAGCTGTTTCTCTTTCAAGTCTGGTTTTAAAATCGCACCCTCTCTCCCAAAAAGCCAATCATTGGCAGATCACTCTAAGAGTGTCCAGGTAGACTGATATGTTCTGAGAAACGTTTTATGAGGTGGAGCAACTGCATCATTCCTCTCTGTCCCAGAATTTTCATGGGGGAAAGCTTAAGCTGTGGTAGAGACATGAGGAGCCTGCACAAAAGCACATACACTGCACCCAGCAGTAAGAAAGGTCTGTCCACCAGCACAAATTTTGAATGAGTGAAACTGAAAGCCATCATCCAGAAAACCATGTAACTCTCTGAATGCACAGCAATAGTTTGGACTCGTATTTTTCCTTCCCTCTAACACACACATGAACAGCAGGCAACCCGGCCTAAGGGCTTGGCTAGATGGCCAAATTGGATCAGGCGGGATCAGGCTATTTAGGATTTCTTAAGGTTGAATAAGGTCACAAAGAGGTCCGTGGTGCAATCTTTACATCCACATGCAAGGACTGGGTGGTTTCAGGTCAGGAATCCATACTGTACCTCAAGCAGCCCTGTTTAGCACAATCAAGATCTTCTTTCCCTTTAAAGAGATAGATTTCTCAAAATCATTAAGGGGCGAGCTGGCTATCCATTTGGAGGAGCCTCTAAGCCAGACCTGGGCAAAGTGCGGCCCGAGGGCCGCATACGGCCCGCGAACCGCTCCTGTCCGGCCCGCCGGACATCAAAACCATTTATAGCTTTTTGTCTAAAGTTGATCAGTTGCTTATCTTTAACATACCGCAAAAAACCTCTTTAGTATTTGTGAAGATTAACAAGTTTAAAATAAAAACAATCATAACATCACTGTTTCATTTTATTTTTAAGTAAAGTTGGTTCGGCCCCCGAACACAGTTCAGATTTTTCATGTGGCCCCCTATAGAAATTAATTGCCCACCCCTGCTCTAAGCCACTGGGAGAAACGGAAAATTTCCAGCTCTCCTTTAGAGAGAAGGGGAGAAATTTTGCATTTCTTTTTAATGGTTGCTAACGGACACAGTGCATTATTTATGCTTTGACAGGGCTTTTAAAAAAGCAGCAAACGTATAACTTCCCACATTGCCCTGATAGTGGAGTAGACTGGTAGTACATTGAATCCTGACACAGTGAAAGAATATATGCACCATTGATACTAATAATGGTGGGATAGTTTCCATCAAGCTGGAATGATTTAAATCACGATTTAAATTTAAAAAATTGGATTGTTTGACTATTTGAATTTTAAAAATCATTTTTTATTAAAATTGTAATTCAAATCAATTTGATTGTAAAAAAAATCATTAAGTTTTTTTTAATCCATCCTGGTTTCCATAAATCCAATTCACTTAAATATATACAGAACTCTCCCCCTTCCCTTTCTGTTGTTTCCTTCGTGAACTGATGAATCCAGTCAGACTATTTTAGAAAAAGTTTTTCTCCAAACCCAGATTTTGGAACAAGGCCAATTGAGAGGCAGCTGCTCTTCATTCTTATTCCCTCTAGAGCCTTCTTATGGGAGATACCTGGATTTTAGAGCAGGCATGTTGCTGCAGGCCAAGCGGCTGCTCTAATGTTTCTCACTAACTGCTTTGGTTTTGCTTACGCTCCTCCCTACCCTTTCCTCTTTGCAGTGCTTTGGTTTGCTATTTTGACAACATTGCTAAGAATTTCCAAGGCAAAGAAGAAACAGTCAATATTGAAAAGTATCTAAAAAGGACACTGAGATACACAGAACAGTTATGGGAGACAGCACTTCCTCTTGAAAATGATTATCTACTACTATATTTCATTGAATAAAATCAACTCCACCACCTCCTACAAGTTACTTAAAATGCATCTTTATGGCACAACAAGAACCAATGATATCAGCTACACTGCTCTCTGCTTCCAAACAAACAAACAAACAAACAAAAACTTTTATATAAAGGCTTCTTAAACATGTTTTCTCTTCAGTATTTTGAAGCTGTTATCACACTGTTTCCAAATAGGTTGCATTACTCTGGCTGGATGTCCTGTGGATGCAGTCTTGCAGTCAAAAACTTTGCGAAGACTTTGGTGACTTGAAGGGATATCAACCATAAACATCTAAATTCTATTGTGGATTTATGTTGGCACAAATGTAATAGAGTAAACTGCACCTGCAAATTGCCACAAGTCACAGGGCTGACAGGTCGCTAGAAATGTGACCAGTAATTTGTCAATTTGCACTTTATTCAATTATACTTCTGCTGACATAAATCCACAAGAAAATTCTGGCAAAAATCAAAACCAAAACTGAAGTGACTTACCTTTTCTACTGTTCCTATCAGGTCAGTGATCAACACATACGATGCCAATTAAATATTTTCAAGACACAAAAACAAAACAGGTTGTTGAAATAGTGCCAAGACTGGATTAGTTACAAATGTCTTGTGGCTTGACTTGTTGATACCATGAACTAAATTGCTGAAAAGACCTTCCCCAATAACTAGTAATTCTGGTTTTGGAACCAGAGGGAAGACTTGCATCAGAGAATGATGGTATCTTGAGAAACGTGCTCCTTCTAATATGCTTGTAAAAAAATACCTCCAGTCTATGATCCAAAGGTTAGTAAAGTAATTCAAACCAATTTTTCCAGTTTAGTAATTTAACAAATATGAACATACTTATTTGTATGTATTTATAGGTATATAAACAGCAGTGTTGATGTTCTGGCTCTACTGCAACACATTCAGTGCGTTGAAAGGTAAAAAGTAAACAGTTCATTTTTCTGAAATAGGTCATTTGGTAAGTGAATATTCTGTATTATTAATACGGCTTATGGTATTCCCTTCCTGTTTCAATCTTTGCTGTAGTGTCCTCCTTTCTTTATCAGACACAATAAGACACACTCCTCAAGGCAGGAATAGCAGTTAATATAATTGCAGAAGACAAAGCTGATAAAAAAATGTAGTGACATTAATTAACAAGATTAGCCAATGCTGCAATCAGAGCGTCTTGTTCTCCTCAGCCAAAGGACACAGCCGTTCAAAAACATGCCTGCTGGTCTTTGTGTTTTCTTAGTACAAACAGAACAAAACAGATAACCACCACATTGGACAGGCATAAAATGAAATGGCCTGACAAAAAAATTCATAACCATGTAATAACCAACCCCTTAAAAACTCTTAAAAGCAGGTCCCAACACTTTAAGACACTGAGCATACAGTGCACCAACCATGATGCCAGCACAATATCATTCAGTGAGACTGCAATGCAAATAAATATGCTGGTTCAGATTTCTCTGGTGTCAGAAAACTAACTTGGCAAAAATTTTACAACTAATATTATAATTACTGGATTCTAATAATGGAACAGATGCTCATATGTTGGCAACAGCCCTGGTAGTAAAACACAGGCCAAATAAATCAGATGGCATGTGAAATCAACTTCGCCAATTAAAGTTTATCTATAAAACCAGTTCCCAACACACTGTCATAGCCTCTCAACACTAAATTCCGCCCTTGTAACTGAGGCCAAGAACTTATCAGGCTTCCCCAAGTAGACGTTCCACCGGTATAATACAGTGGGATTGCGTTGCTAGGGCCTGTGTCACTGCTGTATGAGCGATGATCTCCACGAAGAAAACCACCTAGCACTTGACAAAGACAATCCTACACAAGCAGCTTGATCCCACGTCATTGCATTGCCAGGGCTTTCTGCTTAGCAGATGCTCAATACGATTATTACTTAAGGGACCATCCTACGTATGTGCATCTAAGAGTGAGTCACCATGAATACAGTGGGATTTATTTCCTCATAAATATATAAGACTACACTATGTAAAACAAAACCCAGAAACAGGATCAGAAGGAACTCATTTCTCAAGGGCTGGAATCACTGAGGGCAGGGGACTATTTTTACCTCTCAATCCTATCCATGAGCATGCTCCTTAGCTTTCTCATACAAGCGACTGATTACTACTTGCCCCAAGGAAAATCAGGTACAGCACTTGTCAATGCACTGAATGCAAACATCACCACTCATCCCTGACACCACCTGGCCAAGCGTACATAACATCACATGTGTGTGTATCTGGGTATCCAGAGACAGACAAGGGCAAATGTATGCAGGTTTCCATGTAACATGCAAACCTTACCTTCACTCTCTTTACTCATCATTGTAATGATGGGCAGTTTGTTAAAACAATGTTTAGCATTTTATCTGTAATCAAGAAATACTGGGAAAATAAAAGAGAAAATGCAAAACACTTAAATGAAACAAACAAACAAAAAAGGACAACCAACTAGGATTTCTGATGCACAGCCTTGTTAACATGAAAAACTGCAGCAAGTTTTAAATCACTGAAAAATGAATAGGTTGAGATTGTCTGACAACATAAATTGGCGCAAACCACAGATGGGCACGAACCAGAAAAATGGTGGTTCGTCATCGTTCATGACAAACCACCAACCATCCGGAAAATGAATCAGTTCATGATTTGGGCCCGTCTCTGCCCCCGCTGCCTGGCCTACCTGCCGTCAATGCAGCTGCCATCACTGCCACCATCACCTTGGCCTCCCCGGGTGGCCCAGGGAGGCAATGGCAGTGGCAAAGCCAGGTGGCAGAGCCAGGTCACAGCCTCTGTGCATACACTTGCCACCCAGCTGATAAGACAGGTGCAGGTGCAGAGGCAGCGTTTGGCTCCTTGAAGGGAAGTCAGGCTCACTATCTGTGTGCATGCACCTGCCTATCAGCTGGGTGTCGGGCCCATGTGCAGAGGGAGTGGCTCGGCTTCCCTTCATGGAGCCAGCCGCTGCCTCTGCACATGCGTCCACCAGCCAGCATGTTTCCAGGGAAGCCCAGCGCTAGGGCTTCCCTGGCAATCAGCCAGTTGGTGGGTGCATGCCAGCTGGCTTCTCCATCCCTGCCATCACCTGCCCAGGTGGCCTGGGGAGGCCATGGTGGCAGCGGAGAAGCCAGCCGAAGGAACAGGGTGGCTGCCTCTGCGCATGCGCCCACCGCCCAGCTGACAGGTGGGCACATGTGCAGAGGCAGCAGTCCAGCTCCTGGAAGGGAAGCCGGGTCCGCTGTCTTTGAGGATGGCGGTAGCGGCTGGACCAGGTAGGAAGGCAACGGGGCAGTGGGAAGGGGGCAGGTGGGCAATCCCATTTTGCCAAGGTAAAACAAAGCACCAAGGGGGATAAAGGTTCAGGGCTTCATTTTGCTTCAGCAAAACAAGATTGCCAAACAGGGTCGCCAATCGATCTGTGAACAAGCCCATGCCCATCTCTAGTGCAAACCTCTTCAGATCAATAACATTTGTTTAAATAATTTCGATGGATAAGGTGTGAACCACAATATATAGTCACATCTGTACACCCCCCACCCCCAGTTTCCAAACAGCAATCTCTTTAGTACGTCGCACCATGTATGTGCATCAGGATTTTATTGCACTTCTTTGAGAGTCTGTAAGAAAACCAACAATGTGCTACTTTTATTATAGCACAGAAAGGTTCCAATCATAGTTCAGTCTACCTCTGGAGACAGTTCATTTAAAAAATAAAAAGAAAGAAAACAAAGCAAAGGAAGGCCCAAGTCATTTTTGTTCTTCATGACGAACAGGAATGAAAGACATTAAAAAAAAAAAATCAAGTCAACAGCATGAGGGAAAAGGAGCCATTCCATTCCCATCTTTCAGGTCAGGTCCTGGAGCACTAATATGGTTGGTAAATGTGGAAGTCTAAGTGCTCATTATGCCAATCCCCACAGCCACCTCCCCCAGGAGGGGCAAAAAAAATGCAGGCAGCTAGATAGATCCATATTGACAAATGAGGAGTAGGCTTTCTATAGAGTTAGTGACTCTTAACCGCCCATTCAAGGCAAAACCATGGGAAAATACTTTGCATTACCAAAGGAACAGCTTCCAACAATGAACTGCTCCTGCTCAGAGGCAACAGGGAAGCCTGAGAGGCAGAAGGTCTCTTAGTCAATGCTAGTCGGAATGTCCCAGGCCTTTTGATCGGTGGTCTTTGGATCCACTACACCAGTACTCACAAAACCTGGCTCCCGTGACTCTCCTCAAACCTGGGACTCACTCAGACCTTCATACAGCAAGTATGAAGTGTGTCTGACTGAACAGGCCAACAGAGGTCCTGTGATCAAGACACCTGCCTTATTCAGGCTCCTGATCATGGGAGCTCTTAAGCCACTTCAGCTGAATGTATTTTTACACACTCGTCAGCGAGTCTTGCTGACCTCCAGTGGAGGGGGGGGGCTCACATGTACCCTACCATCAATCTAGCCCTCTCCCTAGAAATAAAATATGGAATCCAAAATATATTTATTTCTTCATTACTTGATTTTGTCCTGCCTGTTAAAATTGTTTACTCTTCAGTTTTGTGATAGATGGACTAGAAACTAAATTCAGTCACTCAGCCGGGGTCCCTATTATGTGATTTTCCTGTCTGCTTTTCCTCACATGCTTTCTTGCAGCCAGTCTTACTTGACCCCCGTTTTCTAAGTGAGTAATGAAATCTGAGTTTGCATTTATGTAAGAGAGAAAATTTCTGCCTGAAATGGCTTATGTATTAAACATATCTGTCAGTCCAAGAAGCCACTACTGTTTGTGCCGACCAGGTGGAGGAGTGAGATGAACCTGCAAAGCAGAGACTTGCAAATAACTGCTTTGTCCCCAACAGCTATGAAGCAAGTGAACTGTGAAATGTAATAAATCAGGAGAGTTTTGATATAAAACATTTTTCCACAATCCCTTCATGACCTGTGAACTTTTCATCCTAATCACCACAATGCTTTCTCTGTGCCTCAGAGATATACATTCATCTTGACATTTTTCTTCATGTCAGTCATAACCATCATCACCAAGAGAGATTTATTAAATTTAACTTTAGAGATTTGTCCGTCAAAAAGACAGGAAAAGAAGTCTTTGAAATAGCTCATTCATAATTCACACACACTCACTCACTCATACACACACACATAGAGCTGCCTTACCTTAGAGAGCATTACTGTACTAGCTAATGTGTTAGACAGTGGGAATAAGCTTCGCGTATGATGAGGGATGGCTTAGTCCTTCCTAAATCATGACAACAGAAGAACGACACAAATATAATGTTGACAATGAAGAAATTGGAAAAGTAAAAGATATTGTGTACTTCGGTTCAGTCATCAATCCAAGGGGAGACTGCAGTCAAGAAATCAGAAGACATGAGACGTGGAAGGGCAGCAATAAAGGAATTAGAAAAGATCCTCAAGCGTAAGGAGGTGCCACTGGAGACCAAGATCATTCACACTCTTGTATTCCTGATTACCATGTATGGGTGTGAAAGCTGGACAGTAAAGAAAGCTGACGGGGGGGGGGGGGGAAATCATTTGAAATACAGTGCTGGAAGACAGTTTGACGTTGCCAAAAAAGATAAACAAGGGGGTCCTAGATCAAATCAAGTCTGAACTATCTCTGGAGGCAAAAATGAAATTGATTGACTCACTAAAGGAAGCCACAACCTTGAGTTCACATGAGCTGCGCAGGGCTGTTGAGGACAGGACATTTTGAAGATCTCTCATTCATAGGATCAACATAAGCTGGAGGCAACTTGATGGCATATGACAACAATAATTAAGTCCCTAATGGTATGTTTACAAGACACCAATATTTTTCAGAAGTACGGGAACTTTTCAGCAGAGGATAGATCTACTTTGTCAACTTGTGCCAGACAGGGTAGAATGACATACCTTTTCCCAGTGCTTTCTTTAACATTCTATCTACACAATTGGCTAGGATAAATGCTACATAATAATGCAAGATGTTCCTTGAAAAACAAAATAAATTATTTAACAAATGGATCAATGCCATTCCGCACTTCTGTGAAATCTCCTGCTATTTAATAAGCCATTCTGGAGGTGACTTTTTTTGAAACACTTTTTAAAAGTTCCTCCTACTAGTGCCTCTCCAGCCACCACATTCTCCTCATGACAAATATCTAGTGTAATCTTCAATTCTCGGACTCATGCACATATCTTCAAATCCAGTGTCAATGCTACCATTAATCCTTGACCTTGTAGAGGCTCCACAGCCAAACCACACATATAGTCCCAGGTAACACAGAAATCGGTGGCCTAGTTCTAGCGGGGAGTGGCAGAGGTCACAATTAGTTGTGGTCTAGTTTTGTGCAGCTCTCAGCCAAATTTCAAAAGCTGTCCAGAGGAAACCAGCAGCCAGATGAGGGGGGGGAGGGGGAAAGAGTGTGGAAGAAAAGGAGGCGACACAAAATGTGGTGGAGAAAGCAGGTGAAAAGAGAGATAAGCTTTAACAGAGAACTGTAAAAGTTGTGCTAAGATGAAAGAGCTTGTCTCCACCCCCAACTTGCTTTGTCTGATTTTCTCATCAGAAGATCTCCCAACAGATCACTCCGAGGGAATCTGGTTCTCTATGGACGAGAGGCTCTTTATATATATATCCAATAATTAAAAAAATATTGGATTAAAATTATTGGATTAAAATTAAAAATTATATATATATATGTACCAGGTGGTATCCAGCTGAAGCTTCGGAGTCCCTGACACAGACTCCTCTCCAGTAGGATAAAATAAAGCACGGCATTTAAGAATGCCTTTACACCAGGGGCAAAACATACACCTCTGCTCAGGAGGACTCTAGCTTAACCAGCTTGTTATGGGCTGGGGAATGGAAACCCACCAAAACCCAAACAAGTAGACAGACAAAACACCTCATAAGCTGCCACCCACAGGCTGGTCCTTCTTTGAGCACCCTGAGTCTAGGCTCCTCAACATAGTGGACTCTTTCCAAGGCACCCATGATGGTCCCTATTTTAAAAAAATATTAAAAAGACTTTTGTGTGTTTTTTAGCAGGGTGGATTTAACTGAAAACAAATCGATTTAAATCACGATTTAATTTTTTTTAATTATTGGATTGTTGACAATTAAAAAAATGATCTCTTTATTTAAACCATGATTTAAATTATGATTTAAATCATAATTTTTATTTTTATCCATCCTGGCTTTTAGCGTGGGTGCTCCTAAGCCAGTCTTAGCAGCCACCTCTCATCTGCATTTTCTTCCCTCAGAAGACATCTGGGCCCAGCGTGTTTCCAGAGGGTTCTCGGCTGCACAGCACTGTATTGGTGCCGCGTATCCGCAGTTCCTGTTCCTGCTCATTTGGTTCTGGTCGCAGCTGGAACTTTGCATGCACAGGGTGAGGTTTCCGCTCAGTGCTGGTGGAAAATTAGAGGGAATGTTGTAAATTGGCATTCCTCCAGGCTTCCAGAAGCTGCAGTTCACTTTTTTTTAATGAAGAAAAGTAGGGGGCTGCAAACACAGCTTTGGGACCACATATGACCCCAGGGTCCCACTTTGCCCACCCCGGCCCCATATCAACCATCCCACCTGATTTTATCACCCCCTTTCTCTACTCAGAAAAACTCTGCTGAAGGGCTATTCCCAAAAATAGTGGTGGCAGCAAAATAAACTTTTGGCAATCATTGCCAATTAGTAGGGATAATAATGCTCCCATTAAATTGGATGTGGCCCTTAATTTATTTATTTTTAGCACCATGGGTATGCTAAAGAAGAGAAGAAAAGAAAGTTGCAATACAAAATATTCCAGAACTGCAAGCAAGCTGTAATGTTTACAATTATCCACTAGATGGCGGTATAGTACAACTCAAGCATACTCAGCAGCATTCCCACACCTCCAGAAGCTCACGTTTAGTTAGACTAAATGTAGTCTTCTTTTTGGTCCCACTATAAAGGCTCTCGTTCAAAGTTTGAGAAGTGGAAAGACTGCAGTGTTGGCCACTTTTGCTCTAGAAGTGATCCTGTCGTATTTCTGGGGTTACAAAATTGTATTGTTCGCAGACACCTCCATTCAGGAAATGAAAACTGCTTATCTGGCTGTGGAGCCAGAGGTTAGGAGTTTGATGCCCTGTCGTGCCTCCTTGACAGAGGGACTTGGTGATCCAGAGGGTCCCTTCCAGTTCTGCAGTTCTAAGATTATATTATATTAAAGCAGAAGATGCCTGCTTACTCCTTGTTCCCACCATTTCACTGGCCCCGAAAGAGGGGACTGGCTGGGTAGCTCAGAGACATAGGTGTCTGGCTGCGGGGTTGTATCTCCCAGTGTGCCCCAGGGAAACAGCCTCAGGAAGAAGGGAATGGTAAACCTGTTCTGAGTACAGAACTGCTAGATAGCTCAGAGGTTTAGGTATCTGGCTGCAGAGCCAGAGATTGGGAGTTCAATTCCCCACTGTGCCTCCTTGACAGGGGATAGGCTCCCTTCCAGCTCTGCAGTTCTAAAATGATGATGATGATTACTATATACCTGGAAAACTCTGAAAAGAGCCATTGTAAGTCAGAATGAACTTGATGGCACATTTTATTATTATTATTATTATTATTGCTATTAGTAGTAGTAGTAGTAGTAGTATTAGTAGTAGTAGTAGTAGTAGTAGTAGAGGCAGAAAAGCAAGCAGCCGATGCTGTCCGGCACTGCTTGTACTTTACTTTGTGGGTGGGATTGTTCTTGTGCACAGTGCTGAAGCAGGGGACTTTCTTCACACAGTGACAACCATCTTCCCAGCAGGAACTGGGTTGGGTTTTCGAAAGCCACAATAACGTAGTTTTCAAAGGAGTAGACGTGTTAGTCTGTGTGAGTATAGCCAGATAAAATCAAAAACAAATAAAAAACAAAGCAAAACAACATAGTGGAAGCTGAAAGACTAACGTTTCTATTCCAGTGTGAGCTTTGGTGGATTAATCCACTTCGTCAGTCAGACATATTTTAAGGAGTGAAACACGTATATACAGACAGGCACAGGGAGATAGATGACAACGGCATTGCTGACACAAGTAACAAACTGCAAGAATGTTGATTGCATAGGTATCCTTGTTGAAAGAGATACTTTCACATTTGCTGTGAGGTGTGAAGGCAGCAGAAGGTCCCTTCTGGAGTCAACACTTGCACCAGAAGTTGATTATTTTAGGGATACCCAGTGTGGTGTAGTGGATAGAGTGACGGAGTAAGACTCACGAAGCCTGGGTTTGAATCCTCGCTCAGCCATGGAAACTCACTGGGGCTGTGGAACTGGGAAAACCACTCCTTAAATCTCTCACTTACCTTGAAAACTCCATTAGGACTGCTATCAGTCGGTTCCAACTTGACGGCACAGAACAACAAGAAAGGTATCACTCACCCTCACCTTTGGATGGTCCGGCTGCATGGCCTTACAGCATTACGCATATTAATAAACAGTGCTCTCTACTACATTTTGTGTGGATTAGACTCTTTGCCAGATCATGCAAACCTGAGGGTGGGATACCTTAACTAGACCACTAAAAGAATCAATGGTTGTCACCGTGTGCTCTCAGAGAACCAAGGGAATGGTGGAGAGCATAGCTATACTATAAGAGAAGAGAAAGTAATGTGTGTTTTCACAGATATGGCATCAGTTATGTTCTGTAGGCTAATTCTCTCTCTCTCTCTCTTTCCCTCCATGCTGACATCCTGATCTCTCTGTGAAAATTATATATCTTTACATCCGCTAAGTAATCATTTGCGCCCTCCAAATGAACTCATCGTTCATGCAGGTTCAGAAGCAGGTAACTAGAAAGGGGACCTAAGAGAGGAAGGAAAATCTTCCCTCTTACAAAATGGAAAAGAAAAGAAGGCTGTTTTCCAGCGTTGCTCGGATCAGGGGCAAGAGTTGCGCTGCGGCCTCTCGACCAGCAGAGGGCGCAAGACACACGTACACGCCTCGGCGTCACGTGGCCGCCGGGGGATCGACGGCCTGGCTTTTCCACTCACCCGCACCGGCCGCACTCTGGTCTCCGAGCGCTGACTTCCACGGGCAGCTCCCAGAGGCCTTCGCAGCCTTCGCCGTCGGGCCCGCTCGCACTGGCGGGAGATCGCAGAGGCTTCTCTCGTTCGTGCCCCTCCTCCTCTTCCTTGCCTCCGTCTCCTGTCCCACCCGTTGGCAACGTTTTTCCCTCCATGGCTTCTCCCGGATGCTGAAGGCGGTGGGGCGCTAGGACCCGGCCGTTAACAGGCCTCGCCTGCCACAAAGTCAAAATACCCTTGGCCACGTGATAGAGAGCGCCTCCCCCGCCCCTCGGGATGCTCAGCCAATGAAAAAAGCCCGATAGGAAGCGTTGCCTCTTCCGGGGTCCCGCGGGGGCGCCTTGCCCGGAGGTGGTCTCGCGCTCTGCGGTAGACAAGCGGTTCCAGTCGCGGCTTCTTTCAAGATCAAATCCGGATTAAGGCCAGCACCCTTGCACCTTTATAGAGGGCCGTCGTACTGGCAGCCTTTTGTCTACTTTTGCTTGTTGCCAAAAGAAAAGCAGGCTGAGAAGGGAGAGACTGACCCGTGGGAGCGCCGGGACGCCTGAACCAACGTTTTTACAGCGTGAGCTTTCAGGGCTCAAAGTCCACTTCCTCGGACATTCCTTTGGAAACGCCTACGGGAGAGTAAAATGTAACTGGTTTTCTAGGCCCTTGAGGAGAAACCTGATACTATTACGCACCAAGCAGATTCTTAAAGTTTGCATAGCAGGTAAAAATAAAAGAAAAAGAAAAAAAATGAAGGCCAAAATGTTGCAGCACCTTAAAGACAAAACTGCTGTATTTTAAGGTGAGCTTTCGTGGACAAGCCCACTTCCTCATACATAAGAGTGGGGCTACCTGGCAAATGTTTATACATTTATACTAGGGACCGTTACCAGAAAAGTTTTGTTTTTTTTAAATGAAGGTGCTTCTTTTTTACTGGGCACAAGTTCATAGTGCAGCATTTCACACTTGGCCATGACTTTTAAGACCCCTGTTGATACTCGGCTGCTCTCCAGGAAGCATTGTTCTGTAAACAGTGACAATGATTGGTTGCTAAATTAATCCCAGGCTATAGATAACAAGCAGGGACAACAGTGGTAGCCCTATTAGTCTGTTTGAGTATCTGCTGCAGCAGCCAAATAAACAAAGCTGGTTCTTAACCTTGGGTTACCCAGGTGCTTTTGAACTGCAACTCCCAGAAACCCCAGCCAGCACAGCTGGTGGAGAAGGCTTCTGGGAGTTGCAGTCCAAAAACACCTGGGTAACCCAAGGTTAAGAACCACCGCCTAACTTATATGTTCAGTGTCTGACCATGGAAGCTAGTATTTAATAAAGGTACTGGCCAGTCCAGGTTTTGCTCATGCATCACACTGCTTATGTTCCTTTTCTTGCTTATTTCCTGCTCCCTTCCTCATTGGTTCATGACTTTTTAAATTCACTTTATCTTCACAACAACCCTGTGAGGTAGATTAGGCTGAGAAAGTGCCTGGCTCAAGGTCACCTGAGCTTCACCACTCACAGCAAGAATCAGATTTCCTCAACAAATACGGGGGGGGGGGGGGGGGGAGGTAGCCATTCTGTTGCAGCAAAAAGGAGTCTTGTGCCATCTTAAAAAAGTAAGACTACTAATACCAAATAAACCTTGTTAATTTTTAAGGCATCACAAGACTTCTTGTTTTTTCTTCCGCAGTGGAGACACTATTTGCAGCTCTTCTGTCACATGGGTACTTGCACTGGAATAATTCTCATTGGACACAGTAAAATCTACAAGGCTGAACTATACTATAAGAGCTTGGGTCTGGGAGGCCCTAGGGAATATTCTGGAAGAAGCAAGAAGCATTTTAAAAAAACAAACATGTTCATAAATACTTATGAAATACATTGGGTCTGAGGAAGTGAACTTGTCCATGAAAGCTCACATTAAAATACAGCATTTAGTCTTTAACATTAACATTAAACATCTTTAATGTTTTGATCTTTTTTTTAAATTTTTCTTCTGTTTTTGCTTGATTTGCTAGCACAAATTAACATGGCTACCTCTTCTAAAACCACATAAATACTTAAGTCTTTCAATATGGTGTAGAACATCATTTCCTTAGATTTGATGCAATTTACTCTTATTGCATCAATTTTGGTGCCCGGGATTTGAACTTTATTGTCCCCTCAGTTGTGCAGGATTCCAGATAACATGAAAGCCTATGAGCGCAGATCTCTCTTTGCAGACATTTCCTTTTGTGTGTGTAAATCCCAGAGGGAGGCTTAGTCAGCACAGAGGCAGCAGGGATGGCATTAGTTGCCATGGCCTCCCTCCTCTCCTCACACATCGGTCTAACACCAAGGTGTATGTTTCGTAATAGGGCTTGAAAGTACTTAACTTCCAGGAGGACAGCCCCATTCACAGATACTGGAATATACGGACTCCAGAAGTTGACTCAGTATATTCTAGTATCTGTACTAACACGTATTCTCTATCCTAGTACAGAGTTAATTTCTATCTCATCCTTATCTAAACCTGGTCCTAGAAATTCTGGTATGGTCTTATTCCGACACTGCAGCTGATCCCCACAAACTCAGAGCAATCTGACTGAAAGTGCACTTGTCATTACACTGTAGGATTGGGAAATGATTCTTGTCAGGAAATGAGTGGTAATCCCATGCACATTTGCCACTGAACAAAGGAGGGATTATTTCTGAGTAAATATGCACAGTGCTGGCTGAGACTAGGTTATTAATTCATACTGCTTTTCAGTAATTCACTAACAAACATATGGGGTGATGATGTCACTATAAAAAGTGAAATGTAGCCACACATACTTACTTCCATTTAACATTTACATCTCATAGAAACCAAAACTTGGAGATCCACCGGAGTTTGTCGGATGGTGAAATTCCATACTCAAATAATTGCAAGATCAGGGGACAAGCTGTACATTAGTAAGGATAAATGTGCTTGTTTTGTATCCACAAAGCCCCGGGTTCAATTCCTGAAATCAACAAGCTGGCCTTGAAAAAAATGTGCCGGAAGCCCCAGAGAGCTGTTGCTAGTGGCGTCAGTAATACTGGGTGACTCAGAATGGGGCAGCTTCCTATATACTGCTAATATTGGCATATAAACATCTCCTTTGCCCTAAAAGGCTTGTGTCTTTTTCATTATCAGGGACTCTAGGCACCAAAGTATACTGTGTCAACACAGCTAAGGGGATACATGTTTTCAATACAAATACTACCCAAACATTGTGGAAGCCGAAATGGAATAGAAACACAAAATTGCACTGCATACTGATCTGGGACAACAGAAACGTAGATCAACAAGTGAGACCTGCAACAAAATGTAGCGGTCTGGAATCCTCCTATTCATGATGAAAGCAACCGCACTCCCACCCCATCCCAGTCTGTCAGCATTTTGCAGCCACTCAGCCCACTTACTCTTGGATTGATTCTGTATCCATATTTTATTTATTTTGTCAGTATATGTTAACTTTTTCTACACATTTCCTAACATAATTGGAGACATCTTTGTTTGATGGAAAGTCTGTGGATACAATGGAAATAGCCTGACATCAAAATACTTTCATTCTGCACTTCCATTGAAGTGATTTGCTGCTTCCTGTAAGTATTACTAGTCAAAATCATATGACTACCAACAGCTGCTCTGTATGATAACCAGAAAGGGGAACTTTTAAAAAATAATTGCTACTAGTTGTGCCGTTTCCTTTTTTTACATATGAAGATTAAAACTGAAATACCAATTTGTCTATATTCACAGCAGCATCACAAGGCATAAGAAGCAGATTCATTCTTCTTCAAACCAGAGCTTTAATCCAATTAACAGTTAATAATGGGTAAATTTTCAGCAGCCCCAACCACACATACCCAGAAACCCTACTGAAACTGAATGGGGTGGGGGAGCCAGATCAGTCCATGGCAGCAGCCAGATTTGAACCAAAGCCTTCCTGGTTCATAGCTCAGCCTCTTCGCCATTAACAGGAGTGGACAACTATAATCTTGCATTCCTAAAACATCTGGAGGGCTGGTGCTCTACGCTATGCTATTTCACAACATGACATATACATTGAGATATTAAAACATGCCATAATACATGATGTCTGTGTGACCAAACAGCTCTTTCTCATTCAAGTTCCACACCTATGGTATTTAAAGTTCTTGACTTTGCCTTACTCGTTTGCCACTTATCAAACATCATTTACAGCAGTAACAAACACAACCACTGTGTTGTCACAAAACAAATTCTAAATTCACAACCAAGGTGACATCTTTATATGCTAGCAAAAAGGCACAAAAAGTGCGTGGAGGCACAAAAAAGGGCAAATTTTCTGAAACATTGCCCCTTCATCAAGTGAGAAATTAAAATTAAGCAACATGGGGGTGGGGAGTTTGAGAGAAAGGGCTACCTTAGGAGCTTGGTGGCTGCCTCTTGTTCCAGGGTAGGATGTAAGAGGGATGCTACAGATGAAGAAACTGGCTTTATCTGGTGATACAGTGATGACAGATTCCATGTAGAGGTGGTCCATATCTTTACTGAGAACTGGAAATTTAGAAATGTTGGTCCTCCATCTTAAACAATATACAGTAGGTCTCCCAGCACAAGAGGCTCCTTGGCTGATGGAAAGCAGAGAGCCACCAGACAGTCTTTCCTGTGTCCATAATGGCATTAATAATCAATTATGGATTGAGTAAAGAAAGTCTGTGTAGTTTGATTATGTCCAGTCTTTGGCAGAATAAAATCCTTTGGTGGGCCCCACTGGTATAGGGTTAAATTAGGTACGTATATGGAAAGCATAAACAAAAGCAGTGAAACGTATTACACTCGTTCTCTATAGTAATGCCTAAATATGTACCATGAACCTGTATAAATACATCTTTATCTAGTAAGGAAATATTGCATAATTAGCAGTATTTTTATAATAACAACCCATTGCTAGATATGTATGTTTGGGACCGACCTTGGAAATTAATTTATAGCTTTCACATTAATTCAAGGAAAAAGCCACAAGTGATTTATATTGAACTGAAAAGGAACTTTCCTCTGACCTTTTCTTTAAAAATAAAAGATCCATCTGTTTGCTTGTTTCTTTGAATTCATAGTTCCTCTGTCAGTGGTAACACGGGCATGCATGTGCACTTTAGGCTCTTTTTTGTCAGAACCAATCTCTTCAACCGGCTGTGTTGTTCAAGCATGATTTCATTGCACAAAAATAAAACAGGTAACTAGTTTCTTTTCTCAAGAACAGAAAATATGAAAAATGTACATGTATTTTTTGTTTACCATTTTATCCAACTTGCATTAGCTCTTTTGCAAAAAGGATAATTTTCTGAAATGTAATACTCCCAATTAAAATGGTAAGCCAGTTTAAGAGCCAAAGCTATACATTCAAAATAATGTAAGTTATGATAGATGAGCTAAATGGTAGAGCTCTCTAACCTTCTGTGAACAAGTGTTCAGTCTACTGTAACACTGTGTTAAATTAGTTTTATGCTGCAATCCTATGTCCACTTACCTGAAGTAAGACTACTTGAATTTAAGGCTCAGCAAGATGCCTTTGTAAGTGGCTAGCCTAATGAGGAACTACTATTGGAATCTATGCTATCATTGGAGGTGCCTGAAAACCGAACACCTCATATCAAAGTATTTATGGCAATTGGTTAAAGAAGGTATTCATATTCTAAGTAGAAGTTAATCCTCAAAAGTGAAACAATCTAATACTAAACAATCTCAACAGACTTCTATAAATTGAACTTCCATAGTCTTGGCAACAACGCATAAAGGACACATTACAAAATATTAATTGGTTTTATGCAGATTTCTGGAGTGTGCAATTTCATCAAGGTTGGCCAGAAAGCATGCCATGGTATGTGAGAATAATGAAAGAAAAGACGGATCTATCCTATACCCTGGCAAACATTTTATTAACTGCTCACAAGTACTCCAAATCAGATGGATGCATCTAGAACTCTGAATTACAAAAATTAGGCAATCTAAATATGGGAACTTGATTATGTATTAAATATATTTTGTGCTTTCCCACTAAAAATAGTGTTCAATATTTGTTTTACCTTCACATAGCAAGGTAAGCACAACATTCCAATTGCCTAGGACAGATAAAATGACAGCTTTAAGGAATAATGATAGTTTTACTACCTGAGTAACGCTGACCCGCTATGTGGAACTTTGTAGCACAGTGATTAAACTGCAGTAAAGACTCTGCTCACAACCTGATTTCAATTCTGAAACGCTCAGGTAGCTGGCTCAAGGTTGACTCAGCCTTCCATCCTTCTGAGGTCAGTAAATTGAGTACCCAGCTTGCTGGGCAATGTGTAGCCTTCATAATTAAATTTCAAACGGCCTAGAGAGCTATGAGGCAGTATATAAGCAGCACACTTTGCTTTGGGTAAAGCATGCTATTGCAGTCGAGTTCCTGATCTACAGAATATCATTCACATCACCTCTCTCTCTCTCTCATATATTCTGTCTCTACCACCCTCCTAAAAGCATAATAATTGCTGAGGAAATGTAGACATCTGTGCATTCAGCTGGGTACCCTGAGTAATTAGCACTTAATTTAATTTCTCTCAGTATTCACTATAAACTTGAAACACTTAGCTGCAATTAATACATCCAAGACAAAGGGTTAGCAGTAGCAGTTTCTTGTTGCTGCATGTTATGACCAGAAAGTAAAAGAGGAAAGAAATAAAATCATTGCTAGTCTCAGACGTTTCCCATCTGGAAACTTTTGAGTCTTTTTCAGTGACTGTCTGCTATTAAGAACAGGAAAAGGTGTCCACATTTGCACCAATGTTATTTTAAAGCGAAACTAGATCTGATACCATCTACATGATTAGCAATTGTGTGAGTAGACTTTAAAAAAAAGTAAACAGCCAACTTGGGCGAGAGATCCAGACCAGAGCCTGACAAAAATGCTGCAGTTCAGACCCATCTGGAAATATCATCTGGAATGCTATCGTCTTGTTAACAGTGGTCTTAAATATCTTCACAGGTTTGCTACTAATGAGAGAAGCCTTACTCCCCCCCCCCCCCGTCCCCTGAAACACCAGATAGAAAGACAGGATAGATGGCATGGATTCCTAGTCCATGTATTTATTTGTTTGGAACTTAAACATGGCCCTTCAGCTTCCCTGCAAGTACACACACTTCACAGCATAGTTCTCAGCAAACAGTCCTCCTCAGGTATTCTTTCTCTTCCCTCGCTCAAAATAAGATTTACTTCCTTCTGCCTATGCCGAATCCAGCCACTCCAAAGGACATTAGCCTTCAGAGTCCCTAATAGGTAAAACGATTCCACATAAGTTAATGAAAGGATTTTCACTCCATGAAAGCTTAAAGGCTTTCATGGAGATTTTGAGAATGCAGTGGTCTAATAAAATATTACTGAGCTTTTCTGGATTTTGTACAAAGATCACATCAACTTCTTTCCTTTTTTTGTCTGCTCATGAAGACCTCCCCCATTACCATTATTGGAGAGAAAAAGGTTTATGCCACCATGTGTTTTTGCAGAAAAAATGAATTCTGCCTCCAGAATTCCACAAAGACAAGATTAAGGCATTGCCTATGAAGAAAGGTGGCAGACAAGCCTTCTCAGGGACTGGACCTAAGTAACTAGGGCCCAACTTGCCATAGTACACCACCCTCCACCCTTTTCCCTCCAGCTTTACAAAAGCTGGTAACAGCAACAATTAAAGCTTTTCCTCAGCTTTCTCCTCATAATAAAAGCAAAAGCAGGAAACGACCGCAAACACCATCTACAAAAGCAAGTTTGTTCCTCTAGACTAGAGACAAGTTCCTTCACTGTTACTGATTCCATGTACTAGGAATTTACACACACCCAATACATCCACATACATTTGGACTTCGCAGAAGCAAAAGACTAGGTGCAACATTCCCATGATCTGGGTATCATCCTTCCACTGTTTTCCTTCTCCTGGAAAGGTCGGGCACCCCCTTGTGCCCGGGTATGACCTTCTGGATGTTTTGGAATCCAATTCGAATCACACCAACCAAGAGCCTATTGGCTGGGGCGCAGGGACTCTGAGGCCTCATAGATGGCTTGGACTACAACTCCCATCAGAGATGCTGGCCGGCGCAGCTGGGGCTTATAGTCTAAGAAAGCATTATCCTGACACTAGTTGTACCCACTTCTAAAGGAGCACTTTCCACTGAACGCAAAAGGGCCTTGCTTCTGAGTAAACACGTGCATGACTGCACTAATGCCGGCCGAGAGAGAACGACGCGACGTGCAGGGTTTGGGTTCTGGTTTCCTCTTATCTCGCTACCGCGTCCTTCTTCGCGGGGAACTCTGCCCTAAAGCAAGGACTGCGGTGGCCAACCAGGAGAAAACGCAACACAAGGGCTCCTCCGCCACACCTAATTAGATTAACACCCTCGGCTTCGTGGTCACAAACACGATATAACCACCCCGCCCTGCATTTTGTTAAGCCTTCTGTGACGCCCAGTCGTCCGCGATCCCTCGGTTCAGCTTTCCTTTAAGCCGACGTCTCTTCCAAGGCTGCAAAAGCAGGAATGCGCCTGCGCCGAGCAATTCTCCTTCCGCCTTCGTACCGCCCGCCGTATCTCTATGATTCCCCCAGCTTCGAGTCTATGAACCAGCGGGAGGTTCCTTCGCGTGCTCTACAACTGGGCATGCTCCAAACCTTCTCACCCCCTCCTCTCTCTCTGCGACCCCCGCCCCTCCGTTACCTCACGATCTTTCTGTCGCGCCCCCCCCCCCCACGGCCGCCAAAGTAGCGCATGCGCACATTTACCAAAAAACGCCGGGGCAAGGGAGTTTGATAGAGAAAAGAGGAGGGGGAGAGAGGTTGCCGGGTGAACAGGGATACGTCACTGTTTTATTGATCTCCCCATGGTTCGATTGATGGAGCTGTCGGCCCGCTCCTGGGGCTCGAGAGAAACAGGCAGGCAGTAGAAAGCGGCTGTTTTTGGGGAGGGGGGGGAGAGGAGAGAGGCGCGCGGGGGGCTCGCGAGGGCACCCCCCCCCCACACACACACACACACGTTTCACGTCGGGAGAGGACGTTGCCTCTGCCTTTGAGGGGGCGGCGCTTTGGAGGAAGCCCCACCCCACCCTGTGCAGCCGTCACCACCACCGCCTCCTCCTCCTCCTCCTGCTGTGGGGCTAATCAGCGGCCGAAGGGCTCCGGGTGCCTCAGCCGCGGGTGGTTTGGCTGGTCGGCCTGGAGGAGCGAGGGGGGGGGGGGCCGAGGAAGAGCCCCCACGTCCGCCCGGCCATGAACCTGCACCAAGTGCTGACGGGGGCTGTCAACCCCGGGGACAACTGCTTCTCCGTGGGGAACGTCGGCGGGCATCCCTTCACGGTGAGTCTTCCCGCCGGCTCCTGGCCGCCTGCGCTCTCCTCCCTCAGCCTTGGGCCCTCTCCCCGGTGTCTCGCCCGCCTCCCGCGCCCTTTGGGTCTCCTCCTTCTCGCCTCCCGGTGGCTCTGTAACCCCCCCCCCCTCCCCGGGCCGTGCCTTAGTCTCGGCGGGCGGGCAGAGCTGGCGTCAGGGCTGGGCGAGGCAGGGGATCGGGGAGGTGGAGGTGGAACGGGCGGAGCAGGTGCCTTCTTGCCACCCTCCGTTCGCCAGCGGAGCGCTTGTTGATGATGCTGGAAGCGGGGCGTGCAGGAGGTCGGGCCCCGGTCCTGGCCTCCAAGGGAAAGCAGGGCTTGTTTTGAAGTTTTCCGCCCGTGCTGCTTCGCTTCCTCCTCTTCCTCTTCCAGTCTTCGTTTTCTACTGCCGCGGCTGCCTGCTGTGTTGCAATAAAACACCCATAAACTGATGGTCGGCACCGGACCTTCATTGATTTCAGAGAAGGAGGACACTGGTGCTCAAGCTTGAGTTTCCGAGATCTTAGAATGGCAGAGCTGGAAGGGACCTCGTGGGTCATCCAGTCAGTCCAGCAGGGCACCGTCAGGAGGGCTCAGTGGGGAATTGAACTCTCAGCCGAAACCACTGAGCTATCCAGCAGTTAATCCTAGAAAGGTTTCCTTTACATGCCCAGAGGCATCTCTCCCCCCCCCCCTCCTTTTTTTTTGTCTCCTGTGGGACAATACTTATTTTAGGCCTGACCACTCAAAACATTTCCAGTTCTGGCCTGCATATCAAGAGAGATGAAGGATCATATTTGTTTATTTGCTTCATCACCTGCTGCTACCTCAAGGGTATAATAGGACTCTCTCCACTCAAGGGAAACACATGGGGTCTTCCTTTCTCTCCTACTTGTTTCTAAGGCTGACTGGCTAGGCTATTACTCCAGGTACAGCTGTGCTCATGAAGTAAGACAAAGTGCATGAAAGTCAGGTTCATGTGATTTCTTGCAGTTTAGCGCTTGTACAATCAGTTCTCAAAATATTCCATTGTTGTGCAGTTGTTCTGACAAAGTATGTGATTCATAGGGCAACCAGGACAAAAGATCAACCTGGAAACAGCTTTGGGGAATATAATTTATTGAGATACGATTTCTGTTACATAAAATGAACTTTCAAGCTTGCCTAGAGAATTCCCAAATAATTCTTTATGCCTTTGATAGCAAGGTGTCCATTTCACTGTAATACATGAACCCCAGCATTTTGTTAACCCAGTATGACATAATGTGCAAGAAAACTAGTCTGTGCCTTCTAATTTGCAGTATATCTTTCACAGTTTTTATTGTTGTGAGCTGCCTTTGATCTCGTATGGGGAGAAAGGTGGCAAATAAATAAATAGTTATCATGGCTTGTGCCACAATATATACCTATTTAGCCAGAACCACGTTCATGAGGACAGTCCTTTAATTTGTTTAATTTGCATTTTGGGACAATTATCAGTGAAGAAGTACAGCAGAAATTTCAAAGTTGCAGAAATGGCTTAAAAATGAAAGGCCTGTGGTGAAATTTTTAGCTAAAATGTCAGACCAGTGTTCAGTCATGAGCTGATGGTAGAGATTTTCTCTCTGATACATATTTTGTTGTAATTTTGTTGAAATTATTTAACTTACCCTTAAAATCATTTTGTATACCACCACTCTATTGAAGATCTGCAGCTGACCTACTGAATTCTTTTTAGAGTATCTGATCATGCAAGATGTTTCTGACATATAGGCAGCAGTGACAGTAGAAAGGAAAAAATGGGAAGGGGAGATAGAGACCCTTACTGATCTTCTGCATAGTACTTCATATGCTATGGGCTAAATGCAGTTAGACAAACTGAGTCAGTGGGATTTACCTGAATCTTAACTAATTTCATTTATTCAGCTTGCATTGTGTAGCTTAGATGAAGAAGTGAATTTGGCCCAAAGCATTATACTGATATATGGGCCACAGAAAGACAGTCTAACATGCAAGAGATTAAGAAAAGGTGCACACGCTAAGTCATTTAGCTTAGTTGGACTGGCAGTATTTATCTGAATCTGCCCCTCCGTATATGTAAATGGAGGTGTTAGGAACTGAACCTGGGATTTTGTACATGCACAATGCTCTGAACCCTCCATTGATTTTCCATCGTGATGTTATCTAGTTTATCAGATACAAAGTGTTATCTTTGTATCAGAAGCACCATATTACAATTAATAAATATTTCACATACCGTGTTTCCCCGAAAATAAGACAGGGTCTTATATTAATTTTTGCTCCAAAAAACGCATTAGGGCTTATTTTCAGGGGATGTTTTATTTTATAGTCATGTCATCTTCTGGTTGCTGCACAATGCTGCACAATGGTGGAGGGCGGGGTTTCACATAACTAGAGCTTATTTTTTGGGTAGGGCTTATATTACGAGCATCCTGAAAAAATCATACTAGGGCTTATTTTCAGGTTAGGTCTTATTTTCGGGGAAACAGGGTAGTTCTTGCCCAGTATTGGAAACATAAAGAGACTTTCAGGTAGCTAACATCAGATCTTCCATAGTACTGTACATGCTGAGGGTCATAGAGTACATTGACATAGGTGTGAAGTTGCCTGTTTTTCTCCACACTCACACAGAATTGTGGTGGTGCAAAAACTCCCATTTTCCTAGGCTCTCCTTGGTTCTGTGCACTCCAGTCCATAACCTATTAAGTGACTTCCAAGTAATCCAGTTCATCTTGTGACCAGGGGCTAGACTTTTCTAAGGTTCCATCACTTTTAAGAAGTGGGTTGTGCACAATTATTATGATTAGTTCTTCTTTGTCAGAGTGTGTCTCCTCAGTGTCATCTGTCCGACCTGCTAGATCCTCCCAGGCTATGCTTCTCTGGCTTGCCACTCCGAAGGAGACCTGGAAGTCATCTATGAGAGGTTGGGTCTTATTCATGGTGGTAACAACTCTGTGGAACCAGCTCCTGGTGGAGCTTTATGTGGGCCCCTCTCTGTTAATGTTTAAAACACTGCTTTTCATGGAGGCTTTTCACAGTGACCCTGCTTGGCTTCACACCTCTTGTTGTGCTGTCACAGAGATAACTTGCCATTTGGTGCCATTTGTTTTTATCTTTCTGAATGATTTTATCGATTTATTGTTTATTTATATTTTTATAGTTATATGTTTATTTTCCCATGTTGTAAATGCTGAGAATTGTGCATCACACTAATGGGGTGGTATATTAAAGGAAGGAAGGAATCCTGGCTTTCTCTCTTCTGTTCGTTCAACATTTACAGATGCTCTGAAAAACCTTTTCCTTGATTTCAGTCTGGGAGGGATTGAATGGTAGCCAAACAGTGGATGTAGATTTGATGTTGGTGCTTTAGGTCTTTCACTATTAGCTGCTACATTTCTGTGTATGTCATTAGTGTAATGCCTGCTATGTAGTTAATTTTACTAATAGAGGTTAGCTTCAGAGATCCAGTCATGATTCTATAACTTAGAATGCTCCGTCTACCAATTTTGCATGGGCAGAAGTACACCACACTGGCCTGGAGTATTTGCCTGCAGAATAGCATAGGACTGAAGTTGTGGTTATTAGTTTTTGTATGTACATACCCCAGCTGGTTTCAGATAGCCTTTGAAGAATATTATTCTGTGCAGGGACCTTTTGTGCAGTATTTTGGCAGTGTTCCTTATACATCAGCATAGAGTGCTTATTTCTCAGATGAAAGGCACATACTTGAGTCTTAGGAGGATGGGGTTTAAATTGGTTTCTATCATATTATGTACCAAGTTCTTCTAATTCGTCTGTTAGGAGATGTTCCACTATCTGAAAACTTCCCAACTAATGGACTGGTTGAGGGAGTGGTTGGTCATTGCTGTAGATGTTAAGCAAATTTGGACCCAGCACACTTCCCTGGGGTAGACCATTCTTTTAATTCCATTAGCTGCTGTTCTTGAAAATTAAGGAAAAATCTGCTATTTTGCAGAAGAGTTTCTATTCATTTAGGTAGCTTACAATTCTTTTACTAATTAATACTTCTCTTGATACCTAATATGGTGCAGTGATGGGCTAGGACTCAGGAAGCCTAGTTTGAATACACTTTCAGCCATGGAGTAAAACTGGTAAAACCATTTGTTAAATATCTCACTTAACTGAAAAGTGAGATATTTAGGCTACAAGTTGGTTCCGACTTGACAGCATATAACATAATAAACACTCTTGGAAGTAACATTGGATGATTATTGTCTAGTAAAATTCTAGTTGTTCAAAGTTGGGTTCTTAGTTTTAGAAAGGAACAAATGAACATAAGCATTATTTGCTAAATAATTCAAAAACATGATAATGTAGGCAGAAACTTTTTGCTAGTGTGAAGTGATTACATCAAAAATAGCTTTGGACGTTTTATACCTTAGAGGTGACCTGGATGTTTTTTTTTTCTTTGTTTGGATGAATGTTCACTTGTATTGTATACATTTGTGTTTGTGTGTATGCTGTACCGTCATGTTGGAACTGACTTATAGCGACCCTAATAGAACTTTCAAGACAAGTGAAATATTTAAGGAGTGGTCTTGCCAGAGGGACGTGGTGGCGCTGTGGGTTAAACTGCAGAAGCCTCTGTGCTGCAGGGTCAGAAGACCAGCAGTCGTAAGATCGAATCCACGCGACGGAGTGAGCTCCCGTCGCTTGTCCCAGCTCCTGCCAACCTAGCAGTTCGAAAGCATGCAAATGCAAGTAGATAAATAGGTACCACCTCGGTGGGAAGGTAACAGCGTTCCGTGTCTAGTCGCGCTGGCCACGTGACCACGGAAACTGTCTTCGGACAAAACGCTGGCTCTATGGCTTGGAAACGGGGATGAGCACAGCCCCCTAGAGTCGGACACGACTGGACAATTGTCAAGGGGAACCTTTACCTTTACTTTACCTTGCCAGTTCCACTCTCCCACTGAGTTTCATGTCCAAGTGGAGATTCTGTCACTCTATCCACTGCACCACACTGGGAATCATATACATGTACTTTATCTATTTACTTTGTTTCTGTTCTGCCTTTCTCCCAAAGAGTCAAAAAGTGGGTCTTTTTTCCTGGTGTTTTCCATTTCAAGAACTTCCTAAAGGTAGACACAATTACAGTGAGGATTAGGAATGCAATGTCTTAGAGTTCTGCTAACATGGTAGGAGCAATCCTATTGCGGTAATTCCCTCCTTAAATAAAATGTCATTTTGTCAAAAGAGTTAACAGTATCTTTGGTTAAAATAGAGTAGTCAGCCATAATTTAATTTGAAAATGCCTGGACAATATAGTTCTAATATTGTGACATGTGCATTGATTTGTCTCTCCAGCAAAAGATCTGAATATATTATATTTAATATTTTCAATGATAGACAGTTTGATTGGATTAGATCTAGAATTTGCATTTTGCTTGTGGGAGAACTTTTTCATTCTCATGCCCTGGAAACTCTTCTTCCAGGAGAGGAAGAGGACTCTCCAGAATAGTGTAGGAAATGGCCACTGCAGGAAGACAATGCAGCTGGTAAAAATTGCCTACCCCTGCCCCTCTTGTTCTAGAAAGTGTTCGGCTTGTATTTCTGTTCATAAAAAGCTGTCACAAGCTGAAGCAAGCAAGATGAGATGCATCACTTTTTTGTTTAATATATTTTTATGCAGCTTCAAGGTCTTTTATATTTAGGGCCATCTAATTCAAGGCCATATTATATAGGTTAAGGAGTAGACGCCAGTTCATTTAATAAAATATACTTATTAGTAAACCAGGGTGGGTAAAAATCAGTTATTTTTTAAATTAAAAAATCTGTTTAAGTCATGGTTTAAATCATGATTTAAAGAAAAAAATGTGTTTTTTATTTAAATCGTAAAAATACAATTTTTAAAATTTAAATTGTGATTTAAATTGATTTGATTTAAAACAAATCCACCTTGGAGTAAACACAGTTGTGATCAGACCGCACAACTGTGTTTTGCAGTCTCTGTTCCACTTTAGGACTATCAAATCTTCAAATATACCCAGCATCTCTCCTCACAATTTTTTTTCTTTAAGATTTAACCTGAAGAATAGTTGTAGTGAGTTCAAATGATTGCACATTATTTTATGGTATGTATTTTAATTTTTCCTGGTGAGCATTTTATGGCTTTTTCCTCTGATGGACTAACATGACTAATAATAATAATCTTGGGACTGTGCAACTTGCCTACAGCCACACAGGCTGGCTCTTCTGGGGTACACAGTGGAATTGAACTCCCAGCCTCTGACTCCACTGCTGGAAACCTAACTCACTGAGCTATTCAACCAGCCAACGTGAATATGTGCATGTTTTAATTGACTTGCAGAATTGGCATCATATTTAAATTTGTCTGCACCAGAGTCAATATTTTATAAGAATATTATGAGGTTCATGCAGAAGAACGAGTAAGAGCGCTTTTTGATGACTGTGTTATCTACTCACAATTATAGCAAAGGGGCTTAAAAGGAACATGTTGCTTTGTGAATTTTGCCTACTTAAGACCCTCAACAGGTAATAAAATTTGAGATAACAATTAGCAATAAATATATGTATGTTGAGAAGTTCAACTCTCTTGGGTCTCTGCTATGAAAGGATGGAAGATATTTGACCTTTTAGGTGTTGTAGGACTGCACCCCCCATCATCCCAACTTTGGCTATATTGTATAGGAATGATGGGAATTGCATGCAACAACATCTGAAAGACCACGCATTTCCTAGACCTGCTGTACAGGGAGATTTCAGCATATGAGAAGGAGGAAAGGATTTTTTCCTTTCACTGCTTAAACAGACAACACTTATGCCTATTATACAGACCAAACCATGCTTAACTTCTAAGATCTGATGGGATATGATGTATTAGGGTGGTGTGGCAACAAGCTGATTTGATGTAGAAACCTCTGTTTTATCTGTTCATAAAGTTATCATGAGGCTAGGCATCACTTAGAACTGGATAGCTCAGTGGTTTAGGTCTCTGGCTGTGGAGTCAGAGGTTGGGAGTTCAATTCTCCACTGGGCCTCCTTGACAGGGGCTAGACTCTATGATCCATAGGGTCCCTTCTAGCTCTGCAGTTCTAAGATCATCACCATCATCACTATTATCTGTGGATGGAGCAGAAGTGCCATAAACAGCTAGCCGTGATTTTTGGAATTCTTGAATTTTTATTGCAACATACACAGAGAAGTGGTGCCTAGATTGATGAAGGCCTGTATGGGCAAAAAGCTAGCATTTGTTTGTGATTTTTTAGTGGTCTAATAAAGATATAATTCTTACATTTGGATTGTTTACAAAGTCCACACAGCTTTTTTCTCCTTTTGTTGCAATCTTTATTGTCTTCTTTCTGTGGAATTGGAAGGTATTGTTGAACATTTAGACTGCAATCCATTGTTTTGTATTCCATTTTTGCTGAAATATTCTTGTTATTATGATTTTGATAGATTCAGTTTTTGTAGCTTCCAGTTGTGCCCATCCATTCCTGGTGACTTATTTTCTTCCAATTGCATTGCGAGTGGCTTTCATTTCACTTTCTATAATTGCAGATTCCTTATCACCAATTTCTGTTTCAAAGGACTGTATCATCCTTGCATCTCTTTAGTTCTTCAGTATATTATTTCTATCTTTATTTTATTTTGATCAGATATTCTATTGTTGTTAACGGCTTTGTTGAGGGAAGAGCTAAAATCTGCTTCATAGTCATTGAAGTCAGGTGTGTTCTATGAAATCCAATGTTTGACATGGGCTTAATTTTGATAAGATTATAAGATTATATAACTTCGATAAGATTATACCGAATTTGTTAATTTTCTCATGTCACTTTAGTTATTAACTTTTTTCCCCGGTATTACTTTTAAAGTGATTCTTATAGTAGAACCTCAACGCTCATGGTGTTCTTGATAGAAGAGTGAATTATCAAGATGACATATTTCATTAGTTTTTGTCCAAAAAAAATTGATGACAGAGATGTGTACTATGTGTTGTAATTATTATTTACTAAAATATACTTTTTATTGTGTTACCAAAAGAAAAAAGGCACACATTTATTTAAATTCTAACTTCTTCTTCCAGGCATATGCATCAGGATGTGATATTGTGATACTGGGGACAGATTTCGAAAGATTACAAATAATTCCTGGAGCAAAACATGGAAATATACAAGTGGGATGTGTAGATTGCTCTATGCAGCAAGGAAAAGTAAGTAATAATGGCACTTCTATTGATTTTTTTCATTTCACTTGTAATATGTATTTTGCAGTAGAACATTCTATATTAAGAATAACAATTCTGAAAATATTTCAACTTGTATGCCATTCACAAGGATCAGTATACAAGCAGATAAGGTAAAATCTTGCTTTTTCCACTCCTAGAACGTATTTGTTTTTACCGTCCTGTCCTGCATCGTACAAATAGTCCTGTCTTCCTCCTATCAAAAGATATCTCCTTGGCAGTTGGGATCTGTGGGACACTAGTTGATAGAAAGTGTCTGATACAGTTTAGGTATACCATCTTGCATCCTAATATTCAAACATATTCAGGGCATTTTCTGTGGAGTTTTTTTTTTAAGCCATGTGATCCTGAGTAGTCACACAGAGCAGGATCTACAGTTAGTCACACAGAACAGGATCTACAGTTAGACATGTAGAACTACCAGCCCTGTCACACTAAGAACTCTATCTCCCTCTACTGTTTGTCCATATTCTGTCCTCAGTAATCTCTTCCTGATCTGTACCAGAGTACAAATTAAACATCAAGAAAATCAAATGTGGTGACACACCTGGTTACTTTAGAATGATCCATCAGGTGAAATTGGATCCAGTTGACTGTTGTTGTTTTTTGGCATAGTATGCCACTAACTTTAATCTCAGCCAATGTTCTTCTAGCAAAGAGAGATACCAAATGCTTCAACAAAAGGTAGTGAAGGATTCTTATTGTCTATAAAATTTGAAAAATACAATTAACAGTATATCCCCTGAAGTGAAATTTGATACCAACATATCTCTGGCTGGTTTTGCAAAATTGTAGCTGCCATCTTAGGACTTCACATTAACTACAGATCTTGAAGCATCATCACCGGGCCAGGATGATTTTTGGACATTTCTGTCCTCGCCTGGCAACCTCTGACATGCCCAGCATAAAGAAGAGTTTTTCAGGAAGCAAGGGCTCATCTGTTTGATATTTTAGTGGTATAATAAAGATACCAAGCATCCTTGTTTTTGTATTATATATGTCATGTTTTCTCATTTTATGTAGAGAGGGAGTTCAAGCTATTTTTGTAAAGAGTATTTTTTTCAATTAACATTCATGATGGTTGATGAGGTTAGATATGGGGAGAAAACAACCTATGCACGGGACAATTCTGTTTTCTTGCTTTTCACTATTTTCTACTCTATGCTGATTTCATCCATATCCTCTCAAAAACAGTAGCACCAAAGTGGGGGGAAGGAAAAGTAAAAAGACTATCACTGGTAGATTAAGTGTAAATATTTGTTTGATGCATAATAATGTTACTTATTAATTTACACCTGGGATGGAAAATGGGGGGGGGGGTCCAGATGTTTTTGGGCTGCAACTCCAGTTTGTAGTCAGCTATTGATGAGAAATGTTGAGAGTTGCAGTTGACTATTTTGGAGGCCTACTTACTGCTTAGCCATGTTTTAGATAGAGATGATTCCAATAACGTAGTGGCTGAACGTTGCTTAATGTAGCAAGTTGCATTTAGATTAGACCCATTTGGAGGACCTGACTCTCCAGATCCCCACTGATTGATTCAGTGGGCCTACTGTGGTGGAATTTACTATGCTAAGCAACAGGATTCCAACCAATGCATAGTTCTACATTGGTTTGGGTTAGATACTAACTGTGTGGGTAATCTTCTTATAGTGAAATTATTTAATATTAACTATGTTATTATTTAAGAAAAATGTAAAAAATTTAAAAATCTGATATAAGCTTTAAAAATGTAATAATGTTTTTAATTACTTATTTCTGTCCACCATGAGGGAAATAGATAATACTAGAGTGTGCTTTGTCTGCATAAGGAATTTTATTAGCTATCATGGTAAGCTTTTAAAATTTCTTCCAGGATAATTCTTCATTTTCTATAGGAGTGTATACTGTTCAAGTTTTTTTAAATAGCAGCACACAATGTCTTTATGGCTGCTTACTTCCTTTAGTACTCTAGATTCTGTAAATCTAACAAAATTCTAGTTGGCATATTTAGTTCATGCTGATACTTTAGTCTGGTGGTTTGTTTTTGTACCCATTTCTCATATTGCTTGGGTTTATATCTGACTGCATTTATCTAAGGCCTCTGCACAAAAATAGCATTATATAAAGATTTTTGGACTATATCTTTTTTAAATTAAGAATTTTCCATGAAAATAATTTATGTACTAAGATTGGTCAGGCAACCTGCAGCTGTCCTGTGTTAGCTAAGAGTGTAGTGGTGCAGAGCAGGACATTCAGCAAAATGGCACCCGTATCTTATGTCTGACATGGTTTGACAGTTCTTATTTTTAGGCACTTATTGAAGACATAGCTATCTTTCTAAGCCTTCCAGGTATAGTTCAGCCTACCAAATGTTTCACTGTTATGGATGAAAGAGGTAGTGTATGCTTGTTATATGAAAAACCAGTGTAGCTTGGTGAGTTGGAGCATCTGGCTATGGGGCTGCCCGCCAGAAGTTTGAATCCTGACTGTGCCTTCTGGGGAAGGAGTCAGCTGAGATCACCTAGAGCAGTGATTGTAAACCTATGGCACGCGTGCCACACCTGGCACGCAGATCCCTTTCTGCAGGCACGCGAACCATAAGTCGCTGAATCGCTATTCCCCCCCCCCCCCCACACACAGCCAAACCTCAGGAGGAGGCAGCAGCTGCGGTGCTGGCGCTTCGACAGGCGGCGGGCCAGGATCCGGAGCAGCTGGTGCTGGCAGCAGATCCAGAGGGGGGTCTCGAGGCACCTCTGTGCCCGGGATTCCCCCTTCCGCCGCCACTTCCGGTTCCGCTGCCACTGCCGCCGCCCACCAGTTTTTTTTGTTTTTTGTTTCCAGTTTGGGCACTTGGGCCCAAAAAGTTTCGTCGCCACTGACCTAGAGGAAGTTAGCCATGCTGTCCTATGTGCCCTGCCTTCCATATAGCTTTGGGCAAGCACTCTGGCTGCCTTGCATTGGCTGCCCATTCGCTTCCGCATTGACTTCAAAGTGTTGATGATGACGTATAAAGCCCTAAACAGTTTAGGACCTCAATACCTGGCAGATCGCCTTCTCCCACCTAGATCTACCCAAATCACTCGCCATAGCCAGGAGGGATGGTTGAGGGGCCTAACGCTGAGAGAGGCCCGGAGAGAAAGAACAAGAAACCAGGCCTTCTCGGCAGTGGCCCCTCGGCTCTGGAATAACCTCCCATCAGTGATCCGCCTGGCTCCCTCGCTAGGTGTTTTTAAGAGCCAATTAAAAACTTGGCTCTTCAGGCAAGCCTTCCCTCCTGTCAATACTTGACTTTATTCTTATTCTTATTATAATTTTCTGTTCTCCCATCTTGAGCATTACTAATCACTATTGTTTTGAATTGTTTTTAACTGTTTTAGTTTATAATGTTTAATGGAACCCGCCTGGAGTAGACTTTGTCTAAAAGGGCGGGATAGAAATCGAATAAATAAATAAATAAAATAAATAAATATGTTATCAAAACACAACCAGGAGGAATGACTAAAGCCATTTCCTTAACAATTCAGTATTATTATTGTTGTTGGTGATGTTGTTATATTGAATTTCTTATTTTTCAGCTTTGCTGGTACATAGGAGTGGACCAAAGGGTCAAATTTGAAAATTAGAAGTTGAGTCCTAAACATATGTGGGAGATATACGATGTTTGCTAAATCACTGATTTTTTATTTCTTTAAGCAAATTAGTAGCTATTGGCAATTATTTTAAATTGGTAACCAAAGATTTTGGAATGACTCCAGTTGCTGAAATTAGTACTGGGAAGGCGATGATCTCATCATGTCTTCTGTGTTTTTAATTTCTTGCCTTAATGTTTGCTGCTTTGCAATTTTGGTTCTTTCTGTACTTTTGAGATTGCTTGTTTAGGGAACTCCAATTTCTATGAGATTTGTTTATAATCCAGAAGTATTATATCCATTTTATTAGAATCAACTGTTTTATCCATGGTAATTTGCCCACCCCAGTGGAGTATTGTAGTTTCATTTTCTAAAACTGGAGGTGGCTGCAATTTATAATATGGAAGAAATGTGAGTAATCCATAACATTTAGCCACCTGCTGAAAAAATGATTTTTGCAACTTGGTTATGCCGGCACATATAATTTGTTGATGCTAGCATAGGGCATTGTGCCATGACACTATGATTTTTTTCTTTAGATTTCTGAGTGATACATGTGTACATGTAAGTAATGTGTACATGTATGTGAGGTGAAGAACCAACTCGCCCAGGATCAGGAGAGTGTACTGTCCGACTCTCAAATAAAGACAGAAGCACAGAGACAGTAGTGATAGAAAAGGAATTTAGTAAACTAGAAATAAAAGAAGAGACTGAACGGGGCGCAAATCAGGTGGGAAAGGAAGAGGATAAGAAGGAGGGAGAAGGAGGGGTGGAGGCAAAAGCATGTTGGGGAAGAGAAGAGAAAGGAGAAGAAAAAGAAGAACTTGCAAAATTGATCCAAGAAGACCCTTGGACAGGAGAGTGGGTAGAATTCAAGGTGCCCCGTGAGTACGCTGAAAGGGAATGGAGACGACAGATGTATAGAAAGCCACCTTACTGGGGGGAGACTGGGGAGCGAAAGCAAAGGAAGGGAGTACAAAGCACGGGTAAAGAGGGAAGAACAGAGGAGAGAAAGGCAGAGATGTACCGTGAGTCCAGAGAAATCCCGTGGGCCCAGCCCCTTCAGACCCCGCCGGAGAACGATGCATGGCTCAATAAAAGGGGAACACCAGGAAAGTTCGACATCCAATCCACAAACTTGAAGTGGGCTGAGAACACGCCAGAGTTGATGGGTGCCAGACCCAAAGGGTCCCACGAAGTTAACAGTTATTCCCCGTTGTCGTACCGTGAAGAGATACCCAATTTTAATAATGTTAAGACTTCTGATTTATTATTAAAGTTGGACGATGATAAACAAGACTCACAAATTGATGAAGCCATGTTAAACAATAAACCGGTTTTATTAGAAGAATTGGGTGTGACGACTACTTCTTTGGACAAAGTAAAGAAAAAGGAGGTAGATGACAGGCGGCAAGATCACAATGTATCACTTACAACTTTCTTCATCATTATTTTTCTAATAGCTTCTAGTGTACATTACTTGGTCTTGGGTTATATGAATCCCTCAATTTCAGCCTCAGGACAACCTAATTTAAGCCACAGTTTCTATTGTTGCTTATCAACATTATAATCCAGGAAGTAACTGGGGTGATATCCATGTAATGGTTTCTCAAGCTGTGCATCCCAGTACTGTGGGACTTGCATTAATGTAGGTTAGTTCTCACTTGCAAGTTGTAATGCTGTTAGTCCTTTATTGTTTTCTATTATCATCTAGTGAAGTGGGACCATGCTCCCACATAAGCAGTTTTGAAGTTTGACTGTTTGATCCATACAGAAATCTTGAGCTCAACGAGCCCGCAACTGGTCATGCTCCGTGCTCTGTACACTTGGATGAGAGTACTGATATTTTGACAGGATAGGTGTTCTTATTTAAATAATCACAAATGCACTTTCAGTCCCCAGTTACAAAATATGTTAAGACAGGGATTGCCTAGCTATTAATAGCAGTAATTTTTCCTTTTGTATCAAATTCTGTTCTGAATACAGCCTTCATTCTATTAAAGTACTTGTTCCTGAATAATGATTTAAGTTTCTTATGGATAATAGAGAGATTTTTGTGGATGCCTGGATATATAGTTTTTCTCCTCTCAGTGTTGAATAAACTGTCCATTGGTGGGCTCAGAGTTACGGCCCTCTGAAAATTTGCCTCTTTTCATGTGGATAATAGCATATTTATCAACATCATCATCATACCTTTACTGGCATAATAAAATAAAATAGAATAAAATAGTAAATGGGGAACCGTTATAAACAAATAAAATCCGGCAAGTCGAGGTATACAGTAGAAGATACATAAACAAATGTAAGACCAACGATCAAATAAGACCCATTTTTTAATTTTTTTATGTATATTGTAATTTAAATCATTTTTTAAAAAATCATTCATTTTTATCAATCCTGGGACTCAGTGATGGTTAAGAGACTACTCAGTTCATCAGGAGAGCTTGTAAATAATTTTATATCCTCCATAAATATTAAATGTGAAATGTCAAGGCCATTTCTCTGATAATTAGGCTTTATAGCCTTGCTCAGCTATCTAGATAGGGGATTAAAGCCAGACAAAACCATAAAAGCCTTAAGGAATACTTGAAAATACTTCTTATAATGATATTACTAGAAAGGAGGTCTCACCACCTTAATTTCTCCCACACACACTTCATCATGAGTTTAGATAATGAAATAGTAATTTTATTTTCAATTTTGTAGATAAAAAGTTTAAGAAACTATGAGTGGGGCACAGAGTTGGATGCCTTTTGTTAATCAGCATGAACAGCTAGAGATCCTTTGAGCCTGATTGGGTATGAAAGAATCAGGCTCAAGCAACTCCTTACAGCTGTAAGATTTCTTAATGCAGCCTCCCTGTTAGTCTTTTAAGATGCTTTCAAAAGAATTTTAAATGTTTTGGGAAATAATTGATGTAAACAGCTTATTAATTGTGGATACACAGGTCAGGATGAGCTTCAGGGGACTTGAACTTGAGTCTTCTTTTACATATCAAAAGCCAGCTTGAATGTTGATGGAGCCATTGCCATAGGTCAGGATGGTCTGCAGGATCCTCTTGTGCTCACTACCAATCACAAAGAAATATGAAGGAAGAGAAAATTCAAAAACTTAACTCTTTTTTCCCGTCAGTTAACCAGTTCTTACCCAGACACAAGATCTTTGTTTTTCAAGTTTTCTCAGTATTTATTGCATGGAAAATATGGATAATATCAAATACTGTGATGAAACCTCTGCTTGTTAGGGACCAAGTGACAGGGCTGTATTTATCCAGATAATCAATTATGGGTGAACAAGTACTTGAACTGATTGCAGGTGTGAATGGAGAGGGGTGGATTTAATGTTACATTTCATAGTTTGTGGATTGAGAAGGTGAAGGTCTTGCTTCTTTCTTTCCATCTGCAACACAACCTTCCTTCTCTTTACTGAGGGACAATGCCAGCTGAACTTGGTCTTCCCTGCTGCTTTCATTTCTGAATCTGAGATACTCTTAATGTTTCAAGCACCAGCTGATAATTCATAGATTCTAGGATTAAAGAGGAAGCTGGAAGGATAATTAACAATATTTGCTGTTCCATTCGTCTTGATGTAGAGCAGCAAATCAGCAAATACAGGAAGATATTGAACTTGATAGGTGGGTACATATTTTTTTTCAATCCAGAAGACACAACCAATGAGATGACCTAATTCAAGCTGTTTCATTTCCCTCGTAAAGGTTCAAGTAAATACTCAGTAAGCATAATTTTGGCAAACGAAGACCCGCACTGCAGACACCTGACAGTGACCGGAGACCACATTTTGTGACAAATATCCATACCTTTCATTTAATCTTGTTTCTAGATATGAATGTGTTGTGTTCCACTCTTGAGCATAAAAGACCTCCAGCCCTGAATAGTACATGAAAGGAACCTGACTGAGACTTCATTCTCAATACAGATGACTAGGAGTGCTATGTTCCAGGTTGCATGGGACAGAAGCACTCCAAACTTATGCTAATTCCTTAGGGATTGATGGTCTAAAACAGTGGTTCCCAGCCTTGTGTCCCCAGATGTTCTTGGACTGCAGCTCCCAGAAACCTTCACCACTAGTTGTGCTGGCAAGGGCTTCTGGGAGTTGCAGTCCAAGAATGTCTGGGGACCTCTAGCATGGGAACCACTGGTCTAAAGCCTTCCACAGAGATGAGTGCACACAGTTGATCTGAAAGGCAGATTTTTTTCTAAGCATTTTATTTTGTGCCCAAAGCTGTAGTTATCCAGAGAAGTTGTTGAAAAACATCCATTACAGTTGCTTTTTGTTTGGGTAAAGTAAAGTTTTATTATGCGGTCATAGACCCGATTATACAAAGATAAAATACATAAAATAAATACATAGTATAGTATAAAATCTTGCTATAGCGTTTTGCGAGTTCTCATAGCTGAAAATAAAAACTTAGCCACTAACTGTGTTATTATTTGATTCTCTCCAGACAACAGAAACTTCAGATAGCTTGTGGGAGGTAGACCAGTACACTTACTCATGAGTGAACCAAGATATCGAATATGTTCGATCCTATATAGGCTACATTCTAAAATGATGTGCACCAAGGTCTCAATAATTTATTTCCCGCAGGGACAAATCCTTTCACCGTATGGGATGTTATTAAAACACCCTTTTAAAAGGGCTGAGGGTGATAAGTGGTTATCTTATATATAAAAAAAGGAGTTGGTTTCTAGGATGTTCTTTTGCTTGGTGTCTTTTTGTGAATGGTAGTGGGTAGAAAAGGATCCTGTAAACCATTCTGACTGCTGACACTTGTATCATCAACATTCAGACTGCCCTTTGCTATGTAAAGCTTGGCAACCTTTTTCTTGCTGGAAACATGGTCATGATATTGTACAGCAATATTGGGCCATTTCTTGACTTTTTTGATCGTGGGTACAGAAACAAAATGTCCCACATTCATAAACTGGAGATTTTGGAAGGACTGACTTTCCTGACTTTTTAAAAATTGAAGTTTCAAATATACACACATTACACATAAATTCCAGGCAGCATCTTCCCTCACATAGAAATACCCTGTGTTAGAGCATCCCAGAAGATCTATACTTTGGTTGCTCCTGGAAGGTGGGAGGCAGAACAGAAAACAGCTGGGCTGTGGCTGCAGGCCCTCTGTGCCAAAATACTTTGAAGGAACATATTTGCCACAGTACTAGTCAACAGTCTGGACTTGCTCTATTCCGAATTCGGGGATGTTTGGGTTTTAAAGCTGCAACTTTATTTTCTTTTGAAAAATTGTTTCCCAGTCCCGTTCTCACATTCAGCAGCTATTGAAGGGAAGCAGGCAGCACATTCCTGAAATAAATTTTAATCACCAGCCTCCCTTATCTTAAAAGAGTATTGTTTCCTCTACCTACTTTTCTTTTTTTGAAGGCAGTCTGTTCTGTACTTGTTGAAATATCTGTCTGTTAAGATGGCCCTTTTAAATAGCAAGAACAAATCCTTATAACTCTTGAGCATGTTCAGTAAAAGCTTGCTGAGAAGAACAATGAATCCAGAAGCATTCCTTTGCCTTTACTTCGGCCAGTACATCATTGATTGAATCAGGACAATGAAGGGTATCTTTGCTTTCTCTTTTTTCCCCACTTAATGGGCCAGGCACAGTTAGAAAAAGGATCTTTGGAAATCTTCTTGCAAAGCCCCCTGGACATCCAGTTTGACAGCTGTGGTTCAGGGAGTGGTGGTGGGCTTGACAGTGGTGGTGGTGGGCTGAAATCCAACAAACTCTCTGGAATATGGTAAAAGGAGGGAGAGAAGCTGAGGAGAGAAGGGGGAATTAAAAAAAAACAGGCAAAATGAAGACCAGTATATTTTGTAATATTTTGGCAGAGTGTTGATGTTTATGGAAGCAACATACATTTCTAATGATAGTTCACATTAAGATGTTTAAACACCTTTTCTTCATTTTGCTGGAAAGATCCCTGGATCTGCTTCTCACTCTGCTACATATAAAACTATTTTGCTTTTAATAACTTTGTTACTGCTTTACAGAGATAAGTACAGTAGTACCTCAGCACCAGGCCACGGACCGGGGGTTGGGGACCCCTGCTCTAAAGGGTAGTAAATACTTGTATATGAGGTAACTCTTCTGACTGGTTGACCACTGTGGGTCGTTTCACCTTGGTACATCCTTGTACATGTTTGAGCCTGTCTGATTTACTCCAGAAAGCCCAGAGTTTGCTTTTTTCGTGGAGGACAGCATGTTCTTCAACCATTGTCTAAATCTACCTAATTGTTCCAAAGAAAGAAGGAAGGAGAGATTAAAAGGAGGGTGGGAGAAAACCTGAGGTAATTTTTTTATACATGTGCTGTACAAATTGAACAGGTATAGGGCAGGACCTTCGCTGATTTTTTTGCTGGCAGTCCAATGAAATCCGGCAGAATTGGGAAAGGATTTCCCCTTCCTTTGAAACCTCCAGAAGCCTTCTCCAGGTGTCTGAGAAACCTACTAGATCTGGTTTTCAGATAGTCCCAAGGGTTTATGGGAACAGGGGTGGAAAGGCAGGTTATGACACTCTGATGCTGCAGTGCTAGCACAGCATTGGATTCAGGACATAAATATGCACTTTAACTTTCAGTTCAAGACTTTGGAGAACTGCATGTGACCATCTCTAGACAAAGAACTCTTATACTTTGAGATCATATGAAAAATTGGCCTTTTCCTGAATGATTATCCTACAAGGGGAGCTGGATACAGGCTTAAGGGTGTGAAGGGAAAATAACAACTTTTTTTTAGGAGGGAAAGACCCATTAATTTTAACATGCTATTTGTTTTAGATTGCAGCTTCTTATGGGAGTGTGATTTGTATCTTTGAGCCAGTACAACACCTGAAAGTGAAGAATGGTCATCATACTGTGAGTGATTCATCCTTTGTAAATTACACATATTGAATAATTTGTTTTTTTTTAACTTCAGATACATACTAAATTTTAATAAATAGTTCTGAATTATTCAAGTTGTTTCCCTTATAGAATGGAAGGGGATAAGCTATAGGTTTATCAGAGGTTTGCTGTCCAGTTACTGAGCACACCCATGCCTCTTTAGGCATTGTGCACCAAAACACATGAGAAATGCAAATCTAACGTCAGAGATCTGAATGAGTGCACAATTCCAAATTGTTAGTGGAAGGAGAATTCCTGAGTACCTCTTCTTTTGTAGTAAATTTTAAGGCGTAATCGTTCTTATGTCTGAACCCTTCCTTTGTGGAATAGGCTTTTATGGGCGAGAGAAGATTATTATAGTGGTGTTGGAGACACTAATCTTGTCAAAACAGAACACAATGAGGCAACTGACTTGCTTCCCCAACAGGAACATATTTATTCCATAAACAGTAGCCTCAAGTCATCTAGTCTTCTCTGTTAGGAGTACCAGTAAAGAACAGAAGAATGCTAAATAGCTTGCTCCCTACAATCTTCAGGTGAAAAAGCCTAAGCCAAGAAACCAAAGGGCCAGACATCTCTGCCAAGGCACCATTGCTTCCTCTGTTGCCCCATGTCAAGACTCTAGGTGACCATGATGACAACTGCAATAATCTCATCTGCCTTGGCTCAGCATCATAAGAAGAAATGTTCCATACTAGGGCATTGTCACCAGTTTTGAGACTGGTGTAACTCGATAGACACAGAAAATATTCTCTCTCTCCCACCCATACCTCTCCTACACAAAATCATAGTAAAATTATGCCAAGAAAACATGGATGTGATACTGATAGCCCCTTGATGTCAATGCCAGCCCTGCTTCACCATCCTCAGAAAAATAGAGTCAGACATATATCACCTCCCACTAACTCCAGACCTGATCACACAAGATGTAGGTGCAGTTTGTCACCCCCACAAGATGAGGGAGCAGTCTGTTACCCAGACTGACAGCTTGGAGGATTCACCTGAACTAAAGTGAATCCTGTCTGAATCAAGGAAACCATCTGCTAGACGTAATTATGGCTACAAATGGCAAAAATTGTTGACTTTGTCACATCTTTATAGAAGCTACACTTTCCACTGAAGCTCCATACAGGCCTTTGCTTTCGATTACATCTCAAACAGAATGGTCTTTCTCAGTTATCTATAAGAGTGTATTTGTCACACCAACCACAAGGTTCTGCTTCCTCCCATTTCTTCAGAAATTGAGTCCTCAAAAGGTTCTTGAAAGATCTGCAAAATGTCTACCTAGACATCAGAGGCTTGATCCCACAGTGGTCTCTTACACTGGTACTTTCTAAACAAGTGAAAACCCCGTTTAAACCAATGGCATCCTCCAACCTCAGATTATTCTCCTATAAGACCCTATTTTTGGTTGCCGTTACCTCTGCACATGTTGTTGTTTAGTCGTTTAGTCGTGTCCGACTCTTCGTGACCCCATGGACCAGAGCACGCCAGGCCCTCCTGTCTTCCACTGCCTCCCGGAGTTCAGTCAAATTCATGTTGTGGCTCTGGTCCATGGGGTCATGAAGAGTCGGACACGACTTAACGACTAAACAACAACAACAACAATTGTTTTGTGCTGCCAACTAGCAAAGAAGCCAGAGTTCCTTGAAAGGGCACTGTACTAGAGCTGTTGCTGCATCCATGGCATTTTTCAGAGGAGTTCAACTGAGAGACATCTGCAAAGCAGCAGCCTGGTCACGTCTTACAGCTTGGACTTGGGGACTAAGCTGGATTCTGCTTTTGTCAGAGTGGAGATCTCTGCATTAGCATGACATTCCACTGTAAGTGGGCTTGCCAGTCACCTACATGTGTCATTTCACAGAGATAACAAAGAAGGACAAGTCATTTACCTGTAACTATAGTTCTTCGAGGGGTCATCAGTGAATTCACTTAACCCATCCATCCTCCTTACAGTCTGTCATGCAAATCCTGTTTCTTCTGAGTCACTGGCAGATGTGAGGATGGTTCTTGGAGTGAACAGGGTGTGTCTTAACACTTTTACAAGCTCTAGAAGATTTCAAGGACATTTGCTTAGGCACAGAACAAACCCACATGTGTGAATTCACAGATGACTGCTTGAAGAACTACACTTACAGTTTAGCATCCTGTCAATACTGTAGTTTGCCATTCATGTGAAGAGTTCCCTGACTGGTAATACAAACACAGGCTGAATAGGATTAGATGGAGGATAAAGCCAGATAGATTGAGAGTTTATTTAATCAGCATCTCTTTCGAAGTAAATGTGAAACTTTTCAGATGTCTGAACCTCTGTTATTGAAACTAAAGGAAAATTGGTGGATTTGCTTTAGATGCTGATCCATGGTAGGAAACTTAAATGAGATTTCTAGAGCAACTAAGCAAATGTGTGAATTGCTTCAATATGCATTCTGAGGATTCAGGTTATAACAGAATCATTTGTTTCTATTCAGAAGTAAGCTTTGTTGCTTTTAATGGGAACCTACTTCCATGTAAATATATGTAGAATTTGAGATTTGTTTCAGTCATGATACATTTGGAAGCTAAATTGTATAAAAACTAATAAATTCTTGAAGAATGTTTAAATAGAATTTTTTGACCAGTTCTATGTGCTGCCAGTAGCATTTTACACTTAATTTTGTGTCTTCTTTCTACAACCCTAGTCCATAGTAGGCTGTATCTGTTGGGGATCATTCCATGTCCCTCTGTGGATGCTGAAAACCATGGAAATTAGCAAACAAATAGCAAACACTCTGCTTTTAAAGTTATATGTCAGAATGATCAGCTGCTTCAGCTGATCCTTCTGATGCCTCCCAAGAACAGCACTCTCCCGGGCCACGGCCTCTCAGTGAGCCAATTGGTCCTCCAGGCAATTGCCTCCCTCCCCATTGCCATTTTTTGACTGTGGCCAACCATGGATTATGTGAAACTGTATATATTGGTCTCGTGGATAAAGCGGCCTACTCTGCTGTATGCAGTTTGTTATTATATTTTACCAGTTTATCAGTTTATGTTCTGCTTGTGTTACTGCTTTAAAACTTGACATTAAAATCTAAGTTTCTTTCACATACTCTTATATGTGGATAATATTAAATAGCAGTTATTTCTGCTGAATTTATTATGTGTTTGATCCAGCAACCTTCCAATTGAAAAGGAAGTTTTTGAAATTAGCATTTCATATGATATTTGTGTCCTGTTTTAGGGATTGCATTATCAGTGGCAGAAGTCAGCTCAAATTTCACTGGGAGATGTAGTGCATAACTTAACATGGGATCCTACAGGTGAGTGGAACAATAATGAAATATTTTCCTTGTCAGTTTTTCATTTGATTTTTGTGATCAGGGGAACTGCTAAAATATCTTGCTGGTGACTGGAACTAGATCGATTCTTTCTACTAAGTGATAGGAATAAAGATGGTGTTCTTCATGCTGTATATTTTTGCTAGTTCAAAATGAGACCATCATGGGGTCACTGTCTTCTTGTTCTTCTGTGCTGTCAAGTCCCCCTCTGATTTATGGCGACTTTATGAATGAGCAACTTCTAGAATGTCCTCCCCTCAACAGCACTGCTCAGCAACTGTATACACAAGACTGTGGTTTCTTTTGTGGAGCCAATCCATCTCATACTTGGTCTTCCCTGTTTCCTGCTGCCTTTAACCTTTCACTGCTTTATTGTCTTTTCTAGCAAGTCATGCCTTCTCATGATGTGCCCAAAGTATGACAGCCTCTTATTCTTATCCTATGACAAGTGACTGTCTTAGAGGATGATGTCTGATATTAATCTTTGAATATGATAATGAACATAAATGGTGTTAACAATTTATTCATAACAAGTAGATCAATTTGTTCCTCTCAAGGGCTTAGGCTTTCTCAGCTGGAGCAGCTGAATCCAGTGGAAATTCGGTAGATGCCCCTCCCCATTGTGGCCTTCTGCCCCCTCTCCCCCACCCCCTGAATCTTGGAGGGCTAAGGAACTCACCATAGCTGGTTTTCAAACAATGCACATAACTGCAAAGGGGAAGTGATAGAGTTTCCATCATTCTGATGCTGTGATACCAGAAGTGTGTTGTTTCTAGGCCCAAGAGTTTATGGTCTTAGGCATACAGTATATTTCATGGTAAATTATTTGACTTTATTGATTGATTCTATTGTTCTTTATATGTGCATATTTACAAAATATAGGCACTCGTCTGTTAACTGGTTCCAGTTGTTTGCAACTTTGGTCCAATGTAAATTTTGAAAGTCCGTCAGAAGAAGAAAACCCTGAAAAAGCAGATGCTCAGAACTGGAAAATTGTTTGGCAATGCAAGTAAGATGCTAGATACTATAAATACAAGTTTCCTTATGTTTTTAAAACTCACTGGAATGGTGTCTAGCCTGAATTAGTGTGGTTCATAATTAAGATATTCTATAATCTTATTCATTTGTTTTCTAATCAACAAACCATTTTATGGAGCACTCAGAATTAATTCTAAGAAGCTATGTAGAAAGAACTTGCCTCAGTGGCTACTATTGTTGCCCTCCGTTCTCCACAACACAATGTACTGTACCAATTTTCCATTCATGTCAGTTATGAGGAAAAATTACAAGTGCTTAAAACCCTTCCTGCATTTACTGTATGAATAGTTATTACTCTAGGACAGCGATGGCGGACCTATGGCACGCGTGTCACAGTTGGCACGCAGAGCCCTCTCTGTGGGCACGCGAGCCATAAGTCGCTGGATCGCTATCCCCGGCAGCCAAACCTGAGGAGGCAGCTACAACCGCAGTGCTAGCACCCCGACAGGCAGCGGGTCAGGATCCGGAGCAGCTGGCGCTGGTGGTGGCGGGCCGGCCAAGCTATAGGTAGTGGCAGGGTTGGGCATGACTGGAGGCGGATCTGGAGTGGGGTCTGGAGGCACCTCAGTGCCCAGGATTCCCGCTTCCACTTCCGCCACCTCCGCTTCCGCCGCCGCCTGCTGGGTTGTGGTTTTTTTGGGTTTTTTGCACCTTGGGCACTCGGGCTCAAAAAGGTTCACCATCATGGCTCTAGGATGTGGCAGCAGATGTAAATAGGCAAATAAGATAACTTAGCTTCTTTAAAATATCAAGTTACAGAGGTACACAGTAGTTGTATGATCAGAAGAATAGTTTATTTCAATTGAGCGCACTTATCTTTGACTGTTAAAGATGCTCTTAAAAGACTTCCTTAAAGTTCTGAAATATATTCTGCACTGCAGAGATGGAATATATATGGAAGTTCCAGTGGGACTCCAGTACTCTTCTACTTTACAGGATCATAACTTCCCATTGTAAATAAAACAGACAGTATGAATGCTAGAACTTAATAGGGCCAATTCTACCATTTGCTAAAGTGAGACTCAGACTGCAAATATTGGCAGTAGAGATGGTCATATGAAGGCCTCCTCCTGGCACCATAGGTGCTGGATGTTTCCTCCCTCTGGCTGGCTGGCCCACCGACACGTCATAGCATGCTGCCGGGGTCCTCTTCCTGTGGCAGTGGGCCAGCGTAGACAAGAGCTTGGTCTGCCCTTCTCTGCCTTGTCTGGCAGCCGGCCACTCAGGTGAGGAGGCAGGATGGGGATTCTCCCTGTACAGCCATTGAGTGATCAGCTTCCAGAGGAGGTGAGGAAGGGCAGCCAGAGCTTCTTCCTGTACTGGCTCACCACTGCAGAATGAGGACCCTGGCAATGCATGACAACATATGAGTGGGCCAGCCAGCCAGGGGGTTGGGGGGGGGGGGAGAATGTGTAGCACCTGTGGGGGCATGCCTTCAGTTGTGCCCATCTCTAATTGGCAGGGAATGGTGAAGCAAGCACTGCAAGATGAAACTGTATCTCCTATCTTTATTCTTCTAAGCTAGCCTTCTGCAGTAGAGGCAACCACACTGAAGTTGGATTCAACTGGTAGCCTTGTCTGCTTTTGCCCATGGAGTATGTTTGTATGGAGGGGCACCATCTTGTATTTTACCTTAGGCAACAAAACATTTTGAGTGAAAATTTTCCTAAATATTTCCTTAGTAAAAAATTTGTTATGTTACTACTAGAGGCTTTAAAAATGCAGTCTAAGAACAGAGAAGCATAAAAAATGAACGAGCATGCCTGATGGTAGTGGAAATCTCAATGACAAATGTTGGAATATGTATGAGATAGAAACACCATGCATTTCATGTGTATACAAGTCACATCTAGCCATGGGAGATAAAATGCTGTAAATCTGTTTTTGATGAGATAAACCTGACATTTCATTTTATGAGGTCTCAGCAGAGTCTACATAAGTGGTATCAGATGTTCTGAGTTTAATCATCTGGAATAATAGTAATAATGGTGAATTTCAAGTACTGTAAACTGTTTTTCAGCTTTAATAAAATTTAACCATAGTTTAATTTTATTATATTTTTATGGTCTTGAGGAAAGTTTGACATGATGCTTTTTCCATTTATTTTATAGAACTGCTTCAGAGGTTCACCTAATGAAGTTTTCACCAGATGGAGAGTTCTTTGCTACTGCAGGGAAGGTGAAACCATGTGATAAGCTTTGGAATTATTTGTTATTCCAGTCTGTATCTTTCCATTTTGCATGCTAATAGTGGTAACACTGCAGATTTTTGTAAAACCCAATAATTAATGATCAGTAAAGTGTTTTTACCAACTAATAAAGGATAGCAATAGATGTTGGTATCTATTCCTCCATATATAGTAATCAAACTTAGAAAAAGGCTTGCAGTTGGTACTCAGTAGGAATCTGCCGCATTTTTGCTCAGACTGGAAATTTCCAAGCTTGGTGGGACAAGCTCAAGAATTCTACAACTTGCTTTTAGTGCTCAGGTGTTTCTGTAAGTAGTCCCCTGTGAGTTAGTTTAGGTACTGCATAGCTCCCTAAAGCTAGTGTCCAAGATTGATTGCACATGTACAGATTTTAATTTTTTTAATTTTTATTTTTATTTATTTATTTAGTATAGAACAAATGCTTGAAAAAGTGTTACTGGCACAGTAACATTACAAGTTGGAAACCTTTACATTGTAAATCAAGTAATCATAAACCTAAATAATACCACTGGGCCCAACAGTTTCTGTTTTGTGGGGTGTCACTATTCTTTAACCTTCATGTGCAAATATAAATAATGGATTTCAGGGCATTTTCTGGCCTCTTTGGAATTGCAGTGTTCTGATAGTTAGCTGTACGGTTAGTACTGTGATTAGGGAATGGGCTTAATATACACCTTGATGCCTCTCAAACTTACTGAGAAAATTCTAGCATCTTCTCCAAATAGAGCCGACATATTGATAAACAGAGTATATCACTTTTGTTTCTTGGCATTGTGGCTCATCAAAACATGAAATGTGACATTTTTGTCTCAATACATTATATTAACTGGGACAAAAAAATACTCCCCAGTCAAAATATAAAATAAAATCAGTTGGAACAGTTGTTGTCCCAGCTGTTTTTTGCCTGCTAAAAAGAAAACTGTACATGTGGCAAGCAGCTGAAACTTCTGGACATTGTTTCCAACTCTTCAATGATAACATTGCCTACATTTGCAGTACTGGAGCAAAATATGACTCTTAACACAAAATTGTGCTGCAGTTTGCCAAAAGCTACTGAGTTCATATGATACTGAAGTTTCACTTGCCTAAGGGAGAGAATTCTAGCAGAAGCCAGTCACAGTCATAGGTCTTCTTGGGGGAAGAGTGAGTTGAGAGATTTAACACATACTAAGTTGGTGTACTACCCCCCCCACACACACCCTAAAGCACACTATACAACTTTGTTGTCTTTATGATTCATAGATAGATGCGAATATGTTGTTTATAACATATTCTTGGTGTTCTCCCAAAAGTTTAAGACTGCTGTACTTTTTTCAAAAAGTATGCTATCTGAAGAGGGAAGATTGCACCCTTGGTTAAGTGTATTTTTTATTTAGCTGAGGTCTGTCTGACCCAGCCCTGCTCTGTTTGTTAGGCAGTTGCACAGCCTTTACTGCAACTTCCACTGGTACTTAACCTTTCCAGTTCCAATTCTAGAGAGATTCCAAGTGGAATCTGCTCATCAATCATTGGATGAGGTAGTGTGTGGGGGACTTTTTTTCAGAAGGAGAAATAAGAGATGGCACCCCTCTATGAATTGTGGTCCTTGCAGTCTCCCACCAGCAGTAGTTGGCCATGCACTATCAGCACCACTCCAAATGGGGAATCATTCTCCTTATTTCAATACATCTACTGATTCAGTTTGGTAACATTGAGAAGTGAAATTGAGATGGAATTCTAGTTTCTGTTCACTACTGTGAGAGTAGATTTTGTATGAAAAGCAGCTCTCCATCTCTCCTAATCATGCTGTGATTATTGATGTTGACTGTGTCTTGCTGTTTCCATCAAAGTTGATAGCATGTATACTGACAGTGCTCCTGTACTTTCCTGCTTGGCCTCAATTCATACATCTGCAATGTTGTCAGTTGCTCCTGCAGCGCCACTACTTCTACTTTCCACATGTACCTGTTTTGTTCTATTGTGTACGTAGTCCATGATTTCAGCTTCAGCTTTGCTGGTCTACCACTTTGTGCTCTTACCGTACCATCACTCTCCATTAGGTGTTTCTGCACAGACCATGTCCACTTTCTTCATGTCTGGTCTGTCCTTTAATTTTAGACTTCTGTCTTTGCCAGTGGATCTGCCTCTTCCATCTGTTACTCAGTTAGCTTCTTACTGTTGGTTGGGCCTTACTTTACTCTGGTGACAAGATCACAGTCTCTCACAACCCAGCTAGTACATCCTAACAGTCAGGCAGAACCTATTACGCCAGCTCAGTCTCAGTTGGCATCTTCAAATGATGGCTGTGATACTTGACTTTTCATTTGATTCCTCTCTACAAATATTTTCAAGGGGGTGTCACTTCTCTTCTAAGCATTTTCACTCTTATGCAGATCCAGTTCGGAGAATGGGTAAACTGTAGGAGATGTGGGTCAAAACTCCTCTACTAGTATCAGATCTAGTCATTCCAGTATTCAGCGCCAACAGTGAGCTTGATGTTACCATGTTTGGTATAGCAGCCCTGGCCCAAGCTATCATCAATTTATTTCACTTCTAGAAGGATTAAGAATTTATAGTGAATCCAGGAGGAGAACCCAACATTCTTGTTTCAAAACCTGGTCCCCAATTCTGTTACTGTGGGGACAACATACACACATGTGTAGACACACGTGTGTTGGCAAAAGCCACACTACATTGTTGCTAAGTAGAGTAGGAGGTTGGATATGGTGGCATACAAGATTTATTCTTCAGTAGTTATCCCTGTCTTTATAACCAATTATCAGCAGTTCTGTGTAAACAAATGGATGTATTAATTTCACTCCTTTGTGAGAATGAAAGGAATAAGGCAACCCTGTTCCAGAATAAGGCATATTACATTGCTGGGCTTCAGATTAATACACTGTGCCGTGTTGCAGAATGTGCTGCAGAGGTCATTGCTGTATTTTTCAGAAGACATGCCTAGCTGCAGAAATGTCTAAAGAAGTTACATGAAGGATAAAAGAGCTCTCATTCAGTAGCAGAGTATCATGAGAGAATAACTGTTGCTACTGTAGCTTTATTCTGAGAAACTCTTTGATTCTAATGTTGACTATTTCAGTAAACATATTAACTTAGATATGGAGATGGAATACACCTGTGCTTTTCAAGGGAACTTCAGGAATGTGAGACTGTGATAAAACAAGCAAAAGTAATGCTGGTGACGACCATCTCTTCCTATTCCAAACAGTAGCGCGCAGGGACACAAACTCCACTTTCTTTTTGAGCTATATCTTTCTCTGTGTTCCATGTGTTGTAAGAAGTGAAGGAGAGATAAGACAAAGGGGAATACAGAGCCTCTCTGTATTCAGAATCCACAATTAGCAGAGTACTTGGATTAATTTGCTTTTACTCTGCTTGCTAAGATTTGGGAAAAGTGAAAATGTAGTGTAAGCTTTTGTTGCTTTTTATTTTGACCAATACGAAGTGGCTCCAGTGAGGAATGTGTTGTTTGGTAGAAAATAATGGCTAATTGCCATGTGTAGCCCAATTATATGAACTGTCAAGAATAATTTTAAGGGGCAAATATCACTGTGAGCTGACTTCATCAATGTTGATATGGTTAAATGAGAAAATGTGAAGGTAATAGTTGAAAAGCTGCTTTAAGAGTTACAGTTGAACAATGATGTCTACTAAGCATCTATGGAAATCACACACTGGTCATTTTGAACATATTCCTTAGTTGCAGCATCTGGTTACTAGTCCATTTCTGGGTCTGATTCAGAGTGCTAGTGTTACTTTTAAAATTCTAAATGGTTTAGACCTAGTCTAACCAAAAGTGGTTTTCTACATATGTTCCTGCCTAATCATCTCCAGAAGCTCTTCTCTGAGTACTGCAACCTACAGTGCTTTAATGGGTGGCCAATGTAATCTCCCTTCCATTTGTAGAATGCCCTCCCTAAGGATATCACCTTGGCATCATCATTATGTAGTGAGATGCAAGGTTGCAGTCTTCACCTGGCACACATTCAATCTTTAAACTTTTGGGTTTTTTTAATAAATTATACTGACTTTTAATTACCTTAGTACTCCATCACATTGATAATTGTTTTACTTGTTATTTTGCTATCTTGTTTTATAGTTGTAATTTCTCTTTTGGGATGCTAGGATGATTGTCTCGTGAAGGTGTGGTATAACACTGATAGCTGGAAATCAGCAGTTGCGCCTCAAGTTACAACACCAGAAACAAAAACCCATGAAACTGATTTCTCATTTATTTACTTGGTTCATCCACGATCTGTTAATGGATTTTCATGGAGAAAGACAAGCAGCTACATGCCACGGTGAGAATGCTAACCATTTCAAGATTGAGTTATTAGAAGTTATGAATGCTTTTAAAGTTTGCATTGTGCTTCTCAAAATTCTTCCAGGCTGATTTAATTATCCACAGTGTTTAAATATTTAGGTATATCTAATCAGGCCTTCACTTATAAAGATACAACAATCCAACAGATGTATTGTCCTGTTGAATTGAGGATCTATATAACCTCACGGAATAGCATTGTGACTTCCTGAGTGAGGGATATTGCTTGCAGCAATATAATTCATTTCCTTAAGAGTCCACAAGTAAGAGATGACGTGTCAGTCACAATATGTAACTTCATGAACCTTCCTATCCTCTCACAACAAAAGTCTTATGAAACACTCTGGCAATATTGAAATCTGTCTTGAAATTTTGTTTCAAGACTAAATTTCAGGCATTCAGCCTGGTATTGGTGGGCAGGCACATTTATGTAATATAGTATTATTTTTATTTTATTTATTGAAAGTATTTTTACCCCACATTTCTCCTTAAAAAGAGCCCAAGGCAGCTTACATCAGTAGAAGATAATATTTAAAAACTAAAAACAGTAAATATACAAGTATTACAAAAGAATCAAATGCCACACTAAAATGGTAAACAAAACTAGCAACAAAAACACATACGAAGCAACAAGGCACAACAATGAATATAGTTGTAATTAGTGATGCCAGCAAATTCATATCTGGCCATCTTTTATATCATTGTTGCTACCAAAGCAATGTAATGGTTTAGCTTTCAGGTGGATCATCAGAACATAGGTGTGGAAGAGCCACTTTTAATAGGTTACATTTTTCTTTATAACAATCATACTTAGTTGTAGCAATAGCATAGACCTGTAACACTGGGGGTTTTATGGATTTTTTTCTCTCAACAGCATGAGACAGGTAAATTAGCTTCACTGTAGACAAGATCTGGTAAATCCAAGCCCACTCTAGTTGAGTTGCCTTAGTATGCAGTTTACTTCGACAGGAGATGGCTGGTAAGTTATTGCTAGCTTGTCTTGCGTTTTCAAGGACAGTTACAATATCAGATCCTAAAAAGTTATTTCCAAGCACTCTTCTTATACATTTCTTGCCTAAAAAAAATAGGACTTCAGACCAGAAAAAAATATGACTTGGTGAGGGTAGTACCACTTTGTACAATTCAGACATCTCTATCTCTAAAAGTAATATTGTTTGTTTAACTTCACTTTTTTTGCCCCCAGTGGTGCTGTATGTAATGTATTATTGACATGCTGCAAAGATAATATATGCCGCCTTTGGGCAGAAACTTTGCTGCCCAATGATAGTCTGCTGTATGGAGGTGAATACAGCTATTGTCCTGAGCCTGTGAAGTTATCTAATAATTTCAAGAGGAACGCTTCTAGTAAAGAAAGCATGAAAAATGCTTTAGAGGTAAGAAACTGATTTCAATCAGATGTGTATTATTATACTTGCACTTGCTGAGAGTTAGTTAGTTGTTGAGAGTTACTTTTTTGTAATAATCGTTATGAAAATAATGCAGCTTTATTTTGCCAGTGTAAGTATTTATATACACTTGTATGTCTTTGCATAAATACTTGAATTTTTTGTAAAATATTTTGGCAATAATTCATTGAATCATGTTCAAATGTGGTTAAAATTAATGTTTTGTTATACATTTGACAGTAGCTCACTTGTAGAAAATGGTTTTTCGGTATTTGAAAAATGTCATTTGAGGAGATTAAAAGTGTTAATATTCCCAATAGTTAAATCTAAAACCCTTTCGACGAGGACGAAGAAGATCATTAGCACTTGCACATACTGGATACTTGCCACATCAGCAAGACCCTCATGAAGTACATAGAAACACTCCACTGCAATCAAATGCACTTTGCCACTTCCATATTGCTGCCAGCATCAATCCAGCCACAGGTAATGAGGAATACAAATGGTGTAGTATAAATAGGGACTTCTCACTCAGATTTTTACTGTAATTTTTATATATTTTCCTTGTTTTAAACTAAGCTGCAAAAGCAATATACTTAAATCATAAGATTTGGGTGAGTTTGGTATAAATCTTGATTTCAGGCAAAGACTTTTGCCTGGCATTAGACAATGAGGAAGAGAAGATCACACTTAATAAATTGGGCCAAGTTGGACAGCTAAGAAAGCTGACGGGGAAAAAATTATTCATTTGAAATATAGTGCTGGAGGAGAGCTTTGCAGCAACCCTGGACTACCAGAAAGACAAACGGGTAGGTGGGTCCTAGAACAAATCAAGCCTAATCTATCTCTGGAGGCAAAAGTGATGAAATTGAGGCTCTCCTGCTTTGAGCACATCATGAGGAAGCAAATTTCTCTGGAAAAGACAATAATGCTAAGAAAGGTTGAAGGCAGCAGGAAAAGAGATAGACCAAATACAAGACAGATTGACTCCCTGAAGGAAGCTACAGTCTTGAGTTGAGAAGAGCTGAGCAAGGCTGTTGACGACAGAACATTTTGGAGATCACTCATTCATAGAGTCACCATAAATCATAGGTGACTTGACAGCATGTAACAACAAACAGGTAGAAATAGAGTGCTCGTTCGACTCTTTGCCACAAGTCTCCTTATGTACCAGCTACTGCAACAGAGAACAGGTTTACTTGTTCTGTCTTGTGACTCCATTGTCTGTGTATGCCATCTTTCAAATTTTACTGATTAAAGAGAGAAAACATTTTAAATGTGTATCTTTTATTTGAATGTAAGTCTATCTTTTTTTCTTGCAGACATTCCTTTGCTCCCTTCTATCATGTCCCTGAGTCTTAGTGAAAGTGAAGAAAAAAGTGGTCCTTTTGTAGTACATTGGCTAAATAATAAAGAACTGCATTTTACATTATCAATGGAAGTCTTTTTGCAACAGTTTAAAAAGAGTTTTGAGCATATTTCTTCAGATGCCAGCAATGAAGGATCCAATCAAATGGATATAAAATCTGATGAAGGTAAAGTACACTCTTTGGGTTATCTGATTTACTTTTTGAAAGAGTCTGTTAATACTTAATACAAACTAAAGAGTAACATATTGAACACATTGAGCATCACATACCTAAAAACTAATGTTTATTTGTGGTGTTCTTGCAAAATTAGGAGTACACTTAAAAGGCAGTCCTAGTAGGGCTAAAAAATTTTTTTTGCATGGACATCTGTTAATCCTGGAAGATATGAAATGCATTTGAGCATTTTTCTGAAACCTTTCTAAATCAGATACTTCCTACCAAAGAAATCTATTCCTTGTAGATATGCTGTTTTAGAGCACCCTTTCTGGTTGTAAAATCTTTATATATTTTTAAAAATGAAAAATTGTATCAAAGTGCTCTAGAACAAACAAATCTGTTTTCCATGAGTTGTATAAATATGCGTAGCATAAAGGAATTCCTAATTCTGCCTGTAGCTCTTGCTGCTAAGGAGTTTTGTGAAGTTGAAAATAACACTTAAGATCTCAAGGAATAAGATTGGGGTAAAAAAATAACAAATTTTTTTATAAAATTTTCTTGCATTGAAGGCATTATTGAATTACAAAGCTCCTTCAGAATATACCAGTTATACTAAGCAGATTGTAAATGTAAGGTATAGGTGTGCCATTTGTTTTTTGAGTTTGGTTTGGTAGTATTGTTTTTTTTGAACCCAGAATTCTTCAGTTACTCCCCAAGCAGAATTCTAGAAATTCCAGCCCACAGACAGATATCTACATTTCATTCACATGGACCAAGGACTACCACAGGCCTTGCTTCCTGTCTCAAAAGGGAAACTGCCCCAGTGCTTCCTGGGAAGCCTACATCTGTGTGGGACTGTCTATAGAGCCCAATAGTCAGCAAGATACACTTTCCACAAAGACCTCAGTGAATTAAATGTAGGTGTCTGTCTTTGGCCTCAAACTCCCAGAATTATGCCTGAGAAATTCTTAGAGAATTCTGGGACTTGGAGTTAAAAAAAAAAGCATATCTCTGATAGTTAGTCATAAGCATCAAGGTTGTTATCCTACATGCAAATTATAAAAGAAAGTACCACTGAAAACATTAGGATTTACTAGTGAGTAGACATGTATAGGATTTTACCATAACTATTTCAAGCACTTTGAAAAGCTAAATAATCAAAATGAATGTGTCCAAATGCATGCATACATGTGTCTGACAGAATGAGTGACAATTTTTGTTGAATGTCTGATGTGTAAACGCTTTAATTCACAGGGGCAGAATCCTGTTGGGAGTTTATGCTGATATAAGTGTAATTATATAAATTATGCTAGCACATTGCTGCCAATAAACAGATTGCATTCCTGGTTTAATGCTAGTTCCACAATGTGATGTGCAACTATGAATTCAGGTGGCAGTTTGTTAATTTGCAGCACCACGATTTACTTAGTCACCCGTATCCTGGTGTAAATCCCCAATAGGATTCTGGCATGGCTATCTTTCAGAGTTTATACAAATATGATTGTGCAATTCATGTAGGTGTGGTGGTTAAGTAGAAATAAACATATCCAGAAAGGAGATGCTACATAGCCCAATATTTTTTATTCTTATTCAATGTCATTCAAAACAGCTTGGTTTTGCCTCTGTAAAAATAAATTCAGATTAGAGATGGGCACAAAATGCTGTGAAACGCTTCATCTCAATTTGCACGGACAACCAGCCTCCTCCCTGGTTGGTTGTCCCAATCACAAGCCTTGGTGTGCTGCCCGGGTCATTCTCTGTCACTACCTGTCCAGTCTGGGCAAGATCCCAGGCTTCTGTTTCCCGCCTCCTCCAGCAGCTGATCACTCAGACGAGGAGGTGGGATGGAAATTCTCCCTGGACAGTCAGTGAGTGGTCAGCTGCCGGAGGAGGCGGGGAAGGGAAGTCCGGGCTCCTGCCTGGACTGGACAGCTGGCAACGGAGGGAGGACGTGGATGACGCAACGAGGCTTGTGAGTGGGGCAGCTGGCTGGGGGAGGGAATGCGTGGCACCTGTGGTGCCGTGCATATGAATTGGAACGAAGCACTTTGGAGCAATTCATGCCCGTCTCTACTTCAGATACATAGTGAACTACAGCTTCAGTCCTACATATAGTTACTTCAAAAAGTAAACTCTATTGAATGCAACATGTCTTACTTTAGAGTAGACATATATAGAATTGAGCAGTGTGTCAACTTCAGAGCATCATATGATGGCACAATAAGAAAGAGTTCAAACAGGGAGATCTCTCTCTCTCTCTCTCTCTCTCTGTCTCCCCCTCTGTTTGAACTCTTTCTTGTTGTGCCTCTTGATAGTTGTAATGTTTCTGGCTTAGTTCTAACAAAGAATGCTTTATGTGTTTTACTTCCTGATGCACGCACATCCAGAAAAGAGGAGGAAAGTTTTTTTCCCCACAGGGTACCTAGAGCTTTCTTACAAATTGAGAATACTGAATGTGAATATATTGCATATTGCATGGTTGCAAGAATGTTCCCTTAAGCAATGTAGTATATATTGTTCTAACGTGTACTTTTTCTCTCTCATAATGCTGTTGTTATTTAAACTAGAAACAGATGACAGTAGACAAGAATGGAAAAGTAATCAAGAACAGAGAGAACTCGCTGGTGAAAAAGCAGTTCCAGTTTCAAGCTGTTGTCCCTTTTCTTCTGCTGCTGTTGATCATGAGGTTGAAATACAGCTTTCTGAATGGAATAAAAATGCAGATATGTTGTTCAGTATTCATCCTATGGATGGCTCATTACTAGTATGGCATGTAGACTGGCTGGATGAATACCAGCCAGGCATGTTTCGCCAAGTCCAGGTAATGTGGCTTTCTGAAGAAGAGAAAATTAAAAAAATCTGTATTCAGAAGTTTAATTTGAGTCTAATACTTCTCTCCTTCCCCTTTAAAATATATATATTCTTAGGTGTCATTTGTGTCAAGGATTCCTGTAGCCTTTCCTACTGGTGATGCAAATTCGCTGTGCAGAAGTATTGTAATGTATGCTTGTACCAAGAACGTGGAGTTGGCTCTTCAGCAGGGCAAACAGAAGCCGTCTAGCCTTGGGCGTTCCTGCTCTATGTTGATCTCTTCAGGTCATAATAAATCAGCAAACAGCTTAAAATTAAGCATCTTCACCCCAAATGTTATGATGATTTCCAATCATGCGGATGGATCTTTAAACCAATGGCTAGTCAGTTTTGCAGAAGAATCTGCTTTTTCAGTTGTACTCAGTATTTCTCACAAATCACGATATTGTGGGCATCGTTTTCATCTAAATGACTTGGCTTGCCATTCAGTACTTCCTTTGCTACTTACAACCTCTCATCATAATGCAATAAAGACACCAACTGTTGATAGCACAAAAGAACTTTCCTCAAGACTTCACAGTAAAGACACTGCAAGCACATTACAGGAACTCAATACTGTTTACAGTGAACTTATCCTATGGAGAGTTGATCCAGTTGGACCATTATCTTTTTCTGGTGGAGTTTCTGAACTTGCGCGAATAAATTCCCTTCACGTATCTGCTTTTTCAAATGTGGCATGGCTGCCTACTCTTATACCTAGTTACTGTTTAGGTAAGCTTTTTTTCTTTATAAACAAAATGGCTGGAATTGCATCAGAGGTACAATTCTGTGAATAATAGCAGGAGATGAATGGCTTGGTGTTCTCTAAAATCATGTTTGTAATTGCCTTTAGGTGCATACTGTAATTCACCAAGTGCTTGCTTTGTTGCAAGTGATGGGCAGCATTTGAGACTATATCAAGCTATAATAGATGCCAAAAAGCTTCTCTCTGAACTTTCAAATCCAGGAATTTCTGTAAGTAAAGGCTAGCAGGTTTGTTCTTTATAAACAGTAATGAATGTTGCTGCTAAGTTCAGTGTGGTTACTTCAGCAGCTACTCGGAAGAGCCATAGTTAAGTTTACAAAAAGATATACAATGGGTCAGTATCTCTAAAGAAAGTTGCTATTGTCTCATCAGCTTGTGCTTTAATGGTTTGGGCAACTGGACTAGGCAGAAACTTTGGGGCAATATTTTGAAATACATGCTAGAGTATGGTGGGTAATTCATATGGTGCAGCTACTCCGTGGTAAAGCCAGAATGTAGTTTTGTTGTTTAGTTGTTAAGTCGTGTCCGACTCTTCGTGACCCCATGGACCAGAGCACGCCAGGCCCTCCTGTCTTCCACTGACTCCCGGAGTTTGGTCAAATTCATGTTGGTAGCTTCAATGACACTGTCCATGAATCTCGTCCTCTGTCGTCCCCTTCTCCTCTTGCCTTCACACTTTCCCAACATCAGGGTCTTTTCCAGGGAGTCTTCTCTTCTCATGAGATGGCCAAAGTATTGGAGCCTCAGCTTCAGGATCTGTTCTTCCAGTGAGCACTCAGGGTTGATTTCCTTCAGAATGTAGTAGTATGTGTCAATTATTTGGGAGTTGTATGTTACCATAGTGAAAAGGTGGATCAGATTCCTCTTATGCAGCACTTTTTTTAGCAACAGTAATTGACACAGAATGTAGTAGTATGTGTCAATTACTGTTGCTAAAAAAAGTGCTGCATAAGAGGAATCTGATCCACCTTTTCACTATGGTAACATACAACTCCCTTGTTACTTCATGTAAAAAGCACGATACAGATAAAAAGACTACACACATGGAATTGACTTCCGACAATGAAGTGAAACAACTATTAAATTTATGTATAGAAACATTTAATAGAACAAGCAGACATGAGTTGATTTTTTAATAGAAAAATATTAGTAGCCCTAGGATTAAACTGTAATGACTGCAGTCGGAATAAAATTAGACACAAAATGTTTAAGAACAGTAGCGGGTTTAGTTAGTTCCATGTGCTTTCTTGGACAAGTAGCAGATGTTATCTTCACTGTTGGACAGTGAACAGTTCAAGGTTTGGAAATGCTCAAGACTTGTTATTTTCTACTTGCAAGTATTTTTATGTCTGGTCTTGAATCAGAGCAAGGAAAGGGCAAGTTTTATTGTCAACTGTTTATAAAAATCATCTTCATAGGTTGATTATTAGCTGCAGAGGTTTGCCACAGCCAGCTTCAATAATAAAGCAGTCTGAGAGAGGAGTAGTTTTTATTAATAAATGGGGATTGAGTTAAGTGTGGTGTCCTTAGCACTCCTTTTCTGCTCAGATTCATAGTTTTCAGTGCCAGAATTCAAGCTAAATTATTATTTTTCAAAATATAAGGTACATCTGCAAAGCCTAGTTTTGATCTGCTGTTTATACACTTGTACATCATCTTACTCCAGGCAAGTTTAGTTTGACTGTGGAGTGGAAAATATCTGAAAATGTTGGTCTTATGAAAAATTGTTTAGATCAGCCTTCACCAACTGCATGCCCAGCATTTTGGACTACAGACATTAATTTGGAAAAAGAATTCTTAAGTGTGTCGTCATCATAAGAAATTCACAAAACATGTGTGACCTTTGTAGGGTACAGTGTTTGAGAGTGGACAGAGAAAACAGCAACACATTCCTGTAGATCCTAGCTAATTTATACTGGTATTTGGACAATAGATTATGTTTTTTATTTTCTATTTTTTACCTTGCCTTTCTCCCTGTAAAAGGTTTCAAGGAGGCTTACAACTGATATTAAAGATGGCTGAAGTTAATTTTTTAAATATACAACTAATAACTTTTGGCCTTTCATACTAACTTTGCAGAAATATGTTGGAGAAGTTTTCAATATAATAAGTCAACAGTCCACCGCTAGACCAGGTTGCATTGTGGAGCTGGATTCCATTACGGAGCTGGTAAGGCTTTTGCACTTATTAGGTGGGACTAATATTGTTTACTGTTACTGAAAATAGAGGAGAAGGCAATGCTGTATGAATAGAAGTCTGTTTATTCAACAGGACTTTCTCCCTTTCTCCCCCTCCAATCTGACCCCACCTGAGCCTCCCAAACTCTGGACCAGATTTTAAAGAAAATGTAGGAGAAAATGAGAATCCCACCCCACCCTTGTCCCTGTTTCCATTGCCCTGGAACCACAAAAAGCACCCTGGATTTGATTCATAATATCAGTGGCCTTAAAAACAATATATTTTCATTCAATGCTATTCAGGTATTACTTATTTTTCGGAATCCTATCTGTAAATATTTAACCTAAATTCAGAAATATTTTAATGAATTATTCAAATATCCTGTCAAAATGTGATTTGTCTGTCAATGAGTGGCATTATAGTTGCTCGATTTATATATGTTTTTGCTTGTTTTTAATTTAGCATGGTGGGAAAATGCAGTTACTTCATGTATTTCAAGAAGAGTTCATTTTGAATAACCATGAGAATGGACTGACCGAAAAAAAGACAATGCTACCTGACTCTGGTAAAGCCCATATATGTTTAATAAATTCTCAGGAAAAAAACAAAAAAAACAAATTGATGATGATTATTTAACAAACACTTTGTGTCATTTATAGCATTGTGTTTGGCTTTGTTAGTAACCTACATTTTACTGAAATGTGAGACGTAAAACTGTGATTATACTCCGGGTTCTAGTGAATTTCTATCATATATAGTCATGTGAAAAAGAAAGTACACCCTCTTTGAGTTCTATGGTTTTATGTATCAGGACATAATAAAAATCATCTGGTCCTTAGCAGATCTGATAATTAGGTAAATACAACCTCAGATAAACAGCACATGACATATTACAATATATCATGATTTATTTTACAAAAATAAAGCCAAGATAGATAAACCATGTGTAGAAAAACTAAGTACACCCTTACTGCTTCCATAGGAATTAAGAGGCTAAGTAGCAGCCAGGGGCTGCTAACCCAGTGCCCTTGAGTAACTGATCATCAGCAAATATGACCACCTCTATAAAAGCTGAAGTGTTAGTAATTTGCTGGTCTGGAGCATTCAGGTGTGTGTTAACAGAATGCCAAGGAGGAAACACAACAGCAATGATTGTAGAGAAGCTATTGTTGCTGCCCATCAATCTGAGAAGAGTTGTAAGGCCATTTCCAAACAAATTAAAGTCTATCATTCTAGAGTGAGAAGATTATTCAGAAGTGGAAAACATTCAAGACAGTTGTCAATCTTCCTAGGAGTGGACATCCAAGCAAATTCACCCCAAGGTCAGACCATGCAATACTCAGAGAAATTGCAAAAAAAACAACAACCCAAGAGTTACATCTCAGACTCTACGGGCCTCAATTAGCATGTAAAATGTTAAAGTTCATGACAGTATAATTAAAAAAAGATGGAACAAATATGGTTTGTTCGGAAGGGTTGCCAGGAGGAAGTCCCTTCTCCCTAAAAAGAACATGGCAGCATGGCTTAAGTTTCCAAAAAGTTGCATCTAGACAAACCACAAGACTTCTGGAACAATATCCTTTGGACAGATAAGACCAAAGTGGAGATGTTTGGCCATAATGCACAGCACCACGTTTGGTGAAAACCAAACAATATGTCAGGACAAACACCTCATACCATCTGGCAAGCACAGTGGTAGAGGGGTGATGATTTGGGGTTGTTTTGCAACCACACCTTGCAGCCGTTGAATCAACAATGAACTCGTCTGTATACCAAAATATTCTAGAGTCAAATTGAAGCCATCTGTCCAACAGCTAAAGCTTGGCCGAAATTGGGTCATGCAACAGGACAATGATCCCAAGTACACCAGCAAATCTAGAATAGCTGAAAAAGAAAAGAATCAAGGTGTTGCAATGGCCCAGTCAAGTCCAGACCTCAACTCGATTGAAATGCTGTAGCGGGACCTTAAGAGAGTGCCTGCAAACCTCAATGAACTGAAATGACGTTGTAAAGAACAGTAGACCAAAATTTTTCCACAACAATGTGAGGGACTGATAAAGTCATACAGAAAACAATTTACTTCAAGCTATTGATGATAAAAGTGGTTCTACAAGCTATTGAATTATAAGATGTACTTTGTTTTTCACACATGGCTTCTCCATTTTGGGTTTAATTTTGTTAAATAAATCATGACACGGTGTAATATGTCATGTGCTGTTGTTCATCTGAGGTTGTACTTATCTAATTTTCAGACCTGCTAAGGACCAGATGATTTTTATTTTGTCCTGATATGTCAAACTATAGAATTCAAAGAGGGTGTACTTTCTTTTTCACATGACCAGTTTTACTAACACCATCTTAATCTTTTATAATCTTTTAGAGGGAAATAGAACATTTGATATTTTTTAAATTCTTGGCCACGGAAAATCATGGACACATATGCCTTGTGCATGTTATTTGTGTGCCACTGTTTCATTTTTAGAAACCAGTAATTATTTTCCACATTCAAGTGTTACTCAAACTTCATGCTAAGTGCATTATGTCTCATGTAACATTGCAAAAAAAAATTGTTATCAGTACTGGAGAAAGTAAGATATAAAGGACTACACATTTAACATTATGAGGTTGCAGAATCTGGAAATGGTAGGGTAGTCTGTAAGTGGAAGATAACATATTTGGAAGTATGTTCTAAGTTTAACATACATATGCATTGGAATCAAGATGAAGTGTCTATACCCATACCACTCCCTCCTATGGTCATTGTATGTCTATATGGAGGTTACTGAAAAACAGAGAATTAAATAATTGAATCTTATTTACTGTCTCAAATGGCCCATTCTGTCATCTTAGAAATTTCTCACTTCATATTCACCACTTTTTGCTGCACATGTAAATCAGACCTAGTACATCTTTCAATCCAGAAAGACATAAATGAATGAATGGTCCTTTTATTTACTAAACTGCAACACTCTTTGTTGAATTTCAAGTTGCTTGTTTGAATTCCTTTGGCTACAAAGATGCTTGAAACACAATCAGATTAAAGTCACTTTTGATCAATGCTGGATTGTCATGTGCATTATTGCTTTAGGGAAAGTTTAGTCTGAGTCAGTGAAGCACAATCCCATGCATGTTTACTTGGAAGTAAAGGTCAAACTAAACATGATAATGGCTGAAACCTAGAAGTAAGTTGCAACTAGAGAGGGCTTAATAAATCAGTAGCACTTTGTAAGTTGCATTGATTCAACAATGCTACTCCAGCTGTGACTTATTACTGGATTTTAACCACTGTAAGCTCTTAGCTTTAAGGGTGAGGGAATACCCACTGTCACCAACAGGAGTTTTGACCAAATTCTAATAGCAGTGCAGGGAGACTGGTTTCACATACTGTGAAAATCCTCCCTCAAGCAATTTGCTGTTTAAAAGATCCTAATGATTGGTAGTGCATTTAGCATCATGTCTAGTTTGACCCTTAGGCATACTGATTCTTGTGCGATTTCAGTTGTACTGAGATTTTATAAATGATGACCAAAAGCTGCAGTCCCACACACTCTTTTTTAGTAGGAAGTCTGTTTACTTTACTTTCAGTCTTCGAATGCATTCTTTCCATCTAAGACCTAGTGATGATGTGCCTACGACCACAGCCTTGAGTCTTAAGTCCCAGGCAGGTTTGTATGGGTGCAGGTATTCTTCAGATAGTTTGGTCCCAAGCTATTTAGTGTCACTAATTTAGCAACAGCACTTTATAACCAGGACCTGGATAATTGTGGCAAGGTCTGCTTCCTCTGGTAAGGGGTACAGCTAGCAAATCAATCTAAACTGATGAAGAACCTTTCTGACTATTTGTACTTTAATCTTGGTGGCAATGCAAGTTCTAGGACAACCTCAAGCTGTAGGCCTGTCTTGCATAACCCAATTCAGAGTCAGTGAAAAACCATCATCCTGATCAGCACATTTCTTTACACATTATCTTATCTGTGTCTTAGCTGGATCTGCTCTGTGTTTTTCCCCCCAATTGGCCTCCAAATGCCTGTTCAGAAATTCCATATCTCCCAAGGGAAGTTATTGCTGTGAGTCATCAACAGGTTGATGACACTTCATCCCAAACTTCAGGATGACTCCTCCTCCACATGTTTCACGGGCATAAGATAAAACTGATAAGCACTCGAAAGTTAAATGGCCATGAAATTAGAACAGCATTCCTGGAGCACCATTCTGTGGCACCCAGTGAAAAACCAAATTATCACAACACTGACATTCTTAGTTCCACAGTGAACAGCCAATCCAGAGGGCTACCATGGTCAGTAGGGTTGAAAGCTGATGAGAATAGAATACCAGCCACATTACCATCTCCTGTCTATTCCCTGGCATACATCAGATACTAGGAAAGCCAAGACTATTTCAGTTTCAAAATTAGACCAGATACTAGAATGGAATGGACCTAGATAATCACTAAGACTATCTGGATCTGTGAGGCCATTGTTATTTCTAGCATCTTGCACCCACACAGTAGACCTTCTGCTCGATTGAAGATGTTCAAAACTGTTGGCTATAATCTGGCTTTCTTTGTATGGTGGTGTTTAACTATTGCCTCCTTAACTGTAGCCAAGATGTCTGATCTATCAAGGAAGGATTCTTAATGAGGCACTGTAAGACCTGCCTTGGCTGATTTTTAACAGCCAAGATTATAATTCTTCTAACATAAGGTAGTAGTCTTCAGCCCTCCAAGCAGTCTGTCCACATCATCAGATTTTGTCATCTTGAAAGTATCCATCACAATCTGACCAGTTAGTGTCTTTGCTGCATCAGAATACAAATGCAAAGGATTGTACTTCACATCTGTGAGTTTAGCTCATGTCATATAATCAAACAAAAGAAATAACATTTTACAATTAGTAATTAATGACTGTTCAAACTCCTATGCTAAAAATGAAATCTATTTATTTTTACAGGATATCAGAAAAATGGCTTTTCTGAAAAATTCTATTTAATTGTACTTGAATATATTCAAAACTGCTCATTCTTACATATGTGGAAATTACATTTGAAGTCTGTGCCAGTCTCAGTGGGTAGGTTCTTCACATTTGTCATCTTATAAATCAAAATACACATTCCTCATATGCTTTATTTACAGGTTTTGGTCCTTTGTTTTGCTATAAAGAGTTCAATATAAAATTATTTTACTTTGCACTATATTTCATATAGGTTATACAATTATTATTAGTAGAAGAACTGTGTTTCTTTATTTCTTGACTTTCAGTGACTTGCTCAGAGTTCCCACTGATATAGAACACAGTACTACCAACCTGATGATGGTGGAAAAAGCTAGGGTGGCACGTTGGTGTCACTCAGTTGGACTCCACCATCAGATAGGAGGACTGTTGCTCCTGTGCTTAAGTGGGCAGAAGATTACTGCCAGTGGTAGCAGACAGAAACCCTGAAATGGAGTGTTCTGTGGATGTGGATGTTTGACTTTGGATCTATTGGATCCAAATTTACTCCATCCTAGTGGATGACTTAATTTAAGTCTGTAAGATATGCTAGCTCTGGAAACAGACAGCTATTCCTTTCCTTCATAAATACAGTGATATGTTAGGCTAGGGAAAATATCCTACTTTCTGTCTTGGGAATAAAACGGAACATATATTGCAGTGGAATTTTTTGCCTGTAACTGATTCTCACACACTGAATGAATGCATTCTCCAAACAGTGCTCCTAATTTGTAAATGCAACACATGGCTGGGTTGTGTGTTCTCCTTTCTTTTTTGATGTTTTACTTGCATAATTACAATAAACAATAATTGAACTTCAGAGGCTTTAGAAAATGCAATGTTTTATTCCCTACAAGTGTCATTTCAGTAACACAAATCTTGCATAAAGGTCTGGCATTATTAAGTTCATGTTTAATGCATGCTAGCTTTTGCATGATCACAAACAAGTTAAGCTACTGCAGGGCACTAGGTCAACATAAATATTAGAATTGTGCTTGAGTTTGAATGTGTGGGATCACTAACATGTTCAAACATGTTCTCTGACATCAAACAGATTCTGCAGTCTTTCTAAGTAAAATGTTTTCTCCTTATTTAGATGAAAAAATAGATGCCAAGGTATCTGATGCAACCTCGCAGGAAGAGCTTTACTCTTCTTCTCCAGATCAAGAGAAGCTCCAGTGTACTTTTTCAAAGAAATATCAGGCCTGCAAAGAGAACCTTCAAAGTACCAGCCAACTTGCTCTTTCTTCAGAAATTGTCTATAGCCAAGAATTGAATTTACCTGCAGGAGTGGAGATCATAAGTGTTAAACCATCAGCAGGTTTGTAAACTACCAAAATAAACAAAACAAAAAACAAAAAAACAAAAACAAAACAAAAACCCCACAAGGTGACAGAGATGTGATTAGTTGTACACACCAGCTTTCTCTTTGCCAAGTTGCTTTCCATGTTTTCCTTGACAATGGACACATAGCACGATAAGCAAACAGGCCATGGGAATCATGGCCTATTGATTACTGCTCTGCAGCAGCTCATTTGGAATGAGAACACATAAACAAACCATGGAGCTTTACTAAGATGTTGTGTGAATGTGACCACTTTTTCCTTTCTGGTTTGTTTCTCCCCGAAGGACCCAGAGAAAGTATCCAGGGTTTGTTTCAGGTTTGTTTATATAGTTTGACAAAAGAGAAACATACTGGATGAGACAAAGTGCCCATGATTTATTTTAGATTTGTTTCTTTGGTTTGTCGGGAAGGAAACCTAGGAGAGTGGAGAAAGTGCTCATGCTTTTTGTAGCTGTTGTCAGTGCAAATGGGAGTGATTGAACTGCATGGTATCAGCACTTAGCTTGTAGCCAGTAATCTGGGGCAGCACCATTTCCCTGGCATACAGTATTGTGCTGTGCAATGATAGCAGTTATGCCTTAATGATTGTAATGGGACCGCCCCTCTGAGCCCCCATTCCATGGACCCTTCAATCCTCTGCCCTTTCCCTTGAGCTGGCGGATGGGAGTGGGGAGACTCATAACACAACCAGAGGTAAGGATTTACTCCACTAGGCTCCAGAGAGTGGTTATCATTTTAAAATGCCTTCTCCTTTTTATTGCTGCCACTGCTACCCTGACAGCTGTCTATGGGTGCTGAAATTGCTTTCAGTGTTTTCTCAGAACTCTCAGTAATCTGGGCCGAGTGGTAGGTACTGGACTCAGAATCTGGATTCCTCTAAAATGATCTCCAGACCAAAAGTCTTTTAAATGTTTATTGAAAAGAATTTAAAAAAATTGAAAAAAGATTAAATAATAAAACTAGTCTAAATGCAAAGATTAAAAGAAATGCAGAACCAAAGCAGGTCTTTGCACATCGGCAAGAGAGAATACACACATTTAAAGTGAGGAAATCTAACTTCCCTGGCTACTCATACTTAATCAATGTTCCATTGCTTGTGTGAGTCTCCCTGAGGGTGAAGCCTTTGTTTCCACCTCTCTCTCCTGCCCTAACAGCTTCCTTCTGGCCCTCACTTTCATCTCACCATTCTGAATCTACACAACTCCTTCCTTCTAACTTCTTTTTAACTACTCTTAGCTACAAAGCTATCTTTTGACTTTGGATTGTAAATGAACCTGACTAAATGGCTTCACTTTAATATAGCTTTTAATCTCTTCAGATGAGAGGGCTTTAGCCATGAATAACTAACTACTTCTCAAGCTGTGAGTTTGCAATAGTGTACCTGTATGGCTCTCTGCCTTTGGGTGTTTAAATATCGAAGTTTATTGCTAACTAGCTTGGTTGTAGCTAGCTGCTTTGAAGTGTCCCTTTGGTTTCCCATGCAAATCAACCACTTGCTAAACAAATCCTTAATTCAGAAATTAAATCAAAGTCCAATGATTCTTAAAACTTGGTTTCTCCACAATGATAACTTGAAAATCTAATGGTTTACATAACAAGAATGTTATAAATGTTATAATCAATTTTAAAGTCATGCTGTGTATTGCAGCAAGCATCAAAATGTGGGATCTGTGGAATTCTATAGTAGTGAACATTTCTTTTAATTTCAGAAATTTGAGCTTAGAGAATTAAAAAAAACTATGTATCCTGAGAATTTTTTCTCCTCAATTTTAGGTCACTTGAGTTCTTCTTCAATTTATCCAGTTTGCCATGCTCCTTACCTCCTTGCAACTTTATGTTCAGATGGTAAGGTTAGATTTTGGAGATGTAGAGTCCTGCTGGAGCCTGTCATGGCTTCTGGATCTGAATCTACTGCAAACAAAAGTATGTATATATGGGAAGAATGGCCATTACTTATTGAAGATGGATTTCTCAGTAGTAGTGTTCTCAATGTGCCAGGCATGCCTCTTGAAATCAGTTGTGCCCACACAAATCGTTTTGCCGTTGCATACAAGCGGATACCACCCCCAAACAGCCAGTCTTCTCAAGACTTTGTAGTGAATGTGAGCATCTTTGAATGTGAATCTACAGGAGGTTCTTGTTGGATCTTGGAACAAACACTTCATTTAGATGAACTAAACCCAGTATTGGACCCTTTAGATGTTGCCAATAGTTCTGCAGCAGATGGAAGTGAGCACTTTACACCCAGAGCCAAGCATTTGGTTCACTTAGACTGGATGTCTAGGGAAGATGGCTCCCATATCCTGACAGTCGGCATTGGGTCAAAGCTCTATATGTTTGGCCAGCTGGCTGGGAAGATGCAAGAACAAAGTGGCAAGGAGATGTTTGTACTTCCACTGTGGGAAAACGTTAAATCTTCGTGTGCATCCAGATTTATATTGTTACGATGTGTGGATTTAGTGTCATCAGTGGAAGGCTCACCACCTTTACCTGTTTCTTTATCTTGGGTTCGTGATGGTATCCTTGTAGTTGGGATGGATTGTGAAATGCATGTTTATTCTCAATGGCAGCCCCTTTCAAAACAAGAGCCTATTACTGGAGACTCCTACAGTGGGAGCACTCCATCCATAATAAGCTTAATGAAACAGAGTCAGTCACCTGGAGTTCACCCACCAAAGCGAACATTGACCAGATCCATGACAAGTCTTGCTCAGAAACTGAGTGGGAAGCGAACTGTATATGATCTGTCAATAGAGATGGAGGATTCTGGTCTCTTTGAAGCAGCTCATTCATTGTGTCCTACTTTACCTCAGTACCATCCCCTGCAACTTCTGGAACTCATGGATCTAGGAAAAGTTCGTAGAGCAAAGGCCATCCTGTCTCATCTAGTTAAATGCATTGCTGGAGAAGTTATTGCTGTAAATGATCCTGACCATGAAAAACGGTACCGATCTCTCTCAATCTGTGCTAGTGGGAGCAGTACACGGGACCCTATGATGTTTAGCAGATGTGCAATTACAGACTACACCGAAATAGACTCTGTTCCACCCCTTCCCTTATATGCATTACTTGCTGCAGATGAGGAATGTTCTTATGCATGTACAGAAAAATCTAATAACCAAAGAAACCTGAAGAAACATGATGAAAACTACGAGGATCTTTTTCAGAATTCCAGCCTACATACAGATGATTTGACTATGTTTGAAGAAGATGAAGAAGATAAAAAGCCAAAGGTCATTGATCTTTCTCAGTACAGTCCAACTTATTTTGGACCAGAGCATGCCCAAGTTCTTTCCCGTCACTTACTTCACTCAAGCTTACCAGGACTCACTGGAATGGAGCAGATGTCGCTGATGGCCTTGGTTGACACAATTGCCATTACTAGTACTGATATAGGAGAAAGCAGAGACAGAAGTAAAGGTAAGTTTTCTAGTAACAAATTCAGGGTTTTAGTTTCTGTTCTAATCCACACATGGATTAGATTTGTTTGGAGTTGTTTGACTACAAATGCCATAATTCTCCATGCTGGAAGTTCTGCCTAAGAGAAAGACACCTTATAGACACTAAATGTACCTCACCTGGGCAAAAGACCTAAAATGGGGAGACTTGGAGGCCTAATTAGGCCTACCCCCTCCCAGCTTCCTGTTCAGAAAGAAAGCTCTCAGCTAGCATCAGGGCAGAAACAGGAAGCGTAGATGGAGATAGGCTTCAAAACCTTCCAATTTAGTACTCCATACCTGCTACTGAAACTGTTGGTAGTTGTAGTTCAAAACAACTGTCCTCTGAGCAGGTCTTTTACTTTATGAGCCAATTAAAGCAACAACAGTTTTTACTTTATTCCTTGCTGCTTAGAGGTAAGGAAGGGAGAGAGTCATTCTCAGCTACCTGTTGTTGTGACTGAACTGTACAGTTTTTCAGGTTTTCTTACAGTGCAGTGATCATGATAAACCTTTAGCTACGTAAAGAATATATCCTATCAGATGTAATACATAATGCAAAAATATGGTTTAAAATAACATCAAAGTTCTGTAAGTTTGTATTGGCACCTGTCACCCATGAACATATTAATGATGCAGTGTTACCCAGTACTAAATTCCAACTGTTTGTGGGAAATCAGTTTTTGCTACAAATACTGGGCTTAGCTTCTGTCCGTTGTGGAAATGTTTGAACTTGGCCAGCATCCTGTTGGCATATGTGATTGTGTAAGCATTTTTGTCCTACCTGCAGGCTTATCTTATTGGGCCTAATCTTGCACTGCCTGCAAAATTGGGCATGCAGATGGTTTTGCAACTTATCAAATGAAGAAAAGATGAGAGGAGGGGGGGATACTGCTGTACAATTACCCTTATGCATATGGGTTTTCTCCCTTTGGATTTTGCCTCATGTATCTGAGATCAAAGCCTTGATATAATTTGAATTTTGTAAAACAAGATGATGGAAAGATTGGCAAATAAAGTTATGAAATATTTTTTGGAGAATCAAATTGTATACACTATTGTTATTCACAGGGGGAGAAACACTTGATGAGTGTGGCTTAAAATTTCTTTTGGCTGTCCGTCTCCATACATTTATGACAACTTCATTGCCACCAGCTCACAGAGCCCAGCTGCTTCACCAAGGTAATGCTTTCTCTTCTATTTGTATTCTAACACTACAAGGACCAACCTTTTTAGATATAAATAGCTACAAATTGGTATCATTTTTTAGGAAATACAGACTTCTGGGATGGGGGAGCTCTGCTGTTATGCTAATAAGGAGAAGTGCTACTTTCATATGTTTTTTTCAGTGACTATTTGAGCTTTTGGTCTGTGATTAGTTAAGCCAGGTTTGTCTGCTTGCTGCTTGTTTCAGCTGGGCTAGTATCAGGTCTTCACAAAAATAGGTATGGATATGAGCAGTTAGGTTCAGATCTGTTTTAAAAATTCTTGCTACTTAAATTAATCCATCAAATGGCCCAACATTGCATTTTGTGACATAGAAATCTAATTATGTGCCTATTTTCAAGGTTAACTATAAAAAATAATTAATATGAGACCTTCAGTGTTATGTAATGTCCTCAGTGCTTTTTAAAATGTCCATGCAAGCACAATGGTTTGAGTGTTTATCAAATTTGTCTGTTGTAAATGAAACATTTCTAAATATAGTATTTTCTGGATCATTTAGGTTTGTCTTCTAGTCATTTTGCCTGGGCGTTTCATTCAGTAGCAGAAGAAGAACTGCTGAACATGCTACCTGCAATGCAAAAAAGTGACCCAACTTGGTCCGAACTCAGAGCAATGGGTGTAGGCTGGTGGGTGCGAAATATCCATAGCTTGCGCAGATGCATTGAAAAGGTAAGTTCAGTTTATAATCACCTGACTTATCTCATGTTATAAACACAGGTCAAAATCCTATTGAGATTTTTTTTTTATGGCAGCATAATGTAGTTAGCTTAAATTTTGGTGTCAGATTGCTGCAAATTAAGAAATTAGCATGCATGCTTGCTGTTGTGGGCCAAGTTGCCTGTTCTAACTTCTTATAATATAATAATAATAATTGTGTGCTGTCAATTATGACTTAGCAACCCTTTCCAGGGTTTTCTAGTTAGACAATACTTAGAAGTGGTTTACCATTCCCTTATTCTGTGGGGATGCTGAGAGCTAAACAGGTTGCCCATAGCTACTCAGACTTTCTCTTCTCCCAGGAGGCACAGTAGGGAATTGAACTCCCAACCTCTGGCTCTGCAGCCAGATATTTAAGTCACTGAGTTATCCAGCCAGCTGTGTTAACTTCTTAATTTTAGGCAATTCACTATTGAGATGTGTACTAGTTTCATTAAACCAGTAGGGATGACTAATAGAATTTCATTCATTATATATAAATGTAGTGTCCTTTATATTCAGTACTCATGTCTTTTCTGTCAGATGTGGTGTGGCCAGCTTGTTTAATGTAAATACAAGATGAATATTGTCTTTTTGCTACAATATTTTGATTCTTCAGAAAGGTTTCCTAGTTGCCTGATCCTTATGCAGACATTACTTTGCTTTTGCGTTGCTGATGCTTGTGGTAGCCTTGCATCTAAATGTAATAGATAAGTAGGAATTGAAGGGAGGCAAGTGCACTGAATTCCATTCCTATTGGCTGGCTGGAAATGGATGGAGCACTCCAATCCTATTTATTTATTTATTTATTATACTTATATCCCGCCCATCTAGTCTTTGACTACTCTGGGCGGCTCACAACAAGTGTAATAACAATTAAAATACCCAGCATAAAAACTTGAATGAGCTGCTATCTGAGGTAAGCCCCCTCTTCTATATACAACATAGAAATACAACTCTTCCCTCTTGCCAAATAGTTCCTAGCAGACTAGTAACATCTGAAGGCTGGTTTATGGCATAGCCTACAATGGGTTAAAATAAAAGTATTTTAGTGAGCAGCATTGACAAATCAGTGTCTCTTGTCTCTCAAGTAAAGTGAAGCAAACGGAAGTTAGTTTTTATTGTTGTTACTGCAAGTAATTGCTCAAAATTAGTATCAGATGTATTTGTGGAAATAAATTTGGAATGATAAAATGCGCCATTATTTTTACAGGTCGCTAAAGCAGCCTTTCAAAGAAACAATGACCCACTAGATGCAGCTATTTTTTACCTTGCAATGAAAAAGAAGGCTGTGATTTGGGGATTGTACAGGTACACTTATGAATGAAAAAGGATTTAATTCAATGCATATAGACAGTTAACTTGGTTGCATCCTCATTGTAATGATGGTGTGGGTCTTGATGATGAGTTGCTGAAAAGGAACAATACAATTTTTATATCCTGTCCTGTTAATAGCTAATGCCATACCTTTTCTTAGTACAGTTGAATTCTTCTGATTGGGCAAACCTAGAGGCAGGACATGAGAAACTCAGGTGCTTTGAAATGTATTGGCATTGCAAGAGGTTCATTTTGATTCCCCAGAACTTTAAATGCATTTCTGATCCAACCTACAATACCTTCACAAGGTTTTCTCCAAACACAAAGCTGTGCTAAGTCACTCTAGCCCTCACTTGTATGTACATTTTGTTTTATTTGTGACTTGTGTGTTATGCTAATGTCAGAAATCACTTTACACAATGAATAATTAAAAACTGGGATTTATAGTCATTGAATTTAATGGCTATTCTAAATGGGAGAAGGGTGTTGATAGCTGCTTGTGATGATGGTTGTATATTATTTCCAGTATCAGAGATAGAATGCATCTAAATACCAGTTGTTGGCAAACTTCATTAGGCCATTGCTGTCATTCCTGCTTACACCCTGCTCATAGGCTTATCATCTGGTTGTCCACTGTGGGACCAAAATACAACTTGCATACACCTTTTGTTTTCTTTTCTTCTTTCTACTTTGTGCAATCTTCCTGACCTTTCCCTTATATTCTCTGTGGCTACTGGCATCCCACAGGCTTTCCCCACTCCTGAACCTCTTGGTTGTTATTCTCAGGGGACATAAGACCTTGATAAAGTTCATCCCACCATAGTTCTCCCTCACTTGTTGTGAGGGTAAAATGGAGAGGAGAAGATCCATGTATCCTACCATAAAGTTAGCAGAAGAAAAACAGATTATAAGTAAATAATAATAATAAAAAAGACAGTGTTATAATAATAATAATAATAATAATAACTAATATAATATAATAATAAAAAACCAAGATCATGTTAGTTATACACACTAGTGTAGCTCATTTGACATTAATGTTCAGCTTCAAATTGCTTCAAGTTAAAAATTTGGCATGAACGTTTGCTGTTGTAGACCAATCACGTAACTGCATAGAAGAGCAAATGCCTGCTTCTTAACTTGTAACAATTCACTGCTGAAATTTATGCTCATAGTTACATCCACATAAGTTTTAAATTGGATGCCAGTGTCATAAGACGATTCTTCAAGTGTTCCTGGGAGTGATATAATGATAAATATCAAATTAAATATTTTTTATAACTAGTAGTTCGGAAAGTACACCACTGAAATGCAATTTTTTTCAAAGCAAGTTGATATCATAGAACATGCTGCTTGATTCTTGAATAGGACCTATTATGTTACATGCCATACATATAAAATTGGTATTTTGTGGATGCACATCAGCAAATCACTCAGTTTGTCCTCAATGTATGGAATGCTTACATTTTTAGGTCCATAAAAGATACTAAGATGACACAGTTCTTTGGACACAATTTCACAGAAGACAGATGGCGTAAGGCAGCATTGAAGAATGCTTTCTCTCTGCTAGGCAAGCAACGTTTTGAGCACTCTGCAGCATTTTTCTTGCTGGCTGGTCATCTTAAAGATGCAGTTGAGGTAATTAGCCCTGAATCATATGAATGGAACCTCTGGGGTGTTTTTTTTCCCCTGTGCTGTGGGTGAATTTTAGCCATGATGGAAGGGAGGAAAGACTTCATGAAAAAAGAGATAAATCTGTGAGTATCAGACAAAAAATTCCTGTCACTGACCCATTCCACATTTTGTTGTGATCTTACACACAGCCAAGTCTCACCCCACCCATCCATATATGAGGCCCACTAGTTCAGTGATAAATCTTAATCTTGTCTGCCCTCCCAATAGATTCCTCTTTTGGACATCTTTAATTTGTAATAAATGTTCAGAGACGACAGCTAGCTTGAAGGAAGTATATTTGACCTCAGATACTAGATATAGCAGACTTGTTGGAAAAATGTCAGGGAAAAACTAAACAAAAATAAAATAATGAAGATAAAAATGTTGTGGCACCTTAAAGACTAGCTGCTATATTTTAATGTGAGCTTTTGTGGACAAGCCCACTTCTTCAGACCTATGCACGAAAGCTCACATTAAAATATAGCAGTTAGTCTTTAAGGTGCCACAACATGTCTTCTTTATTTTTTGTTTTTCTTTTGTTTTGCCTTGCATGCTAGCACAGACTAACACAGCTATCCCTTCTAAAGTTATTGGAAAGAAATACCTATTTTTGGTCACTTTGATTCTATTGAACTGCTAAATATGATATTGCAATTTGGAAATGTTGCTGTAAAAATAATGGCAGGTCAACAGGTTTGAAAGCTATCCAAACAATGAGCTTTACAGTAACAAAGCAATGATGGCTTTCTTTACCCAAGAGAAATAACACATTTTGCTAATTGACCCAAATATCAAAAGTAGTCCTGTGTTTCTTTCTATTAGGTCTGCCTAGAGAAGCTGAATGATATTCAGTTGGCTCTTGTAATAGCAAGACTTTATGAGTCAGAGTTTGAAATCTCTGGGACGTACAAATCAATTCTACAGAAGAGAATTCTGGGAAGTAGATCTTATTCTTCTGAAATTCCATCACATACACATGCTGATCCTTTCCTTCGGAGTATGGCTTATTGGATTTTGGAGGACTATGGTCATGCCCTTGATACTCTTCTAAGCCAACCTATTACAGATGAGGAAGGTAAGCTGAGGCATTTTAAATATGTTATTTGATAGAATTGTGTATGAAGAGACAACGCTTTGAAAAAATAGTTTTTGAGGTGGTATATCAATAAAGCAACCTGTGTAGGCTTGGGCAAACTACACAGTCCCAGAATGCCCCCAGAAGATAGGAATGGTAAACCACTTCTAGAAAATCCTGGAAAAGGTCACCGTTAAGTCACAGTTGACTTGACAAGATACAACTGTTATTATTAAAGATAGCAAGGTGTAGGTTGGAATTACTATGTTGGTTCACACAGGCAGTCTAGATTAACACTGTTTATTACCAGAGACTATTTAACTATGTAAGAAATATGCAAAAACAAAAATATGATCATTTTTCCAGTCTGATTTTCATATCTAATATCTGATAGTAAGAGTGTACCTGGAAATCAAGAATGTGCTTTGTTTCAAGAATACTTGCCCCATTAAGTGAAGCATGGGCAGTGCCAAAAAGGGAATTTCTAAATCAGGCCAGAGTATTATCTCACTTACAAAGTATCACCTTAACGTAATCTTTACAGTACTGATTCTCAGGTATGGTACAATGGCCAGAATCTTATCAGTTAAGGCAGCCATCATCACTCAGTCAGTGTAAATCTTAGCAGGGACTGCTTCTGTGACTTATGCTGATCGAGTTATGCCAATATAAAAATGTAATAAGATTTTGGCTTTTACATTCTAATGGCACAATCTCGATTTTTTGCATGACCATAGTGTTTGGACTACACCTGCAGATGTTTACAGTGTTCTTTTTTCTTTTGTTGCCCTGTACTTTGCACTTCTGCCGAAGCAGTAAGGTATATAAATAGACAGACTATGCTGACATTATACTTACTGACCAGTTTTGCTTAATATTAATTAGTGCTTTCTGTAACAAGCATTGCAGTCTTAACTGTCCAAGCTCAAATGGGCTAGAACACTTTCAGATGAAATCTCAGCTTGTGGTACTGACCTGCAACTAGTTGAGTTAACCCTGAGTCTCTGCAGGTTTTTAGGTTTCCTGCATTGCATTAGATGTGTCTGTCTTAATACTAGTGTATAACGTATGAGAGAGGGCCAACATTACTTCTAATCTTCCACCAGCACTGAGCGGAAACCCCGCCCCACGCATGAAGTTCTGGCCATGACTGGAACCAAATGAGCAGCAATACTAACTGTGGGTGCAGCACCAATACAGCACCGCACACCCACACAGCTTAGAGGGAATGTTGGAGAGGGCTATAGTTCTGTGACTAGCATGTGTTTCAAGATGTAGCACTGTGTTTTACAGTTCAAGTTTCACATGAAAAAGCCTCAGTGTTCAATATCTGGAATCTGTAGTAGGACTTGAAAAGTCTTCAATCTAGTCGAACCTTGAAAGAGTCAGTGCTTAGCAGCCTTATTTCTGCATTATATTAAAACATATTTTATTATTACAGGCTGGAATTGCGGCAAGCTTTAAACTTTCAAACTCCATGTTCTGCTTTCCTTCTCTAAAGCAGAGATGCAGTTTGAAAGCTTCACTTTCTTTGTAAATTTCACATTCTGTATCAACTCAAACCAACTGTATCTAATTTTAATATAGTTAGTTGAAACAAGCCAACCTGATATTATAGTTCATGAAGCAGTTGTGTTTCAACTAACTATAGTCGAGACTAGAAACAGTTTAGGGTTTAGATGCAGTGCTAAATGGTGGTTAGTAGAACTGTAAATAAAATAATCATTCTGGCCTTGCTGGAGGAGACAGTTGAGATGAGGAAGTCTTCTAAAATGTATAGTTTTGAAATAATGTTTTCAATATATTATAGTTTTTACTCTAAATAATTTGTTTTAACTAATTGATTTAAATTTTTTTGTATGCCACCTGCTAGAAAAGTGGGATAAAAATCAAAGAACTAAATAATGATGAACCATTTTCTCTTGAACCTGAATTGAACCATTACAGTATAGATAATTCTAAACTAGACAGATTAGTGGTTTAACTGAGTATCTGAAAGCTTTCTTTGCTCCTAAGTTGAAGCTATTTTGGAAGTTTGCCCTGCTATAGATTGCAAATATACTTGTTTAGCAATATTATGTCATTCATGAGAGTGCTACAGTGACTGCAATAAATATTTAGTGGAGTTATGTCTTGTGATATTGTTTCAGATGGAGGAAGCATCTCAAGCTGTAACCCTTCAGTATTTAATTTTTATAATTATCTGAGGACACACCCTCTCTTATTGAGACGCTATTTTGGGTCTTCTGATTTATCTTCTACAAAGATATGCGTAACAGGAGAAAATGTGCTGGCGGATGAAATCAATTTAGGGGAACGAAGATTGTTCTTTACTACTGCATATGCTCACTTGAAGGCTGGCTGTCCCATGTTGGCTTTGGAAGTGTTATCAAAGATGCCCAAAGTGGTAAAAAAGTCAAAGCCTTTAGGAAGAACATCTAGTTTAAGAGATACTACTAAAAGCTCTTCACCTGGTTCTCCACTACCAGTGGAATCAAAAGGTGACAAGTTTTACAGTATTGACTGGGCACAACCTGTAGTAAATGGTTTAGGTTCATCTTCGGATGGGTCATCAGACAAACAATCAAGTTCTCTTTTTGATTGGAGTCAGCCAAGTACAGTATTCCAGGATGATCCTTTGGAGCTAAAGTGGGACAGTGACAAAGATGAGGATAGTGAAGATTCTTGCCTTGTAATGAAACCTTTGCAGAAGATAGCAAGTGAGAAACCCAATGAAGTTAGTTCGAGCTACACAGAAACTTACAGTTCAGGTACTGAAAATGATGTTTTAACTTTAGAGGAAGACATTATTTCTGCACAGTTGAAATTTAGGGCATGCTTGAAGATTCTTACAGTAGAGCTTCGCACATTATCCACTGGCTATGAAGTTGATGGTGGAAAATTAAGATACCAGTTGTATCATTGGCTTGAAAAAGAAGTGATTGCTCTTCAGAAAGCTTGTAACTATACTGATGAAGCAGAAGCTGTTGAGTCAGGAATTAGCCCCAAAGTGGATGAAGCGTCATTAAGTGAAATATCTGGAGAATTGTCAGACATACAGCTGAATGCACAGCAGAAGGAGAATTTTCAGAGACGGCAGTGGCTGATAAAATACCAGTCACTTTTGCGGATGTTTCTAAGTTACTGCATCCTGCATGGATCTCATGGTGGGGGCTTGGCATCTGTAAGAATGGAATTAATTTTGCTTCTACAAGAATCTCAACAGGTATGTACTTGTTTCTAACTGTTCAGGTATGATATCAAAATCTTTAAAATTGTATGCACTTTCTCCTTACTATCTAGCTATGATTTTAAAACATTTAAAAAATGAAATTTAAGATAATTGGCTAGAATCCAGTTACATATATCACAGAAGTGAGTACAGCCCCTCACATTTCATAAATATTTTAGTATATCTTTTCATGTGACAACACTGAAGAAATGACACTTGGCTACAATGTAAAGCAGTGAGTATACAGCTTGTATAACAGTGTAAATGTGCTGTCCCCTCAAAATAACGCAACACACAGCCATTAATGTCTAAACCGCTGGCAACAAAAGTGAGTACACCCCTAAGTGACAATGTCCAAATTGAGCACAAAGTGTCAATATTTTGTGTGGCCACCATTATTTTCCAGCACTGCCTTAACCCTCTTGGGCATAGAGTTCACCAGAGCTTCACAGGTTGCCACTGGAGTCCTCTTCCACTCCTCCATAACGACATCACAGAGCTGGTGGATGTTAGAGACCTTGGGCACCTCCACCTTCCATTTCAGGATGCCCCACAAATGATCAATAGGGTTTAGGTCTGGAGACATGCTTGGCCAGTCTATCTTCTTTACCCTCAGCTTCTTTAGCAAGGCAGTGGTCATTTTGGAGGTGTGTTTGGGGTGGTTATCATGTTGGAATACTGCCCTGCGGCCCAGTCTCCTAAGGGAGGGGATCATGCTCTGCTTCAGTATGTCACAGTACATGTTGGCATTCATGATTCCCTCAATGAACTGTAGCTCCCCAGTGCCGGCAGCACTCATGCAGCCCCAGACCATGACACTCCCACCACCATGCTTGACTGTAGGCATGACAGACTTGTCTTTATACTCCTCACCTGGTTGCCACCACACACGCTTGACACCATCTGAACCAAATAAGTTTATCTTGGTCTCACCGGACCATAGGACATGGTTCCAGAAATCCATGTCCTTAGTCTGCTTCTCTGCAGCAAACCGTATGCGGGCTTTCTTGTGCATCATCTTTAGAAGAGGCTTCCTTCTGGGATGACAGCCCTGGAGACCAATTTGATGCAGTATGTGGCGTATGGTCTGAGCACTGACAGGCTGACCCCCCACCCCCACACCTTCAACCTCTGCAGCAATGCTGGCAGCACTCATACGTCTATTTCCCAAAGCCAACCTCTTTGGTCGACCATGGCGAGGCCTGTTCTGAGTGGAACCTGTCCTGTTAAACCGCTGTATGGTCTTGGCCAGCGTGCTGCAGCTCAGTTTCAGGGTTTTGGCCATCTTCTTATAGCCTAGGCCATCTTTATGTAGAGCAACAATTTGTTTTTTCAGATCCTCAGATAGTTCATTACCATGAGGTGCCATGTGGAACTTCCAGTGACCAGTCTGAGAGAGTGAGAGCGATAACACCTGCTCCCCCTTCACACCTGAGACTTGTGACACTAACGGGTCTCATGACACCAGGGAGGGAAAACGGCTACTTGGGCCCAATTTGGACATTGTCCCTTAGGGGTGTACTCACTTTTGTTGCCAGCTGTTTAGACATTAATGGCTGTGTGTTGCATTATTTTGAGGGGACAGCACATTTACACTGTTATGCAAGCTGTATACTCACTGCTTTACATTGTAGCCAAGTGTCATTTCTTTAGTGTTGTCACATGAAAAGATATACTAAAATATTTATGAAATGTGAGGGGCTGTACTCATTTCTGTGATATACTGTATACTTACAGAATGTATTTACATGGGGTAACTACTTTAGAAATCTGTTTGTGGTACAGCATATAAAGAAGCACACTCTGTAACTCTTCTTCAGTAATACACATTTACACTCCATTGCAGATAATGACATAATTCACTTTTTTAAATTTAGTTTTCAAAGAAGTAGCCATGTTATTCTGTGCATGCATATCTAGAGAAAAATGAAAGCAAAAACAACAAAAGCATTGTGCCACTTTGAAGACAAACTGCTATATTTGAGTGAGAGCTTTTGTGGATATATCTGCGTCTTCAGACATCTTTAGATATCCATGAAAGCTCACACTGAAATGTAACAGTTCAACTTTAAGGTCCTTTTGTTGTCTGTTATTGGTTGTTTTTGTTTGGTTTTTATTTTTATTTTTCACTGAACAACCCACCATACCTCAGCAGATAACTTTCTGGCCATTTTCTGGGAGAATGTTATTTGTCATAGTGTCTTTTCCCTAGAATATCAGCCCGATCCTCACAGGCCTTGCTCCTATGGCTTGCCACGCTGAGAAAGGCAAAGAAGACTTCCACCAGAAACTGTGCCTTCTTGGTTGTGGCCCCATCCTTTTGGCATGGGCTCCCATTAAAGGTGTGTCAGGGCCCCTCTCTCCCAAGTTTTAAGAGGATGTTAAAAAACATACTTTTCCAAGAAGCATGTAAGAACATACTGTGGCGGAATGCCACGTCACTCCTGTCCATCATGTGGAGCTCAAGTGCAGGAGCCTATGATAATAAACAAGGAACACTGGGTGGACGCGACACATACACTTTTAAGTTAATTTATACTTGTGTTCCCTGATTCCACCATCACTTGGGTTTTTAATTACTCTTGTTTGGTCTATTTTTTTAATGTTAATGTTGGTTTGCTGTTGAGTTGATGGTTTATTTTCTTTACTGTAAACCACCAAAAGTAGTCCTTTGCAGTAAGTTGGATGGTATGTATATGTGTGTGTATATAAACAAATAAGCATGGTCTAGTCTAAACGATAAAGGTGTCCCTGCCAAAAATAGGTTTCATCTTTGAGTCTTGAATTCCATGCGCAAAAGCCAACATCTGTCCTACTTAGAGAAGTAAAGGTAAAAGGTAAAGGTTCCCCTTGACATTTAGTCCAGTCGTGTCCGACTCTAGGAGGCGGTGCTCATCCCCGTTTCCAAGCCATAGAGCCAGCGTTTGTCCGAAGACAGTTTCCGTGGTCACGTGGCCAGCGCAACTAGACACGGAACGCCGTTACCTTCCCACCGAGGTGGTACCTATTTATCTACTCGCATTTTTACATGCTTTCAAACTGCTAGGTTGGCAGGAGCTGAGACAAGCGACGGGAGCTCACTCCGACGCGTGGATTCAATCTTACGACTGCTGGTCTTCTGACCTTGCAGCACAGAGGCTTCTGCGGTTTAACCCGCAGCGCCACCACGTCCCTACTTAGAGAAGACATTGATATAAATGGAATTTAAGTGAGTGGTGAATAACAAGTCCCATTCATTTCAGTAGCTCTACTCTTAAGTAGGAATAATATTGGATGTAGTCCTATGTTTTCTACCTTTTGGGGTATTCTTTAGAAGCAAAGAAATCACTGTTAGTGCTGATATATAGAGACGAAATTCTGTAAGAATCTCAGATATCAAAACGTACTTTCTATTTCTTTTCCCCTCTCTGCAAAGGAGATGTCTGTGCAGTTGCCTATCAATAACGTATCTGACCAGAGCTCTGTACCACTTCTCTTTGCCTGCACTGCAAGTGCCAAAACTGTGGTGGCCAATCCATTACTGCATCTAAGTAACCTGACACATGACATACTACATGCTATAATAAACCTTGATTCACCACCACATCCTGATATACAGAATACCAAGGCAAGTAGTACAGTATTTCAGACTTTTAATGTTTGTACCATTTGTTTGTAAAAATCTGTAAATATTTATAGTTGTGCACATGTTTTATATAGCACATAAATGTGCCTTTTTAAGCTACTGTAATGAAGACCATATTAGTTCTTCTGTGTATGTTCAGAATCAGTATTTCTTGTGTTGAATTAGATGTGGGGATATATTGCAGTTTGCAGTTGATTAGATAAAATACTTCTGAAAACAGATAAGTTTACCTAAAAAACAAAATTTTATGAGGTTTAATCAGTTATACATGCCTTTCTTTCAGATACATGTAATGCATACTTTAGCAGCATCTCTGTCAGCTTGCATATACCAGTCTCTTTGTGGAAGTCATAACTACAGGTAACTATCTTTAGAAGTGAGAATTGGTATGCAACAAATGTGATATTTTATTCCCCTGTGACTTGGAGTCATAGTTATGATGTAAAAATATACAAGCCATCATTAGTGATTCTGGTTGGGTTCAAATGTACAATACATATTGGGGGATTGGTTCCACAATCTGGCATGGATACTTGAAACCACATATATAGGAACCCTATATATCAGTGGTCCCCAACCTTTTTGGCACCATGGACCAGTTTAGCATACGTGTGGAGGGGTGTGCATGCATGCGAGGGGGCACTCTTGTATGTTGTTTATAGGGCTGTAGTTAACCGTGAGAAAGTGAAAATGTGGTTCTTCTTCGTGGCCTCTGTGAATCACACCCTGGGTGATCCGCTCCTGCATGGAGCCTCATCGGAAAGTTCTAGAGCTTCTGCGGTAGCAAAACCACATTAGAATAAGGCCCCTCCCCCTCATATAAGTACCTTGGCGGCAAGGCTCCCCTTTCAGTTTCTTTCAACCTCCGCGTTGAGAGCCTCATAGTTCTGCTTCTGTGAGTAAAAGAGAGAGTTTATTCTTGATTCCTTCCTGTTATCAATTTTTTTCCTTTAAACTTTTAGATCAAATTCATTATCATCAGAGATGTTTTCCTTTCTGCTTCGCTCGGCCTCTGGCCGCAGCAAAACCCCTCGCCCAATCATCGCTTTTTCTCCTCAAATTATTTTTCTCCTATTCATGGCCCCTTTGGGCCCATTTAAACACTGCGTGGTCTGTGATAACAAAATACCACTTTCCGACGGCCACGCCAAGTGTCTTTTTTGCTTGGGAGAGGCACACCAGATGTCCTCCTGCCAGCATTGTAAGAACTTCAAGCGCGGAGTCCTCCGTTCTCACTTATCCAGATTAAAACTCCGTCTTTGGGAACAATCCCTTCAACCAACCAAAATGGCCCAACCTCCTTGTACGGCCACCTCACAAACCAAAGCAATGGAGAAGGCTCTTTCTGAAGCCTTCAAACAACATCCATTGACCACACCATTCCACTCCGACGCTCCATCCACTTCGAAAACCCATAAATCGAAGCGCTCGATACCGAAATCCTCGATATCGAAGCCCTCCACTAAACATCAAATGTCCACTGAAGCCTCTTCAGTCCCGGAGCCTTCTCCGCCTAAAAGACCTAAACAACATAAATCTAAACCTGCAGTCATCTCTCAGCAGCCTCAACAAACCGCCAAATCAATCTCTATTGGTTCGCCTTCTGACGATGACGGAATCCCCTCTCATCAACCCTGCTCTCAATCACCAGAATGGGATGACAGAGTCGATCGATTAACATCTTTTCCTCCCAGTCCTCAACACTCTGTTCTTTCGTAGTTGCTTCACCTGACAGGGTCGACTCCGAACAACAACTAGAGACCTTACCTTATTCGGTAACATCTGATCGTCCACCATGACCGCCTCAGAGATATCGGCCCCAACAGTCCCTGGAGCTGTCTATTTCATCACGCGTGGCTCAGACCCACATTCAGCACTCTCATCGGGTTGCCATTTGCCCCGACCAGTGCTCGACCGGACAAACTGCAACCGCCAATCAGCCAGTTGCTCTATCCAGCTCGGCCATACTTTCTCATGGCGGGCCTCGATTGTGACAGCTATCGGTGTCGAAACAGCCATATCACCGTGACCCACATGGACTCCAACCTGCTTCCTACCTGGCACCCAAAAGACCCAGGACAGTCGAGCAATTTTCTTCTACACGCGAGGCTTTTACAGTTTCAGCCTCCCGATATTTTCCCGCTAATCCAGACGAAGGAAATCATTCCTCTCGCTCGGCATCTCCAGCGTCTATATACTCCACTGCTTTACCAGCTCGTCAACAACCTCCGTTTCGACATCACCGAGACACAGGCTCTGATATCGATGATCCTCGATATCCATCCTGGTCAATGGACACTCATTCTGTCCCTCTATCGACGCACGATTTCCGTCGCCCGATAGAACCAAGCCATCGAACTCGACATTACTATGACCCCAAGTTCGACACCGACGTGCAACCATATCAAACAACGTCCATGGACACTCGGATGACATCTCTCGGTATCGGAAATCCTCGACACCAACAAATGCCCATGGACATGCCGGCTCCATTGACATCGAGCCACAAACGTCAATACTATGACACTCAACCTATCGACACCGAAGTCGATCGACAATCCGTCGACTCCCGACGCGATCCCGATTATTCCAATCATGGATCCAGACCTCAGGTGCCGTCAGTATTACTTACCTCACTGGAATCCGACCTTGTCGATGCCGACCCACCATCACCGGCGGAAGACTTCCAAACTTACACCCAATTTATGATCCATATGGCTAAGTCTCTCAATCTCCAAATCCACAGTCCTTCGACAGAACCGGCCGATCATCTATACGACCCAATCTCTAAAGATACAACTACTCCAGTACACATCTCGATGCTTCTGTCTCTACTCAGCACCGCTCAACGATCCTGGACAAAACCAGCCTCTTCCCATACCATGTCTAAACGAATCGATAACCTGTACAGAGTCCATGATCCTGGAGCTCTATTTCTTCAAAAACAACCAGCTCCAAACTCTATTTTTGTCGAAGCCTCACAATCCAGATCTCGACATCGACAAACCCTCATACCACCAAATAAAGACAATAGAAGGATTGACTCAATGGGAAGATGGCTTTATTCATCAGCGGTGTTCACCATGCGTGTCGCTGACTACCAGGGAGCCATGGGTGCATATCAGCGTTTCCTTTGGGACAATATGTCAACCTTTCTCGAATCTTTACCAGAAGATTAAAAAATTACTCGCCCAAACCTTTCAACAAGAAGGTCTTTCCGTTGCCAAACAACAGATGCTTTCTGCTAGGCACACGGTAGACACCACAGCAAAGTCAATGGCCACTTCAGTAGCCTTACGACGTTTCTCTTGGCTAAGGACAGCAGGCCTCGCTGAGGATGCCCGCACACGTATCGAAGACCTTCCATTCGACGGGGCAAGCCTCTTTAATGCTGAAACTGATGATATTTTGGAAAACGTGCAAAAGAAAAAATCAGCAGCTAGACGTTGGGAGTTTATCCATCTTACCAACAACGCCCCCAACAAAATCAATGGAGATGACCGTACAACTCATATCAAAAATTCCAACGTGATCCTCCAAAACAAACAACTTATACACCCTATTTCAGAAATCAAAGAAATAAATCCCGCCAACAACCCATTACTAGGCGAACCACTGCAAGCCCAAACATCACGTTTGATGCTCCCATGACCGATATCACACACCACTCCACTCATCCTGCCCTCTGGAAACACCTACCTGTCTGGGAATCCATCACTACAGATGCCTGGGTACTGTCCATCATCCGCGACGGCTACCGCATCCATTTCTTCCAACTTCCTCCGGCAACACACGTCATCACTCCATCATCTCCAACCCCACAAGAGGAAATTAAAAATTTACTGCTCAAAGACGCCATACAACCCGTCTCACAACACAACAAAGGTTTTTTCTCTCACTATTTCACCGTAACCAAAAAGGACAGAGGTCTTCGCCCTATCTTAGACCTACGAGAGTTAAACAAATACACCATTACCACAAAGTTCCGCATGGTTACCCTCGAATCAGTTCTCCCTTTACTCCGCAGAAACTACTCGTTCACTGTCATAGATCTCAAAGGCGCATACTTCCATATTTCCATACATCCCTCACACAGAAAATTCCTTCAATTTCAGCTAGGATCACAAGCCTACCAATTCAAAAGGCTTCCTTTCGGCCTTGCAACAGCTCCAAGAGTATTCACCAAGTGCATGGCACCGGTAGCTGCCTACCTCAGGTTTCAAAAAATTCTCATATTTCCATATATCGATGATTGGCTCCTCGTAGCTCATTCCCGTCGCAAGGCCCAACGAGACACTCACTTCACCCTTACCCTCCTTCGCGATCTCGGTCTCGCTGTCAATGAACAAAAATCAAATTTGAAACCTACAAAGATTATTCATTATATAGGCGCATGCATAGATTCCACACAAGCTCGCGCCTTTCTTCCTCCAGACAAGAGAGAAAATCTCATCGCATTACTTCAAGTTTTCACCCCTCATGCTATGGTACCCGCCTTGACTGTGCAACGTGTACTAGGCACCATGGCCTCTATGACTTCAGTAGTACAGCACGTACGTCTCAAGATGAGATCTCTTCAGTCGTGGTTTCTCACCCTCTTCGACCCGCTCACAGACCCTCCTCACACTCTTTTAAGGGTCACCCCAGAACCCGCCTCCCAACTTCAGTGGTGGCGTTTTCCTCCCAACCTATTCGTCGGGTGGCCGTTCCGACAACCACAAATACAGGTCACCACTGACGCCAGCCTCACAGGCTGGGTAGCTCACTGCAAATCTCTCAAAATCCACGCCAAGTGATCTTCCAGAGAGAAATTGCTTCACATCAACAAATTAGAGCTGTTGGCGGTTATAAAAGCTTGCAAAGCTTTCAGAAATCTCCTCGCTGGCAAGATGGTACAAATTGCCACCGACAACACCACAGCGATGTACTATATTCTGAAGCAAGGTGGCACCCACTCTTCAAGTCTCCTCTATTTAGCGGTCGACCTCTGGGAGTGGTGCCTAGCACATCATATCTGCCTCACGGCTTTACACATTGCCGGCCGTGACAACGACTTGGCCGATCTACTCAGCCGCACAAACTCTCAAGCTCACGAATGGGAGTTAGACCAATCAGTTTTTCTTCGCCTATGCGAACGATGGGGCAAACCAACTCTCGACCTCTTTGCCTCCCGTGTGAATCGGAAGTGCAAATGATACTGCTCCCGAGCCAGCATTGGCAAACACTCCCAAGGAGATGCATTCATCGGCCGATGGCCCAAGACCCTTACTTACCTTTTTCCGCTGTTCCCGCTTCTCCACAAGATCGTGGTTCGCCTACAACAAGATAAACCCGATGCCATCGTTATAGCCCCTTGGTGGCCGAGAAAACCCTGGTTTCCAGTCCTTCACAATCTCTCATCAGACATTTACCACCTCCCTCGCCTGCCCCACCTCCTCATGCAGAACAACGCCCAAGTACTCCACCCAGACTTACCTGTTCTGCACCTGGCATCGTGGAGGATTCCGCCTTGCTAATGAACGTCCTCCGTCAATCAAAGAAGCCCTCCACTAGAAAGGCTTACCTGTATAAATGGAACAGATTCAAATCTTTCACTGAAGCTTCTTCATTGCCTTCTATCAACCCATCACTTGCTACTGTTCTACGTTTTTTGCTTCATCTCAAGTCTAGCGGCCTTTCCCTCTCTTCCTGGAAAGTTTACCTCTCCGCCATAGTTTCTTATCAGCCCACTAACTCTCCAGCAGCTGATTTCTTCAAACATCCAACATTGAAACGTTTTCTTAAAGGTCTATCTCATATCTACCCAGATACCCGCCCGCCTTCCCCGCAGTGGTCACTAACACTAGTACTGCAACAACTTACTAAAGCTCCTTTCGAACCTTTAGCTTCAAGTGATTTATGGCTACTTACCTTTAAAACGGTTTTCTTCGTCGCCATCACCTCAGCTCGACGAGCTAGTGATTTAGCGGCCTTACGTCACGACTATCCTTATTTACATTTTTTTCCAGACAAAGTCAAACTATCCATGGATATTTCTTTTCTCCCCAAAGTCATATCTCAATTCCATCTCTCTCAGCCGTTTATCCTTCCTTCTTTCTTCCCGTCACCGTCCACAACTCAAGAAAGAATCCTCCATACTTTAGACGTTAGATGAGCCCTTGCCTTTTACGTCCAACGTACCCAACCTTTCAGGCGTTCACCTCGACTTTTCATAAGTCACCAACCACCTACTAAAGGTCGCCAGGTGATGTCTCAAACTATACAGTGGACCCTCGACTTACGGAATTAATCCGTATTGGAACGGTGGCTGCAGGTCGAAAAGTCTGTAGGTCGAGGCTCCATTGACCTACAATGCATTGAAAACCGATTAATCCGAAACTGGCCGTTTTTGGTCCATTTTGTTTGATTTTCCGGTCTGTAGGTCGATTCTCCGGCCGCAAGTCGAACCTAAATTTTGCAGCCAGAGAAGTCTGTAACTCGAAAAGTCTGCAGGTCGAGCCGTCTGTAAGTCGAGGGTCCACTGTATCTAGATGGGTCGCTTCAACCATTCACCTCGCGTATCAGCTGGCACGCAAACCAGCCCCAAAGGTGATTCGCCCTCACTCCACCAGAGCAGTGGCGACCTCTACGGCATTCCTATGCGGCGTACCTCTTCCAGACGTCTGCGCCTCTAACACCTGGGCACAGCTGTCCACTTTCATCCGGCATTATAGACTTGATCTCCGGCAGAAGTCTGATGCGGCCTTTGAACGTGCTGTTTTAGCCTCTACCTTGGTGTGACACCCTGCCTCCGAGTAAGACCGCTTTTTAGTCACCCAGGGTGTGATTCACAGAGGCCACGAAGAAGAACAACAGGTTACCCACCTGTAATTGTAGTTCTTTGAGTGGACCTCTGTGGTTCACACATCCCGCCCGTCCTCCCCTCTGTCACGCCATTCTGCTTAATGTAGCGGCGGTTGACACAACTGAAAGGGGAGCCTTGGCGCCAAGGTACTTATACGAGGGGGGAGGGGCCTTATTCTAATGTGTTTTTGCTACCGCAGAAGCTCTAGAACTTTCCAATGAGGCTCCGCACAGGCGCGGATCACCCAGGGTGTGAATCACAGAGGTCCACTCGAAGAACTACAATTACAGATGGGTAACCTGTTGATACCAGTCCCATGGATATGGGGTTCCTACTGTAAAAACAAGAGAGAGTTAATCTGAGCAAAGCATGGTTTAGTGTTAGATCCAAACTAGGCACATGGATTGAAAAATAGCTGAAAGCATATATACTGTCTTCATTTGATTTTATCTCTTTTTAATATATACACACACATATATATATAGTTCCCTTCAAGCAAATCAGTTTACTGGAACAGTTTATCAGACTCTCCTGCTCTCTCACCGACATTCTCTGAGAACTGCAAGCTCTGATGAAACAGTAACTCCCAACATTGCACCAGCTCAGTGGCCAGGTAGTCATGATTTTACTTTCTTCTTAGTATTGTTGCACAGGAGTGTGTGGATTCTTTTCGATGTCAAGCTAAACCATAGTTTAGTGCATAAGGGAGTCTAGTTGTGCTCCTTTTCTTTTCTCTTCCAGTTCAAACACGAGGAAATCAGAACCTTTTATTTTCAGCTTACATTAATCAAAGTCAAGCATGTTGTTGAATAAAACTCAATTTTCTGTTGACCTTACTAGCCAGCTCCTTGACCAGGGACTGAAGTTGCTTTCCCCATTAACCATACTATGTTTGCCTAGGTCCACACAACATAGCAGGATGCATTTGGAAACAAAAAGCTTCTGAATTCTCCCACATAGTTGTGCTGGATAAGAAATGGGAGTTGATGCATAAACTCAAAACTAGTCCACATGTCTTCTCATAATGCTAAACTATGGCTTAGTGTTGCATCTAGATTGGCACAGTATCTAATTCTCTTTCAAACAGTACACTTTGTGTATTTTCTCTTGAATACAAATGTTTTCACCCTATTGAACAGACTATAGTCTTCCTAAATAAAGTAAATCTCTTTGTCCCTCTCCACTATCTTCTTTGAAAGTAAAAAATAATATAGGATAGTATTGTAATCTTAGATACACAATATTTGCTAAATCTGTCGTAGCAACCCTGTAAAGTAGCAACCGAGCAACCATAACATGTGAATGATAGAGATGTGTGTACAGGTATTTTTATATTGCTGCAGACGTGCAGTCAAGTCCTTCATACTTTACTTAACATTGTTTTGTATTGTGGTTGGTATATGGCAGCCTGCTTCTTACAGGGTTCCCATCTTCATAGTTCATTGTCAGTTGACGGGCATAATGAACTTAGTAATACATCATGAATTAGCAAACAAGCCATACCAGGATGTGCAGCTAATGTATTCCGTTAGCTTAGGATAGGTTGCAATAGTTTCTGAAGAAATTTTCAAAGAATCAACACTCCTAAGAGCCTATAGTAAAATTCTCATTGTCACCTTGCAGTAGTATCTCGGGGGAGAAATCAGCTTTGTGTTTTCTGTGCTTAAATATTAAATTGTCATTTCTTTTTCTAGGAGTCGTGGCTCTGATACAGTTACTGAGTCATGCTGGGGAAGATGTTCAGTGTGGAATCACAGTTTTACTCTGTGAAATTCTGACAGCGGTCTATCTTAGTCTCTTCATCCATGGTCTAGCAACGCATTCAAGCAATGAGTTGTACAGGATTGTGGCTCATCCTCTTAATGACAAAATGTGGTTTGCTGTCTTTGGTGGTGGAGCAAAGATACCCAAGAAAGGACATGTTCAACAAACAAGAAAAATGGGTTAGTTCATTTTCCTTCAGTTAAAAAATACTTTAAACTCAGTCGCTTTCTATTGAACAAACTGATTAAGCTAGCTGACACTTGTAGAATTAGCATTAGGTGTACAAGCAAAAAGGAGCATGCGTGGGACCTTGCACTCCTCTCCTCCTTCCACTTGGCAAGGAATAAACCTGCAGTAGAATTATATAATAATGAAGTTAGAAGGAGCTATAAGGCCATCGAGTCCAACCTCCTGCTCAGTGCGGGAAGCCAAGTTAAAGTTTATCTGACAGATGGCTGTCTAACTTTTTCTTGAATGCCTCCAGTGTTGGAGAGCTCACCACCTCCCGAGGTAACCAGTTCCATTGTCATACAGCTCTAACAATTAGGAAGTTGTTCCTCATACTCAGCCGAAATCTGATTTCCTGTAAATTGAGCTCATTATTGTGTGTCCTGCACTCTGGAATGATTGAGCAGATCCTGCACCTCCTCTGTGTGGTAGCCTTTCAGATATTTGAGAAATGCTATCATATCTCCCCTCAGTCTTCTTTTCTCAAAGCTAAACCTGTCCAGATATTTCAGTTTTTCCTCCTAGTCCCTTGATTGTCCTTGTTGTCATCCTCTAAACCTGTTCCATTTTGTCTGCATCCTTCTTAAAGTACGATGTCCAGAACTGGACAAAGTACTCAAGATAAGGCCTAACCAATGCTGAGTACAGAAGAACCGCATGATTTTGGGACTATACTTCTGTCAATGCAGGCTAAAATAGCATTTGCCTTTTTTGCAGCTGCATCGCACTGTTGGCACATATTCTGCTTGTGATTTACAGCAGTTCCAAGATACTTCTCACTCGCAGTATTACTGAGCCAAGTATACCCCAAAGTAGTTGTTGCTTTAGCTGATTCCTGATTTCTTACACATGAAGCTCTAGTTCATTCAACGTGCCAGCAAGACTCGTTTCAGAGTTTTATTTGCTTGTTGAGCAATTGGGTAGTTTCTTTTAAGTCATGATTCCTAGTGTGCATGTGTTTGACAAGTCAGGAATCTGCTAAAGTAAGAATTACTTTCTTTTCATGGTTACACAGGTTGCGAGAGGAGTGCAGGAACTTGAGGCTTTGCACGGGCTCTCTTTTGCTTGGCACTGAGTGCTAAATGATAGTTGAACCTTATGTGCCAATGCACCTACTGTTTTTCCCCCTAGCCTTCTCAATCCATATAAATAAATAACTACATACAATTTTGATATTGATAGGTACTTTCTTGAGAATAACCCTCATTGTACTCTAAGGAGCTGAGTCCTGAAATAAACACATGTAAAATTGTGCTGTGAATTGTTTCAGTATAACTGAAGCTACTCCATTATACATTACATATGAACAATAAATGGTAGATGAATTTTTGAAAGTTCTGGTATGCAGTAGGCGAATATAGTTTCTGTATTGTTTCTTCATTGTCAATGTGCTGAAAAACTGAAGGCTTAATGTTCCAAATACTTGGTCAAAAGTTGATTTTTCTTATGTGATAGCTATTTTTTTTGTCTAAGAACAGTCTGTGTTTTCTCTCTTTGGCAGGTAGGCACTTCCCTATGCCTAGCCCACAGCAGGTAGTAGTATTCTCCATGGAATGTGTGGGGTTTACCAAATCTCTAACAGCCATCAGCAATCATAGTCCTACCAAACTTGCAGGCAAGATATAGCTACAGTTAGAGGCTTTCAAATCCCATGCTGATATGTGGTCTTGCATATGTAGAAATTAGGCTACAAAGAAACATTTCTGTTTGCGAGTCATAACTGGAGGATTTAATTGTGCTTTATTTCTGCTATCTTACCTACATTAGTCAGATTTTAGAGGAAATATATATTGGCTGTTTGTATATTTGGTATGCTCCCTACTAACTCAATTTTAACTCTTCAAAACTGAAGGAAAACCATGACTTGCAATTACCAGAAATATTTCAAATACTTTTTTTGTTCATTAAGGCTGCTTGTTTTGTGTCACTTGACCATGTGCATATATGGCTGTGGATTTCTAAGCATTAGCTTAGCATACAGAATTGTTTAGTGTATAGAGAAAATGAATTCAGTATCCATAGGTTAGTATTATAGAATATGAAATAGTAAATGTAAAATGTGACATTTCTGGTATGTTGTCTACTTAAAATTTTATTTTGGCTGTATAATGATATGTAATTGGCATAAATTACACAGAATAGCCTTTGCAGAGAGGTGCTTCTGTAATCATCAGCATTCACACATTCCACTGAACTGTAGCAAAAGTGCTGTTCTTTATTCAGATGTCTTTACAAACTAGCTGAGAATTTATTGGCAGGTCAAGTCAGTGTTAAGTGTGAATTAAACTGTATTACACAGGTTCAGTACTGATAGTAAGAACTTGAGTTTTGATTGTGGTATGACAGTGGATTAGTTCATGGTTTAAGGTTGCGATGGCTAGCTAATGTCATCACTCAAACATATTTACATGGACATAAGTTGATTTCCAGCTTTGAAGTTTAGGATCAACATGTTTAGTTGGGCAGTTTCAAAAAAGGAGATGATCTAAGGTTGTTTTATGTGTACACTTACCCTGTTTCCCCTAAAATAAGACCTAACCTGAAAATAAGTCCTAGTATGATTTTTCAGGATGCTCGTAATATAAGTCCTACTCCAAAAATAAGCCCTATTTAAGTGAAACCCCGCCCTCCACCATTGTGTAGCAACCAGAAGATGACATGACTGCATTTGAATAAATGTAGATGGTTGTACATGACAAAAATAAAACATCCCCTGAAAATAAGCTCTAATGCGTTTTTTGGAGCAAATATTAATATAAGACCCTGTCTTATTTTCGGGGAAACAGGGTAATTCAGACTGCCGTGGAAGTGTTCCTCAACCTGAGTTGCGTTAGATCATACACATATTGAAAAGGCAATATAAAGGTAAAAATAACGAATCTGTTCTGAAACTGACTGTTTATATTTTTACTCATAGGTTTGTACTGTTCTGTTCTAAAAGATTAAATCCCAAAGCTATTATTTTGCAGGAAATGTTAGCATATTAATGGCTTCGTTCTATCTGTAAAGGCTGTAAAAATACGACAGAATCAGCTTCATGTCTCCAACTTTAACTTCTGGACTGACAATGATTGCTATACCCTTGTGGCTTTGGTTGTCTTATCTGACTCTTTGGGCTTGATATTCCATATGGACCAGACATTGGTACCATTTAATCCCATGCCTTTGCTCACCTTTGATTCAATTATGACAATGACTCTGTATCATCCTTCTGTTGTGATCCAAATGTTGGCCCTGCCTCATTGTTCCTCTCTGAAGATATTCAGTGTCTGGGTACTGTCATAGAAGGGGAGATCTCAGACATTGCACCCTCTTGCATTCACCATCAGCAGCTCCAGTTACCTTGAGGGACTGGACCTTCCTCCAAAACAGAATGAAGGACTGGACCTCCACAGGATCAACTACGTACTTCATCTGACCCCAGACGTTTTTCAAATTAACTGTGTCATTCCTTTTACCTCTCCTCTGATGGGATATCTGATTTGCATCATTAGACATGACGGATACTTACTTCCACATGTCTGTCTGCACATCCCACAGATGTTACATTCCCTTTGCCTGTGAACATCATTTTTTTCAGTTCAAGGTATTCTTCAGCCTTACTGCTCTGAGGATCAAAGCCATCACCATTTCCCCAATATAGACAACCAGCTCCATGTGGCTTGCTGCAGAATCTGTCTTCATCATGTAGCCCTCATCCTTTGTTTCCTCCAGAATCTTGGATTTTAGGTGAACAGAGAAAAATCTATCTTCCCATCATCTGCCATTCAGTATACCAGTACCTGCCTGGATTCTTCTAAGACAAAGGTTTATCACCACCATCATAATCTTGGAACAGCAGGCCTGGAAAGGACCCTATGGATCATTGAGTCCAAGTCCTGTCAAGGAGGCACAATGGGATATCTCCCACAGAACAGAGTCCAGAAGTTGGCTCAGCACCCCACCCGCTCAGTTGCATTCATACCATGTTTTACTACCTCCACCCTCACAGTCCATGTACTTCATGGCCTCCACCCCAGCAGTTCATGCTCTTTGTGTGCCTAAGGCGGTGGACTTGCCAACATTGGTTCCTCCGTGCCTTCCACATGAAGAGAAACCGTGTAGGGCAGTAGTTCTGAACCTTGGGTAACCCAAATATTCTTGGACTGCTATTCCCAGAAGCCTTCACTACCAGCTGTGCTGGCCAGTGTTTCTAGGAGTAGCAGTCCAAGAACACCTGGGTTACCCAAGATTAGGAACCACATAGGGTTTCGACTTTTGCCTCCACCAGATGTCCATGAAGTGCAAATGTGGTGGACCCATCTCTCCAACTTGATTATAGGCATGCCCTTTTGACTTGCTCATCTAAACATCAAAATCATGTACCCACCATGAGATGTGGAGCTTGCTGTTGGGGCTCCATAATTCTGAGCTGATTGGCTTCTGCAGTACTACGAGAATTGTACTCGTAGAATTGTCATATCAGTGTGCTTGAACTTTGGCAATCTTCAAGGTTCTCCAGGCATTTGAGGTTGTCATCTGTTGAAAAATGCTCCAAATAGTAACAGCACTGTTACTATCAACAGGACAGGATGTGTTAATCTGTTCTACATTGCCTCACACTTCGTCTCTGGACTTGGTATATCTATCATCAAGTAGAACTAGTAGTGGATCATCTTCGGGCATCACAGAATGTACCAGCCTATTCCCTCAGCAGTCATCTTGTTCGATACACAAAGTGGAGTTGCATCATGACATTTATCATGCCATTACTGCCAGATGGGTGTTCCCCATCATAAATTTCAGAAGACAACAGGCATGGCCTCAATTTCTGCAATAGGGCTGGTGTGGGAAGGCACTCCAAGTTTGATGTCTTCATGATTCCATGGGATTCTGGATTACTTTATTTATTACTTTGTCTGTCTACCAGTTCCCCTACTTACAAGTGTCATAGTGATTGTCCAGGAGGACCATATGCAAGCTCTGGCAACCACAGTTCACAATGTCGTCAGTTTATGTTGCTGCCAAACCAGCCATATCTAATTTTCCAGTTTAACAGCCAAATCCATCATCCAGAACTTCTCTCCCTATATTTCACTGCATGGAGGATTTAGCCCATTCATAAATTTCACTTTCAGTTCAACAAATTCCCAATGCTGTATGAAGACCCTCAACACTGTGATTGTACAGCCATAAATGGAAGGCCCTTCAAGTTTTCACCACATAGCAAGGAATTTCTAACACAGATTGATCTGTTCTTCATGTTTTAGAATTCCTCGCATCATTGAAAGGAGCAGGAAATGAGCAAGAATTTTCTTATTCCTTAAGATTTATTTGACAGCTAATTTGGCTTATTGTTCATGTTCATTTTTCGGATTCACTGTTTGTTGTTTGTTAAGAGATTTTTGACAGGCCTCCATAATATCATTGCTACTGTTTGCCCACCTATACCTCCCTGTTCTCTTTCTCTTGTCTTGTCTCAGCTGATGAACAAGTCTTTGAGCCCTTGGACTCCCATGACATCTGTTTATTGACATGGAAGCCTGTATTTCTTGTGGCTGTAACTTCTACTCAGAGAGCCTCAGAACTCTGTGCCCTCCATTCTGGCTCTCTGTATTTGTCCTTTCCTGCAGACAAGGTTGTGCTGTGACTTTTTTGCCTAAGGTAGTTTATCCCTTCCATTTTAATCAGGACAGAATGTTACCTGTCTTTTTCTGAAATCTTTCCACTTCTTTGGAGTGAACTTTGAATATCCTGGACGTTCACATGTCTTTGACTTTCTGCACATCTAGAATATCTTCCATGCGTCAATCTCCCTATCTGTTGTACCGTTCCTAAGCAAGATTGCTCTGTCTCTTCTCACTGCTTTGCCCATTGGATTGTGGACTTCATTGTAGTTACTTACCACATGGCACATTTTCCACTCCCTTGCAAAGTAAAGAGCTGTTTTACCAGGGCCACCTCCCTGGCATCTGCTGCCCTACATGGTGAGCCCCTTTTGGACATCTGTAGGACGGTGCCGTGGTCTCAGCTCTTTACATTTATCCATCAATATTGACTGAAGATGGATCAGAGGAGATACCTCCTTCGGACTAGGACTTTTCTCTTACATTTTCATATAAAATTTACCACTACGGGTAAAAGAGCTTTTATTCTTCCATTTGTGTGAGTCAACAAGAGCATGAAGAACAACGGATTGCAGTTGTAACTATGGTTCTTTGAGTGGTCATCTGTGAATTCACACAACCCACCCTTCTCCCCTCTCAGTGTCTCTCCCCATGTGTTCATCATGGTAGAGCAGACCTGAGTGGACTGAGCTGAGGCACACTTTGTTATGTGCAGTAGAGGGTGCGACAGTGTTCTGCCTAAAGTACTCAACTCTAGAAAGTTTCAGCAACCCTCTGTACAAGCAGTGCCCATTTACAAGAGTTCACAGATGATCACATAAAGAATCCGTGTTGCAACTACAACTTGTCGTTCTTATTGTTGCTGGTCATAGGATGTATTAATTTTTCTATAGAAGAGAGATCAAGAGATAAGAGAGGAACTGATCTGAGATCAGGGAGGAATTAAAGACCAATAGGTGTTTTTTTCCTGAGCAACATGCTCCATAGTTTGTTTTTAGAATAACATTATTGGAGTGTATTATATAGTATTAACATAATTTTTGAAAGAGAGAATTACTTTTACGAATGACGGTCAATTTTCCATAAGCAGAACTATATTCCTCCCCATTTTATAAAAAGTCAGATGAAATTTCCATGGTGATGATGCAGAATAGATGGTATTATGACTGTTAAGAAATGTGTGGCATACTGTGATACAGTAGCTGGATTTGGATCTAGCACACCCTTGTTCAAGTGACTCCTTAGCTATAACATCTACTGTGTAATGAATTTCACAGAGTTTACAAATTCTTTTAATAAGCTTCTAGAAATCCATGTTATTCTTCATGTAGCATTCTTAGTTGCTTGACAGTACAAAAACAAGTAAAAGACAAAAAGATATTGTGCCAAAGTAGTTCTGTGCCAGCATTCTACCAAACTAGCTATTTTGAGCTTCAGATGATAAATGGAATGCAAATTCACTGTGCTGATTGTTGTAGTTTTCCATTGCAAGCTAAGGAATGCTCAAAATCATGCTGTTCCTGCAAAACATGATACAGTTTGTGGTGGCTATTAATAAGAAAAAGGTGTTCCAAAATACTTTTTAGTACATCTCTGTGGTCCCAATATATACCTAATTCATATTATATATTATAATAGACCACTAAGTTTGGACTCATCAGATAGTAATTCATTGATATATACATGTTTTATGAACCTTTTTAATTTCTTTGTCATGTGTAATGATTTGCCTTATATTCCAAGAATCTTTCTAACTTGTTATAATTACACCCCTAGGAAAGCAAATATCTTCCAAGTCAGTGGGCCTGCATTCCCTTTAAGGTGCTTAGAACTGATTGATAATCTTTTAACTAATAAATTATTGGTACCTCAGGCCTAAACAGCAGTATTAAGCATAGTTATTGCTGCTTAAACACAGGTGATGGGAAACAGAAATCCAGAAGTTTAAATATTTTTGAACCTCTGTATCATGTAACACTTTTTGTAAGCTTATTATTCTGTGCCTTCATTTCAATATAAAAAAAGTTGGCCTTTTTTTTGGTTGAGCTCAAAAATTAATGCTCTGTATTCTGCAGTGCATGTGCATGCTTGTTGTGCTGATTAAAATACCTTACATTTTGAAATACCTTTTTTAGACAAATCATCAAGGTAAGTGAATTGTATCCTTAAGCTGCATATTTGAATTCTGTTAATAAGACATTTTGCTGATAAAATACAAAACTATGTAAAAATAATGAATTTTGCTGAAGGCATGCAGTGAAATCATACTTTCTTGGATGCTCAGGTATAAGAGGGAAAATATGGTTAGGTTCAGAAACTAGAGATTCCGGTTTTATAAATTGCTAATGCTAAATGTAATATTTACTAGAGCTTGTTTTTTTTAATTAGAAGCTTTTCAAAAGTCTGAGTGATTTGAAAATGAATGTGATATTTCTCTTTATTGGTTTACTATAAAGATGCATCTTTTTTTCTCTTTGTAGCCTCTTCTCCTGTAGATGATGGGGAGAAGCAACATAAACGGTTTAGAATGTCATCAAAATTATCCCCAAAAGAGACTTCACAAGCTGCTTTGTCATCAGTGGAGACAGACTCACCAAATTATAAAGAGAAGTTTATTCCCCCTGAACTTAGTATCTGGGATTACTTCATAGCAAAGGTACCTCTAAAATGTCAGCTGGAGACATGATGGGTACATTTAGCGTGACAAAAAGTAGAATCCAGTTTCAAATGAAAAGCACCATAAAATCCTGATTCAGACTAGTGCTCACATCAAGGTCTTCAATTCTCAGCCTCAGCTGTGTAGGTGATAAAAGCTCTAATTGTATTTTAATTTAAGAGATTGAATTTCGATGATTGTTGTAGGTTTTCCAGGCTGTTTGGCATTTCTGGAGGTTTTTCTTCCTAATGTTTCACCAGTCTCTGTGGCCGACATCTTCAGAGGACAGGAGCTAGAACTCTGTCTGTGTTCTGGTGTAGTGTGTGGGATAGTAGAGTATGTGTAGCTGTGGGATCAGCTTTTTGTTCTTTTTAGGAGATTGGGTGTTTCCTGTGATCAGGGTGTTTTTTGTTATGGGTGTATTGTGATAAGGGGGGAGATGATCTGTCACTGTGATTGATGGGTGTCGTTAGCTAGCTAGACACCCATCAATCACATTGACAGATCATCTCCCCCCTTATCACAATATTACACACAATAATACACACAATAATGCTAGTACTATTGGGTGATGTCCCAATAGTACTACCATGTTTCCCCAAAAATAAGACAGGGTCTTATATTAATTTTTGCTCCAAAAAACGCATTAGGGCTTATTTTCAGGGGATGTTTTATTTTACAGTCATCTCATCTTCTGGTTGCTGCACAATGCTGTACAATGGTGAAGGGCAGGCTTTCACTTAACTAGGGCTTATTTTTGTGGTAGGGCTTATATTACAAGCATCCTGAAAAATCATACTAGGGCTTATTTTCAGGTTAGGTCTTATTTTTGGGGAAACAGGGTATCTTTTGTCTTTGCTGGAGGGAAGGTGGAGTACCACAGGACATGAAGGATGCAAACATCGTCACATTGTATAAGAACAAAGGAGACAGGGGCGATTGCAATAACTACCGTGGCATCTCTCTTCTCAGCGTTGTAGGGAAGCTGCTTGCCCGTGTTGGGCTGAAGAGACTCCAGGTGCTTGCAGACAGAGTCTATCCAGAATCACAGTGTGGATTTCAAGCTAATAGATCCACCACTGACATGGTATTTTCCCTCAGACAGTTGCAGGAGAAATGTAGGGAAGAACGACAGCCACTCTTTGTGACAAAGGCCTTTGATTTGGTTAGCAGGGACGGCCTATTTAAAATACTTCCCAAGATTGGATGTCCACCTCGACTCCTTAACATCATCAGGTCCTTTCATGAGGAAATGAAGGGCACTGTAGTTTTTGATGGCTCAACATCAGATCCCTTTGTCATCCGAAGCGGAGTGAAACAGGGCTGTGTCCTCACGCTGACCCTGTTTGGGATCTTTTTTGCTGTCATGCTGAAGCACGCCTTTGGAACTGCAACAGAAGGTGTCTATCTCCGGACTAGATCAGATGGAAAGCTCTTTAATCTCTCTAGATTGAGAGCGAAGACCAAAGTCCAGCTGAAATGCATGCGGGACTTCCTCTTCGCCGATGATGCAGCTGTTGTTGCCCACTCTGCTGAAGACCTCCAACAACTCATGAATCGTTTTAGCAAGGCCTGCCAAGACTTTGGATTAACAGCCTGAAGAAAACACAAGTCATGGGCCAGGGAGTGGACTCACCTCCCTCTATTACCATCTCCACACAAGAATTGGACGTTGTTCATGACTTTGTGTACCTTGGCTCAATGGTCTCTGACACTCTCTCTCTAGATGTCGAGCTGGATAAACGCATTGGCAAAGCAGCTACCATGTTCTCTAGACTCACAAAGAGAGTATGGCTTAATAAGAAGCTGACAGCATATACCAAGATCCAGGTCTATAGAGCCTGTGTCCCGAGTACACTCCTGTACTGCAGTGAGTCCTGGACCCTTTGTGCACGGCAGGAGAGGAAACTGAACACGTACCATATGCGTTGTCCCCAACGCATTTTTGGTATCACCTGGCAGGACAAAGTCCCAAATAGAGTAGTCCTAGAACGAGCTGGAATTTTTAGCATGTATACGTTACTGAAACGGCAACGTCTACGTTGGCTTGGGCATGTCGTGAGAATAGCTGACGGTCGGATTCCAAAAGATCTCCTGTATGGAGAATTAGTGCAGGGAAAGCGCCCCAGAGGGAGGCCACAGCTGCGATACAAGGATATCTGCAAGCGGGATCTGAAGGCCTTAGGAATGGACCTCAACAGATGGGAAACCTTGACATCTGAGCGTTCAGCCTGGAGGCAGGCGGTGCAGCATGGCCTCTCCCAATTTGAAGAGGCACTTATTCAGCAGGTCGAGGCAAAGAGGCAGTCCCGAAACCAGCAAAACCAGGGAGCTGGACAGGGGACAGATTGTTTTTGTCTTCAGTGTGGAAGGGATTGTCACTCTCAAATTGGCCTTCTCAGCCACACTAGACGCTGTTCCAAGTCCTCTATTCAGAGCACGTCTCTATTCAGAATAGAGCATCAAGTCTCTATTCAGAGACTCTATTCATAGTCTATCGAGACTGAAGGATGCCTAAATTGGACGATGTCCCAATAGTTTGCTATAGAACTTCATGTAGTTCATTCACAGTTTCTGGTAATTTGAGGGGAGAATTACTTGAGGGATACATTTTAGAGAATATTGTCAAAGCACAAGCTTCAGTTGTTCCTCTTAGGGCCATTTAGGAGATCTTCTTTGTTCATGTCAGAAGTAATCCAGGAATGCTTCTAGAGTGAAAGGATTTGCCAGGGACATTTTTCACATTCTTTGGGGATGCTCCTTTTGTGTCTTTGTTGGATGCTCTTCGCATTCTTTTTTAATTCTAATTCACGAGTGTTACCATAGGTATGGCACTTATTCTGTTATGTTGTCGAAAAGATTATTTTGGATTTGGAAATGGCAAACACATAAGTGAGGGAAAGGTTAAAACTTAATTAAAGAGATAGCAGAACAGAAAGCATAAGCAGTTAAGTAGAAAGGCAGACAGAAACCTCATATTTCTTCTGCTTGCCAGGAGCCTCTGAACAACAAAGAGTGGTTGATCCTGGGATCAGTAGTTGCGCAGTACTTTTTAAAATCTAGGTCTCTGCTGAAGCTCCTCGTACCATTCATCTCAGCTCTTTATGTATATTTTGACACCCTAAGTGTAGATGCACCTGTTCATTAAGCATGCCTAGCTGCCACCTTTCTTTATATTTACATTTCACTAACTGGCAAAATGAAAGCATAGTGTATTATTGATCTGCAAACTGATAACAGACTTAGACATCAAAGCATAAACACATTCCAGAACTGTCTAGCCCAGCAGTTCTTATTAAAAAAATGATCATCCTTGAAATTTTCACCCCACAACAGTGATTCCCAACATTGGGTAACCCAGATGTTCTTGGACTGCAATACCCAGAAACTGCAGCCAGCACAGCTGATAGTGAAGGCTTCTGGGAACTGCAGTCCAAGAACACCTGGTTTACCCAAGGTTGAGAACCACTGCCCCAGAACATCTGGGAGTAAACCATTTACAGTGGTGCCTCGCTAGACGATGTTAATCCGTTCCACGAGGATCGCTGTCTAGCGAAAACATCGTCTAGCGAAGCACGTTTTCCCATTGGAATGCATTGAAATCGCTTCAATGCGTTCCAAGGGAAAATGCAGTCGTCTAGCGAAAATTTCCCATAGGGAAACATCGTCTAGCGAGTGCGGGTCCCCATAGGAATGCACTGACAGCTGCACTGACAGCTTTTCACCACTAGTCGGCGCACTCCTATGGGGAAACCTCATCGTCTAGCGAAAATCGCCATAGGGAAACATCGTTTTGCGAAGTGCAGTAGCGATCGCAAAAAGGCATCGTCTAGCGATTTCCTCGTCCTGCGAGGCAATCGTCTAGCGAGGCACCACTGTATCTATCAATTGGTTCTTTCCCTAGGTGACCTCTAATAAATTCTGCTTATCTGTCGGTGTCTAATAGAAGCTTAAGCACTTGGCGTATGGGAAATATTGATGCATCCCACACTAAACCTCCTTACAATGACAAAGATCATCCACAATAGACTGTACATTTGTCCATTGCTGGATAAATGGAAATGAATGAAACTAAAATGGAGCTTCAAGCTATACAATACCCACATCTTAAAGGGATGGTTATCCTTCGTGAAATAGATCTCACACCTCTTGCACCCACCCATTTACTGTATGTATGGTGGCAACAGTGAAAATAGGTTGTTTTCATTGAACGAGTGCAGCTGTCATGCAGTGTGGTAAACACTCATGTTACTGTGTCATGGCACCTGTTAGAAAGCCAGTCTGGTATCCTTAAGATTTTAATATGCAAATTAAAAACTGCCACATCAGAAAACACGCAGGTTGACATAATTTGTTAAAGCCAGATAGAAAGAAAAGTCTAACCTGTTTTAAGGACAGAATATGGGGAGGAAACTTGTTATCAAATGGTGACAACATGTTAAAAGAAAGTGGAAGCCTGTGAAACATGCATAAAATGTGATTCTTAGCTGAAGCCAGAAAAAAGCTTGTCATTTTTCTTGTTTGCATTTATGAAGACAAAAGACAAAAGCAAGTTAATATCGATTGATTTAAACTTTAAAGACTCAGTAAACCATCCCTGAAGCCAAAACAAAACCTTTTTGAAACAAAATAAAGCAAGGGCATGTGCTTTTTGGGTTTGTGTGTTTTTCTTGGATTGAAATTTAACAGCTCTTAATTTGTCTCTTTAGCCATTTCTTCCAACATCACAAATAAAATTTGAATATGATTCAGAGGAGAGTCAAGAAAGCAGTGATGAAGAGGATGATAGCACATTCTCATCAGACTTGAAGTTTCAAGAACATTCAAATTCATATAGGTATGAAATAATTTGAAATTTGATTTTTTTAAAACTTTACAATTTTATACCTGTGTGTGAAATGGGTGATCTAGAAAATGGTAATCAACATTCTCTCCATTCTTAAATGGCTCATTATGCATACTGGTGCATTCATATTTTATCCTCTCACTGTACTTCATGTTTTCTAGTGTGCTGTAGTCTTTGTCTTTCAAAAACAGTTTACGGTGAGATAGCAGGTTACAGTGCAAATGTGATCATTACAAACTTGGGTTCCCTCTGAACGTCTTTATACTTCTAAAACTTGTACATTTTACCTGTATTGTTTCTTTACAAAAAGTGGCAGGACATAATTTCCACAGTCCCATTCTGTACAGCAAGAGAGGTAGATAGCTAGGTTCAATAGATTTATGTATTAGTATTCTTAAGAGAGAGAAGGTGGGTCAGGAAGTTGCTGATTCATTTTCTGCCTGAGTAATGGGCATACAAATCAGGGCTACCACACTCCTTCAAGATAATTCTGTCCATTCTTGTGTCTGTGACATTCTATGTACATTTTTTGATTTTAAAAAATCAGGAAAATCCATTGTGGTTTCACTCTGACCTAAGGGTGAAGAGTGGGTCCTTGCTTTGTTGTGGAGACACTTTGCAATCACATAAATGCCTGGACACAGTCTGTTGTTTCACATGTGTCTGAAGATTGTGCACTTCCCAAACCCTGAATATGTTCTTATTTCCTAAAAATATGTTGTTATATTGTTTCCTTAGCAACATTTTAAGATTAGCAAGAGAGGCTAGTTTCTCTAAATGAGAAAGATAAATTTTAGGACGAAAACAGCTATCTACCTTATGAGTGTTCAACGATAGAAAAGCCAGTGATCTCTCTTTCTCCTTCACTTTCCCCACTTTTTAAGAGTAATTATTAATAAAGATGGGGATGTTTAAAAATCAGGATGGATTTGATTTAAATCACGATTTAAATCAAATAAATATTATTTTTTGATGATTTAAATAAAAATCAATTTTTATTTACATCATAATTTAAATTTATTTGATTTTGAAAAATCATTGAGTTTGAGTTTTACCCACCTTGGTTAAAATACTGAAATTAAATATGAAAGGGTTAAAAGATCCATGTAAAAGAAGAAAGTATGCTAGACTTTTTCTAATAAACAGGTGAAAATATTGTTTATGCATGAGATACATGATAAAAAAGATGATGAAAAGTTTCTAGAATCAGTGAAGTTAGAAATAAGAACTTACACAGTGTCACACGACAAAAACATGTGACAGAGTAGCCATCATTATTTAGCATCCCTAAGTAAATGTGCTGGATGATAAATCTGATATTAAAAGTTAAAAAAAAAACTAGCAAAGAAGCTATGTTCTTTTTTACAAATGCCAAGAAAGTTTTTGATAGGGTGGAATATAAATTATTTGTTTGATCATATCCCAAACACTACCTTGTTAACTGCACTGATATATTACGAGAGCATTCAAAGAAATTGTTTGCAAGGGAAACATAGATTTTGTGAGCAATGAACAATATTTGTTATGTATTGGAATGAGAAAGTGAGAAATGGAACATAGTCTTTTCCTTTTTATGAACTGTTGCAGAAATGTATATTATCAACGTATGTGAGATATTAAGGAGCAGTTGAACTCAGGTCTTCTGAGTCCTAGTCCATCACTTGGTCCACCACACTGGCTCTCACTTCCTTTGTTACAGAGACTTCACAGAGAGTGCTTTTTTACAGGTGAAAATGTTGCTTTTAGCACTTTTGAAAGCATCGTTACCAATATTCTGTTTGGATAAATTTGGAGTTGAATAAAACTTCAGTTTTTCCAGCATCCTTTCATAGTAGTTAGACTGGCTTGTACTGCCCTATAATAGAAAGAAATCTTCAAAACAGTTGGAAGGAGGAAATCACTGTTGCTTGTCATAGAAAAATAATCAGGGTATTTCTGTGTTTGAATCTTTATAAATGATTTCAAAAAAGAAGAATAAATGTTTGTTTATTCTGTTTAGCTGGTCACTCATGAGATTGGCTATGGTTCAACTGGTTCTTCATAACTTGAAGACTTTCTATCCTTTGGCTGGGCATGATCTTTCAGGTAATCCTGCATGAAACGGTTTTTGGATTAATGTATATTATAGAGCCACTCCAGATTTACCAGATGAGTTAAGTTACCTTCTTTTTCTCATGTGCTTATTTGTGTTTATTTATACCAGCAGAACTATAATTGCATCAGTCACAGTTGCACATTGCTGCTGGTTAACAAATTGCTGTTTGCATTCCTCATGTGCCAGTCACATAACGTGGTGTGCAATGGCACAGAAACTAAGAGCAATTTGCCAGTGTGATTTATGCCATTGTACATATTCCAGCATAAATAACCAATAGGATTTTGGCCATAATTTTGTATTAAATAAAAGCTTGCAAAGATACTGGCTTACTTTCAAACTAGTGTAAAAGGCCAAGTAATTTTACTGAAAAATGATGGAAGGCAGGGTTAAGATACACAAAGAAAGACTGAATGAATGAATTAACCTAGCTTTTTCCCTTATGAAATGTGTGGATGGAGAGCTGATATATTCCTAGCTGCTGAATTGTGAACTCATTGGCTGAAATCCTCTTGCACAGTTACACATAGTTTAACTTTCAGTCATAAATTGTCATCAGTTAAGAAGTCTCTGTAGGCATTATCTATTGCATGCCAAGTCATGCAACTCAGTATGCAACATATGCCTATGGAGATTTCTTAACTTAATGGCAATATGCTTCCAAAAGTTACGCTGTTTGCCATGACTGCACAAGAGGATTTCAGCCATTGTGAGTGAACTTTCGAAAGGGAGTGAGTGATAGTGGTTTGAGAAGCAATCATTTTACAAGAATGTCACAGGTTGCAAGCACTTGAGGCAAAAATAAGGCATAATTTAGAGCAGTGGTTCCCAACCTTGAGTAAACCAGGTGTTCTTGGACTGCAGTTCCCAGAAGCCTTCACCACCAGCTGTGCAGATTGGGGTTTCTGGGAATTGCAATCCAAGAACACCTAAGTTACCCAAGGTTGGGAACCACTGATTTAGAGGAATTCTTAAAAGAAGTGTCTTCTGACTTCATTTTGGTAAAACAATGTACCGTATTTTTCTGTTTATAAGACGACCCAATGTATAAGACAACTCCCCCTTTTCTAACCCCCAAATTAGAAAATTTGAAAATTTGCACGATCGCACCCCTTTGGTCCTGAAGCCCTTTCATGGCTGCTTCAGGATCAAAGGGGTGCGAGCGTGCCGCCCTTTCACAGCTGTGTTACCCACTTCCTAAGCCCCGCGGGGCTTAGGAAATGGGTAACGCAGCCGTGAAAGGGCGGCACGCTCGCACCCCTTTGATCCTGAAGCCCTTTCATGGCTGCTTCAGGATCAAAGGGGTGCGAGCGTGCCGCCCTTTCATGGCTACTTTACCGGCTTCGCAAAAGGCAGGGAAAGCTGCTGCCTTCCATGTATAAAACGACCCTCGATTTTTTGTCTAATTATTTAAGTAAAAAGTGTTGTATTATACACGGAAAAATACGGTAACTAAATCAGAGAGCTCACTGAAGGAGCCTATCTTTGTAATAAATAATCTTTTAGTTAGTACTATTTATTTAAAAAAAAATGCAGAGAAAGGCAATAACTAGGGGAGGATTTCTGTGGAATGTCATATTTTTTCTGCAACCTGTGTTTGAGTTTATGAGTGGATGTGAAAATGTTTATCAGTAATCTGGTGAGAAAGGCCACATTACTCATAAATATGTTTGAACTTGCTTATGGGTTCAAATGTAGGTTGCAGAGAAAATATGGAATGTCATAGAAATCTTTCCCCTAGAACTTAGCAATAGGGCATCAAATATTAAGTAATATTTGTAAAATTCCTTACTGTGTAAAACTCCCTATTTTTTTCTGCCTATAGGCTAGAACGCATATGCCTTTGAGGACTGTCTCGTGTTAAAACAATGAAAATAATGAATAAATGTAATCCTAACTATACTAAGCCACATTTTGGGCAAAATCCTGTTACTTAGCATAGTACAAACAATGTAACCTTTGTAGGCGAATTTCCCCAAGTTGGAAACTCACCGTAGACATTATCAGTTGCATACTGAGTTGTATAACTCAGTGTGCATCTAGTAATGTCTACAGTGATTTCTTGGGCTAATTTGTCAATGAAAGTTATGCCATTTGCACAAGAGAATCTTTATTGTTTATCTCAGTAAAGCTTTTTGGGTTGGGCTAAAGAAGTTTAATTCTCATTCAACAAATAGCTAGCTAGCTTTAGATTTGTTTTAACAACCACATCTCAATCCTTCTCTCATTTGCACTTGGAATTTTATATGTACATTTGACCTACTACAGAACACCTCTGAAATTGGTAAGAGTTTTGATGGAAAAAAACTATATGCTTTCCTCTCTGGGATATACTGTAGTGTTACTCATGTAATGGCAGCAACACAGTAACAGAAAATATTTGGCATGAAACATTGCAAGGGTGTACTGCTTTTTAATGAAGTGACTGTAGTTAAATAAAGTTGCATTTTCTTTCTGTAGAGCTTCCTGTTAGCTCCCCACTATGTCATGCTGTTCTGAAGATACTTCAACGCTGGGAACAGGTTCTGCTCAAACGACTTGAGATGCATGGTGGCCCACCAGAAGACTTCATTTCTGTTCATACTTCAGAAGATGCATCCTCATCTGGTCCTGCACTTTTACGCCATAAAGTCCTTCTGGAACCAACAAACACCCCTTTCAGGTAAGCACAAAGAAAGAAATGAATTGTATTAGAATATTTTTGTATATACTTTAATAATGTATCTGTAGTAATGTGTTATGACAAAATTCTGAAATTCGTATTTTTCACTATCCTTTTAGTATGTCCTATTCTACACTATCACTAGTAAATTTGATTTTAATTAGAAGCTTATATGGATAATATGCATGTATCATAAATGTGTCTAGTTTGTTTAAAAGAAAACAGAACAAGCAGTAAGTTCTTTATCTCTGCATGGAGAAAGAAGAATAGATTTAAATATGTTTGTTTTTTGTTTATTTGTTTCTAGGATTCATTCAACTTCAGTTGGCTAAACTTTTGCAAAGGGGAACTATTAAGTTTTCTGCACTGCAAATTAGTTCTACTGTAATTTAGTTTAGAAATTAAAAGAGTTGCATACTTATATATATATATTTAATATGTGATTAGTTTTGATATATAGTACTTACATTTGACTAAAAGCAAAAGAGAGGATTTTCCTTCTGAGCAGACCATGCATGTGAACTACTGGAAGACCAAATAATAACATTTGCAAAGTCATGTGGGCCTTTTCCAATCCAGTCTGCTAACTCATGCATAATATCAAGATCATATGACACCAATACTAAAGGACTGCATTGATTGCCACTTGTTTACTAAACCTGATTCACAATTCTGGTTTTGACATTCAAAGCTCTAAATGCCTTAGTACTTGGCTAAGAGACTGCTTGCCTTCTTAGGAACCTGTCCAGATGTTAAGATCTTCAGGAGAGGCCCTCTTGAGAATACAAGCTGCAGAAGCCCACTTAACAGACAGAGGGGAAAGAATTTTCTCCTGTGAGGGTCCCTTATTGTGCAATGTACTCCCTTCAGACCCACAATGAGCTTCCACTCTTTCTGCTTTTAGAAGGAGTATGCACATCTTTCTAAACTGGCTTATAGTGTTGTTTAATGTTTTTGATAATTTTAACTGTTTGTAGATGTCCTGATTTTAATGGCTTTGTAGTCTTATTTTATATTATTAGATTTTAATGATTCTGTGGTTGAATTTGGTCTTAGTGTGTGTCATATTTTATCGTGATTGCAAGCTGCTTTGAGTCACCTAATATTGGAGAGATAAGATAGAAATGTAATGATGATGATGAAAATAAAGCAACAGCATAGCAATGGATTTTGGACTTCAGAAGTGTGCAACATTAGCAATAAATAAGAGAAAGCAGTCAAACAGCAGTCACATTTAAGTGCCAAATGGCAATAACATAAAGAGTCTTACACCAGAAGAAAGTTATAAAAGCAAGCAATACCTGGGTATCTTGTAAGCAGAAAATGCCACGCGTTAGGAAATTAAGAGCAGAATTAGTAAAGAATGTATCAGAAAGGTTAGAAAAGTCCTAAAATCAAAGCTTAAAAAGCTATAAATATCCAGTCTGTTACGGCTGCAGTGCCATCTTGTTTAATGTAATACAGGCATAATAAACTGAACTAGATACTTCCGATCAAAGAATTACAAAACTAATGACCATTCATCATGCACTGCCTTCATGCAGTGACATTGACTGACTGTGTCTTCTACTGAGTAAAGGTGAACATAGAATGCAACAAATCAAACAATCAGTTAAGCAACAGAAGATAGGCCTAGCAACATATATCAGGGAAAGTCAAGAACCATTTAGAGAAGTTAATAAAGATTAAAGAAACAAGGGAAGCCTATGGAAAAGAGGAGTTAATTATGCAGTGAGAACAATTGCAGAATAAAGCATTCCATGGCTAATACCTTAACATCCAGGGAGAAGCCAACAGTGGAAAGACAGGGCAAGGCCTGAGAAAAGGACCCCTGAAGAAAGAAAGTGAAGGGCTTATCCTTGCAGCACAAGAGCAAGTATTCCATGTAAATGCGGTTAAAACCCAGATTGAGAAATCGTTTGATGACAGTAAATGTTGGTTGGGTAAAGAAACAGAAGAAACAGTGGACCAAGTGGTCTGTGGCAGAAAGAAGATAATGTGAAGAGATTATTTGGAATGGCAGCATTGGTTGCAGCAGTAGTGCACTGGAATATATGTAAGAAATATAATATTGTTGTTGTTTAGTCGTTTAGTCGTGTCCGACTCTTCGTGACCCCATGGACCAGAGCACGCCAGGCCCTCCTGTCTTCCACTGCCTCCCGGAGTTGGGTCAAATTCATGTTGGGAGCTTCGATGACACTGTCCAGCCATCTCGTCCTCTGTCGTCCCCTTCTCCTCTTGCCTTCACACTTTCCCAGCATCAGGGTCTTTTCCAGGGAGTCTTCTCTTCTCATGAGATGGCCAAAGTATTGGAGCCTCAGCTTCAGGATCTGTCCCTCCAGTGAGCACTCAGGGTTGATTTCCTTCAAAATGGATAGGTTTGTTCTCCTTGCAGTCCAGGGGACTCTCAAGAGTCTCCTCCAGCACCACAATTCAAAAGCATCAATTCTTCAGTGGTCAGCCTTCTTTATGGTCCAGCTCTCACTTCCATACATCGCTACTGGAAAAACCATAGCTTTGACTATGCGGACCTTTGTCAGCAAGGTGATGTCTCTGCTTCTTCTTCGTGGCCTCTGTGAATGCACACAATTGGGTTTAGACAGCGCCTGCGCTGGTCTTCTCGGAATATTCTAGAGCTTTTTCATAAAAAGTAACAAGTTAGAATTGCCCCTATCGCGCATGCTCCACCCGCCTCAGTCCCAGTTCCATTTTACCGCCTTGGTGCTTGGAGCTTCTCGGTTAGAGCTGTTATTATTCGATCGTACTGTTTTGATTCTCGGTTTTTGACGCGGAATTCCTGACTATCTGATCTCTATTGCCCCTCGACTACGGACTGGACTTTCATTCTCCCCTGGATCACGATTCGGCTTTGGTATAAGTTTCGCGGGTTTCCCGCCATTTTCTCGTCGTGCCGCGTTCTGTGCGGCCTTGTCTTGGCTTCCGAAGTTTGGAAAAGGACCTTCGTGAGTAACGCTTTATGTCCTGCTCGGGGCCATTCAGTAGGTGCGTGTCGTGTTCGCGTAAACTGCCATTTTCGGATGGTCACGACCGCTGCCTCTTTTGCTTAGGGGAGGATCACCGGCCCAACTCCTGCAAACACTGTAAGGCGTTTACTAAAGTTGCCCTCAAGGCCAGGGAACAACGCCTGAAGCTTTATCTCTGGGAGAAAACGCTTTCAGCGTCAAAGCCATCGGTCATGGAAACGACCTCAACCCCCTCAGCGACCCCACGCTCCGAGGTCCGCATCGTTTCCCCACCCCCGTCGGCGTCTAAACCTGCCGAAAAGACTGCTAAGAAGTCGTTGACGTCGACGAAGAAAACAACCTCTTCGACGTCGAAATCTTCCTCGACGCCGAAGAAGACGTCCGCAAAGAGTAAGAAGGGCAAAACCAAGGACAGCCGCAAGCAAATTCCACCGGTTTCCGAATCGTTGCCCTCTCCGATCTTGGAAGATTCATCTCGGGATCGAGAATCCTTCTCGGAGGCGGTTGCCTCTTCGCCCGCACGTCGATCAGACGTTTCTCCGGTCGGGCCTGAAAGATCTCCGACACCTGGTCGACTGGCGGACATCTTCCTGTCCAGTACGACTTCTGCCCCTCATAGCCCTGTTTTTACCGGGCGGGCATCTCCGACGCCGTCATCACCCGTGCCCTCTTCGAGGCCCATCTCCCCTCGAAAGCGCACGGAGAAGACCAAGAATCGGTCGCCGGATCGGCGTCGGACCGGTCGACGTGAGGTGGTTGTCCTTCCTCACCCCTCTCGACGTCGACACAGGTCGAAGCGACAGGACCCCCGTTTACATCGAGGTCGATCGCCGTAGTTCACATCGTCGACGCCGACACGACGATTCGGATTCGGAGTCGCTTTCGACCGATGAAGACTTTCACGGAAGAAGAGTACGGTATGTGTATGCCTCTCCATCTTCGTCCTCCTCTTCCTCGCCTCCACCTCGGCATCGACACCGAAGACATCTCGACGTCGATAACTCTCAAGCCTCCGGATCTAGGCAGAAGGTTAACACTGCCTCAGATCGGGCTAAGGCTTCATCGACGTCGAAGGTGGTGCGGACGAAGACCTCGGCTGCAGCGGCTACAGAACATTCTGCGCCCCCTAAAAAGAAATCTAAAAGAGCTAGGTATTTACCTTCACCCTCTGATGAGGAGGACTCTCCGTCTATCTCGTCTCGCAGAGGTGAGGAAGTCATGTCAGATTCCTCTGGAGAAACTCCTGTGGACGACCAAACAGTCCAATCAGATGCTGGAGATCCTCACCCGTCATCACCTTCTGAGGACTTCACATCTTACGTTCAGATGGTTGCCAGAATGGCTAGTACGTTAAAATTACATACAGTACAGCCATCTCCTCCTACAGAGGACCTCATATTTGGAGACATTAACCAGGAGAGGTCTCCTCCTCTGAGCCTTGCATTTATTTCCACATTAATGGAGCTTATTAAAGAATCGTGGAATAAGCCATCTTCATCATCTCCCGTGTCTCGTAGAACGGAGAACCTATACCGTACAAATGGAGAAGACACAGACTTTCTTATTAAACATCCTACGCCTAATTCTCTCATAGTCCAATCCAGTGCCTCCAAATCATCAGGGAGAGCCCAGATGACCCCGACGAACAGGGAAGGTCGTAAATTGGACGTCCTGGGTAGGAAGATATATTCCTTCACCACACTTCTCCTCAGGATAGCTAACTATCAAACGGCTATGGGGGCGTACCAGCGACAACTTTGGTCCAGGGTCTTACCCGCTCTCCAAGCTGCCCCCGACGACACCAGACAGAACCTCCTCAATACCTACGAGGAGGCAGTCACGCTTTCCAAACACCAGCGATTGGCCTCTCGTCATTCGGCCGATGTGGCCTCAAAGACATTGACATCAGCCATCACCCTAAGGCGACATGCATGGCTTAGGTCCTCTGGCTTTGCGGATGACGTTAAGGCACGCATAGAAGATTTGCCCTTTGACGCCAAAGGCCTTCTTAACGAGCAAACTGATGACTCTCTGGAGAATCTACATAAGATTAAAAAGACTGCCAAGTCGTACACTTTCCAGCAACAGCCGAGGTACAACAGGTATCAGTGGCGCAAACCGACCCAACAATACCAGCAAACCACCTCTCAATCATACCGCCCTTTCAAAAATCAAAATCAGAATAGACCCTACCAAACTTCTTCTTCTGCATCCACTTTCCGGCCACAGAATACTTCGCAGCGACGTCAACCTTACAGGCCACCTGCTAAGAAATCCAAACAATTTCTTTGACTTACCCGTAGAATCATTCGCACCCTACCATTCCGTTCGATTAGCTCCGTTCCTCCACAATTGGGCCAACATTACACAAGACTCTTGGGTCTTAAGTATTATACAATTCGGATACCGTCTGGAGTTTTTAGAATTTCCTCCTCTAGGACAGATCAAACACACTTCCTTCGACCCTATCCTAGAAGAAGAGATCCTCACTCTCCTACAAAAACAAGCCATTCAACACGTACCTCCTCGAGACATCCCAAACGGGTTCTATTCCCGTTACTTTGCAGTACCAAAGAAGGATGGAGGGATCAGGCCCATACTGGACCTCAGGGAACTGAACACTTACCTGCATCCAAAACGCTTTCGTATGATCACATTAGACACCATTCTCCATCTTCTAAAAGAAAACGACTGGTTCGTGGTTATAGATCTCAAGGACGCCTACTTCCACGTATCAATCCATCCCTCTCACAGGAGGTACCTCCGCTTCAGCTTTCGGAGCGACGCCTACGAATTCTGCGCCCTTCCCTTCGGGCTATCCACGGCCCCTCGCACTTTCACGAAGTGCATGGCTCCAGTCGCGGCATTTCTTCGTCTACACGATGTTCAAGTCTTCCCCTACATAGACGACTGGCTAGTGGTATCACCGACCAAAGAAAAGGCGTTACGAGACGCCGACTTCGTTCTACTGACTTTACGGGAACTGGGACTCGCAGTGAACGAAAAGAAATCCCATCTGATACCGTCCCAGGTCGTCGATTATATTGGAGCGCGACTAGACTCTGTCCGGGCTCGTATATTTCTTCCTCCAGAACGCATAAGGAAGATACGCAAAGCCGTTCACAAGTTTCGGCCGCGGGCACGGGTCTCAGCACATCATGCCCAACATCTCCTCGGCCTCATGGCCTCCACAACTTCGGCAATATCTCACGCGCGCCTAAAAATGCGATCTCTTCAGGCGTGGTTTTTGACAATGTTCGACCCTCTTCTAGACAGCCCAAGAAAAAGACTATCTGTCACACAGGAGCTGGCCACTCAATTAAGGTGGTGGACATACGTACCACATCTTCTTATCGGTCGACCGTTCCGTCCCCTACAGCTGTCATTACAAGTGACGACGGATGCCAGCCCCATAGGATGGGGAGCACATTGCGGGCCTCACAGGATACACGCCCTTTGGTCCCGTCGCGACCAGGAGCTACATATCAATCACCTCGAGATGCTGGCAGTGATAAAGGCCTTCCGGTCCTTCCTCCCTCTCATACAGGGTCGTGGTGTGCAGATAATCACCGACAACACCACGACCATGTATTACATCAACAAGCAGGGAGGGACACGGTCGATGTCACTTCTGTACCTGTCCATACAGCTATGGGAATGGTGCTACCAGCATCATGTCTTCCCAGTAGCTCTGCACATATCTACGACCGACAACGAGCTTGCGGACAGGTTGAGTCGTCTCACGGGTCAATCCCACGAATGGGAGCTGGACGAGGACATATTCCACATGCTCTGTGTCCGGTGGGGTCATCCCACGATAGACATGTTTGCAACTCAGAGCAACAAGAAATGCGAGGCGTATGCCTCCCGTGCCGGCAGAGGCGAGGATGCTCTCGGGGATGCTTTCATGATCCCATGGCAATCGGAGCTTCTGTACCTCTTCCCACCAATTCCACTCATACAGAGATCTTTAATCAGAGCTCGACAACAGAGGGCAGAGGCAATTATCATTGCACCGTGGTGGCCTCGTCAACCTTGGTTTTCCACCCTGAAGGAAATGGCTGTGGACATGGTCAAGTTACCAATGGTTCCGCATCTCCTCACACAGGACTCAGGGAACATTCTCCATCCCGATCTGCAGTCATTACACCTGACAGCTTGGAGGTTCACCCATCCATACAGGAGGTGCTAGATAAAGCAAGAAAGCCCTCTACTAACCTCCTTTACAAGTACAAATGGGCTAACTTTCTCAAGTTTGCCCAGGAAAAGCAGTTACAGACTTCTCCTGTTTCTCTCCAAACCCTGCTCACTTATTTACGTTACTTGTTTGATGCAGGCTTGGCGTTATCCACCCTGAAAGTTTATATTTCAGCAATTGTTTCTTTTCAGCCTCGTGACTCTGATTCGTCACGACTTTTCTCTCACCCTACTCTCAAAACCTTTTTGAAGGGTTTGTCCAACATCCGACCTCCTGTTAAGCCTCCTGTGCCTCAATGGTCTTTACAACTCGTTTTACGCGCTCTTACGCGCCATCCTTTTGAGCCCATGGCATCCTGTGACATGCGTCTGCTGTCATTTAAGACTTTGTTTCTGGTTGCCATTACTTCGGCAAGAAGAGCAAGTGAGTTGGCAGCTCTTCGATCCGATGCTCCCTACCTACAGTTCTTTGAAGACAAGGTTGTTCTATACCCTGATGTGTCATTTTTGCCTAAGGTTGTGTCTGATTTCCATCTCAATCAATCACTAACGCTACCAACCTTGTTTCCTCATCCATCATCGGACATCGAGCGCATGCTCCACTCTCTGGACGTTCGAAGAGCCTTGGCGTATTATGTATCACGGACTAAGGACATTCGTGCTGCCCCAAGGCTCTTCCTCTGCTTCCACGGATCACATAAAGGATCCCCTGTCTCCTCTTCAACGGTTTCTCGTTGGCTTGTCTCCACTATCGCTCTAGCTTATGAACTGCAAGGCAAGACCCCACCAGAGGGTCTGAAAGCACATTCCACCAGAGCTGTTGCAACATCTACGGCGTTGCTGCGTGGTGTGGATATTCCAGACATTTGCAGAGCAGCCACATGGTCTAATGTGTCCACCTTCGTGACGCACTATAGACTGGACCTCCGGGCCAAAAAGGAGACAAGTTTTGGAAGAGCAGTTTTGACATCTGTACTGCAGTGACGGCCCTCCTTCCGGTAAGTGAGCTTGCTAGTCACCCAATTGTGTGCATTCACAGAGGCCACGAAGAAGAAAGAAAGGTTACCTACCTGTAACCATGGTTCTTCGAGTGGACCTCTGTGAATTCACACATCCCGCCCGGCCTCCCCACTATCCGTCACTGACTATGTCTATGCTAAGCTCAGGCTATTGTGGCGGATAAATGGAACTGGGACTGAGGCGGGTGGAGCATGCGCGATAGGGGCAATTCTAACTTGTTACTTTTTATGAAAAAGCTCTAGAATATTCCGAGAAGACCAGCGCAGGCGCTGTCTAAACCCAATTGTGTGAATTCACAGAGGTCCACTCGAAGAACCATGGTTACAGGTAGGTAACCTTTCTTTTTTAAGATGCTGTCTAGGTTTCTCATCGCTTTCCTCCCAAGAAGCAGGCGTCTTTTAATTTCGTGGTTGCTGTCCCCATCTGCAGTGATCATGGAGCCCAAGAAGGTAAACTCTGTCACTGCCTCCATATCTTCCCCTTCTATTTGCCAGGAGGTGATGGGATCAGTGGCCATGATCTTAGTTTTTTTGATGTTGAGCTTCAGACCATTTTTTGCGCTCTCCTCTTTCACCCTCATTACGAGGTTCTTTAATTCCTCCTCACTTTCTGTCATCAGAGTGGTATCATCTGCATATCTGAGGTTGTTGATATTTCTTCCGGCAATCTCAATTCCGGCTTGGGATTCATCCAGTCCTGCCTTTCGCATGATGTATTCTGCATATAAGTTAAATAAGCAGGGAGACAATATACAGCCTTGTCGTACTCCTTTCCCAATTTTGAACCAATCAGTTGTTCCATATCCAGTTCTAACTGTTGCTTCCTGTCCCACATAGAGATTTCTCAGGAGGTAGACAAGGTGGTCAGGCACTCCCATTTCTTTAAGAACTTGCCATAGTTTGTTGTGGTCCACACAGTCAAAGGCTTTTGCGTAGTCAATGAAGCAGAAGTAGATGTTTTTCTGGAACTCTCTGGCTTTCTCCATAATCCAGCGCATGTTAGCAATTTGGTCTCTAGTTCCTCTGCCCCTTCGAAATCCAGCTTGTACTTCTGGGAGTTCTCGGTCCACATACTGCTGAAGCCTGCCTTGGAGGATTTTGAGCATAACCTTGCTAGCGTGTGAAATGAGTGCAATTGTACGGTAGTTGGAGCATTCTTTGGCACTTCCCTTCTTTGGGATTGGGATGTAGACTGATCTTTTCCAATCCTCTGGCCACTGCTGAGTTTTCCAAACTTGCTGGCATATTGAGTGTAGCACCTTAACAGCGTCATCTTTTAAGATTTTAAATAGTTCAACTGGAATGCCATCACCTCCACTGGCCTTGTTGTTAGCCATGCTTTCTAAGGCCCACTTGACTTCGCTCTCCAGGATATCTGGCTCAAGGTCAGAAGAAATATAATATACCAGTGATCAAAAACTGGTAGAACCATAACACTGAAAAAGTTGTTGAAAATAAGAAAGTCAAAATATTATGGGACTTCCAGATTCAAACTGATAAACATCTGGTCCACAACACAGCTGATTTGATAATTGTTGAAAGGAAGCAGATTTGGATACTAAATGTGGTAATATCTAAGGATGCTAGAATCGAAAAGAAGGGATTTGAGAAGATTGCCAAATACAAAGACTTGAGAGCAAGTGATTATGGCGAAAGAAAACTAAAATTGTTCCAGTTCTAATTGGTGCTTTAGATACAATACCAAAAAAGAAAACTATCTTTTGCTGCACTCAGACAGCTTCAGAGATGCTGATCGCACTGGAAAGGGTCCCTTTAACAGAAGTGATCTCTCTTAAAGTGATATTTCTGTCTCCTGGGGAATCCCTCCAGCCCAGCCCACAAAAGTAGAAGTCCCACAGCTGAACAACAGTGGTCCAGCTTGGTCACAGATAGGAGTCAGGCTGGAGTGCATTTCCCTCTGTGTCATGTGGTCACCAGGAAATAGACTGCACCAAATTGCAATTTGCATATTTCTTAGTGTGATCATACCCTTGTATTATAAATGTAAATGAGATCACGATACATCACCTGCAGAAGGCTGCCTTACTTGGAACAGCATATATTTTAAGGCAGATATCCTAGGTCCTTGGGAATGAGCTGATAAGGAACTAAATCTAGCCAACATTTCATGGGCTGTGTATAATGGAAATAATAATAATAGTAATAATATGAGTCTCAGTGATCTCCCATTAGAAGACCATGCAACAAATTGAAGATCCAGGAAGTGACAGCTTGGATGGTCCAAGGTCTTTGAGGAACGGACATGTTCAGCCTGGTGAAAAGAACTTAACTTGAAATATTCGAAAAACTGTCACGTGGAAGATGGAGCAAACTTGTTTCTTGTATCTCCTGAACTAATGGATCCAAATTATGAGAAAGGAGATTTCACCTAAACATTAAAAATAACGTCTTCACAGTAAGAGCTGCTCGAAAATGGAGTTGACTACTTCAGAGGGTGATGGACTCTCCTTCCTTGGAGGCTTTTACGCAGATGTTAAATGGCTATTTTAGAGGCATATTTTAGCAGTGAATTTCCTTCTTCAGCCAGATTTGGACTTGATATTCCTTGGGTCCCTCCCAGTTTTTCACAGAATTTAATCACACTTCTACAAGGTAGGTCTTGGCAATAGCATGTGTTCACTGAGAACCTGTTTGTAGTTTCTTTGCCATACTGCCGTGAATATCACACGTGAAGATGTTTCTCTGTGGCTTAGTGAAAGATTTCAGTAGGGGATATCCTTCCTCCATGTTAGGATTAAAAATACAAGTGAAACGAGTGTTTGAGAAGAGAATGGCTCATGCTTTGGAATTACAGTGTTTTACTGCTTATTAACAATTCCATTGTGTAATGGAGCAGGTGCCACTTGAAGAATATCTCTTGCAGGTTACACACGGTCTCATTTTATTGTTATTAGTAACATCAAGAATTTCATCCGAGAAATACAGGAACACACTTTTCAACGTTTTATGATTTCATGGGCAAGAATTTAAATAAAGCAAGAGATTTTATTTTATTTCCTGATGCAAATGTTTCATTTCATAATGTTTTGAAATGCTTAGTTTCCCATTTCACTCTGTGTTTTTCCCCCAAGTAATATCTTCTGAAATTTCAGCATGCTTTAAAAATGTTTCTCTGTCATCTTTAGGTCTAAAAGTCGCAATGCGCTGTCTGTGAAGAGACTTTGGCTATATCTCATTAAACAAGAAATGGTCCAAGAAACCTTCATCAGAAACATATTTAGAAAAAAGAGGTGCTTAAATGAGGTCTGTGTTCATTCTAAATATCAACAATATTTTGAATATCCTCCACCTGAGCATAAAACATTTTGTGGGTGAAAGTGTGGTGCAGTGAATAGAATGACAGACCGTGATTCTGGAGACCAGATTTATATCCCTGCTTGGTCATGGAATGTCATGGGGAACGGCCAGTAAAACCACTCCTTGAATATCTCATACCTTGAAAACCCTATTAGGATCATTATAAGTTGGATGGCAGACAATAACAAAATGTTTTGAAACGTTGCACATAGTTGCTACAGGACATGGACACATTATGTTGCTGAGGTAGCAATCCATAGTAATTATAAAATATTAAAACTGATTTTTTCAAAAATCTTATGGCCATCTGCCTACCTCCTAACAATATGCATTTTCGCTCAGTGAGAAAAGTCTCTCATTGAAGGAGATTCAGTACTTAAAACTATGCTGACCCTCAAGCTCTTTTCATAGCTGTACCTCAGGCCTTAATTATTGATTCCTGGCTGTTTAAAAATTTCACTTTAATGCACTGCTCAGATCTGTTACTCATTATTTTTGTCAGATTATCTTACATGCAGGAGTCATGTGCAGTGAGTCTTACCACGCTCATTTTATGTCAACTTTTTTCTTAATCCTTTCTTTTAATGTTGTGAGCAATTAGAAATGATAAACCTAAAAATCAGGTTCTTCAGCTTCATTAAAAAAAAACACACACAAATTAGTATCAGCTTAATATTGATATTTAAAGGTAACAGAACTTCATGTAAGTGTGGAAGACGTCCCTTAGTGCAGTGATGGTGAACCTTTTTTGAGCGCGAGTGCCCAAACTGCAACACAAAATGAACTTATTTATTTCAAAGTGCCAACACTGCAATTAAAACCCGAATACTGAGGTTTTAGTTTAGAAAAAACAACTGCTCCTGCACCTCAAGGGTTAAATGCTTGTGTTTTTTTTCCTAAGGGTGGTATTAACAAAGAAATACTTACTGGTCCTCCAATCACCCATTCGGCTAGACCGGCAATGGTCGCCATTGCACTCCTCCGCTGGACCACTGCACCAGCAGAGGGGAGTGCCAAAATCCAGGATCGGAGGATGGGTATTTCTCGATGGCGACTTATGGCTCGCGTGCCCACAGAAAGGGCTCTGTGTGCCAGCTGTGGCACATGTGCCATAGGTTCGCTATTGCTGCCTTAGTGCATTCATCTAAATGATGAAGTAGAAGATATCAAATCTACGTAGAGAAACACTCTCAGAGAAGTGACTGGTATGCTAGATGGACTTGCTGCACAAAGTTTACTCTTACTGCACATGCATGAAGTTATCATACAATTATTTATTTATTTATTTAACTTATATGCCGCCCACTCTACCCAAAGGTCTCTGGGTGGCTTACAACAATTAAAATACAATAAAAAAGATAAAACAATTAAAATACAATTAAAATATATACCCTAAAAATTGCCATCAGGACCCACAGTTGATATTTCAATTAAAAGCCTTCTGGAACAGGAAGGTTTTGACCTGGTGCCAAAATGTAATCAGCGTCAGCGCCAGACGAATCTCAATTGGGATGGCGTTCCATAGTCTGGGGGCAGCTGCCGAAAAGGCCCTTTGTCTACAAGCCATCCCTCTTACCTCCTTGAGGGACGGCTCTTTCAAAAGGGCCCCCTGGCTAGATCTTAACTGCTGGGTAGGTTCATATGGAAGGAGGTGGTCCTTCAGGTATCCAGGGCCCAAGCCATCTAGGGCTTTATAGGTCAAAACAAGCCCTTTGAATTGGGCCCGGGCAGCAACTGGTAGCCAATGTAATTTAAACAGAATCGGCTTGATATGTCCCCTAGTGGCCCCACCACTCACCAGCCGTGCAGCTCGATTCTGGACCAGTTGCAGTCGCCGGACCATCTTCAAAGGCAGCCCCACGTAGAGTGCATTGCAGTAATCTATACGAGATGTTACCAGTGCGTGTGTAACTGTCATGAGACTCCACTCATCCAGGTAGGGCCGTAGCTGGTATAATTTCCTCAGCTGAAGGAAGGCGCCCCTGGCCACCGAGTCCACCTGGGCTTCCAGAGTTAGACTGGGGTCCAGGAGCACCCCCAGGCTGCGAACCCTGTCCCTTAGGGGGAGTGTCTGGCGAAGCACCCACTAACAGCACTTCTGTCTTGTCTGGATTGAGTTTCAATTTATTAACCCTCATCCAGTCCATTATCAGATCCAGACACGAGTTCAGCACAGAAACCGCCTCACCTGGATTGGTGGAAAACGAGAGGTAGAGCTGAGTGTCATCAGCATATTGCTGACTCCTCAGCCCAAACCTCCTGATGACCTCTCCCAGCGGTTCCATGTAGATGTTAAACAGCATGGGGGACAGTATCGAGCCCTGAGGAACTCCATGACTTAAATGCCATGGGACAGAGCAACTGTCCCCCAGCACCACCCTCTGGACACGGTCAGCTAGGAAGGAGCGGAACCACCGTAAAGCAGTGCCCCCAACTCCCAACCCAGCCAGCCTATCCAGAAGGACACCATGGTCGATGGTGTCGAAAGCCGCTGAGAGGTCCAGGAGTATCAACAGGGTCACACTCCCCCTGTCTCTCTCTCTCATTATGTTGCTGTCCATTGTGATGCAGGAGTTAAATTGCAGTATTGCAGTCAAGACTGCTCACAACCTGAATTCTAACCCAGCTGATTCAAGTAGCTGGCTCAAGGTTGACTCAGCCTTCCATCCTTCCAAGGTCGGTAAATTGAGTACCCAGCTCAGTGGGGGAGGGGAATGTGTGGCCTGCATAATTAGCATAAAACATTTTGTGGGTGAAACCACCTAGAGAGAGCTTTATATATTGCAATGGGATAATATATAAGCCACACACTTTGTCTAGAATTGAGTGTCAGTCTCATCTTCTCTTTTGTCATGTGATTTTTTTATATATATAGTCAATAGAAGACCAAAGTGAACATATGAAAAGTACTTCAACAGAAGAAGCTGGCATCAATAAGGTAGAGATGATAGCAATATAAACAGTAAGATGTAATGCAAGTAAATGTTTTAATGGTTAGCTATGTTTATTTCTGTTCATTTTGCTGGGTTGGATGTTCCCAAAAGCTAATTTTCCAGCCACCAGACCTCTTGGATACGGACATGCTCCTTTCTGGTTCATGGACTTATCTGAGTGGAATTGACTGCAGCGCAGGACATACTGTATTTTTCTGTGTATAAAACAACACTTTTTGCTAAAACAATTAGAGGAAAAATTGAGGGTCATTTTATACACGGAAGTAAGGAGGGGGGGAGGGATCAAAGCACTTTGATCCCTGCTTTTGCCCTCCAATTTTTCCAAAGAAAGTGGAGGGGGAAAGCACCCCCTCTACTTTCTTTGCAAAAAATGGAGGGGGAAAGCAGCTTTTTGCAAAGAAATTGAGGGGGAAAGAAGGAATCGCTTTCCCCCTCCATTCTCTTGCAAGGAAAGTGCTTTCCCCCTCCAGTTTCTTTGCAAAAAGCTGCTTTCCCCCTCCACTTTTTGCAAGGGGGAAAGCAGCTTTTTGCAAAGAAAGAAATTTTGGGTTAGAAAAGTGGGGTGCATCTTATACATAGGGATGTCTTATACACAGAAAAATACAGTACTTGGGAAAATCAGGTGGGGTGGCTTTTGCTCCACTAGCAGAAAGTGCCTCTGTTCCATTATGTATAGTCTCCCCCTTCCTGCTCAGCTCACTCCTGTCAGTAAAGTCCTACAGCATTGGAAGGAACATTCGTAGAAGAGAGGGAGAACAGAAGCCAGTTTCTGGCAACTCCCTTCTGCAAGCAGATATATGGAGCCAGCGGATTTTGCAGAGCTTACTAGAATACATTTTCTTTGAGGACCAGAACCAGCTACATACGAAGTTTAATGGGTTTTTTAAATGTTTAGTTCAAACCAGGAATTAATTTGGTGTGGTTATAACACTGATAATACTCAAAACTACTCCATGTTTTTAAAAACTGAAATCCATTTGGTATATTCAGTCAGCCAGAAGGTCACAAAAAAGTGTAAGTTTTTAAGAATTGTAAATCATGTTATTAGGCAATATGTTACACGAGGCAGGTGTGCATCAACTATAGAGGGGGCCCAGAGGGTTCTTTTCTTCCATGCTTTGTTCCATGACTCAGAACACATTTATTTTCAAGCAAATGATTTATTGAGATACTTTGTAACTGTTCAGCAGTGACATTCAACGATTCCAACTGAGACGGTAATACAAAACAGTCCTTTCCCACCCTTACTTCACCTTCAAAACCTCCTCCTACCCTTAAGGGTGAGTTTTCTGGATCCTGAGTGCTCTCAGAATAGAGGGTTTAATTAAGCTAGGCAATGGGCGCTGCAACAAGGATGTTTATAAGCCCTTGCACTGAATGGGATGGGATATCATTTTGATTTCCCCCCTCCCCGTCTCAGAATGTCGTAGGGTTTGTTGACAAGCTTTCTCCCGGTAAATCCAGCAGGTTTGTTTGGGGTGAGCGAGAGACCTTTTGGCAGTTAGTTCATGGGCACGTTGATGCTTCTCTCTTCATTCTTGTTCCTCCCCCCTAGAAGGGTTTTGAGGGTGGCTTTCTGTTTTGCTGCCTCTCAGATTCCTCCTTGGGGACCTGTAATGAGACCACTTTGCCTGTCGAGGGATCCTCTTCTTGGATATACTCCCGTTCCTGCTGGGTTTTGTTTCTTTAATAGTCACTATCTCTCCCATATATATCTCGGTCCTGGTTCCTTGGCCACATCCCTCCATACCTCTTGTTCCTTGGTTGACTCTGTCCTTCTAGTCTCTTCCTCAGCATTGCACTCGCACTCACACTCCTTCTCAGCTCCTCCTATTCTCCCCCCCCCCCCGCCGCTAACATGCTTACTGCCTTTAATTTGCCTTTTATCTCTCTTTCTCTTCCCTTGTCCCACACTTTTTTGATTTTCTTATTTTACCATTGTTTCTCCCAGGTTAACTGGGGAACTAGAGGTTGGAAATTCTGTGTGTCCTGGGGAGAGGCATAATGGCCCACTGACAGGGGCATCATCGTTGCTCCTGTCCATTTCCACCTCCTCACAGCAGGATAGGGGAAGAATCTGAATCAACTTGGAAATGAGCCAATACGCTTATTTCAGATGGAAAGAGTTATAAATAATTTGATTTTAATTTTTCCTATATAATTTTAAATTTTGCAGAGCTGTGATATGAATAAAGAACAATTGAGATTTTATATTTTAGGAGTTGCAAAATCAAACATGAAGCTGAATCATCATTTCACTTGCTAGAGTTTTGTTTAAAGAGCTACAGATCCTTTATCGACTATTCTGTTTCAAGAGCATGTTCATGCAGACACTATAGCTTCACTATCATGTCAGATTATCTCCCCATCGCTCACTTTATAAAATCCTGTTAGATGAAGAGGTCTGGAAGCCCCTGAAAACTTATACACTTTTGTGACCAAATATTTATTTTTGCCAAATAATGAGATTACATTAAAATAGATTTTGGAATTCTGCTTATGGCTATTTCAACTACCTTTTTTTTTCTTTGCCTCATCTTGAACAAATGAAAGCAATGTTTTGAATAACACACGTCTGTTTCTGCTTTATAGTAGAAAATCATAAATAATTTACATTGATTAAAAATAGAAAATAATGCTGCTTCAATTGGGCTATGTGTTTGCTTCCCCATCCCTACCCCTTTTTTAATACAGGTAGAGACTGATCTGGGATACCTTGGAAATAAAGCAAGGATTATCCACAAAGAGTCTGACATTATTACTGCTTTTGCAGTCAACAAGGTATTCATAGAAGAAAATGGAAAGGGGTCTTTCTTCAATGTATGGAATATTTCAGAATGTTGTAACTCAGGCATGTATGAAGGATGAAGTATTGTACTTGTAGCATTCTTGTAGATTTTTGTAAAACCAAGCTATAGCAAGTGGAGAAGTGAGATTTTTATTTTTCTACATTAATGGTTTTGCTCTGCACTCCATGCACCAAGAGTACTGACATCTCCCTTGCAGTAATCTTTTGTCATCTTCAGAGGGCTTTCGGTGACCAACATTAATTTTTATCATTAATAAAAAATATAATTAATTATTGTTGTTAACAAATAATTATAGTAAAACTTTGTGGATGCAGTTTTAAATTGGGGGGGGGGGCATTTACATGAGAAGTTGGGCCTTGGAAGCAAACAGACAACCATGCCCACAATCCACAATCATGTGGATTTTTGGAAATTGGACTAGATGGACCTGCACTAAGTAAGGAAGAGAAACTTATTGGTAGTTCTTTAAATAATCCAAACGATGTATACTGCATGGTGTTCAGAATTCTTAGGACAATTCATTGAAATGGCTGATCATAGTTGAATGTGGAATGATGAGTCTATGAGAAATCGAAAGTATTTTTTACAGTTGTATTTTGTTGCCCAGATTATTATTTCCCCCCACCCATTGTATCTTTTTAGGCAAACAGGAATTGTATTGCAATAGCTTCGAGTCATGACATTCAAGAACTAGATGTTTCCGGAATTCTAGCAACACAGTTCTACACTTGGGTTGATGATGATGAAGTGGACATTAAAGGGTATTATTTCCTTTCACCTTTTGTTTTTTTTTTTGGGGGGGGGGGACTATATCACTTAGCATTGAGTAATTATTTCTTTCATTATTGTATTTTTATTTCACCTTTTTCCTTAAAAAGGACCCAAGGCAGCTTACATCATTGAAAGGCAATATTTAAAGCTAAAAACAATGAGTATGCAAAGCTTACTTACATAATTAAAAGACAATATTTAAAACTAACAACAATAAGTATATAAATATTTTAAAAGGAACAAATACCACTCTGAGAAATAGTAAACAGAAGCAATACTAAAAACCCAGTCAGAGCAGTAATGCGTAAAAATCTGTCTAAAAATCCCACTCAGGCAGCTAGTCAATGAGGGAAAGCCTTCCTGAAGAGAAAGGTCTCTGCCTGTTTCCTAGGATCATATCTTTAAAAAAAAAAAAAAATCAAGCTGTAGCAGATGGAGAAATTAAGTCTCCACTGACCTGTGACAATGGTTTTTTGACATGTGAGATTCCCCACCCCCACCCCCTGTCCTTAAAAGCTTCCCCAGGGCCAAAGAGATTCTAGGGGAGCCTGGGAACCTTGGCAGGGGAGAGAACTTTTAATTACCAAAATCTGTGTAGGCATCCTTCAGTCTCAAGAGACTATGGTAACGTGCTCTGAATAGAGGTCCTGGAACAGCATCTAGTGTGGCTGAGAAGGCCAATCCGAGAGTGGCAATCCCTTCCACACTGAAGACAAATACAATCTGTCCCCTGTCCAGCTCCCTGGTCTTGCTGGTTTCGGGACTGCCTCTTTGCCTCAGCCTGCTGAATAAGTGCCTCTTCAAATTGGGAGAGGCCATGCTGCACTGCCTGCCTCCAGGCTGAATGCTCAGATATCAAGGTTTCCCATCTGTTGAGGTCCATTCCTAAGGCCTTCAGATCCCGCTTGCACATACCCTTGTATCGCAGCTGTGGTCTCCCTCTAGGGCGCTTTCCCTGCACTAATTCTCCATACAGGAGATCTTTTGGAATCCGACCGTTAGCTATTCTCACGACATGCCCAAGCCAACGTAGACGTCGCTGTTTCAGTAATGTATACATGCTAAAAATTCCAGCTCGTTCTAGGACTACTCTATTTGGAACTTTGTCCTGCCAGGTGATACCAAAAATGTGTCGGAGACAACGCATATGGAACGTGTTCAACTTCCTCTCCTGCCGTGCACAAAGGGTCCAGGACTCACTGCAGTACAGGAGTATACTCAGGACACAGGCTCTATAGACCTGGATCTTGGTATATGCCGTCAGCTTCTTATTAAGCCATACTCTCTTTGTGAGTCTTACCAAAATACAGCCATAGCTAATGACAACGTCAGACTTAATGTGGTGCAACTTTGCATTACTTAATTTCAGCCACTGAGTTGTTTTGCCAGATCTCTGCTTTATTATAGTTTTCTGTGATACATGGAGGAGTCTAAGTATTGCACTCATCTCCTTTCTTCAATTTAACCCCGAAGGCCAACTTTTTCCTTCTTAATACTGGTCTGCTGCGGTGCTGCAATATTCTTGTGTTGACAAAAGGAGTAGTGCTTCCATAATAAGTGGCTTCGTGTCTGAAAAGGTTTATCTGCCCTGGCCCAGCCACCTAAATCATTATAGATTACATTTTCAGCTGGTAAATCATGATCGATTCTCATTATACCATTTTATTTTATAGAGCTGATGACTTCCTAGTTATACATACTCGGGAAGACTTGGGAAACATTCAGGGAACGACACCTTATACTCACAGCAATCCTGGTACTCCCATCAATATGCCTTGGCTTGGCAGTACCCAAACTGGCAGAGGTGCTGCTGTGGTGAGTTGTTAGTCATGCTCTTAATATTGAAACTGTCATGACAGTTTCTATGCCTCATAACACATTTATAATACATCTAAACAGAGCTGCATAAAGGAGAGTATAAGTAAGTCATTGTCATGATTCCATATATAAATCCACAGCTTTAACAGTGCTCTTTGATTGAAGAAAACCTGCTCTGTTAGGGAGGAAAAATTCCTGCATAATCTCTCTATAGGCTAATATTGTGTCCATAGTGCAGATGGCAGTGGGAAGGGTGCCTTGGCTAAAATAATTTGCCAGGGAGTTTCAAGTAGAAATATAATTGGAACCAACAGATTCTTTTTGTTTTATTTATTCTGCCTTTTTTCTGTGGTCTTTTCACAGCTGCTCTTATCTCAGTCTACTGTTGGCTTTATAAGCCGCCCATCAGCTTTATTGTGATCTCTTTCATTTATTCTTGTTTAATAGTTATTTTCTCCCTAGAACCAGTATGTGCATTTAGTTCAAAGCTAGCCATTCAAGCTCTTTTCTCAGAAGAAAGTGCTTGTAGAAATATTTGCCTGTTGTTCCCCCCATTTTCCTCCATTGCCTCTTGGAGTACGTAGAATCTTTTCAAACTTCGGAGCATTGTGTCACTTGCTCAATGGAAGACAGAGGCTTCTGGGCCAGGCTAGTCTCCTGTTTCTGCAAAGTGTTATTGCATTACAACTTTTTAAAAAATTATTGTTTCAGCTTTCTCAGAAAGAAACCTGAATGACCCATATCTTTATGTATAAAGACACAGAAGCCTACATATATGTTAAAAATCTCAGTAATGCCTTTAATTTCTTAATAGATGAAGAGGCTATATGTAGTTCTGCTAGTAGCCAAGCAAAGAGCAGAATAAAACTAAGTTGATTCAATTATAACTGGCTTCAGTATAACATCTTGAAACAAGTTACTTAGAGGGTGCCGTTGCACTTATTTACAAATTTATTTTTGGATCCATGTTTGGTTGCTTTTGTCTTTCCTGGACATACTCACGAAAGCAAAAATAACACTGAGCACGCTGAGGATCCTGTGCAGTTTTGTTCCTTTCTTCAGTGAAATCTCTTTGATTCCAGTGGAATCTTCAGTGAACAGAAACAAGCGTTCTGATAGTTGTTGCTGATTCCCCCTTCCTTATGTAGCCCCTCATTATGTTCAGAGTAGAGGTGGGGGTATTTGTATACGAATACCCCCCCACAGGTGGAGATAACTAGGGTCCTGCCCGCTGGGGCCAGACCGACCACTCACTGTTCCGCTGCTGCCACGGGCTCCGCAATCCCTTTCTATCGCTCCGGAGCTCACAGTGGATTAGCCACTCCTGGCAGGAGGCAGGGTGACGAGCCTCTCTGCCAGGTCGAAGATAATTGGTAATTATGGTGGCCTACTGTGTTTTTGTTCTATATTAATTGTACTGTTTGAAGTGTCTGAAATGCTTGACCATAGGCGATATGTGTTTGCCCCTTTTAAAGATGAATAGGACTCTTAATAACATATCCTGAGAGCAGTGATTAAATTGCCCAAGCAGGATGTATAGTGGCCATAGAACTGACATTCTTTTAGCAGTAAACTATTAATTGATATCTGTAAGTATGGCAAAATGATTCTTTGGTATCACATTCACAGATTTTAGACTTCAACCCCATTCAGTCATGGTTTAAAATGTGTGAGGCCCACATTTAAGGAGGGGGACATGCTCGCTCCACTCCTCATTGTCTCTAACGACAGAAACATACCTGTTTGAAGAGGCAACTGCTGTACTCAAGATAGCTTCTCTCTCATGAGCCAGAACTCTCTCCTGGAAATGGAGTTCTGGCTCTCATGAGAGACTACCTGGATACAACTACCTTTCTGTCTTCACATAGCCGTGTTTTTGTGCTGAAGGCAACAGCAGAGGAGGGCAGGGCTACCCCACTCCCCTCAGTGAAACACATGGGCCCCACATTGCTGCAAAGCAAGACTGAAGAGGGTTTTAAAACAAAAGTATTTTTAAAAAGACAAATTAAACCTATTTCTGTTGTACAAAGACTATTTTATTTATAAGACTTCTCAAAAATTTGGTGCTGTGAATATAATTCATAGCTACGTCAGTACCTTTGTGTCTGCTACAGTATGTACTCTTCATCCAAGGATTCTTTTAATACTCTTTCTAATTATTTGGAAATTTGCCACTATTTCACAGCTAAATTTTCTATGATTGATTAAATGCAAAGCCTAGCCTTTTCATTCCTACTTAATTTTTGTAAAAGTTTGTTTACTTCTCTCTTACATGCTTCTGCTTCTGCCTCTGTCTTACTTACCTTACAATATGCAGGTATATTCCAATAAATTTAATGGAATCAGAAAGGAATTGGCAAGAAAAGAGGTAAGATTGCAGTCTATAGTGTCTCTGTTGAGAACTGTAGACATGTGGAAAAAAAGCTTACACACACCTGGGTTAAGTTCTCTTGATATTAAATGTGAGCTAAAGCTGAGGGAAGGATCTAGTTTTCATTGAGTTCCATCCATATTTCCATCCAAAATTCATGAAGAAAAGCAAACAGGGTAGTGCTCTACATCACCAAATAACTGCATTCAGTATGTTTTTCATTGATTCTGTAATTTATCTGTTTAAATTTACTTATTTAACAGATGATCAAGAAAGCTATTAGCAACATCCGAAGAATGGCTTCCCATCCGACACTACCTTATTGTAAGTTCTGCACTTTTGGGCCATGTTCATATTTCTATTACTGTAGTGCATAACAAAATCATAACACAAAAAGTAGTTTTCTAAAAAATGAAGAAAGAGCAAGTGTTTAACAAGACTTTAATAATCAAGTATCGTCTTCAGTAAAATATTCAGGTGAAGTTAGCAGGCTGCTGTAAACACTGCAGGTTCAGTGTGTCTTTAACAAGATGTTATATGAGTAAACCAATGGACATATTACTGTTTCATCATTTTCCAGATATCTGAATATTGTGGATGAATTATATTGAAGTGTCAAGTCCAAAAATTAAACGTTGCTAAACTTTTTAAAAAAACTATATACAGCTGGAAAGTCTGTATGTTTGGTCAGTTGATAAGTTATTTATGGCAGAATATGTCGTACTTTAAATAGTTAAAGATTTCTATATCTTGGTTCAGTCATCAGACTGCACAGAGTCCATAATCTCAGTGCAGCGTATACATAAATGCAGTCTGCTGATTTATCCATCTAAGAGGAGACATGGAACTGTAGGACTATGTGCCTGTACTGTATACCACATTCCTGCACTGTAGGTTGTTGTTCCAATAAGTTATATGAGTCATCCCCAGGTCACACTGAAGTCTCAGAGATTTAAACATTTAGCTGTATGCTTAAGGTGTACAGATTTATTTTATACATTTCAATCTTCATTCTAAAAATACATTCCAAGAATTGTGAGCATTGTGCATTATAAAAAAAGATAAAGATAGCAAAAGCTTAATTAAAAAAATTAAAAACTGGAACAGTTTAAAAAAAAATCAAGGCAACATTAGACACTCTAAAGGCAGAGAAAATAAAAATGATGCCAAAAAGGCATCTGTTATACTACACATATCCAAGTACTGTTTGTAGAGAGTTTATATCTGATGTGGAATAATCCAGTCTTCCCTTAAGTAATCATTTATTGTAAGTTTGTATTGGTTCTTGGAAAATATAACAATACTCTGTGAAAATGTATAACTTCTCGAAAACGTCCTGCTTATGCTTATGCTTCAGATCCCTAAAACACACTAAATCTTTGTAGTTATCAAATTTAAAATGAAAGTGTTATTTTAGAGTCATTTTAAATACCTCCTACATTCAGAAATAGAATAGAAGTGTCAGAGTTTTGTGTTTTTTTTTTTCCTACTGCAGATCTGACTGGAGCCCAAGATGGCAGTGTGAGAATGTTTGAATGGGGACACTCTCAGCAAATTACATGTTTTCGGTCTGGTGGCAACTCCAGAATTACACGGATGAGATTCAATTATCAAGGCAATAAGGTGGTGTGCCTTCTTCTCTTGTGAGAATAAAAAATTACAATATAAGATACAGGTTTCGTATGAAGAAGCCAGATAATATGAATGATACCTTAATTTAAGAGGCATTGTTTATATAATTGTTTTTTTTTTTTTCAGTTTGGAATTGTTGATGGTGATGGATATATAAGTCTTTACCAAACAAACTGGAGGAGTTGTCTGCATAATGGAAGCACACCCAAACCATATCTGGTGAGCGAGGCTTTAATAAAATACAAAAAAATAAACATCAAAGCTTTTTAATTTTGCTTTTACCAATACGATGGCACTGTACAAGTCCATATGTTAATTGTTGGACTTTGCTTATAATCTTAGTTGAATAAGAAATCAGGTTTCTGGCCACACCTAGTTCAGTGGTTTAGGATAAGTGTCTGTTGCTGTTATGATAATACTTGGTTTAAAAATTGCACAATTTTTGGTGTTATTTGCATTTCTTATTTTCAGTAGGCAAAAAGACCCCCCCAAAACAAAGGCTATAATGCATGTCATACTGCAATTTGTTTCTGAAATTGGCTTTGGAAAGGGTGATTTTCATTGCTGGTCAATTAAAAGAGGTAAAAAGGGCATTTGATATACTTTGAATAGCTCCTTTGTCAACTGGTTACATTTGGAATTAATACAAAGCACTGCCTGCGTTTTGTCTGATGAAATAAAACTGTTGATACAAATGATGATATGAAAAATATAATCCCATATTAATTTTACCTACCTTTGCTTATTAATTGTATATTATAATTTTCAGACATGGCAATGCCATAACAAAACAGCCAGTGATTTTGTTTTCATCAGTTCTTCATCTTTAATAGCCACAGCTGGGCAGTCTACTGACAACAGGTAATAAATTTGGTTCAAAGATCATAATGGTAAATCTGGTGTAAAGAAGTTGCTAGTTACTTTGAACTGTATGCAGTGGTGGCTTTGTTTTAGGGGAAGATGCTTTTTCTTTCACAGTGCAGGAGACTCTTGCACAAGGTCATATCACACACTGTTCTGGAACATTCCCCAACTCACACAAATAGTTTTTCATTGTTTTGCATTGTCTGCATTGTGTAGCAGAGAGGTAGCTAATATAAAGTGTTAGGGATGTGCCATTTAGATTTTTTCACTCCTTCTCCCAGAATTCTCCAAAATTTCCCAGACAGAATTCTGGGAGTTCCAGTCACAGGCTCACATCTTCAGACACCTGTATTTCATCTATATCAGGGCCTACCCCTCTGAGGCTGTATTCTAGGCCTGCAATGCTTCCTGGGTGTCATGCAGCCCTTTAGGGTCTATACAGAGTGTCTCCCGAAGAACCCAGGAAACATTGCAGCAGCTTCTTCCCAGAAAACAGCCTTATAAAGTTAGGCCCTGCTCCAAGTGAGGGAAATACAGATGTTTGAAGGTCAGGGTCTGTGGACTGGAACCCCTGGAATCCTGCCTTAAATTCTGCCTTAGAGAATTCTGGCACTTGGACTAAAGAACATCTGAACGACATATCCCTATCAAGTGTATAGTAGAATCATTTTGTTTGTTTGCTTGCTTGTTTTTCCTCTCCAAAACTATTATTACATACACACCATAGTAACCAGTTCCTTGCATGCACTGTAGTCCACACAGTTTAATTTGTGCTATGGCAAGGTTTAGACTTCAATGTGTTCTTCAAGGCTTTCATGGCCAGGATCTGTTGGTTGTTGTTGGTTTTTCGGGCTGTTTGGCCGTGTTCTGGAAGTTTTTCTTCCTAATGTTTCACCAGTCTCTGTGGCCGGCATCTTCAGAGGACAGGAGCTAGAATTCTGTCTGTGTTCTGGTGTAGTGTGTGGGACTGTTGAGTATTTGTAGCTGTGGGATCAGGGGTTTTGTTCATTTCAGGAGATTGGGTGTTTCCTGTGATCAGGGTGTTTTTTGTTATGGGTGTTTTGCTGAAGATACTGACCACAGAGACTGGCAAAACGTTAGGAAGCGGTGACAATGGACTTGGTATCTTGCCTTCTGGAGCTCCTCTTCCCAGGTGTTTTTCCCGCAGTCACACTCAAGCTAACATGAAGCATACAGGGCAAAGAGTTCTGAACAGAGGGGAGGATTCAGTTGCTCCGTGGTACTTCAGAAATAACACGATTGACCCACAATAGAAAACAGCCTGAATTGCCCTTGACTTCATAAAAGGAATTCCAGTCGTATGGAGGTTCCTGTTTGTGGCAGAGGGGGAGCAGCAGACTCCAGCATCATCTCCCATGCAGTTGCCACAGTTGTTCCATATTCACTTTATTCTATTCTAATTACAAATACACACTATGACTGAAATAACCAACATGAATGAAAACTATTATCATTATATCAAGTTAGTAATAACATCATTGGTTCTCTTTGCGTTCTTCTTCTTTAGAAATATCTGTCTATGGGACACTCTGGTTGCACCAAGCAGTAGCTTAGTACATGGTAAGTTTAAAAGTATAAGCAAAAGTATACAAAACATTTAAACTAGATACATAGATATGGAAAACCTTTGTATCTTGTAAGTGATATTCACAAACACTGTCTTTGTACAATTTTCTTTGTTAACAGGGAAGAGGAAATGTTAGACTCGGGATGCAAGAAATTCTGTGCAGTATTATATTACCTTATCTTAGTTTAACTTCTTCATAGACTGCTAAAGAGTCTTAATTGTAATTCATTTACAGCAGTTTCCTAGTTTAAGTAACTAAAATGTGCAAAAGTTCATGAAGTGTGATTGTTTCAAAGATGAGATTCCGTAAACAATGAACATGAAAAAGAGATAATGTGGAAGAGTTCATTTGGGATGTTTATTCCATAGCTGAAAACTCCTCCCATCTTGCTTAATTTTGACAAACTTCTTTTCTGGTTATTCTCTGGAATTACTTCTCTAGATTATTATGATTATGATTAAAAAAATACCAGGCACAGTAAATCAAAATTATAAAAACATTGACTGGTATTATATAACAGATACTTAGGGTTTTGGTTAAAACTTGTATCAAATATTGACGTAGTATATATGCTGTTTCTAATATTGCCATTTTTGTAGCTCTGATGATGTTATTTCTGAAATCTGCAACTGCTTATAATACTGCATGAAATATCTTGATATTGTTCCCAAAGCCCTGGTGATGATGATAATTGTCATATGTCGCTTAACAATATAGCAGAAATGGGTTCTATTTTAGCTCAGCTGTTACTTCAGTAAGTTATTATTAAACAGAAAAAATCAGTCAGGAAAAGAATCTGAAATATTTGATTTATTCAGTCATGAATAATAAGAATATGCAAAGTCAATAATGAGTAATAAATAGGGAGAATGCATGAAAATAAGTACAAAAATGATAGAAATTGAATATAAGGATAAGAGACATAATAAAGTTGTATATATTCTCCTAAAACTTCCATTAGCCTGTACTAATTAAATAATTAATAATAATTGCATACTGTCAAATCAATTCTTACTTATGTGAACTCTTTCCTGAGTTTTCTAGGTAGAACACAGTGGTTTATCTTTCCCTTCTTCTGAGGCTATGTAGCTTGCTCTTCTCCCTGGAGGCACAGCAGGGAATCGAACTCGCAATCTCTGGCTCCACAGCCAGATAGCTAACTCATTGAACTATCCAGCCAGCATTAGTTAAAGATTAAAGAAAATAGATATAAAGGAAAATTAAGCTATCTGAAGTCGGGGAGACAGGTTTGTGTGTGGTCAGCTGAAGAAGATTAATCTAAACTAGAAATGGAGCTGGGGAATGGGGAGAGACAAGGTTTTAAAAAATACAAAAGCTGACTCCATTAAAATGAACAAGCATCTAGCCCCAAAAAGGTTAGAAAAAACATGACCAGGAGTAGCTTAAAAACTGATGGAGATATATAGAATAAATTAGAGAAGGCAAAAATATAAAGTGAAATCAAAAAGACTTCCCAACAAGCAAAAATCTGCCAAACAAAACTGAATTTGAACAAAAGGTAAGTTGGTGAGCAACAGAGAAAAAGTGGGCAGTTCCAATGGTACAATCCTTTTTCATTTACGGATAATACAAATGTTCCTGCTTTCCAGTTGGCTTTTGTCCTTCTCTCCAGTTGCAATCTGGAAATTTGGTTCTGATTAATGAATGACATGTTAAGGGAACAAAGTACAGAAAGCTGCACATAGTTTTCTCTTTTTCAGAATGATGTAACTTTGGGTCTTAATCAGGGTTCTTGGGGAGCATAATATATTTTATAAAAGCTACAAAGATTAACAATTTGTTATCTTCTAATATTCTTCTACTGAGTAACTTGAATAAGCTATGTCAGCCTATGTCATTTGCTGCATGCATCTCGGATTTACAGCAGATAAAATCTGCACTCCATGGATATACCGAAGTTCACAATCATCCTTGCAAGGGTTCTGTTCCCAACACCTGAATCTCTCACAAAAGTAACTGGATAATATATGCAAGACTAAAAATTAGTAAGAGCATTATCTAATTTCTTTTGGATTGCAGCTTTTACCTGCCATGATACTGGAGCAACTGTCTTAGCATATGCCCCCAAACATCAGCTGTTAATATCAGGTGGAAGAAAAGGCTATACTTGTTTAATAGATCTTCGCCAAAAGCAGCAACGACAATTTTTCCAGAGTCATGATTCTCCCATTAAAGCAATTGCTGTGGATCCTACAGAAGAATATTTTGTTACAGGATCTGCAGAAGGAAATATAAAGGTAATATATTGCATAATTCAGTTTGCTTAGCCTTTGATACTGTGTCTCAATTATGCTGGATCATTAGATTATATATGTTCTTTATAACCATGTGTGTTTTGTTCTTGTGTGCTTTATCCTTAACACTAACTCTTTTTTCATATAGCTTTTAACCAAAATCTTAACAGGCCTAAGCACAGAGGCTGGCATGAGTGTAAATTGCTTCAAATTAATGAGTTGCTGCTCACATTCCTGATCATGCGTTAAATCATTTAATTGGCATATCATCAGGTATCCAAGTGCCAACTCATTAATTAGTGGCAATTCACCACCATGATTTATACACTTGCACTTATATGCCTGGTAGGATTCTGGCCATTATTTATTATAAAATATTTACACCCAATTTTTCTTTATATGCTTAAGTTACATGTTAATAAGAATCGTAACATAAACCAAACAGTAATTAAATATATGAGTTACAATTTTCATATGACACTGTTTTAACAGTATATCTTATATATGTACCCAGCTTTCCCCTGGTTGAAAACCTGCTAGCTCCATTCCTCACCCAGTGTTCTAACCGTTTTCGTCCCAACACAATGTTATTTTTAATCCCTTCCATCCTCACTTTAGTGCCCCCTTTCCTGCCACATTTCCCCTCCAGCTGTTCTTTTTCTTCTCCTTTCACCCCAGAACTTCACCCATTACCAGATTGACTGGACAGCTGAAATAAACACACTGACACAAAACAGTTCACTCTGGGTCACAAAACAAGCCAAGTTACAGTTCAAATGAGCACATGAAAGTTAAGTCAGTTCTCAATTTGTGGGAAGGGAGCTATCCAGGAATGAGTTTATCCCTGGATGTCTCCTTCTCTGCACATCAGAATGGACCATCATGGATGTAAACCAATGTCCTTCTATTGGTAAACTGGCCCCTACATAGACATCTTCCAATACTTTAACCCAAGCTAGAAACCCATTAATTGCCCTCCACCCATGCCCCAACAGGTTTTCTTTTCATTCTGGTCTTTTCTCTCCCCCCCCCCCCCCAGTGCTCACTCACGGTAGTACTTTGTCTGTGTTAAACTCAAAAATCCAATCTTAATCCCATTGCCCTCTCCTCAGTTTCATCTTTCACATTAATCTGTCTACATTAGTACTCATTCAATTTGGACCAGTTTAAGAAAGGAAATTGTCTGTGAATGGGCAGTTCTAAAAGCTGATTATCAAGGGGCCCAGTTAGGAGGTTGAAAGAACTAATTTCAGTGGCTAAAGTCCTCTTGCTTGGTGTAGCAATCACACTAGAGAAGGTCTATTGAATCAGTGGGGATTTGGTGAGCCAACTCCTCTGTAAGATCAGTTGATTCAAATCAACCTACTCAAGCACTTGAGTATAGCAAGTCAGATTTAGACTAGGCCCATTTGAATCATTGGAACTTTGAGGAGGAGTTGGCCTATTAAATCCCCATGGATTCAGTCAGTTTACTTCAAGCATCACGATTTTGGACAATATATAACGAGTCAAAACACCCATGCAAAATTTTGAATTTCTAGTTCTTTTTGTTTCCAAGAGCTTTGGAGACACACTCGCCCGTGGCTCTCAGGCACTGGCTTCAAGATATAACCAACTCAGTGAAAATGTAACAGATGAGAATGAGTATCTTAAAATGTTTATGTTGATTTGCATCCCCTGTTTATCCCATGCCCCCTTTTCCCCTATCCCTACACCTAACCCATAAAATAAAAAAAGAACTCAGAAAAAAAAAGATATAACCAACTCAGTAGTATCTATGCAGGTTTCTACCTCTTATCGTTTCAGGGATTGATCAGGACAAACAATTTTCAAAAATATTTACAAATTAATTCTAATATCATTAGATGGCAGTGTTCATCTTTGTGTCCCCAAGGGGGGCAAAAAACAAATTGATTTTTTTTCTGTTTTTAGGTATGGAGTTTGTCTAACTTCAGTCTTCTTCATACATTCATCAATGAGCATTCTCGGCAGTCTATTTTCAGAAATCTCGGGACAGGAGTCATGCAGATTGAGACAGGACCAGCAAATCACATATTCTCATGTGGAGCTGATGGGACAGTAAAGATGAGAATCTTACCTGATCGATTTACCTCATTCAGTGAAGTGTTGAAAACTGATGTGAAACTCATGCTATAAACTGGTGTCAATACTTCAAAATATTATTTACAGGTGGCTAACAGATGTAAAAGTGTGTTGGTGATTGTACAGGTAACACCACAGTAACATTTTCTGATGTTTATATTTATTCTTGGAGCTTTAGTCCTTGATGCTCTATTGCCTTAAAGATTAATAAGTTCCTTCTGATTTTGCCTATAAGCAATTTTAGATAATTCAGTAAATATTTATAATACATATGTTGGGAGAGTGTTCTGTGTTTAATTTGTGGTGAAGATACCCTACATAGGGGAGCACAGTCTTTTTATTTTATTCCCTAAAGACTATTCTTCAAAGAAGCCTTAAGAGGCCATCTCTCTTCGCCTGAGACACAGAACTGTGTTGCCAAATTCCTCCGAGATAGTTATGACTATGGTTGTACTTGTGTAAAATAATCAAACTGAAAACAAATATCCATGTTATTCTGGGACATGATATACAAGACATTCTAACAGTTGAGCCATCACTGATACCTTGGATCTATGTTAAACATTGTTGCAATTTGAACTCTGTCTATGGAGTGAAGAACTGAAGTCTGTCCCTTGTTCTGCAACTTTCTGTGCTTGAATGATTGCTATCAGGATAGCAGTCTTCATTGAACCAAGAGATATAGAGAATATATATATTTTTAACTGAGCCCTGTTTAAAGATATGCAAATATTGTGTGAATATTTCCTTCATAAACTGATTTAAGAATTATATTAAAAATTTAATACACAAAGCTTTAGTGTTGATGAAACTGTAGGAATGTGTTGCATAGGATACTGGATGAGAATTTTTCTTTTATAAAATTATGTCAATTAAATCCAATAATGTCATTCCGCTGGCGGAACTGTTTCTGTCAACAGCCATCAAAGGGGCAGCCTCCCAAATTTTTGAAAACCTGGAACCTCTTCAGATCAAATTTCTAGGTGGTACAGGGGGGCAATGGGAGATACACTAAGGGACTCCCAGTAGCATGACATTGGATTTTAATTCTGGATGGTATGAGGAAGATAATAGAAAACCAACAGATAATGCTATTTACTCTTTCAAGTGAAGTTGGTTTGATTTAGTCCAAAGAGGCTGGTTTCTTCCAGCACCCAGATCAGCACTTAACTTTGTATTTGCTTTTCTGAATGAAACAAATCAAGAAAATACTGCAAAGGAAAATATTCTAGTGTATGAAATAGACTATAGATTTATAATTGAACAAAATCAGAGTATGTTGGTTCAAAATTTCTTTTTTGCCAAAATGTAAAAATTGTACATATTTTCTGCTTTGACCAAAATATACAAATGCTCAAAGCCTTCAACATTTTATGTGCTAAAACAGTCCATGTATTGTAACTAATTTGAGTTACTTGTTTACTTTAGAAAGCTTGAAAAACACTTAATCTAGGCAAGAGACTGGTTACTCAGATGCAAATGATACACTTTTTGCTAAAATATTTTGTGAAACAGTATCCATATAATTTCATGTAAAACAAAATTGTCTCAGATTGGACACTGTAAATAAAATAAATATGAAGGGCTTGTTTAATGAATTTATAATATTCTCAGGGCACTGCATTTAAATAATTTTAAAGTAAATATTGTATTATTTTAAATGTAACCTTAGCAAATTGGGGGAGGATTAAGCACTTAACCTCAATGTTAATTTGTGCAATAATATGTGATAAAATTGTAGAAAAGAAATGCAGAATAGCCTTTTCAAGAGCTTGTGCAACTGACTGATACAGTGCTTCAACATTATTATTATTTTTCCTTTGAATCAACCAACTGTAAATTAATTGGCATTTGAAAGTTGCAGCCTGATTGTTAAGGCCACAGATGCTGACTTGTTGAAAATAGATCTGTTCCCTCACATGTTTGGAAGACATATGTTTAATAGCCTCCACCTGAGACATGCTGACTATCTTAGGCCACCACATACCCATCACAGTGCCAGTTTAAAGTCACAAACACAATGAGGATATGGTAAGGTTGTAGGAAAATTGCACTGGCATAGAAAATATTCTGCAGAAGTATTTATGACTGGATTGTGTGTCTTAGTGCCATTTTACTCTATGTATTTATATTAAACCATTGGTTCTATTAATATAATTACCTGCCACATTTAAATCTAAAAGACAAATGTTAGCTGCATTTTAGTATTTATGATAGAACTCTTAATTTTTGAGTTGGTAAAAATTTATATTTGAATAACGAGAGAGCTGATTGTACTAAAGCTCAGGTTACCTGCAATTTAAACATACACTTCTGCATTTGTATTACATTTACCAGCTTCAAGATGAAAATTTATACATCTTTTAGGAACCTTTGACATGTTTCATTTTAAGCTGGTCAATATTTCAATATGTAAAATTGAACAATTTTTAAAAAGAGGTGAATGTTTCATGCTCTTAAGCTCTTAACCCTAATTAATATTTTTAATATTGTTTTGTAATGCCTGAATAAATATTCATGCAGTTTCATGGTTCCTAAATGCCATAGCTGCTATGAACTGTGCATAAAGACACATTTTGCTTCAGTATCAAGGCAATTTTAGGGATAGTTACTATACATTTCTGTCTTCCCTCTGATTCGTGTCTGAAGTAGAAATTCGTATTTCTTGCATCTCAGACCCATGGAGTCCTTTACTTTTCCTCCTACCTTATGCATTTAAGGAAAGTAGTTAAAAAAAATCATTTCCCATTATATAATAAATAAGTTACTGGGTCTGGTGTGTCCCTACTGAACTTGATGGTCAAGTGGCATTACCAGATACTTAAGCATTTTTATCTCTAACCAGCTTCCCAAAATAACATTGGGTAGAAGGTATTTGTATGTGGTTAGACCACTCCAACAGTTTGGTAGTAGTAGCTGTTTTGCTCCAAACATTATTTTGACATAAGAATTGACATTTTTATAGTGCAAGCTAGGCATGGGACTTCTGTTAGTCCCATTAATACACTGCAATAATACATGAATACATTTTTATTGTTTTTGTAAGCTTTCATTGCATTCTGACAGAAAGCACTTTTCAAACTAGTTTCATTGAAGCTAAAAGGGTTGATTAAAAATTTCATTTTCATTTCCCCACTTACATTTGTCCTTTCATTTTTTCACTTGGTGCCTGTCTGTTCTCTCCCTAGAGGTACCATGCCAGGATAACAGGTTCTCTATGGAAAGCAAGTGTCTCTCACATACACATACATGGAGGTTAAAAGCGAGCAAGCCATGATGAGAGAACTTGTAAAGGGGTAGGGGAGGATGGAGGTGACCAGGAGAGATGGAAGTGTTTGTGGCAGCAGCTGGAGAGAGGTCTATTCACATACACACAGACACACACCATGAGTTGGAGCCCAGTGCTTTTGCACAGGAATCTCTTGTTTGATACCACCGTCCATCAGGTATTGTTGATGGAGATAGGCATCTTGATGGAGAAGACTCTAGCAGGTTCTGGGACATAAAAACCTTATTGCCTACTATTCCTGGCACTTTATGTTATTGAGGACGTACAGAGACCTTCATCCTGTTTGTGGACTTTTGAGGTGTTAATGCTTTTGTCACCACAAAGTATTTTTGAATCATGACTGAAGCTAGCCTTTCTTTTTTGAAGGAAGACTTATTAGTTTGCAATGTCAGATTTAAAGGATGTCTACTTCCACATCACCATATATTGCTCCAGCAATGAGGGATGGAGAATTTTCCACACCATATACAGTGTATCTATATTTATTCGTCGTCTGGGAAGTCAATCATGTTAGATATCCTAAAGATAGGATATGAACATCTATAAGTTAGTTTTTTAAGGAGAATAACCATTGACAAACTCTGGTGCTCAGTTGCCCCTGGGGAAACTGAAAAACAACATACGACAACTTGTTCCTGTGCACAACTCAATTGGCTTCTGACTGGGTCTGAACTAGACTTGTACATGGTGTATTTGTCCTCAATTGACTGAAAAATACATACATTGCTCAGCTTGTTTCCACTTTACAGAATATCTTCCTTCAGTCTCAAGTGCAAGTACTTGAGACAAAATGTGATAAATTCCCACAGACTCATGTCCATCTTTTAGTGAAACAGAATGTTCAATTAGTTTTACTGAATCAGATTTTTCTCAGCTTGAAATGGAAGTGAAAAGTAGTGCAGAGTAAGTGAATGACGCAAAAGGTGCTACAGTTCTACCTCTGCAAAAAAAAAAAATTCCAGGTACAGCTCTCTTTAGATATTGTGTCTCTTAAAAATAGTGTTCTTTCAAGTGTGGTCATATTTATCAAAAATGACTATACCTGAAATAACACCTTTTTTAAAGGTATATGTTGTTCTCTTTATTATAGACATTCCAACAAAACAATCTCCACATGAAGCTTTCAATGTGTTTGTAGATAACATTTCAAACACACTAAATCAGATAATATTATTCATTTTCAGCACTGGGAAACTTTCCAGTTCTCCTTTATCTGCAAAACCCACATCACTGCATCCTTCCCATTAGCAGTTTTGTAGTTTAATCTTGCAGAGGTTTGTTATCAGTACTGTATACTTCTCATTAAACTGTCAGCAGCTCTGAGAGTCTTCACAAAAACAATGGCAGTAGTAATGGTTTACCTAAGGAAGCATGTTTTTGTCATTTTTCCATACATGACTGGCTTACCTTGGTGTATACCAAATATTGTCTGTTGTACCATCTCAACATCATTATTTATTTATATTATTTCTGCTCCATCTTTCTTCCCATAGGGGACCCAAGTCAGCTCACAACAGAATTTTTAGAATACCATATAAATATTAAAAACCAATATTTAAAAACATTTTAAAAATCTGTAAGTTAATAAACAAGTATTCTTGAGACATTTACTATTTTAAAACCTGCCTGAAGAGGAAAGTCTTTGCCTGACGACTCTATTGAACAATTTCAGACGCCATATAAATGTGAAGAATTCATATTTGGTACCAGATCAGGACACTGTCTTCATGGGAGTCAGGTTACTTTCTGTAAAAATGCTATGGGACCACACAAGTATGCACAATGACTTGTGGCATTAGCTCAAAAAATTATTGTCCCATTGGCATGGCAATTCACATGCCGAAGTTGCTCCGGCCTGAGGGCATCTATGGTGTTGGTCCTCCAAACTGCCAGGCTGCAAATGAGGCTCCTCCAGTGTTGGCTTCTGACTCATTACAACCCAGCCTTCAACATGCAACTTACAGCACAATGTGGAGCCCTGCTGTCCCTTTGATGGTGGACCAGAAAGGACATGCTGTTTCAGTGTGTGTTGTTTGTTGTACCAAAACCAACACTGTTCCAGCATCATATTCAGAGCTGCTGAACAATGAGACAAACATAATATTATATAAATTGATAGAACTCTTGGTAATATTGAAGGCTTGCACAATCTTTTGACCACTGCTTACTAGTGCTATAGCTCATGTCATTACTGACAGCTTGGTACCTAAACAGGCCATGACACCAGGTACAAGAAACAAGTAGACCTCATGCTACCTCTTTGACATTGGAGCATCCAGCACATCTTTCTTTTTGCAGTGCACATTCCAAGAGAGACAGACCATCTGGCAGATTTGCTGAATGGGGTGTACAGGGATATCCATGAATGAGTTGTTTAAATGTGTTTTGTCTTCTGTCTTGTCCTTTGGGTACTTTTCTCTGCAGAGTTCCAGGAGATGCAGGTGTCTGCCTTCTCACCTAACACCTTTGTGCAACTCACTAGTCTTCACTCATTAGCATAATTGCACAGAGACCATAATAAAGTAAAACCAGTTACTACTGTACTATTCTTCAAGTAGTCTTCAGTGCACTGATATGAGATCCACCCTCCCCTTTTTGGCACCTGCTGTTCAATAACTTCTACCATCATTCCATCTGAAGAAGTGTGCTCAGACACAAACAAAAACTAGTTAGTCTTATAGGTGCTACATTATTGTTTCTGGTATAAACAGACTAACACAAGTACCTACTAACTTAACTTTTCTGCCTCTATATCATCCAAAATTTATACACTGAGGAGAAGGTGCATGTGCTATAGAAGAGAGGAGGAGGGGACCAACAGTAAAAAGCTCTCATTCCAGATTTCAAAAGAGGTGGTTCTGCACAGAAGCAAACTTCAAATTGTGAATGCAAAGCAAAGAACATATAATAGCAGCAATTTATTTTATACAGACATGTATGTACATATATGTATTACACACATATATGTAAAGTTATGTTTTGCTTATTGCTTTAAATAAAGATCTTTATTACTTGCACATAATTGTCAAAATCCATCAACTGGAAACAGGTCCCTTTATAATCAGGTTTCAGTATTGTATTTTAATCTTACATTTGAGTCAATCTGCTTTATATTCTGATAGTTTTATTTTACTGTTAACTGCCATAAGTACATATGTATAAGACTGTATAAAATTTGGGGCAGAAAAGTGGGAAATAAATCTATCATACAAATATTCAAAAGCATGCTGGTGGATGGGAGTAACCTCACATCCAGTAATCCAGGCATAAATGTCACAGTTGTCAAGAATGCAACTTGGCACCTTGTTAGTGAAAGCTCTGTTTCATACAGTTTCATGGTGAGATTCTTTCCTGGTGGCATTGCAAGAGGCTTTCCAGAAACTTCTCCAACTGCAGTGGACTTCCTTTTTGCCACTGAACCCAACAGTTGCTTTTGTGCTTTGCAGCACCTTCAGCAACTGTATATTCAGTTAAAATGCAACGATGACTAGAGCAGAACCTGTATACTGTAAAACATCACAGCTTGGAACTGGAAAGTAACAGAGAAAGAACCTCATACAAAAGGAACTTAGCTTGCTATTTTGATGTAACAGACACTGCCAAATAAAAGCTGTGCTTTAAAACTAAACAGAAGCTTTTGCCTTAAAAGGTGCCACAGCAAAAGCAGCGACACTTGTCATCCTGTGATCACTTCCCCTTCAGAACAATTTTAACTTCCTCTTCCACACATACATGATCCTCGCCACTTCAGGTTCATCCCAAATGACTGAAATTTCATTGTTTGATGTGATGTAATTCACACAGTTTTTAATCTAAAAACTATAATTAAACATGATTTTATTCTAACATGATACATTTACTTTCAGAAAAAAATCATGCAGAAATTTTGCACTGAACATGGCCTGTTACACATATTTGGATTTTTTAATGGGAGAAAGGATGTAGAAAAATGAAAGCAGAAAACATGTCTGGATGTTCAAAGGAAAATTATTCATTGCAAGTACTCTAACTGAATTTGTTAATTATGACTGTTTCCTTTTTTGAAATCCCAGTTTGCCATGTTAGGCTCAAATACATTCAATCCCAAATTCTTCTGCTTTGACCTTCTTGTTTTCCTTTACAATTTGTGTTAAAACTTGATTGCCCCTTCATCTTTCCCTATGGAAAAGGAGTATTTGGAATCACCCAACATATCCTAGAAGTTCAAATTAGAAAAGCTACTTTAAAAACTATGGCTGAAATCCTCTTGCTCAACTTTACACCACACAAGTAAGATGACACCAGCATCCTGTGAGCAGGATAATTTATTTAAATTAATTGAAAGCTTCATATCCTTCTTCAGGGTTCTTAAGCTCCCTTTTGCCCTGGGGAAGTTTTGGGGGAGGGTTAGGAGGGAGCTGAAGCCTTTTAATAACCAAACATCACTACCAGGGGTTCTGATTCCAGTGGCAATGATCTGGCTATGATTTTTGTCTATTAAAGTCTCCCCTCCCCACCCCATCCTGAAGCTCTCAAAGGCTTCCCCAGGGCAAAAGGGAACTCTAGGGAGCCTCTGAACCTGGAACTAGGAAGTTTTCAATTGATTTAAATTAAGTATCGTAATGTAGCATAAATTATTTAAGCTAGGCTCCAACCTATATATCTAATATAAAATTTGTGCTCCTATTAGGGAAGAGAAATAGCTTTAAAAAATTCTTAGTGGGACTAAACCTCTTTTATACCAACCCAGCACATTTTGTTTACCCAGGTATGGACCAAAGTAGTCTGTATGCATGCACACACATCCAACACAACTCAAGTATCAGTTCATGCCCCTGCTGCCCTGCCATGAAATTGGGGTGGGCAGGCACCAGAGATGGGCTAGCAATATTTTTCCAAGCCCCACTGTATTTCCAATGTCTGCAAACTCAAAATGATAGAATGTGTTTGCAGCCTAGAACTTCCTTATACATTTAAAACAAATTTTCTACAGTTTCTGCCTCTGCATTCATGTTCTCTCTGCTTTTCTACATTGGTGGTGCTGCTGAGGATTATATACACCTACGGATCCTGAGAACCAGAACAATATGGAATGTTAGTGCAGTATAACTACTCATTTTCCTTAAGAATTAGCTGCCACTCAGCAGAGTAGCAGCTAATAAAAAGCAACTTTTAAATGTATAATCAAAGAAAATGTATGTTGTTAATCATGAAGATGAAGTTATGCTTTCATTGTCTAAAGACTCCTCAAACCATGTAGAGAAACATTTCAGCATCCAACCTTGAAGTGCAAAGAAAGAAATACCTTTTAAGCAGCAAGGCCTGTCTGCCCACAAACTTATGTCTAACTAGTTATGTTACATGCACTGAAAACATCAAGAATGTTTACTGCTGTATTACATATGATTGCTTGCATTTATCCCCCTTCACTGGTTTGATACTGATATTAAGGTGATTCAGAATTTTGCAAAGTTAACTTTTTTTTAACTTAAATAAAATGATGTTGCATGAACATTATTGTACATTAAGACATACTTTGGAAAGTTGGGTCCTTTTCAGGGAGAAAGGCAGGCCATAAATATTTTAAATAATAAATAGATGTTTAGTTCCAAAATACAATGATGGCATGAGATCCAGGAAGTCTATTTTAGAATACTCTACATACTTGATAATCAGAAGCACATTGAGGAATGTATTAAAATGCTAACAATGAGTGTGACAATGAGTGTACACTCACCTTAACATTTCATTTTAAATGTGTTGGTCAGGTAAAGTGTATCTAGTAAAAGCTTGGATGTACAGGGTAACGAAATAGGTACGTGTGTGTTGCCCTCTTCTGTTAGGCTTATTAGTGGGGTTTCTTCTCCTATGTAACTGCTCCTCATTGTTTTCATTTACCTAAAATGGCAGCCAAGCCCTCTGGAGTTCATTTTTGGTTTCTAATACCCAGCACATTTGGAAAATGTGATTTTTAGTAAGATGCTGAGTTGTCATTGCCAGTATGGGGTATTAAAATATTTTAAATAAAAAATAATGCAAAAATGTATAGTACCTCCAAAACATGCAACAGACTTCCCCTCGCCCTGCCTGCTAATCTACTGAAGATCCAACCAAGGCACAGTCCTGAGTGGTCATGCAAAATTCTACTGCTAAGAAGGGAAAGCATTATGTCAAGTATTGCCGTTAATACTTATTGCCACCTTTTAAAACAAAAGCAATTTTAAATGGCTGAAAACCTGTTGCGCAACTCCACATGTGTAAAGGCACCTTCAGCCTTTATGTGTGAAGAGTTGCACAAGAGGATTCCAGCTTCTCAGTCTATTGTTCTGAATGGTAGGTCTGTGCAGGTTTTGTTTGTTCCAAAACCAAATGTTACAATCTGTTTGTACACTCATTAACACAGACCTTCATCTTTGCTCTTTGTAATTTTGCACTCACCACCTACAGCAGACCTGGGCAAAGTGCGGCCCGAGGGCCACATACGGCCCGCGAGCCGCTCCTGTCTGGCCCGCCGGACATCAAAACCATTTATAGCTTTTTGCCTAAAATTGATCAGTTGCTTATCTTTAACATACCGCAAAAAACCTCTTTAGTATTTGTGAAGATTAACAAGTTTAAAATAAAAACAATCATAACATAACTGTTTCATTTTATTTTTAAGTAAAGTTGGTTCGGCCCCCGAACACAGTTCAGATTTTTCATGTGGTCCCCTATAGAAATTAATTGCCCACCCCTGACCTACAGTAACCCTATTGGTACCATATATACACTCACATTCTATCAAATATAAGCTTATTTCAAACAATTTCACTTAATCCAGGGAGAAATAAATTAAAACAATAGCAAGGAATATTAAACAAATTTATCATGAAAGGCAAGAAAAGTAGACTTTCTCAATCTATTTGATACCGGAAAGGAATCAAAGGAGGCCTTTCAATATCTTACCAGAGATACTACTTTGCAGCTTTCCAACTGCATCAGTTAATCAAGCAAATGAAAAATGATAATACATCACTATGGATGGAATAGAAAAAAAGATTTGGAATCAAAACCAGAGGTGAACCTGTTCAAGACATAGACAAATAAATGCTTGGAAGATTAAATAACCTGTTCCTAAGATGCTAGAAGAATGCAAAGAGTGGAGTTGCTTTTTGTGCCCACACACCCCTATAAGGCCAATATCAAATCACCATAAATGCAAAGAAGCTTGGAAAGCCACACTTCTAAAGTCACTGGAAAGAATAAGGTATCTACTGATTAAAAGATTTGTGTAGCAGGGGATCTCCGCTGAAAAACAAAAAACGAACATCAGCTAAAAGAAGAACCTAACTGGCTGCAGAGAAATCAAACATTCAGCAGCACAGGCATTAACAAAAACAATAAAATACCATGATCCCTCACAAATTCTGAAGCACTCCACTGTCTGCACATGGCCAAAAAAACAACAAAGGACAAGTGTCTTCAATATACAAATAGACAACAAATGTGACATACACAAGGATTCAAATTAGTGTGGGAAATTTGGTTAACATTACACAGCAACAATGGGAGAAAATTTGGACAACACCTTTTCATACAACAATCTCAGCACAAATTAAAGAGAACACCTTGGAAACATTTCAGAGGCAGCATGTAAGCCCAGTAAGGCTATTTAAATTGAAACTCCAGATTTTCCCTGTGTGCAGAAGATACTGCTTAGAAATAACAATGTGATGAAGGACACTGTGAAAGGATTCACAATATAAAACTAAGTCAAAAGGATATAGCAGATAGTGCTGGTGGAAAAGTTCACACATATTCTTAAGGCATTTAAAGGAGTAGAAAAACTGGATGATTATTTTACAACATGGAATCCTTTTATTCCTGAATCTAGAGAAGAACTTAGGTCAATAGGGCACGCTATGAAATTCTGGTATGACATGCTGTAAATCAAACATACAATATTGCACTAAATAATAAAAATTGACAGTAAGTCTGTTCAGTAATGCCAATATCAGCATACACACAGACCTTCTATAAACAACAAAATTGATGCTAAGAAAACATTGTACCTCCATGTTTCCTGATACTTGAGATACAAATTAAAAATAAAAAATAAAAATAACCGTTTATCCACATAAAGTCTGGGTTATTGGGAATTTGTGGTACTAAATTTCAACTTCCCCCCTTGACTATCTATTGAGAATTTTGAGTAACGTGTGTGGTAGCAGCCTTTCTATCCCAAGACGCTGGTGTGTGAGCTTTGTAGTTTGTGAATTTCTCGAAGACATAGCCAAGTCAACTGGACTAGTGTTTTGGGAGCTGAAATTTCCCTTAGGGTTTGCAGTCAGCACCACGGTCTGCCTATCTGAATCTCACACATGCTCAGGAATTGCAAGGCAGTTTGGCAGGGTGGCAAAAGCAACCCAAAGGTATCATCACAGGTGGCTTCAAGGACTTTGAGGCATGGTAAAAACTCTAAGTTTGGTAAAAGGTGCAAAGCATGCTCCCCACAGATATCCACTGTGAAAGGAGCAGCAGGCAAGATTGCAATTTTCCAACAATAATTGCTATTGGATTTGCAAGTTCTGCCTGACTTCTTTACTCATAAAATGTGGGATGGGGAAGCTGCAGCCCCTGACAACCAGCCTTCTTGAATATAAGCAGGGAAACCTCAGCTGGACTGATGCCTTCAAGAGGTATTTGTGCCCTAATTGGGAGAGGTCTAGTTGCTCCTAGATGCCACTGGGAAAAGTAGAGTATTTTCTTTTTTTTTTCCTTTTTATTATTATTATTATGTATAAAATCCATCTATGCTTATTTAACATCGATGTTAAAAGTAGAGTATTTTCAAATAGCACCTGTGTCCTTCCTTTCAAGCCTCTGTGAAAGTATGGAGCCTGTTAGATCCAGATTTCAAAATGGATCCCTCCTTGGACAGGGTTGCCCCCTCCCCGCCATGGCCATAACAGGGATCCAATCGGTTTGACAGTTCTTGCAGATGCTCTCACTGCTCAGGGAGACAGGAAACAGGCTGGGGAGAAATAGGGATGTCAAAAAGAGGAGAAAGGATACCTCTAACCGCCTACCTTTCCACTGAGGTTTAACACAAGGCTCCTAATTACAATGACACAAGTTCCCCCATTTCTACTGGAGGAGAAGATCCTTTCTCTTCTTCTCTCCCCATGCCCATAAATGTTCTCAGCTTTCTGTTCTGGGTGTTGCTTTCATGGTTTTCCTCTGACTCACAAAAGTGCTTCCATGCCCCCGCTACCTTATTACTAGGTAGCCTCCTTTTATGTTCCTATGACCAGGCTCCCAGCCACCTGAGGTGTGCGTGTAGACACAACCCTTCCAGGAGGTCACACTCAAACACAAATATAAAATGAGCAAACAGGTAAGCGAGGATGCGTCTACACACAGGTGGAGGTAGAAGAGGGAGGCGTTCCTGCGGTCTGAGGACGGCAAGCCCAGCAGCGCAGGGGGAATGGCGGACGACGGGGAGGGGGGGAGGGAGGACGACCAACAAGCCCTCTCACAAAAGTTACCAAACCCCGCGACAGAGAGAGAAAGGGTGACTCACTCTTCCCCACCGATAACGAATGGGGCACGCCCAAAGAAGAGCCCAAGAAGTGGGGCGGACGCCCCCGTCCTTCACTCCTTTTTCCTTATAAAGGCAACTGTGGAGTGCTACCTCCACTCTGGAGTCTCCGCGGTTGCGACACGGCAACGGGGTCCCTTCTCTCTCCCCCCCCCCCAAAGAACAACGTCCCTGTCAGAACGTGTGCGCGTGTGTGGCGAGGTGCGCTTGCCGGCGGCACTCCCTGCCCCCAAAAAGGGACCCACCCCGCGCCCTGCGCGCACCTTTTAAACCTCCAGCTAAGCACCCCGCCTCTTTTGTTCTCCGCAGGGTTGCCATTAGCCCCAAATCTTAAAAACGCCGCCTCCTCTCCCTACACGCACACAGACACCGGGCCCGCCTCTTCTCTCCCCCGCCTCTCCTCTGCAGCGCCCGTGTCTCTAAGCTCCGTAGGGCTAGACTCGGTGTGGGCCAGCCCAGGTGTTGCTGCTGCTCCTGCTGCTGCCGACGACCACGACCCGTTGCCCTCCTTTCCTCCGCTTCTCCACGGGACACATAGTGAGTGACTTTTTGCTTACAACCGGGGGGGGGGCTGCGTGGCGAGAGAGACACCCCACCGCCCAAGAGACTGGCATGGGAGGGAGGGAGGGAGGGACGGGCTTCTGTCTGGAAGAAAGCTTGACGTTTGCACGAGGGCGGGCGGCGCGCTCCCTCGGAGGGGGCGCCTTCGCCGACTTTTCCCGCTCCCTCAGTGCCTGGCGGAGGTGAAAGGAGAGGCGCTACTCTTGGCCGAGCAGCCTGTCTGCCGTTCAGCTTCAGGAGGCAGGAGCTTCATTTGATTCCTCCGCGTTGGAGCCTTTTTTTTTCTTCGACGACGACTGCTACTTTTTAGTGTGCCTCTGGCTCTCCAACGTCGTGAGGGGATAGGCGGGGGGGGGGGGAAATCTAAGGTGATCAGAGCAACCGAAACTTCTGCAGGTAGCCATGTTGGTCCCTGAACCCGCGGAGCTTCTTGCTCCTGGTTTGCTCAAGAAAGCGTTAGGCAAGCATGAGCCGAGCGAGCAGACTTTCGCAATGGGCAGGGCTGCTCTTCACGACGGGATATTCAAAGAAAGACAAACGAGGGGGAGGGAAGGCCGGTACCGCCCTCCCCAAATAAATAAATAAAATAAATATGCTCTGGTTGCTTCGGGGGTAATAGGGAGTGTATCAGAACATGTGCAAAGTGCCTTCGTGTTTCCCGTTAGCAGCTGGGATTTCCAGGGAGAAATACTGTACCTGATTCCTTAGAAGTGATGTTGATTGTTGCCAAGAGTAGCCTGCTGAGGGGGAACCCCTTCAGTCAGTTTCCTCCCATTTGTACAGACAGCGTATCAAAAGTCTTTCAATATACAGTTGATGTATATTGTTCTCTCTGTTGGGTATGTGTCTGTGTGTGAGAGAGAAAAGATGGAAGCAGATACCTTTTTTCTGTTTTTATTGGAGTACTTTCATACCAGTTGATTGACTTCTTTTGAATTGTGGTGTTGCTTCTAGGGGTGGACATATGAAAAAAATATTCTCAAAATTTGCAGGAGGTTTTGGGATCTTTCAGTGTAGCACCTGATCATATTTTCCACTCTTTTGTTCATGAAGAAGTTCTTCTTGTTTTGTTTTGGAGAAAAAGTGCCCTGAAAAAAGAACCTTCCTGAATGCCAAAAGGTGGCAAATTCTGTACACATAGAGAATCACACTGCCTCTACAGGCCAGAGTTAATGATACAACTCAAAGTTTCAGGAGAAGGAGGGACTGGCCTCATAGGGATGTGCAGTCACTAGTCTTCATTCTTTTCCTTTCTGTTTCTCAAAAAATTATCACCTATTATGCACTTTTATTGGAATGACCAAACTGATGCCATTTCAAGGCTTTCTGTTGTTTTTCTTTGAATTAGGTGCAATAAATCTTCTGCCATCCAGTGTTTAGGGTTATGTTAAATTTGTTTTGTACACATGACAAGCACACAAATTTGATTTTAGTATGACAAATGCAGAGATAGAACTTCATTGTAGGAGTTCTCAGAAGGGAGAAAGACAAGTTCTAAGCCACCATGTTCATGACTGGGGGGAAACAAACAACAGATCATATGAGAATTCTGTTGCCCTCAAATAAGAAATTTCCTTCTGTAATTGCTTCTGTTAAAGTAAAATTATTTAACTCAGCAGTGCCTTTGCCCAGCTTCAAATAGAGAACTACTTAACTCTTCGGTGGGGTTCCTGTTTATATCCTTCCATCTCTGTAGCAGTACCTCACTTGTGGAACTCCCTCCCAAAGGAAATTAGGTTGCATCATGTCCCAGTCAGAGTCCTCTGGTGAGGATGAGCCAGAAATTCTAGAACTGGATACTAGGAGGGATACTACCAGGTCCTGCAGATCCTGGACCCTAAAAGGACCAGAAGGCAAAACCTGCAGCTGGTTGGAACAGGACCTCCACTCAGCCCATATGTACAGTGCAGGCTGAAGTCTGGAAGGAAGGTACCAGGTGAAATGACAAAACACAGGGAAAGGAGCCTCCTCAAGAGCAGGCAGTCTCCTTGGGGAAAGCTCTTCCTCAGGAAGATCAAATGCTGCAGAAATCCTTTCCAAGCAAGACAATGACTTGCAGCTGAGGGTTGGATTGGGCCACAGAAGCCTAGTTTATTTGTAGATTGTTGGCTACTCAAGACAATAGTTTATTTGTTTCAGACATGGCCTGTTTGGTACCTAAACACTGTTTCTGATTACATACTGTATAAGACACTTAGGTTACCAGACTAAGTCTTGTGGACATTCCTTGACAGCCTCTGACAACCTGGACTTCCTTCACCCAATATTTCCTTTTTGACATTACCTCTGAATTGAAATTTTTTGGTACAATTTTACTTGCCACTCTCTGAACTGCATTGCTCTTGATTCTGGCTCCTCTGGCTGGGCTTGTTGGTATTTTTGTCTTTCCAAACTTCACCTTTGGAAGCCAAGCTGTTGAGGAACATGATATAGTGGCTCCTTTCTTGTTGAGCTGCTTCTGTAAATGGAGAAGTCTTCTGCAGCACTCCAAATGTCTCTGGTTTTAAAAATGATTTTTTAAAATTGGATTTTGAAGTAGTTTTAATGAGTAGTTTTTAATGATTTACATCCAATTTATTATACCTTTCTTTCTGAGTACTGATCGGCAGAAATTAAATTAACAAACATTTTAAAGTAATAATAATAAACCAGACAAGCTGAAAGCAAGCTTATTCAGTTTCTATCCCCCTTTCTCTCCAAGTGGGGACCCAAGGTGGCTTACAAAAATATTTAAAATCGACAAATAATTTAAAGCATACTAATTAAAATTTGGCTGAAATTCTGTTTTGCAGCTTTTTGATGCACAATTAGGATAACTTGATCAGCTGGCAATATAAATCTTTAATTTAAAACTTCCTAGTCTGCTACTTCAGGTTCTGAAGATCCCTAGGGATTCGTTTTATCCTGTGAAAACCTTTGGGAGCCTCAGAAGGAGAGGAAGGTTTTCATATTTGAAAATTGCAGCTTCCACTTCCACTGCCAGTAATCTGGTGGTGATTTTCTGTTATGAAAGGCTCCTGACCCTTCCAAGTCATCACGGAATACATGATGTCCTGAGCCTCTTCTGAAAGTATGGTCAAAAGGATGAATATTGAAGTCTCCTAGTGCCATAAGCGGAGAAGACTCCAGCATGAATCCCCAAGACCAAGGCAGCTAGCTCAGACACGGAGACAGCAGGATCAGCCAGGGGAATCCCTATTCTGTCCTGAGTCCTCACTTTGAAATGCAAACACTCACACCCAGCAGACTGGGACTTCTACATTCTGCTGAAGTCCTCTTTGGCTTCTAAGAGGGTACTAAGTGCATTTGAGTCTGGATCCAACCCACATAGCTAAACCATGGGAAACATAGAAAGGCTTTTTTTTTTAAAACTACCATGTTTCCCCGAAAATAAGACAGGGTCTTATATTAATTTTTGCTCCCAAAACACAGTAGGGCTTATTTTCAGGGGATGTTTTATTTTTTTTCCATGTACGACAATCTACATTTATTGAAATACAGTCATGTCATCTTCTGGTTGCTGCACAATGGTGGAGGGCAGGGTTTCACTTAACTGGGGCTTATTTTTGGGGTAGGGTTTATATTACGAGCATCCTGAAAAATCATACTAGGGCTTATTTTCAGGTTAGGTCTTATTTTCGGGGAAACAGGGTAAACAATCGCCTTCCTCCCTCTTTTTGCATTTTCTTCTTAGCATTTCAGCCAGGTTCATATCTTGTAATAGTTTTCCTAAATATTTTACTATCTTGCTTATATTTGACTTGGAATCAGCAGATACCAATGAAACTGTCAAAAGGAAGGGACTGTTACAAAATATTTCCTGCTTCTAGAGAAGGAAAACCTGAGCACCAAAATATGTTAAAATTCATGTGGTGCTCCTAATAATGTCTGAGTAATGCAAGGGAACAGTCATGCAAATAGAGGTGGAAGTCGTTAAAGGAAAGGACAAAAAGTCTGATGGTAAAACAAAATTCTAAAAGATCTTTATTTTAGAAAAAAATATTAAAGGATAGAGAACTTACTACAGTAAGCCGCATACTTATTGCTTAAGGTCCTAGCAACAGTTGAAGAGAGGAAGTATAAATTCATGAGATGTAGAACTCAAGCACTTTGTTGCAATAGCTATCAATGTTACAGTAATTAGTTCTTAGACAATAGTCCCCATATCCCTCCCCCCTGGAATGTACAGAGCTATATACCATCTTGGTATATAGTGAGAAGACGCTACTGCATGGAATGTTCACCCTCTTTTGTTATGCTCTGTTCTATAGGTTTTTTTGGGGGGGGGGAATTGCATCCAAAATAAGCACTCTTGTTGCCTCTGTACATGCCCAGTCATCATCATGCTTTTATCCACCCCCACAGATATGTTCTCAACATGATCAGTGCTCACAATCTGGTTAGAAATGGACAACTGCAGTTGTCCAGATGTTTTTGGCCTACAATTTAACATTGGCCAAGCCAACATAGCCAATGATGAAGGATTATGGGAACTGCAGGGTTACATCTGGAGGGACATAGTTGTTTGCCTCTCAGTATTGAGTGGAAAAATCTGAAAGGGACTTCTACCTCGGTTGCTTCATTGTGAGTAGAAGCTTCTGCTGGAGTTTTGTTTGCAACCTTGCTTGTTATCTATAGTTTGTGTAACTGGGAAGGACTTTTCTGGACTGAGGTGATTGTATATCTATCCAGCACTAACCAATCATTCCTTCTAGCCTTTGAATTAAAAGAGAACCATGCCTCTCTGCTGTCTTCTTCCCTCCCTTTTCTTGGCTGGTGGCAGTTATTTATTTGCTGTTGATCTGTTCATTTAGTTGCCAAGTACGTGTTCAGTAAAGAAAGCAGTATGCACAAGTCTGTAACTTCAAGCAATTGTAAATAAAGAAATGATTGTTATTTTTTCTCATACAAATATCTCAGAGCCTGATCTTACTGAAAGTAAAAACTGCTTTTAACTCAGGTGGTCCTGGGGAAAAATGAATTAAATTTTGGTGTATACGTGAGGTATGTGCATGCACACAATGGGATCAAATTCATTTGAGTGGCAGGGATTTTTTCTTCTCCTCTGCAAGAGATCTGTGTATTTTAAGGCAGATGTCGAATCAAGTCATTGAAATAGATTCCACATGTGAACACCTCTCTAGTTTGCATTATTGTTATTATTAATAAGTATTGCTATCTGGTATAAATAGCTCTATACCATATAGCAATAATTAAAGGAAACAATGCAGTCTGATTTGGAAGCCCCGATCAGCTGACTGGCACCTGTGCCAAACAGCTGACGGGCAGCCTGCTGCTTGAAGCCAGCTTCTTCTCAGTGCCTAGTGGCTTCAAGCAGTGGGTACACATTTCAGCTGGTTGGCACAGGCACCCAGACCTGCCAGGCAGCTGACTGGGGCTTCCAAAATCAGTGAAGGTGGTGGGGGTGGAGGGGAGGCCAAGGTGACAGCAGTGGTGGAGGGGAATCTGAGGTGGTGGGGGTGGCAGCGGCAGCAGTGGAGGGGAAGCTGAAGTCGTGGTGGTGGAGAGGAAGTCGGCAGTAAAAGGGAGACTGAGGTAGCGGTGGAGGGGAAGTCGAGGTGGGGGTGGTAGAAGTAGAGGGGGGGCCAGAGTGGCAGTGGCAGTGAGGATTAGGATGGACCAACCCAAACGTTTTGGATTTGGGCGAAGATCCATGTGACTTTAGCCCAAATAAAAAAAACAAAAAACCAAAAAGATCCTGTCCTGGTTTATTCTGGCATTGGGACCAGGCCCTCAGAGTGAGCTACTGAGACTAAGTGCCAGTTACAGTGGTGCCTCGACTTATGACCGTCCCGACATACGACCATTTCGAGTTGCGACCAGCTCCGGCCGCAAAATTTTGCTTCGACTTGCGGCCGGAGCTTCGAGTTGCAAACAGAAAAGACGCAGGGGAAAAAGGCGGGGAATTCAAATGTAGGTACTAACCGTTGGTCGGTGAAGAGGCTGCTTCTTTGTAGCTCTTTCGCCCCAACGGTTAGAGAGTGTGCGTCGGAGGAGGCTTCGGACTGCCTGGTGCTGCTTTCTGCTCCTGAGTAAGTACATTTACTTTGTTTTGCAGGGTGGGTTTGGGTTTTTTGGGGGGGGTTATGTTTCTGTGCTGTTATGTTTTTTGGTGTGTGTGTTTTTTTCAGCCCCATCGCATTCCGATGGGGCTTGCTCTGTTTGTTTTTTTTTTTTAATTTATTTTTTCAGCCCCATCGCGTTCCGATAGGGCTGGCTGTGTGTGTGGGGGGGTGTTTTTTGTGATTATTTTTCAGCCCCATCACGTTCCGATGGGGCTTGCTCTGTTTTTGTTTTGTTTTTTGATTATTTTTTTCAGCCGGAACAGATTAATGGGGTTTCAATGTATTCCTATGGGAAATGGTGCTTCGACTTATGACCATTTCGAGTTACGCCCATCTTCTGGAATGAATTATGGTCGTAAGTCGAGGCACCACCGTAATGAGAAAGGGGTAGGCTCTTAACTATTCTCTTCTGTGGATCTTTATACTGTACTTTTACTGTGCAGCAAAAAGGCACTTTACCAGAAATTCAAAATTCTGCAACAGCCTCTACATAATGAAGGGCCACCACAACTGCAGAAAAGGCTCTACTTGTCTTTAAACACGTGTGAGTGGATGCCTTCCTTAGAGTTCCCTGCTCAACATGGGAATGTTGTGGCTGAGACTGATATGCCTGGTCCTGTCTCATACACCTATTCTCAACCTTACTGAGAAATAATTATTTATCAGGGATATGGAGTTGCTCTGCTAATGCACTGTATTCCTCAAAGGGGTATGTCAGAATGGATTGTGTAGGAGAATGTTGATTTTCCATCTTCAGTTCTGAAACAGAGAAGAAAAATATGTTCATAAATAGTATTGGATGAAAGCTCAAATGTCTAGTGGGGCAGAGAAATAATGTAATGTTAACTCCTATATGATTTTAAATAATTTGTAAATTAAAGTTGCCCTGTTTCATTGTTAAATCAGTTTTTTAAAATTATGCAGCTCAGAAGTGTATTTTAAAAATTTGATTACTTTGTGAAAAATTAATGCTAAAATCTTGGTAATGGAAAAAAATCCTATTGTACAACTCTACAGTGCACTTGTGGTAGCTGCAAAACATCTGAGGCAGACGTACAACCCTCAAAGTACTTCTGTTGATTCATTGTGTAGTTGGTCATGCTGGGGAAGTGCAACCAACTACGCAACTGCATGGCAAAATCTCTTGTTGCCAGGTGTAATACCCTGCACATTTATGCCTATGTAATTTATATTAAGCTGGCATGAACAGGATACTGGCCCCTATTTGTCATCAGAAGCTGATTGTTAATCTAAAGTCTTGGCAGGCCTTGCTAAAACGATTCATGAGTTGTTGGAGGTCTTCAGCAGAGTGGGCAACAACAGCTGCATCATCGGCGAAGAGGAAGTCCCGCATGAATTTCAGCTGGACTTTGGTCTTCGCTCTCAATCTAGAGAGATTAAAGAGCTTTCCATCTGATCTAGTCCGGAGATAGACACCTTCTGTTGCCGTTCCAAAGGCGTGCTTCAGCATAACAGCCAAAAAGATCCCAAACAGGGTAGGCGCGAGGACACAGCTCTGTTTCACTCCACTTCGGATGACAAAGGGATCTGATGTTGAGCCATCAAAAACTACAGTGCCCTTCATTTCCTCATGAAAGGACCTGATGATGTTAAGGAGTCGAGGTGGACATCCAATCTTGGGAAGTATTTTAAATAGGCCGTCCCTGCTAACCAAATCAAAGGCCTTTGTAAGATATATGAAGGTCACAAAGAGTGGCTGTCGTTCTTCCCTACATTTCTCCTGCAACTGTCTGAGGGAAAATACCATGTCAGTGGTGGATCTATTAGCTTGAAATCCACACTGTGATTCTGGATAGACTCTGTCTGCAAGCACCTGGAGTCTCTTCAGCCCAACACGGGCAAGCAGCTTCCCTACAACACTGAGAAGAGAGATGCCACGGTAGTTATTGCAATCGCCCCTGTCTCCTTTGTTCTTATACAATGTGACGATGTTTGCATCCTTCATGTCCTGTGGTACTCCACCTTCCCTCCAGCAAAGACAAAAGATTTCATACAGCTCGGTGGTGGTGATCTCTTTACGGCACTTCAGCAGGGATGTTATTCTTACCAGGTGCCTTGCTGGAGGCGAGGGAATCCAAGGCCACTTTTATTTCTGCTAAAGTTGGTTCGCTGTCCAACTCTTCCAAGATGCGGTCAGGGAGAACAAAGGTCAGAGCAAATGCACCCTTGCAAGCCTAAAAATCCACAAGCCTAGAAAAAAAATACCTCACCAAATAAAATGTCCTCCCAAACACAGCTCACCTTCTGCCTCTGCTTGCTCTGCAGGAAAAGGGAAAATTATGTACCATTAAGTCAATTTTGACTTATGTTGACCCTTTTTAGGGTTTTCTAGGTAGACAGTACTAAAAAGTGGTTTATTATTCCCTTCCTCTGGGAGCATCTTGGGACTGTGCAGCTTGCTCAAGGCTACACAGGCTGGCTCTTCTCCCTGGCATCACAGCAAGATGCCTAACTCACTCAGCTATCAAGCAAGTTGGGGAGAGTGTAGGGGCCAGCAAAAAATGACCCCTAGATAAACAGAAGTTACCTACCTCACTTTAAAACTTCCAGTGTTTGTTTAAGGTAACTAGGATAAGTTATCTAGGTGTATAGCACTCTCAATGCACATCCAGTCTTTCATTATTATTATTTTTATTTTGAGGCCTGTTATCTGGGCACAGATTTATTTATTTATTTTAAAATTCTTTTCCATCTGCTGATGCAATAGTAGAGGATTTTTAAAGTGCCAAATTAGGAAATGCAAACAATGTAGAGCTTACTGCACTGTGTATCTATGTATATGCCAAAGAGTAGAACATTGTTCATTGATACCAATAGAAATGCTGTAGTTGCATAGTTTCCAAATGAGGTCAGAGAGGGAAATCAAACTTTTCCTCTTTTATCTTACTGCTCTGTAATTGCTGCCTACAATGCTGTGTTTCCCTTGATGCTTTTTGCTTACCTTCCAGATTTTCTCCCCATGCAAGTGATTTCCTGTAATTTGAAATTTGGTGATATACTTAGAATTTTCTTTCAGAAAGCTCTTGGTACATTCCCTTAACCAAAGCACTGTCAACTGTGTGAGAATGCCGAATTACTACATCAGGTTGCATCAGTGATAGCCACTGTAGTCACTGTTGCATCAATATTACTGCTATTTTCTAATGGGAATGTGCTTTCAACTAAATGTGTAAATATATGTGGTTTCTACTGTCCATCCTGCTCTGTCTCTATGTTGTTGTTGCTGAATTACTTTTCTGTGGCAGCTAAACAGGGTTTTGATAAGCTGGGTAGACTCTCAATCCCTTGGAAAGGAGAACCTGGGCATTCTCCAGACAGAGCCAACTACTTTAGTGGCATGTTCTGCCTGTTGAAATTGCCACTATTCAGTCTGTCCTGCCAGTTTTCATTCTTCTACAGACCAGCTGCTGTTCCTCAGGTACCTTTGATTCCATCTCGTGACTTGGTTGTCCTGAATTATAATAACCTCAAATAAAAGTTTTCTATTTCTCCTTCAGTGTATATAGTTGGAATATAGTCTTCTACAACATATGTTGATAGGCATTCCATTAAGTCTGGTATTATCTGGTCAGATTTAGCATTGTTTGTTTGTTTTATTTGTTTGTTTTATTTATAGGCCGCCTTTCTCACATTAAGGGAACCATTGTAGTTCTTAATTGCTTGTCTGACGTCTCATCTTAGTATTAAAGCCACACTGTTTCTTCTCAGTTTGCTGCTTCCAGAGTAAAATACTTTATACTTATATGATTGAAAATTGCCTTATTCCATCCCGTTCGAGTAAATTCTGACACTTTTTAAATGTTGCACTACTTGTTTTATGGTTTTGGAATTACCTTTATTTGTACTTCTCATATTCCTTGTTCCTATTGCATGCATTGTGCAGCTTAAGATTTTTTTTTGTGCCTGTGCATCAACAGTTGGATAGCCTTTTGACTTCATTAATGACATCACTATTCACACTTACCCTTTGTTCTTCCTCAGTAGCTGATTGAGAGCATTCCAACCAGTGAGCCACATCCTCCAACACTATCTCTTCTTTAATTATGGATTGTCTTACTAGATAGTTTTCAACACATAAAATAGTTAGACATGGTTTACCATTGGCTTCTTCTGTGCAGTATTATCCAAAGGTACCTCGACAGTCACTGTTGCTGTCTATGAAAGATCTTCTGCCAGTGACACCATCCTCTAGTGGTGCTGTCCAGGAGTTGTCTGTCCTTCAAGAGTTTCTCTGCTTCTATCACCACTGAAACTATATAATTTCTTCTGTTGATTCAGTTGTCAATTCCTGAATAGGATGAGTGCATCTTAGTCTCATATCTCAGCTTTGACTATTTCCTCATGCGTGCTTCTTCTTAGGAGCCTAGACTGGTACTGAAGTTTAGCTTTCTGATTGACAATGTTACTCTCAGTTTCCCTGACACTTTCAACCTGCACTATTGTGTTAAGATGAAAAGCACAAGTAAAAGATGACAGAAACAGACTCCAAATCCTGAATACAGTTTTACAGTGACTTGCACATAGGGACTTAGAGAACTGTGATAATAGTCATTGCAGTGAAATAGAAAAGAACAGCAAAACAGGAAAAATGTAACATTTGAGAAAGATCAACAAGGGTCTTTATTAACTAGTCATGAGAAAGTTAAGAGACGTTGGATAGTATATGGAAGAGCACCCAGTGATGGCTTCTCCATAATGGTTTCCAGTGACTTGATAATAGGATAATGAAGTTGGAAGGGGCTTATAAAGCAATTCAGTCCAACCCCCTCCTCAGTGCAGAAATCTAAGTTAAAATACATCTGACAGATGGGTGTCTAGCTTCCTCTTGAATACCCCCAGTGCTGGACACTTAATAATCTTATTGGACATGCATTGTCTGGTCAAACATAATGAAAGCATTCCAAATTGATTAATTCAATTAGTGGCCCATTTTGCAATCTATGTGTATCCTCTTTTAGTTTATGATGTGCTATACTGAGATTAGCTGTTGTTACTGCAGCAAGACATTTCCTGACTCTATCTCAGGTGCATCACATTCTAATCCTAGGTGTTCTTCTGGGCCTGGTTGTTGTGCTCTTAATTATCTCTAATGTCTGGTGATTATTTGTGTCCATTTTATCTATCAGTTTGTTCTCAGTCAGAGGGATGCAGTTTGATTCATATTATGTGCTGTCAAATTGATTTGTGACTTACAGTGGTCCTCCCAGGGTTTACTAGCTATAAAGTACCATCAGAAGCAGTATACTAGTACCTCCTTCTGATGGTCATCTGGGACCATGTACCTTGCCCAAGGCTACATAGATGGCAGTGCACATAATCACATCAGGCACACATGCTATTTCTGGTGATCTCTGCTAGGAGGAACAGAGAAGATTTGCACTCCTTGCTCTGCAGTCAGGTTCTCCAACCCACTGAGTTACTGCCAAACTATGCTAGGCAGTTCAATGTTCAAACAGAATACAAACAACTGTGGCAAGACCCTCTCTCCAGAAGAGATTGTCACTAGAGCACCAAAGTAAGCTTGTGATAAGATGCTCTGTGCCACTTAAACCATTTAGGGTTCTAAAACCATAGTTGGATAAATGACGAGTTAAGAGTATAACCCCATCTAGGAAAGATGGAGCAGAAAAGTTACCTGTTAACATCACCTCTGTTCAAGATTGAAAAAAATGCTTTTAAAATAATAGAGCTTCCAAAAGGTACATTGACTTTGCCTTAAGAGAGGAACAGGAAATCTGAATGCAAATTACGTTTTAGATAACCTGTAGTTGTGGGGATTCAACTAAACTTTTCAAACACCTGTGATCAAGCCTGAAAAAGCTTCTAAACTATATCATTGGCTGAGAGCACATCACAGCTGTCAGCCTTTGTTGATCTTACTGAGGTGGTGGACCGCAATGATAAGTCCTCCATGCAGCCCAATCCTTGCTTTTAGCAGAGTACAAATTTGCCAGGAACCACTGACCATTTGAGAGCTTTCCTCATTGTCCACACTTCAGTCAGCTTGGGAAATTGGAGATGCATCTAAAAATTGAAACCGTTTCAGTTTGGATCATACCTGCATTTTATATGAGCTGTAGTCTGACCTAAAATGGATAAGAGCAAAGTGAGTTTTTCCATAGTCTAGCATCCAAATACATAGTTTCAGAACTCTATCACTACCTAGAATATTGTCAAGCTTTGCCATTGAAATCTATGCATTCGGATAAATATTAGGTTGTTCGTCGTGGACATATTCAGGAAGTTTTGTGAGTCCAATGTGTGGGTCAAGGTTAAAATTAAAACTGTGAGGTAAATTAACAAGATGTTGGAAATGAAATATCAGGATAAGCAAGTAATATGTTTGTATTTCCTTTCTCATCTAATCATGTTTCATTTCCTGCTGAGGTTTCAATTATCTTTGTTTGCACTGTGAATAAGCTTTGTTACATGGGGATTAGAATAATCTGGTTCCATCAAGAGAAAAGTGGAATCTGACATCAGATATAATGCCTGTGAAACAGCTTTGTGAGAATGCTGCTGAACCTGAGCCTTTTAACTTTGGCTTTTAGCATACATGTGAAAAGTGCAAACATTTTTTGGGGACAGAGAATAGCAGTAGTAAGATGAAATTAATTATAAATTATTTTTAAAATTGCTTTGAGAAGCTTGAACTATAAGAATGCCTCTGGCTATGGTAACATAGAAGAATTTAACAGTACAGTATATAAATATTCCCCTAAGTGGATACTAAGATGTTTTCGTTTTCTCTTTGCAAGGATTGCTATTATGTGAACCATGTGCATGTTTAACCCTCTTGAAAAGTAATGTTTTAGTTGATATTGTGGAAAGGATGAAGAAATACAAAATTACATAAATTTTGTAATAAAACTGAAAAAAGGTCTTTTTGACACAGCAACTTTTAAGGTATTAAAATCATGTCTTCCTTTTGGGGAAACATCCTTACTGAAAGTAATTACTGTATGTACTAATAGCAACCTGGTTTGTTGGTGCTGTTGTGCCACCCAGTGGTTTATTAGTACATTTGCATTTTCTAAAGGGAAAACTGAAAGGGAAACATTAATAGTTTTGGTTAACTTTCTAACTGTAGACTAATCTGTTGAATTATGCACATATATGTAGAGGAAGAGAAGTAGATCAATGTAGTACTGTTAATAGAATCTGTCCATACACAAATGCTTTTCATGGCAAGAACAGTTTGAAACCTGGGGCACTTTCATGCGATGAACAGGTCCCAGTGGTTTTGTATATGTATTTTAAAGATTATAAAAGCCTTTACTAGCAAAGTTAAAACCCTTGGATTAACTAAAAGTAGTTTCTAAGAACCAAGATTTATTTATTTATTTGTTCCATTTTTACCCCGCCCATCTAGATTCAGAAATCTACTCTGGGCGGCTTACAGAATATAAAGATAAAAACAGCATTAAAATAACTTTATTAAAATAATAAAGATGTCATTATATATCTATGTTTTAAAAACCTGCTGTTACTAACTCAGACATAGTTGTTGATAATTTTGAATTTTAACATGTCTGTACAATGCTGCTATTGATTTTTTTAAAAATTTTTTACATCAGTGACATACATTTCCATTATGTATAATTGTCAATAGGGTCAGAATAGGAAAAGCAACATTAGTAAAGGCATGTATATGATATATATTACAAAATGTTTATAACATAATTCTCTTTTCTGAGTATGTCGTGGTCACTACAGAAATTCAGTGTGCATTTAATTTTATTAACAGTATTTATTTTATACTGAGGAAACTATAAAAGCAGTTTTCATGCCGAACATATACACATTACAATCCTTTACATTGGTTCTTCTGCTTTGTTCATCTAGCAGAATTCTCTCCCTTGCCCAACCCTCGTAAAAAGGGGTAGCTTTTTTTCTTTTTCTTTTGTCATCTAGTGTTTCAAGGTTGTAATCAAAGTGTTCAGCATTCTACTCTAAAATGAGTATGCTAGAGGCATGCATATGAATAATCATAGACTTTTATAATTATGCCATTTGGATTAGATTTCTCAGTATGATATGCTTTATCTTGACTGCTATCTTTAAATCTACTTCAGTCTCTCCCCCCCCCCCCGCCCCCGTTTTGATGGGCAATAGTGAGATTTTATTTCCCATTCTATTTCTCCCCACCCAAAGAGAAAAGGAAAAGAAAGAGAGAGAAAAGTTCAATACTAGGAAATGTGGTAACTATTTTCTTGCTGTATTCATGAGTAAAAGCAGCTCTGAAATGGTTGTTTTTGTTGCATTGCCCATATTCACAATGAGAAAATATACTTTTCTGGTACAACAATCAGCATTCCTTGCAAATTATATTTTGCATAAATTGCAAAAAGTATGATGAAAAAAATCCTTAGCAAGTAGTGGTAAGGAAAACAGGCCTTTATAGGAACATTTCTTTGGATCTCTTGAATGAAAAACCTCCACCTTCCTCAGTCATATCTCTGGCATGATGGCAGAAGGGGCAAGAATACAGTAGTTCTGGAGCTGATTTTGCTATTTTTGCTCCTTCTGAAACCAGCAGGAAAGAAAACAAAAAGAAGAACTGGTACTGGCAGAAGGGAGGAAGAGGGGAAAACCTGCCTCCATCCTTCTAGGCTGAGCAGGGTTTAGAATATTTTGTCATCAAGGATTCTTGTTGTCCCAGCCCCTTAGGTTTATTTATAGATTTTGCTCTCAAGTCCTCATCTACATAAGCAGCAGCAGGAGGTAGTAGAGTGCTGAGGCCACAGAATGAACTATATTACTCTAGAGCAGGGGTCTCCAAACTTTTCAGCGTGAGGGTCACATCATATATTTTCCACATTTTCGAGGGCTGAAGGAGCACGTGCGTGTGTACGTGAGCATGCCCCGCCCACACAGGCTGAAGGGAACGGACCTGAGCCTGCAACGTTCTCCGGGCCGGATAAAAAGGCAGGACGGGCTGGATGTGACCCACGGGCTGTAGTTTGGAGACCCCTGCTCTAGAGTGAAGCTGAGTATCCCCTTTTTTTAAATGGTTGTAATATCACTAGGGAAATGTAAACATGAAAGTGAGGACAAAGATTTTTCCCTCCTTCTGTGCTAATTTTCTATTTGAAGGGAAGAACTTTCAAGTCGTACATACCAGTCAGAGGTTTTACAGTGTACACCAAATCATAGGCAAATGCAAATTCATTTTGCTTTCTCGAAACGAAATCTTACTGTTGTCTTAACTAAATAGGGAAGACTTGTTAAATCAATCAGACTTCCATAAGGGTTGATCCACCAGAGCCTTGTTGATTTAATGTATCTATTTTATTTGACCCTCTCTTAGACACATATCTTAACAAGGTGAGGGTGTTTGAGCATGTTGGGCAGGGTGAAAGCACTAATGTCAGGAGGCTAGGCTCCATCACCAGTCTAGACTCCTAGCAAGGTCACTGAAGGCAGAATGGTTTAGTGACTTTAAGCTCATATCAAGAACATATTTATGTTACTAAAATCAATTGCCTATATACCACAAGAACTATGGATTGAAACCACAGATACTACTACAATAGAATACCAAAAGGTTGTTCCTATGGTCAAAAAGGAAATAAAAATCTGGTTGATGAAGCTCTCAAAAATTTTAATAGCAGATGGGAAGCCAAATAGTAGGATGAGAGAAATATGATCAGAATCCTGAATGCAACTTTTCAGTGACTGGCACAAAGGAGCAAAGAGAGCTATTACAATAATCATTGCAAAGAAACAGAAGAGAACAACAACAAAAAAGGGGAAAAACCCCAAGAGATTATTGTCTATGGGATCTGAAAAATCAAAGGAAAATTTAAATAAAGATTAGGCATGCTGAAAAATCAGCAGAGGAACATATTATCTGATTTGGATAAAATAAGGAAATGCTGCAACATATATATATATTTATATATACTATGAAGAAGAGATGTAAGGATGACAGAATTCCTTGAAGAAGAATCCTATGATGAACCTGCAGTTTTAGAAAGTGAAGTGAATACTGTTCTCAAAGCAATTAGAAGAAGTAAGTCACCAAGAGTAGATGGGATACCATAGAAAAATGTCAAGCTACAGAGACTGAAACTATCAAAAATGTAACAGGACTGTGCAAATAAATATGGAAAACAAACAATGGCCCATGTATTGGAAACAATCATTGTGACAACAAAGACTAGCAATTATAGGAACATTGCATTAATTTCCTGCACAGATAAAGTGATACTCAAGGTTTTGCAACAAAGATTTTACCATATATATGTTGAAGAGTTTTGAATTTCTGATAAAAATTCCTTTTGCTATGCAGTAGAAGTACAGAGACTCACAGAGATGAATACTGTAGCTACAAGTTCCCCCAGAGTTTCCCTGACTTTCTCATTAACTGGCACTTAAAATCTCAATAACTCATTCTGAGACGTTTGTAGGAGAAAAGATAAATACAATTATTTACTTACAGTTGCTCAAAATTACAGACTTGTATATACTGATTTCTTTCTGCATACATATTAGCAAAACAGATCAACAGCAAACAAACAACTGCCTCCAATAGACAAAAGAGAAGGAGAAGAGAAACACTCAGCAGACAGGTGGGGCTCTCTTTGAATTCAAAGGCTGGAAGGGATGATTGGTTAGTTCTGGATAGTCAATCACACCAACCTAGAAAAGTTCCTCCCAGTTACACAAACTACAGACAGCATGTAAGGCTGCAAATAAAACTCCAATGATATGGAGTGAATTCAGATGTTCAAACTGAATTTAGGAAATGAAGATGCACTAGAGATCATATTACAATATATATTGGCAACTGGAACATACCAACAAATTTCAGAACAAAATTAATCTATGTTTTTATAGATTACAGCAAAGTTTTGTCCATGTGGATTATAAAAAAGTATGTATCATTCTGTTAAGTGAAGGTGGACATTCTTAATTTGGGTTGTCTCTCTCACTTGATCTGATAGGCGGGACTTGATGTATCATTAGACATCTGTTGCCCTCTCGTGAGGGAGATAACCAATACTTTCAGTCTGATCCCTTCCTCCGCTCTGATAGGTCATCAAACTTGTTCGTCTCCCATCTCACTTTCTATTCCAACCAAATTTGGCGGCGGACGATATTGGCAATTACAGGCCCGTCGCCAATGTTTCTTTCCTTAGCAAAGTGGTGGAGAGGGTGGTGGCTGATCAGCTTCAGGCTCTTTTGGATGAAACCAATGCCCTGGATCCGTTCCAGTCGGGCTTCAGGCCGCGCCATGGCATGGAAACGGCACTGGTCGCACTGTTGGATGACCTGTTGAGGGAGGCTGACCGGGGCAAAATGTCCTTGTTGGTCCTCCTTGATATCTCAGCCGCCTTCGATACCGTCGACCACGGTATCCTCCTGGGGAGGCTCTCCGAGCTGGGAATCAGTGGCCAGGCGCTTGCCTGGTTCCGATCCTTCTTTGAGGACCGTCCCCAGAGAGTACAGCTTGGGGAGAACGTTTCGGCCCCGTGGAGTCTCAATTGTGGGGTTCCGCAGGGGTTGATCATCTCCCCAATGCTGTTTAACATCTATATGAGGCCGCTGGGAGGGGTCATCAGGGGATGTGGGGCTTCGTGCCATCAGTATTCTGACGACACCCAGCTCTACATCTCCTTTTCACCTATCTCAGTGGATGCCGTTCCGTCCCTTCAGCGCTGCCTGGAGGCCGTGCTGCAATGGATGCAGCTGAATGGGTTGAGGTTGAACCCGGACAAGACGGAGGTCTTGAGGGTGGGCGGCCCCTCCATGGGCGGTTTGGGAAATTCCCTCTCTTTTGGGGGGGGTGACTCTCTCCGCTAAGAGTGTGGTGCGCAGCTTGGGGATACATCTGGACCCGGCGCTTACCATGGAAACCCAAGTGGTGTCCGTGGCCCGCTCTGCCTATTTCCATCTGCGGCGGATTGCCCAGCTGCGACCCTATCTTGATGGCGGGGCCCTCACCACTCTCGTCCATGCGCTTGTAATCTCGAGATTAGACCACTGTAATGCGCTCTACGTGGGGCTACCTTTGAGATTGATGCGGAAGCTTCAAATGGTGCAGAATGCGGCGGCCAGACTCCTTAGTGGGGTGAGAAAATACCAGCATATCTCTCCCACTCTGGCTGCCTTGCATTGGCTGCCCATTCGCTTCCGCATTGACTTCAAAGTGTTGATGATGATGTATAAAGCCCTAAACGGTTTAGGACCTCGATTCTTGGCAGATTGCCTTCTCCCACCTAGATCTACCCGAATCACTCGCCATAGCCAGGAGGGACGGCTGAGGGGCCTAACGCCGAGAGAGACCCGGAAAGAAAGAACAAGAAACCGGGCCTTCTCGGCAGTGGCCCCTCGGCTCTGGAATAGCCTTCCATTAGTGATCCGCCTGGCTCCCTCGCTGGGTGTTTTTAAGAGCCAATTAAAAACTTGGCTCTTCAGGCAGGCCTTCCCTCCTGTCAATACTTGACTTTATTTTTATTATAATTTTCTGTTTCTCCATCTTGAGCACTACTAATATTATTGTATTGAACTGTTTTAACTGTTTTAGTTTTATAATGTTTAATGGAACCCGCCCTGAGTAGACTCTGTCTAAAAGGGCGGGATAGAAATCTAATAATAAATAAATAAATAAAATATTCTTTTATCCTACAAAAAGAAAAAGGAGGGAGAAAGCCAATTCTTCCATCATTCTGCTTCTTCTATCCTGATCTTCATCCCTTAGCATTTTTGGATCAGGATGAAGACAGCCCAGGCATGCCCCATAGTACCTTACCTGTGTAGAACTTCTGGATAGCTCAGTGGCTGAGGCATCTGGCTGCAGAGCCAGAGGTTAAGAGTTCAATTCCCCACTCTCAGTCCAAATGGAAATTGCAGTCAAGAAATTATAAGACTGAGATTTGGAAGGAATGCAGTGAAGAAACCCGAAAAGATAGTCTAGTATAAGGACATGTTACTGAAAGCAAAGGCGAAATCATGAATGTTACAGTATTCCTGATTTCCGTGTATAGATGTAAAAGCTGGACAGTGAAAAAAGCTGACATGGAGGAAGTCAATTTGTTTGCAGTGTGGTGTCAACAAGAGCTTTATAGATATTGTGGAAAGCCAGAAAGACAAATACGTGGGTGCTAAACCGGATCAAGCCTGGATTTTCTCTAGAAACAACAAATAACTAAACTGAGGCTATCATACTTTTTGACATAAGAACAGTGGTCCCCAACCTTTTCCGAACCGTGGACCAGTTGGGGGGGTGGGGTCCGTGCATGGTGGGCGGGGCACCCCCACACTTGCGGGGGGGGAGGCGCGCTCGCAAGCATGTGTGGATGGGCGGGGGTGCTTGTGGGGGACGGGGGTACCCATGCGGGGGGCGAGCCATGTGGGTGGGTGGACGTGTGGGGGGAGTGCGTGCGGGGGGGCAGGAGATCTGTCTCCGTGGCCCGGTCCTGCCAAGGCCACAGACCAGCACTAGGCTGTGGACCGGGGCTTGGGGACCCCTACATAAGAAGACATGAGTCTCTGGAAGAGATAATAATAATAATGCTGAGATGTATAAGATGAATAGCGTAAAGTGAATTCCATTTACCATCTAAGTATTTTTTTAAGTCAGTTGAAAAAACTCAGGCCTATTCTGTTTCTAAAACTTAGAAATATTAATTTAAATAATCACATACTGCAAATATTTAAAAAAAGATATACAAAATACATTTTGTGAGATGATAGTTTTCCAGTTCCGCTAGATTTATTAATGAGTTGAGCTCATTAATAAATCTAGCGCATAGAAAGTGGTTATATCAAAGGGGGAGGGTTCTTGTTTCACTCTCTTGTCAGAGAACGAACCTCCTTCCCTCAGCCACTCCTAACTATGGTTAATAGTTTAGCTTTAATGCTAGAATGAACAAGTTTAACCAAGAGTATTGGTTAACTCCAAATGGCAAATTATGGTTTGAACTTGAGTTTGGTCCTCTTCCTATGCCCCCACGGCATAGGAAGAGGAGGGAAAGCGGGACCCAAGCCATCCCACAGCTGCTCTGCCTTTGCAAAGGCAACTGGGCTGGGGGATCGCTTTGATCCCTTCCCTCCTCTTCCTATGCCACACAGGCATAGGAAGAGGAGGAAAGGGGAACCAAGTCATCCCCCACCCCAGGGGTGGGATTCCCTTCGGGCAAGCTTTAGCAAGCCACCCGAAGGGAAAATCCCTCTCTGCTTATGCCCCCGAGGAACAGCTGATCCGTGGGGGAATAAGTGAAGGGACGAATATAAAAGGGTTATATTCGTTGCTTCATCTTCGTCGGGTTCTCTGGACCCCGACGAATACGAAGCAACTAATATCTGATGAATCAGGAATATTCAACAAATATCCCAATTCATTTTTATATTCGTCCCCATGTTTAGTCCTTACCTATAGAGGGAAATTGATTAGCCCTCTAGCAAAACCCAAATTAAAAGCTCTGTGTGGCACAACTGAACTGTTCTTGACAGCCTAAAAGCCAGTAACAAACCCAGTGTGAAAATATGAAGTGAAATTAGTCCTTATTTGACAGCTTCCAAATTCTAGTAGTGACTGAGTGAAGAATTCAAAACAGCAGAGTATTAACACTTTTATTAAGAGCAATGTAAACATCAGAAAGCTGTTGGCCAGTTTTCTGAAGTTTTCAGGAAGTAGCATGTACTGAATCCACAAAAAAGTGTCGCAGGTCAAAAAGAAAGTAGGGAGAACAATGAAGGGAAATAAGTCTTTAGCGTTAAGAGCCTCTAACATTATAGCAGTTAACAGATTGATGAGCTATGTCTAGTATCCTGTTGGACAATCACAAAATGTAAATATTTGCACATGGAGTTACCCAGATGTTGGGCTGAATCATGCTGTCACAAAACCAGTCATGCAATGAAAAAATTAAGCCTGTGACACATGCCGCACAATGAGTCAGGGTCTCTTTAACAAATGCAACAGCTTTTACAACTTTTGGAGTGTGCAGTATAATTTGCACAACTCTGTCTTGGGTATGACCATTCTTTGAGTCCACAAAGTGCAACTGCTTACATACCAATACTTATGGTCATGTAAATCCCTCCACAGGTTTCTGGCCTATGTATCTTCCATGGTTGAAACAACTGTACACCGCCTTTTGCTCATCCAGAGAATGGCCAGTTATAAATGAAACAAATATATATAAGAATAAACCTGCAGATTCCCAGCATGTACATTTTTCCAGCGTATGTCTTGAAATGGACCACAAAACTAGAAAAAGAAATATACCGTGTTTCCCCGAAAATAAGACAGGGTCTTATATTAATTTTTGCTCCAAAAAATGCATTAGGGCTTATTTTCAGGGAATGTTTTATTTATTTTTTCATGTACAACAATCTACATTTATTCAAATACAGTCATGTCATCTTCTTCTGGTTGCTGCACAATGGTGGAGGGCGGGGTTTCACTTAACTGGGGCTTATTTTTGGGGTAGGGCTTATGTTACGAGCATTCTGAAAAATCATACTAGGGCTTATTTTCAGGTTAGGTCTTATTTTCGGGGAAACAGGCTAATAGGCCTTCAGAGGAGGGAAACGTAGCTCATGGCCCCAAGTAAGGCTAGGAAAGATTCCTGCCTGAAGCCCTGGAGAGGAGTTTCTACCCATGTTGAAAATACTGGGCTAGATGTACCAATTAGGATCTCCACTACTTCATTACAAAAAAAAAAAAGAAAAAAAAGATGAACATCACTAAAAAGGAAGAACATGGAGTACAATTACAAAAAGGATTTTTGGGTGATAAATTTGCATATGCTAATTTTCAAAATAAATTTTATTATATTAAAAAGCTCTTTGGGTCTGATCTGAGAATTTTAAATCAAATTCCTCAAAATGAGTTAAAGTTTGGGCTGCTTGAATTTTGACTTGAGGATGAGAAGCAAAATGGATTACTTGGAAAATCTGTAACCAGTTAGGTTGCATATGCTAATTTAAACTGATATATGTAAATATCACAATTAGAAATTAGACATTATTATAATTTGCTCACAACCTGAGTTTGATCCCGATGGGTTCAGATAGCTGGCTCAAGGTTGACTCGGCCTTCCATCCATCTGAAGTTCATGCAGAATTGACATACTATGCCATATCCTTCTTGCTTTTCATCAGTAGTTATATCAGTGTGTGTGGTTTGCATATTTTCTTTAAAAATGACTCCACCAAACCATTTTACTTAAAAAATGAGAGGGCTGATTAGATACATTTACCAACCAATGCCACTACTTGGTGAGGGAAACTCACTGCATGACAGGGTGACCACTTGCACATCATTACAAAGGAGGATGCCTCTTCAAATGCACGACTGTCCTCTCTAGAAGAGAATATATGGCCACCCTAATATCAGTTGGCCTGAAACAGTATTGGACAATACCTCAGTCGTGGGGAAGGTGAAAATGAGCCTGGTAAGATAAGCAGTATCTAGGCAGTACATACAGACCTTCCAGGAAATAATGATTTTATAGTCATGCTCAGTGCCTGCTTGTCATACATACTTATTTGGAAAATGTCAATTCTCTCTCAAAAGACCCTGAAAGGTAAATCCTATTTTTATGCACAGCCTGTGTGCCATAAGCTAAAACATCTGTTCCTCATTAGCAGTTCACCCAATAAAAAACATAGCTAAGTTCATCCGTTGAAATATATAGGGTCACTAAACAGGTCTGTACTCCTGTGGAGACAGTGTGGAGTAAAGTCTACTTATTTAGTGATTTATATTTAAAATATTTATCCCATCTTTGCATGAAAATATTCAAGCCAATTCACAAATTATTTAAAAACAGAATTTCAACTAAAACCCCACTATAAGAAAAAAGTAATATTAAAAACTAGTAGAAAACATGAAACCAAATGTAATAAAACTGAATTTCATTTTTAGACATCTAAGAAAATAAGAAATTCATGTTTCTTGATAGAAAATAACACAGATATACCAAACACATCTCTTGGGGTTGTGGAACACATTCCCTCCCAGAAGCCAGGCTGGCCCTCTCCACCTTTTCCTTCCACTGGCAGACAAAGACTTCATTTCTGGGCAGGTTTTTAAGTAATTTGGACAAGTGGTGGTATTGGGGATGCTGCATTTATTGAATTCAAGGTTTTTTAAAAAAATGTTTTAATGGTGTTTTTAAAATACTGTTAACTGCTTTCCAATGTTTTTTTAATGATGTTTTTAATTGTGAGTATTGTGTTGTTTTAACTGACTGTGAGTCACCTTGACTCCCCTGTGAGAAAGGCAGTATATAAATAAAATAAAATGGGGTGGGTTAATTCAAAGAAACAGCTCTACAACCCAAATATCCACTTGTTTTCAGCAGCCTCAACCATTAAAGGGTCTTTTATGATGATCATTTATCAAGCATAGTCATGTAGGGAGAGCTAATATCAGATATTTGGTCCTAGTCTTTATGAATTACATCCAGAACATTGGACTAAGCCTAGTAATTTTAAAAACATATTTTATATATATTAAAAATGTGATGAAGAACAAAGAGGAAAAATAATAGTAATAATGGAGAGAAAAATCTTTATTAATATCATGCAATATTCTGAACTAAACAATAGTTTTTCAGAAGAGGCTGAACATTGTTTCCCTGACTAGGACAATTCTTCACTAGCATCTTATTGTAGATTGAGGTTTAATGTATAGCCTTCCTCAGTCCATTGCAGAAACCAGTTGAGTACATCTACTACCTCATTTGTATGTGATAAAATAAATTGAAATGGGTGTCTTCACAACAGTTTGATGACATTTTATCATAAAACCCCTGGCCCCCTGACAAACTTTGTCTAAGGGTCATCAAAGAATTGTGCCTTTTACAATGTTCCCTGGAAAGAAAATTCAGAAAAGTTGTCAACAGCACAGGAAGCTATTGAAGAATCATTAATATAAGAGGCTCAGAGAATCAGCAGGCCCCATTCACCTTGCTTGCTTTCTGTCATAGGTTGTTGACTGGAGCAGCTTAGGTCAAAAAGCAGGTCTTAAAGCTGAAGATGGTCTAAGAAAATAATACTAATCTTAGAACATAGAACATTAATCTTAGAATCAATAGGGGACCCTATTGGAGGGTATCCAGGGCACTGGCTCACTGCACATTTTCCACCTCCCTGCCTCATCCTCACCCTCCCTGGTTAATAAAAGCTTCCAATGATGTCTCTTCAAAGTGGGCTGTTAACATCGTCAATGCCACACTGAGGGAGGTTCATCTTCCCTTATGTGTTAAAGAAACCATTATCCAGCCCATCCTGAAGCAACCAAGTTTGGCGCTGGATTATCTCAACAATTACAGGCCAATCACCAATATTCCTTTTATGAGCAAGGTGATAGAGAGAGTGGTGGCAGGGTAGCTCTAGTCATACCTGGAGGAGGAATATTGCTTTGATCCATTCCAGCCCAGATTCAGACCATGCCATGTTACTGAGATAGCACTGGTCGTACTGCATGATAGCCTCAGGCCTTAAGGGAGGCTGATATGGGATCTCATACCATGTTGGTACTCCTGGGTCTCTCAGTTGCTTTTGATACCATCAACCATGGTATCCTCCTGAACAGGCTGTTGGAGGTGGGGATCGGGGGCTTGATGTTAAGCTGGCTCCAGTTCTTTCGCAGAGGCCATGTCCAGAGTACATTTTAGGAAAGAGTTGTCAGCCCCTTGGACCCTTGATTGTGTGGTCCCTCAGGGGTCATCAATCTCCCTAATGCTTTTTAACATCTTTGTGAAACCAGTGGGGGAGGTGATCCAGAGATCTGGGGTACAGTATCATCAGTATGCTGATGATACACAACTCTGTCTCTCTCCTTTTCTACCTCTGCAGTGGATGCTGTCTGACACTGGAATGGTGTCTGGCTTTGGTGTTGGAATGGACCAGGGCAAACAAGCTCAAGTTGAACATGGACAAGACAGGGTGCCTCAGGCGGGTTAGGGGGTATTCTCTCTAGGCTGGATGATGTAGACCTTCTGCTTAGGAACTGAGTCTGGAACCTGGGAGTCCTTCTGGAACTGGCTCTCTCCTGGGATTCCCAGGTGACCGCCATGGCCAGATCAGTCTTTGACCAATTAAGACTCCTCACCCTGCTCTGTCCCTACCTAAATGAAGGAGCCTCAGAATGTTAGTACATGCATTGATGATATCCAGGAATGACCACTGTAATGCTCTCTACATGGGGCTTCTATTGAGATCGGTCTGGAGATTGCAGTGGGTGTAGAATGCAGCCTCCAGGCTTGTGGCAGGTGTGAGCAGATCTGATCTAATCTCCCCTGTCCTGACTTGCTTGCACTAGTTATTGGTTGTGTCTCAGATCAAGTTCAAGGCCTTGATGCTTACTCATAGAGCCCTTCATGGTTTGGGGCCACATTACCTGTCAGAGCATCTCTCTCCAAGGTAATCATCCCATGCCACCAGATCCTCCCAGGCAATGCTCTTCCAGGTGGCCATGCCAAAGGAGGCCAGAAAATCTTCGACAGGAAGTCAAACCTTCTTGGCAGTGCCACCAATGCTCTGGTATCACCTCCCTTGTGGAGCTATGCCTCGCCCCCTCCCTCCCGAATTTTAGGAGGCTGCTGAGGCAGCCCCTCTTGAGCTTTCATGCCCCACACTGTTCTGAAACACTGCATCATCAGGACCTAACATGGGCCTATATTAGCTTCCTGTTGATTGGTTTTATATTTTATTTGATTGAGGTATTCCTTGTTTTATATGTACAGTACATCACCCAGAATATTGCTGTGCACTAATGTATAGATAGATAGATAGACAGACAGACAGACAGATTTTTTTCTCTTTTATTTATAGGCCACGTTTCTCCTGATAAGGGGACCCAAGATGGCTCACACTATTAAAATAATAGAATTAAAAACATAATAAGTTAAACATTAAAAACAATTAAACTATATGCTAATTAAAGTACAATTGAATAATTAAAAGTAAGTAAACATTAAAAACTATCTTAACTTTAAAAAGGCATTCAGGGACACAGTCATGCTTGTTAAAAGTCTGTCTGAAAAGATGGGCCTTCAGCTGTCAGCAGAAGTGAGGCAGGGTGAGGAATCAAACTCCCAAACTCTACCTAAACCACTGAGCTTATCCAACAATTTCATGTCATATACACATGCCTTGCTTTGACTGCCATCAACTATTTGCATGTTTTGCCCACAGATCGACAAGTAAGTCATAGCTGTTTAAACAGACAGAGGAAGAGCTACTGCAGGACTAGTTGCATTTACATTTAGTGGCATCTGCCAAGTTGAGGAGCTTCTGTGATGATGCAGTCTGTCTAAATAAACTGCAGTTGCATAAAGAGTAATGAGTCTTAAGTTCTTGCACAGCATTTATTTGTCAATGAAAACATCTTCTGTATGTGTTCTCAGACATGAGTAATGCAATCTGGATTTTATGGTATCTTTTGGTTCAGACTAATGTTCTGTTTCTCTTGAAAAAAATTTATGTCCTTCACAAAAGGCCACTAGTATGTATGGAGTTATTTTTACTGGAGAAAACACAGCATTTGGATTGTGATACTGATCTTTAACTGGGAACACTACAAGAAGTTCCTTCTGCCATACTTCAGTAGAAGCAGTTTCATTGCTCACATTAGAGAAGAAAGTGTCAAATGTATTAACTGTAGGCTTCTCAGTATAGGCTTCTTATCAGATTGTTGCTAAGGAAGCTTAATTATGAGTTTGTGTAATATCTGAGATGACAAACTGTGGCTTGCTGTTGAAAAAAAACATGATTTGGAGTGGGTCTACAAACCTTGGTTTATACTGTACTTGGGTTAGTTTGGATGTTAATCAGTACCCCCAGAACTGATCATTATATAGAGGGAAGCCCGAGATCATTTGATTACAAATGTGCTGCATCCATCTATGTCATATCCATACATCTACACAGGGAACATGTGGGACACTTACATGTGCACATTAAAAGAACAGTGCTGACTTACTCAATAAAATCTGGTAAATAGCTACAGTATGTGATTTCATCTTGTTTAAGTAACGGTTACACATTCTGCCAAGTGAAAAGCAGGACTAGTAAGAGCAGATTGGCAGCTGCATGACTAAGGATGCCAAGCAAGCTAGTTTTATCTTCTATGAAATAATCAGGTTTGATATGTTGTGATCTAGTGCCCTAAAAACCATACTTAATGCCATCATGATGCCTACGTCAGCTCCTTCACCCCGAACTAATGGAATGTGCTGCTAAGTGTACAGAATATGTAAGCAGACAAAGTCATGGTTGCCATGCCATGGCTGCTTAAAGTGTGGTTTGGATGCCTGACTGTGCTTACCACAAACTATAGTTTTAGTGTAATTTCTATTGGAAATAGAGCCACAGGCTTGGAGCTTGAACCTTACTTTCAAAAAGGAACTTGTTGAATAACTTATTACTTGGCTTGAGCATCAGACTATTGTTGTTATTATTATTACTAAAGTCACAGAAAGTAATTTGCTGTGTTGCTCACTATGAACATTTAGTGTTCCCATGGCACCACTGAAAAAAATGCAAAAACATGCTCACAATTTCCCCCAAGAAAATCTCTCAAACACTGTCCCCACAGTTCTGGAGAGATACAGGAAGGCAAGGGTTCTGTTGTGTTTGGCATCCTGAACAGTCCCTATAAATCATCATCATCATCTTAGAACTGCAGAGCTGAAAGGGAGCCTGTAGATCATCAAGTCCAGCTCCTGTCAAGGTGGCACAGTGGGAAATCAAACTCTGCAGCCAGATGCCTAAACTAGTGAACTATCCAATCTCTGCCTGGATCAATTCCTTCCCTGTCTTCATCCTCTTAGACTGGCTTTGCTGTTAATTGCCCAATCACTTGCTCTCACTCCCCCTTCTTATCTTACTGCCTGTCTCACTTCCTCCACAAAACTTTGTCCATAAGGACAGCAAACAAACCAGCAACACAAAATGAACCTCCCCCTTTTGATGCTTCCTCCTTCCCTTTCCTATTGCTCAAACCAAACACACACCCCATGACCAGAAAGAGGCACATCACCCTGTTCTTGTTCCATTGAAAAATGGTGAATTACAGCCTTGACAGATACAAGCAAACAAGTGATTTTGTTCAAGTAACTCATTACAAAGATAACTTGTTAGAAAAATGTTCTGCACAGACTTTGATTTAACACCTCAAGTAAGTGGCCAGGATAATTCCTTCAGTGTAAATTACAGCCGTGACCTGCTGCAAGTTTATAAGTTGACACAAGTATTTGCTATTACCTGCAAGGTAACTTGGTTTGTCTACATGGCCTCCTTATTTTGTGTCAGTTTCTTGCTGAAATTTATTTCATTGGAATGATGCTGGTGTAAATAGGCAGTGGGATTACAGCAACGAAATACACAGAGCATGGGAAAGGGAATTAAAATATTCCATCAAAATCACAGTAGAAATTGCTCCTTTTTGAGGACTAATAAAAACTCATAGGCTGATTTAAAATAAATATCGTTTGTGAGCTCTATTAGATCAATACATTTGGGGTTTTTTTTGCAAGGAACAAAGCTTAGTTTATTAATATGCTATTTCTTCCACAAGGAACTATGAGTAAGGTAACACACAATAAAGGTCAAAATATCAAAATTCATTACATTTGAAAAAAAGTATTTAATAAACCATAACATAATGAGGTGAAACAATTAAACATAGAATAAACTCAAAATTGTAATGAAATAATCAAGACTTAATATATAGGTATTAGATATGGTGTGTGTGTTGGGGGGGACACACAACAAGCAACCAAGAAGCTAACCTCAGTGCTATTTCCAAGGAGTCACAACAGCCTGGCTAAAACACATTTCAGAAAGCGGCATCTCACCAGGGCAGAGGGCTTACTCACAACTGGCTCTCCATTCTTTCTTCTAGAGATGGAAAAACAAATACTGCAGAGCAGCAAGGATGACAAGTTAGCAAGCCTTCCCTAGCCTTCCTGTGACTAGTGTTGGTCTTGAACAATCTGCTAGTTTTCCTTCTTAAGGCATTTGTTTTAGTATGGCTGGTTTCTCCTCAAAGCAGTCTAGTCTCAGATATCATACACTTCGTTTCTGTTTAGCAGAAAACACTGTTTTAGCTTTAAGATACATTGCACTTGGGCTTTGAAAGTCCATACTGTTCTTAATGGGACATTACAACCGAAATAGATTTTTTGCTGCTTTGTCTGAACTTCATTTTGGGTGCCTGTCTTTACACAGGAACAAGCTGCTTAACAAGGCCCAACAAGTTAAAAAGAAATCAACCATTAGAAACAGTAAAACAAGAGAACAAAGTGCATAAGCAGGACTTTCGGGCAAATCTAACGGGTCTTTGTAAAGGTGCTCTGTCTCAGTTGCTCAGATGCCATTCAAAAAGAGGCGGAATCTTTTAGTGGAGCTGAGCTATGATTCGTTGACTTCACAAAACTTTTTCCTCCTTTAATCCCAGCCCCCTCTTTTTCTTCTTCTGAGAAGTTGACTTTGCTGCTTCTCAGACACGCACGTCATCTGTAATCTCCAGAGATTCAGCCCGATACCATGAGCTCCGAAGCAGATGAGTCTAAAGAAGGTACGGCTTTTAAAAAAGATTTTTTCCGAAAAAAGAAAAGAAAAAGGTTGCGGGGCTGCTTTATAGGAGAGGAAAATAAAGCTGCTTCTGGCAGCAACGTGAGATGATGAATTGAGATTTGTGCTGGCTGTGTTAAAACTGTTCACAGGGGAGGGGGAAAAGGAAAGGCATCTGAAGGCTGCTGTTCAGATTTCACAGAAATGCTGCAGCTGAAACCTTGACGCCAAGGATGGTTTGTTCTTTGTGCAAGGATAAGTAAAAACTGTTCACAGTATCAGTAACGTGGAAGGGCTGGGTGCCAGGGTATCCATAAGCAAGGAGGGCTTGAAAGAGGAAGATGCGTGTTTTAAAAAAAATTAGATGCAGTGTTCCTTTTCTAAAAGGAAGTTGTGCAATTCAGAGAACTGAAAGAGCGTTATTATTATTTTTTTGGAAGACGGTTTCTTGGCACTAACTTTTTTGTTCCAGTGGGGGTGCATTGTGCTTGATGTATTTGTGTTTAAAGCAGTAGTATTCATACGAAAACAAGCCTTGTTGAAATGGAAAACTATTCATTTCCTCACCTAGGTGAAGCACATGGAAAGAGCTGGAAAGGCTATATGGAAAACTCAGTGGTAAATCTGGAGGGCAGAGGAGGAAGCTGTCTCGTTTAGGATAGGAAGAAACAACTTTCTGAAATTTTAGTCGAAAAGGCTACTTCTACGGAGGCATAGAAAATGGATGGGGGAAAATTTTAAAGCCTGGCATTTCCTGCCCTGTTAAAATGAGAGATAAACTTGAATTGAATAAATGGCTGGCGTAAGTTAGATCAGTCAGATCACCGGTTTGGTAACGAACTAGGACAGTTATCCAAAATGCTGCAGAAAACTTCTTTGTGGATGTTTTTTTTTTTTAGTATAGATCTTATCCTTCTTATGTGAGTTGCAGGAGTGTGTGTTCTTGAGAAAAAACATAGCTTGACTAAATAAAAATTCAGTGAATGAAGTGTAACTATGTAGTGAACCCATAGACAACAAATTGATTGTCATACTGAGAGCTTCTTATGCTATCCTTTCCTCATCAAACAAGGAGTAAATGTGAATCCCAAAGAACAACTGCAGGCTGCACTTTCCTATGGCAACTCCTGTGTACAGCATTCCTCTGGCAGCATGTTCATTCCACCCCTTTTGTATAATAGATGAGTAAACAAGCAACATGCATGCCATGACATGATAGGGCTAAACGAAGAGCTTTTAAAAAATGGCTTTAATTTGATGGTACAGGTTCTGTTGTTTGAGATGAAATTCTAGATTGTCTCTGTTAAGGGGAGACTACTTCTGTTGAAAGAAATCTTGGGATACCAATGGTGTGCTTCTGTTTTTGCACAGTAGAATTTTACAGGGGGCAGAATATAGTTTCTTTTACAGCAATGCAGGAAAATAACAGTATATATTTTTGCATCACACCAAAAACTATGCTTATATTGCAACTGAGTATATTTTTCTTCTTTAAAAAAAAGTAAGATCTGGATTGTGGTGTTCCATTAACCATGAAGAGGTAACTTTGTGAGATGAAAATAAAAAATATAATTTAAAAAGAGGGAAATGGTAAAACCAGACAATATATTTATTGTATTAAGAGATTCATCCAGAAATTCAATTCAATGTTTGCATTAATCTATTGTAAGGAGCTTTTACAGATCGGATAGTAATTTCTTTGAGCCTGATGATGATATTTGGATGCTGGGCTCCTAAGGAAAGTTGTTTTGTGAGAACCACTCTTTTTAACTTGCAAAGCCATTGTAGAAATGTTTATTTAGAAATTACTCCCCTCCCCGCTAAGTGGGACTTACTTCCAGGTAAATATATATGAATGTTCAGCCTTGAGCTACACTGCTGTCTTAGTAAGAATGATTTATTTAAAATATTTCTATGCCGCCTTTCTCCCAAAAGGACCCAAGGCAGCTTACATCACTAAAACAATATTTAAAAGCTAAAGCAGTAAGTATACACATATTAAAAAAGAATTAAACAAGTACTATATTAAAATGGCAACTAAGGTCAATATTAAAACACATTTAAAACAACAGAGCAAAACAATCTATTTAAACCCCCTCTCAGACCAGCAGTCATTAAGGAAAAGCCTGCCTGAAGAGAAAGGTCTTTGCCTGCCTGTGGAAGGACAGCAAAGATGGGGCCAGCCTAGCTTTCCGTGGGAGGGAGTTCCAGAGTCTGGGAGCAGCGACAGAGAAGGCCCTCTCCCGTGTCCCCACCAAGCGCACCTGTGAGGGTGGTGGGACTGAGAGAAAGGCCTCCCCTGAATATCTTAATGCCCAGGCAGGCTCATAGAGGGAGATGCGGACTTTTAGATAGCTTGGACCCAAGCTATCTAAAAGGACTTTGTTGGTTAAAACCAGCACTTTGAATTGTGCTCGGAAACAGATCGTCAGCCAGTGGAGCTGTTGTAACAGGGGTGTTGTATGTTCCCTGTAATCAGCCCCAGTTAATAAACTTGCTGTGGAATTTTGGACCCTTTGGAGTTTCCGAACACTTTCCAAAGGCTGCCCCACGTCGAGTGTGTTACGGTAATGCAACCAACATATAACTCTAGGGCATGTGTCACCGTGGCCTCTCAAGAAACGGGCGCAGCTGGTGCACTCGTTTTAACTGCAAAGGCACTCCTGGCCACCGCTGAAACCTGGGCATCCAGGTTCAGAGGTGAATCCAGGAGCACCCACAAGCTGCATACCTGTGTTTTCAGAGGGATTGGAACCCCATCCAGCACAGGTTGCAACCCTACTACTTGATCTGCTTTTTTCACTGACTAGGATCACCTTTGTCTTGCCTGGGTTAAGTTTCAGTTTATTCACCCTCATCCAGTCCATTACTGACACCAGACACTGATTTAGAACCGAGACAGCTTCCTTGGATTTAGATGGAAAGGAGATAGAGTTGGGGGTCATCAGCATACTGGTTGTCACCAAACCCCAGAACTCCGGACAACCTCTCCCAGTGGTTTCATGTAGATATTAAATAGCATAATAATGACACTCTTCTAAGTACAGCCGTCATTGCTTGCTGTCTTTTGTAGTCTGTAAACAATTTCTATTTAAACAGGTCTCCGGTTAACCATTGCTGTTGTTCTTGATTCTGTTTTGGTCACTCCATTGTTCTGTGTATTTAAAGTAAGCTGTATTAAACAGGTTGTCTTAAAATTGGCTGCATCATAATGTTGTATTTTAAATGTCTTGCAGGATGCCTGAGAACACCTGATGTAGGCAGGATATAAATTTTTAAAAATTAAAGTATCTAAATTTATCACCAATATAGTGTGAAAGAGGAAACTATGGCTCTTACCTTGTGTGTTAATGAGAAAATGTGGTCAGTGATGTCTTCAACAACTTTGCAGCTTGTATATTGCTTGTCCTAATGCTTTCTGTAATTGTCTGAAGAAAATAGTGCCTATATTGGCTTTTTAATAACTGAGTCAATATACACTGCAGTGTGTATGCTACTACGACCTTATAATTGAATTCTAGACCACAATGTATGGTATCCTAGATCAATAAATATGTTTTTAAAAAAATATATTTTGCATTAAATTGTAGTTTACAGACTATTTATAGAAGCCTGTCTTGGACAAATATACAGCCCAAGACAAAATGTATCCTCAAATCTGTTGCAAAGTTTTGAATTTCTAGTAAAAATCTCATTTTGTACACAATAGAATTACAGAGAGCTACAGCAGAGAATAGCTACAAGTTCCCAAAGTCCACCCCTTTCTCATTAACTGACACATAAAATGTCAGTAACTCAAGGTAAGATATTTGTAGAAGAAAGAATAAAAATATTTGATATTACAACATTTGCTTGATATTTGCTCCACGCAACCAACTGAACAAATTAACAACAAACCCTCCCCCAAACAACTGACTGCTTTAAACCAATTAAAGAGGGAAAATAAACTCTCAGCAGAGAGGCAGAGCTCTCTCTGAATTCAAAGGTTGGAAGGAACAATTGATTAGTGCTGGATAGATATACAGTCACTTCAGCCCATAAAAGTCCCTTCCAGTCACACAAACTACAGACAGGATGGAAGGCTGCAAACAAAACTCTCAACAAAATCTTTGTTACAACATGCAGAGGGTGGGCTATAAAGAGAAAATTGAATCCTGCTTTAAGTAATTTCTTTCTAGTGGACTTACAACTGTGAGAGTCTGCCTTCTCTTCATTTTAATAGTAGTACTGCTTCTTGTGCAACACTTTGGGGCTACAGCACAGTTGGGCAGAATTTATAATTAAGACACAGCAGTTGCTTCCTTAGCCGAATCAGTAAGGTTGAAAAGGTTGGGGCATGCTCAGGCTGCAATTCTGTATATAAGTATGTTTTCTCAGACTTCTCTTGTGAGTAGACAGTTGAAACTGTGATGTAAATCCCTTATCCCAAATAATGAATTGCTTTATCGCAATGCAGTATATGCGAGTTTAACTACTTTAGGCTTGTAGCCTCTCTTGCTCTGTCATGATGTACTTCTGGATAATCAGGCCTTCAAGTCAATTCTGACTTCTGGTGATCCTTTTGAGGGTTTTCCAGGTAAGGGAGTACTCAAAAGTGGTTTACCAGTCCCTTCTTCTGAGGGCACCCTGGGACTGTGCATGCTGGCTCTTCTGAAATGCACACTAGGGAACTGATCTCCCAAGCTCTGACTCCTTAGCCAGATTCCTAAACCATTGAGATAGCTCAGTAAGTTGGGTATCTGGCTGTGAAATCACCAGTTGGGAATTGGATTCTCTGCTGTGCACCTTAGAGGAACAAGCCTATGTGGCCTTGGGCAAGCTGCACAGTCCCAGGGTGCCCCCAGAAGAAGGGAGTGGTAAACCATTTCTGAGTACTCTTTCCCTGAAAAGGGTCACCAGAAGTCAGAATTGATTTGGCACTTCAGGATAAGCAGTGAATTAACACACAAAAGCACACACATGTTCAAGCAGCGTAGACTGAAATACTAGATTCCTTTGGTTGAGTGAAAGTAATTATTTGTTATTATTTGGTCTTACAGTAGACTCATGAGCTGCTAAATACCCTTGTTTCTGGCAGGTGCAAAAATGGATTTTCATTGCTCTTTGGATCTATCATTTATAAAATTACTCATTAGGATGGAAATTTTAAATGAAATTAATACACTGGTAAAGACAGTGTTTTTTGCTGATGCTGCAAGGCCTTTATTTTCACTGCTATCAAAAAGCTCTCTGCAACATGCATGTAATGAAGAGATAACTGCAGGCATTGTGATTTCAGCACAAAATCAAGTTTGTGCTCCCCATGACTAATACATCCCCCACTTTACAGATTGTATCACCATAATATTGTGAAATCCCATTGGCTGTGTGTAATCTTTAATATTTGCTGTAGAATCTAATCAGTGATAGAATGCATCCGTTGATAACGTAATCAGTGTTTTAGGCTCCAGTACTTAGTAAGAACTGATTGGTAGTACTTCCAGATATGCATAGTGTGGTGTAGTGCAGTGGTCCCCAACCTTGGGCCTCCAGATGTTCTTGAGACCACCTCTGCTGGCCAGGATTTCTGGGAGTTGAAGTCCAAGAACATCTGGAGGCCCAAGGTTGGGGACCACTGGTGTAGTGGATAACATGATGGACTAGGACTCTGGAAAACAGAGTTCAAATCCCTGTTCAACCATGGAAACTCATTGAGGGAGTGGAACTGGTTAAAACAATCTAAATATCTCACCATGAAAGCTCTATTAGGGTCACTATAAGTTGGTTCCAACTTAACAGCACAGAACACACACACACAGAGTACTATAACATTGTTCTCTCTAATAATACTGCTTAACCCCAAGGCTGTACTGTAGCACCATTTTAAATTGCTTAAGTAATGGAAGATAATGTAGTCCCTCCCCTGTGTAGTGTGTTTTCCCTCTACCAGTTCAGCATCTCATTGCCACTGATACCAAGTGAAAGGGTTTAAAACTGGCTTCAGGCCCAGGTATAACAGGAGCCCAGGACAGCAGGAACTATGCAAAGTATGTCAGTGATTATGTAATAATTAACTGGCTAAGGCTGGTGGAGAAAATGCATGTTTCACAAGGGCAGGATTGGGAGGGTTCATGTGGAACACTTTTTAAGTTCTATGGGACTATTTGTTTACTTAGAAATCAGTTGATGAACCTTGCAAACACAATTTCACAAAAATGAGTCTCTTCTTATTCACAGTTATGTAACAGACAACATGAGCAATTATAACAGAAAAATGCTACAATTTGTGCACCAAGTTCTTGGCAGCAGCACCAATACAGAAGTTGCTTGTGGAATTGCAAAGTTCAAGTGTCCCTTTGAATTTCAAATTCAGACAAAAATCCAAGACATCTTCCTCAAGTGGGTTGTGTATCCATAACATAAAAGAATCAGCTCTATGTACAGAGTCTTCAAAATCCTAGAATAAAATATCAGTTCAGTTGTATATACATGAATTCACTATGTGGATTCACCCCTCTAACACAAACATATAGGAATTATACCTAGACCAAGTTGGCAAGGGCCTTAGCAGTCTAAGTGGCTAAGCAGCCCTGGCCTCTTCTGCTCTCCTGCTCTTACTGATTCAAATGTCTTACAACCTCACTCTTTCTTAGTCCCACCCTTTTGTACTGAACCAATATTTCATAGGGGTTACACATGCACACTGAGCTCCTGCATTTCATTTCTCTTAAACACAGCATGCATATCTTATGGGCTGGTAAACATCACCTGCTTGTTTCCAAGATAAGCTAAAATTAATACAAGTACACTTTTTGCGGGGTCAACTATGTTAGATAACATATGATAAGATTTGGTGATTTGAGCAAGTAGTTTTTGAAAGGGGGTAAACATTAGCTGATGAATGTTGCATTTAAACTGGCTGCATATGTACCTTCTCAGTTCAGCTTTGCTCATTCTTAGTATAGGTTCAATGCTTATTTTAAAAAGCCAAAAACATTTTGGAATGAGTTTTAGAGTCCGGCAGATTGTTACCCTTAATACAATTTTTTAAAGATATATCTACCTTACAGGTTTTAGTTTCAATGTCTCTATTCATAAATGCAGTTGCTTTCTACATATCTTTCTACAATTACATTGGCTTTGATCTTTGCTTTCACCTCAGAGGTAAACAGTGTTCCTCCTTGCCCTTTCTCTATGCCTTCCACGTGGTCTGAGTGTTGGGGGTTTCTCTGCATGAGAATGGCATATATATCATGGATTTCTAAAGCAGAATGGGAAATCCCTGAAAATCTCCCTCTTGCAGCATAACATCTTTGGACCGTAGCTGTTAATTGTCCCTGTACAATAATGTGGCTTATGATTATTTCTGAAAGTAATACAGATCATTCTAAAGATTATGGTTATGTTATGTCTGGAGAAAAAGCACATATTTGAAAGGAATACTTCACCTTTAGAAAAACAACACAGGAGAAGTTTCAGTATTTTCACAGTTCAATATTTATTATTCTGGCTAAAATCCTGTTGGCATAACTGCTTGCATGACCTCGTATGTTCTCCTATTTAGAATGCCTGGCCTCAAACGCACCCTATCATCAATGTCTGTCATAACTATTTTACATAGAAAATAACATGATAACTTAATGGCTGAAATCCTGTTGGCATGACTGTGCCTGCAGAAAGCTGATGATATCATCATCAGGAGGCGATTTTGGAAAATTAAACATTTCCTTGTTCTTTCCTATGACTCCCAAGGCCCTTTTAACATATGGGAGCTGTGGGAGCTGCAGTATGGAAGAAGGAAGCCTTTAGTTACTGAAAATCACCCCCTGCTGATGCCATCATCAGCCTTCTGCAGGCACAGTTATGCCAACAGAATTTCAGCTATTAAGTTATCATGTTGTTTTCTATGTAAAATAGTTATGACAGATATTAATGTGGTGTGTTTGAGGCCCGATATTCTAAATAAGAGAATAACAGGTCAGAAGTTACACTATTCTAAATAGTAAGTCAGAAACATGGCCACTTAGTTCCTGCTTTTGGTGGTAAAATGTCAAGATACAAATAAATAAATTTTGGAAAGCACTGTTCTGTACAGAAAACTACGTTTGTTCCCCTGGACAAATGTGAGCACTTGGTGTTTAAGCAAGCCATCTTCTTACTATCTTTACTTGTGTACAGGGTAGTGATCTCCAAATTTGGTTCCCCAGATGTTGTTGGCCTACAGTTTTCAGAATCCCTCACCGCTGACTATGTTAGCTCAGGCATTGGGGAGTTGATGCTCCAATAATTTGGGGATCCAAGTTTGGGAACCACTATTATTATTATTATTTACTTGATTTAGATACCGCTCATCTGACAGCCAGGGCCACTCTGGGCAGTTTACAACAGATAAACAAACAACAGAATAACAAAATAATACAATATCAATACAATTGGGGCATAAATCAAATATCATAAAGTGCAGTGAAAACAAATACAATACAATAAATTACAATTAAAAGTATAAAATATAAAAGACAAGAGGCATGTCAGTGTGATGGATGATATTTTAGCAAACACTGTTGTATCATACAGTTGTTTGTTCAGGGAAGGCCTGCTTAAATAGCCAGGTTTTTAACAGCTTCCTAAATGTGCCCAGTGAAGGGGCCAGGTGGACTTTGGGCAGGAGAGAGTTCCATATTTGTGGGGCTACCGCCAAGAAGGCCCAATATCTAGTAGTTGTTTTCCGGGCCTCTCTTCGGGTCAGATGTAGAGAGAACCATACACCCATCCTTAATTTCCTGGCTGCTTCCTAGGATAATAGACGTTGCAGTACCAAACATCTGCTGCATGTATAATCAGTAACCTATTGAATATAATCAATAGACGATTGATTATATTTAAGATTAGATGTAAATAGGGTGTTATAAAAACCATCTAAGGTATGCTGCTGCTTATAATACTACTTTTTGAAGCTGAATGTTGTCACAGCTATCTTGGCTTTGGAGGCAGCTGCTCTAATAGTGATGTTTAGTTGCATCCAGTCTCTAGGGGTTTTCAGCCAAGAGGTTCTTTTCTTTCTTACATCTCCCTGTGTTTATTTTACATTGAATGATCCTTTGTAACAATCTGTAGTTTTAATTTCTCCTTACATGAGGAATAGCTTTCTGAATTGTGTACAGTATTTTGTGTCTTCTTGATTGTTATTCATTTTGCATTAGTTACTCCTACACTGAACAGAACATTTTCCAGAATTTAAACTTATAAAGATTCTAAAGACAGAAAATTTTAAAATCAGTTCTTCTAATTTAAATAACAGACCTTTTATCAGAATAGAAGCATGTTTTGCAGTACTGAGTTAAGCAGGACTTTCACAGTATAATGTGGGCAGAAAGTGCTGCTGTTGGTTATATGTATATTTACAATTTGGAGGCAAACATGTTAAAAAAATCTCTTCTTAATTTATGACATGAAGTAAATACAGTAGGACCCCCCTATCCGCAGGAGATAGGTTCCAAACTCCCGCTGCTGAAAAACAGAGATTATTATAGCAAAGATTATTTTAATGGCGAGCATTACACATAGCATGGTCTCTGTCTCCCTCTAGTGGCCAGGTCTTGTAACTTCATATTTAGAAATTTATATTTCTAGAATTTTTGTTTTAATATTTTTAGTATTTTCAGTATTTTCAGACCATGGATAAATGAATCATAATCTGACCCCATGGATATAGGTGTGTGTGTCCTACTGTGATGGTTAAACATAAACATATTTTTTTGTGTGCATATGACTACTCAACATCAATTATCTACCATTTGCTTCACCACAAAGTTTCATATAAGTGATAGTTTCCATCTTTTACAACAGGCTGTTAATATTTACACTGGCTAGGTAGCTCAGTGGTTTACGTATCTGGCTGTGGAGCCAAGGGTTGGGAGTTCCATTCCCCACTGTGCCTCCTGTGCATAGAGCCAGCCTGTGTGGTCTTGGGCAAGTTACGTAGTTCCAAGGTGCCCCCAGAAGGGAATGATAAACCACATCTGAGTATTCTGTACCTGGAAATCCTGAAAAGGGTCCCCATAAGTCAGAATTGACTTGAGAGCACATGATTATTAATATCTACATATTTAGAGATTTCTATGTGCCGTTATCAGATTTCTTCAGTAGATAGTGGTTGTAAATGTAGAAAAGTTTCTTTCATAGAGCAGATAGCTTGTCTCAGTCACAAAATAAATAAAACACAAAATAAATAAAATATTTTCAGAAAAATGCAGCGTAAAATGATTGTATATAAAACAGAAAAAGAGCCATACAAGGTTAATGTGGATTCACCTGCTTACAATGCACTACCTTTAGTGGCCCCCACAGCACATTTAGACATGCAAAACTTTGATAAAATGTTGTGGTTCTTTGAAAATACAATTTGATCTTTTTATTCCACATCCTGAGTAAGAAGCATTCCTCAGCTGTGTTTCGTTTATCAATGTGGGAACAAACCTTTGTGAGCCTGAAGCTTATATGCAACCTTCTTCCCCTCTGTTTCGACACAACCATATGGAAGAGAAACTTCTACTTCTGTTTTTGTATAAGAACAGGATTATTTATTTATTTATGCTTTTTTTCCCAGACCAGACCTGGACATACTATAGTTATGTGGTTTACTGAAAGAACTCATCTTCAAAGTTTGATATATGAAACTGTTCTGTTTCAGTAAAATAGATAGTTAAGGTTAAGGGTGAGAACTATTGTTTTGTGAAGCCAAGAATAAGCATCTCAGCCGGGGTCATATGAACTCTTCTTAAATGAAATAACTGATCTCATCTTATTATTTTTCACATCCTACCAGTGAGGATATTGTTGCTGATTTTGGTTAAAGATACGTGCTTCTGTGTGTGTATGTGTAATGGAAATAATGATGAGGAAATGAATCCTGTGCTTGAAAGCTGGTTTCTTTTGAACACCATTAAAAACTAATGAGGTCTGATGACTGAAAAAGCTTTATATGTGAATTGAATCGACACTTAGAGATATCTCCTTGAAGCATAAGCTTGGTTTTGAGTACAATACAGTTTGGAAGTTGGAGAACTGCAAAAATGTCTATTCTGCTAATGTACACATTAAATGTGATATGTCTTGGTGCATAAGAATACACACACACACAAATACAAAAATACAAAATACTTACTATACAATCTAAACTACCATGCACCCATACCCACGGGACCCCTTGGAGCAATACTTTTAATACGAACTTCCTTTCCAAAATTGTATTGATTGTTGTTTAGAGGCTTTCCCCTTACCTTTCACTAATACAAATTCAACAAATCTACCCCAAATAGCATAAAAAATATTTGAACTTATTTCCCCTCTTTTCATCTTAAGTTCAGTAGTCAATTTATCATTTAATGCAATGCCCCATACTTCATTATACCAATCTTCTAATTTAATATCATTTTTATCTTTCCAAAATCTAGCTATTAATATTCTAGCACTTGTCATAAAATTGGAAATCAATTCCTTCGAACAATAATCAAGTTCTATCTTATCAAAAATTGACAACAAAGCAATTTTAGAATTGAATTCAATATCTTTTCCAAATATATCACATATTTCCTTAAAAATCAATTTCCAAAATTTCTGAATCCATTTATACTCCCACCACATATGATAATACGTGCCAATTTCTTCATCACATTTCCAACAAGCTTTAGAATAATCTGAATTTATTATATTCAATTTATACCACCTTAAACTGATTTTTTTAAAAAAATTCCTTTATTCTTACTGACATTGATCTTCAAACTCTCGTCCTCCAAATTTTTATCCAGTCCTCTATTTTAATTTCTGTCTTTAAATCATTTTCCAAAATTGATTTCAAGCCTTCTGTTTCTGTCTCTTTTTCCTCTTGTTCCAAAATTAGGTTATAAATTCTACTTACTACTCCCTTCGTCAAAGCATCTTTCTGCATGTCTTCATGTGATGATAGAAATTGTTCATAGTTAGTACATTCTCTACATTTGCCATTAGTTTTCAGCCATTCATTTGTCCAACTATCTAATTGGATATAATTATACCATGGGACATGGTGGCGCTGTGGGTTAAACCGCAGAAGCCTCTGTGCTGCAAGGTCAGAAGACCAGCCGTCATAAGATCGAATCCACGCGACGGAGTGAGCTCCCGTCGCTTGTCCCAGCTCCTGCCAACCTAGAAGTTCGAAAGCATGCAAATGCAAGTAGATAAATAGGTACCACCACGGTGGGAAGGTAACGGCGTTCCGTGTCTAGTCGCGCTGGCCACGTGACCACGGAAACTGTCTACGGGCAAACACTGGCTCTACGGCTTGGAAACGGGGATGAGCACCACGCTCTAGAGTCGGACATGACTGGACTAAATGTCAAGGGGAACCTTTACCTTTTATACCATGATAATTTATTAGTTTGAAGTTTAACTATAATCTGATCCTTCGATCTCATTTTAATCATCCAATCCTTCAATCTGGCAACTTTTTTGGCCTTAAACAAATCAGCTAAACCCTTCAAGTTTGCTGGGAAATTTTCTATTTCAGTCACTAATTTTAATGGTGAAGTAAAAGGACATAACTTCCTTTTATGTCTATTCCAAACATTTAACATGTTTCAGCATGCAGAACTTGGTGAAACATGTTAAAGCTTTATCTCTTGTCCAAGCAGGAGTTTTAGCAGCCTTATCTTTCCTCTTTGACATAGAGAAGAATAATTAGGAGTGAATATTGTTGTTGCGAGCTTTTCATTAGAAGCAGGGCTCTAAAGAAACTCTATTTCACTTTTGCAAACAGTTCCACAGTAACTTCAAGGGCTACTTAATAGTTTACTGTTGTTTGCTTTCTTCACTTCTTCACTGAATGTGTTGCTTGGTTCAGGAAGATTTGGGGATACAAAACAAGTAGAATAGGAAACCAGTTAAGCTTCCCTACTGAATAGGGCTTGTTCTACTGATTTCCTCTTAAGTAGTCAGAGAGTATAATAGGAAAGAAAGGCACTACTATCTGCATTGTGTTGATGGGAAGAAGAAAAGTTGCACTTGTCATTAGGCTCTGTCAAAATACAACCTTCCCCATGCTGAGTTGTCGGCCTGGAACTTACTCTGCCTGTCTGGAAAGGATTGTCTTGTATTTTGAGAATTGTGCTTCTTCTAGTAGACCTTCCTGTGCACGGTGCTTGAAGTTACAGCCTCTCTGGTCATAACTTTATAGAAACTCTCTAAAATTTTGTTACTTATTTTGTTACTTTTTAAAAAAATATTTTTACCTCACCTTTCTCCTCAAAAGGACCCAAAGCAGCTCAGATTCTCAGATTCCATTGTGTGGACATAGAATAAGGACTCTGTGCGTACAAGAGAATTTCAGCAGTAACAATTTATAATGCTTGTTTGTACATTAAAATAGAAGACTAAGATCTACTTCAGTTTTTAAAAACTCTCCTTAAAGCTTCCTGTTCCTCAAGATGAGGAAATAATCTGAGAGCTAATTCATGCAAACTGTCTTTCTATTTTCTCCCCCTAGAGGGAGAAAGATCATGAAAGGCAGGGGTCCCCAACCCCCAGTCCGTGGCCCAGTGCCGGTCCGTGGCCTTGGCCGGACCGGGCCGCGGAGACAGATCTCCTGCCCCCCCCCCCGGCATGCCCACCCACACAGCCCCTTTGCACGTGTGCACGTAAGTGCCCCAGGAGCGCCCCTGCCCCTTTGCGCATGAGTGTGTGCGTGTGCTGCGCAAGTGCCCCTGCCCCTTCGTGCATGTGCATGAGTGCCCGTGCAAGCAAGCACTGCCCCTTCACACGTCCCCCCCCCCCAACCAGTCCGCAGTGTCAAAAAGGTTGGGGACCTTACTCCCTCTCGCCAACAAAACTGGGGTAGAACTGGCACCCCAGTGGACAAGTTCCGTGAAGCCTTAGATTATCTATTTATTTATTTATTTATTTATTTATTTATTTATTTATTTATTTCATTTATACCCCGCCTATCTGATCAATTATGACCACTCTAGGCGGCTTACAACACACACTAAAAACAATAAACAAAAACATACACATAACATAACATAATTTTCCCAAAGATGGCAAGAAACAGAGTGTATTATAGTGAAAAAAGAAAGAAAGAAAAATAATAGGAGTTAACTGGAAAGGGGGAAGGCCTGCCCAAACATCCATGTTTTCAGTTGTTTCTTGAAAATACCCAGCGAGGGAGCTGCGCGAATCTCAGGAGGTAAGCTGTTCCAGAGGCGAGGAGCCACCGCCGAGAAGGCCCGGCTTCTTGTTTTTTCCTTCCGGGCCTCCCTCGGCGTCAGGCTCCTCAACCTCACCTCCTGATTCGCGCGAGTTACACGGGTAGAACTGGGTGGGAGTAAGCGTTCCGACAAGTATCGAGGCCCTAAACCGTTTAGGGCTTTAAACGTAAGCATCAAAACTTTGAAGTCAACGCGGAACCGAATGGGCAGCCAATGCAACGCGGCCAGAGTAGGGGAGATGTGATGGTGTCTTCTCACTCCACTTAGGAGTCTGGCTGCTGCATTCTGCACCACTTGGAGTTTCCGCGTCAGCCTCAAAGGTAGCCCCACGTAGAGCGCGTTACAGTGGTCTAATCTTGAGATTACGAGCGCATGGACCAAGGTGGTGAGCGCCCCCACACCGAGATAGGGTCGCAGCCGGGCTATCCGCCAGAGGTGAAAAAAGGCGGTGCGGACCACCGACGCCACCTGAGTCTCCATGGAGAGCGCCGGGTCCAGATGGATCCCCAGACTGCGAACCCCACTCTTTGCAGCCAGGGCCACCCCCCCAAACGAGAGGGAGTCGCCCAAGCCGCCAACAGTGGGGGCACCCACCCTCAAGACCTCCGTCTTGTCCGGGTTCAGCCTCAGCCCATTCTCCTGCATCCATTCCAGTACAGTCCCCAGGCAGCGCTGAAGGGACAGGACGGCATCACCTGCAGTTGGTGAAAAGGAGATGTAGAGCTGGGTGTCATCCGCATACTGATGACACGATGCCCCACATCCCCTGATGACCCCACCCAGCGGCCTCATGAAGATATTGAACAGCATTGGGGAGATAATCGACCCCTGTGGAACCCCACAATTGAGACTCCACGGGGCCGAGACACTCTCCCCAAGCTGTACTCTCTGGGGACGGTCCTCCAAGAAGGAACGGAGCCAGGCAAGCGCCAAGCCACCAATTCCCAGATCGGAGAGCCTCCCCAGGAGGATACCGTGGTCGACGGTATCAAAGGCCGCCGAGATGTCGAGAAGGACTAACAGAGAGATTTTTCCCCTGTCAGCCTCCCTCAATAGGTCATCATACAGGGCGACCAATACCGTCTCTGTTCCGTGGCGCGGCCTGAAGCCTGACTGAAACGGATCCAGGGCATCCGCTTCTTCCAAGAGAGCTTGAAGCTGGTCAGCCACCACCCTCTCCACCACTTTGCTCATGAAAGAGACATTGGCGACGGGCCTATAATTGCCAATTTCGTCCGCCGCCAAACTAGGTTTCTTTCTTATGGGCCTAATGAGTGTTTCCTTGAAGGCAGAAGGAAACCTGCCCTCAAGAAAAGACCCATTTATTATTACAGTGGCCCATTCTGTTGTTATCGGCCTGGCTGCTTTGATTAGCCAGGCCGGGCAAGGGTCAAGGGAGGAGGTGGTGGCTCGACAGCGATCAAGGACCTTGGCCACAGAATCGGGCGTGACAGGCTGAAAGGTGTCAAGAGTTACCGGGCAAGACGGAGCGCTGGACATCTCTGCTCGACTCACTGTGTTCAAAAAAGGAGAGAGGTCCCGGCGGATGGCCTCCACTTTAGATTTTAAAAAGGCTGCAAACTGGTCAGGTGAGAAACTAGGGGGAGGCCTATCACCCGGACCAGTTCCGGATAGGTCGCGCACTATACGGAATAACTCCGCCTGCTGGTTGGCCGCTTCGCTTATCCGGTTAGCGAAGTAAGTTCGACAAGCAGCCTTTACCTTAGACAGGTAAAGGTTAGTTGCAACCCTGACAGCTATCCAATTATAATCCGTCGGGTTCTTCCTCCACCTACGCTCTAGCCTTCTCCTATGTCGCTTCAGCCCTCGGAGCTCCTGGTTATACCAGGGCGCCGGGCGGGTTCTGCGATGGAGAGGGCGTTTAGGCGCGATCATGTCTACGGCCCTGGCGGCAGCCGTGGACCAGCTGTCAACCAGAGCGTCGACAGGAGCGCTAGCCAGGTCAGCCGTAACACCTCTCATGGCATCCTGGAATCCAACCGGATCCAGTAGCCTTCGAGGGCGGACCATAGAAATGGGTCCCTGCTCCCTGCGAGGGGGGAGAGCCACGGAGACATTACATTTTACCAGATGGTGATCTGACCATGACAAAGGGAGCGACACAATGTCGGTCACCACCAGACCACGCTCGCTCCAATTAGTGGAAAAGACCAAGTCCAACGTATGGCCACCCACATGTGTGGGGACGTTGACATGTTGGGACATGTTCAAGGAAGCCATGGTTTCCAGGAACTCAAGAGCTGGTCCAGTAACCTCTGCCTCCGCATGCACGTTGAAATCGCCCAAGACCAAGAGCCTCGGGGATCCCAACAATGCCGCGGAGACAAAGTCGGCCAGCTCCGGAAGGGAAGTGGCTGGGTTACAGGGAGCGCGATAACACAGCAAAATCCCAATTCCATCCCTAGTCCCAATCGACACGTGGAGTGCCTCTAGACCTGGCTTCACCTCAAAGGAGCGCCTAGTAACCTGTAAGCTGGATTTATAAACAATGGCTACTCCCCCCCCCCGCCCCTCCAGTCTACCCTGGTGCTGGACAGCATAACCGGGTGGACAGATGAGGGCCAGGGGAGGACCCCCCTCCCCACCGATCCACGTCTCGGTTATGCATGCCAGGTCTGCATCTTCCTCCAGGATAAGATCGTAAATTACCTGGGATTTATTAGACACAGACCTGATTAGCCTTCCCTTCATAGGAAACACTACAGTGGGCATTTGTCAGATGTGTACTGGGTTATGGTATGCACATTTGTTGGTGAACTGAAAGCTATTGTCATTATAACTTCTCTTTTGTATTCTGGAGATGAGAAGAGAAGGGATGAGAAACATAAAGCATGTTTTCAATCATCATATTTTTATGCTGAGACTAAAGTTGAAGTACCACTTGTTTCTTGTACTTGGATGATTGTATGCCAGGACATTCTGTAGTGTCAATAGCTAATGGTGAAATAATTATTAGGATGCAATGGGGATTGAATTAATTTGCTAAAATAGGCCCTCTTATTTATTTTCCTACTGTCTTGACTCCTTCCCGTCAGCTTCCATTCGGGTGAGTTCATTCTGTTGCCTATTTTGCATCAGTAATAACTGGAACATTCACTTACTATAGATATAGAGATGCAGTCGTACTGTGTGTCCCTAGCAGTTGTCCACTAGCTCTCTGCATGAACTAAGACTCTTGGATAACAGAATTTTAATTAGGAAGAACATTTAGATCCAGTGTTGTGGTTACAGAAGCATTTCCTTAGCAGCCATGCTGGCTGGGGATGATAGAAGTTACATTAAAGTCAGGGTGGATTTCATTTAAACAAATGGATTTAAATCACTACTCAGAAACAACATGTCCTATGCCCCATGCACTCCTTGTGCTAGAACCCTACTACTTATTTTTCACAACATAGAGATGCGGATTTTGTTTTCAGCAGGCTCATGATGTACACTTTAAAAAACAGTGATGCATTTTGAACAAAATTCAGATTAGTCTTCCACTTATATCAGAAAATGAATAATAATTTCAGATAGCAAAACAAAGTTAACTAAAACATATATTTGTAAAGGCACTGGAAGCTGAACAATCTCCATAGAATCACAGAATAATTGAGTTAGAAAGGGCCTACAAGGCCATCCAGTCCAACCCCCTGCTCAATACAGGAATCCAGATCAAAGCAGATCTGACAGATGGTTGTCCAATTTTCTTTTGAATGCCTCCAGCATTGGAGTGCTCACCACCTCCCGAAGTCATTGGTTCCATTGTCATACTGTTCTAACAGTTAAGAAGTCTGTCCTGACATTCAGCCTAAATCTGGCTTCCTGAAGCTTGAGCCCATTATTATGTGTCCTGAACTTCAGGATGACCGAGAACAGATCCTGCCCCTCCTCTGTATGACTACCTTTCAAGTATTTGAAAAGTGCTATCATATCTCCCCTCAATCTTCTTTTCTAAAGGCTAAACATGCCCAGTTCCTTTAGTCTTTTCTCACTGGGCTTTGTTTCTAGTCCCCTGATCATCCTTCTTCCTCCTCTGAATTTGTTCCAGTTTGTTGGCATCCTTCTTAAATGTGGTTTCCAGAATTGGACACAGTACTCTAGATGAAGCCTAACCAGGGCTGAATAGAGGGGGACTAGAACCTCACGGGATTTGGAGACTATACTTCTGTTAATGAATCCTTAAATCACATTTGCCTTTTTTGCAGCCACATCACACTGTTGGCTCATGTTTAGCTAGTGATCTACAACAATGCAAAGATCTTTCTATCTCATAGTACCCTGTTTCCCCCAAAATAAGACCTAACCTGAAAATAAGCCCTAGTATGATTTTTCAGGATTCTCGTAATATAAGCCCTACCCCAAAAATAAGCCCTAGTTAAGTGAAACCCCGCCCTCCACCATTGTGCAGAAACCAGAAGATAACATGACTGTATTTGAATAAATGTAGATTGTTGTACATGGAAAAAAATAAAACATCCCCTGAAAATAAGCTCTACTGCATTTTTTGGAGCAAAAATTAATATAAGACCCTGTCTTATTTTCGGGGAAACACGGTATTACTGAGCAAAGTATCTCCCATCTTGTAACTGTGCATTTGGAATGGACCTCAACAGATGGGAAACTTTGACATCTGAGCGCTCAGCCTGGAGGCAGGCGGTGCAGCATGGCCTCTCCCAATTTGAAGAGACACTTGTTCAGCAGGCCAAGGCAAAGAGGCAGTCCCGAAACCAGCAAAATCAGGGAGCTGGACAGGGGACAGATTGTATTTGTCTTCAGTGTGGAAGGGATTGTCACTCTCGTATTGCCTTCTCAGCCACACTAGACACTGTTCCAAGTCCTCCATACAGAGCACGTTACCATAGTCTCTCGAGACTGAAGGATGCCTACAAGTTTTTTCCCCCAAAGTGTAGAACTTTGCACTTATCCCTGTTAAATTTCATTCTGTTGTTTTCAGCCCAGAGCTCAAGCCTATCAAAATCTTTTTGAATTTTGTTTGTCTTCCAGGGTATTAGCTATTTCACCCAGTTTTGTGTCATTTGCAAATTTGATTATTCCTTACACTCTCTCATCCAAATCATTAATAAAAATGTTGAAGAACACCGGGCCCAAACTGAGCCTTGTGGTAACCCACTTGTTACCTCTTCAAGGTTTGAGAAGGAGTCATTGGTAAGCACTCTCTGAGTACGATTCTGTAACCAGCTGTATATCCACCTGACTGTTGTTCTATCCAGCCCACACTTAGTTACCTTGCTAATCAGAATACCATGGAGCACTTTGTCAAAAGCTTTGCTAAAGTCAAGATACATTAAGTCTACAGCATTCCCTCTGTCTATCAGTGAGGTTATGCAATCAAAAAAATGAGATAAGATTAGTTTGGCAGGATTTGTTCTTAACCAATCCATGTTGGCTTTTAGTTATTACTGCATTGTTTTCAAGGTGCTTGCACAGTGATTGCTTTATAATCTGCTCGAGAATTTTCCCTAGGATTGATGTCAGGCTGACTGCTTACCAATTCAACAAGGCATTTATATATATTTGGAGGATTTTCTTACCTTACTCCATTAAAACAACCACTATCACCAGATTGATGTGAAAATACTTTATTTAACTAAAACAACACTATATTGTGAATTTCTGTTTCTTAAGTAGCAAGCACATAATAGCTGGAATCCTGTTGTTCATCTTTATGCCATATAAGACTGATGATGTCAACAGCCTGAAGTTTCTGGAACTCCCTTGGGATCTTAGGCAAGGCTTCAAGGGGCATAGAAAGGGTGACATCTGAAAACTACCACCATCACTAATTTTTGGACATGAAAGCCTTCCACCCCATCCTGTGCCCCCCCCCTCCAAAGGCTTCCCTGGAATGAAACAAATCCAAAGGGACCATCTGAATCTTGGGAGGCAAGTAAGAAACTTTTAATTCCTGGAAAAAGGCTGCAGTTAATGACATTATCAGCCTTACATGGCATAACAGTGTCCAACAGGATTTCAACCTCAATGTAACGAGCATATGAGTTTCTTTGCATTTTTAAAAATCTAGTTAAATATTTACCCCTCCCCCTGATATTTTTAAATCAGGTTTATTTTTAGATATACCATCCTGTAAGAAAACAGTATCACTCAGGGGAACTACTGAAAGCAATCCTGGAGATTTTAATAGGGCTTCCAAGAATTTCCAACATTATATCAGGGAGGGGAGGCTCCAGAATTTGAATAATTCCAATCAGAGTTAGAAAATAGGGCTTTTCACACCTGTTATTTCTCCTTTCCATATAAAAACAAGTGTGTATGAGAACAGAAACCCAGTTTGAAAATTGCAATTTTTTTCTAGACTGAGTACTTGGAGATATAAAAAGATTGGCCTAAAATTCTATACAGAAGCCTATGGAATACGATAGACTTAAGTCCTCAATCAAGAAGTGTTGAACCCTTTTACAAATGTAAAAATATTTTTTAAAATAAATTGACTCGCAATATAGAATTGGAATTTGTAATGTCTATTTCCTAATGAGATCATTGAGCTGCAACACATTTAAAATTAAAACTAGCATAATGTACAATTTTTAATAATAAAAATACAATTTAAATGTTAATAGAATTAGTTCAAATTTTAAAGAATGATGTTTCCAATTTATTTTAAAAAATAAACCATTCTGAATCCAACATACTTGGAACATTCCAGCTGAAATGAAGTTTGTTATAATATCGAACTGTGAACAGAGAGTCCTGAGTTCAGATCCCCACTAATTTGTGCCACTGATGGGTAACTCTGAGCCAACCTCTATCTTTTAACCTAATCTGCTTTTGAATAGGAAAATTTGAGGATAAAATTACAGGAAATGCTGCAAACAGATTGTAACAGATTGTTACAGTAGCTCTACTGGCTGCCAATCCATTTCTGGGCACAATTCAGCTTGCTGGTTTTAACCTATAAAGCCCTAAATGGCTTGGGTCCAAGCTATCAAAGAGACTGTCTCCCTCTATGAGCCTGCATGGGTATTAAGATCTCAGAAGGGGCTTTTCTCTCAGTGCCACCACCCTCACAGGATCATTTGGTGGGGACACGGGAAAGGGCCTTCTGTGTTGCTGCTCCTAGATCAGTGGCAGTGAACCTTTTTGGGCTTGCATGCCCAAACATAGGGGGGGGGGGCGAACAGCAGGCGATGGGCTGCGGTGGCGGCGGAACCAGAAGTGGCGGCGGAAGGGGGAATCCCGGCATGGAGGTGCCTCGAGACCCCACTCCAGATCCACTGCCAGCGCCAGCTGCTCCGGCTCTGCCTGCTGAAGTGCCAGCACCACGGCTGCAGCCGTCTTCTCAGGTTTGGCTGCGTGGGGGGGGGGGAGTAGCGATGCGGCGACTTATGGCTCGCATGCCGGCAGAAAGGGCTCCGCGTGCCAGCTGTGGCATGCATGCCATAGTTTTGCCATCGCTGTCCTAGACTCTGGAACTCCCTCCCATGGGAGACCAGTCTGGTCCTGTCTTTGCTGTCCTTCCACAAACAGATGAAGACCTTCCTTTTCAGGCAGGTTTTTAAATGACTGGTTGGCCAAGGGGATTTTTCAAAAAGGATTATTGTACTCTGTTGTTTTACTTGTATGTTTTTAACATTGCTCTCATAAGTTTCAATGTGATGTTTGTTTAATCCTTTTTTAAATATTGTAATACTTTATTATTTTAGCTTTTAACTTTGTTTCTTGTATTACTGTAAGCCACCTTGGATCCTTTAGGAGAAAGGCAGCATATAAATATTTTAAATAAATAAAATAAGCAGAATAAAATCATGTATGCTGTGATATCTTTCTAGGAGGAAAGGCAGGATGTAATATAGTAATTTATGCCCAAAGATTAAGGATAGCCTCATGGAGGATAAAACTTTCCAGGTTTACAGTTGACACGTGTTTTCAGTGTTAGTTTTAAGAAAGTTTGCCTTCATATCAGACCTTTGAAAACAATGTCTGTTATTCAGTGGCAGTGGGGCTGGTGGGATCATTTGTTTTAGCTGTTACTTCAGAGAATTTGAATTATTACTACTCATTTCCTGACTTTCCTGTGGTTGTTTTCACATCAGTTCTTCCAACATATATCATTCTTTAAGTTTAAGATAAAAAGAAAGAAAAAGACTTTTGTCCCCATGTACTAGCTAATTGGGAGTAGCCTCACAAATTCTTAAGCAAACACACTTACTGCTGAAACTCAAGCAGGAAGGACTTGTTACACCATTGTGTAGAACTGGATGTTATTTTCCCTTATGTTGTGGAATGAACCATAAGTCACCATACTAGATTTTCTTGTGCCACATTTTCTTCCCTTAGAATATACAAATTCTTAGCCTTAGGCCAGGGTGCTTAAAAAACATAGGCGATTCTACTTTACAGACAGGAAGCCAGAACAAGTCATTGGAAGTCCACAGCCCACTGTTAGCTGTGGTATTAGTTTGCAAATTAATGATAACCAATAACTAGTTATTGTGCAACTACAGCTTGCAAATTAATAAAAGCAGCTATTAGTCTCGTGGGAAAATTCATGCTAAGAGTACTCTGTGTTCCTTCTTCACTTATTAGATTAATAAGTGGTGGTGAGAAATGCTATATTCACTAATAACTTGTAGTGATGTTTGAGAATATGCTTCAAAGCACAAAAGCTTCATTTTTCAGTCAGTGAACTAGACACATAATTTTGAAATCAAATTTGTTAATAGTGTGCCCCCAGCTTCCTGTCATATATTTGAAACAATGCCCACAAATTCGACAGGATTTGTCATAGTTTTAGACAGTTAAATTTGCCCCTTCCTATTGTGGTTTTATTGTTTGGGGCACCTTTGCAAGCTTGGATTCTCCCAAGTCTGCAGATATCTCCTTCTTGTCCATGGTTATAGAATCTTCCATACTTAGAAAAAAAAAGTGTTTGTCATAAGTATGTAATAGGATTGAGGAACCTTTGGCTTCCCAGATGTGGAGATGTTGATGAACTTCTGCCACTGCAGTCCTTCACCTTTTGCCAGGCTGGTTGGGATTGGTGGCAACTGGAGTCCATTAAAACAGGAAGGCCGAGGAGATTTTTCCAGCTGTGATACTTAGAACGACAGCTGACAGTTTCTTTGTAGTGGACTCTGTGAATGCACACAAATGGGTTTATCCTGCGCCTGCGCAGGACGTTCGGAACCTTCTAGAGCTTAGAAAAAAGCCAGACAGTTAGTCTCCCCCCCCCGAGGGTATATATGCTCCGCCTCCTCCACCTTCCTTAGTTCCTCTTTTTCCGCCGTTAGGGTAGGACGTAGGAACACTAGAGCGTGCTAAGGAAAGTATTTCCTTCTAAAAATTTTACCTTTTATTCTTTTAAGACGCCAGAACTGCCTTCCCATTTAAGTTTTTCCTCGTTCTGCGTCTTCCCGTTCCCCCCCTCCCCTCCCGGATTTCCCCCCTTTTTATTTTTTATTTTTTTATGGCCTCTCGGGGCTTCAAACAGTGCTCCGTTTGCCTTCGAAAAATTCCGCTAACAGATCAGCACGATCAGTGCTTATTTTGTTTGGGGGAATCCCACCTTATCCAGGCGTGTGCCGCTTGTAGAAGTTTTTCCAAACAAGCTCTTAAACTGCGGTCTCAACGCCTCCGGGCCTTTCTCTACGAAAGAACCCTCAAGCCTGCTATGGAGGTTTCTCTTACCACCTCCCCGAATCCTCCACGTGTAGAGACACCTAAAGCAGGCGCCACTGCCTTTGATTCTTCGCAACCTACCTTGAGTTCTGCGTCTTCCAAGCAGAAGGACTCCTCTAGACCGCCTAAGCCAGCTTCCACCAAGGCTTCCAGGTCGGCTGTACCTTCAAAGAAGAAGAATGACAAGGCGAAATCTCAGAAATTGGCAAAGCCACCCAAATCGGCAACTTTGCCTCTTCCTGCGCCTCCTATATTACTCGAGGAATCTTCGAGAGACGACATTGGGCAATCGGATATGGAGGAGCGGATCATTCCTCCGGCCCAGGCTGCTCACGATATCATGAGCATGTCTCCGTCGTCAGGCCATTTTGCGGCTGAGGTTTTTCCCAGCGTGGCCATTGCCCCTACTAGCCCGAGATCTTCCGGGCGGGCTGATACTGACTCGCATTCAGAACAGGAGCTGCCGTCTCGCACTCCTAAAAAGCGAAAGGAGAAGCGTAAGCATTCTTCTCCGTACCAATCTCAACATCCTGCGGACCAATACCGTCCACAAATGCGGCACAGTATGGTCCTCCTTTTTTCGGTCCATACCAGCCCTACCCATATCAAGGATACGGCTATCCGCCTGACTTCAGGGGACAGGCTTACCCCTCCTCAGCTTGGTACCCTTCTTCGGTTCCAACTCCTGAGAATCTACAACAGCAACAGGGGCATGTTCCCACACCCCAAATTGCTACTTCCCGTAAGAGGAAGACACCGATGGCACCTTCTGCGCCTCTAAAACGGTCTAAACATTCCGCAGGCCGACCCACGGTACAGACTGCGACGATGTACTCTGGCCCAGAGGGCCATGATACAGAGCCTTTCTCTCCTTCGGTACACTCTGATGCTGAACCAATACCGAGAGACACGGTACCAATATCGCACCGTCCCTCCTCTTTGGTGTCTGAATCTTCCCATGACAACTCTTCAGCTTCTTCGGAATCTGATGTACCTGATGGTGGTGCTCCGAGTACTTCTTCACAATACCCATTAGAAGACTACTCGTCCTATGCTCAACTTATACTGCGCATGGCTAAGATTTTACACCTAGATGCGCAAGTTCCTGAGCAACAAACAGACCTTGTCTTCCACGATATGGAGCAGGACAAGTCATCTCCTCCTAGTCTTAGCCTCATTCCAGCACTTCTTGACTTGGTAAAGGCTTCGTGGGATAAGTCGCCTGCGACTCTCCAAATCCCTCGAAAAATCGACCACCATTACAAGACTCATGGTTCCGATTCGGATTTCCTGACCAAGCATCCCATGCCTAATTCTATTGTGGTCGAGGCTACCCAGTACAGATCCCGCAGCAGGTCTTCTGTTACACCTGTCAATAAAGACGGCAGAAAAAATGACGCCCTAGGCAAAAAACTCTATTCCCTTGCGGCTCTGCTGATTAAGATTTCGAACTACCAAGCCGCGATGGGTGCTTATCAAAAGCACCTGTGGGATAAAACTGTTCCCGTCTTACAAAGCCTTCCTGAGCCATCCAAGACCGAACTCCTTAACGTCTACGAGGAGGCTAATACCCTTACAAGACAGCAACGAGTAGCAGCAAAGCATACAGCTGAAATTGCGTCCAAATCCATGCTTACAGCAGTAGCAGTCCGTCGCCATGCCTGGCTTGGAGCGGCGAACATACTGGACGATACAAAGACCAAAATCGAGGATCTTCCCTTTGATGCGGATGGCCTCTTTAATTCCAAGACTGATGATATTATGGAAAATATCCATAAAATGCGGAAGACTGCAAAATCCTACATACCATACCAACTGTATCGGTATCAGAGATCTACTTACAAAAAGCCTGCTTACCAAGCGTCTTCTCAGTACCAACCATTTCGGTATGGTAGACAGCAGCAACACAACAGGACCTTCCAGTCATCTCAGTCCAACCCTTCGATTTTCAAGCAGCAACAATACCAAGGACACAAGCAGTCCTTTCGTAAACCTCAGCGCCGGGGTAAGCAATACAACTAACTACCCCTCTTACCGGACTAGACTCTTTCCATTTCTCTCCGAATGGAAACGTATTACGACTGACAAATGGGTCCTAACTATTATTGAGAAGGGTTATTCTATAGAATTCTTCCAGCTTCCTCCATCGAATCTCCCTAAGACCACCCCCTTTTCGGTAGCTCTACAGGAGGAAATTTCATCCCTCCTAAGCAAGGGGGCGATCGTCAAGACCCCACATGCTGAACTACATGGGGGTTTCTTCTCTCGGTACTTCGCCGTCCCTAAAAAGGATGGAGGTATCAGGCCCATCATGGACCTCAGAGAACTCAATCAGTTTATCATTTACAGGAAGTTTCGAATGCTAACACTCGACTCCATTCTTCCTCTTCTCTCACAGGGAAGTTGGTTCGTCACCATCGACCTCAAAGACGCTTATTTTCACGTCTCCATTCACCCTTCTCATCAACAGTATCTCCGGTTCAGGTTCCACCGCACAACCTACCAGTTTGCTGCCCTTCCATTTGGGCTCTCCACGGCCCCTCGGACATTTACCAAGTGCATGGCCCCTGTAGTGGCTCACCTTCGCACCAAGGGAATAAAACTCTTCCCTTATATCGACGATTGGCTCCTGGTAGCCTCATCCTACCACGAAGCCGTCGCTGCTACAACTACCACTCTCGCGACCTTAAACAAGCTAGGTCTAGTGATCAATCAGGAAAAGTCCCTTTTGGTACCATCCCAGCTGGCCAATTACATAGGAGCAACGCTAGATGCAACCCGGGCACGGGCATTCCTGCCCTATCAAAGAATCCAAAAGATTCGAGACGCAATACAACGGTTTCCACCCCTGGCTACTGTCACCGCATTCGACGCTCAGCATCTACTGGGCCTCATGTCATCCACGACGGCAGTCGTCCTTCATGCCAAGCTCGAAATGCGTCCGCTCCAGTCCTGGTTCCTGGGCGAGTTCGATCCTTTAACGGACTCCCCACGGAAAAAGTTGCGGGTTCCGCCACATGTGGCGAAGCATCTCATCTGGTGGACGATTCCGCGCAATCTGTCCGAGGGAAAACCCTTCCAACCTCCTTTCCTGTCCATACAGGTCACGACCGACGCCAGCCCTTCTGGCTGGGGCGCTCACTGCCAAGAGCTCAGGATTCACGGGTTATGGACACCGAGAGAAAGGTCTCTCCATATAAACCAGCTCGAATTGCTCGCCATCATGAAGGCTTTTCGAGCCTTTCTTCCGCGTATAAAGGGACAATCTGTGCAGCTTGTCACGGACAATACCACAGCTATGCACTATATCAACCGACAAGGTGGGACTCGATCCCTACCGCTTCTCCATCTCACCATGCGATTTTGGGACTGGTGCCGTACCCATCATATTTTTCCACAAGCGATTCATATCGCTTCAGAGGACAACTATCTAGCGGACCACCTCAGCCGGCTCCGTACCAGGACACACGAATGGTCCCTCGACAAGACGATTTTTCAAGACCTATGCCGTCGATGGGGTCAACCCACCATAGACCTCTTTGCATCTCACCGCAACGCCAAATGCCGCAAGTTCTGCTCACGAGCGGGCAGGGACACCGCGTCTCTCGGAGACGCTTTCCTCATTCCGTGGTCCGGAGAACTCACTTACCTGTTTCCTCCCATACCAATGCTTCTCAGGACAATAGTCCGGATCATTCAATACCAGGCGAACGCAATTCTCATCGCTCCGTGGTGGCCACGACAACCCTGGTTTGCCCACCTCCAAGGAATAACGGAGGAAATATTCCACTTACCTCTAATACCGTCCTTGCTATCCCAGAACGACGGGGCCCTTCTCCATCCAGATGTCCGGTCTCTTCACCTGACGGCGTGGAGGATAACCCCGAATTCCGTGCGATTCTAGACCGCTCTCGAAAGCCGTCGACTTCTCGCCTATACCGTAACAAATGGAAATCTTTTACGAAATTCGTTCAGTCCAAAGGACTCCAATCAGTCCCAGTTACACTCTCAACCTTACTTACCTTTATACTGCATCTGTTCAATCTCGGACTCGCACACTCCACCATTAAAGTATATATTTCTGCAATCGTTGCTCACCAGCCATCTCATTCTAGCTCCGCCAGACTGTTCTCCCACCTCACGGTTAAGAGATTCCTTAAGGGCCTGCAGAACATCAGGCCGCCCTCTTCACCCATTGTACCTCAATGGTCGCTTCCACTTGTCCTTGATGCGCTTACCAAGCCTCCATTTGAACCCATGGCAACCTGTAACGAGAAATTGCTTTCTCTCAAGACTTCCTTTTTAGTGGCCATAACCTCTGCCAAAAGGGCTAGTGAACTGTCAGCTCTTAGGTCTGACCCTCCATACCTACAAATGCATCCCGATAAAGTTACTCTGTACTTGGATGTCTCATTTCTTCCCAAGGTTGTATCAGACTTCCATCTGAATCAACCGCTGATACTTCCTACATTCTTTCCATCGCCGTCCACTCCAGTCGAGCGCAAGCTCCATACTCTGGACGTCAGACGGGCTATTGCCTTCTACTTGGACAGAACCAAGCACTTTAGACGCTCTTCCCGTCTCTTTGTGTGCTACCATGGACATAACAAGGGTGCTCCCGCATCCTCTCAGACAATATCGAGATGGATCGTGCAATCCATACAAATGGCTTACCAGCTTGCAAATAAACCGGTACCGGACCAACTTAAAGCTCACTCCACCAGAGCTATATCTACGTCCACCGCTCTTCATCGTGGTATTCATATTCAGAACATCTGTAAAGCGGCTACTTGGTCCAATCCTCTGACGTTCGCGAAGCACTACCGCCTCGACGTCAGAGCTAAAAATGATGCTGCCTTTGGAAGGGTGATACTGTCATCCCTGATACCGTGACGGCCCTCCATCCGGTGAGTCAGCTTGCTAATCACCCATTTGTGTGCATTCACAGAGTCCACTACAAAGAAAGTTAGGTTACCTACCTGTAAGCATGGTTCTTGTAGTGGTTCTCTGTGAATTCACACATCCCTCCCTTCCTCCCCGCTGTCCGTCACGATAACAGGTCATTATACCTACTCTCTAGTAACGGCGGACATAGGGGAACTAAGGAAGGTGGAGGAGGCGGAGCATATATACCCTCGGGGGGGGGAGACTAACTGTCTGGCTTTTTTCTAAGCTCTAGAAGGTTCCGAACGTCCTGCGCAGGCGCAGGATAAACCCATTTGTGTGAATTCACAGAGAACCACTACAAGAACCATGGTTACAGGTAGGTAACCTAACTATATCTGTTTGTCTTGCTCTTTTCCTGGCCAGTTACGTCTTCACCCCACTTCCTGTGGCAAATTTCTTTCACAATTTCTGACAGTTTTCAAGAAGTAAGTGAAAGACCTCAACGTGGCTGCCAGGAAAGAAGATGAAGGTAGCTGACAGTGTGGCTAGATCTCTCTGTTTTATAATGTTCCCCCTCTGGGATAAATATTTATTTAATGTTCCCAGTTTGCTCTGACAGCATTCTTCTTTGCAGCTTGTTTGTATTCTGTAGCAATACCTTCATGAATATTTGAGAATCAGTAGTTTCAACACTAGGTGTTTAACTCTCTTTCAGTGGGTCTGGTATCAGCTGTATAGAACATTTCACAACACCTTCTTTAAAGCTTCTCAACTACCATTTATGTGATTTGCCTGTAGTGAGTAATAATTACCTCCAAACAACGGCAGGACAATTCTGTACTTTTGTTTCCATTTTTAGGCCACCAGTGTGCTGTAAGTGACTTCAAACCTGCCCACTCATAAAGATCTATGTTTAAATTATTGTGGGTTAATAACTTCTCTAGTTTTTTTTTAAGCAAGGCTAATATAAAAGCACTAAGCTCAATCCAGAAGAGCTATCCTGAGAAGCACAAACTGATTGACCAGACTCCATCGCTTGCAAAATAATCCCAAATTCATGCTTCTTCCTGACCTAAAAAGCAGGTTGGGCTACTCCTGTCCTTTTCTGCAAGTGGCATATATGCAGAAATGTTTTAGAGCATTGGGCTAAATTGTCTCAGTTTACTAACTGCAAATCTGATTTCTGTTCAAAGGTTGGCAACACTAACTACAGATTGAGCAAAAAATACAGAAGCTACAGTAGTCCTACTCATTTGTTAACTCAACTGGCTCTTGACAACATGCGAGCAAGATCTTTTTATCCAGATACGTTGCTTTCCATGTGGAGAAAGTGATGATGGAGGGGGAGGAGTTAGTTGCACCTTTCTAAGCATGCTGCTGAGAGCAGGGTATGATGCCCAGTGTGGTGTAATGGATAGAGTGATGGGTTCAAATCCTTGCTCAGAGACCACAGTTCAAGAGACCTCAGTTCAAATCCTTTCTCAGCCATGGAAACTCTGTGGGGAGGCAGTTAAAACTACTCCTTAAGTATTTCACATATCTTGAAACATTTCTTAGGTTTGCTAAAAGTTGGTCAGGACTTGATGGCACTTAACACAACTGACTGCATAGGACTTATGTTGGTATGGAACTAGATCTTCCAGGAGTGGAAGCCAGTAACAAAGTGGCATGATTGTGCACCATTTGCATTGTACATTTGGAAGCATGGGTTCTCTTTGAAGTGCAGAGTGTCTTTAAGACCCTTGATTAGGCAAGTTAAGTGAGACTGCTAGCTAGTCAAATGCTGATGTTAAGTTGTGTGGCCATGACCCTGAATCCACACTCAGAATAAGCTATTTTTGTTTACTGATGTGGCTAGATTAGTGTACAATTAGCTTCTGGTTATAGCCCAAGCAAGGATCACTGCATGGGCAACTGGTGTCTATTGGGGTCAGGGCTGAAGCCAGTCTGGTGCCAAAGGCAAAAGTGAGTACCATATTTTTCCGTGTACACGACCCCCCAATGTACAAAACGACCCCCTAATTTTGATCCTTGATGGAGGCAGAGGAGCAGTTAATGGGCAACTGCTCCTCCACCTCCGTCTCCTGCTGCTGCTGCTGTCTCCGCTGCCCTAAGGAGACGATCGCTGGAGGAGGTGATCCGGCCATGGCAGCAGGAAGAGGCACCCGAGCGCGCGCAAGTGCTTGTTTGCCTCCGCCTCTGCCTCCTGCTGTCTCCGCCACCGGAGGGGTCAAGGCTGCGACATGAGCTGAGCCCGTCAGTCCCACTGGAGGTGGTGATCAGGCAGGCAGGGGAGGCAGCAGCAAGAGGCGCCCGAGCGCGTGTGAATGCTCCTTCGCCTCCGTCTCCGCCTCCTGCTGCTGCCTCAGCCACCAGAGGGAACAAGTCGTGAGGCGGCGGCAGCAAGAGGCGCCCGAGCGTGTGTGCGACTGCCTCCTTCCGTGTATAAAACAACCCTCAAATTTTCCTCTAATTATTTTAGGAATAAGTGTCGTTTTATACACGGAAAAATATGGTATTTATACACAGGGAACTAAGCATTTATAAGACAGTGTAAGGGGGAACACAGGCAGGAACCTGACCCTCCACCTCTCTTCAGGATATAGATGCGAGTGGGCTCACTGGCGGCCTTAGTCTGAAGTAGGCCAATGTTCTAATGCAGTGGTTCTCAACCTTGGGCAACCCAGGTGTTCTTACACTGCAACTCCCAGAAAGCCCAACCAGCACAGCTAGAGGAGAAAACTTCTGGGAATTGTAGTTCAAGAAGACCTGGTTTATCTAAGGTTGGGAACTACTGTTACAATGGACCAACCTCTACATCACTGACTATGAATGTTTAGACACATTTTATAGTGTTACACAGTGTTAGTTTGACTTGCTTGGGTTCCTTAATGATAATTATTATCTGCCATCAAGGCAATTTGGACTTATAGTAGCCTTTGCTATGGTCTGAGGAGAGATGGCCGGGGGGAGGGGCAAGTAAGAGCGAGGAGAGAGAAGTGGAGGGTTGGATATGTAGTTTAAACCTCAAGAGGGGAAAGAAAGAATAAAAGAAGTTAGCAGAGGAATCACGTGTGTTAATGTAGGGAATATAGACAGTTTTTACCTTAGAGCAGCGGTCTCCAAACTTTTCAGTGTGAGGGCCACATCATATATTTTACACATTTTCGAGAGCTGAAGGAGGGAAGGGGGACCCAAGCGATCCCCCACCCCCAATGTCTTTGCAAAGACAGCAGGGGTGGGGGATCGCTTGGGTCCCCCTTCCCTCCTCTTCCTATGCCCAGGCCGGATAAAAAGGCAAGGCAGGGCGGATGTGGCCCGTGGGCTGTAGTTTGGAGACCCGTGCCTTGTGATGAGAGATGGGCTTGGTAGTTGTGAAGAAAATAAGTGGCAGTGAATAACAGCAGTAGTGTTACATTTGGTGATGACTTAAGAAACCTAGGCTTATATTCAATCCATTTCTATGGGTGGACACCTTCAAACTACATTTTCAACCCCACCCCCCACACACGCTACCTTCTCTCTCTCTCCTCTCTTTCCCCTGCCATCTCTCCTCAGACCTGGTGTCTGTTTTCTGTCTTCCTGAGGAATTTTTACAACAGAACCCTAAAACAAACATAGGCCTAATTACTGCATGTAACCAATGAACATTTAGAATGTGAAACTGATATTTCATCTACATTTCATTCCATTTCATTCTGTTTCTTTATGTCTGATGAAGTGGACATGTCCATGAAAGCTTACATTAAAATATAATAGTCTTCAAGGCAACACTTGTTTTTGTCTTTTGTTTTCTTTTGTTTCTTTGGATTTTGCCTGATATGTTTCTCTTGTGGCTTTTAATGATTTTCTTCTCACCTGTGTGTTTACCCAAAACACTTTTTTTTTTACTTGACCCTTTTTGGAAACGCTGTTTTTTGTTCACCCTAATTGCTTTTCTTCTAATCTCAGTGTACATGTCTCCCCTTCCCCCTCTTCCCCTTTTATCTTCTCTATGCCTGTTTCTTTGTTGTCTGTTTCTCTCTCTCTCCATTAATCTGTTTTTGTTCTAATGCACTACCATGCTTCTCTTATCCTAGACATTTTTTCCCTTGTTTTCTGCCTGTCTTTACCTTGGCTTTGCATTCATGCTTTTGAAACACCACAATTCAGAGAAGGGATAAAAACCATGATCCTTAAATATGTAGATAAATACCTACTTCAGTGTACAGTACTCTCTTTTTAAAACCACTTATCAATTATTACTCTGGAACGTGGTAGATGTACAACAACCTTAACCAATAGTACAGTGGTACTGTAGGGGCATTGCCTGTAGCAATAATCCTACAAATGTTTTAACCCCAAGGCATTATCCCTGAGATAGATATCTCCCTTTCTCTGACACAGGAATCTAATTTAAAATTCTTTAGGTCACATGCCTGTCTTCTCCATTTCTCCATAGCTTAGTCATCTCCGCTCCAGTCCTTTTCATTTGTAGAGATGCAAATAAACTATTACTGGTTATAATATGGGTGTGTGACTGCCTCTCTCCTATTCTTTGCAGTATTGTTGCCATTCTTTGGAATAAAGGCAGGGTATAGATAGATCCAAGAAATTAATGAAATGTTGTATGAACCTTTTTCAGTTTCCTCTATAATATACAATGCAATCTTGTGCTCTTAGAAGTTTACACATATTATCAGTTTACTCCAGTTTGTGGGCTTATGCCATTGGGCACATATCAGCTTTTGCTATGGGGCATATGGCAACAGAATCTCTATGCTAACATTTCACAGTACTACCTGACAGGATAACTCGGAGGTACAGTTTTAAGTGTGTAGAACTAGTAATAGATGTCTAGAAGGAACAATGCATTCACACAGAATTACTAACTTTTAAGGATGCGTTGTTTGAAGTGATATAAAGTAGTATGCAAGTTCTGTCTGATAGTTAATTGACAAGTACAATCTGCAGTCCATTTTTAAATTTTAATTTAATATTTATGTCCTCCATCTTTGCAAAATCAAAGTTGTTTAGAAAAAAATAAAAAAATATCAAAATAGAGTGATCTTTTTTAAAAAATCCCAATAAATAACACAATAGCAGGACATGTATGTATGAATTGATTCAAGCTTCTTTAAGGACCATTTTCTAATTTTTTTGATGGCACAAACTCCATAAATTTCCCCTTTATATTCTATTCATGCATTTAAGATTCTTAACATTCATTGCTTTATTTAGCAGTGGCATTTCCTTTTAGTGTCTTATTCAAGGAAGTGAAACTGCTATATAAAAATGGAGAAGTTTAGAAATGCTAAAATACAGTAACAGAGCTCACAAAACCGCAGTCTTGGAATGTATGGAATAAGAATAGAAGAAAGCTCTAAGTAATTCTCAATACATCATTCCTTAACCTTATAATTGTATGAAAAGATGTACAGTTATGTCATGTTGTTCTATTGGACAGTGGAAGACACAGCTTTTACAGATAAATATATATAATTGCAAAGCAGGGAGTTTCCCCCCCACCTCCTTTTTCACTCTAGTTCTGCTCTGTTTCAAGTAATTTTTCTCAAAATTGTTTACCTAGGCTATTTTTTTTTCAACAAAGCAAAATATTTTAAGGGGACTTTTCAAGACTCATGTGATTATGGTGCTAAAAGGAAATAAAATTATTGCAAGCACCAGAAACAGGAGGGTCTGGCGTGCTCTGGTCCATGGGGTCACGAAGAGTCGGACACGACTTAACGACTAAACAACAACAACAATGATTTTTCAGGATGCTCGTAATATAAGCCCTACCCCAAAAATAAGCCCCAGTTAACTGAAACCCCGCCCTCCACCATTGTGCAGCAACCAGAAGAAGATGACATGACTGTATTTGAATAAATGTAGATTGTTGTAGATGAAAAAAAATAAAACATCGCCTGAAAATAAGCCCTACTGCGTTTTTTGGAGCAAAAATTAATATAAGACCGTGTCTTGTTTTCGGGGAAACACGGTATAGAGCGAAATACTCGTAGTTAACTCAGCCCCTAAGTCACCAATTCTACTTTCTTGCTTTTATTGTTTTATGTTGCTGTTGTTTTTAATTTAATTGATGACATGTTTATTCAATTTTGAATAGTTATTTTGTTTATGTAACTATGATTTAATGTTAGTTCCTTTTGTTGTGAATCACCCAGAGTGGCCTGGGTAGCTAGATGGGCAGTATATAAATTGAATAAATAATAATAATAATAATAAATAGCTTGGTTTCAAAATTGCAAAGTGATATTCCACTTAACTGTTTAAAAGGCCAAGGTCTTTCTGAGGCCAAGATCGATCATACATATATTTCTTAAGTATATGCTGTGGGTAAGATTGTTGTGCCTTACATTTGTGTTGGAGCAGTGTGTTTGAACCAGCCCTTCTGACCACAGAACAATGTATCCTCCAGAGAGAAAGACAGATCCCCAGCCTTTTCTGTGTCATTCTGCTTAGGATGATTTCTGGTCTAATTTCTCCATATGTGAAAATTAGGTTGTAGAATTTCTGTAATTAGACTGTACTATGTTAGATGTACAGCTAACAAACCTGAACCAAATCTCTCTCACTTAATTCTGCTAGTGTTTCCTCATTCTCCCACCTCAAAATCAAAAAAGGTACAGTACAAGAAACCTGCAACCCCAAAATGAGCAAGGAATTGATGAACCTTGTGTAGAAAAAAACCCAGCAACTATAGACAAACATGAGAGTTTTATAAAATAGCGAATGTTGTAGAAAAGTGGCATAATTCTGTCAACTTCTATCTCCCTTTCACAGAATGTGTAAAAAATTTGAAAGAACATGTTTTCTTTGCATAATGTGTACTTCATTTATGGAATTGGCTGACACAAGATGTGTTGACAGCCACTGGCTTAGGTAGTTTTAAAAGAACTTACAATATCATGGAGGATAGGTTCTGTTGAGGGATGATATGACAGTGAAACAAAACTTCCTGTTTTCAGAAGCAGTGTGCCACTAAACACTTTTTGCTAGCACAACAGCACTGATGGAGATGCTCCTCAAGCATGAAAGCTTACCCCAGCCTTTTTCAAACTGTTACCTTATCAAATATGTTGAGCTACATTTCCATTCCCCCCATCAAGCCTACCGAATGCCTGCCAAAAGGGGAGGAAACATGGGAGAGGCAGCTTTATACCATTTTCCTCTGCCTTATCTGTCACAAGCCCAGAAGAGTCACTAGGTTGTTGTTCCTCTACTGTGGACTCTTCAGTTATCACTAGATAGGATTGCTGTTGCATGGTAGTTGGTCCTTGAGGACCGGAGACTGATATGGCAGCACAGGCATAAAGACAGAAAGTGTTCACCAGAGAAATACAATTATGCATTCCAGGTATGAAGGATTCTATGGGTCCTGGGGGTTGCACAATGCCAGACAATCCTAAAGCCCTTGTTGTTGTTTGTTGTTTAGTCGTTAAGTAGTGTCCGACTCTTCGTGACCCCATGGACCAGAGCACGCCAGGCCCTCCTGTCTTCCACTGCCTCCCGGAGTTGGGTCAAATTCATGTTGGTAGCTTCGATGACACTGTCCAACCATCTCGTCCTCTGTCGTCCCCTTCTCCTCTTGCCTTCACACTTTCCCAACATCAGGGTCTTTTCCAGGGAGTCTTCTCTTCTCATGAGATGGCCAAAGTATTGGAGCCTCAGCTTCAGGATCTGTCCTTCCAGTGAGCACTCAGGGTTGATTTCCTTCAGAATGGATGGGTTTGTTCTCCTTGCAGTCCAGGGGACTCTCAAGAGTCTCCTCCAGCACCACAATTCAAAAGCATCAATTCTTCGGCGGTCAGCCTTCTTTATGGTCCAGCTCTCACTTCCATACATCGCTACTGGAAAAACCATAGCTTTGACTATGCGGACCTTTGTCGGCAAGGTGATGTCTCTGCTTTTTAAGATGCTGCCTAGGTTTGTCATCGCTTCTAGGTTTGTCATCGCTCCTTCCCTAACATCATTAAGACTAGAGATGGGGTATTCATATTCATATACGAATCCCCACACACAGGTGGAGATAGCGAGGGTCCAACCCCCTGGGGCCAGACTGTCCACTCACCTTCTGCTGTTGCTGCGAGCTCCGCGATCCCTTCCTATTGCCCCGGAGCTCACGGTCTTCGAGCCACTCCTGGCAGGACGACGAGCCTCGCTGCAAGGTCAAAGAGTGGCTCACAGACCGCAAGCTCCGGAGTGATAGGAAAGGATTGCAGAGCTCGCGGCAACAGCAGAAGGGTGAGTGGATGGTCCGGCCCCAGGGGGCTGGACCCTCGTTATGTCCATCTGTGCAGGAGTATTCATATACAAATACACCCATCTCTAATTAAGACCCTGCTCAACACCCTTTTTACCTTTCTCTAAGCAATATATTCTGCCCCATTTTCTAAGTAACAAATAATAATTCTAATATATAGTTGAAAACTATGATTTAAAAAAACCCAACACACTCTCTCTCTCTCATTCATGGTGTTTTCAATTACCTTAATTTTAAATCTTTTGAAACCCCTAAGATTTACTTGTTTTCTTCTTTTCCCCTAGTGGCTACAGATGTCTTCAATTCCAAGAGTTTGGCCATTCAGGCCCAGAAGAAAATTCTTGGCAAAATGGCATCCAAATCAATAGCAACTACTTTGATAGATGACACAAGCAGTGATGTGTTGGATGAACTCTACAGAATGACAAAGGAGTACATACAAAACAAGAAAGAGGCAGAGAAGATAATTAAAAACCTCATTAAGACAGTCATCAAGTTAGCAATCCTCTACAGGAATAACCAGTTTAATGAGGAAGAAATCATGCTTATGGAGAAGTTCAAGAAGAAGGTTCACCAGCTGGCTAAAACTGTGGTGAGCTTCCATCAAGTCGATTATACCTTTGACAGAAATTTTTTGTCCAAATTGCTGAATGACTGTAGAGACCTGCTTCATCAAATCATTCAGCGCCACCTAACAACAAAATCTCATGGACGTGTCGACAGAGTGTTTGATCATTTCTCAGATTGTGAATTTTTGGCTGCCTTGTACAATCCATTTGGATCTTACAAAACTCATTTGCAGAGACTCTGTGATGGTGTCAATAAAATGCTAGACGAAGGGAATATATAAGTAACTTTATTGGTGTTGACTGATTATATAACCAACTGGGAATTACTGATGGCCTCATGAACTGAATGAAGGAATGAAGAGCTAGGAAATAACTGTGTGGTTAATAAAGAAGAATACCAAACATGAGCTTAAATAATAATTGATTGTATTGATCCATTGCTATTCCTATTTTTACAGTAGTTTAAAATGTGGAATAATGGAGCCATGAAACAGGACTGCTCTAGTAAAATAGGGCTTTGTAAAATACGCTGGGAAATTATATAGTGAAACAATCAAAATGCATATTTCTACACGTAGAAGAATATTTATAATCCACCAACAAATCAGTATTTTTATATAACTCCCGCCCTGCTATGCCACATATATTGTAACTGGAATTAAGCTTTAAGAAGAGTTAAGATTAAGCAGAAGCTATTCTCATTCATATAAAGCCACATATGCTATACATAAATGCTTAGATCACATGGTCTGAGTTATATATCTTTGGGCTGGTTCTTCTGTGGAAAAGTAAGGTAACTTTGACATGTTCAGGGCTCCAACTAGGTATCTAAAAAAATAAAAAAACATTGGTATGAACTAACAACTCCACAGCTATAATATACCACAATGATGATAACAGTTCTTCTTAGCTCAGTGGTTTAGGTATCTGACTGTGGAGCCAGAGGTTGGAAGATTTATTCCCTACTGTGCCTCTTCGACAGGGCCTAGATTTGGTGATCCATAGGTTCCTTCCAGCTCTGCAGTTCTAGGATTATTATTATTATAAGATGCTAGGGACACTGTTTCCTTATAGATGTTTTCCTGGAAACTGATTTTAGCCCTGCTCTAAATCTGGTAGCCTAGTAAATCTGGTCCCAAGGCTGAAGCTGAAGCTGTTTTATAGGAACATGCCCTGATCATCTCAAATAAATGTTTGGCTTGTTGATCAGTAGTACATTATTTTTTGCATTACTTATCATATGGTTGGTATAAGTTTGATTCTAGACAGTTGCTATTTTTTTTAAATTGCAGTAATAAGCTGTGACTCTTCATAATGTATGTTCAGAGGAAACGGCTATATACATATGTCTTCCTATTCCCCTGCTAGGAGTGTATTTTAACATGAAACAATCAGTTTAATTCATAAATACTATCATTGATGAAGGGCTTATTTTCAAATAGCATCTTGTAATTTGGGAGGTGGGTTGTTGTCCCCACCCAAAATACCCTAGGCCTTTAATGTGCAAACTAAGTTTAATTTATCATAAGAACCTAAGAAGAGCCCTGCTGGATCAGGCCAAGGGCCCATCTAGTCCAGCTTCCTGTATCTCACATTGGCCCCACCAAATGCCTCTGGGAGCACATGAGACAACTAGATAGCTGTCTCCTGATCCCCCTCCCCCGCATTTGGAGGTACCTTCCTTTTAAGCCTGGAGGTTATACATCCCCATCATGGCTTGTAACCTGCGATGGACTTTTCCTCCAGAAATCTGCCCAATCCCCTTTTAAAGGCATCTAGGCCAGATGCGATCATCACATCCTTTGGCAAGGAGTTCCACGGACACAACACGCTAGGTAAAGAAATCTTTTCTTTTGTCTGTTCTCACTCTCCCAACACTCAATTGGAGTGGATGTCCCCTGGTTCTGGTATTGCGTGAGAGGCAAAAGAGCTTCCTTCTATCCACTTTATCCATCCCCTGCATAATTTTATACTCCTCAATCATGTCCCCCCTTGGGCGCCTTTTCTCTAGACTAAAGAGCCCCAAACGCTGCAGCCTTTCCTCGTAAGGGAAGTGCCCCATCCCAGTCATCATTTTAGTTGCTCTCTTCTGCACCTTTTCCAGTTCCACTATGTCTTTTTTGAGGTGCGGCAACCAGAACTGTGCGCCTGGAACTCCTGGAGCGGCCTTATCCTACTCTCTTCAGTAAAAGATGTACTTCTAGGTGAAGTCATTCAAGGAAAGGAAGAAAAATGGTACAAAGTGGGTGTACATGTCATACATATACCTGTGGAAGCATAAGTGCATCTCCAGTTGGAGATGATAGTATTGTATTTTTCCATTTATAAGACCCCCCCCCCTTTCTAACCCAAAAATTGAGAAAACTTAGCTTTGAGGATTCAGCCTCTAGGCTCAGAAGGCTCGGACATTAGGAGTCCCTGTTGAATCTGAGCCTACAGGCTCCACCTCCAGCAAGGTGTGTTCCAATTGGTTTGTTCAGCATCAACTGACATCAGTTCCATAGGGCTCTTGATTGGAGGAAGCTAAGTCTCCTGATTGGAGGCAGCTAAGCCTCGTGATTGAAGGAAGCCTGTTTACAGAGGCAAGGTACGGGCCGTTTTGTTCTCTCCATGTTCTCATCTTACTTCCGTGTAAAAGACGCCCCTCAATTTTTAGTGTAATGATTTTAGGAAAAAGTGGTGTCATACACGGAAAAATGCGGTATGTTAACACTTGGCAAAAGACCGGGGTGGTCTTGAATGGAGCAAGAAATGGTAAGCATAGGAAGGAAGTTCTTACTGATATTGGGTACATTGTTCTAAAAACAGAAATCAGTCTGTACCATAATTTGAGGTAAATGTACAGCTAGTGCAGGTAGGGCACCTTGTAATTACCACAGCTTAAACAAGACTTTTAAAGAAAAAATATTGAGGTGAAAAGTAGAAATGGGAAGACCTGGGGGGAAAACAGGAAAAATTGGGGTAAAAACAGGTTTTTTTCTGTGTGTTTTTTCAAAGCCATTTTTTTCCAGAAAAAAATATGGAGTGTGGAATATGTTCTTTTACAATGATAAATAATATGTCTGTGACATGGTATTCAAACTATATAACACAAAGACCTTAATGAAAGACTTCAGAGACTCTGTGTATTTAAGTTCTCTACTCTCCAAATGAAGACATTGGGAAATAGTGCTTTTACATGTCAAGCAAATGAGACTAACTGGTTAAGATGCTGATCAATATCTTGCTTTTTATTTAAGTGCTAGGGTTTTTTATTTTATGAGTAAACAAAGGAATATTTGCACTCTAAAATATGTGCATTTTTTGGGGGTGGGTGGTATGGTGAATTTTTAAAATGGAGTATAAGCAACTTAATTAAATCCAAACTGGTTTTTGTCCCCACTTGACAAGTCTACTGATTGGCGATATTCACTTTCTCCTGCCTCCATTTCCCGATGTTCTTGCAAGAGGTTTTCAGGCCTATCAGAAGAAATCTGACTTTCTCTAGATGCCTCATTCTTTTGTCTGCCCTCTGACTAGCTGGTTGGAAAATTCCAACCATATGTTACCAGGGATGAAGCATTAAACTATATTCCCCAGAGGCCAGCTGTAAACAGCTTTGAGCTTATGTTAAGAAGCATACCTGGCCAATTTCTGCCATAAATTCTTGGGAAACTCATTTATCATTTTTTCTGCACTGTCCACAAGATATTGGTGCATGCCTGAAGAAGCTAATTTTAACACGAAAGCTTGCACTGATTGTTATTTTTTTTTAGTGGTCTAATAAAGTTATCACCTTCTGCTGCATTCATTTTTCTAAGTTATCTTTCATCAACAAAGAATGGAGTTAATGCAAACAGGAATTTTTCAGATGCTGTTTACACAGATGTACAAAGCTGACATATATGTATAGAATTCAGAACACACTAGAACTTTAAATGCTATCAGACATTAGAGAAAGTGAATGTTTTGTCATGTAGGTGGTGTACTATGCTTTGAAGCTGCAAGTTGCCACTCATTAACAAGGTGTTGCTTGCCTTCCTGAGCATGTGTCCAATTGGATCTATGCTCAGAAATGCAACCAGCAATTTCCTTCACACAAATGTCAATCGGCAATAGGATTCTGGCCATTGTTTACCTTCTGCTACAAGACTCACTTTGTGTGTGATCAGATGGTAAGAAAGGTGTACATCTGATCACACCGGAAAGAGTCACTTCGCAGGGAGCAATCTCCATTAAAGCAACCCTTTCATCCCTCACATAATCTCCAGGCCAGCTGGAAAAGTAATAGCCCTACTGCTGGACCAAAAAGGTCCAGCTTGGGCACAGATCAGGGTCAGGCTGAGTGCTATTGCCCATATGTCATGTGACTGCCAGGAAATAGTTCACATTGGACCATGCCACAAACAGTTCAAAATGTAAACTATATGTTTATGTGATCACACCCTTTGTTTCTTTAGTGTCCTCTACAGATTTATTAATCTGTAACATAACTTTGCCTTTACTTATTAGCTGTCTGGTATTGATTTGATTCTAGATTCCTGTTACTTCATCAGGTCCCGCCTCCTGATCTATAGATTATTGCTAGTTTTAAAATAGCTACTGTAGTAAAACATGGCTATAAGAATGTATGTTAACAGTGTATGCCTATAGGAAGCACATGTCTCTTCCTACCTCCTGCCTTCCCTAGCTACTCATACACCTTTACATGATGTAATTGCTATAATTCCCAACCTTGAATCCCTTTGTATTCTTGGACTAAAACTCCCAGAAGCATTCGTCACTAACTGTCATGGATTTCTGGGAGTTGTACTCCAAGTACATTTGGGGACCCAAGATTGGGAACCACTACTATAATTCATAATTACCCTTATTTCAAAGGGGCCTGGTTGTAAATAGCAAGTGGTGATTTGTAGGCATTTTTGTTATCTCCATCCTGGTTTTCCACATATGCATGGAATTCAATGTGCAAATGCCTTCTGTGATCTCATTTGACCCTACCTAATTAGTTCTTGTTGATGCTCTTAGTGGTTGTAGTAGACTGGTAAATCTACAGATTAATTCGGTCAAGGGCCAAATGATGTATTTGTCAACTAGTAAAATATGGAATAATTCTTCCTGTTAGACTACATTGCTGTATATGCTTATCTGAAATCCTGTTCAACTCTTACATCTGAATAAACATGTATAGAATTACACTGTTAAGTTCCCTATAGCTCAAGTTGCTCTAGGTCTCATATGTGCTCTGTTGTGTCCACTAGAACCGAACTAAGGAGACAAGAGAAACTAGTATGTTAGTATATACTAACATACTAGTTTCTCTTTTATAATTTTATTATTTTCTTAAAATTATTTTATTATTTTCTTAGGAGAAAATAATAAAACAAATCCAGTTAATGCAGTACAAATGCAAAGCTTGGTTCCTGTGACTAAATAAAAGACAGCAGACTCCAACCACCACCACCCCTGCCCTGAAAGTAGAGAGTAAAGTACTTCTTAAAATACTTGTGTTTGCCAATTGTTCTTAACTGCCCACTATGTATTGCACAATATATAACAGTTGCTTGCCATCAGAGTTTAGGAAGGATCTTTTCAGCTAATGCTGCTCACAGATGATAAGCTGCCTACCTCTGACAAACCTTTGATTTTCTGCTGTTTTTCAAGCAAATGACATAGAACAAAAGAAATAAGTGAAGTGTTCTGGTTTTATTTGTATGGACACTATTAAATTAGTGACATAACATGCTACAGAGAAAAGTACAATGAAGAAAATATAAATGGTTAATAAAAAGAAGTACTTGTCTTTTCATTCAGATAAGTTCTATATTGGTGTTATACTGTAAATAGAGAAAATGCAGGTAGCAAAGTTCAGAGTGAGTACAATTCTTTCATTTGCATATTAAAACTTATTAATGACTTTTAGTAAAAATCTATTTACACAGGTTTTGTTGCTTCATTTGTGGACTAGTATTTGGGAATAAATGCTAACAAATTTATTTTTTTTAATTTCTGACAGTTTCATATTGGTTCTTGGCCCTAAAAAACCAAGATTGTTTCTCTGAAATGACAAAAAACTGAAACAAACTTTTAAATAGCCTCACATTATTGTTTACTGTCAAAGGTCGCATATATGTAACTTCTAAAATTCTTTCTAAAGTTAGACGCTGAGTTTGGGAACGTTAAAGGCATGTCTGTGAGCATGTGCAATACACTCCCCTACCACTGAGTAACCAAACACATCTGATGGAGTGGTTTTTTTACCATGATTTTACATGCAGAAGTTTGTCTCACTTTGTTTCTTCAAATGAGGCCTATGTGCTGAACAGAATTGCCAGAGCTTATTATAAATTAGATTTTGCTGCCTAAGAACTAAGGTGTTGCAACACTGAGTACAGAGCACACCCTTCTACCCTGCCTGTCACTGCTAGCAAAATTAGTGTTGTGTTCCACAGAAGACAGGTTATGGCAAAAAGAACACCAGTATTCTAGGAATGCTTATAAGAAGAGTGGATAAATGCTGAAGGTTATTGTGAGTTTTGTACTGATACATACCTTCTATTAAAAAGCAAGTCCTGCAGTATCTACTTAAATCAGACTATGGCTAACATTAAATAAAACACACTCTCTCTCTCTCTCTCTCTCTGTGTAGAAGTTTGTATTATCAAATGTGCCTCTAGACTGAATCCACAAAAAGACTGAGCTATGCACTTTTGAATTTTTGGCTCCCTGGTTAAGCTTAGTCAGCTGGATCAAAATGCATACAAGTTTCACATTCTGACAAAGCCACTTTTATCTTTTCAGAGTAAGGAAATACCATTTCTGTTTTGAAGAGAGGTACTTGCCATCTGAAGAGTTCAGATCATCAAGGAAACGCCTATACTTGAAAGATGCCTTTCAAACCTCATTATTCCTTTTATTTGCTGTATTTTTCTCTTCCCCGATGTATAAAATGCAGAATGATAGAATACTTTGGTCACATAATGAGAAATGAAGAGGGTGACCACTAGAAGAAATACTAAAGTGAATAAATGAACACCAACAATATAAAACAAGACTATTTCAGTTACATAATGAGAAACAAAAAGCACATTGTTACAGCTGATAGTTTGCACCAAAAAAGTGCAAGAAAGGATGAATCTGTTGACTGAGGAGACCGGTTTGGAGGTGGCACATTTTGTTTACAGGTACAACATGCAAAATCAAAACAGCTATGGTGACATCCAACCTCCAGTCACAGGGAACCGAAAAGAACATGTTTTAGAAATGGAAGTTTCCAACCCGACAGTATAGATTTCCTTTGCTGACCTGTTCTTGGATTTCAGTTCTTTCCTCTTACACCACATAAGAAAGATTTCTGAGCTTCTCTGTAGTTGCTTTCGTCTTTAATATAGTGTGTGAAATATACTCCCATGACAACAGCGAAACCATCCTTTTAAATGTCTCAAGAGCTTGGCAAGTTTGATCTTTCATTTTCCATTCATATCTTGTATTACACCTATATTACTTTTATTCTTTTTTATAGAAGACGCTTTAGCTAGTAACTTAGAATTCTTATTACTATATTCAAAGAAATTTCTTTTTAAGTAAATTAAATTTTTTTGTACCTTTTCCAAATGAATTCCTTCCAATTCCTTCCTCTTTGCTTGTAATTCTATTACTGCTTTTTTATCTCTAGTATTTATAACTATTTTTTCTAATTCCTTTATATTATCTTCCAAATCCCGTATTCTTTTCCCCTGGTTTTTCTTAAGCGTATATGACATCTTGCATGCATACCCTCTTGCCACAGATTTCATTGCATCCCAAATTACCTTAGATTGACCTCCTCCCTTCTCATTTATTTCCCACGTCTCTTCTAAATCTTTTTGAAATTTTTCAATCAGGTTTGGATACCTAAATATATTCGTATCAATTCTCCACCTGTTTACCTCCTTATAATCACATTTAAGCATCAACTCCATATTCACTCTGGCATGATCCGAAATTTGTATGACTTCAATAACTGTATCATTTACCTTAGGCAGCAAATCTTTAGATACAAATATATAATCTATTCTTGAATATGTATTATGCACCTGTGAGTGAAAAGAGAATCTTCTTTCTTCACCTTTTAACTCTCTCCATACGTCTTTCAGATCTGTTTTATTTATTAATCTGTTTAATATTGTAGTTTTCATTTTCCCTTCCCCATTTCGCAACTTTGATTTATCTTTCTTCAAATCCATTACCATATTAAAATCTCCTGCTAATATCACTGAACCTTTCCTCAATTTATCCAGCCTTCTCAATATATTTTCAAAAAATTCCTCTTGTCTCTCATTAGGTGCATACACATTTACAAGCGTAATCTCTTCACCTCTTATTTTACCTTGCATTATCAAATATCTGCCTTGAGTATCTTTTTCTATTTTCTCTATTTGAAATTCACACTTTTTTGATATTAATATTGCTACACCTTGAGACTTTGAAGTCCCAAATGATTTTTCATAAATTTGGAGCCATTTGCCCTTCAATTCATTAAAACCCTCCTTTTTTGATGAGTTTCCTGCAAAAATACAATATCTATGTTACTTTTATTCAGTACATTCTGTATCCTAGCCCTCTTCATGTTAGACCCAAGGCCCTTGACATTCCATGTTAAAAACCTTAAGTGTTTAACCATATTCCAATTTATTTATTTTTTTTAGAAATTAATACTAGTCCTGGTTGGTGTATTACTGTGCTCCCCCAATTAAAAAACAATAAAAAGAAACCCCCTGAATTCCTAATGAATTCGTCTACCACCCAATTCCCCACTATTACTTTTCTCCCCCCCCCATCTTCTAATAGACTCTACCGGTCTCTTCTACAGACCCTGGGGGGGGGGGGGGGGGGAACGTGTCTGTCCCTATCCGCCGCGACTCTCTCCCTGTCTCACTCTGTTATATTATATGAATCCAATTTTATCCCTAACATATCCATACGTACCCTTGTTACTATTATTTTTTCTTCCCCCATATATCTATTAAAAACAAAAAAAGCAAAGAAAAACAAACAAAGAAAAGAATTCAAATATAAATTTTCAGCCTATTGCATATGTTGATATCTATAATTTTTATATATATTTTTCTTTTTTTCCTTTCTTTTTAAAGATACTGTATTTGCCGGCGTATAAGACGACTTTTTTGCCCTGAAAAACATGCCTCCAAGTGGGGGGGTCGTCTTATACGCCGGGTGCACTTCAGTTGGGATAGACATAGCCAGTGGTCGCTGCCCCTCGCCGCCCCCGCCGCCGCCGCCTCTTGTCTGGGCGGCCGGTGCGCCCTGTCCACTGCCGGCAGGATGCGGCCACCGGCGCTGGGCGCACTCTGCCTGCTGGGGACGCTCCTGCTGCTGCTGCTGCTGCTGCTGCTGACGGCAGGAGAAACGCAGGAAGAAGCCAGCGGGATGGGCTCCTAAAGCCGCCAGGTACCGGGGAAAGAAAGAAAGCGAGAGCGAGAGAGGGGGAAAGAAAGAAAGAAAGAAAGAAAGAGAGCCCTGGGCTCGCCTGCCTGCCTGCTTCCCCTCCCCGTGCCTCCAAGGGTGCCCACGGAGGGATCCTGGCTCCCTCCCGTCCGGGAGAGGGGCATTCTGGCGTCCCCTCGGAGCATCCAGACCCGGTCCTGGCCAGAGACAGGGAGGCCCGGCGGCGTCCCTTGCTTCTGAGACGCGGCTGTGCCAGCCAGGGGAGCCGAACTGCCCAGGGGCACCAGCCTCCCTCCAGGACGGGAGGGCAGAGGCGGGCCGCCCCCGTGGCACTGGCCGCGCGCAGACACCTCTCCTCCCACCCACCCGCCCAGCCGCCGGCGCCTGGTCTTCTCATCAGGGCCGTGGCGGGGGCAGCGGGGGCTGGAGGCCTCATCTGGAAATGTCAGTGCAGGCTGGAGTGGCGGCAGGTCCCCAGCCAGCCAGCGAGGCAGCCTTCCACACCAGGAACGAGTGCCGCTGGGCACCCTTCCCACCCCTACCACGGGCCAACCTGACTCCCGTTTTCCAGGTGGCGCGAACTGCACCTCGATCCAGATGGGAAGAGGCCAAGCACGCAGCCTCCAGCCGCACCCGCTAGCCTTTCTCTGCCAGGCTGGAGGTGCCCGCCATAACAAACTCTATATTTTGAGTGGAAATGTTGGGGGGTCGTCTTATACGCCGGCAAATACGGTATGTATATTTCTTCCCAGAATTCTCCTATATATTTTTATTCAAGTTTGTTCCTCTATTCCCGGTCTCCCCCTTTTTATATTCATTTTATCTCAATTTATTCCCGTTTATTCTTCCTCCCTTTCTTTCCCCCCCCCCCCAAATAATTAACCATCACTGGGTAACTCCTTGGAAATCTCATTATTATCTTCTTCAAATAATACTATTCCATTCTCAACTTTTTTCTTCTTCTGGATTTACCCATTGTTATTTTATCACATTATATTATACCTTACAAATACCAGACGATCTCCATTTACATCAAATAAAATTTTACATTAAGTCTATTAACTTTTACTCTCTTGATTTTCTACGTCCTCTAGTCTTCTTTGGTTGTTTTGGTTTTGCTCCTTGTTTTTCTTTTTCCTGTTTTTCCTGTTCATCTTCATCTTGTTGTTCTTCTTGATCTTCCTCCTTGTCACACTCAATCGAATCTCGCTCCATTGTTTCCTCTTCCTCCGACTCCTGACTTAGCACTGGTCTCTTCAACAACTTCATTTGCTCCTCCCATTCTTTTTTTGTTAATATTCCAGAATCCTTTAAAAAATCCAAAGCCATTGGAACTGATGTAACTTTATGAAATTTTCCATCATGATGCACCTTTAAAAACACTGGGTAACCCCAGCTATATTTCACACTTTTTTTTTGAAGGATTGATGTAATAACCCTCATTTTTCTTCTAAATTCCATCGTTTGATGACAATAGTCATTAAATACCTGTATAGGATGGTGTTCAAATACCAAGCTCCCTGGTTTCTCTCGTAAGACTTTCATCAGTTCCTCTTTTTTTCTAAGGCTTGAAAATATGATCAAAATGTGCCGAGGTTGACCTTTACGTCTTGAACCAACTCTATGTATTTTATCCAAATCGTAAACAGTCCAGTCTATTTTTGGTGCCGTCTTTTTCAGCCAGGCCAGTGCTAGTTCCATCAAGTCCTTCTCTTTAGAGCCCAAATCTGGAATTCCCTTTAATCTAATATTATTACGCCGATTATAATCCTGTGTTAAAATCATCTGCTGCTGTAGATCTGTTGTAGCCATTTCATTGTCCATTATTCTAGCAGAATTTCGATTTGCTTGAGTTTGCAACTGTTGAAGATGTTGATCAGTTTGTTTAAAATGAGAATCAAATTTCTTATTCAGTTCTTTATACTCCTCTTGATTGATCTTAAAATCCTTTCCCATTTCATTGTCCATTATTCTAGCAGAATTTCGATTTGCTTGAGTTTGCAACTGTTGATGTTGATCAGTTTGTTTAAAATGAGAATCAAATTTCTTATTCAGTTCTTTATACTCCTCTTGATTGATCTTAACATCCTTTCCCATATCTTCTATTTTTTGATTCAGTTGCAAAAGATTTTCATTCACCTTTGCAATTGCTTCCAACACTAACTTCATCTCTGACTTGTCAACTTTTTGAGCCATTCCTGTTCCCTGTTTCTGCTGCCACTTTTGACAATCTCTCCAGATGTGAATCTGAGGGTTTGCTTCTTGATTGTGCTGAATAATCCCTTTTCCTTAATACTTTACTCTCTTGCTGTTCAGACCTTGCTTTCCTCATAAATTTCAGTGAAAATTCAGTAATTTCCTGGACTTTGAACTGCTATTTTAACTATTGCCAGCAGATGGGGCCTACTAACCGTGTTCGAAGGTTAAGGGCTTAACTTTCGTTTCTCATTCTGGATACGTAATCAAAAGTGAAACTTAATAAAAGTTTATTTTTTCAGTCCTTCAGTCTTATTCAAAATACCAAATGCTTAATTTATTTCCCAGACTGTTAGATTCTTATTTTCTTATTTCACTTCATTCCTCCTTCTCTATTAGATTCTTCTTTTTTTTTTCTTACTCCCGGCAGCTCTCTAAAGACCAATTCCCAGCTTCAGCTCAAGATAGTTTCCCCGGCAACTCGATAAGAGTTTTCGGCTGATGCTTTTTAAAAAACAGCCTGTTCATTTAAGCAGTTTAAAAAACTCTCTTGCAAGCCATGGTGGGAAATCTCATCCGCAGGGTCCCCCGCTGAGATAACTATTTCCTCCTCCACTCCTCCTCCACCCACAGCTGCCACTTCTTCTTGTTGTTTTATTGTTGTTTTAAGAAAAATAAACTGCTTTTAAATTCCTCTCCGTTGCCACAAGGATATCACAAAGTTTTTAAAGTCACTTACATATCAATGAGCTTTATTTTTTGCTGCCTCATGTAGTTTCAGAGTGAGAGCCCCGGGATTCTCAAGCCGCGGCCATCAAGGTCCAGGACACGCCCCCTTGTAATAAAATGGAGAAATTGGAAGCTTTTCAAACATTTTATAAAACCTTATATACTAGTAAAACCCCTTCCATAATAAAAATTGAAGAGTACAGTGGTACCTCGCAAGACGAATTTAATTGGTTCCGCAGTCAATGCCGTCTTGCGAAAAATTCGTCTTGCGACGTGCGTTTTCCCATAGGAATGCATTGAAATCTAATTAATGCGTTCCTATGGGAAATTTTTTTTTAAAGTCACTTACCAGATAGGGAGCTGGGGAAGCACAATCGGAGGACTGGCGGGGGGTCCCCTCGCCGCGATCGCCGACTTTGGAGGTCCCCCGCCAGTCCTCTAATGGTGCAGGAAAAGCCTCCGAAGTGCTCTGAAGCCGGCGCGCGCGGTTGTGGGGCACCCCCGCCAGTGTTCCGATGGCTTTCTCTGCACCATCGGAACACTGGCGGGGGTTCCCCGCAACCGCGCGCGCCGGCTTCAGAGCACTTCGGAGGCTTTTCCTGCACCATCCGAGGACTGGCGGGGGACCTCCAAAGCCGGCGAGGGGCGCTTGCAGAGGCTAGCCCAGCACCCACGCAAGTTCTCGGATGGTGCAGGAAAAGCCTCCGAAGTGCTCTGAAGCCGGCGCGTGCGGTTGCGGGGCACCCCCGCCAGTGTTCCGATGGTGCAGAGAAAGCCATCGGAACACTGGCGGGGGTGCCCCGCAAACGCACGCGCGCCGGCTTCACAGCACTTCGGAGGCTTTTCCTGCACCATCTGAGGACTTGCCTCGGAAGGTAAAAAGGCTTTCTTTTTTTTCTTTTTAACCTTCCAATGCTTGCCGAAGGCAGGGGGAAAGGGCGGGAACTTCAAAAATGGTGCCGGGAAAACCTCTGCAAATGCCCATTGCCGCGCGGAGGGACCCCCGCGAGTCCTGGGATGGTGCAAGGTAAGCCCCGGGGGACCCCCAAAGCCGGCGAGCGGCACTTGCAGAGGCTAGCCCAGCACCATTTTTGAAGATCCGGCCCTTTCCCCTTGCCTTCGGTAAGGCTCCTAATGGAAAAAGGCTTCCCCCCCCCCCTTTTTTTCAGTTCGGAGCCTTACCGAAGCAGGGGGAAAGGGCGCGATCTTCAAAAATGGTGCTGGACAACAACAACAAAAATTAAAAAATAAATAAAAATAAAACCGCAACATTCGTTTTGCAGAAAAGGGCCATAGGAGCGATCGTCTTGCGAGGCACAAAACCCTAGCCAGACCCATTCGTCTAGCGAGTTTTTCGTGCCGTGAGACGTTCGTCTAGCCAGGCACCACTGTATATAAAAATAATTTTAATAAGAAATTGTCAGATGATGATAAAAACAAAATACCTGGATACCTGAAGGACCGCCTCCTTCCATATGAACCTACCCGGCAGTTAAGATATAGCCAGGGGGCCCTTTTGAAAGAGCCGTCCCTTAAGGAGGTAAGAGGGATGGCTTGTAGAGAAAGGGCCTTTTTGGCAGCTGCCCCCAGACTATGGAATGCCCTCCCGACTGAGATTCGTCTGGCGCCGACGCTGATGACATTTCGGCGCCAGGTCAAAACCTTCCTGTTCCAGAAGGCTTTTAATTGAAATAATATCAGCTGTAGGTCCGATGGCAATTTTTAGAGTATATATTTTAATTGTTTTGTCTTTTTATTGTATTTAAAATGTTGTAAGCCACCCAGAGACCTTTGGGTAGTGTGAGCGGCATATAAGTTAAATAAATAAATAAATAAATAAATAAATTGGAACAGTTGATTATGGATAAAGAAATAGAGGATATTATAAATAATTTAAAGGCAGGAAAGACCCCTGGAACAGATGGAATAGGTCCAGAGTATTATAAGGTATTTAAAAAGATTCTTATACCAAAATTAAAAGAGTTATTTAATAAGATATTAATGGGAGAAGAAATCCCACTATCATGGAGAGAATCACTCATTGTTTTAATATTGAAACCAGATAAAGATCCTACAAATATGGAAGCATATAGACCCATATCACTGATAAATCAAGATGCTAAGATATTCACGGCAATAATGGCAAAGAGACTGAATAGTTTTATGGGGAAATATATTGAAAAAGATCAAAATGGATTTATATCAGGTAGGCAAATGTCAGATTTAATGAGAAGGGTACTTAACTTAATGCACCTAGCTAAAGAAACTAATTCTAAAGCCGGAGTAATATCGTTAGATATATTTAAAGCATTTGACTCAGTGGAATGGGATTCGTTAAAGATATTAATTAATTATTTAGGGTTTGGACCTATTTTTAGGCAGATAATCCACCAACTTTATTCACAGAATACAGCCAGAGTTATAGTTAATGATGGTATAACTGAGACAATATACCTAGGCCGAGGTACAAGACAAGGTTGCCCCTTATCTCCAGTACTATTTACAATGATAATTGAATTATTGGCACAGATAATTAGAGATGATAAACAGATTAGAGGGATAGATAACAAAGAAAATGGTAAGATAAATTTGTTTGCTGATGATACATTATTAATAGTTAAAAATCCAGTTGAAACAATTGAAAGGCTTAAATTACATTTGAAGGAATTTGAGAGTATAACGGGGTTAAGGGTAAATTGGGGAAAGTCAGAATGTTTATTGTTAAATCACTCAGATGAGAAAAGAAAAATGAAAATAATATTTGAAGGTAAAATCGGAAATGTTATGAAATATTTAGGGATTAATATTACTTGGAATTTACAATAAATAATTAAAATAAATTTGGATAGACAAAAACAGAGATAAACGGAAGGATAAAAGAATATTAGAAATTAAAGATTTCATGGTTTTTTAGAGTGGCATTATGTAAAATGAAAATAATTCCTAAATTGAATTTTATATTCTGGATGCTTCCTATAAAGATTACAGAAAAACAACTGAAAGAATGGCAGATAATGATAAATTGTTACTGTAATGGAAATAAACGAGTGAGGATTAATAAAAAAATTATGGTATGTTACACAAAAAAAGGGAGGTCTTGGATTACCTAACATTAAATTATATAGCAAATCAGCTTAGACATATCCCAGATATAATTAAAGGTAATAAAAATTTAATCTGGAGAGAAATAGAAATGGAGGGTAAAGAAGAAAGAGTGGAGGGTATATTGTTTAAAGAAAAATTGGAGAAGAGATTAAAAAGATTAATAATCCTTTCCTTAAAAATATGTTAGAAAATTGGAAAAAGTTTAGAGGTTTATTGAGTCCACCGATCTCCCCTTTATCTCAGGTGGTGGAGTTAAGGAATTTTCCGGAAAATCTAAAAAACTTTAAGAATATATTAAAAAGTAAATAGATAAATAGGTTAAAAGATTGGAGAGAGAAGATAAGAGATAAAGAAGATATAAAAAAGGTATTAGGAGGAGAGGGGATCTCATGGTTAAATATAATTCAATTAGAAAGGTGGACAAACGAATGGAATACTAAAGAAGGGAAAGGTAGAAAAATGACAAAATTTAAAGAGATTATAGAAAAAAGATTGAAATCAGAAGAAAAGACAGAAAGAAAAGGAACTGTAAGCCAAATATATAAACTATTAACGCAAGCTGAACAGGGTACACAAGGATTAAAAATGCAATGGCAATATGATTTGGATAAAGAAGTAATAGGTGAAGAATGGGATAAAATATGGGATCAAAGAATTATGAAGAACATGTCAGTAAGGATAAAAGAAAATTGTTATAAAGTAATATGGAGGTGGTACTTAACGCCGGTTAAAATGAATATAATAGATAAAAGTGTATCAACATTATGTTGGAGGTGTAAAAAAGAGAAGGGGACGTATTTACATATGTGTTGGTTATGTGAAAGAAAGAATGGAATCAAATCTTTAAAGAAATATCTGAAATAACTGGATTGAATATTCAAATGTCTCCGCTAACTGCTTTATTGAATTTGATTAAGAAGGATCAATTGTTGAATGAAAATAAGGATTTAATAGTAATAATGATTACGGCAGCAAGACTAATTTTTGCAAGAAACTGGAGAAATGATAATCAATTTAGTTTAGAGGAATGGTACAGAGAATTATGGGATATGGCAATTAATGATAAACTGACATGTGATATGAAAATAAGAAGAGGCCAATTGAAAAATAATGATTTTAAGAAAACATGGAGTGTATTTTTGGAATATGTATTTCAGAGAGGGAAGGGGTATACACCGAGGGAAGAAACAATGAAAATTTGGAGAGAAAATGGATTGAATGAAGTTTAATGCTAGTCCTGAAGGTGAAGGGCACTTGTGAAATTGTATTTTATTGTTTTTTATTGTTTTTTATAGTTCTTTGTGTGGTAGTAGGTTTATGTTGTATTAATAAAAATTATAAAATAAAAAAGTTTGATCTTTCAGGATATGAAAGCATATTAACAGTTATTAAAATAAAGAGGATACAGGCAAAGTTTTAATTAAAAAGGAGAGGGGCAAAGCAGACAAGAGGGTGCCATATTTTTTTTTTTTTGGTTTTCATTTTTCTTGTTTGGTTTTTGTAAATAATACAATACTCCACCTAGTGGGGAAAGTAGTTAGCTCTAATGGTTGCACGTAACATTTTCATTGTTCATGATCATCTCAGTTACAATTGGTATTGCTTGCACATCCTCTGTTGTATTACTGCTGCAGTATCTTTCCTCTATTGTATGAATTTAGAAGACATACTCTCTTGCTGATAATGCTTAATGAGAATAGTAGCAATTGACACAATCATTACCCACTTCTCTCACCCTGAAGTTTTTAGCTCTACCAAGAAAAGAAGTATACTGCTTATATACCATCCCATAGCACTTAAAACACTCTCTGGGTGATTTACAATTTGATTATGCAGGTTACACATTGCCCCCCCCCCTTCCCCGCGTGAGCTGGGTACTCAATCTACCAATATTGGAAGCAAGGTTCCCTCTAAGCGAGATGCACACGTCTCTGCCTCCCTCCATGCAGCTTTCTTCCTCCTCCGCACAGCGATTGCGATCAACCCCTTAGGTTCTGGTTGCGAGGGAACTCTGCACATGGGGGGTGGAGTCAACAGAGAGAGAGGCGGAGCACTGAAAATTAGAGGGTACGTTGCTTGGAAGGATGGGATGTTACAGTCATGCATGCCTTAGTTACATCCCACTTGGATTACTGTAAAGCACTCTGTGTGGGGCTGCCTTTGAAGACAGTTCAGAAACTTCAGCTAGTTCAAAATACAGCCGTCTACTGACTGGGGCCAATTATAGGGAGCACATAATGCCCCTGCTACAACAACTGCACTGGCTACCAGTTTGTTTCCCCGCCCAATTCAAAGGGCTGATCATTATCTATAAAGCCTTATATACAACTTGGGTCCAGGCTACCTGAAGGACCTATCTCTGCATATGAACCTTCTCGGCGGTTAAGATTATCAGAGGAGGTCCTCCTCTTGGTCCCATTGTTAGCACAAGCACAGCTGATGGGAACAGGAGAGAGGGCCTTCTCTGTGGCGGCTCCCAGGTTGCTCTCCCTCAGGCTGGGTACATTTTTCTCCTGCTTCACTTGAGCTGTGAATTGTGGGGTAGGGCAGTGCTGAATGAAAACAAACAAACCTGGCTGCCTCTATGTATGTTTGAATGTTTGCTAAGTGTTTGTGCATGTGTGTACAAAGATTCACTTTTGCCCAGTCTACCATTCCTGGTTCTGCCCACCATTGGCTTAGACTGAGGCTTTCCACCAAGCCCCAGTCGCCATTGACCCCAAACGTGAACTCAGAAGGATCCACAATGCCTTTCCAAGCATTTGATTTCCATTTAAGGTGGTTTGGCTATCTCTGCACAATCTTTAAAATTGCAACGTATCTCTCTGCCCCCACCAAAAAAATCTGGCAAAATTCCATTTTGTTGCTGCATCAGTTTAAGAGACATGTGGGTAGAAAAATAAGTAGCGAGCAAGTTACACCTAGCTCCTGCCCTTTACAACTTGGATGTAACTAGCTACACAAATATGATCGTTATTTCCTTGCTTCAGGAAAAGAATGCTTTCTCCAATAACCGATATATACTTGCATTATATTATCATAGTTTAGTGGAGGGATAAACTGCTTTAGTGGCTTAACTAACTTTCTCACTACCTTTATGGTTTCAGAGGCGAAACCTCACACTTATTTAAATAGTTAAGAAAAATGTCACATGGTTCAAGCGGCAGCACTTAATCTATTGTTGAGTGTTGAAATGATGACAACAATATCTTCATACCACACACACACTCCAGTGGCTTGTAGCGTTCAGACGTGTGTGTTGTTGCTGTTGTTTTTGCAATTAAAACGTAAAAGTACAGTTTGACTGGGTTTTTTTAAACGGGAAATAAGGTTACTTTACAAATCGTAACTATAACGGTAACTACTTTGGGACAGCTTAAACGTACAAGTTTAATTACTTACTTCAACAAGTAATTAACTTCCCACGAAAGCACACGTTAAAAAAATATACAAGTTCGTCTTTAAGGTGCCACTACGTTTTGGGCTTTTAAAACTTTTTATTTCTATTTTGCTTTTACCTACAATGCTTGCACAGATTAACGCGGCTACAGCCAAAACGTCTCTCTCGAACGGATCGCGTCCGGTTTACGGCTTCGTCTCCAATCATCCCAAGCAAGGGCTTCATTTGGTTTCACAGAGATAGTAAAAGAGAGAAACACATTTCTACGTCTGAATACGGAGCTTCCGAGTTCAAATATTCCCATTCTGTAGAACGCCATAACTCACCTTCTCTCCTGTGACTTTAGTATCAATTTTTAAATGTCCCCTTAAGATGGAAGGCAGAGTTGGCCACTTTTTTTTAATTGTCTCTCTCCCACTGGAGGCTGGGCGTCACCAGGGCTATTAATTCGAACTTGGCTGCAGCCGCTCGAATGAACGCGACTGTGTTTTGCGCCAGCCCGTTGCCCGCGTCCTTCTCCTTCCTCTCCCTGCTTCGAAGGATCAGCTGCAACCAACTCCGCTCTTCGTTTCCCGTGCCTTGCCTGCAATATCCTAGCTTTACCCAGAGTAAAGCTAGGATATTTACGTTTCTTACTCTTTATTCATTGGCTTCGGTGCTTACTTGGGCCACCACGGCAATCCCGAAAACTCTCAGCTCCCTAGGATAGAGCGACATTCCAAATGCATCTATAAAATAACCATTAAAAACAGTTACATCAAATGTCTGCAAACTGACACACCCACATATTTTAACCTAGAGGACCAAAAAAATAAATAAATCCCGAGGTATTGTAACAAACACAGGAATGTCTCTTGCCATTACCTTTTCTCTGAGAGCAGACAGACATCCGCATTTTCCGACATTTCTCCGTCGATGGCTATGGCACGTGTTGCGCTTTTAGTTCGCAGCCCAGCCTGTGCCCGGCTCAGCGACACCCCAAGGGCCTCAAGAAACTACCTTTCCCAGGGTGCCGCGCGCCCAGGCGAGCACGCGCAGTCCCTTCGCCCTTTGCCCGGCTTCTCTCTGACTTGGACATTGCGCAGCGAAGGGTCGCGGAGGCGGGAGGTCGCTCGGCGTTGTTGGACGAGAAGAGCATGTCGGCTCCGCTGCGGTTTGATGGACGGGTGGTGCTGGTGACGGGGGCCGGGGGAGGTAAGCCCTGCCCTGCCCTCGGTGGTTTAGGGAGCCCTCCTTAGGATCCCGTGGCTCAGGATCCCGCGGGGGGGGGGTGTCGCTCGCAAGTTGGCTGCGACAGGGAATGCTTGCCGGCTCTGTTCAGCTGCTCCTGAAGGACAGGAACACGCAAACTGCCCCTTTTCGCCCAGGCGAAACTCCGAAGATGTTGATGTTTTCCCACCCAGGTGCTCTGGGCGAGGCATAATCGGAGTCTGCCCCTCCTTATTACCTCGGGAGTTGTAGTGGGATCCTGCCCACTCTCTTTAGCTCTTACTCCTGTTGTGAAAAAAAGAGTGCTGGACGAGGGCTGGAAAAGACTTATTCCTCGATTCAAATCCGCATCCAGGTCGTAGGATGGCTTTGGACACTTGCTAGCATTCAGCCGCGCAAAGCTGTTGGCGAGGATAAAAATGGGGAAAGTAATTGCGATGAACCGTTCCTTTCTTTGGAGGAGCACTAGATGTAAAGCAACTTTCCCCAGGCATCGGTACGATAGCATATAACCTGCAATCAAAATAACGATCTTGAGGTTGGCGTGCGTTATTTGGCATAAGGTTTCATGGAGTACAGTCCATCCGTTCAGGTTAAGCCCATTGAATCATATGCAGAAGTGTTGGTTTTTAAGGTGCCAGAAGACTTTGTTTTGTGTTTTGAAATAAACAAAGCCATTAGTGGTAGTTATTTTTCCCCCTTTTTGATAACTACCCCTCCTCTGCAAGAGCTATTTCTCTACTGTTTCTAAAAATTAAGATCCAGCCCTCAGAGCTAGGCACTGAGGACTGAATAAACTGTCTTCATCTCCCTTCCTAAAATATGCAGGAAATATTCCTCAGGTGGGCTGGAGTTTGGAGTGTTACCTGTGACTTGCAGAGATTATAGGTGAAAGGGCTTTAATTTATGACTCTCCTACTCCCTCTGAGAGCAGCAACTGCCAATAAGATAATAGGGATAATAATAAGCCAAGTTTGTCTTTCACAATATGTACCTGTTGAGCCAGTTAGATATCTTCTTGTAGGCTTGCTGAAGCATAAGTGCTCTGAATACAAATAATTTTGATTCTAAGTTTATCTTGTCCTTTTATTTTACAGGTTTACTATCATGTTTTCAGATGAGATTTTGTATATTTATAGTGAGATAGATAACAGGATAACTCAGTATCTGGCTGGATAGCTCAGTGAGGCACCTGGCTGCAGAGACAAAGGTTAGGAGTTCAGTTCCTCACTGTGCCTCCAGGGCAAGCTGCCCAATCCCAGGGCACCCCCAGAAGAAGGGAATGATGGAACAGTATTGCCTGTAATTTAGAATAATTTTGTTTTGTTTTGTCTCATGTAGAGATGTAAAACTTTCAGAAATGTTGAAAACATGGCAAACAGACCCTTTCCCCCCTTTTCTGCGAGGGGCAATAAAATTCTGAAAAAAATTAAAATATATGCAACTTATTTAACACATGAAATACTTTATTGATTCCTGGGATAGCATATAAATTTATATTATTTTGCATAGTTATGAAATTCAAAAGTAGAAAAAAGTTTTTAGTGCCAAACAAGCAAGGTTGTGAATATATCTCATACTAAATTTAGGGATCTTGGTAGCAAGCTGAACAGGAGTCAACAGTGTGATCCAACATTTTAAAAAGTATCAACAAAAGTATAGTGCTCAAATCAAGGGTAACAATAGCACCACTCTGTTCTGTTTTAGTCAGACCTCATGTAGAGTTCTGTGTACAGTACTGGGTACCAAGGTTTAAGAAGTATATTGAGAAGCTTGGATGTGTTCAGAGAAGGACGACCAGAATGATAAGTGGTTTGGAAGACAAGCCCTATGAGGAAAGGTTGAAAGAACTTTGTAAGTTTAGCATGGAAAAATGAAGGTTGAGAGATGGTATGAGGGCCATTTCCAAGTATTTGAAGATATTTGATGTGGAAGATGGAGCAGATGTGTTTTTTGCAGGACAAGAGGACATAACCAGGAGTAATGAATTCAAGTTACAAGAAAAGAAACTTTGACTAAATATTAGGAAAAACCTCCTGAGAGCCATTTGACAAATGGACTCAACTGCCCCAGGGGGTGATGGACTCTCCTTCACTGGAGATATTTGAGGAGAGATTGGATGGGCACCTTTCAGGGATTCCTTAGCTGTGGATTCCCTGCCCTGGCCCTTGGGGTCCCTTCCAGCTCTACATTTCTGTGATTCTAAAGAGAGGTACATGTTGCACATACTGTCAACATACATATATCTTCATGGAGGAAAATTTGAGAAGAAACCACACATTTTGTAATAAGCAAAGAATATTATTTGGACAGATGCAGTTTTGCTTTTGCCATTATTGACTCCACAGAACTAGAACAAAGGTCATCAGAAGAAAGAAAGAAACAATCCACAAGTGCTAAAGGCTCCTTTTGTGAGGATGGCAGAACCATTAGGAGCAGAATTGCTTCTTGAATTTAATCTTTGTCTTTCTTTCAAGTATGAAAGGAATTATTGTTCTTGATTCTGTAGATTGTCTTACATACAAATCTTCATATTATGCAATTTCTGGCATATTGAGTAATCAAAACTTCATAGTTAAAAGCACTTGTTCCATTTTGGAATCTATCATTCTAAAAAAAAAACTATCCTTTAAAAAAACAAAACTGGAAATAAGTGAAAATTTATCCTTGGAAAACAAATGGAAGGATTGTCCTCCACCCTGATTTTTTCCCCACACAATATTAAGGTGTAGCCAGAAATAGAAAGCAACCAGGCAACAAATTAAATGTGTTCACAAATCGCCCTACTTACTGTGCAATGCTTTGAGACCTGTTTCCAACATATAGTAGTAAACTGGGAAATAATTTTATCTTGTTAGAGAGAAAATATTATATTAACTGAAATTTGATTGACTGTAGATCAAATTAGGCCTTAACCCCTAATGCTAATCTCAACTGTAACAGACCTATGGAATCCATTGGATCTAGTTGTGAATACCAGTAAGATTTTAGCTTATGTGTTCCAGAGTTATGGGGGGGTAATCTTGGGAATATAAATACAGTGGTGCCTCGATTTACGACCATAATCCATTCCAGAAGATGGACGTAACTTGAAATGGTCGTAAGTCGAAGCACCATTTCCCATAGGAATGCATTGAAATGCAATTAATCCGTTCCGGCCAAAGAAAAAAATCACCAAAAAAAAAATCACTGCAAGACTCATTGGAAACGCAATTAATCCCTTCTGGCCGAAGGGGGGGGGGGGGAGAAAAGCGTGCAAGACCCATTGCAAATGCACAGAAAACAAACGGAGCAGATTGGAAATGCACAGAGAACAAAGGGACAAGGTCGGAAATGCACAGAAAACAAAGGAAAAAGCAAGGGAAGCATGGACCCATCGGAAATGGGGGGAAAACCCCCAAAAAGTAACCAAACCCCCCAAGACCCATCGGAAATGGGGGGGAAACCCAAAAAAACAAACAAACCCCCAAGACCCATCACAGCACAGAAACAACCCCCTCAGCCTAAAACCACGCTGCAAAAACACCCAGACCCGTTTTTAAAAAGCAGAAAACAGCACCTTACCTTACCTAACAGGCAGTCCCAAGCCTCCCTGCAAACACACACACGCTCACTGAGAAGCAGAAGCCAGGCAGTCCCTCCTCGATCACACTCACTCTAACTGTGGGGGCGAAAGAGCTACAAAGAAGCAGCCTCTTTCGCCACCTACAGTTAGCAATTTGAATTTCCCGCCTTTTTCCCCTGGCTTTTTCTGTTCGTAAGTGGAAGCTGCAGTCGCAAGTAGAAGCAAAATTTTGCAACCAGAGCTGTTCGTAACTCGAAATGGTTGTAAGTAGGGACGGTCGTAAGTTGAGGCACCACTGTATATATATTTATGTAAATATAAAGCAAGAAAGGCAGAGAGGAAAAAAAGACCAAGCAAAGGGAAAGGGGTATGTAGGAAGATTAAATGACAAAATTTACAGTGAAAGATGTTGTATACCTTGGTTCAGTAATCAGTCCAAAGGGAGTCTGCAACCATGAAAATCAGAAGAAGATTGAAACTTGGAAGGGCAGCAATTAAGGACTTAGAGAAGATAATCAAGTGTAAGGATATGTCACTGGAAACAAAGATCAAGATCGTTGGCACACTTGTATTCTCAGTCACCATGTATAGGCATCCTTCAGTCTCGAAAGACTATGGTAACGTGCTCTGTATGGAGGACTTGGAACAGCGTCTAGTGTGGCTGAGAAGGCCAATTCGAGAGTGACAATCCCTTCCACACTGAAGACAAATATAATCTGTCCCCTGTACAGCTCCCTGATTTTGCTGCTTCCGTGACTGCCTCTTTGCCTCGGTCTGCTGGACAAGGGTCTCTTCAAAATGGGAGAGGCCATGATGCAACGCCTGCCTCCAGGCTGAACGCTCAGATGTCAGGGTTTCCCATCTGTTGAGGTCCATTCCTAAGGCCTTCAGATCCCGCTTGCAGATGTCCTTGTATCGCAGCTGTGGTCTCCCTCTGGGGCGATTTCCCTCCACTAATTCTCCATACAGGAGATCTTTTGGAATCCGACCATCAGCCATTCTCACGACATGCCCAAGCCAACGTAGACGTCGCTGTTTCAGTAACGTATACATGCTAAAGATTCCAGTCACCATGTATGGGTGTGAAAACTGGACAGTAAAGAAAGCCAATAGGAAAAAAAATTGATTCTTTTGAAATATGGTGCTGGAGGAGAGCTTTGCAGATATCCTGGACTGCCAGAAAGACAAATAAGTGGGTTCCAGATCACATCAAGCCTGAACTATCTCTAGAGGCAATAATGTTGCAACTGAGGCTGTCCTACCTTGGGCACATCATGAGAAGACAATAATGCTGTGAGAGATTGAAGGCAGCAGGAAAAGAGGAAAACCAAATATGAGATGGATTGACTCCCTAAAATAAGCCACAGCCTTGAGTTCACAAGAGCTGAGCAGGACTGTTGATGACAGGATATTTTGGAAATCTCTCATTCATAAGGTTGCCATAAATCAGAGGCAACGTGACAAGTAACAACAGTATATAAATCAAGTAGTAATTGACAACAGAAGTAACAGATGAGCCATAGCGAGTACAAAGGGCTCTTACTTCCATAGATGGACAGAACATAAAGCTGACCCCAGTTATTAATTAATTAAATTATAATTAATTGAGTAATTGTAATTAATGTTCTGATCTTTTAATGTGGAAGATTCAAGTCTAAAGAAAAGAAACAAATGGTTGTTAGCAGATAAAATTACCTTATAGTCATTTCACATGTTTGAGCCTCAAAATTGCTGTATTTTGAGAGATTGTACACATCAAAGAATCCACAGTTCAATTAGATATCAGAAGAGACATCTCTGTCCTGCACATCTATCTCTCTTTGTTGAAAAAAACTGGAAAGTATCATTTTCATAGAATTAAACCTGGGAGGAGATGTAATTAAATCATGATCATTTGGATCCTCTTTTAAATCTGCTGAATAAAATGTTGACATTCCAAACTTCAATGAAGTTCAAGTATCATTCTACCCAATTTTAATCACTGGAATATAAAATCACAGGAATATAGTTATACATTTATATACAAATACTTTATTCTTGTTTCATTTGTATACTAGCATTCAGTAAGATCTCTCTTCAATACCTCTGATGCAAATACATGAGTGAAAGCTCTGCTTTACATTACAATAAATATGTTCAGGTTATATGTAGCACATTTCCATTTGCAGTAACCATGTTAAGAGGGGCTAACCACAAATTGACTTATAAAGTTTTACCTGGGGTTTTTTTTTTTTTTTTGCAAGTCTTTGTTCTGTTAAATTCTAGGCTTCTTCTAATAAGAGACATGTTATCTTCCCTTTCATCATAGGTTTTGCATGCATCCAACTCAATGACACATAACCCAAGGAATCCTTAATTGTTTGGATAATAGTCCTGGAGTTTGGAAGCCATTTGCATCTTGTTTCTCATCCTTGAGAATGGAAGCAACCAAATGCCTTACCCAAAACACCTGCCAAGTTCAGGTTAACAAATATTTCAGACAGCTGCCACATAATCTGTGATAATATCAGTGTGAGATGTTGGCTAAAATCCAGTAGTAAGTCACATGTACAGGCCTATTGGATCAGTGAGGATTTGGTGAGCCAAGTCCTCCATAAATTCAGTTGATTAAATGGGCCTAGTTGCAACTTAGTACTGGATTTCCACCATTGCTTGATCAGGGGTCTCCAAACTACGGACCACGGGCCACATCCGGCCTGTGTTGCCGTTTTGTCTGGCCTGTTCCCTTCAGCCCGTGTGCGCATCTGTGCATGCAGGGGCAGGCAGGGGGTGCATTTGTGCGGGTGTCCATGCATGCATGTGGGTGTGTGTGTATGGGCAGGCATCCGTGCAGGCGCGGGTGCAGCCGTGCGTACACGCATATGCGCGCACGCACACACATTCCTGTTTCTTTGGCCCTCAAAAACTTTGAAAATTTCTGGTGTGGCCCTCACTAAAAAGTTTGGAGAACCCTGCCCTGGATCATAGAAAAAACACAGAGTTCAGGTTTTAAAGGGGATTTTTCCTGTCTAAAACTGGTCAAGAATATCATTACATCCTCAAGTATTATATAGTTTTAAGTGATAGTCGCCAGATGACTTAAACCTCATGAAGTGTACTGGAGCCATCTAAGTTTAAACCATGTGCATTCTGTAGTTTTATCAAGTAAAATCAGAAGCTGTTGTGTATTTGTATCACTTGGATTGCAGAGAGTGGCTCATTCTTGTCAATAACAATAGTTGCACCTTTTTATTTCCTAAAGCTTCTGCTTATACAAACCTGTCTAATTCAGTCCTTATAAAACTGATCTTTGTCAGGGATCAAAAGATCAGTCTCCTGCAAAAATGCACCATCCAAAGTCCAAAGTCATCCGGTACTGTTTGTACCACCTCACATTGGTGCTTCTGGAGTGGAAGGACTAGCCAACAGGTGCTGATACTGTATTGCCCACCAGGGTGCCTGAATGTGTTCACATTAATCTACATCAAATGTGCATCCACTCTTTGGCTAAGGTCATGCCCTTGCCAGATTAAAATTAAAGGAAAGTCTTTTTGCTGAACATCTGTGAATACTGGATGATCAGCAGAGAATGCTAGGACTCTGGTGTGGAAAGAAAGAACTACCCATCTTGTAAAATGTACAGAACTCCCCCAAAAAAGTCTAGTCCCCTAGTCACATGGAGAAATAAATCACTTGGAAGCCATTAATAAGCTGTGGACTGGAGTTCGGAGAACCAAGGTGAACCTAAGAAAATAAGGGTATTGCACCAACACAGTCATTTGAGAAGTATCCAGAAGAACAGCCAATTTCACACCTGTGTCAGTGTATTTTTACTATGAAAGACTTGATGGTAGCTGCCCCAAGTGCTCTTGATATTGCCTGTTATTGGGTGAAAATTACCTGATATATTTATTAATTATAGTGTGGTACTTCTGACATAAACAAAGGAAGAAAGTGTTAGGGTTTCTTTTAACTTTTTAAGAACCTTCAAGAAAATCCATAGCAATTGAAAAAGAAAAGTGTGCCCATATATGTTTGAGCGACACAGCTTGCGTACACACACACAAAAGGAAAAATAATTGAGGAGAGGAAAACATGAAAAAGAAGGTGGGGGAAGAAGAGAGGAAATGAAGGGGGGGGGGGGAGATGAAATAAACGAAACATGAAAAGGGAAAGCTGCACCCTTCCAGACAGGGTGATAGCATATCCCTTGTATCTCATTCATCTCCCTCCCCTCTCCAATCAGATCTATGAAAGGGATGGACTCGTTGGCCAGGATCCTATTGTTTGTTTGTTTTTGCGCAAGCTTCACATAAGTTGCCGCAGCTAATGGACAAGGTGCCATGGCATATCTCATTTGCACAATTGAATGCATGACCGAGCAGACAGCCAACTGACCTCTACATCTCAACAATAAGCTGCAGTTAACTGCAGCAAGGTATGCAAACCTCATGTGAACACCAACAGGATACTGTCCATTGCTGATGTAAAAACCAGCATCCTGTTGAGCTTTCATTGAAAGTCCTCCCAGCATAACATTGCTGGATTGTTATGTGCAAGTGTTATGCTGCACTCAACAATGTGCAGCATAACACTTGCACATTGTTTAAGTGGTGACTTTAAAAACAACACTTTCCTTTTGCACACCGGCAGTGCCTCCACAAGTAGCACAATCCCAGGTTGCTCATACAGTTGAGACTTTCTGCTCAGCAGAACGGCAGTAAGAGATTGACATTCGAAAGCACAAACCTCTCCATAAACAGTTGTTTGCAGGCAAAAGTTGAGAAACTGCGAAACTAGTTGCAAATAAAAGTAAATGCAATCAGACAGCTAAGATTAGTTGTGCACAAGCAGTTGGATGGGGCAGGGTTAGTATTCCAATATTCGCAATGTCAAAAACGAAGAGCAATCTTTGCCTGTACTCCACTGTGAAGGACAGTCTTCACTTGTACAGGAAAACAAGCCACAGAGCAAAGAATCTCATGCTCAGTGTTTCTTTGGAACTGAAACCCCTGTATCCTTCGTTAAGGATTCATACATGTTGTAGCAAATTTTCTTGTGCTTCCTGAGACCTCCCTAACAAGAGAAACCAGTTTGTCAGCACAGTATCATTGTAATACCTTGGGCACATTTTATCTTAACAGATTAAAACTTTGATCTTGCAAATAAGTAAAAAAATAGTCGACTCATCTTGTAAATGTGGTATGTGAAATGCTTCTCACAATGTTTGTGTTTGTCAAGTTGTTTTTAACTCTCTACCATTCTTTGCATAATATATAGTGCTTGAGAAACTACCTTCTCCCTTACAGATCCACTTGGTCCTTGAGGGTATTTGGCAAGGCCCTTCTAGTGGTACTCGGTACTCTGTGGGCATCCGCAATGTGAGACAATCTTCCCCCTGATATTAGACATGCTTTGACAATTCTTGTTTTTAGGCACTTACTGAAGACGTACCTGTTTTTGTAAGACTTCATGACATAGTTCATTTTACTGGCTATTTTATTTTGACACATGATGGAGATATCACCAGTTTTATATATTATTTTATGTTGTATGTTTTATAATTATTGTATGTTGCTTTGCAATCTTTAGATTAATATAATAATCCTCATCATCTGCCATCAAGTCAATTCAAACCAAACCAGTGATTCATGCCAGTTCATCCTTTGGACGAATAAGTGTTCGGTGTTTCCCAGCCTTGCCTCTTCTGACGGGCATCCACTCAGAGGCAGTGCTCTGGCCACCTTGCCTCACATCCTCTGGATGCTGCCTCTGAGTGGGTGCCCACTGGAGGAAGCAGGGCTGGGAAGCGCCATACACTTGTTTGTCCAAAGCATGAACCAGCACGAACCACCAGTTTGGTAGTTCATACCCATCTCTAATGGCGACCCTTTTTAGGATTTTCCAGGTAGAGAATTAGTTTGGCATTCACTTATTCTGAGGCCACTCTGGGACTCTGCAGCTTGCCCAAGGCCACACAGACTGGCTGTACTTGCAGGAGGCACAGTGGGGAATCAAACTCCCAACCTCTGAATTCGCAGCCAGATACCTAAATTGCTGAGCTATCCAACCAGCTAATCTTTAGATTAGAGCAACTGAGAAATAAATGAATATATTAACACTTTCGCATTGAGGTTAAATAATAGTTGTTTACATGCATTAGAAATGTAGTTTGTCACTGATGTTGGCATAGAGATGAGTTGTTGAAAAGGGGTCACTTGTCAGGTGTCTGCGTATCAAGATATTCCATAGAGAGGTGAGTTAGCAGATCATTGGATATCTGTTTCCATTATGAGCTGTACAGTATCCAAAGATACATATCAGTTCAAAAGCAGGTGAGATCGCATTGTACTTGGGAACTGGGAAGTAGAAAATTGATCCTATCCACATCACGTTCCTCTTCAAACACGGGATTCCACAAGTGTGCTGCAGTGACATCTCAATGAGAAGATTAGGTCGACACCATGGTCAAAATGTGAACAAATAGCTTTAATTTCTAAATGCCGTCCTAACTTGGATGTAGGATCACTGCATGGGCAATTAATCTTTACAGCAGTTGTTCCTTTTGGAGCTGGGGGGGGGAGGGTTTTCTCAAGGCTGGTCTTATGAAATAGTACAACAAAGGGACAGTGTTGTTGTTGCAAAAACAGTTCCCCGACTGTATACATTGGCTCTTTTGCTAAAGCCAAGTGCCCCATTCAGTGTGTTTGAAGCTGCTTCATTTGTGTGAAAAAGGACATTGAGTTCTGTCCTTGCATTTTAAAAACCTGTGGCAAATATTAAACAATTGCCCCCCAAAATACCTTTGTAGCAAATTATCCATGTGTTCAAAGTTAAAGTGTATAGCATGCTTCTGTATGTGTGGTATTAACAAAATATCATGGATTTACAGAGGTGTTAGATAACCTGTCACTCAGTCATTCCTGTAGAAGGATTTCTGTTTAATTCAGAATGGCATATGGATGTTTAAATAAAGACCCTATAAACTGTTAGTACACTTTCTGTTCAAGTCAGACATAGGCTAAAATCCTCTTGCTTAGTGTAGCTAGTCACACTGGAGTGGACCCATTGAATCAGTGGGAATTTGGCAAGTCAACTCTGCCATAAATTCCATTGATTCAAATGGATATAACCTAGGACTACATTAAAGAAAGTCACAACTACAGTAATCCCATTTGAATCAATGTAAGATATGAGGGAGTTGACTCACTAGATCCCCATTGATTCAATGGGCCTACTCTAGTACAATTTACTGTGATGTGTAGTAGGATTTCAGCCATAGTTTCTGAAGTGTGGTAGTTTGAATGGAACACAAGCTTGCTGCGTTCTCAGACATGCAGAACATGAATCCAGGACACATAATAATGGATTCAATTTCCTGGAAGCCAGATATCGGCTGAATATCAGGAAAAACTTCTTAACTGTTAGAACAGTATGACAATGGAGCCAATTACCTCGCAATATGGTGAGTACTCCAATGCTGGAGGCATTCATTCAAGAGAAAATTGGACAACCGTCTGTCAGATCTGCTTAGATTTGGATTCCTGCTTTGAGCAGGGGGTTGGACTTGCTGGCCTTATAGGCCCCTTCCAACTCAATTATGTTATGATTATTCTGTGATTTACACTGCTGCCTTTTAATTTTATAGAGTCTTATAGAATCCTTTATAGAATTTTGTGATTCTATAATTTTCGGGACAAAGAATGTGTGTTTGACCTACTTCTACCTCTAGCCTTTGCTACCAAGGTATATACTTAAATGTTCATAGATGTTAAATTTAAACTTGAAACAGTACCATATTAACTTGTAATGTAATAGATTAATTTGAAGTTTTTCTGTCTCTTCATGAATGAAAGAAGCAGGGCTGCATACTTTCCTTCTTTATGGCATTGTTTAATGGTGTAGTTTGCTACCTGTGTGTGCATAGATGAATAGGCTTAAGCAGTTACAGTACTGATGGCTATTCTGAGACCATTGAGTAAGCCCAAAATACGATGAGGTTAAGCTTTGGGCATTGTTTCTGAGCTTTTATTTAATGTCCCCCAGTGCAGGATGTAGTGGAACTGTTACACAGGACTTTTTATGTGAAGTGCACCTCAGGATGTCTTTTGAATTGAATTATTTTAAACTCTTGGCGTTCTAAAAGATCTTCTTGTTTTTAATCCATTCTAGGGCTAGGCAGAGCATATGCACTGGCCTTTGCAGAAAGAGGAGCTGCTGTCGTTGGTAAGTGGTTTACTTCTAACCTTCTGCCAGTAACCTTTGTCTTTGTAACCTTGTCTTAAAATTCCTGATCTTGTTCGGTCAACCTTTATCCCCCTTGCTAAGCAAAGTTCTCTCCTGAGCTCCTTTTCCATTGGACTCTCTTTGGCCTAAGGTAGAATGTTTACTGTAGGAACCTTTAACCAAATGCTTGGCTGGTTCTCATTTTGAGAACATACTGTATTTTTCTGTGTATAAGACATCCCCATGTATAAGATGCCCCCCCCCCCACTTTTCTAACCCAGAATTAAGAAATCTAAGTGGGGGCTTAGCAAGTGGAGGGGGAAAGGGATCAAAGCGCTGCAGGATCGCTTTGATCCCTTTCTCCCTCCACTTGTTTTTATTCTCCCCTCAGCTTACTTCCATGTATAAGACGACCCTCAATTTTTAGTCTAAAGATTTTAGACAAAAGTATCATCTTATACACGGAAAAAATACAGTAATACAAGTACTGAATGTTTATGGGAAACCTAGGTAAAGGTAAAGGTTCCCCTTGACATTTAGTCCAGTCGTGTCCGACTCTAGGGGGCGGTGCTCATCCCCATTTCCAAGCCGTAGAGCCAGCGTTTGTCCGAAGACAGTTTCCGCGGCCACGTGGCCAGCCCGACTAGACACGGAACGCCGTTACCTTCCCACCGAGGTGGTACCTATTTATCTACTCGCATTTGCATGCTTTTGAAGTGCTAGGTGGGCAGGAGCTGGGACAAGCGATGAGAGCTCACTCCGTTGCGTGGATTCGATCTTAACGACTGCTGGTCTTCTGACCCTGCAGCACAGAGGCTTCTGCAGTTTAACCCGCAGTGCCACCACGTCCCTTCTATGGGAAACCTAAGGCTAAGCAATAACCAGTTGTTGGGAAATTAATGTTTCCAGGCAAAAAAAGGGGAGAGTCTGTGGTAACAAAATATATTATTCTGAAATTTCCAGATGGTGTCTTGAAATCTTGCATATTGTTGCAGGGATTGCACATATCACTGTGTGTTTGTTATGACTTTTCGATAGTACCCTGTCTTGATCAGTAATGGCTGCTTCTTCAAACCCCACAAAGGGTACTGAGCAGTTATTCGATGCAGATACAGGCACGGAGCTGTTAGCATAATGAAAAGATGGCAGGTTTAAAAATTAACAGTTGTCCTATGTGCCTGAACGGGTTTATAATGTGTTGGTGGGTACGCCAAGCTGAGAGAAGAACTAAAAATGGCAGGAATATAAAATATATGGTTTTGCAAAAGAACGAGCAACAGTTATAAAATACCACTAAAGATAGGAATTCATTGGGAATTCAGTTCTCTTCTTCTTAGTGCCAACATGTTTCTGAGTGTACTTTTCAGTGTGATGTCGACAATCCTTAGCATACGTAACTCAAAAATACGCCGCAGAAGAATAAATGGGTCATTATTCTGTGTGAAGATACTTAGGTTTAGCCTCATGAACACTTTCATCTGTGTTTGGGCGCAGCTGATTCCTAACTTTTGTGGATATTTTTTCTTGTCTGTTGAATTTTTATAAAGTTCCAAGGGACTGGTAAACTGCTTCTTAAGACCTACGGTATCCTGGCAAGAGTTGCCATAACTCAAAATTGGCATGTAATTATTGTTATCATTAATATGTAATTTTGTGCCTGAACATTAAGAATGATGCTATTATCATGTGATTAGAAATAGAGGTGTACAGATTTGTGTGTTTTGGGCTATAGCACTCTGGCTGCAGATTTCACATGATTGTTTGTGTCCCTTAATGCATCAGATGCTGGTTTGGGAACCAAGGTGTGATCCATTTGTGCCTTCTAACAAAACTGCTCCCTCCAGCAGTAATCGACACGCAATCCACAGAGCAAGGAAACCTACTAATGCAGATTTCAGGGGAAGGATTGGGAGAAGGGAGAAAGCCATGCTGCATTCTTGGAGTGGACCATTCCATTTAACTTTCTGTATTGCCAACATTAGATCCTGATTAGGGCTCGTTTTAAACTGTGATTCCTGTTTCTGGTTTGAAGGGTGGATGCTAACTACAGTTTGCTAATTGGGATGCCAAAGGAAACCAAAGTTAATGTTTAGACTGGAAACTGAGAGGTGGAAAGAAACAATATATATAAACGGATGACAGTTTTGACCAAACTCAAGTATGTACATGTCAAGCAGGGTGGATAAAAATCAATGATTTTTTTAAAAAATCATTTTAAATCACTTGAAATAAAAAAATCAGTTTTTGATTTAAATTGTCAAAAACCCTGTTTTTAAAAAACTTGATCATGATTTAAATCAATTTGATTTCAATCAAATCCACCCTGGCAAGTCTTAGCTTGAAAAATATGCTTTTTAAACATTTAAATAACTCAGGATGAGAGTGAGTTGCAAATGGCACTAAAAATGTAGCTAGGAACAATGTCGTCTTGAAAAACAAAAAACAAACTGGTTTTGGAACCGGAGTGTAGAACCTGTGACTCACCTGGTGTTGTTGGGAAACAGCCCTTATCACCCCGACCACTGAATACGGTAGCTGGAAGTGACGGGACCTGGATTTGAACAAATTCTGGGAGTCACAGTTTTAGAACAGCCAACATGGAACTGGGCAACGCCAGATAAAGGTGAAAAGGAGCTTATAATTTTATTCTTGGAATATTTAGGTCATGATACAAAAGTGTTGTTTGACATTCCGTAGTCTGTTTTTCCATTGGTTTTCTTTGTAGTTTCCATTGCAACTCTTTCCACAGCCAGGGAGACAAGTTGTTTCAACTAAGCAATTGTCAAAGTAGCTATGGCTGAAACTGCCCTGAAAAGAATAGTGCATGCAGTTCTTTTTGATCTGAATTAACAGCTGTTTTGAGTTAATTCTATTCTGGAAGAGGTTAAAGGGAGTTGAAATACAAGTCTTCATAATTTTTTAATGTAATCATTGCTCAAAACAGATTCAAATCACAGACGTTTTATAAGGGAGGGTAAAAGCAGGATAGATGAAACATATTATTTAAATATATGATAACCAGGGTTTTAAAATGTACCTCAGAATTTTAGTTTGTTCAGAATAATTCTAGTTTTTTTTTACTGATAATTAGTTCTAGATTTCTTTATTAAACAAATGCTATTCCTATGTCAGATGGAGTGACCTAGAGATGGCCACGAACCACTGGTTTGGAGGTTTGGTGCAATTCGTTTTCCGGCCAAACAGCTGATCCATGGTTCAGAGTCCCGCACCCTCCAACAGGCTCCCATTAGGAGGCAGTATCTGGAGGAGGTGGGACGGGGTGCTGCTGCTGCAGGGGGCAGGATGCCGAATCGCGGATCAGCTGTTCGGCCAGGAAACAAACTGCTGAACCAGCAGTTCATGCCCATCTCTAGTGTGACCTAAATCCCGTATTTCTAAGCATATTCAGGCCATAAATTCAACTAGGACAGTTGCTCTGGGATATTCGATTGTGTATTCATTGTGCAACCATTTCCACAACATCTAGGTTAATCACTTGCACAAGAAGAGCAAGCAGAATCCTGACTGCTTACAGAACTGTGTAAGTTTGATTGCAGAAGCATTACTCCTCCTTCAGGCTCCCTTCATGCAGCAAAAGAAAGACGGTTTCTTGATTGCCTTTACATGCATGTTTTTTTCTCCAATTGGATTTTGGCACTGGGAATGTGCAACTGGACATGTACAACAGCAGTTGCAGATTTTCTAAGTACAATGACATCATTAGATATTGGTCATTCAGTATAAGCTTTTCTGTGCTAATAATGAACAAATCTGATAAGGTCTAAAGTAAGAAAACTATCAGTATTGAAAAACAAAGACTGGTTCCAGAAAACAAATTGGTTTGTAAATGCAAAAAGGAAGCAGAAAGGGGAAAAAAACAAACACCTACATGTAACTTAAATATAATAGAAATGTATATTTAATATAAATCTTTTTACAAGCATACCTAACTGTAACAGTATAAAATATTTTTTTAAACTTCGCTGTTTGAAAAAGAAAATACGGATTTCTATAATAGTTCATAGAAAACAAAAGGGCATGTTCCTGGTGTTTTGAATCATTGACACAGAAACAGATGTCCACATTCATAAACCAGAGGGTTTTTTTTTTAAGGATTAAATTTCTTGGCTTTTTAAAACAGAAGTTTGACTACACATAGTATACCCAGATTTACAGTGGAAGACATCATTGGGAGGCCTAGTGTACAGTCCTGAGCTGTCTTTCCCAGATATGTAACATCAGTTTCTGGACAATTTTTCTGCACCATCCATGAGGAAGAACTTAGAACCCGAGGAAGTGGATTTCATCCATGAAAGCTTGCTATTTGTTAATTTTTTAAAATGGTCTAATAAAAGATATCACCTACTCTTACATTTGTGTAATCTTCGGGATCACGCTGACCCTTTCTTTGTTCGTACTAGAATAAATAAGCTTTCTTTTCTATCCACACTGTCCTGTCCTGCTTGTTCATCTAATCCTGTTTTGATGCTGGTGCCCAGATCTTGTTAGTTGCAAAGTGGGGGTGAGGTGGGGAGGGGACCTCTCTCCTTCTCCTGTTGTCTGACCACCAAAGGCAACTTAAATGTGAAGGAGGGTTTGCTTACAATGGGTTTTTCATGCGTCATTTGCTTTAGGAAAATCTAGCAGGTGTTCTCTCTGACAACCAGTTTATTCCTTTCACAGTGTAAACTACACTACTAAGATGTGACTACAGTTCTTCTTACTGTTTTACAGTTCTTTTCCATATGTGCCCATTCTATTATTGGATCTCACTCTGTTGATGATGAATAACTTCATTGTGGTATAAAACCATAGGAATACATCTAGCACAGTTACAGGATAATCCCCTGATGATCTCACTCTGTTTTCTTTACACTTGCGTTAGGGGGTCTTGCTTCAGGTTGATCCGCTTGGCTGGTTTCCTTGCGCCAGTCCGAAATGATATAATGTTGTCACTTTGTTTAATAACGTTTTACATAGGGACGGGGTTTCAAATTAGGAGCTGACACTTCTGCATATGAGGATTAATTTTATGTGGTCACTTAACTCAGAAGTATTTTTCAGAGTACCGTTTATAGACATCTTTTAAAAGTTCTTCATTCAACAAAGATGATTGGCTTAAGGCAGCTGTGGAGCCAAGTACAGTATTTTAAACTGCCTTCTCTTGTTTGACCGCACGGGGGGGTTGCTGTTTTATGAAGGAAGAACACAAAAGTGCAGTTTGCTCTCCAAATTGAGTTTTTCTCCTAAAGTTGTTTTGCTTTAATGTTATTTAATCCGGATGTTGTGCCTGCTTGATGACGGTTGGCAGCACCTGATTTGTAGCTGAAAACATGCAAATGAAACATGAATTACTATGAGGAGAATAAAATTGGCACTTCTGCCTGTGTATGAAGAGTGCCTAGTGCACCAGAAAGATGTTTACAGTGCAGTGCTTCTCAGGTAAATGCTAATAAAAAACAAATGGAACTACTTGGATACAGGAAACATGTTTGCGGAGAAAATTCAATGCAGCATTAATATGCATGCAGCTTATATCCCATCACGTGTTCTAAAGAAGATCCAGTAAATGGCCAAGATAACGCTATTGAAGTAGCCCACTTCTGGTAAAAAAATAGTCTAATTATTTTAGCATTTTAAATTTGTTTGAACTTTATATTTCATGTTCTTATGCGCTGTCCAGTCGGAACCAATTTATAGCAACCCTAATTGGGCCTTCAGGATAAGTGAGATATTTTAGGCAAGGTTTTACCACTTCCACTCTCCCAGTGTATGTCCATGGCTAAGCGAGGATTCAAACCCAGGCCTCCTGAGTCCTAATCTGTCACTCTATCTACTACGCCACACTGGATATCAATATTTCATGCATGCCCATTATTTTAAATTGTATGGTAATCTGATAAAAATAAAGAGAAAAGACTAGCAAGACAGAGTGTCAACAGGGACATTGCGGAGCTATATCTGGAATGTTTAGGCTTCTCCCACTGGAGGTATTTTTTAAAACTGGGACTGCAAGAGATGGCTTGTGTATGTCAACAAGGTACTTCAGATATGATCTGGCTACTGTGACATATGTCTTAGTTGCATCCTGGCTGGATTACTGTAAGGTGCTGTATGTGGGGCTGCCGATAGAAAATGTAAGGAAACTTCAGTGGGTCCAAAATGCAGCAGTCAGATTGCTGACTGGGGCTGGTCACAGTGATCTCATAACCCTCCTGTTACCCCACAGCAGCTCCACTGGCTGCTGGTCAGTTTCCAGGCACAATTCAAAGTGCTGGTTTTAATCTATAAAGCCTTAAATGGCCTGGGTCCAAGCTATCTCAAAGACTGTGTCTCCCCTTATGAGCCAGCTCAGGTGTTAAGACCATCAGGAGAGTCCTTTCTTTTGGTCCCACCACCTTCATAAGTGCACCTGATGGGGACACAGGACAGAGCCTTCTCTGTTGTTGCTCCCAGACTTTGGAACTCCCTCCCACTGGAGGCCAGATTGGCCCCATCCTTGCTGTCCTTCCACAAGCAGGCAAAGAACTTTCTCTCCAGGCAAATGTTCCCTCAGTAAGTAGCTACACAAGCGTGACTTTTAGATGGATTGTTATGCATTAGTGCGCTTACTGGTTCTTTAGTACTACTTGTGTTTACCATCTCTCAGAGTGGTACTTGTTTGTTCCTTTTTAATATTTGTATACTTATTGTTTTAGCTTTAATACTGTCTTAATTATGTAAGCTGCCTCTTTATACTTGTTCTTAGCTTTAAATAATGTCTTTTAATGAAGTAAACCACTGTTCTATACTCACTGTTTTCAGCTTTAATTATTGTCTTTCAACGATGTAAGCCTCCTTGGGTCCTTTTTAAGGTGAAAGGTGGGGTAAAAACAAACAAACAAACAAATTCAGCTTGATTTACCAGCTCTTGTCCGAACTCACATACAGTCAACCCTCGACTTACGAACGGCCCTAGTTACGAACATTTCGACTTACGAACCGCTCTGATAGAAAAATATTGACTCGACTTGCGAACTTAGATTCGAGTTACGAACCGAAAAAAAACTTTTTTTTTAACCTAAGTCATCTTAGGTTAAAAGGAAAAAAAAGAAAAAATTCTGCCCCTAGTGGTAGGAACGGATTAACCGGCTTTGCATTAGTTCCTATGGGAACTAATGATTCGAGTTACAAACCGCCCCTCGACCTAAGAACCAAAAACAGCCGGAACGGATTAATTAGTTTTCAATGCATTCCTATGGGAAATGCTGATTCGACTTACGAACTTTTCGACTTACAAACTTCCTTCCGGAACGGATTAAGTTTGTAAGTCGAGGGTTGACTGTATATCCAGTTTTAGGTTTATTGAGTTTAAAATATTTCTAACCTTTGTCTTTGCAAAGGCATATAACAAGCAAGATTGTGAATAGGCTGGAAATATTAATTGGAAAATTCTTTCAGCCTTGTTCAAAGTCCTGTTTTAAACACTTGTCCTAATTTCTGCTTTCTATTCGTTACACAGTGAATGATCTTGGAGGTGACTTCAAGGGTCAGGGAAAGAGTTCCTCAGCTGCTGACAAGGTTGTTGAAGAAATAAGAGCCAAAGGTGGAAAGGCAGTGGCTAATTATGGTAACGTTTCTCCCCTTTCTCTTTTACCCCATTCTCCAAAATTGGGCAGGTAGGTAGAATATTGTGAGGGACAGACGAGAGCCCTGGGGTGCAATGTGCAGAACACCATAGTCACAGGCTGCTGGTTGGAATGTCTACTTAATGGGAAAGAATTTCTGTAGACTGCCACCATTCCATTTCCTCACTTGTCATTCCTTGGGTCTTACATTCATATTGTTATTTTCATTGAAAATGACGGATGTCTTTCCGGGCACAAGCCTGGCATTAAAAAGCAATGCTACCAGGCTTGAAGAACCCCCCGCGTGGTCACCATTACTTTCTTGGGTTGGCAACGAAAGGAGGGAAGGACAACTAGCACTTTACCTTCTGTTCCCTGCAAGGGCCGGACTGAAATTTCTCACCGTACCATCATTAAATGAAGAAGTCCAGGTTCAACTGACCTGATTCTGGGAGATCCAGCCAAAGTATTGCAGTAAACTGAGCAGCCTTATGGATTATATTCTTCTAGTTACAGAGTGCCCCCAGGATCTTAGTTTCATGAGACTTTGGTCATCACTGAGTTTGGTCCTTAAGCAAGTGGCATTTTAATGTATCTTTGGTTACTAATGAAATTTACTGCTTTGGTGACTTTTATGGTGTGGTGTCAGAAGCAGTCTTAAGCCTAGAAGGCTGAAAATATTCAGTCAGTTCCGAAAGAGAAAACCCCCAGCATAGCACATTCCATAAACTTCTCTCTTTTATCCCTTGGTGGCTTCAAGATGTTTATTACCTTCTAAAGAATGGAAGGCATGAAAGAATATAGGGGCTTGGGGCCAACCAATCAGATGTAATGTACTATGCACCTGGCAAGGCCTTGATTTGCACTTCCCACTGAAGTCCTCTGTATCGAATTGGCCTTCCTGGAAGAGCATGTGTTGTAGAGGTTGTGGGCAGGGAGAGAAGATCCTTGTTTTGGTGCATGAATTTCACATGAGTGCTCCTCACTCTGGGAGCAGTCTGGATCCAGCTCAATTCTTTTCTTTTCTTTTTCTGATCTTTCACTATCTGTTCTTTCCACCTATAGTATATATTTTATAGGAAGGACGTCTCAGGTAATCATGAATGCACCAGGAGGAAATGCTATCATTGTAGCATATGTGTGTGTGTAAAGAAGTTTCTAGCAAATTGCATTCAAATTATCATCTTACGTCTCCTCTCCCTGCCACCTTGGTGTAAACTTTGTCGTAACAGTCTAGTAGATTTTCATGATGGATAGATGTTTGTTTCTTTCCTGTAATTTATTTCCGCAGATTCAGTGGAAGCTGGTGAGAAGCTGGTGAAAACAGCACTTGATGCATTTGGGAGAATAGGTATGATTTCAAGCTCATGTGCACTTACGCCGGGGTGGGTGGGTTAGATGACTCCTGCCTTTGCCTTGTCAGTTACATTTTCACTGGCAGGATGATTGCTTCATTTTAAAAGTGCAAGTTGTTATTTGGAGGTGACTCTGCTAGAACGAAACACCAGCTTTGTTAGACTGTTTTACAAATTATCATATTTTTGTGAAAAATCTGCCCTCATTAGATATTTCTAGGAGTGAGTAAGAGATTTGCAGTGCCTTCCCACCATTACTTTTCAGAATAGTTCACCCAGACTTTTAAAGTTTTGCTTAGGAGATAGCTTAGAAGCGGGGGAGATGATGGTGGGAGTTGCAATCCAACAATATCTCAACAATATTCTCCAGCTCAGATGCAGAGAGAGGGCAAGGGCTACATTCACCATTTTGGTGCCACATTGGTAATGCTGGATCCTGAACAACATGGGGTTTGATGTCCAGCAGCATAGGCTGGTGGTTGTCCTGCCAGAGTAAGGACGTCTTTCAGAGAGGTAGCCATGTTTGTTGCAGCAAACGTAATAAAGGCTGGAAAGGTGCAGTGAAACTGTGGAGTTGCCATAAGGTGAGCAGTGTGACTTTCATGGATCTTGTGCAAGGAGACATCCAGAATATAAGGTGGGACCTCCACTTGGCCATTGCAACATCTGTGCAAGCAAGAGATCCCACGTTTTCTGTGCTGGTGGAGTGTTCTGTTCTACTGTTGGCTAGCATGATCCCAGCCAAAGAGTACTGCGGCATCTTAAGGACTAACCCATACAGTATGCCATTACGGAAGGAAAGCTTGTACTGTAATAAATGTGTTGATCTTTAAAAGTATGTTCTTGATGCTACTGTGGTACTTCTTGGCATAATGTATGACTTTGCATTATGGGACATCTTGCTTCCCGTGCCAAACAGAAGTTCAGGATCTACTGAAATCAAGCAATGTTTGCTTCCCAGTACTTGCCCTAATCAACTCAACCCAACTGTGATCAGAACAATTAACCTGCTTTCTTTTGTAGTGATTATAGATAAAACCAAAATAAAAATAAAATAACAAATTAAAAAGACAAAAATGTGGTGGCACCTTAAAGACTAACTGTTATATTTTAATGTGAGCTTTTGTGGACAAGTCCACTTTCTCAGACACAATAGAGAGAGATGGCAAATATTCATACATGGCATCAAAATGGAGATACCGTGGTTGGTTGGTTAGAAAGTCACTTTTGTGGTGGGAAGACTTTCAAACTGAACTGCATTTCACATCAAGATTGACCAGTTTGAAGGTGATGTGTAGGTGGCTTGACAAGAGCGGTGACTTGGTTATCAAGAAGGTGTCTGGAGTTCCCACGTTTTGCACAATACTGAAGGGCAATTCCTTTCATTAAATGGCAGGAGAGGATGCACAGGGCAATAGTTTCCAGATATAATAAAGGCATTTACCCTAATACACTAAAATCAGAATCTTTCTCCTCCTGGCATCTCCTGCCCATACAGCTTTTCCCAGAAGAAAAGGGTTGTACAAGGTGCTTGTGTGAGACCAGCCAAAATGCAAACCCTAAACTAGGCATGTACAAAAGGTGTCCTGGCTGAGCTTCTCACTCATGTATCTTTTCCACACCAAAGTAATTTTATATATTAATGCTAATGTCTACAATGGTCTGAAATTTAGACCCTGCTGCACTAGCAAATGTTGTTGATAGTATGCATCAGCATACTCTTGTCCAGTGTCTCAGAGATACTACTTCATAAAATTCTGAAAGTGCCCCTGAATTAAAATGAGGAAGTTAAGCCAGTTATGCTGTGTTCCAGAAAGCAAGTAATGAACGTCTACAGCATTTTCCAAACTATAATAATCATTGAACTAATTCCAAGTAAAAATGCCCTCTACTACATGTCTCTGCTTTAGAAGGAGCTGATCCAAAAAAATCAGTCTTATGTGATAAGGCCAGAGACTGGACTCCTTTAACCTTGGGCAGCTAAAAGCATTTCATATTCCTGAAGTATTTTCTCTTTCTGTCTCTCAATGATGGTTTGAATAGTTACTTAAAGAAAAATGACAGTTGTTGACATGTGAGGCAATCCCTAACTCTGTGGTTCCCAACCTTGAGTCCCCGGATGTTCTTGGACTGCAATTCCCAGAAGCTTTTACCACTCGCTGTGCTGGCCAGGATTCCTTCTGAAAGTTATGCAGAACACTCTGGTGCTTTAGAACAATGTTTCCCAACCTTGGATAACCGAGGTGTTCTTGGACTACAACTCCTGGAAATCCTGGCCAGCACAGCTAGTGGGGATGGCTTCTGGGAATTTTAGTTGAATAACTTCTGGGTACTCTAGGTTGGGAACCACTGCCCTAACGGTCCAGTGGTACTCTTCGCACGGGGCATGTGCTTCACATACAGAAGGTCCCAGGCTCAGTCTACAGCACCTCCAGAAAGGGCTGGGAAATCCCAGCGAGCCACTGCCAGTTAGCATGGACAGTACTGGTCTAGTTGGATGAATCACTTGGTACGACACAGCTTCTTATATTCTTGTGTTCCTACCCTTACTTAGTCATGGATGACTAAAATGCGTCTCTGTAGTTATTCCTCTTAACAATAATTTTCCAGACTCTGGAAAATGTACCAAATCAACATTATCATGCATGTCAAAATTGGAATAGTGAAAATGTATCATAATATTTTGTATCCATTTATTTTGCAGATATTCTTGTCAATAACGCTGGGTAAGTGTACTTGATTGTAGATTTGTTTTACTCCATAATGCCATCATATTATGACAGTTTTGATTCATTTTATGTCTTTCCTTCCTTTCCATCCATTTAGGATACTGAGGGACCGCTCATTTGCTAGGATCAGTGATGAAGACTGGGGTGAGCGGATGGAAGTAGATGAGTCCATTGTTTAATAGAAATAGCCAAATTTCATTTAAAGGTTTGTATCCCTTCAAGTAATATATTCAGCTTCTTGAATTCTTTTCAGATATCATTCACAAAGTTCATCTGAGGGGGTCCTTCCTGGTAACTCGAGCAGCATGGGACCATATGAAGAAACAAAATTTTGGAAGGTAAGTGTGTTTGATCGCTGGCAGAATGTTCTGTAGGTGGATTCAAGGTTATAGCAAGAGAAAAAGCACCATGTGGCTGTGCTGTATTGATTCCTGCTTCTCCATAACATTTAACTCTATTGGAAGAGAAGTATTGAGTTTCTTTGAAAACAGAAACATCTGCAGTGCTTCACAGCATTTCTGATGGTTATTAATGAGTGATAATGAAAGGTATTACTGATCAGTGAATTTTATTTTGTATACTGTATGTTATTAACTATATGATGATAGTAATAATAAATATGGCACTTAACTGTTGTGCAACATTTTCATTTATTGCAAGAGCGTCATGTGCATTTTTTAGTTGTAATCCTTTAGTTAGTATTATTTCCATATTTATCAATTATTTATTTGTTGCAACACTTCTGTTTTGTTTTTCATTTTAAAAAACCCAAAAGCGATTTACAGTATTTTAATGTAATGCAATAAAAAAAGATAAAACAATAAGCCATTTCATTAAATAATATAGGTGGCAGGAGGGAAATGTAGTTTGGGAGAAAGGCATGTCTGTTGAGTTTGGCAGAGCCAAGATTTGACCCTTTTTTTTTCTTTTTTTTTTTGCTGAGTCTTTTAGCTATTACCCTAGAACAGTGGTATATAATCTTCAGAATATATTTTCAAAATACTTTTCAAAACAGTGCCTAAGGTACATTTCAAAAAAACTTGAAGTAAGGCCGAAGTAAATCACTCAAAGTCTTACAGTACATCAGGCAAATTCCAGCCATAGACAGAGGATGTCTTTGACCAAAAAATCGTTCTCTGCTAGCATCCAAGCCTCCCATATTCCTTTCATCCTAGATTAATCTGTATATTTTAGGATGATCATTTAACAAACAGGCTAATGGAGTTGAACGTTACAGATCATATAAAATATATTGCTCTTTCAGTTCGCTTTCAGAAAAAGAGGCTTTCCATTCATTCATTCATTCAGTTTCTATTCTATCTCATATTGCATACACAGTCTGGGCTGTTTACAGCATTTCATGTCACATTTATACCATGTAATGTAATGTTTACACTCAGTCACAATTACATTAGATAGGAATTCTTTAAAATAACAACAACAATTCAATCTGTGATGCTTTCATATTTTTGCCACTTGGGAAAGGAGGTATTTGGGGTCTCGTTGCACCAGTGTAGGTAAGGGTAAATTCAAAAGCGATCACCACTTGTGTAATGGCAGTATTTGAACAAGTGGGTGATCCTGCATTACTGTTTCAACAGGTCTTTGTCCTGTACTGGTGCTCAGTAGTATTATGGCCACCATATTTCCATGGGTTTGGGTTGCTTTTCCATGTTGGGTGGTTTTGTTTATGTGACAACTCCCACTTGTGATGATTCCCACGTTGTTGCTATTGTTGTTTTCAATTAACCATCCTCTCAGACGAGCCCTACATTCCATCAGGGGATGTTGTATATTATCCTTTAGTCCTGGCTATGCTCTGTTGTTCTGTGTTCACAAGAGAAGTAAGGTATAGCACAACCATTTTTCTCTCAGGAGTTTTTCACTACCAGTACCAGAATCCTATCCATGTTTATTTGGAATGAAATCTCTCTGCATTCAAGAGCGTTTGCACTATAGCAATTGCCAATTGGATTGCAGCCTTTGGAATTGTAGTAGCCGTTTCATACACATTAATTATAAGTAACCATGAGATTATCATGTATGGGCAGTCACATGATAACATTCTAAATTAAATCACAGAGCTTTTTTGAACTGCAGCTTCACCATCCTTTCGCCAGCATGGACACTGCTTTAAAGCTCTGTCACATCCCAATCTCCGTAGTTGCTTCTCTGTGAATCCGCTGCAAGGTAAAATGAGAAAGGCTGTGGGTTGCTTACTGGGATGTCTATGTCTTGCTGAATGAGCTGATGGTCCTCTTGTATCTTAAGCTTGCAGATCACTTTATCGTTGTGTGAAACGGTTAGTGCTTTTAGCTGAACATTCCTTTGTGTAACAGCCAATTCACTGGCCTTCAGTGACGCGTTTTCCTCATATTGCTTTTTTAGTGTTTTTGTCAATGTGGTATTTTAACACAGGGATTCAATGTTTTTGTTTCCAAGAATAATCATGACTTCCTCAGCTGCTGGAATATATGGCAACTTTGGTCAGGCGAACTACAGTGCTGCCAAACTTGGCCTTTTGGGTCTTGCAAACACACTTGCAGTTGAAGGGAGGAAGTACAACATCCATTGTAACACCATTGCTCCAACTGCGGGTTCAAGATTGACACAGACTGTTATGCCTCAGGGTAAGTAAGTTTACATGCTCTTAAGTAAATGGGCAGTTTTGCTTTGGTGAGATTGCTCTGTGGCTTTTTTGCTTCTGAATTTTATTTTGCTGATGAATGAAATTTGGATTTGGTCACTTGAAAATACATCGTGTGGTACAGAGTCACAAAGTAAAATGCTTCCCTGTTCTTACATTTCTCAAACAAGACGCAGCATCTCTTTAGGACATTAACTGCCTTTGGGAAATGAAACCTGTGATGTTAAAGTTATTTACTTGAAATGGTTTTTCTGGAATATAGCTTTTAAAAAGAAAAACAAATGAAATAGGGCAAATGTTGGAGAATATATCTATCAGTGGCTGTCAGCTCTTAGCAAGAGGAAACTTTAAACTAGCAGCATGGCTGTCTTCTTCATTCACCGGTGATAAATTTTCCCAGCTATTGTGCTGGTCAGTGTTAGATATAATGAAAATAGTGTGTTTAAGATGACATTCCAGACTATGTAAACCTTTGATTTGGACTTGGGCATTTCTTACATTCCCTTAAATTTAAAAGGGAACAGATCTATGTACTTCAAAAACTCATCTTACTGAGTTTTGGACCAAGCTTTGAAATAACTGTAACATGTTACTTCACAGAGCAGTGAAAATTATGTCTTGCTTGAGCTTATGCTCAGTGAAAAAGGTCTGAAATTTTGCCTTCTCTTAGCAAGATCCTTGGCTACATTCAAAGCATTGCTTGGGTACTTTGTGTTGCCTATGGTTACGTACCTTTCCTTCACTACATGGGATATATGATGCTGAAATAGGCTTACATGTAAAAACTCTTTGGCTTAATCCACTTGCTAGTGCCTACTAAGATCGACCATTTCAGTCAATGAAATTAACATAAGTGTGTTGACATACTATGTTCCTATTGATTCAGTGAGTCTTCTCTACTTGGGACTAACAATTGGATTTAACCCTCTTTAATTCTATGAGCATCTTCATAATGTCCCTGAGGATGTGTTTATAGACACGTATCAGATAGCTTGCTGATGAAGCTCTGGGTCTTTGGTGAGTTGTCGCTTGAACACTATTCAGTGGAAAGTGGAAAATTATGCATAGATGCAACATATAAAATAAAAAATTCTTTCACAAACAACCTGAATAATTCTGAGCTCAGGTCTAGGTGAGCAATTCACCCACATTGTTTCAATAAGCAGCCACATATTTTGTGTTCCCTCTCCTTGCAGTGAATCAGCTTGCCTTACTACTCTTCTGCAAGTATGTGCTGTCCGGTTTTTAGGTTCTCTTGTTCAAGGTGCACACATAAATGCAGCAAACTGTGCTTTTCATGAACCAGCTGTGCCAATTTAATAGATAAACAGTGCCTCAGAGGAAGAGAGTAAAATCTTTTCAGATATGAGACAAGAAGAATTAAATACTCTGGAAAGGGTGGGAAAGACCTGTATAGGGCATATGGTGTGGGAAGTTCCCCTCCTGAGTTCTGGTGGACTGCCGTCATGGTACATTTAATTGGATATTGATTTCCTGCTGTTTATGCCCTTTGTTCTAAATCTTAGGAAGGAATATGAGCTATTGTTGGACCTGCACCATTTTAAAAACTCCAGTTCCTTTCTCTTTCCTCATCTGTCTTCCTCCACTCTGCACACATGCACAAACACATCATTTTCCCCCTTAGATGTGGACATTTTTGTAGTGTTTCCTATGCTGCTTTCCCATTACGATAGGTAGAGTTGATGGGAACCAGCATCATGCAGGAGGACGTTAGATCATGCCAAGGGACTTTCCCCCTTTTTCTGAGGCTCCTGCACCCTCTTGAAAATCTCTTCTGATGGGGCCACAATCTTAATGGAGCAGACTTTGAAGACACAGAAGAGGCTGTTGAAGGGATTGGCCTGCCCACCCGCCCCATCTGGTAGATGGAAACAGTTTATGTCCATGGAAAAATTGAACTGAATGTAGCCCAATACTTACCATGTATAGCTGCTTACGTAGTACTCAGAGTCATGGCAGAAAGCATGCTGTGTCTGATTTGCACAAAGTGAATTGCCAATCTGGCTGATTATTTGGTTCTTTGCTTATCTAACCTCACATGGTTGATTTAATCGGCAAGTCTGCATGGGACAGTTTAACATTTTGAATGTGTGTGAGATCTTACTAAGCTATTTAGTTGGCATGTCAGCATGCATTCATTCATCTTGAGTGGAATTTCATTTTTATATGGGTTGTCTATTCAACATTGGTTGTGAGGGGGGGAAAGATACAAGACCCACCACAAAAGGAGTATCATCAAGAGTCAAATCACATGCCCAGTTTAAGTTGCTCAGATCTAAATTTGAAGTTGTTGTTAATTGTGGGATGCTTACTGACGTCATCTGTCTTCTTTGATGTTTAAGGTTCATAATTATTTTAGGACATATTGACTTGATAGGTCTCACAACAGTGAGTTAAAGTGTTTTATTGGTTAGAGAGTTGGAGCAAGACTCAGAAGGCCGGGGTTCAAATCATTAATTGCCTTGAAAACTCACCACAGCATACAAACAAACAGGGCCATTATTATATTGTGTTAACAGCCTTTGGCTCATGTTCTTACATATGGATTAGTAAATTAGCAGATCTTAACTACTCAATATGTCAACCAACCTGATTTGAGACTCATTTTTAAGATGTCAGATATATGAGTTTTAAAAGTTTTCTTTCCTTTATTAAATTCTGAGTTACTTTTTCCTTATTTTTTCCATGTAAGTGTGTGAATGTAACACGTAAGGTGCTTCTCCCCCAGCAGCCAACACATACAACATTTCAAAAAAAATTATAAATTAAAAAAAAGCTTTAAAATATTGAAGGATAAGGAAATAGGTGGATATTTGGAAAGCTAATACTAATTAAGGGACCATTTTGCATGTAGTGTATTCAACAAAAGCTTCCTGACCTTAGAGAAACGGTATCAAATGCCTCATGAAGCCTCTTGCTGTTTGCTTGAGATGTTATGCGCTGTTCTTCCTTGGTCCCACAGCAACCGCCCTTCATTGCTGCTGTTGTTTTTCTCTTGCGTTCCACCTTCTACCTTTGTATCTCTGTTGCTGAACTTTTACAAATACTGATTAGCTATTTTGGGGTAATGCTGTTATCTCATATGGTTCATCATACCAAGTAGTTTCCAGACAAAAAAGCAAGGAAGAGGAATAAGGTGGGGAGTCAGATTCCTGCCCCCAAAACCAGAAGTGGGGAGAGAAGGGAGAGGAACTCGGAATGATCTTGAGAAAGGGCTCTTACATAACTTAAGCCTGGCATTTGACTTCCTCAGAATGTACTGTACTTTAATTTATTATATATGTTATTTTAAACTTTTATCTCATCTAGATATGTTGGATGCTTTTAAGCCAGAATACGTGGCACCTCTGGTCCTTTGGCTTTGTCATGAAAACTGTCAAGAGAATAGTGGACTCTTTGAGGTAATGTTTTGGTTTTATCTTTTCTTGACACTTACTTATACCCTTGCAGCTCATTCTGCTTTCCTCCATCTGGAGGTTTGTACTCAAGTACTTGCTGAACATTAATAAATGCAAGAATCTGTCCTTGTGTGGTGGCTGAAGCTGTGCATGCATATAGCTACATGCTCAGTATGTTGAAATGTATCCATAGTTCTGAATGCTAATGTCAAGCCATTTATTGTTGGGCTTCTTCACCTGAAACACATGGGTAGAAACAGCTGTGCTTTTCTTGGATTCTTCAATCTCAGTGTGACAGAAGGGATTAAAATATTAAACAGTGCTGGAGAGAGGTTTTACATTCTGGGCAAGGTACAGCATGTATTTCCAGTTCCTGCTTTCCTGACAAACATTCTGTCAGTAAATATACCATAGTGTTTCTTGGTAAACTGTGTGTTTGATGACATAAATCCAGATGGAAGGAAGGAAGATCATCTGGGAGGTGGAAACAATATCTGTGATTATCAGATTTAGAGCAAGCCAGGTTCTTCTTCATGGCCTCTGTGAATCACACCCTGGGTGATCCGCGCCTGCGCGGAGCCTCATTGGAAAGTTCTAGAACTTCTGCGGTAGCAAAAAACACATTAGAATAAGGCCCCTCTCCCCTCGTATAAGTACCTTGGCGCCAAGGCTCCCCTTTCAGTTTCTTTCAACCGCCGCATTCAGAGCCTCATAGTTCTGCTTCTGTGAGTAAAAGAGAAAGAGAGTTTATTCTTGATTCCCTCCTGTTATCAACCTTTTTTTCTTTAAACTTTTAGATACAAATTCATTATCATCAGAGATTTTTTTCTTTCTGCTTCGCTTGGCCTCCGGCCACAGCACCCCCCCCCCCAATCATCGCTTTTTCTCCTCAAATTATTTTTCTCCTATTCATGGCCCCTTTGGGCCCATTTAAACACTGCGTGGTCTGTGATAACAAAATACCACTCTCCGACGGCCACGCCAAGTGTCTTTTTGCTCGGGAGAGGCACATCAGATGTCCTCCTGCCAGCATTGTAAGAACTTCAAGCGCGGAGTCCTCCGTTCCCGCTTATCCAGATTAAAACTCCATCTTTGGGAACAATCCCTTCAGCCAACCAAAATGGCCCAACCTCCTCCTAAGGCCACCTCACAAACCAAAGCAATGGAGAAGGCTCTTTCTGAAGCCTCAAAACAACGTCCATCGACCACATCATCCCACTCCGACGCTCCATCCACTTTGTCTAAAACTTCAAAAACCCATAAATCGAAGCGCTCGATATCGAAATCCTCGATATCGAAGCCCTCCACTAAACGTCAAATGTCCATCGAAGCCTCTTCAGTTCCGGAGCCTTCTCCGCCTAAAAGACCTAAACAGCATAAATCTAAAGCTGCAGTCATCTCTCAGCAGCCTCAACAAACCGCCGAATCAATCTCTATTGGTTCGCCTTCTGACGATGACGGAATCCCCTCTCATCAACCCTGCTCCCAATCACCGGAATGGGATGACAGAGTCGATCGATTAACATTTTCTCCTCCCAGTCCTCAACACTCTGTTCTTTCGAGCAACCCTTCCGTAGTTGCTTCACCTGACAGGGTCGACTCCGAACAACAACTAGAGACCATACCTTATTCGGTAACATCTAATCGCCCACCACGACCGTCTCAGAGGCATGGGCCCCAACAGTCCCTGGAGCCGTCTATTTCATCACGCGTGGCTCAGACCCGCGTTCAGCACTTTCATCGGATTGCCATTTGCCCCGACCAGTGCTCGACCGGACAAACCGCAACCGCCAATCAGCCAGTTGCTCTATCCAGCTCGGCCATACCTTCTCATGGCGGGCCTCGATCTTGACAGCCATCGGAGTCGAAACGGCTATATCACCGTGACCCACATCAACTCCAACCTGCTCCCTACCTGGCACCTAAAAGATCCAGGAGGGTCGAGCAATTTTCTTCTACACGCGAGGCTTTTACAGCTCCAGCCTCCCGATATTTTCCCGCTAATTCAGACGAGGGAAATCATTCCTCTCGCTCGGCATCTCCAGCGTCTATATACTCCACTGCTTTACCAGCTCGTCAACAACTTCCATTTCGACATCACCGAGACACAGGCTCTGATATCGATGATCCTCGATATCCATCCTGGTCCATGGACACTTGTTCTGTCCCTCTATCGACGCACAATTTCCGTCACCCGATAGAACCAAGCCATCGAACTCGACATCACTATGACCCCAAGTTCGACACCAACGTTCGACCATATCAAACGACGTCAATGGACACTCGGATGACATCTCTCGGTATCGAAAATCTTTGACACTGACAAATGCCCATGGACATGCCAGCTCCATGGACATCGAGCCACAAACGTCAATACTATGACACTCAACCTATTGACACCGAAGTCGATCGACAATCCGTCGACTCCCAATGCGATCCCGATTATTCCGATCACGGATATAGACCTCAGACGCCGTCAGTATTACTTACCTCACCGGAATCCGACCTTGTCGATGCCGACCCACCATCACCGGCGGAAGACTTCCAAACATACGCCCAACTTATGATCTGTATGGCTAAGTCTCTCAATCTCCAAATCCACCGTCCTTCGACAGAACCGGCCGATCATCTATATGACCCAATCTCTAAAGATACAACTACTCCAGTACACATCTCGATTCTTCCATCTCTACTCAGCACCGCTCAACGATCCTGGACAAAACCAGCCTATTCCCATACCATGTCTAAATGAATCGATAACCTCTACAGAGTCCATGATCCTGGAGCTCTATTTCTTCAAAAACAACCAGCTCCAAACTCTATTTTTGTCGAAGCCTCACAATCCAGATCTCGGCATCGACAAACCCTCATACCACCAAATAAAGACAGTAGAAGGATTGACTCAATGGGAAGATGGCTTTATTCAACAGCAGCGTTCACCATGCGTGTCACTAACTACCAGGGAGCCATGGGTGCATATCAACGTTTCCTTTGGGACAATATGTCAACCTTTGTCGAATCTTTACCAGAAGATAAAAAATTACTCGCCCAAACCTTTCAACAAGAAGGTCTTTCCGTTGCCAAATAACAGATGCTTTCTGCTAGGCACACGGTAGACGCCACAGCAAAGTCAAAGGCCACTTCGGTAGCCTTACGACATTTCTCTTGGCTAAGGACAGCTGGCCTGGCTGAGGATGCCCATGCACGTATCGAAGACCTTCCATTCGACAGGGCAGGGCTCTTTAATGCTGAAACTGATGATATTTTGGAAAACGTGCAAAAGAAAAGATCAGCAGCTAGACGTTGGGGAGTTTATCCATCTTACCAACAACGCCCCCAACAAAGTCAATGGAGACGACCGTACAACCCATATCAAAAATTCCAACATGATCCTCCAAAACAAACATCTTATACATCCTATTTCAGAAATCAAAGAAATGAACCCCGCCAACAACCCATTACTAGGCGCAACAACCGCAAGCCCAAACATCACGTTTGACGCTCCCATGACCGAGATTGCACACCACTCCACCCGTCCTGCCCTCTGGAAACACCTACCTGTCTGGGAATCCATCACTACAGATGCCTGGGTACTGTCCATCATCCGCGACGGCTACTGCATCCATTTCTTCAAACTTCCTCCAGAAACACACGTCATCACTCCACCATCTCCAACCCTACAAGAGGAAATAGAAAATTTACTCCTCAAAGACGCCATACAACCCGTCTCACAACACAACAAAGGGTTTTTCTCTCGCTATTTCACCGTACCAAAAAAGGACGGAGGTCTTCGCCCTATCTTAGACCTACGAGAGTTAAACAAATACATCATTACCACAAAGTTCCGTATGGTTACCCTCGAATCAGTTCTCCCTTTATTCCACAAAAACGACTGGTTCACTGTCATAGATCTCAAAGACGCATACTTCCATATTTCCATACATCCCTCGCACAGAAAATTCCTTCAATTTCAGCTAGGATCACAAGCCTACCAATTCAAAAGGCTTCCTTTTGGCCTTGCAACAGCTCCAAGTGTATTCACCAAGTGCATGGCACCGGTAGCTGCTTACCTCAGGTTGCAAAAAATTCTCATATTTCCATATATCGACGATTGGCTCCTCGTAGCTCATTCCCATCGCAAGGCCCAACGAGACACTCACTTCACCCTTACCCTCCTTCGCGATCTCGGTCTCGCTGTCAACGAACAAAAATCAAATTTGAAACCTACAAAGATTATTCATTATATAGGCGCATACATAGATTCCACACAAGCTCACGCCTTTCTTCCTCCAGACAAGAGAGAAAATCTCATCGCATTACTTCAAGTTTTCACCCCTCATGCTATGGTACCCGCCTTGACTGTGCAACGTGTACTAGGCACCATGGGCTCTATGACTTCAGTAGTGCAGCACGTACGTCTCAAGATGAGATCTCTTCAATCGTGGTTTCTCGCCCTCTTCGACCCACTCACAGACCCTCCTGACACTCTTTTAAGGGTCACCCCAGAACCCGCCTCCCAACTTCAGTGGTGGCGTTTTCCTCCCAACCTATCCGTCGGGCGACCGTTCCGACAACCACGACCACAAATACAGGTCACCACCGACGCCAGCCTCACAGGCTGGGGAGCTCACTGCAAATCTCTCAAAATCCACGCCAAGTGGTCTTCCAGAGAGAAATTGCTTCACATCAACGAATTAGAGCTGTTGGCGGTTATAGAAGCTTGCAAAGCTTTGAGAAATCTCCTCGCTGGCAAGATGGTACAAATTGCCACCGACAACACCACGGCGATGTACTATATTCTGAAGCAAGGTGGCACACACTCTCCAAGTCTCCTCTATTTAGCGGTTGACCTCTGGGAGTGGTGCCTAGCACATCATATCTGCCTCACGGCAGTTGACACAAATGAAAGGGGAGCCTTGGTGCCAAGGTTCTTATACGAGGGGGGAGGGGCCTTATTCTAATGTGTTTTTTGCTACCGCAGAAGCTGTAGAACTTTCCGATGAGGCTCCGCGCAGGCGCGGATCACCCAGGGTGTGAATCACAGAGGTCCACTCGAAGAACTACAATTACAGGTGGGTAACCTGTCGTTATCAAATGTCAAACTGTAGTTTAGCATCCTGGCTTGTTAGTAATTACAGTCTTCCTGGTTTTATCCCACTGCGAAGGAAAAGGGAAAAGTGACTCTTCATCCAGACAAAAGACTTTATATCCATTTTGCCTTAACATTCCAAAGTAGTATCAGAAATTTAGGGCATCGTATCATTCCATCTGAAGGAAGAGAGGTTGTTTTCGCCAGTATGGTTAGTGTGCCTGTCCTTTCAACTATGCTTGATATATTGACTTTTAAATTTTTATATTGCAGGTCGGAGCTGGATGGATTGGAAAATGTAAGTCTTTTCACACGTCCTGTCCTGTAGGATTTTGAATTTGAAAAAAAAATGCAATTGAATGTGAAGTGTGGCATATTTGGGCCATTTTAAATTAAGGAATAGAACTGAGTGGATCTCCATGGTAATTGTACAGTGTTATAAAAGAAACGTGTTTGTCTCTTTAGCTAAATCTCCTTAGCATAGCACCACATTACTGTTTGTAAATACGGACTGTCTTCGTTTTACTCCAGTGGTGGAAGTGTTGCGCTTTTCAGCAAGTGCTGCGTCTGTAACACTCCCTGTTGAAGTCTGAGCATCTGAGCATCTTTCACAAGTGCTGTAAATGCTTTTCTCTCTTCTGTTTATGTTTGGTTTTCTTTTTTGGTAATAGGCAAATCTTGATGCTGCATTAATGTACTCTCAGCTATCAAAAAAGAAGAAGAAGCTCAAAGGACATATAACATTTATTGAACAGAGGCTCATAAACTTTAACAGAACTTTATATGAGATTGAAAGGGAGCTTTTTCTCTCTTCAGATGTTGTCTGATCTTCAGTTTCAGAGTGGTGTGGGCTACAGATAAAAGCTGGGACGCCCTTATAATCCTGTAACACTTCTTGCAAAGTTGCAGTAGATTTTCACATTTTATTTTCCGTTACTTGTCATCTAAATGTGTTTAACAAATACAAATGTTGGATGTGTTTCCTGCCACCAATATATCAGGTAGAAGCAAAAGAAAAAGAAAAAAATTAAGAAGACAAAAACATTGTGGCACCTTAAAGACTAACTGCTAAATTTTAAGGTGAGCTTTCGTGGACAAATCCACTGATTATGCCACCAATAGTGAAGCATAATCTAGACCAAGGGTTCCCAACCTTGGGTGCCCAGATGTTTATTTATTTTATTTATTGAAAATATTTTTAAACCTCCTTAAAAAGGACTCAAGACGGCTGTAGTATTGTATGCTCATTGTTACTAACTTAAATACTGTCAAAAGGCAGTGTTTAAATTAGTAACAACGAGCATACAGTACTAAAAGGATCAATGAATACAATACCAAAAACATAAGCAACATCAAAATACATTCAATGCAGAAAGGTACAACAATCCATTTTTAAAATCCCATTCACTCAGTAGTCATTCACTTGGACTAAACTCCCAGAAGCCTTCACTACTAGCAGTGCTGAATAGGATTTTTTTTAGTCCAAGAACGTTTGGGGACCCAAGGTTGGGAACCACTGATCTAGACTCCTGTTTTAATAGGAAAAAATCTACTCTTTAACAACAGTCTCAAAAAACCACAGTGAAATTTCTCTGTTTTGTGGTGGCAGCCATTTTAAATGGTTCAACTTCTCTTCTTGCTACTCTTTTAGTACGCTGGGAACGAACTTTGGGGGCCATTGTCAGACAGAAGAACCTTCCTATGACACCAGAAGATGTGCGAAATAATTGGGAAAAGATAAGTAACTTTGATAATGCTGCACATCCTCGAACTATCCAAGGTATCTAGTTGGTTTTCATTTACAACACTTTGAGTAATCACTTTGATCTTCTTACCATGGAAGAATCTGTAGAAACAGTAAACCTGTTTTTGTTTTATGTTTTAAAAAATAATCAAGAACTTCATGGTACATGGATCATATTTTAAGTAGTGTCAGATCTTATAATACAGCACGCAAGGAAAGACTATGTAACATTCTTTTCCAGAAGGCCACTAGCTTGGCTAAACAGCAGTGTAGTAACTTGACCCCTGTGTTTGTTTTCTGATGGACATCAGTGAGACTTGTAAGAGTTTGTTTTTATCTCTGCTGAATTACTTGGTAATAATCTGTTACCAAGACTAAAATAATCAGATATCCCAGCCCAAAGACTCAGTGGCTGAAATCCTGTCAAGTAGTTCTGTGTATATACCGTGTTTCCCCGAAAATAAGACAGGGTCTTATATTAATTTTTGCTCCAAAAAACGCATTAGGGTTTATTTTCAGGGGGTGTTTTATTTTTTTCATGTACAACAATCTACATTTATTCAAACAGAGTAATGTCATCTTCTTCTGGTTGCTGCACAATGGTGGAGGGTGGGGTTTCACTTAACTGGGACTTATTTTGGGGGTAGGGCTTATATTACGAGCATCCTGAAAAATCATACTAGGGCTTATTTTCAGGTTAGGTCTTATTTTCGGGAAAACAGGGTAGTAGTGATGATGTCATCAGCAGTGGCAGGTCGCTGCTGATTAAAGGCTTCCTTTGGAGATTTTGAGAGGTACCCGACCTTGTAGCATTGTGTATGAGGCATGAAATCACCTTTTTTCAGCAACAGTTTGGCACGGATGATGATTTCATCCCTGTTGCACACGCAGGGCTATGCAACAGGATTTCAGCCTTTGTTTTAAAATTGGAGGTAAAGCCATTTTGCAATTCAGACCATATACTTTTGACTCAAAAGGTTTAGAGCAGCTGCAGTTCTCTTCAGAATTGGCTTTCTCCCTTTTTTGTAAAAATTTAAAAATTGCACAAAGTGCAAAATCATAGTCGGAAAAGACCTGGTGGGTTACTAAAAATCGAGAATCCTAAGCTTGTTAAAGGATACAAAAATGGCACCCATTTTTGGTGTATGGCAACTGTCGACTAGGTGGTAGGAGGAACCCTTAGTTGTCTTCTAATCTATCAGATCCAGAAATGTTCAAAGTTTTGGATTAATCTTATACCTTCTTTTGGACTGACTGCTGGATAGCAGGAACCAGCCAAGATTGTCTGTTAATGGCACAGAGAGATTCATACTTAGCTTTTAAAGAAGTGGCAGTGCTGGCTGATGGGTTCTCAAAATGATTGTCTCCCCCCCAAAAAAAAAATTCCCACAACCCCCCCCCCCACCTTCTCCAAGCTCAAGGTAACATGCATACACTAGTTGTTGGCAGGTAGAGGGGAGAGGAGTCTGGTATAAGTGGATAGGAAGATGCTCCTGTGAGCCTTTGTCTTTCTCTCTCTTTCTTTTTTTAACCCTCACCCCTGTTGATTTCTTAAACTAGGGGGCCATTCCCTTTAGCCTCCTTTTCCCCCATATCCTATCAAAGCAAGCTGGACCTTAGGTATAAGAATGTACCAAGAATCCTTGCTACCTAATGAATGTTGCCAGTTCTTGTATTCGCTAATCATTGAGACATAAAATGCAAGTTAAGCATGTGTTTAAAATACTGATAGTGTGAACTCCAGCCACAAGCTCTGATCATACAGATTAGCCAGGTCTTTCTATAGATTGTTGCATGTGAAAAGTGAAAACCTTATTTTAACATGCTAGTAAGACTAGCTTAGTGGATCTAGCATTACATTTTCTACTAGGTCCAAAATGCAATAATATTCTTCCTGCAATGTGTCTGTAATTTGGATGGGAGCACCTTTGATAAATCTCTCATCTGTGAGAATTAGCAAAAGAGGCAGGGAAAACGGCTCACATATCTGACAGGCTAATTCATTTAATTTTTCAGTATAATAACATGAGAAAGTTTTCCTTGGTAAGAGAGCACCTCTCCTTAATGCCTCAAGGCACTGAACTGTTAAGTAAGGAAAACTAATTAGCGTATTCACATTAAAAATGAAAGCTATGTTACTTTCTATCTGCAAGTTCAAGCTGTCCCAGAAGATTTAATTACAAATTATTACCAGCATTAATGTAAGTAATTTAATGCTGTGAAAAGCCATTATGTACTAAACCATCATATATAATTGTACAAAAATACCAATTAGTGTAAGCATTTGACTATCATTTGCAAAGATAACTTAGAATTAGAATTGTAAAGTGTGGTTTATAATAGTGTATGGTTATTTGGACACTGATTTTGTGGAGTGATTTTCATTTATCCTGAATCAAATAACAGTGAAATTTGGGCTGTACGATTTTGGAAAAAAAAAAAGTCTTCCTCTATAATGATCTTACTTTAATGGAACATAAGCAGTAATCATGAAAAGACAAAATTGGAGGATTTCAGTGTTACCTTGGTATAGCATCTTCGCCCCAATATATTAATGTAAAAGCTAGTTAATGCTAAATTAATACGTGCTCACTCTCCTTGCCATTTGTACTGAAACTCGTTCAAATTCCCGTATAGTCAAGTAGTATATTTAACAAATTTACTGTTCGATGTTGACTTCGTTGTGGGGAATTCATTTGGAAGTCCCTTCTTATTATTTATTTAACTATTTATTTAAAATATTTTTACCCCACCTTTCTCCTTAAGAAGGACCCAGAGTGGCTTACATAATTGAAAAGCAATATTTAAAGCTGAAAACAATGAGTATACAATGGTGGTTTACATCATTAAAAGACAGTATTTAAAGATAAGAACAATGAGTGTCAAGAGGTAGCTTACATAATGAAAATACAATATTAAACCTGAAACAATAAGTATATAAATATTAAAAAGGAACAAACAAATACCACTCTGACAGGAGGTAGGTGAAGTTTATCCCCACTCTCCCTGCACCGTCTTGGCCCTGCACACTGCTGGGATACCTGAAGAAGGTCCACCCCAGTAATCAAACTTGTGCAAGAACAAGGAATTTGTGGTCCTCAAGATGTTTTTGGACTTCAGCTTCCACAGTCTCTCTGTGTTGTCTGTAGTGGCTGTGTATTTTGGGAGTTGTGCATCTGGAGGCTACAGTTCCCCCCCCCCCCCGCCTCAGATTAGAAGGTCCTAGTGAGCCCTTAGGTGTTGAGATAGGCTCTAATTTGAGTGTGAGAAATAATTACGGTGCAACAGCATGTAGTTCTCATTCCAACTGGAGGAATTTTTGAGGCAGGAGGACAAGGAATAAATTGCTAGGAAGCAACGGCTGCCAAGCAGAAGACGTCAGTCTCTTCCCTACGTGCAAGAAGCTTTGCCCTTCTTCCCAAAGGTTCAGTGTTTTGTTTCAGCTTCACAACCAATTTGTTTTAGGATGGCTGAGAGATAGTATCTTTTCCCCCCAAACATACTCAGAAATAAGCATCAGTAAATTCGGTGGGACTCACTTAATCCTAAGCAAATGTTGCATCTACAATGTGTTGTAGCTAGAGTGGTAACGAGAACTTGGATTTCCCATGGCAAGCTCCGCTTTTCAGTTAGCATCCACATAGGTTGCTCCCTCTGCCTGGCTTGAGATTAGGTCTGGTTTGTAATAGCTTAACTTAATGCAGCAGTAATTTGTTTAAATTCGCACCCTGCAACATTTCAATCACCGTATGTGAGATTTGGTTATTCTTACTTGTTATGCTGTTAATTACCAAGCTGATAACTGCCACAAGGCACTTACATTTCAGACAATTCATGTAATCCAATTTTCGTAGCTTCTTGGCTGAGGCCCTGAAAGTGTGACCTTGCATAACATGAATGACTCAGCTCCCTCAGTTGCTGAAATATCACTATAAATCTAATGCTATTGGTGGGAATGTAGTTTTCTGTGCCAGGCAGCGGAAGGTCAATACACAGTGCTGTAGCCGTCATTGTATTAAAACTTTTTCTTATTTGTATTCTTTGTGAAAATGGACACATAGCAGAAAACAACGGCTGGAAGGAGAGAACAAAATTGTGTACCGTCCAGTCAGAGAGAACAGATGGGGGAGGGCAGAGGGGGAAGGTATCCTTGATACAAACAGGACCTTTTTCAGTCAATGAGATTACAAGTATTGGAGGTGTGTGCAGACTGGATTGGAGCAAGCGGTTAAATCCTCCTTCCAGTAGGGTCCCAATTCAGCTCAACCTCCTTGTACTGGCAGTTTTTTGGGAAGCAAGTAAGCACTCAGGGATAGAACTGTATGTTTGAAGTTCCGTGTAATTTGGCTTTGTGAAACAATGTTATCATGCCTAAAATAATATCACAGTTCCTTGTACTATATTGTTCAAAAAAGCACTAGCCAAGGTGTTGCACAGCTCTTTTTGTATGTCCAGAAATCAGGTTATAATGTGGTCAAAATGGGGAAAGTTTTTGCTGTCTATCTCCTTGGCCTTCCCAGTTGTTTTGTCATTGGACTTCAGCCTTCACTCTTCCTGGATCATCATTCTAAGGCCCTGCACAAGCCCTCTTCTGTTTGCTTCACCTTTTCAGGTGCCCTGTTGTTTTGGCATTCCATTGCTAACGCTTTTTATTCATAACTTAGAAGTTTCTCAGAAATTCTGTGGTAGCACCTCATCTCAGAGCATGAATGATAGGTGGTGTACCCAATCCTAAAGTGCTGGACCTTAATATACTTTTCAATTTGATTGTATTAATTACATTTTTGATACTATTATACCAAAGATGCTTCTGTTTATAGTTGCTTTTTGTATGACAAATGTCAAATCAATATAGAATATAAAAATGTGCAGTTTGTAATTTTCAGTGAACTTCATCTATATTATATTTGCTCACTGTGGACAGCACCTTAATCTGCATTTGCAAAACATTTCCACAACTGTACCTCTCTAGTCGTCATAATGTCACAACAGATAAGCATCCACATTTGCAAGTGCATTATCAAAAACATGATTAGAACTAGATGCTGAAACGAGTGTAGAACCGCCTTCAAAATGTCAAGTGTGCATCTTATCACAGCAGTGACTGTAGTTTTGCTTAGAATGTACCTAGAGAAAGGATATCTTCCTCTCTCTTTTTTTTTGATAGTTTCACAACTTTTTGCTTTCCATTTCCAGAATCAGTCAGCCTGCTGAATGACGTGCTAAGTCAAATAGAATCTCAGGATGTCTCCCCGAATCCTACAAGCTACAGCACATCAACATCCTCCACAGGCTTTGACCCGGTAAGTAAAAAATGCTTCTGCAAGGCGCTCCTCTTGAAGACATCCAGTTGTGTGTTGTGACATATGAATCAGACGATGCAGAGTACTGTCTCAGAAGGTCAGTTTTAAAATGTGAATTAGAGGTAGGGGAACAAACATGCATTCCTCCCACTCTTTTTTTTCCTGTTCTGTAAAAGAATGTTTAGGAGAAAATAGAGAATCTGCTACTTGTTCTCTGGAAAGTTCAGCTATTCCAGTCCTTATATTTTGTTAGATACCTGTAATTTCTCCAAACTTTGGCCTGTAAGACAAAGACTTCTCTCCCCCGCCCCCAAGTCCCAACCTTCCAAATGATTCCCCTGTGTTTTACAATATTTGCCTTCAATGTGCATGCAAGTACTGCAGGCAAGTGTTTTAAGAAGCTTCGTATAATGTGAGGTATTGGCAACTCTGTGGTTTCTTTTACTTAGTAGGCAGACTTAATTCCGTTTTTTTTCCCTGCAAGATGAGGAAAACAGTTTTGCAACATCAATAACCAAGCTCATAGGATCCCCACCTGGTCATGGGGCTATGTATTAATATGACAGTCATATGGTCTCACTCTTATGTCTGAGAAAGTGGACTTGCTCCACGAAAGCTCACATTAAAATATACCACTTAGTCTTCAAGGTGCCACAACATTTTTGTCTCTTGTTTTGTTTTGTTTTTTTGCTTTTGTATTTTTGTTTTGTTTTGACTGATATACTTGCTTATAGGAAGGTGCAGCAGTTTTGGTTTACATACATGACCATTACCTTAAAAATATTTAAAAATTGGCACTTCATGGTCAAGAGATTCTCTGTTCTCATGCTCCATTACAGCCTTGACAGTCAGTCCTAAGACTGAATGGTTCTTGACTGCTCTTCTTACTCGGTATATGTCTGCATGTGATCTATATAACATTGATGGAGCTCAATAGGGGTAAAATCCTACATCACGTGAGAGGGCTTCCCCTCTCTATGTTTTCCAACCATCTAGTGCCGTCTCACTGTTCTGCTATCATTCCATTGACAGGAAGGGTTACTTGGATGCCCACCCAGTATTTTCGGATGCATCACAATGGAGAGAAACCTGAGCCGTTGTTTTGAGGCCTCCCTGGTCTTTTATTTACTGGCTAAAATCCTGTTGCCATAAGTTATGCCATGTAAGCCTTATAATGACATCAGCAGCAGCAACAATTTTTCTGAAATGAAACATTGCAGATTCCCCCCCCCCCCCGAAGGGCCCAAGGCTCCCATGGTAATCTTTTTGTCATCAGGAAGCTGTTGGGGCCACAGGACAGGAGGGAGAAGTATTTAATGACTAAAAATCACCATTGTCAGTAAAGGGGTTGATTTTCAGTCATTGAAGTCTTCCCTTATCATCTCTACAACTCCCAGTGGCTTCTCAAGGGCAAAAATGTTTACACAGGAGCTTTGGGACCTTCAGGGGAGAGATAAGAAGTGGTGGATATCCAGAACATCTGATGATGTCATCAGCCCTACATGGCATAACTCACACCACAGGTTTTCAGCCATTTTGGAATCTAGAAAATCCTTTGGTATGTTTAATTAAGAGTTAAAGCTGGGTTTAATCCTGGGTTTTTTTTAATGTGCTTCTATTCCAGCCTTCCTTAAAGGCCCACAAAAGTTACTACAACACTCAAAGAATTTAGTAGCATGATAGTTTATACATAGTTGTATTCCATGTTTGCAACATATTGAAGGCCTGAGAGAGACTGAGAACTTACTCTGTTGACCTTCCTATTCTGAACATGCAGGCATGATTCTTATTCACCATGTACGAGTCTTTATTTTCAATTGTCAGTGGCATTTATAACCTGCTGTGGTATAGCTGGTACATCTAAGGTAATAATAACATAAATGCAAGCTCCTGTTTTCAATATCAACAGGCAAAGTTTGTTGGCTACAAACTCGCTTCAGTTGCATATGAATATAGCCATTTGCAGCCCATCTTGTATGCACTTGGTGTGGGCATGTCAACAAAAGATCCAGACCATCTGAAATTCCTTTTTGAAGGAAATGAAGAATTTTGCTGTCTTCCTACCTTTGGAGTGATCCCAGCTCAGTCCTCCATGCTTGGCAGTGGTGGACTCGGCAGCATTCCCGGCTTCAATATTGATTTTACTAAGGTAGGTATGTTCCAGTTAATTGAACAGAGTTCACAGAACTGTCTTCTAGTAAACAATATGTACAGTGATATAATTTCATGTTTAGAAACAAGGGAGAGTTTAAAAATCTACTGTGTATTCATTAATTCTACAAGTAAAGTCTATAGCTTGGCTTTGAAATAAAGCAGCACATACTGTCCTCAGTTGCTCTTTTTCTCGGTAACGTTTTCCAGTTTAGACAGTGATGAAACTAGAGATTGATTGGGCCCAGTTGACGCTTCATCACTGGCTGTTGCTTGGAGGACTCCAAATGCCAGCCATAAAGCAATACTTCAATATATTATCTCCTCAGTGTCACAACGTTGTAATGCGAGTCAGAATATTTTTATTGTGAAGGAAAAAATAGAGATTGAAAACACTGCTTTGACTATCGTGTATGTGTTTCTCCTTTAACCTGGGGGAAGCCTTGGGCAAGCATTCACAGGTGCCAAAGCATCCTTCTTTAACACTTAATTATAGACATGAAGGAGGAGACAAGAGCAACTACAGCATGCCATTTTCTTTGAAGATTACTCAAGACATTGCAGGTTTGGCAAGAGGGAAAGGGGGAGTGCATTAAGCAAGAACTGCCCTATAAATACAAGTCAGAGAAAACATCTCTGTGTCTTCTGTATCTGATGATATATCAACTTCAAACATTGAATGTTTATGGGGCTGTAAAATGTAGACAGTAATAATGCCTTGTTACTTTCATTGTGTTTTAACAGCTGAAAGAACATATCTTGGGGGCAAGGAGGCAAGAACTGAGTGTTAAATTTAACTTTAGGCATCTGTGTTTTGCTTCACGTATGCATATAAAATGATACTTTCTTTACTAGACCACTTTATTTCTGCATATAGTAAAGCCTAGTAGGGAGACATATCAAAATTTTCTTCTATTGGTAGATGGGCATTTTTAAATGAATGAACGAACGAACAAATGAATGAATAAAGTCACCATGTGTTGACATAGTACAAATGGATTTCCTCTTAAATAATTTCTAAATAGGAGCAATAGAGATTGCAACGGAAAACTAATAGCAATTGTGTCACCACTACTACTACTATTTTACTGTAGGTGTTACATGGCGAGCAATATCTGGAGCTGTATAAGCCAATACCAACATCAGGTATTATATATCATTATCATCATTGTTTTTTCTTTTTAAGTGCTACATTCCCATACATGTAGTGTTTTACTTTTATTTTCCCAGCAGTGGTTAATTGTGTTCTTAATTATCTCTGCATATGTCCATATAAGGGCTGAAATCCAGTTCAGCTTCATGTAATGTAAAATTACATCAGTGTAAGTGTGCCAGGTCTTGCACCCAGGGAGTCCATATTGCACAATTAGATTGTACAATCTTTCACATTTTAAAAATAATTTAATAATTAATTTAATGACAAGGACAGTTACGAATTGAAATCTCTGCTAGATTTGTGGTGCGCACAGCCATGTTTGGGCGATTAGAAAAACGAAAGTGGTTATCTTGCCATTCTTGAGAGGGGAATCAGAATATGACTCCATGTTCTTCTTCCCTGTCCCCTTCTCCTCATGTAAATATGCCAGTTTTTCTCCTGTGGAGAAAGGGTCCCACAGCCCTGAGGTGGGCAGAGCTGTGTTCAGTTTGGAGGGAGGGAGAGAGGCAGGCAAGCAGAGTGAGAAAGCAGGAGCAGTTTGCTGGCTCCTGCAAATTGGATCCTTTGGGGATTTTGCTGCTGAGCTGGGGGAGGAGTGGGAAGGAAAGGAGCATGTTGTTGGGTACAGGCGCGTATGTGTGTGCATGCTCATACTTGGCCCTGTTTGTATATCGTGATAGAGCTTACTTTCTGCCACACTGACTCTAATGATACTTTAGCTCCTCTTCAGCTACCTGCCCTTTCCTCAGTCTTATGGAAAGAGCTCCCTTTGGCATCATTTAAGGAGAACATGCCCTGTGGCACACTGGTGGTCAGAAATGCCCCTTTCTGGGCTATAACTGTCAGCTCTGCCACCCTCGACTTCTATAGGTGCTTATTATGTGGGTTTCTTTGTGCAAGTGGAAGTGTTTTGTGAATATCTTTTCTGCCTGGCTGCCCTTCCCCCAGCAATTGCTGCACTGCTTCGCATTGTACCGTATTTTTCCGTGTATAAAACGACACTTTTTCCTTAAATAATTTGAGAAAAGATTGAGGGTCATTTTATACACGGAAGTCAGCTCTTTACCGCTGCCTTTTGCGAAGGCATGGGGCTTAGCAAAAAGAAAGGGGAGGTGTTGCTCCCTTCCTTTTTGCTAAACTCTGTGCCTTCTCAAAAGGCAAGGGCGCACGGGACTTTAGCAAAAAGGAAGGGAAGGCATTGCTCCCTTCCTTTTTGCTAAGCTCCGTGCCTTCTCAAAAGGCAAGGAAAAGCGGCAGTCACTTTGACAGCCACTTTCCTTGCCTTTTGCCAAGGCACGGGACTTAGCAAAAAGGGAGTCCTTTGATCCTTGCTTTTTCTAATTTGGGGTTAGAAAAGGGGGGGCATGTCATCTTATACATTGGGTCGTCTTATAAACAGAAAAATACGGTATATATGGAGCTACGCAACAGGATTCCAATCACTGACTGTGCATCAGCATAAGATGGGGAGAACCAGAGAACCAGCTCACACATCCTCTCTTTTGAAGGGTAGGGTAGCTTAGTGTAATGCACACATATCTAGGGGCAGGGTAAGCACCACACCATTCTTTTTTCAGTACTTACTATTGTGTGTACCTGTTTCCCTGATCCAAATTTCAGACAATGCCATACTATTTGATATGCGCTTTCTAATACTATTGTCAATACTAGCTATTAATTTTTTCCTGTGAATTTTTTAAAATAAAAATTATTCTTGATGCTTCCCTATGTGATGTTTACTTTTCTTTTGGATTTTAGGAAGATTAACTTCAGAAGCCACTATTGCTGACATCCTTGATAAAGGCTCGGGATGTGTTATACTTTTAGACGGTAACTCTTATTGTCTTAACGTTCAAAGGGTATAAATTAGTTAGAATACAATCTCTAAAGTGGGATGTTCTTTCCTAACTGCCTTGAAGCCATCTCTAAGGGAACCTGTAATATTTATTAGAATATTTATTACAGTCTTTTCTTGTCTTAAGGACAATTTCTGAAATACCTTATCATATCTCTAGAAATGTAATATGTGAAGTGGCCTTGGTATTTTGCCAAACAAAGGTAATAAGCCTGTAGAGCAGTTAGTGTTTGTATGCATATATCTTTGTTATCTGGAATGCCTGCAGGTTTAGAATTCAGGAGCTCAGATGTTTTGGAGAGGAAATGTGGAACCTGCCTGGAGGGCATATGTACTGCATTTACATAATGATCTGTACTGGGAGAGCACACAAATCATAGGTATTTATTTAGCTAGGGTGTTTGTATGTCTGTCTTCAGTACAAAATCCTAGGGGCAGCTTGTAACAGAATATATAAAAAAACAAATGTTTACAACATCAGCAAAGAGATGAGATATCAAAATAGCAGTTAATGAGAAACCATAAAATTCAGCAGGAATAGTTAGACAAATTCACTTGGACGGATCAGCAAAGGCTACCAGAGCTTACACGCTAGATGCCAAATAGTCTGGGCAAATTAAATGACTGCCTTTTGCCAAAATTTATAACCAAAGTTGGCATCGCTCGAGCTTCCACTGAGAGGATGCCACAACTAAAAATGTTCTTAGTTGAAAATGTTTGTCTCAGTGTGACATCGGCTATTTATTTAGAATATTTTGTAAACTGTGGCCTTAAGAAAAATTACCTGCTTGAAGTATGTCAGAGGAACAAAATGTCACCTGTAGATACCTAAGCTGGCTCATACTGGCCAAGGTGAGAACTAGGAATAGGTAGTGTCTCTGCTTGACTTATTTTAACCTTGTGTTGTTGTTGGTGATGATGATACTGATGGTGTTGATTTTATTCACTCTCATTTGTATCAATTTGAGGGGAAAATTAAGTATGCCAGTTCCAGGTCAACTTATCCAGTTGTTCTAAGCCTGGGTCCGTATCTCAGGCCAGCACATCTTGGACCTGAGAGGCACAGGAGCACTACCAGTGGTCGATCTGCACTCACAAACTTCTCCATGGATGTGTGAGAGGTTGTCAGGACTCAGCTTGTCCTTCCAACTGGCAGAGCTTGTCTCCGGTGTCTCTGGTCCAGTCCTGTCATAACTGGAAAAACCATCAGAAGCGGGGGGGGGGGGGGGTTGGTTGAAAAAAAGGACTAGAATTACACTCCTAGTAAATGCTATGCAGTCAGATCATTCTGAGATTTCATTTCTGAAAGGAAGACATTTTTGGCACAATTATTTAGACTGCTTCTTTGTTGGCCTTGTTTTCCTACTTAGTCCACACATACTCTGGAAAGGAACTTCTGTGCTATAATCAATTCACTGTCTTCGTTGTTGGGGCTGGAGGTTTTGGCGGGAAACGGTCATCTGAGAAAGCTAAGGTAAGCTGAGTTTTGTTTTATATGACAAATGAGTGTGTTTGTGTATGCCCAGACAGCTGTGTTTGCAACTGAACTTAAATATGTTGTTCATTGCTTACCAGTTATTTAAAACAGTGCTGACATGCTCCCTCTGCTACTTTGTCATTGGCTTAGAATTTTTCCATGAGATGTCTTCTGCCTCGTAATAAGCTTCCTAGCCGCATTCTCCATCGGTCTCTCCCCATATTCCCATTTTTCCTTGTAAAGTGGGAATGAACTATGGAGGACAGGAGAGCAGGTGGCAGAAACCCCATTGTTAAGCCAGTGGAAGTTCACATGCATTTTGACATCAAGGAACACCGGACATTAGTTCATGTGCTCCTTGACATTAACCAGTGCTCTGACCAGGCCTCAGAGATGATGCATATGTTGCTGTTGTCCGTGCTTTCAGTGATTATACCCTCTGCCTTTAAAAAAAGCATGGACACTTTGGCTCTCCAGATGCTTTAGAGCAGTGATTCCCAACCTGGGGTACACGTACTCCCAGGAGTACAAACCAGGACATTAAGGGTACACGGAAGAAAATGAATAATGGTAGGAAAAGGCATATAGTTCAACAGTGTAAGACAAGATACAAGTCAAAAGTTGTGAAATTAGTTGAACATTATGACAAGTGGCGAAGCAGGTTTTCTTCGTTATTTAATTTTGAGAAAAGCCCTGTCCCCTTCGCTTTGTTATTTTGGTGAAGGATAGAGCGTTCTGACCTAAACAATGTGTTGTGAACACCCCACTACAATGGACATGCTTGGTGGCGCACCCGTGACAGGCTCAGCTTTCACTCTTCTCCGCTTTGCAAACATTAGAGTGCCATTGTGCCACTATCAGTGTATATCTAACCCTAACCCTAAGTTAGTCCTGTGTAGAGATGGACATGAACCAGAAAAAAACAGGCTGGTTCGTGATTTGGTACATGACCCATTCGGGGCTCCCATTTTTCCTGAAGCAACACAGAACACTGAACTTTTCCCCCCTTGGTATTTCATTTGCTTTGGCAAACCGGAATCACCTGCCCACCCCCATCCCCACTGCCCATCCCGTCACCTCAGTCTACCTGCTTCTGCCACCAAGCCGCTGCTCCCTCTCCAGGTGGCCAGGTGCCCTGTTCCGAAACAGCGACCAGCCTCCTTGCAGGGAAGCTAGTCGCTGCCTCTGAGCTTGCACCCACCTCCCAGCTGATCAGGGCGATCAACTCGGCCATGAGCGCATGCTCAGAGGCAGCGCCCTGGCTTTCCTGCAAGGAGCCTGGTCGCTGACTCAGAACATGGCATCTGAGGAAGAGGCAGCAGTGACACAACAGGTGCAGGTGCCCCCACAGGCACCAGGCATGAACCGAAAACCAAATTGTGAATTAATCACAAACCATTACAAACCACCATTTTTCAGGTTCATGCCTATCTCTAGTCTTGTGAGTCCAGCAACCACATTAATTACAAACATTTTGCTAATGCGGAGGGTACAGCTTATGGAAGTAGACTGCCAAGGGGTACAAAGTGAAAAAAAGGTTGGGAACCATTGTTTTAGAGTATCCATTCCTTTTGGCCATGTTGTCTCTGGCTTTGTGGGTTTGAAGCGGAAAAGCGTCTTCTTCCCCTTCTCTTGGGCTTAGGTATGGGAAGCATTGATATTGGTGCCTGACAGCAGGCCTGTTAGGACCTGCCCTGAACGTCTGAGCAGTTTCCATGCCCAGAGTATGGATGCTTGTTTCTAAAGCCCTCCAGATTTCAAACTTCATGCCTCAACTATACAAAGCACAGATACTTTGAATGTCTCATGATGGGTTGGGGAAGGGAGATACGCATATTGTCCACAACTTCTCCAAAATGTTCCCATATAGCAACAAGAAAACTAGAAGACTTTTGCTTATGCCTTTGGAAAGGAATTATACATGTGTGGAATCTATGTATGTTTATGACATCATAAAGAAATTAATAATAATGTATTTTAGACCAGAACCTGATAACTGACCTTCCAAAGGACTGCAAGATTTTGTTAACTTTACATGCTATGTATTCCATTCATCTATCACCTGTATCCAAACTCAGTGTGGGTAGCATACCTAGCAAGGTGGTCTGGACTGTACTAATTCTGTACTTCCACCCACTGGTCCCTGTACTGGCCTTTAGTTCAGTCTAGTTGCACAGCTCCTCTAGTAATGATATATGAGTACTAATTGTTTTTTGTTTTTCATCCGTTTGTCTAAAACTGACTAAGATTCAAAGTGTCCAGGCATAAAGTATCCAGTGGCCTCATAGCATAGTGGTCAAACTGCAGCACTGCAGTCAAGACTCTGCTCATGACTTGAATTCAGTCCTGGGCTCAGGTAGCTAGCTTGAGGTTGACTCAGCCTTCCATCCTTCCAAGGTCAGTAAACTGAGTACCTAGCTCATGGGTGGTGTGGGGTACGAAGTGTAGCCTGCATAATTAAATTGCAAAGAGGGAGCTGTAAGCACTAGGGGGCAGTATATAAGCAACATCCTTTCCTTTGCTTTTTTAAAAAAAATATTGTTGGTGTTCCAATAAATAAAAAGTCACATTATTTTTGTATACTTTATTTAACTAGGCTCCTGCAAATCCACCCAACAGACCACCAGATGCTGTGATCACTGATGCCACTACAATTGATCAGGTAAATGTTTTTCTTACAAAAAAATTAACAATTTTATATTTAAATACTCCTGTGAGAAATTTTATCCCATGCTAATCCTAGAAATATGAGTTTTGTACTGAAGTTATGAGAAACAATAATGAGCATTTGTGTATTAAAGGTTTTTGCACTGTAACCTTTGTAAATTGAACTAGTTGATATTTATGATTAATAATTAAATAAACTTTGCTACAGTCCACGGGTACAGATGTCGATTTTCTACCTTCCTCTGGACTCCTGGGGGTCTGCCATGATCAAACACATGCTGTCTGATAGCGTGCAATGGTCTGTGCATTGTTCTGTTTATTTGAGTGGGGGATGAATAGTGACCCATTTCAGATTATTGAGAAATACCATCTACCTCTTTTGTGTATGAGATTAGAAGCTTCTGCCCCAACCTGCAAACAGTGGTGCCTCGCTAGACGATTGCCTCGCAGGACGAGGAAATCGCTAGACGATGGCTTTTTGCGATCGCTACTGCGCTTCGCAAAACGATGGTCTCCTATGGGGAATTTTCGCTAGACGATGAGGTTTCCCCATTGGAATGCACCGACTAGTGGTCAAAAGCTGTCAGTGCATTCCGACGGGGACCCGCGCTCCCTAGACGAGGTTTCCCTATGGGAGATTTTCGCAAGACGACGAGTTTTCCCTTGGAACGCATTGAAGCGATTTCAATGCATTCCAATGGGAAAACGTGCTTCGCTAGACGATGTTTTCGCAAGTCAGCGATCTTCGTGGAACGGATTAACATCGTCTAGCGAGGCACCACTGTAATTGTAATTTCCTATGTACACAGGAAGCTGTTGTTCATTTGAATGCTTGTTAGAAGAAATTAGACTATGAAACTACGGTGACTTTCTAGATGTCATTGTAATGTTGGGGAGGGGAGGATAATATGAACCTTACCTGAGGTATGGCAGGGCTTAGCCCTAGCAGAAACATGAGAATGATCACTCCTGAGGGCTCCTAACAACAGGCCCAAGGAAGGTAGCACTTGAAGGAGTTCAACATTTTCTTGTTAGGAAAGGTGTGTTGCTGTGTACCAGACTTCACCCTATTAGGGTGGAGGAAGAATAACAGTGGCTCTTGATTATGTGCAGAATGTTTTTCTCAAAAGATACTGAATAACTGGTGCTGACTCACATTCACTTCAGGAACATCCTCATGCCTAAGAGTGAGGGAACATGTCTTTGGCAAAGGCCGTAACAACCACATTTTTGTGCATTTCTCTAAAGAATAACTTCTCTTCTTGCTCTTGTCTCAAAATCTGACACTGGCTAAGATCCTGTTGCTTGGCTTAGTAAGTCATGCTAGAGCAGGCCCATTGAATCAGTGAGGATTTGATGAGTGAACTCCACCATGAATTCAATTGATTCAAATGGGCCTACTCTAGTACTATGCTAAAGTGAGTTGTGACTAGAGTAGGGCCATTTGAATCAACATGACCTATGTAGGAATCGACTCAACACATCCCTACTGATTCAATGGGGCTGCTCTAGTGTGACTTATTACACTAAGCACCAAGATTTGAGGCAATATGTCAGTGTCCTCCCCTATTCCTTCCAAACACATATATGCACAGTGAATTAATACATTACTTTCTCTTTCCCCAAATTGTTTTCTGTACTTTATTCCAAATTGAAAATTCCCATACCTCATGTAAGGTGCCGCTCACATCAAAGGCTCTTAGATCCTTCTCTTTATCTTTCTCCCAATATTTGCATCCTAAAGCGAATTTCCCTTTTCTTTACTTGCTGTGCATGTGCAGGCTTTGCCACTCATCCTGTATACAAAGGCTTATGGCTAGTAGCGTCTGTGCTAGCTGACTAAAACCACAGCAGTGCTACTACCAAATCCTTTCTCTTATTAGTGTAAGACAGCAGAGCTGAATAATCCCAAGAGTGAGTATCAGTGCTGATCTTGTTCAGAAATGTTCAGAGCACATTCTTGCAAAAATCTCTGTGCTTTCCTCACTTTGTGTAGCACTCTGTGACTTTGGTGCATGTAAAAAATAAAATGATCATAGAAGTGCCCGCAATAGCAGCACAGCAGACAAAGACCATATTGTGTGGCTCATTCTGTGAGATATAATTAGTTGCTTTGGGCAGAAGGTTGGTCTAAAAAACTTTGATCCTGAATATTTCAGATTAAAGAGGACAAATCAACAATTTATCCCCTCTCCTATTACATATTCTTCAGTTGTAAGGAACAAGTGCATACATTCTTTTCTTTCCCTCTTACTGCTTTCCCCTGTAAACTGTCATTTTTCTGTATTTGGTCCCATAAATCTTTGAGTAAAATGAAAGTGTTGACAGAAGATCAAAACCAAGTCCAAAGGCATTTCAATTTTTAACAGTATGTGGGAGAGACGAATCAATCAATTTCTGCTCCACAAGGGGACACTCTGTGTGGCTGTAGAGTTTAAAAGTATCATCTCATTATTCTTTCCTGCCAATTGTTGGACCAATGTTTTTATGAATGAGCAAAGAATTCTGCTGCCAAGGGATTAATCATATTATTTATTTATGTATTCCGGGAGCCATCTCTGATTGATTTTTTTCCTATTAACCCTTCCTGCAAAATATTGGAAACATCTTACACTTGAGATCAACAGGGAGATCCCTTGTCATTTGCAGTGGAACTGAAAAAATTACTGGCGGCACACTCTGCGTAAGGAGAGATTGTAAATAGCTGGTTTGTATGTTCTGTGTTTCTGAGTAGGTTCGAAGTTCAGTGGATGTTTAGTTAGTTAACTGCAGTAGGTGGTTTTCTCCAGAACATGCAATGTTATTGCTGACTGTGACAGGTTCTACCGAATTGTCTGATCTCTGTGAATATCGGTTTATGAAACTGGTTTCATGAATATCATGTCAATGGTATTTGCTTTTCTTTAACTCAGTCTCTGCTTTTAAAGTAGTTTGTTCTGTTAATACTGTAGTCTGCCCTAGAAAGCTTTGATAGATAACATGTGTGTGCTTTGTTACACAACTAAGTTAATCATACTTCCTACATCACTATAAATATGCAGCAGTCCTGTGAATATATAGGAAAATGCATAGCCTTACTGAAGCCATGCATTGTTTTAGTAAAAACTTGCATTTCTAGTTATGATTGCAACGTATCCCAACGCTAATTATAAATCACATCCAAGGTTCTATAAAGGATTTATATCAACACTACATGTAAACAGGGCTTTTACTGGGTAGATATACAGTATATCACAGAAGTGAGTACAGCCTCTCACATTTCATAAATATTTTAGTATATCTTTTCATGTGACAACACTGAAGAAATGACACTTGGCTACAATGTAAAGCAGTGAGTATACAGCTTGTATAACAGTGTAAATGTGCTGTACCCTCAAAATAACGCAACACACAGCCATTAATGTCTAAACCGCTGGCAACAAAAGTGAGTACACCCCTAAGTGACAATGTCCAAATTGGGCACAAAGTGCCAATATTTTGTGTGGCCACCATTATTTTCCAGCACTGCCTTAACCCTCTTGGGCATAGAATTCATCAGAGCTTCACAAGTTGCCACTAGAGTCCTCTTCCACTCCTCCATGATGACATCACAGAGCTGGTGGATGCTAGAGACCTTGCACACCTCCACCTTCCATTTCAGGATGCCCCCCAGATGCTCAGTGGGGTTTAGGTCTGGAGACATGCTTGGCCAGTCCATCACCTTTACCCTCAGCTTCTTTAGCAAGGCAGTGGTCATTTTGGAGGTGTGTTTGGGGTGGTTATCATGTTGGAATACTGCCCTGTGGCCCAGTCTCTGAAGCGAGGGGATCATGCTCTGCTTCAGTATGTCACAGTACTTGTTGGCATTCATGGTTCCCTCAAGGAATTGTAGCTCCCCAATGCCAGACCATGCAGCCCCAGACCATGACACTCCCACCACCATGCTTGACTGTAGGCACGACAGACTTGTCTTTGTACTCCTCACCTGGTTGCCGCCACACACGCTTGACACCATCTGAACCAAATAAGTTTATCTTGGTCTCACTGGACCACAGGACATGGTTCCAGAAATCCATGTCCTTAGTCTGCTTGTCTGCAGCAAACCGTATGCGGGCTTTCTTGTACATCATCTTTAGAAGAGACTTCCTTATGAGATGACAGCCCTGGAGACCAATTTGATGTAGTGTGCGGCGACCGGACAAACTGCAACTGCCAATCAGCCAGTTGCTCTATCCAGCTCGGCCATACCTTCTCATGTCGGGCCTCAATCTCGACAGCCATCGGTGTCGAAATGGCCATATCGCCGTGACCCACATCAGCTCCAACCTGCTCCCTACCTGGCATCTAAAAGACTTAGACAGTCGAGCAATTTTCTTCTACACGCAAGGCTTTTACAGCTCCAGCCTCCTGATATTTTCCCTCTAATCCAGACGAGGGAAATCATTCCTCTCGCTCGGCATCTCCAGTGTCTATATACTCCACTGCTTTACCAGCTCGTCAACAACCTCCGTTTCGACATCACCGAGACACAGGTTCTGATATCGGTGATCTTCGATATCCATCCTGGTCCATGGACACTCGTTCTGTCCCTCTATCAACGCACGATTTCCATTGCCCGATAGAACCAAGCCATCGAACTCGACATCACTATGACCCCGAGTTTGACACCGACGTTCAACCATATCGAACGACGTCCATGGAGATGTCGGATGATATCTCTCAGTATCGAAAATCTTCGACACCGACAAATGTCCATGGACATGCCGCCTCCATCGACATCGAGCCACAAAGTCAATACTATGACACTCAACCTATTGACACCGAAGCCGATCGACAATTCGTCGACTCCTGATGCGATCCCGATTATTCTGATCATGGATCCAGACCTCAGACGCCGTCAGTATTACTTACCTCACCGGAATCCGACCTTGTCGATGCCGACCCACCATCACCGGCTGATCATCTATACGACCCAATCTCTAAAGATACAACTACTCCATTACACATGTCGATGCTTCCGTCTCTACTCAGCACCGCTCAACGATCCTGGACAAAACCAGCCTCTTGTCTAAGAGTCTAAACAAATCGATAACCTCTACAGAGTCCATGATCCTGGAGCTCTATTTCTTCAAAAACAACAAGCCTCACAATCCAGATCTTGACATCGACAAACCCTCATACCACCAAATAAAGACAGTAGAAGGATTGACTCAATGGGAAGATGGCTTTATTCATCAGCAGCGTTCACCATGCGTATCGCTAACTACCATGGAGCCATGGGTGCATATCAACGTTTCCTTTGGGACAATATGTCAACCTTTGTCGAATTCTTATCAGAAGATAAAAAATTACTCGCCCAAACCTTTCAACAAGAAGGTCTTTCTGTTGCCAAACAACAGATGCTTTCTGCTAGGCACACGGTAGACGCCACAGCAAAGTCAAAGGCCACTTCAGTAGCCTTACAACGTTTCTCTTGGCTAAGGACAGCTGGCCTGGCTGAGGATGCCCGCGCACGTATCGAAGACCTTTCATTCGATCTTTAATGCTGAAACTGATGATATTTTGGAAAACGTGCAAAAGAAAAGATCAGCAGCTAGACGTTGGGGAGTTTATCCATCTTACCAACAACGCCCCCAACAAAATCAATGGAGACGACCGTACAACCCATATCAAAAATTCCAACGTGATCCTCCAAAACAAACATCTTATACACGCTATTTCAGAAATCAAAGAAATAAACCCTGCCAACAACCCATTACTAGGCGCAATGACCGCAACCCCAAACATCACGTTTGACGCTCCCATGACCAAGATCGCACACCACTCCACCCATCCTGCCTTCTGGAAACACCTACCTGCCTGGGAATCCATCACTACAGATGCCTGGGTACTGTCCATCATCCGCGATGGCTACCGCATCCATTTCTTCCAACATCCTCCGGCAACACATGTCATTACTCCACCATCTCCAACCCTACAAGAGGAAATAAGAAATTTACTCCTCAAAGACACCATACAACCAGTTTCACAACACAACAAAGGGTTTTTCTCTCGCTATTTCACTGTACCCAAAAAGGACGGAGGTCTTCGCCCTATCTTAGACTTACGAGAGTTAAACAAATACATCATTACGACAAAATTCCGTATGGTTACCCTCAAATCAGTTCTCCCTTTTTTCCGCAAAAACGACTGGTTCACTGTCTTAGATCTCAAAGACATATACTTCCATATTTCCATACATCCCTCGCACAGAAAATTCCTTCAATTTCAGCTAGGATCACAAGCCTACCAATTCAAAAGGCTTCCTTTGGGCCTTGCAACAGCTCCAAGAGTATTCACCAAGTGCATGGCACTGGTAGCTGCTTACCTCAGGTTGCAAAAAATTCTCATATTTCCATATATCGACGATTGGCTCCTCGTAGCTCATTCCCGTCGCAAGGCCCAACGAGACACTCACTTCACCCTTACCCTCCTTCGCGATCTCAGTCTTGCTGTCAACGAACAAAAATCAAATTTGAAACCTACAAAGATTATTCATTATATAGGCACATGCACAGATTGCACACAAGCTTGCGCCTTTCTTCCTCCAGACAAGAGAGAAAATCTCATCGCATTACTTAATGTTTTCACCCCTCATGCTATGGTACCCGCCTTGACTGTGCAACGTGTACTAGGCACCATGGCCTCTATGACTTCAGTAGTGCAGCACGTACGTCTCAAGATGAGATCTCTTCAGTCGTGGTTTCTCGCGCTCTTCGACCCGCTCACAGACCCTCCTCACACTCTTTTAAGGGTCACCCCAGAACTCGCCTCCCAACTTCAGTGGTGGCGTTTTCCTCCCAACCTATCCGTCGGGTGGCCGTTCCGACAACCACGACCACAAATACAGGTCACCACCGACGCCAGCCTCACAGGCTGGGGAGCTCACTGCAAATCTCTCAAAATCCATGCCAAGTGGTCTTCCAGAGAGAAATTGCTTCACATCAATGAATTAGATCTGTTGGCGGTTATAAAAGCTTGCAAAGCTTTCAGAAATCTCCTCGCTGGCAAGATGGTACAAATTGCCACCGACAACACCACGGTGATGTACTATATTGTGAAACAAGGTGGCACCCACTCTCCAAGACTCCTCTATTTAGCGGTCGACCTCTGGGAGTGGTGCCTAGCTCATCATATCTGCCTCATGGCTTTACACATTGCCGGCCACGACAACAACTTGGCCGATCTACTCAGCCGCACAAACTCTCAAGCTCACGAATGGGAGTTAGACCAATCAGTTTTTCTTCGCCTATGCAAACGATGGGGCAAACCAATTCTCGACGTCTTCGCCTCCCGTGTGAATCGGAAGTGCAAATGATACTGCTCCCGAGCCGGTATTGGCAAACACTCCCAAGGAGATGTATTCGTCGGCCGATGGCCCAAGACCCTCACTTACCTTTGTCTGCCGTTCCCGCTTCTCCACAAGGTTGTGGTTCGCCTACAAGACAAACCCGATGCCATAGTTATAGCCCCTTGGTGGCCGAGACAACCCTGGTTTCCAGTCCTTCACAATCTCTCATCACACATTCACCACCTCCCTCGCCTGCCCCACCTCCTCATGCAGAACAACGCCCAAGTACTCCACCCAGACTTACCTCTTCTGCACCTGGCAGCGTGGAGGATTCCGCCTCGCTAATGAACGTCCTTCGTCAATCAAAGAAGCCCTCCACTAGAAAGGCTTACCTGTATAAATGGAACAGATTCAAATCTTTCACTGAAGCTTCTTCGTTGCCTTCTATCAACGCATCACTTGCTACTGTTATACGTTTTTTGCTTCATCTCAAGTCTAGCGGCCTTTCCCTCTCTTCCTTGAGAGTTTATCTCTCCGCCATAGTTTCTTATCAGCCCCCTAACTCTCCGGCAGCTGATTTCTTCAAGCATCCAACATTGAAACGTTTTCTTAAAGGTCTATCTCATATCTACCCAGATACCCGCCCGCCTTCCCCGCAATGGTCACTAACACTAGTACTGCAACAACTTACTAAAGCTCCTTTCGAACCTTTAGCTTCAACTGATTTACGGCTACTTATCTTTGAAACAGTTTTCCTCGTCGCCACTACCTCAGCTCGACGAGCTAGTGAGTTTGCGGCCTTACGTCACGACTATCCTTATTTACATTTTTTTTCTGGACAAAGTCAAACTATCCATGGATATTTCTTTCCTCCCCAAAGTTGTATCTCAGTTCCATCTCTCTCAGCCGTTTATCCTTCCTTCCTTCTTCCTGTCACCGTCCACAACTCAAGAAAGAATCCTCCATACTTTAGACGTTAGGCGAGCCCTTGCCTTTTACGTCCAACGCACCCAACCTTTCAGGCATTCACCTCGACTTTTCATAAGTCACCAACCACCTACTAAAGGTCGCCAGGTGACGTCTCAAACTATATCTAGATGGGTCGCTTCAACCATTCACCTCGCGTATCAGCTGGCACACAAACCAGTCCCGAAGGTGATTCGCCCTCACTCCACCAGAGCAGTGGCGACCTCTACGGCATTCCTACGCGGCGTACCTCTTCCAGACGTCTGCGCCTCTGCCACCTGGGCACAGCCATCCACTTTCATCCGGCATTATAGACTTGATCTCCGGCAAAAGTCTGATGCGGCCTTTGGACATGCTGTTCTAGCCTCTACCTTGGCGTGACACCCTGCCTCCGAGTAAGACCGCTTTTTAGTCACCCAGGGTGTGATTCACAGAGGCCACGAAGAAGAACGACAGGTTATCCATCTGTAATTGTAGTTCTTCGAGTGGACCTCTGTGATTCACACATCCCGCCCGTCCTCCCCACTGTCACGCCATTCTGCTTAATGTAGCGGCGGTTGACACAACTGAAAGGGGAGCCTTGGCGCCAAGGTATTTATACGAGGGGGGAGGGGCCTTATTCTAATGTGTTTTTTGCTACCACAGAAGCTCTAGAACTTTCCGATGAGGCTCCGCACAGGCGTGGATCACCCAGGGTGTGAATCACAGAGGTCCACTCGAAGAACTACAATTACAGGTGGGTAACCTGTCGATATGATGCTGAGCACAGGCACTCAACTTCTTTGGTCGACCACGGTGAGGCCTGTTCTGAATGGAACCTGTCCTGTTAAACTGCTGTATGGTCTTGGCCAGCGTGCTGCAGCTCAGTTTCAGGGTTTTGGCCATCTTCTTATAGCCTAGGCCATCTTTCTGTAGAGCAACAATTTGTTTTTTCAGATCCTCAGATAGTTCATTACCATGAGGTGCCATGTGGAACGTCCAGTGACCAGTCTGAGAGAGTGAGAGCGATAACACCTGCTCCCCCTTCACACCTGAGACTTGTCTCATGACACCAGGGAGGGAAAACGGCTACGTGGGCCCAATTTGGACATTGTCACTTAGGGGTGTACTCACTTTTGTTGCCAGCAGTTTAGACATTAATGGCTGTGTGTTGCGTTATTTTGAGGGGACAGGACATTTACACTGTTATACAAGCTGTATACTCACTGCTTTACATTGTAGCCAAGTATCATTTCTTTAGTGTTGTCACATGAAAAAATACACTAAAATATTTATGAAATGTGAGGGGATGTACTCACTTCTGTGATATACTGTATATATCTCAGTACTGTGCCTGGGCCCACAGCCTTGAAATTAAAAAACAGCCATAGTGCAGCCAAGACAACTCGGGAGTATAGGATTTGCAACATATGTAGTTCTCAGTTGGGCAAGCATTGAGAATGTTTTAATAAGATCCTCCACAGGCTGTTACTGTATGTATGAGGTGAAAACTGAGATATGACCACTAGACACCCAGCTCGCTGGGGGGCCAATGTATAGCCTGCATAATTAACTTGTAAACCACCCAGAGAGTGCTTGAAGCGCTATGGGGCGGTATATAAGCAGCACACTTTGCTTTAGACACACCTTCTCCTGACTGGTGAACATATTGCCTACCACCATAGCACCAGCAATTTGAAAGGGGCCTACATGCAGACAAGAGGTACAGACACAGGGCTTTGGTCAGTCACAGCTCCTGCTCATGCGGCAGAGTTGAGACATACAAAGATGCCTGTTTGTAGCCCTCCCCTTCACACTGTCATCAGGGCATGTGATATTCTGGAGGAGGCTGGGAGGCACAATACTGTTGCTGCCAACATGTGGGGCAAATTTGACTGCCCCCCCCCATCCACTATGTGCCATTCTTCCATACTTCCTGCTGTAGAATTCTCTGATAATCTGTGTAGTTTGTGCTGTTGCTAATGTGTGGTTACTTTTACCATGATTACACACTTGAAGTCTTAGCGTATGCATTATGTTTGGGGAGCCAACTTGAAGAACTCCTTTTTGGTTTTTTGAAAAGAGATCAAATTTTATTAAATAAATAATATTACTATTTGCAGTAGCAGGGAGGGATTTTCACTGTACGTATTCTTATAACAAACGAAATCAGTTTCAGTAACTTTATCTGTTGTGGACCCTTTGTCCGATCTTAAAAATAAACACAAGCAATATAATAGCATGGCAGCAATCAGGAGTAAGCTGAATTCCTTAGTAGCACCAGTGGCCAATGATAGTGGTGCTGGTTAAACCAAGGGAGGTCTTCAAGTGGCATTAACTCTTTCTGGTTCAGCAAAAAGCAATAACCTCTCAGGACAAGTATAACTCTTTGGACCCAATACTAGTGAACAAGTGCATGCAATGCAATGATGCAAGTATAAAAGTGGAACAGAAGCATAATGTTTGTGCAGAAACGTTTGACTAGAGTCGGTGCATACTAAATATTTTAAAGGAAAACAGCATCTGTGACTTTGAAAAAAGGAAAAATTTGTATCTATTCACTTGTATGCTTGTGAACATCAAACCTGTCCAATCAATATGTTGGCCTGTGTATGGTTAGCTCTATTTTCCAAACTCCCTGTGTTGTTTCTGAAATATCTCTGAAATTCACAGGTGGGGCTGAAGAAGAAAAAATAGAAAGAACTCTTTGATCAGACTTTGTATAGACAGGGTGACAGTGCTGTGGTGTATTCAGTAGCTGAAGGAAGGCAAATTCAGGTTGCTAAGATAGGAGGTTGAAAGCTGGGAACTCCAAGGCAACTTTCTCTGAAATGATGTCTGTTCCATGTACACAGCCAGCTAGACAGGTAGCACCAAAGGGTCTAAATGTGGATGTGGTGCTAAAGAGAGGAAGTGTTTAGATTTTTTTTACTGGAACAGTTTGGGATAGACAGAAATTATCTAGAAAAGATGGGTTGTGCTTAAAGTGGAACCAGCCTGCTGGAATTTAACACCCAAAACGTGACAGAACAGTTGAAATTTGGCAGACAGAAGGACTTAAACATCCAGTGTTTTCCAAGCAAGTACACACACTTACATATCCCACAGATTCCACCGAATTAGCATTAATTTGGAAGAGAGACCTAGTAAAAATCACGAGGCAGTGAAACAGTTTTGTAATGTTATTTCAGCATCCATGTTCCAAAGCAAAAGAGTTAGAGAGCTGTAGTGACACCATTGACACCATTACTAGAAACTAGAATTTTCAGTCACAAAAGCTAAACCCTACTCCATCCTGTGACAGAACGGCTGGGGGTTTGCTAGCCCAGTTTACTGCCGGGTGAGGGAAAACCCTGGCTGGCTCCCTCACAGCCTCGGCATACCATTTTGTCTACAATTCCGCTGCCCCCATGCCTCTGGAAATTCCACTCTTTTCCCACTCTGTGCATACCCTGGAGTAATCAGAGTAGTTTGGATGGGTAACTTGGCTTTTGGATTAGATTAACCAGGACACTCTGCAATGAATAAATCCTCAGGCAAGGAGTCTATTCTAAAATTAACTTTATTAAAAGGAAAAGGTAAAAAAGGCAAGATGCTTAAGCTTTCAAGTTGCGTGCAAAGTACAAAAGGTAAGGTATAGATCAAGTTACAGGCACAATACTAACAGTTAAGAACGCTGTTATTTTCTAACTAAAATCTAACAGTCGTGAATCTCTCGTGACGGCTGTACTCTTATGTGAGTATAAGGATGTGTTTCATTCCATGTCGGAGTCGCTTCCACCTCTCCCCCGGAAAGGTGTGGGCCAACATCTGCTTCCCAATCTCCTCTCTTCTCTCTCCTCCTCGCTTCCTTCTTCTCCCTCCCCCTGTCTTAAAGACTTGTTCCTTTCTTAACCTCGGAAGATGTGTATTCCATGGGAATCCAGTAACATGCAAAGTACAAAGGACCTTTGGAAGTGTGCTAAGGCCTGGTGCCCCAGGGGGGAGGTTGCCCTGAAGATGTGAAGCTGGTTTGGGGAATTTGCGCTTTAGAGAAGGGCCATCTAGCAAGCTGGGGGCAAATGGTGAGCTCTGCAATGATCCTGGTTTCTGAGAACAATTTCATATGGCAGAGCCATTCTGCCCCCCACCCCACCCCACCATGTGCATTTCTCTACACATCCTTACAGTGTTTTTCTTATAGGAAGAGCTGGAGGGCGATGGATGAGTTGTTGGAGGTGTATAGTTCAGTGTTTGTGTCCCTCCAAATCCAAATTGCTAATAAATCTATCTAGGTTCAGTCCACTTGGGAAGAGTCCCACTTCATTTCTGACAACCCCTGAATCAGTTCAGGATTCAAAATAAACTCATATCTCAAGCCCTCTCGTAATAGATAGACCTTTGATTTGATCCGGCACAACTCTTCTTAGGTTCTTTCTATGTTCATTTCTAAATGAAAGAAGCCCTACATTCTTTAGGTTATCTGTTAATATTCCCTTTTACCATGCCCTGTGTTGCATACAAGTGCATGCATATTGTGTGATTAGAGGTTAGAATTGTTCTCCACAGGAAAATAATATCCTTCTCTGACTTGGATGTCTGAGGCGTGCTTTTGTTTCCTTTTTCCTTCTCTTCTTCCCTCAAATGCCTTTTCATGAGATTTTGTTGTTACACAAGAGGATGGCCTTAATTCACACCCCTGCTGTTCGTTAATCTGTCAGATAATCTTGTATGGAATTAATCCCAAAGAAGGCAGAACTAATTCAATCCTGGCCCCTCCTGGTAGTGTCCCTTGGTTGCCCGTTGATTGCCAGATTATTGAACACCAAACCCAGAGGGAACTCTGTGATCCATATTCTTTTACATGAAGTCATCTGATGACTGAATTTATCTTTATAGTTTGTATTTATGTTTTTGTTTTTCCTCTGCCTGAAGTCACTTATTTTTGAACTAGTGTGAATGCAAATATTCCTAGCAAAATGTGATTTTCTGTGAAATCGGTAATAGACTGCTTGGTCTCTTACTTAAAGGCACATGGCTACACACAGCAGAGAAATCTAAAACTTTGGGGACAATGTCTTTGAAGTTAAATAAACTTCCATGCTCATGTCCTGTTCAAAACTCATGGGAAAGTAATCTTTTTTAAAACCTTTTCTCCTTTGTATTAAGTACTTTCCTATCTATCATGTACTCTAGAATAATGGGAAAGGAAAAAAAAGCTCCCTGAGCAACTTCTGTTTGAGTCCAGTGAAATTTACTCCCTGATAACTGTGTTTAGAAACTGTGTTTAGATTTTGAGATTACGGGTATGAGGCATGTTGCATAGCCCATAATGTAATTGAAGCTTCATTTTACCTCTCTTCACCTATCCTCCATCACATCATCCTCTCCAAGACTCCTTATTTATTAATGTATTTATAATATTTAAACCCCACCTTTCTCCTTAAAAAGGACCCAAGATTAGTAACTATGATTAGTAACAGTGAGTATACAATACTAAAAGGATCAGTGAATATTATACCTATAAACATAGGCAACACCACTTATTGCTATAGTTCTTAAAAAAACAATTTGTTGTTTAGTCGTTAAGTCGTGTCCAACTCTTCGTGACCCCATGGACCAGAGCACGCCAGACCCTCCTGTCTTCCACTGCCTCCCGGAGTTTGGTCAAATTCATGTTGGTAGCTTCGGTGACACTGTCCAACCATCTCGTCCTCTGTCGTCCCCTTCTCCTCTTGCCTTCACACTTTCCCAACATCAGGGTCTTTTCCAAGGAGTCTTCTCTTCTCATGAGATGGCCGAAGTATTGGAGCCTCAGCTTCAGGATCTGTCCTTCCAGTGAGCGCTCAGGGTTGTTTCCAAAAAAACAATAGCAGTGATTAAACTCTGCTTGTGATTGTCAAGCTGGTTAAAAAGGAGTTGCATTCATCATATTGGTTTAAACTTCAACATGAACATTAGAGTTACTAGTAGCAAAAAAACATGTGGGAGAAGATAAAATATGCCCCCTGTAGTACCTGGCTTTGTACGGAACTGCACAAATAATTTAATATACAATATTTTATACAGGGTTGTAGCCAAAAAGTTAAATGAGTTCTTTTGATGGCTTGGATTCAAATGCTTGCTTTGGCAGAATACAAAGTATGGAGTGCTTGGAATTTATTTGAATAGGGATAGCTCTTCAGACTGGAACTTACAGATCACTGATATGCAGATTTTACTCAGTCAGTGTTCGTTCAATTAAAATATTTTTATACTTCCTTTCAAATCAAAGTGTCTTCAAGACTAAAAAAAATTAAAACAATAAAATACGGATTAGTTACCCGCTGTCAGATCACTTCTGATTTGTGGCAACCTTAGTAGGGTTTATGAGTATGGCATACCATGGCCATCCTCCAGTGAGTTTTCATGGCCAAGTGAGGGATTTAAACCCGTCCCCAAGAGCCCAGTGCTCTGTTCACTACATCATACCAGCCCTCAGATATAAAGAGTATGAGTAAGTGAAACCATAGCTCAAGCCATTTCAAGTAGCAGCACTAAAAACACATTTTTGTAAAATAAATACAGGCATGCATTCATTTAATATTACCACATCCCAGTAGACTTTGTTGCAACATGTGACCCAAGGTGAACATTTTCCTAGAGCATGTGAAAAATCTTGAAATATGGATATCCATAGTATTTTCCTGCATCAAATGGGAAATCCTGGGCTTCTCAAAAACAAATGCAAAAACAAAAAAGATGTAAAAAAAAAAAGGACAATGGAGCCCATCCTGTTCCTTCTTTCCATCCTTTAGCTTTTCTGACATATCTTGCCTGTCAGTTGTTGATTACAATCACCTCTCAATTCCTTACTCTTAATTTTAGTTTTGGCAGTGGCAAAGATAACAAACGATACGCTTCTTGGAGCAGGAGCTGAGGATCATTGCATGTTCATCTGTGAAGTGCCATGTATATGTTAATGATACTTTATTTATTCCATATGAGTGGAGGAGAGTTCCCTTGGAGAAAAAAAAATTCTTGGGAAGGATTAGGTCCCCTTGCCCTATTTCCACAATCCCATTCACCTACTATTGTCAAAATTTAAGGATAGAGATGATCAATTTACGGATTTATTCCATTGTCTCCATTGTAGCTCTAGGCAATTATCTCTGTTTTGTCACCAACAGATTACTTGAAATTTTAGGGAATTTTTTTATTTTGGGCAAAGAAATATATGTTATTGGAACACTTCTTAAATTATTGGCAAAGATCAGTTCTCCCCTCCCCCTGCAAATTCATAAAATAATGTGTGTTTTTGTGCCTGGCTTCAGTGTAGAATGTGCAATACTAAAAAATTGGTGCAGACAAACTGGATATTGTTTTTTCTGTTTTGATGTGGCAGAATTCCTGAACTGTTAGGAAATAAAACTTGTCAGTTTGTGCTAATAATAGGGGAATAATCCAATTATACTATGAATGACTTTAGTCTAATGCTCCTGAGAAATTGGTTTTTGTTATATTCTGAAGACGGATCAGTGTTTTTATCCAACAAAAAATGGGGGAAAGCATTGCCATTGCTGATGTCATGCAGAAGACAAACCTTTTTGCACTTTTGTTTTGTATGACATGTATCTTTGCTTTAGAATCCTTTTTTTTAAAGAATAGAGGCATAAATCAAAACTAATTTGCCTTATAGCATTATTGGCTGAGTGATGTTGGCAATATAAACATTAACTAACCTACTGGAATGTGTGTTGTTAAACTCTAGCAGATTTGCTGAATGCCACCTTGGCCTGGATGCATGGCGGGCTCATTCTGCAGATGAGACAGCTATAATATTCCTTGATACCCAGCCTGGTTCCTTCTCAAGGGACGAATATAGTAATCTATGGAAAAGCATTTGTTCTTACAGAATATTGCTTATGCACAGGGCATGGAAAGCAGTCAGGAATGACACAAATTAATCTCTAGCCACTGGAAGTTTTTGTGGAAATAGCAAATGCTGAAACGCTGTGTTGTGCCTGAGTATATGGAATCCTTATGATTTTGAAGCGTCTATAAATATGATTTCAGTGCACTCAAAGGGTCATTTAAAATCATTCTCCAGATACTAATCCTTGTAGCCCAATGGCAACATTTGCACATAAGAGTTATTAGGCTGGGGGAACACCAGGGTTTGGGGAGGAAAATAAAGGTGGTTTCAAAAGCTCAAAGTAGTGTGATGATGACTAAGCTTGTTTATTTGTATGGAAAACTGCTGTTTGGGTGCCAGAAAAGGCCTTCTGCAAATGTAAAAATGGCAAGATTACTCATTGCCTAGGGGAGATGATTGCCCTGGATGACCAGTCATTCGCTCTGGTGGAGAACACTGGTTTCCATAGGTTTGTGGCAGAATTCCCCCCCCCCCCCATTACCATTGCCATTCTGAACTACTGTTAACCACAGGGTAGTGCCATATTTCTGTTGAGGTGTCAGAAAACTGGGGTTGCAGCAGTTGGTCAGGGCACAGGTGGTACAAGTGACATCTGAAGCACCCAGGGTGCAAAATACGTATCCCTATTTCTCTCTGACAGGACACTGGTGAGAGGTAGAGGCATCAGGCATAGGCTAATGCACAAAGGCAGGGTACAGGTGGACCCTGTTGAATGTGTGATGGAGGGCAGCCACACAGCTCACAACGCTCAAGAGGCTCTGAGGGCCAGGCTGCAGCCATGGAGTCTAGTTACAGAAAGGCAAGGTCTGTTTGTCACAGATAATAGGACAGTAGTAGCAGCATTGCAGGCTGGGAAGATGAAGAGGGTGTGGTGTAAGGCTTTGCAGAATATGGAAGGCACAGGCATACCTAATATAGCTGAGTGGGGCCAGAAAGGTGGCAGAGCATTTTCGCTACAGTGTCTGGGGCGGTGAGCTGTTACAGCAGAGACAAGAAAAAAATGGGATTGCCATTGTACCACCTAATCCAGGATGTGGCAACTCAATGAAACTTGACTTTCTACCTGCTTGGAAGAATGCTGGAGCAGCCAAAGGCACTCCTTGGCCTTACACTGGAGACTTCCATTGCTGTGACTGCTCTTGTGGGCAGAGAAGTGTGGACCATCATGGGTCAAGTGGCCTCTGTCCTCTGGATCTTTGAGAGTGCAACACAGGTCCTTAGTGGGAAGACAGCCGCCCTTAGCCAGGTGATCCCAATGTTCCAGGGCTTGGTTGGCATGATGGAGGGCATAAGGAGGGGACAGTCTAGGTGGAGGGTTTTTTTTTTCTGGCCTGAAGGGTCGGCCCTGGCCAGCAAGCTAAAGGACCTGCTCTACTACAGGTTTGCCTCCTTGTGGAAGGAGTACATTCTAGCAACCCTTTTGGACTCCAAAATTAAACAGTGGGCAATGGATATTAAGCATCAGCAAGGGGTGGGGGCAGTGCCAGCCAACTTTCCATCACATGTAGCAGCAGCTAGTGAAGAAGTTCCTGCTAGCACTGAGGGGTCACACAGAGCAGAAAGAAACTAGCAATGTTTATAGCTAAATCGCAGTTGTATTCTGGAGTCCAAGTCTCTCATGCTTGCAACAACAGGGCAAGATTTCTGGGACATAGTCATGGCAAGCATGGCAAGGGCCTGGCCTCCAGAGACATCACCTCAGAGGAAGGATGTAGCAGAGACAGAGGTATATATGCAGGAGCCCTGCAAGCCAAAACAGACTGGGCTGAGAATGCGTTTGTTTGGGACGGTCTGGCCAAGGTGGCCGTGGGACGGCTGTCTTGCCCACAAACTAGGGTGCCCACTGAGAGTGTGTTCTCTCAGATAGAGGAGGTTGTCAGTATAAACGGGGTCTGCAGAAAAACTTATTTTCCTTAAGGTCAGCTTACCATTGCTGGGCTTTCCTGAAGTCCCCTGTAAGTAAGGGAGAAGGGCACACTCTGCTCACAGGACTAGGTATGCCGTGCTTCAGTCTGCTGCCCCCTCCTCCTGCCTCTGTCCTTCTTCCAACTGCAACTGCAAGGTTGTGCTCACTCTCTCAAGTGTGCTGTGCCCCCTGCTGTTGGCACAGTTCCCACCTCCCACAGTCCATCTGCTGCTCCAATCTGCCCAGGTCTTTGCCCACTCTCTAGCGCAACCTGTCCTCTCCTTTCCAGTGCTGCTGCCCTCTTCTGCTGGCATTCCCACTCTTCTGGGTTCTGTCAGGATGCCCATGACAGTCATTTCCTAATACCTTAGCACTGCTGGTGTGCATTCTTTTTTTCTTTTGGCACAATCCCTGGGAAGGTGTCACAGGAGGACACAAGGAAATCCTTTAAAAATGCTTTGCCTGTTTGTGTTTTTTTTAAAAGGGAAACGGCTGACCATATATAGTGTTCCTATTGCCTGTAACAGAGTTCTGGATATCCAGAAATTCTGAATTTTTAAAATTTCAAATCCGAAGGGCTGGAATTCTGAATAAAATTTTGAATCTGGATTTTGTTACTAGTGCAAATCCCTAGTTTCTGTGCCCATGACAGTTGCTTTGAATGTTTCTAGTCAGTATGGAAAGATGAAATGCAAATCTTTTTGCTTATAAGTATGTTTATTAATAAATTCAGCTCATGGTCACCCGAGACATGTTGCAACCGTGTTTTTTAATGATTGCTTCATTTTTAATTTTTATTATCTGTTTATTTTTTGTTCTTTAGGCTGCCTTGTATCGGCTTAGCGGGGATTGGAATCCTTTACACATTGAACCTGGTTTTGCTGCCCTTGGAGGTAAATGGCAGGGAATCTCTTTATTTCTCTGGCAAGAATCCTGTGGAATAGTCCCGCGCGCTCTCTCCCAAGTTGTACAGTCTCCAGGATTGCTCTTGCATAAACAGAGATTGCCTGTTCAAACAAGCGGGGTTTCCACTTGCACAAGGCAATGCAAGCTAAGAAAAAGACGGGCGAACAATAATACAAACCACTCGCACGGCATCCATTTCTTAAGGAATTTGAAGATCCTGGTTGCCCAGGAATATTTAAAATACCTAAATAAGTTCTGTACTGTTTTAAAAACTTGCATATGCCTGAGCAAATAAAAAGGTTTTAAACTGGTGCTGAAAAGAGTGCACTGCTGCCATGAGATGAATGTCCTGTAGGAGGGCATGGCCAGGGTCAGGATGCTACCACTGAAAAGGTCTGTCTTTTGTTGATGGTGAGTGCATTTTCTCTCCCTCTCTTAATGTATGGGCACAGGTCTGATTTTGGAGCCTGGCTTCCAAATGCTAAACATCAACATCTAAACAGTCGCTTTTAGGTACTGAGCATCTCTAGTGGGTTTTTCGTTCTTTCTTTCCTTCTTTCTTCAAAAAGCAGCAGACATCTAGACGCCGAATCAGAGACCGTTTCAAAAGTGGTTCTCTCTATGGCACAGCAGGGCAACCAAAAGGCCCCCCCTCCCCCCGGCATGCTGGAATATTGTGCAAGTCTTTCGATCTCATCCGTCATATTTGTTGATATTGTACAGCAAAAAGCAGCTTCATCTTGTCCTCTTTGTCTACCACATGGAAAGTTGTTGTTAGTTAATATTAGGGAATGGAACCATGAAACCAGCTATATGGCAACAAGCTATTCTAATTGCATTTCAAACTTCTGGGTGCCAACCCAAAACTGTTAAAAGAACAAGTTAAACTGAACACACCTGTTCTGTTTTCTGACCCCTTTTGGAATCATACACAACACACAGGTGCCAGCTATTTTTGAACTGTAATTATGGCTTTTCAGTATTATTATTATATTTCATTTTCTGCAATTTAATTTTATCCATATTTGTTATGCTTTCCCATGTGACTTCCTCCTGCTGCAATCCTCTGGAATAATTATATTTCTTCATTTTAAAATGAGGAAATACCTTTCTTCTGTAAAAACATGCAGGGGGCTGTGATCAGTAAAACAGACTCTGAAACCAGCCCAGTAGCAAACTCAACCAAGAAATTCTCAAAATTCTAAAAACTGTGAATATAATAACAACCATTTAAATCAAGTCTTAAATCCACCACCCATTGAATAGGAAATAAGACTTTCACCCTGTGACAAAGAATCAGTGAAAATTGGTGCCATACAAACAGTTTGAGAAAGCTGTTCTACAGACGAGAGGTCACTCGGCTCTGAAGCTCTGTGGTTATCATCTATCTAATTGTACCTAAAAGATTACCACTAATCTTTTTTAAAGGAAATGAGGACAACAGAAAAAAGATCTTTGATATTTATTGTAAGAAACAGGCACATTCAGATGGAAAAATTGAATTCAGAATCAAACTGCGAGCCAATGAACATGTAGCACTAAGCCCAGAAAATACATTACAGCCTGTGAGCCCTCCTGCCATGTTGTGAAGCAGTGGTTCCCAACCTTAGGTAACCCAGGTGTTTTTGGACTGCAACTCCCAGAAAGAACCCTTTACCACTAGTTGTGCTGGCTAGGATTTCTGGGAGTTGTAGTGCAAGAACACCTGGGTTACCAGAGATTGGGAACCATTTTCTAAAGCACCAAAGTGGTTCTGCGTAACTTTCAGAAGGGATTCTGTGATACTGTGCTAGTGTCATCTGAAAAATCAACAGAATATGACCATATTATATTATGTGATCTTATTCAACCATTTCTGTGTATCCTAATGTTTTTGGTAACATATAGCTTGCTGGATAAATATTTCTGTGTTTGTTTATGAATGAGCAAACATACATGTTTCCTACAATATATGGTGAGATGTAGACTGATTAAGGAGAAAATACAATGTTTAGATGTGTATTTTTTGATAGGATTTAAAAAGCCCATATTGCACGGACTTTGTTCCTTTGGATTTGCTGCCAGACATGTTTTGAAACACTTTGCAAACAATGATGTGACTAAATTCAAGGCAATTAAGGTCAGTATGTTTCTGTCTTTATGTGTTCATTAATGAGGCATGACAGACAATTCTACACAGAAAAGATAAATCATTATGTCACACTGGATCTTGATGTTACTTTCAGCCTTGTATGTTATCTCCCCCCCCCCCCCCCCGTGCATATGTTTGCTGGTGGTATGTCATTAAAAATACCTCCAGTGGGCGGGATCCGGTGGGATACTTCCACTGCCCATTGGAACTAGGTGACGAGTGTTCTGCCCTCTCCCCTGCTCCCTCCAGAGCAGGGTTTCAGCACTAGAGAGACCTGCACAATGAAGGGGAAAAGAAAGGAAGGTCTCCTCCCGGCAGATCCACAACATGCGTTACAGACCCGTGCATCACGAATTTATTTTATTTTCCTTTTACCTGGTTTATTTGTTTATTTAGAGCAATTATTTTACCACTTTTCAACAAAAAGGGTCTCAGAGCCATAGCACAAGACAGCTTACAAGCCTATGAGGTTTAAGGGTTTTAAGTTTTTTCACGACCAGAGGTACCAAGATTGTACATCTTGATCTTCCATCCTAGAAGAAAGGAGCAGATGCCTCGCTCTGCTCAGGACGTCTACTCAGATTCTGACTGTTTCGGCCTCTAGGGTGGGGCCTCCCCACAGGCACCCCTCCACTGGACCATACCTGGGAACAGTGCAGGTGACGGTGGCCACTTTAGGATATCAGCCACTCACAGATGCTGGCTTAAGAGCAGTGAGAATCCCCAAAGGACTGGGCTTGCTGGTGTTCACCTTCACTGATATCAGTGGTTAGCGTTGTTTCATCCAAAATACGTCTTCCCCAGCCCCCATTCTGTGAATGATTGTAGCGAATGCGGAGTCACTAGAGATATCACTTATAACCGGTTGGTACGTGTTGTTTGTTAACTGGGAGGGAGAAAAAGAGACCGCTAATCTTTCCCTGTGATAGATTCGTTTTGCAAAACCAGTCTTCCCTGGACAAACCCTGCAAACGGAGATGTGGAAGGAAGGAAATCGGATTCATATTCAGACCAAGGTAAGAATCATGAAGTGAAAGCATTTGACTGTATGAAAATAATAGTGTAGTAAGAGTGGATCATGACCTGCATATAGGTTTTAGTGTCTACTGAGCCATGAACGTCACAGGCCACTGGGCCATTTACTAGGGGTGTTACATTTGTACATGTATATTTACTTTATTGCTTTATAGCTAATCAGGGTGTACAGTATGCGAGAGAAATTAAACCAATCTTAAAAATAGTATTTAAAATATAATGTAAATAAGCATAAAAAGCATAAAACAACCCAATAATAGTAATAAAATAATAAAACAAGGCTGGCAGAGGCAGTATTATGCTCTGGGCAGTGTATGGCTAGGAACCCTTAGGTCCTGGTTACTTTGACGTGTACCACCTTCCTAGAGATGGTTGCAGACCACGTACACCCCTTCATGGCAATGGTGTTTCCTGATGACAGTGGCCTCTTTCAGCAGGGCAGTACACCCTGCCACTCTGCAAGAATTATTCAGGAATAGTTTGAGGAACATGACAAAGAGTTCAAGGTGTTGCCTTGACCCCCCCCCCCCAAATTTCCCAGATCTCAGTCCAATTAAGCATCTATGGGATGTGCTGAAACACCAAATCCGATGCATAAAGCCCCCACCTTGCATCTTGTTGCCAGATACCACATTCAGAGTTTTTGTGGAGTCCATGCTGCGATGCATCAGAGCTATTTTGGCAGCACGACGGGGATCTACATAATATTAGGCAAGTGGTTTTAATGTTGTGGCTAATCAGTGTACATCACTGTACTATTAACTGCAAAGCATTATTTTCAAGTGTTACTAACATCTCTTGAAAACCTTGGCATTTTATGGAAGCACCTATTAGCACTTTTTGAAAGTTGTAGCTGTTCTTTTGGGCTGCAGAGTTCTTGAAATGTCCCAGAAGCCAAAGTAGGCAGCATGTTCCTTAGTGCTGTTCCAGTGCACATATAGCTGTTGATTGAATTGCTTCGGTGATGGGTTTAGGAGGCATTATAAACTGAATGGTGACAAAAGTTGCAAATCAGGAAATTACTTTTTGGACTACAATTCCCAGAATCTCACCCCCACCCAGCACATCCAAAAAAGTATGATTTTTAAAATGCATGAACACATGACCACTGGCTACCAGCCTCAGGAAGTTGCATCAGAAAAAAGTAACTTTCCAAACTCTGCAAAATAGTACTGTTGAGAGACATTTGGGAACACACATGGATGAGTGACGGTAAACTGCCTAATACCAGATCAAGCCATTTAGTTTAGCTGTTCCTGTACTGTCTACTATGTCTTCAGGGTCCAAGGGAGAAGTCTATCCTATCACCTAACAATAATGTGTGCCGTCAAGTCAATTCTGACTTATGGCGATCCTTTCCAGGGGTTTCCAGAAAGAGAATACTCAGAAGTAACTTAACCATTCCCTTCTTCTGGGGCTGCCCTGGGATTGTGCAGCTTCCCCAAGGCCACACAGGCTGGCTCTTCTCCCTGGAGGCACACTGGGGAATCGAACTCCCAACCAGATTTGGCTCCGCAGCCAGATACCTAAACCACTGAGCTATCCTATCACCTGGTACCTTTTAAAACTGAAGAGACCAGGGGCTGAGCCTGAGACATTTGGCATGCAGAACAATATGCTGTGCTACAAGATTCTCCCCTACTCATCTGTCATCAGAGTATTTGAAATACTTAAACCACTTTTTTTTTCTCCAGAAGGTTTATCCTCTCTTCTAAGTTCTTGTTAAATGTTGTGGTTGGGACTCTAGAAATTAGAATAGTTGGTCAAATGCATATATTTAATGTGTTTAATCTCTTCATTCCACCACCCCACCCGTTTTTTTTAACGATGCACTCAGACATTGTTGGCATCAAATTGTTCCTTTTAAAATACTTTTTAACTAAAAGCTTTGAAGAAGAATGAACCCTAGCACTGACAAGCTCCTTAAATACTTCCCAGGCAGGCTGGATTGGAAACTCTGTCCCTCAGATCTGCCTGGGATCTGCTCCTCCCCCAACCCCTGGCCAACTTGGTTGATCAGTTAAAACTTGGGGCAGGAAAATTCCCACACCAACTCAAGGAAAAGCCCTTCCCAAAATGGCATCTGCTACATCCTGTGACCCCGGAGCTGAAAACAAGAGGCCCTCAGTTGAATCTGCAGTATGTTTGGTTTTTTAAAAAGTGCAGTGACTTTGCTGACACATTTGCATTAAATGTTTGAAGTAATTGGAACTGCTTTCTGCTCTTGTGGTTTTTGCCCGCTGGAGCATTGTCAGTAATTAGTCATTGATGATAATGGTGATATTGATAGCATTGTGTTTTCTTCATGAAAAAGCACACTTCTTCTGTGTTTAAGATTTTGTAATTATTTCAGTCCTTTCATTTTCATTCTTTTATTTTGCCAATTTGAGGATTGTTTGATTTAAGATGCAAAGAAAATTCTTCAGTCATCATAAAAGGCATCTATTGTGCTGGTTGTAATTCTGGTGTCTGTATTAGCCAAAAGTCCCTGATAGCATGCTGAGGTACTTATTTATTACAGGTCAAAGAGACAGGGGACATTGCAATTTCAGGAGCGTATGTGGATCTGAACATATCTTCTGTCCAGCCTTCAACTCAGGAGCCCTCGGCTGAGGTAAGGAAAACATAGGTTGCCCCTGTGTATGATGCACTCCGTAGATGTGTATAGCCTGATGATGACAAGGTTGATGACAACAGCAGTGTCACCTTTAATATTGTGACACAAATTCTTGTCTCCAAGATATCTTAGGTGGAATAATGGGCATATTTTTCATTGCCTCAGGCAACAAAAAGTCTTGGGCTTTGAATTTTTTTCAAAATATTATTTGAGTGAGATGGATTGATTACACAGGATGAAGCAGTGGAAACAACCTGCATGGTTTAACTAAACAGAGGATTTAATTTCATTCATTGTTTTTCTGTACCAGTTAAACTGTGCTGAGTAGGTTGTTAGTAAAAGAGCACATGATGATAGCACATGCTGTGCATGGTTTTGGAACTGTGTGATAGTTATGAAGTTTAAGTTTATCTGGGCAGAGTGCAACCTATTGGCTATTTGGCCATCTGAGCTTGCTGTGCACCCCAAAGAATAATTTGGTCTCCAAAAAGGCAAATCACACTACCAGAAACCGGGGGTGGGGGTGTTCTTACATCTAGATGTAATTCCCCCAGGAGAATTTTGTTTTTTGGAAACTGTAAGTGATTAATCACTTCTTTTTCTAAAAACCAGTTTTTTTTTCTCCCCTAAAACAGACCCAGGAGAGCCTGAAATTACATAATGGCAAACTGTCTCCCTCAGAATACCTAGTAGTAGTAGTGGTGGTGGTGGTGGTGGTGGTGGTGGTGGTGGTGGTGGTGGTAGTAGTAGTAGTAGTAGTAGTAGTAGTAGTAGTAGTAGTAGTAGTAGTTAATAATACTGATACTACTATTAATAGTAATATTGGTGGGGTATGTGGACAGGTGATTGAAAGCACAGGAAATTGCAGGAGGGGATAGCTTCTGGGCCCTCAGAAGTTGTCCACCCTGATGGACCCACAGTCTTCCTCCTGGAAATCTGTCACTTACTTCAGTCCCTTTCATCACTGTATCAGAAAGAGTACCAGCATATTGATGTTGGTTTTGTTTTGTTTTCTTATACCGTATTTGTGACCACCTCCACTCCCACAGTGGATGACCACAAACTATTATATTAAGAAGGGGGCTGGGTAGGTCTGGATAGCAGTGGTGGCCATGAAACACAGTATGTGGTTTTTGGTGTGATATTCTCCTCGAGAATCATTCATTTAATGTGCTAGGCAGCAGGATTGCAGAGTGACCTTGTGTTTGAAGAAATTGGTCGTCGCATCAAAGAGGATGGAAATCAGATGGTGAAGAAAGTAAATGCTGTCTTTCAATGGAACATCACTAAGGACGGAAAGACTGCAGTGCAGAGGAGTAAGTTGCAGGTTTAATTAATTTATGGTATGCCTTACTGCATCCTCTAATGAACTGAAAGATGTTAGAGTAGTTCTAAGCCCTACGAGTTGAAAGGCATAGGGCACCAACTCTGTATTTTTTATAGTGAAGGTATATTCCAATACAGCAGGGCCTGGGCTGTTGAAAGATAGGACTTTGCTTTAAAGCAGAGGCAGTGATTTTGCTCTTTTGGAGCGGCTGTGGTGTGTTGGGAACATCTAGTTCAACTTGTATCAAATCACTGCCCCCCCTGAGGCAGGACACTGTCCCTTCCTTTGCACTGTGATGCAGGGATAATATAAACAGGCGTAATGGAAAGGTTACAATGACAGTGGTAATATTCGTAGGAAACGCTTCGAACGTTCAAAAGGATGACTGCGTTTGAATGAAACCATACATTAACTATATTCGTGCATGTTTGTCACGACAGAACACTGACCATACTGCCGCTTTCTCCAGAATATGTTTTCTGTAAAGCCATTTAATGTGGGCACCTTAGTGGGACCAGAAAAGTGGACTGGGCGCAGGGAATCCGTTGCATAATGTCAGAGGACAAAGTTCTGTTTGCCACATGGCTTGCCCTTGACTGCTTAAGGGGGGACACTGCCCCATCAGGGGTCCCCGTGCTGCCTTCTATATGCAGTTTGGCAGGGGGCACCTCAGAAGCAAAATGTATCGGACCATTTTTGATCTTATGTATATCTTTGCTTTTGCAATTTGAATAACATAGATCAGCGGTTCTTAGCTTTTTCTTTAGTACAGATGCCCTTTAAATATCTTTTGTTGCCGCTGACCACCAAGACCTAACTCAAAAATTAAACCCCTAAAGTGCATCAAATATTTGTTTAAAGTTTCTCATGAAGGGTCTCATCGATAGATATTTCTTGCTATAACGGCAAGACTTTTAAAGATGACTGGAAGAAGCTTAATTTTGCTTTGAACAGGATGCGCCCTCATCAGCAGCATCAGTTCTTTTACATTTCTAATTCAGCCAGAGATCCATTCTGAGGCTCAGTCAAAATGTATTGTTACAAACGTCACTGCGATAATATCGAAAAGTCACTTTACTTGACAATAACCGAACGGTTTTATTAGTAGAAACCGAAGAAGAAACACAATCATGAAGTCCGGCCGCTCACTCACACTGACACTGACTGACTCCGACTCTCTCTTCCTACGGCTTCCTGCTGTGCACAGTAGCAAGAAATGTCACGTGCTTTCTCTCAGCCAATCTGCATCATTCACTTGTATGTTCTCACCATGTGCAGAAATATCAAACTGTTATTTGCTATCAAACAGTTATTTTCATAACCAATTTTTACTTTTGTTTGTTTTTAATGGAGGTGGTAGGTTAGAAAAGCCAACTTTTACACAAACAAGCAAGGGAAATTAAGATTTTGTTCTACATTTCTTTCTTTCTTTCTATTTCAACTGCAAAAGATCATAACATTTCTTCAAGCCTTCACGGACCCCCTGTGAGGACATCGTGGCCTCACAGGTTAAGAACCTATGATATAGATTCCAGACTCCAAAAATAAAATTCTAGAACATATCATACTGGCAAGGGTTTGAATTTAAATCTTGACTCCTTAGGGTTTGGGCTGAGACACATATTTCATTCACAGAAAGAATCAGCCAACCAAATAATATGAAAAAAACAAAATCAACTCAAAAATTCTAATTATCAGCAGTAAGTGAATATTTGAAATGCAGAATCATAAGAACTTGTTTTAGTTTTGTTGGTTGACCCAGAAGCAGATGGAATCATGCCCAGCTAGCAGAATCTTATTTTTCCATGGAGAAAAGCTTCACTGGAAAGTCTTTTTTTAAAAAAAAAAAATCACTTGAAACCAGGCTGTATAAATTCCACTAAGAGTTTTCAAAAATGTCAAAAGTAATCTTTAAGAATAAGAATAATAAAAATACTTTTGGAATTGTTCATTTGTGTCAGCAAACCATCAAACCTAAAGCGTGTTGGGACTTTTCCTCCATTAATATTAAGAGCTAAGCAGAAGTGTCCCCAGAAAGACTCATGACGTCTGATCTCTTTCCTTCCATTTTAAAACCCAAAGGCTCACATGCTGAAGCCATCTAGGTCAGCAGCCCTCATGGGAAAGCGGAGGTAGAACATCACTGCACAGACTGTGGTTACTTGATGCTTCAAAGACTGCTAGCCACATTGAGACTTGATATAAAGTGTGCTGCCTATAGCATGTTATATGTCAAAGCTGAGCCTTTTTTCCTCATGAAATCTCACAGCAGGATTCTTCCACAGACCATAGTCTCTGATCCGCCCCCCTTGCCTTTCCCTCCCATAACTTTAAATGCCTTCTTCGAAAGGTTAGCAGGGATTTGAGAGATAGAAGCACAGCTGGACCAACTTGATTTTAATTTTATGCCTCTAAATGTTTTTCTGGTCTGAGTAGATTTTGTGGGGCCTGGACACATTTCACCTGGGAGATTAATAAACTATTTTTTTTTAATTGCAGACCTTTGGTTGGCATTGACAGTTGTTGGGCTTCTGACTCTCACCATCCCCTGTGGTCCATTTCCCCCTGTGGTCCTCTCTTGCTAAAGTGTGTAGCCAGGTTTCCACCTCTCAGGCCTCTGCTTGACAGTATAGTTTGTCCTTTTTGCCTGTGCCTCTTTACCCTCAGCATACTGGGGCCCCTTGTACTTTACCATTGTGGGATGATAGCTGAAGCACTAGCATTTTCATCTAATGTCCTTGGGCTGAATGTCAGAAGGAGCGGGAGAGGGGTGGGGGAATGATGAGAAGCAGCCCTTAAGGAAATGATTTGCAGTTCTGGTTGACACAGCCAATAATTTTATTCTTCCCTGATTCACAAGTGCCAAAAAAGCTTTTATTGCTTTGTGCAATTGACTATAACCTCCTCTCTTGTATCATTCCATATGGTGCCAACCTCTCTGGTTCTTTACTATCCCTCAGCGACTTGGATATGTGAACTAGAATTAATGTTTGCAGTGGAAGTGAGAATCCTTCGGCATATGTTTGGGAGATTATTGTTACAGCACCAAGATTTCCTTTAAAGACTGTCATGGACTGCACTGCAGATCATATTAGGACACTTCCTTCTCGCTCCCCACATATGGGCTTTACACCACACGAATATTTCACTTAGGAAATCATGTGAAAAGAGCCCATATGCATTAATAAAAGCATGTCTGGTTTGGGCTTTATATTTAGCACATTTCAGATGTTCAAAGTTCTTTGCATGCATAAACATTAATACTGCAATCCTCTGCATGTCTGATCAGAGGTTTTGTACAAGATTGTTCCTGAGAAAGTGTGTCTAGGATTCTAGCCTATGCCACCCGGCAGCCCTGTGTGCTTGGCCAGTAGCAAGTAGAGAGCAAGGTGGCTTCTCTAGGCACCCACTCAGCTTGTTTGTCAGTGGAATCCTCTTGCGTCCTACGTCAAACCATTTGTGCACCACAAAATGGGTACTTGCCATAGCCTGCTATCTCACTAAGGCACAGGGGTGGTAAACCTTCAGCACTCCAAATGTTTTGGACTACAACTCCCACAGTCCTTTATCGCTGGCTCTACGGGCTGAGAATTCTGGGGGTTGGGGTCCAAAAGACCTGGAATGCCAAAGGTTCACCATCCCTGCATGGCTAAGATACCTACTATTTGCAGCAGGGAAGTCTTTTTGCAAAATCATTATATCAAGGAATAGCTGCTTTTTTGAAAGAAAGAAAAAGATTGTTGTGACTTTGTGGTGTGGCCAAGTTTCAGTCTTCAAACTAGCTGCATGAATAAGTTATTTCAAAACTTGTTTTGTGCCGTTGTTATGCTAAAATAAAAAAGGATTTATTTATGAGCCAAATTAATTGGAAGCTGTCAGGTTCATTGAGGAAAACACTAAGCTCTTCTTTACTGCTGTGCTTTTTAAAAGTGCTTTGGAGATACAGGATTGGATTCCTCAGGAACAGTGCCTCAGCCTGTTTTCCGGGAGTGCCCCCTATCATGACCTACTGCATCTAACAAGGCTTCATAACTTTCAGTGTGACATTTTTAGTGGCTAGAGATGCTGCTTTGGGTAGGACAAGGCAGGGAACTCCTCTCTTTCTTCCAGCCCAGAGACAGACACCGAAATCTGGATTCAGCTGATAGTGTGGTGCACATTCACAGACCCTGCAGAGACAACAGGTTTGTTCTGGAAGAGACAAGAGAGAAGGACTGAACAGAACGGTTCTTTGTAAAGCCTTTATCTGTAGAACAGCCTACAAAGAACGAAAGCAGCCTCCAAGTTGTTGTGTCATGGATGGTAAAAATGCTCCAATGCTGTAATTAAAGATGCCAGGTCCTTGCTGGAACATTAACTTGGCAATGGCTTTGTTTTTACACTTTCTGGCAGAGGCAGAAGAGGATGAATGGCTCTGAAAATTTGCACAATGTGAAAATGAACTGGCAAAGCAAAGTCTTGTCGTACCATTCTCCACCACAGGCCACACAGTACCCGACAGCTCATCTGCCTTATAGTTGATCATTTTGGCAGTGCGTTTTGTGCAGGCAAGGGGACTTTGGGAGAACGGAGATCTTGAGGAATTGTTGATGTTCCTCAGGAAAGAAGATACTTGGCTGAGAATTAAGATGCTCTTGAAGTAGAACATAAAAAAACAAGCTACACTGTGAAACCAAAAAGATTTCTGCATCCATATTCTTGCTTGTGTGCTGAAGGAAATTAGGACATCTATTTCGAACAGTAATAGTTGGCCCCGAAGTGAATCATGAAAAGATTAAATGAAGGCTGCTCTCAGTTTCTGCAACAACTATTGTTTGTTTTTTAAAAAATCCTATGGGAAGTGCCACTTTTTGTATATTTATAGGTGATACATGTTTCTGTTGGTAGCATTTAACTGGATATATGAGAAAGAATCCAGGACATTTCTGTGGGCCTTGATACGGAAGCACTTAGTATTTTATTTAGTGCAGTGACTTCCTTTTTTCAAACACAAGAGTTCAGTATTAAGCAATTTATGTCTTCTATCCTAGCAGATGTGGTATTGTACTGTACTGCCAGAGGAGTTGCGTGTATCTCTTCTTCCTTTTCTGTCTTGAGACAACCAATCACAAATGATACCTTTCCTGTTAGTTTTTAACAGTGTAGCCTCGAAAATGGGAGAGATACATTAAGGAAGAGTAAAACTTGTTCTCATGTAGGCATTTAGTTTTCCTTGAATGACAGAAGAATATAGGAGCAGCACTGCAGTTGGTATGTGTTGTCTTCGGAACTGGAATCTTGCACTTATTCTGTAATGGGTATTTAGTTGTAGGTTACGATAAACCTCTCTTCCGTGAATTTCTCTAGTTCACTCTTAAAGCCATCAAGACTTGTGGCCTGTTGTGGCATCCACAAGGTTCATTCTGTGTTATTCTCCTCTAGAAATTAGGCTTCACATGCTGAAAACTCTTTCAGCGTGGGAGGGCAGGTGGCCTCTGCCCATACCTTCGTTAGCATTGTTCCTGCCGACTGCCTCGCCAACGCTTCATCTTTGGGCAGAAGATCTGAAAGAGGGACTACATGTGGATTAGGAGTGGGAACTGCCATTTAAAATGAACAGTTGACCTCTTTAAAATATCTTTTTTTGGTATTTGGTGATCAAGAGTGAAAATACCATTTAAAGGAACCAGATTGTTGCTCTTAAATTTCAGGAACAGAGCACGATGACACTTTTAAAACAAGCAAAACAATGTTTTTGCTTTAGAGCTATAATGGCGGAATTGGCCCACAAACCCAGAAAAAGTTGTTAACTTGATTTAGAGGAACACAGTTATGTGTAGAGGCTTCCACAAAATCAAGGGCCCTGAGTTGTTCAGGATTCTTGATCACATGGAGGAGCCTACGGGCATTGAGGCCTCCTATCCAGTAACTGGAGGTTGGGAGGTGGTAAGTAATAGTGGCATTGGGGGTGGAGCAAGGTGTGGAATGTGTCCACCACCAGACATTGTTGGACAGTGTCTCTTGCCTAGTCAGCATAGCCCATGATGATGGATTGGGGGTTTGCAGATCAGCAGTGCACAGAAGTCCAAACATTTCCCAATCCTAGAGTAGGGTAAACATAAAGTCAGATTTTTTTTCCTGAGGGCTGTTGTGAGAAGAAATAATGTTCTTTTCTTTGACCTTGATCCCTGTCCTTGTTCATTTCTCTCATTGATAGCATTATGCAGCATATGGAGTAACATTCTATTCATGTCCTTCATACCATGCACAGTGTATGTAACTCGGTTAAATGCATACTTCACCAAATGTAGCCGTTGGATTGTGTTTTCAGTGGTGTTAGAGTATGGATTTTGGAAATAAAAGAATTCATCCAGAGAGTCTGTAGGATATAGTTATGTTCTTGTTACTTAAAAATCTTTTTAAAAAGTGATTTACGGTTTCTGACTTGGGCTGCCTTCAATCCCGGAAGGATGAAAGAATTAAGTAAATAAATTCATGTACAGGGACGATTTACTTTCTTCCCTAAAGAGGATAATCCTGAGTCCCTCTCAGCACCACATCTCAAGCTGTTCAGGAAATAAATACTTTAGAATTGCATGCAGAGAGATTGCTGCACGCATCTCGGAATGAAGCTGGTGCTTTTCAGCAGAAACAGTTTTCTCAAGTAATTAGGGGCTAACACGTATGTACAGCCTCTTCACTCAGATGTTTAATTGAGACTAGCTTGCAGAATACTATGGAAATCTAAACAGCCTGTCATACTGTGAATCAGATCAAAGGATCCTGGTGCCTGGGGAAAACAAGTGTTGACAGCTTAGACAAGAAGGTGTACTTGTCTTATAAATCCAGCCACTCTCTGATAGAGTTTCACCACAGCAGGTGACTAGAATGATTAGATAGGATGCAAGTAATTAAGTAACCTTATATTACTTATGGGTTGAGGAATTAAATAATTTAAGAAGGTCTGTGGTTAAGAATCTGGCCCAAGTGGGAAAAGAAGCATTTTTTCCCAATGTTTTCTCCACTTGAAGCTTGCTGATCTCTATTATTGTTTGTTTGTTTCCTTTTAAGTGTTCAGCTAACTGAGTAAATAAATTAAACCTATTGTTATCATATAGGCATCATTTTCTCTCCATCTTTCATTTTTTTAATGTCCTTTTAGTGGCTTAATTGATTCTCATATAACACATGTCTTGGTACAGAATTCTTGAATATAAAAACACTTTCAAAAAAAGGTGCAATTTTCAATTTTGCATATGTTCTTCACTAAGTTGTTTTCCTTTCCCCAAGCAACTTGTGGATTGGCATTTTAAAAAATGAGGGAACAGGTCGCTTATCCTTTCTTTGTTTGACTTTTTCAAAATATCTTGCCTCTCTTCAGCCATAGACTTAAAGAATGGCTCTGGAGAGTTGTATCGAGGTCCTGCCCGTGGAAAAGCAGACACCATTTTCACCATTTCGGATGAAGACTTTTTGGGTTTGGTGCTAGGCAAGATCAATCCACAAAAGGTACGAATGTGAAATCAGTGTCTCCACAGCAAGATCTCACCTATGAAGTAGGATGTTAAGTGTTAAGTAGCAAGTTTTAATTCAGAGATATTGAGAACACAAATCAGAAGATAGGTATGAACCAACATCTCCCCATATCGGGCACGTAGAGAACTGTTCGTCATCTTAGACTATATCTCTATAATTCCGGTCCTGTTAAATATTTGTTGAAAGATCATAATTTTTCCAACTTTGCATAATTTGGGGCAAATGCAGTTTTATTTAAATAGAAAGGGGACTCCAGGGGGCAGAGGGAACAAAGGCAGCTCATAACAGCATACAAAACTTCCACCACATAGGTTCAAATGCAAAGCGATAGCTTTGATGGAGAGGACCATATAAACAGCTATACATATATAACATGACCGGGGAAACCCCAAGCATGCAGGAGCTTCCTTTGGGTGTTGTACATCACATCTTTTCCTGGATTGCTTTTATTTTTATCAGTGCACAATAAATAGGGTACACTCAGCCTGAGCCACAGGGCCGTGTGCTCCCTGCAACACCAGAAGTATAGCCTCCTAGGGGCTCCCTGACCCCTTGATTTTGCTGCCTTCTCCACCCCTCCTGGTGATTTCCTGTCAGTTTCACACAGACTGCTCTTTCCCTGTGTTTCTCATTACAAGAAAGAAGCAATGTGATCAGGATCACAATGGGAGGGAGTAGAAATAAATTGTTCTACTCCTTCCAGATAGGGAGAAAGGGAATTATTGAGATGTATACATGTAGGTGTGGTGGCATATATGTGTGGCCCCTGAGCCAGCATCAAATGTATCCCACAGAGCTGAGGAGGTTGCACATCCTTGGATTAAATAGTTCCCAAACTGCACATGAATTTAAAGGTTTATTAAAGGTTTATTAATGTCACTCTTGCTGCAAAACAGCTGGGGATCTATGCTGGGAGCAAGGTAAAAGGTGGGGAAACCCACTTCTTCACTCCTTCTCTTCCCACTTCCTTCATGTCTTTGTCCAGTTTCTCTGCAACCTGTTTCTCAAATGTGACTTAGTGGAAGTAATCCATGTTACCAAAGGAACTTTGACCCCAATTGCTTTGTTGTCAAGAAATGTTGTTGCTGCTGCTTTCCTAGTTAATTTCTGGTTAAGCTATATTATTCTCTTGTAAATGTTTTTAAAAGTGCAACTCTGGGAGGACTCTCAGACTATTTAATTGTTTTTCTCCCCTCTGCTTCCTGTAGGCATTCATGTCTGGTAAGCTAAAAATTAAAGGAAATATCATGCTGAGCCAGAAGCTGGGGATATTGCTCCAACAGTATGCGAAGCTGTGAATTCTCTGCTGGATAGAGCTGTCCTAGGAAGAAGAAAGGAGCCATTTCTTTTTCAGAATAACCTGAAACCTTATGCAAATCCTTTGTTAGATAACTTCTGATAGACTTTGTTGCTCATATGCAAGTTCCGTTGATTCTTGCCAATTCACATAGCTGGTATAGGTGCAATGGGTTAATATGATCTTGTCCTCTTTCTCTCTCTGTCTCCTTTTTTCTGTTGCAAAACTTCATACATTTAATTTTTCAGACTTTCTTCCCATTAAAACGTATACAGTTCATGTATTTCTATATGAAATTGAAGTGTAATTAAATAAAACATACTTTGATAACATTCTCTTGTGTCAGTGGCTTACACTATGTTTCAGTTGATCGCTGAATATTAAAATCTTTGGAGTAGCATTTTGGGCTGCAGCCTGGGTGAGATCGCAGAATTCCAGGGCGTAGCAACCCAATTCTGTGGTCGCTGCTTAAACACCGTACAAAAGTAATAGATGTAAAACTGTTTTGCCTGCAGGCGAGGAACATGGATGGGGAACCTTGGGTCTCCACAATGTTGTGGATTTCAGTTCCTCTGATCCCTTATCATTTGCCAAGCTGGCTGAGGCTAGTTCTAGGTGAAAATATCTGAAGGACTAAAGGTTCCCATCGCCAGTCGGAAATAATGACGCTTATTGGAGAAATGAAGAGATCTTGTGCCTCTTCATCCTTGTCTCTTCGTGCGTCATAATTGGCCACCTAAGCCTGTTTTCCTTGCTGCTGAATCTGAGTTCTAGCATGCTGATAAAAAGGAAATTGGGAGCCACCAATGAGAAACATACGGTAGGTCCTTTTTCTGTAGAGCAGCCTGGACACACCAGGATAAGCAACAGAGTTCAGGAATAGCTTCTGAGATTGGTTTCTGCCAATTATTACTCCAGCTCAGTGTTAAATCTGTTGGATCTCTTGGCAAGTCACTCTCCCCTTCCACTTCCTTGTCTCGCATACTGTTCGGTTCTTCTTCCCCTCCTTTGTAGCATTAAACACGCTGTCCTGCTTTACATTATGTGGCAGAAGCGTGGGTATCAAGCCGGTGTTGAAAGACAAAGTTGGTCTTTAATGTCCCAAAACCAAAGCAATATTGAGTTCCAATCTATTTGAAGTCTATTCTGTCCTGTCCTCATCAGCAGATGTCTGACCATATGCATGCACTTGAACAGACACATGTAAAGGTCTTTAACTAAAAGGCGTAGTATATTGTAGCAGTAATTATGGCATCCAGATCAGAAAAAGCTGCAAGACAGCTAGCCAGAGTTTAGAGTAAATGAATATGCAATTTAATAGAATAATGTGAAAAGCAAATGAATGGGAATCCCTCCAATAGCATTGACAGCTATTTAATTCTGTCCAGAATACTGGGGGATGGAGAGCAAATTGATGAAGCAACTTGCCAATGCTTCAGAGAAATTGGAGGTGGTATGTATTATGACAGTTGCGTCAAAGATATATAATTGGGTTGAAGAGAGGGACGAGAATATAAACAGATTATCTGGGTCGATTTTAATCTGTCTTCAGGCCTGGCTATGAGATGTATATGACTTTGGTCCCTTCATGGATGGATGACATATGCTGGGAACTGAATAGGGGGAGTGTGGCTTTTTTGGTTCTGCTAGACCTCTTGGTGGCTTTCAGTACCATTGACCATCGATGTGGACAGGATCCTTGGACCAGTGAAGGCTGCCACTTGTCTGCCTAGACCCTTGCCCATCCTGGCTTATAAAAGCTTCCAGAGAGGGACTGGCCGAGTGAGTCCAAGGGGTAGTGAATGCCTCCTTGCAGCAGGGTAGGATCCCAGCTTGCTTGATGGAGGCAATAGTAAGACCATTATTGAAAAAACCCTCCTTGGACCCCACAGTACTGGCCAGTCTCTAATATCCCATTCTTTGGGCAAGGTGCTGGAGCGGATTGTGGCTTCTCAGCTCCAGGGATTCCTGGATGAGAAGGATTATCTAGATGCATATCAATCTGGCTTCAGGCCTGGTTATGGGACAGAGACTGCTTTGGTCGCCTTGGTGGATGACCTACGCTGGGAACTGGACAGGGAGAGTGTGTCCTTGTTGGTTCTGCTGGACCTTCCCGCGGTGTTCAATACCATCAACCATGGTATCCTTCTGGGCCATGTCTTTGGGGTGGGACTTGAAGGCACTGCTTTACAGTGGCTCCGATCCTTCCTGGAGGGGAGAACTCAGCGGGTGGTGCTGGAGACTCCTGTTCAACACCTTGGCCTTTGCCCTGTGGTGTTCTTCAGGGATCTGTTTTGTCCCCTATGCTATTTAATATCTACATGAAACCACTGGGAGAGGTCGTCCGGCGTTTTGGGGTTCGGTGTCACCAGTACGCTGGTGACATCCAACACGATCTCTCCTTTCCATCTAAATCCAAGGTAACTATCTTGGTTCTAAATCAGTGTCTGGTGTCCGTAATGGACTGGATGAGGGTGAATAAACTGAAACTTAATCCAGACAAGACAGAGGTACTCCTGGTCAGTCGAAAACCAGATCAAGGAATAGGGTTGCAGTTTGTGCTGAATGAGGTTACACTCTCTGAAAACACAGGTGTGCAGCTTGGGGGTGCTCCTGGATTCATCTTTCAGCCTGGATGCCCAGGTTTCAGCGGTGGCCAGGAGTGGTTTTGCACAGTTAAAATTAGTGTGCCAGCTGTGCCCATTTCTTGAGAGGTCTGATCTGGCCTTCGACATGTCTGATATGGATGCGTGACATACGCCTTAGTTACATCCTGCCTGAGAGACTTCAACACACTCCATGTGGGGCTGTCTTTGAAGAGTGTTCAGAAATATTAGTTGGTTCAACTTCAGAATGCTGAGGAATTTATTTTAGTCATTTTTGAGGTAGTATCCCATGCTTAGTGCCAATATTCAAGACCTTTGCACGAGATTTCATGAAATAGGATTTCCAAATGAAGCCCCTGAAAGGTCATTATTACCATCTTGGAGCTTCAGGCCGCGTCATGGCACGGAAACGGCACTGGTCGCACTGTTGGATGACCTGTTGAGGGAGGCTGACCGGGGCAAAATGTCCTTGTTGGTCCTCCTCGATATCTCAGCCGCCTTTGATACCGTCGACCACGGTATCCTCCTGGGGAGGCTCTCCGAGCTGGGAATCGGTGGCCTGGCGCTTGCCTGGCTCCGATCCCTCTTGGAGGACCATCCCCAGAGAGTACAGCTTGGGGAGAGTGTTTCGGCCCCGTGGAGTCTCAATTGTGGGGTTCCGCAGGGGTCGATTTTTTCCCCAATGCTGTTTAACATCTATATGAGGCCGCTGGGAGGGGTCATCAGGGGGTGTGGGGCTTCGTGCCATCAGTATGCTGATGACACCCAGCTCTACATCTCCTTTTCACCGACCTCAGTGGATGCCGTTTCGTCCCTTGAGCGCCGTCTGGAGGCTGTGCTGCAATGGATGCAGCTGAATGGGTTGAGGTTGAACCCGGACAAGACGGAGGTCTTAAGGGTGGGTGGCCCCTCCGTTGGTGGTTTGGGAAACTCCCTCTCTTTTGGGGGGGTGACTCTCACCGCAAAGAGTGAGGTAAGCAGCTTGGGGATACATCTGGACCCGGCGCTTACCATGGAAACCCAGGTGGCGTCCGTGGCCCGCTCCGCCTATTTCCACCTATGGCGGATTGCCCAGCTGCGACCCTATCTTGATGGTGGGGCCCTCACCACTCTTGTCCATGCGCTTGTAATCTCGAGATTAGATCACTGTAATGCACTCTACGTGGGGCTACCTTTGAGATTGTTGCGGAAGCTTCAAATGGTGCAGAATGCGGCGGCCAGACTCCTTAGTGGGGTGAGAAAATACCAACATATCTCTCCCACTCTGGCTGCCTTACATTGGCTGCCCATTCGCTTCCGCATTGATTTCAAAGTGTTGATGATGACGTATAAAGCCCTAAACGGTTTAGGACCTCGATACCTGGCAGATCGCCTTCTCCCACCTAGTTCTACCCGAATCACCCGTCATAGCCAGGAGGGATGGCTGAGGGGCCTAACGCCGAGAGAGGCCCGGAAAGAAAGAACAAGAGGCCGGGCCTTCTCGGCAGTGGCCCCTCGGCTTTGGAATAACCTTCCATCAGAGATCCGCCTGGCTCCCTCGCTGGGTGTTTTTAAGAGCCAATTGAAAACTTGGCTCTTCAGGCAGGCCTTCCCTCCTGTCACTATTTGATTTTATTTTATTATAATTTTTTTCCCATCTTGAGTATTATTAATATTAATATTATTGTTTTGAACTGTTTTATTTTAATTTTAATTGTTCTAATGTTTTTATATTTAATGTTTATGGAACCCGCCCTGAGTAGACTTTGTCTAAAAGGGCGGGATAAAAATCAAATAAATAAATAAATAAATAAATAAAACTAGGCTTCATGTGCACCCCTGTCTTTTTACAACCTGATTCCCCCACCCTGTTTCCAGTTTGTCACTGTACCACTGGAAAAAAGTATGATTTCCTTGAAATTGTCTATACCACAAACATTTGGCAGTGTAGCAGTATGAAAATTGGATGTTTATAACAAAGTACAGGAGAGGGGAGGGTTATTGCTATCTCATAGCCAAAATTCTGTGACATCTGAGGGAAGCTCCAGGGAGTCAGTGCCCCTGCAATTACTGGAAACTGCTCACTCCTAGTTTACAGCCACTTAAGCCAAGGTTCTGCCCTTTCGTCTGTTAAACCATCGTACTTTTAAAGGACACTTTGTTTGTTCTTCATAAGAACGGGAACTGTATGAATCACACGTCTTATTTTTGTAGTGTTTTTATAATTTTTTGCAGGGAGCCTATAAATCTACCTTGCAGAAAAAGTTTGCATTCCCGCTGCAGAAAAGCAGGTCAGGTGTGGAATTATGTGGAAGAGGCATGCAATTGGCAACTGTGCCTCAGGCAGCAACATCTCTTGGGCTGGCCCCATCTCTTTTACAACACAGCAGTTGAAATACAACCAGGTTGCCTCTGTAATACTTTTTCTGAACACTTTCCAGATGTCACTCCTCCAGCTGCAAAAAGCATAATATATTGGTTTTGTATCATGAGAGATCCAAACATCTGGATGAAAATGCCAACTGCATGCTACAGGAGACTAAGTGTCCTGATTTGCTTACGATGCTACATTGTGTTTCTTAAACATTCCGTGTAGCATTTGTGTCGGTCTTCTGACTTCTTGTTGGCAGAACCCAGCACTTGTGTTTTGTTTTCTTTCCAATGCCATTGTTTAGTGGCTAGCACTGAATTAATTTCCTGTTTTGTTCGTTTATTAATTCATTCCTTTACATTTTTATCCCACCCAACTAGTGGCAAAGCCACTACTCTGGGTGGCTAACAAAGCAAGGTCAAAATAACACCATATAATAATAATAATAATAGAAGCAACAATAAAAATTTAAAAAAAGACATTGTAATAGGCAAGACCCCTAACAATACAATAACATTAAAAAGGACAATAACATTACAAAAATAATAGGTGGCTGGCAGAGAGAGGTACACAAATTCAAAATAGAACTAGTAAAAAAAAACCTAATGTTTTACATTTGATCTGGCTGTTGTTGTTTTTATGAGATACGGCCTATATTCTAGTTTAGACCCTCAAGTCTTATACTTCCAGAAGGTTTGCCACAACCAGTGTCCTTCAGCAGCATTGCCTCTGCAGACTTGTCTTTGCCAGGTTCTCACTACTCTGGAATTGTTCCTTGTGCTGGGTGACGCTGCCCTGCAACTCAACCCCATTGCCCTTCTAGGTCTGCAGCATCTCCATTTCCCGATGACTAGCAGCACGGCCAGCCATTTCCCCAGCCTCTTAATTGTCATGTGAGGCAGGTGGCAGACACTGGCAGATGAACCGCACACAAGGGCCATTAAGGAAGATATGCTTCCTTAAGCAAGTGTCAGGCCCCTTGTCTCACTGATATTTCTGTAGGGAGGGGGGGGGGGGCAGCGGCAAGGTTTCAAGCCAGCAGAGCTTTATAAAAGCAGAAAGATGCAGTGTGTGCAAAAACAACAATGAATTTGACACATGGGGATTTGCAAAGTTGCACGTTCTGCCTCTTAAAGGAAGACAGCCGTGGCTTGATTTTAGGGCTGTGGAAAGCTCTTGCTTGAATAAATTGGGACAATGGAACACTAGTCTCATTTAAGTTCCACTTTTTATCTTCTGCAAGGGCTTTGTACATTTTTCGTGTTGTCTGCATTACAACTTTCTGGAGGCCTTTGCAATTCATTTCCAATTTATGCAAATGCATTGGCGTATTACTGCTCAGAATCTAATGGCCTTTAAATAACGAAGAGAAGTGAAACGGGTAAAGCCCATCCTTGCTTCAGCTTGGCTCTGTCTCTGCTGCTTCCTTGTTATGCCTTCAAGCCGCTGGGATTGCTCTGAATGAAGTTATTCCAGAGAATTTCACTGCACCTACGTACTGTCCTCTGGAATTGCTGATATCTGTGCTTTGTTAATAAGGGGCATCCTTATAAAAGAATCACTTTTAAAATGAATGTGATAATAAAAGGAATTCCAGGGGTATTTGTTGGTTTCAATCAAAATGTCTCCATGGGCTATGCAAAACCACTCTAGGCTGGTGCTGTTTTCAACACAGGCCTATGCTAAACCTTGTCACAGAGTGGATTTGTGACAAATGTAGGGTAACAATGTTATACACCTACTTATTTGTTATATTTTTACATGTACTCCTTCCGTTTCATCATAACACTGTAATAATTTATTGTGTTTAGCTCTTAATACTGTAAACCGCCTTGGATCCTTTCTGGAGAAGGGAGGGTGTATGAATACTTTAAACAAAATACATAAATAAAATGGACTTCTTGCAAGAAGGTGGTGCAAACTTTATCCCGAACCTTCCTTGCAGGTTTTTCCAGCACATATGGGGCTTTGGCAAAAAGTCATGTTATTTTAATTTTCATAGACCCTAATTATGCATTGAGGGATATTTTTTTGATACAGGTATTGTGAGGCTGATGTTTTATTGTCTTTCTACTTATTTAAAAACAACACAAACTACTGAAGCCAGAATCCCGAGAACTGAGCAACTGGCTCACATGAGGTTCTTCTCCCAAACGTAGTGCTGATGTTTTGTATGCATGAAGAAGGTGAGTTTTTATGTGATGGGATCCCAACCTTTGGAATACTGAAGAAATTAGTCGGAGGCTGATGTTACAGTACTTTCAGTATTAGTTCATAACATGGTTGCGTGTGCAAGAATTGAAAATGGGATTTGTTTTCTTCTTTCCCTGCAGTTTTTTTTTTAACGGCTTTGCTGATTTCCCATTTTATGTAATTTGGCTTTCATTGCATTATGTTTTTGTTACTGTACCCTTTTGTGAAAAACTTTAGGATAGAAGTACTCTGAAATTAAAAAAATAATAATAATCTTGAACTGACCAGTCCATGCCTTACAGTGAAATGGGGAAGAGTTTCAAAAGCAGTTTGTAACATGCAAGGTGGAGACACACAGAGAGGTACAAAGGAACTAGAAAAGATCCTTGAGTGTCAGGATATATTGTTGGAAACCAAGGCCAAGGTCACCCATATTACATTATTTGAAAATAATTTGTATGGATGTGAAAGCTGGTCAGTGAAAAAAGTGGCAGGAAAAAATTGGCTTATTAAGAAACATGGTGTTGTAAGAGAGATTTACAAACACCACAGAGTGCCAGAAAGACAAACAGATTCTAGCTGGAAATCAAGCTTGAATTCTCTCTGGAAGTTAAAATGACTATGTTATAGTACTTTGCACAAATCATGTGAAGACTAGACTCACTAGAAAAGAAAATAATGTTAGGGAGAGTGCAAGGCAGCAAGAAAAGAGAAAAACCTAACATGAGATGTGGAACTCCTTGCCACAGGATATTTCCCTTGTTGAAAACAAAATAAAATGGGTCACTGCAATTTCAGGCTGGCTTAACCTTAGCCAGTAGCACCGTGGTTCAGGACTATCCTCATTACTTTCTCCCTTTAGTGCAGAACAACACATAGAAAAATGTCACAAGTACTACCAAGGCTTAAGAAAGAGTGGTTATATGTGTGGAGTACAGAGTAGAGGAGTTCTAGTGCTTTAACAAATGAAAGCACCACTCAAAAGCGGCAGAAAATAACACCCTTGAAATTGTGTTTCAAGCCTAGGGTAACATAATTATGAGATTTTTTTTTTCTCACACAGAAGAGAATAGAAATGCTGGATCCCAGTCAAGATGGATTTTAAGTTTTTCCTTGCCTTTATCGGGCAATAAATAAAACTGGAATGCCACTGTTTTTTCTTCAGCTGTAGTTTTGTTTTAACAAATAGCTGACATTGATATACACATGGAGGTTCTCTTCCTGTCATTTTGATATTTTTGTATTAATTGTGTTGCACTTGCACTTATGCGCCACAATTACGTTTTCTATAAGCAGCTGGCTGGTCACAGCATGAGCAAAATGATGGACTAGCTAGCCTTTTGATCCACTATGGGTTTTCTTACATTCATGTCAGCAGATCTGGGGGTGTGCTTCTGTATTGCCCCATAGCGCTTAAAGCACTCTATGGGTGGTTTACAATTTAATTATGGATGCTACACATTGCCTCCCCACCCCCACCCCCAGGCGAGTTGGGTACTCAGTTTACCAACCTTGGAAGGATGGAAGGTTGAGTCAACCTTGGGCTGGCTACCTGAGCCCGAGATTGAACTCAAGCCATGAGCAGTGACTTCATTGCAGTACTGCAGTTTAACTGCTGCATCACAGGGCTCTTAAGGAGGAAAAGCAGGAAATAAACATAACATTAAATATGTAATTTTTTTTCAGAAATTGAGGGGAATAAGACCCATCATGGAATTTATTTTTGAGTAGACTCTCGTAAGATTTCAATGTAAATGAAAACTGATTTACAGGCAAGTAGAATCTCTGGAGCCAAAGATTGGGGGTTCAATTCCCCACTGTGCCTGAGCCAGCCTATGGAGCCTTGAGTAAGCTGCAGAATCTCATTGTACCCCCAGAAGAAAGGAATGGTAAACTACTATTGAATACTCTATACCTAGAAAATGCTGGAAAAGTTCGCCATAAATCAGAATTAACGTCACAGCACAAAATTATTATTAGAACTGAAAGTTGTTTGATGTCCCCTTGTGATTGCTCAGAACAGGGAGTCATATGTGATCTGGATACCATGGCAAACTGTTAGTATCCTATCTAAGTTCTGTTTTCCTATCAGGTTCACACGTCTGCCTTCTTGTTCTCATCCCAGCCACTCCTTTTCACCCCTTACTATTTCTGTTCACAATTGATCAGGAGGTGATTCCTCATACCTATGAATTGCTCCAGAATGACTTGATGTCAAGCGGCCTACACAGGTTTCGTATTGTACATCCTGTAAACATGTAGAGAAGCAAAATGTCAACACAGCTGTTTTAGTTTTCTTCTCCTATACTGATTGCCATCTTTCCAACTGTTTACAGAATATGAATGTCAGGAAATTGTTTGGGAAAGCTGGCCTATATTGAGACAGTCATTTGTGCAGAAGTAGCCTTGAATATCTGTCCTTCTTTCCTTCCTTCACTGAAGTGAACAAGCGAGCACCCATTACACTGGTGTAAGGAAGTACGTGCTGTGTGATTGCAATGCAACTAATATGAAAGCCTGGCACCTATATTCTATCCTTCCAATGAACGGACGTCTGGGGACAACCTGCCCTTATCTGTAACCCCACCCCACCTCAAATTGAATAAGTCTTGATACCACACAGGAGAACAAACATCCATAGGTTTTGCTTCCACATATGACTGTTGTGTGTCTTGCTGTATTGCTTGCTGCTTGTTGGGATTTTAAAAGTTTTTCTTTCTGTCAGGTTCATCCAGCCTTAGAAAAGACACCAGTGTTTTAATTTTACACTTGGTTCCCCAATCTTGTTAGCATTTTCTGAATGCTTTTAAAGAGAACTTGCCTGTAGTGGTACACACAGAACCAATTTCAGTTTAGCACAGGGAATTTGATTGCAGTGCATGTCAGTTACTATTCCTGAGATAATTAAATTTTGAAAAAGCAGAGTAATACCTCACTGTTTAATATTTGCCTGTCTGGGAGTTGAGCTCTGTCCTTGCCTTGCCCTAGCCATGATGTTCTTTTCTTTAAGATCAAAACATTCCAGTTTCTACATAGGGAGCATCACATGGTTCAAGAGGTGGACCTTGTGATTTGGTGTGGGTAGAGAGGTAGAAAGAAGGCAGATAGGAAGACACTAAATGTTGTACCATAAGCCAGTGACTTGTAACTTTCAGAATTTTTTAAAAGTAGCTGAAAGGTAACTGTGCTAGTTACTTTTAAGAAGCAATAACAAGTTACTTTTTAAAAAACAGTGTAGCTATAATATCCACCAACTAATTTTTTTGACTCCGGAACCATGAGCTAAATTGGCAATGGGCAACCTATGGCCCTCCAGATGCTGTTGAGCTGCATTCTCACCATTCACCACGCAGCATTGGCTATGCTGGCTAAGGCTGATGGGAGCTGCAATCCAACAAATTCTTGAAGGGCAGATGTTGCCCACTTTTGGGCTAAATCCAATGTTAGTCCTGCCTGGAGTATCATAGAACTATAGAGTTTGAAGGGAGGAGAGAGTGAGATTGGAGATTAGAGGATTTGTGTTTTGGAGATTGGAGGATTGGGTGAATTCGGGAGTTTGGAGTAGAGAAAGAGGGTTAGCGGTTGAGAATGTATGAAGAAGGATGTTTTGTTAAGAGTTAACGACATTTGATTATGCCTTCATCGCCTGTAATAATAAAACCATTTCTATTTGGTTCTTTTTAAAATGACACCTTGCCTGGACCTCTGTGATTAATAATAAACAACGTTGATGTAATCAACTGGTGGCAGCGACACGACACGTAGCTTGTACCCTTTGATTGGTGAAACAACCAAGGGCGGGAACGTGACAGACCCCAAGGAGCCATCTTATCAAGATAGGAATCCACAGTTAATTCTGCAAAACTAGACCTGTTGAAATAACAAGGCTTAAATCAGTCGCAGCTAACAAATCCAGTTTATTTCAATAGAAATTGAATAGCTCTAGGAGAAAGGTGAGATAGAAATATTTTAAATAAATAAATAAATAATTAAATAAATAAAAGAGCTGTGGATTCAGTGCTACAAGCTCATTAACTAGTAAATTTCCAAGCTTTGGCTTTGGTAGCAATGTGGGGGGGGGGGGAACAATTCAGAGAAGGTTGTCCACCAAGGACTTCTTTTTCACATCCTCTTCCCAGTGACGCTGAGCCAACACTGGCTGTGGAAGCCATAGGGAAATGCAGTGAAGATGCAGTCATTGCTAACAACAAGCACAAGACATGAATCGAAACTTTTTCCACAGTATTGCGAATCTGTAAAAGGAGCAGCTTTCATTCACGTGTCTGATGGCACTGGCCACCCTCATTGTCTGTGACAGCAACAATGGTGGATTACACAGAAAAACGTGTGAAGATTATTAGAGATTATTCTACAGGGTAATTAGTTTTTAGTTGCATTCTTCTGAGAAGGCGATGATGGAACATGAATGTTATCAGTAATTAATATATTCTGTGCCATAAATAATAGTCATTATGTTCATCAGAAATATCGTATCTTTGCTTTTTAATTGAATCAGAGAGGTGCTGCACCTTAAGACAATTTATTATTTGGTTCCTTTTCGATCAAAGATTTTTTTAAAAATGCAAATAAGCCGCCAGTCTGAAATTCCAATTAGCTGAACAGGCATTGTTATGTGAAATCAGAGGAATTAATTAAACAGTGAATTAACTTTGTGCATACTTTGGAAAGGCAGGTCCGTTCTGGGACTTGTAGTAGGGCAGGGGTGAAGGAGAATGATACTCACCAAAAAGGGCTGATTAACCTGAATTTCCATACTTTTCACCCAAAATGGGTGAAGATAAAGAACCCTAAAGCTACCAGCAAAGGTGACTGGCTCCCGTTCTTCTTTGAGACGTACATTTTTCAGCATGGTTCAGGTTCTCAGAAGGTCTCTCTTTCTAGGAAATGGGCTCTCCAAATGTATTTAGCATATTCCCACAAGTACCCTGAACATTTTGCTACCCTTCAAAGTTCCCTTGACTCCCAGATGTTTCGTATGAGTTGGAACCCCCATCTTCTCAGTGATATATAGGAAGCTGACTTATGCAAGGTCAAACCATTTGTCCATCTAATCTCAAATTGCCTCTTATGACTGGCAGCTGCTCTCCAGGACCCTCACATGGTTGTTCCACGTAGGTCTGCTGCTGGGGGTAAAGAACAAGACGGTTCCTTTCCTTCTTACCTACCTCGGCTCTACATACAGAAACCAACTGGACTGGGAGTTGAATCCGTGGGACAAACTGGACTGGAGATCGGCAGAGTGACGGGCTCTAGATGTTTCTGAACAGCTGCTTCCATCAACCCTAGTCAGAACAGCTATGCTTGAGGAATGCTGGCAGTTGCTGTCCGGCAACATTAAGAGGGGCAGACTTCAGCCACCTCTAAACTAGGTGATATAGAAAAAGTAGGAATTCCTTAAGAGCTGAAAGATACTGGATTATTATAACATGTTTTTTCTCTCTCACCTTCCACAGCTTGTAAATTAGCTTGCTTGGTTTTGTGATTGGTCACAAGGAGGTAAACATGGGTTTCATTTGCAAGCCTGATAGAGGTACAAAGGTCAGAGGAAATCATGCCACTGGAGCACTATTGTGCTTTCAGCTCCTCACAACATGCTATGTGTATTGTCTTGTTTGACCTTTACATTTACACCAAGGAAAGGACAGTGTCCTTTATTATCTCTGAAAACAACAGTCTGGCTACAAGGGTCAATGCACACCCACACACCCCTGTAGCTCTAACTCTAAATGTATGCTCCAATTAATGTGAACAGAAGACCCCTTCAGATTTCCTGGTTCAACTCTGGATAAGCGAGGCAAGGCTTGGCATGGATTTGGGCCAAGCTTCGCTGGCATGGCCTTACTTTTGGCCCACAATTGAGGAGGCTAAGTCATGCCTTTGGGGGTGTAGGACTCATCTCTATGTCAGCCCTATGGAAATAAGAAAAGGCATGTGTAAGGGGGCCAAGTCGGCAGGTTCTCTCTGAACTTGGAATGTTGCTTGTCTGGATAACAGTTCCCACAATCCTTATTGCTGAGGAATTCTGAGTAGGGGTGCTAGGTCAGCAGCTTCTCATTCCTTGAAATTTCAGAGGCCAAAGTTTGAGACCAATGGTAGGCCCATGTGATGTCGCAGAGAAGGAACCCTTCATCAACAACTGCAAAATAGGGCTCGTCTGTGTGTTCCACAGATACACAAAGATAAATTTAAAGGCCAGGATACGAATTCCAGCAGCAGCAGCCCTAAACTATCCAAGATAATGAGAAACACAGCCATCCTTCTGAGCATTTCTAAATGCCATGTCCTGAAGCCATGGCAATGAATCCTACAATGCAAGATTGCCAGGTTGACAGTATCCTATTTTGAAATGTATTTATTTATTTAAAATACTTCTGCTCTGACTTTCTCCTATGTGGCTTACATAATTAAAAAAAATATTGAAAAGTTAAAAGCAATGAGTTATCTCAGTATTTAAAAAGAATAAAATAAACATCATATTAAAAATATTAGCTAAAAGCATTACTAAAACAGATTTAAAAGCAACAAAAATACAAACCATCCCATTTTAAAACCCTTCTTAGACAGCTAGTCACTAAGTGAATGTTTGCCTGAAGAGAAAAGTCTGTGCCTGTTTATGGAAGGGCAGCAAAAATGGGGCCAGCCTGGTCTCCCATGGGAGGGAGTTCCAGAGTTTGGGAGCAGCAACAGAAAAGGCCCTTTCCCGTGATCCCACCAAACACAGACTGAGAGAAAGTCCTCCCCTTATGATCTCAACACCTGGGCAGGCTCACAAAGGGAGATACAGTCTCTGGGATAGCTTGAACCCAAGTGCTTTAGGACTTCGTAGGTTAAAACCAGCACTTTGAATTGTGCCTGGAAACAGATCAACATTTAGTGGAGCTGTTGCAACAGGGGTGTTACATGATCCCTGTAAACAGCCCCAGTCAACAATCTAGTTGCAGCATTTGGACCCACTGACCTTTCCAAACACTTTCTAAAGGCAGCCCCACGTAGAGCACGTTACAGTAATCCAGCCAGGGTGTAACTACATCATGTGTCACTGTGGCCAGATCTGATTCAAGTTCAAGACTTGAGACTTAGACCATGGATCCCAAAACCTGAGTCTGACAACCATAATTTGAGACCTGGCCATCCTAAATCAGAAAGTTGCAGTGAGTAAAGCAAAGTAAAGCAAGCCTCCTTTCCCAAGCTTCGCCAGCAAGAGCCAAAGAAGCCCATTGCCCTCGTTATGGATTGCCAGACTCTTTGAGCTTCATTAAGATTCTTGATATCAAATACAGCATGAGAACCACTATATGAGGTGGTTCAAAACTCTTTTGGAATATTATTCTAAATGTTTCTGTTACAAAGAGAGTTAATATTTTTAGAAGGTAACTCTCTATCCTAATAACTATCACTTTTCTGTGCATTATGTAGTTGTTTTCACCTATGCTGCTAAGAAATTGTTTAGTTATTCAACAATATTTTGAACAATGGAACCTCCTATGAGTTTTTATTTTATTTTACTTTCACATGTCATTGTGGTTCATTGTCAAATGCATCTCTTAGAGCAGGGGTCTCAAACTCAATTACCTGGGGGCCGCTGGAGGCAGAGGCTGGGTGAGGCTGGGCCACATCAGATTTTCTGCCAAGCGGAGCAAGAGCCCGAGGAAGCCGCCCAGGAGTTTCCTTAGCCCGGCTGGGGCTCGGAGGAGGAGGAGGAGGAGGAGGGGCGTGCGAGCCCTCGTCGCCCGGCCACGACCCCCTCCGGCTTCTTCTTCACTTCCACCACCACCACCAGCAGCAGGACGAAGAAGCGGAGGAGGGAGGGAGCGCTGGCGACCGCCTAGCAGGGGGGAGGAGGGCACGACATAATTTTTTTTAAAAACCCCTCACAGAATCGCCTTGCCAAAGGAGAAAAGCCCCCATTGGTACCCGCGAAATTAAAGAGAACGGGGTGGGCCCCCCACAGGTACATGCACATGCACGCACGCACGCACACACACACACACACACACACACACACACACACACACACACACACACACACATGGAGGTCCAGCAACCTTCCTCTGAGGGCCCCCCTCAAAAAAAGGCGTACTCAGCAGCAGCAGCTACCCCCACCACAACAGAGGAGCAAACTTTGCGAGTCGAGTCCAGGCAGCCTCCAGAGCTGAGGCAGCTGAAGCAGGACGAGGAGGAGGAGGAGGAGGAAGCACCGCCGGGTGCTGAGGCAGCCACTGGCCGGGCTGGTGCTGGGGGTGCCGAGAGAGAAAGAGAGCCAGAGAGCTGCTTTCCTGGAAGAGGCGGCGGCAGGTGCTGTTGGCGGCTTGGAGGCGCTCTTCAAGGACGGGCCGGGAGCGAGCTCCGCTCTCAGGCATCGCTCGGCGGCAGCTCGGGCGCTCGGGGAAAAGGGCCAGCAGCACACCTTGCTCGCCGGCTCTCTCACAAGACAGCGCCTCTTGCACCCTCCATCTGGAACTGCAGCCTGCCAGCTGGCAGACAGGCGGGCTGGCTGGCAGGCTGCAGTTCCGGATGGAGGGTGCAAGAGGCGCTGTCTTGTGAGAAAGCCGGCGAGTGACACGAGGCTTTTTTTTTTACTCTTGACAGCAGAGGACGCGTGGGCGCTTCAGGGGGGGCAGACAAGGCGTGGGCCACAAACTATCATCCGGCGGGCCACAAATGGCCCCCGGGCCGCATGTTTGAGACCCCTGTCTTAGAGTATATTTGCTGAAATGGAGCTTAATACTTCTTGTGCTTCATTACAACTGTTAAGATTCCATGCCATGATGTTCAGGTAGATAATGAAAGTGCCAAGGTTCTTAGGATTGTGGTTTGCACTGAGCTACATGTTTTTGTATTCATCACTGGAACTGTTTCTGTCCAGAGCTTGTGGGAGCAGCGCAAGCACACAGGGGATTATTAGTTTCTTTTCTTTTTTTTAAATATATTTTTTATTCATTTTCCAGTGGGTCAGGGAAGATCATAGGGAAGGGGATTTGGAACAAGGTACTGGGGTAAATAAAAAAACAGAATGTGGTAGAGAACAATATATATCATTATTACTTTTACCGATATGTTTTCTTACTTCACACTAATCTTGCCAATTTTTTCTAAACCTTTAAGTTCTACAATTATATCTTCTTTCTTATAATTTTAACCCATTTCTGTTCTCATCCCTCATCCAATTATACAAAGGTTCCCATTTTTTTCTAGCCTCAACAATTTCCTTGTCTTTTAATTTTTGTTGTTGTTTAGTCGTTTAGTCGTGTCCGACTCTTTGTGACCCCATGGACCAGAGCACGCCAGGCCCTCCTGTCTTCCACTGCCTCCCGGAGTTGGGTCAAATTCACGTTGGTAGCTTCGGTGACACTGTCCAACCATCTCATCCTCTGTCGTCCCCTTTTCCTCTTTCCTTCACACTTTCCTAACATCAGGGTCTTTTCCAGGGAGTCTTCTCTTCTCATGAGATGGCCAAAGTATTGGAGCCTCAGCCTCAGGATCTGTCCTTCCAGTGAGCACTCAGGGTTGATTTCCTGTAGAATGGATAGGTTTGTTCTCCTTGCAGTCCAGGGGACTCTCAAGAGCCTCCTCCAGCACCACAATTCAAAAGCATCAATTCTTCGGCGGTCAGCTGCTTTGAAAAATTTTTCTATTAACTCCTGGATTGTTGGAGTCTCCTCTTTCCCCCCCAGTATTTGGCATATAAAATTCTTGCTGCTGTAGTTACATGTATGGTCAAATATATATTTTCTTTTTCTATCGAATCTGGTATTATATTCAACAAAAACAGTTCAGGTTCATATGGAATTATAGAGGATAACATTTTTTGTAAAATCTCATGGACTAGTTTCCAAAAGCTCTTAGCTTCCCTACAAGTCCACCACATATGATAAAAACTATCTTCTTTTAATTTGCATTTCCAACATTTGTTAGAGGTACTCTGATATATTTTCTATAATTTTTCAGGTGTCATATACCATCTATCAGATGATTCTTAAATTGTTTATTGTCCTTTGCTTTTTGATACCATAGGAAGGTGTGCCATCCTAAGTTTAAATCATGTCCTTCTAGTTTTAGTATTCTGTCATTTTCTAAGTGGGCCTTAGAAAGCTTGGCTAACAACAAGGCCAGTGGAGGTGATGGCATTCCAGTTGAACTATTTAAAATCTTAAAAGATGACACTGTTAAGGTGCTACATTCAATATGCCAGCAAGTTTGGAAAACTCAACAGTGGCCAGAGGACTGGAAAAGATCAGTCTACATCCCAATCCCAAAGAAGGGTAGTGCTAAAGAATGCTCCAACTACTGTACAATTGCACTCATTTCACACGCTAGCAAGGTTATGCTCAAAATCCTGCAAGGTAGGCTTCAGCAGTATGTGGACCGAGAACTCCCAGAAGTACAAGCTGGATTTCGAAAGGGCAGAGGAACTAGAGACCAAATTGCTAACATACGCTGGATTATGGAGAAAGCCAGAGAGTTCCAGAAAAACATCTACTTCTGCTTCATTGACTATGCAAAAGACTTTGACTGTGTGGACCACAGCAAACTATGGCAAGTTCTTAAAGAAATGGGAGTGCCTGACCACCTTATCTATCTCCTGAGAAACCTATACGTGGGACAGGAAGCAACAGTTAGAACTGGATATGGAACAACTGATTGGTTCAAAATTGGGAAAGGAGTATGACAAGGCTGTATATTGTCCCCCGGCTTATTTAACTTATATGCAGAATACATCATGCGATAGGCCTGACTGGAGGAATCCCAAACCGGAATTAAGATTGCCGGAAGAAATATCAACAACCTCCGATATGCAGATGATACCACTCTGATGGCAGAAAGTGAGGAGGAATTAAAGAACCTCTTAATGAAGGTGAAAGAGGAGAGTGCCAAAAATGGTCTGAAGCTCAACATCAAAAAAATTAAGATCATGGCCACGGGTCCCATCACCTCCTGGCAAATAGAAGGGGAAGATATGGAGGCAGTGACAGATTTTACTTTCTTGGGCTCCATGATGACTGCAGATGGTGACAGCAGCCACGAAATTAAAAGACGCCTGCTTCTTGGGAGGAAAGTGATGACAAACCTAGACAGCATTAAAAAGCAGAGACATCACCTTGCCAACAAAAGTCCACATAGTCAAAGCTATGGTTTTTCCTGTAGTGATGTATGAAAGTGAGAGCTGGACCATAAAGAAAGCTGACCGCCGAAGAATTGATGCTTTTGAATTGTGGTGCTGGAGGAGGCTCTTGAGAGTCCCCTGGACTGCAAGGAGAACAAACCTATCCATTCTACAGGAAATCAACCCTGAGTGCTCACTGGAAGGACAGATCATGAAGCTGAGGCTCCAATACTTTGGCCATCTCATGAGAAGAGAAGACTCCCTGGAAAAGATGCTGATGTTGGGAAAGTGTGAAGGAAAGAGGAGAAGGGGACGACAGAGGATGAGATGGTTGGACAGTGTCACCGAAGCTACCAACATGAATTTGACCCAACTCCGGGAGGCAGTGGAAGACAGGAGGGCCTGGCGTGCTCTGGTCCATGGGGTCACGAAGAGTCGGACACGACTAAACGACTAAACAACAACAACAACATTTTCTAAAACTATCCATTCCTTTATCCAAACTAGAGAACAGGCATTATAATATAAAAACCAATCTGGAAGTCCAAAGCCTGCTCTTTGTTTTGCGTCTTGAAGTGCTTTGATTTTTATTCTAGATTTTTTTTCCCTTGCCAGACAAACTTCATTATTATTATTTTTGGAAGTTCTTGATGTATTAATTGTTTTGAAAGGACTGGTATTGTCTGAAAAAGAAATATCATTTTAGGTAATACATTCATCTTCACAGCTGCAATCCTCCCCATAAATGATAACTGGAAATTTGACAATTTTTCCAGATCTTTTTCAGTCATACCAATTAGTTTGATGTAGTTGTCTTTTATCAAAGTACTTGTTTTTTGCTGGTTTTTTTGTTTGTTTTTTGTAATCTGAATTCCTAGGTATTTAACTTTTTTTCCCTCTTTAAAACCTGTCATTTCTACTAAATTTTGGATTTCTTCTTTCTTCATATTTTGGTCAAAATTTGTGTTTTTTGTTTATTTTCTTTTAGTCCAGATACTTCTCCAAAAATTTTTATTGTTTCTGTTGATGTCCTCATTGAATTTATCGGATCCTCTAGAATAAAGACCATGTCATCCGCAAACACCTGTATTTTATATTCTTCCCCTCTTACTTTGAGTCCTTTTATATCTGTGTTCTGTCTAACTTGTCGTAACAATGTTTTAATAAATAGTACAAACAGTAAGGGAGACAATGGACATCCTTGTCTTGTTCCTTTTTGTATTTTTATATCCTGTGTAAGTTTGCCATTTATTCGCCAATGGGATGATTAGTTTCTTAAAGACTCCTCATGGTTGGAGAGCTGGGGAGGAGAAGATCAAACATGCCTTATAGCAGCCATTGTCAACCCTTTTTTGGCCATGCCCATAAAAACAATATGAAAGAAATATAGGCTGAACCAGGATTGTAGAAGTCACATAATGAACCTTATAAGGTGGTGTGTGAAGAATTGTTTCCAGTCTGTGGTCCCCTTCAAATGTGCTGGGGGGGCGCGGGGGGCCATATGGTCCCCATTGAGAATGGTTGCCTTACAAAATTCTTTTCTTCTGAAAATATCTACAAATCTAGAAACGTTTTTGCCTCACACAGTATTGGGGATGATGGTGGTTTCAGGCTGGATGTCACAGCGGCCTGCATCACAGAAGACAGTTTTGAAGGGTTGTCCAAGCCACCTCTTATTGAAAGATAAACAACACTAAAGCTGTCAGTCTACAAAATCTGGTTAACAGACTGATTTATATAAATAAATCATTTATTATGATTTATTTATTTAAAATAATTTTACCCCACTTTTCTCCTTAAAAGGATCCCAGGTGGCTAGGAATAGATCAAATATTCCTCAATACAGTGAGATGCATTGTATTTTTTAATTTAAATCAGAGTTAATTATTTCTCATTGTTCATTTGTACACATAACTTAATGCATGCCATTTTCATGCAAATTGTTGTCCTCTTTTTGAATGATACATTTCCTGTCTTCCCACGCTAGCTCAAAATGATGGAAAAATAGTTTTGCGATATGAGTTCAGTCTGTCTTGTTTGTAAGCATGCCTCTCAGCTAAAAGCTTTGGATGGTGTTGTGCCATTATTAGACTCTCAGAAGGTAGGGTAGAGTTGGTTGAACACAATGACTTGGCCTAGGTCTGGGAGAACATTTGGACTTCAACCCCCAGAAGGCTGAAGAGCATGACAAGTGTAAGGGGGTTATGGGATCTGTAGTCCTAAACATTTGAAGAGTCAGTGCTTCCTCATCCTGCCCTGTACCATCTGAGAGATTTCAGGCATTTGAATTCCTGCCTTCTGAATTGAAATCAGGATTCTGTTGCCTTTACCACACTGGTTCCTGAGTTGCCATGTGCTTAATCTTTACTCAGCTGAAGTTTGTTCCACTGCACTTGCTTTCTGTTGATTTCATAATTTCCCCCAAATTTTCCTCTCCTGGTCCAACATAATAACTGAGAAATGTGCATGTCTTAAATAGACGTCTTCAGTTCTGGGAAGCAATTATTTTCACCATTCATGAGGTGGGAGTGGGAGAACCAGGGAGGCATAGAAATGAGAGATCTCTCTTCTGAGGATCTTATTCACAGTATTATAATGACTTGCTTAGAGATGCCCTCTGGAGATGTCCTTTAAAGATAATATTAGGTGATAACGCGCCTGTAACGTGACTGTTATGCATTAAGCAATTATAACAATTATGTCTGTTTTGGTAGTTTCACTAATCCAGATGCTAATTCCATTATCTGTTAGAATCAGAACCAGTGATTTGATCATATCACTATAGCAATTAGCAGAAACAATGTCACATTAATGATTCAGTATTTGACATAATGTGCATTATGCGATTATCTTTCGAAATCTGCATCCAATAACCAGGAGATTACAATGGCTTTGTTTATAGCTTAATTGTTGTAATTTCTTACAAAGATTTGCTAAACACCTGAACAAATTAATGTGGTTTCCATTTTCCTTCCATGAGGGTTTTGCTGCTAGCAATTTTTGGCAGTCAAGGATTATGTCTGGGCTAAAATGTGATGACTTCTTATTTTACCATTTGACCCACTTTACCATGCGTCTGGAGGCCTTGCCAAACAGTCAGGTTAGCTCTGCCATTAGGGGGTTGCCTGAGGTGTCCGAGTGCTACCCCCAGGAGGAGAAGAGACAAGAAGAGAGGAAAGGAAGAGGAGATGGCAACAGCAGCATTAGAAACTATACAACACACACCTTCTGCCAGAGGAAAGAGCTGGATGTATGTGAAGCTGGATCTTTAAGAAATAGTCAGTGTGAGTGGAGTTCATCAGAGCACCCACAATGCTGCCAGTCTGGACAGGGTGTAGTTTGTGACCCTTCCCATTCTGCTGCCTGATGGTGTTCTTCATGGGAGGGAACACCTGGGATATTTTTTCTTCCAGGAAGAGCTCCCCCCCACCCCACCCTGTTATGCTACCTGGCAAATAACCTCTAGTGTCAGGAGGGATTTCTAAAGATGTTTTGTATTAGTGAAGACCTCTGGTTTGAAGAAAGCTAGGCCATTTCCACAAGCCAGCTGCTTGCAGTTGGAAGGACAGATGGACCAAACCAGAACCAAATTGAGAAGAAGATTGGTGCATATCTGACCATGTTGGAAAAACAACAGCTATGCGCATACAAAGACTACTAGCCATTCATAGCCTTGCAGATTTTTCTTAAAGCCTCATGCAGGCACTCAACTATTTAGTGAGAGGCTCTATGTTCTCAGCTGAAAAGAGAACATAAGCAAAATGAAGGTCCTAGGAGTCCATTCTTAGAATCCTTGATTAGAATGCTGTCCCAGTACTCAGGAGACCTGGGTTCAAATCCCACTTTGGCCGTGAAACTCACTTGATGCCATTGAGGCAGTCCCAATCTCTCAGCATCACCTCATCCTGCTACGAGGATAACATGGGCAGCAGAACACCTCGTGAGAGGAAAAGTGGGATATAAAGGTAAAAGGTAAATACATTTAAGCAATATATACGTGTGTGTGTCTATGATTTAGCTAACTGTCTCAGTCTAACTGCACATTTTCCTTTCTTCTCTGGTTAGAGTCCTATTCCTCAGGCTTGACAGATGAATTGGGAGGGTAATAATGGAAGAAAATTACTAGTAGTGAAGTGTGATACACATCTTACACTGTTATTAAATGCCACAGGGAATTTCTGCCTGTGGAAGCAATGAAAATGAGATAAGCCTTGAACTCTGCTGGCCCTGCCTGATGAAGGATACATAGTAATGAAAGCCGATTTCCCATGGCATTTATTCAGGTGAATGATCTTGTAGATGTTACCTTTCTATATTTTTTCGATCTAGTTTATTTCAAAATCCAAGGCATTTTTGCTGTAAAACTCCCTAACCTTGATCTGTACTCTTGACCAATCCTTCTCTTAGCAGGAATGCCATCATATCTCAAGAGTTGTGAATGACTGCTTTGGATGAGAATCACACAGACCTCACATTCTTTCATCTATCGATTTAGAATAAGATTTAATTTTTCAAACAACCTCCAGGCTAGGAATGTGGGATATTGTGCTTCAGTATCCACAATTCAAAACACCAGGTAATGGCCATCAGGAAAAAGGATAGCAAGGGCAGCCTGAATGTTGGCAACACCCATGTCAACAGTCAAGATGGTCTGTAGGATAGCCTCTTCTTCTCACTACTATTCACAAATGACAACCACCACAGGAAAATCCCAGAAGCGCACTCCTTTTTTAATCAGTTAATCACTTCTCACCCAAACACAAAGCAATTTACGGGGCTGTTTTTCACAGCTGATATTTTGCAAGACCTGAGCAGAACTTACTGGAAAAAACAACATTGCTGGAGGGAGGTAGTAGGAAGACAGAACAACCTAACACGAAGAAGCTGCTTGGATGAGTAGTGAAACGTTTCAGCCTAATAAGAAAGTAGTCCAGTTGCCATGACTCAACTTCCAAATAACCTCACCTGGATGACTGAGAATTTTCACTATAAATTTTCACCTGAAGGTTAGGTTAGTGCAAACCAACAACATGAGATGTTGTTGGTTTGCAAGATGTGAGCAGAGCTGTTAGTGATAGGACATTTGGGAGGCCATTCGCTCATATAATCACCATACATCAGAAGTGATCTGATGGCACATAACATCATTGAGGGTTTTTTAAAAAATTAATGTAGATTTGCTCTGCCAGCACAAGATCAATGTTGCACTCTCATGCAGCAATAATACTAGACAATCGATTTTCCAATCAATGTTACTCATTCAAATTAACATTTGAGCTTTACAAACACAGAACAAAAATGTCCAGGTAGCTTTAAAATCTAATTCCCTGCCTTGGAACAATGTTCCCTAGGTTTTCTTCCAATACAGGTCAAAATTATGCCATCTTGAAATGTCACTAGAAAGAGCAAGTAGGAGTGAGCTGTTCCATGGAGAAGGTACACATGTAGTTCTGGAGAAACTAAAGCAAGCTACAATAGATGTGGAAGTGAGGATGTTCTGTGCAGAAGCAGCAACCATACTAATCAGGAAAAAGTTGTGCTTTTATCTCTAGTGTGCGAATTTTAAATTTAAATCCATCCATTGCATCCACCCCTGAAAACAACAGAAACAAAGGAGACACATTATACTCTTAGACCATTATGCAGATGGCTATACCCATTATAAATTGATAGGATGATAGTTGTTTTTTGCTACTCTCATTGAGCTTCAGTGAAGGCATAGATTTAAAATGTAATTAGCTTCAGGACCTGCAGGAGGGGAATGGAATCCCTTGAGTGCTAACTTCACTTATGCACAAGGAATCTTTGGACACAGAGCCAAACCAAACATTACAGGTAGCCGGTGATTAAAAATCTAGACACATGTTTCGGGCAGATGTGTGTGACTGACCAATCATACTTGCAAACAAAGCCTATGGTAAAATCCCAATGAGCAATCACAGTACAATGCAAGCAAATTTGCAAACTGCTACAGGAGCGAAAAGCTCCTGCAGTCACTATTAGATGTTCTCAGTACTTACGGAATTTTCTTCACGTAAACATGAGCAATCTGTAGCAGATGGTTTGGCTGTAAGAGATGAGGGACCCTGGGTGGCCTCCCTCAACACCTGAAAAGAGGTGTCCAGATGGGAAGGGAAGGGCAATTCATTCTCTGTCATGGGAGCTCTGTAAACACGTTCAGCCATGTGTCGACAGTTTTTTCTTTAGACCTTTGTGCTCAATGGATAAATGTCTGACTAATTTTCCAGGTGGGAGTGTGCAGAGGGTGGGATTTGTGTGTGTATCCATATCCCTTACATGACTGTAGCTCCATTCGTACACTCTGGTGAATATCTCAATGGGGCTGAGATTGCTGTGTGAACAATATTATGGGATTCACCTTGGTTGTAGGCAGCATCAAACTACATGTGATGTTAGAGATCCCTGAATCCCAACCACTTTTTCTTCTGCAAAAAGCAGCTTTAGATGGTCTTAATTTGGAATGGGACTTCAGAGCATAGACTTCTGAAGTTAGGTTATCCATGCCCAGCTAGAGATATAATTGGGCCCCCATCTTAAACTGGGAAAAGGCACTATTAAGACTCCAATAGGTTCTAAAGGACCCAAACAATGAACCCACTCCTTCAAGGATAGTGCATGATTGGGAGAGAGACAATTTTCAATGTGCAAGAAGTGTTAACTTCCCTCTTCTGTACTGTGTTTCCAGGATGTTTCAGTGTTCTTAGAAAGTCTGTAGTGTTCCTTATGTCGCTAGGTGCTCTGGTGGCATATGGTTTGAGGATGGAATCCAAGTATCGAGACACAAGGAACTATTTCATAAGGCTTTCTAGTTCCTTTTGATATTTGGCAGCTGGGTATGTGATTAGGAGCTGTAAAATTTAGAGTTGGACAATTGTTTCTCATCTTTCTATGTGTAGCTCAACTTGGCCATAGCAACAATGGTCACTCCTTTGAAAATTGCAACTATGGAGATGCCGGGAAGCTTTTGTAACAGAAAAAGCTTTAGCCGCCCAGAGTGGTAGAATATACCAGATGGGCGGGATATAAATAAAATAAATAAAATAAATAATAAAATAAATAAATAAAAAGACACTGGGAGTTTCATTTGTAGAATGCAGATGTCATGTTTAGTTTGTCTCTAACAGCTACACATTGGGCTTTCATAGTGACTGAGGCTCTGTCTACCTTTGTGAAGAACAGTGCCAGTTCCCCAAGAAGCTAGCACTGCTCCCTACAGACCCAGCCATGCCAAAATTCCTGGCTTTGAAGGGTGATGTGGCACAGGCCATCCACCACTGCATTTCCCTTACAATGTCTGTGCCTGGAGGGCCTTTCATAGAATGTGGGGAATGTGGGGCCTAACTAGCTGTAGTGAGCAGCACTGTGGCTGACTGTGAGTATTTCCATGGATCAAAGATTAATGTTATATATTGCAGATAGCATGTTATTTATAGGAAGGAATTGCATTAGTACTGAAAGATGTCTTCCCCAGCACGTCTTCACACCTCCCTGTTGTTTGCAAATTAGCTTGCTTTGCACTGTGATTGGTTATTGGAAGATAGACATGACTTTTGTTTGCAGGTATGATTGTTCAGACACAAAGGTTTGCCAGAATCCCACATTTGCAATGCTGATGTAATTTCAGCTCCTAATGATGTTCTGTCTATAATGCCCAGTTATTCCTGAGATGTTTGACTATCTGTGGCATCCCCCTAAAGTATCTCACTTGTATCTTTGAAATATTTCCTCGGCTAAATTATTTCCTCTCTTTTTTCATTTTTCAGTTTTTATGCACACACCATGTCAGGGTATTAGCACACAAATACATCATAGCAGAATTGAAACAGGAGTTTTTAAAAGATAATCAAAGTACAACATGGAATCTCAATGGTTTGGTTGTTTTGAGTCAGGGAAATAACTAAATGAACCATATCTTTTTCAATTGTGTTTAACCAGCAGAATAGGATGTGTTATGTTAATACTTGATTGCAATAGACTTCTGGGTGGAGGTGGAATAGCAGATAGGAGACGAGAAAGTCTCTGACATTGCTTTTGTATTTCTAATTATCTGTGACATTGGAAGATGCATCTTTGAGATTATTTGGAAATGGCAGTTTTTCCACATAAGCTCTTCATGTGGTTCCACTATGGAGCCTTACAGTATTACAGGATATGACGGAAGTCATTTTGCAAATGAACACTGACTGGACTGTTATATTTACTGTAGGCTGAAGCTCTTCAGTTGCACAGCTGCTGCAGGTGGAAAGCTCTTACATTTTCATATGTGCTGACATCTCCCATGGCTTTTTTCAAGCTTCTACAGTTGGGTATGATTGCATTCTAAAACAATAATATTCACAATAAATCCGGTTCTTTTAGAAGAAAGTTAGAGCATATGGAATGCTCTATTTTTACATAGTTTGTAAGTCTATTTTTTTAATTGATAAGAGACACTGTCTTTTGTTGCTTAATAACCCTTCCATTTTATGGTATGTGGATGTCAGTGTTGTAGTTGTCTTGTAGTTAAGTCCCCCTTTCCGACTGAGCAGTCTGATCAGATGGATTCTTCAAGTACCATATACAGGGTGCTCAAAGACAATCGAAAGCAGGCAAATAATTAGCCATCAAGATGCAGAGAGCTGCAGGGAACTCAGGTTTCAAAACAGGGCCAGTTGTACAATTACATACCTGGAAAACATAATTATTCCAGGAAAAGTTAAAAGCAGCAGGAAAAGAGGAAGCCTGACTATGACATGAATTGACTTAAGAAAGGAAGTCATTGCCTTGAGTCTGCAAGTTCTGAATGAAGCTATTAATAGCTGGACCTTTTGGAAGACAGTAATTCACAGGGTCACCATTACTCAAAACTGACTTGACTGTACATAACAACAAGGAGAATGTATGTATTTGACATCCCACCAGGATGGCTTTTAAAAAGGCTAAAAAGCAGATAAAGCTAAAATCAACAATATGACGTAGTACTAAAACTCAAATTCACTGTCATAGTAAAATAATTATTGAATTAAACTAGTTGAAAAGAAATTTATGAACACATTAAAAAAGTAGAAGCAAAAAGTGCAGTATCCCACATTAAAATTTAATCTCTCACCAGCCAATCAGTTTCTAAAAGTGTGCCTGAACAGTGAAATGTTTGCCTGTTGGCAGAACAACAACCTAGCTTCCCATGGGAAGTAATTTCCCAGTCTGAGAGCCATTCTGTCTTGTGTTCTCACCAAATACGCCTGTGAAGGTGATAGAACAAAGAGAAGACCTTCACCAAAAATTCTTCAAGCCCAGGGACACTAATATGGTGAGATGCAGTCCTTCTGAAAAGGACCACCTTAATTTGGCTTGCCATCCCTGCAGAGACTCTGAGTTCCAGTGAATCTCAGCCTTGCCAGATAATAATCTGTCCAGATCACCACATTGTAATCCAGTGCAGAAAACCAGGCCCAAAGCACACCATGCAGCATGAATGGTCCAGATACAATTTGGGACAGAAATATAATTGTCACAGAGAAAGGCCTAAACAACTACTGGCAAAATAGCCTCAACTTGGATCTGAAATTCCTCAGCCGTACAAATTGGGGGCAGGGGAGGGGAACTTCAACATTATCTCCACAGGAGTTTGGTTAGTCAAGAATAGAGATGGGGGTATTCGTATACGAATACAAATACCCCCGCACAGGTGGAGATAACGAGGGTCCGGCCCCATGGGGCCGGATGGTCCTCACCGATGCACTAATGCTGTGGGGTCTTCACTGCCGTCCTATTGCTCCAGAGATTGCAATCGCCAAACCACTCCTGGCATGAGGCGGGACAACAAGCCTCTCTGCCAGGTTGAAGAGTGGCTTGGCAATCGTGATCTCCGGAGTGATAGGACGGGAGTGCGGACCCCACGGCATTAGCGCATTGGTGAGTGGACCGTCTGGCCCATGGGGCCCAACTCTCATTATCTCCGCCTGTGCGGGGGTATTCATATTCGTATACAAATACCCCCATCTCTAGTCAAGAAATTTAGTTAGCCATGGCCCTGATTCAACCATTCATCTAAAAGATACTCTGAAAGTGAAAAATAGAACATGTAGTTTGACATACAAGAGGTTGATGTTTGATTTTGATGGGACATAAAAAACACAAAAGAAGGCCTAAAACCAACACCATGGATTTAACTCTGGGCGGTTTCTTGACCAACCCTTTAAGGCAAGGCAAAGAAAACCTACCAATTGTCTTAACTCTGGTGAATGAGCACATAAAATTTGTTCAGGTGATTAATATTAAAAACTAGTTATTGATCAGGTGCAATGACAATAACAGCGAAATACTGCTATGATGAAACAGTAAAAAAAGTAAGTCCTAGGTTAATCTGTGTCTTAGAATTAAAGTCTGAGACAAATAGATGCAATTGAAGGAAACTGTTTCTCCCTAGATAATTCTTTAGTGGTTTTATAGACAGGCAAACTAAGATTAATGTCCTTTAGCTTTTACTGCCTCTTACTGATTAGTTTATTGTTCTTTTTCTTTTCTCTTCCCCAGTGCTTGGCAATTCTAAGAAGAAACTTGAAGACAAACAAAAATCCAATCAAATTATGGCATTGGCTTTAAATGGCTTTTAACTATTTGGTTAAATATATTGAAGGAGGAATATATTTCTGTCTGAGAACATGTCTCAAAAATATGTTGTTAAGAGTTTAATCAGTGTTTCACAACACAGTCTGGGTATGTTATGTACATAGGTCAGTGAGGTATATCTTCCAAGATCTTGCAAGCATTCAGGATTTGAATGACCAAGCCTTATTTTAATTAGCATTGTTCCTAACACATTTTATAATGGCAGGCTCAAGTTAATTTAATCTATGTTTTCTTGGCAGGCTACAGAACATTTTGATGGCTCAGAAACGTAGAAGCAAATAAGAATTTTGTAGAAAATACATTTAATATATGTGGCGTGCATGTTTTTAAATGATTTCTGGTACAGGTCCAAGCAACCATGAGTACCGGGCTTTAAGACTCAATATTAAGAGACACTAACAGCAGGGAGTGAGCTAGTGTGGGCCACTTGGGAATTGTCGGGTTGGATTAGAATGGTCTGATCAAGCTTGATTGTTTAGATGGAAGTGGCTCCTGCCAATATTGTGGCTTAAGAATTGACTTGGGGGTGGTTTCTTGACCAGCCCTTTAAGACAAGTCAAAGAAAAGATCTCTTAATTTTTTTTTAAACTGACATAGTGCATCAGCGATAGTCTACATACAGTCCAAATTCCACCCCCACCCCCACTTTCCCTGCCATCTGCCTAGCAGGGGAAGTGATTAATTTGGCAATATCCTGAAACTGCTTGCTTATTACTCCACTTCACAATACAGATAAATTGGAAGACAAAGTCTTGCTCTGGATCAGTTCCAGTGATCACACATGCTGGAACTGATCCAAGTCAGAGTGATCTTGCCCACACCAGAAAAGCAGAAATGCCTTTACAGGGGCCAGAAAGGTGTGGGTAGGAACAGCCTGGGGGGTGGGCTGGTGTGCTCTAGCAAATATGTTGTCTGATTGCTGTCTTTAAGAGCACACCAGCCCATCCCTGCAGCACTCCAAACTGCAGGCTAAACAATCCATGTAGTCAGTCTCTTTCATTAGATGATCATGGTCCTACAGCAGACCTGGGCAAAGATTAACAAGTTTAAAATAAAAACAATCATAACATCACTGTTTCATTTTATTTTTAAGTAAAGTTGGTTCGGCCCCCGAACACAGTTCAGATTTTTCATGTGGCCCCCTATAGAAATTAATTGCCCACCCCTGTCCTACAGCCATGAAAGCAAATATTACTCAAAGATAGGAGTACACTGAGGATACTGCTCTTAGGCCCATATATGATCTGAACCTCATCTCTGTCACAAACTCATGCACTTTCTCTCATTGGCCATGCTAGTTCAGGGATTCTGGGAATTGTAGTCCAAAAATTACTTTTAAAGTAACCGGTGAATTTTCAGAATTGCTGCAATATATTCATATAATCGTGAATCCTTGTCAATAGGCAAGTTGTCATATTCTATGCCAGGTAATGTTTCTGAGAGTTTTCAGGTACCGTATTTGCTGGCGTATAAGACGACTGGGCGTATAAGACGACCCCCCAACATTTCCACTCAAAATATAGAGTTTGTTATATACTCGCCGTATAAGACGAGCAATTCAACTTTCTAACTATAGGTGGCGCCGAGGCTGCTTCTTGGTGCTTTAGGTCTGTCGGCCATTACTGTATAGGGTGTGTCCCAGTTGAGAGAGCTCCGGCTTTCCTAGTGAGCCTGTGTGTGTGTGTCTGCAAGGAGGTAAGCTGCTGTTTCCTCCTTTTAAAAAACTTCTGGGTGGGTTTTGGCTGGGGCGGATATGTTTCTGTGCTGTTTTGTTGGTGGCTTTTTTTCCCTTAATGCCTCAGCAAGGGAGCTGAGTTTACTGTGTGTTGTTGGAAGTTTTAAGTGCCTTCCGTTTCTTCGGCCTGAACGGATTAATTGGTTTTCAATTCATTCCTATGGGAAATGGTGCTTCGACCTACGAACATTGAAAAAGAGGACGAAATGGCTGAAAAGCCTCCAGGCAGCCATGTGGCTGCGGCCATTTTGTCTTCTCCTCCACTCCTCCCCTCTCCCCTCTCCCCTCTCCCCTCTCCCGACGATCAGCTGATGGGCAGGCTATTAGGAGGCTTGCTGAGGCTTTCTCTGCACTGGAAATTCAGGGGGAAAAGGTGGAAGCTACCAGTATGTCTATTCCAACTGAAGTGCACCCGGCGTACAAGACGACCCCCCCACTTTGAGGCATGTATTTCAGGGTAAAAAAGTAGTCTTATATGCGGGCAAATACGGTAGCTCTCTCACACACCACATTACCGTAAACAAGCTTGGAGATGACTGAAACATGGATAATAGTGGTCAGGTTATTCTCCTCCAAGGCAGGGCACCGCTATGTGCTACCAGAGCTGGAGTGATGGTTTTTATTCACCGTCAGCAAAAATTACCTTTATCAGCAATTGAATGTGGAAGCCTTGCACAAAAATAATTTGGTAACAAAGGCTGTGATCTTTAAATTAGTTCCACAGCCCAGTGGAATTTATTTTTAAGAAGGCAAGAACTGAAAAAATATGGTTTGTAAAAACTTGTCAGTGCTTTATTTTAAGGTGTTTTTTTTTAAAAAAACATTGCTGTTTAATGTGAGCTGCCATGAACCTTCCACGGAAAAGTCAGAAAGCATTTTTAATAAACAGCCTTGACCTCTGTGCAGAGCCTCTGCTCTCTCTTTTTTTTTGGCAGATGGATCTATCTTCTGACCTCTCCCTGTACTAGCTACAAAATTGCTCTCCATCTCTCCAGCCAAGTGGAGGCAGAGAAAGGTAAGAGCCTTCATTAGATTCTTTTAGAATCAAAAATTAAATGGTCTTCACCATTCAGCTGAAGGAAAGTGTGAAAGGCTCCAGGCAAACCTCCTTAAGTAGGGTTTTCCAGAGAAATCCCAGAATACCTGAAAGGATTCTGATCATGGGTAGTTTCCTGTCTTGTCTTAGAAGGTTTTGGTATTTTATAATCTGTGATGATAATTTCATTAATCAGGTAGGTTCATAAAAAGGAAATGCTCCTTATAAACCACCCACTTCTTCACAGAAGCTCTTAGATGCCAAAACATGCTGACATTTCCCTTTGTTGTTCTAGGAGAAATGTACTTTGGTACATGTTTCTGTGTTTTTAAAAAGAGACGGCAAATCTGTCTGTCCCTTTGCTCTGTCAGATGTGCATTAGACAATATCATTCAGCTTGCCTTCTATTGACTGTTCTGAGCACATGTTCAGAATTAATCTCCAGGCCTGTTTACATTCTCCATCACTTTTGTCTTCCAGTAATTTAGAACTTTAAATAGTGCTAGAAAGAGGATGTTTGTTAGCTACTGAGTTTTGAGAAGAGTTCTCATCACTTACTGTTTCATTGTGACTTCAGGGAATTGGGGTCTTTGTGTAATTTACAACCTTTTTTGATGGCCCCATTTAACTCTAATTAAGAATCTGTTGTGTCTCTCCGTCCATCTTGACAACACTGAACCCCAGGGCAGCTTGGTTCCTTCTCCCATCTTGCATCCCCCCCCCAAAAAAAAACATGTGTCTTGAAGAAAACCTACATCATGTGAAAGCATACTTTTTGAAGACTATATGGTGAGATTGGGGCAACTTTCATAGGTCTTAGAGCAATTTTTCAGTTTGGCCAGAATGGCTGAAGTGGAAAAGGACATGGCTGAAACAGTTAATTAGCTGATTTCCTTTTTTTTTTTAAAGGTTATTTTTATTTTTTAAAGTATACTGTAGCATTTCTGTATGATAAATACAAGATTTTCAAAATTTAAGACATTAATTTTCCCTCATAAAATATCATTAATTCTGTTAAATCAGATCTATTCAATCAGTTTAAATCATTAAGTAATGATTCATTTACTAATTTCAACCTTTAAGTATTTATTTATATTTAATTTAGTAGGATAGCATCAGCAACACCAGCCAATCATGAGTCTGTTTGATAGTTAATAGTTCCTTGGATCTAAACTCCTTAATTAATCATTAGCACTTAATCTGTTAAATAACAAAAAGCATAATCCTCCACAATCAACTATCAAGTTTTAAGGAAGAGAAATACTGAGGAAACTGGCTGGGAAGAGGGTACTAATTGAAGGTTTCTAGCTTAAATTTACACTGCCTTATTAAGATTCCTGTATAGTTTTAGCAAATTTCAGTGACAAATCATGAACTTCTAAATTATTTTTTTTTTGAAAGGGGGTGTAGCGGATAGCCCAGACGTCATCTGTCCATCATGAAAGCTCCAAAGGGAGGAGCCAATGATAGGGCAGGAGGGGCGGGGTCTAGAGGGACAGTTGAGAAAAATGACAGTTAGTTAGGAGTTGGAGAGAGAGGAGAGCAAGAGGAGTTTTGGGACGGGTACGAGAGAGGAGGAGTGCTGGAAAAGGGTTAGAGAACTGTAGGCTTGGGAATTGGAACAGGAGGGTCAGAGATAGAGAGAGAGAGTTAAAAGAGTGATTTGAATGAACCAAACCTTGTTTAATATATGTGATTCGCTTCCTGTGATTTATACTGCGATTTCCAACTGATTATTATCCCCCACCCTATTCAATAAACTGATTGTGTTTGGCAGCCTGAATGTCCAGTACTTAATTGATGTTAAAGAAATAACATCTGGTGGCAGCGTGAAGAGGAGGGAAGAGTGTGAGCCTTTGTGAGGACGACATAAAACAGGGGACACAAGGGCGAGCGCCACAAGGGGGGAGCACTAAGAGACACTGGGAGAGTGCAAAAAAAAAGAAAAGAAACATATGTTTCTAATGGCTCTCACTTAATTCATCCTTGCTGTAGGTCATTTTATATAAGGTATACTGATTTTGAGTGGGATGATGCCATCTGGCTGCATACAAACTAAAGGTGTGAGAATACCTTCCACTTCAATTTGGCCCAAGATATTTATCTTACAAATCACAACTGATTCATTTTGAGCCAATCTGCACCCATTCCATCCAATTCAATTTGTGTCCAAATGTATTAAAGTATTTGCATGTGTTTGTGTTTAATAAAATAATGTGTGTGTGTGTGTGGGAAACATGAAAATGGGGGAAATAAAGGGCTCTGATCTGGGATGGGAGGAATGAAACTCAATGCCACCAACCATAAGAAACCTTGTGGTGCAGTGGTTAAAGTGCAATACTGTAGCCAAGACTCTGCTCACAACCTCAGTTTGATCCTGATGGGCTCAGGTAGCTGGCTCAAGGTTGATTCAGCCTTCCATCCTTCTGAGGTCAGTAAAACATAATGAAAATAATCTGAACCTCATCCCTGATACAAATCAACAAGCAGAGGACAGGTCTTTGAGTATGTCTCTCTCTCTCTAGTTAGAACTTTAAAAAAATCAGTGGTTTACTCTTACATTTTGTGCATTTTCTAAAAAGTGTGAAAGCTGAAGGCTTACCTGAAGGCTGAAAACATAGAATAAAGTTTTGATCTTCACATTTGCTTCTGTGTCAAGAAGGCTTCTTTCCAAACCCCAATGTCTGACAATCAGTGCAGAAAAAAATCTGTAATGTTTCTGTATTCATTAGTTTTGCTTATAAACCTCCAGGATCTTTTTTAAGCATTCCACACATATGGTGAGAAATACTTGTCACCATCTGATTTCCTGACTGTTGAGCCAAGCGGGGAGTGTGCTCAGCTTGAACCTAACAAAGTTCATGCACAATTTGACACCTGTGATATGTTAAGAGGGTTCAAAGCTCTTCAGAAAGAACTTTTCTGTCACCTTGTTTATCATACATTCCGTAAGTATAAATCTGGCTGTTGAGACCATGCGACAGCTGTGAAGAGTCTTAGCACTTATCACAGTCAACAGGCTATCTTGACCTGGAGTTTTCGCTTTGTGCATCTTTTTTTAAAAAAATCATTTCATTGTGGTTGTTACTGAAATCTATTAAGAGAATGACAAAGCACACAAAATACAGACTTTCAAACATCCGAAGTGTCCAATTCACCCATTACACAATATATTTCTACCATTCCCTGTTGACTGATCGCAATGATTTAAACTACCCAGAATAAAAACAGCAGAATAAAACCTTTGTATCATCAATATCTAAACTATTTCTAATATAACAAATGATAGGTTTCCACTTACTCACAAGTACTGAATATTTTTTTTTTAAATGTATTCTACATGATTATGGACAACTTTTATTTTTCCCTTTGCCTGAGGGAAAGAAAAAATAGCTACACCACCACCAGAGTCAGCAATATTCCTGTCACGAGAGCAAGGGGGCTTGGGATCCATAAGATCTGAGGCCAATTTACACCACAACCTCCCCACTCAGCCTTTTATTTCCTTATTTTGGACTCTAGCAGCAGAGAAACATTTGTTGCAGAACAATCCACCAAGCAACAGAGGAGATTGCTTATGTAGAACTCATCTTCCACCCAAGGATCTCCCTCTACAATAATGTATGGCTCTTGGAAATATGCTCCGCCCATTATTTATTTATCCTACTTTACTGGGGATTCCTCCCCCCCTCTTTTTGTTGTTATGCACCCATCATCAAACTGTTTCTAACCTATGACAACCTTATGAATAATTGACTCCCAAAGGCCTTGCCATTAACAGTCCTGTTCAGGTCTTGTGTACTGAAGGCCATTACCTCCTTTGTTGAGTCAACTCCTCTCCTTTCAGCTTTTTAGCCTTTCCTGCTGCCTTCCACATTTTCCAGCATTATTGTCTTTTAAAGCAAGTTTTGTCTTCTTAGGGTATATCTGAAGTATAATAGTTTCAGTTTAGTAATTTTACCTTCTAATCAGAGTTCAGGCTTCATTAGATGTAGAACCCATTTAACTTTTCATGGTATTGATAAAGCTTTATTTCAACACCATATTTTAAACTAATGAATTCCTCCCCCCCCCAGCTTTATTTACTGTCCAGTTTTCGTATCTGTAAATAATATTCAGGAATACCATAGTGTGATAGGAGCTTGGCAAATGTCAAAACTTCTATACCAAGTTTCCCATCATATGCATCATGTGAATCTCACATGTCAGCTTTTGTGGACAAGTCCACTTCCTCAGACCATGAAACTTCAACTTGTCCATAAAAGCTCACATTAAAATATAGCAGTCAGACTTTAAAGTGCCACAATGTTTTTGTACAGACTAACACAGCTACCTCTTCTAAAACTGTATTTTCTTGCCACTCTTGTGTATCAGATTGTGAGAATGTCCCCTTCCCACATGACAATGTGTCAGCATTTCTCACAATTGTTTTGTTGTGTGCATTTATTTATGCATTAGGGACAGATTAAACAAAAAGTTGCAACTTCTGAATGCATTCATAATGTGCTGAAGTTAGAGGAAGCTAGATTTAGGTTGAATATCAGGAAAAACTTCCTGTCAGAGAAGTATGACTATAGAGCCAATTACTTCAGGAGGTGGTGAATGCTGGAGGCATTCAAGAGAAAGTTAGACAGCCATCTGTCAGATATACTTTGATTTGGATTCTTGCATTGGGCAGGGAGTTGGACTTGATAGGTCCCTTCCAACACCATTGTTCTATGATTACATATATTTTGTCCCCAAAAAGGTTTCAGAGGGTGCTGAATGGCAACTTTCATTAATACTTTTGACTCTTTTTTTTTTTTTTTTTACCCTGGTGGGGATGGGATACCAAAAACAAGTTATACTGTACTGAAGCCTCAGGATAGGACTGCAAAATTGCAATCCCCTCTTAACCCATCTCCTAACTAAAGCCATTGGCCAGCAAGAATGACTGGAAAGTGGAAGAACCAATCTAGGACTGGCTGGTGTAGTGTTTGAAACGTATTTCAAACCCCAAGAGTAGTTATTCCCCTTCAAACCCTCAGAAAGATCCATTCCAACAAAATTTCTCCCCACATTCCAATGAACAGCAGAAGAGCACACACTCTTGAATACAAAAGGGACTATGTTGCTTATGTCTTCAGAATTTGTGTGTATGTCTGTGCATAAGTCTACACACCCTGGGTTTTAATAACCTAATACATATCCCTACGTTTGTACCTGAAGATCAGTTCCTATCCTTTTAAAAAATATTTTTCTTATCCCATTTCAATCTTCCATCCAGTGGTCAAGAATGTGTAACAAGATGTGTGTGTGTGTGTGTGTGTGTGTGTGTGTGTCCACGTTAGAAGCTTTGGTGTCTATCTCCTGTCATAGTTTCTTAACTATTTCATCCGTCTTGTCACTATACAATTGTCTGGTAATTAATAAAAAGAATTCCAAAGATGTTATGTATCATCAAATCACATCTGATGTGTGGTTATTACATAAGTTAATGACCTCCAAAATGTCATATCATTAACAGCTGTGCTCAGATCTTGCAAACCAACAGCATTTTGTGTTGGGTTGTTCTCTCTTCCTACAGCCCCCATCCCACTTTCTAGCAAAATGGTCTTTTCCAGTAAGTTCTGCTCAGGTCTGCTTGTCTTTTCTGGTCAGTTCAATATTTTCAGTTTACTCATTTTCGCTCTAGTGAGAGTTCAGGCTTGACTTGATTGAGCATCCCCTTTTCTGCCTTTCTGCCTGTCTGTGGTATCTGTAAGGGTCTCCTCGAACACCACATTTCAAAGGAATTGATTGTTGTCCGTGTCGTAGCTCAATTCTCCACACGAAAAATATGGCCAGCCAGTTGGTGTCTTCTATGTGTGACAATGTAAGAAGTTTACACAAGCTGCTCCTTGTGTAAACAATGAGCACTTCCTCGTTGGTAATGTGATTGAAATATTGGATCTTTAAGGTTTCACAGAGACATCTCTGCTGGAAGACACTGAGCCTCTTGTTGATACTTCCAAGTCTCACTGGCATAAATAGTTATCGGGATCACAACAGAAGCAAAGAGACAGAGCTTAATCTTCAATGATATGGATGGTGGGGACCAGAACTTTTTCATCTTCTGGAAGATGGCTATCGGTTTCCCAATAATGTCCACTTCTGCACCTCTATTCTGGGCAATCATACTATCCAGATAAGTGAACCTCTCTACTTCCTCTAGCTGCTGCTCTCTAAGTATAATTCCCTGTGTTGGGACCGTGGAGCTCATGTGCATAATTTTTGATTTCTTGGCACTTATCCTGAGGCAAACTTTATTTGCCTCTTCATCTAGGACAGTTGTGGCATGCTGCAGTTTCAGTTCATCTTCCTCAGGCAAGGTGATATCGTTGGTGAAAGCCAGATCGCCAAGATAACTTTGGTCAGTCCAGTGGATGCCTGTCCCAGTGAGTAGTACAGTTTGCCACATGACATAGTCAAGGGCCACAAGGAAAAGGAGTGGGGACAAGATACAGTCTTGTCTGACCCCGGTGGTAATCTCGAAGAGGTCCGTATGGCCATTCTTGATCTTAACGCAGCAGCTTGGTCGTTGATACAAGTTCTTAAAGGTACAGATGCAGAGTCTGCCAAAGGGATTCTCAGTGGACATTATCAAAAGCTTTTTTTAAATTGACAAAGTTGATGGCTAATGGGTGCCAATACTCAATCCACTGTTCTATAATGTTTCTTAAGGTAAAGATTTGCTTGCTGATGGATCTTCCATAGTGGCTTGGAGAACAATCGGATCTCCAAGGTAGCAATGAGTTGGACGCCAAACGGCGCCAAACAACAACAAGGACGCCTTCAAATAACGTGGTGAAGAACACTGGTGCAAGACCTGAAGGCACTACATATTACATGGGGAGATGCCAAAACACTTGCACAAGATTGAATGAGCTGGAGAATCCTTGCTGCCCGATATGCTACATAGCATGGAAGTGGATCATCATAATCATAGCTCAGTGGTTTAGGTATCTGGCTGTGGAGCCAAAGGTTGGGAGTTTGATTCCCCACTGTGCCTCTCGCAAGTAAAGCCACTCTGTGTAGTCTTGGACATGCTGCACAATCCCAGGGTGCCTCCAGAAGAAGGCAAATGTAAGTCACTTCTGAGTATTCTCTACTTGGAAAATCCTGAAAAAGATTGCCATACGTTAGAACTGACTTGACAGTACATGACTATTATCATGGTTCTTCATCATCTTTCTTTCGCATAGTATGGACAATGTGGTTTCCAGTAACAGTTTTTGCTAATGCCAAGCCCCCTCTTTTAATTTCAAAAGATGAGGAGACATCTTTTGGAAAACATGCACACAACATGTTCCAAGAACTTTTGGTCCAATATATCTTTTCTTCTTTAGATTGCCTACCCCAAGGAGAGGGTTTGAAAAGTGGAACATAGCTTTCTAGTCTGCATTCTGCAAAGCAGGCATGGTAACATAACTTTACCTCAGAAGTTAAAGGGTGTGTATATTTCTCCATTGTATGTGTTGCACTTACAATGTGCTCACTACCATTCATACATTTTGAAAAAGAGCCCTGGCAATTGCTTTGTTTTTGAGCAAGAAGTGATTAACTGAGGGAAAAACGGTATCAGCTTCTGGGATTTTCCCTTGCTTGGTGTCACTTTGTGAATGGTAGTGAGGACGCAAGGGCATCCTGTTGACTATCTTGACTGCTGCCATTGGTGTTGTCAACATTCAGGCTGCCCTTTGCTATGTAAAGTTTGCCATCCTTTTTCCTGCTGACAATGCAGGCACAATATTGTGCAGCAGTATTAGACCATTTCCTGGCATTTTGAATTGTATATACAGTAGCACAATATTCCAGATTCATAAACCGGAGGTTTTTCAGAATGGAATATTGTATATGATTAAAGTAAAGCATGTTTCTTGATGATTTGCAGGACAGAGACTTTATTTTCTTTATCACATAATGTTTTTTTTTAATTTCAGTTCAATAGATATTATTCTATTAAATACATCTGAATCTTGCCTGTGATTTTGAGCACCATCCTCTTCTTTAGTTTGTTTTAAAGTTGCTTATGATGCTAGGGTACACAATCTCATTTCTTGGACATTGGTGCAGTGGATGAAGATATATATGTTTCATTACTGATTTTTATAACTCTTTTGAGTAGACTCAAGTCATTCCAATGAATATAACAGAAAATAAAAAGTAAGTGGTTTGAGCAAGCTGGGGTTTGAGGAACATTAAATGGATGGTGGGAAAACAAATGTAGGATAAGAATTTGCAACCGTTGCTTTCCTTAAACCAACAGATTTTGTTACTGCCATCTTGTAGCAGATTGCTAATTCCAATCGTATGTTTCTTTCCTTTCTTGTCCTTTTTCATCCATAAATTTTCATTCTTATGGAAACTTGTAAATCCATGCTCATAAATAGGTTTATACATTTTGATAGAATAGTTTTTCTAGATAAATAATACACCATGGTTGCTATGAGGTTGGTTATACATTTTCATGTACTCTCTGTTTTTGATAGATTAATGCTTTGTTGCTTTTCAAAACGTTATTGTAAAATGCATCGACCCACTCTATAAAATGTAATAGTTTTAAAGCATTATAAAATACAAGTATGAGCACTCTACTGATTATGTCATAGCACAGATGCTAGAACATTTTTATTCAAGTTGTAACAGATGCCAAAAAACTAAAATACGGTAGACTGATGTATATGTGGCTTTGCTTCCAAACACATTGACTTAATAGCAACAATAACACCTGCAAAGTTGGACTTATCTGTTAGGCAGAGTGAAGCAGCTGCCTTAGGCTGTGGAGTATTCAGACAGGGGAACTGCTTTGCTCCTCCTTGAAGATCCCCACTCTTGCTCCTAAGCTGCTCGCTGTCTGTTACCAGCCAGACACCAAATACCCGACTCTGACAGTAGATCCTTCCTGAGAACTAGGCACTATGGTTGCTCTGGGACATAACTTGAGTAGCCAGCACAGGCAATATCTCAGAGTATCCTGCCCCCAATGCCTCATTCTGAGCTGAGGAAAGACCTTGCAGAGCCAGGTGTTTGTGCCTAGCTGCTGGCCAGCAGGAATCTTCAAAGAGCCTACCCTTGGTCGTACTTTCAGAGTAAGGCAGAGGGTTGCTGGTGATGGTAGCCAAGAGAGGAAGGTGACATGGGGTTGGCAGCAGTACCGTTGGTGGTACATACCTATCTCTGCCAGCAGGAGAGTTTGCAATGCCACAATGTACAAAATTAGAGAAAGCATACTAACAATTGTTGCTGAAACCGAAGGGCAAATTAATAATGACTAAAGCTGACAGGATGGCTCTGTGAGTTGGGTGGTTGGCTGTGAAATTAGGGGATGGGAGCTTGATTCCCCACAAAACCAGCCTGTGTGACCTTGGGCAAGCTGCGCTGTCCCAGCAAGCATCTGGAAGAAAGGAATGGCACATTGCTTCTCAGTATTCCATACTTAGAAATCCCTGGACAAGATCACTAGAAATCAGGATCAACTTGATGGCATGTAATGAATTCATTAAGCTGAATCAATTGGTTTCCATAGATCTACTTTGAGCATGATGGTGTATTTGACTTTATTTATCATATCTAATAGTGGACTTTTCTCTCTCTACTACTGAAGTCTTGTAGCAGATTGCTAATTCCTTTTGTCCTGTTGCTTGAATAGTGAGGTAATGGTCTCTTTAAATCACCACAGAAATAAATGTATGTTCTCTAATAGTCTTCACCTATTCCCTCCCTTCCATTTTCACTGCTCCTTTGTGTGTGTAATATTTAACCCCTCACTTAGGCCTTTAGAACATCCTCCACATAACCAGCCTTCAAGTATTGAGCTCAGCATCACTCACTTTGAATAGAACAAATAAAGATTTATTAAAATGACAGTGTTAAAAAGAATGTTGTCTATTCCTAGGCTTTACATTTATCCAGTGTAATCCTTTAAGGGACGTGGTAGTGCTGTGGGTTAAACCGCAGAAGCCTCTGTGCTGCAAGGTCAGAAGATCAGCAGTCGTAAGATCGAATCCACGCGACGGAGTCAGCTCCCGTCGCTTGTCCCAGCTCCTGCCAACCTAGCAGTTAGAAAGCATGCAAATGCAAGTAGATAAATAGGTACCACCACGGTGGGAAGGTAACGGCGTTCTGTGTCTAGTCGCGATGGCCACGTGACCACGGAAACTGTCTACGAACAAAACGCTGGCTCTACGGCTTGGAAACGGGGATGAGCACCGCGCCCTAGAGTCGGACACGACTGGACTAAATGTCAAGGGGAACCTTTACCTTTACCTAATCCTTTATTACTCCTCCCTCTGCTTCAATCTTTCTCTCAGACTTTTCTCTCAAACCCCAGACTTCAAAACCACCGTTTCCCTGATCTCTGTGTACCAGACTGCTTTAAATCAGTCTCAAGACTTTATTCTGCTCAGACTGCATGCTCTGATACACATTCTCCCCTTCCTTAACCAGTTTCATTCCCAGCCAATTAGAACATTCATCCATGCTGCTCGCTCACCCCCTCCCACCACATGATTACTAAACCATATAACCATATTAAAAAGTACAATTAAATATAATGGGGCATCACGTCTTGTAGTAGTAGAGAACTTTTACACTTGTGACATGTAGGAAAGGGCAGATCTGTCAAGTTCATTTCACACCTTCATGTCTGTTCTGTGCTGATTCTATGTGGATTATTATTTTTTCAACAGAATAAAACTATGTACATTTTTGAATGGACAAAACAGTTGCATTAACAGACTCATTAACTAAAGTGTGTACGAACTTTTCCAAAAAACGTTTTGCAATCTTTTCTGCACATTCTTCAAATGTGTGCATGCTGTCAGGCTTGCTTTCCGCCCTACCGAATGCATCACAAGCACAGAAATGTAAAGCTCTTAGACCACGGAGTGTGTCCATTTCCATGTTTGGTAATGGAGCATAAATCCATGACATCACTCTGAAAAAGAAATACAGGACAGAACAAAAAAAATACTTCCCCCTCCAAAAACCCCAGGATTTCAAAGTAATTATTTATTTTTTCACAAATCCTCAGGACAAGACAGGACATCTAGCTTTTGCTCCCCCCCCCCCCTTTTGGCTCTGTGTGCTGCACATCCTCTTCTATCCTACAGGGATGGCGTCACTCCGTACAAAGGACCAGCTTTTGTAATGGAGGAGAGAGATAATGCAGAGGGATAGGGATGGTGAGGAAATCTAGTGAAAATTAGGTACTTCCTGACGTCTCAAAATGTGTACACTACACAACTCTATAACAAAGAAACAACTAAATATATTAAAATATATTGGCCACAACTAGAAAGGTATGTGTAATTCAGTAGGAAGTAAATGGAAATTCGCATGTCAGCAGTAACAGAGGACCAGTCTTTTCTTCAACTGATATATTCATCCTATGCAGCATCATATCCTGGGTTCACTGATAGTGAATAGAGATGGGCACAAATCGGCACAATGGCAGTTTGTGATGGTTGGTTTGTCAGTGTCCATGAACCATGCTGAATTTTTTAAAAAACGAACTGGTTCATGGTTTGTTTGGTTCGGCCCCATCTCTAAAGGAAGAGGGGTTTTCGCTGTAGCTGTCTTCATGGGCCCCAGCACCAAGTTTTCCTCTAAGGCATGTGCCTGCGTGAGCGCAACCCCGCCTCCCTCCGCACAGCTTTCCTCCTCCTCTGCGCAGCGATAGTTTTCAGCCTCTTTGTTTCTGGTCATGATGGAACCCCATGCGGGGGGGGGGGCAGAGTCATGTGCGCATGCAGAGGCAAAGTAGCTCATAAGAGAGGCAGAGCCCCACCCAGCGGGGCTCAAAATTAAAGAGTATGTTGCCCAGCACCTGCCTTACTCGCTCCAGACCTCCTCCTGAGTAGGACTGTAGGCTGTCTGGGGCCTACGTCCTGCCCCAGGGCTTCCTAGAAGGTTTAGGGTATGGTGAGAAGTGTACTTTAAGGATTCCCTATATACACCCCGATGGGCAGCAAAACTACACTTCATAGAATCCTAGAATCATGAAGTTGGAAGGGGCCTACAAGGCCATCAAGTCCAACCCCCTGCTCAATGCAGGAATACAATCAAAGCATACCTGCCAGGTGATTATCTGAGCTTTTCTTGAATGCCTCCAGCATTGGAGAATTCACCAACTCCCGAGGTAACTGGTTCCACTGTCACACCGCTCTAACAATTAGGAAGTTTTTCCTAATATTCAATCGAAATTTGGCTTCCTTTAACTTGAGCCCATTGTTGCATGTCCTGCACTCTGGGATGATCGAGAACAGATCCTGCCCCTCCTCTGTATGACCACATTTCAAATATTTGAAAAGTGTTGTTAGGATAATTGTGTTTGACTTATTCAGAGAGAAAAGAACTGGCCCCGTAAAAGCGGGCCCAACCCCTCCCTTTCTTTTTGCTTTTCTTCTTGACTCAAGGACTAATGTTTCTTGAAAGACAAAGGATCCGTTTACTGAGAAACAACGCTGGTAGTAGATAGAAACAACATGCTTGTATTAGAGATAAGAATGGAATGCAGGGGCCCAGGGAGAGAAGAAGATCCGTTTACCTGTTCTGCGCATGTTTAAAAGGTGTTTTTACTAATCCAATGAATTTTCGCCAGCTAACTCTCTGACCTTTTTAGGAGATTGTGCGCCCACCCCAAATTGCCCGGAAGGGACAGGCTATAAGAGATTACCATTCCCTTTGTTCTTTGGAGAAAAAGCCTTTGCCCCGCGTGGTGAATTGTTTTTCTCCCCGCTTTCTGCAGCAGGCGTTTTCCTTTGCAATAAAATAACCTCACAAGAAGCCTTCGTGCCTCAGTCTCTCTCTCATTTTGGGAGCTTCCTACCTGGGAAAACCGGATAACAGTTTGGGGGCTCGTCCGGGATTTCCTAACAGCCCCGGTTGGGGCCGGGCAGCAGCCCAGTTGAGGTCAGGCAGAACGAGGGCGGCGGTGAAGTGAACCGGAGGGTACCCCTGTCTCCTTTTGGCAGCCGCTTCCTTCCCGACGCTTCGGCTGCTCGGCATCAAGAACTCGGAAAGAGGCACGAACGCAAGAGGTCCTCCAAGCCGGCCGGCCAACGGACATTGGTAAGTTAAGGTGGGGAAACTCCGAATGGGTTGGTTGTTGTTGGATGAGTGAAGGATCGAGTGGGCCTGCAGTTCCCTACGGTAGCCGTTGTGTGATCCGGTACCCTGGGTCAGGTCGAGAGAGTGGTTGTTGCAATCCTATTGTGTCTGCGTTCAAGAGACCCCTTACTCTTGTCGCAAAACCCCTTTTCCTTTTGTATTTGTCTCCCGCGGGATGGGAAACCAGGTGTCTAGGAAGGAAAAGAGGTCCAGCGGGGACCACAAGACAAGGAGGAATTTCGAGGGGGACGCCCCGGCACCAACTCCGAGAGGCGGAGAGGAGCTAGGAATTCCTAGCAACAGCCCATTGGGGAAGCTGTTGTTACATTGGGCATCGGTGAAAGTACAGGAGTTTCAGTCAGAGCAGGAAATGGTCCGTATGTGCACAGAGGTCTGGACCAATCTAGAAATCAGTCCAAGATGGCCAAAACTCGGATCCAATAATTTCGATGATATTAAAAGGGTGGACAACTTCTATGTTGCTCATCCGCCCCGTACTGCCTATGTCGACTCCTGGATGTGGTACATTATAAAATTTGGACCAGGAGTTAAATTGGCAGTAAGCAGAACCCTATTAGATACCAAGCTGAAGGGTGAGGAAATGTCTAAATTTGACCCCTTAGAGTTTGTTAACTATCAGCAGCCCATAGCACCGCCCACAGCACCACCAGAGGCTGCTGAGCAGTTAGCAGCGCCTCCCTCTTACGAAGAGGCAGGGCGGGAGGGTAGGAATTTAGGCCCAGCCCAGGCCAGTCCCTTAAGCGCTGCCTCCACCATAGAGTATTCCCCCCCTTTAGATCCACTTAGAGAACAAATTAATGAACTACAGAAGACCATAGAACAGATGGGGCAGACCCCATCTCGACCAAACACCAGGTCTAGGACACGGGCAAAGGAGGCAGCTGAAATAACTGATGAATGCCCCGGTGCATCAGCTCAGTACCCATTAAGGGAAGTCCCAATGGGAACTAGGGTTGGATATGTAGAGGTCCCTTTAACTAACTCTGATATTCGGGTAATAAAACAACAACTGCCTAATCTTCCAGAAGACCCCATTGGGTTCGTGACAGGACTCAGGGACGCTCTAGGGACTATGGTTTATAAGCCCACTGAATTGTTACATATTTGCAAACAATTAGCAGGAGTAACGTATACCAACCAAGCGTTGGGTCATGCTAGAAGGCTTTGGCAGGCGCAGGATGGCGCCCGAACAGAACAGATGGCTAGGGAGAGATTCCCTGAGATAACCCCGGGGAACTGGGACTTTCAGGCTGATAATATTAGGGAGCAGTGTGGGGAAATGAAAGATTTCTTATTAAAGGGACTAGAAGCAACAGTCCCTAAAACCGTTAGCATGAAATTAGCCTTTGGACAGCCCCAAGGAAAAGATGAGAGTCCAGTCGAGTATTTAGAAAGGCTAAAACGAAATATGCGACGGTATACCGGACTAGACCCAGAGGATCAAGCAAATGTAAACATTCTGAGGTTGGAGTTTGTGTCGGGGTGTTACCCAGACATAAGGTTCAAACTACAGAAGATTGATGACTTGACAACTAAACCTATAGGAGATTTGTTGACGGAAGCCCAGAAGGTAGTGGCAAGGAGGGAAGAGGAAAAGGAGAGGAGACAGTTGAAACTGATGGCACAGATGGTGGAAAAAGTTGTAGAGAAGAAGATCCCCGGAAGAAACCCTCCATGGGTCGGGACTCGTGGACGGGGCCGAGGGAGAGGAGTGTACAGCAACCAGGCAGGTAGAGGAAAGTTTGTGGAAGGTAGAAAGGATGAAGGGGGACAAGGGCAGGTGAAGGAGGCACGACGGCCCCCGTTGCCCCGTGACGTGTGTGCGAAATGTGGCGAAACTGGGCATTGGAAAAAAGAATGTTATTTAAACAGAACAGAGGCAGAGGAGTTGACAAGGCTGGCAGCCTGTTATGAGGACTGCGAATAGGGGTGTCAGGGCTGCCTGGTAAAAAGTCCCGCCTGCGCAGAGCCCTTGTTAACTTTGCAGGTGGGCAAAGAGGGAACAGAAATCGAATTTTTGGTAGACTCAGGAGCCACAAGATCTAGCCTGAGCCAACCAACCTGGGAAGGACGACTTCCTCTTTCTGGGGGACATTGTAACATAGTAGGTATAGAAAACCTAACGCAACGGGTTCCTGTTCTAAAACCCCTAGAGGTGCTAAGACCTGGGTCACATGAAAAGCTGTGGCATGATTTCGTGTGGACCCCAAATTCAGGAGTGAACCTACTAGGTCGAGATTTAATGGCCAAATTAGGAATACAGATATTGCTTAAAAACCAGGTGTGTGAGGTCAGGATGGCCGCCCTCAGGACTGAGGATGAAGCCGAAATTGACCCAATAGTATGGGCGAAGCCAGGAAACCCCGGCCTTATGAAAGTTACTCCAGTGAAAATGCATTTAAAAACAGAGGTACCAGTGTATAGACCCCAATATCCCATTAGACCAGAAGCTGAAGAGGGCCTTAAGCCCGTAGTAAAGGAATTGCTGGATGATGGCCTTATTGAACCCAGCGATTCGCCTTACTGTACTCCTATACTACCTGTAAAGAAATCTAATGGGACATGGCGAATGGTTCAAGATTTGAGAGAAGTAAACAAGGTAGTGATCCCTAGGGCGCCCATAGTACCAGACCCCCATACGATCATGCGAAAGATCCCTGACACTCACGTTTGGTACACAGTTATAGATTTAAAGTCAGCTTTCTTCTGTGTGCCCGTGGACTCAGTGTCGCGCCCAATATTTGCCTTTCAGTGGCCTCACCCAGAAACAGGTAAACTAACCAGATGGCAGTGGCGCGTATTGGCTCAAGGCTACACAGAAAGTCCCACTATTTTTGGGGAAATTCTAGAAGAATTGCTTCAAAAATGGACCCCTCCTCCGGGAGTACTTTTAACGCAATATGTGGATGATTTGCTTTTGAGTGGGGCGGAAGGGAAAACGGTCAGAAAGGCCAGTATTAGCCTTCTTAACTTCTTAGGCGAACAGGGACTCAGAGTATCCCAAGAGAAATTGCAGTTTTGTGAGCCAGAAGTAAAATACCTGGGATTAATACTAAAGCAAGGAACTAAGTGCATCAACCCCGAGAGGTTGAAGGGAATCCGTAGTTTGGAAATGCCAAAGACTAAGCGACAGCTCAGGAGCTTTATCGGAACAATTAATTTTTGTAGACAGTGGATTGAAGGGTTTTCAGAAATAGTCCAACCCTTTTTGAAGAAATTATTAAAGGATGAGCCCGAAGTATTGGTGCTAGAAAGGTCAGACTATAAGCTGTTTGAAAGAATCAAAGAGATTTTGTCATCAGCCCCCGCTTTGGGGCTGGCAGACCCAAAGAAACCTAGCCACTTATTTGTAACCGTGGGTAATGGAGTTGCCAAGGGAGTGCTAGCTCAGAAGAAGGCAGGACGATACCAACCGATTGGATATCTATCTAAACATTTGGACGTTGTAGTCCTAGGGTGGCCTACTTGTCTACAGGCCTGCGCGGCAGCGGCAGAATTGGTTAAATTAACTCGAAAACTATATCCTTTCGAGGCAATTGTCCTGCATTCTTCCCACCAACTTAGAACTATCCTCACCCATACGGCTAGGCGATGGATGACGGATAGTAGGTTGTTACAAATTGAGGCTATTCTCCTTGAAAAACCCGATCTGGTGCTAACCACCACTGAGCACTGTGGTCCAGCTGAAGGGTTATCAGAGACTGTCAGGAAAGAAATATGTAATGAGCATGATTGCATTGCCCTAACTGATCTGCAGACCAAATTTAGAGAAGACCTTCAGGAAGAAGAGATAAAGGAGGCATGGAACTTATACACGGACGGGTCTTCCAGAGTAGTGAACGGGAAAAGAATGACAGGATATTCAGTGGTAGAGGACGGAGGACTCGAGGTTGAATCTGGACCCCTTCCCCCGTCCATGTCTGCTCAGACTGCAGAGTTGTACGCCCTCAAGAGAGCTTTAGAAATTGGGAAAGGAAAATCCGTAAATATCTGGACGGACTCTAAATATGCTTGTGGAGTAGTGCATGTTTTCGGAAAAATTTGGAGTGAAAGGGGGCTACTAACATCCCAGGGAAAGAATCTAGCCCATCATCAGTTAGTACTAGAAACTTTGGAGGCGTTGAGCCTCCCATCCAAGGTGGCTATCATTCACATACCAGGCCACCAAAAAGGAAACGCCCCAGAAATAGTTGGAAATCGATTGGCTGATGAGTTGGCAAGAAAAGCAGCAGAAAAAGAGTTAAACCCTGCTCTCTTGGCAGCTCTCCTACCTACCAGTAAAGAAATATCCACCCCTTTGGTATATTCACAAAGAGAGTTGGAGTTGGCGGAAGCGCAAGGAGCTACAATGGTAAATGGCATACTGGAATTAAAAGATGGAAGACAATGGCTACCAGAGGGGGTGATCAGAGAAGTCCTTAAGGCACTGCATGAGGGAGGACATTGGGGAGTTAAGGCTTTGATCTCAGCCTTTCTGCAACGATATGTGGGGAAGAAAGTGTGGTCACACGCCAACACCATTTTGGCTCATTGCATTCCTTGCCAAAGAGTAAATAAGAACAACCCGAGAAAGGCAGAAATGGGAGGAAGACCTTTGGCCGTCCACCCTTTCGAACATTTACAGTGTGATTTCATTGATATGCCCAAGTCTGGAGCGTGGAATCATTGTCTGGTAGTAACTGATCAACTTACTGGCTGGGTGGAGGCTTATCCTACGACCAGGGCAACGGCAGGGACTGTTTGCAAAATCTTATTAGAACAAATTATTTGTAGATATGGATTGATCCAATCAATAGATAGCGATCGCGGGACACACTTCACTCAGAGGGTGCTACAGCGAGTAGCCGAAACTTTGGGTATAACTTGGAAACTACATGCCCCGTGGCACCCTCAGAGTTCAGGAAAAACTGAGAGGATGAATCAGACCTTAAAGAGACAAATCATCAAATTGATGCAACAGGTGCAATTGCCCTGGCCAAAGGTTTTGCCCCTAGCCTTATATGCTATAAGGACCAAGCCGCATAGCACTACAGGACTCTCGCCCTTTGAGAGTCTGTATGGAATGGGAATTTGGGATGTTAGCACACAGAGAATTAGCCCCAACCTAGAACTTTTCAAAGATGCCTTTATAAGAAAATACCTGCTGGCTCTGTTCTCTATTCTCTCCGATAATAGGGAACGAGGCATCGCGGTGCAGCGAACGCCATTGGAGGTAGCAGTGCATTCCTTCCACCCCGGGGATTGGGCTTACATCAAGGCATGGAAGAGTGAACCGCTCGCCCCAAGGTGGCTTGGCCCGTTCCAGATCTTGTTGACAACAGAAACTGCCGTCAGGACCAAAGAACTAGGCTGGACTCACCACACTCGCGCCAAACACTCAACTAATCCTGAAGGACGGTGGGAAGCTGTGCATGTGTCTGAGGACGGACTAAAGACTATTTTTAGGCGACAAAAGTAATGTCCAGCAGGCAATTGGCGCATAAGTATTGCCCCTTCTTTAGTGTGTTCCTGGAAGCAAGGAAGGTCAATAATCTGGTTCAAACTTGGAAGGTATCCTTAAAAATTAGCAGGAGTCGGTGGGGGTTCTATTTCTTTAAAGGGTACTCAATTGGAGATCAAGTAGTATTGGAAGACGCGGAGACAATCAATAGGGAGGAGGAAAGAAAAATTTTTAACGGGGTTTCTACAGAATTGTGGGATTCTCAGTGGTGGCACAATCAGTACTGTAAGGTCTGCCCTATTACGAAGAATCAAGAACTGTGCGAAATTACCGATACTGAGAGTAGTTCTGAAGAAGAATCAGAGGAGGAGTGTGTGATTTCATTATCTGATGACGAGGAGTTAGATGAGGATTGTCGGATTACATTGTTTGGACGAATATTGTAGAGTAATGTCCATAGTTCCCTATATAACAGGTAGTGTTTGCCCCTGGTTTTCCTGTTCAATCAGTCGAACACCAAAGGGAGAGGTAGAGGCGTGGATAGTGCGAATACAAACTACCTCCTATTGGGACACTGAATACGGGGGGTTGGCCTGGGGCAACCAGTTGATGGTATACAAAAGAGTTAAAGGCAAGGGCCGTGGGACCTTGTATACTAGTACTAAGCTGGCCTCAAGCTTAGAGTTTTGGCATAATCGAGACTGTAAGAGGTGCCCCCTTATCAAAATTAGGGATAGCAACATCGACTCTGGATCAGAGTCAGACTCCGATTAGGTCGTTCCCCGAAGGGAGTGACCTTTCCGCTCTCACACTTTCACCTCCCGGCAGTTTGTTCGGAACTCCAGGCGATATCCGGAACTTTAAAGATCCCTTGCTAGGGATAGATCCCTTTGAGCCCTATTGTCTACTATATTGCCACTTTTGCCCTCACCATTGGTGTGCCAGAATAACCAAATTTGACGAAAGCCCGACATTGAGGTGGTATGTGCTGAAGGTGGGATATCCCGAGAGGTTGTGGGCTGAAAGTCTGTGGGCTGTGGAAACACCAGTCGCAAGCTATCAGTGGAGGGTTCGACCCGATAGCTCGACGCAGGCAAAAGCCATTCCTAAGGGATGGCTCCGCTACGCATCTTCGGTACACCACGAGACGTGTTGGAAGTGCAGGAGCGAAAGCCCTTGGTCCGTGCCCAGCCCAGACTCAGAGGACGAGGAATGGAACTCTCGTTGCCAGTGGCGGTAAAGCCTACCCCTCTGATGTCTTGGAAAAACATCAGGCAGATGCTTATTGGTAGACCAAGGGTAGACGGCAAAGTGATTACAGTATTAGGGATCTTTCTGAGCCTTATTCTGCAAGCGACAGGGTCTACTTGTCCTTGTGTGATAACTACCAGGAAAGGGAATCAGGAACATCAGACATTGCTCTACAAGTCCGTCTATAAATGCATGGGCAATACCTCTGTATGTCGATTCAATAATGTAGAATATACTGTCTGCAGTAAAAGGAGTCAGGAGCCAGTTTGTTTTGATCCTAAGGAAGATCCTGAAAGGATCTGGGTGGAGGTCTACGCCCTGGCAACCCTTCAATGAACGTTGGTAGCTAGAGCTGAACGAAGAGAGAACCACCCTATATCTCTCATCTTTGATGTATGTGTCGCAATTAGTCATGGAGCCTTTCAGTTCACTAAGTGTGGGGGAATGGGATGGGTAAAATACTATAAGGCACAGCACAAATATATGGGATCCACTAGAAAATGCGGCCCCATGGGGGACCATGGATTCGGATTCTACACCAGTCCGACTTGTACAGAATGGGCTACCTGGTCCACTGCAGATAAAACTGCAACTTTGGAATCAATACCTGCAAAACCCGGCTGCACTTGGGGTACCTGTAACTTTGTTAACTTTACCATATTACAACCAAAGATGTGGGATGAGAAGAACAAATGGGGAACTTCCATGTGGGATCAGACGTTCAGTATACTCATAGAGGGAAAAGGAAGCAAACCTAAAGCGTTCCTTAAAATTGTCCAGACTAAGGAATATAAAATAGGGGAAGATTTGAGGAGATACCAGACCTTCTGGAGAGAGATGGAAACGGATCCTTGGGAACAATCTTTGACTCCCAGGACAACTAATCTGTTTGTTGAACTGGCACAAACAATAGCTACCACTATGAATGTTTCAAATTGCTACATTTGTGGCGGTACTCTTAAGGGAGATCAGTGGCCTTGGGAGGTACTTGAGTGGAGTCATACTGTACCATACAATCTCTCAGGGATACCCGAACACACTATCAAAACCAGGTGGGAGTTGTCTAATAATCTTTTAGGAATGTTTTGTATCCAGCGTACTCCCGACATAATAAAGCGCCCTGTTAAGTTGGGAGATTCCAATTGTCGAAACATTCGCATCATCAATGGTACACAACTACTTACTTGGGGAAACATATCTATTAACCCTTGGATCAATTTAACAAATGAGGCTGCAACCCTTTGGCATAATGGCAGCTTAATGGGAGATGGGCATGCTCCTGCAGGGTTGTATTGGATATGCGGGAAGATAGCATATTCTCATTTAGTGCCTAATTGGATCGGGACATGTTTCTTAGGACACTTAAAACCATATTTCTTCATGATTCCACTGGAAAGGGGAGTAGACTTGGGACACGTTGAGCAGCCCCTGGCTAGAGAGAAACGGGAGCTAAGGATAGGACAGTGGAAAGATGACGAATGGCCCCCTGAACGAATAATTGCTTACTACGATCCTGCAAGTTGGGCCCAAGATGGTTTATATGGATACAGGACCCCAATCTATATGCTCAATAGAATTATAAGACTCCAAGCTGTAGTAGAGTTGCTCACTAGGGAAAATGAACAAGCTTTATTATTGCTAGCTAAACAGAACACGCAAATTAGGAATGCTATATATCAGAATAGATTAGCTCTAGATTACTTATTGGCTTCGGAAGGAGGTGTGTGTGGAAAGTTTAATTTGACAAATTGTTGCCTTGAAATTGGACATACACAGGACGCAATTGCAGAAATTACCGGTCAAATGCGGAAATTGGCTCATGTCCCTATTCAAAAATGGGCTGGAATTATGGATGACACTGGGTGGTTAGGAGGGGTTTTCAACAACTGGAAACAAGCATTATTCTTCCTAGGTATGATCATGTTTGGACTAATGCTGTTACCCTGTATCATACCTCTTCTTAGAAGCATGATTAATTCAGCAGTTCAGGCGGCAATGCCAAAAACGCAGATGACTGTAAGAGAAACTGAAATAAGCTACAAAATCATCCCAGCCCAGGACGAACTTTATGATTGTGAATAAGTCAAAATGTGTAGAAAAAAGAAAAGGAGGGATTTGTTAGGATAATTGTGTTTGACTTATTCAGAGAGAAAAGAACTGGCCCCGTAAAAGCGGGCCCAACCCCTCCCTTTCTTTTTGCTTTTCTTCTTGACTCAAGGACTAATGTTTCTTGAAAGACAAAGGATCCGTTTACTGAGAAACAACGCTGGTAGTAGATAGAAACAACATGCTTGTATTAGAGATAAGAATGGAATGCAGGGGCCCAGGGAGAGAAGAAGATCCGTTTACCTGTTCTGCGCATGTTTAAAAGGTGTTTTTACTAATCCAATGAATTTTCGCCAGCTAACTCTCTGACCTTTTTAGGAGATTGTGCGCCCACCCCAAATTGCCCGGAAGGGACAGGCTATAAGAGATTACCATTCCCTTTGTTCTTTGGAGAAAAAGCCTTTGCCCCTCGTGGTGAATTGTTTTTCTCCCCGCTTTCTGCAGCAGGCGTTTTCCTTTGCAATAAAATAACCTCACAAGAAGCCTTCGTGCCTCAGTCTCTCTCTCATTTTGGGAGCTTCCTACCTGGGAAAACCGGATAACAGTGTTATCATATCTAAGCAAGGCTACCAACCAGTGGCAGCAGCAACAGCAGAGGAAAGGAAGGAGGCCTGGAGTGAGTAAGGTAGGTGCCGGGGCCTATGAAAGGGGGCTTTTTTTTTTTAGGGGGAGAGAGAAATGAAGTAAAATGAAATGCCAACAATGACAAGTTTTGGTGTTTCCTTTTGCTTTGTGAAAGCGTGGTTCCCCAAACCACCCACAAAATGAACCATGAACCGGAACCAGTTTGTCGGGGGGGGGGGGGGGTGTTATTTGGTTCATGGTTCATTTTGTGCCCAATCTCTAGTAGCGAACATTACATTTCATGAAATGTCAAAAAAATCACACAAGCAGGCATGTGTGTCTGCAACCTCACCGCTTAAAACACTTTCCATTACAACACTGTTGTGTGTTTGTGTGTGAGATGTAAAAACAGTTTGGCAGAAGACTTTGGTCCTGCTAGTAACTCTTCTTTCTCATCTTTCATAGGGGGCCATAGAAGGAGCCTCCCTGAAGAGTGGGAAAGCATTGCAAGTATTATTTATTATTTATTTATTTATTATAAGTAAACGTGGGCATCCCCTGGGCAAAGGCATGCATTGAGTCAGGCCTTCACTTTTCGAAGAGTTGCACTGTAAATTTGCTGAGGAGCAAAATGACCCAACGGTCCTTTTCAAGAACCACAGTGACAGTAATTACTATTAATACACATGGCATCTCTTCATCTAAAGTTTAATTATCTTTTAACACTTTAATTTGTTTATAATTGTACCTGTATTTCATATATGTCCATAATTTTCAATTGTGCAATGCTCTAATACAAATAAAGAAAGATTATCTTTCACACAGCATAACCTGGATATGCGAGGTCTGAAAATGTTCTGCTTTCTTACATTGTGTTCTCTGAATGCTTGATTCTGTGGGTGGGACTTTTTATAGGTAGTTTTGACAATGATGCATGAATTGAATCCTCATTTCTTTGTGTGTTTACTTATGATTGTGTCAAGGGAAAGGTTGCAACAAACAAGGAAAGAGCAGAACTGGGACAGTTAACATTTTCAGAACAATACATTATTGACTTTTCTTTGAATAATTTTTGACAAGATTATCTATCTTTTTTTTTTCTTCCCTTTTCAACGAGGGAAAAAAAAAGCCCTCTGCAGAAATGGTCTTTTGGACAGGAAAACACTATTGACGCATGGGTGGGTGTGTTTTTTAAAATCAATTAAAATTATGGAACGTCTTCACCACTGCTTTGCAAAATAATTACTATAACATTAAAAGATGAAATGGATTAGAAGAACATTTTGTTTATTTTTGCATATGTCAGTGAACTCATTAGCACATCTGAACAATCCATTAACTGACCTCTAAATGAAGATATTGCAAAGAAGGCCCATGATCCACCATAGTTAAGCAATTTTAAGTCACAGTAATTGTAACAGAGAGATGTTGGCATGTTCTTAATTTTGCTTTAAAACTGTATGTTCAGGTATGGTTGGATTCTGTCCAGCAATTATATCTACATCTTGATGATGCAAGAGAGTAATTAATTTCTATATTCAACCTTTTCCAAAGGTTAGAAACATACTTCTAAGAAGAATGTCTATCATCATTTGTTGAAGCCCTTAATAAGAAGTAGGGTTATGCTCTGGACTCCAACCACCATTTACTGCATAACAATTTTAGGTGGATTTTGGGTGTCATTATAGTCACTCTTTTTAGAAGTACCTTTCCAAGTTCTGCTTTTAACTGCTACAATGAAAAGATTTTCTTCTTGGCAAGTTCACAACTGCTTAGGAAATAACCATAAAATTGTGTATCAGTGCATGAAGAAAATTTATAATGTGAGATAAACTGTAAGTTGCTGTTCTTTTCCATGAAGGGACTTGGATAATGATATAACAGCCCACACCCAATCAATTCAAAGCTTAAGGTACAAGCTGCATAGCGTTGTATGAACGACACTGTCCTAATATTCATCACATTATAGCATACAAAAGTCTAACTCCCTCCTTCCATAAAACACACACACAAATATTATATCTATTTCTTTAAAACCTAGGCCATGTCTTCTTCCAGATATCCTTATTGTCCCTAGGTATGATGAGAGCAGTTGGTGAACACAGATGTCTTGTTGGGAGCCGGTGTGGTGTGGTGTGGTGTGGTGTGGTGTTCAGAGACTTGGAGGATTCCCACTGAACCATGAAAGTCTTAGAATATAATCATAATCTTAGAAAGAACCTTAAGAACTGGAAAGGAACCTTATGGGTCATTGAGTCTAGCCCCTTGTCAAGGAGGCATAGTGGGGAATCAAACTTCCAAACCCTGGCTCCACAGCCAGAGACTTAAATCACTAGAGATATCCAGCAGTTAATGGGGACACTGCTCCCCAATCTCCCTGATGTACTTCACAGGGTTGTTGTGACCTTCATGTGATTTGGTCACAGTTCCTTGAATATAAACAGATGTCTGAGCTTGCCCATCTATCTATTATTCCTACTTTCCTGTTTTGCCAAAGAAAATGGCAAAACTAACTGCCATAAAAAGAATAAAGAAGATAACAGAGACAAAGCCAGGAATATCTCAGAAGTCCATTCCCTTTAATGCCACCATTTTCTTTTCTTTATTACTTATATTTATACCCTAGCTTTGGGATTACCAAATGAGGATAATTTCATTCCATACAATTTCAGGACCAAAATGTGTGACCAGGCAAGGGAGCTTTTGTGTTCATGGGGTGGGTCCTTGTAATGTCAAAAAATTGGAGCAGTCAAGGGTCAGATGGGTAGTAACCACAACACACATGCAGACACCTTTGGGTTGAGACAGTGTCCCTCGATGCCAGTGGAGAATAGGTGGAGAAAGATACCAAAGATTTAAAGATTCTCAACAGACAAAAATTTAATTTCTTTCCCTTCTTTTAGTGCTGCTTGTCTTGAGATTTGTCTCCGATCTGAAGACCCTGTGAAGCAGAGCAGAGGCTCTGAGACTTCAGCTGCTATCTTGAAAATTTGCAACTCCATCCATCTTTGTTCCAATGAACTTAAGATGGTGTTCATGGCTGTCCTACCTCCTACTTTGTCTTCACACCAACCTGTGAGGAAAGGTCAGACTGAGGGTGAGTTAATGACTCAAGGCCAGCCATTGAGCTTCAGAACTCAGATAGGACTCAAATATGGCTTTCTCAAGGGCCAATCACTCTAACTCTGCCACTATTGTGAATAAACAATGCACCCTAAAAGCAAAAGTGCTAAAATGCACTGCATTCAGTCTGTGCAGTAGTGACTTGATAAGCGTATATTGCTTAAACAAGAAAACAGTGCACCTTTTACAATTAGGGCCTTGTGTTCATGGATAGTCTTTTTGTTGTATGTGTATATAAGCCTCAGATCCACCTGGAGTTCCTTTCGGAGACTCCTATTACTTAGGATGCAATTACAGTGTGTTCCTTCTACCTCTTCAAACATTCCGGTTGAAGATTACTGCTGATCAGGCCAGCTTGTCGTTGTCAGGTTGGGAGTATTTTGTACATAGAAGAGGTAAAGCCACCGCAATCTTCAAAAAGTCAATAGACAACTGTGAAAGGATCTGAATGCTAACTGTTTTTTCTTTTTGTGACAGAAAGAACTCATCTTTATTTCATGTGGCAACTCCTCAGTGCCTGTATAAATTATTTAATCTTTTTTTTAGAGTTTGCAGAAGAATCACAAAAATAATGTACCATGAATATGCTTAGATATGGAAAAATACTAGGATTATTTTGCATTTGTGTAGCACTGTGCAGCAACCTAGTGCACAGCTTGTAGCTGTTGAATAGGAATAATTGCTCTGGAGTCTGGTAGTATGGCAAAAACAAAGCTTACTATTCATCATTTGGAATCTATTTATTCATAGTACAGAAGGAAAAGGGGTTTCTATATTTTTTTTCCACAGAAGTGCCTAGAATTGCCTTCCATATGTGCAGGTTTGCTGTGCAGCCATCGTGAAGAAGCCCTGCGAATATGCCACTCTATATAGAAGCATGAAATAGGAAGATATAAGTAAGTAAGCCTAAAAATTCCAGTCTACATGTCAAGAAATGGACAATACAATAAACCCCTCTGGCTACCTACCTGTTTATTGTGCCCTTCATTACTGGTTCAAATCACTTCCTACACACATTGGTGATCTAATCAAACAGCAACAGCAACAACAACGACAACAGAAATTTAGCCTAATTTGCTGCAGCTAATTGTGGCTAACTGATGAAGTGCTGGAGTGGATCTCAGTTGTACAATTGGGTACCTCACAGGCATTTGACAGAGATGTGCCATGGTACGTCAGCATTCAGACACAATTAACCGTGGAAAATTCATGCAAAACTTTAATGAACATCAGTAGCATTCTAGCCACCAAGTTATATTTTGGAACTATGATTGATCTGGTACTCTTCTTTTGCTTTAGCTTTTTTTTTAATGCAAAAAGTATAGAACTTCTCCATCTTGTGCTTCCTGTTATGTGGTCTATTTAATAATAATAATAATAAACAGTATTTCTGTTTGCCAAGGTATGGAAAAGATCTTCAACAGATGGTTAGGTATGAGGATAGTTTGCTCATTATAGATTTCTTGAGACTGTGTTAAATTTCGGTACCTGATGGTTACTAATATAGTAAACAATTTATGGACAGCTGGGCCATACAGATTATGTACTTTATGTCAGTGTTCCCCAGCCTTGAGCCTCCAGATGTTCTTGGACTTCAACTCCCAGAAATCCTGGTCAGCAGAGGTGGTGGTGAAGGCTTCTGGGAGTTGTAGTCCAAGAACATCTGGAGGCCCAAGGTTGGGGAACACTGCTTTATGTCACCCCACAGCAAACTTATTTTCCAGAGATTGTTCTAGTGTGGTGAAAAGTACATCATCCTCACCAGAAGCCAAATAAGAGTTCCAGAGAACTAAAAAGCTCACCTCGTTTATAATTTCAGTGAAGGCATTACACAACCCAGAACTTTGTTTCTACTTTTGGATGACACGACTACCTTTCTTTTTCTATTTAAACTTAGCAACCATCTGATGTTTGCACTGCTAGCACACATGCTCTGTGCAGTTATGCTAAACAGCACTGTTATTAAATGGGTTAAAATCAGCTCTCCACTAAAAAAAGAACAAGTACATATTATGGAAAGTTGGTAAATAAATTTATATATTCAGAGGTGGTTTCCTGTTGTCTTTCCTTTTCCTTTTGCACAGTACTAAGAATAGTTGCCTTAAATGTCAATGCTATTGGTCTATGAAAAATTCTCTGTCAGAATTTTCTTCCACTGTTGCTCCTGCCCAGGAGCTGCCTTGGGCAGCTGCTTCAGGAATATCTCTGCCCCTATAGGATCTATCAGTTTTCTGCTGATGTGCCCATTACTCCATGAAGATGGTAGATACATCTTAATCTGGTGTCTCAGCTCTGACCATTCTGCCCTGGGTGACCCTGCTTGGGAGTCCAGATTTTTCATGGAGCCTAGTGTCCTGACAGCATTGCATCTCTGGCACACTCAAACTCCCTCACCACCTTAAGGTGTGCATCCAAAAACTCTAGGTGTCTTGCAATGTTACAGTATCACCAAAATAAGTTGTAAAGAGCTTTAGTTCAATGGGAAATAAAACTTCTGGAAAGCTGGAGGACAAATTATGCCACAGCACTATCTTCTGCCATTTCCTGGAGCTGGGCAGAAAGAATTTTGTCTTCTGTCAAATTTACTACAAGGCTTAGTGGGAAGGAGATATATTGTATGCACCAGCACTACAGTTAAAATCTAGCTACAAAGGTCTTTAGTAAATGTAAGATTTGGGAAGCCCTGGAGAAGATGCAGAACCTTGAAAAATGTCAGTTCTCATGCAAAATGAATGAATGAATGAATGAATGACTACCTTAAGGAAAAGAACAAAACTGTGTTGCAGCCATTGCTAATGAAGAGCTCCACCTCTAAGAAACTGTTTTGTAATTTCTCTTTCACCTGGAAAAGTTGTATGAAGCAGTTCTCTCAGTCGGTCTGCCTGCAAGCAGGCTGGCAATTTTTAAAAAGAGATTTGCCTCATAGCTATAGTTTCTAACCCAGCCAAAGTGGGGTACATTTGCTAGTTAAAAATAAGTCAATCCACCCCAGCAGTCTAAAGGGAAGGCTGCTGCTACACTCTGATAAAAATGGAACTTTTAACCATCTCAGTGCAGGAAAACAAAAAGATGACTTATCTTCATAGTCTGAAAAAAAAATTAAAACATCTGTTTTCACTTGGCTGGGTAAGTATTTATTCCAAACAGATTCTGAGGTCAAAGAAGAGAAAATCATTATGGTTATGCAGTTACATATGCTCCAGCTAAATCATGGTGTTAGGGATTGAAATCCAGAAGGGAACAATATAAGGAAGGATTTATGAAAGAAGAAACTTCTGCGGAGGGACTTAGGAGATGAAAGAGATGCTCAGTGGTTGAGTAACTGTTTGGACTGGACGAAAATTTGTTTTCAGTTAGAAACTCAGCTATGCCTTTGCTCCCAGTTCTCTACCTCTTGTTTATCTATTGTATATTGACTTCAAAAGATATTGCTTTTGTGTATGCACTCTGCAATCTAAATCCACAAATGATTACCCGAGCATAGCCTTGGAGGTGCACTCTTGGGCTTACAGTTTTCATTTATTTTGATATCCTTCTGGATTGGTTGATTTTCCCATAATATGTTCATTGTTTTCTAGCACACTAGTAGCAGGCCATCAGTTATATAATATAATAATTCAGTTGCATAGTTTATTTAACTTGCACATTCCTTGGCCCTTCGTGTATCAAATACATATCCATTCTTTAGCTACCATCCCACTATCCCCAGATTAAAATAAAAGGATTTTTTTTCTCTAGAATATCTGAGACTTTTGAAGGAACAGCAGGGAATGTCAGGACTAGAATGTGGAAAGAAAGAGCTACCCATGTCTTAAAGTGAAGGGAGAGTTTAGCCCCCATCACATGGAGAATGAAGTTATTTGGAAGATACTTATTAGGCTATGGACGGGAGCTTACAGAACCAAGGTGAATAGGCAACTTCACATGTATGTCAATGTACTCTGTGCCCCTCAACAAGTCCTATGGAAGATTTGATGCTAAGTGCCCAAAATGCTCTTGATGTTGCCTGTTATTGGATAAAAATTATCTGATATATTTATTAATTGTAATGTAGTGGTGCCGACATGAACAAAGAATGAAAAATTATACCAAAGGAGGAGAACTGGTAAATTCCATTTTGAAACGATACAGATCTAAAATTTTAGCACAGCTATTATATTGGGGTAAAATATGGGGCTTTGGTAATTGAACTGATCTGGAGGTCATACAGAATATTTTTGGGGTAAACTTTTACCACCTTTGAAAGTGGTAAGCTTTACTGAAATGCACAAAGTACACAAAGTGCTTTGAAAGTTGAAAGCTTTACCTTCCTTCTAGGCCAGAGCTGGATTGCGTGTGCTGCATGGAGGGATGGGGATGAATCAGCTGCAGGATGGTTGACTTACAAACTTTTTTGGCTTGAATAATTACAAAAGGCGGTATGGACCTGGAATTGTCTTTCAGGAATGCCTGAATGTGGGCTTTGTTGTTCAAGATAGGCCCAGGAATAAATTAAGAAACAGGTATCTAGTTGCAGCAAATGCATTGATAATACCCAAGTCCAGTTACTTTACTAACTGGTATTACTTGAATATGGAAAATCATTCTATACCTATTTCAGGTTAATAATCTCTCAGCAGACAAGGAAAACATTCACTGACTTGCGATGCCAGAACGAAGAGGTCTTCTGTCCAGAATTCAGTATCTCATGTTCTAAGGGACTATCAGTTCTGTAGAATTCTGCATTTTGGCTGCCCTCAGAATCCACAGACTATGCATGTTTCCAATGTTCCATTCCACTGGCAGGTATGCCACCAGTAGATTAATGTGCTGAGAAGTCCAGAGCTTCCTGAGAAGTACGGAGCTCATACTTACAGTTAATGTGTTTAATGATTTCTTGCTAAAAAAGCACAGTGACTGGTCAGAACTAAACATGGGCATGAATCAGAAAAATGGTGATTTGTTTTGATTCATGATTCGTCAAGGTTGATGAATCATGATTCACAAATTTATGATTTTTCATTTTTGAATTTAAAACCCTATAAAATGACTCCCAAGCACCCAGAGACACCAAATTCCTATAGGGAAGCTTCCCCTGACTCTCCTCTCACAATTGACCAGATAGGCGGGGTATAAATGAAATAAATAAATAAATAAATAAATAAATAAATAAATAAATAAATAAATAAATACAAGCCCAGCAAGTTTGATGAAGTTTGGATTTCAGGTGTCCACGTCATACACTCACAAGGAGGGCACCTCCAGGAAAGTTCCTCCCAAGTACCTAGAGACACCAAAATCACAGGGTAGCTTCTACTGGCTCTCCTCTACAATCTCTCCAGGTTTGGTGAAGATTGGGTTTTAGACATCCAAGTGCTATGCCCACAAAGTGGAACCCCTCAGGAAAGTGCCCTTTAGCAGCTGGCTTCGGGAAACTCAATCTTCATCAAACATGGAGAGATTATACAGGAGAGTCAGGGGAAACGTCCCTGCAATCTTGGTATCTCTAGGTGCCTGAAGAGTCATTTTATAACCAAACAAATCAAAGAATCAACATTTGCTAAAAAATCATTGATTCATGATTTGTTGGGGGCATTGATTCGTATGAATACAAATAGATGAATAGCAATTTTTGAACAAATTTGGTGATCTGTTTTTTAATTCATGCCCATCTCTAGTTGGAACCACTAGAGCTGGGCCAAATGAAAAAAAAAACAACCTCAGTTTTTGGAGTTCTCTTGGCGTATTATTTGAGCATCTCCTTTCCTCTTCTATTTATGAATGACTTCTCATTATTTTGTATTGGCTGAGCTGGCTGGGTTATTCTGGGAGTTGTCTTCTAAACAAGACGCGTCTGTCTACCGTTGACTACAAGAATAATGATTTTCTTGGTCAGTATGGTGTAAAGTACTTTACTTTGGGTTGTAGATTAGTGCAGGGTGGTCTGCACTACTGGATTGTAAACCTATATCTAGTAACAAACCCATTCTGTAATCCAATGCTGAAGGGATAAGGACCAGCCACAGTGATCTGGGTCTATTTTTAACTATTAAAGGTTCCCCTCCTGATGTCCTGAGGCTCCTGAAAGCTTCTCTAGGGCAAAAAGGAGCAGTAGAGAACCGCAGAACCTGAAATGGAGGAATAGGAAACTTTCACACATTTAAATTAAATATTAATAGTGATATCACCTGATTCCACAACTCTGGATTTATGCCTAAATTTGAGCTTTCACCTGTAAAGTTACTGGATTTTGTCCAGTACATAAAGCTTATACAATGACATCTAATAGTTTGTTTAAGCACACTGATCATATAAAATTTTATTTTCTGTCTTCTTTTTTACACTACAAAATGCTGGCTAAGAATACTAACCCATTTAATGCATTGGCAGCCCTGAGTTTCTTTTTTCTTTCTTTTAAAAAAAATATTGATTGCTGCTCTAGAAAATGCAGTCTTTTATGTATTCCGCTTATCTCAATTATTAATTCCATACACCTTTATAAATGGTTACCCTTCTTGTCAGGTACTTGTAGCATCACAGTCCTTTGGCTGCCACAAAAATTTGATTATAGTTATGTTAGTTCAGAATGAGAGTATTTTTTCAGATTTTTTTTTACTTAATATAATCCTGTGACTATTTGCAGAGAATAAAGTACACTTGAGTTGTATCAGCGAAAGTGAAAGCTACATAAATTATGAGTTGGAGTCAGACGCAGGGCATCATCAGACAGTGTTACAGCTTGTGTTTTGGACCGGTCGCAACATAGGCCAGTTTGAGATATTTTCCAGCTAATACATGCCATACAAGAAATTGTGAATGAGCCCAACCCTGCTCTGTGCCCAATCAGAATTACTCTCTCTCTCTCTCTCTCTCTCTCTCTCTCTCTCTTTGGAGCTAGAGCAATGGGAATGGGTTTATGGATGCATGGAAGGAGGTCTTTAAAGAATTTCACACAGAGTGAAATGACCCTTTCCAGGATGATCCAATATGATCTAGCTTCCCTGTCTGATCACACCCTTAGTTAGCCTTAGAACAGACCGACTGACATCAATGGCTGAAGTCCTGTCATTTAGTATAGTAATTCACACTAGAGTAGGCCCACTGAATCAGTGGGAAGTTGGTGAATCAACCCCTCCTTAAGTTCTATTGATTCAAATGTGCCTACTTCAGTGGCAACTTATTTTAGCAACATTAAATTACAACTAGAGTAGGCCCACTTGAATCAATGAAATCTGAAGAGGAGTTGACTCACCATCACAGATTCAGTGGGCCTATTCTACTTATACTATGTTAAGCAACAAGATTTCAGCCATTGTGACAATTTACCCAGGATTAGTTTAGCAATAATCATGTGCCGCCAAGTCATTTCTGACCTCAGGATTTTCCTGGTAAAGAATACTCTGAAGTGTTTACCATTCCCTTCTTCTGGCATTCTGAGCTGTGGAACTTGTCCAAGACCACACAAGCTGGTTCTACTCTCAGGAGGCACAGCAGGGAATTCAACTCCCAACCTCTGGTTCCATAGCCAGATACCTAAACGTCTGAGCTATCCAGCCAGCAATTGGACTAGTTTAATTCACATTTATTTTTAGAGTTGTACACTCAGAACAGCTGTTTCTAATTCTTTCTGTTTCCAAAGTACAACTTTAAACACTGAAGACATCCAAGTTGTATTTCGTTATTACCTAATCCAGTGCTGTCAACATGTACTTGGAGGGGAGCAATTAAATCTGCCCCCTCCATCACTGGTTTCTGCACACAAACAATGACGTGTCTGAAAGGAAGAGAGTCCTACCTATATGTAGGAACGACAAGTGAGCAGGAATCCTGGAAAATCTGCATGCTTCTTTGAGTATAGAGCCTGTATGGAGGAGAAACCCCGTGATTCTTTGGCCCTTTCGATGCCAGGCGATGTATGGCAATTGTTCAAGTGTAAAACAATTCATGCAGACAAGGGTGCATTTTTTATTTGCTTCTTTAAGTTCTTGTTCATTTGCTTGCTGAGAGGAATATCTGCTGTAAGAATGTTTCAGACGGAGGCTAGTGAGACTGCTCCAAAATTTTCATGGGATTTTCTTCTGTTTTGACCTTATTTCTTTTTAAAATTTATTCCTAAGGAAAAAAATGCTGTTTACTATGCTCATATAAAATCAAAGGACAAAACCCCCAGAATGATGGCAGGAAAGGAGTTAGTTTTTCTTCACAGTAAATGGCAAAAGGTGGCAAACACATCAACACAGAGACCTTACGTTTTATTTTGTTTTTAAGGACTTAATAGAACATTCAATCTGGGGGAGATGAAATTTGAAAGAAGTGTCTGAGCAAACAATGAATTAGCATTTAGACAACACTGTGCTATTCAGCTGTAGGTCGAGCCTTAGAATACTGAATTCAATTAATCTAAAAGTTGGCAGAGATTCTAATAGGTAGAAATTAAGCAAGCAAATAATTGAGCAAATAATTTCAAAGTGTGCAGAATCCTTAGTTGGAGCAAAGAACAAAAGGAGCTGACCAGTACCAAACAAGTTTAAGAGCATATATTTACAAGCCAGAGATTGTGCATATAGAAAAATAATAACATTAGCATCTAATTTTTAAGAATATTAATTCTTCCAAGGGGATCTAAAATATGTAGGTAACATTTATGTCTTGTGGTCTCCAGTTACTCTTTCTGCAAACAGTAATCCACTACAAGCAGTGAGATGTTGCAGTAAAGCAGTCTTTTCCGTCCTGGCTTGGATTATGATTGCTATCATCCCAGTCAGCCTGACCAACGATGGGAGTTTTACTTAAACACACCGAAAGGGCATCAGCCTTGAAAAAGGCTGTTGTGAACATTTCATACCATCACAAATGAAGTGAAATGGAGTTCTAGCATATTCAACAGAAATTCCACAAGCCTAAAGCTGCGATCCTGTAGAGACTTACCTAGAACTAAGTCTTACTGAAATCAGTAGCATTGATGTCTGATTTGATATGTACAGGATCACATTGTAGATGTAATGTAGTGAAACTGTGTAATTTAACATAAAGGTTTTTTAGATGCATCATATTGCCGTGACTAAGACTGAATGAATTGAATTTATTGTCTCCTCTTTCTGAAATAATTTGCTGACTGACAGTTGATCAAAAATTCTTGTCATTCCACAGATGAGAAAAGTAACTTTTGACCTTTTTGTCCAGAAAAGTAACTGTTCCCATCTACACACCGTAATGTCTGGCAACGATATAGTTCCAAGTAGACTGTGGTCTCACAAAGGCTATCACCTATTTCTGTCTACATTGCGACTGAGTGTATGATGAGGAATGCAATAATGACAGGCAAAGAAGTACATAGTTATATTGACTCCAGCATGCTTGTTACAATGACCTGGGACACAGGAGCAATAGCTCCCTTTGCCCAGCCAGCCCGGAATAAAAAGGTGAGATACAGGTTGTTGGGTTAAAACTTGGGCCACAACTTTATTTAAACTAAATCCCCCATCTACAAGGGGGCCTAACGTAGTGCAATATTCCTCCAAATCCGGTGTAGCCTTTACCTGCGGACCATTCTATAGCAGGGTGAGTTCCTATTTCTGAATTGTGCTGTCTTCTGTACAGCATGTGTTCAGGTGCCCCGTGATAGGGGTACCCCCCCACTGCCTCAGCCCACCGAGCCTCGTGACCCTAGGTGAACTGCTACATGGGAGGTCCCCTTAAGAAAACACCACCTCCCCTCAGAGGCCCTACTGGATCCCCCTAACTGGGAGATGGAATGTTTTTAGCACCATGTGTCTTCCAGGAACTCACCAAAACTTTTCCCCTCGCACTACCCGCCACGGCATGGGGCTATTTATATGCCCCAAGCCCGCCATCACAGCCAAAAATTTCGGCCCTAAGGCCCCCTTGTAGGTTTCGCAAAAAAAGGTCCATACCCGCATCAGACAAGTGAACTCCATCACCTCTGTACAACCCTGGTTGGTGAACTCTTATGTCAAGATGTCTTATTGCTGACCCCAGTCCAGCTGTCACGGCTCTACCCACTTCACGATTTACACCACGCTGTGCACGGTCAATGCATCTAGGGTCGCAATCGGCCCTCCATATCATTCTCGGTATTATGTTTGACCATATTAATTTTGTCACAGGAGACTTGGCCTTTATGGTCTGCAAATCATCAATCACCTGTAATATCAGTGACGTCCGTTCTTTGAGCTAAGTCATTTTTTTCCTGGGTGAACAACCAATATATCCAGGGGCGCATTCGGAGTTCCCTGGGATGCCAGTTCAAAGAACTTGCCCCAGAGCATACCTCTCCGTCCTCTCCATTCCAATGTGGCCTGCATGCCAAGGCCTAAATTACGGCCCCAACTGGTCCACAAAACATACTTTGCCACCCAATGTATGTAACTGTGGCCATACAAAACAACTCGCAACCGGGCCTTAACCAACTTGAAGCCTGAAAGAGAAAAGCAAACACCAGCATCTATTGTGGGAGAGAACATACGTAGGTTCTGAACCTGTATGAAGACCACCTTCCCACATCCTTTATCTGCTCCACTCCGTATCCTAAAGCTGCTGCTGTGTATGCTGCACCTATGCGAAAAGACTGGGTGACAAATTTCCACCCCACTATTCCCACTTCTTGAAGCCCATGGGAGGTGACTGTCCAAAATTGGTATCTTGTTAGGGGCGAGTAATCTCTGTGGCAAAATAAATCCTCTGCCGAGGTCCCTCTTAGCTCAACATAGTCAGAAATGACCCTAACCGGGCATAGTTCTTCAACATAACAACACCCTAAACTTATAACTTGGCCTTTTCCTAATTGATCCATCTTAGACCGGCGAAGATGGATAAAACTCTGTCTTCAGAGACCAATAAGTCATCCATCTGTAATGCCGTCTTTGAAATGTCTGCTTTTGACGCCCTTACCGACTCACTAATTTTAAATGCCCCAAATAATGCACAAAGTGTTGCTGCTTTAAAGAATCTGAACTCGTAATGGTCATTGCAAATGTTATCCCAAACATGACCCAATTGAAGCAGGATTTTTTTTGGGGGGGGACATAGGGGTGCGCCCATCTTCCTGCCAACCTCTTTCCTTGTTTCAACCCTCAATCATTTTTCTGATCTGGCAATCACTTGCCAGATCAGGACAACCCTGCTCCTTGGCATAAAATGCCAGAGCAAACATCCTCCCCTGAATTGTGCGGGGAGCCAAACCTTTGTGATGGAGGTAGACCACGTACTGCTGTAAATGAGCCACTGTTACAGGCCATGGTCTACCCAGGTCTTCCCCACAGCCAAATGCAAAAGATTCTTCACAAGCAGCTGCATAGCTGCGCCTGGTACTAGGAGCGATTGCTAAACTGATTGCCCTGGTGGCTTCACTCCTCCAATGTTCCCTCCCTCTTGTGGCAATATCTCTGGTCGAGCCTGAGCTCCCAGAGCCAACGCCCTGAACCAGTCTATCTGTTAGCGGGACAGGGCGTCAGCCAGCTTATTATTTATGCCAGGCACATGGCAAGCCATACAATGTCATATCTCAAACAGCGCAACGTGAAGGCTCTCACCAATATCGTAACCCTCTGAGATTTTGTGAGCATATTTACCACATGGACCACAGCCATGTTGTCGCACCAAATTGTGATGGCAGAATTAGCTCAAATGCCACCCCATAGCCATAGGGCTCCCAATATTGGAAAAACTCCAAGAATGTAAGATCCTGGGTGACTTAGGAGTCACGCCACTATCAGCCATAGGCCGGCACTCCATCTCTTGATGTAAGAGTATTTCCCACATGGACCACCACCATGTTGTCACACCAAAACATGACAGCAGAATTGGCCCAAATGTCAGCCCATAGCCATAGGGCTCCCAATATTGGAAAAAATCCAAGAATGTAAGATCATGGGTAACTTTGGAGTCACGCCATTCCATTGGCCATAAGCTGGCACTCCATTGGCCCCTAAAATCCTGAATCCTGTTGACTCAGCAGCATCAGATTAGACCTGCAGCGCAAGAGATGGAAAATCCCATTGGCATTGCCCTATCCATATAATATAGCCCTTTGAATTGAAAACCTAACAACTCAAAATCTGCTGGGTGAACGGGCAATAATCGAAATGCTGACCTAATGTTGGATTTTGCGAGTTCTGCCCCGTTGCCACAGGGTCTAACCATCCAATGGCCGCTTCAGATGAAGTATAACAGACCGTGCATAGCTCCTGAGGAATCTTGTCATTGACTGATTCCCCAGCTGGATAAGATAAATGATGAATGAGGTGAAACTCACCCATGAACTTTTTTAGGGGCCACCCCCAGTGGGGAGACTCGCAAATTTCGTACAGGTGGCTTAGTGAAAGGTCCAGCCACCAGCCCCTCAGCAACTTTTTCCTAATCTTTTCTCTAACAATGTCTTCCATACCCTTCACTGATTTCAAATTATTTGCTGTAGTAGCCACCCTGACTCCCTGCACAGGGATCCTAAAACCAAACTTAAACTCATCCTGTAGATATCAGGCTGCTTTTCTATCTGGGTATGAAAGCAACCAGTCAGCTAGTGTTGGCAGGTTAATTGAACTGAGGCCCTTTTGAAGTGGCAGATGGGCCAGATGGCTGCTGCTTGGGACCACCGCCGTCCCTGTTGACACTTGGTCCAGGGTGCCCCCTGAGACATGTGGCTGAACCATGAGGCACTCTGCATATCTAGCATTGGTGACAGAACCTGCACAGTTTTTGGCTGCAGGACCCCTTATCATTAAATTCCCAGCAAACCAGGCGGGTCTGAACCACCTGGCCCGCCAGAGCACGGGAAAAAATACCCAAGGTGGCTTACGTCTTGGGACTGTGTGGCTTGCCCAGAGACAAGTAGTAAACCGGCAGTCATATGAGGCTAACGTGCCCCCAAGGCTGCATCCCTTCTATATGTGTTGTGTGTGATGTGGTTGCTGACTCACTTGCAACGGACAGTGCTGGTACTGCAGCATTGGTGGAAGGTCCCCCTGACACCTGTTGGCTGGTGCCCGCTGTGGTACAGCCAACCTCTGCCTGCCTGCCTGCCGGTACCCATGTGCCTTGGTGGGTCTGCTCCTCTTCACCCGGCTCCTCCATCTGAGTACTTGCCATGGCCTGAAGCTCAGGCCTCGCACTCCCTTCCGTGTCAGGATGAATAGTCTGATGGCCGCCGCTCGCTGCTTCCGCCAAAGCCCTCCTGCAGAACCAGTACTCTCTTTCTCTAAAAGAGCAATACGCGACGTTACATCACCCAACTGTCGCAATTCTGCCATCCTGCGCCTCAGATTCCCTACGCGACCTTCTTGGGGTAGCGGTATTAGCCGCATTCCTAGCCATTGCCCCTTTTCTTTCCAATTCACTCAACTTTGCCATTATGGCACTATAATCTGGCCACTCCCCATCCTCAGATAAAGAGATCACTGGAAGTGGTCCAGATGGGGTTTTACGTTTTGCAGGCTGCTTTCCTTTTCCGGAACCTTGTCCCTTTTTTGGCCCCATGTTGCCTTATCTATCTATCTATCTATCTATCTATCTATCTATCTATCTATCTATCTATCTAATTTTTATTTATTTATTTATTTATTTTGCCAATTGTAATATGAAGCAATATTGGTATTGCTGCTAACTCGCACCCACCTCTTGTTTGATTTTGTTTTGTTTTGTTTTGTTTTTGAGATCATATGCTGAGTGGCAGCCGATAGGCTGAGCCCAACAGGGTGCGCACCCTACGCAGGAACTTGTGTCTATTTATTGTATTTTTAATTTGTTTTCTACTTTTTTATTGTCTTCAGGGCAATTAATTGTTTAGCTTAATTATTCATATATATATATATATATATATATATATATATATATATATATATATATATATATATATATATATATATATATATATATATATATATAAATTTTATTTTATGTATTTTTTTTAATTCTTCCCCTCTCACCTTCCTTCTCTCTCTCTCTCTCTTTCTCTCCCCTCACCTTACTCTCTTCCAACTTTTAACTCACCCCGTGGCAACTGCCTAATAAATGCTGCCCTTTTGCTACTTCCCTTCACCCTAATCTTATTATTATTATTTAAATTCTGCCAGTACAATTTCCTTTTCCAATGCTATTTTAGAATTTTTAAAATTTTATTCCAATTAATTTTCTTGTGCTTCGGGAGGGATCCCCTTTTCTTCTCCCTTTCCCCAGGCAAGCAAAGAACTTCAAACTGCGGGCTGCACCGTTGCGCGACCCGAAAAAATGCAGGCTCCCTAAGCCAGCCACGTGCGTGAAAGCCCAGCTGCTCCAACAGAACCGCGCAGCTTCTCTCTTGCTCGGCTGATGGAAGAAGAGGCTGGGCAAGAGGGACACCGCCTCTTAAAGGCTCTGTCCATCCTCCCCTCCCTGAGAGCAGTGCCATTCTCCGGGCGGGCGGGCAAAGCATCCCCGCCATGGCAGCTCCACGCCTGGCGGAGCATACAATCTGTTGTAGAGTTCAGGGTGCACGGAACTGATGACATGAATAGTGGAGTCCATTTACTGAAGTGTCTTGTTTTAGAACTGCAAAAGTGCCCTCAAGCTATATAATGATTCAATAGTTTGTTTCTAATTATGAAGTACTGTATATATACATGTTTGCTATAATTTCTTATGGGTTTAAATCACCTCCGTTTTTACTTTGGCTCCTTGAGAATAAAGGAAAATCGAAGACAGTTGTACTTGTTGTACTAAAAACGTAGATACACTTCTGGCTAGGAGCATGCTTAAAATAACATGCAGTCACAAAGCAATATGTCTGAAGCTGCCTCCAAAGTGTTTTGTGAAGAAAAGTAAAATGTGTAATGACAATGTGTTGGAGCAGGGTTGGGGAAGGAGTAAAACAATAACTTGATCTATTGTCCTTCTCTTTCATAGTTGCCACTGTCTAAGCCAAGGTGCGGACTGCTATACTTCCGAGCATGTTAAATCTTGAGGCATGTGTTCAGATCAAACTTCAGCTAATTAAACAGTGTGATTAATCAATAAAAGTATTAATTAATTGCAGGTTAGCCTCTCTTGATCACTTTGACAATGCTTACATATTACATCAGATCATCATCATTTCTCAAGATAAACAATATCCTCCAATGAAGGCATCATCCAATTAACTCCTGCCACAATGGGAATTCTACTGATGTAAATAGCATAGGGGAAAGAATGATTTCTTCTTACTCTTGCAGAGTCAGGAAATTCCCTGGACCAGATTTTAGTGCACCTTAAGGGGGATGGAGAGGGGCAGAATGTCCTGTGGTGCAAGTTAAGGTTCACTCTCATGACGTTAGATGTTCTCAGATGTCTCCTCTATAGAATGTTTTCTAACGTCCCAGTAATAGCTGTAGAGGTGGACACTCTGTTTCAGGAGGACAGCAGATCCTGAATTCCAATGCTATCAGCTGCTGTTATTGCTTCTCCTTTTACTTCTGGTCTTCTTGTAATACCTGATGCATTTATAAGACTCTTCAGTGGAACACTGACAAGCCGGGAAAGTTATGTTTGCTTGTTAGTATGAACAAGTTAGTATATTTATCCAAAATGTCTTAAATCCAATTGTTGGTCTGAAGTAGAGTAGACACATAGAATTAATTTGACTTCGTCAAATAAAATGTAAGTCCCATTGATCTAACCAGTCTCCTTTAGTTGGGATGAACCATTTAGCCCAAAATAGTTTAAAACAATCATAAAAATAATGATTGGAATCCTGTTGGTATTTACATAAGGTTTGTCTCATTTGTGACTAATTGATGAGGTAGCATAGACTCATACAATAATGGAGCTGGAAGGGGCCTATAAATCCATCAAGTACAACCCCATGCTCAATGCAGGAATCCAAATTAAAGTATTTCTGACAGATGGTTGCCTAATTTTGTTGCAGTTTTGAATGTTTATGAAATTCCTCTAGCTGCGTAGCAGAAGTGCAGGCACTCATAGAGCAGAATAGCTTAAAATTCCCCATATTAGTCCACTCCTTTTCTTATTAACTGACACTTAGAGTCTCAATAGACTCTGAGGCATTAATAGGAGAAAGAATTAAAATATTTCATTACTTACAACTGAAGAGATTAAATAGTAAACTGACAAACAATTGCCTTGAGCAACAGATGTCAGATTCTAGGGAGGGCAAAAACCATTGAGCAGAGAGGTGAGGCTCTCTTTGAATTCAGAGGCAACAGGGAACAATTGGTTGACAGTCACTCCAGCCCAGACAGTCACTCTTGCAGCTATACCTTCTCCAGTCAGCATGCAAGACTGTAAAAACTCCAACAATTTTTTTCTAGAATGCCTGCAACTCCTGAGGTAATTGGTTCTACTGTTGTACTGTTCTAACAGTTAGGAAGTTTTTCCTGATATTCAACTGAAATCTAGCTTCCTGTAACAAGAGCTTATTATTACATGTCCTGCACTCTAGAATGATCAAGAACAGATCCTGCCCCTCCTCTATATAACAATATTTCAAGTATTTGAAAAGTGCTAACATAGATCCTCTCCGTCTTCTTCTCTCTGCTGGCTCATATAATGCTTGTGATTTCCAGCTATGCCAAGATCCTTATCACTTGTTAAATTTCATTCAGTTGTTTTCAGCTCTAGCCCATCAAGATCATTTTGAATTTTGTTTCTGTCCTGGAGAGTATTAGCTATTCCAACAAATTTTGTGTCATTTGCAAATGTGATAAACATATCCTGTATCTGTTCATCAAAATCATTTTTAAAAATGTTGAAGAATGCCAGGCCCAGGACTGAGCCTTGTGGTACCTCACTTCTTACTTTCTCCCAGTTTGAAAAGGAACCATTGATAATCACTGTCTCAATATAATTCTGTAACCAACTGTATATCCACCTATTAGTTGTTCTATTCAGCCCACACCTAGTTAACTTACTAATCAGAATATCATGGGGCACTTTGTCAAAAGCTTTGCCAAAGTCAAGACATATTACATCTATAGCATTCCCACTGTTTACCAGCCAAGTTACCTGATCAAAAAATGAGATAAGATTAGTCCAGTAGGATTTATTCATCCATGTTGGCTTCTAGTTACCACGGCATTGTTCCAAGGTACTTGCAGGGTGACCACAATCTGCTTGGCTGTGCAGTCAGGCATGAGACCAGGCATACAATCATGGCACACCCTGGCGCCTCATCACTTATCTGGAATTAACTATGGCAATTTACTAATATCTTATGTGAATACTAATAGGATTCTGACCAATACTTTTAAAACAATGTTCTTATTGGACTGCTGTACTGTGAATTGAGTGGTTTTGCTGTATTAGAACTGGGATTTCTGCTGCATTGCTTATTATTTCTGTATCTTTGCCAGTGAACAAAGGTTTGCTTGTTTTAATTACAAAGATATCAGAAGTGTCTTTCAAAGAAAGTTAACTTTAATTTCTTGTCTCTCAAGGAAGAAGGAATGAGGCAAACATACACATTTCATTAATCTTTGTGAAGCTAGCACAGTGGTGTTGTTTTCATCTTACTGCATTTTTTGCTAAGTTATATCAGTAATCTTTATTTTTCAATCTTGGTGAATTGCTTTTCTTAACTTTCCTATGATTTGTTCTTTCATTGACACCAATTATGAAATATGGAATGGGATTTTCTGAAGATGGTTATCTATATTGATTTGTGTAGCTGAGGATTTATAATCTGCTTTTCAAATTCCTTCCTAATGCAGGAAACAATATTAGTACAAACAAGGAGAGGGAGAACCTGAAACAAACAAAATCAGGACCATTACATTTAGCATCAAGAAGAATACATGCCAAACCAAATACCATGACATTTGAAGATTTATGAGGCTCAGAGAAGCTGAGAAATGTCTTGTCTGACTAAATGGACCAAGCTCTCAAACCTAGAGGCGCTCTGAAGCAGTAATGAGTTTCATAAACTCTGAGTCATAAGAGCTCTGTTAATTGTTTAAGACAACCTCACTCAAAGGGGTCAGCGACTACAGCAGGGATTTATTACCAGACTTTAGAAAATGGGACATTCGTTTGGAAGACATATTGGAACTAAAATTCATCATATCCCAGGTCATGAAATCTAGGTTGGAATTAGATATTTGCAATAATCTAATTATTCCCACTGTTTACCAGTGGGAAGCTGCAAACAGGCATGAACCCACTTGCAACACACGCCCTGTTTTAACGCTCACTAATTTGACTGTGCTAAGCTGCTGACATGCGGATCAGGCCTCAGAAGGTGACTATCCAAAGCACAATGGTATTGGTGATGGACATGGAGAGATGAAAGAATGTTAGGACCGGAGATGTGAGGATTTGGGCTGGAGATGTCCAAAGGCAGGGGCATAAGAACCTTGGAAGGGGGGGTCTCGTTCAAAGTCCAGAGGGTGAACTCTCACTGATTGGGTGGCTCCAGAGTGTTTCAGCAACCTGAGCTCATATGTTTGCATCTCTCTCTGTTTCTCCCTCAGTTTATGGGTTCCCTGAAGTCTTCTTCCATCTGGAGGAGCATTCTCGGATTTGTAAAAAATGGACACAAGTCACACTTTGGTTAAAGAAGTGAGGATTTAGTGCTATTTTTAAAATACAGTAGGGCTTGCATCATGTGCAGAAATAGGAGTAACTATAAATTCTCTATTTTTTTTTTTTGAGCATTTAGTTTTGTTCTTAGGCAGTTAACTGCTATTTATGCATATAGCATGGTAAGTTGAGAAAGCATAAAGTACCCTTCCTACTGCTACTTTCTCACTCCAAAACACTACTTTTGTGGTTGCTTTAGTGGGCAAACCCCAAAGGGTTAAGGATCTTACTCAGCCACTCCTGGATCCTGGAGATCGTCACCTGCTCAAACACACTACCTGTCCCCAAAATATTTTTCTGTTTAAAAATGCTTTTAAAAAAAAAGCTTAAAAAAGGACCTCAGAACTAAATAAAAAAAATTACAAAAACAATTTTAGGCTGTGGCTGGAGGTTTTTCCTCAAATGGAACAATTTCCTCCCTTGTGTTCTCACACACATGAGGACTTTTCAGCCATTAAAAAAAAAGTTAATTGGGGGAACCAGGGAACAGCCTTTGGGCTCCTGGGTGGCTGCATGTAGCGTGCGGCCCATACGTTGGCCACTCTTGCTTTACAGGGCAATTTTAATGTCTTTGTCTCCCTCTGTATGGTTCCTTGACCCGAAACCTGGTGGGATCTTGGACCATGGATGTGCAAACACACAAGTAGCATTTTGTGGGCAGTGCACTGCCCAGATCGCATAATTGATCACATTGATGACTTGTTGAATATGAGACAACTAGATATGGGCTATTCATATTCATATCCCTGGGGATACAAATACAAATAGTGACACCACAGGTGCTACGGAGGTCCATTCCCTCTACCCAGAACTGGCTGGCCCACTTACCGGTTGCCGGACAGGGTTAGGATCCTTCATCGTTGTCGTTGTGCCAATCACAGAAGGAGATTGGCTCTTCCCTGTGTCCCTGCACAGCTGACTACTCTGGCGAGGAGGTGGGACAGGGAGTCTCCCTGTTCAGCTGATGAGTGAATGGCTGCATGGGGAAGCAGGGAAAAGCCAGTCGGTCTCCTTCCGCACTTGGCGCAATGACAACGACAGAGGACCCCAGCTCTGCCCAGCAACCGGTAAGTGGACCAGCCGGTTCTGGGGGGAGAGAATGGACCTCCATGGCACCTGTGGTGCGGCTACTCATATTTGTATCCCCAGGGATGTGAATGCAAATAGCCCATGTCTGGAAACAACCACTTGCATAACTACCCTTGCACTATAAATTTCCACAGGGGTTTGACTTTTATCTCTAAGTCAGGCTTGGACTGCAGACTTTTCCTTCTAGAAGATCCTTGTGTCATCTCACTCCTAGTATCTGAAGCAATTGCCTCACTCTGCCTGATGCTGGAGAGGCCTCTGTCTGGGCTTTTTTTCTAATGCTCTTCCTGGGTTCACTTTCCTGAGGGTCAGGCTCACACAGGGACCCCTTCTAATGTATAAGTATATGTAAGATGGTATCAGCCCAATAAAGAACCTCCAGTTCACTTACATACATTTATAGACTCTTCTGTTCTGAGACATTGAAATTCCTTATTAAATACTTCTCTAGGTGCTTTTTTCTTACTACTTTGGTAGCATGCTTTAAATCTCTGTGGTCCATTATTTTTTAAAATAAAAACTACTGTTATAGTGTGATTCTATTCACGTCTATTCAGAAGTCATCTCTATTGACCTCAGTGGGAATTATTCCTGGGTAATTGGGCATGAGATTGCACCGCGAGTGTCCGGGCTTCATGGAAATCTCCTCTATTCCTTTTAAAATAACAAGCATCCAGACAGAGTGCCATAGGGGGATATGTAAGATATGACATCTGCATCACTACATTGATGGCTGATTCTTCCTTTGTGAACAGACTTTTGAGTAGTGTATCACATGCTGTGCGGCAATCACACTTGCCATGGCTGGGTGCGATATGTGCTGTCAGTAAACAGCCATGACTGTGAAGGGCAGGTGCAAGTCCCAAACCATGCCATAGGCATGCTCTGGGGAGTCATGAACAGCTTGGGGCTTCCTGACACATATTCCCAAAGGCTTAAGAATACAGATCTGCTTTGAATACATAATGCAGAGAAGAAGGTACGATACTGATGAAACTGTAACAAACCTGATAGCTGTATAGTTAGAAGTAGTTTTTGGGTGGCAACTAGCATAGTAGATGAGAAACTTGTTTTTATAGGCAGAATGTGCTTGTAAGATTGGGTCAATTACCTTTTAATGTTCTCAAAATGTGCACAGGCAACATATTGCTTCAACAGTGTGGTGCTATGGTTCATTAAAAATAGGTAGCATCAAAAGGTGTTGTAGCTTAGTCTCAGATTGTTGACTTGGAACTGGTTCATTTGAGGAGCAAAGAAAAATGATTCCCTTCAGACAGGATACAGTGGAAATTCTATGACCCATGTTATTCTGGAGGTCAAACGGGAAGCTTGTAGTAGTCTCCTTTGGCCTTAAAACTTATTAAAATCTGAGAAAAAACAAGCTAAAAGTGATGAGAAGAGAGACTCTAATTTTATAGCATGGTTATTCTGTGAGTCAGTTTTGTGTTCTAATCCACAGGGATGGTAAGCCTGCTGCTGCTCAATTCAGCAAACCCTTCCTTTTGAATCATGTCTTTTTTTGGCAATATATTGAAGAAGCTGAAAAAATACATATTTTAAAATGGTAATAACTTGATGACAATCTAGAATGCATTCTTTGAATTTCAGGTAGTGTTACCTAGAAATCTTTGCTCTGGCACCACAAAAGGAGCCCTGAAACACCAAAATGCATTTCTTGGTGAAAAACCGATCTACAAATCATGCTCTTAAGTCTTGTAGAGGGCAGGTTCCTTCCACCAAGGAAAGTCTTTAGAAACGGATACCTTCTGCTCAGAGCTTAAAAGCCATTATATGTTTTTGCAAGTGAAAAATGTGGCTTAGAGAAACAAGCCCAATTAGTCTAAAGCTTCAGGGTGCTTGTTAGCAGTTGTGATATCTGTTCATCAGGGTCCTTCCACCATCATCAGGAGTCTCAGACGTTTTGGACCACAAAGTCACCTTACCGTCTGCCAGTATGGCCAGCCATGGGGGATAATGGGGCAAGTAGTCCAAACCATTTGGTTCTTTTCAGTTTGGGGGATTCTGGTACAGGCCCTGTAGAATCCCATGGGCAGATGATTCCAAGATTAGCAGCCAACAAGCTTGCCAAGGTTGATTTTCAACTGATGCTCCAAGCAGCTTGGAACAGGTGGGGGGAAAAAGGCCTCATTTCCATGGACAGTTGAGAAGAATGGACTCAAAACGGTCCCTCATGCAAGTAGCTGTGCTTACACTGCTTAGAGTCTCTGAAATAAACAGGGAGGGTGGAATATCACAGATGCTGGCAAAGGGCTGGAGGGAAGGCTTGGGAACATTTAATATTACCACACTATCATGGCTTCGGCCACAATTCAAAAGGATCCCTTGCCTCATATCTCAAGTGCCCAAACCATCATGATTTCTTTCTGTGAAAAGACCTGAAACAAGTCCTTTAACTCCCACAATTTACAGATTGAAAGGAGGACCATTTATGCAACTTTAGAGGTATGATTCCCCCCATACATCATTCATGCAGTATCTAGAATCTGATGTGTAACAATTCATCACCACATTTCTTAAGGATCTTGATAATCACCAACAGGCATGGACAATCTTCTCTCAGTCAGGGGCACTTTTCCTCAGGTTTAATTGTGGTATCCTTGGGGAGGTGTCCCTTCTCACTAATGTTACTCTGTTACATACTCCACAGGTACTTGCAGATGTAACACTTTAAAGTTCTATGGGACTATTTGCTTATAGAGATATTTCTTGATGAACCTTGCAAACATAATTTCATAAAACGAGTCCTTTCTTGTTCACAGTCATTTAACAGACAACACGAGCAATTATAACAACAAAATGCTACAATTTGTGTATCCAAGTCTTAGACAACAGACAGCATCAATACAGACATTGCTTGTAGAATTGCAAAGTTCAAGTGCCCCTTTGAATTCAAATTCAGATAAAAATCCAAGACATCTTCCTCTACCAAATTGTATGTCCAGTACATAGAGGAACCAGCTCCACATGTGGAATCTTCAAAACCCTAAACTGAGTTGGCAAGGGTTCAAGTGGGGCAGTTCAAGTGGGAACACTTGAACACTGAGCAGTTCAAGTGGGAACACCAGCTCTGGCCTCTTTAGCTCTCCTGCTCTTTTTGATTTGAATCTCTTACTCACAGTCCTGCTCTTTCTTAGTCCCGCCCCTTTAGACTGAACAAATATTTTATAGGGATTACACAGGCATCTTTCTGGCACTTTCACCTTAAAACCGATACACCTCTTCTTATCACTGCTAGGTTAGGTGTTAACTACATGGGCAATCATCCCCAAACCTATTTAAACTGTCTGGGGTTGCCTCATAAGCTGTATCTGTGCCAAACAGCCAGTGTCTTCTTGCCTACCTGGTATTCATATTATTTGGTTGTTAAGTGAAAAGTTAATTTTGATATAAGCTCTATCTGTCTGTTGTCTTCTTTTCCTAGTTTTGGTTTTGTGTCGCCTGAGCATATGTGGGGGTTGCACACTTTGATTTTCTGACTGCTAAATGTCTTCACAATTATAATTAAAAACACATACTGGGCAGAGATTTCCTCATGAACAAACAAAAAGAATTTATTTGGGGAATACAGGTAAATGGAAGGAAGGGTAAGGTAATTTTTCAAGTAGTCAGACTAAAGAGTAAAACCACACACACTTGGATGCGTTCTTCTGCATCCGAACCCTAAATATTCCTACCAATGCCATGCAGTATACTTTCTCAAAACTCTTCTCTCCTCACTAATTCAAGACGGTCACACTTCCCTCTCTATATTTCAAAAGACACTTCTTTTTCTCAACTCCCGGTCACCTCCATCACATTCGAAACACATCCTCCCCCTTGTGCTCTCTGTCTGCCAGCCCCTTCTTTCGCCTTTCTTCCTCGCCTCATGGGCTGCTGGTGCAGGAAGAGATCACTCTTGCAGAGATCTGAACTGACCACTTGCAAAAGGCATTTGGAATGAGCCCACAGGCCATGTGAGATCAGATTGAAGGCCACATGTGACCCTCGGACTGTAGGTTGCCCACCCCAATCTATAGATCTATCGAGATGTTAGGAATTTTCCAAAGGTAGGTTAATACATGTGCTGGCCACCTCTTCTCTACTGTGACTCCCCTGCACAGTAACAGGGCAAGGCTGAAGAGAGGCTGACATTTCTTAGGGCTCCTGTGATCTCTACACAACATGGAACCTGACTGGCAAGTTTCTTTATAGCTCAGAAGAGTATAAGCACACTCAGCCAAATGCAATTGGAGTTTTTTTTTCAGGTCTTCTCCATTAACCTTGGAAGGCTGGGAGCAGGGGATAGGGCTGGCCCCATGTTAGAAATTCATGGCACCCAAACAGGACTCTAAAGCATTGTAACTTTACATGCAAAATGAGTGATACTTTCAGAATAAAATGAAATAAAATAAAATAAAGCTTCCATTTACATTGTAATCTTGTGGTGTTCCATTTAGAACTCAATCCCACTGAGTTTGATGAAACTGACTTTTGAGTAGGTTTGCCTAAGATTGCACTGAAACACTGCCAGTACTGAATATTGAACTCGGTGGGGCTCACCTTTGAGCTGACATGTGTTGAACTGGACTATTAACCAAGAATAAATGCTGGGATTAGCCATAACATTTTACAATACACGTTTGTGCCATAAAAAGGTGAATAAAAGACATCCCTGTTGAAACCTTAACCACCAGAAATCATTTATAGCATGCATCTGTTCTCCATAAATTGAACACTCTGAATGTTGATAACAAGAAATACGTTGGGGATTTGTGGGAATGCGTGGGCTTATTTGAGAAATTCTATTTGGATAGCGCAGATCACCCTTGTGTAGAGAAAATTGCTTTCCAATAGAACCCAAATGTCTTGGCACTGAATACTAATGGTTTGTTTGTCTACAGAGCCAGACAGTAAACTTCTAGAAAAGAAAATATGATATTTTTAATAGCTGCATCAACTGTTATCCTGAAATGAAAAAAGGAGGAGGTGTGGTGACAGTGGGCGCCTTCTTCTTTCATCTTCACAGGGTGCAAAATAGAGACTTTGCTTCTCCTGTAACAGAAAACTGTGCAAGGCTTAGATATATGGAGAAGCCGTACTTCTCCTTAAGTGCAAAATGGGTTAAATCCATTTTGGATATTAAATCAAAAATTAACAAGAAGTGCAAGGAAGTTAATGATCAGCATGCTTACAATTGATGGAACCACTGTAAAAATGCCCTGCAGCTATGGTTCAAATTATGTGTCAGTACATACCTTTAAAATCAATGACACCTGGATCTAGCCTGCTGTGATGCTCACCAGCTGGTGACCACTTGAAATAGCTCCTGCACATTGGCTTACCTCATTGCTATTGTAATGCGGACAGCTCGCCGCATTGTGTTTAAACGTGTTGTGTGAAGATGCTCTACGTGAGTGCCACTTTTTCCATGCTGCAGCTGCTACTGGTTCGGAGCACTCCCCCATGCTGAGGCGCAATGTGGAGATGAAATTCACATGCCATGTTTCTGTATCATCACACAGAAGGTACTTCATGTGATTTCCATTTTTATAATTGTGATCAGGTAGACTAGGTTTTACATAGTTTCTGATTTAGAACAATCCCTTCCACTCTATTTCAGCTTCCCCAACAACACAAGCCATGTTGTTTGGAAGAACTCTGGCCCTCTGGAGGAGCTTTTTGGAAGTGCAGGAGGCTGTACACAGTAGGAAGGAGAAAGACTGTGTGGTCAGCTTCCACTTATTGTGTCTTTGGATGCAACACAGTGTCTTTTGACATTTCCTCTCCCTTCATGACAAAGGACTCTCATGGCTGAGACCACTCGATCAGTCCTCTTGTAAAAGTAAGCTTGCTTGGGAAGGGAAGGGTCCTGGAAGGGGAACCCACCACTGCTGGGCTACACTCCCCAGTGTTTAGTTTCTTCCAGAGGTTTATAGAGTGGTGGTCAAAGTTTTCCCATGAAGGTCCAGACATTAAAGAAACCTTTTCTGTGCCTTAGCTGCCAACTACTAAGTCAGGGATGAACACCTGATGGCCATCCCGATGTTTTGTGACTGTTTCTGCCATGATCCATTAGTTGTATCAGCTATGACTACTGGCAGTCATAGTGTAACAACATCCAGGGGGCAAAAGAACCCCATTTCTGACCTAAATGTTTCCACCTCTATACTTCGCACTATCCCTCTGAACCAAAATCTTATCTCCACCCTTGAGCAAATTATATTCAGAAGAATCACCGTACATGGATAGTTCTTGTTCAACTAGAGTACTAGGAGTTGCATTTCTGGAAATACATGACTACCTTTTTTTTATCATTAACAAGCTTTGGCTTCAGGGGGTGCCTCGTGGACCAGTACAGGAGGCATCACACCTCAGTTTTTAGGTGGGCCTCTTTTTCATCGCAATGATTTCGAGTGTCAAAAGAGGGTATACTATAATTAGCTGTTCAGTGTATTATTCATGTATTATAACTGCTAGAGACACAGAGATTTTTGCTTACAATATTTTATGCTTCAGGTGCAAAAAATAAAATAAAAGCTCACATGTCCTTGGGTACTGTAGAGAAGTAGGCACAAAGGCTGCTTTACTGTTTGTTTTTTCTGTGTCAGGTGGCAAACTGTCTGAGGCACATGTGGTTTGTGACTAGGGCAGGAACACTTCCTAAATTTTGGCATGAGGCAGTCTGTGGATCCCCGCTTTACCCACAAGTCACCTCGAGCTGAAGCCCTGACTGAATCCAGTCTGTCAGGAGATGGATGCCAACAGAAGATAATAATGCCTCTGCCCTGAGATTGTATGTCTGTGGAACAGAAAATAGAAGAACCTTGTGAGCATTCAGTTTCCCTGGCTGGCCTGTTTTTCCCTCTCTGTTAAAGAATACAGATTCTAAAATGTTCTCCTTTGGCAGATTTGCAAAGCAATGGGATTCTCAACAGGCCTTTACTGTATTGGAGTATTACAGGTTGGAGACTGGCTGTACTTTTATCACTGTTATGGAGCTGTATTTTGATCATGAAATTCCCATTACACTTTCATTACATGCTGGGCGATCCTAAACCTGTTGGAAGTGAAGAAATGTGCAGTCTGGTTTGCAAAAAAGTGTGTGTACACTACACAGGTGCAGTGTTTTCTTTCCATTTGAAATGCCATTCTGTGGAATGCTAGGGTTTGTAGTTGGCTTAGAATCCTCTGATGTTCAGGGGCAAGCATAAGCAGTCCTTGGTAGAGACATCTACATACCACACCACAGTACAAACCTCATGGGACAGAACCATAGCAGCTTAAGTGGAATAAAAATGCTGCAACTGTGTAGGACAGATACACCCTGTGTATTTCAGTGGGGCAACAGAAAAAGAGACAGATGGTTAGGAATCTTTCCTTGTATTGTCTTTCTTTCCTGAAGCTAGTCTTTCACTGATGATTAACCCCTGCCCACCAGAGTCGATACATGATAACACAATACATCTATAGCGCTTACCAAACCGTTCTGTTAAACCCTGTGCGTATCCCCTAGACACTGAGCCTATCGTAGGCTAGACCAAATCTAAGATTTCTTTGCGTTGTGATCAGATTACAGGCTGGAGATTGGCTGTACTTTTATCACCGTTATGAAGCTGTGTTTGAGGATGAAATTCTCATTACACTTTCATGTGCATGCATACACATAAAGCACCATTTTTAACTCAGTAAATCATCCCCCACTTTTTTTTTCTGGCTGGCTGGTTCTTGCTTTGTAGTTTTTATTTTTCTGGTGAGTGTCTCATAGCCGGTGACAGTTCAATTTTAGCCAAGTATAATTAATAGTGCTTGACACATTTATTTTATAGTGCCTTGCAAGAAGATATACAGTGCCTTTCTGTTTGTACTTTAGTGCATCTGGGCCAAATAGGCTTTTGCACATGTTAAAAGTCCTGATCAAATCAACAATTACTAGATTTTCATTTATCCTTTTTTCAGAGGAATGTTTTAAACTTGTGTTGAATCTAGATGAGGCTAGGGCAGCTCATGGACCGAGACAGGGGAAATCTCACCCCAGGATATCAGGGGGTGCACACCCTGTCCTGGTCAAGAGCTCACAATGAGATGCAGATAAGATTGCACTTAAACCCCCTTCACCAGTTTCATTCTAATTTACCATGATGCAGTACTATTGGGATCTTAAGACAGTGAAAATATACCATGGTGTTTTATTATTGTGAGAAGGAAAAAGAATCCCCAGCTTAGTTGGCATCTTGTTGATCCCCAGGGCTACAATCTGTTTTTCCAGCTTGCATAAAGGTGAGAAGCAAAATAGCTGTTATATGGAAACATGTGAATAGGAATCAATGGAAAGTCTTGTTTGACTACACTTCCAGCTATATCAGAGGACAAGATGCTCAGGAATCAGTCAAGGCACAGCACCAAAAGTATGCACCCACAAACAAACGCAGGGGGAATTTATAACACAGAACTACATTCCTCTGTTCTCATAGTGAGGGAACTAGAACAACAGATGAGTGGACACTGTGTGTGTGTGTGTCCATTTGACTAAACAACAGAACTATCAGTGTCATTGCTGCAAGCAGGGCTACCAGCATGGATGTCCGCTGAAGAGGATAGGCAAAGAGGGGATTTGCCCTATAGAATGTATTTGTTACTTCAATAGGCATAGGCAGAGTACTGTGCTGTATGCATTTACATATACATATACATGTACATTTAAGGGATGTGGTGGCGCTGTGGGTTAAACCACAGAGCCTCTGGGCTGCAAGGTCGTAAGACCAGCAGTTCGAATCCACGCGACGGAGTGAGCTCCTGTCGCTTGTCCCAGCTCCTGCCAACCTAGCAGTTTGAAAGTATGTAAATGCGAGTAGATAAATAGGTACCACTACGGTGGGAAGGTAACGGCGTTCCATGTCTACTCACGCTGGCCACGTGACCACAGAAAATGTCTACAGACAAACGCTGGCTCTATGGCTTGGAAATGGGGATGAGCACCGCCCCCTAGAGTCGGACACGACTGGACAAATTGTCAAGGGGAATATTTACCTTTTTTATACATGTACATGCACATATACATTATGCACACAAATTATGCTAACATATTACCATGCAGCTTTGCATGCCCCTTCCCTGGAAAAAAATTATTTGAATACTCTTGGCTTCAAGAAAAAAATCATTGCCACACTGGTAAGTTAAGGAAGACAATGCCCCAGAGAAGAACCTTGCAGATCTCTCTCTCTTCTTCAAAAATTTAGATAAATATATAGACTGCTCATGTCTCTGGAGTGTCCCTCACTCCCCCAATCTTGCTACTGCAAAAGAATATGTACTGGCCTGCAAAGCTCCTTTTAACAAATGGTAGAGATTCCACCCATCACAAAGGATTTGAAGTCCTACTCAGGCATCATATGTAGGGTTACAATGAATACACGGGTGGACAGAGATAAATGCTCTAGTTCTACCTCTCTCTTCCTTGTAATTTTCATTAGGCTCCATGAGAAAAGCGCGACTTTCTGAAGGTGGGAGCTTTTTTTTACCCATGTTGGTTTGATTTTTATTTGACTCACTAAGAGCTTTTTAAAAAAGTGGATTCTCTAATTAGAAGAGAACAGATAGATAACAAGTCTGTAGCTGTCATATTCATTCCACTGAATGATTGTTATCCTTGACATTGGACCACAGAGAAGCATTCTTGGGAAATGAAGATGGTGGTGGTTGCTACAGCAGCTTTGGCCAGAGCTTGTTCTCTTGATGCCAGGGCTCACTCTTGCCACTTTGTAAACTTGCAGGAGAGTGCAAGTTTGGTGGGGCTGGTTTGGGGATGAAGGGTCTTCTCAGATGTGTCCCTATCTCACAGCTGGATACAAAGTGTTCTACTGGACAACCTAGCTTTTTGATTCTGCACCAAGAGTGGGCAACCTCCAGAGGTCCAAAGGCAGAATACAACCCCACCCAACCTCCAAGGGCCACACCTGCTCTTGTACGCAACCTGCTCCCAAAATACTTTTCTTTTAAGAAGCCTCCTTTTTTCCTAGTGGCATTTTTTAGGCCATAAATATTTGGGTTGTGAGGACAAGTAGGTACATAAGTATGTACAGAGTTCACCCCCTTTAGAAAGCAACTGCATTGGACCAGAATGGAACAAACCTCAGGTGAGAAAACGAAGAAGTTCATGAAAACGAGCATGACAGATTTGCCCATCTCTTGCATTTGACATTTTAGAACTCAAACGGCAAGTGCAAGCAACCAGATGTTCTTGCTCAAACTGTTAAAACGTTTCTTCCCAGGACCTACATTTCATGACAATGTTAGCAGCAACAGCAACAGCAACAGCAGAGCCTCACAATTTAGGTTGAGATTTGTGGCCTGTGAAATTAAATAGCACTTTACAGTATATCCTACTGGCAATGCTAGCAATCATATTTTTTTTCAAAGGGAAATATAAGCTTAGAGAAGACCTTTCCCCTCTTAGGTATGTTCTCTTGTCATCATCTTTGAGGACACGCTTTGAAGGAACAGGAGGGAAAAAAAGAAAAAGTTACTGCTTTTTCTGATATATCCAGGAACTATAGGAGTACAAACTAATCTAACTCTTTTTCTCAGTAGTTTATAAAACATAATTTATTCACCCCTTAACAAATGTATGTGTCAGATGTCTCTATCATCATAGTTTCCCATTTTCTAAATGAAATAAATACATAAACACAACCCTGCAAAATAAAGTGTGGAATGTATATATTGCTACTACCTTTCAGAGATGTAAAACATATCTATATTTATTTATTTTGCTTTGTTTGATTGCAGATCCTGGAATAACCCGGTCTGCAGGCTGAGGTATTCTGGATACTTTAGGCAAATAAATAAATAAATAAATAAATATTCTCATTTCTACTGTCTTCCAACATTATACCTCACCTCCGTTTTTATACTATGTTGCGCTCACCCCGCTTGTCTATGTGGAGAAAAATTGGAAAGGCATAGTTATTGAGTCCTGCTGAATTGCACCTTACTTAATCTTTAAAAGCTTACTCTGCCATCCATTGGCAGCCCATCATGATATTTAGAGACTGAGGACCAGAACAGGACATACTGGGGCTGTATTCAAAGTATGTTGGTGGACAGCCAAGAATCCTAAGCTCTCTCATTGCCTGACTCCAAAACTACATTAGCCCAACTGTGGGCATAGTTAATTCTCCTCCATTGGTTTCAATAGAATTAACTAAAGATAAAAACAGAACATTAACACGTAGGCAAGGATGCTACTTAAAAATTAGCCCTTCCTTGCTATCACCTGCCACTTCTGTGGATCTGATGGCAAAGGTTTTAAATTACTCCTTTCCTCAAGTATTTAGGATTACTTTGCCCCTTTTAATTCCTTAAACACAGAGACTTTAAAAAACAGGGCAGCTGAAAACACATTTCTTGGCAGTTCTGATGTCTAATGTTTCCTCTCTTTGTTTTCTTCTTTGAAAACTTCTGTCAGAGCTTTCAAGTTCTTGTTGAGTTATTTTAATGACTCTTCTGTTTGCTTTTTTAGCATTCCAAGTAGAGTCGTTTCACAATCAAGATGATAGATCAGGACTTCCTTTGAGCATTCATCCTCTCTTTTATATCTCTCCTCCATCATCTTTAGACAGCTTTTCTTTGCCCCCATTTTTTCATCGGTTGTCTCCGAAAGTACAGTGCATGGCACTCTTTTAGCTCTAGACTGAATGTGGTAAGTTCTTAAACTGTATTTTGTTCTCATTGAAATCAATATTTTGCACATTCTTTCACCAGATAAAATAATATGTTTTCTGGTCTAAAGTAAATTTTTGTTTTTTGTTTTAAACAATACAGGACTCTCTCCTTTGTTACTGGGATTCATACCTCAACTAAATCCATACTGACTCTGCAGTCCAAAGGAGGAATGAGTCCCAGTTATTTCAGTACAAGGTACCTCAAAGTAGGAGTGCTTAGGACTGCAGCCCCAGTAAGGAATACATTTTATCCCTATTTATCCCTTTACATCCATAGCTAGATAGTTAACTCATTTAGGTACAATTATTTTCCATGTGTTGTGTTAACTGATGTGTATTGCTTTAATTGACTGAGCCACCTTTAGCTCCTAATGGGAGAAAGATGGTATATAAATAAAGTAAATAACTAATTATCCTTCTCTTTCTTTAGATGCTCATTTTTCCATGACTGCTTTCTTTTCCCATTGTTCATGGGATTTTTGATCAGTGGAGATTGGAGAATGCAATGTTGCTGGGCGTAGTGAATGTGGTCTTGTTTTTGCCTGAACGTTAGAAGAGCTATCCAAGATGCTGAACCCTATCACCAAAATAGGTTCAGCACCTTGCGTTGCTCATAGAAAGTTCAGATTAAAATCCAGGGAGGATTGGATGCCAGCATGACCTTGGAGTTAGCAGCCTCCATGGTCTTTTGATTTGATGTTTATCATATAAAGAAATGCTTTCCTCACTTTAGGAAGAAATTGAGATAAAGTTTGAAATGACCTCTTCTTTTATTACCCTTCTTTCACACTAAATTCCTCCAATATTCCAAATATCTCCAAAAAGTGTGATAAAACTGTTTGAAATATATCGGGACAAGCCTTTCCCTGTTCACTTCATGAAAGAGAATGTTGTGGAGGCTTCTACTGAAGGAAGGAGGGGTGGATTAGTTTTCTTGATCCCATTTCCCTTGCTGGCCCCTTGGAAACCTGCTTTACAGGATCAGGGAACTACCTGAAACAATGTGGGAGGTAGCATCAGGACTGCTGGTGAAAAAGGGATTGACCAACAACATGTTCCATCTTCTCTGAGTGAAACATTGGTCATACAATGTCTGAATGGCACCTTATTTAATTTCCAAAAGCATTTCACTTAATTTTCTAGTTATCCTAGTTCTGTAGGATTATTTTATGAATAGGATATGTGAACTTATATTGGTATGTGTTATATGAGGTCAACCTACTATTTCAATCCAGCACATTAAATCAAATGTTTCAATACAGAAGAAACAAAAACTAACTAAGAGTATCACATTGACTGAATAAAACCAGTTCCGATGTCATTTTAAAAGGTCTGATAGAATATGTAGAAGATATTTGCATAGAATGGGTAGAAACTGTGCTGGGTAAACCTTAGGAAGAATGTTCTGAAGATCAGTTTCACAGCTGAGAAGGCTCTTCCTCTGCCTAACTTTAGAGGCAGAAACACCAAGACGGGGGGACTCCAAACAATTACTTTGCGACTTGAGGAGAGCTGGACAAAGCCACTTCCTTGGGCTACAGCTCAAAATCTCCCAACCAGCTCGGTCAGACTATGTTGTCTGGCATATTCTGAGAGCAGCTCCCAGAAGCAATTTTCTCAGGCTCTGGTCTTGGGCAGATTAGTGTTCAGCTGAGCAAAATATTCCTAATGCATTTTTTCTCTGTTGTTCTTTATAGCAGTGGTTCCCAACCTTGGGTTGTCAGATGTTCTTGGACTACAACTCTCAGAAATCCTAGCTAGCACTGCTAGTGATGAAGGCTTCTGGAAGTTTTAGTCCAAGAGCATCTGGAGACCCAAGGTTGGGTATCACTGCTCTACAGCCTCTTCCTATCTCCATTCTCTCCACACCTATTCCTTTCTTTCCTTTTTCTCTTTCTTGCATCCATATCATTTTTGTCTCTTGTGAACATAAACTAGATATTCTGAAGAAGCACAAGTGTGCTTGACAACTTTGCCCCTTTCCTGCTGCCGCCACTGAGGAAGGAGGCATGTCAGCTGTGGCAGCCATAACATGCTATGCTGTATGCTTAACAATGTGAAGAACAAAGTATACTTCTTGTGCAGTTCCCTTTACTGTCTTTCTACTAAACATACCCTGTGTGAAGTTATGTGGTCCTTTTGTTTGTTTTGGAATTGACTTATTTGTACCCAAGTGTACTCTAAAGTGCCCTGTTGGTCACTTAAAGCTTTGTAGCTGTGCATGGATGTTCAATAATAGATTCCAATAAACTATTTGATATTTCTGAATGCAGATGTATAGAGGGACTCTATTTTGAATTTTAAAAATGTGTTTACCTCATATTTTCACCATCTAACTAAGTGCATGCTCTTTGACTGAACTAGTTTTTATTTTTATTTTTTTGATTTTGTACTTTCTACAATCCATAAATCAACCTGCTATTTTAATTTTCTTTCCCCTCCCCCCAGCATAAGTCCCACATTTTTCTAGATATTTTTTTGGTGGCATTGCATTGTGTTTGGCTTTTTAAAGAAAGGTCATTACTGTGATGTACGGACTTAGCTTTGAATCAAACTGGATACAGAACATTTCGTTTCTGTTTGTGTTCTCTCTCAAATGGCATCCATTAGCCTTTGATTCTTGTCTTACAAACACACTACCCTCAACACATTCTCAATTTTGGAATACAGCCTTTAAAATATTGTTTTTGAAGGCTACGTTTGTAATATATCTTCATTTTATTCTATGTAAAATTTGTTGCTTAAATGCTTAGCACATCTATTTAAAAATAAATACATAAATAAAAGACAATGCCCTTACTAAAGATTGGCTCAGGAGACTATAACCCAACAGAAATTGACATTTGACTTCAACAGTTGCTGTTTGCCACAGCAAAGTCTGCCCTTGCTAGAAATTGCACATTCCACCTTCCTTAATGGGTCCTTATTTTATGAGGAAAGTGTGCTGTGTGTGTGTGTGTGTGGGAATAAATAAACCAAAATGAGTAAAAATAATTTTTAAAAAGAAGGGATATCTCTGAAGGAATAAATTCTATTCATTTCTCAGTTATGAACATCTTCTCCTGTAATACTTGTGAAAACCAGACTGGTCTCAAGAATATTGCCAGTATTACACCAATTGTCTGCTTGATATAACATTCACAAAGATAAGAGAATAGGAGCAATGAATTGGGATGTGATGGAAATTGAGAGAAAGGAAAGTGAAAGTCAAAGGAGGGTCTTGCCCTCTCATACATTCCTTCCCATTACCTTTCCCTTCTTGGTCCACCGTCTTCAGCAGCCTCAACATCCCCAATTCTGTTAAATGCCTCCATCTTTTCTCTTTTTGTCCCACAGATTTGGAACATTTTCCCTGACACATAGGTGGTGGCATTTTCCTTCTTTCTGATGCTTCCTCAAGTTTGTCTTTTCTATAAAGCCCTTGGGACAAACCCTTGGGCCTAAACTCATTGGAACACTAGCAGAGTGAAAATTCCCATTAGCACAGTTGCTGAATTGCACAAGTGGTCATGCAAGGAGTAGTACAAGGAGCTGCACTTCTCCCTGCAGAAGTGGCTGTACAAATGTTAGCACAACTAGTTGCACAAGAAACTGTGTAAACAGTCGCAGAAGTGCTTATGCAACTTGTTCTGAAGCCATCTGACATTCTGTGCAGCCACTTTCCTAGCCAGTATTACAAAACCTTACTGCACACCTCCCTTTCTGCTCACTCTCAAAATGTGCAACCAATACCACAACAGATTTTGTGCTAGCCCAATGGCAACCTATGCCCTATAGTAACTGAGCTTTTGAACATACCTATGGAGATGTAATGAAATTAATCACACATTATTTTCTGTATTTTTATTCTTTCTCCCCTCCTCTTTGCCATTCCTCCTGCATTGGACATTAGATGGGGTTGTCAGATTTCAGGGTACTGGCTGAGGTCTCAGGAAACTACTCTGCCTCCCTGGCTCTCCAGACAGTGAGACAAATTTCAAGATAAGAAAGAGTAGTGGCAACTGATGGGCACACTGTACTGCCTTCCTGGCCACTGCGAACAAGGTTTCCTTTCCTGGTTCTGGGTTGTCAAATTACCTGGCCACCTGCAGTTGGATGAGCATAGGCTCTGACACACAACCACAGAGCTTCTTCTCTGTCTTCACGTGTAAGACTTAAGCCTCACTTACCTGTCCACTGAGATCTGGATATAGCTTGGATTCAGGAAGCCCTACTAGCACAGCCCAGATAATTAGACAAGCTGCAGGGAAAAGCTAGAACAAACCTTCCGCTTTTGGGGGGGGGGGCATACAGACAGTGATCAAAAGCTCTGCACTCAGTTTAGGAAGACTCCACAAGAGGTGTTACACAGTCCCCAACATTCTCCTAGTTAATCTCCCCAAATGTCAAGTGTTGCTTGAGAGACCACTGAATGCATGATTCTGTTCTAACCCATAGGAGGTCAATGCTGGTAAAACAGTCAGGGTGTAGCAATCTTCAACATATGTGTTGCCGAATCAATTGAATCCTTTCTATAAAAGACATGTGACTCAGAGAAGCTCTTTGATTTTGAGTTTTATGCAGCACCCTGTTTGAAATTAGCACTGTTCCAGATGTTCGTGCATTTTAAAGGCGTCTTTTACAAGCACTTATGTTTCCCATCAAAAAAACACCAATGGTTTATGTTCCAGTAACTCTCTCAAGAATATTTTTTCCCTTGAAGTTCAGCCTGAGCTAAGTAGAGATGAGAGGCTTTTGGGGATGAAAGGATAGGGTGCTCTCTCTGCCTTCATGCTGATTTGATTGTGTCACATTTTCTGTCTTGAAATGAACATATTTTTCACAGAATCTTATTTACATCTTTAAATGAACAGTGCTATTTTCTTTCATCTTTCCTTTAAGCATGAGCAAAAACAGCTTTTCTTTCTTGCAGACAAGATGTTGAGCTCTTAGAAATTTTGAGTGAGCTATGACAGGAAACAGAATATAATGCTAGAAAACTATTAATATACTGTAAGTTTTTTATATGTTGAAATGTTGTAATGACTACACAGAAGAGTGGTTCATTCCTGCCCTTATGAAGAGCATATGGGGGTAGGGGTGTGTGTCAAAGATTTAATTTTTTAATGGCCAATTATATTTGTTTTTATTTATTTGGAGGAAAAGGCCAACGGTTTGCAATTCTCTAAAAAAGAAAATCAAGCTAAAAAGTATAGTTACAAGTTTGAACAGAGGAAGTGCTCATCCTGAAACTTTGAGGTATGAGCCCTCTCCCTTGGACCGTGGGCTTTTATGGCTAAGTCATAGTTAAAACAATCACAGAAACATTTAAGGGGTGTGTGTGTGTGTGGAATCACAAAACAGTCACAAGTACTCCACAGAACCAGAGTATCAGCACCAGTAGGGAAGGTTAGCAAAACAAAACAGGAAAAAAGGCACTATAAAAAGCTTTATGAAAAGGCCAGGTTTATCTATATAGTGAAAAGTAAATATTGAACAGTGAAGGGGCCAGGACGGATTCCCTGCAGAGAGCATCTATAGCAATGGCGCCGCAACTGGACACATATTGTGGCTTGTAACCAGCTGCTGAGTAGGCTGCAGGAAATGATGTAAAGCAAGGCCACTGCTTTTTGATTGTATGGGAGATGATCTATATGAGGAAATAGTCCTTAATGTAACCAGATTTCAGGGTGCTGAGTTCATCCTGATTCCCAGTGTGATGTAGTGGACAGAGTGATGGACTAGAACTTGGGAGAACAGGGTTTGAATCCCCACTTGACCATGGAAACTCACTGGGGGAGTGGAACTGGTAAAACCACTCCTTAAATATCCCACTTACCTTGGAAGCCCTGTTAGGGTCGCTGTAAGTCGGTTCTGACTTGTTGGCACAGAACACACACACAATTCATCCTACCTTTTTTTTATCAGGGGAAGTCTACTTAATTAAAAGGGGGGGTCCAGACCACCCTCCTCCGTACTCTAAGTAAGATTGGGGGAAGAATCACTGCTTTCCATGGGATTTATTTCCAACTAGAAGTACCAAGTAGTGTAACCTTGCTGAGACAGAAATGACACATTCAGCTTCATCTCCCCCGCCCGCCCGTTTTTCTCTGCTACTAGGTTACAATTTTGTTTTGTTTTGTGGGACAATGTATGGAGGAACAGTTATTCATCAAATTCTTTTTTCAGAAGCAATCAGCTCACTCTTCTTAATTAAATATCTTGTCATTTCTCCTGCAAGGACCTTTGCTTTCCAATAGCCTGTTCGAGCTGATCAAAGAAATGGTGCTGATTTTAGTAAGTGTACTCGTACATGTATCTTCCCTTTCAATATCCTTGGAGTGTGTTTCTGAGTAAAATAGCCCAGAAAAGCTATTTTAGATGAAGTAGCTTCTGGCGTATATATAGATGTTCCTATATGGAAAAGGAATCAGATTGGGATGGATATGATACAGGATGTCAACAGTATAGAGATTATTTTCAGACTGATCCTAACTACATTCAAACATTCAGTATGAATAGGACTAATAATTTTCATCCTGTTCTAGTTTTCAGGACAGAGTCAACCCATATGTGTCAGGAGTGGAGATGGGCACTTACTGCAGTTCAGCACTTTGGCATGGTTTGGCAGATTGGCCCACAGGGGTTGCATGGGAGTCCCGGATTCTGTGCCATGCCCCCTCCTGGAGGTGCCTACTCAGAGGAGAAGGCTGGGCAGGAAAGTCTGATGGGTCACTCATGAGAGGAGGCAGGGCATGGTCTGGAGCACCCATGCAACACGGGCAGGCCTGGTCTGCCAAACTGTGCTGAAGCGCCAAACTGTGGTAATTGCCTATCTTTAGCCAGGGAGGAAGCAGGCCAGTCTAGCAGAGGCTGGTGACTCCGATGTTATGGGGTTTAAGATAAAAATTTACAGGAGCTGTGCAAGTTTATGAAGCCGATACTAAAATAGGTTCAGCGCTTTGGAGAGCTCTTTTCAAGTTCAGACTAAAACCTAGCCTGGATGCCCTGCCTTGCAACATCAGAGTCACCACTAGGGCTGTGCCATTCAGATTTTTTGGACTACAAAACCCATAATTGTCCATTCTGGGAGTTCCACCTACAGCTACCAAAATGTGGCTCCTGTGGAGAAAAGGTTTGGCCAGCAGTCATCATGACATCTGCCTGAGCTTCCATTTCCTTTTCTAACAGGAAGCTAGTCCAAAAAATCCAAATGGCACACCTTTAGTATTAATGTGCACTGTGTTAGCCATGTCCCCTCTGATGTTGCTGTTTTCACATGGAAAGCAATTGTGTGTGGTCTTTATGGGTGGAGACTTTCTATCTTGAAAAGTCTACATGATGGAATGACAGAGGTTGGGCAGGCTAGCCTGCTCTGCTTCCTCACATGTTCAGGCTAATCTTATCCTAAGTGACTACAGCTAATATTTTAAGACATATGGCAAATTTCAGCATTCTTTCCTTCTACTTGTTTTAGGAACTTGGACTGAGGAGTCCTTCCTAGGAGTACATTGATGTCAAGATGACTGCGTCTTACTGACCATTTGTTCTGCTTGAGTCCAATGGGGTGACTTCCTTCTTTTGTGGAACTTCGGGCACCTTGAGAGATAGTGTTCTGGAACTTGTCTTTGACAATATATTTGTCTATGACACATTGATAAGCTACTAGGACTCTGATGCCAAGACAACTCGGCTGCTATGAATTTCATGTCAGATCAACAGGAAAATAAAAGGTTTTTATTGACTTACATGAGTAGAAGGAATTCTGGAGAAGTTGTCATGGTAAAATGGCTTTGAGAAAATGACAGTTGCTTTATACTGCTTTCAGTTGATAAGCACTATAAAGATGCTAAAGTTCTTCTAACTTAAGAGGCATTCAATATGTCTTTGGCAGCTGCTTATATTTCATACACAATGGAGAATTTTGCTTTAGGGGCCATTAGGTGTAAATAATGACATAATATATAGAGAAAATATATGATGGAAATACGTTCATAAGTGACAGATGCAGTGTATATATCTAGAGCTATAAAATGCAAATATTTTCACTGCTGAAGAAAAGAAAAAAACCAGTTTCACTTCTATTCATTTAAAGTGGCATGCTAATCTGTAAAATGATGATGCTTCATGGTCTTATGTACTTTTCCCCCTTTAAGTATGCAAACATAATCTTTGGATACAGGCTTTAGGGCATTGCTTTTTTGATACAAAAGTACTATGGAGAATTATTCACAGTGTAGAAAACAGAAAATATTTTTGTTCACTGGGGGAACCAACATTTTGAAGTATGTTGGCAAATGTGCACAGAATAAAAATGGAGGATTTTTTATTGTTGTTTTTTCATTTACTTCTATTGTGTTATATAAATGCAGAGGACTTTCTGGTTAGCCATTTTGCTGGATGGCATCATGTTATTAATGGAAACAGAGTTAACAGTTGACATCCCCCCCTTGCTGACAACTACCCATTTATTTATTTAGGTCCAATGTTCAAGACAGTGCTGGGTGAGTGAGTCTAATGATCATTTAAATGTCTTCATTTAAACATTACTACGAGTCGTTGCAGGACAGTGTAGACCCAGATACATTGCTTGGAGCATGGGTGGTTGACATTGCTGTCAGGTAGCCTGCCCTAAGGATAAAGTGTAGACAAGTAACTTTCTTGGACTACCAACTCCCAGAAGACCCTCCCAGTCTGCTTAGTCACTGACTAGGTTGTCATGGGGATTTGGGAAGCTACAATCCAAATAAGTAACTTTTCTAAGGTCTGGCCCAGAAGACAGCAGCTTCTTGAGGTCTGCTCATGCCTGCCAGGAATCAGGAAGAATAATGAAGAGAGAGGGAGCAGCTGTGTATCCAGTTTCTTCCAAGGGCCAGAGGTAATTTCATCTATTGTCTCAAGCAGTAAAATGGCTTCTGTGAAGCCAGTTCTCAAGAGATTGTGAAGATGGAGGGCAGCAGAACATGAACTGAAGTGTAATAATGACAATGTTTAGCCTTCATGTTTTTCTCCTATTCCCTTTTGATATTTTGTTGGACCAGTTCCAAATCTGTTCATTGGAAGTGTTAACTGCTGCGGTATGCCTGTATTCTTGTTCCTATGCTGTATGGCAGCTGATCACATATATCTGAATGTAGCAGAAGCAGCTGTCATCCAGCTGCCACTGTTCTTCTTGTGACACTGTTAATTCATTTGCTAAATGCATTTAGTGGCTGCTGTAAGTGGTGATGAAGTGGCCTTAGATAAAATTCTGTTTTATGCCAGTATGGCATGAGAAGAAAGCAGTGCAATATGGACCAGATTAGTAAAATGCACAGTTCAGAAACATCAATGTGCTTTGTAGTGCTCTCCATAGTCAATGGAGAAAAAGGAGCGTGATAGCTCTGTAATTCAACAACAAATTTTGTTAAACTCCACCCAGTTCCATGTACTGTTGGCATTCTCTACATGCAGTGCCATGTACACTGGGGACTAACAACTTACAATGATTCAATTTACAACTCTTCATTTTACATCTATTCCAATATAATCTACTCCCCTCTCATAGCATCCAAAATTAACTTGCACAACCACTTTGATGGTTGTAAAACTCCCAGAATTCTGTAAGAATCCCCCATGCAGAATTCTGGAAGTTCCAGCCCACAGAATCATGCCCACATTTCATTCACTTGAACCAAAGGCTAATTCTCTTAGGCTACGTGGCTGTCTTGCCTATTGTTAATGTACAAAAAGGGAAGCTTCCTGAATGCTTCTTGAGCATCATGTTTCTTCATGAGGTGTCCTCCATAGAGCCTAAATGGCATTGAAACTACAACTCCCTGGAGACAATGGTTCATTGCAGAACAGCCACCTGTTATACCTCTATTGTCTCATACTGTGCTGCTACCTGAGAAACCAGCTCCCAATTCAGGTTAAGACTTAGCACTTGGCAGTAATCCAGTTATGTCCAGTGAAACTAAAGGAATTTAATTTCAAACAAAATGGATTAACCTTGGCTGAAGACTGGCTTCTAAACGTGCCTGAATGATAGGTGTCTTAATGTGATATAAACAGAAAATGAAATGCTTTCTGCTCTAGTTTCAGTGAAAGGCATACAAATAGAAGAGAACTGCCATGATCCATTCTAAAACTCCATATAAATGTGTTATATTGAGATGCAATGTATTGGTCACATAATTGTCATTACCCATAACATTCAAGTTATTTCATTCTTTGGAATATGTTATAGCCTTTGGAATAACTGCAAGGTCACCTGGAAATGATGAGTTTTAAAAGGATTAACAATTCCATCCTGATACAAAATAGATCCCTTGATGTATTACAGGAAATTTGGTTTCTATGAATAGAAAAGATGGGAGAATGTAGTGATGACATCTAAAGTACCTCAGACCCATGCTCCCTGTGTGTGTGGGGGAACTCAACCAGACACTGCTAGATTAGCATCAGCCCATCCCCTGATTAAACCATAAACTGCTTCTAGAACAACGCATTGTTCCTGTACAATGCATGTCGGAAAGCTGCACGCTCAAGGTTTTCCAAATCAGTGAGCAGTATTCTTAACATTTGGCCTTCCTGATGGCTTGGACTTCAACTCCCAGAACCACAAGCCAATTTGATCAATGGTCAGGGATTCTAGAAGCTGTGATCCAAAAAATCTGGAGACCAAAAGGTTGTTGTAAGCAATGAACATAAACATAACACATCAGGCTGTTAAACCACTGACATTATGTTGACCCCTTGCAATGGCCACAGTTGCAAATGGGTGTGCAACAGTGTCTTTTTGAGGAAGAAAAGAAAATATCATTTAGACACCTATTATTAATCATGTCTAAGCTGCCCAAAAATGTAGATCTAAGAGCAGCATCTATCACCATTACTGCAAAATACCTAGAAGCCTCCCCATCACAAATTATCAATTTGAAGGACTTCTTGCCATAACGTCAGTGATCAAAGGAATGCGCTTTTGTGTGCAGCTCCTTCAATAAACAGTGTGTTCTCAAGGTGGTTTTATAAATGACCTAGTAGTGTAAGGTCTTTGTCAGTATGATCACATCATCTATTTGCATTAGCACCATCAGCTTTGGCTTACACATGTTGGCTGACTCTTAATGTTAACCACACTAATTGAATACAAAATCAAGGTGAACTGAGGGAGAACTTGGGCTTCTTAAAGCAGTCTTCTTGTACTTTGGATTAAGTAGAGGGGAAATAAATTATAGCTAGCACCAAGCAATAAATAAGTTGTGTATGGATTAATTGCAGGGAATCTCTATAGTATTCGGCCTCCAAGGTAATGGATTTTTTAAAAAATTATGCTACAACCCTTTATCTCCTAACCTATGTGTAAGTCCCATAGAACACAGTGAGATTTACGTCTGACCAGGAATATATAGGACAGTACAGAAATTTCTAGGTTGAATTAATGTGTGTGTGTGTGTGTGCATGTGTGTATGTGTATCTGTTGAGAAAAAGGTTTGCGAGACCCTTGTTTATTTCCACTAGTACAAAGGAAGGTCCTCATTAAAGAAATGTGTAGGAATCACACACAGAGACATGCACACACTCGTGCATGTGTCAGGTACACACATCACCTTGTATGTCAAAAGACATTGGCCTAAATCCAATTCCTAGTCTTGACTAGAGCAGACCTGCTGTGTAAGGAAATGTGCATAACTCTTGACTCATTATTCAGCCATTGATTTAATAGCCTGTTTTAGTTCGAGCCCTTGTCAGTAAAGGCTTTAGAGCTTTATGGAGATGGCCCAGATAGGTCAAGGGTCCTATGCTACCGATGTTGCATTTTATGGAAAACTTTACAGAACATTCACAAACTGGATTTTGTCCACAGAACGGTGAGTTGGGCACTAGCTAGTCATTACCTTATCAGATGGGATCACTTTGCCCCTGGTTTCAGTGCTGACTTTGAGGAAGAAAGGGCTGTTCCTTCTGTGTAGGCTCTACCAGCAAGCAAGAACCTGATTGTTCCATGATTTTTGTTTGCATGTAAAAGCTACACATGAGCAGCAATCCACTCCTCTTCAGACTTGTCCCTTTCTGAAGTCATGAGTGTGAGGAAAGCAACGAGGGAGGGGCAAGGTGGGCCAGCTCTAGTCATGCATGCTGGCAATGCTGGATAAGGTAACAACTGAATAGGGCTTAAGATGGTGATGGATGTGGAATCTAGGAATGACTGGAAGAGGTGGATATGTTTAAGATGGAGAAGAGAAAGGAGACATAATAGGTGTTGTCAGTTATCTCAGAGACTTTCATGCAGAAGATGAAGCAATTGTTCTCTTTTGCTCCAGATTATGACCATTAGTCAGAAAGAAGGTTAGAACCAGTACTGTAGTTAGAAAATACAGGAAAATAGGTTTCAGCTAAACATTTGGGTAAACTTTCTAATGGTAAGAGGTGTTTGATGGTCGAGGAGCCTGCTCCTGAAGCTTCACCAGAGATGTGCATTTAAGCAGAGGCTGGACAGGGATACTGTTGTTGTATCTTCTAGAGTAGACTCTTTATTTATCACGAGGTTGAAGTAAATGAGTGCAAAGGCCAATTTTTAGGTTTTGATTTCATTAATGTTGGGCAAGATAAAAATTGAGGACAACACCAGTCAAAACAGAGGAGAAGATGAATCCTGGAGTTCTGTCGTTCTTATGATCACGATAGGATGAAAAAATGCATCAAGCAGTTGGTGCACTCAGTACGGACTGATAAATAATCCTGCAGGAGCCCTTTCTGGAGCACTAAGTGCTTCAGACCCACTTGTTATCCCATTTCGCCCATACAACAATCCTGCTGTAAATTATAATGGGCAAAAGAAGAAGAGTAATGTTCTTCCTGTTTCATAGATGAATCACTTGGGGACAGATGACAACTTCCTTAAGTTTATCCAGATTCAACTGAACAGCAAGCATGGCAGCTAAACTGGCTGTGTTTGTTCTGTGCAGGTTGAGAGATGGGCATCTCTTTAGTATAGGATAAGATCCCTTGAAAAAATATATTCCCTCTTTCAAATAATTTCTAATGTCTTCCTTCTCCCTGTTAATTTACATCCCCAACAACTCTGTTCTGTCTCCACTGAGACTCTAACACATTGGCATGGAAGCAGAATATTCTATGATAGTCCTAGAAAAGTTATATAAATTCTCTCTCTCTCTCTCTCTCTCTCTCTTCCCCCCCTTTATTTCCTTGAAGTCAAGTCTCCTCCAGATGGAGTATTTGTCCAGATTTATTCTGCCCTCCCACTTTATCACTCAGTTCCAAGAAAGCATGGGGCTCCCCCCCATATTTTCTGGGATTCACATCTAAACCGGAAGATAAAGAGAAAAGAGCCCTGTTGTTCCTACATCACTCAAACATCCCCCATTGGGGCATGTTTTAAATGTTTTAAATGTTTAATGTTTATTAATTTTGAATGTTATTTGCCGATTAATTTAATTTACTGTAGTTGATTTTTGATCTTTTGTTATGTTGTTTATTTTATTTTATGATGTCATATCAATTTGTTACGTGGGTGTTTTATGATTATTAACTGTGTTTTGTTCTCTGTTGTACACTGCCCAGTGTAGCCCCAGGCCAGATGGCATGCTATAAAAGTGTAAAAATAAAAAAATAAAAAAATATTGTTTCTGTGCACCACGCACTGCTCTTCAGTCCCATCTCCTTTTTCCTTCTCCAGCCACTTTTATCCTTCTTCTGCCGAATCAGTTCGCTTCCTCCTCCCCTCTCATTGCTCTTTTGGGATGCCTGCCTAGAGGCAGTGGTGGAATATCTGCATGCTGAGTTGGGGGAGCAGCTGTGGGTGCCCCCAAATTTCTGTTGGCAGTAGGATGGGGAACTGCTAAAGTGGTACCTTCATGCTTTTGGATATGGGAGACTAAATTCGTTTTGACAAGAACAAGAAAAGAAAGAGAAGGCAAGTTTTGAGTGGGAAGGGAAATGCTGTAAAGTGGGCTAAAATAAATCAAGGAGCTGTGGGGGACTACAAGGTTTAAGAACTCGGGGGGTGGCAGCTGTTTATGCCTGTACTTATTGGGGGTAAAACGAATGTGGTCTGGATGGTCGGACAGGTTTCTGTTCAGATCAATTGTTAATGAGGGACATAAAGTGGGACAAATGCCCCATCTGGAAAAGCCCTCAGTCGCCTAAGGTAAGGGTGTGATCACATGGGGAAATAGACTGCATTTTGGACTACTTGTGGAGCAGTCTGATGCAGTCTGTTTCCTGGCAATCACACAATGTATAGGGAATTGGTTCTGGACACCGTACTTAAGAAGGGTGCCAACAAACTGAAGCAGGTTCAGAGGATGGCAACAGGGGACTGGAAACTAAGCCCCATGAAGAGAGACTGAAAGAACTGGGCAGGTTTAGCCTTGAGGAAAGAAGACTGAGGGGAGATATGACAGCACACTTCAAATACTTGAAAGGTAGTCATACAGAGGAGGGGCAGGATCTCTTCTCGATAATCCCAGACTGCAGGACAAATAACAATGGGCTCACATTGCAGGAAGCCAGATTTAGGCTGAATATCAGTAAAAAACTTCTTAACTGTTAGAGCAGTATGACAATGGAACCAATTCCTTCAGGAGGATCGTGAGTGCTCCAATGCTGGAGGCATTCAAGAGAAAATTGGACAACCATCTGTCTGATCTGCTTTGATTTGGATTTCTGTATTGAGCAGGGGGGTTTAGACTGGATGGCCTTATAGGCCCCTTCCAACTCAATTATTCTATGACTCTATGAATTGCGTTCCAGCCTGACACCGATCTGTGCCCAAGTTGGAACTTTTTGGTCCACTTGCAGAGCTACTACTTTCTGGAGCCAGGCTGGAGCATTTCCCCAACAGACAGAAGGATCGCTCTAACACAGATTGCTCCCTGCAAAGTAACCCTTTCTGGCACAATTGGATGTGCACACTTCCTGCTGTCTTATCGCACCTTAAATCTCAAAAGACTATTTTTTATTTCTGAAGACTGAGGAATTCTCCACACCTACTTAGTGACACAGCTTACACCACATCAATGTTACCTGCACATCAATGTTTGTTGTTTCTCTTGTTGAGAAATAATTACAATACCCGATAAGAGAATCCAGGAATTGTCAAATTCAACTTTATGTGCTCTTTTTTCATAATACAAAATGAAGGCAAATTCTTATGTAACAAGGATTTACAGAGTAGCAATCTATCACTCTCTTCTAGTGGCTTTTTGAATCTTCCCTGGAGAAAACCTGTCGGTGGGGGTCTCCTCTGCCCATTTTCTTTTCTACTAAGAAACTCATTTCCCTCAATGTACACTGAGGGTTTTCTTTCCACCAATGGAAGAAAAAATAAGCATATCTGTCTCTTCTGCACATCAGACATAGATAAGAGCAGTTGGGAAATTTTGAAAGGACTAGGAGTTGGCAGTTGTCTCTAAGACTATTAAAAATCACAGTTGAAAGTTGAGAATGGCTTGAGATTAGCTGCTGATGGCAATGCCCAACTGTGCTTGAGACAAACAAGCAGCTGGAGATATACTGGATTATTCTGTAGCAGGGGTGGGCAACCTGCAGAAGTCCAAGGGATGCACATGCTAATCCCTAGAGCAAGCCATACCTGCTCCCACAACCCACAACCACAAAATTCTTACAAAATTTGTAGCTGGTGCAGCCCACAATGATCTAGAGAGATGGACATCTGGACCCACTGAAGACACCCATTCTTATTTACAGTCCTAAGTCTAATATGACATTCAGTAAAGGGTCTAGAATTGATCCAAGGGGCCATTTACTAGACTATGGGAGAGTAGCTTTTTAGGAATGGTCTAATATTAATATTCCAGCAAAATAAAAGGTAAATCAGATTGTTCTGCCAGAGATCTATTGTTTTCTTTAGATCCTTGTATGCTATCTTGTTCACTTGTCTTCTAGTACTCCGTTTCATGTACGGTTACACTTTGATCTCAGTTTTCAATTTCCTGGTCCTAATGTCAACTCTGTTTGTTCAGATATTCTTCAAATACTCAGAATCAAATCTCATTTTTAAGTGTATGGAGTGCAAATACTGAGAGATGTTTTAGCAAGAATCACATTGATCTTCATTCACCAACCAAGGCCTCTAAACTCAGAGCTTTGGAATGGTACACATGACATTAATTTCAAGGTCAGGTGTGCTCGTGGAACATATCTGGTCCTCTTAAATGCATGAACTGGATGCTTCATTGGTTTATTTGGCCAGTGGATTCTGTTACTAAACCTTTAGCCTTTAAAGACATTTCTTGATTTCAGCCAATACATGTTCTCAAGTGTTATATGACACTGTTGTCTGAGAACATAACTACCTGACAACAGTAGGCAGTTGCATGAGTAAAGGCTCATCTCTGTTTAACAGAAAGAAGCTTCCACTTAGAAAAAAAATCTACATCAGGGAAGCTAGAAACTTCTGTCCTTTCAGTTTAGCTTTCTACGAGCAAGGTATTCTACAAAGAAGCATTCAGTCTACTTGCATTCTGAAGTGATATGTAGGGATAAGCTTTCTTGAAAGAAACTAGATTTCTTTGTAGATACATGTGCATATATTAACCTTCTACTTACATAAATTTACACCAGCCTTCACAGTAATGGCCTGGATGTGTGTTTGTGTGTGTAGTATGGACTAGGGATCCTGGCATATCAATCTGCTTACGCGTTAGAATCAAAACTCTTATTTCTTGGTGTGATATATCAGGATCCTTATTTTAGACCAAATGTTAATCAGGCTCTCACTGATACATTCAGTAGTCATGCTATTGGGAGGAGCCAAGCCAGAGCAAATGGGAACCAGAATGCAATTCGTTCAGAATGGCTGAAATCCACTAATGTCAAGTTACACCACATAAACACAAAATACAATAAAAATACAATAATAAAAATACAATAAATAAATAAAAATACAATAAATAAATAAATAAATATGGCAGCTGTAGCAGTGGTATTGTGCTACATCCAGTAGTTTCCTAGCTTCTTCAACCAATATGTTATTCTCTTTTCTGCATTTCTTTTCCCATTTGCTATACCATGAATGGTCACATGTAACAGTTTGTACTTTTTAATTTCTCATTAAGTGATTTAAGTTTTCCAGCTTTTTGCGCAGTATGATTTTTTTTATCTTTACTCATTCATTTTAGTATCCCTTCACTGGTTACACTCTGTAGCCAAGAAATGCTCCGCATCATCTATTAATCTGCTTCTCAAATGCTTCTATCCTTTTCATAGTTGCTTCTATTAAAGTCTGCCATTCCATACCATACAGCATTAAACCAAATTCCAAGGTACTTATATTTTCCCACATGCTTTCCACTTTCATTTTGAATCTTTAACTGAATTTCTTGGGCTGCTTGCTTTTCACTGATGACCATGAACATGGTTTTCTTAACGTTCATATTTAGACTATTCATTGCTCCCTTCACTGACTTTGCAGACCATCTAAATTATCTGCTGGTGATAGTGTACCATCTACCTATTAGAAGTTATTGACAACATTTCCATTGGCATTGATACTCTCATTTGAATCAGTAAGTGCACCTCTCATTTCGGGATACAAACTGAAAAGCACTGGTGAGCCTATTCATCCTTATTTTCTCTCCTTTTTATTTCCATTGTCCTCTGCCATCTGATCTGCAACTTCCACTGCAGCTTTTTGTTGGCAGTACAGATAACCAATTATACAAGTATTTCTTATGTCAAGAGTTTTATTTACAAATAACGCCATCAGCGTTCTGTGTTGCACTTTGCAAAAGGGTTAGTAAAAAAAAAAAGGCAGATACATCCATCCATGCATGTGGAAACCAAGCCTCATGAGGAAATACAGTGGTGCCTCGACTTACAAACTTAATTGGTTCCGGAACTCCGGTCGTAACTCAAAATGGTCGTACGTCGAAGCACCATTTTCCATAGGAATGCATTGAAATGCAATTAATCCATTCCGGCTGAAGAAAAAAATCACAAAAAAACAAACAAACAAACAAAAAACAACACCACAAAAAAACACTGCAAGACCCATCGGAAACTCGATTAATCCGTTCCGGCCGAAGGGGGGAAAAAGAAAAGAAAAGCTAACAAACCGTGCAAGACCCTTCGGAAATACAAAAAAGCAAAGCAAAAAGCAAACAAACCGTGCAAGACCCAATCGGAAATGCGATTAATCTGTTCCAGCCGAAGGAAAAAAAGAAAAAGAAAAGCAAACAAACCATGCAAGACCCGTCGGAAATGCAAAAAAAGCAAAGCAGAAAGCAAACAAACCGTGCAAGACCCTTCGGAAATGCAAAAAAAGCAAAGCAGAAAGCAAACAAATCCTGCAAGACACATCGGAAATGGGGAAAAAAACACCAAAAAACAAACAAACCCTGCAAGACCCATCGGAAATGAAAAACAAACAAACCAAGAAACAAACAAACCCTGCAAGACCCATCACAGCATAGAAACATAATCCCAACACCCAGCCCAAAACCACACTGCAAAACCCACCCAGAACAGTTTTTAAAAAGCAGAAAGCAGCACCTTACCTTACCAGGCAGTCTGAAGCCTCCTCCGATCGCACTCTAACCGTTGGGGCGAAAGAGCTACAAAGAAGCAGCCTCTTCGCCTACCAACGGTTAGCAATTTGAATTCCCCGCCTTTTCCCCCTGCCTTTTTTCTGGTTGTAACTCGAAGCTCCGGTCGCAAGTAGAAGCAAAATTTTGCGGCTGGAGCTGGTCGTAACTCGAAATGGTTGTATGTCAGGATGTTCGTAAGTCGAGGCACCACTGTACTGGAAGTGGGCATGTTTAGCCTTGAGAGAAGAAAACTGAGGAGAGGTATAATAGCACTTTTCAAATACTTCAAAGATTATCATACAGAGGAGGGGCAGGATCTATTCTTGAACATTCCAGAGTGCAGGAGATGCAATAATGAGCTCAAGTTACAGGAAGCCAGATTTAAGCTAAATATCAGGAAAAACCTCTTAACTATTAGAGCAGCATGGCAATGGAACCAATTACCTTGGGAGTTGGTGAGCACTCCAACTTTGGAGGCATTGAAGAGAAAACTGGACAACCTTCTGTCAGATCTGCTTTGATTTGGACTCCTGCATTTAACAGGGGGAATTGGACTGGATGGCCTTATAGGCCCCTTCTATCAATTGTTCTATGATTGTCCATGTCCCCTGGTAAAAGTAAGCAGAAGAGTGCTTTGCCGGTGCCAACCCCTCTAAATCCAAATCAAGGCTCTCCTTCCTCTTCACAATTCTTGTCAATTCTGTTGTGGATTACCACGAAGAAGTGATTTATCAAGCTTATGACCTTAAGCAAATGACTCATTAAGACAATTGTTCTGTAGTCACTACAAGCTTTGGATTTATCTTTTCTGGAAAACATAATAAAGGCCACTCTTAGCGACGTTTCAAGAATAATTGTTCTTACTTGAATTTGATTAAAAAGATTTGATTAGCTTTAAATCTTCTAGCAAAACATAGTCAAGTCCAGGTGATTTTGCTCTGCTTTTTGCTTTGCCTTTTTTTTTTTTTTGGGGGGGGGGAGGTGGGGGACCTGTTCTGAATTTTGGATTTCTGTTATTTCTGACATCAGATACAATGAATTTTGTTAGTCTATTCATACAGTTCTTAATATGCTCACTCCTTATTATACTCCCGCATGGTCAGAGGGGGCGGGGTTTTGGCTTTAAATGTGTGCGAGCAGAAGCTCTAAGCCCTTTTCCTGAAGAGGAGCTGAGGCAGGAGAATTGCTCTAAGTGTCAGCTGGTGGTCCTCTTGGAAGACAAGGTCCGGCAGCTGGAGGCCTGTATTCTAATCTCTGCACTATCAGGGAGCAGGCCGGGTAGGTGGGGCTCGTCGGCCTTGGAAGGCAGCCCATCTAGGAGAAGGAAAACTCTGATTTCAAACCTCCACTGCTTTGTGGCTATATCCACTGATGGAAAAGGCTTCAGGAGTTAACCTCGAGGCAAAATCCGGAGGCAGAGTTCCTAGAGGCAGTTCGTGTCATTCTGGCAACTCCTGCGATGTCACTGGAACCAGTTGTATTGGCTCTTGCCTTTCCATTGGACTATTTCAGCGATGTGGAGAGGGGGGATTTGCTGCTTGGGTAACAGCCTATCCTCCATATTATTTTACTCAGGCTTCGTGCTCTGGAGAGGACACTCCAGCTTCGCATACAGCGTCGAAACAACATGGGAAGTAGCAGTTACCGGTTATAAGTCTTTACTCGATTGGTGTAGAGCATGACGCCAGGGGCTACTTCCGACGGTGGGAGAGGTCATTGCACCTCACTAGGTAGCTACCGCCCGCCTTAAGCTGGGCAGTCCCCAGCCAGTAAGGTGCTACCTCACCACGGTCTGTTAACCTCATGGGGTGCGTGGGATTTAGGGTGAAAGCCGACAAGCAGATCGATAACCCTGCACCATGCAACAATCATAAGAAAACTTCTGCCCTAAAGTTGGGCACCTGGAATGTTCGGACAATGACCCCTGGCTTTTCTGACGACCTGCAGGAAATAGACTACGTACGCAAGACAGCTGTCATCGATATGGAACTGAGTAGACTGCAGATGGACATTGTTGCCCTGCAAGAGACGAGATTGTCAGACATGTGATCTGTCAAAGAAAAAAACTTCTCATTCTTCTGGCAGGGAAAACCATTGAATGAGACCAGGGAACATGGTGTTGGCTTTGCGGTCAGAAATACTCTGCTGAGATCCATTGTTCCACCTACTGTGGGGAGTGAAAGAATCCTGTCTCTGCAGCTCCACTCATCAGCGGGACCGGTCACCCTCATTAGTGCATATGCACCAACACTGTCGTCCACAACAGAAGTCAAAGACAAATTCTATGACGATCTGGCAGCTACTATCAAAAAAATCCCCGAGAGAGCGCCACTGTTCATTCTCGGAGACTTTAACGCTAGAGTTGGTGCTGATCACAATTCTTGGCCCACTTGTCTAGGCCGTTTTGGCATTGGGAAGATGAATGAAAATGGCCAACGCTTGCTGGAGTTTTGCTGTTATTATGGTCTCTGTGTCAGCAACATGTTCTTTAATACGAAGCTTCAACACAGAGTTTCCTGGAGACATCCAAGATCGAAGCATTGGCATCAGCTCGATTTGATCCTCACTAGACATTCTAGCCTTCCTAGTATTATGATCACACGCAGTTACCAGAGTGCTGATTGCGATACTGATCACTCCCTGCAGAGTAAAACTGCGAATAAAGAGATTGTATCACACGAAAAAGGAAGGAAGACCACGTATTGACATCAGCAAGACTCGCGATCAAAGAAAAGTGGAGGAATTTGCCCAAGCGCTTGAGGAAACCCTTCCAGGCCCTGCTGATGCAAATGCACCTGAACGATGGGAACATTTCAAGAACGCTGTTTATAGCACTGCCCTGTCCACATTTGGCAAGAAGACCAAAAAGACGGCTGACTGGTTCGAAGCCCATTTGGAGGAGTTGATGCCAGCCATCGAGGATAAGAGGAGAGCTCTAGCAGCATACAAAGCCTGTCCTAGTGCCAACTTGCAGGCTCTTCGACTTGCTCGTAGCAAAGTCCAACAGGCTGCCAGGAGATGTTCCAAACATTATTGGCTTCAGCTCTGCTCTCAGATACAGATAGCAGCGGACACAGGTAACATCAAGGGAATGTATGACAGTATCAAACAGGCCTTAGGTCCAATACAGAAGAAATCTGCTCCTTTGAAGTCTGCTACAGTTGTGATCATCCAGGACCGAGCACAGCAGATGGAACGCTGGGTGCAGCACTACTCTGAGCTATATTTCAGAGAGAATGTAGTAACTGAAGAGGCACTAAATAACATCGAGTGCCTGCCTGTCTTGGAAGAGTTGGACAGCGAACCAACTTTAGCAGAAATAAAAGCAGCCTTGGATTCCCTCGCCTCCGGCAAGGCACTTGGGAAGGATAACATCCCTGCTGAAGTGCTGAAGTGCTGTAAAGAGATCATCACCACCAAGCTGTATGAAATATTTTGTCTTTGCTGGAGGGAAGGTGGAGTACCACAGGACATGAAGGATGCAAACATCGTCACATTGTATAAGAACAAAGGAGACAGGGGCGACTGCAATAACTACCGTGGCATCTCTCTTCTCAGCGTTGTAGGGAAGCTGCTTGCCTGTGTTGTGCTGAAGAGACTCCAGGTGCTTGTAGACAGAGTCTATCCAGAATCACAGTGTGGATTTCGAGCTAATAGATCCACCACTAACACGGTATTCTCCCTCCGACAGCTACAGGAGAAATGTAGGGAACAACAACAGCCACTCTTTGTGGCCTTCATAGATCTCACAAAGGCCTTTGATTTGGTTAGCAGGGACGGCCTTTTTAAAATACTTCCCAAGATTGGATGTCCACCTCGACTTTTTAACATCATCAGGTCCTTTCATGAGGAAATGAAGGGCACTGTAGTTTTTGATGGCTCAACATCAGATCCCTTTGACATCTGAAGCGGAGTGAAACAGGGCTGTATCCTCACGCCCACTCTGTTTGGTATCTTTTTTGCTGTCATGCTGAAGCACGCCTTTGGAACTGCAACAGAAGGTGTCTATCTCCGGACTAGATCAGATGGAAAGCTCTTTAATCTCTCTAGATTGAGAGCGAAGACCAAAGTCCAACTGAAATGCATGCGGGACTTCCTCTTCGCCGATGATGCAGCTGTTGTTGCCCACTCTGCTGAAGACCTCCAACAACTCATGAATCGTTTTAGCAAGGCCTGCCAAGACTTTGGATTAACAATCAGCCTGAAGATAACACAAGTCATGGGCCAGGGTGTGGACTCACCTCCCTCTATTATCATCTCCACACAAGAATTGGAGGTTGTTCATGACTTTGTGTACCTTGGCTCAATGATCTCTGACACCCTCTCCCTAGATGTCAAGCTGGATAAACGCATTGGCAAAGCAGCTACCATGTTCTCTAGACTCACAAAGAGAGTATGGCTTAATAAGAAGTTGATGGCATATAACAAGATCCAGGTCTATAGAGCCTGTGTCCTGAGTATACTCCTGTACTGCAGCGAGTCCTGGACCCTTTGTGCACGGCAGGAGAGGAAGCTGAACACGTTCCATATGCGTTGTCTCCGACGCATTTTTGGTATCACCTGGCAGGACAAAGTTCCAAATAGAGTTGTCCTAGAACGAGCTGGAATTTTTAGCATGTATACATTACTGAAACAGCGACGTCTACGTTGGCTTGGGCATGTCGTGAGAATGGCTGATGGTCGGATTCCAAAAGATCTCCTGTATGGAGAATTAGTGGAGGGAAATCGCCCCAGAGGGAGACCACAGCTGCGATACAAGGATATCTGCAAGCGGGATCTGAAGGCCTTAGGAATGGACCTCAACAGATGGGAAACTTTGACATCTGAGCATTCAGCCTGGAGGCAGGCGGTGCATCATGGCCTCTCCCAATTTGAAGAGACCCTTGTCCAGCAGGCCGAGGCAAAGAGGCAGTCTGGAAACCAGCAAAATCAGGGAGCTGGACAGGGGACAGATTGTATTTGTCTTCAGTGTGGAAGGGATTGTCACTCTCGAATTGGCCTTCTCAGCCATACTAGACGCTGTTCCAAGTCCTCCATACAGAGTATGTTACCATAGTCTCTTGAGACTGAAGGATGCCTAATCTATTATAAGTTGGTCCTTGGCATCAAAGTGAGAGCTTTTACTATCTATCAGGAGTGGATGTAATTGTTTTTTTCAATATGCCTACCATCTTGATTTTGTTTTTAATGTACATTAAAGGAGTCACAGATCTTCTCCAAATTTCCTATTTTAGCTCATAGTTCAAACCACCATTTTCCTTTGGCTTCTCCAATTTTGTTTTGGATGATCTTATGCTATTTTCTGTATTAGATTTCACTTTTATCTTTCCATTTTTGTCTTCTTTTCATTACCTTTAGTATTTCTTCTGTCAGTCACTTCTTCATTTACATTTCTACTTTGTTATTATTGTTTGCACCTACTATAATACCTCTGTCAGTTTAAAGGAAGTAGCATTTTAATGATACCTTCATGAATTCCCCCCCTTAACAATAGTATATAATGTAAATGGAACACTTGATTGTTTATCTTCTGTGCTTTCTCTGTTTTTACTTTTTTTGCCCTTTCTTTAGTTTGAGGTTAACTAAACAAATAACAAGGAAAAAGAGATAAAGAGATATTATCGGAAAGAATGTTTCCTCCAAGGTCAATTTTCAATGACTTAACTCTTGTTTGATAGCGCTGATTAACTAGGATATAATATTCTTGCTTCCTTACAATATTGTTGTTAGTACTATCTTGCAGGGATTTCCATTTATACCGTCTTCTTAGTGGACGTCTCATTATAGTGTTGATGACTACAAGTTGTTCTTTTTCACATATCATTCATTTTCTATTCTCATTGCATGTTCCTAGCCTGTATTTTCCAACAATATCTGCACATCTTAATCTTAAGATGTGGAAATGATCCACATCTTAACATTAATATCCCTCATGATGAAATATATGTTTTGCTCTCTCTCTCTCTCTCTCTCTTCTTTGCATGTTTCATTAGCATTTTGAAGTCTTTGTAGTTTTAAAATATATTCTTCATGCTCATTAGCAGCTGGAACACATACTCATAGGATGTTGATATCTGTGGGATAGAGCCCTAATTGGGGTAGGCTAGCTGGGCTTTTAGAGGATGGAGAACTGTTTGCTGTTGCAGCCAACCTCTCTACACATCCAGATTGGAGAAGACTGCCACACAACTGTCTTTCTCTCCCCCTTTTATCTCAGAAGCCACTCCAAATGTCTAGCTAATCTAAGATTTCTTGGGCGCCTTTTAGTTCTTTGTAAGGGATAAGAATAGTAACAACAGCAGAGGTTTCTTCTACTTTGCTGATGATGTGTGTGGGTGCAGTGGCAAGAGATGCAAAACAGGCAAGGCTTTCTCCCAGCAAATTACACCTCTAAGATCTCATCCTCCTCTCACCCTGGCAATGTCTATCTCTTCCTGCCTTCTTAAATGTTGGCTAGTGAGTGAATGATGTTCTGCAGGTGTTCCACAGGCACCGTGCACTCCCCTCTCCCACCTCATCTGCATGCTCACCCATTCCCTGGCCGAAGCGCTGCAATGGTGAGTGGGCAATCACGCTGAGGAGGCAGGGGTGAGAAGCACACTTTGGCTAGAGAATGGGCCAGCACACAGAGGAGGCGGGAGAGGGGAGTGTGCAGCACCCTTGGAACACCTATGCGAGTGCCACACCAAACTGGGGGGGGGGGATGATTGAGGTTCACTCTGAATACTAAAATGCATCAATAATACTAGTATTGTCATTGTATGCACCATTTGATTTTTCAGCAGAAGCTTCTGATTTCTTTGCAGTCCTAACAAAAAAGAAAGGGGAAAGGAAACCCATGAGCACCTCGTACACTTCCTTAAGACAAGGGTGGGTGATACCTTTATTAGACCACTAAAAACACAGACATAAGGTAGCTTTCAATTTAATGAATCTTCAACAGGCAGGGCATTGTAGAACTGGGTGTGGTGCAGAAGAAACATAGACATTCCAAGTCCGCAGCCAGATGTGTGGACCAGGTTTCCTTGCATAAAGCAAGTTCCAAGATGGGGACTAGAGAAACAGCTTGGAAGGGACGTGTTTCAGGTTTTCCCTCTGACAATCTTGATTAGAATGTTGCTCCCAATCTTCTTAGAGTTTCTCTAAGAAACTCACCACCTGCTCCATGACCTTATATTGAAATGCATAGTTCCATTTGGCTGGGAATGGAGGCACACAGACGATCTTTGTGACAATCTTTGCTAACTCCAACCTCTCCCTTTTTTTAATTTGAAAAGGGAAAGGGACATATTTTGGAGAACATGCAAACAACATGTCCATAAAGCTTTTGATCCAATATAGCTTTTCTTCCTCAGATTGCCTAGCCCAAGGAAAGGGTTTAGATAGTGGAACATAGCTCTCTAGTCTGCATTCTGTGGAGTAGGCATGGCAACATCAGTTTGCCTAGAGGTTAAAGGGTGTGCATGTTTCTCCATTGTATATGTTGCATTTACTCACAGTGTTGCTTCACCATACCCTCTTGTGCTCACTATCATTCACACTTGTTGAAAAGCAACCATGACAATTGCTTTGTGTTTGGTTGAGGAATGGTTAACTAATGGAAAAAAAGAGTCAGATTTTGGGATTTTCCCTAGTTTGGTGTCACTTTGTGAATGGCAGTGAGCACAAGAAAGTATTATGCAGACCATCTTGACTGCTGCCATTGATGTTGTCAACATTCAGGCTACTCTTTGCTATATAAAGCTTGGCGTCCTTTTCCCTGCTGGCAATATGGGCACGATATTGTGCAGTAATATTGGAACATTTTCCAGCATTTTGAATCATTGATACTGGAAGTATAATATCCCCCATTCATTATTTTTTTGTTATGATATATCCTCTCCATTTGCAAGTGTATTAATATAGCAAGTACTGTATAATGCTAATAGGTGACTGTAGGTTTAGTATCCAAAAATGATTAACAGAACTTTGAAAAGCTCAATCTACTACAGGAAGATACTTTATTTAAATTATGTATCCTACGCTGCCAATTAAAATGTGATGTATTTTGGCATTTTGATCCATAGGAAGCTTTTATTCCTTAATAGAATACAGAATTTACATTTTTGTTTGGCAGGATTGCAACAGATTCTGTCATTTACATTTAGCATTATTCTAAAGGATTTTAATGCTTGTCCATCAATATCCACTACTCCAGTGGGAGAAGCATTGAGGAAGAATGGGGGTGATCCAGAGATACATCCATGTAACAGGACCTCTTTTTCACTATTCAAAAATACATCCTATTGAACTACATCAATGATAAGTTTTTTTCTTTAACACCAACAACGGCCACGCAGTTACTTACGTATGTTTCAGGCAGTAGATGCCTGTAATTGGGAGATACCACAACAAAGGCCTGCAGGACTTCCTTGCAGTGTTCAGTTCCTTTTGTGGTATTAATGCCTCTCTTATGTATTAATTAGCCCAAAGTGTTATTTATTAGTCTGCCAACAACAGCTTGAAATCTATTTGACCACCCACTCAGAAGAAAACACTGAACACAGATGTTGAATAAATTAAGGCCCACCTTATTAATTATCTACGTATGCAGTACAGTATATTCCAGCATGTGTGGGATGAGGCTGAAGCATGATGATCACAAGACATTCTTCTGCTTGCCATGGGTGGGCCACCCAGGACCTAGTTGCAAGCCAATGTGAACTAACTTGCAACCAGCTAGTCCTGAGTTGTTAGGGAGACCTACTAAATCATGGCCCACACCCAAGCCCCATGATTTAATAGGTTGGCCTGAGGCAGACTAGCCTCAAAGGCTTTTCTCTTCTCACATGTGGGCTCCTGAACTAGAGAGGTAAATCTAGCCAACCTACTTCATTCCAAAGATGCCTACCGATGTGAACACCCAGCCAAACCCCATAACCCTGGGTTGCTCGGAAGAATGCATGTATGCCATGGCTGGTCATCCCATGAGAAGTGAACGGAAGAATTTTCATATTCTTCCTCTTTAGAGATGGGCACAAAGCAGAAAACTGGTGGTTTGGGATGATTTTTTGTTCATGGTTAACCACGAACCACAAACCACCATGAATCCCCAGAAAAGCAAATCAGGTTGTGGTTCAGTCTTCCAGCCTGTGCTGAGGGAAGACCTATCTGCTCCTGTCCTCTGTCTCCTCTGCCACCTGCTTGCCCCCTTCCCTCTGCCCCCACCACCTCCCTGCCTGGTCCTGTTGCTTCTGCTGCCATCAGCCTCCTTGTCCTCCATCACAGCTGCTGCCATCCTCAGAGACATCTTCACTTCCTGGAAGGGAAGCCTGTCTCTGAGGATGATGGTGGAGGATGAGGATGAGATGGTGGTGGACCAAGTAGGGAAGCAATGCGGCAGTGAGTAGGGGCAGGTGAGCATCTATTTTGCTGAAACAAAACAAAGTGCTGAGGGGTGTGTGAAGTTTGGTGCTTCGTTTTGCTTCAGCAAAATGGGATCCCCGAATCAGGTTGCGAACCAAACCACAAACCAGCCCAGTTTGTCTTTTTTGTTTGTTTGTTTGCATTTTGGGTCATGCCCATCTCTATTCATCTTCATTACTTTATACCCTGATTTCCAACTGGAAATTACTGCTCAAAGTGGCTCAATTCCTCTTCCCACAGCCAAACCACCACTGCAATGGGAAAGAATTCAAAGAATGTTGAACCCGTTACCCCATGGGCCATTCACAGAACCAGCCACAATTCAGTGCACCACAGCTCATGAAGAACACACAAAATTCAGCAATCTGGCCACACCTGAACTGACTTGCAGCTAAACCTCCTGTCTCAGCTCTTGCCTCCAAAAATGAAATTTTCTGAGAAACTGTTCCTAAACCAACAAATCACTCCTCATATCTGCAGAAACTGCACCTCTGCTTGATTCATTGAGAACTCTTCAATGGGTGTGGCCACTGGAGTCTTCTCAATGAATCAAGCAGAGGCGCAAGAATGCTCTCTCTGGGGCTGGAAAAAGTAAGTCAACCAGTGACAAGCCTAATTCCATCACCAGACTCCTGGACTTTTCCATTAGCCTCTCACATTGCTCATTGCCCACAAGATCCGTGAAAAGAAAATAATTCTGGTAATGACCTACAGATCCCAGTCTTGTCCTCAAGCAAAGCACTCCCTTCAATAATGAACACAACTCAAACAACATAGAAAAAGAAGCAACCCATCAACAATATTCTATCCATAAAGTAGAGGCCATCAAATTCAAAGCCAGCAGGGTGGACCAAAAGAAGCCAGACGACTGATTTAGCGTCACATTTCCCAACCTCCACCTCACACCGATATCACTGTGCTACCTGTGTTGCCTCACTGACTGCTGTGAAGTTTGCTGAGCATAAGTGTGCCAGGGCAGCATCATTCACCAATTTGGTTTTGGCATAGGAAAGACAGAGAATGGCAGAATACCCTCACTATTTTGGGGGCACAATGCCTAATAGGGACACCTTCCATGCAGGCAGTGGGTGGTAGTGGTGAGGAATGAACCTACTACTCATCTAGCTCTTCACCAGTTTTCTTCTGAACTGCCTCTTCCATGCCAACAGCCAACTGCGGATTTCTGGCCCAAGAGCAGCATTACATATCCTTATATGCCTCATACATGTAGCACACTGTGTCAACATTAGGACAAGCTATAAGCATTAGGGAGAGCACTGTAACAGTGATTAGGTTGGGAATTCTTTGGTTCAGCTGTGCATCCCATCCAACAAAGACAGCAGCAAAGTCCAGCCCCACCTCATCTTCTGAAGAGTAGGATGATGCTGGCAGTGGCTGCTTAGTTGGACCTTTGCTCGTTGATACCTCTATCTCCTTCTTAGGACCCATGTTCCAACCACTAACTGAGCTATGTGTATTCCTGTCACTCCACCAACACATCAGGCAGATCACCAAGCCACCCAAAGGCAACAACACTGCCCTAGAAAAAAGCAAATGAACCAAGAGTCCATGAACCCTTTCTCTAGCTCCAACATGAGTAGAGTGCAGGGGTGGGGGAACAGCATAGCCCACCAAATCTGGAACAAACACTTACCCTGCTGACAGAGCTGCTCAGACCAAAATGTCCTAGCTCACCAAATCACCCAAATGAAGTGAGAATGATATCCTGGCTCTTTGTACACTGCCCAGAGAATGCCTATTCACAATGGGGTAGTATATAAATATAATAAATAAATAGACAGGCAGGCAGGCAGGCAGGCATCTTGCTGGTATCCAAGACCAGATATCCCCCAGCAAGGCCTTCTGTCCTGGCATGCTGTCCAGGGTTGACCCAGAATGTTGGCCTCCAAGGGCCCTACTGTACAGATTTAGCCAAGACCCTAAGGCGGAATAGAATTGGTCTGACACGGATGTATTTTTTTAAGGCTCAAATTGAAACAGAATGGCCAGATGTAGTGCTGGGAGGAAGCAGAGTGCCTGGAGCCAGGACCATGGCATTTACCATTTTATTGATAGATGTAATGTTAGAAATAGCTGGCAGGATGGCTCAGTGGATTAGGTATCTGACTGCAGAGCCACAGATAGGGAGTTTGATTCCCCTCTTTGCCTCCTGGAGGAAGAGCCAACCTGTGCAGTCATGGGCAAGCTGCACAGTCCCAGGGCACACCCAGAAGAAGGGAATGGGAAACCACTTCCGTGTATGGTCTACCTAAAAAACCCTGGAAAGGGTTGCCATAAATTGGAATCGACTTGACGGCACACAGCTATTATTATTAATGTTAGGAACTGAAATGGTGATATTACCTGGTTTTAGCTCGTAAGTAAAAAATTACTGCTATAAAGTTTTGCATTTCAAATGTTTTTCCCTTTTAAAATAATTTATTGAGAAGCAATAGGAGAGTGGGTAGTAGGGGAAAGAACAATAAAATAAAATAAATATACATCGGTAGATTACAATTTCTGGGAAATGGCCCTGGCTGTAAAAAGAACATCGTCTCTTTCCTTTCATCTTTAAGAAAGGTTGAAAGCTAGGTTAAAATGAAAAAGAAAGAGAGATAAGAACTTCATTTCCTGTGCTAGCCCCCCTCCCTTTTTGTTTTGTTTTCCAGTGAAATAAGTTCCAGGAACAAAAACTACAATGGCACATAAAGTTACTGGCTTGTGGCAAAGTCTTTCGTGGGAACGTAACAAATATCTGGAGAAAAGTGAATGTAAAAATTGACTACACGATGTTTACTTGAATTGTTCAAAACTCCAGGGGCATCTGGATTTTAAAAAGAGAGATTAACTATATATATATATATATATTATCAGACGGATATGATGTGTGACTTTTTTTCTGATTCAGGTGAAAATATAAGCGTGTAGGTAGGTGTAAGTATGCACAGAAGTAATCACTGCTCACATCATGTTTTGAGCTTTATGATCATCTGTAACGTACAGAGCATTTTAGTGCCATCCTCTCCATGTCAGCTCCATTGACCGCATGCACCTTACTCATGGATGAGCCAGTATAAGATTGCAAGGGAATGCAACACTCACACCCTTACAATTTGGCAGAACTGTGTGTCCTAAGTCTTCTATTTCTTTTAAGGTTTTTAATATATATTTGCTTGTATTTGTTGGTTTACTGAAAAAACAAAGATAGGGCATGACCAGTCCACATAAAGGTTTGTCCAGAGTGGATGCAAGCTTTTTAATACTGCAACCTAGCACTCAAATAGCTGCTGCATTTCATATAGAAATATTTAATTATCCTGTGAAGATGTATTTCAAGTGTCCACACATCACACCGTTTCCTTCCTCCCTCATACTTTTCTGTCATTATCATCACCCTCTTATCCACCCCTTTTGCTGGCATGCAAATGCCCTTTTTTATGTTTAGAAAGTGAAATACAGTGGTGCCTCGACTTACGAACGCCCCTACTTATGACCATTTCGAGTTACGACCAGCTCCGGCCGCAAAATTTTGCTTCTACTTGCGACCGGAGCTTCCACTTACGAACAGAAAAAGGCAGGGAAAAAAAGGAGGGAAATTCAAATTTCTAACTCTAGGTGGCGACGAGGCTGCTTCTTTGTAGCTCTTTCGCCCCAGCAGTTAGAGATTGTCAGAGGCTTCGGAGGCTTGGGACTGCCTCCTTCTGCTTCTGAGAGCGTGTGTGTGTGTTTGCAGGGAGGCTTCGGGCTGCCTGGTAAGGTAAGGTGCTGTTTTCTGCTTTTTAAAAACTGTTCTGGGTGTTTTTGCAGCGTGGTTTTGAGCTGGGGGGCTTATGTTTCTGTGCTGTGATGGGTCTTGGGGGGTTTGTTTGTTTTTTGGTGTTTTTTTTCCCCCATTTCCGATGGGTCTTGGGGGGTTTGGTTGCCTTTTGGATTCCCCCCCCCCCATTTCCGATGGGTCTTGGGGGGTTTGGTTGCTTTTTGGATTCCCACCCCCCCATTTCCGATGGGTCTTGGGGGGTTTGGTTGCTTTTTAGTCCCCCCCTCCCCATTTCCGATCTTGCACGATCTGCTTGATTGCTTTTTGCTTTGTCTTGTTTGCATTTGCAATGGGTCTTGCATGGTTGATTGGTTTTTGGTTTGTTTTCTTTGCATTAGGTCTTGCACGCTTGATTGCTTTTTGCTTTGTCTTGTTTGCATTTGCAATGGGTCTTGCACGGTTGATTGGTTTTTGGTTTGTTTTCTTTGCATTAGGTCTTCCACGCTTGATTGCTTTTTGCCTTCTCTTGTTTGCATTTGCAATGGGTCTTGCATGGTTGATTGCTTTTCTCCCAACCCCCCTTCGGCTGGAAGGGATTAATCACATTTCCGACCGGTCTTGCAGTGATTTTTTTTTTTTGGTGATTTTTTTCTTCGGCCGGAAGGGATTAATTGCATTTCAATGCATTCCAATGGGAAATGGTGCTTCGACTTACGACCATCTTCCTGAACCAATTAAATTCGTAAGTCGAGGCACCACTGTAGCACTGCACTGACAAGACGCAGTAAGCATTTGAAGTAGTGCTATATCGGTTTTAAAATACAGTTTACAAATTGCATTGCAATTGTAGTCCTTACAAGTGTGAACAGAAGGCAGGCAGAACAAGCTGAGTCCACTCTCACACCACTTCCCACCCTGTTCATCATCAGTGATGCGATCCAGGAACTTCCAGCAGTGGCCCTAAGGGACCTATACAGAAGATGACACAAGCCAAAAGTTAAGAAAAAATAAAGCAAGTGAAAGCACTATAAAAACCCCCACAGGCCTTCTCAGCAGAACAAAATATATCACATGCTCATGCCAAAAGATTAGATCTACTCACAAGTAGTGCTAATGCCATGTAGTCAAGGGAATAAATACTGAAAGAAGCAGATAAAGGTTGGACAAATACTCATCTAGTCACTCCCTAAGTGAGTGGCATGACTCTTTTTGGTGGAAGTACTGCAAAATTTAACCTCTGTGCAGCTGTCACAGCTAGCATCTGACAATAGTGATGCACAGGAGTGCACCTCCAATATTGTGCAACCAGTCAAAACAACATTCCATAAGCCATTTCTGATAGGAGAGGGAAGTCCAACCCAAAAAGCATAACTTCTGAATGGTCTCTAGAACCAGGACCCGATTTTGCAAAGTAATTGTAGACAGTATGTGCTTTTGTTGTTTAGTCGTTAAGTCGCGTCCGACTCTTCGTGACCCCATGGACCAGAGCACGCCAGGCCCTCCTGTCTTCAGTATGTGCTTACTGTGTGCCAAATTTAGAGAAGGTTGGGCACATCCTTTTAAAGATCTAATTTCTAATTTATAAAAACATTCCTACCTGCCATTAAAATGTTTTGCTACCATTTTTGTTAGACTGCAGTGACTTCAGTGTTTATTTTTCTAATGTCTACCACTGCTTCCTCAAAAGGAAATGATTTCTGCTACAAGCCCTTTTAAAAATATGCTTGATCTGCCCTGTCACGTAAGCCCTAAAGATGCTTATTTTACATGGCAAAAAGGTTCATAAGGTCTGGCCAGACATGTTTTCTGAAGTATTCCATAGCCATTGCCCAAACATTTTATTTTATTTATTTATTTATTTATTTATTTCATTTATATCCCGCCTATCTGGTCAATTATGACCACTCTAGGCGGCTTACAACATACACTAAAAACAATAAACAAAAACATACACATAACATTTTGCCACTATTGCCAGTAATGAGTCTCACTGAGGTGAATGAGGCTTACTTTTGAGCAAGAAAGTAGATTGGGAGGGACTTTAGCTTTAACACACACACACACACAAACGGTGACCATGGGGTGGAGAGATGGACAAAGTGATGGAAAGAAAGAGATGAGTTAAAGAAAGAGAGAGGTGCCTTGAGGACACACAGAGACACATACAGACACTACAGAGAGTGAGTGAGTGAGTGAGTGAGTGAGAGAGAGAGAGAGAGAGAGAGATGTGGGCTAGAAAATTTTCAGTGGTTCTCAAACTGGGGTCCCCAGATGTTCTTGGACTGCAACTCCCAGAATTCCTGGCCAGCACAGCAAGTGGTGAAGGCCTCTGGGAATTGCAGTCCAAGAACATATGGGGACCCCAGTTTGAGAACCACTGCACTAGATGATGCTACCATTAAATATATTTGCAGCTGCTTGACAGGCCCTACCAAGAGTGCTTGCCTTATTATTCTGGAGAGAAACTAGTTAATGTCGCAGAATTTTGTCCTAAATCTGGTATTGTTCAACATTTTGATAAATGACTTGGATGAGGATCTGGAGGGGATACTCCTTAAATTTGTAGATGACACTAAATTGTAAGTGATGGTTTAGAACCTTTTCCAAATCCCGGACTGGTTGGGGGGGGTCTGTGCACGGGGTGGTGGGACACCCCCTGTGCTTGCAGGTGGGCGGGGTGCACTTGCAGGTGGGCAGGGCACGCTCACACGCATGTGTGGATGGGTGGGGTGTGCTTGTGGGTGGGCAGGGCGCACTCGCACACATGTGTGGATGGGTGGGGTCTGCTCATGGGTGGGTGGAGTGCGTTAGCACGCATGTGCGGGTGGGCGGGGTGCGCTCGTGTGCACGGGTGGGTGGGACATGCTCACGGGTGGGTGGGGCACGCTTGCGCGCATGCGCAGATGGGTAGGGCACCCGTGTGTGCGTGTGGGTGGGCTGTGTGAACATGTGAGCGTGCATGGGGGGGAGTGTGTGTAGGGGAGTGGGAGATCTGTCTCCATGGCCCGGTCCTGCCAAGGCTATGTCCTGCTACCGGGCCACGGACCGGGGGTTGGGGACCCCTGGTTTAGAAGATATAATCAGGATTCAGGAAGACCTCAATAGGCCCAGAGAACTGGGCCAGCAGGGAAAAGTTCTAAATTGAGCTTTAGAAGGGAAGAATTATAGATTTAGGCAGGAAAAATCAAATGCACAAATATAGGATGGGAGCCAGTTGGCTTGACAGTAGTATAAGTGATAAAGAATCTAGGGATATTCATACAAGCTAAACATGAGTCAGTGGTGTGATGCATCAGGCAAATAACAGACAAAATAAAACAAACAATAACAACAACAAAATCATAACATAATATTCCACTAAATCAATAAAAGTATAGTGTCCAAATCAAGGGAAGTAATAATACCGCTCTGTTCTTCATTGTTCAAGCTCTCGCTGGAATACTGTGACCAGATCTGGGCACCACAGTTTCAGAAGGACATTGAGGAGTTGGAGTATGTTCAGATGAGGGCAACCAACATGACAAAGGCTTTGGAAATCAAGCCCTACAAGAAATGTTTGAGGAAGCTGGGCATACTTAGTTTTGTGAACAGAAGACTGAGAGGTGATATTTGAAGGGCTGTACCATTGAAGATTCCTGCCAACCTAGCAGTTCGAAAGCATGTAAAAATGCGAGTAGATAAATAGGTACCACCTTGGTTGGAAGGTAACGGCGTTCCGTGTCTAGTCGCGCTGGCCACGTGACCACGGAAACTGTCTATGGACAAACGCTGGCTCTATGGCTTGGAGACGGGGATGAGCACCGCGCCGTAGAGTCGGACACGACTGGACTAAATGTCAAGGGAAACCTTTACCTTTACCTTACCATGGAAGATGGAGAGACATTGTTTTCTGCCGCTCCCAAGAGTAGGGTCCAAAGTAGAGATGGGGACGAATATAAAAACGGATTGGCTTTTTTGACGAAAATAGCCGATTCATTAAATATTTGTCTCTTCATATTTGTGGTTTCCAGAGACCTCCATAAATATGAAGGGACGAATATTTACCCATTTTTATTTGTCCTTCGTATTAAAAAAAACCCACACTCATTCTGCCTACCGGCCACCGATCACCTGATTGGCGGCCGATAGGCAGACACCCCCCCACAGCCACCCACCTCCACAGTCTACCCCACCCCTTCCTCTCCCTACCATAGCCCTCCCCACCCCCACTGACACCCACTTACTTTAATTGCTGCTGCCGCCAAGGTCTTCATCTGGCCTCCCAGTCAGAGCATGTAAAAAGGGAGACTGGCTGCCCTTTGCAAAGATGGCGGCTGCGGTTTCATTTAGGGTAGGGAATCTGCAGCTGCCATCTTTGCAAAGGGCAGCCTGGATTCCCTTAAGGCAGGCTAAGGCGGCGGCACAGTGGTGGCAGCGGGGGGGGGGGCAGTGGCAGCGGGGGTGTTTTTTAAAATAATAACCCCCCACGAATTGACGCATAACTTCGTTATTCATTGCTTCATGGGGGCAACGTCGTGCTTCGTGAGTCGTCAACTTTTGATGACTCACGAAGCGGGACGACTCGCCAAAATGGTGAATCGTCCCCATCTCTAGTCCAAAGTACAGTGGACCCTCGACTTACAGAATTAATCCGTATTGGAACAGTGGCCGCAGGTCGAAAAGTCTGTAGGTCGAGGGTCCATTTCCCATAGGAATGCATTGAAAACCTATTAATCCGTTCCGGCAGAAGGAAAAAATACCCCCCTCCAAAAAAAATTAAAATAACAACAACAGTGGAGCAAGTCCCACGCTGGGACTGCCAAAAAAATAAATAAATAAAAAAAATCACCAAAAAAAACAACAACACAGAAACATACCCCCCAGCCCAAATCTACCCTCCAAAACCCACCCAGAACTTCTTTTTAAAAAGAAAAAACAGCAGCACCTTACCAGTCTGAAGCCTCCGAAGCCTCCCGCGCTTGCAAAGCCGTGCTCACTCGCGAGTAGACCCGCGCCTTTGGTGGCGCTTACTCGCGAGTAGACCCGCGCCTTCGGGTTCAAAGGTTCTCATCAGTTGAGAGAGCAGGAGCTCTCTCAACTGTGACACACCCTGTATACAGTAATGGCCGACAGACCTACAGCACAAAGCAGCAGCCTCGGCGCCACCTATAGTTAGAAAGTTGAATTGCCCGCCTTTCCCCCCCTGCCTATTTCTGTTCTTATGTCGATTCTCCGGCCGGAAGTCGAAGTGACATTTTGCGGCTGGAGAAGTCCGTAACTCGAAAAGTCCATAAGTGGAGCCGTGTGTAATTCGAGGGTACACTGTAATGGATTTAAAGAAAGGAGAACTCAACATAGCATTAGGCGAAACTTCCTAACAGTGAGAATTGTTCATGAACAGAAAGTACTGCCTCATAGGGAGGTAAATTCTCCAACATTGGAAGGGTTTAACCAGAGGTTGGATCACCATCTGTCAGGGATGTTTTCAGTAAAGATTTCCTGCTTTGGCAGGGGGCTGGATAAGATTACCCCTGTGGTCTCTCAAACAATCCCTTATGAATTTCCTTTGCCCGTGTTGATCCTTGTCCTTTCAGCTTTCTTTGCATTAATAAAGTAAAACACAATCTGCCCAATACTCTTACTATACTGTCTCCCTTAATTTTAGATGGGACTTATGGATTAGGACTGTTTGTCCAGAGAAGATGGACAATCAGAGTGGACAGAAAGGCAACCATGAGCTGGGCTAGCAAGCCAGGGAGCCAGGGAGTTTCATGGAGTAAACAGGGCAGTCACCTGATAGGCTGATCTTTGTTCAAAACACAGGTTGCTCATTCAGGTTGAAAGACCACACCAGAGTATCCACATCTGGGTGACCCCCTTCAATCAGTGAGCTGCAGTACATCTGAGGAGACATACTGGTGGCACAGTGTGGAAAACTTATTATTGTTGACTGCTCTCAGAATCCCCTAACCAGCATGATTGTAATAGATGGGAACTGCTGACAGTTGCAGTCCCCAGATTATTTCCCCCCATTCTGATTGGTTTATGTTTGAAAACAACAGAGAACAACAGATTGAAAAGCCGGACATATTACGCAGCCTCGGTTAAGCAGCAAACTGCTTTCTCTGCCCATGGAAATCAAGGTGTATTGTTCCCAAAGGCAACTCAGGTATTTTGGCAGGTGAGGCAGGAAATCATAGAAGGGCCCTTATCATCACAGTAGTATACAATAAGAATAAATGAACTAACGAATACTTTGCTTCCATTCCAGGGCACCAAACACCTGCTGACTGAAGCAGCTGGTGCCCTATACTCCACCGGAGGGCTGGCATGGTATGGAGAGAACAAAGAGCTTGGATCTCGTTGCCAAATCCCATCGTTTAAGGCCCATGGTGACTCATGTTTTACTGAGCCTATAAAAGTTCCATTCAAATGAATGATGTCTGTGCCTGATGGGTTTCTGTCAATGTTATAAGCTAAATGTGAGTTAGTTATGTTCCCTAAAGTCATATTTTGCAGATCTTGATATCATTCTCTTTATTAAAATCTAATATACCGAATCTGCCACATTAATTCTATTTAAAAAAAGCTATTACATTTGTCTGCCAAAATTCCTATTTGCCAGGTGAAGACAGAATATTTTAGATGACAGAACAATGACTATTTACAAGCAAGAGACAATTATTTCTTTCTATGTTTATTAATTGATATTTGTATCTGAAATAATTGTGTTCCTTAATGTGCTGCTTTATTTCTGATAAAATTGCAGTTCTTTAAAAAATAGAAATATGTTGGTCCTATTATATTTGAACTTTATGTTTTTGAAATTTGAGAGGTACTTTTAAGCCAAAGAAAGATGTTTCACTGATGAAGGAAGAGTGAACCCTATTTACACGTTTTTTTTGTTTTGGCTGAAATGGAAGAAAACAAGTTTATAAGAGGTTTTGAATTGGTTTCAAAGAAATTTGGCTCTACAATGTAGATCCAGTTCTGTGTGGATTCTGTACCAAAATATGATTTTAATATCTCCTATCCTGGTGCATGAGGGTTAGTTTTTATTGTTTCATTTCTTTATTGCAAGGGACAGGAGATGTGCTGGAGAGATTTTCCTGCTTCCTGTGCCAAAAGAATTTGGTTGGCACTGGTTACTATGTGCCTTGACTTAAGTGTGTGAAAGGTTGCCATTTGCTACTCTAGCTCAAGCGGCAAAATGTCTTGGGGCGGCCCTGCCAAAAATCTGGTAAGCCTACTGGAAATAAGTCTAAAACCATTTCACATGTGTGGTTGTATTTCTTAACTTCTGCTCAGCAATTTACTTGATGTCCAATAGTGGGTGACAAATGGGATTTGTTGCTACTGTAATCACACCTTTCTCAGTAGTGAAGAGTGACTTTTTTTTTTTTTTGCAGAGGAGAGATTCCTGCACATGTATGTGCTCTTCACATGATTAAGAACCAGGGTTCTCCAAGGTTCTTGCTTATCTGAGGAACCTACACTTGAGCAGGAACCTGTTCCCTGCAGATACATCACTCTCCTTATGGAGAGAGGAGGGGCAAGATGCTTCTTTCTAAACAGGTTGGAAAGAACTGTCATTAACAACCGAATTGGGCTATTGTTCATCTCCCATGTAAGGTCTTGCAACACCAGCATATTTCTTTTAACATGGCTGAGCAATCAGACTTGCAAATGAAATCTGTCTTTACCTCTCAGTAGCCAGTCACAAAACTAAAGAAGAACATTGGTGAAAAATAGGAAATGAGAAAAGCCTGTCCTGGGGCGCACTGATGTCTTTCATCACCTGAAGAATTGCACTTCTAATGATATGCCCATTCTATCATCTAGTTTGATCTTAAATAATTTAATCAAAGGATATTGTTTTTCTTTCAACCCACATCTTACCCTGTGGTAGCTTTAGTAATTAACAGTAAAATCTGAACTCCATCAGATGGCTGTAAAAGAGGGATTCAGATATGGCAAAAGAGCCTCTCTGCAGTAGACGGGTGCTTCCCCCAGCAGGAGGGGCATCCTTGCTCTTGTGCCCTCTCACACTTCTTTAGAAACCTCCATGGGTGTCACCAGTGCTTTTTTTTGTTTTGTTTTTTTTGGCCAGTATAGGGTATTCCATAGGCATGATGGCATGGTTTTGAATCTGCCTGATCCAAAGCCTATCCATTAGAGATGTGTCATTTGTTTGTGCTTTTTTGAGTCCAACTCCCAGAATTCTCCAAGAACTTCCAAAGAACTACCACTGTACCCACACCTACAGATTACAGTGGTAGAGTGGTAGTTCTTTGGGAGGCATCCCCTACAGAGCCTACCCATTCCTTGGAAGCATTGTGGCAACTTCCTTTCTTGTACTTTCCCAAAAGGAAGCAAAGCCAGAGCTAGTGCAGCCTTTGAGCTAGGCCTTGGTCTATGTGAGCAAAATATTGGTGTCTGTAGGTAAAACTCCCAGAATTTTGCTTGGGGAATTCTTGAAGAACCCTGAGAGTTGGAGTAAAACAAAACAAAACAAACAAACAAACAAACAAACAAAAAACACCCAACAACATCAAAATCAAATAGCACACTCCATTTCCCCCAAAGTCCAGGACTGGCCCTTCAGCTGTATTAGTGGGCTAAAAATTGCTGTTTTTCTCACCCAACTACCCAGCTGTGCTGTTAAATTTGAGAAGAAGTTTCTGTGGATGGAAAAGCATAGAAATTTCCTCTTACCCACAACTCCCACACTGATTGGTGTGAATGACTGGGTTTAATCAATGGCAGATGAATCATTGTTTTGCTTTCTCATCCCAATTAGTGTGTTGCTCTGCCTGGTTGCAATCCTATATCTACTTAACCTACCAGGAGTGAGCCATACACCTTACTCCCTCTCAATGGGTCTTACACATGAATAGACATATGTAGGACTGTGCTTTCCTTAAATGTTTGCCGCTTTGTATATGTGACTTATTTAGAGACAACATGTCACTCTAAACTCTCCTGATTGAAAAACTGCTTTCTGATTACAGTGCATTAAAAAAAAAAATCAAGCAATCCGAGTCCCATACTTTCCTCACTGTTTTGGTCAATCTTTTCCATTAAGAACCATCAGCCCTGACGATCTGTTGACTGTTGTCATTTCACTGAAGCTGTTAAACATTTAAGACTGCATGCTCCATTACAAATAATGTTAATGAGGTGGGCATGCATATAAACATATTAGGTTTTCCACTCAAAGTTTATTGACAAATTAAGCTGAGGCAGTTACTTAAAAGAAAAATCATAAATGCTCACTCAGATACAAATTAGAATTATATACTGGACCAATCTCTCTTGAACATGAGAAGATTCCTCAGTCAGCAATTTCCCTCTCTCTTTTCAATTATACCTACCCTCCCACCCCACTAGACACATACTCATACACCCATCTATCTATCTACCTAATTACACTACATTTGTGTATACTCAGTGCTTGCCGAGGGAAAAGCAGGATCATACCTGTAAAATGTATATAGATTTACAAACCCTTTCACATGTTAAGCTGAACATGAGTGTAGTGGCTGTGGCCAATACACAAATCAACCTCCCCTTTTCATGTTGTACATACACTGACTACAGCAGTGAAATGCTCTGTGCTTTAAAGATCATTCAAATATGCCATTTTATAAACATTATAATACAACAATAGTTGTGTGCTGTCACATTGATTCCAATTTATGGCAATAAATTCCAGGGTTTTCTAGGTATGGAGTATCCTGAAGTGGTTTATCATTCCCTTTTTCTGGGGGCAGTCTGCAGCTGTGCAGCTTGCCCAAGGCTTCACACCCTGGCTCTTCTCCCAAGAGGCACAGTGGAAAATCAAACTCCCAACCTCTGACTCTGCAACCAGATGCCGAACTCAATGAGCTATCCAGACAAATGTATAGTATGGCAAAAGTGGGATAACGAATATAAGCCAAAATCCAATAAACCTCTTTTGGTGCAGCTGAAGATTTGGGTTCACCTATGTCCATATTTCCTTATGTGGTTTTCCTCCATTTTTAAGATCTTTGAGGGAAGCTCTTCTTTCAGTTTCACTCAAATAGAGAGCCTTTCCTGTAGCTTCTTCTAGACCAGGGAACTCACTTCCAAGTAAGCTCAAGTTGGCCCCCTCCTTGTTGCCCTTCCTCCAGCATGCAAGCTTTTGGCAATTCGGTGGGCCACTGAGGAAGGAGCTTTTCACAAGAGATGCTGTGATTTTTCTTTCTTTCAGTTGTCTTTTAAACTGTATTAAAATGTTTTGAGTCGTTATAGTATGTTTAATTGGATCTTAATATTGGGTAAAACCCTGTTGTTTAATTTTATGTAATTTGGATTGGGTGCCAGAAACATTTAATTTAAGACCATGGAAAGTTGCCTCTTCCTCCTTTCAGGTTCTGAGGTTCTCTACGGCTCCCTTTTGCCCTGAACAAGCCTTTGTGAGCCTCAGGATGTTGGGAGGGGAGCCTTTAATAGTTAAACACACACACACACACACACACACACAGAGAGAGAGAGAGAGAGAGAGAGAGAGAGAGAGAGAGAGAGAGAGAGAGTTTGCTGCCATTGGGATTCAGACTGCCAGTCATGATCTGGGAGCAATTTTTGGCTCTTAAAAGCTTCCTTCCTTCACCATCCCAAGCCTACTAAAGCCTTCCTCGGGGTAAAAAAGAAGCCTAGGAAGCCTTGGAACCTGAAAAGGCGGATAGAAACTTTCCATGAGTTTAAGTTCAATGCTTCTGGCATCCAATCCAGTGGTGCAAAGTTACACCAATAGGATTTTCCCCATTACATATTTTTATGTTTTTAGCTGTACCTGTTTTTGAAACATTTTGGAAGCCACCACATATCCCTGAACTGGAAAAAAGACGAGATACTGAAACAGGTATTAGATGCTAAATAAACACAGGTAATGCTCACAGATTTTTTTTTAAAAAAATTCTTAAAGAACAGACTATCTCAGCCATATCACGATTTGTTTTTGAAAGCTTCTTGCAGTGCAATGGTGTACATATCTATTGAGCAATAAGTTCAACCGAGTTCAACAGGACTTTCTCTTGGGTAAGTTGGTATAGACATTTACCCTCTGTGAAGTAACTTGCTGTATGGCATGATGAACATTTTCTTCCACAAGGATAAAAAACACACCTTGTTGGGTATTTAAGACTAGTTATATGGTGGGATCTTGGCCATGGTATTATACAGAAATATTAACAAACCTGCAAACGTGTTTTCAGAATAAACAAAAATGCACTGTCATCTGTTTGTGTTGTCTCTACAGCATCATGGCTGCAATACTCTATGGGAAAGATGCCAAATACTATGATCGGTAGATAACAGAATTTATCCTCTGCACTTCCCCCTGAAGTTCACCACTGTGGTACCTGTGATGACATAAAGGTATGCTTCTGGTTTTAAGGCAATTTTACATACAGAAGTCTTTCATCATTTGATGGACCACTGCTTCTGAAACACACAATAGAATATGCACTGTATGCGGGATATGAAAAAAAGGTTTGGGTTCAACAATTTGAAGTGGAAAAGAAGCACATGAAAAACACAAGAATAAAACTTAGAACATTGCAAGATTTAAAAGAGAGAGGTGGTTTAGGACTGTCGAATTGGCTATTATATTATAAGGCATGTGCTATGGTCTGGATAAAAGAATGGATAACATTAGAAAATCAAAGACTGTTGAAATTGGAAGGTCATGATTTAAAAATGGGTTGGCATGCATATGTGTGGTATGGAAAATTCAAAGAACAGACACATTTCTCAGAACATATTGTGATGAACATATTGTGTGTTGTGTCTAGTATGGCAAAAATTTCAAATGCAAACTTAGAAGAAAATTCCAATATGGGTAGCACCAATAGAGGCATTGCCCTCCCAACCCTGGAATAAAGACGCGAGACAAATAATATGGGTTAAACACGGGCCACACTTTATTGATTTAAATTCAGATTCAAATTTGCCATCCTTTGGCAAAAAGGAGGGGGCCTGCTGTAGTGCAGAAAAAGGTAAATGTCAGAGGTATCCAAATACCCCTTGATCAACAAATAGGTGAGTCCCCGGCCCCAGGTTCCAGCGGTCTTAAAGACAGCAGGAACCCGGCTGGCCGCTAATAAACACCCCCAGACCTCAAGCCATCTTCAGTTGATGACTGTTGGTTCGGAAGTGGCCCAGCGCATCTTCCCGCCACAGGCACTGTAATCGCACGATCCGCAGTGCCGGGAGGTTGGATGCGCTGTTGGCTTACCTGATATTACAGTGGGACACACCGGAAAATACCTGTTTTTTCTGCACTACCTGCCACAGCATAGGGACTAGCATAGCTAAGTCCCATGCCTGCCAATGAGCTGCTCAAGCTCAATAAGCAGGCCCCCCTAGATGTCTTCCAAGAAGACATCCAAACCCAAATCGGAAATATGTACTCCATCCTTCCGAAAAATTCAGGCCTATCCAATCGGATCCTCTGGTATCCAATCCGATCCAAGGCCACTGCAGACCTCGCGGTTAACACCACTGTGTGCCGTGTTAACGTTGAGTAAAAAACCTACCGTCTTTTCAGGCTAAACAAGGTATGATTGTGTACCACCGGATACGCATGGCCGTGTTCGTGGTCTTCAACCATTTCAGGTCGCGTATAATGTTCAGGATCGGCGCCTTTCCATGATGCCTGTCCAAATTGCAGCCGCCAAGGTGTACCACCAATATATCCAGTGAAAACTGGCCAAGGGCCTCCACCCTGCAAAGCTGGCTCCACAGCATGCCGAGCAGCCCTTTCCCTGCGACGTGTGCTCTGGCTCCAAGATCCAGGTCGCTCCCCCATGGGGACGCAGTCGCATAACGTTCTGCCCAGTATACATAGCTGTGGCCAATAATGACAATGTGCCTCCGTCTCACTGACCCTATGGGACCTGTGAAGACATAACGAGACTAGGCCCCTGCCTACACGTTAGGTAGTGTTCTTATATATCTGCAGTAATTGGATGACGATCACCGGCCTAGACGCTTGATCTCTTCTGGGCTGTGACCCAGGGCTGCCACCGTGGAGGCTGCACCGATTCTGAATGAATGTGTGCCAAAGCTCGTGCCCTGTGTATCCACTATGTCTAATGCTAAGTCAGTTAATTTCCAGCACTGATATTTCGTCAAAGGTGACTTATCAGTATGTTGACAGAAATAACCGGGGACTTGTCCTCTAACCTTTAAATATGGCTGTGCGGCTTTCACAGGGCAGATGCTGCTTATGCTTCACTGCCCTAAGGTGATTTGTGAACCCTTGCCTAGCTGATCGGCCTTGGATCACCGAATAAGAATTTGCACCTTCCCCTCTTCCACCTTAACGTCCTGCCGTTGCAGGGCTAGCCTAGATTCATCATTTTCCCCCGATGCAACCACTTTGCTAATTCTAGGAGCCCCAGCGAACGCCAATGACGCCGTTTCGAATAGGACTGTTTCATATTTGTCCTTGCATAAGAGTGCCCACTGTTTGCAAATGCGCTCTAAAAACAGAGGTGATATGGAGCCCTGGTATCTTGTACTCTATCCCTCTCTTTGGACCGTCCATTTATCGTTTCCCTTATACGGTAATCCCTTGAGTGATCTCTAAAGCCATTCAATTTTTTTTTAAATTAAAGGCCAGTGCTGACAGCCTTCCCTGAATATTTCCAAGTGCCAGTCCCTTTCTGTTTTAATGTACCATAAAGTGTTGTAAATGTTCAACCAGTGCCGGCCAAACCGGCTCCAAGTGGACCATTTTCTAAGTTCCTGGAACTCTCTCCTCACGGCCAAATAACCCTTCCCCATCCTCGGTGCAAGGGCCAAACCTATCGTTCCTGATGCGTCTTCGTGCCAATTTACCAGACCTCTGGGGGCAGAAGTTCCGGGAACTCCCTGGCCCCGAGGTCTAGCTCCGTGAACAGCTCGATCTGTTGGCGCGACGATGCATTGGCTATCCAATTTCCTAGACTTGGTACATGTCAGGCATGCACTAGTATGTTAAACTGCAGTGCCCGAATGTGAATGCCATAACCAATGTCATAACCCGTTCTGAATGTGACGTAAGGTTGTTTACTTGCTTCATAGTGCTGTGCACATTTACTCGGTAAAGGTAAAGGTAAAGGTTCCCCTTGACATTTAGTCCAGTCGTGTCTGACTCTAGGGCGTGGTGCTCATCCCCATTTCCAAGCCATAGAGCCAGCGTTTGTCCGAAGACAGTTTCCGTGGTCACGTGGCCAGCGCAACTAGACACGGAACGCCGTTACCTTCCCACCGAGGTGGTACCTATTTATCTACTTGCATTTGCATGCTTTCTAACTGCTAGGTTGGCAGGAGCTGGGACAAGCGACGGGAGCTCACTCCGTCGCGTGGATTCGATCTTACGACTGCTGGTCTTCTGACCCTGCAGCACAGAGGCTTCTGCGGTTTAACCCACAGCGCCACCACGTCCCTCATTTACTTGGTAATGGTTGCCAATATCTCCCATATGGGAAGTGTGACATGGCTTGTGCCCAATTTAGGTTTGATTGGAAATGTATTCAAAGAAAAGTTGAATATTTTGGGTGGAAGAAGCTTAAATTTGGATTTATATGCTTTGGGTAATAAACAGAGTCAGGATGCTTGTCCTTTGTATGAGTATAAAAGATTAGCGTGGTAGTATGATCCTTGTTTCCACTTACCGGTTCACAAAGATTTGATTTTAGCTTAAAATATATGTATTTTATGTTGCTTCTACATGATTGGTCCAGGAAATTATGTTAAATGATTGAGATGAGCCCAAGTGCGGGATTCCCAAAAGAATGCTTGCCGCTGTCTACATTTCTCATCTGATCTAGAGAGTCACCCTGAGCAGTAATATGTGTGCTCTCGTTCCTTCCTCTTTCCTGCTTTTATTTTTTTTGTCAAAGGTAAATAATATTCTGGTTGGTTGGTTTGACAGGTAACATTCTTTTGGTGCAAGAAAAAACTTAAGTTTCATTGGCAGTAATTACAGAGCAAGGCTAATTTTGTACACAAGGCTAGCAGGGCAATAAACTGACTTTGCTATGAAAGTGGGTGCGTTGTTGTCAGTTGGGAGTTCACAGTGACGCTACTGCGCTTGGAGCACACAGTAATCATGGTGAAGTGCAAGAGTTTTGGATAACTGTTCCTTAGAGAGAGAAAATTATAGTATAGCTAATTTACCTTGTTAAAAGGCTTCTTCCCCGTGATGGAGAAGGAGATGACAACTTCATACTGAAATATTCCAGAGAATGTTTCCAAGCTGGGACCACCTGAACAAGGTCTTCAGTGAAACTGGTAAAAGACAAAGGAGATATTTTAACATCATGCTGTTAGTTTGTGAAATTGTCTGATATGATGACTATTTAGTTGTCCGTTTAGAAAGGGCACAGCCCTCCTTACATATAGTATTGGATTGTAACTTTTAACTCGATGTGCAGCGCGTGTACAGCCTACCTAAAAGGGAAATCTTAGAAACATTTAAAAGTATTTCTTCTTAACATTCTCTCCTTTCAGATTCTGACACCATCATGGGCTGATCTGACTTTCGCAGCAATAGCTTTAATCAGTGATATTGTATTGTACCCAAGCCATCCTCTCAGCTTCATCAGCCATTAAGTTCTTCTCTTTCCAACAACTTATTTCCCCACTTATTTTACTGTGAATGATCAGCTGTAACACTCTGTACTTTTAGTTTCTAATTAAGTGGGTTACATACTCTGCACTATGTGTTTTGTGATTACTTGTTGTTTATCCATTTCATTTAAAATGTTGGTACTCCTATATTAAAAGCTTTGGTTTTAGTGAATTACGCCCACTTAATGTAGCTATGACCTGCCCGCTAACCCTTACAATATGTGAAGCTTATTCTTTTTATATGGATTGGGCTGGAGTGCACCTAATTCTAAAACCTGTAAATCACAACATAACAGTGCTGTAATGAAAGAAAAACAGAATTAAAGCAACCCTTCAGTTTAAAATAGAACGTGACGATTCTTGGTGTTAAAACCATTTTCATTCCCATTTTAAAAACCCATGAATCTATTTTATGTTGGAAGATTATATAACTGGGGAATCTTCATTGAATAGGCTATTGATCCTACACCACATTGCTGCACCTCAATTATAGAGGTAGATAGGTAGATTTTAGTGTACAAGAAATGATTGGAGGATGAAGGATTCCTTCAGACAGGCAGATTCCTTAATTTCTGTTTTATTTTATTTATTTTTTTAATGCACATTTTCTTAATTTAAGCAGTAAGCAACATTCCACGTAGTTCCCTTAGAAGTGGAGGAGGATGAATGTAGAAGTAGTGCAAAAGGAAGGCTAGTGACTATTGCCCTTTGATTATGTGCAATCAGTATGACCTGGGTTCCTTAATTAGCGCCCTTCAGTCGCGTCCCAATCCATTTGGCACCAGAATAGGGAGGGTCCTGTCTATTCACCAAATGTGAGACCCTATTTGATCAATTCCCAATCAATTCACTATCTAATTACTTGATTATCCTAACCGATTGCTGTCCTTATTAAAATTAATTATTAATTTAAAATGAATCAAACAGCTTTTATTCGTAGTTTATTAAATGAAATAATTAATTTAAACGACAGTGCTCGCTGATTATCAATTAATTAATATTAATAACAAATTAATTTATTATGATGGACAATAAATTATTAACTACTTATTTAATATATTAGCTATTTATTAATTCACCTCTCCTTTTTTATCAATAATAGTATTAGTATTTAATGTATTAATTACTTTAATTCCAATTTATTATTACTTTCTTTATTCTATTTTATTTATTTATTTATTTATTTATTTATTTATTTATTTATTTATTTATTTATTTATTTTAATATATATTGCCAGACCCTACAGTATGGGCCTAGTCGTCACTTTGGTCCGGGAGCCTATTTGCAAGGCCGCTAAAAATGATGAGAAACAGCGGGGGGGGGGGGAAGCATTTGAATAGAAACCGTGAAGGCCTGGGAATCGCACCACCCATTCCCGACGAAACGTAATCCAAAAAGGGGGGGCGTGCCAATTATCCACCGCCCGAACCAACCGCTCATACCGGGACCCCGAGCCTACAACTCTATATTCTATATTATTTTTAAGTATTATCACTTAAAATTGTCCTCTTTTTTTTTAAAAAAAAATCCCCCTTCACGCCTGAGCACGGCTGACGCAAGCCGCGCCGCCGCTGTCGCCCCTCTCACGCTTCCCAATCGATTTGCAATCACCGTTACTTTAAAAAACAAAATTTTAGCAATCCGTATTAAGAACCAAAATATTTAAATAACAGAACCCTGGGGGGGAGCCAATGCTACCCTCCCATCCTTCAAGGAACACTCGATCCTCTTGGTGTTGCAGTTAGAATAGCAGCCAACAACGAATCTCTCCTTCTCGCTCGGAGCCCGAAAAAGAAGAGAGTGGTGCAAGGGGGGAACGCTCCTTAAATAACCTGGCGTTCCCTCCCTCCTCCTTGTAGCTCTCTTGAGGCTAGCTAGTCTCGTGCTATCTGGGGTGTAGGGCAAAGTGGCTGCAGCATTTACATTGAAAGTATTGAATCAGAAGGGAGCTTTACTCACGTATAAAGACTTGTTAACTAAAGATCAAAATATGAAAGACAAACAAGACCTAGAGAAACTGGGACTAGCTACAGATTGGTGGTCAATGCTGAAACTAGAATCAAGATATAAAAAGGACAAAAACATGGGCTTTTTTGAGGGGAAAGTTCAGGTGGAAGAACTATGGATTTACACTAAAGAGAAAATAATCAAAAAAATGTTTACATATCTATTAGAGTATGATCAAGAGGATGACAGGGTGAAGGAGGTGATGGTCAAATGGGCACAGAACTTTGGATATAATATTGATATTGATGAATGGACAAAAATGTGGAAAGATAACTATAAAATGATTAAGCTAGTTAATGTTAGAGAAAACATCCTTAAAATGTTTCATAGATGGCATTTTACTCCGGTAAGATTGGCAAAAATGTCAGAAGGGATCAGTAATGTTTGTTGGAAATATTTTTTAAAAAATCCAGGGACTTATTATCATGTATGGTGGTTAAGATCATGGCCACTGGTCCCATCACCTCCTGGCAAATAGAGGGGGAAGATATGGAGGCAGTGACAGATTGTACTTTCTTGGGCTCCATGATAATTGCAGATGGTGACAGCAGCCACGAAATTAAAAGACACCTGCTTCTTGGGAGGAAAGCGATGAGAAAACCTAGACAGCATCTTAAAAAGCAGAGACATCACCTCACCGACAAAGGTCCGCATAGTCAAAGCTATGGTTTTTCCAGTAGCGATGTATGGAAGTGAGAGCTGGACCATAAAGAAGGCTGACTGCCAAAGAATTGATGCTTTTGAACTGTGGTGCTGGAGGAGACTCTTGAGAGTCCCCTGGACTGCAAAGAGAACAAACCTATCCAATTTGAAGGAAATCAACCCTGAGTGCTCACTGGAAGGATGGATCCTGAAGCTGAGGCTCCAATACTTTGGCCATCTCATGAGAAGAGAAGACTCCCTGGAAAAGACCCTGATGTTGGGAAAGTGTGAAGGCAAGAGGAGAAGGGGACGACAGAGGACGAGATGGTTGGACCGTGTCACTGAAGCTACCAACATGAATTTGACCGAACTCCGGGAGGCAGTGGAAGACAGGAGGGCCTGGCGTGCTCTGGTCCATGGGGTCACGAAGAGTCGGACACGACTTAATGACTAAACAACAAATGGTGGTTATGCAAAAAAGCAAAAAAAAAAAAAATGGTTGCAGGTTTGGGAAATGTCACAAGAGATTGTTCAGCAAAAATTAAGTTTTAAACCTGAAATATTATTATTGAATATAATGCCAGAAATTATTGATAAGAAAATAAAATATAGTCTACTGTATATATTTACTGCAGCTAGGTTACTCTGGGCTCAAAAATGGAAGAATGGAGAAACACCAATGATGGATGAGCTATTAAAGAAGCTGTTGGACATTGCAGAGCTAGATATGCTTTCAGAGGCACTACGGGATCAACCGAGGCATTTTGTAAAGGAAAGCTGGAAGCTGATATATAACTGGGCCCAGGAAAAGACAGGAATTTAGGGGGAAAATTAGTTTATGGCGAATCAGTGCTCACTAGAATCCTTTGATGATATTCAGATGACCAGATGATGGCAAAATCTCTGATCTATAGGTGTAGTATGGATGTTTAGTTTTGATGTTTTGTTGTTATTATTGTTAGGTTTTAGTTTTTAGTTTTGTATGTTGGTACGTATGAATAAACAAAACAAAACAAAACCAAACTACACATCTTTCCTACTTCAAATTATATTATCCCAAGTACAGAAACCTCCAGACATTTGTTTTTATTATTAGAACTGCTCTGAAGTTCATTGATTACAACATCAGCATCAGCATCATCCCCTCCATGGACACAGGTCTTATTGAGACAGAGGTGTTTGCATGCTTCATTGAGGTTGAAAGCTATCCTGGTGGTAGTGTCACTACTGGAAGGGTCTCCCAAGTCTGACAGGTCTCATGAGAAGCCAGACTAATATTCCAGCTGAATAATAGATTGGATCCAGAATGAATTAGAAGAATTGGACTGAAAACCACAGAAACTAATGAACATGTATCATGCAGTACATCCAAAAAGTGATGTGGACAAACTATATTTACTACAAAAAAAAAAAAATATTGGAGGCCATGGATTACTGCAAACAGAGCAGGTAGTAGAGGAGGGGAAAAAAAGCCTAAATGATTATATTAGTACAAGTAGAGAAAATGGCAGTGAAAACGGAGAATATTTTGAAAGCTATAGAAACAAAGGTTCAGTATAGGTAACAACTTGAAAATAAATTAAATAGTTGGAAAACTAAACCACTACATGGACAACATCTGAGAAGTATTGATGGGAATCATGATAATAATTTAACTACATAGTAGTAAGAGAAGGAAGAAATGTCTGGATCACTGACATTGCAGTTCCAAGAGATGCCAAAGTTGAAAATAAAAAATGCAAAAACTAACAAAATGCAGAGATCTGGCAATTGAAATATCTTTCTTGTGGATTAAACACATTTCAGTGGTTCCCATCATCATTGGGGCTTTGGGAACAATATCAAGAAATTTCACAGAATACTATAAGCAATTGCAGATTTCAGAAATATCAGAGTTACAAAAAATGACAATATTGGGAACAACATACACACTGCGCTGATATCTAACAGATACTTAGGTTTTAGGTTGAAACTTGTTCCTGTTACATAATACCAGTCAATGTTTTTATAGTTTTGATTGACTTTGTTTGGTATTTTTGAATAATAATAATAATTTAGTATGGAAACAAGTAAAAACTTTCAGAATGTTTAGTAAACAAATCCAATCAATGTAGTAGGGCTGTGTATTGGGTTCAATTGAAATGTTAAATCCAAACCAAATTGGCTGTTTTGGCTCCTATTTTTATGGGGTCTAGGTCAAAGTCAATGGCTAGGTTTGGTTCTAGGGCAAAACAAATAACCACTTTGGACATTTTGAAGACTAAAATGAATGGGGAAGAACCAGACAAGATGTGTCCAACAACAGTAAGTGGAAGTAGATTTGCTCATTGACAGCTCTGCCATGCAAAAACCCTCTGGGTTTATGAATGAGGGATTTTGTGCTTATGTATCCATGATTCCAAATGCCAGGAAATGGCCCAATTTTGCTGTACAATATTGTATCTGCATTGCAAACAGGAAAAAGGACACCAAACTTTACATAGCAAAAAGCAGCCTGAATGTTGATGGCACCTGTCAGCAGTCAAGATGGTCTACAAGATACTCTCTTGTGCTCATGACCATTCACTAAGTGACACCAAGCAAGGCAAAATCCCAGAAACTGACTCCTTTTTCCCCTCAGTTAACTTCTTCTCACCTAAACACAACACAATTGTCAGGGATCTTTTTTGACAAGTGTGAACGGTATTTTATATCAGCATACATTCTGCCTGGCATGATTTCAAAGATAAAAATAGGTACAATCCTGCCAAGGACCATATCCACTGAAATAGAAAATGGAAAAAGAGCAGTAAGATGAGATACAAACATATGAATATATAAACATAAACAAGAAGCCACTGACAGCTGCACATATTTAAATATTAGACACCTTTAGAAATAAATGAATAAGCATTTTAGTTAATATATGATGGGAAACTCCATCAACTACATCACATAAACAAAGCTGCAATCAGATCATATGAAGGAAATAAAGAGTCTAACCTCGTGTTATTTAAAAACATACTTTTAATTAATGTACTTCCTTAATATGTTAATGTAAAATATAGGTAGTAATTTTGTCCAACAGGAGGTTTTAAGGGGATGGTATGTATAAATGAATCCATGGAGCAAGTTCCATTTACAATCTTTCTCTTATTATGATAAATAACCTATTAAACATTTCTAAAATACCATTCACATTGTAAATGATCTCATTCTCCCCAGAGAGTTATAAATTACTGCAAGGCATTTCAGGAGCAATCTAGAAGGTCTCAGAATTGAAGCTCTTTTGTCATAAAGGAGACAGTGCTCTATGAAACTCCCAGAAATAAGATATAACATATGTCTGCTGTGCACAAATTAAAATGGACTGTATCTGAGTAAGTTAATTTGTAGAAATGGGCAAGTAGTCAGCTACTAATGGACTTCTTTAGTTGAATAATCCACATAGTCTTTAGACCCACCTACAAAATGCAACATACAGAATGGCGAAGTATTCTTATTTTACCTCACTGCTGACATTTGTTAGCAAGCACAGTTTATATAACAAGATATGTTATCAACAGATAGCAAGATAACAAGCAAAAGGAAAAGCAAAACAAAACCACCACCCCCAACATACTGCAGTGCTTTTCACACATTTACCTCACTGTAAGCTTTTGTCAGTTATAATCCACTTCTACAGACACAAGATGCCACAGTAAGTTCATATTTTTGTTTATCACTGCTTATCAACAGGGTGATGATGCCTATGGAAAAAATCTTTTTAACCCCCTTCACCTGACAAATCTACACTCTATCTTTTTAATGATTTCCGAATAACACCAAGAATGATAATCCACAAGGTGACAAGCTGTTATGCTAATTGGGCTAAATATGGTCCACATTGGGAGCACTACAAAGTGGTGCTCGCAATTCATTGCACAAAAAGCCAATAACAGGCAGGAAGGATATACTGAAATCCTTATTCATTAAAAAAGTCTTTTTATTGCTAATATATCATGTAGATATATTAGGCTCAGAACTAGGACCTTGGTCATAGACTGGAGGTGGACATAACACATAGGAATGCTTCTCTGGTTTGGAACCCTTCACTCTTGTTTCTCCCCCCCACCAACAAAAATGAAGTGAACTGTAGTTCTTGGAAACCTCCAGGCCTGGAAACTCACCTTTTACGTTGGCCAAAAGTGCCCAGTGCACCCTTTCTTGGCAGACTTTGCAGGTCTTGAAGTGTCGTGCAAGGAGAAAAATCGCTTCCACTCACCAAAGCTGCTGACCTCTGCCATAGAGGGTGGAGTGTTGTTTTATAACATGTGACACCAGGTCCATAGATGGGCCATAAATTCCAAACTGTTAGCTGAGGAGGAGCTTGAAACCAACTTGCATACTGCAACCATTAACAATTAAGAAGATAACTTGGCCTCAACATCAGCCATGTGGATTTGGGACATTAAGAACAGCATCTAATTTTGGAACTACCCACAATTAACTTGATGCACAGCCTAGAAGAAGATGATTTAGCATCGAAAGCTCGCTGTTTTTTTTTAAAAAAATTCTTAATCATCAAAAAAAAGGTATCATGTGTTTCTGTTCAGGAAGAGTCAGTACGGCTCATGAATACAGATAGAACAAATGCTATTCCGCGAACCATCACTACTCATTCCACTCAGTTCTGCTCCTCTACTAGTTCTTTTTATAACAATGTAAGAAGTCAGACTTCTCAACTCTGCAACAGACGGCTCAACTGCGCAACTCTCAGCTCTGGAGCAAAAGTGGAACAGGGAGAATGCCAAGATAGTCTTCAAACTAGAGCCGTATGGAAATGACTTCTAAAAGTTCTGCACTCTCTGTGGTCAGAGAAAATGTGAGGAAATTGTGCTGTTCAGCACAACAGCAGGGGTGCCATCATTTTGCTGTCTGGTGCAGAGTAGCAAAGGGGACTCTCCACTCCCTCCAAGTCAAGCAGCATAATACTGAAACTCAGAAAAATGTTTTTTACACACGAAGCAGAAAATACCACAAGAACGTGTTCCTACTTGTGGTGGTAAAAATTACATTATGAAAAAGTACAGTTACAGGTGACATAAAACACCTTCTGTCTTTCCATTACACCTCAGATCTGCTGCGTGTTTCATTCTGTCTAATGGTATGGCCAATCCTTATCTGTAGGAATCATGATCATCAGCATCTTACAACTGCAGATCTGGAAGGGACCTTATGGATCATCAAATCCAGCCCCTGTCAAGAAGACCCAGTGGGGAATTGAACTCCCAACCTTTGGCTCTGCTGCCAGATGTCTAAATCAGTGGTTCTCAAACCTGGGTCCCCAGATATTCTTGGACTGCAACTCCCAGAAATCCTGGCCAGCACAGCAAGTGGTGAAAGCTTCTGGGAATTGCAGTCCAAGAACATCTGGGCACTCCAGTTTGAGAACCACTGGTCTAAACCACTGAGCTATCCAGCATAGGAAAAGTTAATTTGTTTCAACTTTTTTTAGCATGAGGCAATTCTGCTCTTGCTCTGGGAACGTCCTCTATAAGGATAGTGCTATAGCCAAATTCTCTGTGCTAAGAGACCCTTTTTTATTCTAGTACAAATGTGGTTGTCTGTGATAAAGTGCAAATGATATTAGCCTGTCACTCTTTCGTTCTCATTCTCTTTATCAAGCCAGCTTTCTGCATCTCCCCTGGAGCAGAGAGAATGCATTTCTCTTTGATTTGTGCCCCCTTCTTTGTTTGGTTTTGTTCCATTTATTTTCATTTACACCCCTTTCTTCTCTGCCATAAAAAAATCGAGTGCCAGAGGAGAGGCAGCGGCAGCAATTGTGTGGAGCTGTAGATAATTGAAAGGGGTTCAGGTGGAAAGTCAACAGCACCCCAGGGCTTGAAATCATGGGGCCTAATGAAAGCCTGAGCTGGATAGTGGCAGCACACAGGAGCGAGATCTGCATTGCTCTTAACAGTCTTTGTCATATTCCTCTTTGTTAGTAGCTGTTTGATCCCCTTGCCATACACATGAGAGCTGGCAGGTTGAGATGCCTTTGGAAGCCTGGACAGGCAGTTGAAGTAGCTCGGCTTATTGAAGTCCCCGTGCCCCTCCACACATGACGAAGCCCCTCCCTTCCACTGTGAATCTGACAAGCCACAAAGGCACTTGATATCTATTTGCTTGCAGAGAAATGTAAACCTGAATGGTGGTAAGGAAAACAGGTCTTTAAAGGGGCATTTCTTTGGATCTCTTGGATTAAAAGCCTCTTTCTCCCTCAGTTACACATCTTGCATGATGGCAGAAGGGGTGAGAATACCGTGGCTCTGGAGCGCTATTTGAAATAAAGCAGTGCCCCAAGGAAGTGTGTTCTCTTGAAAACAGCAAAACTAAGGCCTGAACTAATTGGGGTGTTAAATTCAATTCTTCAAATAAACCTTTCAGTTTATGAATGTGGGATATTGTGCTTCTGTATCCACAATTCAAAATGCCAGGAAATGGCCTGTATTGCTGCACAATATTGTGCCTGCATTGCCAGCAGGAAAAAAGGATACCAAGCTTCACATAGCAAAGGGCAACCTGAATGTAAACAACACTCATGCCCTCTTGTGCTCACCACAATTCACAAAGTGACACCAAACATTAAAAAATCCCAGAAGCGGACTCCATTTTCCCCTCAGTTAAGCAGTTCTCACCCAAACATTGTACTCCCTCTGTTGGAAAATATTTTGAAGGGGTATTTTGTACTTAATGGAATGATGAAGCAAACGTGTGCATTAAACAAATACAACAAAGAAACATACACACCATTTAACCCTTTCAGATAAGCTAATGTTGCCATACCTGTTCCGCAGAATGCAGACTAGAAAGCTATGGCCCAATTTCCAAACCCTTGCTCTATAAACATATTGCCTGAATGTTTTCCAAAAGATGTCCATTCACTCTTTGAAATTAAAAAAAGTGAGGATTGGGAGTTAGCAAAGATAATCACTTGAAATCTAGGGCAAAATCAGCCATGCTATATAAAAGATAGAAGAAGAAAAGATTGGGGGAATCAACCTATTTTGGAAGTCATTAACTTGTACAATCAGGACACATCAGAAGTGGCTGGATAGCACAAAATATCTTTTTTTTAAAAAAAAAATTATCAGGCAATTGCATAGTGACAAGACGGGTGGACTAGTTGAGACTATGACAGGATATAGGCACCAAAGCTCTGCTAGCATTGAGTAAGACTATTGCCAGCCACAAAGCAAAAAACAGCAATTTCACAGGTTAAACGAGTGAGCTTCTGAATATTTGTTCTCTATTCTTTTTAAATATTTTAAAAACTATTTTACAAGAAGACAAAGAATCCCTTTGCAAGCATGAATCTCTGTTTGGTTAGGAAGGAGTTAAAAATCAATTAGGTCCTCTTTGACAGGTCCAAAAGTTCAGATTGTCCCAGCCCTGGAGTTGATTTCCCCTTTGAGAACTTGCATCAGGAACCTGGTCTCAGAAATCCTTAAAGAATGTTTGCTGAAAGCACGTGGGGCTGGGACAATCACAGCTGCTTTGTGCTTTTGTAATGCAGAAATATCTTGACTATGTTTTACAAAATTGTATGCTAATTCCCTGGAGATAGAGAGCAAAATGTTTCCCTTTCTGGAGGACTGTTGTTGCATTAAATTGTTTAAAGCAGGCTGGGTTGGTTTTTCTTTTTCTTTTTCTGACTCTTCAAAGAAAACCTGTTTTTTGACTCTGTTTCTGTGACCTTTAATTGCCCAAAGCTATCACCCCTTCACGGATTGCTGCCTTGTCGTGGCGAAGGGGCTTGAGTAATTCAGAGAAGCTATGGGCTATGCCGTGCAGGGACATCCAAGACGGACAGGTCATAGTGGAGAGTTCTGACTAAACGTGATCCACCTGGAGCAGGAACTGGCAAGCCACTCCAGTATCTTTGCCAAGAAAACCCCATGAACAGAAACAAAAGGCTAAAAGATATGACGCTGGAAGATGGGCCCCTCAGGTCGGAAGGCGTCCAACATGCTACTGAGGAAGAGCGGAGGACAAGTACAAGTAGCTCCAGAGCTAATGAAGTGGTTGGGCCAAAGCCGAAAGGACGCTCAGCTGTGGACGCGCCTGGAAGTGAAAGGAAAGTCCGATGCTGCAAAGAAGAATACTGCATAGGAACCTGGAATGTAAGATCTATGAACCTTGGTAAGTTGGATGTGGTCAAACAGGAGATGGCAAGAATAAACATTGACATCCTGGGCGTCAGTGAACTAAAATGGATGGGAATGGGCAAATTCAATTCAGATGATTACCATATCTACTATTGTGGGCAAGAATCCCGTAGAAGAAATGGAGTAGGCCTCATAGTCAACAAAAGAGTGGGGAAAGCTGTACTGGGATACAATCTCAAAAATGATAGAATGATTTCAATACGAATCCAAGGCAGACCTCTCAACATCACAGTAATCCAAGTTTATGCACCAACCACCGATGCTGAAGAGGCTGAAATTGACCAATTCTATGAAGACTTACAACACCTTCTAGAGCTGACACCAAAGAAAGATGTTCTTCTCATTATAGGGGACTGGAATATTAAAGTAGGGAGTCAAGAGATAAAAGGAACAACAGGTAAGTTTGGCCTTGGAGTTCAGAACGAAGCAGGGCAAAGGCTAATAGAGTTCTGTCAAGAGAACAAGCTGGTCATCACAAACACTCTTTTCCAACAACACAAGAGGCGACTCTACACATGGACATCACCAAATGGGCAATACCGAAATCAGATTGATTATATTCTCTGCAGCCAAAGATGGAGAAGCTCTATACAGTCAGCAAAAACAAGACCTGGAGCTGATTGTGGCTCTGACCATCAGCTTCTTATAGCAAAATTCAAGCTTAAACTGAAGAAAGTAGGAAAAACCACTGGGCTAGCCAGGTATAATCTAAACCAAATCCCTTATGAGTACACAGTGGAAGTGAAGAACAGATTTAAGGAACTAGATTGGGTGGACAGAGTGCCTGAAGAACTATGGATGGAGGCTCGTAACATTGTACAGGAGGCAGCAACAAAAACCATCCCAAAGAAAAGGAAATGCAAGAAAGCAAAGTGGCTGTCCAACGAGGCCTTACAAATAGCAGAGAAGAGAAGGGAAACAAAATGCAAGGGAGATAGGGAAAGTTACAGAAAATTGAATGCGGACTTCCAAAGAATAGCAAGGAGAGACAAGAGGGCCTTCTTAAATGAACAATGCAAAGATATAGAGGAAAACAATAGAAAGGGAAAAACCAGAGATCTGTTCAAGAAAATTGGAGATATTAAAGGAACATTTTGTGCAAAGATGGACATGATAAAGGACAAAAATGGTAGGGACCTTACAGAAGCAGAAGACATCAAGAAGAGGTGGCAAGAATACACAGAGGAATTATACCAGAAAGATCTGGATGTCCCGGACAACCCAGATAGTGTGGTTGCTGACCTTGAGCCAGACATCCTGGAGAGTGAAGTCAAGTGGGCCTTAGAAAGCATGGCTAACAACAAGGCCAGTGGAGGAGATGGCATTCCAGTGGAACTATTTAAAATCTTAAAAGATGATGCTATTAAGGTGCTACACTCAATATGCCAGCAAGTTTGGAAAACTCAGCAGTGGCCAGAGGATTGGAAAAGATCAGTCTACATCCCAATCCCAAAGAAGGGAAGTGCTAAAGAATGCTCCAACTACCGTACAATTGCACTCATTTCACACGCTAGCAAGGTTATGCTCAAAATCCTCCAAGGCAGGCTTCAGCAGTATGTGGACCGAGAACTCCCAGAAGTACAAGCTGGATTTCGAAGGGGCAGAGGAACTAGAGACCAAATTGCTAACATGCGCTGGATTATGGAGAAAGCTAGAGAGTTCCAGAAAAACATTTACTTCTGCTTCATTGACTATGCAAAAGCCTTTGACTGTGTGGACCACAGCAAACTATGGCAAGTTCTTAAAGAAATGGGAGTGCCTGACCACCTTATCCATCTCCTGAGAAATCTATATGTGGGACAGGAAGCAACAGTTAGAACTGGATATGGAACAACTGATTGGTTCAAAATTGGGAAAGGAGTACGACAAGGCTGTATATTGTCTCCCTGCTTATTTAACTTATATGCAGAATACATCATGCGGAAGGCTGGACTGGAGGAATCCCAAGCCGGAATTAAGATTGCCGGAAGAAATCTCAACAACCTCAGATATGCAGATGATACCACTCTGATGGCAGAAAGTGAGGAGGAATTAAAGAACCTCATAATGAGAGTGAAAGAGGAGAGCGCAAAAAATGGTCTGAAGCTCAACATCAAAAAAACTAAGATCATGGCCACGGGCCCCATCACCTCCTGGCAAATAGAAGGGGAAGATATGGAGGCAGTGACAGAGTTTACCTTCCTGGGCTCCACGATCACTGCAGATAGTGACAGCAGCCACGATATTAAAAGACGCCTGCTTCTTGGGAGGAAAGCGATGACAAACCTAGACAGCATCTTAAAAAGCAGAGACATCACCTTGCCGACAAAGGTCCGCATAGTCAAAGCGATTGTTTTTCCAGTAGTGATGTATGGAAGTGAGAGCTGGACCATAAAGAAGGCTGACCACCGAAGAATTGATGGTTTTGAATTGTGGTGCTGGAGGAGACTCTTGAGAGTCCCCTGGACTGCAAGGAGCACAAACCTATCCATTTTGAAGGAAATCAACCCTGAGTGTTCACTGGAAGGACAGATCCTGAAGCTGAGGCTCCAATACTTTGGCCATCTCATGAGAAGAGAAGACTCCCTGGAAAAGACCCTGATGTTGGGAAAGTGTGAAGGCAAGAGGAGAAGGGGACGACAGAGGATGAGATGGTTGGACAGTGTCATCGAAGCAACCAACATGAATTTGACCCAACTTCGGGAGGCAGTGGAAGACAGGAGGGCCTGGCATGCTCTGGTCCATGGGGTCACGAAGAGTCGGACACGACTAAACGATTAAACAACAACAACAACATCCAAATATCACCCTTCCTTGCCCATTAAGTTGCAACAATGCATCTACCTTGCAAAGCCCCTGCTAGCTAGCCTGTTCCACATGCCTAGGGTGTTAAAAAAAGAAATCAGTGTTTCTTCCTTTTGAAAGTTTTTTTTCTTTTAAAAAGTACCAATAATTCAGCCCCTACCACCCAGATTCTTTCTACATAAAAAAAAAGGAGTGGTGCCAACAATTTTCTTTCAAGATAAGTAAGATAGGTCTTTACAATTCATACAATCTATTTTAAATCTGGGGATGTTTAGGGTCACCTTTTTCTGAATGAGGGGTACAACAGTTATACATTTTAAATTTTATTTATTTATTTAATTTATACCCCACCCATCTAGACCAAAGTCTACTCTGGGCGGCTAACAGCAATGTAAAAAACAACAGCATTAATACAATTGAATACAAAAATCATAACTTGAAAAACTTTTACCCAAACTTCTCCAAATTCGGCAGACATCAAGAGCAGACTGTCTGCTACAATTGTGTCAAATTTGGTGCAGATCCAAATTTATGATTTTTTTGTTTGAGCTACCTGCAGTTTTAGAATGGTCTTATAGAAGGTTAATTTGTTCTGCCTCTCAATATCGTAGTTGCACTATCATGCAGCTGTAATACATGTTTACACCAAGCAAGCTCTTAAACAAACAGGAAAGGAAGCGAGCAAATAAACCAATAATAGTTTCAAAGGAATGACACTCTGGAAGATTAAAGCAGAAGACGAAACAGTCAATTCCACCTCTCCAGTATGGCAGTTCTGATAATAACCAGTCCCACTTAGTGGCTGCTATTCACACTTTCAAAAACATGCAGTTTCACAAGTTATTTGATGCAGTAACTTCACATATACTTGGGCCCTTGCTTCCAGGTAAATTATAGAGCTTGGAAAATAACATTTTTGGGCTATGAATAATAGAATCTTAGAAACATTGAATCATGAAACTGAAAGGGGCCTATAAGCCCAAATGTTTAATGCCTCCCCACCCCAAAATTTCTGATAAATTTGAACTGGGATTTAAGATGTTGATCTTCAGTCTTAAAGAGATGCTAATAGAGAATTTACACATGTTGTTAACAGAGATGTTCTCCATGTATAAGTAAGTAAAATCTTTATTGCATAATCAACAGATCATTGCAAATTTTAAAAGAAGTTAATACGCTGCATTAGAGCAACAGTACTATCATGCCATAGGTATCAGTAAAAATACAATGAATTAAAATAATGCTAATATTAATATTTTAAAATGGGGCTGTAAATATGATATTTATTTAAACAATTTTAACTAGAGCCTCCTAAAATTCAATGATAAAACTTAAATATAACATTTAAATTCTGTTCCATGTGGCTGTCTTCATACATCTAAATCTTTATGGCAATTTACACAAATATTTTCCAAATACTTAGCTCTACTTATAGCGGCTTTAAAGGCAAATATTGCTACTCTGTCAAGGATAATTTCACACTGAGGCAGAACAAGGCCTATGGTAATCAGCAGCCATACTTGACAGGTGTGCAAAGTGCTGAATCATGCAGTCTGGGATGATGCAATGTCCACACTGATTGGCTGTGCATGTGTATAACTGTGTGGACATGTGGAGAAGATGTACGGACCTCTTCTATGAATGTCATGCTGTCATGCTGCTAGTTTGTACTGCTGAACTTCTGTATATACTGTAAATACACTTGGTGTTGGAAGAAGCTGTCTTTGTCTGTGTGAATCAATTGGACTGCCTGGACTGGAACAAAAACTCTGCTAACTTACACCAACAGACTCTATTTATTGTATGCGAATTAGGTGTTTGTAATAACAAGCTCAATTTCTCTGGGATGCTTCTATATTCCACTTTCTTTAAGATGACAGATCCTGAAGCTGAGGCTTCAATACTTTGGCCATCTCATGAGAAGAGAAATCTCCCTGGAAAAGACCCTGATGTTGGGAAAGAGTGAAGGCAAGAGGAGAAGGGGACGACAGAGGACGAGATGTTTGGACAGTGTCATCGAAGCTACCAACATGGATTTGACCCAACTCCGGGAGGCAGTGGAAGACAGGAGGGCCTGGCATGCTCTGGTCCATGGGGTCACGAAGAGTCGGACACGACTTAACGACTAAAGAACAACAACAAATATTTCAATGTATAAGAGAAGTATCTCTGTGAGCTGGTGTATCTGGGACCAGCCCATGGTAGTACCAGAACTCTTACCAAGTACGATAATGATGTCAGTTGTTTTTTTTTAAAAAAAAGGACATTGAAGAAAACAGTTGCATGTCTAAAATTCCATAAATTCCTGTTTCATTTCTTATTATGGAGCTTGAACATTTTCTGTGTGAAGGCAGAATTGTCTGTCTGATCAGCCCTTCCTATTTTACAATAATTATTTTTAAACTGCTTTTGAAAACCCACAGTGGGTTTGATAAAGTGTCATTGCTTTGATGAATTATTATCCCTGTCTCCAAAGATCATAAAGTATTATTAACTCTTATCTTAATAGAACAGGCTGGGAAAGATGCAAAATTTACCTAGGAACCAAGACTGAGATCCTCCACCCCCCACTCCTGGTGTTGCAATTTAGGAATGAATACATGCTGAACGGTGGGTCTTTTAAAAAGATTTTTCAATTTGGCCCTGGAATGTGTGCATTTTGGAGGCCCACAACTACAAGAAAAACTTTACCTGCAAAACAGGGGAAACCTAGGCATATTGTTTCGCCAAAGTATTAAAATGGAAATTAAATCCAAGAACACTGGCCTCATTCGAGGTGGAATAAGATGTACAAGTCCAGATCCTGATGGTTGACCTCTACCAGCATCTCTTGATAGATAATAAAGTTGTGCCGTGCTGGTTGCACCCAAGGAAACTGGAGAGGCAAACAGCTGCTTAAAGTTGAGAATCCACTACGTCCACCAAAAATGTAACTTTGCTAAGGAATTTGGGGGTTGGATGGACTACTTCATGGCCAAGTAGCAATCTGAATCTGGGTCTCCCTCACTTCCAGCCCAGGCATGAACCCTTCAACCACACTGACTCTTTATTCCCTCAAATTCTCTATAACAATAAAATAAAACACCATTTCAAAGGAGTGTATTATACATCCTGTTTCTATTAGATGGTCTGCAACGGGCCATGTTTTAATGTGTATCTGAGAGGGTCTCCTCTGGTGCCCCTGGCAGGCTGTCTGTTCTCACCCTGTATGCTTTGGAAGGCCTGCAGGACATGGAGTCTGGCCTCTGAGGCCAGTCAGGCTCTCTATGGGAGGAAGGAAACTGAGAGCCATGACAAGGAACATCTGAGGAAAGAGAGAGAGGCTGGTCTGTGCAAGCATCTGGGGACAATAAAGTTAGGGGAGACAGAGGCAGGGAAGGAGGCAGCAGCGACAGCAGGTCCAGGTGTAGTGGACATTAAGGAAGAAGCCGGGACAGACATTGGGGACTTGGGGCAAAAGGAGGCCTGGGGTGATGTGCTGGAGAAGCCAGGGCCAGCCTTCTTCAGAGAAGAGATGTATAAGTACATCTTCATGAAAGATTCCTGGATTGGGATCCTGTAAAGTTCCATGTGCTCTGGTGAAGAGGGACTCAGAGAGTGGATCCCCCCAAAAGCTGTTATCACCCTCCAACTGCAACCTACACCTACCACAGCCACCAGGACATCCAAGAGGTAGTTCAGGTGCCAGCTACAGAGGGAGCAACAGCACTGCCTCCAGGAGGGGGGGGGGTCAGTAACCTCCCTGGATTAGTGCCAGCATGCCTTTACAAGCCCTCCCTGGGGAGCATGGGCTGACAGGGGCAGTTTCAAGGATCCAGTGAGGGTCACTGGGAGGGAGTTCCTCAGTTTTTGTTTGAATCATTCTCAGTGAAGGCAACCATTCACACTTGTAGGAAAACAGCCCTGACAAAAGGAATCGGGTTCAGGAATTTGCCTTGCTTGGTGTCACTTTGCAAATGGTAATAAGCACAAGAGAGTATCCTGTAGACCAGCTTGACTGCTGCCATTGGTATTGACAACCTTCAGGCTGCCCTTTGCTATGTAAAGTTTGGCATCCTCTTTCCTGCTGGCAACATGGGCATGATACTGTGCAGTAATATTAGGTCATTTCCTGGCATTTTGAATAATGGATATAGAAGCACAATATCCCACATTCATAAACCATTTTAAAAAAATTAAATATTGTACGTGTTTAAAGTGAAGCAGACAACACAGGCATAATGTTGTGTAGCAATACTGGGGCATTTCCTGGAGTTTTAAATAGAAGCACAATATCCCACATTCATGAACTGGATTTTTTTTTTAAAGAATTGAATAGATCCAACTAACAAGTCTTTAAATTATATGTTTATCTCCAGATTACAAATAGATCAGAATTTACATGCAGTTGTGTGTTCTGCTTTCAGCTAGGTAATCTTTTTTTTTTTACTAAGCAATATTTTCTCTAAAGTGGATGAATCAAATGTAAAAATCTAGACATAGACTGAGCATTAATCTCCCACAGCATAATAATGCAGCAAGTTTTCATTGTACATGGATAAAGAATCACTGAGGATCAACATGTGTGCATATATACATCCATATTTGCTCCCAGCAGGATCTTTCTGCCTAGCTTAGCTTACCTTCCTCTCCCTCATTCAAACCTAGGCTTGCTTGGAGTTGATGCTTATTTGGATTGATGAGGTCTGGGTTATGTAATAATAAACCCAACCATTGTTAGTTCCTTTGGCATGATGGACATAAAATGCCATTTGATTTTGTCCAGAATTCTGTTACATCACACATGAAAAGGGCAGCTTTATCTTGACATGACTCACTGTGCTTTGACATAACAACCGCAACAAAACCCCAAACCTTTGTTTACACATGCTGTGAGAACATAGTGATTACTTAGCAGCCATTATGCTACAGAGCTTGGATTGAACTGGGCATGGCGGCATATACTGTCAATTTACTCTTCAGTTTAAAAAACAAACAAGCAGTTCTCAGCTTATGCTGCATCTTTGTCAAGCCTCAGGTTGCTAGAAGTTGTAGCCTCAGATGCTTTAAGTAGTCTGTTCCCTGTCTCCTGCTCTAAAGTCAGGGATTGGCAGGAATGAAATCAAAATGGACCTGGGCAAGAACTTTGTGGGTTATGAAAGCATAAATAGAATTATTTAACTATGGGTAAGAAGCAGGTTTCTTTCAGCACCAAGCAAAATGCATTCTGAATATGTGATTATAAACTAACTCTGATATTCTCAGATTCAAGCTCAGCATTAAACAGCTGGGCTGAGTCTTTGCTCCCCCCATCCCGGAATAATGAGATGAGACAAGGTTTATGGGTAAACGATGGGCTACACTTTATTATTATCCATTATAGTTCAATCTCCAAACAAATAAAGGGGGGGTCTGCCATAGTGCCGAATTATATCTCCTGGGACCCCTTCAATTGAAAACGGGCGAGTCCCATGCCCTGAGGCCTCGTGGTCCTGACCATCCTCCGCTGCACTGGGATTAGCCATGCTAAGTCCCATGCCCACCAACACTCCTTGAACCTCCAAAAGAAGGCGCCCCTGTATATTTCTGAGAAATAATTCAAAACCCGAGTTGGACAGGTGTATCCCATCAACCCTTTGCAATTAACATTTCATTAGTTTTCACTATATCTACATTCAGTTCGTGCTTGTTAATCATCGTGTTACATGGGTTGCTTATAATTATTTATTTTTGCGTCTTGGTGTCTTCTTAGTTGTCTCTTCAAAATCAATACATTTTTAAAAAGCATTTGAACCAAACTTCTGGAATTGTAAGGGGACATTCTTATATATTAGAAAAGGGAATAAATCTGAAATAAGGGATCACTAATCAGGGTATAGGCATAACAAGGTGGCTCTTAAGGTAAATTGAAGCTAGATATAAGAAAAGGGAAAAACAAATAGTACATAATTAACATATAGTAGATATTATATTGATATAGCCATGACAGAAACTGTGGAGACAGAAATGGCTAAACAATTATAAAGAAAATGTATATAAAATGCTTTAGACAACATTTATTATGCATTAGAAACCTATTTAAGGATCATTGGTACAAAATACAAATTTGGCCGGTTAAATTACCACAAATTATATATATTTGAAACTAGAATTACCTTTATTAGGTATTATTATTTATTATTATTATTTTTCCGGCTTTTACCCCACCCATCTAGATTCAATGAATCTATTCTGGGTGGCTTACATTCCAAATATAAAACAGCATTTAAAACACAAAATATCAAACAACATAGAGATAAGCAAAGTCCAAGATGGTAAGACATAGGGAATTAAGAAATGGAAGCGGGGAAGGCCTGCCTGAAGAACCAGGTTTTCAGCTTGTTCTTAAAAACTCCCAGTGAGGGTGCCAGGTGAATCTCAAGTGGCAAGATGTTCCAGAGGCGAGGGGCCACCGCTGAGAAGGCCCAGTTTCTAGTTCTCTCCTTCTGGGACTCTCTCGGGGTCAAGACCCTCAGCCGCCCAGCCTGGCTAGATCGAGTGATACGAGTAGAGCTATTTTATAGAGGTATTTTATTAGAGGATTTTGAGAACAATATTATGATAATAGTTAACAGTATACAGTATACACTAAAATACACACATGATTGGCCCATCAACCCTGAACAGCTCTGGTTGGTCCACTCGAATGTCAGAGTGACTAATAACCGATCCCAGTCCGCCACAAACTGCACGGCACACTTCTCTATTCACCCTCCTCTGTGCTGTGTTAATACGTTGTGGGGAACAATTTGCTCTCCAAACCAGCCGAGGGATCAGTGTGGACCACACAATGTGTGCTGAAGGATGCTCCGCCTTCAATGCCTGAAGGTCGTGAATTATTTATTTTTATTTATTTATTAATTAGATTTCTATCCCGCCCATCTAGACCAAAGGTCTACTCTGGGCGGTTTACAAATTTAAAAACAATAAAACCAATAAGCATATATTATAAATCCAAGATGGCAAAAGTATAAGAAATTAAGATACGGCAGGAGGGAAAGCCTGCCCAAATAGCCAGGTTTTAAGTTTGTTCATGAAAACACCCAGAGAGGGAGCCAGGCAGATCTCCACTGGCAAGTTGTTCCAAAGGCGAGGGGCCACTGCCAAGAAGGACCGGTTCCTCATTCTTTCCTTCCGGACCTCCCTCGGCATTAGGCCCCTCAGCCGCCCAGCCTGGCTGGAACAAGTGACTCTGGCAGAACTGGGTGGGAGAAGGCGCTCTGCCAGATATTGAGGTCCTAAACCGTTTAGGGCTTTATATGTAATCGTAAGAATTTTGAAACCAACGCGGAAATGAATGGGCAGCCAATGCAAGGCGGACAGAGTGGGGGAAATATGGTGGTACCTTTTCACCCCAGTAAGAAGTCTGGCCGCCGCATTCTGCACCATCTGAAGTTTCCATGTCAGTCTCAAAGGCAGCCCCACGTAGAGTGCATTACAGTAGTCTAATCTCGAGACTATGAGCGCATGGACCAAAGTGGTGAGTGCCCCCACATCAAGATAGGGATGCAGCTGGGCAATCCGCCAAAGGTGGAAATGTGCGGAATGGACCACTGATGACACCTGGTGAGCACCAGGTCCAGATGTACACCCAAACTGCTAACCTCACTCTTGGTGGTAAGAGTCACCCCCCCCCAAAGAGAGGGAGTTTCCCAGACCACTGATGTCTGGGACACCCACCTGAAGGACCTCCATCTTGCCCAGATTCAGCCTCAGTCCATTCTTCTGCATCCATTGCTGAACAGCCTCCAGGCAGCGCTCAAGGGACGAAACAGCATCCACTGTTGTTGGAAAAAAGGAGATGTAGAGCTGAGTATCATCAGCGTACTGATGACACAAAGCCCCACATCCGCTGATGACCCCTCCCAGCAGCCTCAAATAGATGTTAAATAGCATTGGAGAGATAATCGAGCCCTGTGGAACCCCACAATTGAGGCTCCACGGGGCTGAGAAACTCTCTCCAATCTGCACTCTCTGGGGACGGTCCTCCAAGAAGAAACGGAGCCAGGCAAAAGCCAGGCTACCAATCCCCAACTCAGAGAGCCTCCCCAGGAGGATACCATGGTCGATGGTATCAAAGGCGGCTGAGATATCGAGGAGGACCAGCAGAGACATTTTGCCCCTTTTGGCCTCCCTCAATAGGTCATCAAACAGGGCGACCAATGCCGTTTCCGTGCCGTGGCGCGGCCTGAAGCCCAACTGGAACGGATCCAGGGCATTGGTTTCATCCAGAAGAGCCTGCAACTGATTGGCCACCACCATCCACTTTCAGCCAGTGACGTCACTTGAGGTTTACAAGGTGCTTGACCGCTGTTGTGCCACCACCTCCTCCCTTGACCCTTGCCCGGCCTGGCTAATCAAAGCGGCCAGGCCCATAACAACTGAATGGGCCACTGCTATAATAAATGGGTCTCTCCAGGAGGGCAGGGTTCCCCTTGCCCTCAAGGAGACACTCATTAGGCCCATTAGGAAGAAACTGAGCTTGGTGGCGGACAACATTGGCAATTATAGGCCCGTCGCCAATGTTTCTTTCCTTAGCAAGGTAGTAGAGAGGGTGGTTGCCGATCAGCTACAGGCTCTCTTGCATGATACTGTCGTATCATCACTGACAGTATTATCACCAGGCAAAAGCCAAATTACTGTCAGCTACAGTAGAACAAATTGAAATTAATAGAATTTGTACTATGTATGACTAACAAGACATTTCAAAAGATCTGCTTTAATTGGAACTAACATAGGGTTTAGCCCATCACCACCAACACCAAGACCACTGGTATATTAAGCAGTGTCAAGTGATTTGCAAGCCTTAGCTTCTTCACCATTGTACATTACAAAGATTTTGTCTCGGGCTGAGACTTGACCATCTGCAGATGGATGAGCTTCTATCTGAAGGAGTGGGTTGTTGGACCAGCATTCTGATATATCACATATGAAAAGTGGGTGGTTTCCTCATTCCTCCTGCCTCCTTCAGTCCCAATTCCTACACTGGTTCCACAGGGCCCTGGAGTCCTCTGGAACACCATGAAAGGCGTCATTTGGGACTTCAGGAGGAACTGTAGCAAACTGTCATGCCCCCCTTTTTCCTACAGCATTAGTTGAAATCCACTTAGTCAAGCCTGGATCCAACCAAGGATTAGCCATATTTTGTAAATGGAGAATTAGATTAGAGTACCTCTGAACTTCCCTCTGTTTGTGTGTCTGTATCTGTGAATGCTGGCAAAGCAAATTCATAGGCTCTTTGAATGTGGTTCAGCACCGGGACCATTACTGGAACCTAATATTTGCTTAAAGGCTTTGATTATAATAACACTTTTATTTCATTCTGATATGCTATTTTATCTTACTCTAGTGTGAAAGGCTAAGATAAAATATTCTTTTAAATGACCAAAGGAAATGTTGAAATGACACTGTAATATATGGAAGATGGAGTTTTAAACCTGTTGAGTGCTGCTGTTTGGAGACTTTGCTCACTTGTAACAAAAGTGTGTAATTTGTCAAAGTCTGAGGCCCATTCCTTGTCTTTATGAAAGGCAGCTTATTTAACCTATCAAGTCATATCCCTATAATCAAGTTAGAAACACTGACAAAGACGCATGCATTTGAGTGCTAATGTTAGCAGACTGTGTTTCTAAACACTTCTTCTTCCAAGTCGGACCATTGTTCTACCTAGCTGAGTATTGCCTGTACTGGGGCTCTTTAGGTGTTGCTGGACTGCATCTCCCATCATCCTTCATTACTGACTATACAGTCCATTGTGTAACTTTCTACACTTGCTAACAGTGAACCAAATATTCAATTTTAATGGCAATCATGGCTTTCCGGCTACGATGCATTTCAGTCATACTGTGAGGTCAATAGCTGAGTTGTCTCTTCATTACGTCTTTCTCTGTAGCTGCATGTGTTCAAGTTTTGAAGGAGGCCTTCAAAGTGTGAACATATCATCCCACCAACCATGCACATTCACGGAGTCCTGGGTAGATGAAACAAGTCAGACTCAAAGGCAACCTGTACCCTGGCCCCTCACAGGACTCACCAGTCCTTACAGGTCACTATGCTCACCAAATCCCACCCTGTCATGTCATCTTATCCCATACACCCCTGACAAATTACAACTAATGTATTCCTATATAATACAGTATATTGCAAATACCAACTGCTGAACACTACTCAATCTAGTGCCATTATGGCAGCTACGTGCAAATTCCCCCCCCCCCCCGGCAGAAGGAGTGGGCCAAATGAGCTTCCTGAGAGAGGCCATTTTCCCAAACAACATATTTTTGCATTCAGTTTTAACTGGAGATTTTCCCACACAAATTTTGGGGAAGGTGGTATTAGAACTATGTTTGTTCATGAATTGATTCAAGAAATGTGAATGTCCATAAGATTTTATTCAAATGCAAAGAGAGTTAACTTCAGCTCTAATGACAAGTTATCTCTAACTATAGTTTGCTTCCTAGATCATAGGTGACAATAGGACCCGCTCCCCAAACATAACCAGTCTATTTGCGGAGTAGAACATTAGTTCAACTTTTAACATGATCAACTTGCTTTTTCCTATTTTTGAAAGAAAAGGTGAGCACCTTTCAATGAAAGGGCCCCAATGAAGTGGACTGACCGGGGCCAACCCAGGCACAAACAGCACACCATATTCCCTTATCCACACTTCTTATGCCCTACCCCCATGCCGAAACCCAAATTGAATTTTCCTTGAAGGGTTTCTCAGAAAAGCAACCTCAGTCCCTACACGTTGGGCAAGCAGATGGGTGTGTGTGTCAAATCACAAGGCAATTATATGCCACCTGATTTGTTTAACAGCCATATTGCTAATGTATTCAAATTACTGTTTGTCTAGGGCGAGGTGTAATAGCCAGATCAGAATTACATTCAATGTGTGGAGTTGAGCCTCCAGAATATCTCCAGGGTGTGCACCTTTAGCCTGTAGCAATCTTCATTTGAAGAGAACAAACCAAAATCCAATAGGAATGAAACTGGAGCGTCAGCCTGATTGTACTATCCTATTATGTTCATTCACAGTCTGCCAACTTGTGTTAAATGATCATTCCATTTAATTATTCTAATTAATTTCTTCATTGCTGATTACTAAATAGTGCACTTTAATAAGTGTTCAGACATAATTTGTCTTTATTATGTTTGACATGATAGAGATTCCTAGAATCAGGAACTTAGCGAAAAAAGTAAACAGAAAAAAAACCTACTTTCTTAAAACACTGGATGCCTTGAGTTGCCAGTTTTGTGGGAAAGATTGATGAAATAGACTACCAAGCAGGTTAGGAGCAGTCCTATATGTCCTATTACATGTCCCGTCAGAAATACATTTCACCGATTTCAATGGGGCTCATAGCACTTCAGATGTTGCTATACTGAAAGCTTTTATGCTGGGCTTTGTTTCTGAGCACATATGCACAGAAATGAGATATGCTTTGTATGCTTAGTGGGAAAGTGTCCAAACTAGAAGATGGGCATGAACCAGAAAACCAGTGGTTTATGATGGTTCATGGTTTGGGGTTACTCATGACTCACAAACTATCACGAACTGCCCCTCAAAATGAACTGGCTTGTAGTTTGTTTTTCAGGTTTTTGCCTGTGAGGAAATGGCCTACCCACCTGATCCTGCCCCCTCCCACTGCCTCCATCGCCTCCCTACCTTATCCTGAAGCCTTCACCTCCTCCTCCACTGCCACTATGCTGAGAGGCAGCAGGTCTGGCTCTTTGCGCATAAGCTGGGCCTGCTGCCTGTGCACATCTGTCAGCTGAGTGGTGGGCACATGCACACAGGCCCAGTTTCCATGCAAGAAGCTGGGCCTGTTGCCTCTCAGGATGGTGGCAGTGGCGGTGATGGCTGCAGCGACAGAGGCTGCTTCACTACAGGGTATGGAGGCAATGGGGGCAAAGAGAATGGGGAAGGGCAGGCATCCCATTTTGCTGAAGCAAAACAAAGCACTGAGGGGCGAAATGTTCGGTGTTTTGTTTTGTTTTGGCAAATGGGATCCACAACCCAACCACGAACTCCACCATGAACCAGCCCAGTTCATTTTTTTTTTTGGTTCGTGGCTCGGTTCGTGGCTGTCTCTAGTCCAATCTGATAAGATATCCATTTGACCCCACCCACATCTAGGTCTCTTAGATGCTTCAACTCAGCCTTTGGGTCACCTTCCCAAATTGCAATTTGAGCCTTGCATGAAATTTCTTTCCCCACTCCTGATTTAAATTGTGCCTAAAATGTTGGGTCATTCCAATAAATTAACTCTAGCTGTGTTCACAGTAAAGCAAAGGAATTTTCTTTTCTTTTCAACACCAGGCCAAACCTGTTTGATTTCATTTGGTACCCATTTTCACTGATATATTTGCAATATGTTTATTTTTGTATATAATTTAATGTGCACATTTTTGCAAGCAAGATTTCCTATGATAACTCAAAAACAGATGTGGAGGAGCACATTTATTTATTTATCGTCTTACTCCCTATGTAAGGGTCTCAAGGCAGTTTACAACATTTAAAGCAAGCCTATAAAACTTGATAAATAAATCGTTAAAACATGATTAAACAAAGAAGTGTCCCTTATTTGCTCACATGAGCTGGGACAACTATTAACTAAATGAACTCATTATTGTTGAAAGAGATTCATGGACATGGTACAGGCAGATATTGCCTAGCAGGATGTTCTAAGATGAAGGACATGGTATATTGTCTAAGAGAATGCCCTCTGTATGCGGATTTGAGAGAGCAGTATCTTAAACCCTTAACAACCAGGATCAAGAATGATTTCCCTTTATGTACAATTGTATTGCTAGCTGGCACAGACTACTATGTATCCTATAGGACCATTAATTTTGTTAAATGAGCCATGGAAAGATGGAACTCATTGGCTGCTTCACAAGCTCTTCAAGTTAATTTCACAACTTGATACTAGTTTGAGAATACTTGTTTTATTATTTTGTGCTTTTCTGATTGTTTATATCTACTTATTTGTTGTTGTTGTTTAGTCATGTCCGACTCTTCGTGACCCCATGGACCAGAGCATGCCAGGCCCTCCTGTCTTCCACTGCCTCCCGGAGTTGGGTCAAATTCATGTTGGTAGCTTCGATGACACTGTCCAACCATCTCGTCCTCTGTCGTCCCCTTCTCCTCTTGCCTTCACACTTTCCCAGCATCAGGGTCTTTTCCAGGGAGTCTTCTCTTCTCATGAGATGGCCAAAGTATTGAAGCCTCAGCTTCAGGATCTGTCCTTCCAGTGAGCACTCAGGGTTGATTTCCTTCAGAATTGATAAGTTTGATCTCCTTGCAGTCCAGGGGACTCTCAAGAGTCTCCTCCAGCACCACAATTCAAAAGCATCAATTCTTCGGCGGTCAGCCTTCTTTATGGTCCAGCTCTCACTTCCATACATCGCTATTGGAAAAACCATAGCTTTGACTATGCGGACCTTTGTTGGCAAGGTGATGTCTCTGCTTTTTAAGATGCTGTCTAGGTTTGTCATCGCTTTCCTCCCAAGAAGCAGGCGTCTTTTAATTTTGTGGCTGCTATCACCATCTGCAGTGATCATGGAGCCGAAGAAAGTAAAATCTGTCACTGCCTCTATATCTTCCCTTTCTATTTGCCAGGAGGTGATGGGACCAGTGGCCATGATCTTAGTTTGTACTTATATGTACTTATATGAGATGGCAAATACTGTTTTTAAAGAGTGGCTTAATTTCTGTTTATGCATACAGGCTGTTTGGCTATGAAGAAATAAAGTATTTGTGTTCAAAGAAGTAATACATATTAGAACATTACTGAAACATATATACCTGCTAAAATATTATAATTATCACTTGCCATCCCATAATATGTCCAATTAGATGCCAAACACCTGCTTAAATGGAATGTTTTTACCTACTGGCAGAAGGAAAGCAAAGAGTGGGCCAAATGAGCTTCCTGAGAGAGGCCATTTTCCCAAACAACACATTTTTGCATTCATTTTTAACTGGAGATTTTCCCACACAAATTTTGGGGGAGGTGTCATCAGAACTGTGTTTGTTCATGAATTGATTCAGGAAATGTGAATGTCCTTCAGATTGCATTCAAATGCAAACAGAGCTAATTTCTCCCCTCTGCCTTTTGTTGCTTTATTCATGACAGTTCTTTCTATTATATATTGTACTAGGGTTTTAACAGTTTGTTTATTGCTTTGGTAATTGGAATTTATGTATTGCTAGAAGAGCAGTATAAAATATTTTAATAAATAATAATAAATAAAGGGAAGTAAAACTATATTTTCAATCAATGCTTCCTCTTGGTTGTATATTTTATTCCTTTTCCTGAATTATGCCTGACTGTATATACATTCTCTTGAAATAGTTTCTCCTTATAGTTATTCACTATGGTGAGGTTTGAGGTGGGGGTGAGGGAAGGAACATGCATATATAGGATAACCTTGTGTGTGCATCCATTCTTTTTTTTTTTTCCAATCCCTCGTACAAGATTTCTCAGTGCTAAAGTTTTTTTAACATTTATTTCCATCTCTCTTAAACCACTGTGGGTTTTTTTTTGGTTTTTTTTGCAGAGGACAAAAAGAAACAATAAAATATTAAATAGACAAGATAAAATCACAGAACCATAAAATGTCAGACTTAAAAGGCAGGGTGACAGGTTTTATAAGCAAATGTTCCGTGTACAGTTTCAATTTTTAAATGTGGTGAACAGTGGCATGCTGTTACACCACAACAAAGCAGCAGCACCATCTCTTTCTCCGTGTATTTTTCACAAGCAGTGAGAAGTACACAACTTAAACTCTTCAATGAACAACTAAAGCCCACAGTTTCCACATCAGAGTTCCAGAATTAAATAGCCAATAGCAGCACAAAACACTGCCACTTTTAACCAGATCTTCATCCCCCACCCTTACTGCATTCAAAAACTATGGCTTTCATTGTCAAATATCATGCAGGTATAAAAAGATGCCATAGTCTTTGGTGGAGAGATGCTTTAACTTTAATACAGCTGCACATTTCATAAACCAAAGGAAGGAAACCTTTCATCCTTCAGATATTTTGAAAAGGAGTTCTTACAATCCCTTGCCATTGGCTATGCTGACTGAGATTCTGTGTCTTCAAGTCCAAAACTTCTGCAGAATCAGATTCTCCACTCTGGTTATACACACTTACATGCGGGAATATGTAGTGAATTCATAGAGACTTTCTTCTGAATGGACATGCATACAAGTGCACTATTAGAACATTCAAGGAAGATCCTCTAACAATTTGTCCCCATGGAAATACGCCACTCCCAGTTTATCTAATGAAAGAGACGTCTGAAAACTTTGCCAAGACAATCTGCACTGTACTTCCGGCTCCATTAAGATAGCCTTCCCCAATCTTCAAACAGTATGCACCTCCTTTGGATCTTGGCGTGCTGATTTTCCATAACTCCACAGAACAGCATTACCGTGCTGAGAAGCAATGAAGATTTATTGACAATAAATATCTGTGCCCTAAATACTGAAAGATGCTGTTTAGGATTGCTAGGGCAGATTTATTTTGTCATGGTACCACTTTAAGATGCTTTCAGGGCATTTCAAAAGTCAAGTAGCCCATAAATGAGAATTCTATATCTGGTAGTGAAGGTGGGTGCAACCAACTGGGTTACAGACGGCTCAAATGGGGCATCTATACCACCCTTCCCTTTCTTTCCAATTTGTAGAGTACATTGTCATTAGGGGTGTGCATGGCAAAGTGTTTCATATATCTTTCATTACAGATTCTTTCTGGCAGTGCCATTATGGGTTCTTTCCAGCACTAGCTGTTTAGTACACAGTAATCCCACAAGGAATGACTGAAACAAAGGGCATTCCCCAGTGGGTTCCAGATCCTTTTACAGATTCAAAATTCCTGCTTTTTATTGAATATTTTAATTGGCTGCTGACAGACCTTGAAATGCTATTGGATGAAAAAACTCAGTTTGACAAATAAAGAGGCCTTGAACGGTTGGTTACATGAAAGAGGAATGCAAAAAGAACACAAACCTTTTGTGCAGGCCCCTTTCATAAACACAAATAGTTAATGTTTTAGAGGCTCTCTTTCCACAGTCACTGAATGTAACATAAATTACACAAAAAAGAAACTCTAATGGGAGTCAAAATCCTACAGTTTGGAGAGTCAGAGAGTTCCCACACCTTTGTTAGAAGGATCGCTAAAGGAATGTTTCATCTGGTTGCTTATGTCAGTCTCATTACAACACAAAGCTTTACAAAACCATGCTGTTCTTAATAGCTAGTATGTTTTGCAATGTTGCCTTTTAACAATGTGGTCTGTGTAATTACAGCTATCAGTATATTATTGCTGCAAAAGAGTGCAGCAATAGATATTGTGCAACAGAGCAAATCAGCATTCCATAAGGCAATTCTAAAAGAGGGGGTGTCCAAACAAAATATTATAACTTTGAAACTGGATCAGCACCAGATGTAGCAGACAGTCTGATGTTGCTCTGTCCCAAATTTACAGTGGTTTGGGCAAATGGTTTTCAAGTTATGATTTTTTAAAAGTAAAACTGTTCCCTTCCCTGTGCAGACACTGGTGACCTTGTCTGTCTGAAGTTTTAAAATAGATCAAATACATTGAAAAGGCCAAACTTGCTTATCTTGAAGGAGAATGGTTAGTCCCAGCCCACCCTTTTTTTTAACTTGGAAGGAATCCAGGCATCCAGGGCTCCAATACTGACGTTGAAAAAAGCCACTTCAAAAGGGGAAAACCTTTCACTTCTGGTTTTCTTGTAAACTGGTTATCAGCACAACCATTTCAAACATAAATACAGTCAGGACCAAATTAAATAACTATCAGGAGAACTTTTGAACTCCTTCCTGGCCAAACAGACACAAAATATAGTTTCTATTTCTGATGAAAACACATCTGAAAAGATATTTTTTAAAATTTCCAACCACTTTTTTTTTTTAATTTCGAAATGCAAAGGGACATCTTTTGGAAAACATGCATGTCCATAGAGCTTTTGGTCTGAAATAGTTTTTCTTCCTCAGCTTGTCTAACTGAAAGAAAGGGTTTGAAAACTGGAACATAGTTATCTAGTCTGCATTCTGCAGAGTGGGCATGGCAACATGAATTTGCCTGAGAGGTTAAAGGGTGTGTATGTTTCTCCATTGTATGTGTTGTACCTACTCACACCTTTGCTTCACCATTTCATTAAGTCCAAAACAGTCCTTCAAAATATTTTGGCATAGAGGGACTACACATCTAAGCTGTTTTTCCCCTGCCTTCTCCCAGTAACCATAGTACAGATAATTTGCTCATTATTCTGGAATCCTCTAAGACTGGATAATTCTGTATGTGGGAAGTTTCTGTTGGAATTTTTGTGTCGTGTATGTATATTTAAACTCCCATTTTCAAAAGCTAGGAACTTCAAATCTTTGAAAAACCTCCTGTTTATGAATGTGGGGTATTGTCCTTCTGTATCCATGGTTCAAAAAGCCAGGAAATGGCCCATTATTGCTGCAAAATATTGTCCCCATATTGCCAGCAGGAAAAAGGATGCTGAGCTTTACATAGCAAAGGGCAGCCTGAATGTTGACAACATCCATGCCAGCAGTCAAGATGGTCTACAAGATACCCTCTTATGCTCTTGGAAAACAGTTGTTGAAAAACAGCCCTTACAATTGCTTTATGTTTGGGTGAGTAGTGGTTAACGGTTGAAAGAAGGAGTCATTTTCTGGGATTTTCCCTTGCGTGGTATCACTTTGTGAATGAAAAGCCTCTTTTTTTTTCCTGCTGGCGCCATGGACTCTACATTGTGCAACAATATTGAGCCATTTCCTGGTGTTCTGAATCATGAGTACAGAAGGAGATTATCCCACATTCATAAACTGGAGCTTTTTTGAAGACTTGAATATGTCTATTTTCTCTACTTGCTGTAAATCAGTTATAATCTGGGATACTAAATTATCACCTTTGGCTATTAGAAATATTTTAAAATGTTTGAAATGTCAATACACCATACAGCTGACAGCTTTGAAAAATTACTTTCTAGACAACACCTAGAATCTACTCATTATGATTGGGAGACGTTCAAAAATGATTTTTCCAAAGTTTGATACAATAATTTTGTTTTACTTTTAGCTCATCCTGTTATTTTTGTTGCTATTACATTAACCAAGTTGTGGACTGAAATCCTGTTGAATTTGGTCTAATACAAAGTTATGCCTGTGGAACTCTGCAGAGTGTTACACCCAGACAGTTTGCACTGCACAATTGTCTTGTGCAATTGATTGCACCTCTTACTTCATGACTACTGTGCAGCCACCCTGAAGAAGTCCTTGTTGATATTACTTCTATGTTGCTGTGATTTTCCCTACTACAGGCATAACTTTGAGTTACACAGGCGGAGCTGCACCACAAGATTTCAGCCATGGTGTCCAACAGGGGTTATTACTGAAGCAATTTTATGAGCAAATCACTTCTCTGCTTTGGTCTTTCAGCCTTGCCATGAATTTTTTTTGGTATTTCTCCATTTAGGTGCATGTTGCCAACATGAAAGCTATTTTAAGGAACAAATGATTTTCAATGATCTTTTTTCCACTTGACATAAATTCACAAACCATCAACATTTATGGAAGGCAGAAACTTCAGATGGAATTAGTGTCTTGAAGTAACTCTGCAAGCCTCCCAGGCTAATACATGATATCAGGAAGAAATGAATTCATGATGTAAGTTGGAGAAAACCTATCTTGATTGAAAAAACAGTTCACAGGAAACTGTTCAATGAATCTTAAAATGTGTTCCTCCATCTGACAATTAAGAGTGATAGAATAAATACAATCAGTGGAGTTTTTTTTCTCTTTAGAGGTGAATGAAGATAAATGTATCTTTGCTGGGAGTGTGACATCTTTGATTGGATCTCTAGTGAAAGATTGGACTTGCCATAGACTGAAGGGGATGTACTTGGACTGCTGATGACCTAAATTTCTAAGCATGTTCCTTTGGAAATGAAATAAAAGAGAGTAAAAATATGCCAGCCTGTCACATTGGTAGAAAACCTTTTAAAAATACAGGAGCATCTTCATAGGGAGAAGCATTCATACTGAAAAATGTACCTACAAGCTGCCTTATTTGAGCTGTAGGGTGAATTTGAAATTCTTTTAAAAAGGTGAAATGACTTTCATTCTATGAGGAACTGTTTTCTGAGAACAGGGCATGAAAGAACAACCTTAAATAATGTTCACACTAGATGATGCATTACTCTTGTTTTTTTCAGAGGTGCGCCGTCAGGTGGTAAAAGATGCTGTTTCCCACTGCATATGACTTCATAAACTTATAAATTTAGCATGTCACATGTCATAGGAAGGTAAATGTGGACTGAATTTGCAAGTCTGATTGTTAAGGCACACACCTCTGAGTAAATCCTGTTTAAGAGAGAAAATGGATGGATTGCAAAGTCTAGGTAATCTCCTTAACATCTAGTTTCACTTCGAGTTTACATTCCTATACTTGCATGCCTGGGAGTACGTCACATAAAGTCAGTGTGATTGAGCAAGTTTAAACTTTTCGTTTAGTTGCTGCTCACATTCCTAACCATGTGCCAAGTTGCTTGACTGGCATATGCATAACAAATACAGTTTGTGCAATTGCACTTACACCAGTGTAAATACTCAACAGGGTTCTGGCCAGTAGGTTTCTTGTATGGTCAGTCCAGAATTGATAAATAGTGGCATGCAAGGAACAGTGCAAGTCCTACCCATGTATACAATTGTGTCCTTGTGCAAGGCCCATTGTGCATGTGGTTGGATAACAGCTTTTACTCTGAAACTGTGCAACCACAAGCAGAGTAGATTATATGGTAACAGGATGACATGATTGGATGCTGATGACTAGCAGTGAAAGAAGTTGCACAAGAAGCTTCAGAACCAGGTGTGCAACCACTCACGCAATTCCTCTTGCAACTAATTGTACACCTGTTTGCACCACTTCATGTACAACGTATTGGGCACCAGTTATACAACTTCTCTGCAGGGGTGTTAATACACTGTAATTCTGCTAGGAGCGTCTTTTGCTTCTCTCCAGTTTTGTTGGATTTTATCTGTATACCATCGCTTTCAGTATTTAACGGTCACCTGCAACAATCTTTTATAAGAAGTTTCCTGAATACTCTAAAGATCACAACTCTTTTCTTCTTATTTTATGCCCTCTAGTTCCTAAACTCTACAGGGTATAAATTATTCTTTTTGTTTAGCCACCAAGATATGAAACATTCTTATTCATTTGGTAAGGTCAAGGTTTCAGGAATCACAACCTCAAGTGGAAAAAAAAGCAATACATTTTCTGTATTTTGATGATTTATAACCAATGCAGCTAGAAAGAAAAGTGCAGAGATTACTGCTGAGAATTATTAATTGTTGCAGCTTGCTTCTGCATGAGGACAATAATCTGCGAGTAGGAAAAATGAATGAAATACTTTTTTTGGTGTTTTGCTTTGTTTCTGCCTTGCAGTTTAATACTTTTGATGTAAGAAAGTGTGTGGTTATATACCACTAGTGCAAAGCATTCTTTGGCCAGTTTGCAACATAATTATGCAGGATACACATTGCCCCCCCTTGCAATGAGCTGGGTGCTCAGTTTACTGACCTCAGATGGATGGAAGTCTGAGTCAACCTTGAGCTGGTTACCTGAATCCATTGGGATCGAACTCAGATCATGAACAGAGCCTTGGCTGCAGTACTGCAGTTTAATCACTGTGCCACAAGTCTCCAAAAGAACCCATGCAGCTAAACCCAACGGTCACAGCTGCATAAGTCAGCACATAAGTGTTGACTTGACTCTCTCATTCAGCGGATATCCTCTAGCTCGCATTAATAATTGGATTTAGTCAATAATCTCAACATTTATTTATTTATTTATTCATTCATTCATTCATTCGTTCATTCATTCATTCATTCATTTATTTTTATACTGCCTTTCTCCAGATAAGGGGACTTCAACTTTTTGTATTGCATTCTGTGTAATACAGATGTTAAATCAAAATAGCCACTGTTGGAGAGAGGAACCAATCTTCCTCCTTGTTTGTTTTTGTCCACCTTTTCTCTCTTTTTCTCTATTTTCCTCATACCTCTCTCTCTTTCTCTTATCTTCTTCCTCCTGCAGACAAATTGCGCTTGCCAGAGGTCTGAACAGATTGCTTGCAGAGGACTTTGGAAATTAGACCGAAGGCCGAAAGCTGGCTTCCCATGCAGAAATGACTCAGAGGCAAATAATTATGAATTGCCATGTCCAGAAAGGTGAATAATATATATATTGAGACTGATAGTATTTCCTACGGAATACAAGATTTTGCAGGATCGTCCATGTGAGGTGAGCCTTCCTAGGCCAGGACGTTTACAGTCTGGGTGCAGCCCCAGGACAGACTATCTCCTTTGAATGAGAGGAAAAGCCTCATTCAAGGCTTCAGATAAATTTTGGTGTGGAAGGTAAGGTCAAAACCCAGCTCTCAGCCTGTTCATGGTTACACGTTGTTATTGTAATAGCTGAGATTAGTTTAAAATAGAGATGTTCCTGAAGAACAAGCACAAGTAAGAGTCCTGCATACATTACATTTGTGTGGTGAATGCATGAGGTCCAGAGACCTTTGCAGGATCTGGAAGTGGTAAGTTTCATTGGGAAGTTTCATGGCATGCATTCCAAGGTGTTTTATATACTGGAATCATAGTATGATGCATTCCCGATCCAACCATGTATGCTATAGACACATACAACTTTGTAACTTTATTCTGCATCACATGCTTCACCTTTGCCTGCATGGTACACAGTATACTCAAGTGTTGTTGCTAGCATGCTTAATATCCAAATGAACGTTAATACTTAATATTGTGGTCTTTGTTATTTATTTCTAAAGTTTATAAACCAGTAGCGTAGCTGCAGTCATAGGCACAGAGGATCAGGCTGTGTATGATTAATGTATGTATGTAGTACAGCAGTGCCCAAACTTACAGTCTAAATGATACCTTGACAACAATAGTAAAATGTGCCATTGTAAATTAATCTCCCTTTAGACTTAACATTAAAAGAGGGATTTTGTTTCCTGGAGATCTGCCATAAATAGAACTTCTGTTGTCTTCTTATTTCTCCCTCATGCCTCCTCTGGCTTGCTTTCTTGCTGAGCACTCCAACTTCTGGTGTTTTCTCTCTTCTCTGTCCTGCCTCTCTCTCTAGCTTGCTGGGCCCTCCCCTGCCTTCTCATTTCTCTCTTACACCTTTATTCTTGTTGGAGCTTGTTGGGCAGTTTCTTCCAACTTCTACTGTCTTCTCCTTTCTTCCTCCCATTTCTAGGGTTTTCCTGTTGTACTTGATGATGTAAGTGTGCCAGTTTACATCCCCGGTCATAATAGCTGTATAATTAATGCTAAGAGGGGGCATTAGGTAACATTGGAATGGTTGTAAAAGCATTGGATTGTACAGCAAGCCATTGTAAGTTGGTGGTTATTTATATGTGACATGCATGCATAAAACACCTTTATGAGACCTCTCTCAGTTTCAGAAACTTTTCATTTAAGCCATCCTTCACAATTTTCAGGATAGTTGCTGCTGGACTGCTTTGCTGATCAGGTGCCCCAAGAAAGTGAATTTAGTCTGGCACACTTTAAAAAATGCTATCTTTAAGGACTGTTTTTCATTTGACTATGTACCTATTGTCAACAGCAAAAAAAGATGATATTTCCTTAGAAAGTTCATCAGATGTACTGCAAATTATTTAAGGGAAAAAGCAACCAGTGCGTGAACTGGAACATGTCTGTAATAACCTAAAATCTACCAGAAGAGTGAGAGTGTTAGTGTGTACCGTTGCTATGCACTTACACCATTTGAATTGTCCTGGCTCCATTCTTCCAGAATCTAGGATTTTTTGTCTGGTGAAGTAGTGGATTAGTTAGCAAGCTCTAGTGATCCAGTGGTATAGAGCAGGGGATGCTAGAACTCTGCTAGAGACCTCTACTAATGTAGAGTTCCCCTGATCTATAGGTCAGTTTTATTGTGATCTATAGGAAATCAACCCTGAGTGCTCACTGGAAGGACAGATCCTGAAGCTGAGGCTCCAATACTTTGGCCATCTCATGAGAAGAGAAGACTCCCTGGAAAAGACCCTGATGTTGGGAAAGTGTGAGGGCAAGAGGAGAAGGGGACGACAGAGGACGAGATGGTTGGACAGTGTCATCGAAGCTACCAACATGACTTTGACCAAACTCTGGGAGGCAGTGGAAGACAGGAGGGCCTGGCGTGCTCTGGTCCATGGGGTCACGAAGAGTCGGACACGACTTAACAACTAAACAACAACAACATAGGTCTGCAGCAGAGAATTCACCAAGCTACAAGTCCCTATGGATTCCTCAGGCAGCAACAATAAAAGTGAGGGTGATGGTCTAAGACTCTGGAGAAGAGGGTTCAAATCCCCACTCAGCCATGAAACTGACTGGAGAACTGGTAAAACCACTACCTAAATATCTCCCTTATCTTGAAAAATCCTGTTCGAGTCCTATAAGTCAGTTCTGAGTTGACAGCACATAACAATAACAACAATAACTAGAGTAGTGTAGATTCACTCTTAGGCCAATATCCTACTCAGTATTCATGTATATGGAACTCCAGCTGCAGAAGCTATAATGATCAATAACAATCTTTGAACGGTAGAGCTGGAAGAGACCCTGTAGTTCATTGAGTCCAGGCCCCTGTCAAAGAGGCACTGTGGAGAATCAAACTCCCAACCTCTGATACCAAAACCACTGAGTTATCCAACAAATGCTGGATAGATCTGGCAAGATGCTGGTTGTGTGTGACTGGCACGTCATCTGATCACCACAGCTTTTGCAATTGGAATACTCCAGGCACATAAATATTAAACAGGATCCTGGCCTTATTCTGTGGTAGGAAGAGCCCTAGAAGTCTGATGTGTCCTTCTAATCGAATGTAGAAAGCACTTGAATTGTTTTCTTTTCCATATATTCCTGAAACAGCTGCATGGTCTCCTAAATTGTTTCAAACCTTTGAGAACAATGAACATAATGATGGGCTGAAGTCCTCCATATATAAGCAGTAATAGGATTATGCTCTGGGTCCCAGAACATCACCCTACCACTCCTCCTCAGATTGTCATTATATTTATTCTTTTAAAAAGTAACTTTCCAAGCTGTGCCTTAAACCTGCATAATGTACAGCGTATGCGGTATGTGATATAATATCTAAAGTATTTGATTGTGTGTGAGAAACGGAGATTGAGAGGGACACAGAGAGAGAAGAATGGGGGAACATACATGTCAAAGGAGGCTGGCAATGGTAGAAGTTCAGCAGGAAGGTTTATTGTTCAGCTGGTGATCTGGTTCCAGATACAAAAATGGCGGATCTTCTATTTATTCCTGAATATTTCGGAACTTGCATTCAGAATTCAGTCAACAATTGCACATTTAAACAATAGGTATTTATAGACTCCTTATTATTATTATTATTTAAAAAAACCTTACTGTTTTTGTTACAAAATAGTAATCAAGATAAGGAAATTTTAAGGACATAGCCAAAAGAACAATATTCTGTGAACTGAGAAACAGAATTGCTCCTGCAATATGAAAACTGGGCTCAAGGAACCGGATTTAAACTCAGCAGATGGTACATCTTATTAAGTGAAAATAAATCCTTTCCTCCATCACCCACCTCTATGGAGCCCTTCTGTGGATCATAGCAAACTGAGTATCCATACCTGCCTCCTTTTCTTTCCCCTCTCCTCAATCTGATGTACTGCACATTAAAAAAAAAAATTGTGGGACTCTACTGTCCTGACAGTGAGATGACATGTAACTCCCTCTTGCAGGAAATGTGTGAAGTTCCTTCTGTCCCCACTTTTTGTTGCACAATAAAACTTTTTCATTTACAGTGGTGCCTCGAATTACGACCGTCCCGACTTACGACCAATTCGAGTTACGACCAGCTACTGCCGCAAAATTTTGCTTCAACTTGCGACCGGAGCTTTGAGTTACGATCAGAAAAAAGGTGGGGAAAAAGGCGGGGAATTTAAATTGCTAACCGTTGGTCGGCGAAGAGGCTGCTTTTTTGTAGCTCTTTCGCCCCAACGGTTAGAGTGTGTGCGTTTGCAGAGAGGCTTCGGACTGCCTGGTGCTGCTTTCTGCTTCTGAGTGAGTACATACAGGGTTTTGCAGCATGGGTTTGGGCTGGGGGGGGGGGGTTATGTTTCTGTGTTTTTTGGTGATTTTTTCCCCCGGCCCCAGCGTGTTCTGATGGGGCTTGCAGTATTGTTTTGTTTTTTGGTGTGTGTTTTTTTGGTCCGAACGCATTCAGATGGGGCTTGCAGTGTTGGTTTGTTTTTTGGTGTGTTTTTTCCCCAGCCCGAATGCGTTCCGATGGGGCTTGCAGTGTTGGTTTGTTTTTTGGTGTGGTTTTTTTCGGCCGGAATGCGTTCCGATGGGGCTTGCAGTGTTGTTTTGTTTTTTGGTGTGTGTTTTTTTCGGCCGGAATGCGTTCCGATGGGGCTTGCAGTGTTGTTTTGTTTTTTGGTGATTTTTTTTCTGGCCCCAGCGTGTTCTGATGGGGCTTGCAGTATTGTTTTGTTTTTTTGGTGTGTGTTTTTTTGGTCTGAACGCATTCAGATGGGGCTTGCAGTGTTGGTTTGTTTTTTGGTGTGTTTTCCCCCCGGCCCGAATGCGTTCCGATGGGGCTTGCAGTGTTGGTTTGTTTTTTGGTGTGGTTTTTTCTGGCCGGAACGCGTTCCGATGGGGCTTGCACTGTTATTTTGTTTTTTGGTGTGGTTTTTTTCCGGCCGGAATGCGTTCCGATGGGGCTTGCACTGTTGTTTTGTTTTTTGGTGTGGTTTTTTTCCGGCCCGAACGCGTTCCGATGGGGCTTGCACTGTTGTTTTGTTTTTTGGTGTGGTTTTTTTTCGGCCCGAACGCGTTCCGATGGGGCTTGCAGTGTTGTTTTGTTGTTTTGTGTGTTTTTTCCCCGGCCCGAACGCATTCCGATGGAGCTTGCAGTCTTGTTTTGTTTTTTGGTGTGGTTTTCTTTCCGGCCCAAACGCGTTCCGATGGGGCTTGCAGTGTTGTTTTGTTTTTTGGAGTGGTTTTTTTCCGGCCCGAACGCATTCCGATGGGGCTTGCAGTGTTGTTTTGTTTATTGGTGTTTTTTTCCGGCCTGAACGCGTTCCGATTGGGGCTTGCAGTGTTGTTTTGTTTTTTGGTTTTTTTTTTTTCTGGCCGGAACGGATTAATGGGGTTTCAATGCATTCCTATGGGAAATGGTGCTTCGACTTACGACCAATTTGAGTTACGACCATCTTCTGGAACAGATTAATTTCGTAAATTGAGGCACCACTGTATTAACTGGGACTTTTGAACGGTTTGGACTCCCAACTCCCAGAAATCTCTCAGAATCTCACAGGCAGAATTTTGGGAGATGTCGCAAAACAGAAGTTCATAGAAGAGCTCTCCTTAGTTTCTTGGATGTTTGCATTGGCATGGTTTGACTTCCAAAAATAAGGAAACTTTTCTGGTGCTGCTTGGAGTTGCAAGGCGTCATAAGAGGGGGTAGCCTCACTGCCCACTAGACTTTATAGAGGATGCCTCCCAAAGGACTACCCCTGTTGTGAAGTCTTGTCATGCCCAGATCACCTTGCAACTCCCAGGGAGTATGGAGGCAGTTTCCTTGTTTTTGAAAGGAGAACCAGGCCAGTGGAAGCACCCAGGAAGGTAAGGTAACTGATCTGTTCTGTTTTAGAGTGGCACCTCCCAGACTCCTCCTGCCTGGGGGAATTCTGCACAAATTCTGGGAACTGCAGTAAAAAAAATCCCAAAGTCCAATCCTTATTAACTGTTTTTATTTAGCTTAGCTTTTGATCTTCTGTCTTGTGACAGTCAAGTGCTGAAAAAGTCACTTTTGGATTAGAACTTGCATAATCTCCCAGCCAGCCAGTGATGCTCTCAGTTAAATTTCAGCTAGAGGTCTGTGTATTTGTGTTTTTTGGACTAGGATTCCCTAGTCCAAAAAAAGGTTATCTGCTCACCTGTTGAGTAGTGGCAACCCTACTTTGCCACTAAAGGTTCTCCCACCCAACTTTATTTGAAATTAAACATTAGCTATCCTTTGCCATCCTTGTAATAATGGCACTCTTTCCCATACTTTGGAGAAAAACACGCCACTAGTGTCTTATGGGAAGTATTTGGCATTAGCACCTGGCAACCAATTCTAACTTGCATGCTGTTCCCTACAGAAGTTTCCTGAACAAAGATGTGTTGTGCTACATCTGTGTTATCATTGCACCTGCTCTCTGAATAACAGATGTCTTGGATAAGACATTTTCCCAGATATTTCCAAATTTGCAGTATAAACTCTTTCTGAATGAACAAATAATATCTAATGACTGCATCCTGGCAACTGGTGGCTTGTATCTGACGAGAGCAAGAGTCAACTCTCAGGTCCCCTCATAATGGAATCTGGCAGGTGTGTTGTAGATCTAATCTGTACACTAGTCTGAAAGTGTAGCAGGTGAGTCCACCTCCTGATCCCTAGAAGGAGGAATGTTTATGCATTTAGAAGGCATAATGTTCATTAGAAACAGGAGAACTTTGACAGGATCAGCTCCAAGTGACAAAATGCATTTCAGAGAGGACTGTAGAGTTTTGCATGTAAGCAAGAAGAGTTAGATGCACAGCTTTGATACACCTCATTGGGCAGTAGCTTGGCAGACATGCATATATGTGAAAAAGATATAGGGTTTTAGAAGAACACAAGCTACAAATGAATTGGCAGTGCTAAAAAGGTAAGTGCAGTCCTAATCTGCAACAACAAAATTGTTCTGGTGAATTGGTGGTCATTTGCTGTAGCCAATTGGAACTAATTGAGAAGATGCTGGGGTGTGTGCCAGTTACATAATCATTTGGCTGACTGGGCAACTGAGATGTGCTCCAACAGCTCATCATTAGCTGCAATTATGGTGGCAAGTTACACAAACCAATACATTCTGACCACTGTGTTGCTTTGGTCTAACATTACCTGGAATACTGTGTCCAGTACTGGGAACCTAAGTCTGAAAAGGATGTTAATCAATTGGCATGTGTCTATAGGAGAGTGACACAGAGGGTGAGAATCTTGGTGATCAAGTTCTTACCAAAATATTATAGAGGCAGGTTATATTTAGCCTAGAGAGAAGATGATTAGGAGATTATACGTCAGTTTTTTTCTAATATCTGAGGGCTCTCTTAAGGTAATGGGGTGAATAGCTTTACTGTTACTGTAGGGTGGGACCTTCTAGACCAACAGTACCAATGTGTTTACATTATAAGAAAAAGGATTTGGATTAAGCACTAGGAAACGTTTTTTTGATAAGAGTTGTTCTACAGTGGCACAGCTAGATTAATTTGAAGCAAAGGCTGGATGGCTACACAGGAAAGCAGTGCATTCAGGAGGGTGTTGGACTGCATGAGCTCTTTTCAAACTCTTTAATGCAGCTCCTTCTTCCTGCAACTTGTAATTCTAATTTTTCACATTAAAGTGAAGAGCAGCAGTTCTTTTATAAAGGAGAAAATAAATGGACACCATTAACAGGAGAATTCCATGGCATTCAACGGTACCATGAATGCAGGATCATGTGAAGATCATGTTTTGATTGCATCATGATTGTAATTCTATCTCATCTCCATTGACAGCCATTGAAAAGTACTTCTTGGTCATGCTACTGTGTAACCAGTGGAAGTCAAAGAGCTGACTTGTCCTCTTCCACAAGTCCAGCTTCACCACCTCAGTTATGTGACTGATCACATATCTGATTGCACAACCAAGCTGTGCCTCAGCATCTCATCAGTTAGCCATGATTAGCTATAACAAGTTACAACACCTTTTACACTAATTCCAGTAGGATTCTGGCTTTTGTCATTCCTGGCAGTCTTAGAGTTTGAAGGAGCGAATGGCAAGTAATGCCAGCAAAATGAACCAATAAGAATCTACAGTGTAGGATAGGGCAACTGTGGCCTCCAGAGTTGTTGGTCTGCAACTCTCATAATCCCTAGCTGGTATACCAAATGGTGAAAGAGTAAGGGAGTTGCAGTGCAACTACATCTTGAGGGCCACTATTGCCCACTTTCCCCATGGTTTGATCACTTTGTCAAATCATGATCCTTAGTAAATTTCCTGTCTGTTTCCAGATTTCAGGGGGCGTATCTATGTTTATGTAGGTATAATAGCACCACTCACACAAAATGGGAAATTATCAGAAGAGTCAGGGAAATCCAAGGTTTGTAGACATAGGGTGCAACCACACTGGCTCTTTTGGTGTGTGTTGTTGCAGTCTACACGGGGTTGCTTGAGGTTGGTGGAAGGAGTGATATGCCATTTGTCATGATCCTCACATCCAAATGGCATAACTTCCTTCTCTGGCAACTTCAAGACTCCTGGGCTTGCTTGGCAGTTGCCAAAAGTGACTCTTGCCCCAATCTTTCCTTATCCGGCTCTTGCACGTTTCCATTATTAAATAATAATCTGACAGGAGTGGGAAACGTGGTGGGCTTTTACTCATCAATATTTGTCCCAGAGATCAGGTGAGCTTGTTTTCCAGTAAACAGGTCCATCAGGCTCCTGCCCTTCAAAGCAAGGGGAATTCTCTCTTGGAGATGCAGGGAGATATCTCTTCGCTCCAAGGAAGGGCAGAACTGGTGAGCACACAAACACATCTGCTGTCTTTTGCAGACAAGGAATTTAGAAGTGGATTTCTTTTGCAACTGAAGAAGTGAAGGGCTGAGCTGCATTTAGTGATGGGATGCAGTTTGATCTGACCCGCGTTTACTCAGAAGTAAGTCTTGTGTGGTCTTGGTCCTACATATGTGCAAACTGGGTTGCGGTGCCTTGGGATGAATTGGTCTGCTTGTTGTATGGTCACCATAAAGAAAAGATCAAACCAATTTGCCCCCAGAATGCACCAAACAAATGTCCATCTGAACAAGCTTATAGTCATTTTAAGGGAGAAAATCCCCCATGAGTTAAAGCAAAGCAAAGCAAAGCTGGACCATTCAATAAGGACTGAGCATGCTCAGTAGCTATTGGATACCCACTGACTGCTGTGGAGAGGGTGATTGGAAAGCCAGAGAGGAGTTAGGGGAAATGGGGTGTAGTAGTCTGGAAAAAGGCACAGCCTATTGGCTGGGATACTAAACTTTCATAGCAAGTCCCACTGGTACTATTCGAATGCCATTTGTTGGCTTACTACTAAGGAGGCCCTAACCCCCTCCCCCAAAGAACAGACACACACACACACACACACACACTCTATAAGTGGAGTAAAAATGGCCACAACTTTATTAATTACAGCAGCAGTTAACCCGGCAAACATTGGGTTGGATCCTGCTCATGCCCCCCCCCCCCAAATGCCACCCAATGTTACCCACCATCTCCACAGGACCCTTCCTGTGAGACCACTTGAAATGGCAGATTTTGTGGGGCCACGTGGATGTGTGCCACTCTGTGGCTCCTTACCAACCAGGGGCAGGGGCAACTGTCTCACCCCCAGTTCCCGTTTAAGGATTCCATACCGTCCATGACCTGCAGGCCCCTGCCTGCTGTCTCGTGACCATTGTGATCCATCCCAATGTCTGAAACCGCCCAACTGAGTTGTGACAATAGAGGAGAAGTGAACAAATACCTAATAGTGCAACCAAGGAATTTATATAAGAAAGTGCAAATAGTATAACTAACGAGGGCGGGCTGGGGTGTGAAGCGGCTCAGAAGGAACTGGGGCTGCACCTCCTCCTTTTGAATCCTGCCAGCAGACTGGTGCAGAGGCCACACCTCTTCTGGTCTGCCAGCCAGTCCTGGCCCTCCCTGCTACCATTCCTGTTGGGGGTGTGTGAGGGCCAGACAACTTCCTGCTGGCCCCAACCATGCAGCCGCTGCCATTATGCAGCTTACACACTCGGAGGGGGGTTGGCCTCTGCACTGGCAATGGCACAGGAACCGGGTAAGTCTGCGTTCCTATCTTTTATTATTGCAAGAGCCACTCAAAATTTAGCGAACAGACAATAACAGTTCAGGACTGTGTGCAATGATAAGCCTTCAAGGTCCAATTAACACAGGACAACACTTGTAACACTTTTAATAATTGTGCTAATTTAGGACCTGCCAGTGTAATGATGAGAAATTTGCAAAGTTGGCAGATGAAGCCAGGGACTGGACATATGTTCCAAGTAATAAAATGCATTGAAATTATCCAAGGAGGCTGTTAGGTAAACCCTTCATACACAAAAATGTGGCAGGTAAATGTAAGATCTTTCCCAGGTAGGTGACCCAGTTATGGAACTGTCTGCATGAGATCTTCCTCCAGAAAATTTTAAGGAATAGGTAAAACTATTAAAAAGGGAGAGAAGTTTTTCATTGATTCAGTTTTTGACTTGCAGATAGCATATTTGAATCCTTTTGAACTTGGTGCATGGTGGTAATGCTGTTATTGCTTTTTCTTATTTCTTTTCTCTCTCTTCAATATCACTATATTTTACTGTGAAATGTAGATAGATTTGCTATGGAGCAGTGAAGAAATGTAGTACATAAATGTAGATTAATTTCAACAACCTTAAAAAAAAATTCTTCACACAGAGATATTTTTATACATACATGTACTGAACACATTGTTCTACATTGTTTGCTGCTTCTGGGCACTTTGACCACCTTGTCCATAATGTTGCTGTGTAATAGGAAGGGAATGGGCTAATGGGCACTAGACATATGCTATGCACTGTGAACATTATTCCTTATGTATATTTGGAGTGTGATTGCAGTACTCACACATTCTTTGCTTCCATTGCATCTGTCTTTCATGTAATTGTGGGACTGAGAGTTGCACGCACTGCTAAAGTCAGATGGACATTGGGTATACCTTCACACATTCAGGGTTCTTTAAAAGTGCACCTAGAGCCGCTCCCTTCAGCTAGTGCCAGAGTTGACGACAGTGGCCCCCTAGTTGTTTTTGTTATGCGATCCCCAGCAGCCCTCACCAGCCTAGCCAAGGATGAGGAATTATGGGAGCCACAGTCCAAAATATCTGGAAGTGGCCCACCTCCAATCTATTGTAAGGAATCCATACATGTGAATATACAACATGCATTTTACTCTTTTTTGACAAGGTAATTCTGATGTTAACATTTTCATCACTGGATGAGCTATTCAGATCAGGGCATTTATTTATTTCAAAGGACTGAAAAGTTGTAGGAAGTCTGGGAGGCTTTCTACATTCATGAAGAAATCAAGGGCCAGAGGATCCCAATAGAGAGCTACTTGGCCTCTGTTTGAAGACCTCCAGGGAAGAGGACCATCACCACCACTGCCCATCCACCTTCAAGCTGCCCTCACTATCAAAAAATCTCCCTTAATATTCATCTGAAATCAGTCCTCCTTTACCTACGTCCGTTGCATTACAGCCCTCCTCCCTAGAGCGGAAGTCCATTACTTCTTTCTTCCCATTTTGTTTCTACCCCATCTTTCTGCTCCATCTTCCTGTCAGACATTTGCAAGTGCACTGGTGCATGAGTGAGAAAATTCGCACCTGAGTGCTGTGAAAACTCACAGCAGTTCTCAAGGAATACAGAAGACTGCCAACAGGAGTTTTAAAAAGAAGCTTATGCAACTGAATTGACGTAACAGCTGAGTAAAGTTGTTACCCTTGTTAAGATCATATGCCTTCTGAGTCTAAATTTTACCTGCTACTAAAGTTCATGTAACAGCATTTGGAATGGTAAAATAACAACGCACAGGTGTTCTGCTTAATTTTAAAAGGACATTTAAATGACCAGATATGGCTCCTTTTTAAAGACATGAAGCAGTCCCCTCTCAGACTTGGCGAGACTCCCCAGAATGCACACACACTCTGCTAGCTGAATTAAAGAGGAGAAAGAAAACAAAAGGAGGGGGAAAGGCAAAATATTGACACTTTAAAGAGAAAGATAATTATTTCAGTGTAAGCTTTTTGTGAATCAAAACAGACTTTTTCATGCACAAGAACTGAAATCTTGTGTGGGGTCTGCCTGTGTAACAGGAATGATGTTATTCACTTTAGCAGATTGACACTGATTAAAGGCTTCCTTTTGCAATTTTGGGGTGCACACAGCTCACGTACAATGTGACAAAATCACAGGCGCTCCCAATTCACCCTTTAACTGGTGGCAGTTATACCATTCCTGTTGTGCCAGCAGACCTTGCCCAACAAGATTTTGGCTAAGAAGTGAAAACCCTTTGGCCTTTTACATTTATACATATTTCCATGGTGGCAGGCTTCGTGACTAGGTGTGGATACAGAGGATGGAAACTGTGATTATGGTTTGTTAACACAGGAATGAGACTCTCAAGCTGTTAACTACTTAAGGATGCAGGGCCTAGCCAGATGATAAGCTATGTGCCAGGCAGACGTGGCCGTCACAGAAATACTGTGAATGTTTCTAGGACAAAGGTCAGAGTCTCTCAAGGAAGACAACTATCTTATACCCACCAGATATTACAGATATTACAGATATTATTATTATATGTAATGTGCTAAGAACACTTGGTCTTTATTTAGAACTTCCTTTGCTTTATGGAGATGCACAGGAACTTGTTTATGTAGCCAATTTCTGCAATCTCCCTCTCGAATCTCCCTTTGTTCTACAATAGCCACTTTGAGAACAGAGTGTCCTGGGAGGTTGAAGTCTTCTGAAACTGATTTCCCCGTGTTGCCAGTTCTGATGTCAGATCTGGTTCCATTCATTCTTTTGCACAAATATTGTTCTGCTTGTCCTCTGTGGAATGTAGAGGGGCACTGTTGGCAGAAGATGGTGTGAATCACATTAGAGTATGTACAAGAAAATAAATCCGGCTAGAGTATGTACAAGAAAATAAATCCGGGATAGTGTGCTTAACGTTGTTGGGACCCTCGAGCCAATTTTGTGATGCAGACTTGTTCTTTCTCTATCTCCATGTTGTACTTCTTGTTGTGTTCATAGTTGTTTAAGGTTGCAAGGCTGTTCTGCAAGGCTAACAAATAGTTCTTTTTGAATTTGGAGATAATGAGCACACTTATAAGGGAAAGGCAGAAAACTTCATTGAAAAGGTAGCAGAACAGAAAACAGTAAAACAGAGCAATGAAGTAGATAGAAAGGTTAGCCTCATGCCCCTTTTGCTTGCCTGAAACCTCTGGAAATCGGCAAGTGGGTTACCCCTGGAATCTGTAGTTGTGCAGCACTGCCTAGGATCTAGGTCTGTGTGGAGGCCCCTCAAACAAAGGCACCTAGCCTTTGTATACCTTCTGGTGGCACAGCAATTTAGTGAACTTGTTCTATGTTTACATTTCACTATTTGGCGAAATGACAACAGAACATTTCATTAATAAGTAAAATGGCCACAAAATCAGACATTCTAGGATTGTCTAGCCTGGCTACTGTTATCACCAGATGGTGGGATTGAACTTCTGACCAGAACAGCTGGAGTACCCAAGTTGACCTCTTCTCATACAGATAACACAGCCAAATGAAGCTGGTTTCTGTCAGTTTCTCACAGTAACCTGAGCACTGGGTACAGAGGGAACATTGATGCTTACTGCTAAACCTATTCACTACAACAAGGGGTGTCTGTAGACAAGTGTGGGTTGGTTCTCCATAGATCCGTATGGCCCCTTCACTGGGTATTTTTAAATGCCAATTAAAAACTTGGCTATTCAGGCAGGCCTTCCCTCCGGGCACTATTTGATTTATTTCTTTACTTTCTTTTTTCCATCTTGAATGACTTTTAATCTTGATAATGATGCTATTTTAATTGTTTATTTTGTATGCTGTACGCCGCCCAGAGTAGTCGAACGACTAGATGGGCGGGATATAAATATAATAAATAAATAAATAAATAAATAGTCTGGAAGAAGGAAGTACTGTTGTCTGGAACGGGCTACAGGTCACTGATGATACATCTCAGCAGTCTTAATAGAGAGCTACAGATGATTATTAATGGTGTTCTGTCATTCTCTCTGCTGGGTTTGTCTTGTTGCAGGTTTTTCTGGGGTACCAGTCTGGCTCTGTCAATTTGCTTTTCCACCATAAACTAATTTTAGTTTAAGAAATGAGTTTGAGTCTCTGCCCTATGGTTCTGATGAAATCTGGCTATGTTGAAGGGCTTGACAGTGGACAATGGGTTTAGCAGTATATTCTAGGAGGAAGCTGGAGACATGCAAGTCTGTATGATGGCTGATGGGTTTCTGATATGTCCCTTATGCAGTAGCACCATAGTGTCCAGAAAATGTACTTGTGAGGACAGGTCCAGACCGAGGCTGATAAAAGGGTGAACATTACTGAAGTCTTGGTGGAATTTATCCAGTGGTTCCTTGAGTCCAGATGCTGAAGATGCCATTGATGAATCTCAGACAGAGGAGAGATTTCTGGGTACGGTAACTGAGGAAGCATTATTCCAGGTCAGCCATGAAAATATTTGCACATTTGATCTGGAGATATACTGTATGTGATTGCCAAAGGTGAAATAGTTATGTTGCACAGCTTGATAGCCAGATTTGGTGTGACCTTATTTAGAATCTTATTTTGATGGCTTGTAGACTATTTTTGTGAAGACATCAAATGCCTATATATGGAGGCCAGGATGAGGGACCCTAGAAAGTTGTGGATAGATTTGAGTTTCCTTAGGAAGTCCATTGCGCCTTTTATGTAGCTAGAGGTGTGGGTGACATTTGGTTTGAGGACAAGATCCACATATCCAGATATTCCTTAGGTGACAACCTTGGGCTTGATAAGCCTAAGAGGGTGTAGCAAATTAGGTTTCTTGTTGATTATCCCAGTCTGATAGTGGTGGCAAAAGCATAGAAAACCAATTCTTTGTTTCAGCCTTCTGGTAGATTCCATACAGCAGGATTCATGAGGAGCAGGGAAGTGTATGTTTCAGCTCATCAATAGGAGCCTGAGATAGTACTTGTGTGCTATTAGACTGAAGTATGCCTTCAATCTAAAATGCCAGAAAAAGGATTCCAGGTCACCATAAAGCTGTATCAACTGTGTGAGCTTGTAGAAGCAAAAAGAACTAACTCTCTGTCTTAAGTTAGTGCATGGGTAGATTCAGATTATTGTAGTTTGGATCCAGGGAAGGTAGAGGTCTGCAGTAAACTTTGTTCAATCTTTTGTTTTCTTTCTTCTTATTTAGAAAAGCAAATTGTCATTTGTTGATGGTATCTCTTGTCTTGAATCTTTTTTGTCCAATATGCAGTGCTCTGTAGTTGACCCTGAAATTTCTTTCTTCATCTGTTTCTGTTTACTGTATAGAACTCTAATGAGTTGGTTTCGTGATTTATTAATTTTTGTGAAAAAATGGCGCATAATCTCTGGCTGTAGTCCATGCAGTTTGTAGATCATAATGGATTATTCACTCTCAGTTCCTTAGGGATGATGTATTTCTGCTTGGATTTGCTTTAGGGGATGATACCTATTTGTACCAGGTCAATTTTCTTCCTGAGATTGATAGAGTTCCACTCTGCTCAGTTAAATAACATGCAGCCACCCAAAACTAAGCTATATGTTATTAGTCGAGCATTCTTTTGTAAATTTTTCCATCTTTTTGCCTGCTGCTGCTAAGCATATCTTCCACTTTGTGTAGCTGCAATTTACCTACTTTGCATGCAGACTTCAGAAGAATAAAAGGCTTGGAGGCAGTGTATTTAAAACGACTCTTACGCTGTAATCATTCTCAGAATGGTTGGCTTTGCTCAGCCAAGCAGGATACTATTTTTTTTTAAGTAGGGGCGTTTTTTTGAAAGAAAAGTAAGATATTGGAAATATGAATAAATATCCAACCAATCTACCAAACAATTCAAGAAACTGGAAGTTGAGGCATGGCAACTAGACTTCTTTCTTGTTTGGTTGAAATGTTTTGCTACTCATCCAAGTAGCTTCTTCAGTCAGATGAGAGTTGGTAGGAGATCCTTGATATATCCTCCACCTTGGTTTCACTTTCCCCTGATCTGAATAGGCTTATTAGAAGGGCAAAGGACTGGGGGTGAGGGATAATCCCACTTCTGCAGTCCTTCTCCACCCATTATCATGGGTCGTTAACGGTAGTTAACAGTGGTCTTTCTGGTGTGTGTGGTCCTAATCTTCCTGGGGACGGATGAAAGGGCGGCATGATAAATAGGAGACAGATTTTATCTAAGGCCTCCACCCCTGTTGAGTGAGGGATTTTCTATATGCACATATATGGCCTCCCTGGCCCCTCTCTCAAACCACCTATCTTCTTGGTCCAAAATAAGTACATCTTGGTCATCAAATGTGTGTTCTTTTTCCTTCAAATGAAGGAACACTGCTGACTGTAGTCCTGAGCCATTGCCCCTCCTGTGCTCGGCCATTCTCCTGTTTAGTGGCTGTTTGGTTTCTCCAATGTAGAGCTCCAAACACTCCTCTTTGCATTGGACCACATATATTATATTGCTCCTGTTGTGTTTTGGTGTTCGGTCTTTTGAGTGGACGAGTCTCTACCTTAGTGTGTTTGTGGGTTTGAAGTGCACAGGTATGTGGTGTTTCCCAAAAATCCTTTTGAGCTTTTCAGACACACCCACCATGTAAGGAATGACCAGGTTCTTCCGTTGGCTCTGGGTCCCAGACTGTTCCATTGTTCTGCTAGGTCGGGGCATTGCCTTGCTGAAGGCCCATTTTGGATATCCACAGGCCTTAAGAGCTGTCTTCAGATGTCCGTCTTCCTTCTTCTTGGCTTCTGTGGAGGTGGGGATGTTTCTTGCTCTGTGGTTTAGAGTCCTGATGAGCCCTAGTTTGTGTTGCAATGGGTGATGAGAGTCAAACCACAGGTATTGATCAGTGTGTGTAGGTTTTCTGTAGATTTCTATCCCTAAGCTGCCGTTGGATCCTATGATGATTGCACAGTCCAGGAAATCCAGCCAGATGAGTAGCAAAACGTTTCAACCTAACAAGAAAGAAGTCCAGTTGCCATGATTCAAGTTCCAGATAACCTCACCTGGATGACTGAGAAACTTCACAGATATAATTGAAGAAACTGTGTTACCTTCCCCCTCCGAGTTCTTCTAGTACATCTACAATACCCACACACTTTAACTGAAGCTGCAGCTGCACTGCCATATAGTACAGTATTTGCTGCGGAAGTAGAACAAATAAATTCAAACTTATTTTAAATGATCACACAACACAAAGGTCAATGTGAATCAGACTGGCCCTTTTTTGCTTCAGATGTGGACTGTGGTGTGGATTGAACTGAGGGCCTTCCCTGATATTTTAAAATATTTTTTTTATTTGTTTGTTTACCATCCAACAACGCACTATGCACTCTCTGGGCAGCTAACATCTAGAAATGCACATTGCTGTTTGATGCTGTTGTTGTCAGTGATTGTATTGCACATCATTTGTTTCTCTATGGAAATCCAGTCTCCAAGCTGATTATTTCATAGAAACATGTTTTTGTTCATAGATCTTCTGAAGCAAGATGGACTCATTCCTTAAAAGACTCACTACACTGGCATTTTACCAACATTTCTAATCTCATATAATACGTTTTATCACTCTTAAGTTGTTTTCTCTTCAGAATATTATCAATAAGCCAATATATTTCAAGAGCTATATTAAAGGACAGGAGTTGGAACCTGGTGTCATTCTGCTTACACATTTTTGCAGAATAAAACAAGTAAGCCAATGAAAACATATACATTTCAGGCTACTATGCCAGCTCTACAATTTGATTTCTACACTGTAGTATTAAATCTCAGCATATAACCTGTTTGTCACTTAGACCTGTGTGTATTCCATGTAGTTGCTTTTAAACCAGATTCTTCTTTGAAATGGAATAGGAAGTGAATAAATGTCATCTATAAAATGCATGCAGCAAAACTGGTTTCTTTCTATACAAAATGTTCACTTTAGAAATTTCTAGCAATCTTTTGATGGTGCCCCTGTGAAACACTGTAATTTGTTTCGTGTGATGAGTATTTTTCCTGTCTCAACCCCTCTCACTTCTGTGCTTTTGATTTTTAACAATAGTGGTAGGAAAGAAGCTGGAAATGACAATAGGGTAAGAAATACATTTCCAAGTTAATAAGAGTGTAATGTTTTGATGTTAAGGTATTCAGACAATATTCACTCAGTGCATATTTCTGTAATGTGCCTGTGAATGTGAAAATACACATGGCATCATGTCACTCAGTGTAGGCCTGTATTTATTTGTTATTAAGCTGGTTGAAATATTAGAGATTTTTTTTCTCCAAATTCTAGGTAGACTTCTGGGTCTACCTTGGTTGATTCAATGGGTCTATTGGGAGAAGAAAAATTCAAATATAAAAGAGATGTCTTTCTGCTGTCATTGTCTGCTTTATTCCATGTGCATTGACTGAGAAGAAGAAGGAAACCTTAATCCCATTGCTTCCTGGGAATTGCCCCACTGTAGACTACCCCAGGGTAGACTGGTAGACTGGAGGGGTGGGGGGGGAGAGTAGCCATTGTTTATAGAAACACTCTGGAGGTTGTTAGGCGCTCCGCGGTGGTGAAGTCAGGTCTGGAGGCCCTCCACGTGTCGACTGGGGCCAGGGATGGTATTGGGATCTTGCTGGGTTACTGCACTCCCCGTGACCCAGCCACTTCCTTACTGGAGCTGGCGGACTTTGTCTCTGTGGCACTGTTGGAATCCCCGAGGCTTCTGGTCTTGGGTGATTTCAACATCCATGCGGAGGCGGAGATTTCTGGTCCGGCTCTTGAGTTCTTGGAAACCATGGCTTCCTTGGACATGTCCCAACATGTTAACGGCCCCACCCACGTGTGTGGTCACATGCTAGACCTGGTGTTTTCCACTGAGCGGAGTGAGTGTGGTCTGATGGTAACTGACCTTGTGTCAGTTCCCTTGTCATGGTCGGATCACCACCTAATAAAATGTAACCTCTCAGTGGCTCTCCCTCCCTGCAGGGAGCAAAGACCTATTTTAATGGTCCGCCCTCGAAGGCTACTGGATCCTATAGGATTCCAGGATTCCATGAGAGGGATTCCGGCTGATCTGACTGGTGCTCCTGTTGAGGCTCTGGTTGATGGCTGGCTTGCTGCCGCCACCAGGGCTGTTGACACGATCGCTCCTAAACGTCCTCTCCATTGCAGAGCTCGGCCAGCGCCCTGGTTTAACCAGGAGCTGCGAGCTATGAAGCAAAACAGGAGAAGGCTAGAGTGCATTTGGAGACGGAACCTGACGGATTATAATCGGAAAGCTGTCAGGATCGCGACTAACCATTACCTTACTAAGGTGAGGGCTGCCAGTCGAGCTCACTTCGCTGTCCGGATAAGCGAAGCTTCAAATCAGCAGGAGGAACTTTTCTGTATAGTCCGCGATCTATCCGGAATTGGTCTAAGTGATAGGCCTCCTACTAGTATTTCACCTGACCAATTTGCAGCATTTTTAAAATCTAAAGTGGAGGCCATCCGCCGGGAGCTCTCTCCTTTTTTGAACACAGTAGATTGAGCAGAGATGTCCAGCGCTCCGCCTTGCCCAATGAGACTAGATCTCTTTCAGCCTGTGATGCCAGATATGGTGGACAAAGCGCTTGACCGCTGTCGTGCCACCTCCTCCTCCCTTGACCCTTGCCCGGCCTGGCTAATCAAAGCAGCCAGGCCTACAACAACCGAATGGGCCACGGCAATAATTAATGGGTCTCTCCAGGAGGGCAAGGTTCCCATTGCCCTCAAGGAGACACTCATTAGGACCATAAGGAAGAAACCAAGTTTGGCGGCGGACAACATTGGCAATTATAGGCCCGTCGCCAATGTTTCTTTCCTCAGCAAAGTGGTAGAGAGGGTGGTGGCTGACCAGCTCCAGGCTCTTTTGGATGAAACCAATGCCCTGGATCCATTCCAGTCGGGCTTCAGGCCGCGTCACGGTACAGAAACGGCATTGGTCGCCCTGTTTGATGACCTGCTGAGGGAGGCCAACAGGGGCAAAATGTCTTTGTTGGTCCTCCTCGATATCTCAGCCACCTTCGATACCGTCGACCACGGTATCCTCCTGGGGAGGCTTTCTGAGCTGGGAATCGGTGGTCTGGCGCTTGCCTGGCTCTGATCCTTCTTGGAGGACCGTCCTCAGAGAGTACAGCTTGGGGAGTGTGTTTCGGCCCCGTGGAGTCTCAATTGTGGGGTTCCACAGGGCTTGATTATCTCCCCAATGCTGTTTAATAGCTACATGAGGCTGCTGGGTGGGGTCATCAGGGGGTGTGGGGCTTCGTGCCATCAGTACGCTGATGACACCCAGCTCTACATCTCCTTTTCTCCAACCACAGTGGATGCCGTTCCGTCCCTTCAGCGCTGCCTGGAGGCTGTACTGCAATGGATGCAGGAGAATGGACTGAGGCTGAACCTGGACAAGACGGAGGTCCTTCAGGTGGGTGGCCCCTCTATCGGTGGTTTGGGAAACTCCCTCTCTTTTGGGGGAGTGACTCTCACCGTGAAGAGTGAGGTTCGCAGCTTGGGGGTCCATCTGGATCCGGCGCTCACCATGGAAACCCAGGTGGCGTCAGTGGTCTGCTCTGCCTATTTCCATCTGTGGCAGATTGCCCAGCTGCGTCCCTATCTTGATGTTGGGGCACTCACCACTCTGGTCCATGTGCTTGTAGTCTCGAGATTAGACTACTGTAACGCGCTCTACGTGGGGCTACCTTTGAGATTGATGCAGAAACTTCAAATGGTGCAGAATGCGGCGGCCAGACTTCTCAGTGGGATGAGAAAATATCAGCTTATTTCCCCCACTCTGGCTGCCTTGCATTGGCTGCCCGTTCATTTCCGCATTGATTTCAAAGTGTTAATGATGACATATAAAGCCCTAAACGGTTTAGGGCCTCGATATCTAGCGGAACACCTCCTGCCACCTAGATCTACCCGAATCACTCGTTCTAGCCAGGAAGGGCGGCTGAGGGGCCTAACGCCGAGGGAGGCCCGGAGAGAAAGAACAAGAAACCGGGCCTTCTCGGCAGTGGCCCCTCGCCTTTGGAACAGTCTGCCCCCAGAGATCTGTCTGGCTCCCTCGCTGGGTGTTTTTAAGAGCAAACTTAAGACCTGGCTCTTTAGGCAGGCTTTCCCTCCTGTCATCAATTGAATATTTTCCCCCATCTTGAACTATATTACTACTGTTGTTTTTTATTTTATTATATTGTTTTTATTCTATCTATTATTGTTAGCCGCCCAGAGTAGACTTCGGTCTAGATGGGCGGGGTATAAATTTAATAAATAAATAAATAAATAAAATAAAACTGTACCGTGGTGAGTATAGTTTTGCTGGCCATTAAACTCTGTAAGATGAGCCTCTTATTGAACTGTACCAGCCAGCTGCATCTATTAAAATACCATGCTTTAAAATCTAGTTGGTTGTTTTAGGTAAAATAGACCTCTTGAATCAATAGGATTAATAAAGGGGTTGACTCACCAATCAGTTGTTGATTCAATGGGTCTACTGTAGTCAGGACTAACAATGAGATTCTGGCCATTACACATGGCAAGACCATGAGAGAGATGGGCAACAGATCTGTAACACTTGTATTTATCATACCTTTGTTATATCTATGTATCTGAATCCATCATCAGAGAGAAACATGATCCTTCAGACTACTTCCTCAACAGACTTTACTGAGGTGACAAATAAGTAGAGCTGTTTCATAAAGAATCATTCATATGTGAAGTACATAAGAACAGAGTGAGCAGGCCTAGGAAAAGAAAAATGCCTGAGAAAATGAAAGGTGCTTGAAAATCTGTTGTTTTACTTTGCAGTTGTTCGTAGATGTCACAATTAAAAGGAGGTTTCCCTACAATTATTGCAGAGCCATAAAAATAGGGATCCTTCATTTTTTCCTAGCTCTTCTTGTCCTGTATTGTCTTGTCTTGTCTTGTGTGTGTTCTTTTTTGTTTCTTTTTGAGGTGTCACAAGACTGGTACATTTTTTCTGAAAAAGAGTAATGGAAAAGTGAGACATCTATGAATAATCAGCTAATTAGTGTTTTGCTACAAAAATGTGTGCCATTTCCCCTCACTACCTTGATGCGTTAGGTATTGGGCTGCGGAACCAGAGGTTGGGAGTTCAGTTCCCAATGTGCATTCCAGAAGAGCCAACCTGTGTGACCTTAGGCACCCAGAAGTAAACCACTTCTCTACCTAGAAAACCCTGAAAATGAATTACTTCACTCAGAACTTATTTGATGGCACACAATTATTATTATTACATCCTTATTGCACCTTAAAACCCCCCAGAGAAAATACAATTAATGGATGAAATCCAGTTGTAACCTACAAATACAGTAAGCCCATTGAATCAATCGAATTTACAGAGGAATTGACTCACCAAATCCCCACTGATTCAACGGGTGTACATTAGTTGCAACTTACTACCGGATTTCAGCCAATGGATAATTTTTCAAATCACATCCTCATAACTCAGGAACAGCATAGTCACAAAAATTATAGTCTCTCATGTAAAAAAAGGAATGGCTGGAGGCAAATTTCAACAACAAATGCGATTTGTGAATGGAACTAATTCCATCCTACTCGTTGGTCTAGTAGAAGAGAGTGAGAGATCTGGTGAAATTTCCCCTCAGTCTTAACGTTCACATAGTGACCTTAGTCCAGTTACTGTTCCTCAGTTTCACCTACCTCACAGAATTGCTATAGGAATAGAGAAAGTTCTATACATTGTTCTATGTTTTTTGAAATCGGGACTAGCTATATATTTTGAATAGACATTTGGAAGATATATATATTTGAACTGTGTCATGTCATGTCACCTGAGTGGTTGACATGTTTGGGTTTTTTGTTTGTTTGTTTTGTCTTTCCCGCTAAGAAAGCAGGTATGCGGGTGAATCAAATATGGTTTTGAAACATCCCATTTAGTGACTAATCGTGTTCCAAAATAATTGTATGCTAAAGACTTTTAAAGAAAAAGAAAGAAGTGGAAAAGATTGTCACTCAAAACTTTAGTTGAAAGAGCTCTGAGCAACTCATGAAGCATTTTCAATAAAGGCTATGTTATAGTACTATACTAAAGCTATTGTTTTTCTTTCCCCCTTGATCTTGCCATATGTGAGCGTATGTGGAGGTGAAAGAAAAGTAAGTATCAGCATCTGTTTTGCCCAAGAGCTGTAAAATGCAGAACAGAATCTGGCACTGAACATGAAATGAGCTCACATGGAGCTCAGACCTTCAGGGGTCAGTATAAATTGGTCATCAAAATCTAGTTATACATTTACTGGCATCAACTACTCACTGTATGTGTCAGAATGAACCAGCTTTGTCAGATATTGAAGGACGAGTGACCAACAAAGTACCTTGTGGGTTTGAAATGTTATAGCTAATTAGGTATGATGAGAGGCAGACCTTGATCTTAACACCCTTAACTGATTAAGACTAATTCTCTGAAAGCTTGTGAATTATGTCTTTATTATTAATAGGGTTTGCCTTAAAAAAAGAAACATGGTTCTTGTTGTAAAACAGACTTTATAATGGTAGATAAAAGGCATCCTGCTGCTTTCATGGTAGGGAGTCTATTCTTGGTACCAACCAACATAAAACCAACACCAAAGTAATAATGTATAATCTCCTTAAAACTGCTATTAGTCTCAGCCAGAATAGAGCCATTGAATCAATACATCATACCTAAGTATTGACTAGCTAAATTCCATTTGATTCCTTGGTCTACTCTGGTTGGGACCAATAGTGCATTTAAGCAAAAGGTTGCAAAATGGATGCCAAATAATCAAATTACATTCTGCTTTTAAACATGAACTGAAGTGAAGATAGTAAAAATATGATTAATGAATATAAATACTAAAATATGAACTAAAAAGTACATTAAAGCCTGGTACATCAAGGGCCAGTTTTTCTCTCCCCCAATGTAGATAAATGGATCTGGCACAGAATGTGTCTAATTAAGAATGACAAAGTTCTACCTATCATCAACTTAATTATGTCGTTCATATGAATACTCCCTTAAAAATCTCTCAGAGACATGATCACCATTAATTTTAATTAATTTTCAGTATAGTAGGAAATAATTGAACCTTCTTTGACCCTGAAACTATTTTTTCAGTAAAAAAAATCCCTCCTATTAATATATGCCAATGGGCTATTTTGCTTGGATTGGAAATTCTCATAAAATGCTCTATGTAGGTTTGGTAAGCTGATACCTCATCTTTAGTAAGCAATAAAATTAATGTCAAGAGACAACTCTTTGAAGTGAAACAGGAAGCACAATTCACCGTGGTTGTGATAAGAATACAGGACATAATGAAACTTGTCTACGTAGTGAATATTTTCAAAGGTTATGGTGGTTACCAGCATCAGTGACCATGGCAGGCTGTTTTGGGTGGCATCCCACAGGGAAAAGCAAATAATTGTAAATTGGATTATAGCTGTAAGACAGGAGAGGTGTGTTTAGGGAAGTGAAAGGTACATTGTAACATTAGATAGTCACATGAGTTTTTCTCAGCTGAGAAGTAGCACATGTTGACCAGTATCCTGTTGCATAGTTTTGTCTATGCAATGGGAGTGACATCACTGTCAGTGGCAAATTGTCACTAATTAAATAGTTCCTTTTATGTTTTTCGGATGTGCTCCATGTGTGTGCACTGAGACAAAGTAATGCACTCCCTTAAATAATAATAATAAAGGAACTCTTTAATTAGTGGCAATCTGCTGCTGACAATAACATCACTTCCATTGAGCCGGTGGAGCTATGCAAAAGCATACTAGTCATTGTTGTATTATTTTAAGATCTAGAATCCAAGTTATTACATGTCAAAGACAAATGTCTTAATCAGAGATAATCTGCAAAATAAGGTGCACCCAAAGATCTTATTTAGTTAGTTAATTTATACATGACTTTATAGCTGAAATTGCATATGAAGTTGCAACTAGAGTAGGCCCATTGAATCAATGGAACTTACATAGGTGTTGAGTTACCATATCTCTATTAATTCAATGAGTCTACTCTAGCTGTGACTTACTATAGGATTTTAGCCAATATATCTTGGGATCAGGGGAATATCAAAGTCATTGGAATCAAAGTCAAACAGCGACTGATATAGTAGTAGGCATCCTTCAGTCTTGAGAGAGTATGGTAACGTGCTCTGAATAGAGGTCTTGGAACAGTGTCTAGTGTGGCTGAGAAGGCCAATCCGAGACTGACAATCCCTTCCACACTGAAGACAATCTGTCCCCTGTCCAGCTCCCTGATTTTGCTGGTTTTGGGACTGCCTCTTTGCCTCGGTCTGCTGAACAAGTGCCTCTTCAAATTGGGAGAGGCCATGCTGCACCGCCTGCCTCCAGGCTGAACGCTCAGATGTCAAAGTTTCCCATCTGTTGAGGTCCATTCCTAAGGCCTTCAGATCCCGCTTGCAGATATCCTTGTATCGCAGCTGTGGTCTCCCTCTGCGGCACTTTCCCTGCACTAATTCTCCATACAGGAGATCTTTTGGAATCCGACCATCAGCCATTCTCACAACATGCCCAAGCCAACGTAGATGTCGCTGTTTCAGCAATGTATACATGCTAAAAATTCCAGCTCGTTCTAGGACTACTCTATTTGGAACTTTGTCCTGCCAGGTGATACCAAAAATGCGTCGGAGAGAACGCATATGGAACGTGTTCAACGTCCTCTCCTGCCGTGCACAAAGGGTCCAGGACTCACTGCAGTACAGGAGTGTACTCAGGACACAGGCTGTATAGACCTGGATCTTGGTATATGCCATCAGCTTCTTATTAAGCCATACTCTCTTTGTGAGTCTAGAGAACATGGTAGCTGCTTTGCCAATGTGTTTATCCAGCTCGACATCTAGAGAGAGGGTGTCAGAAATCGTTGAGCCAAGGTACACGAAATCATGAACAACCTCCAATTGTTGTGTAGAGATGGTAATAGAGGGAGGTGAGTCCACACCCTGGCCCATGACTTGTGTTTTCTTCAGGCTGATTGTTAATCCAAAGTCTTGGCAGGCCTTGCTAAAACAATTCATAAGTTGTTGGAGCTCTTCAGCAGAATGGGCAACAACAGCTGCATCATCGGCGAAGAGGAAGTCCCGCATGCATTTCAGCTGGACTTTGGTCTTCGCTCTCAATCTAGAGAGATTAAAGAGCTTTCCATCTGATCTAGTCCGGAGATAGACACCTTCTGTTGCAGTTCCAAAAGCGTCGTTCAGCCGACAGCAAAAAGGATCCCAAACAGAGTGGGCGCGAGGATACAGCCCTGTTTCACTCCACTTCGGATGTCAAAGGGATCTGATGTTGAGCCATCAAAAACTACAGTGCCCTTCATTTCCTCATGAAAGGACCTGATGATGTTAAGGAGTCGAGGTGGACATCCAATCTTGGGAAGTATTTTAAAAAGGCGGTCCCTGCTAACCAAATCAAAGGCCTTTGTAAGATCTATGAAGGCCACAAAGAGTGGCCGTCGTTGTTCCCTACATTTCTCCTGCAATTGTCTGAGGGAAAATACCATGTCAGTGGTGGATCTATTAGCTCAAAATCCACACTGTGATTCTGGATAGACTCTGTCTGCAAGCACCTGGAGCCTCTTCAGCACAACATGGGCAAGCAGCTTCCCTACAACGCTGAGAAGAGAGATGCCACGGTAGTTATTGCAGTCGCCCCGTCGCCTTTGTTCTTATACAATGTGACAATGTTTGCATCCTTCATGTCCTGTGGTACTCCACCTTCCCTCTAGCAAAGACAAAAGATTTCGTACAGCTCAATGGTGAAGGTCTCTTTATAGCATTTCAGCAACAGGGATGTTATCCTTCCTAGGTGGGAGGTGAGGGAATCCAAGGCCGCTTTTATTTCTGCTAAAGTTGATTCGCTGTCCAACTCTTCCAAGACAGGCAGGCACTCGATGTTATTTAGTGCCTCTTCGGTTACTACATTCTCTCTAGAATATAGTTCAGAGTAGTGCTGCACCCAGCGTTCCATCTGCTATGCTCAGTCCTGAATGATCACGCCTGTAGCAAACTTCAAAGGAGCAGATTTCTTCTGTATTGGACCTAAAGTCCGCTTGATACCATCATACATTCCCTTGATGTTACCTGTGTCCGCTGCTATCTGTATCTGAGAGCAGAGCTGAAGCCAATAACCATTAGAACATCTCCTGGCAGCCTGTTGGACTTTGCTATGAGCAAGTCGAAGAGCCTGCAAGTTGTACTCATTAGGACAGGCTTTGAATGCTGCTAGAGCTCTCCTCTTATCCTCGATAGCTGGCATCAACTCCTCCAAATGGGCTTCGAACCAGTCTGCCGTCTTTTTGGTCTTCTTGCCAAATGTGGACAAGGCGGTGTTATAAACAGCATTCTTGAAATGTTCCCATCGTTCAGGTGCATTTGCACCATCCGGGCCTGGAAGAGTTTCCTCAAGTGCTTGAGCAAATTCCTCCACTTTTCTCTGATAGTGAGTCTTGCTGATGTCAATACGTGGTCTTCCTTCCTTTTTCGTGTGGTACAATCTCTTTATTCGCAGTTTTACTCTGCTACACAGCAGGGAGTGATCAGTATCGCAATCAGCACCCTGATAATTGCGTGTGATCGTAATACTAGGAAGGCTAGAGAATCTAGTGAGGATCAAATCGAGCTGATGCCAATGCTTCGATCTTTGATGTCTCCAAGAGACTCTGTGTCGACGCTTCGTATTAACGAACGTGTTGCTGACACAAAGACCATAATAACAGCAAAACTCCAGCAAGCGTTGGCCAGTTTCGTTTATCTTCCCAATGCAAAAGCAGCCTAGACAAGTGGGCCAGGAATTGTGATCAGCACCAATATAGAGTGACTGATATAGAGTTTCATGATAATAATTTTGTGATGTTATACTAATAATCTCCATCTGGGTAAACAGATGGCTCTTTATCAGGCCTCTAAAACATGCCATACTTTGAACCTTCCCAATAGTAGGGATGATTTCTCCAGGAGAGGTGTCACCCTAGATGATGCCCACTTCTTGACTGCGGCCCCATGAAAAATAATCTAAAGGCCATGCGATAACGCGCAAGCTCTCCTCTGATTAACTTAGTAGTTACACAAGTCTGTATCAGGGAAAATGATCACCACTCCATCTGGTCCCAAATTATTTACTTTAAAATTTTCTTATATGTCAATAGGAAAATCTTGACTTTCATCTGGTACCTAGTAGGTTAATATGTATGTGGCAAGACTCACTTTTCTCCATGTTCTATGGTGACTGCAGCTTCTTGATGAAGTGCAAGAATAGTCACAGAGGTACATTATCATAATTTACAAAAGCATAGAACACAATGGCCCTAAGGGTGTAGTGTGAATGTAAGCCAAAGTAATGGTAATAAGTGTTCTTTGGCATAGAGGTCACGAGGACCTCAGTGCAATGACTGAACACAGGAAAATCCTCAAAGTATGTACATGTGTTTTCTAAGGGATTGCAACCCTATTTAGAGCAGGCGAACTCCTCAGTTACCATACCTTGGAACCACCCATTCATAGAATCTCCTGGATTTCTTGAATTTGACAAAGTCTGTCAGTCCTAAGGCATTATCCAGCCCATGCTGGTGCCCAGGCACTAGTTCACAGCAGTCAGAAATAGATCTGGGTTCATCCACATAATCCTGACACATCATTTCAGATCTATTAATGATTGCTGCCAGTGGCTTTGTAAAGAACATGGGCAGGAGCTACATATAATATCACTGAATCTGTTTTGAATACTTTCCCAAGCAAATTTGCCAGCCAGCCAGCCAGCCAGCTAACCTACCAGCCAACCAATCTTATAAACATAAAAATAAAAGTTGTTTTCCATTCCTGGAAATTGGTCTTGCAACAGAATGGACTGAGTGTTGCCTTCCAGTGCCACCAAATACAAACCCTATAAAATTAAACCAGCAATAGACTTCATAGCAATATCCATTTTCATGATTTTTGCTCATTTTGGGAGCGGTGCAAGCTCTGGTGGGTTCTGGGGGATGGAAAATGAGCACATATACCCTCTGAGGTGTAAACCTTGAGATGTATGCTTTGGACTTTATCTCAAGCTGGAATGTCATCTTTCGTTGGAATGTGCAACAGTGGCAGCAGTTGTGTTTAGTGTGAATTTCAACCCTGGCAGGAACATGGAGCAGCTGGAACATGGAAAAGCAGCCACAGTAGCTGAATCTGCAGTCCAGGCAGTTGAGTGTGCATACAATTAATCAGTCCAGCCCTCCAATTAGGAGGTGGAGATTTCTTTTGTGAAAAAAGACTTGTTTGGCTGTGGGGTCTTTTATTTTCTTAGCTTGCTGGATGCAGCAGACAGAGATGGCTCCATAGTGGATATGGCAGATAAGAGACATTTGCAGTGAGAAAAGGAAGCCACAAGTTTTGGCATTCAAGCCCGTGACCACTGTAGTGGCAAGTACCTCATAGGTATAAGTGGTATTGAAAAACCTTATGTTATGATCGATGCTGGAACCTGCAATTGTAAGGCAAATGTATCGCCTCCACCTGTTGCTTCTATCTGCCACTCTCAGTGTGGCTTTCAACTTTGCTGACAGGACTCAGATTAGGGTTGTCCTTCGACTTTACTTCATTTTGCTGAAGTGGGTATCAACTCAGAAAACAGTCAACACCTAAACTTTATTTATTTATTTAAAATATAATACAATATCCTTTTCCATGAAAGGTGACTTACAACATTGAAAGACAATATTTAAAGTTGGAAACAATGAGTATAAAATGGTGGTTAACATCATGAAAAGACAATATTTAAAGTATAAAGAGGCATCTTATATCATTAAAAGGCAATATTAAAGCTAAGAACAATAAATATACAAATATTAAAAATATTAAAAATATCAAGAAGGATGCAGGACTTGACTGATGCTTTCTATGCAAGCTGTCTGAGAGTGAATGTCTATGCCAAACAGCACTGCCTCCTGTGTCTATTTTGTATGGTGACAGGTCTTTAAAAAGATTAGAAAAATAATGTTAAGATGGTAAATAATAACTCTTTCTTATTATAATATGATAAACCTGGCTTAATGGACTAAGGAGTGGATGACTGAACTTTGACTGATTGTTCTTTATATTTTATGTTGGGTATCTTAAACTTGAGGCTTGTCTCAAAGGAACAAGCAGAAGAGGGGCTTTTGACCTTTGGGTTTTAGCCCCAGATTCTTCAATTGTCCTGTTTGTATTTTCTCACTCTGTGATGGATGCACTCTTTGACACTTATGCAGCCTGTTTGGCTTAAGCTTCTCATTTCTTATCAGATGCTCGTTGACACAGTTGGACTTTTTGGTTCTCTTATGTTTTGCTTTTCATTCATTTTTGATTCCACTGTTTGGCATTCTTTGCTTTTTGTCATTCCTTGCTTCTCAGTTAATTTTTTGGCTTACTTTGCTTCTGAATTCTGTGTCCTTTGCCATTCACTGATTATTCTGTGTTCAGTTTTTTCTTTACGTATTTTGCTCATTCAGTTCATGCTGTTCCTCCTATCTTATGGCTCTGTCCTGCTTGTTTTCCTCAACCTAATTTCTATTCACTGTCTTTCTTCTTTTCAGCTTCTTTTCTCTTGCTTTCCCTGGAACTGCCATTCTGTTACTCTTAAACCAGCTGTTGTTCATGTTCTGTCCACCCCCCACCCCCACAGTCTTTACACTTTATGGCTTTTACTGAAATATGGCTCACCACACAAGACACTGCAGTTTCTGCTTCTTGCTTTTTTGCTGAGATCTCCTCTGTGTGATATCAGAGCAAGGATATCATACAAATGATACCACCCCTATGGCACAGCAACATTGTGATTGTGGAAGGACAAGTGTTGTATGGGCTTAGAATGGATAAGTCACAAAATCAGAGTGCTGTGATGACCCACGAGGTCATAAGTGTCTGGTTTCCTTCCATTTATGGCACTTTAAAAAAAATCTGGAGACCTAGAAATGTACATATAATGTCATGGACCTGGTGACAGTGTGGGTCAGAATGTCTCCTAAAGAGTCCTGGGTGGGTGTGTTGGCCCTGATCTTTATGTCCTTAATTTGGGTTACGGGGGGTGGGTGGGTTAGGGGGTTTCTGCACACCACTAATTCACAGGATATTTCAGAGGTCCTGTCCTGTCCTTTGTCTTTTGCTACGTCTTCTGGGAGCTTGGATGTTGCTTTTTCTTCATTTCATTTCATGCTGTTATGATAGATGTGCACTATTTTCTACTTGCACTGCTTGCCTGGCTTATTCCTCTTATTCCTTATCTTCCTTCTTGTGCTTGGGTGGCTGAGCACTCCTGGAGGAGGATGAAAGAGAGGACTGATTGTCTTCATTATAAATTTCTTCTTCCTTCCTTCCTTCCTCCTTTAGCTAATCAGCATTTTTATTCTTCATTAATTCACACTAACTCAGTGTCTGTTTGCCTCTGTCAACTTACTCTTGAAGTCTGCTACCTCTCCTCTCTCAATTCAGGATTTTGCTACCTTGTTGATAGTAAGATCTATACCATTTCTTCTGAATGTGCAGCTTCTCCTCTCCTTCCTCTACCATCATTACCTGCTCTTTATTCAATTCCTTCATCATTTCTTTCTCCTTCAGTAGAGGACAGAATCCTCCCACTTGCCCTCTTGATTCAGTTCCATCTCTTCTTTCATCTACTGTTGCTACTGTTACCATTTCCCTTCCATTACTCATTATTAACAAGTCTCTTCCTTTTGGATAATTCCCTTCAGTTTATAAACATTCCAGTGTCTCTTCTATTCTTAAAAATATCCTTTTCTCTCTCTCTGCTTACACCATTTTAACTTCACATACAAGGCTGTGTACATGGATGGCACTATCTAAATAAATAAATGGTGATCATGATAAAAAGGTGCCTTAGGTTCCATTTTCCCTCTGGGATAGACTGTCTTAACAAGTCCTCCACAAATACAGGCACGATGGTCCAGGATTGGAGACGGTAACAGGTCTCCCACAACTACTTGTAGTTCCATCCTTGGGAGCTACCGCTATAAAACTGCAATACATGGGAAATTAAGATTCTTCCCGAGAAATCATATGTGCCACTATTGGGATTACTCTGCCAGCTGTCTTTCTGTAAAACTGATGATGATCAATGCGCGCGCACGCGCACGCGCGCACACACACGCACGCACGCACGCACACACGCACACACACAGACACAGAGCGCTAACTGCCTGCCCGAATCTTTCCCCTGTTATATTTAGGTTTATCTCTATATTCCCCTATAGTCCAGTTCTAAAGTGAGGTTATTACTCTGGCCTACTAAACACAATTAAATCCTCCATTCCAGTCCGCCTGGAGTGGTAGCTTCCCATTTATGACTGCTAAAAAGATGCAAAAAGCTTTCTGCTGGAGAAACATTTTACCAATATGTGCTCCATGGTCCCTGCTGATATATATAAAAATTCAGTATCCGTTAACAAATGCCTGTGTTTTAAAAATTCTTGAGACAAGGGAGTTCCAAAGTGTCTATTTGATTTAATCCCCATTTTTTGAAAATCTCCTCCCTTGAAAAGTCGTGAAGGGGTAATCAGACTGGAATTTCCCAGCCCGATACTTTCAGCATTGTGGTCCTCACCAGTGACATGAAATATCTGCAGTGCCAAATTATAGTGGTATGCTGCTGTAATGCATGAATATTACAGCAAATAATCCCAAGACGAAGGCAGAGTTAGCTAGAAAATGAGGACTCTGTGATTTTCTTTGGCAAAATATTCATGAAATAAAAGCAGGTACATTTTACAGTTTTCATAATAGCACAGCACATTTACCATTTTATTACAAAGCAGACTCACATGTTTGAACACTGGTGGATCACGTCTTCTGTATTATGAAAGAGATGCCACAGCTACTTTCCTGTAGTAGCAGTCTGGAACATCACATTGCCCTACAGAGAGTAAGTGACCTGAATCTAATAAGGTACCTCAAGAAAGCCATTCACTTGCTTTGAACAGTAAACATGTTTCTGGCTGTCAATGAAATGGTCAGGTAGCCATCCTAATTATGATTAATTCTTATTGAAGGAAAATCATAATTGCATGTCTTCACTCACACACCTATGTAGCTTATCCCAGAAGTGCAGCTCTTTTAGTCTGTTGTTGTAAAGCAGCACTAAGTCCCATGGCAACCATTTCTGTAGGACACCTGGTGAAGACTCTGCCCACTTCATCAGATGCGTGAAGTACCTCAGTAGAAAAAAATATTACCAATAAATGGGGAGATTTTAAAAGAGGAGGGTCAGTGGGACTAGTTACACAGAAAAAAATGTGGATAGTTACAATTTAAAAAAATCTGGACAAGAGTTGTGTATTTCTCAATATGTGTGTTACAAAATATGTGAGTTACGAAGAATTATTATAATTTTCTAGAATGTAATTCTAAATTGTTTAGTGCTTTTTGAAGTAGTAATTTATTAAGATTCGAAGACTTAACACTATTTCAGTCTTACTATACTGTAACATGCCATCTATCCTGGTAATTCCCTGTCATTAAGAAAACCATTAAACACATTTTTAGATTAGAACAACAGGGCCCTAATCTGAAAAGAAAACTACTCATTTTCAGGGTTACACAGCAGCCACATTTGCAAATAACTAATAATGTCAAGAACTGGAGCACAATTTTGCTCTTGGCTACATTTGGGCCTTGAACGTAGTTGATGGAATGTACTAATTATGTTGCAGGGTAAACACAGCAAAAAGGGCTGCTGCCAATTCAGTGCTGAAATGCTTGGAAAAATATCAATGTAATAATTATCTAATAAGAAAGGAAATGTGTTTGAGGATAGTGAGCAGAGGGAACTTTCCACAGGCCATTGTTCAAAACATCACAAATGGATCCACAGCTGGATCTAGAGCGGCCAGATGTCAGGGCCTGGGATTTCAGGGAATTGCTGTCCTCTGACCCTTCAGCCTGGGAGATCAATCTTGAGGTGAGCAGCACTGGAGTCTGGTTCTAAAGCTTGGGCATCTCTACCCATTCCCAGCTGGCACCAGAGCCAAGCAGCTCAGCATGAAGCTCTTTGTGTTTGTGTTGCTTCAGGTGGCATGGTGGGCATGTACCCATTGGCTCTCTCCCCTACCCCCTTCCTTCATTCCTTTTTTTAAAATTTGCTGACATTGATCCCATAATGGCATTTGGTGTAAGGCAGGGTGTAGAGCACCAGCACCATGGCTCATGTAATTTCTATTTGCACAAGACTTGGTGGTGGCAAAGAACCTGGAAAAACCAGAACCTTGGCAGTGGTGGCATGGAACCTCCCAAACCTTGCCTTCTGCCCCTTTCTGTGACATCACTAAGGGTCCCTTGTCTCTGGTTTTGCCCCTGAAATCTCAGTGAATGAGATGCTGTTGCTCTGTCAACTTTGCTTGAACTAGGTGGATAACCCAGTGGTTGGTCACCCAGAAGCAGATGTTCCCCATGCTTTACAGTCTGTTATGAATTGTGCAGTCACTAAGGCTTCAGTCCTATCCACCCTTAACAGGAGATACGTCCCAATGACCTTGATGGAACTTGCTTCTCAATAGACACACCTAGGGTTGCACTGTTAAGTGAGGGAGATGAAGGTCAAGGCCTCTTTTTATATAATATACACAGTACACGTCATTATAATGGGTGGGTGGGTGGAATCTGTATTTTTCAAGGATGATCCGTCACCTAGGATACATGTCTGAGCACATGTGCTATGTACTTCCTCACTTAGAGTACAATACCTGTGTACAGATTCAGGCTTGCCAAGGAATTGTATATGCATTGTTTCTGTCTCATGATGTACTTTTTCAAAAATCATTTCTTGGATACAATATTCACTTTCCTTTTACGAAGATGAACAATGTAATGTCTTAATGCCTTTCCATCCACTGACTCTGTCACAGAACATAGTCTCTCTATTCTGAGGAGGATTTCAAATGTCTTGTAGTTTCATAACAATACATCATATGGTAATTATGTAATTTGATATACTGACTGTAAAAATGTCATTGTTTTGGATTTATGATTTAGCAGTAATATCCGTAGCAGATTGCAAGCTGAAATGACATTTCCTTAATAGCAACATCATCGTGGATTTCACACACACAAAAATGATCCAACCAAATTTAAGCATTCTTGAGACACATTACTTTCAGTATACTGAGTTATGCCCATGTCTGGATTTTCTTTTGTTTGTTTTATCATGACATTTAACATAAATAACTTTTTAAAAACTCTTAAATGGCAGGTTTGTGCCGAAACATTCTTTCTATTTTGCACAATTATATATAAATGGCAGTGAGTAACTGCAAACTGACTTCTGAGCTTAGTTTTAACAGGCAAGTTAGAGGCTTTAAACTTGCTGCTTAGGCTGGAATTAGACTTTAGTCTGGACTAGTCTGTAAATTAGACCACAATCCAAAGGGAAGGCCCTATATAGAATACAAAAATGAGGGCTCAGTTGCATAGAAGATTGTTGGTAGCAGTCTCCAGATTTCCTCATGGGAGGTGCAATTGTCTGCCATATCTGCTCATGGATGATCAGGAGAAGAGAACATCTGCCCAAGGGGCCTAATTTGGCTGTTCATGTTCCCCATCTGGGACAGAGTTTCTTTTGCCTTAATCTTTCATCAATTGTTGAGATTGGTAATAAGTAATGTAGGAAGGTTTCACAATGAAATGTATTCAAGTTCTTCAGTCCTGGGATAGGTGTTCTTATTTGAAAGCTGGCAAAGTTTTTCACAGCAGAGGAATTCAGGTTTGCAATCTCACAAAGTTTTGCATGGCACAACAGCTCTTGTTCGTAGCCAGGCAAGATTTTGCATGCCTGAAAACTGTTGCACTGGCACAAATGATCACGTTTTGTGGACCTAACCTATTTTGCCTTCACCCTACCTTTGCTCTTAGCCCCATTTATCTCAGGAATACAGCCCTTGAGACCTCTCCTAAACTAGAATTTTAGCTTAGGAAACTAAACTGGGAAGGGTTCTCTTGGTTTGGAAGCCATGGTTTTCTTATATAGCAGACAACCTAACAAATCATGGCCATAAGTCATCTTTACCATTTCTGTTCTCTCTTGTCTCTTTTGTCATCTCCTATTGAAACAGGCCAGAGACAAACTACAGTTCTGATTTCAGATGTCAGAGTAAACCATGGTTTAAACAAGCTGCAATTCCTAAACCAGCAACAGACATGGATTCAGATGGTGGTTTCTGGCTGGCTAACAGACACCTTGTTCATGGAAAGAGCTTGCATATTACAGCAAAACAGATTTGAAAAACCATACCATGACTTGCCATGATTTGCAAAATCTGTTGCATAGCTTCATTGGCACTGTGGGAATCATTTAACCAGCAGAGGTAGATGGCCACTAATTAAAGATCCCAGGTTCAATTTTGGGATGTGCTTGACTTTGCCTAATTGCACATAAACTGAAATTGAAACAGGGCTCTTGAATTAGGGGCAATCTGTTATTAGGAGTGATTACATTCCTGCTATTTTGGCATAGCTATGCAACTGGATACTGGATACTGGCAATGGTCTTTGTTTTCTGAGTGGTAGTAATTTCACTGAAAACTGTTCTTTTACAGAACATTCTTAAATCTGTATGCTTTAGTAAACTAGGAGCAGACTTCCATATTTAGACACTAAATACAGCCTCATCACTATTTTTAGATAGGTATTTTATTTATATTTATTTTTATATTAATTATATTTATTCAAGATATGCATATTAAGGAAGCAAATAAAAACTTGTTAGAAAACTCTAAATTGGATAAAGTCTTTATAGCTTCCGACCAACAAAAGAAAAAAGGGGTAGCAGTGTATATAAAAAGGAGTTGGAACCAAAATTAGTGTATGCTTCAACAGATGGAAGAATATTAATGGTGGAGGTTTATAAAGACGGAGAAGAAATATTGTTGGTGAACATTTATGCGCCAAATGAAGTGCAAGAAAAATTCTATGAGAAATCAGCTGATACAAGGACCTGAAAAGAAAGTGTGTATCATGGGGGACTTCAATGCAATAATGGACAAACAAAAAGACACCTGGTGATAGACAGAAAGGGGAGGAAAAAGAGGGTTAAATATGATTCCCAAGGTTTTTTAGAAATGGCAGAAGAACTTAACCTAATTGACATCTGGATAACTAAGTACCCTCAGAAAAGAGACTATACATTCTATTCAAACAGACACAATTCATGGTCAAGAATAGATAATTGCTGGATCTCAGCCGAAATGACACACCAAGTGGAAGAAATTGAAATATTACGAAATACATATGCAGACCATAACCCAATAATGATGACTCTAGGACAATTTTCAAGAAGAGGAGGATGGAGACTTAATAGTTACTTATTGAGGGACGAAGCCTTTTTGATTAAAATAAAAAAAGAATTAGAATTTTTCTTTCAAATTAGTAAACCCCAAGATACAGAAATGACAATCATATGGGATGCAGCAAAAGCCTACTTTCGGGGTTTAGCGATAGAGTTTAATGCACAAAGGAGAAGAGAAAGAAATAAACAATATCAAATATTAATAATATCCCTGAAGAAAGAAGAAATGGAACTGGAAAAAAAATCCTACAGTTAAGTACCTAAAAAATAAGATAAATATATTGCAGCATAAAATCAATTTATTGGAACAGGAAGATATGGCAAAAAAATATATAAAAAAAATAAATTTGCAAGGCAAAATTTATTTGAGAATGCTAATAAACCAGAAAGATGGTTAGCATACAGAATTGAAAAAGAGAGAGCGAAAACAAGGATTAATGTAATAGTGGATAAGGAAGGGCTGGAAACATATTAACAAAAAGAAATCCAAAAAATAATAAAAAAAATTTATACCAGCCTTTACAAAAAGAAAGAAATCGAGCAGGAGAAACAATGGAACTATCTGGATAAACTCCCTGACTGGAGATTTAGCTCCCAACAATTGGAAAATCTAAATAAATCAATCACAAGTGAAATTGTGGAGGCATGGAAAAAAATGGTAAAGCCCCCAGACCAGATGGTCTCCCGTCTGAATATTACAAAGCATTTGAAGAAACTATAATTCCACATTTAAAAAAGTTAATAGATTATATTGAAAGTAGAGAGAAAATTCCGGACTCATGGAAAGAAGCACATATCTCCCTAATACATAAAGGAGGGACGAAAAAGAAACAAATTAAGAACTATAGACCAATCTCTCTTTTGAATGTTGATTACAAGATATATGCGACCATCTGGGCAACTAGATTAAAGAAGGTACTTACGGAAATGATACACAAGGACCAAACAGGCTTCATACCCAAACGGAAACTAATGTCAAAGATAAGGTCAATAATAGACATTTTGGAATACTATGAAACACATCCAGAAAAGCAAATTATGCTGATCTTCCTGGACGCAGAAAAGGCCTTTGATAATGTGAACTGGGAATTTATGTTATTGCAATTGAAGAAGATGGGAGCAGAAGGAACTTTTTTACAAACAATTAAAGCAATATATACTAAACAGAAGGCTAAAATTAAAGTCAATGGCCAAATAACTGAAGATATCCAAATCGAACAAGGCATGAGGCAGGGATGCCCCCTTTCTCCATTACTATTTATTCTAACATTAGAGATTTTGAATAGACAAATAAGAGGAAATAATGGAATTAGAGGCCTTAGAATCAGGGGAGAAGAATTTAAGCTACAAGCATATCCTGATGATTTAGCACTAATATTAGAAATCCCCAGGATAGTATGGAAGAACTATTGGGAACTATAGAAGAGTTTGGAGCTGTCGCAGGTCTTAAAATAAATTACCAGAAAACGAAATTCCTGACTAAAAATATGAATAAAGAGGACGTTGAAAAATTGATAATGAAAACTAGCTTTGAGGAGGTACAAAAGGTGAAATATCTAAGAGTTACCATTACAAAAAAACAAAAAACACCAAGTAATTTGATGAAAGAAAATTATTTTACAATTCAGAAAGAAATACAGAGAGACTTGGAGGATTGGAATAAGCTACAAATTTCAATGATGGGATGAATCTCAATAATAAAGATGATGATTCTACCAAAATTGTTATTTTTGTTTCAAAACTTACCAATTCTATTAAATTATAAATACTTTAAGGACCTGGACAGCCTGATCTCGAAATTTGTCTGGAAGGCCAAAAAGCCAAGAATACAACTTAGAACATTGCAAGATTTAAAAGAGACAGGAGGTCTAGGACTGCCGAATTGGCTATTATATTACAAGGCCTGTGCTATGGTTTGGATAAAAGAATGGATAACACTAGAAAATCAAATACTGTTGAAACTGGAAGGTCATGATTTAAAAATGGACTGGCATGCATATGTATGGTATGGAAAATTCAAAGAACAGACACATTTCTCAGAACATATTGTGAGGAAAGCGTTATGTCTAGTATGGCAAAAATTCCAAGTGCAAACTTATAAGAACATTCCAATATGGGTAGCACTAATAGAGGCATTTACATTGAAAGTGTTAAACCAAGAGGGAGTTTTACTCACGTATAAAGATTTGTTAACTAAAGATCAAACTATGAAAGATAAACAAGACTTAGAGAAACTGGGTCTAGCAACAGATTGGTGGTCAATGCTGAAATTAGAATCAAGATATAAAAAGGACAAAAATATGGGCTTCTTTGAGGGGAAAGTTCAGGTGGATGAACTATGGATTTACACAAAAGAGAAAATAATCAAAAAATGTATACATATCTGTTAGAGTATGACTTAGAAGGTGAGAGGGTGAAGGAGGTGATGGTCAAATGGGCACAAAACATTGGTTATAATATTGATATTGATGACTGGACAGAAATGTGGAAAGATAACTATAAGCTGATTAAACCAGTTAATCTTAGAGAAAACATCCTTAAAATGTTTCACAGATGGCATTTTACTCCGGTAAGATTGGCAAAAATGTCAGAAAGGATCAGTAATGTTTGTTGGAAATGTAAAAAATAAATAAATCCAGGGACTTATTATCATGTATGGAGGTCATGCGAAAAAGCAAAAAAAACTAAAAATAAAATAATAATAATAATAAAAAAAACCATTGGTTACAGGTTTGGGAAATGTCACAAGAAATTGTTCAGCAAAAATTAAGTTTTAAACCTGAAATGTTATTATTGAATATAATGCCAGAGATCATTGATAAAAAAAAATAAAATATAGTCTACTGTATATATTTACTGCAGCCAGGTTACTCTGGGCCCAAAAATGGAAGAATGGAGAAATACCAACGATATTGCAGAACTAGATATGCTTTCAGAGGCACTATGGGATCAACCGAGATACTTTGTAAAGGAAAGCTGGAAGCTGATATATAATTGGGTCCAGAAACAGACAGGAACTTGGGGGAAGAAATAGTCATGGCGAACCAGAGCTCACTAGAATCCTTTGATGATATTTAGATGACCAGATGATGGCAAAATCTCTGATCTACATATGGAGTATGGATGTTTAGCTTTGTTGTTTTTTGTTATTTGTGTTATCTTTGTCAGGTCTTATTTTGTTGTTCTGTGTGTTTTGTACGTATGAATAAAAATTAAAAAAAAACACGTGGACCTATGAGAATGTGTCGTTGTTGTGACTTAGGTACGAGCAAGAAGGATCTTGGAATTGTTGTAGATCACAAGCTAAATATGAACCAACAGTGTGATGTGGCTACAAAAAAGGCAAATGCTATTTTAGGCTACATTAATAGAAGTATAGTTTCCAAATCCTGCGAGGTGCTAGTCCCCCTCTATTCAGCACTGGTTAGGCCTCACCTTGAGTATTGTGTCCAGTTCTGGACACCACATTTCAAGAAGGATGGTGTCGCGGTCTTGCTTTTGTAGTCCCTATTTATTTGGCCCTCACAAAAGCTCACGCTCTTTCCTCCTTCTCACGCTGCCACCAGATGTTATTACTTCATAACATCAATCAACTGCTGGACACTAATGCTGCTAAACACAATCAGTTTATTATACAGGGTGGGGTAGATAATCAGTTGGAAATAGTATATTCATTCACAGGAAGCAAATCACAGGTATTAAGTAATATTCAGTTCAATTAGATCTTTCTGTTAGTTCTTTCTATCTTGCTCTGACCCTACTGATTCTATTTGCACTCCCACAGCTCAGCTTTCCAACCCTTCCAGCACTTCCCTCTCACTTTCCAATCATTCAAATCTCAAATCAATCTCCTTCAAAATCTCTCTGATCTCTAGTCAATCTCTCTCTTTTGTACCCCTCCTTCTTCTCTGACTCCGCCTTCCGTCTTCTTCATTGGTTCTTCTGCCAAGGTTCCGTAGTGACGGACAGGTGACATCTGGGGTATCCGCTACAGATGGTAACAAACTGGAACAAGTTCAGAGGAGGGAAACAAGGATGATCAGGGGGCTGGAAACCAAGCCTTATGAGGAAAGGCTGACAGAATTGAGCATGATTAGCCTTGAGAAAATAAGACTGAGGGGTGATATGAGAGCACTTTTCAAATATTTGAAAGGCTGTCATACAGAGGAGTGGCAAGATCTGTTCTCAATCATCCCAGAGTGCAAAACACGCAACAATAGGCTCAAGTTAAAGGAAGCCAGATTTCGCTTGAATATCAGGAAAAACTTCCTAACTGTTAGAGCAGTACAACAGTGGAACCAGTTACCTTGGGAGTTGGTGAGTGCTCCAACACTAGAGGCATTCAAGAAAAACTTAGAGAATCACCTGGCCCCTTCCAGCTTTACTTTTCTATGATTCTATGATATTAAAGTGCATCATATTCTAATGGATGCTGCAGTTGGATATAAGTTGTTGCAACAACATATGTCCTTGATGTGGTAAGTGATAGTCGATTTTGGCATCCAGACGTTGTTAACTATATTTAACCATTGTCTGTATGTAGGGCAAGAAAACAAAACCACTGTATTTCCTACTCAAGAAATCCCCTACTTTCCTACCTACACGCAGAGATAGATCTTAAGTGGTTCCTGTTTCCAAACACCTCCTGGAAAAAAAAGGTTGTCCTTGGTGCTGTGAAGAAACACATGAATTTCATTCTAATTTTTGTTAGGATTCAGAGTCTGTAAAAGGGGATTATACTGCCTGGATAACTCAGAGGTAGAATTGTGGCTGAGAAGCCAGATGTTTGGAGTTTGATTCGTCATGGTGCCTCCTGGAAGAAAAGTCAAAATATATAGCCTTGGACAAACTGCACAGTCCCAAAGAGACACTAGAAAAAGGGAATGGTGAGCCATTTTTGAGTCTTCTCTACCTGGAATACCCTGGAAAAGTTCACCATTAGAGATGGGGGTATTCGTATATGAATACAAATACCCCCGCACAGGTGGACTTGATGATGGTCTGGCCCCCTGGGGCCAGACCGTCCACTCACCTGTCCGACACTGGCATTGGTTCCACTCTCCCTTCAAATTGCTCCAGAGCTCCTGGTTGGCTATCCACTCATCCGCCTGGCAAGGAGACTTGTCTTCCCTCCTCCTGCCAGGAGTGGATCAGGAGCTCCGGAGCGATTGGAAGGGAGAGCGGAGCCAGCACTAGCAGTGGATGGGTGAGTGGACGATCTGGCCCCAGGGGGCTGGACCCTCGTTACATCCACCTGTGCGGAGGTAGTCATATTCGTATATGAATACGAATACCCCCATCTCTAGTCACCATATGTCAGAATTGGCTTGACAACACATAATTATATATACCACAGGATATATCCTGTAGTTTGCCATTAGTATTCAGACACCTGTATCAGTATTCAGTGCCAATACTACCACAGGAGAAAATGAGGCACTCACAGATGTTCAAAAGTAACATCAAGGTGAAACAAAACCCATTCTAAGCCCCCAGCCTTGAAACTAGGCTGCTTCCTTCAAGTGCAGTGATGCAAAAGAACATGTTGTTGCATCCTCAGCAAAGAAGGAAAAGTTGATGGACAATCATTTTTGTGCATTGAGTGCCTCTTCTTCTTGACCTCAGGCATCAAAGTGCCTTGGGGTGGCCTACAACCGACAAACATAGTTACCACCTGGATGTTTATGTTTAATGAGACTAAAAGGAATGGAGAGAAAAAAGAAGAAAATAAGAGAATTAAGGTTGCAATCCTATACCATCTTTCTTAGGAACAGCCCCCACTTAACACAAGTGAACGAAGGGAAGGGAAGACTTGGCAAACTTATAGGTAATTCTGACTTTACAAATATTTATGCAATATTTTTGCTGCATATTTCCCAGAAATGATTGGAGCCTTATGCTGAATAAATAATTTTGAATGCTGTAAAACTAATCCGTATTATTCCATGCAAAACTAGTCAACATTTATTTACTTTAGACCAGCATCTTCGATATTTACCTGGTGGTTTAATACTCATTTTCAGAAGGCAAAGAAGATATGAAGTATTTTTGTATGGAAATGCTCTAGTGAAGTAAGCTTGTGATTTAGGAAAACTGTTATAAGACGAACTCAAATTATATGCAAAAAAAATGCATAGGTTTCCACTTTAATTCAAATTAATGCAAAGAGAAAGCAGTGTCATTATTTAACAGTATCTCTTATATTAGAAGAAAGTGTGCACATTTCGCAGGGAGAAGTCTTTAAAGTTCAGCTATATTGGCATGATTGAATTTCATTGTTAATAGATTTTTTTCCTAGTAAATTAAACAGAAATTGCTGGATCAAATTATTTTATTCCTTTATTTTCATATTTTTCTTGCCAAGGCTATATCATCTACTCAGAAAACTAAAACTGAGGATATTTTTAATTTAAGTTGTTGGACATTCTTCTTTTTTCTTTTTTTAAGAAACAGATGAACAATTGCATACGTAAGTATACATTCAATATGATTTGCAAAGGCCACCCCCATTCCAGCTTAGAAATATACTTTTTTGCTTCCTTTTTTCCCTTGCTATCATATTTTCAGGCACATAAATCTTGAGCCATAGCAACTTCTTCTGACAGGTAGCAGTTGTATAATAAATTGGAACTCTTTGCAGGTGCCTTCATAAAATAAGTTAAAAGTAAAAGGAAATGAAAATGCAAGGTCACGAAAGTGATGTGTTTCAGCTGTCTTTAAAAGCTTGGCAGACAAAGATGAAAAGTATTATTAAACGTCATAAAAAGGCCTCTAGGTAAAGTTGTATGTTTTTGCTTTTGTTTCCAGCTGAATTAAGGCACTCATGTCTAAACAGTGATGCACTTATTCTGAAATATGGAGCATCTTCCTGGCACCTCAAATTGTTCATTTGTATTTATTTTATTTTATTTTATTTTACTTATTTAAAATATTTTTACTCTGCCTTTTTCCATAAAAGGACCCAAGGTAGTTTACATAATAAAAAAAGACAATACATAAAACCTAAAAACAGAAAATAAATATTTAAAAAAGAATTAAATGAGTATTATATTAAAAGAGGTAAATAAAATCAATACTGAAAAAAAGAAACATTAAAAAGCAACAGAGTACAACAATCCATTTAAAAAACCCTCTCAGACAGCAAGTCGCTAAGGAAATGCCTGCCTGAAGAGAAAGGTCTTTGTGTGCTTGCAGGAGGGCAAAAAAGAGGAGGCCAGCCTGGCTTCCTGTAGGAGGGGGTTCCAGAATCTGGAAGCAGCATCAGAGAAGGTCCTGTCCTGTGGCCCCTGTGAGGGTGGTCGGACTGAGAAAAGGGCCTCCCCTAATTATCTTAATGCTTGGGCAGGGTTATGGAGTGAGATGCGGTCTTTGAGATAGCTTGGTCCCAAGCCATTTAGGGCTTTATAGATTAAAAGCAGCATTTTGAATTGTGCCCAGAAAGGGATCAGCAGTCAGTGGAACTGCTGCAACAAGGGAGTTATATGTTCCCTTGTTATATGTACCAGCCGTAGTTAACAATCTGGCTGCAGCATTTTGGACCTGCTGGAGTTTCCGAATACTTTCCAAAGGCAGCCTCACATAGAGCACATTACAGTCATCCAGTTGAGATGTAACCAGGGCATGTGTCACGTGTGGCCAGGTTAGACCTCTCAAGAAATGCTTACCAGCTCCATGTTTATCCAGTGATGTTAATTTGGGGGTACCTAAGAGCCAGATCGGGGACGTGGTGGCGCTGCGGGTTAAACCGCAGAAGCCTTTGTGCTACAAGGTCAGAAGACCAGCAGTCGTAAGATCGAATCCATGCGACGGAGTGAGCTCCCGTCGCTTGTCCCAGCTCTTGCTAACCTAGCAGTTCGAAAGCATGTAAAAATGCAAGTAGATAAATAGGTACCACCTCGGTGGGAAGGTAACGGCGTTCCGTGTCTAGTTGCGCTGGCCACGTGACTACGGAAACTGTCTTCGGACAAACGCTGGCTCTACGGCTTGGAAACGGGGATGAGCACCGCGCCCTAGAGTCGGACACAACTGGATTAATGTCAAGGGGAACCTTTACCTTTACCTAAGAGCCAGATCAGATATTGAGGGACATGCATATTCCCTCGGATTAACCCATTTTCCCCTCTCATAACTAGATTGCCTTGAATCTCGTCAGATTTGTGCACTAAGCCTGTATTTACCTTTGAAAGACCAATCAGAAAACAGAACATGGTAAATGCAAAATATCACATGCCATGACAAATATATACTTTTATCCACTTGCAAGAGCACCTTTGCAAACAATGCGACAAAAATGTCACACATTTGAACTTACACGTGACCATATTGGAAAAAATACAATTGATTATTAAATTATTTATATGTAGAAGAAGTTGATGGAGGTGCAACCTAGCATGGAATGCATAGCTGCCCCTATTTCATATCCAAGACTGGGATGGTTGTAGAAATAGTGCAACTGTGTCCAGATGGGTCTGTGTTTCTTTCTTGCCAATGAGAGCTGAGAAGCTAATGTTGACTCCATTGGATAGAGTTCAAGCCAATCGTAGCATGGGATGGGAGTTGGAATTAAATAGAAAAGACTACTATTTGTTGGTTGGTTTCACATATTCATTTAGTCATCTGAGTCTAGGGCATGTTGAGTTTACTTCATTGTGCTTCTAAAAGCAATTGCTATGCTCCATTCTATCATTTTTAAAGAAATAACCCAGTTTATTATTTGTGTACAGTAATACATCAGCCTATAATTTTGCTTACATATCACTACTATGGTTATCATGGGTTAGAGTTTATAAGTCTGTAGGCAATTATATTTTGCTCCATTAGTTGATTAAAAACTTATTAGTGGGCTACTCCCCTCTAAGTGTGCTCGAAATGTCTCCAAATTTCACATACAAAAACAAAGAAGTTGTAGCCATTTTGGTTTTCTACTTCAAGTCAATAGGAGACTGGCAGTCAAAAATAGCAAATAAATGTGAATCTGGAGTAAAATCCCTTCAGACTAAATTAGGATACACCTGGAAGTCTCAAACTGACCTTTGAACCAAATTGGGACACTCATGCACAACCCTAATAGTAACATACTTTTTCATAGTTCAATGCATTATGATATGAGGTGTAATTAGTAACATTGTTGAGATACTTCCTAGTTGAGGTTCTTAAGATGAATTTTACAAAGCAAGGGAAGCATTTTTCTATTTTTTTAGTAGTAGTAGTAGTAGTAACAACAACAACAACAACCTATTGCTGAAATGTTACAAGCATACTACCAAGGAAATGTGTATAAATATTAACGGCATATTAACAGTATCAAAATTACTACTAGAGCTAAACGTTAGTACATAATATGTATTACTATAGTAATATGAATGTTTAAGCTTCATTGCATGAGTTTGGGTTCTAATATTATGGGACCAGAAAATAACTTCTCCTTATACACTCTTTTTACAGTATATATGTTTTTATACACCTCTGTTGTGTCTCTTCTTATTCACCCTTTTAATATACTTTTGTTGTTGTTGTCTAGTCGTTAAGTCGTGTCCGACTCTTCGTGACCCCATGGAACAAAGCAAGCCAGGCCCTCCTGTCTTCCACTGCCTCCCGGAGTTGGGTCAAATTCATGTTGGTAGCTCTGATGACACCGTCCAACCATCTCGTCCTCTGTCGTCCCCTTCTCCTCTTGCCTTCACACTTTCCCAACATCAGCATCTTTTCCAGGGAGTCTTCTCATGAGATGGCCAAAGTATTGGAGCCTCAGCTTCAGGATCTGTCCTTCCAGTGAGCACTCAGGGTTGATTTCCTTCAAAATGGATAGGTTTGTTCTCCTTGCAGTCCAGGGGACTCTCAAGAGTCTCCTCCAGCACCACAATTCAAAAGCATCAATTCTTCGGCGGTCAGCCTTCTTTATGGTCCAGCTCTCACTTCCATACAACGCTACTGGAAAAACCATAGCTTTGACTATGGGGACCTTTGTCGGCAAGGTGATGTCTCTGCTTTTTAAGATGCTGTTTAATATACTAGAAAGTGCCAAATGTTATAAAAAATCTCATCGGAATTCTTTGGCAGCTGACCCACAAAAATGTATTCTCTATTTCATCCTGACTGTCTCAGATTTCCTTTTTATCTTTATGTATCTTATTCACTATCTGACAGAAGACATATTAGGCAAAATATATATATAAAAAACATAAATAAAGAGGACAAAAAAAGTTCTGGAACCTTAAAGACTAAATGCTATATTTTAATGTGAGCTTTTGTGACAAGTTCACTTCCTCGAACACCTGAAAGCAAAAGAGTAGATTCTTCAGAAGATCAGGATGGTAACAACAGGGACATAATTAACTTTTAAAGTTTCATCCCAATAAATCTGAGCCGCATGAAGGGATGATGTTATCCTATTTATATCAATTTGTTAAAGCCTTAAGTAATTGCAGAGGCAGGGCAAGGAATTCAGGATGAGAATCCATTTTTCAGATGCTCACTAGCATACTGGAGTACCTGTAGAAAAAAATATTTGGTGGAAAAGCATAAAGAGTAGCTGTGCAGATTAGGTTCCACTAGCCTATGGAAGCAAAGGAGCAGCTGTACTAGCTTAAGGCGACAGAGAGGTAGCTAAAAATAACCCAAGCATCCTTGCTGCATTTTTGTTAATGTCTTCATGAAACGTAGTTCCCTCCAACACTCTACACAAATCCTGACTTCTTTCTCATAAACAAGAAGTCACAAATGGAAGGGGCAGGGAGAGATTATCAATCATTCCTTTGTATTTCCCAAATTGTTTATAAAATTATTCAGAATGTGATATTTCATCAGTTCATTACATATGTCACCTTTATAGGATAAATCATCCAGTTTTATAATGTGTATGTGTGTGTTAATGTGTCATGAAGTCAGAACCTATTTATTAGCAACACTAATAGAACTTTCAAGGTATGTGAGACATTTAAGGAGCAGTTTTACCATTTCCATGCATCCATGAATTTCTGTGGCTGAGGAGAGATTTGAACCAAGGTTTCTGTACCCTATCTACTAATCCACTCTGGGTACAGTAGTTTCACAACTGAGTGTAAATAACATTGACCTTATATCTGTGAAGATTCTCAGTCATCCAGGTGAGGTTATCTGGAAGCTGAGTCATGGCAACTGGACTGCTTTCTTATTAGGTTGAAACGTTTCGCTACTCATCCAAGTAGTGCAACGTTTCAACCTAATAAGAAAGAAGTCCAGTTGCCATGACTCAACTTCATAAGAACATAAGAAGAGCCCTGATGAATCAGGCCAAGGGCCCATCTAGTCCAGCTTCCTGTATCTCACATTGGCCCCACCAGATGCCTCTGGGAGCACACGAGACAACTAGATACCTGTCTCCTGATCCCCCTCCCCTGCATCTGGCATTTGGAGGTACCTTCCTTTGAAGCCTGGAGATTATACATGCTCATCATGGCTTGTAACCTGCGATGGACTTTTCCTCCAGGAATGTGTCCAATCCCCTTTTAAAGGCATCTAGGCCAGATGCCATCACCACATCCTGTCGCAAGGAGTTCTACAGACTAACAACACGCTGGGTAAAGAAATATTTTCTTTTGTCTGTTCTCACTCTCCCAACACTCAATTTGAGTAGATGTCCCCTGGTTCTAGTATTGCGTGAGAGGGAAAAGAGCTTCCCTCTATCCACTTTATCCATCCCCTGCATAATTTTATACATCTCAATCATGTCCCCTGCTGTTATTATGGTCTATTATGGTCTTTGTGTCAGCAACATGTTCTTTAATACGAAGCTTCAACACAGAGTCTCTTGGAGACATCCAAGATTGAAGCACTGGCATCAGCTCGATTTGATCCTCACTAGATGCTCTAGCCTTCCTAGTATTACGATTAGAGATGGGCTTGAATATAAAAACGGATCAGCTTTTTTGATGAAAATAGCCGATTTGTTAAATATTCGTCCCTTCATATCTGTGGGTTCCAGAGACCCCCATGAATACAGACAAATATTTACCCGTTTTACCTGAATCCAGGCTGCCCTTTGCAAAGATAGCAGCTGCAGCTTTCCTATCATAAATGAAGCTGCAGCCGCCATCTTTGCAAAGGGCAGCCAGTCTCCCTTTTTACACACCGTGGCTGGGAGGCCAGATGGAGACCTTGGCAGCGGCGATGAAGGTAAGGGGGGGACGGTGGGGGTGGGGTAGGGGCTAAGGTAGGGAGAGGAAGGAGGTGTGGGGGGTAGGCTGTGTGGGTGGCTGGCTGCCTATCAGTCACCAATCAGCTGATCGGAGGCCGGTAGGCAGAATGTTTTTTTTAAAAAAAAATAGGAAGGGGTGTTGGCAGGGGTGGGAGGTGGGGGGGGTGGCGGCGGCGGTGCAGCGGTGGCAGCAAGGGCGGTGGTAGCAGAGGGGCGGCGGCGCTTTATTTTTATAACCCCTCCCGAATCGATGAATAACTTCGTTATTCATCGCTTCATGGGGGCAACTTCATGCTTCGTGAGTCATCAACTTTTGACAACTCACGAAGCGGGACGACTAGGCAAAATGGTGAGTCATCCCCATCTCTAATTACGATCACACAGTTATCAGGGTGCTGATTGTGATACCGATCACTCCCTGCTGTGTAGCAGAGTAAAACTGCGAATAAAGAGATTGTATCTCACGAAAAATGAAGGAAGACCATGTATTGACATCAGCAAGACTCACTATCAGAGAAAAGTGGAGGAATTTGCCCAAGCGCTTGAGGAAACTCTTCCAGGCCCGGCTGGTGCAAATGCACCTGAACGATGGGAACATTTCAAGAACGCTGTTTATAACACTGCCTTGTCCACATTTGGTAAGACGACCAAAAATACGGCAGACTGGTTTGAAGCCCATTTGGAGGAGTTGATGCCAGCCATCGAGGAAAAGAGGAGAGCTCTAGCAGCATACAAAGCCTGTCCTAGTGAGTACAACTTGCTGGTTCTTCGACTTGCTCATGGCAAAGTCCAACAGACTGCCAGGAGATGTTGTAATGGTTATTGGCTTCAGCTCTGCTCTCAGTTACAGATAGCAGTGGACACAGGTAACATCAAGGGAATGTATGATGGTATCAAGCAGGCTTTAGGTCCAATACAGAAGAAATCTGCTCCTTTGAAGTCTGCTACAGGCGTGATCATCCAGGACCAAGCACAGCAGATGGAACGCTGGGTGCAGCACTACTCTGAGCTATATTCTAGAGAGAACGTAGTAACCGAAGAGGCATTAAATAACATCGAGTGCCTGCCTGTCTTGGAAGAGTTGGACAGCGAACCAACCTTAGCAGAAATAAAAGCGGCCTTGGATTCCCTCCCCTCCGGCAAGGCACCTGGGAAGGATAACATCCCTGTTGAAGTGCTGTAAAGAGATCGTCACCACTGAGCTGTATGAAATCTTCTTTCTTTGCTGGAGGGAAGGTGGAGTACCACAGGACATGAAGGATGCAAACATCGTCACATTGTATAAGAACAAAGGTGACAGGGCGACTGCAATAACTACAGTGGCGTCTCTCTTCTCAGCGTTGTAGGGAAGCTGCTTGCCCGTGTTGTGCTGAAGAGGCTCCAGGTGCTTGCAGACAGAATCTATCCAGAATCACAGTGTGGATTTTGAGCTAATAGATCCACCATTGACATGGTATTTTCCCTCAGACAGTTTTAGGAGAAATGTAGGGAACAACGACAGCCACTCTTTGTGGCCTTCATAGATCTTACAAAGGCCTTTGATTTGGTTAGCAGGGACGGCCTTTTTAAAATACTTCCCAAGATTGGATGTCCACCTCGACTCCTTAACATCATCAGGTCCTTTCATGAGGAAATTAAGGGCACTGTAGTTTTTGATGGCTCAACATCAAAGCAAAAAAGCAAAGCGTGCTGCTGATATACCACCACATAGTGCTTCAAGCACTCTCTGGGCGGTTTACAAGTTAATTATGCAGGCTACACATTGCCCCCCCCCCCCCAGTGAGCTGGGTACTCATTTTACTGAGCTTGGAAGGATAGAAGGCTGAGTCAACCTTGAGCCGGCTACCTGGGATTGAACCCAGGGTCGTGAGCACAGTTTTAGCTGCAGTACAGCAGTTTAACCATTGCACCACAAGGCTCTTCAGATCCCTTTGACATCCAAAGTGGAGTGAAACAGGGCTGTGTCCTCGCACCGACCCTGTTTCGGATCTTTTTTGCTATCATGCTGAAGCATGCCTTTGGAACTGCAACAGAAGGTGTCTATCTCCGGACTAGATCAGATGGAAAGCTCTTTAATCTCTCTAGATTTAGAGCGAAGACCAAAGTCCAGCTGAAATGCATGCAGGACTTCCTCTTCGCCGATGATGCAGCTGTTGTTGCCCATTCTACTGAAGACCTCCAACAACTTATGAATTGCTTTAGTAAGGCCTGCCAAGATTTTGGATTAACAATCAGCCTGAAGAAAACACAAGTCATGGGCCAGGGTGTGGACTCACCTCCCTCTATTACCATCTCTACACAACAATTGGAGGTTGTTCATGATTTCGTGTACCTTGGCTCAACGATCTCTGACACTCTCTCTCTAGATGTCGAGCCGGATAAATGCATTGGCAAAGCAGCTACCATGTTCTCTAGACTCACAAAGAGAGCATGGCTTAATAAGAAGCTGATGGCATATACCAAGATCCAGGTCTATAGAGCCTGTGTCCTGAGTACACTCCTGTACTGCAGTGAGTCCTGGACCCTTTGTGCACAGCAGGAGAGGAAGTTGAACACGTTCCATATGCATTGTCTCCGACACATTTTTGGTATCACCTGGCAGGACAAAGTTCAAAATAGAGTAGTTCTAGAACTAGCTGGAATTTCTAGTATGTATACATTACTGAAACAGCGACGTCTACGTTGGCTTGGACATGTCGTGAGAATGGTTGACGGTCGGATTCCAAAAGATCTCCTGTATGGAGAATTAGTGCAGGGAACATGCCCCAGAGGGAGACCACAGCTACGATAGAAGGATATCTGCAAGCGGGATCTGAAGGCCTTAGGAATGGACCTCAACAGATGGGAAATTTTGACATCTGAGTGTTCAGCCTGGAGGCAGGCGGTGCAGCATGGCCTCTCCAAATTTCAAGAGACACTTGTTCAGCAGGCCGAGGCAAAGAGGCAGTCCCGAAACCAGCAAAATCAGGGAGCTGGACAGGGGACAGATTGTATTTGTCTTCAGTGTGGAAGGGATTGTGACTCTCGGATTGGCCTTTTCAGCCACACTAGATGCTGTTCCAAGACCTCTATTCAGAGCATGTTACCATACTCTCTCGAGACTGAAGGATGCCTACAGAATCATGTCCCCCCTTGGGTGCCTTTTCTCTGACTAAATAGCCCGAAACGCTATAGCCTTTCCTCTTAAGGGAGGTGCCCTAGCCCAGTCATCATTTTAGTCACTCTCTTCTGCACCTTTTCCAGTCCCACGATGTCTTTTTTGAGGTGTGGCGTCCAGAACTATGCGCAATACTCCAGGTATTGCGTCCAGATAACATTGACCTTACTTTTTCCACTTGGTTTCCACAATGGCATTTTCATCTTTATGGAAATGACATACAGTAAGTATCTGTCCATGGCATTTAGCACTGTAAGGAAAAGAGGTTCATTGGCACCAAACCTACTTTTTTAATCTATGGTGGACCTCCTTAGCAGCCACTCTTTGTCAGATTTATTCTCATTCTGATGCAATGGAAACTTGAACTTTGCATCTTTTCTTGAATGATTCTTCAATCTGCTTCACTCCAAAACTCTTCTTTTTGTACTGTATTATTTGGGGTTGTAAATTGTTCTAGCATGGACCTCTATTTTATTATTTGTGCAACACCTTTTAATTCCAAGCACTCAGTAAGTGGTAATGTACTTGATTCAATGTTTTGTGTATAGTAGTGAAACATAGATCTCACTGAGGATTTGAAATAATTTTGGACAAAATCTGAAGTGAATTGAGCCAGCTCAGACCAACTTGGAAATCAAGTTTGAAGAGTAGAGATGGGACCCAAATCAATTCAGGTCCCTTCATCTGAATATCTCCACATGGTAGCAGAGCTGCCTTGTGGACCCTCATCTGTCCCCTGGACCGACTGGCTCACTGACCTTTGTTTTTTTTTTTTTTACTTTTAAACCCTATAAAATGGTCCCCCAAGCACCTACAGACACCAAATTTGCCCTGCAAATTTGATGAAGTTTGGGTTTCGGACCTCCAACTTATACACCCACAAGGAGTCCCCCCAAAAGTCCCCCCAAGCACCTAGAGAAACCAAAATCACAGAGAAGCCTCTACTGCCTCTCCTCTACAATCCCTCCAAGTTTGTTGAAGATTGAGTTTCAGACATCCACATTATACACCCACAAAGTGGGTCCCCCTTAGGAAAGTGCCCTTTAGGAGCTGGCTTGGGGGGGGGCTCACTCTTCACCAAACTGCAAGACAGTTGACTGGAATTTTTCCAAGGAAGAGGCAAAGCTATGTAATGACACGTTAAAATACTTCATGTGCCACCATTACACAAAATAGTGTACACTGAAATGATAATTAAATGTAGGATTCTATAGGATGCAAGTCCTGCAGGCACCCATGTTTGACAGTGAGTTTGGGCTTTACCACACTACCAAACACATGTCATTGGTAAACTCTGGTAGATTACAGGTTAGTTACTCCACTTGTCCCATTTGGTAACATGCACTTTTAAAAGAAGAAATAAATAATATAGGAAGGTCCAAGTTTCACCTGTTGTGATCAAACATGTGGGCTGAAATCCTGTAGCTTAGCATAGTAAATTGCACTAGAGAAGGTCCATTGAATCCATGGTGATTTGGTGAATCAACTCCTCTTTAACTTCCATTAATTCAAATGGACCGACTCTAGCATGACTTGCTGTCCAAACCAGCAGGATTTCAGCCAGGAACCCTGTGAGATGTCTGATTAATTTAAGTATGTTTGGAAGTTTATTCTGATTGGTTTTCAGGAATTAACTACAGGGTTGTCAAGCAGCAGGCTATAAGGCTTTCAGCTGGCAGTTGTTATACGTGATACTTTAATTTGTAAGCTTAGAGAGATAAGAACTGATGAGGCCTCCACCCAGTAGAGTTTTATTTCTCATTTACTGCTGCAGATGCCTCAGAATATCTGAACAACTGACAATATCTTTCATCAGCTAAGCTGAAATTAGAGTTTCAAGCACTTAGAAGGGAGGGAAAGCACTTTGTTCTGAAATTACAAAGTGCAGGTGCCTTCCCTATTTGACAGACAGATATATTGGGGATATGCATGTTGAAATAAGCCACAGTTTGTGTTCAGAGATGTTGACCCTTTCCTTCCTATGACAGCTATGAAATCAGTGTGATTATTTTTCACTCAGGCTTATTTTAAAATGACAGAAAAGAGCTTGGTATACTTAATTTCTGCTTTCCTTAGGCTACTAAGTTGCTTTTTCTTGATAAGCAGCACTTTTGCCTAATTTATTGGTGCACAAGCAAACACAGCATTCAACATTGTTCCTTCCTCATCTTCATTTGCGTTAAAAGCAATCCAGTGGTGCTGCTGGAGTGGAAGGGTCAGCCGACAAGGCAGTGTCCTTGCCCAGGGGATAATCAAATGTGTTCATAGTCTTCACATTCTTCAGGAAGGCTCCTTCTGTGTCCTCCATTTAGTTGCTACAGTGGTGCCTCGACTTACGAACTTAATTGGTTCAGGAAGATGGTCGTAACTCGAAATGGTCGTAAGTCGAAGCACCATTTCCCATTGGAATGCATTGAAATGCAATTAATCCGTTCCAGCTGAAGAAAAAAATCACCAAAAAAAAAAATCACTGCAAGACCGGTTGGAAATGCAATTAATCCCTTCCAGCCGAAGGGGGGGGGGGGGAGAAAAGCAATCAACCATGCAAGACCCATTGCAAATGCAAACAAGACAAAGTAAAAAGCAATCAAACAGATCGTGCAAGATCGGAAATGGGGGGGAAAAAATCCAAAAAGCAAGGAAACCCCCCAAGACCCATCGGAAATGGGGGGGAAAATCCAAAAAGCAACCAAACCCCCCAAGACCCATCGGAAATGGGGGGGAAATCCAAAAAGCAACCAAATCCCACAAGACCCATTGGAAATGGGGGGGGACCCAAAAAACAAACAAACCCCCCAAGACCCATCACAACACAGAAACATAACCCCCCAGCTCAAAACCACGCTGCAAAAACACCCAGAACAGTTTTTAAAAAGCAGAAAACAGCACCTTACCTTACAAGGCAGTCCGAAGCCTCCCTGCAAACACACACGCATGCTCTCAGAAGCAGAAGGAGGCAGTCCCAAGCCTCCGACGACAACGCACACTCTCTAACTGCTGGGGCGAAAGAGCTACAAAGAAGCAGCCTCGTCGCCACCTACAGTTAGAAATTTGAATTTCTCTCCTTTTTTCCCTGCCTTTTTCTGTTCGTAAGTGGAAGCTCCGGTCGCAAGTCGAAGCAAAATTTTGCGGCCGGAGCTGGTCGTAACTTGAAATGGTCGTAAGTAGGGGTGTTCGTAAGTTGAGGCACCACTGTACTATGTATTGCTCAAGATCCAGGAGTAAGGTAGTCACTATTGCATCCCCAAAAAGGATGACAATTTTTCACATTAAATTTGCATATCTTTATTTTAAAATAACACACTCATGAGCAATATCTGAGTTTAAAAACCTTTAATATTTATTAACTTAAATATAATTAAACAAAGTTGTAGCTTTAATATGAAATTAAACATCTCTAAATAAATTATACATTCAACATTCAATTAGTAACCAACATCTATCTAATGTATAGCTTTAATATTTAATATTAACTCACTTTCAAAGAATTAGGGATCATGTTAGTCTATTTCAATATAGCAGAAGAAGAAGAAAGGACCCTTGTGATGCTTTTAAGTTGGTAAAACCTAGATATAGGTCCATGAGGGATCTGTGGCTGTGCCCAGTGCAGTATGAAGCTTCTCAGCCTTCCCATCCTTTCCCAATTTCAATTAAACTAAGTAGCAGTGACTATTACTGTGTTGTTATTGTTGTTAAGGGAGAAATTTTACATTTTCTGGTTATGATCTCTGGATCAGAAGTTCATTTTAAAGCATAGCTTAATTTGCAGCAATTAAACAGTGTAGTTTACACAACAACATGAATGCTAGTCCAAATCCTCAGTAGGATATTGGTCAGATTTTTTCCTTTCTTTCTTTCTTTCTCCGTTCCCCACCTCTCTTTCTTCATTGCCTTTTGCAACACTTTGATGAGGAAGCAGTCACATGATCCTGAAAACTTGTACATAGAACCACCCACGGCTGCCCCCAAGTGTCCCACCAAGCCTTCTTCCCATAGAATGTCCATATATGGAGGCAAGGGTGCTGTATTAAACGGGGGTTATTTAACTTGAATCAAACAGGGTGATGAACAATGTCAAATCATAACTGTCACTGGTCACTAAAATTCTTCCTAAGGGGATGGCTTAGCATTATCATTCCGGGAAGCTCTTGAATGGGTCTAACCTGTGTTCTTCTAAGACTTGTAGAAGACTCCAAAGGTTCAACAGGCAGGGGAATCCACAGCAAGGTGGTTGATGGCCAAGACGACCTTTCTCAGACAGTCATTTCCCCATCGCTACCTTCCATCTTTGATAGGGGCATGTATGGTTATGGTTGTGGGATATCAGCCTTGGCTGTCTCTGGGGGAGATCAGGTCTTCTTCCCTCTTTGGTCCCTGGCTCTCTGTCGTCTCTTGCACTGTTCTTCCTCACCCTAAAAGGAGGAGTTTCTTGGTGGCTTGGTCTGGCGTATTCATTCTGTTTCCTTCTAGCGCACCCACAACAGGATAACTTCTCCTGTCCACAGATTGTCCTCAACCAGTTCCCAATCTTCTTTCAAGTTCTCCTCTTCCTCTTGAACCTTCCCTTTCTGCCTACCCTCTGGTTCTCTATTGCCTCCCAAATCCTCCTCAGCCCGTCCCCAGTCCACTGGTGAGCTGGCCATAGGAAACTCCTTCACTGGTGTGGAGAAGCGACATGGCCCACCAGTGTTAACAAGTGAGGCCAGCAGGTCCCCCTCTCCATTCTCACGGTACACAATTGTCTTTTGAGCTTTTTAATGTTTCTTTTCTCTTTGAGTTGGCATTAAAAAGGCATTACTCTTACCTGGGTAATGTCAAATTTTGGGTGTTGATGCATGGAGAACATGGCTGCTTCTGTGTTCTAGTAGTAAAAGTGCTGGAACCATTAAGAAGATGAGTAACCGAGCTTGGGAATTTTCTTTTTTGGGTTACACCTCCCAAAGTTTCCCAACCCCAATACTATGCCATAAAAGTAACATTTCAAAGCCTTGATGAATGTTACTTTTACAGTGGAAGCCATCTACTGAGGAAGAATAGGATGAGGGGGCATTGTCTGACCACAGTACAGTGATGGATAGCTTCGTATGCCATTATATTGATTCTTTTTAAAAACAGTTTTCCAAGATTTGTCAGTATGTATTTTCTTTAAGATAAAGCACCGATGCTGTTCATATCATTAATTCAGAACAGTGGTATCCAGATGCTTGGTAGGATGTGGAAGTTATCTAGGTAGGACTCAAAGTTCTCAGAAGCCCTATAAGCCACGAGTCAAGGGAGCAAGCTAACCCTTTCCTTCCATCCTAACTCTCACATATGGAGACCTAAGGTGTGACTAGACAGTGAAGTGTTTGGCTGTGTTTGTCTTTCTGGCCGCTCCCCTGCTATCCCTATAGGTAGGGAAGCTTCCAGAAGCAACACCTATGCACATGCAAAGTGTGGTCTGAAGTATGCACTTAGATTCACACTTGGAATCGCAGGAGGAGTTGCAGGTCAAGAGATGTGAGTGCTCAATCTCCAGTAGGACTTCCTTTGTAGCTAGTCACTGCCAACTTTCTTTTATGTACCTGTGGGGAAACCGGTAACTTGGGCCTTGGGCTGCTTGTGGAGGGATGTGTTTTTATGGGAGAAAGAGTAATAGGGGGAGTCAGGGAGCAGCTATTAAAATTGTTCAGGACAGGGGAAGATAGAGTGGGGCTAAGCAGTTTCAGCATTATGTAAGAGGGAAGGGCAAGAGGGTATTGGTTGCTCCTAAAGTGGCCCCAAATTTAAATTGTGCCAGCAGGACCCCTGGGCTGAAAGTGCTAGTGCTAAATGCCACGTTAGTAAATGGGAAAAGAACAGCCAGCCAAGACTTGATCTTGCATGAACATGCCTACCTGGCTTGCATTACAGAGACTTGGTTGGATGAGGCTGGAGGTGTTAATCTCACTCCGCTTTGTCCACCAGGGTTTTCTGTACTGCAGCAGGTAAGACCTGGGGCACAGGGAGGTGGAGTTTCAGTGGTATATCATGATTGCAAACCTTCTCACCAGATGTCCCATTCCCCAGTTCCCCAGATTTGAATGTGTGTTTCTGAAAGTAGGAGCCTGGGACAGAACAGGGATTCTGTTGGTGTACCACCGATCCTACCATGATTTGCAACGATCTGACATTTCAAATCACTAGGATGCCATGTATAACATATTTTGTATTGTCCTTTTAACTGAACCTTTAATCATATTTCAGCTCTAGCATGTGGCTCTGAATAGATACAATTTACTTTGCAAGAGAGAAATATTAAAAAAATGAGGCAACAGAGAAGATTATTTGTGTGACAACATCCTTTCATGATGTTCACCATGAAAATGCTGGGCAGCATCAGATTTTCTAGATGTGGCCTATTAATTAGTGAGAAAATTAGAAGCATTTCATTATGTTTCTGATTTGGCAAATAAGTTTTGCATGATAGATAGGCTTTGAAAATAACTCAACAAGTAGCATTTTATGCCTTAAATATGTAAGTAAACAGCAAGATTTTGATAGTGAAAATTCTAGCACAACCCTATAATAAATCCATAGGCATTCATTACTTTAACAGCTTTGTGACAGAAAAAAAAAGTTTTCCAAGGCCTCAACATTTTAATTGTGTTGAAGGATTTATAAATATTTATGTAAACCTCTAGGCTTTGTATATAATTTTATTCTAAAAACTCTCCTTATCCTTTTTTCCCCAGTAGGTAATTACCTGTATTTTAATGTTACTTCAACTCTTCATCTATCAGCAGCTATCTCAGATCTGAAAGGCAGTTAATTTGTTATGACTTATTAGCATATAAATTATCTGGTTAAAAACATGTATTCCTAAATGGATCGGAAGGTTGAAGTTGTTGTCATTATTATTTACTATTATTTCAGCATTAACCTACTTTTAGGATTTAAGGTCTAGAAAGTAGAAATTACAATCAGTATCAATAATGTTGAACTCTTATATAGAATAAGATTACTTATTCTATGCAAGTATGTTAATGAAGAATAAGGAAGGATCAATTATAGGTCAAATGAAGGGGTGGAGTTGTCATAGGAAGTCTCTGTATGATAACCTGGTAGAGGATTTAGGATATGTTTCCAAATTTCACAAAGCGTTTGTTTCATCCTAGTGGTTATATAAATGGTAATGAAAGTCACAATGACAGATTTTCCTTTTCTTGTGGAGTACTAATATTTGGGTGTCATGATTTATTCCTATAGTAGGAGAACTATAATTTGTTTTAGGAAGGTGAGATGAAGCAGAGACAAAAAACATTTCAAATAGTTAAAAGAAAGTAAGAGAAACCAACAGTATTCTGTTTATGATTTACCCAACATATGACCTTGGGAAAACCATAACTGTGATAAATGGCTACTGTCGGATAGGAAAAACTCAAAATAGCTCTTCTGTTAGGTTGACTTTTACATCAGAGGATTTGTGCCTTGCTCTTGCTGCTACTAGTTAAGCACAGGTCTTTCTCATGTAGCTCTTTTTCTCATCTAAAACAAAGAGCAAATCTATATAAACAATGAAAAAAATGGAAAAAAGTGGATCATCTGTACCTCATGTTGCCTGAAAAGCTGTTTCCTAAATTAATTAATTATGAAATTAATGGATTAATCAGCTTCTGCAGCAATCTAAAATTGCTGTCTCTGCTTTATTTGACAGTCAAGGACCAATTGCTCAATTCCAAGAACCTTGGATACCACATTATAGCTTTGTGTTGCCAAAAGAAATCTTTCTGAGGTAAATAGTCTCCAATCAGCCCATGAAAATTATTGGTGGGGTGAGGAAATAGGCTGTCCTGTATAAGACAGAAGAAGGACTTCTGTATGGCAATGGGCTTTATCTTCACAATCACTCTTTTTAAATGCTGTTGTTTGATGGAGCAACACTGTCCTGGTAGACAGAGCAAATGCAATGCTCTGACCCACACAAGGAAACACAATATGGGAGTTAAAGAGGCTGTGCTGTGTCTTGAAGCACAGAGGAAAGAGGGAAAGAGTATCCCTGCTGAGACATCAGTTATCCCAGGAGTCCTGTAGAAAATGGGTATTTCCTCAAGCCAACATATAGTTGTCACTGTATTACTGCAGCTGGAAAGCAAGGAAGAGATCACAGGGTCTAAATCAAGATGTGGTTCAGATTTGAATCAGAACTGATGGAAAGAAGAAACTCTCTTTTTTTTAGGTATTATGAACCCCCAAAAGCTTGTGTCTAGTTCTGAGGCTAGAGAGCTGTCTGGAGAGTTGTCTTCAGAAAATGAATAAACAATCATTAAATATTAAGTTCAGCAATAGTCATCATCAACAATCTGTATCAGGCAAAATCCAAAGAAACAAAACAAAAAAAGACAAAAACATGTGGCACCTTAGAGACTAACTATTATATTTTAATGTGAGCTTTCATGGACACTTCCATGAAAGCTCAATTTAAAATATAATATTTAGTCTTTAAGGTGCCACACATTTTTGTTTGTTTTGTTTTGTTCCTTTGGATTTTGCCTGATAGGCTTGCACAGACTAACACGGCTACCTCTTCCAAAACATCAACAATCTAGGCATACTACAAACTTATTAATGAGGAAGTGTTTATCCTAAGGAGAAAAATGGGAAGGATGACTATGCTTCATCTAATAAGGAAATATGAAACAGGATTCAATAAACTGGAGGCTTACACCCACTGTCACTGGTGGATGGAACTAGGTGCCTAAGTGGTTATTCTCCAGCACACCCATACATGCACTCAAGTCAGGCAGCCATGCAGCCATGTATTAAGCCACTCTCTCAACCCCACCCCCTTTATTCAGTCCTAAGGAGGACTAAAACACACCTTGCCCAGAAATTCATAATGTTCTTGCCTGCTGCAGCTTGAATACAAGTGAAAAAGCCAGCTGGTCACCTTGGTTTCACAGCTGAGAGGTCAGCTTTTTTACCTTTTTTTTTTTTAAAAAAAATCTTTACCCCTGACCTGCACCTTTCTCACTTATTCACATAGAGGGTGACACTGGGAATTCCGCAGGAGGCAAACACAGGCCAGGCCCGGAGTCTCTACCTCTGGTATGGAAGCAGTTATGGCCTAGCTGGCCACTGGGCATTGCCTGACCCTTGGGCACAGCAGTGTCCCATTTACACGAGCAGACCAGCCTCCACGGTCTGCTCTAGACTAGGTAGTATTTCTTTCTTTTTCTTTCTAAAACTGCTACTCACATTACTAGCAGGATCTGACTGTTTCCCAGTATAGTGGAACCTCTACTTACGAACTTAATCCGTATTGGAATGCTGTTCGTTAGTTGAAACGTTCATAAGTAGAGGCAAAATTTCCCATAGGAATGCATTGAAAACCATTTAATCTGTTCCGGCTGTTTTTCGTTCTTATCTAGAGGCGCTGTTCGCAAGTAGAGGCATTAGTTCCCATAGGAACTAATGCAAAGCCGGTTAATCCGTACTCTACCACCAGGGGGAGAATTTTTTCTTTTTTCCCCTTTTAACCTAAGATGATTTAGGTTAAAAAAAAAGGCAGGAAAGGAGGGAGGGAGGGAACAAACACCTTTTAAACAAAACACCTTGAAAAGCACCTTTTCAACCAAACCAAGCCAAGCACCTTCTAGGTAAAAAAAGGGCAGGAAAGGAGGGAGGGAGGGAACACCTTTTAAACACCACACCTTGAAAAGCACCTTTTCAACCAAGCCAAGCCAAGCCAAGCACCTTTTAGGTAAAAAAAGGGCAGGAAAGGAGGGAGGGAACACCTTTTAAACACAACACCTTGAAAAGCACCTTTTCAACCAAGCCAAGCCAAGCCAAGCCAAGCACCTGCTTGCACCAACAATCAGCAACCATTCCAGCACAGAACTCCTCATCACAAAAAGAGAGCATAGAGGGAGAGAGAGATAAGACAATGGGGGGGGGGGGGAGAGCCTTGAGTCTACAGTAGACTCCATTTTAAAACTCCATTTTAAACTCCATTTTAAAGCCTGCCTGCATCAACATACAGCAACCATTATTACAGCAAACAGATCCCCAAAGAAAAAAAGACTTTGGAGTCACATTTTAAACCCACATACAGTATTTTAAAACAACAGAGAGGTCACAGTACACAAACCCTAGAAGCCACAGAATGCAAAAATAAATAATTTTACATTTTAAAATTACAGTCTACTTTTCACATTTTAAATCCACATTGCAAGACCCATCAGGGCACAGAAACATAACCCCCACCTAGCCCTACCCCCCCCCACAAAGCTGCAAAAAACCCTGTACAGTACAGTAAATACAGTGTACTCACCCAGAACAGGCAGTCTCTCTGTTTAAAAAAAGAAAGTCAAAAATCCAAAAATCAAAAATCCAAAAATAATAAAAAAGTCCCCCCCCCCCAAAATACAGTCTGTACAGTACAGTACCAGGCAGTACCAGGCAGTACTACTGTACAGGACCAGGCAATACCAGGCAGTACCAGGCAGTCTGAAGACTCTCCCCCTATCCACTCTCTAACCGCTTGGACGAGCGATGTTGCAGACAAACAGCCTCTTCGCTGGCCAACGGTCAACTGAAAGTTCAAATTTCACGCTTTCCCCGGCTCCCCCGCGTTTTTTTCCCCGTTCGTATCTTGAAGCTCCGTTCGCAAGTAGAGGCAAAATTTTGCAAACAGAGTGGTTCGTAAGTTGGATCGTTCATAGCTAGGGACGTTCGTAAGTAGAGGTTCCACTGTAATCCTGGGCCACAGAGAGCCTCATTTGCCTATGGCCAATGAGGTTATTGCTGTGTTATGCAAATGTGCATATTATATAAAGCAGGTATATTAATACTTGCATTCTATCCCGAGTAATATGTGTCATCCTTCGTACCATTTGTATGGTCAACAATGATCTGAGAGACAGCATAATGCAAGCATTAGACTGCTGCATTTGGAACTGGAAGACCCAAGTTCAAATCTGCTCAGCAAAGCAAAGCAAAATGTGCTGCTTATATACTGCCCCATAGTACTTAAAGCTCTCTCTGCGCAGTTTACAATGTAATTATGCTGGCTATACAGTCCCTGCACCCCCCAGCAAGCTGGATGCTCAATTTGGAAGGATGGATGGTTGAGCCAACCTTGTTGCTGGCTACCTGAGCCTGGGATCAAACTAAGGTAATGAGCAGAGTCTTCAGTATTGCAGTTTAATCACTGCACGATTAAGCTCCATTAAGCTTACTTGGTTTCCTGAAGCCAGTCAATATTTTTTAGCCAAACCTACCTTACAAGATTGATCTGGAGATAAATGGGGAGAAGGAAACGACATAAAATTGCATTTTATATTATGAATGGATCACTGCCATTTTTTGCTATTTTTCTACTGATGACAAAAAAGCCCTATAGATCTATAAGAATACCACACAGATCCCCTGAAAGTGACAGTCCACCATCTGATTTGAAGCAGATCAAACTGCTTCAGTCACAATAGAAAAAGTAAGGTGTGACTTCCCTCCGAGATACAGATAAATACTTTCTTCTTATTAGAAATTATTCTTAATTTAACTTTCTTTGTTCAGTTTAATTTTTGTTACAATACATTAGCCAGCTCATACATGCCAGGATTGCCCAGCTATCATTTATTAATGACCACATTCAAGGTACTGATCAATGTTAGCACTGTTTGTATTTGCATACTGTAACATCTCAATTTATTCTCCTGTTTTGCTGACATAATACTGCTATGATACTCTCTGGTGTTTTTTTTCTTTTCCCTGCTCTAACCCAAGAAAGCTGACAGGACAAAAATGATTCATTTGAAATATGGTGCTGGAGCAAAGCTTTGCAGATACCCTAGACTACCAGAAAGATGATCGAGTGGGTCCTAGATCAAATCAAGCCTGAACTATCCCTGGAAACAAAAATGTTAAACTGTCCTACTTTGGGCACTTCATGAGTTGGCAGGAATGTCTGGAAAAGACAATAATCCTTGGAAAGGTTGAAGGCAGCAGGAAAATAGGAAGATCAAATACAAGATGAATTGATTCCCCAGAGGAATTTCAGGCTTGAATTTGCAAGAGCTGAGCAGGGCTGTTGACGACAACATTTTGGAAATCACTCATTCATAGTGTTGCCATAAGTCAAAGTTGACTTGAGGGCACATAACAGCAACAACAAACCCAACTCAAAGGGCTTTTGCACCTCATCCAAAGCAATGATGATATCAACAGGGTCCCAGTCTGAAAAGATGTTTGTCTGAAAAGAAGGGAGAGACTGGAAATGGATACTTTGACACTTTTCACTGAATCTACACTCTCCATCTTCAGATCAGTTTGCCTACAAGAACCACGGTGTTGCATCCGGCCAGACCCCCCCCCCCCCCCCCAGACTGTTGCTTCTCACCCTATCCCTCCAATTTGGGTCATAGCACCTGATGAAGACTTCTGGAGAACTTGAAGGTTCACCTGCTTTGTAATTTTTTAGTGATCCAGTAAACATACTGTTCAACTCAGAATTATGAGTTGCTTCCCCCCCTTCCAAATAATATGAAGCATCAACCTTCTGTAGTCAAATCTAAAACAGTAAAACCAGACCAGTTACAGATTGCATATTTTCACTTGTCCTTAGTTATGCACAAGAACGAATGTCGTCTTTGTAAGTTGCACGCGCATATAAGGAAGATAAGTGCAGCTATTTCTTGGAGATCTGGATCCCAGCATGCGTTCGTAGAATTTGTCTAGTTCCATTGCCAAACTGAACCTCAGGTGTTTTTTTGTTGTTGTTGTGCAAGGTTTCTCCATAAAGCTGCATTTGTTACGCAGGCTTGGTAAATGTTTTTCTTAATAAGCAAAACTAATGAAGTTAAACTTTAACAGCTGGCTATATTTTAAGGACAGTGATTGAACAAAATGAAGCTAGAGGTATTGTGTAAGAACCGCATGTGAAGAGGAGAAGTCTTTCAGAGCATAGCTGAGAGTTATTGGCTAGTCTTGCTTCATCTGAATTGCCATACAGTGTGTTTTGTTCAGTCAAGGATGAATTAATTAAAACATTTTTATGGAGAGGTTTTTATATAGTGCAAAACTGCTCCCTATTTCATGCTCCACATTCATGCTGGAACAGCATGACAGTCGCCCAGAACGAACTTTTAATATAGAATGTCTAACATTTAATGCACTCATGCATCAGTGGCAGCCTATAAACAACACAGTTTTTCCTCAAGTATTATCTCAGGTAAGGGTTGTTTTGTCCCTAAAGGTGAAGAGAAAGAGAGGCATATCAACTTAGCTGCAGCATTATAATTGTGCTACAGAATTTATGACTTACAGTTTTTTGAAATGCTTTGAACAGTCAATTCAATTGCTGTTAAAAGGTTTCTGGGTTTTTGTTTGTGGCTGTTGTTCCTGTAAAGAATACAGCAAAGAAAAGAATTTTCTCTCCTTTGTCGATAGACTGCGAAACCTTTTGAAATCAAGAGCTATGAGTGTACAACTATAAAATGTTAATCTTTGAAAGTCAGGCTTCAGCTCCTGGCAAAAATAGTCTCTGATTTAAAAGAAAGCCTTGTGAATAGCTTTATAGCACTCTTTTGCCATTTCATTTCAGGGGGACGTGTTCTAGTTGTATTGGATGGTGCCCAGTTTTAAAATACATGGGCAAATAAAGAATGAGGACTGGCAAGATGAATGAAGAAGAGAGTTGTAAATTCAAACCTGGCGTTCTCAAATCTGCCACATAGATTATGAAGTAGCTACCTTATCACAGTTTTTCTATATGCTTGCATATGGGTCACAAGAGTTTGATAAGCTCTCTGTTAGAGGGAACTTCCCTTTTATTCTCACTTTGGCCTCTAGGAGCAGTGGAAGAAGAACAAGGACTTGGAAGAGGGGATTATACATGCACTGGTATTCATTATTTTACCAAACTTTGCTACATCATTTAAATTGTTGACAATTATGTTCAGCAGTGGATATGTGGCAACAGGCTACCCAACTGGTAAGTAATGTCCCTGCCATGGGAACAGAACAGAACAAAGCCGAGATCTAGAAACGTCAGAGCAATCTCCGCTGGCAATGAATGTGCTGGGTTAGGACACTGGATATGAGGACTGCAGAGCTGGATGAGAAAAGGAAAAGGTTGCGAGTTTTGAGGAAGCAAGATGGAGCACCTCTTGCTTTCCCCTTCAGCTAAGCAAGAAGTTCCATTCCTTGCCTTTGGTCCAAAGACTTTGGGAAGGAGATAAGGCAGAGATCTGCTCAGAAACCATACAGCATGGAGGACAAGACATTTCTCTCTTATTTTTCAAAATGTCCTGTGTATTTTCCACTGGGAAGTAAATGACTGAATTTTGCTTCTTCTTGTCTCCATTTTATTTTTCTTTGCTCCTTAAGGAACAAATCATTTGAACAAGATCAAAGGTGGCTTTGACAGAATAGATTGCTGAATACTATAGGATTAATATAAGATGCACTATACTGTTACAATTCTAACCAACAGGAGAGAAATATAAATAAAAGGTATGAGCATTTGGTTTTCTGTTAACATCAAATGATCTTTGACTTTTTACTTCATTACTGTCATTTTACCTTCTCTTTAGGCTGTGTAAACATTTCTGGAGGATTCAATTACTGTAAATATTTCTGGAAGGTTCACACTTATTGCATCAAACCTAGAAAACTAGTACCAAAAGATCATTAGCAGAACTAACAAACTAGGGATGTTTTGTGAATGAAAACTGACAACATAGTTTTGACTCAGACATACTATTAATTCTGTTTCTAATGTATTTTTTAAAATTGATTTATATCCCACCTTCCTCCCAGGGCTCATGTTGCTTGACAGCTGCAAAACTCACTTTTGGCTGAGGGCAGTTTCTCTACCAGACCTTTAAGATAAGTGCAAGAAAAGGAAAAAATGCCCCTTGTTGCCCCCTATTGTCTCCTCTCACTTCTGGGAGCAAGCTTTCTTTGTTTTTGTGTATTAATGGCACAGTACAACTGCACTGGAATAACAGTCTTAATTTTTCTTCACTTCCCCTGCCCCTGTCTGCAGAGGAGCAGAGGAAGTGTTTAATTCGCAATATCCTGAAGTGGTACTAGTACTAATACAAACGTGTCTCCATGGCCAGATCAGACATCTCTGGCACACTGACTTTAACAGTGCAAATGCATTCCCAGAATCCTGAGCATCTAGGCTTAGGTTGAATCCAAGAGTGCATCCAAACTGCAAGTGGGAATGTACAGGAAAACATCTAATGCAACTGTTTTAATTCAACAGTATGTGTACTCATCCCCTTTGCACTTAATCATCAAGCACAGGCAAACAATTTGTCAAGAAAACTGTCATTTGCTTTATTCTAGTCACAAAACCCCCAGCTGTTAAATTTGCTTTACTGAAAGGAAACGTGTAGAAGTATAGCCTTTTGACTTTAATAATAAATTGGTTTCAAATTTGGATTGGAGAGAAATTAATAAACCAACTTTATATTTTAAAATATAACATCAAAGCCCCTGCTGCCTCTTTCTGAAAACTCATTAATGATCCTCAGTTAACATTTCCCTTTATTCTGTTATATTTTGCCTTATTACCTTGTGCTTTCAAGTCTTTTGAAGATAATTTATTCCTACCTGAAAGCAACTAGCAGCTAATTTACTATCCTTCAAGTTTTCACACAACCATACATTAGTGCCTTCATTTTTTGAATGAAGGATTCAACACAGGAACAAAACAACAGAAACAAATATGCTGAGTTTCTCAGTCCACTATACATTGAACCAGTCAAGTCATATAACACTGTAGAAGTAACACTGAGCTACATGGACTAATGATCTGACTCAGTATGAACCAAGCTACTGGCTACCCAGAAATATATCTGACAGAATTATAGAGCTGGTGTGAGATGTAAGGCCAAGTACTTCCTTCAAGTACTTTCTCAAATATTAGACAGAAGGGAGAGGGACACAGAAACAAATATGTGTGTAGAACAAGAAATGAAGGATATTCAGATCTATCTATCTATCTATCTATCTATCTATCTATCTATCTATCTATCTATCTATCTATCTATCTATCTATCTATCTATCTATCTATCTATCTATCTATCTATCTATCTATCTATCTATTTGGATTTTTCTTCCATAGCACCTCTGAGCAGATCACTCTATTTTTAATCTTTATATCTGATAATTTAATTGCATATTTTATTCTTCTATCTCATACTGAATTATTTTTTATGCTATATATAACCTGATATTCTGTCAGATATACTTCTGGGTAGCCAGTGGTGGGGCTGAGCTGCTATTTAAACCTGAAATGTGGAATATTATCATGGAAACAAATACAAGATTTCATTCAATTACCTCAGTCTAAGAGAAATATTGACTTGCAGGAGATAATTCTGAGTAGATGAAAGAAGAGAACGTTAAAGCAGTAAGAGAAAAACATCAAATATCCAACTATGGAAACTACATACTGGGGGGAAATGGGGGGAATTCTCAGCAACCACTGTCACCAATGCACACTGTTTAAAATCACATTAGGACTTCCATTGTGGCCTAATGTGCAGAGAAGTTTCTTGGCTACTGACAGTGCCAGAGTTGGGGCAGCAGAGTCCTCACCTGCTCATCATGCTTTGAAAATGGAGTTGCTAGAGTTGTCCCTTGGGGCAAGTACAGGATTATTTCCTGGCCACTGCTTGGGGGGGGGGGCTCTTAGTTACCTCAGTACTGGCCAGCTAGTGACCTTCTTGCCTGGACAGAGGGGAATTGCACTAAACAGGAAGTGCATTTTAAGTGGTTTTGCGCCTGTTTGCAGATAACCCATAGTAAAGCATATTGCTGTGGATTGTTGTAAACATGGTCATTCCTGCCAGTGTCCCCATTGGCCAGCAGGTGAAAATTAAGAAACAGATGGTTCCTCTCAGCCCCTGTAATATGCAGAAATTAAAGTGGATTTAATTGGCTCCAAGTTTGTCGAAAGTAGGACACCTGCCTGCATGTTGCAATGGCTTGAGAACAATATGCATCCTTTGTTCTTGTTGAACACAGTATTAGCCCTAATGTGTTTATATCTTAACAACCCTGCTTTGTGGGTTTGGGAAACTTTTTTTGTTTCATGGTATGCTAATGTTACTTTGGCTTTCTTTTAAAACTTCTCCAGTAGTTTAGAATAATGCTTCTGGACTTTTATACAACTGATGAATTTTTAAGAGAAATGTTATGTTCTGGACTCAGATACAGGTCATACCTCATTAAGTAATCCCTGTACTGCCAGAGGTGTAGCATGATTTTTAAAAAACACACTGTGGAACTGTAAGTCTTCTTCTGATCTGGAATAAATTCTTACAGATTGAGGGGAAAAACCCACTAACCTGGTTAAATGGCTTGCTAAAGATAAGGATGGATGAATCTATCAGTTTCCTTTTCTTTTCCAGCTCTTTCTGCTGTGTTTATGAAGAAAGAGTTAAGCTTTGATAAGGTTGTTTAAAAATATGTATATAAATCAAATAAATTTCTCATCCACCTGCACTGGCAAAATTCACAGCTATTACTAGAATGGAGAGCGTCATCTTGTACCTGTCTGTTGCGTAGCTGTTAAGGATGAGTAGTATGTCAGGAGAAGTAATGCCAACTTTAATTCAGCATCGTAATCATGCTGGAATACATAGGAATCCAAACTGAGACTTTTAAGCAGTCAAAGCTTGTACAGATGAATCCATCACTTTCATTTTCTCCCTCTTTCAGATTTTTAAAACCCCAAATTTGCTCTGTTTTAACCGCAAATGTTGATTAAGTCCGTATATGCCAAAAAGAAGAACCAAATTACATTCTCACCTTTCCATAGCTGAAAGGCAAAAACAGGTTTAGACTGCTGTTCAGCATGTCCAAATTCTTGATGAAAGAAAAACTTGTAAAGGAGTATGTATCCTTCCTTTTTTAGCCAAGAACAGATACACCGCAGAGGGAAAGAGGCAGTTAGTAGGGATCATCAGCCACACTCTCATATTTCTGATCACCATGTATGGGTGTGAAAGCTGGACATTTAAGAAAGTTGAAAGAGAAAATTTTTTGATTCATTTGGAATGTGGTGCTGGAGGAGAACTTTGCAGATACCCTGGACTACTAGAAAGACAAATAAGTGGATCCTAGATCAAATCAAACCTGAACTATTTCTGGAGGCAAAAATGTTGAAGCTGAGGCTATCCTACTTTGGGCACATCATGAGATTCCCTGGGAAAGACAGGATTCCCTGGAAAAGACAATGATGCTGAGGCAGGTGGAAAGTAGCAGGAAAAGTGGAAGACCAAGCTTGAGTTTACAAGAGCTGAGCAGGGCAGTTGAGGACAGGACATTTTGAAGATTGCTTATTCATAGGGTTGCTATGAGTTGGAGGGGACTTGATGGCACATAACGACAACAACACTAGAGATGGGGAAAAAACTGGGGCTTTGTTCTGAAATTCATCAGCAAAGTGTTCAATAAAGTGTATGTGAGAACAAACGTAACTAGAATGACAGATGAATCATGATTTAGCACTTTCTGAAACAGGTTAATGATGAAACTCTTAAATAAAATAGCAGACTCAGAGCTGAGATTGCAAATGTAGCAGGTAAATAGGTCAGCCCATTTTTAGGAACGAAAGATGTTAACTCCTAAAATGAAGAAAGCCTGCGCACCATTTCCAATTTTTGTCCTCCCTTCTCCTTTTTTTCCATAGTCCAGCCAGAAACACAGAATTTTCCGATTTGATTCTGGCCATGAACCTGATCAGTCATTTTTCAAAACATGTCTCTACAAGTTCATTTTGTTGCACAAATCCCATGGAGGTGGACGGGTAAAAAGAGGGGGGAAAAACACTTGATGAAATTAAAAAAACTGAAAACTTTTTTAAAAGAGGAAAATATACATGTAAAACAAATCAAGGCGTAAAGTTCCATAAACAATTACAAATGTCTAGATTTTGTTGTTGTTTAGTCGTTAAGTCGTGTCCGACTCTTCGTGACCCCATGGACCAGAGCACGCCAGGCCCTCCTGTCTTCCACTGCCTCCCGGAGTTTGGTCAAATGCATGTTGGTAGCTTCAATGACACTGTCCATCCATCTCGTCTAGATAGATGTCTATATAAACTTGACATTGAGTTTGTCATTCAAGTGTACAAGTAAGTTGTGATGCTCCCCAATAATTGCAAAATATAAGATAAACGTTACAATATAAGGCTTAATGCAATTAAGTGGGCTTGGAGAATCCATTTCTGTGGAACATTAACTACTAAGAAGGTGAATATTTAAAACGATTGCATATCTCTGCAAATGTCAACATTACTTTCGAAACCTAGTTAAATTAGTTGATACCTTTATGCCCCTTCAAGGGACAACTGGACATACCATACAATATGCTTAACAAAGACACGTTCAGACTAGCCAATACAAAGTCATCCCAGACTTTCAAACTATGTTGTGAGAAAAGTCATCTTCCTCAGATGATTATCAGAGTTTTTTGATTTCTAAAAAGAATATCAGCATAAGAGTGCCTGCTTCCCTGCCCCTGGTGGCCTTGGGGTCTCCCACCAATAACCCCATCAGCTCCAGTTTGCTGGTAAGAGTGCTTTTTACTGAGTCAGGTGCTTTCAACAGTGGTTCCCTGTCACCACCCAACTGCATCCCAGGAGACTGAGCTTCCTGCAGAAGTGCCTTGAAAACAGTTTGGTATTAGCTTCAGTTCCCATCACTGAGGCCAGTGAAATCTTGGTGACAAATAAACCAATCTGCGACTGAGCTTGGAAGATTGGTAAAGCTATCTGGTGAGCATTGGCTGTCCTTCCTCTCCTCTAAGAGCCTCCTTCTCCTCTTGTACTGGCATTTGCTCTGCCAGTGCCTTAGCTGGACAGGAGTGGGAACCACAGGACCTGTTGGGTATTTCAGGTGCCATGGAGCTGGAGGAGCTGGGGTGGTGGAAGTCCCTCTTCCCTGGCCTTGGCCAGTAGCCACCAGGAAGCTGCTTGCTGGCTCTTGCCAGGGGTTGCCATCCCAGTCCTAAGCCAGCTCTGGGGACCCCTGTACTAATGTGCCAAATTTCAGACTGATCCAGTAAAAGTTTTCAGACTAAAGTGCTGAAAATTGACATGTTGATTCTTTCCTTCCAGTTTTTTGAAGGGCATATCATAATCTTCTGTCAATAGTTCGAGAGTGCATCAAAAGAATTAAATTTTAGCCGGGAATTCTTAGCTCACTATATATGTTAATTCCTTATAATCTTGTATATATAGTAGATTCTGAACTTGAGCAACTGTTGCTGGATTGTACAGGGCAAAGGACTATCCACATGCTGACTCTTGATTTAGAATCACTCTTTGCCCTGGTCTTTCAGGCTCAAATTCTTATGGGTAGGATGGAGTGCCTGAGATTTTGCCTGGGACCAGCAAGATGCCACACCTTCTGCTGGTTCTGTATTGCCTTATGAAGCAGCAAAAGTAGCCTTAATGCTGGTTTTAAACCAGCAGGTTTTTAAAATCATTGAATATATATATTACCATTAGACATGGGAGCTTTGTATTCATCTCCTGGGAGAGACAGATACAAAGCTGGCCAGCACAGGTAGCTGGCCAGATTGGATCCCCCCACCAAATCGGGTGTCCACGTACCACTCATTGCATGATGTTCATGGCTGGCATCAACAAAATTGCACCAATTGTGACAGTAGCCTGGCTGGTGCTGCCCCACCTCCCTGCTGGGCTGGCTACTCAGCAGCTGAGTGGGGAAGCTCATCACACTGCTCACTTGCTGGGGTGGCCAGCTGAGCAGGGAGGCAGGGCAGCCCAGCCGGGCTACTGCCACGATTGGTGCATTTTTGATGGCACCGGCCACACGTGCGTGGTAAGTGGACGCCCCCAGGAGATGAATACGAAGCTCCCATCTCTAATTACCATCTAAAACTTTTCATTTTCTCTCTCTCTGCATTAAGGCCATTAATTCCAGAGTCTAAAATTACCTAATTCTGTACCAGTGTTATCAAAGATTGCTGCACTGTACATCTGTATATTGTGCGATTGTGATTCACACGGAATAGGGAGGGTCAACAAACCTGACCATTCGCCCTGCATGAATTGAGCAAACAACTAACAAATGTCCAAGGATCTTTTGCAAAAACAATAGATGTAGTTTCTATGAGAGATGAAGAGATGTTCCTTGGCAAATGTGTGGACTTAGGAAAGGTCTCCTAAGGACACAACATTTGAAAACCATGCTTAGAAGTATGTAAGAGCAGCTTGTGAAAGGAAGTAGCTCTCTGTTTCAGGGAGCGTTGTAAATCATTGGAATTAAACCTATTCACTTCATAAAGAGTATCTCCTGTGCTAGAAGTATTTATGGAGAAGCTAGATGGCCATCTGTTCAGGGTGCCTTCGTTGCATCCCACACGGCAGATCCTGTGCACAGAGAAGGTACTTGGCATAAATAACTTCCAAAAGCCATTCCAACATTTCTGATGCCATGTTTATAAATCAAAGCCCAAAGAAGCAACCTGTGTCTCAAAAACGCAGGTGATAAAAAATTTATTCATAACCAGAGGTGGTACAATAAATCTGTCCATTGTCTCATGGATTGAAGCAAGTAAACCATTTTAATAAAATTATATTATACCAATTAAACACCCAAACAGTATTTTCAACGAAATGTGGAAAGCCATTCATACATTAAGAATGCAATTATACACATAATGCTGAGATAATTTGACTCAGTGACTTTGCTTATCTCTTCATTCTAAATCTCAATAAGTGCTTTCATAGTGATCAATATTTAATTAACTTACAATAAAGCAGTTTTTAAAGATGCAAATTAAATACTTGTTTGAAATACTTTATTAAATAAGTAAATCACTGGCCAAATGAAAGGATAGTGGTTCAGCTCACACATATAACTTCTTCATGACTGTGGTCAGTAGCTTGCCCATTATACAAGCTAGGCTCAACAGCCCCTTAGAAAAATGTTGTATGAAGTACATGGACTTCTGAAAGTTGTTTCAGATAGGCCACAGAGCTGATATTCATCAACACATTACTGTAGACATCAGGCCATATATTCCTCCAGTTTATCCCATGGTATAACCTGGAGGGATATATGGAATTAATTAGGTAGCCCCTGCCTGTCAGTAAGTTCCCAAATCATAGATCACATGTTGTCATACAAACGTTAACTGCAAATGCTGCAGAAACACTGGGAAGATAGAGATTTCTTTTTAAAGCCTTATAGAAAAATATAAACAACAGTTTGTATTCTTCTGTGAATTGAATAGGTTTCATGTTCATGAAAAATAGGGACATGTCTGTCTAAAGTTCGGAGGAGTAAATTGCCTTGGATCATTTTTCAGGAGAAAGGTGGGCTAGAAATAGACAGACAGACAGACAGTGGGACAGAATGAGGAAGAGAAGTCAATAGCAGTAATTGGTGGTCAAAAAGTGCAACAACTACTGGCATCCAGCAGTTTTTATGAGGGTTGTTTTACTCTGTTTGTTCTGCGGTCCAGGGGCCTCAAATGCCTGACAATATTGACACCTGACACAGTGTGACAAAGTCATTTTTACGTGATAGTTGCATAGATCTGACAGCCAATTCTTTCCTTTTGTGCTTCTCATTTGGAAAGGTGAAGTACAGGTGAATAAGCCATTCAGCGTACCCACTTCCATGCCCTAAACTTTGCCCAACCTCTGGCTGATTCTACGCCAACCAGTAGCCTTGCATAATGCTAAAGAGGCAGCATCTAATGATGGGTGTTGCTGCAAAAGTAGCAGTGCTGACTTTGTACAGTTGTACCAATAAAATGTCATCCTTGCAGTGTTGTTGACATTGTTATGTATTGTCAAGTCAGAAACCCTAATAAGACTTTTAAGGTAAGTAAGATATTTAAGGAGTGGCTTCACCAATTCCACACCCCCAGTGAGTATCCACGGCTGAGTGGGGATTTGAACCCAGGCCTCCTTTGTCTTGGCCTGTCACTCTATCCACGAGACCAGAGGTCCCCAATCCCCGGTCCATGGCCTGAGCCGGACCAGGCCACGGAGACAGACCTCCCACCCACCCACCCGCATGCACTCCCCCCGCAAGCCCCTTTGCGCATGTGCACGAGTGCCGCACCACCGTTTGCGCATGCACACGAGCATGAGCGCACCCACACGAGCACCCTCCCGCTCCTTCACCCGAGCGCCCGTGCACCCGAGGGGGTGCCCCGCCTTCCCCAACCGGTCTGCGGGCTTGGGGACCCCTGCACTAGACCACTCTGAGTTGTCATTTAGTGCACCTATTCTTCTACCCCAGCCTGTGCAGTTATTTGCAGTTCAGGCAAAACAAACACACACTGCTATGTGAGAGACAGTTTAGTTTAGGATACGTGGTCTGAATCCTATCTTCAATGCAATGCAATGCAATATTGTACCTATTCTTTTGACCCAGGGGGAATGTTGATCTCTATCTTATCTGTCATTGTACCACAAAATCCTCCAAAAACTCCCAAATGCATGATGTATACCAACTTAAGTAGAGCACAGGGAGAAAGAATCTTTATCTTTTTATGGGTAGCAGTATTTTTCCTTTCTTCCTCCAGACAGATATTTTGTTTGCTTCATTGTTACAGTTCTGTCAAGCTTCTGCAGAAATGTACACCCGTAGGAAAATGTTGCTTGTAAAACAGATCCTCTACCTTTAGTTACATACATTATTTAGACTGGCCATGTGTCCTGCCTTATAGAGGACAGCCCTCTGTTGAACAACTGATAGAGGCTGTGAAGCTGTTGTCTGTCTGAAAGGCTTTCAAAGGTAAAGAAGCGTAAGGCAGAAAGTTGAGGATCTGAAGTTGCCCCTCAGCATTTATCACCCAGAAAGAAGTCTCAGCGAGCAAACAAAATAATCAGGGATCTTTTCCCTACAAGCAAAGACCACAATGTTCAGAATAATTTACTTTAGAAAAAAGGATGTGCAAATTGTATAAAACATTCCTAGTACGTATATAAAGCTGTGTATGGTATTGGATTTGGACCAAGGAGACTCAGGTTCAAATCCCCACTCAGCCATAGATGACCATCATCTTTAAGCCTAATCGGTCTCCAGTGCGTAGATACATGATGAGATTCACTACCTTTGAAGCATTATGGAGGACAACTCTTCTGCCTGACAGCCCCTCTCACTCCCCAAAAGACAAACCGTCTCTAGACCACCAACGCAGCAGGGCTACTAGTCATTATGTCTATATGCTATCTTCAGGGCCAGAGGCACGAGACATTGCATTCTGGGGCTAATGAGTTAAGTTCAGAGTTGACAAATGACATCCTCTGATGAGACTACGCAATTTGATATTTGCACAAATTAACGTAGCAATAACAACAAACAAATTATCTTCACAGTATATTGTTTCTTTACCTCTGTGTAACGCATCCATGGATCTATGCAACTATTACATAAAAATGACTTTGTCACGCTGTCTTGGTGCCCTGTAAATTATTTTTATTACATTCTTACCAAGAGGACCAGACAGTAGGCTGGAGAATTTATACTTACATTCTGAGTGTAACACTGTCTTTTCTCTTCTAAAAAGACAATAAACCTTAAATAACCTCAAAATATCAACACTGAACTATCAGCTGAATTCTCCAGCTTTAGCATTGCTAGTTGTTGTTGTTTAGTCGTTAAGTCATGTCTGACTCTTCGTGACCCCATGGACCAGAGCACGCCAGGCCCTCCTGTCTTCCACTGCCTCCCGGAGTTGGGTCAAATTCATGTTGGTAGCTTCGATGACACTGTCCAGCCATCTTGTCCTCTGTCATCCCCTTCTCCCCTTGCCTTCACACTTTCCCAACATCAGGGTCTTTTCCATTACTAGTAATGATGGGCAATGAGCTTTATGCTTACTGTCAAAATCAGTAGTGTCACTCAAGTGTTCAAGTCATACAGCTTAAATATTCAAAGGATACCTGTTCCACCTGAGAGTACCTCAGCCTTCCAAAAGGTAAAACCCTTTCTCTACCATCTCTACCATCTCAGGAGGAAAAGAATGAAACAGATTGGAGAAGGAGAAGTTGTCAGCAAAGGCCATGGGTGCAAGTAGAATTGGAGGAGGGGGTCTGATTGAACTGGACTATGTCTGTCTCAGTTTTCCTTGTAGCAGTTTGATCATCATGACTTGCTTGCATGGTTAAGCTTTCCCCTCCCTCTCATGAAATACCTGTCTCTACCTTTATATGTTGACCTGTATACCACCTGCAAGCAGATGAGTTTGACTGACTTCAGGTCTTCATTGTGGCTATATGTTGGCCATAATGGGAAACAAGATATGGAGCTACATAATCCTTAATATTCTTCTTTTAAAGACACAGGGCAGAAGAGATTGGGGGGGGGGGGGGGGCGTGGCGTGAATATTGTGTCTAGCTAGTTGGCAACACCAAAATGTTACACACAGAGCTTTCTCTTGTACAGATTATTCCATCTTCATTATTTCTTCATTTTCGGTGTACATTTTAATGTCCACATTATGCTTTAATTCCAAGGACACTAGAAAGTAGAAATATTTAAAGATTCTTTTAAGGTAAATATTGTCCCTCAAATAACAGTAAACTAAGTTTATATATCCACTGTGGAGTAAATACCCAGTATAGTGTAGTGTAGAGAGTGACAGACTAGAACTCTGGAGGCCTGAGTTCGAATTCTTGCTTAGCGATGGAAACTCACTGGGGGTGTGGAGTTAGTAAAACCACTCCTGAAATATCTCATTTTCCTTGAAAGTCCTGTTAGGGTCACCATAAGTCAATTCTGACTTGAAAGCACATAACAACAACAAAGATTATATACTTTGACCATTAAGGGAGTGGGAATGCCCCATTAAATTTAATTGGAATTAAATGAGCACAGCCAACCATCTGATTATCTAAATATCTACAGCCATTAAACTTTTCTTCAGATGTGTATTTCCAGACAAAAAGGATGATGCTTCTGTTTAACCTTTTTTTAGGGCAATGTGCTAAAATGAGTGCTGTCCAGAAAATTTTTATACAAAAGATATTGCTGTTCAAAAACATAAACAACAATTACAAAAGTCAAAGGAAGACAACATTTCAGAGAAATTCTCATGTAGGATAAAGGGTTCCTATAGTTCACTTACATATGAGGTGGCTGAGAAGTGAGTGTCCGATGGTCGATCACACCTCTGGAAGCTGGCAGCCTTCCCAGCTTCTCCCACTACAATTAAATTTTGAGGAAAAACTCTTCCTACAGGCCCTTTTCAGATCAGGAGACATGAGCAGGTTGCAGAGTGATGGAGAGATGTGGCATAGAAAGAAAACATAAACACATAGCACTCCAAGGCACCTGGACCACTGGAGAAGACCAACCACTTCTAGTAATCATTGTTAAGAACATGCTGGTCAAATAAAAATATTTTACATGAATAAATAATACCCAAAAAAGTACATATGAATTATAAGAACCACAACTACTCCTCTCCAATGGGCTCTGAGAACAAGACATAGAAACCTCTTTCATGAGGAAAGAAAACTTTGGGGAAACTGGAAGGCAGATTTTTGTCCAGCACTACCTCCACCTCTTCCCCACAACTGAGCACAACGTTTTCCCTCAGATTTCCTGCAGGGCCTGTACGATGGAGAAGTATCATGAGTATCTGCATTAAAGACAAGATACACAGCAGACACACCACTCCTTGGAGTTGAATCCACTCTTAGAGTGAATCCATTGAAATCAAAAGTCAAAATCCTCTTGGGGAAAAGCCATGCACATAAGGGACAACGGTGCAGCTATGTTTTGGTTGCCATGTGTTGCATGTTTAAGCATCTGAGTGGGCATGTATATGTTTCCATGAACTGAGTAAGCTGAGGAACAGAGCAACTGCTCCAGCAGATCAGGCATGCTCATGGGACCGACAGGATTCTTTCCAACATGACTTGAATTAGTCAAACTGAATTGACTCCTGTTGATTTCACTGGGTATACTCTTCCAACTCATCTTTTGAAGACCCTGGAAAAGGCACTTGTACTCTCATAGAATGAGAATTAACTCTGAGTTAAAATTTCTCAAAATTGAGTCCCCCCCTTCTGATACAATGTTTTGAGATTTTCCCTTTTTGTAACCCCACCACCATACTTTCTCCAGAGAAATCATAAAGCATATGAGTCAATCATACCCCTTAACCAGGAGGCAACATAATCTGCAATTGCAAGGGGAGATTTGCTATTGTCACCTGATGTTTGTTCTGACTCTCTTGGGGTAGATTTGACCCCAAATACCAATTTGCTATAGTCAGATTTGCAATTGCCAGGAGTTAATACTTCAAATACTGGAAATGAAAATAAGAACCATTCCAAAACTTCAATTCAAAACAAGTTATCAAGAATCCTATTCATTTGTTAGCCCTCTGTTCAGACGGATAATAGAGAAAGAAATTAACTATTTCTTTTGGACTCTGTAAATATCAGGTAGCCCACCACCCACATTCCTACCTGCCTCTAAGCTTCATATTTCTGCACATTCTGCACAGAGAATGTTATCCCAGTGATCAAGAGCTGGCTGGGTGTATCATATCGGAGAAGGGGCAAGAACAAGTAGTTCTGTTCCTCCTTCTTGCCTAACATGCTGAAGGCTAATGAGTGAATAGGGCCACTGCCATGACACAAACAATGTGAAGAGTTCACCTGAGGGAGACAGACCAATACTGTAAGTGAGGTACTTTATTGGTGGAAGAGGACCTAGATGATACTTATTAAAGTAATTATTGTACAGATGTACATCTCAGTTTTTGATTAAATTATCTTTAAGATGTCTTACAACAGAATAAGTCAACAAAAGAATATAGTGCAAGATAATTCATGGCTCATACAGATGGAATATTTTTTCTCCACCATGTACCTGACTGTGCACTGATATATTGCTAATTTTCTCAACATCCAGACAACAGAACCATCAAATCAGTACCAATAGTGAGCAAAATCCATCTTCCTTGGTTTGAAAATGACTTCCAGGGCAGGGAGGGGGATTGTTTCAATTTGTATATGGCTGGTGGTTCGACAGCAAGAGCTTCTAGAATCAGAAGCTTTTGGCACAAACAAAAATGCATCACAAAAGATCATTTTCCAAAGCATTTCAAGGCTTTCTTACATTTCTGCACCCCTCCCCCCACAAAGAGCTGGTGTGAAAGAAAGATTATTTTGTTGACACAGATTAGGAGTGGAGTGACCTCTACTGAAATGACTCAGATCAGAAATACTAGTCTACTAAAAATGAAAAACAACATAATCCAGCTCAGAGGATCATTTTTCAAAGTTTTTTTTAACTTTTCCAAAGAGTTGGTGTGAGAGAGACAGCTGATTTCTGAAATAGGAATGCTAGTGCTAATCTACCAAAGTCTCTCACACAGGTACACTACAGAAACAAACACAGAGAATCATTTTTAAAGAGTTTCTTTCAGCTTTAAAATATTGTTAATCTGTCCCTTTAAAAGATGCTGATTTGTTGAAGAGAAAAGAGAAGAGAAGCTAATTGTTGAGAACAAATGTGGACAAAACCCCTAGTAGGATCCATGCTCATTTGGGACCAAATGGAAATAACCACGACAAAACAGGAGGAATGAACACTTTGCCTAGATGAGCTCTAAAGAGGACATAAATCAGCGTCAGAGTAGCATTTTTGCAACAAACAAAAAAACCAAAGAAAATGACCACATACTGTGTATCTGGAACCAAAAAGGAAGTAACCTATTTGTTGGATGGAAAGTGGCCTTTAGGAAAATGTTTTTCTCAGCAATAAATAACTGATTATCTGTTCTGTTCAAAGCAGTTGCACTTTCAGTACAGCTGATGATTTATTGTTGCCTGAAACTCAAACAGGATCATCATAATAGAGTTTCCTGTAAATAGGAGCTTAGTTTTAAAAAACAAAAAACAAAGACAAACACAAGTCATTATGTTCTGTTTGAAAATGTTACAGAAATACCACAGCTGATTTTGGACATATCACTTCTTCAATCAGACAAAGTTTTAACACATGCCTGGAAGGGATTTTTTCTTCTTTTTTTCAGATGATGTGCAGGAGGAATGACATGAGATCTCCCTTTGTTCATTGCTGTTGTAAAATGGCAACTGCATGGAACACATCAATTTCTATGCAAGGGTGTTTCTATTTGATAGTGAGTCTATCAAATAGACTCACTGTGTGCACTGTCTTCAGACAAATGGGCAAGACTTGAATCAGGGTTATTTGTATGAGAACAGGTAAAGGAAGGAGCAGCTGTTCACCCCAGGCGGAAACCAGAAATACCTTGCCCACCATTTATAGAGTTAAAAGATGGTCAACAATCTAAATTGGAGAAAGTGAAAATCAAAAATTGCGCACTAAACTGAATTGCTGGCATTAAGCAGATAATGACGGTTGAACCACCCAGTAAACATGGGCTGTTCATGTTTGGAGCACTGCATGGAAGGATTGGTGCACTCTTAACATTGGTGATCAGATGACATCTTTGCTAGAGCCATCCCAACCTGCCCCCAGAGCATTCCTACCCACTGTGAAGAAACTGAGAAATTGGGGAAACATGGAATCCTTTTAGGAAACTTCAAGCTTCTCTGTCAGTGCCTGGGAACAGCTGGTTGGGAATGGGGAGGGCATTGTCTGCTCATTGACGAGAAGGGAGTAACACTTGCAGTTTGTCTTTTGTGAGCAAGGCCTTTAAAGCCAAGTTGGCTTGTTCCCTGGTTCTGTGCTAATTGGAAAATGACTTCAGCTGTGTGAAGAGGGGGGGGGCAGAAAGTGCTCTTGTCTTCATGAACAGTCAAAGGGACTTGAAGCCTCACTTGCAGACCACCTGGAAGGGTCCAGAATGTGATGTTTAATGTGTAAAAATGGTTCAGATATTACTTTCTTTGGCTTAGCTAACCTCTCAGGAGATGGTATGCTCAGTTTCTGCCCTGTTATGCTATGCCTGGAAGGATGCACTCTCTGTATGCTTCAGAGCAAGGTTCCTTATAAGGTGTGTGCCTGCGTGGACACAGGCAACTCTGCCCCCTTCTGTGCAGGGCTCCTCCTCTGTGCATCCACAGTGATCATTTTCAGCCCCTTTGGTTCCAGTTGCGATGGAACCCTGCACAGGGCAGTGGAGTCGTGTGTGTGGGAGCACACAAAGGGGGTGGAGCCACATTCGTGGGGTCAGAGCCCCACCCAGCAGGGCTGAAAAATAGAGGGAACACTGCTTCGAGCTATGCTGACTCTATGCTGATGTGTGAGTATTAGGTCATTCTCTTAATTGTTTCAGCTTTTGTCTCAAATTGTCTCAGTTGTGCCAAGTGCTTTTGAAACTGTTTTTAAAATAAACTTTTGGAACTTTTCTGGTCTTTTCACGATCTTTAATAAAACATAAAATATCTCCAACCAACTGTCTGAGTTTTTGTTCAAAGGATTTGTAGTACTAAAACTGGGTCTTCCCTTGATCAGCTACTAGGAGTTTTGATATTTTTGTGGGTATGGTGGCACTGCTAGCTTGCAAGTTGGGTGTTGTGGTTCTGAGTCCATAGCATTGTGGATTCTTGGACTCTCTGGAAGCACTGCTTTCCAGTGTAGGTTCTCAAGTCATCATCATATTTGACTCTTCTAGGATCACCCACTCCAGGATAATGGGGTAGTGTGTTTGAATGGCTAGAGTGCAACTCTCTGAACCCAGCATTCTGTCATACCTACACCTTTCTGGCCACTGTCCAGGGGCTTCTAATTTTCTGATGTGAGTAGGACAGTGGTGGCGAACCTTTTTGGGCTCGCGTGCCCAAAATGGGTGGCGTGCTGCCGCCCGGACCCGGAAGACCGGAACCAGAAGTGGTGGTTTAAGGGGGAATCATGGCAACGGACCCGGAGGACCCGGAACCGGAAGTGGCGGTTTGAGGGGGAATCATGGCGACGGACCTGGAGGACCCGGAACCGGAAGTGGCGGTTTGAGGGGGAATCATGGCGACGGACCTGGAGGACCCGGAACCGGAAGTGGCGGTTTGAGGGGGAATCATGGCGACGGACCTGGAGGACCTGGAACCGGAAGTGGCGGTTTAAGGGGGAATCATGGCGACGGACCCAGAGGACCCGGAAGTGGCGGCGGAAGGGGGAATCCCGGCTGCAGCCGCCTCATGAGGTTTGGCTGTGTAGGGGGGGCAGGGGGAGTAGCAACCTGTGGCTCGCGTGCCAGAAGAAAGGGCTCCGCGTGCCAGCTGTGGCATGCGTGCCATAGGTTCGCCATCACTGGAGTAGAATCACTCTGGTTTGGACCAGTTCCAGTGTGTGTGATCACTGGAACTGATCCAAAGCAATCCTTCCACTTTCAATTTGACAATATTGTGAAGTGGCTTGATAAGCAAGCCACTTCAGGATACTGGCAAATTAATCACTTCCCCTGCTTGGCTGAGGGCTGTATGCAGACTATTGCTGATGTGCTATATCAGTTATAATTAAAAAATATGTACAGTATTTTCTTTCCCTCACCTTAAAGGGTTGGTCAAGAAACTGCCTGTTGTAGTGCACCAGCAGTAGTCTTTCACTTCCCCTGCCCTCTGCAGGGAAGTGATTACTTTGCCAACATCCTGAAGTGCCTCACTTATTAATATACTTCATGATATTGACAGAAGACATTTCTGTTTGAATGGTCAGGCTTTATTAGCAAGTTCTAATCAAGCCCAACTGTTCCCAAACAGCCCACACTAGCTCTCTCCATGCTGCTAGTATAGCCATACCCTGAGTCAAGTATCTGGCTCTGAAACCAGAGGATGAGAGTTCAATTCCCTACTGCTTCCTGCCCAAGTCATGTGTAGCTTATGAGTAAACCTCACTAAATTCAAGGAGACTTCCTTGTGTGTTTACAGTTCTAGTCTTAGTCTGGAATCCTATACAGTTCTTTCCAAAAGTTAGTCTACGTTCAGTGATGTTTACTCCAGTTAGGTAGTGACAAGATTGTAGCCTTAGGTTAATTGATTAGAGGAGCTGTAGGCATCCCCATGCTTAAGATGACACGTGTGAATTTGGTGTGGTTAATCAGTGGAGAGGGGACCCAATCTCAAATGTGCATAAGAGTCATTATTGGGATCTGTTGGGAGGGGGCACACACAGAGAGAGACTTCTTAGTGATTTGAATATTTTCCCACAAACATACAGAGTGCATCTGAATTCTATGCATGTCCATTCAGAAGTAAGCCTTTCTATGCAGCATTTTTCAGGCATGAAAACAATTTTACATAAGCATTCTCAGAAGTAAACCACAAAATACATTACAAAAAAGGAAACTGGACTTCTGTGGGAGAAGTCTCCAATCTGCACGCTTTCTACCTGTGAAACAATTTCTAGACACTGTGGTTTGAGCGATTTTAAAATATAAAGATCCTTAAAGAGGAAGAGATTTAGAGTTGCTAATAACAGCAGTTCTTCCACACAACTCAGCTGATTAACTGTCCTGCAGGGAAATGTGGGCAGAGCCAAATATGCTTCACAGGTGAAGACTGATCCAAACAGTGGGTCATAGGCTGTGTATCTCTCCTGCAACTACTCAGAAGCTCTACTTTTATTTTTAATGTCACATTCATGTGGATCAAGACCTTTATCATATCAAATCTTTCTTGGATACCAGTTTCCTCCTCCTTCAAATGCATGTCCCTCTGACTTCATTTGATCATACAAATTCCTATCAGCGAGGTTTTCATAGACAACATTCTACCTCCTGCTAATTAGCAATTTCTTAATTTATTTAAAATATATTTACCTCACCTTTCTCCTTAAAGGGGATCCAAGGTGCCTTACGTCATGAAAAGACAATATATAAAAGCTAAAAACAGTAAGTATACAAATATTTATACGAATCAAACAAAAATCATACACTAAAAATGGTAAACAAAATCAACACAATCAAACAGATTCAAAGCAACAAGGTGCAACACTCCATTTGAATATAGGTGTCTCCTGAGAATTTGAAAAACTGAAAGAAGTGGTAGGGGATAGGGAAGTGCCCCAGCTTCAAAGAAAAGTGTCTAAACAAGGAAGAACAGTGGTTTGGCTTGGTTTCGGTTTTGTTTCCCAATCAGCTACTTGGTGATTCAAGGATACCACTCGTGCTTCGGTCAGTTTGCAGTGACTACATGTCACTGAAATTTGCTCCAGCATTCAAGGGCGGGGAAGTGTAAAAAGACTGGAACGTGAACAAAAATACCTGATGCTAGCTGCTGTAGCAAAAGAAAGGACCAAGGCAGAAAGAGGTTGACAGCTATAGTGCCGTCATGGAAGATGGTTGTAAATGGAAGATGTTTACTGTGCTGTGTCACCCAAGCTTGCTTATATCCATAGGCTTATATGCATACCTTTCCATCTTTCCATAGGCCTTCATTAGCCATTCTCCGCCTGAATATGCTTTGCAGCTCTGGCCCTGTTTTACAGTTTAATAGTCTCTCTTCTCTTCTCATGCCCATCACTTACAATATTGTGAGAAGTAAGGCTTTTATTTTAGAAAGCAGATTATTTCAGAAAGCTTCTGTTTCTTTCCTTAAAGAACTTGTGCTAGGTTCTATTATTTTATATCCTGATGTTATTTCTTTCCTACTTTGCATTTTCAGAGTTTTTGTGGGGACAATTGCCGCCCAATTCTCTCCACAGTCTTATACTGTGTGATGTTGCCAACAGTTTCCGAAAGAACTTCAGTTTTTCACAGAAACGTACGATGGCTTTGTAAAGTTTTGGCTTTCTGAATACTTCCCCCCCCCCTTTTTCTTTCAGTCTTTCCTTTTGAAATGTTCATTGAGGGGTTTATTACTGATACTTTGGTTTCCGTCACTCTTCTTTTTGCTAGGTCCCTCAGGGTTCTGTATTTCTCTCATATTTATTCTGGAGCACCTGCACTGTACCTTGGCACATCACACAGTGATCATGTCTTTTGGCCTCAGTTACTGCTGTATCTTTTGATCTCCTTTCTCTATAATTCTAACCTTTAATGTATTTCCAATTGCTTCTCTGGCATCTCAGAAAGGATGGCCAAGTGTTATCTAAAGCCAATATGGTAAAAACGAGGGTAATTGCCTTCTCTCCTAAACCTGGTCAATTTTTCCCCTTCATTCTAGAGATGTTTTACATTGCTCTGATCAGGGTTAGCCCTCTATATCATCCAGAACTCTTTTCTGCCCTGAAATAAGCACAGCCATTACATTGCAAAATCTGGTTGCTTTTGTTCACTCTTGTCCAATTTTATTCGTACATTTTTTCTTTCATCAGTGCTTACCATGACACTGATATAGTCTTTTTCCTGGGCCTCTAATTTGTCTTTCTCATCTTTGTCTCTGTTGATGGTTGCTAGTTTGTTTATTTCTTTGTTTGCAATCTCATCTCCCCTTTGAGTCATTTTGAGGTGCTTCTTATTCCCAGTCTATTAGAATTATTACTTTAACCTATCAGTAAAAGAAACAAGAGTTGAAACATCATAACATAGAAGAAGTACAGCAGCAGCAGCAGACAGAAAATGTACCAAAGGCTGGACTAAAACCTGTCCACTAAAATATAATATTCCCAGGATTATTTAGAACCATTATGACTGTTTCAGAGCAGCACATGAGCACACAATAGGGAGGTGCTGATGTACCTCTTATGGCAGGTGTTATTGAATGTCCATGTGCATGCTTGTGCATTGATTGAATGTATATACTGCATACCTGAAGTTCTGTGGCAGGCAGTGGTGTAGTGAAACCAAGGGTTGCAGGGTTGAAACCCTAGGACTTTCAGAGTAGTCAGGGCATCACATGCACATATCCCATTTAGACTTCCCTGTTTCCTCTGAGCTTAATTGCAATTTCATAGCGGCTGGGAGAGATACGGATCTTCCTGGTCACAATTTACTGTATTATTTGTGCTGTAATGCAAAACATTTGAGGCTATATTGGTCTTGAATGGGTAGTTAAGAGCCACATTCTGAGCCAAGAGGAGTTTCTGGACAGTTTTCAAGGGCAACCCAACCTCAAAGCAACTAAGGCCTGAAGAGCCAAGGTTACACATAAAACAAATAAACACGCTTTTGCACTAAATGTTTCCTTTCTTTATCCAGCTTCACCAATTCAGTTTTCCTCTCACTTTTCTTCCTGAACAGAACAATCCTATGGCTGAAGGGTGGTGCTAGTAGACTTTCCATGATAGGAAAATTGTCACTTCCTCAGCTGTGCAGACCAGGGTGGGGGCTGCTTTTTCTACTTCCACCAGCAGTTGCTTTTTGCAAGCAAGCAAGCAAACAAGCAAGCAAGAAGCCCATTCATTCAAATGAGATGGAAAATAATTATGTCACAAACATAACAAAAATTATTTTATGACACTGGAGGAAGCTGACACATTTTTGAGTCAGTCTTTCATTCACAAGTGGAATCTTTTCAGAGATTAAAATAATAACAGCATTGCCTTTCAATGCTTTCCACACTATAATTTTTCCCCTGAGAATACTAGATCATGATCCTCTTTTTCCTTATACCCCCAGAATATCTTGTTTGAGGCTCTAACAGTGGTGAGAACAATAGGCGCAACATTTAAAAGTCCTTGGTTTGTTATATCAGCATACTTGGAGCTTCTTGAGCACCACCAGCAGATCAGTATTTATTTATTTACTGTTTTATTTATTTACTTCCTTTATTACTTATTTAAGATACTCTCTTTCTCCCCACAGGGGACTTAAGGTGGCTCACAATCAGTTAAAACAATGCAATATGCACAGTTAGAAACACTGTGAGATAATAACTATAACTGTGTGCTGTCAAGTCAATTTTGATTTACGGCAAACCTCTTCAGGGTTTTCTTGAAAATGCTTTATCATTCCCTTGTTCTGGGTGCATCCTGGTGTTGCAAAAAATGCATTTGTGGAGCCCCGGGGTGTTGGCCAATTATATCTCAAGACCTGAGAGTCAGAACATTTGAGACAAAGTGGGACTTCTTCAAAGGTTTTACTCTGCAGAATAAGAGACAACGTAGAGCTATTGTTCAAAGCTATGTGTCTCTCTGATCAAGGGAAAGGCCCTTTAAGTACAGTAGGTATAGCTTATTCAAAAACAAGCCTCATGACACAGTGGTTAAACTGCAGTACTGCAGCCAAAACACTCTTCACAATCCAGGTTCAATCCTAGGTAGCTGGCTTGAGGTTGACTCAGCCTTCCATCCTTCTGAGGTCAGTAAATTGAATACCTAGCTCGCAGATAGTGACGGTGGCAATGTGCAGCCTGCATAATTAAATATTTAAGCACTATGGGGCAGTATGGGAGAATTGAACTCCCAACCTCTGGCTCCGCAGCCAGAGACCTAAGCCAATATCTTTCTATTCATGCCAAGAAGTAGGTAAGCAAGACCAAAGTTAAAGCACCACTTCCTTACTAACTTAATCTCTGGATATTGCCGCTTCCTTGCTAAATGAATCTCTAAATTACAAAATTACAAATTAGAAACATTTTTTAAAAACTCTTGAATTTAATAAATGCAGCATTTATTCCCCCAACTTACCCAACTCAATTAAAAGCTGTCTGAAAAGAGAGTCTTTGCCTGCCTGTGGAAGGATAAGAGAGAGGAGACCAACCTGGCTTCCAAAGGCATTCCACAATGTGGGAGAAGCCACTGAAAAAGGCCCTCTCTATTGTCTTCAGCAGAGAGGCCTATGAGAATGCTTGGACCAAGAGAAAGTTCTCCCCAGAAGTTCTTTAAAGCCAAGGAGCTTCGTAGGGAATGATACAGTCTTTTGCATAGCCTGGATCCACGCTGTATAAGGCTTTATAGGTCATATTCATAACCAGCACTTCAAACTGGTCTGGAAACGAACTGGTAACCATTGAATGTTATAACAGGGTAGTATTTTTTGTCATATCCAACAGTCATTAAGCAGTCTTTGATGAGGATTTAGATTGCTCCGTTCAGGTGCATTAGCTTTCCCATCCCATAACCAAAATCACAACCCATAGTTACTATACAAAGAGTATCTTGACATTTGCTTGTGTCTTTCCCCCTTTCCTTTGGAGGTTTTATCCTTTTTTAAAAAATTGTTTAATCTTTGGGGAATAGGCATCTGTATGTTTGAGTTTATTCTACAATGTTTCATACTATTATAACAGCTATAATGCCATTTGAAGACTTCAGGGTAAAATATGTGCATGTCTTGCTTTAGATTTCAGATAACAGAGAGAAATATTGACAAACAAACGTTTAATATGACAGCATAATATCGACAGAGTAAATGTAGCCATTATTTTTAGAAGTTGACTCTACCATAAACAATGATTCAATCTATCATAAATATGACTGCACTGGAAATGGGACAGGAAGTGGGGGAAGCTCTTACTATCAAGACACGGCTTTATCAGTGACAGATATAGTATTCTCAAATCATCTTTGTACCCAGAAATGAAGATGGTCACCAGTGTGCACACACAAACATGCTGAGTTCCACCAGGCTCACAGCGACCCAGCCAACCCCAGCTAAATACCAGAAGCAAGTGTCTATTGACAATTGCTCCTCCTTCCGTGTTAGTAAGACCAGCAACCCCTTTCCCTCCAGAGGCAACACCAGCCTTGCAAGGAAGACCAAAACACAATTTAACATGGTAGCGAATCTGGTAGTAACTGAAGGGGTCAAGACTGGATTTAGGACTACACGGTTCCCCACCATGCTCTGAAAAGGTGCACTAATGTGGAGAAATTCTGTTTTACTAAAGAATGGGGGCATGGGAGTCAAATCACAAAGGAAAATGACTTTGGGACAGAAAAGCCAATACTTTCAAATCAGAAAATCCAGAAAATAATAAGGGTATAAAACACTACAAAAACAAATTGAGAAGAATAGCTAGGCTGTTCTACATACAAAGAATAGACATAGGCAAGTCTCTAAGCTCAAATCTTACTGGCACAGTAATGAACTGCTATTCAAGGCATAGGCTCCTGCTCTAGTCTTGCTCTTAACTAGAGATGGGGGTATTCATATACGAATACGAATATCCCCGCACAGGTGGAAATAACGAGGGTCCACGGGGCCGGATGGTCCACTCATTATTTCGCCGCTGCCGCCGGCTCCGTGGAGGCTTCCTATTGCGCCGTTTTCTGCAGTCGATTACCCAGTCCTGGCAGGAGGCGGGATGACAAGCCTCTCTGCTAGGTTGGAGAGTGACTAATCCAGCGCAATAGGAAGCCTCTGCGGAGCCAGCGGCAGTGGCGAAATCGTGAGTGGACAGTCCGGCCCCATGGGGCTGGACCCTCGTTATTTCCACCTGTGCGGGGATATTCGTATTCGTATACAAATACCCCAATCTCTACTCTTAACCATTTTAATACCTTTTCTCCCCACAGCTCAGATGACACCCGTCAGCCAGTCCTTGTTTCGCTTTCTCAGAATTTTCCAGAATATGAGCTGTTCTGCTACAGCCCATTTTTTCAGATGGTTTCAGGTTGTGAGAAATGCTCACCCCTTGTTACTTAAATGCAGCAACCAGACAACCATGAATACAAGCAGCTCTCTATTAAAAAGCACTTTTGCAAAAGCGGGTGTCCTAACTGTGTAGGCACACACATCAATACAGGTAGCATGATATTTATCCCCTATTCCCGGCCGCATGGTCCTTCCCTTGTTTCCCAATTGGTTAGGTACTCCAAGGTGTACAGCCTATCCGGTGCACCTAAACTGATCACAGGAAGTCCCGCCTCTGTTTACATCTCCCACTCCTCTCTTTACTTAGACCCCAGACTCTTATTTATTTCTATCCTTATTTGGTATATGTTCCCTTTTCCTAACCTCCCTGCAGTCATTCTAACTGACCCGTTAAGTTCCTTCATTCTTACCTAGGCGTACTCACTCAATCTTCTTGTCAGTACAATAGGGTACCTCCCTTATTTGTACTTTTGTCCTATAATTTCTCATGACTTCTTTTAATTCCTTGTGTTGGCTAAATAATTAACAAAGAGTATGTACTGATTATTTTACCATGACCATTTACTCAATCATCCTGTCCTTAAAGGGACTTGCAAAAGCAGCACTGATTCCTCTATTTCTCTCAAGGTGATGTTGGGTTAACTCCTTATTTCTTGATAAGCAGATAACTTTCATGTACTAGCTGGCCCTACTCCCCTCTCCCCTCAGCTATACAAGCCCTGCCAAGATTGGGCTCTTGGTGTTTATTGACACCCAGCTGTTCCTCACATTGGATCAAGGTTTAAGTCTTCCAAAGAGATAGTTATACAAGAGAGCTCCGTGGTTTAGGCATCTCACTGCGGAGGAAGAGGTTGAGAGTTCGATTCCCCACAGGACCTCCTTGACAGGGGCTGGACTTGATGATCCATAGGGTCCCTTCCAGCTCTGCAGTTCTAAGGTGATGATGATGGTGATTTTGCCTGAAATTCTTTAATGTAAGTTCTGTGTTATCAGCTGGGACAATTTATTTTTTGAAATTGTTTTGGAAATTTTTTCCACCCATTCCACATCCCACACAGTCCCAAGTAATTGCTTTCGTTTTTGGAGACCATTTTTACTGAAATTTGTCATAATCAGGATGAGTTTCTGGTGAAAGTGATTTTCAGTAATTAAAGACTTCTCTCTCCCATCCCTTGGCTCCCATGGGTTCCTGATGGGGCCTAGGGGTGAGAAGAGTTAATTTTTAATTTCAAAAATAAAATTAAAATTAAAAGAAATGTTCCAACTGATGACACCATCAGTCCTACACTGTGGAACTTACATGGACAGGATTTCAACCTTTATGTCGTTTAATAAATATATTTATTTCTGATACCTAGTGTTCAATCCACATATTCTTCCCACAATGACTGCATCCTGCAGAATAATCAGAAGCAATAACGACTTTAGGACCAAACTAGACAAAATGCCATCCACATAATTATGTGAACAGCTTTTTAAAAAGTAAATTTCAGAAGCTGAGATCCTGCTCAGTACTATAATTCTGGAAGGAGTGTGTGTGAGAAAGGTTTTAACCTATTGCTCCTCACCACCACCCTGATTGGAGTTTCCTTACCACTATTTGCATAAGACACATAGTGCTGATGTTCTTACGAAAATGTTAAATTCCCCTTACTACCTGGCCAAGGCCCTGATCCAGATGTGACCCTCCAAGCCTGTTCTTTGCTTTCAGAACGTCATTCTCAAAATTAGCATATGAGTTGTCTCGTTTCAGCTTTAGTGTAATTATCATACACAGTTAGACATGCACAGACATGCCACACAAGATAACCTTCCTCTTTCCCATATGGTGTTCTATCTGTCTCTCTTTATAGTCAGATGCTGTCTCTTCAGTCTGCCTCTTTCATTTCCTTCAGCTCTGTATGAAAGGGATGAGTTGGTAATTAGCTTCTGAACAGCTGTGGTCTCAGCATGAACAGATGAATACAGTCTAGTCAGACAAACCTGGGAATATATGACAGAGAAACTTCATAGTTTTCTTATTTCCGTTTCCCCTTTTGCCTACCGCAACAGGAAACATATACATATTTCCTATAGGAATCTTTCTCAGAGGCAACCAATGCTACTCTATGCTGATGGTTGTCTCATATCTTTTGGTGGGAAAATAGTGAGGAGAAAAGTGTCTCAGTGGAGCAAAACTGCCCACATGTTCTTAAGTCACAAAAAGAAAGTGCCATTGACTGTAGCAGGTATAGGGTTTCTGGGAGCTAGAGTCAAAAGTAATCTAGGCTCCAAAAGGAAGATTTTGCCTCTAACTTTTAACACTAGAGAAAAGGATTTTTTTAAAAAAAATGGAAATAAGCACTGTTGGAGAGCAGGTTATAAATCAGGAGTGGGGAACTGAATTCAATTTCGGACAAGTTCTTAGGGACCTCATTCTAGTGGTGTGTCATAAAAGAATGTTAGAATATTTTGCATTAAAAAATTTTACTTCCAATAAATAAGGTTTAAGAGAGGCATTTCAACCTCTTAGAATGGAGGAAACCCTATACAAAATCAGGAAAATTGTCATATGATTGTGTGATGGGTAAAGGGTGCAGTCACCTGAGGAATTGCAGAAGGCTGAGATCCAGATTCAGCCCCAGAGCCTCATGTTGCCTAACTCCTCTTTAAATCTTTTCAGTATGATAAATGAATAAATAAACATCTGCAACATGCCTCAAACCCTTGCCTGCCTCAGATTCTTGGCAGAATTCTTCCACCGGTTTTAGTAAAGTGTCCAATAACCCTGCAGAAGGCAATCAGGTCTAAATCTCATCATTGCATGGATCATTCCTGTTTACATTGCCTCCCTTCCTCCTTCAAAAAGGATGGCACAGGTACATATGCACAACTGTACTCTGTCATCCTGTTGAAAGTGTGGCTATATGATTGCTAGCTTCCATCTTCCGCCAGCCTCAACTAGCCTAGCCAATGGTCTAGTGTGATGGCAGTCAGAGAGAAATCCAATCCAATCCAATCTCAGGGCCACCATTTCTATTTTGAAGCTCCAAATATAGGTTTTCCTTTTCGGGAAAGGAAATGGAACTGAGAAGTCTGAGTTGCAAGGTGTGCAGGCAGGAAGCCTACGAGAATTACAGCATTGTAAAAATTATTATTCAGTAGAGCTTTTAGCATTTTTCTTAGTTTTCAGAGTTCAGAGAAATAAATGGGTACTTTTTGTTTCCTTTTGCATATAAAGTGACCTAAGTCATAAGTCTTTTTTATCTTCACAACAGTGAATAATGTAATTAATGCTATTCCATTCAAATGCAAGTATAATTTCAAACTTTAAAAGAAAACATAGTTTCCCTGATAAAGAAAGGTTTTTAAAAGGAAAGATGTGAAAAGTTAAAACACTTTGTGAGAGCTATCAAAACACCCCTAAAAATTAAAGGTAGCAAAGTAATCCAAATATTTCATTCCCATGTCCAAACCTCAGCACATTGCATTCAGAACTAACTGAGGCAACCTTTTTTTAGCTATTCCATGCTGCTTGTGCTTTATTTAAGAGTGCAAGAAGTGCCATATTTGATTAGATTCAAAGTCTATCTGGTTCACCCTTCTTTTGCCCAGTAGCCACCCAGTTTCTGAAAGGAACCCCGCATGAGCACAACATCACCTACCAGTTCATGCTCCCCAGCAGTTGTTATGTACAGAAGCTTTAGATGGAAAAGAATGTCATTGGATATGACAGTCTTGATGAAAGGAACATTTTTGCACCTCCTGAGACTCATTGTGAGAATTCACACATTTGTGAAGCTTTCAGGGTGTTTTGGGGAAATTAAGTGTGCAGGAAATAATAGCCCCATTTTAAAATGTGAAAAACTAAAATGCACACAGGCGTGCTTTAGTCAGTGTGAGAAAACGCATTGAGCGAAAGGCCTAAATACATGAACATTATGAAAAACTGCACAAAAATTATGTGCACATTTCCATGAGTGAAGAAAAAAAGAACTCCCACAACCAAGTTCAGAACAAGGAGATGAAGAAAATGAAGTTGGGATTCAGATTTATAACAAAAGGTGAGAAAGAGAGGTTTTCACATATGTAATGGAAGCATTATGCTTATGTGCCACTGAGTCGTTTCTGACTTATGGTGACCCAAACAGGGTTTCTCCCAAGGTATGTGAAATATTCAAAGAATGGTTTACCGTTGCTGGCATATACATGACCTTTACCCTTTCCTGCTGAAATTACTGGCTAATAGTGGCATTTAACTTTAACCGGCTCATTCATGGTAAATGTTCAAGCTTGCTAGTCACAGGTGGGCACAGAATTTTGTGCATTTAAGAACATTAAAATCAGTGGACATAAGTGGATTGCGACTATTTTGTATTGTATCAAATTGGATATGATGTATGAATTCAGGACTTAGAACTGGGTTTTTAAAATGTACCTGATCAGATTGGGAAGGGAGTTCAGCTTTTGATCCTGCATGAGTTCCTCGACCTAAGTCACAAAAACCAAAACTACTTTTACCTGCAGGAAGGTAAATAAATAGCCACAGGATTGTATTTATCCCTATGGTCTCAACTCTGCAGCTTAATAGTACATGTGATTATGGGGTGGAAGGTCACTGGGAACATTTTGCAAGAGTGGAGGAACAAACTCACATGCACTGGTCATAATCCAGATCTGGACTTCCAAGGCTGATATTTTAAAAAATTAAAGGGTTGAGATGCATTCACACATCTCTCATCTTAATGTGCCATTTGGCCCCCTAGCAGAAGCAGCAAAGTGGCTGGCATATCCTGTGTAATTCTGTCAATGATTACAGCTTTTCAGTTAAGGCATTTGTTCATCTCAGTGATTATAGAGCAGTAGGGTATGATTTGTTTTATCCTGGTCCGGAAATGTGTTTTTATGTTTTTCAATGGCAAAGTCCTTGTGCTGTATCCTACCTCCATTTCATATGGAAAATGTTTTATCTGAAACAGCATCTATGCAAGCATGGGCCAACTACACCCCAGAGGAAAGATATTATTAAATCATTGGCTGAAATTCAGTTGCATATCTTACAATTGTGGACTGTATCCATGAAGCAATTCTGCTGGTGCATTGTGGAATTGGTAAAAGACGAACCATACAACTAATTGTGTGAATGCTTTCTGAAGTTCTTGTTGCTGGGGCAGAACATCTGGCACATTTATATGTCATAACTTTTTATTACACTTGATAGACTGTGCTTTGGCCAGGGGGTAAGAATTTTTGTTTTAGGAGTAGAGTTTGTTTGAAGATGCTGTTGGGGGCAGGGATTGATTTTAGAATAGTTTTGTTTTTAACAGGATTCTATCTCGACAGGATGTACTGTGTTGTAAGTCAGCCAGCCTTCTCCTACCTGCTCAATGGGATTATGGGAGTTGTAGTGTAACACTTGTAGAAGGCACTAAGCTGGAGAAGGCTGCTGTAAACATTAAGGATGGGAAAGCAAAAACTGTCAGGCTCCCTATTATCTTTTCAGTTAACACAACAGAAAATGGAAGCATAGCTTCAGTTGGAGGTGGGATGGGATCTGCCTGCTTCTTGAATATTATGAATCTACAATGTAATACTCCTTAGCTTTCATGGCTCCTTCCTATAGAATCTTGAGATTTGTTCTTTGGAGAAATACTTAGAATTCTATGCTGTAGTTCAAGGGAGGGCACTAGAGATCTCTCACGAACAAACTACATCACCACCAGGATTCCACAGAATGCCACCATGACTGATGAAGTGATAGAAAATTGCTATAGCCATGGGATGTAGATACACTCCCAGGAGAGATCTGAATAGTTTCTTGTTCCTGTGCTGGCAAGCCATAAACACAGTAATCTCACTATTTGAAAAGGGGTGTTACAAGACTGAACTGAGCTTAAAAATTACCTTTTTGGACTACGTTGCCCAGAATCCTTTGGCAGATTTCACAGAATTTGAGAAACTCTGGTGGCCATGAAGACAGTGAAGATTGCTACCCATGGCAATTTTCAATAAACTAGAAACCTTACTATGCTTTCATAACAAAAGTCTATGTGTGCACAAATTTCTAACGCAAATAACCCTTTAGGGAATTTTGATAGATATAGGGTTGCCATATCTACAGTCTGTGCTGTCTAATTTACATATTATGCAAACTGAGTAGTATTATTCAGAGGTCATGTCTTGGGAATACTATACTTTCATGACAAATATACAACATTTTTTTCCATTAGGTCATTATCGTTTCCTTATCATTGTTTCAAACCACTTTCCAGCATTCTTTCATTCACACTAACCAGAATCAGTTAGCTTAGCGACAACAACAACAAAAATAACAATGATGATTTCCCTCAATGCTTATTTCCCTCAGAGTAGCACATAGTTAGGCTCCCAGCCAAGCTCCTAGAAATCTATGTGAGATAAAATGGAACTTGATTTTTTGGTAGCTCAGTAAGAAACAGAATATCAGCACACATAAAAGTTATTTTGTTTGGACTGCAGTTCCCAGAATTCCCTAGCTAGTGTTCATTCCAATGACTTCATTGGTACCTATGCACTCTTTGCAGGCAGCTGTGAAACAAATTTCAACTGTCTAAAATTAATGGCTTTGGCCAAAGACTGTATTACTAACCAAATTGGCCTAATTTGGCCTGATTTGCCCAAGGCCCAATGCTAAAGAGCTCAAAGGACTAGTTATTTCCAAAGCAAAATGAAGCAAATTTACAAATTGATTTATTTTGAGAAAACACATGCAATCAGGTAGGGCTTTAAATCTTTTTTTTTCTTTTATTTTCTTTCTTTGAAAAAAACTTATATTTGAACAGGGTCTAGTACACAAATCCCTGATGCTTGCAATGTAAAGTTTTCTAATTCTAGTGTTTCAGGTTTGGTGTTATCAAAAGAAAGAAAGAAAGAAAGAAAGAAAGAAAGAAAGAAAGAAAGAAAGAAAGAAAGAAAGAAAGAAAGAAAGAAAGAAAGAAAGAAAGAAGGGAAGGGAAGGGAAGGGAAGGGAAAAGAGAAAAGAGAAAAGAGAAAAGAAAAAGAAAAGCTAGAGCTATTCTGCTTTTGCAATGCAAGTCAATGGGAGGCTCTAGAAATTGATTTGGATCCAAAGAAAATATCATGTTGGGACATAAATAACTCCAGAATGTCTCTGGCCTTCAAATCAAATTGGGGGCCCATGCCCGGCCCTAGTGTAAACTAAGTAGGGACAGACTTTCCCAAATTACAATATTTATTTATTTATTTATTTATTTATTTATTTATTTATTTATAGCACTTTTATGCTCTCCTTCTCTGGGTGAAGGGACTCAATGAGGCGAATGCATCACTAAAGCAAACAAAATTAAAATGGAACACATTAACAATTTTTAAAAAACTATTAAACATGGCAGTATTAAAACAACCATTTAAAAACAATTTTAAAAACATAAAGAAGAAATGGAAAGGATAGGAAAATAGAAACTGTAGAGCATCTAACTGTGTTAGAATTAGATACTGAAAGCCCGTCTGAAGACAAGGGCTTTCACTCATCACCAAAAAGACAGGAGAGAGTGAACCAGCCTAGTCTTACAGGGGAGAGCAGTCCATAACATGGGGATAACCACTGAGAGGGCCTATGAATGCTTACTCTCAAATTAGGGGATAACGTGTCATTATATATCTATGAGAGCCTGTTCAACAGTGGATGGCTTCACTAACTGGCCAATTGTTTCTCACAACACACTTGGCCTAAACATACCTAAAAAAAGAATGAATGAATGAAATTTTGGGATTAATCCAAGAGGATTAAAATAAAATGGCATTGTGTATACCATGCCATTTAATAAATAAATATAATAAATATAATAATTATATTTTATAATAAATATAAAAATAATTGCAACTAAAAATAACTGTGGACCCCCCCCCCCCCTGAAAACAGAGCACGACCCCCTTGAGGGTCATGATTCCCAGGATAGCAACCCATGGTCTAGAATCTGGGTAACTCAACCATACAGGTAATATGACACCCTGATGTATATGAGGTTTTCTTATACATTGACCAAGCTTTTGATCAAGGGAATCCTTAGTCTAAATACTAGTTGCTGGGGAACAACGGTGGAAAAGAGTTATTTTGACCTGGATTAGTTTGGCCTTTGATCTAATCTGGCTTTTGCTTCTCAAAACAGAGTAATCATAAGCAAGAGTAAGAAGCTGCACATTTTTCTTCATTTACACTGTTGAACACAAACTGATGTCCTGGAATGACAGACCTAATCAGTATAAGTGAAACCCTTCTACTGAAGAATACGTGGAATATAATTCCTAGTGCTTTAGAGAAATGTTCTATATTCAGTGGAAGTGGTGTGGGCTGTGCACATGTACCATCTGCTTTTCTCCCTACCCAGGCTGCATGTACCCTTAGACAAAACTAGGCAGCTGACTCAGGTGACAGATGCCTGGGGGTCAGCAAAAGCAGCTCACAGGTCTTGTCTCCAGAGCCCTCCAGTCATTCTCCTCTGTTGGAGAACGGAGCTGTACTGTATGTGCCACATGGCCTGGTATGCACTCCTTGAACTAGGTTGCTGTTGTCATGTGATGTGGAAGACGTTGTCTTACAGCCAGTGTTGAAGTCAAATCCAACTGCCAGTCCAGTGTGCTTGTTTATGTGGAATGGGGTAGAATACCATCTGGTTGTTTGCCACTGGCAGCAAAATCACTCGGGCTGCCTTTGGTTCTAATCAAAATGTTATGTTTGTTGTGACATGAAACAGCTTGTGGAAGTGCTCGGTTGCAATTGGAAGCATAGATCAGCCTCAGTGTCAGCAGACAAAGTAGATGCCAGTGTTGAAAATAAGCCCTGAAAGTGAGAAATACTACATCACAGAGGCTGAGGATAGTTATTCTTCCCATCCTCCATCTGCTGATGTATTATCCATCTGGGCTAGAGTTGACAGTGAATGGGTTTATTTCAAAGGCTTTCACTCAGGCTGTTGCCAAATGTTGCCTTCATAGGAAGAGGTTACAGAGGACACATCCTCTCCAAAACTTGGAAATAACTAGTTCTAAGTAACATATTTAACTCCAACTAGTTACTTTTTAGGTAATGAGCCATGCAACAAGAATTTACATTATGGTAAAAATAATGTGACACCATAGTCACAATGTTACTTTTGAACTTATGAAAAGTAACATTTTCCAGTTATTTTCCAGGTATAAAAAGTGGCATTTTCCAGTTACTTTCAAATACTACTTTTAAAGGGCATTTAGAAAACATTTCTAGAGGCATCTGGATAGGAAGTGTTCACATTTCATAACATTTTCATAATCAGTTTTAAGTTGCAGTGGAAGTAAACTTTGGCCTTTTGCATTTTTAAGATGCAATATCAGAATCGGTTACTAGGGGGAAGCAAACAACACTTCTCTGCATTCTTCTGGCCCAAAGCCAACATCAGTAACACTCATGCCATGTAATGCAATAAACTAGTTGGGCAGTGAAGGCAACAGTAATGATAATGACAACTAGGCTATTGAGAAGTAATAAGAAATGCAACAGGTTGCTCTTAGAAAGAAAAGCTCTGAGCTCTAATCCTTTCCCATGTGATATTGAGGATGTATTGCTGAAAATATACAGGTACAATGAAACTTTCAGAGGAATAGGTTTTCATATGTGAGGGGAAATACAAGAATTTCCAATATATTAGGTCAAGATGTTTCTTTGTAAGCCTTATATGTAAGGATTACTGGCTCTCATCAAAGCTTTATATATATATTTGTATGTGGTTTAACTAGTGATATAAATATCTGGTTCATGATGTCACAAACAACCTACCCAATCTAATTATGTCAGCAGTTTTATTCTCTTCTAGAACACCCATTACTTGCTAAGAAGAAACTGTTCATGTTACTGTGGAAGCACTTGCATATCTCCTAAGCAACACACTAAATTTACTTTGCTCACTGAGTTGAAATTGAAAATCTTACATAATGTTGAGAGGAAAACTTGCTAAACTGATTATGGCTGCAAGTTTTTCTTCACATTTTTCCCAGCAGTAACAAAATGTTAGATGGCATTAGGATAACACTCAGAAAAGCACCAGTCCCTCTCTTACCTGAAACCAATATATCCCAAAGTGATTTCACTGGGAAGATGCTGCAAAACTGCAATTCCCGTTAAAAGAACATGTAGAGGCTTAGAGCAGGGCATGAAAATGCTTAAAACAACATATACCGTTTTATTATTTCATCTTTAGTTAGTATTCTGCTCCTGTTGGCTCCTGTTACTAGACCAACAATGGAAAGTTAGCTGTAGTGAGGTAACTGCTTCCACAGTGCACATCATATAATATTAATACCCTTTGTTTCATACATAACTCAAAATGTTCCATTATGGCCTTCCCCACCCCCACCCCACTCTGTTTTTAACATAAAAACATAAACTGTTCTTCTGGCAAGCAGCATGAAAAAAAGAACATATTCTAATAAAAGTATCTAAGCCTGGTTTCTGCTTTCAACGGTTAGTTGGCTTAGGCAGGCAATGTACTCTATGCAGCCCATCCCCCATTGGTATGGGTTACACCCTACGTGCACAGGTCATCTCTGCAGAAATGTATGCTTCCATGTCCACCTGGCTGGTAGCAATTTCAGTATGGTTTCTTGCCTTCCCCAGGGTATTGTTTTCTTCTTTCAATTGGCTAGTTGTCACACCTTGAGTCAATAATGACCGTAACAAGGAGGAGCACACAGGAAGAAATTTTTGTGGAGCAGTAATCCCAAGGTCAGCAGGATGGTTGAGATATTAAATACGGAGGTCTTTGATACATGAGACATTAAAGAGACGCAGTGTGCTCTTATTATGGAAGCATTCAACTGGGATGGGGGAGACCAGGTTCAAGTCCCCACAGAACCATGAAATTCTCTGGGTGCTCCTGCACCAGTTATTCTTACATTGAAGAACATGCATGTCTTTTGCATGGAAAAAAGTGGTTAAGAAAAGAAAGGCTTCCTTCTGGTTTCCTAGGCTGTACCTTAATGGCCCTGACCTCTGCTGAACTTTCTTCAACCTAGACTCATATTCTTAGAATTGCTGATGACCACCTCTGTGAGAGGACAGAGGAGATATCTTGCCTTTTTTTCTGAAGAGGTGAGGTGACACCCATGGCTTCCTGCACCTTCACCATGATTAGAAATAACTAATAACTCTTATTATGTGTCAATGTATTTCTCTAATAGATTCTAGCTTTCTTATATTCTCAGAATAGGACTTGTGGTTGTGATTCCTTTCTGAATAGAGAAGTGTGTTCTGCTAATGTTCAGGGACTGAATTCACAAGTTAATTTGGCTGCTACTTGGTGCAGTTTGCTCTGTGGACAGACAACAGGATGCTGAACTGGCTGGGCCTTTGTCCTAGACCGCAGAACGCTTCTTATCACATTATTGTAGGAGAAATAGCACTGAATTTTATAGCCTTAAGCACAGTTTTCAGTGGTGACACTGAAGAAATTAGTACAGTGGTGCCTCGCTAGACGATGTTAATCCGTTCCGCGAAAATCACTGTCTTGCGAAAACATCGTCTAGCGAAGCACGTTTCCCCATTGGAATGCATTGAACTTCAATGCGTTCCAACGGAAAAGTCGTCGTTGCGAAGATCGTCCATAGGGAAACATCGTCTAGCGAGCGCGGGTCCCCGTTGGAATGCACTGACAGCTATTGACCGCTAGTCAATGCATTCCAATGGGGAAAACTCGTCGTCTAGCGAAAATTGCCCATAGGGAAACATCGTTTTGCGAAGCGCATTAGCGATCGCAAAAAGCCATCGTCTAGCGAATTCCTCGTCCTGCGAGGCAATCGTCTAGTGAGGCACCACTGTACTTCCAATTTAGTCCACCCTGAACAAATACAGATAATCAGGTTTGCTAGAACATAGAGCTTTGGGGCAAAAAGTGTGTATGCATGTTTTGTTAATTCAAATGATGCTCCATTGTTTTGTTCTTCCATACGGTGTGTGTGTGTAATTAAGAAAAACACTCTAACATTCTGTGATATACAATAAGCACAATCTCTGGACCATGATGAAGGGCATCACCTCAATAAGCCAAAAACTCTGTGAGGTTAATGCAATGATGGATACAAGAGATAATATTAAAGAGATGCCAGATGGAATAGTGCTGTGAAAAAGAAGAACCTACAAAAAGAGTGGCTGGGCTGAGTTAAGTTGTTATTCTAAATGCACCGGTATGGGATCCCAAATAAGGTAAGTGGGACTTGGCTCCATGAAGTTATCCTGCTCAAACAATTGCCTATGGCTCTAATTGAATAGCCAGTGGACACTGGACTCCCTTACAGGAATGAGTGCAAGAACTTACACAGACAAGATTCATCTGTGCATCAGAGTAGCCACCAAACTATGGATGTGGGTAAATATTTTTAAAATCATGTAACCAAGCTAATGCTTTCTACAAATTATGCATTCATATTTCTTCACTTTATCTCTTACAAGAAACTCACCAGCCCCTTGCCTTTCTTATATTCTTAGAATATGAAGTACACAATGAGGTGGGGGCAAATACCAGACAATAGTACTGAGACTAGAAGTCATGTGCATGTCTGCTCAGGCAAATTATCATTAATTAAAGAGCTCCTGCTTCAATTTAGGATTATGTGTTATCAGATAAAGTCACCACTACCTGAAGCTGAAGGAGGAATTCTTTAAATAGCAGCATGGTTTGCTGGTGATGTCATTCATGTAGCACTGGTAAAGCTATGCAACAGGATTTTGGCCTGATGGTTTAATCAGTTGTCTTGTGAGAAATGAGCATTTCAGCATGACTGACCAATCAGTGAAGCCACCAATAATTTAACAGGAATTTATAGGTGTCTCTTTTTTTAAAATAAAATATCACTCTCTTCTAACTGGTGGGTAAAAGCTGCTACACTGAAAAAGCTTGGCCCTGACTCGTTCGCAGACCAGTAGAATTTGTTTTGTAGATCTGTCGGCTAAGAGTGCATAAAGATCAATGAAGCTATATGTGCAGATTATATGTGCAGACATAATCTAGCTGCACAGATTCTTTTTCAGCAGTTGGCTAAATCTTATGGATTAACCGCATCTTTTCCTCTATATTATGAATTCCAGTCACCTCCAGTTTTAGAAAATGAAACCACAATACCACACTAGAACAAGGAAGTTATAATGGATAAAACATTTGATTTTAATAAGCCAGATATTATACTTCTACATAAACAAAAAGAAAAACATAACTACCAGAAGTAGGAGTTCCATCAACAAGCAACCTCAGAAATACACAAAATACAAAATTTGCAAGTACTCAAACATTACGTCAAGACATTAATTGGAATATGGAAGCGAAATCAGGTCACCCCCCTGTGCACACTAATATCAGCAACTGAATTTGTTCCAAAATATTTAGTTACCATTTTAAAACAATTGCTAATAGCTGTTAATTTGCTTCCTGAAAATCAAGAAAAACAGTGATGTTGTAAACATGTCATCTCATCTCCAAATTGTAGGAACTTGACTCCTAATATTTAGGCTTGAGCCTTTGGTCTGCCCTGATGCACCAGCAATGCTGAGAAATAAAAAGTGCAACATCATCATCGTCATCATCAGAAAGCAAGATTAGAAATATGCTGTAAACTGAAGGGGCATATCTTGTTTACACATGCATTCAGTTGAATGTAGTTGACATTTCCATCAGTTGCTAAGCTAGACTTGACGGATATGCACATGCCACATAATGAAGATTTAAACAACATACTGCTATGGCTGCTTTTCCTTGTGTAAATTTAGTAAAGAGAAGTAGCAGCAGTGTTCTTCAGTCAGTTGTATGCATCTTCTTAACTCACATTACTTAAGTGAGAATGCAGCAGAATACTGCCTGAATGTCAAAAGGATTTCCCCACAGTACAGGAGTCTAGTGCATGAATAAGAAATGCCTATGATACAATAGCTACTCAATGAGGTGGGAAATGACAAGCCAAAGATGGTACCTAGAAACAATGGTACCTATTAGAAGATAGACCGAAAAGGCAAATGACTAAACGCCACTGGTAGTCATCTACGGTTCCTAAAGGAGACCATTCCACAGCCCATTCTGGACAATGCTTCTGTCTCCCAAGGCTTGAGTGTCCAGTTTATATTTGCTTACACACTCCCAGTCTTAAACAACTATTGACGCACAACTTAGATATGAACACAGGAAGAAGACCCTGCTACAAATGGAAATGCCAACTGTGTCCCTATAAACTACAGTAGTGATCAGTTACCATTACTGAGCCTGTCATCCACAACATTAGGGACTCAATTACTTGTTCATCAGCCAATGTGATCTGTGCCATCCTTTGCTAGCCAGGACAGTTTCAATACAAGAGAATAAATAGGCAAGAATCTGACATCAGAAATGGCAATACACAGAAGCTAGTTGCCAACTCTGACCTCCCAGGACACTCTGTACCAGATCCCAAAGTAACTGTTGCAGAGAAAAGAAATTAGAGTAGATTAAAGGGAAAGGGACAGCTGAAGTAGTATCCACAGACTTCTGGGTGTATCAAAAAGATTAAATAAGGACCAAGGATTCTTAGCACACTATGTATATTAATACTCTGGATTCATTTACACTCTTTGGCTATAACTGAAGAGTTGTTTTCCTCAACATAAATCTAACCTCAGTTCACTTCCTAAACCATCTAATTACAAGATGTATATGTACTTAGTGCTTAGATTGATAATTACTGATACTAAGAATGCTATTGTCATTTTGGAAGCTCACTACCCATGTAGCTGTCACCCTCTTTTTCCTCATCTCACTATTTCCTTAATGATTTACCAAATCCTTTACATTTATAAAACAGCTGCCTACCTATTATGCTCCATGTGTCTGAGGAAGCTTTGGGTAGGTGACCTTGAAAAGATTCAGTGAGGGTCCATAATGTATCCTTATAGACAAGAGACTAGACTGGTTGGCCTAGGCAACATAAACTTGACTCGGAATATCTCCAATGGCATTTCCTATTGTTCTTTTCTCTAGCTACAGTATGTAACTGTTCTGTTTAAACAGCGTCCCAGTTCCAACATCCACTGTGCCCATACCAATGAAGGAGTTGAATAAAATTTCCTCCTCAAACCTAATGAATGATATAAGTAAAAAAATTATAATAATCTTAGTTCCAAATCAAACAGTTTTGGAAGTACTGACACATATAGGCTGGGAAGGAGGCACAGTGAGGAGCAAAGCAAAGGATCTGAAAAAGGGGGAGAGTGTGATTGTATGGCACTGACCAAAAATGAAATAGATTGACTCCCTAAAGGCAGCCATAGGCTTGAGTCTACAAAGTTGAGCAGGGCAGTTGAGGAGAGGATATTTTTGAGATACCTCATTCAAAGAGCCATCATAAGTCGGAGGCAACTTTAACAGCACATGACAGCAACAACAAGACCTGAACCTTTCATGCCAATGCAATAATGCTGCATCCACCTGCATGTTTCTTCATGACCAGGAATGGATGCAGCTTGGTCTGCCATTGGCAGCCAATCTTTTTGGCCCAAACAATGTGGAAAGAAGGGAGCAGTGAAAAAATGCCAACAAAACCAAGCTTGAAATAATAGTCATACAACTGAGAAACATAATCAGAAAAAACAATATATTAACATATGTGAAGTAAAATAGTCATCATTGCCCTTCCACTCCCAGAATAAAGAGACGGACACAGGTGATAGAGTTAACTATAGCCACACTTTATTAATTCTTGTTTTTAAACTTCCTCATCCTGCAGAGGGGTCCGAACATAGTGTGGATACCTGGGGCAAGCTCCAGGGGTATCTCTTACCCCTTCCGTGTCCCCAAATAAGCAAGTTCCAAGACCCTGGTCAGAACTGGCTAGATGCATTTTGCTGTTGTTGTTTAGTTGTTAAGTCTTGTCCAACTCTTCATGACCCCATGGACCAGAACACGCCAGGCCCTCCTGTCTTCCACTGCCTCCCGGAGTTTGGTCAAATTCATGTTGGTTGTTTCGATGACACTGTCCAACCGTCTTGTCCTCTGTCGTCCCCTTCTCCTCTTGCCTTCACACTTTCCCAACATCAGGGTCTATGCTAGATGCATACTGGCCTTATAAAGGCTCTCTGGTCCCATCCCAGCTAGTCTTATGGTAGCACCTATTGGCACATCTATGTACCTGTCCATCTCTCACTTTTTTCACTTTTTATTTTTATTTTGCTTTCATTTTGCTTTCACACTGTATTATGGCTGTGAGTTTGATTGCAATTTCCGTAGGTTTCAGATACAATCATATGAAGATATACATAGAACTACTGGATGGCTCAGTGGTTTAGGTATCTGGCTATGGAGCCAGAGGTTGGAAGTTTGATTCCACACGGTCCCTCCTTGACATGTGTTGGACTCAGTGATCCATAAGGTCCCTTCTAGCTCTGCAGTTCTAACATTGTTATTATTTATTATAATTTCTTAAACCTCTCAAGCTTTTATTCCTTTGTAAAAATAATGAGAAAGCAAAGATCGGAATCTGTTTGTGACACCTGAACAAAGTGTAGGGATAAGAGCTTTTTGTTTTCTAATTTCTGAAAGGAACCTTTTTCTTCCCTGGTATTTAACACATGTGGATAAGAAGGATATATCAAAAAGTCATCACCGCCTGAAGATGATGTCACTGCTTGGCTGACACTGAAACAGACAGGTTCTGATCTTGTCAGGCAGGATAATGCTAAACTGAAACTGACAATGGCATAATGAGAGGTGAGAAAAACTAGAAATACTCTGGTTATCAGGCATAGCTTATTTTCTCTATTTTACTATATATGAAAGCAGCCTCACTTTGACTGGCACCTCATTCCTTTACATTCTGTAAATCAGATTCTTAGTTGCCTGTTTCCAGTATATCTTCAAGCTATCATTTTTCTGATGTAATAGCTTGCTTATTGGGAACTTTTATCGCAAATAGAGCCTTTTCACTATGTACATGGAACATCTGTCAGTAGAAGGCAAGCTGGTCATGATAAGCATGCAGTGATGGCCTTTGCTGTTAGAACAGCCTAGATGCCTCCCCTAAACCTCATCTAGTTTCCCATGTTTCCATTTCAGTGTGAGATCTTGACCCTTTAATCTTCATTCCCTTTGTTGATTCCATTCCTCATTTCAGTCCAAATCTTTGTATTTCATCACAGCTGGGATAAGTGAATTGTAGCTGCAATCCATATGCACTTTGGAACTGATCTACCCACAGCAGTCACAGAGGTGCAAGGCCAGTGGTTATCTCTTAGTGGCTTTCCCTTAGTGACTGGCTATCTGAGAGGGTTTTCAAAGGGAGCGTTACGCCTTCTTGCTTCTCTTTATGGTGCTGAATTTGCCTATCATGGATTGTTTTTAATATTTATATATTTACTGTTTTCAGCTTTTAAATATTGCCTTTTAATGATATAAGCCACCTTGGGTCCATTTCAAGAAGAGAGGTGGGGTAAAAAATATTTCAAACAAAACAAAACTATCTCAGCACCACTAATTCTAAGCTTACTTGGATTCATTTTCCAATAGCTTGGGTGCAGGATATGGCTCCCTGCCTTGCCTTGTTCAATTTAGCACTAAAATGAAATGGAAGAAAACATTAGGTGAATGCACATGACCACTTTGCCACAAGGAAGATGGTTTGTCAAATGTGGCGTGCACTAAAGTGAAAAAATAAGGTTACCATGGCTGGTATTGTGATATTCTGTGCCTTACTGTTGTCCCACTATTAGTTAACAGTTTATGCTTTAAAAAGAATGATTTCAAAATATTATAGGCCACTTTTATAGGTAAAACCATGTCAGGATGGCTTCCAGTCAATAATATATGTGTATGCATATATATGTTATCTCTGTCTCTCTGTGCCAGGCCATACCTCCAAAACCGTGAAAGCTAGCCACCTGAAATTTGGCATGGACATTGGCAGGACCCTACAGGTGTGCACACTGGGGTTGTTTTATTTTATTTTTAAATAATTAATGTGAAAAGAAAAGGAATGCAAGAAAAGGGAAAGTATCATGGCACCATTAAAATTAGCATATTTATTTCAGCTTGTGCAGTTGTGGATAGAATTCATATATCCAGATACCACAACAGGATGGTATCATCAGCACTTGATTTAACATGTCCTGTAGAGTGTGTGTGATTTGTAGCTTTGGGGGACAGATAAAAGGTGTTTGATCAAGGTTCTTCAAGCATATCTGTCTGGATTTGGTCATGTATATCTTTGGATACTTCATTCAGCAGGTTATGTAGTTTCTTCTGGTTTTCAGCCGTTCAGCATATGAATGTATGACCAGGGGCATGTAAAATGTGTTGCATAATGTTTCTCAACCTCTTATATGTAGTCCAATTTCTCCATTACAGCAATCGTTCGTCTTTCATCTTCCTCTTTGATAATGGTGCTGGGATTGTTTTTGAGGTTGTGGATAGTGTCATGTTCCATCTGGCCAAGATTGTGTGGCAAATGATATTTCCTGCTAATTACCTCAGACTAAGCCCAGTGCCAGAAGCTCTTAATGCAGAAATCCAATTCCTTGTTCAGATCTTCAGGAGGAGTCATGCAGAGTTCTTCTGTCTCTAGAGATAAGCAGAAGCTTGCTATATGTGATACACTATTATTTGACATGTTGTGGAGACTGAGATGTTGGTTGTGCACTGCAACACTGATTTTTGTCACGGTTGATAATGGGTTGACGGTAATTGAAGAAGACCACTAGGTCACAAGAGATTGCATCATCTGTGCGGGTCTGGTGGGACAGAAGGATAGGCCTGTGTAATGACTGACCCCTCTGTTTGGCTCACTTGATAGAATACAATATGGTTGTTTAGGTTTATGGAGCTTCTGTTGTGGACTGTGGAAACTTAGTCAGGTAGTTTCTTCTTCCTTTTTTCAGAGAAGAAGTACATGGTGATGCATTGATAGTTATTCTTCTGCTGAAGAATGTTTGCCTTTTCACTTGATCTCTCAGCCCACAGCCATGTATATAAACCAGTGGCTAAATGTTGTACTCCTTGTGTAAAGGAAAGTACATTAAAATTCTCACACTGAAATATCATGTTTCCCTGTGCAGGCCCCACACCCTTCAAACAGTTGACGGTTGTTTAGGTCTGTTGATTGTCAGTCTGCTCAAGTCTAAAAGTTTGTATAAATGATAATTACCATTGCAAAGAAGTCACAAATACTTGGTATTATAAAAAAATAAACGAGATATTAGCAACAGAATCCTATCTGTGTCAAATGACTTCTATGTTTCCAGTGTTCCACAATCATGTCAAATACATTCCTTTTTCCTGTATTTAAAGCATTTTTAACCACCTTTCTGACTACTAGGTGGTAAAAAAAAAATATTTGGAAAGGTTCAATGTTTGTAAAAACTCAAACATAATGTTGGAACAAAGGGATAGAAATCTCATGCACGTTGTTGATTTGTAACTGCTGGATTCAAATAGCTGTATTTTAGATGCATGTGTATGCTGCACATCTTTTAGAACAAAGGCTGTTGGAGTTATTAGCTATTCCATTTTGGATGCATAAAATGAGGAAGGCAACACAAAGATATGAAACTTGTGATCTGGTTAAGTGTGTCATTTTCATGCACAAATTCAAAGTAGACATTCTACGTATCTTTCAGGTGTGCATGCCATCATCAGTTCAGTAGTCAATTCAATCAACCAGTGCTAACTTGATCTTTACTAGATATCTGGCAATGTTACACAGGTAGAATTGCAGTGTAAAACAATGAGAAAAATATAGGATGGCTAAGAAGGGTGAATAGTACGAAATGTAGAAGTGATGGCCATGTTAGTATTGCAAGGTAGGCGCATCAGGTAATAAAAGTAATTCAATGGGAGATTCTTCACACAGAGAGACAGAGAAGAGAGAGAGACAAAAAGACAGACTGAAATATTCATTCATTGTGCCTTTCCTCCTTATGTAAATAGAATTATTGTCCTTTAACTACTTCCCATTCTCTTAGAGTTTATTTATTTCAACAGTCTGGGATGGTTAGGGGTATAAAATGAACAATAGCTTGTGCCTGGGAGATGGCACAAATGAACAGAAATTGTTATTTTGAAAAATCCTGAATTTTAGTAGTGATATCTGTCACAGAAATTTATTTAAACCACAATCTCTTCATGTCCCCTCCCAGGGAGGGGGCAGGCCCCAGGTTTAAGGACCATTATGTTAAAAAGTAACAACACTACCTGTTTTTACTTGAAATATTTTTTTGAGAGGAGGCGGCACTATGGATTAAAAAAATAAAGAACACAAAGATTTGCAGATCATGTTAATATTTGTAACATTATTGTTGATTCCAAGCTCTGGAAAAGTAATTTATTTGGCTATTTAAAAAATAGTGTTGTTAAGCTTAGGAAAAGATGGGAATTGAAACAAAGAACCCAAAGTAAGCAGTTTGATGGTAAAGCACTTTATCTGGATGACCTCATCTCCTGTAGACAAAAGAAAGTTTATGCAGCACGTAACTATTCTTAGGACAGGATTTGGACACAGTTTAGTAATGACAATATAAATTCCACACACTGTTGCAGAAGTGACTCTCTCAGACTCAGTGGTTTTGTGCATGCTGCCATACTGTTTTATTCTTAACAGTAATTTTAAACGCAACAGTATTTTATACCATTTTAGTTGCTAGTTCCATGGGGTACCCTCTATAGTGAATATTTACATAGATCCTAAGATCGCTCGTATATAACTGTTGAGTCTTGGAAGCAGGAATCTCAGGTTTGCCAGATGGCTGACTTATGCTCCTTGCCCTCTGCCGCCATCTGCAAAGTTTAATTGCAATCATGCCAAGTGCGCTCAGTCTGATGCTTGTTTCTGGACTAATAAGCCTCCTCCCGTATGTCTGCTTCCTCTGCAACTGATGAACGCTGCTCGGGTAGGCTCTGCGAGTCACACAAAAGGAGTCATGGAGAAAATCTGTCCTTAGAAAATTGATTTCACTGCTGGATAACGGTTCAATACTTCACTAACTTTTTCAATTTCAGTTGAAACAAAAATGCCATATTTTCATTATTTTGGTACCACAGGCAATTAATCTTTTACGTAACAGGACTATAATCATCTTGTGTAACAGGAATGCAGTATTCCCAGTTTCCTGGATTATGCAATGTTCTTATCACTAAAGATCTCACTAGTTAATGAAAGTTTGAGCACATACCGGATTATGATGCATATGGTACTAATGACAGAAAGATACCAACAGCCCTAGTTAAACTGCTCTTGATTAGACTCTTAACGTTCAAAGCAGGCAAGTAAGTGATAGAAAGAAAGAGGGAATTGTCTTCTGTATCAGCCACTAATGACCCCACAGCTCCTGAAGCCTCAGTTTCTGGTGAACTCATCTTGTCAGCACCCCTGAAAAGATGCCTATTTTCCCAAGAGGTGGATGTAGGAAGCCGAGCAGAGATATTTAAGCTTCTGTTCAAGGATTTCTGTTACTGAAGCAACCATAGCACCTGCTTGTTGATGAGTATTCAGGGAAGTAGTCACAGTCCTCTTTTGAACCAGGAATCATAGCTTGCATTTGCTCGGTCCCATGGTGGGACTTGGAAGTCCCATCTGTCTGTAAGCACCACTTGAAATGGAACACCATATCCATTTATAATGATTGAAATTCAAGCCTGGTGCCATTACATAGGATAATCAGGAATAATGATGGTTCCCAGACTGCTGGTGATATTGCAGAGGGGGGAGCAGTGTTGAGCACCCACTCTGATATCTCACCAGACACAATTTTAGAAGCCATTTTTATTAGCTCGGGTTCCAATATATTGGAAGTTGTTTCTGGTGCATTGTGGGTAAAAAAGAAATTTAAAAAGCTGTACACATGAGCATTGCCAAGAAGCAGTGCAGATCAATTTAAAGGTAATGCTTAGAAGACAGTTCCTGAAAACAGGATCATGATTAACTTTCCACGTTGACTTCAATGAGTTTATGCTCTAAGCATTACTAAATCTAGGTCCAACCTTTGGTGGTTGCCACCTCTCTCCCTCCTTCCCTCCCTCCCTCCTCCCTCCCTCTCTTTGAGATGGTGACAGGTTGCTTTAATTTGTTCATTAATCCATAATGTATTGCAATCACAGAGCTCTTAGAAGAAATTCCATCACATTGACTTCTTGGGAAAATGGCACTTGTAGCCTGTAATATGGTTCCAAAGCACTACCAAGATGCTCACTTAGGAGGTGGTCTAGAGATAGGCACGAACCACCAGTTTGGCCGTTTGTGCCAGTTTGTCCTTTGGACGAAGAGGTATTTGTGGTTCCTTTGGATGAACAGGTATTTAACCTGCCTATTCCGGCAGGTGCCCACTCAGAGGCTCTTTCACGCATGCATACACACCACTACTCATGGATGCTACCAGGTAATTCTGACACATGGGGCTTCACTGCCTATTGGTTAAGCTTTGGCCATGTGAGTTTGACATATGAAGGAAGAGGACAGAGGAATGCAGGAACACATGCGGTTTGTGATGGCCATATGGTTTCCACACTGAGGCTGCCTCTTTTGTATTTCCTTCTGCTCCGGGAGGAGTGACTGGAGGCAGTACATGCATTTGAGGTGGGCAGGTTCATGCTCTTCCAGAAGCAAATATGATTGACTGTCTGCACCCAGTTTTCTTATGACTGGGCCTTCTGGGGCCTGCAAAAATGGCCTGAATCAGTATCTGAATGATTCTTACATGGTAAACAGATGCTAGTCTAAAATTAGATGCTGTAATAATTTTGTGTATTAGCTCAAACTAAGAGGCAACACAAGAGACAGAAGAGCCTTACACAACCCCACTCAGACTCACCTATACACACATAGGGTTAGTCCATGAAGGGTGCCTTCCAGCTGCAGCCTCCGATGCTGATGTCTGTGCATTAAACCCATTAAGCCTGTGCCCATGCACAGCGACCTTTCTTCAGCAATATGTAACATTAGGGGACAATGCACAGTATACTAGAAGGTGATGTTCCATGCCACCATCTAAGTATGAATCCTAATTACAATGGACATCACTTCATTTTTAGTGTCTGCTATTGATGCTATATCATGAATGATTAGCAGCTGCAGCTATGAAGAAGCTTCAGTTACAAGCATTTAAGCAGAGGGGATGAAAAGTGAAGTGACAGTTTTACCTATGGCATCAGATCTGTGAATCTCTTTCACATGGAAATCATGGTTTGGCCTTGCAGTCATAAAATGACTACATATGTCTGTGAAGTCATACTTAGCAGTGTTATGATGATTTGTTTTGCTCAGTAGCAAATCACATGTTTTGCTCCAAAGCTCTGGTGTAATCGCTACCATCATCTCCAAGGCAGGGTTGCCTGAAATGTGGGAACACTGCTATCACTCAGTGCTCACAGTACAGTGTAGACAGATCTGGCACCTTCTTCTATTCAAAATCCATCTACTCTTCTGCCTACAGACGATCCTTCCCCTGCCTGATGCCATCTGGATGTACAGGACAACAACTCTGATAAGTGCTGGCCATTGATCGCACTGGCTAGGGCAGCACGGAGAGGTTATTTCACCACGTGGACTCCAAACTGGGCTCACTCTCTGTTGTGAGGGCAAGAAATTCCACAAAGTGTATGAGATTTCAGAGGAATAACACTGCCTAAAACATATCCCAGTATATTCCCTTAAGCAAAAGGCCCTTTTCATAATGAAGACAAATGTTTTTTCTCGAAGAGTTAATTTTTTACCACTGCGATCAAATTGTTGCTGATCATGGCAGGAAGCTGAGTAATTGCTGCTGAGACAGACACAGTGAAACTGCCATCTTACTTGCTGTTGTCTTTACTCTTCGTATGTTCCACGTTCCACTTAGCTAATAAATCACTGTCTCCCTAAACTAATATGCCACAATTGTGCCATGTAGCCTGTACAAGCTGAAATTCTTCCTATAAATTCTTCCATTTGAGATGACTGGATCCCTCTTCACTTTCTTTCCTCATCTTTGTGGTCAAAAATTAAAACAACATGAAGATAAATTCTACCTTAATTTCAGAGTAAATCCATTGATTAATACCTATTATGTCTTAATGTTTCTCTTGAAAGCCCAATTTAGTTTTCATCTCAGCTTGGTTATACTTATTGGTTTCTCTTTCATGGCAAGGATACAGACATAATAAAAAGTCATAGGCATTCCAAAGACACTAACTTTTGTGATTAAAACAAATAAGTGGTTTTCTTGCTGGAATGCTGACAGCCTGTTTTAATAGAACCATGGCATTAAGAATTTGGCTTGATATATGGTTTTATGACATCAGTTTAAAGCAGAAATATAAAAGGGTGATTTCTTCAACAAATAAGTAGAACATGCTCATAAAGAGCTTGCAAATACTATGAACACTGCACACAACAAGGACTTCTGAGTGACCTTAACCTGGCAGTGATTCTCTCTTATATATCCCATCAATGCTGCAAATGTGCAAAACACGTCTTATACAAGATAGCAGACCTTTTCTCAACGGATGTAGTAGCTGATGAGACCAGAATTTAAGGAAAGGCAGAAGTGAAGGTCTTAACCCAAATTCCTTTTAAATCAATAGTTATTTTAAGACAGCTGCACATTGCCGTTTCCAACTCCTTCTCACTCAGTCCAAGGACTGGGAAGGGACATGTCCTCCTCTATTTCTAGAGGAAAAGACTACCTCTCAGATCAGTGGTGCTCTAAGTCAGTTTACAGCTTGGGAAAAATTTGCCTTTGGAGTGCAATCCTCAGAATTCTCCATCTACCACAGCCAATGGCCATGCTGGAAGTTATAGTCCATAAAGAATCTTTTCCAAAATGTGGCCCACCCTAAGCATTTGACCTTTCAGAACTCAGTTCTTCCCACTTCGGTTCCTTCCTCCAACATCAGGAATATTAACAACGATGAGCAACTTCCACTTTTTTTTTTTAATTCAAACTAGATGTGGTAAATTTCAAGCTTGGAAAACATTCACCTGAGATATCTTTCATCTTTCTTTCTTTATTCGTATTTGAGCATTGCACAATTTAAAATGATGGGTGTATATGAAATATAAAGTGCAAACAAATTTAAAATGTTAAAAAGATTAGACTATTTTTGACCAGAAGAGGGGTTACTTCAATAGCATTATCTTGGCCATTCGATCTTCTTTAGCACACATGGTGGCGTATAAATTGCATGGATGTAAGTTTTGCATTGATTGAATTTCTCCACTATTACAGAAAATTTATGTTGTACCCATGTAGCCCTGTTTTATTTGATTATTTTTGAGCTTCCTACTTCACTTCAAAGTCTATTAACTTCCAAATGTCCAGCTAGAGTTTTGTCCTGGTGGGAGATACTCTTCAGCATTCATCCATCAGGCAAGGTGTGTTGTTTTTGTTCTCCATAAATTTAGCCCACCCTCTTTGGGTGTACTATTTAGAGCTTGAGATGTGTGCAGAAAATATTTCCTTGAGTTTAGCCATCATCTAGGGGTTGGTGTCCATGAAGTGGATCAGTTCGGTGCTGTATTACCTTATTTCATTCATTATTTGCTAGCACTGCTCGACCTACTTTTGGAGGTAGGTTTCAGGCAGCCAATAATAATTTTGCATGATTCATTAAGACCCACATCCACTTGCTTGGCATGTGCTGATTTATACCATATGGCACTAGCATATTCTCGCTGTGGAGTAGCATAGGGACAAAGCTGTTGTTCTTATTGTTTGGAGGTGTATTTGTAGTCTGACCCAGCCAGTTTCCTAAGTATGCAATTCCTGATGGCAACATTCTGTTTGGTGTTTAAGCAATGTTTTTTTAAAGCTATGGTTCCATCCAGAGTGATGCCCAAATACTTTGGGATAGGGCTATGTCCCAAAATCTTGCTTTCCCAGCTAGCTCAGAGCTTCCTCTCCACTTCTCTATTCCCTTGGGCTGGGATACCTGATGCTGGGGCAGACACAGGCCACTTCTTTGTTTTCAGTCAGACAAGCTTTATGCTTTTACCAACATGCCCCATGATCAGTAAGAATGTTGTGCTATGTCACAAACTGTGCTGTGTTACAACTTACCTTCCATACACTCAATCTTTCCCTTCGTCTTTCAGGTTCAAATCCCAATGGGGAGTTGACAGTTCTGGAATCAGCAAATACATGCCTCCTGGTTTCTTTTTGGCTGCAACAGACTAACACAGCTATCTGCCACGTTATCTTTTCTGCATGTGAATATAAAATCCCATTTTATACTAGGTCAGAGAACAATGTGATATTGTGTAGGCATCCTTCAGTCTCGAGAGACTATGGTAACGTGCTTTGTATGGAGGACGTGGAACAGCGTCTAGTGTGGCTGAGAAGGCCAATTCGAGAGTGACAATCCCTTCCACACTGAAGACAGATACAATCTGTCCCCTGTCCAGCTCCCTGATTTTGCTTCGACGCTGTATGCGAAGCTGGAGTGTCCTCTCCAGAACACGAAGCCTGGGTAAAATAATATGGAGGATAGGCTGTTACCCAAGCAGCAAATCCCCCCTCTCCACATCGCTGAAATAGTCCAATGGAAAGGCAAGAGCCAATACAACTGGTTCCAGCGACGTCGCAGGAGTTGCCAGAATGACACAAACTGCCTCCGGGACTCCGGCTCCGGATTTTGCCTCGAGGTTAACTCCTGAAGCCTTTTCCATCAGTGGATATAGCCACAAGGCAGTGGAGGTTTGAAATCGGAGTTTTCCTTCTCCTAGATGGGCTGCCTTCCAAGGCTGATGAGCCCCACCTACCCGGCGCACAATTTGATAACTACTTTTTAATACATGCAATATCCCATACTGGACATATTTGTGCCGTGATTAGGTCAATATAGACTTCTGTAACATCATGAGAAATCGAATATATATCCCATGGCAAACTATGCTAGGGGAAAGCAATTTTGTTGCACTGAATCTGCAGAATCTTGGACTTATTTTTAAATTATTATTATTCTGTGTGGTTCCCTTTCATGAAAATGGTCAAGAAGCAGCATATGATTTCACTTCTTTTACATGTTTTCTTAAATGTCTGGTTAGGTGAATGGGTTAAAAAAAGGTGGGGGTCAGTGAAAGACTAAAATAAATGTAGCGTGGCTGGTTTGCCTCAGAAAGGAATTTTTGAGTCCAGTAGGAATCGAGCATGTGGGACGCGCTGCGGGTTAAACCGCAGAAGCCTCTGTGCTGCAAGGTCAGAAGACCAGCAGTCGTAAGATCGAATCCACGCGACGGAGTGAGCTCCTGTCGCTTGTCCCAGCTCCTGCCAACCTCGCAGTTCGAAAGCTTGTAAATGCAAGTAGATAAATAGGTACCACCACGGTGGGAAGGTAACGGCATTCCGTGTCTAGTCGCGCTGGCCACGTGACCTCGGAAACTGTCTATGGACAAACACTGGCTCTACGGCTTGGAGACGGGGATGAGCACCGCGCCCTAGAGTCGGACACGACTGGACTAAATGTCAAGGGGAACCTTTACCTTTACTAGGAATCGAGCTAGTTTGCTTTTCTCTCAAGTATTCTTTTATCACTTCAGAGACTAGAAGCATTCGAACATGTCGTAAAGATAAACCAGCAAAGGGTGGGTTTCATCCAAAGGAACCAAATAAATAAGTAAGTGCACAGGGAATTGTTTTGAAAATGTGTAATGGAAAGAAAAGCTAAAATATGTGGGATTGTTACATTTACAGACATGAAATGGAAATGGTGACAACTGCGTAAATGTCAACAACTGCACATTTTAGCAGTCTCCGAAAATACATATGCCTTTGGTGCAAAAGCCAAAAATAATCCCAGAATGTCATCATTTGAAATAGAAAATGGGAACAAGGGAAGTTTTTCTGGAGAAACAACATGATGTTTATCTTTATGGTAGCAGGAAAGAGTATAAATGAGCCAAGACCTGCAGGGTTGAAATGGCAAGCCTTTTTTTTTCATTTAAAAATACAGTGTCATCAGCTACCCTCCCCTTACACATTTCCCTCAGAGCATAGCTGCAGTCCATATACTAGCTTGGGAGAAAAATCAGTTTTCCCTGGAACATTACAATGTTGTGAACTATTCCTATCATAAAGCAAAGTATTTCAGGGGTTGCTTGGTCTGAAATGAGCAATTAAGAACTCTTAACTTGACAAAACACCTGATGGAAAGGAAAACAACTGGTGCTGGTTTGTTGACTGTACAATAAAATTTTCCCCCTAGTGCTGCAAAAGGAAACTGTTTGAAACTCTTGTTGGTAGTCTGACTTGTTATTTTTTTTTAGAAGTGTTGCATCCCGCCTTCTCTCATGCAGTCTCCAGCCTCTCTAGTGAAAATCCAAGATGCTAACTACTACCCTACTCTTTGCCAGCTTCCTGCCATCTGATCCTAACAAATAGGATCTTGTATTATGCATTACTGTTTTTGTATGTGTGTTCATGTGCATTTTCATGTGTGTTCATCTAATGTTCTTCAAGGAGACTTAGATGTGTGCACCAGATTTGGGTGATGCCTAAACTGATCAAAGCCCAAATTACTAACTGAATTTACCTGTTCTGGACCAGAGACACAGATCAAAGCAGAACAGTTGTACTTGGCTCCAGAGTGAAGTGAATTCACAAATCAATCTGGATTCCAATCACACATCGAATTGGTTTGCCCTGAAACTTTTTTTAATGCAGACTTTGAGTGTGTCTAATATTCAAACCCATGAAGCTAGCGGTATGAAATATGTCAGGGTTAGTCCTCTCTTTAGGGTACACATCAGTGCAAAAATAGGAAAGTTATAGCCATTTTGGTTTTCCAGTGCAAGCCAATGGGACATGTTATGCATTCTGGACTCAAATTGCTTTGGATTGGGTTCCTGAGCATAAATTGCTTTGGACTGAATTGGAATATAATGTGAGGCCTCATACTGAACCAGGTGAACCACACACCCTCCGAACAGAGAATAGTAACCATGTCCTGCCTGTATATAATATCAAAATCTCACTGAGGTTATTGCTTGTTGATGAGAAAATCTTGTCCCAGGTTTGCCCCATAAACCCTCAAAAGGAATTCAGAGAGCAACGTTTCTAGTTAGATGTGGCCCTTATTATGCAACGTAACCTAAGGCGCAATTCTCATTTAATAAAATGTATGGTTTCTGTAACATACATGGAAATGAGCAGAAGAAAAGAAGAACTGGTTTGAAAAAGTTAAACATATAAATGAAAAAATGAAATGAAAAATGAATTCAAAATAATAAGTCACAAAAAGCCTGCTGTGCATGGTACATTTGTGACCTATTTTTTGGCATTCCTTGCTTTGTAAGGGATTCAGCATGTTCCTAAACTAACTCTTGTTCATGTATGCATGTCTATTAGCTTCCACGGTTTTTATTTTAGCAGAATGATGTCAGTTCAAACTTAAGTTTTATATAGTATACCCATCTCAGCTAAGGTTTTGGAGAAACATAGTAGAAACATAGGGAGCAAAAAAGAGAGAGTCTCACCTCAAGTTGATCCTTCCTTAAATCCCTCTTGCTTTCACCATGGTATTTTCAGGAAGAAAATGGCTGTGGAATTATCATTATTTTGTTGTCCTTGCTTTCTGGACTTAATAAAACAACAATAATAATAATTTATTACAGTCAGTGACCAGGAAGATAAAAATACATGATTTACTGTAGATAAAATCACATAATATTGGAGACTTTGGTCAAGATATGACCTCGTCAATGCACCCTCTGGCTCTTTTACGACATTAAAGTTAAAAAGATGTTTTGAGTTAGCCAGCAGCATTGAAGGATATAAAAGCTTTTAAAACATCACAGCAGTCACATGATATAGGATGAAATTAAGAGACACATAACCATCCGTATGCCACCCCAACTCTCCCAGAAAGTAAGTTAAACAGAACATCTCTAACAAGGGCTGGGGCACTCGAAGACCTTACATGGTCAGGAGACTGTGGCAAGCTATTGCGGCAGCGCACTGTTTGGCCAGTTTACTAGTAATGTAAGAAACCTTATCGGAGAGCAGCAAAAGAATATAAAATTCATTGGATCTCCCCGGAAATTTTTGAAAAATAGGAGAGAGACTTAATGAAACGTTTTTCTTCTTCTGAAACTATACTTTGATTGGATGGTATACTGCAACAGATGTGATTTGTTGAAGGAATAATAAGAGTTCTATCACAGAATTCCTTTTATGCTCCAGTCAGCAAGCCATTTAATTTGAGCAATTTGTGCCTAAGATTATTTAAATCCATTAAAGTGAATGGGTTTAGCCAGTATCCCCCAACTGTAATCCTCAAATTTTGCAAATGTGTAACCCTAAACTTTTTTTAAAAAAAATTTGTACATGTAATCTGAGAAATAAGCTTATTTATTTCAATGGCACTTCATCCCAGGTATAGGGTCTCAATAAGGCCTAATTGTAATATTTTGAATGCATATATGTATATGTATTTTACACTTTCAGTATAGACTGCATTTGTGACTTTTGGAGCAAATATTATCACATTCTGGCACTTTGTGGAATTTGATGCAGCCTTAGAAACAAACTTCGCCCTTTGAATCATATCCATTAGCCATTTTCCTGATATATCCACTGGCTAGACCCTCCTATTTGCCTCATCACTGGAGCCCCTCTGCAGCACAAAATACTTTTCATATATCTCCTCTTGAGCTGAGAAAGTCTTGGTAGAGTTACACATTACTTGCTAACATGGTGATTCGTTCTATAAAGGGTTGTCCAGAAAAACTCTTTGAAAGCAGCTGCATATTCAAAATGGAACCATGAAATAGTAGCAGGAGACCAAGTGCAAGAAACATACTACAGAGTTCTTTTTTCGGATCCTGGCCAACCCATTGATTTTTCTGTGTCTCATGAAATATTACTGCTACGATGAGTGGTTTCTGAGAGCCCGGGTCATCACTGCCATCAAAAGGAAGGCCTTTTCAGTTACGGTGTTGTGTCTTTGGAATTTCCTCCTCCAGGAGACATATCCAGCATTGTGTCTACTTTCATTTTGTATTTTCTCAGGCCATTTAGATGCATTATTTATTTTAAATTACACTATGCTTTCATTTTTCTGCCTTATTGTTTAACTGTGCTATACTGTATGTATAGGAAGGAGTACACACCCCTACAATAATTTTCTGTCATATCTCTTAGGGAGACGAAGTATGTATGTATGTGTGTATGTACGTATGTGTGTATGTGTGTATGTATGTATGTATTTACTCACAATGCACCCCCTCCAAACTTTGTGCTATATCTACCAGGCCTTGTGCAACAAAAAGCATTATGATTATGATGCTGGTGCTCCACTCCTGGCCTTGTTTCAAACAGTATGGACAGCCCAGTTCTGGTAAGGAGAGGGAACTGGCAAGATACCCAGAGGGTGCATATACTTGGGCCCATGACAAACACCTTAAGTCAGTGGGGCCCTGTACCAAAAATCACTGCTGCCAGTAAAATTATCACAGCTGCAGTGATTTTTGGAAATTAAAGATTTCCCTATGCCCTTAGGCTTTCCCTTTTGTTCTGTATTATGTATATGCATTAAATATACACTTTATCTTTAATCCTTTAAACTGATTGAAATAAAGTTATCAAAAATTGAGCCATAAATTCCCACTACTACCACTCAGAATTATTTACACAAATATTTTATTTTAATTCATTAAACAATATTTATCCCTTAAATTAAATACATCACAAAGTAAATTAAATCAAATTAGATAAATTATACCAGTTATATTTGTTCCTTCAATTGAACAGTTCAAGTTATCAGCATTGTTATAATAACTTACAATCAATATGAGCAACCCAAAGCATCGATTACAACAAAGGGCACTGGCCACTCGCCCCCGCTGGGGCTTTGCCCTACTCTACCCCTCCATACATTGAATGTGTCGGAAAAGCCGAAATTCCCCCTCCCTGAAGAGCACGCTGCAGCCCCAGCTTCTTCTCTTGCACGCTGTCTCCAAGGGAAGGTCCTCAAAATCAAGGCAGAATGAGAAAGGTAGTCTTCTGAGTTCATCTGGTTCAAAATGCAGGTGGCCTTAGAGACTACCTTTCCCATCACACTTTGGCAGGGAGGACTTCTTACTTCTGATTAGACATACAAAATATAGGACAGCTCTTTTAGTTGTGCAGTCTTCATTTGTGATAGAATCTGCCAATGTTATGAAATACATGTGTGTGCGTAGTTTATTTGTACTTTTTAAAACTCCTTTTATCGCTCTTCAGCTAAAATATTGTAAGCAGTACAATGGATAATTAATATGAAAATAAAGGTGCCTTTTACACTCTAAAAGCTTCTTGGAAAAAGTTGCAGCAATTAAAAGATCTTAAAGGGTTTTACTGTTATGTTCTATTTGACTCCAGATTAAAATGGAGAGAGAGAGAGAAAGAAAGAGAGAGAAGGAAAAAATGTTGGTTCTTCATCTGGAAAAGAATTTATAGCCTTGTTTTTCCCTTGTCAGGAAGGATGAGAGACATCCAATCGGTATTCAAAGGACTCCTTACATAGCCAATCACTCTTCCACATGATTTTCACAGGTTCAAAAGGATCAGTTCTCCCAAAAACTATGTGAAGTAGCTTCCTACTGTGCTGGCACCTAGCATATTGCCAGTGGAGTTTTATATAGTGCCTTGGACTACACTTTTTGAAACAGAACATCAATAACTTGGCAACCGGTCAGGATAGAACAATTAAAATGATAGATGTTTTGAAAGGCAAGATAGAGGGGGAAATGTTAAATGAACCAGACAGGTTTCGCCTATAAAATCTACCAAGCATAGTGGAAAAACTCTAGACTTTTTCCTGGATAGGAAGGGTGTGAAGGAGAACATATAGGGCTGGTCCTGTCATTAGGCAAAGTACAGTGACTGCCTTAGGTGACTAATTTTGTTTATCATGAAAGGGCAGCAAATTGTCAGTGATTTAAGGACCTGGATACACTTTGAAAATGAATCAGAAGATGGATCAGGGTTTTTTGAAGTGGGTTTAATATTATGTGGTAATCATGTGGCTTTTGGGTTGGTGTGGACATCCTCTTGGGAAAACCTTTAATCTGTTTTTAAACTGTATTGTATATCACTTGAGGAAGCTACACAGGTGTTTAGAATTGTTACATTTGAGGCTTTGTCCTACGACTGTCTGCCCTCAAGCTGGCTGTCTCTCACAGCCACTAGCTGCTGCTGTAGTGTTATTTTTATGTTTTTTTAAAATTTCTTGCAATCCAGTATAGCGCTAGTTCAGAATGACAGATTTTTAAAAAAACCAGAGGTTTCCCTGCAGCCTGACACATGTGCACAGAGATAGACAGACAGACACAGACACAGGCATAGACACACATAGGGGATGGAGAAGGAGAGATCGCAACAGAACCCACAGCTGAGGCTGGTGAAAGGGAAGGCACATCAGTGATTCGCAAAGAGAAGCTGACCAGAGACATTAAGCAGATTAGCAACTTCTAGGCTTGTGAATGGGGGAGCACTTTCTTGCACCCAACCTTTCTCTCTCTGCTGGCTCTCTTTTCAGATTGGTCTGCAAGGTTTTCCTGCAGCCTGAAACCCATGATCCTGGCCTCCATTACTTGACATTCCCCACAGACACAATTTACACTGACAGAGGCACCCACACATGTCAAAATGATTTAAAATAAATCAATTTCACGGGCAATTTAAAATAGACAACACTTTTGTGGCGAAGCAAAATACTTCAATTTCCAACAACCCCCCCCACACACACACTTCAAAGGCAAAAAAAAACCCTGCGCTTCCCTGTGTGTTGTGTAGTCAGAACGTTTAAAATCAATTTCAGACATGCTAAATGAGTCTTAATGTATTCTGTTCGGTATTTTGCAGCTGTGGAGAAGGGGGATTTTTCACCAAAACGATTGGACAGGTGTTAGGTACTATGCAGCTTGAGTTGAAAGAAGGGACATTGCTTTGCTGGTCTAGGTGGCAAAATATCTTGTGCTGGCCATAAGTGCATTTACACACACACACACACACACACACACACACACACACACACACACACACACACACACCATCTCCCTAAGAGATATGACAGAAAATTATTGTAGGGATGTGTACTCCTTTCAGAAGAGGGGAAAATGAACAGTTTGGACCGTTTGATTCCATGTCCATTCTTGCACTGCTGAAGGGAACTGATACCGGAGCAGAATCAAACTAGATTTTAGTATAACCGTTAGCAAAGAAAACACAGGCCTCAGAGAAACTAGGCCCAGGAACATTCACACATAGCTCAGGCAAATAGAGGAACATTCACACATCGTATGGAATATCATTGTAACACTTTTGTTTGGCCCATCCTCCTTTTGATCTGGCAGATGGCCTAGTCCTGGAACGCAGGCAGGAGGCAACCAGCCATGACAGGCCAAAACATTCACACCAGGGAGCCGGAGAGTGAAGGCCATATATCAGGGCCCAGGAAGCCTACCCATAAACATACCAAAATATAATATTCTTTCCCCAGACATTCAGGCGCATCTTGGGCCAAGGACACATGGGCACACAATCTGCATATCTGTAGAGAACCAATAGATCAGCGTAGTTGGCATCACTACCCAATGAGGGACTGGATCCAAACTTGGGGTACAAATGACCAATAGAATTGTAGCATTTTATGACTCTTTGTTTGTATCATTATAAAACATATGTACACTGTATTTTCGGAGTCTTCTCTGCTTTTAAGAGAAGTCCCAGCTGACCTTTTATTTGCTGCTATTCAAATAAAATTGGGCCTTTGGATGTATATTAAATGGAAATCTCATTCATATCTTTTTGGGACTCACACTTATCTCCACTCAATACTGTCATTCATGCTTATGTATTATGCCAATCGTGAGATGAAGACGTACAACTTTAGGAACAGCAGGAGTCATTTTGGTCACTACCTCCTGAGAGCAGCCATTTTATTTATATACAATACCCAAGTGCTACATTGTTTCAGAGTATCATGAGATCGGAAAGTGTGGGCAGCCAAGGAAATCACAGAGTGATGGAGATATATTCAATGGAAAGGGAAAAATAAATAAATGCAGTGCTTGTGCAAAACTGCAGCCAAAAGGAATCCTAAAGGGTCCTAAGAAAGAGGCAGAAAAGCTGAAGTTTTTAAATGGAGACATAAATCTTGGAGGAAATTGGACGACAAACGATGTCTATGCACTAATACCACTTTTTTCTTGGAGCAGGAAACAACATTGCCTTCCTTCATTCCTACTACAGGGTACACAGGGAAGGCACTGTGTTATGAGCATTTTCACAGAGTGAAATATGATGACAAGTACCAACAATTGTCCCTCAAAAATGTAACATTTAGAAGGCTTAAGGAAGGCCCTGAACTATATAGAACTGACAAATTCAGAGCCAAAGTTCTCAAAAAAACTTTTGTTTAAGAAACTTTCTCAGATTTTTCGTTTTTCTCCCTAGAAATAGAAGCCCACTTTGCAAAATTTCTTTCCTTTTTCTCTTTTTTTGGGGGGGGGTCAGCTGCCGCACCACCATCTCAATGCCCTAAGTAGAAGGCACTGTGGCCAGGCTGTAATATAGGTGCTGTTGGTTCCACTTTTGATGGCAGTGCAAAAAAACAACAACGATCCTTTGGAGAAAAAGAAGCAAAAGAAACTTTGCATATGCTATTTGTGAACTACAAAACCCTGAGACAAATAAAAACCATTTTGGCCTTCATGTATTGACCTTTAGGGGAAAAAGAACCCATTGGGGATACTTCATTAATTATACCTCCAGATACCATGAAGCTTAATTACCTGGAATGTAACAATTTGAAAAATCAAAAGAAATTGAACTTGTTATTTTGTATTTTTAAGGTTTCGTTTACTCACCTTAGGAAGGCAATGTTACCAATTAATTATAACTATGTATATAAATCAGGATGATAATTGTTGGTGGTTTCTGACTGTAAGGTGATTTAAGTTGCTTTTATGAATAACTGTGGGATTTCATTTGCAAAACAAAGTAACTAAAGTTTAATCTGGTGTTTCATTAAAGCTGGTTTAAATTCAATCCAACATTGTTAGCTATTACTGTAAAACACTTATTTGCTGCTTCCTGCTGATCTAGAAAATGTAGGCCTTGGGCTCAATCTAGTTGTGGTTCCAACTAAAGTAGAACCATTCAAATCAAAGGAAAACGTTAATCAACACAAACAGAAGTCCCATTGATTTCAGTCACCCTAGGACTGGATTTAGCCACTTCTTTTATATGGATTGTAGGTTTCTAAACTACAACAACAACTTTGTGTTTTGTTTAAATAAAATAAACTGACACAGAATCATATTTTTGAGACAACAGGAGGGTTTGGTTTATTTTTTTGTAAAAGCATATTATATGGCTTATGGTGAGTAATACTGCTAAAAGCCCATGAAATGGAGACAGACAGAAATGTGACAAAACTCATATCATAAAGCTTGAGATAAAATATAGTCTTTAGGATGGGTGGGTGAGTGTATGTGCTGAATGATACCAAGCCTTTGTTTAATGAGATTGAGTGTTTCTAATCCACTGCAACAGAAGTTATGTCAGCTCAGGAATTCTGACGTCTGATAATTTCCCCAAGAGTCCTACAGAACTTTATAAACCTCCAGGGGGGGAAAAAAATCAAAAGCCTGTGCTCATCACAGATAGCATTCATTTATTTATTATTAGAATTTTATATCACCCGTATAGCACCCATCTTCTACTCTGGGTGGTGCACAACAAGATGCAAAAACAAAATATATTATAAAATCAACAGACTAAAACAAATACTTTAAATCACTATAACAATACACAACAAGATAGGTAAGGTAAAGGTTCCCCTTGACATTTAGTCCAGTCGTGTCCGACTCTAGGGCGTGGTGCTCATTCCCGTCTCCAAGCCGTAGAGCCAGCGTTTGTCCGTAGACAGTTTCCGTGGTCACGTGGCCAGCGCGACTAGACACGGAACGCTGTTACCTTCCCACCGTGGTGGTACCTATTTATCTACTCACATTTTTACATGCTTTCGAACTGCTAGGTTGGCAGGAGCTGGGACAAGCGACGGGAGCTCACTCCGTCGCGTGGATTCGATCTTACGACTGCTAGTTTTCTGACCTTGCAGCACAGAGGCTTCTGCGGTTTAACCCGCAGCGCCACCACATCCCTTACATAACAAGATAGGCAGCAATAAAAACAACCATCAGGTATTCCATCATTCAACATTCATCTTCTTTTCTCTTATCTCCCATTCACAAAGGAGGGGCTCCCCAAAAGCTTCTCTAAAAAGCTCTGTTTTCAGGAGCTTCTTAAAGGTATGAAGGGAGGGCACCTGGTGTATTTCCTGTGGGAGGGCATTCCACACAGAGGGTGCCACTGGTTCTTTGTTGATGGGCTTCTAAGTGTCAATACCTGCAGGCATGAGGTTTGCGAGGACCGGGTAAGATGGGTAGCAGAACTTGGAAGAAGATGTTAAGACAGGTGGCTCCACTGACAACCTTTAAAGTTAAAAGTTGACTACCAGGCACACTGGTACCAAATGTCAAGTAAAATGGGAATACAGGCTGTCAGAAACTCATACTGGCTGTGGCTGGGAACATAGATGCTTTAGAGCCAGCCAGAGGCACTTCTAGTGAAGACATGTTCTACTAAGCTGTGGGATTTGGATGCTGAATTAAACATGTCAGCATTTCTGTTTTGTGAGAATAATATCTTCCATATAGCTGGCGCAAGTATGTCAAGGTACTAAATTATACCTTTTGGTTTGTGAACCGCAGTTTCGTTTAGGAAATAATGTATGAAAGTGCTTTACATCAGGCCAGGTTATTCACCCATCTTATTCCGTACTGTCTCAAAGTTGGCTTGTTGGCAGTGTGTGAGAAAAGGAACAGTGTCCCTTAGTAGAGTACAAGCTAAACACGAGTCAACAGTGTGATGTGGCAGCCAAAGAAAGTTGCTGCAATTCTGTGCTTGGACAGAAGCACAGTGTCCAGATTATTATTATTATTATTATTATTATTATTATTATTATTATTATTATTATTATTATTATTACCTTTCTTTTCTGCTTTGGTCAGAACCCATCTGGAGTACTGTGTCTAATTCTAGGCAATGTAAAACTAACAGATTTTTTTTTTTTACCATTAGCTGTCATGAACCACAGCCTGTTTCTTCAGACATGCTGGAATTCTTGGACAACCAACATGATAAATTATCTATAAAGCAACTTTGGTGAGAAATAGTTGAAGGAATGTGATATATTTACCCTGTAGAAGAGGAGAACAAGAAGTGCTATGACAGCCATCTTGAGATATCTGAAGACCTCTCCCATCAAGGATGGAGCAAGTTTTTTTTCTGCCACTCTAGGAAGTAGAACTTGAATTAATGGATACAAATTACAAGAAAGGTGATTCCAGCTAAACATTAAGAATTTCCTGACAAGTTGACCTGTGCCCCTGAGAATCACAGTGGTGGTTTGTTAATTGTCGAGTGGAAGCAAGTGCTTTTTGCTTTCGACATGTGTAACAAAGCAACAGGATTTCAATCAATGAAATTTAAGTAGTTAGGCATTTTGGGGAACAACTTTGAGTTCTGGAAGGAGCCTTTTAGGGAATGCAGATATCTCCTACTGAAGACGTGATGTGAAGTAGTGGATTTGCTGTATACCTTTAAATGAATCCAAATATTACTAAAGATTTTAAGCATTTCCTGCGATGCTTCCTTCAAAAGGAGGACAATCCCAGATAAGTATTGCTATAAGGTCTTTTCACTACACAGAGGAATTGGAGGGCTTAACAATATAGATGACAGATGATGTTTCAGGTTTCTGAATGAACTGAGAATAATCTGCCCACTCTAGACCTGCAATCTGTATGTGGTCCCACTGCCGTTTTTGTCAGCCCTGCCAGAATCACGAATATCCCCATTATTATACTGCCGTAGTGATAGCAAAAACAGTATTTTTGTCCCATGTAGACAAAACAAGTGGGTGATTTTTAAGGAGGATTGTAGTCCCAGAAGACTCCAGGAAGCACAGTTATCCTTAAAAACAAAGTGTATGCTTCTTTGCACACATTGGCCAAAATCCTGTTGCTAAATCAAACAACAACCTCTGTTCTGTAATCAGGTACACAACTCATGGAGCCATTCACCTTAAATACAAGGTGTGTATGCTCTTGTTTAAATGGGGGGCAAATCCTGCTTTTGTTACTGCACTTGCCGGAGTGGATTTGGCAGTGAAAGCTGGATGTGACACATTGTCACCATCAATTTGCCCCAAATGTAGGCTTTGTTCTGCAAAACAAAAATTGTTCTCTCTGTTGCCAAGTATATCTCCTTCTGTTCCTTTTCATATTCCTTCATCTTGATTTTCAACCAAAGGCTACACAACGCTGTTAGCTGATAGTACATAAGATGGTGCCCAACATAAGGATGATTCCAGGAGATCTGATGACCTTCTGATCCTCATCCCATTCTGGTTATAAATGGAAGAAATAAATGATAAAGCAGTCTGATTCACCAGTAATTAGTCAGCTAGGACTACACAGAGAATGGCAAGAAAGAAACAACCATTGTCCTTTGGAGAGTACAATTAGCACAAAACTGATTAGTAATTAGTCAACGACTGCTGCTTCCATTTCAATTTGATTTCTAATTAACCTGTACAAAAGCACTTGAGGATTTAAAAAGGGAAGCGCATAATGAAAGTGCCTTCTAATCTTGGGAGATCTTTAAAAACATGCAGTGACTTGCTCCACCACAAATTAACAATCAAGAGGAGAACATGTTAGCTGTCATAGGAGGAAGTGTTGCCAGCATGCTTTTTGGTGGTCCAAACTGGGGCTTGGCTTCCCACCTTATTTTGAAAGTTACTCTCTGGCAACCAGTAATCCTGACCAGTTGAGGAAGCCTGGAAAAACAGATGGAAGGTTTCAATAGTGACCCTAGACACTATTGCCCAGAGCTGCCTTTTGTGTTGTATTCAACTCTCCATTGCTAACAAAACCTTTTGTATAGAGGCACTACGGGATCAACCAAGAGACTTTGTAAAGCAAAGTTGGAAGCTGATACATAATTGGGCCCAGAAAAAGACAGGAGTTTAGGGGGAAACTTAGTATATAGCGAATTCAGTGCTCACCGGGATCCTCTTGAAGACATTCAAGGTCCAGACGACGGTGAAATCTCTGATCCATAGGGGAAGGAAGGATGTTTAGCTGGTAGTTTTTCTTTTTGTCTCTTTGTTTCGTTAATTATATGTTAGATTGCTAATGTTTTTAAGTTTGTATATAATAATAATAATAATAATAATAATAATAATAATAATAATAATAATAATAATAATAATAATAATAATAATAATAATAATAATAATAATAATAAACCCTTTTGTATAGACACAACGGTTTGTTCCTGCGAGCATTTCAGTCAAGCTTATGTGTATTTTCTTGTGGCAAATTGTAGTCCACAGCAAGCTCCAAGATTGTTGCATTTTATCTGGAAGCAATTCTCCATGTATTTGTCAATACAGAAGGATATGTGAAAACAAGATTAATTTTGCGTTGCGTCGGGAACAGCCTTACAGCTGGTTATTTAGGATGAGGTACTGCTCATGAATAATTTATGCAAGAATAGACACGTTTAATGCACCAACTATATGAAAACTGCCCAGCTCTTAATTGGAATTGTCTATAATAACTTGTTATAATAGCTTCTCTTCTTGTGGAACGCCATCAGTTAGGATGAATCACTGCTAAGTAAGGCCAACATTCAGGACTCTATCAAGGTTGGACAATTTCGAGCAGCAAACAGATGACTACCAGATGTTTAGTAACACGGCGCTGTAATATGTCAGATATAAGAGACTCTTGGCTCTCACCCCTTCCCTTTAAAAACAGTGTTTTTTCCCCCTTCCTTACAGGGTTACTGCACAGCCACAGAACACTGCTTGAGAGCTGACACTTAGCATAGAGATGATTCATTCCACCCCCACAAACTAGAAAAACATAGACGTGTTTGCAAAATGTTTGATGGGTAACAAAAATGGACATTTGTTTAGGATATGTATACATTGTTTGCTCTTCAAAGATAGGGGCACAGGAGCTGACCTTAGTAACAAGCACTGAGGATACTGCTAAAACTTTTCTGCATGAGTCACTCTGTCTCTGTTTTTGTTTTTATGTGAATATGGACCTGGTATGGAGCTTTTCATGGTCAAATGATAAAAAATTGTAAAACATTTTATATACTTCCTGACAAGTGGCCTATGTGGGATTTTCATAACCATCTTATGCCTTTCTTCTCTTTTATCTAATTGTATCTAGCTTTTGGATTATAGTAATTCAGTTTGTTATGTTTATACTAAGCATAGTGTAGTATTACTATGATTTGTACAAAAATGTGTAGTTGCCTTTTTTGACTGTTGCATTTCTGTGTAAAATCTTGGGTTAAATACAACTGATGAAAGTTTCCTTGTCATGGTAGAGCTGTCCATAAGTGGCAGCAAATTATTTTGTTTTTTCCCCAGGAACATCTGAAACACCTCCTATTCTATTTCTAAGGACCTCACAACCTTCCGGAGGCAACAGGGGAGGAGAAATAAAAGTGGTCACTTCTCCACCTTGTGTCCTGGCCAGGGCAAGTGAGCAAAGCAGGGGAAGTGGTGGAGGATCTCCCCTTCTACAAATATTTAAGATGAAGTTCATCAGTAAAGCACCCACTGTGTTTAACAGGAAATTTAAAAGGACAGAAACCACAACGCGGAAGCTTTTAACTAAATGTACAGCAGTTGTGAAAAGGCTTGATCATGATTTGTCACTCCATACTGGAAAGGCTGATACTGCAACTGTGTTGTAAATTTTAAAATAAACTCATTATAAATAAAGTCTGAAAAAAGACTGAAGGGCAATAGAAGAAAATTGGAAAGAAATGAGGGAAAGTGAGGAATTTGTCTGGTTTGCTTTAATGCAAATTTACTGAAACTACGCATTCTGGACATGATGTCACTAGTAACATAAGTGCCATGGATGTCAATGCACCTACACTAAGCATGGCTACTTTTGGATCCCACTTATTTTCTATAGTTGCAATTGATTATAGCAATGATAAACATAATTTCCAACTGATTTCAAAGGGCTTGCTCAGCACAACTAAATCTGTACCAAGCCCATTAAGCTAAAATATTGCTATTTTTTTAAAATTGTGGAAATAAATATTACTTTCAATAAGAAGAAAAATTAAGATATGACTTGTGCCATGTATAACCACAGTGTTTGTTGTGGCAATATGAAAGAATCCTTGTGCCAGAACCATCAACTTCTGATTTGTTACCCTAGCTACAAAGTGCAAGGGAATATTTAGAAAAGACTCAAGTCTTTGACTTCTTAGAAGCTTCAGAGAGATTAAGACTGACTTGACTCACTTAGTACTCTGAAATTAATTTTTCACAAGAATTCAAAGATCATTTGCTTCACTGCAAAAGCTGGAAACATCTGTTCTCTTATATGTTTCTCATAAAACGTAAACAGTCAAAAATTATCTAGCTTCCCCACTTTTTATTATATGTTTCCAATTATTTTCCTGTTCTTGATTTTGCTCTTTCATACTGTGTGTGTTTTTAAGGATTAAGAAAAAGCTTGAGAATCCAATGGTCTCTCTTCTAATTAGTTCCATATGCAGTACAGTTCTTAATTGGATGGCCAAATACACTTAGTGAGTGCTATCAACAATTGCACACCGTTATGCAGCTATTGTTTGCCTAGAAGTTATTCAGCCTTTCAGCTGAGGCCCAGTTCTTAACTTTGTGATTTAGCCATGGAAGTGTCCTTCATGTGGCCCTGTCCCATCCCATATCAGTTAGATCTACAGGCAGGAAATTATGAGGGTTGGTGATGGAATCACTCCAGACAATCTTTGTTGTTAATGTCTTTTTTTGTTACATTATGCAGAGCCTTTGGTCTGAAGTTACAATACAGATGTATGTGTTGTGCCTTTCATACTCCTTACAAACAAGATCATGCCAGTTAGTCATGAAGAGTCAAATTGTTTTCTTATATGAAGTATTTGAGTTATTTCTCATGCTCCATTCATCCATTATGACGTCTTCCTTCCAAAATCCATAGGTGGCTCTTGCACAAAGTGGGAGAGTACCATAGGCCACCAGTGTATCCATCCATCCATCCATCCATCCACCCACCCACCCTTTCATTACATCAATTACCTTTTACTTAAATTTTATCTTTAAAAGATTTGCATTGTGGTTGAATTTTAACATTTCCAGTCCATATTTTGAAGCCTTGTGGTACTGTGTTTAAACAGCAACCCAAATCCATGCTTCACACAATCACTTCCATGGAAACAAAATTCAGCCATCAGGAAAACTAGAGCTGAAAAAAAATGGGACACTCATCCCTAGTAAGTTGGTTTTTAAAACAGGAAAGATATATGATTATCTGTGAGATGACAGAATTAGAAAAGATAATATGCTAGTAGACAACTGAGAACAAATTTTTCTAAGGCAGTAAATTGCCTTTCATATCAGCTTGTTACATAGGCTGATTTGTGGCATAAATCTGGTTACCTGTGTATACTAAAGAACAGATCTATATACTGTTGGTCAATTCATCCCATCCTGACACTTAAGGTCAATACAGAGCTGTTGAAAACTGTGAACAATTTTGCATTGCCAGAGTTTTAACACCACTAGTGGAACTGAAGTGAAAAATCGTCCTTTCAAATTTATTCAACTAAAATAAATTGTGTGAAGTGTTTACTGTGTTTCACCTCTCTCATGTGAGCTGCAGCTTGAAATTTATGCTTGAAGTACTGTGTGCCTACACTAATGCTAAGATGGCAGATGGAGCAAAACAGCCATCACCACCCTCTGCCACAAGTGAGTATCATAAAAGCTGTAAATTAAATCTCCTAGCTTTCCACTGAATATTTGTGTTCAGTTGTAAAATTAATACCCTGGCACCTCTTATCATGGATTTGCTTTGTTTGACAATAGAATCACTGCACTTGGACACCTTCCACTAAATCCAATTGATAGTCCCGTCTAGAGTAGACCCATTGAATCAGTGGTTTTTAGGAGAAACTAGCAAAGGGATTTAGCCCTTTATCCTCTCTTAATGGAATAGTCACCTTTTGATCATTACAGTCTGATGTTAAGGAGGTTCCCCCCCTTTAATTTTGGTATTAGAGTGTTGTTGGAATTATTACTTTGTTGTTGTTATGTCCTGTCAAGTCAGAACTGACTTACAGTGACCCTAACAGGGCTTTCAAGGTAAATGAGATATTTAAGGATTGGTTTTACTAGTTCCATATCCCCAGTGAGTTTCCATGGCTGAGCATGAATTCAAACCCAGGTCTCCTAAATCCTTGATCGGTCACTCTGTCTACTACACCTCACTAAGCATCTGGAATTATTACTACTTTGACTTTGATCTGGTCCCTTTCAAAAGTCACTGAATACTAAATGTAAAGATTTGTGGTGGATCAAATGCTGCAGTTGTGCAATACATTTCCTGTACATCAATGTTATAAAAACAATGAAAAAAGATCCATCAGGAAAACTGTCAAAAATTCAGCCAAAAAAAAAAAATTGGCATATTTACAGCTATGTGTTACAATGGGAGGGGGACAATATTATAGTTGGCATGGATATGAAATAAGTCATTTCAGTATCTGGGTTCATTCTATGGCCAGTATCTTCTTGCTAGTCCCATTTAGAGCAAATCCATTGAGTCAGTGTGATTTATATAAGTGTTGATTCACTATTCAGCAATTGATTCACTGGCCAAAATCCTGTTGCTTAGCATCATAAATCATATTAGAATAGGTCCGTTGAACCAATGGGACCTATTGAGTCATCTCTTAAATAAGTTCCATGACTTATTTAGCATAGTAGGTCACAGTTAGAGTAGGCCCATTTGAATCAATGAAAGTTATGGATGTGTTGATTTACCAAATCCCAATTGATTCAATGCGCCTACTCTAGTGTGATGTACTACACCAAGCAACAGGATTTTAGCCACTGAGTCCACTCTCCATCTAAGACTAGCAATAGAATTCTGGCTTTAAGGTTTATGAAGGAAACCGTCACAATGGTAAGACTTTGTTTGTTTGTTTGTTTGTTTGTTTTTACCCCACCTTTCTCCTTAAAAGGACCAAGGCATCTTACATCATTAAATGGGCAATATTTAAAAGCTAAAAGCAGTAAGTATACAAATATTTAAAAAGAATTAAACAAGTATCATATTAAAAATGGTAAATAAAATCATTATTAAAAGCACATTTAAAAGCAACAGAGCACAACAATTCAATTTGAAAAAACCCTCCCAGACTTTCAGTCACTAAGGTAAAGGCTGTCTGAAGAGGAAGGTCTTTGTCTGCTTGTGGAAGGACAGCAAAGATGGGGCCAGCCTGGCTTCCTGTGGGCAGGAGTTCCAGAGTATGGGAGCAGCAGGGAAGACCTTCTCCTGTGTCCCCACCAACTGCACCTGTGAGCATGGTGAGACCAAGAGAAAGGTCTTCCCTGATTATCTTTATGCCCAGGTAGGCTCATAGAGGGAGATGCATTCTTTTAGATACCTTAGATCCAAGCCGTTTAGGGCTTTGCAAATTAAAACCAGCACTTTGAATTGTGCCCAGAAACAGATCGGCAGCCAGTGGAGCTGTTGTAACAGGGGTGTTACATGTTCACTGTAACCAGTTCTAGTTAACAATCTGGCTGTGGCATTTTGGACCCTCTGGAGTTTCAGAACACTTTCCAAAGGCGGCCCTACATAGAACATGTTACAATAATCCATCTATGTAACTAGGACACGTCACCATGGCCAAATCAGACCTCTCAAGAAATGGGAGGAGGTGGCACACTAGTTTTAACTGTGCGAAGGTGCTCCTGGCCACCACTGAAACCTGGGCATCCAGACTCAGAGATGAATCCAGAAGCACCTCTAAGCTGTGCTGGATGGGGTTACACTCCCTCCTATTTCTAGCACAGGTTGGATCCCTATTCCTTGATCTGCCTTTCGACTGACCAAGAGCACCTCTATTTTGCCTGGATTAAGTTTCAGTTTATTTGCCCTCATCCAGCCCATTACTGACACCAGACACTGATCAAGAGCTGAAACAGCTTCCTCAGATTTAGATGGAAAGGAGAGATAGAGTTGGGTGCCATCCGCATACTGATGACACCAAACCCCAAAACTCTGGACAGCTTCTCCCAGTGGTTTCATGTAGATGTTAAATAGCCCAGGGGACAAAACAGAACCCTGAGGTTCACCACAGGCCAATGGCCAGGTGTCAAACAGGAGTCCCCCAACACCACCTTCTGGGTCCTCCGGTCCAGGAAGGACTGAAGTCACTGTAAGACAGTGCCTCCCAGTCCCATCCTAGAGAGATGGCCCAGAAGGATACCATGGTCAATGGTATTGAAAGCCACTGAGAGGTCCAATAGAACCAACAGGAGCACACTTCCCCTTTCCAGTTCCCAATGTAGGTCATCCACCAAGACGACCAAAGCAGTCTGTCCCACAACCAGGCCTGAAGCCATACTGAAATTGATCTAGATAATCCGTCATATCCAGGAACCCCTGGAGCTGAGAAGCCACAACCCGCTCCAGCACCTTGCCCAAGAATGGGATATTAGAGGCTGGCCAGTAATTTATATAATTTAGAGTGGTTTAGATCAGCTCAATGAAAATGATTGCCATTTTTGTTTTTCCAGTAATAGCCAATGGAAATCTTAGTATTTCCAAAACTAATCAAGGAGCACCGGTTCTAAATTGCTCCAAGCGGAAGCACCAAATCTTCTGAAGCACTAACATGGGGGGGGGGGCGCTAAGTTGAATATAAGTGTTGTGCAAGTTCTTAAAAAATAACTCATCTTTTTTATCTAGGAAAATTAAAAATATCAATAGTCTATCCAGCACAAATGACAATACTCTTGACCTTATATAAGACAATGTCTGCCCTGTTTCCTGAGCATATGCCCACTGACGTTAAAGGGATCTATTTTTGAACAGAAAGAAGCCCCAGTGAACTAACCTTTAGTGCATATACAGTAAATGGAACCAAGACTAACCTGTAGTGCACATGTAGACTTCTGTACTGTAAATGGATTAATGTGATTGGGAGAATTATCTCAATTTATGGAACTATTACTGTATGAATGTTGATTGCTTCAGAGGGAAATAGGCTAAATTTAGAACAGAATCTCATTATCATCTGGATAACTTGTATTTCCAGATGAAAACTGTGGAACTAAACTCTGGTGGACGTCCTTGGCCCATCAGCATTTGTCGCTGTACACATTGCCCAGATCTGGCTCTTCTGGTATTGGAAAATTCTTTACAGATCCTCAATCAGTAAATCCTGAACTTAATTCTGGAGTTGCAACAGCATGTTTGGGTATGAGGTTGTGCAAACAGGTGTAGTAGTTGATTTGATTCAGAGTGAAATCACATGTTCTTCAAATTCTTCCTGGATTTTAGTTATTGGAGTGATCATTTGAAAACAACAAGATTCAAGATAAAAATATAGGCTGTGACCTAGCAAATATTAAGTATCTTTAAAATAAATCTGTTTAAATGTGTGAAATAACACATTGAATGTGTACTTAAACACTTCCTGTTGAAATCAGTGGGCTTATAAAAGTTTAACACTAGCTTGATTGTGATCAATTCAACTGTTAAAATAGGAGGTTAAGCTTTCTAGCACAATGATCACAAGATGATTTATTGTGACTCAGCTTTAAATGAAATGAAATGAATGTACTAGTGTTGAGCATTCAGTGCATTTTCAAAAAAGTGTTGTGGAAACCAGAGCAATGATGAATAATGAACATAATAAACCCCAACACCGAAAAGAAATAATTTCCAGAACATAACTCCAGGTAAAAGGTAATCTTATTAAGTAAATATTCCCAAGGTCCAGTTTTAAATTAATTTATAACTTTTTCCACTTATCTATAATGATGCAGTGGCAATATATACATTTGTGTATGTATATAAATGTGCTTGCACATATCTATGTGGCCAAAGTAGCTGGTACTGAGTACTGCAAAACTTTTAAAAAAAAATAATGCTTGGAGCAAAACACAAATTAATCACATTAAGTTACCATTTGGATGGTGCAGCTTGTATTTATTAAAACCGAACTGCATATCGTGAAAGACTGTGATTTTTGTTGTTATTTCCGACAATTTTAAAATCAGAAATTAAAAATAGAAACCTAATCATTTTCTGCTCTTGCAGCTGAAGGTGCAAAAAGCAAACTTTTAATTTCAGTTCAATTACTAGGATTGTATTTTATTTTATTGTCCTTGAGAACAAGAGAGAGATTCACATCACAACTCTGGGCTTTTGGGACCTTACCATACTCAGAGAGCTCTGCGTGAGTAGAGAGAACTTTGATAGAAAATAATATTTCCAAGGGCACATCAGGAATAACCAGATGTAGGCCTTCAGAAACTGAATTTCAGTTTCTAGGTATGTCCATTCATGCAAAGGGACTAAATTTATGAAGATATCCCAAATACACTAAATTCAGATAGTCCTTACAATCTGAGAAATGCTGGTTGCATTCAACATTGTGACAGAAAGCTGAACTAGACAATACAGTTGATTTGTCATTAGGAGCTTAGCTTTCTTAAGGGATAAAAGGCCATCTGTTTATTCTAACATCGGCATGCCTGGATTTTTATTTTGCAAATTAGCTTACATTTGTTCTATAATTAGTCATCAGGAGATAAATGGACTTCATTTGAATGTCTTAATTCAGGCACATAGCTTTGAAGAAGTTGTGTTTCTGGAAGGAAAATGTTATAAGAGTAGGAAATACACATTACTACTATGGGTGCCCCCCCTTGATATAATCTCACACTGTAAGTGCAAACAGACTCTTTGATAACTGAAGAGATAAAAAGAGTAAAAAGTCACCCTCTCATCTACATTTCTATCACTATAAGCTCAGTGGTCACTGAAAAGGGTACTGTATTTTTCCGTTTATAAGACAACCCGATGTATAAGACGACCCCCCCTTTTCTAACCCCAAATTTGAAAATTTGATTGCTGCTTTCCCCGCCACTTCCTAAACCCAGGGCTTAGCAAAAGGAAGGGAAAAGCAGGGATCAAAGGGCTGCACGATCACTGAGCCTGCAACCAGTGGTGGAGGCAGCAGCAGCAGGAGGCGGAGACTGAGGGGAAGAAGCAGCCGGGCTTGGCCACCTCTCGCTGCTGCCCATTGACTGCTGCCGCCGCCGCCCGATCACCCTGATTGGGCGGCAGCAGCAGCAGTAGTCAATGGGCAGCCATGAGAGGCGGCCAAGCCCGGCTGCTTCTTCCCCTCAGTCTCCGCCTCCTGCTGCCGCCTTTCATGTATAAAACGACCCTCAATTTTTTCTCTAATTATTTTAGGAAAAAGTGTTGTTTTATACACAGAAAAATATGGTAATTTGTCCACCTCGAATTTTTCCTCTGTCACACTTTAAAATTGTTATTTAAAATGTCATATTCCTGATTATTATCATGGATTCAAAAGAAGTGAAACTCTATCAAGATTGTTCTTCTTTAATAAGAAGAAATGTAGCTGCTAATTGAACTACTGGAGGAAGCTGCAGAGCCTAGGCCACTGACAGCCGTGGGGAAGCCCCATCAATTCCCCCGCTGTCTTCCTGCATTTTTGCCAACATTTTACAAAAAGAGTACCTTTCTGAACATAATGTCTCACCCCACACCAAATGAGGGTCAATTGCCACCATGCAAAATACCTGTTGGCCAATTTAGTTTACTTAACATGAGCAGAACACACTAGTCTCGGTTTATGCTATGTATAATTATATTAAAAAATATATTGTGATATTTTTAACTATCTTGTTTATAGACTAAGTTGATTCTAATCGTTTTACAGTTGACTATATTGTCCTTTTTTTGGGGGGTTTGCATTCCGTTTCATGATGTTGGTACGTTCTGTTTAGCTTGAACACTATTTTCAAGTGGAAAGAAGGACCAAAAATGTCAATCATCCTCTTCTGCTTGGTCTCCTAGTTGGAGACTACTGGTATTTGGTGCAACTGGTGTCATGTAGCTGGTGAGGATGATGTTCCCAAACTGTGGGCAGGCTATCTAGTCATACCATTAGCTGGCTCGGATGCTTACCGTTCATCTCAGAAAAGAAATGAGTGCAACCACCACCACCACCTTCTACTCCTCAAGTTGATAAGAGCCTCATGGCGCAGAGGTTAAACTGCTGTACTTCAGCCAAAACTGTGCTCACGACCCGTGGTTCTATCCCGGGTAGTCGGCTCAAGGTTGACTCAGCCTTCTATCCTTCTGAGGTTGGTAGCCTGCATAATTAACTTGTAAACCGCCCAGAGAGTGCTTGAAGCACTATGGGGTGCTATATAAGCAGCACACTTTGCTTTGCTTTGATGTTTGGATAAGTTTATGTGTTAGTACCTGTCCACCAGTGAATGCCAGTGTAGAGGTTTTCGTGATGGTGGCCACAGGGTTTTGCATAGTACAGTCTCCCTATAACTTGACTGTGCTTTTAATGCCACTGGCAACAAAACCTTCCCATCTTTTGTTTCAGTTCAGTGTCTGTAACAATTTACCAACATGTTTACTTTTCTTCTTATTCTGGCTGAGAAAAAAGTGGGATTTAAAAATGTCAGATGTGGGAGTAATGGACAGATTCTTCCCTCTCTAAAACTTGGCAATGTCTACCTTGTTGCTGTGTTAGTTAGACAGAATCACCTGACAGAGAACAGCATCTGCCATCTCTAATTTGTATGTATGCAAGGATTCCCTTCTTGTTACAGGTAAGAGCTGAAATGACTCCTGTGTGTTTCTTGACGTCCATAGCGTCAGCAAGGAACTTCAGTGCTTCAGTGTTGATAGTCTGCAGTGGCAAGTAAATAAGACGGGAAAATATTTGCATTAGATCATTGCTGCATGTGAGTGCAGCAATAGGTGTTGTGCAATGGAGCAAATCAGCATTCCATAAGGCAATTCTAAAAATGGGGGCACCCCAAACAAATATATATATATATAACTTTGAAACTGGACCTTGAATCAGCACCAAATTTGACACAGGTAGCAGACAGTCTGTTCTTCCTCTCTGTCAAATTTGGGGATGTTTGGGGAAATGTTTTTCTATCTATGATTATTATAAAATAAAACTGTTTCCCCTCCCCCACCATGCAGACACTGAAAACTCTTCTCTCTGCAGATTTAAAATAGATCAAACATATTGAAAAGACCAAAGTTGCTTACCTTGAAAGAGAATGGTCAGTCCCAGCCCCCTTTTTTAAAAATTGGGAAGTATCCAAGCTTTTTTGGGGGGGGTATTAAACTGAATATGAGAAAAGCAATTTCAATGGGAAATTCTGACTTTCTGCCTTTATTATCAGCATGAACATTCTAAACATAGCATTTAAAACCCCAAGGGAAATCTGAACTTTTGACCCTGCCAGTCAGGATCAAATTAAATGACTCTCAGGAGAAGAACTGTATAACTCCTTCCTGGTCAAATAGACATTAAAAAGAGTTTCTAATTCTGGTATAAAAATATTTTAAATATATATATATTTTAAAAATATAGAATAAATATTCAGAAGTTCACTCATTTAATCTGTGAAATTACTGGGGTTGTTTTGCTTTGTGACTGGGGATGGTCTTACATTATCTTAGCAGAGTTTTGGTGTCTATTGCACCCATGTTGTCATTATACCATTGTTAGGTAATTAAGAAAAAAACTCCAAAGATGCTCATTTTTGCTCTAGTGAGAGTTCAGGCTTGATTGACTCAGCACCCACTTTTCTGCTTTTTTCTTCCAAAACGTCTTTGTCTTCAAAGTGCTCAGAAACTTTAAAAGCAGATACCAGGCTTCCACAAACTGGTGTGCCCAGATGTTAGACTATTACTCCCACCATGCGCACTCAGCATGGCCATCAGACCATTGAGAGAGGATGAATGTTGCAGGGGGCCATGTGCCTCAAGATGCAATCTCAAGTGCCTTGTCTTCCTTCTCCAGGGTAAGATAATCTGAAATTTACATCTAAATCACATGGCTCTTTTTTTCACCCTGCTTTCCTCTTTCAGTTGAAGTGGGACTCTGCTTTCACCTATATGGGAGAATTGGGGGATGCTCCATGTCATGGCATTGCCTGCTTTTTGGAGCTCAAGAATCTTTGGAGAAAGTGATTAATTAGAATCAGAGTCATGTACTTCGCCTCCTATTCTTATTAGTTACAACTAGCACTCCTTCATTTTAAAGTGACCATACTTTTACAAACTTTATAGCATCTATTTTTCAATAGCTGAGCCATTAAGGACAGAGCATTTTGGAGATCACTTATTCATAGGGTCACCATAAGTCAGAGGCACCTTGACAACACATAACAGCAACAACAAATAGCATCTAGTAGCAGAGTGTGTTGTGTGTACTGTGGCCCTTAGGATAACTAAGTCCTTCCTTGTTTTTTCCTCTTTTTTCAGCTCATACCTTCAGCACTCAGTTTTTCTGAAAGCTAAGAACAACAGCCGGTGCTCTAAAAGGCAGCTATAGTTGCTTTGTTTCTTAATTTTGGAAACAAATATGTTTCTTCTTGCCTGGGAAGTTCTTCCAGGAGTCAAGAAATTAGTACCAGTACTGCTGTGAGTGATCTTGCTTCACTAACTATCTGAGAGCTAGCAGCTAGAAGAAATTCTGGAAACCGTTTCAATGATAGTTACGGAGTACATCATGGCTGATCTGATAGTTGGGGGCCTGTGAAGAATCACAAATGGTGTTGGTAAGTACTAGAGATGGGATATTCATTTTCGTAAATGGGATCCCCAGGCCCTCTTCCCTTAAGGGACCTGTTCACTTATGGGTTGCCACACAGTGCATGAGGCTGGCATCCTGCTCATCGAGCCAATCGCCAACAAAGCCCAGCTGCTACTTCTCCACCTTCCTGTTCCTCTAGCCACTCAGCAGTTGAGCAGGGAGATTCATCATCCTGCCCCCAGACTGGAGTAAGTACCGTTTGTCCTGATAGTAATTACATTAACCAATTATAGCTTCAGAGCTACAAAGTGTTTAGTTGCCCATATCACTATAGTTTTAAAAATTTACTCTTCCCTTTCCCATTTCTCTAAAGTAATAAACATAATTATATTTTGAGTTACATTAAAATTAATTTGAATGTTAGAAGCTGCTGGCCTGTAGTACAATCCACCATCTTAACCTGTCTACCTAACTATTTTCTCATCACACATAACAGAACATGAGACAACAGGACAAAGCACAACACAAGGAGCCTTTGAACCATGGGATATTCTTCCTCTACCATTTCGTAAACTCATCCCCGTAATATAAGTTTAATCTCCATAATAAATGTTTAGTTACAATATAAAAAGAGTGGCATCTGTTCCCTGCCAAATTACAATTCTCATGTAACCATGCCTTTGTTACTGGAGGGAGGGAGAACTAATTAAGGTAATTAGTATTTGTAATTGGTTATTTCCAAACTTTGGTAATGGAAATGTGCAATTGGATAATTTCTTCCACCAATGTAACTGCTGAACCTGGGGCCAGATTAGTCATTTCCCAAGCCAGTAGTACACAGTCATCCAAGATAACTTCCCACCATCCTGTTTTCATGCCACTTCAAATGCTCCATTCAATTTTTTATGCCTGCTTGAAAGTAAGAACATGTTTAGCATTCATTTGTGGTGCTTACTATTCTTCAGCCACTAAGTACACCCTGCCACTAAACTTAAAAACAAATATATTTCAGTATAGCTGAATGGTTCCCTGTCCAAACTTATGGTTTTGTGGGATCTACTCAACTTTCTCCTTGGCCTTGAAGTTCAGTAAGAAGACCAGAGACATTTGCTGTTAGGTTCCCAGAGCTCAGTACTCGAATTTGATCTTTTTCAGCATCTGTCTCAAACAGCATTCTTTTCTCCCTTCACATGGAGATGTAAATTATAACATCCTTTCCCCAGGATTGAAGGCAGAATAAATGTTCCCCATCCATAAATTTCCAGTCATTCAGTTACTGAGAGCAATCAGATAACTACTTAGTTTCCATGGCAACATCTTGCTGGGCTGTTAAGAAGTCCAAGTCACTGGGCAGGTATTGCTTCAAGGAAACTCACTCTGATAGGAAAATCTATCACATCACATTACACTTCTTTACACCCCATGGCATTAGGGTCAAACTATACATTATAGATAGCATGCCCATTCATGTTCCAGAGCTGTGATTCTAGCAGGTATTTGGGTCTGAGCATTTAAACGTGCAAATGAAGCCTGTTCACCTCCTGAAGACCAGTCATAAAACAAAGCAAGCTATTTTGCAAATGGTGGGAGGTGTGAAAAGCTCATACTGTGACAATCATGTATCTTTCTGGACTTCAGATATCCTGTCTTCTAAGGATGTGCTTTCTGTAATGTACAGTAGAGTCTTCGAATTCTACTATCATGGGTTTAGAAAGGACACTGGAGGTTATCCAGTCCAGCCATTGCAAACGTCTAGTGCTATGATTTTTACCCCATCCTTCACAGATGCCACTTGCACTCAAGGAAATGTTCAATTTTTGGTAGCTTTAAAGGGTGGTTTACATTATGATCCAGCATGGGATATTTGCCCTCATTTTCAGAAAAGTATTGCAGAAATCCACCCATTCCTGGCATGTACAAAAGTAGGATGAATGAACAATGATGAGTTATTCTGAGGGCACCTATAATATCTGTCTACGCCCGATCAAAGAAATGATACAAGATAAAAGGATAAGCAATAAAGCTATTAAACCATTGTGGCCTCCGCCCAGGTCATGAATATTAATGTGCTATCTGCATGGACCAATGAGAGTGCTGGAGAGGCGGAGTCACAAGATATAAGATTCTCTGCAGGAGGAGGAGGAGATTAGATTGAGAGATTGGAGAGTTTGAGATTGGAGATTTTGGAGTTTGGAGTTTGGGGTGGAGAGAGAGAGGGTTGGTGGTTGAGAGTGGATGAAGTAGGATGTTCTGTTAAGAGTTAACGACATTGATTGTACTTTCATCATCTGTAATAATAAACAACTTCTATTTGGTTCTTTTGAAAATGACACATTGCCTGGACCTCTGTGATTCATAATAAACAATGTTGATGTAATCAGCTGGTGGCAGCGACACAACACATAGCTTGTGCCCTGTGATTGGTGAAACAACCAAGGGCCAGGCGGGAACGTGACAACCATTTTACATGCAGTGGGAACTGGTTACTTACTTTACTAAGAATCAATGTTTAAAGGGGGGGCTACCATTCTCCTTATTCAGCAGTCTTTCCTGAGCCCTGGGACTCTTTTGACACAGCCACTCATTTGCAAGGGCTTCACTGTTCATTTCAGCAGAGGGACTTGCTTCACAGACACAGGCAGCATGGTTTCTGGAAAGCATCCCAGGGTAATAATGAGAATAATGTGTTTCAATTATCATAATGGTCACTAATGCACACTGTCTTTCCTATTGATTTCTGACATCTCAATTGATCTTCTTACACAGTTGTAGAGTATGACTCTGCTTCAAGATCTGTGTTGTATTCTCGCTGATATTTTAAAGAAGTGCAATGATAAAGAAGTGGTATGATTAATTTAAAAAATTAATTTTAAAAATAGAGGTATTTCACCACTTGAGATGCTCCCCCAAGTGGTGAAATACCTCTATTTTTCATAGGACAATGGCTTTCTGGATTACATCTCTCAGATGCTGGAGCCATCACAGCCAATGGTCAGATATCTGGGAGTCATAGTCCAAGAACACCTGGAGCCCAGATTTGGGAACCAGCATCACAGGCTGGTGATGTAACATTCCTGATCTAGCACTTAGCCATACATGGTTTGTAACTGGCTTAAGCTTTAAGATGAGATTTATATTTCTGTGGATGTTTGACCCTGAAAAGGTGAATGGGATATCAATATGGAATTCCCACCTCCACCTCTGGAAAACAAACAAACATTGCTATCAAAAATATTTTAGGTACTTATCTGCACATGCCTTGCTTTAAAATTGAGACAAGTGGGAGGTTACTGAGCAGTTGGTAATAACCATAGTTTGAACTTCAAAGATGACCATCTCCACCAGATTCACTATTTAGGGGGAAAAGAGAAGCAGCAAGTGGTTAAGATTGAGCAGTAGCACATTGATGAATATGTAGGTGACTAACTAGCCCAATAAGAGGCCAGAAAATATGGCAACAGGGAAGGCAGGTTAGCTGATCCTGGGCTTGTTGGGCCATTGAAAAGTTACATCCTCACTTTCTCACTTCTCTCTTCCTTTGTGCATCCTTGATCCTTTTCATTTCACTTTCTTTAGCTCCTTATTTGACACCGTTTCGCCAGACACTCTGGTTCTGAATGAGAGTTCACAATTGATGTCAGGCCAAAAACAAAAGCAAAATTAAAAATAAAGTATATTTTAAAAATAAAGTATGAAGAAAATAACAATGTTATGGCACTTTAAAGACTGGCTGGTCTATTTTAATGTGAGCTTTCATGGACAAGTCCACTTCCCCAGAAAGGTCCACTTCGTTTCTGAGGAAGTGGACTGGTCCATGAAGGCTCACATTAAAATATAGCAGTTAGACTTCAAGATGACCCAAAATGTTTGCCTTCTTTGTACTTTGTTTTTTATTTTGCTTTTATTTTTGGCCTGATATACTAGCACAGAGTAACACAGCTACCTGTGCTCTCTTCAGTGTATCCTGGAATTGTTTCTTTTGCCCACCATGCAACTGACCATCTGCAACACGTTTTCTATAGAAGATACATTTTGGGAAACAGTCACCCGACACTCTGATGACATGGCTAGCTCACTGAAGTTGTAGTTGTTTTATTGTAAGAAGGCCTGTCATCTGTGTTTGCTCCAAGACTTCAGTGTCAAGGAATTTATCCTGCCATTTAATGTTGAGAATTCTCCAAAGACAGGTAAGATGAAAATGATTGAGCAATGCATGGCATTGATAGACAGTCCACATTGCCATTCCATGGAATAGAGAAGATAGAACAACAGCTTTGTAGATCTTCAGCTTAACAGAAAGATTGATTCCATGTCAGTTCACACAGAGTAGTGCTGGCTTTAAAGATTCATGAGGCCACTTACTTGATTAGACAGTGGTGATGTACCAACCTATTTTGGGTGTACCTCATGAGGAACCAATTTTGGAGGTCTATAAACACCCGTTACTGCAGTGGATATGTTCCACGTTTCCCTTGCCAATGAGAACATAGTGGGAGATGGTGCTGCCAAGATAATGTGAACTTATCCACTGCAGTAAAGGGTTGTTTTAGACCTTCAGAACTGATTCTTCATAAGATACACCCAGAACAGGGTGGTACATCACCCTTGTCTTATCAGCATGGCTCTTCAAGCCAAAACTGTTGTAGGTGGAGGAGAACAAGTCAAGATTTCTTTGCTTATCCAGAAACATGGTTACCTTAAGAGTGCAGTCATCGACAAATAAAAGCTCACACATTGTGCAAAATAAGATTTGAGTTATGGCCTGCAGGTGCTGCTGATTGAACAGCTTCTCATCAGTGTGATTTTGAAGATCAACACCAGCATTTTCTTCCCTGAAAGCATACCAGAGCATCACAAAAAATAATATGACTGAAAAGAATTGGAGCAAGAACACAGCCTTGTTTTATACTGTTTGTAACAGGAAAGTGATCAAAGATTATGCTATTGTTGTGGACATGAGCTTATATACCATCATGGAATTCTTGAATGATATGTGTGAATTTCTCAAGACATCCACATTTCTTCATGATTTCCCACAGAAATCGTACCATATCAAAAGCTTTACTCAAATCTACGAATGTTGTGTAGAGGTTGACCTGATGCTTTTGAAACTTTTCCTGTAACTGTCAAATGGGAAAGATCATGACAACAATCCCTTCCAGAAGCCACATGGAGTTTCTGGTAAGTGTCCTATGAGGTGATTCAGAAGGATTCTTGTCCAAATTTTCCCAGCAGTATTTAGAAGTGAGATGTCTTGGTAGTTGTCACAGAATTAATGGTTGCTTTCCTTTTATAAAGGTGGGCAATTCTTGAATGTTTGAAGTCCTGAAGGATTTGCCATATTTCTTTAAATAGGTACATAACCTGTTGGAGGAATTTATTGCCACCTTTTTAATAGGTCTCTGCTGGAATTGCATCTGCCCCTGGGCTTTTCCATTGGAGAGTTGGTTAATGGCCCCTAGTGTTTCTTTCGGAGACAGAGAGAGGTCCATGGAACTGTTAATTGGCATTTGTGGCAGCCTGCTATTTGCCTCCTCGCTGAAGAGAAACTGGTATGATATACATTGACTTCATGATTTGATTTCTGAATTTATGAATCAAGGTTTGCCTTAGTTAAAAGTAGATTCCCATGGGAAGACAAGAGTTCAAAGAACAAGCATATCAAAGAATTCAAGCAGGCACCAGCCTGGCTGGGGAAGTATTGTTGAAAGGGGACTCTGATATGCAAATGTCAAACTGGTCTTGGCATACACAGCTGAATGGGAAGGAAGCTATTCAGAGTTGAATGGGAGCATCAAAAGATTAAGGGCATGATCAGAAGTGGAGCCATACCAGACCTCACTTCTGCAGGATCCACACTGCTTAAGGTTAAGGGTGTGTATGTGTTCTGTGCTGTCAAGCTGAACCAACTTATAGCGACCCTAATAGAGCTTTCAAGGTAAGTGAGATATTAGAGTGGTTTTACCAGTTCCACTTCCCCAGAGAATTTCCATGGCTGAGCAAGGATTAAAACCCTGTTCTCCAGAGTCCTAGTCCATCACTCTATTCACTACCCCACACTGGGAATCTTCAGGTTAAGGGTAGAAAAGGCTATTAGGAGCTATACTAGGGTAGATGGAGAAGAGAAGAACAAGAAAAGACTGGACAATGGAACATAGAGAGTTAGGCTAGTGAAAGTAGCACATCTTGGAACTAGTAGAAAGTTAGTGCAGGAGGAGAGGAACGGAGAAATATAGCCCCATGGGAGGTTAGTCCTTTATTGTTTTAAAACATGTATTTTTTTGCCAATGTCCAAAAGCCTGTTTCTTGTTTTTATAATTCTTTCTTGATTTTGCAGCCTTTTTAATTCCTGGCATTCAGCCAAGTTTATCATTTAATTTGTTTTTATTTCTTTCTATTTTTTTTAACCTTTTGAACTTTGGTCTGGTGATTGTTTTAGAGGAATCCAGATTCTGAATCTTGTGCCTGGCCATTCGACCATGACTCCTATATAGCTTCTGAGCACATGTTAAGGGTGTTCTCTATGAACATGGAGTTCAATCAGAAGAAGGCAGATGGTGGCGGTTAGGACAAAGAATTTAACCTGGCAATCTTTCTCTGGAGCCTAGTGGGGTAAATCCTGGCCTCTAGCAGATTCTCAAGAGTTTCCCCTGCCTTGAGGAAAAGCATTGAAGACCTGAAGGAGCCACAGGAAAAGGGCCCAGGAACAGTTCTGTCACAGATTCAGATGGTTTGTTCAGTATATTTTGAAAAGGCTTAACTCATCTCTGCAAAATCTGTGGTTCCTCTGTAATGGGTACTGAGTGGTCAGAAAACTGAGGAAGGGTGACATTCTCACAGACCATAGATGATTCCAACTGCTTCAAAGAATTTTTTAGTCTTACACGGATCAGCATGCTCCTGAATCTCTTCTGCTTTCTTATGTCTCGGTTTTCTTGCTTTACACTATATTCCCTTTTTTGTGTGTAACTGATGAGAGCAGCCGTGTGGCTTTCCCTACTTCCATGCCAAAATGCTCCAGCATTCTGCTCCCAAACTCTGGAACTCCCTCCCACAGGAGGCCAGGCTGGGCCCATTGTTGCTGACCTTCTGCAAGCAGACAAAGACCTTTCTCTTCAGGCAGACTTTTCCTTAGTGACCGGCTGTCTAGGAGAGGTTTAAAAATGAGATGGTTTGCATTTCGTTGCATCTAAATCTGTTTTAATAATGCTTTACCTGAAATTCTTAATATAATATTATTTATTCATTTAATATTTGAATAATTCACTGGTTTTAGTTTTAATATTGTGTTTTAATAATCTAAGCTGCCGTGGCTCCTTTCTTAGGAGAAAGGTGGGGTAAAAATAATTTCAATAATTATTGAAATAAATAAATACTCCATTATGTGATAATTAGATGTTATATAAATTGCTCCTGTGGTAAGAATGTACACTACAGACATTTTGGGCAACAGATGGTTTGATTGTCTGAGAAATCCCCTTGTCCCCAGTACTTATTATCAAGTTATCAGTTTCAATAGCTATTTCAGTGCATTTACCACAAACACATTGTCCCAGTTCACTTTCACTATAGTCAAGGCAAAAGCTCTTATTGATTTAAATATTTTTGGATTGCATCCATTATATTTACTATTTTATCTCATGCTGTGATTCTTCAACACAATGCCAGTTTAAGTGGTTCCTCAAATTATATAAAGCTCTTTTTGTTCAGAAAACAAAAGCTATCCATAACTTAACTTGGTTATATTCTTGCTTTTTATTCTTAATAATAGAGCTTCATTATATTTGAACTGCTCTCTCATAGTACGAAGGCCTACTTAGGCTGTTCACGGTATACACTTGCTAGCTTACTGTAGCGTTCACCCTGCTCATGAATATTTATGTGGAAATTTGCATGCACCAATAGGAGTTGGTGGGGGCGGAGTTAAGTGGGGGAAAGAAAATGAGAGAGAGGGAGAGGTAGAGTAGGCGGTTGAGAGTGGAGAAAGAAGGTTGTTTAGTTGAGAGTCAATGATATTGACTGGACTTTTATCACTTGTAACAATAAACAATTTCTACTTGGTTCTTAAATGATATGTTGCCTGAACCTCTGTCATTAATAGTGAACAAAGTTGATGTAATCAACTGGTGGCAGCTGAACGACACGTAGCATGCGCCTTTGCTTGGTGAAATGACCAAGGGACAGGCAGGAACATGACACTTACATGCTAAGAAGGCAAAACAACTCCATCAAATCACCTTCGATTCTATGATGCTGAATCATGATTTATTTTTCAGTGTTTTAAAAGGACTTGGCCATATATTTAACTTTGCTCATAATTCTAAAACCATTTTTTGTGTGTGTCAGCTCTATTAGCACCAAAAGTACCGACTTCTAAAGAATAATACTCAGAGTTATGATATGAGGCTTATAATGGTATTATAATGGTATTATAAGTAATAGTTCAACCTAATGCAATGAATCCTGAAAAAAAAGAACAATCCTGAGACCGGAACATTTCATAAAGTTTAAGATGCTTTGTTAACCTGGGCTAGTGGGGTAGAACTATTTTAAAAATATTTGGTTTTGGGGTTGTAAAGAAAGATGATGGCTTATATCGAACTTCTCAGGCTTTGGTTGGCAATGATTGGTAATCTGTGCTGAATGGTGCATAGCTGTTGGTTCAGTTTCCTCTAGCAAATCATGATAATTAGTTTTTGTTGTTGTTTAGTTGTTAAGTCGTGTCCGACTCTTCGTGACCCCATGGACCAGAGCATGCCAGGCCCTCCTGTCTTCCACTGCCTCCCGGAGTTTGGTCAAATTCATGTTGGTATACAGCATGAAATAATCATAGAATGACAGATGTGGAAGGGAACCCACAGATCATCACATCCAACTACCTGCTGAGGCTGAAATCTCCACTTAAAGTAAGTACCGACATTTTACCGATGTAATGACCCAGTTCTACATAGATGCCGCCATCTATATTCTCCAGTGCAATGGCTAGAGCAAGTACACATCTTCCACCCATCAGTGACTATGTACTTCTTCTGTTTTTCTTTATTAAGCTAGTCTGATTTTAATCCAGGGGTGGGGAATTTCAATTTGAATCAGCCCAAGTCCTCATGGTCCACGTAGGAGTTGTAGTCTAACAATATCTGGAGGGTCATATTTTCCCCACTCCTGGCACAGAGAATCAAATCTGATTAGGTGAACGACTGTGATAATTACAGTCATGAGAGACACCATTATTAACGTGGGTGCATTTGCTATTGACATTGTCATTTTAATTCTAATTTTCACTGTCATTGTTATTGTTGTCGTTCTCCAGCTCTTGCCTGATCATTTTTAAAGGCTTGAGATAGTTCATATACAAACATTTACAAACAATTTGGAAATGTCAGCAGGAAAACAAAAGGAAAAATATGCTTGCTTGCTTCATCCTGCCTCCCACCCACCCCTTTTAAGCCTTCCAAACAGCTCAGGAGAGGGATAGAAGTGTCTCCTCCTCCTCTGGTTTTCTCATTCAGGGATGCTGTTGCCATTTTTTATAGTTCCTTTTTACATGCATTTTCCATTCACAAGCAAGTTTTATTGTTCTCCACCTTTTCCATGGTTTCTTTATACTTCTATCTTCACAACAGCCACTATAACAATCAATATATAACTTTATGATCCATTCAAATAAATTGCAGACATTAAACTATAAACCATTAGCCATGCTCTTAAGTTTCAGTCTTCAGTCCCATCGAGTCAGGAGTTCAATAGTTTTAGTATTCAAAGTTCATATCTTAAGGCTCCTTTAAAAGTCCTGTTTCCAAAATTTTAAATGTTTGCTTGGTGCTCCATATGATGTCTGAGTTGGCCAATATAATGAAGCCATTCCATATTGCAATGAACTTGTCAATTTGTTCAGTTCCTTTTACAATCTTTAATCTTCTTTAGAAGATTCTTTAGAGTAGTCAAAACGACTAGATGGGCGGGATAAAAATGTAAGAAATAAATAAATAAATAAATAAATAAATAAATAAATAAATAAATAAATAAATAAATAATCTGTGTGTCATCTTCTCAGATAATACTATTCCCCATGCCTGGTCCAACTACATTTTGATATTAAATTTCTCAAGTTCTTTCCAGTATTATATTCACTGTTATAATACATGCTGTTACCAGCATAAATGAAAATAAATCATCATCATCATCATTATCATTATCTGAGAACTACATAGCTGGAAGGAATCCTGTGGATCATCAAGTCCAACCCATGTCAAGGAGGCACAGTGGGGAATCAAACTCCCAACCTCTGGCTCCACAGATACTTAAACCATTGAGCTATCCAGCAGTTAATTGTCCACGAATCAGTTTTTTCCTGGCATCCTTAAAGACTGCCAATAATAATAGCTCACCACAATTGTTGATTTTTGCCCTATTATTATTTTTTCCTTTATTGTTACCATCTTTCCTCAGGATTCATCAACTTTTGGGCATATGTATTAGTATGCCACTCTGACTGCACTCTTACCAGCTTATTGGTAATGCATTGTTACAGTAGTTGGCTGGATAGCTCAGTGGTTTAGGCTGACAGCAGAGTCAGAAGTTGGAAGTTCAATTCCTCACCGTGCCTCCTTTGAGTAGAGCCAGCCTGTGTTGTCATGAGCAAGATGCACGGTTCCACGACCCCCACCCCAGCCCAAAGAAGGCAATGATAAACAACTTCTGAGTAGTCTACCTGGAAAATCATGGAAAAGAGTAACCATAAGTCAGAATTGATTCCACATGGTTGTGGTTGTTACAGTACTGAGATAGATCACTACAGGGCTCAAGTGCCATCTGTGTATGATTTTGTTATTTTTTAAACTTTTGCTGATATTAACTTGTGGAGGGGGGGGGGTAGGTTTCCACAAATTGTTCCACCAAATTTCTGATATCGCTAACCCTAAATCCAATTCCCAAACTATTTTTGAACCATTTTATTTCCATATTAACTTCGAAGATATGTGAGATACTTGTCCCCTGGTTCCTGTGGTCAGTACAAAAGGTTTCAACATTTGCCAAAGGTTTTGGTGAGCCTTCTTCTGTCAATATCTTTCTTGCAAATTGGCATATCTCTATTGTATGAACGCATTGCATGTTCCTTCCTTCTTGCGTTTAAATCTTCTATGTTTATTGAGTTTCTTCTTGTTCACAGCTCCCTGAGGTAACAATTGTTCTAAAAGTACAAGAAGAATAAAGACATTACATTAGCAGAAAGAACTGCTGCTAGTACGTGGAAGGCAAGAGTGTCCCCAGCAATAACTCTCAGGGAGGCTCAAAGTCTATTAATGATATTGATGGATTATTGACCTCACTGTAGTTTTTATACTGTTGGACGTATGAACCACCCACTACCCACCATAATGTGGTGCTGAAAAAGAAGCAGTTAAGGAAATACAAAATTTACAATTTGGGGTGGAAAAAGAGTCCTGCCTTGCCTCCCCCATGGAAATCCATAACAGTAGGGTATCTTTGTTAATCTCTCTCTTCCCACCACAGCCTCTTGCTGTCCTTAAAAAAACAAACAAACAAACAAACAAACAAACAAATCCCTGCTCTGGAGGGTTGAAGAACTTTCTGGAACAGCTTTAGAAATGGTAGAGAGAGCTACAGTCAGTATGGAAGGCTGGCGAAAGTTCTGTGTGACACAAGGGAAAAATACTTCATACTAGTGCAAAGTTGCCACCATTTTCAATAGTGTTCCTTCTGCCCCCCTCTCTTTTTCCTCTTTTCCCATCCCACCAGCTATGTCCACTCTGGGTCTGCTCTTCTATAATGGGTTACACAGATTAGAAGCTATCAATTTGTCTTCAACTGATTATTATCTGAAGGTCTTTCTTGTGGATACTGTAGCTTTGGGAGCTACAGAAAGAGGAGATGTATCTGAAACCCCAAGTCCCAAAATGTGGAAATGGCTTCCAGTACTCTGTGGATACTATAAAGAATAAAAGAATTAAGAAGTTTCTTAATTCATGTTGTCTGCCATGAAAGGACTACACGGGTGAGCAGTATCAACTCACCAGTGTCAGACACCAGTCCAGCCTACACTTAAATGATTTATATCAACACTCATCAGCAGAGCATCCAGTGGAGTTCTTACTGGTAAGAAAATAAAAGAGCTCTGCAATTTATTGTCTTGGCTTTCCTACTATATTGTATGAGCTTGGCCAGGGTCGCTGTTCAGAATGGTTTAGCTCATGAAGTATTGTTGTAGCAATCATGCCTTTTTCTGAAGAAAGATTCCCGATCTCATCAATGTCTGAAATTGGAACACTGTCTGCATGCTACCTGCACAGAAATAGAAATGAGGGGAAACCAGCCAAACCATTCAGATCTGAAATGCAGCCAAGCCTCCCCAGAACACCTTATGAATAAAAGTCTCTCTTTGCTTGTCTCTTTGGTAGATAACCTTGCTATAGCAAGGAAGTCACTGCATGGCTGTAGTAATTCAGTGATTAAAAGGATCCCGGTTGGGGAAAAAATAGGCTTCTAAAGTCTCAAAAGTGTTTTTCCAAGCATAAAATTAAAATTATTACTTAATTTGCTTCCTTTAATATAAAAAGGGAAATCCCTGATTACTTTAATAATAGCAGTAAAAAAGCTGTAGGAAATAGGCAGGCTAATAAACATTGCACCATAATCATATCAAAATGGGCTGTTCTATGCATTCCCTTGCCACGTAGTGGCATAATATGCTATGTTGTGTCTTTGTACTTCACCATAATCATTAAAACAGGAGAATAAAGGCAACCATCCTTGAGTCTCAGGCTGGAGAAGATGTGCTTCCCATGATACTCGTATATTCAGGTTACAAACTTACAACCACTATAACATATTATCTGTCACTCTGTAAGATGTAATAAACTCCATATCCCCGTGCCTTCTACTGCAGACAAAGCCAGTTATATTGACAACTGTTGCAAATGTTTAAAGCAGACCACTGGAAAGTCTATCTCACTCAGGGTTGTATCGATCATCTGGTTTAGTACTTTGTATCCAGCAAGATCCCAGACCAAAATCGGACCATTGCTGTCGCATAATAATTTCTCTGAATTGAGAGTTGCTCTGTTTCTTGAATTCAATACCTTTTAAAAATATATATCATTCTAAACGTGATACTGAATGGGATCCATCAGTAAAATGCCTCAAGTCTAGCAATCAGGTTTTCATGTTCACAAATAATAAACATGAATGGGATTTGTGGAGAAGAGAATGGCTTCTAGTTTTTTGTGTCCATATAATTGAGTTAATGAGTTTTAAGAGGAGCATTCTGGAGGAGCAAATGGTCTGGAGTTGTGTGAAGACTGGCTTCCTTTGTATAAGAGACTTTACTGTGGCTATTTGAAGCAGAATGCTAATAGTCAGAACCTGGACATGTTACATTTTGGGACTGTGTGTGCGTGTGTTCTGTGCCATCAAGTCAGAAATGACTTATAGTGACCCTAATTGGGCTTTCATGGTAAGTGAGGCATTTAAGGAGTGGTTTCACCAGTTCCACTCCCCAGAGAGTTTCCATGGCCAATTCCATGGGGATTGAAACCCTGTTTTCCAGAGTCCTAATCCGTCACTCTGTCCACTACACCACACTGGACTACAACACGAAAAACTGTCATTGGCCATGTTGGTTGGGAGACTGAGGGTGCTGTAGTTCAAAAGCTCTGTAGTTTAGCAGGCCTGTCTTCATAACAGGAGCCCTATCTAGTCATTAACAAAGTGTATGAAACTCGCACACATTGAGAGGGATGTGCTAGCTTCATCTTCTCTGTCCTTGCGCTGAAAGTAAATTTATGAAGAGGAGAAGCTCATCTGGTACCTGTGGAGAGCTACCCAGGGAACCTCTTTACATGTACCAGAACCCTAATTCGGAGGGGGGGGGGGCTGTTGGATCCTGTGGTACCCTCCCCTTCTTCAGTCAGATGTCTTCCCTTCTTCCATGTTCAATGCAATGAGAAAGGGGCCTGGGACTGGTGCACTCTCCTCATTGTGTGTGAACTCCACACTTATCTTGAACAACTGAAAGGGTAGGATAGGTCAAATTCTGTTTGATCGGTATGCAGGCCATTAACCTAATATTTGTCTTAGAGCATTAACTTTGGTGAGTTATTGAAGTATTGAAAAGATTAATTATGTTTGATTCCTAGGATAATCATTCTCCTAGTCTGATTTTTTTTAAAAAATTGGCAGTGCAGGCAATTATAAATTCTCTTAAATATGCTCTTAGAATATCCCCATGTTATTTTTATTAGAAGGAGATTTCTTTTCTTGGGAGCAATTAATATAGAAAATTGTGTCACCCTTTTTTTAAGTTGTCAATCATGCCAGTCACAAATCCCCAAGATAACTGGAAGTTATTTTGAAATACATACGGTTTAGCAGAATTTACAGTTTACATGCTTAGATTGATTAAATCAAGACAGCATTAGAACAATGAAAATGTTCTTGTATTTGCTTCATTTTATGGTAGGATTAGCTCCTCATCTGTCTACATATTAAGAGCATACAAGAACCTCTCATGAATTATTATCAAAATTGACTGGCACATTTTCATTGGACACAAATGTGCTTAATACAGTTTTTAATTATCATCTTGAATTCAGTCTATTTATTTCAAACCATTAATATCTTGTGCTTTTTTTCTGTTGTGGCACTCAAGGTAGAAAACATTGCAGGGTACAACATCATAAGATCACAATGGCAATTTTACCACCATATCCATCTAACTGTCTATGAGCAGGACTGTGCTGAAAGAATGCCCACATTGTGACCCTGTGAATTAAAGAAGGTCCTGTGAGTTTCCTTCTTAGCTTGTATTGTATGCAATTTAACACTTGTGCGAAACCACCTACAGATGGCACCTGGGGATTTGGCACTTCAGGCAAACATGTACCCTAGGACTAAGGTAACCTAGCCATGATAGTCCGCCAGAGAATAACTTTCTATTTGGACTGTTGCAATCTACTGTATGTGGGGCTTCCCTTGAAGGTGGTTTGGTTGCAGCAGCTACTGCAAAGGGTCCATGTGTAGACATATCTAATGAGTCAGCATGGACTCATGCTGACTCATTAGATATGTCTACATACAGGACCCAGTTCCAGAAGTAAATATTGGTGTGTAGAGCTATAAATGGCTCAGGGTTCAGACACTCAGACTGCCTTCCTCAGTACCAAGATATCTGAAGCTTTACAATCAGCTGGGATAGTTCTGCATCTAGTGGTGGTAGAGGTGGTGGTGGTGAGATAATAACAATCTCGCATGCTTTGTAACACTGGGTATCAGTGGAGGGGAGGTTTTTAGGACCTAAGGGGATTCTTTCCTTTCTACTAACCTATTGCTAAAGTTCTTTTTTCTACCTCTGGCTTGCCTCTGTTCTCTTACTATTATTATTATTTGCTTTGCTTCTTTTTGTTTATTAGTCTCCTGAACTATGACAAAGCAGTAAGCACAGGGGGTCTATCTCCCACATGGCTGAGATGCTCCTCATTTTTCCTTTTTTATCTTCTGACTGTAACTATAAAGCAAAAAACAAAGCGTGCTGCTTATATACTACCCCACAGTGCTTAAAGCACTCTCTGGGCAGTTTACAAGTTAATTATGGAGGTTACACATTGCTTCCCCCCCCCCCCCCCCAGCAAGCTGGGTACTCATTTTACCAACCTCGGAAGGATAAAAGGCTGAGTCAACCTTGAGCCGGCTACCTGGGATTGGACCCCGCGTCGTGAGCACAGTTTTGGCTACAGTACAGTAATCTAACCTCTGTGCCATGAGGCTCCTGATAGAGAGCAACTGTAAGTAAAGATGGCACAAACCAGGGAAATGGTGGTTCGTGATGCTTTGTTGTTCATGCTCTTCATGAACCACGAACTTTCACAAACTTTCTGATGAAATGGACCATTTTGGAGTTCATGCAATTTGGGATTTCCAGGAGCCGTACAACAGTTGCTCTGTGTATGTTAGAGATACCTCCTCCCCACACCCTCCAAGTCTGGTGATGATTGGATTTGAGACGTCTGAGTTATAGCCTGCAAAAACAGGCTATAACTTTTCAAAAACAGTGCTCTTTAGCCAGCTGCTTTCCTGGGGTGACCTACTTTGGGAGGGCTATAACCCGGATGTCCCAAATCCAATCTTCACCATACTTGAAAGAGGGTGTGAGCAGAGTCAGCCCATGGGTCAGGCCAAGTTTGGCGAAGATTGGATTTGGGATGTTGGAGTTATAACCCATGTACGAATCACCAAGGCCAATAATAGTTTGACATTTTATTTTGTTCTTGGCAGGCATGTTTTCCTGAAGCGCCCCTAAATGAACCACAAAACTGCCTGATTTGTGTGGGGTTTTGCTTTATCACGCCCATTTCTAACTTTCTACTTTGAATGCTTCTAGAGTGATTGTATACCAGCAAAGTGCTAGTCTATGGGGGAGGGTAGTGATAAGACTGGACTGATCTCTCCACATTTCTTACTCTGATAACTAAAAGGGAATTACCAAAATAATTTTCCCATCGGGTGTGCCATCAAATTGATTCTGACTTATGGTGACCCTTTCTAGGGTTTTTCAGATGTAGAGTAATTTGAAGCAGGTTACAATCCCCTTCTTCTGGGGGACAGTCTGGCACTGTGCAAGTAGCCAAGATTACACAGACTGGCTCTTCTCTTGGAATGCACAGTGGGAACTTGTACTCCCTAACTCTGGCTTCACAGCCAGTTACCCAATTCACTGGCCTATCCAGCCAACTCCACTTGTCATGCCCTAGAGTCATATGGCCTGTAAAGCCACCATATGTGGCAGGCACACAAATTATTTAGCTGTCTTCCCTTAGATAGGCAGTCAACGGTCCTCTTTTAGACATCAGTTAAAAATATACCTGTAACGATCCTGTCTCCCTAAAGAGACAACGATCCCAGTCAGGGAGTCCCTCTGGGCGCAAAACTACCACCTTTATTTCCTGAGGTATGTCAGTCCTCTAGGCCTCAGAAGTGCCTAGTGTATGCCCCATAGACAAGCCTGAACCTTAAAAGTAACCTTTGATTGCTTCCAAAGCAATAAACCATAGATGATGTGCTTCCTTAGAACACACACCAGCCTTGCAAAGTAGGACAGTAGGACCTTTTAACTTACAGAGGCAACTATTACCTTTCTTTCATCCACACTGGATTTAGATATAGTCCTGCTGTAGCAAAAGATTAGTCCTCTGTTGAAGAATTATATTTGTTTTATTAAGAAAATAAAATTGATTCATTAGCATACAGTTGTAGCTTTAAAGCATAAGCATTGAGCATATCCATCTGTTACAATGTTTAAATAAACTAACAATTTCTAGTTAAAGTAAAAACAGCTAGGTAGGTAATCATCTTTGCTCTATGCCCCTACATGCTGGCATCTAGAAGCTGGGCTATTCCCCCCCTTCTTCTTTCTAAAGAAAAACAAGCTTCTGTGTTTCACATTCCACAGCATTCACCGAACCTTTTTTCACATACACAAACCCTCTCATTTTACATATTTTTAGGACCTCCTTCCTAATTACTCTTTCAAGCTGTCAACCAATTAAGTCCAAGTAGGCGTAATTCAGAACACTCCGATCACCGCCCAAAATTCTCATGATCCACGCTCCAGGTGTCTTATCTTCTCCAAGTTATTTATTTATTAGATTTATATACTGCCCATCTAGAACGTGTCTACTCTGGGCGGTTTACATATAACATAAAAATAAACTGAGGTAAAATCCAAATTAGTGGTTTTTGTTGCGTTTCCTTTTCCTGGACTGTCCGACCTTGTGAATTCGGCAAACAACTCTGCACAACAAGCTCCTGAAAAACATCTCTTTTAAATTCATCTTACAGAGAACCTAACAGACTCCATTTGGGTATAACTACAATTCCCAGTTTCCTTCCATTTCCTTACAATACCCATTTGCAAAATTCTTTTTAAGGTAGCAAATATTTTGTATACTCATTTGTTGTTCTTTGTTTTGTAATCTTATAATATGAAATTGCTCTCTCGAGATACTTCTAATGTGTGTTTTAATTTGTGATTTCAGCTGTGTGTTTTATGTGGGCTGTTGGCCTCCCTGACTTATTAGAGGAAAGGGTGAGTTATTAGCCTGATATTCTTCGTAATATCCAGTGTGGTATAGTACAGCCATTCTCAATGGAGCCCATATGGCCCCCTGGGGGACCCTGGCACATTTGAAGGGGGCTATAGACTGGAAACATTTCTTCACACACCACCTTCTACGGTTCATGGTGTGACTTATATATTCCTGACTCAGCCGGTATTTCTTTCATATTGTGTTTATGGCTGTGGCCTGGGTTCAAATCCCTACTTGGCCATGGAAGCTCACTGGGATTGCAGAACTAGTAAAACCACCCCTTAAATATCTCACTTACCTTGAAAATCCTCTTAGGGTCACTATACGTCAGTTCCAACCTGACAGCACATAACCCAGCCTAACCTGACCTAACCTGAAATAACCCAACCTACCTCCACTGTGTTGCCATGCTAGCAGTAAGATCTGGAGGGTTGTATATTAACCTCCCATAATAAAGCTCAGAATAAAAAATAAAAAAAAGTAACTTATATGAGTTTTGCTCTTGGAACAGTCCATTTTGTTAATCCAGTAGGCTATTTCAAAGAGGTGAAATGCAAACATACACCTTCATTAGTAGGCTTAGCTATACAATCTGAACATTATAGCCCATTTGTTTTGATCAGATAGAACAGTTACTAGAGCATAGTAAATTTGTATGCTGTCTAATTGTACAGAACGACTTTGTAAGCATATTGAGCCTTAAAATTCTGAAATAGATAGCTTTTGTTTCTTGTACTCCCTATACCAAGGGAAACATTCCAGCTATACATCACTGAGAGCTGTGACCTATATTTCTATGTGCGGCAGTTCAGCTGAAACACCTGAGGTCTGCTTTCTGAGATTTGATGCGGAAATAAGGCTTTTTGAGCAACCACAATTGGCTACATTTTACAGGACATTTGCCCTGTATACCTCCATGTTACTATTAGTACTGAAGCTGGCTGTACTGCTAGGGAAACTGAGGTGGCTACTTTAAGCAGCTGATGCTGTAGGGCAAGGAATGATAGTGAGAAGGCAGAGCCACATGGCCTGCCCCACACCCCTGAAGTAGCTTCAGCCCTTTGGGCATGGGAAAGATTGACTTTTGTAAGGTTGTCATTGGGGAGGGTAAACATCTTGTCTTTCATATCAGGAGGGAAGATTTCCTGGACTGTCTTGCTTACAACTTTGAATTAAATCTATGAGTAGACAGCCCTCTTCGCTACATGTGCATTAAAGAAATAAGAGTGTAGTCATTTGCAACCTAGTTCTTAAGATTTACAGAGAGATTGTTATATACATCCCAGCAGGGGAGAAATGTGAACAGTAGTTGAAATGCAAAACATCTAGCATACTGAATGGTCTTAATAGTTGTTGTTAAAGGTTGTATAACTGTATACCAAGATCAACGTTCCCTTTAATTTTCCACCAGTGCTGGGTGGGGGCCCTGCCCCGTGCACATGGGGTTCCAGCCACGACTGGGACCAAATGGGCAGCCGCACTTGCTGTGAGTGCACAGCACTGATGCAGTGCTGCAGGGCCTCACATTCATGCAGCTTAGAGGGAATGCTGACCAAGACTACACTCCATGCATTGGAAGAACAGGTTCCATGTAGGTTGATGCCACATAGAACATGCCAGCCTTTAAGGTGTCACAAGTCTCTTTGCCCCCCCCCCCCCGGGTATGCTAAATAGGCAAATATTGAATTTGTTTCAATCATGCCAGCTTTGTGAGACTTTGGACATGTTCATTCTTAAAATTTCATATTTGTACATTATTCAGCTGATAGCTGCTACTATATCTGCCCTTGGCTCCAGATCAAGATGGAGAATATCAGATATGATCTGGCATTGCAGTTAGGTCCCATATTCCCAATCCTATAAGACAGGGGTTCCCAAAGTGTGCACTGTGGCCTCATTAGGTTCTATATCGCCCTCTGTAGAGCCTAATGTGCAGAGTAACTTAGACCTCTCAGAAAGCCCCGTGACTCCCATATAGCACCAGGGCACCTTCCTTTTTCAAAATCAAACTAGGCCAGAGCAAGGCCATGGAGCATCCAAGCTATTAGTATTTTATTTACAACCTCACATGTTATCTGTAGTCTGAGTGAGTGATGGGGACTTTCCTGGGCTGGGGTAATTGTCTATCCAGCAATAACCAATAATTCCTTCCAGCTTTTAAATTCAAATAGATCACTATTTCTCTGCTGAGTGTTCTGTTATCAGTTGATGGCACTTGTTTGTTGCTGTTGGTCAGCTCACTTGGTTGCTAATATGTGCGAAGGAAAGAAAGCAGTAAGTTGTAATTTTCAAGCAATTGTAAGTAAAGAAACACACTTTATTCTTTCACCTACAAATGTGTCCGTGTAAATTATTAAGACATTAAGTGCCAGTTAATGAGAAAGGGGTGGACTCTGGGGAACTTGAAGTTATTCTCCTCTTCAGGTCACTGTACATCTAATGTGCAGCAAAAGGAGAAGTTTATCAGAAATTTAAAACTCTGCAACAGAAACTAAGCCCTTTTCCAGGTGAGTAAAATGTAGGTGTGTCTGAAAGTGAATTTTAAGTGTGGATCCGTAGGCTGGAGTTCCTAGAATTTTATTTGGGAAATTCTTGGAGAATTTTGGGAGTTGTAGTCCAAAATATTCCAGCGGCATAACCTTAATATGTATCTTATTTTTGCATGTATAAAGACAATCAGGAAATATTTTAATAATATTATTTTAAAATACGCTATGTTTGAAATAAGTAGGGATTAATCCAGCCCAAGTAAGCATTGTGAAACCACCTCATACCAAATGAAGAGCTTTAAGATTTAATCAATGGAATGTAAACATGTTTTGCTTTGGCTAGGCTGTGCTTATTATGTTTTCTTTGTAACTCTGGTTGTGCTAATTGCCAATGTATTATATTCCTCTAGTGATTTAATTTGCTTATTTGATTTTGCTAATAAATACTTAATTTGTTAAATTGTGGTGGAAGCCTTAAATGAATAAATTGGGTTTTTTTACAAGAAATGCATGATAAATTTTAAAATACAAACCATTTTTATTAGTACCAATTGTGCTAATTATTAAATTATTTCAGTGTTGTGCCATTTTCTATAAATACAGGACAAGATTTTATGGGAGTTGTCAATCATAATGAAGAATTACAATTCTATTAGCATTTTTAAAGCTCTAAAATAAAAGACCAGATCAAAGCAAAGGTTTAACAAAATTTAAATTCCAAAGTTATGTTAATATATACATTTTCTTATATTAGGAGGAAAGCATTTTACAGGATTACAAATGTATTACTGAGCAGAGTGAGTTTCAATGATATTTGAGGGCAACCTTGTTTCATTCTTGTTTAACATGGAAGTTTGTTAATGAAACAGTAAGAAAAGTGATTGCAGTATTGCAAGATATTTGAGGGTCATTTGTGAAACCAAGTTGCCACTAAGACTTTGGGCCTATGTGGCAAGATGTTCTCATAGTGTCTCCTATAATATTGTCACAGAGTATTGTGTTCTCTGCCTCATATTGGCTTACACATTCTAATGAATTCTCTGGAGACAAAAATGATGGAGAGCCTGGCTCTTTGCAGCACGTATATTGCAGTCTTATCGGCTGGGGGTTATAGTTCTTCATTTTGTTTCTCCTGACAGCTTCTTCTGTCATGCACCCTGGGTTTCTTCTAGCCTGTCTCCGAGGTTTCTGCTTGCGAGCACTGATGAAAATGGAACTTACTTACTCCATACACGCACGATTCATTATTTGAAAGTGTATGCTGCCATGCACTTCCCTTTACTCCTGAGATGGAGAGTAAGATGCATCTGGAAGCAACACAAGGATTCTACAAGATTTATTAGCTGAAATCCTGTTGTGCTACTACACAAAAGGAGTAACTTTGGGAAGTAAATTGGCTCAAGTTAAGAAGTCTCTGTAGACACAGTCTGTTGCATACTGAGTCATGCGACTCAGCATGCAATGGACTGTGTATACAGAGAATTCTTAACTTGAGGCAATTCCTCTCCAAAGGTTGTTCCTTTGGAGGAAGATTTCAGCCATGTTGTGATAATATATAACCTTTGCTTTCCCCTCTAAAACTGTGTAGCTTGCAACTTAGTATCCAGACTCTCAGATTGCTGTTATGAGGATATATAATTGATCCATTTGTGATCAATGAGAATAAGTTATTGTAACTTTCCTGATATTGTAGTCACCTGAAAAGATACCAACATATTTTTTTTTAAAAATGAAATTGATTCTTAGGGCAGAAATCTTAATTGATTCTAATAAACCACTATTGACAACTGTCTTCTGCTGAGATCTGTAACAACAGCTAGAAATCACTTTGGACCTTTCTAGGTGTACAATTATTTGATTCACTGTCAATTCAAAAGTAAGACCCAATGAAATCAATGGGGCTTTCTCACAAGTATGAGTACACAGGACTGAAGCCATAATCTCTTCAGTGGCTCTTGCATAGGCCATCATATCCTTGAACTTGAGCTTCTAATAAAAGTGGGACTTTCCTTGCTATATGTTTAAAGTCTGTGCAGAATGAAGAACCAAACTGCAACAATTTGCCTTTAGTAATGTTTGGATTCCAAAAACCCAGTGCACTAAATAAAAGAAGTTAGTGTGCTTATTTAAAATTTTCTCCAGAGAAGGAAGGAAAAAAGGCAAGCAGAGGAAACATGCCTGTGGCACACATTAGCATTAAAGTTAGTTTTTGAATGGTCTGGATCAAGTGGCTAAGATCATGAATTCTCTAGTATAAATGATTTGTATGAAGGGATGGAAGGGATGGAAGGGATGCTAATCAAATTTGAAGATGATGCCAAACTGGCAGAGGTAGCTTATATGTACTTCAGAAGACAGAACTGGAATTCACAATGAACTAAACAGGTTGGGGAACTGGGTCAAGACAAATTTGAATTTCAAACTGGGTTTCAGCAGAGAAAAATATACAGTTCTGCATTTAGGCAGGAAAAAAACAGGTACACAGGTATCAGATGGGTGACAGTAATACCTAGGATCTAGGGTTCTTAGTAGACATGAGTCAGTAGCATGATGTGGTGGCAAAAAAGAGCATGCAGTTGTAGGTTCCATCAACAGAACTATAGTGTCCAGATCAAGCAAAGTAATTGTAGGATTCTATACTGCTTTGTTGAGATGTCACCTGAAATGCCCAGTTCTGGATATCAACAAGCTGGAAGAGGATGGTAGAAAGTCTGGAAACCAGGTCTCATGATGAATGAGTGAGACTGCTGGGTAGGTTTAACCTGGAGAAGAGAAGACTGAGAAGCAATATTTGAAGGGCTGTCATGTGGAAAATGGAGTAAGCTTGTTTCCTGTAGCTCCAGAGGTTAGGACTGAAGATAATGGATTCAAATAATGGGAAAGGAAATTTTGTCTAAAAAATAAGGAAGAACTTCTTGAGTGTGTGTGTGTGTGTGTGTGTGTGTGTGTGTGTGTGTGTGTGATTCTGACAAGTCAAAAGAATCGGAAAAGGAGACCAGGGATTCAATTTAGGGAAGAATGTCTAGGGCTCTGAAGGGCAAACTGAAAAGGAAAGCATTAATGTGTTTTGGAATGAGGTTAGCTGCTGCTTTCAAAGATTTGTGTATGCATGTGTACACATATGCCTATGGGAAGAGCCAGGCTGTCTGATCACATTATAGTGGCAATTTCTGAGTCATGGCTTTAGTTAATATACTCACAGAAAACTGTGTTGAGATGCTTTATTCTGGCCTGGTTTGGTTCTTGGCCACCAAAAAATAAAAATTGATCTAATTATAAAATCTCTATACATTTTGTCAATGAAATGAGCCAGGGCTTCTTTGTGATAAAAGCCTGTTGCATAATTAATACTACTGTTCATTTCAGCACATATGCATACATGACTGTACATATATACCCATGTACACAGGTACACACACACAAACACACACACACAGAGTTCAACCCTCTTTCAGTCCTGCAGTTCCATGCTAAGGAAAAACAATACGTGAAAGCAACAACCACCCTCTTTGGTAAAATCAGGCTTCAAATGTTAGGGGACCACTAGCTACGAGCATTCTGTCTGGTGAGGCCTCCTCCATGTCAGTGGGGCCCAGTTAACTTGCCTCATAACAGGAAACAGAAACAGGAAACAGGAAGAACAAGAAACAGAAGTAAATGTTGCCATCAGTGCTAGGTGGCTTAACACTACCATTTGAAATTTCCCATCAGCGTATTGTGAGAAATGGAAAAGAGTAGCTCGAAGCCACCCAGGTGGAAATCAACACAGTGTTGAGCGGCTGCACAAAAAGATCAAGGCAGGATATAGTCTTCAGGGATTTTCTCAGCTTTTCCAGCTGGGTAATAAAAAAGGTGGTGAATGAACAATAGTGAAAAGAGATTGCTTGGTTTTGGAGGCCATGGTGATTTTTCAGTTTGAAGATTTGCCATTAGAAACATATCAGGGGTGAACAGCATAGGCTGGGGAGTTGTACCAAGGGGGTCTCTGACAGCCCATTCCAGTGCTTGTCTGCCTAGGAGGAATCCACTGACTCTAATGGGACTTATTACCAGGTGAACATGCACAGAATTCCAGTCCCCATTAGAGCATTGTGAACATACCTGGACAGGAAAGATCTGAGTCCAACACTTCCTCAACTTGAAAGTTCACTGGGATGCGTTCTCTCCCTCTCTCTTTTTAACAGTTCAGTTGTTACAGATGAATAGAAGTGGTTTACCTTCCTCTTCTTTTGTGGGTACTTTGCATCCTACCCCAGGCTACACAGCCTGACTCTTCTCCTAGGAAGCATCCTGGGGAATCAGCCAGATACCTAACTCACTGAGCTAGTCAGCCACCAAGAGAGAAACTAGTGGGCAGGGAGAGGAGTTGTCTTGTGCACTGTGGTTCTTATTTGCATTTGGATTCTAGTGCTGTTGGTTAAAAACTTCCATTGATGCAACATGGCATGTACTAACGCTAATATCTAACAATCATCCATCCTTGCCTTGTCACTGCATCAGTCACATTATTTTCTGAAGTCAAATGTTTCCAGTTTCTGCTCACCATCCATCACTAGGCTACCAGGCTTCCAAAAGTCTCTGATGCTTCACCTGCCAGAATATTTTTGTAGAAATTCATCAAATGCCTGCCAGTAGGTATAAGTGTGTTCCTTCACTGACATGTCATTGGTTGTGGGCTTTATGAGACTCATCAAAACAATATCCATATGCTGCCCAGTGCTGCTGCTTTCCCTAACTTTGTCATATAAATTGAAGACTTCAGCAACAGAATCAAGATAAGTGCTGAGTATGATTCATACTCTGGTAGGAGTGTGGGAATTTGAACTGTGTTCTCTTTGAGGTTTCTGACATATTTTTGGCTGCTCTCATGGCTCTTCTCTCTGCCCACTCCTGAAAGAACCTTAATTAGCAACCTCCTTTCTCATGTGGGCACTAAAAGTTGGATATCTTATGGCCAACTCTGATGGAGGAAGCAATCAAAATATAATTAGTTTGCAATGTAATCAAGGGCATGTCTACTCAAATGACCCAAATGGCTTGGGTCCAAGCTATCTCAAGGACCGCATCTCCCTTTATAAGCCTGCTTGGGTGTAAGATCATCAGGAGAAGCCTTTCTCTCAGTCTCACTACTGTCATCGGTGTATTTGATGGGGACAAAGAAGAGGGCCTCTGTTAGTGCTCCCAGACTTTGGAACTCCCTCCTACAAGAGACCAGGCAAGACCCATATTTGCTGTCCTTCCACAAGCAGATGAAAGACTTTTCTCTTCAGGCAAGCTTTCCATCAGTGACTGGCTGCCTGAGTGGAGTGTTAAACAGATAGTTGTTTATTACAGCTCTTGAAATTGTTCTTGTTTGCCATGTTGTAGTGTGTTATTTGACCTTTCTACTATTTGCATACTTACTGTTTTCAGCTTTAAATATTGTATTTTGATGATGTAAGCCACCTTGGGTCCTTTTTAAGGAGAAAGGCAGGGTAAACATATTTTAAATAAATAAAATAAACCTCAGAGGGTTCAGAGGGGCTTAAAAACAGAGCACACAGTTCAACTGTTTATTTAGTTTGTCTGGCAGATATGAACCTGTTTTTTTTCTTCCCAGGGATCAATTGTTTCATGTGGACTGCAGTTCTCTTTATATACTAAAACTTGCATGGTGTAGTAGTGGAGATGTAAAGTTTTCTAATTCTAGTGTTTCAGAATTAGGAAGGAAGGAAGGAAGGAAGGAAGGAAGGAAGGAAGGAAGGAAGGAAGGAAGGAAGGAAGGAAGGAAGGAAGGAAGGAAGGAAATGTTTACTGATTTTATATGTTAAGTGTGGGGTGGGAAGTAAAAATAGGAATCCTCCATGACCAGTCAAAACAACATTCCATAAGCCATTTCTGATAGGAGGGGCAGATCAAACAAAAAGCTATAACTTTTGAATGGGTTCTTTAATAAGGACCTTATGTGGCAGGGTAGTTGTACACAGTATGAGGTTGCTCTGTGCCACATCTGGAGAATGTTGACAAGTGCTTTTAAAGATATGACTTCTGATTTAAAAAAAACAACAACATTCCCACAATCAACACTTAAGCTACCTTTTGTTGTTGGCTCATAGAGAGTATGGTGGTTGTTTTTCAAATACCAACCACTGCTTCCTCAAAAAGAAATGATTCCTGCTACAAGCTTTTTGTTTAATTTGAACTTGATGTGTCCTGTTGTTTAGTAGATATGGGACCTTAAAGATGCTTATCTCGCATAGGAAATTTTTCATAACATCTGGCTGCACAAGCTCATTGCAGTATTCCATAGAATGAATATTCCATAGAGTATTCCATAGATACTCATAGAGTACTTCAGGAAACTAATGAATCCTATTGAGGTGGATTGGGCTTATATCTAGATGAGATACAAGCCCACCTCAGCCTTGCCAGAGGCATAAGTGTCTTAGAAGAAATACACACTGAGAGAGACACACAGAGAGAGACACACACACAGACACACACACACAGAGTAGCCATGGGGTGGGGAGAGGGGAAAAAGAGAGAGAGAGAGAGAAGCTACAGGGAGGCAAAAAGGAGAGTGTGCGCACACACACACACGCGCGCGCGCGCGCACACACACACACACACACACACACACACACACACAGAGGAGAGTCATGGTGTGGGGGAGAGGAAACAAATATTCATGATTCATTCAAGGCTAGTGACAGTTTGATTGAGGCATTTAGAAGAAGGGCATAAACAATGCTCAGCGGTTTCTCATCCTACTTCTACAGTCTTGTAGAAGTAGATCTGTGGAGCTTTTTGCTCACAGAGGAATTTCTAATCAGCTTGACCCAGAATTCAATTTCTAAAGATTTACAGGAAAATTATAAACCTATTGATACCAGCTGTATCCATGAAATGACAGGAAATGTAGAAAGGTAAAATGTTGTCAAATCAGTTTGTGAATCTAGCTTAAAAAAATGGAGGACAATGCACCACTTTGCCTTACCAGAATACTTTTCCACTTGTAAATTTGGGAACACAGTTTTTGCCAGTCCTTCATATCTGTCCTAGCCCTCTATGCCATGTTCCATATTATTCCAGAATAACTTCCAATTCTCAGTAATAGGTGAAGGGTTCGGAAGGGGGCTTAAATGAATAAGGTGGATCAAGCAAAACTGAATGCCCCAGTTGGCATGAAATTGTTTCCACGATCCATAGCGTGAATCAGTCATCCACAGTGAATATGAGTACAGGTGTCTACTGTGAAATGTCAGACTTGAGGGCTATGCTGACTAATTCAAATTGTCCATAAAATGTTTCAACATATTAAAGATATTAGGCAATTAATCTTTAATTATGACGTTTTAATAGGGATCATGGCTTCCTTAGATTATTGAACTTTACAACTACTTTTATGATTGACAGAGAACCAAATAGCCCAATTCAGTCTCAAGATAAAGAAGAGGATTTGTCTTTTACATCTTTTTGTTTGTTGATTTAATATTACTCAGTGAGGAGGATATCTCAGATTCATTGTATCTTGGGTGAGGAAAGCATTATAAAACATAATCAGATTTCTCCCAAGACATGTCATAAAAGAGCAACGAATGATGCCTTTCTTCACAGAAATTTGGAAACACAGAGAAGCCTTGGTCCAGATGTTCTATTAAAATCTGTAAGTGAGATGCAAATGTCCCCTTGGGAAGGAGTATTTATTGAAAATATCATACAGGTAAATAGATCCAGTGGGCACATTATTCTAAGCATGAATTTAATCAACAGCCTAATGTAAGAAAACTCAGAGAGTATGGGAAAGTGCAGTTTGTCCCAAATTAAATACATTATTTGATATCAGTAGGTGGAAAATGTCCCAGTAAGCCTCTAAGAACAATAAGGAGAGATTATTCTTATAAAAAATTTAGAAAAATAAGGAGTATTTACTGCCACTGAAAACTACCATTAAAATCCATGAAATCAGAGTTAATGATGGAAAGCAGGCCTTAGAAGCATATGAATCAAGGGATTCTCATATGCTGGGAAAGGACTGAATCATTAATGGTTCATAAGACAAATAATTGCCACCCTAGATTCTCCAAAATTGTACTACAGCTTTAAGATCTTCACAGGAGGCCTTTCTCTTGATCCCAGAATCCCTTACAGGCACACTTCATGTGGACATAAAAGATGGTCTTTTTAGTGGCCACTCCCAGGCTATGGAACTCTCGGCCACAGGGGCCGGCCTCCTCTTTTCTATCCTACTGTTGACAGGCAAAGACTTTTCAGGCAGGCTTGTAATATGTAAACTGCGGCAAGTGAAAAGTTTTTAAGAGGAGAATTGTTCTTTTATTATTTCAAAATGCATTGTAAACTTGTTTTTGCAAGTTTTAGCTCATGCTTTTTAATAATTTATAGGTTTAATTCTTTTTAATAATGCAATTTTATATTTGCAATTGTTATAATATTTATGGTTTTATACCTTTCATAATCTGCCTTGAGTCCCTCTACAGGGAGAAAAGCAGGGTTAAAACAAAACAAAACAAAATAATAAAAATTAGAACATCCAGATGTGATGCTTTCCCATTTTTTTTAAAAAAAACTATATGGCACATGGTATTTGTTTTTATGAAAACATTTTATGAATGTTTAATTCGGTTCCCCTCCTCCATCTTTATGAGAGAGAAAAAATTGACTTAGCATGATACCAGTCTAGCTATAAGCACTATTCAAGTTATTTTATCTAGTACATGCTTAGCTGGAATTTCCCTCTCTGTCACCATTTTGTCCATATGTCTGGACAATGCCATGTCTGTAGAGAAAAGCTCCCTGCTCACATTTAGGCATTTCCTGGGCTCTTGCTCAGGAAAATCCTACAAACAGGTGGGAACCTCTCTTTTGTAGATCCTTTGTTCTCCATGTAGAGAAGTGATGGAAGGAAGGAGAGGGGCTGGGAGCTGAGTGTGTTGGGCAGAACTGTATAAATAAGGACCAAATAGGCCTAAGTGAGGGGATTTAATCTGGTCTAGAATACTTAGAATTCCTTTCCCCCCCCCCTGCAAGTTTATGCTTCTGTCATCAACACTTCTATGCCATCTGCGCATAAATTTGCCAGTTCTTTGCATAGAACAGGAGACAATTGGTATGATGGGGTTAGCACCTCACTGGGTCTTATCATTACCTCTTTAACAGTGATTTGATCTACAGTGTGTAGCAACAGGAATGTAGGGGAATCCTATTCCTTCTTCTGAAAGTGGTACGTTTATCTATCTCAGCCACTTTCCCATGTCTTGTATTTCTAGTCTTGGAACAGAAAACAGATGAAGAATGGCAATGGCTCACGGGACCAAAGTGAGCAAAGATATTTCACCAGAGCTATGCTAATTTTTATCCTATCTGGAAGCATCATAAGAGGTCTGCTCATCTTTGCAAGTGTCCCATATGGCACATCCAATTAGGAAGTTTTCAGATTTTGGTCTATGCTATGGAAATCTTAACTGTCCTGATCTACTAGTTTCCATTGACAGAGAGGAAATGACCCAGGTGGGAGAGTAAGGAAACAATGTAAGAAAAGAAGAGGTTCAGTACCCCGGACAGTAATAAAAGCCAACTTCTTAGCTTGGATTCATGACCCTGACTAGTAGTTCTACAGCTAAAGAAGAAGACAAGTGACTTCAGCTCTGGTCTGGAGTAAATGCCATGGTTATATAGACTGGCTAGGACAGTCCTTCTAAGATCCTCTGAATCCCTGTTCTGCACCTAGCCTTCTTAAGGGGTAGCGCTTTTCCTTTTCCTTTTCTTATTTTGGCAGAGACTAACGTCTTCTAGAAGGAGAACGGAGGGTCTGAGTAGTCAACGACTGGTTGAACAGAGCTCTCTAGGACCTCCGATCCAGTGGAAGAATCCACACAAACTCTTTGGGATTAGAAAACAGTAGGACTGCTCTAGTATTTTGATGCTATCACTGCTTCGGAAGAGGTTGATCTGACTGTTGTTGGTGTGAAGCCATGACAGTCACAAGCTTATTTCTGCACATCAAACCTTTTTTTGTCTTCTGGTCAGTTGCTAACCCTTGAAATTTGAGAATGCATATGAGTAGAATTGGTGAGAAAGCAAAGCAGCTGTTGTTAAGTAACCAATCTATTATTTATCATATTCATATACATATACATTCCTGCAAAAGGCAGCTTATTTATCATTCATACACACACACACACACACACACACACACACATGATAAATAAGCTGCCTTTTGCAGGAAGCCTCCAGAGGAAGAATATAAAACTAAAACTGCAAAGCAGTTAAAACAATGATACAAGTAGTACAAATAAAATATGAAAATCTAACAATTGGAATCAGCTAGCACAATGTGCATGGGGCACCCAGAACTAGCTCATTTATAAGCCAAGGTGAATGAGTAAGTCTTTAGGTCTTCTGTGAAGGCTTGAAATCAATGGTAGTTCTAAGTAAAACATCAACTGGAACATATCTCCACAGGTTGTGGGCAACTATTAAGACGTCTCTGTCATTTGTATCCACCCATTATTACCTTCTAAAATGTATCTTAGAGCATGGGATGGTTGGTAATGGTCTTTGTTCAATGAAGCAGTTGTTCCATGGTATCAGGGTAAGGCTCTGTATTTTCCAGATTTACTTCGCTTCTTCACAACTCCTGCCAGTAACTACTATATAAACTGCAATATGAGGCTTTTATAAACCCTATAAGGCCATGATATGCTAAACAAAATCAAATTTGATAATTTGTGTATATGTATACTAGGCCCTCATAGGACAAGAAGACACATGCATTTATCAACTCATTTTAGAGGCAATTAAATAGAATATGTTTTGTATTCACTGCCAAAGAACATTTTTAGAGGACATCATCTTCTCTCTCTCTATCCTTTCACTGCCTAAATTCAGAGGCTGAAACCATGTCTCTATGCCAGTTTCCACTAAGTATGACAAATGCCTCTAATTAAGCCAATTTAAAATAACAGCTTTATGGAAAACATATGTGAAACCAAAAGTGTTTCAAAATTAATTTTCTATTGCTCTTTTGTGCAAATGAGAGAGATTTAATCAATGCAAATGTGATTCAAGAAAATTAGGCTTTCTACATTGTGACAAAAATAAACAATATGGATGGGTAATAGAGGAATAGCATAAAATATTATACTATTAATTGCACTATCATAACTATTTGAACTACTATGCTTTGCAAGTCACAATAACTACAGCTGAATATGAAATTTAATATTGTGATTTTTCTGGTGTTACGGAAGAAGCAGTGGTCTTATAGGCCACTTCCAACTCCATTATTCTATGATTGTAATCTACCTGATCAATCACTTCCATATTGATATTTGCACCCTCTGTCATTTTTGAGGGGATTTCAATATTGAAAAAATCCTAAACTTTATCATAAAAGCTTGTGGGTAGACATCGCTTCTTTAATTTTAAAGGTACTTCACTCAATAATAACTTGTCATTTCTTGAAGTTTGAAGAAAGAAAGAAAGAAAGAAAGCTAATCAGATAATTTGTAGATCTATATCAATGAGAAGCAGAAATGAAACATAGTGTTGTTTAGTATTTGGCGTTTATGTCATGGGGTTCCTCAGGGCTCGATACTGTCCCCCATGCTGTTTAACATCTACATGGAACCGCTGGGAGAGGTCATCAGGAGGTTTGGGCTGAGGAGTCAGCAATATGCTGACAACACTTAGCTCTCCTTCTCATTTTCCACCAATCCAGGTGAGGCGGTTTCTGTGCTGAACATGTGTCTGGACCTGATAATGGACTGGATGAGGGTTAATAAATGGAAACTCAATCCAGACAAGGCGGAAGTGCTGTTAATGGGTGCTTCGCCGGACAGGCTAGAGGGCCATTTCCCTGCCCTGAATGGGGTTGCACTCCCCCTAAGGGACATGGTCCACAGCCTGGGGGTGCTCCTGGACCCCGGTCTAACTCTGGAAGCCCAGGTGGACTCGGTGGCCAGGGGCGCCTTCCTTCAGCTGCGGAAATTATACCAGCTACGGCCCTACCTGGACGAGCAGAGTCTCATGACAGTTACGCATGCACTGGTAACATCCTGTATAGATTACTGCAATGCGCTGTACGTGGGGCTGCCTTTGAAGACGGTCCGGTGATTGCAACTGGTTCAGAATTGAGCTGCATGGCTGGTGAGTGGTAGGACCGCTAGGGAACATCTCGGGCTGATTCTGTTTAAATTACATTGGCTACCAGTCACTGCCCAGGCCCAATTCAAAGTGCTTGTTTTGACATATAAAGCCCTAAATGGCTTGGGCCCTGGATACCTGAAGGACCGCCTCCTTCCATATGAACCTACCCGGCAATTAAGATCTAGCCAGGGGGCCCTCCTGAAAGAGCCATCCCTCAAGGAGGTAAGAGGGATGGCTTGTAGACAAAGGGCCTTTTCGGCAGCTGCCCCCAGACTATGGAACGCCATCCCTAGTGAGATTCATCTGGCGCCCACGCTGATGACATTTCGGCGCCAGGTCAAAACCTTCCTGTTCCAGAAGATTTTTAATTGAAATAATATCAACTGTGGGTCTTGATGGCAATTTTTTAGAGTACTGTATTTTTAATTGTATTTTAATTGTTTTATCTTTTTATCTTTTTATCACATTTAAATTGTTGTAAGCCGCCCAGAGACCTTTGGGTAGTGTGGGCGGCATATAAGTTAAATAAATAAATAAATACATTTGTAATGAAAATGAACGTAGCTCGTAGAGCAATACTAACAGGCTGAGGGAGGGGAGAATCTTTGGTGAATCAGCTAGAACCAGATCCTAAATCTTCTGGTGAGGGTAGAAAGTGGGAGGGCAGCTCTTCCTCAATTTTCCTCTTCCTCTTATTTCCCTGATGTCAATGGGAGGGAATTGACTGTAACAGCTCCAGGGCTAGCATAACTTAGGGTGGGAAGTACATCCATGGAATGAGGTGGCTTTGGACACTGTAAATCTATGCATTCCTTCCTGTGATGTGCCCTGTTTTGGGGGCCACCGTTTTCAGAGTACTGCAGGAGAGCAGCAGCAGCAGTTGCAGTTTCTGGTACTGCCACTTAACATCTGGACCTCTCTCTTTGCTGCTAGATCTTTCCTTCATCTTCAGAGGGGATGGCTCACTTAAATTTTAAAACAAACAAATAAAAAACACATATTGGTCAGAGTCCTACCGGTTTTCACAGAAGGTTACCATGGTTAATTGCAGCTAAATGATGTGCATCTCAGTTGCATACCTGTCATGCACCCAACAGTGCTACTTGTGTACCCCAGCACTTTTTCAATTAGCCACAAGTAGCCATGGCAGGTGATACAATCTTTCTGTGAACACCAACAGGATTCTGGTCGTAATCTGTAGACTTTGGCTCACTATATATGAAAGTGTTGGTGTTCTGTCATTCTTTAAATACCTGGAGATCTTCTGCAATGTAAATGTAAGGTAAGCATTTCTAATGAAAGAATGCAGATTATTTCATTCAAAAAATACACTTTTTAAAAAAAGGAAATTCCCATTTTTTGTAATAACTTTGTAATTTTGGTAGAACATTTCAAAGTTGAGGACAGTCTAGTCAAACAAAGCTTTAAACTCCTAATCATGTTGAACATGTACCCTCAAGTTGGTTTTGACTTATGGCACTCCCATAAAGGAAGTGGTTTCCCATTTCCTTCTTCTGGGGGTGGGGGCTCTGGAACTGTGCTACTTTCCCAAGGCTACACAGCCAGGCTATCCTCCCAGGAAGTGCAGTGAGGAACTGAACTCTCAATTGCTGACTCTACAGCCAACTCATTACATAACTTACATATAGATTTCTTCACTGTCAACATTAATTTTCTATACCTCACATCAATCATCAGTCAATGCAGCCAAGAAATCAGAAGAAGACTGAGACACAGAAGGGCAGCTGCGAAGAAAGTGGAAGATGGCTTCAAGTATAAGGATGTGTCACTGGAGACCAAGGAGAAGATCAGCTATATTATGATATTGCTCTATGATGTACAGATGTGGAAGCCAGACTGAAAAAAAAAAACACAATGGGATAAAAAGGCAATTCATTTGAAATGTGGGGTTGGGGAAATCTAGATTGACTGCCAGAGTGACAAATAAGTGACTGTTACATCAAAGCAAGCCTAAACTTCCCCTAGGGGAAAAAAATGACAAAACTGAGGCTATCATTCTTTGGGCACATCATGAAAAAATAATATTCATTAGAAATGACATTACTGCTGGAAAAGGTACACAACAGGAGAAAAGGAAGACTAAATAAGAGATGGGTAGAATCAATAAAAGCAAAGCGTGCTGCTTATATACCGCCCCATAGCGCTTCAAGCACTCTCTGGGCGGTTTACAAGTTAATTATGCAGGCTACACATTGCCCCCCCCCCAGCGAGCTGGGTACTCATTTTACCGACCTCGGAAGGATAGAAGGCTGAGTCAACCTTGAGCTGGCTACCTGGGATTGAACCCCAGGTCGTGAGCACAGTTTTGGCTGCAGTACAGCAGTTTAACCACTGCACAGCAATGAGTGTGCAAAACCAGAGCGGGACTATTAATGATAGAATGTATTGAAGGACACTGATTCATTGTGTTGCTATAAATCTGAAACAACTTGATGACACAGAATGACAAATTATCTGAAATGTGCTTGGGAGTTGAACAATGCCATTGGTGTCAGGGACATGGAGGACAGGAGGATTTTATTTCTGCCCACAGGAAAACTTCTAGTGATTACACAAAGCCCATTAGACAGTGGGGTTTGCACCACTGCAAAGAAGAAAAAAGGGAAGGAAGGAAGGAAAAACAAATCTTGGTACACTATTTCTGATCTAGCCAATCAAAGCCTGTTGGAGAGAAATACAGGCATTCATCCATAATCACATACACACTCAATACTACTAAACCACTTAGTAAACTAAGCTAGATAGGAAAGAAAATTCTAGAGCATGAATCCTAGCTAGCAGTGATGATGCAAGTCTTTTACTTTGCCTTTTACAAATGGTTGGTGCAGTGGCCGATGATGCAACTCTTGTTGCCCATTCTGCCGAAGACCTCCAACAACTTATGAATCATTTTAGCAAGGCCTGCCAAGATTTTGGATTAACAATCAGCCTGAAGAAAACACAAGTCATGGGCCAGGGTGTGGACTCACGTCCCTCTATTACCGTCTCTACACAAGAATTGGAGGTTGTTCATGATTTTGTGTACCTTGGCTCAACGATCTCCGACACTCTCTCTCTAGATGTCGAGCTGGATAAACTCATAGGCAAAGTAGCTACCATGTTCTCTAGACTCACAAAGAGAGTATGGCTTAACAAAAAGCTGATGGCATATACCAAGATCCAGGTCTATACAGCCTGTGTCCTGAGTACACTCCTGTACTGCAGTGAGTCCTGGACCCTTTGTGCACGGCAGGAGAGGAAGTTGAACATGTTCCATATGCGTTGTCTCTGACGCATTTTTGGCATCACCTGGCAGGACAAAGTTCCAAATAGTGCAGTCCTGGAACGAGCTGGAATTTTTAGCATGTATACATTACTGAAACAGCGACATCTACGTTGGCTTGGGCATGTTGTGAGAATGACTGACGGTTGGATTCCAAAAGATCTCCTGTATGGAGAATTAGTGCAGGGAAAGTGCCCCAGAGCTCCCTACAGCTGCGATACAAGGGTATGTGCAAGCGGGATCTGAAGGCCTTAGGAATGGACCTCAACAGATGGGAAACCTTGACATCTGAGCGTTCAGCCTGGAGGCAGGCGGTGCATCATGGCCTCTCGCATTTTGAAGAGACACTTGTCCAGCAGGCTGAGGGAAAGAGGCAGTCCCGAAAGCAGCAAAATTAGGGAGCTGGAGAGGGGACAGATTGTATTTGTCTTCAGTGTGGAAGGGATTGTCACTCTCGAATTGGCCTTCTCAGCCACACTAGACGCTGTTCCAAGACCTCTATTCAGAGCGCGTTACCATAGTATCTCAGACTGATGGATGCCTACAGTTGAAGTGGCTACAAGGGGGTATAAAGTATGCAGGGACCTCAGTTTGAGCTCCCTCTGGGTCCTTAGTAGCTGGAGTGCCCAGGAGAGATCTTGGGCTTTATTGGACGGTTCAGCTATCGCTTGTCTTCCTCTAGGGTGCCAGAAGCTTGAGCTTTTCAATTTCCATTTCCTCAGTTCAAATTACTGGGCATCTTTGGCTGAAAACATTTCAATCCCACAAATCCCAGATGGAACATGAAATATCTGTGGGGCTGTTACTTCACCCTGTAGGCAACATTAGTGCTCCAGCTTGTAGTCACTGGGGAAAATATCACTCTTGGTTATTCTGGGAACTCTTGTTCATAGAAGTACTATTTTACTTTTCTGTTCCTATTTTCTCTCTTTTGCATTTACTAGAAAATAGGCTGCTTCATTTTGTACCAATTAAGGTTTCTGAACTCCTTTTAAGGGCAAACACAGATAAAGTTCATCGCAGTGCTCAGTGCATGAAATTACAAAGCATGGGTTAAAGTGCACTCCAAGAAAAGACACAGCTGATATACCTAATGTACTTGGTACAATACACTTTCAGCCACAGCTCGTGACCTGCACTTCTGGGAGCAAAGCTCCATCCAGAAGCATTGCTCAAGCTGAAAATCCAGTGCTTTACAATAAAAGAAAACCTTTGAGGAATAGGCAAGTCATCTTCTCTAAGAAGATGTGGATTGAAGAAATCTTTCCAATACCTGGCGTATCTTGCTGTTTCATAGCCTTAATAGCAGTGAACTAGTGAGTTAACCGGATTTGTTGCCAAACAAAATCATGTCAATGACCATAGTCATCATATAACAGACCAGTCAACACAGCAGGTATCTGTGTCAGCAAAAAACATCATACTTGAGGATAAACTGCATTTTCAATATTTACTAGAAGCAGCTTCAGTATATTCCATCCAGGACTTCCAGTTCCTCTGAAAACAAGACAACATCCAGGGACTGTAGCTTTCATTTTCATATGACTCTGTGATAGGAGATGTGGCAGCTGTAATCATATTTTTCTTTTTCTTTCAGGGAAGGGTTGGAAGCTTTTCACACACATGCATTTCAACAAGGTATCAGGCAAAATCCAAAGAAACAAAACAAAACAGACAAAAACATGTAGCACCTTTATTTTTGGTCTATTTTTGTCTTGTCTTGTTTTGTTTCTTTGGATTTTTCCTGATATGCTTGCACAGACTAGCACGGCTACCTCTTCTAAAATTCTAACAAGGTAAAAACATAAGAAGAGTACTGATGGAATTCACCAGCCTTTTATCTAGTGTTTTTCCCACTGGCCAATCAGTTACATGTAAGAACCTTATAATCACAAAAGGCATTGAAGAACACTGAATCTGCTTATTTTTTTGTCAATCTTATAGGTTCTTCATTCCCCCTGTGGTTCCTGTGATCCTGAAAAGCTATTCCATTACAACTGACTTCCATATATTCCTGTCTGGACCTGTACTAGCCAATGAGGCAGGAGGGAAGCAGGACTGGAGTGCCCCCCAGCACACACAGAAGCTGAGGTCCTACTCAATACCAGCTGAGTGAAAAGCCCCTAGTAGGCATGGAGGCAGAAGCGAGGAATTTGGCTGGCATGGTGAACAATATTGGCATTATGTAGCAGTTTATGGGTGGGGAGCAAAACTGTGTTTGGCCACTTAATTGTCACCTATCTAGCAAGTCATCCTGCCTTGTGACAGCAAGGAATGACTTCTCAAGGAGGCCTGCCATGCCTCTATTCATGAGTGAGGAGAATGTAGAACTAATACAACAGATGCCATGGGAGCAGCATAGATCAAGATCCTAGCCACAGTTTCTAGCTGCTTTGGCAAGATCAGAGGCTGGATTTCAGTTGTGTGGTCTCCTAGAAAGACTGGAAAAACAATGCCCCCACCCCGAGATGTCATTGGCCAGCAACTCCCTTCAGCCCAAATAGCAAGGTTGATGATGATGGGAACTGGGGTCCAACAGCCTCTGGAGGGCCATAGTTTTCCCCATCCTTATCCTAGTAGCAAGAAGCCGACATAGCCTTCTCCTTACCTTCTTCTTACATGTATCTTTATGTTCTGCGCACATGGCTTCTGATTAAAAAAAAGAGAAGCAATATTTCAACCACCACTGTGACAGGAGAAAAAAAGGTAATTGACACAAGGTAGTTAGACAGACCTGCTGGCTAAATATTCAGTGAGTTAGGTAGGGGCTGGGAGTTCAATTCAGATTTATTTGAAAGTGCTAAACAATAATACTTGTTATTCAGAAAGACTTGGTTTCCAATTGGTTAAGACTGTTAACATGGCAATTCAGTGCAAAGGTCCATCATTATGTGATGAACTCAGAAGTCTTTTGAAAACAGTCACAAAACATGCTATTGAAGGTAAGGCATAAGAATGCTAATGGTCCGGATTCTGCTGGTGTGTTTTCCTTCTCGTGAGCTATACAAGATGTTGAGACTCCAAGAGAGATTGCACAGATAAACTCTCTGAGATTTTAAAGAGACAGAATCTCTGTCCTTGGATGACGTACAGAAGAACTAATTATAAAGGACTAAGTCCAGCTTTATGTGACAAAGCAGGAGCCTGTCTAGGTTTTGGTGGGAAAGAGATATGCCCTACTCAAGGAGATGGTTGTTCTGCGGACAATTTATGTTTCAAACACATATTGAAACATGCTCTGTATTTCAGAGGGAGTTTAAAAATTTAGCAATTGATTCAATTTATTTTGTATAGATCCACGCAAGGCCAATATACAGAAAACCAAAGCTTAATCATTTTTTCCGAGTTATTCACGAAATGGTTCTGTTAGCAAACACTTTAAATTGTATGTTGAGTTATATACTATGCATAGCTCATTATTCTAAATGAGCAATGGATGTTAATTATGTTGAAATTTATAATCATGAATAGAAGCCAAAGAGACAATGGTCTCTGCTTACACCTATGTTCGCAATAGTGAGCTATGGGCTGAAAGAAACTGCAGCACGATAATCCATTTCCTGTGTCTTGGCACACAAAAAGTTGCTGTGTGGTAAGAAAGAGAGCCTCTTTCTTGGCTATGACAGTGCTGTGGGATGATTTCAAAAGTGTGGGCCACTGATACAAAGCACTTTACCCTCCATGCAGAAAGGCAATCACAATTATCTAAGCCAAAACTTGAAAATGTTATTTTATTGGACTACAGCATGGCTGGAGAATTGTGGGAATTATGGTCTAGAAAAGGAATTTTTCCTAGCTCTGATCATTAATTAATTCTTCTGTGTCGGTACTTAATTCTTTATGTGGAATATTTGCTCGTTTGGCTAAATGCCCAGATTTCTTTGTATATTTTCTACCAACATTTTTCATATAACTTGGGGAAAGTGCAGATTTTAATATGTCTATATTTCCCAACATTGGAACATCCTTGATTGATGATGTGACAGAAATACAATATCTCAGAACTGTAAAAGAATGAGGTAAAAAAAAAAGGCACATTTAATAGTGGATTTATTTTGAAAAGGATTTACCTTGGTAATATAAGAATTTATTTATTTCATTTTGTCTTATTTATTTGTCTTATTTATAGGTTGTCTTTCTCCCAATAAGGTGACTCATTCTAGAGATTAGTTCTCTAAAAATGGAACTAATCTATAGAAAGCATTATTATGTTTTATCTAAATTGATACTTGTTGATCTGTAAGACATTCATTCAGGAGACAGAAACTATATTATGCTCAATGAACTAATTTCAGTGGCATCATTTTTTAGAGTTCATATAACTTTGATCATGTCTTAGTCATCCACTGGTGAGATTAGCCGGACAAACCTAAATGAACTTTAATCCAATTAAAATGTCACAGTTGCTTACATGTGTGCACTCTCTCTCTCTCTTTCTCTCTCTCTTTCCCTCTCTCACTGGTAACAGAAAAATAGTAAGTCACCCACCCACACATAGAGGAACTGAGAAAGAAGAATTCAAAACAGGTGGAGAATGAGAATGAATAGAAACTATGAGTAAATGCATGGCCTTTAATTTATGAAGATTACTTCTCTTTAAAAAAAATCTAGTGATTGTTAGATCTAGACATGGCTTTCTGCAAAAGGAAAGGTTTTTCATTTATGGCTGGCTATCTAATCCAACAGAGCCTTCTGCTGGAGGATGGTAGAGTCTTCTTTCCATTTGCCACTGTGTTCTATAACCTCATCCTTCTACAGACCCTAATATCAATTCCTGTGCTGATTTGAAAGATCCTCCACACCCCTGGAGTAACTTTTTCAGGGACAGGAACTGCAGGGGTAAAGAGGAACTGCAACAATTACTTTTTCCCATTCCTCCCACAAAACACCATATCAACTGAACGCCCAGAGTGGTCAGTTGATCAGATGGGCGGGATATAAATACAATAAATAAATAAATAAATAAATAAATAAATAAACAAACTCGGATAAATCCAGTCTGGATCCAGTACATGGAAGTTTGCATAACAGATTGGAGACATCACTAATCAACATTCACTGGAAAGGAAAGATAGCCTATATAAACCTCACTTCTGATCGAGATGTATCTCACCACTGACATTCTCACAAGTTTGATACACTTTGCTGATGTTGTTGATCCAATTTCTTGGAAATAATCATCAACAGATTTGACCATATTTGATAACCTGACAGTGGGAGTGATGGGGGTGTATTTACCCTGCAGATCACATCTAAGATTGGATCCATATATACAGTGAAAAAACTGTTCGCCATACCTAGTTTCAGTCTTTTGAGAAGAATTCCATGCAATAGATCCTTCTGAACTGTGAATATACTAGATCACAGTGAGCTCACTTCCTACAAAGATACTGGTTCTATCTGTCTGTAATACATTGTTGCCTGTCCTGATTATGGCAGTCATCTACTTTTGAAATACGGGTCAGGTGGTAAGACCAGGAAGCCATAAAGAGAAGATGGAAATATGTGACAGTTATGTAAAACTATGCCTAAAGAGGATAGATGAAAAGTCTTAAAATGAAGGGTCATCCAAAGAAGCTGTATGGTGAGAATTTCAGGACAGATAAAAGGAACAACTTCTTCAGATAGGAGATTATTCTATGAAATGAGACATAGTTTTCTGTGGAAACGGTGGGATTTGCTAGCATAAGCGATAGTGAAAAGGGCATCAACCTGAATTGCTTCAAAAGAAGATCATGGAGGACAGTCATGGAGTATTATCAATAGCTGTTAATTATGCTGCTTACAGATTACCTCTGGTATCAGATACTGCATGCCTCTATATCCCATTTGCAGGGAAAATGTATTATGAAGGTGCAGCTGCATTCCTGTGCAATTTATAGGCTTCCATAAAGCATCTGTTTGCCATATTATAATATGGATTCATTTGCCTATAATATGGATTAATATGGAGACATCAAATGGGAAATCCCAGGACCTGATGCATCAGGGTTTTCAAAATCATTTAATCACTTCTTACCCAAACACAAAGCAATCATCATGGCTGCTTATCTATGAACTTTAATTGGCCTGCAGTACATAAAGCTACAACTTATCATTTGGAAAGCTCTTGCTGAAAAGCCTACATCACACATGTTCAGTGTTCTCACAAATCGCTGTTTCCCCCAACTGAAAGGGATTTTTTTGAGGACCAATATTTCAGCCCCTAAAGCCTGAATTCTTTCCAAATGAAGACAAGCAAGTGGGGCCAACAATTCTCTTTCAATATAAGCAAGACTGGTCTTTTCAATTTATGTGAGCTATTCTAAATCTGAGGTAGTTTGGGGTCACCTATTTCTGAATGGTGGGAGAACAGTTTTAGTTCTAGAATCTCATAACTCAAAAATCCTTTGTCCAAACTTCCTCATATTTGGCATAGAGCAACATCTGACTACATACTACAACTATGCCAAATTTGATGCTGATCTGAAGTCCAGTTTCAATGTTATAATTTTTTGTTTGGACTGCTCCCATTTTTAGATTTGCCTTGTAGAATGTTGATTCATTCTGCTGCATAATATCACTGCATATTCATGCAGCAATAATGCTGGACTAGATGGTCTATTAATCTGACCCATGTGGACATTCTCGGGTTTTCTTGTGACACTGAGAAAACCAACCTTTGCAACAACATTTAACCTGAGGGCTGGTGAACAGTGGGGGAGATATGAGAAATAGAACTGTGATGCATATGTGGATGTGGTTATGTCATTATTATTATTATTATTATTATTATTATTATTATTATTATTATTATTATTATTATTATTATTATTATAGAAGTGGTATAAATCTTTTCTTACTTTTCTTCTCCATTGGCTGGGTAAAAAATAAGGATCATAGAACTGCCTTGAAATCCTTTGGCAAGTGCAGTAGGACTTTAAATCTTCATTTGTTCCTCTTTTGAGTTTCAGTCCAAAAATGTAAGATTTCCAGTGTCTTCTAGTTTCATGCATGGACAAACAGTAAAACTGAAATCATTAAACCACAAATAAGAAATACTGGAATAAAAAAATTTATAAAACAGCAAAAATGAAATCAATATATTAAAAGTATTAGAAACTTAATACACTGAAAGTGACAGCAAGGAAATGTAAATTGTAGCACCAGCAATAAAAACAGGGACAAACTGCCTACTAGAAAAGGAAGGTAATATCCAGGTGTCTGAAAACTGCTAATGGGGTTTCCAGGCTTTTTTGGACTATTAACTTTCAGAACCCCCTTGACAATAGCCGGTGTCTCTTTGAGCCTGGCATTGTGGTCCAAAAAGTACAATTTCCAAGTTCGGATTATAGCAAAACAAGAACAGTAACAACAGCAATCAACCAAATAGGGAAAAACTCTTTATTTTTAATTTGCTTTCTCATTCTGCAATTAGAAGAAAGCTAGGGATCTGAAATATGTATCACACTGTCGATAGAAGTGAAAAGCAAAGTATATCCAAAAAGACTCAATGATTTGTACTGATCTGTTGACATCCACCACTTTATAGTACATTATATTCCATTAACTTTATGAGCTTCTGCTCCTGTATAAAATGGCAATGAGACTATTATACATTCTTACCTGAAATGTAAACTCCGTTGACCTTTCCCTTACTCACCTTCCATTCATCTTAGTTGGGGTGGTGGTGGTGGGAATCCTGCAGTATTTCACCAAGAGAGAGAGAGACAGAGAAGATGGGCCAGCATTCATGCTACTCAGTTAATTCTGTCAAAGTAGGATGAGTGATTTGCAATTGCAGAATACTCCAAAATATTCTACGGCTGAAATTCTGTTGGCAGAGCTATGCTACCCAACCTGGATAATGTTGAAACTTGGGTGAGAACTGCCGCCGCTGGTTGTGGTGATTGGATTGAAATGAGCAGCAATAAGTTTCCAGCTTTAGATCATCCCTCCCCTTCCCCCATTCTGCACGTTTCCCAGAGATCTTCAGAACCTGTGGGAGATGATCAGAAAGTTTTAAATTGCCCCCAAACAGTTGCGTTTGATGACGTCATTCAAATTGCATGGCATAAATTACACAATAGGATTGCAGACTATATTGGCTTAAAATGGAAAGAAATAGTCCTCCAATATTAATACATTAATTAATTCTGTTTTTAGCAACAATATTAATAATATGGAATAGCTAATGTTTAAGATTCCTTATCTTCCTAGTTGAAGTCACAGCTAGACTTCATTTTGCAATAACATTTGAAGCATGAATGTTTCTCATTCCTTTATTCTCCATCTAAAGAGTGGCTATTTCCTTCTGCAATTCAACAGCAGCAATAAGTCACCCGAATATCTGCTCTTTTCTCCCCCTTCCATCACAAATGGGACAGGATGGCACGCTAAAGAATGTACATTTCTCTGGTTAGTTTAACTTTGCGAAGAACTATTGTCAGCCTATTGCTATCCCGCTTGGAAATAAATAAATTAAAAATTAAAAATAACCCCACTGCAGTAGCAGCACATGGCTATGAGTGGCAGCCAGCATGAAGGCAGGCAGGCACTGGATAAAGCTTCAAATGCAACAATTCTAAATGGATTACAACACGTGAAGATTGGTCTGCAAACATGCTGATAAATGACATGATTTAAAATCTCATGTGTAGTTTCCTGAAGTGGTTTAAGCACTACTTTATATCAGAGTGATAGTTTTCAAAGTGAACACACACAGCGATACAAAAACCACATGACTGTAAATTAATTTAAAATACACTGGAGATGAAATCAATACAAATCTGCAGTGTAACTGCACCCTCAGATTCAGTGGTTGACTATTGTTCCTTTGCTAGCATTGAAGTTAAGATAGATCTGTTAATCTGGTTGATCAGCTTCTGTACATGATGTTGTGTTGGAATAATTAATAATCATGCATGAAACCTAATACTGGATTTGTGGGAGGAGCGAGTTTTTCACAAACTAACATGACAATCTTTCCCCCCTAACTACTTAACAGAATTTCTTTTCCTGGGCTTGAGGCTTGTCCCTCCCCTCTTGCTAGTTTCTGCTTTTGGCAGAGTGTTATTACCCTTTCTTCTTCCCTGAGAGCAGATATGATTTCTCTCTGCTTCTGACTTTTTGTCATGTGAACTGAACCTCCCACAATGGTTGAGGTTGACATTCCTTTCTTTTATTATTCCTTACTCTACTAATTGTAACTAAAGAGTTAATTGTGAGTAAAAATAATTATTGTATTCTCGAAGGCTTTCATGGCCGGGATCCGATGGTTGTTGTAGGTTTTTCCGGCTGTTTGGCCATGTTCTTAAGGTTTTTCTTCCTAACGTTTCACCAGTCTCTGTGGCCGGAATCTTCAGAGGACAGGAGTCAGAACTCTGTCTGTGCTCACCAGACAAGAAACTACTGTGAGGACAGAATATGGAGAATATGGAGGAACAGAATGGTTTCCTATAGGCAAAGGTGTCAGACAAGGGTGCATTTTATCTCCCTATCTGTTCCATCTATATGCAGGACATATACAGAAAGTCAGACTAAACTCAGAAGAAGTAAAACATTGGCGGAAGAAACATCAATAATTTAAGATATTGACAATGAAGAAATTGAAATCGTTGAAGACTTGTTTATATGTTGGCTCAGTTATCAATCCTGATGGAGACTGCAGCCAATAAATCAGAAGAAGATTGAAACTCAGAAGGGCAACAATGAAGGAATTAGAAAAGATCATCAAGTGTAAGGATGTCTATTCCTGATCCTTATATATGGGTGTGAAGGCTGGACAGTGAAAAAGGCTAACAGAGGTGGGGGATGGATTCATTTGCTATGTGGTGCTGGAGGAGAGCTTTGTAATACCTGGACTGCCAGCAAGATGAACACTCTAGAGCACATCAAACCTGAACTATCTCTGGAGACAATCATGATGAGACTGAGGCTTTCCTACTTCGGGCACATCATGAGAAGGAAAAGACAATAATGCTGGGAAAGGTGGAAAGCAGCAGGAAAAGAAAAAGACCAAATATGGGATAGATTAACTCCAGAAGTGAAACCATGGCTTGAGTTTACAAGAGCTGAGCAGGGCTGTTGAGGACAGGACAGTATAGGGTTGCCATAAGTTGGCAACTTCACAGCATGTAACAACAAACACAGTATTTGCAGGAACTCGTGTTAATTTTGTATGACATGCTTAGAAATAGTTTAGATTTCAGGAACTTGTGGAAGGAAATGCCGAGAGTATGTAAAGGGAATCTATATGTCTGACCTTTCTATTACATTGTACAAATGTTTGCCTTTCTACTACAGTTTCACAGTGAATGATACAAAAAGAATGGAATGTGAGAAATTGCATATACATTTGCTAAGATGGCTTACACTGTTTATTCTTCCACTCTTATAAACAATGTAATGCCATACCTTTCTTTCCCACATCCTCTTCCTGTTTTTACCCATGCAATCTTTTTCTTTTCCTCCTTTGCCTGCTTTTACTATGCTGCTTTTGGAAAGAACCCAGTTAGCATTACCCTGCACAGCTCCAGATGTTTGCAATAACTGACTGAATGTCCATGGTAACAGGGTACTTTTCCACAGGAAATAGTTTACATCTGACACCAACCAGTTTCTCTTTCTTAGTGGGGGGAGAAGGCATTTGGTAGTTGGCAGTTATTCAGTAAACAAAAACAAACTAGTAGTGGGATGTTTAGAACAGGAGTGGGAAGAAGATTTGGATCCATAAGGAGGCTTCTGAGTAAACTGGACTAGGTTGCCAATGATTTATGACTCTCTATTATGTAACTACCACTCACAACAAAATAATTTTTCAGTCACCCAAAATTGTACCACTGAAACAAGTAAAATGTAAGTTTATATATGAGAATAGTATGCTTTGCCATTAAATAAATTAAAAACATAAAAAGAACAATGCTGGATTAGAAGATCTGGGGATAGACTATGTGCTACCAAAGACCTATATAGTCCAGCATTCTTTCCACAGAGTGGTCTGTTCTGGTAAAGCAAAGCAATGCAAAGTGTGCTGCTTATATACTGCCCCATAGTGCCTAGTGGGTGGTTTACAATTTTTTAATTATACAGGCTACACATTGCACACACACCCTCCCAAGCTTGGTACTCATTTTACCGACCTCTGAAAGATGGAAGGCTGAGTGAACCTCGAGCCAGCTGTCAGATCCATTGGTATCGAACACTGACTGTGAACTGAGTTTTGGCTGTAATACCACAGTTTCACCACTGTGCCATGGTAAAGGTAAAGGTTCCCCTTGACATTTAGTCCAGTCGTGTCCGACTCTAGGGTGCGGTGCTCATCCTCGTTTCCAAGCCGTAGAGCCAGCATTTGTCCGTAGACAGTTTCCGTGATCACGTGGCCAGCGCGACTAGACACGGAACGCCGTTACCTTCCCACCGTGGTGGTACCTATTTATCTACTCGCATTTGCATGCTTTCGAATTGCTAGGTTGGCAGGAGCTGGAACAAGCGACGGGAGCTCACTTCGTCGCGTGGATTCGATCTTACGACTGCTGGTCTTCTGACCTTGCAGCACAGAGGCTTCTGCGGTTTAACCCGCAGCGCCACCACATCCCTCTACTGTGCCATGAGGTGCACACAAAACAAAATTCTGTGCTGTGCTGTTCTGTACTCTGAATGCTTGAAGACTAAAGCTATGCTTGTTTTGGTATCCAGTTAGTTGATCATCATGCGCTAGTAGCAGAAATGTTCTGATCTTTTCTAGAAGAAATGTAGGTCCTGCAAGCTAAAAGTAGCCTTGCACTGACTAAAAGGATTGTCCTCCCATTAATGTCATATTAAAATTACTGTGCTCAAGTTCAAATGGAAAAAAGAAATTATCTTACACATTCCTACACATGTGTTTCAATAAATGGGAACTTTGCACAGATGTCACTCATTTTGAGGGAGCTTCTGTAGAGTTTCCCACTGCATTGATCAAAGAGCCATCCTGTTCAAACAAAAGTCAACCACCACAATAGCCCACAGGCATGGACATGAAAGCAATATTCTTCTTTTCATCTCTCTCCCCCCCCTTATCTATTAACCAATGACCAAAATCCTGTTGCTTAGCACAGCATATCACACTAGAGCAGGCTCACTGTATACATGTGGATTTGGTAAATCAACTCCTTTGACTCAAATGGGCCTACTCTAGCGTGATTTACAAGCAACAGAATATTGGCCAGTATTTAGCAGCAGAGTATACCTGAACATAATCTTTACATTTAAGTGCCATGTCTGGTAGGAAGCAGATGTCCGCGGGAACCATTTCTGCAATAGTGCAAGGGCTTGTTATATCAAATTAGTGCTTGAGCACTTGCAAGATTTTTTTTTTAAATCTCAAGGAATTAGACCAAAGTTTTGTACTTCTGATGCATGTGTGCTTATGTGCACAAAGGAAGGGCAGTGAAAGAGGGTAGCATCAACAACAGAAGGGGGGGTTGATCCAATCATGAATTGCAGCATTTTAAGGTATGCCGTGTAGATTCTCGATCCAATTCCATGAGGATGGTAACAGAAATCTAAGGACCATGGGAGGTTGCAACTCAACCCAGTTCCAAAACAGATAAAACAGATTTAGTTTTCCAGTGCAGTCCCATCTGAAGTCTGTAAAACCCGTTCCATGGGGGCCATTCAGAGCTTAGAAAAGTTCCTTTTTTGGACCATATTTCTTTGCTAGCTAGATGATTCTTGTAATCTGATAAAATAATTTTTCAGGTGCTAGTCCCATTCAACTCAATATTATTTTCTTTCAGCATACAAAATTCTTGAACGATACAATTCTACAATCAGTGACACTGAAGACTGAACCCACATCAGTAAGGAAGAATGTACCATCAACATTAAATAGAAAAGGAGATACAGCATAAAAAGTTATGAATTTGCTGCTTTTTAGAAGTACTAAAAGGAGATTCAGATTTTGCAAGGCTGAAATCCACAAATGTGATAGAATTATTTACACCATAAATAAAGTTGACCCCCTTCGTGATTGTTGTTATTAATTTTAAATTTAATTATTATTAATGCCGCATGACATAGCAACAACAGTAAGGCAAAACTGAAAAGGAAGTACAACTTTATCTGTAACAGCAAATATAAAGTTTGTCTTTTAAATATATAGATCTCATATTTTCATTTCTGACTATCACAGTCTTTATGGTAAGTCATGACACTCTGAGTTATCCAAACATATGTTTCAAGATCTGTCTGCCTCCCTGGGTCAGTTTTTCCAGTAGTGTTAAGTTCTAAACCTGTTGGTCCCAGTTTTTAATGGTAAGATTTTGACTGTTTTTCCAGTCATTTGCAATTTCTTGGTGTGCAGCAAGTAAAAAAGTTATCAGTTCTTTATGCAGTAATTATTTATCGTTGTCTAGGAATAATGTTAACATTCTTTCTTTACTGAACAGTTCAGTACGAGAACCATCCATCTGCAAATTTTAAATAATGAGGTAGTCTCTTGATATCTTCCCCAAATCAACCACCTGACAGGACTCTTGAAAGGCTGTTTTCAGTATAGAGAGGCAACAGATAAGATGATGACCAGAGTCCTCTTGTAGAGTTTTGCTGCTGCAGTGGGAATGATGTGACCGACTGTGGCAGATTGCCACTAAAGAGAGCTCCTTTTTGATTTTAGGGTATACACAACTTTTGCCTCATTGCACATGACCTGCACACACTCCAAAATTGAAAAAGGAACTTTAAAAGTTACAGTTTGCTGTTACTATCACTTTAGCCATGCCAGTGGAATTCTGAGAGAATATTCTGGCTGTAGTACATTAAAAAAGCTGTGATTCTGTACTCATTTATTTGAGTTTATATCCAATTACTCTCAGTGGGACTCACTTCTTAGCTGATCTATTGAAGACTGCATTCCAGATCACCCATTCCTATTTGTGTCTCTCTGTGTGTGGCCAAAGGCCAGAGTAAACTCTATAGTTATACATTGTTTAAGTTCATTTTGATTTCAAAACTAATGTCCTGCGCTCAGATTATTCATTATCATTGCTGTCAGATGTAGTATTGATTCTGCTTTGTTCAACTGGGAAGCTAGTGAAAAAATCATCCACTTGGTTACTATACAGTTTCAGTCATCCAGTTACTGATCAGTGCAAACTTAGCTTAGCTCATGACAGTTAATGAAACCACAGCTGTCAGTGGCTTGTTGTGCACAAGACATATTTAATGGGCATCCATTAGGCATGTTTATTTATATCTATTACACAATATTCCACAAACAGTTTATTAGGATGAGGTTTTTAGATCCATTCTGTTCTTCTAAGATCATCTGGATTGTGGCCATGTGGCCATCTGCAAATTCAGTTGTTGGAAGATTAGTGAAGCTTCTAATTGCACTTTTTGGTGATTAAATACTAAATACTAATCACCTGATTTTTAAATCTTATTTTTCAACAATTGCTTTTTTACGCACAAAACCCCCCACATTAAATGGCACATAATTTGCTACAGATTCATACATGCATCAAGACTTTTCCTTGACTGAACCTGCATTATAAAGATCAAAATGACAGTGGAATTTTGTGTGTTTATGCAGAAGGGTCGAATGACTAGATCAGCCATTCTCAACCTTTTTTTTTTTTTTGGCACAGCCATAAAAACAATATGAAAGAAATATAGGCCCAATCAGGATTGTATAAGGCTGTGGTCACACCAGTGAAACGTCCCCCTGTGGTTATGCGACTTGAATTGTGTTCCTGTCATGCTTTGAGGTCACATGATATTTATTCCAGGATGTGCATCTCAATGTGTTTTTGGGTTACCAAGTTTTTCCTTACAGTTCAATAAACACCTAGAGCTTCTTGTTGAGATCATGTGACAAATGTTAACTGATGCATCGACACAAATGCCAGAATTTTTTTAAAAAATTAAAAACATTTTAAAAGGACGTGCATGGTGACTGTAGTTCAAAAATGCTGCAAGAAAATTGTTCACACACAGAGCTATGCAACATATTTTTGAAAAGATCCACAACAAAAAAAGTAGAAGCTTCTTGCCTAGTGAGAAATGGTCTGCAGCTTAGCACACTTGCTGGATAGATGACACACTAATGGCCGTGCATCATGTGACTGCAAATTTTAACGCAAATTCAAAGAGAGAGTACTAGAAAACATTTTGTTAGTGTGACCGCGGCTTAAATTGCATAACAAACCATATAAGGTAGTGTGTGAAGAATTGTTTCCAGTTTTGGTCACCTTCAAAGGTGCTAGGTTCCTCCGGGGGCCCTGTGGCCCCCATTGAGAATGGCTAGACTAGATGATAATCTTTGCAGTGGCCTAAATACAACACCATGATTCCTCTCACTGTCCTACCCCTGCTTGCTACCTTATCCTATACCCTGTAAACATGGTTCAGTGGGCTGCAAAATCTTCTAGAGCAGTGGTTCTCAAACTGGGGTTCCCATATGTTCTTGGATTGCAGTTCCCAGAAGCCTTCACCACTTGCTGCGCTGGCCAGGATTTGTGGGAGTTGCAGTCCAAGAACATCTGGGGACCCAAGTTTGAGAAGCACTGCTCTAGAGCAGATTTTTGGGCAGAGGGAGCAAGGGAGTAGTGGGGCATGTCCCATTCTGCTGTTAACACAATGTTGTATTTAGGACATTTGGTGAGAGCAACTCTATTATTGACAGAACCATATTGTATGCTGGGCAAAATAGGAAAAAATAATGGCACACAGAAAGTTTGCTAACTTTGTTAAGCATTTAAGAACCAAGCTGTTCTTTTCTGAAATGTCTACAGTCTCTGGTCGAATACTAGTTAACACCATGAATATTGATAAAAACTTATTTTGATTAATAACATATGTTAATATTAATCATTCTTCAGAAATCAAAGTCTGTATTTTGGAAGTCTGCTCACTGCATCAGGCCAGGTGCAGCTTTATGGGTTACTTTATCCAAATAGATTAGTTTGGTAAAAAGTTCTGATGGAACTGAAGAATATTACCAAACTGTTTTATGAATATTCTTCAATTCAGTATTCTTCTTTGAATACTTTGGGCACATCTTGTTATTGCAAGTAATGGAAAAACAAGAAAAAAAGTTGAATGCTAACAAGTATTCTTTCTCTACTAATTTCTCTGACTGTCCACTTGAAGGCAGGAAATATTTCCCCATTATATTTTCCTACTGTTGCCCCACTGATATTTTATTGTTCAGCAAACAACCTCTTGTTTCTCATCCGGTTAGTAATAACCCAGTTCCCTAGAAGTTGGCAGGATGTTGGCAATCTGAACCTCTCTTTGAAATTACTCTGCTGGAATCCTTTCTCTTCTGTAGCTGTCAGTGAGCATTTCAGAGAGCTTCTGAAGAGTATCCCATTTAATGTTCCTTTGTTATACTGTATATTTAAAATGTCAAGAAAACATGATTTGTTCTTCTAGCATGGCAGTCATGCAGTTTTTACTATTTCTTTTTAAACAATCGCTTCTTTTTCTTCTTATCTCACTTTGCTTCACCGTCGACCTCAGTTATGGTTTCCTCCGAACATGCCGGCTGGCTTCCTTCCCACTGATGGCTTTTCCCTTTGATCCCTCTTTAACCGCAGGAAGTTCCTCGGAAAGTGCTATTTTTTAACAGCAGTTTTTACGTCAAAATGAGCCCCGCCCTCCCAGCCTCAAGATTTGATCTCCATTTCCACCCAGCCCATCATTTCATTTTAAAGATTTTGTCATTTCTCTCGCTCCGCCGGTCTCTCGCAAACGTGATCATCACAACATACCCAGCCATTCCCTGGCCTTGCGGTTGTATCACAAACAACTTCGCATCGGGGCGTCCTTTCTCATTGAGCAGAGGCGCAGAGGGGGGCATTCGAGAAGTTTGAATCCGTTTTGTCCCTGGCCATCCCCCCCCACTAAAAACCCCCTCCGATCTCCCGATCTGGCTGCCTCTTTCAGGAAAGGAGAAAGCCAGCGCCGACCCGGGATGCGGAAAGTCCCGTTTCTGCCTCTTCCCGGACCCATCAATAATAATAATAATAATAATAATAATAATAATAATAATAATAATAATAATAATAATAATAATAATAATAATAATAATAAAACCCGCCTCGTCTCCTGGCTTGGCTTCTTTCCCTCTAACCCCGAGAGCACTGGAGGAAGCTCGCCCGAGCGGTTCCGTCCGCAAGGGAGGCACCGAAACAGAGGCGATCGCGCGCCTCCGACAGCGCGTGCTCCTCCGAGCCGGGGACGCCGTGCCGGCTGTCAGCCAGCCAGCCGAGGAGCCGAGCCAAAAGGAGAAGAAAAAAAAAAAAGGGGGGGGTGGACGACGGACGGGGGAGAGCGGGAAGCGAGCCTTCTGGTGGAGGAATGCTCCCCCCTCCTCCTTCCGCCTCCCCTCAGCTTTTACGCACTTACACCTCTGCCCGGTCGCAGGCACCACAGCAAAGAAACACCCCGCCCGCTCTTCTTCCCAGACTCCGGAGGAACCCTCCGCCCGCCCGCCCTCTGGGAAGAGGGGCTTTTCTAAGAGAAGGAAATACTATTGTGAATAGCGTTACTGTTGCTTTGCTCAGGGCCGGCGGGAGTGACGGGAAGAGGAGACGCGGGAGACCGGCGCAGGAGCGGCTCGCCTCCTTCTCTCCCTCTCCCTCCCTCCCTCCTCTCCGCTTTTTCCCTCCTTCCAGCCCATCCGCCGCCCCTAAGGCGATCCGCGGGTCGTTCGGAGGATTAGGGCGGATTGCCCGGGGTTGAGGTGGAGGGATTTGAAGGCAGCCATGTGGCGGCGAGAGCCCTGAGGGAAGCCACGCGCGTGCCGCGGCCGGCGCCGCGCGCCCGCTGGCTGGCTGGCTCGCTGTGGGGGGGGGGGGGTTTGTCCGCCGCCGCCTCCTCCGCCTTCTGGCCGAGCTTCGGGCGAGCGAGCGAGCGAGTGGAGGGGTCCTGCATGCAGCCCGTGCCTGTGCGCCTGTGTGAGGGAGAGGAGGCAGGCAGGCGCAGGCGCAACGCCCGCCCGTCGGCTCGCCTGCCCGCAGCCCGGGCTCCCTCGCTCAGTGCAGTTGCTGAGGAGTTGATGGCAGCGCCAGCGCGCGCCCAGAGCAGAGCGCCACGGGGACCCGAGCCCAAGATGTGCAGCCCGGAGGACGGCGGCAGCAGCAGCAGCAGCAGCAGCGGCAGCAGCAGCGGCGGCGGCAGCTCCTCCGGCGGGCCGGCGAGGGACGGGGACGGGCGTCGTCGTCGCCCTTCGGTGCTCCGCCAGCAGCCAGAGCAGCTCCCCTAACCTGCCCGCCGGTCCTTTCCCCCCCACCCGGCGCTTCCCCCGAAGAATGTCCGCCAAGTCCAAGGGGACCACCACCTCCTCCTCCTCTGCCACCTCCTCGTCCGTCTCCTCTCCCGCCGAAGGAGTGCCGGCAGCCTCCAAAACCAAGGTGAAGGAACAGATCAAGATCATCGTGGACGATCTGGAATTAGTCCTGGGCGACCTGAAGGACGTGGCTAAGGAACTGAAAGAGGTGAGCGGCGGAGGAGGCGGAGGATGCGGAGGAAGCGGGGCGTGGGTGGCGGAGCGAGCGAGTGGGAGCAGCATCGCCGGCCGACGAACCCCAAGCAACCCACCGCTTCCTCACCTGGGCCGGGGAAGCGGCCGGGGAAGCGGAAGCTTGGGAGGGCGAGCCCCGTCCGCCTTCGCCGGGCAGCCCCGGCTCAACTCTTTGGCAACTCGAGAGAAGCGGCGGCGGCAGCTGGGGGCCGCGCGTGGCCAGACTTGTTACACTTTCGAGGCTCGCCTGGCCACGAGCGATCAACTAGTGGCTCCCTCTTTGGGAGCGAGCGAGCGAGGGAGGGAGGGAGGATGGCCCGAGCAGCCAGCCGCGCTTGCTTGCTTTCGCGCTCGCTCGCTGCCTCCCCCCCTTTTTTTTTTTTTGCTGGACTTGGACCGCTTCCCCGCTTGCTCGCTCGGCTCCCGCTTCCCATGTCTCTTGCGATCAAGCCTCCGGGGAGGATAGGAAGGCGGCGCAGGCTTTGGTTTTCCTCGGGGGATGACTAACAGCATCTTTCTCTCCCCCCACCCCACCCCACCCCACCCCACCCCACCCCGGGCTCCAAATTTCTTGCTCAGAGAGGGATGGATGTTTTTGGGACGAAGCAAGAAAGCAGAGGGGGGTGGGTGGGTTTGGAAACGCTCCCCTTTCCCGCCCACCCCTGAGTTTGGGTTGCGGAGGGAGGGAGGGAGGGAGGGAGGGAGGAGTTGCTTGGCTCTCCATCTCTTCCTCCGAAGGGCTGTGTGGGCATTTCTTTCTCGCTCTCTCCTGCCTCCCCTCCCCTCCCCTCCCCGCCGTCTTGGGATCCAGATTTAGCGTTTAGTCACTGCGTTTGCTAACTAAGGAGATGCTTCCTTCGCTGACAGCAGCGACGCAGCTCTCACGCCTTGGGTTCCTTTTCCGAGGGTGGTTATTTCTGTTCGTTCTGGCGCGGATGTTATTTTTAGGTGGTTGGCAAAAGAAGCGCGGGGAGAAGGTCGCCGATCGGAGCCTGTCAAACTCATTAAAGTTCCCGTCTTAAGCAAAAAAGGGGACCTTCCTGGAGGAGGAGGAGGAGGAGAGGGTGGGACCAGTCAGGCAGACCGGATCTGCGGGGTTTGTGCTGGATTTTGACTGGATCGGGGGCGGGGGGGGGAGAGCTCTCTGGATGCGAGGGATTTCTTAAATTCCACGTCGCCTTCTGTGCGTGACGACCGGCATGATCCCGTGATCTTTAAAACCAACACAACGAACGTGCACGAAAGGATCGCGGGACACAAGACGTAGTTCTTCCTCATTTTAGGGACTGCCTCAGCATATCAAGCTAAATAAAAGTATACTTTTAACATGCGGAAAGGGTGTGTGTACAAATATTCCTCTCCCAGTTTCCCCAGATTTCATGAAATACAATGGCTGGATGTGATCTTGATAGATGTTTAGGTTGTGGGGGATAGAGTTTTTCTTTTTCCCAATTGAGTTTTGCAAACTCTGATTTGTAGAAGACTTTTTAAAATTGGTCTTGTTTTGCTGTGATGGTTGAGGCTGTGACAAATGTGGGATTTTTAGAGCAATTGAAGCAGAAGAAACTGCTGAAATATGTTATTAGCAATTGCTATGGAGATTCAGTAGACTGGATTTTTTTTCATTCATTGAATTCTGCTTAAAAGGATGTGGAGAGACATTACCACTCTATTACATTGTTTTATGTTGCAACTTTAACATGCCTGAGTTGGCTGAAATTTGAATAACAAGAGTGATTTCAAATACTGTACTGTATAAGTCTACTGCAGATAGAAGCTGAGACTTTTTCTACAAAGGCTACAAGATAAATTACTTTTCTGGATTATGGTTCCCAGACTACTCCAACTGGCTGGGACATTCTGGTAGTTGTAATTTTAAAAAAAGTAACTTTTTCCATCTTTCTCTATTACCCTTGTTAGAAACTGAGCACTGCTCAGTTGGATGATCAATTTATGGGCTGTAAACGTGTTGGGATGTGGAATAGAGCAATTGTAAGTGGCAACAGATGCAAGTCATGTTTTGGAAATATAATTAGTAGAAACAGGTGGGATTTTCTTTTCCAGGATTGTATAACAGAATACATGTTGTATCTCTCATGTTTTTGTCTCATGTACATTTGAAGCATATTCTTAGTCAGTGGCAACTGTCATCTCCTATAGCTTAATTTATAGATGGGGAGGTTTTTTTTGGGATGGGTTGGGGGGAAAGCTACTGTGAAGCAGCAAAACACTATAATTCAATACCACTTACATATCCTTTTGAGAGTGTCCTTTGTGTGTCTGTGTTTTGGTGGCACAACTGGTGGACAGATGGTAGGATTAGACACTGAAAATCAAGTCCAAAGCATTCCTTCTAATCCTTTACATTACATTATACAATCCTCCCAGGCCATTTCCTAATTTCATAGAGGTTGAAAAAGATTTTTTTTTCCTTTAAGAAATTTTAGAACCAGTTTTTCATTTTCTGAAGAAATTTGCATAAAACATTCAGAAAGTATCTACCTTACAACTCAGTGTTCTTCTTTTAACACATTTTTTCTTGCAACATATGTCAATAGTGTGTTTGTTACCTGAATACATATATTCTTCAAATATTTAGGTACACCTGATGTTTTCAAATGAATGCTTAGAATAGCTTTCCCCCCACCTGATGTCTTGAACTGCAACTCTTACCAACCCCTGCTAAAATGGTAATTGATCATGGGAGTCACTGTCCAAATCGTATAGAGTGTACAAGGTGTAGAAGACTGCAGTAGAGTTAAGAGTATCATTTTGGCAATTTCAAATGTGCCACTATTTCTTTACAGTTTCTACCACTTCTACAGTAGCATCTATACTGTTTCTAACTCATCTGTGTGATCCATTCTATGTGTAGTCTCTGATAGTTCTCTCTGAAAATCAAGCCGGGTATTTATACATAAAATAGAATTTAAATTTTGTTAAAAATTCACCATGACTTCATTTTAAGGAATCAAGCATGGTAACACTGGCTGTGCCAGTGCCACTGATTTTTTTTTAAAAAATGTTATAGCTTTTGCTTTATGATGCCAGGACTAGATTGGCTGCAATTGTGGTGCTTTTCATGAGAGAAATGGAGATACACTGTAAAAGCCTTTCCAGGAAAATTACAGCTTGCAATCACAACTTTGTGCACCTAGGTTAGTCATGTTTAAAATACTTGTCACTGTGAAAGCATTGCTCATTAGTTCACAGTTCATGTGTTATCTTTAAATTGGAGCATAAGTTTTCTTTGAAATCTTAATGTGCTTGGCACATTAGAAAAAGTATTCTGCACAAATGTCCAGTTCCTTGTTAGCAACTTCTGCAACTTTCTTTGAAAATACTCTGACCTTGTGTTTGGTTTCAAAAAGAGGAACGTATGGTGGTGGTGAACACTGGGTTGGAGCCAGTGATGCTTCTCTTACACAGGAAGCATATGCCTTGCATCTGGATCCATCCACTGTAAATTTAAGAACTGCTATATCCTGCCAACCTAGCGGTTCGAAAGCATGCAAATGCAAGTAGATAAATAGGTACCACCATGGTGGGAAGTTAACGGTGTTCCGTGTCTAGTCGCGCTGGCCACGTGACCACGGAAACTGTCTACAGACAAAACACTGGCTCTATGGCTTGGAAATGGGGATGAGCACCGCACCCTAGAGTCGGACACGACTGGACTAAATGTCAAGGGGAACCTTTACCTATATCTGATGTGCATCATATTTATCATTAACTTTGAAAGATTTTGGAAAATTCCTTATAGTTTGAAAAAAGTGTACTGTAGCTAAAGTATGTTAAAGTGCTTATGAACTGCTTGATTAATAGTTTTTGCTAGTTCATTTTAATACCTAAGTTTTAATTATTGATGTAGTCATCTGTAAGCTAGCAAGTATACAGAAAATCTCATTGCATGCTAGGGACCTGGCCTTGTATTCATCTGGAAAATATTTGATCTGTTCTCCTTTTATAGTTAAAATAATGGAATAACATTTGGTCAAAACCAAGTAGGTATTCTTTCTTTTTAAAAGAAAGCTGGATATAAATTTGCTTTTAAGAATATGACTTTAAAGCAGCTTTGTGACTTTTCTCATTTAACTGTGCTGTGACATACTTATTTTGGTCTCCTGAACATCAAAAGCCCTTGGTTATCTGAAGTATAATTCTGTTTCTGAGGTTATTTGATCTCCTCCTTATATTGTATTATGGCTTTCCAGATAGTGGGTCAGACCCATACTTACCATAAAGCTATTTGTATAAATGGCACTTACTCTACCCACAATTAAGTTTGCATACAACTGCTGTGTTGGTCTATGTCAGCATTGCAGTAACAACTAGCAATTCAGATTTCTCAGAACAGCATATTGGGGAATAGTAGTCTATGCTGAACCTTGGTATTTATTGCATCTTTAAATATCCACTTTGCCTTCTCCTATTTTGTGTTAACATTTTTTGTACATGGATGTTTCAGTGGATCTTAAGCTTTAGAATCAGGGACTGTGGTGCTTCTATTTTTCTACAAGTGTGCATCAGTAATGTGAGACAATCTTTTAGGCATGGGTTGTTGTTGTTTTTTTGAATCGTGGAGCACTGGCCCCAGAAGTCTGTAGGAATTCCCCTAGCCAGACTTCTGGGGGCATTAATCAAGAAATCAAAGTTCTGAGAGGTGTTTTCAAGTTCTAAAGCTAATGAATTCAGGCTCCAGCAGCCATTTTCATGCTGTGGAGAAGACAGGGAAGATGGGTAGGCAGGGCGAAACTCTGTGGAGGTTGCAAGGGATTGTGGGTATAGTAGTCTCTACTCATTAGCTCTGCACATAAAGGCTCTTTTTTAAAAAAAAAACCCACTACCAGACTGATCATCCCTTGTACTGTAGTTTCATGGAGCTTAGCCCCACCCAGTCATTTTCCCTGTCTTTTCTGTAGGATGAAAATGGCTGCAGGAATCTGAATTCAAAGTTTAAGAACTTGAAAACAGGACTTTGATTTTTTTATTAAGCCCCCAGAAGTCTGTCTGGTGGAAATTTCTGCAGACTTCTAGGGTTTGTAGTCCACAAATTCTAAAAATCTCATGACTTTATTCAAGTGAAATCTATCATACGAGTCTTGTGTAAAACTGTATTTCCTTCCTTTGTTTAAGAGAGGGACTGCAAATAGCAGCTATGCTTTAATGTTCCATGAGTAGGCAATCAGTAAAGCAAAATTTTGGACATGTTTTGCATGACCTTTTGTGATGTTAAATAATCTCATCTTCTGAGAAGATGATGCTTCAGAAATAAAATGCGCAGAACAGTTCGTTTTCTATAGAGGAAGGGGATAATAGAACATTTTATAGCAGTGGTCCCCAAATTTGGGTAACCCAGGTGTTTTTGGACTGCAATTCCAAGAAGCCTTCACCACCAGCTGTGCTGGTCAGGGTTTCTGAGAGTTGCAGTTCAAGAATACCTGGGTTACCCAAGGTTGGGAATCACGGCTTTATAGGATTACTCTCTGTGTAGACAGTAAAGGTGGAAAACAAGTTATGGTGTCCCAAAACTAGACATTGAGCATGAACCCTTCTGGGAGTCAGACAATCTAAAGGACAGGGAGCACAAGGAACAAATGCTGTAGAAAGGGTGTACTGAGAAACAAGAATCTGAAAGGAAGAGTAAACGTAGGATACAGAGTATTTTCTAAATGTAGGAAGAAAGGACAAGGAGTTGAATGATGCCAATGAGAAAGGGTCTTCAGATGGACATGCAGAGAACAGTGAAGTTGCAAATATCATTTGGGCTGCTCCATTAACTAGCCCAATCTAGCACAGAGAATTCTGAAGAATATTTTAAACTGGTTTGCTCTGGGCAGATACCATACTATGTATCCTTGACAAGGGCTGGACTCGATGATCTATAGGGTCCCTTCCAACTCTGCAGTTCTAAGATGATGATATGATGATGATAACTAGGGCATGAGGTACCAGTGCATTGAGTATCAGTCTTTGTTTTGCTTTTCTTTGCAGTTAAAGCTGTTCTCCCTTTTAACAGAAGAAGCAAAAGTGTAACTGAGAGAATAAGAAACAGGCCAGGCCTTCCTTGCTTTGTTTTGCTCTCTCAGGTATAACTCCCAGATGGTGGCCTCACCTCAGGCTTCTGGTTAAAAGACCGTTACAGGTTTGGAACATGGACAAAGGTATTGTCTTACAGAAACCAGTGCCTAACCTAATTGTAAGTATGATTACTCTAGAATCAGTCATATTAAATTAAATGGTCTGAGTTCCACTATTTCAGGAGTTTAGCTAAGTGGCATATCAACTGAAAAACAAAACAAAACAAAAAATCAGGAGCAGAATGTTTTGCTCCCCCACCCCTGTTTTACCCCCCGATATGAAATCACTATAGTAATCCAGGCGTGCAATAACTGGAATACATCTCTCTTTTGGGATTGAAATACGTTGTAAACTAGGCAGATATTCATACTTTCCGTCAATAATATTCTCTTTCTACATTCTTCTTTTCTAAATATCCTATCAGTTATTCTTACAAAGTATAAACATGTGCCTAGCACCACTGAACAATTCTGAAAACGATTAAATGAATGTGCACTGGAAGCGTGGCTTCTTTCTTGGAATTTTCAAGTGACTTTGCCACACAGCAAAAAAGTAATGTGACATCCTTCAAACTGAGTAACTTGATAATGGTAGTATGTTGCATGTCGATATTAAAAGATCAGGAAGGATTTATGTAAAATCACAGGACCACAAACTAATAAAATCTGATTTGTGAGGCTTACCAGACTAGGATTTGCCCATGAATTTAATGAATTTTTGATGTGTGCCTAGTTCTCAGAGGTACTAAATCTACATCTGGACTGCATTGGTCTAGACTAAAGATAGGGGGCTCATATAGTCGGAGAAAAATGTAATGTAGATGATAGGACCCAGCTGCCACACATACAGTGCCAGGAAGCATTCCACAAGAACAAGAATGAGAAGTCAGGTTCCAGATAGACTATTAGGGGACTACAAAGCAATTTCAGCTTAGACTCACTATGCTATCTGCCTTTGTGTCCTGGTTGGGGAAGCAACACAATATTTAGCTCATCAAGGCAAGTAAGGGAATCTTGGCACAATGACTTAAAATGTAGAAGAAAAAGACGGTGCTGTTGTAAGATTGCAATTGTATGCCCACTTATCTAGACCCCACTGAACTCAATGGAACTTTTTTCTGGGTAGGCTTGTGTAGGACTTTATACTAAAGCTGAGTGTTTGAAAAAGTCATCCAATACAGAGATCACTAGGGTTAGAAAGGTGCTACTTGTCTTTTCAGATTTCCCCCCAGGGTCATTAAAAGATGGCAGTGTTTGAAAAAAGAACATGGTTCTTGCACCTTTAATAGTTGTGGAGAAAAGGGGCTTTCAAACAGGTAGATCTATCAAAGGTTCAAGAGCATCTGGCTATACTAGCAATGTATCATGTTCAAGAATGCTAGTGGGAATCCAAGCCAGTTAAGAAGGATGAGTCATAGCTGCAGGATCTGGGAGCCATCTGCTTATGCACTCTAAGTTGGTCTTTGAGGCTGATATATAGTACCTGTATTACTTGAATCACAATATCTAGAAAACAAGAGCATCATTTTATGCTCACAGTTCTAATATCCAGTATCCTAAGGTAGCCTTTCCTCAAACAATTTACTTTTGCAAGGCAAGTTACCTTTCACAAATAAAAAGCTTTAAATATAATGAAGCATTCATGTAACCCCCTACCTGTAGAGTACAATGTTGTTGCTGAGATAGTTTTTAAAGGTTTAAGTTGAAGATAAATCCCAGATGAAAAATACCACAAAGCAGAATAAAACTGAAATGGTTTGTTCTCAGGAGAACAGAAAAAAATCATAGTATTTTAACCCTTCCTTTCCTGAAATGAAGTATATAACATATTAATACATTGAACTGAGTGAATTTTTTTTTTCATTTTTTACTCTTTTCTCTACTTTCCATCCATTTGTTTATTGCCTTTATATGTTGAATTTCTGGGCCCTTCCAAATAAGCTGTTGTTTTGCATCAGTGTGGATTGTAATGGTGGTCTGTTTCTCCCACTGATATGGGTTTATTCACACCAAACATTCATACCTATATTCAGTTTTCCTTCAGCATAATTCAGATAGTTTCCATGCCATTACACATCACCTTCCCCTTTTCTCTTCCCATTTCATGCCATTCCCATTCTGTACCCTTATCTCCATCCTTTGTCTGTTTCCCTCCCTTGAGATTGTCTGAATTGATAGTGAAGGTTTCCATTCTGTCAAGGGAGTGTTGGTTTCTTCCTAACAAGGAGAAAAGTCAGCAGAGTTTGAAGAACTTAAAGCTAATATATATATCTCTCTGGTAAAACAGCATGTTACATTGATCTTGCCAGGTATGAAGCAGAGGGTGAGAAGCAGTTATTCTGGGGACAAAAAACCCAGTGCCCCTCATTTAGAGAGTCAGCCCTGCTCCATGGTGAGGAGACTACCCCTACACTGGCAACACACTTTATGTCAGGGTGAGTTTTAATTGTATACCTCTCCATAGGAATGGTGTTATTTGAGAGGAAGGAATAGACAAGGATAGCAAATCTGGAAAAACCCAGGCTGCAATAAAAAACAAGTTCCCATATGAGGCCAAATGACCATAAAATGGAAGGGAAGTAGGAGGGATTGGTTTGAATTTTTAGTAATATCCTGTGGATTTGTTAAACTAATCTGAATCGATAGAGAACTGAACCACCTCTTAAACAGGAGCAAATAGAACATTTGGATAGGCACCTAGATGGTAAGCTTGATATAGCTGAGGCCTGTATTTTTAATGTTACTCCATAAATACAGTGTGGCTTGACACTGCTTAAACATACAGGATTAGTAAAGAAGATCTCTGTGTGGCTAAATAGCTCAGTAAGTTGGAGCATCTGGCTGCAGAGCTGTGGTCAAACACTTGGGTCCTTATTGTGCCTTGAGGAAAAAAAGTCAGCCTGTGGGGTCTTGCATAAGCTACATGATCCCATAATGTCCTTAGAAGAAGGGAATGACAATAAACTACTTCAGAGTATTCTGTACCTAGGAAGCCCTGGAAATGATCTGCATAAGTCGGGATTTGACTTGATGGTAAATTGTTAGGATTATGTCATTCATCTAAACTAAATGGGTAGCAGAAATAGAAGAAAATTAGATGAACAGAGGCCTAAATTTTTTTTCGGAATGGAATACTTTGATTATAGGTGCTTCTTCCTTCATAAATTTTTGTGGATTTTACTGATGTGTAATAAAATGCTCTATTTTAGGTGTATGTTGGTCTGTTTCTTCTCAACATCTGTCAGTTTTGGAAAATACCTTTATTGTCTAAACCAGTTTTTCTGTACAGTGTGGTATGTGAACAACTTGTAGACACTCTTCGGTCATATGTAGAATCTGTAAGAAATTTAGAAGTTGTGTCAGAGGAATTAGATGTGAGATGTTGTATAAGTTTAGTTCAGAAGACTGTTAACTGAGCTGGAGGGGATCCTATGGATCATCAAGTCGAGCCCCAGTAAAGGAGGCACAGTGGAGAATCAAACTGCCAACCGCTACCTAACCACTGAGCCATCCAGTAATTATGTGTCATGCTTAATAGAAGAGTTTATCACTGTCCTCTGATCAGATGCTTCTGAAAGTTAATTACCACTGGGCCTAACTAGGACTCTGGGCAACTGGTTTCAAGATATAAACAATCCAGGTATTTTAATTTGGGACATCAATAGTATCTGTGCATGTTTATATTTTTCTAGCTGTTACTATATCAGAGATCTTTCATGACAAACAAACTTTCAGAGATATTTGTAACTGCTTATTTGTAGCCACAACGAAAGGATCTCATAGGGGAAGCTCATTTGACATATTTTACAGAAAAATCTAGCAGTGGTCATGCACTAGTAATGAGTGAGCCCAAACTAGGTTTTGGGGAAACAGATTGCAGGATATAATCTATTCAGTTATTTAAACTGGGACATCAGTAGTATCCGTGCTAAATTTGCATTTCTGATTTCCATAGTTTAGGAAATATTTTGGGACAAGCAAACCTTGGAAAAATATTTGTACTGTTGTTTGAACTGCCAAGAAGAGTGGGTCTCAAATGTTGCCATAATGGACTTATATATTTGGCAACAATCTCTAATATTTACAATTGAAAAAGATCAGTAGTGCTATGAATGTGAGTCCAATATAATGTTTGTACAGTAGACTGATAAGGCCGGTTCACTTGGAGTTGCCACAGGTGTTTCTTTGTGTGTCATGTATCAGTGGCCACATTCTTATGGTGATGGCAGCACTTTTGTAAACAGTCATGGTGGGAGGCATTGGTATGGCCACAGGAATGTTTGAATTTTAGTTCAGTCTAAATCTCAGTGGTGGCTCTGTGTGCTTGTACAAAGTAATCACACTCCCTGACCACACAAATAAATTGCTTTATGGAGTTTTATTTTATCTCAGTTCTGGCATTAGACAGTCCACAGAAGAGGCGTTGGGCGAAGTCCCATACAGCCAGTGTCTTCCGGAGAAGAAAAAACAGATCTATACTGTTATGTATGTATCAGCAGCACACACACAAGGTTTATGTGAGAAAGTAGAGATGGGACTCACCCTGTGCTTGTAACTAGGACGATAGTTTAATCTGCAGTCTTTTCATCCAATTTAAAGTGCAATCCCATCTATGTTGACTGAGGTGCAAGTCTAGTAGGGCTTAGTCCCAGGCAATAATGTGTATATGATTATGATTATGCATCTTCAACCAACTGGTATTTTTCCCATCTTGTTTTTGGAGCTTGATAGTGTCAATGATTTCTGCATGCAGATTTTTGCTGCTTGTGCAGATTAGATACACTCTGTATCTACTATTTCAAAAGTGTGAGCTTGTGATTTGGAGGTAATGAATCTGTCAATACACCAACAAATTAAACAAAATTAAGTGAGATGTAATACTGTGGGCTGGGCATATAGCTGGTTTTTCTGACACTGACATTTTCAAGGTTTTTTTTCTTTCTTTCCACTCATAGCTTTCTGATAATGTGCATATTTTAGCTTTTCAGTCGATTGCACTAGAGAATTTTCGTGCATCGCATGACCTGTTAAATACTTTTGTCGATATAAAACCCCATCAGCCTGAACAAATTCTTGAAAGTTATTATTTGTGAAACATTTGCATAACTTTCAATAAGCAAATGAGTGTTCTTTTGCTTTTTATCCAAAGAGACCAGACATGGTAGCTTTTGCCAGTAATCTGTATAAATCAATCCAAAATGGAGGATATCTGTGTTGTATGATGTAGAAGAAAAATAATGGCTAGTATTCATAATTATTTTGGGCTTCATGAAAGGATTGCCTACATGAGCAATTTGTTCAGTTGACTGCCTGCCATTAAACTTGTGGTTTCTGTGCATCACTGAATTTTCCATTTATGCCTCAGTCTTGCTCTGTTCTGATTGAGTTACTGAACATTTTTCTTGTCTTAAAGTTGTTGACTCTTCCATTGCAATAAAGGTTTTAAGGAAGAAAAAAGTATGAGCTGAAGTTTAGGGACAGAAACTGTGTACACAGTTTCATATAAAAAACTGAAATGTGTTCCAGGTGTTTATATTTAGGGACATCAGTGTATGAATAGGGACAGAATAGAAGGTGTTTATGTGGTTCATAGTATTACACCCAAATAAAAAAAAAAGAGGGTAGAGACAACAAAGGAAATTTTCAGAGTGCAGTAGTTGTTATGTGTGTGATGAGAGTTCAGGGAAATGTAATGTCATCCTTCTCAGCAACTAGAACATTTGTTTGGATGGCCACCATTTTCAGGGTGCTCCAATTTCAGGGTCTCTTCTTGCTTTTCAAGTTCAGTGTGAAGGCACAGTGGGTAAAATTCTATTCTTTAGCCTAGTAAGTCGCAACTAGAGTAGACCCACTGAATCAGCAGAATTTACAGAGTTGTCTCACCAAATCCCCTCTGATTCAATGGGCCTACTCTAGCTGCTACTTACTATGCTAGGCAACAGGATTTCAGCCAGTGTGAGGGATGGAGAAATTTATCAATTTTACTTTTTCTCATTTTCAGATTTTTAATTCCCAAGTTCTTGCCATCCTGATCATGTTGGAGTGCTGGAATTCTAATTACTTCTTACTCAATAAAACTGCACTGACTCAATATTGTAGGTACAACTGTTCCAAGCATGGGGAAGTTATGTTGTACCTGCTTGTCATGGAGCTGTTAAAAGATGAGGAGCAGTTCAGAAGAAAAGAGGTGGCAACTCTTTATCAGCGTTGCTACATGGTCGAATACACATGTATGCAAGCCAGGATAGTTAAGAGCTAGGCATTTTGAGCACTCTGCCTAAATAGGCAAATCTGTCAGTTTCTTTTTCTCTTTTTCCCCCAGTGTCATTTTATTGTCATATATGAAGAAATATACAAATATTGGAAATTGTTATCAAAAATTGAATGGAACAAGATTCTTACTCACCCCTAAGAATTCCCCCCCCCCCAAAGACACTAACATCCCCAGTAGCCCTATAGTAAACAACCTTTCTAGGTCTAATTGTGTGTGAAGTGTTAGGTGCCACTTGTACATGGTACTGGTGTAGGTGGTAAGACATCACCACTGAAGCCAGCAATCATATGAACTCATGGGAAAAGTGATTTTGAGATTTATGGTCATGGAACCATTTATGGTTCAGGCTTTGAAGACATTGAAGGGTCAAAGTGGCTCAAGAGTGAGCCAAGCTCTTTCAGGATTTTTTGTTTTTGGGGTGGGGTGGGGGAGGAAGGGGGGATAATTCAATTTCTAAACATTTCTCAGTTTCCAATTTGAGGAGGTGGGATCGGTCACCCATCACAAAATATAAAGAATGTCAGTTCACTTCTTTACTTTCTCATGTATTTACACAAATAATTTGTAGCCAAGTACATTTGTACATTGAAACATAGACACTGTCTAATTCTCCAAGAAGAACTAAATTATCTTCAGTATATTCCAATATATACAGAGTATATTGCAATTTATTGGCACCTAAGGCCAGTATTTTTGTGTGTTTTACCTGTTCAGTTTGATTTTATTTATAGATATTTATTTATGTCTTTGATTTATTGCATTTTTATGCTGCTTTCTCCTAGTGAAAGCTCACATATTATTGAGATCAAACCAACTAAAAGTACAATGAATTATTGCATTAAAAACAATTAAATATATAGTAATATAAAACCATTTAAAAGACATTAAAACACTTTAAAACATATGTAGACTAATGACAAAGTGTAGCACCCCAAATCAAAATTCTTCACTGCTTACTTAGTTGTTAACGTCCTGTCTAAAAAGAATAGTGTTCACCTGTCATTCTAAGAACAACAAGAAAGGACCAACCTAGCCTCCCAAGGGTCATGGAGTAGAGTTCAGACTTTTGGACCTCACAACCTGGGAAGCTACAGAGAAGACCGTCTCTCACATTGCCCTTCCTGCTCACCCATGGAAACTCTCTGGAGGAGTGAAATTGGTAAAACCACTCCTTAAAAATATCCCTCTTACCTTTTAAGCCCTATTAGGGTTGCCATAAGTCACTTTCATGGTACATTACTCCTGTACTACGTGTTCTCTTGCTGTTATGTTATGTGTACAACAACATAAAGTGTAAACTGGCTATATACTTATATCCAGTGAGAGGCAGAGCTTGCATGGAAAAGAAAGGTCTTGACAAGCTGGTTAAAACCTGCAAGCCCATATGTTGCTTACCTGTGTTGTAAAGAGATAGGTGTATGTTGCCCTTATTGTGAAATTAGTATTTCCTATTATGTAAACCTATGGTAGGAATTGGGTATTATGACACAAAGTTGACATTCAATCCAGACAAAGTGGAAGTGCTATTTGTTGGTCTTGGATTAGGTGTTCAACTTATTCTGGAAGGGGATGTGCTACCCTATAAAATTCACAGCTCAGGAGTATTCCTAGATCCAGACCTATCCCAGGTGAAAGGGTGGTCAGAATGCTTTTTGTTTATTTTATTGTTTGCCAGGTATGTTTTCTAAGGCCAAATGTACCCTTTCCTGGAAAAATCACACCTGGACTTTTAGGTCTGCCACCATTCTGGGCAGAGTGGAGGATGTGAGTACCCAAGACCTGTTCAGTACCCAGTATTTTGAATGGATTTTGCATATCTGTATGTTCAGCTAATCACTATTTTATTTCAGCAGACTGTTCCAGAACATTGGTTTTATGGTGGATTTTACTACTGTTTTCAATATTGCTACATTAACACAGCATTTACTTTTATTTTAGGTTTAGGCTACACTTTTAGCATTTTGTATTATGTTAGCTATATTGTTAGTTGTGAGATTGCAGGTAGAAAGGCAGAATAAAAATTAATGTAAAAATTCAGGAAATGTGTGCTTGCGCACTTTGTACCTTGTATATTTACATGTTTTATGCATGGGCTTTATAGTTTTTAAGAAGTAACTGTGAATCACTATTCTTATCATGCATTTTTTCTTCCTTTGTACCTTGTTTGAATCTAACTGTAGTTAAAACTGAGCAATTTGAGAGGAACAAAACCACAGTATATTTGACATGGTTTTCATATGTAGGCCAACATCTCATTGTGTGGTTCCATTATGATTTGTGACCTATCTTCCTTCTAAGAGCCAGCTTTAGAGGTTTTAGAGGTCTGAGAAGGCTGTGGAAAATTTATTTCTTTCATTCTCTCTCTCTCTTTTGGAGGAGGCATTGCTGAATGCTGCAGCAAGAGAGCTAGGGAAAGGAAATCTCAGTTTCAATGGCTTTGGATATCAGTTGGGTCTCATCCATAGTAGCTTTTGAGTAGATGTATTTATTATTTGATAGTTGATCGCCAATACGGAAAATAAAACAATGCCACACAAACTGGAAACACTCAATATACATTACAGTTCCCAGGAAAGGAGATGCCAAAAAGTGCAGTAGCTACTGGACCATTGCTTTAATTTCTCATGCAAGCAATGTGATGCTCAAGGTGTTGCAACAAATTCTTTTACCTTATATGGAGTGAGAAATGCCTGATGTTCAAACTGTATTCTAAAAAGGAAGAGGCACTTGAGATCACATGGCAGATATTTGCTGCTGGGTACTGGAGTGCACCAAAGAGTTTCAGAAGAAGAGCAGTCTGTGCTTTATAGACCACAGCAAAGCTTTTGACTTTGATAAATGATGGGTTGTTCTGAAAGTAATAGGTGTGCCTCAGCACTTGATTGTCCTGATGCGTAACTTGTATTGTGGACGCACAGGTGTCAGGCAAGGGTGCATTTTATCCCTTTATCTGTTCAATCTGTATGCAGAATATATACAGAAAGCCAGACTAGATTCAGATGAAGGAGGAGTGAAAATTGGTGGAAGAAATAATTTAAGATATGCAGATGACACCATTTGAGTGGCAGAAAGCAGCAATGACTTGAAATTACTTTTGTGAAAGTGAAAGAAAAAGTGCCAAATGAGGACTGCAGCTAAATATTAAGGAGACCAAAATCATGACTACAGAAAAACTACCCAACTTTAATGTTGACAATGAAGAAATTTGAAATAGTCCTAGATTTTTTATAACTTGGTTCCGTCATCAATCCAAATGGAGACTGTAGCCAAGAAATCAGAAAGAGACTGAGACTCAGAAAGGCAGCAATGAAGGAATTAGAAAAGATCATCAAGTGTGAGGATGTGTCACTGGAGACCAAGGCCAGGATCATCCATGCTCTTGTATTTCCAGTCACCATATATGGGTGTTAAAGCTGGACAGTTAGGAAAGGTGACAGAAAAAGAATTGATTTGTTTGAAATACAATGCGGGAGGGGAGCTTTGTAGATATTCTGGACTGCCAGAAAGATGAACAAGTGGATTGTAGATCAAATCAAGGCCCTATTCTGGAGCTAAAAATTGTGAAACTGAGGTTGTTCTACTTTGGGCACATTGCAAGAAGACAGCATTCTTTGGAAAAGACAATAATGCTGGGAAAGAGGAAGATCAACATGCAGGAAAAGAGAAAGACCAATATGAGATGGATTGACTCCCTAAAGGCTTGAGTTTGCAAGAGCTGAGCAGGGCTGTTGAGGACAGGACATTTTGGAGATCACTCCTTCAGGGGTTGCCATAAGTTGAGGGCAATTTGATGGCACATAACAACAGTTGATCACCGTGAGAAATGTGCTTAGCTCAAAGTGCTGTGTCTAGAACCCGATAATCAGTTTGCAGTAATCAGAATCTTGCTAATGGCTTTTTCATCAGCCAGGAAAGCTGATGAAAGCTTTAAATCTGCCAGTTTCATGATGGACTCTTTGTGACCTCAGTTTGATCTTTATGTTCCTCGAAGCTCTTCTTATTCTCAACTTTGGCAGTATTACGGTTATTCTTCTGCTTTGCATGCTTCCTGCTTATTAAATCTGCAGTCTCTTCCTTATGCTAAGAAGAATTCTGGCAGATACTTGTTTGTTAAAACATGTGAGAAGCAAACATTGCCTAGATTAGGTGAAATTTGGTCATTATGAAATCTGTTTTGTGCTCATGAGAACATAAGACCTGTGTTGGATCAGATCAAAGGGTTCTATAGTTTTTGTCCTACGGTGGCCAGTGATATGCCCACAGAAGATCTACATGCAGGGTATCAGTATGTTAGCATTTTCCCTATTGGGTTTTCTACCAGCTGCTATACAGAGGCATATAGGTGCCAATTGACAGTCATCATAGCTAGCTACTGTTGTGAGTCTTATTCTTTATAAATTTGTATAATCTTCCTTTAAAGCCATCTATGTTGTCATCATTGCATTGTACAGCAATGTATGCAAGTGTCTTCTTCTGTTGACCTGCCATTCACCTCTGTGGGATGGTTGTGGACTGGGTTCCAATATTAGCTGTAACAAGAAGACAGGAATGTAATGCCCAAATGTCTGCTGACTTTCTGCTTGTATAGACTGGCTTTTATTATTATTTTGTTATTTGGGGAAAAAAGCCTTCCATGTATTTAACTGCTGTCAGAAGGAGGGGAAAGGATGGGGGCAGGTAGCACTGTCCTCCCTATTGCTAAACCCTTACAGGTGCTTTCCTTGTATGTGTGCTTCACTGCCTTTTACCATGCATAGACTCTGAGACTAAGATGGTCTGTCACAGGAGCTTTTCCTCAGGCTTCGCAAGCTGGGCTTCTTTGCAAATTTGTCCTACTTTTATACCCCTGTATATAATTGTCCAATGTTTGTTGCAGCTAAGATGGTCTTGCTTATGAAACAGCTGCTGTTGTTTGCTAATCTTTAGTGAGAGGAAAATAGATAAGTTGGACCCCTGAGATTTGATATTTTTGTTTACCTGATAGAAAATAAAGGAGAGGATATAAGCTGAGTAACTTTGGGAATGGGGGGGGGGGGGGCGGAACCACACTTAGCCAGATTTATGGTTTTGTTTATAAAGTTGGTTTCAAAAAACTGAGTAGACAATTGAACCCTTATATTAATCTGAAGTCTGTATCTAAATTTTACCTTTTAAGCTTTGGTTAAATAGCTAGAAATGGAGCCTGCAATGAGTATTAATTGAAAATGAAGATCATGATTTTGCCACTGGCTGCGTGTGCATCACAACCCCTGTCAGTTTAGTACTGTGCATTACTTTTCTAGACCCTTTCCGAGTGTGGGTTCAGTCCAAGAGTCTCAGGGTCATAATACAGTAAAGGAAAATGTGCACTTCCTGCTCTTACAGTGTTATCCATCTAGGCATGAAAATCCTTCAGAGCTACCTGCCTGAGATGTGTGACATGCAAACAAAGCCATACTAATTTCCTAGTGGACCAGTCATGAAACAAAAGTAAGCTAATTTGCAAAATGCAGACTGAAGCAAACTTATACTAAGAACAAAATACTGTTTATTCTAAAGGCACATTGTTTTTTGATGCAGAATCAGTGTCTCATTTAGTGAGGACATGAACTTTTCAGCAACTTCCTAGTGCAGAGCTTCAAGAATCAAGTTTCTGCAGGATTATCTTTCTTGGCATTTAGCTCATGAAACAGGACTGGCCTAGCTCATGGTTGCTTCAAGTGGCAGACCCCTTGGTGTAGTGACAGAGTTGCCAACCAATCTCTGCTGCCTGAGACAACTGCCACCACCCAAGCCTCCTTCTCTCCATCACTCACCTGTATACCCTTAAGCAGTCCTCAGCTGGCTATGCAATAATGTCTTGGCCAAGGTATTATTCATGCAGTTAGTGGCAGTGGGAAAAGCACCACTACTGTTCCCCCCCCCCCCCGAGTGTTGTGAGGAGTAGTACATGGCATCAGTACTTCCCTTCTTGCCTCAGACACAAAGAGAATGTGCAAAGCTGCTGTACCAATTGATATGTTTCCAAAGGATTGTCTTCCTGGGACTTCGCTCCTTTTCTTGTGCCCTCCTCTTGGCTTCAACTGATGAGTTGTCAATTAATTCATGACTTACATGAATTGAATAAATGTGCCTCACTGCCTTTTACCTGACATTTTGTCACTGCTGTTAAAATGGTCAGCCACTGTGCTGCTCTGGAAATCTAGAGACAATTGTGTTATGCATAGAAGCATGTTAAGAGTGTATTAGTATGCAGCTGCTCTAGATGTGTAGCAGCATGAATGTAGACCCAAGCTCACAAGTAGCCTCTGACCTCTTTGTGCATTATTCAGGAAGTTCACAAACACATTTGTTGCTAAACTGAAGCTGACTGAAATCAGCTTGCCTGCACTGTGCACCAATCCACAAGGGCTTTTAATTCTAGTATAACTGCACGGAAAAGAAAGACCAGCCTATATGTTTGGTGCAGTTCATGAACATCATACAGCCTGACAGAATGCCGCATGCTGTCACATTTGTGTGAGCTATTTTGTTTTCTAAACATTTGTGTCAGCTGCACTCAAACCTTTTGTGTGACTGCAGAGTACCTCAAAGTGCTGTATATTGTACAACTGTGAGCTAATTAGAGCATATAAATTCTGGTTCTCAAACAAAGTAATGCTGCTGTGGCAAAGCATTCTTCTGAGCTGAAAAGTGCTGTGTTCATGCAGTCTGGCAGCTGTCAGCCATGCAACAACAGGGACTTTGGTGCAGTGTGGGTATGACTGCCTGTGGAGGTTTACCTTGAATTAGAAATGTTATCCATGAACTTTGTGCTGATGCACTTGCAAGGGACTAACATCAAGAGACACTGAGAATCACAAATACTTTTATGACAACTGATAATATTTAAATACACAGCAGGGAATGCTGATGTTCAGTATATGATACACAAAGATGTGGAAAAGTAACTGGTGTATATTTGGTAATGCAGCTGCTAATAGCAATGCCTGCATGCTCTGGACCAGAAATAAACCGTGCTTATTTTGCATGTCCACTGAAAATTCAGGAAGTGTTAATAGGTCATATTAATCATTAATGGCTAAATTTTATGCATTTTTGTATATATATGTTTCAGTTTTGACTACCTGTTTTAGTTTTGACTCATACACACTATCAAAAACAGAGTCTAGTGACAATTTAAATACCAATGAGATTCATTTATTTAGACATACACTTTTGAAGACTGAAGACTACATCATGGACTGTAGCCCATTCTGGACAATGACACATCTCCCTCACAGGTTATATGGGGTGCTTTTATCTGGTTACAGTCACCCAACATGAAAATATTACCTGTTAGCAACAGCAGACATTGCAACTGAGGTACAGACAGAGGATCCAGATCCTGTGTCAGATCCATATGCCAACTTTGTCCAGTGCCTATTCGGGAAACATTGCTATGACCTAACAATGTCAGTGATGCATACACTACTCCCAGGTCTCACAGTGATGAGCAGTAAGTCTTCAGAATGGCAAGCACCATAAAAGGTCCTTTATGGGTGTCTCTTTCTTGTCAATCCTGCATATGCCTGCCCAGATGTGGCTCATTACATCGAGCCCTAAGTTTACTACTTAAGATTCTTGAGAAGCACTCCTGAAACTACCCTGGATGGACCACTGTTCTGACCGTTCAAGACAGCTTCTAATGTTCTTATATCTGTAAACTGAAGCATGTTTTTTCAGATGTTTTTCCTGACCCTTCTTTAGAGTTCAGGAAAAGAGGATGGGAGGGCATGAACTTGTAGATCTGTGAAATGTTAATGTTAGAGCCACGGAGCATCTTCCAACATATTTGCTTAGTTTGGTCTAGTGACATGTTTAGGGGATTTCATACCATCTCATACCATATGATGTTTTGGAAGTGATGCTTGACCTGATCATTTAAAACAAGTTGTAAATGCTCAACATTTAACAGGATGCCTTGGGTCTGCTAATGAGATAAAATGTCAATATGCCTGCATGTAAGAGAGTAATTGCCAACTTCTGGCACTTGCACAGCTGCTAATTATTTTTAATAGTACCTGGAGAAGACACTTTTCTACTTAGCATTTATGACTAATTGTAGCAGATTTCTCTCAAAAGTTTATGTAAATGTTGGTTTTCAACTGTCAGTGAAATCTTTGGGCACTATAAGGGAATTTTTTCAAAACACATAAAGTTTAATGACCGTAGAAGTTGTTTTGGATCCAGCATTCTGTATATTGAAGGTGGCTGTAGTCAAGAACAGCAGCTGAGGTCACAAAGAACAGCGAAGAACCACACACAGAGGCCACCAAACTGTGTAGCAATCAAGAAGTAAGATGCCTGTTACTGCCCCAGGCAAATTCAAACTAAATGTATAATAAAAGTGCACTTTGGACTTGTCAATAATTAATTACTAAAATGGCTGAAATCCTGTTGCTTATTGAAGTAAGTCTCAACTAGAGTAGACCCAGTGAATTACTTGGACGTATGGAGAAGTTGACTCATACATTCTGTACTGATACCTTACTCCACAAAGCAACAGAATTTCAGCTGTAGTATTGTTTTGAAAAAATGTTACAAGTTATCACGTTAAAGGTATAGCCACAGGATTGCTGTAGGAAACTTTTCTTGTAATATGACCTTATTAATACAAATGAAGTACTCCCAATTTTTCTTCTTGTAGTCTACACTAATATTATTCAGGAAAAAAACAACATCAAATTACGTGCTAGAACTGCAAAATAATTTGAGGCATTAGCAACTTACGCACTGTAGTAATAGAGGACATATTCATCCTTGTCCATTGATCAGTTATTCTGTCTGACAGAGTAGGCACTAAGCAAAGTGACAGTGAACATTTAAAGTACAGATGCATCTCAGCCATGGGTGGATAAAATGGTAGTTAGAGCCAAAGCCAACAGAAGGTGGTTATTGTTGTTGCTCTTACATGCTATCAAGTCAATTCCAGCTTAGCTGATCCTTCTAGTTACTGACCTTTAGAAGATCCTGTCAGTAACAGCCTTGTTTGCATCTTACAAATTCAGGGCCACAGCTTAAGTAGGCAGTACAGTGCCCTATTAATATTGGTTTTGTCCCCATCTTTCTCCCCAATTACAGTAGCAGTTAACAGAATAATTGCTTGGCCAGTATCTTTTGGCTGTTCATGTATTTTGAATAACTTGTTATGGCTAATTGGCAAAGTACTTGAACATGTATTGGTCACATGCCTGCTTGTATGCCTGGTTGCATGATCAAAATGTATCTCACTCCTCATCAATTAGCCAGAATTAACCATGTCAGGTTTCATACACTTTACATGAACACCATAGGATTCTCCCTGACATGTAACCAAACGCACAGTTCAGTCTTTGTGGTCATACTGAAGGAGGCCAGAAAGATGAAGATGAAGAATTAGGCTTTTTTGATGGTGGTCCCTATTCTCTGGAACAGGTTACCAGCAGAAATAAGGCAGTTTCTTTCCCTCCTTATGTTTAGGAAATGGTTAAGAATAGAACTATTCAAAGCTGCCTTTGACAACTGAGTCTTTTTGATGCTGTTAATATTTTATTTTTATTTTCTTATCTTTTAAAAAATGTTTTCCCCTTTAATTGCCATATTGTTATATATATATTGCCATGTGGGGTCTTTGAAATGTGCAAGTTTTAACTTGTAAACCTCACAGAGTATTGTGTGCGTTAATGGGGCAGTATATCAATCAAATAAATAACCCTGGATCATAGGAAATCTTTGTGACAGTATCTTTTCTTGCTATTCTGTTACAATGTTGCTGACTTTGAAACTGGTATCTCCAACATGTGCATGCATGCACACACAAATGATGTTTTTCACCCAACTTCTGAAAAGCTCTCTTTTCCAACCAGTTGCTGTTTACTCTTTTTTCTTCTCCAAAATTCCTAGCGAATAGTGCTTTTAAACTATTACAAAGACACAGTATCTGCTAGACGTCTCCTTACGATCAGCCTGTAGGGTTACTAATAATCAGAGCCTCAAATTATTTCAAGGTGCTTCTTTACTTCTTCTTTTCTTACCCCGATTGGAAAGTTAAATTTTGCACTGGGGCTCACAGTTGGATCTAAAATCTGCTTTGAACAACAAAGCAGATTCATGAAAGAAACTATAACTGGCAGCTGAACTAAATCTCTAAACTTATGTGTGTCTTAGTTATGTATTTCTAAGCTCCTTTGAAAAAAATGGATTTTCTAGGAGTATGGTTTTGCTTTCCTTGTCAAAACTAGAAAATATACACCCCCCCCCCCCAGCAATTCCAGCTGGATTGGCTAGATTACCAAAAAAAAAATAAAAAAAAAATCATCTGTGACTTTAACTATAAGGACAAAATGTAACTCAGGATGTGATCAGATAGAGAAATAACTTGCATTTTGTGGCAAGGTTTGGTGCAAGCTATTTTCCAGCAATCGCACAACTTGCAGGAGATTGTGAGCCACCCAAACCTATTTTGTGTCCCAAAATGGCATTTCTGGGTCAATGACAGGGCAATTCTTTGGGGGCCAGGTTGGAGTGATTCCTATAGGGATAAAAGGTTGCTTTATTAGAGATTGCTCCCAGTAACATTTTCTAGCATAATCAGATGCAATTCTTTCTCACTCTGATCGCACCAACATTCTTTAACAATGAGACTGCATGCAGGGGAAGATTTTAAACTTTCATAAAATCTAGGATCCAGTAACCTTTCATTTCCTAAATAATGACCAAAACAAAAAAGCTGTGAAGGTTTTTTTTAAATCAGATTATAAGAAAAACAAGAAATTTCAAAGCAGTCACGTTCACTGCTAGGAAACCTTTTTACCTTTTGTTGACCCCTTTGAATATAGCAGTCTGTTCTGAAAGATTGTTGTCAGCAGCAGAAGACTCAGAAGCATCTGGAAGGAAAAAGTCATTGGAAACAAAATCTTTTAAAAAATTAGTTTTAAAAAATTGTAGAATTGTTTCTTACAACCTTTCCAATAACCAGTGGCATATTTATTTATTTAAAATATTTTTACCCCTTCTTTCGCCTTAAAAGGACCCAAGGCAGCTTACATAATTAAAATACGATATTAAAGTTAACTGCAGTGAGTATACAAATATGAAAAAGGATCAAATACCATACAAAAACATAAGCAAAAGCAAAACACATTCAGAACAGTACGATACATCAATTTAAAATCCTCCCTCTGCTAGCCAGTCACTCAGGGAAAGTTTACCTGAAGAAAAAAAGGTCTTTGCCTCCTTGCGGAAAGACAGCACAAATGGGGCCAGCCTAGCCTTTGGTGGGAGGGAGTTCCAAACTCTGGGATATGTGAAGATGGTCTTTACCTATTACATAAAAATTCAACTTTCCCCTCATTTTGCATTCTTCATTGTGATTTCTTGATTTTTAAACTATATAGAGATAGATCCAGTCATCGGTTACATGCAAGACAGCGGGATAAAGCTATCCAAAGTGCTGCTGGTAATTAATTGGCCCCAGCAGTGATTGGCAAATTAAACAAATTAGTCCCTCCTTTCCTTGTGCAGTTGAGCTGGATAGAGTGCTCTGATCAGCTTGGATGGAGAAAGCAGAAGCTAGAGCCGTTGAAATGATACAGATAAAATCTAATCCTTACTGTGTAACTGTATCAGCTGAGCTTTTCCTTTCTTTCTTTAATCATCTGTTCCATGTATTGTAGATGCAATGTGTAAGATCAGTTGGATCACAAAGCTTTAACTTCTCTGGATTCTAACTTTTTGTCAGATTTTTTTCTGTGTAATATCAAAAACAAGTTTAAAGATATTCTGAGTGCTGAATGTATTTTCAAAATGCTTGTGTCTTTACTTTTTATGCAAATTAGATTATTCTGGGGCAGCTACCCTTCTGTATGTTAAACTCTGTTATTCTGACATTTTTCTTTCTTACACTCTGAGTTCTAACTTTCTGCAGTGAACTAATTAATGTTGGGATTCTGAACTGTTTTCCCATTTGTCAGTAAAGTTGCTTTGCAAGTCCTAGGGTATGTATAGTAAAATCTGACTAGCAGTAGCCACAGAACATTGCCAAAAATCCTGTTGCACAACTACATATGTGAAACTTGAAGTTGCGCCCATGGTAGTAGTACTAATGTTGAAGCAGAAGTGCTATCCATGAAGCACTTCCGCCAGCACCCTGGACAATTGGTCATGCCAGGGATGGCAGGCAACTGTGCAATTCAGTAGCACAATTCTCTGTTGTTGGGCCCATTTATACAGGCATAAGTTTACGTTATGAACAGGATTTTGCCTAGTATTTTATTCCCTTTCCTCCTTGCAAGTTATTTCTCTCTCTGATCGCACCCTGATGCCTTTTCCCTTCCAGAAGCTGTTTCTCCTGTCTCAAATTCCATACACTTCTCAGGACATCCTGCCTTGATGCCCATTATTTTGCTTATGCATCTACAACAACCATCTCTAGAGATTCATGGGAACAATAATAATGTATGCATTGAAGATAAATGTCCATAATAAAACAGTATCCTTCTGGATACTTCCACTTGTGGTGGAAGGAGTGCCAAAGAGCTGTATGAGATATGGCATATCAAAATTGTTATTCAGAGTGGAGAAAGATTTCAATGGCAGTACCATGCAAATGCACTTTTAATGAACAACACCATGCAAAATTAATGACATTGTTATCTGAGCAAGAAGAAACACATTTATTTGTGCAACTTTTGAACGAGTAAATCTGAATATGAATATATGCAAGACCATCCATCCCTAAGGAGAACATTCCACTCATACTGGTTTGTGTTACACTTGCAAAAATTACTTTTGTGTCTTCAGCTCTCTTTTGCATTTTCTCCCCAAAAACAAAGCATGTTGGATGTGTAATGGTTGCTGTTATGAGAAATGCTGCTTTTTGTGTAGCTTTGATCCTTCATAATGTAGGTTTTCTTTTGTTTTTGTCTACATACCCCAGGATCAGGCTGTTAATGGTAAAACATTTTGTTAATTTTCTGTGCAGAATAACTGTGTGACTTTTCACAACATGGTTTTTATGGCCAAAAAGCTTGGGAAAGAAAGGCAGAATTCTGGAAGGTAAATGTTGAGGAAAACACTGTTGGAATCAGGCCAAGAAGAGAGAAACAACAGAACATTTTTTAAATTGCTTCCTCCTGGTTGTATTTATTCCCTAAAATGGTGAGAGATATAAAGCTTGGCAGGTAATAAACACTTCTCATAGATTTTTCCCACTACCCACAGACTTTGAAAGTACAGTATGTATAGCCAGGTTGTGAAATATCTTTCCTTTATCAAAAATAGTATGTGAAGAAATATGAACGATGTTGATGTAGTCTTCTTTCTTTATTTGTATTAGAGTGTTGCACAATTTGAAATTATGGACATATATGATATATAGGTAAAACAAATTAAAAATAAATTAAAATGTAAAGATAATGATATTGTTTTTGACCAGAAGCAGACAGAGTTTGAGATGCGTGCAGAAAACTGTTCCTAGATTTTAGCCGTTGTCAAGAGTGTGGTCTATGAAGTGATTGGGTTTGGTGCTGTTCCAGTGCAAGGCTTTTGGAAGTGAAGATTTTGCTGGCTGCACACCATTGACCTGGGATGCCTACGTGTGTTTGCAGTGGTTTTCCACTCTTCAGGGAGGCTCCTTCTACTGTATGTCCCTTCTACTGATGTAGTAGGTTCAGGCTTCATCTGTTCTTCCCTCAGTTGTGTTTGATTTGAAGCACTTTATTGAATTCTTCAGGTGCATTCTCTAATTTATTCAGCTATGTAGACCTCAGAGGCCTAAATCTGGAACATTGTGTTTCATTACATAGCCCTGATATTTGCTTTGCGTTTGGGTGAGAAGTGCTTAATTGATTAAAAAAAAAAAGGAGTCAGGTTCTGGGATTTTCCCCTGCTTGATATCTCTTTGTGAATGGTAGCAAGTACAAGAGGACATCTTGTAGACCATTTTAACTGCTGACCTTGGTGTCATCAACATTCAGGCTGCCCTCTGCTATGCAGAGTTTGACATCTTTTTTCTTGCTGGCAATATGGGCACAATATTGTGCAGCAATATTGGACCATTTCCTCACAGTTTGAATCATGGATAGAGAAACACAGTATCCCACACTCGTGAACTGGAGGTGTTTTTTTTTTAAGAATTGATTTACATACAGAGCCCTCTAAGAGTATAGCTGCTACCAGCTAGTTTAGCTGATAAAAATGTGTAGAAACGTTTATGTTGAAGACAAAAACATTCCAGTATACTATAAAATGTATGTTATTGTTGTTAGCTCCTTAGTAATCCATTATCCGTTTATTTGTTTTATTCATTTTATTTAAAATACTTTTAGCCCGCCTTTCTCCTTGAAAGGATCCATCTTTAAAAAGGGAATGGAGAACAATTGAGATTGCCTTAATGTGCTCTGTAATAGTGTTTTTTCATAAAATGTGTATTGTGTTCAAAGTACTAGAAGCTTTCTGAACATTCTTCAAACCTTGGCATGTATTTTCTGGCAAAATGTGTGGATTGTTAGTGAGAGGCAACCTTGCATATAGCTGATGCTAGTAATGGCAGATTATTTCATTGATACCTTGGAACTTGAACGAAATATGGCTTTGCCAGGGATTCATTGGTTTTGCACTTCAATTTCTTTCTGTATCTGAAGTAGGGAAGAGGTTGTGGATGGAGAGACTAGAAAACATCAAGGAAAGGAAGAACGCCCTCACTCTAATGCATTCCCTTCTCTCTCTCTGCTTTGTTTCTTTCAAAAAAGAACTTTGCTCGCAGGAATATTGCCTTTCTTCACTTGCATACTTTCATTTTTAACTTGATGCTTGCTGAATTATTATAAAGCAATAACATCCATGTTTTTTTTTGTAAGACATGGAACAATCAAAACTCCTTATTTTATCAACAGCATTTGATTTAAGATGCCTACCTTTTAGAAAGAGAAATGTTTGAGGTACATAGTACTGGATAGTAAAACGCTCCTAAAACACAGAACAGAAAAGGCAAATTTTAGTGCAGCCATTTGCCTAGTAATGCAGTCCTGAGAGAATCGTATTCTGTATTGGTTGAATATTGCATATCATTTTTGATACAGAAGATCAAAAGCAGATGTATTATTCACATGATGTGTAATCTTGTCTTTACTGTGTTGGTTAACTTTGAGTGCTCACTCTAGGAGATGTGAACATGGGGTATTATTTCTAAAGGCATAGGGAAAATAACAGTAAATTGTTTTTTTAAAATAGTAATTTTACAGCATTGATCCACAAGTATTGTTAGTTAGTCACTTTTGAGACCTCCTTTCCTGGAATTCTAAGGCATGAGAATGGAGTTACTGCTTGCTCTTTTGCTTGATTTAGGGCCTGTCCAGGCTGGCTCTTTTGTGTGTGTGGTAGATTGGGTTACAAAAGTTCTATTGAGGTGGGGGGGGGGGGAGTGATGCACCATTTGGCATGATCTTCTCATCCAAACAGCAAATGACCACTTGTAGCCTGATCAGCTGTCAATTAAGTGCTTCCCCTCATCGTCTGCAGAGGTCAAGGGAAGTGAAATTATTGTGTGTTCTTTTTTGACATCATTCCTCTCTCCTCAGTTGGTGCCATTCCATTTTATCTCTCCCCCCGCACTTCCCTTCCCTCCCACCCTATCTCCATTACCTCATTCTCCCTGCTTTCTTCACTCTCCCTCAGAATCTACTACTACAGTGGCTGGAGCCTGCTGTCTTCCAGCTAAACAGGCTGAACAGTTAGGGTGCCAAAAAGAATGTATGCCCTACCACTGGGCCAGAAAAGTGCACAACAGCTCTTAAAGGGGAAGGATAGTTCATTCTCAGTAGAAACACTTGTGGACAAGGCCTTTTTTTAAAATCCAAACTGTGCCATCAGCAATCCATATACTATATCTATATGCCAGTGTGGCATATTTTTAAAAAATCATAATTTAACTTAATTTGATTTAAATAAAATCGATCCTGGACAGGCCCTTCGTCAAATGTGCAGAAGATTTTTTGTCGTTTCTGTTGTCTCTGCAAAAGCCTAATGTGTGAGAGTAAACACTCATTTAATTCCCTTATTCTCTGTGGAGGAAAGGAGAGCTGGTCTTTTTCTCTCCTGCAGTCTGCATTTGTGTGAGCACTGCCTCTCAGCTGCTGCTGTCTCATGCAAGTGCCCTGCAGGCATATGGAGAAATCACTCCAGCTTTCATGGGAGGTGGGTAGGGCACTTGCCCCTGGTGTGCAAAAAAGTAACATTTAAAGCACTTTTAACAGTATTGGATAGAACTTGATCTGACCATGTGGCTAGAAGATCTCTAGAGAAGTTTGATCTTATGTTTAATACATGCCATTTCCTTTTCTAATATGTTCATATAGTAAGAATTATGGTATGTGAAGGCTAACCAGCATTTTTCTTTGTTAGTTGGAAGTGACAGTTTCCCATGATAATTTTCAATTGACAACAAATGTAATGAAAAGCAGATTTGAAAATGTTTAGTTAAAATATTCAGCTTTGCCTTGCTCTTGATATCAAGGATGTGTGCATATTGACATGAGCAAATGTGCTGAAATCATTTCAGTTAGATGTCAACTATTTACATGCCTTCTTTGGCACAGTTCTGATGGTCAAATATCAAGCCTGCTGTTTGATTAAGCTCTAATTATTGCAGCAAGTGTCAGTAGAAAGTGTATTTTTGAGTGTTGGACACAGAACTAAAGAATCTGAGTTCAACAGTCCAGACAGTACATTTCTGAAAGGACATTTTTTTATATTGTTTCTAGTTAAATAGTTTGGTTTGGAGACATGGGTTAATTAGTGCATTTTTTTTTTTTAAAAATAGAGAGATCCTTTTATCTTGATACAGAGAAATGCTAGGGTTGGAGAATCTGACAGCACTAAGGTTTTTATGGTTGTGTTCACAAATTGTTTACAATTAATCATGAAAAATTGCTATGACCTATTTGATTACTCATATGCAAAAGTATGGTATCTCTGAACTGATGTTTTGATAAAGAATATCATTTCCACAAAGTAAAGCACATATAATTTGAACAATTGCCAAAGAAACAAAACCCGCTTTCAGATGACTTTCACTATCAATATTTGGGATTTCCATTCCACTTGACAAATTGTTCTCTTGCAGGACAGGGATCATCTTTGCTGCTGAATGTATTTTTGATTGTAAGGGTGGGTGACCACCGAAAATCTCAAGTAGAATCTAGTTTTTTTCCTCTGCAAGAATCTTTGTTTGGCTGGGCATTACAGAGCTGGTTATGGCACAGAAGAAATATGAGGGTTGCAACATCCATGGCCAGATGTGTGGACCATGTTTTCTTTTTCAATGCAAATGGGGGCTGCAGAATGAGCTGCTCTGGTTGGTTACTCAGGCTATCTTGCATAATCCAGCAAAGTCTTGTAGTCCTTCTGTACAGTCCAAAGACAAGGGTGGGTGAGTCCTTCATTAGACTGCTAAAATATTACAAGCAGAAGTATTTTCCATACTCCAACAACAACAACAAAAAATAAGAACAAAGAGAGATAAAATGAGTGAATTGTTGTCATCAGAGAAGGACTGACTAGCAGAGGGGCCTGATTAGTTAAGTTGGACCAGGCCACTAGAGATCCAAAGATACAGTGTAGAGAAGAAAAGCAGGGAGGCTAGCTGATGGAATGTGATAGTAGTCTGTCCAGTCAGTCTGCAAGCATCTGCTTCTGATTGCCACTGCTGTCTGCAGCTGCTGGTATGAATAGTTAGCAACCCATCTGCCTTGCCCTCTGACTTCTTTTTTTGTTAAGACCTTGGTAGAGTAACTGGTAAAACAAAAATATTGCATATAGAAAGTAAGTAAAGGAATATAAAAGGTACACGAAGGAAGGAAGAATGGAATGGAAGAAGGACCAGTGGGGGTGAGCAAGAAAAATGCTAATATAGTGAGTGTTGAGAAATGATGAGCTGTTACTGATTGAAAAGGCATGACATTAAGCCAGAAAAGGTGACATTAGGCCAGTAAAGAGGCTAGGCTTATTAAGGGACTTTTGGTAGAGTCAGTATAAATATTTGATTATTTTATTATGAAAAAATTGGTGCAACAAAATAACCCTTAATAAGTGGCAGTCTAATGCGTGTTGTATTTGGAAGTTTTCTTGTTTATTTTTCTTCTGTGCATACTCATTTCAGAGTCAGCTAATTTATACCTGAAGTAAATTTTGTGTTAGAATTCCCCAATGTCTTCCGTCCTCCCAGATATTTACTGCATTTAGTTGTGAATGGCTTTTTATTAGCAGATTCTAAAAGCTTTTTAGCTGCGTAAAGCCCATTTAGTTTGTCACACAGGTCTTGACTATTTTAGGATTTGTATACTTGGCAATACCACACCTCTTACTTGTGTTTAGTAAAGAAATCTTGAGTTTTCCAAAGGAAAGCTAACACAAATTAAATTTAAGTAATCAATACTTTTTCAAGACTTGCATATAAACATTGTGTAATTTGTCACTCTGGATTGAATGTGTAGGCATAATGGGCTGTTGACATAACAATAAAATGCACTCAAATGCTTCCTATAACAAATTGTAATCATTTAACTCTTTGAAAATGTACTTCTCTTATACTTGTATTAATCTTTTCTATGCCATGTGCTTATATACTTCAAGATTTTGGCTTGCATTTAGTCATAATATATTATGGTGAGATGCCCTGGACCAAATTCTTACACTTTCCTGTAGTTTCATGTGATATATATTGAGTCAGTTATTTGCTACAGTTGAAGCAGTGGCTTTTCTTCCAGTGTATAGTTTGGATGAACACTCATTGTCAACGTCTTAATTTCTAGGGAGTGTTTTTCATTACTAGATTTTGAGATTGAAAGATGTTATTTTGTTTATAAAGAGCAAAATATATATGGAGAGCCTTCTGTGTAAACATTACTGCCTCTGATGTTTTAAGAACAGAGGTGCTGCATTTCAGGGGTGGACAGTTATGTTTCAGATGTTGTTAAACTTCCGTAATCATTAACCTCGGCCAACATGACCAACAGCCAAAATTGAAAGGACATAATGACCAGGAATGGTGGGAGTTTTTTTTAAAATGTGGAAAACCACAGTTTGCTCACTGTGGAAGTGTGCAGTTTTCAGCTCCATATACGTTGATTGATTGCAATTCCCAGCATTCCTCTCTATTGGCTGTAATGATTAGGGCTGGTGGAAGCAGTAGTCCAATGGCATCTGAAGGACTGCACCTGTCCACTCCTGTTGTAGACTATTTAAACAATGTGAATTCCATCTACTTTCTTTTTCCTTATATTCTTCTCATTGCAGTGCAATCTTTCATCAACTCCTGTTGAGAACAGCTGTGGACTGCCTTCCTTTAGAAATTGTAGTATAATCTGATTCATTATAATGGGAAGTCGCCTGAATGTAAAGCCCTTCCATACTGTGCCAATGTTCTTCTTGATACATCTCTTACAAAGTTTCATTCTTCTTCTAACAGTGGTTTCTGTGAAGAGGCCGGCAATAAGATGAGGCAATTGTAACTATGAGGTGAATTGCAGGAGGACCTCTCTTTTAAGTGATTGTCCTGCCGGGTCCACAATGCATTCACACTAGAATCATAGTGAATGTTAATCTGGGCTCCTCCTAAGAATCAGTTGACACCTTGTTTCTGTGTGATCAAGATGTAAGTGGCAATAACTGTTCTGTTTAACCTTAGTCAAGGTTGGGGGTTTTGGTGTTCCAAAACATTTTGACCAATGGCAAGGAATTAAAGAAAGTGCAGTACAAAACATCTGAAGTATAATGGCACAAATGGTTATCTCTTTCTGGGCTGTGTTAGTTTTTTATACCTTTCAGTTTTGAATATACCCAGTTCAGTAAAATACTCATTTCTTTGGTGGATGCAATGTTCATGGGCAGAAAAAGCAAAGAATCTTCCTTGATAGCCTCCTAATAGAAGGGAGAACCTTTTTCTTAAGATTTCAAAAACTACATTGTGAAATTACCTATCTTTCGCATATAGGTCAGGCATCAGAATGTCTGCTGAAGTCATAGAATGTTAAATCAGCCACACTGTGTAATTAATAGTACAGTATGCATTTCTTATTAACAGTTTATCAGATCATGATTATTACAATATTTATATTCTTTATCTTGCACCTGCCAGGATATTTGTTACATTCACCTTTATCACAGTATCTCAATACTGAATAATTGTTGAATCATTCATCATCAAATTTGCCTTGCTTGTCTTCAGAAGTCAGAGAAATATCCTGACAGCATTTTTAAAATATTATTTTCAGTGTGAATAAATGACAGAAGACTGTCACTCTCTGTACAACTCATGTGGATGTGAATTTTTTAAAAAGGACTTGTATGTGAATACCTTTTGTTGCAGTGATTGCCAGATGGGAGAAAAGTATAAAAGAGCAGTATTAAAAATAGAAGAACTTGGTGTTTAGTTGGAAGGCCTAAAATTTAAAAGAAACATTTGAAGGTATGATGCATAGACACAAGGAAAATTGTATTTATCATGCCTTTCTTCCATAGAACTCAAATCATATATGCGGTTCTCTACCCTCTATTTTTTCCTAAGGATAACCTTAATCTAGTGTTATCCATTGAGCTTCATGGTTGACATAACTTTTTCTGCCTCAGGCGGTGGAGAGATCTGCCTGCTTCTGGAAACCAATCATAGTACTTAGTACAGCCTAATCCAAAATGCTTTCCACTTTAGAACAGTGGCTAAAATCCTGACACTTAGTATAGTAATTCCCGTGAGAATAGGCCCATGGAGGTGAGTCAGTTCCATTGTAAGTCCCATTGATTCAAATGGGCCCGCACTGACTGCAATTTAGCACTAGTAAGTCACAATTAGAGTAGGCCTATTTGAATCAATTGAACTTGCAGAGGAGTTGACTCACTGTTTAAGTGTGATTTTCTACACTGTTTTAAATGTGATTTTCTACACTAAACAACAGGATTTTGGTCATTGACTAGATAATTTTTTTCTTCTTTTTCTTTCAACTATGGCCCTATTGTATCATCTGAAATCTGCACTCATCAGCGTAGTTGCAGGAGAGAAGCTAGCCCTCTCTTTTGCCTCCTTAATTTGCTCATTGAGCAGTGAGGATCTGAAGAGAATGATCTTTCTCACATGTAGCCTCACTACTTTGTAAACATTGTTAGCTAAATCCAATGTTAGACTTACATAGAGAAGACTCATTGAATCACTGGAAAGTTAGCGGTGACTTATACATTTCTGTTCATTTTAATAGATCTATTTTATGTGAGGATCAGAAGAGGAACAGTCAGCTGAACACGTGTACAGGCCTTCCCTGATTGGGAACCTTGTCTTATCAGGGTTCCCAGTTATGGGAGCTTTGAAAAGGTGTTCTGCTGAACTGTTACAAGGTCCTTTTCAGACCTTCACACTGAATGCATGCAGATCTGACTGCTTTCTTAGTGGAGGGGAATGCAGGGGTGGGGTTTACACACATGCTCCAGTCCCTACTAGGATAATAGCCCTATTCATTCTTTCTGGCAAATACTGAGTAAATGCACTGTCATGAATTTATTCTGTTTTACTAGCAAATTCACTGTTATACTAGCAATTTTCATTGATTTTGGTGTGCAAGATAAAACTGGATTTATTCCAGTGACTATGCCCTGCAGCAGTTTTTCATCAGAAGAGAATGTCCAGGAGATACACTCTGCAGAACTTAATACAAATCTTGAAATAGGATGTGTGTGGTAATTCTAAGGATGCTTTTTCACGTCTTTCAGCAGTAGCATGAGAGGGTGCCCTTGATACGAAGCTAGATGAGCTGGGCAGAAAGTGCAGGCTTCTTTTATCCAAGTGCATTGTTTACTCCTGACCCCCCAAAAAAACACAAACAGCCCCAAAAAGGCTGTCTATCTTTTCACTGCAAAATGAATGTTTTTTCTTTAATTTTGTCACAGCTCCTTTGTGGCATTTTATGATAAATATTTACAAACCTGCGCAAATGAAATTGTAAAATAGTTGGGGGACATGATTTGACTGTCAGAAAAGTTGCCTTTTTGGAAAAAGTGCAAGTATTTAGTAATGTGAAGATGCTTCATTTTCTTATACTCTCATATGTTTTTTTTCAAGCTCATGTGTGTTGCATCTTTCCTACACTCAAAGCAGAAAATGTTCCTTTTAGTTCAATCTCAGTGGTTTTGAGGTGTTAGATTTTTCCTTCACTATATAAAAGCCACATTAGCATGTACAGTACTTTCTGCACTATATCAGGAATGGTTACTGAAGGGGGAGAAGCAAGCAAGAGGAAAATGATGAGCTTGTTTTACCTTTTTTTTTTGAGAAAAGGTGGAATATAATCTTTTAAAAATCCCACTCTTCCATGCAAGACATCTGATTAAATTGCATTGGTAAGTAATTGAAAAGTTGTTGCTTTTGTACTTAAACAGTTAGCAGCCATAGTGCTTCTGCCATCTTGACAAGCAATTTATGTATTGTAGTGGTCACCCCATCATCCGTATTCAGCAGTGTATTTGCATGAACCAATAGGGAGCTGTTGGGAGGCGGAGCCAGCTACAGAGAAGGGGGGCTGGAGCAGAGAGTGGGAGAGAGAGGAAAAAAAGGAGTGGAGAGTTTGAGGAGATAGATAGTTTGGGAGTATTGTGGCAGAGAGAGATTTTAGTGAGTGTACAGTCAGAGTGTTATCTGTATCAGTTAAGTATAGAAGAGGTTAAAGGAATATACTGAACGCTTTGTGTAACATCTTGGGAAGATGTTAATGGGAAGTTCAGTGTCCCTTTCTAATTGTAAAAATAATGTTACTTTTGATGAATTTCCATATTCAGAGCAGTACAGAAATGTTAGACAGGTAAAACAGCTTTGTATGAAGTCATACACTGAAAGGAATTGAAACACAATAATTAGGAACAGCATTTTAATATAGCTATCATTAGTTGTTGGAGTCATCAGTTGGAGATTTTGCAGTCATTCTTGACAGATTTGTTAGCTTTGATTTAAGCCTAATGTTCACAGCTTGTGTAGGCTGTATCATTGTGGAAACTCACATGACTGAATATTCTTCCATACAGAAAACTGAGATGTAGGGGAGGGACTTTTTAAAATGTATAATAACTTAATTAGGAGGCAGTCAAGTCCAGCCCCTGTCCAGGAGGCACAGTGGGGAATTGAACTCTCAACCTCTTCCTAAACAACTTAGCTATCCAGCTCCTATGTCTCCCTTTTATGTTTAATAGCTAAACATTGCTGCCGGATCACTGCTGCTGGAATCAGGACTGCTAGCAGTAATCTGTCTGCAATCTGTGGCCAGATTGAAGTCTTTCCCTCATCCCAAAGCTCCTTCTGTATGCGTTCTTTGTCTCTGTTACAACACTTGTTAGTTCCAACAAAAGTAAACCTAATGAACAAAAGGGACTTAAGTTAACTGCAATACAACTCACACTGTTTGAATGTAACTTTGTGTACTAGCCATGTGAAAACATCTGGAATCACATTTGACAGCACTTAGTTTAAGGCTTTTAGGACTGGCCACATTGTACATACACGTGTTCTCCAGCAGAGGGAGTGGCCAAGAATTCAACACGCTCAAGCACTTCCCTCCTGATTCTGTCTAATGATATTTCCAACCCTGTATAAACAGTGAGCCAGAATATGAGGTTAAAAGATATACAAGGTATAAGGGGAACTATTTTTCACTTGTGAGTGTAATTTTAAATTAAAACTTTGAAATAATTCCACTGATAAAATTGACAAAACCAGTTTTTCTTGTAATCTGTTTGTAATGGCTACTTTGGAGGTGGGGGGTGTATGAGAAGCTGAGTGCTGAGGCTCCAATACTTTGGCCATCTCATGAGAAGAGAAGACTCCCTGGAAAAGGCCCTGATGTTGGGAAAGTGTGAGGGCAAGAGGAGAAGGGGACGACAGAGGATGAGATGGTTGGACAGTGTCATCGAAGCTACCAACATGAATTTGACCAAACTCCGGGGAGCAGTGGAAGACAGGAGGGCCTGGCGTGCTCTGGTCCATGGTGTCACGAAGAGTCAGACACGACTTAACGACTAAACAACAACAGTATGAGATTACTTTAAGACCCACATGTATTTTAGGAAATAATTAACCATCTACTTGCTTAGTTCTTCTTGCACATTGTCGCCATGATACTGCACAGCTGCTGGTTTTGCATCCTCTAGACCAGCCATTCTCAACAGGGGCCACATGGCCTTCTGGGGGCCCTAACACACTTGAAAGGGGCCACTGACCGGAAACAATTCTTCACACACCACCTTATAAGGTTCGTTATGTGACTTATACATTCCTGATTTGGCCTCTATTTCTTTCATGTTGCGTTTATGGCCATGGCCAACAAAAAGTTGAGAATGACTGCTCTAGACTGAATATGTTCATGTTGGCAGTAATAGTTTCAGGATAAGGGCATGTCTAAAACAGCATGAGAAGGAAATATTTGACCTTGCTATAGCTCTGTATAGTTTTTTAATGGAAGGCTTGCCTAGAAGCAGTAACTAATGCTCCAATAAGCTAAGGTAAATTGTAAGACTGTCACCTTTAGTGTGGTCTCTGAGTTATATTAAGCCTTTAGCTGGAGGTAGAGAATGTGGTTTTAAAAGCACAAAGCATGGCAGTTTTATAGAAGCACAGTTTAGTTAGATGACCAAATATATAATAGTTCATCTAATTTGTTTCATAGACTTTTCCTCCCCTTTCCCTTACTGTGCGCAGACTCTTCGTTTTTGGATGCATCATTAATTGTTAGATCTAACTGGAAAACCAGTGTCTTGTGCCAACCATAATTTATCTCTGAATAGAATTGCAAACCATGATTTGAATGGGGTGGAACATGTGAACTAAAGGCTTGATTATGAATGACTTACCTAACTGTGGCTTGTAATTATGTGCACACTGATCCACTGTGTGAGAACCGGTGTGGTTTACTGGATAGAGTACTGGGGTAGGACTCAGGAAACTTGGGTTCAAATCCCTTCTCAGTCACGGAAACTCACTGGGGCAAGTGGCAATGATAAACCAATCTTATGACATTTCAAATACCTCAGAAACCATATCATGATTGCCATAGATCAGAGGGTAGGTAACAACCACTCCAGTACGTTTTTGCCTATATAACATTTGTGAAGGACAAGGTTATTTGTGAGTTATACTTTTCATCCACTTTACTTCTCTTGAGCTGGCAACAATATTTTAATAAAGTTGTCCCTTAGAATATACTAGGGACGTGGTGGCACTGCGGGTTAAACCACAGAAGCCTCTGTGCTGCAAGGTCGGAAGACCAGCAGTCGTAAGATCGAATCCACACGATGGAGTGAGCTCCCGTCGCTTGTCCCAGCTCCTGCCAACCTAGCAGTTCAAAAGCATGTAAAAATGCGAGTAGATAAATAGGTACCACCACGGTGGGAAGGTGTCTAGTCGCGCTGGCCACGTGACCATGGAAAATTATCTACGGACAAACACTGGCTCTATGGCTTGGAAACGGGGATGAGCACCGCCCCCTAGGGTCGGACATGACTGGACTAATTGTCAAGGGGAACCTTTACTTTTAGAATATACTACAAAGATTGTAATGAAAATAAAAATAATATTTCCATGTGCCTGTCTGTTAAGAAATAATGGCAACTCCTGTGTTCCTGCTTAAAGGAGAAGTCTAAATAAAGTAAGCTGTATTCTATTCCACAGGCCAATTTCCTTACCTTATTTTTTAAATAAAGTTTAATGTTCCTGTTGAACTCAAACTGGATAAAATGTAATTGCTGGGTGGCTTTACTAGAGAGTTCACTGGAAGCAATTGTGCTTGAGAAAGGATGTGTGTCAGGCAAGAGAACATGAACAAATAACACAAGGAGGTTTTGGTTAAGTCCCTGAAATAATAGGATAATAAACAGGAGGATAATTCTGATAAATCAGCTAGAGCCATTTACATGTCATGTTGAATTTGAAAATATTGTTAAATGCCCAGGAAAATAAAACAATAATGAACAGATAGCAGACACACAACAGGGTGAAGGGGATGTCTTACTTTCCCAAACATATTATTTTGTACTGTATGTTAGGAAAGAATTATGGGTAACCTGTAATTTTTGCTGTATTCACAAATGTTCCCTTACACTTGAACAAAAATTTTAATAACTGTATGACATATCAAGAGTTGGAATACATGCAAGTTCTTTGGCTAACTGTCAACTCCTTCCTTTTTCTCAGTGAAAAAAGTTCTACACAGAAAATACTGTAAGTGAAAATATCTTCAGCATTCATTTTCCCACTCCCACCCCCTAATTTTCTTCTCATGAGAGTTTTGAGTAAACTCAATCCAAATATGTTTGTGCAGTCAGGCTAGTGAAGCAAATATCCCCAGGTTTTCTCCTCATGCTACAGAGATAATTGGGGGTTCTTGATGAAGGAGTCACAGAAAGAGCATCGACCCGTATTTCAGGGGTCTTCCACTTGTACAGTAGTTCTCCTTGCAGCCTGTCTCTTTCAGCAGGATATGTTTTGTGGGTAGGGGAAGTGGGGAGGAATCTTTCTCCATCAGTCCCATTCTACAAATCTAAATCAAGATCCAACCCATGGTTTTCCAATGGAAGATATGCTATGCCTGTGGATCTGTGTGTATTACTGGGACAGAGGCAGATTCAGGGAAGGCAGAGTGAAAATTAATTTGCAAATGCTCCCAGAATTCCACAGCCAACATTAGCCAGTGGCTGTGTTGATTGGGGAATTCTGGCGGTTAAGAGTCTAGAGAAACAATGATAGCTGACTGGTGGTTCAGAGCAAACCTTACTCAGTTTTTACCCCAGTCCTGTCAAATGAGGAAAAAAAGTAACTACAAGGATAACACTACTCTTGACTGAAAGACAATATATATTTACTGTATGTGCTGACAGGGTGAAAGGGGAAAGTATGACTGTCCTCTTCTGCTGCTGATAGAACAACGATAATGTGATAAGCCTCTTGGATAGACCCCTTAACACGGTGAAAGGGTTTGAGCATGCCAGAGAAGCTGAGAGTGGTGCTGTTAGGATCCTAGACTCCAGTTAGGAGCCTGGACTCCTAGCAGGATCATCCAAAGTGGACTGTTCACAGCTGAGGCACAAGACTAAAACACATCCACCTTCTTCAGGAGTAACAGCCAGATCAGCAGAAAAGAATGGAGTAGTTCCAATGGTGATGGTGTGGAGGAATCTCAGAGATCAGCTACTGGGCAGCAGTGGTACCAGAAGGTGAGGCTGGTGGAGGATCTTTCACAGCTAACAGACTGACACTCAAGCTAGTAGTGCAAAGAAGAAGCTACTGGAAAAGAGCCTAGGGCAAGCATAAAAGAATGGAATTAGCATCATGGTTTATCTTGTGTTTTTCTTTATCACTCTCTGGTGTGGTGTAAACATAGTGAAAGGTAATGCTAATCATGACTTGTTGACTTAATTGAGATCCCAGAAATACAGTGGAGCTATTCTTTAGGTTGTTGAGCTAAGATATGCCTCTAGAAATGATATGAAAGGACACAGTAGTAGGAACTGCTTGCAGATAGGAAGGGAAATTAATTTAATCATTACTTTTTCATAACAGCTGTAACCTTCAAAATCATGGATTAAGGCAAAGCATGGGTTTCAAGCAACAGTTTTGCAACAGTTTTGCATCAATCTTATAACACATTGTATCAGATCTAATGCTTAATTAACTGATGAAAAATTATTGCCAAAGTTTTCAGGAGGGTTAAATCTGGTGGATCCCCCCCCCCCCCCGGTTTTTCTGTTGGATAATTTATTATGAGCCAAGGTTTAACTGCTCTGGACAAAACAGATTTATCACACCTTTAAAGAAATCTTAGCTGTGTGGTTCAAAATATTATATAATCCTAAAGAGTCACATTGTTATGATATGACTAACAGTTCCATGTCAGGGACATAAAAAGATGACACACTAAATAATGTTAGTATGGATTTAAATTGAGCAACTCAAACTCTACATCACAAAAATATACTACTTTTTAGTACAGAAAAAATGTTCTGTGAGTAAGATATCTTTAGGTAAGAACTGCTCTGTACCATTTGCAATAAAATGTTGATGTGGTGGGTGCTGCTGTGATTCTCATTCAAGTGTTAACACAAGCTTATAACATTATGAAGTAGAAATGGGAGGGCTTTTAATTTCTGGATCTTGATTTAGGATATCTTGATGTGTGGGAGATGGTATGCCACTTAGTTTTATAACAGGTTTTAACACCTAAAAACAAAGATCCGCTGTAGCACTACTTTATCATTTTGTCAAAATTCACTTACTTTTGACCTACAAATTTCAGTACAGTAGGACTCCCCTATCCACAGGATCAGTATCCATGGTTTCAGTTATCTGCAATCTGAAAATATAAAAAATATTAAAAGAAATACATATTTTTCACAATATAGTTAACTGACCCCTAGAGGGAGCCAGAAACCATGCTATGTATTCGTCTTGTTGAAGTGGCCAGTTCTGGTAATACAGGTGAAAATACATATTTCTGTATATTTTTTTCTTTTACCTTGCTATGTATAGCATTTGCTATTATCCATGGTTTTTGGCATCTGCAGGGGGTTATTGGAACCAATCCCCTGTGGATAGTGGGATCCTACTGTAGGTCCCTGACACATTAGTTGATTATGGTTGGTTGCTGGGTGCTTGATTTGGATGCTGAGTAAAGAATCTGTGTTTTGCCAAAGCCTTCCCATTTTGTCTTGAAGACTCCATCTTGATTTTCTGTAGCTACCACACTGGCAAAGGTTAACAGATTAAAGCAGTACTGCTTCCTTGTTGTGGTTAGTGCTCACCTAAAAGATCTCCCCAGTGGAATGGATATCCAAGTGCCTTAGCTGATGAGTGTTCAAAGGAGTGGAGCTCCCAGACAGATTCTCTCTTCACTGGACCCAGATATGATCAGGGTAGAACCAGGCAACTCATTAATTGACAAGCCTGCCATTCTGTGTTATTCTGACTGTCTAGTCTAGTAACGTTTCCACTATCAAGGGTCTCATAGCTTCTCGTTCAGAAGCAGTTTCCCCTGAAATATCTATTAGTAATAAACAGTCAATCCCACCCTTCCTTTCCTGGAAGCCAAATAGTTGAGTTCCTGCTTTTAATGTGGTTTTGAGATATGTCTTCTTGGCAGCCAGTTGGCAGCCACTGTTTGTCCAATGCAGGCCTGGAGCTCTCATCTGATTGCCCACTTCAGCATCCCATTATCTTTTATTCCTGGTCTGGGGACACCTGATTGCTCCTCTCTGAATCTACACTATTACCGAAGATTCTCCCATGACCCTTTGTCTCATTGGATCACAAATGTAACAAGTGATTGGCATGAATTAAAAAAAAAAAGAATCACCAAATTCATTCAAAAATTGCTAATTCATTAATTTGTATTCATATGAATCCATGCCCCCGACGAATACAAATCAATGAAGTTTTAGCAATTTTTGATTTGTCAAATTGTTTGGCTATAAAATGCCCCCCCCCCCCCCCAGGCTTCCTCTGACTCTCCTCTACAGTCTCTCCAAGTTTGGTGAAGATTTGGTTTCCCCAAGCCAGCTGCTAAAGGGCACTTTCCTGGGGGGATCTATTTTGTGGGTGTATAACTTGGATGTCTGAAACCCAATCTTCCCCAAACTTGGAGGGATTGTAGAGCAGAGTCAGGGGAAGAGTCTGTGTGATCTTTGTGTCTCTAAGTGACTGGGGGGGGGAAATGTTCCTAGGGGGCCTGGCTTGTGGGTGTATAACTCAGACATCCAAAACCCAAACTTCACCAAACCTGCAGGGCTTGTAAAAGATAGTCAGGGGAAGCTTCCCTGCTTTTTTTGGGGGGGGGGCATTTTATAGGGTTTTAAAGTAAAAAACAAATTGAGGAATTGATTTGTCAATTTGTCAGAAAAAATTGTAAATTTGTAATTTGTGATTTGTCAACCTTGATGAATAACAAATAATAATGAATCACCATTTTTCTGATTCGTGCCCATCTCTAGTAACAAGCCTTTTCCTCTCCCTTCCTGTCTACTTACTTATGCTATTCTCTCTCCCTTTCTTGTTCTCAGTGCATCTTGAATCACTCTTCCTATTTCCTCTCCTCTTCATTTCTCTTCCTTCGCCCTCCTTAATGTGATACCTTCAATAGGTATTGTAATGAAGTATTTCTAAATTGTGGCTGTTGGTTCTTTTTTCTCTTAATAATCTCTTAGCTGGTCATGTCTTGGAGTCTTGGTTCCTTTTTCTTCTTCTCCTCAGATGCCTTGCAGCAGTGCTCCACTGTTAGTACAGTGTTTCCTGTTAATTTGGTTGATGGACTACTGGTCATTGTTGTTGTTGTTGTTCGATTGTTTTTTCTGGACAGTTAGCTGCCTGTTCTTAAGAAGCACTGGCAGAAGCTGCAGAGACTCCCGTAGTACCACATTAATTCCACAGTGGCGGATTGTTCCTTGGGGAGTAGTGCTACTTGCACAGAATCAGGTTAAGGTGCTTTTCAGATACATGTGCTTCTGAGCAAGCAGGGTAGTACTTCATAAATAATGTAGTGGTAGCTGCATTGGCCGTCAGGCTAATTCAGAAATCCATGTTGTGGTTATACCTTTATTAGGCTAGCTAGAAAGAGAGAAAATTCACTGTGCAAGTTAAAAAAATATCTTCTTTAGATGTGATGTTTCAATATATTCATCGGCCTAATTAAATTGTTGCTACTTCAGAAATGATCCTACATCTCCTTTACAATTGCAAAGATGTTTATGCATCATGTAGGACTGCTGGTTGTTTCCTCTTAGTGGTCCTTTGCATTTGCCCTTAGATTTATCTTCCCAAGATTTTCAATCTACATAATACTGAATAACATATATTGGGCAAAATCCTGGACTTCCGGCTTGACGCTTAGACGAGACAGCAGGAGGAGGACGGAGCTCCGTCCCCCGGGGCTGAATTCCAACCTGTTTGGGACCCCCCAGGGGGTTAAAACCACCCCGAAGAGGTGGTGAAATGGGGGAGAAGCCTGTTGATCATGGGGGGGGGGGAAACGGTGGTTTCCCACGTTTGATCCAGGAAACTCCCCAGTCAACCAGCGGGCAGAAACAAGCAGCTGAATTAGCTTGCTTGCAAGTCATCGGCAGCCGGCAAAAGAAGAAGCGAGAAATCAGCCAATTTAACATCAGCGTTACCACTGGGTGAGATACAAAATCTTAATTATGCTGCTCTGTGACTATCCCTGGAAGGAATAACCCCTTAACAGAAAAAAGCGTCTCTTAGCCCAACCACTAAATTGAGCAGCGGTGGATCTGGAGAAGGGGAAAGAGATGCAAAGAGACACAAAGAAAATAAATTGGACATTAATTAAACACTTAATGATACTTCAAGGAAGGAAGTCTGGTATTACTTTGGCGTTAAAATTAAGAAATTTTCCTCTTAAAATTATTTTAGCCAAACAACGCTGGGAGTAAAACTGTTATGGTTATCTACAGGGTTGGCAAAAAGCCCAGAACATGACCTTGAATACTCAAACTTGGAACTCTGTTTTGACTTTCCTTCCCCCCCCCCCCCCGAGAACTGACTAAAACATAGACAATTAACTTTGGAAAGTCTAATACAAATATCGAGTGAATGGGGCTGCCAGCTTACGTCGGAGACTGGATTCAAATTAACCCTAAAGGTGATCAACTTACTAAAGTGGACTTATTGAAGCAATTATTGATGGAACTGGACTGACTGCTCTAAGCTACTGGACATCCTTTACTTGAAATACAAGTACTTGGCATCTTGGGACATAATGCTACAACAAGGGAAATTTTGGGATGAAACAAAATCTACCCTTCAAGCAGTCTTAGAAATACTGTAGTGAGATCACATAATGAAGAGGTGAAATCATTCAAGGAGCAACTAAAGAAGGACTATATTCAACAGGAGACAGGGAATAATGAACAAGGAAATGTGAGGGTGGTGGATGATGTATGCCAACCAAAGGAAGGGGTGGCAGAAATCAGAGGAGAAAATTTAGGAGATTTAATTCTAACCCTAGAGCCGAGGAGAATTTTATCTGTGTTAAGGGAGAATAAGGCGAGAAAATCAGCAGAATTAATTAAAAATAGCCTCGAAAGATCTATTGGAGATAGATCAAGTGCATAAAGATCTATTGGAGATAGATCAAGTGTATAAAATGTTTTCAGATGACACAAGGGATGGCAGAATGTTTAGGGAGATAGAAACAAGAATTGGGGAAAGACAAATAAGAGAAGGAGTTACTTAGAAAGATGAAAAAGGGGAAAATATTAAGGTGGCCTCAACGTTGAAAGCATGTATATACTTAACTTCTGGAATTGTAAAGGGGCATATCTTATATATTAAAAAAGGGATTTAAACTGAAATAAGGGATCATTAATCAGGGTAAAGGCATAATTGAAGCTAGATATAAGGATGGGGCAAAACAAATAGTACTTAATGAATATACAATAGATATGATATTGATATAGACATGATAGAAAATGTGGAGATAGAAATGGCTAAACAATTATATAAAGAAAATCTGTATAAAATGCTTTAGATAACATCTATTATGTGTTAGGAACCCACTCAGTTATTATTGGTATAAAATACAAAGTTTGTCAGTTAAATCACCTCAAAATTATATCGATTTGGAACCGGAATTACTTTTATTAGATATGTTTCTAGAGGATTTGGAGAACATTGTATACTCTGAGAACAATATTATGATAGTAGCCAATATTGTATACTAAAATACACACATGAATGGTTTAAATGTTTAAAAAATGTATAGATTTTGAAGAGGCAACTAAGAAGACACCAAGACGCAAAAAACAGTTATAAGCAACCTGTGTAACACGATGTTTAACAAGCATGGATAGAATGTAGATAGATTGAAAAATTAATAAAATGTTTAAAAGAAACACCACATATTGGGCAAAATCCTCTTGTGCAACTGGTGCAACCTGGATCAGATATTGGAAATATTTATTTTAAACTCATGGAAAGTTTCCTATCCCCTGTTTTAGGTTCTGAGGTTCTCTCTTTTGCCCCACAGAAGCATTTGGGAGCCTCAGCATGGAGGGAAGAAGACTTCAATAGTTTTTAAAAAATCACCACTGGATTACTGTCACCATGATCAAGACCACTGGGAGTGATGTGGCTGCTGTTTTTTGTTTGTTTATTTGTTTGTTTTGGAGGGGTTAACTATTAAAGGCTCCCCTCTCTTCTGAGGTCCCCAAAGACTTTCCTAGAGCAAAAGGGAGCCATAGAAAACCTCAGAACCTGAAGGTGTATGTGTAGGAAGATAGGAAACTTTCCATGAGTTTAAATTAAATGTTTCTGGTGCCCAGTCTTGGTAACACCAGCACAAAGTTAAGCCAACAGGATTTTGCCCTTTGTCATGTTTGTGATATCACAGTATTTTAAGACTTAAATCTTCTATGTGGGTGGGGGACCTGCTTGCCTGCATTTTGAGAGAGGAGAGCAGTCTCCAAAAGGAGGCAGAGAAGTAACTTGCATTCTGTACATCATGTATAATTTGATGGATGCTGGAGTACTTGATTTGTTTTCCATTTAAATTGCAGGTGTCCTTAAAATTATGTTTTGAGTTTCGGTTTCAGCCAAGTTAATGGAAATGTGATTTAAAGCAGCTCTTGTGACAGTGACTTACTACAGTCTCCCTCAATAGGGGAGATGTTTTGGAATGGCATTGCATGATCTGGTCCTGTGCTATGCTTTAAAAACAGGACATGAATCTCATCTGCAGCAATTTCAGGGAATCAGTGTGCTTTCTGTGACTACACCGCCCCTGTGAACAAAATAAAGAAATAAATGAATATAAAATATATAAACTTTATTTAAAATCCCCCATTGTTCCTGCTTAGAGAACAAGACTGCAAGCTTCTAGCTGTTGGTGGGAAACTGACAAGAAAAACATACCTTTTTTCCTTGCAACCAGATGCAACTGCACGAGGTTACTTTTCCTTCCTTCCTTCCTTCCTTCCTTCCTTCCTTCCTTCCTTCCTTCCTTCCTTCCTTCCTTCCTTCCTTCCTTCCTTCCTTCCTTCCTTCCTTCCTTCCTTCCTTCCTTCCTTCCGAACAATGATTTTGCCCCAAATACACTTCACATCTATAGCTCATGTACTGTGTCCAAACCTGCTTTTGATTGTAAGAAAGGCATCATGACCTTTTTTTAATCTCTAAATTGTCATAAACATTGGTCTAGCATTTTAGCAGGTAGTATGAAAGGATCATATAATCATTTAATAATATAATGGCTTCAGGTTCTCATGGTGAATTTACTGAGGAATGAATAATTTTGTCTGCAAACAGGAATGTGGTAATACTTACCATGGCAAGAACATTTCAAGATGTGGATTTAAAAGGCAACATTAGTTTTCTGGATATACTTCTCTTTATACTACCAAGAACTGAAATGATTTGTGGGTCCAAAGAGACAACCTGTGTTGAGGCAGCTTAACACAAAGGTATGGCATGATGAATCTGTCATTTGTTATCCCAGTGTCAACTTTCTCTCCTGAGACCCATATTTCTTTTTTAATTTTCTTTTTTGCACGATTGCCTTCATTTTTTATTTGAACGGCAGCTGTTCACAGATGTCAGAAATTAGAAATGAAGCATCTATGCTACAGTGTTACTTATAAGTAACTGGACAGTGAGAATTTGTAAATGGAATTGCTTTCTCAGGCCTATGTATTTTAAACCTGGAAGTCATTAGATCAGATAACATTGTTGCTCCTACTTGGAGTTGGGAGTGGCAGGAAATAATAAAGTAACTAGATCATTATTGACAGCCACTAGTTGTCATTTCCCTTTATCTCCCCTTCCAATTATTTTGTATATGCTAGGACTGTGGAAGATGGGCTGGGTCTTGTTTCTTAAAAGCATGCGGCTTCAGCTTGTGGCTAAGCTGCCATGCTCTCTGTGAACTGAGGCTGGTATGCTTGGCTTCATTCCTTAACTCAAAGACTTCTCCAGTACCTGGGGATGGAACTAGGCTAGCAGGCAGGAGGCATATTTTTTTAATACTTTTATTATAATGCTACATTTGACATTGGAGCAATCAACACTTTGCATCCTGCTCTTACTTTAGAGTAATGGTTCCCAAGCTTGGGTAACCCAGGTGTTCTTGGACTACAACTCCCAGAAACCATGACCAGCACAACTAGTAGTAAAGGCTTCTGGGAGTTGCAGTGTTTCCCAACTCCTGGGTTACCCAAGGTTGGGAAACACTGGTTTAAAGGGAGGGCATTCCCCTTTAACTAGCTAGCTAGGGGACCTGAAGAGATCTTTTTGGAGTCAGTCACATGTATTGCCAAACCACAGTTTGATATTGTAAGAAAGAAAACTACAAGAATAAGCCCACGAGAGCCCACTAATTTGGTTGAAAGTGTTACTCATTTAGCAGAATTTTGTCAGGGAGCATATGGGGGGGGTAGATGGGGTGGGGGAATACCTCAATAGGAGGTTGGCCAGTGTTTGTCTGGTTGAAGCTCTGCAGGTGCTTACCATCTGCCAAAGTATTTTTAGCATGAGGCAGAAAATCCCACATGCAGATCTCCGACCTTGGTGCTAAAAGTATCATAGCAATAAGTTAAATAGGCATCCCTTTGCTGCTCTTTCATGACATCCCAGATTTACTGCCTTAAGCCACTACCTACCTTTGCCTAATGATACCAGTGCTTGGCCTGTTGTTCTAAAGTCTCTCTGCTTCTGACTTAGGCTAATGACATAGACTTCTTCTAAATCTGGCATCGTCAGGCCTCTCTCACTTCATGGATTGTTATTATAAGGGGACTGTAGCGATCACCCTGCTTTGGCTTATGTATGAGGTTATTTGCATGCACCAATGGGAGTTGTTGGGAGGCGGAGCCAGAGAAACTAGAAGGGAGGGGTGAGGCAGATAAGAGCAGTTGGTCAGTTAGTCAGAGAATTAGAGTTAGATAGTAAGAGAGTCTGACGTGAGAAGTCAGTTAGAGAGTGAGGAGTTAAGGGAGATAGTTGAGAGTGTGGAACTTATAGAGAGTTAAGTGTGAAACAAGTTATTACAAAACTACTGAATACTTTAAAGTCTTTAAGGAACCCGTTTATGTGAACTGTATCCAATAAATGTTTCAACTGGTGGCAGCGTAAAGGAGGGAATGTGGCGTGGGCCTCAGGCTAGTGAAATAATCTGGGGACACACCGGGGCACGTCACAGGGACGTTCCACATTCCACAGTATCATAACTTTGTCAGACCGATCATTAAATCAAGCATGGACTATCTGTTAAATGTTAATTAGCTTCTGGAATGGGTGGTGATATAAAATAGGGTTTCTTGCTCCTTCTCATGCACCCAGTCAGTAGCTCACACTCTTACTCATTTTCCGTGCTTATTTCAGTATGGGATCTTCATGACCTCATGTAAGAGAAAGTGCTAGAAAATGGCTTTTCCTTTATGGGGTCAGCAAACTGTGATAAATAAATGTGACATTTCATGGTATGTACATTATTTTTTAAGTGTAGTATGAGGATGAGTGAAGGGGCAGACAGGAGTCTGCAAGCCCAAGACTTAGTTGTGTGCTTAAGATATCTTGAAACGAAATTAAAACAAACAAACAAAACACCTGGTGATTTCACTCACTTGATAATTTTTTGATTGCAAGTAGAAGCCATAAAATATTATAAAGTTACATGAGCAATGTGTTTTCTAGTCTTAATTTTAAATGGTAGCAGTGTCTTAAACCAACCATAGCTCCCATTGCTACACACTGTAATATTGATACTATGTTTTAAAGGTATCAATTTACTCTATTCAAAATATTATTTAACTGTTCATTGTTAGTGACATTTCATCAAAAAATTGGAGAAAGGTAATAGCATTTTTTTGTCTTTTTAAGACAAACATGTTTTAGCTAAATACATCCTTGTTTACAGCTATTTTAAAATCAGACAGGTTTGTCACAGAAAATGCATAGTGGTAGAGTTTTTTAAAAAAACCTAAAAATCAGTTTTTTACAGAGGTTTTGGTAATAAACATGCTATAAAAACATCTGTGAAGATTCTGTCATCCAGGTGAGGTTATCTGGAAGTTGAGTCATGGCAACTGGACTTCCTTCTTGTTAGGTTGAAACGTTTCGCTACTCATCCAAGTAGCTTCTTCAATCTGATGACTTGGATGAGTAGTGAAACGTTTCAACCTAATAAGAAAGAAGTCCAGTTGCCATGACTCAACTTCCAGATATGCTATACAAACATGATGTAGTTCCATATCTTACTGTGTAAGCAGAAAAGGTTAAAAAATACTCGCTCATCTCCTTGCCAAAAGTTTGCAGGTTTTTTAAAACAAGGAATGAGAAGAGGTTTATAAGTTTTCTAGTATGCAAAATCTAATGTCTTAAGAAATAACCGTACTTCAGTTTTTTGGGCTTAAGAAACTTTTGTCCTGAAAAGAGAACATAAAAGGAAATTCAGACTTCTGAATGATAAATCTTATTTTGCTGCAGTATCAGTTTTAGCAAATATATTTACTCTGCTATATCTCCAAAGCCTTAAACCATTTAGATGTAGAAACAGTAGCAAACTGTAAACTTTACAAAGAAACATGCCACTGCCATAAACTTAGAATTAACTTTTTTCCTGTGGAGCAAACTCAAAAGACAATTTGTTTATAAAACAAGACATTTATTACAGAACTTTCAGTTATGAGCAGGCATAGTGTAATTCAGGAGAGCCAGGATGTTAGTTCTTTTTTTGTTTGTTTGAAGAAATGGATTGTATTTTATGCTAATGTCTACTGTTATAGATTTCTAAACATTGCTTACCAAGACAGCTGCTGTATTGTTCATTATCACATTTGATAATGCCTCTGTAGTACTGCTGAAAGCATGTTCAGCTGTTATGGTTCAGTATCCTTGGTACAAATGGCTGGGATGCCACTGAACATTTTTTGAGGAACATAATGGTAGCTCATGCAAGACCCTGCCTCAAATCTTGCAGGATTTAGGAAGCTGATTTCACATATAATCATGTTTGGAACCTAACTGGGCAGTGGATACAACCAAGATCGTAAGAGGGATTATTATTGTGCAGGAGATAATTATGTATGCAACACAGGCTTTAATGTGTCTGATACAAGGCCAGAATGAACAAACTGTTCAATTTAAGAAGTAGCTTGTCTCTCCATTGGCAAAAACACTGGCACAAATATTTGTAGCAAAACTCCAACTGCGCAGAGGTTTATCTTCTTTGTTTCAGATTACTGTAGAACCAAGTATGGTGATGTAATATACAGGTGTAAAACATATTGCCCTGTAGTCACTTGGTCAGCAGATGTGTGCCCGCCTGCCAGGAGTAACCCATTATGATTTTATACATGGGAGTGCACTGTCAGATAATTAATTTGCCTGATGAGCATGTATCTATAAGAATCTCCTTTATCATGCAGTTAATAAAGAAGGTGTGGTGTCAAAAAGATGTGGTATGGTTCTATAAATACTATGTGACAGCAGGGATATACAGTAAGAGAATACACTATCTGTTTCTGCTATACAGTGGTGCCTTGACTTACGAACTTAATTGGTTCCAGAACTCCGGTCGTAACTCGAAATGGTCGTAAGTCGAAGCACCATTTCCCATAGGAATGCATTGAAATGCAATTAATCCGTTCTGGCCAAAGAAAAAAAATCACACACAAAAAAAATCAATGCAAGACCCATCGGAAACGCAATTAATCCCTTCCGGCCGAAGGGGGGGGAAAAAAGAAAAGCAAGCAAAGCATGCAAGACCCATCGGAAATGCAAAGAAAGCAAAGCAAAAAGCAAGCAGAGCATGCAAGACCCATCGGAAATGCAAAGAAAGCAAAGCAAAAAGCAAGCAGAGCACATCGGAAATGCAAAGAAGGCAAAGCAAAAAGTAAGCAGAGCACATCGGAAATGCAAAGAAAGCAAAGCAAAAAGCAAGCAGAGCACATCGGAAATGCAAAGAAAGCAAAGCAAAAAGCAAGCAAAGCATGCAAGACCCATTGGAAATGGGGAAAAAAAACCAAAAAAGCAACCAAACCCCGCAAGACCCATCAGAAATTGGGGGGGACAAAAAAGCAACCAAACCCCCCAAGACCCATTGGAAATGGGGAAAAAAAACCCAAAAAGCAAGCAACCCCCCCAAGACCCATCGGAAATGGGGGAAAAAAACTCCAAAAAGCAACCAAACCCCCCAAGACCCATCGGAAATGAAAAAAAAAAACCAAAAAACAACAAACCCCCGAAGACCCATCGGAAATGGAAAAAAAAAACCCCAAAAGCAAACAAACCCCCCAAGACCCATCGGAAATGGGAAAAAAACCCAAAAAACAAACCAACCTGCAAGACCCATCACAGCATAGAAACATAATCCCAACACCCAGCCCAAAACCACGCTGCAAAACCCACCCAGAACAGTTTTTAAAAAGTAGAAAGCAGTACCTTACCAGGCAGTCCAAAGCCTCCTCCGATCGCACACTCTCTAACTGCTGGGGTGAAAGAGCTACAAAGAAGCAGCCTCTTCGCCACCAACAGTTAGCAATTTGAATTTCCCACCTTTTTTCCCTGCCCTTTTCTGTTCGTAACTGGAAGCTCTTGGCTGCAAGTCGAAGCAAAATTTTGCATCCGGAGCTGGTCGTAACTCGAAATGGTCATAAGTCGGGACATTCGTAAGTCGAGGCACCACTGTAGTTTAATGTTTTAATTTTGTGGTACAGTTTTTGCTGGGTGTTTCTGAGCCAGTCCTTTTGAAAGGGAGGTCGTATGAATCAAGGAGAACTGTACTAAAATGCATTTAACAAAAGTTTTTAACAGTAAGGAGGAACATAAGCTAGGGTCCTATTCAAGGTTACACAAGCCACTGTAAAATTTGTATCAAAACCAAAGTCATATCCAGCAAGCTGTTGTGCAGTTGCAGTTGCACAGCTCATTGTGAAATGGGTTGTGGGGCCGGTTGCCCAGTCAGACATGTGGACTGCCTGGGCATAACTCCTCACAAACTTTTCCAGGGGTAACTTTAGACTTCAGCAAGTACAGTAGGATTTCAGCCCTTGGTTCTGTGGATTGTTCTTGTGGGAAGAAAACACCCCAGCAGCAAACCTAAAAAATAGTGTAAGCAAAACATTTTTCATGGCACTGCTATCCAAAACAGGATGTGTGTGTGCTGTGATTGAATTTTAAAAGCTGTCAGTGTCAGTACTATTTTTGATACCTCACTGATGTGGAGGATCGGGTGTCATGGGGACAGTCAGTAATTTAAGATTTTAGTCAAGAGTCTAGACTGACTAGGCAATCCCATAATCTTTTTTTGTTACTGACAAAATTCCATCAGGGTTTTTATCACTTTCCTTTCCTATCTTTTTGCACTTATACATATTATTACTATCTACCCCTCTTTATCAATGATCACTAATATTTTACATTAAACACTGAATATTTATATATTTATATCAATGTCTTGCTTGCATATAGAATGTGCTGGAGATGGATTGATCAACTTTGGATGACAGATTGTGACAAGGTGTACAATCGGAAAGTGGCAGTAGTGAGTTAGAATATCTCAAGAATGTTGTTAATGAGCTCTGATTCTTAGTCTGCAATACATTAACCATGTACTCAAAGCTTATAATACTGATTATAAGTGAGGGTTTAATAAAAGAGCTTTAATATTTAAGCACAAGCATGATTCTTTTTGCAGTCAATGACCTTTTTCAAACCTTTATGGACTGTTTCTTGGCGCTTTTCAAAACTGGAGTGTTTTTACATTGTCTATTGTTAATTGTGAAAATGTTGTATCAACACAAGAACCATTTACTCATTCTGTTTTATCAGAAGTCTATTATGGGAATTCAGCTGCACAGTTTCCTGCTGTTGTTGGCACTAAGTAAGTAGGTGGAAGATTTTTGTTTGTTTATTTCTAGCACAATGACTTGGAGGCAGCTCCCCCCTCCCATAAAGAGGGGAGAGAGAACAAGTTAAAGTTAAACAGTTTGGCTAAAGGAAAGTTAATTCAGCACTGCTTGCCCTGACTATTGATGTTTGTACACATAAAGTGCCTGGCAGTCTTTTTCTTCACAGATCACACTAACACTATATTGTTCTATAATTTCATTTTCATGAAACTTTCAGAAGCTTCCAGACAGATGGGCAGATTCTAACTCCAGCTTGGCTAGTTCCACACTGGCTGAATCAGAAAAACAAAACATGCCATTATCCTCCACATGTTTACTTTGTTTAGCCATTTTAATATCTAATACAGTCTCTCTCATTCATGATTTGATTGTGAATGAGATGCTGAGCTAATATGTATAACCAAGGCCTTGGTATACAAACGGGAAACAGGCAAGTCTCTGCCCATCTTAAGTCCTCAGGCTTGAAGTTAAGAAAGGGCTTCATGTCAGTTTAGGTGTTTGTACCTTGCATTGGGTGTGTGGGACAGATTAAGAACCAGCTGTTGGGCATAATTTTGCAATCTTCATTCCATTCTCCCCAATCTGACCAAGAGATCCACTCTTTTGAATGGACCTGGCTTTAGTCAATGTTTGTCCAAAGGAATTAGTTGATAAATTTGCATGCATCCAGTGGTATCTCAGCTCGGCTCTTTTAGCAGATCAGTCTCATAATACATCCTGAGTGCTATCTGCCTCAATTTCATAGTATGTTAATTTTATTGGATGTTTTAGGTTATTGGTTTAGGAATATAGGCACTGCTTTAGAGCAGTGGTTTTCAACCTTGGGTAACCCAAGTGTTCTTGGACTGCAGTTCCCCGAAACCTTCACTACCAGCTGTATATTGGACCCTTGTCTTTTGGAGTATATAAGTCTCTCTCTGTCTCTTTTTAATCTCATGCTGGTGATAATAACCGAAATAATAGTAATCGTATTTTTGCAATTAACAGAAACATTCTAGAGGCATACTGGTAATGATTTGCTTAAGGCTATCAAGTTGCATTCATCCCAAGGGCTAAGTTTATATTGCTGTGCTGTAGCGCAAAGATATCTGGCTCACCTTTCCCCACCATGAATGAGATAGTTGAAAGTCGAAATCCTGTGTAATGCTCATTGTAGCATCAGGATTTTTGACATCTTCCTCATACAGCTCTGTCTCTGTCTCTCTCTGGCTCTATATACATTCTGGAGAGGTTTCCACCTCTCTGGAGAAGAGTTTTAGGGGTTTATTGTGAGTGTGAGGCTGCAACATTGAGGCAGATTGTTTCTTTGCTGTTTCTACCCATTACACAATGGATGGCGTTGTGTAGAACATGAAGACAAGTTTGCATCTGATTCAGGCAGCAGATCATGTTGAGAGCAGGGTGGGTTCCATGTGGATTCCACTTTAGACTGCCCCAAGACATTTTGCTGCCAGAGGTGAGAAACAAGACCATGTATCCAAAGTAACACACTGGCTCTGTTTAAGCATACTGTGAACTGGTCTGAGAAAATCCATCCAGAGACATTTGCTTTATAAATAAATAAAGCTTCTGCTGTGTAGCAATTTTTGCTGCTTTTGTAACAGAAATCAGCAGAGATCCAAGGTTCAAGTTATTGATGTATACGATAGCTGGTATATTTGTGGAAATCTCTAACAAGAAGAATGAAATGTAGATAAGGAACTTAATATTCCACTGTTTTAAGGACTTTGTCTGAACTGTATTCTGGTATGTGTGTGTGTAAGTTCCCTGACATCTTTAAATAACTCCTCTCTGAATAGCTGCTAAATAACTCTTGAGAAGCTGTACATAATAAATAGTTGTTATAAATGTGTTTGGGATGTGGCCCCAGTTGAGAGGTTAATGCAAGAAATTTGAAGGGCCAGGAAACAAATAGAGTTGAATGACTTTGAAGTGACATGACCTCCATTTATAGCGCATACCAAGCAGAGGGAGGAAAATGGGCAGCAACTTATAGATCCACATGGAAATCTGAGGAGAGGTCTGTTGGGACCAGTTGAACTGGGAGATGAGAGACCACTTAGGGGAGGTTTTATCATGGATGTTCTTTCTTTCTTTTTGTTGTTGTTTCTCTCTGTTTTATTATTATTATTTGTACTTGCCTTTTGAATAATTGTGTAAAAATTGTTTAATTGAAAATAGCTCATAATACTGTTGTCCCTATTAGAAACTGCTTCTGGCTAAACATGATCGCTTTAAAAACTAATATTGTAGAGATTATATTCAAAATTGTTTTTAAGAGCTCAGTGCTCTGTACAGAGAGTGGAATAATACTGGCATTTTATATACCAGCGAAAGCAGGGCTACTCTGCAGATTAGACATGGTGTCTGAGATCAACTTTTCTGAGAAAAGAAATGATCAAGGGTGATATTGTAGCCATACAAAGCATTTCTGGTGTGGGGGAAACACTTGAATAATTCACAGAGGTCTCTACATTTGTTGTGGCACATTACTAATAATTATTCAGTAGTTTTTGTCCTTACATAAACAAAAAATATATTAAGATGGCACTGTGAGATATGTGGTTAATTATTTCACAAGAAATAATTATACAAGCCATATGGGTTGCTTGTTGACTTCAAAATGAGAGCTATTTTTTCTTTCCCGGTTTTCCCCAGTTGCATTATTGTCTTCCCAGAACAAGATTTTTAAAAATTCCCCATATGGTGACTTCTGTATTATAGATAGAGGTTTTTAAAGAGTGCTCTCTCTCTCTCTCTCTCTCTCTCTCTCTCTCTCTCTCTCTCTCTCTCTCTCTCTCACACACACACACACACACACACACACACACACAGAGAGAGAGAGAGAGAGAGAGAGGTTGCCAGCAAGAATGATAGTAAAAATCCTGATATAATCAGCTGTGTTTCACATTCTAAAAAATGATATGAAACACCTAGTATGTTGGAATGTCACCATCATACCTAGTATAGCTTTGACTTTAAAAAGTTCAAGACGCATAAAAAGAGCAAACTCTAGCACATCTTATGTTGCAAAGAAAGCTATATTGCCATATTTGGTTAGGGAGCCTGAGATAAGAGTAAGTTAACAAGATTGTAGGGGAAAATCAGGAAGATATTCCTGGTTGAGCTGGACGTTTGTGTGATGGCACTCAATCTAGAGATCATAAACAAGACCAGCTAACCACAGTTACTTCAGCTTTGACTAGTTTCCATTTCAGGAATTTCAACTGCATCCAGTCACTTTTAAAACAGTGGTTGAATAAAGATACCAAATTATTATATTAGGGTTGTAAACTTCAAATGGTCTATTTATCTTTTCAGTAATCCATAGTAAGTGACTTGAGGATTCTGTCCTTAGTTGATCGTAACTTCTATAATGTTCTGATAGACAGGTGATAGGTAAAGATAAAGGTTCCCCTTGACAAATTGTCCAGTCGTGTCCGACTCTAGGGGGCGGTGCTCATCCCCGTTTCCAAGCCGTAGAGCCAGCGTTTGTCCGAAGACAGTTTCCGTGGTCACGTGGCCAGCGCGACGACACGGAACGCCGTTACCTTCCCACCGAGGTGGTACCTATTTATCTACTCGCATTTGCATGCTTTCGAACTGCTAGGTGGGCAGGAGAGACAGGTGATAGAGGATTATTAATTATAGGACATTTAAGGTAAGATGTATCTCAGTTGTGAGGCGATAGTGCCTTGCAAGTTTATAAAGTCCTCAGAGTCTGAACTGGTGGATAAGGATTTCTAGACAGTTTTCATATCATAGACTATGAGATGTTTATCATTACTGTTGTATTAGGGTTTTTATTACTGAGAGTTGGAGGAAACTCAGTTTTAACTTCCCAGAATGATGTTTACTCAACTGCTAGCAACAGTTGGTAAACATCTCAGTGTATGTTGCTAAAGAGCAGGAGCACAGGGAGAGGTACTGTATGTGTGTGCTAAGATATGTGCTTATGGGGGAGAAGCACATGTCCCTTGCCAACACCATCCGCAGTTACAGGAGCTGAAAAGTATAAAGCCAAGGCAGTTGCCAGAGGAAGTTATTTTACTTGTATATCTTCCTAAAGAGCTGAAGTAGTAATCACTGCCAGACTGAATTATTGTTGAGACTGAAGCACCTGAATACATGAGCCAGCTCAGTTGATGGTTGTTTGTTGTAATGATGTTACAGGATGTCAGATTGGATATTTGAAATGATTGTAAAGAAAATAATAATGTTTCTCTTGGATATGGAATGGTGGAAGAGGCCTCTCCTGAGGAGGTAAAGGAATGCAGCCGAGTATTGCCTTGCTGGTTATCAGTGCATGTTTGATAGTGAGTGTTCATGTTTTCTAAATGTATGGACCATGATTTTAGTGAGACTGCTGAAAGCAGTTGCCATTAATCTCCACTGATACAACTATCTCATTGTGTCAGGCTGAAGATGGAATGTCTTGCTTGGAGATTACACAGGGATAGTAAGAGCCACAGTAGGCCTCGGAAATGACTGCAACATACAAACATTCGTCTGTCTGCTTCATAGCAATGGAGAATTTCACTGCCAGTCATTTCAAGAAAAGTGAAGCGACTCTTCCGTGCTGCATCAACAACACACAGGCATTTCCAGAGGAGGAGTCCGTGGACTGGACCCAAACTTGTCATGCTTACAGAATAATTATTGAACTTTATTGAAATTGTTGGGACAATAGCATTTTGACTAAATTAAGTCAAGATGTCTTCTATGTGTGACTATGTCTGGATCCAGTTCCTTAAGCTGTGATGTTTGAAGCAATCTAGAAAGTGATTTGAGAAATATGATGTAATGTTCCATACATGTGGAAAGTCTAGTTCCTCCTTGGAATTTGATATATTCCAGAAATCAGAATGTTTGATATTTGGCCAATATTTGGTCATGTGCTGATGGTGTCATTCTGTCATGGGTGATCTTTTTGGTCTGATTGTACAATGCGGACTAGATATCTATGTGGCGGGCTTGGAAACTTTCATTTCTTTTAAAGTTTACTACATTAGCCCCCATGGCAAAACAATGTATCGCCAGAGCTCCTGGAGTTTGCTGCACAGCTTTAGAGGTGTTGATGGAGAGAGGAAAATAACATCCCTTTACCATTATCCAGAAAGAGGAAGAGTGAAGCGCTAACAAAGAGAAGAGAGGCACCAAAGAGAGAGAAGAGGGTGGAGAAGAGAACCAGCTAGAGAAGTAGCATCTGCCACCAGGCAAAAGCTCATGAACTGGTGTGAACCAATTTGGAAGTGCTGAGATGGGGGAATTCCAGCTTTGTATTCTTGTCTGTAACTGGTGCTGACAATCAGAATAGAATGTAGGGGAAGGCAGATACCACAGTTGAATTGAGGATATGCCAATATTATTCTCTTACCATGTTTATGAACTCAAGTTTGCTTCCTGTTCTTCCACTTGCTCAACATTTGATTTCAATGTGGTTTCAGCAATGTGTATTAGAATGACTGCTTTAGAAGGCCAGTAACTTTATTTGTGACATTTATTCATATCATCCACTCCAGGAATCCTGTCCAAGTTCCAACTTAAAGACTCTTTCTCAAAACCAAGAGGTAATATGAAGCTAAGACTGGAAAGGAGGAGCACAAGAGAAATTCTGGCAGGGTGGGAGAAGAGAGTGAGTGATAGAGATGGACAGGACAGGACGGAGAAGAGAGTGACCAGGTTGCTGGGAAATGAAGCTGTGTAGGAATGGGAAAAGGTTGTAAAGAAGCAGAAGCAGAGAAGAATAACTAGGAAACAAAGGAGGGCCATCTTTGCTTCCTCTGCCCAACTATGACACTTATGTAACTTGAATTTTTGTTGGATGAATTGTAACTGTCTCCATGTTATGTAGCACTTTTCCAAAAAGATGTGATTGTAACATGTTCTATAGTATATCAAAATGTATTCATTAAGGGGATTTGATGGTAGAAATCACAGAATGGCAGTAATAGTTCTAGGGATATGATCTTAACAGTCATCTCCACTTACTAGACTTCACAAGCCTGAAAATTGTGTTTGTGTTATGAAGACTGTGATCTTTCTGATGTAACTGTAAAATGAATTCATAGCCAAAGAAATTAGTTACAAAATATGCCCCCTAATCATGTCTCAATGCTGTATCTCCATGCTCGTGTCAGTGATATAAATTATGCCCTGATCAGTAAACAGTACCTTTGGGCTTCATTTATATTACTTTCTTAAAATACAGCATGCAAATGAAGTATAACAAAGCCACAGATCAACATCTTGAGCACTCCATCGTCACTGCTATTTTGTTCTGCTGATGGTGGGTAGGCTGTTTGATATGAAAAGAAAAGTTGCTAAATAGGCTACACTTTGTTCAGTACACCCAGATGTGTGCATGAATATCTCCCAACTGTATGTAACTATTTGAGTAAGCACAGCTGTAATCCTAAATCTGTTTACTTCCAAGTAAATATCTGTAGAATATTTTAACAGATACTGTAATGTTAGAATTTGCTCTGAAGTAGGCATAAATATTCAAATGTTATCAGTATTTATAAACTAACAAGATGCATAAAGGGTGAGATATGAGGCAGCATAATTCACATATGTTAGTTATCCCATTCTAAAGCTTTTCTAGACAATAAACCTTTAAAAGAAACATGGTGGTAAGGAAAAGCAGATTCATTGCCTGATGCTCATAAATAAAGTCTCAAAAGATACTATGCTGGCCTATTCAGTTGTTGAATCCTTACTGTCAAACAGCAGACTTTGTAGGGAAGGGAAATGTTCTTTTAAAGAGCAAACTATTCCTAGAAAGATTTTGTTATCTTAATTTTGCTTTCCCTTCATAGAAACCATTTGGTTACACTTTGAGACATCTCTTCTTCCCCCCAAGTTTAAATTACTGCTCAGAAATAAAATTGGAATGAATATTTCAGTAGTCTGTTTTAAACCTTGCACAGTTCAAAAGTCATTTCATAGGCTTAAACTAGATATTGCTCCCCTTCTCCTTACAACCATTTATAAACTAATGTGTGTGTGAGGAAGTGCATCTTTGGATTTGTCTATTTGTCTGTGAAAAGGGCAATAAGTGGAATAAGCATTTGCAGTACAGTGACACGTTGCATGTTTACTAATTGACTTGATGTTATAGAGAGAGAAGTGAAAGAAAAATGGGGATACTATCTAATGGCTAACACCCTATTGCATAAGGTTTGCATAACTTGCTGTAGGTAATAGCCATAAAGTGATAAAATCCTGGGCACATCTGAATCGCATGCCTTGTCAGGTGTCTGATTGCACAACCAAGATGCACTCCAGTGCCTCATCATGGCCCTTGCCTGTCTGGTGTTGATGGATAAGTTTTAATTTTTGCAGCCTCATGATGTGAGAGGTCTGATCTGACCATGGTGACATATGCCCTAGTTACATCTTCGCTGGATTACTGTAATACACTCTACATGGGGTTGCCTTTGGAAAGTTTCAGAAACTTCAGCAAGTCCAAAATACTGCATCTAGATTGCTAACTGGGGCTGGTTACAGGGAACATATAACTCCCATTACAACAGCTCCATTGGCTGCCAATCCATTTCCAGGCACAGTTCAAAGTGCTGGTTCTAATCTATAAAGCCCTAAAAAAATGTTAGTATTGATTTTATTGACCATTTTAAATATGAAACTTATTTAATTTTTAAAAAATATTTGTATACTGACTGTTTTTAGCTTTTAAATATTGTCTATTTATTCTTGTAAACTGCCTTGGGTCCTTTTGAGGAGAAAGGCGGGGTATGGATGGATGGATGGATGACTAGATAGATAGATAGATAGATAGATAGATAGATAGATAGATAGATAGATAGATAGATAGATAGATAGATAGATAGATAGATAGATAGATAGATAGATAGATAGATAGATAGATAAGCATAAAGTCTCAGGATTTTCAGGCTAATGGCAATTAGATTTATTCAGAAATAAGACTGTCTACTTGCTTAGTTGTATAGGAACTGTCTGTGCTTTAAAATAACTTTAAACACATATAATCAAGAACATACACGGAGACTGCTAAAGTTGTACTGAAAAATAGCCACTTCTAAGGTTGGGAACAGACCTTGGAAAAAACAGGTTTTTAAACAGTTTCCAGAAGCAGCCAGAAGCCATGCTTTCTGGGAATTCTGTGAGTTGTGGTCAAAAAATTGAAACTTGAGCAAGAAGGGGTATGCGATGACCTTGAGGGCTCAGACAAGAGGGTGAGGCAGTGCTTTGTTTCTGCTTAGATATATCATGTCTATAGTGTGGATAGAAGATAGAGAAAAGCACCTTCCTGAAGTGTGGACAGTCAAAATCAGAGATATTCCTCTCCCCCTTCCTTTTTTTCCCAGGTCCTCTCTGATTACCACCTTTTTGCTTCAGTGAAAGCCGTTATTGGCAGCACTTGGAGACTTCTGTCTGGAAGCACCCATAATATCCCACCACAACAGTAGATGACAGCTGTATGGAAGAACAATCTATGGCTCAGGCTGTGTTTCTAAGGCATATTCCCCTAAGACATCTCCCCACCACCACCACCTTTTGACAAATACCAAAACTGATGATTCTGGCTGGATAGCTCATTGAGATGAAGCACTTGCTCAGGAGTTTGATTCCCCACTGTGCCTCCTGTTGGAAGAGCCAGCCTGTACGGTTTTGGCAATCTCTACAATTCCAGATTGTTACCAGAAGGGAGGGAGTAGTAAACCACTTCTGAGTACGTTGTACCTAGAAAACCCTGGAGTGGGTTGCCATAAGCTGGAATCACAATTCTGATTATCAGTTCTTACTGAAACTAATGACACAAGTCAGGGAAAGAGATGCAATGAAGGTGCCTATGGAATGGAAGAAATTTAAATGTAAACTTAAATCTCCCATTGAAATTAGTGGGTCTGACAGGTTTTTAAACAGTTTAAACACAGCATATATTATGCTTTGTATGTATTGTGCATTACTGAGTGTTTTTCTTCTGCTGTGGTTCTTAGCTCCGAAGATGTCAGTCTTACTGCTCTTTCTTCAATTAATAAGACTTTCTACCATTTGTTATAGCTGGTGGCATTATTGAGTTTCATTCTTCATGAATATTTCTGTCAAATACCAATTGAATTTTGTCATCTTATCTTTTGTAATTAATTGCCTTGGCTGCTGTTATGGATTCTTTGCTCTTATCCATTTCAAAGCTAATAGTTTGCTTCAAGTTTGACCTGCAAATGTGAGTGCTCATTTTGTTTTAATCTTGCTTTTCCCCCCTTTGCACTGATAGCTGCCTTGACATTCAAGAATGTATGGAGTGGCAGCATGAGAGCTGGGGCTCCAGAGAAATGAGGCAGAATATGATTAACTTTACATTTTGTTCCCATGTTATTAATTCAGCCTTCTTAGATAGACCATTTCATGTTAAAGTCATCTGCCCAAAAAGTTTGCCAGAAGTTTTTCAGTAAGGAGAATAGCTGCTTTGAGGCATATGAGAGCTGCTGTTGCATATTTTCAAAGAGCAGCTACAAACTTTAGTAGGAGTATGACTTGAAAGCTTGGGTTTCTTTTTGAGTGCTACAGCTGTGTTCATAGTTGTTAGAACTTCACTTTCCCCTGTAATTCCTGTCTCCTGCCTGATTCTTTGCAACTGCTAGCTACATGCCTTCTTAAAGAAGCATCACTGTGATGTTTTGTGAAGATCTTCAGAGTTCTTGATGTAATTTTAAAAATAATTCAAAGGTACTTGTTTGATTCCCCCCCCCCCCCCCCCATTCTTGGGTTTGGAAAACTCAACAATCTCCACAGGGGAGATTACATGAATTCCTCTGTGTATTATGGCCCAACAATAAATGTGGGCTTGAGTAATTGTTCATGTGGGGCAGAATAGGGATATAAAAAGAAAAATGCTGATAAAAGTATATAGTTTTAATCTGTGTAGGCTTCATTGCTTATGGTGCTTTATTAAGTGTGATTTATTATGATTTTTTTAAAAAAAAAATCTTAGTAAGACATTGGAAGATCAATTATTTTCCCATCCCCCAGGAGGAAAAAAAAAGTAAAGTAAATGAACATGTGGGAAAAAATCCAGCCACACCTGCATAAGAGCTTTGCATTACTAACCCATCTTTACAATGTTTAATTGGCTGCTAGAATGGAGACATCACTTTCTGTCAAAGGTTATTGTAAGACCATTAAGTAATAGATCATGTGGTCATGTGTGAAGAAATTTTCCTAGTCATTGACAATATTGATTTTGCACACAAGAGCTGTTCCAGGCAGCTGTACTCCCCCTCCCCCAAGTTAATCTGTATGTTTTGCATACTTTAAGTGTGGATAAAAGTTCTGAGCAGACTGAGGCTTTCTGCCAATTACTGGTGTGTTAGAAGTGTGAAAAGAATAAACACTGTTTGCAACATCAAGCAAGAGAATTCTGCCATGCTCCTGAGATATCGGAACTCAAAATACATTAGCTTTGCACATAGTGCATTGTTGTTGTTTAGTCGTTCAGTCGTGTCCGACTCTTCGTGACCCCATGGACCAGAGCACGCCAGGCCCTCCTGTCTTCCACTGCCCCCCGAAGCTGGGTCAAACCCATGTTGGTAGCTTCGGTGACACTGTCCATCCATCTCGTCCTCTGTCGTCCCCTTCTCCTCTTGCCTTCACACTTTCCCAACATCAGGGTCTTTTCCAGGGAGTCTTCTCTTCTCATGAGATGGCCAAAGTATTGGAGCCTCAGCTTCAGGATCTGTCCTTCCAGTGAGCACTCAGGGTTGATTTCCTTCAAAATGGATAGGTTTGTTCTCTTTGCAGTCCAGGGGACTCTCAAGAGTCTCCTCCAGCACCACAATTCAAAAGCATCAATTCTTCGGCGGTCAGCCTTCTTTATGGTCCAGCTCTCACTTCCATACATGGCTACTGGAAAAACCATAGCTTTGACTATGCGGACCTTTGTCGGCAAGGTGATGTCTCTGCTTTTTAAGATGCTGTCTAGGTTTGTCATCGCTTTCCTCCCAAGAAGCAGGCGTCTTATAATTTTCCTGGCTGCTGTCACCATCCGCAGTGATCATGGAGCCCAAGAAGGTAAAATCTGTCACTGCCTCCATATCTTCCCCTTCTGTTTGCCAGGTTGAGGCCAAAACATGGGTTTCTGTGATCATATGGCTGCCATTACAACAGCTTCCCTGCTGCCTGTTCGTTTCCAGGCCCTATTTGAAGTGCTGGCCGTGACCTTTAAAGCCCTTTATGACTTAGATCAGGGGTTCCCAAAGTGTGCACCGGGGTGCCGCCATACCCAGCCAGGGGTGCTGCAGAATCCTCTCTTTGTCTCTTTGCTGAGCCGGCGGTGCCGTTGCTCTGGGCTCCAGCTCCTCTGCACTTCTTTGCCTCCACATCTGCCCTGCACTGCTTCTCCTACTCTGCCACTGCTGCCACCACTCAAGGGAGCCGCAAGTCAAAAATGTTTGGGAACTATTGGCTTCAGTCCTGATTATCTAAACAAATGTATCTCCTGGAACAACCCCCACGAGTATTAAGACTCTAAGAGGAATGCCTTCTCTTGATCCCACCACTTTCACAATTACATCTGCTGAGACCTGAGCGAGGACTTTTTCTGTGGGTGCTCCCTCCCTCAGGAGGTGCTGTTGGCCCCTTCCCTCTTTCTTCTTCGGGCAACTAAGAGTGCACCGCTGTACAGAGGCTTTTGGAGAATCAGCAGGCAATTGAGATGAGGAGGTCTTGTAAAGTCTGTTTTATAGTTTTGATCTAATGTTTGTATATTATAGTTTCAAATTTTAATTTGTGCATTTTAAATGTTTTTGGGCACTGCCTTGGGTCCCCACTAGGGGAGAAAGGTGAGACAACCAACAAACAAAAAACAAGAATACGGAATTGTGTCCAGTTCTGGACACCACACTTCAAGAAGGATGCTAACAAATTGGAACAAGTTCAGAGGAGGGCAACAAGGATGATCAGGGGGCTGGAAACCAAGCCTTATGAGGAAAGGCTCAAAGAATTGGGCATGTTTAGCCTTGAGAAAAGAAGACTGAGGGGTGATATGATAGCACTTTTCAAATATTTGAAAGGCTGCCATACAGAGGAGGGGCAAGATCTGTTCTCGATCATCCCAGAGTGCAGGACATGCAACAATGGGCTCAAGTTAAAGGAAGCCAGATTTTGGTTGAATATCAGGAAAAACCTCCTAACTGTTAGAGCAGTACGACAGTGGAACCAGTTACCTCGGGAGTTGGTGAGTGCTCCAAACCTGGAGGCATTCAAGAAAAACTAAGATAATCACCTGGCAGATATGCTTTGATTATACTCCTGCATTGAGCAGGGGGTTGGACTTGATGGCCTTGTAGGCCCCTTCCAACTTCACTTTTCTATGATTCTGTGAACTATGAAGCAATTTTGGACTACAACTCCCAGTATCCCCAGCCAGCATGACTTTGGCTCGAGGAATTGCAGTCCATAAAAGTGACACTTCCAGCATGTAGGAACTCTAACATTTATTAGATTTTTCAACCACTTTTTTTACTGAAAAGATCTCATAATAATAAAATCATCAAAATTCAATTGACTCATTCAATTTCAACTATATCTATTAAAGAAATTGTACCCTGAACAATTTCTACAACTACCCTTAGTTGTAGACTGAGGCAGTATCTACAGCTAAGCAAGGACATTTACCATTGTCCAAGAAGGCTGTACTGAACTGAGGACTACATTTTCCTCCAGCTGCTGCTAGGACCCCCATATCTGTGGGTTATTCGTTCCAAACCCCTCCCTCTGCAGATGCTGAAAACCACAGATAATATTGAACCCTATACATAGAGTGGTCTCTGGCTTCCTCTAGTGGCCACTTCTGGTAACTAAATCGTGGAAATACATATTTCTCTTTTTTTTCTTTTAATATTTGTAATATTTTCCAATCACAGATAAGTGAAACTCGGATAGCAATCCTGAAGATACAGGGGTTCTAATGTACTTTTAATTTGACTGCAAATGACTTACCTGCATGACTTATCTAGTGTGTACACTAAATTTTACCTCAAACTTGTCTGATGTGGAGACAGACGCTGAAGACATTCAAGGGAAAACTGGACAACCATCTTGGAGATCTGCTTTGATTTGGATTCCTGCCTTGAGAAGGAGGTTGGACTTGATGGTCTCAGAGGTCCTTTCCAACTCAATGATTCTATGATTCTGTGATATGGAGGTTGCCACATTTCTGTGCACCTCTTCTCCTATTCAAAAAGGAATCGTGGGTTTTGATGCAAGGTGGCAAATGTAGGGAGTACTGAATAACTAGAACCTCTTTTCCTAACAAGAGTGAGAAGGACAGTTCAGTCTGTATCACCCAAAGTGGAAGATAAAACTGCTGACTTTGCCACCTCTGTTTTGGAACTTATTTTAAACAAGGCACTAAGACCCATACATCTGGTCATTATTCTGTGGGACTTCTATGGTTTGGTTTGGCATACCCTTTCTTCTGCAATGCCCAATCTGATCTTAGGTCCCGCAGAACCTGAAAGCTAGCAACTCTTTGTGAGATTTTAGTGGGCTAATGAATGTATTGCCAGCCCTTGTTTTCAGTTATTTTAAGGAAAAAACTGAGAAACCACAAAATACCACAGATAACCTACAAAGAGAGGGAAAAAAATATTAGTTCCTCTGAACATGAGGAAAGGGAGCAGCAATAAAGAAAAAGAAGATCTGATGAGCAACTGGATTATGATGTTTGTCCTATGGGTCAGTTGTTCTTCACCAGCAGGGAAAAGGGTATTGGCATAGGAACAGACATGGATGTTTGATGTTCATATATATACGTACCAGACCCATGATTCTATTTGGACCTTGATTTGGCAATTCAGAAAGCAATTTAGTTTGGACAGATTTGGAGGACGGCTGGTCAAACCTGGGTTTGCATCCTGATTTTCATTTTGAAATCCCAATCTTTGCCTGTTATTGTTGTTATGTGCCATTGAGTTGTCTCAGACTTATGACGACCTTATGAATGAGTGGTCTCCAAAATGCCTTGTCCTAAACTGCCCTGCTCAACTCCTGTAAATTCAAGGTGGGGACTTCCTTTAGGGAGTCAGTCCATCTCTTATTCAGTCATCCTCTTTTCCTGCTGCCTTCAACCTTTCCCAGCATTATTGTTTTTTCCAGAGAATCCTAACTTCTCATGATGTGCCCAAAGTAGAACAGCTTCAGTTTCAACATTTTCGCCTCCAGAGATAGTTCAGGCTTGATATGATCCAGGATGCACTTCTTTTCTTTCTGGCCATCCAGGGTATCAAAGCTCTTCTCCAGCACCACATTTCAAATAATATTTTTTTCCTGTCAACTTCGTTAACTATTATTTTAAACACAAGAAATAATTATACCTTTTTATTTGTATGTCAGAATTTGCTGTTATAGTAGCCCCACAGGAAGGGATTATACTGGCCAAATATTAGACAAAAAGATTTGGCATCTGGTGCTATGAACCTTTGATTTTTCTTTTTTTAAATTCAATTTTGTTTAAGTTTCTACACAGAACTGGATGAAATATGCAAGGACTGTTGTTTCCTCTGAGGAAATCAAACCTGTCAGGTTTTAGAATAATGAATGCAGGAACTTTTGAGCAAAAGCAGACTATACTGATTACGAATTTTAAAAAAAATTGCCAGATTATTTTTGTGGCAAGTTGTCAGAAGTAGATGTAGCTAACCCACTATGAGTTTTTTGGAGAGGGAACTGGTGTGTTTCCTATTGAAAACGTTTTGGATGTTAGTTGGCACTCTGTTCATTTTTAATAGTTTTCTCCATGAGACAACATTTCTGAGTTGGAAACAGAAAGTTTGAGTAGGATAGTTCTAGGAAAGGGAATATGATCAAAGACAAGGGAAGACTACCTGCACTTTAGCCTTGTGAAGTGTTTTCAGGTGGGTTGGAAACACACAGTGTATGCCTTGTTCAGACTTATACAGTGCAGTGAACTGTAATTGGTTGCACTGCTTCTAAACCAAAAAGAAGCAGCCTAGTGAACTACCTCAGTGGGTGATGATTTTTTTTTTATTGGGGGGGGGGATTTGGCTTTCTGTTGTGCAAGATCTCAGCATTCTACTGGGCATGTTCTATTTTGGGTTATGACGACATGGTTTTCACATTTCTTTAGTGAGTGCTGCAATCTCTTGGGAGGATACAGTCTCTTCCTGGACCGCATCTTCATTCCTAGTTCTGGTCTGTCTGCCTGTTTTCCCAAGTCTGCTACTGGACCCTTGCCTCCATTCTCACCACAGCTAAATCCTGCTACTTCATGTTTCATCTGAGTACATATCCAGTACAAGTGTACTCTTATTCTCTCCCACTGGCATTGACTGTGTGTGCCATCATGACAACATATCAGTAAATTGATGTGAAAACCTTAACTGGCCCTGGGCACACAGCTTGAGATCCAAATGTCAGGTTTTGGCCTGATGGTGTATTTGATATGTTTGATTCCCTGTGTGCATTCCTTGATGATATGATGACTAAGGATGTTCACGATGGGAACTTTCATTTCTATTTCAGTTCAGGTTTTTTTTCCCCTGAGGGGAGTGCCTCCTTCATTTTAGGATTTTTCAAGCACTCCTCCATTTATTTATCATAAAGGGGGTCACCTCTTTCAGGCCATTTTGGGTTGTTTTTGTGATCCTCTCTTTCATTAAACTGATTGAATTGGATTTCAGGGACTCTTTATCAGAAATTACAGAAGAATCTGATAATCGACAAGAGAGCCTCTTTCATAATTTCCCCCCATCAAAGTTAACCTCAAAGGTTGATCCCTAATGATTACATGACAGAAAGGAAGCATGGTATTACTTTGACTTTTCCTCATTCTCACCTTGGCCATCATGGACATGAATTCAGATGACATGCAACATATACAGGGGCAGGGAGGCTATGGCTGTCATGGGCATGGCTTCATTTGTTCCTGAATACATCCACACTGGAGTGGAAGACACTACAACACCATAAAACAAGTCATAAGACCAAAGAAGGGGTGAGGAGAATGTGAAGAATCATGCAATAACTGCAAGGCTACTACAAGTGAAAGAAATCAATGAACAGTGGGATGCAAAGTGAAAAAGATGTGTGTGCCTGTTTTCCATCACAGTGAATGAAAGTATATAAGAAAATGTAGGTTTAATTGCATGAAATGAAGTGGCATTCACCATTCAGTGGCTATCTTTGTATGGAGTTGATTTCCTCACCCACTAGTCTAATGCTGGAAAAAAATGTACTTAGGAGCGTCAGGGTGCACTGGAAATGCAGGCAGGAGAAGAGAGATGTCCTGTTGTAGATTTTTCACAACATTGCACGGAAATCTCTGTGTTAGCAGCAATAAGTGCAAATAGATATATATTGGAAATGAGCTAGAACTGATTTGATGCAAAATTGTGTGAATAAATAATTTCTGTGCTGGTAGTGGATCCTATTTTGACATACTGAGCCATCATTTCTCCCATATCTAACCAGTGCATTATCTCTTGAGATTGGATTAAAATATATCTAAATCATTGCTCTGCAGCAAAAATAATCCATAACTTTATGTCACCTTTCCTTGTGATGTTCTTTTGCACAGTCAGCAATGTACACCTGTTCTGAAATTCATTTTATTGAACTAAACTTACAGTGGCCCAATTCCTCTTACCTATATGCTGGCATAGCACAAACTGCATAATTTTTGGAGGCAAAATTGCCCCAAGTTAAGAAATCACCTAAGACATTACCACTTGCATATTGAATTGTATGACTCAGTGTGCAAGTAATAATGTCTACAGTGAGTTAGTTCTTAGCTTGGGAAATTTGCCTCCGAACATTACACCCTTTGCATAGCTAAGTAAAAGGATTTTGGCCAATGTCACATAGAGATCTTACTAACAACAATTCTTTACGAATTGTAAGTTTTCCTCAGGCATAGCTGGATAGGTAGTTGTTAGGAATTTTCTGAGCTATACAAATAGTCGAGTTATGTTAATAAGAATAGAGATCTTATTTCAGTTTTCAGCATCAGTGTGGAATAGATCTTTAGCCTAGACATGCAGTCTTCTATGCATTGCTTCTATAAAAGATTTTATCTTGGGTTGGTTTTAATATAGTATTAACATGTGTATATAATTATACACATTTGCTCTTAAAATTTCCAGTTATACAATGAGTTAATGTATCTTCTTAATCTTATGTGCAGTAAGATTTCATATAAACTTTCAACAAATTATTTTTAAAGTTAATCACAATCATATTCTTTACTACATTTGTGGGCCTTTGTTGGCAGTACTATTTGTCGATAATTCCTCTTTATTAAGAAAAAAACTGAGTGTATATCAAATCTTACCAACTAGATAATTTAATATCAAATAAATTATGTTATGTATCAGGAAGAAGTTAAATAGAGTTTTGCAGTAGCTAGCAGACACTTTTCCATCAGGTCATGAGGGTGTCATATTTAATTTTTAAAAGCTAATATAGCTTCAATTGCCCTTTATTTGGAGATATAATCCAAATAGCACTATATTTTGATATTACAGTCAGATCCAGTTCATTATGTATAATCAAGACCATCTAAACTCATTAAATAAACTAATTCATTGCACTAAAGCAATGAAATATTTCCCAAGCATGAGCGCGTAGGTATTCTTGGACTAAAACTCCCAGAAGCCTTCACCACTAGCTGTGCTGGCAAAGATTTCTGGGAGTTGTAGTCCAAGAACATCTGGGACCCCAAGCTTGGGAATCACTGCACTAAAATAACTGCCTGTGGTTCACCTATATTTATGTAAGACTTCAGTTTTCCTAAATGATAAAAGAGCAGTTTGTACGTTAGTCCAGTGGTTCTCAACCTTGAGAAACACAGGTGTTCTCAGACTGGAACTCCCAGAAGCCTTCACCTTTAACTGTCCTGGCCAGGAATTCTGGGAGTTGCAATCCAAGAACACCTGGATTACCCAAGGTTGGGAACTAGTGTGTTACTCTATTCCTCTTCAGCATCTGCTCTTTTTCATTCCACTATGAAGGCAGAAAAATCAGCTTGTCTTAGTTTGTATTTGAAGTAGGCCAGAGTGACAGCGAATTCTGAAGCCACAGCTAAAAAGAAAGAGAAAAGTAGAAAACCACATCCCAGTAGCTCCTGTTATTGTTCCCTTCCAAAGCAGCAGTTCAAAGCATTGATTAACTTGCTAGCTGGACCCTCCTGGAGCTCTATATCCTCAGGGCACACACACTTCAGCTCAGTGGAAATGATTAACTAGGGTCACTGTTGAATAGTATCTGGCAACAGATGACAAGTCAGTTAATGCCTTTGTCAACAGTATGCATTGCAAAAGTATAATCCCATTCATCTTCTATTGCCCATTGGAACTGTCCATTTCCAGAATAAGAAATAAACGTCTAAGGAGTTGTGATTTATTATAATAGTTGGTGGCACTGTGGCTCGCAAGGAGGACATTAAGTCACTTTCCTTCTTTGAAACTGGCTCCCTCACTCCCCACTTCTCCAAAATGGGATTTCTATGTAGTGTTTATGACAACTAGTACTTCTTGTAAATTACAGTGGTGTCTTCTGGTTTATTAACCATCTGCTTCTCCTTATTCTGTCTCTTTTACCTCCCCACCCACCCAGAACATCTAGTTTTCTGACATGTTGAGGTTTAAAATATCTTATTCTTTTTGGGAACTTCTTTTTGTTAAGGACAATTTTTTAATAACCCTTACATAGAGCTAATGTCCAAAATCGTTTTAGTGATTTACACATGCATAAGTTAAATTGTGAACTCATTGTGGTGAACTGCTGCTAACTAATGAAGTGTGGGCCACATTATGTGGTAGTCGTTTGTTTTGCGGTGATAACATGTTTCATAACATGACCAGTGCCTCATTTGTTAGCAGTAATTTGCCTCTGCTGTACAATTTAGGCAGATGTAAATCACAAGCAGACTTCTAGTCTTGATTATCTTAGTTTTTTCCTAGAGTTGGACCATGATAAAAGTGAAACAAATAATATTGTGATACTAATTAATTTGGGCGTTACTTGAGAAAGCTGGTATCCTTTTCTGCTATAGTTGAAAAGTTGTTTTTTTATTATTATTATTAAATTATTCCTTTTTCATGTATAGTTTTCATTAATCAGGAGGAATGCCACCTATGGTTGCTTGCATATTTCACACACAGTAATTCAATTGGGTTTGATGTAATTGTCTATGCTGTCTGTATAGCATTAGGCAGGAGGAGAATTATTTGTAATAGCAAACATTCTCTGTTCCTTGAATAGTTGGATAGCCTTTGAAAGCCTTGTGGTAGAGGAAGAAAACAACATATCCTGTTTTGGAGCTTTTGAAGCTTTTTGGAATAGAAACAAATACAAGCATATTCCAGCAACCATCTCAGAAGTCTGGATTGTCATCATCTGCAAATCAATGCTGAGGCTGTGCTTTGCCATGCAATTATAACATCAAAAGATTTAATGTCATTTTAGTATTACTGGCGTAGCTTTTCTGGCCCGTCACAGAAAAAACTTTTGACTGCTAATATTTTGGATATTAAAGTTAACAGCAAGTAAGGCATGTTCAGATCTTTATGAAGGCAGTTGGTTCTAGGCAGCAGGGGAGAAGCTCCATGAAAAGGAAATTAATTTCCTTCTGTTAATGCATGCTCAGGAAATGATTCTTATTACTGCTGCTCTGAAATTCACCTGGTTGTAAATGCCATAGAACATGCTTTTACAACTTTTAAAGGAGTGGACATTATTTTAAAATGTGTGCTTCTGGCTTTTTATTACCAGAAAGAGTGCTGGGCAAATGGTAGTAGCAAAAAATACTGGAGTGAAATATCACATATATGTTTCATAAGGAAGTGGGTGGGTTTGTTTTATTTACAGTTTCAATTAAAAGTTAAAACCTTAGCTACAGTTGAAGGCAGGGCATCAGAGATGGAATCCGTATGATCTGTGAAACTGAACGTTGCTTTTTAAAAAAAGAAACTTGGTGTTTGGGTGAATGGATGATAGGATTTCTCTTAGCATTTCATTAAATACTATTCTTACAATGCTCCTACAATAAATCTGGAGTCACTACCGGTACTATATTTAAACTTAAACTAAATTTGCTATGTTTGTGTCGCCCACAGTTCTGGTGTAAAGCTGCTGCTCTAACTTCTGTTCCCATGGGGTTCAGCTGCAAACATGCATCAAACAGTCTCTTGGGCAAAAAGTAATTGGTACAGTGAACTGAAACAAACAAACAAAAATGCACAGAATTAGTTAAGGAATTGATTATGCATATTTGCATGTAAAATAAATCAAGGCCCATGGATGTTTCATGGACTAGGATGGAGGGGAATTTATAGAGGGTGACCCACCTGTCCCAGTCACTGGTTAAAATTTAAATAACAGTACTATTATTTATTTATTTATTTATTTATTTATTTATTTATTTATTTATTTATTTATTTGTATGCTGCATTTCTCCCAACAAGGGACCCAAGGTGGCTCACAGCATTAAAATTCACACAATTAGAAACACAATAAGTTAAATATTAAAAGACAAATTAAACAATATATGATTTAAAATAAAATTAAAAGATTAAAACAAGAAAACATGGAAAAGATTAAAATTATCTTCTAAAATGGGGTTCAGGGATTCAGTTGTAATTGTTAAAAGCCTGACTGAAGAGATGGGTCTTTAGCTTTTTTCGAAAGGATAAAAGGGAAGGGGCCATCTTGATCTCCCGAGGGAGAGCATTCCATAGCCTGGGAGCTGCCACAGAGAAAGCCCTCTCCCATGTCCCCATCAGCTGTGCTTGTGCTGGGAATGAGACTGAGAGGAGTGCCTCCTCTGCTGATCTTAATCACCGAGAAGGCACATATAAGGAGATACGGTCCTTCAGGTAGCCTGGACCCAAGCTGTATAGGGCTTTATAGGTAATGACCCGCACTTTGAATTGGGCCCGGATACGGACTGGTAGCCAGTGCAGTTCTTGTAGCAGGTTTGTTATATGCTCCCTGTAGCTGGCCCCAGTCAGTAGTCTGGCTGCAGAGTTTTGCACCAGCTGAAGTTTCCAAACTGTCTTCAAAGGCAGCTCCACATAGAGCGCATTACAGTAATCCAAACGGGATGTAACTAAGGCATGTGTCACTGTAGCCAAATCCAACATCTCAAGGAATGGGTTGACTCAGTTAAGGACAATCTCATCCATGGTAGCACTACATATGATTACAACTTACCTGAGAGTCATTGGCTATTTGACCTGAACTTTGCTTTTCCTGTTCATCTTATTTCTGTTTCTCAGCAACAACTCCTTACTTCGTAATGCTTGGTGATATTGAAGATATTCTCTTATAGTAAGGGTTTTGCAGGATAGGTATAGCCATCTTTGTTTTTTAAAATAATTCAATAGTTGTAGATATTTCTCCAAATATTGGCTTGGGTGAACAGTAGTATTAAATGTTTGTCTTAGTCGAGACAATTGGAATAATTATTAAGTTATATACATCTATTGCATGTGAGTGTTTGGAGAGAGAAAATGCTCTTCATATCTACAGTATAACAGTGTGCTGTAGATAAAAGGAAATATTTTAATGTGTTTTCTGATGTTCTTTGATGAATGTCTTGTCTTTTCTTTCATACATGCCTGCTGGTTTTTCTGCGTTAAAGAAATTGATTTCCTTTTCTTTGTCGTTTCCATTTGTATATGTTGGGAATCTATCCAGCTTAAATTTCCTTCCTTCCTTCCTTCCTTCCTTCCTTCCTTCCTTCCTTCCTTCCTTCCTTCCTTCCTTCCTTCCTTCCTTCCTTCCTTCCTTCCTTCCTTCCTCCTCCTCTACTATTTCCATGAATTAACCTTTACACACAAGGTGGACCCCCCCTTTTTTTTCATTATCAAGGGATAAATAAGGCAATGGAGTGATATTTGGAAGAAGACAAGAGCTGTTCTGAATTGTTTCTAAGTTTGACTGGTTGGGGAGACAGATATACTTAAATTATTTTCTTCTACTTCTGGAATTCAAAATTTTGTCTCACGGGTTTGTAAGGCAAACTATAATTCAGTTGTTAGTTTACATTATTCAGCCTACTTTTCAAAATGAGCGGCAAGCATTTTGGCCATTAGTCAGCAGATTAAATCTTGTGTGCTTAAACAGATGGATTTTGAAGATTTAGTTACAGATATATTTGTAATACATATGCATGTCATACCATGTTGATGTTTAATACTTTATAAATATAGCAATTTCAAGGAGTATATTATAAGCACATGTGTAACTTACCTACAGTTGTCACAATAAAGTCTTAAAAAAATAGTTACTTCTAGATTTGCCAGTTGAATGCAATGAAACAGATGGGCCCTAACTAATTAAAAATCTTGGTCATATAGACAAATTATAACTACATAATTTCAAAGCATTCAAAAATTAATAAAATGCACCATAACAAATAAGCAATATTCTTTAATTTATTTCAGATAATATTAAAGCAGTCATACTGTATTAGTTTTAAGATGGACAGATCAGTTATTTTCCACTGTGTCACTTTTGCATGTCCTCAGTTATAATCTTCTGTTCAGTTTTCACATCTATTTTTTGCAAAATATACATTTTCAGAGACATTTTCATCCTAAAATATGCATTTTTATGAGACCAGGCTTTTTTTTTTTTGAACTGTGAAAATTTGAAATGTGTAGTCTGAAGGATAATTATTTCAATGCAGTTCTAGTCAAGGAATTATGAATCAGGTCAGTTTGCTTAAAAATACAGACTGAACTATAAGTAGGCTCAAATTTGCTTCAAATCTCTCATTTTCGTTTGTTAGAAACCAAATTAAAAGTGTAGGGTTAGCTGCTTCCACCTTGTGGAAATGGCAGGAGTAGCAGGAATAGTAGGAGAAATTGACCCATCTAGATTAGTTTAAATCCACCTAACACAATTGCTATGCTTTTTGATGTGCAATTCACTTGCATATATGTGGGAGAGGTTTTTAGTCCCTGTTACTGTACTTGAATGTATTTCTACCATTGTGAGCATTTGAAAAGTTCATTAATATTATTGCATATTGTTATATGTAGGATGATACTTGCCTAATGTCCATAGATAAGGATGCCATGGATGAAGCCACAGCTTTGTTCCTATTGTGTGAGAAAACAGGACTTGTTTGAATGCTGACACCTGCAACCTATATTATCTTTACGATTGTTACCAGTCCTTTAAGAGATGGGCCATAAATTCCAAACTGCTAGCTGAGGACAAGTTTGAAACTAACTTGCATACTGCAGCTGTCTCCATCTGAGAAGCAAACATGGCCTCAACATCATCAGCCATGTGAATTTGGGACATTAATAACAGCATATAAGTTTGGAACTACCCACAAGAACTTGATGCACAGCCTTGAAGAAGATGATTCATCATTGAAAGCTCACTTTTTGTTTTTTTGTTTTATATTCTTCATGGTTGTTTAAGGGTATCACCTGCTCTTGCATTTGTATTGTTTCCACGACCATGCGGCCTTTTCCTGATTTTTCCATAAGAAAAACAAACAAACAAAAAACCCTGAATGAATGTTGTTCATGGGGCTTAGTTTATTCTAGGCTTAGTCATGCCTAGAATAAACTCTTCAGAAACAGTGAGATAACTTGCTCTAGATTGAGGTAAATCTCATTGATTTCAGCAGGGCTGTTCTAAGCACAACTAAATGAGTACCCAACCCTATGTGTACAGCTGAAGTTTAAGGCAAAGTAGTTTGATTTTTCTTTACTGTAATTTAGACTTTATGCATTTCACATGAACAACAGATATTTTACAAATAATTTCCATGACAACCTACTATTTAAAATAATTATTGAGGTAACATACTCAGGAATATATAAAAATTTAAAAATCAGATTCTTGATTTAGATTTAGTTACTTTATCTTTATATTTTACCTCCTTGGAGTTTACACATTTTTGGAACAGAGTCATGATCAAGTCTTAGCAGCATTAATCTTCCTTGTAATCATTTATTTAATATGTACAGTAACTGTGTTTCTGTTGGGACTATAAAGTAATTTCAGATGTAAGGGGTTAGAGAACAGTGTCAGTCTAGTTTAACAAGATTTCAAAAGATATAAAATATGAATTATTTCAGACTTTTTAAGGATGACAGGCTAATGTATATCCTTCTTTTCAATATTTATCTTCATTCAGTATTTGCACAGGAATACAGAAGTTGTTCACATCAGTATTTATCTTGTAATAAGGGATGTGCATGCGGATTTGGAAATATTTGGAATTTAACAAATAATGTCATATTTAGATAGTTCTGATTATATCTGAATCCAAATTTGATGGATCTGAATGTTTGTAAAAATAATTCTTAATATTTGGAGTCCCATTTACTCCTATAGATTAGAAAGCAAAAGGCTGGGCTTCTGCTTGCTAGAGGAAGAAGTGAAAGTGAAACCTGTTTCTCAGACATCCTGGAGTGATGATTTAATGAGAAATAAAACTTAAAGACACTCTGGCACCAAGGTTACTGCAGGTAGAAAACTCAGTGTTTTCTGATTGGGGTGCCATGGATTTCCCAAGGGAGGGGGGCTGGGATGACAGCAAAACCTGTAAATGATGTCTGTCTGCACCCATGAAATCTAGAAGCAGGCACAGACAACATAAAGCATTTTTTCACACTGGTTCTTTCCAATTGAAAGATAGATATATCTGCTTATCAATCCCCTGAGCTTTTGCTTTTAGGATATACTCTGGTGCAAGCCTACTCTGTAGCAGTTTTCCCTTTTCTAAACCCTCAACTTCCATTTACATTCTCTACATTTCATGATGTATTGCTTACTTAAATCATTTAGGAATAAGATTTAGAATTAGCAGATTCATAGATTCTTACTTTATAAATCAACAGGGAGATATTAGATTAGATGTAGGCCTCTTTGGAGTAGATCAGGCAGGGGAATAACATTTTGTTATATAAAGACAAATATATTAAGTTGATATATTCTGTGTCTCTGTGTGATTTTCATTGGAAGAATTTGTGTTCTGCTGTAGCAGAATCAAATACTGTTCTTTAGGTAGAGTTTTCAGGTAGAATAACACATGGGTTTGGTAGCAGAAGTAGGCACTTGGGGAAGACTGCAGGAATGCTGTCTGTCCTCACTGCAACAGCTTCTACTGAGGGGAATGGGAGAGGAGAGAGGAAGAAGACTGCCTGTCACAGACCCAAAACAAAATCTGACACTATGATAGAGTAGCAGGCAGCAGTACAGTGTACACACATGTGTGTGCATGCGTGTGTGCCAAAGAGGTGGCAGACAAGTTTCTAACTCAAGATGGGACAGATATGAGTGAACTTCATACATATTCCAGATATGTCTTTGTGCAATCCAGTCAAGGTAGCCATATCAAGCGGCCAAAAAAGATGTTGAAAAAGGCAGTTTTCTACTAAAGAGCTGACGTACCAAAGAAGGACTAGGATGGCACCAGCCCTCAGATTGACACTTAGTGTTGGCGGCAGCAGCAGTACTGCTGTTTTTGTGGTTGGGAAAGATATTTAGGAAGAGCATCAGACATTGCTTTTCATATCCACACCATGTGGCTCCATCATATTTCAGAAAGCTTTTACCTCCAGCCCTTATTCCCAGCAAATTTCTCCTGTGCAAAACAGCATTGTAGTTGGTGGGAACTCCCCTTCAAGTAAGTACCCATCTGATTTAGGAGAGGAGGAGACAGAGGGGTCTCAGGTGGGCGTTATTTCAGAAGCATGTGACACTGAAGTCACCCCTGCCCCTCCAGCTGCAATTGCCCCACCAGTTGCTGGAACTAGTGGTGATGATAAGCTAGCAATCCCTGTTAGGAATACTGCATTTGGTAAAAAAACAGGAGCTCCCAAGAAGTCAATAATCTGGAAATGTTTTCAGCAGTGTGCAACAGATGCTCACATGGCTGAGTGCATGCACTGCAAGAAGTGTTGGAGTTAGGAATACAACATACAGATTAATGCATGATCACCTGAGAGGAAGGAAGTGCTTGTTGACTAACATGCTGGGTAGTTTGCATGACCCCCCCCCCCTTCTTAACTGACACTCTTTCTTTGGCGACCAAAGATGACCTTTCTCTCCTCTAGCTTCAATTGCTTTACTGCCTTTTTTTAGGCACCACAAGCTCTGGGGACACTATAGAGGAAGGATGCTCTTGTGAGTTTCTTCTGAGTTTCTTCTATCTTCATGACTGCTATCTTCTCTCAGCCATGTGGCCTGCAAGAACCCACCTTTTGTTTTTTGCTTTTTTAAAGCTTTTTCTTCATTCATTCCGGAACCACTGAGAGTCTCTTCTTTTGTTTATCTTATTGAAACATTTGTGTTTTTTTTAAAGCGGAACCCTGCAACTTAGTGAGTAAAGATCTGTTTTTCTTTTTATATTAAAAGCAGCGTCTGAGTAAGTACTTAAGCTTGTTAAATGCTGTAAGGTGTGTATGTTTCTTGGGGACTTGCTACTCAGTTTTAACTTCAAGTGATACGAGTGTTTGCCATTGTGCAATTGAGGGAATTAAAGACATTCCTCTCTGCTGGTACTACAAAGCCCATTAAGAAGGTGCTCAAGCACGGGCAGCACTTGGGCCACCTGTCATGCTCAGCCACCTGAAGACTCAAGACAGGGCATTGCTGCTGGCAAATGAAGTGGGTATGGTGGGGGCATGTGGCTTTCTTTTTATGAAGGGTAAGAGTCCTCAGAGGGCAAAGGTTGAGCCACTGGCCAAGGAAGCAGGGAGGTAGATGGGCAAATAGCAAGAGGTGGGAGGCAACAAATGCCAGACTGACATTTCAAGAATAGGTTATGCTGGAGGAGGTTGAAGGGGTTCAGGAAATGGCCTTCTGCAAACTTAAAAATGCCAGGATTCCTAGCAGAGACGATAGCCCTAGATGGCCAGCCATTCTCTCTGATGGAAAACATTGTGGCTGAACAGATGCTATTACCAATTGCCATCCTGAATGTCCTTAGCTGCAGGGAGGTGCCAGTTACATATTTTGTAGTCAAGTAACTGGTACAGCAGGAGTTGAGTAGGGCACAGGGAGTACATTTTACAAGTAACATCTAAAGAAGCCAGCGTGCCAAACATGCCTTTCTCTCCCTGACAGGAGACTGGTGGGATGTAGAGGCATCAAGTAACTCACAAGAGCAACACACAAGTGCAGGATACAGGTGGGCCTTGTTGGATGTGGTTATGGGTAGCCATACAGAGGCTCTGAGGGACATGCTCCAGCAGTGGAGTCTAGCTACAGAAAGGCAAGGTCTGTTTGTCATGGACTAGAAGGCAAACATAGTAGCAGCACTGCAGGCTGAAAAGATGAAAGGGATGCAGCATATGGCCCATACTCTCAACTTAGTAGTTTGAGGTGCTTTGCTGGTATGAAAGACACAGGCATACCTAATGGAATGGAATGGGCCAGAAAGGTGGCAGGGCATTTTTACTTTAGTTTCTTTAGCCAGGTGATTCCAATGTTCCAGAGCATGGCTGACATGATGGAGGGCATAATGAGGGGACAGTAGGTGGATGGGAGATTTCATAGAGGCAAAAGAGCATTTTTTCCATCCTCATGTGGTGGTACTGCCAGCAAGATAAAGGACCTGCTCCACTACAGGCTTGCCTCTTTGTGGAAGAGGATTGAAAATAAAGGGAACTGAAAATTAAAAAAGGGGGATTGAAAATAAAACAGCCAACACTATAATGCCATTGTACAAAACACTGGTAAGGCCGCACCTGGAGTATTGCATACAGTTCTGGTTGCCGCACCTCAAAAAAGACATAGTGGAACTGGAAAAGGTGCAGAAGAGAGCGACTAAAATGATGACTGGGCTCGGACACCTCCCTGATGAGGAAAGGCTACAGCATTTGGGGCTCTTTAGTCTAGAGAAAAGGCGCCTGAGGGGGGACATGATTGAGATAAAATTATGTATTAAATTATGCAGGGATTGGATAAAGTGGATAGAGGGAAGCTCTTTTCCCTCTCACACAATACCAGAACCAGGGGACATCCACTTAAATTGAGTGTTGGGAGAGTGAGAACAGACAAAAGAAAATATTTCTTTACCCGTGTTGTTAGTCTGTGGAACTCCTTGCCACAGGATGTGGTGATGGCATCTGGCCTAGATGCCTTTAAAAGGGGATTGGCCAGATTCCTGGAGGAAAAGTCCATCGCAGGTTACAAGCCATGATGGGGATGTATCATCTCCAGGCTTAAAAGGAAGGTACCTCCAAATGCCAGATGCAGGGGAGTGGAATCAGGAGACATGTATCTAGTTGTCTCGTGTGCTCCCAGAGGCATCTGGTGGGGCCAGTGTGAGATACAGCAAGCTGGACTAGGTGGGCCCTTGGCCTGATCCAGCAGGGCTCTTCTTATGTTCTTATGAAGGAGGAGTACGTTCTAGCAACCCTTTTGGATCCCCCAAATTAAACAGCAGGTAGTGGATATTAAGCAGCAGCAAGGGAGAGGCAATGTTAGCCAAGTTCCCATCACATGCAGCAGCAGCTAGTGAAGAAGTTCTGGCTAGCACTGAGGGGTCACACAGAGGAGGAAGAAACTAGCAAGGTCCATGGCACCCCGACGAGCAGTACCAGCAGTTGTATTCTAGAATCCAAGTCCCTCACCTCTACAACAATAAGGCAGGCTTTCTGGGACACTGTCTTTGCAAACATGTAAGGGCCCTGTACTCCAGAGACATCAGTCCAGAGGAAGGACATGGCAGAGGTAGAGCTGTACATGCAGGAGCCCTGCAAGCCAAAAGACACTGATCCCTTGTCTTTCTGGACTGAGAAGGAATCCATTTGGGAAGGTCTGGCCAAGGTGGCAGTGGAACTGCTGTCTTGCCCACAAACTAGGGTGCCCACTGAGAGTGTGTTCTTTCAGGCAGGGGACATTGTTAGTCCACACCACTCATGCTTGGAACCTTGATCTGTATTAAAACTTATATTCCTTAAGGTCAACCTACCATTGCTAGGCTTTCCTGAAGTCCCCTTTAAGTAAGAGAGAAGGAGACACTCTGCTCACAGGTCTAGGTATGCCATGCGTCAGTCTGCTGCCCCCTCTTTCTGCCTCATTTTTACACTTCTAAATTCTGATTCCGAAGGACTGCACTTCTGAATTCCAAATCCAAATTCACATTTTGGTGATAGTACACATCCCATATTGTAATACAGTAGAGCACTTACATCATTAAACACAAATTAAACTATGTTTATAAATGTTATACCAGAAGAGTACCTGCCTACAGTCACTTAATCTGTTCTACATTCTAGAGCTCTGTTCTGTGTGAATTCTTTGTTACAACGACAATGTTATATAACATTTTCTACAAACTCAACTGTACAGTTATGTAAGAACATGCAATTAGTGGAAAGTTGCAGTGAACATGCTGGCCTCCATATATTCTTGGCCTCTATATATTCTTGGTCTGGGACTCATATTAGCCATAGTGAGCATAGCCAACAGTGAGAGATAATGGGAGCTGCAGTCCAGCATCATCTTGAGGATTACACATTCTTCTTCTTTGCAGATAAGAACCCATCTTTTCCAATGTGGACTATCCATTGGACTACTTGCTAGCATGTGAGCCAGCTAGAATACATGATGGTATGATTATGATGTTTGAGGACATGGAAAGAAGACATGGCCAAAATGTGCTTGAATATCCACACAAGAGTAAATAAAATCTGAAAAATATGGTCTTAGAATTGCTGGATTTTGCTAGAATAGATAGAGGGGTGTGTGAGGATTTATGTTTAGGGGTGCATTTGTTTCCTTGTTACATATAAGAAGATTACAGTGAAATTGTACCTCAGCATAGAATGAATAAGTCAACATGGCATTCTTTGATTATGACTGACGTTTGATTTCTACCCTGAGGTAAAATTATCCCACATTGTTTTTACTGTAGTTTTATGTTCAGGTTGTTTTACATGAGAAACATGCATTATTTATGACTTTTTGTTTTTTAAGATGGAGCTTGGAGAAACTCGTGTTGTGGAATTTTTGTTGTGAATTTCACAGTTTATTCAAACCTGAAATTATTTTTGAATCTCTGGAGTGGGCAGCTTGCAGCCTTCCACATAGTTTGGTCTATAACTTCAGTCATCCCATGCTGGCTGAGGCTGGTGGCTACTGTGGTCCAGAACATCTGGAGTAAGTTATGTCAGACTTAGTGTGAGAGAAATTAGAATTGGAAAGCAGTTGGACCTAAAGCAAAGAAAAAGAATTGTTAAAAGCAAAAAGATTGACTTTTTATTTTTAGGAATGTAGGAGTCTGCCTTATCAGATCATCGTTCGACTTTGTCCATTGTGGTACCTCATGGAGTGTGGAAGAGGAGTGTTCCTACACTATATTGTGATGAGGTCACCATACCTGCTAATTCCACAAACCACTATGTATTTCTGTAATCTCTGAATAGTGGACCCACAAGAAATCTAAGACAGCTGCTGCTACCTGAGTAGGGAACGTTGACCTAGATTTGCCACTGACTCAACTTAGTACAAGCCAGCTCTATATGAGTGGCTGACAACATTCTGTTGTTGTTGCTTTTGTGTGAACTGAGATGGCATTTTTGGGAATGGCATAAACTGCTTTGAATCAAATTCAAAAATCCCATGTAGCAAGATTCCATTTTAAAGTTGATGTTTTAAGATCATGTATGAACTGAGTACTAACACTGCTGCAAAATTGCAAAAGTGGGGTTTATCAATACCTGGCAAGCCACAGTACTAAAAGTATGGTGTTCTGCTCTGCTTGACATTGTGCTGGTCAAATTACAGTGTGAGTATCCATTAAAGATGGGTTTTGAGAGTTGGGTTACAGTGTGAACCTCGAAGCCCACATATAAAGCAGTTTAGCAGAAAGAAATGTGCAAAGTAAACAAGATTTTTGTGGCATTAACATTGGCTTGATGAGTGTCTTCACGGAGACACTTCAGATATTTGAATCTGTTCAGATATTCTTAACATACAGTATAATAATAGTCAGGTAGCTGTGTTAGACTCTTTTAGCAACAGTGAAAACAAAAGCATTCTGGCACCTTTAAGACTAATACATTTATTGCATTGTGAGATTTCATGGATGCAATCCCATCATAGATATTTCAGGCCTTTTTATACCATAAAATTCATTGAGATTTGAACACACAAACAGTTAACATAATGGATCTCCAAACACCAGCAGGGACACTTCTTTCATGGATTTATTATCATGTCCGAGGGAAAAAATGTAGATATTTTCTGTCAGCTTCTAAAAATGGACACCCTTTCTTTTTTACTTATATGTAAACTTATATTAATTTGTTCAGGGTAATCTTCTCCCTCATCCTCTAACTCAGAACACTTATATTTTCAAGAAAGGCCTTGTTTTTTAGTGCTACGTCTTGAATTATCTGTTGTGCTAGACATGTATTCAAAAATAATTTTACACAAATAAACATAGTTGAACTGTTTCTTTTACAGTGATCATATAGTGAATCATTAGTGGATATATCAAGGAAAATGAATTGAGAATTTAATATGTATGAACATCCAAAATGTTGGCAAAAGTAAAGGTAGGAGATGAAAGAAAGGGGGAAAATATTTTAGCAATTTAAAGACTCTTTTAAAAAATACTTTAAGGTGCTGTGGTATTTTTAGCTTTTTATATCTCTCCCTCACCTTTATTTTTGCCAATATCTTGAGATAGTTTCATTGGAATTTTAAAAATATAAAATGTATATGCTACTATTCTGTTAAATATGTTTGAGAAAACTGTGTGTTAAATATAAAAAATACTATACTTTTACAAAAGGCAAAATTTGTGTATGCAGACTCCTGCTCTCCCTTTCATTCTCATGAATCTTGATTATAATCTGCCTTTCGTTTTCATGCAGGTGGTTGACCAGATTGACACATTGACTTCTGACCTGCAGCTGGAAGATGAGATGACTGACAGTTCAAAAACAGACACATTGAACAGCAGCTCAAGTAGCACAACGGCATCAAGTCTGGAAAAAATCAAGGTGCGAACCAATGCACCACTCATCAGGCCTCCAGCCCATCCATCTGCCATTCTCACTGTACTAAGGAAGCCCAATCCACCTCCTCCTCCTCCACGGTTGACTCCTGTGAAGTGTGAAGATTCTCACCGGTCAATTACTCCTGCCAACCCTGTAAAGACTAATGGGACTCTATTACGAAATGGAGGTTTACCAGGGGGACCAAATAAAATTCCAAATGGAGATATATGTTGTATGTCTAATAGTAACGTGGACAAAGTTCCAATGCAACCTCTGATGCACAGATCTGAAAAGGACAGGTGTCCTCAGCCTGGAACACGAGAACGGGTACGATTTAACGAAAAGGTGCAGTACCATGGCTATTGTGCAGATTGTGATGTCCGGTATAATATTAAGAACAGGGAGGTCCATTTGCACAGTGAACCTACTCATATGCCGGGAAAGCTTCCTCCCCAATGTCCTCCCTTACCACCTCCACCTCCTCCACTTCCTCCTTTTCCATTAGAAAATGGAGGGGTGGGAATAAGCCCTAGTAGTAGTTTTCCCCCACTCAGACCTGCAACTGTGCCTCCACAAACTGCACCAAAACCCCAGAAGACCATCTTGAGGAAATCGACCACTACAACAGTGTGATGTGTCCCACTTGGAAAACTTTGTGTTTTTTTTTCTTATGTATAAACATAAAAAAGAGGTAATGAGCACTTTCTACTCAAGCAATAAAAAGCCCAAATATATTACACCCCTTCTTCTGCGAAGTGGCATAAAAATTATATGGTAAGTACAAAGGAAATTATTTAATGCTGTTTGTTGCAAACATGCAAAAAATTCATTCTTGAAATTGATATAATGATTGTGGCATGGGTCATCACTGGTATATGGGCTAAAGCAAGATATTATTAGCCATAGCCTATGTGTTGAAAAAGTTCATGTGGGAAACTGACATGGGCAGCAACAGATGGGAAAGTAAACACTTCAAGGTACAAAATAAAAATTTGATACTTTCAAACCGTATTTTATAGAAAAATAATGTACGATGACAGAAAATGATCTAAACAGCAAAGAACTTTGCTCCCCCCAACATTGTAGGAATTTTTTTAAAAAATGTTATAGAATATTTCATTACAACGTTTTCTTCAGGAATATGTGAACTGCAATTTTACAGCTCAAACTACTTACGTTCAATGTCTTTAATGAAAGAAAACATTGTAGTTTACTATAATAGTGTTTGCGATGCAATGTTTTACATCAACTCTAGATTTATTAAGGTAAAGGTTCCCCTTGACATTTAGTCCAGTCATGTCCGACTCTAGGGAGCGGTGCTCATCCCCGTTTCCAAGCCATAGAGCCAGCGTTTGTCCGTAGACAGTTTCCGTGGTCACGTGGCCAGCGCAACTAGACATGCAATGCCGTTACCTTCCCACCGAGGTGGTACCTATTTATCTACTCGCATTTTTACATGCTTTCAAACTGCTAGGTTGGCAGGAGCTGGGACAAGCGATGGGAGCTCACTCCGTCGCGTGGATTCGATCTCACAGAGGCTTCTGCGGTTTAACCCACAGCGCCACCACGTCCCTTAGATTTATTAGTTTAAACTAAATTCCATTTTGAGCCTTTGTAACTAAAACAAGTCATACATGACTATATAGTTTCATAAGAAAGCCAAATTGTTCAGTTCTGCAAAAGTTGCCAACTAAAACCACTGTCATGATATGATTGTGTAACATACTGGGAGTCAGTATAATTGAATTCAGTGGGAGTAGAAATACATAGGATCCCTTTCTCAACTTAATATTCACCCCAAGCAATGTACCCCCTCTGACCTTGGGTGTCCTGATCTCAACCTATTGCTTGGTCATTAGTTCAGTTACCTTCTTCTGTTGGTGCTCATGTGTAGCCTGTTATGGCATTTTACTTATTACAGGATGAATCTCAGTGCGTAAGCACTGTTAACTCACTACTGTGGTGGCAGAAAGACTAAGTGTGCCAAACCTGGTTGAACACATGAGAGTGTTCCCACTAGAATGACAGGCTCTAATCATAATTGTATGAGAAGTTTGTGCCAGTGCGATGTCTTACTGGTTTTAAAAATGAGTGCTAAGAGACCACATAATAAGCAGTTATCTGTCCCAACAAGTATGAGATGTTAGTGGAATTAGCAGAGTTCTCCCAATATATGTCTGGTAACAAACTTCAGGAGTTTTAAAAAAAGATCTAAAGGTTTGAAATTCTTACGTTCCAGTTGGCTCAGAAAGTAACTCAAATTGTCTTTGATTTGTTCCCTTTTTTAAACAATTATTAATGAGAAAGGCTTGCTCATCTGTAGTTGGAGCACGTGAAGTTAAGTCTCCTTTGTTGTTTACTAAGGATCCTGAAATACACTTAATGATGGTGACTATATTCTGTGTATGGGGATTGTATGAGATTGTACAAATTAATATTAAAATTTAGGACCTTTTATCAATAGTAGACAATGTTGTACTTTTCTAAACTTTTGGATTACAACTTCCTGCCAGCAGGGCTAAGAAGCTTTCAGGAGGATGAACAATTTACATGTCTATCATCCCCTCACTTCTTCCTCACAATATTGAATGCAAATCAGACAGGGATCTTTGTTATTGCCAATGATCAGTTAATAGCGACGATTCTTCAATGTTACTTGCAGTGAAAATGCAGTGGCAAGTGGGGGGGGGGTTGTCCCTCCCATTGTTTCCAAACGGATTAGAGGTGAAGGGTGTGGAGTCAGCAAAGGCCTCACAGTCCCAAGTGACAGCTCTGGGAACAGTCCTGGAGACATCACCTGCCTCTCAAAAATAGCTTTACTGCCTCTAAACTGGAAACAACATATGTGTAGCAGAGCCACAGGTTTCATGATGTCAGGGAATGTATTCATACCTTATGATGTGATCCAGCCTCCCCATTTATGTTTCCTTGTCTCTGTTTCTCTGATATGTCATAGACCCCCTCTGCTGTCTGATGGAACAGATCCCCTATCAAAAGGAACTGAGGTTTTTGAAAAAATGAGGTTGTGTTTACTGTGTATTCCTGGGCACTGAAAGTAATAAGCAAAATATTTATCATTCAAACATTTGTTATTTCAGATTTCGAGTGTATTTTACACACAGAGTAAAAAACTAACGTCAGACCTCAGCCCTTTGAATCCTACTGATGTTTAACGAAAATATATAAGTAATGCAAAAACTGCCATTTCAATTAAGTGAACAATAGTGTAACTCATTTTATGCATGTGGGATGTTGTGTTTCTGTACCCATGGTTCAAAATGCCAGGAAATGGCCCAATATTACTGCACAACATCTTGCTTGCCAGCAGGACAAAATATTCCAAATTTTACATAGCAAAGATTCCAGACTTTACATCGCAAAGGGCAGCCTGAATGTTGCTGACACTTACCGTATTTTTCGCTCCATAAGACACACCTGACCATAAGACGCACCTTGCATTCAAGGCGCCATCGGGGGGTGAAGGGGTGTGCACGTGGAGGGGTGGGGAAAGTCAGGCGGCGGCGTGATTTCCCCTCCTTTTCCGGCACTCTAAACACCTTTTCTTCCCCCGGATCACTTTCCTCCCATACGTCTTTCCTTAACACCACTCTTTCCGTTTCTTTCAACTGTCCTCCCTCCTCTCTCGTGAGAAAAACGTTTATCCCCCTCTTCTCCCCCTCTCGTGACTCCTCCCTCTCTTCTCCTACTTCCCCCTCCTCTATCCATTCCTCTGTCTCGTGCCGCTCCATCTCTCCTTCTTCTTCTGTCACTTTAAACTTTTTTTTTACAGTATTCGCTCCATAAGACGCACACACTCCCCCCCCCACTTTTTTGGGGGGGGAAAGTGTGTCTTATGGAGCGAAAAATACAGTATGTCAGCAGTCAATATGGTCTATGGAAGGCCATGACAGCATATAGGCACCAAAGCTCTGCTAACAGCAAATAAGACCATCGCCAGCCACAAAGCAAACAAGTAATTTCACGGCTTAAATGAGTGAGCTTCTGAATATTTGTTCTTTGTTTAAATATATATATTAAAATATTTTCAGTATCTGTATTTTAACACATTTTTAATATTCTCTTTGTGGCAGATACAGAAGCAGACACAGAATCCCCTTGCAAGCATGATTCTGATAAGTCTGTTTGGCCAGGAAGGACTTTAAAAGCTAAGAGTCAGCCAGTTGCATCCTGATTGGCCGGGTCTAAATTTTAGATTGCCCCAGTGGTGGATCTTATTTCCCTTTTAAAAAAAGGGGAGGAGAATGTTTGGTCTCAGAAATCCTGAGAGAATGTTTATCCCTCTTTCTGTAAGACTGTCACTCCGTTACTTTCTTTAAAGCAAACCTCTGTTTCTTCCTCTTTAAAGAAAACCTATCTTCTCAGTCTGTTTTTGTGACCTTTCTCTCTAAATATCTCCCTCTCTTCCCTCCCCCGCCTAGGCATGTATACAGTGTTTCATTTCATGAAGCTCCTGCTGGCTTTCTTGCACCATGCATTCTTATAACAAAGTAGTTGTTTTTCCATCTTTAAAGGCCTTTTTTTGGGTCCCTGAAGCCCAGTTTCTTTTGAAATAAAAAAGCAGGTATTGCAAACCATTCTATTTAAAAATAAGCAAGATTAGGTTTTTTTTTCAATTTATGTGATCTGTTTTATATTTAGGGTTGCCTATTTCTGAATGAGGGGAAACAGTTTCACATTTTAAAAATCGTAACTCAAAAATCCTTTGCCCACACTTCCCGAAGCTTGGCACAGAGCAAGAACAGGCTGGCTGCTACAGTGGTGCCAATTTTGGTGTTGATCTGAAGCCCAGTTTAAAAGCTACTGTTTTTTGCTTGGGCTGCCCCCAGTTTTAGAATTGCCTTATTGAATGCTGATTTGCTCTGCCAGCACAAGGTCATTGCTGCACCTTTGTGCAGCAATAATAACATTTTTATCACAGTTGGATATTGATGGGTGAGCTCTGTTAGCTTGATTTAGAATCCACTCGGGATTTATGAGCTCTGTCAGCAAGTCTTCAGGCAAAGCTTATCCCTTTTCCAAGAGTTGTTTCCCAGATCATAAGGTTGCTACAAATGTGCAAATTAATAGTTCTTTGAATTATAATTTGGTTTGATAGTAACGGACAAGTCTGAAACTAAGCAGACACAACAGAAAAAACATCAGTTGTTCATAATCTGTGGAATATTCCACTAGTGATTCCTGTACAATTTTAACTATTTAAACATTTCATGTGTATGTGTGTAATTTTAGTTATTTGGCTTGTTTTTTTTAATGAGCCATGATCATTGTTATGGTAGTAGTTTCTTCTTCCTATTACTGATCTGTCAAAGAAACTGTAACACTGGCTGAAATCTTGTTATGCAACTTACACTGAAGTAGTAACAGCAACAACAACAACCTTAGAACTGCAGAGCTGGAAGGGACCCTCTGGATCATCAAGTCCAGCCCCTGTCAAGGAGGCACAGTGGGGAATCGAACTCCCAGCCTCTGGCTCCACAGCCAGATACCTAAACCTATCCAGCTCCTAAGCCTCCCTTTTATGTTTAATAGCTAAACATTGCTGCCGGATCACTGCTGCTGGAATCACGACTGCTAGCAGTAATCTGGCCACAGTTTATGGCCAGATTGAAGTCTTTCCCTCATCCCAAAGCTCCTTCTGTGTGCGTTCTTTGTCTCTGTCAGCAGACGGATACATTCACTTGTTAATTCCAACAAAAGTAAACCTAATGAACAAAAGGGAATTAAGTTAACTGTTTGAATGTAATGTCCTTCCTGTACCTGATATTTCAGTATAATATGCATCCCCAAATAATATGTGCTGTAATTTCCATTACAAGTTCAGAGGAGTTCATTGTTCCATCACAAATTTTGACTAGGGATGCAAATCCTTGCTGTCTCATCTCCAAAGACGAGAATAAGAAAGCACAACATTATTTCTTATTCCTTGTGATACAGTAAGGTATTTTGTAGACTTCTTTGAATGGAAAGGAAATGAGAAAAGGGGCTGTTTTGGGACAAATTAAGCCAAAATGGGCAAATAGTGCTTTAATGAAACAACACTTAAGTGCAAATTGTGCCGATTGATTGAGGCAGCTACTTCATTGCATGAATTATTTCAAAATTAGAAGCATTGGAGAGAATGCTTGTATTTCTTTCAGTAATCAGCCTGTTCTTTGCTTGTTCTCCCTGTTTTGCTTCTCAAAGCAGCATGTATGCACATATATAAAATCCCTGCTAGTTAATTACACAGGATTGTAATCAGCATTTGACAGTATCCCTCAGGACAGACTTCGGGCCAGACTCCAAAACACCTCCCTAGGTTGTAGATTTCTTTTTCTTATTTGTTCAGTACACAACAATACTTAGCTGAGAGTGAAGTGTACCCTACATAGTTAATTATCCCATAGAGTACCAGTCAGGAGGGGCAGGAGACAGGAATGTGTCTTGGCCACCCTGCAATTTAACTTGTAAAAACTTTATCCATACAGCAGTATTTGCAAATAGATCAATTCCTGCCTTACTCTATGCGGATGACATCTTATCCACCTCACAAATAGGGCTTAGGAGAGCACTTTGGATATTTACAGCTTACTGTTCAGAGAAGCACCTTATAATTAAATACCAATAAAATAAAATAAAAGTATTGGGTTTGGCAACAGGCCCACACAGGATAAGTGACACATAGAGGGACATGATATTGAACAAGTCACTGAACATCTCAGATCAACCAGGCCACTAAAAGTGCTCAAAGAACTTTTACTCCCACATTGAGATCCTGTTTCTCACAAGGGGGTTCACATATGCCATCCATCCTAAATGTTTTTTAATTAAAGGTGGAAGGCAAAACATATGTATGGGTCACAGTTATGTACTCTTCATCTTGAAGTAATACAATATAAATTATTACAATTTTTGGTGTCCTTCATTTTAATGTCCTACTAAGAACAGAATCAGGAAGGATGGTACTTGTAGCGTAAGTTTGATTCCAACATTATCAGTCTCTGGTTTAAACTAAGCTTTAACTCTTCAGATCAGTTTCCCTGATTCTAACAGATAACCACCCTTTAGGCTGGGGAGAGCCACTGAGGAAAAATTGTTAACTTATGGGTTCAGTCCATCCATTGTACTGCAGCATGGGCACTTCAGAGCCAAAGACATGATCCAACAATGGATATGGGATGTTCTCCAGATGGACAGAGCTCAAATTTTGCATTATCCAGTGGTAGAATCTTAAATTTGGCAGATTACCTTTGTAACATAGAATTCCAGCAATGATTGTAGAGCCTTTACCTTGGCCTGTTTGAATGTGTTACCATCTAAGTTGCTAGAAGGAAGATACTCATGCATCCCGTATTTGTGCTGGCTTTGTCCTTTCCAATCGTGTGTGATTTAGACTGCCAATCAGGTTTTATTATATTGTTTATTATATATAAATATTTGGAATACACATATTTCTCCTATTTAAAAAAAAATTATCTGGCAAATCTGATAAGCATTATGTAAACCTTCCTTCTGATTTTTCTAGCAAAATTACAGTCATGGTTGCAAATTCTGTGTGGTGGCATGTGCAACAAGAAGTAAATGATAAATCACTCTATAAACAGCAATGGAGCATGCCATCATTGCATTGTGTAGTAGCAATGAGGTCTTTAATCTGTCCCTGCATGTACTAGTCTTTTTGGGATTATTCTTATTTGCCTTGCTTTTAAATGGCTGACCTATGAATTTGAATTTACACTGGGCTGCACCATTACATAAGGATTTGTACAAGAAATTCTCCATTTGCATGAAATGTAGTACAAGCAGTTGCACAAATCTTTGTGCAACAGAGAATTATGTTTGATACCACCATTGTACTAACCAACTTTTAAAAATGTGAACTACAGGCACAACAGACTTCGTGAGATGTATGTATGTATATGTGTATACGTAACAATATCAAGTGTCTTTTTAAAAATTATTTATTTAAATATGATGAAATAGTTTCTTTCTTTTTTAAAAAAAACCTGTTTTAAAATGAGAAAACTTAATTCGTGTCCAGTCAAAATTATATAGTGATGATCTTTTAAATGCATGACACTGATGGTCACATTTCTTTGTAAAGGATGAGAAGAAGCTATAGCTTTGGGAGCACATGAATGCTACAGTTAGCATTATGTACATAACTATAAATGAGTTTTTATAGTTATCTTCATGACTTTCCTACTGGACACAGTGAATAGTGAGTCCCTGCAGGTACTTTGGTTCATGCCTTAGAAACAAGATAGAAATAAAGATAGATAAGCATCTGTCCTGGGATTATTCAGACAGCCTATGTGAATGATCTCTTGTTTTGTTCATCCAACTTCCTGAGCAGTCTAATGGACTTAGTTGTCAAATTACAAATAATTATTATTAAAAATAGCACTGGCATTTACTTTCTCGTTCACGGGGACACACTATTTCGTCCAGTGACTACCAACATATGCTGGTGGAAGGCTTTGGATACTTGCATCCTGATCTTTTGCTTGTTGACTGAGAAGAGAGGCCTACTTTATCTATTGGGATGTTTAGAGTTGCAACCTTAGCTTCGCATGAGTGAGACTGCTTAGTATCTTTGCATATATTCAGAGGGTATGAATCAGCAACCTTTCCATTCTAAATAATAATAATAATAATAATAATAATAATAATAATAATAATAATAATAATAATAATAATAATAATAATAATAATAATAATAATAATAATAATAATAGGAACATCAGATAGAGAAGGTGTTGGAAAATGACAACGTCAAGATCTTGTGGAATTTCTGGATCCAAACTGATAGAAACCTTGAACATAACATACCAGACATAGTAGTAATAGAACGAAGAAATGTCTAGATCATTGACATTGCAATTTCAGGAGATGCCAGAGTTGAAGATAAAGAATTGGAAAAACTAACAAGATACAGAGACCTGGCAATTGAAATATCTCACTTGTGGATGAAACACACTTCAGTGGTCCCCATTGTCATCAGGTCTTTGGAAACAATATCAAGAAATTTCACTCAGTGTTATAAGCAGTTGCAAATCTCAGAAATAACACCATCAGAGCTTTTAAAAAAAGGCAGTATTATGAACAGCATACATACTACACTGATATTTAACAGATATTTAGGTTTTTGGTTAAAACTTGTACCTGTTATATAATACCAGTCAATGTTTTTTTTATATAATTTTGATTGACTGTGCTTGGTATTTTTGATTATTTTTGAATATCAACAATAACAACAATGTGCTGTCATGTGTGTTCTGACTTATGGCAGCCCTTTCCAGGGTATTCTAGGTAAAGAATACTCAGAAGTGGTTTACCATTCCCTTCTTCTGGGGCCACCCTGGAACTGTACAGCTTGCCCAAGGCCACACAGGCTGGCTCTTCTGGTTTGCACAGTGGGAATCAAACTCCCAACTTCTGTCTTCACTGCCAAATTCCTACATGTGGGCTAATTAATCATTGCTGTCTCTTTGCCAACTGATCAAGAACTGCTGGGAAGATGAAGTCTGCCTCTACCCTGCATCTCCCAGTAGATTGTGTGGGTTGCAAGGGTAGGGAGGTTAGTAGGGGATGACAGGAAGGAGAAATCTCATTGCATGAGCAAGAGTTGTAAATGTTTTTGGATGGTTTAAAGGCGTAATTCAGTTGCAAGCTGATGTTTTGATATGTTGCAACAATCTGTGTTAAATGTGTTCATTAAATACATTACAAAACAGGAAATCTGATTTAAATCAGTCGTACAATGTTAGGTTTTTTTCTCGGTGACTTAAATCATGACCTAAATCTACTGAGCCTGGGTATACTGGTAATTTTATAATACATACAGCTCATGCATCTGTTGCAGAAAAAAGACAAAATTCTATGAACTTTGTAAAAAGCCTAATAAGCTTTTTTTGACGTATTCATAGATCTCAGTCTAATTCATCAAATGCATAATGTTGACAGAAATATGGATATTTGCATATTTTGAAGTATGAGATAGCCATAATCTTATGTTTAATATATGAGATACAAAGTTCTCTCTTAACTTCTGAATTGTCATTTACAATATCATCTTGACCTTAGATTAAGTACAATCTCAGAGAGAACACATGGAGAAAGGAGATGCTACATGTTGCTTCTTATGTTTTTCCATTGTTAATACTCCCTATTCACAATTCAGTCCTGAGCAAAAATAATTAGAATGAGCCTTATTCAGCTCAGTTACACTTAATTGTCAAGTAAACGTGCTTAAGATTGTGCTAAGGTTGGCCTCTAGAAGTAAATATCATGCCATAGTTAAAAGGCAGTGGCAGAAAACGGTATGTCGGGTCAAGCCATTAGCATTAATCTTAGAGCTAGTATACTTTAGTCAGGTTATTCTGTTCAAGGAACAGAGGTCATAACAGTAAAGGCTGGTGACCCTGACATTGCAGGTTCAGTTAATGCACTCCAGCTTTAGCCTTAATCCATTTTGAGGACAGAGTTCAGCACTTTGGATAGGTTCTGTAAATTTCAGAGCAGATTCATTGGGCTCTCAAAATCATCGCACTTCACAGATTGATAAACTTTCGCTATTGAGCTGGTTCCTGCATTTGTGCACCTGTTGACTGATCCTGATAAGTTCTTGGTTTAAGATAGGACACTGCCTCTAAGCAAATGGGGGAAAGGTTATTTGAGAGTTTGTTCTGAGTAGTATGTAGTTCTTTTAACAGACACTGCAACTGTTTTAGTTAGGAATGTTTGGTAGTTGTAGGAGGTGTTCCGTTTAGGACAGTTCAGATATCACCTCCTTCTGCTTTCCATGTGACAGATGAACTGTTGAAGCAACTGCTGTTTCAATACCAAAATAGGAACAAACAAAACAAAAAATGGAGGCACTTACTTCAAAATATGGAGCATAAAGTTGATACCTATATTCTAGGAGATTTGAATAGCTTGTCGTGAATCCGGAGGGATGCTATGTGTGCCTAGGAGTTGAAGTGCAAGAAAAATCCTTTATATAAAACAGATACAAATCAATCTTAACGGGACTCACAAATTTAACTTTTTCCATTTTATATCTGAGTGGCCATGTCAGCCAAAATTATCTGTCAGTTCTATTTTCCTGCCCTACTCAAACTTAAGAAAACCAGAATTTAGAGAATGCTTTCAAAACTTTCGGCAATGAAGACATAGTTAGAACTTATTGCTCATAGTAGAAAACTAGACAAACATTTTTAAATTATCTTAATACGTATAGCTAATTAGCTCTTCAAATGGCTACTTTACAGTAGCCTGAAAAAGCCTACAAAACATTTACAAATGAGACTTACGTTACCTTTCTAGACTTGAGGAAGGAAATATCAAATTACTCTCTGAAATATTTTGCACTTGAAACTCTAGGTCAGGCATAGAGCACAGTTAGTCATCTGAGGATCTGTTGGAGACAATGTCACTAGCAATACCAACTGTACTAACAAATAGAATAAATATTAGTAACTGCACCCAGCTTTTAGCCACAGAGATGAAGTAAAATGACAATATGGCAACCATTTTGACAATTAACATTATGGATCTCTCCAACTTTTACAACATTCGTCCCCTCTCACTCCTTCATTATGCACTATTATGCACCTTTAAAACACCTGTGATACAAATTCTCTGCATTCAAATCATTCCTTAAAACCCATCTTTAGTCCTCCAAAAGAATTAGAAACACAACATCTGCTCTTTCCTTAGCAAGAATGCTGACACTATCGAGCATCACCAGTTAGAAACTAACTAACACAGCCTGTACTTTTTCAGTACTGGAGTTCCATCAATGTGAATAATTCTCACATCAGTGCCAGCAATGCTGAATTCATGCCAAATAGTGGCATAATCTGCTAGGTTCTAGAAAATAGCATGGTTGGCTGTCCATGCAGAATGTGATGTGAGGAAATATTGTCTCTTGAGGGGAAAAAAAGATAGAACAGCTTCCTAAAATGTGAAGATTGTTCTTCCCATGTATTTTTTGATCCCATACAGCTTTGGATTCAACTGTATATGGAAAGTGTTGTGTTGTTTTTTGGGGTTTTGACTTTTTTTTTGGTGTTTGTTTGTTCTAAGTATTGGACACATTTCATGCTGGAATTTCTTGCAGAACTGTGAATTAAACAAATCAAAGGTCCACAAATTTACCTTGGACATTGGACTTAACTGCAGAACATATATTTACAATTTTAGAGTCGGTTTGTTTTATATTGAACAGTAGGAAACATTGAAAGTGCATTCATTTCTCAAGCATCAGAAAAATCTGGTGGGGGGATGTGATCTTGTAGCTCTTTGCTTTTTGTGTGTGCATGTAACCACTGGATACTCACACTACATTTTCATTACTGGAAATGTCTTGAGGCAATACATGTTGTTGTGAATGAATTCTTACTGAACCGTGCTGGGTGGAAATAAAAACTACCATGAGTACTTATTTATTAGAGCATAGGATTGTTTGCTGTGTTCATATACTCTGTTCCCCAAGAGAACAGAGATAGTCTGTTGCATTAATATATTTAAAAAGCATAATTATATAGTAACAAAATGAAAGGTGTAGTTGTAACTAAGAATATCACTGACATTTTGCTATGTTTGCAGAGTACAAACACAGAGTACTGACATTTGTAATTTATGACAAAAAGGTGAGGCTCAATTGCAGTTAGCTGTGAGGAGGTAAATATTAAAACAACTGACCTAACTTCACAAAATCCCATAGGAATACGTAGTTTATTCTAAAGAGAAATGTTGGTAAAAGCTCCAATTCATAGCAGATTTCCACCATGATGCAGTGTGGCATTTTTTAAAGTTAGCTTCTGCTGCTACTCCTGCAAAACCAAAAATCATTCCAGACAATTCAGCCAGTGTTTAAAGGTGTACAGAAAGTCAATTTTAATACGATAAAGAAAGAAAAATATTCACAGAGAACCGCACTCACTTTTGTCATACACGCTATGACAATAAGATTTTAATTGCTTCTTCGACTTTTCAGTAGTTTTCTATCAAGTATTATAACCAACAAAAAAACTTAAGTTAACAAAAAGGACCAGTAAAGGAGCATAGGTCTAATTTAGCATAGATTATCTGTTTGAATATGAGAACAAAATGAGTAACTTCCTGCAACATGCAGGAATTCCTCTTAACTGGTTTATTTAGGAGATTAACTATATGACTGAATTAATAAATATTTGCAAAGTATTAAAAATGTGAAGACATTTTTATATATAACAAGTGGTGCTCGAATCAATATGCTGCATTGTGGTGTGCTCCCATTTAGGATGCCAAACAACCAGCAATATTCTTTCCATCTCCACAACCACCATCTGCAGTGTTGGGATTCTGTGCTTACAGATCAGGCTTGATCCTTACATTTGGCAGCAAGACTGTGCTATTATGTAGAGATGTGCTGTTTTGACTACTTCATGACCCAGTCTCAAAGTAGCTTATGGTGCTCATAATGTTACTGGACTGGATTTATTATTTTGGAATGGTGGGAATTGTAATACAGCATATGGACAACCACAGGTTCTCTACAGTTGTTGAGGAACCTGGGACACTACCAGGCACTATATAAGGCAGGCAAGCTTCTGTCATGTCTGCAAGTCTTTTATTTCCAATTAAAAGAAAGAAGGTAGAGGAAGGAAAAAGAAAGTGGGGAAAAACCTTGGAGAACCTCTTACTGAAAAGTTAAAATACCTGTCACCAGGCTTTGAATTTTTCACTCTGTAGACCAAAACAGAAGGATCCCCTCTTCAAGGATGTGACAAATACTTGGAAACCTTCTCACCCTCAGTTTAAAAGGGTGCCTTGACACATTGAAACGTCCCATCAGAAAATTGGTCAAACACTGATATTTTTCAGTTCAACACAACAATGAAAAAGCCTACACTTTTTAAAGCATCAGTAGTCTTAGCAAATGAACAGTGTTTGTGGATGGAGCATGACTATATAACCTTAAAAGATCTTTTATTTTGCATGAATATGTTTGCATTTTGCACAAGATGTGTGTTTTTTGTGGGAAATACAACTTTTTTCCACACAAAAATGCCTCAATTATTATTATTGGGGTTTTTTTTTTTGCAAAATAAAGCAAGTTAATATATGAAAATGCAGGAAAAAATATATGTTTTATGGAGTGATGAGAGAAGTTTTGAAATTTTTCAGTTTGACCTGTGAGGATGAACTTTTCAAGTGGATCTCATAGCAGATTTGTTGGGAATCTTTCAATTGCCAAGATAGGCAAAGATGACTCTGCATCTTGTTATCACATAAAATTAGCAGTTGTCACTCTAAAATGAAACTGTTACAAGGTAGCATTCCATGTTACATCCTCAGCTATCAAGTTCAGCAGTAAGAATTACACCACATAACAAAATGCTGGAATACGAAGCTTGAGACTGGGCTTTCAGTTATGGTTTTGCTGGACAGGTGTCTTGGTTTATCCAAAAGGCTTGTTTGCTTTTTTGAAAGATTAATTCTACATCAGATCATGGAAAAAAGGAAGAAAATATTCAAATAGCATCTTGAACGCTAGAAATCAACAATTAATGTTCATTTTCCATTTAAGTTCATCTGTTGAATCAAGGATACCAGCACTTGTTGCTCTAGCTATAGCCAAAAGATGCTCTTACGTCTTATAAAAATAAAAATTAAATAGCAGATAGTTTCTAATTTTTTCTTATTCAATTTTTTCCAAATAAGTGGTGGGGGAAATACTCGGTATTCTGTCTTCGTACAAATTCACTTGTAGTAGGTCACAAACAATTAACTTTTATTTTGAAATTACATTAATTACCCTATCCTTTTTTTTTCATTTGAAGCAAATCCATTCAGTAGTTGTAGAAAAAATTATAAAATGGCTCCTTCAAACAGGAAAAGAGCCATTTCTTAACTGTTGAGCACGCTCAGTAGAAACTTGCCAGAAAGTACAATAGTTCACAGGTGTTTGCTTGACCTTTCTTTCTGTACAGTCCCTCACCAATTCAGTGAGGAGAAGCAACAGAGACATTGGCTTTGGTGAAAGGTAAATTCAAGGAAAGACTTCTAGCCCATGCTATGAAATTAAGTGAACACTGGCAATGGAGATTGATGCATGTTCTCCAAAGAAAGAAATCACAACACAACAGTTTGAAGTTGTATTTGCATTTCCTCAACTACTTTCTAATTTTCATGTGATTAAAAAAATACTAAATCCTTTGCCAGGTCATTGGGGTGGCAGAGACATTGAGTAAAGTGGTGATAGGCTGGCCACTCTACCTGCTGGTAATGTCCGAGAGTCTCTTGAACAAACTTTCCTGTCACCTAGCAGTGTCTCGTGGAGTGGTTTAGAGGGGCAGAAGGGTGCTTAGGGTGAGGGCTTGAGCTCAGTCTGTAGTGTGAGGCATGTAATATGTAGCAGGGGAGAAAAGAACACTCTTTTCAACACCCCTCTGCCACTGATTCACTGGCTAGCCTTTAGCTTAGCATTTGTCTTCTTGGCCCTAGGCAAAGAGTTAGATTATTTTGCCCCAAAAATTGTAAATGGGAGATCTCCCCACATAGCCCACCTCACAGGATTGTTTAGAGGACCTTGGGTGTTGCCTTCAGCAACTTTGAGGAAAAATGGAATTTGAATTGAACCAAAAAGTAAATGCCCTTTCATTTCATGTAATTTCATTTCCCTGTAATTTATTGTATTATACTGGAATATATTTCATTTGGTACCATCCATGGACTGAGCAATGCAAGTCAAATGGAGCTCCAGCGACAATCTTTGCTAACTCCAACTTCTCCCTTTAAAAAATAAATAAATAAAAGACAAGGGACATATTTTGAAAAACATGCAGTCAATATGTTCATAGCGCATTTGGTCCAATATAGCTTTTCTTCCTCAGGTTGCCTACCCCAAGGAAAGAACTTGGAAATAGGAACATAGCTTTCTAGTCTGCATTCTGTAGACATTAGTTTATCTGTGAGGTTAAAGGATGTGTCTGTTTCTCCACTTGGTTATGTGTGTTACACTTATTCACACTTTGCTTCACCATTTCATTGTCCAAAATAGCCCTTCAAAATATTTTGGAATAGAGGGACTACAGCCATATCCAAGCTGTTATTTCTTCTGTCCTCCCCTAGCAATCCTAGTACAGATCATGAGTTCTTTTTCTGGGATCCTCTAGCAGTGGGTTCACTACATGAAGAAAGTTTTCATTAGAATTTGTGTTTAGTGTATGTTAAAGTTGCATTTTAAAAAGCCAGGAAAACCAATTCTTTAAAAAAAAAACACAACTCTCCAGTTTATGAATGTGGAATATTGTGCTTCTATATCCATGATCCAAAATGCCAGGAAATGACCTGATATTCTTGTTCAACATCGTGCTCATATTGTTAACAGGAAAAACGATGCCAAGCTTTACATAGTAAAGGCAGCCTGAATGTTGACAACACCAATGACAGCAGTCAAGATGGTCTACAAGATACCCTCTTGTGCTCACTACCATTCATACTTGTCAAAAAGCAGCCCTGATAATTGCTTTGTGTTTGGGTGAGAGGTGGTTTAACTAATGAAAAAAAGAGTAAACTTTTGAGATTTTCCTTTACGTGATGTCCCTACGTAGTGTGTGTACTACTAATTTTGTGGCTTTTTGCTTCCTCTTTAGCACAGCCAAGTCAGAGGTAGACTGATGTGTGCTGGAAGCTAAGTAGCCTGTTAGTGAGTGGTTCTTTGGCCCAGACACTCAGGTTTTGGGGTTGGTTCAGCAGTCATCACCCCAAACTACCTCTTGCCTCATCTCACACATGCTAAGGGATGACAGGAAAGAAGGTGGACTATCACAAAAATAGTCAGTAAAAATTAGCAGTCCAAGAAAGGCAGTTAAAAATGCAAAGTGAAAGTGTGGAGCATATTGGCAAATAAAATTACTTTGGAATTTGGTTGAATGAACAGTGGGATTGTAACTAAACAATAAAAGTCAATAAAAGTTGGAGCAGCTTCCTTAAGACAAATAATTTAATATGCAACAAAAACAAAACAAAAATGAAACTTTATCTAAAGAATTGCTATTACTATTCTTAGGGCTGTTTATGTCACTTCTTTCCCTTTTACATCTCTTCCGTCTCGAAGGAGCAGATATTGTGCCTTTGTTTTGCAGAGGTTTAAGGGGTAGCCATAGCTGTTGACATTTTCAACTATGTTTGCTAGAATAGGGACTTCTGTCACCTTTCCTGTCCTAAGTGTATTTCTTTAACAAACACACCATTTGTTATTTTCTGAGAAAGAAGTGTGGTTACAGACAGGGAAGTGTGCTCAGATAATCATTCTGAAGTTTAAAGGCAGGATTCAGAGGTTAACATCGCTCCTGTACCATTGTATGCAACAGCACTGAGAAGGTGAACAACAAAATAATAACATGTTAACGAAGACCAAAAGATCATTAAAAATATAAAATGAAAATGGTAGAGTTACAAATACAGCCTGCAAAAAGTCAACGAACTCTACGCAGCCACAAGGACCAGTGATCACTGCACACAAAAGACCAGCTAACGACACCTATCAATCACAGTGACAGATCATCTCTCCCCCTTATCACAACAATACACCCACAACAAAAACACGCTGATCACCATAATCACCCAATCTCTTGAAAAGGACAAAAGCTGATCCCACAGCTATAAATACTCAACTATCCAACAAACTGCACCAGAGCACAGACAGAGTTCTGACTCCTGTCCTCTGAAGATGCCGGCCACAGAGACTGGCGAAACATTAGGAAGAAAAACCTTAAGAACACGACCAAACAGCCACAACAACCATCAGATCCCGACCGTGAAAGCCTTCGAGAATACATTAAAATGGTAGCGTACTTCAGTCACATAAGGGGAAACAAAAAGACGGACTTTTACAGTTGAACCTTCAAGGTAAAATGAAACCAAGTGCTTCAAAAAGAACTTGGTGGTGTAGGCTTGTGTCACCTTTTAGAATACAAAATTTATTTCAATATGAATCAGTAATGCAGTTGTCATCTGTTGTTCCCCAGTTCAGTTGGTTCCCAGCTGCCACAACCATGTACACTATGTATATAAACCTGTGGCCTCTTTATTGTATTCCATGTTCATGAAGTAGATTGTAATCCATGAAAACTAACTCTGAAATAAGTCTTAAAGCTGCTATAAACCCTCTGTTTCTTTTGTTTTTGTTCTAAAAGCTGAAACAGACCAGCTTGCTACCTGTTTGAAAATTACTAGCTGAAAAACTTTTGGCCATGGTTTAGATGCAACACAACATCACTGTTTCCAATAAGTGCATGCAAACCCAAAACAGCCATGATGGCAGCCGACCTGTGAACAAGAAGAAGATATTTTTATGTTTCAGCATTATGTGCTTGGATATTCCTATTAAAATGAGAAAGTTATCTTTTTACAAAAAGCAACTACATAGGCCATCTAAATGGAGCACATTACAAATTGTTTTTTAAAGGCACTATGATTTGGGGGATCCTCTAATTTGGGCCAACTGAACTTTGCTCAGTTTCAGACCAGGTTATCTAGTACAGATCACAATAACTGTTATTCTGCTCTGTGCTCCTAGTAGTCTGTAAACAAAATCTGGAACACAATGTTTTTCTAACTTGATTTCATACTTTGACTGACAGCACCTGACAAAACCAAATTATAAACTGTGTAGATATAGCTTCATGGAATGGACAAGTTCTGGAACATTAATTAAGGCAGTAATGCTAAAACAATAAATACTTCAACATAATCTGTTTAATCAAGGAAATAACATGAATTATTATGAAAACTAAACAGAATAGGAGGAAATTGTTGTCACAAAAATTGCAGCAATTTCAACACATTGAGTTATAACGGGAAAGTAGAGTGGTACCTTATCTTAGAAAATGTTACAAATGGACTGGCTTATCATAAATGAAGTTTGTTTACCAGCAAGCCATAACAGATGTGTCATCACTTTTTAAAACTGTAAGCAATAGGAGCTTAATGATAGTAAACATTTAATTATTGATGATCATAATAATTTAGTACAACCTTTTAAGATACAACCTGATCTATTCTACCCTTTTGTAATCTTTAACTTCTGTTTCTTACTATTAATAATTTTATTAGGGAAATTATTTTGACTGCTTATATATATTTTTTTAAAAAAAGAGCATGCATTCTGAAGCAAGAAAACACTAGATTGACCTTTATTTCTGTTTTCACGAGAATACTGACGTATGGGTTAGTATCACTTGTATGTTTATTTATTTATATGATTTCTTTGTTATTCATTGCAACTATAAGACCAAGAAAATTATTTTAGTGTGATTTTCATGGGTTGCAGCCAACTTCTTCAAACACATAGACCATTATCTGGCCCATAGGGTTTATATACAGAGTACATGCTGTGGGATGAGAATGGAACCAAGTAGAATAATTGCATGTTAACATCTAGCAATTATCTTCCAGAGGGATTATGACATTTTTAAAAGATGTGGGAGATGTTCAAGGTGTTGGTAGCCTAACATCCTGGCAAAAGAAAGATGTTCAGGATATGAGATTTAGGACTTGAGTTTTCAGGAGATTCATTAGTTTGTATTAATATGCAGTTGTCGCATAGACACTCTATATAAATCTGTGGCCCAAATATTGTGCTCCATGTGCCTGAAGAAGTGGAATAGAATCAAACTTCACATTGAAAAGAAAAATGTTAGCCTTATACAGTCATGTGAAAAAATACACCCTCTTTAAATTCTATGGTTTTGTGCAGCAGGACATAATAAAAATCATCTGGTCCTTCGCAGGTCTGAAAATTAAGTAAATACAACCTCAGATGAACAGCAACACATGACATATTACACTGTGTCATGATTTATTTTGTAAAAATGAAGTCAAAATGGAGAAGCCATGTGTGAAAAACTAAGTACACCTTAAGATTCAATAGCCTGTAGAACCCCCTTTAGCAGCAATAACTTGAAATAATTTTCTGTATGACTTTATCAGTCTCTCACACTGTGAGAGAGGAAATTTGACCCACTCTTCTTTACAATGTTGCTTCATTTCATTGAAGTTTGCAGGCATTTGTTTATGCACAGCTTTCTTAAGGTCCCGCTACAGCATTTCAATCAGGTTGAGGTCTGGACTTTGACTGGGCCATTGTAACACCTTGATTCTTTTCTTTTCAGCCATTCTTTTGTAGATTTGCTGGTGTGCTTGGGATCCTTGTCCTGTTGCATGACCCAGTTTCGACCAAGCTTTAGCTGTTGGACAGATGGACTCACATTTGACTCTATAATACTTTGGTATAAGAGGAGTTTGTGGTCAACTCAATGAGGTGCCCAGGTCCTGTGGCTGCAAAACAAACCCAAATCATCACCCCTCCACCACTGTGCTTGACAGTTGGTATGAGGTGTTTGTACTGATATGCTGTGTTTGGTTTTTGCCCAATGTGGTACTGTGCATTATGGCCAAACATCTCCACTTTGGTCTTGTCTGTCCAAAGGACATTGTTCCAGAAGTCTTGTGGTTTGTCCAGATGCAACTTTGCAAAGCTGAGCCGTGCTGCCATGTTCATTTTAGAGAGAAGAGGCTCTCTCATGGCAACCCTTCCAAACAAACCACACTTGTTCAGTCTTTTTCTAATTGTACTGTCATGAACTTTAACATTTAACATGCTAACTGAGGCCTGTAGAATCTGAGCTGAACTCTTGGGTTTTTGACAATTTTTCTGAGCATTGCAGAGTCTGACCTTGGGGTGAATTTGCTTGGACATCCATTCTTGGAAAGATTGGCATCTGTCTTGAGTGTTTTCCACTTGTGAATAATCTTCCTCACTGTAGAATGATGGACTTTAAATTGGATATGCTGTATTTAGTATCCAAAATATCTGTCATTGAGGGACCTGCTTTCTCTAGATGGAGCCACAGTTGCTGGATAAGTGTCAGTCCCTAATAATCACTTTTTATCTCCAAAACCAATAGCACATTTAAAATAATTTCAGATCCCAGACTATATGCCTGGCTCTTAAGAGAGAATAAAATCCTATTCCAGGTTGTAAATATCTATCCAGATCAGAAGTTTTTCTAGTCCACATTGCTGTAATCCTGAAAAGTTTGGTGTTAATCTTCTTTGCTCTCTCTGTGCTAAAATCGTTTGTTCCATTAAATGGTAGAAAACAGAGGTAGAGGTTATGTTGGCCACATGTGCTACATGGATGATTATCACATATCAAATACTTACCTGATTTAGCAGTTTCATTTAGAAAATGAAGACAAGGTTGATCATTGGGGCGTCCAAAAATGGCAGTAGCCAAAAGGTAGAACAGATGTTCCCCACCCTCTTGATACTTTTCTCTTAAAAGGGGGGTGGGTGGGTCAGAACTATCATAAAACTGTGCCTCCAAGTCCTATCTGAGAAGGATGCTGTAGTCAATGATATCAGACGTTTCTGCAAAGGTAAGTTAATTCATAAGAGTCACACATCATTTTATTCTCCAATATATATCCTTGAATGTATCTACATAACCCTAAAATCTTGAAATGCTAGACTATTGTGAAAAAAATTATAGTCACCGAAAGAGTGGCCACTTAATGTTTACTTACTGTAACATAAACAAGTTCATTATAACATAAACAGTACAGCTATAGGGATTTGTTTTTGTTTAGTGACCTGGCTGGCTAAGTGTTTTGGAGAACTGTAGTAAACCATTATTCAAGGCTCAGTTTTAAAGGGACTTTCATTTTGAGGGCTATTCTTGCTATACCCCCTTTAATACACCATACACACCAAATTTCAAACCTTGACTTATAGATCTTTTGAGTTAGGCTATTACACCAGTGCTTTACTCTGTAAAGTAAAATAAAGTTTTACTCTGGGGTCAGGAAACTTGATCATCTGTTCCTCCCTCTTGCATTATTAATTCCTCAATTGGGTGATTCTGCTGCTCACCACCTGTCTAAAACTATGTTTTTGTTCAGTGCAGTATTAACAGGGAGTTCCTCGGAGTCTCTTCCAGGCATTCATATTTTTCCTTCCACTAGTCCCTACTTTAACTGAAAAAGAGAGAAGTGTTTTGTTTTGTTTTGTTTTGGGGACACCTACTAACAGAGAATCCAATAACAAGACTGCATTAATATTTATTAGTGGTGTGTACTCTAACACACTGGGACACATTTGAAGGCATCTGTTGTAAATTTTGTCAAATATAAGCTGTTCCATATTAATTACTAATGCAGAACCAAATGTTGTAAGATAGTTTGTTCATAATCAGAGCATACATTTTATATCTATACCCCAGCTCTTTGAGACATCAGAATATATACATATGATTAGATCATCCAAGTAATATCACATAAAATGTGCAGACTAGATGAGAGCATGCAGATTTTAATACTTCATGAGCAATGAAAGATGGTTGAGGTGCTGGAGGCAAGTAGCAATGCAAATGGCTTAAAATTACATAAGAGCTCCAGTCTGATTGCTTCCCAAGTTAAAACCTTTCTGTAGTAATTTAAAATTACATGAAATTTGTATTTCTTTTCTTCCTCTTGAGGGGAGGAAGTTGAAAGCAGATCTTAAAATCTTTGGAAAAATTGTGTCTGAAATTCAGTATGTTTGTTTGTTATTGTTTCCCAGGATATCTGTTTTTTCATATGAAAATGCAGTATATTGGGCTTAATCCTATTCTAGTCCCAAACTAAACTAGAACAAATGAATGAGTGGGATGTTTCTGTTGCAGTTTTGAATTTTGGTTAAATTCCTCTAGTTGCACAGCAGAAGTGCTGGGATTCACAGAGCAGAATAGCTTCAAGTTCCCCAGAGTAGACCTTTTCTTCTAATTAACTGGAACTTGTAGTCTTAATAACTCACTCTGAGATATTAATAGCAGAAACAATGAAAATCATTGTCTTTACTTATACTTGTGAACAGATCAAACAGCAAAACTAAGAATAAAACATGACTCCTGTCAGCAACAGACCCAACAAAGTGACTGTCAACAGATAGCAATAAAGCCCTGAGCAGAGAGGTGGGGCTCTCTTTGAAGTCAGAGGCAGGGAAGAAGCTATTGGTGCTATTACTGATTAAGAGTCACCCCAGAAAAGAAAGGTCACTCCCAGCCACACCTACTAGAGGCAGCATGAAAGGTTGTAAAAACAAACAAACAAACCAAAAAAAACGAAAAACCAACCACCAAAATTCCATCATTTTTTAGTTTGGAATTTTTATATCAGGAAAAAAAACCCAAGAGATAAAATATGATGGCATCTTAAAGATTCATTGCTTTATTTTAATGTGAAGTTTCGTGGAATCATACAATCACAGAATAATGGTGTTGGAAGTGGCCTGTAAGGCCACTGAGTCCAACCTCCTACTCAATGCAGGAATCCCAGTAATAATATACCTGACAGATGGCTGTCTTACTTTCTCTTGAGTGCCTCCAGCATTGGAGGGCTTATCACGTCCTGAGGTAATTGGTTCTATTGTCATATTGCTCTAACAGTTAGAAAGCTTTTCCTGATATTCAACCAAAACCTAACTTCTTGTAACTTGGGGCCATGTCCTTGCATACCCTTCCCTCTGGAAAGATTGAGAACAGACCCTGCCCCTCCTCTGTATGGCAGCTTTAAAGAGTGCTATCATATCTCCCCTCAGTCTTCTTTTCTCAAAGCTAAACATGCCCAGTTCTTTCTGTCTTTCCTCATAGAGCTTGGTTTCCAGTCCCCTGATCATCATTGTTCCCCTGTTCTGAACTTGTTCCAATTTTTTGGCATCTTCCTAAAGGGTTGTGTCTAGAATTGGGCACAGTACTGAAGATCAAGCCTCAGTGGACTTGATCTACAAAATTTCACATTAAAATATAGCAGGTAGTCTTTAAGGGGCCACAATAATTCTCTCTCTCTCTCTCTCTCTCTCTCTCTCTCTTTCTGCCTTTTTTTGGAACTCTCACTGAATTAATGGGTATTCTCTAGTTCAGAACAACCACAGGATTTAGTCCATTGCACATCAAATCCCAGTGTTTAATGACATTCTGTTGTTGTCTCTGTTGGGTCTGTTTTGTAGCAGGTTGTTCCTGGATGCCAGTCTGTCTTTTGCCAGCTTGCTTTTTCTCCCATGTTGAGTAGATATTGTAGTTTAAAGAATGCCTGCCAATAGGATTCTAGTCTTTGTCTCTTTAGATATTACATGGTAATTATTATCTCACATTTCTTTTTTATCATCTTCCATTTAACAATTTATTGCCCTTTAAACAATGATTAAACTTTTTTTAGGTAGCAGATGATTTTGGAAGAAAGACTTAGTGCATTTTCTAGAAAGCCTTTGTATCTCGACTGGCAAATTTAATGGGGAGTATATAGTGGACAGACTGCTAGATTAACTTTACCAGATTGTTCCACATACACTTGATTGAGATACAAAAAGAATAGTTCAGTTTCATTCCTCATTCTGCCCACCCAGTTCAGTAGCTGCTTCCTAGCAAGTGATGTCATACCTCATGCCAACTTTTTCTAAAAGACAGTGAGGATCCTGGCCATCGCATCTGGCTGGCTCCAGGCTGCAGAAGATTTCTTTGAAAATTTGTAAGCCTCAGTAGAGATGAGTTTATGGTCCTTATATTTTTTTTCCCCAAGTGTGGTAATAGGATATGTGGCCAGTACAAATGTGTGTCTTGTCACCCAGGGAGCATTGTGCCATATTAGTGATAGCATCAGTGGTGAATGTATGGTTCTCTGGAAGGATTTAATGCATGCATTTCAGAAAGACAGAATTAAAGATTCTTTGATTTTATATAACATGAAGACATAAGTAGCAAGTGACTTTTCCATCTGTTGGGTTTTGTGGTTTGCCATTTTTCTTTTCAACAGCCCTAGACTATTCTCATCTGCTTACTGTAATTCAAGGAACTTGCTTTTGGTTGATTATTTATTTAGCAAAACATATTTGAAAGGGTCCTAACGAAAACATTCTTGGCAAAGTAAGAATCAAGCTGTGCAGATGTAAGCTAATTTTTCAATGTGATATAGGTGAACTACTGGAGAGCACCAAATAATTTCAGAAGATCAGTCGATGCTTTATAGACTACAGCAAAGCCTTTGTGTAGATCATGAGAAACTAGGGGTTATTCTGAAAGAAATGGGTGTGCCTTAGCACTTGATTGTCCTGATTCGTAACCTGTGTCATGGACAAGAAGTTACTGTTAGGACAGAATATGAAGAGACAGAATGGTTTCCTATAGGCAAAGGTGTCGGACAAGGATGTGTTTTATCCTCTTACCTGTTCAATTTGTATGCAGAACGTATCATATGGAAAGCAAGACTAGATTCAGATGAAGGAGGAGTGAAAATTGGTGGAAAAACATCAATAAGATATGCAGATGACACCATCTTCAGGGCAGAAAGTAGCAATGACTTGTAATGACTTTTAGTGAAAGAAGAAAGTGTCAAAGCAAGACTGCAGAACACAAAAATCATGACTGCAGAAGAACTACGCAACTTTAGTGTTGACAATGAAGAAATTGAAATGTTTAGAGATTTTGTATACCTTGGTTCAATCTGCAATCCAAATGGAGACCACAGCCAAGAAATCCAAAGAAGAATGAGACTAGGAAGGTCAGCAGTGAAAGAAGTAGAAAGGTTATCAAGTGTAAGGATGTGTCACTGGAGATCAAGGCCAAGATCACCCACACTCTTGTATACAGTCACCATGTATGATTGTGAAAGCTGGACAATGAAGAAAACGTTCAAGAGAAGGAAAGCATTTGTCATCCATTTTTGGACATTGCAGAATTCCTTTGTTGTGAAAAGGTTGGTGATTATAGCTGATGACCCACTAAATTAATCATTAGTAAACTAGGTCAGTATATGATACTAAATGAATCAGCTCTTCTTGTGGTTGCTAAGAGGTATGTGGGCAGATAATTATTTTTTATAAAGGATATTTAAACACATTCCTTTTTTGGGACATTGTTTTCTTATTCATTAGTCATGTAAATATTACCACCTGCAATTAACACCCAGTTGCCTTGACAGCATGTGTCACTGTGGAACTTATAAATAGAGATGGGGATATTCGTATACGAATACAAATATCCCCGCGCAGCTGGAGTTAACGAGGGTCCGGCCCCTGGAGGTGGACCGTCCACTCATGCATCCAGTGGCGGCGGCGGCTCCTCTCTTCCTTCCAGTTTTTTGGAACACCGGTTGAATACAAAATTGTAATATAAATTACAAAATATGTGAACAGAAAGACTTATTCCATTGGCAAATGGAACCAGTATCCCTACTGGAGAAAAAAGACAGGCTGTTAGTCTTCAACCGTTCTTCTTTTCTTTTGCCTTTGTTATCGTTTCATTAAGAGAAGAACTGGAAATTCAGAGAACCGGAGGAAATAATTTACAACCATTTTAGAATAGGGCTGGGCAATGTGTAGATGCTATAGGACTGCATCAGCTCTAACCAGTGTAGCTACCAGTAAGGGATGTTGGGAGTCCAATATCTGGAGAGCCACACTTTACCCAACCCTAGTTTGCAGCATTGAAATACTGCTTGAAGCTTTGTTCAGTTGTGCAGGTACCTGTCTTGTATAAATATTGATTAGGTTCCCTTTTAGTTGACATACAAATTGGGAAATAATTAGAATCCATGCAACTGTTGCAGGTTGGTGCAATGTGATCAGACAAACAGACTCCCTTCAGATTTCAAGATGCTGCAGTTCTGGTTCATATTTAGGGACGTCAACATTAATTAATGTTATTTGTATTGTATTTCCAAGAATCCCACCAGCATTCTTGTCAAATGAAGTCTGTTAATGCTTTGCAATGGTTTTTTTAGTTCTCATCCAGAAATTTATTTGCAGTGTTGTGCTTTTTTTTAAAAAATGTATTCCTTTTTTATACATTTTATACACTACATTTTCCCATTGACTACTGGACATTTTAATCATATACGTTTTCCAAACATATGAATGCTTTTGTGCACATTTTTGCTTCACTGAAATATATCACAAGCCTCAGGAAGCATGCTGCCTGTGTAGATTTTTAAGATGTGAAGCACTTCATGCCCTTGCTTAGTTGTAGGAACTGCAAAATGAATTTTTTTTGGAGGAAAATGCAAACCCAGCAAATTTATTTTCCATCTGTATTCTAACATAATGTTGATCATTCTCACAACTGAAGAAAACAGCAGGAGGTCACTTTAGGTTATTTCTTGTAAAAACATTGTGCCTTCCAGTTATTAGGATATGACAGTTAGGGCAAAACTCTTTAAACGTGTGGCAAGAAGCTATCTTAAATTACTTTATCCTGTTCCTTTTTTCTGTGATTTAAGACTTCTCCACATAACTTTGGAATGTAATCTTGTTTGGTTTTTTAAAAAACAGTTTTTTTTCTCAATGGGGAATAATTTTTAAAGCATTGCAGAATATTTGTGCCTGGAGCGCAGTGCCTGGATATGCAGTAGTCTTGATTGCAGATAAAGTCTGGAAAGGTTTTCAGTGGTTTTGTGTGTGTCCGTTACAGATAAAGAGTGCAGTTCTTAATTTTCAGTACACCCTTCTCACAGACTTCCATTCTCTAGCAAAGCAGCATCCTGTGAACAATGCTCTGAGAAGCTTGTAATTATAAAGAAATAGATGGCTGTGTTTTGTTATTAATGCCCTTGTTTTATTCAGGACAGATTATGCTGAATTAGTATGGAAGATCAATGTACTTTAAGGGGATTCATCCTTCTAATGTAGCATTTATTACTGGGACAATTGCAAGTATAACAAGGTAAATATATTTAATCAATAGCCCTGTTTTCTTCCAGTGAACTTGGTAACACCATCTTAATCTGACAGAACATGGAAACAGCTTCTATTTTGCAAGGAAATAAAGTATGAGTTTTTCATTAACTTGTTGACCTCAGCAAACATTTAAGGCAAACAAAGCACTAATACTCCTGATATAAAATCACAGTCCACTTCATTGTTTCTTATGCTAGGGTTGTGTGTGTGTTTTTTAAAAGAAATTATCCAATAATTACTAAAGTAACAGGGAAGAACTTGGATCTCAATTAAAACTTATTTCCCTGCTTTTAAGGAAGGGAGAGTCTATCTATGATTTATAGGCTCTAATTATGAAATATTTATTGAAGAACAAACAAAAACTGAATGGAGAGAGTAAGTAAAACGCAAGAGCAGATGGAGGGTGGAATCTTTAACGTTCTCCCAATAAAGAACATGACTGTCATTTTCCATTACTCTACATTAAGGTAAACTCTTTGCAGTAAGGATGTAACAAATAATAATTTTTCTCATCCTTAATGAAGAATTTAATCCATGTCATAAAACTAAACTCTCATATATCTTTATTTTGACTCGAATGAAATATTTTGCCCATTCTTTTCTCTTTTCTCTTTCTTTTTTTCTTTTGCATTTTAGTAGAGCTGTAATTATTCTATGTGCCTTGAATGGGTTGACTCTTTTCCTTTCGCCTAAGGCAGAACAATAGATAATATGATGGACTGAGAGATGTAATCATCTATTGACTCTGCAGGTGTTTTCATACCTTTTCTCCGTATATGTGCCGAAACAGGAGAAACAGGATCATACTCCCTGCCTTCAAGTATAGCATATTCAGCAAGAAGCACAAAAGAGATTTCTACAGATGTAGAATTCTCTTCCAAGGCTTCCGCTGAATGCATGCTGTTTCGGGAGTAGGACAAGTGGATGATGTTTCATGTCACATTGCCAGCTTGGTGAGGCCTATCCACTTGATACAGATGTATTACTGCTCCAGCTGATGGTCATGAGAAAAGAAGACTGAAGCATGACACTTAAAACCAGTAATCAGTTTCTCACCAGCTACTAAATAAAAGTAGACTATCTGTGTTTAGGAAAGCTTGTCATCTGCTCAGCCTCTTTTTGAGATGTCGCATGACTGATACTTATGATACCATATGTATTAATCATCCTATTTATTGCCAAGATATACCTATTATTCCTATAAATCTGTGGAAATGGCCTTTCAAAATTCTGCATGCTGCGTATATGTACGTAGAATCATAAAATTTTTGAGTACCATTCCAGAGAAAAATTATCCCAACAGTTTCAAAGAGGTTGGCCAACAGTATCTCACAGATGGTGTCAGTTTCTCACATGTTCACCATTAACAATCGATATGGTGCAGCGATGTGCTGTCAAGTCAGAACTGACTTATAGTGACTCTAATAGGGTTTTCAAGGTACCGTATATACTCGAGTATAAGCCAACCCGAATATAAGCCGAGGCACCCAATTTTACCACAAAAAACTGGGAAAACCTATTGACTCGAGTACATGCCGAGGTACTGATACGGATGATGTTGATCATATGCTTGCCTTTGGTATGATGTTTTTTGTTATTGGTATGGTTGTTGGGGTTTTCTGCGCCTGCGCAGGACGTATTGAGGGTAAAATAGAAGATAATAGAAGAGAATACTCACTGTTAGCTCCGTGTGTTCCTATACGTCTTTCCAACGTGGCGGGAAAAAAGGAACTGAGGGGAAGATTGGAGGGCGGAGCTTGCGCTCCAAAGGGGGGATGTCTCATTGTCATTTGGACATAGACTGCTATTATCCTCCCAGCATGGTGTCTGCCTGCGGAGTCTGAAAAATGCAGTGTACTTAACCTGGGTCATCGGACCACCCACAGAGGCTGCAGGCGCCCGTAGATGAGTGGGGGAGTCCGGAGAACACCCGCACTGCAGGGGAGAACATGTAATTTTGATACTGACTTGAGTATAAGCCGAGGGGGGTGCTTTTTCAGCAAAAAAATTGTGCTGAAAAACTCAGCTTATACTCGAGTATATACGGTAAGTGAGATATTTAAGGAGTGGTTTTACCAATTCTATCCCCCCGCCACCAGTGAGTTTCCATGGCCAAGTGGGGTTTCAAATCCTGGTCTCCAGAGCCCTAGTTCATCAGTCTATCCACTATACCCCATACACTACCCCAAAATGGGTGCAGTTATTAAGTTGGAGGAATCTTCACAGTGAACTTCTATTTTCTGTGGAATAATGAAAAGAAATTTCAGAATGTTTCATAGAAAATTGCCTTCTAATAAAATGATTATAATTCCTTTATCATTCTTCAGATTCCCTGCCTGTCTGAACCCTATGGAAAGAGCTGACTTCTTCCTCTGGTCTTTAATTGAACAAATGGGGAGGGACAGGTTGGTGCAAGGGGAGTGGCAGTGTCAACTTCCACAGAAGAGACTGTACAGTGAAAGACAAGACATACACATACACTCGCGAAGCCACGTCATGAGTAAAGTAATGAGAAGAATCCTGAATTACATTCATGAGAAATTCTCTGAAATTGTTCCTTGTTTGAAACTCTTTTTGAAAGGAATTTCTTTTCTCAGATTGAATGAGTGCACTTGAAATTCTCATGGGAGAAATGCTTCACACAGTGCTAATTACTTCCAACAGTTTATGATAGAATTATCCTGTCTTAACTTTCAGTGTCAAACTCCACTCTAAATTCAAACCTCACTCCCAACTGTATCCATTATGCCTGTGCCTGAACCTCTAAGATTATACTCCAAGTGTCTGAGGACACAGATTGTAATCTATGAAAGTCTGTGATATAATAATTTTGTTCATCTTAATAACGATCTCATATCCACCTGTCTCCTCCCTCCTTGTCTGAGCAAACCATTTATATCCAATGGCTTTGTAGCTTCTTAAAATGCTTTTAAACAATGGCTTTCTTGTGCTACCTCATTGATATGGTTTTAAGTGGGTTGTCACAGAATGGCATCTTTCATTTGCAACTGTTCCACTTTTTCCCCACTGCTTTTCCATTTTTTTCCCATAGTGTAGAACAGTTGCTAACAAATGTCAAGGGGACTTAGAGATTAAAAAGAGGCAACATCTAGAACTTTAATCTGTATCGATTGTTCTTTGCTTTCTTATATGTCTAGTTATCCTTTGTCTCCAGTCTCTCTTAGCAGGTATATAGAAAGCACAGAAGTATAACAAAATGCATTCATATCAATCCATATAATCAGTTCAGTAGAGCAGCTTCACTGCTGTATTGATTTTTGCCATCTAACTTTCTTTGTTAATCAAATCTAGTGCCAGAATCCTCTGACTGATCCAACACTTTCTCCTGCAGAGCATGAAATGCTTCATGAGGACTTTGAAGCAGCAAGGGCACCATCTGTGGATTGGTTTAAAGGGTTTTAATTCATTTGAGAAGAACCGTTGCTTGGATTGAAACACTGAAAGAGGTCTCCCTCTGTAAAATATGCAAACAGTAGGTTAAGCTTGCAAATCATCCAACTATTAAATGCCTGCTGTATGCAGTCTTTTGCATATCTACAGCTGGGATGGAAGGACTATATTTTCTAGACTACAAATCCTGGAATATCCAGCAAAGACTGTGGATATAGTGCTTGGATAAAAGTCCCCATTGCTGGTTTTTCTGTGGCAAGCTGTCCTGAAAGCTTTACTAAATCCATTTTATGAAACTGCATTTTGTTTTGTTGTCTATCCAAATGTGTTGTTTCCAAACATTTATTAGTTAATGAACTTTCCATTAGTGAAAAGCATGGAATGGGTATGGAAGTGGAATTTTCAAGCAGCTTGCAAATTGCAAATTATGAGAAATGGTGTTTCTTGGTTAGCTAGGGTCTCTGTGCCTGTGGAAAGTGGTCTATGGGTAGAGGGTACTCCTTTATGAGAGTCTTCTATGTGTTTGCACAAAATGCCTGGATAGGGCTAGAGCTGAGACAAAGACTGAGTTTCACGTTGTCTTCCGGAAGATGAATGCTACAGAGAACAGCTTGGATGACAACAAATATCTGAAAAGTAAAGCAATGAATCTGCCTCTCCTGCTCATATTATATTGCTGCATATTTGTGGTAGAGGTTTGTGCTTTAAAAGCTGTATATAAAGCATTATGTTCAAAAAGAAGAAGAGAGCAGTGACAGAAATCAAGCCAACAAGATAAATGTTGGGCTCTGAAGTAAACAACATTTATAGCTTTATACCTCCCATTTGTCTTTACTGGTGGATTGCCCTGCATGGATGAAAACAGAAGAAAGTGCTGTTTTCCATTCAACTAAATTTGGCTTAGGGTTTTTACAAAGTGGAATGTTGGTTCAGTTGTATCCCAGCAGAAACAAGTAGCTGTCAAAAGATGAAAAATTCATAAAATGGAGCAGCTAATGTTAGGACTTCAAAAGGAAAAGCTCAAAAGTTTCAAATCTCCATTTACTGTTGAAGCTTATTTAGGTTGCAGTCGAGTGGCATTTTACCAGAGAGTAAGCCCCACTGGATTCAGTGAGACTGACATCTGAGTAGGTATGTATAAAATTATGTGACCTTGCCAAGCCACTGTCTCTTGGCTGATTTAAAGTACTAGATTGTTACAGCCTTGCAATGGCATGCATTCCTTTAAAGCAGGAAATATAAAGCATTAAATATATCTGCTGATTTTAAAAAATATATTGGGAAATTACATAACTAGTATGTGCAAATATTGTTAGGAGCAGGTTCTTCCCATACACAAATATACCTTCTGTTTAGTTTATTTTCCTCGTCGAAAGAGCATACCCTTTGGGATCGGTATCCATGGTTTCTCTTATCCATGGTATGAAAATATTAGAAATACAAAACAAAAAAACTAGAAATACGTATTTTCACCATATATTTATTACAACTGCCTACTAGAAGGAGCCAGAGCCATATTATGTATTCTTCTTCTTAGCATGGTCCCTGACTCCCTCTAGTGACCTGTTCTGGAAATACATGGTGAAAAACTTTTTTTCTGGATTTTTTCTTTTCTTTTACCATGCTATGTATAGTGTTCACTATTATCTGTGGGTTTTAGCATCTGCGGGGGAGGGGGGTGCCCACCTGCTTCATGGGACTCAAGGAATCAGTTTTTCTATTTATGAGAAGAAGAATGGTTTGTTTCTATTGATATTGATTCTGACTCATCCCCTTTCTAACACCTGTGGAACTCTGAACATGGCAGACAGAACTATGCATTTTGATGTCTCACATAAGATTTTTGCATAACCAATTTTTGTACTTTACAATATGGAAGAAAGAATGGATTTTATGAAGAGGTTTTCAGAGCTGTAGGGCATTGCTTATTTGCGTTAGTAGTTTCAGTCATGCACTGCCACTATGGGAACTAATGCCATATAGGCCCTAACCTCCAAACAACTGATTCCACAAGCCTCATTAAAGATAAGCGGCCCCAAGTGGTTTGTCAGGGAATGTTATGTAGTTAAAAAACAACTGAGAGAGGTATATAACAACTATAGAAAGGAAAACCTAAACGTATTACCCGCAGAATATTATGATATAAAAAAGAAATATAAACAATTAATAGCACTTAAAAAGAGACAAGCAATTCAAAAGGGATGGAATGCATTAATAGAATGCACTTTAAATAAAAAATCTAAACTCTTCTGAGCTCTTGTCACTGATGCCCTGAGCTCGTCCTCAAACCAGCTCAGCTGTAACATTTCAGCGGACATCTGGGAACAGCACTTCTCTACTCTATTCGGGGACATTAAAGAGTACTCAATAGATTTCTTTCCAACTATAAATTTAAATGACACTCCTCCATGGCGGCCGGTCATAGTGACTGAAACAAAAACCCTTATTAGAAGTATGAAATCAGGCAAGGCCCCGGGAACAGATGCCATTCTCCCTGAAATGCTAAAGGCTAACATGGATTGGTGGGCACCTCTGTTAGCAAACTTGTTTACTCATATCAATAACTCAGGTAAATTTCCCATCGCTTGGTCTGAAGCCATAATAATACCTATCTTTAAGAAAGGAGAAAGAGGAGACCTGACCAACTACAGACCAATCAGTCTACTCTCTGTGCTGGGTAAATTGTACTCCAATAATTTAAATCAAAGACTACTTACTTGGATAGAGGAGGAAAATATCTTGGGGAAGGAACAGGCAGGATTTAGAAAGGGTAGATCAGCAATCGATCACCGTATGATTTTGAGCCATCTTGCGGAGAAATATATGTCCTCTCATTGTAATGGGCTCTATACTGCATTCATAGACTTAAAATCAGCCTTTGATTCTGTCCCAAGAGATATTCTATGGTCAAAATTATACAAAACCTCTATAGATAAGAGACTCCTATATCTTATTAAATGTCTTTATCAGGGCACCACACTTCGTGTTAGATGTGGTACAGAAGGAAACCTGACAAAACCTATTCAGGCTAATAAAGGGGTTCGACAGGGCTGTATATTAGCCCCCACATTATTTAACCTGTATTTAAATGATCTGCTTGGGTGGTGTCTTGGAACAGACTTCCATCCTCCTAGATTGGCAGAGACCAAATGCCCCCTACTGCTTTATGTAGATGACGCGGTTCTTCTGTCACTATCGAAAATAAGCCTTAAACGGCTGATCTGTACATTTATGACCTACTGTAAGAACAACCAATTGGTTATAAATTTTGTTAAAACCAAAATTATGGTTTTCGCTCAGTCTGTAACACCAAGAAATTGGACAATTAATGGTTCCTGCATTGAGCAAGTAAAACAGCTAAAGTATCTAGGTATTATATTCCACCATAAACTTTCCTGGGCTGCCCATAGACGGTCCATAATCCAAGCAGCCCAGAACATGCAGAAAGCTATCTTGCGTTTTTTCTTTACTAAGGGGGGGGGCAATTTATACCACCTGCTATCCAAGTTTTTAAGCTCGAGATTCTGCCCCAACTGTTATATGGTATACCAACTTGGATTCTAGGATTTCACACAAGTATAGAGAGTGTTCTTTCAATTTTTCTAAGATCCATTCTGGGAATGCCAAGATGCGTCCCTGCAGCTGCCTTACGATTAGAGACTGGTCTAACATCACTAGAATGTAGTGCTTGGCTCTTTGCTTTTAGATATTGGAATAAGGTAATACATGCTGATCCCTCCATGGGATATCTTAACCTTATACAGAAAGATGTCCATAATAGCTCATGGCTTAAAGCTTTTCCAGCCAAACTGCATCTATTAGGGCTCTCTACGGACTTTCTTTATGCCCAGGAACCCAAGGCAGCCAACTCTATCCTAGAAAAACGGATTAGGGACATTGACTTTCAATATTCTATTTCAAAGGCTCGCAAAACATGCTCCATCTTGCACCTTGGCCTAAACTATAGTTTCTCCCAAAGTGCTAGGTATTTGGAGAATCTGATTATCCCAAAATACAGGCACGTCTTCTCAAGAGCCCGATTTAACTGTCTCCAATCCGCAATTTTAGATGGGCAATATTCTGGCACCCCGTATGAAAAAAGATTGTGTCCTTGTAAGGATAGAGAAATTGAAACTTTGAAGCACGTCCTTTTTGAGTGTAATTTTTACAGAAATGAGCGTATCAAATTCCTCAAGCCCATAATGAATGTCTTCCCAGGTAGGACTCTGATTTGGCATACAAAATATTTATTAAGCGACACAAAGAAGATAACCACCGAATCAGTGGCCAAATTTCTTCTCTCTGCCCAAAGAATACGAAAGACAATATTGACCTCTACCTAACCCCATCATAAAAAAATATAGATGGGTAATCTATTTTATTAATTTATACTGTTTTAGCTATCTTGAAATGTTTTAATTGCTTACATCTATTTTAAATATTACGTATATGTATCCTATTGGGTCAGAGACCGCAAATAAATATTGACTGATTGACTGACATATAGAATGGATGTAGCAAGCTCATGGTTCTGTTCTGAGAATGAATTCAAATGCTTGCATTAAGCTTATTTGAACAGTTGGTAACCAGACAAATATAAGCCTCACTCTACACATGCTTCCATTGCTCTTATATGGAAGGCAATATTCTGAATAACTTTCTTCTGTTTGGTAAGTCACCCTCTATATGAGAAGAATGTGTGAGGAAGGGACAGTGTTGATGTGGTTCCCCCATTAGCCCTAGCCACCACAGCCAGTTGTTAAGGGGTCATGGAAGTTGCAGTCTGAAAACATCTGGAGGGCTAACATTTGCCTACCTCTGTTTTAGAGGGTAGCCTAAAGGAAAGGAAATTGTATTTTCTATAAATAAAGCAAACATTAATATCATTAAGCAAGGGCAAATAAATAAGTCATAAGAATGTAATTTACTTAAATTTGAGCAACTTCTAAGAGTGCATATTTATGCAACTAGCAAGACTCGGGAATTATAACAGATTTGTTTATTTTAATATTAATATTCTTTAAATGCTGAATAGAGAAAACATAAATTACATTTTATGTAGAACTTTTTCAAATAAATTAAATCTCCATATATTGATACTGCAAATATTATACAAATGTGGTTAAAGGTATGGCTGTGGATCAGAGTAGACATATGTTCTTCAGTCCAGAAACTGAAGAACAGATTGTGACATTTTAAATTTTTATCTTAAAATAAACTAGGGAGATTTGGAGAGCTTAATGTAGTGTATAAGGTGGAGGAGGGTGGCAAAATAAATGTCTGCTACAGGTTGTTGTAAGGATAAAGTGAGGAAGGGGCAGATCATGTATTCACTAGAGAAGAAATGGGATATAAATGTAACAAGTTGGCAAACATGCCATATATTTATATATAAGTTTTGAAATTTTTATTAACATATTACTCTGGGCTACTCATAGGTATAAGAACTGAGTGGGGGTTCTCTGCCTTTTCTGTTTTAGACTTAATTGATTTTATGTTAAAAGATCATTGTATTGAGGGGAGGTGTTCAATCTCTGATGGGTTAAGATTGGGGAAAGAAACCCCATAAAACCCCCAAGGAAACGCTGCAAACAATATTAGGCTTGGTGGACCCATGATCTGGTTTCATTGTTTCTATTCTGTTCTCTCTGGAAATTGCAAGGGAGAATAAGATAATGGTTTCACCTGCCTTCAGCTTCTAATGTGTATGTATGTATGCATGTATGCATGTATGTATAATATTCTGGTTTCTCTTCAGATTGTATAAATTTTTCACCTTTAAAATATTTACATGCCACTTTTCTCCTAATGTATCCGATGCGACATACAGTATTTAAAAAATAGAGTTAGGAATTAAATAACTAAGTCAATTGCCTTAAGTATTCTGTAGGATATACAATTATTTATATGTGTAAGATACAATTTCAATTAAATAACTATCACTGACATTCCAGTCCTTTGGTGCACAATTAATCTTTACTGTTCCACAGAAAGTTTTTTGGGATTACTTCTCTATATCCCCTATGCTTTATATTGTTCTTCATAATCTTTATTTTATTATTTAATTTCATTGTCTGCAGTTAAGTCTCAATGAGACTAGAGACCATTGAGCTTCAGTTAAATCAGCACTTATATAAGTCTGACTGATGCAATTAATCTTCTGTAGTTAGGACTGGCCATTGGATTTAGTGCAGTGTATTGATCTTTCTCCATTTCTTCATATGGATGATCTTTTCTTATCTCTTCATTTACTTACAAACAAAAACAAAAGAGATAGAGGGAGAGATGTTACGGGATTTTCCTAATGTGGAAAAAAAATCCCTCAGGAACAAACTCCATTTAAAGGTAACATGTGATCATGATAAGTTGGTGTATATAAATCTTTAGATGAAGTAACTTACCAGACATCCCCCTCAAAAAAAAAAAAAAAAAAAAAAGGAGAAATCTGTTCTTTGCTGCTGAATCCAAAAGTATTTTGAAACTTGTTTTCTGTAGGCCTGCAATCAAATTGACACAAACGGAGTATCATTTATTTATCCATTTACCCATTTATATTTATTTTTATTGCAATTTTCCTCCAGTTGATTTTAGGCAGTATATATAGCTTTCCTCCTCCTCACTTTATCCAAATAATATTTTTGCGAACTTAGGCAAACTGAAAGAGTAGAACAGGTCAAATGTAACCCAGTGAATATTGTGGCTGAGTGGGGATCGGGAGCTGTGTCTCCCAAATCTTAGTCCAACACTCTAATCACTGCACCACACTAATTCATACAATCAGTGAATATAGAATTAATTGAGTTAATTTTGAATTTAATTAAAATCACTTTTAGTATAATCAAAACTGCACAAACTTGTTCTAGAGTTTAGTGTAGAATCTAGTGGATCTGCAGTTAGCGATGCCTTCTGTCATACTTGGGCACATCATGAGAAGATGACTCATTGAAAACAGCAGAAATACTGGAACATGTTGAAGGCAACAGAAAAGGAGGACCAAATAAGAGCTAGATTGACTCAATAAAGGAAGACACAACTTTGAGTTTTCAAGAGCTGAGCAGGATTGTTGGCAATAGGATATTTTGGAAGTTTCTTGACAGCACGTAACGACAGTGCCCTTGCGCTTTTTCCGTGTTACATCAGTGCAACAACTAGTGCAGTGCTTCCCGCCAGTTGCTGGATTTCAGTTCCAAGAAGCCTCAGCAAATGCAACCAATCAACAAAGAGTCTAAGAACTGGAGTCCATCAACATCTAGGAAGCAAAATCAGTGAACTACAATGTTAAAAAAAGAGTTACATTCTTACATTATCCTGGAAATCTGCCTTAGTGATGCAAATCCCACTCCCTTATTTGCTGGAGAGGAAGAAATGTTACTGCCTAACAGCCCAGTAGAGACGAAGTACCAAAATAGCTGCAGGGAACTGCTATGGATTCTCTCTTGGCTCTCTGCATCAACAGAATTTTTAACTAAGATCCAATTACAGAATATTCATTATTGATGATAATAAGTGAGCTGTAAAGAACATGCATTTACTTTCTGTTTCTAGGCGCAATCAGAAGTTTCAGAAACCTTTTTTAAACGTGTAAGTTCAGCAATGTTCAAATCAGTCTAAAATGTGCCCAGGATTCCAACTTTTTTTCAAGAAAGCAGAAGTACAGCAACTGTGTATGTGTATATGTATGTCTCTCTGTGTGTTTCATTTTACTCCTCCCATCCTCCAAGAAGCTAGGAACAGAATACTTGGTGTACTGGAAGAGAACATGCTATGCCAGATCCAGGTAGCAGGTCTCTGGTTCCAGAGCTTAGAAATACATTTGATCAAAATCCAGTGTCATGGTAGTGGACACTTATTAATGCAACATGATTTTCCACTCCCCTCACCATCCCAGAGATGGGCAAGTTAGAAGAAAAATTGTTGGTTAACTCTGGTTGAGTCAAAAAATCTAATTCAGGTAATTTTAAATTGGGATGTTGAATGGCTGTTTCAGTTTGTGTCTGCAATTACCTGAAAGAGGTAGAAATAACCTATGTTATTTTATGGTTGTTGTGGATTTTTTGGGCTCTTTGACCGTGTTCTGAAGGTTGTTCTTCCTAACGTTTCGCCAGTCTCTGTGGCCGGCATCTTCAGAGGACAGGAGTCAGAACTCTGTCTGTGCTCTGGTGCAGTTTGTTTGGATAGTTGAGTATTTATAGCTGTGGGATAAGCTTTTGTCCTTTTCAGGAGATGGGTGATTGTGGTGATCAGCGTGTTTTTTGTTGTGGGTGTATTGTTGTGATAAGAGGGAGAGATTATCTGTCACTGTGATTGATGGGTGTCATTAGCTGGTCTTTTGTGTGCAGTGATCACCGGTCCTTGTAGCTGGGTAGAGTTCGTTGACCTTTTGCAGGCTGTATTTTTCAGTGCTGGGAGCCAGGCTTTGTTGAGTTTTAAACTTTCTTCTTTTTTGTTGAAGCTCTGCTGGTGTTTGTGGATTTCAATGGCTTCCCTGTGCAGTCTAACATAATGATTGCTGGTGTTGTCCAGTACTTCAGTATTTTGAAATAGAATTTCATGTCCAGCTTGTTTTAGGGCATGTTCAGCTACTGCCGATTTTCCCGGTTGTTTTAGTCTGCAGTGTCTCTCATGTTCTTTGATTCTGGTGTGGATGCTGCGTTTTGTAGCTGAATATGCGTTTTGCTCATGATCGCTGGGGACAGACTGAACTTGAGCCTTGCAGTTGTCAAAGCCTTCGAGAATACATATGTTATTTTACTCCTCCCACTCTTTTGTTAGTGGCTTAGGAAGAAGGAAATGGGTACATGAAATTTTGAAAAACCAGTTTTTGGCCCACACCACCAAAACCTTCCTTTTGCTTTCTCCTCCACCCTCTCTTATAATCTGATCCTCTTTTTAAATTTAGATCTCAGTCAAATGGGCCTTTGTTCCACTGTTTGGTCTGCTGTGGGGGTCGGTTGGCTCACACTTTTTTACAGCAATCAGATGAGGTAATTGCTCAGGTGAACCAATCCGTCCTCAGAGTGCCCCTACCCGCACATTTTGAGCCCCTGTCAGAGCTTCTCTCTTTCTCTCTCTCTCTCTCTCTCTTTCTCTCTCTCTCTCTCTCTTTGATGTGGGTAAGTTTGTTCTAGTTTGGTTTTCTGTTTCCAGTGCTCATGATCACTGGGGACAGACTGAAATTGAGCCTTGAAGTTGTCAAAGCTGCCTCGATTCCTTCCACCTTTAGTTTCTCATATTGTGAAGGATATTGGCAAATTGAACACTTGCCCTGCTCTTCTGCAGAGGGGCAGGAAAGATGATGATGATGATGATGATTAAAAAATACCGGGGACAGTCAAACAAAATTATAAAAACATTAGTATTATATAAGTATTATATAGTCTTGCTCTATATTATATTATTTTAACTGTTTTATTTAAATTGTTGGTTGTTTTATCTTTGTTTTTATTTTGTATTATTATGTTCATTGTTGGTATAGTGTATGTTTTATTTGTCTAACATGTAAACCACCCAGAGTGGCCTAGTAGCCAGATGGGAGGTATAGAAGCCAAAGAAAGAAAGAAAGAAAGAAAGAAAGAAAGAAAGAAGTTTTAATCAAAAACCTGTTGTTGTTGTTGTTGTTGTTGTTGTTATTATTATTAGTAGTAGTAGTGGTGGTAGTAGTAGTAGTATTAAAAACCACCACAGTCAATCAAAATTATAAAAACCTTGACTGGTATTATAGAACAGATACAAGTTTTAACCCAAAACTTAAGTATCTGTTAAATATTGGCTCAGTATGTATGCTGTTCCTAATATTGCAGTTTTTGGTAGCTCTGATGGTGTTATTTCTGAGATCTGCGACCGCTTATAGCACTGCATTAAATTTCTTGATATTGTTCCCAAAGTCCCAATGACTACGGGGACCACTGAAGTGTGTTTCTTCCAGAGGCGAGATGTTTCGATTGCCAGGTCTCTGGATTTTGTTAGTTTTTCCCATTCTTTATTTTCAACTCTGGCATCCCCTGGAATTGCAATGTCAATGTCCCAGACATTTCTTTGTTCTATTACTACTATGTCTGGTGTGTTATGTTCAAGGTGTCTATCAGTTTGGATCCGGATGATGATGATGATGATGATGATGATAATTACCTCTGGTAGACCATTGCTGGTGTAGGTTCAATTTTTTTTAAAAAAAATACTTTCTTTGCCTTGTGTGAAGAAGTGCCAATCGAAACTGTGGCTTCGGGCAGTTTCCCCTTTATCATGCTACTAGACAGACATCTACCTAATAGCAGGGTTGACTTTTATGCCTCAGAATATTTGGATTTACAATCTGCATAAACTGTGCTATTTTCTAGTTTAGAAATTAACCTTTTTCCTTTATCAGTATTGCAATCAATGCTATACACCTCTCTCTAAATGAGCACTATCCATGATCACTCAACACAGATTAGTTGCCTCAAGACAATCTGTAAGTGCAAGATCTAATTTTAAAAAGCAGAAGTACTATCATTGACTGGAAAGATGGAACTGTGTGATGGAATTTAATTTCACAAATGCTCAGGAGGAACCTATGATGTGTGTTGGTAAAAATAAAAATAATAAAAATAAAATTAATTCAGGCAGAAACTGAGAGATTCAAACATACAATCCAAAACCAAGTTATTTGGATTCAGTACTATCGAAAAATAATTATAAAGCAAAGTGTAAGTGATATATTTAGGGCCTGTCACTGACTGTAAAGAAACTATTCATCATATAGCAGGATACCCTAAACTAGCATCAGCAGATTATATGTGCAAGCATAACCAATTTGCTAAGATTGTTTTTCAGCAGTTGTCTAAATTTTATAGATTATTCACAGCTGGACGTAACGAGGGTCTGGCCCCCTGGGGCCGGGCTGTCCACTCACTCATCCATGTTGCAGCTGGTGGCAGCTCCGCTTTCCCTTCCAATCACTCCAGAGCTCACAATCATCTAGCCACTCCTGGCAGAAGGAGGGAAGACGAGTCTCACTGCCAGGCAGACGAGTGGATAGCCGACCGCAAGCTCCGGAGCAATTGGAAGGGAGAGCGGAGCCAGTGGCAGTGGCGGACGCGTGAGTTACCCTCGTTAATACGAATTCATGAGGGTCCCTCGTTATTCGTATAATTTGTTTTATTCGAGTATTCAAATTATACGAATACCCCCATCTCTATTCACATTTTTCCTCCATGAATTCCAGTCTCTACCAGACTTAGAAAATAAAACTGCAATGCTATGCTGGGATAAGCAAGTTATAAGAGATAAACCAGTTCATATTAATACACTGGATATTACACTTCCAGGTAAGCAACAAAGAAGAGCATAGCTTATAGAAGCAGCTTAAATATCAAGAAGCAACCTCAGAAGTACAAAAAGTACAAAAATTGCAAAAGTACCAAACATTAAGGCAAGAAATAAAAAGAAGATAGACACAAGATTAGATCATCCTCCTACCCAAATTAATTTCAGCAGCTGGAGCCATTCCAAAATCTTTCATTACTAATTAAGACAATTACCAATAGTTGCTAGTTTACTTCCTGAAATCCAAAAAAATCAGTGATTTTCCAAATGTGATCTCATCCGGAATTTTTAGGAATTCTGATTTTTAGTCTTGGCCCATGGATCTGCCCCCTGCACCAGTAACACAGAGAAAGAAATACAGTTATCATCATCATAAGTAGTAGGATAGTCACATACCATAGCAGAGCTAAATCTTGGCACTGAAAATTTCTGTGTTTGATGGCTTCAACTCCCAAGCACATGCCCAATTCCTAGGAAAGCTGCTGCCCTTCTGAGTAGTGAGCACTGAATGGCACATGGCAATTCCATATGTTCTATGAAGTAGTTTAACTTGAGCGATGGTGACTGGCTGTCCTGGACACTAAATGGGATTTTTAGCTGTGGATGTATTTGAACTGGGTAGCACACTGGCTCTTAGACTACAAAATGAGCAAAGACATCAGAATGAATTGTGCTCTGACAAATGCATGAACAGAACAATTTTAAAGATAAGCTACAGTTTATTGTCTCAGTTCTCGACCCCAGCGTCAGTAGGAATCATACAGCTGTAAAATGTTAACCTTCCATCATATTCTTCCAAAATTCTCTGCTCTGAATTGTTTTCTATAGAGACCTATAAGAAAGGGTGGATCCATGTCCTGTCTTTTCCTGAGTGGTTTGCATCACTTGACCTTAATTGTTGCTTCTATCAAAGATAAGCTTCAGCCTTAGAATATATGAATTTGCAGTGGGTGCCAGTGAGCTGAGATCACCTATCTATTTTATTCTACGAGAGGTTTGCACGGTGTGTGACTTAGTAAGCTCAATAAAGCCTACAAGTATAATGTTTTATGTTGCCAGTGTATGTGGTGATTCCTCTGTCTTTGCAGTCTGAAACAGGCAGCAAAATCAAGAGTGTTGGGGAGTTTTCATGGACTGCCATAAGTCTGATAGGCTTTGTTTGATATGGTGAATTTTGTATTTTGCTGGCCTACCTGATCTAGGGTTGTGGCAAGCAATTGAAATAATTTGGTTTCTAGACAAACGTGAGCCCTATTTCCCTTCAATATTTAGACCTTTACTATTCATCACAGATGTGGCTTTATGACATGCATGGATGCCACACTATATGTTAAACTTGAAAAAATTTTAAAATGGGTTCACACAGTGGCCAGTGCCTTTGGACAATTCACCAAGGGGAAATGAAAGTAATAGTTCTTTCACACTCTAATCACTGATATATTTCCTGGGCACAGCAAAAATGTTTTTGGAGTTAGATTTGGCAAATTTTTGCCTAGAGGTTGGAAAATCTTCAAAAACAAAATTGCTTCTCTTGGTCAATATGGTAAAATTATGATCCTCCATGTAGCACTGGTATGTATGTATTTGTGAAGATTCAGGCATACTGGAGTCTCTCAACAAATCACAGTTTTTCCCATGGCATGTGCAGCAGAGCATTAGCATAGAAAAAGACTGAGGGAATGAATGGACTCCTACAGTGGATTATTTAATGGGAAGAGTTTTTGAAATATTTATATTCAACAGTGTACCAAGGCTTATTGGTTTGAGATGGGAATTAGGCTCCTTTTCCAATGATGTTTGACTTTCCAGTTGCTCTCCGCTCTAGTAAGTCAATATTTTTACTATCAAAGTGCTATGAGCTGATTTAAACATACAGATCCTTTCAGAGCCTGGCCGTGTTATTGAAAACAGCCCTGCTACACTAAATGAGATTTAGTTTGAATTAAACAGTTGCTACTTTCTCCATGATAAGTATCTGATTAGTCTGTGGTCAGAAAGTATTAGATATTGGTGAGAAACTCATCTAAAGATAGCATCTCATGCTACCCAAAATGTCATAAAGAACATGCTGCTAAAGCTAGCTTGTAAGATTGATTGATTGATTGATTGATTGATTGATTGATTGATTGATTGATTGATTGATTGATTGATTGATTGATTTGATTTGATTTGATTTGATTTGATTTTTTATACCGCCCATCTGGCTACTAAGGCCATTCTGGGTGGTTTACAAATTCCACAATATATAAACAACAGTACAAAAGATTAATTGAATGTCAACTTAAAAACAAAATACAACAACAAACAACTTGTAATATAAATTAAAGTAATAAAAAGGCCTGATGGAGGGGTTGAAGGTGTAATTGTTAAAAAGCACTGCTGTATTAAGATGTTCTAAAGTCCGGGAAGGCCTGTTTAAACACCCATGTTTTTAGTAGTCTCTTAAAAGTCTCTTGAAAGAAGGAGTGGCATGCACCTCTCTCTCTCCTGAGGTTTAGTGGAACATGCTTCTGAGTAGCCATGTGGATTGCAAGAGATAAGAAACTTTTTAAAAAACTACTGCTCCCAGAATTCCAAGATTTTGGGAGCTGTAGTCCAGAAAACAAATGTTTCCCATCTCTGAAGATACTATGAGTATCTAAAATATTCCTTAGTTCACGTATAGGGTTGGTTCCAGACAGTGGCTTTGGGGAACTGTCCATCAGCAATTGAGCTATGGGGCTCAACAGGTCACAATACTACTACTTCCAAACATCCATTTGAAATTCTTGGGGGAAATTAGAGAATTTGGGCGGAGTTGTCACCAGTATGCAGATGACGCTCAGCTCTATTCATCTGTTACATGTGAATGAAATGTTGGCCATCCAGAACCTGGTCTGATGGCTTGATAAAGTGGTGGGCTGGATGAGGCTTACTTATGTGAGATGGAATCCTAGAAAGGCTGCAGTCCTGTAGGTGCTGCTTGCATCCCTTTTACTTACTTTGGCCAATATAACTCAGTAGGGGATATAGAACTCAATAGAGACTCATTAAGAACACTAAGAGCTAGGAAAAAAATGGTTAGTAGAATAGGTTCATATTTTTGAGCATTCTAGGTTATTATCAGGAATGTGGGGTTTTTTTTCCTAAAGAGATGGAATTCTGAATTAGCTATATTCAAGATACATGTGTGTGTGTACATATATGTGTGTGTGTATTTTAAATTTGCCCTTCTTTCTCTTGCAGCTCCTTCAAGCTGGAAGGAATGTCAGCATTTGGAGGCATGTTAACCAGTTCTCCCCATGACAGATTTGACCCTGCAACTTCTTTTAGGCCATATTTGATTACAGCAACAGGGACCCTTCTCAGAGCATGGAAACCCTTGAGCCTGAGCACAACTGATCACTGGTGCAACCTACATTAAACCACTGGCCTCATCTCCAACAGCTGCGAGCAGAGCCCTGACAAAAGCCACAGCCTTAAGTACCACTCACTCTGACTGATGAAAAAAGAGGAGTTGCTTTCTTGCCCCTGTACAGAAAGAGCCATCGCCAAGGACTGCTGTTAAAGGAGTTCAATGCTAAGAATCAAGAAGAGCTAACAAAAATGATGTGGTCTAGCTAATGCCCAAGATTGTGTTTGGAAATAGATAAACAAAAATGTGAAGCACTTGAATGAATCCAGAGAAATCTATATATTTACTCCCTTCCAAAAAAAAAAGTTATTGTTTTGAGTGAAAAGATAAGGCCACTGCTGTCCCTTTTTGCAAATTCAAAGCCATAGAAGAGAGGGCCAATGATTCTAAAATGCTTGAAAGGAGGTGTTCTCCAGTCCTCTGCCAAAATAGTCCAGCTGTTACAGATCACATCTCAATGCACTTCTAATATTTGCACTGTCACTTCCATTCAGGGGAATGAAGTAGGCCATCATTTGCACAGATGGTCATGTGAAATTTTAGTCTACGGGAAAATGTACCTTGATGGGCTTCTAGAAGAAATGAAATCCACCGGCAAAAGTGAAGAAAATTTAGTATCCTCCTATCCCTTCAGAGTTGGAATCCTTTATCACACAACACATTTCCTGCTCCTTAAGACTGAGATAATTTTTAAAAAGCATCAACAGGCCAATGTGGATTTTAGAGTGGATCTAATTTTTAATACATTTTTATATCATTGTAACAGAAGAGAAATTACTTTAAAACTCACATGTTCCTAATGAACATTGACAATATCCTCCCAGTCAATACAAGGAAGAAGGAAAAAAAACAATTTATACTACATATTTGACACATAACATTTTTATAGCCCGTTATCTGTCCTTCATGGAAAATGTACCAGCTAAACAGGCATTTTCAGTTTATTTTTCTAAATAAATGTGGTGTTTGTATTATTTGCAATCACTTACTTTTGCTGATTTCCATTATTAGCCCATGTTCTACCCTTCCCCCCCCTTCACCAAAAAGGGAGATTTCAAGACAAGAACCAAAACACTTGTTTTGCCATGTTAAATCATAATGATTTGCAGACTGAAAGCTTTAATATAAAATGTTGTTTGTAGTTATCATAAAGTATATTTCTACTGGAAAATATGTATGGAAAGCAAGAAAGGCTGTATTTTAATCTTTAATTTCAGTACATAGCTTATTTTTAATATTCCACAAAAGTATTTAGTTAGTTTGCTTGAAAATTATAAAAAATCTTGGCTCAAGAACTTGAGAGTTTTCAACAAAAAGAGCCACTTCAAACATTATCAGCCTGCATGCATATGAGACAGGTCATAATCCAGCACCAAGACCTCTGTATGTTCAAAAGGATGCTAAGACTCAGTGCAGAATACAGTAAGCACTAGTTTCCTGGGCAAAGGAACAGTGTGTGTATGTTCCACATGTGTCATAGACTTTCACCTATATGGCAAGGCATTGTGCTACAACGGGATATACTCATCCGCTGGAGTCCAGCAGAGCATTTAGTCATCTGGGCCAGATGGCGGGCATAGAACATTCCTAATTATAACGCATTGTGGGGGCTAGGGTGGAGTTGGAAAGGGAATGGCAGATCAACTGTGAAGTAGCCATCTGGAGCCGTTCACTGCTGGTTTCCTAGTTGCTTGGTCCGAGATGCCAGGGCACACACTTTCCTAGATGTCAGAATGCTGTTGGGACAATTCAGACCTTAGCAAGAACTGTGGCACAGATCTATGACTATCAGGGCATAGGTGCCTGCATTTCCTTTCTCCCACAAATACAGAAGGGCTGGATCAAGCTCATGCTATGATTTCAGCTGATGCTGATCAATAGTAGGCATGTTGCTTTGGTTGCACTAGTTTTGAAAAGCTTGCAGAAGGCTTAATTCAAATATTTTGAATCTTATTGTGGACTTCAGGTGCATTCAGAGGTGATACTCCTCTTATATGTCACTCCTGAATGTTGTCAGTGCAATCTAGAAAGGAGAAAAGAGCCATTTTAAAATCAACTTATTCTAGTAAATGTGGGTTTTTCATTTGATTTATGGATGCATACAGTTCTAAATACCAATTTTACAATCAGCCTTCCTTCCTTAGAGGTGAATTTGGATACAAAGACATATTATTATTTCTACATGTATTTTATTCCTTCAGATACAGGTACTTTGAGCCTTTCTTTATTGATTGCCATTACAGTCTTCTCTTTGCAACAATGAGGGCTAAAAGCTTAATTGGTTTTTGTGCAACAACTCAGAATCTCAGGATTCTAACAAATGTTCACTATTTACTTGCAAAAATGTAACATGCAGCCATGTGACTGTATGTGGCTCATCCCTGCTTTAGATCTCACAAATGAAAATCATTTTGATCATGGTCTGATTCCTAAATTATACATGACATCATGTGAGTTTTGCGTAGCAGTCTAGACTTGTTTCTAGACTATAACACATGGTGCTGTTAAAGATGCAATTGTTGGTTTTGTTCTGTTACAATCTGAGGAATCAAAGAATGATAAATTATCTGATTATCTTATTCAAAATCTGTGAACAGGAAGAGTTACTGTATCCACCCAATGCAGTATTTTATTATTATCAGTTCATAGATTTCCTTTGATGCTAGAGTTGTTTTAAATAAAAATATATTTTTCCTTTTTCCAGAGTTTTCTAGCTTGCGTATCATTTTATAAACTCACTCTCTCTCTCTCTCTCTCTCTCACACACACACACACAAACAAAGGGGGTTGGGGGAGAGAGAATAAAAATATGAACTGAGAATACCAGCTCCTCTAAAATCACCAAATAAATGAAGCCATACCAGCTTATGGTCCAGTTCTGGAGGGCAAAGAGAGCATTCTGACATGTTTAATGTTTCCAGGAAGGTTTCTAAAACGTGGAACAACATTCTCCAATCTGTTGCTCTCCACTCATGGCCAGTGGCCAGGGATGGGAGTAGTAGTCTTACCGTATCTGGAGGGCAGCAGGCTGAGGAAAACTGTCTACAGTCTGTAATGGCCCAGTGTCAGAAGAGGAAGCAGAAGGTCCTGCCCATTATATCTACAGGTGTGTTAACCTACAACACATATTATTTTCCAGTGTGCTGACTGGGGATGATAGAAATGGTAGAATAGGTCAAGAGGAAAGCACCATCCGGGGGTCAGTCACTTCTCCATTACTGTGGAATTGAGATGCAAGGAATATTTCAGCATTGCTGTTTGAATCCAACCCCATCTAAAACAACACCTACTTTCTATATCAAACTGTTATGGGATTTGTCCCCCACTTTGCCACATATATTTTACCACAAACTCCAGAAATCTGTTAAGGCTTCCATGGCCTTAAATGTTCACTGAGGGTACAATATTGGCTTAAGCAAAAGCAGTGTGCAAGGTACTACTTTCAAGTTGTCTTTTTATTTGAGAGAAAAGAGCTAGTTTCAAAGCCCCCTATTGTGTGTTTATATGACAGTCTGCTTGACTTGATACTTTCATCATATACAGCTTATTTCAGCAAGCATTTTAAGTTCTAATAATGCCAGTTTGGAATTTAATAGCCCCAAACAATTGACAATATTTCCTTTGCACCCTCACCACCCGGATTTTTGGTATAAAGTATACTTAATACCAAGATTCCATGCTCATTCAGCTGGTAATAGAGTCTGAGGAGAAACAGAGGAGAGTCTTCCAGAAAGAATATACTTCTCAAACTGTCAAAACCTGGACTAGAAGGCTGAATTCCTCCCACTAGGAATAGCAAGATCAGATGGGAAACATTTGTTTTTCAAATTATACCTTCTAGAATCCCATAGACAATGTAGCCCGAGACGAATGTTGCCTGAGGGTTTCTGAGAATTGCAGTCAACAAAATATTTTTTTCCAAGCTGTGCTCTTTGCATTTCTTCTATTAGTTCTGATGTTGTCTACTTCTAAACTGATAACTCTCATTGCTACTACTGAAAAGGCTATTCTATCTTTACTTATTTTTAGGTAAATTCATTTTTAGTTTTTTTTTTAATTGCACATTCAGTTGAGATGCTGAAAGATGTAACCTGAGAACTGATCTAGTCATGCATGTGTAGCTCAAAGAATAAAAATCTCAAATATAGATAGGAGCTTAATGCTGCATGTGGATCCATTAAACCTTCAGGTAAGAGTGCCAGCAATAAAGTTAATTATAGTGATTTTGGTTAATATACTACAGCTAAAATCCTGTTGCTTAGTGACAAGCAGAGTAGCTCATTGAATCAGTGCAATTCATGGAGGAGTTGACTCTCCAAATCCTTGCTCATTCAGTGGACCTGCTTTAGTTTTGACTTACTATGCTAAGCAACAGGATTTCAGCCTATGCAATGCAAATATGCTCTTGGAGTGGCCACTATGCCATCTTAGGGCTTGGCTAGACAGCCAAATTGGAGAAGACTGGATTGGGCTGAATAGGGTTGCTTAAAGTCACACAGAGGTACAGTATGCTATTTGGTGCAATCCTTGCATCTATATTCAAGGATTGGGTGGTTTCAGGTCAGGAAAGAACACTGCAACTCCAGTGACCCTGTTGGCCCATGTCCTTTTAAATGCAAAGGACAAAAGAAAGAAAACAAACAAAAAGACCCGTCTCTTATCTCCTTTTCTTTCTAGGAGGAAGCTTTCCATTATATATATAAAAAAAAAATCTAAAAGGCATAGCGCATCAGTGCTGCCCTAAACAAACAAACCCTTTGCTTCCTCTCTTTCCCACTCCATGGAGACATGGAGGAAGCTTTCAATTTCCTAATATCATAATCAAATATTGGGAAATTGAAAACAGATGGCTTAAGCTTTCAGTTTCTCTGTATCTTTAAGTGACTTACACCACTTAATGATATTAGGAAATTGAAAGTTTAAGCCATCTGCTTTGGTTCAGTCCCAGTGATTGCACGTGCTGGGATCAAACCAAAACGGAGTGATCCTACCTGCACCTAAAAAACCCTAGAAGCCTCCAACAGGGAGCCAAAAAGGTGTAGGTAGGAATGCATAAAAGACAGGCTGATTTGTGATGTCACTCATATTGTGTGGTCTCTGGAGAAAGGAGTGAATCAGCCCATCGCCAGAATGGACCAAACAGTGAGACAAATGCCAGTCTAGTCTCAACCTAAATCTTTACCAGCAAATCCAGGAATTATTTGAGAACTCTTAAAGGGCACAATACTGCTAATTTTGTGCTTGTATTACATATGATGCAAAGACATACCGAGATTTGTCAGCTATATACACGAGGCTTCTCGTGTATATAGCTGACAAATCTGCTTGCATGATACACACTTCTAGTGTAAATGTATATCCTTAAAATATGACAGATGAATTGGCCCTAAGGGTTCACTGAAATTTTTAACTTTGGGTTACAATACACTTAAAGAGGTACTGTATGAATTCAGCACAAAATTGTGTATCTTCTAATGAGATAAGCCTCATATTTACAAAACGCATCCCTTTGAAAATGACCTGGATGGCTTACATGATTAGAAAAATGATAATGTTTGCAGTTATGGAACTTGCCTGAAGGAAATGGTAATCTCTTGTTACTGACTCCTTTAGGAAGCTTGACCTGCTTTACATCACACATTCTGACAACCTGAAAACAGATGATCAAATGAAATGGCCTTCCTCCTGCAGAACTGCGAATGTGACTACAGTTGCATAATAGTAGATGTTTTTCTGGAAGCACGGGTACATATCCGAATGATTCCAAGCAAGCCTTTCATGTGCTTCCTGAGTACTTATATAGTATTCTGCATGCTGTTCTCTTGATGGAGTGGGTCTCATTTTTTGATGTGCTGTAGCATTTGTCATGTATGCTGGTTACTGCATTAAACAAAGCAACGCTTCCCACTTACAACTTACAAATGACAACTGAAATAAAAACCCATATTGTGCTAATTACTATTGATAGTGCTAAACATTTCATTAATGTTAAGCTACACTGCTATTAACTTCAGCTAGAAGGGACATTGAACACAAGACAGCTTTGTGTGCAATTCAATAATTGCAAAGCTCTACTATAGATTCAAATATAACTTTCTATCACTAGTCACATGTATATAAAAATAAAGCTCATAGGGTTGGCTCCATCTTCTCCATTGAATGGAACATTCCTTATGTAGATTTCAGACACTTCTAGTGGAAAAGAAGGAGAGACGATCTTTAATAATCTCCCCACTTCTCTGCAAGCACTTTCTACGCATCAGCAAAAAGTCCCCAAATGCTTCAGAGGGCATACAGGAGTGCAGGGAAAGGGGAGGGACAAATGAGTAAAGATGGTGCCACTGGGATTCACCCAGTGGATCATAAAGCAGGATCCTGCAGGACGCTAAAGCTGAATCTAACCCATAGTCTTCAAGCACAGAGAGAAGGGAACTGAGAAATTTTAGCTTCTTTTAAAAGATAGGCACAAAAGACCTCTCTTTTTTGGCTGAAAAAGTCCGTATCTGATCCATACATTTCTCATCTTCCATGGAAAGGGACACAGTACTAAAGAAAGGTCAACAGAAACAAGGTCAACTGCAATTATTGCGAAGATTTTGGAAAGTAAAATAAAGTCGCGTTTTTAATCTATTTCAGATTGGATTGTTGCTAAACCTAAGATTAAGAGTGGAGCAAACGCCTGTATTACAAGTTAAAACAATTTTATGCAGGAGCAGATTAACATCTGTGAAATCTTTCTGGCAGTGTTTTGAAAGGATTTTCAGGTATTGTTACAAATAATGTCTTTGAAGGGTCTAAATCTCAAGGATTTATACAGATGCTAATCTTTAATCATAGGTAATATATCAACATGTACACAAATGCCATGCTGGATCCTGAAACTAATGGGAAAGCTAGTGAAGAAGTGCCAAAAGCAACAGATATAACCTGCCCATAGTTTTTCCAGCTAAATAGGTTACTGCTGCAAAACGAGCAAGTCAGAAAAATGGTTCCGGTCTAGAGCTTGGAAAAGAAATTTAATTCTTTTTCTTCTGGGAAAAAAAAGGCTTTACAGTGAGCAGGATAATAAATCTAAGAACAAGATAAAAGTAGGTGGAAGAGTTTGAATGTCTATATCTGCTACAATAATTGTTAAGATGCCTTTCAAAAAAGTGAAAAAAAGATATACTAGTCATGGCATGTGATATATGTCAGGGTGGCCTGAAACTTTATGAGAAACCTTGTTAAATGATGATTGAGTAAGGCAAATGATTTAGAACCTTTGGTGCCTTGCTTTGCAATTATAGCTAAGGCCCCTTTAAAACCCTGTGGACATTTTCCATTAGAGCAAAACAGTAGCTCCACATCATCTTCCTCATGTCAGAGTTTGGGGCCGGGGTGGGGGGGTGGGTAGCTAACATCCTTGGAGTTCCCAATTACGGTTCATACACTGAACACAACATGATTCAATTCTGCAACATACAAATGAGAACTGCACATATAGGTACCTGCCTGAATATGTAGTACCAATGCCTACTTTCATCTCAGTGTATGGCTAGATTTTTTTGTCTGTTTTTTACCTGGGAAAAAATTCTGTTTTTTAAGAAAGTGTTATTGCTGTTCTTCTATTTTTGGCCTCCCCCCTCCTTTTTTCAAAGTCTGGATAATTTGTTCTTTATTTTTATTAGTTCTGTTTTCACACTTCTCTATTTGTGGGTTTTTAAGATTTTTGCATTTTTAAAAAATAATTCAAGCATAATAAAAATTGTACTTAAATTAAAACTTAATTTAAAATGTCAAGCAACCATTGTTACTATTTTCTAGAGATTCATTTCTTTAATCTGTAATTTACCTATACATCTAAAATGTTATTCCCTTAAACTGTAATTCACCTATGCATTTAAAATGTCAAAAAGCTGCTGACTTGAATTGCGGTTAACAGAAATAATCTGCCACCCATCTCCCCTCTTCCAGGCTCCCTTGTCTCCTATGAGTTTAGCTGCAGTGTGTAAAGTAGCTCTGGGGGGAGAGATGAATTGTACTGTACATTGTTATGAGCTACCTCTGTTGTAAAGAAAGATGTTTTGGGCTGTTTGGTTCTAAATGGGTAACTGAAACTTATCAGCTGTACAAAATACCTGATTTTGATGGAGAAGAAAATTGCATGAACCTTACTGCTCCAGATCAACATGGTTACCTGCACTTGTGCTTTCTTCTTGAGGATATAGCTATGGCAACCGTCACATTAGGTGCCTGTATTTCAAAATGTGCTATTACATCACTGCAAGAGACGTCCTTTCACATGCAGTTCACAGGTGTGCCTCAAATTCATGCACATTTTAACATAGAGCTTTTAAGATGTTAAAAGCAAATTTGTGTAAGAGCTCTGGCTTCATCGTTAAATAAATTATTTTCTTAACAACTATCAAGCTGCTTTCTCAGCACTATTTGACTGAATTGGGATGTTAGTAGCAATAAATAGTTAATTATTATTAATATGCATGCATAATCATATATCCTTGGAGGGGGAAAAGTTTTTTCCCCCAACTTAAATGACAACTGTGGAGAAAAGCCACAGTTAAACCTGCTTATCACAGAATGCAGCAGCTGTGTATACCTCAGGGGGAAAATGTCTTCATTTATTACAGTATAAACATCAGAAAGTTGTTGACTGACAATCCTTCACATTTTGGCAGGCCTACTGGTAAATGTCAGTAATGTTTGCAGTCTAACCCACCCCCATACACACACACTTGCAATATCTCAAAAGGTACAAATGTCCATGTTGGCTGGTTCTCAAGTTTTCCAGAGTGTTGAAAACTGTCATAATTTACCAAATGTGCATAATAATTCTCTTGACAATTACAGCTGTGACTTTTATGCAGCTAGTGGATGAGCACACGGGGGCTATGGAAGTGTCCACCATTCCTGTCCTCATGCATTTTAATAATATTATCTCTGGTAAAGAGATGGTGTGTGTGTCTTCATATAGATTTCCCAGCAAGCACCAGGTTAACTCCCTTTTCTAAGAGGAAGCTTGTCTGGAGCTCTGCCTATCCTAGGCCACGAAGTCTCCCAGCTTGACCTTTCTCCAGGAGAGCTCAATGTAGTTGTAGATCAAGCAGGTGGAATGTCCAGAGTGGAGAATGGGTTTGGAATCCAAAACATACATGCACACGCTGAATAGCACATACCCAGTGAAGATTGTGGAGCAGCTGGAGGAGATCCTAGGTGTATTTATATGTATTTTGAATGTTACACTGACACTACAATTGTAAAATTTTAGAACAGAGAATCACAGAATTGGGAGGAAAGTCATAACCCACTAACCCCCATGATCCCGAGAATCCAAAGCTAGAGCATCCTCAACAGATGATAGTCCAGTCTCTTCTTGAAGACCTCCAGGATTGGAGAGCTACTGTCCTCCTAGCTTACTGCCCAATGGAATTTCAAGAAGTAATGAAATGTGATATACTAATTCTTTCCAGAACGTCAAAACATCATGTAAAGAATTCACCACACTGGACATGGGAGCTTCAGCTTTTGAGTGGCTACCAGACTATCAGAATTCCACTGAGTGTCATCATAAGATCCCAATCCTTTGTTATACTGTAAAATAGCATCATAGTTTCTCAGCATGCATTACAGCCCTGCTGACTCATTTTAATTAGTTTGGTTTTAAAATATTACATTGTGCCCAAGAATTATATAGCACCCAACTGGGGAGGGCGGCAGGTTACAAATATAAAAACACAAAGTAATGAAATCATATCCAAAACAAGTAAATGAAACACTCATAAAACATTAACATATTAGGACAACAGCAATAAAAATTATATTGTAAAATCAGAGATAAGTAGGTAAATCGAGGTCCAAATACCTGCCACAAGCAAAAGATCTTAGCCTGGTATGCCAGATAGAGATCCTTTGGATGGTTATTCCACAGATGGGAATCCACTACTGAGAAGTCTCTTTCTCAGGTAATCACCGGTAACTCTACTGTGGGCAACAACATTCACAGTGACAACATCTCCAGAGATTATCTTAATAATTAAGGAGCAATGTATGGGAGTATATGAGAGAATGCTCTCCTTCAGGTAGACTGATCATAAATCATTAGAAGCTTTAAAGTTCGGTGCATAAGAGTTTGAATTGGGTCCGGAAACTGACCGGCAACTAGTCCAAAACAATCAGTCCCCAATGGAACCTCCAGATTGCCAACTTGGTCTTGGACAGACAAGTTGCCTACCAAAAACCACTTTAGTCTTGTCTGGAACAAATCTAATCTTATTGGCCCTCAATGAAACCATTAAAGAGTCAAAGCATCAGTTCTAAACAGTTAATGCCTCTCTTGCATTTGATGAAAAAGAGACTCAGAGCTGAGGGTCATCCACATATTGACAATAATTCCCTCCATTCCTCTGAAAAATATTCCTATTGGTTTTCCTGTAAATACTAAAAGCCATGGGAGTGACCACATACGGTCCTGAAGAAAGCCAAAACAGTCATCACTGAGTAGGGAAATAGTTCCCTAGTACCACCTTCTGGAAATGACTGTCAAAACTGGAGTGGAAGAACACTGTCAACAAGGTCTCCACTCCACCTCTAAGTTCAGACTGCCCCAGATGACACCATAGTTAATAAAAGCTGCTGAGAAATCTAGGAGAACCACAGGGACAGACTTGCCCCAGCCTTTGTTCCAGCAAAGGTTATCCCATAGCACAACCAAAGTGGATTTCTTGTACAAAACCAGCTCTAAAACTCAAATGAAATACAGTAGCTCTGGATTATACCACTTAGTATCATCCAGAAGTGGACCTTCAATCATTCACTCAGTCATCTTGCCAAAAAATGGGAGATTAGTCATTGATCTAAAATTATTAATGTCCTCTATATCCAGTCCCGGCTTCTACTGAAAAAGTCAAGCTGATGTGGGAAAGAAATATGATGTTCTGATGAAGAGCTTTTATTTTTATTTGCACTTGCTTAGCACAGGGTTTGGGTTGTGTTCCTTTATTTAATGTTTGATTCATTTAATCTGAGTAAGTTTCATTTTTATTTTCAAAGAGGATATATAACAGCAAACCATGGCAGGTTATATAAAATCCTGACCATCTGTTTAGACTCTTTTTAAAAAAAAAACTGGATTAAAAGGAAATTGCTAGCACATTAGAAAAAAAACAAAAATGTAAGAAATCTATACATAGGTCTGATTCGCATTGGACAACTTTTGTTTGAAAAGCTTCAAATTTTAAATTCTGTTTACATGTAATTAATTAGTTTTTATGTGACAATACATTGTCAATTAATTGTCATAATATCCCTTGCCCCATGGTGCCAATGTATTTTTCTGAGATATTTCCCAATTTGTTGGATATACTAACATAATCCCATCCAGCTGGTGTATGAAATAAATACCCTGGCAGCTTTCCTATCTCATAGTGTTTATATTGACATAAAAATCAATCTTCCCTGTACAATTACTATATTTATTCTGGCAAATATTATCCAGTCTTTTTATCAAGAATCTGAGCTGGTGTGGCTTGAAAAATAATTACAGAGTAAGAAGTAATCTTGAAGTACATTATTTGCACATATTTCATTTTTCTCCCAGTACAAACAAATGAAGTAATCAACTCATTGCTATAAGGAATTAAAATTGTTGATCCTTTTGGGAGTGGTGGATTACAGAGAAGATAAATGCCCATGTCACAATGACCTGTAGCTTGCTTGCACTGTGAGAGGGAGGGAAATGAACAGACTAACTAATGTAGGCCCTAACTTGTCTTGACCTCCTGTGGTCCATGCTCCTGCCACCAAGCTGGATGTACTTATGTTCTCTGGCTGTGTCCACTAAAAGCAACTCTTATATCGTAGATATATTTATGCATTCTATGGGCTGCCTTACTAATACAGCCAGCTCAATTGTCTGGTAATTAAGAAAACAATGACAAAAATGTTAGGTGTCATCAAGTTAGTTCTAATGAATGGTGACTATATCAGATAATGACCTCCAGAATGTCCTCTCATTAACAGGTCTTCTCAGATCTTGCAAACCAACAACATCTCATGTTAGGTTGTTTGCTCTTCCTACTGTGCCCACCCTTCCTAGCAATGCTGTCTTTTCCAGTAAGTTCTGATCAAGTTTTGCAAACCAACAGCTGTGACTTTCTTCATTGAGACAACTTGTCTCATACTAGGCCTTCCTCTCTTCCTTCTGTCCCCTTTTCCCAGCAATATTGTCTTTTCTATTGTGTGTATGTTTTTGCATTGTTCGTGTTGCACTTAATCAAACCTTTGCCTCACCATTTTCAGTCCAAAATATTTTGCCACAGAGGGACTACAGCTACATACAAGCTGTTGTTGCTTCTGTCCCCCCCCCAGCAACCATATTTTAGATCATGTGCTCATCTTCTGAGATCCTCTTGCACTGGATAATTGGATAATTCTACACAATGGAAGTTTCTGTTGGAATCTGTGTGTAGTGTATGTATACTTATGTGTGTTTGAACCATAGCCAAATCTACCCAGCAACAACAGAAATAAACAGATTGGCTAGAATAAAGTAGGACGAGAGCCAATCTAGAGGAGTATATAAAGGAGGTATATAAAGAAGAGCTGAAGAGGACAAAAGGAGAGAATTAGGTCCTGGTCACATGAGGGAAATATTCTCTGGTCATCCCCCAATTAGTTCGTTGCCTTTTTTTTTCTGGTCACATGACGCACAGTAAAGATTGAGACATTTTCCCAGCCAGCGGTGTAATTATGGAACATTTTCCCATCGCCAGGAGGGTTGTGTTATTTTGTACATTTGTTGTACTGGTGCATTCTTTACTAGGATTGCCTGTGTGCATGACCTGCCCCGCTTCTTTTCAGAATTGAAGCCAGGAAGGTGGCTGCCATTACTGTGGTGTACCTATTAATATTTTTATATTTTTCATGCCTGATACATTGATACGTTGGTAAAGATCTGTCACTGGGGGGCTGCCGCCATTACATTACTGGCAAGTAATTTTTTTTTTCATATTTCTATGGGAGGATAAATTGAATTGTTGGTATGCCAAGTCACCCAGGATGGGGGCGATCGCCAGTACTACCACTCAGGTATTCCATGTCCACTGTGTGCGATGCATTTCTGCAGGAGCAGCCAGTGCAACACTTTCCTAAACAAAACCCCCTTCCCGATCAACATACCCTCTAATTTTCAGCCCTGCTTTGGGGGGGGGGGGGTTTCAACCCTCCCATGCCTGGGTTTGCCCTGCTGCACATGCGAGTCTGCTTCCCCATGCAGGGTTCCACTGCAATTGGAATGAAAGGGGCTGGAAATGATCTCTGGGTGCACAGGGGGGCGGGGTCATGAGCAGTTGTGCACCTTAAAGCAAACTTTGTTCCTGATAGATTGATGTATCAATAAATATTATTTTTCAAAATCAAATTTTATATAAATCAAGGTGCTAAATTGCCCCTTGAAGCAAGAGAGAAAATAAACTTCTACCACGGTGCAGCTGGCCATCATGATTCAAATAGGAGGAAATAAACTGGTACCGCTAAAAGTTCTTGGGACATTCATCCTGGGATATAAACCACGTAACCACAGTTCAGTACAACAGAGGTATGGAAAGTATCATAAGAACTAGAAAACTTTTCCCTTGTGTGACCACAGTCTTATTTCATTTCCCAAGGAGGGAGGTTGGTTTTCAGAGTGGGCTGTGAAGGAGACATACTGTGTAACAGGTAGAGCAAGGTCTAGTGTGGGAAAGTTGGCATGTGGTGTTAATGTAACCTCAGGCTAAAGAATATGCAGTTTACCAGTTGTTGTATTTCAATAAAGAACTTACTTTTATGTTTCAATTTTTAAACCGCATGGGTTCTTATGATCTGGGCTTAAGGCAAGCCCAGTGAAAGTAAAGCATAGTTTAAAGTTGATTAGCCAGGTTACGACTGGTAACATTATGTTTTTAAAAAGCAGGGAAATTCAGTTCTTCAAAAACCTTCCAGTTTCAGAATGTGGGATATTGTGCTTCTGTGTAAACAATTCAAAATCCCAGGAAATGCCCCAATATTGCTGCACAATATCATGTCTGCACTGCAAGTAGCAAAAAGGATGTCGAGCTTTACATAAGAAAGGGCAGCCTGAATGTTGACAACACTAATGGCAGCAGTCTAGATGGTCTACAAGATACCCTCTTGTGCTCACTACTATTCATACTTGTCAAAAAACAGCCCTGACAATTGCTTTGTGTTTGGGTGAGAGGTGGTTAACTGATGAAAAAAGGAGTCAGTTTCTCAGATTTTCCCCTGTGTAGTGTTACTTTATGAATGGTAGTATATGCTACAACTGAACCAAGGAACTAATGATGGTTGAGAACAATAAATATCAGATAATGTCTTTAAGAAAAGTTCTAGTGATTTTTTTAAGGGCAAATAAATGAAAATTTAAAAAAGAAATCAGATCTTGCAAAAGTTACTTTGGGTGCCACAATGCCCAGAATCCCTGCAACTAGCATGGCCGGGGGTTCTGGGAGCTGTAGTCCAAAAACAAAAAACAAAATCCAACTTCCCCAAGATCCAAAAGAAACAAATTTAAAGCAAGCGGTGTAAAGTATACCAGGATTTGAACTGGAGAGGAATTTATGTAATTTAATGTCTTCATTAATGCCCTGCATGAAGGAATAAACAGGATTTTAATGAAACTTTGGGGACTTGTAAGTCAGAGGCATTTTGCAAACTCTATTCAAGACAGAAGGTTAATAATTGGGCCTGACTGTGGTTAGCTGCAGAGCAGGAACATTACAAGGCATGGCTTAATTTGACAATGCGCATTTAGAAGAGTTATACCCCTTCCGCACTACATTTTTCAAGCATGGTACAAACAGAATTCACAAGAGAAAAGGAGGAATAGCTGATAAAATGGGCATCTTTGGCAACCAAGTCTACCTAACAAATCTTCCAAATACAGAGACATGAAAGCTGGATAACTGGGCCACACAGTTGTATAATGCTGCCTGGCAAAACCATAGTGGCTCCGCTGGAAAATGTTCATATTAATGTGTAAAAGACTGTGCCAGGCATCTAAATGCTTGTACAGTATTACAGAGAAGATGTCTGGCTGAGGGGAGCTCTTCTCCCAGTCTCTGTAACTAGAGCAGTACCAAAATGTTTTGTTGCCAAAGGCAGAATACCAAAATTCTCCCCTACACAACCACCCAGCAAAGGTGGATACTGTCCAAGATTAGTCGGGATAGTTTGCCATTTTAAAAAGTCCCATGCATGGCTCTACCTCAGAGTAAAAATAAACAATAAATGACAATGCATTGTCTGTCTTTCACACAACCTGAAAGAGTTGCCTGAGGTGGGCTCCTCATGGGTAGGGCTGGCCTTGTGTGACATGTGGCCTAGAGTCATTCCATTTTGGCCTGCTTGATTTTAACATTCTCACTGGACCAGAAGACTGTTCCCGACCATACTGTGGCTCGGACAGTGCCTTTGTACAGCACACACATCCTATTGCGAAAAGACAACACTGAGGCACAGCCACTAGTACACTTTGGATGGGGGCTCCAGAACTGACAGAGACTATTATTGTCTCACATCATGGCTGAGGCTTGCTACAATGAAGTAGCACGCCATGTTTTTCAGGCACAAGAGCCTGAAAATTAGAAGCCCCATGTGTTCAATCTAAACCAACACTTGGAGATGTTCCTTTTGCTTTCTTTTCAATGAGGCAGTAAATGAACTGATAAAAGTATGCCTTTTAATGCAGAATGTTCTTTTTAAATAAAACTGTGCTGTCTGTCTGAAACTTTGGTGAGACTGTGTTTCATTTGCTGGTATTTACATCTGTTATTTCAGTTCAAAGGAAGGGAGCCCTGGCTCCCATGTTGACAACTGCTGTCCAACATGGTGCAGTGCAGTCTCTTTCTTGCCCCACTTCTCTATTCTGTTCTGCTTATCATTTCTAGTTGTAATATGAATGGGGTGTGTGTGGAGAGCTGTCTGATATCCAGTTATGCATGCAAAGGCAACAAGCTATGGGTGGAAATGTGCAAATAAATTGAAAGAAGGTGAGAAAGAACAAAAGAGAGGAAATAACCCTTGGTCTCGATATTCTTTTCTACCACCTCCTGCTCTCCCAAACCTTGAGCCTAGTAGTGTATTTCTCTTTCTTCTGTATCATCACACATTTACCCGCTTTCCTCCCTACTGCTTCTCTTCCCTTTATATTCTTCCTCTTCCGTATGGATAAATATAGATTCTCTCTCTCTTACACACTCACAAATTCTTAATCTCCTTCTGTTTCTAGACCTGCAACCATACCTTTCAACCATATATTTCAGCTGTGAAAAACGACAACAGGTTCTTGTGACTTTTTAAAGTCTATCAAATGTACCCAATGTAAATGTACCCATAAGTTGCGGACTACAGCGGGTTTCATCAGCTCCATGAAATGTCATCCTGTTAATTACAGATAAACAGAAATAGGGCTGGAGGTTGAGGAATGAGAGTGAAAGCTGTGAGATAGGAATTGAAGTGCAGAAAATTCAGGCCTTGATAATTAATAGTGTCCATTCAGAGAACAGTCATGGATAATAACACAGATCTGCCTGCGTTGGTTGAGCTGATTGACACATGTAGTGTGAATTGTTGTTCATTAGTGACTGAGTGGGAAGGGGAGTGATTTGGACTGATAGCAAGGAGCAAGTAACTCATTATGCTCATCCGCTCCCCTCTTCCAGCTTTGGAATTCAGGAAGAGAAAGCCGGTTGCAAGGGTGTCATGTGGAGGGGGAAACAGCAGCAAAGGGCTAACATCCTTTGCCCGCTCAGCCCGGAATAAAGAGACGAGACACATAACATGGGGTAACTGGGCCACAATTTTATTAACTTTTAAACTTTAATTCCCCTTTCACAAGGGGGCCTACCATAGTGCAATACTGGTCTGTGCCCATAGTCTAAATTGACTTTCAGTTCCAGACCTCTGTTCCGTGAATTCCTAACCTGCATGCCTGCTGTTCTACTATACAGCACGCCCCCGGGCATGAATTAACCGGAGTACCCTGCTTCCCCTCCCCTCAGCTAACTTCTGCTAATTCCAACTTGAGAGGAGGGGTGCTCGGCACCCCCTATATGCCCATTTTGTACTCACTTAAACCTATTCCCTTTGCACTACCTGCCACGGCAATGGGGTTACAACGTATACCCCATGCCCCCCACTAAGCCGAAGATCTCGGCCCTAAGGCCCCCTTGCAGGTCCTCCAAGAAAACTTCCAACCCCATGTCAGACAAATGAACACCATCAGGCTGATATAACTCTGGCCTAGATACTCTAATGTTCAAATGCGATATGACTGAACCCAAACCTTGCCTAACCGCCCTACCAACTTCCCGGTTAACTCCTTTCCTTGCTTTATCTATAAGCTTATGGTCACAACTAGCCCTCCATACCAATCTGGGAATGATAGCTGACCAAACTACCCATGTTGATGGGCAGCAATCAGAAAAAACCTTCAGGTCCGCAAGGATCTGAAGAATCAAAGACTTGCCCGAATTCCGAGCCAAGTCGTTGCCCCCAAGATGGACCACCAAAATGTCTGGGGCCACCTGCGGGGGATCCAGGGGCACCACGTCGAGGAACCTGTTCCACAGCAGGCCTCTCTGTCCCCTCTATTCCAGTGCAGCGAAGGCACCCAGCCCAAGGTTCCGACCCCAACTGGTCCGACTGGCATACTTCGCAGCCCAAAACAGGTAACTGTTCCCGACCAACAGAACGCGGACCCGGGCCAATGGTCTCTGCAGACCTGAAACAAGAAGAACCAACAAAACAGCAGCAGCACCTAAAACTGTGGCAAGGGGTGCACATAATCACAATAACGCCTTGACACCCATCTCCCCACTTTTTTAATCTCTTCCTTTCCGTAACCCAAGGCTGCCGTGGTAGACGCGGCAACCAATTCAAAAGGAATGTGTACCAAAATGCTAGCCCTGAATCCTGACCTTGCGTAAGGCCTGAGATGTTATTTTCCAAAATTGATACCCTCGTCAGGGGGGACTTATCATGGTGCCTCAAAAATCCTCCGTACTCTTCTCCCCTGAGCTGTAAATAATCCCGTACTGCTGCAAATGGGCAAATCTCCTTTATGGAACATTGCCCTAAAACAATTAGCTTTCCTTTGCCACTCTGATCTGTCTTTGACCTACAATTATATCCTTCCTCTGCAAAGAGGATAGGGACTGGTTCCTTTCGTGTTAGAGCCACTAATTCATTCACTCTGAAGGCAGCAAAAAACTCTATAAGCGTTGCTGCTTTGAAAAGGCAGGCCTCAAATTGATCCCTACAGACTGAATGCCATGTGTTTACCAACCTTAGCAAAATTGCTGGGGAGAAGGGGAACGAGAATCCTTGACACAACCTCTCTCCTTACTCCAAGTCTATAATGTAACCTTTAAACCCCTGCACCTTGGCATAAAATGCCAGTGCTGACATTCGGTCTTGTATCAACCGGGGCGCTAAACCCTTGCGGTGTAGGTGCACTGCAAAATGCATCACGTGGTCATCCAGAGGAGGCCAGTCCTGCCCTAAACATTCCTTCTCTCTGAATTGGAAAAATTCAGTACACGCTGCTGTGTAACTACGCCTAGTACTAGGAGCTACAGCTAAGCTCATGGCTCTGTTGGCCTCAGCCCTCCAAGATTCCATACCTCGGTCAGCAACACGTCGGGTTGAACCTGTGCCCCTGGTGCCAACGCCCTGAACCGATCCATCTGTTGATGGGACAGGGCGTCAGCTATGGCATTATCAATTCCCGGAACATGACGGGCTTGAAAAACTGTATTAAATTGTAAACAACGGAGCACCATGGCCCTAACTAGAGCCATCACCCTCTGGGATCTGGATGTCAGTGAGTTAACTATGTGTACTACTGCCTGGTTGTCTCACCAGAAGGTAACCACCAAGTTAGCCCACTGCTCTCCCCACAACCATAATGCCCCAACAATCGGAAATAGCTCAAGAAACGTAAGGTCCCTCGTAATACCCGACACGTGCCACTCCTCTGGCCACGTTCCTGCACACCATTGGCCTCGGAAAAAGACCCGGGATCCCGCCGCATCTGTTTGAACTTGAAAATCTGCCCCTAGCCTCAGGTGCTCCCTCCAAAAGGAGGTACCATTGAAACCCTGAAGGAAATGTAACCACACTTTCATGTCTTCCCTCATGCCCCGAGTTAGACGTCTCTTGTGATGCGGCATCTTAAGGCCCTTCATCGCTTCTCATAATCGACTAAGGAAAGCTCTCCCAGGAGCCACCACTTTGCAAGCAAAGTTTAGGTGCCCCACTATTTGCTGCAACTCCCGCAGGGTAACCTTTCGACACGCCAGCATTCCCTGAAGTCGAGCTTGCAGGTCTGTCAGCTTTTCATCTGGCAAACGGCTAGCTTGAAGAAGAGTATCCAACTCAATGCCCAAAAATACCAGTCTCTGGCTGGGACCTTCCGTCTTTTCGTCCGCCAAAGGGACACCTAAGTCCCTGGCTAACTCCCAAAAGGCATCCATCAACTCCTGACATTGTGGGGTCCCCTGGCTACCACAAAACAAAAAATCATCAAGATAATGAACCACTCTAGCGTTCCTGACCTTAGACTAAGCGCCCATTCCAGAAATGTGCTAAATTGCTCAAAAACCGAACAGGATATAGAACATCCCATTGGGAGCGCCCTATCCATATAGTAGCTTCCCTCAAAAGCAAACCCTAGAAGATTAAAATCCTCCGGGTGAACGGGAAGAAGTCTAAAGGCTGATTGGATATCACATTTTCCCTGCAGGGTGCCCATCCCACAACTTCGCACCATGCGTACCGCTTCATCAAATGATGTATAGCGGACACTGCAAAGTTCATGTGGAATTTTGTCATTAACTGAATCCCCCCGCTGGAAATGATAAATGATGAATCAATCTAAACTCCCCGGGTGTCTTCTTAGGAACCACTCCCAGGGGTGACACTCTCAAATGCTCCACTGGCGGTGCGGGGAAAGGACCTAAGACCCTTCCTTCCTTGACCTCTTTACTAATTTTCCTTCTAACAATATCCTCTTGTCCCCGAACTGATTTCAAATTGTCGGACCACATGGCAATTCTATCACCCATAACAGGAATGTGAAACCCAAACTTGAAACCATCTAACAAAAACTTACCTGCAACTTTTTCCGGATAGGAGCTAAGCCATTGCTCCAAAATTGGATCCCTAATTGGACTAGGTCCCCTTTGGTGCAGTAGGTGATGCTGGGGGTGGCTTGCGACCCCCCCTCCGGCATCTCTACCCACATTGCCACCTGGTCGCCCTTTTGGACATGCTGAGGACGCATGTGGGCCATTACATATAGAACATTGGTGCTTAAATCTACACAGTCTCCTGTTACAAGATCCCCTGGCATTGTATTCCCAACAAAACACTATACACTATCTCCTTCCAAAACTTAATCCATCTTATGCAAATGCCCTCCCAAAAATTCCAACTTGAATGTTGGAAAGGGCAGGAGGAGTGGTATAGGGGATGGGGTAAGTGGGGGTGGGGGTGCACTGGGTAAAGGCTACAGCCCTTTCTCCCCCACACAACCCTCCCAGAAACTGTCTCCTTTGTGATCAATCCCGAATAACAACGATAATATATATATTTGAAAAAACAGTGGGGCGAAGCCTGCAAAGGCTCTCCCCCGCCAAACCAGTGACCCAAAGCCTCAAAACTCAAACCGCAGCAGGCTGGACTGATACTCAGCCTGTGATTGGGTCCTCTTCTCGCCAAGCGGCAATGCGGTCAAAAGTGAAACTGCTGTGGTCGCGCTGCGCAGCTCTCCATACTTCCAACTTCTCCCGGACGAAGAGGGCGACGCTTGGGTGAGCAGACCTTTTAAGGCTTCTGCTCTCGCCCTCCCCCCGGCTCTCACATTGCCTCTTCTCTTCCCTGCCGAGCGGGCAAAACAGCCCCGCTTCGGCAGCTGCTCACCTTGTGAAGAGGCCGATCTGTTTCTCCAGTTGTGATTGCTACACTAGAAATAGTTTCTTCGTTTTTCAAAGGGCTGCTGGGGTAACACCACATATAATATCTAATGCTGTTGTTCAAAGTTGTTCTGGAGACATAAAAAGAAGGATTGCCATGCTATCTCTTCATGTTAGAACTGTAAGCTGAACACATTGTCTTAATGGCCTCTGTTTCCTGCTCGTCCCCTTCTGCTCCACACATCCCAGTTACCCAGAATGGGATGAGTTACTTTTAGGGGTTGCCACTTCCTGAGTACGCCAGCAGGGTGGGGTACTGTGGTTGTTACAGTCCCCAAAAAGTGCTTTTCCCTCTACTTACGCATTACCTTCTGTCTGGGGAAAGTTAACAAAATTATCAAAAAGTAGGGTAGTTGTGGGACATGCCACTAACTTTCCTTAGATAGAGGTGGTGGCAGTGAGGTGAGGAAAAAGCAGCACTGCGCAAGATGAAGACATCGGCAAGTTCAACACTTTTCTTTCTTTCTTTGTCTATTCAATGTATACCTTACTAATCTCCCAAGAATGGACTCAAACCTTCAGTGACAAACCAGGGACAATTCATCTTATCAACAGAAATCATTGGTTAGTCTGAATTTACTGAAGTACTCTTTTTTTGTGTATGAGAACAAAACCGTAGGATTTTTATATTCAAAACATGAAAACGGCAAATGTGACACACATTTTGAGTCCCTTTTTGTTAAAAGTCTGCTGTCTGTGTTACAATGTAAAAATATTTTTATAATGAATACCAAATAATGTTGAAAAATAGTGGGACTCTACAATTTATGATTAAATAGAACAGAAAAAAATTAAAACAGAAAACAAATGAAAGTGTAGAAAGACTAAAATGGAATTGAAATACACTTCAAGGAAAGAAAATAAACCACCCAAAGTTGAAGGTGGAATTGTAGCATAACAGAAGACACATTATTTTTATAGAATGATCGAGCCGCTGCTGAGCCACACTTTAGCAGCGTGGCTCGCCTTTGCCTTCTTCCTCGGAGGTGGTGAGACCTCGTGAGCAGCTAGGTGGGAGAGGGGGGAATGCTAGGTTATTTAAAGGCTGTTCTCCCCTCTCCTCTTCCTCTTCCTTTGCTGGCAACAGTCAAGGATGGAGTTTAGCTGCTTGACTGCCTTTCACACTGCGTAGTGTGGTTGTGAGGCCGGCAAACTCAACGCTTGAGAAAAGGGGGGGGTAGCATCCTTGTTAGTTTTAGGGACAACCGGGTTCTCAGAGTAATACATAAGTTAGTTTGGGACCCAGCTACTGGGCATTGGGAGAGGATACGGCCGTGGTTCATCAGCTGTTTGGCGCTACGCTCCCCCCCCACTTTTGGGAGGAAACCATTAGAGCACTTTGGCGGTGCCAACATTCAAATCGAACCACGTGCTCACCCCTCGGTTGAGCACGCTTTGGACCGGGAGCAACTCCTCTTATTTAAATAAGTAGATTGTGCAATAGGCTGCTTCACTGCAATTGTAGCTTTTTAACCAAGCAAAAAATAAATACATAATTAGTTAAATATGGAATTAATTAGTTAACTAAGGGAATCCAATAAGGATTATTACTGCTGTATATTCTGGATAGTACTCTAAAATATCAATTTATAAGTGAATAAATAGGTATTTTAGCAAATAGGTAATTAAGTAATATTAATTAAATAATTGATATAAATATATAAATTTAATAATATAAATCTATAATTAATATAAATATATAAATTAAATAAACATAAATATATATAAATATATAAAAACTGTTTATAAAGAATACTAGTACCGTATTTCCCTGAAAATAAGACAGGGTCTTATATTAATTTTTGCTCCAAAAAACGCATTAGGGCTCATTTTCAGGGGATGTTTTATTTTTTCATGTACAACAATCTACATTTATTCAAATACAGTCATGTTATCTTAATCTGGTTGCTGCACAATGGTGGAGGGCAGGGTTTCACTTAACTAGGGCTTATTTTGGGGGTAGGGCTTATATTACAAGCATCCTGAAAAATCATACTAGGGCTTATTTTCAGGTTAGGTCTTATTTTCGGGGAAACAGGGTAATCATAAATAAATAAGTAATTAATTTTAATATAGCTATTTACATACAATATTTACATTGGTAATAAATACATAGTATAATAAATTCATGGGAAGCAGATGGGGCAGCAGTAACACCTCTGTGGCAGGGAGTGGACGAAGGAAGAGCGACCTCAATCCAGGCAGCAACCGGCACAGCGGCAACGGCGGGGGGAGGGGCAGGCATGAGGTGCTGGACGAGACAGGTCCTGACCACTAGTACAGATGGGAGGATCCAGTCACGACGACGCCTTTGTCAGAGGCAGAACAACAAGCTGCGGGGACGTCTGGATGGGAAGCAGATGGGACAGCAGTAACACCACGGTGGCAGTGCGCTGAAGAAGGAGGAGTGACCCTGACACTGGCAGCAACTGGTCCAGTGCCAGCGGCTGTGGGCAGGCAAAAGGCAATGGATGAGGCTAGTCCAGACTACCTGTACGGCAGTGAGGAACCATTTGCGATGCCGCCTTCGTCAGAAGCAGAGCAACAGGAGGAAGGGACATCCAGAAAGGAGGCAGATGGGGCGATGGTAGCAGCATCGCAGCAGGGCACCGACAAAGGGAGATAAACTCCAATCATGGCAGTGACCAGTGCGTCAGCATTGGGCAGGCAGGAGGCACTGGTTGGCCCGGACGCCACGTACGGCAGGGAGGAGCCTGTTGTGACGCCTCTGTCTGGTGAGTCACCCGTTGCACCGGTCACCTCTCCACAGTTCCCTACATCACGACAAACCACTACATCTGACACCTCCTCATCGTTGCCTATGTGGCCTTGGCCAGGCAGCGGGTAATGTACTTCACCATATTATCCACCATATAATATTCAGAATTTTGGGGCTCCGAGTTCTTCAGGGCCTTGTACGGGCATCCAATTTGGTGGCTGCACCATGCCATGCCCACAACTTTCATGTCCAGCCCAGGTAACTCTGGCTGCTGGTGTAGGCGTTTGGCCATACCCCAAATTTACATTGGGACGAGCCATTGCCGGGTCTCTGGCTGCAGTCAATGACTCCTGCCAGGCCCAATCTAGGTGACAGAACTGATAATGGGCACCTGATCAGTAAGACTGCTTGAATTTGACTCCCCGTGCAAGCGCGGGGCAGGTGGTTCAACCCCTCCTGCTCTGCTGGGAGTACAACTCCAGGGGTGTGTGCACTAAGAAACCTTGCCATTCAGACACAAGTGTACAGTGTACAGGGCCGGTGCCCCGAGACAGAATAAGGACCCTGGAGGTGGAAAGAAGCCCACTGGGGCGGGGTAACCCTGGTACATGGCCCCAGCCCAATTAAGGTCCCAGTTTTAAAAGCATGGTTGTGTTATTATCCTAGTAGGGACGAAGTTAGTTATTTACTGGAAGGTTTTAAGGAAGACTTTAGGACACCAGCGGTTGGGGAGCACACAGCATTCTTTGCCCAAAATCTTAAATTGGTATACCGCATTGAGGTTGTCGTTCAAGAAAAGATTGCCAAAGAAGTACAGGGGAGAGTGTTGGGACCATTTGCAACAGCTCCTCTGGAGACTTTGCGGGTTTTCACCTTAGGGAATAGTACCAAAGAAGGCACAAGGTGACTTTAGACTGACCCATCATCTGTCTTACCCCGAGGGGAGTCAGTTAATGATGCCATCCCTCAGGAACTTTGTACCGTGTGCTACACCTCCTTTGATGAGGCTGTTTGCATGGTACGTAGGTGTGGTCGGGGCGGAGTTGGCAAAATGTGACAGAAAATAAGATTTTGCCAGTTCACCCGCAGGATTGTGATCTGTTGGGATTTTACTCCCAGGGTTTTTCTATATAGATAGAGCGTTGTCTATGGACTGCCCTGTTTCATGTGCAGCATTCGGGCGTTTCAGTTCATTTCTTGAGTGGAAGCTTAGGTGTAGAATGGGGATGTAACAATACGGCCCGTTATTGGGATGCTTATCTTTTTGTGGCGAAAGGAACATGGGAACGTGTAAATTTATACTAGATACCTTTCGTTCAATGGCTGTAGAGTTAGGTCTACCTCTGGTTGGGGAAAAAACGGAGGGACTAGCCATGTCCCCGATGCTCTTGGACGTTGAAGTGGACATGGTACGGCAAATGTCTAGGCTGCCAGACATCGAGTTCGTTGACCTTAAGGTCAGGGTAGCCTCGATGTTGCAAAAGGAAAAAGTGTCCCTGAGGGAGCTTCAGGAGATGGTAGGACATTTAAATTTTGCTTCTAGAGTCGTGGTGCCTGGTCGAGCCTTTCTGCGTGGCTTTCCAAGGCAATGAACGGGCTCCATCACCCGTTTCATAGGACTAGAGTTACGTATGGCATGAGAGAAGATTTGAAGGTTTGGGGTCAGTTCTTAGCTGAGTGCAATGGCATTTCCTTTTGGAGAGGAAACAAGATGCTTAAAGCCGAAATTCAGGTCCAGTTGGCCGCTGCAGGCTCCTTTGGGTTTAAAAATTTACGTTAGAGGCAGATGGTGCACATGCAAATGGCCGGAGGAGTGGCACCACGTGGGAATCACCAGAGATTTGACATTTTTGGAATTTTTAGTTGGTGCCTTGTGGCTTTGGGCAGGCAAATGGGCTAACACTGTCGTACGTTTTTGGTGCGACAATCTGACGGTGGTCTACATAATTTATAACCCCACGTGCATTCAGACCATGTCACGGCACTGGTGCAGGCTAGACACGTACCAGGTGTAGATAATAGCTTAGCCAATGCATTATCACGCTAACAGATTGAGTGGTTCAGGGAGTTAGATCCAGGAGCCAACGAGTTCCGGGAGGCTCTTCCCCCATGGGCTTGGCAATTTGGCGTGATGATGTGGAAAGGGCAATAAGACTGGCCCTGGCACCGAGGACACAATAAGTGTCCTCAGCAGTGAGTATAGAGTTTCAGGAGCTTAGGAACTTAATTGATTTAGAACCTACGTGGCCAGGACCTATATAGGGTAGGTTATTGGTGCAGGCTTGCTACACTAAAGTTCATGGTATCAGAATTATTCTTCAGACTACCGCTTTAGGAAAATGATTGAAGGTTGGTCTAAGGAAAGAGGCAGATTTAAAGATTCGAGGGTATCTATATCACCAGGACTATTAGAAAGCATTTGTAAGCAGTGGTAGGTTATTTATAGAGATGATTATGAAGTTGTTTTCTTCAGGGCGGCGTCCTTAATAACTTTTTTTCGGTGCCCTCAGGATTAGTGAAGTGGTAGCCACTGGAAAGGGAGACAGAACCAGAGTAGCTTTACAAGGACAGGATGTTGGGTAGTCAACAGGACGGTGCAGATTCACATCCACCGATCCAAGGCCGATTAATGAGGCACCCCCTAATTTCTAGGCAGGGGCCTGGTTTGTTTTATCTTGCAGATGCCATAACAATGATGAGAAGGAAGCACATCATGATCGTTGGCCGCAGCTATGTTTTTTGGGCAGCTCAGTACGCTGCCACGTCCCCATGGGTGAGCAGTCTCGGCCTTGGAGCTAGAGCCCATATCGAATTGAAAGGACGCTGTGGGATGCTGTGAGGCCAACTTTGCCGTGTGGCTGCCTTTGGTCAACATCCCCCAGGTGTGTTGGTAATACACTTGGGCGGTAACGACCTGACCAGGATCTGCGGAAAGGCCTTGATCCTTGAGGTGATTCGTGACCTCACATGGTTGAGGGTTACGTACCCTGCTATGGTCATTGTATGGTCAATGATCATCCTTCAGCCGGCATGGAGGGATGTGAGGCAATTTTGGCCCGCTAACACTGCACGAAAGAGTGTTAGCAGGGTGGTCTGCAGAGCTGTCTGCAGCGGCCTGGATCAGTGATTGGTCACCAGTAGATCCACGGATAGGCCAGAGTTTTCCAATCGGTGAAGGCACCGTATCATGCTATGAACATTGTATGGCCGACGATCATCCCTCGGCTGGCACGAAGGGATGTGAGGCATTTTTGGCCCGCTAACACTGCATGAAGGAGTGTTAGCAGGGTAGTCTGCAGAACTGATTGCAGCGGCCTTGGATCGGTGATTGGTCACCAAAGGATCCGCATGGATAGGCCTGATTTTTCCAGTGATATGGCGTACATCTATCCGAACGAGGTTTGGATGTTTTCTTTGAAGACATCAAGGGGGGCCTGCTTTTGAAGCTCAGTGAGCTCGATGGCGGGCATGGGGCTTAGCATGGCTAGTCCCAATGCTGTGGCGGGTAGTGTGGAAAAAACTGGTTTTTTGGTGAGTCCCATAGCAATCTCAGGTAAGGTATAGCTCATCTGAACTCCCAGCGCTGTGGATCGTGCGATTACAGTGCTTGGGGGGAAAAGATGCGCTGGGGCCACACCCGGACCAACAGTCAACAAGGATAGCATGGCTTGAGATCCGGGGGTGGTCAAATTTGGGCCGGCCGGGTTTCTCACTGTCTTCACAGCTGCGAAAACGTGGGCCAGGGACTCGCCCATTTGTTTGCTAAAGGGTCCATCCAGACCTCTGGGTTTAAACCTGATTCCGCACTACGGCAGGACCCCCCTTTGCCAAAGGATTGGCAACATTGATTATTTCAATAAAGTGTGGCCCGTGTTTAATCCATAATTTTGGTCTCGCATCATTATTCCGGGGTAAGGGGCGCAATGACCAGTATCCTGTCCCGTAGCTCTGTCAGCACAGCATGAATGGAGACACAGGAGAGAGCCTTCTCTGTTGCTGCTCCTAGACTTTGAAACTCCCTCCCACAGGAGGCCAGACTGGCCCCATCTTTGCTGTCCTTCCAAAAGCAGGCAAAGACCTTTCTCTTCAGGTAAGCTTTCTCTCAGTGACTGCCTACATAAGTGACTGACAACATGGCTGGGTACACTGTATGAGTGACTTTTAGATGGATTGTTATGCATTAGTGGTCTGACCAGGTCTTTAGTTCTACTTGTGTTTACCATCTCACAAGCTATGAGTGGAAATGTGCAAATAAATTGAAAGAAGGTGAGAAAGAACAAAAGAGAGGAAATAACCCTTGGTCTCGATATTCTTTTCTACCACCTCCTGCTCTCCCAAACCTTGAGCCTAGTAGTATATTTCTCTTTCTTCTGTATCATCACACATTTACCCACTTTCCTCCCTACTGCTTCTCTTCCCTTTATATTCTTCCTCTTCCGTATGGATAAATATAGATTCTCTCTCTTACACACTCACAAATTCTGTGTACACAGAATTCTCATACACTGTATGAGTGACTTTTAGATGGATTGTTATGCATTAGTGGTCTGACCGGGTCTTTAGTTCTACTTGTGTTTACCATCTCTCAGAGTGGTATTGTTTGTTCCTTTTTAGCATTTGCATACTTATTGTTTTAGCTTTCATGTTGTCTTTTAATGATGTAAGCTGCCTCTTTATACTCATTGTTCTTAGCTTTAAATATTGTCTTTTAATGATGTAAACCACCATGGTATACTCATTGTTTTCAGCTTTAAGTATTGTCTTTCAAGGATGTAAGCTGCCTTGGGTCCATTTTAAGGAGAAAGGTGGGGTAACAAATATTTAATAAATATTAATAATTAATAAATTTATTAATAAATATTTTAATACACATTTAATAAATAATTGAATTATGTCACTGCTTTGTGCTTCAATTTCAAGTTGCATGCCACTTTGTGGCATCACTCAAAAGTGGCAAACAACCCAAATTTGAAGCAGGAATTCTTTAATTACTGCCAGTAATGTCCTTCTACACCAGCAGGGCTATGAAACGGGATGCTAGCCAATGTTTGTTTCCAGTCTCCATCTTCCATAGTCTTGCAGATTATTTCTTCAATATGGTATTGGCTTAGTGAATCATTCTTGTTGTCTCTGAATTACATGTGTTTACATGCTGGATTTGTACTAGTCAAGTACTCTAAAATAATAAATGGATAGATGGCTGGATAGCTAGATGGTTTCTCAAGGGAGGAGAACATGATTGATTTTTGTGTCGTGTGTCTGTTAAAATCTTAGGGAGAAAACATCAGGGATTATTCATTCAGTTACTGAGAATTAACCTTACCAAATAAAAGGAAGAAGTGAGAGGTCTGGGGGCAAAGTAACCCCATAATAAATACACACATAACCTTGGGCTAATCTCCTGAAATCAGGCCCGGTGTTTCTCTAACATTCATCTTTCTGGCAGGGACACAAGCTGCTCTTGGTGACTGTTAACCAATGGATAAAAATCACCTTTGCTGCTCTGCAGCACATGAAACATGTTGCCCCCCCAAAAAGTGAAGTTGTGAACTAATCAGCCTTCCAGTATATTATGTAACTGACAACCCAAAGAACCATAAACAGTGGGCTCAACCCAAGAATCACTGTTGTCATGCATATTCTGTTTATTCCAATAAAAACTTGTGTGGAGTGCTAGTTATTGTCTCATTCTCATATCTAACATTTCCACATAGTGAGAGCTGAAGGACACTATGCTTATAGACTTGTTGTTCAGACCACCCAGAACTAGACATGAAATAGTTTAGCTTTTATTGTTCTTATACTTGATTTTGTTCTTTAGTGCATTCGTAAAGTAGATGAATTTCTAAAATACATTCCAGAAGTAGAATGTGTGCATTCCACATCCAGATCTTTCTGTTCTTCATCTTTCCTTTCTCTTTTTATTAAAAATGCAAATGTGCATTCGTAACACAATGGGGAAAAAAACTCTGTAATCTGGATGTGATGGTATGCATGATCATGAGATTTCATCACCAGTCTTTGATCAGTACTTCCATGTATGCATGTCAAACTAGATGTTAAGGGGACTGGGAATTCCTTTCAATTCGCATATTCTTCCTTCTGCAGTATGATTTATGTAGAGATACAGTACATTAAACCCATGTGTACCTTCCAGTGACCAATCATAAAACAAAACATGACAGAATGTACAATTTGGAGACACATGCTTGGACAAATGGATGCCTTTTGCCACTGGGGAGAGCACCACTTCTAAATGCATGCTAAATACATTGATTCTTAGAGCACATCATTCTTAGCTAGGAATTGGGAGGGGGCATGTCACCCAAGTACTTTCTTATCATTCAGAAAGTATCTATTGACTATTTAGGCAAGAATCTCCCAGATGGAAAGAAAAGTGGGGTTATCAACAGGCACGGTCAATGTGTTTGGTAAATTGGAAGTGGACCATTTAACCAACTGAGATTCCCAGTGTAGTGTAGTGGATAGAGTAACTGACTTGGACTCTGGAGTACAGGGTTCAAATCGCCACATGGCCATGGAAACTCACTGTGGGAGTGGAACTGGTAAAACCAATCCTTAAATATCTTACTTACCCTGAAAGCCCTATAAATCAGTTCCAACTTGACAGCACAGAACACACACATCTAACCCAACTAATGTTCTTTTGTCCAAACATCTTCCAATAGATTTTTGAAAAGATACATTATTACAGAATTAATAAACAAAGACAGCTGCTTCCCTGTTTTCTAAGGCAGCATGACAGTGAAACCTACCCACATGCTTTGCTTTCACAATTTGTCAGAGTTGAATGAGGTCAATAACAGTAGTATCTGTATTGTCCAAATCTAAACATATTTCAAGCTTGCCCAGTGTGGAAGCTATGAAATACGAAGCTGTGCCACAACCCGTGCTAAACATCAGCTTTGAAATCTGAGAACATTCAGCTGACTTGTGTAAAAATGCTGTTGCTCCATACAATCTGACATGTTTGGTCATCTTTCATTAACCAAAGCATCCTTCCAAATAAAAGGCAAAGGCCAAAGTGGAAACTGCTGCCTGAAATGACAATAGTGCAACTGGCACGGGACTAACAAACATGCAGATGAACAAACAGCACTGACAGGTTTAGATAAGGTGTCAAAATACACATTGCAAGCAAAACAAATTTATTTCAATGGAGTTCACCCAAAGAACAGGGCAAATGCTGATTGCCAGTTAGATTTGATTTCAGCATTATTGTTTGAAGGCATCCAGTTAGGAACAGCAGCTTGAAAAAACGCATGCATATACACTCATGCAAAAAGAGAGAGAGAGAGATTGAAAGAGAGAGAGCTCACTTGGGAGTTTTGTTATCTTATCAGAGCATTGAAGTGCATGTTTTCTCAAATCTGTTTCATTTAACAGAGGTAATCCATTTGCAGTGTTTATAAGAAGATTGATTTCATCAGCTGTCTCCCATTAGACACAGATGTACTTTCTGGATGGCTTTCAATATGCTGGAAATAAAGTTACAAAAACATCACGTTCTCTATATTGTGACAACAGTTTGCAGTTCATGATAGCGGACACTGTTGCCAAGTGGAATTGAAAAAACCTGAACTGTAGCAGCTGAACACTCCCTATTCAAAGTTTTCTGCAGGATTGTTTTGAAAGCAGCTTAAACCCAATGTGCACCAAGTTATATTGAAATACATGTTTTGTGAGAAATAACTCCTATAAAGAAGACACATGTTCTGATATGAGAACTGAGTTCTCTGCCGGAAAGTTGGCACCATCAGATTTTGGAAGAAAACTATCAATAATGTTCTAGAAATGTTGCTACAGCAACGTATAGCACTGTGCAATTTTTGTAAGTTTTTTTTCCTTTGCATTGCCACAGCTAATATAAATGGAACACCAGGTTGGTGCTTCATACAAGATCAACAGCTGTATGATGCACCAACTGTTTGCAATGTTTCACTTCCCCCTGACAAGTGAAGAAATATGGTCAGGATGGAGAGAGATTAAATCTGTGGGAAATGATAATTCATATCAAAGTGATTTGCATCTTTGTATGCTACGCTTGCTCAAAACTGTACCTGGAAGCAGGGCAATTAGAAAAATTGATTTCCACAAGGTGTTTTCATATTTCAGATGATCTTCAAGCTTCCTACGTGTGTTCCCATCTGTCCAAATGTTTAGGTTTTCTTTCGTTTGCCATAATTTTTTCCCCAATCAATGGGTATGCAAATAGATTCTCAGCTCTTTTAACCCCCAAAGCACTGAAACAATATTTGATGCTTTCTATTGTACTGATTTGATTCATGCACCCCAACAGGCTTCCTTGATTCAATTTGGACCAATTCAGAAACAAATAACCCCACTTTGTTTTCCAACTGATTTTCAAACCTGAAGCAAATGCCTGATTATAATTCCTTGGCAAACAATAGGTTTTCAGCTGGCAACAGAACCATTGCACTTGTGATCAGAGTCACATATCCACAGAGAGGGTATTGCACTGGTATCTCTTTCTTGGTGCCCAATATACTCAAGATAACTGGATAACAGGCTGACTCTAAAATAAGTTCACTTAAGGAAATTCATGGAAAGAAAGCTTTTTCCCACCCACCCCTGCTATCAGTGGCCCCTTACATATCTCTGAGTAATGTCAGAATTGCCTGAAATTGGACTTGGAATTTAAGTTCACTTAAGGAAATTCAGCAAAAGAAGGTACCTGCACTGGGGATTGAACAGGAATAAGAAACATTTTCCATGAATATGATCCAGGTCCCTATTTCCTTACAACAGTCCCAAGAGAATTTGAATCCAGCTCTCCCTGGCTGTAATCAAACATTTGAAGTGCCACGCCACACTAGTGTGGTACTTCAAATACCACACTATTTCATAACACCACCTCCCTACAAACAATAATTTATTTTCGAAGCAAGCTAATAAAATTACTTAATGGAACACTTAAGGTTTGCAACCAACGTCAAGTTTTACAGATATTTTCTGCATGCACTGTATTGCTGCATTTTAGAACAGTGCTAAAGTGGGTATTGATTTTTTTTCCAGTGTTTGTTGAGAGGTGATTCACATTAAGTGCCAATGAGTCAGCCTCCTACCCTCTAGAGCAGAGCCAATATCTAGGTCAGGATTGAATTGCTGCAACATAATGAAAGATTTCTTTTGAGAATCTTGTTAGCCACTTAGTGGCTGTAATCCTTAAAGGTTGTGTGAGTCACTTTAGATTCTTCTTTTTGCTCCACCTGCCAATTACTTCTCTATGACATTCATGCCTATTATTTAATTTTTTTTAAATGCTTGGTAGCATTTCTGGATCAGAATCAGGAGAAAACAATGTCTGGATGTCTGGAAATTATTTTGACTAAATTTATTCCAAATAGCCATGAAGCAAGCATTATAAATACTTCACAATATCTCCCTCTGATCAGTTATACTCACTATTCCCTGCCTGTTTGTTTAATAATACTGCAGTGAAATAGTATAGTGGTATAGTAATGAGATAGGCACTAATGTACTACAATCAATTAAGGGAGTAATCAGATGGGCATTTGTCCCACAGTTTGGGTTGGGTTGGCAATGGGCTGGTTCAGTCTTTTTTCCTGGCATCCAAAATGAGGTATGTGCCATCATGATGCAGCCTATACATGTTCCATCTACATCTTTTTGAATCCTTGATATTTTTTTTTTTGTTTTTGTTAGGTTTGGGGTGCAGGTAGAATTGCTCTGTTTTGGTTTGGTTCCAGCATGTCTGATCACTGGGATCGAACCAAAGTGGATGGATTAAACTGTCCTTTTGCTTAAGCTGCTCAACAATCTTGAGAAATGGAAAGCTTCCTTTCCACTCACCTACAGATAGGAAGGGAGAGGAAGTTTTCCATTTCTGTTTTTTAATAACCCTTTCTATGTATCTGTGGGGTACTATGCCTGTTAGCAACAATTAAAAAGAAATGTAAAACTTCCTCTCTCTTCCTATTCGCAGGTGAGTGGAAAGGAAGCTTTCCATATCTCAAGATTGTTAGCTCTATCCAGGTGTTCTGATGCTGTGAACAAGGGGAGCACCTATCCCTTCCCCTTTTCTTGTCCCTCATGGTGACAGCATTGGGTCTGAAGAGAGGTTCCTACTTGTGTGTAGTCTGAGTTCTTGCTGCTATGCACAATTTGCATAAAAACAGGACTATTCTGTTCTTCAAACTTGGCACATGAAGAGCACTATGATGAAAAGAGCAGGGCTCGGCACTCTCCTCTAAGTTGTTCATAGCACTGAGTTGTAGAAGGTCTGAATAAGGCATATCTGAAAAGAGGAAGTCTAGCACCACCCAACCTTTTGGAATGCTGGCAAACTGGCTAGTTCAGTTCCCATGACATGAAATGGGTTAAAGCACTTTTGTGATTAGCAGCTTCATTGCTGATTTCATATCCTATCCGATTTCTAAAGTAATAAGGAATTCATGATGCACCGCCTGCCTCCAGGCTGAACGCTCAGATGTCAGGGTTTCCCATCTGTTGAGGTCCATTCCTAAGGCCTTCAGATCCCGCTTGCAGATGTCCTTGTATCGCAGCTGTGGTCTCCCTCTGGGGCGATTTCCCTCCACTAATTCTCCATACAGGAGATCTTTTGGAATCCGACCATCAGCCATTCTCACGACATGCCCAAGCCAACGTAGACGTCGCTGTTTCAGTAATGTATACATGCTAAAGATTCCAGCTCGTTCTAGGACTACTCTATTTGGAACTTTGTCCTGCCAGGTGATACCAAAAATGCGTCGGAGACAACGCATATGGAAGGTGTTCAGCTTCCTCTCCTGCCGTGCACAAAGGGTCCAGGACTCACTGCAGTACAGGAGTGTGCTCAGGACGCAGGCTCTATATACCTGGATCTTGGTATATGTCGTCAGCTTCTTATTGAGCCATACTCTCTTCGTGAGTCTAGAGAACATGGTAGCTGCTTTGCCAATGCGTTTATCCAGCTCGACATCTAGAGAGAGAGTGTCAGAGATCGTTGAGCCAAGGTACACAAAGTCATGAACAACCTCCAATTCTTGTGTGGAGATGGTAATAGAGGGAGGTGAGTCCACGCCCTGGCCCATGACTTGTGTTTTCTTCAGGCTGATTGTTAGTCCAAAGTCTTGGCAGGCCTTGCTAAAACAATTCATGAGTTGTTGGAGGTCTTCAGCAGAGTGGGCAACAATGGCTGCATCATCGGCGAAGAGGAAATCCCGCATGCATTTCAGCTGGACTTTGGTCTTCGCTCTCAATCTAGAGAGATTAAAGAGCTTTCCGTCTGATCTAGTCCGGAGATAGACACCTTCTGTTGCAGTTCCAAAGGCGTGCTTCAGCATGACAGCAAAAAAGATCCCAAAAAGGGTTGGTGCGAGGACACAGCCCTGTTTCACTCCGCTTCGGATGTCAAAGGGATCTGATGTTGAACCATCAAAAACTACAGTGCCTTTCATTCCCTCATGGAAGGACCTGATGATTTTAAGGAGTCGAGGTGGACATCCAATCTTGGGAAGGATTTTAAAAAGGCCATCCCTGCTAACCAAATCAAAGGCCTTTGTGAGATCTATGAAGGCGACAAAGAGTGGCTGTTGTTGTTCCCTGCATTTCTCCTGCAACTGTCTGAGGGAGAATACCATGTCAGTGGTGGATCTATTAGCTCGAAATCCACACTGTGATTCTGGATAGACTCTGTCTGCGAGCACCTGGAGCCTCTTCAGCACAACACGGGCAAGCAGCTTCCCTACAACGCTGAGAAGAGAGATGCCACGGTAGTTATTGCAGTCGCCCCTGTCTCCTTTGTTCTTGTACAATGTGACGCTGTTTGCATCCTTCATGTCCTGTGGTACTCCACCTTCCCTCCAGCAAAGACAAAAGATTTCATACAGCTCGGTAGTGATGGTCTCTTTACAGCACTTCAGCACTTCAACAGGGATGTTATCCTTTCCAGGTGCCTTGCCGGAGGCGAGGGAATCCAAGGCCGCTTTTATTTCTGCTAAGGTTGGTTCGCTGTCCAACTCTTCCAAGACAGGCAGGCACTCAATGTTATTTAATGCTTCTTCGGTTACTACATTCTCTCTGGAATACAGCTCAGAGTAGTGTTGCACCCAGCGGTCCATCTGCTGTGCTCGGTCCTGAATGATCACGCCTGTAGCAGACTTCAAGGGAGCAGATTTCTTCTGTATTGGACCTAAAGCCTGCCTGATACCGTCATACGTTCCTTTGATGTTACCTGTGTCCGCTGCTATCTGTATCTGAGAGCAGAGCTGAAGCCAATAATCGTTGGAACATCTCCTGGCAGCCTGTTGGACTTGGCTACGAGCAGCTCGAAGAGCTTGCAAGTTGTACTCGCTAGGACAGGCTTTGTATGCTGCTAGAGCTCTCCTCTTATCCTCGATGGCTGGCATCAACTCCTCCGAATGGGCTTCGAACCAGTCGGCCGTCTTTTTGGTCTTCTTGCCAAATGTGGACAAGGCGGTGTTATACACAGCGTTCTTAAAATGTTCCCATCGTTCAGGTGCATTTGCATCAGCCGGGCCTGGAAGGGTTTCCTCAAGCGCTTGGGCAAATTCCTCCACTTTTCTTTGATCGCAAGTCTTCCTGATGTCAATACGTGGTCTTCCTTCCTTTTTCGTGTGATATAATCTCTTTGTTCGCAGTTTTACTCTACTACACACCAGGGAGTGATCAGTATCGCAATCAGCACTCTGGTAGCTGCGTGTGATCGTAATACTAGGAAGGCTAGAACGTCTAGTGAGGATCAAATCGAGCTGATGCCAATGCTTGGATCTTGGATGTCTCCAGGAAACTCTGTGTTGAGGCTTCGTATTAAAGAATGTGTTGCTGACGCAAAGACCATAATAACAGCAAAACTCCAGCAAGCGTTGGCCATTTTCGTTCATCTTTCCAATGCCAAAACGGCCTAGACAAGTGGGCCAAGAATTGTGATCAGCACCAACTCTAGCGTTAAAGTCTCCAAGAATGAACAGTGCCTCTCTTTCAGGGACTTTTTTGATAGTAGCTGCCAGATCGTCGTAGAATTTATCTTTCACTTCTGTAGTGGATGACAGTGTTGGAGCATATGCACTAATAAGGGTGACCGGTCCCGCTGATGAGTGGAGCTGCAGAGACAGGATTCTTTCACTCCCCACAGTAGGTGGAACAATGGATCTCAGAAGAGTATTCCTGACTGCAAAGCCAACACCATATTCCCTGGTCTCATTCAATGGTTTTCCCTGCCAGAAGAATGAGAAGTTTTTTTCTTTGACAGATCCCGAGTCTGGCAATCTCGTCTCTTGCAGGGCAACAATGTCCATCTGCAGTCTATTCAGTTCCATGTCGATGACAGCTGTCTTGCGCACATCGTCTATTTCCTGCAGGTCGTCAGAAAAGCCGTGGTCAGAAAAGCCAGGGGTCATTGTCCGTACATTCCAGGTGCCCAGCTTTAGGGCAGAAGTTTTCTTATGATTGTTGCATTTTGAAGAGACCCTTGTCCAGCAGACCGAGGCAAAGAGGCAGTCACGGAAGCAGCAAAATCAGGGAGCTGGACAGGGGACAGATTGTATTTGTCTTCAGTGTGGAAGGGATTGTCACTCTCGAATTGGCCTTCTCAGCCACACTAGACGCTGTTCCAAGTCCTCCATACAGAGCACGTTACCATAGTCTTTCGAGACTGAAGGATGCCTAATACGAAGGAATTCATAGTAGGAAAGCAGATATTTTACATTTGTAAAATCTAGTAGATTTCAGAAAAGCTATAGAAACACCTGTAATCCATATAAAGTACAGACCAAAGTAAAAGAAATACCTGATGTATATAATTGCAGGTGTTTTTTATAAAACACTTTTTGTCTGAAATACACATCTGTCTAACCATCCTGAGTCACTAACATTCAATTAGGGTGTGGCACTAGGGCCTTGAAAGATCCAGACTCAGATTCCTAAGGGACAGGGAAACTTATTGAATGACTTTTAGCCAGTCTCTATCTCCTCATGACCTACTGTATTTAAAAAAAGAAACATGAAACAGAGATGTGTAGTTTATGAACAGAATCAGAGTTGTTCTATGATTTTTACTGGGCCATTAAAATATAATTTTAAAAAGAAAGCTTTCCAGTAACAAACTTTAATTCCTTCTTAGGTAAACTCCAGCTACCCAGTGTTTCTTCTACTTCTAGCTTGTTTTTTGTTTGTTTGTTTATTGGGTCTCTCTGCCCGTCAGAGGGAAGAACATGTGTTTCCTGCAGTGGCAGTGCCCCTCCTGCCTCTGGCACAGAGACAAAAGAGTGGTTATTGGCAGTTTACTGAGGTTCTCAATCTACTTGAAAGAGCAGGCGAAGGGAAAAGCCTTTACAAGTAGCACAAGATGTCACAATGGCTATGGACTTGGGTAGCTTTAAAATGGGATGAGATAAACACATGGACATTACGGGCCTCAATAGTTCTAATTCAGGGTGACTATTTACCATATCCATGCTTTATGTCTCTGTCATCCACTGCTGAGGTGAAGGATGTATTTACAGTTATGTCCTGCTGGTGGGCGTCCTGTAGGCAACTGGCTGGATAGAACACTAGACTATACAGGCTTTAGGTCTGATCCAGCATGGTTCATCTTATGTCCATGTGCATAGGTTCCTTGTAAGGTTACACAGGTACACTCTAAACTCTCATAATGCACTATACAAAGGGACAAGTTGGTGTGATAACAATTGCACAATTGGTCCTTTCTTTTTGACACCATTCAGAATTTCTTTGAAATTTGTTTGGGCAGTGCCTTTGAGCTTGCCTTACAATTGCAAAATGTCTGACTGTGCTTTGCATATATTCCCCCCTTTTATTACACATTTGTCCATCAGTCAGTAGCCTCTCTGGCTGTCAACATTTAATGCTATTACCACGTGAGAAGGAGTTAGTTCAAACATCTCTTTGAATTTAATTGAAGATGAGTAGGAAGCTAAGATGGCTACCGGTTGACACAGAAATTATTATACAAGTCACATTCCTAGGCCATATCACAATTATTTCTTTCTTTGCATCAGAAGCACCATAATACAGTTAATAAATATATCAGGAAATTTTTGCCTAGTAACAATATCAAGACCATTTGGGGCAGCTAGCATCAAATTTCCCATAGCACCTGTTGAGGAGCTCAGAATACACTGGTATAGGTGTAGAGATACTGAAACAGCGACGTCTACGTTGGCTCGGGCATGTCGTGAGAATGGCTGATGGTCGGATTCCAAAAAATCTCCTGTATGGAGAATTACTGCAGGGAAAGCGACCTAGAGGGAAACCACAGCTGCGATACAAGGGTATCTGCAAGCGGGATCTGAAGGCCTTAGGAATGGACCTCAACAGATGGAAAACCTTGACATCTGAGCGTTCAGCCTGGAGGCAGGCGGTGCACCATGGCCTCTCCCAATTTGAAGAGACACTTATCCAGCAGGCCGAGGCAAAGAGGCAGTCCCGAAACCAGCAAAATCAGGGAGCTTGACAGTGTGGAAGGGATTGTCACTCTCGAATTGGCCTTCTCAGCCACATTAGATGCTGTTCCAAGTCCTCTATTCAGAGCACGTTACCATAGTCTCTTGAGACTGAAGGATGCCTAATCTAATCTAAGGTGTAAAGATGACTATTCTTCTCCACATTCACAAAAAACTGTGTCAGTGCAAAAGCCCCATTTTCTTAGGTTCACCTTAGTTCTGCCAAATCCAGACCGTAACCTATCAAGTGATGTCCAGGCAATCCAGTTCTCTGTGCAACCAGGAGCTAGACCTTCCTTGGGCTCCATCCATTTTAAGAGGTATGTAGTTCTTTCTTTCTTTCCAGTTATATTCCTGGTATCTCACATTTGGTAAGTGCAAGATGTGAAACCCCACAATGGATTTTCTTGAAATTTTCAGACATTTTTCCTCCTTGAATATTATTCAGAAGGAAACTCTTTTCTATTACATTGAATGAGAATGGCTGAAGGAATGTAAAAGCAATCCTTGTGAAATATTCTCCAAATGATTTGTTTCCATATATTCTAATATCTTATTTTTATGGTGGTAAACTCAGAATAAAGAAGTGTCTGACTGATCAAGCCTTGTGTTGCAGCACACTACATGGTGATCATCTTGAAAATTCTATTTTGTCTTAAAAATGTATTTCTTTATTAGCTTTCCTTGAAAAACCCTGAAGGAATACAACTTTCAAGAATTTTTTCCTCCTTGGGGGCAAAATAATGAAACCAGATGAAATATGCACCCCTTTCCTCATCAGTTTCCCCACTTTGCAAGCGAGCATGCAAAGAAACAAACCTTACCTTTAAGAAGGGCTGGTGATGCTTCCCCTCACCTCACATACCATCTGTGCTTTGCAAGTATTTCTTGCAAGTCTTGGAGACCAAAAAAGACACAAAAGGCTTTGCAAATAAATGTGAGGCATTCTCACAAACACCGAGATGGTTCAGACTTCTTTTTCCCTCTCTGTCCAGTTTCTCTTGTGCTCTGAAAGTAAAATAAAAACTATACTTTTGCAAAGTAGAAAATTCAGTGGCAGGAGGAGGTCAGAAGGGAAAATGTAGCTTCGCTCCAGTGAACATGCTAACAGAGGTCTGCATGAAGATAAAAGCAGGGTTCCCAATCCCATAGAGCTTTGTAATTGCATTCTGGTGAACATAGTTGCGTTTTCCTTTGAGACCTTCAAAGTAAGCACCAGAAGGCTACCGCTAGCACTAAGGCTGCAGCATTTCTCTCTATGGATGCAATTGCCAAAACAACCTGAATAGGATTCAGGTGAGTGAAAGCAACAGTTAGAATGAGAAGGAATTAGAAAAGATCAAATGTAAGAATGTGTCACTGGAGACCAAGACCAAGATCATCCATGCTATTGTATTCCCCATTACTATGTACAGGTGTGACAGCTTGATAGTGAAGAAAGCTGACAAGAAAAATGTGATTCTTTTCAAATATGGTACTAGAGGAGAACTTGACAGCTATCCTGGATTACCAGAAAGACAGATCAAATCAAGCCTGGATTTTCTCTGGACGAAAAATGATGAAACTGAAGCTGTCATGCTTTGATCACAACATGAGAAGACAAGATTCTTTGGGAAAGACAATAGCGCTAGGAAAGGTTGAAGGAAGATGAAGCTTGAGATGAATTTGTGCCATGAGGGAGCCATAGGCTTGACTTTATAAGAACTGAGCAAGATTGTTGAGAAGAGGGCATTTTGGAAGTCATTCATTCATTCATTCATAGGGTTGCCATGTTGGAGGCAACTTGATGGCACATAACAACAAAAGACTTCCGTTTATTTCAGTGTGAGCTTTTCTGGAAGACAATCATTTCAAGAGATACATGAAGTGAGGTATTTAGCTACAAGTTTAGATACAATGTACATTGTGAGGAAGGACCCACTGAAGATAGATGTAGACACAGAAAATGCAGTACCAAAGTGATTATCCCATAATAATAAGCCCTGAGAATGTTGACTGAATAAACATCTTGAGTACTGTTAAAATGCTTGCATGTCTCTTAGGGAAGCATGGAATTATGCTTGAAATGCAAAGATGTTGAATCAGGTATCAGCTTGTCTCTTTCTGAATCAGTTTCTGGTACAGATGCTTGATCGTAAACAAGGCTGTAGATAAAATATCTATGCATACTGATGTATATAGTGAGCAAAGAATCTGTATTCAAGCCTTTAGACATATTCTGGAATGTGTGTATATAGCCTGATTCAGCTATCTCCTTCTACAATCTCCCCTATAACAATCACTTCCTCCCCCCCCCCCCCATTACACCCTATACTTTTGGAACATGTAGACAAAGTCATTGACTCTGGCCTCAGAACCACTTCTGCTGGTTCTGAAACAATAAACAAAACAAAACAGGGTAGAAGGATAGAGCTAATAAAGAGATGGAAAGGATAACATGGTGATGAGATTGACATCATCAGTCTAATATGTCATTTACTCAAGGCAACATGGCTGGAGTTCAAACATAGTCGGAGTTCACAGTATGGCAATGGAACCAATGATCTTGGGATGTGTTGATGCTCCTACACTGGAGGCATTCAAATGAAAATTAGATTACTATCTGTCAGATATACTTTGATTTGGATTCCTGCCTTGAGCAGAGGGTTGGACTTGATGTTCTTATAGGACCCTCCAGCTCCATTATTCTGTTAGTCTATGAGCTTTCCAGTCAAGCACATTTGCTACTTCTTCATTGATGTCATTATTTATAATTATGTGAGCTCCTCAATATTTGGTAATCTGTTTATGTGGAAGGGGACTACTGAGCTGATAAATATGGGGGGGGGGGGAAGGCCCACTATTAACTTCAATGAGCCTTAAGATTATTAAAGTATGGCTAAGATGTTTTTGATAATGCCCTCAAGATCCAAAATTAGCATTAATCTTCCACTCCAAGAACAGACATGAAACAGCAACTGTGAGTTAATGCCAAACATACATTGTTCCCATGAGGGCTTTTTCCCCCTAGTTCTTTCTATATCCACAGACCATTTATGCATTTAAACTGCTGCAACTATGCTTATGTGTAAGCAGCTACTAATGAAAAACATTTAAATAACTGAGATGATAATTAAGACTGAAGTATGTGCTGTATGCTAATGGGTTCATATATCACTGATTCAAAGAGATGTTCAAAATAAAATGTAAAGACTCTATAAGACACAGGGCTCTTGCTACTGCAGTATGAAATTATAATTCGTAAATACAACCTAGAAACCTTGGGTTTTCCTCCCATATGCTTATTTCATGCTAGCAAGCCCTTTATATTTGCTCAGTTTCTCAGAGATAAGTGTAGTGACACAATAGTGTTATTTTTTTAAACAACATTATTTACCCATTATTTAGTACATTTATTGAATTTTTAACTTGGCCAATAACCAGAATTCTCTGACAGCTGTAGAGTACATTGAAAAAGAGAGATGTAAACACTCGTTTGCCTCATTCTCCTGCACAAGAATAAGAAACTGCCATTTCTTTTTGTCACTTTAGAGATAGCAATATATTTTCTGTCTGGATTAATGAAAGCTCTCACATTTATCAGAAACATTCTTGTGCAGATTGGATAAATTGTGCAAAATAATGACAGCAGCTGCCTTGTTGCATGGACTTTCCCCTCAAAAATACAAAACAGAAGAGAGGTAGTTTGCCGTTGTTTGATCAATCAGCTAGCTTTTCTGTGCTTGTGTGTGTGTGTGCGCGCGTGCCTTGCTTCAGAAATGGAAAAAACAATAGCTTTGTGAAGATATATTTTTGGGTGAAACTCAGAAGAAAAAGTACTTGTTTTGTTCTCACACTGGTAGGGAAAAAGTCTTATTGGGGTCAGTGATTTCTAAAGGGGCAGTTTTTGCATTGTGAAGGAGTCATTTTTTTTTTTAGAATTCTTCATATCCTCATAAAATACATGAATAAAATAGAAGGCCATGGCAGTGCTTATATAAAGTCTCATGTTGACATTTAAGTATCACAAAAGGAGGCAACAGACCAGTGGTTCCCAACTTTGGGCCCACATATGTTCTTGGACTACTGTTCCCAGAAATCCTGGCCAGCACAGCTAGTGGTGAAGGTTTTTGGGGTTTTTGGTCCAAGAACATCTGGAGAATCAAGGTTGGGAACCATTGCCTAGACCCTGGGAGCAGACATTTTCTACTCTACACTATCAGGTCCATACAGTTGCAGAATCAAGCTTTTCTGAGCTTGCAGGTTGTAAGCCTACTGGATGGGGTCTGTAGTTTTTGTGTGTGTTTGTACAGTATTTATAGGGAAGCTCCTCTATAAAGGGTATACAGATGAGAGTAAGTCCCCTCCCACACCCTGTAGGAGATGTTCTGACCTACTTTGTGTCCAGGTCCTCAATTTCTGGATTTCCTAAACAAACAAAAAACAAACATACAAACAAACAAACAAATAAATGAAATTAGAGTTTGTAAACAGCTGTTATCTGGATTGAACTCCACTTTAATTGTGTGACTTATCCACGAAAATGCATGCAACAATAATCTTTCCACAATCACACATGCACTCCATATTAATAGTGCAGTAACAGTTCAGTGAAGTTTTAGTAAACTAAACCAAAGTGACAGAACTAAGAAAAAGAAGAATATTCCAGAACACAAAGTGTTCTCTAAACAGTGATGCAAGTCTTTTGCTAGCCTATTGCTGAGCAGGGGGCGAGCCTCTTTAACATATGTACAGAGAACACAACATACAACTTTTTTGAGAGAAAAAGGCCACAACTTTATTGGTTATAGCAGCAGTTCCTAGTCCAGCATTGGGAGTTGGATCTAATGCATTGAGAGACCCAAGTGCCCCCCTGATGTCCACCATGATCTGCTTCAGCAGCTGCTGAAGACTCAACCAAGAGTGGCAGTCCTCTGGAGACCATGTGGGTGTACACCACTCCATGACTCTCTGCCCTTTGCAAGCAGGTCCAAGCCAACTTTCCATGTGAGCTGGGCCAGACCATGACCCTGCCCCAACCTTCCATGCAGGGAAATTTCTTTACTATTCTGGGTGAGCAGGCTCCTGTTTGCCTCCCTCATACTGTCTGGATCCAACTTCACTGAATGCCCCAAACAACCAATAAAATCGGCAATAAAAACACATTTTCCCATATCCATGTCGTACAGGACTTCCCCAACAGCACCTTTTGAGTTCTCTCCTCCAGGAAAGACCTGAGCTATTGTCAAACAGTACCTCCAAGCCCCATCCTAGAGAGCCAGGCCAGAAGGACACCATGTTTGATGGTAGTGAAAGCTGCTGAGAGGTCCAGTAGTACTAACAGGGACATACTCCTTTTGTCTAATCCCAGGTGTAGGTCATCCCCCAAAGAAACCAGAGCAGTCTCCATCTCATACCCAGTTTGAGATGAAACTAGATTGAAATGGAACTAGAGAATCACTCTCATCCAGGAACCCCTGGAGCTGAGAAGCCACAACCCACTCCAGCACCTTGCCCAAGAATGGAATATTAGAGACAGGTTAGTAGTTATTCAGCCCTGAAAAAGGAGGGCTTTTTCAACAACAGTCTACTATTGCCTCCTTTAAACATGCTGGGATCCTGCCCTGTTTCATGGAAGATTCAGTACAGCTTTTACCCACTCAACCAGTCCCTTTCTGACAGGTTTTTTTTTAAACCAGGAAGGGCACGGGTCCAGCAGACATGTGGTAGCCTTTATCTCTCCAAGGGTTTTGTCAACATCATCAGTCTGCAGAAATTGAAACTCATCCATCAACACAGGGCAAATAGGGGTGGTAGTTATATTCACAGAGCCTGTATCAATTACAGCATCTAAGTCAAAGTAGATCCGAGCAATTTTGTCTGCAAAGTGTTCTTCACAATAAGTTATAGTGTGGTCTGCATTTTGTTCCTGCAGACCAACATGTAGGAGACCCTTGATCACTTGAAAGAGCTCCTCTGGGTGACTTTGTGCAGATGCAATGGTAGCAGAGAAGAATGACTTCTTTGGCATTGGTCAGATTCCTTCTCGGTTTTCCACCATTGCCACCATTGTCTATGTCCCATTTGTTTCATTGTCGCCAGCTCCCCGGTAAACTAGGCAGCCAGTTTGGCTCTCCTTTGTGGGAGATTATCAGTTGATTCTGTAGACAATACAAACTCGCTTTGAGAGATGAATGGCAAATTACTGGCACTTTAGTACAAGATACTTTCCCTTTAAAGAAATTAAGAACAATGTGTTTCTACTATTGTGGGCCTTGCATTCAGTGGCTGAAATCCTGTTGCTTGAGATTGCAAGTCACACTAGTGTAAGTCTATTGAATCAGTGCGGATTTCATGAGCAAAGTCCTCTTTAAGTTCTGTTGATTGAAATGGGCCTAGTCTAGTTGTGACTCACTTTAGCATACTAAGTCGCAACTAGAGTTGGCTCCTTTGAATCAATGAAACTTAGAGGAGTTGACTCACCAAATCCCCACTGATTCAATGGGCTTACAATAGTGTGACTCACTATCTCAAACAACACGATTTCATCCATTGATTATATTTTTCTCCACATGTACAAGGCAGATGATGTCATGGTTGCAGTGGCAGATCTTTCTCCCATTATAAGCCACGTACAGGTAGTCTAAATATAAAGGGGCCTACACTGGATACATGCAATGTGCTTATTCTTGTTAATCATATCAAATGTAGCAGAGTTCACTGCATAATTCAAAGAACTTCATTGTTTTATGGAATGATTTTATTATTACATGATCACAGACCTATATATGTATTCTAATGTGCATTTGTATCAAACTGCAATCAGGAAGGTAGAATAAAGGTGTTATAACTAAATGCGTGTAGTAACCATGGATTATTATTAGATTAGATTGCTTGAGTAGACTGTCGTATTCATAAATATACAGTGCAGAGTCAGATTTTTGGATGACATCCCCCTGAATTCCACATCCAGCAAGGCCATTGACTCTCTTCTAGAGGTTTATGTTCGCAAAGCAATTTGAAGTTCCAGTTGAAAAGGTTTACTATGTCTCTGCTGTGTTCCAATCAATTTTTTTCCAAACGGGAGGAAGAACACTTTATATGTTTTTGACAGAAGCTTTAGCATGCCAAACTTAGTGTTGTGAGAAGGGGCGCACTCAGTCATGCATTTGTATGGTTTCATTTGACTTCCACCAAAACTATTTTGTGGGAATGGTAAACCTCTCCTTCATCTGAGATAGTTCCTAAACCTGCTCCTCCCCCCAAAATGCACATTTTGGCCCTGGCCACACAGACCCTTCAGTTACTATTTCCTGGAGCAGGGCATTTGTGACGTTTACCCCATGGCCCCTGCTTGTTTCACCAAACACAGAGCTCACGAAGGTATCCCAACAAGCCCTTTAACACGCTGCCACCAGTTGATCTCTTTATCAACCTATATTTCCTATGAAAGACTGAGGTCCATTCAGTACTGAACTTTTAAACAGAAACAGGTTTATTGATTACAAGTTGTTTTAAGACTAGTTCTTAAGCACATTCTTAACGTTACACAAAGCTTCAGTATTTTACTTTAACCTCTTCTATCTTAATTAATACAGGTCACACTCTGACTAATCACTCCTTAAACACTCTCTCTGCCTCAAACCCCAAACTGTTTCTCTTCTCTGTCTCTCTGACTGAACTGACTAGACTCTGACTCACCCCTCCCTCCTGGTTTCTCTGGCTCCGCCTCCCAACAACTCCCATTGGTGCAGGCCAATACCATTATATATATAGGAAGACAGGGTGTTCGCTACAGCATTCTACAGAAAAGTCAGTGTAGCAATAGTAGGAGAGGACCCCAGGGTGCCATGAGCCATCCTAGAACTCCAGAGCATCTGTCCCATACATCATCTGTCTTTTCCTCTTTACTGCTCTCCCTGCAGCCCCAGATTCCTCTCCTTTCATAGCTTCCCCCACTTCCCCACCCAAAGGTTCTTTGTTTTTTGTTTTTCCACCTTTGTGCACCTCTGCTTCCCATGCAGCCGGTGAGGTGTTTCCCAGTGAGGGTTCAGCATAGCCAGAGCTGTGGTGACAGATGACAAGCTGAGCCCTCTCCCTGACAGGTACCCTGAGGGGTTGTGGAAGACATAGAGATAGAGACCCTTGCTCTCTTACACAAGTGAAACGAGAGTGAATTCATGAAGATAAATTTAAAATGTTATTCACCCTGAGCTGTCAAAGGAGAATGCTGGATATACATTTACATGAATTAGTTAAGCAAATGTATGAGTCTTTTCCTGTTTCTTCTCACAAATGTTATTCAAACACTGTGTGTCCTTTCTTTTCTTTGGCCCTTGAGGAATGGCATTTTAATGGAGACTTTTTTTTTTAACTTAATTTGATTACCAAAATGTGTTTGATCATTATACTTTAAAATGTGCTATCTTTTTAAGACTACAGTATTTTTTTATAATATTACAATACTCTAGAGGCCTGTACTATCACTCTTAAATCATTTGAAACTGAGTTTAGTTTACAGAATCCTTTATGATAACAAACATTTCTCTAGCAGATGACTTTCCCCCTTTTTTTAAAATGAGAAGACCTTCTAGTGAATTATCTCCACCTGTCCATATTTATATGCTTAAAAAAAAGATGCAAAACCATGGGTTAAATCCAGTGTTTCTCTCACCCTTTCCTATTCTCCCCACAGCTCTCCATACTACTTGATTGTCTAGTCTACAAAGTTTCCCAGTCCTCTGAAGTGGATTTTCAGGGAGTCTAGAGACAGTAGGTGAGGGAGAGATACCCATCCATCTACTGAAGGAAGCAATTCCATCAGCCAAGTGACAAAAGTTCCAAGGCAAAATAGTAGTGGTGGTGGTGGTTACTGTGGTGATGATATGGCATCAAACGAACATTAGACTTGCATGATCTATTTTGTTTCTCTTAGTTCCCCAAATATCAACCAACTAGAGACTGACACAAAAGGTATTCACATTAAATGAAAGGATTCTGAGCCCAGGGAAACTTGTTTTGAATACCAGAACTGAACCAAAGGTCAGTCCCAATTACTTTATTTCTTCATTTCAATAGCAGAATTTGATCCAAATAACAATAGTGCTATTTTGCAGCTATTGTACATTTATTTACATGCTAATCTACTGACAATCACTTAGCGTCCTACCAGCAGATTGAGATCACAAAGGAGACCATAAAGGAGTGCATTCACAGAAAAGCTTCACTGGGGGAAAAAGGCAGGAAAAAAAGCATTATTTCACATCAGGAAAGATAAAACTAAGGTAAACATTAGGTAAAAATGTTCTCCATATATGAGAGAATAAAATGACGTGTGGTAACTTTTTTCACTTGCTGCTAATAGCCAATTTCCCCCACTGATAGGGAGCCATCACAGGAAGTAATGCTACTGCTTCTTGTAACACAAGGATTTTACATCCATATATATATCACACACCACCACGCTAGCATTTTGTTAGCATGAAAATAATGCCAGCATCCAAGGGCTACTACTTTCACCAGCAGAATCAGGAATCGAGAAATCAGCTTCCCTATTGTCGTCACTCATGGACCCAATGCCTGGGTTTGGAAGCCCTCCTGAACCAGTATTTGGGTGGTGAAGGAGGAGGTAGAGAAAGATGTGTGGGAGGAGGGCTGGGAGGACAGGAAAGGGAGAACATTTTGTTGCTCTGGGGGTTGGATATAGGATCCATCTTCTTGTTTCAGTCGACCTTGAGTTTGTATTTTAAAATGGCCACCTTAATGGAAGGAAAAAGAATGAATGGAAGTCTCAGGGACTGAAAGTCTCATTAAAACCTCTGGCAGGCATATCATTCTTTCTGCTTTTGCAGAGTTACAATAATTCACTCTTTTTACATGGACTATAAGTCAGCACAAAAATTACAGTAGACTGATTCAATATGACCTTACAATCTATTATCTGTGCAGACCAATATATTTCCTGTAGTGGAGATTGGCTTGAGGTAGCCATAATTAATGGTCTTTCAATTATTTCCCTCACTAGCAAGTTTAGCTGGCAAATGTGCTTTGGTTTTTGTTTTTAACTATCCTGTGTCCTGGATTATATAGGCTAAAGAAACCCATTTTAAATCGCATTTACCTTCAAATGTATTGATGTTTAAAAGAGTTGTTTCCATTATGCAAATGCAAGCCCAGGCTACTTTGCCAGGGCAACTTGTTTTATAGATGATCCTGAGCTAAAATGTTCTGCTAGAGGGCTGTTTAAAATAGTACGCATGTGAAACTTGATTTATTTTATTAATTTCTGCATATGTACACCCCTGTCGCTGCAAATTGCGCCTTGGGATAACCAGCAGAGATGGTAGGAGAGGGGGAAGGAAGGAAGAAGGGAGGGGAGGTGTGCTTGCAAAGTTGTTTGTCAAAAGCGTGGCTGCTTCTGTCACTTTAAGAATGCTTTTGTTGGTCTCCGGGAGGTGGAGAGAAGGTGAGGACTTGGTCAGCAGGCCTGCCTGCTGCTGCATCCTGGAGTGTTTCTGTCCAGGAAATGTTTGTGCCAGCTTTTCATGGGTGATGGGTCCACATAGGGAGGGACAGCAGGTTGGTAGCCATGGAGGCAGAGGGGAATGGGAGCTGGGGATGAAACCTCATCCCTTTTGAGCTCCAGCTGCCAAAAATCCTCCACCTCTTGGAGCAAAGGAGGGGAGAAAAGGAAGCCAAGTGCTTTCCCCGGGCTCCTTAGGCAAGAGGAGTCTCTCTCTCTCTCTCTCTCTCTCTCTCTCTGTGTGTGTGTGTGTGTGTGAGTGAGAGAGAGTGAGTGAGAGACAGACAGACAGACAGACAGACAGAGACACTGGAGGGGCATAAAGGGGAGAGCTAGAGGGAGAAAAAGGAGGGGAGGAGAAGTACATCCCAACCAGAAGAGGCCCAAACACAGAACCCCACATAGGGAATACTGTTGCCAGATGTTTTCCAGGTGGGGATGCAAACAGCGTTTCAAATATTCACATGATTTTAAATTGAATCCATTTAAAATGGAGCTTATTGCAGGGCAATGTAAATGTAGATAAGCTCATAGTTAGAATAGAGTGCACTTTTTTTAAAAAAAGGTTAGAATCAGAACTCAGAAAGGGAAAACCTCTGATTGTCTTCCGTGCAGGACTGCCCCAAGATCTGAGGGCCATATTCTGTACTGTATTTACATACACATAGAACTGCAATCATGGAAGCTGCCATGACAGTGTCACAAAGTGCTGGCAGCACATGGCCCATTAGCCCAGTCTCATTAGACTGCTGTAGCAGCTTCTATGGTTGCAGTTCCATATGTATAGATATGGAAGAGATCAGCCAGTGCTTCCTGAGGCAAATGATAATATGGTGGGCCCTCCATTCCTCATACAGAAGCCAATTGGACTGACAGGTGAACTTTAGTCCGAGGTGCAAGCTGGAAAATATGCTCTGCCACCCCTGAAAGGCGACAGTAAGTTTAGGAGATGCTGGACAAGTTGTGTGGTACATGTAGTTCAGTCCTCCAAGAGATCTGAATGGCCAGGGGGCTCAGGAGGGATAACTGGGGAAGGCTATCATTGCTGTCTGTTGTCGTCTTCCATCTTGGGCACCTGCCTTATTCTTCCAAAAAATATTGCTGACCCTGCTTTAGTTGCTTAGATAAATACTAAATTGTTCCAAGGACATTAAAGATTGATATAATGCATGATAAGTGGAATAGACTAGCTGGATGTTTTACTTTTTATTAGATTCTCTGCATTTATCTTTACAGTTGGTCATGGCTAACATAGGCCTATGCCAATTAAAGGATGTCATCTGGGTCATATTCTCAGAACACATATTGTATCTCTCTTCAGTAGAGTTCAGCATCAGTGGGGAACTGAACTCCTAACCTTTAGCTCCACAGCCAGATATCTAACTCACTGAGCCAGAAAAGCACATAGCACTTTTTAAAAGAAAAAGTTCAATCAAACAGAGTTTAAATAAATACTTCAACAGTGTGTCTAAATCAACAGCATGCAAGGTCTGGCAAGTATGTGTTTGGCCACAGCATGAAGAACGTCATCAGGAGGGCTTTAAACTGAATTGTAAGGGGAAGGAGATTCAAGCTCAGAGGCAAAGATAGATTAAGGCTTATGCATAATAAGAGCAGCTCTAATGGGGCCCAACAAGAGTCTTCATAAAAATGTATGAAGGAAAGCAGGTCAGAAATCACACTATCTCAGGTGCCTATATGTGAATGCCAGGAGTATGTGAAACAAACAAGAAGAACTTGAAATCTTAGTTCAGGAGGATAAATACCACTTGATAAGGGTAACTGAAACTTGGTAGGATGACTCCCATGACTGGAATGCAGCTATTAAAAATTATAAATTGTTCAAAAGTAACAGAAAGAATACAAAGGGAGGTGAAGTTGCACTATATGTCAAAAATACATATTCCTGCACAGAAATACAGGATGATGAGCTTGGTTCTCCCATCAAGAGCATCTGGATTAATATAAATGGAATAAAAATATAAAAGGAAGTTGGAGTCTACTACTGACCACTCAATCAAGGAGAAGATGAGGAGAAAACCTTTGAAAAACAAATTGCAAGAATTTCAAAGAGACACAGTTTAGTAGTAATGAGAGATTTCAATTATTCTGATATCTGTTGGGAGGCAAATTTTGGGCCCTTCCAAGAAATTTAAGTAAACTCAGGACAATAACCATTTTTAGAAGTCATCTGCTGCAGAGATAAAATGTGCTATTTATTATATATTTTGATGTGCTGAATTCAAATGTAACAATTAAAACAACTGATTGGCCACTGTTTCCAAAATATTTAAGTTTTTACATTTTACGTCTATGTATATTGTGTAGATAGTAGATTTTTTAATCATCTTATAAACCTAGGTATTTTCATGTGTTTATGGTTGCTTTACATGATAACATTTCAGCTGTCCTGTATATGTAACACTTTAAAAATCAGCAAAAAAGGATTATATAAATAAAATGCATTATGAAACAAAAGGCAAAAAACTATTATGTACATAGTTTAGTCCTATTCAGTGTCTACTCGGTGCTTCTTCTCTTGTCACTGTCGAGCAATAGTCTGCAAGCATTCATGGGTGGGCTCCATTTCCCTGATAGAGTTTCTCCATTGTTACTATGCCCTGGTGAAATTGCTTGCTGTGCTCATTGCTCACTGCTCTGCAGTTTGGTGGGACAAAATCTAGATGAGAATGCAAAAAATGTATCTTTAGTGACATGTTGCAACCAAGGCTTTTGTATGTATTGATGAGGTTTTCCACCACCAATCTGTAGTTCTCTGCCTTGTTGTTTCAGAAAAAAAATTATTGCCACTAACTGGAAGCCTTTCCATGCCGTCTTTTCCTTGCCACAAAATGCACAGTCAAATGCATCATCGCAAAGAAGTTCATGAATCTGAGGACCAGCAAAGACACCTTCCTTTATCTTGTTGTTGTTTAGTCGTTAAGTCATGTCCGACTCTTCGTGACCCCATGGACCAGAGCACGCCAGGCCCTCCTGTCTTCCACTGCCTCCCGGAGTTGGGTCAAATTCATGTTGGTAGCTTCGATGACACTGTCCAACCATCTTGTCCTCTGTCATCCCCTTCTCCTCTTGCCTTCACACTTTCCCAACATCAGGGTCTTTTCCAGGGAGTCTTCTCTTCTCATGAGATGGCCAAAGTATTGGAGCCTCAGCTTCAGGATCTGTCCTTCCAGTGAGCACTCAGGGTTGATTTCCTTCAAAATGGATAGGTTTGTTCTCTTTGCAGTCCAGGGGACTCTCAAGAGTCTCCTCCAGCACCACAATTCAAAAGCATAAATTCTTCGGTGGTCAGCCTTCTTTGTGGTCCTTTATCTTAGCTTCACTTAACCTTGGAAATTTTCCACAGAGGTACTTGAAAGCTGCTTGTGTTTTGTCCATGGCCTTGACAAAGTTCTTCATCAGACTCAGCTTGATGTGTAAGGGTGGTAACTAAATCTTCCTTGATTCAACAAGTGGTGGATGCTCAACACTTTTCCTCCCAGGCTCCAATGACTGTTGGAGTGGCCAATCTATCTTGATGTAGTGGGAATCTCTTCTACAACTATCCCATTTGCAGAGAAAACAGCTGTACTTTGTGTATCCAGTCTGCAGACCAAGCAAGAGAGCAACAACCTTCACATTGCCACAAAGCTGCCACTGATGTTGGTCAGTTTTATGCACCTCAATAGTTGTCTTATGTTGTCATACGTTTCCTTCATATGGACTGCATGACCAACTGGAATTGATGGAAAAACAGTGCCCTTATGCAGCAAAACAGCTTTAAGACTCTTCTTTCATGAATCAATGAACACTCTCCACTCATCTGGATCGTGAACAATGTTGAGGGCTGCCATCACACCACTGATGTTGTTGTAGGCTAGAATTGTTCTGCCTAAAAAACAAGTATTGCCAAACCTAGTCATAGATTTATTCATAAATCCAGTCAAAGATATATTTTAGTCATTTATGGTTTAAATTGAGATCCCTTCCACTTATCCTCCACCATGCCCAGGTCAAGGGTCATATATACTGACTCTTAAAAACTAGAGCCAATCAACATTTTTTGGAATCATTTCCATTCTCAGTGACCCAGAATTAGTAAACTTTACAAATTAGTAAAGTTTGACTACATTTATTTTGGAAACATTTTGGCTGTAGACCAGTGTAATAAGTAAGTCCCATGGCAGGAGATCCTAACAAGAAAAGGAATGGGAGTATCTTAAAAAAAGAAATTCATAAGGCACTACTCCATCAAGAAAAAAAAGGTGGAAGACAGAAAAACAACAACAACAACAACAACAACAATGTGGTTTCAGAAAAGGCTGAGAGGACAAAGCAAAAGAAAACAAAAGGACATATGTAGGAAGTGGAAGGAAGGTCAGAACACAAAGCAAGAGTACAAAGCAAAGAATTGCAGTTAGCAATTGCTAACCAAGATTAGCAAGAGATGCTGAAAGCAACCAAAAGGTATTGTTCAGGTACACGCGTAGCAAAAAACAGAAAAGAAGTAGTAGCTCAACTACTCAGTAGGGATGGAAAAATGGTTCTTAAACAAAGAAAAGGCAGCTCAATTCCTCCTTTAGCTCTGTATTTTTCCCAAAAGACAGTCTATTGCCCTCCAGGCAGATACAAAGTACAGGAGGAGGAGACAGGATTGCAGCTTGAGATAGAAAGAGTCAGGGAATATCTTATTACTTTGTATGAGTTCAGATCTCCAGGGCCCAAGGAACTGCATCCAAGATTATTGAAGGAACTGGCTAGAGAACTCAGAAACACTGTCTATTATTTTCCTGAAATCATGGAGAAATGGGTGAGGTGCCACATGATTGGAGGAGGGCTAATGTTGTCTCTATCTTCCAAAAATGCTAAAAAGGTGGAAATGGGAACTATAGACCAGTCAGCCTGACATCAATCCCAAGGAAAACTCTAGAGCAGATTATAAAGTGGTCACTCTGCAAGCACTTTGAAAACAATGCAATAATATCAGAAGCCAACACAGATTTGTTAAGAACAAACCCTGCCAGACTAATCTTATCTCATGTTTTGATCAGGTAACCTCCCTGGTGGATGGTAGGAATGCTGTAGATATCCTGACTTCAGTAAAGCTTTTGAAAAAGTGTCCTATGACATTCTGATTAACAAGATAACTGGGCATGGGCTAGATAGAACAGCTGTGAAGTAGATCCACAATTGGTTACAGAATTTTATTCAGAGAGCGTTTATCAATGGTTCATTCTCAAACTGGGAGGAGAAAACAAGTGGGGTACCACGAGACTTAGTTCTGGGCCTGGTGCTCTTCAACATTTTTATTAATGACTTGGATGAGAGGGTGCAGGGAATGCTTATCAAATTTGCAGATGATGCAAAATTGGATAGAATAGCTAATACCCTGGAAGATAGAAACAAAATACAAAAAGATCTTGATAGTCTTGAGCACTGGGCTGAAAACAACAGAATGAAATTTAACAGGCAATATTGAGCAAGAAGGTAAAAAATAATGATTTGAAAGATATTTGGAGGGCAATGAAAGGTGATGAAAGAAGATATACTTATTTTTCAGCAGTTGTTGTTGTTGTTGTTTAGTCATTAAGTCGTGTCCGACTCTTCGTGACCCCATGGACCAGAGCACGCCAGGCCCTCCTGTCTTCCACTGCCTCCCAGAGTTGGGTCAAATTCATGTTGGTAGCTTCGATGACACTGTCCAGCCATCTCGTCCTCTGTCGTCCCCTTCTCCTCTTGCCTTCACACTTTCCCAACATCAGGAGTCTTCTCTTCTCATGAGATGGCCAAAGTATTGGAGCCTCAGCTTCAGGATCTGTCCTTCCAGTGAGCACTCAGGGTTGATTTCCTTCAGAATGGATACGTTTGATCTCCTGGCAGTCCAGGGGACTATTAACTATTATGTACAGCAGTACATAATAGTTATTCCAGAATAGATTTTATATTCACATCTCAAGATTTAATTTTTAAGGTAGTTAATACTGAGATCAATTCTATAAAAATAACAGATCATGCTTTGATGTCAATGGAGATTGATATTAAAAAAACATTATAAAGATTCTAAAAGATGGAGAATGGATATTAACATTTTCCAGTACTCAGAGGTAATAGAAAAGATAAAGAAAGAATGGTTAGAATTATGGACAATAAATGAAGCAGGAGGTACGAAATTAGGCCTGTTGTGGGATACAATGAAAGCAACTACAAGAGGAATAGCAATAAGGGAATCCTGTAAACTGAAAAAAAAAAAACCAAGGAGATAAATATGAAAAAACTGGAAAAAGAATTGAGAAATTTGGAAAGCAAGTTTTTTTAGAAAGAGATAGAAGGATATTGGCAGAAATTCAGGCAAAAAGAAAGGAACTAGAAAACTTAGAGACAGAGAAAGGTCAGAGGGATTTGATGTATATAAAAAGGAATTTTTTGAATTTAGCAATAAAAATTCAAAATTATTAGCTAGAATGTGCAAAAATAGATTAAAAAACACAATTGAGGTAATTAAAGATAGAACAGGTAAGAGGTGTAATGTAATGAAAGAAAAATTGGAGATTTTTCAAGAATTTTATCAGAGATTATATAAAGGAAACAATGTACTGAAAGAGGATATAGAAAATTATATAAATGAGAACTTAAAAACCAAATTATTGGAATGTGACAAAAGAATATTAGAAGAAGAGATTAAAGAAGAACAAATTGATGAAGTCATTAATAAACTGAAAAATGGTAAAACACCAGGTTTTGACGGATTGGGTCCAGAATATTATAAACATTTTAGTTCCATTTTGATACCTAAGCTAAAAATGCTTTATAATAAAATATTGGAAGGGGAGGCAATGCCACCTTCTTGGAAACATTCATTAACGATTCTTATTCCAAAACCCAACAAGGATTTAACAGACCCGGGATCTTATAGGCCTATATCTTTAATAAATCAAGATGCAAAGATTTTTACTGCTATATTAGCAAATAGATTAAATAGATTTATAGCAAATTGTATTAAAGGGGATCAATGTGGCTTTATAAAGGGAAGACAAATGGATAATTTAACTAGGCGAGTTTTGAATATTATAAATGAGGTAGAAAAGGAAAAAAATAAAGGCAATTGTTTTATCATTAGACATATTTAAGGCCTTTGATTGCGTGGAATGGCTAACGTTAAAGCTGCTTTTAAAGAGTTGGGGATTTGGTAGAAGATTTCTTGGGGTTATAGATCAATTATATTCAGATAATACTTCAGAAATAATAGTTAATGATGGTTTAACAGAACGGATTTTTCTAGGCCGAGGTACAAGACAAGGCTGTCCACTTTCACCATTATTGTTTTGTATGATTATAGAACTGTTAGCTAATGCAATAAGAAATGATGAATTAATTAAAGGATTAGGTAAAAATGATACAATTAAGATTAATTTATTTGCTGATGATTCACTATTAACGATCAAAACCCCATTAGAAAGTATGGATGGAATTAAAAATAATTTAGAAATATTTGGAGAAATAACAGGGTTAACTATTAATTGGCAAAAAACACATAAGTAATTATGTTTAATTACAGTAAATATGAACAAGAAAAGTTTGTAAATAAATATGATCTTAAAATGTGCAATTATATTAAATATTTAGGTATAAATATAGTTAATGTGACTCAAAAATTAAAGGAGCAAAATTTTAATAAATTAAAAAGTGATATTAAAGATAAATTGCAGGAGTATTCTAAATTGAAACTATTGTGGTTTGGGAGAATCGCTATGGTCAAAATGAAAATATTACCAAGAATAACTTTTTTATTTAGGATGCTCCCAATACACTTAGAAGAAGAAGATTTTAAGTATTGGCAGGGACTAATTAATGGATTTTGTAATCAAGGTAAAAAAATCAAGAATAAATAAAAGATATTGGTACAAGGCTCAAAAAAATGGAGGTTTAGGTATTCCTAATATAAAAAATTATTATATAGCGAATCAACTAAGATTTACTGGAGATATATATAACGAAGGAAGATTAATTTGGTGGGATATGGAATCCTCAGAAATACATGGGAATATTGAAAAATATTTGTTTAATGTTGTAAAAAGAAATAAAATAAATTAGGTGAACAACCCCTTCTTAAGAAACATGTTGAATGTTTGGAACAGATATAAAAAGAAGTTTTGCCCCTTTACTTCACCACTAAAATTAGTGACCGAAATAGAAAATTTCCCAGCAAATTTGAAGGGCTTTGTTGATTTGTTTAAGGATAAAAAAGTTGCCAGATTGAAGGATTGGATGATTAAAATGAGATCGAAGGATCAGATTATAAGTAAACTTCAAACTAATAAATTATCATGGTATAATTATATCCAATTAGATAGTTGGACTAATGAATGGTTGAGGACTAATGGCAAATGTAGAGAACGTACTAAGTATGAACAATTTCTATCATCACATGAAGACATGCAGAAGGATGCTTTGAGGAAGGGAGTAGTAAGTAGAATTTATAACCTGATTTTGGATCAGGAGGAAAATGAGACTGAAACAGAAGGATTGAAATCAATTTGGGAACATGATTTAAAGACAGAAATCAGAACAGAGGATTGGACAAAAATTTGGAAGATGAGAGTTTTAAGATTAATGTCGGTAAGAATAAAGGATAATTTTTTTAAAATTAGCTTAAGGTGGTACATGACTCCGGTGAAATTGAACATAATAAACTCAGACTATTCTAAGGCCTGCTGGAAATGTGATAAGGAAATTGGCACATATTATCATATGTGGTGGGAGTGTAAATTGACTCAAAAATTGTGGAAATTAATTTTTAAGGAAATATGTGATATATTTGGAAAAGATATTGAATTTAACTCTAAAATTGCATTGTTGTCAATTTTTGACAAGATAGAACTTGATTATTGCTCAAAGGAATTGATTACTAATTTTATGACAAATGCTAGAATATTAATAGCTAGATACTGGAAAGACAAACATGATATTAAATTAGAAGATTGGTATAATGAAGTATGGGACATTGCGCTAAATGACAAATTGACTACTGAACTTAAGATAAAGAGGAGAAATAAGTTTAAATATTTTTAATGCTATTTGGGGTAGATTTATTGAATTTGTATTAGTGAAAGGAAAGGGGGAAAGCCTCTAAGCAACAATCAATACAATTTTGGAAAGGAGGTTTGTAATAAAAGAATTGCTCCAAAGGGTCCCGTGGGTATGGGGGTGCACTATGTTTTAGATTGTATTAGTAAGTATTTTGTATTGTTCTATTTGTTTTGTAAATTAAAAAAATAAATTAAAAAAAAAGAAATTTAACAGGGATAAGTGCAAAGTTCTACACCTAGGAAAAAAACAAATGGACAGACATACAGATACATGATGGGGGATATTTGGTTCAATAATTCTACAGGTGAGAAGGATCTTGGAATGATTGTAGGCCACAAGCTGACAATAAGCCAATAGTGAAATATGGCTACAAAAATGACAAATGCTTTTTTAGGCTGCATTAACAGAAGTATAGTCTCCAAATCCCACGAAGTACTAGTTTCCCTCTATTTGGCACTGATTAGGCCTCATCTTGAGTACTGTGTACCATTCTGGATACTGCACTTCAAGAAGAATTCTAACAAACTGGAACAAGTTCAGAGGAGGGCAACAAGGAGAACTGGAAGTGAAGCCCTATGAGCAACATTCCCTCTAATTTTCACCACCCTCTGTGTGGGGTTACATCATGGCCAGAACCAAAGGGGCTGGAAATGATTGTTGTGGGTGCACAGAGGAGGAGGAACGTTGTGTGGAGGGGGTGGAGTCACGTGTACTTACACCTTAGAGGGAACCTTGCCTATGAAGAAAGACTTTAAAGAACTGGGCATGTTTAGCCTTGAGGAAAGAAGACTGAGGGGAGATATGACAGCACTCTTCAAATACTTGAAAGGTAGTCATATGAAGTAGGGACAGGGTCTGTTTCTGATAATCCCAGAGTGAAGAACACATAATAATGTGCTCAAGTTACAGGAAGCCAGATTTTGGTTGAGTATCAGGAAAAACTTCCAAACTGTTAGAGCAGTACAATAATGCAACCAATTACCTCAGGAGGTGGTGAGTGCCCCAATACTGGAGGCATTCAAGAGAAAATTAAACAATTATTTGTCAGATATACATTGATTTGGATCCCTGGATTGAGCAGGGGATTGGACTCAATGGCCTTCTAGCCCCCTTCCAACTCAATCATTCTATGATTCTATTTTTGTTGTGTGTGTGTATTTGTGTGTTTAAATCTATAATATGTTAGCAAAGGTTGGTTGTAGTAATTTACAGACAGTAAGCCTGGGATGTAGTTGGAAATAACTAAATGATTGTCATGTGTAGGATTTTCTTTATCCGTGTTTTGAAAGATGCTTTTATGTGGATAAAAACAAGGACTAAGTAATCAAAAGAATTGTCCCCTGAGAGGATTATGGGAATGCTTACATATTTCAAGGCAATCCATATTAAAAAGTTGATTGGATGTGACAACAAAAGAAAATCTTACACAAATAAAATTATACATTCTGTGACTGTGATGTTTTGGTATCTTTTATGTATATTTTTCCCGTCATTGCACCAGGGAATATTGAGGACTGATGACGAGCAAAAAAGCTGACTTTCTGAAGATGAGCTGAAATATATTCTGGAAAACAAAATTGGCATCCATCTTCAATAACTGGTGTAATTCTCCAACGTTCTTTTCCAATTTAACCAGCTTTTAGTATTCTTGTATGGGTACTGGCTGATGAGGCAGGTTGTTGGCAAGAAGCACATAATGTCAGGAGAAATCCCCCTCTTTTTGGACTACAAGTCCCTGGTTTCTGAAATATTCTAAATGTCATAGTCCAAGGAAGTAACTCTTCCTAACTTCAGACATAACTACCATAATGGTAGGAGAAATAAAGAGAAAGCCTTTCCTTGTCAATATTGTTTAAGTCAGTTGTGAAGAGTGGCTTGGTGAGCACTATATGTTATGTGCCATCAAGTTGCTGCTGAGGTATGGTTGCTACCAAGGTTCCCTCTAAGCTGGGCATGCGTGTGCGTGCCTCTCCCTGCCTCTGCGCAACTGTCTTCCCCCTCTGCGCAGCGAGTGCATTAGGTTCCGCTCACAGGGAGCGGGTGGAGTCGTGCGCTCATGCAGGAGCAAAGTTGCACGCAGGAGAGCTGGAGCCCCGCCCAGCGGAGCTGAAAGTTAGAGGGTACGTTGGTTGCTACTGTTTCATGCCACTCAGAATCTTCTGTGTAAGGCAGCTGCCCCATTCTCCCTCCAGATTGAGCTGGTCCAGAGTCGTGTGATGACATAGCATTTTTAATTTGGCGGCAAACAGTCAAAAAGTTAGTAGTGTTAAATTCTGCCCTCCATAGGAATGGAGAGGCTTTGCTCTGAGATATCTCCATTCAGGGTCATTTTGTAGCTTTATGTAACCTAGAGGAACATCAGCAGATACTGTGGGTAAGACAGAAGTATGGAAGCAGCCCTGCTGAATACTTATTTCTCTTAGGGATCATCTTCAATATGTTAGACTCTTTTCTCAGCAATAACATCCCAAATTATTTTAATGGACTACTTCATTATGCCTCAGGTGTATTATGAAGAAATGTAAAATTGAATTGATTGCATAGATGGCTCCATTAATATATGCCCTACAGTGTTTCATTATTTTTGTAATATACAAAAATTACTTTTGTAATGTACAAAAATCATGAGAACAGACGAACTACACAATTTTAACACTGATAATGAAGAAACTGAAATAGTTAGAGATTTTGTATACCTTGGTTCAGTCATCAGTCCAAATTGAGAGTGCAGCCAAGAAATCAGAAGAAGGCTGAGACTAGGAAGGGCAGCAGTGAAGAAACTAGAAATATCCTCATCAAGTGTAAGGATGTGTCATTGGAGGCTAAAACCAAGATCATCCACTTTCTTGTATTTCCAATCACTATGTATGGATGTGAAAGCTGGACAATGAAGAAAGCTGACACACACAAAAAGAAAAAAGAAATAGTTTGTTTAAAATGAAGAAGTGGCTCCTAGAGCAAATTAAGCCTGAACTATTTCTGGAGGCAAAATGTTGAAACTGTGGCTGTTCTGCTTTGGGAATATCATGAGAAGGCAGGAAAGGCATTAATGCTGGGAAATGTTGAAGACAGCAGGAAAAAAGGAAGACTAAATACAAGATGGATTGACTCTCTAAAGGAAGCCACAGGCTTGAGTTTACAAGAACTGAGCAGGGCTATTGAAGACAGGAGATTTTGAAGATCGCTCATTCACAGGGTGGCCATACATCAGAGGTGACTTGACGCCACATAACAACAAATCAGACAGGTAACAGTGGTGATGGGAAAAAAAATATTAAACCAAATCACATCTAAATAAGGCTGTTTTTCCTGTCTAGAAATTCTGAACAATAAAATAAACACAAAATATCTAGTAGAAGAATTATAAGAGTGATAGATTCACTGGTTTGTGAAAAACAGTATCATGTCAAAAAGCAATGGGTTTTTAAGTCTGCTAAGTAGAGCCAGCCTGTGTGGCCTTGGGCAAGCTGCACAGTCCCAGGGCATCCCCCAGAAAGGAACAATAAACCACTTCTGAATATTTTTTACCTGGAAAACCCTGAAAAGCGCCACCATAAATCAGAATCGACTTGACAGCACATGATTTTTATTATTAATGTTATGGGATAGTTGACAATGGATCTGAGTGTTCCCAGTTCATATACACAGGCTGGGACAGGGCTATGTGTTAAACAGCAACCCAGCTGCTTTGGGTCCTTTTTTAGGAGAAAGATGGGATGTGAATATTTTAAATAAATAAATTAGTAGGGTTTAGGCTAGAGATGCAAATCCTGACTTGTCTCATTCTTCTGTGCAGTAACAACAAACTGCAGAGTGTTCTTCCTGGTTTTCTGTCATTCCTGATGAGAGTTTTTTGTCTTTGAAAGAATGCTTTTTGTGTAAACTGTGTAAGCCAAATGATGCTAGTTGCTGCTTTGCTACATAAGCTTGTAAAAATCAAAAGCAATGAATATACTGTTGTGATTTTTTTGATCTACTAGCCCATCCTTCTGTGCTTACTGTGTTTGGGTGTGTGCTTAGGTTTCTGAAGGGAAAAAACACTGAAGTGGCACATAAGCACTTTGCACAATTTGTGGAAACTTCCACAGAGTAAGCTGTTCTTGTTTCATTCTCACACTGGAAGTGGGAAATCTCATGCAGGTCATTCTTGACAGACTGTTTTGCTATTTTGTGAGAATTCTTCACATCCCGGCTTTCATTGGATGGTGGAAGTGACAGGGTGGCAAGAGGTCACAGAACTTCCTTTTCTACGTACCCTTATTTTGAGCTTTTTGGTTTGAATGTAGGCCTTCTAAACTCCTGGATTCAATTCCAAATCAGGCTCAGATGAATGCTTCTTAAGCTTATCATGTTCAGGTGAATCCTTAGGCAGTTAATCCTTGGGTGGTTTGTGACTGGGGTTCTTCCCCACAACATGTCGGGATGAGGCACCTCTCTGCTCAGACCATGTGCCAAAATTAACTCCTGAAGCTTATTAAAACATGTAAAAAAAAACCCAACAACAGAAATGCAGTAGAAAATAGCTCATTATATAAGTATCCTCATTATCTTCAAATGTAATATTTGTTTTGGCATTTTGTTTCAATACATTTTATCATGCTTTGCACAGTAATGGATTCTAATTACTTGCTTTTCTGTGTGGGAAGGTATACACCGGAAAGGGATTTGTTTCTGTAGTATATTAGAGTTAACCACCACAGCCAGCTCAATTAGTAAAACAGTTCCTTCATGTTTAGAAGACAAAATAAATTTAACTGTACAGTAAATGTGTTCTTTTTCATTCAGGGCAAAATATTTCTGTTATTTTCATCTTCTTTTCTCCACATCAGAATAAGAGGGATGCAAATAACGCAGTCTCTTGCCCTCTGCAAAAACAAAACAACATATTTTATCATTACTGTGAGATTACTCAGTGTAAGCTTTTTCTGAGAAGTCTCACAGGAAACCTTGTGGGATTCCTCAGTTCATATTTTTTTTTCCTAGAGGAAACACTACTTGATGCAGAATAATTACAATTCCTATGCAAAAGGGTGTGTTTTGTGTAGAAAGTTCCTGGAAAGGGCATTCAGCTGTTTAGAATTTGGGAGTTTCTGACTCCCAAATTCTAAACAAAAGAACAGGGCTCTCTTGCATCTTGCGTAATTTGCCCTGAAATGTTGTACTAAATTAGGGGAAAGCACACTCATGGTACAGATGCTTTCCATTTCCTTCCCAGTTTCAGGATGTGCAAAATGGATAGTTGGATGGGAAAATGAACAATTCTTTTTCCGTACTTAATCAGGAATGGAGGCTGAGAAGGCATCACTTGAGTGGACTGGTTTATATCTCATCAGTTTCATATTGCTGCCACTCACCGCAACGCTCAGTGTCATTTTCATTATTAATAGCAGCTCAAAACTGACAGGAAACATAACTGACAGTGACAAGCCTCTGCATTCTGTCTCTCTCTCTCCCTCCGCCACCCCTTTTGTCGATACACCTGGATACTCTGTGTAGGAAAGCTACACCATAGGAATTGGAAACCTCTTTAATTCTGAAGGCCTATATAAGCAGATGGATGTGAATTCTGGGAGAATTTGGAGGGGTTTGGTTTGGTGGCTATAGAACTGCAGGGCAGAAATATTTTCTGTCATTTGAGATATAAAGAAGGCAACAGATCCAACGTGTGTGCACTTGTCCTCACCTATGACTGATCAACAACACCTTGTCAAAATCTTTTTTCTGTTATAGTCGGAGTGGACAGCATGGTGCCTGTGCATTACATGAAGCTCTTCTGTGCTCTGTTCATAACAACCATGGCTGCCCCATAGCCCCCAGTGGGGGAAAATGCATAAATGTATGTATGTGTGTGCCAAAAAAAGGTCTATTTCCTTGTTGTTGAAATCATGCAGGAGACCTCCAAGGGGCAATGATTTTCAGCCTGTAGGCCTTGGAAGTGTGACAGACACCTTTAGCATCTCTCTTCTCATTACCTCATAGACCCACCCAGTTACCTTCTTTGGAAGGGTGTAAAGGATTGTTCAAGAGTGGGGCAGAGGGTGTCGTGGGTGAGAGCTTCTACGTTGGACAGTTTTGAATAAGATCATGAAAGAGATTGGATTTTTCTGAAGTGAGAGAGATGTATATGGGCAAGTTTGTGTGCTGTTTGTGAGAGAAAGGGGAATGTAAGTGGATGCCTGAGTGTGTGGTGTCATTGTAAATGAAATTGTATCAAAGTCCAGAGAAGGTACATAACCAAATACAATTGCAGCTACTACTGCAGCTTATACTGACAATTGAACTCCTTAGGGTTTATGACCTTGTTACAGCCCTGTGGATAAAAGTTATGTGTTCCTTTTAAACTCTGCCTGAGTATAAGTGGATAAGGCGCCTGTGGTTTTCTGCAGTGGTATCATAAAAATTTAAAGACACAATCTATATCTTTGGTGGAATTCCCTATTTCCCATTTAAAGCCTGTGGTGTGGAGGAAGGAAAAACTGGTGACAGGCAGTGCAGTAGCTATTGTGAAATGTATTCTACAACTTAGTTTTTACCTGCTATTCTTTAATTGGCCGTTTAGGTTGCCTGCTGTTGTTTAATGTCTTCGACAACTTATAGGTTTTTCTCTGTTGTTCCCTGATCGGCCTTCAGCCTGTCTCTGTTCATTCTTCTCATTCTCCTTCCCTTGCGTCTTCACTTCTCCTGCTGGTCTATGTCTTTCTTGAATTCCTTTGCGGCCCCGTCATATTCCAATTTGAAATCAGACTGTCAACCGAGGAATGAAATTCTCTCCTGTGCTAATAAGCCTCCTGATGATAGAATAGTAACCTTGAAGATATTTGAAAGTCATTTAGTAAGTGTTGAGAAATCTACACAACATCACAGTGTCTTCTCCTTCCCTTCTTCCTTTTAACTTTTCTTCTTTTCATATTTCAAAAAAGGCAACTTAGTATATGTGTTAATCTTTTTATTTTAAAAACTGTTGAACTTTAAAAAGAGAGAATATGACACATATCACTAAGCAAGTGAACAGAAGTGAATAGGCAATAACAGGAGATGAGAAACATGAAGTGGAACCCTTTTGCTGTTGCTAGTTATCTAATTTAGAAGGGGGAAATCTCTCATAGCAAAAAAACTTGAGATTGGTTCTGGAAATGATTAAATAATTCAAAAGAATATTAGGAACTAAATATGAATAATAAATCTGATTCTGTCCTCTCTCTCTCTCTCTGATTTATTCACACAATAAAGTATTTTTAAGTATTTTATTCATACAATAAAGTATTTTTAAATACAACAATAAAGGTTGCCTTTATTATTCAGTTATACACCAGCAGATTCAAGTTGAAATATAGTAGATACAGTAAGATGCACACCAAATAAATTCAATAAATAATTATTCAAAACACCACACTGAGAGTTTAGAAAAGAGTGAGCATTATGCAGGCATGCATGTAGATAACATCTCAGGTAACAAGTAAACAACACCTCTGTGGGCTGCAAATCTGAGATCAATTCCAGGGCTTTAAATAGTCCTCTTCCTTTCATTGCTGGTTGGAGAGAGCAGCAAAAGAAGCTGCAACGCAAGTGGGAGTCCAAGAGGGGTGGCATCTGGCTCTGAGGTGACCCTCCTTCTCATATTCAGAAAATGAATTAAAAAGAAACCCCAAACGAAAGCCCAGGTGCATCGCTGTTGCTCTGTTTTCCTTTTCAATGCATATTTGTTACTTGCCTCTCTGTGTGGTTTTATAGAAACTCTCAGCATCCAGGCTTTTAAGCAAAAATCATCCTAACACACCCAAGCTAAAGGACATTTCATGCCCTCCCCCATTCCCTCAACTACTGCCTTATGGAATATTAACTTTGGAATGAAGTGTGTATCTCTTTACAGTGTTCCGCTATCATCACCCTCTTAGAAGGGAAGATCTGATGTCCTTCTGTTCAAAGCTGGCTAATATCCAAATTCTGAGTGCTTCTGCTCTTACCTTACCTTCCTCTTTCCCTCCCTCTTCCTATCTTCTTCAAATCTATTTCCTCAATATCTTGGCCAACCCAAGCCCCATGCCACTTGCCTCAAATGTGCTCCATTGTGTATAGGCAGGCTTCTTGACTAACCACTCACCTTGCCTCCAATTTCTTTATTTCCAGCAAAGCTCCTGTTCCTTCCTCCTTTGATGGCTTCTGGAATACACTGCTTTTGCCTTGCCTTCAATCATTCTATCTCTATACTGATTAATCCATATATAATATAGTCCCCAATAGATTGCTACCAGTCCAGTTCAAATATTAGTTCCTACCCTACTATTCCCCCATCCTCTTTTCTCTCCCTTTCCATCTGCTTTTACAATGCAACTACATGTTTGTAAAGCTCTGGGTCTTTGTGTTTTCTTGTAAACAAACTGTATGTCAATACTTCCTGTAAACAAATTAGTATCTCAGTTATTGACAAGGTATACCATGACCCTGGATTATAGATTTGATTTCTGACCAGGGTCAGTCAAGTGCTTGTGTTTTGCACATCCATGAGGACATGCATTAGAACCCAACATCACCAGCTCCATGATAGGAATGCCTTCGTTTGTTGCATAAATATCTTCAGTGGAGCTTATAAGTGCACAGGAGCTTGCCCTGTAACTGGTACAAATCCTGCAGCTCCTATATCTAGCCGGTAGGTTTCAGAAGAAGCCATGTTAGTCTGTGTTAGCATGTAAGGCAAAAACAAAATAAAAAAACAAAGACGACAAAACATTGTGGCACCTTAAAGACTAACTGCTGCATTTTAATGTGAGCTTTCATGGACAAGTCCACTTCTTCAGACCACTGCTGCCCATTTCTTCTGTTTGAAGAAGTGGACTTGTCCACGAAAGCTCACATTAAAAAGTAGCAGTTAGTCTTTAACATGCCATAATGTTTGTCTTCTTTAATTTTTTTGTTTTGTTTTGCCTGACATATATCTACCTAGGATGATTTGGGAACATTTCTGTTTCTTCCTCTACTTTGCCAAACCCTGCAATAACCAGCCTGATTAAAAGTCCTGTAGGACTGAGAGGTTGTCTTCTCATGATATTTTAGTGATCCAATAAAAAATCACTGGTTTGGGGTTTTGCACACATGGACCACGGAGCTGTGTTTTGTTTTTGACCTATGTAGTAAAAGCACATCTGTGGTCCCAGCATAATGGAAGTAAACAACTGAGCTGCCCATCAACTTGTTATTGTAGTACTCTACGTTAACTGGTTCATGAAAATGACTAAAAGTGACAGCAGCCAAAATAAAATTTTAAAAAAGATTACTGGTAGTTTAAATCTATGTTTGTATTCCACGTCCACCATGAATGTAGTTGCACCGCATCTTTTTCATATCGACTGAACAGACTTAATTACTGAAATTGAGATCCTTAAAAATTCCACAGCTACTTTCTAAGGAATGCTACTAGACAGATTTCTAACATACTGTACATGCTCTATTTAATCTCTAGTCTGACAGCTTGTCAAGACTAATCACATCCAGAATGACAAGGCACAAGAGGTCAGTGAACTGGTAGGGCTTCCAAGAAAGTACAAGGATAAATTATTTACAAAAGAGTAGAAAATTGAAATTAATTCCTAGGAAACAGAAGGTTGAGGATGGAAAAGGATTAGCCACCACCAGATGTAGGTCAATAGACTGATGGAACAGTGGAAATCTATTTTAACAAACCAGAATCACCAGAGTATGACATATTCAACAAACTGCAATTGTCAACATGATCATGTGATTAAGGATGGCATGGGTATGGAGAATTGGAAATGGGAACAAGACGTTGTGGCCTCATATGGCACATTTAGATTCCAGATTCAAATACAGGAGTGAAAGCATGTATCTCATGGAAAGACATGTAAGATTGCATGGTCATGGAGTAAATCTGATCAAGCCCAATGAAAAGAAAATTAGCAACTTCTAGAAGTTCAAGTGCACATTCTTCCTTGAATCCTGGAGGGCTACATCTACATATTCTGCATCCCTGAATGCAATTTTCTTTTTCTTTTTAATTCAAAAGGTTCTCTGCAACTTCATGGGGGTTGGAGGAGTGAATAGGCAATTCTACTATGTTTCTAGACATCCCCTGGCCTGTGTGAGGCCCAGAGAGGACATTTTTTCAAATCTAAAAACATCCTCTGCTCACTTGTGGTACTTAGAAAAGCCACATATGAACCTGAAACAGTGTGCAAAGGGTCAAAACATGGTGATATTGCCTAGGAGGTATTTTTAACTTTTTAAGTTAAAACCTTCAGGGGTTCAGGAGGACACAGGGGCTAGAGGGCCCTAGTGGTCACTTTGAACTACAGTTTGCTCAAGGTTAATGAATCAATGAATACAAATTTATGAATATTCTCTGATGAATCAACGAATTGATTCGTCAATTCATCTTTGCTTTAAAAGGTTATAAAACTGCCCCCAAGCACCTAGAGACACCAAATTTGCAGGGAAGCTTCCTCAGATGGTTTTCTACAAGTCCAGAATGTTTGGTGAATGTCACAAGGAGGACACCCCCAGGAAAGCTCCCCCCAGGTACTTAGAGAATCTGGAATCCCAACAAAGCTTCCTATGTTTTTCCCCAACATGCCTGCCAAGTTTGGTGAAGATTGGATATCGGACATCTGAGTTATTCACCCACAAATTGGGTCCCCCCAGGATAGTTTACCACGTGGCACAGAAGCCCATGGCATTGAGGGAGTTATATTTGGCCCTAGCAGAATGAGAGATCTTTGGCACTGAGGTAGCTTGGTTTGTCTCTGGCAGGCACACAGAGGCATGAGGCATTGAGTTTATCTTCAGCAACATCACATTTGCCAGTGAAGTAGAGTTTGCCCTCAGGAGGCAATGAGGTATTTGGCAGCAAAGTAGGCTTTTTGTCCCCATTGGGCACTGAGGCACATGGCAGCAAAGTAGACCATGGTGCTGCGGGTTAAACCGCTGAGCCGCTGGGCTTGTCGATTGTAAGGGTCGGCAGTTCGAATCTGTGTGACAGGGTGAGCTCCCGTTGCTTGTCCCAGCTTCTGCCAACCTACTGAGGCAGTAGAGACACACACAACACAACCACTCAGGAATTAAATTTTGGGGACTGAGGTAGTTGGTAGAAAAGTAGGCAGGAAAGCATGTATAGGCATCGGGCACTGAGGCAATTGGCAGCAAAGTAGGCAGGAAAGCATGTCTTAATATGCATCGGGCACCTACTTTGGCAGCAAAGTAGGCTTTGCCCATTGGGTGTGTAGTGGCAGAAATCTTCAGCATCGATGAGCAAAAGGGTGGCATTTGCCATCAAGGTGGCATTTGAAACACAAGCCTCCAAAAAGAACTAATTATTTATATTATTAAAATATGCTATTTTTGGCTGCCCGGACAGGTTTGGGTGGGGCTGCCCTGGCCATGTTGGCATTGGGGCACCTGGAAAGGGTAGGAGGCTAGAATCAGCAGGCAGGAATTCAGAATGAAGCCCGAGGAGGCTAGAATCATCAGGCAGGACTCAATGTAGCCCTTAGAGTACGCCCCTGCCACGTTGGCATCCCAGGTCGGGTTGGGTCGCAGTGCCGGAATCAACCAGCAGCTTTGAACCCAGACTAGGCCTTGGAAAGAACTTGGCCTGATGAGGCGACTGGACTCACCGGGCACAACTTGATGTAGCCCTTAGAGTATGCCCAGGCCATGTTGGCATCAGGGCGCCTGGACAGGTTTGGGTGGGGCCACCCTGGCCATGTTGGCATCGGGGTGCCTGGACAGGTTTCGGTGGGACCGCCCCAGCCATGTTGGCATCGGGGCGCCCAGGTCGGATTGGGTCGCTGCGCTGGAATCAGCAAGCAGCATTTGAGAATTAGCCCGAGGAAGCTGGAAGGGGCTGCCAGACTTGAGAACATGGCCCAAGGAGGCAACTGGAATCAACAGGAGCAGGACTTGGGGTCAAGGCGCCCCTGCCAAGTCAGTTCTGGAAAATACACTCTGCAAATACATATAAATACATATTTCTTGGATTTTTCATTTTTTCTCAGGCAGCAGAACAGAATAAATGAATCAGCGGATATTGATCCTGCAGATAGGGAGGGACAGAGAAGCGGGCACAGGCAGGCAGGCAGGCAGGCGGTGTGGTAAGGGAGAGACTGTCATTGGAACCCTACCTCTTTGGGTTCAGTGAGGGGAAGCCCAACAAGGGAAGGTTCATGTTGATGAACGACAGTCTCTCCACAGTAACGGAATCCAAACACGAACGTCATGGTCTGAGTATGTCTCCGAGATGAGAAAATACACGCTCGCTCTGGACGCTGGTGGGGGGGATGGAAAGGAGGTCCATGGCCACATTGGACAACTCCGGCCATATGACCACTTTCCTAACCCAGAAATGGAAAAGATCTGACTGGTGGGGCTGGAGGGGCTCAGCCAGATATTCCCACACCATTGTCTCTGCCGAATCCTCCTCAGCCGCCTGTCTTTCCTCTGTGGCAATTGCCCAGGTCACCACAGAGCTCCAGTAATGCCTGCCTGCAACCTCTTCACCAAAGCCCTAGTCCGTGGAAGGAGGGAGGATCCTGATGCTACAGCAGCTTCCAGGGACCGATTGAGGGCATGAATCAGGGGGATGACCTGCCCCCGGCTTACCGTATAACCACACAAGATATCAATGGTTTTCAGGAAGGGCTTGAGCACCTCCACCATCTTGGAGAGAGCCAGCCAATCCGTGGCACTGATGCCCACCTCTCTCCCCCCCGGACAGAATGGGCAAGGAGGACATGATGTCCTCCAAAATGGCGTAGGTGGAGTTCCACCTGCTGGACAGGTCTGTCAGGAGAACGTGGGTCTCCTGACCCAACTCCTCCTGCCTCTCACACAGCTGGCGGGCAGCTTTCAGGCTGCGGGAGAAGTGGCCCACCAGTTGGCGGCATTGCTCCAGGAGTACCCACGTCTTCCGGGTGCCTGCGTCCCACTCGGGCTTGATGTGGCTGCCCAGGCCAAGGGCATCGCACACCACAAGGTGTAATTTATGCACCACACATACTATGCCCTCAAATCCCACCGCGTTCAATGCCACCAACATGTTCCGCCCAGCATCCGTGACCATGTGGCCACGGATGACCTCCCCCTCCGGTGCCCACTCCTGCAGAGCGGACAGGAACTCATCGGCGATGTTCCTCCCCATCGCCTGAGCTTCCATGTGCCATGCCTGCAGCAGAACAGACCTGTAGCCTGGGGGCAGGACAAGGGTCTCCCCCTGCGGCCCTGTTGCCAATGTCCTGCCACTCCTCAGGTCCTCTGGCTGCCACCAGTGGGCTGTGAGCGAGAGGTAGCCGTGCTGACCTCCGCTCCACAGGTCCGCAGTGAAGTGCACCTTACACCCCTGTGCCCATGAAAGATGGTCACGGACCACCTCCCTCACAGAGTCATGGAGCGAGGGCAGCACTCTAGAACTGAGGGTTCTCCGTGAGGGGAGGTCATACCAAGGGGCAAAAAAATGCAGCAACCGGTGGAAGGCTGGGGCTTCCACGGTGGACAGTGGAAGTCCGAGCAGGGCAGTCGTCTTGACGATGAAACAAGTGGCCGCCTCCTGGCCCTTGCCCTTCGATCGCCGGCTGAGGGTCATTGCAGACCCAACGGGTTCCACTTCACGGAGTGTGGCCTGTCTCATGCTCCCGGCCCCAGAAACTCCTATGGCTGCCCTTTTGGAAGGAGGCACCTACTTCTAACTCCCCACATCTCCCCCTGGAGCTGCTCTCCTCCCTCCCCCAGACGGCACTGACAAAGTGCCTTCCACAGACAGGAGCCTTGGGTGGTGCCTCTCCAGATGTTGGCAGAGGGTGGTGGAGGACAGATGCCTGGGGGATGACCCCCTCCGGACCACGACAAGGCAGGCATTGCAGCGTGCCAGCCATGGGTCATTGTGGACTGCTGTGAAATGATCCCACATGGCCCCTCTGCCATGTTTGCCAAAACGATGACCCATTGCCTGCCCCGACTGTTGCTGGCCTGGGAAGAACGCCGTGTCCCAGTAGTGCTACTGGTCTGGGAGGAGGGAAGAGATGACTCTGGGGACAGGGGTGGGGGGATTGTGAAGCCTGTCCTGCCGTTACTGGTTCCGACTCAGACTGGTGATCTTTGGAAACTAGTAACTCCTCAGATTCCTCTAGGAAGAGGAGCGGCAGTTCTTGGGGCACCTCTGGAAGCTTTGCTTCCATGCCTGCTCTCAAGGCCACCGGAGAAGGAACGGTGGTGGCGGTGCCACTGCCTAGCCTACGTAGCTTCACAGGCATCTTCCTCTTCGATTCCCCATGGTGGAGACTTCCCTTCATTTTCTACTGCCCTTATACCTGCCTGCCAAACCAGCTAAACAAATAATAAAGTGATGGGGAAGGAAACTAATAGAGAGGGTCAGAGAGAGTGTAAATTTTATTTTTTAAATGATGGTGGCGACTGGGGAGTGGTGGACTAATTGTTTGTTTAACTAAAATGTGACCTGCCTAAACAACCCCCCCCCCAGTGTAATGAAATAAGAAGAATGATATTTGAACACAAGCCTCCAAAATTAACTAAGTTTTTAAAACTTAAAGCAAAGCCCTGCCAAGTCTCTGAGAGACACACACACACACAACACAGCACAACCAGTCAGGGAATTAAATGTTGTTGGGGAAAGGCACACAGTCACACACCAAATTCCCATCCACCCACTGTGGCTGAACACAAGCCTCCAAAAATAACTGTTAAGTTAACTTAAAGTCTCAGAGACACACACACAACCAGGAATTAAATCTTGTTGGGGAAAGGGATCCCACCCACCCACTGCGCCTGAAGAAGACACAACCACAAGCCTCCAAAAATAAAACTTTTAAACTTAAAGCCCTGCCAACTAAGTCTCAGAAGACACACACACACTCAGAATAAGAAGGAAATAAATTTTTGGGGAAGGGGTTCCACACAGTCACACAGCAAATTCCCCCCCCCCACACTGTGAACACAAGCCTCCAAAAAATAAGTAGCCTAAAGCTAACTGAAATGCTAGAAATCCCTCCCCAAATTCCCAGTAAAGTTGTACTAATAAAAGAAAAGAAAAACAAAAAGAAGTGTTTGCTTTGCTGCCACAGAAGTGAAACCACAGCCACAGCTAGCAAGTAGAGCAATATAGCACACAAGCCAACAGCAACTGTTCTCACTCTGGAGAGAATCAGAACAGAAGTGGGAAATGGCTGCAAGGGAAAAGCTTATAAAGCCTCTGTAAAAGTTACACCCCCACAGCCCTTTCAGCAGCGCTATTGGCTGCCTGACATGCCAATCCAGGATCTCCTGATCGGCCAGAGCTTCTGATTGGCACCATCCAGCAAGCTCAGAGATGGCATAGAGAGGCCCTAAAAAGGGTAATGAATATAGACGAATATAGACGAATTGACAGATCGACGAATAAAACCGGGAAAATATTCATCAAGCCGTATTCGTCGGGACTTAAAATTTGATGAATACGGATTGACAAATATATGACGAATCGGCTATATTCATCAAAAAAAACAATCTGTTTTTATATTCGTCCCCATCTCTATTCATGAATCTTACGAAACTATGGGATGTGTGGGCAATGTGCCGATTTTCTTTTCAATTTAACAAGGAGCAATACTTCCAATGAGAATGTGAAACAACCACAAAAATATTATGTCTTCAAAATCTGAAGTTTGTGATGATGTTAAATTGGGTTTTTCTGCATGTCTAGCAATTAATTAATAAAGCAATCAAGGGGAAGTTTAGATGCAGATACTGAATTGAATAATGCCTCAGATTAAAGGGTGATATATAGGACTTTCTTCCCACCTGGACAGCATGATATCATTAGGTTACAGCTATTTTGGTCTCAAATACAAATCAATGCCTGAAGATCCATATTTCTGAATCTCAGTTTGGATTTCACATCTAATCAAGTCAGATGGGTGTGATCCAGCCCACACTAAATCATGACATAATCAGCCAAATCAAGCTCTGAACTGAACTCAGGGCTGCTTTGCAGAGTCCCCTCGTTTACCTGTATTTCATGAAATTATTTTTGTTGGCTGCTGTACTATTGCAGTCAACGCAATCTCTTCCCCCTCTCACTCTTGTTTTTTATTTCATAAAATATTAAGGGCAATGTCATGATCATTGCACTTTAAAAAATACTGAACACAAGAGGGATGCTTTTAAGCTTTTCCCCCTGATTAGATTTAATTCTGGTGAAGCAAGTTTTGCTATCAGATACGATCTGTCTTTTGAAAGATATATCTCTGAAATGGAAAATGGAAAACCAAAGGTCTAGAACTTATCAAGTTCTGAATCAACTTGATAAAAATGGAATGGATTCCATGACAATCTCCCATAAGCCAGTGATGTTTCCATGCAGCACTGAAAGCATCAATGAGAAGAGAACAAAATCTCGTCTCATCTAGCAAACTATTAAGAAGTCAAACTATAAGGAAACAGGTTGCTGAGACACAGTGAGGAATGATCTAACATGGCAACAGGCCTAGAGCATGGATAAGCAAAGTATCAGGTCTTGGGGGCCAAACTCAGCCCCCAGCAAGGACTACACAACACCTGGAAAAGGGGGGGGTAAGTCTACAACATTTTAAAAAAATCAAACAGGAGGTGTGTGGATGGCCATGTCTGGTGGGTGGGTGTGTTGATTTGGGAAGGTGAAGTCTTCAGGAGAATCCCTAGAACCAGAAAAAGCACTTTTCCAAGGACATTTTGGATTTTAAAAAAAAAATCCCCCTTAGGGGGGGCTGGCTTCACTTGGTCTCAGGGGCTGCAAAACTAGCTCTGGGGACCAGATGCAGCCTGCAGGCTTCCTTGTGCTTGGCCTAGAAAGAAGACGTATTAAGCCTTCATGAATCACCACTTGGAAAATAATTTTACATTTCTTATGTGTGATACCACACTCAGTGTCATCATGAAGCTTACTGCTAAACTGAAAGGTGTGATCTGAATGTTTTAACTAAATATATAACAATAAACAGAGAATGGAAGATGCAGTCTTGGGAAGTCAGCCCACATTTAAGTCTCATCAGTTTCAACAGAACCACAGGTGCCACCTGAGAATGAGTATACACAGAAGTAAGTCTCAGTAAGTTCACTGGAACTGGTTGCAACAGTAAGATTGCAGTCCTGGTCGTGAGACTTACTGCTTACTAGACAACGCACAGCTCATGCATACTTTTCCAAGTCCCATTAGTTTAAGATGGATTTATGTGCACTTAACATCAGCTGAAACTTCAGCTAAAACAGATTACAGTTCCCTGTGTGAACAGAAACCCTTATGACATGAGCTTTCTGTTCACATGCAGCACTATAACCATACGTAGCAGAACACAATTACACCTTTGTTACTACCAACCAACAGGGGGAGGTTGGGAGTGAAGACAGGCTGGGCTCATAACTTTTATGCTTCTTCTTCTTCTCTTACCAGAGTTTTGGGCATCATTGTGATAAGTAGGTAGAGCTTAAAACCTGAGTATACATGTAGAGTTTATGGAAGTTACACATTTAGATAAGCACTCCCAGAGGTTGCCATGTTGGCTGAGAAGTTCTCAGAGATGTAAATTAGTTTTCTGAGGTCCGTGCATCTGTTTATTATTTGTCAACGCAGCAATGAGTGAAATTGTGATAGATGTTGCAGTCCACATTCCCATCCACAGCAGTGGACTAGAAGATATACTGTGTAGCTTTAATTGTTTGTGAGCCACCTTATGTTCCTTATGGTGATAATTTTATTATTATTGATGATGATGATGATGATGATGATGATGATAATAATAATAATAATAATAATAATAATAATAATAATAATAATAATAATAATTATTATTATTATTATTATTATTATTATTATTATTATTATTATTATTATTCTCACCATAAGGAATGTAAGGTGGCTCACAAACAATTAAAGCCACAAAGTATATCTTCTAGTCCACTGCTGTTATGTATATCAGTATATATAGCTGTTTCTTTTTCCCCCAGAAGAAAAATATCAAGAACCCCATGGGATTCTTTTAAAAAACAAGAAAAATACGCTAGCCAGTGAGTGAGCTTTCTCTGTGTATCTCAGAGAAGCTGAAGCTGGAAACTCAGAAAGAAATAAAGGGTCAGGTTTCACAAGATTGATTTCTGTTTTCCAGAGCAAAGATGTTACTGATTGCTACAAGGGTTATGATTATGTCGGTACAGCATTGGAAAACATTGGATATTTATGTTATATAGCTATCAGGAGAAATAAAGCTAAGCAGAAGATTAACATAAAAGCAAGTCGCTCAACATGTTTTCAAAGGAGGGGAGGCTGAAAACTCCACTTTATTTTTCTTATTTGTTTTTTTTTACCCTCTGGAAGTTTACTGAAAGTCTGATCTTATGACCTCCAGAACAGAGTATACATGGTCATATTGGGTGATAAAATGGTGTGTGACACACACATTATTGAATCAGCAGAAAAGTCAGTCAAGGCTGAAGGTCAAAAGCAAAGAGTGCCTCCAAGGAGCGCTGTCCTGCCACTCATAAAAAGCACGCAATCTGGTGTCATTAAGCACCAGTCAGATGCAAACACACTACTCCTACAGCTGGGCTTCTGCATTAAGATATTTAAGGTATTCCAAATCAAACTAAGATAATCTTATAGTATGGGTATTACGGCTTGCATTAGTGACATTGTGGAAAATCCTCCACATACGTTTGCTTATGAATAGGTTCCACAGGATCTTTTGTTTATGCAAAATGAGCCTCATGTGCCAGAGACAGAGGCCCAATCTACATATTACCTTCCATACATGGTTTAGGGATATGAAGAAATCTCACCAGTGTCTTCCTTTCAGTCTCAGAATAATCTGGCAGGACAGGCTGTTGTGAATTCTCCAACCCACATTCAAGACCTCACCACCACTGAGACCTTGCACATGAGGCCAAGATATCAATCACAGTATCATTTTTTTTGCCAATTTGTGCAATTTGTAAAAAAAAAAAAGGCAATCACATTGTTTGTAATTTGTGCAAAAAAAGTCTCCAAGCAAACCTAATATTTTCCCCTTTTGTGTATACATGTGCAACAAGCAAGTACAGATGGACAGTTGCCTGATCACAAAGATACAAACAATCCATTCAATGTTACTACTTTTTCAACTACATGCAAATAAGCAATAAATATTGCAACTTTAAATCTCCCTGGTAATATGGGTTCAAGCTACAGGAAGCCAGATGTAGGCTGAATATCAGGCAAAACTTCTTAACTGTTAGATCAGTACAACAAGGGAACCAACTACCTCAAGAAGTGGTGAGTGTTCCAACACTGGAGGCATTCAAGAGAAAATTGGATAACCATCTATCAGATCTCCTTTGATTTGGATTTCTGCATTGAGCAGGGAATTGGACTCGATGGCCTTTATAGACCCCTTCCAATTTTATGATTCTATCATCCAGATGCAATGATATCCAATAATTAAAGAATTATTCCTCCTGTCCCACAGCTCCCATGGCTCCGACACAATGAAAGGCATTACATGGAAAACCACAAGATAAAATTAGGTCATTTTTAATTTTGGAAATTACTCCTTTGTGTTGACACCATAACACTTCCACAGAAATAAATTAACAAAGTTTCAGACATTGTGTAATATTAGGTAAATGAAACCTCTAACTATTTGAGTTGTAAAACTGATATTCACAAATGGCCTATTCAGATACTACTTACTTACCTTGGTGAATTCAACAGGTGAAAAGATCATTCAGTGCTGCTGCATTCTGTGGAAATATGATATGGTTGAAGAGGATATGCCACTTTGAACTTAAGAATGGTATGATAAATTATTCTTTTCCTGGTATACAATGCTATTTTGGAGGGAACTCTCCATCAAACCTGGACAGGCACATGACTGTCTGAAATGTAAGCATACCAAACCATCTATTTACAGTTCACCACATTCCTAAAATTAATGGTACTGCCTAGAATCCCCACCCCGACCCCAAATCTTATCATTTGGTTTTCCCCATTCACTGTTTGCATTTTTTTAAAAATACTGATATGAAAACATACAAATACACATAAAAACCTGAAAACAAATCAGTTCAGGCCATCTACAAAGCAGCTTAGAGTGGGTTTGTTCAGATCTATAGAACCAATATGTGGATACACATCAGGCCAGGAGATAACTAGCACACATGGCCATGTAGTATTTTCAGGCCTGTATAGAGTACATTTTCTCCTTTTGCTACTATATTTGTTTTTTAAAATCATCTTCACATCAAGAAAAAATATTCCTGGGGTGATAAAAGCATCTGTTAGATTGGCCCTCTAACAAATGACCGCTCTTGTAAAGGTGCATTGTAGTGTTCTACATAATAATATACTATTTTCAGATGCTTCATAAAATCATGTTATATCGCTGCAGGAGAAAACTGCTTTGTACCAACATGTGGCACGTAAATCTCTTTAAAATGTTGTCTGTTTTTGAAGTACCTGCTTTAGAAAGATGAGGGAATTAACTTGCTTGCTCATATGTTCTTTTTAACCAGACTGCATTAAGATATTCATGTGCTCAATAAGCACACACATACATTTTCTTTATGCTTCTGTCTTTGTAGCAGTACTGGATTTTGATACATGGTTGAGAAAGACGTGTGGCCATGCTTCTTCAACTGTCACAGTTGGGGATGAACACTTCTAAGATGATGCTAGGTATGTGAATTGCATGGATTAGATCTTGGGCAATGTCATCTTGAACAAGGTGAAATAGCTGTTGAACAACAACTGGATCACAAGGCCTATGCCAGTATATACGCCAAGTGTAATTCTGGAGAGTGCTGCCCTGTCATAGGGCATGTCCACACTGCCACATAGATATGATATATAGATCACTGAGGGCATGTCTTGGATTGGAAAAAAACCCCATGTCCTCACGTGTTTATAGTTAGATTGAGCCATCCTTCCCCTTTAACAACTGTTGCGTACCTTTCTGGCTCAATGGTAGGGCATGCATTCTTTTTGGCATGCTCATTCAGCCAGTTTAGCACATCATGGCTGCAGATTCCGCTGAGGGAAAGATTCCAAGGGAGAGTAAGCCATTTGAGGTCTGCATAACAGGACCCCAAACCAGGAGTCTTCCAGAAGATCTGAGGCTTTTACAGGTGTTTACCCCTCTCCCCCACCAACATGCCTGCTTTGGCACTCTACCGCCTGTTGCCTCCCTCCCCCAATCCCTCACCTTGTGATGGGCAGGGTCTCTCAAGTGAGTATTTTTAGCGTTCACAAGAGCATTGACTCTGGGTGAGCTAATGTTCGATGGAAGTCTCCTCCAGCACATTGGGGTGTGTGTTGGTTTCTATGGCAATTCCCCACCAAGAACCAAACTTGCCCCCATTTTCCAACTCCCTAAGTTTCTCTACAACCTTCACTCAAATAAACAACCAGCCCCATATATCCTGTTAGTCTTGGATGAGCACCTGAGAAAGTGGGGGGAGAACAAGGGGAGGGAAGCAGGGAGGGGGAAGGGAGAAAACAGAACGGGACAGAGGGGGGGAGATGCTTAAAAAACCTATTTCACTTTCCCTGATCATCTGCAGAGCACTTAATTGTCAACTGACTGAGGCTACAATGGGTTGTTTTCTATTCCGGACAGGCCCTATATCTTCCAATGATAGGTACATTTCCACCCAACAGGAAGTCTTATTTGATGTCCATGAATTGTGCAATTCTGTCCACCTCATTATCTGGCTATCTTTGGGCAGGATATTTTTGGTTCAGTCCACCTACAATAAACATAGCCTAAGGAAAACACAACACAACATCAACTTACTAGACAGTGAATCTCCCAGCCTCTGACTCTATATCCAGATACCTAAACCACTGAGCAACCCAGCAGTTTACTAGACAGTGAAGCTCAGCACTATATTCAGATATAGCATGTGATACAAAAGTGCTTTGTTTGAAATCCATTGCTGGAGGAGAGTTTTATGGATATCCTGGATTGCTGGAAAACAAATGAATCCTAGATCAAATCAAGCCCGCTTTTCTCTGGAAGCAAAAATGAAAAAAAAAAAAACCAACAACAAAAAACTGAGGCTGTTGTACTTTCGGCACAGAAAGAGAAGACAAGACTCTCTGTAAAAGACTACTGGTAAGAAAAGTTGAAAGCAGTAGGGAAGATGAAGACCAAATATGAGATGGGTTGACTGCATAAGGAAGCCACAGTTTTGAGTTTGCAAGAGCTGAGGAGAGCTGTTTTGATAGGATATTTTGGAGGTCACTCATTCATAGGGGTGGCATAAGTTGGAGGCAAGCAACAACAAATCCTTGTTAGTTATACTAATTGTGCAGGAGACTACATTGAAATGGTTCCCACACAGAGTCCCTAGACCAAAGAAAACTAGACTATGATCCTTCCCCCAGCTACCTTTTCATATCATAATATTTTTTATCAGAGGGGGGGTTAATTATATGAACTTCTACTTGCAGTCTGATGTCATCTAGGAATGGTTCCCCAGTTTTTATTTTTCAGTGGTGACAGCAAGAAGTTTAAAATGCTTGGCTGATCCCAGCAGAAGGTCTCCAGTGATTCTCTCTTTAAATAACTGTATCCTTTCCATAAAAACATTGGAGGGCATTGTTAACCTGATCTGTGTCAGGTTCAGCTTAGAAAACTTTTTCATTATGTTGAGTGGTGACCCTCTCAAAATTAAAGCAAGAATATTTATTATTCTCCCTTATAAATAACAATTTCATTGAACATTCTTGGTTTGGTAGACTAGATGAAAAAAAGGATAAGTGAAACGGCAGCCATTATTTTATTACATGTTTTATTTGGGGGGCAATATTTTCACAATGTCGAATGTGGTATATTGGACAGAGTGACTACCTGGGACTCAGAAGTCCTGGGTTAACTCTGTGCTTGGCCATGGAAACTAACAGAGCAGGGAGAGGGGCTGATAAAACCACTCCTTAAATATCTCACTTACCCTGAAAACCCTATTAAGGTCACTACAGGCCAGTTCTGAGTTGAGGGCACATTGTGTGGCTATATTGTGTCATTTACTGTTGCTGTTTTTAAATTGTTTTATTGTGCAAAGTGAGGAAGGCATATAAACATTTTAACTCAATGAATGAATGAATGAACGAACGAACGAACGCAGAACTCAGTTGGATAACCCCGTCAGCTTTTATTTCACTCACCCGTCCCAATTTAACAGTGGAGGAAGAGGATCAAAATTTATCTGAAACAATTTCTTCTCCTCTGTGAATTTTGTGCTGTTTTCTAGAACAGTGCTTCTCAACCTTGGATAACCCAAGTGTTCTTGGACTGCAACGTCCAGAAACCCTGGCCAGTACAGCTGATGGTAAAGGCTTCTGGGAGTGGCAGTTCAAGAACAGCTGAGTTATCCAAGGTTTGGAACCACTGTTCTACAGCATTCACCTGGCTGCTTTGGTAACCCATTTCATTTTTGATCTCACCACAGCCATATTGTTGTTCAATGAGTCATGCAAATGGGGTATACATAAATGATGCTTAAAAGCCAGTCACTTTGCTTGGCTTTGACTGGAAAGGGAGCCATGGATCAGAATCGTATTGCTTACACATGCAAATGTAAGTGCAATAGCAAAAATCACTGTGGCAAATTGCTTTCAGTTAGCAGGGGTCCCCAACCCCAGCAGGACCGGGCTGCAGAGATAGATCTCCCGCCCCCCTGCATGCACAGACGCACACACGCATGCCCCATGCATGCCCCTCGCATGCATGCATGCACACATGCCCCCCACGCACTCACAGACGTACTCCCGCATGCATACATGCACGCACAGAACGCCCCCCCCCACACATGCTAAACTGGTCCGCAGTGCCAAAAAGGTTGGGGACCACTGAGTTAAGGAGTTGCCACTTGTTTTCCTCATCACACACCAGCTCACATGACAGGACTGTCACAAGAGACGCAAGCAAGCAATTCCTTAACTAGCAGTAATTTACAACTGTGATTTATGGTGTCAAACTTACACTAGTGCAAGCAAACAATAGGATTGTGGCCAAGCTGTGTTTTCAGAAGGAATTTTAAGAAACTAAATTTCGCAGTGGATTGCACCTAACGGGTGCATTTAATTTACACTTATCTAGAGGATCGATAATACATTAGAACTAGCAAATTAATGGAACATTATTAGAAAATGAAGAGGGCATCTTTTCAAATAAGCAATATGAAACCTTGTAGCAAACTAGCTACTTTTTGTCAGTGATTAATGAGTGAGCATACAACAGATAATGATTATCTGGACCTTTTCTGTTTTCATTCTGCCATTCTATTATGTGAACAGATTATTTCATGCTTTGATTAAAATGCCACATTGCTCACTAAATACAGGAATGTATGAAGTAGATGAGGCTCATAGATTCCTTACAGCAAACCTGGGTTACCACCAGTACTTGCCTCATCAATTTAGTTCATTTTATTCACAGACTTCTTTGGGAATAAGAATGTACAAAGCAGCCAGATGACTGGAAAATGATGTTGAGAATCCATGCTAATACGGTAGTACGTTTATATAGGGTTTATGATTACTGAGTCTCTGAAAAGTTTTATTATGTTGCATCAGATCAACATTGGACTAGACAGATGAACATTATTACTTTTTCCCAATGGTTGAATGCTACTGTCTTAATAATTATATTAAAAGAAAACAAAATACTTCCTTGTTAATTAGCCTCTTGTTCAGAAAGGGGTGAAACTGTTACCCTTCTACCTTTCATATGCTGATTATTATCCTGCAGTGCAATTCAGTATTTCTGAAGAGTGTGAAAGAGATTTGATTGATCCCTTCCCTTTCTTTGGCGTGCAGATTCAGTGTGAGAGGTCTACATATTAGTCTTTGCAATGGATGCCCATTTTTAAACAATTCCATAGGAAAGTGACTCCCGTGCACTCTGGTATATATTTATAAAATGATCTTAATTGCAATTTTTTAAACTGTCATGTTTGGGACACACACGCAGCAAAGGAAGTCAGGGAAGAAAGAGTAGAAAGAGGCCCTCACCTCAATCCAAATCTCCTGGGAATCATGGACAACACTAGGTAAAACTACTGTTCTACTGCACAAAGCTTCTAACTGGAGTCCTATATGGGAGCACTCATCTTCTATGAGCTGTTCCCAATGTAGTATCCTCCAGATGTCTTGGACTTCACCTCCTAGGTTCTACCACCTTTAGTCATGTTGGCTGGAGCTCACAGGTGTTGCAGCCTGAAACGTCTGGAGGGCAATGCACTAGGTTGTCCACCTGGGTGAACTGGAACACTGTATTAAAGTTTAGTCCCATTTGTCTTCATCTAATCATGCATTTCCATTGCCGTCGTGCCACAACAAGTCATGAGCAAGTATGTTTGCCATGAATTAGGCAAAGAGACTGACAGTTCAGACCTGACACACAGAGAGAAGGGCTAATTGCCTGAGCAGTGAGGAGATGCTCCATCTTATCATCATGTTGGAGTAAGAGTGAATTAGGGTTCTCTTTCTGAACTAAATGGCATTAGTCATGTCTAACAGGATACTGGGTGCCATAATGACACAGTGTCATAGGACCATATAATCTCCAGACATAGTTGTGCTGCAGCCCCACCACCCCCACTGCCAGACAGCAAAGCTAATGAGAGCTGCTGTTTGACAACATGCGAGGCAGGTGGGGGGATACATTCATCATCCTTGCAGTACATGACCTTTTGCTGGCTAAGGTTTACAAAGCGAAGACAGCCTTTCATGTGGAAACAAACAAACAAACAAACTCCACATTGAAATAGCAGCAGATGGAGAAAATGAGAAGGATTGTGGGGAGTATCGACACCTTCCTGGCAGGCATCCCATTCCAGATCAGACATCCTCACAATTTAGTGTAGGTAGAAAGAACAACATATGGTGTAGCATCAGCAAACTAACAAGTAAAACATGAATTCACAACATTTGAGGGGGGGAAAGATAAAGCTACCCTGTTTCCCTGAAAATAAGACCTAAACTGAAAATAAGCCCTTGTAGGATTTTTCAGGATGCTCGTAATATAAGCCCTACCCCAAAAATAAGCCCCAGTGAAGTGAAACCCCGCCCTCCACCATTGTGCAGCAACCAGAAGAAGATGACATGACTGTATTTGAATAAATGTAGATTGTTGTACATTAAAAAAAATAAAACATCCCCTGAAAATAAGCCCTAATGTGTTTTTTGGAGCAAAAATTAATATAAGACCCTGTCTTATTTTTGGGGAAACAGGGTATAATTATATCTTTGGAATACAGTCTAATGGTTTATAACATGGCAATGCATAATTCAGGAACATTTTCCAAAAGCAAGTTGATTAGTTGGGAATGATTTAATTATTTTTCTCTAAAAATGACTCGTTTTCTTTGAGAAAATGAGAATAGGTAGAGTGCAGCCTTTATGAATCTGTGCATTTCATTTACATGAAATAAAAAAATGTGAAGTAGAAATCTTAAGCTGCATACAGTTGACAAATGCTACCTTTTTGCTTTGGAAACCTCCATGAAAGCTAGAGTATTACGTCCGGTGGCTGAATTCAGAGGTAGCTTGTGGACTGCAATAGGTCTGTGTGTCTAACTCCAAATTCACGGGTGCCCCCTCACCCTCCTGGCTTTGGCTAAATTCCAACTTGGAAAAACTCTTGTTTGAGAGTGGGGTGAAAGGCAGAATATTCTGAACCTACCCAAGAAGTAGGGCAAACCTCTGAAAGTCTACTATTTATTATTAATTTATTATTTCAATTTAATATACCACTCCCGCTAGTGCTGTAGCACTACTCTGGGTAAAATACATAAATCCAACAATTAACATAGTAAAAACATAAACAATCTAATCACATAAAAACAGAAGGCGCCAGAGCATAAATAAAGCCACACGAAACAAAAAATAAAACCAAAATACAGATAATAAATGACTGGACGGAGGTATAAAATTGCCTCACTCAACTAGGGTCGGAGTGGAAGGCCTCCCTAAAGAGCCATGTCTTCAATTGCCTCTTAAATATTGCCAGGGAGGAGGTCAAGAGAAGCTCCTCTGGGAGCTGATTCCACAAGTATGGGGCCACCATGAAGAAGCCCTCACCTCTGTTATAAGATTTATGGGCCTCCATCAGGGTGGCTACCTGGAGAAGCCTCATCTGACATGACCTGGTGGGTCGGGCAGTTGACATTGGGGAAAGATGCTCTGATAAGTCTACTCAAAGAAAGCAAGAGTAAATTACTCCGCAGCATGCTAAAAGACCAAGCTTCTGCATGTTTTCTCAGAAGTATGGAAGAAAATCATGTCAGCTTATAAATAAGCAAGGCAAGCTTCTGCATGTCTTTTGAGAACTAAGCAGGATAGGCATCAGCCGGACAAACTTCAGTGATAAAGAAAAGAAGCTTCAGAAGAAAGCAGGACTGAATCACTTAACATTTCCCTTCCCTGGTCCCACTCTCTCTTCTTGACCTAAAAAAGCTCTTGTCCCCACTCAACAACTGAACAGAGATAGTGGCTATTCCATCCTAGAAGTGTTGGCATGCATTCATAAAGAAGCTTGTGGGTGTATAGAGAATGCCTGTGGGTCACATTTGGGCAATTGTTTGGCCTGGTTTCAGGGCTATAATTAGGGTGGAGCAACTAGGGCTTTGCTCTGGGACACCAAAATTTTGAGGGTACCAAAATCTAGAGTTAAATCTACTGGCGCGTGTTAGGAAAATAAACGTCAACAGCTGCTAGCCCTATTACTATCCTTTTTTTGAAAGCACAAACATTTTCTTTCTTGTGAGGTGATGACACATTTTCCTCCTCCTTACTCATGGGGGATTTGTGCTCATGCCTCAGGACAGAGTGGGTGGGAGATAGTACCACTTGCCCTGGATGCCAAAATTGCGAGTCCTGGTTCTGCCTGATTTCTACTCTCTTAGCTTTTGAAATAGAGTGTTGTGCCTTCATTTGCTGTTTCTGCACTATCATTTCCATTTGTATTTGTGTTAATTTACTTTAAATATGTCGCTAGCCTTCAAGGGCATGGTAAATAAATATCCTGGTGTCAGTAGGCTTCTTTTGACCTTTGTGAAGTTATTTTGATTTGAGCAATGTGTAAGTTGAACAAAGAGCTTTGCACAATTAAAAAAAATCTGCCTAATTTTCTTAGAGACTCTCCCAGTATTACCTTAGCTTATGGAATTGAAACAGAGAAATTACTTCTGGATTCACTCAGAAAATTTCTTGAGGATATTTGGGAGACATTTACAGTAGGGGTCATTGCTGTGCAAGGATTACCCAGCTTCCAGGAGCACAAACATGGCAGAAGCAGGGTTGTGGGGATTCTGATGTTTACTAGACCAATGTGTAAATGCTACTCTTCCCCCATGATTGGGTGGGGAATGCACTTTTACTCACCCACTCCATTTTAGAAAAAGGAAAGGGTTTTGTATTCTTTTTTGGGGAAATAAGAAAAATGTCCAATCAGGGCTAGCCACATGTCTCCCTCCTCCCTCCTCCACTGCTTTGACTGCCCTTGGGTAATGCTTCACATTTAAATGACAAGAGTGCCTTTGGAAGGGGGAATTATCTTTGGACTTTGGTCCAAGAACTGAATAACATCTAGGGCCTGGACACATTACGGTCCACCTAACAAGGCCCCCTAAACATATAATGAATGGGTTATGATGATGCAACAAATCCATAGTCTTGTTTCTCCTTAGGAGCCATGTTGTTTTCAGCCTTTTACAGACTGACAGTGGGAGTATATTCCACTACGTATCTAAAGAACAGGTTGCCCACACTAGTTTCATGTTACCCTTGTTACTGCCATTTGTCTAACGTTAATAAAGTTGTGTCCATTTATACCTGTATATTATCTTCTGGTTTCAGTGCAGATTGGGACAAAGGGCCATGTTGCAAGAGCTTCCACACTACAAAAATAAAATCAAAGAGCACCTCCCTTACCTATCTCATGCTTTGGATCAGTTCTATTACCAAGCCATGCATTGCATGCTCTTTTGCAGAGAATTTATCATCCCTGACATTTTCACAAATATTTCATAATTTCTGAGCGTATATTTTTTCCCCTGATGTGGCATATTTTTCTCAGTGCTGTACAGCATTGTGGTGTTCATGCAGAACCTTAATGCTGCAGAACAGCTCTTTCATTTTCATACTTTCAAACTCAACCTGTGTGTGACTATCACAAGACTTGGCAAAATGGCAGGAAATGTTTGCTGAGAATGACTGCAAATATCAGAAGGTAGATGGTTTGCCATGAAGAGGTCAAAATATTGAGAATATGGGTTTTACACATATAAAATGAAAATAAGGTACTCATTAGTGCTTGAAAACCAGATTGCTTTGCATGATGCAGATATATTTTGTACCTTATTATGGAAATATTCATCTTTCTGGGTTCAGATACTAATTGTGAATTTAATTTCTCAGTACAGTGGTGCCTCTCAAGACGAACACCTCGCGCCACGAAAAACTCGCAAAACGAAAGCGTTTGCGATCGTGTTGCTGACTCGCAAGACGGCTTCTTCTATGGCCGTGCTTCACAAGACTTTTTTTCCCCCCGCGACCGATGCCTCGCAAGACGAATTTAATTCATTCATCTTGCGAGGTTTCCCATAGGAATGCATTGCAATGCATTCCTATGGGAAACTGCTTTTCGCAAGACGATTTTTTCGCAAGACAGCGCTACTCACGGAACGAATTACATTCGTCTTGCGAGGCACCACTGTAGTTCCTTATTTTTTTAAGATATATATTTTTCATGCATTATATGCAAAAAAGAAAAATATTCCTCATCACAATTTTAAACATAACTCCATTATTCAGGATCTACTTTCTCTTCCTTTTAATGACCTATTGATATCTACAGGAGATGGAATTCAGTGACAATGGCCTCTTCATTAAGGCACAAAGCTGCCTGGGCGGGGCTTCTTTGCCTGCCCACTGGAGGAGACGAACACAGGGAGCTTCATCACATCGGACGAGCAGGCAGGGCAGAAGAGAGCCTTTAGACTGGCCCTAGTCTGCTGCATCATCCCCCCTGCATTCTCCAGTGGCCCACCCACCCACCGAGTAATAAGAGTGAGATTACCTGGTCGCTTCGGGGCCAGATGGGAATTTATGACCTACACTGAATTGGCCAAAAGGTGCAGGTGAGTTTTCGCCCATCCCATTCTTATTGCCAGGTGCGTGTTAGGGCTCATAGGTTAGGTAACCATATGGTGACGACTGTGGGTAGTGCAAAAAGGTTGAGTTCAGGTGAGTTACGGGGGGGGGGGCACCCAGAGGGTGCAAGGCACCCCTCCCCTCAGAATTACATTAATAGAGGTGTAGAGGAGGGGAGGGGAAACAGGGCGACTCCAAGGGATGCTTGGCACTTAGGGTCTCGAGGCTTGGGTGGTGGGCGGCCTCAGGCTACTCCTGCATGGGGACTGAAAGCATGCTGTACAGCAGAACAGCATGCTTTTGGAACAGGAACTCCTTGGGTAGAGGTCTGGAGCAGAATGTTGGGAACAGGTCCAGTTCCAGACCTGTTTGCACTACGATAGGTCTCTTTGTGAAAGGGGAAGTTTGAGTTTGAAGAGTTAACAAAGTTGTGGCCCTACTTTAAACCCATTATGCTGTGTCTCGTCTCATTATTCCAAGCTGGGCGAGCAATTGAAAACTATGACTTTTGCTGCATTTGATTGCATGTTATTATCTGATGTCTATGTCTGTGGGTGGGAGAAAAAAAGAACAAGCTTGAAAAGGCCTTTTCCCCCATGTGAAAGATCTCATTTTTCTGTCAGTCATAAGGAAGTATTATTTAGAGCCTCTGTTGCAACAGTAGTGGTAGAAAATGGTTGATCTGTCACCTGTGAGATTGGACCTTTGCTTAAAAGGTACAGGCTAAAAAAGAAACCACATCTTTATTGTGATTTTCTTGTAAACCAGACAAAGAGGATTCTGAGGTGATACCTTTCTGCTGTGATCTTACATAGGGGCTATCATTCCAAAGAGTACTCAGGAATTAAGGAACAGGTTATTGAACTAAGAATCTGTCACAGGTTTGAAACTAGAGAATGATTAACCGTACACAACTTCGGAGCCATCTACATTCAGGTACTCTGTTCCTCTCTTAATCTAACGCAATGAACAATGGTTGACACTCTCCATATGTGGCTTCTTCCAGCAGCTGAAAACCCTTTTCATTCTGAAGAGCATTTGTGAATGCTAGCCAATTATATCTGCCCATTTTTAGGATTATCTTTAAATATGCTCAGAGTTTGGAAGTAACTAGTTAATCTCTTTACATGATGGCCCAGACATCTGGTAGCTGTATTAATCAATCCGACAATGAATCATTGTGTGAGCGACATTGGAGTAATTGTTTGTGTAAATGGGTCCTGCCTGTTATTAGTCAGAGCAGTTGCCAGTTATCAATTAATCACTCATATAAACTCAGCAATTAAAACTATAGCTTCCATGATTGCAATGTGTGGAAAACAAGCTAATGTAGGCAAAAGATATACTGCCTAAGCTATCCCAGAGTAAATAAATACTATTGTTTGAGCAAATAGTAGTATAGTATGTGAAGAAGTCCTAATTACTCCCTGAAATCATCTGAGTGGTTGCCTGGAATGAAAACAGGTTTTTATTGTGTGTAAGGCTGTTTCTTAATTTATTTACAACAGTGCTCTGATTTCTTAAATTTAACATAAATTTAACTCTTCTAAGCACATTGTGAAGCCAATACTGAGGCTGCATCGATTTTAATCTCCTGCTAGTTTTGATTGCCTCTCCTCACCCCCATCCACATATTCACCAGGTTATATCAGAAGGCATGGGGTCTGGAGGTTGTTCCCTGCCCCTTTCTTCCAAGCGGTGGCCTTGGACTTTATGGGTTGCACTGACTGGGTGGTCTTTCTGCGCCGTAGCTCTAACAATTGACATTTTGTTCAGTGTCAACTGTTTTGTGCCGTTGCTCAAAATCTATGTGTCCATTAACTGCTTTGAAAATGGTTCCTCTAAGATACTCTTTTCTGCCTATCAGAAACTTTCCATATGCCTATGGAAAACTCATTTGCAGCGCAACTTAGTACAGTGGTGCCTCGCTAGACGATGTTAATCCGTTCCGCGAAGATCGCTGTCTAGCGAAAACATCATCTAGCGAAGCACGTTTTCCCATTGGAATGCATTGAAATCTCTTCAATGCGTTCCAAGGGAAAACGCAGTCGTCTAGCGAAAATCTCCCATAGGGAAACATCGTCTAGCGAGTGCGGGTCCCCATCGGAATGCACTGACAGCTGCACTGACAGCTTTTCACCACTAGTCGGCGCATTCCTATGGGGAAACCTCATCGTCTAGCGAAAATCGCCATAGGGAAACATTGTTTTGCGAAGCGCAGTAGCGATCGCAAAAAGGCATCGTCTAGCGATTTCCTCGTCCTGCGAGGCAATCGTCTAGCGAGGCACCACTGTACCTGTGCACCCAGAGGATTGAATGGAACTTATTCTGAGATACACTCTAGGGCTGTAATGCAGGACAATAATTAGGAGTGTTATCTATCTTTATGTGTGTACAGTTACTCCAAATTAGTCAGGAAACTGTGCTAGTTTCTCTCAGGAGGATCCTAAGGCGTACCAAAGGGCTCAGCTAACATATTTGTGTATATGTATATGGATCTTCTATAAGAACAGATCCCTGGATCTCCTTAGATATTGTGAATATGAAAACTTTTTCCAAGGATCTAACCATTTATCTGGATCCATGGGGAGATATAGGAAAAAGAAAATGGTGTTTAATATGTATGTGAAGTGCACTGGCAAGGGAATATACTGTGTGAGGCATGCTAGGAACTCTTATCCAATTTGTAGGCCAGTTGAGGGCTTCCAAATATACCCCAATTCTTTCTGGAGTGATTTGTGCCCACCCAATTTGATCTGTTCTCTGGATCCAAATCAATGTGTACATTTGCATCGGAAAGCCAACAGTGGCAATATTTTTGTTAAAATGTATATGAAATCTGAAGACATTGTAGCCTCTCAAAATGGGAGTAAATGCACCAAATTTCAGACAGATAGCTGTAGGGGCTTGCATCTTTACAATGTGCATGGGGGGGGGGAGCTTAGTAGGTTGAGCCCATTTGATCCCCTGCCCAGTTATGTTCCTGACAGAAATCATTCTGTGAATTCTGCTCTGATTCAGACCTCTTATACATAGACCTGAATCAGGCCAATTCTGGTAGCTATTTCTGATGTGTCGAAATCCCATGCAAAGCCTCTTTATAGTGACTCTCCAGAATGAAGTAGGATTAGATTTCTGCAGTCCATATACAACTATTAGTATATAGCAACATCAAATTTATACTTCTCTTGACTCAAAATCCTACAACTCTGTTTTAATGCTTCCTTAAGTGTAAAAAGCACCTATACAATCAGTACACTCCTCTCTTCCAGAGAGGAAATAATCTACTCTAAATACGCTGGGGATGACCTGGATAACCACTGAGGGTCAAGGGATGTGCCACTCCATTTTAGCTTCTCCTTTTACTGATTCAGCTTTTCCTTCTTTTTTCAAAACCAGAAGTGACTAAAAATTCACTGACAGTTTTGGGAAAAATATCTTTGAGGCATAGAACAGGTATGGAGGGGAAGGAAAGATAAAACCTTTCAATAGCCAGTTGTGTATCAGGACTATGGTTGGCTATTTTTAGCCTTTTTTTTTTTTTTTTTTTTTTGGTGGGAGAACAGCACTAGGAGTCTTGGGGCTCACATGCTGGCTGCACAGTCTCTACCCCTGGACCAATTAAGTAGCAATTCTCAAAAACATAAATGGTGTGCCATTATGCCTAAAATGTGGTTAATGCTAATATTTTATTGAAACAAGCCAGGATCATTTACCAGAATCCAAATTTGTTAACCATAATTTGTTCAGGTCTCCCTATTTCAAGGAATTACAATTAAGAATTTAATTGTATCTCTTTTAATTGATCTCTTCCATGCAGCTGAAGAGATCTATTCACTACAGGAAGAAATGAAGATTCTGCAATTTATTCTGCCTCAGCTAAAAGCTGTTACCTATAGGGATCTGGCTGTGGAGCCAGAGGTTGGCAATTTGATTCCCCACTGTGCCTCCTAGGAGAGGAGCCAGCCTGTGTGGCCTTGGGGAAGCTGCACAGTCCCAGGGCACCCCTGAAAGAAGGGAATGGAAAACCACCATCTCTATCTGGAAAATCCTGGAAAGGGTTGCCATAAGTTAGAGTTGACTTGATGACTTGTGGTTATTATTATTATCTGGAAAGACAGGTAGTACAGACTATATTGCCTTTTGGATAAACATCTTCAAACTTATGTATAATTGAAAATGAACATAATTAAATTAATAATATAAGACAATTTTCTAAGCACACATCATCTGTATTGTATTCCATCCTCCTGATCTGCGTAAATTTTAACGGACATAAGAGAGGAAGGGAGCTCAAAGCCCCAGGGTGGCCAACTGGGGCCAAAGCAAACAGATTAGCATAAATCTCCAACTTTTACGAGTCCTTGGACACTTTTAGAAACTTGTCAGAGGCAGATTACTAAAATTGCTGGCATTGGTAGACATAGGCTAGTCACAAAAGCCAACATCCTGTGGTGTGGCCATGCTATCTCGGATAATGTTGTGATCATGGATAAACTGGTGTGCCTCAACATATCCTTATACCTTCAGTGCCTAGAATCACTGCTCAAGCACCCCACCCCACTGTGTCCTAAGATTACCGCCCAGATACACATGCATGCCTTTTCTCTCATGATCACCCACCTCAGAATTCTCTCCATCCTTTTCCATCTTTATTGTCAAACTTAAATTTCTTATGAAAGCACACATGGTGATGTTTAAAGCATTCACACATAGAATACAGTAGGACTCCCATATCCACTGGGGATTCGTTCCAAGCCCCACCAAAGATACAGAAAACCATGGATAATAGCGAACACTATGTATATATAGTATATATAGCATGATAAAAGGAAAAAATGCCATTCTGTGTATTCTTCGTTAACAAATATTCATAGACTCTGGCTCCTTCTAGTGTCCAGTTCTGGTAATACATGTGAAAATAGTTTTTTTCTGGATTTTAAAAATATTTTAAATATTTTCAGACCACAGATAAGTGAAACCACGGATACTGATCCCACGGATATGGGGGTATTACTGTAATGAGAAATTTGATCTCTTCTCAGATTTGAAGCAAGTCTTTAAATTTGTTATGGACTATCTTTTTCACGTCCATGTATTTTAAAACACTCTTAAAAAGGAAAATGCACATTCAGTTAGTTTGTTTTATATGGTTCATGTGCTAGCTTTTAAATCACTATGTGTGAGGAAAGACAGATAACTAGAAATAGAGATAAATAGATATATGTCAGTGAACTGTATTCTTATGGGTCTGTCTGGATAAAACTGACATTCCAGCCAAAATACTGTTGCTTAGTGTAGTAAACTGCACTAGACTAGGCCCACTGAATCCATGGGGATTTAGTGAGTCAATTACTTCATAAGTTCCATTGATTCAAGTGGACCTACTCTAACTGTGACTTACTATGCTAAAGTAAGAGTTTTAGAAGAGGTAACCATGTTAATCTGTGCTAGCATATCAGGCAAAAACAAAGTAAAAATAAAAAAATAGACAAAGACTGATTAATGGACTTACTTTAATGCAATTTACTATGCTAAGCAACAGGATTTTGACCATTAGAAGACAGTAATTTGCTGTGTAGTGAAGAAAATAAATACTGATTAAATGAATTACTTTTATTAGTGTTTATTAATTCAAGGTATTTTGGAGACCTATTTCCTACATGAACATACCATGCAGAGAAAGCAAACCTATGAGACAATAGAAAGCATGTGGGAGCAGCATATATGGGAAGGGAAGAATTTTTAATACAATTGTTTCTTGTGTTTTCAATGTAGTCTAATTAATCCAGATGTTTTAAACAGTTCTAATATTATGACTGAAATCATGCTGAAGTTGACATAACTCTATTTTGACTTTATATCTATTTTGACTTGATATCTACCCTTCCTTTCTTACCATGAATGGGACTCAAAGAAGTTAGCAATAAAATGAAGAAAACAAGTTGAAAGCAGAGAACAGATTAATTAAGGCATTAAAAAAATTAAAAACCAAGTGAAATCAATCAATTAAAAAACTCAGAGCTTGATTATGCCAAAAACACACATCACAAACATATATCATTCTTTGATTTTGTAAAAACATAATGAGTTGTTCTAAAACTTTGATTACAAGTGTAGATGTCAATAGAGTCAGACTAACTTTTAACAGAGCGTGAAATGAATTATCATATTAACAACCGCACATCTGCAAGACTGCGTAGACTTTTCCTCTTTTCCCTCTCCAAAGCTTACTTTCTGACATGACTTTGGAAAAGAGTGCTTTCTAATTATCGAAATCAAATAAAGAAAACTCTCTTGTGCTTCTATCTAGTTGATTGAATTTGCATTGCATAAGCCAATCTCCAGCTATAAAGGAAACTGTCCATCTTTTGCAGTTTTGAGACCTGAGCTTCTTTATTAAAGGATGAATTCTCCTGTTGGTTGCTATGATGCATTATATTGAACTTTTGGCCCTATTTACATAAGTCGGAATCATAAGGAAGAGACATTACAAGAAGGTGAACCCTCAATTGTATTAATTGCACAAAGCAATAATGTGTTATCTGGCATTTATTTGCACAAGATGCATGGGCATACATACAGTGCCCTGCATCAATGAGCGTGAGCAATGAAAATGTCTTTTTTCATGTCTGAAGACTGTTGTGAAGAGAGGGGAAAATGAATACACAACTCCCAATAAATTTTTGGGAACTAGTAGCTTCTGTTAATCTCTCTCTCCCCCCCCCCCAGTGTGATCCTTTTGTTGTTGTTGTTTAGTCATTAAGTCGTGTCTGACTCTTCGTGACCCCATGGACCAGAGCATGCCAGGCCCTCCTGTCTTCCACTGCCTCCCAGAGTTTGGTCAAATTCATCTTGGTAGCTTCGATGACACTGTCCATCCATCTCATCCTCTGTCGTCCCCTTCTCCTCTTGCCTTCACACTTTCCCAACATCAGGGGCTTTTCCAGGGAGATTTCTCATGAGATGGCCAAAGTATTGAAGCCTCAGCTTCAGGATCTGTCCTTCCAGTGAGCACTCAGGGTTGATTTCCTTCAAAATGGATAGGTTTGTGCTCCTTGCAGTCCAGGGGACTCTCAAGAGTCTCCTCCAGCACCACAATTCAAAAGCATCAATTCTTCGGCGGTCAGCCTTCTTTATGGTCCTCGCTACTGGAAAAACCATAGCTTTGACTCTGGCTTTCTCCATAATCCAGCGCATGTTAGCAATTTGGTCTCTAGTTCCTCTGCCCCTTCGAAATCCAGCTTGTACTTCTGGGAGTTCTCGGTCCACATGCTGCTGAAGCCTGCCTTGTAGGATTTTGAGCATAACCTTGCTAGCATGTGAAATGAGTACAATTGTACGGTAGTTGGAGCATTCTTTGGCACTGCCCTTCTTTGGAATTGGGATGTAGACTGATCTTTTCCAATCCTCTGGCCACTGCTGAGTTTTCCAAACTCGCTGGCATATTGAGTGTAGCACCTTAACAGCGTCATCTTTTAAGATTTTAAATAGTTCAACTGGAATGCCATCACCTCCACTGGCCTTGTTGTTAGCCATGCTTTCTAAGGCCCACTTGACTTCACTCTCCAGGATGTCTGGCTCAAGGTCAGCAACCACACTATCTGGGTTGTCCGGGACATCCAGATCTTTCTGGTATAATTCCTCTGTGTATTCTTGCCACCTCTTCTTGATGTCTTCTGCTTCTGTTAGGTCCCTACCATTTTTGTCCTTTATCATGTCCATCTTTGCGCAAAAGGTTCCTTTAATATCTCCAATTTTCTTGAACAGGTCTCTGGTTTTTCCCTTTCTATTATTTTCCTCTATTTCTTTGCACTGTTCATTTAAGAAGGCCCTCTTGTCTCTCCTTGCTATTCTTTGGAAGTCAGCATTCAATTTTCTGTAACTTTCCCTATCTTCCTTGCATTTTGTTTCCCTTTTCTTCTCTGCTATTTGTAAGGCCTCGTTGGACAGCCACTTTGCTTTCTTGCATTTCCTTTTCTTTGGGATGGTTTTTGTTGCTGCCTCCTGTACAATGTTATGGGCCTCTAGCCATAGTTCTTCAGGCACTCTGTCCACCAAATCGAGTTCCTTAAATCTGTTCTTCACTTCCACTGTGTATTCTTAAGGGATTTGGTTTAGATTATACCTGACTAGCCCAGTGGTTTTTTTCCTACTTTCTTCAGTTTAAGCTTGAGTTTTGCTATAAGAAGCTGATGAACAATCAGCTCCAGGTCTTGTTTTTGCTGACTGTATAGAGCTTCTCCATCTTTGGCTGCAGAGAACATAATCAATCTGATTTCGGTATTGCCCATCTGGTGATGTCCATGTGTAGAGTCGCCTCTTGTGTTGTTGGAAAAGAGTGTTTGTGATGACCAGCTTGTTCTCTTGACAAAACTCTATTAGCCTTTGCCCTGCTTCGTTTTGAACTCTAAGGCCAAACTTACCTGTTGTTCCTTTTATCTCTTGACTCCCTACTTTAGCATTCCAGTCCCCTATAATGAGAAGAACATCTTTCTTTGGTGTCAGTTCTAGAAGGTGTTGTAAGTCTTCATAGAATTGGTCAATTTCAGCCTCTTCAGCATCGGTGGTTGGTGCATAAACTTGGATTACTGTAATGTTGAAAGGTCTGCCTTGGATTCATATTGAAATCATTCTATCATTTTTGAGATTGTATCCCAGTACAGCTTTTCCCACTCTTTTGTTGACTGTCAGGGCTACTCCATTTCTTCTATGGGATTCTTGCCCACAATAGTAGATATGATAATCGTCTGAATTGAATTTGCCAGTTCCCGTCTATTTTAGTTCACTGACGCCCAGGATGTCAATGTTGATTCTTGCCATCTCCTGTTTGACCACATCCAGCTTACCAAGGTTTATAGATCTTACATTCCAGGTTCCTATGCAGTATTTTTCTTTGCAGCATCGGACTTTCCTTTCACTTCCAGGCGCATCCGCAGCTGAGCGTCCTTTCGGCTTTGGCTCAATCACTTCATTAGCTCTGGAGCTACTTGTACTTGTCCTCCGCTCTTCCTCAGTAGCATGTTAGACGCCTTCTGACCTGAGGGGCTCATCTTCCAGCGTCATATCTTTTAGCCTTTTGTTTCTGTCCATGGAGTTTTCTTGGCAAAGATACTGGAGTGGCTTGGCAGTTCCTGCTCCAGGTGGATCGTGTTTAGTCAGAACTTTCCACTATGACCTGTCCGTCTTGGGTGTCCCTGCACGGCATAGCCCGTAGCTTCTCTGAATTACTCAAGCCCCTTTGCCACGACAAGGCAGCAATCCATGAAGGGGTGTGATCCTTTACTAAGAGACAAATATAACTATGAATGATGGCTACTTTTGCAAAACATTGAATTTTTGGATTTTAGAAGGATCTATCCTGCCAAAGTTGGTCTACGCAGCTGTGTTTGTACTACATTTGGGGAATCTGTGCACAGCGTAATTGCTGGAAAGTACAGCAAGCATCTGTCACAGATGGTCTACTGATAGAAGAAAGACTGACATAAGCAGTAGATTCTTATACAGAATAATTTGCAGTCTAATTTTACTGTTTGGGGAAAAGGAACAAAATGCCATGCTCCCTCATCTTTAATTAGGGGCAGCACTGCTTAATTTGAATATGGAAAGTTCTGTGGCTGTCTTATTAAACATGTGCTGGAATATGTGTAGGAAGTCCTTGAGGATTGTTGTACAACTTGTATGGGAGAAGTCAACCAAAGATCAGATAGATGGAATGAAGGAGATGACTGACTGGACGAAGGAACATAATTTGTGCAATGAGCAAAGGGAATTCCAATGAGCAGTTTTCTGTGAATTCAGCACCATTGCCTCAAAACTGGAAGAGATGGTTAAAATAAGAAGAGATACTATAAAATGGTGAGCAGAAGGGGGCATGCACCTACGTAGAGAACCAGAGGTTTAGGTTGTGAGATAGGATTGTTCTACCTAATGCACCCCTTGAGAAAATGATTCTGATGGTGGAATCTCATCTTTGGTATGTGGATTATTTTGTGGCATTTTGTTGCTTCGATCATTGATAAGCTTTGTCTGTGCTTAGCTCAGAAACTATCAAGATTCCCAAGTGCCCTGTTCAGTAAGAAGGCACTAAGGTTTTCTGGTTGGTACTTATTACTGTGGGATTTGCTCTTTGATACTCACTGTGGTGCAATGGATAGTGTAATAGACTAGGACTTGTGAAGCCTGGGTTTGAATCCTCACTCAGCCATGGATATTCACTGGTGATGTGGAACTAGTAAAACCAGATACCTTATCTCATTTACCTTGAAAGCCCTATAAGAGTTATTATAAATCAGTTCTGACTTGATGGCATAGAACAACATTTATCCATTGAAGACTGATGACAGCCCAAGTTTTGATAACTTTGCAGTACTGGCCATTTGTTCTGACTTTGGGAGGCAGGATAGAAGCAGACAATGGCTGAGATTTTAAGATTTTTACTCAGATTTTAAAGAATTGGAGTTCAATCTTTTTAAAGGGCTGTTTTAACTTGACATGGGGATAGGATGAATCTGAAGTCAGATTTTTAAAAATTCAAAACTGAAGTATCAGATATTAAGGTGTGGTTTTTTTTAGTTCATACTGTTCTTTCACACACATATCTGCATACAATGGGTTTGTTTGGTTTAGTGAAAACTTACTTTTCATTTAGCCTAATACCTGACTCTTCCTTTTTAAAACGTCTTTTGAAGTCCAACCTATTCTTTCGAAATAACTCATTTTGACAGGCAAGTTATGTATAATTATTTTTGTACTGCCATCAATCACTATCGGAATGGCAGCAATGTAGTTTTTGTGTCTGGAATGATATGCAGATTTGAAGGGAATTTGAGTTACAATGATTAAGGGCTGTGCTTCCTTCATTTCCAAGTTAATGTTCAAGCTCACAGAGTCTTCAAAGGAAAATAGAATAGATCTAAATGAGGCATAAAGCTGCTGGACCAGTATGTAGTGAGATGAAGACATAGTGCCAGTGTCTTGTTTATGGTTGTGACAGGCTGCCATGACATGGTGAAACAACGTGTCCAGAATTCTCCAGCCACTGCAAGAATTCTTACCTTGCACACAGTAATAGCAAGCAATTTCCCCTTTATGGCTCATGCAATTTGTACAAAATGACTCCAGTGTCTTTTCCTTTTCTGAAGCAAAGGGCACGGACACAGAGAGAACAAAAGGGCAGCCATTTGCTTGAAAATATATATACATACAAAAAATTCACAGAAATGTGCCAATACTCACTGTAAAAAAAACTAAAACTCACCATTTTGCAGAAAAGTTTAAAAACGCACCTGCTTCAATTCTTAAGGCAAATTAGGGGATGGTTTTTGCCTATCCCTATTCTTATGGCTCTTAGGGATGCCCATATTGCTTTTTCTGGGACAGAAAGAGGAGCATGGAAAAGTGGGTTGTTTTTTTAAAGGTCCCAGAACACTGCAGCCACCTTGGCTACTGGCCAAGCAGGTTGTAGGATTTAGAAAACTGTAATCCAGAAAAGTAATAGAAATCCTGATGAATATATCTTCCTGAGTTTGCAGCTCACCTATTATCAAAGTTCCTCAATTCTCCTCTAGAATAAATGGGAGTTTTGAGGATTCAGAAGTCATGTTTAGTGTTTATGAATTAGCACACTGTGGGAGATACTAAAGTTCATGCTAAAGCAAAGCAGTATCAGAATAACATGAAGAGTTTTGTTCTTTGGTTCAGAATTGTAGAACAGTTTTGGACCAAACTATTTGAAGGATTACCTGTATTTGTAAAAAAAAGCTGCCCAGATGTACAAAGCCCTTAACAATTTGGGGGTTCGTTACCTGTTGGAACATCTCCCCCTAAGAATGTCTGTTTGTCTCACCTGGTCTTCTCAAGCCTTGTTCTCAAGGGTGGCCATGTCTAGAGAGGCTCAGAAGGTTGCTACCAGAAATCTAGCCTTCCGAGCTGTGGTGACATCTTTGTGGAACAGGATACTACGGGAGGTGGTTCAGGCCGTTCCTTGATTGTGTTCAAAAGCATGCTGAAGACAGGGCTGTACAAAGAAGCATTCAGAGACATCCTTCCCTGAGGTTACAGATGGATTTGGATTTACTCCATCCTTACAGCCAATGTTAGTGCATAGGGGTATCTCTTACATTTTTCATTTTTCAATTTTTAATTGGATTGTTTATTTTGTTACTGCAGTATTTGGGATCGGGTGGGTATGGAGTGGGTTATGGTTATTGTTAATCACTCTGAGTAGTGCATTTCACTAAATTGGGTGGCATACAAAAGAAAGAAAGAAAGAAAGAAAGAAAGAAAGAAAGAAAGAAAGAAAGAAAGAAAGAAAGAAAGAAAGAAAGAAAGAAAGAAAGAAAGAAAGAAAGATGGTTGTTGTAGGTTTTTAAGGGCTGTTTGGCCCTGTTCTGGAAGTTTTTTTTCCTAACGTTTCGCCAGTCTCTGTGGCCGGCATCTTCAGAGGACAGGAGTTAGAACTCCGTCTGTGTTCTCAGACAGAGTTCTAACTCCTGTCCTGTCCTTGGAATCCCGGCCATGAAAGCCTTTGAGAATACAAAGAAAGAAAGGTTAATTAATGCCCTGTGTGTGATCCACCATTTGGATGCATTGTGTCAGCAGACATTATTACATGGCAGGGCCTTTTTTGTGGTAGCCCCATGTTTTTGAAAAATCTCCTATAGGCTGGTATATCTGTGGATTCTCAGTCATCCAGGTGAGGTTATCTGGAAATTGAGTCATGGCAACTGGACTTCTTTCTTGTTAGGTTGAAATGTTTCGCTACTCATCCAAGTAGCTTCTTCAGTCTGAGGAGAGTTGGTAGGAGATCCCTGATATATCCTCCACATTGGTTTCACTTCCCCCTGGTCTGAATAGGCTCATTAGAAGGGCAAAGGACTAGGGGTGAGGGATAATCCCACTTCTGCAGTCCTTCTTCACCCATTATCATGAGTCTCGTTAATGGTTGTTAACAGTGGTCTTTCTGGTGTGTGTGGTCCTAATCTTTCTAGGGACAGATGAAAGGGCAGCATGATAAATAGGAGACAGATTGTGTCTAAGGCCTCCAGCCCTGTTGAGTGAAGGATTTTCTGTATGCACATGTATGGCCTCCCTGACCCCTCTCTCAAACCACCTATCTTTTCGGTCCAAAATGAGTACATCTTGGTCATCAAATGAGTGTCCTTTGTCCTTCAAATGAAGGAACACTGCTGATTGTGGTCCTCAGTAGAGATGGGGATGACTCACGATTTTGGCGAGTCGTCCTGCTTCGTGAGTCATCAAAAGTTGATGACTCACGAAGCACGAAGTTGCCCCCATGAACTGACGAATAATGAATTTATTCATCGATTCGTGGGGGGTTACTTAAAAAAAAACCACCACCCCCGCCCCCACCCCCCCACCCCGCTGCCACTGCCACCCCCCCCCACTGCCTTAAGGGAATCCAGGCTGCCCTTTGCAAAGATGGCAGCTGCAGCTTCCCTACCCTAAATGAAGGAATATATATCTTACATTCATGAAGTTTACTCAAGACGTGCTACTAGTTACTTGCTACTAGTGGAGTGGACCTATTTCCATTCACTGGACAGTTGTTCCATTGATACTTTGGTTGTTTATTCACTTCGTAATTAGATGTTAAAACATCTTGCTACCGACTTTTCAGTTTAGCAGGATCAACACTGTGGACTGAAGAACGGCAGTGGTTTTACCTGATAAGCTTTTTATATCTTTTATTTCAATTAGATTCTCAAAGGACGTGCAGCTACATTGCAAATGCAACAAAAATTGACACTAATTGGTGTCCCAGTTGACAGGATCAACAGAAACACCAGTGTAGAATCATATAGGGATTAAATTACCAACTCAGCCACAGGAAAGACTTCTGCAGCTCATGCTGGGGAAGAACAGATCAAATTATGTGCCTCTTGAATCAAAGCAAAAGACAGCAGTAGGAAATAAGTAATCAAAGCTGCCAGTTTGATATTGTTCACAAATGCTAAAATACATTTCAAGTTTCTTTCAAAGCAATCACTTAGGATTGCATACACACATTGTAGACCATCACTGACAAAGTGGATAACAAATGTATTTGAAGGTGTAAGACCTATAACTATATATATGAATATCCCATGTTATGCTGGCAATTTACAGGGAATCTCTCTGCAATGAAACATCTACCTGTGTAGTCTTATGTGTGTTCATAATGTTTACAAATATTTTTATACCCTCACAGAACACAGAGATACCGCTAGCTATCCCCCATCCTTTATCTTTGAACACGTTATATCCAGTCCACCTAGCTATTTATTGTAGTTATTTATTCTTGTTTCCTCTTTGCAAACTCATGTCTCACTGTATGATGTGCAGTGAAGAATCAGAAACATTAGCTGAATCCTTACATTACCTTGAGCAAACAATTTAAAAATCTGGGGTCCTGAGCCGTATGGAAAGGCTACCCAGTTACAGCAGCCTTGCCTTCTTCAATTTCTGTGATGAAGCAGATGAAGGAAGGGACAGGGCTAGAACATTGCCTTCAATGTCTGTGGGTTTCTCATGTTTTAAAGAACAATTGAATAGTATGTTGTACAACAACTGGATCAGGAAGCATTCACCTTACTAAAACATGCACCATACCCTTTGTTTCCAGAGTTTACTTTTAAAAATAAAGAACCCAATTTTCTTTCTTTCTTTCTTTTTTCAAATGAGTACTAGCCACATGCTGCATTTGGCTTGTTCCTCATAACATAAACCTTCTCCTTCAGCAAATTCCAGATGTCAAGAACTGAGATGTTTTCAAAATAATGCCAGAATATTTACTTCTTTAGATTTCTTGAATTTTTAGCATCATTTGGGCATACAAGAGAGTAAATGCAGCTCATGGAACAATGAAGATAGAAACAATTTTGTTCACAGTTAGCTTTATATGCTATTATACTTTAAAGCTTCAGGGTTTTCCCCTATACAGTTCAGTATCATTGATTGATGGCCTTTCATAACACCACAATAAGTTGCTGACATAAAATATATTGTGTGTTTTATAACTCTCCGGCGTGATGCAATTCACCTCAGAATATGTCTGTTTAATAGATAATGCCACTTTATTCTTGTAGATTGTGGCTGAACAGCAATGGCAGTGAACCCTGACAGAATGCTAATCTGAAGAGACTACAGTAAAAGTAGATTTGCAAGCTGCTGGTCGGGAGGAGCATTTTAAATACAGAATACTTCAGAAATGTGTTTATGGTTCATAAATGCTGGGGAGAAATAGAAAATGAAAATTCATTGTAACCATGCCGATAATATCTAAATGCTAATGAGTTCTTCTGAGTTTTTTTAATGTACATAATTGAATTTGGAAAGAGGGGTCATCATACTGAAGGCTCTGCCATGTGATGGTCTTATTTAACACAAATGATTACTGATCTGTTTGTATGGGATCCGGTCAGCTTATAAATAAATGGATGGACAATTTGTAGCTTACCACTTTTTTCTGGCCTTGCAGAACAGATCTTCCCCCTCTGCGTCTCCTTTTCCCTTCTCTTGAGTGTCTTTTTTTTTTTTTTTAAGGTTATACATATAACAGTGGTGCTGGGTTTTTTCTCTCTCAGTGTTTATTAATTGATGAGCGCCATTTTGGGAGACAATAACTGCCCCGCAAATGGGATTAAAACTGATGCTCAGGATGCTAATGATATTTTGAATGGCATGTTCTCTTGGTCTTGAGCACTTTAAAGTTCTAAAAACTTTGGCAAACACACCTCCCCATATGTTGTGATTCCCTTTTTCTCTTCTTCTCTAGATCCTTGCATCTAAGTATCCTCTGCTTTCTAATTTCATCCTCATTCATCTGGATGGGACATTTCAGTCCCCAAGAATTACATTGTGTTACATAATTTACATAGAACTAGACCTATAATCTAGGCAAGTGGTGAGCAAAGTGCAGCTTTGGGAGAATTTTGGTGGTAACACAAGCTGCTCTTGTGCCCTCAGTGGGGGGATATGTGGAAGGGAAATTGTTATTTCAACACTTAGGGATCTCCAGGAGTGGCAGCTTTTGCTTCAGAGGGACTGGAGGGGTTTCCACAACTCCCACAACCTCCTAAAACCCAGAAATTAAAACTTGAAGTGGCTTTCCGGGTATTTCCATTTCCCCCCCCCCAAAAAAAGGAAATAGTCTTTTCCAGATATTTATAGGCCTGGCGCAGCCTACAACAGGTGAGCGGAGTATATGGCCATGAAGCCAACCAAAGTTATTGACACTTGATGAAGGCATTCTACAACAATGGTCGACTGAAGAGCTGTAAACAATGTCCCCAAATTCCAGGCACTTGTCATTTACAACTGTTAAAAAACAAAACAGACGAAAAGCCATGCTCCAACTTTTGTGTTCAGCTGTTCAGAAACGGGTTTATCTATATGCATGAAAAGGGGCAATGTGTGAATTCTGTCCACCCCCACCCACCCCCATTTTTGTTTTCCATGTGTAGTCTGAAGAGGACAGTAAAGGAGGGTATCTTCAGAATGTCACTCTCCATAAATGGATAGCAACAGTGGGAAGTGGATGCAGTAAAGATTCTTTTGAAAACTTGAATAGGGCTCTTAGTCTGGCCCTTATTAATTATAGACAAATATACCAGTTCTTTGCTGACCCTGGCAGCCTCTGTTTTGGACTCTCCCAGATCACTAATCAGGATGACAACTGGCCTGGCTGGCTAGGCAGATTCTCAGTGCTGTAGTTCATTTACAAGTTCCTCTGTCAAGATTGCTAGTCTGGACTATTGAGCCACAAAGATAATGCAGAAGTGAGACATGCCTACATCCACCTAAACCGGGGGGGGGGGGGGGATGCCAAAGTTTGAAATTTGGTAGAAACAAAGTATACATTAAAAGTCTACTGGCTCTGCAAGACTAGCAAAACACATTGTTCGTGAATGGAGTTTGTTACTTTCGGGAAGCCTGTAACAAAAAGTGCTTATTTTGCTAGGGTAGCGAAACAACGGAGATAATCACATTTTCCTTATGAGGCATTTTAACTTCTGTAGCAGAGTCTATGGGATTTTGTATTGGTCTGGCTATTAATACAATCTGCAAGTTAGGCAGGAATATCTCAAGAAAGATAAGTGGGGCATAAAATTATCTTCCTATGTAACATAGCCCAGCCAAGAAGAAAGAAGCAGGCAGGAGATTCAATAGCACAGAGGCAACACACAGAGAGCATACATTTTCCTCCATAGATGCAAACTGGCAAAAGGCAATGGTGAGAAGATTTTTCACACGTGCATCTGAATATCCAAAAGAAAAAGGAAAAAAAGACATGTATTTCTTTTTGAAACTTTTCATAGTTGTTAGAAGTTTGGTTACTTTTGCATGATTTAAGCATTTATATCCACAACTTTTTCTCATAGAAAAAACTGAATGTAAGAATGACTTTTTAAAAAACTAACATGCCCGTGACTTCTCAAAAATTACATGTTAGCAGTAACTCTGAAGTATTTTTATGCTTATACAGTAGAACAAAGAAGCAATGTAAATAAATAAAGCTTGTAGAAATAAAGAAGCTAATATTGCCTAGAATCATTCACTAATGAAGCAACTTATACCCTTGATACCCTTGATACCCAGATGAACATTGATATGATTTACAGTTATCTGATTTCACACTGGAGTTAACCCTTTCAGGGATAAATGTCAGCTGTGATGGACCATTAGAGACTCAAAATCCCAAGGGCTGCTATAAATCTTATAACACTCTTAGGACTTTGTTTGAGCATCATGTATTTGACCTTGACACTGCTACTTCCTGCCTGTATTCCCAGAAGTACTGGATTTCAGATTGTGGAAGCCAACTCCTTTATCAGATCTGGCAGAAAGAGATGATTACCCCTTTGCACCATTGTCAGGATTTTTGGGTTGAAGTCTCTACTCTTTTTATCCTAGTTGTAGGGTGACATGGCACGTTTTATTTCATTTTCATTGACGTTGAGACATTGTCAAAGAATAAAATCTTGATTAATTTCCATAATTAATAGATAGCTATTTCACCTAGAATGTGTTGTTATTTCATTACCTGAACACAGATTGCCTTTCATCTGCATTCAGGAAAATGATTGAGAATATTCTTTTAAGGAAGCTATAAATGCTGATAATTCGTTCCAGAGGAAAAGCACCAAATGGTCAAATGATTTTGCTATGTAAATGTGTCTTAATCATGCACAAAGCACAGAAACCTTTGAAGCTATGCTTGGATTATTGCTCTACTGGGGCATGACGTAATATGTAGCTATTCGCACTTTTAATGGACCCCTTGGAGCACTTGCTAATAGAAAAGGCTCCTGGGAGATAGTTTTGAAGGTAAGCATACGGTTTCCTGTAGGAAAATGCTGCATATTCCCTTACTCAGAAATTATAGAATATCAGCTTACTGTATGCTGTAATGTATGAATACTGTGGAATGGCTTCTAGCTGTCATGGAAGGGTATCAAATGGGGAAACTGCTTACAGATTCCTTCTGGGCTAAAAGTTTACTTTTCTTTTCATCATTACTCCTCTTATTAAATAATTCTAACAATCACCCAAAGATAGAAGCTTCAATATGTCTTCTGTATCAGCTCTTTTATTCCCATATTCTTACCTTGCACTTATTTTCTGTCCCTTTCATCTTCCAGTTCTCCTTATTGCTTTCAAGTCCCTCCAATGCCCACACCCAAAAAAACTTTATTTGCTGATTTCACCCTTTATCTTTTTCTCAACACCTTTTCAGAAAGTTAGGGAAATAAATCTTACTCTCCCTCAGTATACTCGGAAATCTAATTTTTTTTATTGAAAGGCCAATATAAGGGGGGCAGAGGTCTCCATGGCTGTGAGAAAAGCTCCTCTTTAAGCTACTGTTTTGGGGCTGCTGCTCTCAGGATTCTGTCTGGGGGAATTCCTGGTGAATTCTGGGAGTTGCAGTCCAAAAGAAACACAAGTTCCACACCTAAAGATCACTCATAAACAAAAGAGGTGCTATATTTGCTTTAGGAAGCTAGCAAAGTGATAGCTCCAGTTCTACTCATTATCCAACATGAAGCCAACTTCCCTGTCAGACTAATCTCCAATTAACTGCCAGGCTGCTACTGAGGACTTTGTCTTCTTTCTGTCAGAAGGTGTCTGCACTCCAGGACCTTCAAAGCTTTCCTCAAGACATCATAAGCAAATTTTAATTTAACCCAGGAGCTAGGTTACCTCAACTCGCCACAATCTTGGCCACTGTAGTATCAGCAACTTCCAGAAGGTTGTATGCAAGTTACTTGCTTCTTATTTGGAGATCTTCTCTTTTTCTCAACTCAAGGGATTTCAGCATCAGGGTGAGCAGTTTGGCTGACCTGCTTTTGCTTGATTTTTCACAAGCTATCCAAGACTGCCTTCTTGATTGCTTTTTGACTGGCAAGACCAGTCTTTACATTCTATTCAGTCAAGCCCTTCCAGATAATCTGTTAATTCTTGTGCGGAATCCTGCCCAGTTTACTAACTGAAGAAGTAGGACATCTCCCCATCATTTTAGGAAGAAGCATCCCCTTTGCTCGGTCTGTGTGCTGCCAGTGGTGTAGCTCCACCTTTCTGATCTATGACAATGGACCAATAGATTTAACTGTGTTGTCCATTTTCTTGCAAGTTGTAAATGGCCACATATTATTCCCATCACGTCTGTATAAAAAAGCAGGAATCTTGCCTCATATAGTCTCCTCCTTAATATCAGTGGCCAAAATCCTGTTAGTTATGCCTGCACGTGCAATACAGAGTAACCTTTGGAGATACATTGCCACAAGTTGCAAAGTCAGCATTGGCATTATCTGTTGCATACCAAGTTGCATGACTCAGTGCACAAGTCATGTCTCCACTGACTTTTTAACTTGCAGCAGTTTGTGGCCAGAACTTACACCAGTTGTATTATGCCAAAAATAGGATATCAGCCAACAGACCACAAATAACTGTTTAATCTCCACTTAGCAAATATCCAGCATTTCATTTCAAATTTTAATTTCTTCTCTGGTCCTAGTCAGTATTGAGAGAAAAGCTTTTTCTCTCTCAGTCCCTGTCTAAAATATAATATGTGAACATAAAAACAAAACACACACTGAAATCAGATGTTTATCAACATCTGTGTTGATGTTTGGCAGGAGAAGTCAGTGAGATATGTACAATGATCCTAAGTATACTATTTAAAATATATGTTTAAAGAATGCTTAAAATCTGTTCTTAAATATTTTCTTTAAAAGTGTTTATATATATAGTGGACAGAAAAGTGTTACATAAATATATAAGTAAATACACAAGTAAATTTACTTAAGATAAATAAGAAAGTAAATAAGATTTCAATGACTTGAAATAAGCATGACTTATTTCCAAGTAATTTCATTAAAATCATGATCTAAATACATATAACTGAGCGAGGAATTTATCGATATTGCCATTGAGAAACACAATTTTAGAAAAAGAGGGATCTGCAACAGTTCATCATATTTCCCACTGGTTTTTTTCTATTAGCCATCATGCTGTAACAACAAACTGGCAAATACATTTAATGACTTTCAACAGATGTGGGTAGAGAAGATAATGGAGAGTCAAAGAATACATGACCTTGAACAACAGAGTGAAAAATTATGAATTAGATTCAAAGAGTGGCTCTTGTCTCCTCATATTCAACTCAATAGCTTTACCATTTAAGATTATGCACTATCTATATTCATTACTGCAATCAGAGAATGAGTAATACTCACAGAGACCAGAGCATAGGATACAACATTAGCCTGCCCCTCAAGGAGCTGCCATAGCAAATCCATTATAATACACATAACTCAGCAGTTAACAATTGCAATATGCAACCAAGCACAAGGCATCAGCTGAAATAATGGCATTTCTAATTTTTTTATAATACACTTGGTTCCAACATGTCACCATGAGAATAAGTGGGATAATGCAGCGGCTGAAATCCTTTTATACAGCTTCACATGAGCAGTGGGGATGATGTCATCACCAGCAGCAAATGGTTGCTGATTAAAGACAAATCACCATAAATTAAACGTAATTTTAGGAGGCATGCATACTGAAATCACCAAAGAGGTCTTTAATCAGCAGCAATTTGTTGCTAATAATGACATCACTGTCACTGCTCACACAGAGGTGCGCAACAGGATTTCAGCCAATATGTTCACACTGCGAACCTGTTTGCCTAACCCGGAAGCAGGAACCTCAGCAGCCATGAGGGGTAAGATGGCCACTACGCCATCTCCCAAAAGAAAGAAAAAGATCACCATAAAGGACATTCACAATTAGACATCATCATCATCATCATCGTTGTTGTTGTTGTTGTTATTAAAGTGGAAATATCCTACTGTTCAATATATAGCACAAGACTGTGACTAGGTAACCACCTTGGAACACAGCATTGAGAGAAAGATGGGATTTAAATCAAATAAATAAGCAATGTGCCCATAATAGAACAGTCCCAGTTTCATCATTTTTGTCTCCAGAGATAGTTCAGGCCTGATTTGCTCTAGATCCCACTTATTCATCTTTCAGGCAGTCCAGGGTACTTGCAAAGCTATCCTCTACCATCATATTTCAAATCATTGTTTTCCCTGTAAGCTTTCTTCACTGTCCAACTTTCACACACATACATAGTAATAGAGAATACAAGAGTGTGGATGATCTTGGTCTTAGTCTTCAGTGATACATTCTTACACTTGATTATTTTTTTCTAATTTCTTCATTGCTGCCCTTTCAAGTCTCAGTCTTCTTCTGATTTCTTGGTTGCACTCTCTTTTTGGATTGATGATCAGTGACAGTAGCCATCACTAAGTCCTGTGGTGATGTCTGTAAATTAATAACAGATTGTTTGAAGTAGAATTTTCTGCTTGTTTCCTCAGATCTCCTGCCCCCAGTCACTTCTTTTTATAAACCCAGATTCTGAGTGAAAGAGAGATAAACATCTCTCTATTCACTTATTTACACCCCATGTAGTATTGCTGCATGAGAATGCAGCATTGATCTTGTGCTGGCAGATCAAATCAACATTCTACAAGGCAGTTTTGTAAATGGTGGCAGCTCAAATTAAAAAAATGTAACTTTGGAACTGGACTTCAGATCAGCAGCAAATTTGGCACAGGTGTAACAGACACATTGCTCTTGTGCTGTGACAAATTTTGGGAAGCCTGGGTAAAGGGTTTTCAAGTTATGATTTTTTTAACAAGGTAAACTGTTGGCCCATTCAGAAATAGGCAACTCTAAATGTCTAATATAAAACAGATGACATAAATTGAAAAGACCAATTTTGCTTATCTTGGAAGAGAATGGTAGGTCTTATCTGCTTTTTTTAAAATTTGGAAAGAATCCAAGCTGCAAGGACTAAAACATTAATCCTCAAAAAAGGCCTTTCAAAAGAAAGAAGCAACCACTTTGTTAGTACAGGCTAGCCAGCAGGAGCTTTGCAAAATGAAGCATTGTATACATTCATAGGTGGTGGTGTGGAAGGCCTTACAGAGAGAGGTCACTGAAAAGATAGGTTTTCCTTAAAGAGTAAACTAAAAAAGCAACTTTGCTTTAAAGAAAGTAATGGAGTGACAGTCCTCCAGAAAGGGCGATATTTTGTACTGTATACTGTATCTACAGTAAACATTCTCTTAGGATTTCTGAGACCAAACTCCTCACATAATTTTTCAAAGGGGAAATCAGCTCCAATAGTATGGCAATCTGGACTTTTGACCCTGTCATTTAGGGCACAATTAGCTGACTCTTAGCTAACTTTTTAACTCCTTCCTGGCCAAACAGGCTTATCAGAATCATGCCTGCAAGGGGATTCTGTGTGAGATTATAAAAACAGAGACACAAAAAGAATATTGAAAAATTAAAAAAAATACAGATATTAAAATATTTTTCAAAATACAGAATACAGAATGAATATTCAGAAACTCACTTAAGTTGTTAAATTATTGTTATTATTCTTTGCTTTGTGGCTGGGGATGGTCCAAGCTGATGATATGAAAGCTTTGGTGCCTATATCCCGTCATAGTCTCCTCTCACAGTCCCCCATTCCACACTTCTTGTCACTATACAATTGCACAGTAAGGGGGGGGGGGAGAGAACCTCCAAAGAAACTATGTGCCATCAAGACACTTCTGATGTCTGATGACTATATGAGTCAATGACCTCCCAAATGTCCTATCATTAACAATAAATTTGTAAGGAGTCAGGTTCACAATATATCAGATCACCCAATACCATATGCTTGTTGACGCAGCCAAAGAACCCAAAATGTTTAGTGATGTAGGATGTAACTCAACTTTATTCTTCTTTAGTAAAACTAGCTGTTACATCTACTTGATCATGTTATATTCAATAATTATTTCAATATCAGTTCTGGTTTACTAGTTCTGTCAACATATCTATCACAAACCTGTTTCTGTGTACCTCTTATAACTGAATCGTCTACCCATGGAGATTTAAAACAGCATGAGAGAATATCAGTTTGGGATATAAGTAATGAGTGTTTTATGAAGGACCATCCCCAGAATGATAGCTGCATTCTCCTGAGACTTCATTCTCCATGATACCAAGGGAACAGTACAATAATATCAAAGTGGGCAAAATGTTTGTTCACATCCTTGAAGATAACATCTGCATAATTTTCTTCATCTTTTGTTTTAGCAAAAAAAAAAAAATACATTTTTTTCTGTCACACATATGGATAGGTCCTTTTCCAGACAAGATCAAAGAAATAATGTAGACTCAAAATTTCAGATACATACGATTCCTTCCTTCCTTCCTTCCTTCCTTCCTTCCTTCCTTCCTTCCTTCCTTCCTTCCTTCCTTCCTTCCTTACGGCAATTAATAAAATGAACCCAACTGAACTCTCACTGATTGGCATGAGCTCTAATCCTCTGTCCTGTCAGAAGTAAGTGCTGAGACTTTAAAAAAATAACACTATGTATTAGAAGCATAATGGAATTCAAGATTAGAAGCGGCACACCAACCAGAAATTGTATAAAGTTTAATTAGAGGTCATCTTGAATGAAGTAGGAGACTGTGATTCAGAGAAAAGCTATCAGGAAATATATGCCATTTATGAATTATAAATGGCCATGATGTACTCCTAATTGGTGTGCTAAGCACAATGTGCAATTTAGCTGGTGAACATTTCTGTGCATTCACTGGTATAGTTTCACATTTTGTACTGAAGATCCCACATCTTGCTTATAAATAGCCACTAACAGAATGAAATGGCCAACACGTCTGAACATATTCAGGGTGTTTTCCTCAGTTGCACTACTGGGCTAGCCTAGCACTGAAATGAATTTGAACAACAATTGGGCCAGTAATCTACTTCCCCACTTCCTTTATCTGAAAGCATAGTGAAAGTATTCTGCATTTGGAGGCAAATATTGGCTCAATGCCTAGGGCAACTGAAGTATATTGCCATGTTTCTGAGGCTTCCATGTGAGCCCTTCACTCTGTGTGTGGTAGGACCGATCATTAAATCCTTTTTTATACAGAGTTCTATTGGATTAACATACACAGGAAGGTACCCTTTCAGAACATCTGAACTCCAGAATATGCTCTGAATTGAGAGGACTTGCCTGCTACATCTACAGTTTATTACAAAGGAACGTTTGGGGAGTATTCCTTGACCTTACAGCTGGCTGTGGCAGGAATATTACTAATTGGATAATACCGGTCAATTGTTTTATAGGAAAGTATAGATGTACAGGCAAGCCAGATGGTTAAGCTTCCTGGGCTGATCTCCACACAATAGTTTATGATGGATGGAAAAATCCAATGTGCCATAAGTCTCTGAAATGCAAATTGTGCATTGTGACACTTTATGCAGCAGTTTTTCTATCATTGACCCACTGTTCTAACAGAAGCTGCAGCCATGAGGCTGTGAAGGAGATGAGGCAGAAGGAAGGGCTTGGCCCTCTCTTGAGCCAAACCTGTTCCCATGATGTACAACTACATATTGATATCAGGAAGCTCAGACATCCTACGGTCTCCTTCGTTGCTCCATCCACCTCCAAACCCAACCACCTTCTGTGCGTCAAGGTGGGACAAAGTGCCATTTTCACCATCACTGTTTATGGAAAATAAATTATGACATATCAATGTTTTCAGTGACAAGACACACTTAAAAGTAAGAGAAAGAAATGGTTAAGAGGAAGGTTAAGGTTTTTATTAATTTCCCCACATCCATGGTGACAGCAACGTAAAGGTGGTCCCTTAACATCTGAGGTACCCAAGCAGTTACAGTGATGTGCATTCAATAGTGTGACTACTCTAACTTTCTTTTCCAGTCTGACATGTTAAATTAAAATAGATAATAAATATTCATATATGTTCTTCCAGCACAACATGAAACACTGTGGAACTATTATATAGGTTGATTGGAACATTTTTATGCCAAGGGTGCTACGTGATTGATAAACATAGTTAACTTGATGCCACCATCTGTTGTGTTTTTTGTTTATTGTTCAATGCCATATAAGTTTTTATTTCCTCATTTCTGTTGTGAATTGACACTATTATTTTAAAAAATAATGCTGTGAACCTTTTCTTTGCCATATTTTTTACTCTTACCTTGTGTTTTTTTTTCTAGCTGGGGACACCAATGCTGAGATGATGTTTTTATTGGCACATCCCTGAAACTATAAGAGAAATTCACAAAATATCTGCCAATGTTTGTGAGAATTATTTTTAGCACCTGCCTACTTCCTCTTCTCTGGACTCCCAATTCTTTTTCATTCTGAACACTTTGGGTCAAAATATTTGTTACACATACATTGAGGCAGCAATGCCTTAAGTGCTGAAAGATGGCTGATCGTCACAGCATGAGCTTTTCATGTCACCCATAGTTTGTAAATCAGTTTGCTTTATTTTTTGATTAGTCACTGCTTGACAAATATACAGTTCATTTGGAAATTCAATTACATAGATTTGATTTCACACCCAAGGAATCCCACACACCCAGTTTTCATATTGATCAAACTAATTATATTGATTAGTTACAATAAGACATATTGTGGGGCAATGTTAGCTGAGAGTGTTTCATGTTAATATGGCTGCTCTGTGGACCTCATAAATGTATTCCCAACTTGCATTACATAACAGAAGAACGTAAGAGCATAAGAAGAGCCATGCTGGATCAGGCCAAGGGCCCATCTAGTCCAGCTCCCTGTATCGCACTGTGGCCTCACCAGATGCCTCTGGGAGCACACAAGACAACTAGATAGCTGTCTCCTGATACCCCTCCCCTGCATCTGGCATTTGGAGGTACCTTCCTTTTAAGCCTGGAGATTATACATCCCCATCATGGCTTGTAACCTGCGATGGACTTTTCCTCCAGGAGTCTGTCCAATCCCCTTTTAAAGGCATCTAGGCCAGATGCCATCACCACATCCTGTGGCAAGGAGTTCCACAGACTAACAACACACTGGGTAAAGAAATATTTTCTTTTGTCTTTTCTTTTGTTTCTTTTCTTTTCACTCTCCCAACACTCCATTGGAGTGGATGTCCCCTGGTTCTAGTATTGTTTGAGAGGGAAAAGAGCTTCCCTCTATCCATTTTCTCCATCACCTGCATAATTTTATATGTCTCAATCATGTCCCCCATCAGACACCTTTTCCCTAGACCAAAGAGCCCCAAATGCTGTAGCCTTTCCTCATAAGGGAGGTGTCCCAGTCCAGGAATCATTTTAGTTGCTCTCTTCTGGACCTTTTCCAGTTCCACTATGTCTTTTTTTGAGGTGCGGTGACCAGAACTGTACACATTACTCCAGGTACATTCTACATTGAATGTAGAAAATGAAAGCCAGTGTGGTGCAGTGCTAGTTCAGAGAAAGGAGAGGTCCAGAAATCTGAGCAGGGCACATCTTGCTTTAGGGCAAAAAACAATATATATTCTTTTATCCTCCCCCAAATTTCAGTGGTGACCTGCTGGAATCCTGGGGACAGAGAAAATAGTCTCTGGGAGCTCACATATAGACTAAATGATTCCCACAGCCAGGACTGGGACATGGGATCTCCATGTTTAAGGCTCCACTGAGCCATGAAATCTATGGAGTGACCTTTGGCCCATCATTTTCTGAGTCTCTCCTACCTCACAAGTAGCAGGTGTATGTTACACAAATCTTATGACTGGATGAGCTCCCTGGAAGAAAGGTTGGATAGAAATGTAACACATACAAATTAATACATGTGGGAGTTTACACATCCTAGTTTTCCTTCCAAAAGCTAGTTAAACACAATCATTTGCTTGGAAGGGAGGACTGGAAATCCTCACAAAAAGATATGCAAATCAAGTCTTCTCCTGATTTCCATCCTTTCTGGAGTCAGAGCCCAACTATGCTAAGAACCGTTGAGATCTCTTCCTCTTTCTCCCAGCAAAACATATTTTGTTACCTGGTCTGTATTTTTGACTACTTCTAATTATAAATGGCACAAACACACTGTACCAGTTGGCATAGCTTCTTTGGTCCAATGGGTCTGCCTTATTTAAAGGTTGTATCCTGTGGATATGATGTTCAATCAATTTCTCTTCTGCTTACTATTGTTTTCCAAGTTCATCCAGGCGAGAGATCTCTTGACAATATCTGAAAAGTATGGGCAAAAATGATTTTTCCCCCACTTAATAGTTTTATCTGTTTATTGGAGCAAGTCCCATTGAATCATTTGTGAGCAAGACATTCTTGAGTACATACCAGATAGATTTGTTCACAGAGAGCAGTCTGCTGTTATTTAATACCGATTTGTATGACTTTTGGATGGCTTGAAAAGGAATGTGAGAAACTATACTGTATTAACTGTGTTTGTCTTGTTACTTAGCGAAGTAAAAACATGAATGAAAGAAAGAAGGAAAGAAAGAAAGAAAGAAAGAAAGAAAGAAAGAAAGAAAGAAAGAAAGAAAGAAAGAAAGAAGTTTAAAAGTTCAGGCATGCGAAGTTATCCCAAATTTTGAGAGTGTGTGATAGCTTTTGCTTTTTCATTTTTAGAAATACAGTTCTGTAAAATACCTGATGGTTCCACAATGGCCAGATATGTATGCCTGTTTAATTTTAGGACCTTTGTTGTCATCGTTGTATGGATATATTTTATTCTCTTGTCAGTGAATTTATGCTTTTGTTATTATCCTGTCCCTAGACCCACATCTCACAGTATGATATAGAGATTCATAAGGACTCAGCTGTGCAGAGGCATTTTTCAAGCGCACAGTTTAATCCATTATTGCAATTGGGGGCAGCAGACATTTGTGCATAAAGAAATACACACAGCAGTCGGCTAAACCTACTAAAATAAATGGAAGGCTGACTCTGGAAGGGAGCCATCCTATATCTACCTGACTTTCACCTGTAGTCTCTCAGGTGTGGGTGGGGATATAATGAAAAGACAGCAAGTGGTTCATACTTGATTATTAATGGCCAGAATTCTACGTTGTTGTTGTTGTTGCTTTTGTTTTTGTTTGCATAAGGTTCGTGTAACTTCTTGCAGCTTGTTGCAGCTCATCTCTAAGGTGATTTGTCATGTTTCATTCACCTGCCTGGTCATTTGCTTGATTGCATAACTGATCACATGGGGAAATAGACTGCAATTTAGACTGCTTGTGGCACAGTCTGGTGTGATCTATTTCCTGGCAATCACAGGATGCACAGGGAAGTGCGCTCCAGTCCAATCCTGATTCTGTGCCCAAGCTGGACATTTTGGGTCCAGCTGTAGGGCTGTGGCGTTTTGAGGCCAGGCTCAAGCAATTCCCTGGCAGATGGAAGGGTCACTTTAAGGGAGATAACTCCCATTAAAGTAACCTTTTCCTGTGCAATCAGGCACTCACTCACCTTTGCCGCTGTCTGATCGCACCCACTGTTATGCTCCTGCATCTTGTCAGTTAGTCACAATTAGCTGCTGCAAGCTACACAAATTTGATGCAAATATCTGTAGGATTGCAACTAGTATTTTTATTGATAGGGATAGGAAGAGGGTTTTGCGGCATTTATAATGGCATTATAGTTCATTTTTTGGGATTGTGAAGTGTGTTAGCCAAGTGTACATCTGAGGCTCAAACTAATACATTTTCAGAAGCAGAGTTCTGTGGGGAAAAAATCACACCTTGTTATTTTAACAGTGTACTACCTAACTCTGCATGTTGCCAATTAGTTTGCTTTTGTTTTATGTTTGGTCATCAGGAGACAATACAGTGGTGCCTCGCAAGACGATGTTAATCCGTTCCAGACAAATCGCTGTCCTGCGAAAACATCGTCTTGCGAAACCAAATTTCCCATAGGAATGCATTGGAATTTAATTAATGCGTTCTGATGGGAAAGAAAAGCACAGAAACTTAAAAAAAAATTAAAAGAAAGTCACTTACCAGGTACTGTAGACTGAGCCCGGCTTCTCATAGTGCCTGGTAGCAGCGAAACATCCAGAAAAGAGCACCAAACAGCTAAAAGCCGGCAGGCAGCAGGCAGCCGGCAGCCATTTTGTGCTCTTCTCCGCTCCTTCCCCCCTCCCCTCTCCCGACCAACAGCTGATAGGAGGCTTCTGAGGCTTTTGCGGCACAGGCAGTGGAAAAGCACCCCAGAGGCTTCTGGAAGCGGGGCTTTGCCAAGAGGTGAGTGGGTGGGGGTGGGGGTGGGGGTGGGGGTGGGGTGGCAGGGGCAGGCCTGCCACCCCCCCACACCACCCCCACAGCAAAGCGCTGCTTTCAGAGGCTTGCCGGGTGCTTTTCCACTGCCTGTTTACCTGCTGAAAAAGCCCCGGCAGCCATTTTGTCCTCTTCTCCCCTCCTTCCCCCTCCCCTCTCCTGACGAACAGCTGATGGGCGGGCTAAAAAGAGGCTTTCTCTGCCCTGAAAATTCAGGGGGAAAAGCTGGAAATAAAAAAATTCCGCTTTTCCCCTGCGCCCCGGGAGGCTTCTGAAAGGGGTGGGGGGGGTCACGGGAGAGGCCCCCAAACATCGTCCAGCGAAAAGCGCCCATAGGAAATCGTTTTGCGAAGCGCAACAGCGATCGCAAAACCTCATCGTCTAGCGGATTCGTCGTTTAACGAGGCAATCGTCTAGCGAGGCACCACTGTATAGGCTTCATTTTAAAGTCTGATTGTTCAGGCATGGAGCTTTGAGGGAATTGTGAGACTGGAAGGAAAACATTGCAATAGCAGATAGTTCATACAAAGTGTGGTATGATCCTAATTTTCCCTTCCCGAATTAAGAAACAGATCAAAAGTAAAAAGGTGTCTTTCACCCGATAGTTAGTGTCAGATGTAGCTGGAATGGAATCAAGATCTGCTGACACATATCTTGCAAACTGAGATTTAAGAAATGTTTGGCTTGTGAAGTATGTATTAGGAAGTACTGACATCTTACATAATTCTGCTTTGGAATTTGTCTATTGTTGTTATGCCAATTTATTATTATAAGTATTTTATTTAAACACAACATTAGTAAAAAAATCTCAGTCTTGACCCTTCGTTGCACGAATGTTGACCGACAGAGCAGGAAGGTGGGGAAAGGCTCATTTCTCAGTGCTGTGTTCATGGCAGGAGTCTGCGTTTTCAGACACAATGCCATCAAGCACTGAAGGTGAATTAAAGTTGGGCTCCAAAAGCAATGTCAGCATTGTCCTGCAGCAAAGATTGATGTGGAAGTGGAAGATAAATGACAAGTGAGCCACGTGCTGGTCTGTGTGTGAATTTACCTGCTCTGCTTAACTAGCACAGCAGGCAGATAGATCAAAAATTGTTAGCAATTTGGTACTCTTTGTACTTTCATTATAAAACTTGCTTACAGTATAAATTGTTAGCACACTGATACCAAGACAATGGCAATTCATGATACAAAAGGAGACCAAGGAAAAGCTCAGCAATTCCTTAATTATTGCAAAGAAGATTTCTGCATTGTCTCCATGTTGTCATTACAATATTGTTTCCAAACCATCTAGGATGCAGTGGGTAAGGTACATGTGGGCAGAATGAAATATTACGGGAACCTGGGTCTTATCAATAAGTATAGAAAGGTCTCCATGCCAACGTCACAACACAAGAAAACAATGTGGTTCTTAAGTTCTGTATGTCTCCATCTGAATTATATGTATATCATTATTTTTAATCATACGTTATAAGTTCTGTTAGTGACTTTCAGATGTTTGCTATTGTGCAGAGCTGTAACTAGTAATCCCTGCACATGGGGCAAGAGGCCCTGTATCCAACCCACTCTGCCCTAAGATATGGGTGCAAGTCACCACCAAAAAAATGAGGAGAATGTGGTTCCCCCTAAAAGAACAAGAAAGTTTATGCTTTCTCCCCAATAAAGACAGTGAATAGGGCTGGGAGTATTCTTATTTATTATTCTAACAACATTCACCAATAGATTCACCACTTGATATTAATAATAATAATAATAATAATAATAATAATAATAATAATAATAATAATAATAATAATAATAATAATAATAATAATAATAATAATAATAATAATTTGCTGTCAAGTCAATTCTGATTTATAGTGCCTGTTTTCAGGGTTTTCCAGGTAGAGAACACTCAGAACTGGCTTACCATTCTCTTCTTCTTGGGGTCCCCTGGGACTTTATAGCTTGCCCAAGGCCACACGGGCTAGCTCTATTCCCTGGCAGCACAGTGAGGAATCAAACTCCCAACCTCTGGCTCCACAACCAGATACCTAAACCACTGAGCTATCCAATCAGTTAAATATCAACACACTTTTAATTTTGGTACCTTGTGGCAAAGTTCCAGTTACCCTAAGCTAGTTATAGTTCTGCTTTTTGTGTTTCTCCTGATGGATTCCTTCATTCTGTGTTTCACAACACAGTCACAACACAAATAAGCCTTAAAAAGGCAGAATGCTTGGACCTTGAATTATTCAGCACTGTAAGGTTTAGAACAGTGGTTCCCAACTTTGGATCCCCAGATGTTACCAGACTGCAACTTCCAGAAATCATTTTCATTTCACTTTCCATTTCCACCCAATCGGAATTCTTGCAAGTCTCGTCGATTTGTATAAATTTAATAATTTGGTTTATTTGTAAAGCTTCATAATATTTTTGGAGCTGTGGTATCCCTAATCCCCCCCTTTGACCCTGTCTATATTTAACACTATTTATGAATCTTATCTTCTTTCCCTTTCCTGCAATGAATTTTTCTAGCTTTCCTTGCCATAGTTTTACTTTTTTTGTATCTGGCTGTAGTGGAATATTTTGGAATAGAAATTGAAATTTTGGTAAGCATTTTGCTGCCTGATGAGCAGGGGCAGATTATGTCTGCCTATTGAATCTCCTACCTTCACTGGTGATGGAGCCATGTCTTCTGCTGCCTGTGTGAGCAGCAGGTTGGCTTAGAGGGCACATGGTAGGCCTCACAGCTCATATAACTCTGCCTGTCTACACTTTGCTGCATTAAATCTAAAAGGTTTCCTGCTGTTCTCTACCACTTTCTTCCATTTGAGCATCATTCTTAACAGGCTTCAACAACGAGACATGGGCAGGAGTGATAGTTGTGTTCTGGTCTCTTCCTCTTTGATCTAGATGTTTCCTTTCCTTCTGATATGCCCACAGTGGCTTCAGGGATCTATTTGCACCCTCTGAAAACTGTATGTTTTCAATTAGCAGTCTTCTAAGATCTGAAGGGTTGCCACAGGGAAGAGGGCATCGATTTATTCTCCATTGCACCTGAGGGTAGGACAAGAACCAATGGGTGGAAACTTGTCAGAGGGAGATCCAACCTGGAAATAAGGAGGAATTTCCTGATGGCGAGAACCATTAAGCAGTGGAACAGCTTGCCTCCCGATGTTGTGGGTGCCCCATCACTGGAGGTTTTCAAGAAAAGATTGGACAGCCATCTGTCTGGGATGGTAGGAGGTCCGGGATGGTATGAGGTCTCCTGCCTTGGGCAGGGGGTTGGGCTAGAAGACCTCCAAGGTCCTTTCCAACCCTACGGCGATTCTATGATTCTGTGATGAATTTCCCCAGGACTAGCCGTCATCCCTGAAGTAATGATCTCATAGGTGTTAAAAGACACAATATAGTAAATAAGCTGCACAAAAGAACAACTCTTTCCTTTCCTTTCCTCTTGAGGCCCAGATTAGTTATGTGTAGGTAAGAAAAGGAAAGAGTTGGCTGGATAGCTCAGTGAGTTAGTTATCTGGCTGCAGAGCCAGCGGTTGGGAGTTTAGTTTCCCACTGCACAGCTCAGAAGAGCCAGCCTGGGTGGCCTTGGGCAAGCTGAACAGTCACCAGGGCAACCCCAGGAGAAGGGAATGTTTGTTTGTTTGTTTGTTTGTTTGTTTATTTATTTATTTATTTATTTATTTATTTATTTATTTAACTTATATGCTGCCCACACTACCCAAAGGTCTCTGGGCGGCTTACAACAATTTAAATACAGTAAAAAAGATAAAACAATTAAAATACAATTAAAATATATACTCTAAAAATTGCCATCAGGACCCACAGTTGATATTATTTCAATTAAAAGCCTTCTGGAACAGGAAGGTTTTGACCTGGCGCCGAAATGTCATCAGCATCGACGCCAGACGAATCTCAATTGGGATGGCGTTCCATAGTCTGGGGGCAGCTGCCGAAAAGGCCCTTTGTCTACAAGTCATCCCTCTTACCACCTTGAGGGACGGCTCTTTCAAAAGGGCCCCCTGGCTAGATCTTAACTGCCGGGTAGGTTCATATGGAAGGAGGTGGTCCTTCAGGTATCCAGGGCCTAAGCCGTTTAGGGCTTTATATGTCAAAACAAGCACTTTGAATTGGGCCCGGGCAGCAACTGGTAGCCAATGTAATTTAAACAGAATTGGCTTGATGTGTCCCCTAGCGGCCCCACCACTCACCAGCCGCGCAGCTCGATTTTCGACCAGTTGCAGTCGCTGGACCGTCTTCAAAGGCAGCCCCACATAGAGCACATTGCAGTAATCTATACGAGATGTTATAAGTGCATGTGTAACTATCATGAGACTCTGCTCGTCCAGGTAGGGCCGTAGCTGGTATAATTTCTGCAGCTGAAGGAAGGTGCCCCTGGCCACTAAGTCCACCTGGGCTTCCAGAATTAGACTGGGGTCCAGGAGCACCCCCAGGCTGCGGACCTTGTCCCTTAGGGGGAGTGCAACCCCATTCAGGGCAGGGAAATGGCCCTCTAGCCTGTCCGGTGAAGCACCCACTAACAGCACTTCCATCTTGTCTGGATTGAGTTTCAATTTATTAACCCTTATCCAGTCCATTATCAGGTCCAGACACGAGTTCAGCACAGAAACTGCCTCACCTGGATTGGTGGAAAACAAGAGGTAGAGCTGAGTGTCGTCAGCATATTGCTGACTCCTCCGCCCAAACCTCCTGATGACCTCTCCCAGCGGTTCCATGTAGATGTTAAACAGCATGGGGGACAGTATCGAGCTGTGAGGAACCCCATAACATAAACACCATGGGACAGATCAACTGTCCCCCAGCACCACCCCCTGGACACGGTCAGCCAGGAAGGAGCGGAACCACCATAAAGCGGTGCCCCCAACTCCCAACCCAGCCAGCCTATCCAGAAGGACACCATGGTCGATGGTGTTGAAAGCCGCTGAGAGGTCCAGGAGTATCAACAGGGTCACACTCCCCCTGTCTCTCTCCCGGCAAAGGTCATCGTACAGGGCGACCAAGGCAGTCTCCATACCAAAACCCGGCCTGAAACCCGATTGAAATGGATCCAGAAAATCCGTTTCATCCAGCAGCGCCTGGAGTTGCCCGGCCACAACCCGCTCCAACACCTTGCACAAATAAGGGAGGTTCGCCACTGTTCGGTAGTTAACCACCAGCCTTGGGTCCAGGCTAGGCTTTTTAAGGAGTGGCTGAATTACCACCTCTTTCAAGTTGGTAGGGACCACTCCCTCTCTCAAAGAGGCGTTCACGGCCTCCTGGACCCAGGTGCGAACCCCCCTGGCAGATCTTCCAATTAGCCAAGATGGGCAAGGGTCGAGCGGAGTGGTGGTAGAACGGACAGATCCAAGCACCCTGTCCACATCCTCAACAATTGAAACTCATCCATTAATACTTGACCTAAGCACGGCACACTGGACACATCCTCTGATTCTGCACTAATGGTGGAGTCCAACCCACTGCGAATCTGAGCGATTTTTCCCTCAAAATGAATGGCAAACTCATCACAGCAAGCTGATGAGCAGTCAGGGACCTCCACCGGATTTCCCGGTTGAAGAAGATCCCAGACCACCCAAAACAGCTGTGCTGGACGACATTCTGAGAAAGCAATACGGCTGGAGAAATATTGCCATTTCGCCAGCCGTATTGCCACGAAATAGGCCCGATAATGGGCTCTAAGTCATGTTCGATCGGACTCCCAGCAGGATTTCCTGCACCTGCGCTCCAGCTGTCTCCCCTCTCGTTTAATCGCCCGCAATTCAGATGTATACCAAGGAGATGTCTGGGCTCTGCGTGCAGGGAGAGGGTGCTTAGGTGCAATTGTGTCAACCGCCCGGGTCATCTCCCTATTCCATAGGGTGACCTGAGCTTCAACAGGAGCACCGACCATATCAGACGGATAATCCCCCAGAGCATTCAGGAAACCATCCGGATCCATTAGTCTCCGAGGGTGGATCATCTTAATAGATCCCCCACCCTTGCAGAGGGGAGAAGAAGCTAATAGACTAAACGTGACCAGGAAGTGGTCTGACCATGACAATGGGGTCACAACCAGCCCCTCCACATCCAAACCACCATCTTCCAGTCCCGCTGAGAAAACCAGGTCCAAGGTATGGCCCTTCTCATATGTCGGGCCGATGACACATTGAGACAGCCCATGGTTGTCATGGCGGCCATGAAGTCCTGAGCTGCCCCAGTCAAGGCAGCCTTGGCATGGATGTTGAGGTCCCCCAGCACCAACAGCCTGGAAGTCCTCAACACCAGGTCGGAGACTACCTCCGTCAGCTCAGGCAGGGAGACTGTTGGTACGCAGCAGGGTGGGAGGTACACCAACAGAATCCCCAATCTGTCTCGTAAGCCCAACACACAATACAGGCCCTCAAGACCTCCTCTCAAATGGATAGGAAGCCTGGTCAAGGAGATAGAACTCCTATAGACTATAGCAACTCCCCCTCCCCGACCCTCCGAGCGACATTGGTGCTGGACCGAGTACCCAGGCAGACACAGCTGGGAGAGGGGAACACCACCACCCTCTCCCACCCAGGTCTCAGTAATGCACGCCAGGTCAGCACCCTCATCCAGAATTACATCATGGATGAGGGCAGTCTTATTTTGTACCGACCTGGCATTCATCAACAGCACCGTGTGGCTCGAGGGTTTGCTGATATGGTCACCTGGTACCATCTGGTTGGTGGTAGGACTAGAAGAGGGGATAGATATAAGATATCTAACCTCTCTTCTCCTACATGGGCATGTTCTACCCCCACTGCCATTCCTTCCCCTACCCAGCACCACCTCAATGGTTGCCCCCTCCAATGCCCTCCCCCCTTCCTGTTCCCTCAGATCCACTGTGGGTCTCTACGTACGTAACCTGATGGCAACTGATAACCCAATTACAATAAAAACCCCTTCTAAGGCCCCTTCTAAAGCCCCTTCTCCCCCTGAGCCAGGTGGCTGATGTTGAGGAGGGGGTGGGGCAGCCAGAAGCAGCAAGGGCCGAGTCCCGCAAGGCCGAGGGAGTCCAAGCCAAACTCCCCCAGGAAGGCTGGCAACCGGCAGCAGCACAGCCACACTGTCTCTCACTCAGTGCCTGAGGGATGGCAGATGATGAAGACTCCCCCGAAGGCAGGAATGTTAAGCCACTTCTGAATACTCTGTACCTAGAACACCATTAAAAGAGTCGCCATAAGTCAGAACTGACTTGACAGCATGCAATTATTTTATTAAAAAAAGAAAGAGAGGATCCACACTACATATTTAGCAGATTTTACTCTATAATTTAGCCTTCACATGCCTCATTCTCTTGTACAGTTCTCAGAGCAACAGAGACACAGATTAAATTAATATTCCATTGTCTTCTCTAGGCTCTTTGCTGCTAGGAGTAGAGGGATATTCGTTCAGTTGGCATTCTGTGGTGAACCTTCCTGATTTGCACTAATCTAAACCCATTCATGAGCAGAAATGTGATTATCCTTCACTTATTTCAGCAGTTTGCACTCTGTGTTTACAAGTGAAAATGCATACCATGGGTTTCTTGATAACAATAATATAGAGAAACAGAATTTATAATGGGAAATCGTATGGAACAGAGGGGAATGGCAGTGAGAATAAAACCTGATTTTTGCTTGTTAAATGTATTATCCCACTCCCAGAATCCTGTCAGTGGGATTCCAGGTGAATTCTGGAGGTAGGAGTCCTTGAAATATGAAATCCCATCCCTATTTTCTTATATGGTTGACTCTGCAAAAGGAAGCACAGTCTTAACTAGCCAAGATGGCTGAGGGCCAACTGAGCAGACACAAAGCCACTAGAGCTGTGCTGAATCCAAACCTCTCCCAGGCTCGGGATCTTGCAGATTACTTAAACTGTCCCCAATGCAACCATCCAACTCTCTCTCTCTCTCTCTCTCTCTCTCTCTCTCTCTCTCTCTCTCTCTCTCTCTCTCTCTCTTTTGGCTCTTCTGCTGGCAGATCTCGGCGATCAGAGCAGTTCTTCTGGCAAATCCCTCTGCTGGCACATATCTAAGATCAGCAAGCAGAAAGGGGGTTCTGCCAGCACAAGAGATTTTATTTTATTTATTTCAGGGAATGCACAACAATAAGATGAAATAGTACGTACATACCCTGGGACTCATCAGTCAGTCCCTAAGCTGCCCTAAGGGGATATCTGCCAACAGAACAGGCTTCTTCCTGTACTTCTCCTGCTAGATCTGACACATTTTAATTAGGATGTGTCTGTACAGACAAAAGCCATATATAGCCAGACTTTAATTTATGTAAAATATATTAAAATATTTTTTTTTTAAAAAAAGAAGAAATAATTTTTGTAAATTCCACTGGTCAATAATGCATTTCCACACATTTTCAGAGTTTTAAAAACTCTATTGCTGAAGTCAATCCCAATTACTTTGGTTACAGAATGATTTAAGGCAAGATTATCTGAGGGTAACCAAAGATCTTTCTTGCTAATTAATTTTGAAACATTAGTACTGTTGATAATCAGAGCTTATTATATCCTGTTGCAGGCAGGGATATACTGATTGGAGATTATTAACATCTCCAGATTAGTGAGCAAAACAAAAGACATACATTTGCTCACTGTTAGCATAACACCCATAACTCATGACTGTTTTGTAGTAATTTTTAAACATAATTAAAGAACAAAGCACTGAGACTCTTAAGGGGAAAAAGTAATGTCTTATAAATCGCAATAATTAGCTAAGTGGATAAATGTATTAACATCAAATTGCAAAGCTGCTAGACATCTGAAGGTGGGACCTGGAACCTATTATCAACACACTGCAAATTTCTTGGACTTCAAAACCAAACAAAAATAGGTAAATGGAAAAAGATTGCTTCAACCTATTTTCATATTAATTATTACAGAAAGTCTACTGATTCTGAGAGTGACAAGGAATGGGATAAGGGTCAATAAGGTAGTAGGCCCAAGCTCGTAGGCGAGACTAACTCTCCCCCTATATTTGTCACTGTGGTGCAGTGGAAAAAGCCGGTGCAGTGTAGTGGATAGAGTGTAGAAATAGGACTCAGGAGACCAGGGTTCAAATGTGTGTGTGTGTGAGAGAGAGAGAGAGTGAGAGAGAGAGAGAGAGAGAGAGAGAAGGGTAAAACTATACCTTGAACACCTCACTTATCTTGAAAACCCTGTTAGGGTCATGATAATTCAGAAGTGACTTGATGACACTTAACAGTGACACATATTTGTCACTTAATGTTCTTTCTTTTCTCTCTCTCTTCCCCTCTTTTTCTTTCATTCCTTCCTTGCATGTATTTACTTAAAACTTTTTTTGACATGTTAAAAAGAATACCTCATTTTCACAGAGAGTGGCATATCTGGGTAATCTGTGACTGTAGATTTAACAATTAGGCAGCCTTCAGGAATCTAGTGAAGAGTTATAATTACAACTATCTAACTACAGTGAAGACTCTGCTCACAACTTGAGTTCTATCCAGGGCTCAGGTAGCCAGCTCAAGGTTGACTCAACCTTCCCTCCTTCCAAAGTCAGTAAACTGAGTACCCAGTGCTGGAGGGGGTGGGGAGCAATGTGTAGCTTGCATAATTAAATTGTAAACCACCCGGAGATTGATTTAAACACAATGGGGCACACTTAGCAGCACACTTTGCTTTATCTGTGTCTCTGATACTTTAAAATAGCCATTTTCATCAGGGCCCCCTTGGGGGACCATGGCACATTTGAAGGGGGCCACAGACTGGAAACAATTCTTCACACACCTCCTTATAAGATTTGTTATGCAACTTATACAATACTGATTCAGACTATATTTCTTTCATAGTGTGTTTATGGCTGAGATAAAAATATGGTTGAGAACGGCTACTTTAGAAAAAGGTACACTAAGACCAGGGGTCACATGCACTGGCTCTTGTTTGCAAAATACCAAGACTGAAACTGAATTTTAGTCATTTCTTTGCTTGTTAGCTACGATAAAAACAAGACATAGTTTGAGAACGTGCAATTTTGCATGTGAAACACATTTAAATTACAGCACCATAATTACTTCAGGAATAAAATGAAGCTTACTTCCGCTTCCCTGATGCTAAACATATTTACAGGGAAATGAGTTGCAGAAAAGAATAATATGTCTGCCTATTTAATATGTTTCCTTAAAAAAAGAAGAGGAAATAAAAGGAAAGGAAAAATAAGAGGAAAGAAAAGTTGCTGTAGCGAGTGGCACATCCTTGCTAGTCCAAGCAAGATCACTACCTAAAATCTACAAACTAGGATAAAGTGCAAAATAAACATTTTCCTTCATCTAACACAAATGAGTTTTCAGTAAGATGAACTACAGAGAAACTGGCTAACAAATTCAGCACCAGCAAAGTCAGGATCGGAGGGGGGTAGGGAAATTATGGAGTCCTTGTCTGAACATTAAACTCCTAACAAAATGAAGCTTTCCCTATGCTTTCTATCTTAAAATCATTATGGTCCATCTTCAAACCTATCTTTTCCACACTGCCAAATTCCTAAAGAATTGACTGAACGAATTTCTAAGAATAGGCTGAAGAACCTCATGCCCACTCACTCCTCTGATTTCTGATTACAATGATTGAATGTAACTCATTCTATCATTATCAGTCCTTTAAAAAAAAAGCTTTCAGTTTATGAATGTAGGATATTGTTTTTCTGTATCCATGATTCAAAACACCAGGAAACGGCCCAATAGTGCTGCACAATATTGTGCCTGCATTGCCAGCAGGAAAAAGAATGTCAAGCTTTACATAGCAAAGCATAGCCTGAATGTTGACACCACCAATGGCAGCAGTCAAGATGATCTACAGCAGTGGTTCTCAATCTTGGGTAACCCAGGTGTTCTTCAACTGCAGCTCCCAGAAAACTCCAGGCAGCACAGCTGGTGGTGAAGGCTTCTGGGAATTGCAGTCCAAGAACATCTGGGTTATCCAAGTTTGGGAACCACTGGTCTATAAGATACCTTCTTGTGCTCACTACCATTCTCAGTGACACCAAGCTGATTCCTTTTTTCATCAGTTATCCACTTCTCACCCAAACACAAAGCAATTGTCAGGAATGTTTTTCGACAAGTGTGAATGGCAGAAATGCAGAAAGTGAACTCTCACTAAAGCAAAAATGAGTACGCTGAGGCTGTCCTACCATGAACATGTAATGAAAATACAGAACTGACCAAAAAAGACAATATTGCTGGGAAAAGTGGGGAGGGCAGTAGGAAGAGATGAAGACCTAATGTGAAGCAGATTGTCTTAATAAAGTAAGCCACAGCTGTTAGTTTACAAAACATGAGCAGAACTTACTGGAAAAGACAATATTGCTGTAGGGGGCAGTAGGAAGAGAGAACACCTAACATGAGATGCTGTTGGTTTGCAAGATCTGAGCAGAGCTGTTCATGAGAGGGCATTTTGGAGGTCACTACAATCAGAAATGACTTAATAGCAGACAACACCTTTGGTGGTTTTTTTCTTAATTCTGAGACAATTATATAGTGACAAGATGGGTGGAATGGTTGAAATTATGATAGGATTTAGGCACCAAAGTTCTAACATTGAGTAAGTGCATCCCCAACCACAAAGCAAAAACAAACAAACAAACAAACAAAAAACACAGTAATTTCACATCTTAAGCAAGATAGCTTCTGAATATTTGTTCTCCACTCTATCTTAAATATATTTTAAATTATTTTTATAACCAAACACAGAATCCCTTTGCCAGAACAAATGCCTTTTTGGCCAGGAAGGGGTTAAAAAGTTCTCCTCCTGAGAATCAGCTAATTGGATCCTGACTGAGTCAAAAGTTCAGATTGCCCCAGACCTAGAGCTGATTTCCACTTTGAATTTATGTATTTATTTAAATTTTTTTGCCCTGCCTTTCTCCTGTAAAAGGACCCAAAGCAGCTTACATCATCAAAAGAAAAAAATTTAATGATAAAATCGGTAAGTGTACAAATACTTAAAAGGATCAAATATCACACTCAGAAATGGTTACACAAGAAACACATGCAAAGTAGTAAGGCACAACAATCCATTAAAAAACCCCACTCAGGCAGCCTGTCACTAAGGGAAAGCTTGCCTGAAGAGAAAGGCCTGCTTCTGGAAGGTTAGAACCAGCACTTTGAATTTTGCCTGGAAACAGATTGGTAGCCAGGGAAATTTTTGTAACAGGGATTACGTGATCCCTGTGACCAGTCACAGCAATTAGCAATCTGGCTTCCATGTTTTGGACCTACTGAAGTTTCTGGACACTTTTCAGAGGCAGCTCCATGTAGAGTGTGTTACAGTAATCCACCAGGAATGCAATTAAGACATGTATCACTGTAGCTAGATCAGACCTCTCCAGGAATGGGTATAGCTGGCACACTAGTTTTGAGTGTGCAAATGCACTCTTGGCTACCACTCCAGGAGTACCCTCAAGCTGTTCATCTGTGTTTTCAGAGGGACTGTAACCCTATCCAACACAGGCTGCACCTCACTTCCTCAATCTGCCTTTTGACTGACCAGGAGCACCTCTGTCTTGTCTGGATTCAGTTTCAGTTCCAGTTCATTCACCCTCATGCAGTCCATTACGGACACCAGACACTGATTTAGAGCCGAAACAGCTTCTTTGGCTTTAGATGGAAAGAAGAGATAAAGTTGGGTGTCATCCGCATACTGTTGGCACAAACCCCAACACTCTGGACAACCTCTCCCAGCAGTTACATGTAGATATTAAATAACATAGGAGACAAAACAGAACCCTGAGTGACCCCACGGGAAAGACTTGAAGACTTGTGTCAGCAACCTGGCCTCAGGAATCTTGAGAGAATGTTTATTGAACTCGCTCAGGGCTCAGACAAACACAAATGCTCTTGTTTTTTTGTAATGCAGAAATATTTTGAATATCCTTTACAAAATTGTATGCTAATTCCCCGGAGATGCATGGCAAAATGTCTCTTTCTAAAAAAACTGTCACTCCATTATTTTCTTTAAAGAAAACCTGTTTTTTTTTTACTTTTCTGTGACCTTTTCTTGCTCTCTAAACAGCTCCCTTCCAAGCCCACAAAGCTGCAACAATGTATCTACTTTGCAACACACTTGCTGGTAAGCCTGTTCTATGCATGATCAATTTATAAGAAAGTCACTGTTTTACCCTTTTGAAAAGTCTTTTTTGAGGATCACTATTTCAGCCCCCACAGCCTGGATTCCTTCCATATTGAAAAAAAAGGGGTGGGACCAACAATTCTCTGTCAAGATAAGCAAGGCTGGTCTTTTCAATTTATTTGATCTGTTTAAAACTTGGATATATTTAAGTCTGCTTGTTTTTGCACAGGAGGTAAAACAGTTTTACTTTTTAAAAAGTCATAACTTGAAAACCCTTTGCCTAAACTTCCCAAAAGTAATCACAGAGCAAGAACAGATTGTGTGCTATATTTGTACTATGTTTGGTACTGATCCAAAGTCCAAGTTAAAAGTTATGTTTTGTTTGGCATGCCACAATTTTTAGAATTGCCTTTTAGAATGTTGACTTGCTATGCTGCACAATAACATAATAAAATGGGGGGGAATAATTAGCTTTGAGTGGACCAATTTCTCCTGTCATGTAAGACAGAAAAAAGTGTCAGTTGTGCATATTGATGTTGGGAGCACATTTCAGACTGCACGTCATTAATCTCAGTAATTATTTATACTATATACTTTGTCTTCCAGACACTACATTGATTTATACAGTTGACCTTTTCCCCTAAAATAAGCTATTAACTTGATATCTGTGCACAAAAACTGTATAACTAGAGTTTTCTAATCAATTTTACTGCATATTTAAAAACTCTTTATCTTGTCCATTGACCAGCATCCTACTGGAGATTTTACGAGTGCATTAGTGAAATCATAGCTATTCACGCATGGCAAATTGCTGCCCACAAATGAGGCACCAGTTGTTTAACAAGGCATGTTCCTAACTGTGCAACAAGTGCATGTCTAATAATGTGACTGGTGCATTCTTAGCATCAAATCATCGTGGACAAGTACATCATGAAAGGATTTTGACAATTGGTTGTTGTAGGTTTTTCAGGCTGTTCGGCCGTGTTCTGGAGGTTTTTCTTCCTAACGTTTCACCAGTCTCTGTGGCTGGCATCTTCAGAGGACAGGAGTTAGAACTCTGTCTGTGTTCTGGATTTTGACAATTGTTTGCACATTGTTCTATTGTAAATTTTCTGAAGAAGCTAGAAAGAGGAGAATTCATGTGATACTGACAGCCTTTCCAGGCTGTGCTGGTTAGCAATTTCTTTTAATATGTATGGAAGGACAGAATATTAAAAAATACCCAGAAGTGCTGTATTATGTATACAAAATGTATTTTGTATACTAGACCAAAGATGCTAATAAGCTACTAATTGTATAACATTGGTCCCTACCATTGTTACATTTTGCATTGCCATGCTATGATTAGCTCTAACCATGTCGCCTTTTCTTCCTTTGTGCCCTTTTTGGAAATGTCACATGGACAATGAACTAAATACATGAATTCATTAGTGGTAAGTGTAAGCTGAAAGGTTATTATCATTTGTCAGGAACAGAGTGTATATTTATGAGAGTAGACCTTTGGTCTAGATGGGCAGGGTAGAAGTCTAATAAATAAATAAATAAATGATCCCTGTGATGATTCCTCAGTGTATACGTATATCTGCATATAGGTATGCACCGGTATGCATGGTGAATGTCTGAGTTTTGATTGGCAGTGGTAAGTTGGTTGTGCACCAGGAGAATTTAACACAGTAGAATGAGTGTGAATGGAACTGTGTACTGACTGGCTGGTATGCTGCATAGCAGTGGAAAAGCTGTTATGTAGCCAGATTGAGTTGCAATTCTGGGACCAAGGTAGCATATAAATCTAAGGGAGCGAGCAAGCGAGGGAGTGGGAGAGCAGTTTAGGAAAGGATCTGCATGGATTTGGGTGATGGTTGTCATTTTCTGGTGGCACAGGCCAGGTAGAGAAAGGAGGGTGAGGTTTTGTCACCACAGTTCCATCCCCGCCCCCCAGTTCTGATTTTTGAAGGTGCTGCATAGGAGGTGCTGTACGATTTTGAATTATAAAATTAAATGGCCAACTTAATATTATCATCACACCAAGTAAAATGCAGGAAACCCATGTTCCTGTGGCATAAAGTAAGGTAATACTTTTGATTGGGGGTGGGGGTGGGGTGAAGATTAAAACTGACTGTGGAAATATTTGTCTTTAAATTCCTAGTACAGAAGTATATGTTTCCATAAGAGTGGCCTGTTGTAGAAATTTCAGATATAGATATGTATCTATACATTGAAATACTACAATAGGAATATTTGAACCGGCCTTACAGTGGCTGAATTCCTATTTCTGCACCTGCAGCTCTATGTGCATAAGGCTCATTATGCCATCAGCCATGACCTGTTATCGCTAATTAAAAGTTTCCAATCCCCTCCCCACTTCTGGATCTTAACTCCCTAGAGAACCCATTCATCCTGGGGAAGACTTTAAGGGCCTCAGGATGGTGGGGAAGTCTTCAATGCCCCCCCCAAAAAAATTGCCACCACTTGTCCCATCATGTGGAGCTGCACCAGCAGGATTTCAGCCACTGAATGAGACTCTTTGTCTATGCATCCCAATACTGTTGACAACATGGACTGGCAACAAGAGTTTTTCTAATCTTGTCTGGAGATGCTGATAAATAAAACTGGGACCTTCTGCACGCCAAGCAAGAGCTTTATCACTGACTTACAGTGAAGATGGCTCTCTGTAATTGCTGTCAAAAATGACCTGTTCTTAAGACTTACTCCAATGTAATAGAATGGAAACATGTCTGTATCCATTTTTAAGTATATCTTCTTGTTGAATCCGGCTTCATCTAACTGCTCGGCCTTCAGAAGCAGCCTTTGCCAAGGAAATCGCTTTCCTCATTGCTTTGTTAAAGGTAGTCAATAATGGCTGGTTTTGAGCTAAGAGCTGTAATTCTCATTTCATTTTTCAGGATCCAATTGATATTTTTGTCCAATTGGAACAGGGTTGAGATTATTATTTTTCTTCCTACATTCAATTGCCCCTTCCACAATGTCCAAAATTCCTGTACACAATTCCACGAACGAATACATTTTTTTGGTGAAAGTGCATTTCTATGCATTTTTCAAATACACATATTTTTAGTCCTGGACGTTCTTCAAGTGTATGCATGGCTTTGGATGCATTTTTTCTCTATCAATTCATCTCACTGCCAGTCTTTGGAGATGCAAAATGTTGTCTCCCCCCCCCCCCCCGGGGAAACACAAATGTCTTTTGCATACCTACTCCATATGCAGTGTTTTGTGCATAGCCTATTAGATCCCAGCCAAAAGTTGTCAAATTCAGCTATGCAAGACTTATTTTTTAAAGTTTAATTGTAGAATAGATTAGATGGCTGTATTTGTAACCATAATGACATCCCACACATCGGAAAAACAGTCCTTGGAATTCTACATTGCACAGTCAATGTGTGCTGAATGACTACATTAACCATAATTGCACTTGTGCATTTATTATGCCACTTTATTTTTAAAACATGACTTTTACATTTCAGTTTTAATCATAATTCAGTATAACTGAAAGGGCCATTAGACTGTTAAATAGCAGCCACTGGATTACAGTTAGATGATCAATAACTCATTTCTTATTTCTTGTCTTCTGTAAACTGTTTGGGAAACACTTTGTTTAAAGGCCCTCTCTAATGAGTGTGTGCTTTCTGACACTGGCTTATTGACTCAGAACTCATTAAATATATATTAAAGCCTTGCAAACATTATTTTCTTTTGTTTCTAGCCATTAGAAGTGATTCTTGAAATTCATTACACCTGTCTGAAATATGACAAATGGGAGCTTTAATTTAAAGATGAACAACTTGTTTAAGGCTGTCCAGAAAGAAGTGCATCTCAAGCCAGATGGTCATTGACATTGCAAGTAGCAAATTATAGGTGGTAATTAACTTTGTTGCCTTGATTATCAGCCCTTGTCACACATTACATGGAGAATTGCTGAATGGTAATGTGTTCTTTCCCTTCTCCTGACCTCCATGTATTAATGTGACTACATAAAACAGAGGTTCTCAACCTTTGCTGCTCCAGAAGTTTTAAACTTCAACTCCCAGAAACCATTGCCAGCACGGCCAATGGCCAAGGATTGTGGGAATTGATGCCAAAGCTTGAGAACCAGTGGCACAGACAAATCTATATGCACACATGGGTGTTGGCATATCTATGGCATGAATATGTCATAGATGTAGGGTTGAATATGTAGGGTTTAGAAGCAAAGACAGAGGATGTGAGTCTTTCCTTTCTACATTCCATATAATGTGTAAGATGTCATCTTAGTGTCAAGTGTAATAGATGATCTACCTTGCCTGTTTTGTTATTGTTGTAACCAGTCAGATGAATGGGTTTGAAGACAGCATACATGATCTCACTTTTTATCCTTTGAATCAACATAATCTACCAGGCATATTCAAAAATAAGCTCTCCAACAATGACATCCTATACATGTCTACTCAGATCTAAGTCCTGTTGCCATCAGAGGAACTTTCTCTCAGGTAAGTGTAGAGTAAGGCTGCAAACCTTATCCTTGGAATAAATTCCACCAAACTCAATGGGGCTTACTTCACAATAGACATGTATAGGATTTCAATTTTAGTATATCAGATAATTGCTTACTTTGTTAGTTTGAAGTTTCGCGTACACAGAACCACTGCTAATGAATAGCAGAAGTCTGCAGACATCTATTTTTCACTTTCATTTGATTTAAGCACCATCTGTGGCATAAATTTTAAATTGAAACATTAATATTGGACTTATCCCAGAGGCAAAGTTTCAGATTTTTCATTGTACAGTATGATGTACTGCATTGCAATTAGGAAGAGGTTGAGAACAGATGTGGTTCCTTTTGAAAAGTGGGATTATGTTGTGTTTTTCAAAATGGCTACCACTATTACCAGTATCTACACCAGGAGTGGGCAATAAGTGCTCTTCCAGCTGTTTTTGGACTGAAAGTCTCACCAGTCGTGGCCAGTATACTCAAAGTTGTGGGGTTATGAGATTTACAGATTATCTGGAGTCCTACACATTGTCTCTACCTGGAACCTAAAGAAGAAATGTGTGAAGGCTCAAACAGAAACAAGCAAGGAATACTATTTGTGTCTGCTTCAATCATATACAAAAGATGAGCAAGGCTGGATGAAAATAAAACACTTTCCTGGTGGAGGCAAAAAAAACCCAAGATGGCACCCTCTCCTTGCACACATTGTTCTTACAATATCTGACATACCAGGGAGCTGAATCTTATTCAACACCAATGATGGGTGATTGTACTCCACTATATTTGAAGGTAATAGTCCAGCTCACAGGGTGCAGCTCTGTCCTCCAGCAGAGGGGATTGGCATGATGGGTCTGTCCTCCATAGCTACTCTGCCATCTGTGATTTAAGGCAACTGCCTCACTCTGCCTAATGAGGTCTTCCCCTGAACTGGGAGAAGTGAGCGATGAATCTTCCAACTGTCTTCACTTCTAATATTAGGAAGAGTAATGTTGGGTACAGAATGTTAAGGAGGTAGACATCAAAGTTCATTGCCCACATGTCTGTTTCATTGTTCCGATCTAAACCTCACTCATGTTTAATTTCATCCTTTACATGTTGAAAGAAATACACAGTGGGCCAAAGTTGCTGGCGCTGTCACTGTTGCACGCGCATGCTGTTGCATGAGCAGTTTGGCCTGGAGGAACTTGAATAAGGAGGTATGCAATAACTCTTTCTGCAAGTAGAAGTCCCATTTATTTAAATGGGTATTTTCTAGAATCTCTGCTTGTGCTGCTGTGCACTGATCCAAGTTCTGCCATCTACAAGCAGCTAAAGCTAACAGAAGGACTCTGCTCATAGAAGATCATCAACATTACTTGGGGGTGCACTGAAGAAGCCTCCCCAAAGAATGTGAAGAATGTGAAAACATTCATGCATCCCCTGAACAACAATAGTCCAATGTTATCAGATCCTTCTGCTCAGATCAATGTAAGGTAAATAATATATGAACACAATTGGATGAATGACTATATAGCTTTGACAATGGCCCACAATGGACCATCAATAACAAATGGCCTCTTGTTAGGGCCAACGTTAACAATAATCTCTATTAAGACCTAAAGAAGAGCTACTGCATCAGCTGCGCCAGACACATAAAGAAATGCAACACCAACAGCAATGCCCCCAAATATGCAGAATGAAACTTGCAGCTGAGAGATCTCATAGACAGTATGGAAGCACTGTATTTGTCAATTGTGAGTGATAAATATTGTCTACTACTGTTACAGAACAAGATGATTTAGTGATAATAACAATGCACGGTATCCTCTGTTTATGAACAATTTAATGCAACCTTTTCCTTTAAAACCTCTGACAATTTTCATAAGAAAAAAATAAATTTTATAATTTGAGATTTCAACACCCACAGTAATGTCATGCATTTGATAATAATGGAAAAGTAATGCTAAAATGGATGGAAACCTTCTAGCTAGCTCTTATTCACAATAGTAAACTTCTCCCATCTTTCAGTAGTACAAAATGGAAGTGTGGTTATTATCAGACATAACATTTTCTAATGGACTAATAGCCCAATAGTGCATGAAGTCAATTTGTACCCAAGTTCTTAATAAGCAGCGCTGGCCTGTAATGTGCTAAGTCATGGCAGCAGTCTGACCACCAACAGTATCATTGTTCATGTGGTATAATTTTAGAAAAGCAAAAGTTAAGTACAACATTAGGTCTAATTATACTGAACTTTTCCCTGGTCCCAGAGGCCAACAACCAGTTTGCTGAGGTGGTGAAAATATCATCCTAAACATCCATACTCTTAGGATACACAGCCAACTACCTCCAAAGTATGACATTGGAAAAAGTAACACAAATGTAGAATTATTTTTCACTATTTGAACAAAATCCTTCGAGTAAAGGCTAGACAGTGATTAATTTCTTTGTTCTCCAAAACTAAAATAAATCATTGGATAAACTTATGGAATAAATAAGCATGTCAAAAACAACCAAAAGATCTGGAGATTATTAAAGCAGTTTAACAATGACCCAACTGAACCCTTCTCATGCAAACATCTCAGCAAATCAACTAGCCCATCAACTCTTCTTTAATGGCAGACTTGAACATCCCTATAGGAAATCAGAACTTAAATCTAGAAGAAACAAAAGACTGGAGACTAATAACCATACAAGACCATTCATTCTAGGCAAATTGGGGAAAAGCCATTTATAGCAGCAAATATGGCAAGGCAGCAGGCCTAGATGACATCTGCATAAAACAGATAATACATTTTGGCACAATAACTAAAAAGTAGCTCCTTAATAATTGTCTCGACTCTCTCAGGTTTCAGAACACTTGTAGGAAGTGCTCACTTTTGATAAAGAACCCACAGATCCCATATATATTTATACTGCTAATCTTACTGCTTTGTTGCCTTACTTCTGGAAACAATTGTTCTTAACTGTCTAATGGAAGTAGTGGAACCACTCCTCATCTCACAACAGGCTGGTTTCAGACCTTGGAATATTTGTACCCAATTTACCCTCTAATTTTCAGCCCCACTGGGCGGGTCTCTCTCTCTCTCTCTCTCTCTCTCATGACTTTGCCCCTGTGTGCATGCTTGACTCCGCTCCGCCTCACACAGGGCTCCATCACAACCAAAACGAAAGGGGCTGAAACGATCACTGCACAGAGGAGGAAGAAAGCTGTGCAGAGAGAGGCAGAGTTGTGCAGACCTTAGAGGGAACCTTGATTGTACATCACATATATTTCATTTAATGCAACATACTGAGAGTAACTTTGAAACTGGGAAGATCATGGGGTAGCCTTTGCTGACCTCTTGGCTACCTATGACATCGTTTGTCATCAAGTACTACATCAAAAATTCTATAATCAAACCAAGGATTATAAAATAATTAAGGTAACAGCAACCCTTTTGCAAATCTGCAGATTTTTCATTAGTTTTCAAGACAGCATAGCTAATTCAAAAGAATGATCTACCCCAGGACAGCATACAATGTCTCAGTTTGTTTAAAATCTACACTTTTTCAAGGTACCCAAAGTTTTATTTAAGTTGGGAATCTCATACTTGTTGTTCAGTTGGACAGGAATCTCTGCAAATGTAGTAGAAGAACTTGGTGCATATTATGATAGAAACCAGCTTCAACCCACCCTTGCCAGTATGTGCCATTCATCTGAGAAATAAGCAGGTATCTCAGAAACCTCAGGTTACCTGGAAGCACATCAAATTGGATCACTGTTTTGCCCTCAAATTACCAAGGTGTTCCTTTGGATTGCCTGCTGAGAAATAAGAAACTGTGAGACTACAAAGCAAAATGACTCTGCAAGGGCCAATATTTTCTGAAAGCTATCAAGAAACAGTTGGGGCATACAACCACAAAAACTAGAGCCTTGGCCTTATGCTACTCTGAAGGCAAATAAGCCAACACAATACAAGTAGACATAGCTCATTCTTATGCCATTGTTACCACCAAATGTTAAGTGTTACAAATACTGTTGTGAATTGTAACATGTTAACTCCAAGCTTTGAAATCACAACACCACTGTCTTGTATGTAAGCGGCTAAGGAGAGTCAGGATGGATAAGACTTTCATTTTATTTATTTATTACATTTTTAGCCCGCCCATCTAGTCATATAGACTACTCTGGGCGGGTAACAACATAACATATAACAAAATTACAATTTAAAATGACAGTATGTTACTAAAAAAAGAAAAAGAAAACACAATGATCCAAGATGGAAAGAACACAAGAAACCAAAATTCAAACAGTGGATGGAGGGAAGGCTTGCTTAAACAACCAGGTTTTCAATTGGCATTTGAAGATGCCCAGGGAAGGGGCCATGCGAATCTCAGGGGGGAGATTGTTTCATTTCAATAAATTTTTACTAAAAATTTACCAATATCACAATTTTCTTATATTAGATATGGAAAGAATCTGAGATTTTAAAAGAAAAACATACAGATGTGAGAGAAACCAAAACTGATATATAGGTTCATCCACACCTAAGGCTTTGGTGGCTTGCAACTGTCTGATGTTAAACCCCCATGAATTCAACTATTTTAGTCATGACTTAGGGTTGCCACCTCTTTCTTTCTTTCTTTGAAAGGTTCCTCATCTGTCTGACAGGGAAGATCTGTCTTACATGGTCATACTGGGATAGGAATAACTATATCTAACGAATGGAAATGGGTCCTTTTTCATTTTCAAAGCCTATCATCAAAATTTGCAAATTTCTTCATATTTGGGACAGAAAGAATGTACAATTTTAAAGTTCAAATATAAGAGAAAGAAAAACAGAGAAATTTTCAAGGAGAAGCCATGCATTTCCATGAGGAAAGCATAACCTCACAGGATTTTTCCTTAAAGCAGCTAAGCAAGTACTGCCATGCTTGCTAAGGACAGTTTAGTTACCATGCTGCAGAGTGTATCAAATTAGGCTGACATTTTTTTGCTGCTATTAATAGGAAGAAAGTCATATGCTTATAACCTCCAAAAATAAATAAATCTCAAGTTTTTGAAAAGTGAGGAGGCACTCACTGTAAGTATATAGTGACTTTAGATAGCATTGTGCAGATATTCTATGATTTTTGAATTTCATTTCTCCTAATGCTGAGCTGAATGTATTGCACGAATACTCATTACATCTGAACAGAGTACAATATTCCTCTCCTGAATGTTAAGAAAGTATTTAATTCTTTGGGGAAGATAAGTAAATGAGTTATTATTCATATAGGAGAACACTCCGTAATCCAGCTGCAATGTTTCACTGTATTAATTGAATATGCCCTTTTAAATTAACTGTGATAACAGCAGAAATGCTTCCGCAACAGTAATACATTGCACTTGCTCCATTTGCTAGATAAAACTATACAGAATGGGTAACTTTCTCCAAATGCATCCAACTAGTAAATTATTTCTGCTCTCACTCTGTCAGCAACATTGGTGAGATTTCTTTTCAACCCAGTGCTCCCGTTTCAGTTTTGTTCTTGTAAGAGCTAGAACTGTGAAGACGTTAACTGTTTTGAATGTGGATAAATTGTTGTGCACCTACAGCCATAGAAGGGATGTTTTGGAATAATGTGGACATGGTACAGACATCTACAATTAAGCACAGACTCTGCTACAATTTCCTTCAATATTTTTCCATTTTGTTTTTAAACAGAAGAGGGGAAATGTTGCCAAATAGGAAAAAGCCACATATTTTCTAAGGCCTGTGCATACTTCCACACATGCTGCTAAATTCCTGCTAGCCATGCACACACACAAAAAGGTATCACCAGACTTGGAATAACCCCCAAGCACAGTTAGATTATGCGTCCTTCAGTCTCGAAAGACTATGGTAATGTGCTCTGTATGGAGGACTTGGAACAGCGTCTAGTGTGGCTGAGAAGGCCAATTCGAGAGTGACAATCCCTTCCACACTGAAGACAAATACAATCTGTCCCCTGTCCAGCTCCCTGATTTTGCTGCTTTCGTGACTGCCTCTTTGCCTCGGCCTGCTGGACAAGGGTCTCTTCAAATTGGGAGAGGCCGTGATGCAACGCCTGCCTCCAGGCTGAACACTCAGATGTCAGGGTTTCCCATCTGTTGAGGTCCATTCCTAAGGCCTTCAGATCCCGCTTGCAGATGTCCTTGTATCGCAGCTGTGGTCTCCCTCTGGGGCGATTTCCCTGTACTAATTCTCAATACAGGAGATCTTTTGGAATCCGACCGTCAGCCATTCTCACGACATGCCCAAGCCAACGTAGACGTCGCTGTTTCAGTAATGTATACATGCTAAAAATTCCAGCTCGTTCTAGGACTACTCTATTTGGAACTCTGTCCTGCCAGGTGATACCAAAAATGCGTCGGAGGCAACGCATATGGAAGGTGTTCAGCTTCCTCTCCTGCCGTGCACAAAGGGTCCAGGACTCACTGCAGTACAGGAGTGTGCTCAGGACACAGGCTCTATAGACCTGGATCTTGGTATATGTCGTCAGCTTCTTATTGAGCCATACTCTCTTTGTGAGTCTAGAGAACATGGTAGCTGCTTTGCCAATGCATTTATCCAGCTCGACATCTAGGGAGAGAGTGTCAGAGATGGTTGAGCCAAGGTACACAAAGTCATGAACAACCTCCAATTCTTCTGTGGAGATGGTAATAGAGGGAGGTGAGTCCACGCCCTGGCCCATGACTTGTGTTTTCTTCAGGCTGATTGTTAGTCCAAAGTCTTGGCAGGCCTTGCTAAAACGATTCATGAGTTGTTGGAGGTCTTCAGCAGAGTGGGCAACAATGGCTGCATCATCGGCGAAGAGGAAGTCCCGCATGCATTTCAGTTGGACTTTGGTCCTCGCTCTCAATCTAGAGAGATTAAAGAGCTTTCCGTCTGATCTAGTCCGGAGATAGACACCTTCTGTTGCAGTTCCAAAGGCATGCTTCAGCATGACAGCAAAAAAGATCCCAAACAGGGTTGGTGCAAGGACACAGCCCTGTTTCACTCCGCTTCGGATGTCAAAGGGATCTGATGTTGAACCATCAAAAACTACAGTGCCTTTCATTCCCTCATGGAAGGACCTGATGATGTTAAGGAGTCGAGGTGGACATCCAATCTTGGGAAGTATTTTAAAAAGGCCATCCCTGCTAACCAAATCAAAGGCCTTTGTGAGATCTATGAAGGCCACAAAGAGTGACTGTTGTTGTTCCCTGTATTTCTCCTGCAACTGTCTGAGGGAAAATACCATGTCAGTGGTGGATCTATTAGCTCGAAATCCACACTGTGATTCTGGATAGACTCTGTCTGCAAGCACCTGGAGCCTCTTCAGCACAACACGGGCAAGCAGCTTCCCTACAATGCTGAGAAGAGAGATGCCACGGTAGTTATTGCAGTCGCCCCTGTCTCCTTTGTTCTTGTACAATGTGACGATGTTTGCATCCTTCATGTCCTGTGGTACTCCACCTTCCCTCCAGCAAAGATGAAAGACTTCATACAGTTCGGTGGTGATGATCTCTTTACAGCACTTCAGCACTTCAACAGGGATGTTATCCTTTCTAGGTGCCTTGCTGGAGGCGAGGGAACCCAAGGCCGCTTTTATTTCTGCTAAGGTTGGTTCGCTGTCCAACTCTTCCAAGACAGGCAGGCACTCAATGTTATTTAATGCTTCTTCGGTTACTACATTCTCTCTGGAATATAGCTCAGAGTAGTGCTGCACCCAGCGGTCCATCTGCTGTGCTCGGTCCTGGATGATCACGCCTGTAGCAGACTTCAAGGGAGCAGATTTCTTCTGTATTGGACCTAAAGCCTGCTTGATACCGTCATACATTCCTTTGATGTTACCTGTGTCCGCTGCTATCTGTATCTGAGAGCAGAGCTGAAGCCAATAATCGTTGGAACATCTCCTGGCAGCCTGTTGGATTTGGCTACGAGCAGCTCGAAGAGCTTGCAAGTTGTACTCGCTAGGACAGGCTTTGTATGCTACTAGAGCTCTCCTCTTATCCTCGATGGCTGGCATCAACTCCTCTGAATGGGCTTCGAACCAGTCGGCCGTCTTTTTGGTCTTCTTGCCAAATGTGGACAAGGCGGTGTTATAGACAGCGTTCTTGAGATGTTCCCATCGTTCAGGTGCATTTGCATCAGCCGGGCCTGGAAGGGTTTCCTCAAGCGCTTGGGCAAATTCCTCCACTTTTCTTTGATCGCGAGTCTTGCTGATGTCAATACGTGGTCTTCCTTCCTTTTTTGTGTGATATAATCTCTTTGTTCGCAGTTTTACTCTACTACACACCAGGGAGTGATCAGTATCGCAATCAGCACTCTGGTAGCTGCGTGTGATCGTAATACTAGGAAGGCTAGAACGTCTAGTGAGGATCAAATCGAGCTGATGCCAATGCTTGGATCTTGGATGTCTCCAGGAAACTCTGTGTTGAAGCTTCGTATTAAAGAATGTGTTGCTGACACAAAGACCATAATAACAGCAAAACTCCAGCAAGCATTGGCCATTTTCGTTCATCTTTCCAATGCCAAAACGGCCTAGACAAGTGGGCCAAGAATTGTGATCAGCACCAACTCTAGCGTTAAAGTCTCCGAGAATGAACAGTGCCTCTATTTCAGGGACTTTTTTGATAGTAGCTGCCAGATCGTCGTAGAATTTGTCTTTCACTTCTGTAGTGGATGACAGTGTTGGTGCATATGCACTAATGAGGGTGACCGGTCCCGCTGATGAGTGGAGCTGCAGAGACAGGATTCTTTCACTCCCCACCGTAGGTGGAACAATGGATCTCAGAAGAGTATTTCTGACTGCAAAGCCAACACCATATTCCCTGGTCTCATTCAATGGTTTTCCCTGCCAGAAGAATGAGAAGTTTTTTTCTTTAACAGATCCCAAGTCTGGCAATCTCGTCTCTTGCAGGGCAACAATGTCCATCTGCAGTCTACTCAGTTCCATGTCGATGACAGCTATCTTGCGCACGTCGTCTATTTCCTGCAGGTCGTCAGAAAAGCCTGGGGCACAGCAAGGACACAAGCACAGCTAGGACACAAAAATAGAAAAGGACGGGGGAACCTAATTGAAAGGCCACCCTATCACAAAATAACCCAGTATTAATTCACCAGCAGATGACACTGAGAAGCTGAAGTTGATTCAGGCATTGGAATCATAGAATCACAGAATCATAGAAAAGTGAAGTTGGAAGGGGCCTACAAGGCCATCAAGTCCAACCCCCTGCTCAATGCAGGAATACAATCAAAGCATATCTACCAGGTGATTATCTAAGTTTTTCTTGAATGCCTCCAGGGTTGGAGCACTCACCAACTCCCAAGGTAACTGGTTCCACTGTCGTACTGCTCTAACAGTTAAGACGTTTTTCCTGATATTCAACCAAAATCTGGCTTCCTTTAACTTGAGCCCATTGTTGCATGTCCTGCACTCTGGGACGACTGATTCATCACATTCTCTAACTGTGTACACACATCATAGGTAGAGGGGAGGCTTCTAACCCTACCCCTCTGTTTTCAGTTTCATCACCCCCTGCAGATGGAGGGCAATGGATTTAAAGCTGAGATCCCTACCTATGTTGGAGGCTGCCCACATAAATCAAGAAACAGGGTACTGAGTAGGGATGTGCCATTGCTTCCCACCTGATAGATACCTACATGTGGCTCACCTTGGAGAAATGCCTAAACTGGAGGGATTTGTGGCCTAAGATTAGCCCAGTTCTGCCTAAATTCCCGTTCAAAAAAGAAGCCACCTGTTTACTGTGAGTTTTCTTTCTCTACAGGAAGCTGTGTAAAGCTAGACCTATGCTAGGCCCCAAGTTTAGACCTTTCTTTTAGGTGGGCAAAAATTCTAAAAGCTTTATATGCATCTTACATGCTGTCATTAAGTTGTACTACAAGTTTATTGATCTTGTTATGTGCATATTCATTAATAATTTATAATGGTAACTGTATAGATAAGAAAAAAGAGCTGTAACTCTCCGAAGTCCGTTGTTTCTAAATTAATATATATTTATATATTTATTTTATGCTCAGCTCCTGAAGAAGGCCATAGCCAAAACCTCCCCTCTCTGGACTTGTAGTCCTCCATGCATAAGAGGAGGATGAAACTTGAAATGGAGGGGGGGCAGAGCTAGAATATTCCCCCTTGATGAACATAATGTACCTAATGACAACACATGTGGAGAGTTAATGGAAAGGAGCAGCTGGAGGGAAGAATAAAAACCAGATAGTATAGAGAAAAGTGGCTGGACAAGCTGGGTGGAGCAAAATACAGAAAAAAGATTACAAGGATAGCAAAAAAAAAATCTCATTTTCTATGTAAGTTATGTCCTACTGAATCCTGAAAACCTGTTTTAAAATATCTCCACAAAAAGAGGTGAAAACAAGCAAAGAGATCAGAATTCATAAGATAACTGGATTGGACACAGATGTGTTCACCCCACCCCTAGAAGAGAAAACCCCAAAATGAAGAGGAAACTGACATGGAGGTAAGAAAGTGGAATGCTGGAACCTGGAAATGAAACAATTTGGACTTCAACGTTTTGTCACACCATTCCTTTCGTGTTCTTCTGGGAGATATTATTCCAAAAGAAAATAAATGGTACTCATTTATGTATTCCTTACAGTCCCCATTCCCTATCCTCTTGAATCACTACCCTTAGCCAATCAAAATGGGTTTTCCTTAGAATCTTCTGGAAGACAGTTTTCTTCATATGTACAGTATTTTCCCATTTATAACACACTTAGCTTTGAGGATTCAGCCTCTGGGCTCAGAACATCAGACATTTTGTCTCTGTTGAATCTTGAGCCTACAGGCTCCACCTCCAAGGAGGTCTGTTCCAATTGGTTTGTTCAGGATCAGCTGACGTCAGTTCCATAAGGCTCATGATTGGAGGAAGCTAAGTCTCCTGACTGTAGGAAACTAAGCCTCATGGCTGAAGGAAGCCTGTTTACAGAGGCGAGGTATGTGCTGTTTTGTTCTCTCCTCAGCTATCTCAGCTTACTTCCGTGTAAAAGACGCCCATCAATTTTTAGGGTAATGATTTTAGGAAAAAGTAGCATCTTATAGACGGAAAAATATGATACACAATGGTCTCATTCTTGCACATTCACAATGGTGCCTCACAGCTGTAGGCAAATTTGTCACTTAGTTTTTAAATGGAATGCATCAACCTTAGACACCTTCTTATCTTTCTTAAGTCCAAATCACTGACTATCTAGCAAAGTTTTTACTCTTCTCTCAACAGCCTATTGGTGCCTCAGGATGGATCCATTCTGGTGCTATAATTTACACTTCAGTGTTACACTATTGCCTTAGATTTCTTCAGAAATAAATAGAGCAGAAAAATAGATAAGTATAGAATGACTAAGGCTGGACTGTAAACCATAGTTACTAGGGAATAAATTCCACTGAATTTAGTTGACCTTCTTCTAAGCAAACATGTCTAAGATTACGCTAGAAGTTCACAGTCCTATGCATAACCTGACGAAGCAAGTTCCATTGAACACAATGGGATGGATGGATTGAATTCAGAGTACAGTATAATGCCGCCTATCTAAGTTTACAAAAAGAAGAAGTCCTGTCTAATACAGTTGATCTTCCAAGAAAACATATTCAGGGCTGCACTGTATGTCGTATGTACTTGTGGCATGGTTAGGTTGGCTCACCAGTTACAAAAATTCCAGTGCTGTGAAACAGGACGTTCCCCTTATTCATTCCTGTAAATTACTTTCCATATTATAAGCAAATTCTAATTAGTGGCTGATAGCCTAATAGTGCTGCAAATGAAATAGTTCATTTGGGGAAATCTCTATGCACATTTTATAGCTGGTAAAATAAATAAAATAGAGGATTTGAAAGCTCTCAGGATATAGAAGTAGCTACATGTCACTTTCAATGACTCATCCCCAAACAAAGATTTTTAAATATGTACCATGTGAGGCTCCATGACTCCGACTGTTTTCAAAGGAATTTCAATAAGCAGTGACAAGATTACAGCGAGTATATGGGAAAAGATGTGGAGGCTCAAACCACAAGAAGAAAGATGGTTTTGTGATTAAATTTACATCAGCATATCCATCAGGGCAACTTTTCCCATCAACTGTACAACATAAAAGGCATGCCAATAAAGCCTTCTTGTTTCACCGGCAAGTTTGCCGAACAATTCACTCTGATGGTTTTTTGCAACGTTTTTTTTTTAAGCAAAAACAAAATAAGACAGATTTCTAGGGAAGGTTTTGGGTTACAAAGCTAATCAATGGAGATTATTATTTGTTTTGCTTTATGTGATCAATGTAGTCCAAAGATCAGTAAATACAGTAGCATTCACCAGTCTCTCCCTCCCCCCCCCCCCCGCTAAACAGATTAGTAGCCAATATGAGGGAGAAAAGGGAGCACGGTGCTCCACCTTTGAACCTGGGGGGAAATCAAAGGAGGTCTTGATGGCATGAAGGTCAGTGAATGGCATGTGTCCAGTGGTGGCTATAGCCCTCTACAGGAACCCATGGCTCCTTTCTAATTATGTATATTGAGCTGGTTCTTTTCCTGTTGTGCATTCTTCTCATGTGGCAGAATTCTCATATCAGATGACTAGGCTTTTGAGAATTTCCTGAATCACCCACCATCACTTCCCCCATGATAGTCTGAGACCCAGCATAAGTCCAAATTGCTGTGTTTCTTATTTTTCTCTAACCTCTGGTCTAAGCGTGTGTGTGTGTGTGTGTGTGTGTGTGTGTGTGTGTGTGTGTAGAAGAGAAATTAGAATCCAGATAATTAATACTTATTCACTGGGAGAAAGGGCAGTTTAGATGAGAATAACTATTTTCAAGACCATTAACAAAGCAACAAAAGTGCCACAGAAGAACTAATGAAATTGTTAAGTGTTGTTCAAAGAAAGCTGGCAGATGCTGAGTTAGTAGAAGTATGGATGTTGAGTGTTCTTATATTAGATTTGAAAATGGTGAAACTTCAGACACATTAATTGGGTTCATTTCCCCCCCTCCAAAGACTCTTCACCTTTCATCACTGTTAGTTACAATCTTCATGTCTACCCATTGATTTTCTGCTGAGGTTCATTTGGCTTGCCATCAAATTATAATACCTAAGTGAATACAAGAGGGTGAAGACAAGGGCAGCTTTGAACCTGGTTATGCTAGGCTTTTCTTCGGTTAGTCAGCTGCGCATTCTGGAGTTACTGGGTGGAGATTTGTATATTTCTTTCATCAGGCTGGGAATACAAGGTACACTTTCCAGGGTAAACATATAACAAGATTAGAGTAGAACTGTCTTTTTCATTGGGAGGATTTGCTTTTCTGCTTTACTCCATCTGCTGGGAGCAAAGAACAATTGTTTTGAGATGTAGTATTTTTTTTTAAAAAAAGAGAGAATTTTATTTATGATCTCTACACAAACATATGCAGAAAAATCTAAAAGCGATCATGCAGATACTCAAAGAGCAGACACTGCAGAAAAATGGAGAAGTTAACAACTCATCCATACACGACACTACTTGCTGTGAATGCAATACTCAGATGTAACCTGCTGGCTGGATAGCTCAGTGAGTTTGTTTTCTGGCTGTGGAACTAGAGGTTGGGAGTTCAGTTCCCCACTGGCAGTCCCAAAAAGCCAGCCTATGTGGCCTTGGGCAAGCTGCACAGTCCTAGGATGCTCCCAGAAGTAGAAAATGGTAACTCACTTCTGAACACTCTTTACTTAGAGAACCCTGAAGAGGGTCATTGTAAGTCAGAATTGACTTGACGGCACACAATTATTAAGATGTCCGGACACCATATACCATATTTGGTAATACCCTGTAAGAGATTCTTACATCTTGGAAGGAAACACTCTGGAAAATCAACACAGGAGTAGAGAACAATTCAAGAACCACAGAAGAGGAAAACAATGGAATATTGGAAATTAGAATACAGCTACACAAATCCAGTAAAGCCAGAAAAAAGGCCCTCTTTAGGTGTTATTTATTTATTTATTTATTTATTTAACTTTTAGACTGCCCATCTGACTGATGGTCATTCTGGGTGGTGTACAAACAGCTAAAACAATTATAGAACATACCACTTAAATGATACAATAAAACTAAAATTAATTTAAAATCGGATGGCTGCAGCTGTTAAACATACACTCAAGCAGAGTGTTTAATGATGGCATGATTTAGGAAACCTGCCAAAATAAGAAAGTTGCTAAAGATGTTTTTGAAAATCTCCAAGTGAATCTTGGGCGGCAATTTGTTCCAGAGCAGAGGAACAGCTGCCGAGAAGGCCTGATTCCTTGTTTTCTCCTTCTTGACCTCCCTCAGGGTTGACATCCTCAGCCAGACAGCCTGAGATGGGCGGGTAGGATGGGTTAGGGACCTGCTGTCAAGGTAGGGATGCAGCTGTGCAATCTGCCTGAGATGGAAATAGGCCGACCAGATGACAGACACTATCTGGTCATCCACTGACAGGGCCGGGCCCATAAGAATGCCCAAGCTGCGAACCTCGTCTTTAATGGAAAGAGTGACACACACCCCAGCTTGGGGGGGGGGGGCAATCCAGAAACAGCAGGGACTCCCACCCAAAGGTCTTGTCCAGATTCAATTTCAGTCTGTTGGCCTACATCCACTCCAGCACCATGGTCAGACAGCGCTCAAGAAACATGACAGCATCCATTGCAGAAGGATGAAAGGAGAGATAAGAGTTGAGTGTCATCTGCATATTGATGACACGAAACTCCAAATCTCCAGATGACCTCCTCCAGTGGTCTCATATAGATTTTAAGTAGTAAAGGTGAGATCATTGACCTCTGTGGAACTCCACAATTTAGAATCCAAGGCATGGGGACTCCCAGCTATACTTTTGGGGACAGGTCCCCGAGAAAGGACTGGAGCCAGCATAAAGCCAGACCTTCAATCCTCAGCTCCAAGAGCCTCTCTAGTATGATATAATGGTCAACAGTATCAAAGGCCACTGAGAATTAGGAAGACCAACAGAGACAACTTGCCCCAGTCAGTCTCCCTCAGAAGGTCATCTTGCAGGGCATCCAATGCCATCTCTATGCCATGACATGACCTGAACCCGGACTAGGATGGGTCAAGGGCATTGGTTTCATCCAAGAGTACCTGGAGCTGATTGGCCACCACCCTCTCCACTAGCTTGCTAAGAATGGTATATTGGTGATGGGTCTATAGCTGTTACAGTCATCTGTTGCCAAATTAGGTTTCTTCAGAACGGTCCTAATAAGCATCTCCTTAAGGGCCCAAGGAATGTGGCCCTCCTGGAGAGATTAATTAATGTTTTTAGTGGCCCACTCCATTGTTACTGGTCTGGCAGCTTTTAAAGGCCAGGCCAGACAAGGATCTAGGGAGGTTGCAGTTGCCCTACAGTGATCAAGCACCTTGTCAACCTCAGCTGGAGGCACAGACTGAAATTGATTTAATAGAATTAGACTAGCCAATCTACTGCAACAATCTGGTGATTGCCGAATCTGGAAGATTAAATTTAGAGGGGAGCAATTTGTCCCACCCACTACATTGTTGCTTTTTTCACACAATCACTGTTGAATTTAAAGCAGAGAAGCTCCTACTTCTGTGGAGGCTCTTCATGCAAGCAAGAATCCTGGGAAATCTGCATCCTCGGTCATATGGAGAGCCTACATGTCAGTAGGAACCTCTGTTCTCCTGACTCTGTGATGATTGCATGGAGGAAGAAACAAAGAAGAAGGTGGGGCAAGGCAAGGCCTAACCTGGACAAGGCTAAATCATTGCAAGTTGTGAAATGCAGTATCACCTGCTAGCATTGGCATCACCATACTTTGTTATTGTCATTTTTTTGAAAAATATGATGATACTTTTTAAAGAGATTGTTACACCTTGGAAGAAAACACTCTAGGATATCAACACAGGAGGGTGGAGCTGGGGAAACAGATAGAGGAAAGAAGAAGCTGTGTAAGTAAGGCAGTTGTAAAAGCCCAGTATTGATGGTGTCACGGATTGAAATACTCCCTGCACTATAATTTGTTGCTAAAGCTCCAAAGGTCCTCAGGTGTGGGTGCAACACCAAAGGCTTTTGTGGGTACTTTTGGTATTCCTACCTTGCATGGTTGGCATGAGAGTCAAAGTGCTTAACCTTGTGGATTTTTCATAACTCCCTAGAGCACTGCTTAGTTTGAGTGAATCAAGGTCTTGGGAGGGTACTGGGCAAGAGGATTTCCCCCAGCCATCTGCACGTTTGCCCCTCTTGGAGCTTACCCACACCAGGAAACTCTGGGAAGTGTGGCTGAGTGGTTACTGTGGGCCTCTCTGACCTGGCATAATCCTGACAAATGTGTCTTGAGAAATTTACAGAAGCACTTGACTCAGAATGTTCAGTACACCTATCTGAAAGGTTTTATGAGACATACACATTGGCAAAGTTAAATATGTTTTCATTTTATGAATGCCCATGTTTTTGATAGCAGTAACCAAGACATGATATTTCACTGGCCATCAAAAACACAAGTAGGAGACCTATTAAAATAAAGCAATTCATCACAAAGTATTCTGAATCAGAGCCTGCTGACTTTACACTTTTTTTTCAGTGCAAGATAAATGTGTTGCATAAAGAAGATGAATCTAAATTTAAAGCATGATATCTAAAGAATGCTAGATCATTCCATTAATGCTAAGTTTTTTATTTTCATTTGATATCACCCCCCTAAACATCCTGAGCCTTTGTGGATTACACATGCACAGCAAATTAACGAGACTGTTATAGATAAGAGTGGATCTCTAATATTAATGCCATACTACAGCCACTTATCCTATTTTTTCAAGATTCTGAGATTTTTTTAAAGATAAATTACAACACTTTGTCCATCTGCAAATGGAAAAGCATAAATATTTCAATGAAAGCCTAGCAGGCTGCATCTGTCTTCCAGTAAAAACTTTAAAAGATTAATTTCCTCATCTCTTGATATAGCATATATTTTTGTTATCTTTTAAAATATGTTTTATATTTAATATATAGATTCAACAAAATGTTGCTATAAAGCAAATGCAAGCAGTCTTATTATGACATATTGATGCAACTAAAAGATGCAATAGAAAGTTTGTTCATTTCCATCTTTCTGCTAATGTATTATCTTTGTCCAGACCTTATGCCTTGTTATAGAACTCTAAGCTGTGTATAAGGTATGAGACCATGTCCTACCCCATGACTTTTGGATGAACACACATAGAAGCTTTCACATGACTAGAAACTTTGATAAAGGAGAGTTCCGGGCAGAGGGGCTGGAGTGCCTAAGTGCATGCAACCAAATGAAATATATATCACATTCAGACACTCCGTGACAATGCATGAAAATTGGATTGAAGTGAGTGGCATCATACCTGAACAGGGTTAGCATTGTAGAGGCCTTTATAGGATATATATTTTTTTCTCTTTAAGAAATGTTTTGGGGCAAGATAGCTTTGGAGCATAGGTTTCAACAGCCACCTCAAGCAAAAAGATGAAACATAAGGCAATGAAGAGTAAGAAAGTTGTTCTTTTTTGGTCTATATCTTTTGGATGGATTGGACAGTAGCACTCACAGACTGGATGATCAGCTAGTAGCCCCCATAGTCAGATGCACCTGATCTGCTTAGTCTAAAGGTTGGACCAGTGGTCTTCTGATAAAGGCAGTTCATGGACCAAGCAGGGGGATGCTTCACCCCAACATTTTGGTGACATTGTTCCCCTTATGGTGGTCATGAGCTGCCTGTGTCTCCTGTGTATCTTACTAAGAGGCAACGTTCCCACCTATAGCCCGTTAACAGCATGCTAATGACAACAGAATGAGGTATGTTGGTTGATAATGAGGTTGGGAAGGAGCTGGGGATCAAGTGCTGGAGGAAGCAGAAGAGTGACAAATAGATAAGGAGAATGCTATGGGAAAAGATGGATTTCTGCTAAGGTTTGAGATCAGGGTGAGCTACTTTGCCAGATCTAGAGACTGATTTTCTGCCCCAAGAGGCAACATGAACTTGACAGGCTCCCAAAATGCCACAGAAGGAAGGAAGGAAGGAAGGAAGGAAGGAAGGAAGGAAGGAAGGAAGGAAGGAAGGAAGGAAGGAAGGAAGGAAGGAAGGAAGTGGCCAGAAGTTCATTTCTATTTTGAAAAGTAAGTGCTTCGGGGGGGGGGGGGTTAAGTGGTGCACACACACACCCAAAAAAACTTATCAGAAATGTGACATGGTGCTCCTGAAAGCTTCAAGGAGCAGCAAAACACTTTTTTTCCCCTGGGGTGAAAAAAACTGGGCCAGAGGATATCCAAGTGATCCTAGGAGTCCAAGAGCCACCAAAGCAGCCTGGGAAGGGCTGCATGCACCCTCTGGACTTTAATTTGTTTAACCCTGTTGTAGATCTAGCAGATGGGAATCATATAACCAGAGGCAGAATATGTGTTCAAAGATATGCTGCTGGCCAGCTTCAGGTTGATGAACGAAGCAAAACAATATGTGTAGCTACTGAGTGGAACAAATTGTTTTCACTTATGAACCAAGTGCCTACAAAATATGTCTTAAACCCAATTGGCATCCCCAATTAGGGCAGATCCATTGAATTAATTGCTGAATAGTATGTCAATATGTATGTAAATTGCATTGACTCAGTGGCTCAGCTCCAATGGGAAGTAGTAAATGGATTTAGGTTGTAGAGCCAGCCATGCATGCATCAGTTCCTGGGTGAAATGATGGGCTATGATATCTATGGCCATATATAAAGGGGAACCTGCAGCCCAATTAAAATTAGGAGCAATTCCTTTGAATTGTGAGCAGCCTTGGTAGTGTAAGGAGGACAGCGCTTGGTCTCTCCACTTGAGTTCCTAATATGAGTTCCCAGACACCTTTCACCTTTTTTCAAATTTCACATGGAAAACGTAAAGCTTAAACATACTCAATAAACAGATTTATGTACATGCAGAGTTCTAGATTTTAACATTTCAATGACATGCTTTACATTAGCTTTAATTTCTTCAGAAGAATTCAAATGGAGTTTTAAGCTGCGTTAAATCAAATGGCTTATTTATACAAGGGAGATTACACGAGTAGGATATGATTAAATATGGTAAAATGATGTATTAGGATTTCTAATTTAGGTAATGTTTGTGCTTAATGGAATTTGATGGATATTTTTCTTGAAATGTAACTTGTTAACGAACCAGAGAAGGTTCACAATGGAAGTGTTAATTTCCTTTGCGCACTTCTGCCTAACTGCTGGAAACTGGCAATTTATCAAGGCACTTGTCATAGTTCGGTAAGATAAATGAGTTGACATGACTTTTTGAAAAATTAATGAATGACATGAGCATCATATGGAAGTGTTTTCTCACCCATCAGCACATGTTCTGGCAGGAACATTTCTTTTAAAAAATAGAGTCCTTAAAATTGCATTTTGCACTTTGTTTACATTTGGGTTCATAAATTCTGAGGAAATACAATCACTCAATTCTGTCTGCCAAAATGCAACCTTGCATAGTTGAGTATATTTTTTAAGCAAATGTCTTTCCCATATTGAATTTCACAAATGGAAAAAAATACTGAACAAATACCCAACAAATGCTCATGCTGTTTCATGGTGTTGTTGCGTGTGACTTTCTGTTGTGGCATGAGGTAACATCAGAAACTATAGACCATCTGAGAGGAAACTACTTTGTGAACCTTTCATCAAAAACATTTCACCTCACAAAAAATTTGGACAGGTTGGTATTATTTTCAGACTGAGATGGTACTTTCCTGCTTCTATGAATCCAGTCTGTGAATCTAATGCCTGAAGATCAGCTGAAATAAACTGGATTCAATTGCAGATGGAGATTTTTTTAAAAATGAGATCTATCTGACTCCATGACAAAAGGTTACAAACATAAAAATGAAGATATTTGAATAGCAAGCATTTTGTCAAATCTCAATTCAAGAACTATTTATTTATTTATTTATTTATTTATTTATTTATTTATTTATTTATTTATTGCATTTATACCCCGCCCATCTAGTCAATTGACTACTCTGGGTGGCTATTTTGAAAGACTAGATGTTTTGGGTCAATGTGCTACGAAGACTAGGGAGCAGTAGGCTGATTTCATTTCTATAACAAACACAGTTGTGTATCAGGTAGCTGACCAGAAGAGGCCTTTGACAAAGGACTTTCAGTGCTCATATAGGTGCAGCACATTTATGGGCTCACCCCCTTCATGCTGATGCACCTGCTGACCACTGGGCACACTTTCAGTATGAGTGTGAAGGGACTATTTGCGTATTCAGATATCCCCATGTGAGGCTCATCCCTGTGATGAGGAAGCCTTTGATAATCAAGATTTTCTCTCGCATGGTGAAACCCTGTATGTGATGCTGAAGATGCATCTACATAGCTGGCAGCTTAGCCAGCATGCGCATCTGCATAGAGAGAAGATGGCCAGCAGGTGCAATCTTGTTCCCCAATCACATATTCAGGAACATGTGTGAGGGAGTTGTGTGAATTGCCCCTCAGGCGTGACAGCTATACTTACCCACAATAGAACTGGCATGAAAATCAACAGACATTAGAAACCAGACAAACTTCCTCTTGGGTAGAGATTCACACATTGCAAGTAAGTTCAATAAGTTGTATTTCTTGTTTTTGTGATTTTATGAAAGATTAATATATCTCTTGCTCATAGGAAAATTACACATTCACTTCTGGACTTTGCAGAAGTACAAGCAAGAAATCAGAGTGACAGATGCCTCCTCTTTTACTGCTTGCAGTAACATGCAAAAAAACTCTCAATGTTGTGGGGTATATCTTCTCAGTTGTTCCACAGAGGTTCTTACACCAGTTCTGTATCCTCGCATTGCTATGTTCTGGTGTCATTCTAGCTGTGGCTGCAATCTGCTGTTCTATTAGCTAAGACATTTGAGAATCTTCAGTTCTCCAGTTCATTTAAATTTATGCAGATTTTCAAACAGATTCCCTTGGAAGCACATTTATAGTCACCAGCACAGCTTCTCATCCATCAGCAGACCATTAACTTCAGCCTCTCCCAGCTTGCTGTCTACTATACAGGTTCTCCTCAGGTGAGTTGTAATGAGAATACATGCTGGGACATTAACCATCCATATTCCCGTGACAGGCATCAGTGACTATTACTCTTCAATTAGGCAGATACAAATTTTTGTGGCAAATTTAATTAATGCTAATCTTTCCCTTACCTTAGAGCTCTCATTTCCTCTTTCTCTCATTCATTGTATCCCTTTCATTTTTATTTATGTGTTGTGACAATCTGGAAAATTTGTTTTCTTTGAACACCAAGTTGAATAATTTCTTTGTCTCTCTCTCTCTCTCTCTCTCTCTCTCTCTCTCTCTGTGTGTGTGTGTGTGTGTGTGTGTGTGTGTGTGTGTGTGAGAGAGAGAGAGAGAGAGAGAGAGAGAGAGAAAGGGAGGGAGGGAGTGCATATGCATAGTGATGCTGCAAAAACAAATAAATTTACACAACATGGTAGTACAACCACCACTAAGCTCAAAGCAGTATCATTTTATTTATAAATGAATATAGAATTTCTAAATGCACTTGCCATATATAGTAATTCTAGCCAATTACTTTTTAAAATCTGAGTTTATTTCCAAACTATTTTGTATATTTCAGTGTTCCTTCTAAGGATTCATAAATGTGACCATGCATTGTTAGAGGTTTAAAATTCATAGAAACAAATGCAACATTTTGAAACAAATCGGAGAGCCAGTTAAGGTACTGTAGGAGGAGGAAGATGAACTGCTAGTGTTGCCCATTCTTCACACTATGCTGCTGAATGAAGGTCTCTCAGACAGTGGTTTGCCATGCCCAAGTTGGGACTATATTTATTCTATGGAATGGAGATAGAGGGGAGAGGGGACCTTTGAGGAGTTACTTTTGGACTACAGTTCTCCAGATCCTGCAGACAGGTTGGCCAGTGGCTCTGCTTGCTCAGAGATTCTGGAAGTTGTAGTCTGATCAAGCAACTTTTCTAAGCTCTTGTGAGAGAAATGAAAAAGGTGTGACAAAGGAGAGCTGGATACTGAGTCTAACTTAGAAACTGCATCACAGTGAAACCAGAGAAGAAAAAGGTTTCGGCATGATTCTGGAAAATGTGACACATCTCGCTGACAAGATTCATACACAAATTTCTAACACTCAACAGGAAAGATCACTGATAGAATTCTCAGAGTTCTGGAGCTTCAGTGCATTACCAGAGAAGGAAAACAGATCCTGCACTTCGTGCTTGTCACTTTAACCAGTTACCATAGAAGGGACTGTTGCCCACAGCTTCTCTGGGAAAGCTGGGAGACAATTACATTTGGACTGAGATCTGCACCATCCCACCATCTTGGGTGGTGCTGTTATGAAACAAAACAACAAAAACAAAAGTATTGTGGAACCTCTGACACTAGCAAATTTCTTTTTGTGTGAGGTTTTGTGGATTATAATCCATTTCTTCAGACACAACTGAGCAAGGCGGTTACAATCCATGGAAGTTCTGTCTGAAATATATTTGTTAATCTGACAGAATAGAATCATAGAATCATTGAGTTGGAAGGGGCCTATAAGGCCATTGAGTCCAACCCCCTGCCAAGTTCAGGAATCCAAATCAAAGTAGATCTGACAGAATAGAACCATAGAATAATTGAGTTTGTGGCAATGCTTTTGTATTTGTTTTGCTTTTGCTAAAACAGGCTAACAGGGCTGCCTTTCTGAAAACTGCTATAAAAAAGCTTGTGATCAGAACAAAATACCCAATTGCCTTTAAAATTTAAGGGCATATAAGATTGGGAGCATATAACATATGTCTTGTTTTCCAGAGGCTTGCATAACAGGTTCAAGAAGAAAAAGATTAGCCAAAAAGGCTCATGGAAACAAGAAGGGCCAAATTTGGCAATAATACCTGTGCTCCAGAATAGGTGATCATAGTCCAACAAAGAATTAAGCATGTATAAACCCATGGAATACATGTGTTTAGCTCTGGTTTGGACTGTGTAGACACTGTCTTCCTCAATATTTTCCTCTCATATCCCGAAACTATGTACTGTCACTGGGGCCACAATCTTTGCATTTAGACCTCACTGTGGCATCACTGGTGTCAAGGCAGGATCCTATATGTGAGGTTCATTGTTGTCATTCTTTAGCTAGAACAACAAGAGCGGGAAACTCCACCAGATTCAAAGTCACCTCATGACTAAATTTTAATGACAGTGTTCATGTAGTTGGAACATTGAATACATGATTTTCTTCTCTTTTTGGGGTGTGTGTGGGGATGTTCATTTTCCTCAGAAAATGCCTGAATCTGTGAGATTGTGATTTTCTGGCTAAAGAACACTGTAAAAACATATGCCTTCCCACCATCCTTTATACTAGTTTTCTGGCACCTCAAGTAATGACTTAGTAGATATATTTGTCTGTCTGTTCCACAGAGATTTATGTGGACTATTCTGTGCCATGCAGGTGAAAGACATTGCTCCACAACAAGAAGAAAACAAAATAAAACCAAGTGAAGGAAAGATAAAGTAAACATTTTTCTAAGCCCTGACATTAATGTTCCTACTTTGTTATTCAGATGACTATTTGGATTGCTCATTAGATAAATAGGGACTGTTATTTTTTAGAATGCTAGTTGCGTGATCTTCCAGGCACTAGCTTTTCTGCAGAAGGTACAATTAATTGTAAAAACATCAGCCATGTTGATCGGTAAATCAAAAGCCAATTTATTGCACTGCAAGGTGAATGTTGGTACCATAGTTACTGAGAACGTTAGGCATGAAATTAACTTTTCCAGGCACTCAATAAAACAAGACAACTTTCTCCACTTTGTGAACAGGAAAGAATAGCAATATCATTGCTGACAAACAGAGCCAACCTTATCACAGAAAGTATCAAATAAGAAAATGTTCAAAAGATAAAATACTTGCCAACGTTGAGGAAAGAGCATCTTGTCTTGGAAAACAGTACACACAATTCCAACACTAAGAAGAAGATAAAGAGAGGCGTGGAAAGAGAAGAAAATCTTACTCCCAAACTGTCTGGCTCCATTCTGATCTTATCTCTGTGTTATGGCCAGTTCATCCAAGAACATTTTTCTATGGCCACGATGTCCAATAATATTTCATCTCCTGGATAGCTCAGTGGTATAAGCAGCTGACTGCAGAGCTAGTGGTTAGGAGTTTGATTCCCTGCTGTGCTTCCCTGACTGGGGCTGGACTCGATGATCCATTGGGTCCCTTCCAGCTCTGCAGTTCTAAGATGTTGATGATGATCTCTGTATTATGTTTGCTTTGTCTAGTACAGGACAGCATGAACTAGGCCAATTAAGTGGATATTCCTACAATTAAGGGCATAATATCCAGGGGCTGGTGGTAGTGGTGAGGAAAATTTCCTCCCAAGTCTTAAATAGAGTAGTCAGATAGGCAGCAGTTAAAAGATTACTTACAGATCCACTGTAGTAATATTTTAAGGGCTGTTCCAAATGCAGCATAAGTTCCATCTTCTTTCTCCTACTTTGGTATGAATGAGTGCACAATTTACTTGGATTTGCATCCAAACCTCCCAGCTTTAAAAAGCCATTACTCTTCTTTTTACTCTTTAAGAAGTCTTCAAGAAGTCCACATCTCTGTGGGAACTCTGAGCCATAACTAAAATCAGCAATAGCTCATGACTGAGATGGGGGGGGGGGGAGATCCTCCCAATTTTCACCAGCCACTCTCATCACATTAATTGCAAATGGAAGGACCTAAGCTCTTTCCCAGGGAAAGCAATACTAAAAACAAACCTTGTGTTTAAGAGGTTTGAAAGGAGTGGAAAATCATGGGAAAGACCCAGTATAAAGGGGAATATCATAAGGATGCAAGGATAAATATCAACAACACAAGTTCAGAGCCTGATGACTTTAAGACGAACAAATGCTCAGTCTGCAAGAGCACTTACTAAACTATTTCAAGGAGGTCAAAGTGATGCTGTAACAGGAATAGATAATTTCTGCATTTTAAACGGCACATATTCAAGCCTTTGTACCATAGAGGTAAATGTATCTTGCTACACCAGCTACTTAATGCATTTTGAGTTTTTAAAAGCGTACTTTATCAGCTTTTCCCCCCTTCAGTTTTTCAGTATGCTTCATTCTTATGTGTTCTGTGTTTCTTTCCCCCATGAAAATGCTATACTTATTTTCCGAGAGCAGTGACTGCAGGGCTGGCATAGCCGTAGCCCACACTATTAAGCATGCTGTGGAAAACACAGAGAGGAGGCATAGTGCTGCAAAGTCTATACTGAAAAACACATATTTTCTGGGGGAACACTCTTCAATTTCCCCTTTCAGACAGACGATGGATGTTGCACTAAAGCCACAGACAGTAAGTAGCCACTCAGAACAACAACAGAAGATCTGGATGAATTTGGGACTACTCCGTACCATTCCATCATGTCATATGATAATATCAGAAATAGTTGCCCAAATGAATGATTATTTTTCACTATTTGAACAAAATCCCTTGAGCAAAGTAGCTGCTTTGGCTGCGCAGTTATTCATTCCTTCTGACTTGGAAACTTAAAGAGATAAGTGGACGATGTAAACATGCCAAGAAACAGTCAGAAGGCCCAGAGGTTATTAAAGCAGCTTAACAATGACGCAACTCATGTAAACGTTTCTGCACATCAAAGAGCCTGTCAACTCTTCTTTAATGGCATGTTTGAACATTAGCATAAGAATCAGAAATTAAACGTGGGGAAAAAAACAAGCAATAACCTTATGAGACCATTCAGGTTAGGCAAACGAGAAAAAGCTATTTGTAGCTGCAAGCACGGCAAGGCAACAGACCTGGATGACATCCAAGTAGAACAGAACATTTTGGCACAGTAACCAAAAAACCTCCTCTTTAATTTCTTTAATAATTGTCTTGAGTCTCTCAGAATTCAGAAAACTTGCAGAAAGTCACAAGAGATTGCTATTTTGAAATTTGGTAAGGAACCCATAGACTCAGAAAGCTTCAGGCTAATATCACCATCTAATAGAAGTAGGGGAACCACTCCTCTTCCTATAACAGGCTGGCTTAAGATCTGGGAAAAACTGAATGGCACAAATCCTTAATTAAATGCAATATGTTGAGTTCAGAAGCCAACCCCTATTGATAAAATAGGCATTGTCCCCTGTGATGTATGAAGAGAGGTAGCAGTTAATGGAGAAAGACTCAAAGCATCTAAGATGGAACCCTAGAAAAGTCTAGTCCCCAATCCCAAAGGGAACTGGTTTACTGGGAAGTCAATAGGTTATGGACTTGGAGTTGTCAGAACCAAGGTGAATTGAAGAAAATGGGGTTTTCCCACCAACGATGTTACACATACATCAGTGTACTCTACCACTCAACGTGTACCATTTGATGCTAGCTGCCCCAAATGTCTTGATGCTACTGTTACTGGGTGAAAAATGTACAGTGCTGTACAGTTGTGCTTCTGACCCATACAAAGAAAAGAATCTTGTATGTTCACTCAAAACTTACAGCATTTTGGAGAAATGATATCTCAGCTCTCCACCATGATATGCTTGAGGGAACTATAATTTATCTGTTCAAAAGAACATAACTTCCTTTCAGTTAATGGAGAATGATTCCAACTTGTAACATTTATAAACCACCCAACAGGTGGTTTATAAAAATCCTCAGGAAGGGATAAAATACCAAAAGGCAAAATAACAAAAAAAAATCTAACATATCAGATTTATAACAATGGTAAAAATACAATGAATCATGTATAAAACTAATCATGTTATTCAATGAGTATTGTTGATTCGTCAGATCTTTGTTGCTTTGTATTCTTGAGGTCCAGAGACCATGACAAATACGAAGCAATGAATACAGTATATCCTTTTTATATTTGTCCCTTCGTCTATCCCTATCTGCTTATGCCCCCACAGATCAGTTGTTCCTCAGGGTCATAAGCAGAAAGGGGTCATCGCTACTGTCAGGCTTCCCTCCTCTTCCTATGCCTGGGCAGGCATAGAAAGACAAGGGAAGTGGGACCCAAACTGTCTTTGCAAAGACAGCAGGGCTGGGGGTTTACTTGGATCCCACTTCCCTTGTCTTTTTATGCCTGCTGGGGCACAGAAAGATGGGAGAAGCCTGACTGAAGCGATCCCCCACCCCTGGTGTCTGTGCAAAGACAGAGGGGGGAATCACCTCAGTCAGGCTTGCTGAAAGGGAAGCCCTTCCCGCTGCTCCTAGCAAAAGCTAGGCTGCTGGAACTGAAACCACGGTTCCAGCAGTCTAGCTTTTGTTTCCGGGGAATCCGCCGCGGAGCAGGAGGAGGCAGCTGGGAAGGTAAGCATCAGGGGGAAGGGGGTGGGGACAAGCTGTGGGGGCGTGGCTTTTTATTTTTTAGATAGCCCCAGAGCTGTCTTTTTTAAAAAATGACCTGACGAACCAACAAATTGATTCATGGTTTATTGAGCCACTGGGGGGCAATTTGTAGGTCATGGATCATCAAGTTTGATGACCCATAAACCAAGATGAAGGGCAATTTTGGCGTTTCGTCCCCATCTCTAGTCTCAATCTTCCTGCCTTTCTCTTAAAGTTCATCCATCAGGTAGACAAAGGCTGACTGGCTAGTCAACCCATCATCACCATGCAACTGCTAGCTCTTATTAGCCAAACAAGCCAAAGATCAAGGGTGCACATTACTATCAATGTCATGTCCATGTCATTAAAGCTGAAACAAGTGCAACTGAGACCACAAAATAAAACAGATGGTGACATCAAATCAAATGCCATACGAGATCTACTCTAACAACAGTGTATTGATCTCCCAAAATAAAACAGATGGTGGTATCACATCAAATACCCCACTAGCTCTACTCTAACAAAAGTGTGAAGACCTGGTGGAGCTGAACAATTGTTTTCAAAATGCTCTGCCAGTGTATAATAGTAGAAATTCATTCATTTGAGAGAGTGTTAACTATCTCTAAAATCCTGGGGAGCGTTGTAGGACAGCTGCTCAAATGCACACTTGATCACAATAACTCTTCTCCCTAGTTCTCCATTCTGTGTGTTTTTAAAAGCACAATCAAGGTAGGATCTGCTTCTTGGAGTATTTTCACCTGAAGAGCTATTTAGATTTCCTATTAAATTCTTGACTGGCTGATTACTATGTATGGAGGGTCCATGTGAATTTGCTGACATGTTGGTCTTTTTTTACTTCAGTGTGAAAAGAGAGAAGACCAGTAACCAAAGTAAGTCCCAACGGTGATGTGCTTGTTATTTCCATAGTATGTTCCATATTCTTATTGTGTGCTGCTGTCCCTCTGAGTGTGGGCAGTAAATAATTGTAATAGTAATAAGAACATTGCTCAGGCATATGCACGCCAAGGCTGGATGGCTTGCTATAGGTCATTAGGTCATGTTTCAAAATCCTGGATATCTCGTACAGCTATACATAATGTGCTATGCTTGGAAAACTGCAGTGTGACAAAGACCATAACCGTTTTTCCAATGCTGATACATTCATGCTTGCTAACAACAATATTTGTGGAAGATAAAGCTTACTCTGTATGGAGTTGTTATGAAAGAAACCTGTAAAGCTGTCCAAGTGATATGAGAATGAAAAACCCATTAGAATACATGTCACATTAACAGTAGACAGATTTGTCCCTCATGGATGGCTTCTCAAAATATTGATGTTTTTCTTTGCTGGCACATAAAAATCCTTTAGTGCAGCTGAAGGCATTATCATTATCTTTTGTAAAAATGTAACAAAGGCAAAAGAATATCTCACTGGCTGTGATAACACTTCTGATAACTTACATGGCGATCAATGCCATTCAAGAATGGTGCAGTGTAAGATACCATGGCCAAGTGTGTAAACAAGTTCTGACTTATGCCTGAAGGAGGAATGATTTGTTATGCATTCCTAATGACTCAGAAATAGTCCCTCTCAGTACAGTGGGGCATACTTCCAGCTAAGAGAATATAAAATGGCAGGTCAGTTCCACTCTAATAATACCAGTTTGTGTATGCTACTGTCTACCTTGAGCCCTAGATATCTGAAATTTCATTTGAATACTGAAAGGACCCTGGGGCTGTGCCTGTTGAGTTTATTCTGATTTTAAAATGCATGAATTAATTTGAATGGATTAAAATATCTCTGCAGCTTGCAGTAATCAAATTGTGCCACTAACTGGGAGTTGCTAGATTCCTCAGGAGTAAAAAGCATCCTCAAAACTAATATTGCTTCTCAAGAGTGGTGGAGTCCTCAAGTGCAGGAAGTCCAAATGCTTGCAACTGATTTTGAGTGGGACTGTGAAGAGCAGTCTACTTAAGCTTTCACCTCTGTCCTCTGTTTTGCAGTAAAAGCATATGTCTTATCTTATAATAATGTAGCTGTCTGTTGGATTCTTGCCTTCCCTATTCCTTACTCCAAGAATGTTTGTGTGTGACTAAAAAGAGAGAATGTATGTTATACTAGAATCACAGCTCTTATTTTATTTTATTTTTAAAAGCCTCGCAGAAGCTAAGATAAAAGGGAGAACATGGTATTTCTATTCTGTCTATTATTTTACAAGATGAGAGTCTGCTGCTATATTTCTTTTTTTTAGCCCATGATTGAAGTCACAGTTACAACTCTGGGGTGTCCTAATTCTTGGTGAATCTATTCAGGCATTCTGCAACCTGGCACTGTGAACATGCATAGAGTAGAGCACTTAGTACTACAGTAGAACTCTTGCCCTACTTCCATTATCATGTTCTTTGTGGTTTCAGCACCTGGTCTCAAGATGAAAAGTATCCTGGTTGCATGTCGGCTCCATATGCAAGCAAGAACCCAGATTTTCCACAGTTCTTGCTTGTGTGTAGAATAGAGATGGGTGTGAACCGGTTTGTCCCAGTTTGTCCCAGTTCATAAAGGTGACATCACAGGTGCTGCTGCTCCCCTCCCCTGCCTCCTCAGCTGATGAGCCACTCACCAGGCCCAGCTTCCTTGCTTTTTCTGCCTCCTCGGCTAACCTCCCAGTCACGAGCAAGAGCACAGATTTCTCTGTCCCAACCTTTTGTCTGAGTGGGAGATCAGCCCAGAGGGCAGAGCAGAGAAGCTTGAGCTGTTGCCGGGACTGGAGGATCAGTTGAGTAGGTGCAGGAAGCTAGCATGCTGGGCCTGATGAGTGGCTGATTGAGCCAGAGAGGGAGGGGAGCAGTAGCACCTGTACTGCCGCCTTTACAAGCTGGGACGAGCTGGGGGTTTGCTGGTTCGTGCCCATCTCTAATGCAGAACTTATATGTGAGCAGGGATTTCAGACCCAGAGGTGAGGGGTCCACTGCCAAGAAGGCCCACTTTCTTGTTCTTTCTCTTCGGGCCTCCCTCGGCATTAGGCCCCTAAGCCGCCCATCTTGACTAAAGCGAGTGATTTGGGTAGATCTAGGTGGTAGGAGGTGTTCCGCTAGATATCGAGGTCCTAAACCGTTTAGGGCTTTATATGTTATCATTAGCACTTTGAAATCAATGCGGAAATGAACAGGCAGCCAATGCAGAGCAGCCAGAGTAGGGGAGATATGTTGATGTTTTCGCACCCCAGCAAGAAGTCTGGCCGCCGCGTTCTGCACCATTTGAAGCTTCCGCATCAATCTCAAAGGTAGCCCCACGTAGAGCACATTACAGTAGTCTAATCTTGAGACTACAAGCGCATGGACCAGAGTGGTGAGGGCCCCCACATCAAGATAGGAATGCAGCTGGGCAATCCGCCGAAGACGAAAATAGGTGGTACGGACCACTGACACTACCTGGGTCTCCATGGTAAGTGCCGGGTCAAGATGGACCCCCAGACTGCGAACTGAATTCTTTGTGGTGAGAGTCACCCCCCCAAAAGAGAGGGAGTTCCCCAAACCACTGACATCAGGGCCACCCACCCTCAGGACCTCCGTCTTGTCCAGGTTCAGCCTCAGACCATTCTCCTGCATCCATTTCAATACGGCCTCCAGACATTATGCACCTCTCCAGTGCCAAGTTAGAGAATGCCTCAATAGAGCATTGCCTCTTGAGTAGAGATGGGCATGAAACAAACCACGAACCAAAAAAAAAAAAAAAAAAGCATGAACTAGGCCAGTTTGCAGTTCATTTTGTGGGTACTTCAGGGAACTACACTTTCACAAAGCAAAATGAAACACTGAATAGGCGAGTAGACTGTCTGGGGACTACTTCCTGCCCCAGGGCTTCCTAGAAGGCTTAGGGTATTGTAGGAAATGTAGTTTTGCTGCCTACATAGAAAACCCTTAAAACTACACTTCCCACAATACCCTAAGCTTCCCAGGAAGCACTGGGGTAGGAATAGGCCCCAGACAGCCTACTGTCCTACTCAGCTGGGTGGCGGAGGCCCAGGGTCAGAGCAGGTAAGGTAGGTGCTGGAGCCCAAGAAGGGTGGAGTGGACAACCCATGATGGGGTTTTTTCCGTGTAGCTGACCTTTAGAGGTGCGCCCAAGCCAAAAAATCGGTGTGGTTTGGGGACACCGATGAACCATGAACTATGGTGAATCGCTATTGTGCCAGTTCGTGTCCATCTCTACAGCTGAATATCTGCATCACTTAAAACAAAAGAAGCTGTGCAAGCGGAAAAGATGGGAAACAGGTGGTAACAAAAGGGCACACAAAATGCCTGGAACCATAGGTTATGCCTCCCTGCATACTACATTCAAAGGATTAGAGAACACTCAGCAACGCCCTGAAGCAACTTTGAAAGTTGTGCTTCCAAATGGGAGTCTGATATCTGTGTGTACCCTGGCCAATTGTTTCATGACCCATATGATTTGCATAATGAGAAAATAATGTACTTAATATGCAAATATGTCTGCCTAGAACTGACGGACTGGAATGCAACAACCCTAGGAGATAAGGGTGGTAAGGTGGGGATGAAAGCTAGGAGCGGAGGATGCTGAATGATCAACCAGCACTATGGTGAGGCAGAAAAAGATCAGAAAGAAATAAAAACAATAGTGGAGAAGAGAAATGCCGTGAGGGGGAGACAAAGGGATTTCTAACTCGGGCAAAAATTATTGGTAAAGGCTAAAGAAGTACCAGAATAGAATGAGAGAGTGATAAGAAAGAAAAAAGAGTTGAGGGGTGGAAGAGAGGGAGAGGGAGAGAAAGAGAGAGCAAGGTAGGGGTGTTGTGAACTACTGCAGCTGGTGGTTCTCACTGCCTAGGGAAATTCTGCGTTTTCTCCCTGCAGACCCCACTTGGTTTCATTCACATCAGTGCCCTTGCCATCTGAGTGAATGAGCTTGAAGTTCCCTGATCACCAGCAGCTTGCTATGCCAGCCATATCATTTGCCAACGAAATAGCGAGACTTGTGCCCCAGACAGCCAGGGGAGATATTTGTGGATCAGATCTTCCTTGGAGATCATTTACATTTCACCTTCACCCCACCTAAGATGATGCAGTCTTGGTCTATGTGGGTGAAGGAGAAACAAAAGCAGCAAGTTTTGACAGTCAGAAAAATCTCTTTCAAAGAGGTCCAAATCCAAAATCATGAAAGTGCTGCTCCTGGAGCTACACATTGCTCAGGGATGTCTGTGGCTTGTAACAAGATATCAAGCAAAGCTGGATTCACATGTAAAATTGCAGAGATACAATTGTAATGGTCAGGCCTACTTTTTAGGCTCATCTGAAAGCTTCCAATTGCAGTGTGGTAGTCACTTTTTGAAGTAAGCAGATGTACAATGTTTCATGTGGTGAGCAGTCTGTGTGAAGTGCCTCCTCCTGGCTATGATTATTCCTCTTTACCCAGCTATTGCTAAATCTGATCTGTTGAGCTGATATGCTTGGAAAGCAAGAGTAAGCCGGAGTTAAAATAAAGCTCGTGTTTTCCTTCAGCATTCAATCGATGGAATATCTAACTGATATCACTGCCTGACTATAATTCTTATCTTTAGGAAATACATATTGTTTGCTACTTTTTTATGTCCATGCTGCATGGATATAAAGCTTTGGTGGAAGATTCAATTATCAAATCCTGGAGGCAGGAGTGTTAGAACTATTGAACCATTTCATTTTCACATGTATGGAAATGATATGGAAAAATACAGATATTAACATTCAATGTCCATGGTTTACAGAGGAAAAATCTCTGATCATTCAATCAATCTACTACCCTGAATATTGATTTTCATGCTTCTTTATGCCACTGCTAAAGAATGAATAAAGGGTAAGATCTTGACGGTACCAAGGCAACAAAAACGTGCATTTGTCATCCCAAAATATCACCAATTTAGTGGGTGCTTTTTTGGTTTCATCTAGCCTAGCTACCTGTTTCTTAATTCTCTGAACACCAGTTCAGGTAATGAACATCTGATTTAATATAATTAATCCTTTGAACTGCATCTAACTCTCCTCTAATCAATGCTTCAAGGCTTATTTATGCTCTCCTCTCATTCTATTACATTTCCTTTTAACAATAGTTGAGCTCATCATGTTTTCCTATCATTGCTATGTGTTCCTTGCAATTCAGTTGGTGTCCCCAGCTTTGATACTGGCCTCCTATAAAGTCTTCTTTTATTCCCCCTTCACTCCTTCCAACAAATAAATTAATTGCATGTAGAAGCTTTAAAAATTATCAGCAACTCTCTGTTTTGGCCTTGAAAGCTAAAGATGAGGGAACACGCAGAGGCTGTAAAATGGCAATGTGATTCATTCCACTACTAGGCAAGTGGCCACCTTTGGTGATAGCCATAACTGAAGAGCAATGAGAGCAGCTAGAAAAGTCGTTGTTCATTTTATATATCTTAAGTCCCATCAGTCACTCCATGAAAGTGGAGTGGATCCCCCCCCTCCCTGTGGTAAAATGAAAAGCCAGATTATTTACGAAAAGGGCATATGCCTATTGCTGGTGTTCTCTTACTGCATTTTTCATTTATTGTACATTTTAAAGACATAAACGTTGCAGTGGCATTATTGGAAGTAAACATAAACAAATCGAAATAACAGTTCAGTTAAGAATTGAAAATTATACCAAATTCTTAATATTGTTAGGAAACCTTGAGTCCCACCTAGACCACTTCTGATTCCTATGCTTTACTGGCTGGGATCCACTGCCCTAGGGTACATCTGGAGTTCTAACACAGACATGGCCTTAACAGAAAGCCATACTATTCCATAGATGCACCTGCTGTTTTCACTGATATTTACTGCAGCCCTCCATGCCACATCCTATTCATTTCCAGAGGGCTCCTAAACAGCCAGAAGCAGTAAATGGCTAAAGAGATCAGCAAAAAACAAACAAAAAACAAAACAAAACAAAAACCTGGGTGTCCTGATTTACAAGCAGAAGCATTTTCTGCTAGAACAAGATGAGGCATTACAAAACCACGGATTATGACTGGCAGATATTTTCAGTCACATCACCACCACCACCACCACTACCACAAAAAGAGATGACAACTAGCAGCCAAGATGGACCAGATGGAAAATTAACTCTACAGCTACTGCTTCTGATAGATTATGGCAACGAATCTCCAAATCAAACTATCAGCTGTCGTCATTCTCCTGCCCTACTCTGTTTCACCAAAAAGAGCATTCTGGGATATTTCCCTTTCTGATTATTCAGGGTGAACAACTCCATCAGTAATGATTTATCTTTTCTCTTACAGGAGTTTAAGCAGAGCATGGGAGTTACACATAACAAACAGCTACTCACTGGGAGTTATTGATGTACGTTACAGTACAGTTATATCTTAATGAGGGATAATTTCATTTCTTCTGTGGTATAACTGTAAGTGACTGAATTAATTGGATATACACTGGCAACTGATTCAATGGATCTTTAATAGATTTAGATCAGTTTCTTTAAAATAACTGAATGACAATTTAAATTACATTTAAGAAACTAAAAAAGTGAAGAGTTACTATTTAAAATTATAGCTATAATGATAACCAACTACTTTGTGGGGACCTTGGAAATGTAAATGTAATGAATTAGCTTTTAGAAGTAGCTCCAAGCTATGTAAAGATTCATAGCTACCATGACATTAGTTTGGATTTCATTTTCAATCTGCTTCTCTTTGCTGACGTACGAGTCACCTCCTCCAGATATTTGGTAAGTACTTGGATTGCTGTTATTAATTTAGTGAGAACAGAGTAGCATAGGCACCCAATACTATGCATTCAGCTGTCCTCTTCTGGACAGAGAAGGTAGAGTTTTGGAACATTTCAGAAGATCATTTTTAGGGAGTAATGTTCCAGAAAAATATAATTGTTCACAACTACTAAAGCAACCTCAGCCCCAAGCTCTGTTCAAAACTAAGAAGCCAGAATTTCACACATTTTCACAAGCATCCTGTTAACATTTGAGAGGAAAACTGACTGAAGATCATCCAATCCAATACCTGTTAGTGTGGGGGACTTAAAGTTATGCAGTATTTTATTTGTTTATTTTTAAAATCATTCCGTTATCCTTGTACATTACCTATTTCCATGATAATAAGAAAAGAAAAGAAAAGCTCATATAACTATATTAGTGGTCTATAACTTTATTAGCAAAAAAGCATTTCTTAGGCATATGGGGTCCCTTAGGTTTTGTATTTTACTCCCATTGTGATATAGTGGATAGAAATATGGACTAGGATCCCAGAGAACTGGGTTCAAATCCCCACTTGGTCATGGAAATTGACCGGGGGAATGGAACTGGTAAAACCATTCCTTAAATAACTCACTTACCTTGAAAGCCCTAGTGGGGTCACTATAAGTCAATTCCAACTTGGCAGCACAGAACACATACACAAACTAACAGAGCATGTAAAGACAGAGGTTCAAATATAGGTTGGCAAATATCTCTCTCTTGACTCTTCAATTTTCTTTGAACATGACTTCATCTCAGTATCTTCCCATGTGAATGTTCGCTCCGCTGATGAGCCCCCTCTTCGTCAGCACGGAGCACCTTTGCATCCTCCTGGGATATTGCGAGACACTGGAAGTCTCGCAAGAGCGACCCAGGAAGGGAGTGGGGAAGGAGTGAGCTACTTAAGAGGCGTTCCCCCCTCCCTTTGGCGTTCCCCTGCCCCATGTACTAGTGTGAGTTTATCTGGTCACCTTTTAGGGCCGGATAAGAATTTTTGACCTACATCCTGATTGTCCTTTGGATGCGGGGATTTTTTGCCTATCCCACACTGGTCAAGGTGCGATGGCATTTTGAGAGGTGGAAAATATCCGGTCACACAGGTGGGTAGCGTGGATAGAATAGGTTTCGGTGAGTCCCCTCGCAATCACAGGTAATATATAGCTCATCTGACCTCCCAGTGCTGCGGATCGTGCGATTACAGTGCTTGGAGGGGAAGATGCGCTGGGGCCACACCCGGACCAACAGTCAACAAGGAGAAGGTGGCTCAAGGTCCAGGGATGCTAAAATTTTGGCCGGCCAGGTTCTTGCTGTCTTTACGACCATGAGAACTTGGGGCTAGGGACTCGCCCATTTGTTTGGTAAGGGGTCCGTTGAGACCCCTGTGCAAAACCTGATTCCGCACTACGACAGGACCCCCCTTTTTATGGCGGGCAATAATGATTATTCAATAAAGTGTGGCCCATGTTTATCCCATGATACTTGTCTCGCGTCATTATTCCGGGATAGGGGGGCAATAACTTGCATGCTTTTCAGTAGTTAAAAAGATTTCTTAAATTATGTATTTTTCTATGTCATTCAGCATAATCAATACTGAGGCAAGGATCCTGTTCAACAGTTACAGTTATGACCAAAAATATTGGCACCCTTGCAATTCTGTCAGAAAATGCAACCCTTCTCTCAGAAAATTGTTGCAGTTGCAAATGTTTTGGTACTCACATGTTCATTTCTTTGGTTTGCGTTGGAACAACACAAAAAAACAGAGAAGAAAAGTCAAATCTGATACAATCCCACACAGAAACCCAAAAATGCAGTGGCCAAAATTATTGACATCCTGTCTAAACTGTAAGAAATAATTGCTTTTCAAGCATGTGATGCTCCTTTAATTTGTATTTAGACACACCTGTCGCAAGTAAGAGGTGTGGGCAATATAGTAATCACACTTGCAACCAGTTAAGATGGAGAAAAGTTGACTCAACCTTTGTGTTGTGTGTGACACTGAGCATGGAGAAAAGAATGAAGTGTAAAGCATTGTCTGTGGATTTGAGAGAAAAAATTGTGGAAAAACATCGACAATCTCAAGGCAACAAGTCCATCTCCAGAGATCTTAATGTTCCTGTGTCCACTGTGTGCAATATCATCAAGAGGTTTACAGCCCATGGCACTGTAGCTAACCTTCCTGGACGTGGACGGAAGAGCAAAATTATTGAAAAATTACAACAAAGGGTTGTTTGAATGGTGGATACAGAACCCAAATTAACTTCCCAACAAATTCAATCTGACCTGCAGACACAGGGTACAACAGTGTCAGCTCACACTATCCATCGTCATCTGAATGAAAAGGAACCCTATGGTAGGAGACCCAGGAGAACACCACTGCTGACACAAAGGCATAAAAAAGCAAGACTGGAGTATGCCAAAACTTATGTGACAAAACCACAATCCTTCTGGGAGAACGTAGTGTGGACAGATGAGACAAAAGTAGAGCTTTTTGGTCAAGGACATCATGGCACTGTTTACAGAAAAAGAAATGAGGCATTCAAAGAAAAGAACACAGTCCCTACAGTCAAACATGGTGGAGATTCAAAGATGTTTGGGGTTGCTTTGCTGCTTCTGGCACTGGATGCCTTGACTGTGTGAATGGTATAATGAAATCTGATGATTACCAAAGAAATTTGGGGCGCAATGTAGTGGCCAGTGTCAGAAAGCTGCGTCTCCACCAGAGGTCATGGGTCTTCCAGTAGGGCATAGACCCAAAACACACTTCAAAAAGCACTCAGAAATGATTACAAACAAAGCGCTGGAGAGTTCTGAAATGGCCAGCAATGAGTCCAGATCTGAATCCCATAGAACAGGGGTCGTGAACCCCCGGTCCGCGGCCTGGCGCCGGTCCATGGACTTGCCGGAACTGGGCCGTGGATACGGATCTCCGCCCCCCTGTGGGCGTGTCACGCTCACGTGGTCAGTGTATCGCGCCCGCAGTGGGCATGTCACACTCGCTTGGGAGGTGTCACGCTTGCCGTGGGTGTGTCATGCTCGTGCGGGGGGCGTGTCACACACGGGGGGCATATCGCACCCGCAGTGGGCGTGTCACACTTGTGCGGGGGGGTGTCACGCTCACTATGGTTGTGTCATGCTCGCGCGGGGGGTGTCACGCTCGCAGTGGGTGTCACGCTCGCGGGGGGTGTTGCGCTCATGTGGGACGTGTCACACTCGCGCGGGGGGTGTCACACTTGCCGTCGGTGTGTCACGCTCACGTGGGGGTGTCATGCTCATGGGGGGCATGTCACGGTCGCGCGAGGGGCGTGTCGCACTCACGGGGGGCGTATCGCACCCGCAGTGGGCATGTCACACTCACGCGGGGGTTGTCACGCTCTCCGTGGGTGTATCATGCTCGTGCAGGGGGTGTCACACTTGCCGTGGGTGTGTCACGCTCGCGTGGGGGGGCGTGTCGCGCCTGCAGGGGCGTGTCGCGCTCACGCGCATGCCCCCTGCGAGCACGACACGCCCACCGCCGTGCATGGAGCTCACTCCCCCAATCGGTCCACGGCCCCAAAAAAGTTGGGGACCACTGCCATAGAACACCTGTGGAGAGATCTCAAAACAGCAGTTGGGAGAAGGCATCCTTCAAATCTGAAGGCCCTGGGGCAGTTTGTAAAAGAAGAGTGGTCCAAAATTCCGGAAAAGAGGTGTAAGAAACTCATTCATGGTTACAGAAAGCAATTGATTTCAGTTATTTTTTCCAAAGGGGGTGCTACCAAATATTAAGTTAAGGGTGCCAATAATTTTGGCCAGTGCATTTTTGGGTTTCTGTGTGGAATTGTATCAGATTTGACTTTTCTTCTCTGTTTTTTGTGTTGTTCCAACACAAACCAAAGAAATGAACATGTGAGTACCAAAACATTTGCAACTGCAATTTTCTTAGAGAAGGATTGTGTTTTCTGACAGAATTGCAAGGGTGCCAATATTTTTGGCCATGACTGTATATGTGAGGATCTCCAACTGTAGAAGCCGCCATAGTGATCTTACAAGTTGTAGTTGGTGATTCATGATGGTGACTCCATCTTTGAGTGAAAGATCAAGGACAGGCTACCAGTTGCATGACTCATCTCACAATGGATGAGAGAGGAGACACACTACTGGGAGTTTGCCTGAGCAGGGAGGCACTTGAATGATTGTCCTTCTGCCCTGTGTTTCAGCAATGTGAGATTGGCTCCAGAAAACCTTGCAAGACTGTTTACAAACCAGCAGCACAATACTTACGGATGGCTCCACTTGCATACTTTTCGAGTTACGGACTTCTCCGGCCACAAAATTTCACTTCGACTTGCGGCTGGAGAATCGACCTACGGACCGGAAAGGGGAGGCGGGGAAAGCGCCATAGGAATGCATTGAAATTTAATTAATGTGTTCCTATTGGGGGGGGGGGAAGTCACTTACCAGGTACAGTAGACCAAGCCCCGCTCCTCACAGTCCCTTGGTAGCCCCGGAACAGCTGGACTCTGTGTGAGCAGAGCGCCGAACAGCGGAGAGTCGGCAACCAGCAGAGAGGCGGCAGCCATTTTGAGGCGGCAGCCATTTTGAGAGGTGACCACATGGCTGCTGCCTCTCAAAATGGCTGCCGCCTCTCCAAAATGGCTGCCGCCTCTCTGCTGGTTGCCGCCTCTCAGCTGTTCGGCGCTCTGCTCACACAGAGTCAGGCTGTTCCAGGGCTACCAAGGGACTGTGAGGAGCGGGGCTCAGTCTACTGTACCTGGTAAGTGACTGTATTTTCTTTTTTTGGTGGGGAGATATTTTTTCTTCGGCCGGTTACGGATTAATGGGTTTTCAATGCATTCCTATTGGAAATGGACCCTCGACCTACAGACTTTTCAACCTGCGGCCACCGTTCCAATACGGATTAATTCCGTAAGTCGAGGGTCCACTGTAGTCTGTATATTGTTCCAGATTTCTATTTACAACAGTACACCAACTTTTGTCTTCTCTGTTTTGCCTCTTTTGACTCAGATGCTGCCAAACATGTTGCTTGTTTGTATGGTCACAAATGGGAAATGTTAGGCTTCAATTGATGTAAATTTTCACCCCATGGAAGGTTGAGTAGGCAATCTGGTACAATCTGAATTAAAGAGTTGCTAATGATATTGAACAGATGTTGCAATTGGACCTGCACCAAATATCCTTTAATTTATTTTCAGATAGAAACGAACAGTTTTGATGTAGTATAAACACTAAAGATATGATCATGAACCTGTTATGAATTACACACACAGCTTTCCTTGCACAAGTGGGAAGCTGGCAGATGTGTAAAGTACATGCATTGTTACCCTAAACAGCTGTGCCTGTTCTTAGTGGAAGCCACATTTATAACTATATCTATAATGGTATTCTAGCCAATTGTTTCACATTAGAATTAATAATGGATATTTTTTTATTGAATCAATAAAGAAATGCAAAAATGAAGAAATTAACAATGATGTTATACAATTCAGCATTTTCTATTTAAACATGAATATTTTTATATCTGTTTTCTTTGTTATCCTGAAAGCATGCATAGTAAAATGAATGCAAGACACATTTCCTGAGAGCTGTTTCATGGGTAAAAGGGAGGATTAGGATGAAGTCTAACAACACCCAAGGAAATGTGATGATGTTACTGTCAGAACTAGAGATGGGCACAAACTGCTGGTTCGGCAGTTTGGCATGGTTCATTTCCCAGCTGAACAGCTGATGTGGGTGGAGTTTGGTGCCCCACCTCCTCTAGTGGATACCCATTCAGCAGCAGTGTCCCACTCTGCCTCCTTCGGGTGCTGATGTTGTATGGGCCCCCACTGGAGGAGCCAGGACACAGAACCACGGATCAGCTGTTCAGCCAGGAAATGAACTGTGCTGAACCAGCAGTTTGTGCCCATCTCTAGTCAGAACACTTTGTGCCCTCCATTCCAGAATACTGGGCTGGTATAACAGTGTGATTCTGTACAGGCCACCGATGGAAGAGTCAAATAGCTGCACACTATTTTTTATTTAAAATATTTTTTACCCGGCCTTTCTCCTTAAAAGGACCCAAGGCAGCTTGCATCATTAAAAGACAATATTAAAACTAATGACAGTGGGTATACAAATACTAAAAAGGATAACACAAATACCATACTTTAAAAAAAACACATAATCAATACCAAAACACATTTAAAACAGTATGGTACAAACAATCCATTTAAAAACCTCACTCAGGCATCCAGATCCAAAATCTTCTTCTTTGTTCATGCCAGAAGCAATCCAGTTGTTTTTCCTGAGTGAAAGGATCAGCCAATGGAGAGCTATCATTGCCCACAGAGTGCCTGAATGTGTTTACAGTCCTTTTATTCTTCAAGGAGGCTTCTGTGTTTCCCTATATTTAAGATCTAATTAAATAGATAGAAGACTACAGTTTTTCATATCTATCATTGCAAGCTTTGGGAATCAGAGAATATTATCCAGAAATTAATATTATCCCATGTCTGGCCACTGCAATTTGCCTTCTAGAAGGCTCAGCCAATTGCAAATTAATTTTTTTTATTGTACTTACTATTTGCAAACTTAATAGTGCATGCAGTGTTCTTGTGTAATGACAGCATTTTTTTTCCTTGGCCCTGCTACGTACTACAGGTGATGCCATGGTTCACATCCACCCACTCAAGCCTATTGATTTGTTGTTTAATCACGCTAGAAGGCATGAGGTACATTTAAGATCTACTGAGAAAGGTAAAAGTGTTAAATGTCTCCCACTGTCACAAGTGATAAAAAGTTCTAGGAGCAGTGCAGCGCCGATTTTGGTTGAGTTTGAAGGAGAAAGATTACAACCTTGTTATAATATTTAGTTATTAAGAAATATACAAGTAGTTATTTTTGGATTACTGCTTGGGCTGGCTGTGGCATTATGGAAGCTACAGACTCTCTCTCTCTCTCTCTCTCTCTCTCTCTCTCTCTCTCTCTCTCTCTCTCTCTTACAAGCTCTGAACAGTATGTGCACTCCTACCAGGCAACAGGTCTGCTATTTCTCATCAGTTCTCCAGAGAATGCTCTCCTCCGCCAGCAAGAGACTGCATAAGAGGGGATTGCTTTGCCTGCCTCCACCTGAGGGAGACAGATAAGAGGCAGAGCCCATGGGCTCTACCCATAGGCTGGCTGGGATGGGATTTACAGGCTAGCCTGCTCCCAGCCAGCACCTTTCAGTTTTGGAAGCAGTCCACCCTCCCTCCCTGTGGTTTAGTGTGATGGTAGTGGTCGCGTCAGGACTGGATAGGAATTTTGGGCCCATCTCACCTGATTGGCATCAAAAGTGGGTGGGTGATTTTTGCCTATACCACACTGATTATCCACAGGGCACAGAAGGGCAGATTTCGGGTAGGGGGGCTCTGTTACATAGGCCACATTGATGGGTAGTGTGGAATGGCAAGGAAAATTGGTAGGTCCTATGGGGCACAAAGGATGCTATTGTGCCCCGCATCATGGCAACTAGGATCCAGAGATTTACTTGCCAAGATGAGGGGATGCACGTGGGGCTGGCCCTAGCTACTCCCCACCTCAGTTCCCAAGAGTTGAATGGATGGCGGCTAAGGAGGGTTCCCCAGGTTTAGCCAGCCGGGTATGGGCTGTCTATGAGACAGCTTAGGACTTCCCCATTGAGGGACAGGGCTGGGGGTAAGATGTACCCCTGGTGCCTGCCCCTCCATTTCTGCACTGTGTTCAGCCCCTCTCTACAGGATGAGGGAGGTAAAATTTAAGATTTAATAAAGTGGCCCTAGTTTACCCCATCACTTGTGTCTTGTTTCTTTATTTCAGGAGTAGAGGAGCAAAGACCCCATTATAATCACTGAGCCTTCAGGTAGCTCTTGGCAATTCTTTTTATTATCCAATGAAATAATCTTTCTTGTTCTTCCACAAATTCTATTTTTTTCCTCATGTGTGCACATACCCTGTATTCTCCTCCCTTTAGCTGGATGGGGAATTGGATCTCTGTGTTACTTTCCAAACTCTTGACAGCTTTTCCTATTCAAAACTGTCAGCTAGCAAAGTGCATTTCCATCAAGTTGACATTCATGGACTTTGCCCTTTTTAAAACTCCTCACGTGATCCATGCCTTCTTCCACATGGCTGTCTTGTTAACATGTTGAAACCTATCTTTCATGTGTATATGTGTGTATGTAATGAAAATGTATCCATTTTTTCCAAAGTGTACATATTGCTTGCATAAATTATTCCCACTGATTAATCTCTGGCTGCGCTCTGGTTTTGAACTGACATAAAATGTGCTCATGTTCTATAGGCACTCCTTACAAGTGTGCATTTTATCAATTGCGGCAAAAGCAATCTGGCAACCCAGGGATTCCAGAATACAAAATGCTTCTAGTCTGCATCAGTCTTGAGGAGTGCATTACTGTAGAATGTCCACTATTATAATTATTAGGATCTGTTGGCAAACCATAGTTCTGGTATATTTAAAAGCAAATACGGGATCAAAGCAAACGTGGTCAGTCCCTAAAAATTAGTGTTGTTCTATAGCAAAACATGATCTTTAAATTTTCAACAAAGATTTCTTGATGGTAAGGGTGTTCCTGAAATATATTTTCCTCTATCCTATATTGCTGTAGCCTCCTATTCATATACTAGTCAATACCACTATGAGACATACAGTTGTAGTTACTATATAAGAAGGTGTTTTATTAAATGGCCTTTGTCAAAAATATACAAACAATTTATATGCCCAGACTGAATGTGACAAGCCTCAAAGCTACTATTATCAAGATGGCTGGAAGATATATGATGCAACCTTGCAGTCAAGTGCAAAAGCCACCTTTAGAAGTTAGAACTCCTACCTTTTTAGTAGGTGGCTATAAAGTGTTAAGCTTGAATGGTAGGACTGGCAAGCTATTTGCCCAGAAGATACAGTTCTTCATTCCGAGGATGTTGTTAACTGTGATCTATGAGTATTCCCAGCACTAACGACCAAAAATATTTAGTTGCAGCTATGGGCAGCTATTCTGTCTTTTCTGCCTTAATAGGCTTTCCACAAAAAGAATACCTGCAAGACAAAAGATGGGGAAACTGGTGGAAAAGCATAGTGCTATAGGTGGAACTGTTGCAGAGTTTTGAATTTCTGGTAAAATTCCTTTGCCTACACAGTAGAAGTACAGAGATTCACAGAGTGCAGTAGCAACAAATTCCCTAGACAGTCCACCCCTTTCTCATTAACTGGCACTTAAGGTCTCAATAACTCACTCTGAGACGTTTGTAGGAGAAAAAATAAAAATGTTTCATTACTTACAGTTGCAAACAGATCAACAGCAAACTAACAACTCTGCTTCCAACAGACTAAAGAGAGGGAAAGAGCACTCAGCAGAGAGGCAGGGCCCTCTTTGAATTCAGAGGCTGGAAGTGCTAATTAGTGCTGGATAGACAATCACCCAAGCCCAGAAAAGTCTCTTCCAGTCTCCCAAACCACAGGCAGCATGCCAGGTTGGAAATAAAACTCCAACAGGAACATGGTATCATATTGATCTCCAATAAAATCCCATGAGTGAGGGAGAAGACTTGCACAATCAAAGTCTCATTTCAATGCACCTTATGAATTATTACCAACTTAGTAGTACTCTTACATTGTCGACTAAAAGGAAAGACTGGAGGCAAAATATTGCTGACTTAACCTGGGAAAAAAAAGAGCCATTGACTTTCCTCCCTACTGTGTTATATAGTTTTACAGCATTGTACTCTCATGTTGCTCTCAAAATTTCACATAATGTTTGAAGATTTCAGAAGAAAAGAGAATCCAGGTGGTCCATAGACTAGGTTTTATAAAGACAGAATCAAGGATTTCTTTGATCTCCACAGGCTTTTTGGTGCTTCAGAGGAAAAAGAAGTCTCATAAAGGTATCAACTGAGATGTCGATTTGGATGGGGTGATGTAAAATTCATCTGAATTCTGGCTTACCAGCTTGTTTCGTATTAGTGTAATGCCCATCAGCTTGATAACCAGTGTTGAAGGGGACATGTACTAGGGGTTGAAAACACCTCCTTCTGCCCCTTGCAAACCTTTGCTGTGCCTGCCGGGCCCTTTCCAGGTACAAAGAACGCCACTCATATGTTGATTATTTCGGGGGGGGGGGGAGTGCCACCTCCTCTTCTCTTAGAAAAGTTGATGTAAAGTTGAAATATAATAAAACCCCAAAACTTGTTGCAGGCAAACAAGAATACTCATATTAGAATAAAAACAGGTTTACTAAAAACAGAGTGTAGCTTTAAACATTACAGACCTGGGGGAATAGTATTATCTTCACCAGTTGTCTGAAGAAAAGGAAAGATGAAATGAACATAGCCAACATAGGTTCAGGAGTTCCATAGTTAGGGCGCTGTTACTCAAAAGTCCTTGTCTCTATTGCCCAATAGGGTCACCTGTTCAAGAGGTGGGACATATAACAAGGCCTCAGAGGACAAATGCACATTTTGAGAAGAGTCATACAACAACAGGCAGTCTTTCAGGTAACCTGGTTCTGCACCATTGTGGAGCTTTTTCAGGGAAAAACTAGTGTTTGGAATTCGTTTAAAAATGAACTGGAGGCTGCTTTAGCTATTTCAGTCTGTTTGATGGCCTGTAAAATAGTTGCCTGAAATCCTGTTGTTTAGTGTAGTATGTTGCACCAGATTGTGCCCCTTGAATCAATGGGGATTTTGTGAGTCAACTGTAAATTCCAACTAGAGTAAGCTGATTTGAATCAATGGAGCTTGTAGAGGAGTTGATTCATCAAGTCCCCCCTGATTCAATGGGCCTGTGATTTACTACAGTGGTTCTTAACCTTTGTTACTCAGGTGTTTTTGAACTGCAACTCCCAGAAACCCCAGCCAGCACAGCTGGTGGTGAAGGCTTCTGGGAGTTGCAGTCCAAAAACACCTGAGTTAAGAACCACTGATTTACTATGCTAAATTGGCTGCTGCATTTGCTCTAGCTTTAACGTCTGAATGTTTTCAAATGCTTTCACATGTAGGAACACAATATAGTATTTTAGTGGTTAAAGCACAAGACACAGTGGCCAGAACTTGTCTTTTCTCTAGGATTTTTAGCAGTCCATTACAATGACATGGTAAGCAGGACTGAAAGCTATTACTCCCTCATATAAACAGGTAGCACAATGTCACTCCTGACAAAGATCTGGGAAGGGAAGGATCTCTCTTGGCATGTGCAAAACATTTCAGGAACAAACAACTGTTTCTCATTCTGACTTACATTAAATGATATGTAACACTTCCCTAGAGAACCGACAGGACACGAAGCCAGAAGCCAGAAACGTTTTGTATGATATGAGTGCAGAAGTAACACTAATTATAACTGTAACATTAATTTACTGTCAGCAATGGGCGATCTGTGGCTCAGTGCAAAATATGTCTCCTTTGACAGTGGAGTACAAGAGGCTGAATATGTTTGGTTAGTTCACTTGAGACTGATGAAGGCTTTCAGGAGAGAGGGGGCAACTTTGGAGGATCTGGGAGCCAAGGACCCACCAGAGGCTCCACCTCCTCCCTAAACATTTCAAAAAGTTGGACAGAGGAAGCCACGTTCCCTTCTTGGAATACTAGTTCCAGGTTTTTTGTTTTACTTTGTGGGCTGTTGGGCAGCTCAGGGGTCATCAATGCCGCTTAATAGCAAAATGGCTGCTCCTAGAGACCTCTAGAAAGGGAACATGGATTTCCTTCTTTTTTGAAAAAATTACATTGGAGGAGGGCTGCAGAAAGAATCTCAGGGAGCCCCATGTGGTCTGTTTGCTGCACTTTGTCAAATCTACTTTAGGGCATAGGTGGCTACTGAACAGAGTAAGGGTGTCTCTTTCCCCCCTGAAATAGATAATGAAAGAAAATAGACTAGGAACGGGGAAATCTCTTTGTTTTACTTTCTCCCATGTTACAGTTTTGTGACTTTGACAACTTCTGATCACAAGCAAGTTGAAACAAAATTCTTATCCTTCCCTAGAAAAGACCTGGATTGAGGACAGAGAGGGAGAGGATATGTGAGGCAAAAGGAATGCATTAATATCCAGAAGAGCAACCAGTGTTAATTTGTTCAAGCTAGAATTATAGAGTCTTGTGGTACCTTATTAATAATCACAGAATCATAGAAATGTGAAGTTGGAAGGGGCCTACAAGGCCATCAGGTTCAACCCCCTGCTCAATGCAGGAATACAATCAAAGCATATCTGCCAGGTGATCATCTAAGTTTTTCTTGAATGCCTCCAGTGTTGGAGCACTCACCAACTCCCAAGGTAACTGGTTCCACTGTCGTACTGCTCTAACAGTTAGGAGGTTTTTCCTGATATTCGACCGAAACCTGGCTTCCTTTAACTTGAGCCCATTGTTGCGTGTCCTGCACTCTGGTATGATCGAGAACAGATCCTGCCCCTCCTCTGTATGACAGCCTTTCAAATATTTGAACAGTGCTATCATATCACCCCTCAGTCTTCTTTTCTCAAGGCTAAACATGCCCAATTCTTTCAGCCTTTCCTCATAAGGCTTGGTTTCCAGCCCCCTGATCATCCTTGTCACCCTCTGAGCTTGTTCCAATTTGTTACCATCCTTCTTGAAATGTGGTGTCCAGAACTGGACACAATACTTAAGGTGAGGCCTAACCAGTGCTGAATAGAGGGGGACTAGCACCTTGTGGGATTTGGAAACTATACTTCTATTAATGCAGCCTAAAATAGCATTTGCCTTTTTTGTAGCCACATCACACTGTTGGCTCATATTTAGCTTGTGATCTACGACAATTCCAAGATATTTTTTGCTCGTAGTTTTGCTGAGCCAAGTATCCCCCATCTTGTAACTGTGCAAATGGTTTCTTTTTCCGAGGTGCAGTACTTTGCTCTTATCCCTATTGAAATTCATTCTGTTGCTTTCAGCCCAGTGCTCCATCCTATCAAGGTCATTTTGAATTTTGTTTCTGTCTTCTAGGGTATTAGCTATTCCGTCCAATCTTGTATCATCTGCAAATTTGACAAGTATTCCCTGTATTCCCTCATCCAGGTCATTAATAAAAAATATTGAAGAGCACCAGGCCCAGGACTGAGCCTTGGGGTAATCATGCACCATCAAGTCAATTCTGACTTATGGCAACCCTTTTCAGTGTTTTCCAGGTAGAGAATACTCAGAAGTGGTTTACCATTCCCTTCTTTGGGGGGGGGGGGGGCACCCTGGGACTGCACAGCTTCCCCAAGGTCACACAGGATAGCTCTACTCATAGGAGACACAGTGGGGAATCAAACTCCCAACCTCTGGCTCTGTAGCCAGATACCTGAACCACTGAGCTATCTAGCCAGCTACTGTGGTACTTTAATGGCTAATGAATATGAGATATTGCTCTGTGGGCTCTTGTCCACACTGATCCTTTTAGTATTAAATGTTCATTGTTACTGACTTAAATACTGGCTTTTAATTGTTGTAAGTCACCTTGGATCCTTTTAAAGAAGAAAGGTGGGTTATGAATGAATGAATGAATAAATAAATAAATAAATAAATCATAAGCAAGTGTTACCCTCAGTTAAAAGTATTTACACACGTGCTTGCAGGGTTTAGGTAAGGAAGATTCTCAGAAGTGAATCAACAGGGAAATGAACCACTGCCTGTACCTTCTTTTTCGTTAATTTTTTTAAAATGGAAAGTAACTGAAGGGCATAAAAAAATTAAGGAACATGTAGCAAAGGTTATAGGAGAATGTTAGAGGAAGATGGGCTCATCAGGACTCTTAGTTATGAACCATGGACTTACCACAAGGTGGCTGTATGCCAAAGCAAAGAGGTTTCTCCCTTTAAAAGGCACCCTTTACATTCTGTTGGCCCTGTAGCATCTTATTCTCCAACCTGTCCCTTCATTTGGCCATGATTGGTGTCCATAGTCACGGTGCAGCATCTTGTTCCTTCCCACATGAAGTTATTTGTTTGGGTTTGTCTTCAGGGACTCTATCAGAGTAACAATCGGTAAGAACGCTTGCTACTTCTCCATTCATCAATAGATAGGCAGTACTCTATTCATATTATTCAGTGTGAAATATATATCATGGCTGAAGGTGGAGAGGATTTTTCATCCTTGGCAGATTCCAGCCTGCAGGGAGCTAGCTATTCCAATTGGATAGGCTTCCTTGGAACCAGCCAGAGGTTTCACTAGCTGTTGGCTGCTGAAAAATGGTGTTATGTTTTCAACATTAATTAATATCAGAAAATCTAAACAGAGTTCAACATGTGGTATTCTAAGAAATTTATGCTACTCATGAAAGAAGAAGTTCTTTTATTCATTTGCTTTTTCTTCTTCATTTTCATTATTTGTAACCTGCTTTTCTCCTCAAGAGGAGCCATGACAGCTTCCAGTATTAAAGCAGACAATATTAAAAGTTAAAAAATTAAAACAAATTATTACAACATTACAAAGCAATTAAACCAGTATCCTAGTAAGACTAGTACATAAAAACAGTTAATGCAACTTTAAAGAACACACATGCACAATAAATAAATATATAAATAAAAAGACACATGAGCCAAATTTTTAAAGCACCCTCCTAGGCATCCAGTTACTTGGAAAAAAACCTGCCTGAAGGGAAAGGTCTTTGTCTGCTTGAGGAAGGGCAGCAAAAATGGGGCCAGCCTGGCCTCCAGTGGGAGGGAGTTCCACAGCTTGGGAGCAATGACAAAGAAGGCCCTCATTTGTGGCCCTCGCCAAATGTACCTGTGAGGGTGGCAAGACCAAGAGAAAGACCTTCCGTGGTGATCTCAAAACTCAGGCAGACTCATAGAAAGAGATGCAGTGTTTCAGATAGCTTGGACCCAAGTCATATAGGGCTTCATAGGTCATAACTAGAGATGGGGACGGATATAAAAATGGATCGGCTTTTTCGATGAAAATAGCCGATTTGTTAAATATGCGTCCCTTCATATTCGTGGGTTCCAGAGACCCCCACGAATACGAAGGGATGAATATTTACCTGTTTTTATTCATCCTTCATATTACAAAAAAAACCATTCTGCCTACCGGCCGCCAATAACCTGATTAGTGGCCGATAGGCAGCCACCCACCCCCACAGCCTACCCCCCACCCCCTTCCTCTCCCTACCTTAGCCCCCATCCCACCCCACCCTGACACCCCCTTACCTTAATCGCTGCTGCTGAGGTCTCCATCTGGCCTCCCAGCCACGGCATGTAAAAAGGGAGACTGGCTGCCCTTTGCAAAGATGGCGGCTGCAGCAGGGGGGCAGTGGCAGCAGGGGGCAGGGGTGGGGCTGTTTTTTTAAATACCCCCCCATGAATCGACAAATAACTTCGTTATTTGTTGCTTTATGGGGGCAACTTCGTGCTTCGTGAGTCGTCAACTTTTGATGACTCATGAAGCAGGATGACTCGCCAAAATGGTGAGTTGTCCCCATCTCTAATCATAACCAGCACTTTGAACTGAGCCTGGTAATGGACCTTCAGTTACTGGAGTATTGCAATAGGGGAGCTGTATGTTCTCTGTGACCATATCTGGCTGCAGCATTTTGGATCTGCTTTAGTTTTCAAACACTTTCCAAAATTAGCCTCACTTAGAGTTACAAGAAGGATATAACTAAGGCTTGTGTCACTGTGGCCACACCAGACATCTCCTGGAATGGGCATCGCTGGAATACTCGTTTCAACCATGGTCACTGCTGACATTTGGACATCGAAGCTCTGAGATGAAACCAGGAACACGTGAAAGGTGTAAACCTGGGTGTTTTTTTTGGGAGGGGGGTATAGCTGCATCCAGCACAAGCAGAATCTTTATTCCTTGATCTGCCTTTCAACTAACCAGGAACACTTCTGTCTTCTCTAGATTAAGTTTCAGTTTATTCGCCCTCATCCAATCCATTACTGACATCAGACACTGATTTATAATCAAAACAACTTCCTTGGATTTAAATGGAAAGGAGAGATAAAAGTAAGGTGTCATCCTATACTAGTGATGCTGAACCCAAAACTCCAGACAAACTCTCTCAGAGGTTTCATGAATTTGTTAAATAGCATAGGGGACAAAACATAACCCTGAACGTCACCACAGGCTAATGACCAGGATATCAAACAGGAATCCCCCCAGCACCACCTTTTGAGTTCTCCCCTCGAGAAAGGAGCAGAGCCAGCGTAAAACAGTGCCTCCAAGTCCCATCTCAGAGAGATGGCCCAGAAGGATACCATGGTCAATGGTACTGAAAGCTGCTGAGAAGTCCAAAACCAATAGGGACACACTGTCTTCATCCAGTTCCCAGCATAGGTTATCCACCAGGGCAACCAAAGCAGTCTCTGTCCCATAAACTGGAAGGTGCTTCTTGTGCCAGTGTGAATATTTTCTCCCTCTTTGTTTCTGCCCCCATATGAAGTTCTCAAGCAATAAGCATAAACATTTGGCTTGCACGTCATTTCAGTTGCAATGCAGGCCATGGACTAGGTCCCTGGAAGCACGATAATTCAGAGCCTGAAAAAGTTGTTGTGGACTGCAACACTCAGAATTCCCCAACCCCCATAGTTATTGGTTATTTTGTCTAGGGAATTTTAAAAAGTAATGTTTCCAAATTCAGGTAATCCAAACCCCCACACAATCAGAGTCATGGGAAGGAAAATGTTCCCTTCATCCTCTTCCATTGCTATCTTTACTCCCATATCATTATTGTAAGGTTCATTCATCGCAGGAGGAGGGAAATTGTAGAATCATGGAATAATGGAGTTGGAAGGGGCCTATTAGGCCATCGAGTCCAACCCCCTGCTCAATGCAGGAATCGAAATCAAAGCGGATCTGATAGTTGTCCAATTTTCTCTTGAATGCCTCCAGCGCTGGAGCACTCACCACCTGCTGAGGTAATTGGTTTCATTGTCATACTACTCTAACAGTTAAATGGTGGCTACCAGCTGACAAAGAACACTGGTGGGCTGGTCTGGTCTCCTTTTCACATGCCATAAAATAAGAATAAAAGATTTATTTTCTGTTGAAACTCTGTGGTTAGACTTTTGACACGTGCTGTATAATATTTTTGATAATCCTTATGCTATTTATAACGATTCTTCATCTATCTCGTCAAATATGGTAGTCCCATTCAGTCATTACAGAAATGTGAAGTGCCAGCGTGGGTTGATGAAACCACACTAGCTCCACTTGCTATATCATTGCACTGAACATAGAAGTACTACTGCCTAAAGAGGGAAAGACTGCTCTATCTGGGTAGCCAGAACCCCAATACTGTGGACTTTTGGTCCATGTGGAGAGTTATTATTGCAGACTCACTGCACATGCAATCTGGTCCAAACAAATTTCTCCCTCTATTATACTGGAATTATGTGCCTCCGTAGCTGTACATTATTTAAGAGAGGACTCTTTTCACATCTCTCTAAAAACCTGCAGTATTCTAAAAGGGTTTTCCTTACAATTTGATGGAGGCATTTTTTAATCAGTGATAAAGGATCTAACAACTGCTGACATCATGAGTAGCAGCTCTCCCAAATATATTAAGTTATATATCGAGTAATTGCTGAGTGGTCTTTTCCCTGTTGCTTTATCGATTTCCTGTTTGTTGTGCTTTCTAAATTAAATTGTGTTAATAAAAAATGTCTTCATACCCGCCTATCTAAGTCTTGTCTTTTTTATCCTGTCTCAAGCCAGAGAAAGGCAAATAGGCAAAACAGCCTTTCGTTGTGATATACTCCATGTCTCATTGGTGATATAATCAGTGTCTACTTGTCACAGGTGCAAGGAAGATGGCCATTATAAAGCATGCCAGCAATTGCTTCAACGTCTGCAAACATAACTCAAAAGCTGGCAGACTTGTCTCGCTACAGGACAGGAGCATCATTCAAGAGGAAAAGATACATCTGTGCTTTGAGGCTGGAACCTGATGTAGTTATCCAAGGCAGCTATAGTGCTCATGGCAGTATAAACACCTAGGATGGGAGAGAGATCATGAACTCAGATAAACAGGGCTTTCAAAATTCAGTGCAGCCCTTGGAGATCACAATCCAAGTGGAGGTTTCTCATGAATACTACTAACCTAATAAAATTATGAGCTGACAGCCTGATCCTGGAGCATTTTTCTTCTAATGGGGAGGGGCAGGGGGAAAGGATTTGTTGGGAAATGTTACTTTTCTTGTATAAATTGTAAAGCCCATACTATGACCAACAATAATGGGATCTAATGATTAAGACCTATTAATCTTAATTATGCTGACCTCCCCAAGTTTTAAGATCTTCATGGAAGTCCTTCCTCTCAGTCCCACTGATCTCATAGGCGAACTTGGTACAGACATAAGAGAGGACCTTTACGGTGGCTCCCAGACAATAGCCTTCTGTGTTTCTGCCAACAGACATTCATTTTCAGGAAGCTAGAGTCATCCAGTTAAATTTCTCCTGACATACAAACGCTCAAACACACACAAACTAAACCACACACAAGGGCTGCTATCAGGTCCTTTCCAGCAATGGGGTTGCTAATGAGCCCCTAACCAGGGATGGCACTATTGCCCTCCCTGGCAGTGATTTCAACTCACCAGCAGGACCATGTAGGGAGGCAACGAGGGCAGTGGGAAGGGGGTGTGCGGGCTGCAGAGGAGGAGGCAGGAGGAAGTGGCCCCCACACGCACCATGTAAGCCCTGAAACAAAGTTTCTCGGGCCTCCCCTTCACAAAGAGATGCTAGTATAGTATGCATGCCTTGCCATGTAGTAGGTGGATGACTTCCCCAGAAGACCTACAAAGCTGTGACACTTTCTTCCTTTTCCCTGCTGAGTCCAAAGCTGCTGTAAGATTTCATCAGATTAGTTGCCTTGTAAACAAAACAACACTGATCTGGAATACTTAACTGAGTTAATAATCTTTGAAACGTCCATGTGCTCCTGCCTTTGTCACTATTGATACCTGAAAAGTATCCAAGGGGTGATACTGTCCTATTAGTTCTCAGCTGCATAAATTTGGATAATAAATTCCATGACTATTGGGTACAAAAAATGATGGACCTTCTGTGCCAAAAGGAGAAAATTTAAGCATTTGCCTTCTTCTGAAGGTTGGTCCTAAACCATCTTCTCATAAGGAAAGCAGGCTTTGGTGCCCTCATATACTGTCTGTGATCCAAACAATGCAAATTATAGATTAGGTGCTCCTTCATAGAGTGTGATTAATTATACATGCAGATAATAATAGGATTATCTGTATGCATACAAACATTTGTACGTACACATATAAAATAAAGCTGTGTGCTTGAAGACCATTTGAGTATGTGTTTTCATTCAAATAATAGGACTTGAAATTCAGACAAGTGCATTTTAAAACAAGAAGCCATGCTGCAAAGTACCAACATCACTAAATATAATAGTAATAGAAATTATTTCAGTAGAGCTAGGTTTGTCACAATTCAGAGTGACTTCCACTGTGTGTACAGGACTTAGAGCCAGACCCTAAAGCACATTAAAGATGTTGCTAGCAAACACATCCTTTCTCCCCTTTTTCATTTAAAAACAGGGAATAGAATTGGATGGAGGGGGTAAGGAAGACTTTAACCCTTGCTTTCTCAGTGTTTCGGATCTGGACTAGGCTCTCGACGTGTGTAATTTACATGCCAACAATGTTTTATTTGTTTCAAAGGATTAAATTTTGACAATATAAATTATAGAGACGAGGGTCCAGCTGTGAAGCCACTGCAGAGAAACAGGTCCTCTGTTAAATTCAATTCTTCAACAACAACAAAACCCCTCCAGTTTATGAATGTGGGATGTTGGGCATCTGTATCCACGATTCAAAGCACCAGGAAATGGCCTGATATTACTGCACAGTATCTTGCCCACATTGACAGCCAGAAAAAGGATGCCAAGGTTTACATAACAAAGGGTGACCTAAATGTTGGCAACACCAATGACAGCAGTCAAGATGGTCTACAGAATTCCCTCTTGTTCTCACGACCATCCACAATGTGACACTGTACAAGGGAAAATCCCAGAAGCCAGCTCTTTTTCTCACCCAAATGCAAAGTAATTATGAGGGCTGTTTTTTGACCGTGTGAATGCCCTTTTAAAAGGATCAATATTTCAGCTCCTGCAGCCTAAATTCTTTCCAAATAAAAAAAGGCAGGTGGGGCCAAATGTTCTCTTTCAAGATAAGCAAGATCGGTCTTTTCAATTTATATGAGCTATTTTAAATCTGGGGATGTTTAGGATCACCTGTTTCTGATTTTTTAAAAAACTTTTACAGTTTTACTTTGAAAACAAAAACATAACTCAAAATCTCTTTGCCCAAACTTCCCCAAATTTGGCACAGAACAAGAAGAGACTGTCTGCTACATCTGTGCCAAATTTGGTGCTAAACTGATCCAAACTCCTTTTTCAAAGTTATAATTTTGGTTTGGGCTGCCCCCATTTTTAGAATTGCCTTTTAGAATGTTTATTTGCTCTGCTGCATAATAACATCACTCCATTCTCATGGAGTGATAATAAAATGGCAGAAAATAACCAGCTGTGGGTAGACCAATTTTTCCCATCCTGTTAGACAGGAAAGAGTGTCAGTTGTGCATATTGATGATGGGGGCACATCTCAGATTGTACTTCATTAATCTCAGTAATTATGTACACCATATCCTTTATCTTCCAGACACTACATTGATTTATACTGTTGACTTTTTCCCTAAGAATAAGCTATTATCTTGAGATAACTGTGCATAAAAACTGTATAAATAGGATTTTCTAATCAGTTTTACTGCATATTTTACTGCATACCGCCCAGAGACCTTTGGGTAGTGTGGGCGGCATATAAGTTAAATAAATAAATATCGCCAAAATCCTTATCCTGTCCTATTTCTGTTTCAGAGGAGCTGACTCCAAATTTTTAGATTGTTGTTGTTGTTTAGTCGTTAAGTTGTGTCCGACTCTTCGTGATCCCATGGACCAAAGCACGCCAGGCCCTCCTGTCTTCCACTGTCTCCCGGAGTTTGGTCAAATTCATGTTGGTAGCTTTGATGACACTGTCCAACCATCTTGTCCTCTGACGTCCCCTTCTCCTCTTGCCTTCACACTTTCCCAACATCAGGGTCTTTTCCAGGGAGTCTTCTCTTCTCATGAGATGGCCAAAGTATTGGAGCCTCAGCTTCAGGATCTGTCCTTCCAGTGAGCACTCAGGGTTGATTTCCTTCAGAATGGATAGGTTTGTTCTCCTTGCAGTCCAGGAGACACTCAAATTTTTAGATTAATCAACATTAAATAATTCTAGAAAGGCTGCATTCATATTATAAATGAAATTTATGATACCATTCAGGAGCAGTTTGGTCTGATCATGATAGAACTTCTCCAAATTCTTGGATGACTCTCCCCATTATAAGGTATCACTCAACAGTATTTTCAAATTAACAATTTTGTTTAATTTTTAAGTTTTTTTAAAAAAAACAAGTTTTAATTATAGGTTTCTCATTTTCTGCCCTGCCCATCCATTGTTCAGCATTTTTCCACATAAGTATTCCCTTTTAAAAACTGAACTGCAATCATTCTGTTTATTCTTCTAATTCTTTATTGTTTCTTCTTATTTCATTATTATACAGTAACACATCTGATTTCCATATACCAAACAAAATGATTTATCAATCCTTTTCTTTAATTTTTCTCATGTTTCCTCAAAAGACTAGCAAGTGTTCTTGGGTAGTTCTTTTCCCCTGTTTCAGCACTCAATATTCATAATTAGTTTTTGAGTTACGGCAAAATTTATCCCTTGAGTAGAAAGTGCATAGTGTTCTTACATCTTCAGTAAAATTGAATTAAAGTAGTTCCATGGGTATCATTCTACATGGAATTTTATTCTTTATAGCCACGATTTTCCAAAACAAAAGAAAGTGATAAAGACAATATATGACTACTGTTTTCTTTATGAGATAGTTCAATGTCAGTCATTCAGATTCTATATGCAGTGCAATCTTTATTATGTTTACTCCAAAAGTAAATCCCATTCAATTCCATTGACTTTTCCTCTCCATCTAATACAATCCTACACAAGTTTAGAGATAAACTTGAGAGATGCGTGAAGGCTGTTCATTGTTCTGAGACTGTGACCAACCCTCAGTATCGAGGTAGCCAGCCCAGCCAGCCTTCCACTCTATCCTTGTTGTTGTTGAATGCCAGGTCTGTGTCTAATAAATCCCAGGTAATTTACGATCTTATCCTGGAGGAGGATGCAGACCTGGCATGCATAGCCGAGACGTGGATCGGTGGGGAGGGGGGTCCTCCCCTGGCCCTCATCTGTCCACCCGGTTATGCCGTCCAGCACCAGGGTAGACTGGAGGGGCGGGGGGGAGTAGCCATTGTTTATAAATCCAGCTTACAGGTTACTAGGCGCTCCTTTGTGGTGAAGCCAGGTCTAGAGGCACTCCACGTGTCGATTGGGACTAGGGATGGAATTGGGATTTTGCTGTGTTATCGCGCTCCCTGTAACCCAGCCACTTCCCTTCCGGAGCTGGCCGACTTTGTCTCCGCGGCATTGTTGGGATCCCCGAGGCTTTTGGTCTTGGGCGATTTCAACGTGCATGCGGAGGCAGAGGTTACTGGACCAGCTCTTGAGTTCCTGGAAACCATGGCTTCCTTGAACATGTCCCAACATGTCAACGTCCCCACACACGTGGGTGGCCATACGTTGGACCTGGTCTTTTCCACTAATTGGAGCGAGTGTGGTCTGGTGGTGACCGACATTGTGTCGCTCCCTTTGTCATGGTCAGATCACCATCTGGTAAAATGTAATGTTTCTGTGGCTCTTCCCCCTCGCAGGGAGCAGGGACCCATTTCTATGGTCCGCCCTTGAAGGCTACTGGATCCGGTTGGATTCCAGGATGCCATGAGAGGTGTTATGGCTGACCTGGCTAGCGCTCCTGTCGACGCTCTGGTTGACAGCTGGTCCACGGCTGCCGCCAGGGCCATAGACATGATCGCGCCTAAACGCCCTCTCCGTCGCAGAACCCGCCCGGCGCCCTGGTATAACCAGGAGCTCCGAGGGCTGAAGCGACATAGGAGAAGGCTAGAGTGTAGGTGGAGGAAGAACCCGACGGATTATAATTGGATAGCTGTCAGGGTTGCAATTAACCTTTACCTGTCTAAGGTAAAGGCTGCTTGTCGAACTTACTTCGCTAACCGGATAAGCGAAGCGGCCAACCAGCAGGCGGAGTTATTCCGTATAGTGCGCGACCTATCCGGAACTGGTCCGGGTGATAGGCCTCCCCCTAGTTTCTCACCTGACCAGTTTGCAGCCTTTTTAAAATCTAAAGTGGAGGCCATCCGCCGGGACCTCTCTCCTTTTTTGAACACAGTGAGTCGAGCAGAGATGTCCAGCGCTCCGTCTTGCCCGATAACTCTTGACACCTTTCAGCCTGTCACGCCCGATGCTGTGGCCAAGGTCCTTGATCGCTGTCGAGCCACCACCTCCTCCCTTGACCCTTGCCCGGCCTGGCTAATCAAAGCAGCCAGGCCGATAACAACAGAATGGGCCACTGTAATAATAAATGGGTCTTTCCTTGAGGGCAGGTTTCCTTCTGCCCTCAAGGAAACACTCATTAGGCCCATAAGAAAGAAACCTAGTTTGGCGGCGGACGAAATTGGCAATTATAGGCCCGTCGCCAATGTCTCTTTCATGAGCAAAGTGGTGGAGAGGGTGGTGGCCGACCAGCTTCAAGCTCTCTTGGAAGAAGCGGATGCCCTGGATCCGTTTCAGTCGGGCTTCAGGCCGCGCCACGGAACAGAGACGGTATTGGTCGCCCTGTATGATGACCTATTGAGGGAGGCTGACAGGGGGAAAATCTCTCTGTTAGTCCTTCTCGATATCTCGGCGGCCTTTGATACCGTCGACCACGGTATCCTCCTGGGGAGGCTCTCCGATCTGGGAATTGGTGGCTTGGCGCTTGCCTGGCTCCGTTCCTTCTTGGAGGACCGTCCCCAGAGAGTACAGCTTGGGGAGAGCGTCTCGGCCCCGTGGAGTCTCAATTGTGGGGTTCCACAGGGGTCGATTATCTCCCCAATGCTGTTCAATATCTTCATGAGGCCGCTGGGTGGGGTCATCAGGGGATGTGGGGCATCGTGTCATCAGTATGCGGATGACACCCAGCTCTACATCTCCTTTTCACCAACTGCAGGTGATGCCGTCCTGTCCCTTCAGCGCTGCCTGGGGACTGTACTGGAATGGATGCAGGAGAATGGGCTGAGGCTGAACCCGGACAAGACGGAGGTCTTGAGGGTGGGTGCCCCCACTGTTGGCGGCTTGGGCAACTCCCTCTCGTTTGGGGGGGGGTGGCCCTGGCTGCAAAGAGTGGGGTTCGCAGTCTGGGGATCCATCTGGACCCGGCGCTCTCCATGGAGACTCAGGTGGCGTCGGTGGTCCGCACCGCCTTTTTTCACCTCTGGCGGATAGCCCGGCTGCGACCTTATCTCGATGTGGGGGCCCTCACCACCTTGGTCCATGCGCTCGTAATCTCAAGATTAGACCACTGTAACACGCTCTACGTGGGGCTACCTTTGAGGCTGACGCGGAAACTCCAAGTGGTGCAGAATGCAGCGGCCAGACTCCTAAGTGGAGTGAGAAGACACCATCATATCTCCCCTACTCTGGCCGCGTTGCATTGGCTGCCCATTCGGTTCCGCGTTGACTTCAAAGTTTTGATGCTTACGTTTAAAGCCCTAAACGGTTTAGGGCCTCGATACTTGTCGGAACGCTTACTCCCACCCAGTTCTACCCGTGTCACTCGCGCGAGTCAGGAGGTGAGGTTGAGGAGCCTGACGCCGAGGGAGGCCCGGAAGGAAAAAACAAGAAGCCGGGCCTTCTCGGCGGTGGCTCCTCGCCTCTGGAACAGCTTACCTCCTGAGATTCGCGCAGCTCCCTCGCTGGGTATTTTCAAGAAACAACTGAAAACATGGATGTTTAGGCAGGCCTTCCCCCTTTCCAGTTAACTCCTATTATTTTTTTTCTTTCTTTTTTCACTATAATACACTCTTTCTTGCCATCTTTGGGAAAATTATGTTATGTTATGTGTATGTTTTTGTTTATTGTTTTTAGCGTGTGTTGGAAGCCGCCTAGAGTGGTCATAATTGACCAGATAGGCGGGGTATAAATGAAATAAATAAATAAATAAATAAATAATGTTAAATGTGCAAGTGTTGATTAATCAAGTCCCCATTGATTTTGTTGATCTACTCTATTTGGAGGCAACAATTTGACTTGGGTCAAGGGAAGCTGGTTAAAATAAAGTAGACCTTGAAGTGCATAAAAAGATAAGAATTTATGGTTCCAGGTAAACCTCTAAAGAGAAATTAGGCCATCAACAACATCAATGTGCTGTCAAGTCAATTCTGACTTAACGGCAATACGTCCCAGGGTTTTTAAGGTGTAGAGTAGTCAGAAGTAGTTCACCATTCCCTTCTTCCTGGGGATACTCTGAGACTTTCCACTTGTCCAAGATTACACAAGCTGGTTCTTCTCACTGGAGGCACAGTGAATAATTGAACCTCCAATGTCTGGGCCCACAGCCAGATCCCAACTCACTGAACTATCCATCCAACAACCACATAAAAGTTCCTGTCTCTTGTTCCTATCTGCTATACAGTCCAATTAAAGTGCCTCCATCTTTGCTTATTACCTCACTTGCAATAGAAACTTGATAAAGGAGAATAGTTCAGAGTTTTAACTGTTTTCCTATTATTGAAAAATGGAAAGGAAACATATACAGAAATGACTCAGCCTTGCCTAGTGGTTGCTTGTCAATGTCACTGAATAGAACAGAAAAGGAAATAGGCCTTGAAGAGTCCCCTTACCCAATAGCCATGAGATGCAGCATCCTTTTGAGATCTTCCATCTAGAAAGGCTCTAAGCAACCTAAAAACAGTATCCCACACTCATCCTGGCTAGATGGCCAAATATGGCACATGATTGATGGTGCTGAAAACTGTAGAGAGATGCAGAATAACTCACACGGTCATACTCTACCATCTGGTGCTCATTATCCATAAGTAAACAAATCAGATTGTTTTGAATTGGGAGGGATCCAAACTATTCATAGCCTAGTTTTTTCATGTCACCTCTTTATCCTTTTGGGGGTTTTCCCTCTCTGACGATTGTGCAATGGCCAATCCAGAACCAAAAGTGAAGATGTAAATGTCAGGCTGTATGTGGAGTTATGATCCACAAAACAACCCTATGGCAGGTGTGGGCACAACCCTCCAAGTGTTGTTTGTCTATATTTCCAACACTTCTTTCACCGTTGAGTATGTTGGCTAGAGCTGATAACAGAGAATCTTGGGGTTGTGCTTCATCCTCCCTTTTCAGGGATCAGGTCCAAATGTAGTGATACTTGAGTCAAGTCATTGCAACCAGTAGATTTAAGTAAGCTTGTTGAAACCCATGGGCTTAAGTCCTGTTAGTTTTAATATATAGACTCTAAGCATGGACACAACCCTCTGACTAAGTATAGATACAACCTTCTGTGAAATCTATCTATCTATTTTAAAATATTTTCCCCCACCTTTCTCCTAAAAAAGGATCCAAGGTGGCTTACATCAATTAAAAGCTAAAAACAGTAAATTATTCAAATATTAAAGAAGAATGAATAACATTATATTTAAAATGTTAGGTAAAAGCATTACAAAAAATATATTTAGAAGCAACAAAATATAAGCCATTCTGTTTATTGTCTCCTAGACAGTCAGTCTCTAAGGAAAAGCCTGCCTGAAGGAAAATGTCTTTGCCTGTTTGTGGAAGGACATCTAGAAGATACATATCAGAAATGTCTGTTGTCTTCTCTGGAAATCAGGAATGAGGAGCACTCTTCATTTGTCCTATAGTACCACACTCTCATGTTGGAGGTGAAGGTATGAAACTTTTGCGTAATCACAAATAACAAAGGACAACACACTAATCATTGTTTCTCAAGGCTATAGGAATTGAATGACTCTTCTTTTTCCAGTTTCTGTCATTGCCACAACAATTCACATATTTAGTAATGGGAGCAGCTTTTGATTTCAGATGATGGCACTTCATGTTTTCTTCACAACATAAGTAGGCAGGTATTATGGCAATAATACCTGCTCACTAGGTTGGAAGAGTGCTCAGGAGTGCTTGGGCTGTTGGACACGGACTATTAGAAGAAGGATGCCAGTGAGGTACACCTATTCCACATTGAAATATTAGGGTATATAACTGCATAATTCTATTAAAACTGTATGTATATTTGTTTATTTAAATGTATTCTGCACTCATGTTTCAAATATAGAAAAGTTCACACTTTGCTGTAAAAAGCAGCATTATTTTGCTTAAGTAACAAGCTCCTCAAAGCTGTTGGCCATCCAAGACATTTTAGTTCTTTGTTGTTGTTTTTGATAGTATACCTTAGGGCAGCCATTGGCAACAGAGGTCATATGACCCTCTGGAGGGCCCTGGCAAAGTTGAAGTAGGCCACAGACTGGAAACAATTCTTCACACACCACCTTATAAGGTTTGTTATGCTACTTATACAGTCCCGATTCAGCCTATATTTCTTTCATATTGTGTTTATGTCTATGGCCAAAAACAGGTTGAAAATGGCTGCCTTAGGGAGTCCAGAGTCAAACCATGTTGTAGGTGATTCTAAAGAACTAGTTTATTATTAAATTAAGTAGAAATATGAATGAATTTGCACTAGCCACCACAGAGTTGCACCAATGTTTCCTGTGCATCTCTTTCCCTGCTGCATAGCGCAGAGTTATTTAAGAATATATGTGTGTTCACATTTGTTTAGATTGATAGGCATAAATCCACTCTTAAGGGATGAGGAGAGGAACAAAAGAATGAAAGTCCCAGAAAAAAAAGAATAAAATCCATCACAATAAAGCATCATTAAAATCCTGCACTTTTTACCAACATATTCAGCTGAAATAAAAATATTTAAATATTTTTTTAAAAAAAATTCAAAATCTATTTAGGCTATGGCTAATTTGTGGATTATTGGTGCCATTATATTAACTTTCGTAATAGCTTGGGTCCAAGCTATCTAAAAGGCCACATTTTCCTCTGTGAGCCTGCCCAGGCATTAAGATCATCAGTGGAGGCCTTTCTCTTGGTCCCACCACCTTCACAGGTGCGCTTGGTGAGGGCATGACGGAGAGTCTCTGTTGCAGCTCCCAGACTCTGGAACTCCCTACCACAGGAGGCCAGGCTGGCCCCATCTTTGCTGTCCTTCCACAAGCAGGCAAAGAACTTTCTCTTCAGGCAAGCTTATCCTTAATGACTGGTGGTCTGGGAGGGATTTTTAAATGGATTGTTGTGCTCTGTGGTTTTAAATGTGTTTAGTACTTATTTTACTTACTGCTTTTAATATAATATTTGTTTAATTTTTTAAAACAATATTTGTATACTTACTGTTTTTAGCTTTTGAATATTGTCTTTTAAATGATGTAAGCCACGTTGGGTCCTTTTTTGAGGTGAAAGGTGGGATAAAAATATTTTAAATAAATAAATAATCTGCAATGGGACACTCTACTTCCCAGTGAACTTCTAGTTTTCTTGTTTCATCAAACTCTGTAAACTGGGAGGAGAGGAGCTGTGGAATTTCTGTCACACTGTCCTGCTTATGTGATACAACGCCAGGAGAACCAGCTTTCAGACTTTGTTGTTGTTATGTGCCATCAAGTTGGAACCAACTTATAGCAACCCTAATAGTGCTTTCAAGGTAAATGAGATATTTAAGGAGTGGGTCTACCAGTTCCATGCCCTCAGTGAATTTCCATGGCTGAGTGGGGATTCAAACCTAGTTCTCCTGAGCCCTAGTCTATCACCCTATTCACTACACCACACTGGGTATCCTTTTCAGCCTTAGGATAGCTCAAGTGCTGCTACTCTCAACAAAATGTGGAAGGGCAGCTATCCAGCTACTTTAAATACTTCAGATTTCACCAAGGAAACCATTCAGTTACACCTTTGTTTAAAAGAGGGTCGTCCTCTTACCGATACAGTAATAACAATCCAGTACATCAAGTCGTTCGAGTGCCCCCACTCTCTGTTTTGATCATGCTTTGTTCTGATGTTATAAGCTGAAAAGCTATTCAGAACTCATCTTTACTGGGCCAGAAGAAAAAAAATGATTTAATGGTGCTTGAAACTTTAATTAGGTTTCTAACTGATCTTTCAGCTTGCTTTAATTTTCTTCTCTACACTATGAATGTCTGTTGGAGAGTCATAAATTAATGTGTTGCATTCAGGCACTGCTTGGAAAAACAGAAAGAGTAAGAACATCTTTTGCCATTCCAAACCCTCATCAATATCCTTATTTACTCCAAAAATGACAGGTTTATGGAGTATTGTTTGGGACTTGTTAATATATCACATCGAAATTAACTTGGCTGCAGCTATGACATTATTAGTTTGAAGCAACTTTGAGATGAAGTTAGTTAGGGTTGTGCCAAAAAATTTCTCACTGTGATTCCGTTTGCAGAACTTTCACTTTGTGGAACTCGATGAATCCTGCAACAGACTTTGAATTCTGAGTGCTGGAGACAGAAAGTACTAACGATGATAAGATCGTACTGAGTAAGGAATTAGAAAGCATTTTTAAAATTCAAGATGTAGACTCCTTAAGGTCTTAATGAAGAATTTGAGTTCCTTTTAATTCTCTGATGGGAAGATCTGGACTATTCATAATCCTTCCTCTTTCTCAGTCTAGTCACACCCCGGTAGGAGTGCCCCGAGTGCAGAATAATGTTCCCTGCCTTTCATTCACTTATGTTTGTTGCCAGTAAATTGGACTGAATACTTTAAAAATACAAATTTCTGCAAACTGTTCTTTTTCATGTACATATGTATGGGGTAAACTATCTATTGAGATTCCCGGTGTGATGTAGTGGATAGAGTGATGGACAAGGACTCTGGAAAACAGGATTCGAATCCCCGTTCAGCCATGGAAACTCGTTGAGGGAGTGGAACTGGTAAAACCACTCCTTAAATATCTCACTTACCTTGAAAGTCTTAATAGAGTTGCTATAAGTCGGTTCCAAAATGACAGCACAGAACACACACACACACACACACACACACACAAGTTATCTATTACAGTGTACAATACACTGTATAATTAAAATAAATATCCTGTATTTTTATGTTTGTATGAATTAAGGGTATGCAAATACTGATCAATACTGTTTTGTTCTGAAGTTTTCATCTTAGAAATCACAACTGATGGGCTGGGGTTTTGGAAAGAAATTTAGGGGGATAATAGACCAATTATATGTGGAGAATACTTCTGCAGTAATAGTTAATGATGGGATGACAGAACAGATAGCTCTAGGCCGAGGCACTAGACAAGGTTGCCCTCTTTCTCCAGTTCTGTTTTGTTTGATTATTGAAATGTTAGCGAATGTAATAAGGAATGATGATTTAATTGAAGGTATGGGAGAAAATAATAAAATAAAGATTAATTTATTTGCTGATGATTCCCTATTGACAGTGAAAAATCCATTAGAAAGTACAGATAGAATTAAAACTCATTTGGAAAAATTTGGAAAAATAACGACTACGCGTAAATTGGCAAAAATCTGAAATAATGTTGTTTAATCATAATAAATTAGAACAAGAAAGGTTTGCTGATAAATACGACTTTAAGATATGTAAATCAGTTAAATATTTAGGTATTGACTTAGTAAAAGATACTCAAAAAATAAAGGAACATAATTATAATAAATTAAAAGAGGAAATTAAAAAGAAATTACAGGAATACAATAATTTAAAACTGTAATAATTACAAATTTTCCTGGTTTGGAAGAATTGCACTGATAAAAATGAAAATTTTACCAAAAATAATTTTTTAATTTAGAATGTTACCAATACAGTTAACAGATAATGATTTTAAATTTTGGCAAGGAATGATTAACAAATATTGTAATGAAGGGAAGAGAGCCAGAAGAAATAAATAGTATTGGTATAAAGCAACAAAAAAGGTGGTATAGGTTTACCAAATATAAAGAATTATTATTTGGCTAATCAGTTGAGGTTTATTGGTGAAATTATATACAACCCAGAAAGGTTAATTTGGTGGGAAATGGAATCATCAGAATTACAGGTAGACATTGAAAAATACTTATTTGGTATGGTCAAGAAATATAAAATAAGTGAAATTAATAACCCGTTTTTAAAGACAATGTGAAACATATGGTATAAATATAGAAAGAATTTATGTCCATTTAACTCTCCACTAGAATTAGTGACTGAATTAGACAATTTTCCTGTCAATATGAAAGTGTATGTGGAATTATTTAAAGAAAAAAAAGTGATTAGATTGAAAGACTGGTTGTATAAAATGAGATCGAAAGATCAAATGAAACAAATCCTTCAGAATAAGAATATTTCATGCTTGAATTATATGCAATTAGAAAGATGGACTAATGAATAGATAAAGAAATATAACAAAGGTAGAGAATACACGAAGTATGAACAATTTCTATTATCATATGAAGATATTCAGATGACTGATTCAGTAAAGGGTACAGTGAGTAAAATTTATGGATTCCTGCTTGATTTAGAAGAGGAAGAAAGTGAGAAAGAAGGATTGAAGTTAGTGTGGGAAGAAGACTTTGGAAAATGAATAAATGAGGAAGAATGGAGGAAGATGTGGGAAATGAGGGTTTTAAGATTTATGTCAGTGAGAATAAGAGAATTTTTTTTAAAATTGGGCTTAAGATGGTATTGAACACCAACAAAATTAATTAAAATTAACGCTAGTTATCTGAATGTCTGTTGGAAATGTGAGAAGGAAATTGGTACATACTTTCATATGTGGTGGGAATGTGAAAAAGTACAAAGATTTTGGAAACTAATCTTTAAAGAATTAAATGACGTATGTGAAAAAGATATAGAATTTAAGCCTGAGATTGCTTTGTTATTAATATTTGAGAAGGTGGAATATGATAAGATGACTAAAGAATTGATTACCAATTTATTAACAGCAGCTAGACTAATAATAGCTAGGCAATGGAAATCAAAATCTGAATTTCGAATGGATGAATGGTATAATGAAATATGGAATATAGCTATAAATGATAAGCTAACTTGTAATTTAAAGGTTAAGAAAGGAGAGTTGAAAAAGAATAATTTTTATGATATATGGGGCAGATTTTTTGAATATGTGTTAACAAGAGGAAAAAGGAAAGCTCCAGATCAAGAATCAATGCAGTTCTGGAGAAGAGGACAATAAAAGAAGAAGAAGAATAGATGGAGGAAAAAGAAGATTATTGCAAGAGGTCCCGTCTATGGTGGTGGGGAACACAGTCAATTTGTATTTTGGTTTATGTATATTATGTTTATGTTATAGTTAAAATAAAATAAAAAGAGGGGAAAAAAGAAATCACAACTGATTCACTTTGAGATGATTTGTAGCTTGTCTGGTGCAATTTGTGGCTGAATGTGTATTGATATGTATGTGTTTGAATAGTGAAATAAACAGGGAAGATAAATGACTCTGGAATGGCATGGTGGTGAAACTCAGTGCTCTCACTGGTTTCTTCCTTCCTTCTTTCCTTCCTCGGAGGTCACACAATCTACTCCTTACCCATTTCCTGCCCTTCCATGAATCCATCCTGCACTAGCTGGGTACTGCTGCCTAGCTGTCATTCCTATGGCCCTCCCCATACTCTCTGAAATGAAAAATGAAGATGATGATGATGCCTGCATTTCAGAACCACTTGCATCAGCTGGGAACTATGGCCCAGTCAATGCTAATCTCTGGATCCCCTGAAAGGTAGTCTACTGATGGCCCATATCTCTTATCTGCCTGAAAAGACAGGGCACTATTGCCCAGTTAATCTTAGGAAAAGAAATCTACTGACAGCACAGGTCTCTGACCCACCCATGATCTAACTTGTTGGGAAATGCAGTCTCTTTCATTTCAGAGGAACCAGGGAAGCCCAGTTCAATTTTTTCATACCGTTACATTTGGGTCTGAAGCAGAGATTCTCTGCAAAAAATTGAATCTCGGGTCTCAGGCTTCTCTTGTATGGCTTGATTTTTAGCCTCTGAAACACAGAAGCAAATTTCAGCACTCTTGATCCAATATGACTGCAAGTCCAGGGTTGTTGTTGTTTTTAAAATTTAATTCAGATTGGTTTGGAAACAGAAAAATACCTCCCAACTTGCTTCATTTTCCAAAGACATCTCAACTCCTCATACTAGTGTATTGTTATGTATTGTCTATTCTGCTGGGTTTGTCTTACCTGCAAGAGAAGGCTTTAAGATTTTAACAGGCTGAAATGTTTCAGTCATTCTCAGCAATATAGAATTTTTCAGCATTTTGAGTTATGTCTGTCCTGTATACGAGCGCATAATCTATGTGTCTCCCACCCTGATTCTTTACCCAAGTACAGATCAGGTGATGGGAAAGACAGGCTGTATGGATTTCCATGGAAAACTGAGCATGGGAAACCCAGAACCTTAGCATGCTCCAGATGGCTTTCCTGCATTTCTGTCCATGTGGTAATATATACTGGAAGCTAGAGAATTTGAATGTTCTCACCGAAAGCATTGTTTCTTTTTTATATATAGTATTTTTATTTGATATATACAAATATACAGAACCCGAAAACTAAAACCAAAGAGAAATAACACTGAATAACAACAAAACATCAAAACTAAACATCCATACTACACATATAGATCAGAAATTTTGCCATCGTCTGGTCATCTAATATCATCAAAGGGTTCTTGTGAGTACTGGTTCGCCACAACTATTTCTTTCCCTAAGTTCCTGTCTGTTTCTGGACCCAATTATATATCAGCTTCCAGCTTTCCTTTACAAAGTATCTTGGTTGATCCCGTACTGCCTCTGAAAGCATATCTAGTTCTGCAATATCCAGTAGCTTCTTTAGTAGCTCCTCCATCGTTGGCATTTCTCCATTCTTCCATTTTTGGGCCCAGAGTAACCTGGCCATATTTTATTTTTTTATCAATGATCTCTGGCATTATATTCAATAACAACATTTCAGGTTTAAAACTTAGTTTTTGCTGAACAATTTCTTGTGACATTTCCCAAACCTGTAACCAAATTTGTTTTGCTTTTTCGCATGACCACCATACATGATAATTTTTTTACATATTGCTGATCCCTTCTGACATTTTTGCCAATCTTACTGGAGTGAAATGCCATCTGAAAAACATTTTAAGGATATTTTCTCTAAGATTAACCAGTTTAATCATTTTATAGTTATCTTTCCACATTTTCGTCCAGTCATCAATATCAATATTATAACCAAAGTTTTGTGCCCATTTTACCATCATCTCCTTCACCCTCTCCTCCTCTAGATCATACTCTAATAGGTATGTGTACATTTTTAAAATTATTTTCTCTATGTAAATCCATAGTTCTTCCACTTGAACTTTCCCCTCAAAAAAGCCCATGTTTTTGTCCTTTTTATATCTTGATTCTAGTTTGAGCATTGACCACCAATTTGTCACTAGACCCAGTTTCTCTACACCTTGTTTATCTTTCATAGTTTGATCTTTAGTTAACAAATCTTTATATGTAAGTAAAACTCCCTTCTGATTCAATAGTTCCAATGTAAATGCCTCTAGTGGTGCTACCGATATTGGAATTTTCTTATAAGTTTGCATTTGAAATTTTTGCCATACTAAACAGAGTGCCTTCCTCAGAATATGTTCTGCAAAATGTGTCTGTTCTTTGAATTTTCCATACCACACATATGCATGCCAGCCCATTTTTAAATCATGACCTTCAAGTTTCAAGTCTTTGATTTTCTAATGTTATCCATTCTTTTATCCAAACCATAGCACAGGCCTTATAATATAATAGCCAATTCAGCAGTCCTAGACCTCCTCCCTCTTTTAAATCTTGCAATGTTCTAAGTTGTATTCTTGGCTTTTTGGCCTTCCAGACAAATTTCGAGATCAGGCTGTCCATGTCCTTGAAGTATTTATAATTTAATAGAATTGGTAAGTTTTGAAACAAAAATAACGATTTTGGTAGAATCATCATCTTTATTATCGAGACCCGTCCCATCATTGAGATTTGTAGGTTATTCCAGTCCTCCAAGTCTCTCTGTATTTCTTTCTGAATTGTAAAATAATTTTCTTTCATCAAATTACTTGTGGTTTTTTTTTTTGTAATGGTAACTCTTAGATATTTCACCTTTTGTACCTCCTCAAAGCTAGTTTTCATTATCAATTTTTCAACGTCCTCTTTATTCATGTTTTTAGTCAATAACTTCATTTTTGGTAGTTTATTTTAAGACCTGCAACGGCTCCGAATTCTTCTGTAGTTCCCAATAATTCTTCCATACTGTCCAGGGGATTTTCTAATATTAGTACTAAATCATCAGCATATGCTTGTAGCTTAAATTCTTCTCCCCTGATTCTAAGGCCTCTAATTCCGTTATTTCCTCTTATTTGTCTGTTCAAAATCTCTAATGTTAGGATAAATAACATTTATGAGACAGAGGGTGCAGTTGCAGGCACAGGTGAGCGCATAATCTATGTGTCTCCCACCCTGATTCTTTACCCTGGCACATTTGAAGGGGGCTAGCACACTGGAAAAAAATTCTTCACACACCACCTTATATGGTTCGTTATGCAACTTAAACAATCCTGATTCGGCCTATATTTCTTTCGTATTGTATTTATAGTCATGGCCAAAAAAGGGGTGAGAATGGCTGATCTAGATAATTAAAAACTGGAGACAGAAAATACAAATAGGAGAGACTGACTGCATTGGTATTTAGGTAATAAGTCATTCTTGGTGTAACATTTGGCTTTGCAAAGGAGCAGTTAGCCTCTGTTCTTTTACTCCAGTGTTAGAGGGCCTACGGTGTAAGCCACCTTGGCGCCTTTTAAGGAGAAAGGCAGGGTAAAAATATGATAGAAAACAAACAAACAAACAAATACACATCAAATGTGTAAAAGAAGGCATGATTTCACACAGACTAACTTTCACCCTCCTCTGAGACACCATTAAGTTGGTTTGGCTCAGATGATTGTTATAACCTAGCAATGTTCAAAATTGTGTGTGTTTGTGAAGGTCAGAGGGTCATTGAAATCCTGTTGGTGTTGACATAAGGCTTAAGTCATTTGATGCATCTAATTGTAGATAACTGATGAGATGTGAGTTGTGCAGTCCCAGACATGAAGGGGCACATGACTGAGATGTGCCCCACCACACTCTCAATTAGCCACGGGAAACCCTGCATGAAGAAATCCAGTAGGACTCTGGCCATTGAAATATTTGCAGATCAGCTCCATCCCATGCCTGAAGGCAAGGCAAGGCAAGGCAAGGCACACAGACTCAGTCAGTTAAAGCTCTTGATCCCTATTTGCTTTGTACTTCTCCTTCAGCAGATGGATGACCAGGCTCAAGCTGTGACAGCATTCAATCTCACATCTTTGTCCTTTGTTGGCCATTTGGAGTAAAGAGGAATGCACTGAAACTAATAAGGAAAATCATTTATTTGATTTCTCAGCTTTTTGCAGTGTGCTCTCCATTGATTCTCAAGAGATCTCTTCTGACACATATTTTAAGACTTGCTGTGGCAAGCACTCATTTTATCCCTAGGGTTCATTTGTCTTATTCCCCATAGACTTTGGTATACTCTCACAATCTATGTGAAATACTAAAAATGAGAATAATAGAACACTGCCACAGAGAATTAGGGTGCAGCAGTTGAAATTGCAATTTTCCCCATTAGCCTAAATCCAGCATCTTCCTAGAGTTATTATGCCACAGAAATTCCTTCCCTTCCTGCCTCCCCCAACCCCAGCCCTCAGAACCTCCTGAAACCCAGCACCTGAAAGTTTTCCAGCCCTCCAAAGTACAACGGATTGATTTGATTTGATTAACATCCCACCTTTCTTCAAAAACTAAGACCTAAGCCTCATTATAATTTTTAAAAAGGTTTAACTAAAAATGATACATTATAAATAGTTTTTAAAGGTACATCAATTATCCTAATAAAGCAGAAAGCAGTTAAAACCACTTTAAAACATTTCGGTTAAAATAGCAAATATAAATAATGATAGCAAAGTGCACAATACTCTTTATAGCCCTTGTCCTTAGCACCCAAGGAGACATTGGAGTCCTATCTAAATAAGGAGGTTGTTGTGTGTTGGCAGAAGATCAGGGAGGTAGGAACTCAGCTTCCCTCAGCATGGCATTCCATAATCTGGAAGCAGCCACCTAGAAGATTTTCTCTTGTGTCCTCACCAAATGTGTCTCTGTAGGCGGAATGACCTTCAAAATCCAATTAGTCTATTTTAAATCTGACATAGTGGAACTAAAAACAAAGAAAGATATTTGCAGATTTAGGAAAAAGAAATTTATTTGGTCTCCCACTCTTGTTTGTCACAGAGGAAATCAGCTGCATAGTCAGGAAACAGTACGTATATTCGTTTTCCACCCATTTTCCAAACAAACAAAAATTATAATATCAAATAATTTTCTTTCAAACAATATGCGTAACCCCAAATCCCGATACATCCCAAACGCACGCCACACTGATTGAGAATCAGCATTGCAGAACTTTTCCTTCCATAAATTACAGAGTGTACTAAAAGAATGAAGAACTGGGAGCCTCCAGATGTTGTTTTCTTGCAATTGCCACAAGGCCTCACTATTGGCTATGCTGGGTAGAACTGACAGAAGTTGTACTCCAAAATCATCTGGAGGGCCATAGTTTCCTGTCCCTGATGTAATCTTTTAAAGACTGTACAGAAGATACATCTGCAGCCTCTCTGGTTTTAAGAAGACATCTCAAGAGCAGTAGTTGAGGCATGAGATTCAGAAGCCGATAATCGAGCACTCATATAGTGAGAGAAACAAAAGGAAACTTAGCCGAAGGAGAATGCACTGAGCCATTCTATGTTTTCATCATCATTCCTGAAAGCAATTGAAACAACTGTGTTGTAGTTCAACAAGTAGTTTCCTTGCCAGTGTACAGAATTCTCATTAAGCTTTCATGAATAATGTATTCACAGTATTTCTCGAACTAAGTGCAAGATTATTCATGCACATCTCAAATGTGATGATGGCACTTGGAAAGATGGAGCAATAACAGTATAAAGACGCCACACACAAGATACTGAATTATTGGATCTACAGATAAAAACGAGTTGGAATTACTCAACCAGCTGTCTGTGCCGTCTTCTTCCATGCAGGTGATGCATTCTGAGTTGTTGTTTTTTAAAATCTACTCAAGAGAGACAGCTAAGCCACTTAGAACCTTTGCAACCCAATTGAACATTTGAAACTTGAGCCTTCTAAACGGACAAGATTGGATCCCAGAGCTCCTTATACAAGAGTGTACCGTTGTCACCAGTAGATGGAAGATGAGGTACATCTTATCTACTGATGCAAGTGTAGGTCCATGAACAGTCCCTTGTATGAATGACAAATTACATCCAAAGGCTGAATTCTATGCATACTGTTTCTTGTTCCTTCTTAGGCTCAAGGTACAGGTTTGGTGGAAAGGATTAAAATGCTTCCATCAGTATCTGATCCTGGTTTTCCCCAACCCATGCGGCAAAATTTTACTATGTAGCCATGCTATTTGTTTTCACTGCAAGGTAGTTTGATCCTTTTAAGATGGACTGCACAGAGGTACAGACCTAACTGCCACAAATATATGCTTTAGCAGTTATGAGAGTTCACCTTGGCTGTGTCTATCTTGTGTGTGTGTGTGTATGTGTGTGTGTTTGTGTGTGCACCCTATTTTAAGCAACATATATGTGTGACACAAAGAGGGATGACTGAGAACTTTGTTTCAATTTGCTTTTGATCAGAATTTACCCAAATTCACAAAATCTGAATGCTGGAGAAACCAAAACTGACAGTTTTGCCCATTCTTAAATATAAATTAACTCGCACACACTGCGTCTACCTGGGAAACTTCCTATTGAACTCCATGGGACTTATTGCTTCATTGAATTGCACTGGCCATACATAAATGTAAAGTAAAACACAAGATTAAGGTTTCAGCAACATAAAAGTTGTTTATGTCAGTCTTGAATTGCTTTTTCATATTTTCTTTGTCATGTTATTTATATATATATATTTCTGCTAATAATGGTGGAAGCTTTGGTAATAGAATACTAAAAAGATTAGCACTATTTACTGAGGTCATTAGTGTTATCAGAACAACCAAATACTCTAAGCTGTAGCTTCAAAACCTCTGTGCTTTCCAGATATCTGAAGAGATATGCTGCCTAGGTAATTTCAATGTAGATTTCTGTTTCTCAGTCTGAATTTTAGGCTCCAGCTAATATTTTCCCCAATAAAGAGCTTATACAATTTTCTATTCATGTATGTGTGTACATATTAAAATTGTTTTCCAAAGCATAAGGAACAGAAGTAAAAATCTGAGAGCAAAAACATAGTAGTTTCATAGATAAGGGATTTCTGGATGAGAATGGTTTTAATTAATATTGCACCAAAAAGACAGCAATGGAGGAGAAAGTGGAAATCCTTCATAAGTGTTAGCATGCCATGTCTCAGTCATTAAAAGGACTACTCAGTTCTTGGCCCAAAAATTGCATAACATATATTTATATCACAGATGGCTGCCTACGGAAACATACATTAAGAGTGTGCACATACCTGCTGCTTCGGTTCAGTCCAAATTATTGTCTTACAAATAGTAGTTTAATCACCTTGAGCTGATTTGTAGCTGTTCTGCTTCAAATTGTATTCAAATATTTGAAAGTATTTGTATGTATTTGTAAGGGTCTGAACAGTGGGGGGGGGGGATGAAATGGAGAAAACAAATGGCTCTGACTTGGGAAGGGATTGGGGGTGAAAATCAGTGCAATCAATTACTGCTCAACCTCTAGTGCACAGACAAAGCTCCCACTGATTTCCGTCCTTCTTTCCACCATTTTCTTCCTCTTCACCTACCAGATACTGTACAATTTACTCAAATTTACTCAACAAGAATATTTATTTATGTGGGAAAGAATACCCCCAGTTATTAGCTCCACTGCTCCAGTGAGTAGAGTACCTAATTGCTGCCTTCCACTCATCCTGTCTGAAACACGGTTGTGCACAGTGAAAAATGAAAAAGCGAAAGTGCTCCAAAATAAAAGCCAACAGGAAAAATAAAGAACAAAATGAATGTGTGGAGGTAAAGTCTCATTCCTAGTGCTAATGTGACCTCCCCCACTCGAATCCCACATGAAAGACTCAAGACATTCATGGCACATTTACACACAGAGGCACTGAATCAATTGGATTCTAAAGTGTAGCAAAATAAAATCTGCAACTGCCTGAAAGAAAAGAGGAGAAATTTTCCAGTGTACACTCACCCTAATGAAAATGAAAGCAATGCAAATAGCAATCCACCACACATGGGACATGGTGGCGCTGCGGGTTAAACCACAGAAGCCTCTGTGCTGCAAGGTCAGAAGACCAGCAGTCAGAAGATTGAATCCACGCAACGGAGTGAGCTCCCGTCGCTTGTCCCAGTGCCTGCCAACCTAGCAGTTCGAAAGCATGTAAAAATGCAAGTAGATAAATAGGTACCACCTCGGTGGGAAGGTAACGGCATTCCATGTCTAATTGCGCTGGCCATGTGACCACGGAAACTGTCTATGGACAAACGCTGGCTCTACGGCTTGGAAACGGGGATGAGCACCGTACCCTAGAGTCGGACACGACTGGACATTTGTCAAGGGGAACCTTTACCTTTACCTAACACACTAACCCTTCACTTGCTCTGCCAAGATGCGAAATGGCTGTTAATCATGGGACAAGAGAATTTAACTTATCTTGGGGCAGGGAGAACCAGAGATAGCTGTGCGGTCCTTTACCCAATCCAAATGTAGGTGATACCTTTATTTTTAGACAATTAAAAATCAAACATTCAACTCAAGATTTTGTGAATAAAATTCACTTCCTCAGACATAGGGTAGAAAAATTATGAATGGAAGTCCTAAAATGGTCATGCTAGAGATCTGCCAGGCATGTTGCTTGAGGTGAGCTGAAAGCTGGTTTCAACCAGTTTGCAGGGCGATGTTTTTCCATGCCTCACCCCTGGTGCCATTTGGTTGGAATTTTCCATTCAGCCTCCAGTATATGAGGTAATCTCAGAATATGTGGTAACCTCACACACACACTCATATTGCCTGTCTGGAAATCAAAATACCTTATGATGGATGGCGGGGGAGAACGGCAATCTCATCCTACAGCTGAGATACATTTTGGTTAACTTGCCAAGTAGTAAATAGCCAATCAGAGCTGAATTGGTTCCATATTAAATCCCAAATGTTCTGCAATAGCAGTTTGCTGAAGAGCTTGGGCTTTTCAGTGATGCTTGAGCTGTCACTCTCTTTTAGCTTTGGGCTTCCTAGTTCTGTTGAAGTATTTATTACTTGTGTTTTCTGAATGAGGCTTGCTGGGTTTTTAAAAATTCAGTTTTTTTTAAAACTGAAGTGCCAAAGCCATTCAGGTTCCATTCTGGGCTTCCTCACTTTGCTTTGGATTGGTTTGGAAACTGATAAATACCCCTGTTCCACTCTGGATTGCAAATAATTTTAGGATCAAAGTACATCCCTAATGCACACCTTGGGGAAAATTGCATACAAAGGTCTAAATTCTATATTAGTCCCAAGTAGAGTAGACCCACTGAAATAAGGAGGTCTTATGTTACTTTTAACTGATAAATCCCATTCATTGCAGTTAGTCTACTGTAATGGGAACTAATATGGGATTTAGCCCAAAATAGGGAAATGCTATATGAAAATAAATGCAAATTATAATGTGAATTGTGGACTGATCTGGAAACTGGATATAATGGACATATTACCAAGTGCACAGAAAACTAACATGAACTCGAAATAGTCTTCTAAGGTTACATTATTTTCTTGTATGACTTTGATAATAACATATATTTGTCTTGCTGCCTAGAAAAAGATTAAAGTGTTTTGCAAGTATGTGTGTGAGAACTCTTTATTCATATGAACCTACGTTTGCAAGAGGTTAGTCTGCATATAATAACCCAAGATAGCAAAATGAATCACAAGAAGATTTTTTGTACTACAATAACCACTTATGTCAATTATGACTTCTTTCATTTAAAAGAATGACTAAATATAGACTCATGGCTATTAATGGCAGGGAAGGTATGTTGCTCTCTTACTACTGCCACAGTTACTAAGCAACGCAAATTTGATTAATATTCTTTCAACTGGAAAAAAAAGAGGATGATCTTCATAGCAATAATGTGAGAATTCAATTTGATGCCAACTTAGAAAATCTGCGAGGCTTTATGACAGCTCACTGGTAATGCAAGTTGGCTCCATTAAAATCAAATGGAGGTGTACCATTGGCCACAGTATAAGGCAGGAATCATTGTTCTGTCCTGTTTCTCATTATTTAGTCATCAGAGTTCAAAGACTAATAGGGTCAGGCCAAATCATTTTGTCTCCTGAGTCAAAGAACAGAATGGGCCTTCTTCCCATTGGGGTTGCCAGTTTGCAAGCACTGGCTAAATTGCTATGCTTCTCTATACTTAATACAAGGGAAGAGATATCACAGGGAGCAGTGCTGGAAGAGGATATATAATTATTTTTACACACAAGGTAGTAAGAGGGTGTGGTGACCACCCTGCTTTGGCTCATGTAGGAGGTTATTTGCATACATCAATGAGAGCTGTTGGGAGGCAGAGCCAGAGAAACTAGAAGGGAGGGGTGAGGCAGAGAAGAGGAGTTTTGGGAGTTAGTCATTTAGAGTCAGAGATGAGAGTCTGAAGTGAGAAGTTAGTCTGTGGGAGTTAGAGAGTGTGGTAGAGTGAGGAGTTAAGGGAGGCAGTTAAGAGTGTGGAACTTACAGAGAGTTAAGAAAGTTAAGAGTGAAACAAGTTATACAAACCTACTGAATACTTTTAAGTCTTTGAAGAACCTGTTCAAGTGAACTGTATCCAATAAACCTGTTTTTGTTAAACTTTACACTCAGCATGGACCTCAATCTTTCTAATTGAACATTGTTGACAGAGATCAATTGGTGGCAGCATAAAGGAGGGAACGTGTCGTGGGCCTCAGGCTAGTGAAATAATCTGGGGACACGCAGGGGCATGTCACAGAGGGGCACCCATCTCCACCCCTTCCCAGTTAGCACCAGGGATCGCTGGCTCAGGGCAAAGGTGTTTTTATGTGTGTTGCTTTCTTTGGCACAATGGGCCCAAGGGCGTCCATCTACTTGCACTTTCCCCATTCCTGTCTCCTTGCAAATGACTATTTAGTGGGTCAAAATCCGGCCCATTGGGCCATTTAAGCAAGGCAAGGAGACGAACACCAGTTTTGTGACTCATGAGGCTTCTCATTGCACAAGTCCTGGAACCAACATCACAAAGCCTGGGAAAAACTCTCACCCTTTACCTGCCCTGCCTCTGTATATGTCTGCCCTTGGTCTCAGTCTTGGTTTTGAAATCACAGCAAACAGGCTCCTGTTGACCTGCTAATCCTACTCTCTGTTCCTCATGCAGAAACTAATAGGATGGGCAGTTAGACTGTATTTCAACATGCAATATAAGAAAAAGATCCCCGCTTACATTTCAGGGTAGACACCTCACCTAGGGCATACAAGGAAGACTGCATGGAGCGCACAGTTCTCTCCTGCAAAGCCTTGTGTCTTCTAACAGAGTGGTTCTCAGTATGTGTTCCACCAGGGGGGCACAGCAGGAGCTATAAGCAGAACACAAGGTTTCATTACATAAAATTATGGAATTACAATTTTTGTGGGTAATGTTTGCAATACAATAAAATTTTCAATAATGCTACTGCAATTATTCATTATAAATGTATCGTACTGTAGCAATAAACATTAACATTAATTATTATAGTTTTTAACTACTAATGTGATTATTATTTTGCTTTCTTGTGTTTAGAGTCAGCAATTCTTCTAGTATGGGGAAAGAAATAATTTTACCCTGAGCCTCAGACGTGAAGGCTTCCCTTCCTGTGCCTGTTTTCCTGAATAGCTTGTGCACCTATTCTTCAGAAATTTTGCTAAGACCATTGTTTGACTATATGTCATTTACTTAAGTCCTCGTGGAAACATAAGTCTGTCCATTTAAAGAAACTCTGAAACTCTACCATAAAAGTTGTTATTGCAGAAGATTTCCAGCTACTTATATGGATAAAGCCAGTGTTCTGTAGTGGATAGAGTGAAGGACTATGACTCTGGAGACTAGGGTTCAAACCTCTGCTCAGCCATAGAAGCCCATTGGGAAGTGGCACTGCTGAAATCACTCCTTAAATATCTCACGTATTTTGAAAACATTATTAGGGTCTCTGTAAATCAGGTGCAACTTTACAGTACATAACAGCATCCATCTGGAACCTGATAGGATTAGTCCCTGTGAAGAGATGACTATGATGACTCGTACGCCTGAAAATATTATTCACTTCTGCCAGGAAATAAAAATAAAATCTGTAGTGTTTGTTGTAGGTTTTTTGGGCTATTTGGCCGTGTTCTGGAAGTTTTTCTTCCTAACGTTTCGCCAGTCTCTGTGGCCGGCATCTTCAGAGGACAGGAGTTAGAACTCTGTCTGTGTTCTGGTGTAGTGTTCTAACTCAGAGTTCTAACTCCTGTCCTCTGAAGATGCCGGCCACAGAGACTGGTGAATCGTTAGAAAGAAAAACCTCCAGAACACAGCCAAACATCCTGAAAAACCTACATCAACCATCAGATCCCGGCCGTGAAAGCCTTTGAGAATACATCTGTAGTGTTTCTCCATTCAAAGTAAACATCTTAAAGTGCGACTACAGAAAACCCTGTTCTGATTTGTCTGAAATCTGGCAGAATTTGTCCCTTCAGTAAATTTCATTCAATAATGCCAAACTGCAAATATGATGCTCATGTCCAAATATATTCAATGGCCAGTATTAGCTCTTTTTAATGAAAAATTCAAAGTTTTTTTTTTTTGAAACCTTACAGGTTTTTTGCAAATGTTGTTCTGGGTGAAAAAAGAACTGCTAGTCATTTCAGTCTTGTGTAGGAGTGAAAAATCTAGCAACAGTTGCACATTTTTTCAGGAAAGTGTGTCATTTTGTCAATGTATTCTATTTCACAGAGGATGAGAACATTTGGAAGTCCTTATTGATTGAAATCCTGATGGGGCTCACTCCAATTGCAGCAGTTTTCAGAAATGACTCCCCCTTGAACCCCTAATGGCTTCTTCACATCAAATGGAATCCCACAGGAGACTCAGGATCTTAGGGGAAGAATTCTAATCTTTTTATTTCTGAAAAATTGCCATGGCTGATGAGATGACCTCATAAACCTTCAATGGCATAAGTTATGGAACAGGATTTTAACCATTAAAGGTAAAGGTTCCCCTTGACATTTAGTCCAGTCGTGTCTGACTCTGGGGCACGGTGCTCATCCCTGTCTCCAAGCCGTAGAGCCAGCGTTTGTCCGTAGACAGTTTTCGTGGTCACGTGGCCAGCGCGACTAGACACGGAACGCCGTTACCTTCCCACCATGGTGGTACCTATTTATCTACTCGCATTTACATGCTTTCGAATGGCTAGGTTGGCAGGAGCTGGGACAAGCTACGGGAGCTCACTCCGTCGCGTGGATTCGATCTTGTGACTACTGGTCTTCTGACCTTGCAGCACAGAGGCTTCTGCGGTTTAACCCACAGCGCCACCACGTCCCCCTTAACCATTACCTTCTTAATTAATAACAAACAGTGCCACAAGCACCTCCTCTCCAGTTTCACGTGCAGTGTAAGGTTCCAAGGGTGGCATATGCTTTGCTTTAGAAATCACTAGATATTTGAGGTGGTCTGTCATGGCCCAGTGTCCTCCATCTGTAGGGCTAAGGGGCTGATTAGAGCTCTGATGGGTTTCTTTCACTCAGAACGATCAAGGAAGACCCAAGTACTCCTTGACTCAACAAAGAACATTCCACTGGTTATCTTTTACCATTACCCTGCAATCTGCTTACCAATACCTGTAGTCAAGAGTAGAGATGGGACAAACCTCTGGTTCAGTGGTTTGTTTATCGGCCAAACAGATGATCTGTGGTTCAGCACCCCACTCCCTCTGGTGGGTGCCCACTCAGAGGCAGTGCCCAGAGCTGGCAGGGTAAAGCACTGCTGCTGAATGGGTGCCCACTGGAGGGGGTAGGGTGCCAAACTGCAGATTGGCTGTTTGGCCGGTAAATGAACCATCTCTAGCCAGGGGTCAGGACCAGAGCTTAGAAAAAAAAATTTCCCAGAGATTCTGGGAGTGGTGGTCCAAAGAAGAAACTTTTCCAAGTTCTGCCCAGTGCAGCATGCATAATCATAATGATTGAAAATGCCAGAGAAACCTTTGAATATGCTATTTAATAAAAAAAAAATCATAGACTACAACTGTAGGTGGTTATCCTCCCCTGGGTAAATAGAATGTCTTTAGAAAGGCGTATTCTTTTGAGAGTTTTAAAAATGCTCAGTTTAGGAGAAAAAAATGAAAGCGCTGGAATACTGCCCAGTCACCGCCTGTAAAGATCAAGGAAACAAACAATGAGCTTTGTATGCATGCATTTCTGCATGCACATCTGGCCCTTATTGGTTTGTCTGGCACATTCGATTTAATATGCTATAAAAGTGCAGATCATTATTATAAAACTGCTTTATTTTATCTTCATCTAATGTCTTTTTTTTTAAAGGATCAAAGTACCCTGCAACACAGTAAAAAGCCTTATGGTTAAATCATTTTAACTGCTCCAAATTACACATGGTATTTTTTGAGTTTGACCTTCTAAACTCCTAGCAGGGAACAGAAAGTGTTTATCCTACATAGATATTTGGAACATTTTAATCTAAGGTCAAAGGAAGAACATGCAGTTGCATCATGTATTGAACAACTCTGGTACTGCATTCATCTGATGATTTTCAAACAGGAAATGCTGAAAAGAATGTCAGACGAGTGCCATGATTGTTGATGATCTGCCATCTTTGTTTCTTACAAATTTAGAAACCTTTGCATATATAAATGAGGATTTGTTTAGACAAATATGCTTAAAGCAATAGATTGCATTAAATGATGTATATTATTCTGGACAGTACTGGGCATTTTTTCCACTATTGTCTACGATGAAATAATATTAATGCCTATGTCTTTCACTTTACTGAATGGCCCACAGGTATTTGCTTAGCAACCTGTTCCTACTAATTATGTCATTATAGCTGTGAATCATAGATGCTGCAACTAGAGCTATTCTACTGTGGAAATAAACCATCATCAAGTCTACCATGAACCTCAGGTGTTGGAAATATGGAATATCATTGGATAACATCCCTCATTCCAAGGAGCATCAAAGTCTTTATGTTTTTAGTGCATTGTAGAAAACATGCAAAACCTGGGATTTGAATATTTTGAAATGCAAGCAGAACAAGAATTGGCTCTGTCTCAGTTGCCAAGGATAGGATGTTTGATTAGTCCTTTTACCTCACACATCTCCTCACACTGCAGCAGCAAAATCTGTGGCATATAGTCTCCCTAGTATTGTTATTAAAGATGGGCACAAACCACCTGTTTGGTGGTACGTACTGGTTCGGCTGATAACCGAACAGGTGTTCCATGGTTTGGTGCCCTGCCTTCTCTGGCAGGTAACCACTCAGAGGAAGAGCCCAGAGGATGTGGGACAGGGAAGCGGGGGCACTGCTTCTGGATGGGCGCCTGCAGGAAGAAGTGGGATGCTGAACCACAGAACACCTATTCAGCCATCAATCGAACCAACGGTTCATGCCTATGTCTAATTGTTATTACTGTTGGATACACTAACCTCACCTACAATAATTCCAGGGAGGGTAGAGTTAAACCCTTGAGTGGAATGAGTCCTGCCACATTCTTTGTCTTCTTTTCTCTGTCCCTGTTTTGAATCCAGCAAGGAGCTTCTGAAGATGTTTTCTCTACAAAGATGTCTCACCAAAAGTACAATAAGTTAAATACTTGAACTTAAGTTGGACCTACCTGCATTTATATGCATGTAAACTGTGAATAATAAAAACTAATGTTTTCTGAAGTTGTGATCACATAGAGAAAGTACTGAGTGTGTGATCACACAGGGAAACAGATTTCATTTTTTTCAATTTTTAAAAACTTGTTTTCTAATACATACAGCACAGAAGTAATTATTATTATTTATTCTCTAGCCCTAGGCCCTGCAGCAAAGATATACAATATAATAGCTTCAGAATATGTGATTAACATATTAACACTTCAACATGGCTCATGACACCCACACATTTTTGTAAGTGTCTGGGAGAGTGATATTAGCCTTTCTACTCACAACATCTATGAAGGGTTGCCACTCCTCAGTAAATAAATTTGGAGGTTTCATCCCTTTTCCTGCCTGAATTTTATGTGTTATTTTTTTCTGATAGTGCATTCTGCCATATTTCATCACACCAAACTGTACTTGAAGATATCTCCAAAATTCAGCAACGACTATTCTGTCAACTGCTAACAAGTAGCTTATTAAAGATTTAAAGGGTAGTTTTGCATTATCCCCTATGTAAAGTGATAGCAAGGCTAACACTGGAGATTTTGCTATGGATTGCCTGGTAATCATTCTTAAGGGAGCTCACTCCTGTCACAGCAATCATTTCTAGTATGATCAGGCACACATGTATGCGGCCGTCTGATCACATCCTGAGTAAGGTCCTTTTTGCTTTTGCTGTAACGTTTGCTCTGACTACATGATCTTGATTTTAACCAGCCATGGGCTATGTATAAGTGTTTCAAATAACTGCCAGTTTTATCAAAACACCACACTTTTAACTGCTATTGTATAATTAACTGAGGAAGTTCCTTTTGCCCACTTCAAAATATTGCAAGCATTTGCCAACGTATGTGCAAAGCTTCAAAGAACCAGAAGGATATGATCAACAGCTAGTGAGGCTGCAATTTTTAAAGTAACAAGTGAAGTGACTCAAACCATTCTAAGAATGGAGGCCAAATTTGCTATTTTTCTCAGAGCTCTGGAACAGATCAAAAGGGATTTCTGAAAAATCTCCTGGGCATGTCCCCAAAACTACAGGAGAATTCTCTCGGAGGTGTTAGTTCTCATGAAGGCTGGTGAAGCCACTAGCACCCAATGATTTTGCTGAATCCATTGTAAAACTATGAGAATACCTTGGACTGTGCAACTGAGATCAATGGAGGATGCCACTGAATAGACAACGCTTTTTAAGTCCTTATTCTTGCTGTTGGCCTTTCACCAAATACCTCATGCCAGTGTGGATGTTTCTCTCTGGTCACTTGCAAAAAACATCCAATTCCTGTAATTCTACAATGTGTTCCTCTGGCCATCCCTACTAACCTCATTCTTGCTTAGCTGGCATGCCATGCTAGAGAAGCACGTCCTCCCATAAAATGAGAGGTTGCAGCTGTTTCCACAAATCAGCAGGTCACTGCCTTTCCCTGTAGGATGTTTCATGACAAAATATTTCAGTTGGATTTGTACTCTCGGGGCTAATGAATTCTCTGCCTGTAATCGGATTGCGTGTTCTTCACTTCTCTAAACAATGAAAAGTTTTAAGGACACTGCGATCCAGATGGGCTTTCCTTGGGAGGAGAGAATGCTGAAGATCCATGACATTATTTAATAGTATTTGCTTTGTTTACAAATATATGAGCTGCCAAAATGAGAGCATGGTATATTTCAGGAGACAGGATAACTTGGTTCAGATCCCCACTCTGCCATGATGTTCATTGTTTGCCTTTGGACCAGCCACCAGTTTTCAAAATCATCTTCCTCACAGTGTTGTCATGTGTATCATGTGTGTATGATGTGTGTGTGAGAGAGGAAAAATACATATAACTTTTTGGATTGGGGCACAATAAGGAATACACATATAACAGACAAATAATAAGTGAAAATGAACGGCAGATACATTGAGCAGGAAGCATATCCACTATTGCACATCAACTTTCAAGACAGAGACCCCACATTCCCAATAGATGCTCAACTAACTCTCAGCTAGCTCCATTTTTCTCCCACGGCTGCTTCCCAAACTCTCTTCATGTATTCTGGGTTTTGCACGTCTTGCTCTACAATTCAGATACTTTTCTCATGAATGCCATATAAAAAGGGATTGTTTTCAGGTCTTAGAAATGTTAGTTCCGAATAACCTTTAAGTAATAACTAGCAATCTATGAAGACAATATTTCTTCATCACTTTGGACTACAGCTGCCAGAAGCCTATACACACACTCAACACACCCCTGTTCCTCCCTCAAGTTTTTTGAGGGAGCTCTAAATCATCCAAACTCAGGAGAGCTTTCCAGCTAACCATTAGCTCCCAACAGTCTTCCATTATTGGCTATATTAATCAGCAACTGGGTGAACAAAAATGGCTGCCCAGCAACATAAAATGTGATCCATGACAGAGATTTAGCAAGTGAGGCATCTTCTGAGGCATATCCCGCAGAGTTCAGGAAGCTGCATTTGCCAAATCTTCACTTTTCTACCATGCAAATCTTGAGACTTGGGTGGGGGTGGGGACAACTTTTGAGACATCACTACAGAGAGTGACAAGTAAATAAAATTGTATGATAGTGTAGATAAATTGGCAAAGTCCAATGTTACTGAAATCATTACATGTTCCCCTGCAGGTGAAACCTGAATCTTGAACACAACTAGACATAGAAACTGGACATTTAAGGTTGCTGTTGTTGTTTTTAATTATCTTCAACTTTACTTTTCAAACTATTTTCATACCAGCAAGGTTAATTGATTCTAGAAGTTTACTAATAGGATAATCTATTAAAAGGTAGGGCAAATCTCCTCCACAACCTATAAGAGTACCCAAGTAATTTTTGATCTAGGAAACTGCTTATGAGCAGCTCAAGACAAGTTTAATGGAATTGTTAAATACAATGCGCTGCAGTCATTTATCATGAACTCATGCATAAAGCAAATATAACATTACTAATACTATGGCAATCCATTACATTTGACATTTTTTTAATACTCACAACCTGAAAAGAGAGAAAATAAAATACCGGGTAACATACTAGCAACCATCATTAATATGAAATCTCAAGGGCAAGAGACATAACATGAACGTGACAAAACAAATGGATGGGGAAAAAAGCAAGGCACTTGGTAGAGCAAAATATGGGCTATCCATGTTATCGAAGTTAGGAGTGTTGCTTTCCAATTACAGATTTAACACAGGAGAGCGAATTTTGGTCTTTTATTGTCACATTACTTATTTTAATCCCTGAAAGCCTCAAAGAAAAATGTATCCATTGAAATAAAGGAAACATGAATTACTTGTGATTAACCCACTCATTTCAATGGCTCTAATTCAGTTGGGATTTGCATTGGATTTAGCCCAATATCTATATTTTTCATATTTATTACTTTTACCATACAGTCCTTTAATTTATTTGCATGTGGTTAAAAACCCACACAAATTACATGCAGCAGTTATTACAACTAGAATTGTGCAATCCATTTGGTAAAATTCCAAATTTGTTGGGAAGATGCTGACTGGTCCAAGTCAAGCCAGAACAGAGCAGATTAAGCCCAGATCAGTACAGATCACTTTAGGCTGATTTGGTGATCTAGATAGTAAAGACAGACAGTACATCAAAAATACTGAAAACAACACCATAAGGAAACCAACGTGATGGGTAGGAGTCAGAGGAGAGGTGGATGTTGGTCTTTTACAGATTTAGCTCCCAATGTGGGAGAAAAATTTCTCCAGTCGCTCTCCTTGGGTAGGAGGGATAAGTTGTTTTGTTCCTTTTCCTAATTTTGTTTTAGCAGAAAGCACATCTTTGAAAAGGCTTTCCTGGATTTTGGGGAAAGTTTTGCATTTACAGTGTCTTGTGCTTCTCCTTCCTTCAGCATCCAAATATTAATCCCACGTCCCTAAGCCTTTTCTGATCCTGTCTTATTTACGATTCTATGATTCCTTACTCTTTATATTTCATGATAATTTGTGTGTGTGTGTGTGTGTGTGTGTGTTGTTCTAGCTGCAGTTTTATCAGATATTGGCATATCCATTACACAGCTTCCCTCTACTTTCCCCCTATTTTTTTCCTAGGCTGTGTTTCCTTTTGATTTGAATCTGCTGAAAAGATTAAATACAAAGCAAACATATTGGCAAACTCTATATTAAAGCAGAAGTTTAAAAATGGGTAGAACAAATCCACTAGATATGTATTTATATCACAAAGTTGATGGTCTCCTCCAAGTCCACTGCCATGTCTGACTTTCATGTCTGTCTGTAAAAAATAAGATTTTTTTAAAAGCAAACTTTAATGGTGGCTACCATAAAAACCTCTGGATGTATCTGTATTAACGTTTTTATTAACTCCTTTGAAATTTCATATATGTGTATAAAATATCCAATATGCTATACCTATTTGGTTTATCAATACAATGGTGATACTATATATCATTATACAATATAAAGATTCAGCTTCAAATGTGAATTGGGTCTGATCAGGTCCAAATCAGCTCTAACTGAACTGGAGCCAAGCCTCAGTCTTGAATCAGAGTCTAAAATGACACAGTGGCCCTTTGTGCAGCCCTTATTAAATGGATGCTTCCTTGAAAATAGAAATTGATATTTCAATGGGATGCTTCTGCTTCTGTAGAAATAATAGCACCCAGAGCACACATTCAACCTGAGTTTTTCCACTGCAAACAGGTTTTTGACTTGTTTTCATATATAATTATATGGTTCATAGTGAATTTTGGCCACCTCCTCACATATCACAGTGGACCACGTGGCTGCAAAGCTAGAGAATCACCATCATTATCATGTGCTGTCAAGTCAATTCTTACTTATGGTGACCCCTTTCAGGTTTTCCTAGGTAGAGAGTATTCCAAATTGGTTTACCATTTCCTTCTTCTGGGGGTGCCCCAAGACTGTGCAGCTAGCCCAAAGCCACACAGGCTGGCTCTTCTCCCAGGAGACACATTGGGGGATTGAACTCCCAGCTTCTGGCTCTGCACCCAGATACCAAGCTGTTTAGGGCTTTATAGGTTAGAACCAGCACTTTGAATTGTGCTCAGAAATGGATTCGGAGTCAGTGGAACTACTGTAACAGGGTGGTTGTGTGATCCCTGTGACCAGCCCTAGTTAGGAATCTGGCTGCTGCATTTTGGACCCGCTGAAGTTTCTAGACACCTTCCAGGGGCAGCTTCATGTAGAACATGTTACAATAATCCACTCAGGATGTAACTAAGGCATGTGTCACTGAGGCTAGATCAGACCTTTGCTGGAACAGGTTCAGCTGGCACACTAGTTTTAATTGTGCAAATGCACTCTTGCCCACCATCAAAACCTGGACATAGAGGCTCCAAGATGAATCCAAGAGTACCCCCAAGCTGTGCATCTGTTTTTTAGAGGGGGGTGTAACCTTGTCCACCACAAGCTGCCTCTCTGTTCACTTATCTGTCTTTTGACCAGGATCACCTCTGTCTTGTCTGGATTAAGTTTCAATTTATTGACCCTCAGCCAATTTATTGACCCTCAGTCCATTACTGATACCAAACACTGATCTAGGGGCAAAACAGCTTCCTCAGATTTAGGTGGAAAGGAGAGACAGAGTTGAGTGTCATTTACATACTGGTCACTTCAAACCCCAAAACTCCAGACAATCTCTTTCAGCAGTTTCATATAGATGTTAAATAACATAGGAGACAAAACAGAACCCTGAGGGACCCTGCAGGCCAGGATGTCGAACAGGAATCCCCCAGCACTGCCTTTTGAGTTTTGTCCTCTAGGAAGGACTGGAGTTGCTATAAGAGTGTCTCCAAGCCCCAACCCAGAGAGACATGCCAGAAAGATACCATGGTCGATGGTATCGACAGTCACTGAGAGGTCCAGCAGAACCAACAAGGACACCCTCCCCAAGTCCATTTCCCAGTGTAAGTCATTGACCAAGGTGACCAAAGCAGTCTCTGCCTCACAACAAGGCCTGAAACCAGATTGAAATGGATCAAGATAAACTATCTCATCAGGAACCCCTGAAGTTGAGAAGCCATGACACACTCTAGCACCTTGCCCAAGAATGAAATAGAGACTAGTTGCCAATATGTTATCAAATCTAGTTCAAGATAACCTCTGGGAAAACGACAGCCACTAGAGTTTCCTTTTTCATTGTGCATCCTTTCATCATATGTTGATACCTACCTCTGTGATTGACATTGCAATATCCACCTGTGGTGTACTGGTTTTGTTTTTAATGTACAGTATATTGGACTGTAAGGTGAGCATAGGTGACCTCTTGCGTAGCTTTTATCTGCTAGCTTCCACCTGAAGAAATGTTGTGCTTTTCTTGGAGGCTTAGTTGATGTTTGGGGGCTGTGCCACATAGCAATCTTTTCCTACACAATGGTCCCTTAACTGTGTTATTTAAGTTATTTAAGTCTCTCATTTTTCCACATCACATCACTTGTTAATATTACCAACAATCACTGTTCAAATTACAATGTGTCAGCACCATAGTTCCCATCACTGGTTCGTTATTTCTTTTCCGCTGCTTGTTGAGCCGAAAGAATTGTGCAGTGGGGAGCACACAGTGAGTGTTGCTGTGATGGCTCCTCTTTCTGTCCATGTTTCATGTCCTCTTCCACTGAACGGGTAATACATTCATTCAGTGTGAGTGGATACATGCTGGCTCGGACCAGTGGTTGCTGAGAACTTTGGATGCTGGGCCAATTGATTGATTAATATATCATAGCATTAAAAAGCTATGTTACATGGTCTCACATTAGCCATCAACTCTGCTGGAAGAGGCATCCATGTGGACCAGAAGTAGGAATGTTTCATTATAAAACCGACAAAGGGAAAGAAAAAGAAATGCCCACAAATACAAATAACTGATGATGAAGGCTATGCCTATGCCCAATCACACCTCCCACTGACTTGTGAAGACAGAACAAGACACAATGGGGGATCTAAATGTTCCGTTTCACAGCAGCTTCATGCACCATACCGTTTCTTCCTCCATTAATTCTGTTTTAAAAATGACAGCAAACCTCAGACAATCACAGTTCCTATGGCTAATGACAGTGTGCATCATGTGGCTCTCAAAAACAACAGCAAAAGATGATGGCACATTCAGCAGAGGAAAGCAGCATCAAACCCCTATTTGTGTGGTTTATCTCACTATGTAAGGTCCTAAACAACTTGGGATTAGGTTGTGTGATGGACCTTCTTCTCCCATATGCACCTGCCCATGCGTTGAGAGCTACATATTCCAGTTGTTCTGTCACCTGCCTGTGTACATATGACAGTAACCCAGGAGAGCGCCTTCTTGGTCATGGCACCCTGTTGTTTGAATTCTCTCCACCCTGCAGTACAAATGCTGTCTAATGGTGATGATGTTTCGGCGTTTGTTTTATCAAGTATTTTCTGATTTCAGTGCCTGTTGTAGGCAGCTGTTTGTTGGATAGGTCAGTGAATTGGGTATCTAGCAGTGGAGCTGGAATCTGATCTGCCACTATGTGGATAAGGAGAGCCAGCCTTAATAGTCTTGGGCCAGCCTGAATAGCTACATGGTCCCAGAGCACCGCGTCCCAGAAGAAGGGACTGATGAACCACTTCTGAGTACTCTGTACCTAAGTCAGAATAAGTCTGAACTGAGTTGATGACATATCATTATTATTATATTATTATTTGATTCTATGCTTGCTTTCAAATGTTTAGAGGGACTTGGATTTTAATAACATTAGCGCACTACCCTGCAGTTTGTTTATGAAATACAATGTTTAATAGTTTCCATCTGACTTGCTCATTAACCTGCCATTTAAAAAAATCATATATGAATAATAGTAAATGAATGAGATTTTATAAATTAGGGTTTAAAACGTATTCCAATACTGTTTTTTAGCTTCAAACTACAACACAGCATTCAGAACCTTTGAAAGTTACTGGACAACTATATTCCAATTTTCACCTTAGTCCAGAATATATGGATCAGGTGTTTTCTTTTTAGGTCTGGCAAACTGAATCATTTAAATCAATTTTATTTTATTTTATTTTTTGAATTTAAAATATTTTTACCCTGCCTTTCTCCTTAAAAAAGGACCCAAGGCGGCTATTTATCCCGGTCAACTGAGTCATGCTGCTCATGGATGGTTTGTAGCACTGGGCTGCTCTTGTGTTGCTGGTCTTCCCAAGGTCTCCTGAAGGTGCCTCTGCCTTGCCTTCTGTCTCTTGCGGCTCATACGCTGCTTCAGCATCACAGTCAAGACTGGGCGCTTGGTGGCATGTGGTCATTCCCAACAACTGCCGCCCCCCAGTTGGGGCTGGCAGGGAATCAGTTGAAAGCTCCATCTCCATCCCCTGATGTATGGGAGCCTCAGCTCCACCAGAACCTTAATCCAGGGTCTTCAATAAGGGCATAGTTTAAGCCCTTTCCTTCAAGCAGAGCCCCCTTCTGCTCCTCCTCAGGTGGCCTCTTCCTCTCACCCAGCTCCCTCCTCCCCAGTCTCCTCTGAGTTCCCAGAATCCTCCTCTTGGTGATTCTTCTTTTTTCATACCAACTGGATGTAGATCTCCATCCCCACCCCGCCACCCAGGTGGTCCTCATCAGGTAGCTTCCTTCCCTGGCCTCGAGCCAGCCGACTGGCCTCAGCAGCCTCCCAGCAGGAGATGACTCTGACAGGCTCTCCAGGAGGCACAAGGTGACAGCAGATGGCCTGTCAGGGGCAACCCTCTCACAAAGCTACACTCAGGGATTTTCTTTGTCTTGTGAATATGTCATATTTGTATCGATGCTTTCTTCTGTAACATGCAGCTGGCCCATGTATAGGACAAAGTAAGCAAAAAAATGAAATGTGTTCCCCAACCACCAATCTCTCTTCATTTACTAATGAAGGCAAATATGGTCATTCTCCAGCATGGTCATTATACAGGCAAAGACTCGTTTTGCTCATGGGAGAGGGGCAGTCCTCCTTTCTCCTGTAACTCCCTCTCATGTTCTGAGCTCCCTAAAAACTTGTTCTAGAAGGCTGAGAAGCCTAGTGGAGAAGATTTCTAGCATGTGATCATGCTGAAGAGAAAAGGAGCCAAAACTACTGACACTAGTAGAACTGTCGCTTTGGATTCAGGCCCATATCTGAGGCTTCTTTTACAGTGGCATCCTCTGTTTGGAGCTCGTTTCTCAAAAGGTATCATCATTCAGCTATCATGATCCTGGAGATGTTTTTATAGAGGTAACCTTGTCAGTCTGTTTCAGCATGTATAACAAAACCAATATAGCGATATTGTAGCACCTTGAAGACTAACTATTTTAGTGTGCCCTTTCTTAGGTTACACAATCCTTTCCCTCAGTCTTTAAGGCACCATAATATTTCTGTTTTTATTTTTGTTTTGTTTTGTTATACATTATTCCTGAGAGACTGCCTAAACCTTTGGGGCAACAAGCAGCTAGACTGTCTGGAATGTTACTTTATCTTATTGTTTAATTTGTTCAAGTTTAATCAGTCTTGTAAAATGCAAGTGTTAAAGTATTTTCACATTCTTTTTGATTTTGCAACTTAACTGCTTAACAGATGTGATGTAATTATGCCCTCTATTGTATCACATGGATTATTCAACACATAAGAATTGAAGAAGCCAGTATAAATCTCAGGCAGACAAATCCAAAATTAACTGGAAGATATAGATAAGGATGTAATGAATGCTCACAAAATTCATCAATCTCGTCAATTTTGGCTGCCTCAACACCAAGCAACAGCTCCATGAGCAACCTGGCAGCCTTGCCAGATTCCTCAGTTTCTGACATAAATGAAACAATAGGCTTTGTTTAAGTTTTTTTTATCACAATCAGTAAATACAGAAAAACTGATTCTTTATTAAGAAAGATACAAATAACCCATCCAAGATTTAACACTGGCAAATGTCTATGAAACAAAACAACACTCATCCTGTTTTGTGGAACTTTGTTTCTCTGAGTTTTCCTTCTCTGTTGTTTTATTGAAGTCTTTATTGCTTTATTGTGTACCCCTCCCCCAAAAAATATCCTTGCACATACAAAGAACAAACTGAGAGTGCAACATGACCTCAGGCAGTCTTCATCAGCAAAAAGAATTGTGTGATTGTTACTGACTACAGAAAACACTGGCCTGTTTCTCAGACAAAGGATCATGCTTTTCTTTTGGCAGCACCAGGTACTACTTGAGTCTTTGTAGCATAAAGTACTAACTCAGCATAAAGATCAAAGTGTTTCTTTGAAGCAGCACGGTGCTTTGAAATAAATCTAGATGCAATTGTAGAAAACCCAGAAATAAGTTACAAGTGATGTTCTGTGAATGATTTGCATATTCTAGTTAAAAATATAGCACCAAGCAAGTTTCAAATGAAATTAAGGTTGTGATGTAAATATAAACATGACTTCTTGTTTCTGCAGGTGTTCTGCAGAGGTGAGTTTATGAACATTTCTGACATGTGACAGATCTTAACATTGTGGCCGGAATCCCTGAAAGCAGTTCAACACTAGATTGAAAAGTGAAAAAAGAGAAAATAAAACAGGTGAGAGGGGAATGACAGGCCCTAATTACAGCAGTAATTCTTCCACAATCACTCACACACTCAATCCTAGTAGTGTAATAATATTTCACTATCGTTTAGTTAACTGATCCAAGTGGGAAGAAAAGGAAAATGGTTGATAAAGGGGCTGCAGAAGAATGATAATGCTTTTGTAAAATTTAGTAAGCTGAGTGAGAGAAGAAGGGGGGGGATCTTTTCTCAAACACAAAAAGGCTGTCTCAGGGTGTGATCACGTGGGGAAATAGACTGCAATCTGGACTGCTTGTGGAGTGATCCAGTGCAATTTTTCCCCTGATGATCACATGATGCAGAGGGAAATACATTCTAGCCCAATCTTGACCCATCCTTTTTGGTCCAGCTGTAGAGGCTCTACTTTTGAGGGTTAGGCTGGAGTGATTCCCGGGCAGGCAGAAGGGTTTCTTTAAAAGAGACTGCTTCAATTAAAGCAATCCTTTCTAGTTCAATCTAGTTCATTCCTTTGCAGCTGTCTAATCACATCCTGAGCACCTTTGCAAGTCTTTCACTTTGCCCTACAGTTATGTGAAATGGCTGGTATAGTGACAGCAGGACAATATATAATCCATAATGATTCTCATCTGAGCTGTTCCTAGTGCCTCTGTAGTTAGAGTGTCCAGATTTCACCTGTGTTTTCATTTGCTGCCAGGAACTCAGTGTAATAATACTGATTTACTCCTTCCTCATTTTGAACCCAGATCATCTTTTTAATCTTACAAACACTGCACAGAATATGAAGAATACACTGGGCTACTGCTTTGTCTGGGCTCTTTAATCTGTATGTGTTATATTTTATGAACTTTCTAGACACTACCCAATAACCTAGCCATTATTCAGCTCTTGACTCCTCTTGCTATACAACCATCATGCAAGCCCTACTTATCTGCCATAACTAGCTTGTCTGCTTGAAGATATGGCCCAATGTCAACAAGTTGGACTAAATAGGGATGGATGAGAATCTTTCAGACTTTGAAGGCAGCCTAGAAGGTCAATCAAAGGAAACAATTGGAATATTAAAAAAAATTCCTGTTCTATTATATGTTTGTTCTAGCTTTAGCTGTCTTTCAGCCAACTCTTCAAATCACTAAACCTGGAGATTTTTTTTCTATATATATGCTTTATCCCTGTTTAATTCCACATATTTAACAGCACATGACTATTTTGGAAGTAGGTCAGTAAGTGATGGACTTACATCCTGACTCTGTCCCAAACCTTATAATTCATAGAATTATGAACACATGCAATGTACAAAATGAGACAGCAAGTAGTCAATAATATAACTTGAAAACTGTTCATGAGGCTACCCATAAGTTTTTAATTAAGTATCTAGCCATACATCTTGTTTTCCCACCAAAGCTTTCAGTTCATTTCATCTGTGCAAACTGGTTAATAAAATTGTAGGTCATTCAGCTCAGGCATTCCATACACTGCCAACAATGACACAGAAGTGTTTTTAAGCATCAGAAGCCAAAATCACTAAAGTTAATGCAGCATGTCTGAAACAGCTTGTAGTAATGCTTGCCCCTTTGACACTGTTTAGAAATAAATACATTTAACTGACTTCAGTACAACAAATTTAGGTAGCTAATTTGCATTATTGCTGCAAGAGATCTTGTGCTGGCAGAGCAAATCAACATTCTATATGGCAATTCTAAAAGTGGGGGCAGTCCAAACAAAAAAATTATAACCTTTAAACTGGGTCTCAGATTAGCACAGTTGTAGCAGACAGTCAGCTCTTGCTCTGTGTCAAATTTAGGGGTGTTTGGGCAAAACGTTTTCAAGGTATGTTTTTTTAAAAATAAAACTGTTCCCCTACCCTTGCAGAAACAAGTGACCCTAAATGACCCCAGATTTTTTAAAAGATCACATAAATCAAAAAGATAAATCTTGCTTATCTTGAAAGAGAAAGTTGGTTCTGCCCATTTTTTTAAAATTTGGAAAGAATCCAGACTGCCAGGGATGAAATATTGATACTCTAAAAAGGCCTTTCAAAAGGGAAAAAATAGCCACTTGTTTTAAGACTGAGCATGCATGGTACCAGCTAGCCAGCAGGAGCTTCACAAAATTAAACATTGTATATATTCATAAGGGGAGAAAGATATTTCAGCAAATATTCTTGCAGGATTTTCTGAAACCAAACGATCTCCTTGCATAAGTGAGATACTGTGCTTTTGTATCCATGATTCAAAATGCCAGAAAATGGCCTGATATACACAATATCATGCCCATGTTGCTAGCAAGAAAAAAAAAAGATGGCAAGCTTTCCATAGCAAAGGGCAGCCTGAATGTTGACAACACCACTGGCAGCAGTCAAGATGCTCTACAGGTTACCCTCTTCTGCTCACTACAATTCAGAAAGAGACACCGAATGGGAAAATTCCCAGCAAGCATGATTTTGCAAAGAAAGGCCCAAGCAATACACCTCTGAGAGTGATTTAAAATGAGATTTTGCAACATTTGTCCATACCTTTCTTTTAGTCTTCTCTCAAATTCTGGATGTGTTGTGTTCCACTCTTGAGCATAAAAGAATGTTGACCCTGAAGGAACATGGCTGAGACTTCTTTCCCAATACAGATGGCTGGGTGTGCTGTGCAACAGGTTACATGGGGCAAAAGCACTCCAAATTCATGTAAATTCCTTGGAGATTAACAATCCAATGCCTTCCAGTTGCAGAGACATATACAAACAAGACACATTTCTTCTAGACATTTTGATTATTTTGTGACTCCAAGCTATAGACGCCTAGGGAACTCATTAAAAAACAGCTCTGGCAATTGCTTTGTGCTTGGGTAGGAAGTAGTTAACCGATAAAAAAAGGAGTCAGCTTCTAGGATTTTCCCCTGCTTGGTGTCTTTTTGTGAATGATAGTGAGAACAACAAGGTAACCTGTAGCCTGTCTTAATTGCTGCCCTTGGCCTTGTCAACATTCACACTGCCCTTCACTATGTAAAGTGTGTCATCCTTTTTCCCACTGGCATCACGGGCATGATTGTGCTGCAATATCAGTCCATTTCCTGGCATTTTGAATTGTGGATACAGAAGCACATTCATACACTGGAGGTTTGGCGAAGAAACTGATTTTACTTTTCAGTCAAAATATGAGACATAGTGAAACAATGAAATAATTTCTGCAGTTATGGATGGTCATGACTTATGGAAAATATATAAATTGAATACAAAATGTCGTTTTACATCCCAGACCTAAACAGAGGCGCTAAACATAGTTGCTCCACTAACATCAATGGGACCTGCCTCGACATAAATGCTTTCCTGGTCAAGATGTCAATCACTTACATTATACAGGATTTCTACAGACTGTTGTTGATACTCATAAAAAAAAAAATGAAAACTGAGTTCCGTTCCCATAAAGGAAATCACCCAAGCAAAATACAGTCTTGGACCAATTGGGATTTGGAATGTCACAACCATACATATGAATTTCACATTGAAAAGAACCTTCAGTGTGTGTTTTCAGTTTTAAAAAGCATCCAGTTTTGCTTCAAAGGCTTTGCAAAATCTCATCTACATCTCTCAACTTTCTGTAATGGCCTACTCAAATCCATGCAAAATAGAAATGCCAATGGCAGGAGGTTTTAGAGATTTGGGAATAGATATTATAAACCATAATGGTTGTTGTTATGTGCCGTCAAGTTGCCTCTGGCAACCCTGTGAATGAATTGTCTCCAAAATATTCTGTCCTCAACTGCCCTGCTCAGCTCTTGCAGACTCAAGACGGTGAGCTCTTTTAGAGAGATAGCCCATCTTGTATTTGGTCTTCCTCTTTTCTTGCTGCCTTCCACCTTTCCCAGCATTTTTTCCCCAGAGAATCCTGCCTTCTCATGATGTGGACAGCCTCAGTTTCAACATTTTTTCCTCCAGAGATATTTAAGGGTTGATGTGATCTGGGACCCACTTGTTTGTTTTAATGCCAGTCCAGGGTATCTGCAAAGCTCTCCTCCAGCATCACATTTCAAACAAATCATTTTTTTTCCTGTCAGCTTTCTTCACTGTCCAGCTTTCACACCCAAATATGGTGATCAGAAATACAAGAGTACGGATGATCTTGTTCTTGGTCTCCAGTGACACGTCCTTACACGTGATGGTCTTTTCTAATTTCTTCACTGCTGCCCTTCCTAGTCTCTGTCTTCTTCTGATTTCTTGGCCGTAGTCTCTGTTTGGATTGGTGATTGTCATGAAGATATAGTAAATACAAAATATACAAAGTATACAAAATTGATGATTGAACCAAGGTATACAAACTATACAAGGTATATGAAAACCATGCTTGTAGAGGCATTCAATTCAAAGGACTGCACTTTGGTGACAAAGTACACACTTTGCTTGCAAAAATTCAATCCACGTTATCTTCCGAAAAAGTCTCCTCACCAAAATTCTGTAGAGTTGCCGCAAGTCAGTATATGGATCAGTGGCATGATACAGTACACAGCAGCTCACTGTGTCATTACATAGCCAACGTCTTTTCCTGGATGATCCACCAGGATCATATCTTATTCTTAGAAAGGAATTTGCTGCCAACTTGTTTCAACAGATTTGACTGCTGTGCTTGAGCTGGTTTGATGATATTGCTTATATTTTCAGGGGGAAGCGGTATTTGCATGTGACTACATTGGAAAATATTTTGCAATTTGCTCCATAAATGTCATGGATGAATTCAAAGTGTTTTTCAATGATCACACGATGCAAAGGTCAATGTGAATCAGCCTGTCCATTCTTCTTCTTCTTTTTTTTGATAAACATTTTATTAGTTTTCAATATATCCACATTCAGTTCGTGCTTGTTAAACATCATGTTACATGGGTTGCTTATAATTATTTATTTTTGCGTCTTGGTGTCTTCTTAGTTGTCTCTTCAAAATCTATACATTTTTTAAAGCATTTGAACCAATTGTGTGTATTTTAGTGTATAATGTTGACTACTATCATAATATTGCTCTCATAATATACAATGTTCTCAAAATCCTCTAATAAAATACCTAATAAAAGCAATTCTGGTTTCAAATCTATTTTATTTGAGGTAATTTAACCGGCTAAATTTGTATTTTGTACCACTAATAACTAAATAGGTTTCTAATGCATAATAAATGTTGTCTAAAGCATTTTATATACATTTCCTTTATATAATTGTTTAGCCATTTCCATCGCCACAGTTTCTGTCAATATCAATATCATATATAATATATGTTAATTAAGTACTATTTGTTTTACCCCTTTTTTATATCTAGCTTCAATTTACCTTAAGAGCCACCTTGTTATGCCTACATATACCCTGATTAGTGATCCCTTATTTCAAATTGATTCCCTTTTCTAATATATAAGATATGTCCCCTTACAATTCCAGAAATTAGGCGTATACATACTTTCAACCTTGAGGGTCCCTTAATATTTTTTCCTTTACATCTTTCTAAGTAACTCCTTCTCTAGTTTGTCTTTTCCCAATTCTTATTCCTATCTTTCTAAAAATTCTGCCTTCCCTTGTACCGTCTGAGATCATTCTATGCACTTGATCTATCTCCAATATATCTTCCAGGCTGTTTTAAATTAAATCTGCTGGTTCTCTCCCCTTATCTTCCCTTAGCACACCTAAGACTCCCTTCGACTCCAGAGTTAGAATTAGATCTACTAAATTTTCTCCTCCGATTTCCTCCAGCCCCTCCTTTGGTTGGCATATATCATCCACCTCCCTGACATTTTCTTGTTCATTATTCCCTGTCTCCTGTTGAATATAGTCCTTCCCTAGCTGCTCACTGAATAATTTTACCTCTTCGTTGTGGGATCTCACTATTTCTAAAATTGCTTGAAGACTAGATTTTGTTTCATCCCAAAATTTTCCTTGTTGTAACATTATGTCCCGAGATATCAGATGATTGTATTCCTAGTAAAAATTGTCCAATTGCTTAAGGTAATCAGTTCAATTCCATCGATAATTGCTTCAATAAAATCACTTTAATAGCTTGATCATCTTTAGTGTTATATTTGAGCCCAATCTCAGATGTGAAAGGTTTTCCCCGCTTAGAAGTTCAAGGACATTTGCTCACCAAATATCACAGTCCAGTTCACTCGATGTTTGTATTCTGGCCTGAAATATTTTGTAATCCAGCCCCAGAAGCAGTCCATTCCAGTATTAGTTTTATCCTGGCCTGTGCTCCAGTCAGGTTCAGAACCCAGGATACATCCAAATGTTTTTATTGGACCACATATGTCCACATTAGCCAGATATATATTCCAAGATGAATTGTCTTTGATCAGAGCTCAGTTGTCAGCCTACATGCCAAAGTACAGTTTAAATTTTTCACGTTGGAAGGATTAGACATTCCAGGGTTAATTTGTCTATGCTTCAGTCAGTCCTCAGAAAAAAAGGGAAATCCAAACAAATTCTATGGCGGTTCTAAATTCCAAGTTTAGAACCGCCATAGAGTGTTCAAGGTCATTGTTCTGGGCTTTCCGCCAACACTGTAGAGAGCCATAACATAACAAGTTTAACTCCCAGAGTTGTTTAGCTAATAATGATTTTAAGAGAAAGATTTCTTAAGTTTCTAATGCCAAAGTAATACCAAACTTCCTTCACTGAAGTATAGTTAAATGTCTAATTAGTGTGCCATTTATTTTCTTTGCGTCTCTTTGCATCTCCTTCCCTCTCTCCAGATTCACCGCTGCTCTAAAAGTGGGGGGAGGAGATAAGAAACGCTTATTTCTGTTATAGGGTTTGTCTCATCCAGGGATAGTCATAAAGCAGTATAGTTATAAAATATATCTCACCCAGTGGTAACGACGATGTTAATTAGCTGATTTATCGCTTCTCTATTGCCAGCTGCCAACGACTTGCAAGCGAGCTATTCAGCTGCTTGTTTCTGCCAGCTAGTTGATTGAGGAGTTTCCCAGATCAAAACGGGGTTAACCGCCATCCCCCCCCATGATCAACAGGCTTCTCCCCCATTTCACCACCTCTTCGGGGTGGTTTTAACCCCCTGGCGGGTCCCAAACAGGTTGGAATTCAACCCAGGTGACATAGCTCCATCCTCCTGCTGCTGTCCCATCACAGCGTCAAGCCAGAAGTCCCGCCTGTCTCTTCTTCTGTCCAATCCATGCTTTTTTTCCTCTGCTTCTGGGGACTTCTACTTTTTCTAACCACAATGATTTGACTAATGTTTTGCCTGTGCAATTGTTTGTTTTGTTCTACAAAAGGACTGGGGGATGCAGCTCTGGATGGTTTCTGGTTATGTAGTAAGTTGGGCCATTATGTGTGAGGACAGTACGAACACCCAACTCTGTGATCTTTTTCCCTAGTTGCTCCAAGCTATTTTTTAAGAAACAGACTATTAGGTCTAGCACTAGGGCACCTTCTCATTGCATTGCTACATTAGTTTAGCACTAGATACCTTTTGCACAGACAAAAATAGAGATAAAAATCAATTTAAAGTCAAAACAATTCCGATGAATTCCAGCAGACTACAGTGTTTCAATTGTATGTGTGTATGATTCTATGTGGGTAGAGAACTTCTGATAACTGTCCCTTTTCCCTACGGCTGTGCAACCCTTTAAATTGTCCCCGTGGCTCGATGGCAGATCATAAAAGGAGAGCCAAGGATCAGCAGGAGAGCAGTATCAAAGGAAGGGGGCTGTGGGCACAGATCAGTCACTGCCATCTTAGGGAGGTTGGCTGAGGTGGCAGCAGTGCCACTGCTTGAAGAGAGGATGAAAAAGGGAGGTTACCTTCCTGAGGGAAAACTCTCCCTCCCCCAAGAGAACCGAATTTCAACACACATACCCCTTGTTACCTCCACCTCCAGGAGCCTTTTAAGGGACTGTCAGGATTGGGCAAGTGGCTTTAATAAACACTCAGCCACAAATTTTGAGGTCCATATCACACTAAATCCTTGGTTACAATTGTATTTGTAAATATCTATTTTACAAGTTTTTTTTACTCTAATGAAAATGCCTTTTTATGCAAACGTGGTTTTGGTGGTTGTAGGTCACTTGGCTATTATAAAAGAGGGTCACAACTTGAAAAAGGTTGGGAAACACTGCTGTAGAGGTTACTGGAAGTGTTGCAGTGCCAAATTGCCTACCCTTGACCTCTCTGCCTTAAAGCCAAGCTTCAAAACCTAAAATCTAGCTATGGGGATTTATAGAACCACAACATTCTATAGAATACTTCTTATTTGAGTTCACAATCTGCCAGCTCATTTATGCAGCTGAGGCAGTCCATGTGTAATGACGGAAAAATCAAGAGGTATGACAACAGCTTTCAAAATTAAGCATCACTTTCCTATTAGAGGTCCCCGCATATGCTACTGACAATGTGACTAGTCACATCCCAGTACCACTTAGACGCCAGTCACTCACACTCCATTGATTGCAATCACTTTTTTCAGCCTCCTTCAGTTGACAATTGGATCATCTTTCAAATTCCTCACTTAGGCAGAAAAGAGAGAGCCTTTCAGCATGACAGAAGGCAGTGTGAAATGCTGAATAAGAATAAGAATAACACTCTTTCTTTTCTTGGTGTATACTGTCGCTGTATACATTGTCATCTGTGGCGTGATTGTATCCTGCTCCTAGGTGGGCTGTCCCCCCAAAAAATGGCTTGGCTAAGTCTGGGCAGTTCAGAATCAAGATCAAGGCAATGCAGATGCCTAGAAAACAGATGTCTACTGGATAGACAGGGAAATCAGGTGCTAAACATCCAAAGTCCAAATCCAAGAGCAAACCAGAGTCAAGCTGCTCCAGCAGCAACAGAAGACACATCGGCAGAGTCGAGGAAATATAGCCAAGCAGTCCAAAAATCATGTATAAAAAGGAGTCAGCAGCAGTAGCTCAAGAGTAAGAAGTGCCTGGAGCAAGAAGCAGCATTGGCTTAAATCCTGTTGCTTAACAAAGTAAGTCTCAATTAGAGGAGGCCCATTTGAATCAAAGGAATGTACAGAGGAGTTAACCTACCAAATCCCCACTGATTTAATGGGCCTGCTCTAGTACAACTTGTTATGCTAAGCAATAGGATTTCAGCCATACATCAAACAAACTTACAATTGCAGCTTAAGGTTTGTAAAGCTGAGTGGCTGCAGCTCCACTTGGAGTTCTATTGAGGCCATTTGGCCAGCCACAAAAGGAACTGAGCTGCAGGATTTGGTCCACTGGACTTCCTTGGAGGAATTGACATTTCTTCTGGGAGAAAAAAGTGACTATGAAAAACCATTGAGCATTCCCAAAACTCACACAGGGAAATTTCAGTACAAGGAGGAAGGAGTGGGTTTCGCCCCTCAGCTTCTCACCGAGAGCAAGAGGTTGCAAGAGTCACATCCCCACTCCCTGTAATAGATGCTTCATAGTGGCATGCAGAAATGAAATACATGGAACTAAACCTTATTTAGGCATTACAGTACTAGTCACCATCCCCAGGCTCACCTCTGTACTGAGAGGAAAGCTCCAAAGAGAGTGGAAGAGATGTCTGACAGTCCTCTTCACAACCCTGGAACCTCGACCTTAGAGGCTTCCTACCCTACTATAATTCTGCATGGGTGTGGGATTACACACTTCAGCAGATGAATGACTGCATTGCTGTGTGGATTTTGAATGGTTCAAATGGTGGAGTCTGTCTTCCTCCCTTTTTCTCTTTTGCCTTCTCTTTTCTTTTTGGCATGCTGGTACCACTGCCAAAGTTGATAAATAACCATTTCCTGCTTTTCCTTTTCTTACGTTCTCTGTTTTGGAGGTTGGAACAATTTTGACACAGTTGTGTCACAAGAACTTTCCCTCCCCTCATCCTCAAGATCCAGAAACATGCAAATAGTAGCACGGACTTGGACAAGGATCTGGTCAGTGTGGCTTCAGGCCTTATTTAATTCCTCCCTGTGCATCCCAGGAGAAGAGCCACCCTGTGTAGCCTTGGGCAAACTGCAGAGTTCCAGGGCACCCCCAGAAGAAGGGACTGGTAAACCACTTCTGAGCAACTAAAAAACTGTGGAAAAGGGACAGCAATATGGGGAGTCCAGATGCTGATGTCTTCAATTCACAGCCCTCATATGCTTTCCTGTTGTCCCTTCCATCTATTTTTTTTCTTACCAGAGACAATCTGTTAAGGAGAAAAATGCCTTTTCACTGCAAGCAGTAGGAGCCATCTGTCTGACGGCTCTTTGAGAGTGTTTTCTTGCCATATCATTCTTGCCATCATGTGGGTTACTTAAAATAGTTATATCTTCATCATAAAGATGGTGATTAAAAGAATGATGTTTTCCCTAGCACAATTAACGTGAAGCAGAGATTCTAATTCATATGAGTTATTCCCGGGGTGGCAGAAAATATTACCCTGGAGGAAGGGAGAAAAAAGAAAGAAAGAAAAATAAATCGAGCATCCTGCTTTCTTTTTGTGCCTATCATGTTCAACGTGAAAATGTGAGCTTATCTTCTGGAGGACAGATGCAAAAATCAGATGTGAGAGTCACTAGTGCATATTGTTTCCTTGAGACATAGCATCCAAAACTCCCTGAGCAATACAATCAGAGGGGGGAAATCATTTTGGACTACATGGGTATGATTTTGGATAACTACTACTGCTTTACAGAGCTTGCTAAAGAAGGATAAATACATTTCTCCTCATAGCTCTCGATACATTTCCACAAATGGCCTTCATCCACCTGGCTATGAGATGCTCCTGAACTATGGTTGTGTGATAACATTCTTGTTCTGCAGAAGGAGGAGGACACGCCTCGTACTAGGAACTGGCATGGCACCTCTTGTCATGACTGGATTCAGCCAGGCAAGATACAGCTGTGTGTCATTCTTCCAGTCACCATCTCCTCGTTCCCTTTGGCAGGCTGCTTACAGCCAATTGTTTTCTCTGCTTAGAGCTCAGCGACTGTGTCTGCACAGCAAGATATCATGACTGTACTTGGTGTGGTTTGGATTCAGGCTGCCAGCACTCTTCCCAGTTGGGTTGCTTTTGCTTTGTGTCATCCTCCCCCTCCTATATTACCAGAACAATAGTTTTTTGTTTCCTTGCGTCCAACTGTATTGTGTAATTTTGGAGCAAAACCACCATTCCTCAGGATGGATGCCTGGGAATAGTTTAATTTTATGCCTTCCCGACAGATGCCTGTCTTCGAATCTCTGGCTCAAGCTGCACTGCTACCATCTGAAACAGTGTAGTTGTAACAATAAGCAAGGGATGGGGGAGCAACCATGAACCAGAAGTAAAACAGAGCTTGGCAAGGGACACTAGAGGGAATATGGCAGTCCAGAAAGGAAATACGACCCAAATGATGTGCTGAAACTGCATACTGAATAACTGAATGGCAGAATCAATGATACTGTGACACCTTCTGTCTCCATACATGTTACAACACTTCAAATTTAATGTGCCACCTTGCCAGTCTGAGATAGCAAGGCATCACATCTGCTGATTTGAGCAGGGGTCCAATGGAGGGGGTGCTTTTGTGGTCTGTTCCCCCCCCCCCAATGAGTCCTGAATCCAATTTCCAAATCTCATTCTGTCCTCATCTCTTAGACAAAAAAGGGCTAGATTATGTGACTGTGTTCTGAAAAACAGAAGGCTTGTCTCTCTATGCACCCTTTTATAGATATAAGCTACATTGGGAGTTAATCTTAACTGGAAAACAGAGTGCTCAATCCTATTAATTAATGAATGCATTGAATCAATGGGATGAGTGTAAGTGTTCACTTACTATTCAGCAGTAGATTTGGTGGGTCTATAGGAACCACCAACTGTATTCAGCCTAGTGTATATAAATATAATAGAACAAAGTAAGTATTTAGGAAGGGAATCGTAGCAGTAACCATGTAGGGGATCTATTTAAGGAACAGAAGCATTAGGGTGCCATTATATCTTACTTCACAGTTATCTACCTGTCTGAACAGCTAAGTAAACCATATTTAATTTGAAGATAAATACTCAAAAGAAAGAAAAGCTGGAAAGGTGAAGTATCCCACCAACAGGTATCACCAGGACTGATTAAGCATGATGCCTTCTCCCATATGGTGAGGGAAATGTATTAAATACTGGGTGCTGCCTATTGCAAGTCTCAGCTAGAGTAGACTCATTGACTCAGTGGAATTTTTGCAAGTGTTGACTTGCCATGGACAGATTAATTCAATGGATCTCTCCTCCTTATTTAATTAATAGCGTTAAAGTATTTGTATTTAAATTACAGTAATTTACAACTATAATATAAATTAGCCCCTGCACATTTTGTGCAAGGTCTGATTTATATGTGTCCCCCTCTCCTGGAGCGGGGGGGGGGGGTTAATGCACTTCTCTTTTTTGACCACACATATATGGCCTATCTAGGAACTATATAAGTGCTGCACTTCGGGGCATCTGTCGGACAAGACACTGTGTGATGGATGCATCAGGAGTGGTGATTGAGAGAGAACAGAAAATTACATTATCTTCCTATGGGATGTCACTCTGCTTTTTGCAGGACAGGAGTGTAAGGCTGAGATCCAAAGGGCTGTAAAACATTTGTTATAAAACAACTCTTTAGTTCAGCATGGTTTTGTTGGCCTTGCTAGGTGAGATATCCCTTCACCTTGAAAAGCTATTCTCAAAAGGCAGGTGAACTTACAAGACTGTCTTCTATGTTATTTGAGGAGTTGTATCCAGAAACAAACAAACAAACAAAATCAGCAGCCTCCCTTACTGTACCCATGTGGAAATACCATGTAGTAGAAGATGGCTGAATAGCTCAGTGAGTTAGGTATCTAGCTCTGGAGCCAGAAGCTGGGAGTTTAATTCCCCACCGTGCATCCTAGGAGAAAAGGCTTGGGCAAGTTGCACAGTCCAAGGGTGCCTATAAAAGAAGTAAAAGATAGATCATTTTTGGATATTCTATACCTAGAAAAAACCATGGAAAGGGTCACCATAAGTCAAAATTGGCTTGATGGCACAAAAGTATTATTATTATTAATTTAGAAGCTGTTTGGATCCTGTGCAAAACTAAAGGCCTGGATTTTTGTTTCTTAAATCTGAAATATGTCATTCTATTATGTGCTGTGTTAAACAAACGTCCAGGCTAAAATCCTTACAAGAGATGGGGACGACTCGCCATTTTGGCAAGTCGTCCTGCTTCGTGAATCATCAAAAGTTGATGACTCACAAAGCATGAAGTTGCCCCCATCAATGAATAATGAATTTATTTGTCGATTTGTGGGGGTTACTAAAAAACACACACACCTGCCCCCGACCCCCGCGGCCACCCCCACCCCACCGCTGCCACCCCCCACTGCTGCGCCGCCGCTGCCCTTTGCAAAGGGCAGCCTGGATTCCCTTAGCCTGCCTTAAGGGAATCCAGGCTGCCCTTTGCAAAGATGGCAGCTGCAGCTTCCCTACCCTAAATGAAGCCGCAGCCGCCATCTTTGCAAAGGGCTGCCAGTTTCCCTTTCTACAGGCCGTGGCTGCAGAGGCCTGATGGAGACCTCGGCAGCAGCGGTGACGATTATGGTAAGGTGGGGGTGGGGGGGCTAAGGTAGGGAGAGGAAGGGGGTGGGGAGTAGGCTATGGGGGTGGGTGGCTGCCTATCGGCCCGCCGATCAGCTGATCGGCAGACTGGTAGGCAGAATGGAAAAGCCATAGGATGGCCTTTCCCCCCCTTCATATGGGGGATGAATAAAAATGGGGAAATATTCATCCCTTCGTATTTGTGGGGGTCTCTGGAACCCATGAATATGAAGGGACAAATATTTAACGAATCAGTGATTTTAGACAAATATCGCGATTCATTTTTTTATTCGTCCCCATGTCTAATCCTTACATTTTGTTTCTATCTTCAAAGCCTCTCAATTACTGCATTGAGCAGATGTCAGCATTCTCATCCATTATGACAGACAACTATCCTTCTTAATCAGCTTAGAGTGTCAATTATTATATCTCTTTCTCTTTTCTGATGAGATAAACATCCAAACATTTGCCATTATTAGCCAAGAAAAGGTCAGCGTTTTTTTTTAAAAACAAAAATCTGTCCAATATAAATGCCAACTTTTATTTGCTGCTTTACTGGAGAATGTGATAGACGGCTTGAGGGCCTGGAGACTGCCAACTAACTGATATTATACAACTGTAACTAAAGTTAGCTGCAGAAAGCCTGTTGTCAGTGACTTCCACAGAGCAGAAGAACACTGAAGAGAAGTGATTTCCTTATTCTTCTTAAATCTTCCAGCTGTAAAACTATCTTCTGAAATCCCATCAAGGTCCACCTAGGCATTTGTTGAAAGCAAATTGGTTAGTTGTTAAGTGGTTATTTAATAACTGAGGAAAGCTGGAAGCCCTTGCATAATAAACAATAGCATTTTTGAATTGCAATTTTAATTACAACTGTAGGAAGTTATATCTTCTTAGAATTGTGTCTACCTTCTTTGACTTTTCAAAAATGCACTACAATCACTACAGCAGTAGTGAAATGAATGAATGAATGAATGAATGAATGAATGAATGAATGAATGAATGAATGAATGAATGGGGGAAATAGAAGGAGCCTCTCCAAAGACTGTGAGGACTATGAAAAAATTTGGGTATCCTCTAGGAAAGAACAATGCCTTGTGAATTTATCCTTCTACTCCAGAAGCAGCATTGGATTACCTCTGACACAAAATGAAGATATAAATGCATGTCAAAAATAAACCAATTTATCTTTTGTTTGGTGCTCAAACAAAATCTGGACTGAACCTGAAGATTGGGTTGGCCTGCATAACATGAAAGTTTTCTTTAAGTTGGTTGACCTTAATTAGCTGCCCAGGTCAGAGCTTTGTGTTAGTGCCTTTTACTCCTGCAATAAATGGAGATAGATTGTCTCTCTAGAAGGGATTTTTCATTCATTTTTTTGCTTAGAAATGACCAAGACAGGACTGGCCGAAGACATTTTGGTCAGTTCAGTTCAGCTCAGGGTTTGCTTTGTCATCGTCGTCTTCTTCTTCTTCTTCTTCTTTTTCTCTGGTGAGTATAGCTGTGGAACTAGGAGTGAATGGCTTCTTATTATCAGATTATCTTCCCATCTGCATATGTGAAAGAGCTGGTAACACTCTGTAGGAATCTCTCTCTCCCCCCCCCCCCATGTACATTGACTGGAGAAGAAGTAAAGCCTGAAACCCTATGGAGGCATCAGTTTACTCAAGTGAAGATTGAAATGGGGAGGAGATGTGGGCAGGCATTCCCATCCCCTCAATCCCAAAAACTCCCTTAATTGAGGTAGTAAGTCTGAAGGGGCCACTAATCACATTTGCTTAAACAATTAACATCTTAACAAGATTGGGAGCTTTGCATAATAAGGGTTCCTGATTGTGTGAAAGTTTCCACTAATATGACACCACACAACAGTAGCAGCTTCCTTTAGACCTCCCCTCTCAACAGGCAATGTTAGGGGGTCTGAGGAGGTGGAGGCATTTGGAGCAGGGGGCCATTTGGTGCACCTCTATATCCCGTGCCCATTTTAGCCCTCAAAAAAGTACAAGAAGATTTCTGCTAAATCTGACAAAAGGTTTGTCAAGGTGAGCATTCTATTCCTAAAGCATTCAAATAGATACTTATGGAAAGGCTACAAGCATGGCATGAGTGCAGCACTACCACAATACTGGAGGCTTTCCATAGCTATTATGACTCAGGCCATGCCCAGAAGCCATACTCTGTGTGTGACCAGACTGTGCTTACACAGATTAGGTTGCAAACTGACCGCTTTGTTTTAAAGGAAGAATTCCAAAGCCCTAATAGCCTTTTGCCTGTTCACATTAGACAGATGTTTGTAGTAATCACATTGTATGGTTTTAAAAATGGCTATAAACCAAAACTGAAATAAAAACCTGTGAGAACACCACAAAAAACATGATTGAACAAGTCAATCATGTGGTGCCTCTGTTAAAGTAAGAGACAAAGGAAGGCAATTCTGACAGAAAGCGAAACAACCTAGGCCATTCCTGTAACTGGAGCTTAATATTGAGTCATGGTGTTCCTCTGTTTGAGAATTACCACCCTCAGGCAGAACGCCCTTGCCCTTACTCCCTGTTATGTAGCTACTCAAAGATCAGACACACCTCTGTTTGCTCAGCAGTTGTTCCTTCTAGGGTTAAGTATTGAAAATATATCCTGGGAGTTGAGCCCTAGTACAAAATAAGCTCTACCTGCTGTTTTACCCAAACAGTTGGGATCCCACTGTGTTCTATATTCTAAATTGCTCAAAAAAGGACTTCCAGAACAGAATTGTTACTGAAACTTTAAAAGATATAATTTCCCCCCCCAGAGATATAGTTTCCTGTAATATGTCAGCAGATAACTTTTTAAAATAAATTGTTGCTTTGCAATAGTTATATTTATTCATTCTCACCAAGATGTGAGCTGTCATGTACTGTAACTATATTGAAATTTCAGGATTCATTAGAAATTAAGAACAAATTCTTTGCCTACAGTGTGCCCTGCCCATTTGGGAACATGATTCAGTCCCTGACCTTCGTGGGCATGCACAACTCACTCCTGAACGCAGTTCTTGATCAATGGAAGAGGCTTCAATGGAGTAGGATCGTTGGCCCAAAGGTGTTCCACATGTGGATTCAACACGCAAGAGGAGAGGACATGACCTGTTGGATGAGATTCCTGAGGCCGCAAAACAAAAACAAAAAACAAAAACACAAAGAAAAGGGAAAAGAAAATAGAAAGCTCAAGAATCAGAAAACTCCGTGATTTCCACCAGTAACGGAGGAGTCAACCCATTTTTCAATTTATGTTTTAAAAATTAAATTGAACAGCACTTTGTGAGAAGGTTCTGCTCAGAACATCAGAGAAAATCCCTGCTGTGTGCACAGATCTTCCCCATACGAACATACTGTATAGCCTTAATGCCACTACAGAGGACAAGAGCAGTGATCGCGCTTTAATCCACGTGCCTTTCAAGTATGCTCCCATGTGGTGGCCATAAGGTAGGAAAATGTGCTGGCCCTTAAAGAACAAATAAAATGAATTCATAATGCAATTGCCTTTTAATAACTGCTGGCTTAGACAGTTTTAGTGTTTTGTATGCTGGCGGTATCTTGCAAGCCTACATAGTATACTATCGTGACAAAAATACTAATCCAATCAAAGGATTTAAAGTATTTCGCTTTATAGTCTATAAAGTGCAGAGCGTATTATACAGGAGCATAACCCTGCACTGATTTAGTTACTAAGAAGAAAAACCTTTACATCTCCTCCTTCTTGACAACCTCACTAGGGTAGTTAGAGGTTGAGGTTACAAATGAGGATGATCTGGGTTCAGATTCTGACTCAGTCATGAGGCTTATTGTGCTGCCTTGGGCCGGGTATTCTTTCACAGCTTGACCAATTTATTCCACAGGGTTGTTCATAATGGAAACTTGGGCAAGTCTGAGAGGAGAGTCACACACAACAATTTGATGTTCCGGTAAAGGAAGGGCAAAAGAAAATTTGTGGTAAATTTATTTTCCCATTCCTTGTTTTGAGACACAGTGCACACAATATTTTTAACTGCAGCCAAATGAAGCTTATAGGTGCTGTTTTTATGCTTTATAGGTTCCTAATCCCTACTAGTCAAGTCACTGTTGATTGAACCATTTCACTATCCCACCAATTGTACAGGAAGTGAAATGATTCCCATTTATCATATGACTCACATCACTGAAACAATTCATCTGATTTATACAGTACCTACAGCTTGAACTATATAGTTTATTGGGATATAAATAATGTTTACTTTTGGCTGTAGTCTTGTTATTTATCTTCTATTCCTTATTACAACATAGTCTGTACATGAATGACCATAATCTATATTATACTATTAATTTTATCAGTATTTTGTGGGAAAAGGTTAATCAACAGAAACACGCCAACATTCTTGGTAAGGTTTGAGATTAAGCATCATTATCTCTTTATGTCAGATGATAACAAATACCATTCAGTACTGTCTGTTGCAAGGAAAGCATTGAAGTTTGGGGTGGGGAAGATATTAAATTCTTTTTCTTTTTGGAGTTTTCAAGACAAGCCTTCCTTTTGTTTTCTTTGTGTATGAAGCATATGTCCTGCTGCAACAAGAAATGAATTTCTTGTTCTCTGCTTCCTCACTCAACCTTAGCTAACCACATTACATCTGCTGCTGTTTATAATTTAAATTGTACTTATAATTTGTGAAGTGTCTTAACACTCTCTTTTGTGTTTGTCCTCAGTTCCTCTCTTTGAAGCAGGTCTACAATTATTTTCATTTCACAAATCAGAAATGATGCTGAGAAATTGGGATGTTTATGAAGGCTACACACTGAGTTTGTGGCACTAAGCAAAACTGAAGCCAAGTCTTCTATTCATCTCTCTCTCTCTCTCCATGGCTCTTATTCAGCATTCTCTCTTTACAGGTAACATCCTGTCTGCAGCTGAAGGACACAGAGAGGGAATTGTTTGGCAGGAGTTATTCCACCAGTTCAAACCAAATATAACTTGCTTGCAAGAATACAGAAAATTGTGGCCCTGCAAATGTTTTTGCCAGCAACTTCCATGAGCTGTATCTGACATAGCCAATAAAGAGGATTATGGGAACTGCCCTCTGGAGGGCCACAGTTACCCACCCCTTGCATTAGGCAATAAGAATCACAGTTCCTGAATTGTTTTGGTTGAGAAATCCTCGGGGATCAACTGAGGCTGTGTAGGTGCTGGAGACTGTAATGGGCTGGATGAGGGCGAATAAATTGAATCCCGAGAAGACAGAGGCTCTGCAGTTTAGTGGTTCCCGGGTCTAGGAGTTGGGTGGGATGGACTGGTTCTGGATGGAGTCATATTTCCCCAGAAGAAGCGGGTGCATCATTTGGGGGGTACTTCTAGATTCATCTTTGTCACAGGAGGCTCATGCAAACTCAGGGGCTCAGAGTGCCTGAAGTCAGCTTCAGTTGGTCTGCTAGCTATGACCATTTCTGGACAGGAATACCCTAGCCACAGTAGTCTGTGCCCTAGTAACTTCCCAGTTAGGTCACTGCAGTTAGACTACTGCCATGTACTCTATGTGCCCTTGAAGATGGCTTAGGATCTGGATATTTGAAGGAGCACCTCTGTCTGTATAAACCTGCCTGATCATTATGATGTGCTGGGAAGGCCCTCCTCTTTGTGTTAAGAATAGTCTGTTGTGAGAGACATGGAAGAGGGGTTTTTCGCTTGATTGACACCAACATTGGTACCATTTCAGTGTCAGATATATTTATTAGGGCTTTTGAGGATCATGTGCTGTACAGGTTTTAATGCAATGTTTTTGTTTTGTGTTGTTTGACTCCAAACTTTTAAATTGTGTTATACAGCTTTGTAACCTGCCCCGAGATCTCATAATACAGGATGGGCTATAAATGGTTAACTAAAATAAATATATTCCAAATGCAAAGTATTTTCTTCTCCCTTTACCTGTGTCTTGTACTTCCTCTTTTGCGAGAGCACTTTTACTTTTGATTCTATGAGCCAAGTCTCTTATCAAAATTCAGCCAAACTCAAATAAAATCTGCTTTAATGAAAGTCCTATGTATTTGTTTATATCAGAAACAAGCAACATGTAATCCCATAGCCCTGGGCTATCTTTGTACCCTGCCCCCATATTAAAAAAAAAAAAAGTAGAGATGCAGTTTCTCCAAAAATGCTGCAACTCAGTGGGGATTTTTTTAATCTGTTAAAAGAAATATTTAAAAGCTGAAAAATTCACTTCAGTTGTTCTTTATTCCTTAAACCTCCTAAAAATGGAGTCAATCACCTTAATTTACCAAGGTATTTATCAATGTCCTTCTGTACTTCCTTGATTGAGACTTCCTTCTTCCTTAATTAGATGCACTCTGTTCCTATTCCATCTCATTGTCTCACTGATTCAGTCTCTCTGGGCATCAAAGTGTCAGAGAGCAGGGATTTGCTGGTTCTATTCTTGCTGTGGCTGGCTCTTCTCAATGCCTAGCACAATCAGTGCAGGCATATTTTAAAATTCCTTTTAAAAACAACCTCAGAGATTTATGAATGGATTGCTTCATGAATGAGGAATCATTTGGAAATGAACAATAATTTATGGAATGCAATGCAATGCCCCAAAAGGTTTCACAAGAAGAGCAGTCTATGTTTTTTAATCATCATTATCATGTGCCGTCACATCAATTCTCATTTATTTCATTTAAGGCAACCCTTTTCAAAGTTTTCCAGGTAGAGAATACTCAGAAGTGGTTTGCTATTTCCTTCTTCTGGGGGCACCCTGGGACTGTGCAGATTGCCCAAGGCTACATAGGCTTGTTCTACTTGTAGGAGCACAGTGGGAAATCAAACTCCCAACGTCTGGCTCCACAGCCAAATATCTAAACCACTGAGTATCCAGCCAGATTAAAGCAAAGTCTTTGACTGTGTAGATCATAACAAACTATGGGTTGTTCTGAAAGAAACGGGTGTGCCTCAGCACTTGATTTTCCTGATGTGTAACTTATATTGTGGACAAGATGCTACCAATAGGACAGAGGAGAGAGAGAGAATGGTTGTTGTGGGTTTTCCAGACTGTTTGGCCATGTGCTTAAGGTTTTTCTTTCCTTCCTGCTCTGTGCACAGACAGAGTTCTGACTCCTGTCCTCTGAAGATGCCGGCCACAGAGACTGACGAAACGTTAGGAAGAAAAACCTTAAGAACATGGCCAAACAGCCCGGAAAACCCACAACAACCATTGGATCCCGGCCGTGAAAGCCTTCGAGAATACAGAGAGAGAATGGTTACCTATAGGCCAAGGGGTCAGACAAGGGTGCATTCTATCCCCTTATCTGTTCAATCTGTATGCAGAACAAATCCAGACTAGATTCAGATGAAGGAGGAGAGCAAATTGGTGGAAGAAACATCAATAATTTAAGATATGCAGATGACACCATCTTGCTGGCAGAAAGCAGCAATGACTTGAAACAACTGTTAGGGAAAATGAAAGAAGAAAATGCCAAAGCAGGACTGCAGTTGAACGTTAAGATGACAGAATAAATCAGGACTATAGAAGAACTACACAACTTTAAAACTGACAATGAAGGAATTGAAATAGTTAGAGATTTTGTATACCTTGGTCCAATCATCAATCCAAACTGAGAGTGCAGCCAAGAAATTAGAAGAAGGATGAGACTAGGAAGGGTAGCAATGAATGAACTAGAAAAGATCATCAAGTATAAGTATGTGTCACTGGAGACCAAGACCACCCACACTATCATATTTCCAATCACCATGTATGGGTGTGAAAGCTGGACAGAGAAGAAAGCTGATAGGAAAAAAAATGATTCATTTGAAATGTGGTGCTGGAGGAGACCTTTGTGGATAATGTGGACTGTTGGAAAAGCAAACAAATGGGTCCTACATAAAATCAAGCCTGAACTATCTCTGCAGGCAAAAATGTTGAAACTGAGGCTCTGCTACTTTGGACTCATAATGAGAAGATAGGATTCTTTGGAAAAAGACAGTAATTCTGGGAAAAGTGGAAAGCAACGGGAAAAGAGGTGGACCAAACACAAAACGAGCTGACTCCCTACAGGAAGCCACAGGCTTGAGCTAAGAATAGCTGAGCAGAGCAGTTGAGGACATTTTTGAGGTCACTCATTCATACGGTCACCATAAGTAAGAAGTGACATGACAGCATATAAGGATAACAAGTTATCACCAAATCCTGCTTAAAGTAATATCAGGAAATACTATATGGAGTTGATGGCAAATAACAACAGAATGCAATAGAAATTCATTTTTAAAAGTTCCCCCATTGGCTGGAATCAAACTGAAAAATCGTTCCAGTGTTAACTCTTAGGGTGTACATTTCAGCTGCTAATTGCCACAAATTAAGAAGTCAGTTTGGGGATGTTATTCTCATGTGGTGGGTAACAGCAAATGCGTATGGCAACTTTACACCACCAAGCATAACTAATAGGATTCTGCCCTTTCTTTGTTCGAATTGTACTTGGGGAGGGCAGTTGAGGTTTAGATACTCAGAAATGGTAATAAATGGGTAAATAGCTACCGTGTTTCTCTGAAAATAAGACAGGGCCTTATATTAATTTTTGCTCCAAAAAATGCATTAGGGCTTATTTTCAGGGGATGTTTTATTTTTTTCTTGTACAACAATCTACTTTTATTCAAATAAAGTCATGTCATCTTCTTCTGGTTGCTGCACAATGGTGGAGGGCAGGGTTTCACTTATTTTTCGCTTATTTTTGGGGTAGGGCTTATATTAGAAGCATCCTGAAAAATCATACTAGGGCTTATTTTCAGGTTAGGTCTTATTTTCGGGGAAACAGGGTAATAGATTTCATCAGCCTTTTTAAAAAAAATTATGGATTCGCCTCTTTGGCCATGCCTCTCCCCCTTTACCCCAGATCTCTTAAGACTGCAGCCTTTGGGCTGCCTGCCAATCTGCAAAGACTGCCCTGCTGCTGAGATCACCCCCTGGACCTCCACAGTTGTATAATGTCTACATTATTCTGTTTCTGTTCAGCGTGCCTAAAGGAATGCTTGAATATCCCCCCGACACACCAAAAAAAGTTATAGGAATAGTTCCACTGAAACAGAGACAAATACAATGGAATCTTCATTTGTGTTATCTTTGGAGAGATGTGTAAGATAGCAACTTGAAAAGCAACATTTAATCTTTATATTTTAATCTTGTGTTATAATTCTGCTTTGGTTTTCTTTCTGGGGGGTGGGGCTTCCTTCCTTCCTTCCTTCCTTCCTTCCTTCCTTCCTTCCTTCCTTCCTTCCTTCCTTTGATAGTTCTTTTCAAAAGATCTGTCTAATATGCTATGAAAGCAAATGCAGCTCCCCGCAATCATTTTAATGAGTGTGCCAGAAAAGGGGGGGGGGAGGCAAAATTGCTAAGATGTCAAAACACATTTCTGCACTTGTTTATTTAATTAAGTACTGTCTTTTCAGAAACTCTTCTCCATTAATGATCTGCACAGGGTCGGGACAGAAATGAATTTCAGCAAAAAGCTATGCAAATGAGAGCAGGACTTCCAGGGAGTTTTGTACTATTCAGTAGAGCAAGGGTGTGTGTGTGATGGCATATCTTTATCTCTCACTGGCATCTCATGGCAGTAAACAAAGCTCTCTGTATCAATGATTTGGAACTGATCTGCAATGGAATTATTGTTTTAATATATAGACGGAATGCTCAAAGCACTCATGCCTAACTTTTCTAGATAGTACTCAAGACTTTGAGCATTCCACTGTAAAAAGTTCTCATCATTATATGTGCAGTATCCAATTATCTTAGCTTCATTTCAGTCAACGAAAATGTCTCCACTGACAATTGCATACTTTGCTCATGAGCAGTTAGACTGAGTAGAAGCTGGAAAGGTGGTGATCATTATTATTGTTGTTATCAGTAGTATATACATTTAGTTAGATGCCCAGAAAATTGTGATTTTTTGCATCTTGCCTTCAGAATATTATTTGCCATATGCGGTGGATTAGCTGGATCAACCATTAAAAAAGTAAGATCCCATAATTCTACTTCCCTTGGGAGGAGAAGAAAGCAGATGAGGGATGACAAATCACAAACTATCCTCTGAGATTCTTATTGTCATATAATGCCTTCAATAAGTCCTTGTGTTGGAGTCCAGCTGAGCATTTCATTTTGAAAACATATTTCAGATCATCATATGATTTGACTGGGGATGTCAAGAATGACAAATGCCCCCATAATACAATAAAAACAGGTCCAACTCATTTTTGTTAAATAGTATCTTTCTCTTTAAAAGGCAGGCCAGAGGAATTCTGTTTTAGGGAAAACAAAATACTAGGGTTCAAACTTCTACTCAGAACAGATTTATTGAAGGGACTAATTTAAGTTGCACTGATTTTCGTCATTCTGCTAAGCGCAATCCTATGAGAAGTTTAGAGAGAAATGAAGCAGTGGATCTTTCATCACACCTCAAACTCTGCCAGCTCACTCTAGGAAGGGTGGGATAGCTAAAAGATGGTTTTGCTAGGGTTCTCAGCCCAGTTGGACTTTGTAGGGGGGGGGGGGGATACTGATTGGCAGATGAGATCATAGCTCAGGAGCCAAACTGAGGTCTCTCATTGGGAAGGGAAGGGCATTTAAATCCCGAAGACCCAATACAGATGCCACTTGGGTCCTGGGACACACTATTTCTGGGTCTAGTGCAAGTGGCTGCTTTATGTATCAGAGCTTTCTATGGGTATGAATAGCTGCATGACCCACTACGGTGCAGCTGTAGTGCTGAAGCAGGAAATCATTTCCCACATCTCAGCTGCTCATGATGAGGCAAGACTGCATCCTCCCCAAATGTGGGGGTAAGACATGCCTTTGTGTCAGTCCATGATTCAGTCTCAAGCTTAACCTCCTCTGAACAGTCATCAGAAGAAGTAAGGACGGCTCTTCCTGTGTGAATCCAACCCAAGGCCTCATAATTTTTTTTGTAGCACAAATGTAAAACGTATAAATCAAGAACAAATTTATAATGCAAGTTATAAAGTAATTTCAAAATGACAAATAAAATGCCCACTGAAAGAAAAATGCAAAGAAAACATGTGAATCAGATTCCCAGTGGTCTCATTGAATACAAACGCACCAATGGATGGAGGAGATGCAGGATGCTGCTTTGACAGGAACTCAAGTGTTCTATAATTACCTATTTAAAATTTTAACTGTACAATAATGTAATATTCTAATATATTATGAATAATATATTTGTACATCTCTCTTTGAGGTGAACTGACAATGGGAATCTTAGAACTGCAGAGTTGGAAGGGACCCTATGGATCACGGATCATCGAGTCCAGCCCCTGCAAAGGAGGCCCAGTGAGGAATCGAACTCCCAACCTCCAGCTCCTCAGCCAGATGCCCGAAACCACTGAGCGGTTGCCTTTTAAAAAATCTGTACATTTTTAAAAACTGTACATTTTCCTTGATGAACAGTGAATGCAGAAACTATTTTCTCTGATGAAATATATTTCGATTTTATAACTGGACACATCCAGCTCATTTCTGTTCCTTAGATTAATAAAATCTAAACAAAAAATATACATATTTTCCTACTAGTCTAATGCTTTCATTTGGAACTGACATTGGAAAAAAAATGTATTTAGTGCAACATACTTTCTTTTTCTTTCTTTTGCCTTTTCCCTGTGTATTATTTTGAGTGTCAAATAATATTTCAAAGCTTCAAGTGGTCATATTAAGTTCTCGTTATCTAACCTGCTTTGTTATTCTAGAATGGAAACTAGAGTAGAAATTAGACACTTGTACTTGGAACAATTCATCATCCATATACATCTATGTTCTTATAACTCCTCACACAACTGTTGCAACTTTACTGCATGGCCAAATGAAACCTCACTGTACAAATGAAATTTCCAAATGAGGTAAGAAAGCATTTGTGGGAAGCATATGATATGTTGACAGAGGCCCTGTTACTACTGACAGTTATATTTGGCTACTTGTGTTGCCAAATGTTCTCATTAGCTCATATATGTGAACCTATGATAACCTGCAGATATGCATTGTGGTAGGCTTTTGTTGTTGTTGTTGAGTCTTTAAGTCGTGTCCGACTCTTCGTGACCCCATGGACCAGAGCACGCCGGGCCCTCTTCTCTTCTCATGAGATGGAGTGGTAGGCTACAGTGAGTAAATTATGTTACTGACAAGGATTAAAACCAAATTTTATGGGTTTTATTTTACCACAGATTTCTACAGAACAAAAACCACCATTCAGATTTGTAGTTGTCACCTCCAATAACTGTTAAATATCCCTTAATGACCATTACTAATATGACCATCCTGCTGTACCTTTTGCATTTTTATTACATTTCCCCTGCCCTTCCTGTTTGCAAATGTCTAGCTACTGAAGCTCATAGTTCGTCTGTAGAAGTGAGCTGCGATCGATGGAAATTTCCGTCAAATAAGACTTGTTAGGCTTTAAGATGCCAGTAGTCTTTTTGATGTTTTTGCTGCACTACACTTCTTAGTAAACAGAAAGGGGAGTGCTCTATAATTGAATCAGCTCATTTGTCCCATTAGTATTTGCTGAGTATCTTGAAATGCCCTTGATATTCACTAGAAACAGTATTTTTCCCACCACCATAGGTACAGCTTAGGTCAGTGGTTCCCACCCTTGGGTCCCCAGATGTTCTTAGATTACAGAAATTCCTAGAAATGCTGGCCAGCACAGCTAGTGGTGAAGGCTCCTGGGAGATCATCTGAGGACTCAAGATTGGAAACCACTGATCTAAGTGTACACTTCCAATCTACAAAGTATTTAGAAAAATATTTTATCTAGTTGTGTTAAGTGAATGGGCAAAACAGTGTGCAATATCCATATTTATTTATTATTTATTTTAAAAATGTATTTAGTGCAACATACTTTCTTTTTCTTTCTTTTGCCTTTTCCCTGTGTATTATTTTGAGTGTCATATGGAATGTTCTCAGTACAGACAAGGTGTATGCATGTCATGGGACTGCAGCAGTGTGAGATATGTATTAATATATTAGGTATGTGGCAGTGGCTTGTTGGTTTGTGAAAGAATGTATATGTGTGCTTATGTCACTATTCATTCCCCTGTAACATCTGAATTTCCCAATAGATCCGCCCCAATTCATTTCTGATCATTCTATATCACTATATTTGGTGAGAACATCTCAGCAAATCTTATGCTAGAGGCTTTGCTGGCACATAATCCATTTTTACATTACACTGTAGATGATTTGTGCTTTGTAGTTTTCAATTTTGTTGTTATGTATTTACTTTTTGCAACCTTTCCAAAGTTTAGGAGGGACAAATACATAAATGGAATGGTAGGGGGGGGAATCTAACTTTGTGTGGCTGTGTTTTATTTTGTTTCACATTCTGAAGATGATTTAGATGTGGAAAACCTGTACATTTTCCTCTAGGCCATGAAGCCCAGAGACCTTGGTGGCATCCATAATCTGACATTAACATTTTTGTCAGCCCTAGCCAGGAGTATAAACATAATGATAACAGAAAGCTCAATGACGAAGAACATTTAATCAGATAAACTGAGGTACAATCCCTCAGGAAATATAAGAAGGACAGCTGCCTTTAATCCACCACATTGACTTGTCAAATTACTCTGGTAAAACACATTCATCACTGCCAGGATGAACGTTTTCAATAGTCAGCGGTGAAAGAAGATGAAAGTGGCAACAATTCTGCTTGTGGTTGAGAATCCAGAATAAGTCATTATTCAAGCTGTCGGGTATGGGATGAAAAATGGAGAGGGGATTATAAAGGTCCTAGCTGCCACCATTTTACAAGCTATGAAATGTTAACAAAGCTGAAACCTGATATTCAAAACTCTGTTATTCTAAAACTACATGAGTGACTTTTATAGTTAAGGTATGGCATATTCTTGTTAAACATCACACAAAAATCAATTCTGTATAAAATTGAAAAGTTTTCTTCTGTCGTTACGCAACTTGATCAGAAGGATAAAGAGTATGATTTAGGTTTCATATAAAAGGTGGTAATAGATTATTACATTGGTGACAGAACTTTTTTTTTCTGATGAGAGAAACTGGTGACAGAAGGGTGTTTCCAGCAGAGTTTTGTTGAATGGGGAAACTAACTGTGAACATCTTTATTTGCCTGTATGTGATCATGTTTTAAATTTTTGAGACTGCCATTGTGTACTGTTACATAACAGTATTTTTAACTTGATGCCTCCCATCTCCTATTTTTCAAAGGAGACAATGCTATTTAGCATTCAAACGTGTAAGTGTAAACCCTATGAACTCTTTGGTTCAGCCTTGTGGGTGTGGAAATCTTAGGAAGGGGCTGTGATTAAAAATTTAATTGGAGAAAGAGAGAAAGAGGTGGAGAGGACAAGAGCTGCTATTTCCCTGGAGGATAATATAGACTCTTACCACCTTGGTTTAGGTAGCAGAATTTCAATATGTTTGAGCAGGAGGGGCACTGGAAGGGTGAAGCCATGTAGTGATCTTATGTATTTGTATTTGACTTTGCATTTTACTTCAGGGTTTTAAAGGCTTTACATGTTCATTTATGTTGTGGATCTTCTACCTCATTCAGTAAGTATGAGTCTGACTACACAGGCTGTTTAGCCCACTGTTTGGAGTGCTGAAGGGCTGGGCTGGTGCGCTCATAAAGATGGTGATCAGGTGTGTTTGTTAAGAGCACACCAGCCTGCATCCAGAGTGTTCCTATCCACACCTTTCTGGCTCCTGTTAAGGGGCTTCTATTTTTTCTTGTGCAGGTAGGATCACTCTGGTTTGGTTTTAGTTCCTGCATGTGTAATCTCTGGAACTGATCAAAAGCAAGCCACTTCAGGATACTGGAAAGTTATCCTTGAAGGGCCGATCAAGAAACTGCCCACAGTTGAATCTATGGTGGTGGCTTTGGCTGAAGGCAGTTTAAGAATAGTAAAAAAAGAGTTTTTAACTTTTTATATATATGATGCAGTGCATCAGCAACAATTTATATATAGTCAATTTTTTTCACCTTCCATGAACTCTGCCAAGCAGAGGAAGTCATTAATTTGCCAATATCCTGGCCTGTTTATTAAGCCACTTCATGATATTGGCAGGAGCCATTTCCGTGTGAATCAAGCCTGGCCATTCCCAAGCACCCCACATTGGTTGAGCCCTGCTGCTATTGTAGCCATACCTTTTATCTAGGACTTTGTTCCTTCTTAGCTTCAAAGAGACATTTGCATTCTTCCTTGTTCCTTTGAGCAACTCCTGCTATGATGTTCATGAAAAGAAATATATATGTCCCATAGAACCAGAGAGTGGTACAAAAGCTTAGAGAGAAATCTTGGAAATCACGATCCAACCCTATCTCTCCCCACTCCTTACCTTTCTGTGGACAAATATCTATCTACTGTATGAGTAGGGAGATCTGCTTGTATGTCACTCAGTGAGTTGACAGAATGGACCTCAACAGATGGGAAACTTTGACATCTGAGCGTTCAGCCTGGAGGCAGGCAGTGCAGCATGGCCTCTCCCAATTTGAAGAGACACTTGTCCAGCAGGCCGAGGCGAAGAGGCAGTCCCAAAACCAGCAAAATCAGGGAGCTGGACAGGGGACAGATTGTATTTGTCTTCAGTGTGGAAGGGACTGTCACTCTTGAATTGGCCTTCTCAGCCACACTAGTCGCTGTTCCAAGACCTCTATTCAGAGCACATTACCATAGTCTCTCAAGACTGAAGGATGCCTACTGAGTTGACAGAGCTCCCAGTGGCCATAAGCCCTGCATTACTGGGGCTTCCAAATGATCACAGGGAGACTTTTCAGTGCATTCAGCTGAACAGGACTGGAATGCCTTTGCAAACATATTTCCTCTCAACCCATGGTCATCAGGGAAGGAGCCTGAAGCATGCATCCCAAACGACCTCTCACGTTACATTTCTGAATACCTGAATAGGGTCTTTGTGTATGTCTGTATGTTCATTGGAAGGCGAGGGAGGGAGGAAGAGTGCAGACAAAAGAAAGCTAGTGTGTTTGGAGACAAAAGGAAATGAGTTTGGGTAGGAGTCCAGAGAAGAGGACCTCAGGGTTTTTTTTTTTTTAAAAATCAACATCATATTGGAAAATATCCCAGAGATTTTTAGAAGGGAAGCTTCTCTTTGTTCTTTGCTGCATTTGACTCCCATATGATGACATTTGGAGGTGGAGTTTATCTGCATGTCTATGTTCTCTGCATGTGAGCAGGCAAAGAAGTCATGTGGAAAATGAAGGCATGCTTGACTAGGGCCTTAGTGTGTCCTTCTTGTCAATAAAATCAACAACAAGGATCTTTTTTCTGTAAGCCTGAAGTCAGTAAAGAAATAAAGAGAGGTCGGGAGGACATCAGGGAGATTTTCATTTGCTCTACAGGAAGAGAGAGAAGTGGCTTCTCGAACGCAATTGTGAAGGCCCCTAAGATTAAGGGACCAAAAAAAAAAAAAGATTAAAAAAAGACAAACTATCCCATTAGAACCAGGGAGATAGCAGCATAACACCCAACATGTCACAAAAACAGAATTTAAAAGCAAATTGCTTTTCTGATATGCTTTTCATCAAGTTAGGAAGAAATGACACATAGTTGATAGGAATAATTTGTACAGAAGGGCACAAGACCAAAAATGCCTGTGTGCTAGAGTAAGGATAGCTGTATCATCACAGTACAGTCATGTGCTTGGAAAAAAAGCTTTGAAACTGATTTGTATGGATAGGTGGCAAAAGAGGACAATTAGGACTTGGAACGTGTTTAAAGATCTGGTTAGCAAAGTAACTGGCTGAAATTGAATAAAATTGAACAAAACAGTCTAGATGGTATTGCTTTCACTATTGGGGTATTGTTTTGTGATGATGATGTGTTTGAGTATACTATATTGCAGACTACTAGGAATGTGTGTGGATGCAAAAAAAAAAGTCATTTTCCCAGACACCTATTGGATTTAATAGGGTTCAAATTCCTGGTCTTTCATTTAGAAAGCCAGCCCTTTTGTTTAACATGAAAGGGAAAGTCTCTTTCAGGTTCTTTTGTTTCAGATTTCCTAATTCATATTTCTTGGCGTTACTCCAAAATACCGTGTTTCCCCAAAAATAAGACAGGGCCTTATATTAATTTTTGCTCCAAAAACGCATTAGGGCTTATTTTCAGGGGATGTTTTATTTTTTCATGTACAACAATCTACATTTATTCAAATACAGTCATGTCATCTTCTTCTGGTTGCTGCACAATGGTGGAGGGCAGGGTTTCACTTAACTGGGGCTTATTTTTGGGGTAGGGCTTATATTACAAATATCCTGAAAGATCATACTAGGGCTTATTTTCAGATTAGGTCTTATTTTCGGGAAAACAGGGTAAGCGTTACAGACCCTTTAAAAATATTCCAAAAAAGCAGACAGCAAGACAACAGAGAATCAATCTACTCCAAAAGTAGGAAACAGTGGTCAAAATCCTGAGTGCTTAGTGTGCTAAGCCACACTAGAGTCAAATGAACAGGAATTTGGTGAGCCAGCTTCTCCATAAATTCTATTGATTCAAATGGGCCTACTTTAACTACAACCTACTTTAGCATAGAAAATTACATTCAGAGTAGACCCAGTTGAATTAATAGAATTATTGAGGAGTTGACTCATTAAATCCCCATTGATTCAATGGGTCTGCTGTACTGCAATTTACTCTGCTAAGCAACAGGATTTGGGGCAGAACATAAGAAAAATAATCAGACCCATTAAAAAATTGCTCACTTATCTACCAACTAATTTGAAAAGGAGTGAAGCACCCAAAAATAAGAAAAGAGAAAACAACAGTATGAGTTCAGCACCACCCACCCAGCACAACAGAAGCTCTCTGGGTCTGGTCAGCACAAAAATAAATAAATAAATAAATAAATAAATAAATAAATAAATAAATAAATAAATAAAGGATCAGTCAGCCAGCTGCCTGGTACACAGCAGAGCAACCAATACCAACAACAACAACAAAAAGTCCCCAAAATGTCTCTCGCCCCCAGCCACTTGATGCGTTCTCTTTTCTTCTGCTTTGAGTCCCATGAGACGCAGCAGGCAAATAATGCAAGATGGAGGGGACCAGGATGAAGCTTGCCAGCACACAGTAATCCCACTCACAGGGAGGGACTGTGAAGCAAAGAGCACTCCTCCTCTCTGGGTTCCAACCAATTCAGTCTCCTTTACAGATTCAAAATTCTGGCTCTCTCATCTGGATATTCTCATTGGCTCCTGAAAACAGCCCTCACAGTAGTATTGGATGAAAACTTTCCTGTGCAATTTGACAGACAATGAGTGAAAAAAAGGTTAAATGGAAGAAGAAAAATAAAGAAATATTAAATGATTGTCTACTCTACCACTGATTTGAAATATTCATCTTTTAGAGGCTCTGTTTTGGAAATCATTGAAAGAATATGAAAACAAAAAAGAGCCTTAACACAAAATCCCATCCACAGAGATTATACGCATTCTTGGGAAAATATAGCAATGGGGCAACTCAAACAAAAAATTATAACTTTGAAATTGACAATGGATCCACACCAAATCCGGCACAGGTGTGGCAGACAGTCTGCTCTTGCTCTGTGCCAAATGTTGAGATGTTTGGGCTAAAAGCTTTGAGTTATGATCTTTTAAAAGTAAAGCTGTTCACCATGTGTACAAACAAGTGACCCTAAAACGTTCCCAGTTTTAAAACAACTCATATAAATTGAAAAGATCAATCTTGCTTACTTTGAAAGAAAATGGTTGGTCCCAGCTACTTTTTTTATTTGGAAAGGATCCTGGTTGCAGGGGCTGTAATGATCTTCAAAGTGGACTTTCAAAAAAAAAAAGGTGACTTTTGTCATAAACTGACTATGTGAGGAACCAACAAGACTTTTCATTCACACTTGTCAAAACTAAAAACTAAAAAAAACCCAGCCCTGGCAATTGCTTTGTGTTTGGATGAGAAGTAGTTAACTGGTGAAAAAAGGAGTCAGGTCCTTTATCTCTCGCTTGGTGTCACTTTGTGAATGAAAGTGAGCATAAGAGGGTATCCTGTAGAACATCTTGCCATTGGTGTTGTCAACATTCATGATACCCTTTGCTATGTAAAGCTTGGCATATTTTGTCCTGCTTGCAACACGGGTACAATATTGTACAGCAATATGGGTCTATTTCCCAGCATGTTGAATTGTGGATACAGAAGCACAATATCCCACATTCATAAACCGAAGGCTGTCTAAAGAATTGAATTCTATCTACACTGTAGAAAGTGATTGAGTTTGTAAGCTTTGACTACTGCACTCAGGGAATGAGATATTAAAATAGAATAAAAAGGAAAGAAACAAAATGGAATGGAATAATAGGAATAGTTTATGTAGTCTGGGTAGAACAAGAGCATGCTCGCTATGGTAAACATCTTTCTATCCAAATCACTGTGATGAAAATTGGCTTACACCTTGGTGATCATCATTATATTTAAAATTTCTAATGTATTCATATTAACATTAGTCACAATGGGGGTAAATCCATTATTAATAAGTTGCTCCTGGCATATTTCTTTTTTAAAATAAAACCTCTAAAAATACAAAAATTGTCCAAAAGCTGGGGCTAATGTCTCTTTTGTTTTTTTGTTTTTTTAAAAGAGTAACTGCTAATCTATAATCTACGTGCTGTGATGCGTTGGGAGCCAGTGTCCTGTAGTGGATAGAGTTGATTTAGAGTTTAGGAGATCTGGGTTCAAATTCCTGGTCAACCATGGAAATGTACTGGGGCTGGGAATGGTAAACCACTCCTTGAACATTTCACTTATCTCAAAAATCCTATCACGGTCACCATAAACTGGAAGTGAATTAATGGTATATAATAACATGTCACATTAGCATAAATGCTAAAATGCTAAAAGCAAATGTTAAAACGTTAAGAGCATGCTGTTGTGTTCTCATCATTACAAAGTGTAATAGGTTATAAATATAATTATTTATAACACATCGCATTACCTGCTTTCCACTGTAATAGTCCTATTACTTTTTAGAGTTGCTTTCTGCTGTGGCCAATCCCCAAGCCTTCTACCTATTTTTTGGTATCTATTCTACTGAAGCTGTACTATGAATCCACATTTCATAGAATGGCCCCTTCTATACTAGAGATTATAGACACTCCATTGTATGTTTACAAATCCATTCAATGGGAACTGTGAATAATTATAAGATTTATTTCAATATTGTATTATTGTTTTCTATTTTTTTAAGATATTCAGGCATGAATATAGTTTCCTATTGGAATTGGAGGTTGTTCATGACTTTGTGTACCTTGGCTCAACGATCTCTGACACTCTCTCTCTAGATGTCGAGCTGGATAAACGCATTGGCAAAGCAGCTACCATGTTCTCTAGACTCACAAAGAGAGTATGGCTCAATAAGAAGCTGACGACATATACCAAGATCCAGGTCTATAGAGCCTGTGTCCTGAGCACACTCCTGTACTGCAGTGAGTCCTGGACCCTTTGTGCACGGCAGGAGAGGAAGCTGAACACCTTCCATATGCGTTGCCTCCGACGCATTTTTGGTATCACCTGGCAGGACAAAGTTCCAAATAGAGTAGTCCTAGAACAAGCTGGAATTTTTTAGCATGTATACATTACTGAAACAGCGACGTCTACGTTGGCTTGGGCATGTCGTGAGAATGGCTGATGGTCGGATTCCAAAAGATCTCCTGTATGGAGAATTAGTGGAGGGAAATCGCCCCAGAGGGAGACCACAGCATCTGCAAGCGGGATCTGAAGGCCTTAGGAATGGACCTCAACAGATGGGAAACCCTGACATCGGAGCGTTCAGCCTGGAGGCAGGCGTTGCATCACAGCCTCTCCCAATTTGAAGAGACCCTTGTCCAGCAGACCGAGGCAAAGAGGCAGTCACGGAAGCAGCAAAATCAGGGAGCTGGACAGGGGACAGATTGTATTTGTCTTCAGTGTGGAAGGGATTGTCACTCTCAAATTGGCCTTCTCAGCCACACTAGACGCTGTTCCAAGTCCTCCATACAGAGCACGTTACCATAGTCTTTCGAGACTGAAGGATGCCTAATACTATAGTTTCCTATATAGACCCAAATGGAACCGTCTACATATGCACAAGAGATAGAATCAGCATGGAGAAATCTAGAAAATTAAAAAAGGGAGAGCAACATGGTACAGTGAGGTATGAGTGGGTTCAATAGCCACTGTTGTAGGAGGCAAGGTACTGTATAGAAAATATGGGGTTGGGAGGGATGAATGGGTAGGATGAGATGAGAAATAACATGGAGTATCTTGAAAGAGATGGTTAGCTTCTTGGCTGGCTGAATACTGAACAGGAGCACTCCCCATTGCAATACTTTGTGCTTGGTATATTTAATAGGTGCTTGCTATTATCAAAGCTTGAGTTGGACTCTACAGTGTTCAATCTTTATGCAGCATAAATCTAGCTATCCTCTTAAACTAAAGGAAGCCACAAGCTTGAGTTTGCAAGAGCTTAGCAGAACTGTTAAGGATGGGTGCTCATTCATGAGGTCACCAGATAATAATACTGAATAATGAATTTTCCAGTTTAGAAGGACTGACTAAAAGAAAAGAGAAAGAAAAAAGAAATCCATGTTCTAGAACAACCAATGAGGGACAAATAGCATGTTCCTGGAATTGTTCAGTCATCTACATAGACCAGAAATGGTCAACATGGAGACTCCAGATGTTAATGGAGTGCAACTTTGACAAAGTATAGCCAGTACAGACAATGGAAGTTACAATCTCACAATAACTGAAGGGCCACGAATTGTCCATCCCTGATTTAGAGATATTACTTGGCTATTTCAGAAATGTGGAAGTTCTCTCCTACGAGATGTGATATTTCTTTGCATGGCATTTCTGTTCTGCCACATTAAGTGAGAAATCAAAATGTAAAATAAGTGCACATGTATTGTATACAAGCAAGTCTATATATATAATTTGAGAGTCAGGTTATAACTAACTGGATTTCTTACATATCTGTGGTGAAGTCACACTTTTCTAACTCTTATGGAACATCCTCTCCAAAACGTGCATACGTAGCTCTTTTACTGGAGACAGATTCACTAATGGCAGGTAACATCTGGAATTTGACAAGTATTCTTAAATTCTGTAGCGAATAGTAACAGTGGAACAGGTGCAGTTGTGTCTGATTTAACCCTAATTATAAGTCCATGTTAATTCAGTTAATATAAGCCATTTATTGTGATACACATTTGATCTATAAGAATGTATTCATTCCCTATGTGAGTGAGACATAGATAGCTTTTAATGAGCACAAAACAAAATAGAAAAAAATCCTCTTTCTTGTGTGTGTGTGTGGGGGGGGGGAATAAACCTCTGTTCTATCAGAAATGTTTGCTTATCTTAGTACATTTGGTTTATAGCCTCTGTGGCTTTCTGTATTCCTCAGCTCTGTTCAATTCACCCAAATAAAAATATACTGTTGTGTTTTTTCTTGACTGAGTGAAAGCACACCAGCCTTATGAGTTGAAAGCAGACTTTTCAGGGAACTCTCACATGGGGGAGATGGTTTTAGTAAATTCCTCCTTCCTATGAAGCCACGTGTGACCTACTCACCCCATTTTTTTCTGCAACTGTGGGAGCGGTGATGCTGGGGGTTTCATGGAAAGGGGGGGGGAAAGGGGGGAAAATCACCCCCCTTCCATTTCAATCATTGGAAGCATTTTGCTCAGGGAATCAAACTGGTGGAAAAACCAAATTCTGCATCTCTTCCCATACCTTTTTCTCCACTTATAACCTTTTCATCTATAAAGAGTCACTCCCATCTCTTCCTTATCCAGCTTTCCCCATTTCTTGTTTAAAACATCCTTATTCCTGTAAATCATACATGATTCATCACACATTCTTTATGCGCACACAACACACACACACACTTCATTTGCTGCTCTTTTGAACTATGCGTCACAAGGGGAAATCTTTAAATCTTTTCTGCTGCCTTGGGTTGTATATTAAACAATTAAGCTGGTCCCAGCAGATCTTTTAAAGAATCGAATACCTGCTCAGTGTGGTCAGAACAGGAAAGCAATTTTTATTGCAGAAGAATAGTGCTGCAAACATTTCTGTGTTCCCAAAAAAAATGTAAGTAGAAGGTTTTTGTGCGAAAAGGTGACTTTTCAAATACATTGGTTAGGATAAAGTCAGAATCGAAGACCTGAAAGGCCAAATTCAAACAACAACAAAACTGAGAACAAGAATGCCAAAGGAAGAGCGAACTGACCATCATTTTTGTGAACCTAGAATAAACAACAGTTAAACATATTTGAGCTGGCATAGGTGAACGGGTTGGAGCATTTGTCTGTGGAGCCAGAGCCAGGAGTCCAGGTCCCTGATGTACCTCCTGGGAGAAGGGATAGCCAAGTTTACTTGATGGGCTTGCATCATCTATCAACCGTGTGGCTTTGGCTAGCCACCAGAAGGAGGGACTCGTAATCTACTTCTGAGTATTTTGTATTTAGAAAATCCTGGGAGGGTCATCATAAGCTGAAATTCACTTAAAAGAACACATCAGTTTTCTGTAGCTTCAAAGGGTAATGGATTCAAATTATGAGAGAGGAGATTACACCTAAACCTTAGGAAGAATTCATGATAATAAGAACTGTTTGACACTGAAAGGCACTGCCTTGGAGAGTGGTAAACTGTCCTTCATTGGATGTCTTTAAACCAAGGGTATAAGACTACTTGTCACAAATACTTTACCTGTGGATTTCCTGCATTGGCAGGGGGGTGGACCTGATGCCATTTGGGGTCCCCTCCAGTTCTACAGTTCTATGAATTAGAATTAGAAACTGTACATCTTTGCTAGATTTCCTCTCATCAGGGATGTTTCCAGAGGGAGAGTGCTACTTGCAAACTTCACCCATTTCTTTGCCATTTTGAATAAGCAGTTTTATTGTTGGAAATCTACACTATTTTGATCAATCTGTTGTGCTTTCTCAACACCACAGACAGGATACTGCCTATGTGAACTCTTCAGCTCCACTCCCTTGCCACAGTTCCTCCTCATATACCTCCTAGATACCTTCTCTAGAAACATATCTCTGAGCATGCTCTATGTTGAATCCCTGTTGTTATTGCTGGGCTGTTCTATCTTAGATACCTTATTTGATCAAATCCAAATCTAGTCAATTTCATAATGGTCTGAAACCCTACTCCAGTCAGTTCTATAGCCCAGTCTAGTCCATTCCAAAATGCTATTTACCACTTGATTTTTCCTACTTGTTGGATAACTCTGAGTTAACTGTAGAAAGTTTCAGTGCTGCCCTAATTAGAACAGACTTACAGTATTTTTATCCTCTCACATCCATTTTGTTAACCCGCAGTTGTGTACTTACTCAATCATGAGTTATTTTATTCATTTGGGTTTCCATTTCCCTTCTTCCTTTCTCTGCTCATTTGAGATTGATCTCCTACAGTTTTCTCCCGCTCCTTTCTTTCGGACATGTGGGGTTTTGTTTTACTTTTCTCTACAACCTTGCTTTCAAGGTCGTGTTTTTCTCCATTCTTTTTTCCACTCCCAGTATGGCTCATTCCTCCACTAAGTCTTTGCTGTCTGCTAAAATAAGACTTCAGCCAAGAATGAGAAATATCCCGCACCAGCATTGTGTAGTACTTACAGTACTTGTGAAATCTGCATTCAGATCCCCGCTTGGACATGGGATTCACTGGGTGACAGTGACACTTTGTTAGTGTGATCTGTCTCACAGGGTGGATGTTAGGTTAAAGGGGGGAGGGGAGACAAAGCTTATTCACTAGCTCTCAGTACTGACCAAAAGCCTTAGAGCTACACCAACTCAGAATAGTTCTGTTTTTTCTTCTTCTGCTCCATCCCATTTTGTTAGACCATAACTATACATTTACTCTGTTACAGGTTTTTATTTTGTCTTCTACCCCCAGTCTTCCTTTATCTGTACATCAGAGCTTGACACACCCTGCCCTCACTGGAACCACCTATTACTCTGGGCATTTGGGATATTAAACAAAAATCTACACCGTCACTTAAATTCGGGGGGAGGGGTTTGCTCACCTTTCCTCCCCATTGCCTGAATATGGGAAATTTCACATTCCTCCCTGAAGTCTCTTTTCTTTGTTAAATAAGATGTCAAGGGAGAATAAGAGAGATGTCATGTTCAGCATGGTGTAAATCCTCCTCCCCGCCCCTTGTCCCAGAGAAAGCCCATTTTAGATTGCCAGATTCCTCCGGTGAACCCCTTTGCTCTGACCATTCTCTGATGTTTCCTCAGCAGGTGTCACTGTGAAGATGCTGCCTCTAAACTAGTTAGAACTGGAATTGCAAAAGTATGTGAAACTATAGGAGAAGGAGTGTGGGCATGAAAGATACCTAGATCTGTTTATGAAGAACACATTACTGATGCACAAACTGCAGAAAATGATTTTAAGTGCACTATAACTTGCTTTGAGGCTTTGTAGAAAAATTGGCAAATGTGACCCTCCAGATGTTGTTAGATAGCAATTCCCAGCAGTAGAGCCAGGGGGTGAGATGGTGGACATTTTAAGCCACCAACATCTGGAGAGCCACCATTACTCTGAAGTTGAACCACTGATGCCTTAAGAGACTATGTTCTTGCTCAGTACTTTGGCTGGTAAAACAATTGCAAGATAAATTGGTTGGATTAATGAACTGCAAATCTTCAAGCTATAGTAGACTTACATGTTCTTTGATAAAACGCAGAACATTAATCTTTGTTCCTTCATTCAAAGGAAGAAGATAGATTCAATGGATATCTTTAGAGACCTACAGGTTAATGAAGATGGACCCTATCTGTGGAGGATGAGGAGTCTACCAGAGTTTTCCTGGTAAACAATGTTATGCCACTTTAAGAAGACAGAAGTATTTTAATTTCAGAGCAAATGGAAAATTGGTTGATGCTATTTTCAGCCAAGGTTTCAGGGACATTGTGAAGACCTTAGATTAATATGAAAGAAGACTTCCATACATTACCATTGGAGAAATAATTGAGTAAGGTGAACAATCCAAAATGCATCCACATGATGCTTTTTATAGTAACATTTAAAATAAAATCAAGGCAACCCAGACCTCTTCCTTATCCAAGCTATAAACCTCACCAGCTAGAAAACTCATGGAAGGGGTCATTTCTCTAATTATTAAAAACTGCTGTGTGGAAAACCCATGTGTAGGACAACAAGCAACAGGGATTCCCCTGAGATGAAAAGAAGCTGGGTTACAATATTTATTTTTTCACTTGGACCATTTTTAAAAATATCCTCATCTTCCCAGTAAATTATGCTAATATTAGGATACATTTGTCTCTATTACTGCTGACTTCATAAAGTTTTATAGTAATAAAATGCCACTATAAATTATCGTATTAGACTCCATTAATTGTAAGTGTTCAATAAGTGTGTTATGCTTACTTTGCTTACCCATTGAATTCCATCCTTGAAAAACCAAATTAAAGCTATGAGATAACTGGCTATGTATCACCTGATCAGACAGATAGGTTAGGTGTGACATTTCCTCATACGCCCTGGCCTGGTTCCAGCTTCTGCCACTGCCACTCTCCATCTGGTGCCCTCTCAACTGTCCTTTTCCAGTTTGCCTTGTCTGAACTTTGATGCCCTCTTGGAATTCCCTCAGTCCCTTCCCTGATGGTGCACTCCCCAGTTTGGGAATCAGTGCTTTGCATTATCTAAGAAACAGATAACAGGTAAATTAGCAGATTATTCAGGTAAACTATTGATATAGATTATTCATCCCTTTTCAGTGTATCACGATTTGGGGAACAATGCTCCAGTCCTGGGTTCCAAGGAATTAAAAAGACAGGATATGACTATAGTAATTCTGAGGTTGATCCTAGTTGGGATGAGATAATTTTGCTATTATTAGCATTGCCTGTGGCAACCACCATTGTGCTGTCAGGACAAAATGCTGCGTGAGACCCGCCCCTGTCACAGTGTGAGGTCCAGGGCAACCACCTCAATTACTCCTGCCTTGAAAAGGCCCTGGGTGAGAAGAAGGGCTTCTTTGAATACTGGCAAAAGCCATAGATCTAGTTGCTTTCAGAAAAGCAGTAAAGGCCTAACGATATTCAGGAAGTTCAATTCACCTGCTTATGGATGAGCTCCCCCACTCCATTATGATGTGGAGATGATTAAGAGGTGTGAGATTAGCATTTCAAGCATTTCCTGACAGTGAGGTCACAGCCTCATATTCATTAGTCTTGTCACAAATTAGAATCACTCTGGTTTTACACATTAGCCATAAAAAGATATGTAATTCATATAATTTATGTTCATTCCAGATAAGACCTTTTGCTTTAATCTAAATTTCTGCAGATAAATAAGTCAGAAAACCATAAAAGGGAGTCATGACCAATGCATGGGGTTAGCAAGACAAGTGCAGGAAGCTATAAATATACAATATAGATGCAAAGTATTAAATGTGAAATGGGAATACTGTGCACACTTCCATTTTTGAAATGGCATCTCACTTCTCTCTGAATATTCTTCTTTCAAGTTTTCATTAGTGATGGGTTAAACAGATGTTGTGCCTAGATTCAATTATGAATTTGAGAGTGTTTTCATAAATGCACTTATATAGGAATAAAATCAATTGAAATAACATGAGTATAATCCCATGATACTATTTTTTTTATTTATCTGCCCGTGCATTAGTCTTCACATCTGCTCCTGATGTTGCCCAATCTATATGCCATTAGCGCAGAATTTTCCTTGTTATTGTTGTTTAGTCATTAAGTCATGTCCGACTCTTCGTGACCCCATGGACCAGAGCATGCCAGGCCCTCCTGTCTTCCACTGCCTCCCGGAGTTTGGTCAAATTCATGTTGGTAGCTTTGATGACACTGTCCAACATCTCGTCCTTCGTCGTCCCCTTCTCCTCTTGCCTTCACACTTTCCCAACATCAGGGTCTTTTCCAGGGAGTCTTCTCTTCTCATGAGATGGCCAAAGTATTGGAGCCTCAGCTTCAGGATCTGTCCTTCCAGTGAGCACTCAGGGTTGATTTCCTTCAAAATGGATAGGTTTGATCTCCTTGAAGTTCAGGGGACTCTCAAGAGTCTCCTCCAGCACCACAATTCAAAAGCATCAATTCTTCGGTGGTCAGCCCTCTTTATGGTCCAGCTCTCACTTCCATACATCGCTACTGGAAAAACCATAGCTTTGACTATGCTGACCTTTGTCAGCAAGGTGATGTTTCTGCTTTTTAAGATGCATGTCTAGGTTTGTCATCGCTTTCCTCCCAAGAAGCAGGCGTCTTATAATTTTCCTGGCTGCTGTCACCATCCGCAGTGATCATGGAGCCCAAGAAGGTAAAATCTGTCACTGCCTCCATATCTTCCCCTTCTATTTGCCAGGAGGTGATGGGACCAGTGGCCATGATCTTGGTTTTTTTGATGTTGAGCTTCAGACCATTTTTTGCGCTCTCCTCTTTCATCCTCATTAAGAGGTTCTTTAATTCCTCCTCACTTCCTGCCATCAGAGTGGTATCATCTGCATATCTGAGGTTGTTGATATTTCTTCCGGCAATCTTAATTCCGGCTTGAGATTCATCCAGTCCAGCCTTTCGCATGATGTATTCTGTTAAATAAGCAGGGAGACAATATACAGCCTTGTCGTACTCCTTTCCCAATTTTGAACCAATCAGTTGTTCCATATCCAGTTCTAACTGTTGCTTCCTGTCCCACATATAGATTTCTCAGGAGATAGATAAGGTGGTCAGGCACTCCCATTTCTTTAAGAACTTGCCATAGTTTGCTGTGGTCCACACAGTCAAAGGCTTTTGCGTAGTCAATGAAGCAGAAGTAGATGGTACTTCTGGGAGTTCTCGGTCCACATACTGCTGAAGCCTACCTTGTAGGATTTTGAGCATAACCTTGCTAGCGTGTGAAATGAGTGCAATTGTATGGTAGTTGGAGCATTCTTTGGCACTGCCCTTCTTTGGGATTGGGATGTAGACTGATCTTTTCCAATCCTCTGGCCACTGCTGAGTTTTCCAAACTTCCTGGCATATTGAGTGTAGCATTTCCCAGTGCTGGGCTCCCAGTGAACACATCATGTTGAGCACCTCCCCCCCACATACACATACATGTTCATGAGCTGGCTGCAATGTAAATTTGCCTACTATTCTAACACCAGGAAGTAAGCTCAGTCATATTCACAATTAGAGTTGCAATTACAACTGATTATGATGAACTTATGGATGAATACAGAACTCTTCATATACTTTAGCTAGTTAGGAAGGCAAGCACATTTTTTCAACACAACTATTGGCCTTTGGCAGATGGTTGTACCTGCAATCGTCAGAAGGCAGGTGTTCAATCATTTCACCTCTCATCACACTTCATGTGATACTTTAACCCATGTATATATAGAGGTGTTCATACATACATACATACATACATACATACATACATACATACATACATACATACATACATCTCGGAAGCTGCTCAAAAGCATCAGGATGTAAATAATGCAAACTATGCAAGGGAAAATCAATTAGATTTCCACACTTGACAGATAACACAACCTGGCACAGCATGCTGTCTACCTTGTTTATTCTTCTAACAGTGAGGAATAAATTTTATCCTAGCCAAAGGGGGGAAAAAAACTTTAAAAATGCAGTATGTCCTTGTAGCTGATTTCGTTCCACTACAAAGCAATTGGAAAATTCCTTTTGTGTTAATAAGGGTTGGGGAAGGCCATGCCGATGGAGGCCTCAGACAAACAGCTATAGAAAAGAGTCAAAACACTTCCCTTTCTTTTTCACTCAAGTCTTTTCCCTTTGTTACTTCAAATACAAAATTGTGCACTGTCCAATTTTCAACAGAAACAGTCATAAGCCTGTCCCTGTTTGTCTTCTCACTTTACATTTGCTGGCTGGCAGTTACTTGGAGTGCAATAAACATCAGATGGGGGCAATCTGAACGCAGCTCTTATTAATAATATGAACAGTGACCTCTGACAGATAGGCACACAAATATTTGTTCATTTCATTCCTTCAGGCGGGGATGAAAAATTTAAAAAGTTTGCTGCCTATTGGATGAGATTATGAGAGTTCTTGTGCATGTTTGCCTTTTGAGAAAGCAATTTGCAGAAGAGATTCTTATGCAAAAAAAAATCTGTTTTGTGCACAAAACTTTTGTTTGCACAGAAAATGTTCTATTTTGCACAGAAAACCTTGTATTTTGCAAAAAGGAAGGAAGGAAGGAAGGAAGGAAGGAAGGAAGGAAGGAAGGAAGGAAGGAAGGAAGGAAGGAAGGAAGGAAGGAAGGAAGGAAGGAAGGAAGGAAGGAAGGCAAAAGGGGAGCAAGAGAGCAGAACAGCTGCCCAGACAGATACAGCCGATGCCCTTTCACATCTCTCAGACAAATCTGTGATCTTTGCCAGTATGAATCTCATGGAAGAAGAGACCAGGGTGTTCCTGGCACCTGCCATTGCATATGCCAATGTAGAGACCCATGTGGGGTTCAGGGAGTCCATGGCAGCCCCTTGAGAATAGGGAGAACAGGCCAATGTTCTGGCAGGCTGCACAATTGGCCAGCAGCTGAGCAGGAGCAGAAGAGGTTGAGGAGGAAGGGATGGAAGATATAAAAGGGCAAAGTGAGACAGCTCATGGGAGGGGAACACAAAGAAAGGGAAGCAGATGAAGTGTTGAAGGAAGGAAAGACAGTGAGAAATAGAAATGGAGGATGTGCTGGAGAAGGCAGACAGAATGAGGAACAGAGCAGCAGGATGGATGCTGGACAGGAATGCCCAAGTGAGTGAAGGAAAGGCAACAAGAGGGAACAGGGAGGAGATGACATGAGGAGACATGGAGAAGCATATGAGAAACTTACCCATGAAGACACTGGACAGAGACATCATGGGGCAGAGAGCACTTCTTTGGACTTGTGCCAAGTGACATGCTTGGGCTAAGAACAGGATAGTCACATGATAGAACAGGAGACTCCTTCAGGAAGGGTGTCCTTCCTGCTCCTATGAAGACCGAGACCTAGTTGCCTGAGAAAGAGAGTGTTTTGCTGATCACCACCAGGCCAGCATTCTCCCACTCCTTCGGTGAAGCCATAATAATGAGCCATCCTAGGTCAGAAAGATGAGTGTGAAGTTACAGAGAGAGCACAGTGGTCAGTAGATTGGTGAGCCAGCTGGGAAGCTGTGTCATACTAAGGGCCATGAAGGCTGAGATCCCTTCATGAGGGAACAAGGTGGATAGTCAAGATGGTCTGGGGTGGAGTCACTGCTGTTGACCCAAAAGAGTCATTCTTTCAGAAAGGAGCATATATAGATTGTGTTTCAGACATCTGAGTTATACACCCACAAATTGGGTATGCCCCCCCCCCCGGAAAATACCCTTTAGCAGCTGGCTTGGGGACCCTCTTTGTGGGTGTATAACTCAGCCATCTGACACACAAACCTCACCAAACATGTGAGGTTCATAGAGGAGACTCAGAGGAAGCTTCTATGCAATTTTGATGCCTTGTGAGCTGTTTTATAGGGTTTTAAAAGTCAAGATGAATCAACAAGTCAATTCATCAGAAAAAAAATTATAAATTCGTTATTTGTGATTCATCAACCTTGACGAATTACAAACCATGATGAATTGCCATTTTTTTTATTCGTGTCCATCTCTAGTCAAGACACATTTTTTAAATCAAGTACAAAACAAATATGGCTGTATTTATTACTGCCTCACTGTCAGATAGCAAAGCATTTATCACATGAAAGAACCCACATTATCCACAGTCTCCTGCGTTACTGTACTGTTGTTATAGCACTGAGTTTTCATGTATTCATTCTGTGCTATTATGCTATACTGTCCCCTGCCTAGAGACTAAAAAAGATCAGTAGATTCCTTTTCTTTCCCTTTTACAGTATGATTGAGACTTCTCTGCCTCTTGTACCTCTGTGAGATTTCTGTTGCCCAATACTATTTTCTGTGAAATTTCTCACTTTCTTTTTTTGCACTTTTATTTTGTTGTTCTTGTTGTTTCAAATGTTCTTTTCTTAAGTGTCTCTCTGGGATGGGGCATGGAGGCATTGTTTTACAATGGTTCCAATCCTTCCTGGAAAGGAGAACTCAGAAGGTGGTGCTGGAGGACTCCTGCTCACACTCTGGCCATTGGCCTATGATGTCCTCCAGGATTCTGCTCTGTCCCCCAAGCTTTTTACATGAAACAGCTGGGAGAGGCTGTCCAGAATGTTGGGGTTCAGTGTCACCAGTATGCTGATAACAACCAACTCTATCTCTCCTTTCCATCGAATTCCAAGGAAACTGTCTTGGTTCTAAACCAGTGTCTGATATCAGTAATGGACTGGATGAGGGCAAAGAAACTGAAACTTGATCCAGGCAAACAGGGGTGCTCCTGGTCTGTTAGAAGGCAGATGAGGTTGGATTCATCTCTGAGCCTGGATGCCCAGGTTTTGGTGGTGGCCAGGAGTGCAATTGCACAGTTAAAACTGGTGCATGAGCTGTTCCCATTCTTTGAGATGTCTGATTTGGCTACAGTCGTGCATGACTTAGTTACATCCTTCTCGGATTACTGTAATGTGCTCTACATGAAGCTGCTTTTGAAGATGGTTCAGAAACTTCAGCTGGCCCAAAGTGCAGGAGCCAGATTACTGACTGGAGCCAGTTATAGGGAGGACAAAATGCCCCTGCTACAACAACTGCACTGGCTATCAGTCTGTTTCTGGGCCCAATTCAAAGGGCCTATAAAGCCCTATATGGTTTGGGCCCACGCTACCTGAAGGACAATATCTCCACATATGAGGTTTCTCAGCACTTAAGATTGTCAGTGGAAGCCCTCCTCTCAGAACCATTGCCAGCACACTCATGGTTGAAGGGAACATGAGAGAGGGCCTTCTCTGTGGCTGCTCCCAGGTTATGGAAGGCTGTCCCTCAAGAGATCAGGTAAGCCCCCTCCCTTTTATCCTTCCACCGACAGCTGAAGACCCACCTTTTCAAGTAGGCTTTTAACAACCATGACCGGGTCTCTGAATGTCATTTTTAAAGTTCAGATAGTTTTTAACTTACATGTTTTTAATCCTTCAATGCATTTTAATCAGTTTTATAGTTTGTTTTTAATGTATAATTTTTTGTATTTTTTATTCTATTGTTTTTGTCATTGTGAGCTGCCTTGAGTCTCCTGATCAGGAGAAAGGTGGCCAGCCGGCCAGCCAGCCAGCCAACCAACCAGCCAATTGTCAAAAAGAACGCGCGGTTGTTCCCAAGTTGTGTATCCCATCCATTCATTCATGCTACCTTACCTACCATTCAAAGCAGACAACAGAAAACAGAGTAATGCAAACAACCACATTATTCCAAAGTTTATTTCTGATTTGAAGTGCTATTGGAGAGAGAAAGCAGCCATTCAGCAGAAGCTGTAAATTATAATTATACTTAAAGTGTCTCATGCTGAATGGGTAGCTGTTGGGTAATGCAACTGAGTAACAGCTTTTTTAAAAACTGATGTTCTTGACTTGCCCTTGACTCTAAATGAGAGAAGGACAATCTAGAACTTATTTCAAACTGCATTAGCATGTTTTCATAGGACTGAATGAATTCACAAAAGCGGAGAAACTTGAATTCAGTGTCAACTTACATTGATTTGCCAATGCTATCCCATATGTGACTACTTATAAGTAATTCCCATTGAGCTCTATGGAGTTTCCTCTTGCATAAAAGAGGATAGGATTGTAGCCTCAATTATCAGATTCATAAGGTTCACCAAAGGATGCTTTTCACATCACTATACTTACAAGCTGTCTCTCTCTCTCTCTCTCTTTATTTATTTATTTTGGGGGGAAAATGTTGGATGAAATGCATTAGCAAGATGTCTTATTAAAATGTTCTCAGATTAGAAAGCTGCTGAACAGCAATGAATTATTTGTGGGTTTGTATATACAATGGATAGGCTTATATTACTAATTAAATTTAACATGAAGGTTAAATATGCAAGAAGACAATTCATTAATAGTTCTCGCTATGTCAAATTTCTAGTCCTATCAAGGTCGCTTGTGCCTTCTTCTTATCTAATGTCAGATAGTGTGAAACAGGATCATCACACATTCTGTGGAAATGTAAAGTACTTACACCCGAGATAGATGATACAAGCTGCCAAGGCTAACATGTTTCGAGAGCTGCCAAGATATTATTACAGCAAATCCTGTTCTCTGCTGCATCCCTTTTGACCTTAGGGCATTAAAAGAGTGACAGCAGTAATACTGCATAATGAACAATTCAATGTTTCAGTACATTCTAAGCCTTTGATAAAAGCTTGTACCACCAAAGCCTGCAGCTCAGAGACTTTGAGCACGGCGGATCTCTGAAATTTGGGTCAGCCAGCTTCACAGATTTGAATATATGTATTGCATTTTAGCCAAATCTCCTCTTGCTGGCCAGTTCTCAAGGGCACCTTAATATATGTTATTGTTGTTTTAAGGCCAACTTCCAGAATATCTCCAGCAAAAGGCATAAATATCAGGAGAGAGCGAGCTCCATGTACCCTGAGCTCAGGAAGGGCCTTTTGGCATTTTCTTAAACCCAGTGCAGTTCTAGTAGACCTTTACTAGGCCATTAAGATCTTCTTCCCTTTGCTTCTTCCTGTATCTCTCCATATCACTCAAAAAGCTGCTGCAAGGTGTTTCCAGCACAAGCACTGCCAGCTTTTAAGGACATGTGAGGGGCTAAGGAAGGTATGAGGGAATCAACCCTTTCTGTTCTGCTGACAGAAGCCATTCTAGCAGTGAGATCCTATATTTTATTAGTTTGATACTTGCTATATCATATTGAGTCAATCATTTAATCATCTTCTCCCAAAGCTAATAGAGAAGGCTCTGAGAGACAGGAAGAACAATCCTTCATCTGTAGAAGTGGAACAATCCTGCATTCCCCTAGGCTGGTTCTATATGTCTGTAGATTCTGTCTTGGAACTTGACTTTGAACTACAGACCCTAAAGCCAACATCTTGCCAGAATGGACATTTCTGTTTCTCCCTTATATATATATATATATATTAGGGTCTGTAGTATATATATGCTGATTGCTGTTTTTCTTGCTGTTGATTTATTGCAAGCTGTGGAGTTTATACACACACACACACAGAGAGAGAGAGAGAGAGAGAGAGAGAGGTGTATATATATAAATCTTGCCTTGAGAATAACTTGCTGACTTATGAAACCACTGGAATAGGAACTGTCACCAAATGCAAAAGTTAGAATAAATGTCATTCCTCAAAGGACTTTGTTCATCCCTAAACTGGGTTGATAGAATCCCTAAGTAATCAACAGGGGTGGAGGGAATACAGATAAAACTGTTTCCAGTCACAGAGATGGAATCTGTCAAAATCCTAACAAGAATATGTCAACAAATATGGAAAACAAAACAATGGCCCACAGACTGGAAACACTCAATATACCATACATTCTAATCCCCAGGAAAGAAGATGCCAAGATGTGCAGTAACTTTAGGACTATTGCTTTCATTTCTCTTGCAAGCAAAGTGATGCTCAAAATGTTGCAATAAAGGTTTTTGCTTTTATGGAGTGAGAAATGCCTGATGTTCAAACTGGATTCCAAAAAGGAAGAGGTACTCAATATATATTGCAGATATCCTCTGGCTACTGGAGAGCATTAAAAAAGAAGATCAGTATGCTTTATAGACTACAGTAAAGTCTTAGACTGTTTAGATCATGAGAAATTATGGGTTGTTATGAAATAAATGAAAAAACAATAATGCTGGGAAAGGTAGAAAGCAACAGGAAAAGAGGAAGACCAAATATGAGATCTGACTCCCTAAAGGAAGCCACAGGCTTGAGTTTACAAAAGCTGAGCAGAGCAATTGAGGACAGGACATTTTGGAGATTGCTCATTCATAGGGTCACCATGAATCAGAAGCGACTTGATGGAACATAACAACAATAACAATTCTCCAATTATAGGTATTTGGATTTTGTTATAAAAGAAATCATATTCTTTCTGTTATAAAAGAAATCATATTCCAGGACTACTCCTAAATATATACAGTGGTGCCTCGACTTACGAACTTAATCCATTCCAGAAGACAGTTGTAACTTGAAATGGTCGAAGCACCATTTCCCATAGGAATGCATTGAAACGCGATTAATCCGTTCTGGCCAGAAAAAAAAAATCACCAACCCCCCCCCCCCAACACTGCAAGACCCATCGGGAATGCGATTAATCCGTTCCGACCGAAGAAAAAAAAAAACCCAAAAAGCAAACAGAGACTGCAAGACCCATCGGAAATGCAAAAAACACAACCAAAAACCAAACAGAGACTGCAAGACCCATCGGAAATGCAAAAAACAACAACCAAAAAGCAAACAGAGACTGCAAGACCCATCAGAAATGCAAAAAACAACAACCAAAAAGCAAACAGAGACTGCAAGACCCATCGGAAATGCAAAAAACAACAACCAAAATCAAACAGAGACTGCAAGACCCATCGGAAATGCAAAAAACAACAACCAAAAAGCAAACAGAGACTGCAAGACCCATCGGAAATGCAAAACAACAACAACCAAAAAGCAAACAGAGACTGCAAGACCCATCGGAAATGCAAAAAACAACAGCCAAAAAGCAAACAGAGACTGCAAGACCCATCGGAAATGCAAAACAACAACAACCAAAAAGCAATCAGAGACTGCAAGACCCATCGGAAATGCAAAAAACACAACCAAAAACCAAACAGAGACTGCAAGACCCATCGGAAATGCAAAAAACAACAACCAAAAAGCAAACAGAGACTGCAAGACCCATCAGAAATGCAAAAAACAACAACCAAAAAGCAAACAGAGACTGCAAGACCCATCGGAAATGCAAAAAACAACAACCAAAATCAAACAGAGACTGCAAGACCCATCGGAAATGCAAAAAACAACAACCAAAAAGCAAACAGAGACTGCAAGACCCATCGGAAATGCAAAAAACAACAACCAAAATCAAACAGAGACTGCAAGACCCATCGGAAATGCAAAAAACAACAACCAAAAAGCAAACAGAGACTGCAAGACCCATCGGAAATGCAAAACAACAACAACCAAAAAGCAAACAGAGACTGCAAGACCCATCGGAAATGCAAAACAACAACAACCAAAAAGCAAACAGAGACTGCAAGACCCATCGGAAATGCAAAACAACAACAACCAAAAAGCAAACAGAGACTGCAAGACCCATCGGAAATGCAAAACAACAACAACCAAAAAGCAAACAGAGACTGCAAGACCCATCGGAAATGCAAAAAACAACAGCCAAAAAGCAAACAGAGACTGCAAGACCCATCGGAAATGCAAAACAACAACAACCAAAAAGCAAACAGAGACTGCAAGACCCATCGGAAATGCAAAACAACAACAACCAAAAAGCAAACAGAGACTGCAAGACCCATCGGAAACGCAACCCCCCCCCAAAAAAAACAAAGACTGCAAGACCCATCACAGCATAGAAACATAACCCCACCACCCAGCCCAAACCCACGCTGCAAAACCCACCCAGAACAGCCAGTTTTTAAAAAGCAAAAAGCAGCACCTTACCAGGCAGTCTGAAGCCTCCTCCGAACGCACACTCTCTAACCGCTGGGGCGAAAGAGCTACAAAGAAGCAGCTTCTTCACCACCAACGGTTAGCAGTTTGAATTCCCCGCCTTTTTCCCTGCCATTTTTCTGGTTGTAACTCGAAGCTCCGGTCACAAGTTGAAGCAACATTTTGCGGCCGGAGCTGGTCGTAACTCGAAATGGTCATAAGTCGGGACGTTCGTAAGTCGAGGCACCACTATATTCCATTCAGAAACACTTAACATGAATGTCTGACTATGCACAATTCACTGAATTCACATGAATAAATACATACACTAACACTTATCTATTTCTACAAAGGTAAAAAAAAAAAACCCTCATAATGTTAGTTCATTAGTTTACCTATGGATAATTGGGGCCTGCCAAATGGTAATTATCACACTGCACATAACATCTGCATTTCCTGTTTCAAGGCATTATCTACATCCCTCCTTCCTCCCTTGGAGGGCTTGACAATTGCATTTTTGTATGCTTATGATTTTCAATTTTGTATTTCCTGTTAATCCCTGAACTGAGAATCTCTGCCCATCAGTTTTACAATGAACTTCCAGTGAGGGCTGTTATTAGCATTTTAATAGATGTGACTAGACCTCTTTGGGCAATGAAAAAAGAAATAATTGAAAAATATGAGAGAAAATGTTCTTTCCCTACTGTGTAAAGAGAAAAAGTAGATCTTACTTTAGCTCAGTCTTTTTCCAAGAGACAGTCTCTGACCCCCCAGGCAAATATGAAGTACACATCGAGGGGACAAAATTGCAGCTTGAGATTGATAAACAAATAGTTAAGGAATACCTTATTACTTTGAATTAGTTCAGCTCTCCAGGGCTGGATGAACTGCATTCAAGAGCATTGAAGGAACAAGCTGAAGAACTCTCAAACCACTCTCTATTATTGTCTGGAAATGATGAAGGATGGGTGAAGTGCTGGATAATTGGAGAAGGGATAGCAATGTCCCCATCTTCAAAAAGGGCAAAAAAGGAGGAACCTGGGAACTACAGGTGAGTCAGCCTGACATAAATCCCAGGGAAAATTTTGGAGCAGATTATAAAGTGGTCACTCTACAAGCACTTTAAAAACAATGCAATGATTCCTAGAAACCAACATGGATTTGTCAAGAACAAATACAGCCAAACTAGTTTTATCTCATGTTTTGATTGGTAACCTCCCTGGTAGATGATGGGAATGCTGTAGATGTAATATATCTTGACTTCAGCAAAGCTTTTGACAAAGTGCCCCATGATATTCTGATTAACAAACTAACTAGGTGTGGGATGGATAGAACAACTACCAGTTGGATACACAGTTGGTTATTGAATCATACTCAGAGAGTGCTCATCAATGGCTCCTTCTCAAGTTGAGATAAGGTAACAAGTGGAGTACCACAAGGCTCAGTCCTGGGCCCAGTGCTCTTCAACATATTTTATTAATGACTTGGATGAGGAGATGCAGGGAATGCTTATCAAAATTTTGGAGGACACAAAATTGTGTCTAATAGCACTCTTGAACAGAAACAAAATTTTAAAAGATCTTGATAGGCTTGAGCACTAGGCTGAAAACAACAGAATAAAATTTAACAGGAATGAGTGCAAAGTTCTACACCTAGGGAAAATGGACAAGCACACAGTTACAATATGAGGGATGCTTGGTTTGGTAATTTCATGTGAGAAGGATCTTGGAATTATTGTAGATCACAAGCTGAAAATGAGCCAACAGTATGATGTAGTTGCAAAAAAGAGAAACGCTAATTTAGGCTGCGTTTATAGAAGTATAGACTCCAAATTCTGTAAAGTGCTAGTTCCCACAATTTGGTACTGGTTAGACCTAATCTTGAGTACTATGTCATTTTCTGTACAGTGCACTTTAAGACGGATGGCAATAAACTGGAACAAGTTCAGAGGAGGGCAGCAAGGATGATCAGGGGACTGGAACCCAAGGCCTATGAGGAAAGTCTGAAATAACTGGTCATATTTAGCCTAGAGAAAAGAAGACTGAGAGGAAATATGATAGCACTCATCAAATTCTTTGAATATTGTCATACAGAGGAGGGGCAGGCTCTGTTCTCCATCATTCCAGAGTGAAGGACACTATGGACATTGAGTCCATAGTGGACTCAAGTTACAAGAAGCCATATTTTGTTTAAATACCAGGAACAACTTCCGAACTGTTAGAGAAGTACAACAATGGAACCAATTACTTCCGGATGTGGTGAACCCTCCAAAGCTGGAGACATTTGTGAGAAAAGTAGACAAACATTGCTCCAGCCGCTGGAGGGTCCCCGGACCTAGAACAGCGAAGCTGGCCTTTGCCATCCACCCGGGATATCGCGAGACAGATTAGTCTCACGTGACTCTGAGGTGGGAGGGGAAAGCCAGGTATTTAAGGTGGCTTTCCCCTCCGGAACGCCCTCTTCTTTTCGGGCAGCAGATCAGGAAAGAGAGTTGTTGCTTGGAGTACTGCGCCTACTCGCAAGCAAGCGGTGATCGTGCAGACAAACGAACGCTGCGGATCACAGCAACAGAGGCTGGTCGGGGACATCAACAGGACCGGAGGGGCAACGGCTTCCTCCCTGGGCTAAGTTGATATTCTGATTTATGGGGCATAGCTAGGTTGCTTTCACTCGGGGGAAAGCCGTGCCGAGATTGCGCGCTGCCCCGACCTTGCTTACCTTTAGTTACTGCGGGTTGCTCTTTGTTTTCCGGGTGGCAAGGGGGGAAAGCCGCGCGGTGGTTTGGCGCTGCTGGGCTGCTCCTGAGTTACTGGAGGTTTTTGTTTTTTTTTTTTTGTTTTTTTCTTTACTTGGGGACCTGCTTTGATTCTCCCTCTCCCTACCGTTTCCGCTCTGCTCCGCGCCATTTTGTCTCCCCCCCCCTCCTATCTTCCTGATATTAGTACACTTTACTTAACAGCCTTTGGTTTGCCTTGCCTGTTTGCTCATTTATAGCGGCTGCAGCTGTTTTTTCCTTGGGGGGCTTTTTGTTCAGCGTGGTCCCCAGTCCCTCCTGCTTGCTCTCTCTTGCGGCGGCAGCAGTTGTTTTTCGTTGGGGGGCTTTTTGTTCAGCGTGGTCCCCAGTCCCTCCTGCTTGCTCTCTCTTGCGGCGGCGGCAGTTGTTTTTCGTTGGGGGGCTTTTTGTTCAGCGTGGTCCCCAGTCCCTCCTGCTTGCTCTCTCTTGCGGCGGCAGCAGTTGTTTTTCGTTGGGGGGCTTTTTGTTCAGCGTGGTCCCCAGTCCCTCCTGCTTGCTCTCTCTTGCGGCGGCGGCAGTTGTTTTTTGTTGGGGGGCTTTTTGTTCAGCGTGGTCCCCAGTCCCTCCTGCTTGCTCTCTCTTGCGGCAGCAGCTGTTTTTCGTTGGGGGCTTTTTGTGTCACGTGGCCCCCAGTTCCTCCCGCTTGTTTTCCATTGCTGTTTGGGGTGTGTAGGCTAGTTGTTTCACTTGTGCTTGGCTTAGCCGCCATTTGGATTAGCCATTTTGCACACCCCTCCCTTTCCTACCTCCATTTTATTGTAGTTTTCCTGTGGTCGCTAGACCCCCACCTCCCCTTCCTCCTTCCCTGGCCTTCCCATTGGCGGGAAGCACTTCGAGTTTCCGCTTTTTGCCGCACTGAGTGTGATCCAGCAGGCACACATATATCGAGTGCATAGGCTTGGTAGGATCTGCTGTACTATTTCCTTCTTAAATTCAGTAATTTCAGCATAAGCATTTCAAATCAGTGACTTCACCATTTAATAAATTGATGTTGCATTAATAGGAAAAACAGCAATATTGTGAATCACGTGGACAAAATTCATTTGCTCCATTGATTTAGTGGCTCGATTGATCTATTAAGAAACACTATTGCACTGCTGGGGAAAGGAAGGCATTATTAATTAAAGTATTCAGCTGCCTTTAAAAAAAAATTTTTTTTTTTCCTGTTGCATTAAAAACTTTGAACAGTTGAGGGAGTGGCAAATAGTGAGTGCCTGATTAATTGGGTGGCTTTGTGTAAATAATATTACTTTAAACTATATCAATTTTAAAATACAGTGAAATATAGATATATATTTACAGTATAAATTTATTTACGTTTGCAGTTTAAAATATATATATTTACAGTTAAAACATATTGGAAATTGATATATATTTACAGCTCTATATATGTGTGTGAGCTCTATACGTGTGTGTGTGCATATATAAATATATGTATATGTATAAGTTCTAGATCTTGATATACGGATATATATAGATATTCATAACAATTGGAATAAATATATAAGTAAGCAATAGTGATACAACAGGACACAATACTGGAGCTAGATTGACCTTATTGGGAGTATTAATTGGATTACTCAATTGCCCAATTTGATCTATTTGGAATTGCTAGTGGCTTATTAAACTTTGATAATTATATTTGGAGGCCTGCAGGTAGCAGGGGGCTTGATTAATTGGTTGTTCAGTTCATTCTATTGGTGATTAGGGAGCAAGCAAGTGTGGTTAAATTCAGTGAGCCATTTACGTGTGGGCAATCACGCTAATTGGGAGGGTATTGAAGTGCAATACTAGTTCCTATACGGTTCTTGGTGAGCGCTTAAAGGCGCAATCTGTAGAGCTTGTGTATTTACAGGAATTATATACACCTCAGTGGTTTAGGCATCTGTCTGCTGGCAATTGGAATTGTTTGCTGGTTATCAAGGGTGCTAAAGTGCTACCTTGCTATTTAGTAACAAATCAGCTCAGGCAAAATGGCATCGGGAAAGGGCATGGGTGCCAGCAAAGGGAAGCGCCCCGCGAAGAAGAGGCAGGCGCCACAGGTGTCACCACCACAATCCTCGTCCGATGAGGAGTCCTGGCCCGTGTGGCGGGAATTACAAGAAAAAATTTTGGCCTTAGAGGCTCAAAGGCCTGATAAGCAGCCTTCCCTGCTGAGTGGGGTACAGCCACGTAGATCGGCCAGGGAGTCTAAGAGTCATAAGAGGGCTAGATTAAGGGTAATGGCGCGTGAACTAACGCAGAGGTGTGCTGCCCTTGAGTCTGCACAGGTCTCAGATGTTTCGCCAAGGCGCAACGCGGAGGATACAACCGTTACTTCTAAGGGCAGCAGTGCTGAGAAGCGACAGTCATCGATCCCGGGGGAGCCTGAACCGACATCTGTCAGCCAGGAGGAGCATGACGATGTGGAGGAGGTCGGTTGCAGTGCCCCGCAACATTGTGAGGATTCTGGCGGAGCCTCCACGTCCTATGGTGAGTCTGCGAACATACTGGGCACTCAGACGCCTCCGGCAGCTTGGCCCTGGGCCACTGGTGCGCCAATGGGTTACCCGGCTAACACTCCCTACACCTCAATGACCATGGGGTTACCAAACGTCACGTGGCCTTATGCCACTCCACACTTTAGTGGTTGGGGTGTACCTTATGCTACCCCTCCTACACAGACTCAACCTGACAATCCTACGGGCATAGGGTCCTGGCCTTATCCTTCAGTACCCAATTCGGGCTATAACACAGTGCCTCTTGGGGCGCTGCCATACGGGGATTATTCGACGCCCCTAGGGGATCATTTAAACCCGGCAACCAAGGAAAGGATTTGGAAAGGAGAGTACATCGATGTGTTTGACCTCCTCAATAGAGAGGTGGAGAAGAAAGAGCTGGACAGGGAGGATGAGAAGGATAAAGAAAGGCGAAGGAAGAAAAAGCCAGATAGGACATGGGCAAATTGGCTCCCTGGGTTTTTAATTTATGCGGGAGTCATTGTTAAAGCACAGCCTTGGAGGGCTCAGTCCCTTTTCCAGTACTTGGATATTATATACAGAGCGTATACGGATTTTGCAGGCCAGGCGTGGTTGCAATATGACCAGGCATTCCGCATGCGGAGCGCCATCCAGCCAAATTTGCGCTGGGATGAACCGCAGCCAGGGCTTTGGCTGCAACACATGACGCCTTCTAGGCCCAACACGGGGGAGCGGTTTGATAGTGGGCACCTAAATAGGAAACTGTTAGCTGCACAAGTTACCCGCCCAGGCACGGGGCAGGTGGTTCAACCCCGCCTGCCTTGCTTTCAATTTAACTCCAGGGGCTTCTGTAACAAGAAACCATGCAAGTTCAGGCACGAATGCCTTACCTGTGGGGGACAACATTCAAATTCCTTAGAGCAGGTGCCCAGCGACAAGGCAAGAACACAGGAGGCCCCAGGAAGCCTAACAATAGCGGGGGCACCTCCGGAAAAGGGGCCCAGCCCAATTAGGGTTCAGGTGCTCGAGGACTGGCTGAGGTTTTATCCTCGCCAGGAGGATGCAAGGTATTTATTGGAGGGATTTAAGTATGGGTTTAGAATTCCAGCATTAGGGGAACGCAAGGCGTTCATGGCACGAAACCTCCGCTCAGTACTGGGTATGGAGAGCATTGTGCAGCAAAAAATCGATAAGGAAGTAAGGGAGGGTCGGGTCCTTGGACCCTTTCCAACACCACCTTTGAGGAACCTCAGGGTTTCGCCGCTAGGCATAGTGCCCAAGAAGGCCCCGGGTGAATTCCGATTAATTCATCATCTGTCCTTCCCCGAGGGCATGTCAGTAAATGATGCCATTCCCCAGGAATTGTGCACTGTCAGGTATACCTCATTTGATGAGGCAGTAAGGATGATCAGGAAATGTGGAGTGGGGGCTGAACTGGCAAAATGTGACATTAAATCAGCGTTTAGGCTTTTGCCGGTTCACCCACATGACTTCAACTTGCTGGGCTTCCAATTTGGGGGCGTATTTTATGTGGACAGGGCTCTACCCATGGGATGCTCAGTGTCGTGTGCCGCTTTTGGGAAATTCAGCACATTTATAGAATGGAGACTTAGACGCATGGTACAAGGCAATTCAACGGCTCATTACCTTGATGATTTCCTTTTCTGTGGGAAAGGGGGCTCAGGTAGATGCAGCTTTATGCTTAATATGTTTCAAACATTAGCCAAGGAATTAGGGCTGCCCTTGGCCGAGGATAAGACGGAGGGTCCGGCCACATCGCTAACTTTTCTGGGTATAGAATTGGATACTGTGCAGCAAACTTCTAGGTTACCCCAGGATAAGTTGACGGACCTTAGGGCTCGGGTAGAATCTTTTATGCATAGGAAAAAAGTGTCGCTTAAGGACCTGCAGGAAATAGTTGGCCATTTAAACTTTGCCTGCAAGGTTGTGGCGCCAGGCCGTGCATTTCTCAAGCGCCTGTGCGCAGCCATGAGTGGCCTCAAACGACCGAGTCATAGGACTAGGGTAACACTAGGCATGAAGGAGGATCTCCGTGTCTGGAGCCAGTTCCTCAAAAATTTTAATGGGATCTCCTTTTGGAGATCTGAGATGAATTTGAAGGCGGATTTTCAGGTAAACTCGGATGCTGCTGGATCCTTAGGATTTGGCATCTATTTCCGAGGCAAGTGGTGCGCAGGCACATGGCCGGAAGCATGGCATCAGAATGGCATCACGAGGGACCTAACCTTCTTGGAATTCTTTCCAATTGTTGGCTCGCTATGGCTCTGGGCGGAGGAATGGTCAAATTCAGTAGTCCGTTTCTGGTGTGACAACCAGGCGGTTGTCTACATCATAAACAACCTGACAGCACAGTCTGAACGGGTCATGAACCTCGTCAGGGCCTTTACGCTCAAGGCTTTACAGTTCAACATAGTAGTGCATGCCAGGCACGTCCCAGGTATAGACAATAGCATAGCTGATGCTTTGTCACGTCAACAGATCGAGCGGTTCAGGGAACTAGCTCCAGAAGCCAGGGAGCTGCCAGAAGTTCTTCCTCCGGAGGTCTGGCAGATTGGCGTGACGACGCATCCAGAGCGATAGGGTTGGCCCTGGCAGAAAGGACAAGGAAGGGCTACTCCGCAGTGAGTACGGAGTTCCTGCAGTTTAGGAGGATGGTTGATCTGGGGCAGGCTTGGCCAGCCCCGGTCGAACATCTCCAGCAGTTTATGGTGTACCTTTATAGGAAAGGGTTAGCGCCAGCCACTATACAAGGTAAGCTGTCAGCCTTGGCATTCCACGCAAAAAGTAATGGTTATAGGGATGTTACAGGGGATTATCGAATTAGGAAAATGTTAGAGGGATGGTCCAGAGAGAGGGGTAGAGCGAGGGACACTAGAGCACCCATATCACCTCTCCTTTTGGAGCGTATATGTGAGCACTGGGAGGTGCTGTGCAGGGACGAGTACGAAATAAGCCTATTTCGTGCTGCATCCCTTCTAGCCTTTTTTGGGGCCCTGAGGATCAGTGAACTAGTAGCTGGAAGTAAAGTAGACATATCCAGGGTAGCTCTACAATGGCAGGATGTCAAAGTCCGAGAGGGGAAGGTAGAGCTGGTAATTAGACGATCCAAGGCTGATCAAGAAGGGAAGGGTAGGCAGTTAGTTTTGGGGCAGTGTACCATCGTGCGCATATGCCCAGTCAGAGCCACGCAGGCGTACTTAGAGCATAGAGGACAGGAGGCAGGATATTTTTTCCAGCACGCGGATAAGTCTCCATTGACAAAATATCAGTTTTGGAAGTTGACGGGATTAGCTTTACACAAGGCTGGCATGATGGGTGCAAGGTTTGGCACACATTCATTTAGAATTGGAGCGGCATCCACCGCAGCGGCCTTGGGTTACAGCACACAAGACATCAAACAACTAGGCCGATGGTCCTCAGCTTGTTATAAAAGATACATTAGGACCTTACCTACTTTGTAGGCAGGGGCCTGACATGTTTTTACAGGTACCCTGGGGTCTGGAGGACGGAAGCGGATAGTGATCATCGGCCATAGCTTTGTATACTGGGCAGAGCGCTATGCGGCTACATCCCACTGGGGGAGCAATCTGGGTCTTGGAACAAGGGCTCACATTACGTGGAAGGGGCTGCGTGGAATGCAGTGGGGTCAGCTGTGCAGAATGACGGCGTTTGGCCACTGCCCACCAGACCTGCTGGTGATACATCTAGGAGGCAACGACTTGCCTCGACTGCCGGGCAAGGCTCTGGTCCTGGACATTCTACGCGACCTTAAAAGGTTGAAGGCCACATACCCGGCGATGCGGATCATATGGTCTACGATTATTCCTCGGTTAGCCTGGCGAGGCTCTGAGAGGATTGGCGCTGTTAACAAGGCCCGGCGGGGCGTTAACAAGGAGGTATGCAGAGGCGTCTGCAACGGCCTTGGATCAGTGATAGGTCATCGCAGGATCCGAGTGGGGAAACCTGAATTGTTCCGGAGTGACGGCGTTCATCTTTCAGAGGCTGGTTTAGAGGTCTTCTTAGAGGACATCAGAGGGGGCCTGCTTGCCGAGCTCGCAGGGCTCTGTGGCGGGCATGGGACATAGACAAGCTAGTCCCTATGCTGTGGCGGGTAGTGCGGAAAAAACAGGTATTTACGGTGGGTCCCGCTGTAATTTCAAGTAAGCCAACAGTACATCCGACCGCCTGGCACTGCGGATCGTGCGATTACAGTGCCTGTGGCGGGAAGATGCGCTGGGCCACTTCCGGACTAACACCCCTCGAATAAACAGAGGTCGAGGTCTGGGGGTGTTTATTAGCGGCCGGCCAGGTTCCTGCTGTCCTTAAGATCGCTGGAGCCTGGGGGCCGGGGACTCGCCCCTTCATTGATCAAGGGGTATTTAGATACTCACATCCTTTAATTGTTTCCGCACTACAGCAGGCCCCCTCCTTCGGAAAGAGAATGAAAATTTTGAATCTGAATGTATATATTAATAAAGTGTGGCCCGTATTTAACCCATATTACTGTCTCGTGCTTTATTCCGGGGTTGGGAGGGCAATGCTCCAGCCGCTGGAGGGTCCCCGGACCTAGAACAGCGAAGCTGGCCTTTGCCATCCACCCGGGATATCGCGAGACAGATTAGTCTCACGTGACTCTGAGGTGGGAGGGGAAAGCCAGGTATTTAAGGTGGCTTTCCCCTCCGGAACGCCCTCTTCTTTTTGGGCACCCACCCGCCCTCCCTATTCCTAGTGTGAGCTCTGCTGGTCGCCTTTAGGGGCCGGATAGGAATTTTGACCTTCATCCTGATTGGCCTTTGGATGGGGGAGTTTTTGCCTATCCCACACTGGTAGAGGGTTGTGGCAACTTGGTGGAATAAACTTTGGTCACACTGGGGGTAGTGCGGAAAAAACAGGTATTTACGGTGGGTCCCGCTGTAATTTCAAGTAAGCCAACAGTACATCCGACCGCCTGGCACTGCGGATCGTGCGATTACAGTGCCTGTGGCGGGAAGATGCGCTGGGCCACTTCCGGACTAACACCCCTCGAATAAACGGGGGTCGAGGTCTGGGGGTGTTTATTAGCGGCCGGCCAGGTTCCTGCTGTCCTTAAGATCGCTGGAGCCTGGGGGCCGGGGACTCGCCCCTTCATTGATCAAGGGGTATTTAGATACTCACATCCTTTAATTGTTTCCGCACTACAGCAGGCCCCCTCCTTCGGAAAGAGAATGAAAATTTTGAATCTGAATGTATATATTAATAAAGTGTGGCCCGTATTTAACCCATATTACTGTCTCGTGCTTTATTCCGGGGTTGGGAGGGCAATGTCATATATACCTTGGAGTTCTGCATTGATCAGGGGGTTGGACTTGATGGCCCTATAGACGCCTTCTAACCTCACTAATCTATGAATCCATGATTCTATGATTTACCAAGATGAAAGAACCTGTTAGAAATGTACTAAGAAGGAGAGCCATATATATGTAAATGACAATGACCTTTCAGCCTCAGGAAAATTCTACTTTTATCAAGGAGTGCATTTTAATTTAACAGTTCATGTACAATTTAAAGAAGAAAGAAAACCTTTATTGATCTACATCTATGTCATTTCAGAGTTTTAAAAAATAGTCTCTTGAAGCACTAAAAGCACATTATTTTTGGTTTATCAGAGTGCAGGATACAGCTTGGAAGGTGTGTTAAGATCACACTCAGATACTGGGTTTCTCACCACCCAGACTTTGAAGAAACAAACTGGGGAAGGTGGAACATGTAATCCATCTTAGAGAATCAGGGCTCTCTGTGTATGTCTAGGAAGTTAGTTGGTAGTTGTAATGGCCAGTGTCTGCTTGGTAACACCTGTAGTTTATCTTTTGGGAAGGTACAGGTGTTACCTAGGGCTGATTCCCTAGTACTATTATAACTAGGAGATGATTTCAACAGTGGGGGGGGGGAGACAGAAAGTGCTCTTATCTTCTTGATCATTCAAGGGAACTGAAAACATGATTGGTGGATCATCTGGAATGGGATGTTTAAGATATAAAAGGGGGTTCGAAACTTACTTTAGTAGGCTTAGCTTAACTTTCAGGGGAAGCTATACTCACTTGCTGTTTGGGATGCACTTTGAGTATGCCTCAGAACCATGCTTACTTCTGTGTTAGTTTGTAAGTAGAGATGGAGGTATTCGTATACAAATACCCCTGCACAGCTGGAGTTAACGAGGGTCTGGCCCCTGGAGTTAACGAGGGTCCGGCCCACTCTTCCTCCCATTCACTCCGGAGCGCCTGGTTGGCTAGCCACTTGTTAGCCTTGCAGGGAGACTCGTCTTCCCTCCTTCTGCCAGGAGTGGCTATCTGACAGGGCGCTCCGGAGCGATTGGAAGGAAGAGTGGGGCAGCCACTGGATGCGTGAGCTGGACCCTTGTTAACTCCAGCTGTGCGGGGGGTATTCGTATTTATATCTCTATTTGTAAGTATTAGGCAGGATAGTTGAGTTTTCTCATTTTCTGATGTGTCCTCTTGATTGCCTTAGCTCAGTATCAGTTATATTTTTATTCTAAGTGCATAACCTTTTGAATCTTTTTGTCTTTTTGTCTCAGAGGGTTTTGAGGTACTGAAACCAGGTCTTGCCCTTGACTACCTACTGGGAATTTCGACTCTTTGTGTGGTGGTAGTTCTGCCTTGCAGAGTGGATGTGTTGGTCTTAAGTGCTTAGCCTTGTGGATTTTTTTAACTCTGTGGGAGCACTGCCAAATCGGGAAAGACTGGGGTGTTGGGGGACACAGATGCCAAGCTAATTCCATAGTCCTGACCACCACTTACCTTTCTGGGTTCATCCACCTCAGAGTAAACAGGTTATTGAGGTTGAGTGGCTAGAGAAGGGCTTCCAGGAACTTAGCAATCTTCACACCCACCTTAAAGGACATATTCACAAATCAGCTTACAAGAATCAAGTGTGCAATTATCTAATAAGTATGACTACCAAACAAGAACTAACTAAACCACCCAATGCCGGAGAAACTTAATCTTTGTGACCTGATGCACAATTCCTGAACTGTCATGCAAACGGAAACTTAGGTATCCACTGGCTTCCACGGTTCCCATTACATTCTCTTATCTTCTCAAATAAATGAAATGAAATTCAAAACACACTTTAAAATGTTTAGTTTGAAAGTGAAAGTATCTAGACAAGCATATTTTGAGAGAGAAAAACATAGTTTGGCTGAAATTCTGTTGCACAAAAGGCATTACCACAAGTTCAGAAATCTCTGTAGACATTTATTGCACACTGAGTTGCATGAATCAGCGTGCAACAGTGAATGCCTACAGAGAGTTCTTCACTTGCGATAATTCATGTCTAACCATTATACTTTTGCATAACTGCACAAGAAGATTTCAGGCTTCAAAGGGTATGCAAGGTTGCAAATATTTATTTAAAATGCAGATTTCTTAGAATTTTTAAAAATACAAGATGATTTTGGAAATGGGGTCATAAATTTGGACTGTGAACAGGCCTTTAGAAGTAAGCCCTACTTAAGAAGGAAAACATTGTTTGTCCTAATATGAGTTTGCCTCTATCTGCATTTGGCAATCTCTCTCTCTCTCTCTCTCTCTCTGGGGGGGGGGGGTGTAGTTGGTCAGTTGTCTAGTTGCCTGGGGGAGTAAAATAGTAAGCGAAGGAAGTACACATTTGCCTCAAAATTTGATCTGAGCCTTAGCTTGGTTTTATTTCTAACTGGTCACTGAGAGATAAGCACATACTCAATTTCTCAGACAAGTGATTCAGACATGGACCTAAAATTCATCCCTGTTACATCCATCATTTGTACACTCAAATGATCACAATGCAATGTTGACTTCACTTATTTGTATGTTGAGAACAGGTGGCACCTGAAATATCACACTATAGAGAAGAGTGTAGCATTTAAGGGATCCAGAGTCATCCAGGGCAGGTGTTTGAACACTCTTTGGTCTTGGATAATGCAGATGAATGAAGTTTTGTGAGTCCATTATGTACTGCCAGAAGTCCACAGCAACTTCAACGTATATCAGAAACCAAGACATATAGCTTGGAATCAGTTCACTTATACATACTGTTCAAGAAATATGTTGACATTATGGGAAGAATCCAAATATGGGGCCTAGAATACACATCCAATGAAGGCAGAGAGAAAGAGATTCATTGGAAATAGGACTTTTCTGTTTTTAAAGAAAAGGGAAGTCTATTTATGTAATGTATTGGGAAGAAATATAGAATAATTCAGTGCTGGAAAATCTGCCACATCTTTGCTAAAGGTTGTGAGATTGCTTTCCTTGGAGATTTAGAAGAAGAAAAAATCATTGAACAGTCCTTGAGTAACAATGCCTTAAATCTAGGAATTTAGTTTGAGGGCAAACAGTGGAATAAAAATATTGCTTTGATTTCCCTGGACCTTACATATTCCTGATGTGATGTTAAGCTAGGTCTTTGACCTTCATATTCCATGACCATATCTCAGACTGTGATATATGCATACAGATTGAAAGTAGCTTTTTGTGGAACATAATGTGATTTACTTCAAAGCAACAATGTATCAGATTGCCTGGCACAACACTTAAGAAGCATTGTTCATATGAAACAAACGGTGAAAAGAATCCAGAGTTTAAAAATGAACTCAGAACACTCAGCAGCACAGGAACATTTAGGTTTCATGACTGCAAAAAAAGAGAGAAAAGACTGCAGAAACTTAATCACTTTGCATGCATGTTGACACCTTCATCTTATATTATCTAAAAGCTGTTATTAAATGTATTTGAATTATAAATGAGTCCAAGAATGTTGATGTGAAAGAAACAAAATCTACTACATACATTATTGATCACAGATTATTCTCAAGGTTGTGCCCACAACATATGAATAGAGATAATTCACATGAGAATTAAATAATAGTAAAATTTACATAACATCCCAATTGAGCTTTTTCTGGTGGTTGTATGAGTGTTGCCATTAAGCATCCATATATGACCTACAAGCAACTGAGCAAACAGAATCTTTGTTGTAAGTGTAATTGTCATAAAGGGCAGGGACAGGGTTGATGAAGGGAGCAATGGACCAGATATTCTCACCCCTGATTCAGATCATCATAAAATAAAACCGTACTTTGTCAAGAAAAAAACCCTGACTGGCTTCAGAGGTTGACAATAACCTTCCAAAAATCATAGCTTGACAGCCTGGCCAGTTGGCTTAATGTCATAAGCTAAGAAGGGAAAAGGCAGTGAAAGTGTGTTGTCATTCAAGAGTGTCCATGCATCATGTCCATATCCTCAAGCAAAGTCAAAAACTACCCAACCATTTAAAGCAACTACCACTTCACCATGGTGAAAGAGTCATGAAGTCAAAGGACTATTTCCAACTGTATAAGGGTTGGGCCTTCTTCATTCGTTTATTTTTTTTCATTGTTGGAAATAAATTATTGTTGCATAATCAATACCATCTCAAGCTAAGCTGAAAGGGTAGATGAATTTTGCAAAAAAAAAAAAAAAACTTTCATCGGTAGGAACAGGTGCCTTCATTCAGCAGTCTTCATGCATACTCACTTTTTGTGTTGCCTCAATGAAGTTTACACATAGCTAGATCTTAGCACCAAATTACACATTAGAGATCACCTGTCATTAGGGCTGAAATGATGTTAGTTTTCCAGAAACTGAGAGTCAGTATAAGTGTAGTAAATGGAGTGTAGAAGTAAGACTCAGGAAACCTGGGTTCAAATGCCTCCTTGGCAATGGAAAGTCACTGTGGGATAGTACTGGTCAAACAACTCCGTAAGCACCTTATCAGGGTTGTCATAAGTCATATGTAACTTAATGGCACTTAACATAACTTAAACATAACATTCCAGAAATCTCAGTCTGAAAAATCTCTGTCTTGAGAAATCACCAAGGCCAATTGCAACCATGGGCTTTGCCAAGACATCTTAGACAACAGACTCTTCCCTGAGATGTCCAGTGTTGGACTGGCAGCACATTCTCTATTCCAGAAGAAAAGACAGCACCAGACCAGACTAGGCAGTGCAATCAATAGACCAGGTGAAAGCAAAGGAAAGGTGGTTGATATACCTGGCCCCACTGAGGCAGTGAAGAGTAGGTCTGCCCAAGGCTTAGTAGGACCAGGCCTCTTGCCGGGAAGGTGGAAGCAGTTTCCAAATGCAGGGTTGTCTAATTGCAGCATTGGTAGAATGGACCTGTCCTGTTGGAGGGGCAGATTTACCCCAGGTCTCAGTAGACCAGGGCCTCAGAGCAGTACCAAATAACGGCCTGCTGACATAAGATGTAGTGGGGGTTTTTTCCCCTCTCTCCTCCTCCTCCTCTCCCTCCCTCCCTCTTACACATACACTTTTGATGTGCTTTTTGTAGCTCTGCTAGTGCTGCCGATCCCCTGTGCAGGTCCGAAGACACTGGCAATGTGCTTAAAGTTGTAATTATCATTATTACTTTCATGTCATGAATTACAGTGTTGACTTGGGGGTTCATTTCATGCTGCTTGCCTTGGATGGCAAAATTGTTAGCTGGGGCTCTGGAAATCAAACTTGTGAACAAAGAGCATTCTGATATTCTAAAGACCAATTGCAAAACAAAGGCTAATTTACAAACTACGGGAGGTAAGAAAGTACGTGCTGTGGCAATCATTTTCCTTTTCAATAACAGACTGTCTGCAACTTACAGTTCAGTCCTTTGCAGCTGAAAAATACCATGATGTCATCATGCTCATTATATTGCTCCTTGACTGACTGACGGATGGATCACACCATGAAGGAGGAAGAAACAGGATTAAATGAAAATTGGTACAGAAGCTGCAGCAACTCATGGGGGGTCACAACCTGTGGATGTCCCCCCCCCCCCCCGCCAAGGAAACTTCCTTAAGGGCATTGGTGAGGTCATATTTCAACCTTCCAGAAAGCACTTCTGCACTGGAAATATAGACTCTTTGGTGAAGTTTTAATCATAGCTATTGCTTGTAGTTCTCATTACAACTTTTATTTCATGTGGAGCAAAAAAAAAAGTAGTATGATTGATGGCAAGTAAAGTCCAAGAGAAGAAAAATAATCCTGAAAGACAAAATATATTAAAACAGACTCGGAAGATAAGAAAGAAAGAAAGAAAGAAAGAAAGAAAGAAAGAAAGAAAGAAAGAAAGAAAGAAAGAAAGAAAGAAAGAAAGAAAAAGAAAGAAAGAAAAGAAAAAGAAAGAAAGAAAGAAAGAAAGAAAGAAAGAGAAAGAAAGAAAGAAAGAAAGAAAGAAAGAAGGGGCTAAAATAATTTTCAAAAGGTACTTCAGTTCTCATTGGAGTTGATGGTAAAGAAACAACAAAACCTAAAATCAATGAGAGATGTATGAGTCCTTGAAGAACCTTTAATATGGGCTACATTCCAATTATCTTTAAGGTTCAGCAGTAGTTGACTCCCATAATAATACTGTACTAAATAAAGTACTTGGTATTATCCATGCTGTGGGGGTAAATTACTGCTATGTGAGAGGAGGATGACGGATGGGTTTCTACTCCACCATCCCGATTTCCCAGCAGAGATGCTCCTGTAAAAAAGCACCCTATACATTCATGTTGCATGACAGAGGCAGACTGGACTGAATGTAAGGCAAAAGCTTGGATATGATCGCTGTGCTGTGGAATTGTGTGCGGGCTGATTTTGTAGGAGGGGAATTAAAATGCTTCACAAAGCAGTCTCTTGTAAAATGTTCCACCTTCAATCTATCTTTATAGCTAATGTGCGGAAGAGGCAGCAGTGCAGGTAGTTTGTGACCAAAGCAAAAAAGGGGGACACACTCTGGAAATTCAAGGGAAGGCACACACACACACACACACACACACACACACACACACACACACACACACACACACACACCACTCAGTCCATAATCTGCTCTGAGCAGCAGGCTTGGACCCAGTGGTCCTGCTCCTAAGATAAGAACATATGACGAACTGTACAGGATCAAACCATAGACTTATCAAGCCCAGTATTTTGTACCTAGAGTGGCCAACCAGATAACTGTTTGAACCCTCAGGCAGTATGGGAATACAAAATATCCCTTCCACTCATGTTTTCCAACAACTAGCACTGACTAATGTTTTGTCTCTGATGCTTGAAGTAACACGTAGGCACTGATAACATTATCTGCCATGAATTTGTCTAATTCCATTTAAAACTGTTCGAGTTGATATCCTTCAGTACATCGGCATGCCTCCCAGTCTCTAATATATCTCTTACATGGTAAACAGAACATCAACATGCAAAGTTTAATGAAGGTGGAAATTGGCCAAAAAGTGTGAATTTCCTTGTTTTTCATGCCATTGTTTATTTGGAACACAAAAGGATTATATTCCATGGCTTTGCAGGTTAAAAACTATGATTCTATTTGCTTGGCTCTTCTTTTTAGGTTAACCCTAATAACTGGGCATCGTTACTCAATGCACTGATTAAAAGATGTCTGCTCACTTCTCCTCCTGCTAGCAGCCCCTCCTGCTCGGTTTCTAGCAGGTACTAGAATGGACACCGACTTAGAGGTTGAAAGCATGTTATGCATTAGCTCTGTGCTCAAGACCAAAAGAGTGCAATGTGCTTAAGCAGCTAGTAGATCCGAAGGAATGAACATCTCAACTGGACTCCTGGAAACCAGCCAGCAGCATTTGCAAGGTGCATGGAAGCTTTCTTTGTTTAATCAGCTGTGTCCTTTCTACCATCGTTATAATCAAGAAGTTGGTTATGTTTTTTCTAACAAGTGCTTAATTTATTCTTGGGTACCCATTAGCCAAATGTAGTGGGGTTGTCACTGGATCAAATCCATCAAGTTATGGCACAATACTACCTGTGAATAGGATCTTCACTCCAGTATGATCTGAACACCAATTAGCATGGATTCTACATGCATTATCACTGCATGAGTGCAGTTATGTTATTGGGCTGTAGCTCAGTGGCTTAGGTCTCCGACTGCAGAGCCAGGGGTTGGGAGTTCAATTCTCCACTGTGCCTCCTTGAAAGGAGCTGGACTTGATGATCCATAGGGTCCCTTCCAGCTCTGCAGTTCAAAAGTGGTGGTGGTTCTCCTTCTTCCTCTTCTTCTTCTTCTTCTTCTTCTTCTTCTTCTTCTTTTATTATTATTATTATTATTATTATTATTATTATTATTCTACAAGGCAATTCTAAAAATGGGGGTATAATGGAATAACTCTTCTTATTTTATTCTTACTATAAAAACAGGAATTCTGACTAGGCAAAGGAGTCACTCTGATCCCAAAGACCACCACCCTTTGATCCCAGGCTGGGTGAATACCTAGAGGGTGTGTTGCCTTGGCAATTATGGGCAAGCTTCTGTACCTAGATTTTTGCCTGTCACCTTTTTCAGAGACAAAACTGCTCCTAGATGTGTACTTTGAGACTTAGCCAACCAGACAAGGTAGGTCACCTAAATAATAAACTTAGCAAACTTAGCTGAAGGCTAAGGTTTCTTGTAGAGTCACTCACTCCCTCTTCCCCAAGAACCACACTTAGGTAAAATATAAAAGAGTTATAAAAAATTATAACAGTAAAAAGAAATCAGAAAGGAGAAGTGTAATAGAAGCTTGGCATCTTTTTTTATCTGCTGGCAACATGGGCATGATATTGTGCAGCAATATCAAGCCATTTCCTGCATTTTGAATCATGGATATGGAAGCACAATATCCCACATTCATAACCCTGAGGTTTTTGAAGAATTGAATAAACCTCCACATGCGAAGGTCTTTCTTGCCGAAGTTCTGCTCAGCCATTACAAGTTTGCTGCTCCCCCTGCACGTTGACAATGCTCACAAAGCCTTTTTTTTGGGGGGGGGGGCAAAGTTCTCTTTTGGTACTTTCTTTGAAAAAAATCTACAACAGCATGTAAATGTGGCCATTTTGAAGTTAGGATCAATTCACACACACCCTTTCAAATCAGAGCAATTGGGGTTTTGTATAATCTAGGGGGCAATTATTGCTAATTTTACATGTGAAGTAGATCCACTTTTAATCATAATGACAACTCGCCTTTCCTTCCCCCCATTTCAACAACCTTGTATGCTTTTTAAAACTTGCTCTGGAAAAACTTTGACCCAAATAAAAACAGATCTATAAACTAACTGGAATAATTGCTGCTTTAATTAAAGAGCTGAATTACAGTCTGTTGTTCTTAGAGTAAGATGAACTGACGGCATATGTGTTAGAAAGCAGATTTTAGTAATAAGAGTCCTTAATTTTTTCTCTCCTTAATGGCACTGCTTATTAAAAATTAAAATCCATAGATAAGGTACCAACAGGAGTCAAGTGATTTCACAGCTCAGCTATATTTCACTTTGTGAATAGTCCTGACTGAATTTCCATGTTACCTAAGTTAGGCCCTCTGGTCATATGAGAGAAATGTTCTCTAGTTCTTCCAATACTTTCCATGCCTTTGTTGTACTTATTCTTGGTCACATAGTATATATACCAGGGTGAACGTCCCAAGAACTTTTAGCTGTAATGATTTATTTCCTTCCTATTTGAATTATTACAGCTGGCTACACCATAGTACCAGTTTATTTCCTCTCTTGCTTCAAGGGGAAATTCAGCCCCTTGATTTTTATAGATAGATAGATAGATAGATAGATAGATAGATAGATAGATAGATAGATAGATAGATAGATAGATAGATAGATAGATAGATAGATAGATAGATAGATAGATAGATAGATAGATAGATAGATCGATCGATCGATCGATCGATCGGGAGAGGGTTTCCATTTGGGAATATGTCCTCTGTTGCACTAGCTTCTTCTACAGAATCACATTGGTCTGTCTACTTCCCCCACAGTCTCCTCTGCCTTTCAGCTTAATCTGCCATTTCCTTTCCCCCCCCCTGCAACCCCCTCTCCGCCACTGTCTCCTCACAATGACTGGTGAAAAGTGGCATGTCCAAATGCTGGTACTGCAGCAATGGCTCAAATTGCTCTGTGACATACTTTTAACATCGTATCGATGTACCGGCCATGAATTTATTTATTTTTTTAAAAAAGGGTGCCAGACAATAATGGCAGCTACCCTCCTGGCTTCAGTTCTGAAAAAAAGTGAGGCAGGTCATGCAAACAGGCAATTCCAGTAAGGAATGCACGGATCCAACAGACGTACAAAATAACACAACCCTCCGAGAGAGTGGAAAATAAACCGCAGTTGCACCTCTGTCCGGGAAAATGTTTTGATCTTGGTTGTTGTTCTTTCCCTGTTTTAGCACAGCCTTCCTTTTTTAAAACATGTCAGGTTATTTATCAGCAGTTGAGTGCATGCATGGTCTTCCCCTGTGCAAATGGCCAGATGATGGTGTTGGCTAAGAGATTAAGGGGTAGTTGTACCTCAGTTATACAAATGAGGAAATTTGGTGTAAGCAGCTGTAGATTTATGCAGGGTCAAGAGTTTTTTCTCATTCCTCCATTTTATTCCCTTTATGAGCAGTGGCAAATTTAGATCCACTAGGAAGGGGCCCAGAATATATTTTTATTAAAACTCCTTTCAGCTCCACTTTCTAGCGAACTGGGGATAATTAGTACTGAATTTGGTGTAATGTCAACAAAGGCTAAGACCATGCTACAGGGTAGTTTACTTGGGATGGTTGTCTTTTTAAGGACAATAGCTTATTCTGGAATAAGGTTACATGTCTTTTGCTTGGCAGATATTGTGACCCTAATAGGGCTTTCAAGGTAAGTGAGATATTTAAGAAATGGTTTTACCAGTTCCACTCCCCCAGTGAGTGGCTAAGTGGGGATTTGAACCCCATTCTTCAAAGTCCTAATCCGTCACTCTGTCAATTACACCACACTGGGGGTCCCTGTGATGTTTTAGAACAGCTAAATTTAAGTTAGCCATGCAGCAGCATGCAAGTATGAAAAGAACAAAAGTGAAATAGCAGTAGGGTATTTACCACCCGAAGTGTCATGGAAGTGTATGTTTTAGGAGTGCCAGAGTTTGGTTATTAAAATTCAGTGCTACATTACAATAAACTCAGCTAGACTTTTCTGATTCTTTTCACTGTAGATCTAACTTGTCAATCTAGTACCATATTTCTTACTTTTCTGAAATAAACCAACCTAGAATGTGATGTTTCCTTAAGATGATTTTAAAACCCTAGAAAAAAAAACTACATTTAGAAAAGAGGATCATTCTGCAGAAGAAATATGATAAAACACACATACCTCCAGAACTGCCTTGCCACCTTTCATGTTGTTGAATGCTATATAATAGCGAAATGAGATGATCATGCTTTTTAAATCAGATATATATTCTAATCATGTCCTGAAACTAATGTTGATGGCTTGGCAGGATCTGTGATTTTTATTTCCTGGAGTCTCTAAGTGCTATATAATTACATACAAAGCATTCACGTCTGTTGCTGGTTGCTAATGTCAAGAGACAAACATAAAAATAATAGGGAAGAAAGCTGCTCACTGTGCTTTCTCAAATTAAATGCATGGTTAATTGCATACAAATGGTAAAACTTTATCCTTTAAGGTGATACATGCTTTTAATTCCATTAGTTCAGTAACAACGGAGTAGCAGTTTTCTTGTGGCCAAAATGTGTGCTTACGCATTGATTGCTTGATGTGGCCAGCATATATCCAAAGTGGCTTATTAAAATGAATCGTTGGTAGTACCATTAAACTTAGAAGCAATAGCTTACATGATCAGCAGTCACTGTCCACACGCCAGATCGTTATTGTAGATGAAGCGAAGCACTTTCTAGTTCAGAAAGGTATTATCCATCAGGTTACCTGCTCTTTTCCCAATTTATTTATTTAACTAATTAATGGTGTGTGTATGTTAAGCTTGGATGCTTATATGATGGCCTGACATAGATAAGAAGTGTGTGTGTGTTTGTGTGCACATGCCTGCATGCATATGTCATGAGTTATGAATGAATGGAGTGCATGGCTGGCGATCTATGAATGGATGGGAGGCTGTGGGGTGGTGTGACAGAAAGAAAGTCCATATCCTTCAGTAGGACATAGACAAGCTGAAACATTTCCAGAAAAAGGCAACCGAGATGGTAAGGATTTGTTTATTTATTTATTTATTTTCAAATATTTTTACCCCACCTTTCGCCTTGAAAAGGATCCAGGGTGGCTTACAACAATGAAATACAGTATTTAAAGTTAAAAACAATGAGTATACAACGGTGGTTAACATCATTAAAAGACAATGTTTAAAAATTATGAACAAGGAATGAGGCATCTTTTACATCAATTAACAGGCAATATTAAGGCAAAGATCAATAAGTATACAAACATTTTTAAAATGTCACTCTGAGAAATGGGAACACAAAAATTCTGGAAACTAAACCCTATGAGGAACAGTCAAACAAATGGTATATGACCACTATGGTCTAATACTCGAGGAGCTGCTACTGCTGCTTGTTTTCACATGGAAGGGATCAAACTGATGGATTCAAATGGAAAGAAAGGAGATTTCAGCAAAATATTAGGAAGTCCTTCCTGATATTGAAAGCTGTTCAACCAAGGAACAGACTACTTTGTAAGATGGCGGACTCTCTTTCATGGAAGTTTTTAAGCAGAAGTTGGATGGCTGTGTATCAGGGATGCTTTAGCTGGGATTTATAGCTTTGGCAATGATCCTTAGGATTCCTTCCAACTGTACAATTCAGTGATTTTATGATTCTATGAGTAGTGATCCACAGGTATTGTGCTTCAATGTGGGGGGGGGGGCGCTGTCCACTGGAAGGTGTTTTCAGTGTAAAGTTACTGGTTCTTGTGTATGATTTGGAATGATTCTCTGTTTGGGGGGAATATATTTGGGGGAATAATGTAACGTTAGAATGATATGATGAAATAATTGGCATGTCTATTAATGGAAGGGGAGACCAGCTGGATCTAAAGCCGCAGATTCAACAGAACGGTTGGATGTCCTTGGGCTCAAACCTCTCAGCAGCCTTATGCTTACATTCACACACTAGCTGCCTTTTGACTTCCACAGGCTAAAATCAATAGGATTAAAACATGTCTAATTTAGGATGGGTCATGCTGAATAACAATATCGTCTTTTAAATGTGGTATGTGAACAGCATAAAAAGGAAACGCCAAAAATTCCATAAGAGCAGTTCAGATTTTCCTGGCAACTTTAAAACTAACACTGACTGAATAGGATTGGTCTGGGATATAGATTAGTTCCACTTAGAGACTTGGCTAAAACCCAAAATGTATTTGATTTTTACTGTATTTTTATACCACTTATTTTCACCAAACTGGAACCTTTGGTTTGATTTGGCTTTTCCTTGCTATGTTTTAAACCCAGATCATAAAAAAGATTATTCATGTCTAAATTCCACTGAATTAATGGAAGTCAGATTTTAATCTATTAATTTCAATAGGACATATCTGCAAAGAAGTTTCTCTGTGCATATACCCAAAACCAAAGAAGCACAGTGCAAGAGACTGTTGTGCACACATTAAAAATGAGTAGGATTTGGTCAGCGCATCTGAGTCCCTGTTTTTATTAGAGATGTGCAAAAGATGTTTAAAACAGAGTGACCTTTACTACTATGAATTTTCTTCATCAGTTTATTTGTAAAAAGTGCACTGCAAAGATACAGTAGCTGAAATCCTGTTGTGCAGCTCTGCATGCACAACAGAGATTAAGTCATCCTCAGTGGAACTTGCCAGTGACTAAAAGCCAATCACCACTGACTAAAGATGCTGTTGATGCAATTGCTGTTGCACATGTGGGGCTACACAACAGGATTTCAGCCATTACATGTTAAAAAGCAGTGGAGTTGAAAAGAATGTCAGAATCCAAGGGGGGCAGATTTGTAATCTTTCTTGCTGTGCTTTTGTCAAAATGCAGCAGTTTCTAAACCTGGAAGAATTTAAAGACTCTTCAAAGGAATCCTTCCTGTTTATTGTGGTTTCTGTACAGCATTAGTACAGTAAGCATTCTTTAACCCATTGATACAATAGGAGTGAAAAGAGTTTCATTTTAGAGGCATAGATGATGATGACGATGACGACTATTTTAATGGTGTTAATTAGTGGTGGTGGTAGCAGCAGCCGTGAAGATAAAGGATGTTCTTACGTCTAACAGCAATAAACTTAAAAACAAAAATAGCCCACAGCTTAAAGCAGACACTGTGTTGTGGGAGACATTATCTTATGCATGCATTCACTTTTAGCTTTAACTAACACATTATCACTTTCCCGTACTGAAAATATGTATGTATGCAAACACACATATATATGCATGTATGCATTTGCTCCTTTTTTTCTCCAGTTTCATGTACGTTCTTCCTGATCCCATAATGGAGTTGGGCTTGTTGCAGATGCACATGTTGTACCTTTCGGTACCTTGAGCATAACCCAATTTGTTGTGGAAAGAGCATTAGCAGATTTTAGAGTAGAGCCCACTTCAACAGTTGCAAGGTTATTGTTTCTCGATTGATTTTTAAAGCCCCACCAGCATTTCATTTCTTCTTACCTGTGTAAATATTGATGTCTGTCACTCCATAATGTTAGTTCTGCTGAATTTAATAGACAAAGATAGATAAACATTTAGAATCATGGACTGTGATTCTGATGATACTAATAAAGACATGCTGGACAATCTCTTTCATCCCACTCACTGTCAACAAAGAAGCTAGATACATTATTAGTCTGATGTGCCCAGCCTTCAGCCAACTGTGAAAAAACAGCGATAAAGATCTTAGAAGCATCTGACTCACTATTATTATGTCAAAAAATCACAGAGAAGAATATTGGCAGCAGAAACTCATTGTCCAGGAAGAAAAGGTCTTTTGTTGTCTTAAATGAAAGCATGATGTTGTACTTAATCTCTGAGACCTTTAAAAAGACATAAAATGGAAATAAGATTAGGAATCCTGGCATACTCCTTAACTGTTTTTCCTTCCAATGTGAAGGAAAAATAATGAGAAAAACATAATACTAATGTTGTCATTTTGTGCAACTGAACACAGTGAGCTTTTTGTATAAATCCCCCATAGTATTGTGCTATAAGACACGCCTAAATGGTGGTTGTTATGTAGAAGAAGTGCTTTAGGTTTTTTCCCTTGTATTACAAGAACAATAAAAACAAAAATGTAAGGATTGTGGCATTTAAACATTAACATGTTTATGTCTTTTTTTCTCACCTATTTTCTGAATCTTACTGTGCTCAGATTCCCAGCTGAGACTCACCCCTCTCCCAATGAAATTTGCTGGCTTTCCAGGAAAATGAGGTCCCAGACTTGTTGTTGTTGTTGTTGTTGTTTCCTTTCTTTTTGGTTTTCACTTATTGTTCTGTGCAGGATATTGCCAAACTCTGCCCACCATAATACCCTTTCTAGTCAATCCGGCAGAGCAGATATAATTTTTTTAAATAATCAAGATGTAATTACATTGTATCACAATTGTCAGTTAATGACAGATATCGTCATGCCCTGTAATTACAGTTAAACCACAGAAGGACTGATTATGTTACTTCAATAGTTATGGGGTTGCTTTGCTGTATGGTAGAGGAGGAAGATCACAGTGCTCCTGCCACTGTTCCCATGCTGTGTTGTGAATATTGCCAAGAAGCAAAAGGAAGGTTTCTTTCTATCATACCCCTGCTACAGCCCTGCAGCTTGCAGCACTCCTTTTTTAAAGGAACTGACGAACAATTATTTCAGTTCCTTTTTTGGAAATTGCCATTTGCATAGCTCTTTGAACTGTAACCATAACTCATTCGAACACTTTTTCTTCCCAAAGTTGCCAAGCTCTGCTACAGATGCCCTCCATGGGCTTCTTACTCTACATGGGTTCAACTCCTTTTTGATGTCGCTATTGGTCAATTGCTTGCCTTCTCTTTCTGAGCTTCATCCATACTATCGTTCAGAAAGAAAGAAATGGAAATGGCTGCTCCTTCTTACTCTTGTCACTGCCTTATGCTTGCAAAGGACAAATGAACAGACAGCAAGAGCAATGTGGAGAGGAAGGGCTGGGAAACACCAGGGGTCAACAGTGAGTTACCTTACAGGTGCAGACCTCAACAGGTACCTCGTGGTGCTGACCCCTGACACCAACCCTGTGTGCTCCATTCTTGAACTGACTCCACAGTCAATCAGTTTCAACAGATGCCCTAATTTCAAGTATTACAAATCAAATTCATGAATCATGGACCAGAAATGACATTTTTAACTTGCAATTTTATTTTCAATCAGTTTTTAAACTGATTCCTAATTCCCTCAACACTCACATGTTCTTTTCCACTCACCTTTACTGTGAGAAATTGCAGCCAAGCTATGGAGGATGCCAAGTCATTTCTTCCCTTACTTTCAATGACTGTCCAATTGCTTACATTGACCTTGATCCACAGTTCTTCTGGCCTGCATTCCCCTTGTTTGGAGAAAGGACAAGATGTCAAGTGATTCTCAGCACTGAAAATTGCATTGTTGGCAATAGCAAATATATCAAATCACTGGAACAATTTTTCTTCCCAAATGAAAACTATTTATTTTCTGTATTTGTTACTTGTAAAATACTCCACTAGAAAGATAAACACTGACCAAAAAAACCCCCTGTAACAGTTCTATAGCTGAGCATCCACAAACGCATTGCTTGCACCCAAAACAGTAATCTTAAACAGTTATGATTTATTGCCACCATAATAGTTTTAACCTATTCCATCTTCAAGGTTTCATTGAACAGCAGTGGTGGGTTCTACGTTACCCAACCTGGTACAAAGTATTACAGTTCCGTCTTTCAAAGCTCCCTGTGTAAATCGTAGCTGGACCATGTAAGTGATTTGTAAAGCCTTGAAATTCCAAGTTCCATTACTACGTAAAATTTAATGGCAAATGAATTGCGTTGATAATATGCACTACAATAAAACGGTTGGTAATCTTTTAATACAAAAGAATTAAGAGTCCCAGGGGGAAACATGTTCAGCTACATATTTGTCAAAAGTAGCTTATCAGAATTGAAGATTAAAGCTACAATCCCTCTGGTACGGCTTATGCGGTAAAAATCCTATTTTTTGCTGTATAAATCATGCTTTCTGGTCAAATATTATGCATTAAAGGAAGTAGCCACAGAGAAACAGAGTCCTGAAATCTATCATTCCTTCCTCTCTCTCTCTCTCCTTTGTCTATGTAATTCTTTCCAAATATCTAATACTTTTTTCTGTAAGATTCACTATTTCTGTAATGTTCAAACATTTTACATATATATGTATTTGTTGGCTGGATAGCTCAGTGAATTAGGTGTCAGGTTGCAGAGTCAGGGGTTGGGAGTTTGATTCCCCACTGTGCCTCCTAGGGAAGAACCAGCCTGTATAGCCTTGGGCAAGCTGCACAGTCCCAGGGCACCCCTAGAAGAAGGGAATGGTAAACCAGTTTTGAGTACACTCTACCTAGAAAACGCTGAAAAGGGTCACCGTAAGTCAGAATTGACTTGATGGCACATGATTATTATTATGTAAGGAGGATGCTTCTGTTGTCCTGAGCAGGCCTCATCATCCCTGCAGCCTCTTGGAGGACTACTCTGAGACCCCAGTGGAAGGGCAGCCCAAGGATGTGGAGGGCAGCATAGGAGTTACAGGTGGAAGTGAGCAGGAGAAAGAACTGTGCCCACGGGGGGGGGGCACAGGGGGAACTAGGTGGCAGGAAATGGGGATAAAGGAGGGAGAGGATGAGAGGGAACTCACCAGAGTTTGGATCAGAAGAGTGGTTAGAGGCGGGGGAGGAGCCATCCCTTGGGGAGAACCAGCCCTTGTTTCTTCAGAACCCTTGGACAGGGAATGCGTTAGCATTGCCACAGGGATGGGCTATAGACACTTCCCTTCTCCTCTCCAGGAATATCATGATGGTGACCAGACTGTCCTGTGGAGCCTTTTCCAGGAAAGTCCATGCAACTGAAAAGAGCTGTTGGATGCTTTGGTGGCTGCACCAGTCCAGCTGGCCTGGAAGTGGGAGGAGCAGCTGCAACCAGAGGACCTGCATTGGCCAGGAAGTAAACAGCCTCAGCTGCAGACCGGGGGCATGGGGGGGGGAGTGCTAATGCAAGAATCTGAGTCTTCACAGAGTCTGAGGGGAATAAGTCTTAGGACTTATGGACTGAGAATGTCCTCCACCTCCGTGCTCCAATAAAGACTAGTTGATACCTATGTGAGCTTGTAAAGTCCCTGGAGCCTATGGTTAAAAAGACTCTTCCCACCATCCCAGCTCTTGGCAGGGGCAGCGAGAAGCACCATATATCTCTTGGCACTACAATTCATTATGAAATGTTCATGTATTAATTAACAAACCAGGTCATCTTTATCTCTATTCCGTTGCTACTTCCTGAATTTGGGGGAACATATTTAGAGAAGAGCATTAGCCCCACCTACCTCTATCATCCCCTTTTCCAAATGTCTGAAAAGGAGAAGGAAGTTGCTGACATATAGGTTCTCCATAAGCTGCCATTTTCCAGGTTTCTTGCCTGGATGTAGAAACTACCCATAAGCAGGACCTTATCTTCTTCAGACACATCACTTCACATGTCCAGTGAGGAAAGTGACAATAGAAAGAAGAGGCATCTTCTAGGTATTGTTATCAAAGCATGCTGGTGAGAAATAGGTAAAAATCTATTGGGTTTTTATCTCATACTTTGTACAAATGCCTTTCTATCTTAATGGAGATAAAAACTCAAAACATTATTTCTTGTTATTAGTTATTCTTTATTGGTTTTCAGCTTTTAATATTGTGTTATTAATGATGTGAGCCACCTTGGGTTCTTTTCAAGAGAAAGGTGGGGTAAAAAAATGTAAATGAACAAATAAATAATAGTCCCTTTTTGGAATCTGTTACTCAGCTGTACCCAAAATGATCAATGGGGAGAAGGATTTAGCCCCAGTGACAAAGCATAATTTTTGCCAGTACGAGGCCTCAGGTACAATCCCTGTAATCTCCTGTTAAAAGGAGCACAACTAGAACATTGAGACAACACTTTCCAGCTGCTACTGGCTGGAACTGACAATGATAGGCTACGTGGAAAAAAGATGTCCTCTGATAAATGGCAGCTTCCTGCTGTCCAGTAACAATCCTGCTACCCAAACCTGTGTTTCTCCTTCGCAATACTCTTTATTTTCCCCCTCACATCTAGGTCTTCTCTGATTATAAACCACACCTGGGATGACCTGTGGTCCATGCAAGGGGCAGCACCTCAGAGGTGCCACCCATTTTGGAATGCAAGCCACTGGTAGCCATAGCTCTCCTTGACACTAATTGGTAGTGTTGTGACTGCTCCCTACCCTTCCATTTTCACAGTCCTAATTCTCACCTGACAGTGGACATCTTCTAAGGCCATACAAAATCCTCCATGAGAAGAGCAACCAAAATTTTAGTGTCAACCAAATTATCCACTACTCTGATTGTCCAATCAAAAATGTTTTTCACATACCTTCAACTGAAATGGCAAGAGAGAGAGAAATACAAATGCAAGCAAATGCAGTGGCTCAACATTCTGGAAAGTGTAAGAAAAATCTCATTAGAGCAACCTGCTCTTTTATACTGTAAGAACTAGAACATCAAGTGAGGTAGTTTAAAACCCAGAAATATCCTCCCTAATCTTGAAGGCATGTTTATGGCTGGAATGAAATTCATTAAACTCCCCACATTTCTCTGCAGGAAATATGTTCAAATACTTTCTGGCAATTCTACCTATTTTGGATAGACACTGTTCTAACTTTGTGAAGGTAAACACCACATTGGAAAACTTGCTGTTTCTTCTCATCTCTGTGAAGTGAAAACCTGTTACTTATTTGATTAGCTCCTGTTCAGTGAGCTGGACCCAGTGTTCAAAGAAATACATTTCTGAAAACGGCACAGCAGCTTGAGTCCACTATAAAATATGCCCACGTCGCTGAAACATTGGAATGACTGCACACTTAAATTTATTAGAATGGCTGCAATATCTCGGGTTCTTCCGGCATCTTGTTATCCAGGTAAATTGTGACATCTCAAGCTTGGATCCTAAAACAGGTGTGTAAGGAAGTTCACAGAACAAAGGTACCCATCTCCTCTCCCCCCACTTGTAGCTATCCCACACACACACACACACACAAAGCCTATACCTGAAGAATGTGAGCTAGGATACAAGGGCGTCTTAAGAAAACTGGGGAAACTGCCTCAAATGAGGCAGTGGCCTACAACTGTTTCCTGCATCCTATCCTAGGTTGTTTTGGAGGGTCTGGGTGGCTGTCTTGTGCAGGAAGGGAGAGGATTACAAACTAGGAATCAACATGTTTAGACATTCATGCCTAAAAACTTGTAGTTGGAATCACTGCTTAGACAGATCCCAAATTATGAATAGGAGTAGGGCTTTTTGTTGTTGTTATTTTGTTTGTGTTGGGTTTTTTTTTTTTTGCATTTTCCTCATCAGTGTCTTCAACGGTAGGTCTTAAATTTTTGCCTTTTAGTGGTCCACAACCAGACTTGTATGTGCCACAAATAAGCACACAGCATCATTCCAAACTTCTACTGGGTAAAATAATGATAAACTCATTACAACAGTAGAAGGATAGGAATAATACTGAACCCATTACTAACCTTTCCTATCAGCCTCCTCAAGTTCCAATTACAGTTCTGTGAGGCTTTGATGATTGTCAGCCTTTTTCCTGATAGTTGCTATAAAGATTTTACCACTCTATATTTTCTGGGTCTGATGCACGCTTAAGCAAGCAGCCCATGATGTACAATTAAAGATCCAAAATGAGAGTGTGCAGCATTTTAGCAAATGTAAGAATTTTGGAACTGTTTTGAATGGACAGCAGGAGCACAGCTGAACAATAACAGTGGGAATAGAGATGGCCCAGATCAGTTTCTTTATGATGAATATCATAATACTTAACAAAACCTGAAATAGGCTTTGCGAAAGCACATTGTACAGTGGCAATGTATCCTCAGTTCCATTGCATTGCATGAAATCGTGGATTTGAACACAGGCTACTAGAAAAATATGTCACTATTTGAAATGTGGATTTATTGGAAGATGTCAAAAATTTCTTCACTTAAGAATATGATTGACAAAGAACTATTCAGATGAATGAACAAAGATCAACAAAATGTAAGACATATGAAATGCCAAAAGAAAAAAGAAAAGGTAAAAATCAATGGGAAAGGAAGTCCAGGAAGGAGAACTTATTGGCTGAAGACCCTTGGAGATTGGTTTGGATGCACCATAACTTGATTGCTTAGAGGTGCTTTTATTCCCAGTCAATATAATCATGGTGGCATATAATTCCCAGCATGGCCAGAAGAAGACAAAGAAACAGACTGTAAAGTATGCCACTGAAGAGTTACAGCTACATATAAACATAGCTGAGCCAGAGGGAATAACCAGATTCACCTCACAGATGTTCCAGACATATCCACTCTTTTCCTGGATTCTTTAAACATTTTCTTTAAGAATAATTATTTTTCTACTTGAAAGTGTGCAGAGAAATGTAATTGATTTAAATATAGAAAGGAAAGGGAAAATGTACAAGGATTTTCTACCTGTACAACCACAGAAGTCCAATTAGAATTGATTGTAATAAAAAATGATACCCCACTAATATTTGCCTCTCTGGAGTGGTTTAAATTTTAAGCAAACCTTAATTATGTAAGATGCTGCTTAGTATCTTATATAATTTAAAGTTTACACGTAAGGTACCTTTTTGTCTCTTATATTATTTAAAGTTTAAATAATTTATCTAAATTGTATTAAAGTTTACATAATACAAGACACTAAAGAGTATCTTATATAGTTAGGCATTGAGGCACCATGGTTCCTCATAGCCACATGTCAAACATGCACCCTGCCAGTGATTCCTGGGAGAAGGAGTATTGTGGGGAGATAGTCTGCACCATCTGGAAGAACCTAGGCTCTTAAAAGGAGCACCTCAGTCAGATCTCAGGCTGTTGCAGGATAGCAAGCATTAAATTGGAGCCAGGCAATTCAAGGGTCCTACCTGCATTTAAACTCATCTGGATAATAGCCATGGGTCACTTACTCCATTGAGGTTAATTTGACCAGGGAGCACCATTTCACCCCCATCTCTTCATTTCCTCAGAGTTTGTCAGGGGCAGGAATGGTGCATTTTGAGATGCAGCAGCTTTTCCATATATGTTGCATGAAGAAATTGAAAAGCTGGGTGGCATGGAACATAGAAGCGTCAGTACTTCTTTGTGAGTGCCTGGGAAGCTGGCCTAGAAGGCAGAGGTCAGTACCATTTATGAACAAGAAGACAATTCACACCTTCAGTTGACCTCCTGTTAATGAACTGCCGCTTCCACGCTTATCAGAGGGGATCAAAAGCCAGTTCACTTCCTTCGAGGGAGCCATGCAAATTTAAGCTGTTGGAAAGGAAGAGGAGAAGAAGACGCTTTTGTTTTTGATAAACATGAAAGAACATTAAGATGTTGATTAATGAGATGTCGATTACACATTTATTGTGTAAAATGGTTTAGGAAAACTAGTTAAACAGCCTAACCTATATCTCAGGAAAAGGTGCACTGTTCACCTGCTGTCTCTCAATGCCTAGAAGGGGCTCAGTCTGACTCAGAAGGAGGGAACTGTGTCCATTTGCCATCCTATGATGCTGTGCTGGGAAAAGATGTACTCTGTGCATGTCCCAGAACTATGCTACTACTCTGCTAAGGTATGAGTATCAGGTAATCTTCCTTAGCATGTTTCCCTTAGTATTCTTTGTATCTTTCTGCAGGTGTCTATTGCAGTTTTTTGGTAACATTTTAAAACTTTTGTCCTTTTAACCATTTTTCCCTTTGTTAATAAAATACAAATATCCTTTCAAGCAGCTGTCTAAATTTTTGGCTGAGAGGGTTTGTTGTACTAAAACTCGGTTTTGCCTTGACCAAGCTAGTGGGACATTGGTGTTTGTGTGGGTGTGATGGCAGCTCTTCCCTTGAAAGGAAGGCACCATGCTCTCCATGCCTAGTCATGTAGATATTGTTTTGCATTCCCTGCAGATGCTGCTAGACTGAGTAAACTGGAGTAAATTGGAGTTTTGGGAGTAATATGGTCTCCATCAGGCTCCACAGTGATCATCATCACTGACTCTTAACTAAGTTCACCCACATCAGGAGAAACAAGAGGAGTACAGCGGAGTGGCTATAGCTTTGATTGTGATAACATCACATGTTGAAATCTGGAATTTGATCTTTTAAAAATGACCTAGATGTCTGGATTCAGTTTTGATTGCTGTTGCCCATCTTGCTACTGCTGAAATACAAAGACTATTCTTCTCTGGAAGAACATACATAGACTCACAACCTGCTCATAATATTTGTAACTCTGTCTATCCATCAATCATCACCTGTCATCTATCTTTGATCTATTTCTTGCCCCTTTCTCCAAGGACTTGAAGGTAGCATACAAGGGAACCATTCCCCATGGGGAACATTCCCCATTTCATCCCCACTATCATTGTGTGGTAACTTCAAATGTTATGTTACATTACAGAGCTTTAATGCTCAGACTCATTTCCATTCATTAAGTTTAGTTCTTCAATTTCAGCCCCATGGTCAAGTGCAGCTCCTTAATAGGTTTGGTATTATCTTACCTGACAATGTTATATGTTGTTTATGCATTACATCACACTTAGAGGTGTTGTAAGAGACAAAGGCCTAAAAAACATAATAAATAAGAATAAATACTTAGGTAGTTCTGGAAATAGGTGGCTATTAAAGCAAGGAGTATTGGTTAAATCCAGTATTAGTTTGAAATGGAATATACCAATTGAAATCATTGTGAATTGTTACTAACAAGTACCACTCATTTCAATCAGTCTAGTTGGAATTAACATTAGATTCTGCTCTGTGAAGTGGTTTGGCATGGGTTGTAATGGACCCTGAGTATGACATCTGAATGACACTTAAGGGGAAAGAAAAAATATCCTCCACCAACAACTAGAAGTAAAAGTATAAAGCAGATCACTCAAAGTTGAAAACAACTCAATAGTCATTGGGCACAAAACCGTTGAACCCGTTGCCTACAGAGCTATGTCAGACTAAAAAGTTTGTCCTTTGTTAGAGGCAGTAAAGTATCTTATGTACACCTTGTGTGTAATTTTTATGGGCTGCCCTGAGAATTCTGGAACTGAAAAGATACAATAAATTTTCTAAATAATAATAAATATTATGAACCAACCCACAAAAAAATTGGAAACAAATAGTATAATAAAAATTTCTACCGTGAGAAATTTCAACAATTGCAGTTTGATACAAAAGTCAAAAGAGGAAAAATGTTGGAAAAATTCTCACAAGAGAAGTTTAGGATTTGGGAGCTTTAGTTATTAGTCAACTGAGAATTGTGTGTTCATTTATTTTCCGTCTTTCAGTGGACAATCATCTCTGTGACAGCTGGGAGTCCATTTTGCCTGCCCTTGCCTTCCGCATTCCAGTTGAAGCCAAGCAGACTATTTCATAAAGTAAAGCCTTTGGCAGGGCTTTTTCAGATCAGGAAGGGTGGCCAACCACAGAAACTGCAGAGTGATCAAGAGAGGGGTAATACAAAGGAAAAACAAGACCAGCATCCTCAGCCACCTTGCAGTATTAAAGCAAGCTCATAAAACCTAGGAAAAAGACATATTAAGAGTCCTTGAGAGCGAGGCACAAAAATTGACATGTCTTTCATGGGAAATTGGATGACAAATTATGCACAATGCTAGCTTCAGCTTGTTCCTGAAACTGGTCATAACACTGCTCGCCCTCCTATCTGCTACAAGGCTGACAGATGCCTCGTTAGAAGACAAAAATGTATCCACGGTGACTCCTCCAAATGTAACATGCTTGGGAAAAACACTGAACTCTGAAGAATTAGTCCAAATTTCTCAGAAGGTATTGTTCACATTAATGTTCTGAGATTTCTTCCTTTCAGACTGTCCTAAAAATGGAAGGCAGATTTGAATAATTATTTCCCAAATTTTATTTTGGGGGTGTTTACCTCACCAACACTAATTATTAAAGAGACGATGACAGATAACATCATTACAATTTTACTGTAATGAGCAATGTTTTCCTGCCATTCCTGAAACATTGCCCTCCCAACCCCGGAATAAAGACACGAGACAACGATATGGATTAAAATTGGGCCACTTTATTAAATTTCTGCCAAATGCAAGAATTGAGAAAAAAGAGGGGGGGCCTGCAGTAGTGCGGAAACAGGTAAAAGGCGGGGGTATGCCGATACCCCTATCTACATAAATGGGCGAGTCCCCGGCCCCAAGTTCCAGCGGTGCCAAGACCGCAGGAACCTGAGCAGCCGCTAATCAAACACCCCCCGACCTCAAGCCATCTTTAGCCGATGACCATTGGTCCGGAAGTGGCCCAGCGCATGCGCCCACCACCGGCACTGTAATCGCACGATCCGCAGTACCGGGAGGTTGCATGCGCTGTTGGCTTACCAGATGTTACAGATGGGGACACACCGAGAAAAAACCTGTTATTTCCGCACTACCCGCCAAAGTGACCAAAAATAAACCCAAATGCCAACAAACCCCATTCCAGTGTGGGATAGGCGAAAAATCCCCCCATCCAGCAGCCAATCAGGATGGAGGTCAAAAATTCCTATCCGGCCCCATAAAAGGCGACCAAAAGAATCACACTAGAAAAAGGGGAGGGCGGGTGGGTGCCCGCGAAAAGGAGAGGGCGATGCGAGGGTGGAGAGCCCTTAAATAACCTATGCTCTCCACCCTCGCAGAACATCGCGATATTTAACATATGGTCTCGGTGCCTTCCGGGGTGTAGGGCAAAGAGCGCTTGCGCCCTCAAAAGTCCCTAGGGACTATCCGGCGATCGCTGCATTGCCCTCCCAACCCCGGAATAAAGACACGAGACAACGATATGGATTAAAATTGGGCCACTTTATTAAATTTCTGCCAAATGCAAGAATTGAGAAAAAAGAGGGGGGGCCTGCAGTAGTGCGGAAACAGGTAAAAGGCGGGGGTATGCCGATACCCCTATCTACATAAATGGGCGAGTCCCCGGCCCCAAGTTCCAGCGGTGCCAAGACCGCAGGAACCTGAGCAGCCGCTAATCAAACACCCCCCGACCTCAAGCCATCTTTAGCCGATGACCATTGGTCCGGAAGTGGCCCAGCGCATGCGCCCACCACCGGCACTGTAATCGCACGATCCGCAGTACCGGGAGGTTGCATGCGCTGTTGGCTTACCAGATGTTACAGATGGGGACACACCGAGAAAAAACCTGTTATTTCCGCACTACCCGCCACAGCATAGGGACTAGTTAGGCTAAGTCCCATGCCCGCCACAGAGCCGCTCGAGCTCGACAAGCAGGCCCCCTTTGATGTCTTCTAAAAATATGTCCAGGCCCATGTCAGACAAGTGAACCCCGTCCACCCTGAAAAACTCAGGTTTTCCAACTTGGATCCTAGGATGTCCGATGACCGATCCAAGGCCGTTGCAGACAAATCTGCAAATTTCTTTATTAACGCCCCGCCGGGCCTTGTTAACCGCAAAAGTCCTCACACAGCCTCGCCAGGCTAACCGAGGAACAATATTTGACCATACGATCCTCATCAAAGGATACCTGGCATTCAACCAACTAAGGTCACGACGAATGTCCAGGATCAAGGCCTTACCTGTACTCCTAGGCAAATCATTGCCTCCAAGGTGCACGACCAGTACATCCGGTGGGAACTGACCAAAGTCCGCCATCCTGCAGAACTGGGACCACTGCATACCTCTTAGCCCCTTCCAACTAATGACTGCCTGGGTTCCAAGCCCCAGATCAGTCCCCCATGAAGATGCAGAGGCATGCCGTTCTGCCCAGTAGACGTAACTATGGCCGATGATCGTTATCTGCCATCTCCTTCCCGACCCAGGGGGACCTGGTAAGACAAGAACAGGCCCCTACCTATGCGTCAGGAAGTGTCCTGATGTACTTTTTGTAACTGGCAGAAGACCAACGGCCTAACTGTTTAATATCATCAGGGCTATAACCCAAGGCCGCTGCAGTGGACGCTGCCCCTATCCGAAATGAATGGGTGCCAAATTTTAGACCGTCTACGCCTACTTTATTAAGGGCCAAATCCGTCAACCTCCAAAATGGGTACCGTGTCAAAGGTGACCCATCCACGTGCTGAAAAAAGTAACCTACCTCCTGCCCCCGCTTGGCAATGTATGCCTTAACCGCCCGAACCGGGCATATACCTGCCAAGCTACATAATCCCAAAACTAATTGTCTCCCTTTACCTGTTTGGTCGGTCTTGGATCGCCTTATAAAGATCCCTACTTTGTCATTCATAACTCTAACATCCTGCCACTGCAAGGCAGTCCTTGATGTATCTGCCTTTCCTCCAGCCACAAGCTCGCTAATCCTAAGTGCCGCGAAAAAGGCAGTCAAAGAAGCTGCCTTGAACAATGCCTCCTCGTATTCATCCCTGCACAGTTCAGACCAAAGGCCACCTAATTGTTCAAGGATTGATGGTGAGATGGGGACTCGTGAGTCCCCTACTCTACCCCTTTCCTTGGACCAGCCCTCCAACATTTTCTTAATCCTAAAATCCTTCGAAAAGTCCTTAAGGCCATTTACCTTTGAGTAAAAGGCCAAGGCTGATAACCTACCTTGTATGGTACCAGGAGCCAACCCTTTCCTGTAGAGGCTCACCATAAATTGCTGAATGTGCTCCGTCGGGGCTGGCCACACCATCTCTAACCCAATTGAACTTCTAAAGTCCTCAAATTCTATACTTACGGCCTGGTAACCCTTCCTCGTCCTGGGGGCCAAGGCCAAGCCTATAGCTCGAGACGCGTCCTCCCGCCAATCTGCCAGACCTCCGGAGGAAGAACTTCCGGCAACTCCCTGGCTTCTGGCGCTAATTCCCTGAACAGCTCCATCTGTTGACGCGATAGAGCATCTGCTATTCTGTTGTCTATACCCGGGACGTGGCGGGCATGTATTAGTATATTAAACTGTAGTGCCCGCAACGTGAAGGCTCGGACCAAGTGCATTACTCGATCCGAGCGCGATGTAAGGTTGTTTACAATATGCACGACTGCCTGATTGTCACACCAGAATCGAACAACTGAGTTCGACCATTCTTCGGCCCAGATCCATAGAGCACCGACGATTGGAAAAAATTCCAAAAACGTCAGGTCTCTAGTGGTGCCGTCCTGGTGCCAAGCCTCGGGCCAAGAACCATAGCACCACCTGCCCCTAAAATAGATGCCGAAACCAAGGGACCCGGCCGCATCTGAATGTACCTGAAACTCAGCTTGCAGCCCCCTGTCAACCCTCCAAAAGGAGATTCCATTGAAACTCTGGAGGAAGTGACTCCAAACCCTAAGGTCTTCTTTTATACCCTGAGTCAATCTTGTCCTATGAGTGGGTCTCAGAAGCCCCTTCATGGCCGCGCATAAGCGTCTAAGAAACGCTCGACCCGGCGCCACTACCCTGCAGGCAAAATTTAAATGACCCACAATTTCCTGCAACTCCTTGAGGGTAGCTTTTTTCTTAAGCCGCAAAACCTCAATTCTGGACCGTAGATCCTGCAATTTAGTCTGAGGCAGACGTGACGTCTGCTGGATAGTATCTAATTCTATCCCTAAAAATGTCAGGGCCGTAGACGGCCCTTCCGTTTTCTCTTCCGCTAAGGGCAGTCCAAGCACTACAGCCAGCTCTTGGAACGCAGTAAGCATGCTCCTGCATTCCCCCGAGTTCCTTTTCCCACAGAAAAGGAAATCATCGAGGTAATGGGCCGTAGCCTTGCTACGCACTCTCTGCCTAATCTTCCACTCAATAAAAGTACTAAAAGTCTCAAAAGCAGCGCATGAGACTGAGCAGCCCATGGGTAGAGCCCTGTCGATGTAAAACAAACCCCTAAACTGAAAGCCTAGTAGATTAAAATCAAGGGGGTGAACTGGCAAAATCCTAAATGCTGATTTAATATCACATTTTGCCAGCTCCGCCCCCACCCCACATTTTTTAACCATGTTCACAGCCTCATCAAATGATGTGTATCGCACAGAACATAAGTCAGCAGGGATGGCATCATTAACTGATGCCCCTTGAGGGAAGGACAGGTGATGAATCAAGCGAAATTCACCTGGTGCCTTTTTTGGAACTATGCCCAGAGGAGAGACCCGTAAGTTCTCTATGGGTGGGGATGTGAAAGGGCCCAGGACCCTACCCTCATTCACTTCTTTATCGATTTTCTTTTGCACTATGTCCTCCATTCCAATAACAGAACGGAGGTTGCGTGCCTTAAACGCCTTACGTTCCCCCATGGCTGGGATTCTAAATCCAGATTAAAAGCCATTCAGTAAATAACTGGCCTTTTCCCTATATGGATAAGACTGTAACCATTCCTCTAGAATCTTAATTTTAATTGGGCTGGGCCCCTTTTCCAGGGTTACCCCCGCCACTATTGGGTTTCTTGGGCCCCCCAGTGCCCCTGTCATGCCACATGCCTCCTGCTTTGAAGCAATGCATGCTGGGGTGTTGCCCTCCGCAACTAAGGCACTCGTGCCGAAACTTGCACGGCTTTTTTGTACAATTCCCCCTTGTGTTGTACTGGAAGCAAAACAGGCGAGGTTGAACCGCCTGCCCCGCACCAAGGCGGGGAGTTTGCATCGTAGCCACCTTTTTATTCAAGTGTCCACTATCGAACCTATCTCCCGCATGTGGTCTGGCAGGCGTCATGTGCTGGAGCCACAGCCCAGGTTGAGGCTCGTCCCACCTCAAGTTAGGCTGAATAGCGCTCCTCATCCGGAATGCCTGGTCGTACATCAGCCATGCCTGGCCGGCAAAGTCGGTATAAGCCCTATAAATTATGTCTATGTACTGGAAGAGGGCTTGGGCCCTCCAAGGCTGAACCTTCACAATTACGCCTGCATATATAAGGAAGCCCGGGAGCCAATTGGCCCAGGTCCGCTCAGGTTTCTTTCTCCTGCGTTTTTCCTTTTCCGTTTCATCATCCTTGTCTATATCCTTCTTGTCGATCTCTCTGTTAAGAAGGTCAAACACGTCCAGGTATTCGCCTCTCCATATTTTTTCCTTCGTAGCGGGGGTCAGATGATCCCCCAAAGGCATCGAGTAATCCCCATACGGCAGCGCCATTAAAGGCACTGAGTTGTATCCTGTGTTTGGCACAGCAGGGTACGGCCAGGCTCCTACCAAATGTGGTTGCTCAGGCTGGGCCTGCGTGAACTGATTACCAAGGGGCAGGCCCCAGCCAGTCCACTGTGGGTTAGCATAAGAAAAGGTCAAATTGGGTGGCCCTATGTTACCTGCCGTGTAGGGTGTGTATGCAGGGTAATTACCAGGTAAGCCAGCGGCCCAAGGCCAGGCGGCTGCATAAGCCTGGGTGTCAGGTGCAATTGCCGACTCACCCACTGAAGTAGAGGCTCGAGCTGGCTCCTCCAACTGTTGTGAGGTCGAAGGACAGGCTTCCTCCTCTCCCTGGTTCCCCTCCGGAGAAAGGAAGGAAGATTCCGATGTCCCAGGTGTAGACGACCTCCTTTTCCCGGAATTACGCCTCCTCGAAGTGATGGCCAAATCTCCTTCAGCCGGTTCCACGCCCTGTTGAGTCTCAAGAGCGAGACATCTCTCCATTAACTCCTGTGCAACAGATCTCAGCCTAGCTTTTCTCAGGCTCTTGGCCTCCCTGGCTGACCTACGAGGTTGCACTCCTGTTTGCTGTACAGCCTGCACACCCAACCTGCGTGCTTCAAGAACGGACAATTTTTTCTGCAGTTCTTCCCAAACTGGCCATGATTCCTCATCCGAAGAAGATGAAGGAGGCGACAGCTGGGGCGCCTGTCTCTTAGGTGCAGGCTTCTTTCCTTTGTTTCCACGCCCCTTTTTTGAGGCCATTATAATGCTCAGTTATGTACCCTTAAGAGCGCAAGCCAACTTCAAACAGACCTCCCCAGAGGACAAGTTCCAAGCCCTTAGTCCTTATATTTTATATTATTAATATTAAAAGTATATATCAATATCACTCTTCAATCCTTACTATTATTATAATTGCTATTTAAACTTTTTTTTTTAAATTATCTATTTAAAATATATATATATTTCTATACAAATAAATATTTATTTATTTATTTATTTTAATTTTTATTTTTAAATTTTTTTTTTTTAACTATCAAGTAATCGTCAAGGCTTAATTAAATAAAAACAGATAATTCAATCAACACTATAATGCAATCTCAATTTCACGTCTATAATACCCTTAATTAACAGTACCCCCAAGTAAAGTAAATAATTATTAATTTATCAAAACCAATCAACTTGTCTCCCCAACATTCAAACTTCTAAGAACTCCCAATAACCAAAAGCTAGTGATCTATTTACCAATTAACTCTAAACTGAACAATATAAAATTATAATAATAATAATAATAATAATAATAATAATAATAATAATAATAATAATAATAATAATAATAATAATAATAAAACAACTGCAATAAGGACCCAAAATGGCGGACGCGAGCCACGAGGCAAAACAAAATGGCCGCCCGGCTAAACTGATAGCCCTTAACGTACCAAAAACCCCAGTAAATCAAAATTACAAGCCCCAATACGCGAAATCCTAAACGATTGCCTAAATATTATACAGCCTGTAAATAAGGAACCACTATTCAAAATCAAAATAAACGCCCGCGCCGCCGCGCCGACGCTGCTCCTTTAATCTGCCCCCAAAACCAAGCAATACCAAACAAATATTATAATTAAACTAGAATTGCAAGTGAAATTAAACAAGAAAGAACTCAGTCCTGGGTGGAGCAGATGCCACCACCCCGTCCTCCGTTGAACAGCGCAGCAAAAAAGATCGGGCCGATAACAGCCAGCCAAAGCAGCCAGATAAATATCTCCTCCCGGATCAGCTGCCCGCGAAAAGGAGAGGGCGATGCGAGGGTGGAGAGCCCTTAAATAACCTATGCTCTCCACCCTCGCAGAACATCGCGATATTTAACATATGGTCTCGGTGCCTTCCGGGGTGTAGGGCAAAGAGCGCTTGCGCCCTCAAAAGTCCCTAGGGACTATCCGGCGATCGCTGCATTGCTTTTTGAGGCCACTTGGCAAAATTTTAATGTGTGTGTGTGTGTGTCTCTCTCTCTTTTTTTCCATTTTAAATTGTAGTGCTAATAAGAACAATGCTTCCTGGGAGGGGAACTGAATATCTCCACGGATCTTAAAGGTCGTTGCCAAGTCAACAGCTTGTGCCCGAATACGTTCTCTGTTCTGGGGCCATGTATAAATTTATAAATATTTGCCATGTAGTCCTTCTCTTACGTCTGAGGAAGTGGACATATCCATGAATGTTCACATTGAAATATAACAGTTAGTCTTTAAGGTGCCATGATGTTTTTGTCTTCTCTATTTTTTATTTTTCTTTTCTTTTTGCCTGATGTGCTAATAATAAGTAACCTCTCTAAAAATAAGAAGTAATATACTATAGATTTCTTACTCAGAATAACATCCTGTGCTTTGTCATGTGCACTCTGAAATCAGATTTATGGAGGACCCTAATGAGAATCATAACTATAGCATTTTAACTTGGCATTTTGTAGTTTTCTCAATGGTGTACAATAGATATGCTCAGAATGTGTTGTGATAATTTCATTCAGTTGATACTGATTTTTTTTTTTACAACATGCTGTTTTTTTTCTGTTATATGACATGCAAAAAGCTCCAAGCAAGAAAGCTATAGTAGAGGCAGGTAAAATGCCACTATAGTTTCAGGGGATTTTCATACATAACATGAAGATGCACATTTAAGGCTCCTTTACACTTATTTTTAGTGTACTGCATGGAAGCTGTTAATGTGTGAGATAATTTGAATGAAAAATGGAAATGGGGGATGCCATATTCTATTCTTCTTTTTTATTTTATTTTCTTTACCTATGGTTTCTGAATGTTTAGATTCGTGTTATTATTTGCTGCCAATTTTCCATAATTTTATTGTATGATATTCTACTGGGCTTTTGTTTAGTTTCTATCCTCTAATAAGAGACCAGAATCCTTTTAGCAAACATAGAATGTAACTGCTTGATGCAGTGCTTCATGAAGGAGGTTTGACCTCTGGTTTGTGGTGGAGATCACCCCATTCTAAGCCACAGTGCTTTCATTTGCAAAAACAGCAAGTTTAGTGTAGGTTTAGGCTGACAAAAGGAATCATTTGAATCAGGAAATATCCCTTGGCTAAATAAAGCAATATTGGCTTGTGTCTTGTCTATGGAACAACCTTTGTTTGAGTAAGTAACTTCTTACTGGAAAATATCATTTTCTCCCTTATTGGCGCCTCTTCTCTTATACTGAATTTACAACATGTTTGTACCATAACAGCCTTCCATGGCATTTGTGTCATAAAAACCTTGAAATTTTCCTGCTGTTTATACGTGAGAGCTAAATCCTTTTGTAAAGGCAAAACATAAACCACTTTATATCTGATTTACTTGGGACATGAATGGAAACCTTTGTGAATGAGAACATTTGTGCAACCTCTCAATTTAATCTTAGAAAAAGATGTTGTTAAGGCAGCGCACTGTCAACTTGCTGCAACTCTCAGTCAAACTTGTGAAATAATTTGATTTAAATGGCATGGAGATGTAGACTCACCTTCAGCTGGTTGGCACAGTGCCAACCAGCCACTGCATGCACCACCACTTGTTCTGCAGCTGCCATTTGCACATGTCTGGGGGGTCATTAGAGGGGACAAAGGGATCTATTAGAGAAGATGATGGAATATACTTCTTGGTCTGGCCCCAGTGGCACCACTGTGTTAAGCACAGTCTGAAAAGGGAAAGTGAAGCATCTGGTATATATGGGAAATAGACAGAAGTCAGTATTTCAAAAGGGACAGATGTGGTATCATAAGCCTTTATATCTTCACAGGGAAATACATCTCACTGCATTTCATGAGGTTCATTTACTGGTGATTGTCCATAGAATTGTTGAGGGCACACAATTATTGTTATTATATTTTGGACTAAGGATAAGAAAATGTGTTACTTTTGCATTTTCCCAAGTTCAAAGGAGTTTTTGTTTTTGTTTTGTTCAACCCTTAAATACTTTCTGTCCCAAATATGAACAGGTCATGTTTGGTACATTCTTCAAAAACAAACAGTTATGAAATTCCCTTCCATTTCCACCAGTCAAATGTAACAGGCTCAACAGCTCCTCCTAGCACGGTGAAGACCATATAAATGTTCCTGACAGAGACCTCTGACATTTAGCCTTAACATAAATGAATACACCTGGATTTATACCTAAGAGATAAGCATTTAAAGGTCTGCTTCTGGATGGTCAAAATTGTCATTTGCATTTTCTCCTCCATTTAATTTGTAAAATCGATGTGCTTTACATCTGGAATATGAAGAAATAACTGAATTTCAATACATTATTATCTAAAGCAGGCTGAAATGAAATTGTTTAATTTCAGTCTGTACTTTGGATGCAGTGAGAAATGCAACTTTTATAGATACATGGTTGCTTGCACTATAAGCTCTAAATTGTCCACAGAAATGGGTAATTAAATTTCTTTGTAGCCCAGGCACTGTTTCTATGAACATATTTAATTGTTTCTGGAAATAAAACTGCAGCATATTAATCCTCAGGTCCTGCTAAAAAGTGGTGTCATGGGTGAATATTAATCTTAACTGTACTTTTGCAAGGGTAAAAAGTTAAGAATGTCCATTTACTAATACCCTAAACTGCGTGGGATATAAGCTTGCATACAGATTTCCAATATGGCCTCTAAATCTTTAGGTACCAATATATTTTGAAAAATAAGTGCTTTGGGTTTCCACCACAGATCTTATTCAGCATAAAATATTGTATGAACTGCACAAGTTGCCGCCAAGTTTTCAGATTTATATACCTTATACAGTAGTAAAATGGACTGAGGATAATAAGTCTAATATAGTTACCTCAGAGAGAGAAAGAAATAGAGCAGAAAGGATTGCCTAGTATTCAGCTTTAAACATTCTGACACTGTGTATAATTTGAAGAATGGCTACCAACAGCCAGCCAGAAATGAGAGGCCAGGCTTATCTTGTCTTCAGCTGACAGGGAAATGGTCTTGAAATGCATGTGTTTAACATACTTATAAGTTGATTTCCTGCACGCTTTAACCACCTTACTGTGGATGAAATAGCACTTAAAACAACAAGGGGGTGGGAAAGTATAACTTGCATGTAATTATATGTGTTGTGTATGGAAAGAAAAGCTGATAATAGAATCCCTTCACTGACTCTTAACTTATGCAGCTCAACTCATAACCCTTAACAAACAGTCATAAAGCCAGACAGAAGAGGAACATCTTCCATCCCAGAGTAGCTGTGTGAACTGCTCATCATATAACCAAAGGTAACATATTTGCAATGATTGTATTTACCAAAGTTTATTTTTGTATGAAAGAGCCCAGGATCCATAGGTTCCTCCCTCCCTCTCCTTCACATGTGAAGCCATGAGGAGGAATTAGAAATTATGCACCTATTTGTACATGTAAGGCCCCTCCACACAAGTGGGGACTCTGATGGAACCAATTTTCCTCTTTCCATGGAGACACTCTCTATGTATACATCACTGAGTTTGCACAATCCTTTCTGAGGCATTCTGAACAAATGGACAGGATGCCAGGGACATCAGTAGCAGAAGGCAGCCCCTGATGCTCTCATGGGTAGGGCAGCCAAAGTTTCTGGTTTCTCCAAACATAGCAGCTTCAAATTATGGTTGATAATTCATACTTGTTCAGGTACACCAATGTTAAAGCTGTAGGAAAATTACAACCCAACATACTTTTCCTTTAACATTTGGCATCAGTGAGCACTATGCCCTCTACCTGTTACTAACTTAGTTTCACACACACACACACACACACACACACCTCAGAATCCTTGAGACTGCTCTTGCATCCTACTGTTTCCTTTGTTAGCCGCCTTTCCTATCTCCTCCAATTTCTGCTCTCCAAAGATAGTCATAAAGATATGCCGCTACATTCTCTGTATAAAAGGAACGAAGGCATACACCGGGAGTAAAAGTGTTTTGTTTTCTTTAGGCAAGAAGTATCCAGAATTATCATTTTCCCTTCTCAAAGAGAGAGGGTGAGTCCAGGCACATCTCCATGTTTTTCTCTACACCAGAAAGGAAATAACCACATTTCTAATTCCTCCAACAGAAACTAACATTTCCCTGACAAACCTACCACCAGCAATAGAGATGAGAACTTCACTTGTGGACACTTCATCACCAACAGAACTCTGTGCTAGTCTACTCACAGAGTACTCCACATTCCCAACATACCACAGCCTAAATTTGGATTTCTCTTTCAGACAATATTAGGAAGAACCCTGCTGGCTCAGACCAAAGGTCTATCTAGCCTAGTAATCTGTTGCCGCAGTGGTCAACTGAATGTGCATTTTTGAGATGTTCTATTTGGGAGATTCATCAACACAGGATTCTAAGGTGGTAGCCTCAACTCTTGAGCAGGATCTGTCCTTCAGGAAAAGTAACAGAAAGACATGAGGGTTAATAATATATGTAGTTATGAGCTATCATCTTTTTATATAAATGTGTCACCTTTCTTGTTTTCCTGCAGAATGCATACAGCATTTTCTGCCTTCAGGGAGAAAACAAAAGAAATCTTGTTGTATTATCTGAGTTCCTTGTCTTCTGCTATTACTTTTGCACTGGCTCATACAGCTGCACAGCCTACCCCCTTTGGGGTGAATTATGAGACTCATAAATGTTCACCAAATCACTTCCTTGATATAATTCTTATTCTTCTCTGCATCCACATACGATTAACTCCAGAAATTAGATCTTTACTTATTTTTCTGAAAGAATACAATGAAAGCTTTTTGTGTCGTGTCCAGGGGGTGGCTTGTGAGCAAGCATGTTAACAGGCTGTTCAACAGCAAAAGGAAGGTCCTCGGGCAAAGGAACAGTTTTGAGATAAATTTAAGTGACTTTTTCTTGTCAGAACCTTCCAAGTTGCCTACCATTCTAACATGGTTTCTTTGTATTTTTTTTTCATGTGCAAAATGTGATCTCATCTGAGTTGTGTCTAACTCTTTTAATGTTTCAAGGGAGGATGGGGTAAGCGGTGATAGTCCATAGCAAAAACAACAAACAATATATACAGGGTAGGCACTGGAAATGAATCTGAAGGTAACAATAGAACTATTGTACTTTTCAAAGAAGTAGCCATGTGTGGAGGTCCCCTGCCTGTCTACTGGAAGGGCCCGTCCATGTTACTTATTCTTTTAATGAATGTTCAGAAGTACTTTCAACTCCACTGAATGTTTAATAAGGAACTATTTACAAAAGGGGCAAGCTCCCAGTGTGTCTTTGGGTCAGTCTTTCTATGCTTTATCACCCTCAGTCTCAATCTGCCTCAGGAGGTTCCAAATAATCCCTAGGCTCTCATAGTCACAGTGTCATAGTGGAATAGCTCATCTCTCAGGTCTCATAGCAGGAAATGAGTGGGTTAACCGTCATCCTCTACGCTCAGCAAGAATCAGTCCATTTCTACTTGTGGCAGAGTCAGAGGTCTTTCAAGTCCTTTGCTATCTTATGTAGCCTTTTAAACTGTCTTTGGTGCCACCACCTGTGCAGTTGCATCTGAGTTGGAGTGCCAATATCAGGTGATGTCTTGCTGAGTGCAAGGGGTGAGGCAGTCTTTTGCTCCGTGATTGGCTCAAATTTCTCCAACATAAACCAGAGCACTCAACTTCTACTTCTATGAGGTCTTCAAAAGCACTTGTGAATTTCACAGACATGGAGAACGAGGGACTGGCTGATATTTCTCTCCATTCTGGAGCATCAGCACAATCCTCTGAATTGTTGTCTTCCTCTTCTTCACTCTTCTCCATCTTGGGCTCTTTCTCTTCTACTTTTACTGCTGCTGCCACATTTACACTTTCACCTGGGCAGGAAACCTCCTGAGTGGGACTTCTGCAGCTCTCTCTAACTGTTCCTGCCTTTTGGATCTGGTTGCCCCAAATGTTTGGCAATGGATACTGGTCTGGGATAATGATCTGGGAAAGGAAGCCGCTTGAAGCCTTCCAGCCTTCCAGGGGACCTTGTAGGGGGCAGAGAAGACAGCCAACTGTGTCTCTGGGCCAAAAATATATGCTCACGCCATGTTAGTCTGCTCAAGCATATCCAGACAATAATAAAAACTGAAAACAAAACCACAGAACATAAAAAATATTGTGGCGCCTTGAAGACTAACTTTCTATTTCAGTGTGAGCTTTCATGAAGAAGTTGGACGTATCCATGAAAGCTCACATTGAAATATAACAGCAAGTCTTAAAAGGACAACAATGTTCTTATTTCAGTTTCTTTCTCGTCTTTTTTTTTGTCTGAACAGAATTATTGACACAAATGATTAACTGTAAGAATCTTCATTGCATAATGTTGCGATTTCCTCTGAAGCCCCTATTCGCCAGGCCTTCCCAAGGATCTCGCTCCTCTTTCTTCCTCGCTGCCACCAGATATTAAGACTTTAATATCAATTGAGTGTGGAGACACGTGGGCTGGTTAAACTTAAATCTTTTATTTAATCAGGGGAGTTAATAATCAATAAATATTCATAGGATAAATCACAGGCCGTCAATCACTTATATATGAATCAGATAGGATATAACTTCAAAACTCTTTGAACATTCTACTTCGATCTATGTTCTTACAGATCTCTAACTCACTCTTCGATCACTTTTAAGTTACACACAGTTTCTCTCCCAGATTCTCTCTCTCAGACTCCATACACCAGACTTTTTATCCTGGTCCCTTCCCCCCTTGCTCCGCCTTTTGTTCACTCATTGGCTCCTGCGTCAATGTTCTGCGGTGACGGGCAGGTGAGGTCAGGGCTGTTCGCTACACATACATATCCTGGTTTCAGTAAATAGTCTCACACTTTATCAATGAAGAGTGAGAGTGTAGGCTGAGCAGCAGGAGTTTCATTTTTAACTACTGGATGAGTTTACAATATTAAAACAGCAGTATGTTTAATTCCTAGAGACAATATCTGGTTCCTATACACAAGATTGTAGGAAAAGTTACATACAGGTGAAGCTGACATAAAGTTGGTAGAAACCAAATTGTCCATTATCAGTTTCTACTGTACCAGTTCTCTTTCACCATTGACTTTTTTTTTGAAAAGTGTGAGTGCTTAATATTTTGGGGACTGGGTAAGTGGATAACTCTGTGAGTTAGGTGTCTGGCTGTAGAACCAGAGGTTGGGAGTTCAATTCCACACTGTGCATCGAAGAAAAGCCAGGCTGTGTGGCTTTGGGCAAGCTGTACCATCCCAGGATGCCTCCAGAAGAAGGAAATAGTAAACCACTTCTATGTAGTCTCTACCTAGAAAACCCTGAAAAGGGCCACTATAGTCTGTTGACTTGATGGCACACAATTATTATTATTAAGTAAAAGCCACAAACAGATATAAGCAGATATGTTGTGATTGTTTGGTGCACAAGAAATGTACTTTGCACACACTCAAATGTATGACAATACGTATAGAGATTAGAGATGGGCATGAATTTAAAAAACGAATCTCCAAATTCATTAAAAAATCACTAATTTGTCAATTCATATTTGCACAAATCAATGCTCCTCAACAAATACGAAACAATTAATTTTTAGTGATTTTTTATTTGGCAATTCATTTGGCAATAACATGCCTCCCCAGACACCAAAATTGCAGGGAGGCCTCCCCTGACTCCTTTACAAGACTTCCAAGTCTGGTGAAGATTGGGTTTTGGAAATCCAAGTTATATATCCACAAAGAGAGGAGGGCCCCAGGAAAGTTCCCCCCAGGCACCTAGAGGCCCCAAAATCACAGAGACGCTTGTATGGACTCTCATCTACAACCCCTCCAAGTTTGGTGAAGATTAGGTTTCCTCAAGCCAGCTGCTAAAGGGCACTTTCCTGGGGGGGACCCAATTTGTGGGTGTATAACTTGGATGCCCAAACCCAATCTTCAACAAACTTGGAGGGACTGTAGAGGAGAGTTGGGAGAAGCTTCCCAGACATTTTGGTGTCTCTAGGTGCCTGGGGGCAACTTTCCTGGGAAGCCCTTCTTGTGAGTGTATAACTTATATGTCCAAAATCCAAACTTCACCATACTTGTAAGGCTTGTAGAAGAGAGTCAGGGGAAGCTTCTCTGTGAATTTGGTGTTTTTAGGTGCTTGGAGGTCATTTTATAAGTTTCTGAAGTCAAAAGCAAATTGACAAATCAATTCATTGATTCTTCAGAAAAAAATTGTAAATTTATAATCTGTGATTTGTTGATCTTGACAAATCATGAACCAAAATGAATCACCATTTTTCTGACTTGTGCCCATCTCTAATAGAGATTTTGATTGCTAATTAACACACCAATACTGTACATAAAGAGGAGACAGACAATGACAATGGGCATAGCTCATTGCTTTCTTCTGAACAAAATCCTCATAGCATGACTTCTTGTAAGCATTTAGAGATAATACCGTTTCCCCGAAAATAAGACCTAACCTGAAAATAAGCCCTAGTATGATTTTTCAGGATGCTCGTAATATAAGCCCTACCCCAAAAATAAGCCCTAGTTAAGTGAAACCCCACCCTCCACCATTGTGCAGCATTGTGCAGCAACCAGAAGACGACATGACTATAAAATAAAACATCCCCTGAAAATAAGCCCTAATGCATTTTTTGGAGCAAAAATTAATATAAGACCCTGTCTTATTTTCGGGGAAACATGGTAATTTAGAATGGAATCTGCACTAATAAAGAAACATATGTCTATTTCCGTGTATCCATCTATCTCTGTCACAGCTCCCAGATGATAAAATCAAGACACCTGACACTTGGCATGCACACTGAAAGAATGATGGAGGGTGCAACTCAGGATTAGTTAGGTTTTTTAAATGGGTTGATTTAGTAAATTTACATTTGTTGGTAAATTCAATCTGCAATACCATCTTCAATCACTGAGCAAAAACTACCAGAGAGGAAGCTGCCATCGGAATGTTGGTTTTCCTTCTAAGTGTCTGGCCCATGCAGAGTTGCCAAGAGACTCATTCCCTTATAGAATTTCTTGGCAGCCACATGGGCCAGAGGCATGGTAGGAACAACAACATTGCGGATGTGAAGGCATCTCCCAGGATGGCCTCTGAACTCTTTAAAAGGTTTAGAAAGAAAACAAGAGACAGACGAGAAAAAGAAGTTATGAGGTCTTTGTACATATCCCAAAGATGAGGGCAATACCTTTAATAGATCAATAAAAAGTCATGAACATAAGCTAGCTTTTGACTCCTTCTGAGTCTTTGTCAGTTACAGAACTGAGGTGGTACAGAAAAACTAGAAGTTCCAAAATCTATGGCCAGATGAGTGGGCCAGATTCTTTCTTTACAGCAAGCTCCAAAATGAGGGATACAATGCCCATTCTGAGAGGATCTCAGATTTCACCCCTGGTAATATTGGTTGGAAAGCCCTAACCATAGACAAAGAGTTAATCCTCTGTCCATGGCAAGTGGGAAGAACTTTTCAAATAATGGTAACTTTTTCCTGGCTTCATAGGAAACATAGTAAGGCAATGCATGTATCTCAGGAGTACTAGAATCATCCAACCATTGAGATATATTCTGTAAAGCAGTAAAAAGACTGCCAAAACATACAGGTGTTATTCAGTTTATTGTTTTCAAAATGAATTACATAGAACAATAACATCTATCTGTGCAGATAAATATCTAAAGTGATAGAAAATAGCTAGTAGTAGTCAATAAAAGTGTCAGGCATGTCTAACAGACTTGAATATACATCCCACACAGATTATCATACCACCAATAATGTCTAATGACTCATAAAATGTAACCTGAAAAATTCTTTATTCGCTCTCATTTCAGAAATGGTTTCTGATCGAGTCTATCACAGACTCTGTCATTTTTATGCACACACAGCACTGAAAAACAATGAAACTGACTTTTTAGTAACTCATGTCAAACCTAATTATAAACAGCTAATAGCAAATACTTCTGTTTCTCTCAACAAATGCCTTAAAAATTATTCACTTTTATTAAAGCTCCTCTGAGGCCAATCAACGTATTATTATTTCTGTTGTTGTTGTTACTATTGCTGCTGCTGCTGCTGCTACTACTACTATATTGCATTTATTTTTCAGCATTGATGGTGTTTGGAGGCAGACCAAAGCATCAGAAGGCAAGTCCTATAAATCTGCAGGTGAAATTATATCTTTGCAAAATGACTGATATTTCAGTTTCAGGAAGCAAAATAGCAGCTATTAGCATGTTTTGATAACCAATAGTGTAATAATCAGAATTCCAAGTGTGGTGTAATGGATAGAGTGATGGACCAAGACTCTGGAGAACAGGGTTCAAATTCCCACTCAGCCTTGGAAACTGACTGGGGGAGTGGAACTGGTAAAACCACTCCTTAAATATCTCATTTAATTTGAAAGCCTCATTAGGGTGGCTATAAGTAGGTTCCGACTTGACAGAACAAAACACACACACACAGTGTAAAAACAAATTCAGAAATGCAGGGTTCCTTCAAGAGACCTACAAATGTTCACACACATGATATTTCCTTCCTGAGCATGTGTGCACACACATTCACATGCTCCAAATTATGAACGGACAGCAAGTATGGGGGAGGAGGTAGGAATCCATGGAGAGGGAAGGGAAAAGCCTGTCTTGCATGGCTTGTGACATGCAAACGCAGAAACAACTGTTGTGGCTTTCCTACTACTCCTTCCCCCATGCTTTTACTTTCTACTGGGCTCAGCAATACAACACTGAAACACACACACACATACATGCACACATGTGTGTGCACATGCATGTGCATGCACATACACAAAGTTGGGTGGGGGAGAAGAAGAGAAGCAAAATTTTGTCAGGATATTGTGGCCCATAATAGAGATTGTACTCTTTGCACGTGAACCAGAGCGCATGAACCAGAGTGTTCTATTAGGCATCCATTTTATAATAGGTGTGCAACCACAAGGTCAGCACATGTAGCTGATGCAATCCTTGAAATGTGTATTGGGCATGATGTAATAATGTCGGGAGAAGACATCCGGTGATGTGCCAGTGATTGGTTGTTCACACTATATAAGTGCTACACACTATAGTGGAATATGAAGCTTTGTATGGAGAGTTGCTGCATGAAGTGCTGTCTGTTTGTTTTACTGGTAAGTGTATTGTTTGCTGACTGATGTACATAGTTCTGCTGTACATATTTTGTAAATACACTGCTGGTGAAGGAATCTACCATATCTGTGAATCTCTTTGCTGTTGACCTGGAAGACTGACTTGTTTCGGACCCATCTCCACAGCCCAAATTCCTGACAAATTTTCCAAACTGTCTGATGAGTGAATTACAGGATGGCTCCTTTTTTGGGTTTTAGAGCTGACACCTTGCGTGCACACAGACAAAGATTGGGACACAGAAAGCTAAGCAACACTCAAACCATCCAAAATAGGCAAGCAGGCGGGCAAGTGAGAGCAGGTGAGCCAGTCCCCTCTGCCTTGGACAGAGCATGAAGTGGGACAAGATTCCTCCCCCACCCAAACGGCAAAAGAGACTGAAAAAAAATATCGCCATGAGACGCAGAGTGGTTTTGAAGGTGGGGATCATCTGAAGAAACAGGAGACAACTACCAGAGTGGACGGGAGAGGAGGAGATGGTGGGAGTAATCTGACAGAGCCAAAAGGAAGCAGTCTGGAAGGGTCCTGGTTGCAGAAAAAGTGCTGGCACTTTGACTCACACAGGATGCCATGGCTAAACCACTGTTGATAAACAAAGATTCTGGAATGACTCCAGTTGCTGAAATTACTTTGGGAAGGAGGATGACCTGATTTTGCTTCCACATTCTTTTAATTTCTTACGTTAATGTTCGATACTTTACCATTTTTTTGCTTTCTGTACTTTTGAGGTTGCTTGTTGATGGCAGTCCAACTTATGTAAGGTATATTTTTCAGAAATGTAAAATTCAGAAATATAAAATTCAGCTTATTAAAATCAATTGTTTTATCCATGATAACCTGCTTGTTCCGGGACACAATTGCAATTTCATTTTCTAAAACTGGAAGTGGCTGGAATTTATAATATGTAATATTTATAAAGTGTTATAGAGTATTATTCTTAAAAACAACAGCAACATTTATACCCTGCATTTGCACTAAAATATAGTGCTCAAGGTGGCTTTCAAACTTCTTAAAGGACTAAAAACAGGTAATACCACATTTAGCTAAACATATTTAAAATCATGTAAGCTACACCACTGTAAAAACATTAAAATCAAGTAAATACATTTTAAAAACTTTAAAATCAATGAAGGATACAATTAAAAATAACACAGCAGGGCAGGTTACGCATCATAAACTAGTCTAAAAATATGTATTTTCGTCCTTTTCTTAAAATATAGTGGAAACAGATTGCAACTCAGAAGGGTGGTCCACTCCCATGTGCTCATTAGGCAGGCCTCTAAAACTGTTCATATTTTTAAGAGGGGCTCTTCTGAAAATCTCAATGACCAGGCAGGCTGATGCTAAGACAGGTGGTTCCAAAGACAGCCAGGCTCCAAGTTTTTTTAAGGCCTTTGAAGATTAGAACCATCACCTTGAATTGGCCTGGTAAGCAATTGGCAACCAGTCCAGGTCTTTCAGTACCAAGCTCATATGCTCACAATTAGAGATGGGCATGAATTTAAAAAATGAATCACCAAATTCATTCAAAAAATCGCTAATTCTTTGATTTGCATTCATATGAATCTATGCCCTTCACGAATACGAATCAATGAATTTTAGTGCTTTTTTATTTGTTGTTTTTTTGGGCTATACAATGCCCCCCTAGGCACCTAGAGACACCAGAATTGCAGGGAAGCTTTCACTGACTCTCCTCTGCAATCCCTCCAAGTTTGGCGATGATTGGGTTTCCCCAAGTCAGCTGATTTAGGCTGAATATAGAGAAAAACTTAACTGTTAGAGCTGTATGACATTGGAACGAGTTACCTTGGCAGGTGGTGAGTGCACCCATGTTGGAGGCATTCAAGAGAAAATTGGTCAACCTTGTGTCAGATCTGCTTTGACTTGGATTACAGCATTGAGCAGGGGGTTGGACCTCATGGCCTTGTACGCTTCTTCCAACTCAATTATTTTATGATACTTTGATTCTATGAATTCCACAATCACATGTATCACATTTTGCAATGACAGGAAGTACAGCATTATTAATGTTTTATTCTAGAGGTGTTAACACTGAATACGCTTATATTATTAATATTATATTGGGAAGCTTTGGGAATTTCAGCTCCTTAAGAACATATGAACATATAAGAAGAGCCCTGCTGGATCAGGCCAAGGGCCCATCTAGTCCAGCTCCCTGTATCCCACAGTGGCCCCACCAGATGCCTCTGGCAGCACATGAGACAACTAGATACCTGTATCCTGATACCGTCCCCTGCAGTTGGTATTTGGAGGTACCTCCCTTTTAAGCCTGGAGATTATACATCCCCATCATGGCTTGTAACCTGCGATAGACTTTTTCTCCAGGAATCTGTCCAATCCCCTTTTAAAGGCATCTAGGCCAGATGCCATCACTACATCCTGTGGCAAGAAGTTCTACAGACTAACAACACGCTGGGTCAAGAAATACTTTCTTTTGTCTGTTTTCACTCTCCCAACACTCAATTGGAATGGATGTCCCTTGGTTCTGGTATTGCGTGAGAGGGAAAAGAGCTTCCCTCTATCCACTTTATTCATCTTCTGCAAAATTTTATAGTGTATTCCCCTTCTTGTGTCAGCAGGTGTGTGAGTTCAGCTGGCTGTGACTTGATTTCAGCATTTTGGTAAGGAAGCAATTTGTACGGGTATGCATAACACACTATGTATGTACAAATGTTGACACGGGGAGTGATTTTGGAACTAGAAAACACAGTTTCTGAATCAGAAAGCACAGTCGGAACCCCATATCTGCGGGGATTGGTTACAAGCCCCCCACGGATGCTGAAAACTGTGGATAATAGTGAACACTATAATAATAACTAGCATGGTAAAAGAGCAAAATCCAAGAATATGTACTTTCACCTATATCACCAGAACTGGCCAACCAAGGGAGTCAGAGACCATGCTATGTATTCTTCAACAATAACAATACCTAGTATGGTCTCGGGCTCCCTGTAGTGGCCAGTTTGGGTAAATGCATTCTGAAAATAACTATTTCTAGTTTTTTTCTTTTTCTTTTAATCATTTTCAAAATTTCAGACGATGGATAAGTGAAACTGTGGATACTGATCCAGCGGATACAGGGGTCCTACTGTATGTCCAGCCTGAGAGAAACGGATATCTACCCAACTTTCTGAAGTACTTTTGCAGCAATGTGCTCAATGCTGAAAGGGAGACAGAAAGGAAGCACTTTCTATTTATAGACATTTTAATAGGAATCCTATTGGCACTTGCATAAGATATGAGTAACTTGCCATGGCTACCTGCAGCTGATTGATGAACTGCTGGGGTACATCCAGATTGCACAAATCAGGCACATGACCAGGCATGTGACCCAGACACTCCTTGGCACCTTCCACTCAGCCAGGGCACGTTACTCAAACCTTATGCAAACACCAGTATGCAAGCACCTACGTATAATAGGTGCCAGGCATCCATAACCAAAGGCCAGCTAAGGCTAATGATGGCACCAGCAATGGAGAATGTGACGGGGGAACTTAGTTCAGAGGCTGGCAGCAAGTCTGGCATGCAGGACGTTGCAGGTTCAGTCCCTGACAGCCACGCTTCAAAAGGTGCTGGAAAAAGGAATTTACAGGAACAAATACCCCACTAAAAACAGTAAACAAAAGCAACACGAAAAACGCGTTCAAAGCAATAAGGCACAACAGTCCATTCAAGATCCCAACCCAGGCAGCCAGTCCATAAGGGAAAGCTTGCCTGAAGAGGAACATCTTCTCCGGCTTGTGGAAGGACAGCAAAGATGGGGCAAATCTGCCTTCCAGTGGGAGGGGGTTCCAAAGGCTGGGAGAGTCTTTGAAACACAGCTGCATCTTTGATAGTGTTGGGATGGTGTTAAAATACTCGTATGTGTTTCAAACACTTCGGGTTTTTTCTTAACGGACTCCTTATAATATCTTTTTCATGGCAAGGGCAAGAAAAAAATGTCCAAAAAGAGGCAAAAAAAAAAAAAACCTCAAAAGGGTCAAAGGCTGCATTGTGTGACTGTGCCCATCCTTATTCATTTATTACTTCCATTTTTTCCCCATACCTCAGGGCTTAGGAAAGTTCCTTTTGGTGCAAATGCTGGAGGATAACTTTTTGGAGCACCAGCCTAGAATCCTGTCAGAAGGCCAACATGGGGAGATTTAACAATCAGAGGGATTGGTGACAGAGGGGATACATTTATAGGCCACTAATAAATAAATAAATTTAAAAATCATGCAAAATGCAAGCTTTTGTGGGTGAATGACATGATCAGAGGAACTGTTGACATCGTCTTCAGGACTCAGCCAATCCCAAGGGTGCTGCTGCCGCCGCCTTGGAAACCCAACCCCATTTTCCTGGGTCTTTGTGACCTCAGAGAGCCCCACCTCTCTGCTGGCAGATAAAAGGGGCTTGCTGGGCAGGGCAGGAGACCAGAAGGGAGGCCAGTGGCCAGAGGGCAGTCCGGCAGAGAGAGCGGCAGTGGCTGCAGGGGACCCAGCCCTTCTGCCCAAGGCAAGTTCTCTCGCGAAAGCAGATGAACTTGCTAAGTGGGCTTGCGAGTTAACAGCTCGAGGCTGGTGGAGATCCGTGGCTTGAAGCTGGCTGATGTCGGCGATGGACCGGGGGGAAGTCGGTGGACATTGGCAGACAGAAGCTGGTGGAATCTCCCTGCGGAAGCTGGCTGAGGCCGCAAGGCGGAGGCCAGCAGAGGTTGGCGGATGAAGCCGGGGGACGTTGGCCTCCTGAAACCAGCTGGCGGAAGCTTGGTGGATATCGGTGGATGGAAGCCCAGGGGTGTGTGTGTCGGGGGGGGCTGGTGTGTGTGTGAATGTGTGTGTGAATGGGCTGGCTGGCGTTCCGTGGGGATGTCGCCGGGGCGTGAGTGTGACCCAAGCATTCGGGAGCTGGCGGAGGCTGGCTTCAGAAGCGGAGTGGAAGAGATGACGGGTGGATATTCCTGGTGGAAGCCAGTGGATGTTGGCAGGCGGAACTTCGGGATGAAGTTGCCAGAACATGGGTGGGTGGATACGCCTGGGTTGAAGCCGGTTGACGGCAGTGGACGAGCTAGCCCCTTAGTTGTTTTTTTCTCTCTCTTTCTCTTGTAGGGCCCATAGCTTCCTCTTCCCCAGGGGGATGCGAGGGACCAGAAGGCAGGCATCCTGCTGGAGCTGAACCAGGCCGTTGTCTCCGCTGAGGATACCCGTTTAGCCTCTTTTCCAAAACCAATAAAAGAATTTTTCTGGAATGGTTTTGAAGTGTTGTCTTGTTTGTCAGGGGCTGTCACAGAATTCTCTTCCCCATCCCCTCATTATATCTGGGGCCCAATGCCTGGGGTGGGTCTTTGTGAAGACATGGTGTGGGGCCTTGTGATGTCACAGGAATTGGGAACAGAATATTTCTCCATGCATGTGTGAGGGAGTGAGCTAGGCATTGTAGGTTCCCTGTCTGAGCTCCCAAGCAAGTATATTATGTGTCGTGTTGGACAGACACAGGAAGCCAGTGAGCCCTGGTGCCATTCGGAGAGGGTTGGAGTTGGGTACCCAAACACTATGGCCACCCCATAACAATAAACGAGACTAGCTCCTTCCCTTACACCACTGCTCCTCACATTTGTTTGCCTCGCCTGGAGATTCAGGGGAGCCCAGCCATTTCCTGGCACAGCAGCTCATTCTCTGAGACCTGGCAAGCCTCATCTTCATCATCAACACCATGAGCACTCCATGGACAGCTCCTTGCAGAGTACAAGTGGGGAGAAAATATGCCACTTCAAAGAAGCTTCCAGTCCAACCTCTCACGCCAGTGCCACAACCAAGGAAATGGAGATGGGCAATGATTTGGAGATGAGCGTACATTAAAATTCATGTGGATCCATGCCATGGATAGATGGCAAAAATACACTGGTACTGCAAAATCTGCTGCTTGAGGGCAGTGGCTGCCTCTGAGCGCCTAGTGCAGTGATGGTGAACCTTTTTGAGCCCGAGTGCCCAAACTGCAGCACAAAGTCAACTTATTTATTTCAAAGTGCCAATACTGCAATTAAAACCCAAATGCTGAGGTTTTAGTTTAGAAAAAACAACTCCTGCACTGCAAGGGTTGTTCCCCCCCCCCCCCATGGGCAGTATTAACAAATAAATACTTACTGGTCCTCCAATCCCCCATTGGGCTAGACCGGTAATGGTCACCATTGCACCCCTCCGCTGGACCACTGCACCAGCAGAGGGGAGTGCCGAAATCCGGGATCGGAGGACGGGTAAGTATTTCTCTATGGCGACTTATGGCTCATGTGCCCACAGAGAGGGCTCTGTGTGCCAGCTGTGGCACGCGTGCCATAGGTTCGCCATCCCTGTCCTAGGCTTTAGTCTACTATAAGTCAAATCTGGCTTGACATCACATAACAGCAACAACAGCAGTGTGAAAAGAGGAACACTTATTGTGGGATGAATTGACTCAATAAAGGACACCCTAGGCTTTAGTCTGCAAGATCTGAGTAGGGTTGTTAATGACAGTATCTTTGAGCAGTCATTAATTCATTCTCATCATAAGTCAGAAGCAATTTGATGGCACAGTGCAAAAACAATTATATAATGTTTTGGTTGCTGCTGCTGCTGCTGCTGTTTTGCTTTTATGTGAGACATAATGATTGTCACCAAGAATAAAATCCACCAGTCCACTATGCTTAACTCCATTTTCATTCTTTGTGTGTCCCATACAACGAATGCCTGGCAGTTATACAAGAGAAAATCCTGATTCATTGCAACCCATTAACAAAATGTCTTGCATTAGTAATTCAGTTATGTCCAGGAATAACTGCGGCTTTTACATTATACCTTTTCAAAACAGTGTTCTTCTTTATGTAGCTAAATTCAATTAAATAAGAAATTTCTCCTGAAAATAATTTTCCTTTTCAGATCTTCTATAGGATATCTAAGATTTTCCCCATTAAATACAAGCACTGATTACCTCCATTATTTTGCAGAGGCTGTAGCAAGAGTCATCCAGCTTACATTTATTAATACTGATCCATTTTTCTTTCCATTCCACTGATAACAAGCACTGAGCATTCTGTCTTCAATTAGTGTGAACTAAAGTATTAGCTCCACTCTCCTGAGGGTCAGAGTCTGGTTTTCAGATATCATCTACTCCCAATTTAGCAAATGACAAAACCAAACAGTATAGCTGCTGTGCCCCCTCCTCTCACCCCTGCAGAACAACAGATGGCAATATGTTGCTGGCATTAATCCCAGGTTTTATGAGGAAGTTGTGTGTGAACTTGGCAGTGATGCCTTATCTTGGCACCTTTTGAATTTTTATTGTTTTCTACTTTGTTAAGAGAATTGTAGGAACGGCATGGCTTTTAGTTCCTATCTGTGATTTGCCTCCTGTATGGTAACTCATTAAAATGGCATGTAGCATTTCCTGCATTTGTGTGTCTTTTCTTCTTTCATGCAGAGAAGACTCAGCATGGTTTGAGAATATTGCTCATTGAGATGGCAAGGATAGTTACAAGAGTTGCCAGGTCAACAACATCCTATTCCCCAAGATTTCAAGGCCAAAACTACAGGCTAGGGAATGGACCCTAAATCACAAAGGTGGGGGAGCCAAGGGGCTTTGTGCCACTGCTGCCTGCACTGGTATCAAGAAGTTCTAGGAATCATAATGCTGTTGTTCTACTTCATGATGCTAATGCTCCAAATGGCATGATGGGCCTATCAGCAACAAATGAAAAAACCAGAAGTGAGGTGAGGGGGCGGGGAGAGAACCAGTGTGTGCATTCATTTGGACCCCTCATGCTGTTTAAAGCAACAAAAAAACACAAACATGCTGAGCTGGTGAGCCCTGATGATGATGATTAAGATCACGCTATCTTCTTGTCCAGTGTTGTTCACATTGAGATTAATTTCCCTGTCTGAAGACCCAGAGAAGCACAGCAATTTGCTGAGACTCTAGATAGTGCCCTGAGACCTGGCAACTAGAGATGGGCATGAACCGCCAGTTTGGGGATTCATGCCAGTTCATCCTTTGGACAAACAAGTGTTCATCAATTCCCAGCCCCGTCTCCACTGGTGGGCTCCCACTCACAGGCAGCACTTCCGGCTTCCCTCTAATGATATTGTTTTCCAGAGCTGAGATAGAAGCTTTTTTTAAAAAAGAAAGAGACTGTGTGGAGACTAGGAGTGCTCAGTTGAGGCGACCATCTCCGTGAGTGCCTCCTTGCGTTGGATCAGGCAATCACACTGGCAGAAAGAGGACAAAAGATATTAGCTAATTTATGTCAGATTGGCACAGATGAATTTGAATTAAAACCTGGTGATTACATAGCATATATCTCAATGTGGGAAAACCTATTGTGGAATCATCTTTTTTGAGTGGGCAATCTTCTTCTTTTCTTAAGCTGTTGGGATGGTTCAAATCTTCTGATTGGGTTGACGTTGCTTCCATCCACCTTTTACTTTGTGCAAGTGCGATCATCTGTTCTGATGCAAAGGGGCACCCCTGGGGGTGTCAATTCCCCTCAACTGAATGCCCCCAGTCTCCACAGTTTCTTCTTTTAAAAATGGTTTCAACTCTCAATGCTGTAACAGAGTTTTTCTAGGGCACATAGGAGAACTAAATGAACAAAAAGAGAGGGATGGAAATTGCCAATTAACATTTTAGGACTGCTTCTCCTGTTGGAGCTCCATACAAACAGATCTTTCTGCCTATGCCTTGCTGACTCTTGCAAACTGTTTTCTGGACAGCTACAGCGATTCACCCAAGGAAAACCAATTTGATAAACTGCAAATGCACAGTGGATCAAACTGCATTTCCCCTGCTATGTAATCATATCCTCAGTTACTTTAAAAGAACCACATGTGAATGCTGCTGCACAAGCCATGTAATGAGCCTGCACCTGAAGCATATAATATTCTTTCTCTACTGTTTACTGATGCTACATACATATGAACAATAAAAGCAAAAATCGTAATTCTGCAGAAGCAGAATTATGGGATTATTGGTTATTGAAATACAGTCTTGCATAGCTTTGGTGTATCTTTCTTATTGGAAAAAGGATTTAATTACAAGTAACTTTGTCATTTGTAACTAATTATTTCACACACACACAGAGGAAGTTAGGGAAAGTTGCAGACAGATACATATGTTAGTGGTAAAAGAACATAAACTACCTACACTAGGAAAAATTGTTTAAGAAAAAAACACAAAATTAGCATTGGGTTTTTAAAAATTGTAGATTGATACAGAAGTGGAATGGAGCATATTTATTACTAAACACACAATGGCTCAGTAATACACCAAATTATCCATTGCAAGTATGAGGGCAAAAATATTGATGAATGAACAAACATTCCCTCTTTTCAGGGTTTTGGAGTAGGGCGAGCTTACTACTGCGTACTATGATATTAACTGATTCTTCCCACCCAGCATTTTTTAAAAATTGTAACTAATCATGATGAACCAATGCCAACTTAGTAATTTTTGGGGTGGGGAGGGAAGTGGATCTGAAAGGTAGCTCCACCTAAGTCCTCCCCTCTTTGTACTTTCCAATTCATAAGCAGTTGAGGATGAAACTAGACAATGTGTTTCACTTATATTTAGAGCCTGTGTCCTGAGCACACTCCTGTACTGCGGTGAGTCCTGGACCCTTTGTGCACAGCAGGAGAGGAAGCTGAACACCTTCCATATGCGTTGCCTCCGACGCATTTTTGGTATCACCTGGCAGGACAGAGTTCCAAATAGAGTAGTCCTAGAACGAGATGGAATTTTTAGCATGTATACATTACTGAAACAGCGATGTCTACGTTGGCTTGGGCATGTCGTGAGAATGGCTGATGGTCGGATTCCAAAAGATCTCCTGTATGGAGAATTAGTGGAGGGAAATCGCCCCAGAGGGAGACCACAGCTGCGATACAAGGACATCTGCAAGCGGGATCTGAAGGCCTTAGGAATGGACCTCAACAGATGGGAAACCCTGACATCTGAGCGTTCAGCCTGGAGGCAGGCGTTGCATCACGGCCTCTCCCAATTTGAAGAGACCCTTGTCCAGCAGACCGAGGCAAAGAGGCAGTCACGGAAGCAGCAAAATCAGGGAGCTGGACAGGGGACAGATTGTATTTGTCTTCAGTGTGGAAGGGATTGTCACTCTTGAATTGGCCTTCTCAGCCACACTAGACGCTGTTCCAAGTCCTCCATACAGAGCACGTTACCATAGTCTTTTGAGACTGAAGGATGCCTAATACTAAGAACCTGCATCTCCCCCCCCCCCCCCCATATCATTATGTTGCATTTCAGGATGCTTTGTGACTGGTCACTGAAAGATGAACATGGGTTTAATTTACAAGTTTACTTGCTCAGGCATGCAGATCTGAGGGAATTCTCTTGCTTGAGGATAAACATTTACTTTGACCCTCCGCTACAAAATATATGAGCTGCATTGCAACATGAGAAGAAATAAGAATTGAAGAATAACCAGATGGCTAAGCAATCTGGCAGTTTTTCCTTTTGCAGTGCCATACTGGGATTGCTATTCCTGAGCTGCACCACAATTTGTGAAAACACAAAGGTATTTGAGACAGAACCAAATGATTTTTCACCCCTTCAGACTACTGTGTGAAAAGCTACACCACAAAAACTGATTAAAAACAATAATAATCCACAGATTTTCAGATATGAAAGACTTCCTCCTGCATCCCAAGCCTCCCAAGGCTTCCCCAGCTCGAAATATTGTTTAGGGGCATTCTTGTGTTGGAATACTGTGCATGTTGCTTCAGGGTGATCCTCCGGAAAACTGACTGAAATTTAGCTATAATGTCAGAATTAAATGGTTTTTGAACAATTTTTCAAAAACTTGCTTTGCCACATCACACTGATAGATTATTATCATATAAATAGATTATCCTATTCCCAAACACTTTTTTCAAACTTGTGAAAAAATGTACTTTTTATCTATCTTATGAGAGTATTTTGAGCATCTCTTTTGCCTTGTATGCCCTCTAGTAATATATTTTCACCGTTATGATTTAAGGTAGTAGGGTTGGAAGATGTCTTAGGAAACATAGTTATTTCATATAGTGCTATTATTGAGTATCTCCCTTTGTTAAAATATTTGTTTTTCCCATTTGCTTGAGATACATTTTCATATTATGTTGTTTTGCCAAAACACACACACACACAACAAAGACACAGTGGCTTAGGTATCTGGTTGCAGAATCAGAAGCTGGGAGTTCAATTCCCCACTGTGCCTCCTTCAAAGGGGCTGGACTTGATGATCCAGAGGGTCCCTCCGAGCTCTGCAGTTTCAAGTGGACTATAACCCACAAAAGCTCATACCAACCAAAACTTTTTAGCAGTTCCCTAAGAATCTATGTGTTGCCCAAGAGCTGACAAGCTTGCTCCACACTATCATCCTTCTCAGCCTCCTGTGGAAAACAATGGGAGTTGGATGGGTTGAGGCACACAGAAAAGGAGGGTTCTTCCCAATTTTTTTTCAAGCTTAACTGAGGTAGGGCACTGCACATGGATTGCTCACAGAGGTTTTATGGGCTGCATCCCTCACCGCTTGCCTCGTAAAACGCACATAGGTTGGGGTTACATCTTCCTTTCCTCTTTCCTTTTGCCATTCTGATGAAAGCTTAGTTCTGTTCTACTGCTGTTTGTTAAGTCGCATGAAGTAATTACGATATTTTGTTTCCTTCTTGGAAAAGATTAAAAAATACAACATTAACACTTGGCAAATAACTGAATGATTCAGTGCTAAAACGGAAATGAACAAACCCCAAACAGCAACTGGCTGCTTCAAGCTTTTGTGACAGGTTCGCAATGTAATACTTCATGGCATCATCAGCATAAAATGTCAAAGGAGATTTGCTCACATCTTGATGAGGAAGGTCCTTTTCTTTGAGTTTTGTTAGAGCTACATATTATTTGTGCCAGATTTTCAGAGTCTAGTGTATCAGATTGTGTTGTACAACCAAGTCAGATGTACTAGATGACTGAAATCAATCATCCATCTTACAAACAGATCTGACTAATTGAGGACTTCCCCCTACCCCTAGGCATTCTTATTACTGGCTCCACTAAAATGGAGATAAATATGATGAAATACCTTTAACCATCTTTAGTCCCATAGCCCATTGGTTAGTATGTTTCCTTATCTTTCAATGAGATATGAATTAGATAGCTCTTCAAATCAACAACAAATAGAAACAAACAACTAATAGAAAAGTGTCCTTCAATTGCCCCCCTCATGTTTTTGCCTTGACTTTATATTGCATTATAATTTTGATACTAAAAATGTCTAGCAAATTTGTTAACTTTTAGACTTTCAGATGAGCCACAAAATACAAAGCTGGCCCTGGAAACCCTGGCTCTATTTCTGCTTATGAAAGTAATATTGTTTTTAAACGACCGGACCCACCTGGGTATTTCACCATGCCTCATTCTTCTTATAAATGGCTTTTCTTTTGGCAGTTCCATCTTTGTTAAGCTGTAGTATTCCAGTTTTGACTTCCTCTAATTGGTTGAACACCATTTTATTAAAAATGAAAAAAAAATATGTTCTCCAATGAGAATAAAGTGAGATAAAGCAAGAATATCTGTGCCTATGGAGGATTTAACTAATCCTTTTCTTATCTATGGCTTTACAGAGACTGCATATGTTTTAATGCTCTGATGAATAAGTATTTACCTGTCTAATACTAAAAGGAAAATAATTGCATTGTGGGCTGGTTCTATTTCAATTTTTACAATCGAAAAATACTGAAGGGCAGGATTTTGCTGTTTTAACAGGACAATTACATGAATTTCTACTCAGAATAAAATCCTGCTGAGTTCATTGGTACCAGTTCCCAGGGAAGAGTCTATATAGCCCTACTTTCTTCAATCTCACCCCTTCTCCAAGTAAGTACTTTGATTGGAAGTATAGGTTTACTCCACTGTTTGCCCTTCTGTTTAACCCTGTAAGGCAAATCAGGCTGAGAGATACATCCTATTCGTGTTGCACCTGAAACCATGTACAGGGCTAGAAGGGTGGTGAGGACATGGGATTCACATACACTGTGCCCCAGCATTTCCTTCCTAACTGGAGGTCACACAGGCCTTCTCACCAGGAACACTGAGATCTGAAGCAAAGCCTTCAAGTGATGCTTATTTCAGCCAAACATGCTTACAGTTCTGTGTAACTGGAGGCTCTAGCTTTTCAGGACTTCCAATTAGGGATGGGAGTTTCAGATTTATTGGGCTATAAATCCCATAATTCTCCATTCTGGGAGTTCTACCTGACAGACAGACACCTAAATGTGCCTTACCTGGGAAAAGGGCCTCAACCAGGTTTTGAGGCTTAGCTAGGCCTAGCTCCACCTAGCTTTCTGTTTAGAAAGAAAGCTCCTAGCTAACACTGCGACAGGATCGGGAACTTTGGGCAGAGCTAGGCCTAGTTAAGTTGAAGCCTTTCTATTGGGTGAGCCATATTTAGGTGTCTGGCTACCAGGTGGAACTCCCAGAATGGAGAACTATGGGATTTGAATTTTAAAAAAAAACCCTGTCCCGACTCCTTATCATGCAAACACTTCAAGGCCATTCAGCTGGATATATTTATGGGTTCTGCTTCAGAATGTTGTGTTCCTCACAAGAAGGTATTAATGGCTTCTAGGCAGGGTGTGATGTGGGGTAGAACTTAAGTATGTAACCCTGTCCTTACTACATATTTTATCTTGTGCACGGTTTCAGGTGTAACATCACTATAGGGCTACTAATGATTTGTAAAGGATTATGCAGTGAGCCTTGCTGGCTGAGTGGGAAGCTGAAGCTTGGTTTTCACTCTAGCATTTAATCTATTTTTCTATGAAACACAAGCAAACATTGTCAAACACTATCATTTGTCTTTACATAACATTACTTATGAGCAAGCCTCCCCCCCCCCGATCAGTTGAGAAAAATCCAGTTTATTTCTCACTCAGAACAGCAGTTTTGAAAATGATTATTTCAGCAATAACTCCAAGAATCCCTTCAGACAGCCTCCAAACCCACAGCTATCAACTTATTAATATCCAAAGCCAATCTCCCTGTTGCTTATCATCCACTGAGATTTAGCAGGCAGAAAGGGGGCAAGTTCTGTTCCTCTTTATCCCTTATGCACATGGAATGCAATTATGCAAAACTAAGGAATACAGTTTCCATAGGGGCTGTTGTCATTTCCTGCAGAGTCATACAACAGATACATGGGGGAGATTAAGACAAAAATCGCCCCTGCCCTTCCTTGCAATTGCTTGCTTTGACCAGTACCATGAAAGCATCAGCTTCACCAGGGACAGACAATGTCTGTCAGTTTTTCTCCCATCCCATTCATATTTTAAAATATCTGAAGTCCCTTCCATCTTGTTTATAAGGACGGTTGTAGATTTGGTTAAGTTCTTGATAAAAATGAACAAAAAAGGGGGAGTAGAATCTCTACCATCTGTAGTGCCCAAGTTCAAGAGGTAGAACTGTTTCCAACATGAAAAGGCCTATGTTGTACTGTTGAAACTGAGTCTGAAAAGAAGTGGCAACCCTAATTCAGAACTACAGAAATACTGCTGAATATGAGGGCATTCAAAGCCACTCAAGTCTTTCTAGCTGGATTCATCACTTTCTCCCACATTCTTTTTATAAAATAAAATATCCATGTGTTTTTGAAGAAATTTATAAATTTGAGAAAACTGTCAAGAAAGAAACCAAACAAAATTTTCACCAGTCCCTAATCAGCACCATCATAAATGAGCAGAACGGAGGGGTGCTGGAGGTTTGTTCCTGGGTTTGAGAAGGGCCTGAGAGCTTTCAGCCAGCCACCGCTCTTCATTGTCTTCTTCCCTACTACTTCAGCTTTTCTAATATTGCTGACAGTCCATAGAATTGATCCTAATTCCAATGTTTAGGAAGAAATAATTCTCAGTATTATTTTACTAACAGAAGTGTCACCGTTGCAAGGGTGACCACATTACCAAAAAGTGCAGAAAATATTATTATTATTATTATTATTATTATTATTATTATTATTATTATTATTATTATTATTAGTTTTACTATGGGTTTGGGTTGATTTTCCTGGGGAACGTCTACTTTTTAAAAATTTGAATGCTTTTGGATTAATTCAAGCATGTGATCCCTAGAATCAGTGCAGAAAGGGAGGGCGAAGTGTGTGCACGCCAAAACTCAAAGCACTTTCCCCCCCCCCTTCCCCCTGGTGTCTTGCCTTTTATCCCCTTAAGGTACAAGCACACATGGCCAGCAAAAACTCTTTCCCAAGCATCTTCTTTATTTTATTTTAAACTTCCCCTCCTAGGCAACTAATAACACTCCTGTTATTTATTTATTTATTTATTTATTTATTTATTTATTTATTTATTTATTTATTTATTTTTAACACCTTAATGATAGTAAGCTCGCCAACCACAACTGACAATCAAAACAGGAAAAAAAAAAACTGTCTCATTGCCTATTCATGAAGTTCTTTCAACAGCGTCGCCTTTAGGGTGTAAGTAGAACTGCAGGCCGTTCAATTTAAGTGTGGCCACTTCAATCGGACTGAGTTAAATTCTCTAGTGCCAATTCACAGTGAGTGAACGTGCATTTCTCTTCTTGTTTAGCTGCATCCTTGGACTTCCTCCCCCCTTGTGCTCTTTCCTTTTTCTTTCAACAGCCACTCTCTTTCTTGCTTGCTGTTCTTCCTCTCCCTGCGCCCAGGGCTCCTTCAGCCTTTCCCTTGGCTCACTCCCTCTCCCCCCCCCTCTTTAATTTTGTGAAACGCTCTTTTGCAGTCAGCAAAAACAGACAAACCAAAAACCATCGCCATCTAATACTGGAAACTGCTAGAGACATGAAAAATAAAATGTTTTCAGGCACAGAGTTCCTAGAAGAAGAGTCAAAGAGAGCTCTGTAGGAACCAGTGAATAACAGTGTGTCTTGTTGCCACTAACGCGGGCAGTTTAACTTAAAACTCTCCCTGTTGCTTATGAGATGGAATGAATGCACTGAGATAGGCACACAGCACTAAAAGCTTCCTGCAGTGAAGCCTGAATGTAGCAGGTAATTGCCATGTTAGAGAAAGATAAAATGAGATAATATGTAGGGAAACATTCCTTCAATAGAAAGGTGGCAAAGTAATAAACTGGAGAGCAAAGAGGACCCATGAATCTATTTGCTGTCGCAAACTGTAACATAATACATTCAAGATAGTGGGAAAACCTTGGTGGCAACGTCTTTGTAAGCAGATTTTTTTTAAAGGAAAGGAAAAGAGGGCTGGGTGTGGAAATTGCAGTGTGTGTAGCTCATTCTGGAAGGAGTACCTGGAAAAGAGTTATCTGGCTTTGCGAACTATATAACACAAATCACTAAGATATTTTCACACCTCAGTGATATTTGCCACTTCATAGGTGATTTTAAAAATATATTACTACCTACTTGATAGTCGCTTCTGCAGGAGAGAGGGGAGAAAACCCAGAAGAAAGATATTTCTAATGCAAATGAACATTAGGGCCCTGACCATTACTCTGAAGTCCTTCCACAGTCAGCCAAAGTCCTTTGTAATTTTCCAAGGCTTTTCAGATTTTTAACTGTCATCATTAATTTATTTATTTATTTAGTACAACAAATTTGTTCATACCCTAGTTCCAAAACCTCCCAAAGCAGCTAACCTTCTGCCAATCTGTTTTTATTTGGACACTGCTTTTATGCAGTTGTGGGTTTTAGTTTATGTGAATAATTTTTTATGGTATAAACTGGCATGCTCCTTCTCATTTCTACTCTCTGATTAACCAGGACCCAAGTTTACAGCTGGAGTCTCTGGCCTACATCCCACATTGAGCTGGCACTGCAGCACCAGCATAACGGAAATGTCTTCCCACCCTTCCTTACAGCCATTGACCGCAAAGAAATATCACAACGCAAAAATAGGGCCAGAGGGTTTCCAGCTCTCCAGAGCAAGATTTTGTTGTGTACAGGGAGCTTTGGTAGGTTTGGGAGAATGTCCCTTCCTGATTCTGCTGATTAAATCAGTTTCATGAGAAGATGCCCCTACTGCTTTTGAATTTGTTTGTGGCTATGTGCTGTCAAGTCGAAATCAACTTATATCAAACCCTAATGGGGCTTTCAATGACTTGACAGCAAAACATAACTTTACCATCTCTGCCCCACCCTTCCCATGAGCTTCAATGGCTCAGCAGGGATTTGAACCCAGGTCTCCTAACTCCTAGGACTCTGTCACTCCATCCACTATATTACTGCATGGAAATCTGCATTTTTAAAATAGTTAACAGCCATTTATTCTGCATTCCAGATTGTAAGTATTGCCTCATAGGTATAGTAGATAGCAGAAAGCAGTTCAGTCAGTCCTCAATCTCAGTCTTGAGATCTGATCTAAATTAGGAATGAATACTGTGTCCCCCAATATCAGTGGACTACAACTACCATCATCCATCACTGTTTATATTATGGCTAGGATTGTAGGACGTGTACTCCAGTAATTTCTCATGGAACAACACAGTTCGTTTTGCTGTTCAATATTTTACTGGAACTGTTCTTGAGAGCATATCAGAAGTGTGGGGTATGTTTGAGCAGTAAATCATCTACCACAGAGTAGAATATTTATTTACATACAGATCTTCTCAGTAAAATGGCAGAACTGGGTTCTCAGAGAACTTTCCCCTTCCCAACAGCAAATGCAATTTTAGCATCACTTTCAGCTCTGTGATGAAAAGGCATAGATGGCCAGTGATTGGATCTTCACTAAAGCGTAGGTGATTGTGTGGGAGGGTAGCTGCCTGTCAAAAGCAGAAGGTGCTGTTAGAAATCTTGAGGATATACAAGGCCTTATGCTCTATGGTATTTTAAGGATTCTGCAACACAGCGAGCGAAAAAAATGGTTGTTACTGCAATATACATCAGTTAGCAAAGTTGACAGGCTGAACTTAAACAGTCTTTTGTTGATGCATCACTGTGCTCTGAACATTCCGGAAGAAAAATTCTCCATATCAAGAAAGCGTAATGGGTTTGATATGGAACACATTTTAAAATCTACCATATAAGGATGTTTTTTCCCTCATTTGGAATAGTAAACAAGGAAGTGAAGATTAATGTATTTACAAGAATCATCATTTCAGCATTTGCAAGCTGACCCACAACTGCAGCAGAAGGTCAAACTGTGCAATATGCATAGTATCCCTGCCATAAGTGAATATATCTTTTGTTCTAGCACATGTTTTTCCTTACTTCCAAATCCAGCAGTCCAGAATGCTGTATTTTGTGTTTGGTCCTTGGAAGATAAACAAGTGTTTCATTCCTTTAACTTTTAGTTTCATCCTGAATTATATGATGTCACTTTTCCCATATTGTTTCGCTTTTATGTGTTTAGATCAATTTCATGTTTGAATGCTATCCAGTTGATGGAAATGGGGGAGGCAAACAAATCTCTCAAAATAAAGAATTAGGATGACAAGGAAGTCTAGAATCCTCCAAAAGTACATTTTAGTTTTCTGTGTTAAGAATGCCTTCCCATCGAAAATGGGGAGGAAGGCACTGATTCATATAGAACATGAGATCCCCTGACTGAAATGTGATGTGGTGACTTGAGATGTCCCATGAAAACCGGGGATAATGGCACATGAGCAGAGCATATGCTCTCTGTGCAGGAGACCCAAATTTAGATTGAGGCATTTCTACTTAAAAAAAGTAGACAGAGGAACTCTACATGAGACCCTAGCAAGCTGCTGTTGGTTGGAATAGATTGGAGTCGGCAAAATGAGGCCCTCTAGATTTTGTTGGACTTCACCTCCCATCAGCTCTAGCCACATAGCCAATGGAATGCTTTCCCACATCATCTGGAAGGCATCATTTGTCTGTTGCTGGAATATACAGTGCTGGACCAGATGGCCAAACAATGTTAATTGTTTGTCGAGTTAAAATACAATATGCCCACAGGGCTAATGCAACACATGCTGTTTGAGGCAAGGTAGACAATGGTATGGTGAATACAAAGCCAAGGTCTACAATAGACGAAGCAGAGCTTCTTATACATCCAGCTCCAAGGAAGACTTTATGGCTGTTACGTATCTAGCACTGTTAAGTATAATCCTAAATCCAAACTCAGATCCACTGACAATCAAACTAGACAAGATGATAGCACATCGTTTGCAAAAGGGGTCTCCCAGGGGCTGAATGATATCTATCAATCAAAGTGCATGATTTTCCTCAGCTATGTATTTAGGTGTACATTTGGTAGGCTATGTGTTATGATTGGACCTCAGATGATCAACTTAATAGACTTAATATGCATGCCAACTGCTGAGACACAGATGTCCAAGACAATCCAGTTGCAGAAGGGAAAATAAGCTCATCAGAGGGAACTTCTCAACTGTCTCAACTGCATCTCTTGGCACACATCCCACATAAAACTGTTGATGGACCCCAATCACCATGCTAATCAGTACATACCTATATACAAACATGCAAGACTCATCAAAAACACCTAGTTATCACCAAGATCACATAGTTACCATTGCACCTAGTTATCACAACTCACCAAGAACACATCTGTAATTAAATTAAAATAGTTCTAGCTCAAAACGTCATGGTTTCCTATGATCTAAGAAGGATTGACTAAGCTTGATATCTGAGCTGGCTGGATAGCTCAGTGGTTTAGGTATCTGGCTGCAAAGCCAAAGGTTGGGAGTTTGATTTCCTGCTGTGCCTCCTGCAAGTAGAGCCAGCCTGTGTGGCCTTGGGGCAAGCTACACAGTCCCAGGATGCTCCCAGAAGAAGGGTATGGTAAACCAGTTCTGAGTATTCTGAAAAAGGTCATCCTAAGTCAGAATTGACTTGATGGCACATGATTATTATTTATTTTAAGTTTGATCGCCATGGCACTATTCAGGTATAAATGCGCTGTGTAACATCATCACTCACTTGTGTTATTTCCTCCCACAGTCCTTTTAGAATAGACATGTTGTCTTTGAAGAGAGCCCAGGTTAAAACTAAATCCACCAGCTAGGCCAATTCAACCACAGCTTCAAGAACACATTCAACCACAGCTACTTGGCGGTTTTGCTTGAGAATTCTATACAGTTTATTGAAAGAGGAGGATGGTGGCAGCTTTACCTGAGACAGTGCAGAATGGGCAGAAGGGGAACTCTGTAGCTCAGTGGTGTGCCTTTGACATGCTGAGACACCAGCCAAATTTTTCCCCATCTGGCAGAGTCGTGCTGATGTGCAAAGCCCACTGGAGCAGGCTCAGAGAACCACACCCCCACTGGCCCCATCCCCTTACATTCACAATCCTGTATAAGATATGGCTGAAACATAATATTGGCTTGAAGTGGCAGGGGGGAGACATGGACAGGTTCTTTAAAAGGTCAGACACACTGCCAGTAAAAGGAGAAGCTGTTGAAGTAAATGTGGCCTGTCTCTTTGGCTCTCTTGACAGGAAAAAATTATTTAACTGTTTCTGACAGCAAAAGGTCTGGTGTACTTGTTAATTAGGTTAAAGCCAGAAACAAGAACCTTCATGGGCCACCATTTAGAAAATGAATTCTAATTAACAGTAACTCTGTGCAAAGGGTTGGGAGAGCTACCATGAGAGAGAGAGATTGAGAGAGAGAGAGAGAGAGAGAGAGAGAGAGAGAACAAGAGAGATGTATAATGAAACATCGAACTGCACACACGTCCAAATACACACACGCTGCTGTTGCAGATGACATTTCTGCAGATAGTCTTCTGAATTACATATTCAATCAAAGAAGACATGCATCAAGTTCTATTGTCGGGGGACCTTTCAAATTTTAATCTAATTGAAACACTCAGATTTTTTAAAGGAAATGATAACAAACAAAATTGTCACCGTGTTTGTCAACAGCTTGAGACTTGGCTGTGGCAACCAGCAGGGAAATTAGTCAATAAACATTTGCAGAATTAGAAATTGCATTCCTATCCCATCTGCGCACATTTTCTTTGGACATTTGTTCACAGAATGTTCAATGAAACCTGCATTCCTGCCTGCCAGCATTTATATGGGAACTGTTCAAAAGCAGGTATTGCTGTAAGGATCATCTTGTGAAGGAGTGCCTGAAAAATACTGCAAAAATATGCCTTCTGAAAATATTCAAAGGATCAAGCTCAGGTATTTGCTGCTGAATGTTCTCTTAAAGCAACATTTTATTCTTCCTGAAGCTTTGTAGTATATGACAGTGGTTCTTAAATTTCAATCCTCCAAATGTTTTGGTCATCAGATCCTAGAAATTCCAGGAGTTCTGGGAGATATAGTTCAAAACCCTAGAAACCTCAAGGTTGAAAATCACTAATCTATGACATGTTAGCCTGGTCATGCACACAGACTGTGTGGGTTGAAGGCCAAATTAGACATTACTTAGCCAGCAGGGCATCATTTTTCCTGTTTTACAGGAGCTTTAACCATCTCAAATCCAGACCAGGCCCAACATGTTATTATTATTATTATTATTTATTGTATTTACAGTTTACAGTTTATACTGCAAAATGGTGATCCAAGTCTGGATTAGGACAATAACAGGAGGAACAAAAGTTTCCTGCCCATCAAACTAGGATTCCAATCCACATCACAATTAAATTAGTGGAGGGGAGATGTAGCTGCCAGGTAGATCTTTGATTCTTGGAACCTGTGTGAAAAGATCAGAAAAGAACAAAGGCCTGAGATTCACCATTATTCCTGCATATCAAAGTAATGAAAAAGATGATACATTCAATGGATCATCGTCATTTTAGAACTGCAGAACTGAAAGGGACCCTATAGGTCATCGAGTCCAGACCCTGTCAAGGAGGCACAGTGGGGAATCAAACTCCCAACCTCCTAGACCTAAACCACTGAGCTATCCAGCAGCTCACTTTCTTCTCAAATGTTAACATTTGGAGGTTCCCAGGAAATGCTAACCATTTAAGGACTTTCACAGCTTGAGACTTCAGTACCTAAAGGATCATTTCCTACCATGTGTACTCACCGAGATCCAGAGATCCTTATCTTGATATTTTAATTGGAGATCCCTTTTCAACAGCCTCCTGCTGTAATATCAGGTTCCCTGCAACTGCTAAAACTTCCTTTGGCACAAACTGAAGGTTTGTTTCCAATGCAAATAGAGTGCAGGACTTTTCATTGTATGTGCAAAGTGCAAAAGCCTCCGTTGAGTCATTTTGGCTTCTAGGGAAAGCTCGGGCTTGAGTTAAGTTAGAATAATTCATTTCTGGTCTTTCTGGTGGCTCATGGCTTCTATAAAATTCTCCTCCAACATCACATCTAAGTGACTGCTGGTGATTTGCACAGTATCTCCAATTTCTCTGAGAGTGCCTTCATTTCTCTTTGAAAAATCACAGTTTCTTCATTGAAGTTTTTCAAAGGAATCTGTTATCGATTGTTGTTGTGGGTTTTCCGGGCTGTTTGGCCGTGTTCTTAAGGTTTTTCTTCCTAACATTTCGCCAGTCTCTGTGGCCGGCATCTTCAGAGGACAGGAGTCAGAACTCCATCTGTGCTCTGACTCCTGTCCTCTGAAGATGCTGGCCACAGAGACTGGCGAAACGTTGGGAAGAAAAAACTTAAGAACACGGCCAAACAGCCCGGAAAACCCACAACAACCATCGGATCCCGGCCGTGAAAGCCTTCGAGAATACATTGAATCTGTTATCCTTGCATCTCTTCCATATAGTTCTTCAGTATACTGTTTCTATCTTCTTTGTATTTTATCTTGATCAGTAAATATATTCCTCTCTGGGTCTTTCAACATATCCAATTTTGGCTTGAATTTCGCTTTCACTTCTTGGATCTTATGGAAATTATGTCCTGGGTTTTTTTTTCTTGCCCTTTTTTTGCAATGATTTGTTTAACAGTTCTCTTTGTCCCCAGATACCAATCAGTGAAAAATTGCATCTAGGGTTCTAACTTTATTTCTGTCACTTTCTGACTTTATTTTCTTTTTGTTAAGGAGTCAAACATTTTAAGAGTTTCATCAGTCTTTCATCAGTCTTTTCTTTTGGCTACGTCTGTAGCATTTTTTCAGTTGACCCTGTGAATATATTTGGCTTTAATCCAGTTTTCTGGTACTTGGTCAACTGAGCTTAGTAATTAAATTATATTTTACTATAATGTTTGCTTTAGTGTTCTTCTTCAGCTTTACTCCAGTTTTTTATATTAATGGTTCATGGTCTGCACTACTGTCTGCTCTTAGTTTAGTTCTGGAAGAGAGAATACATCTTCTCTGATTTCTGCTTCCAATTGTCTATCTATATAAATCTGATTTCTATTTTTGCCATATGGTGACATCCACATGTACAACAGTCTGCTCAGTTTGAAATGTGTACTTCTAGTTAACATATTCTTGGTTTCCGTGAATTTTGGGGTTTGCTCTCATGTTTCACTTTCAACTCATAGGTTGAATTACCCAACAAAGTTTGGTCCTGCTTTATTTCCTACATTGCATTTCAATCACTTACGATTATCTTGTTTTGTTATCATTTTTATCCTGGGCACTTACCTAAAAGCTTTTCAGGTTTTTTTTCCTTCAGCTTCTGTGGTTGAAGCATTGACTTAAATGATGATTGCTTTGATAGCTTTTCCATGAAATTGGATGGATATTAATCAGTTGGACTTTGCATTATAACCCATAACTCTTTGTGCTATTTCATACATCGCTATTGGAGACACCTCATTTCTTCTGAGTAAAACAGTTTATAATTATGTGATAGAAAATGTCATCCTTCAGTCCACTTTAGTTCACCAAATATGATTTTTAGACATTCTACTTCATGTTCTACAATTTTGAGCTTATCTTGATTTATACTTCTAGCATTCCAAGTTCCAGTTATATGTGTTGTGGAGCGTCATACTTTCATTTCATATCTGTGCACACCAGCAGTTGAATATCCTTTTGGCTTCAGTCCAGTTGCTTCTATAACAGCAACACTACTTCTGCTTATGCTTAGTTCTTCCCTAGTAGCTGATTGACTGCCTTCTGACCTGGGAGTCTTTTTTTTCCAGCACTATCTCTTGTTTTGGATCTTTTCATCATTAGGTTTCTGAGATATAAAATGTTCAGAAGTAGGTAACTTTTTTTTTCCTGTACAATGCTAACACTGCTTGGGGTTGTTTTTTTTATGAAAGATAATCTGCCAATCTCATCACTGTGTCCAGTAGCTGCCCTTATAGAATTTATTTTCCCATCACCTAGACCCATCAATTTTCTTATGCTATGTGAAGATTAATTCCTCAACAGGATGGTGTCTCAGCTTTGACCATTCCTTCTTCTTTGACCTACAAGGAGTCCTAGATTCAGGATGAAGTCTAGTCTCCTGATGATATCAGTCTGTCCCTGACACATAACAACTAGGATCATAGAATCATAGAAAAGTGAAGTTACAAGGCCATCAAATCCAACCTCCTGCTCAATGCTCAGTACTCAGTACTCTCATAACATTAAGGTACACAGCCAAAGAAAGGATCTAAGATGAAGTGTGCATTCAAGAGAGGAGGATTTTGCAGTAGTGCACCAAAGAGAGGGATCCAAGAGGTGCATGAAAAAGGGGGAAATCTGAATTAAAGGGAATCCAGATTGTGCCAGAGCCAGCTCTGCTAAATTTCCAAAAAATGGCTAATTTCTTCACTATTTGTTTAACATCTGATCTTTACCACACTGAAGCTCATTTAGCATTCAAAAAAGACTTTATACACCAGTGATGGATGTGGGCTGAGAATGTAAGCACTGAACCTGTTTCTCACTCATCTGCGTATTTAAAAAGACTTCCAGCTGGCTCTCCTTCAAGAGCTTAAAGGGTAAAAGACCAACATATCTTAAGCTTTTCCAAAAGGAGCCTAGAGGTACTTGTTTGCCAAAGGCATGGTCCCTGATTGGCAGTCGCACTCAGATTTCTAATCCAATTGGACATTCGCATTGTGAGTACCGCCATGCAGACTCCCACAGGGCAGCAGTGCTTAGCATCTTTTCATCTTCATATATGCGGAACTTTTCTCCAAGCTCATCTAAATGCCATCTTTGTATCATATCGATGCCAAGAGCAATCAGATTTATTGCGCCCTCATATCATCTAAATAATTTATTAAGCTGCGTTTTGTCTTTCCTCAGCCTCTGACAGGGGACATGAAATCTATCTTCTTTGCCCCCCAAAACCTTCTGAGGTGCAACACCCCATGGGAAGCAAACACACACCAACACATGCACAAAGAATGACTTGATTAACATAAGCTGCTGTAAACCCATTAATAATAAATCAGTTATTAGTGAAGCAGAATCTGGCAGATCTTATTTATGAACTAGGATGAGGAGAAGGGGTGTAAAGCCCAGAAACAAAGCATGTCCTTTGCATATAGGGTGAGTTCAAAAATATCCCACATAGCCGAGCTGTCTGTTTCCTAGGAGATCATGCCACAACGAGTAGACCAAGCTAGATAAATAAATTATTTGACAGCAGAAACTAGCATTGTACTGTTATGAGGTCATATTATTAATGGAAGTGGTGTAGTGGTATATACAGGTGCCCATCCCAACAGTCCCCATAGCCCCCTTTCCGTAGGGACAGACCAAAAATGCAAGCAGCTAGATCAGTCAATCTACAGTCAATCTCTATCGACAAATGAGAAGCCGGTTAATAAATCGGCTTACGTCTGCCTCTGGTGTCCATTTGTCCCAGACTGGGTTGGATATATTTATACAGGAGCTGCAGTGGGGCCTTTGGGCTGAAAGTTGCAGCCTGGTGGGGATGGGGGGCATACTTCAAGTAGCCCTCGCTGTGGCAGTGCTGCAGAATGGGAAGCCAGTTTTTGTGAGCTCCCAATAGGCACACCAGGTACTACTGCACCCAGTGTGGTGGGAACTAGGATCCAGAGATTCACTTGCTGTGATGATGGGTGCTGGCTGGGGGTTGACCTGGCTGCTGGTTGTCTAAGTTCAAGGTTTGGATGATTGGCAGCTGGGAAGAGACTCCTTGTTTTAACCGACCAATTGCAAGCTGCCCTGGGGACAGCTCGGGCCAGGGGTTTGGGACTCACCTCTTGGGGGTCAGGGAAAGGGTAGGAGGTACCCCTGGACCCTGCCCCAAGTTTCCACACTACATTCAGGCCCCTTTGCAGGTTATGGCTTGTTTAAAGTTTAATCAATAAAGTGGCCCTAGTTAACTCCAACAACTGTGTCCGTCTCTTTATTCCAGGAGTGAGTGGGCAATGTGTCCCCAAGTTGATTATGGTGACCTTTTCCAGTGTTCACACTCATAGCACTCATAAACAGTATATGTGTAGGGGAACAGTCTGATAGGCTTTGTAAATGGTTCCCCTTTCTACAATATTTAAACACCATAGCTGGATATTTGTATTCATCATAAAAACACCAAATAATTTGTTTAGAACAGAGATTGCCAGCATGTGAGTGTCCTGGTGATGTACTATTTGCAAAAGATGTTAGGTAGTGATTACCAACTATTTAGAGTCAAGAAAGAGTAGATGCCATGGTCATGTCATGCTCATGGATTTCATGGAGATATCAGATAGATCACATTACCAATATAAAAGCAAAGCAAAGCAAAATGTTCTGCTCATATACAACCCCATAGTGCTTAAAGCACTCTCTGGGCAGTTTACAATTTTTAATTAATTGTGCAAACTATAAATTGCCTCAATTAACTACTGATCTCGGAAGGTGAGAAGGCTGAATCAACCTTGAGCTCGCTACCTGAGCCTGCAATCTAACTCAGGTTGTGAGCAGTCTTCACAGAAGTACTGCATTTTAACCACTGGACCATGATACATAAATATGCTAGATTAGCCCCCTCCAACAGGTAGGCCTCACCTGTTTTGGGCTACAGCACATGCCATCCCAACAGACCATACTGGTGGGCATTGTCTGTCCTAGCAGTTAGGAATTGCAGTCCAGAACATAGGGAGGTTACCATGATGGAAGGAGCTATGCTAGATAGATTTATCTAGCAATATTTTGTTATTTCCCAAATCTGCAGATTGGTGGAGGGCTAGGCATGCAAAACATACACAGAAGACCCTTTAATAGTCTGTCCTGCGCACTTCATTGTGCTATTGGCACACAAAAACCGCTTCTGTACACAATAGTACCACACACAAACTGTAAAACTCCATGTGTGGACTTTCATAAAAAACGATCCCCTCTAAACACAATAAATAAAACAGCTTATTCATTTGGTTCCAGTCTAAAGAAAATAGACAGCAGATGGTTAATTCTTAATTTCAGATTCAAATTTGAGACAGTGCTGGCCTCCCGCACCTTCCAGTCACTGCCTCATTAATGAAAAGTTAACCTCAAACACCAATTAAAATGAAAGAATAAAACAGTTACCATTCAAACGAAAACGTAACGGAGGAGGCACACATTTTCTTAAGGAAGAAAATGAAATGAAATAAACAGACCAGTTCCTCTAAATCCGTGGTTCCCAACCTTGGGTCCCCAAATGTTTGTGAACTGCAGCTCCCAGAAGCCATCATCACTAGCTGTGCTGGCAAGGACTTCTGGGAGTTGCAGTCCAAAACTGTCTGGGGACCCGGGGAACCACTCCAGTGGTTCTTAACCTTTGTTACTCAGGTGGTTTTGGACTGCAACTCCCAGAAGCCTTCACCACCAGCTGTGCTGGCTGGGGTTTCTGGGAGTTGCAGTTCAAAAACACCTGAGTAACAAAGGTTAAGAATCACTGCTCTAAACCATGCAGAACTTTTCATATCAACTGGACTTCAAAAAGCACACATTCTTTTAAAAAAAACAACACTTTGTTCTTAGCATAATTAGAAACCTAGTCACCAGCGTTTGTGATAAAATGCTGTGGAAAGTCAAAGACAAAAAGGTAAATCTGGTGTAATAAAATTCCATTACTGTACATCTGAAAATGAAATAAAATTCCAGGAGCCCATAAAACACCTCACTGCGCTCAAATACATACAAACGCCCACAAAATGAAATCACCATGAAATGAAATAAGGGAAAATACAACCTAATGGTTTCTGTTCTTTGTAAGAAAAAAGAAAAATCCTCAAGACTCCAGTTTTCATCGAGTGCATAATATATACATAAAACCCATTTATCTGTATGAAACACCTTGGGATGACTGTTTTATATTATTTGGGCTGCATTTCTCTACTACTAACAACATCGCCAGGAGTTGGTATAACAAGATAAATTTATCTCTGCCCAGCTTAATCAGCTTAGTTGGTGAGTACCTCACTGCACAAAACATTTATGGACTGATACAAGATCAGAAACAGATATTCTGCATCAAATGCTCTGGGCGATGGACAAGATACATCACATTCAGAAGACGTATCCTGTCCATCAAGCTACAGTATGCCATTTGTGGGCAGAGAACTAGGGGTAATGTGGGGTGGAATTTTACTGAATTTCCAACAGTGTCTCAGAGGTGTCTCACTGGCTATAGAAAAGCATCTCTTTTTTTCCCCCCAGAGTTGTTTTTGGTTTTCTGCATTGTTGCTGAAAATGTCAATAAGAATAAGTCTTTTGGCAGCCTGATCACCATGTCTCACCTTCCACATGCCTCATCCCTTATGTCATTCTGTACAGCTGTAAACTGAATTCTCAGGCCCTTTAACATTTTTTTCGGATGTCTTTCCATCATGTTTTTATTACTTCTTTCCTTGCTAAAAGTATTTTCCCCTCCATTTCTCAGCCAGCATCCTTGGATCTTGGATCACTTGAAGTTACTGAGCTTCCATGCTAGGCAAAGTGATTGAGACTGTTGTTCTCTCCCACCTTTTATTGTCTATCCGTTGGAGTTATTGTAACCTCCCATGCTGCCTTTAGTAGGTGTGGTTGGGAGGGAACCTTCTGGGCTGAGGTGACTGTCAATCTAACCAATCGTTCCTGCCCTGCCTCTTAATTCAACGAGAGCCACATCTCTCTGCTAAGAGCTTTCTCCCCTCTCCTTTATCTGTTGGAATCAGTCTGTCTGTTGGAAGCAGTCAGTGAGGCTGTTGAGGCATGTTGCTAAGGCAGTCATATTTTTAGCTTGGTGTTATCTGTTCACTGTAATTAATGAAACCTTTTATTCTTTCTACTTCAGATATGCCAGAGTGAGTTATCGTGACTGTGTCAGTTAATGAGAAAAAGGGGTGGACTGATCTGGGGAACTTGAGGCTATTCTGCTTTGTGAATCCCTGCACTTCAGCTAGAGGAATTCAACCAGAAATTCAAAAGCTCTGCAACACTATCACTCTGCGCCCTACTGGTTGTCCACACTTCATCATCTGAAAAGTCATGTTGGAGAAGTTTCATTATCGTACTGGTCTCTTAAGCTTTCACTGAAGTGCAGAAAGTCAGGAAAGCTGTGGACTGCCAGAGGAGTGGCTGTAAAGGGGAAGACACAACATTCACACATCTTCTTGGCCACTTCATACAGTAAAGCACAAGACCCTTGAATCCACCCCTGAGAATTTATCTGAAGTGTTTTCTCCTCCTTTAAAGTTTTTCAAAAGCAAATTCTTTTCTCTAAAATTGAATGTGAATGAAAAAATGTGGAAGAAATGCTCAGCAGAACACTAGTTAGTTTACTTCCAACAACAAACTTATTTTCTTCATAGTTACTATTTGACTGCTTGCATTTTCCCTGACGAAATATCTTATTTCTTCAAATCATTTTGGGCTGCAACAAATTTCCCAGATTTGTGCTTTTGACAACTTTGCTATTGTTTTGTATATAATTTAAACTAGATGTGCCAGAAGTGAAAAAAGCTGGAGTCAATATGAAGGCTGACCCTTCATATTGGATCAGCCAAATAATGAGCATAGAGCCATCAGAATAAGTTCACCGCTACTATATTTATTTAATTATTTTTATTTAAAATATTTTTACCCCACCTTTCTCCTTAAAAGGACCCACCTTTTACGACCACCTAGACCATTTCCAGTACAAAATCTGGAATTTCCTGAACGTGACAACTGAATTTCCTTGGCTGGATTTGCTGACAAATTTTATTACATCCTGAGTATTAATTGAAGGCTGTATTGGGATTGAAGGTAATGTTGATGGCAGGTGAATAATAAGGTTGACAAGAATTTGGGGAATCACTTTGTGACATTTACAACATGACTAATGAGGGTCTTTTTGCAGTTTTTGTATCATTCTTTTTATTATTTATTTTGGGATCCAATTTTTTTAAAATCAGAAACTGTTCTAACGTAAGATGTTGTAAAAAGGCCGTTGTGGATGGTAACATACTCTATTACTACAATATCTTACTTCTAGTTCCATCAAGACTCATTTGGCAGTGATAATTGGACTATTCAGGAATCAGAGTGAATGAGAAAGACGTGCAGATTTCTGCCGGCATGAATGTTATTATGTTCAAATAGCCCACATCTTATTACAGTTGGGAGGAGGGGGGAAATCCTTGAACTGCATTACATCAGAACACAACATCACCCATCAAATTTCTGACATCTTATATCCAATAGGAAAAATCAAAATACAATATTCATTTGTCAAGGAGTTCTACTGAAAAAAAAGAAAGAAAGAAACAGCATGGCGCCACGAAAACCTGTGTTTGGAGCACAGTGTGATATTCATAAATAATGAATGTTATCCTATGCTTCAAATGCAGGTTTGATGCAACATGCTGTTTCTAATCTGGAAGAAACATTTCAAAATATGACAATGTGGAATTTAAAAAATAGATATGAGTAAGCAAATAGCCTCTTTAAAAAAATCTCAACATATGGGCAGATAGGGTGGGGAAATTTAACAAATTTGTTTAATGGTGGAAGATAATATATCCAGTTTCTTGAGGGTGGGTATGAGGGTTCTTCCTTCACACCAGGTGGATAAATATCCTTCTCAGGCTTGCACACATCCACTACAGACTCCCTTTCAACTTTTAAACATTCAACATTTATTCCTGGAACTTCCAAAAAACTGTTAACATCAACTTTAAAGTCCAACAACTCGTCTCTACCCAATAGAGAATAAGCAGGATCTTCTCTTGAGGTGTAAATGGGTTTTCTAAAGCATATTCCCACTGCCTGCATATATTCCTAGAGTCCACCTCCATTAATGTTGGCCTTGGTGGTACTGGAAACCTTGGGGGCACCTCTTCCTTGGGCTGGACTCCAGCTCCTGGAGGGTCATCTCCTGGGTTCAGAACATCCCAGGGTCTGGGGCTGTTGACTTCTCTATCCCATGCATAACCATTCATCTTGCCCTTTCTCTTTTCTCCCTTTCTATCTTGGCTCTTTCCTCCCAAATCTTTCTACCCCATTCTCAGGCTTCCTTTTCCCCCCACTAAGAGGGTTTCTGGATGGTAACCCTCTCCTTCTTTCAGCTACTTCCTGGGGAACCATCAATCTTTCCCATCAGCGGGTCCAGGAATTTTCTATCCAAATCCACTCTCACTCTGGTGGGAGTACCTTTTCTTTTCTGCTTTCCTCGGCTCCTCTTGCTTCTTCTGTCCTTTCTTTCAATACCTCTCTCTTATATACCCTGTCCTCCCACTTCCCTTTTTGTGGCTCCTCTAATGGGCCAATCTCTTCCCCTCTCATTCCCGCCTTTTATAACTGTCCAGTCCCTTCCTCTACCATGTCCTCTCTTAGTTCTGGTGTCTCCTCCTTTCTTCCTTTTCCTATGCTGATTTTCCCCCCTAGCTCTAATGCTCTACCTGTGCCCATGTGCTCCCCAATATTTCTCTCCCTCTTTTCTTGTTGAATGGATGACACTTGGGTGGAGATGCCTTCAGACCCGTCCCCGGACTCACAGTGGGGCTCATCATTATTAATGGTTGTCAATGAGGCCGAGGCAAAGAGGCAGTCCTGAAACCAGCAAAATCAGGGAGCTGCACAGGGGACAGATTGTATTTGTCTTCAGTATGGAAGGGACTGTCACTCTCGAATTGGCCTTCTCAGCCACACTAGATGCTGTTCCAAGTCCTCCATTCAGAGCACGTTACCATAGTCTCTCGAGACTGAAGTATGCCTAATCTAATCAATGAGGAGCACAGCCTCTTCTCTCTCTCTCTCTCTCTCTCTGTGTGTTTGTGTGGATTTCTGCCACTATATTAATATTCTGATAAGCATTTTGCATTCTCTGCAATACATGAAGCTTTCCAATACACTCTGCATTCTATGCATGATCTGTCTGGGAAGTGCTGAATGAAGATTTTTTAAGGTCTCTTTGAATTTGCACTTTGAAGACATCCGCAAATCTGACATTAGAAATAATGCTTATGCAGAATGAGAGACACTGCAGGGATTAAGTATAACTTTGACCACGCAAAATCCACAGTAGTAGCATTCTAAAATAAAATCATCCTTGTTGCTCAATTAAATAATTAATATTGCAATATTATTTTGCAAAGTAAAATACCCCTGGTGACACCCTCATCAATGTGTAACATGACATAGTGTTTGTGCCTGTCTGATGAACTGCTGGAGAGCTCAGTGGTTAAGTAGGGAGTTTGATTGCCCACAGTGGTTCCTTAACAGGGGCTGGACTCATAGGATCCCTTCCAGATCTGCAGTTCTATGATTATTATTATATCATCCCTGTAAATGGTGATCCCCATAAATGAATTAATGAATGGTGAAGAGCTTCCAAATAAAATTCTAGAGTAGGCTTCTTTTTCTTGGGAAAGATGGAATGAGAAAAACCAAAATCTCAGAAAAATTATCTAAAAAAATGTCTCCGGAGAAATTTCAACTTGGCTTTAGGAGGGGGAAACATACGTGGGCAACCAATTTGTTCACGTACTTCAGTGCGTCTTTATTTCTTATCCATTTCCTTTCTCTTTTGGAGAATAGGTGTCTCTCAAAATTGGAAATAAACTTTCTAAGTTTGCTGACATGTCACGAAAGTTGAGTATAGTTGTGAATAGAAGAAGCTTTTTTAAAAGAAAGAAAGAAAAGCATTGATTACTATGGGAAAGTGGAATGATAGGGAACAGAGATACGAAAGCGATACAAAAGACATTTCCACCACCAGAAGAGAAAATGATAACCTGAAAAGAAAGTATATTTCCGATTTCAAAGACATTTCTCTGAACAGATTCATCTCTATGGTTCTGTTATCAAAGGGAAGATTTTACTGCAACTTCAAGACACACTCATTCTGACTCAAACATAAGCACTCTGGGGTTATCTTAAAGTGGCTAGATATAACTGTGACCCAACAGGGCTATTGAAGATGAATCAACTCTCCTGAAAGACTCTCGACTCTCAGATAAGAGCCGTCTAATAGCTGTTGAAATCTTAAGATAGTGAAGAGAGTATTTACGTGAGCCTGATGGCTAAAACACAGCTCCTAAGTGTTTAGGAAAGTGGTTATCATTTACCCCCTTCTTTCCTTATTGATGATGCACTGGAGTCATGTCCTTGAGTAAGCTACAGGTGACCTATGGATGACCCTGAGGCATTAAAGCAGATAAAGTGGGCATTATGAGCAGGGGTACTCAGGTGCTGACTTCCATGTTGCAGCCTCTTTTCCTTGTGATTTTAGAAAGAGAGATGTGTGTGCAAATATGCCATTAGAGAGAAAGCTTTATTTATTATCCATTATCTCCTAATTTTGGTGAATGGTCAGAATATTTACTAAGGAAGCATAGGTGAATAACCTTAGAGGTCTTCCACACTCTTGTATTGTATTGCATTGTTCTGCCACCTTCTTGAATGTTTAGTGGTAGGTGGATAGGTTTTTTGTGACATACAAACACAACCAAGTGGTGAACTCAACTGTCTCTATAGGTCAAGTGAGCCATCCTTTGCCAGAATTGGGTAGCAGAAATTAAAAGAGGCAGCCTCTGTTCTCTGGAAATAATACTTGGCATTGATTGATCTCATTCACTCATCCTGCAGCCACAGGAAGTCAATAATTTAGACAGGATATTTAAACAAGGAAACACAGTTGAATATGTTTAGAAGTCTTCCACACTGTTGTTTTATCCTGCATTGTTCTGTCCCCTTCTCAAAGGATAGGGGGAAAAGGCCATATGCCACTGCTTTTCAGATTGGCCTAGTTGGGTGTACCCATTTGAAGACAAATTAGAACATGGGCTGGGGCCGGTAAGAACAAGAGAGAGGTGTCTATGTAGGGGGAAAAAGTGGGATTATGTAAAGATAATAGTGGTAACAGAGCTGATAAATTAGCACTAATGGTAGGAAGTGACATTGCACTAAGCTGCTTCCTCAGAACAAAGTGATATTTTAAAAAATGCTTCAAGGAGTAATGAAAGTGAGCAGAAAGTCAGGAAAAAAGCAGAACAAGATAAGAGGAAGATCCCCTTGTTGCCTTCCTTCGTAGTGCAGCAAAAGCTGGAATTATAACTACACGATGTGCAGCAGAGCAAATCAACATTCTACAAGGCAATTCTAAAAATGGGGGCAGCCCAAACAAAAAATATATATAACTTTGGAACTGGACTTCAGGACCATATTTGACACACAGCAGACACTTTGCTCTTGCTCTGAGCCAAATTTGGGGAAATTTGGGCAAAGGGTTTTCAAGTTATGACTTTTAAAAGTAAAACTGTTCCCCCTCCCCATGCAGAAACAAGCAACTTGATACATCCCCAGATTTAAAATAGCTCATATAAATTGAAAAGACTTATCTTGCTTATCTTGAAAGAGAATGGTTGGCCCCACCTGCTTTTTTTTTTTTAATTTGGAAAGAATCCAGGCTGAAGGGGCTAAAATATTGACCATTTAAAACATGCCTTTCTTTTGTTATAAGCAGAGCATGCATGGAACACACTTACCAACAAGAGTGTTGCAAAAGAGCTACAAGCTTCATGGCTGTCAAAACACAGTCATGAGAAATGCTTTGTGTTTGGATGAGAAGTGGTTAACTGATGAAAAAAGGAGTCGGCTTCTGGGATTTTCCCTTGCTTGGTGTCACTTCATGAACGGTAGTGAGCACAAGAGGGTATCCTGTAAACCATCTTGACTGCTGCCATTGGTGTACTCAACTTTGCTATGTAAAGCTTGGCATCATTTTTCCTGCTGGCAATGCGGGCACCATATTGTGCAGCCATTTCAGGCATTTTGAATCATGGATACAGAAACACAATATCCTACATTCATAAACCAGAGGTTTTTCAAAGAATCGAATCAGTTGTAGGGCCAGTGGATGTGTCTATGTGAAGCTCTACATAGACAATTAAACTGAACCCCACAAAATAGCTGGTTGTCCCAAATCATAGTTCAGCCCAGTTAAAATGCTCTGCTTTGAGCAGATGGTGCCATATACGTCCTCTGAGTTGCTTTTCACCTGAGTAAAATCTTTGACATGAAGTATGGTGAAAAGACGATATTAGGACATGAACAACTTGATATGTTCTGGGACTCTGAAGTTTTCAGATGCACTTCACTGACTCCCAGTGAACTATGTTATCGACAAAACCATAATTATTCCCGAAAGCTCTTGGCTGTATGGAAATTGAGCCCCTTTTTAATGTGTACAATATTTAATTTCCCCATCAATGAGCACATTTATTAAAAGATCATACCACCAGAGAGATACTAAACCTGATGTGCAGTAAGCATACCTATCTTGTGTTCAGAAATTACATGTATACAAGTAATGCATATTAATAAGTCTCAAAGAATTATGAGACTGAGTATTGTTATTCACATAATAACTTTATTCTATGACCCTACTGTTTTGAATGTAAGAAAAGTGAAATTATAAATAGGTTTAGAGTGAAAAAAATAAGCGTTGGGAAATAACAGACAAATGCTTTCATTTTATCCTCTATTTATTTTGACGAGGATATCATAGATTATGATACATTTCAGGACTCTCTCTTTCATCATCCCAAAATTAATATGGCTGAAGTATGACTCATAAGAAGATGCTCTGAGCATCTGCTCCGCTGGAATAATGAGTGCCTATCTCTAGCCTGCTGAGAAATATTGAAGAATATAATAGTTTGGCATACCAAAAAATACCTCTCTTTCTACAAGGTATAAATTAGTAATGACAGTTTTAAATGAATATCTATACTCTTAAGAATTTGGCCTATGGGGCACAATGCCACAGCAATAGCCTTATCAGCTAACCAATGGCACTTAATCATTCATCCCTGGGGGGGGGGGGAATCAATGCTAAAATTTTCCACATAATAGATGAATGGTACACCACATACCAAAGGGGTATTTGCGTATTCATATATTGCTGTTAATGTTGTTTGTTTAATAATGTAAGTTAACTGTGTTTTTCTTGTATTCGACATGGTATCTATATTTAATACCTTTTTTAAAAAAGCACAACAGTAAGCGTTCGACTAATCAGTAGCAAGTCCTGAGCCTCTGCCCACCATGGTGCCATAACTGGGGGTGGGGAAGCAAACAAGAATCTTTTTTCATGTGGCTGATGACTATTAAATTCAGTTTAATGCTCAGTTGTTTGGGTGGCTTGTGAAACAAGCATCATTTTGTACCCATCTCTACTCATGAGTAACATCATCAGTAGTGGATGTAGTAGTTTCATTCCATGGAAACTGTGGGACCCATGGGATGGAAGGGGGACATCTTTAACTACCCAAAATCTCCACTACTGATAATGTTACTGTCAGGTGGAGATTTCTGATAATTAAAGAACTTCTCCTTCTGTCCTGCAGCTCCCATGCCTTCTACACAATGGAACTGATTACTTCCAAGTTAGACAAGCCACCGGGGGGGGGGGGAGGAATGCTCTGACTGTAGGAGTTATTTCAACCTCGGCTGGGAGGGGCCTTTCTGGGCTGGGGTGACTGTCAATCAATCCAGCAGTAACCAATTGTTCCTTCCCTGTTTCTAATTTCAAAGGAAGCCTCGCCTCTCTTCTTAAGAATCTTTTCTCTTCTCTTCTTTCTCTCTCTCTCTCTCTCTCTCTCTGTGTCTGTGTGTGTCTGTGTGTGTGTGTGTGTGTGTGTGATGGGCCATTTTATAAGTATTGTAGTCCTTGTTTAATAATTTCTCCCTTGACCTTTCAGAGAAGGATATTAAAGTTAGTGTGTATGTGTATGTATGAGAAAGTAGAGGCTTCTTTCTCCCTTTGGGGGGAGAAAGAAGCCTCTACTTTCTGAGAAGAGATTACTTTACCCCATTAAAATTGTCTTTTTATGCAAATATGTCAGGAGCATCACAGGTTACTTTGCTATTATAAAAGATGGTGATGACTTGAAAAAGGTTGGGAACCACTGCTGTAAGCAGTCATTTTTTGTTCAGTATGCTGTTTTGATCTGTTCAAGCTGTGAGTATAAGAAAAGAAACCCTTTATTCTTTCTTTTATTAATGTCTCAGAGTGAATTATTGAGACTGTAAATGCCAGTTGATGAGAACAAAAGGGTGGTCTGTTCTTGGAAGACTTGAAGCTAATTCCACTCTGTAAGTCCCTGCACTTTTGCTGCACAGGTAGAGGTTCTTAACTAAAATTCAAAACTTTGCAAGATGAATTGTAAAAAATCTCCTGCTGGTGACACCATTAATCATCTGCCACTGTAACTTATAAAACAGGATTTTTGTGAAGGCTTTTAAAGTTTTTAATTTGCCACAAAAAACACCTTTTTTTCAGCAATGGACCACAGATTCGCATGGCTATCCCACTGGAAATTCCTAGTAATATTATCCCCACACATAGTCAACACATGAGATGCCTGATATTTATGTCCTTATGTGTCCCACACCACAGCGCTAAAGTACAGACGTGGTGGCCATTTTAGTATTTGGAGAGTTCTTACAATTCTCACCTCTCACCCCACCCCATTTTACACTGCAGTCACAACTTTTTGATACAGATTTATAGTCTGTCTTATGAAAGGAACTTCTAGAGGTAGTTCATGATTATATAAACATTCACACATTAAAAAGTGATACTGGAGAGAGAGAGAGATTTATTCCCATATAAAAAATTCATCTGTCAAGCACAAATACCTCTGGAATTACTTTGCAGAGACCTCCCTCAAATCAAATAGAAGATTTTCGATATGTATTATCAAAACTGTCACTTTGTTTAAAAAAATGGAGAAGACTCAACGATAACGCTGGAACAACCTTCCTATGCACTCAGTCAAATCCTTGAGAAGGAAAAAGGAAAAGAGGAAGTCTTCCATGAAGCCACAGGGAAGAGAACAGTGCCCAGAGTCTGGGGAAATGTGTTCCTCCTGGATACATTTCTCCTTACTCTACTGCTCCCTTTTTATTTCACTGGGAGACCATCAAGGAGGTAGATGCTTCATCAGTGCAGAAAGACATTGTAGATGGTCTGTGTTTCAAACTGAAAGCACATTAGTCTTGGAGAGATCAGATTCAGGTAGGCTATCATTCTTGAGAAATCAAACTTCAAATAACTCCTATACTGAAATGCTGAAGACTTATCCCAAAACAAAACAAGGTGATTTGTAATTTTTTTTCCAGGTAAGAAAAGCTCCTGCTGTGCACTCAGATACTGTCAACAGTATCTGAGTACACAGCAAGAATTCCCTTCTCTAATCCCAGATTATCAATAACACCTGTTTCTGTCCTCAGAATACTTATCTCCTCAAAAGGAAGATTGTACTTATAGAAGAAGTAGCTATACTTGAGGTTTATCCATCATCCCCTTCCATATGGGAAATAGAATTGTACAGAAATATCAGCAGAGAATATAGTTTTCCTACGGAAAATTTAGGAGGGTGCAATGGTATGTGATCTTAATTTTGTCTGGATGCGCCCAAGCTTAGTTGCTTAAAGAAACATGTCACAGCATTCAGAAGCCTACAGAGTGAGAGAAAAGATGAGAAAACAGGGAAGTTGATATTAGCAAGACAGAAGAGCATCTTAAGTATGGGGACAGCTTTGCACACTGCCAATCTAACTTGTTTCTTCTTGCTTTTCTTAGGCACAAGAAAGATTTTAGTGGGCCATGAAGAATAGCAGGCACTCCCCGCAAATATTTCTCATTATCTCACATGCTCCCCAACCTTTTTGTCATCGTATATGAAAGCCTTGGAAAATATTTTTGAAAGCATGCAGATGTTTGGAATTTGAACACACCACTTCTAAGGACAGGGCCAGCAGAAAAATGATACTTTGAGGATTACGATTAGAGATGGGATACTCATATTTGTCTCCCAGGGGAGATGAATAAAGATACTGCCATCACAGGTGACCGGGCTGATTGGACCCTCCCCCCCAGAACCTGGCCATCCACTTACCACTTGTGTCATCTTGCCTGTTCGCCAGATTGGTCAGCAGTTCAGGAAGGCGGGGAAGCCCCAGCCGGGTTACTTCCGTGATTGGTGCAGTACAAACGATGACAGCTGCACGCGCCATGCCACAAGTGGTAAGTGGATGACCCAGTTCTGGGGGGAAGGTCCAATCGGCCCGGCCACCTGTGGTCACGATATTCATTCTCTGTCTTTCTCTGTCTCTCTGTGGTTTCTTAAAAAGAGAGACAGAGAATGAATATGGGACTCATAAAGTGTTTGCTGGATGAGCACATCTATTTTCTTTTTATTTTCTTAATACAACTACTGATTCAGTACTATACAAAATTATTCTTAGAAGTACACAAATGTAACTTAAACATTTTGAGTAGAATACGCATTGCAAAAAGCTTCACACATCCTCCTTTTGTCTGGGAAATGTACATGACAACTATGCATGCGGTCTGTTTCCATTACAAACTGTAGACATCGCTGGATAGAAGCAGCACTGGTTTGCAGTTGACATAACAGAAATAAAAAGCTGCTCATAAATGCTGGGTAGCATTTTCCAGAAGCATAAAATTGCTCTTAAATGGCCGCTTTCCACATTACCTAGTTTTTCACTTGGATTTTAAGCATGCTGGCCAGGGCCTAATCAGACAACCAGCTCACTTTTTCATTAAAAAAAAAAAAACCCACAAAGTCTTTAGCCCTTAAAAAAACAAGAGATATAAAGCACAGTATGCAGTCTCTGTTTTGGCAAATTATTTTGTCAGCATCATGCTTAATGATTTCAGTGTGATTTGTGAAGCTAATAACACCATCTTATACACTTATAAACTATACACGTAACAGCTGTGGAAAAGCCTGATATTTGCTCATTCACAGACAGCTGAAAACTGTTTGCAGAGCATGCACTGAAAGCAATGAAACCATAGGGATGGACACTGGCTGGGGGATTATGGAACCTATAGTCAAGCTCTATTATTGTGCATTTTACAGGGTTCCAGAAGAATAATGTTCCATGCTCTCTCCCGTAAATGTCTAGGAGTTTATTTGGATGCTACCTTAAGGAAAGGATTTTCAAGCAGGTTTCTCCATCTCCACAGTGTAGACCAAGAAGTGAACAGACCTGAAATCCTACATGTATGGACAGCCACTCACTGTCTTTCAATCAAGCTGTTGCTCGGTTCAATCTTTACTTCTTTGTAATGCATGGTTATTGGTAACAATTTTATTTCATTTTACTGTATTTTTAAATCAGTGCCCACCTATACATTCCATATGAGAAAGGACTGGAGAGAGAAGTACCAGAGGAATTAATCACAATTCCATACATCTTGCTTGTATTTACTGTACCAGAACAATCTAGAATCGCTTTCCACAGGTGTCTGTCAGGGTATGATTTTTTAAAAAGAAAAATACTGTACACTAAACAGATCGTAGGGAAGGAAAAGGACAAAACAGTGAAATACAGATAAAATGGTCAATTGGTTTGGTATACATAAAAGTAGGATTGGAAAAGATCAGTCTACATCCCAATCCCAAAGAAGGGCAGTGCCAAAGAATGCTCCAACTACCGTACAATTGCACTCATTTCACATGCTCAAAATCCTACAAGGTAGGCTTCAGCAGTATGTGGACCGAGAACTCCCAGAAGTACAAGCTGGATTTTGAAGGGGCAGAGGAACTAGAGACCAAATTGCTAACATGCGCTGGATTATGGAGAAAGCCAGAGAGTTCCAGAAAAAACATCTACTTCTGCTTCATTGACTACACAAAAGCCTTTGACTGTGTGGACCACAACAAACTATGGCAAGTTCTTAAAGAAATGGCAGTGCCTGACCACCTTATCTATCTCCTGAGAAATCTATATGTGGGACAGGAAACAATAGTTAGAACTGGATATGGAACAACTGATTGGTTCAAAATTGGGAAAGGAGTACGACAAGGCTGTATATTGTCCCCCTGCTTATTTAACTCATATGCAGAATACATCATGCGAAAGGCTGGACTGGATGAATCCCAAGCCAGAATTAAGATTGCCGGAAGAAATATCAACAACCTCAGATATGCAGATGATACCACTCTGATGGCAGAAAGTGAGGAGAAATTAAAGAACCTCTTAATGAGGGTGAAAGAGGAGAGCACGAAAAATGGTCTGAAGCTCAACATCAAAAAAACGAAGATCATGGCCGCTGGTCCCATCACCTCCTGGCAAATAGAAGTGGAAGATATGGAGGCAGTGACAGATTTTACTTTCTTGGGTTCCATGATCACTGCAGATGGTGACAGCAGCCACAAAATTAAAAGACGCCTGCTTCTTGGGAGGAAAGCGATGAGAAACCTAGACAGCATCTTAAAAAGCAGATACATCACCTTGCCGACAAAGGTCCGCATAGTCAAAGCTATGGTTTTTCCAGTAGCGATGTATGGAAGTGAAAGCTGGACCATAAAGAGGGCTGGCCGCCGAAGAATTGATGCTTTTGAATTGTGGTGCTGGAGGAGACTCTTGAGAGTCCCCTGGACTGCAAGGAGATCAAACCTAGCCATTCTGAAGGAAATCAACCCTGAGTGCTCACTGGAAGGACAGATCCTGAAGCTGAGGCTCCAATACTTTGGCCATCTCATGAGAAGAGAAGACTCCCTGGAAAAGAGCCTGATGTTGGGAAAGTGTGAAGGCAAGAGGAGAAGGGGACGACAGAGGACGAGATGACTGGACAGTGTCATCGAAGCTACCAACATGAATTTGACCAAACTCCGGGAGGCAGTGGAAGACAGGAGGGCCTGGCGTGCTCTGGTCCATGTAGGGTTGCCAGACGTCCGGCAAAAGGAGGACATATCCTCATTTTCAGGCTAATGTCCTCCGTCCAGCAGGCAAAGCTAAAAAAGTTCAAAATGTCCGGCTTTTGTATTTTCACCCGCACCCCCACCCCCACCCCCTGCAGCCGAACCTCAAACTGTAAGCCACCTCTCCCTGCTTCCTTGGTTGCGGCACTTGTAAATCCTTCCTTCTTTTAGAGATCAGAGATAAGGTGGCTTGATTGGTTACAGCTGTAGAACAGCCCGGGGCAGTCAATCCGGCTTGTGAATGTCTGCTTCCGCCGGAGGTGACTGCAAGCAGGAGGAGGGAAAGCTCCAATTAGGAGGGAAAGCTCCAATTAAGGCAGGAAGAAAGGTGCGAGAGAGGGACGGGTGGCTTCATCAAGCTTGTTTAAAGGTAAGATTGTAGAAATTTTAGGGAGGGAGGGAGGGTGTGTGTGTGTATGAGAAAGAGAGAGAGACTGATTCAAAACTATGAAAAAAGGAACTGATGCAAGCAGGAGGGAAGGCTGGTCTGGGGTTCTGGGGGGGCGGCGGTTCAGAGCCAGGGAAATAGGGGCCGGGCTGGTCCCTCCTTCCTCCTAAAGCTGGGGAAGAGGAGGCACTTTTATCCCCCCCTTCTGCCCTGACCCCACACACCCCTGACTCTGGGGCATGTGCAGAGTGTGTTTCCAGGTCCAGGAGCCAGAAGCATGTGCAGAGTTATCCCCCGTGCTTGTGGGAGCTGGAAATTCACACACACAAGTGGATTTCTCTCAGCTTGAGAAATTGCAAAGGGTGGAGAAAATGGCTTTGTGTATATATAGATATATAGACACACACACATATATAATATATACATTATATATATACATATATGGCTTTGTCATATGTAGTGTAGTAAGCATTGTGTGTGTGTATGTATAAAATTCTCTCTCTCCAAATCCATTTTCTCCACCCTTTGCATTTCTCAAGCAGAGAGAAATCCACGCCTTCTGTTTTTTTTTCCTGGTTTTTTTAAATCTGTCACACAACTTTTTAAACTTTTTACCTGTATTTCACTTTATTATGCTTTTATTAATGTGATTTCTTAGTGTACTTTGTTTTAGTAGCTCTTATATTTTGTTTGATCGTTGCTGATTATTTTGTTTTTTAATGTAACTTTCCCAGTCTTGACCTTTCAAGACTGAGTAGGTTGAATGGTCATGGTATTGCCCCATGATCAAAGAGCTATTCTCCCCAATACCTAATTCCAAAAGCAACACGCCCCCCACCCTGCACACGGAGCCCGTCCCCCCAATACGTCCTCCTCTGTCCTCCTTTTTGGCTTTCTATGTCCTCCTTTTGGTACCCATGTATCTGGCAACCCTAGGTCCATGGGGTCACGAAGAGTCAGACATGACTTAACAACAACAACATACATAAAAGTGCCTGCTAGGGCACACAAAATGTCAGCTAAGCATGGACTTGCAGATTTCTAGTCCTGCAACCCCCTAGATTTCACCAGGAATCCCCCTCCCTCAGCCAGAATTTTGGGATCTGCAATCAAGAAATCAAAGTCCACAAAGGAGTTTTCATCACTCTCAGGTGGGCTTTGATAAGCCTTTGGAGTGATCACAATTTGCTTCTGAAAAAGAAGGAAATGGCTGGATGTGGCTAAAACATCACAAGAGATTATGGGACTGGGTAGCACCTTTGCCCATTATATTCTGCAAAAAGATAGTTTATAATCCCTTGTGGCACCCCGGAGTTTAGCCACTCCCAGCCATTTCCTTCTTTTCTTCCCCCAAAAACAAATGGTGGTTGCTTTGGAGGCTGACTGGAGCCCAAAATGAGTGATGAAAAACTTTTTTGTAGATGTCTTAGCTGCAGGTGTCAGAATTCTGGCTGGGGGAAATCCTAACAAATTCTAAGAAATCCAAAAGTTCCATGCCTAATAATTGCAAGACAGGAGATTCAAACAAAATGGCTGCATCGGTGGGGAAACAGATCAAATGCTTGCTGAGGCAAAAAACAAAATGGCCACCAGCTGGAGATATTTACAAAAAGGACTGCTAGTGGTCAGGAGTCACAGGATCAGGGGGCAACAGACCCTTGGTCAAAGGTCAGCAAGATCAAGGGCCAAAGGTCAGGAGGTTGGGCCTAAGCACTGTGGGCTCAGGAGTCACAAGGCCCGAGATCAAGGATGTAAAGAAATAAAGGGTCATGGTCAAGGGGGGACTGGGGTGAGACTAAAATAGGCCACAGCTAGGGTGAGGCACCCATCAATTTGATGAAGGTTGTGGTTTTTATTCTCCTTCAGCATAGCAACAATGTTTGTTTTTATCTGTTAATTGTAAACCCCTTTCAATACGTCTGATTGGAAATTGTCCTAAAATATGTAATAGTTTAGGATATTGAGGAAGTTTGACCTTATCAGTTATGCTGAGTGCTATATCATTAATGGCGGTTCGGTTGGACTCTAAAAAAAAGAAGTGCTTGCATTTTTCCATTCATTTCTGCTGTAAAGTACACAGTAGTTCCCCTGCGGTGTGATGCATAATTTCTACATGCATATGAAAAATATGCAGAATATTGCAGGCGATATGTGCGAGTTCTTCTTTTGCATATTAAATGAAAGAAACAGTGAAAAGAGATGTTTGAGACAATCTTTTGTTTATGCTTCTTTGTGACATCCAAAGCAACCTAGGGGGATAAAAGGAGGGATCATTATTTTAATGAATGTATTTCATATCTCCTTTTGCCTTGGAATTCATTCTTAAATAATATCTGAGGAAGTTGTCCAGAAAAGAGACAAAGATTTGCCAGATATATTTTGGTCTGTGGTGAGAAAAGTGAACTGCAGTGCAATAGTGTGATTTATGAAACAACAGAAAAGACTGAGCCCATGATTGAATGGCTACCTGTTTTTAATTAAAAAGATAAGATCTCAAAGCACAATGCAGCTAAGTCAGCTTTCAAGTAAGTTCTGTTATTTGTTCTCCACTGGGATACAGTTTCTCTGTATGATGTAAACTTAAAGAAGTTTTTTAAAGTCTTGCATTATTCTGACATAAAATAAAATGTTACTTTCTACACAAAATCCTTGGGATTTTATGATCATAATTTGGAGGTTGGGAGGTAGAGCACTTTAGGTTTAAACAGAAAGCCATTGACAGACATAGAAAGGGTGACAAGATGTGGTAGCTGGTGTATGTTGCCTATATTTTGAAGGTCTAGATCTAGATCAGGGGTGGGCAAATTCTCTTGAAGCAAGGACCACATTCCCTCAAGGATAAATTCTCTAGGACTTCATACCGGTAGTAAGTGAAGTTGAAACCAGACTGGACTACAAGCAAAAACAATGTAGCAAGGACAAGGGAAGTACAGGGGTTATGGTACTGGATTGGGAAATGGGTCAGATTTTGATTCTCACTCAGCCATGAAACTCACTGTGTGTAGTGAGTACCTATGTACTTCCACTGCCTCTTAGTACAGGAACTGAGATCAGACTTCTTGTTTTTGTCCTGTCTTGCTGGGACATTTGAAATGGTAATACAATTTTGAAGCTGTCAGTGCTTCAGAAGCAGATTGGAAACAAGTTATCTCTCCTCTGTTGCCAGATCAGCATACTTTCCAGCCTGCCCAGCGCTGGGCACAAGAATACTGATAGTTTTAGAAGAGGTAGCCTTGTTAGTCTGTGTTAGCATATCAGGCAAAACCCAAAGAAAAATAAAAAAGACAAAAACTTTGTGGCACCTTAAAAACTAACTGTTATATTTTAATGTGAGCTATCGTAGACAAGTTGATTTTTTCAGACATATGAAGGAAAATACAGAGTTCAGAAGTAACACATTCATGCTGGCTTTAAGAGTCAGCGGCGTATGATTCCATCTCACGCGTGCAGTAATTTGTGACATGTTTAGTGTGTTCAGTTCTTTCAGAGTCTGGTTTTCTAAACTTTCCCACGAGAGACAGAAAACAGAAAATAAGGCAAGAGCAAAAAAGCGGGGAACGGAATTAGTGGGACTGTAAAACCAACTGTGAGCAGTACCATGATTAAAGGAGACAAAATACCATGTTGCTCCCTTTTGTTATCTATAGCCTGGTATTAATTAAGCCACTAGTTATTGTCATGATTGTGGAAGGGGAACTGAACATCAACAAGGGTCTTAATAATCATTGTCGGGTGTGAAATGCCACATTGTCAACTGCTTATCCGTGAAGATTCTCAGTCATCCAGGTGTGGTTATCTGGAAGTTGAGTCCTGGCAACTGGACTTCTTTCTTGTTAAGTTGAAACATTTCACTACTCATCCAAGTAGTTTCTTCAGTCTGAGGATAGTTGGTAAGAGATCCTTGATATATCCTCCACGTTGGTTTCACTTCCCCCTGGTCTGAATAGGCTCCTTACAAGGACAAAGTACTGGATGTAAGGGATAATCCCACTTCTGCAGTCCTTCTCCACCCATTGTCATGGGTCATTAAGGGTTGCTAACAGTGGTCTTTCTGGTGTGTGTGGTCCTAATCTTTCTGGGGACAGATGAAAGGGCAGCATGATAAATAGGAGACAGATTGTATCTAAGGCCTCCACCCCTATTGAGTGAGTGATTTTCTATATGCACATGTATGGCCTCCCTGACCCCTCTCTCAAACCACCTTTCTTCTCGGTCGTCATGACTCAGCTTCCAGATTATCAACTGCTTGTGTCCAGGAAACAATCAGTCTCTTTGTTTGAGGGCCATGTTTAACTGTATAAATATTTGCCAAACAGTCCCTCTCTCATGTCTGAAGAAAGTGGACTTGTCCATGGAAGCTCACATTAAAATAAAGCAGTTAGTCTTTAAAGTGCCACAACATTTTTGTCTTCTTTATTTTTTCATTTTTGTTTTGTTTTTCCCTGACATGCTAGCACAGACTAACACGGCTACCTCTTCTAAAACTATGATTAAAGGAGACAGCAGAGGACCAAGGTGTGTTACTATTGAGAATTTTAATATTCTTTACCTTTGAACCTTGCACTGAAAGATGGGTCTGGTAACTGTGTAGGAAAACAACAGTAGATAATAGCATAAGTATCATATTTGGTAATGACTTAAGAAACCTTCACTTATATTCAGTCCATTTATATAAATTTTATCTCAGCTGTTTCCCTCTGTATTCTTGTTCTGTAGTGTTTCTTTTCCAGAATAGCAACTTTCATATCTTGTGAAGAGCTTCCTGGTATATTGAAATAGTTGGAGACAGATTTCTGTGTATTGTGCTTTCTGATGTCTGATTTATATCCTTTGATTCTTTTTCATATTGTCCTGTTTGTCCTATATAGAGTGCAGAGGGACACTGTTGTGCCCTAGTCTATCATTTTATGCCCTAAACCACACTGGAAGCTGTGTAACACAGCTACCTCTTTGGAAATAAAATCCATTGATATTACAACAAATCTAAATAAAAATTTCTTGTGGAAGTAGACAGAGGGGGGTTAGTGAAACAGTACAGTGTTCATTCCTGCCAAAAACTCAACAGAGAGAGACCCTCCTTTGAGAGGAAGGCTGCAGGAAAGATTCTATCTCATACACCTGTTAACCTGACTTCCGTTGATGGTGGGAGATACGACAGGGATCTGCCTATGATCACATACTATGAGTGCACACTTTTAAAGAACTTGATGGCCAACCAGCAAAAGAACATTTGTCATAGGTGCATATTGCTTCAGCAAATGGTGTTAAAAAGACCGAATGATGGTGTTCCTTCCTTAATTTATGCCTTTTTTGCTGATCATTAAGTCTCTACTATTAATTTTCCATGAGATGTATAGTGAACTTTTAGATTAATTAATGATTATGTTTAATAGATATATGTATTATTTCTGCTGCTTCTGGAATTAATAGCTGATATTAAACTGAAAAATGAGCAACACATATTAAACTATTACCTCAATGCTATACAAAGCCAGCTCATTGCAAACAAAACTATAACTTGGGTTCCCTACTTTTTTATAAGGTCTTGTACAATATCATTGACTTTAATTACCTAAGATCCTGTACCTGTTAAAGCTTTAAATTTTATACTGTTAATACCTGCTTCTTCAATGTGGACTTCTAAAACTCTATTTGAATTGTATGGTAAGATGAAAAGTCCATGCTCAAAATTAATGAAATTAAGACAGAAGAGAGTAAATTATCTGTGGAAGCAAATAATTCACTCAGCACTGACAGTGTATCATTAACAGGAATGGATATCTGTGCCTTTAATTATCACATACTTGTAGGAACTGCTCAGTGATGTATGCTGTGTCAAACTCTGGCCATGAATCACAATGAATGGATGATCAATGATCAGAGTTTCAAAAAGCTTCATATCTACATTGGCAAAATTGAAAAAATTCGCCTTTGTGTAGTTTGCTCAGTGAAAAAAAATTGATCTAACGCTAAACACTTAAAAGGCTAAGTTAAATTTGAACAGTTAAAAGGAGATCTACCAGTCTAGTTTCTCAACCTTTTAATTCACTCTTTCCTCCCTCCATTCCTTTTCCCTATTCCTTCCTTGTCCTTTCAAAGCCAGTTCACTGCCTGAACTGACATTTATCCCTAAAATTCACTCCAAAGTGTCACATTCTGTCAAAATGAGCTCAAGAGATACAGAAGGAGTGATCAGATGGCCATTTAGTGTGCTATTTGGACTGCTGCAGGAATGGATCAGTTCACTCTTTTTAATAGCGATCACAGGTAAACATTGGAGCAAACCCCAGAGTGTTCCTACCTGCACATTTCTGGCCCCTGTCAAGGGCTTCTATTTTTTTTGATACAGGTAGGATCACTCTGTCTTGGTCTGTTTCCAGTGTATGTGATCACTGTGAACTGCCAAAAGTGAGCCTTCTCTAATTTGCCAATATTGTGAAGTGGCTTAATCACTTCCTCTGTTCCATGGAGGAGCTGAGGAAGTGGGAAAAAAGTATGTATCAGGCAGCAAATATGCACTACATAACTTTTTTAAAAAAAGACAAATGGAAAGCTTCCTCCCCAAAGCTTTTGTTTACTTTTCTTTTAACAGTCCAGTCAAGATCCTGCCTGATTTGACTGTGGGCAACCCAAGGGCATGGTCCAATGCAAATGCTGCTAATGAGGTAGAACTAGCAGAATTGCATTGTTTTAACCACACATATATTTGAGTTTGTGAATTACATTTAGAGAAGCCTGAGAAAAGGAGAAAAAAACAATTGTTTAGAAATACAAATAGAAATACAAATATTATAGCAGTGCACTTTTTAAAAAAAAATGGAAGGACATCACATGTCCATCCTGCAAGCTGCTCTTTGCTCCATTCAGGAAAACATGTGTCCTACATTGTACTTTATTTTAGAAAATTACGAACCAGTCTGACTGCCCAAATGGAAGGACAACATTAATTGGATTGTTTGGGGTGGTTTGTTGTTGTTGAAGAAACTGTGTTTTCTATTAACTCCCTTCTAGCATGTCCTTTTTGTTAACTTAAACAACAGTCCAAACTCCATGAAAAACAATCCTTGTCTTTTAAAGAGATGTTTCTCCATTTTACCCCAGGGTGAAGTTTGAGCATATAGTATAGATAGAGCAAAATAAAGCTTACCACTTTTCTGAAAATGGACTAACGGTGCAGTCCTGTGCATGTCTACTCAGCAGCAAGTTTTATTAAATGCAGGAGGTGTTGTGTTTATAGGATTGTACTCTGTAGCACAGAAGTCCTTTCTGTCAAATTCAAACTAGCAGCTTGAGGCTATGGTGCATGAAAGCAAATGACAAATAAACATAATCATCTTCAAGATGACATAAGATTCTCTCTCTCTCTCTCTCTTTGTCCATCCAATCTTTCTTTTGCTGCAAAGGGCTAGCACATTTGACCTCTTCCCAAAAACTGTGAAAGGTTTTCCTTTATGTAAGAAAACAATACACATATTACAAAGCACTCCAAAGTGGCAGACTTGTTTTCCTCTTTAATTGCTCCCTTCATCTCTTGTTTCCACTCCTGCTCAATATAAAACCTTCCTTCACCATCAGTAGCTGTAGTTCCTCATCATGAATAAGGGCCAAATTAAAGTAGGGACTGGGTTTCCTAATACATATGGATCTTTTATGTATAGTTCTTATTTGATCTATTTGTTAGTCACTCTTAAAAGTATGTGAATCTACAGTATATAGATATGCTTAGGTATAAGATCTATTTGACTTAATATCACGTAAGTCCAATATAATTCATTAATGCCTAGAGTAAAGACTACTACACTTTCATTTTGAAGCTCTCTCTCTCTCTCTCGCTCTGTGTGTGTGTGTGTGTGTGTGTGTGTGTGTGTGTGTACATATGTAAATTGCTTGAAGTTGCAAGTCCAAGTTAGATGCAAAAACACTTCTTGACCCTTGGGTCTCCTACAATGCTGTCTAGCACTGTAGCTAAAAGTTAGGTTGATCGCTCTGTCACTTCCTTAATCCCTGTGGTCCCCCTCCCTTTTTTTGGTAACTCTTACACTGGAATTCTTTCAGTGCTTTAGTAAGTACTTGTTTCAGTGCAAGAAAATTGTCTACATCTTGTGCAATGCATAAAAATAATACATGAATGCAAAATGGCTTTTATAAGGAGCGGGACGGGGGGGAATCAGAGGATAAAAATCTATCTGAATTCCAGAAGTATATCAGGTTGTATTTTCTCTTAAGGGAAAAATCAGTACACTGAATAAGGATTATTTATTAATTTTCTTTAGGGACAATGACTTCTCTGTGGAGAACTGAGATCAATGAGAAAGATTTGCAGTAAAACTCAGAACATTATTGCCTGAGTTATATTTGCTGCAGAGATCCATGGAGAGAAGTTAACGTTGTTTCTTTTCCTCTAAAGAACACAGATGAGGTTTTATGGGCAGGCTTTCTAGTGAACTGTCGTGTTTTCATTTTAAAGCAAAACAAACTCAGAGTAAGAAATTCTTCTAGAAATTCTTTCAGTACTGGTTTAAGACCAGAATGAGTTTTAGATCAAAGTACTCCACTGAAGGAGGGTTGAAATAGAATTGAAATTACTAATTGCAGAATAGTAAATTATTTGAACTTTTATTAATGGGATATGAAACAAAAGTGTGTCTCTCTGTGTGTGCAACTCTTTCCCCAAATCCTGCACTTCCTGTTCACTCCTCATTCAGTACAGATAATCTTTCCTATCTCTAATTTCATGTTTTAACCAAGACACAAGTAATTATTTCAACATCAATTGTTGGCCCAAAACACACATATGGGAGAACACCAAATTTATACAAAAATGTTTTTTGTATCTAAACGTTTCCAGCTGCTTAATTATAGGTTATATATTATTTATTAAAACCAAAAGCCCACAGTTTGTTTAAAAGCAGTGTGCTGAAGTGTTATTTGCCCAAATATGCTTAAATTGTGCAAAATATCAATCTCATCTTTTCTTTTCTTTTTAATAAAAGCACCTCAAAAATACTTCATCCCATCAGCAGGTACGAAGATACTTTGCACTCTTGGTTTTTCCCTAACCATAGGTGCCACATACTGGGAATAATTAACATAGTACCCCAACTTTCTGAATCCCCAAACTAGTTTCCTGGCCTCAGGTGTTGTAGGGGTCATTAGGATGGTTATTTCCCGGTCTAGTCAATTTCCTTCTATGGAACTGAGGGAACATTTTCTCCTTTGCTTTTGGTAAGCCCTGTTGATCCTCTTTGGTTTGTCAACATTTCTTCACATTCATTACATTGCATTTTCATTTGATAACTGGTTCCAGTACCAGGAGAAAAATCTATTTTATTTAGGAGATTTTAAAAACATAGTTTTACCAGATAGATATATTTGGACAGCGGAAGGCCCAACATACATGAAGGAAGGTTCTTTAACTAGCAAGCAGCTAGGAGATGACAAAGGCAGCAAGTCCTCATCTTGTTTCCCAAGAGATAGGGAGGTAGCCTGCCTGGATGTAAATTAGAGGTGAGCAACCTATGAACTTCCAGGTGTTGTCAGACTTTAACTCTGAGTATTCTTCTCACCAGTTTTATGCTGGCTTGTGTTTATGGGACATGCAGTCTAAAAACATCTAGAGGGTCAGACTCTGCCCATCTTTGTTTTAGGCCACAATGTCTCAAAACAGTAAGAAAGGCCTCCTGGAAGACTGTAGCACAGTGGTTCCCAACCTTGGGTAACCCAGGTGTTCTTGGACTGCAAGTCCCAGGAACCCCAGTCAGCACAGCTGGTGGTGAAGGCTTCTGGGAATAGCAGTCCAAGAACACCTGGGTTACCTAAGGTTGGGAACTATTACTGTAGGCCAGGGAAGAAGCAGTATGCGTCCTTTTATCAATCACTTCGATCAATAACCCCTTTGCTTTGTTGCCAAAGCCATGACAGCTGAAGGATAGTGACAGGGAGCAAGTAAGAGATATTCTGACCTTGACAACTGAGGGCAATGTGGGGCTTCCATAATTTTTAGCTGAGGGATTTGATTGAGATGATTGTTGAGATGGATGGGCTCATACACATTTATCAAGTGAAAAAAGAGGAGAGAAAGAAGTGAGAAATAGCTTTTACTATATATAAACATCTATAAAAGATAACATAACTCACAGTGCTTAGACATTTGGTATGACAGACATATTTTTTCTGGTAAGTAACTAACTCTCTCATCGTTATACTGTTACATTCATAACCCTTAAGTGGCCCCATTACATATTAGTCCCTGTCTGAGGTACTTACTATCTGAGACCCTGTATTAGGCTACGGTCACACCAGCAAAACATTTCTGAATGAGTTTCAACGTGGGGGGGGGGGGTGTTCAGATGACGCATGGCCATTGCAGATTCTTTTGTTCCCCCTCTGTGCTATCTCTGCATCAAATCCAGCTCACTGGGAGGCTACTACTATATTTGTTCTGCATTTCATCACACAGTACAACCGACATTCCATAGAGTGGGTACTACAAAACCGATTCATTTCCTTTACATCTGGTGTGCGGTCCCACCACCACCACCGGCTCTTGTTCGACTTCCTTAATTTAAAAAAAAAAACATTCAAATGGGAATGTTAGTGCTTTGGTATGTTTCTGTCAAAAGGATGTGGTTTCTCCACCACTGAGGGTAACAGTGCAGGAACAGGAAAAAATGCCCCAGATCAGTATGTGGCCAGCAAGGGCATTTTGCCAACACACCGATGTACCCGCACAACTTTTTAAAAAGGGAGCAGGAAGGGGGACAGAAAAATGCACAAAAGGAGGAAGGGATATGCCCCACTGCAGAGGTGTATATGAACATACCACATCTAATTTAACTTTAAAAATGGAGAACAGTTAAAAATGTATGAATCACTATCATAGGATATATGTCATGAGACTGCAGCGTGTGACTCTACAGGAAGCAGAAGATGCGAGAAAACAGAGGGGAATTTCTCTAGTGTGACTGCAGCCTTAGTTACATGTTTAGCCCTGTCTGATGGACTTCTAACTGATACCGGCCTTATATAGCAGCCTGGCTGAGTACAGACACATTCTGATTGGTTAGAAATGTGCAAAGCAAATACAGCAATCTGGATCTAGCAAACACATTTAAACATTCATATGCACATATACATATATACACATTCGGTGTTACATAATTACATCTCTCTCCCTCCCTCTCTCCCGCTCTCTCAACACAAATGACCAATCATGAAGAATGACTACTACTGTACTTCATTTCATGGACTTGTAAGGATTAAAAACATAAGAGAAACTGTTGTCGTGCTTTAAGTAAAATCAGCCAGATGTCCCATGCTTTCTATGTGTCTGCTTTGCTTCTCAAAGGGAAAGGACACAAAAGGAATTGCCTTTGTTTATTTGTTTGTTTGTCCATCCAGGAGAACAAATTGCAGTAGAACACAATGTCTTCTCTGTGTAGTCTGAGACTCTTATCAACACTTTTTCTTGTTACTTTTATTTCTGTGTTGCATTTGAGTACTGTTTTTCCTCCAATGGATTCAATTGATTCAGCCGTCTTCCCACTCTATTCTTGCAACAATCCTATGAAATAGCTCTGCCTGAGGGAGTGCTTTTGGCCCAAGGTCACCCAGTCACTTTAACTGCCGAGTGGTTTGTGTCTCCTTACCCTAGTACAGCAGTCTCTATCCTGGCTCTCCATTTTGTTTTAGCTTGTTGCAATCCTATGGATTAACATAGGAAGAGGTCCTATTGAAATCTATAGAATGTCATTTCCCACAGACAATGTGTACCCCACTCATTTGGGGTTTTTTCTCCAAATTCTTTCTCTTTTTTTGATAGTAAATAAACAATGTTCAGTCTAGTTAGCTGACATATATTTTCAAAAGGGTAATTGGTTTGTATTGGTTATTTTGATACACTTCTCCCTTCAACAACACTGGGGTAGTTTGAAGTACCCCATGTAGTTCAAAATCCATATATAACTCTCATGTCCCCAAAATGTAATTACAAAGCATAAACAGTTGGTTCACACATACACACACACACACAGAGAGAGAGAGAGAGAGAGAGAGAGAGAGAGAGAGAGAGAGAGAGAGAGAGAGAGAGAGAACCGTTCTCTCTATTAGGGTTCTCTTCCATAATGTTGACAATCCTTTCCATGCAGTATTATGTGTAATGAGCCTTAAAAGTCCTTAAGACCCCGTGATCTAGAGGGTGAATTAAAGATGTTGTGTTTGTAGTCAGACTCCTTTGACACTTTCATTGTTGAACTCATGGGGTTCTAGGTGGCTGGGGGCAGAGTTTTTATTGAATTTTTATTTATTGAACATTTATTTATTTATTGGAATATTTATTGGAATATTTACTGGAATATTTATTTTTTAATAATCTGTATAACCAAAACCATGCCATTCAGACCTGTGCAATTCAAAGGAGAAACGGATATTACAGATTTTCTGAAGAGGAAACAAATCTTCAGTGGAGTTTATTGCCGTACAACTGAGATAAAAGTCAGACTTTCTGGCATAAATAAGGGACTCTTTATAAACTGAATGCAGGCTTTGTTGATACACACAGTATAGATTGACAGAAAAGATAATAAGCACATATGTCTCAAAAGGCAGTATTAGATTCAACCTTTGTTTCTGTTGTGTTACAAATGCCCTGGCTTGGGAGCAATTTGATAGCAGCCTCTAAATTGTTGTTGATGTGATAGAGGTGCTTATGTCTACATGGTGTGGGAGGAATGTTTACAGAGAATCAGGTCTCTCAAATTAAAATTCAGAGCACATTGGTAGTACAGATGTAAATGTCAGCCAGGCAGTGTGTTGTAAATTAGAGGAGATCAGCAAATAGACTAAAAGTAAAAATGCATGAGTGATACTGGGTTCAGATCAGTTAGAGACCCAGCACATGGATGATGGTAATAATTAATGCTTGCCGTAAAATCTTTCAGAATTGTTTCCCAGGTTAAAGTTACTCATTGAATTCCACACACAGGCTGACAGGGAACTATACCAGGGACAGGTAAAAGATTAGGTCTGCCACTGATTTGAAGTAGATCTGGAAGGACTTTTGACTCTCAATAGTATAGTAATAGTTTGTCACAATATTTTGTCACTATAGTAATAGTGACAAAATACCCCCTTTCTATTCCTACACTATATTACTGCGATGAAAAAAATTAGAACAGTTATGTTTCTGTAAATTCTTTCCAGTTGTTGTATTGTTGTTCTATGATATTCATTTGCTTTGAGTTTATGGCGGCTCTGTGAATTAATATTCTACAGAAGGTCCTATCATTAACAGTCCTGCTTGGCTTTGCAAACTCAAGTCCATGGCTTCTATATTGAGTCAGTTCTTCATATACTAGATCTTCTTTTCCTACTGCCCTCCACTTTTCCTAGTATTATTGTCTTTTCTGGTGAGTCTTGTCTTCTCATTATATTTCCAAAGTACAATAACCTCAGTTTAATATAACTTGTAGTACTCAAAAGAAAATCATGATCTCAGAATTTTAACATTCTAAGTCTACACTTTTGGATCCATTTCTGGATGATGGATCTAATGGTTCTAGCTGGAAGAATGGAAGGAAGGAAGACATACACAGAGAGAAAGAGAGGTTTTGCAAGCCAGAGGTTTTCCCAACACTGAACTGTGCAACATGTACAAACATGTCACAGGATCATAGTAGGAACAGGGTCTTTATAATCAAACCACAAATAAGAGAAAGCAATGTATTAAACAACAAAACTTGAATGAGTAAAAATGAGCTATTTAAATGTGAACAATTAGCCTGGGCACACTTCCAAGCAGAAGCCAACGTGCTGTAGTGATTAGAATTTCCAGTTCAGATGTAATTCAGGCTTGGGTCTCCACTAAGCCATGAAACTCACTGGGTGACTTTGGGTGACTTCTTGTAATCTGACCTAGGGCCTGTCTACATTTCTCAAAAAGCCCACAATATGCAGCATTGTATATTTAGCTGATTCAAGTCACATGGTTATTGAGTCGTTTCTGGTGTTCCTACTTAGTAATTGAAATGCGTATCTTCTTCTGTTAATATACTGATTTGGGAGACTATAAGCTTTCAGCTTGTGTTCTTAAATTTGGTATGCATAGAAAGGCTCCCTTTTAAAACGGGCTTTAAGGTTCACAATGGGCTTAAGTCAATTAAGAAAACAGTGTGCTAAAATAAAAGGCCCTCTGGTGGACATTTATTTTAACTTTCTTCCTAAGAAAGTAAATCGAGTAAGAGGAAATTAAACACACACTTTGGAATTCATTGTGTGAACATGAAACTCAGCATGGTTTTTATCACATGTCAAATCCCAGGTTTTTTGGTTGTGTGACCAGGCTCTATCATTGTAAGGTTGCTGTGAGGATATAATGGTGAGGAGAACCAGATAAACCATCTTGAGCATATTGGAAGAAAGCAAGGTATAAATATTACAGATAAAAAATAAATTCTAACTTTTAATTTGGTTACTAAAAAATTACATTGATTTTTTCAGTTAATTAATAAATTTAAAATAACTTTCCTATACTTTTCTATACAGTTGAATGCAGCTTACATCAAATATGAATGTCATACACATGTATAAATGCAGGATTTCAGGAGCATCAAAACACTAGTGATCACATGCCAAAATGTCCTGCATTGACTCATGGATGTTTTCAAATGTATAAAGCAAAAATAACATGCTGCTTGTATACCACCCCATAGCACTTAAAGCACTCTCTGGGCAGTTTACAAGTTAATTATGCAGGCTACATGAGCTGGGTACTCATTTTACTGACCTCAAAAGGATAGAAGGCTGAGTCAACGTTGAGCCAGCTACCTGGGATTGAACCCCAGGTCATGAGCACAGTTTTGGCTGCAGTACAGCAGTTTAACCACTGCACCCCGAGGCTCCTAGAGATGGACATAAGGCTAATAATGCACAATCTATTCATGCATACCCACACACACCCTGGGAAATGGCCCTTTTGCCTGATGGTGCACTCAAGTATAACAGAATTGTTCACTTCAAGAATAAAACTGTGCAGAAGGAAAGTGATATAAGCGTATAGAACAGAAAACAAATGGACAGGCTTTAGTTTTTCTGGTGTGTTCATTGCAGGGCAGAGCTTGTAAGAAAGTAGTATGCGGTGATATATAAATAGCTCTTGGGAGTAATGGGGGGGTAATGTAATAAATTCTCCTTCACGGATTGCTGCCTTGTCATGGCGAAGGGGCTTGAGTAATTCAGAGAAGCTATGGGCTATGCCGTGCAGGGACACCCAAGAAGGACAGGTCGTCATAGTGGAGAGTTCTGACTAAAAGCGATTCACCTGGAGCAGGAACTGGCAAGCCACTCCAGTATCTTTGCCAAGAAAACTCCATGGACAGAAACAAAAGGCTAAAAGATATGACGCTGGAAGATGAGCCCCTCAGGTCAGAAGGCGTCCAACATGCTACTGAGGAAGAGCGGAGGACAAGTACAAGTAGCTCCAGAGCTAATGAAGTGGTTGGACCAAAGCCGAAAGGACGCTCAGCTGCGGACGTGCCTGGAAGTGAAAGAAAAGTCCGATGCTGCAAAGAAAAATAATGCATAGGAACCTGGAATGTAAGATCTATGAACCTTGGTAAGCTGGATGTGGTCAAACAGGAGATGGCAAGAATAAACATTGACATCCTGGGCGTCAGTGAACTAAAATGGATGGGAATGGGTGAATTCAATTCAGACGGTTATCGTATCTACTATTGTGGGCAAGAATCCCGTAGAAGAAATGGAGTAGCCCTCATAGTCAACAAAAGAGTGGGAAAAGCTGTACTGGGATACAATCTCAAAAACGATAGAATGATTTCAATACGAATCCAAGGCAGACCTTTCAACATCACAGTAATCCAAGTTTATGCACCAGCCACCGATGCTGACGAGGCTGAAATTGACCAATTCTACGAAAACTTACAACACCTTCTAGAACTGACACCAAAGAAAGATGTTCTTCTCATTATAGGAGACTGGAATGGTAAAGTAGGGAGTCAAGAGATAAAAGGAACAACAGGTAAGTTTGGGCTTGGAGTTCAAAACGAAGCAGGGCAAAGGCTAATAGAGTTTTGTCAAGAGAACAAGCTGGTCATCACAAACACTCTTTTCCAACAACACAAGAGGCGACTCTACACGTGGACATCACCAGATGGGCAATACCGAAATCAGATTGATTATATTCTCTGCAGCCAAAGATGGAAAAGCTCTATACAGTCAGCAAAAACAAGACCTGGAGCTGATTGTGGCTCTGATCATCAGCTTCTTATAGCAAAACTCAAGCTTAAACTGAAGAAAGTAGGAAAAACCACTGGGCTAGTCAGGTATAATCTAAACCAAATCCCTTAAGAATACACAGTGGACGTGAAGAACAGATTTAAGGAACTAGATTTGGTGGACAGAGTGCCTGAAGAACTATGGATGGAGGCATTGTACAGGAGGCAGCAACAAAAACCATCCCAAAGAAAAGGAAATGCAAGAAAGCAACGTGGCTGTCCAACGAGGCCTTACAAATAGCAGAGAAGAGAAGGGAAACAAAATGCAAGGGAGATAGGGAAAGTTACAGAAAATTGAATGCAGACTTCCAAAGAATAGCAAGGAGAGACAAGAGGGCCTTCTTAAATGAACAGTGCAAAGATATAGAGGAAAATAATAGAAAGGGAAAAACCAGAGATCTGTTCAAGAAAAGTGGAGATATTAAAGGAACCTTTTGTGCAAAGATGGACATGATAAAGGACAAAAATGGTAGGGACCTAACAGAAGCAGAAGACATCAAGAAGAGGTGGCAAGAATACACAGAGGAATTATACCAGAAAGATCTGGATGTCCCGGACAACCCAGATAGTGTGGTTGCTTACCTTGAGCCAGATATCCTGGAGAGTGAAGTCAAGTGGGCCTTAGAAAGCATGGCTAACAACAAGGCCAGTGGAGGTGATGGCATTCCAGTTGAACTATTTAAAATCTTAAAAGACGACACTGTTAGGGTGCTACACTCAATATGCCAGCAAGTTTGGAAAACTCAGCAGTGGCCAGAGGATTGGAAAAGATCAGTCTACATCCCAATCCCAAAGAAGGGTAGTGCCAAAGAATGTTCCAACTACCGTACAATTACACTCATTTCACACGCTAGCAAGGTTATGCTCAAAATCCTACAAGGTAGGCTTCAGCAGTATGTGGACCGAGAACTCCCAGAAGCACAAGCTGGATTTCGAAGGGGCAGAGGAACTAGAGACCAAATTGCTAACATACGCTGGATTATGGAGAAAGCCAGAGAGCTCCAGAAAAACATCTACTTCTGCTTCATTGACTATGCAAAAGCCTTTGACTGTGTGGACCACAGCAAACTATGGCAAGTTCTTAAAGAAATGGGAGTGCCTGACCACTTTATCTATCTCCTGGGAAATCTATATGTGGGACAGGAAGCAACAGTTAGAACTGGATATGGAACAACTGATTGCTTCAAAATTGGGAAAGGAGTACGACAAAGCTGTATATTGTCTCCCTGCTTATTTAACAGAATACATCATGCGAAAGACTGGAATGGATGAATCCCAAGACGGAATTAAGATTGCCAGAAGAAATATCAACAACCTCAGATATGCAGGTGATACCACTCTGATGGCAGAAAGTGAGGAGGAATTAAAGAACCTCTTAATGAGAGCGAAAGAGGAGAGCGCAAAAAATGGTCTGAAGCTCAACATCAAAAAAACTAAGATCTTGGCCACTGGTCCCATCACCTCCTGGCAAATAGAAGTGGAAGATATGGAGGCAGTGACAGATTTTACCTTCTTGGGCTCCATGATCACTGCGGATGGTGACAGCAGCCAGGAAAATTATAAGACACCTGCTTCTTGGGAGGAAAGCGATGAGAAACCTAGACAGCATCTTAAAAAGCAGAGACATCACCTTGCCGACAAAGGTCCGCATAGTCAAAGCTATGGTTTTTCCAGTAGCAATGTATGGAAGTGAAAGCTGGACCATAAAGAGGGCTGGCCGCCGAAGAATTGATGCTTTTGAATTGTGGTGCTGGAGGAGACTCTTGAGAGTCCCCTGGACTGCAAAGAGAACAAACCTATCCATTTTGAAGGAAATAAGTACCCTGAGTGCTCACTGGAATGACAGATCCTGAAGTTGAGGCTCCAATACTTTGGCCATCTCATGAGAAGAGAAGACTCCCTGGAAAAGACCCTGATGTTGGGAAAGTGTGAAGGCAAGAGGAGAAGGGGACGACAGAGGACGAGATGACTGGACAGTGTCATCGAAGCAACCAACATGAATTTGACCAAACTCAGTGGAAGACAGGAGGGCCTGGCATGCTCTGGTCCATGGGGTCACGAAGAGTCGGACACGACTTAACGACTAAACAACAACAAATGTAATAAATCTGCATTTTAAAATCAATCATGTAACTACAAGTTTTATTAATTCCTGGTTTCCTTATGTATATTCCCTAAACATCCTCAAAAGTTATTTTAAAAATGGATTTGATAGCATTTTCATCAAAATTTAGTCATACATTTTTGAGTTTTAAGCCATTATTTCATCAATCCTCTGTTTCTTTTTGAGTTTTAAGCCATTATTTCATCAGTCCTGACTGACTGGATAGCTCAGTGGCTGAGCTATCTGTCTGCAGAACCAGAAATTGGGCGTTCAATTCCCCACTGTGTCTCCTATGAGTAGAGCCAGCCTGTGTGACCTTGGGGAAGCTGCACAGTCCCAGGGTGTCCCCAGAAAAAGGGAATGGTAAATCACTTCTGAGTGTTATCTACCTAGAAAAAGGGTCGCTGTACGTCAGAATCGACTTGACAGCACATGATTATTATTGAATGGCATGGGAAGCATTGTTCTCTCTGTGTGTTTTTACATTTGCAAGATGCTGTATCACAATCAGTCCTTAAATGGGACTGGGGAGCATCTCCTTGTATTTATCCATTGTCCTTTCTGTTAGTAAAGTTCCGACTTTGGATGCACACCTTAATGGGATGGTAGGGTTTGTGTCAGGAAGCTGAAAACAACGCCATAAGATTGCTAGACTTTGTTATTTATTTTGTTAAAACATATTTACCCCACCTTTCTCCTTAAAAAGGACCCAAGGCAGCTTATATCATTAAAAAACAATATTTAAAGCTAAAAACAATAAGTGCACACATACTAAAAAGGATCAAACAAATACCACACTAAAAAAACAGTAAACAAAAGTAACACCAATTCAAAGCAACAAGGCACAACAATCCATTTAAAAACCCCACTCAGGCAGCTAGTCATTAAGGGAAAGCCTGATTGAAGAGAAAGGTCTTTGCCTGCATGCAGAAGGACAACAAAGATGGGGACAGCCGAGCTTCATATGGGAGGGAGTTCCAAAGTCTGGGAGCAGTGACAGAGAAGCCCCTCTCCTGTGTCCCCATCAAACACACTTGTGAAGGTGGTGGGGCTGAGAGAAAGGCCTCTCCTGATGATCTTTACAGCAGAATAGACTCACAAAGAAAAATGTGGTCCTCGAGATAGCTTGGACCCAAGCCATTTATTTATTTATTTATTTATTTATTGAATTTATACCCCGCCCATTTAGTCAACTGACTACTCTGGGCGGCTAACAACATATAATAATAGGTTAGAACCAGCACTTTGTATTGTGCCCGGTAACTGATTGGTAGCTAGTTTGGACTCATTGAAATTTCTGAACATTTTCCACAGGCAGCTCCACATAGAGCATGTTACAGTTATCCAGCCAGGATATAATGAAGGCATGTGTCACTGTGGCCTGATCAGACCTTGTTTTACAAGTTAAGAATGGAGTTTGTCTCGATGAAGGAGGGGTGTGCATGCATGTTTTTTTTTAAAAGATAACAATATACCTGTAGAACAGGGGTCTCAAACTCAATTTACCTGGGGGCCAATGGAGGCAGAGTCTGGGTGAGGCTGGGCCGCATCAGATTTTTCCGCCAAGCGGAGCAAGAGCCCGAGGAAGCCGCCCAGGAGTTTCCTTAGCCCAGCTGGGGCTCCGAGGAGGAGGAGGAGGAGCGTGCGAGCCCTCGTCGCCGGCCATGACCCCCTCCGGCTCCTTCTTCACTACCACCACCAGCAGCAGCAGCAGGACGAAGAAGCGGAGAAGGGAGGGAGCGCTGGCGACCGCCTAGCTGGGGGGGGGGAGGAGGGCACGACATAAAATTTAAAAAAACCCCTCACAGAATTAGCCTTGCCAAAGGAGAAAAGCCCCTACCAGTACCCGCGAAATTAAACAGAATGGGGTGGGGGGCCCCACAGGTGCACGCGCACACGCGTGCATGCGCGCGTACACACACACACACACACGGAGGTCCAGCAACCTTCCTCTGAGGGCCCCCCTCAAAAAAAGGCACACTCAGCAGCAGCAGCTACGCCCACCACGACAGAGGAGCAAACTTTGTGAGGCAAGCCCAGGCAGCCTCCAGAGCCGAGGCGGCTGAAGCAGGACGAAGAGGAGGAGGAGGAGGAGGAAGCACCACCGGGTGCTGAAGCGGCCGCTGGCCGGGCTGGTGCTGGGGGTGCCGAGAGAGAAAAAGAGCCAGAGAGCCGCTTCCCTGGAAGAGGCGGCGGCAGCTGCTGTTGGCGGCTTGGAGGCACTCTTCAAGGACAGGCCGGGAGCGAGCTCCGCTCTCAGGCATCGCTCGGCGGCGGCTTGGGCGCTCGGGGAAAAGGGCCGGCGGCGCACCTCAGTGTCTCAGCCGGAGAAAGGCGGGCTGGCTGGCAGGCTGCAGTTCCGGATGGAGGGTGCAAGAGGCGCTGTCTTGGGAGAGAGCTGGCAAGCGAGGCAAGGCTTTTTTTGACTCTTGACAGCAGAGGCCGCGTGGGCGCTTCAGAGGGGGCAGGCAAGGCGGGGGCCACAAACTATCATCCGGCAGGCCGCAAATGGCCTGCGGGCTGCGTGTTTGAGACCCCTGCTGTAGAAGAAATTTGAAGTAGGAAGCCTTTTACTGTTTGTAGGGTAGTTCTTTGTAATAGTGCCACCTGAAGGGCTATAAATGGAAGTGTAAGCTAACAGCAAACGGTTGCCTGGCATCACCTCTTCATCATACCCTCAAGTATATGCTCCTGACAAATTCATACACCGGTGCCTATTTTTGCCTCTGGAATGTTGGAGAGTGTACAGAAAGTAAGATACATGGCCTTGTGAAAAGCCAACCAATGCAGAGAAATATATTTTTTAAAAATGCCTGAGATAGGTCACTATACTTCTGCCTGACAACAGGGAAAATGTAATAGCCCTGGTGGAAGATAAGGACAGAACTGAAAAATACATGCTGGAAAGTCCTGATTTCAGTAGAAGAGGGAAAGTATAGTAGAGGGTGTCTTTCTCAATAAAGCAAATCTTCTGAATCATACTTGGTTACGTTTTTTTGTTATCCTTCCTACATAACTGATATTTTTCCTTCATTGGGAACAGTAAAAAAAAAAAAATTAAAAGCATGGCAGGATATTTCTTTTAGACTTATTTTTTCCTTATATACATTTAAATTATCAGATAACTCAGCTTCATTCACTCTATTTAAATGTATTTAAATGTCTGTATCTAACTGCAAGACAGTTAGATAATAATATTTCTTAAATATTACTCAGTTTCTTTCTAAATGAAAGCTCCAAAGTATTTAATGGCTTCCCTTCTAAATGTGAAAATTTAATCTTTTATAATCTTCTCTTTATGTGGCCCCTCCATTTTAATTCCGAATATATCAGACATTTATCTACTTATATCGTAACTGTATAAACTAGTTTAATCATTATTCGCTCAATCATATACCTCGGTAACACTAATCAACATCATGCAATGAGATTAATAGGCTATGGGTTACTCATATTTGTGCTGGGATCTCAAGAGACTCAAAATGGTGCACAGAAAAGGAGTGCCAGAGTGTACAGTATGTTCTTATGTGCCATCAATTCACTTCTGACATCTAGTGATCCTAATACATTTTTGAGATATGGTAAGATGCCCAAGAGTGGTTTACCATTGCCTCCCTCTGATGAATATCCATTACTAGGTCTCTTGAGTCCTGATCCCACACCCTATCCACTATTACATCACATCGAGAATTGTCAATTTACTCTTCTAGCAGTAAGATGTAATTTACAGGCCACTACCTAAAAGGCCTCTAATTATGGGCTTGTGCTTTCATTGCACAGAGTAAGGTAAGGTAAAGCAACAACTGTTTCCAAGCCTTTCCTCCCAAAATTCATTTCTCTCTGTTGGAAGACAAAGCCATATATGCCTCACAACCTCACCTGAGCCCCATAAACTGGCCTTTTGGCGCAGATGTCATGGAGAACACTGTCCCATCATCACTATCATGTTGATATTCATCTGCCAGTCCAGTCAACAATTAGTGGTAGAAGGAACCATTCTGCCCTTCACTTCAGGCAGGCAAAACATTCTCAGACCAGTCTTGTACCAACCATGGGGAATTGGAGGGGGGTAGGGGTAACAGCTGCCACTGAAAAGGAAATGACTATCCCCCAGCCCCCAACTGCATGGGGATCAGTCGCACCTTCTATGGATATAGTTGTAGATGCTGTAAACTAGAATTTCTCCATGTATATTGTTTTGTGTTTTTATTTAGTTGATTATTAGATTATTAATATATTACCCAAACAGACACAAGAGATGTCCAGTCCTTGAAGAAGGGTTACACAGTGCTATCTTAAGGCAAAATTAAGTCCCATTGAATAGGACTTCCGTGTTTTAACTGAACAGGACTCGGTTTCAAGAACAGTAACTAAGCGTGACAGTTCTGATGATTAAGTTATTAAAGCTGTGGAAATAACAGCAAACTGAATTCAGCCCAAAGAAAAGAAAGCACTGTTTTAGTAGTAGAATTATTCAGAATTAATTGAATTGCTAAAATAAGATTAATGTTTATAAAGAAGCTGCAAAACAGTTTTTTTGGCAACAAAACAAAAATGTAAAAACCAAAACTTAGTCTTACAATTGGAGACCTAGATAATCTCATAATGCATATTCTCTAAACTTTGACTATTTTTTCTGTATATAGTTTCATTTTCTAAAAGGAGATATTTTTGATGAAAATAAGTAATAATTCACTTCTAGTTCAGTTTAACAATTTCCAGTAATAATTTGTTCTTTGAATATCTGAACTGTTTCATTTTTAATTGCCTTTCCTATGGGTGGGCATCATCCAATAATTTTTCGTATTACTTCTGAAATATATTACAAGAGAGTGGCTGTTACTGTTTCTGAGATTTCCTCCCTTTATTTAGATAGGTACTTGAGGCCAGGAGGTGGCCAGAGAAATCTGCTGGGACGATACGGTTTCTGGCAGATGTCAAAGACCACACACAGGTTTGAACGGAGATAGCATTCAGAGTTGTCATGGGCCAGGGTTGTCATGAGCCTTGAATAGTTTGGGCAACCACTGAAATGGGGAACCACCCTCTGCCTAATCTATGGCTAGCTTCCAATTTCAGTGACTTCTCAAGGAACTGAAGGAGAACCGTCCATCTCTGCAAAGAAAGGCTATTGCTACAAACGCCTGCATCTAGGCCTGAGCCAGTTCGCATACTTCTTTATTATACATGCAAAGACATAAAAGACATAAGGAGACACATATATTATGTCAGACAACACTTTCGTGTTCATGAGAGATAAGTGACACAAGCGTTCAGGAAATATAAATAGGGTTTTTTCAGATGAATACTTTATGACGTTCTGATAAATATTGCACTGACAGAAACATTACGCTGAAATTGCATTGGCTATGATCCAGCGAGCTTCTTTATGCAGAGAGAAGTACTTTCATACACACAGTGGGACTTTGCCTTTTTTAAGCATCAGCTCTATTCTCTTGCTTGCTTGCATGCACGCACGTACACCACATACACAACAAAGAGACACTGAGCAGAATGTTGGCACTGCAGTCTGGGAGGGCTCCAGCCTTACCGTTGTAACAGAGCTGCCTTAGCTGGAAAACTGGTGGCAGCCCTTGCAAGAGGAAGGTTTCATTTCTACTGCCAGAACAAAGCCTGTTGTTTCAAATAGATCACCTCCCTCCCGTAGAAAGGGGGGGGGGGACACTGACAAAACTCCAGAAAACATGCCACACAGGGAGAGTTGCATTTCTGTGGATCTCACCAGCAAATCGAATGATTTGTTAGATTTATACCCTGTCTTTCTCTTTAAAAAAAGAAAGGAGGGGGGACCCAAGGAAACTCCAGTAAAACCGAGAAAAACACATACAATTCAAATATATATTAAAAAGAGAAATAATAATTTTTTAAAAATTTCACAAAAGAATTACAAATTGTTAAGAAGAAGGAAAGCAAGTAATGCCTTTCTAGATTAGAAGTTACCTTTACTGTACCCGATATGGCTGCTGAAGGCCAGCCTAAATAAAAAAGGTCTCTGCCTATCTACAGAAGGACAAGTGCAGTCTCCCTTGTTAAGGGTTCCTTCAACTATACTTGGCAGTGAGAATGTTCTTCACGTGTGCCTAGCAAATGTGTCTCTGAGGATGGCAAGACTGAGAGAAGGGCCTCCCCCAAATATCTCTAACACCGGACAGATATATACTGTATATTATAGGCTAGGTGCAAGCAGAGCTTTTAAGTTGTACATAAGGATGGGAATATGTGTTTAATAATAATGAGATTCTCTGTTAATTCTTCTCCCATCCCCGTCATGAACATGGTAATGAGTAGGGGGAGGATTTTCATGACATTCCACATTTTCTCTCCAACCTATATTTGAACACATAAGCAAGTTCAAACATGTTTATGAGTAATCTGGCCTTTCTCACCAGATTACTCATAAACATGTTCAAACCCAAGCGATCCCCACCCCTACTGCCTTTGCAAAGGGAGATTGCTTGGGTCTCCCTTCCCTCCTCTTCCTATGTCCACGTGGGCATAGGAAGAAGAGGGAAGCCTGACAGAAGCCATCCCCCAGCCTGCTTTGATCCTTTCCCTCCTCTTCCTATGTCCGCAGGGGGCATGGGAAGAGGAGGGAGGGGGACCCAAGCGATCCCCCACCACTGCTGCCTTTGCAAAGGGGGATCGCTTGGATCCCCCTTCCCTCCTCTTCCTATGCCTGCTCAGGTATAGGAAGAGGGGGGAAGCCTGATAGACGAAGGGACGAATATAAAAGGGTTATATTCATTGTTTTGTATTCGTCAGGGTCTCTGGACCTCAAGAATACGAAGCAATGAATATCTGATGAATCAGCAATATTCATTGAATATCACGATTCGTTTTTATATTTGCCCCCATGTCTACTCTCAATATAATGAACCTGAGCATGTAGAAGCTAAAGTGAATTCTCTAATTCCCCATAACTAGCCTAGTGCTTGCATTTGAATATCTGCTATCTTCTGGCATGGAGGGACATTTTTTTCTTCTAGGATCAATCTTTCTCTAACAGAAAAGAAAGGAGGGAAAGACATCAGGTGTTAATACTGAGAGAAACAAAAATAAATTTCTACAAATTTTGAAACAGGACAGACGGGTACTGTTTGTTTGGTCTAGTCATTGCCAACACTTTGAACTATGCTTGGTAAAGTGTTGTAACAATGGAATTGTGTGCCCTGCTGTAATTGGCCCGAAGCAACAGTTTGGATGCAGCATTTTGGACCAGCCGAAGATTCACACCTGAAGAGCTGAGTTTGTACTGCTTCCTCATCAGTACTTTTCTGCAGGTCTTTGTACGTCTGCAACAGTAAATAGAAACAGCAACACGTTTCTGCTGTAGGTGTTGCATCATTCATGAAAAAAAATAACACTGGTGCCTTTCACTTGGAAAAGTAGCAGAAATTTAAAATTTACTGTTTTGAGTCCAAGTTTCAGAATTCCCCAGCTAGAAGATTACTGCCTGTGTTAGTTTGGGAACTCAAGGACTTGCAGTATGCACATACAAGAAAAAAAAAATTAAAAAATTAAAACTCCCATATGTGGAAGTGCAACAGAAAACCTCTCATTTTCCACTGAACATAGATAACCTTAGTCTCAAATGCATGATACTCAAGAGGAAGTGGGACCATAACAGTTGGCCCCGGTCATTCCCTCCATAATTGCCTATGACAGCTATAGCCCCTCCTCCATTAATTTGCACACCTCTAACATGAGCACTTGAATACGGTAATGTTATTTCTATGAATGGCTGCAGTCCATTCATAGAAATTGCTCCTTCTGACTTAGATTTCAAAGTATCAACCTTAACTTGAAATCCAGTATAATATCAAAGAACTGGGAAGAAAAAGATGAATAATAGTCAATATTTGAACGTTTTTGCCATTTGAAAGAATTGAGAAGGATGGCTGAAAACATAAATCATATACCATTAAAGTTCATTTTATTCCTTTGCCATGAATTATAACTTTACAAAATGAGGATGACAAGCAACAGCAGCTCAGCTATACCTGAAGTATTTGGGAGCTTCACATTTCCCATGGGTGATGATCACTCTCAAAATAGATTTTAGGTTCAAAAATGAAAACTCTTAATTACACTTAAAGAGCTGCATTTAACAGTACTATCATAATAATTATTGCTATTTATCATCTGCTTAGAACATAGTTTCATTTCACTCAACAGTCATGCAACTAAGCTATCAAAGCCATTTCCTGCTTAATTCTATCAATGATAATCATTCTCTTTTATATGCTTTTACTCTCTACTTTTCAAACATACTAAAAAAAATTTGCCTCAGCTGTCTATCCATCCATGGTTAAATATAGTAATTCAACATCTTGCTAGCGTAGTACTATATATGTTTGATTCCAATCAGATGTTGCTTTTCTAATGTCTGCTTACTTGAGCCCCAGAAATTTGTTTGGAATTTTACAAGCAAAGGCATCATTCACCTAGCTCAGTACTGACTGGCTTCACAAGGACTTGCCAAGATATGTTATTTGATGCCATTTTAACAAGAGATGGGTACTCCATGAACCACAAACCACGAATTTACAATTTTTTTCCTGAACAAACCACGAATCGCTTTGTCAGTTTGTTCAGGAATTATTTTAAAACAGCCCAGTGGCTGTCTTTAAAAAAAAAAAAGCTTGGCTGCCTCCCCACTCCCATAACCTGCCCCCACCTACCCCCTTCCCACTGCCTCCGTCAGCTCCTTACCTTGTCCTGCCACCACCATCTTGAGAGGCAGTCGGCTCCCGCAGGCCGGCTGCTTATGGCAGTGGCCTGCCTCTCAGCTAAGCGTTGGGCGCATGCATACAAGGACCCAGCCAGGAGCCCACAAACTGAGTGCTTTTTTGCAGCCAGCGGGCTCTCTGCCGGCTCCCTGTGCACAGGCGCCCCCCTCTCAGCTGAGAGGTGGGGACATGTGCAGAGGCCACCAGCCTGCAGGAGCCACCTTCCTCTCAAGATGGTAGCAGCAGAGGCGGTGGCAGCAGGAAAAGGTAGAGAAAAGACAGGGGCAGTGGGAAGATGGCGTAAGCAGTGGGAAGGTGGCGGTGGGTAGGCTGTGGGGGTGTCTAAAAAAACCCACCCCCACAGCTTACCCCCCACCTGCCCCCTTCTCACTGCACCCCATTGCTGTGAGGGGGAATGAACCAGGAAGTTCATTGCATCACCAAAAATGTGTTGGTTCAAGAAAGTTCAGGTTCTCCGGTTTGGACAAACCCGAACCAATCCAAATCAACAAATTCGTGATTTTCAACAAATTCCCTGGTTCATCTGTAGCTTTGTGCCCATCTCTAAGTTTAACCAAAGATCCATGAGATTTTTGCAAGACTTTGCAAAGTTGCACAGATACTAACAGCCAACTCATTCTCAAGCTGCCAATCCTTGTGCAGCCAAAGCAACACAAGCCACATCCCAAGAGGAGGTAGTCTTATGTTTTACAGAATTCCCACCTTCACAAAAAGTTGGGGGAGGGAAAAATGCCTAAAATATAATGGGAAAGACAAACACAGCTCAGTGAGGACTGAGCGTGTTCGCTCTGAGAAATGGTAAACAAAAACAACACTAAAAACACATTCAATGCAATAAGGCATAACAATCCATATAAAAATTCTACTCAGGCAGCCAGTCACTCAGGGGAAGCTTGCCTGAAGAGAAAAGTCTTTGCCTGCTTACAGAAGGACAGCAAAGATGGGGCCAGTGGGAGGGAGTTCCAAAGTCTGGGACCAGCAACAGAGATGGCCCTCCCCACTAAACGCACCTGTGAATGAGGTGGGATGGAGAGAAAGACACCCAAGTAGGCTCATAGTGGGAGATGTGGCCTTTGAGATAGCTTGGATCCAAGCCATTTAGGCTTTATGGGTTAGAAAAACCAGCATTTTGACTTGTACCTGGAAATGGATTGGAAGCCAGTGGAGCTGCTGTAAGAGCGGGATTATGTGATCCCTATAATCAGCCCAGGTCAGCAATCTGGCTGCTGCATTTGGACTCGCTGACATATTCTGACACTTACTAGGTAGTCTAGATAGCTTTCTTATTTTCTTGTGTGTTTGCTCTGTATTGCTCCTGCCTTTAGATTCCAATTGATTGTTTGCTCCAAAATACTTTTGATGCCTTTTAAAAAACTTTTAAAACTTTTCTTTTTGTCTTTTTCGCTATCTTGAATAAAATATAAACATCTCTCCATTCAGTTTTCTGGATTTTTGACTATGATGGTTTGTGGTACCTAAAACCAGGTCTTGCATTGAGCACCTACCAGGAGGACCACCTTCCTGTTAGAGCAGTACGACAGTGGAACCAGTTACCTCGGGAGTTGGTGAGTGCTCCAACACTGAAGGCATTCAAGAACAATTTAGGTAATCACCTGGCAGATATGCTTTGATTGTATTCCTGCATTGAGCAGGGGGTTGGACCTGATGGCCTTGTAGGCCCCTTCCAACTTCACTTTTCTATGATTCTATGAGATGGTAGTTTTTGGGTATGGTGGCAGTGCAGGTGTAAGGTGTGAGAGTTTTGATCACTTAACGTTTTGGATGTTTTGGAACTCCCTGAAAGCACTGTTTAATCATGTCAGACTAGAGTGTTGGAAGATACTGAAGCCAGGCAGGTTCCCCAGCCATCACCATATATGACTCTCCTGAGCTCACCCACTCCAGGATCAGCAGGGCAGTGTGTCCAAGTGGCTAGAGCAGGACTCCCTGAACCTGGTGATCCATCACAAGAATTGTTTCCTAAAGGCCACCTAGCTTTTGAACAAAATAAAATTACTGCTTTCATTATAGATTTATCTGTCTCGTTCCTGTCATCCCAGACAATTCTCCAAATGCATTGTTAATATTTTGATGGTAATCACTTCCATCATTATCACTGGTCTAAAGATTAAGTGTGGGCTCATCCATGACAGTTTATTTCTATCTGCCATAGTATGAAGGACATGAAAACAGGATAATGTACAAGAACATAACTTCAGTTTGGTAACTTTTGTATACAAACATTTCATTTTGTACACATAAATTCCCAAGAGAGCATCTTTTTCTGAACTTCCATTGGCAAAAGCATCCTGGCCATTTTGTCTCCTGCATGAAGCAAAGTTTATGCAAACATTTCCTGAATCACCTTAATTTCTCATTAGCACCGTTTAGTCTGCCATAATCTGTACATGACCTAGACATATGGTGTTTTATAGATGCTACACTTTACTTAGTTGTTTGCAAAGTTTTCCCATGTTGCTTAAAAATATCATTCTGCTGCTGGGGACTCTCTTTTCTCCACCAAAGTCCCACAGGTGTCACACTCCACTGAAAACAGTCTTTGTTTTAAGAATACAAATCCGTAAAAGAAACTTGTTTCAAAAATAGCAATTTTGGGCCGTTTATTGAGCATTAAAAAAAGTCTTCCCCATATTAAAAACTGCTGATTGTGTAAAATCTCATCCATTATTCTCATTCATTACTCTTCCAATGAAACATCTGCTTTTTATGCTCAGTTTACTTTCTGCAATAAATATTCTGGCAAGGAAATGGCACAGCATTTACAGTGGTCTCTTTGATCAAGAAACCCATCTGCTTTTGAGGGGGGGGAACATGGTTTCAAGTCCCTCAACTCTTTCAATGTTTCACAATCACCCTTTCCCCACAAAAATAGGTACAATTTTGCGATATCCTGAGGGGATCAATTCTAAGCCTCCCTGCCCTGGCAGATGCCAGAAAGCACAGGTATAGAAACATTACTATATTTTTCCATGTATAAAATGACACTTTTTCCTAAAATAATTAGAGGAAAAATTGAGGGTCGTTTTATACACGGAAGGAGGCAGAGGCAAAGGAGCAGTTGCACGTGTGCGGGGGCACCTCTTCCCTCCTCCAGGGCTCACGGCTTGTCCCCTCCGGTGGCGGAGGCGGCATCAGCAGCAGGAGACGGAGGCAAAGGAGCAGTCACACGCGCTCGGGCACCTCTTGCTGCTCCCTCCCCCCCCTGCCTGATCACCTCCTTCAGTGGGACTGACGGGGCTCACCTTCAGCTCATGTCCACCTTGTCCCCTCCGGTGGTGGAGGCAGCAGGAGACAGAGGAAAAGCAGTCACACTGGAAGAGGTGATCGGGCGGGCAGCGGAGGCAGCAGCAGCAGCAGGAGGAGAGACGGAGGTGGAGGAGCAGTTGCCCATTAACTGCTCCAGCAAGGGTCAAAATTAGGGGGTCGTTTTATACATTGGGGGGTCGTATACACGGAAAAATACGGTATATGTCTCTATAGTCTCTGGCTCCCTCTGGTGGCCAGTTCTGGTAATACACCTTGGAAACATGTATTTCTGGGTTCTTTTAGGGAGAAAGGTCGGACAAAAATATTTTAAAGAAATAAACAATACATAAATTTTATTTAATATTTTCAGGCAGAGGATAAGTGAAACCACAGATACTGATCCCACTGATACAGTGGTCCTAGTGTATGCTTTGCTTTCTATGAATGAGAAAACACTTTCAAAACAACCACCTTGTCTTTCCAAGGTTAGCAGTGTTTTGTTTTGTTACATTTTATAGGATATATACAATGCCATTCTATGCATGTTGACTCAAACATCCTACTTCTCTATTGTGACACTCCAATAGGTGGGTTTAGGAGTGCAGCTGTATGAAGCAATGCTGTTTATACTTTCTGAATAACATCTACCAATGAACTTAATAGAGCTTGTGTCTGAGAAATTATGCATATGATTAGACTGTTCTTCTGGCTTCTGAAGACTTGAAACATGAGGATGAAAGCTGGATCACAGCAACCAGTGTAGGAGAAAACTTGAAATTATCCTGAAAATTCAGCAACTCTATCTGAAGGAAATACACTAGTCAAATGCTTACTATTGAATTAGTACACACTTGTTGAAATTCTCTTGGTGTAACCTTATGCTGCACAACTAGGACAATGTCATCACCCAGCAATGGAAACCTTTACTTTACATTTAATTCAATAATATTAATAATAACAATCATCATAATCATCATCATTATCTTAGAACTACAGAGTTGGAAGGGACCCTACGGATCATCGTGTCTAGCCCCAATCCAGGAGGCACAGTGGGGAATCGAACTCCCAACCTCTGGCTCTACAGCCAGATACCTAAACCAAGTTAAATGTCCAATTCCCATCCCTTTTAGGTTCCAAGGCTCCCTCAGGATTCCTTTTTCCCTGGGGAAAAAGTTGGGGGCCTCAGGAGGGGGAGGATAGAAGGAGCCTTTAATATTGGAAAATCACCACTGGATCACTGCTGGTGCACTCGGTCCAGATGTGGGACCGATGGTGGTGGTTTTCTGATCTTAAAGGCTCCCCCACCACCATCCTGAGGTTCCCAAAAGGTTCCCAAGGACAAAAGGAATTCCTAGGGAACTCTTGACCCTGAAGGGAAGGGTTAGGAAGTTTAAAATAAAACTAAGAGAATTCTGTAGCCTGATGATGATGACATCTGAGTTGTGTGATTATTATTTATTTATTTATTAGTACTAAAATGATTATTGTATCAAACTTCATCATGCAGGACACTAGGGACCAAATCTGTTTTGCAGTCTCTATTCATAAAATGCCAAGCCATTTCACATATTATACAACACAAAACCTGTGTTTGCCACTAGGTAAACCAGCTTTTAAAATCCTGCCCCCCCCCCCCCCGATGTCTTCCAGAAGAGCTCATCATTGCATGGTGGAGCGTATCTATTTGGGGAAGGTTAGGGTACATTCATGACAGAGCCATGGCTACTCCCATATTAAGAATGAGTATATTGTATAATATATAGGGTTGCTGCAATATTCATGTTTTATTTGTTTACTGATAACCTGGAGAATTTTCATTTTTTAGAAATACGCATACATGACAATATTATGGATGAAACAACATCACATTACACTTACGTAACCTACTAGTACGTTTTCGTTCAGCGTAAAATAAGAAGTGGGTGGATTCTTAGTAGAAGTGCTGATAGCACATTATTGTGCTTTGGTATTTATTTCACAGATATCAAGACAATCTGATGTATGTCTTCCTCATTAAAAAATCATGAATCATATGCTCACACTTACAAAAATATCCATATAACTAGGATCGCTCACAATCTACCAGTGTGAGTCTTCACTCTGTCTCTTGGAAGAAGCTGGCCCCTGTCTCTTCAGTCTTGTGACCTGCAACTGTTTAAAAGCAGACTTCTGAATCAATAAACTCTGAGGGCATCTTGAGCCTTCTGCACCTGCTCTTCTTCTTCCAGTGAACTGAAGGGAAACTCCAGAAGCAATCTAGCCACTACAGAAGTTTAATCTACTTTAAAACATGCAGTTCCCACTAACAATCTATAGTTTAAAATAATCTTAGAAATAAACTTTTACAAAAATATACCTTCAATATTGATACTAATTAAACTACAGAAATATACACTGGTCTTCAAACAATCTCCTTCCCTTCAGTACATTGTTTTGCTGTTAAAATGTACCTGCAATTGTTTTAAGAAGCAGGCCTACCAATTATGAAATGCTGCAAGCACCGACCCTCTGGAACTGCTTCTCCTCTCCTCAAGTAGGCTAAAGTGAACTGCAGGGGCACTTCCAGAAAACAGTAAGCTCAACATGTTATACATTTTAGACATGATGTGACTTATAGGAAGGAGCCTTGTGGCACAGTGGTTAAACTGCAGTACTGCAGCTAAAACTCTGCTCATGACCTGGGTTCAATCCCAGGTAGCCTGCTCAAGGTTCTCTCAGCCTTCCATCCTTCTGAGGTTGGTAAATTGAATACCAAGCTTGCTGGGGTGGGGCAATGTGGAGTCTGCATAATTAAATTGTAAACCGCCCAGAGAGTGCTTTAAGCACTATGGGGTGGTATATAAGCAGCACACTTTGCTTTTTGCTTTTTATAACAACCCTAATAGGGTTTTCAATGTAAGTGGGACATTTAAGGAGTTGTTTTACCTTTGCCACACACACCTGTAGACACACTTGTGAGTTTCCATAACTAAGCAGACATTTGAACTTAGGTCGCTATCAGCTACACCACACTGGATGCCTGGTATGGTACCCAGTGCTTACTGTAGAAGGGAACTCCAACAGCTAATTAGGAGAAAAGCAGAGCACAAGAGCCAGACCCTGACCAGATTCTTATGGCCTATAATAATATAAATTTTGAACTGCAGAGCTGGAAGGGACCCTGTGGATCATTGAATCCAGCTTCTCTCAAGGAGGCACAGAGGGGAACTGAACTCCCAACCTCTGGCTCCGCAGCCAGAGACCTAAGCCACTGCTATCCAGCAGTTCATATGTGGAGCCGAATTTACAGATACACAAGCATTCCCCACTGGAAGGCTTCCCTTCATGTCACCACCTGCATGACCAGTCTTGTAAACCAGTGTGAGAATGGAAATGCCCTTGGGGCAAATGGGAACGCAGTTGCTCTTCCATTGCACATTTAGGCAATATGATCCTTGCCCTTGTGCTTAATGACTGCAGGCATGTTGGATTATTTGATTTATGATTACTAATAGTTCTAGGACATGTATAGGTTACACTTGCATCCAGGTTGCCTTGTTTACCCTTGGGTTGCCAGACTACTTCAGTTTTTCCATTTGCAATGTTGCTTATTTGAAGCTGGCAAGTTGGCAAAGGCCAGCACTTGCTGGTGACGGGCCTGCTGGGTAACCACCTGCACACCTCATTATCCCATGTTCCTTGCAGGGCTTCCTCAATTTTTAAATTGCCTGATCTCCCATATTTTGCATGAATTTGTGGATGACACTTCTTGATCCCTACTCCACAACCTCCACAATAGACCAAGATGCATATCTTTTAATTCATTGTACCCATTTATTAATTACTATACAGTTTCAGAAGCTCAGTTTCTTGATTTTCTTTTTCCATTTTGGAAAACCGTACCAAATAATGCCTGAGCGTCCAACTAGACACAAACTGTATTCCCTACAGACATTTAAGATTTGCCTCCTTCTCTGCTGGAACAGACCCTTTCCAGCTCTGTGTGTGTGACCATGAATATATATATATACAATAATCCATTTTTGCCTCCTCAAAGGTACATGCCTCAGCAACAAGACTTGCAAATTAAGCTCTTGTTTACCTTCTAATGACAAGCATGCTAAATGCACAATATGTAGGTGAAGAAAATCATGTGCTATGACAAACAGATATCTTTTGCCATTAAAGGGAGCACCTGTTGTTTTTTAAAAATAAGTTTTACACATAGTCTGACCCTCAGCCTGCAGGTGAAGATTCGGTGTTTGTAAAAGCAAGTTTCATAGCCCATTTACAGGCCACCAGTTTTGAGCACTTCAGTACCATCTATTACTATTAAGGAATTAATTTGATCTTTAGCAAATAATTGTTTATAAATGCCCATTTGAAAGTAGTAGATTTTATATTTGAGAAATTAGAGATGAATGGAACAAGGAATAAGAGTGTCCCATAGAACAAAATCAATGGAAAGCTGCTTTCAGTTCTATTTGCATTGCTTCTCTAGATTTAAAACTATGGACATTTCAGCATAAGGAATCCCTCAGATATATTGACAGACACCATACAGCCTTTATAGGAAAATGCTAGCGAATTCAACGAGATCATGTGGGTGATTGATAATGCCTTCCAAGGTCTACACTGTAGTTGCCCTTTGGTGTGGATTCCTTTTGGTTAGAAGTCATGATTCAGGTTGATTTTATTTAAAAAAAAATATTTAATATTCACATATTCATTCTATTCCTGTGATTTTGAGATTAATGGGAGGATAGCTTAAATGGATTCTCTGAATCCAAAGATACTTCTATTTCAAATCTGGAAAGAAAAAAATTGGCCAGTTATCACTTAGTGGTCTGAGATATCACTAGCTGCATGGACCCATATCCTATATTCACTCTTTCCATTCAGATTGTTTTAAGCATATGGACTCCTTACATTAATCATTAGGCTTAACTGATGGATGTTTGATTCCCATTTATTTCTGATTGTTTGAGCCCCGTGTATGTGTATTTCCTCCATACCTTTTTTGTTGTGGGAAAGGGGAGAGGGAAATCTGCAGCTAATTAACAAAATGCTAGGGTAATATGACTTACAAATAGGTAATATGACTATCAATAAACTTTCAACTAACTTAGGTTTATTGCCCAACTCCATGTCACAGTCCAGGATATCCCAGGCAGTCCCACACCAAGGGCAAGGGCACCAGGACCCACCACGCAGAGTATCAAGCCCCACGGCACTCACTGTGCAGTTGGTTGTGACTAAGCAGAGTCAGGAACACAAGGCTGAGAACACAGAGCAGGAACCAGGTGCCAAGATGCAGGGGGCAAGCAGTGGCAAGAGCAGGGACCAAGACAGGAACAGGAACAGGTGCAGGAACACTGAAGACGCAGAGATGTAGGTGACAAGAGCAGGGACCAAGGCAGGAGCAGTAAGACAGTAAACACAGCATGGCCAGAAGACCTTTGTTGCTGAAGCAAGTTCTGGGAGGGAGAACCACTCCTTAAACAGGCCTTCCCTCCAGGTTTCCAGGTGAGCCTCATGAGTGGCCCAGCAGCTGCTACACAGGCCAGGGCCCGAGCCTGCAAAGACCAGGCCATTCTTGGGTCAGGCTGGCCCCGATCCGGCAGCTCCCAGGGCGGTACAGGCCAGCTCCTGACACTCCACTTTTATCAGGACTTGTTTACCTTCTACTGTGATGCTCTCTACATGGGAGGCTTCCCTTGAGGCTGACTTGGAGACTACAACAGGTCCAGAATGAGGTGGCTAGACTGGTGACTGATGTGAACCAGTTTCATTGCATCTCTCCAATGCTGGCTCGCCTAGACCGGTTACCAGTTGTGTCCCAGGTTCAGGTTCAAAGTTTTGATGCTCACATATAAAGCCATGCACAGTTTGGGACCACAATACTTGTCGGAGCATCTTTCCCCAAAGTTAACCGCCCACCTCACCTGATCCTCGCAGGCCATGCTCCACTGTTGGGCCACTCTAATGGAGGCCAGGAAATCAGCCACAAGGGGCCGGGCCTTCTTTGCAGTGGCACCTACGTACACTTTGGAACAAGCTCTCAGTGGAGCTGCACTTGGGCTCTTCCCTCCTAACATTCAAAAGCCTTCTGAAGATTTTTCTTTCCAGAGAAGTTTTTCTATGCAGTCCAGCCTGACCTTATGCCTCCTATCCTGTTCTCACATTTGAGAATGCACCTCTTCTATTATTGGTTGCATTTTGTTTTTATTTGCTTCAATGACTTGATTTTAATTTCTATTCTAGATAGAAATTGCAAACCACCCAGAATAATGCTATGTACTAATGGGGTGGTATACAAATGTAAGACATAAATAAATGATACATAAATAGTAGACAATAATGGAGTTAGTTATGACAATGCTTGGCCAGTGAACGCACTGCTGGGGGACAAAAGGATTATTTTGTTGATGAAGACACCTGACCTGTGCAAAACGAGTGTCCAAAAGCCAGAGAGCGCCATGGAGAGAAGAAACTGTAAACAGGTGTCTGAACTAAAAAGTCAACAGAAGAAGAAGAAGATGGAAGAATGTAAGAATGAGTGTGCATGTCTGGGTGTGAATCTGTGTGTGTAGATGGGTGTATTGATGTGATTTACTGAGTTCTTGACAAACTGGATAGCATGAGAAATCCAATTGGTCTCTGTGGCATTCTTTCTCTGGTGTACAGTATGGAGCTATAATAATCAGCTATAATGAACCTTTAGGAATTTGTAACAACCTCTTAGTTGCACAATCAAAAACATGATCAGGCACACAACCAAAATATGCCCCTGCACCTTATCCATTGGTTGCAATTAGCCACGGGAAATTGCAGACTTTACAGAAACATCAGAAGGATTGAGGTCTATATCTTCAACAAGAAAATGCATGTAATAATTACACATCTTCTTAGCATGCCATGCTGGTTCAGGCTAGTATATTACTATCTATATAAAATGGCTGTGATGGATATCGAATGTGGTATAGAATGATGGACTATGACTCTTGAGGCCTGGGTTCAAATCCCCACTCAGCCATGGAAACTCACTGGGGTTGTGTAAAGACACTCGTAAAATATCTCACTTACCTCAAAAGCCCTATTAGGGTTGCTATAAGTTGATTCCAATGAAAAGAAGAGACCTTTCTGTCTCTCAAACATCAACTCTAGAACATTTTTAAGCACCTTACTTTCTGCAGTTCCCAGGTATTGCTTTAAACACTTCACAAGTTTAATTTAATTACCATAGCACTGACCTTTTTGTACTATTAACAAATAATCTTTTGTCTCTCTAGACTAGACTGTTTATTACATTTTCTGCCCAGAGCTTTAAGGACATTGATTTCCAATTACCAGTTTATAAAACTGCCAAGTCATCTTTGTCAAATGGTTTTCCCCCCCAAGCAGTTAAAAAGCACCCAGGTCAACAGCGGTAAATGCATCATTAATTAAAAGTTGCATGAAGAAAATAAGAACCCAAGAAAGTAAAACACTTCTAATAACTTTAAGCAAACAAAGCAAGGTCACCAAGCAGGTTTCCGGTAAATCCATTTCATTTTTAAAGCTAACTATAGATAGTTTCTAAATGTGTAAAGAAAGCACAGAGGCATCATTTGAAACCCCCCCCCCCTTTGCAATGTGGCAAATAGGTATAGATTTTAGATATTCGAAAATTATTTGGAATGCCTTGTGTTGAAGATCATTTGAAAAAGGAGAACAAGAGCTGTGCAACAGTGAGTTTACAAACAATATTTCTTCAGACAATTGTACATATTTAAAAGGGATTTGATTTAGTTATTTTTTAAGTCAAAGTTCTCATTTAATCCAATTTTAAAGGATACCACAGAGCTGAAAAAAAGTGATACATGAAACTTATTTTCAGAAATTGCCTAATCTTCCCTTTCTTTCTGTCGACCTCTTCCAGGGCTGTGGGACTCATGAACCAGAATGGATGAGGTTTGAGGGTTGGATGAATATGAATATGGAGGGACATTGTTAAGGGAAATGCATATCTCCTGCTCTTAAAGCAATGTCCCTCCATGCAGACCTTCAAAGCTACTGCTTGAGAAATGAGCCATGCTAATGGATCCATTTTTGTCTCCTGACGATCGAGGGAAACATTTGTGAAGACAAATGGAAAACCTTTGCATTTTAAGGAAGGTCTGTTTCTAATGGCATGTTCAACCATCTAGTCCTGTCCAAGATTATCAGTGTGCTAGTCACTTCTGAACTGTCAAACATACTAAACAAAGTTGCCTTGCTTTGGGAGCCTTGAGGGGCAAAAAGGTGATATACAAATGTTTAAATACTACTACATTACCGTAACAGTTCAGAGGTTTCAAACAATGCAAAGTGTCACTGCCTGGCTAGTCTTTCAGCTCCAAAATCTATGCCAGTGTCCCTGGCTGTCTATATACCTCTGAGCTCAATTCAAAAAGCAATATTTTTAACGTAAAGGATAACCTTCGCATGGCCAAACCTGAGGACTGGTTTGGAGGTCCTGCTTGTAGACCAAATCTATCAATTCCAACTCGGGATGTGCATGGTGAAAATGTTTGTATTTGTTTCATTTGGGGTTGTTTCATGGGCAACCTTCTTCATTTTCTTTCATTTTCATATTTTTCATATACCAGTCCTTTTGTTTTAATGAAATAATGCTTCTTTCCAGTTACTTATTTTGTTTTTCCAAGTCATGTTTTCGGCACTCCAAAAGCTGTATAGAACCCCTATAAGCCGTACAAAACTATTCCAAAAAAAGCAGAGACAAGGAAACAGAGAAGCAATCCACCTCAGAAACAGGCACCAGTACATGAGACAGATATCATCACACCTATGCAGACCCCAGTTTATAATTCTATACCCTAACCAAATCAAATCAAACTGATTTAAGTCCTCTATCTACCTCACTTCACAGCTGAGAATGTTAGTTTTAAAAAGAAATTCACTACCATTACAATTCTAGGTCCTTTGGCAAATGGAAAAAAGTTAGCAATCAACATACTTCAATCTATAAAAAATATCTGTTTACTTCCAAGCAAAAGTAACTAAAATGATTGCCTTTTAGTTACTTCAGTTACAACAGTATCTGAATTATTTCCATTCAGCACCATGACACATAGCATAGGCAAACACTTGAATAATATGGTATTCTTCTTCCAGCATTTAGTGTGTCCATACCTCCCTAACTATGAAAGTAAAAACAAAGTTATAATTACACTATAAAGGGACTGGTGTTATCCCTGCAAGGTCTTTACACCTTAGCTGTTGGAGAATAGAATTTGGTACAAGTAATTCATTATTTATAATAAATTATTTCCTAGCTCTGCTCAATCCACCAAATAGCTATGGCTCCTCCTATAACGAATTACAATTACTGCCAGCTGAAGCCTCAAGTCGTACTAAAGGCTGAAGAAAGAGGGTATACAGAAGAACAGCACAGATTACAGCAAAGCAAGTATACACATTTTTCTCATTAACTTGGTTGGTTTTGGTGTGATCTTGTACTTTATTACTATAAAGAATGCAACAGAATCCTCTACATATTTCAACAGTTCTTTAATCCAGCTGAAGAATTAATATCTAGTGACAGAGGTTTAAATGACCTACTACGTGGTTTATCATAAGAAGATACGATGGCCATGAAAGCATGATATATTGTTAACATCAAATTGTTTACAGAAGACCTCTATTGCTTTCTGTTAGTATTGTCGTATTTTGCTCCTATTTGACATCATTGTTTCCATGGAAATGAAGTTAATTTGCCAGCTGATAAAGGCTTGTCAAACCTTTATACACATGCAATGATTGCAGTGGGACAAATATACAGGGGGAAGTTCCAGAACTGGGCTATGTATGAATCTGAATCATCCTATTTGACAACACTTGGGACAATTATATTTTGCATGCCTGAACGAGACCAGCAATGTTGAAAAATCAAGTCCTATCTGTGTTCAAACTGAGTAAATGGCTCTGCATTATTCTTTGATGCCCACCAACCCTTCCAGATTGACAATCCAAATGACTGTATTATCTGTAAGATGATGCGAATGCTACTGAACTTTTTTAAAAAAAAAATCCACATTGTAACTGATGTGAATAGCATCACATGCCTTTTGTTTCCAATCGTCTTGGCCATTAGACAGAGCCTCTCATTAGACACAGTGGGGCAACCACCACAGGTGGCAAATGGCTCACACTATTTTCTTCAAATCACCTAAACTAGCCTGCCTTGTGTTTTTAAAGCTAGACTTCTGACCCAGGTACAATGGAGAATGCTGCACCATCATTGAGGCTGAAGTGAGATTCAACTGCCAATCCAGTTACATTTGATAGAGTGCACCTCATTCTCGCCCTTCCAATCGCCGGCTCGAAGTTGCACAAGTTGGAGATTGCCTTGTGGCTTTCAACACAGCCTTCTGCTTTTGTGAACAGTTAGTAGATTCTTCCATGTACAGGTGATGGGAACAGAGGTCCTTCTCAAACAAGATAGTGGCCTGCATCTGGAATAGGCAAGAAGCACCATCTTTGCCTCAGGCTGCAAAATGTTTGGGACACTCCTGATTCTAACAATTCCCCAACAGTCCTTTGTTGTGATGCCTTGGATGTACCTATATAGTGAAAGGTGTTACATTTGAACGGTTGCTGCAAAACAGACCCAAAAAATGGCAACCAAGGGTTCTGTTCTGAGGGGAAGAACAGTGACTGTGTGATGAGTGTTTAACTTTTTTCCCACCCTCCAATCCTTCCTTTTTACTCACCATTGCAACATAGATATCTGAAAAGAAACAGCTGATAGACCACTTTTCTTTTCCACTTACGATTCCACTGCCATTTTAGTTTTTGTAATGGGAACCCATATTCCATCCCTGACCTAACATGTACACAGAGATAGCCACCGTCAGTTCTGCCATTCTTCATTCTGCCACACCATCTAAAGCTGGTTATGGGTACCTGGATATTTTGTTCCCTTGAAAAGAAAGCAGCATCTTGTGGGGAAGGAGCCCATGATACTCTTTTTTTACGGCTGCATGGGCCACATCATCTGTCCCTGGCAATCAAATAGCATTCCTATGGCAATTGTCTGAATTGTTTTTTGTGATAAAGTTATAATGGGAAACGGTTTCATATGATTTGATAGCAGAGAGCAAGAAATGGAAGATTGTATAAAGGTCGTTTTCCATACCATTTAGAATTCAGAAGACTAGCATTAGACAAGCTTCTAATCCCTTCTGAGGAATTTTGCCTCTGTTTCATACATATCAAGATAATAAATGAATATTGACTTTCATTTTACTTCGCATGAAAAACACTCATTGCCTATTGTTAGGAATTCTATAGATCTACCCAGTTCAATGCCTTTTCTTTTCTCTTCTTTTTCAGCTACTTTTAATGCCTGATTGCACATAAATAAACTGATTCAGATACAAGTTCTCTTCAGCTTCCCAAATAAGTGAGAAGAGGGACAAATTAGCTGGGAATATTTTCCCCATGAGTTCTTTGGAATCTATAAAATCCTCTCACTTTAAGAATACAGCATTTGTAAATGTGTATGAGACTTGAGCTGTGTTCAGGCATTCAGTAAAAAGGTTACTCTTATTGCTAGCCTATTGCTGAACAGGGCCCCCAGGGCTCTATAAACTACAAAAATAATACAACACACACAATTCTTTGGAGGAAAGGCCACAACTTTATAGGTTACAGCAGCAGTTGCTGGCCAGCTTTGGGGACTGGATCTGGTGCATCGAGAGGCCCAAGTGCCTCCCAGTGCCCACCACTGTTTGCTTCAGCAGCCACTGAAAATTCCACCAGAACATGAGCAGAGCACGCAGGCTAGATCCACCCCTTTCATCCCAACTCTCTGGCATTGAGACATAACTCTAAATATGACAGAAGTCTCTATCCATGAGGGCTTTTCATGCAATTGGGTGCCTTGAAAAATCAGGGTTCCTGATCCTGTGGGGATACTACATCATGGGCTTGTTCACCACACACCAGTAGATGCTGAAATATGTATCACTGATTCTTTCCCTAACATGCACCAAATGGACTTGCACTTTCTAGACATCTTTCTTTAACAACAATCTTTATGGCTGGAATCAATCATCAGGTCAAAATCCCATCCCCAAGCCAGATGTAAAAAAGGGGCAAATATTGGAAAACCTTCTTCTTTGGACTATAGCTGCCAAAATCTTCTAGCCACCCATTTGCAACCAAGAAATAAAGATTTCCAAGTTCTGAATGGGCCATAGAGGGAAGCAGGGATCAGCTCTTACACAATTCACAGTAGACAACAGGTCAGTGTCTGAAGCACATCTGATTTGGGAGGCAGTCACCAGCATTAGCTTTCACATTATAAAAACTCCCATAGCTTTTATACATTCATTCTCCCTCTTGTAATGAGGAAACATTCAGTTTAAGTTGTGATGAATGGATCAGGAAAAGAATGCAAACAACTGAACAAGTCTTAAAATCTCAAAACTAAAAATTGCATTTGACAAAGACCACTTGCTTCTGTCATCCAGTGCTGAAAAGATTTTATCCTACCATATTAAACCTCTTTAACATCTTTGATATATTTGGGCTGAAACGCTTTATAGGAATGTGGGCAGAAATAGAAAAGGATCCAGAGTGGATTTTTGGCAGGGGGAAAAGTATGTTCTATTATTAGAAATAAAATCAACCTGTAATCCAGGGATTGGCATTTTACTAGTCTCTGGAATAAAGCTGGTGGCCCAGATGGTGCCACGAGGGCATGGGAAGCTTCTGCTTGACTTTGGAGATAACAGTGTGATTCTCCACTCCTTACTTATGACCCTATCTGGAACATGAATGAGGAGGGGGCAGGAATCCCTGCATCATTCTCAGGACAGAGCTAATAGCAGGATTGCCTTTCCAACTGGAAGGTCAGCAATATGTATAGGGAGTTGTGCAACTGGAAAACAAAATGCATGTCTGAGGAAAGGGACAAACAGGTAGTTAATGTTATTTTTAATGTTATTATTCGTCAATCTATAATTCTAATGTTCCAATATTTTTTATCAGCAGCTATGAAGATGTGGGGGTTTTTTTTATTTTAAAATGAAAACTAAGATTCTCCTCAGGAAATTAAGCTACAAGAGAAAGACATATGAAATTGATCAGTATATTTCACATCCTTTATCTACTGACATTGTGAACTACAAAGTGATATTTCTTCATTCTGCAAGAGAACTACCCTGAGAGAGAGAGAGAGAGAGAGATGTTTAATTATCACAATATGAGTTGCAGTCAGTTGGCCAAATATGAGTGCTCCTCTGGATAATATTCTTCACCCTTACTATTGCAATAGCCCAAGGTGTTTTGCTACTTGAGTATGAGCCTTGGTACTGGTATTCAGAACAAAACAATTCAGAGACACTTCCTGGCAGTAATATTGCAGCAAACATAAGGTAAAATAGTATCCCAAAACTGTGTCTGAAGTAGCCATCTCAGTCAGCCTAATGGAGGAGCTGACCCTGACAGTGGCTTAGAAGTCGTTGAGGTGGCTAGTCTGCAATATAGCTGACTAACAAGCTCTCCTGGCTGTTTTCATCAAACCAGATTCCATTACCAAAGGAACAAGCTGTCTTTAAAAACAACTTCAGGTGGAAAGAGCCATGAACTTCTTTGTTCTCCATTGCTCAGTAATAATGTTGCCGGTATACATACAATTCTCTCCCTCACATGCACATCCTTTATTTTGCCTTTGTAAAAAAAAATGGCATCTTCCATTCAGTTCCAAATAAGTTAGCGTTCTTGCAGCAAACTAATCAGAGATGTTGCCAATGGATCAATTTCAAAGGCACTGTGTTTTTTTAACCATGGGATATACCAAAGAGTTATTAGTTCTGCACAAACTAATAATGCTTCCTTGCCTGCAACTGCATCTAGTTATATCTGACGCTTCCCATCAGATTCAATCTTGTATAGATAGTAATGGTACTGTTCTCTTTGAAAGTGGCCCTGGTGAATGTTGTAAGTCTCAATTTACAGTAGATGAATGATTAAAAAGAGGGGGAAAGAGAAGGAGAAGGAGAAGATGACTATTCATGTTGACTTAAGCATCACAAACCAAGGAAACTGGAAGTACACATATACACTGTTATGATCCCAAGTCCTATTTCAATAGTCTGAATTTATGAAGTCACATTCCACAACTGAAAAAAATAGGCATTGTGTACATTTCAGAATCCCTCTGAAAATACTTGCATACTGGCAGCATTCTTGCTTTAGAAATTATTAACTTACCCGCGATTGATCTGGAATTCAAGCTGGTTGTTGAAAAGAGCAAGTAGATGAGAATGATCTGAAAACAGAAAACTGTTTTTATTGTAACACTTTGTTCTTTCTAATTTTTAAGATTGGGGAAAGGAATCATTAAAGCAGATAATAATCTAATCGGCTTTCCCATGCATGGGTCAAGGATGAATCATTCTTACCCATACACAACTCAGCGTATGTATCTACGCTAACATGAGTAACTAATAGCAGAAGTGGGGAATGGTGAGTTGTCATGATTTGCCAGCCAGTTTGATCTGTGAGAAATTATTCTCTCTCTGAACCTGAAACCTGGTGATTCACTTGCTTCATTCATCAGGATGTCTTTGTTCTTTATGTTTTTCTTGCCAGTCTCTTAAATTACATTTTAATTTTATTATTATCTGTTTCGAAGAAATCAAAGACAGACAAAGCCTCCACATGCCAAAACAAAAAACCCCTCACACAAATGTTTTAATTGAGAGAAACTAAAATTAACACAATGTGTTCTTGCCCATTTGGGGTCTTTCTCAGAGAATAGAAATCTCTTAAACAGTATATTTCGTGCAAATGACTAGCAACCAGTTTGCAACAGCATTTCTAACTCACATAGATTTTGACTCCAAGCCCATGGCACATAGCAATGGCATCGGCAGTAGAACTGTCAGCCTTCAGAAATAAGAGTAGGGCACATTGATTTCTTGAATGCATTGGCTACCTATATTGTGCTTGTTACTTCTCCTGCATCCCCACTTCAAGAATCTTTCCAAATGTTGTGCAGTATATAGTCCAGCTGCTCATTGCTCTCTGTATTTACATTTGAGAAGATGATTTTAGGCTGCTTTTTATCTCAATGCATTTCAAACACCTGCTGTGGTACACCAACATTTCCTTTTTATTAAAGAGACAGCTGACAACTCTTCCACCTGCTGGGATCATTGTTCACTAGCTGCAGTTAAAAATTCTTCTGATTTTCCCCCCCATGAATCAGGCTTTCAGAAAAAGATTCAGCAACTCCTCACGCTTATATCAACACAATAAAATATAATCAAATGGATGATGGCTATAATGAAGCCTGAAATTTTAAAAAGTATATTTAAGTTCTACTGAAATTAGAAAATTCTGGCTGAAATCCAGTAGTAAGTCATAACTACAGTAGGCCTATTGAAGCAGTAGGGGTTTAGCGAGAACTCCTCCATAAATTCCATTGATTTTATCAATATTCCATTGATTTGGGCCTATTCTAGTTGTAATTTACTACTAGATTTTAGCCATTGTGGCTGCAAAGAAATGAAGTACAGGCAAGGTATCTCTGCCTAGTTTTGGCCTGTTCCTTGTACTGTTGACTAGGGACAGACAGTTCTGGCAGTGTTGCTTTTGTCCTCCATGTAACCCCGTGTGGTAAGTGCACGTGCTTATTTTTTGTCCAGAGCTTGGAAGTACTATTTTTTCTTTTCTTTTGTAAAACATTCTGGAATCCAAAAGCAACAGTCCTAAGCTCTACTTCTCCCTGCTATCAACCATTTCTGATCCAGCCCCTATTCCCCTTACGGTCACTGGAATGTGTATAAATATACTGGCAATATATTTGCACTCCATTGTGTGAGGAAGTGGCCTTTGTTCCATGAAAGCTCACTCTGAAATAAGCATTAGTGTTTACAATGCTACAATATTTTGGCTTCCCCCCCCCCCTTCTTTTGCCATTATTTCCCTGAAAACATGATAAGTTGTTACATGTGTGAATCAGACCTGAATATTTTAAAATAGAAGAAAATGTATTAATATACATTCAAAATATGAAATAAAATAAATAAATGCTTAGGTGAATATGGAAATTAATCATTATTTAGTGTTTGCTTAAGTGTTGCACTTGGTGCAATCCAATGCAGTACAAACAGGCTTCCCCTGGCATTGTGAGACTCCCCATCCTCTGCAGCTCCCCCTGCCCTCTCCATCACTGCTCTGGTCCCCCAAGCCTTGAGAGTAATTTTTTAGGATGACACAAGAGGTTCAAGGTGAGGAATCACCCCTTTCCCCATGTACTACTTAATGGAGTATGTTGCAAATATAAGATGCCCATTAAATCAATGGAAAGTATGGAGGACTTGACACACTAAATCCCAATTCAGGATGTGATTACAAAGGGGGGGGGGGGGAATGTATGGATCTGCTATGAATTTGCACCCAGAAAGTCAGGTTTCCCTGGGTGAATTCCCTCTCTCCTCAGCCCACCAACACCACTGCATTTATCTATTGCTTCAAGTGATTACACAGCCTGAGCTCATGTGAATGCATTCACCACCAATAAAAAGTCAAAGCTCTGGCGGAAGAGGAAAAAAAATTGGATTGGAGGAAAAACCTCAAGGCTAATTCACATTGAATTTTATGTCATGTAGTCAATGGAAAATAATGCGTATTTGACTAGACCAGTCACAGAGCATTTTCCATATGATTTGTCAATGTAGTCACCTTCTCAATGGGCCTCCTCTTGTTTTGACTTACTCTGCTAAGCAACAGGATTTTAGGCAGTGATTCTTTTGGAGGCGTTGGCCCAAAATCTGCCTTCTGATCATGACTGGGTCTGAAACAAGGTAATGCAACACAGAAGTGGCCTTTTGCTTGCTTGATAACATAGTGGTTTTCCTCTGAAGTGGTTTCCTCTGCCTGTAGAGGTCTGTTTTGAGATGTCAGCTCTCCGTTGTCCTTCTGCCTTTCCCTTTTCTTCTAGACTGCACTGTTCAGCTCCCCAAGTTCTTTCTTCACTCCAACTGCTGACACTTAACGGCTGCTCACCAAAGAGCTGTGCCTGGCCTTTTATTCCAGTCGGCCCAATCATGCCGTTCAATCACAAGTGACACTTTGGCAGACCAATACCAATAAAAGACCAATAAGGATAGGCAAAATGTTCCCTCCCAGACTTATCTTTGTCACACCATTGCTTCTTTTTATTCCTGCTGCCCAGGAGAAAAACAGAAGGCTTCTGATATGACACTGAAGTAACTGTAAATGACCAAGGCAAGTGGTACTATCTCATCAGAGCTGCTAAGGGTTTCCAGGTTGTCTACTCCAGGGGTCCCCTACCCCTGGTCCGCAGCACGGTACCGGGCGTGGCCTTGGCAGGATTGGGCTGCGGAGACAGATCTCCCGCCCCCCGCATGCACAAACGCACACATACACACCCATGCATGCACAGACGCATGCACGCTCCCCATGCACGCACAGATGCACGCAGCCCACACACACACACATACACGCACGGATGCACGCATGCCCCCACAGACTCACAGATGTACTCCCGCATGCATACGTGCACACACAGATGCCCCCGCATGCACACTAAACCGGTCTGCAGTGCCAAAAAGGTTGGGGACCACTGGTCTACTCCATCTTAAAGGAACATTTCCTCCTGTATCTCCTTGCCCATTTATATTATGGTGACAAGTGTTCCTGACCAATATGTAGGTCTTCAGAATAAGGCTAGCTGGATGACTGAAAGTGAGAGCTATCTCTTAGAAGTGGTGTCTCGGTCATGGAATACGTTCCTCAGAGATACTTGCCTGGCATCCACATGGCTACATTTTGGTTAACAACTGAATATAATAATATTTTAGACACCTCATTTCTTTTTCATGCAGGTGTTTAATTTTTTAATTATTATTATTAGCAGGTTCTTTGGTGGTTTTTATGGTAGTTGTTTGCAACCCATTCTTTTTGTTTGCTGTCCTGCACATATTTTGTTACTGGGCAACTAAACTACATATTTGGGTCCTATAAAATGCAGAGATGTGATTGTTAGTCTTGTTATTAAATAAACATAGCAGTGTATGCAGAGTGCAAAGCAGAGTGAACAATAACAATCTAAAATATTGATTGAATAATCACTCCCAAAATGTTTTGGAAATCCCACCCACGTTTCCTTCAAATGCTGTCCCTTGGGGCATATGTTTCATCTGAGCTGTCAATCTAGAAGGCTTTTGTGATGACATTTGCAGGAAGAAAGGAAGTGAAGCCACAGAAAATCTCCTTACCTTTTGGTGTCAAGAATCTTGATTTTAATTTGCTGTGGGTGATCACGGAACAAAGGAAGGCTAATTACCTTAGAGAGAGAACAAAGGAGTCGACAGCGAAAGTCCAAGCCAGCGGAGCCAACAGGCAACGCCATGAGGGCTCTTTTATTGACTTAGCATGATTACATAGTATGTTATGAGAGAAACAGATAGGATACTAGTTACCTAATCGTAACTAGGATTGGCTAAAATAACCCTTTGATCTTATGCTCTACCTCTAAGCGAAAGGGCAGAATAAGGGGCTACCCTGCCTGCTGGCAGCTGTCGCATCCTGCCAGGAGTGTTTGCACGTCATTGGAACAGAATGCAGCTACAACCTTTAAGCAGAAGTTTCCCACAATTTGCCTTTGCCCTTTGTGCTCCATGTTTTGTCAGTGACTTAAATCATAAATGATGCATGTCACTTTGAGTTACCTTGTCTCAATCTCTCTTTTAACTGAGGAACACTTCGTTCCTGAAAACCCGTATTCTGAGTTCCGTTTTGACAGTTGCCGTTCTGTTTAGTGCTTTGACAGCGCAAACACCCTGCCTACACAAGAAACATGTCAAGGTTCACTGAAAGCAGTTTCAGTTACAACTGACCTGGCTTGTTTTTCTCTGAGAATCTTTTTCCTTCTCTGAAAATGAAACCTCTTCCTGATACATTTAAGGTAAGCAAGCTCAGATTCTCTGCTCAAAGAGAAAATGTTCATACCAAAAGAGAAAATAAGTATATCCAACCAAATAAGTCCCTTGACAAGCAATTCCTATAAGAACTGTCACTAAAAGTATTAATGAAATGTGTGTGTCTATGGGAAGCTATGGATCATTTTCAACGCATTGTGTGTTCAATGCAAAGGAGTACAATGGACCTCCACACATTCTTTTAATTGTCCATCTCTTCTGCCTCATCTATTGCTGACATGTTCCCCTCTTCCAGCTTCAGCATGGAATATCTGGCTCAGACGCCATGCATTACTTGTTGGTGCAGATGCAACAGGTTGGAACCAATCTCAGCTCTCAAGAAGACAGGAATGGTGTGGCACACAGATTTGCACTTTTGTGGATCTTTCTTTATTCATGTTAGAAGCACCACAGTACAAGTAATAAACGTATCAGATCATTTTTGTGTAATAGTGGGTAAAATTGAGAGCAGTTGGGGCAGGGAACATCCACTTTTCCATGGTACTTACTGAGGGGCATAGAGTACACTGAGGTGTATGTGAAGTTGTCTGTTCTCCTCCACACTCACAAAGAACTGTGTGAGTGTGAAAAACCCATTTTCTTAGGTTCACCTTGCTTCTGCCAACTCCTGTCCATGGCCTATTAAGCAATTCCCAAGTAACCCATTTCCCTGTATAACCAGGGGCTAGACTCATCTAGGGTTCCAGCCATTCTAAAATGTGGGCAGTTCTTTATTTCCAAATTATAATCTTGGCGTTCTCTGCTGCTGCTTGGAGATTTTTTTAACCAGGAATCTTGTGGGTTTTTTTTCATCATTTGAGGTGACCCTGAATGGCTGTGAGCTATAGGGGCATGCGGCTCTCCAACATGTTTGCAATCTGCCAAGGTTGGAGGAGTGACCTTTGCTGAAGTACATTGGGATGGGGAAAATTTGTTTTGTCCACATTTTAAAAGGAAGCCAACCCAATTTGTGCTTTCCGCGTTCATCTGTAGATGAAACGTTGCATACAGAAGTGTGTACATTAGGAGAATTTACACACAAAGTGCATATGTTAAGAAAATTCCATATAAAAATTAAAATGAGGTTTTGTGGATGAATGTTGTATATATTTTTTAAAATGCTGACAGGCTGGAAAACTGTCTGGAACAAAGTTATGATTAAAACATGCAAAACTGGATGAGAAATAAACTGTTTTGTTTTTCATCCTAACTAGCATGCTTTAGGATCTTGTCCTCTATCCCTCAAATATTTATTAGCGAATGCAGATTTAGATGAAAATGCAATGAAGATTTCAATTACCTGGTAGAGAACACCGGGAGTCCACAATCTGAGCAGGGAGTATATCCTGTCATTTTGCAGTGAGATGCCCGTGCTTCTTCAGAGCGGGGCCACCCTGGTTGAAATGTAGATTTAAATGTCTATCAAGGGTCCACTTCTCCAAGAATTTTCCCTCCAGCTCAAAAATATAAAACTGGATTTTGCTCATGCCCTGTTTGTATCCAGCAAACCAGGCCTCTGAAGCTATTTGCACCAGCTGCTCTCTCTCTCTCTCTCTCTCTCTCTCTCTCTCTGTGTGTGTTGTGTGTGTGTGTAATTTTCTAGTGCTAGCTCTTTATTTTTCAATATAATTCATATTGAATGTTATGAACAAGATGTTTATTTGATATACAGATACATGCTAAGTAGCATGTTTTTGTGTTAATTACAAGTCTGGGGCAATCCTTATCTAGCACACTTGGAGGACAGGATTATTTCCTCCCAGCTCAGGATATCAGAATTAAAAGTTGTTTTGAGGAGCTGAAGAAGCTTCTTCCTAAGGGTTGTAACCATGAGGGAGAGGATTTTAATTCTGATTGTGCTGGGGAAGAGATAAGCCTCACCCCCCCCCCCCCCCTATATACTAAGTTACTGATAAAGATTCATCCTCACATACACTCTGATGCCTGAAATGAAGTGATGCAAAACCTGGAGCTGGAGCTATCCACTGTAACTTAATCATAAGTGTAGCTTGATCCAGAACTGTGGCCATGCTGGCTGTGGGATTCTGGGTGGTATAGTCGAGAAAAGGAATTGTTCCAAATTCCACCCGTAGTCACCAGACGACTTGTTAAATAAAAGGCAGCAGCCTTTTATGTAATGTGCAAATTCTCCCTTTGAGCACATCCTCTCAATTGTCTGGTCCATTATATCTAGGTGCTCCAGATCAAAAATCTCTTGTTCTGAGTTTGTTTACTTCAGGGAGGAAAGTACAGTCAAATGTCTATGCAGATCACAACCACAGCTATTTTATCTCCAAGTCAACACATGCACACCATCATAACGCATGCACACTATCCACAGAATGGAAGTCTCAGAAAAATCAACAAGATTTTATATGAAAGCTTACTTAGAAAATACATCAACACATATCCACCATCATAACAAAACAGGATAGAAATCTCAAAAGAAGTCAACAAAAATTTTGTAGGTGCTCACTGAGAAAAATCATAAATACCTTGATGATTCCAAATTTAGCCATGGTAGTCCATCATGGATGAAAACATCACAATTTTCAAATTATTCATTCACTATAAGCAGTCTATTTAGTTTACAAACATTGAATATCTTAATAACTGAAGATCTAAATCAAAAGACATCACTTTGTGTAGGAAAAGAAGCTATGTTGAAGACAGTATAATCTTTTGTCTGAAGGAAACAAAATGATGTTCTTCCAATTATCTCACATTAGCCACTCAGCTATCATTAAAACAAGGTGTAATTAAAAAAAACACTAAGCACCTATAGGGTGGCACTTTAAGGCAGAAGTTCTAAGCAATTTCCTAGTAAATTGACAAACAGATCAGTAATAAATGAGATTCTCAGAGGGCAAGCAGCCCATTTAGAACTGACTAATGGGTCTCCCTAAATAATTCAGCATCTGCAAATTGAGTATTAAAAGTACTGAAATTGGAGAAGAATAATATATCAAAAGGCAAGAGGCCAATACCTGAAGTCCATTACTCAGAAAGATAAAAAAGTGCCTTTTCAGGACCCTGTGTTTAGGAGATATTTCTTGTCGTTAGTGGAGAATGTTAATGCAAATTCATTATGGTCAAGTGATTATGAAAAACTCTTTATTTTCCTAGTAACTTCCAGCGAAGGATTTTCATAGAATTCAGTCTTAATGAAGGAAGTATTTATAATGTAACATCTGACTCTACGTCAGAAGGAGAATGAAAATTGCCCCTCTAATGAAATGATCCTCCTCTAAATGAAAGGTCATTCCAGTGACAAAGCAATGGTCTAGAAGATTAGCTGCAAAGACAGATACAACTTCCTGTGCTGTTATCTAAAGAAGGTCCCTCAAACAAAAAGAACGGATTTGATCATTTCCTTCTCTTCAGCTACAAACTAGGGATACCTGGTTTTCCTTTAGAAAAGAGGTCACTTTTATGAAGGCCTGAAAGATCAGGACAAATCAATGAGAGACTAGAAGACTGGATAAAGCTTAAAGAGCTGATTTTTCCAGACACTGGGGGGGGGGGGGAATTGGCACTTGAATAAAAACTAATCCTTTGGTGTGCCAGCCCAATAGGTAATGGGGACACCGTGGCTTTTCTGGTGTGGGCTGTATTCTTGCACATGTCTAATTTGAAGGTCACAAATGTCTGGTAAGGGGTGAGTGTTTCCCAGCTCAATTCATAATTGGCTCAGTCTTTCTGAGGCAAAGACTGGCGTTTCACGAAAGTTCAGCCACAACCCCTCCCTGTCCCCTAGAATTTTAGTTAGAACTGTAATGCTGGCATAGATGAACCACTCAGAGTTGTGGGTTTTTTAATGCAACAAGAAAAGATGATCAAGGTATGTCAATTATTGTGAGCAGAAATCATAGATGCATACTTCATAGATACAATTTCCAGAAGAGGGTGACATTCAAAAACAGCAATTCATCTTCAGATGATATGAAACTCTTTTTGTAAATTACACATCCACCTCTAATTGATTTGCACACTATTTTATAAACCGCATGTCATGTCTGTGTGAAACTGTACATAAGGTTTCACAGATGAATCAGTGAGTTTCATTAAGAATAAGTAATTAAAAGTATTAGGTTGGAAGTAACTCCATAAAGCTGGATCTAAAGTCAGATTGGAAATGTGAGCATTAGAATAGAATAAAGTTTAGATGAGATGGGGACATCACATGTAGAGGTTTGGGGTAGAAGGAGAAGAAAAACTTAGTAGTAAAAAATTAAAAAACTTTTGAATGATGTACCAATATTTTCTTAAAGGTTTTATAATATTCTGGTCCCAGTCCATTAGTTCCCTCTGTCTATTGGAAAAAGGGGGTAGGTGATTGGATAACTAGGTAATTAGTTTCTAATTTGCTAAAAGCTATGAGATTGATTATTGCTAGAGTAGGACTTAAATAACTGAAACCCCTTTCCTTAAAAACGTATTATTAATTTGGAATAAGTATGGGGGAGGGAAGCATGTATTAATAAAGGGGAAGGGAAGTTGTTATAATTGCAAGAGTTGTTATAATTTTGGGAGGGGAAGGGGACTCTATGAAAGGAAGAGAATTGGCTATATCTCCGATGGTCCTGGAAGGGGGAATGGAGCATTTTGAGACAGTGGTTTTGATGTCTTGTGTTATTCGTTTTCCAGAGTGTTGTAATGTTTTTGTTGTTTATAATGCTTCATTATAATTTATGTTTGACATTAATAAAATTTAAAAATAAAGTAAAATGAAAGTGAATGGTATAGGGAAGTCTGGGATATAGCAATAATAAATTTACATGTGATGTAAGAGTTAGGAGGGGTATTTGGCAAAAATGTGTTTGTAGACATATATGGAGAATTTATCTATTTTGTATTAATAAAGCGGGGAGTAGAAAGCGTAACTCAAGGGTCTATACACAAGAGTAAATGGTATACACGGTTTTCCCCTAATGGTCCCAGTGGTGGGGGGTGCACTGTGCATATAGTATGTCTTTTTTTAAAAAAATCATTATTAGAAGTTTTACTGTTTTTAGGTCTGTCATTTCTTTGAATTTGTTAAAAATTTTATAAATAAAATTTAAAAATAAGTTATTAATGTAAAGTATGTCTAAAGACTGAAACGGGAGAAACTATGTTTGTAACTGTTTCTTGTGCAAGCAACTTTGCCTACAGGCAGCTGTAAAGGTAGACACCGGCTATTAGGGTTTCCTACTGTATTCTTTCTTGTCTTGTCTAATCTATTATTTCCTTGCCTATAGACTGGCTTTCAGGTGTTGCTTCACTTTCACTCTTCCTCAGGAGTCCATCTTAGTCATGCAGTTGTAGGCAGGAGACTCCATTCTGTTGTATCTTTGAGGAATACGTATAACTTCCTTATATTCTCATTGCTGAAGACAGTGTTCCAAGCAGCTAGGTAAAGGTAAAGGTTCCCCTTGACATTTAGTCCAGTCGTGTCCGACTCTAGGGGGCGGTGCTCATCCCCGTTTCCAAGCCATAGAGCCAGCGTTTTGTCCGAAGACAGTTTTCCGTGGTCACGTGGCCAGCGCGACTAGACACTGAATGCCGTTACCTTCCCACCGAGGTGGTACCTATTTATCTACTTGCATTTGCATGCTTTCAAACTGCTAGGTTGGCAGCTATTTCCCATCAAAATCCAAAACATGTCCACAAAACAATTAATTTAGGGCATCTGTGGAGCAGAACACACACTACATATTGTATGCACAAAATGACCTTCTGAGTAAATACAGGGGGAAATGGTAAATTATTCAGATGTCAATCAAGCACTACAAGCAGACGAAACATATATTATACACTTAACTATTATAACCTTTAACACTATCATTACAAATCTGTTATCTATTTTCCCTTAATGTTTGCATATATGTATGAAAGAAAGACACAATTTTAAATCTACTGTTTTAATTAAAAACATTCAGTACCTGAAGTCTGAGTTGGTACCATAATTTCCATGCCCATTATGTTGTTCTGGAAATTTTTAATATAATTGTTAAACTGCCTAATATGTTAACAGAATGTGCCATACATTCACCCAAGAAGAAATCCAGAAGTCTGCAAATTCTTCACACTTTTGTCACGAAGCATAATGTTTTTTTGAAAAATGTAGTTATTGTAGAGACTTGAATCCCACTTTTCAAATTAAAAGTCTTTGCAAGGCAATTCATACTAAAATCTTTCAGAATAACACAATGAACTACCAGTACTTCAATCAACAATTATTCAAAACCTTAAATATCTAGAAATTTAAAGAAGTACACACCAACATAATATCAGAAAACATTCTAAAAATAGTGAAGTCAGCCCAGTTCCTGTCAAATGAGGTTTGACAAAACAACAATGCTTGAGAGCCTATTTAAAAGATGACTGAGTTTAAATGCATCTTCTGAAGGAAGGAGTTCCAGAGACAAGGAGCCACCACTGTGAAGACCCTCTCTCACGTTATCAGTTTGATTGTACCTACTGACAGGATAGGATCTCTATGTCTTATCTCACAGGGTGGGCAGTCTCATAGGAATTCAGGCTGTCCTTCAAGTGCCCCTCTTTTCACAAACAAGGTCCAAGATGTGCTTTTGGATTCTGTCCTTCATTTGGAAACAACAAGAGGAACAACAATATCGTGCCATCAGTACAAAAAGTAATAACTCTGATTCTCTTTGTATTTAAATATCATGTTGCCTTACATCTGAAAGGTGGAATTATAGTCTTTTCTAATAAAATTCAGTGCAAATACTTCACAAATAATGCAGCTGTGAATGCGGTAGTGACCTATTCAGATAGAAACATCAGCCTACACTACAGGTCCACACACACATTAACAGCAGGTGATCAGGGAACAGATGATAGGGTTGCCATCTAAGTCTCCCTTTGCCGCTCTGTCCTTAGCAGCAGCTTTATGAAAACACTAGAAAAGCTTCCGCTTCTAATGCCTGCAGATCTAGCTGCCATGCCCAGCTCTGTTGTTTTCCGCTTGCTTGCTCTTTTCAAACCTAGGCTGCATCTTCAACAAGTAGACAGAAGACTCTGCATGGTTACTCTAGCAGCTAGAGTCAAGTAATCCACATGCTATGGGAGAGAAGAAAGTGCTGAATGCCCCATTACAGTGCAGTTCATTTGACAATTCCTAGCAGCAGAGATTTTATAGCTGGGACCACTTTCTCTTTCTGAAAATGCTTACTTACTGAGGAAATCATCAGAGTGAGAGATTATGTGTAGGCAGGAAATAAGCAGAAGGTAGACAAGCAAAACAAAAGCAGAAGGTAGACAAGCAAAACACCCTCACCATGGCAATGAGGAGGAGGAGGAGGAGGAGGAGCAAACCTGGGCGGTGGCTACCTGAACATGGAGAGCAGTGTCTCTGGTGTGGGCTTGTTGATTGGTTGGTTGCCTTGCCATACCCCCAGGTTTGCCCCCACCTTACTGTCTCCTCTTGATGGAGTTGGAAGAGAAGGAGGAGAACCATTGCTCAGCCATCTGTCCTGCCAAATGGCTTGCCTCTCCTCCATTCTCCCAGATCAACCACAAGGGGTAGTCTCTTAAGAGCAACACCACCACGACCTCCATCCCCAGGAAGACTGACAGGAGTGGGGGGTGCCATTAACAGGAGCTCCTGCCTGTCTGGTCCACCACAGTTCTGGTGCTGATTGACTGATTGGCTGGATTTATACCCTGCCTTTCTCTTAAAACTGGGACTCGGGATGATTTACAGTTGTACTGAATTAAAAGTATGAATAAAATCATTGCTTTTCTAGACCACAGGTGTCAGGATTGTTTGCAAAAAAGCCCTGGTTGGGGGATTATGGGAGTTTTAGTTCAAAAAAAGGCAAGGCTTGCTAGAGCTGCTTAAACCATGAAACAACATTGAAGAGTAAAACCGAATTAATGTTTGTTTTTAAAGGATCTCCACACGTTGCAGGACTGCATCTGTTTCCATTCAAGTAAAAGTGGAGTTTAGAATGGAATCAGTAAGAGACTGCACAAGAGCAACACCTTTCTCTTTCATTTACAACACAGTGTTCTTGTGTGAGAGATAAAATGACTTCTCATGACAGGAGAATTCATTCTGTGAGTGGATGGGCACCTTTGGGTATATCACAAAGGGTTTGATCAAAGTTTGACTTTGTTAAGAAATATATACTACAGACAAGCTATCAGTCAGTCTTCCATCTCTTTACTGGGGCTTAGTTTAACTGCAGACTCCATGGCTTGAACCTTCAAACAGGTTTTTGATCTTCCTTGATTCTCCCCTTCACCCAGCTATGCCTTCACATCTAGACATCTGCATCTATCTCTCTAGGTCACCATAAGAATCCAAATTCAAGTTTAAAACATATGTGTAACTTCTTAAATCAGATTTTAATACCAAATCCCCATTAAGCTATAAAACTCAGAGGACGCTCTTGGGACCGCCACACCCTCTCAGTTTTATCAATTTCACAGGGTTCTTGTGAGGATTAAGAGCACTGCTTATATATTGCGCCATAGCGCTTAAAGCACTCTCAGAGTGGTTTACAGTTTAATTATACAGGCTACACATTGCCCCATGCAATGAGTTGGTTACTCAATTTACTGACCTGTGATGGATGGATGGATGGATGAGTCAACCTCGAGCTGGCTATCTGAGCCCAGGATCAAACTTGGGCCATGAGCAGAATCTTCACTGCAGTACTGCAGTTTAACCACTGCACACTGGCAAACTACTTAACTGAAATTTTGAAACTTACTGTTGCCTTATAATGTTGAATTCTCCTTACCCCATTCTCCGGATAATATGTATTATTTCTCATGATTTTTTACTTCCTCATTAATGTTGATTTTGCCTATTTGCACTGAGTTACTGCCTAATGCCAATAAAGGTTTATCGTATCGTATCGTACCACTGCACCATGAGGTGGGAAAGAGAGCCATGTATGCTGCCTTGAGCTGACCGAGTAAAGCTCAGGATATTATTTATTTATTTATTTATTTATACATACATACATACATACATACATACATACATACATACATACATACATACATACATACATACATACATACATAGACCACCCCATTAGTGCCAACAAACTATTTTGGGTAGTTTACAAATAACTCCATAAAACAAAACACTAACTTACAAATAAAAATAAAGCATAACCTAAAAAATTAAATAACCCATGGCACTGAATCTGAAGTGGAACGGGAGGCAAGGCATTCAACCAGGGTCAATGTGAAAAGCCTCCCTGAAATGTAGTGTTTTTAACTGCCTCCTAAATGATTACAGGGAAGGGGCCAGGCATAGCTCCTCTAGGAGCTAATTCCATAACCTCAGTGGCACCACCAAGAGGACCCTAATCTAGGAGATGACTTTCGGGCCTCTCTTGGGGTGGCTACGTGGAGGAGCCTGGCCTAAGAAGATCTGGTGGGTTAGGCAGATGACATTGGGGAAAGATGCTCCAACAGGTAATGTGGTCCCAAATTGTGAAGAACTTTATACATGAGTGTCAGAACCTTGAACCTGATTCAGGACACAATGGGTAACCATTGGAGGCCAGAACTGGGATGATGTGATCAAATTTGCTCACACTGGCCACCAATCTGGCCACCGTATTCTGGACCCAGTGTAGTTTTCAGGTCAGTCTCGCATGCTCCCACACAGAGAGCATTGCAGTAGTCGATCCAGGAGATAACCAGTGCCTGCATCAAAGTCCTGAGGGAGCCCTCATCTAGGTAGAGGTGGAGTTGGTCAAAAAAGCCTAAACCGTTCTGGTCATGGCTACAATCTGGGAATCTTAAACAGCTGGGTCCAGAAGAACACCCAAGTTACAGACTCAATCCCTAAACAGGAGGGCAACACTATCCAGTCAAGGGATAACACCCCCCACAACCTTTCAGAGGGGGCCCCCCGGGAACAAATCTCTGTCTTGGCCAGATTCAGTTTGAGCCTGTCCTTGAGGATGGACTCATAACAAATAAAACAAAAATAAAATAGCATAAATATCGCAGTTAACCTGAAAGATATTGTGCATTACTTTGACCTTAACATATTTCCTTACAAAAGTAGACATTTTAGCAGATTAAAAACATTATATCACTACTGAGGTAGGGTGGGGGCTGAACAAGGCCTGCCACTTTAGTGAAGGAATAAATCAGTAGTCTCTTCACCTAACTCTCCAAGGGTTGCATTAGTGGTGTGGTGGCATAATCTCGAATAGTTTAGTGGTCTGAGGCAGCTGCCATTCACAAAACCACACAAACATGCATCCAAAAGCAGTTTATCAAATGGCCACCTTATTGTCTTTCAAGAGCTATCTCCTCTCAAGGACGAATTGACCCAAACTGGTAAGCTCCTAAATCATCTTTTCAAGTAAAGCTTGAGAGAGCATGGTTGCCTTCGCCTTGCCTTAATACGTACCTTAAAATGATCCATGTACAATAGAAGCACTGAAGGCAATTGATCCAAGTACTTAACTTTCCCTCAAACGGAGCTCAGCACAGCGTCATATTTCTTGTTACAGCTCCTTCCATTGAACAAGGGATGTTTGAGGATTTTATTTCAGTTGTGTGGCTTTTTAAAAATAAGAATTTGCCCAAATCTCCAAATTCTTATTTTTAAAAAAACACACACAAATTTTGCTATGCAAATTTCCTAAACACATAAATTCTGGCTTTTAATAGTCATATTGGTGTCTTTCAATATTCCGCTCTCTTAGCCTGCTTGGCTAACATGTATACCAAGTTTGTACCTCAGTAAATACTAGAAATTTTCTCGTGTAGAGTGATAAACTCTGTTAAGACTCAATCCTTAGAAAATTAGGCAAAAAAGTAACTTGCCCAAGTATTCTCCTCTGTGCTCAACAAGGCTGGAGGAATCTTCCTTTCTTCTCACCTCCAGAGTGTTACTCAAGTCTTCACATCAAAGACACATAACAGAGAACGTTGTGCACTATTACTGTGCAAACTCCTATATATCAAACAGCCAATTTTAAAATGGCATCTCCTTGCAACTGCATTTATTTTGTTGATCTCCTTTCTCTCCACCGTCAGGGCAAAGTGGAACCATGACAAGCAATCACAGTAACGTCCCAGACAAGGAGGGATGATGGGCCTTTTACTGACCTTGTACCTTGCATATATACAGTATATTCACCTTGTATCTCCCTCCATTTTAAGCATTGGACTTCTGTTCATTTTTGCTCTTGGTGGTTATAGGTCCAATATACTTCTTCCCATTGCTGTGGAAAGAAAATATTTCTGACCACCCAAGCTAAACTCAACTCAGGCAGGGAGGCTTTCTCCAACACAGATGGTGAGACTGAAACTGATATGCAGAACATGCAACAATGGGCTCAAGTTACAGGAAGCCAGATTTCTTTTCTTTTTTTTAAATTCTTTTTTTTATTATATAACTATAACATACACAAAAACATATAACATACGAACTAAAATACAATTTAACTGTGTTCCCCACCACCATATGCGGGACCTCTTGCCATAATCTTCCTCTTCCTTATTGTTCTTCTTCTTCTTCTTCTATTGTCCTCTTCTCCAAAACTGCATTGATTCTTGATTTGGAGCTTTCCCTTTTCCTCTTATTAGTACATATTCCAAAAATCTACCCCATATATCATAAAAGTTATTTTTTTTCAACTCTCCTTTCTTAACCTTTAAGTTACAAGTTAATTTATCATTTATTGCTATATTCCATATTTCTTTATACCATTCTTCAATTTGCAATTCAACTTTTGATTTCCATTGCCTAGCTATAATCAATCTAGCTGCTGTTAATAAATTGGTTATCAATTCTTTAGTCATTTTGTCATATTCCACATTCTCATATATTGATAACAAAGCAATCTCAGCATTAAATTCTATATCTTTTTCACATATGTAGCTTAATTCTTTAAAAAATTGTTTCCAAAATCTTTGCACTTTTTCACATTCCCACCACATTTGAAAGTATGTACCAATTTCCTTCCCACATTTCCAACAGACATTCAGATGATTGGCATTAATTTTATTTAATTTTGATGGTGTTAAATACCATCTTAAACTAAGTTTAAATTTTTTTTCCCTTATTCTTACTGACATAAATCTTAACACCCTCATTTTCCATATCATCCTCCATTCTTCTTCATTTATTCTTTTTCCAATATCTTGCTCCCACACTATTTTAAATCCTTCTTTCTCACTTTCCTCTTCCTCTAAATTAAGAAGTAAGTAAATTTTACTCACAGTACCTTTCACTGAGTCAGTCATCCGAATGTTCTCATATGACAATAAAAATTGTTCATACTTTGTATATTCTCTACTTTTATTATATTTATTTACCCATTCATTAGTCCATCTTTCTAATTGTATATAATTCAACCATGAAATGCTCCTATTCTAAAGAGTTTGTTTCATTTGATCTGTCGATCTCATTTTATACAACCAATCTTTCAATCTAATCACTTTCTTTTCTTTAAATAGATCCACATACACTTTCATATTGGTAGGAAAATTTTCTATTTCTGTCACTAATCCAAGTGGGGAGTATGATGAACATAAATTCTTTTTACACTTATACCATATATTTAACAATGTCTTTAAAAATGGGTTATTAATTTCACTTATTTTATCTTTCTTAACTATACCGAATAAATATTTTTCTATATCTGCCTGTAATTCTGATGATTCCATTTCCCACCAAATTAGCCTTTCTGGATTATATATAATTTCCCCAATAAACCTCAATTGGTTAGCCAAATAATAATTTTTTATATTTGGTAAACCTATACCACCTTTTTTGTTGTTGTTTTATACCAATACTTTTTATTTATTCTAGATCTCTTCCCTTCATTACAGTACTTATTAATTATTCCTTGCCAAAATTTCAAATCATCCTCTGTTAACTGTATTGGTAACATTCTAAATAAGAAAACTTTTGGTAAGATTTTCATTTTTATCAATGCAATCCTTCCAAACCAAGATAGCTTAAAATTACTGTATTCCTGTAATTTGTTTTTAATCACTTCCTTTAGTTTATTATAATTATATTCCTTTATTTTTTGAATATTTTTTGCTAGATCTATTCCTAAATATTTAATTGATTTACATAATTTGAAATCCACCTTATCCAGAACCATATTGAAATCTCCTGCCATGATCACATATCCTTTCCTAACCTTTTCCATTTCTTTAATCACAGTTCTATAAAATTCTCCTTGATTCATGTTCGGTGCATACACATTTACTAATGTATAATCTTCCTCCCCCATTTGACCTTGAATTATCAAATATCTACCATTACTATCTTTTATTACTTCTTTTATCACAAATTCACAATGTTTAGATATTAATATTGCTACCCCTCTAGATTTAGAGGTCCCAAATGCTTTTTCAGATATATGAATGTTTTGTAATTTCAATTCATTGACTCCGTCCTTTAGTTGATGTGTCTCTTGTAAATAGATGTCAACTTTACTTTTCTTTAATAATAATTCTATCCTCCTTCTCTTTAATACAGACCCTAGGCCTTTCACATTTAAAGTCGCTACCCTTATGTTTTTCCCCATATCCGTTCCATCCTCTGCCTCTTATTCGGTCCCTTTGTGCATCTCACATAACAAAAACAAAAACAAAAACAACTGAAAAAAATAAATTCACCTACCTCTAATTTCCTATCCCTGTCCTTCTTACCTACATATAAATTCTTTTCCTCCCTCCCGTTTCCCCACGTCCCACTAATGTTTGGCGCGAGCTCTGGGAGGGGGGGAAGACGTCACCCCCACCAGTCCGGACCCCAGCCAAACCTTCATCCCTATTTCACCCCACCTCATATTTTTATCTATATATATACTCAAATGCCTTCCCTCCTAACTTTTAACATCTCTTCTTCTTTCTACAACCCCAGCCTAATCAGGTAATCCAAAACAATAATAAAAAAAACAAAAACAAAACAAAAAAATCTTGAATCAAAAACCCACATACAAAAGAACAATAAAAAAAAGGAAAAGGGAAAAGAAAAAAATGAAAAGAAAAAAAATTATGAAAGAAAGAAAAAAAATATTAAAAAGGAAAAAAAGAATTTAATAAAAAGAATTTATTAATAATATTAAAAAAGAATTTTAATATTATAAAAAAGTGGGCAGGAAAGAAAGAGAAAAAAAAGAAATAAAAAAATTCAGCCCTCATTACAAAATAGAGGGGGGAAAAGAAAAAGGAAAAGAAAAAAAATCAAAAAAAAAGGGAGGGTAGAGGAAAAAGGAAAAAAAAATTCTTCCGACATCCAGTAACGTCCAGTAATCTCTTCCAATCAAAGTATCTTCTCTCAAAATATCTTCTCTTTCGAACTACCAGTCTTTACAGAGCTACTTGCTTGCTTGTCCCTTCACTCTCATCTTCTTGCCAAAGTCCCCAGGCTATCATCAAATCCTTCCCATCTTCAAAAGAGTAGATTTTATGTAGGGTTCCATCCTTCCATATTTTAAAAAAGACAGGATGGCCCCAGTTGTATCTCTTGCCATTCTTAATTAAAATTGAAGTGATGGGCTTCATTGTTCTCCTCCACTGAATGGTTTCGGGGCTTACATCCTGATAGATCTGAACTGAATTCGATCTATAAACTAGCAGTTCAGGCTTTTCTTTAGTGACCCTAAGAAACTGTTCTTTCTTCACATAGTTGAAAAATTTTAGTATTATGGGTCTTCTGTTTTTTCTTGGATTCCCAACAAAATGTACTCTCTCAATATCTTCCTCAGCCACATGTTGGGATTTCATAACAGAATTAATCCAGTCTACCATTTCCCGCTTCAAATCCTTTTCTTTCTCATGTTCAAAATTCATTATTTTGATATTATTACGTCTTGAATTATCTTCTAAATAGATAATCTTTTTTTTTGAGCTCATCAACCGTCTGGTGTTGTTTTTTCGCTTCGCCCTGGAAATCTTCCAGTTGTTGCAACCTGCCCTCTGTTTTGCCTAAACTTGTCTTAATGTCTGTCAATTCTCCCTGCAGTTTTTGTATATCTTGTCCCATCTGTTGATTCCCTCTTATTAAAATGTCCATTTTAGAGAGAACCTGTCCAAGTTGTCCTTCCATTCCTTTCACAGAAGAGGCAAGCTCTGAAACTTTTTTTTCCATGCTGATTTCAGAAAGGAGGAGCTCCCCCTCTTCCACCCTTTTTAAACGGGCGATACGCTCGACGCTATTATCTGATGGTTTATGGGGTTGTCCACGTACCCAGCTCCTGATCTTATCTCTGCTTTTACGCATGTATACACCAAGCTAAGCAAAGATTTATAGCTCAAGAAGTCAAGCCGTGTTTAACAGACCGTTTATTTTCTGCCTCTCTAGCAGCCTCCGTCTTCCCGGGCAAAAGTGAAAGCACATTCTTTAGATAGATAACAGTATATTTACACTTCAAAAAGTGTTTCTATCTTTGCCTGAAGCTTTCATCAGAAGTTTAATCAGTATCTACTCACATTTCAGGCAGGGAGAAGGGCATTTATCATCCTTTTTACATTCCAGGGTGAAGAGACGAAAATTCAGCTGTGCACCACCATTCTAGCGGAAGTGACGTCTCCAGGAAGCCAGATTTCAACTCAATATCGGAAAACTTCCTAACTGTTAGAGCAGTAAGACCATGGAACCAATTACCTCGAGAGGTGGTGAGTGCTCCAGCACTGGAGGCATTCAAGAGAAATTTAGACAATCACCTGGCAGATATCTTTGATTTGTATTCCTGCATCGAGCAGGGGGTTGGACTTGATGGCATTATAGGCCCCTTCCAACTTCACTATTCTATGATTCTATGACAAATGGAGTTCATTCACCCACCACCAACATTAAGATAATCACCAGAGTTTAAGAGGGACATTCAAGGAAACCTTGACTACCCAGTGAACATTTTAGGAAGGAATCCTCCCTTGTTATGGAAAGGTAAGTCAAAACTGCAGAGCTGGAAGGGTCCCTATGGATCACTGAGACCCTATGGATCACTGAGTCAAGGGGCCCCAGAAGGAAATAGAACACCATGCCTCTGGCTCCACAGCCAGATGCCTCAACCACTGAGCTATCCTGAGCAGGAAGTCTGGGCATGATCACTTTACACTTTATCCCCAGTTGTGTCCCCCTGTTGGGACTGTCAAGTTTGATCTTTTTTGAGGTGACTACAAGGTGTATAGCTAATAGTGAACCAGCCTGGACTTTTTCAGTGGAGTGTATATAGCACAATATAGACAGAGAAGTGTAGATATTTATATTTCATACATTATTCTAGAAGCCTGACATAGCAGATAGTGCTGACGTAACAGTTCATGTGGGCTTGAGCAATTTGGGGGTTCTGAAGATACGCTGGAGACTGGGATGAGAAAGATTAACTTTTTATTATTCCTTTTTTCTTCCTGGCTTGCCATAAGAGATATTTTCCAAGAATAGAGATGCCCCAAATCCCACTAGATAGATTTATAACAGAAAGGCATAATAGAAATGGTTATTTCACATCTAGCAATACTGAAGCAAGAAAAAGAAACAGAGCTTAGCCCCCCCCCAAAAAAAGCTAACAGAGCTTCAGAGATCTTTTCCCACTTTCCTGCCTCTTAGACTCCAAAACACAATTAAACAAGCTCAGTAGAACAGCTTCTTCTTCTTCTTCTTCTTCTTCTTCTTCTTCTTCATCTTCATCTTCCTTAAAATTATTTGTCAACCAAGTAAAACATGACAATGGCAAATTCATTTCTTTAACTCTTAAATTTAACTTACATTGCATGAGCTGAGGGGAATTTTCTGACCTCAATGAAATGGGCCTGTACTGTCACTTTTCTTTTGGATTGAAAGAATGGCTAAAGGGCAAGAACGTTGTGGACACTTTTGAAGAAAAGTGTCAGAATCAGGCAGAACAAAGAAACTTGGGTGTTTCCAAATCAGCTACAGGGCTGCTCAAGAAGCCCCCAGTTCCCCTCAAACTGGTTCACTAAATTTTGCTCTGGCATTTTGTGACTAGAAATGACCTCACTGGACTCCACATATTTCTATCCAACTGACTGAGAGGCCATTACAAGTGTGGTGGTGGTAGGGGTACATTGCTTACTAGATTGTCCACATTCTATAATGTTCATCTTTTATTTCAGGTAGTTTATACTGTGCCTTCATTACACTTGGGACTGTGTGTGTGAGAGAGTGTAGCATGCATGACTGACTCTCTTCTATGGGCTTTGATTGGATTGGTCAAAATATCATGACAGCCTATCATTTCATTCATTCATTCATTCATTCATTCATTCCTGTAGCTAGCTGATGCAGGGTGAATTTGTGGAAGGGCAGTAGCTGGGCATGGAGCAGCATGGACAGCTCCCTGTGGGCAGGGAATGCGAGGAAGGGAAGAAGTTGGAAAGAGCTTTGCTATACACTGAGGGTCCACCACCTTCTCAGAGTTGATGGCACTGCTTCCATCTTAGCCCTTGGCTTTCCCCATTGGCAGTCCCCCCCCCATCCCCATCTGGAAAAATATACATACAAATACCTGCATGAGGTGAGGTACTGGTCACCTCTGCACCACCTTGGAGCAGATCTGTCCCAAATCTGTACAGCAAATGTTTGGATACAAATTGGGTCAGATAGTACTTGCACACTCCTAGAATAAAATATAAAATGCAGAAATCAAACATATTTCAGTTGCATAAAGAGAAACAAAGAGTTGAGCATTCAAGGTAAAATGAATAGGAAAAGAAATGTAGAAAGGAGAAGAACCTCTTGGCTGGAAGAACTTGGAGACAGGTTGTAATGAAGCAAAGCGTCATTGTTCCAAGCTGTCACATCCTGCATCAGAGGGACCATAATGATCTCCAGCCTCCAGAAGGAGGAGGAAGAGGAGGAGAAACAGCAGGAGAAGGAGAAAGAGGACCATATTGTACTTCACCTGCCATATAACTCAGTTGCAGATATTACTGTAAACATGTAGTATGAAATAAACATATTTCATGGAAATAATAATTCAAAAAAGGTGTGCTTTTTTTTACAATACATAGTGAATCAGATTAATGCTTTGTGTACTGTTTAGAAACGAAATTAAAAATTCAGTTGACAGACAATCAAGTTATCAAATATTGTGCTGCAACCAGATGCTCTGGCATTTTTTTTTCAACATGAAAAGTAAGTGTACAAATTCCACTGGAATGCTTATAGACATCCTTCTAAAGAGTAAATATTAGTAATTTGCTTGGCACTTCAAGTGACTCAAATTAGCAATTCAACTCTGCTTTTCAGTGTCAGAATGATCAGGAAAATTGTTCTTCTGGCAATAAGTACAACCTGAAGAGCCAAATCATGTAGAAGACACATTTTATTAATTGTGAATTAACAGCTGATTTCCAAATTACATCGTTTAGCTGTCACAGTGTAGTATTAACAGTAAATTCTGCTAAAAAAAGCATTCATATAGACCAGCCAGAGTGTACTCAAAATAACCGTATTGATTTAATCTAAACTTTAATTTTTTTGGATTTCTCTAATCCTGGTTCTACAGTGTAAGACATGGACCAGTGGTTAACATTCCATGATTTTGGGGAGTTGTAGTCCAAGAATGTCTGGGGACCCAGGGCTCACTGACATAGACTATGTAGCAGCAAACCTAAAGGATCAAGTTCAATAAATGGTTTCCATGCATTGGCCCATAGTTATTTAATTAATCCAAATACTATTTATGAATGATTTAATTTCAAAATCAGCCACCTTGGGTCTCCTCACCAGGAGAAAAGCAGCCTGGAGATAAAAATATATAAATGGATGAATGGATGGATGGATGGATGGATATAATTGATGTCTCTTTCTGAGTTGATCTGAGTAGATCTATGTTTTTTTGACAGAGCTTTCAGAATTGCTCAGGTGGCATGGCCTACTGCATACACAGGGCTATTATCCCATGAATGTTGTATCCCATGTTGTTTTCTTTCCTTATCTGCAAAATCCTAGCCTACTTCTCTCTTTCCACATGCCTTTTACTGCTTTTCTTTTCCTTAGATTCTATGTCAGAAATTGAATCAAGGCTTTTTATTTTTTTTTAAAGAAAGCCCTTTGGATTATTTTTTTATAAATGAAAGAGAATGGCCTCAGTTTCAAAACAGAATAACTAAAAGCAGGTCATTTGCAGATGGAATCACTCTAATAAAGTAGATTTTTATTACTTACATATCGATATGTCCCATTAATTTCAGCATTCAGGTGTGGAATATTTTCTACCTCTCTTTCTGTTCCTTTTGCTCATTAAAATTCATGAATGGGGGGAAGAAACCATCAAAAACATACCTTTACTGTGTCTTTATTTAGCACATATATCCTCCTATTCACAGGAACTAGCTCTCTGCCTTTCAACTCTTTCAGAATATGAAGCAACTCTTAGTGAGAGGCAATGGCTGAGATGCCTATCATAAAAAAGCAATTTGGATTGTTGGAATATAGGTTTTCTGTGACAGTTGTACTCCTCCTTGTCAAAATCAGCATTTAGCAGGATGTGACTTGCCTAAGCACTTTGAGTATCCTGACTAAAGCAAAAGCATTGTGATGACAATATATCAAAACCAAGCCTTCAAAAATGAAAGAAAAAAATGGGCTTGTAAAGCTGACACAGTCGGCAATCTCATAGTTGGGTGGGTTCTTGGCTAGGTACTACTGGAGTACTAGTAGGTTTTCACTGTAATTTTTTTTTTTTTTAATGGAAGTAGAGCAAGAATAATCAGGTCTGTCACTGTAGGGATGTGAATTAATGGTTCCCAAATTCGGGTCCCCAGATGTTCTGGGACTAAAACTCCCAGAAGCCTTCACCACTGGTTGTGTTGGCCCGGATTTCTTGGATCTGTAATCCAACAGCATCTGGAAACCCAAAGTTGGGAAGCACTAGATTCTAAATGCTTCTCAGTGTCACCACTTTCTATGGGGACTTATGCCTTTTTTCTCTCCACCCAGTCCCAGATTTCCTCACAAAACATCCTCAGTTTCTACCATTAAAATCCTGTGCATAATTCTTTGGATAATGTGCAGGAATTGATGACAATCTCCCCAGGATGCCTTAAGAGCAGCTAGATAATTCCCACCTACTGCTATGCAAGCAAGCAATGAATGTTAATCATATTGCCCGAGTATGGGCCATCATAGGTAATTACTTGACCATTAAAAATAAAATAGCAAACAATGAAGACTATGCTGACCCTACTTTTTGCAGAGGAACCATGGCAAGCAATCACTGATCTTCCCCCCCCCCCTGACTCTTCCTACACTATGGGATTCAGTTTCTTGTTATATTATTATATCACATAACATTTTGAATATATGATTATGCTACCTGTTTGCCCTGCCTGCTGAGCCTCAGAACAGACCCATTTTTGTCCTTCTTGCTAATTTCCTGCAAAAGATTAAATCTGATACTCCTGCACAGATTGAGCCTGAAGTAGTATCCTCTGAAGGATTTTTTTAAAATATTGTTTTATTGCTTTTGTCAATTTCGGACTCTTACATGAGTCACTTTCAAATGGTCCTATTCCTGACAAAAACAACTAAAAAATGCAGAGTTTTATACGCCAGAGACACAAAGCAGTTCAGGACTGTCAAGTTTAATCTTGTTCAAAAAATCAGCTAAGGATCAAACCTCACCTCCCCCGTGGGCTTAGTATTTCTTCCTCCTCCTCCTGCTGATGCTCTGGGAAATATTCTAGTATCTGGAGTGACTCGCCACAGGGTGTGTGTGAAATTTCAAAAATTGCCAGCATTGGGAAAAACACCCTGCATAGCTGTTGTTGAGAACGAACACAGGGAGATGCATACATTAAATTTAAAATGGGTGTCCCTGTTGTGTTTCCCACTTCCATAGTGTCCTGGGATTTGTCAAAATATGGAAAATGAAAAATGGTTCTAAGCACATTTATTTGTTTCAAAAGCATTCAATATCTGCTAATACTCAAGGGGATGGGGAGCCATATTTCAGTTGTAGAGCAAATTCCACGCTCAGTCGCAGACATCTCTTGTCAAAGGTTCTTGAGGAAGGTTTTGTACATGCCTTTTCCTCAGAAAGAAAGAAAACTAAGGTTGAAATCCTGTTGCTTAACATAGTAAGTTGCAACCAGTAGGCCCATTCAGTCAATGGGGATTTGATGAGTCACCTCCTCTGTACATTGTGTTGATTCAATGGGCCTACTCTAATTGTGATGTACAATGTTAAGCAACAGCTCCTGCTCCTCTAGCACTGCTGCTCTCCCCCTCCATCTCTCATTCCTCTCCTTTCTTATGGGGCATGAAGCAGAATGGACAGCTCCCTGTGGGCGGGGAATGCAAGGAAGGAAAGAAGTTGGAAAGAGCTTTGCTATACACTGAGGGTCCACCACCTTCTCAGAGTTGATGGCAATGCTTCCATCTTAGCCCTTGGTTTTCCCCATTGGCAGTCCCCCCCCCCATCCCCATCTGGAAAAATATACATACAAATACCTGCATGAGGTGAGGTACTGGTCACCTCTGCACCACCTTGGAGCAGATCTGTCCCAAATCTGTACAGCAAATGTTTGGATACAAATTGGGTCAGATAGTACTTGCACACTCCTAGAATAAAATATAAAATGCAGAAATCCAGCATAGTTCAGTTGCATAAAGAGAAACGAAGAGTCCAAGTTGACACAGTTGAACATTCAAGGTAAAATGAATAGGGAAAAAAATGTGGGAAGGAGAAGAACTTATTGGCTGGAAGAACTTGGAGACAGGTTGTAATGCAGCAAAGTGTCATTACCACATCCTGCGTCAGAGGGCCATAACTCTTCAGTTTCAGACTCATAGTGAATAGGATACAACAGTCCAGAGAGCCATCTTTGTTTCTCAAATGCCTGGCATTTCTATTCTGCAATCAAATGTCTTCTAACAGCATACTGGATTTAACTCATCATACCAATGAGTATATGAGTCAGCAGGGTAGAGTGTCTAGACTGATGGACTTGTACTCAGGACACCTGGGTTGTTCCCAGGGGAGGTGTATAAATATTATCAACCAATCAATCAGTCCCAGTCAAGGGTAGCAATTCTTTTTAACTGATGGCCAAAACAGATATTACTACCTCCAGATTTTCTTTTTCTTTTTTCTTGCCTATCTTTCTTCTAATATCTTGTTCCTCAGATAAATGGGCAGCGCAGAGTAAAATCTCGATTCAAATTTAAACTTCAGGGGCTTGCACAGCAAGCATTTGATTTAAAGCACCTAATTTTCTCTAGAGGTAAACCCATCTCATTCCAATAGCAGTTAATGGAATATTAAAAGCTCAATTTAGGTTGTTTGGTCTTCTTTACCCATCTGTTTTGTTATTTATTACAGAACTTAGTCTTGAAAATAATTGTTTGTTTGTGTAACCATTCTAGTAGATGAATGAAGGCATTGTTCAGATAGGGGGCAGGATAAGCCTAGCAAACATTACAGAGAGAAGTTGTCATGATATTTGTAACAACATATATTCATCCTATTTGCGGGGGGGGGGGGTGAAGCCAATTTCAAACTTCCTAATTGCATTGTATATTTTTACTTTAAACCAAACAATAAATGGAGAGTCTTAATTAAATGCACATTCAAAATCACAACAAACACAAATCCTATGATCAATGTAACTGTTCACAGGTAAATCTCCATCTGGATTACTGGAGTGAGTGTTAGAGAGTGTACGTCATTGTACACAGGCTGAACTTATTCCTGTTCCATGAAAAAGGGCCTTCAGGTCTAGGTCTAAAAGAGTGTATATATACACTCCTATGTTATATTATTATAATAGTATTAACATACTAATATTATATTGGAAGTGAGCCAATGGATCATCAAGTCTAGCCCCTATCAAGGAGGCATGATCGGGAATCGAACTCCCAACTTCTACCTAAATCCAGCCATCCATATAGAGAATTTAGACAATGCTCAGCAGGCAACACCAAATACTTGCACTATCGTCTTGAGGCAATCTGCAACCAAGATTTACGTTGATTGCTTTATGTCAGCATAAAAACCCAAAAGGATTTTGCCATAGACAAGAAAGGAGCTGAGTACATACCCAGGTTAGATTAGCTACGTGTGCATTTTAAATAGTTGGGATCACCACAATAGAAAGATCCTGTCTCTCGCATCTGATAACCTAATCAATCTTACCAGCAGGCACATGAACCAGGCTCTGTAGCTGATCATAAGGCCCTTGTAAATTTGTATGGCTGAAGGCATCCTTTCCAATAAACTGATATCAAGATATTTAGGTTTCTAAACACTCAATTGGGCCCAGAAACACACTAGCAACCAACATGGCTGATAAAGAATTGGTGTTATTTACATTCTGATTTGATCAAATTGAGTTCCTGGACTCTGCCCCAACTTAAAAAATTATCTTTAAAGAACAATCCCATCTAGATGGCCTTACAGTCATCCCGTCTGGATGAGCAGGACATGAGCTGGACTCTGTTGGGGGAAAGATCCCTTTCTTTCAACAGGGTCCAGCCGGTGAATTTCCCAAAGTGTGCAAAATGGTATCTCTGTGACAACATGGTCATCATGAGTAATATCCAGTCCCTAATCATCCTCCACACAGTAGCGAAAGCAAGATCCAGGCTAAAATAGAATAGAATAGAATATATTCTATATATTCTATTATATATTCTATTCTATTAATATATTCTATTCTATATAGAATAGAATAGAACCATACATACCGTATATATGGACCACTATGTAGAACTGTTCAGTCTTCCAGAGTTCATGGGTCTTGTCTTCAGTATAGTTAACTGTTTCCTCATTCTCATATTGATATTTGTATGTTTCCTCAATTAGAAAAGAAGCCTCATGCATGGATGCCAGTGCTTTCAAATATTGTCTTTAAACAAATTAAACATTTCCATAACTACTCATCCATACTGTGAGGAGTTGCCTTGAGTGAGTCTTGAGGAGAATGTCACCAAAAAATAATGACATGTAACTCTTTCATGAACTTTCAGAGACAGAATTTGCTTCTGGTCATGTAAAAATAATTATGTTTTTGTGCACAGCATGCAAAAGCAGCAGTATGGTTTACCCAAGACTTTTGTCACCTGGAATTACAGTAATTATGAGGTTGACTATCACAGGTAAGAATCCTAATTCTTATGAGGTAGAAAGCCATACAAGTGGATTCCCACTTCAGAATGCAGATAGGTCTACACATGATTGAATAGTGTTCCTTACATAAAGGGGAAAAGGAAAAACCTGTATGGGAAAGGGGAAAAGGGAATACTGGGCAAAAAAACATAAAAATACATATATGCATGAAAAACAAGAGTTTATGTACTAGATAGATGATAGATAGATAGATAGATAGATAGATAGATAGATAGATAGATAGATAGATAGATAGATAGATAGATAGATAGATAGATAGATAGATAGATAGATAGATAGATAGATAGATAGATAGATCACCAGAGAGCCCCACCCTGTTCTGGTTATGCACCAGTAGATAATAGGGTTTATACATTGGTTTATGTATTAAGAGGGGATGTGGTGGCACTGCAGGTTAAACCGCAGAAGCCTCTCTGCTGCAGGGTCAGAAGACCAGCAGTTGTAAGATCGAATCCACGCAACGGAGTGAGCTCCCGTCGCTTGTCCCAGCTCCTGCCAACCTAGCAGTTCGAAAGCATGCAAATGCGAGTAGATAAATAGGTACCACCTCGGTGGGAAGGTAACAGCATTCCGTGTCTAGTCACGCTGGCCACGTGACCACGGAAACTTGTCTTCGGACAAACACTGGCTCTACGGCTTGGAAACGGGGATGAGCACCGCCCCCTAGAGTCGGACACGACTGGACTAAATGTCAAGGGGAACCTTTACCTTTACCTATATATTAAGAATTTAGGAATACATACAAAAGTAATATAAAGAGGATAGAGATTTGAGTCATCCGTCGTAACAAACCAGATGTAATTTTATCATTTCAGCAAGGATTCTATAATGTTTATGTAGGGAGTAGTCCATAAAAATCAAACATTTCTCAAGAAATCAACATGAAAATTGGATAACTATCTGTCAGATCTGCTTTGATTTAGATTCCTGCATTGAGCAGGGGGTTGGACTCAATGGCCTTATGGGCCCCCTCCAACTCAATTATTCTATGATTCTCTATTTCCATAACTACTCATGTATTAATTACCTTCTGTTTCCAGCAAAATAACTGTCTCCATAGTAAATAAAATAAAATAATCACAACCCAGTATCCTGTTCAATATTTATGTGCACAGAACTCTGAATGAATTGCCATGGTGATCTGACATGGTATCAGTCGTGTGCCTAGCCGAGTGCAATTGCCAGCTCATCAGATCACCCTGGAAGCTTCTACAGTTAGAATTCTGCATGTATGTGAATATTCAACAGGATACTACCCACAATGTAATATATTAAAAGATCATAGCTTCAGGCTTTTGATTAAACAAACAGAAGCAACATTTGCATTGTAGCCATTAAAATGAAATGCTAATTCTGACATATACATTCATGCCTAAAGGTAACCACAAATGAGTGTGGAGGTTATTGGACTCCTCTGCTTGTTATTTTTGGTGTGCAAATAAATTGCATAACTACAATTTGCTTTGTTTTTATTATACAGATAGTCCTTGTAGGCATAATTTAATAGTGAGTGCGATAGGTGCTAATGTAGTTTGGATAGTGCCACTTTACTGTGTCAAAGGATTTTTTTAAAGGCCAGTTTACAAAACTAATTGCCACAATTGGGAATACATTATAGCCGCTTAGCATAAACAAAAGTAGAAACAACCCATAAAACAAATTAGTGGCTTCTTGAATAATAAACTACAGATGGGAGGGTGTTTTCTGCCAACAATGTTTGATTGGCTCCTCTAGCCAGGGACCTTACATCTTTCCTTCCTATTATAATGCTTAGCACGTTGGTGCTATGTATAAATAGCAGAGGGATTGATTAACTGTTGCCCTGCAAACTGTGGAGTAATTACCTCAGTGCAAAACATGCCCTGATTACTTAACGAAACATGCAATATTATAGAAAATTCTACATTTGGGATATAAGATTCAAACTCATGCGTTGCAGCAATATCTCCTGCCATACAAAAATGTGGCATGTGTGTATAAAGCTACATCAGTATTCCAGCAAGATCATACATGAAAACTGTTCCCTTTCATCTGGACGATTTCTTCCCTATTTTGCTTCAGTTGAGGATACAACGTTTTCTTCATGCACACACACAGGCACAACAGCAGGAGTGGCCAACTTTGACCAGCCTGGAAATCACAAAGATTACCAAAAATGCAAAAAAATTAAAAGTTGCTGGTTTTGGGAAGCAGGTATTGTGAGGTGTTCAAGGGTGGAGAGGATCTGTAGTCTATTTAAAAGCAGAATAATTTATTTCTTCAGCAAATAATTCTCAAATTCGCAAGCTATTCATTTGTGATAGTCTTTCCAGTTCTCACTAGTGTAAATATAAGACTAATATTTACTATGATGTAGCATGCTAATGAGATACTAGAAACCTATCCTCGTGTAATCCTCCCTTTTCATGCTAAAGCTGAACTGCAAACTATTTTATCCCTAGAACTGAAGATTTTTCCCCTGAACAACTGAATTATTGTACAAGATCAATCAATGCCAACAGCCCTACTATTTCACAACACTCTCACCTGAGGAATTGTTAACAATTCCCCCAGTTTCAATCACCTGCTATCATTCAATTTGTTTTGTTTTTTGATGATAAAAATTAGCAAGGATGAAAAATACGTTGCAGTTTTATATACAACTTCACACGCTGCCTGTAGTTTGTTTGAGTGGGAGGGAATCTTCCAGGCTGGGGTGATTATTTATCCACCCCTAACCAATTGTTCCTTCCAGACTTTGAATTCAAATAGAGCCCCGCCTCTCTGCTTAGTGCCCTTTCCCTCTCTTTCCTGAGTTGTTTGCTGTTGATCTGTTTGATTAGTATATGTGTAGTAAAGAAAGCAGCATGCAAAGATATGTAATTTCAAGCAACCAGAAATTCAAAGCTCTGCAACAAAATATCCTAACAAATGAACTGTGGTTGTTGTGTTTTTTTAAAAAAAACTTGATGTAGGAGGGTTAGTAACTGTACTACAAATTCATAGACAATGGGTCCATTCTACCCATCCTGCTGAAAGACCAGTTCCTTAAGATTTTCTCCCTCAGCTGACACCACAACCTATCTACATTGCCCTCAGTAGTACATAATTACGTAGGTGAACAGGTTTGCACATTTCTTTCCTTCCAACACCTATACTGTACTTCAGAGCCCGGTCAGTATTTTTGACACAGGTCATACGCAATTATAGCAAGCAAGCAAAATAAATTTATTGCATGGCACACAGACCATTGCAACATACATCAGATAAAACAATATAAAACGGTATAAACAATATAATATACTCCATTAAAATATAGTACAATAAAATATTAAAAGCCATTTAGAATCAGGTTGATTTGTATTACAGCACAAAATTTTGACATCTAAGGAGAGGACAAAGACAGATGGAAAAAATTAACCAATGCCTATTGTGGGGGTAATAACCCCGAAGATGTAGTTACTTAAGTATTGACTTAATTGGTAGAGGCGGGGGATACAGATTTCATTTTTATCAATGTAGAGATAAAGTGTGCCATTCGGAAAGTGACAAATTTGTCTCTGTTGGAAAGTAGAATCTTGAGTTTTTCTTGTTCAGAATTACTAGAGTGTTTTTGTAAAATAGGGTTAAGGAGTCTTTCGCGATAGGTGTCTAATAGTGGACAATAGAGCACTACATGTGCCAAATTCTCCACTGATTTTTTATCACAAGAGCAAACTCTCTCGTGATACGGAATTTGTGTATAGCAGCCTAATAAACTGGCTAGTGGTAACATATCAAAACGTGCCCAAGTAAAAGCTTTTCTATAATCAGAACTCATTAGATCAGCAAAATAAGATGGAAGATTCAAAGGCAAGGATAGAATGTTCTTATATAAAGGGGCCGTTTTTAGGGTGCCTAACAGACCTAACTCCATTTGAACCCAGTGGTCGGACAATCTCTGTTTCAGTAAATGTTTTGTGGCGGGTAGGCCAAGGTGTCTCACATACTCTTCTGAGAATCCAAGTTTAGCAACTAGTTGCAGTGCAAAAAGTTTCCACGATCCAAAATTCATCTCCTCATATGATGCTATTAAAAATTCTGACTGAGTGATGAACAGAATTTTCAGCCAGTAATTATTAACTTGTAGACTAATGTCATTATTGACATTAATACCAGTTCTAGTCTAAGAAATGCTGAGGGAGTTGAAGGGGGGACTGCCAGGAGTAATCGAGCAAATTTATTTTGGATTACTTCTAAGGAGGTTAGGTTTCCAGCTCCCCATATTTCAGCACCATACAGAATCTGGGGAAGTAGCTTGATTTTATAAATTTCACGGATGGGTGGGACCAAATGCCCTCCTTTAGTTCTATAGAATCTAAGTATACCAAACATGACTTTTTCAAATTTCTGCTTTGCAAAGTCAATCTGGGCCGCCCAAGAACCAGACTGGTAGAACATCATGCCCAAATATTTATAATGAGTTCCCTGTTCTAATATTCTCCCATCCATTGACCATTTATGAGCCTGAGGTCTTCTGTTGAAAACCATAATTTTGGTTTTCTCATAGTTGATATTAGGGGAATTTTCCTTACAATAGTTACTAAATTGTTTCAATAATCTTCTAAGTCCTATTAGAGTATGAGATATTAACAGGGTATCATCTGTATAGAGTAGTATTGAAATAGCCTTTCCACCTACTCTTGTGGGAAAGAAATGTAGTCCCGTTAACCTATCCACCATGTCGTTGACATATAAGTTAAAGAGCAATGGAGCCAGGATGCAACCTTGGCGGACACCCTTAGATGTTTTAACTATATTGGATAGTTGGCTGGAAACACCGACTCTGACCTTTAGGGAGGAGTCAGTATGCAGATCTTTAATTCTTGCTAGCAATCTAGGATCTATTCCGAGGTTTGTAAGTTTTTCCGATAGTCGTCCTCTTGGAATGGAATCAAAAGCAGCTTTGAGGTCGATGAAGGCCACATATAATTGTCCTGAGGGTACTATAGTATATTTGTTAATTAGATGGTTTAACAAAAAAATATGATCCGACGTGGAGTGACCCTCCCTAAATCCAATCTGTTCGGGAGATAGAAGATTATTTTCTGTTACCCAGACTTCCAGTTTAAGGAGAAGATGTCATGCGTAAAGTTTGCCTATGACATCAAGTAAACGTATAGGTCTATAATTAGCTGGATCCTTTTGCTCTCCTTTCTTGAAAATGGGCACAACAATTGAGGAGGTCCATTCCTTCGGGATACTACCCTCCATATCTATATAGGTAAAGAGAGTGGCTAAAATCGGGGCCCACCAGTCCTGAAAATATTTAAGTAAATCAGGAGGGATGTAATTTTCCCCAGGGGCTTTATTGCTCTTGATTGATGAAATCAGTGATATTATTTATTTAGTTGTAACTGGCGGCCAACTAGTTAAGTCACCAGAAAATGATACTAAAGGTAGATAGGGGCTGTATCATTAAAAAGTTTAAAGTAGTACTCTTCCCAGCATTCAGCAGGTACGTAAGAGTCAAAATCATGACGAAGCCTTCCTTCTGCTGAGGCCAGGAGTTGCCAGAATTTCGTCATATCTTTCTGAGACAAGGCCAGGGCAAGTTCTCGATAGGAATCTTTAATTGAGGCTTGTTTTTTTTCTTTTTAAGGAGTTGTTTATACTTATTACGTAGGTCAAAAAAGGATCTGGATAAACTCATAGACCGGTTTTGTTTATGCAACCTGAGGGCTCTGTTTAATTGATGCTTCATAGTTTCACACTCTTTATCAAACCAGGTATTATTAGTTGGGCAGCTTCTAGATGGTATTTTTACATTCTTAGTTAGGAAGGGTCTCAGAGTATCAATTAGTTTGCCATATCCTGTCAAAGCAGACTTAATATTTAGGGCTATCCCAATTTCTCCTTTCAGTTGAAGTATAGGGGTACTATACAGAATTTGTTGCATTTCTTTCTGCAGAGTAGGTGACCACTTCAGCCTAATATCCGCTGACACCAGCACTTGATCCATAGGAAGAGGGTTGTCCACCCCCCTTTTTAGTGGGGATTTGGGGGTATACACACGAAATATAAGAGGCTGATGGTCGCTTTCTGGCTGCGTACCTACTGTAAAATATAAAATATTATCTAATAAGGAAGGGGTGATGGCTAAGTAATTGATTAAACTAGCTCCATTTTGACTGAAATATGTGAACTCTCCTAATTCATCACCTTGAAAATTTCCATTTAATATAACCAAATTAAGCTTATTGATCAGCTGCCAGAGTTTTTTTCCAGAATTATTCAGGTGAGGGTCTTTTGTATTTCTTAGCTGATTATAGAAATCACCAATGTGGTCAGCATAAATAGATCTAAAATAGCCATTGCTAAAATAGCCACACAATTATAAGTCTCTCGCTGATCTATGTACTTGCAGATGATTGTACCACGAGACAGGGCTGATAATACTATTGTCCCTAATATGCCCAAACTGGGGAGGGGAGAATTCTTGAGCAAGGATCTAATTTTGCTAGTTTCATACCTCATGCGACTCAACCGCACCTGACCTTTCACACAGCTTCCTTCAGTTCCTCTGACAGAAAGGAAAGTGTACAGCCTTAAGCTATTGAAAAAGCACAGGCATCACCTTTTGAAATGCATTATCCTCAGGATCCAATTGTTAATCCAGGTCTGTGAAGCTCACTTGAAAGAATAACGGCTCCCTCAGAGAAACACCTAATCTGTGCACTGTAGATCCCAGAGCACTGATGGGTGTGAGTGTGTGAGATTAATTTCCCTCTTCAGATTTACACCAAAGTTTAAGTCAAAGTCAAACCCAGTCACAAGAGTTTTAGCTAGCCAACGTAGCATCAAAACGCTTTTTAAATAATGGGGGCAGCAAACGTGCAAATACTTCCAGCGTAGCATAAAGGAATAGGAAGCATGAAAAGGCACTGCTACAGAACAAAATCAAACAGATAAATCTGTCAAAATGCACTCTCTTTTCATGGGCTCCTGCCCTCTCTGAAAAGCTAAGGGCAAACACTGGCCTTTCTTCCATAGCTATCGAACTTTCTTCAGTGCGGTTCTGTCCTGCTAGGCAAGATAAAACTGGAGGATTTCAGAGGCCTGTGATATGTGGTTTCATCCTGATATCTACTTCAAAGCAAGGCTGAATGGTTTTTCAGATTGCTTTACTTCACAGGATTTCTCCAAGCAAAGTATCTGGACAATGCCCTATTCCAAAATGCCAATAAAAATATGATCACACTCATTTAGCTGCCACAAAGCTATTTGTAAGAGCAGAGTACTGCTCAATTTGTGATGTAGCTCAGTACTATAAACTGGGAAACTTATTTATTTATTTGACTTTTATACCACCCATCTGGCTGCCAAGGCCACTCTAGGCAGTTTACAATATTATTTATTTATTTATTTATATACATTTATTATGACATATTATAACACAATAAACAGCAATATAAAACAGTGAACATAATAACTATAGAAATAAAAATTAAACCCATACACAACCAACATAAAATTAACTAAAAATAATTAAAATAGTATAAAGGCAAGGTGGGGGAACTGAGAATATAAAGGTTGAAACAACCTCTGTGTTAAGATTTTATAAGGTCTGGGAAGACCTGTCTAAAAAGCCATGTTTTCAGCGATCATTTAAAAATTCCCAGTGAAGGGGCCAGGCAAATTTTGGGTGGGAGATAATTCCAAAGATGGAGAGCGACCACCGAGAAGGCCCTGTTTTTGGTCTTCTCTTTCCGGGACTCTCAGGGAGCATTATTCTCAACCATCCTGCCTGGGAAGATGGTGCAGGACAGGTAGATCTCATTAGAAGGAGGTGTTCTGTCAAGTATTCAGGGCCCAAACCATTTAGGGCTTTGTATGTCAGCATCATCACCTTGAAGCTGGCACATAAACAGACAAGTAACCAGTGCAGAGCAGCCAGAGTAGGGGAGAGATGATGGTATTTCTTCACACCACTCCATAGTGTGGCTGCCATATTCTGGACCTGCCGAAGTTTCCAAAGCAGCCTCATAGGCAGCCTCACGTAGAGAGCATTGCAGTAGTCTAATTTTGAGACTACCAATGCATGGACCAGTGTGGTGAGGGACCCCAGTGTCCAGGGTGGGACGCAGCTGTGGAATCTGCCTTAGATGGAAATAGGTGGGGCAGACCACAGACACTATCTGGGACTACATTGATAGTGCTGGGTCCAAAAGTACACCCAAGCTGCGAACCTCATCCTTAGTGGAGAGAGTAGCCTCTCCAAAGGAGAGGGAGATCCCCAATCTGCAGACACTAGGGGCACCCACCCGCAAGACCCACAAGTCCTCTGTCTTGTCTGGGTTCAGCCTCAGTCTGTTATCCCTCATCCACCCCAGCACGGCATCCAGGCAGCACCCAAGGAATGGGCCGGCATCCTCTGCAGAGGGGTGGAAGGAAAGATAGAGCTGGGTGCCATCCACCTATCTGTGACACAAAGCTCCCAAACTCCTGATGACCTCCCCCAGTGGCCTCATATAGATATTAAACAGCATTGGGGAGATGATCGACCCCTGTGGGACTCTGTAATTGAGAGTCCAAAGGGTGGACACCATCTCTCCAAGCTGCACTCTCTGAGAACGGTCCCCTAGGAAGGACCAGAGCCAGGCCAAATCCAGGCCACTGATCCCCAACTGTGAGAGTCTCCCCAGGAGGATACCATGGTTGACAGTATCAAAGGCCACAGAGAGATCGAGAAGGACCAGCAAGGACATTTTGCCCCTGTCAATCTCCCTCAAAAGGTGATCTTGTAGGTGACCGATGCCATCTCCGTGCCATGGTGTGGCCTGAACCTGGCCTGGAATGGATCAAGGGCATCAGTCTCCTCCAGGAGTGCCTGTAGCTGGTCACCCACCATCCTCTCCACTAGCTTGCTTAGAAAAGGCACATTGATGTAGCTGTTAATATCGTCTGCTGCCAAATTAAGTTTTTTACGAATGGGCCTGAGAAGTGTCTCCTGAAGGGCTTGGGGGACCCTGCCCTCAAGGAGAGACCCATTATTAATAGCAGTGGCCCATTCAATTCTTACTGGCCTGGAAGCTTTTGTGAGCCAGGCTGGGCAAGGATCTAGGGAAGTTGCGGTGGCCCTCTCCAGGGCCCTGTCAGGCACCCTGTCAACCTCTACTGGTGTCACAGGCTGAAATTGTGTTAAATTCACAGGGTAAGGTGGTGCAGTGGGCGTCTTGGTTCGATCTACTGAAGAAAAATGGTGGTCAAGGTCCCAGCAGATTCATATTTAAAACTTTTGCATTCTTAGGAAGTTAAGAGCAGACTCAGGTTGCCACCCAAGGCCGGGTTTCTTCCACCTTCCATATCCTCCCTACACCGCTCCAGAAGCCTTTAAGAAGATTCTGCCACTCAAAAAAAAATGTGTAGAACAGAAACATTAATCATTTTATTGATGTTTTGGCCTTCCCACAGTTGGTGTGGCTGACGATTTGTTTAGTCCAGACAATGGAAGGATAACGTTGTCTGCAACCCAATACACATGTAACTGGGATGGTCCCATGAAACTTAATGGAGATTATTTGTCTGTAGTCATACATCACACCCAGTGCAGTGTAATGGACAGAGTGATGGACCAGGACTCAGGAGACTTGGGTTCAACCCCCATGGCCAAATTCCCTTGGCCATGGAATTTCAGAGGGGGGGTAGAACTGGCAAAACTGATACAAATATCCCACTTACCTTGAAAGCTCTATTACAGTTGCTATTAGTCAGTTACACTCTGACAGGCCATAAATAGATGTACATCAGATTGTGGCACATAACTTGAGAGAATACTGCTAGTGTGTGACAGAAGGGGGCTACGCTTGCCACACAGGTGGGCAACTGCTGCCCCTCCAAGAGTTGTTCACCATCATCCTGTAATCGCCTTAGCCACTCATAGCTGATAGCATGGGATAATGGGGGTTGCAGTCCAACGACATCTGGAGGGCCACTAATTGCCATCTGTGACTTATGAGAGAGCCCCGCGTGAAAGGTTGAGAGTGAAAGCACATGTCTTGCTGTTCACATAGTTGAACAAGGTAGATTATACAGAATGTTAGTTTATAATTTAAATACTAATTTAACTGGAAATTATTATTCTTTTTCTCTACTACAACATATTATAGGATATTAACTGGTCATCCAGCACAATGCTATGTATATTTTTAAATAATTGGGGGCAGCAATATATGTGAAAATAGTTGCTAGTGACTTCAAGAAGACTTATTTGCCTGTATAGGTTTATAATATTGCAGCCAGTTCTAAATCAGTGGTTCCCAAACTTAGGTAGCCCCAGTGTTCTTGGGCCACCATTCCCAAAAACCTCAGCCAGCCCAGCTAGTGGTGAAGGCTTTTGGTAGTTGCAGTTCAAGAACACCAGGGTCACCTAAGGTTGAGAACTGCTGTCCTAAATGAATCATACTATTCAATTTGATTTTCTTAAATCTTTTTACTGATTATAATATGTGATTTTAGGGATACCTCTTCTAGAAAAATGGATACTGCCGCTGCTATTATGGTTTCCAACAGGATCCAGGCAACATCTTTGGCTTTGAAAACTATCCATACACACTGCTCAAGTTTTATAGTAATTGAATTAGCTTATTTCTATTCTGTGGCAAAATTATTTTATTTTATTTTATTTCTATACCACCCCATTACTGTGACGTACTATTCTGGGTGATTTACAACAAAGTAAAATGAAACAAACCATAAACAAACAACAACAACATCATAAGATAAAATTAAACAAGTAATGCAGAAAAATCATCCTTTTTTGACCCCCTGCCCCCATATTACATACATGGAAGCCTAGAGATTTATAATGCCAGAGTTATCTGGGTTATTCCACTGAAGAAAAACAAAAGGAAATGTTTAAATGTCAAGAGGCCATTTGCAAATATGTGCTGTAAGAGCCTGCCCATGTGGTATTTTACTTCCAGTAAATACTGAAAGTGACATTCGTAGAAAGGCATTGTACTTAATCACATGCAATAAAGATGGACCTTCTCCTTCCAGTGTCTCCATGGCTGCGAAATACAGCAAAAGCCCTGTCAGTGTTGTGATTGGTTCTCCAGCCTCACAGCAATAAATAATGCAGCAAGTTGGAAGAGGCAGGTACAACAGAAGGCTAGTACCAGGAATGTGTGAAGACAATTTTCCAGTGTCCCTGTCTCAGCCAAAAATATATAAATAAATAAAATAAAGGCCATTTCAACATGGTGAGACAGCTTGCTGACACTTCTCAAACCCCCACATGTTTTCTCACCTCCCGCACAAGAGTAGAATAAAAATAACTCAAAAAGCCTAAGTTCTCAGTGGCTCATACATACACACACCTTGGTCAGCCAAAGCCAACGTAGCAGAAAGATGTTAAATCAGAGAGTTTTAGCATTCCACATGACTCCTTCTTTTTGGTGGTTTTCCCTTAAACGATTCCTTGTCCTAAGTCCCTTTTATATTCTATCTGTCCTGTTTCAGGCAACATGTCCTTATGGTATAGGCAAGTATGATGTTCATCCAGCAACATATTCTGTATCTCTCAGCTTTTTCCAAGATGCTGAGGACCCTCGTGCTCTGCATTCTAGCAAAACCTACTAGGCATGTCACCCAGAACCTGTGTTGCCACATTATCCTCTTCCTGTGACATATTTTTCCTGTATTTTTTTCCCTACCTCCTGTAATTTTTAGCCTGTGACAGCTTAAAGAAAAAAGCACCTATAGTGGGGACACGGTGGGTACTTGAAGCATTTCTCCTTCTCAGTAATTATTGAGACTCCACACTAAGATTTCCTGCCTCCACTAGCAAGATGCCCTGACTTCCTGAAAAAACAAGAGAGCCCTCACCAACTGTTCTATGTAGGAAATTGCCAAATTCTGCACAACGTAATGCCCTTTCCAGGTGAAAACTGTACAGGAGAGATGCTATTCTGTGCAGGATTTCTAACTTCTGCACAGCCTGATGTTTCTTCCTCTTTCTCCAGATAAATCCTGCCTAGATAAGATGTTGTTCCATGCAGCAATTGTAATAATCCTGCACAGTTTAGCATTTTTTTTAGAAGAGAAAAGAAAGAAAGAAAGAAAGAAAGAAAGAAAGAAAGAAAGATCAGCACATGACTTCAGAGAAATTTCCCAAGATTTCCTACAAGACTTTTCAGGAAAAAATCTTGTACAGAGACACCTAATTAAAAGTAGAAAATACTGATTGTTTCCCCCTCCATTCTGTTTCTCTCTGGGAATGAAAGGCTGAGAGATGTATATCCATAATCCATACATACATTTATCCATATTAAATTTATTATGAAGATAGAGATACCACAACTTTATCCAAGATCAAGATTAAATCACAGATGATGCGAAACTGATCAAAGACAAACGTGACAATGAATAACAGGCAGAATATTAGCTGTCTACCCAAAAACTTAGACATTATAAGTGAATCAAATATGAGAGTTTCTGATTTAGATAAAATGACTGGTTTATGGATCGAGTCCCCTATTTCGAAAGCTTTTTCTGTGTGCATAGTTATGTAACCCATCAAGTATTATTCAGCCTTTTGAGTCCAGCTGTATAATATTACAGTTAAACCCATTATTACAACTAAATGCAGAGTTAATGAGCTGTAGCTCCTACCGCTGTATTAAAATAAACAAATACAACATTATGAAAAGAATACTTAATCCAAGAAAATTCATTACATTTGCAAGAATGCATTTGTCAGAAATTATACACGTGATTGTTTCTAACAGACAGAAACAAATAGCACACACTCCACCTCCCCAACTTCTTTTGCTAAAGAAGGGGGGGGGGGGACTCTATTCACAAACTGAATCATTCCTAAATAATTCAGTATTATGACACCATCTTGTGAATAGCACAATTAACTGGGTGTTGAAACAAGTCAGGGATTTACTCACATGCAGGTCATACACACAAAAAGAATAATATAATGGTTAATTGTCAAACAGATATACTTGGGAAAAGCTTCTCTTGAATTTCCTCTCTCATTCTTCCACCAGTTCTGTCCCCTTGCTCCAGGGGTCATCTCTAACCTCTCTTGCTTAGGTTCCCTTTTAGGAATGCAGCTCAAAATCCTAGCATTCCCTATAGGATCACTGAGTTTTCCTCACAAAACAGCCTTGTCATTTTTCAATAAGAAGCGTTCAGAGTATCGGATAATGGGAGTGTACATGCTTTCTACGGTTGGGCAAAATGTCTCGGGAGCAGGAGTGGATCACAGAGCCTCAGTTCTAAAGTCATTAACACATATCACTTGAACGTGAATTCCACTGATGCCAACAGGAGCAAGTGCGAATGATGGAAAAACACATATCCTTGTATGCTCGGGTTTGGAGCTTGACAATGTTGCATGCAGAAATACTCTTTTGCAACAGCAGTAGCTCTCTCTCTCTCTCTCTCTCTCTCTCTCTCTCTCTCTCTCTCTCTCTCTCGGACGTGCTTTCTAGGGGACAACTCAGTGCAAGGATAATGAACTATTTATGTGATCAGCACCAGGAGGAGGAAACAGCTGATGGTCTTATGAATACCTGTCCTTCAGCAATGTCACCTAACTAAATGGTATTTAATTTCCTTCGAAAGAAAGTTTAAATTCCAGACGTGCTCTTTGCACAAGCATCAGATGAAAGCCAATATGAAGCATTATAATAATGCTGATATGATTGTATGTTGTTATATGACTAAATCCTGTCATTTATGAGAAAATGGAAATAAGAAAAGGGTAGGAATGTAGGGTAAAGAATATGATAGAATTGCTCACAGCAGAGATAGAAAACATCTCGTTCATGTACCAGATATGGCCTGCTAAAAGATCCTGTCTTCCCTCCAGAAAACTGGTCCCTTTTGTCAGATAACTGGTCAGAGATAAGGTTTTCCCTGTTGTCCTGTACTGTAGTCAGGCTATCTAAAAGACCCCACTGGTGCTAATGGGAGTGGCTTTAAAAGCTTACTGATGGAGGGGGGGGGGAGTTTTGACAGATCAAAATGAAGGAACAACTTATCTCCCTCAAAATTTGTTCCCACCCCACTGTAAGAAGGCCTCCATCGATGCCAACCTGGCTCCTGATATTTTTGCCTGAAGGCGAAACTACCCTGAGCAAAATAAAGTTCCACACTCCTGGCTTTGAAGGAGATTGCTGCTTTTTTTCGTTGACCTAGACGTTGCCCCTCTTTTCGAAAGAAGGCTATTATACAGAAATTCAGCTCAGGGTGCTTTTTTAAAAATGGAGATAAATGGTACCAAAACCCTTATGAACTAATTGTGTGTTCTAAACACAGAAACAGACTTTTTTTTTAAGCAAGTGGCTAAGTGCGATATTAATATGACAAAATAGCATTGTCATCAAAATATTGTGGAGATGCATGGTGAACTTGGTCAAAGTGGTTGAAAAAGTATTGTCACAAACCCTCCTATTTGTTGAAATGAAGCACAACAGAAAAAGTAGCTTCGGGTCATCTGCCATCCAGATGTTTTGGACGCTAACCCCAGTCAGCATGGGCAAAAGGTTAAGGTACACAACCTCTGGAAGGGCACTAGATTGGAGGAAGATCGTCTAGTGATAGTTTGACAGTGCTGTCAACTGCAGCTGCCCTGTTTTTGTTCCTACTAAGTAACTGATCCTGGTTACGACCATGGCATGTGGCTCCAAATCAGAATTCCTCATTTATTTTTATTGTCCAATAGTATTTGAAGATATCATAAGGATCCGGATCTGCATCGGGTCTCCTGTGTTTTCTCTAGAGTGAAAACAAACCAATAAACCAGAACCGGCAGCGGCATTTTTAAAATATAGTCTAGTTTGTTCTTTATTCTGGAAAATCTGCATTGATATGTCTAGAGATACTAAGAGTTTGATAAAGATGAACTGCAGTACTTATCAAGGCCATGTAAATAACAGTTTGCATTATGAAACATGTTGAGGGCGTAGTGGGGAAAGTACATTAAATTATGTCCCTGTGGCTCTGGAGAAGTATTGTTTGAGCTTACACACACATGCATGCACTTTAAGGGGATATTTCTTAGGACATAGACAGACACAGAAACTGATGGAAGAGGATACAGGCAAATAAGTGCCTTCCAATGTCATGGGCCCAAGCCATTGCCAACCCTCCTTGGGAGACAGCCAAAGCTATCATCAGAAGCAGGGCCATAGAGTTATCAGCAGACCTGGAAGAATAAAAAGATTAACCCAATAAGACAAAAGATAAAAGCAACCAAGAAAAGGCATTAGGAGCTTATTAAAAGACTACGGGGAATCTATTTAGAAAGAGGAAGTATGGCGTATGTTCCTACCTCTACCAGGCAGAAATAAGATCAGCTAGAAATGAAATTGCTGTGCAGTCCTTTGACTAAAATGGCAACAAACCCAATGGACTGTTCACAGAAAAGGAAAAGATAATGCCATGTCTATTCCTGATAAAAGGACAAAGCAATCTTCAGTCTGAAGTGAAATAAAAAATGTAAGAGAACAGAATGGAATACCAAGCACCTTCCAGAAAAACAGTGACACCTGAGCCTACTCCTGGAGGATCCTTTCAGAAGAAGCTGTTCAAGCCCCACCCATGGCCTGAGAATCCCAGAGAACTGCTTCAGAAGGGCCAATGGAGGCTATACTTTTAGATGGTGGCACAGCCCCACAATCAGATTAGGAGGGCAGACTCCTTTCCAGCCCTTAGAAATGGCACAGAGCATGGGCTCATCTGGATGCTACGTAACAGCATTGTAATGGGTAATGCTGTTAGCATCCAGATGGGCCCATTACAATGCTGACCCTCCATTGGCTATACGAAGATAGCATTTTCCTCTACACTGGCCAGCTGCTATTTGCAGCCAAGCTCTGGGTGAGTTCTAGGCAATTCTTATTTAAGCCTACACACCACTTTTCCTTGGTCCTGGCTGCCTGCTCCTTGCTTCTTGATGTGACTGATCTGCTGACCTTTGACTGTGTTCACCTTCACTGCTTGGAATGTCCCTGCCTGCTGTTCTGAGCTGGACTGGTTAGACCTTGGCCTGCCACTTTGACTTTAGCTCTCCTTCACCCAGTTTAGCCAACTCACAACTTTCCTTTCTGACTTCGGTTCTGGACTTCTCTTGCTTTGTTTGTGTACTTGCTATGTGTGCCCGTACCTCTGGACTGCTAAAGACCTTGCCACTGAGACTGCCTACCTGGGGGCAGGTCAAATAATAGGAATTTATTTCCCATAGAAGTGTGAAATTTGACCTACATGGTTACCACAGCCTACATGGCACTCAACATATAATAGGACAAGGGAAGGGGAAGGGAGACATTAAAGAGATATAGCCAAGAATGGGTAATAAACAGACACAACTATATTGGCTACACATTACAGCCTTCGTGTCACATATTTTATTATTAAAATATTTTTACCCTGAGTTTCTCTTTAAGAAGGAACCGAGGCTGCTTACATCATTAAAAAACAATATTAAAAGCTACGAACAGTAAGCATACAAATACTAAAAATAATCAAACAGATGCTACCACTAAAAGATGGTAAACAAAAGCAACACCAAAAATGCATTCAAAGCCGTAAGGCACAACCATCCATTTAAAAGCCCACTCAGGCAGCCCGTCGTAAAAGGAAAGCTTGCCCGAAGAGAACAGTCTTTGTCTGCTTGCAGAAGGTCAGCAAAAATGCAGCCAGCTATGGAATGGCGTTCCAGAGTCTTGGAGCAGCAACAGAGAAGGTGGCAGGAGTGAGAGGAAGGGCCCTCATGATTTTAACACTAGTTGCGCTGGCCACATGACCACGGAAACTGTCTTCGGACAAACGCTGGCTCTATGGCTTAGAAACGGGATGAGCACCGCCCCCCTAGAGTCGGACACGACTGGACTAAATGTCAAGGGGAACCTTTACCTTTACCTAAAGGAAGCTGCGGTCCTTGAAATAGCTTGGACCTAAGCCCCTTAGGGCTTTATAGGTTAGAACCAGCACTTTGAATTGTTTCTGGAAATGGATTGGCAGCCAGTGGAACTGCTCTAACAGGGGTGAGTGGGTGGGCAATGTGATCCCTGTGACCAGCTCCAGTTAGCAATATGACATTAGCTGCCAGATTGCCCAGTTAGCAATATGACGTGGATCTGGTCAACTGATCCCAACCGCTAGTCAGAATTCCACCCAAGCCCATGTGCTGGGGATTATGAAGAGTATGACAGGATATGAGGGCCAATGAGGACCAGAGAATGATTGTGCAGGACTCTCTTCAAGATGTGTGTGCATCAGGCATGCCAACCCCTGAGTTCAGCTGCTGTCTTGAGGTCCCACTTCAAAGATTCCTTATAAGGACCTCCTTTTCAGGCAGCTGAATACCCTTTGCCTGCCTAGCTCTATCTGGTCCATTGCCCATGATGCCAAAACAGCAATTGGGCAATTGCACACCTAACTTGGTGCCAAATCTACAGCATCTGCAACAAGTTCAACAATGCATGACAATAGCCTTGTCTCCTAGCACCTGTCATAGAGGTGGGTGCCAGCCTGCTGGAACAGCATTTCTGCTCACCAGCAGACACTACTTATAAAGGAAATAATTACCAGGCTTACATCCATTCTAGAAATCATTGTTTCCTGTTTCACAAGACTCATTAGAAAAAATGGGATATGTGTGGATTATACATCCATTTTTACATGGAATGGGCATATATTCAAGAAGGAGCCATAATTTCCTACAACTGCAACACAGTAGCTACAACATAACATATAATTGAGACATTCAGTGAAGAGCCAGGTATGCTATGGAACATTAATCTGTAATGAGCATAATTTATAAGAACATTTGTCCTACAAAGGTGAAGGTGTTTCTTTATAATAGGCTCATGATTCATCTAGCTTTACTTTGGAGCTTGCTTCAGCAGGCATTCCATGCAAAGGGATATCTTGGAGAAGATCAAAGGCAGGTCTCATGACAGCCATACTTTCTTGACTGTGGTGTGCTTAGGCCTTTTTCTTCCCTGGAAAGAAAGGTTGTCAGTTTCAGCTACAGCGCATAGATTTGGGCTAAAAAATCTGAGCAGTGAGGCTTGATTGGTTATCCAGAAGATCAGTTCCTAAGGGGTTAAGAAGCTGCATTGACCAAGTTCTGTCTTTTAGTGTATTAGACACTGATGGTAGCCGTGCTCTTCCTTTATCATCAGTCTGAGATAACACTGATGTTTTAGTAGAGGTCTCAAGGTTAAAAGGCATAATTGTTCTGCCAGCACTCCTCACTATTAGAGACTGGATATTTTCATCAGCAGAAACCCTATTGCCCTCCCAACCCCGGAATAAAGATGCGAGACAAGGATTATGGATTAAAACATGGGCCACACTTTATTAATTGTAATCAATGTTGCCATCCTTTGGCAAAGCGGGGCTTGCCGTAGTGCGGAATCAGGTTAAACCGTAGAAGTCTCAAAGGACCCCTTAAGCAACAAAAGGTGAGTCCCTGGCCCCAAGTTTTCACGGTCTTAAAAGACAGCGAGAACCCGGCCGACTGCAATTTGACCACCCACGGACCTCAAGACAGCTTCTCCTTGTTGACTGTTGGTCTGGTTGTGGCCCCAGCGCATCTTTTCCCCCAAGCACTGTAATCGCACAATCCACAGCGCTGGGAGGTCAGATGGGCTATAGTTTACCTGAGTTTGCAATGGGACTCACCAGAAAACCTGTTATATCCGCACTACCCGCCACAGCATAGGGACTAGCCATGCTAAGTCCCATGCCTGCCATCGAGCCTATCAAGCTCAGCAAGCAGGCCCCCCTTGATGTCTTCAAGGAAGACATCCAAACCCAAATCGGACAGATGTATACCATCGTTCCGAAAAAAACTCAGGTCTATCCAAGCGGATCCTCTGGTGACCAATCACCGATCCAAGGCCGGCGCAGACCACTCTGCAAACCTCCCGGTTAACACTCCTGTGTGCTGTGTTAATGGGGAAAAAATTCCTGGCATCTCTCCATGCCAACCGAGGTACGATCGTGGACCATAGAATATGCATGGCCGGATACATGGCCTTCAACCATCTCAGGTCACGTAAAACGTCCAAGATTAAAGCCTTTCCATTAAACCTGGCCAGATCATTGCCACCCAGATGTATTACCAATAAATCTGGTGAAAATTGGCCAAAGGCCACAGCCCTGCATTACTGGCTCCACAGCATTCCACGCAGGCCTTTCCATACAATGTGGGCTCTGGCTCCAAGGCCCAGGTTGTTCCCCCATGGGGATGCAGCCACATAACGCGCTGTTCAATAAACGTAGCTGTGGCCCAAAATCACAACGTGTTGTTGTCTCACCGTCACCAAGGAACCTGCGGAGACATAACCAAACCAGGCCCCTGCCTAGACGTTAGGAAGTGTTCTAATATACCTACAATAATTGGATGAAGACCACCGACCCAAACACTTAATTTTGTCTGTATTGTATCCCAAGGCCGCAGCTGTGGATGCTGCACCAATTCTAAAGGAATGTGTGCCAAAACGTGATCCCTGCACGCCAACTCTGTCCAACGCTACGTCTGTCAACTTCCAGAACTGGTACTTTGTTAATGGCGAACCATCTCTACGCTTAAAGAAATAGCCTAGATCCTGTCCCCTAACTTCCAAGTATGCAATCGTGGCCTTCACAGGGCAGATGTCTTCTATATGGCAACATGTTAGTGTAAGTTGAGCACCCCTACCTAGTTGATCGGCCTTGGATCATCGAATGTAAATTAGAACCGTATTGTCCTAACATCCTGCCATTGCAAAGCTACCCTAGTCTCGTCATTCTTACCAGCAGCAACTACCTCACTAATCCTAAGGGCCCAAAAAAATGTCAACAAGGACACTGCTCTAAATAAAACTATTTCATATTCGTCCCTACACAAAAGCTCCCACTGCTTACAGATGCATTCTAACAACGCAGGTGATATAGGAGCCCTGGTATCCTAAACTCTACCCCTTTCCTTAGACCACCCTTCAATCATTTTCTTAATGCGGTAATCTGAGGAATAATCCTGATACCCATTAATCCTAGCGTAGAAGGTGAACGTAGACAACCTACCCTGAATAGTTCCAGGTGCCAATCCCCTTCTATTCAAATACACAATGAATTGTTGAAGGTGATCCACTGGTGCAGGCCAGACAGGCTCCAAGTTAACCAGCTTCCTAAATTCCTGAAACTCTATACTCACAGCCGAGTACACTTTCCATGTCCTCGGTGCCAGGGCCAAGCCTATTGCCCTTTCCGCGTCTTCGCGCCAATCTGTCAAACCTCTGGGGGCAGAATCTCCGGGAACTCATTGGCTCCTGGATCTAGCTCCCTGAACCGCTCGATCTGTTGACGTGACAATGCATCAGCTAAACTATTGTCTATCCCTGGAACGTGTCGTGCCTGAACCAAAATGTTGAATTTCAAAGCCCGCAGCATGAATGCCCTAACTAATGTCATGGCCCTCTCTGAATGAGACGTAAGGTTGTTTACAAAGTAAACAACTGCCTGGTTGTCACACCAAAAACGCACAACAGAATTTGACAACTCTTCAGAATTTGACCATAGCCACAGCGTGCCCACTATTGGGAAGAATTCCAGGAACGTTAAATCCCTGGTAATACTGGACTGATGCCAATCTTCAGGCCATGTGCCGGTACACCATCTTCCTCTGAAATAAATTCCGAACCCTAAAGAACCCGCAGCGTCCGAATGGACCTGGAAATCCGCCTTAAGCCCTATCTTACTTCTCCAAAAAGATATTCTATTAAATTCTGCTAAAAACTGCCTCCAAACTTATAGGTCCTCCCTCATACCATGCGCAACCCTAGTCCTATGCAAAGGGTGATGCAGGCCCTTCACTGCGTCGCAAAGCCGACGCAAAAAAGCGCGTCCTGGCGCCACGACTCTGCAAGTGAAGTTTAAATGGCCTACAATCTCCTGAAGCTCTCGCAGAGACACCTTTCTCCTCTGTAATAGGGATGCTATCCGACTCTTAAGGTCAGCTAATTTGTTGTCTGGCAGCTTTGACATCTGTTGTATGGTATTTAGCTCAATGCCAAGGAAAGTGAGAGACGTAGCTGGTCCCTCTGTTTTTTCCTCCACTAATGGTAAACCTAGCTCCTCTGCCATTGCTTGAAAGGTGTTCAGGATAAATGCACACCTCCCTGTGTTCCTTTCACCACAAAAAAGAAAATCATCTAGATAATGGGCCGTAGACTTATGGCCCACCCGGCTCCTAAGTTTCCATTCAATAAACGAGCTGAATCGCTCAAAGGCCGCGCATGAAACAGAGCAGCCCATGGGCAAAGCTCTGTCGATGTAAAAGGATCCCTGAAATTGAAAGCCTAACTGATCAAAATCCTGTGGATGAACTGGCAAAATCCAGAAAGCTGATTTAATATCGCATTTTGCCATCTCCGCCCCTACAGCACACTTCCGTATGATGCAAACCGCCTCATCGAAAGAGGTGTAGCGCACTGTACAAAGTTCCTGAGGGATGGCATCGTTGACCAACTCTCCCTCCGGGTAGGACAAATGATGTATTAATCTAAACACTCCCTGGACCTTTTTTGGGACTATTCCTAAGGGCAAGACCCTTAAGGTCTCTAAGGGAGGTGTCTCGAAAGGCCGCAGTACTCTACCTTCCTTTACTTCCTTGGTGATTTTTTCCTGAACCACATTTTCCATTCCACACTCGGATTTCAGGTTCTGCGCGAAAAATGCTTTGCGCTCACCAACAGTCGGGATCCTAAAACCGTACTTAAAACCGTCTAATAAGTAAATAGCATCCACCTCGCAGGGGTAATCATGTAGCCAGACTTCCAAAACTGCAACCCTAATTGGACTGGGCCCCTTTTCCAGTGTTCCCCCCGCTGCTGCTGGGTTGTTTACCTCCTCCTGTGCCCCTATTCTGACGCTGAGCCCCTGCTCTAACACACGACATTTTGGGGTGTTGACCCTCGCATGCTGAACACTCATGCCTGAAACAGCATGGCGTCCTGGTGCAAGTGCCTCTGGCATTGTAATCCCAACAGAGCAGGCAGGGTTGAACCACCTGCCCTGCTCCTATGCGGGGATTTTGAGTTTGGGCAGCCTTTCTGTTCAGCTGTCCGCTGTCAAACCTCTTCCCCAGATTAGGTCTGGCTGATGTCATGGACTGCAGCCAAAGACCCGGTAGGGGTTCATCCCATCTGAGATTTGGATGAATCACGCTGCGCATACGAAACGATTCATCATAGTTAAGCCAGGCCTGCCCAGCGAAATCTACATACGCTCTGTATAAGAGCCTCGTGGCGCAGTGGTTAAACTGCTGTACTGCAGCCAAAACTGTGCTCATGACCTGGGGTTCAATCCCAGGTAGCCAGCTCAAGGTTGACTCAGCCTTCTATCCTTCCGAGGTCGGTAAAATGAGTACCCAGCTCACTGGGGGGGCAATGTGTAGCCTGCATAATTAACTTGTAAACCGCCCAGAGAGTGCTTGAAGCACTATGGGGCGGTATATAAGCAGCACACTTTTTGCTTTGCTTTTATATTAAATCCAAATATTGAAAGAGGGATTGCGCCCGCCATGGTTGGGCCTTTACAACAACCCTGGCATAGATTAAGAATCCCGGTAGCCAGTTGGACCATGTCCTGTCTGGCTTCTTCCTCCTACGTCTTTCCTTGTCTTTCTCATCCTCCTTGTCTAAATCCTTTTTTTCCACATTTCTGTTTAACAACTCAAATAGATTGACATATTCGCCTTTTACAAATTTTTCTTGAGTCGCCGGCATGAGATGGTCACCTAAGGGCATCGAGTAATCACCGAATGGCAATGCTCGCAGAGGCACGGTATTGTAACCTGTGTCTGGAACAGATGGGTACTGCCAGACCCCTACACCAGCTGTAGTGTTGAATGGTGTTGGAAATGCAACCTGGGTATACGGTGCAGCCCATCTGCCAAATTGCGCGCTAGAACAGGGCCACGAAGTGTTCGAGGCCCTGAAACCCTGTGTGTCATAAGGCGTATAAAGAGGAGAACTAAATTGTCCACTGCCAGCCCAAGGCCAGGCAGCGATCGGTGACGGAGTGCCCGGTGCAATGGCTGACTCACCTGTTGAAGGCGTCTCCAGGCTGGGGTCCTCCCTGCCATATAGCTGATCCGGGTCTTCCATGTCCACCACTTCCTGCCTGTCAGGAACCACAGCTGCAGAACCAGATGCCACCGTGGTTGATGCCCTTCGCCCTTTGTCTGTATACCATGACCGTGGTGTAGCTGTTGCCCCGTCTGCATCACTTCTGGACGCCCCTGCCGACTGCTGCTCCGCTTCAAGAACAGCAAATCTAGACATCAGGTCATCAGCTATAGCTTTAAATTTTGCCCTACGATGGCTCTTGGCCTTCCTAGCTGAGCGGCGTGGCTGAGCCTCGCCAGACTGAGGTGCCTGTCACACCAACCTTTCAGCCTCCAGAGCGGATATTTTTTCTTGCAGCTGTTGCCATACAGGCCAAGAGTCCTCATCCGATGAAGACTGAGGCGGAGACACTCGTGGAACTGGCCGTTTCCTGGCCGGTTGCTTCCCTTTCTTGTTTCCCTGACCCTTACACGCAGCCATTCTGAACCTAGCGCTCAAAACTCTCAAAAGGCACCACGAGTCTCACCAGTTTAGGTGTTAAACTCAATTGATAATCCCACGTTGCTTGGACCACTGCAAAAGTGGGAAAAAACTAGCTGACAATTCTCAGCTGTAACCACTACACCACTGCAACCCAACCTTTGCACAATGAAGCACTTTATAAATTCCCAAAACCACTATTAATCACTTTAATTAACTATGCTATAAATTCAGTGAACTATGCTTCTCTGAGCGATTACCTATAATCAAATTATTTATTCAGATTGGAATTGATGAAACCAATATATCCAATTAATTTTAGTGAAACAGCTGCTGGCTGCTTTCTAATTTATGAAAATATAATTAATTTAATGCTACTCCAGCAGCCCCTAAGAATTAATTGCCAAACTCAAATTAATTTAAATGAGTCAACCAAGCTATCTATACCTAATAGAATTAATTATTTATTCCTATATATATGTATATCTTATTAAATTCTAAATGATTTTATTATTATTTTTAATTTATTTATTTTATTATTATTTATTACTTATCGTATTTATATCCCTGATCTAGATAGGTTAATGAACGTAAAACAATTCAAATTCAGTGCCTCGTGGCCCTAGCTATGTCACCAAGCCACCAAACCAGTGGAGCTATTCCTACGAAGCACCCCTAGATGCTATAAACTCCAACCCCTGGAGGAGGTAGGATGGTGGGGGGGGGAAGGGAGATCAACACGCCAACAGCCCTTGAGCCTAACAGCCGCACCGCACATGCCCCAAGCTGCTGCGGATCCGAGATGCCGCATGGCATGCGCCCCCAAACTGCTGCGGATCTGAGAGGCCGTGGCACACCTCGACTGCCTCCTGCCTACCTGACCCTTGCAAGCTCTGGATTAGTGGGCCGCTGATCAAGTGAGGCGTCTCGACACTGGCCCTTCCGACCGAAGTAAGTCTCCTATATATTATCCCCTTAGAGCTACCCAGCAACTAGCCCAGCTTTGATTGCGCTGAAGCGCGACCCGTGCAAGCCATGCGGTCACGATTCCCCCCCTTTTGCAGCACTACCCCCCCCTCAATAACAAAATTATATAAACTTAAGGAAATAAATTAATATAAATTAAATTAACAACAGAGGTTATGGGAAAATGCAAAAATTAGCCGAGTAAATCAAATAAAATTATTAATCAGGCCACAGGGGGTAGCTGATGCTACCCCCCCCCCAGACTCCCAAGCAATGTCCTCGGAGGCCTCCAAACGATGACACAGTTTGCAACAGCACAGCGTAGCGGAGCTCTCTCCTTCACTGGTGCCAGAAAAGGAAGAGGGCGGGGAGAGGGGGGAACATCCCTTAAATAACCTGACGCTCCCCCCTCTCGCCCCAGCCGTTCTCGAGAGACTAAGAGTCTCACATCATCTGGGGAGGGAGGCAAAGGCAAGCCGCGCTACTGAAGCATTGGCTCAGCAGCGGCTCAATCATTTGCTGATACACCAGAAATGGATGGAAACTTTTTCATTGTTAACAAGTTTTAGGATACTGTTGTCTGTTTAAAAGTCAAAAAGACTTTTTCATCTTTAAGGGTGAGCTTGGCAGGGATTTTTCTATTCTCTAATTTACACAGCCAATAAAGCAATGACATCCTAATACTGCACATCTCACTAAACACACAGTAAATAACCCATGAAATACACACTTTTTTCCCTAGGAAAAACAAAGGGGAAAAACCCAAATTAAGTGCATCTTGTCTCACATTGAGAACACAGACCCTTGTCATCCCCACCATTTTTCTTGCAAGCCACATGAGGACAGATCTAATAAGGAGCTACATTTTCATACTGGAGATGATAGCAACTAAGGTTCTCAAATAAGTAGCTATGTTAGCCAGTGCAAGGATATCAGGAAAAAAAACTAAACAAAACAGGAGAAAAAACATTGTGGCATCTTAAAGACTAAGATAAGGTATATATGAATGCTAGAAGAACTGAATGTCAATCAAGGGCTCTTAAGTCATTACCAACTGTGAAATGCTACATTGATTCCCATAGTTTGCCAATTGTGTCAACGATGCTATTGTTACCTTGTAGACTGATAAATGACATTATTCACAGCCTATTTCTTTACAAACACACTATTGTTACTTTTTCCATTATACGTATGTATCCCCACCTGGTTACTGGGCTGTTTAAACATACTAGAGTATATAGTCTCACTCTTAGGTCTGAAGAACTAGACTTTTAAAACTGTCCTAGTTAGCAGCCATCATAGCACCTTGTGGCCATGAATTTCAGAATTTAGCTAGTCAGATTCTGAGGTCATGAGCAAATGCAGCAGTATGATTCTTATGAAGGTAAAGTTATAACCATATATAATCTTTATTCAAATGCATAGATGTGCATCGTGGCTGCAATGGCTCCATATTTTTTTAAGAAAATTAAATTTGTATATTTTCTCCATGTTCTCTGGATGGAGAGAAGTGACTTAATAGTGAAATGCATAACCCTTCAAAAACGTTGCTCATGTCTGCGTGTTGCACTAAACCATGATGTAGCTCATCTGCATGGTGAAAAGTTGACATTCAGAAATGTTTGCTTCCCCTTTTATTTAACTACTGTTTCCTGTACTGCCCAAATGTAAGACTGTGATTAACAATAATGAAGAGTAGTTTCAACAAGCTGGTGTCAGAAAAATCTGGCTTGTTAGGAGATTAACTGCAATTTGTCATAGAAGACAACACAATAGACTATGAAAGACCAAAGGCTTCCAGACGCCTACACCTGGTCATAAGGGAGGAGTGAGATGCATTGTAGCTCATTCTATTGCATGCACAGCACATTAATCTACAAGGGCTGTGTGAATGCAGCCATCATTTCCCATTTGATGGAAGAGATAAGGCTATTGTGCTCATTTCTGTTTATATTAAAAAAAATAAGCTAAATGGCTGGAAAAGTTACCAATTTTTTCTTCTTCTTTTTTCCACAGATCTGCTCTGTAACTTTTAGGATTGTAGCCATGTTAGTCTATTGAAGTAAAAATAACAAAGGGCTAAAGAATTTTATTTAACACAAGGATTTTATTTAACACAAGCTTCTGTGGCCAGTCTATAAAAACATTTATAAAATAAAATTTATCCATTTGTAAGGTCCTCTAAGATTCTTAAATGTTTTTATGGTAGTTGTTTTGTTCTAGAAATGGAAGCTCATGACAGACATCTTTAACTGGGCTCTCTAGGGGACAAAATTTGGCCCATTTCTTCCTTTTCTTTCATTTATTTTCTAAATAGAAATTTCTAAACATCTATGTGTGTCCATAAAGCCTGACAACAGGATTTAGGATTCAGATCCAGACCACTGTGGAGGTAATCCTGGTTTGATGCTCTTCAAATGTTCTGAATAACAACTCCCCTATTTATAATTGGCCATTGCCATACAGGCTAGGGATGAATGAATTTGTCTTCCACCATATCCAGAGGTGCCTGGTTGGAAGAGGCAGTCATGGTGAACATAATAAATATATAGTTTTTGGTATTTTATTGATAAAAACTGCAATGCTGCATACACTGACGAGGGCGTAAGAGAGTTACTTTGAAATAAAAATGTACAAGACTAACATATAATAGAGATAAAAACTACAGTTCTCAACAGTTTTACTAGGAGGTGAACCCAGTTGAACTCAGTGGGAGTTACACTGGAGTAAACATGATTAGGATTTGCTGTAGGGACACCACATCAATGTATTTAATTGTCAACAATGTTTGTCAAAGATTCCTTAGTATAGAAAACATAATGTGATCTGTACAAATTTAATAGAAATATATGAAATACACTGGACATTTTAAAGTTCTTTGCTACTAGGAGTTTGTAAGTGATAGAAATGTGCCATTGATTTTAACAATAACAGAATTAGAGATAGAATTTAAATATATATATGCAGGGTTATATATTAAGCAGATGCTTGCAACAGATTCAGTGGAATTAAATTAAATATATATGCTGATATATAGGAATAATTTTCCAGATTTATCTAAAATAGAAAGAGTTAAGTTGTTTTCTTTCCTTTCCTTTTTTTTTCCACTGCCAAGCATAAAATATGAAGAGACAGATATTTCAAACATATAAAATAGGGAGGAGATTAAGATAGTTCACAGTTCAGTACAGTACTTAAAGTGATTAACCACCAAGGTGCAACTTCCAAAACAAGATTCCAACAACTATCTAGCATTTCAAGGCATGGCACTTTGCCCAGTGCAAGTAACAGGGAGATAAATACTTTCCCAGTAACAATTTTTATTGTGGAGTTCTTTTGCAAGTGCACATGCCCAAGACTGATGAGACATGATCTTTGAATGTGGAGACTGTTGCTTTTAATGATTGGGGCCATAACTCTGTCACAGAATAGACATTTTGCACACAAATGGCCCCATTTTTTGCAGTTAAACAGACTTGGCATCTTGCAGAGAAACTCCCAAAGAGCTAAGAAGTTACACCAGTCCAGATGGACCAAGGTCTGAGCCATTATAAAGGCAGTTTCCTGTATTCCACCCATTGTTCACAACAATAGCTGAGACATCTAAAGATGGAGGGGAAAAAATATGCCTAGGGACAAGTTCATGCTCTCCATTCTGTTTTGTGATCCTTTTACAGCTAACCCTTCATTCTGTCCTATCTGTGTTCTGCATTAAACTGCACAATTAGCTGTTCTAGAATTGCCATGTTTGTGCTTTGATAAATTTTGCAGCCCATATATTTTGCTTCCTTATGTTACCAATGCGCTCAACCACAGTTTTTCATTGATTAATGCAAACAGGATGTGATTGTGTGCATTAGTGGGCAGTAAGGAGTGTCAGGGCCTTGAGGGAAATGAACAGTATGACAAACAACAAATAGACAGCATTTTTCTTCTCAAGAGGTGTCCATTTTAGTCTGTTGCAACAAAAACAACAAGGAGTCCCATGAGAGTTTTAGGGCCAGCAAGTTTTATTTCGCATAAGTTTTTGTGGACAGCTGCCAAATTCTTTGGATGCATGGAGTGAAGCTTCAGCAGATAGACATTTACACAGTGGTGGTGGTGGGATGACAGAAGGTGAGATGTAATGGAAATGCAAGAGATCTGGCATGTGGATGATCAATCAATAGTTTTTAAGGATTGTTCATAACCCTTGAGGTGACAGTGATATAAATGGTAAGGTTTTATAAAGATAGGAGCTTTTTATCTCAGTGTATGTATTAATCAGTTTATCTACACAGATGTGAATGTATCAGTACTTTGCTGCTTTGACCTTTTTCATTCCTACCTACATACCAAAACCAGGGTATGTCTAAACCCATTCAACTGTGGGCCATACTCTTCCAATCATCATCATCATCAAGCCGTCAAATTAATTCTAACTTACGGTGGCCCTTTTTGGGGTTTTCTAAGTGTAGAGTACTTAGAAGTGGTTTGCCACTCCCTTCTTCTTGGGGGCTGTGGGACTGGGCAGCTTGTCCAAGGCTACACAGGCTGGCTTTTCTCCCAGGAGGCACAGCGGGGAATTGAACTCCTAACCTCAGGGTATGTGGCTAGATACCTAACTCAGGCTGAGATCACATGGGGAAAGAGACTTAGACTGCTTGTGGAGCAGCGCAGTGCAATGTTTCCTTTTGATCACACAACACATGGGGAAAGGCACTCCAGCCCAACCCTCATCCATCCCCAAGCTGGATCTTTTTGGTCCAGCTGTAGAACTTCTGCTTTGTAGGACTGGGCTGGAGTGATTCCCCAGCAGACTGTGCAATCAGGTGTGCGCCTGACCATCCCTCACTGAGCTATCCAGCTAGCCCACTCTTTCAGTATACCAAGACTTTTTCCACCTTTTGGTGTGTTAATCTTATTATCCACACTTGCATGTAGTACCTGCCACCCACCTTTGATCTACGAATTCCTTTAACGACCACCATTTATTGTCATCCCCAGGGATTGTGAACAACACTTCCAACCACTGGTTGACCATCAATATGCCAGACCTCTTTTGTAGAAACAATTGCCTTTTGTATTAGATTTGCACCACATTGCATTGCCTCACAAATATATAAATGTCTGTCTACCTAGGCTACACTCCATGCATTTGAAGAAGGAGGCAGCATTCCCCAGGGGCTGATGGCAAATAAAACTTATTAGCATATACACAGAAGTCTGAGAAATGGTTATGCGTCAGTGCTGTTCTGCAAACAAGGTCCAAATTTTGACTCTCTGCCAAAATTTATCTCTGCCTGCTTTCAGTTTTTAATTATTGCCTTTCCATGTTGTCTTCCTTCAAAGAATTCAAAATTGTGAATAAGCCTTTCCTCATCTCTTCCTACTGTCCTCACACCAACAATTATAGGCTATGCTAAAAGATGCTGAATGGTGTAAAGTCACCCATTAAAACTCATGGTTTAGTGGGAATTTAAACCCAAATCTTCCAATGTCTAGTCTGGCACTCCTAACCACTGTGGCAACCCAGATCACTTCCTTTTTTGCCACCTAAAATAACCCCTTCTCTTTACATATGGAAGTTCCACTGATCCATTCTCAAATCCTAGTTTCATTGTCTAGATCAATATTATTTTTGTGTGTGTCCTATGTTGTTAAATCACATCTAAGTTACACTGACCTTAATAGGGTTTTCAAGGTACGTGAGATATTTAAGTAGCATTTTTCCCAGTGTTAGTTTTCATGACCAAGTGATTCAAACCCAAGCCATCAGAGTCCTAATCTGTCACTCTACCCACTATACCACACTAGAAATCCTCAAATACTTTCCCTCAAATTCAGTCCCACCTCATCCAGCAAGGCTCTTTCCCAGACTGATTAGGTATAAGACTGTCACCTGAATTATGTCAGTTTGCTCAAATCTTATTATCTCTAGAGCTGCAAACTGCAGCCTTGCAACTACTGTTGGACTGCAACTACCATTAGCCCTAGCCAGCATAGCCAGTTGTGAACCATGCTGGAAGTTGTAGTCCCAGCAATGTCTGGAAGGCTGTACTTCTCCAAAGCCTTAAATAAAAAATAGCTTTAAAAAAAAGAGAGAACATCTTGCTGTTGATATAGACACTTCTAAAACATGGTATTGGCCAGTGCCTCTCTATCAAGGCAAACCAGCAAAGTCCACAACATATTTTTAGCAGCTGATAAGCTGAAGACAGCAAAGTCTTCAACCACTGAAGTCACCTTACCACTAGGGGTTCTCCTCATACCGCAAGCTAATTGGTAGGGAGAGTAGCATGCTGTGCATCCTTCTTAACTTCCTTATTGATGCATTTCCCTGAGTCAGCTGTTCTCAGCTTAATACATTTAGTTTATATGAAGAGAGAAAGGGAGGGAGTGTGGAAATTTCACAGTTTTGTCACAAGGAAATGTTGAGTCATATTTTTGTTTCCATGGGGATGTGGTGTGAGAGGTACTCTATAACCTAGAAGCTATGATTTAGAGCAGTAAAGGTGTGTATAGTTCTGGTGTCTCCACTGAAAAATGATGGCACACACATGGCCTGATCTGAAATAAGATTTTACGTTTCGCATGCACTGGGCAGCTTGAAGCTGGGCTTGATATGAATTCAGATTGGAAAGCATCTATTAAAGAAATAATTATTCACAGTTCTTAGTGACCACACTCAGGCTCTGGAACACCTTGACCAGAAAGGCTGGGTTTGCCCTCTTCTTGCTCTTCCTTCAATGGCAGGCAAAGAAAACCTTTCTATTTCAGCAGGCTTTTACTAAGGAATCTATTGCTGTAAGATCATAGCTCCTGCGCTGACTTTTACCGTTTCAAGTTACATTATTACTACTATTTTAAATCTAGTGATTTTACTGTATTTTATCTTCTATTGTTTTAGATGGTCAGTAAGCCATCTTGGGTCCCAGTTCTGAGAGAAGGGCAGCTTATAAATTAATTAATTTGTTCATTAAATAGTGATTCACATCTAGTTTTTAAAAAATCTGCTACAAAGATGGCAGCCTGTGGTACAAAACACAGGCTGAAATTCTATTGTGCAGCTCCACCTGTGCAACGGGAATGAAATCAGCAGCAGCAGCAGACTGCTGCTGATTAAAGGCATTATTTTGCAATTTCCAAATGCACACATCTTGTACATGATGGCTGGAATCCAGTAATAAACCACAGCTGGAGTAGGCCCATTGAATCAGTGAGGTTTTGGTGTACCAATTCCTCCATAAGTTTCCACAGATTTAAATGGGCTGACTCTAGTTGCAACTTACTATAGGATTTCAGCCAATGTGATGAAGTTCCTTGCATCTTAGAATCCCAAGAGGAATTAGTGGCAATCTGCTGATCCTGAGGACATTGTTCTTGTTTTGCAGGAGGAACACACCCAACAGGATGTTGGTCAAATTCTTTTCCTGTCCAACTCATTTTCAATTTAACTCCCACAGCACAAAACACTACGTTCATTCATTCATTCATTCAACTTGTATACTGCCCCATAGTACTAGAGCACTATCTGGGCGGTTCACCACTACATTACCACTTGCCATTAGAAAATGGAATTCCTTGACTGCTAAAAGTGTGTGATTGTCACTGTAAGAACTTTTCTTACCACATGTAGTCTACCAATTAGCCTGCTTTGTCTTGTGATTGGTCTTTAGGAGCTAAAAAAGCCAGGCTCCATTTGCAGATATGATTTCTCAAACACTGAAGTCTGCCTAAATAGCATACAGTGGTGCCTCGACTTACGAACTTAATCCATATTGGAATGATGTTCTTAAGTCGAAACGTTCGTAAGTCGAATCAGCATTTCCCATAGGAATGCATTGAAAACTGATTAATCCGTTCCGGCTGTTTTTTGTTCTTATGTCGAGGCACAGTTTGTAAGTCGAAGCACTCGTTCCCATAGGAACTAATGCAAAAGCGTTTAATCCGTCCTCTACCACTAGGGGGAGAAAAAAATTTTCACCTAAGATGACCCAAGGTTAAAAAAAGGGCAGGAAAGGAGGGAGGGAGGGAACGAACTGCTTTTAAACAAAACACCTTTAAAACCAAGCAGCTTTAAACCAAACCAAGCACCTTTTAAACCAATTTTTGCATTTTAAAATTACAGTACCAGGCAGTACAAGGCAGTACCAGGCAGTACCGGGCAGTCCAAAGTGCATTTCCCGCTTTTTCTGCGTTTTTTTTGTTCGTAAGTCGAAGCGCCGTTCGTAAGTCGAAGCAAAATTTTGTGAACGGAGCTGTTCGAAAGTCGAATTGATCTTATGTAGGGATGTTCGTAAGTCGAGGCACCACTGTATCTGGGACACTAATGAGATTTTAGCTCTAATGATGGATCGTCTGTAATGCAGAATTTGGTCTTAAGGTAGAGCCCCTGATATTCTTCATCCAACATAGTGATGAATAAGTAGTGATGAATAAGAATTTCTATTGTAATTATGAATTTTCTGCTATGAGTTATCTGTGGCCTTTGTTTCATCATCTGTTTCTTCAAGTATTCTGAATACAGTACAACATTGTGTAGCCCTCTATAGTGGGTGGACATGGGAATTGGGTTTAACTTGGTGCTCTCTCCTGACAGAATAGGGTGGTCCAGAATTCTGCAACCCCAGGCTAGTTGGTGCTTCCAGGCACTTCTCCCTGGGGCTGGGGGGACATGAATGTAGCAGAAGTAGGAGAACATGAGAGGAGCATAGGGTTCCTTACTTGCTCTTGAGCATCAAGCCACTCTTCACTGCTGCTTCCTTTTGGTGTCACTCTCCTCTCCCTGGGCCTCCCTCTAATCCTCCTTTATATTCCTGGCCATGCCAGATGTAGCTCCCCTGCTGGACTCTTATCACAGGTGTTGCCTCGTAAATCACAGCTGCCTTGGACACTTGACCCTCAGGGGGGGAAGTCCCACAAGTGAAGTCCCCTGATGGTGGTTCATGCAAGTCAGCAGGGGTGAAGTTCCCCCACCCAGCCAGAGCCCCAAAAAACCATGCAGAACACTACAGTCAACTCTTGCTCCAGGCTGCTGGCTGCTCTCTCACAAGTACTCACTTTCTTTAAGATATAATTAATTTACATTAAAGAGTGATATAGTCTATGTGTTCCTTTTGCCACAGGAATTCGCATCCCTGAGGCAAACTTCTCACACAAACTCCAGAAGTAGAAATGACTATAAGAAATGTTCACACAGTGAGCAACAATCCATGTTTTATGGGCATGGGAAAGCCAATATACAATATTTGCCAACTTAGATTTTCTTGCAATTTTTTTCCAGAAAACTTCACGCCCCCTTTTCAATAGAGTTTTCTCCCTAAAACACATGGACTATTCTCCTAGACAAGGTCATTTATCATTCCACTCCATTCCATTATACACTGATTTCTTGCATAATTCTTAATCATGCATGCAGCTCACAGATTATAAACAACAGATATTACAGTCATTTTGAAAATGACTCTCATTACTGGGATGTCAAAAGCAGGAATAAAAATTTATTTCCAAATTTCCTCTTGCAGAAGAACATAAGTGCACTTACTGTACATATTAACAAGGGAGACGAAAATCTTTAAGGAAATCAAATTACTTTCAAAGTGCAGCTGATTTGATGAAATGAAATCTGCTTCCCAAACTGTTGTGTACAACTCTCTTTGGGCTTTGGAAAGCAGAATAGGAGTGACAAAACATGTATATGCCCAAGGAGCTATTAATATGTACATGCTCTAGTAGTTCTTAGTAAACCATTGTTTCGCCTTGTGGTCAAGCTGGCTGGCCTGAAGAAGCAGAGATCAGAGAAGTAAATCATTGCAGAATTATTTAAAAGTTCTATTTCATCACACTAAACCTTTAGTTAGTAAGGGGAGTAGAGTGCCTGAAAAGTGCAGCTTTCAAAGTACTAGGCAGGGAAGGAACTGGGTATGTTTAACTTCAAGCTATAGAAGACCTTTCGAAAGACACAATATTCTTTTCTTTCTAGAATTATTTATGAGGGTCTATAAGTCAGAGCTTGGAAGTAACATGTTCAATGGAGTTATGTTACCTGTAACACGCTACCTTTGAGAGTACCAACGGCATCATCATCATCTTAGAACTGCAGAGCTGGAAGGGACCCTATGGATCATCAAGTCCCGCCCTTGTCAAGGAGGAACACTGGGGAACTGAACTCCCAAACTCTGGCTCTGCAGCCAGATACTTAAACCATTGACTTATCCAGCATAATGATGGTCCTCCTGCAGAATAATGTAATGACTGGCAACATTGATAATGTTTCTTTTCTCATGGGATGGTGGAAACAAAAAATGATTGGGAGGCAGTATGAAGAAATTTCCCCCATATTTTAGACTGTCTCACTTGTTAGATGGATTTTTTAAAAACCCTAAAAATTAAAATGGAATGGGAAAGTATCGAATAAGATAATGAGCAATCAGGAAACGTGAATAAGAAGAAATAACAATGAGTTATGGCTTTTAAACTCTAGCAATAAACATAATGATTTATTTTAAAAGTTATCTTCCAAGATCTGCAAAATTTGCATTGATGGTGTGATTCAGTAAACATCATACAGTATATAAATATAACTTCCAATCAACTTTCAACATAGTCCTTCACCCAAGACCTTCCTGAATAAACCTAGGTTCAGGAACCAGCTGGCAGCTGGAAATGGTTCACAATGATGGAGAGATAACAGGAGAAAGGAAACTACATCACTTTGCCCACCTCTCAGTGATAAGGAACACTAAAAATGCCATTAAAAAATCCAAAAGAAATTATATAGCACCTTGAGAGTGAAACAATACTGTATAATAGAAGTCTAATAGTCGTGCTGGGGAGGTGGGGAGGGAAGCGTGTGTCGCCCAAGAAACGGGTGAGCATGCAGGGGAGGCAGGAGTGTGAGGGTGCCGTGCCAACACAACACCTGTGTGAGCACAGGTGGGCTGGACCTCTGAACTGAGTTTGATGCTCATCTCTTGTCTGATCCAGCATACTGTATCTGGTCTAATGTTCTGCTTGCACCATGTCTAGCCTGTTCCTTAGGAGAAGTACACAAGAAAAAAGCATTCTGGATGCTTTGTACATGGAACAGCTGGCTGAGGCCTAGCCTTCTTGGAAGCTTGGTTCATGGTCTCCATGGTGAATACCTGTACCTATACAAGACACAGTGGTTGAAATTCTGTTCTTCTGCTACACAAAAACCACAACATTTGGAGGCAAATTGCCTCAAATTAAGAAATTTATGTAGAGGTTTTGTATTGCATGCAGAGTGAGGATATGTAAAATAAAATTGTGAGAATGAAAATCTCTCTTTTATATATCCCTATAAATGTATAAATGTGTCCTTGAAAGTTAAGTACTTAAAGGATAATTATGTGCAATCAAGTCATTTCAGACTTATGCCAATCCTTTGGGTTTCCTAGATATAAAGTAATCATTAGTGGTTTACCAGTCCCTTCTCCTGGGAGTGCTCTGGGGCTGTGCAGCTTGCCCAACTTTGACCAAGTAAATACTTGTTTACTCCTACCAAGTAAATACCTGCAGGGCTGCAGTCTTGGTTTTGTAATAGTTAAAAATGAAACAATCAACTGTGTGCAACTAATATGGTCTTATCTCTTTTGAGCAGTGGGTTGATGATCCTCCCACTGAATGTTAGTAAATCCATCATCCTTTCCTTGAAGACACAACATGATATTATTCCAGCTTATATTTGAAAGCATGTGCATTTGAACAAATTGCTTTTTCTATATACATAATCACATTAATACTTACACCCACATTATGAAAGAATTATTAAGTATTAGAGCAGAGTTCAATTTTAAAATTCATTTACAAGAGCAGAGAAGGAAGCTGTAGAAATATAGCCATAATGCTTGTTTGCTTGCATAAATGTATACATAAAAGTAACGTTAACACATAAAGCAAGAAAAAACAATGTTCATCCAGCTGCCTGAAATGACTGTGTATGATAATTAACTAATAAAAACAGAAAATATGTCAAGGCTTGATAAAACATGTGTGACCTAAAGTCAAGTTCATGACACAATTTAAAACAATCTCTTTCCCTTCTCTCAACCTCGTCTACCCTACATTAATATCAATTCTAATAACTTTGATAAAATGGAAGTCAGTTCTAAATGGTGAAGAAAAACTCCAATAACCCTTTTGTCCAACTGGCACCATGCATTAATCTTACATGTTTGTTCTTGTGTTTTTACAAGGAAAAAGGATATTTGGTTATACATCACTTCTTTTTTTGTTCTGTTAAACCAATTATAAGTTTGCCATTGATTTGTATATTAAAAGTATGGCACCCTGCTGTCTCATGCAATCTGCCTAATTCATACATGTAAAATAGCATTCTCTCTCTCTCTACCTCAGTTGGTTAGGTATCTGGCTGTAGAGCCAGAGATTAGGAGTTTATTTTCCCACTGTACCTCCTTGACAGGGGTTGGACTCAATGATTCATAGAGTCCCTTACAGCTCTGCAGTTCTAAGATGATGATGATAATGATTGATTCTTTATATTTAAATCTATATAAATACAAATCTGAATGCTGTCAAAGTAACAATACCTTATTACTTTGAACAAGTTTAGATCTCTAGGGCTGGATGAACTGTATCCAAGAGTGTTAAAGGAACTGGTAAAAGAGATCTCAGAACCACTATCTATTATTTTCTTAAAATCATGGAGAATGGGTAAAGTGCTGAATGATTGGAGAAGGGCTAATATTGTCCCTATCATTAAAAAGGGCAAAAGGGAGGAACTGGGGAACTACAGACCAGTCAGCCTGACATCAATCCCAGGGAAAATTTTGGAGCAGATTGTAGTCACTTTGCCAGCACTGTGAGAACAATGCAGTAATACCAAAAAGCCAATGTGGATTTTTCAAGAACAAATCCTGCCAGACTACTTTTATCTCATTTTTTGATTGGGTAGCCTCCCTGGTAGAGGGTGAAAATGCTTTAAATGTAATATATCTTGACTTCAGCAAAGCCTTTGACAAAGTGCCCCCTGATTAGCAAACAAACTAGGTGTGGGTTGGCTAGAACAACCGTCAGGTGGATACACAGTTGTTTACAGAATTTTACTCATAGAGTGCTTATCAATGACTCCTTCTCAAACTGAGAAGTGAGGTACCACAATAAGGCTCAGTCCTGGCCTAGTGCTCTTCAACTTTTTTTATTAATAATTTGGATGAGGGAGTACAGAGAATGGTTATGAAATTTGCAGATAATACAAAATTGGGTGAAAAAACCTATTACGCAAAATTCAGCATGAGCACTGAGCTGAAAATAACAGAATGAAATTTAACAGGGATAAGTGCAAAGTTCTACACCTAGGAAAAAGAAACTAAATGCACAGTTACAAAAGAGGGGATACCTGGCTCAGCAACACTACTTGTGGGAAGGTCCTTAGAATTATTGCAGATTGTAAGCTGAATATGAGCCAACAGTGTGATGCAGCTGCAAAAAAAGGCTAATGCTATTTAAGGCTACATTAACAGAAATATAGTCTCAAAGTACTAGTTACCCTCTATTTGGCACTATTTAGACCTCATCTAGAGTACTGTGTCCATTTCTGGACTTTGAGAAGGATTCAGATAAACTGGAACAAGTTCAAAGGAGGGCAACAAGGATCATTAAGGGGATGGAAACCAAGCCCTAGGAGGAAGGACTGAAAGAACTGGGCATGTTTAGCCTTGAGAAAAGAAGACTGAGGGGAGATAAGATAGCACTTTTCAAATACTGGAAAGGTATTTACAGAAGAGGGGCAGGATCTGTTCCCAGTCATCTCAAAGTGCAAGACACATAGTAATGGACTAAAGTTACAGGAAACCAGATTTCAGTTGAATATCAGGAAAAATGTCCTAACTATTAGAGCAGTATGACAATGGAACCAATGTTCTTCGGAGGTAGTGGGTGTTCCTACACTGGAGGCATTCAAGAAAAAATGAGGCATTTATCTGTCAGATATGCTTTGATTTGGATTCTTGTATTGAGCAGGGGGTTGGAGTCAATGTCGTTATAGGCCCCTTCCAACTCTATTATTCTGTGAGTCTATGATTCCACAAATAGTCAGATGATAGAAAACACTCTTTGTCTGAACTGATCTTTGTACTGGGGAAAGCAAGGCTGTTTTAGTCAAACTGTGCAAACTTCCTTTCTATTAGCACGAGGGCAATGACCTTAGTCTGCTGCCTCTATTGCCCTGTCTCCACATTTTATTCCTTTCTCCCAAGATAAGTAGCCACATTTAAAAACCATTGCTCTCTAGACCTCTGCTTAATATCTGTAATGGTTACCACACTGCATATATCTTGCAGCTGAAACCTCAAGTCTCTCATAGAAGATTTTAAAATTCTCAGTCTTTTGTTGATTCTTTTCCTGAACATTTTTTTTGTGAAAAGTTGTAAAAAGAAAGGGGGCAGGTGACATAGGTATCCCTAGCTGTCTGTCTAGCCTCTGCCCGTCCCCTGGAAAGAAGACTGTAGCAGAGAGCCCCTTGGAAAGGGGGGGCTGGGGACAGCAGAGCCAGGGATATGCAGATGCAAACAGAGGTGCTGCCAGGAGGAGGAAAGGCCCACATCCCAGTGTAGATGATGGAGAAACTAAAGAGGGACCCCTAGATGAGAAGGGTGAGAAGGAGACTAGGTTAGATGTGGGTGATACAAAAGGAGCCCTGGAGGAGGTGGAAGGAAAGTCAGAAGAAGAGAAGCAGAGTCCAAAGAAGGTTCCCTCAGACTGGAAAGAGGAAGGGACCTGGGGGGAAATGCCCAGGAATTGCTGAAGGATGCCTACAATGTAGAAGAGGACCCTGATCTGGAGGGTGAATGGGATTGTATCCTAAAAGAGGACCCCTGGACTGAGCTTTTTGGTATAAATAAGACTGCCAAAGGAAGAAGGTGAAAAGCACAGGTGAAAAAACTCCCACAACTGCCTCAACGCTAGAGCTACTGGGGGGAACACAGCAGAGGCAGAGCCAGCGGCCGCAACCTGGGTCAGGTCCAGGAGAACTGACCCCAATGCAGCTGTGGTGTTGGATGTTCTCTTCAACATTTTAATTAATTGCTTGGATGAGGCAATGCTTAACAAATGTATGGATGACACAAAATTGGGTGGAATAGCTAATGCCCTGGAAGAGAGAAACAAAATTTGAAAATATTTTGATGAAGTCATCTTCATAAGAATAATCTATAAATTAAGCACTATACAAATTGAGAGACTACAGGTCAAACTTTTCAACATAAGTAATAGAAGTAAAGAAGGCTCCTTGTTCCACAGAAGGCAGTGATGCTGTGAGTTTATCCAAGTGCTATTTGTTGGATATATAAAATAATTCCATCGGAAGTCTCAAGGTGGGGTACATTAGTAAGTTTTATTCGCAGTCATGCCTTGTGTCCAGGGTCTGGTGAGGATACGTATAAACCATTACACAACACTCTCAGTTCAATATCTGATTTGAGAATGGTCTAGCCTATCTCAACCTATCTCAAAATGCAATTTCCACAACTGATTTTAATGCATTGAGCTTCAGAGAATTTGGTAAGAGTTGGTTACAGATAGGATTCTAATTCAACAGTGACTTGCCTCATTCATTGACTTGTCCAGAGGACCTCTATGAGGCCACCCTTCGTGCATAACCTTTCCTTTTTTTTTTTCACACCACTCCTTCTATCCCTTTTCTTACCACAGGAAATCTGTTACAGAGAAAAGTTAGACTACCCGGAAAGTGCCTTCTAACTGCTTGCATGATACATGCCTGAGGAGCAGGGGGTTCCAAAGCACTTGTTTGGCCAAAGGCTTCACCAACTGAAATGTCCATGGGCTGAACTTGTTAAGCTTCAGGTCCCAAATGAAACAGTATGCAGTGCACCAGATCTGCATACCAGGCATGTGGCATGTGACCAAAAAAAGTTGTAATGCGGTCTGGCTTCTGGCTTCCATTGAAAACTCCTAATATTACATTAGGAAGTACCTGATACTGTCAGCTTTATAATAACATGTGATGTTAAATTTTAGTCGCTTTTTAATATTTATTCTGGATTGTGACATTTGATTGCTTATCTGTTCCAGCGCTCGCTCACTCTCTCTCTCTCTCTCTCTCTTGACAGCATTAGGATGAAGAGCACAGCTTTAGAAGAGCAAACTAAAATTGTGTTTTGCAGGTAATTAAATTAACCAGAGACTTTCCAATGGTGGGGGGAGAGTGCCTACCACCAGGGGCTTAATTGTGCATGAAGGCACAGTTTTGTTCATTTGACATGTACAATTACAATGCTACATTTTCTCCATGCAGATACATATTTGTTGACAGAATTTGGGAGTTGGGTATTGAAATAATTCCACCAACTGGCTATTTCCAACCAGGTTCTTTCATACTACCTTGGTATGTTTAGACATATGCCAGACATGCTGCTCAATATTTGACTCTCTCAAAATGTGGTAATTAGCAGGAAAATGAAACCTCGTTCATTATTTGCCATATCTTGCCCAACAGAAGACAAAGTCACACCTAAAATATCTGTTATAGAAGTTCTCCTGTGTCAGTTAATACATCTTTAGTAATGGATCTGTACGATGGGACCTGCTGTTCAGATGTCCAGCCAGCCATCATCCCTTCCAAAGTAGTCCCTTCCCTTTCATTTCTCACCCAACATTCTGTGCTCAGTCCCGTTTTCCTTCCCAACACTGTCCTGTCAGTGTCACTTTCCTCTCCAAACTTATTTATTTATCTTGGAACTCCTACAAGGCTTAGGGTTCTCTGAACACTTCTGATCTTACCCTTTTGCAAAAGTGTGGTGCTCTCTTTGCTACATAAAGATAAATAATAATAGTTGCATGCCATCAAGCCAATTTCAGCTGATGGCAGCCCTTCTTGGCGTCTTCAAGTTATAGAGTATCAGAAGTGGTTTAACAGATCCTTCTTCTGTGGGCAAGGGCTCTGGGACACTTTGCAGCTTGCCCAAGGCTACAGAGCTGACCCTTCTCTTGGGGAGGAACAATAGGGAATTCCAACTCCTGATTCCCTAGCCAAGTACTCTTTCTCACTGAACTATCTATAAGGATTAGTATTCTGAGAATTACTCCATTATTAGTTTATAATGTGCAGGCCCTCCACCAAGGTGGGTTATCTCAGTCTCTGATGGGGGGGGGCAGGGGGGACACTTGCACTGAATCCAGGCATCCCTGTCCTAACCTAGATCTCACCTCACGTGCATTTTTAAGTTCTCAAATGTGGGTGGGGAGAGAAAGAATTGGTGGCATGAGTGTTGTCTTCATCCACCTTTTCTCTCAGCACTCAAAGTTATGAGAGAAAGAAGGCTATTGAAAGTGAAGATCTGGCTGTGTAGGCATTGCTGTTGGGAAAGGTTTGGTTTAATGGACCACGTTGTAAGATAGAAGAAACATAGGATAGGAACCCATGGGTAGAAATTGTGATCCCGGTCTTTCAGAAATGCCAAAGGAAAGATTTCATGTGAAATAGGACAACCAGAAAACTGAAATCCTGCATGCACAATTAGAAACTAATTTTGTGGGGAGGGAAGAGATACGATATTTAAAGAAACCCATGTGCCTGCACAGGAAGCTCTCTGAAGCATCTCACATCTGTGTGAGATATATACGCAACCAAGAATGAGTACAGCAGACCCGCCTTAGCCTGTAAGAACGGTGTCAGGAAAGCAAAGGCTCAGAATAACCTGAGGTTTGCCAGGGATGCTAACATCAAAAAGGGTCTTTTTAGCTATGTTAGGAGAAGGCTATGCATCAGCTTTGGAACAAAACTGTCCAAGTGGAGTACAGTGAGGATATTTCTGCATTTCAGCCACCGGGCAGTTAAAGAACCCCCCAGTCACCCTTGGGTTGCTCTGTGTATCCCTACAAATCACTTGTTTGCACTGGCATTTGGGACTTCAGAAATGTACCAGGTGACAAAGGACTCGGCACCAGTTGCTGTGGCAAAAGAAGGAAGTGCCAAAGCAGAAAGCGATTGATAGCTAAAGAGTCAATGAAAGCCACAGCCTCCACTGGAAACTCCAATTGCTGAGCTCCTGAGGAGGGTTCAGCCTGACATCACTGGGCTCCGTGTGTTCCCATCCATCTGATGGAGCAGCCGTTTCACATCCAAGTATGCCGAAGGAAAGCGGAAGATCCCTGATTAGACTAGACACACTCTAGAAGTTTCTCCTTTTTTTTCCTTTTAGGTAGTTAAACCGAGTCTTTGTTACACTTAGGATTGCATTCGTGTGTGGTTGGTATAACAGCAAACTGTTAGAGTTTTATTTGCAAACTGGCATGCTGTCTGTAGCTTGTATGACTGGGTGGGTGGGGAACTTTTCTGGGCTGAAGTGATTATAACCAATCATTCCAATGACACCAATCATACAGCAACTTCCAATTTTTTATTTTAAAGAGAGCCCTGCCTCTCTGCTGAGAGCTCTTTCCTTGATTGATGTCAATTTTTTGTTTGCTGTTTATCTGGTTGGTTGCTAAGTATGTGCACAGTAAAGAAAGCAGCATACACAAGTCTGTAACTTCAAGCACCTGTAATTAAAGAAATATTTTTTATTCTTTCCTCTACAAGTGTCTCAGGGTGAGTTATTGAGACTTCAAGTGCCAGTTAATGAAAGAGCGGTGGGCTATCTGGGGAACTTTTAGGTATTCTCCTCTGTGAGTCTCTGCACTTCTACTATGTAGCAAAAGGGATTTCACCAGAAACATGGTCTGAGTTGCTCATAAGTAGAAGTGAAAAGAAGTCACCAGTGAAAAGTGGACGGACAGGAAAACTTCTGGTTTGTTTTTTGTATGCTTCCTTGTTGCAGGAGCCCCCTCCCCTCTCTTACCTTAAAAACATTATCAGACAGCCAATTGTTATTCTTCCTTTTAACTTAAAAGAAAGTACCTCCCACCACCACCAAACACGTATCACAATAAGTGGGCATAAAAACTTCTCATGATCCTGTGGGGTGGGAGAAATCCCCAATGTATTAACTTTTTTCTATTGATGTCTTACATTTCTGCAAACTTCAGCATTCCCTTACGTCTGCTGATGCTTATTTCTTGTGTATGGCTGTTGGTGTTTTGGCTTCCTGAACAAAGACACTATCTCCCAATGAAGGGATACAGAATGGAATATGATGATAATTCTAGGTGTATTATACTACTTATTATACCAGAGTTCAAGCTTCCCTCCAGCAAAGCTAACAATATATTTCAGGCAACTCTGGATTAAATTAAATTGTGCATTTCAATATCTCCCAATGGAACAAAGGCACAAACAACATACAGCAACTAGTGTTCAAACAACACTGCTGCAAAATGTATGTAAACTCCAGCTCTTTTAAAGGCCCAGCATTCATTGAGACCAAATGCATAAATCATCTGAGTTGCTAGGCAATCATGTTGATTACAGAGTGACAGCCCACAGGCTCCTTCCTTGCCAGTCACATCGACATTTATGCCAAGGTAATTTGCATGCAGTTCTGATGCTACATGAATGACAAGTCTATGTTGGATTATTAAAAACCAAAAGTGAGGCACAAATAATTACAGTGGGATCAATGGATGCTAAGTTGTCCTGTATCATTCTGTGATTCAAAAACATAAATTAGCCAAAGCTGAAGGCAACTGAGTTGCTGAGTTTTAATATAGAAAATGCTGCCTGTTGCTGTTAATTAGAGGCATACTGACAGCCGTTTGTCACTCACGTGCCAATAACGGCCACACAGAAATGCCCAGTGGGAAATGGGTAAAAGGTAATTATTTACATCTTTCTGTGAGACCTACCTTAGGACAAATCAGAACTCTTCATGCTTATGACATTTATCTACCGAAAATTAATTATACATGGTGATGAATGGGTCCCGGAAGGATTAACCTCTTTTTAAAATGTATCGTGTTGAAATGTGACAAAAGCAACATATGTTAAAATGTGATGCATATCATAGTGGTAAATCAGCAAGGCAGGGGGTAATTAGAAATCCTTTCTAACAGTAACAAGCACATGAACATTACCTTGTATGCTAGTTACCTAGCATACAAGGTAATACTAACTGAAGATTACACTGAATCATAAGTGTTTAAAGGGATTCCTCCTGGGTTTGCTTCGTTTTATAAAAAAAATTGTACTCTGAAAAGAGGACATGATACAAGGATATATCACATGCAGCCAAACTAGGCAGAGATCCATTCAATGCAATTTAGTAGTGTGTAAATGAAGACCAATTGTAGCATGTGAATGTGAGTGAGTGATCCATATCAGGATGCTTCTTGGAAAAGAAGGGGATTCCCCCACAGTTGTGCCTCTTGCACCTGCTATTTGCATTGGAGAGGAGATGGTTCCCAATTCTTTCCATGGGAGTTTTCTTCCAAAGCCAAAAGCAGGAACAGAGAATACTCTGGATTGGAAGTGATGCAGCAAAGTGAAAAGGCTTAGCATCCTGATCTCTCTTCACCCTGGCGTTGTAATCTGTATCAGGATTGCCCTCAAGTCAGCGATGTATTTTTCAAAAATCCACTCCCAGAATTGCTAAATGTATCAATGACAATGGATCTCGTTTGGCCCACAGGAACTCTACTTAAGTTAGTGGAGACTGCTGTGATCTAGGATAGAGAACTAACCGAGAACCCCAAAGGCCACCCCTTTTAATTCCAACAGTTGGGAGATTAAAAAGAATAGTAAATTAATATTGTGAGGAAAAACTGAGTAGCATTCTTTGGGTAAAACAGTGAAGTGCTTCTATTTTTCAAATTAGTGGGTCCATTTAATAGGCTGTATCGAAGACCTGTCCCAACACATCCCACTTGGAAGTAAAGCAAACCTTTGCTGTGAATATGTAAAGGTCTTTCTTACTTTTTTGGTGGGGTTGGGATGTGCAGGGTGGGGCTTATGCCCCATGTCCCCACCATATATTTAACCCTCCACATTTTCAGGCTTGATGCCTAACTAAGACTTATGTCAGAGTGAAGATACATCTGCTTATAGTATTGCCTTCCTCTCTTTAAGATGACAACACCCTTTCTAACAATTACTGTTGTTTTTAGATTAAATGCAATAAGGAAAGCACATGCAGTATTATTTTCCACTGTTCTTCAGGTAAGGGAATGATATGCAGGTTTCAGCCAGAGTTTTAAAACCATTTGTGAGGCTTTAAAATATATGATATTTCAAGAATGCTTGAAATAAGATAAGTTTATTCCTAAAAGTTCACGTTTGAGTTCCTCAGCAACCTTTAGATCTTTGTCAGTCATGATAGCTTCTGTCCTTCTGTTTCAAGTAACAGCAAGTGATTTGAATAATCAATCAAGAAAAGTATTCCTACCTATCATCTAGCATCTACCACAGAAAAGAATTGCCTTTGTCACAGTTATGATCAATGTTATTTATTCACAGGCAAAATATAGGCAGTATTTTCCTGGAGCATGAATGGGAAAATATATCTGTGACATAATCTATGAAGTAATTTCTTTTATCTGTCACCTGATTTATATATTGTCTTTTAGGGCACAATTTCCCCTTCAAGGTACTGTAAATGACTTCATGAAATACGTATAATAGTATTCATCATACAAGCTTATAGTACAAAATCATCAAATAAAGACCATGTTGCCCTCATGTATTTGCACTCAGACATAGCAGTGGAATTTTAATGTTATATATATAATGATTAAATGTGTGCAGAACAATTCTTGGGATTTCTCCATTTCCAAGTATTGGAAAGCCCATATGCTACATAGGCAAGGATCTGGCAATTACATGATGACCCCTTTATATGTATAAAAGAGTCCAAGAGTGATTCCTCAGCTGTGGAGATTTGTCCACTTATCTCTCTCAGGGACAAATATGAAAATATGATTTTAAGAAAATATGGATGTTTCTTCCTGGCTTTTAGTTCAAAATAAAACAATTGTTTTGCCATATCCTATTAATGATAGCTTTACTGCTGCAGTGTTGTTGTTTTTTAAATGTTGTTGTAAGCTGCTTTGGGATTTTATTTTGATAGGCATACGAAGTATGCAAATACACAGAAGGAAAGTCTTACTTCAGTCCAAGGTCAAGAGGAATTATTTCTCCAGGCCTTGTGTGGCGAGAAATAAGTATTTAAGAAGCTCATTAATGTGACAGCTGAGACTGTCAAGCTGGCTGATGGCATCAGCTGAGAAGTGAGGTGGAATCACATTTGTAGATAGGAACATGGTTTCTCCTTGACCCCCAAATACTGCATTTGAAGATTAATTAGATTCCCTTATATAGGAATAAAGAATGGGGAGATGGAAAGTGGGGACATTCTCTAGCAGCTTTGTAAAAGACCATATTTTATAGTTCTTTTAAAGTTTTTTAAAAAGTCCCTTAGTTCTTACCTGGAAGTAATCAGCCATTAGTCCACAGCAGAAGTAGGTAAGAATTAGAGTCACTTCATCAGCTCTGCCTGAAGACCATCCCCAAAAGGTTACTTCTTTTCTTCAACTATTTATTTTCCAATTGGCTGTATATTTAAAAGTGACATCTAAGATTGTTTTGTCACTCTTACCACCATAACCCCTTTTATTATTGTGCCAAGGTTTGCTACCTTGTCTGTGTAAGAATGTTAAAACAATTATAGGGGGTAACCGTAATCCTAAAACTGCCCTAAAAGTATAGTACTTTTAAACGTGCATCATGAATATATTTTTTACAACAAGTGTGTTTAAAACAATCAACCAGTCTAGCAAGCAAAGTTACTCAGGTCATAACAATTCTTTGGCAATCTCCTAGTGCATTTTGCTATCCATACACAAGAGATATGAAAATAGTAAACACTGACATCTGATGGGTAATTTGTGTAAATACAGGCAATTAACTGCTTCAGGGCAGGTGTATGATGTATGTTGTTTATTTTTCCGTTTGTTAGCTGTCACAGATACTGGGAAGTGGGAAAAATAAAAAAATATTGCTTAGTAGCGAGGGTATCTACTGCTTTATAGTAGAATAGATAAAGAAAGCTTAGAATATAAATAAATGATGATTACTGGAAAGGACTACAATTGCAATGCAATTTGGTAACTGTATTTTTAAACTGATAAAAACTACACTGATACAGTACTAATTCAAATGCTTACCACATCTCATCAATCAATGCTATCTCACTTATTAATTTTTTTAAAAAAGATATTCAAACACCAGAGAAAGAGTATTGAGCCCTGCTTCTTTTGCCTGCCTTCTGCTCACACTGCTATGGACTACAACTACAATACAATTTGTAAACTGTAGAGCATTCATGCTGGCTAGACTGAACGTGCTCCCCTCAGCCCTTCTTCAGGGCAGATTCAAGGGAATCCCACGCCAAGAAAGATTTTGCCCTTGTTGAAAAGGGGCCCCTGAATTTCTGGCGCATACACTTTTACACTGCCCATTTTATGAACAAATCAGGAATAACCTAATCCACCCATTGCTGAGCAAGTTCCAAGGCTACCCTTCCAGTTGGTTAGTACAATACTGCTGATCAGACCAAAACCCTTACATCACTGCACAGGTAGCAAAGTTTTTCCTAGCTGCAATGTGTAAGAGGGCGGAGTTTGTTCTGATCACCTAAACTCTCAATGTACCTATCTTACTGCAGTCCCTCCCATTATTTTACTGTATACCTTTTCTGTATGGGTCATACAACCGTAATAAATATATATATTTTTGAAAAATGTAAACTATATTTTAAAAAATTATATTTCTCTAAGTTTATAGCACTAAACTTAGCACTACGGCACAAAACTGATACAGCACTAATTCAAATGCTTACCATGTCTTGTCAGGTCATTGCTATTTCACTTGCTAAACAGAGAAGGGATTTGAATGCTGGTGAAAGAAGTGCAAAATAGGGTGGTAATAATTGCAAAGAGGAGGCAGTGTGGTGTGTGGACACTCGAGATACACCTTCCTGGAATAATTAAACAGTTCTGTGTGAACAGTGACAGTAATTTAAATGCAAGGATGTAGTATAGAGGAATTCACATCAGTCCAGCACAAACTTCTGTGTTGTTATGCCCTCAGTAGAGCTTAACTATTATGTAAGGAAGAAGCCATGCTGGTAGCTATAATTTTCTCCCAGAGTCTCAATATTATGCATGATTCCTTGACTGCTGACAGTGGTCAAGTCCTGAGAAATGGTTCAGCACACTAAGACCAAAGTTCATTCATTTGGTTTCATGTTCCATATCACATATTTGGGTCTTATATGAGGTAGATGAGAATTTCCTTTCAGTTAATTTTTTCAAGAACTCTAAAAAAATTCTTATATTTCTGTTCATTTTCATAAGACTTTCTCAATGTTTTTGAATTCTTTATAATCAGGATGGAGGGGGGGGGGGGAATTAAAAACTTAAGTGTGGTAGAAACCAGAACTGAAAGATTCATCTATCTGAGCCTGAAGGTTTGAGTGCTTAAATCTGGAGTAAAATCCCTAGATTGGTATCCTTTTGGATTTACTCTGGGCAGAAGGGAAATCATGCATAGAATTTTCACCATTTTCAGGCTGTCCACTGTACTCCTGGACAAGCGCTTGTTGTACAACTCACTGACTATATGACGATATATGTAATGGATATCCCACAAATAAACCCAAACTGTTAACATGACTGCCATTCTCTGTCCAGTAAACCGAACAGGGCACCAGTCCTTGTACTGATATTTTATTGTTTAAATTGGGTTACCATCTCTTTTTTTCAGAGTGGCTCCAAATCTCTAATACCCATATGATGGGTACGATGCAGCCCTTCTTGTGACAGTGAAATCAAATATTTAATTGATCTGAAAATAGGGAGGGGTAGATTTTATTTCAGGGGTTTTTAGAACACTTTACATCAAATCCTGCTGATGTAGAAGCTGAAACAGGAGGATCAGAAGCCTTTCATTTAATTTAAATTAATTATTTCCAGTATCTGGATCCAGTTTACACTGGTGTAACTCGTACACAAACAGGATTTTGCCCTTCATGTTTTTTCTCCCTCCAACTGAGGAAACAGCTTGAAGATTTTTAAAAATATATGAATGAGGCAGAAAGAGGTACTGATAGAACTGACAGATTTTTCCCCTTCCTTATATTTACTATGAAACAGATGCAAGGATTTGCAATGTGGATTTATTGCAGGATCCTGTGAGTTTCTTGGATTGAGAGGGTGACCAATCAAGAAATACTGCAATGAAGACATGAAGACTAAGAAATCATAGAATGCACAAAAATGAAGAAAGCTAGAATATCTAGGTCACCCAATGAGAAACAAAAAGTAGAGGTTGTTACAGCTGATCATTCAAGGTAAATACCTGCGAAAAGAAGGGTTGGAGAAGAATTCCTATGTTGAAAATCCATGGGAGACTAGTTTGGATACAACACAACGTCATTGCAGCACCTAATGTAACCTCAACTGGAAGAGGAGCAACAACAAAAAGAAAATGTGCAAGGAGGTGGGATATACTAGTCTTGTCCCCATTTCTGCCAACAGAAGAGGGCTTTCTACAAAGGAGAGTCTCCTCTGCTCACCTCAGGATTTTTTGAATTCTAGGAGGAGCTTCCACAGACAGATAAGGCACTTCAAAAAGTCACCCTTCAGGTATCCAGGGTGAGGGAAATAGTTGCAGAGGTGGATGGAACTAGCTTGCTTCCTTTCCTCATACATTTACTATTCCCTCTTTAATAACACCACAGCAATGCCATCCTCCCAACAACACTCCTCCTTTTGACACCTTTGTTGCTTGACACGACATGAATTGGTTGAGTGACTAAGCTAATTGTTGTCTTTGTCGCCACAACAAGGCACATGCAGCCTGACATTTTAACAAGGAGCCAACATTTTGTCATTTAGTCATGTCATGTTACATATTAGGCTACAGAACCCCCTATGGGGATGTTAGGCACAAGCTGGCATTTCTCCAGACGAAGCATAGTGTAGCTTAAATGAATATGTAAAATGTGCAAGAAGAAGAAGAAGAAGAAGATGTTAAGCATTTTTAGCCCCATGCTTTCTTGGTTTAAGTCTATTCTCTTCTCTAACAGGGAGAGAGAGAGCGAACATACTCTCCTGTATAGAATGGGCATAGAATGAATGTACATTCAATGAACAGAAGAGTTCTTTTTTTGCACTAATTCTGTAATTTATTACTGTACAGACACCCTCCTAAAATGTGGAACAACTCTGGAATACAAGTGGGTCTTGTACAGAGACAGTGTTAAATGAACAAAAAAAAACAACCCACAATATTAAGGGCCTGGTCACACAGCCAAAAAACCTGGGATTTGATCTGTGTTAAAAACCATGCTGAGTTAAACGTTCACACGATGAATTCAAAAGTGCGTATTTATTTTCCTCTGACTCGTATTATTTTCTTAGGAAGCGAGTTAAAATAAACGGTCACCAGAGGGCCGTTTATTTTAGCACTTTGTCTTCTTAACCTACTTAAGCCCATTGTGAACTGTACAGCCAGGAGCATTTCAATTACTCAGTAGGAATGCAGGAAAGAGTCAAAAACCACATGAGTTGAGTCTGCTAAAATTAAAATGCTATGTATTGTGGATTTTTTGAGAAATGTAGACAGGTTCTCAAATATAGCGAGATCCCATAAATCATTTTAGTCATTTTCCACTTACTAACCAACACTGAACTGTATACAACTGTTTTCACAGCCTTCTTAATTATATCTCAGATATTTACACCAGAAACTTTATGTTGCTTAGAAATAAGTCATCTTAACTAACATGGTTTTTGAAAGCTGTTGGAAGTGCATTAACAAAGTAACATCATTCATTAAAACCATAAGCTGGGTGGATAGCTCAACTAGTTTAGGTATCTGGCTGGGGAATCAGAGGCTGGGAGTTTGATTCCCCTCTATGTCTCCTTCAAGCAGAGTCAGCCTACATAGCTTAGGGCAAGATGCACATTCCCAGGGCGCCCCCCAGAAGAAAGGAAGAGTAAACCACTACTGAGTATTCTCTCCCTGAAAAAGCTTGCCATAAGTCAGAATTGACTTGACAGTGAATGATTATTATATTATTCATAGTACCATAACTTTATTAGACTGATTGAGCACTGAATAATTCATAAACATCATACATGCGTCCCAGGTAGGGACAGTTAATTAGAGAGAGAAAGAGAAATACTGTGTTTCTTTTACAAGAACAGAAACTCTCCATTCTTAAAATGCATGGATTAACTGCAAAGTCAATTTCCTTACTGGGAAATGTAGGAGAAGAATGAGAAAGCAGGAAAATGGGACTTAATAACAATAACAACAAAAGGTAATTTGTGATACTTGGGAAAGGAAATACAAATTCTCCCCCAAATATGTATGGATTTCAGGGCATGGGACAGTTATGCCTGTCACAACATTTTGTTGCATGCTCTGGAGGCATTCAATTAGATACAAAGGAAGGCATGAGGAGGATCAGACACTCTTGTTTCCCAATATGGGATCCCTATAAGGAATCTTGGGGTGCAGCTTCCAGGGTCCAGTGCAATGTGGGGACCTGCATACCAGACAAATGTCCAGACTGCAGGATAAATTCACATGAGTCTCTGGAAAAGACAATAATGCTGGGAAAAGATGAAGGCACCAGGAAAAGAGGAAGACTAGATATAAAATGGATTGGCTCCCTAAAGGAACCCAAAGGCTTGAATTTACAAGAGCTGAGCAGGCTTTTGAGGACAGAACATTTTGGAGGTTGCTCATTCATAGAGTCAACATAAGTCTGAGGTAACTTGATAGTACATGACAAGAACAGCAGGGCATTATAATCTATTTGGTAAAAATAGGTAACATAAAATATCTGTATGTTTTTATTATGGCAGCATTGTAAATTAATGGTGGAAATCCTGTTGCACAGCCCCTCATGCACAATGTGGATGATATCATCACGAGTAGCAAATTGTCACTGATTAAAGGCAAATTGCTGCTGTTTAAAAGCAATTTTGGGGAGCCCATGACTCACACACAATGTGATGAAGCTGCATGCACCCTGAAAGAAACTTTAGTCAGCAGTGATTTGCTGAGGATGATGACATCATTGCTACTGCACACATAGAACTGCACAACAGGAAATGCAGTTTGAGCTTTTATATTACTTAGACAAACGCAGTGACAAAGAGATTAAAATGTTCTTCTCTTGTATATAGATACACAGGATTGTTTTATCTTACTCTAGGAATAATTAACTAGCAGAAGGGGAGAAGAAGTGAAAGGCAGGGTTTAAGAGATTATGATAACCTGAAAGGTCTAAGAGGGAAACGCAGAGGCTCAACAGTCATTATGTTGACAATCATCATTCTGACCACTGCTACGCAGAATGTCCTGACACTGTCATGTAACAAACCTCTTGCCATTAAATGAAAGAGAGGCTTGCTTCTCTCCTTGTCATTAGCGATCAAAGAATCATAATAAGCTTTAATGGAACAAAATTACTGTTCAGCTGTATCAAAGGTGACAGCTATCCCCCTGTGTCCTGCAAAACATTTTCTTGCATGATAATTGTTCATTTCTCTCAACATGTTAGTAAGGCATCATCTTGTTGGAGACCTCCCTCCCGCCATAGTTTCTTCCGGTGAATATTACTGTTACAGTGAGTATGGTACAAGGTGTGGAAAGAATCTCACTAGAGATGGGCACAAACTACTGGTTCGGCAGTTCAGCACAGTTAATTTCCCAGCCAAACAGCTGGGTGCCCTAGCCCCTCCAGTGGGCACTCAATGGGGTGGTATACATTATTAGTAGTTTGTTGCTCTACTACAGTCCTGGTCTCCTTTTGGAGAAAGAATCAAGATCAACCCTATCAACTTTCAATGGTACTTTCTGTGCCTACCATGATGACCATGGATAACAGGGAATCAGGGTTAAGATTCCGGAGAGGGAGACTGAGAAATGGCTACCACATCCAAGGAAGGAATCAAGATTAATTTATAGTATTCTAATAGATTTTCATTATAGCCCCAATGGTCTTTGCTGCATCTCACTTGATTATTAAAGCCACACAATTTCTTCTGAGTTGTGTTGTTTCCAGAGTAAAATACTCTGTAATTAGTTGATTGAAGGTGTCCTATTCCAGTCCCCTTTAAATAACTCACACCAAGTACTACAACATTTAAACCTTCCATTTCTTTTCTTATGATTTTGAGTTTGCCTTGATTTGTATTTCTCACATTCCTTGTTCTGTTTGTGTCTGTCCACAGCATAAGATGTCTCTTTTGCCTTTGTGCACATCAGCAAATAGACATCCTTTCAACTTTAATCCAGTTTCTTCTTCAGCAAAGAGCTCTGTGAGGCAATTATTACCCTTGAACGGTTTAATTTGTTTACACGGTTGTTGCTATACTAGATGCGTTATTTACATATTTCTTATTTATCCAAAATATTCTACTTCTCACACAACTTACCTTAGGTCTGGCCCAGAAAATAACATATCTCCAGAGTTTGTACTTAACTTTAGGAATGCTGAATGATGGGACTCTTGTTGCTACAAAATCACTGTGTCCATTCACCTCTTGCAATATAATTTCCAAAGAGGGATTACATATCAATATAAAATCATGGCTGCAATTGCCCGGTGATCATCCTAAACTCTGCCTCCATCCACAGTGTGACTGGCTTAATCCCAGGATACCATTTTGTGACTCATGACCTTCAGCTAAGGGGAAAGAATTGGAAGAGTGCCCAGTTCTCAAGCATCAAAAGAATGTACATGTGGCATCTAGAAGCTAAAGAAGGGCACACTTCAGGCCACCAATGTCTGAAGGACACTGAAACTCCAGAATGGGGAGCTATATGTACTCATATTTCTGTGCCTTGAGAAAGCAGAACAAAAGGGTGGGAAGATACAAGTTAATCATTTTTCAGACAGCTCAATGAGCTTGAGTGGGAAGCTATACATGATCACCCCCATCCACCAACCTTAGAAGTGCTACGGATAGATATAAGAGGTAACAAATTGTTTTAGAGTGGATATTCAGGATGGTGAGATGCATATCTAGTATGAAATAGGACACCTAAAAAGACACATCAGGTGTCTTGGTGGTGTTGAACATGGTTCTGAGGTGAAGACTACCCTTTGTGGTTACAGAACTGAGATGGAATGCTCTGGACATTATTGAGTGTGGCTGCAGAACCACAATCCCTATGGCAGAGGAATTTCAACAATATATTCAGTCTGTCCTTGTAGAATGGCAGCTCCATCTCTTGAAATCCATTGGGATAATAGGGCTCCCAGCAAATCCTATTGCTTCTAAGCTGATGGATCCTCACTTAAGAAGTGCACTATTATCATCTTCTTATCTACGTCAGTTTTCAACAAATTGTGGGACATATCAAAGCTCTAATAGTTAATGGAACAATATGGTCTGGGGGGGGGAATCTCTTTGTGAAGACCCTTTGTATGGGTTTGACTGAGGTGGCTCTCATATAGCTTTTGGTCATAAATGTCACATTCTCTTTGCACATCTTTTTAAAATCCCACATGTACATCTACCATAAAAATAATAATAAGCATATTATGCATTTTTAAAAGCCTGCCCTGCTCCACAAGTGTAGATTTACTCTTCAGTAGCCAGCGTGGTTTGATTATGTCTTTGTACATGGAAAAATAATGTAAGCACTTCAACTGTTAAATTTATTTATTGTTCCCTCTAAGATTAATTTCTGCTTTCCCCTTGAATTATTTTACATTTAACTTGTCATCTTCCACTTTTAAATAAAGTGTAAAATTAAATGGAAATGTATTTATTTGGCAGCTTGCGCTTGTATCTTAAGACAACAATTTTAAAAACAGCTCCATAAAATTTGAATTCTGCTCAGTTTTATGGAGTTGTTTCCCCCCACCTCCAAGATGTCTGTCAAATTTGATGTTTAAAGGCTCATGATTTTTTGTTGTCCTTTGGCCACCCTTGAATTATCATTGAAGAGCTAGATCATGTCTATTTCTATGGCATTCTTCAACATATTGATTGAGTTTCAAAGCTGGATAAAGGGAGGGGTGAGGAAGGAAAGGTTAACTGAGTGGGAATATGCCCTCCCCCTCCTCCAGAATTTTCCACAAGCAAGGGCAAATGATAATATTCCCAGCATATGTAGATTGGATATTGTTGGGTAGGATATAAACAGCTAGATATAAATAAATGGTACCCCCTTCTGTTCTTTCATTTCTAAGCAAGGCGTCTCTCATATTAAACAGTCTTGCTTTTTATGCCATTATTCCGCCTCCATAGGAGGATTCCCTTCCAGCCACAATAGATTGTCCTGTTGTGATAAGAGGGTCTCTCACAGAGAAAATGGCTGATAGCTCTCTTTTTTGCATGCACTATCCTGTCTTTTGATGTTTACAAGAAACTCATTTTTCAAGCATTTGAGATGGAACTAAATTATGTCACATTAAACACTCTGTCATCACTCTCATGCTTTCCCTTGATGTAAAATAATATTGTGGTGGTGGTGATGTCTAAGTGGGGCAACGACTCAGCAGGAGAGTGTCCAACCCTTTTGTTTTCATTTTTCACTCTCGGGACCAACTGGATCTATGTGCAGGACCAATTGCATCCACACATACTAGCCACTGGATCTTCCTCTCCTGGATGGGAAAAAGGATTATTGGAATAAGGGCAGTAGGCCTCTGTTTGTCATTTGCTGGAGGACATGACACAAAGAGTGTGGCTGCACTCATGTCCTGCTTGCTGAGCTTCTTATGGGTAACTGAGTGGCCACTATATGAACAGAATATTGAACCGGATAAGCTTTGGTTTGATCCCACTTGACTCTGTTCCAGGAAAGGTTTGTTTGAGCAACAAGGTCTTCCTGAGTTCAGTCATGTTCCATTGTCCATTTGCTGTTCTTCAAAAAGTCTGATTGTCAGTGCAAAAGACTTTCACACTTTCCATAGTTTGCAAATTAGCTTGCTTTGTCATGTGATTGGTCTTTGGGAGATTAAGCACAGATTTTACTTACAAATGTGATCACTCAGCAACAAAGGTCTACTTGATTCATGCTTCTATAACACTAACAGAGGTCAGCTTCTAAAGATGAAATGTATATGAAATACAGTTTGGCCCTGAAACAATCTATATAATTGGGATACATTCAAACTAAAAATAGCATTAAATTAAAAAAATCATGCTCTGATTACAGGAGGCTCAATGGAAAAAATAAAGCAGCATTTGAAGTTTGCTGTCTCTGCATAACACACTATTAGCAAGAACACCCCATCCTGAAACTCTTTCAGAACAATGTATGTTGCCATTTTCTTTGTATCCCATTTCCACAGACTTCCAGTATTCCTTCTTTCTCATTTGCAGACCAAGGAAGATTTTGTTTTAAAAGGAACTCAAGCAAGGTGAACAATCATAGCTCCATCCAGAAAAGTCATTTGTTGCATTTTACATGATTAGCGTGTGCATCGTTAACCTCTTTCAAATGCTTCAGTTTGGCACTACATGTCTTCTGCTAAGTTTCGACAAAACTGCTTTTTGCACACAATAAAGAAAGGTGCTACTTTAGAACCATGTCTTCCACCATTAAACAACTTTCCATAAACACGGTATTGGCTTCTGCAAACTCCTGAAACCTTATGATCATGAATTCCACGAGATCAATCGAGCTTTAAACACAAAAATCTGCGCTGGAGAGGTGGGAAACCTCCCTTCAGCAGACAAATAATTGCCTTGGAGATGCACACAAACAAGGAATTCCCTTGAACAGTGGCATTTTAAAGGAACAATGTGAACTTCCAAAAATGGATCCCTTTTAGCAAAGCAACTCTTTAAAAACTACGCTTTGTTGGTTTATTTTTCAACAGAACCTGAGCAAGATAGCACATGAAGTTATATGACGTATACTTTCTAAAATACCTCAAATGTTGCCTTTAATTGACATTTCTTTCCTCTGAAAACTTGCTTCCAGCTTTTGTTTACAAGAGCCAAGATCATTATTAGGTTCTGGATGCCAGCTACGAGAAAACCTCTGCTGTGGGACATAAACTAATGGATGATTAGATCTGATTTTTGAGTGAAGTCTGAAGTAATTGCTCAGTGACATTAAAAAGCAGAGGAAACTTCAACACACACATCCACCTTAATTGATGATTATGTAATATTTGGTTGGCTCTGTCAGATTCATATTATCTCCCTTTCTTCTTCTTAGTTTCCTCTTCTGAAAGGTGGGTGGAAACATATTTTCTGTCTTGTTTCCATGTTTTCCTTGCCTCAGGTAATAATGTAGTACAGCAGAAGATGAAACAGTCAGGAAGGTGCTCATTTTATTCATCTAACCATTTCCTCAGGATATTCTTTATAGGTTATTGTTGTACATGTAAAGCCTGTTATAAATCGATCAGGCTAATTTCACTGCCCTGCATACCAGTACTATCCTACTAAATCTACAGTAAAATACAGCTCATATATAAAAGACAGGCCATGCATTCTTTTGGTTTGGCTGAACATTTAAAGTTCAGTCGAAACCTATGATTCCACAGAACTCAAAATGCGCAACTGACCTTCTCCTTGAAATGTTTAGCATGCATTGTGTTATTTAAACCTGTACACATGAACATGGGGAGGAGGCAATGTATAGATGCAGGAAATAAAGGTAAATCATGTTATGCTCTTATTGACCCATCTTTCCTTATGCACAACTCGGAGTGCCCAATGGGCATGAAGAATCCTATCCGGATGAAAAGATAAAACAGGACCTGGATGGATGATGCAAGGGGCATGTTATTATTTTTGTTTTATGTTCTCCAACAGCATAGATAGTATATGCAAAGTAATCAAAAGAGAGACAGTTGTTTTCTAGAATGTAGAACATTATTTAATGTGGTTACTGGAAATACAACTCCCAAAATATCCCAACCAGCATGGACAGTGGCCACACTGACTCAAGTATTCGGGCAATTGTAGTCCAGAAATGTAAATTTTCCAATATCCGACTGTTGGAATATATAAGCAGGCCTCCCTCCACCCACCCACCCAACCCCCGGATGGTCCAAATAATATGAACACTTATGAATGTACTCATGACCTACCACCACATCTTCAGGAGCCCTGCTTGCATGCCTCCCCACCTATAGTCACTCATGGGGCCTTCACCAGTAACATCCTGATTGTGGCATACCTTTCCTCCAGACGCCTGCAGCACTTGCTCTACTGGCTTTATATACAGTTTGAGACAGTTTCATTTTTTTCTATTTTAATTGAAAAAATGTGGTCTATCCTCCTTGCTTTACTTTTAAAATTCTGTTCTATTAGTAGCGGTTTTATAATATGTTGTTTTACTATACTTTCTGTTAGTGCACCTAACCTGAAAAGCAGGATATAAATATTTTTAACAGAACAAAAAGGAACAGAAAAAAATAGTTTCAAAAGTGTGTTAAAACACACAAGAGATGATGGTGTAACTGACTGTGATACATAGTCCCACACATCTACAACTGCCTCCAAAAATCATTTATTTGTGCGAAATGGTGGAGGAAATGCAACATTTTGTAAGATTAAATAACAAATGGAATCAGTAAAATTGCTGAGGTATTAAATAAGAACTCCAATATATCCACAGAGGGCTAGCGGAAAACCTGCCTTAAATATTTAATTATGCATACAGCTTCCCAGCTGACTGCTCCAGTGACGGACTTTATTATTGAATTGAAATTTAGATTAACGTGACAGCATAAGCAGATAGGTATTACTTAGGGGTTTCTGTGATAGAAGGGTGGAGATGAAAAATTCAAAGGCCTATTTGCAAATAAATATAGCTTTTTGCCCATTCAACTTGTTAGCTGCCTTAGAGGACGACGTGCAAATGAGGAGGCAATTTCACTCACTCAAATCTTTATTGAAGAAGTAGCTCTCCTTGGATACTTCTAACCTTTTCCACGTGATTCCTCTTCAGCTCATTCAGAATTTCACTGTATCTATATTCTTTTCTTCAGAAACTGTGAAATTATGGGGAAAACAGTAAAAAGGAACTAATTCACAAGTGGTTGACATGTAGGCACCAATTCTAGAAGTAGTTGTTATAACAACAGCTCTGTCAAAAACACTCAAAGTACATCCGTACCAGGATTGGTCATGCACAGGAGTCCTATATTTGGTATTTGCTAGCAGGGGGCCTCAGCCCAATGCTGAGTTTGTGTGTATTGAAGAGAAATAATAATTATTCTGGAGACTGACAATAAGGCAAAAAAGAAACTCAGAAAATCCAGTTAAGATAGTGTGAAAGAATAAGGAAGATTTTTGAACTTGGTCACAAACACTGCTATTGCTGTGTTCGATGCTTGAAGGGCTGCTAGCAGCCATTTTGTCTGAAAAAGGAGGGGAAGCAGGAAGGAAACATAAGAGCACTTTACACCTTAATCTAGGAAAGACTTCTGAACACACCTACCTCTTATTGTCCCATCCCACCCCACCCCACCCCCCTAATTCAGATTGTTGTACTGGTGCTCTATTCTAACAAGTCCAAGCACTCATAGGAATTTTATCCAGCAAGATAAATGAAGGTCATCTTGTTGAGAATGTGCTGAAGTTCTCTAGCATTGTTTCATAGATGATCTAGTTGCGGTCACACCAGCAAAATGTTTCCAAGTTATTCCTTGTGAGTTTCGACCCTTTTTAGGGGGTTCAGGCAACACAGCCATTACCAAACCTTTTGTTTCCCCCTCCGTGCAATCTCCACATCAAATCCAGCCTGCTGGGAGGCTACTACTATATTTGTTCCACATTTCATCACACAGTACAACCAACATTTCATAAAGTGTGTACTACAAAAGTGATTCATTTCCTTTACATCTGGCATGAGGTCCCACTACCACCACTGGCTGTCGTTCGACTTCCTTAATTTTTTAAAAAAATAATTTTCAAATGGGAATGTAGGCACGTTGGTATGCTTCTGTCAAAAGGACTGTGGGTTCTCCACCATTGAGGGTAATGCAGCACAGAAACAGGAAAAAAAATGCCCCAGATCCGTACGTGGCCAGCAAGGGCATTTTGCTGACACACCAATGTACCTGAACATTTTTTTTAAAAGGGGAGAAGGGGGACAGAGAAATGTACAAAAGGAGGAAGGAATATGCCCCTCATATAGATGAACTAAATCTAATTTAACTAAAAAATACAAAACAGTTAAAAATGTATTAAACCACTATCATGGGATATATATCATGTGACTGCAATGCGCAACTCTACAGGAAGCAGAAGACACAAGAAAACGGGGGGACACTTCTCTACTGAAGGGGTCGAATTACAGTAATACATATAATATATGGTTAGGCTATATATCTTAGCCTAACCATAGCCACCTTGCTTTCTGTAAATTGCTTTGCTACATAAATGTGCAAACCTAATGTATCAAGGTTTCTGCTTAGCAGAGAAGAATAGACAAAGGAGGGAGGCTGCTTGAATAACTGTTGCTTGTAACTAACTAGTCTAGCCGAGAATGTGTCCTTGGTCAGTGATAAGGAACATGGGAGTACGTCTGCAAACCCTCCTTTCCTCCTCCTGCTCCTGTCCTTTGCCTCCCCTTACTCATTTAACAGCTTATAAAAGTATATTCTGTAATAAGCACGGCGCGCTTCTTCTCCGCATGTTTCTGTGAGTGACGTTGTGACTATTTGCTTGCTTTCAGCTGAAAATAAACAAATACCTATTGGATCTCTCTGTCTCTGACTGATTGATTAGTGTATTAGAGACAGGCAAAAAGCCAGGAAATAGTCTTGGCACCCTTCATTTTTGGTGACCACGAAGGGACCCCGTAAGTGAAAAGGGAGGAGGCGACCGAGCAATAACAGCAGCAATGGTGTTCCCTGATGGCAGTGGCCTCTTTCAGCAGGATAATGCACTCTGCCACACTGCAAAAATTGTTCAGGAATTCTTTGAGGAAAATTACAAAGAGTTCAAGGTGTTGCCTTGGCATCCAAATTCCCCAGATCCCAATCTGATGGAGCATTTATGGGATTTGCCGGAACACCAAATCCGATCCATGGAGGCCCCACCTTGCAACTTGCAAGACTTAAAGGATCTACTGCTAATGTCTTGGTGCCAGACACCACAGGACACATAGGGAGGTCTTGTGGAGCCCATGCCTCGAGGCATCAGAGCTGTTTTGGCAGCACAAGGGAGACCTACACAATATTAGGCAAGTGGTTTTAATATTTGGTTGATCATTATATATAGGTTACAACTAGCTTCAAAACATGTTGGCTGGAATCCTATTAGCTATGCCCACTGACTCTCTGACTGATTGACTAATGTATTAGAGACAGGCAAAAAGCCAGGAAATAGTCTTGGCACCCTTCACTACTGTGACCATGGGCAAAGCTTCCCTTAGCTTTCTTCTTTGCTCCTTACAAAGGGCCATCTTCCATCCATGACTGTAGGAATAGAATCACAGGAAAGAGAAGGAAGCAAAGGAAGACGATTTCAGGGCCTACTCCAGCTGGATATTGGTTCTTCTTGCAGAGCCACCTTCTATCAACTGCTCTGTGGGAAAGATTTTGAAGGGGAGGCAAATAAAGACAACACCAGGCTCTTAAGCCTGTTCTCACTTGATTCCTTCATTTCCCAGTAGGGCAATTTTACAGCTGGAGGAGGTATTCCTAGGAGTTTCCATGTATTGATATTAAGGTTACTTTACTGTTCTGACAACATGTGCAAGGCATCTTGGAAGTATTTGTATCATCAAATACTATACATTATTAATTGTAATAAATCTTGCTAGGAATTCTAGTAAGTTCTCCTATCCTCTGAGGAGTTGATGACATCAAATACCATCAGACATTAAGAGCTTATATATAACTCCCGCTCTAGCCACTTCTTATCACATCCCTTGGCAGTAGCTTAACCTTTCCACAATACTTACCTTAGTGACATTACAGGACTTAAAACTGATGGCAGAGAAGATGTGAGACAAATCAAGTTATTACTTCCAAATAGATAAGACCTATTGATTCATATCAAAACATTAAGTGTTGATGAATTAGTTAGTGCATGGAAAGCGCCCCAGAGGGAGACCACAGCTGCGATACAAGGATCTGCAAGCGGGATCTGAAGGCCTTAGGAATGGACCTCAACAGATGGGAAACTTTGACATCTGAGTGTTCAGCCTGGAGGCAGGCGGTGCTTCATGGCCTCTCCCATTTTGAAGAGACACTTGTTCAGCAGGCCGAGGCAAAGAGGCAGTCCCGAAAGCAGCAAAATCAGGGAGCTGGACAGGGGACAGATTGTATTTGTCTTCAGTGTGGAAGGGATTGTCACTCTCGGATTGGCCTTCTCAGCCACACTAGACGCTGTTCCAAGTCCTCTATTCAGAGCACGTTACCATAGTATCTCAAGACTAAAGGATGGCTAATAAGTGTTGATTTAATGGGCCTATTATGCTTGGGATTAATAATTTAATTAAGGCCGTGGTCTCTAGTGATTAAATAATGTAACCATGCATATATTTCATCCCCCAAATGTACATATGCTGTATTTGGCAAAAGAATTTCAGCACATGTGCAATCACAGAAAATCTATGAATGCCACAATAAAACATACTATAACAAGAAGCATGTTATTTCCATGATGGGACCTATTATGAGAGAAGGCACCATCTTTTACTGGGTCTACTAGCCCACTATTACAACTTAAAATATTTTTCTTCTGTTATATGAAATAATGTATTCTCATATATATTTTGGTAAGTTGGCTGTTGCTATATCTCTAAAAAGCAGAGACATCACCTTGCCGACAAAAGTCTGCATAGTCAAAGCTATGGTTTTTCCAGTAGCGATGTATGGAAGTGAGAGCTGGACCATAAAGAAGGCTGACCGCTGGAGAATTGATGCTTTTGAATTGTGGTGCTGGAGGAGACTCTTGAGAGTCCCCTGGACTGCAAGGAGAACAAACCTATCCATTCTGAAGGAAATCAACCCTGAGTGCTCACTGGAAGGACAGATCTTGAAGCTGAGACTCCACTACTTTGGCCATCTCATGAGAAGAGAAGACTCCCTGGAAAAGACCCTGATGTTGGGAAAGTGTAAAGGCAAGAGGAGAAGGGGACGACAGAGGACAAGATGGTTGGACAGTGTCATCAAAGCTACCAACATGAATTTGACCAAACTCTGGGAGGCAGTGGAAGACAGGAGGGCCTGGCGTGCTCTGGTCCATGGGGTCACGAAGAGCCGGACATGACTTAACGACTAAACAACAACATATCTCCCAGAAATGGAGTCACAAAAAGACCATCATGTGGAATCTGTTAGCTTGAAGAACAACCATATGGGCACTGAATTCTTCCCAGTCACCACGGAAAAGAACATATACATGATTTTACTTTTAACACACAGTCTGTAAGATGCTATGCTTATATAAGAATGCCAGGAATATGGAAAACAAACAAGAGCTGGAGATCTTAGTTCAGGAGGGTAAATACGACTTGATAGTGATAATGGAAACTTGTTGGGATAAGTCCTGTGACTGGAATACAGCAATTGAAGGATATAAATGGTTCAAAAGGAATGGAAATAATAAAAAGGAAGGTGGAATCACTGTATATGTAAAAAATGCAATAAGATGAGCTTGGTTGTCCCATCAAGAGCATCTGGATTAATATAATTGAAGAAAAAACAAAAGGAACATGGTAGTCAGAAGCTACTACCAACCACCCAATCCAGGAAAAGATGCAGAAAACAAATTGCAAGAATTGCAAAGAGACACAGTATAGTAGTAATGGGAAATTTCAATTACCTTGATATCTGTTCGGATGTAAATTCTGACAAATGTGACCCTTCCGAGAAATTCCTAGCTTGTCTGGCTGATGGCATTAGGAAGAATGTTCAAATCTCCAGGCCCCAATGAACTGAAACCAAGAGTATTGAAGGAACTCGCTGAATAACCTTCTTAAAATCCTGGAAAATGGGTGACATGCCAGATGATTGGAGGAGGGTTACTGTTGTCCCTATCTTCAAAAAGGGCAAAAAGGAAGAACCGGGGAACTACAGGCCAGTCAGTCGGACATTAATCCCAGGGAAAATTTTGGAACAGATTATAAAATCGTCACTCTGCAAGCACATTGAAAACAGTACAATAATAACTAGAAGCCAACATGTCAAGCCATATGTCAAGAACAAATCCTGTCAGACTAATCTTATCTCACTTCTTGATTGGGTAACCTTTCTGGTAGATGGTGGGAATGCTGTAGACATAATATATCTTGATTTCAGCAAACCATTGGTCAAAGTGCTCCATTATATTCTGATTAGCAAACAAGCTAGGTGTGGATTGGATAAAATTGTCAGATGGATACAGTGTCGGTTATAGAAGTGTACTGAGAGTGCATATCAGTGGCTCTTTCTCAAACTGGGAGGAGAGAAAAAGTGGGATGCCGCAAGGCGCAGTCCTGGGCCTGGTACTCTTCAATGTTTTTATTAATGACTTGGATGAGGGTGTGAAGGGAATGCTTATCAAATTTGCAGATAATACAAAATTAGGCAGAATAGCTAAGACAGAAACAAAATTCAAAAATATCTTCATAGCACTGGGCTGAAAACAAGAGAATGAAATTTAACAGGTGTGAGTGCAAAGTTCTACACCTAGGGGGGAAAAAAACCAAATGTATAGTTACAAGATGTGAAATATTTGGCTCAGTAATAATACAAGCTGAATATGAGCCAAGAGTGTGATGTGGCTGTGAAAAAGGCCAATGCAATTTTAGGCTGCATTAATAGAAGTATAATCTCCAAATTACATAAAGTACTAGCTCCCTTCTATTTGGCACTGGTTAGGCCTCATCTTAAGTATTGTGTCCAGTTCTGGACACCACACTTTAAGAAGGATGCTGACAAACTGGAACAAGTCCAGAGGAGGGCAACAAGGATGATCAAGAGACTGGAAAGCAAGCCCTATGAAGAAAAGTTAAAAGAACCGGGCATGTTTAGCCTTGAGAAAAGAAGACTGAGGGGAGATATGATAGCACTTTTCAAATACTTGTAATAATGGGCTCAAGTTACAGGAACCAGGTTTCAGTTGAATATCATGAAAAAAATTCTAACTGAGCAGTACAACAATGGAACCAATTACTTCGGGAGGCAGTAAGCCAAAGCTGGAGTCATTCAAGAGAGAATTAGTCAAACATCTATCAGACATACTTTGATTTGGATCTCTGCATTGAGTAGGGAGTTGGCCTTTATGGTCTTATAGGCCCCTCCCAACTCCATTATTCTATGATCCTATTATTCATTTCTTACATATCTATCAAGCAAAACAGGATAGCAAAACAAATTATAAAAAATGTTGCCTTCAACCTGGTTGTATTCTTATTTGCTTTGTTGTAGGTGTTTACTATAGTCTCTGACAATTCTTATATTTCTGACATTATCTTTTATCTGAATGAAGATGAATTCTAAATTCTAGGGCGTTACAACTTACCTGGGAGCAAACAGTCCCACTGAACTCAACAGAACAGATTTCTAAATAAATAAGATAAATGGAAGTACATTATTAGTAAACCTGTCTGTCTTCGAAATTTATTTCCTTATATTTTGGTGGCTCCCAATCAATGAAAGCAACATGATGACCATAATTCAAAACATACATATAATGTTGACAAACAGTTAAACAAATAGCAATAATACAAGGGCGTCTGAGGAAAATATATAGGTATACATATTGCATTGTATTCGCAAAGCTCTTCTCCAGCACCAGGGAGAAGGGCCTAAATTAGAAATCTCTGAGGCTTCAGTAAGCCTAGTTCTGTCCAAGCTTCCCGTTCCTGTCCCACCAGTAGGTGGGAGCTTTCTTTCTGAACAGGAAGCTTGGACAGAGAGAGGCCCACTGAAGCCTGAGAGATTTCTAAGTTAGGCCCTTCTCCTAGGTGCATCACATTTAGGTGTCTGTAAGGTGTCTGCAAGATCTCCAGTGTGGTGTAGTGCATAGCCTCTTAACCTGTGGTCTGCAGACCCCCAGGGGCCACAATGTTGTCACAGGGGGTCCGCAAAGGCTTGAAGAATTGTTATGATCTTTTGCCGTTAAAACTGAAAGAAAGAAAAGGAAACATAGAACAATTTTAATTTATCTTGCTTGTTTGTGTAAAACATGGCTTTTCTAACTTAACTGCCTCCATTAAAAACAATTAAAAGTAAAAATCGGTTATAAAAATAGCTGTTTGATAGCAAATAACTGATATTTCTGCACACAGTGAGGACATGCAAGTGAATGATGCTGAGTGGCTGAGAGACAGCACGTGACCTTTCTTGCTACTGTGCAGTCGGAAGCTGCAGGAAGAGAGTCGGAGTCAGTCAGTGTGAGTGTCAATGGGTCTTTGGACAGACTTTATTGGTTTCTTCTTTGATTTCTGCTAATAAAACCATTTGGTTGTAGTCGGTTAAAGTAACTTTTCGATATTATCGCAATGAATTTTGTAACAATACATTTTGACTGAGCCTCAGTACAAACATCTATTGCATAAAAAATAAAAAAATCCGAAAGCTGATTTTGTAGCTTTCAGATGGTTTTAAGGCATACAAATCAGTGCATTGCCATTTGAAGTCCGTAAACAAAAATGCTTGCCGTTATTTGTTCCTTATCTCAGTGCTTAAGCAGCTGCTGTGCAATCTTATTGCTTTCAGATCCTTCAATTTGAGCTCTAGACTACAACATATTTCTAGATACCCTTTTACCATCTTAAAAATATAAACTGTATGGGGCACGTTGTGTGTGTGTGTGTTGTTTGTTTGTTTTGCTGTGGAAGTTACGAGATGATGAGATGTGAACTTTCGCTTTTATTATCTTTGGCCTGACATAGTGTAATCTTCTCTCTCATAAAGCTTCCAGCTGAAAGTATTGATAGTCACATGTTCTGCAAAGCAGCAGCAGGCATGCTGGACCAGGTCAGGGCAAATCAAAACATCGGACTTCATCTGGAGCTTCAAAAGCCTCTCATTTTATTCCTCTGTTTTAACACCTTTGAAAACAGTACAAAGCCTCAGCCCCCAAGAGCATTAGCCATTTGTAGGACTAAGGAAAGTGATTTGCTTGTATTCTATTCAGGCTGTATATTTAATTGCATATGCTTTCTCCAACAGCCCCCTGTCATGTGACCCATCATACAAATGGTTGTGCAACCAGTTTCACAAAGAGTGCAAGACCAGGCACACAAAAGGGAACTGGGAACATGTGGGATATGTCTGTGACTGCCCTAATGGGCACAAACCTCGGTTCGGAGGTTCATTCCGGTTCATATGTGCGGCACCACAGATGCTATGTGTTCTCCCCCCCCCCCCCGGCTGGATCCCCCACTCACCAGCATGCTCCTCTGCTCCTCCTCTTCAGCTGTTCAACCAGTCTCTGGCAGGAGCACAGGCTTCCCTGCCCGCCTCTTTGCCTGATCGCCCACTCAGACAAGGAGGCAGGACAAGCATACCTGTGGTCCTGCTGGGGACTGGTCAAACAGCCAAAGAGGAGAAGAGGAGTGCGCTCCAACTGGTGAGAGGGTCATTGGCCACAGAGGTGGGGGAAGGGAAGGTTTGTGCCCATCTCTAGTCATGTAACACAAGTGGAGACTGGAGACTCCTTTTTAACCACAGTTCCCCAAATTCTCCTGCCATTGGTCATGGCAAGTGGTGGATTTGTGGCATTCTAATGTAAAAAGGTAGATTTTCCAAGCTGTGGACTGGTAGCCAGTGGTCATGACAGGAACTGCATATATTCAATGGACTACCACTGTTTTTGAGGAAAGTCCACCCCTTTACACCACTGTCTTTTAATTTTACACAGTCTCAGTTTGGGCATTTTGGTGGTGACAGAAAGGGAGCTTGTATGTTGCCGTTCCTAACAAAGATGTTTGAAGAGTTTGTTCAGTCCACATTCCAAAGCAAATTGACCTGATCCAGACCTCCAAGACAAAAGTGTGGATCGTGATGCAGTATCTTTCATATTGTGCACATCCCTCACTTCTTACAATGTGGTTTTCAGGTTTTTTTAAAAATGGAACAAAATACAGAAACAGTTTTATAGAAATTAGTATCCTTGAATAAATTATATTTAGAAATGCATGCTGTGAGGAGAAATGCATTTTTGTGATAAGTTGTTATTTCAACTTATCTCTCATCCTTATAATTCGTAACTGAGTACATTAAAACTCACAATTTCAGTGAGCTAAACCACATATTATAAATGTTGCACCTGCTTTGCATGTCAAGTCCCAGAACGCCTCAGCCAGCATAAAATCAATCTCAAACAGTAAAATATACATAATTAAATGTGTATTTTCCTGCCGATCATTTTTTAAACTGCAGATTAATGCAGAAACAGGATGGAAAAGGTGTATGAATGGACACAAACTAAACTCTATCTGTCACAGGCAGTTCTCATTCAATGGATCCTAGGTCTTTCCTCTCAAATCAACATAGCTGCAAACCTTTTTTAAAAATTGCCCAATAGAGTCCATTAAACTCTTTGAGACGGACTTCTCAATAGACATGTCTTAGATTATACTGCCATTGCCAGTGGGTTAGTTGCAGCTGGGATAAGATTTCAGGTGAAGAAACAAGAAAAAGCGTAATGGTACCTTATAGATGAACGGGCTAGGAAATAGTTGGATTGATTCAACCCTACTTTCTAGTGGGATTCGGTACTGTACGAATTTTACCTTCTACTCTACTAAGAACAATGATGAGATGGGGGGGCTGAGTGCCATAGTTCTTTTCTAACAAGAGCTGCCAAGGCTGAAGCTTATCCAGAAGCCACACCTCCTCACTTTGCTTTTGTGTCCATATTGTTGAGTTCCCGGCCACAATGCTCTGAAGCATCCTTTTGAGTCACTTCTTATTTTGCATGAATGTGCCCAGGTTTCAAAAACACCTAGGAAGTAGCCTTGGCTAAAGTGTAACTATACAGATATGAGTAATTGTACAGGTTCAAGAATCCACACTGCACTTCCTAAGTGGTACAATTTTCAACTATCACACCATCCACTTTCCCACCTCTTTCCCCTTCACTTCACTTCTTCATTCCCTTTTATACATCATCTCAGGTCAGCTGCTGTGGCTGTTAGCTGTCAGGAAGAATTAATCCCCATTTTCTGTACCACAATGACAACTTTTGTGTTTCCTCATTGCACAGATATATAACATTCATGTCCCTGCAATGTATCACTTGGAGATTCTCTCTCTCTCTCTCTTTATTTATTTTTATTTTCTGAAATGACATTGTTGTTGTTGTTTAGTCGTTAAGTCGTGTCCGACTCTTCGTGACCCCATGGACCAGAGCACACCAGGCCCTCCTGTCTTCCACTGCCTCCCGGAGTTGGGTCAAATTCATGTTGGTAACTTCGGTGACACTGTCCAACCATCTCGTCCTCTGTCGTCCCCTTCTCCTCTTGCCCTCACACTTTCCCAACATCAGGGTCTTTTCCAGGGAGTCTTCTCTTCTCATGAGATGGCCAAAGTATTGGAGCCTCAACTTCAGGATCTGTCCTTCCAGTGAGCACTCAGGGTTGATTTCCTTCAAAATGGAGAGGTTTGTTCTCTTTGCAGTCCAGGGGACTCTCAAGAGTCTCCTCCAGCACCACAATACGAAAGCATCAATTCTTCAGCGGTCAGCCTTCTTTATGGTCCAGCTCTCACTTCCATACATCGCTACTGGAAAAACCATAGCTTTGACTATGCGGACCTTTGTCGGCAAGGTGATGTATCTGCTTTTTAAGATGCTGTCTAGGTTTGTCATCGCTTTCCTCCCAAGAAGCAGGAATCTTTTAATTTCGTGGCTGCTGTCACCATCTGCAGTGATCATGGAGCCCAAGAAAGTAAAATCTGTCACTGCCTCCATATCTTCCCCTTCTATTTGCCAGGAAGTGATGGGACCAGTGGCCATGATCTTAGTTTTTTTGATGTTGAGCTTCAGACCATTTTTTGCGCTCTCCTCTTTCACCCTCATTAAGAGGTTCTTTAATTCCTCCTCACTTTCTGCCATCAGAGTGGTATCATCTGCATATCTGAGGTTGTTGATATTTCTTCCGGCAATCTTAATTCTGGCTTGGGATTCATCCAGTCCAGCCTTTCGCATGATGTATTCTGCATATAAGTTAAATAATCAGGGAGACAATATACAGCCTTGTCGTACTCCTTTCCCAATTTTGAACCAATCAGTTGTTCTATATCCAGTTCTAACTGTTGCTTCCTGTCCCACATAGAGATTTCTCAGGAGGTAGATAAGGTGGTCAGGCACTCCCATTTCTTTAAGAACTTGCCATAGTTTGTTGTGGTCCACACAGTCAAAGGCTTTTGCGTAGTCAATGAAGCAGAAGTAGATGTTTTTCTGGAACTCTCTGGCTTTCTCCATAATCCAGCGCATGTTAGCAATTTGGTCTCTAGTTCCTCTGCCCCTTCGAAATCCAGCTTGTACTTCTGGGAGTTCTCGGTCCACATACTGCTGAAGCCTACCTTGTAGGATTTTAAGCATAACCTTGCTAGCGTGTGAAATGAGTGCAATTGTACGGTAGTTGGAGCATTCTTTGGCACTGCCCTTCTTTGGGATTGGGATGTAGACTGATCTTTTCCAATCCTCTGGCCACTGCTGAGATTTCAAAACTTGCTGGCATATTGAGTGTAGCACCTTAACAGCATCGTCTTTTAAGATTTCAAATAGTTCGACAGGAATGCCATCACCTCCACTGGCCTTGTTGTTAGAAATGACATAGAATTGAATTTATATAACAGCTTGCCAGTCTAAAGCAACATATTTCTTGTGACTAGTTTTGTCAATATCTGGGTCCCAGGGAGGCTTTGAAATCATTGGGGAGAAGGTCGGGAGAAGGGTTCCCCCCCATTGATTTCCAGAGGGAAGAAAGCAAACCAAGAAGCAAGTAAGCCAACCTCAGCAGTGCAGCACTTACCTGATACAGTGCAAAACATGACAAACATATTTTAAAAAATAGAAAAAATGTTTAGAGGAGAGACAACAGGTACTCACTTGAGGAGAATTATCTCAATATACAAGCATACTGTGTCCCATTGTGTTGGGATAGGTGATCACACGTCACAAATGAAGGAAAGAGATGCCAGTGCAGTCAGTGCAAAATAAACCACTTCCTGCCTGCTGAATAAAAAAGAAACAAATGTCCATGGAAAAAGACTGGGCTTCCCCATGCTTTTCTTTACATCATGTAGTTACCAGTAAATACTTTGATTTTAACTGTGCCAACTCCAACAGAAACCGCAAGGTAAACTGCAATGAAGTCATACTTTCAAATTAAACCTTAGATGGGAGACCAATAGCTGACAACAGAAGAAACATTAGCACTTGTCACAGCATAACGGCAACATTTTCCCTCACTTCTCACACTGGCAGCTAATTATCTGTAACATTTAGTCCAGGACCCGGGCTGGAACCAGGTAGCAGAGTTGTTTTGTTTTCCAGATGCAGGCAGGCGTCCTTGTGTCATTTAATCTGTGCTCTAGTTAAATTCTCCTAGCACATGTATTTGTAGTCTGCAAGCTGGGATGTCTGCTCTCCATCCACATAGACATCAAAAGTCTTAACGAAAGAAGTGTGCCTACTCCTGTCTTCCCCAGGATCATTTCAAAACAATATGAGATGGGATGTCAGTCAAGAGTTCTACCCTTCCTGCAAGCAGTAGCTAAATAAGCAGAACAGACATTAGGGTTCTAGGATTGTGGTGGTGTCATGCCACATATTTTGCAGTACTAGATATTAGAGGAGGAAAAAAACAGAGAGTAGCTGTCACCTCTTCTCAGAGGCAGCTAGGCACTCTCCGTAACTTTTAATCCTAACTTTTAATCAAGCAAAAGTGTTTATAGCCTGTAAACTAGGGTGTTTGTTTTCCATGCTGTTTAGACTCGTTGTTGTTGTTGTTTAGTCGTTTAGTCGTGTCCGACTCTTCGTGACCCCATGGACCAGAGCACGCCAGGCCCTCCTGTCTTCCACTGCCTCCCGAAGTTGGGTCAAATTCATGTTGGTTGCTTCGATGACAGTTGTTTGTTTGTTTGTCATGTTGGTTGTTTAGACTCAGGAGGCCTGTTTATCACTTTCAGCATGGTAGGAAAATATATGTTTGCTGTGTAGGTCCTGAGAAAAGAGGAAAATTTATATAAATATGCATATGAATATATTTTCCTCTTACCTTCAGGCACTGGAAACTTCCACAGCTCAACACCGGATTTTGAGTGGCACAGAATTGTTTAGAATCTAGCTTCCTTTGGGAAAACATAGTTGATAAGTTTTGTTCGTGTTGAAGGTGTGATTACTCTTTATACTGGCAATAGAAATGACAGATTTCATATCTCAGTTTTAGCATACAGATGTTCTGCTTACAGCTGGCATAATAAATAATAAACATGTTGAATGAGAAGGAGAGACACACATCTCCAAATGACTAAAGATCAGCTTTGATTTGGTGCTGGTCCGTGAAACTGTCCAACCAAGCCATATGGGCCCCCTCACACTGTTCTATACCCTGTTCAGCCAGTCTCTTTTAAGGTTAAATAAATATTCAAGATTGTTTGGAGGGGGGAACCATATCTTTTAAATTCCTAAGTAGCTGCACTAATTCCTGCTGTGGAATTGTATTTTCCAGACCTATTGTTCTCACAAAATGGCTTTGGTGTTTTGTACTGTTTTTGTATTTTATTTTATTTTTTACTGTGTGCTACCTGTTTTTATTGAAGCAGTTATGCCTGAGGTTTAACTTCTTATAAGAAAAAGCAGGATCAAGATTGCTTAAAAAAATAGAATTCAGTTCTAATCCTGTGTTACAATTTCTCAAATTAGTTTCAAGAATTGAGTGGCAAATACAGTAAACAAGTCTTGCCTTTATTTAAGAATAGATTAACAAGTATTTTGGAAAATGTGCATAATCAAGTCATCGTTAATTGAGGATTTGGCAACATGGTGCACCTGTTCTTGAAATCTGTATTTGGATTAGGTGTGGATTTTGCATGGAGAGATTATCACTTGAAAACAGTAAATGCCAGGTTTCTAAAGTATTGAGAAATAAACCTGCTGTTAATTGTTGAGACAAATCAAGTATGAACAGTGCACATTTGATCTGTCTGCTTCTTATTATCTGGGAGTAATCACAAAACTGTTTAGCATTTACTTAGTTCAGTCAGAAGTAAGAAACAGAATGGCGTAGTCTTTTTCATTTTTCATGGGGAAATACAAGCTTGTAGATATTTGATGGGCTGCAAGGATCCCTTGTCTTTTGCAATCAGTACAGTGCTGAATAAATTGCTACTAACACAATAGTTCACTTATATCTTACATATATCATGAAAAACGCAGATTTTCATGGGCACTGAATAGCATTGCCAGAAATCTGTCATCGTGATTCAGCAGGGGCCAGATGAAGAAGTGCCAGCTGGCCCTTGACCCCCTCGGAAAAGAGATTGCTATGCAAACAGCCCCAATCAGATTACTGGACAACACGATCAATACATTTTCTAATCAAAGAGAGAAGGAACCTTCAATCCCTGCACCTTCCCCAAGATGATTAATGTTATTCCAAATGATCCAACAGTGTTATGCCTTGTCCATACCATTTACTGATACAGCAGGAACAGGTGGGAAGTGCAGTCCTTTTCATGCTTACTCTGTGGGACTTGCTCCTAAGTGGACTTGCTGAACTCCATGGGATTAGTTTCTGAGCAGAGGACTGGGTGGTACATGTCCAAAAACAACCAGCAATTCTTTCAAACATATTATTTTGACAACTAAAAAAACAACTTCTGGTGTTCTATTTCCCAAAATAAATTTTAAAAATGCACAAAGGCAAGCAGCCAGTGCCAGCCGAAAGATACAAACATGAAACGTTTATTTCCAAAAATGGTGGATGGTAATGTCACCTTATCGCTGTTCTGGGTTTCACCCTTCTGCTAGGCTGTTGGAAAAGGACATTAGGCCATGGTCACTATTTTGTATGGTTTATAAAGCCGTAGAATTCATCAAGACATGGAGAACTATGATTACTACCTGAAATTGTAATGACAGAATACACAACTTGTTCTGGCTTTCAATGAATGCGTGAAACGTAATGCAGTCATTGGCTACCAGCAATAACAGTAACATCCATTTACAGAGGAAGTACTGTATATCTAACTTCCAGATGCTGGGAACTAACAATTTGAGACAGATATTGTCATCATGTCCTGCCACTGAACCTGCCCAAGGCATTGGCCGAGCCACTGCCAACAGATAGGAAGCTAAGCTAAATGGAGCATGGCTGAGACCTAGCATGTCACTTCTGCTCTTAACACAGATCCAAACGTACACAGAACTAAATGTTAAACTATAAATCTATGCAACAGAAGTATCCATACTCATTTAGTACCATTTCCTAAACACTTCTGCAGTTTTCTCCACAATGATATAATTCCTATGCCACAGTGCCACCCAGAGTCTAGGGAATCCCTCACAAGTGAATGGAACATCTACCTATTTTTCCTACACAATAGTGCCACACAGTGGCCAGTGAGTCATCTACTTCCAAAGAAACAGCCATTTTAATCTGTCTCAGCATGTTGGCTAAATTAGAGAAGAAAATTTAAAGAGAGAAAGACAGAAAAGGCACTAAAAGGTTAGAATATTGTTGACCTATTCTGACACCTGTTGATGTGCCATGGATTTCTAGATACAATTGCTCCATACATGGGAAATAATAATAAATCAGAAAGAACAAACTTTGATAATTCTGTGGTGATAAAAAGTTATCATTTTGCAGGATGTTTAATATATCTCTTTATCTCCCTGAGAAATGCTTGTATAAAGTCATTCAACAGTGGTCGTTTTCAAAGAGGTAGCTATGTTACTGTAGCTATGGGTAACAACAAGAAAGAGAAAGAGAGAGAAGGCAAAGCCTTGTGGTATTTTTGAGACTAACAAATTTATCTCAGTGTGAACTTTTGTGGAGTACAATCCACTTCTGCAGACACATGGACCAGTATCTTTACAGAAGTATTTAAATAAGTGTAGCACGATGAATGTGGCAGCTGCTGTGGCAATCAAATGATCAAGAACACAAGCAGCACCCAGTCGGATCACTAGAGGAGCTGCTGCAACGGGAGCCCTATGCATAGTAAATACTGAAGAGGACACTGGCCATGACATGCAGGATTTATAGCACAAATTTATATATACAGTGTACACGGTTGTGAGAGATGACGCTGAGTGAAATGGAATACAAAAAATAACAACTGTATTATTAATACTGCTAATGAAGTGGAATACAGAAACCAAAGCATCCTCCAGCTTATTGGAAATATCTAATATATCCTGTAGCTGGCTGTTCTTGACAAATGACGGAATCCTTCTCCATGTGGTTCTTTTGAAATGGTTTCTTTGATATTTAGAGGTAGGACTTTCAAAGCCTGATGTAGTATTCGAGCCCCTCTAGAAATGGCAATGATGTATCCAGAAATGATCCTTGAGAAGTGGACGGTGACCCATGAAAGTTAATGCAAATAAAGAAAAACATCTGAACAAAACAGTCTACTACTCTGAACTACTCTTCTTGCTAATGTTAGGTGCCATCAAGTCCTCTCTAACTGATGGTGACCCCATGAATGAGCGATCTCCAAAATAACCTGTCTTCAACAGCCCTGCTCAGCCCTTGCAGACTCAAGTCTGTGGCTTCCTTTAGGGAGTCAATCCGACTCATACTTGATCTCTTTCTTTTCCTGTTGCTTTCTACCTTTCCCAGCATTATTGTATTTTCCAGAAAATCCTGTCTTCTTGTGATGTGTCCAAAGCAGGATAGCCTTAGTTTCAACATTTTTGTCTCCAGAGATAGTTCAGGCTTGATTTGATCTAGGACCCATTTCTGTGCTTTTTGGGCAATCCAGGTTACCTGCAAAGGTCTCCTCTTGTACTACATTTCAAACAAATCAATTTTTCCCCCGTGAGCTTTCTTTATTATCAGCTTTCACACCCATACATGGTGATTGGAAAAGTATGGATGATCTTGGTCTTGGTCTCCAGTGACATCTCCTTACACTTTAAGATGTTTTCCATTTCCTTCACTGCTGCCCTTTCCAAGTCTAAGTCTTCTTCTGATTTCTTGGCTGCACTCTCCATTTGGACTGATGGTTGATCCAAGGTGTACAAAATTTCTAACTATTTCAATTGCTTCATTGTCAACATTGAAGTTGTGTAATTTTTCTGTAGTCATGATTTTGGTCTTCATGTCCAACTGCAGTCTTGCTTTTGCACTTTCTTCTTTCACATTCACTAAAAGTAGTTTTGAGTCATTGCTGCTTTCTGGCAGTAAGATGATGTTACCTGCATATCTTAAATTATTAATTTTTCCCCACCAATTTTTACTTGTCTTTCATCTGAATCTAGTCTGGCTTTCTGTATGATATGTTCTGTGCATGGATTGAACATATTACGGGATAAAATGCATCCTTGTCTTGCACATTTGTATATAGGAAATCATTCTGTCTGTCCATATTCTGCCCTAACAGTAGCTTCTTACCTGTAATACAAGTTATGCATCAGGACAATCAAGTGCTGAGGCACACCCATTTCTTTCAGAACAATCCATAGTTTGTCATGATCTACACAGTCAAAGGCTTCACTGTAGTCGACTGATGTTCTGAAACTCTGGTGCATTCCAGTAGACAGTGGATATTTCCAATATGATCTTGAGTGCCTCTTCCTTTTCAAAATCCAGCTTATTAAGCCACTTCATAATACTGGAAATTCAAAATAGAAGGTGCCAGACCAAATAGGGTTGCTTAAGCTCCAATAGCCCATTTGGATGCAAGGATCCCACCAAATGGCATACAACACCTCTACCCGATTCCAAGTGATTTAGCCTGCACCAGCCAAAAGGAGTAGCGCAGACAAGCCCTGGCCTCTAAACTTTTTGGCTCTCCATAGTTACCATCTGAGGCTCCAATACTTTGGCCATCTCATGAGAAGAGAAGACTCCCTGGAAAAGACCCTGATGTTGGGAAAGTGTGAAGGCAAGAGGAGAAGAGGACGACAGAGGATGAGATGGTTGGACAGTGTCATCGAAGCAACCAACATGAATTTGACCAAACTCCGGGAGGCAGTGGAAGACAGGAGGGCCTGGCGTGCTCTGGTCCATGGGGTCACGAAGAGTCGGACACGACTAAACGACTAAACAACAACAAGTTACCATCCACATTCTGAACAAGAGCTCTGACTACAACTCCCTTCTAAACTTTTCTTCCAAACGTGCAAAACTTTACTAACCCAGCACGCCTCCTCGGGACAACAGGAACACAGACAACAGCGGGCGCCTGGAATACCAAGGTGACAACTTTTATAGCTGCTCCACTACAAAAGAGAGGGTGAGCACTAATCGAAAGGAGAGCGGGGTAAAAGTAATCTACCCAGGGCACCTTTTTAAAGAGAGGACTTCCGGTGAACACTTGAATGCACCTTATGCGAGGAAAGTCTGTAATGCAACCATAGGAATCCCTGTTTCCCGTGATAACTTGGCATTAAATCGTAATTACATTTTTGTGGTTGAGAGAAACCGAGTCACCGATTCCAGCTTCGAAGGTCTCGAAGGAAAGAGGCGGCTGCCTCGATTCTTGGTTGTCATTCACTCAATGAACAGCAACAGGCGGAATTTTATTATTTCCACGGCATTTTTTTCCAAGGGAGATCAGAAAGAGCTCTTACATCTCAGCGTATCTTGCTGTGTGCCAATATATATATATATTTCCACGTGAAAGAACATTTAACTTCAAGTTCCTATCGGCTGCCCATTTACCTCCAGCTAAACCCACTGGGACCTGCTCCCGAGGCGCGACGTACCCGCTGATCTATTTTAAAAGCGCAACCCTGTGAATGTTTCCTCGGCACATGGCACTGAGCTTAGCCCGCCTAAGGCCTGCCATTTGCTATTTGCAAACTACGCTGTGCCTCCCTTTTCTTTAAGCCGGCAGCCTGAGGAAGAATTGAAGGGAACTCAAACAGTCTCTAATATTATATTGAAGTTTATTGGTTGGTCCTCCGAACTTTGTATCATAGAGAATCAGGTAGAGCGTCACCCGGAAGGAGAGGCTGTGCGAGCGAGGGCGGCGCACGCGCGTTCTTTCGCTTGCCTTAGGGGGGAAGGAAAAACGTGTGTTTTGGGGTCCCGAGGAGAGGCTAGTAGTCCTTTGGTTGTCCCGTTGAGCACCGTCGGGGTTGCGAGGAGAGGCGATGGCGGAGGTCCTGAACCTCAACAATGAGGTGAGTTTGCCTCTGCGTCCCCTGCCTTCTCTGAGTAGCAGCCTCGCATCGTAGGATAGGTGAGGCTGCGCATGAGGCGTGAGCGGAGGCGGAGGGGCTGTCTGGGCTGTTTGTGGGACCTTAACGTCCGGTGGGGAAGGCCTTGCATGTGAGGAGGGGAGCTTAGTTCACTATGGCTTTGGATACGAAGGATTCCAGGTCCAGTCCTTGTGGTCTCCAGGCAGAGTTGGGAAAGACCTTTCTCGATCCCCGCCCACATATGAGAAATCCTGTCACTCCATGCAGAGACCATAAGTCTTCAGCAAGTAGCTTAGAGCCCATCCTGTCCCACCCTGGCCTTCAGTGGGTTCATAGTGTAACAGAAGCAGGATCACCACATACAAAAACAAGAACTGGCTCTCCCAGATGCATGGTCCCGTATCTGAAAAATTGGTGAACCAAACTAGGTGGACCAGTGGTCTGACTCTGGGTGAATTTGTTTTCTGTACAACTGTTTCTTATATAACAATTTCCAGAGAGGCAAGTGTGTAAGTCTTGCAGCAGAAACAAGGAAGAATTTTGTGGCAGCCAGAAGCTATAATGAATATATTACATCAAGATTTTATGATTTGGAGCCTGATGAAGTTGACTCTACTCCATAAAAATTTATGTGAAAATACATTTGGTTAGTTATGTGCCATCAAGTCAGACCTGACTTACAGTGACCCAAATAGGGCTTTCAAGGTAAGTGAGATATTTAGAAGTGGATTTTCTAGTTCTCCTCACCCAGTGAGTTTCCATGGCAAAGTGGAAATTTGTACCCTAGTCTCCAGAGTCCTAGTCCATCATCACTAACCACAATACCATGCTGGGTACCCCATAATACATTACTTAGGGCTAAATTTCATTATTAGTCCCCGTGCAAGTAAACCCATAAAATCAGTTGTGATTGCAAGTCAACACTATTATGCAGTTCTTAAATGAATCCCATTGTCCCACTCTCACTGGGACTAGCCACTGGATTTAATTATTAATCTATAAAGTGCTGCAAAACTCTTTGTTATTGTGTGCAACTCTAGTAATGATATAGTTTTATGCATTTAGATATTTTTAAATGGCCAGTATTCTGTTCTGTAGCTCATTGGAAAAGTAGAAGGCATCAGGAAAAGAGAAAGATCAAATATGATGTGGATTTGCTCAATTAAAGAAAGTCACAGCCTTGAGTTTGCATAGTCTGAACATAAGTTTTTGAAGTCACTAATGCATAATGTATAGCATGCTCTATGTGGGGCTGCCTCCGGAATGTGTTTCGAAACTTCAGTGGGCCCAAAATGCTGCAGCCAGATTGCTGACTAGGGCTGGTTACAGGGATCACATTACCCCTCTGTTACAACAGTTCCACTAGCTGCCCAATCCATTTCTGGGCAAAATTGTCCAAGCTATCTCCAAAACTATCTCCTTCTACGAACCTACCGAGGTGCCAAGATCATCAGAGGAGGCCTTTCTCAGGTCCACCACCCTCACAGGTGCATTTGTTGGGGACACGGGAGAAGGCCTTTTCTGTCACTGCTCCTAGACTCTGAAACTCCCTCCCACAGGAAGCTAGGCAGACCCCATATTTGCTGTCCTTCTGTGAACAACTGAAGACCTTCCTCTTCAGACAGGCTTTTCCTGAGTGACTGGCAATTTAGGAGACTGTTAACAGGATGGTTTGTATTTTGCAGCTTCTAAATCTGTTTTTTGTAATGCTTTTACTTAACATTTTTAATATAAAGTTATTAATTCTTCCTTAATATTTGAATAATTTCCTGTTTTTAGCTTTTAATATCATGTTTTAAATTATGTAAGCCACCTTGGGTGCTTTTTTAGAAGAAAGGTGAAAATAGATAGATAGATTGATTGATTGATTGATTAGATAGGGTCACCATAAGTTGGAAGTACCTTGACATAATGCCAGCATCCTTTCAGTAGTTCTGCTGGTGCACTGGGAGTGCTGTCACTGATAGATTGTTGTTAATTTAAGGTGCACGTCACTTTGTCTCATTGCATGCAAATCATGTGCAAACCATAATCAAAATGGGAATACTTTTAATTTGTGCCACTGCCAGTGACTTCACTCCTTCTGTGCCAGTGGAGCTATGGAAGAGGATACTGGACAATAAATTTCTTTTTAATGTATATATATAATGTACAGTATATGTGTTTGAATTTGTGTTCCTGCAAGCTGATCTTATGCATGTATACTGGAGTTAAACCTTACTTTCTTCAGTGGGGGTGTATTCTGTGAGACTCCAGACCTTGTCTTTTTGTGATAGGCTTACATGGACTTTTCATGCTGCTTACAACCTTTAATTGGTGGGGGTCAGCAAATGCAACTCTTCACAGCATGAAAAGTCTGTGTTGGCAAAAAGGAAAACATTGAGAAAAGACATCACCAGAACGTACCAAAGCTGTGAAATTTGTGTGTTCATGGTGGAGACAGTGTTTTCAGAAATGCATTGAAGGTTGTTGAATGACAAATGCAGGCACTTGGAGAAATATTTTTTTCTTTGGTTTTGCTGTTGGTTTTCAGTGCCTGCCTTCTTTCTTTCTGATGTGTGACTGGAAGCATTTCCAGTAGTTCCCTGTTTTCTGGACCTTGAGGAGCACTGTATAAGGAGGCCAGAAGGGAGGATTTAGAACACATGTGGCAAACTCAAGGCCCACAGGCCGAATCCAGCCCACTGGGACGTTTCATGTGGCCCTTGCAGTGTTGCAGGGACAGGAGCCCGGAGGGCCACCCTGCTACTGTGCAGTATACAGTATACATTTCTCTCCTCAGCGCTGTGCGTGCTGGGTTTGCTTACCCGCATGCCACTGCCAGCATTAGCAGATAGGTGTCTTGAGTGCTGATGGTGGCCATTTTGGTGTAGCCTGCGATCCTGAAGCCGGTTCATCAGCATTAGAGACCTGGGAACTGTGAGTAAGCCTCTGCTTCTGGTCCAAAACACACATACTTGCTGCCACCCCCCCCCACCACCACCACTATAGCTAGATTAGAATTTAATGCTTACGCAGGGTATACACTGTTTGGTCCAGTCCGTGTGCAGACCGGCCAGCACAGGAGCACCTAGCATTTGCTTCTGTTCAGCCCTGAAGGCCGGCCGCTCTCCAGCTGGCAAGTGGGTAGTCTATGGCAGACTCCCCAGTGACTGGCCGCACACAGCCACAAGTCACATGCGGTTGTGTGTGGATGGCAAATGAGCCCGCACCCTGGCCAGAAAGTGTGTATGGGGCCGTGCTTTACGGCACCACTGTAGCCTTCAGCCTGATAAAAGGGACAACCCCAAAAGTGTTTGTACCTATACCTTGCACTTTGGAATAAAAAAGGGGTTAACACCCCAACTTGAAGCAGCAGATTGACTTCCGTGTTCACCTTTTTTTTGTTCACAGCAATTCTTTGTTTTGCCATAGTTCTCCCTGTCTCAACTGGGACCAAACAGTTAAACAAAGTTAATATAATAAACAGTGCTTGGTAATATTTGATGATTTAAAAAAATCTGTTACTAAAATTCACTTTTCAATCAATTGTACAATAGTTGTACACTTGAATATCTGCTTGCCATTATTTCTAGACTTTGATCATAGACTTTTACTTTCAGAGCTAGTTATTACTTACACTATTACTAAAACCAGTAATAATCAAATGAGGATGATTATATTTAATATGATAAAGAGTAGATACATTTATATAGTCTTACAGATACAACCAGCCCTTTGAGGGCAATCAAAATACCAATGTCGCCCAAGATGAAATTTAGTTTGACACCTCTGCTTTAGAATATTATTTATTATTATTTTATTATTACAGTATTTATATATCACTAGATATGAAATATCTAGTCTAGATATGAAATATCTAATCGTATATAATATTCCCACAATATTCTTGGTTTGGTGTAGTGGATAGATTGATGGACTCTGGAGAAAGGGGTTCGAATCAGGTAGAGAAGTTTTCAGAAAATGAGGAAGTCAAGATCTTGGGATTTCCAGATCCAAACGGATGGACACCTTGAACATAACATACCAGACATAGTAGTAATAGGACGAAGAAATGTCTGGATCATTGACATTGCAATTCCAGGGGATGCCAGAGTTGAAAATTAAAAATTGGAAAAACTAACGAAGTATGGAGACCTGACAATCGAAACATCTCACCTCTGGAAGAAACACACTTCAGTGGTCCCAGTAGTCATTGGGGCTTTGGGAACGATATCAATATAACCATGGCTTCCTTGGAAATGACCCAGCAAGTCAACGGTTCTACCCACGTGGGTGGCCATATGCTGGATCTGGTCTTTGCTGCCGAGCAGAGAGAGTGTGCTCCGATGGTGGCCGACTTGGTATTGGCCCCCTCGTCATGGTCGGATCACCACCTAATTAAATGCAGCCTCTCAGTGGCACTTCCCTCCCACAGGGAGCTTGGACCCATTAAGATGGTCTGCCCCCACAGGTTACTGGATCCTGATGGATCCCAAGATACCATGCGGGGGATTCCGGCTGACTTGGTTGGCACTCCTGTCAATGCTCTGGTGGATGGCTGCTATACCGCCGCCACCAGGGCAGTTGACATGATCGCGCCTAAATGCCCTCTCCGCCGCCGAGCTCAACCAGCCCCCTGGTTTAACCAGCAGCTGAGAGCCACGAAGCGTAATCGGAGAAGGCTAGAGAGCATTTGGAGAAGGGCCCTGATGGAAATTAATCTAAAAACTGCCAGGATTGTGTCTAGAAGAACATTCTTCGCTGACCGGATAAGCGAAGCTCACAACCAGCAGGCGGAACTTTTCTGTATAGTACGTGATCTATCCAGAGTTGACAACAGTGATAGGCCTCCCTCTAGTATTTCCTGTGACCAATTTGCGGCATTTAAAAAATCTAAAGTGGAGGCTATCAGACCTTGATCCCTTTTTACAGACAGTAGATCGAGCTGAGATGTCCAGTGTATCGTATTGCCTGGTGAGGTTAACTTGCTTTCAACCTGTGACGTCCAATGAGGTGGACAGGGTGCTTGCGTGCTGTTGTGCCACCACTTCCTCTTTAGACCCTTGTCCGGCCTGGCTCATCAAAGCAGCCAAGCCGGTACAACAGAATGGGCCACTGCAATAATTAATGGGTCTCTCCAGGAGGGCATGATTCCCCCTGCCCTCAAGGAGACACTCATTAGGCCCATTCGAAACCTAATTTGGCGGTGGACGAAATTGGGAATTATAGGCCCGTTGCCAATGTTTCTTTCTTGAGCAAAGTGGTTGAGAGGGTGGTGGCCAATCAGCTCCAGGCCCTCCTGGAGGAAACTGATGCCCTTGATCCGTTCTAGTCGGGCTTCAGGCCGTGGCATGGTACAGAAACAGCATTGGTCGCCCTGCAGGATGACCTCTTGAGGGAGGCCGATAGGGGCAATATGTCCTTGTTGGTCCTCCTTGATATCTCAGTGGCCTTGGACACCATTGACCATGGTATCCTCCTGGAGCGGTTCTCCAAGTTGGGAATTGGTGGCCTCACTTTGGTGTGGCTCCGTTCCTTCTTGGAGGACCGTCCCCAGAGAGTGCAGCTTGGCGAGATGACTTCTACTCCGTGGATCCTCAATTGTGGGGTTCCACAGTGGTCGATCATCTCGCCAGTGCTATTTAATATCTATATGAGGCTGCTGGGTGAGGTCATCCGGAGTTATGGGGCCCGGTGTCATCAGTACGCTGATGACACCCAGCTCTGCCTCTCCTTTTTTCCAACTGCAGTGGATGCTGTTCCAACTCTTGAACGCTGCTTGGGGATCATTCTGGAGTGGATGAGGGCAAAAACATTCAAAGCCCTAAATGGTTTAGGACCTCAGTACCTATCAGAATGCCTGCTCCCAGCCAGATCTGTCCGTAATACCCGTTCTTCACAGGCAGGGCGGTTGAGGACCTTGACCCCAAAGGAGGCCCGGAGTGAAAGAACAAGAAACTGGGCCTTATCAGCGGTCACCCCCCGCCTATGGAACAACCTGCCCATTGAGATCCGCCTGGCACCCTTGCTGGATGGGTTTAAACGAGCATTGAAGACTTGGCTCTTCTGTCAGGCTTTCCCGGAGCATTAAGATCTCGGCCTCCCTTTTACCATCCTTTTTGTCATCCTCTCCATCACCCTTTTTACCACCTTTATTGCCGTCTGTTTTAATTTACCCTAATTGACTTGTATTAATTTATTTATTTTTATCGTGTTTTAATATTGTTGTTTATACTGTTGTTAGCTGCCCAGAGTGGCCTGGTTGCCAGATGGTGCGGGGTACAAATTCAATAAATGAATAATAATAAATAAATAAATATCAAGAAATTTCACACAGTACTATAAGCGGTTGTAGATCTCAGAAATAACACCTTCAGAGCTACAAAAAACCAGCAATATTAGGAACAACATACATACTGCACTGATATTTAAGCTTGCATCTGTTATATAATACCAATCAATGTTTTTATAATTTTGATCATGCCTGGTGTTTTTGAATAACAATAATAGTATGCTCTTAAGTCAGTTCTGACTTATGGCAATCCTTTTCAGCGTTTTCTAGATAAAGAAGACTCAGAAGCTCTGTACCATTCCATTTTTTGGGGGGATATCCTGGGACTGTGCAGGTTGCAGCCTCTGGCTCCACAGCTAGATACCTAACTCACTTAGCTATCCAGCCAGCTAGTACATACCAAATTGTCAAATATAAGAAAATTATCAAATACCAGAAACTAATTTTGTGTGGAAATCATACTTGAAAATCTTGCTAGGTGGCAGCACAAAATAAGTAATAGGCTTCTTCGATCCCTTACTTGTGCAGGATGATTTGTAAATATGAGAGGTGGTCCCAACAGAATTATAAAATATGTTTATCTTAGGACATTGGCTCCTCGTGTGGAGGTATTTTAGCTGCATTGGATATATGGGGTTACTTGAGGTGAAACTTGAAAAAGTTAATTCTGCTTTGTGGAGCGTAGAAAAGCCTTCAACCTATTTCATAATAAGTTTACAGTATGCATGTAATAGCTTTCTTTATCCTGTAATTCCATTTGTTCTATATAATTCTAATGATCCAAACTAAATTGTTAAGCTAGACATGAGTCAAAGGTTTGGTTTCTGGCAGAAAAGATGTAACCTGGGAAGGTTTCAAACTGATATGACAAAATGTTGAAAGATCAGAGGTAAGATCACCTTCCAGGTTTTCGCAAATGCCAAGGTACATTTTGAAGGTAGCATTGATTTCAGAGTGATATAATGCAGGCAATAATTGAGACAAACCATATTACTTCTTTGGTTTTGCATCTGCCTTGTTCAGAAGAATTAGGTTGACAATTCCCATTAAACATTTGTAATCTGTATTTGGATTCTGTGTTTGTTTGTTTTTGTTATTTCACCATAAAGAAAAGTTTATTAATTTTTTCCTACTGATGTAGCTTTCCCTTTTTTTCCAACTGTGAGGACCCGAATGTAGAGATAGTGTCACACACTGCATATCATTTGTTGGATCAGAAATTACATGTCTAAATCAGATTCCGATGATATTGCGTGTTTTCTGAGTCCACTTCCTCTGTTCCCAAAAACTATTTAAACTCTGGTGTCTTTTCAGAGTGTATAAATCTTAAACTTGGCAGGAAAAGATCAGGAAACAAGAATTTATCCCAAGAAGCAAATGTCCTCCACGCTTGCATTTCCAAAGGTTGATCAGGGCTCCTATTGTCCCTTTGAACTGTTTGGAACATTTGAGAGCAGGAATAATCAATTTAACAGTCCTCTCGTGTTAGACTGCACTACCATCATCTCTAGCCTGCATAGTTGGTGGTGAAGGGTGATGGGACTTGGAGTGCCAATGCCCACCCTTGACATAAAGCATCCTATATGTGTGATCTGCACTTGGAGAAGACAAGCCTAATTGTTTTCATTGAGGCAGTCGTGTAGTCTGCTTCAGGACGTATAGAACAACTCCCCTGCAAAGGTTTAGCACCTTTAAGACTAATGGATTAGTATCATTGGTAAGATGAATAGTTGTCAACTTCCAAATGCATGAAATGCAGGCCATATATGTATATATACAGCATATATATTTATAGGATGGGATAGAGTGAAATGGGATACAGAAAATAATGGTTTTGTTATTGATACTGATGTTAATTGTTATATACCAATGTTAATGTTCACCTTGTTGATTATGTAAATATTTTGATGATAAACAAACTAATTACTTAACACTGTATGCTTGTGGATTGACCTGTAATCCTATTCAGCTTCTGCATTTTAAATAGAACTGTACAGATATGTGTTTTCAAACTACAACTCCTATAATTCCCCAGGCAATGAGGCCATGGGCTATGCAGCAACCAGTCATTCTGGGGAATTCTGGGAGTCCGATTGTAGTCCAGCATTACAGATTTTCACTCATATCTTAAGGTCGGATATGGAAGTTAGTATTATTAGTAGTATTAGTATTATTTCCATTTATATTCTGCTTTTCCTCCATTAAGCGCAAGGCTGTACACATGGCTGTCCTCCCCCTGCTTTATCTTCAGTATAACTCTCTGAGGTAGGTCAAGCTGGGCCACAATGATTGGCTCAAGTACACCCACTGAGTTTCATGGGCAAGTGGGGATTTGAACCCAGGCGTCTTGAATCACAGTCTAATGCTACCCAATACACCACACTAACTCTGCTGTTTTTATTATGGATTCTACAGTTTTGTAACCATATGTATGTAACAAATATTGCTTCTTTCTTCCTTTTTCTTTCTTTCTCTCTCTCTCTCTCTCTGCTTGATGCAAAAAAAATTCTCATTTTTATCCTCTGTTTTGTTTTTAAAGTTTTCCTCTGTACTGTGGTTTCTCTATCGCCCAAAGAATAAAAGTGCAAAAAGTACTGGTATGGTTTTGCAAGAACTGGTATTAGAGATGAGTATGAACTGCCAAAATGGTGGTTTGTGGTTCGTCAAGGTTGATGAATCACGAATTTTCACTGGGTTTTCCAATGAACCATAAATCGGTTCATCAGGTCTTTTTTTTTTAGATAACTCGTAGCTATCTATATATATATAAAAAAGCTGAGCCCCCGCACCTCCAAAGCCTGCCCCACCCCCTTCCACTGCCCCTGTCACCTCCCTACCTTGTCCACATCTGCTGCCACCACCTGCGCCACTGCAGCCTCCACCACGGCCTCTGGTGCGGCCTCCACTGCCACCGCCACCCTTGTAAACAGCGACTGGCTTCCCTCCTATCTGCCTATGGCCCGCCAGTCATCTCCCATAGGCAGATAGAAGCCGGCTGCTGTTTGCATAGATGGCAGAGGTGGTGGTGGTGGAGGTGTGGGTGGCAGCAGCAGAGGTCACTGTGGTGGCGGAGGTGGACGAGGAGAAGGTAAAGAGTCAATGGGGCAGTGAGAAAGGGGTGGGGGAAGGGTGCGGGGGCAATGAGGTTCATAAATCTCCCCAAAATTTGTTGCTTTGGGAAAGTTTGGGTTCTCCAGTTTGGATGAACCTGTCCTGATCCGAAGCAACAAACTGGCAATTTTTCACAAATTTCCTGATTCGTTTTGGGCTTCCTGCCCATCTCTAACTAGTATCCATAATGTCATTCATTTTTACTCAACTACCAGCCCTTATTGCACATACATAGTCATGTGATTCCTCCATATACAAAAACTTCTTTACATTATTGGTTCTACCAGAAATCTGTAGCACTGCTGCCTCCTCCTCTGTCAGAAATAATTTTTGAAACAACCTGAGAAGTTGTAGTACCATGGAATGTTAGCAACACAGTCATCTCAGTTGACTAGGACTCTCACAGGCAATTGCTATGGATCACAAGTCCAACTTGTGATTTGCACATTTTATCTGGAGAGGGATAACTGATGAAAGAGTGTCTATATTCTACATGTTTTAGATGGGAAGTGGAGCAGAATTATTCATATTCAACAGTAAAATGTTACTTTGGTTATAGCCTTTTCCCATCTGAAATTGCATGTTACTTGGAAAGTGATTTGCATTCTCGAGCAATAGCTGAGCCCCAACTGTGGAACTAATAATCTTAGAACTGCAGAGCTGGAAGGGACCCTATGGATAATTGAGTCCAGCAACTGACAATGAATACTTTGCACCTCATGCCCATGCAGGAAAAGCAGAAGAATCAGCAAAGCCAGGTCCTTGGCCAAAGTACCAGGTGAAGAAAATTCAGCTGGCACTTTGATCAGAGACCCTGGATTACCAGGGCAATTTCTTTTATATCAGGGCATGTGTCTTCCAGATATCTGCTTCATACAGTTTTTTCAGTGTCTGCTGGTGAGAACTGACAGGTGTTGTTGTTTGATCCAAGGACGTGCATTGTGAAATATTAAGCAGTGGACCACTGTTGGGTATGGGAACTTCCTAGATGTTTGTGACTGTAGCCGTTTTGCTCCTTTTTAAATTAAGTGCAGTTTGTTTTAGTAAGAATACGTCTCTGTGATGAATTGAGGAGTTCTGCTTAAAAATCTCTAAAGAATCTCTGACATTCTTTCACAGACCAAGTCAGTGTTCTAAATAACCATTTCCTATAAAGCTTACGAAATTTCCAAGCTCAAGCTCTCTGTGATAGAATTCAGAAGAGCAGCATTTTTCCTAGGATTGCTTCCAGCAGCTATTATTCAAATGCAAGTTGCCACATCATCAGTTGCAGAACATAAAAGGCTAATAGTGATCAATATTACAGGCACTTTTGCTTGCAGCAGATTGTGAAGAAATTAAAAATGTAAAAGCAGTTTTGTTTGTCCTAAGCTGAGCAGTATTAAATGGCAATATGTGCAAAAGAGATTCCCCTTCTTGTCACGGTGGTTTATATAAAGTGTATGTGGCTGGGCCACGTAGACTAGTTTGAAGTTGCCAAAAATAAAGCATGTGGCTGGTTACTTGGCTGGTATATGATAAAAAATATGCAAGCTCAGCCATGGGAAACTTGCTGTAGACTATACTTAAGGAAGATGTAGGGCAGCAATGATGAAGATAATAGTTATGCTTCCTTAGCATACTTGCAGGTGTCTTGAAGCTTACATTTAAATTTACCCATAACTGTTTTTTTTGATGCTCTCAGTGCAGAAGTCATCCTGGTCTTTTTAGCTGCAGGATTGGGGGAGGAACTTTTATTTCTGAAAATCACTGCTGTCAGTAAAGTCATCCCAATGGCAGAGATTTTCAGAAATCAAAGACTCTCTGCACATGCACACACCCCTCCTGAGACCTCTAATTCATTCTCCACAATAAAAGGGATTCCATGGGAGCTGCAGAACCTTCAGGGGGGTTAGAAACTTTTTATTTTTAAAAAAATCACTGCTGTTGATGACATCAGCCTTTTGCAACATAACTTACGGAACAGGATTTCAGCCAGTGTTATTTTTAAATTGGGATGAGTAGGCATTGTGTTTCACCTAAATGAGATCAGGCAATCATACCGGGTTTCACTGAGACTTTGATATGAAAAATTTGGAAGTTCAAATTGGCATTGTTCTGGTGTACGAGTACTGGAGGATTCCATTTGATGTGGGAAGGGGAGGTATGGTTTTCCCCACTTCTCTCTGTCAATCATGTTTTTGGATCTGTGACCCATACTGCATGTCAGCCAGCCTTGCAATAGGTTTCAGTTGTTTCTTTGATTATTCTGTTCTCCAGCTTTGCTGACAGTGGGTTGTTGTTTTTTCTGATCTCCAGCAATTTTTTGTTGGGAACAATCAACAAATAAACATGTATAACCTAGCCATAATCTTATACATTTTATCACATTGGGTAGCAGAAAGGGAGGGATTGGGCTCAGGGCAGTGCATGGTGGTCATGTTGCCCTCTTTAAATATAAAATATTGTCAAAAACAAAAGAAATCTAAAACCACACATCTGGCAGAAGCTTTGTTGTAAATACTAGTTAAGTTTTTTTGTGGCCAAGTAGCATATAGCCTAGGACACTGAGCTACAATTCAAGAAGCTTAAATGTCTTGTCCATTTTAGAAATTGGTTAAATGACAGTAAGCAGAGTGTTCCACTTGCATTATGCAGACAGCAGTGCCATGACCTACCTTGCCTGTAGGGTAGTATGTAGAGGAAGCTGCACTGAACATTCCTGTAATAGAAAATGTGTAGAAGAATGACTGACAGCAAGAGAATGTAGTGGGGTGGTGGGTGTTTCCATTAAGCATCTCATACCTTATTATTTCTGTACTGTGGTGTAAGTCAGTGGTTACACTAGTATGTTATTTTGCCACAAAAGGTCCATAATCTAAAGGTCCATTTAGATATGACCAAAACTTGTGTGCAGCATGGCCCTTCCTTCCTCCCCCACTCCATCCCACATAGCTGTTAAACCAGGGGCCTCCAAACTTTTGAGCATGAGGGCCACATCATATATTTTAAACATTTTTGAGGGCCAAAGGACTGTGTGTGCACGCACGTATGCACGGCCTCTTGGACGCACTCACACATGCACCCCGTGCACGCATGCACGCCACCCACAAGCAACGCACAGACACCTGCTTGCCTGCGCACACATGGGCGGAAGGGAATGGGCCAGATAAAATGGCAAGGTGGGCCGGATGTGGCCCATGGACCGTAGTTTGAAGACCCCTGTGTTAAACTATCTTTGAAATTCCATGGTGGATTCTGCTTTGAATTGTTGATTCAAGAGGGGTGGCGTCTCGAAGCCCCTCTGAAACCAGCTTATTGCTTAGAATTCTCATGACCCCATGCATCTTTAAAGTGGGCTACAGTCCTTGAAAGCTTATGCAGAGTACAACTTGTTAGTCTTAAAGATGCCACAAGATGTTTTTGTTGTAGCGTACTAACATGGTTATCTCTGTTCGGAGGAGTTGATGCCAGCCATCGGGGAAAAGAGGAGAGCTCTAGCAGCATACAAAGCCTGTCCTAGTGAGTACATCTTGCAGGTTCTTCGAGTTGCTCGTAGCAAAGTCCAACACACTGCCAGGAGATGTTCTAACGATTATTGGCTTCAGCTCTGCTCTCAGATACAGATAGCAGCGGACACAGGTAACATCAAGGGAATGTATGACGGTATCAAGCAGGCTTTAGGTCCAATACAGAAGAAATCTGCTCCTTTGAAGTCTGCTACAGGCGTGATCATCCAGGACCGAGCACAGCAGATGGAACGCTGGGTGCAGCATTACTCTGAGCTATATTCTAGAGAGAATGCAGTAACTGAAAAGGCATTAAATAGCATCGAGTGCCTGCCTGTCTTGGATTCCCTCGCCTCCGGCAAGGCACCTGGGAAGGATAACATCCCTGCTGGAGTGCTGTAAAGAGACCATCACCACCGAGCCGTATGAAATCTTTTGTCTTTGCTGGAGGGAAGGTGGAGTACCCCAGGGCATGAAGGATGCAAACATTGTCACATTGTATAAGAACAGGGGCGACTGCAATAACTACCGCTTGCCCGTGTTGTGCTGAAGAGGCTCCAGGTGCTTGCAGACAGAGTCTATCCATAATCACAGTGTGGATTTTGAGCTAATAGATCCACCATTGACGTGGTATTTTCCCTCAGACAGTTGCAGGAGAAATGTAGGGAACAACAACAGCCACTCTTTGTGGCCTTCATAGATCTTACAAAGGCCTTTGATTTGGTTAGCAGGGATGGCCTTTTTAAAATACTTCCCAAGATTGGATGTCCACCTCAACTCCTTAACATCATCAGGTCCTTTCATGAGTAAATGAAGGGCACTGTAGTTTTTGATGGCTCAACATCAAAGCAAAAAAGCAAAGTGTGCTGCTTATATACCACCCCATAGTGCTTCAAGCACTCTCTGGGTGGTTTACAAGTTAATTATGCAGGCTACACATTGCCTCCCCCCCCCCCCCCAGCGAGCTGGGTACTCATTTTACTGAGCTCGGAAGGATAGAAGACTGAGTCAACCTTGAGCCGGCTACCTGGGATTGAACCCGGGGTCGTGAGCACAGTTTTAGCTGCAGTGCAGCAGTTTAACCACTGTGCCACAAGGCTCTTCAGATCCCTTTGACATCCAAAGCGGAGTGAAACGGCTGTGTCCTCGCGCCGACCCTGTTTGGGATCTTTTTTGCTGTCATGCTGAAGCACGCCTTTGGAACTGTAACAGAAGGTGTCTGTCTCCAGACTAGATCAGATGGAAAGCTCTTTAATCTCTCTAGATTGAGAGTGAAGACCAAAGTCCAGCTGAAATGCATGTGGGACTTCCTCTTCGCCGATGATGCAGCTGTTGTTGCCCATTCTGCTGAAGAGCTCCAACAACTTATGAATTTTAGTAAGGCCTGCCAAGATTTTGGATTAACAATCAGCCTGAAGAAAACACAAGTCATGGGCCAGGGCGTGGACTCACCTCCCTCTATTACCATCTCCACACAAGAACTGGAGGTTGTTCATGACTTTGTGTACCTTGGCTCAATAATCTCTGACACTCTCTCTCTAGATGTCGAGCTGGATAAACGCATTGGCAAAGCAGCTACCATGTTCTTTAGACTCACAAAGAGAGTATGGCTTAATAAGAAGCTGACGGCATATACCAAGATCCAGGTCTATACAGCGTGTGTCCTGAGTACACTCCTGTACTGCAGTGAGTTCTGGACCCTTTGTGCACAGCAGGAGAGGAAATGGAACACGTTCCATATGCGTTGTCTCCGATGCATTTTTGGTAGCACCTGGCAGGACAAAGTTCCAAATAGAGTAGTCCTAGAACAAGCTGGAATTTTAGCATGTATACATTACTGAAACAGCAGTGTCTACGCGGGCTCAGGCATGTTGTGAGAATGGCTGATGGTCGGATTCTAAAAGATCTCCTGTATGGAGAATTAGTGCAGGGAAAGTACCCCAGAGGGAGATCGCAGCTGCGATACAAGGATATCTGCAAGCGGGATCTGAAGGCCTTAGGAATGGACCTCAACAGATGGGAAACTTTGACATCTGAGCGTTCAGTCTGGAGGCAGGCGTTGCATCACGGCCTCTCCCAATTTGAAGAGACACTTGTTCCGCTGGCCGAGGCAAAGAGGCAGTCCCGAAAGCAGCAAAATCAGGGAGCTGGACAGGGGACAGATTGTGTTTGTCTTCAGTGTGGAAGGGATTGTCACTCTCGATTTGGCCTTCTCAGCATCACTGGACGCTGTTCCAAGTCCTCTATTCAGAGCACGTTACCATAGTATCTCAAGACTAAAGAATGTCTAATAAGTGTTGATTTAATGGGCCTATTATACTTGGGATTAATAATTTAATTAAGGCCGTGGTCTCTAGTGATTAAATAATGTAACCATGCATATATTTCATCCCCCAAATGTACATGTGCTGTATTTGGCAAAGGAATTTCAGTGCATGTGCAATCACAGAAAATCTATGAATGCCACTATAAAACATACTATAACAAGAAGCATGTTATTTCCATGATGGGACTTATTATGAGAGAAGGCACCATCTTTCACTGGGTCTACTAGCCCACTATTACAACAAGGATGGAGAGGCACTGCATTTGCCTTCTCACTATTATATTTCAAGTCAGAGGAGGGAAGGATGAATTGCAGGCCTTGCCTGAGTCTCCTACGGATTCCATCCTCCTAATATTCAACTTTGCCATATACTGTATATCAGAGGCAGACACTAGACTGGACATCTCATTTCAACTTTGTTTGCTTAGAATTTTGAATAGTAGCTCTTGGCTCCTTGGTTTTGCTAGTGCTTATTGGCGTCTATATCTTTCTCTCATTGTGGTAGCTAAGCTTATTCAAATTGGATTACACTGACTTTCACTGTATAATCCAAATGACATGTCTAACTGAATGAAGTAATTTTGTCTATATTTGGCAATTGTATTCCTTGCAAATGTAGGGGGAGGGGTAAATGGCTTGCCCCATTTGAATTAAAGAAAGCCATGGAGATAAAGCAAAGAAGAATCCAGCAAGATAGAAGGGGAAGTCATCGCTTACTGCCAATTTTACAGAATTGTGGCTATAACATGTGTGTTCTATATAAAGCTTGCTACAGCTGTTTTCATGTCAGTGTAAAGGAGGCCTCAAAAGGGGACAAGGATCTGGTCTTTAAAATGCAGAAAACTTTATTCTCTCGACTGGCCACTGAGAAATACTGCATTTCAGGTTTTCATTGCTTTTTACATGGTGCTGTTTAATCTGTTGCAGTATTGCTGCAGTTCAGTTCAGAGTAAATATGGCTTCATATAGCGTTTTGAAGATGATACATGTAAATATATTGAATTATGAAAACATAATTAGGATGAACTTGGCTACTTTGCTGGAGAGCAAAAAAATGCAAACTTTTCTTTGCTTATGGAAAAAAGGATGACTTATACAAAGTGGTACAAAGGGTTACAAATAGCAACACATTTGGTGATATTAAACTTGAAATTCATGGAGGTTCCATTTTTAGAAATAATGAACCAGATTAAAATAATGTCTTATAGTTAATAAAAGAGGAAATCCAGTAAGAACAAATATTTCTGAAAAAAATAAAGACTAAGTCCCTTGTGAATGACTTACTGTGCACTTGGCCTGCTGTATGGCCAGTGATACAAAAAAAAGTAGTAATCTGAGGACTAAACTAGACATGTGTGGTTATAGTTGATTACTGAATGCAAATCCTGGTACATAAATGGGAAAGAGTTATTAACAGAGTCTGCCATTTCTGGCTTCATGAAAGTAAAACCGTTTGGCTGCCAGTTTTTATACTGTTGAAATTGTTCAAAATTCCCAGTCCTTTTAGATACTTTATCTGCCAATGGAGCTCTGAGTGATCCCAGCCCCTACCACACTTTACAGGACATACACAATGGGTAGGAAATGAGTTCAACTTGTTTTCTCACCTGCCATTGTACCATTTAATTTCTTCTGGCCTTAACTCTGAGTAGCATGAGTACCATGGCTCAGATAACACAGTGGATCTTACTGCAGTCGTAACTGTTGCTGGTTAAAGTCAAACATTCCCCAAAAGTACCACCAATGATCAAAGTAAATTTTCTGCAGTTTTAGTAAGCTTTCTGAAAGCGGTCAGCCTTATATCACGCTCTTCATTGTAGGACAATTCCAAGATTAATAATAATATACAGTATAGCATCATCATCATCTTGGATCTGCAGAACAGAAGGGACCCCACAGGTCATCAAGTCTAGCCCCTGTCAAGGAGGCACAGTGAGGAATTGAACTCCAAACTTCTGGCTCCGCAACCAGAGGCCTAAGCCACTGAGTTATCTGACAGTCCTTAAAGCTAATAGAAATGCACAACAGCTAGTCAGTATCCCATATACCATCAAAATCTCATATATATCTTTGGAATATTTAAGATCACGATATAAATTTAATCACTGGAATGTGCTACTATTTGGTGTTAACTCATTTTATATTTTGGCCTAACTGTAGTGATACGCCTCAATCTACACCAACTGTTCATGAGACATTCTTCCCCTTTTGGTCAAACTTTTAAAACAGTGTTCTTACATTCTTGGCTATGGGTTAGCTTAAATTGGACATCTCCTCTCTGTTCAAGCTTAAAGCAACCCCCCAAAGAAGCCAAACATAACATTTTATTCTAATGCAATATTTCTTTCCAGTATTTGTCACCCCATACAAGGTCTTTGCAATATATAATCTTTGGCTGAGATCCAGTGAGTTCTTTAATACACCCTCTTAGAAGTCTATCCCCTTCTGTCACAATTTCTAAGCGTGTCTTAAATCCGTGGTTCATTAGTTCAAGTGAGGTGTGTTAATTTTTTTAATTTATTTTTATTTTTAGATCTTTACTGTGCCGTGGGTGTTATTATCTCGTGCTTGGGATTCCTTTCGCTCTCTAAAAGGAATCAAAGAAGGATGTTTGGCCAAAATTCTCATTAGCTAAATTGGAAGCTAGAAAAGGGATATTTGATCAAAGTTCTCAAGCTGGTTGAATTTGTATGTCTTACCAAAATGCCAGGTTTGTTTTGGCTGTAGCAGAAGGCCTAATTGCAGTTGAGTCATTACATGAGAACCATATAAAGTGAAATTTGTAATACAGGTTACAGAGAATAGTCATGACGTATCATTGAATGAAAATGAATTCTGCTTGAAAATGAAATTCTAACTAGTAATTTATTAGAGAAACCATAATTAATAATTGTGTGCTGTCCAGTTGAGTTTGACTTTCCAGGGTTTCTTAGTATTCAGAATGGTTTACCATTCAGAATGGTTTACCATTCTCTTCATCTAGTGGCAATCTGGGATTGTGGAGTTTTCCCAAGGTCCCACATATTGTTTTTTCTTCCAGAAGATACAGTGAGGAATTGAACTCCTGATCCCTGGTTTCACAGCCAGATACTCATTGACCTATCCAACTGGCTTAATGGACTCTTTTATACCAGGAATCCCAGTTTTCCATATCTTCTCCATTTCCCCCCAGCTATAATCGAGTTGAAATATGATTTTGCCCTTCCTCATGTTCTTAGACTTGTTAACATATCTATCTTTAAATATTTTCACCCCAAACAAGTATTTCCTGGTCATCTGCTATGTAAATTTTCAGTGCCCACCTCTGTCCAAGTCAACATCCCACGTTATTAAAAAATAAATATTAACTTTAATGTTTACATTACAACACAGGTCCAAGCCAGTTACTTTATGCTTCCTGTACTCATTGAGATACTTTTTTTGCATTTTCACGTACCATATTTTTCCGTATATAAGATGTCCCATGTATAAGACGCCCCCCACTTTTCTAACCCCAACTTAAGAAACCAATATTTTAAACATAAAACAGAATACATTTTTATTTAGTAATTACGTAACATTTATATACCAGTACTGTCCCTGTTGCATCTGAGCACTGCCTACATGCTCCACCTCCAACGAGGTGTGTTGCAATTGGTTTGTTCAGCATCAGCTGATGTCAGTTACATAAGGCTTGTGATTGGAGGAAGCTAAGCCTCATGATTGGAGGCAGCCTGTTTGCAGAGGCAAGGTATGGGCCATTTTGTTCTCTCCTCAGCTTACTTCCGTGTATAAGATGACCCTCAATTTTTAGTGTAAAGATTTTAGACAAAAGTATCGTCTTATACATGGAAAATATGGTAATTAGCCCAAATATCCATAGGATGGAAGATATTTGGATCCAGCACAGCCTTAGGTGCTTAGTGTCTAAGCCATCTTGGCAGTTAGGATTACACTGTAGATAGGTTTTAAAATGAAACCAGGAAGGCATATGAAACACAAGTCCCTTCATGGTAAAGAGTCACAATTGCAACATCTTATCTCAGGTACAGAGACACTGGCTGAAATTCTGTTGCTTGGTGTAACAAGTTACCAGTAGAGTAGACCCATTTGAATCAATGGAACCTATGGAGGAAATTAGTCACCAGGTCCCCACTGAATCAGTGGGCCTACTCTAGTGTGATGTACTGTGCTAAGCTAGCGGATTTCAGCTGGTATTTGCATATCCCAATTGCTAGGTAAAAATAGTTGGAGCATATTCTAGCATTAATGTATTTTTATGGGCTTGCAATGGCCATCTAGTTGGCCACTCAGGTACAGAATGGAGGACAATGTGAGCAGGGATCTTCTGTTTATGATCAGGGAGTTAGAGCTGACTTTTGGTTAAATTAGTTACTAAAAATATATGGACTGTCTACACATGGTCCTTGTATAAAAAAATAAATACTGGATAGGAAGTTAAATATGTATATTTGAGTGTATAATGATCTGCTACAGTTCCTTAAATTGTGGGCCTTGCATGTGCCTGGTTGCTGCTGTTCTATTATAGCTTGTGAGTTTTTCATCCACATCAGCTAAAGTACCCATGTAGTAAGGCTGATTTACATTCTTCAATTTAATGTAGCATTCTAACCTTTTTTTCTTAAAACCCTATGACTATGCCTTTTAAATATCTTCATCAAAGGCAAAAATTAAATTGGCACAGTTGCGCATTTCTGCCATGGGAATTCTGTAATAGGAAGAGGTGCACTTGTTTAACAGTTTCTTACATGTCAAAGATGAAGGTAGAGTATCTTGGCTGTTGACAGAGGTGACAGGTCTAGCCTAAGGAGGGTTCCAACCTGATGGCTCAGGATAGCCTTCCCCAACCTGGAGTCCATCTGTTGAACTTCAATTCCAGTAGCCCCAGCTATCATGGCCAAAGAAGGATCCTAGAAGTTGAAGTTCCGAAATATCTGGAATGGATTAGGCTGACTTAGGGGGAGCATTGCAAGTCTGGTGGAAACAATTTGGATGTGTAGGCAGGATATGCTGCAGAACAGGTGGGTCTTGTTGTCCTGAATTTTTGAAGGTTGGCCTTTAAACCTTGGCCAAAATAGTGGTGGGAATCCCAAATTTAGTTTAGGCACTTTTTAATATAAAAACGCTATTTTCATTTCCACACTTAAAAGAACAGCTTTGTGTGTTTCTGAGTAAAATATTTTCCTGTTCTGCATGATTATTTATTGAAGTTGTGTGTGGAAGCATATTTCCTTATAAACACAATCAGGAAAGATATTTATGGAGAATTACCTGCTATTACTGGGATGGTTTATTTAAAATTTGTGTCTGCAGAAGTATTTATACAAGCTAGTGCTTCCTGTTTGTACAGTAATAATAAGAAGGGTGTTGGTTAACCTAAAATGTCTATTTGGCCAAATCTCCAATTCATGAGGAAATGGTTTCAAGGCACAAACACTTCTCCCTGACAGTAAACTTTTTAAAGGACTTTTGATTTTAATATCACTTTCCTCTTAATATTTGTTCTGTTTGGAGTGGTTTCCACAGACCATGGCTGTCCTTTTGAAACTGCCATCAATATATGGAAAACAAGCTCTAGCCCTCTTTCAAATCTCGGTGTGGTTGAGATGTTGGTTTGATGTTGGCTAACACATTTTTATTACTACACAAACAAGACTTGTTTACAATGGCAACATTTTAAATAAGTAGTTTCTCTGATACCAAGTAAGTATTTGTAAATGTTTTTCCCAAGCTGTTTCCTGAAAGGATAATGTGGCTGCAGCATCTAGAGCCATGGCTAGATGTGGGCACTTGACTCATAAAAACCAACTTGTCAAGTAGTATTTATCTGATGATGACTCATTAATTTAAAAAAATTAACTGAATTGGCACAACAACAAAAAGGTTCTCTAACAAGCAACAAGTTTGATACTTTTGCTAATTCACTATTTTTCTGTCATAGTTGATTATTTAATTAATTTATTTTTAATTTGCAATAAATTATTTTAGCAGTTTTAGTTAAGGTTTCTATAGATATAAATACCTCACTGAACAGTTCTCCTTGGCTTTTATCATGGTTACAGCTTTTGAAAATGTGATTTAAGACAGTAACTTATGCCACTGCTAACTGCTTGGATTGCCATTTGGCCTGGAAATTCTTGCAGGTGTAGAGGTAGCCAGAGGGAGAGGTTTTGCTGTATTGCTGTTTCCTCTCACCCCTAGTGTTGCAGAGTTAGTCCTCCAGTACAGCACATGCTGACATACATTATAGCTAAATTAAAATGATCAGATAATAGCTTCCCTGTTACATTTTTTACTGGCAGCCAGCTCCCAGTATTTCGGGGTTGTTGGACCAGTGCACCCGTGTTAAAAAGGTCATTTGATACTACCTTAGAAATGTACTCTGCTGTTAATGCTTTTTTTAAAAAGCAAAATGTGACTAACTGCATCCCCGTATTGGCAGTTAGGGTTTGGCTTTGGCTGTTTTTGCTAACAGCTTTTAGAAGGCGAAACAAGGTTGTCATTTAGTGAATGGGTGGGCTAATGAAAATCACAAAGCCAGATTTTTTTTTTCCTGTTACACACCTACCCAGAAAAAAATAAGAATTGAGAGAGAGAGAGATGACTCCATGTGGAACTGACATTAGGAGGCTGTCAGGCCAGCTCTCCAGATTAACAGGTAGCAGAATAAAAATAAATGAAAGCAGCTGCATTAAAAAGTACTGGTTTTTTTTAAGAATTCCATATTCTGTCTTCTAAAAGTTAAGTCAGTGATGTATGTTTGAAAAATAACCCTATATTTAGATATCTTTTAATCATGAATCCTGTGCAGGTACTGTTCAAGGGGTCCTGTGAATATACTTTAAGAGAAGCACCTAACCCTGCTCCCTCTGTTGTCATATTCTTTCCAGGTTCACTGCCAGGTACAAAGAGAAGAATTCTGCCAGCATGTAGGCAGAACACAGAAGCAAGAACCCACCTTTTCTAGGGCTCTTCCTCGCTTCTACATGTGGACAGAAATCCTTCCTTTTCATACTCAGTGCTGAAACTATGATGAATATGAGGACTCTCTATGCTAAGCATGATGTTCACAGTGTTGGGTTGAAAAATGCCTTTAAAAAGCTTTTGTTAGGATATGTGCGCTTGTTTTTTTAGTATAGAGCGGTGATGGCGAGCTCGAGTGCCCAAACTGCAAAAAAAAAAAAAAAAAACCAACCCACCGGGCGGCGAGTGGCGGCGGCGGTGGCAGCAGAAGTAGAGGCAGTGGAAGTGGTGGTGGAAGCGGGAATCCCGGGCACTGAGGTGCCTCCAGACCCCACTCCAGATCTACCTCCACTTGTGCCCAACCCTGCCACTACCTATAGCTTGGCCGGCCTGCCGCCACCAGCGCCAGCTGCTCCGGATCCTGGCCTGCCGCCTGTTGGGGCGCTAACACTGCAGCTGCAGCTGCCTCCTGAGGTTTGGCTGCCGGGGGAGCAATCCAGCGACTTATGGCTTGCGTGCCCACAGAGAGGGCTCTGCGGCCAGCTGTGGCACGTGTGCCGTAGGTTCACCATCGCTGATATAGAAGCATAACCATATGTCTTTTCATTGTTATTTCCTATAGTTACTATATAACCACTTGTGGTGGGTTTTTTTTTTTAACCATATTTCAAGTTCTTAAGCCATTATCTCAGTAACCTGAACAGCAGCACCATAGAAGAGGCCAGCTTTATGATGCTCACTGTATGTGGGGGGAATTCAGGCTGGGAGAACACTGGCTTACCTGGGGGTGCTTTGAGAGGTTGGACATTTTGTCTTGGGGCTTCTTTGCTGTCAGGTCACATTGAAACAGTGTACTGTACCAGAAAACTGTTTGTTTCATCTTGAAGTTATATTTTGAACTGCCTTTCCTGAAGAATGGATGAGTAAAGCATATATTTACATCACCTTAAATTAAATCTTTTATGTGGTTAACTGAAGGAAGTCTGTTTCTATAAAAGACTTAGAAGAAAATACAGGTGTTTGGGGGATATTGGGGGTGCATAAATGAACAAGTAACACAAACAATCTGACTTGACATATAGCCTAGCTTGTGTCTAAGAATATTATACATGTTTTCTTAAGAATGTCTTGGGTTTCTCATGACTTGTTTCTTTTCAGAACTCAGACATGTTTTTCAGATTGTTGGATGATTCCTGAAGTGGCTGACTGTTTTTGGAAGCAGTTTGATTTTTAGCAGAATTTTGAATTCAGACTTTTATTAAGCATGAGAACTAGCTGTGTTCAAAGCCATTTATAAACTTAGCACAATGTAAAGTACTTATAGATATAATTTGTTTTGTTATTTGTTTTCTAAAATAGGTTGTGAAAATGAGAAAAGAAGTAAAGAAGATTAGAGTTCTGACAATTCGCAGACTAACCAGACATATTGCAAAACTGAAAGCAAAAAAGTAAGTAACATTTTCATAGTATGGTTTTCATGCCAAACACACCAGAGGATTAGGACTGTAATTGAATCCTGAATGTCCTGTGTTTCTTCCATGGAACATCAAGGGGGACAATAATGTAAAACAAGTATTTTCCCTTATTCCTGGATGCCTTTTAATTTAGACCCTATGCTAGCATAAGTTGTGCAACAGGTTTTAGGCCAATGAGAAAGAAAAAAGGTGTGTGCATTATTGTTATATGTTAGCAGTATTGTTTATGCAGAGACAGATGGGCCTTCCTTATATACACCCAAATAAATAGACAGGTACGTGTATGTGCACACACCCAATGTATCTAGGTGTATCTTGAAATAATATTGTATTTCTAATGTCTGGTATAGCACTTGATTGTCAAAATTATTTATTAATATATATTCTGGCTCTTAAAGGAAAACTAACCTAATTACAAAATCAATTAAATGCATATATCAAATTAGTTTGATAAACATAGAACTAAAAGAACTGTTGTCTTCTTCAGGTAGCCCAATATTAGTTTGTATTTCCTAACCATATTTAGAAGAAGGAGAACTTTTTGCGTTCACCCACCATCTGCGGTGATGTTTTGTAAGTTTACATCTCAAAAGTGGCAGAAAAACTTTTGCCAGAATACTACTGTCTATTATGGCTTATCTCGCAGCCAGTAATAACTAAACAAAATACATGTACTTCCTGCAATCTCAATCAAGTGCTTTCCTTTTTCAGAGGCACTGAAGAGGCAATACTGAAAAACCAAAAACGTGCACAAAGGTTACTGGAAGAAATTCATGCCATGAAGGTAATGCCATGCATTATGTATTGAATAGCTAGCATGCTTAAATTGCTAACATCTGCGTGGGCCATTTTTGAAATGCACTTCCAATAAGCTCATCTCAGGTCTTGTACTGGCTACTTCTGGCTGTAAATGCAACATCTGGGAGAGCGCTGGATCATAGGCTTAGAGGCTATTTTAAATTCGTATTTTACTGTTTATTGGTATAACTGTCAAAGTGCTTGACAAATTTGACTTCAAGAGTTGCCAAGCCAAACTTACATTAGTATCCAAGAGCCATGTGTGCCTTGAGTTTAAATTTGTGAACTAAACTATAGCTGTGAAGTGCCTCTGTTGCTCAGAAGCGTGGATGGCCATTTTGGTAGTTGACATCATAGTTCCTGATCTTCTCCCTTGCCAACTCCTTGCATTTTTTTGTGATGTTGTCACTCCTGTAATGTGCAAAGCAGTAACTGACCAAATGGATTGAAAATGAAGTCCTTTTTCTTCTGTAGCCAGGGTATTCATTAGCATCTCAATCCCTCTTTTACTTCCCTTACGTTGACGTGTTGGCCCATTAAATGCCTGGCAGGCTCCTGTGTAAAATATAATTTTTTTTACCAATGAATAGCCTAATTATGCAATGTCTTTTTTTAATACTGTTTTTGTAATTTAAAAGTCAAAGTACAAGAACAGTCTTTGAGGCTTAATAATAATAGTAAACTGAAGGAATGTGGTTTTGCCCTATTAATGGATGCTCGGTTTTTTATCATAAACAGATGAGCAATATCATTTTACAACACATACTAATTCATGCAACTATTTCTAGTCTAGAAATTCTACCAGTATTAATGAAAAGTAGATTATGCAGCCTTTTTCAACATTGTTGCTGAATAAAACTCTTATTGAACAGCATATAGGAAATATTTTAAAGACTTTGCTTCTCCCTCTAATATTTCCTTATTTTCGGTCTTCAGTTTTGCTGCACTCAAACTTTTTAATACTTACAGCTACAAAATCATGGTTTAGCCTAAAGGGAGGTATGCATTTCTGAATTTCAGTCCATATTCTCGGACTTAAGGTACTTGCAAAAATCAACCTGTACCAACACTGCCTACCTACTCCTCCCCCTGCTCCAAAGACGGATAGTTAGACCCAGAATCTATGGAAAGAGCTATTTTTTCCCCACTGTGACGAAGGGCAGCAGGTTCTCATGCATGTGGGAAATACCGCCCAGATAATGCTTTCCTTCCTTTTACAGCTGAAATTCCTGCCAAATCTTACCTTAGTTTTTTTTCTCCTTTCTTTCCGTCTTAGTATTCATTAGTAAGGATGAGACCTTCATGTAAACATATAAGAAAAAAATGTTATGAAGAGGCCTCTTTTTTGGTCCTTTTTATTGATTTCCCAAAAATAGAGCTCTTAAGCATGAATGATTCATTTAAACAAAAGAGGGATACACAAATATTTTGTGGTCTTTCACGTTTCCTCTTTTGTTTACCTTTTCTTTCATCTTTGCCTGTCAAATGACCCAGGAGAATTTTCATCCAATAGTGTTATGAGGGCTTCTGTCAGCAGCAAATCAGAACACAAAGGAGCAAGGGAGGGGGAATTTTGAACCATTAAAAAGGCCTGGGTTGGTTGGAACCTAGTAAGGGGAGTGTTTTGCTTCAGTTGTTCTTGTGGGAATCTGTGTGCCTGCTCTTGGTGTTCTCCATCTTATATTGTTCTGCCTGTGCCTGCCTGCTTCACTGATGGACTCAGCAGAGAAAATGATTTTAAGTGGTAGGGTTTCTTCGTAGTGGCCTCTGTGAATGCACACAAATGGGTTTATCCTGCGCCTGCGCAGGACGTTCGGAAGATTCTAGAGCTTAGGAAAAAGAAACAATTAGTCCCCCCCCCCGAAGGGCACGAGCTCCGCCTCCTCAACCTTCCTTCAGTTTCCTTTTTTCCGCCGTTCAAGTAGGACGTAGGAACTAGAGCGAACAAAGGAAAGTTGTATTAGCTTTTGCTATCTTTATTCTTAAACTTTTCTTTCTAATAATAATAGTTTTCTTTAATTATTGTTTCGATAGAACTTGTTTTTACTTAGTTCTATCCCCGTTTTTCTCCTTTCCCGCCTTTCCCCCCCCCCCCTCGGATTTCCCCCTTATTTTCTTTTTGTTTTATGGCCCCTAGGGGCTTTAATAAGTGCTCCGTTTGTTTTAAAAAGATTCCTTTTGCTGACCGACGACCTTTGTTTGTTTTGCCTGGGGGAATCCCATCAATCTCAGTCGTGCACAACTTGCAGGAGCCTTTCAAAACAGGCTATTAAGCTGCGACTCCTACAACTCAGATCCTTTCTGTATGAAAAGGCTTTGAATATGGACGTTACAGCCCTTCCCTCGCCAACCCCTCCTCGTCTGGAGGCTGCTAAATCAGCTCTTAGCCCAGCTGAACTGGCTTTACCCTGCATGACTTCGTTACCTCCTAGAGCCAAGAATCCTCAGAAACCGCCTAAGCCTGCTTCCACCAAGGCTCATTCGCGGTCTGTTGATCCCTCTAAAAGAGGAAGGACAAAGAAAAGCCTAAGAGGCAAAAGAAAACTGCCAAAGAGGCTCCCGTGCCCTCTTCCGTGGCTCCCATACTGTTGGATGATTCTTCGAGGGATGATGTTGGGCTCTCCGATAAGGAGGAACGTGACATGCCTCTAGCCCAAACTGCTCATGATATCCTGAGCATATCTCCGACTGGCCAATTTGGGGCTGTTGCACCGCCCAGCCTGGCCGTAGCCCAGTTTAACCCTTGATTCTCAGGGTGGGCAGATACCGAGACTGAGTCGGAACAGGAGTCTGCTCCACGCACTCCTAAAAAGAGAAAGGAGAAACGCAAGCATGCCTCTCCATACCAGCCTCTCGGGCTTTATGGCCAGTATTACCATCCAGAGGGTCCACCTCAATATGGTCCTCAATATCGGGATAGATACCATCCCTATCCATACCATGGCTATGGATACCATGATGACTACAGGGGATCCGGCTACCCCCCACAGCCTTGGTACCCCCCCGCGGCTTCTCCCTTGCAAACTCCATCTCGATACCAAGGGGATATCTCTACGCCCCAAGCCGCCCCATCCCATAAGAGGAGACTGGTACCAACACCCTCTGTACCTGCCAAAAGATCGAAGCACACCAAGGGCCATCCTTCGGTACAGGCTGCCACGCCTTACTCGGGCCCCCATGGCCTTGATACAGAGCCCTTCTCTGCTTCCACCCAATCAGATGCTGACCCTTTATCAAGTGCTCTGGTACCGAGACCACCACTATCTTCTGATTCATCTCGTGATGACAATTCCTTGTCCTCTGACGAATCCGAAACTCATAGTATGGGTACTACTGGCAGTCTCCCTCAGTCTCCTCCACAAGACTATACCTCTTATGCCCAACTGATCTTGCGCATGGCTAAGACTCTGCAGCTGGATGCACACCTTCCCCAGCAAGAGAAAGACTTGGTCTTTTTTGACATGGAGTAGGACACGACACCTCCTCCTAGCCTAAGCCTCATTCCATCACTCCTCACTCTAGTGAAAACCTCCTGGGATAAATTGCCTTCGACTCCGACTTTCTAATTAAACACTCATTACCTAATTCTATCGTGGTTGAGGCTTCTCAATATAAGTCCTGTAGCAGGTCATCTTCGACACCTGCAAACAGAGAGTGAAAGATTGATTGACTCTTTCGGAAAGAAACTATACTCTCTGGCTGCGCTACTTACCAGGATTTCCAATTACCAGGCTGCAATGGGTGTCTACCAGAAACACCTGTGGGACAAACTCCTCCCCACACTTCAGACCCTCCCTGACTCATCAAAGACTGAAACTCTCAATACCTATGCAGAGGCCAACACCCTCGCCAAGCAGCAAAGGGAAGCAGCGAAACATACTGCTGATACCGCTTCCAAATCTCTGCTGACTTCAATAGCAGTCAGGCGACATGCCTGGCTCAGAAAGGCTAATATCCTCGATGATACCAAGGCCAAAATTGAGCATCTCCCCTTTGATGCCGCAGGACTATTTAATTCTAAAACGGATGATACCATGGAGAACATCCATAAAATGCGGAAAACAGCCAAGTCCTACATCCCATATCAACCATACAGATATCAGAAGCCGGCTTATAGAAGCCATTCGTTCCGCAACCCTCTCAATACCAGCCCTTTCGGTATGGTAAGCAGCAGCAGCATGAGCGGACGTACCAGCCGCATCAATTTAACCCATTGCAATCCAAGCAACAACAGTACCAAGGTGCCAGACAGCCCTTTCGCAAGTCCCAGCGCAGGGGTAAGCAATATCCCTGATTGCCCCCATAATCTCGCCAGGCTCCACCCATTCCTCCCAGAGTGGAGGAGGATCACGACGGACAGATGGTTTTTATCCATCATTGAGAATGGCTACGTGATTGAATTCACGCATACCCCTCCACCAAATTCCATCAAGCCCACCCCCTTCTCGGTACCGTTACAGGAGGAAATTTCCTCCCTCCTCAGAAAAGGGGCAGTAGTCAGAGTCCCATCTTCTGACCTAAGCGAGGGCTTCTTCTCTCAATACTTTGCAGTCCCTAAGAAGTATGGGGGTATCAGACCCATTATGGACCTTAGGGAACTCAACAAGTACATAATTTACAAGAAATTCCGCATGTTAACCCTTGATTCCATTCTCCCTCTTCTATCTCAAGGGAGTTGGTTTGTTACCATCGATCTGAAGGATGCCTACTTCTACGTCTTATTCCACCCGTCACATCAGAGGTTTCTCTGGTTTCGGTTCCAACATACCACCTTCCAATTCGCTGCTCTCCCCTTTGGGCTTTCAACAGCCCCACAGACATTTACCAACTGCATGGCCCCTGTCGTGGCTTACCTCCGTACCAAGGGAGTGAAGGTCTTTCCATACATCGCCGACTGGCTCCTGGTCGCCAAAACCTACCATGCCGCCATTGCGGCCCCAAGGACTACTCTCCACACCTTGCTCAAATTGGGCCTGCAAATAAACCGAGACAAATCTCATCTGCAGCCATCCCAACTTGTCACCTATATCGGAGCTCAACTCAACGCAGTACAAGCTACAGCATTCTTACCACCAGAAAGGATTTTACAGATCCAGCAAGCAATCCTCCGGTTTCAACCCTTCGAGACCGTCACCGCCCTCGATACACAGCACTGCTTGGCCTCACGGCATCCACAACATCAGTGGTCCTTCATGCCAGACTCAAAATGCGACCACTCCAATCTTGGTCTCTCTCCCAGTTCGACCCTCAACAGACAGCCCACTAAAAGCTCTACAGGTACCACCATCTGTAGCAGACCAACTCACCTGGTGGACATTTGCCCCCAACCTGCTACAAGGCAGACCATTCCACCCTCCCTACCTGTCCATACAGGTAACAACGGACGCAAGCCCCTCAGGATGGGGGGCTCACTGCCAAGAGCTCCGAGTTCACGGCCTATGGATGGAGAGAGAAAAAAGGTGTCACATAAATCACCTGGAAATGCTAGCCATCATAAAAGCATTTCAGGCCTTTCTACCTCGGATCGGAGGGAAAGCAGTGCAGCTCGTCACCGACAATACCACGGTCATGCACTACATAAACAGACAAGGAGGGACTCGATCCCTCTCCCTCCCCCGCCTGACCATACAGTTCTGGGAACGGTGCTGCACGCACCATATCTTCCCTTACGCGATCCACATCTCCTCAGAGGACATCTATCTGGCAGACCGCCTAATCAGGCTTCCTCCCAGGATGCACGAATGGTCCCTCAATGATACAGTCTTCAGGGACATTTGCCACAAATAGGGCCAACACACCAGAGACCTATTCGCTTCCCACCTCAACGCCAAGTGCCCCAAGTACTGCTCCACGGCAGGGATGGACAATGCCTCCCTCGGCGATGCGTTCATGGTACCGTGGTCGGAACAACTGATTTACCTTTTCCCTCCGATACCCATGCTACTCAAGACGATCTTCAGAATCATCCAGTACGGAGCAGACGCGATTCTCACCGCCCCCTGGTGGCTGCGACAGCCATGGTTCGCCCACCTCAAAGAGATGACTCAGGACATGTTCCACTTACCTCCGATACCGTCTCTCCTCTCTCAGAACGACGGGGCTGTCCTCCATCCCGATGTCCGGACCCTGCACCTGACGGCGTGGAGGATAACCCCGAATTCCGTGCAATCTTAAATCAGGCTAGAAAGCCGTCTACTTCTCGCCTCTACCATAACAAATGGGAATCTTTTATGCAATTCACTAATTCTAAAGGACTCATCCCAGTCCCATCATCTCTCTCAACTATACTTACCTTCATACTACATCTTTTTAACCTTGGACTGGCACATTCTACTATTAAAGTCTATATTGCAGCAATAGTACCCCACCAACCTCCCGGATCCAGCTCCGCCAAGCTTTTCTCCCACCCTACACTTCAAAGATTTCTTAAGGGCCTACAGAACATCCGGCCTCCATCACAGCAAATTGTACCTCAATGGTCGCTTCAACTCGTCCTTGACGTACTTACCAAACCGCCATTTGAACCTATGGCAACATGTAACAAGAGGTTGCTCTCTCAAAACGTTTTTTCTAATAGCCATAACTTCTGTTAAGAGGGCCAGTGAATTATCTGCTCTCAGGTCTGATCCTCCTTATCTCCAGATGCACCCTGATAAAGTTACTCTACCTGGATGTCTCCTTCTTACCTAAGGTGGTTTCTGATTTTCATCTGAACCAACCCATCATCCTACCAACTCTATACCTGGATGTCTCCTTACCTAAGGTGGTTTCTGATTTTCATCTGAACCAACCCATCATCCTATCAACACTATTTCCGTCTCCATCCACACCGATTGAGTGTAAACTCCATACCTTGGATGTTAGAAGAGCTCTTGCCTTCTATCTCGACAGGACTAGATCTTTCAGGCGTTCCTCACGCCTCCTCCTGTGTTTCCACGGTCCCAACAAAGGTGCTCCTGATTCTCCACAGACCATATCGAGGTGGATAGTGCAAACAATACAGCTAGCTTACCAACTTGCTGGCAAGCCAATACCGGACCGTCTAAAAGCACATTCGACCCGAGCAGCCTCTACGTCGACCGCTCTACACCGCGGCATTCAAGTACCGAGCATCTGTAAAGCGACTACTTGGTCCAATCCTCTGACATTTGTGAAGCGCTACCGCATTGATGTCAGAGCCAAAAATGATGCCGCATTTGGAAGGGCGATACTGTCATCACTGCTCCCGTGACGGCCCTCCATCCGGTGAATACAGCTTGCTAATCACCCATTTGTGTGCATTCACAGAGGCCACTACGAAGAAAGTTAGGTTACCTACCTGTAACCATGGTTCTTCTAGTGGACCTCTGTGAATTCACACATCCCTCCCTTCCTCCCCGCTGTCCGTCACGGTACCGTTCTTTAAATACCTACTCTATACGATAACGGCGGACGAGGGAAACTGAAGGAAGGTTGAGGAGGCGGAGCTCATGCCCTTCGGGGGGGGGGACTAATTGTTTCTTTTTCCTAAGCTCTAGAATCTTCCGAACGTCCTGCGCAGGCGCAGGATAAACCCATTTGTGTGAATTCACAGAGGTCCACTAGAAGAACCATGGTTACAGGTAGGTAACCTAACTTTTTTCCCCCCTGTGTGTGTATATATGGATATGTGCTTTCCCTGTGTATGTCATGTTTATTTGTTCTGTTAAAGGTATACATTTTGTTGTTTGATTATTATTTTTTTCTTATGTAGTGTTGCCTGCTTTTTGAGTAGATTGATTCATCTCTGTTGCCTTGCCTTTATGGGGATTTTTTGACTACAGTGGTGCCTCGACTTACAAACGTCCCGAGTTACGACTAGCTCCGGCCGCAAAATTTTGCTTCGACTTGCGACCGGAGCTTCGAGTTATGACCGAAAAAAAGGTGGGGGAAAAGACGGGGAATTTAAATTACTAACCGTTGGTCGGCGAAGAGGCTGCTTCTTTGTAGCTCTTTCGCCCCAACGGTTAGAGAGTGTGCGTCGGAGGAGGCTTCGGACTGCCTGGTGCTGCTTTCTGCTTCTGAGTGAGTACATACAGGGTTTTGCAGGGTGGGTTTGGGCTGTGGGGAGGGTATGTTTCTGTGCTGTGATGTTTTGTTTTGTTTTTTGGTATGGTTTTTTTTCCCGGCCCCAGCGCGTTCCAATGGGGCTTGCTCTGTTTGTTTGTTTTTTGGCAATTTTTTTTTTCAGCCCCAGCGCTTTCTGATGGGGCTTGCTCTGTTTTTTTTTGTGTGTGTGTGTGTGTTTTTTCCAGCCCCAGCGCGTTCCGATGAGGCTTGCTGTGTTGTGTTGTGTTTTGTTTTGGTTTTTGGTGATTTTTTTTCCCAGCCCCAGCATGTTCTGATGGGGCTTGCTGTGTTGGGGTTTTTGTTTTGCTTTTTTGGTGATTTTTTTTTTTCAGCCCCAGCGCGTTCCGATGGGGCTTGCATTGTTTTTTTGGTTTTGGGTGATTTTTTTTTTTTGCTCCGACGCGTTCCATGGGGCTTACAGTGGTTTTGGTTGGTTGGTTGGTTTTTTGGTAATTTTTTTCCCCGTCTGGAACGGATTAATCGCGTTCCAATTCATTCCTATGGGAAATGGTGCTTCGACTTACGACCATTTCGAGTTACGACCATCTTCTGGAACGGATTAAGTTCGTAAGTCGAGGCACCACTGTAGTTGTTAAGGGTTCTTTAGGGCTTTTGGATTCATTCTCTGTTGCCTGTCATGCTCCTGTCTTTTGGAGTCGTTTTTCAGGCTTCTTTAGGGCCTTTGGACAAGTGTCAGATAAAATACAAATGGGGGGGGACCTATTTTGTGTTTAATGTAAGAAGTAGTACATGAAAGATATGCAAATGAAAAAGACATGCCATCACCCATGAAATAATACAAAACAAAATAAACTTGAAAGTTCATTGGGAATCTCCAGATCCACACTTGTGAAGGCTTCATGGATCCAAAGCTTTCATTTAGAAAAGGATGTGGCTAAGTTGTCCTCCGAGAGTTTATTGTGCTTAAGTGAGAAGTATTCAAACACAGATTTTTTAAAAAATACACTCTACTAGAATGCTTCTAGTGCCTGCTTCCGACCATTTCCCTACTTGATGATGATGACAACAACACCATCAGAGCTACAAAAAAGGCAATATTAGGAACAGCATACATATTGTGCTGCTATTTAACATACGTAGGTTTTTGATTAAAACTTGTAACTGTTATATAATAAAAGGTAAAGGTTCCCCTTGACATTTAGTCCAGTCGTGTCCGACTCTAGGGGGCGGTGCTCATCCCCGTTTCCAAGCCATAGAGCCAGCGTTTTGTCCGAAGACAGTTTCCGTGGTCACGTGGCCAGCGCGACTAGACACGGAACGCCGTTACCTTCCCACCGAGGTGGTACCTATTTATCTACTTGCATTTGCATGCTTTCAAACTGCTAGGTTGGCAGGAGCTGGGACAAGCGATGGGAGCTCACTCCATCGCGTGGATTCGATCTTACAACTGCTGGTCTTCTGACCCTGCAGCACAGAGGCTTCTGCGGTTTAACCCACAGCGCCACCACGTCCCTTTTATATAATACTAGTCAATATTTTTATAATTTTGATTGACTGTGCCTGGTATTTTTATTTTTGAATAATATCATCATCTTGGAACTGCAGAGCTGGAAGGGATGCTATGGATCATCGAGTCCAGTCCCTGTCAAGGAGGCACTGTGGGGAATTGAACTCCCAATGTCTGGCTCAGTAGCCAGAGACATAAGTCACTGAGCTATCCAGCAGTTCATTAGGCAGAGAGTCTTTTCAGAGTTCAAACATACTCTTGGGTGCCAACAGCTGTACATATTGTTCAGTGTGAATTGTGTAAGTGATGAGTTAAAGCTTCCAGATTAAGATTTAATGCCTTTAAAAAGTTACGATCTGCTGTTTACCCAAAGGACCATTTGTACTTGATAGATGCTGAGAAGCTCTTGTCACTACCTGTGAATATCTTTATCTATAGCAAATTTGTTCCTTAGGTATACAACACCAATGTGGTCTGGCATGTGGAATTTTTCCTTTGATGTCAGTATTTCATTTTTATTAGGAGGTTTAATGGTTGTTTTTGTTTGTTTGTTTGTTATGTAATAATCAGGCATTTGTGAAATGTTCAGCCATTACTAATTCAAAAGCTAGAAATGTCTTTCATTGTTGGGAAACAACATTGGTTAAAAATTCCAGCTACGTGGATGAAAAACTGGGTTAATTGTTTGCAGGAGTTCTTCAAGCTATTGGAACAGAAAACTGTTTTTAGATTCCTCGGACTTCATTTTGCCAGAACTGTATATATAAAACACTTACTTTAAAATACAGGAAAGGGACAAAGAACACTGTGAACCTAGCTTGTTCTGCCTCTGGATTTGATCTGTTTCATGGATTCAAAAATGACCAAGGAAGAAGTATTTGTGGAAGAAGAGCACGGTTTATAATAACATTTGTTGTCTTCTAAGTTATTGTCACTTGGGCTTCATAGGCGTTAGTATTTATCCTATTTCACATCAAACATATAACAGGATGTAACATTTCCTGTGAAACTCTTATGCTGTTAACAAGCACTTTGGGTCAGCCATCTCCAGACTATAAATTTTAAAACATCAGGTAGTTGTAATAAAAATGTAAAATAACTATAAAAGTAAAGGTTCCCCTTGACAATTTGTCCAGTCGTGTCCGACTCTAGGCGGCGGTGCTCATCTCCGTTTCCAACCCATAGAGCTAGCATTTGTCCGCAGACAATCCTCCGTGGTCACGTGGCCAGCGTGACTAGACACGGAACGCCGTTTACCTTCCCACCGAGGTGGTACCTATTTATCTATTCGCATTTTTGCATTTTGCATGCTTTCAAACCGCTAGGTTGGCGGGAGCTGGGACAAGCGACGGGGGCTCACTCTGTCGCGTGGATTCGATCTTACGACTGCAGGTCTTCTGACCTTGTTTGTTCTGTAAGTGAAGCAGCTCTTAGGTTATTTTGTAATGTTACACACACAGTATGTGTTAGAGTTTGTAGTTCAGTTCATGCCAACTGACATCCTCTAAGAATAATCACAAGTTTGTCTTGGAATACTACCTAAAGAAGAAAAGTACTACAGAGGTTAAGGTAAATCTCCATATAAATTAATCAAGGTCCACATAATTCTCTTTTTCTGCTTTGTGTCCTAACTCTACCATGTGCCACCAACTCACCGTGTTAGGATCAGATATCACTAGATTGCTGTATTCTTGGCTTTCCTTCACTGTTGACCTTGAGAACTGGAAGCCTGTTAAAGGTACAAGAGAAACAGATAATACACTAATCTATAGGGACATATGTTCTGCACTGTTTTCTCAGCATACCTGTCTTGTGGCTCCTCTCCCTTAAAACTGGTGCTGTAATAGATGTGCTACCTTTTTCTGTGTACACAGTGATGCAGAAGGCGGCATGCAACAGTTGCATTTTTAAATGCTTTTTGAGTATGATTCAGAGGGGGGAATTTGAGTAGGCTCCTGTTGAGAGATCTGCAGGTTCTCGGTATAGACACAAGTTCGCTCCGCAGAGGAGATCACAGATTGCCTTGCTTGTAGAAGTGCAGTTGATATGATCTTTTTGTAGCAGTTTTGTGTGATGTTTGAACTTGTCATGTTAGGCAAAATCCTTTTTCACAGCTGCAAGGGCACAACTTGATTTTGAGGTTGCAGTGGTTGTGATAGCACTAAGGCAGAAGTATTGTCCATCAAGCATCTCCACTGGTGCATTGCACAATTGGTCATACTGGCAGTGTGTGACTGATTGGGTAATTAAATTGTGCAGCGTATAATGCCCAACACATTTACACCTGTTGTGCTGGTATGAACATGATTTTGCCCAATGTCTTTTTTCCTTATTTGCAATTCTCTAGAAGGATCTTAAATCATACTCAATTTTTTTTTAAAAAAATCAGTGGTGGCTTAAGCAGTGGCGGTTGTGTAGTGACTTTTTTAAAAAAAAGAATGTTAAAACTTCAATATGGTATTTATATATGCCACTGTCTAAATTTTATCACTGGACTCTTCATTCAGTTCAGGAAACAATGTCATAATTGTTATATGTTAGTCTAAATTAGTCAGTAATGACCGCTAATACAATCCAAAACAAATTAATGGGTTCCTCTTGTGCCTAAAAAATAATGTAAAATGTTGTGTTGATCGCTTTTTCCTTTTTTTCTCTCTTCTCTGTTTTCAGCACTTCTTAGGTTGTCTGTTTCAAAGACCTGTGCAATGCTGCTTGCAAAAGCAATAATAATAAAATTAATGTAAAGTAAAATTAAATTGTTAAAGAACCTTGATTTGTATCGTCAGTATGTTGATGATAACCTTGAATGACACAAGGCCTATGAATTAAAGTGGCAAACCACAATCTATGCCATTGAAGCTCACCTTCTCTGCTACTCACATGTTCAGTGTTCCATGCTTCAGTGATTTATGTGGCATTCAGGATAAGAGTTGTGTGGGTCTTTTTATACTTTCCTCTCTTGTGGGTAACGTGACTGGTGGTGGTGGAATTAGAACAGTTCTGGCACATGTCCTCAAAGCTTCTGAGCACTAGGCTGGGGACGAGGGGAGTGTTTTGGAAGAACAATTTGGACAGTTTGGACATGGTTTTTGCATGTCTAATATAAACTATTTTAGAACTGGATGAAAAGAAGTTCACCTATCACTGCAGTCTCCCTCCAGACTGTGAAGAAGTGAAACCAGGTTGTATCTGCTGCAGTGTCACTGGCCTAGTTTTCTAAATGAAATGTTTTAACTTCTGGTTCTAAACATAACTGATATATCATATTTGGTTCCCCTCTTGATTAATAAAAAAAAAAAGTCATACAACAGCAAGGTGAGAACAGCAAGTCAGTCACACACACAACATTCCTATTTGGCCACTTTACAACATTGACCAAACATATGGGTTACAATATGTAGCATTCCACATCTTGTCAGACTGCAACTTCCATCAGCCCTCTAGTCAGTGTAACCAATGGTGAGCAATGAAGAAAGTTGCAGTTGAACAACACCTGGGAGCCCACAAGTTGCCGACTCTGGACCTAGAACCTGGACTTAGAACCACAACGAACCTAGTCCTCTCAGAATTGGGGGAATGGTTTTATCCCTGATATTGCCTATAACTGAAATTTAATCTTGACTTTGGGGAAGGTGATGTGGAATACATCTCATGTAAAAATTAAAGGATGCTATCCCGAGCAAATGCTGACATTCAGAACTGAAGGATTTCTAAGGAAATGGAACATTCAAACGTTATAATTTTGGCTTTTGTGATTGCCCCACTGTATGATGTTATGACCTAGTTTTTTCCTTTTGTCTAACTTGTTTTTCATAGTGTTGATAGCCAAAATACTTTTCCACAGTAGTTTGAGGTCTACTGCTTTTAAAATCACCACAAAATTACTGTCTTGCTAAATGATGTTTTCATCCTAGGGGAAAGAGAGTAAATTATATTTCACGTATGTGACTACTGAGTTGAATGGGAAGCTTCAAACTGAAACAGTTCCTTTAGTTGTCCTTTCTAAAAAGCTCACATCATAATTTCCAGTTTAAGCTTTAGGCTGAAGTCATTGCAGTAAATAGGGATGTGCCATTCAGATTGCTTGCACTTCCTAGGCTGGAGCTAGGGCATGGAACCTTTGAGCTAGTTGTCTGTAGGTGTGGGTCTGTCAGCTGGAGCTTCCAGAATAGAGAATTCTGGAAGTTGGGAGTCCAAGAAATCCAAATGGCACATTTCCAGCAACATATGCAATTAGTAAATAGTTTTCATTTTGTCTTGCAGACCTGTTAATTCTTAAGGGTATGCTGATAGAATGAGCAAGCTCCTGGTAAAATCATTCCGGTGGTGGTGATTTTCTGAAATTAAAAACTTCCTCCTTGCTCCTGAATCAGTGAAATGTATGGAGGGATTGACTCACCAAATCCCCACTGATCCAGTAGGCCTACTTTAGTGTAACTTGCTATGCTAAGCAACAGGATTTCAGCCACTGTTTGTTTAAAACAATAGCAAATTTGGATTTCTCTTTTAGACTTTTAAAATGTGTCTGTATAGTACATTCTCTTTTATTCTCTGAGTGAACCTATGACTGTTCACATTTTATGGGTTGAGGTCTTGGAGTGATTCAGCACAGTTAACCAATAAATACCTGAGTTTATTTTAGACCATATCTCCCTTGCCCAATGTCCAGGTCTATCATGCCCTGTTTCTGTGGCAGTATGTGAGTCCTGGCAGCCCCCCTGCCAGCAGCCTGGGGGGCTAAGAAGTCCCCCAGCCATAGTTGCATAGGTTTCAGCCTGGTTTTGCCACTCACAGCAGCTTTTATTAAAGGCACAGAGTCAGCCCCAGTGCCCCTTCTCCCACATTCCAAGGGGGTTGAGTTTCAGATACTAACCACCTGGGCACAGTCAGTCCAACTGGGACCAGTTGACTTCACTGGGGTCCAAGTCTGGAAAAGCAGGTGGTAAGTATGAGTCCCAGTCTTGGGTGTAATCCTTTTAGGGGTGGGTGGGTTAAGGCAAGTGATGGGGACCAGTGTCACAATGTTGCTCCTCCTGGAGCATCCTTGGCCGCACCTGTTGCTGTGTGCATCTTCAGCATGGAAGCTGGGTTGGGATAGGTGCTTGTTGGGCACTGAGATGCTGAAGCTGATGTGGCAGTGGATGAGCTGGGGGCCGCATTGCCAGACCCTCAGGTCCCCATCCTCATCCCTGGCTGGCTGGGCTGGTCAGGAGAAAGGTGGCTCTGCTATCTCTGTTTTTACCCCCACATAGATGCAGACGTTGAGGCCCCAGTGTTTGACCACCTCTTCCCACTTCTTCCCTTCCTCCAACATGATTGATGATGACTGAGCCCTGCAACTCCACCCTTTTATTCCCATCATCACGCCCTCCCCTAGCTGTCCTGCATCAGGTGGTTGCCTTTCTTCCACTTGCAGCAGCACATTCCCCTGACTATGGGCCTGGGAGACATGCTCTCCCCTGGGCTTGTGGGGCAGGGCGAGATTACCCACTGGGGTAGTTTGAGGTGACCCCTTCACACAATGCAATTCATTTGTGTTGGTGCTTTATTCAGTGTTGCAAGCTGAAGTCCAAATTATGTTTGTTGATTCGGCAAATTGTAGGATTGGCTTTAAACTTATTTGAGACCCTTCTTTTTAAGGTAGGCATAGAGTACTGTTGAACATATTGTGAATGATAAATATGGAGGAGCTGGTAAAATAGCTTTTCAGATGTAGTGAGAGTGTTTTTCCCGTGCTTGGCAATGAACTTTAAATGATATTTCCATCTGCAAAACTTAGTGCAAATTTGACCACAGTAGCGGTCATACGACTGGAACATGCATCATCATGCAATGACAAAATATTTCCCCCTTGCCATTTCAGATCAACAATTCCAGTTGATACATTGTTTGAATTTCTTACCAGCAACCAGATAATAAATAATCAGTGTTAAAACAGTTTAATATATTGAATGAATCTTAAGTCTTCATATTGTAGAAAAGAAGTACAATGCTGCTGGAAGAGAATTAGAGCACTTCAAATGAAATATTGTGAGATTATTCTGTGTGCTATATCTGCATTTAAATTTCTGGAATATATTGACACAAAGCCAAAGTGAGTGCGATGATTTATTTTTAATGCATGTTCAATACAGGAAACAAAACACATTGGTTTGCAACTAAATTAAATTTGTACATTAGGTGATCCAAGGTGCACAAAAGAATAATATTGCTTAGATAGATTTCTGTTCTGGTACTTCTGTAAGGCAAATTGGTGGAGAAAGAACTCTTATTTGATGGAAAAGATTGCAATCCATGGATAATTATTAAAAGTGAAAGTTCTACTGAAACAAGAGGAGTTCGTTTCCAAATAAATATGCATTATATCAATCAATCGATTGATTGATTGAACATTATAACAGAAAGAAAATATCCCAGTATTTCCATGTGCAAAGAAAATTGTCTTTGTGAGATGGCCTTACACCCTCTCTTCCTCAGCTAAGCTATATTGAGTGTTAAGCTAGCTGATACTTTCATGAAATATACCAGTCCATGAGTTCTTAAAAATGCAGAAGTGCCCAATAGCTGTTAAAAGCCAATATTAATAGATACATTTAAAATATAAGTTGTAAAAAATGGAGCAGCAACATTTCTTTTGTGGGAAACAATTTGCCTGCTGGAGGAGAAGATAGACCAAAGGCCAAAGCATATCTGTTCATATTTTGGCTTATCGGGAAAGAAGCATCATGAGAGATCACAGATAAAGCTTCTAGGGAAGAAGAAAAATACCAGCTGTAGAATCACACATGACACTTCAGAGCAGAACAGTTAGGAAGCGTTCTGTGTCTTTTTAGATATACAGTAAATTCTGATCCTCCATGGATTGGAGTATTTTGCCAGAACAAACAACATTAATTTCAAGAAAGATGAATATAAAGTTCCCCACTTAGGCAGGAAGAACCAGCTGCACAAATATAGGATGAATAACGCTTGGGTTGGCAGCAATGAAAAGGATCTAGGGATCCTTGTAGACCAGAAGATAAACATGCATCAACAGTATGATAAAGTGGCAAAAAGTCTAGTACTGCATTGGCAGAAATATAGTGTCCAGATCAAGGGAAGTAGTGATACCAATCTGTTCCATTCAGACCTCACCTGGAGTGCTGTGCCCAGCTCTGGGCTCCTCAATTTAAATAATATTGACGAAATAGAATTTGTCTAGAGAAGAGCAAGCATCTGTTTGCCTAAGTGGGGTATCTAATTTAACACACACAAATCTCCACTTGGATTCTAGCCAAAGATAGTGAAAGGTCTGGACATCTGTGAGGTGTTATTGAGGGATTTAGTATATTCAACCTGGAGAAGAAGTAATTGCAAAGTTTATGACTGCCATCTTTAAATATATCAGTTAAACACTATGACCAACTTGAGGAGAAAATGAATTGTTTGATTGTGGAACAGACTGCCTTAGACAGTGGTGGACTCTCCTTTCATCAACAAATAATTATGACAAGTTGACTCTGACTTAGGGTGAATCTTTCTAGATTTTTAGGTATAGAGTAGAGGTTGTTCTTGTGCCTTTGTTTTGGGGTTATTTAGGGACTCTGCAGCTTATCCAGGGTGATATTGGCTGGCTTCTTTCAGGAGGCACAGCAGAGTTTTTTCAGAGTCTGGATGGTCATCTGTCAGAGATGATTTGGTTATAGATTTCCAGCTTTGGAAGGTGTTGGTCTGGAAGAGCTCCCTTCTAATTCTAAAATTCTGTAATCTTTACATGATCAGCAAAACTTTCCACTTCAGTCCTAGTGAAATACTGTTTTAATGGAATACTGGATTTTGTATTTACTAAATGACTTTGAATTAAAAGGAAGCAAAGCAGTAAGTACAGTGGTGCCTCGACTTTGAGACGTCCCTACTTACGAAAATTTCGAGTTACGGAAAGCTCCAGCCGCAAAATTTTGGTTCGACTTGCGGCCGGAGCTTCCACTTACGAAAGGAAAAAGGCAGGGGGAAAGGGCGGGAAATTTAAATTTACTAACTGTTGGTGGCAAAGAGGCTGCTTCTTTGTAGCTCTTTCGCCCCAACGGTTAGGGAAAGGGATGCGGTGGGGGTGGCCCAGAGCCGGGAGGCTTGAGCCTCCTGGGTGCTCTGGCGGCTGTGGCGGGGGTGGCAGGGGTGACACAGAGCCAGGAGGCTTGACCCTCCTGGGTGCTCTGGCGGGGGCGGCGGAGGCAGCAGTTGCCCAGCGCCGGGAGGCTTGAGCTGGCCGGGGTGCTTCGGCCGCTCGCCCCCGGCCGTGGCAGAGGCAGTGGTCTCCCAGCACCGGGAGGCTTGAGCTGGCCGGGTTTCTTCGGCGGCGGTGGTGGAGCCAGGGCCGGGCGGCAGCAGTGGAGGTAAGGTGCTGCTTTTAGCTTTTTACTGTTTTGGGTGGCTTTTGCAGGGTGGGATTGGGCTGGTGGGGTTATGTTTACGTTTATTTTTAGATTTGTTTTGTTTTTTTGCAGGCCCAGGGGCTTGCAGTGTTTTATTTTTATTTTTTGGGGGGGGGTATTTTTTCCTTCGGCTGGAGCGGATTAATCAGTTTTCAATGCATTCCTATGGGAAATGGTGCTTCGACTTACGGAAATTTCGACCTACGGCCACCGTTCCAATACGGATTAATTCCGTAAGTCGAGGCACCACTGTAAACAGAGTCAATGGTGTTAGCACTAACATAACTGAAACAGTATGTATTCAGATGTTTCCATGGTTTATCAAATGCTTTCATTAGGGTGTAGACACAGATAGTATAGAAGGATTCTTTTTAGTTCCGCGATAACCCTGGTGAATCACTTTTTATAAGAGAAATAAAGGTGGAAATTTATGTGTTTCATTTAAAATCCATTTGAGCTTAAAAATCTCTTTAGGGAAAACATTTTTTTCATTTCTGGTTTTTTACACTTTTGTCAGTTATGTGTATGCGTGTTGATTTTTTTTTAACACAAAGAAAGTAATCCCTGTATTTAAAATTGAAGGATGCTGCATTGAATGGAGGGGGAAAAACAAAACAAAGCAGGAGAACCAGACTTAAACACACTATTGTAATTCTTTAGCTTTTTTGTGTGTGTTTTTCTTAATAAAATATACTGTATATGGTTGTGAAAAGTGTTACTTACTCCATTATCTCTTTACCTTCATTGCCTCTTGCATCTCTCTGCCTGTGATCTTTGCTTATCCAACTCCCTGAGGGTAGGTACCAGACTGTCTCCCTCAGATGCATTTAACATTTTTCCCTTGTTTCTCTTTATGGTTGGTTTGGCTTCCCAGAATATCTGCATTATGTCACCTCTCTGCCTTCCAGTCTCTCCTCATATGCTCTACATCTAATATCATATCCCACTGTAACTAAGCAAGTATTTGGCATTAAATAAAGCATATTCTTTCCCATTGTGCTCCTAGCTTGTATTCCTCTGTGTTTTAATACACATGTGTCATTTGCAAGGTGTAATGCATAATGAACACTCAGTGGAGCTATATGCATAGTATAAGTAGTTAACGTGAAAAACTGCTTCAGTTATATAGTTGAACTACTTCTGTTGGTACTTACTACTGATCTTTAACTACTTGGTTTGGTACCTTTAAGAATTAACCTTAGTTCATCATGAAGAGAGCAGTGTCACCAGAGGACCTATGTTACCAGCCTATTCTACCTAGCTCTTAGTAGTCCTCAGAATCTGGCCTTTCCTTCCACAAACTGTTTTGGCTTTAGTAATTACCAGTTTTGTGTGTATTATTTTTGTGAAATTGATTTTTAAAAAATCTTCCTTTACAGTTTTATCTTAAATATATTTATCAAGAACAGTATACTGATTCTTCACACAGCCTTGCAGATAATTAGTAACCTCTCAGGGATATGCCTTCTACTCAGGTTACCTTGTGGCTTATAGTTGCAACTAGGAACATAAGCTACATTAAAAAAAAATCCACAGGGTAACCTGTTGTGTCATAATACTTAAACCAGCTGCTCTTTAGTCTTTTTGTCAGCCAGCTGCACAACCTGCTGTGTTAGCTTTCTGTTTGTGAGGAACTTTTGGACAAAGCAGGGTGTGTGTCACAAAATTGATAATGGAAAGCACCTACTAGATCATCCGTTCTCTCTACTTGCCAAACAGGGCATATTATTTTCCTATTTGAGTATCAAAAACAGTACATCAAACTGTGTTACAATATGTCAAGCAGTTGGACTTCTATCAGTGATTACTGGTGGAGAGGTGATTTATAAGTTAATGGATCACACAGCTGGTAATGCCTATTCTCCTGTTGTGTTAAATTTCTCCAATGTTTTCACATGTTCCTGGCTAATTTTGCTGTTACAGTACTTAACAAAAGTAGCACATGTTGATATCGTAATCTGTACAGAAATGCAGTGTGGTGTACTGGTTAGAGGGACAGACTAAGACTTGAGAGGACTGGGTTCAAATCCCTGCTCAGCCAAGTATCTACTTCCCCAAAATTTCTAGGAATGAGCAAAATACCTTCAGAGAACTAGGGATTATAGTGGGGATGAGAAAAAGTTAGTGTGTGATGACATTTGCTCTCCCAGACAACTTACTATAAGAAGAGAATTGTGATTAGGGAAGAGGTGAGCAGCAAGTGTAGTATGAGACCCCCATGCTGCTGCCTCAACACTATTTTTCTGGGGCCTGTGATCTTGCGGCACCTTGTGTTGCGAGATCTCAGGCCTCCACATCTCCATTCTAGTGGCTGCCATGATTTTTGCTCTCCCCCCACAGCGACTTGGCTGAGCAAATAATTGATGCTGTGTATAATGTTTCTAGGTTCTTTGGACAGTCTTTTGGCCAGGGGTGGGTGTAGTAGATAAAATGTTGTTGTTGTTTTTTTTTAATTTGGCTGTGTATTAAATTTTATTTGATTTTATATTGGTGGAAATGGTGGTGTGTGGGGGAGGATGTTAAATGCACAAATGATGCCAGGATTGGCATAATTGGAGCCAAGGGGGTGAGATTTTGTGTCAACAGGCTCTTGGCTTCATGGTTCAATTCTGGACACAGCAATGCGCCACCAATATGAATTTAGGAGTTAGGCAGTTGGACCAAAGAGCACCTTTCCTTTCCCTCCACTCTTTTTCTCTTCCGTTCTGTCACACCCCCTTCTCTCAGACGCCAATGCCCAGCCTTCCTTTGCCTTGTCACTTGACTATTTAGGTAATGGTCTCTTTAAATCACCACAGGAATTAACATTCTTTCTTTAATAACGTTCACTTGGTTACTCTCTTTCTCTTTCCGCTGCCACCAACTTTCAGTTGTCCCATTGTGTGTGTGTACATTTGTCCCTTCACTCAGGCTGTTATAACACTCTATATAGCGGATCCTCAAGTATTGAAGTAAGCACAGTGCTCAAAGAATATTGTTTATTCCTATGCTTTATATTCTTATATTTCCTCTTCCCTCCCTTTCTGTCCATTTTCCCCTCAGAGCCCCAGACTCCGAAACCACCCTCTCCCCAGTCTTTCCACATCAGAGTGCTCCAAAACATCACTAACACTCCACTCCCCTAGTTTCTCTCCCAGCCAATAAGAACTACTCTTAACCAGCATTCCATGCTCCTCACTCACCCTTTCCATCACATGTTTACCAAACCAATGTTCAAATACTATGTTTACCATCATAAAACACTTAAGTATAACTGGGCATCACATCTTCTATGAAGGATTTGTTTGTGCACTTTCTTAGTAACAAGATATAAATTTGGATGTGGGCGAGTAAAGTTGGTTAGTAAAGAAATTAACTGTGTGGCTTTAAGGGAAGTCCGTTTGCAACCTAATTTATTGGGGTAGTACCTTTGTTGATGGAAAGAAGTGCAGATATATTTGGAATCCCAAGCAAGAAACTTTCTGCTGTATTAGGAGATGAGGGTTTGGGGAATTGCACAAGTCTACAGGGTTAGTGTTATATATACCTTAGAATGGGGGGAAGTGGACCTTCTGTCTAGAGTTGAAAAGAAAGGGGAGGTAGATGGTCAACTTCTGAAAAGAAACAGACCTACTCAGAAGACCTGTTTCTGATATGTGAAGAACTGAGTGGTGAAAATATCTATTCTAAACCTCAGATTCAAAGTGCTGGACCTATGCATTTCAGAATTTAGGAACAAATTAAATATAATGAGAGCTGTGACAGGGATTCTTGAAGAGTAACAGTTCTGCATAATTTTATCTGATGACGTTGATAAATTTGTCCAATTCCAAAGAGGAGAGATTTTATAATTTTTCTACAAATCTCATGGAAATTAACTCTCTTTTTTGTCTTTTTCTTTCTCTCCTTTTTAGGATATAAAACTGGATCAGGTTACTAAATTAGCACTTGGGAAAGAAATTAATTTTGAGATTGTCTGCAAAAAGGTATGATTCTTCATATTTATGTTAAATAATAATGTACACTTAGCAAAACCATCTGACTTTGGTCACAAGCAAATATACATGTGTGCCACTTCTCAAAACTTTCTTACAGTAATGGAGAAAACAGTCAACAAAGCTTCCTAGTAGTTTGTGCTGGATACACTGTACACAGTAGATGCTAGAGATGGACATGAACTTCCGGTTCAGGGATTCGTGGCCATCTCTAGTAGATGCATTCTTCTGTTCTAACTTTCTGCCTCCCTGCTTTGAATCTTGCAAAAGCAAGGATAATATACGATAATCTTATCATAGATAAACTGTGATAAGGTTTCCGTTTTCAGCCAGAGTTATCTGTCTTTAATTTACAGCACATTGCAAAATAGGAAGGGTTATTTCATGCCATCTTCACCACACATGGCCTATGATGCAATTTTTTATATTTAGCAGATGGCTATTTGATTGCCACCACTTTCAGTTGTCATAGGGAGCAAAGTCTAAACATGATGGGATCAGTGAATATGTTTGAAAGCACTCTGCAAAATGTATACAAAGCATTATTAATTAGAACCCAACAAAATGCTTCCTTCAGATGGAGTTTGCATTCTTCTCTTCTGGCATGATATCCCACCATTGTAAGTCAGCTTGCTAGTCACCCACATATGTGATTCACAGAGACCACAATGAAGCAGGACAGGTTGCTTATCTTTAACTGTAGTTCTCCAAGTCATCTTCCCAGGGACCCGTTCGACAGCGCCACCCGCCCCTCTCAAGTGATCACCTCCTCCCCTCTGTCATGTTCAGGGTGGATTTGATTTCAATCAAATCACCTTTTAAATTTTAAAAATTGGATTTTTTTTTTATGTTTTAAATTTTTAAAATTGATTTTTAAACATTTAAATCATGATTTAAATCAATTTGATTTTTATCCACCCTGGTCACTTTCAGCCCATCTTGTGGGTGGCAGACGGAGGAGACCTGAAGGAGAACTGTCAGGGTGTGGTTGATCATGCAGAGTAGCACTAGGGAAGAGGAACATTTCTTCTGAAGCTCAGAGAGATTCCGAGGCTGACCTCTGCCCAGATGCAAAACCCACATGTGTGAATTCACAGATGAATAACTGCAGTTACAGATAAGCAACCTGTCCTTATCACTACAACAGTAAAACTAAAGGTATTTCAAATCTAAGCTCTGCTCCGAATAATACATAAGATCTAGGCACACTATTCTGATTTGTTTTCACCAGCAATCAATAGATGATTGAGATGCTGGGAACCTCTTATATTTATATTTAAATGAGTGTAATCTACCCTTACATATAGTAACTTAAATTTGCATTTGCAAATGTAAAATAAAATGTCCTCTTTTTATGGCGGAAAATGTCCTCCTTTTTGGCAATCTTTGTCGTCCATGCTCTCTTTTAAAAAAAATTATTAAAAATTTTAATAAGATAGAAAATACAAAACCATAAAATAGTTATAAGCCATCACACCTACATAGTAAGCATATCAATTGGTATTGCTAGTTAACATAGCACATTTTCTATAAATCAGCATGAGTGGGTGGGGGGGTTTGCTAAGAGAATCAGTATGATTATTACAGAATGAAGGAAAGCCAGGTTGTATAAAGCAAGTCTATACTGGAATTCTGGTACCTCAGCTGTAAGTGGGGCAGTGAGTTTTTCCATCAAAGCTAATTTCCATGCCCTAGATCAGCGATGGCAAACCTATGGCACGCGTGCCGCAGCTGGCACGCAGAGTCATTTCTGCAGGCATGCAAGCCATAAGTCGCTGGATCGCTACTCCCCCTCGCAGCCAAACCTGCGGAGGTGTCTGCAGCCGCAGTGCTGGCGCTTCAACAGGTGGTGGGCCAGGATCTGGAGCAGCTGGCGCTGGCGACGGATCTGGAGTGGGGTCTCGAGGCACCTCCGTGCCTGGGATTCCCCCTTCTGCCACCACTTCCGGTTCCACCACCGCCACTTCCGGTTCCACCGTGGCCGCCGCCCGCTGGGTTTTTTGTTTTTGTTTTTTTTTTCAGTTTGGACACTTGGGCCCAAAAAGGTTCACTGTCACTGCCATAGATTCTCAAGCATTCATTGAAATTTCTGGAGCTGTCTTCCAACATTGAGCAATTGTTAGTCTAGCTGCTACACACACAAAAGTAATTAGCTCTTTATGGTGTCGTAGTGCATTGTTCCATACTCTCTCTTTTTTAAAAATTCCAATCAACAATAACAACAACTCAAGCAACAACAGAACAAAGGAAAAGGGAAAAACTTGAGTCAACCCATCTGGCTACCTGTCTGTCTATTCCTACCCATCCCCCACACAGATCACTTGCCCCATGAGTTGGTGCTCCGATTCCAACGTGTTATATTGCACTGTTGTGCACTTCAGTTGTATGCATTTTAGCTGTTCACATTTTGATCATGTTGATGGGATTTTATTTGTCCAAGATGCCCCACAAGCTATATCTTCCTTTTTGGTGGTGTCTGCTTTCCTTTCTGACCATGCAGTGGTGGCTATACTACATTCGAACTAAGGGAGGCAGATCTTATTTTCAATATATAGGGGAGGGGCTAAACAATTGGTTAATCTCTGATAATATATATTAGGTGAGGAATTCCCTCTAGAGAGGGAAAAAAGGAAGGAATAGTTTTTTTGTATGTGAGAAAATGTAAGGAGATCATTCAGTATGTTTTTGTACCCTTTGAAAGTGTAGTTGATGGCCTTGACTTCCAGAGCTTTCTCCTGTGCTTTGAACAGTGTTTTTCTGTGCATTTGAAACACTGGAGAAAACAGGTCTTTTGCAAATAATTTTTTGTGATAGATTGTCAGTTCTTTGGGAGCTGAATGTAACTTAAACTAGACTTTTAAATTAACAATAGAAGCCTCCAAGTATTGCTTTGATTATGTTGTTCTATGTTACATATTACTGCATTTTTGTGTAATATTTCTGTAGATTCTAAAGTTTAGAGCATTTCAGCAATAGATAAAAATACAAACAGTTACAACTGATTTTTTAAAAACTTAAGCTATACATTATTTTGCTTAAGTTAAGCAAAGTCCTCTGTCTTTATTTGATTTGTACTGATAGCAGTTGGTTTGTATATATGGATTCCAGTAGTTTAGGAATCAAGTCCCAAATAGGTGATGTTTCAACTATGTTTCAACTATGGATCTTGGCTTTGAAGTTTCTTTTTAAAGTCTCATGCTAATTACACATTTATGTTGCCCTGTAGAAAACTTTAGCATTTGTACTTTAGCAAAGTACTACAGAACACATAATTACTGATACAGATTTTTAACATCCTTTGTGTTAAAAAATAATCTGTTCATTAAGCCAAGGAGGAAACAGATTACTGCCAACTCTGTCATCTTTTGGGGAGAGGGGTTAGTATCTCTTGTGAGTTTATCTGATGTTTTGTGGGTGATACCTTATGCTTTGTACGTATTTCGTACAATATGGGTGTTCGAGATTTTTTTCAACGTTTTGCTATTTAAACTGCCATAAAGATACATGAAATGGGACAGGTATAAATTGCTTTCACAAGTGTGCTTATGTAGTCTGCACACCTGCAGGAATGGTAAAACTGTTGAAAAGTCTGAATTTACTCTGCTTAGTAGGGCTTTTTACAGGCTAAAACCCTTGGATACAGATGTTGTAAGTCAGCTTGCTCTTTCTTCAGAAATAGTAAGATAAGATATCCTAAGAATAATCTTGACAGAGCTGAAACAGTACCCTCATTCTGTCTGGGATGGAAATGACTGTGGGTGTGTAAAACCACTGTTTCCTGATAGATTTCCATGGCAAACAGACACTAACTTCAAACAAAAGTGGCTGTGGTTGCTTTCAGCACATTGGTGGAGAGGGAATGTTGCATGAAGGTGTAACATTTGTCTGCCTGTGACTAACTCTGTTCCTGTAACACAGATGATTCAGTGCCGTGATCTTCAAAACATTTGTACTTTTGAACTGGGCTCTTAAATATTTTCACAGCCGTAAGAATGTGTTGTCTAACTGAGTGTCTCTTCCATGCCAAAGATACACATTCTGTCTTGTGGCACTGGCTTTTGAGCAGAAATAAACTGGCTCTAACAGCTTGAAGAGTCAGAGGCAGATGTTGCATGTTGGATGCCCAAGGAGTGGCATGCAACATTGCGCAGGCAGACATCCCTTCATACCATTGAAATTTCCTGTGTTATCCAATTCCCCCTCCCAAGTCTTCCCATGCACCTCCAACAACTTCTTCTCTCGAAAGTCTCCCAAACTATATGTTCCACCAGTGGATGCTGTTCTGTGTATGGATGGACACAATTGAATTTTGCTCAAGAATAGCTCATCCAGATGCCTTACACACTTTCAGATGTACTTTACTAATATTTTGTGAGCTGAGTAATTAGTACTATGCAGAATAATTTGCAGATATTTACTAGGCAGAGTAATCTGGGACTATTCAGTACTTAATACTGCCTTTGCTGATTACAGCATTCCTGTTTATTGGCCACAGACAAACATCGTGATTGCACCATCACCATCATTTACTTCTTAATTGAATTGAAATAGGGACAATCCATGTGAGATGTTTATTTTCTGGCTACCATGAGACACAGCTTCTGCAGAGAGATCTTGCATTGGAACTTTGTTCCAGCACTCTGATGTTGAGTTCCTTAGGACACAGAAGGGGAATTCCTTTTCTTCCCTGACTATGGATGAAGTAAATTCTGATGGATTTTGTCCAACATTCCAGGCCAAAATCTGTCTCTCACTAATGCAAGTCATTTACTTTATATAACTATGAGTGTGGGCTGAAGCAATCTGGATTATATCAAAGGCTACAATCACAGTGGACAAGACATTAAATTCTTTAGGCATTTCACACCTAAGAACAAAAAAACAGAGGTTAATTTTATTTACTGTAGTGGGGAGGGCAAAGTGAAGCCTCTGGATATTGGAGAGCAACTTTCATCAGCCCCAGGCAATATAGACAATGAGGAATTGGTAGGCCCTCCAACAACATCTGGAAGGCCTACCATTTGCCAAGTTCTGCACTGTACACAGCTTTAAATATGAATGTTTAGCATATTATTTTATGAAAGTTTTTAACTTGATTGCACCATCACCATAAATTAAGATCCAACATGGCTTGGATGCTTGAGAAGATTTAACCCAAAGTGATATTATCACAAGGTGTGCTGATGACAGGAAATTTCTATTTGGCACTTCCTTGTAAAGCAGAAATAAAAACACAGTTTGCTACTTGCTGTAGCAGTGGGCTGAAATTCTAACCTACTTCCCAGATGGTGTGGAATACCAGAAACTTTCAGGAGCAAATTCTCATAACTTGGTAAAAGCTTACCTTTCAAGGATTATGAGGCTGGAGATATATATTTATTATATTATATATTATACACCGTATTTTTTGCTCCATAAGACGCACCTGACCATAAGAACGCACCTTGCATTCGAGGCGCCATCAGGGGGTGAAGGGGTGTGCGCGTGGAGGGGTGGGGAAAGTCAGGCGGCGGCGTGATTTCCCCTCCTTTTCCGGCACTCTAAACACCTTTTCCTCCCCCGGATCACTTTCCTCCCATACGTCTTTCCTTAACACCACTCTTTCCATTTCTTTCAACTGTCCTCCCTCCTCTCTCGTGAGAAAAACGTTTATCCCCTTCTTCTCCCCCTCTCTCGTGACTCCTCCCTCTCTTCTCCTACTTCCCCCTCCTCTGTCCATTCCTCTGTCTCGTGCCACTCCATTTCTCCTTCTTCTTCTGTCACTTTAAACTTTTTTTTTTTACAGTATTCGCTCCATAAGACGCACACACTTTCCCCCCAACTTTTTTTGGGGGGAAAGTGCGTCTTATGGAGCGAAAAAATACGGTATATATGTTCCATTCTATAATATATATATTTCAAACAGTGGCTAGGTTGTTCCATTCTATAATTTGAGCTAGAGTGTCCCATAGGAGGAATGCTCTCAGACGTGGCATGCTGTCATTTTCAAGGTATTCTTTCGGGGAGGGAAAATGGATGGTCTCTTTTTTGTTTTACCTTTTAACCATTCAACAAGCTTATCTCTCATTTTTCCTATAAAGCCCAATTCTGCAGCAAGAGACAGAGCAATTGCTCGACTGGCAGCTCATCCACTACTGAAGACAAAAATTGCTGCTATTAAAGGTAATCTATAGTTAGCCCGCATAATGTATGTGCATTGAAACCCAGGGTTGTTTTAAAATAAGTGTTCTCTTGTTCAGTTCTATCTCACTGTTTACTCTCTTACATTACTGGTTCTTTCAAACTGAGACTCTGGAGCAGACAAAATGTTTTGCATTCTATTTATCTGAAATAATTAGGAAGAGACTTCAAAGGTGTCAGAGAAAGCAGTATGTCCACTGATGCCTGAATAAGCACATCATCTAAAGAGTTGCAGTATTCCTTTTCCCATGAGTCTCAGATGCTGAATTGTATTAAATTGCTGTGTGTACTATTGCATGCATTTATTACTGCTCATACCAGCAAGCTGAACATTTACAGAATATTTTGGTGAACATTCTAATTCTTTCCAGAGTTGCTAAAATGTGATTCAGAGGCCTCTTGATAAAACTATGAATAGGGTATGACTTTCTAGGACTTCTAGATCCAAAATTCACTTAAAATCCCCAAGTAAAATTCTAGTGCTGGAAGAGGACAAACCAGAAGGAAAAAGGGATGTCTCTCTACCATTGTCTGCTTCACATGCTTTGGCTGAGGAGAAGAAAGAAACACCTCTTCAGTCCCATTGCTTCTTCAAAGTTGCCCCAGGGCTTTATGGGAAAGTTAGGCTCACTATCCATCAGATTCTATAGGGGGAGCCTCTCACTGAACTACCCTTCCCATTGAAGGGTAGTTCCTGGCAACTCCTAGGAAGCAGTGGGACTGAAGTTCCTTACTTCTATCCAGCCAAAGCAGTGGTGGTAGAGAGACATCTTTTTTGCCTTCTGGTTTCTCCTCTTCCAGCCACAGAATTCTGCCTGTGGGATCCTAGATGAATTCTGAACCTGGAAGTCATAGAAATCTTCAAGTCCCTTTCCTAACTATGTGTATAATGCAACTTAGGAGAGACCAACATAGTTCAATATTTTAAGAATTATATATAGGGTTTTTTTAACCCCCTGTGCAGGCTTACTTGGAAGTAAATTCCACTTTGTTCAGTGAGACATCGTTTCTTGAAAATGTACCTGGACTTGCAACCAAATTTCAGTTTGTTTTCTGAGATGCCTAGGGAAGATAGAACTCCCTATCTCCCCACCTCTGTTTTATCTACCACTTGGAGATACTGTTTATTTCAGTCTTGCATCACTGGGTTCATCTTTAACTTCTGGATTCTACCATCTCCCTTTCATGAAGGTCATTGGTCACTCGGGCAATATGCCAAGTGTCATCTGCTGGACATTTTGACTGGAGAAATAAAAAGTTATTTGAGAAGAATGAAGTATTTCTCCAAGGATCGGTTTTATGAAGTGTTAAAGCTACTGATTGAAGCTTAGGAAAGAAGAACATAATACTTTGCCTGTGTGAAAATAGATCAGTTATAGGAACATTACTTTTATGGACTAAAGTTGATCACATTTTGATTGCATTTCTTTTCCTAGCTCCAGTTTTCTGAATCAAGACTTGAGGAAACAGCCTTGAGTTAACTCTAAAAATTAATGGGGCCATTTAAATGTTCCATTCAGAACTCAAAGGGACTGATTAACTTTAACTAGAAGTGACCCATATTGGTTCGGGGGGGGGGGGATCGAAGAGTAGCAAAATGGTGGAACCTGTCCCCTTAAAGAATGAAAGAAACCTGCTGTCTTTTTCACCTTCCTTGACTGTTGTAAAATGAAACTGAGAATGGCACTAGTATTCTCCTCTGCTGCTATGTGGAGAGCATAGTTTAGCATATATTAGCCTCTCCTTTCTTTCAAGGAGCTTTGCATCCCCTGCCACAAAATTTCTTTGCACCTTAAATTCCCAACATTTTTAGCATCGCGACCTGTTTTGAGTATTCAGAAGACTTCATGATCCCCCCTCCCTTTCCTTTACCATCAATTTCAGCTCCATATTTTGAATGTATAATTTAAAATTAAAATCTAGCATAAAAAATATACTAAGGACTGCTTTGTTTAAAATAAGCACAAATAGTTTTTGTCTCAAAAAATGATAAAATGTCATTTATTTTAAGAAAGCAGAGACAAAACCAATTTAATATAAATCATTGTGCTGCATTTGCTTGAAGATGGGAAATTCTAGGTTTGCACAATTGAATGTGTGCAACACAAATGTATCTTCCACATATATTCATTTTCACTGAGCTGCAGAAACACAAGCCATTTCTAAGAGTAAAAGCACGCTTCTTATTTAATTAATTAATATCCCAGCTTTATCCCATGTAAAAGGCAGTTTGAAAACAGAGACTTTTCCCACACCTAAAATTGTTCTGTAATAGTGCCATTTGGCCAGCTCCATTTCTTCTGTTTTTTTGTATCAAGACAATATTCCATCAAATTTTTGCTTTGAAACCTATATAAAGAACTTCCATCCCCTTGCTGGGATTCTCTAACACTCGGAAGGTAGCTGTAGAGCTGAGAGCTAGCTGCTGAAATTGTCTTGGGAGGAGAAACAAGAGTCAATATTAAAATGCCCATCTGGAACACAGGTGTAAAAAGACACAGCAAGGTATACACAACTCAGGCAGTTCTGAAGATTCCTGGATACAGAATAAATTGTCTTCAGATTTATGCTGGGCGGAAAGAATTTAGTGCTAAAATCCTAAGAATGCTTGACTGATTCTAAGCCTTTCTGAAATCCATGAGATGTACCTCCTGACGTGTAGTTCACCTCAAAACTTTTACCATTCCACTTCTTCTCTCTCCCCCCCCCCCCCCCCCCCCCGCCCATGGCTTAGTTAGCAAATCTGAGCAATAGATCATAAATCAGTATCTGTTTTCTGGAAATGAAGGTGAAAAGGTGATCTGCAGAAAGAAAAGAGCCCTTCAACTAATGATGGAGTTAGGAGTGTGAATGCCAAGAGGAGTGCCTCAGCAGGCAGCGGCCAGATACTAACCACTCTGAGTCTCTCCCTCTCTCTTTCTTTCTACATGTGCCAACCCGGTTCCGTTCGCAAAGAAGGCTGCATGTTCCCTCTCCCCCCCCCCTTGCCCCCAAGAGCTGCAACCTGCTACGAACCACCACTTTCCTTTGTATTCAGACTTCCCTTATTTGTATGTTGCTTACAGAATTTTTATGGCCAGTGGCTCTGCAGTAAAACTCTGGCCCTTTCTTCTTTATCCTCTCTTTTTCTATCAATAACAGAGGATTCTTTCAGGAAAAAAAAGTGGAGGGAGACATGCATCTCTCTCTGGGGATGGAGTTCAGGTAGTGCGTGCAGGAAAAGTGAATGAGCAAGAGACAGAGTGGGAGCTGTGTATTCACACACACCCAAGGTTCCCTGTAAGCTAGGTACCTGTGTGCCTCTGCCTCCCTCCGCACAGCTGTCTTCCCCCTCCACTCAGCAATCGTGTTAGGTTCTAGTCGTGATGGAACCCTCGGGGGGGGGGGAGTCACACGTGTGCACAGGAGCAAAGTCGAGAGAGGCGGAACCCCGCCCAGCAGAGCTGAAAGTTTGAGGGTATGTTGCACACACCTCATCATTAGTTGTTCCTTTTCTTCGGAAGAGCTGGTTCTTCCTACAAATTCCTTCTCCACATTATTTCTAAAGACCATACATCTGTTCATTCCCTCCTTTCAGTGTCTTTCAGTCCATCTCCTTCTGTCCCTTGAATGTCTCTATGTCCACCAAAAGGAGCATGTTTGGGAAACAGTGGTATAATGATTGAAATCTGTTTCTTTATTACACATGCAGAAGACAAACAACAGACATTCAGTCACTTCTAGTTGGCAATTAGCAAGTCACTGGTGGGGGTCTCTGGAACACACACTCAAGTGGTAACCCTTTCTTAGAGCTGGCAGGCTCTAAAAGTTTAAACCATTTGCCTTCCACATGCATAAACAAAGCCATAGGATTTCAGTCAATACATCTTAAGCAATGCATGCAGAATCAAAGCTAAGCCTGTAACATGGGAATTCTTTTCAGCTGTAGCTCAGAATTCCTTTGTGTATTCCATTCTCTGGAAGTCTTTATACTGATCCTGTTCCTGAAGAACATTAAAAGTAGCACAGTTAGTAGGACTTTTGACGTGTCTCTGGATAGGAGCAGTGTGACCATGATGGTGTCTCACGCTAAGGGTAGAAAAAAATTATTGGAAGTTCTTGTTCTTGTTGATTTAAGCTGCCTTGACAAAGCAAGACACCTAAATGAGTAAATATTGGAGTTTCAAGAAATTGCACATCCAGGTGCAAGAGCAAGATGAGACTTCCTTTTTGTTTTTTTGTCAAGGTTCTTGCTGTTTACACAAAATGCCTCTGAGGCAAGTTATGCAAAACTCACATCATTTCCCTTTAAGAAACAAAACACAGACGGAAAGCAAACACAGACAGCATAACTGATTGTGGGAAAAGTTTTAAAAGTTCCCATCCAGTTCTTCATGCAGCAAAGCAGCAGCTGCTACAAGTTTGACCAACTTGTGTAAGTTATGCAGTTTGCATAAAAATATTGTATCAGTAGCACGAAAAAATAACTTGCTGTCTCACAGATTGAGGGAACAAAATTACAATTCCCATGACCTTGCCTGCAAAGATGGCACATCCCGATCCCATACTGTTAGTTATTCCAGAGAGTCAGTGATGGTAAGAAGGAAGTTAAAGTAGCCTGCACTGTGGTAGACTCTACAATGCCATATAGTTCTTCATACATACGGCACACATACCAAGATGTTGGTCAGGTGCATTTTGCCTCATGCAAATATATGCATATGAGAAGCTGCCTTACATACAGAGCTCTTCAGAGTTTCAGTCATAATCCTCTCAGCCCATTACTTTGAGAAACACTTAACGTGGGGTGCCCAAAAGCAAAGCAGTTGCTGTGCCATTATGTTGGGCTTCCTCCTCCTCAAAATATGAATATATTCCAGGACTTTGTTATTATGTTGTTTATATTTAACATTACTATTGTACTGCTTTTTTTAAACAACAACAACTTGTTTTTCTAGCTGCTGTCAAAGCCTTTAAAGATGCAAGGCAGAAGTCAGCCAGAACTGTTTCCCAAGAACAGAAGTCGGAAGAACAGCATACCAAGCAACCTGAGAAGACCCAGCATTCCGTTATCAGTGACCATAGCAAAATACTTGAACAGGCTGAAAACCACAACAAAATGAAGGTGAAAGTGACGCCAGGCACAGACATAGGAGAAAAGCAGATCCGTGTGACAGAGCAACAGAAAATGACAAACGATGAGAAACAGTGCCCCTTGGATGATTTTCCAGTACAGGGCTCAGAACAACCCAAATTGGTTCATCAAACAGAGAAGGCAGCCTGTCCAGGAAGAACGAAACATTTGGATGCTTCCCCTGAGCAGCTCAGTAGATGACTGTGATAATCATGCAAGTGAAAGTGAGGAAAGTGAAACAGAGAAGGACTACTTTGATGACAGCACTGAAGAAAGGTTCTGTAAACAGTCTTCTGGCTCAGATGAAAGTGACAGCAATGATGATTTCTTCATTGGCAAAGTTAAGAGAACAAAAAAGAAGGGAGCAGCAGCAGATAATTCCTTACCTACAGGAGGGAAAGACGGGAAGGATTCTGCAAAACCACTCAAAGGACTCGCAGTCTGGCCTTGTGAAGGACGCAAACACAAAGAGCAGCCCTCAGAGTTCAAAAGCATCAAAGCTAGAATCTGTATTTTACTGTTCATTGTCCAACTCTAAAGCATCCACAAATATGAAAAGGTAAGGGATTTTTTTAGTCAGTACAGCTAATAAATTGTTAGTGTGCAACTGTGTTTTTTTTCTGTCAAATATTTGAGAGTCTAGACCGTGAACCCAGTGATTTCTAATCAAGAGAAGATGACCTCCACATTTTGAGGACATTCAGACATTTTGGGGGGCAAATGTGAGGTGTTAGAATTTTTTGCAGTGGCTTCTGATGACTAGCAAAGAAGAGAGACTGAATACTGTTGACTGCACCCTGTAGATAAAATCCTGTATCTTTGATGCCTCCAGCTTGGCTTTTCACAAAGTACTGAAGAGCAAAGAAGAATTAAATAGCAGTGCCTTCCTCAGTTGCAACAAAAATTAACAAAGAATAATACACCATCCATTTATAATGAGGCTAAATATATAATGGGCACTTACCGAAAGAGAACAGAGGAGGAACTGTAATAACTAAAACAACTGGAAAAGGTGGAGATTCACAAAAAAGTGCCAGTAAGGCTGAAATACACCTAATGTGATTGATGCCACAAGGGTCTCACTGAAAGTATGCTTGAGATCTGTTTCTCATATTTATGTATTATATACTTACATATTAAAGTATGATTTTATGCTGTGAAGTTTAGTTTAGTGTTTTATTTGTGATGGTGATGTTGCATAAGTGATATCAGGGTGGATTTGATTTAAATCAAATTGATCCTGAGTTATTTAAATTTAAAACTTAAAAAAATCTGTTTTTTTTTAAATGACTTAAATAAAAAAGATTATTTTAAAAAAATAAAAATTGTGATTTAAATCAGTTTGATTCTTTAAAAATCATTTATTTGTGTCCTGCGTCCTGCATGGTATGCAGTAATGGATTAAACTTAAAGTATCATTGCTGTAACCACTAAAATCTGTCCATGCATGTTTTTTCACTGAGAAAATTTTTATATTAAACTTTTTCTAAACAATCTAAATCTGTTAATATCACTCACAGTGTAAGCGTGCAAATCTAGATAGAAATTCAGCCTCACTGAAGGCAAGCCAGCAAGCTCAGTTTGGCTATATGAATACAGTTGTTTAAATAACTGTTGGATCTGTTTAGAAGTTCACTTTATGATGTCACAGTTAGCAAATGTCTATTGGGGCACATATTTTGGAAAGAAAACATAAGGGCATTGTTGCTTCTCACTCTTAATAGTATGCTCCTCCCCCCCCCAACACACTAATTTTATCTGTTCTGTGTTCTAGAACTATTAGAGACCAGCTTCCCAAAAAGAAAGTAACAGGTATGTCAGATTGCTAGTGATGCTTGGATCTTTGCAGTATCACAAGTAAAACCTCTCATTTTTTTGTTAATACAAAAGTGATAACTTTTCAGATGCATTAAGAATTTTTTAAAGTACTGTAATGGTAGTTTTAACTTTGTGGCAGGTGTTTACAGTTTAAGTTTTCACAGCAGCTAGGTTTGTATAGTGTATTTTATTATATTTTTTCTATCTTGATCGATGTCTCTCCTTTTAGTATACTTACTTTTGGAATAATGTGTTTCCACTATTCCTTATTTTCAAAGAAGGCTCTGCAGAGGAAAGCAGTTCTGTTTGAAATGATTAAAAGTGCAGCCGTATACATATCTATTCCAAAATGAATCCCAGTGAGCTTGTGTTAAAGTGTTTACAACATACCGTATATACTCGAGTATAAGCCGATTCGAATATAAGCCGAGGCACCCAATTTTACCACAAAAAACTGGGAAAACTTATTGACTCGAGTATAAGCCAAGGGTGGAAAATGCAGCAGCTACTGGCAAATTTCAAAAATAAAAATATATACCAATGGAGGATGGAGGAGGAAGGTGGGAGGAGGAAGGTGGGTACATAGAATATGCAGAAGGAGGAGGATGGGAGTGTCCTGGAAGCGGACACTCCTGTAAAGATCTTTAAGAGACATAGCTGACAGGGAAGAAGGGGGGTGAATGGGCTTCCCTGGGCTTGTAAACAAAGATGCCCTCACTGTGACCTCTGTTCAGAGTGGTCTTTGAAATACTGACACGCTGCCGGGAAAAAGTTTTCATCTACAGCTCCTTCATTTGGACATAGACTATTATCCTCCCAGCACGGTGTCTGCCTGCGGAGTCTGAAAAATGCAGTGTACTTAACCCGGGTCATCAGACCACCCACAGAGGCTGCAGGCGCCCGTAGATGAGCGGGGGAGTCTGGAGAACACCTGCACTGCAGGGGAGAACATGTAATTTTGACACTGACTCGAGTATAAGCAGAGGGGGTGCTTTTTCAGCAAAAAAATTGTGCTAAAAACTAGGCTTATACTCGAGTACATAGGGTAAACATGAAAGCTTTGCTTTTTCCTCCTCCTCCTTGGTCTTAATGTGAAGTTGTGTTAAAAGCATTACTGAAAATGGAATTCAGCTCAAGATGTGCCATATAATTTAGGATTATTTAAATCATATTCAAACAGGAAAAAATTATGTTTACAAAATAATAGCAAAAATCGGGTTAATTATGCCTGCCAGCCAGTGGCATAAATCTCAACAGCAAATTGCCACTAGTTAAGAAGTCAGTAGTTGCACCTGTTGTTGCACATCTGTTGTGTGATGTGGCATGTATCAAGAAATGTAAGCTTCGACTTCTTAACTTTATGTCATTAGATTTCACCAAGCAGCATAAGTGGAAGGATTCTGGACTACATTTTAAGGTCTTGAGAACTTTATTCTGAAGTTTTGTTGGCCCCTTCTAAATGCATGAACATCCACTTTAAATCTGCATGTGTATTGTTGTATCTTAGAAGCCAATGTTTGTGCAGGAAAGTTTTAGAATATAGAACTTTTTCATTTGGTATGTATATGAACGTAAATAAATATATCATATACAAGAAATAATCCGTAATCTTAAACAATATATTTAAAGGAATATATTTTTATACTGTGCTGATTATTGTTCATCTATTAATTCTTGAACAGCTTTTGAAAAAAATCAGCCACAGAAACAGATGTCCAGATGTTTAGGTAGAAAGCCAGGGTTTGAGAAGAAACAATCAGAACAACCCCTTCATCCTTCATGGGAAGCAAGCAGGAAACGTCGAGAGCAAGTATCTCAAATTACAGCATTCCAAGGGAAAAAAATTAAATTTGAAGACTAATTTTTTATAAAAAGACTGAGATTTTTTTTTACCTCATCTTGTCAGCATTTATCATGCATCTTCCAATCCTTTCAATATGTGTGGAAATGTGTATATAAGCAGTTGCCTTGTTAATAATTGAAGCTGATATGCCAAGGGTATAAACTGAAAGCAAAGACCTGAGAACAAAAATCATCTTCATTCAGTAGGTTTTCCAGTGTATGAAAGAAATACTAAGCTTGAAGTCATTAATTGTAAGAAGTTTTTTTCAAAGTTGTCATCTTGGCATTGGCTAACTTTGTCAGGAATTCTTCCAACTGGCACATTTTAAATGACCTAATGAGAACTTACATGAACTATTGAAGGTTTGATTCTCAGCTGCCAGTGTGTGTAAAAACCTTGCTGACACATAGAACATTTTGAATATCTGTTACCAACCTGAATGTTAAATGCTAAAATAAGTCACAGTTAGAGTATGTCCGTTTGAATCAACTGAACTTGTGGAGGAATTGTCTCACCAAATCCCCATTGATTCAGTGAGCCTTCTCTAGTGCAATTTACTACATTAAGCAACAGGATTTTCGCCAATGCCAACTTTCCTTTGCTTAGTTTGCACACATTAAAACTTTGCTTGGAATGGAGGACATTTTATGTAACATCATCATTTTATCCACTTCTTACAATTTTTACTTGTATATGTTGGTAAGAAAAGCTGATACATACACTGAGGGTAAGACTCTATTTGTCTGATGAAGTCTATGAAAGTGTATGCCATGATATATTTCAGAGTATTTTAAGTTATCACAGGACTTTTCTGTATTGGCTTAAAATGTGTTTTTTTCTTTTTGATTACTGGTTCCTTAACAAGCAAAGTGAATAGAATTCTCAGTAAAGCTTTACAAGGTTGAGATCTGGAATATGAATGACAGATACATGTAGTCTGAACTATTTGTTCAAAAACCAAATGCTCCTAAATGTATTCAGCTGATATAAAATTATACTAGTAAACTAGAACAGGGGTCCCCAACCCCCGGTCCACAGATCCCCCGGTCTGTGGTCCTGCCAGGGCCGGGGCATGGAGACAAATCTCCTCCCCCCCCTGCCCCCGCACGCGCAGATGCATGCACACCCCTCCCACACATGCACAGCCCGCCCCACGCACACACAGCCCCTCCCATGCACACACAGACGCACACACGGCCCCTCGCATGGACGCCCGCCCACTAAACCGGTCCGTGTAGGCAAAAAGGTTGGGGACCACTGAACTAAAATACAGTCTTCTGAAGTTATGTTGGAGTTTGCTTGGATGGATCGACTGAAAAGAGATGTAGGCTGTAGTTGCTGACTTACAATGTTTGATGACTGTCTTTCTGTCCAAAACCAATTCTTCTGACTTGACTCTTCACAGCCATTATAGTTAGGACATTTTAAAATGTAGATCAGTCCTAACTATTATAGGACTACTGATTTATAGCATTTTGGAAGCTTTTGAAATAAGCTCTAAATATTATACAAACAATTACTCTTCTAACTTGATGAAAACTTTCTATTCCAGCAAAACAAGTGTGAATGTCTGAAAAACCTTAAATGCCTAAAACAAAAAGGGAAAAATATTTTCATGTTTTAAATTGACATAGGTTTATGTACATCTTTTTATATGTAGAGTGATCGGTGGAGAGAATGAGTTTTTCTGTGGAAGTGATGATATAGAATGAGGTTTTTAAGGCTTTAACTTATGTCATTAACAGTATTCATGTTGGGTGTCTAAGATATCAAAGTGGTCAAAGTGGTCTTTGCATTTATGGCCAGATTCACAGCAAAGCTTTTGATCAGATAAACTAGCAGTAGACATTTCTGTGTGCAAGGACAATGCCAGGTGAAGGCAATTTCGTGTTCCTAGTTTTCTTCTATTCCAGTGCTTTACCTCCAATGGCATCTGTGCTACCTAACTTGTAGACTAGTGTGAAGTACAGTGGTGCCTCGCAAGACGAATGCCTCGCAGGACAAAAAACTCACAAGACGAAAGGGTCTTGAGAGATTTTTGGTGCCTCGCAAGACGGGCCGTCTTGCGATATTTTTCGTCTTGCAAGGCGCGTTTCCCATAGGAATGCATTGAAATTTAATTAATGCGTTCCTATGGGGGAAAAAAAGTCAGAAACCAAAAAAAAAAGTCACCAAAAAGTCACTTACCAGGTAGAGTAGACTGAGTCCAGCTCCTCACAGTGTGTTTGTAGCCCCAGAACAGCCGGAAAAAGAGTGCCAAACAGCGGAGAGTCAGCAACCAGCAGGGAGCCGGCAGCCATTTTGTGGTCGTCTCCGCTCCTGCCCCCCCCTCTCCCCGCCTCTCAGCTGATCGGCGCTGGGTCTAACAGGCTTCCCGAGGCTTGCCTAGCAGGGAAAAAGCCTATCAGACCCAGCGCCGATCAGCTGAGAGGCGGGGAGGGGGGCCAGGAGCGGAGACGACCACAAAATGGCTGCCGGCTCCCTGCTGGTTGCTGACTCTCCGCTGTTTGGCACTCTTTTTCCGGCTGTTCTGGGGCTACAAACGTACTGTGAGGAGCTGGACTCAGTCTACTCTACCTGGTAAGTGACTTTTTGGTCACTTTTTTTTGGTTTCTGACTCTTTTTTTCCCCATAGGAACGCATTAATTAAATTTCAATGCATTCCTATGGGAAAACGCTCTTCGCAAGACGAAATTTTTGCTAGACGGCATTAACCGTGGAACGGATTAATTTCGTCTTGCGAGGCACCACTGTACCACCAGTTGAAAAGTTCAAATGTTAAAGGAAAGGCTAGCAATTCTTAACATGTTTTGTTTAGTGACACTACTAGACATGTAAACTTGAACCCATTATGTCACAAATATGTACTGTCTCTAATATTCCATTTTATTTTTACAAATAAATTCTGAGTTGATGTGGAATCCAGACATTTTATTAAAATGACAGCAATAAACAGATTAATGGAAGAACCACAGGTTATTCGTCTGTTCGGTGCCTGCTGAAATCCTATTATCTTTGGCATAGCAGACGTTTACAAGGAGCTGTACCCAGGCAGTCTGCATTGTGTACCTGATGGTGCAATTCACTGCACAACTAGTCTCTGCAAGCATAGGTGAGAGCAAAAACAAAATTAAAAATTTAAATATAGGAGGCTAAAATGTTATAGATGGGTAGAGAAAACTTCACTAATAGATGTGAGAATGAAGATGCCTATTACAGTCATGGCCAAAAATATTGGCACCCTTGCAATTCTGTCAGAAAATGCAACCCTTCTCTCAGAAAATTGTTGCAGTTGCAAATGTTTTGGTACTCACATGTTCATTTCTTTGGTTTGCGTTGGAACAAGACAAAAAAAAACCCAGAAGAAAAGTCAAATCTGATACAATCCCACACAGAAACCCAAAAATGCACTGGCCAAAATTATTGGCACCCTGTCTAAATTGTAAGAAATAATTGCTTCTCAAGCATGTGATGCTCCTTTAATTTGTATTTAGACACACCTGTCGCAAGTAAGAGGTGTGGGCAATATAGTAATCACACTTGCAACCAGTTAAGATGGAGAAAAGTTGACTCAACCTTTGTGTTGTGTGTGACACTAAGCATGGAGAAAAGAATGAAGTGTAAAGAGTTGTCTGTGGATTTGAGAGAAAAAATTGTGGAAAAACATCGACAATCTCAAGGCTACAAGTCCATCTCCAGAGATCTTAATGTTCCTGTGTCCACTGTGCGCAATATCATCAAGAGGTTTACAGCCCATGGCACTGTAGCTAACCTCCCTGGACGTGGACGGAAGAGCAAAACTACTGAAAAATTACAACAAAGGGTTGTTTGAATGGTGGATACAAAACCCAGATTAACTTCCCAACAAATTCAATCTGACCTGCAGACACAGGGTACAACAGTGTCAGCTCGCACTATCCATCGTCATCTGAATGAAAAGGAACCCTATGGTAGGAGACCCAGGAGAACACCACTGGTGACACAAAGGCATAAAAAAGCAAGACTGGAGTATTCAAAAACTTATGTAACAAAACCACAATCCTTCTGGGAGAATGTAGTGTGGGCAGATGAGACAAAAGTGGAGCTTTTTGGTCAAGGACATCATGGCACTGTTTACAGAAAAAGAAATGAGGCATTGAAAGAAAAAAACACAGTCCCTACAGTCAAACATGGTGGAGGTTCAAAGATGTTTTGGGGTTGCTTTGCTGCTTCTGGCACTGGATGCCTTGACTGTGTGAACGGTATCATGAAATCTGATTATTACCAAAGAATTTTGGGGTGCAACGTAGTGGCCAGCGTCAGAAAGCTGCGTCTCCACCAGAGGTCATGGGTCTTCCAGCAGGACAATGACCCGAAACACACTTCAAAAAGCACTCAGAAATTATTACAAACAAAGCACTGGAGAGTTCTGAAATGGCCAGCAATGAGTCCAGATCTGAATCCCATAGAACACCTGTGGAGAGATCTCAAAACAGCAGTTGGGAGAAGGCATCCTTCAAATCTGAAGGCCCTGGAGCAGTTTGCAAAAGAAGAGTGGTCCAAAATTCCAGTAGAGAGGTGTAAGAAACTCATTCATGGTTACAGGCAGCGATTCATTTCAGTTATTTTTTCCAAAGGGGGTGCTACCAAATATTAAGTTAAGGGTGCCAATAATTTTGGCCAGTGCATTTTTGGGTTTCCGTGTGGGATTGTATCAGATTTGACTTTTCTTCTGGGTTTTTTTTTTTTTGTCTTGTTCCAACGCAAACCAAAGAAATGAACATGTGAGTACCAAAACATTTGCAACTGCAACAATTTTCTGAGAGAAGGGTTGCATTTTCTGACAGAATTGCAAGGGTGCCAATATTTTTGGCCATGACTGTATATGTAAACCTCTATATTACCAGGTAAAAAATCACAACAAAGCCAGATTGGGGGGAGGGGGGAATGAAGAAAAATGTGTGCTTATGAATTTCAGTACAGAAAGTGAAGCTGTATTACTTTTAAATAAAGGTATATACAGTGGTGCCTTGACTTACGAACGCCCTGACCTACGAACAATTTGACTTATGAACAGCTCCGGCCGCAAAATTTTGCTTTGACTTGTGGTGGGAGCTTTGACTTACAAACGGAAAAAGGCAGGGGAAAAAGGCGGGAAATTCAAACCATTGGTGGCAAAGAGGCTGCTACTTTGTAGCTCTTTCGCCCCAACGGTTAGAGCAGGGGGTCAGGGAACTTTTTTACAGTACTTCTGCTGAACAGGAGGAAGAAGGAGAGGCGAGGCGGCTCCGGATCGCCGCTGGGCGCAGGAAGCCAGTGCGCTCCCTGCCCATCCCTGGTGCGGGTCTACTCACAAGTAAGTGCAGCAGCAAGTGCGGGTCAACTCATGAGTAAGGGCCGCCGAAGGCGCTGGGCTGGTCGGAGGGGCTCCTCCGTGGATGGGGCGTGCGGGTGGCGCAGGAGGAGGAAGGAGAATCGGGGCGGCTCTGGATTGCCGGGGGGCGCGGGAAGTCCGTGCGCTCCCTGCCCATCCCTGGCGCGGGTCTACTCACGAGTAAGTGCCATGGAAAGCGCAGGTCTACTCGTGAGTAAGGGCCCCCTCTGCCATGGCTGGCCCTGCCGCTACGGGTGCCGGTGCTTTGGAAGCCTCCGCAGAGGCGGCTGGAGCCCTGGCCCGGTAGTGGCGGCGGAGGCCAGGCCCTGCAGCGGTGGTTGGAGTCCGGGAGGCTTCCTGGCGGCGGCGGTGAAGGTAAGGTGCTGCTTTTTCCTTTAAAAAAAGTTGTTCTGGGTGGGCTTTGGAGGGTAGGTTTGGGCTGGGAGGGTTACGTTTCTGTGTTTTTTTGTTTTTTTGTTTTTTGTTGTTGTTTTTTTGGCAGTCCCAGCGTGGGACTTGCTCCAATGTTTATTTTTGGATTTTTTTTTTTTTTTTGCAGTCCCAGCGTGGGACTTGCTCTGTTTATTTTCATATATATATATATGAAAATAAACAGAGCAAGTCCCACGCTGGGACTGCAAAAAAAAATATAGAGAGAGGTATTTTTTTTCTTCGGCCAGAACGGATTAATCGGTTTTTAATGCATTCCTATGGGAAATGGTGCTTTGACTTACGAACGTTTTGACTTACGGCCACCGTTCCAATACGGATTAAGTTCGTAAGTCAAGGCACCACTGTACCAGGATCGCATAGGAAAGCAAATACCAACACTTAGCTAAAAAGAAATTAGCTGCTCTCACTTGCATAGTTAAAAAACATATGTCATAGAAGCAATCATCACTAAACCAAAGTACCCCTGTGCACATCATGATATTTTCTTCCCAGCTTTTTCCCATTAATTGCAGCATTCGAAACACAAGAGGGTAATTAGCTCATTGGGGCTAGTTTTTGGGGTTGTCGTATGGCTGTACTGGGAAGGAGAGATCACCCTTTGCCTGCTCAGAATGAATTGTATTTTTGCACAAGAACATCCCAGCATCTGCGATAGAGATAAAAAGGTGCAGGGAGCACCTCATGAGCTCAGTACTCTAAAGGCACAGAAATATAGATAGTATTGCAAGAAAATCAATGAGCATGCTACCTGGCCTCATGGGAAACAAAGAGCTAGGATTTTCCATCTGATTCTACCAAAGTTGAAGACATTTCTTCTCACCTATCATAGACTGGCAGTTCTGTGAATGATGTTATCTATAACTTTGGATGTGTAAGCTTACTATCGAGTCAGCTGAGTCTGCCACCACAAATGTTAAAACATATATTTATGGTAACTGTGATCACAATTCATTTATACCAAGTTGTATTGTAATTTGCTTTCTAAACACAAATGATAGTATTTGATTTAAGCTGAAGTTATTATTGGGCTCGTCTTCTGAGCTTCATGCTCAGTACTACTGCTTGTGATTTGATGGGTTTCATTTTTTATATCAGTACACACAGAGAGAGGGAGAGGGAGTCCTACTTCTTTGGTATCTTGGTAACTGAATGCTTTGTTCATTTAAGCTATATGGAACTGCACTGAGTAAATAACCCAACACACTGAGGTATTCAGTTATAAATATGGGTGAATCATGTAATGGATAAGCATATCAAGCTGTGTTCTCTCTTGTTACTCTAGATACAAAATTTACTTTTTCACCACAACCCACTTAAGTTCTATATGCAAGTCATATCTCTTAACTTGTACTTTTTCCTCTATAGCTGACTCTCCATATTGTATATAATTTCACATTTTGATGTATATTTAATACAATACATAGCTTTATATTTGTACTGTTATTAGTCATTCAAACATTTATCTCAAAAAAGAATCAATGCCAACAAGTATATAAAGATTCCTCTTACCCTCTGAAAGCAATATTTCAATGGAAGCTGGAGACAGCCATTCTGAGCATTTGAAACATTTTTATTCAGGTCATTTTCACATAAATTTGCAACCACGATACAAGGATGTAACACAAGAATATTGAAGTGCAATGAAGAATACAAAGTTAGTGTATGAATAATTATAAATAATGTTTCAGAGAAAGATTTATAGATTTTAAAAGAAAGGCTCTTTGAAAAACTGAAGTATTAAAAATTCCTCCAAGAACTTAAGAGTGGCTTTTCATTGAATTTGTAACATTTGGTTGCGTATAAAATTTCCTGATAGCAAACTCTCTTATTTCAATTCAAGTTAAAATATTTAAGCACCGTTGTACCATCTGGAATGTGAAGAACATGTTTTGTATTTTATAAGGCACAGGGTAGTCCACTTTCAGTGAAATGAGCATACTTCAATTAAGTCCAACAAAAACTACAAGAATGTACAAAAAGGCTGACTGAAAAAAAATGCTCATTATTGGTTTATCCTTTAGATTTAATCATGGATCATGAAATGCTTGGAATAGCAAAGCTTTGTATGCTAGTCAAAGTCAAGTGTGAACAGTCAAACAGTGAAGAAAATACTTCAGTGATGTGTCATTCTACAGCTGAAGACAGATTTTTTTTATCAATGGCCCAATAATTTCAGGGGCCACAGGAAAATACCCCAACTGTACTTTTTCCACAAATCAGCACCTTTTTCTTTTTGCCATATACATCCAAGCTGAGGCCTGGTTCCAAGAGTGCTTAGTATTGCTGTTCACAGATATTTTGCTCTTTTCCAGAAATTGAAAACACAGTTTTTTTAATGAAATAGAGAATCTGTATAGCCATGTTACTCAGAATATCAGGTAGGCTAACCCTACCTGTTAAGCTGCCACCATGGGGTCATCAGCTTTCCTGAGCCCCTGCTCCTCTCAGTAGTCATCAGATTCCCAATACCAGCCACAGTATTTCCTCCTGCTGCTACTATTGCACACTTTTTAAAAACAACAACAACAAAGAGCCTACATATAAGTATGGTAACTTGTATGTGTATCAAAGAGGCAACTGTCATTGTTGGCATATCAAACAGTCTAGCATATGTTGTAGTATATTATTAGATACATGACAGTCAACGCTGGTGGTTCAGGCATCCATAAGAGCCATCAAAGGTAAGGATGTATTCACTAGTAAATGAAAAAGAAATAAATGGTTCTTGTGGGCATATTTTTTATCCAAATACAAGGACCAATGTTTGATTTACATTTACAAAAGTTACAGTACTGTATGAGTGAAATCTAACTTTGTCCAACTACCCATGGAATAGATATTGTTGACAGATTATTCCTACATTCCCTCTGCACAGATGCCAAATTTGGTCTGTATGGTATGGGGGGATCCTCCAGTTCACTGGAAACACTAGAGAGAGGAAGGAAGAAGCCCAATTCTGCAAATAAAATTCAGCTCCTGTGATGTGAGATTTCACCCATAATCTCAAGGAGAATATGAGTCATCCATATGATTTGAAAATGTACACCGTCTGAAAATCTGAAAACTAAACAATCAAAGATTTCTATCAAAGAATTACTGACAAATATCTTTATAGTACTCCCAAGTGCAATGTGTCACTTTTTACACAGTGTAATATCAAAATACTGCAGATTTTATATCAAACAGTTTAGTCAACAACTGAGCATTTGTAAGGATTATTCAGTAAAGTGATGAGGGAAGAGACATTCTGTTAGTACTTATTTCACAGTTTTGAGGTTTTATTCAAAAAGGATTAACTCTTCTGCCTACAACCACAAACTAGGGTTGTATTCTATTTCTCAATGTTTCAGGTTTGGACCCTTAACTGCTATTGTAAAGTATATTCTATCTTGCATACATCAGGTATTCTTACATGGTATTTATTGCATAGATGGATATTGTTTCTAAAATATTTTTTCTCCCAAAACAATCCTTTATTCCTTTTTTTTTACTAGCTAAACAGTTTAAAAGTACAGTACTCTGTAAGTTTCTGAAGAACATACATCAGCTTCCTTCTGACAAGGTAAACATTTAAGCCTTGCCACTTAAATATATTACTAGTAACCTCTTTATCAGCCTAATTCTTACAATAAACAGTTAAATTTAAGTTTACTTTAAATAATGGAGCTTAGCAGGAAATACCAAGTCTGTAAACTTACACTTTTTTCTACGGCATGTATTTGCAGCTTTAATAAGCTGATAATAATAAGCTTGGTTATCCAAATCCAGACAGTCTTGTACATTAAGCATAAACCACTTCTTTAAAAGTGAACTGTGCTTCCAGTAAGCTAACTTTTATACTATGGAAGCTTCACTTCCTCAGCTGGTTCAGATTTGGCCCTATAGCTACTGATCTTCTTTCCTACTCTTTATTGTCAGTATTATATTGCTGCAATCCAAAGAACTGTGACATAAATTCCATGATTCCAAACAGCCTTTGGAAGCAGTGCCCTGGCCATATAAAAATACACACTTCAAGGGGGAGGAAAATCTTGAAAGCTATTATGTGATACTGAGAAGGGGGGATAAAAGTTGAACAAATACAACCTGTTAAGATCCCATTGGGCATACATGAATCATCAGATGAAACTTAAAGTAGCTCTTTGGATCTCAGCCTATATGAACATGGTTTAAGTTGTTTTTAAGCCCGTTCACAGATAGGGTACTGATTTCCAGTAGTCAGAGAAAAAGCATTTCTGTGAACAGTTGACTTCCTGGATAATTTCAAATTCTGCCTAAAGCACCAAACTCAACATTGTTTTCAAAAGTTGTAAAATATGAATAGAGAAATTCATTTCATTCTGAAGAATGTCTTAATGCTTCAGAGTCACATTAAAATTCTTTGTTTATATTCTTGTCCTTTTAAAAAGTTTTTTAAAGTTTTTACATCCTATCGCAATTTATAAAATAATTATATCTCAAAACCTTGAGCACCGATGCAGAAATTTTCTTTCGTCTTAATAGCTGTTGAACAAAAAAGACATAGTTAATTCTAACATCCATCAGAATCAAGTGAAAAACAGAAAACTAAAAACAGGCATTAGTTTTAAAGCTTGAGCAACACTGTTAGTAAGTTACTTTTCGTCTGCTAAAATTTGTTCTTATTAACTGCTCTAATATTGCTTTAATTTACTTTTTTGAGGAAGGAAGAGATAAGGATTCCATAAAAATGTTTGTAGCTGTTGAAGAAGCTTCATTTTCCCCAAACTGAGTCATGCCTAGTGCTTAAAGAAAAGGGCCTGTCCCATTTTTTATTTTTTTAAAATCAGCCTAGGAGAATCTGTGACAAATTCTTCTTACCATTTTATTAACATCACTGCTGACTTCTGAGACTACTACTGGTTCTAGTTCTTAGGCTCCTAAAACTCATCGTGCTAAGAAGGAGATATAAAAGTCTGGTGCAGGCCTGCATTAAGCCAGCTGGCAGCAACAGAAAGACATTCCGGGGTGGGGGTGTAAATATTATTATTAGAACCACAACCATGAGGTTCATACGCAAAATTTAAATACAGGGTTGAGTAACACTTTTATTGAACCACTAACAGCCATTGCCCAATCCCCTTGTTAGATGCAGAACTGATACAGGTTGTATTTATAAATCCCAGTATTGCACTCCTGAACTCAATTTGGACAATATAGTGAATAAAATGCAGGACTTCAGAAATGAGGGGATTATGGTAAAGGTTGCATTGATATAAATTGGATAATCCATGCTTTATCACTGAAAACCTTGGAAGTTCAGATGGCTGACCTATGGCTGCTAGAGAGAAAAACTCTACCGTTCTGGAAATTGCTGCATCTGCATGAGTTCAGTATATGGTTTTATTTAAGCATTTATTGTTTATTAATGTTTATAATTGGCTGTGTCTCTGTGAAATAGCAGACCTGGAGAAAACCAGTCAAATTGGGTAAGTATGATTTTGGTACAGAAATCTAAATTTAATGTGGATTTGCTTGGACTTCCTTAAAAAGCTAGTCCATGGTGTTCTAAGGATGCTCTTTATGTGGAACATAATCAGCAGTATCCGGAGAGTCTGCAAGTACAAGCCAGGAATAACAGCTGAAGCTCACTGAGTCCACAGAACAGAAGGAATGTACAAATCCCTTCAAATCCCCAAAACAAGATTTCTAAAGTGAAAGTAATTCAGAAAGAATTCAACTCCACTGTCTTGCATTGGCAAGCAATTCAACACTTGCATTATTGTTGGTTCATTCTAGGCCATTCAACAGCATTGGTTGTATGGCAAACCAAAGGCTAAAGCATATCGTTTGACTACAAAATTAGACTTAATTTGAATCTCAAATGCAATCTGAAAAGGAAGCAACTGACATTAAGAGAAATACGCAGACACTGGACAGTTCCAGATACAACTCTACGCTTACAGTCAATATTTCATCCACAAGCTCAGATCTGAATTGCGCACACACCCCTACCTCCTCTCTCTAGTGCTGCCACAAGATCAGAAGCTTCCACTTTTATACTACCTGGAGTTCTCCAGTGTATCTTGTTTGTTGAACGAAACCAGGATCATAAACCTCCGTTTGATCCTGGTTGTTTGTACAAAACCCTGGTGTGTTCAAAGCAGCATTTACCCCAAGTTCATTTGTAAGGGGGAACTTTGATTTTCAGTTTAAAAGCAGCTATTTCCAATCTCATGACTGGACAAAACAAAGGGGGAGGTGCAATCTCAAACCTTGTATCAATAATTTAGTTATTTCTGAAAAAAAAAAACAAAGAGCCTTTCTGACACCTTAAAGACTAACAGGTTTTAGTTGGCATAAGCTTTTGTGGACTTCAGCCTAAGTCTTATGCATCTATAGAAGTGGACTAACATCCATAAAAATCCTATGCCAGATAACATCTGTTAGTCTTTAAGATGCCATAAGATTTGTTTCTGGTTTTCTTACAACAGACTAACACAGTTACTCCACCTCCTGGAAATGTCTGAAAAGTTTCATTCTACATTCCCCCCCAATATTACTGAAATTCAAGACATGTACTGCAAAACATTTGAGATACAGCAACACTACTACTCACGGTGAAATTGTGCATCCGGAAGCATACGCATGGTGACCTGTGTAGCGAATATCACAACGTACTATGTTGTTGGAATAGTCTGATTCTGGTACCAAATAACTAGGGTTTACACTAACCTGCAAGAGAAATACATGTTACACCTTGCAGTTTCACATATTTATTAATTATGTATATCATAAGTTTTATTACCTTTAAAATGTAATTTCCAGGTTTTACATCTGTAATATCAATCCACTGGCAGTCTATGTCGGCATTGTATGTGTCATAACAACCAGGACTCAGTCCCTAGAAGTGAAGTGTAGAAACAAGTGAGATCTCCATTTTTAAGCAGTCAATATTCTACTGATAAATGTCAAGCCCACTGACTAGTTATAAATTCTCTGCATTTCACAAAGTAATACAGTGATGCCTCGCAAGACGAATGCCTCGCGCAACGAAAAACTCGCAAGACGAAAGCGTTTTGCTATTTTTTTGGTGACTCGCAAGACGATTTTTTTCTATGGCCGTGCTTCGCAAGATGAATTTTTTTGCATTTTTTTCTTAAATTTCAATGCATTCCTATGGGAAACCGCGCGCTTCGCAAGACGAAATTTTCGCAATACGACACGACTCGCGGAATGAATTATTTTCGTCTTGCGAGGCATCACTGTACCTTTAATTTAGCTGCCTTGAGCTTCCTTATTGAGAGAAAAGCAGCCTACAAATAACACTAAATAAATAAAATAAAAATAAGAACAAACATCTTTATTTTATGGTCACAGACAGGAAAATAAAATAAAAATGAATACGTTTAAACAATGTATTATATTTTGGGAAATTGAATACATTTAATTTCCTTACAAAGCTGAACAATGTGCCTTGGTTTCCATACATATATGGCTTTGATCCAGAGATGTTTGCATAAGCAAAATGTCAGTCCTGCTTGCACAAAGCAGTCCCACTTTCCTATTATACTGTTCCACAGAGTCCCTCAATTCACAGAAGCAGCTTTTGGAAATGGAGTGGGGACCCAGAAAAGCCCACTGCATGAGGGGACATCACCCCATCTATCCCTGGATTTAAACCTATATTTTTCTTTCTTAAATAGGCAGAGGCTATATTATATGTAGTCTCTGCCTGTTTAAACATATTTATATGTTTAAAACTAACTAACAGAAATAGTTACGAACATTCACTATAAAGATGATATGCTCTCTTTTCTATCTGAACATCCAGAAGAATATATCCAGATCCTGGTATAATTTCTTTGCATTCTGAACAATCTAAGGATCTAATCATCATTTCATTTCTCTCTCAAAGCAAGGCAACCGCCTCCCCTGGACTGACTGACTAAAACAGAGGATTGATGCTAGGCTTTTGTCCAAGCCCCACTGCAATCTTGTAGGGTGAAAGAAAAGGTTTTAACTTAGGAAACATGTTATTGTCCTGAAATGACAGCCACTAACAGAGAGCCGTTCACATTCCATGTGATATGTGAGGTCTAGTCCCTTTCCCCACCCCATGACTGCCCCTGTGAAAAGCACAGTGCTTGGCCACCAATTGTGTGTCACTTGGCAAGAGCTAAGTGCTCGTTATGGAGAAGGTCATGGGTATATGGAGTGCTGGCAGCTGCATGCATTTTTTGATCTGGAATCTGGATGTGGATTCCAGTTGCTGAGGAAAATACTTCATAACAAGCACAGGTTTTGAAACAACAGATGAAGCCACAAGAATTTTTAAAGAATTCAAAGTAGCATCCGAGTGTTGAATATTTGATGGACTTGGACACCTCCTTGTAGTAGTAACGGGACATATCCTGCAGAGGCTCTTCATGGTATAATTGCCTGTTGTCCTCATATGCACTACCATCGTAATCCCTGGTAACCAATACAGAGACAGCCATGGAGTGTTTGTTGCAACTGGCTGCCACCTGCAATAATACACTTCCTCCACATCTTTAAGCCTACTAAATTAAAGCTTAAGTGGTGAAGATCTGGGATACATTAACATCTACACCCACCCATCCAAATGACAGAAGTAAAGTATAACCAATGTTAAAACCTTTTTACTACAAGTTATTTATGGTTGTTCTTCTCAGTAATATTTACTTATTAAAATAAAAGTATTTCGCGTTGCTGTTCTGCTCACCAGGGCTCCCCTAAGCAATGTAAAACAAAATATAGAAAAACATTCTTTAAGAGACGATTTTCTGAAAACATATCAAAGTGAACAACATTCTAACACAAGAGAACCAGCACCTCCCTTGTATTTTCCTACATGTGGAGTGAAATGGCTATCAGAGGTTGCTCATTCCTGCAGTAACAGGCATGCCTGTTTATAAAACAGAGGCATTTTATTCTAAGTACAATTACATTGTCTTGAATGTTTTGTTTTGATGGAAGGTTAGAAGTATCAGAACTTTCAGAGAATAAAATGAACCCGATCCTTTGGCTAAACTGCTTCTGAGGCACAGAGCATCCCTCGACAGAAAGGAGTGCTTCATGTTGTTCTTGTATCCTCAGTTTGTCCTGGTCTATTAACTGATTCCACCCACCTAAGATCCAAACTGGCTCATAAGGGAGCTTAAAGCATCAACTTCTACTAATTATATTCCTTATAATTTTCTTAGAAGGTAGAAGCCTTTTGTTTAAAAGCGGGGAAATTAACATCTATAAAACTGCATAGATACTATTCCTGCACTACACACTGATACCTCATGAGCTGTAAAAAAACTGGTAACAGAAATCAGGCTGTACCCTGATGGCAAATATACTTTATTAATAACTATAGATTACCTGTGTGTGTGCTGTACAAGCATATCGTCGATAGTACCCATAATCGCAAGAAGTATCCTCAAGACAAAAACTTGCTTTGTGTCCTTCAGCTACCCTCCTATGTGAGCTTGCTTCAAGCAAGTCATAGTGGCTGAATTCATCCATACTGTGATAATGTCTGTCAAACATTACAGAAAAATTAGTAAACAGATTTGGCTTTGCCTACGCAATAAAACAAAAACTAATAACAGCTGTGGGTCAATGAAACAATAGTTCACTTAACATTCAGAAAGACATTTAATGCTGCAGTTTGCAAAGCTAGTGGGTTAACACTTTGTTGCCCAGGGAGGATGTCTCTACACATAGTTATTGTTGGAGGGTTTTTTAAAACAAACTTCCATGTTGTCTGTAGTTTGGCTGGGAGGGACCTTTCTGGGCTGGGGTGACTGTCAATCTATCCAGCACTAACCAATCATTCCAATCCTGCCTTGGAATTCAAAGAAAGCCCTGCCTCTCTGCTAAGTGCTTTTTTCCCTCTCTAGTGTCTGTTGAAGTCTGTTGTTAATGACAGTCATGTTTGTCAGTTTGATGTTTCATCTCTTTGCAACTATAAGAAAATGTTTTCTATTCTTCCTACCACTAATGTCTGAGTAAGTTATTGAGATTGTAAGTGCCAGTTTAATGAGAAAGAGGTGGACTAATCTGGGGAACTTGAAGTTATTTTGCTCTGTGAATCCCTGCATTTCTGCTGCACAGCTAGACAAATTTAACCAAAAACTCAAAACTCTGGAGCAGTTAGAATATATCAATAATTACATAAAGCATGTAGTCTTTAGCAGTAATTGCAGGATATAATATAATTTACTTAAAAACAAAGTAATACATGAACTGCTGTTATTTCAAAATTTATGTTGCAGAAAGAATAGGAAGCGCTTAATGTAGCCATATATGAACTGTGCATCTGCCTACTGTTACCATAAGACACTGTTTATCTGGTTCCAAAATGTCTGCTTTTACTAATAGCCTCAATAATATGTGCAAAATAATTTGAGATTTACTTTAAACTCCACTGCATATTCTACTGTGATACAATTTGCTTTGCCTTCTATAGGATTATTCTATGGCCATACTATGAAAGACCTTTGTTCTAGGATTACATTTTCCACAATAAAAGTAGTGGTGGGGAAAATTAACCACTTAGGCACAATCAGGCTCCAACAGGGTGACTCTCTTGCTGAAACAAATCCCTTCAGAACTCCACCCTTCAGCACTATATACCAAAGAATCTGCTTCAAAGAACTGGAAAACCCACTCAAGCCAGCTTTTGAGGCAAAACTGAGAACTGTAACAAGGAGTTAAAAAGGGAACACAATTTCGTTCTGTTCTTCTTTAGGAGTTATATGACATTAGATATAGGACCATGTCTTCTTCCTATGATATTCCTTCTATGGTTGTTTGCAGTGAACACATGTAAAAAAACCTACCATTCAGGGCAAGAGACCACTTCAGCTTCAAGCCCTGCTATCAAAATTACAAGCTCTTATCCACACTTGTCATCTTTACTAAATGTATGCATTATTTTAAAAAACATATTTTCCTATCACATCTCAACAAAAATATTCCATGTTATTTCCAACATGCCAGCATGGCTTAGTGGTTGGACTGTGGGAGCAGGACAACTCAGAGGACCCAGGTTCAAATTTCCACTTGTCCATGAAGTTCATTGGATGACCCTGGACCCATCACTCTCTTTCAGTCTAACTCCTTACACAGAATTCTCATGAGGACAAAACATGGGGAGGAAAACCAAGAATACCACTTTGAATTCAGAGGCAGGAGGGAATAACAGGGTGGATATAAATAAATTGTTTTTTATTCTTCAGGCAAGATTTAAAAAAAATCTCACTTCAGCAGGAAAGGCTGCTGCTGCTGCTTTTCCAAATTCTGAGTAGATGGGGTTAAGATTCTGCTTTTGTTCTCTCTCCAAACAGTAGCAGGGGTGGGGGAGCCACATGAAAACAAACAAGTAGCAAATGAACATAATTGGAAAGTACCATACTGAGCCCTTCACTCACTGATGACAGCTGTGCCACTCCCATGAGTATCGTGGTCGACTTGGTAAGAAGTCAGATGTGCCTTGGTTTTTCACTCTCTGGGGGAATCTCAGAAGCACTCTGGTATCATAGTCCCTGACATCACCCCTGTATGCTGAACTGCAATGATGGAAAAGAAAATATGCATATGATATATATATTTTACATTGCTTGTTTAATACATTTTAGCTTATATGTGGTATATGCATTATCTCTCCTGGAGCTTACTGGGTTTGTTTCAAACTTAGTCATGTTTAGACTAAGCCCACGGAAATCAATTCAAATGTAAATTGGTCATAACTGAACTATGTCCCATTGATTTTAGTGGGCCTACACTAAACATATTTATTTATTTAAAAGGCACCTTTATCTCCATAGGAAACACATAATTACATCTACATTCAGCTCACTGAAAAACAAGCATTAAAATATCTGAAGCCACTTAACAATTTTTAATGGGGTATTTGCAAGGGTCTGAGTGTATTTTTATTTATTTTTATCATTCAGTCAAATTTTGCTTACAAAACTGGACTTCCCAGTAAGTTTTTTTAACCAGAATTCTTTGTTTCTGCTTCCTACTGGTTCTCCACTTCTTTCCTCTCCTGCCAAATTCAACAGAGCTTATTTGTCTTTTCTATAATTCTTCTTTAAAAAAAAAACACCTTCTCATTTTAGAGTTAAGTGACATTCCTATTTCAGCTTGTGGTTTAACTTCTGGAATATAATATTTTTTAGTTAAACTTACAATTGCTTTCAAGGTCCCAAGTATTCTGCTAGATATTTTCCTAGGACACGTATAATACTCTCAAATTGACTTACCAGTGTGAAGCTAGTAAATCTTGGCGGACACTAATTTTTAAAGACATTTTTGAATAATATTATTGCACTTAAATTTAATGCTAGAAAGCCAATTTAAGTCTTAGCTCCAAACAGGAACATTCTTCCAGCATTGTGGCCACAGATAAATCCAGTTATGTGCACTGCTGAAAATGCAACTCACCCATTAACATTAGAGACATGCTTGAAAGGTGATCTGCAGTGCTATACTATATATACCTGCTCTGAAGTAAATCCCATTCAGTTCAATTGGGTTTATTGTGATTTACAAGAAGAGGCAGATTTAACTCTTATGCATTATCATGTTTACATTATATGGGTGGTTTCCATGCCTTTTTTTCTGCCTGAGACAAAGGGCAAGGGGGCACCCCTCCATTCCATGTATAAAAACTAGACACACCTACTGCTGAATCTTATTTCAACATTAGTGATGGAACATCATCCTCTACTTCATCTGATGGCAGCAGGATCACTTAGAGACACAAGACAGGCTGCACAGCGCATGCAGTTTTTCCTGTTTCCTTACCCTCCTTCACCATCTGTTCTCTGACAGAGCTGATTTGCTCTGTCTAATGGTAGAGGCAGCCCTGATGTTCACTCAGTGATTCCCAATGATTTCAGTGAAACATATTCTCAAGTATGTGTGCATGGGATTATACTAATTAAATAAACTGCATTAGATGTAATATGAGCTTCAACTGCAAGTGCTGAAAAGCAATAATTGGCTTGCTTGTTTAAAAATAAGATGGGAGGCGGCAGGTGGGGGGGGGAATGAGAATGATTTGGAAACTGTTAATCAAAGAGCAAGTCAGTTTCCTTTAACTTTATTTTACAGTTTCCAAAGAAATCTGCTCAGAGGGGACTTTAAAAGAAAAAAATTAACAAAGCACCAGATTAATGAGAAACAGGCCTTGGTAAGGCAATAATTCCCAGACAAGGGGATGGAAGCTGGGTCATCAAGCTCTCAGCAGAGGATAATAGAAGCAATATGTTATGAACTGGAATGGGGATGGACTTCTACTTTAAAAAATATACCAAAATGAAAGCCTCTCGCCCACCCCTTTACTGTTAAGTTACCAGTGATATTTCAACATCTTTCCAAACGTGACCTGAACAGTTACATTAAAACAATGGGTGCCCCTTTGATAAACTCTTATTCTCCGATTCAGTATTTTCCCATCAGGTACAGTAAAACCCAGAGAGTGTGATATAAAATGAGGGGTTGTCACCATGCTTACCTTGCCAGGCAGTTCTCCTCAGCAGCACATCTTAAGTTATACATGGATGTCCTCTGGACGTAGGTGGATGCTTGGATATAGTAGGGATCTGGCACTAGGTCAGGAAGCCCTGCAGTGCATGAAGTCACACACATACAAGTGGATCAAAACCAGGACACATCTGCAAGATTCATTTCTCCACTGACAGAGAAGCCACCATTGAAGTTCTGAGTTTCCTATCTGTTGTACTGCTGTCTCACACCCACTTAATAAGGGCAGGAGTCACTTTTCACAAGATAAAAAGAATCCCAAAGAGGCAATGTGTCTCACAGACTGGCAGATCCCCTACAGCTTTCTCTTCTGCTAACTGATCTTTCCTCCCAAATCTTCAAGGCATCTTCACTCATAAGGACACCAGCTGAAGAGAAACAACCACTGAAGATTCCCCAGAGATCAAAATACCAGAAATATGTCTGCTACAATGGAGCATTGCTCTTCATTTTAAGGAGCTGAAGCTACACTGAAACCAAAAGGCTCTAAGCAAACTGTTTTGAATTAGCCCCATTATAGGATGAGTCTTACAAGGAAGGCTCTCGTCCCTTTCCTATTCTAGAGCTCGAAGAGAAAGCGCCTGCATTTTCTTTGTTTTGAAGTAGGGAAACAGGGTTTGTGGGCCCCAGCACTGTGTTCTTCCATGTATGGTTGAGGCTCAGCACCTGAGCAGGAAAAATGATAGCATACTGTTTGGATAAGGATATTATTTAGCATCAGTTAAAACAAAAATAATGTCTCAGTGCATGTGTATGGAAGTTTTGCCTTGGTATGGAGAACTTGTGTGCAGTCAAGTTAATTCTGATTTGTGGTGAGCCTTCTCAGTGTTTTCTAGGTAAAGAGTACTCAGAAGTGTTTGACCATTCCCTTCTTCTGGGGGCGCCCTGGGATTGCGCAGCTTGGCTCTGCTCACAAGAGGCCCAGTGGGGAATCGAACTCACAACCTCTGGCTCCACAGCCAGATACCCAACTCACTGAGCTGCCCAGCCAGCTTAGTATGGAGCAATCATAGCTAAAAGGAGGGAGCGAACCCTTGGAAATGAAAAAAAGTGAATGTTCAAGAACTACTGAGCCACTATTTATTGTAGAAACAGTGCCTAAGGAAATTAATTAGGCTGGAGGTAACAGAGAATTAAAAAAAGCCTGGCCACAAAACTACCCTCTACCCAGCTTGATAAGCTGAGTTGTCCTGCGATAGAAGAAGGAAGCTTTGGGGCCTGTGTTTTTTAGATGCATTTTTTAAAGTTCTCTTTTTTCTTTGGAAAAAGTTCTATCCTGCCCTTTCTTAAGGAGAAAAGAAACAGCAATTGCTAAAGTAAGCACTGGCGAGGGCCACTTTGCAAAGCGCGTCCCATTTCCTCGGGCCAAAAGCGCCGTGCCGAGCCCGCGGAGGGCGCACGGCGAGAATGGGGACCAGATGGCGCGTCGAGGCGGCAACGGCGCTGCCGGGCTTGCCAACTGGCCGAGGCGAAAGCGCGCCGTCTGGCAAGGAGGAGGAGGAGGGGATTTGCCACGCGGCGGCGGCGGCTTAGCTGGGATGTTTTCGTGGGGGCGGGAGACGGCTGCGCTCCGGAGGCCCCGGCAGATGCGAACTCCCCTCTACGCAAATGCGCAACGCCTCAGCCCGCTTCCTGCAGCGGCGGCGGCGGGAAACCCAGGTACCCAGATTTCCCCCCCACACACACAGCCTGGCGCTCGCCCTCTTACCGTACTGGAAGTAGCCGGTGCCGTATCCCGGCCGGTAGCGGCTGTTCTGTCGGGGCCGCTCGTAGGTGTCATAATAATTGTAATAAGGGTTGTCGTCCGTGTACTTCTGTGGGTTGTAAGGGTCGTCTCCCACCATCACATCGTCGCGGCGCGGCGGCCGGAGGTTGCTCAGGGGAGGGGAGGCGCTCCCGTTGCCCGGCCTGGAGGTGTCGCCCTCGAGGGGCCTCAGGCGGGCCGCCCCCTGGGAGCTGCCGCCACCGCCGCTTTCGGTCCCGGGACCCCGGCCGCCGCCGCCGCCGCCCTGGTTGCCGGAAGGCGGCTGCTGCTGGTAGCCGGCTTGGAACCAGTGCTGAGCCGCCGGCCTCCCGGTGGCGGCGGAGCCTCCGCCCGCCTCCTGCGCCCGCCGCGGGGCCGTGCTGTTGCCCCGCAGGAGCAGGACGTGGCCGCCCGGCGCGGGCTCGTGGCTGTGCCTGCGCCGAGGGGGCTGGTACTGGGAGCCCACGCTGAGGAGGCTGTACACCTGCCCGTTGTTCTCCCACTGAATCCGTTGCCGCCACACGGCCGGAGGCGGCGGCGGCGGGGGGTTCCTCGGCGGCAGGCCGCCCGCCGGCAGCCACAGCAGGGAGAGCCAGCAGACGCACGCCTGCAGCGGGGCGAACCCCAGGAGAACCGGCGGCCGGGGGAGGAGACGCATGGCGGCGGCGGCGGCGGCGTGTGCCTCACACAAGCCGACGAGCTCCCCCGTCGACGACCACGGACGGCGGCGACGGCCCTGTGGGTTGCAGAGCCGGGAGGGCAAGACGTCCGGGGCGGCGGCAGCCCTGGCGGCGGGGCTTTCCTTCCCGCACACGAGCTTTTTCTTAGCGCTCAGACGCGACGAGGTGGATTCGGGGCCCCCACCCCGTCCCCAATCCGCCCTTTGCTTCCGAGGGTTGTGTGCTGTGAAGACGGGTTTGAAGAGGACGCGCGGCAACAATGCAACCCGTCTCTCCCGCCCCGCTTGTGCTCGTGTCTGGAACGAAGCGGCGGGGGAGCGAGGGAGAGAAGGGGGGTGGGAGGGGGAGGAGATGAGGGACTTTAAACTTTCTGGCAGATTTGCAAAGTTACACAAGCCCATTCTGGCAGGCGGTGCCTCTGCTATTTGTTCACGTAATGCGATGCGAAACGTGCGAGCCTGACAGCTCCCCGGCTTCCCCCCCCCCCCCACCGCCCTCTTCTCTCACACACACACACACACAGAGAGACCACCCTCCCCTTTTCTCCAGCCTCCTCTGCGCGGGTCCTGAACTCCCAGAGGGACAAACAGGGCAAGCCCCCTTTCTGTACACCCAGTTCTGCGGAGGGCTCTCTCTTTCTCGCCCCCTCTCCCCATGGAGAGCAGTGCGCCCTCGAGGGTTAACAGCAAGCAGGCATTTTTCCCTCAGACGACTCGGCCTGCCAGGTGGTGGGGCACGGCCAAAATATGCACAGAGAAAAATGCTATTAGATCATCAGCCCCAAACTTGAGAGACGAGAAAGCAAGAGTCAAGGAGAGACGAAACATGTTTTCTGGGAAATATTTTCACCATAGACATCTCCCGTAATTTGAGTTCTGGCGGGGAAACTTGGTGGTGGCCGTGGTAAAACAAAAAAACAAAAAAAAACCAACTCCGTGTCCGCCCGTAATGCCCTTTTCATTATGGCCCAAATCCTCCTCAAATAAACGGGTGCATACCAAGTTTTGTTTTTCTCTGTATGAGTCATATGAGAACTTCGTGAGGGACGTGTCTCCTGGACAAGAGATTCACTTAAAAGTGAGTATTCCCGTGGGAGGGACTGTCTATCATATCAGGAATGTCAGCTGGAAAAAAATAGGGAATGGAACTGAGCTAAAATAATTTCCCTTTTTTTTTTCCTTCCAGAAAAAAATGCTACCAGTTCAGCATCTCCTATAATGGATCAAGATAACCTGTTGGACCCTGAGAGGCCAGTTTTCAAATTCACTGAGTACAGGCTCCAGACATTTTCCAACTGTCTGTAACATGTTAAAGGATATTTTGTAATGAATCACTCTAAAAGGAATGGTACAGATTGTGCTTTTTTCTCTCCGTGCTATATGCTTGGTACTCAATATGGGTCACTTGAACACCAGATCTCTTGATTTCATTGCACAAGGAGGTGCATTATATTCAGCAGACTACTAGTAAATTTTGAAGTGCAGATGCTCATCCTGAGAGTCCCTATATGCAGTTTCCCATGAGTCCAAAAATGTAGACAGGTGGATTAACCGATAGCAAGAAATGAGAAGCAGGTCTTTTGTAAAAAATTGTTGTTGTTTAGTCGTTAAGTCGTGTCCCACTCTTCGTGACCCCATGGATCAGAGCACGCCAGGCCCTCCTGTCTTCTACTGCCTCCCGGAGTTGGGTCAAATTCATGTTGGTAGTTTCGATCACACTGTCCAACCATCTCGTCCTCTGTCGTCCCCTTCTCCTCTTGCCCTCACACTTTCCCAACATCAGGGTCTTTTCCAGGGAGTCTTCTCTTCTCATGAGATGGCCAAAGTATTGGAGCCTCAGCTTCAGGATCTGTCCTTCCAGTGAGTACTCAAGGTTGATTTCCTTCAGAACGGATAGGTTTGATCTCCTTGCAGTCCAGGGGACTCTCAAGAGTCTCCTCCAGCACCACAATTCAAAAGCATCAATGCTTCGGCGGTCAGCCTTCTTTATGGTCCAGCTCTCACTTCCATACATCGCTACTGGAAAAACCATAGCTTTGACTATGCGGACCTTTGTCGGCAAGGTGAGGTCTCTGCTTTTTAAGATGCTGTCTAGGTTTGTCATCGCTTTCCTCCCAAGAAGCAGGAGTCTTTTAATTTAGTGGCTGCTGTCACCATCTGCAGTGATCATGGAGCCCAAGAAAGTAAAATCTGTCACTGCCTCCATATCTTCCCCTTCTATTTGCCAGGAGGTGATGGGACCATTGACCATGATCTTCGTTTTTTTGATGTTGAGCTTCAGACCATTTTTTGCGCTCTCCTCTTTCACCCTCATTAAGAGGTTCTTTAATTCCTCCTCACTTTCTGCCATCAGAGTGGTATCATCTGCATATCTGAGGTTGTTGATATTTCTTCTGGCAATCTTAATTCCGGCGTGGGATTCATCCAGTCCAGCCTTTCGCATGATGTATTCTGCATATAAGTTAAATAAGCAGGGAGACAATATACAGCCTTGTCGTACTCCTTTCCCAATTTTGAACCAATCAGTTGTTCCATATCCAGTTCTAACTGTAGCTTCCTGTCCCACATAGAGATTTCTCAGGAGATAGATAAGGTGGTCAGGCACTCCCATTTCTTTAAGAACTTGCCATAGTTTGCTGTGGTTCACACAGTCAAAGGCTCTTGCGTAGTCAATGAAGCAGAAGTAGATGTTTTTCTGGAACTCTCTGGCTTTCTCCATAATTCAGCGCATGTTAGCAAATTTGTAAAAATAATGTCTCTTAATTCTTCATTCAAAACTAAATCACTCCCCAGTACTTTGCATTAAAGCAGGAATAGTTTGCAATAATATGCTATTCCTGGAAAAACCTCATCCACTTATTATGAAGATTGGCAGCTAACTTCAGAAGGAACAGGAAAGCTTGGAGGTGATGTGAAAGCCCCCACTGATGAGAAAGCCTTGAACCTATGACCCTATCAGCCCTGGCTCCACTATATCATTGCTTAATTAGGTAGAATCATTTCCCATGTAACATAATACTGCTTTTGGCTGGCAGCAGCTTTCTATGGCCTCAAGTACTGGTATTTCCCATAATCCATTATGTGACCTTTTAAACTAGATATACTGGAGTGTAAATGTGGACCTCCATGAAAGTGTGATGCCCACTGATTTCAGGGCACTCCCTGGAGATCTGAACTTAAGTGTGTAGTTTTGCTGCATGAGACTAAATAATTTTGTAACACTGTACACATACATCAGACCAAAACTTGGTGATACTTTTTTGGACTACATCTCCCAGAATCCAGCCAGTATTTTGAGTTCTGTTCTACTGTGAGGGTTCAGATATAGCCTCCTCAGGTTGTGACACAGACACTAAAGGCTTATGAGGTGCAAAATCCAAACTGGGTTTTATTGAAACGTTAAACAACTCTGATTTAGTTTCCATATCAAGTCTAACATTGTCTCTCGCCGCCAACGGGTCCCACGAGGGCATCCAAACATCTCTTGAAAAGGGGTTCAAACCAACATTATTCCAAGGTTCCCTTGAAAAGGGGTTGCTGCCATCTAAGTCCCAAACATCTGCTCTCGGATCTAGTAGTGGTATGGTTTCTTCATCTCTCCCCTCTGGATTGAAGGGGTTCTCCTCTCCGGGTACGGGAGCCCACGGTCCAACAGGGTCCCCCTCCTCCAGGTTTCCTCCAGCCTCCATACTCGTCTCTCTTCCACCTCTCTCTCCACGGCTTCCTTCTCCTCTCTCAATCTACGGCGCCATTCCCGCGCCTCTGATTCCCCCCAATATGAGGGTCGTGGAGGCAGACCTCTCCTTCTTCGATAGTCTGCCTCTTCTCTGGGAACCCGGACCTTTTCACACCTTCCGGTCCAGGGATCTTTTACCCATATCAATTCCCAGCCCCCTGGTATATCATCTCTCCCTCCTTTTATATCCCCTATTCCCGCCTCCACCGTGGTTCTGCCCCTTTCTCCGTTTCCCGCCATTTCCCTCTCAGTCTGAGTGGCTACTGTCATTTTAGACAAACCCCGTTCTAACTCACGGGTGTCTACTCCCCTTTGTACCGTCTCTACGTGAGATGCTTGTGGGTCTGTTTGCGCCTCCTGTTCCTTCCTAAGGGAGGACGACACTCCAGCGAGGGCTTCTATCCCCTCGCCTCGTGTCTCACATACCCCCCCATCCAAGAGGGTCGTCCTCTCTTCTTCACTCCGAGCCCATGGTCCCTGCCGAGAGAAATAGTCTACGTTAGCGTGCTCGGCACCTTTTCGGTATTGGATTGTGAAGGCGAAGGGCTGCAAAGCAAGGTACCAACGGGTAAGCCTGGGATTGGTCTCTTTCATCTGTACCAACCATTGCAAGGGGGCATGATCCGTCACTAGTGTGAAGGGCGCGCCTTGGAGGTAATATCTTAAGGCATGTGTGGCCCACTTAATTGCTAGGGCCTCTTTTTCTATAACTGCATATTTTTGTTCCCGGGGAGATAGTTTTCTACTCAAATATAATACCGGGTACTCTATCCCTTCCCTTATTTGGGACAACACAGCCCCTAACCCTCTATCTGAGGCATCCGTGAATAGCGTAAAAGGGAAATTGAAATCAGGGGCAAAACGGGTGGGTATTTCACAAATGATGGACTTAAGAGTTTGAAAGGCCTCTTCTTGGGCGTCTCCCCACCTCACCTGCTTAGGAGCTTTCTTTCGGGTCAGGTCTGTTAGTGGGGCTGCTATGGTCGAGAATTGGGGAACAAATTGCCTGTAATAACCCACTAACCCCAAGAACTGTTGGACCTCTCTTTTTGTCTGAGGTCTGTACCATTTCGATATTTTGGTAACCTTTTCTTGCTGTGGTTGGATTTCACCCTTTCCCACCTTGAATCCCAGGTATTCTACCTTGGGTAAGGCTATCTTACATTTCTTTGGGTTAACTGTCAGCCCGGCTTTTCTCAGCTCTCTTAGCACTCTTCTTAGGTGACTCAAGTGTTCCTCCCAGGTATCACTATAAACAATGATATCATCTATGTATGCCGCTGCACAGTCTTGTAAGGGAGTTAACACCTTGTCCATAAGTCGTTGAAATGTTGCGGCTGCGCCATGCAGACCGAAAGGCATTTTTACAAATTGGTACAAGCCCTTTGGGGTACAGAAGGCCGTTTTCTCCCTATCTTGGGGTCTCACTGGGATTTGCCAGTATCCTTTAGTGAGGTCTATGGAGGACAGGTACCTAGCACCTCCTAGCTTATCCAGTAGGTCCCCTATTTTGGGCATTGGGTATGCGTCGAATTTGGACACTGCGTTTACCTTCCGGAAATCTATGCAGAAGCGCAATGATCCGTCCGGTTTTGGGACCATTACGGGATAGCTTCGCCAGGGTCCCTTGGCAGGTTCTACCACCCCCAATCTAATCATTTCTTCCACCTCCTTTTCAATGACACCAGCCAGTTGCCTAGGCCATGTCCTTTCATTAGATCTCACCACTACCCCCGGCTGGGTCTCAATTGTATGTTCTACCAAATGGGTGCACCCGGGTTTCCGGGAAAACACCTCTGGGAATTCTCCTTCCAGAGCTAACACTTGTTCCTTTTGTTGGGGGTTCACTAGTTCATTCACATCAAAGGTGGATTTTTCTTTAAGGTCTTCACTCTCTGGCCCTAATTCTTCCTCTATCTCTGTCCCATATAGGCATTCTCGATCTATCCACCCTTTCAATAAATTTACATGAAAGACTTGTTTCTTCTTTCTCCGATCAGGCGTTTCTACGTCATAGTCCACCTCACCCACTCTTCTCAACACCCGGTAAGGTCCATGCCACTTCGCAAAGAGTTTGGAGGACTCGGTAGGCAGTAGCACTAACACCTTTTGGCCAGGTTCAAATTCCCTGGGCTTGATCTTTTTATCATACCTTGTTTTTTGTTTAATCTGGGCTTGTCCTAGGTTATCCTTGGCCATTTCCCATGCTACCTCTAAGCTGTTCCTCATCTCTATAATTTGTTGTAGCGCGCTGTGTGAGCGATCTTCTCCTTCTTCCCATTTTTCTCTAATCAAATCTAACACTCCCCTAGGATGTCGGCCATACAATAACTCAAAGGGTGAAAACCCTGTTGAGGACTGAGGGGCCTCCCTGACAGCGAACATTAGTGGTGCTAGGAAGGTATTCCATGACTTAGGTTTTTCAATCACCAGTTTTCTTAGCATGCCCTTCAAAGTTCGATTAAAACGTTCAACCAGCCCATTGGTTTGGGGGTGATAAATTGAGGTTTTCAAAGGTTTTACCCCTAGCATTTCCCACATCTGTTTGAACGTCAAACTCATAAAGTTAGAGCCTTGGTCGGTCAGCACTTCCCGGGGAAATCCTACCCTTGAAAAGACCCCTAACAGCTCCTTAGCTAGTACCTTGGCCGATGTTGATCTTAAGGGGATGGCTTCCAGGTACCGGGTGGCATAATCTATGATCACCAGTATATACTGGTGCCCCCCTGCCGATTTGACCAAAGGCCCCACAATGTCCATAGCAATCCTATCGAAAGGTCTATCTACTAAAGGCATGGGCATCATCTCCCCGCCCGGCCCTGCTTTAGGCTGGGTGACCTGACATACAGGGCATGACTGACAATATTCTTCTACTGATTTAGCCATCTTCGGCCAGAAGAACCGCTGGCGTACTCTAGCCAAAGTTTTTTGTGTGGCTAAGTGTCCGGCCAAGGGCACATCGTGCGCCAAGTACATGATCCAGTCCCGCAGCCGCTCAGGTAGCACCAGCTGAGTCTCTTCTCCCGCGTCAGTTTTGCTGACCCGATACATCAGCCCCTGCCTAATCTCAAAGTTCGTTTCTCCTTTTTTAGTTGTTCCTTCCGGAACTACTTGCAACCGGCTTTCTTCGAGCCCCATATCATCTTGTTGCCAGTTCCTCACTTGGTCTCTGGATAAGCCCCATAGTTCCGATTCCAAGACACAGTTCACTAACTCTCCGTTGCATGCCTCGGCTATGGTATATGGCAATTCTTCCACTCCCGGCCAATCTCTCCCCAGGAGCATATCCCTTCCTAGCCCGGGTACTATGCCCACTTCCACCATTCTCTTATGGTTCCCTATCTCTATCTCCGCTAGGGCTGTTTCGTATTCTTTCGCATCTCCATGTACGCATTTGATAATCATACTTTCCGGTAGGCGTGCCCCTTCCAGTTTTTTGACTAGGGTCTTACTACACCCGGTATCTATAAGGGCCCTTTTCCATTGTCCGTTAACTTTGGCCTTCACCGCCCACCCCGGGTGGTCTTCGTCACCCACCTTGGCTGTAAAGGCATAAATGTCTGTCCACGCACACTCTTCCGCTGGGCAGTATTTCTTTACATGTCCGTACTGCCCACACCCGAAACACGCGGTCATCTTTTCTTTGTTCGTGTACCAGGTCGTCGGTTGCTTGTTGGGTGTTGGATCCGAGGTTATTAGTGGCCTGGGAATCCTGGTCCCCGACGGGTTTACGAAGTCTACCCGGTCTGGTCTCGTCCTCTTGTATCCCGGCATCACGGGGCTTCTTGCCACTGCTCGCACCGCTGTCTCCGCCATCTTTTCCTTTCCTCTCACACGTTCTGGCTGCGTCACAGGTTTGCCGTGCCACGCCTCGTCTGCCTCCATATAATCTTCCAACAATACTATAGCGCCCTCTAGCGTGGCGGGTTTATGTTTCATCACCCAATTCCTTGGTCCTGAACTGAGTGTGGAGATTAATTGTTCCATTATAATTGCGTCCATTATCTGTTCTACCGTTTTTCCCTTTGGTTTCATCCATCGTGTGGCGTTGACCTTCATCTTTTGTGCCAGCGTCCTGGGGTGTAATCCTGGTCTCAGTCTAAGGTCTCTAAATCGTCGCCGGTATGCTTCTTCGTTTAAATTTAACGTATTTAGGATGGCTGTTTTGACCACTTGATAGTTACATGCCTCTTCGGGGTCTAGCGTGTCCACTATCTCCTGTGGCAGGCCCGTCAAATACGGGGTGATAATTAAAGCCCATTGTTCGGGCGGCCATTGGGCCGATGTCGCCACTCTCTCAAAGGTGTTCAAGAACGCTGCTGGGTCGTCTTGAGGACCCATTTTCTGTAGCTTTATCGGTGGTTTGTTTACCATCGGGGTTTTGGCTAACTCCTGTGTTCCCGCCGAATTCGCGTTGATCCGTACTAGTTGCAAGTGGTCTATAATCAACTTCTGCTGTTCTGCTAATTGTCATATGAGCATTTCTTGGCCGTCTGTGATGTGTTTGAGCCATGTTTCTGTTTCTTTGTCAACCGTCGGAGGCCCTCCCCGTTGGGCGCCAATATGTGAGGGTTCAGATATAGCCTCCTCAGGTTGTGACACAGACACTAAAGGCTTATGAGGTGCAAAATCCAAACTGGGTTTTATTGAAACGTTAAACAACTCTGATTTAGTTTCCATATCAAGTCTAACATTGTCTCTCGCCGCCAACGGGTCCCACGAGGGCATCCAAACATCTCTTGAAAAGGGGTTCAAACCAACATCATTCCAAGGTTCCCTTGAAAAGGGGTTGCTGCCATCTAAGTCCCAAACATCTGCTCTCGGATCTAGTAGTGGTATGGTTTCTTCATCTCTCCCCTCTGGATTGAAGGGGTTCTCCTCTCCGGGTACGGGAGCCCACGGTCCAACAGGGTCCCCCTCCTCCAGGTTTCCTCCAGCCTCCATACTCGTCTCTCTTCCACCTCTCTCTCCACGGCTTCCTTCTCCTCTCTCAATCTACGGCGCCATTCCCGCGCCTCTGATTCCCCCCAATATGAGGGTCGTGGAGGCAGACCTCTCCTTCTTCGATAGTCTGCCTCTTCTCTGGGAACCCGGACCTTTTCACACCTTCCGGTCCAGGGATCTTTTACCCATATCAATTCCCAGCCCCCTGGTATATCATCTCTCCCTCCTTTTATATCCCCTATTCCCGCCTCCACCGTGGTTCTGCCCCTTTCTCCGTTTCCCGCCATTTCCCTCTCAGTCTGAGTGGCTACTGTCATTTTAGACAAACCCCGTTCTAACTCACGGGTGTCTACTCCCCTTTGTACCGTCTCTACGTGAGATGCTTGTGGGTCTGTTTGCGCCTCCTGTTCCTTCCTAAGGGAGGACGACACTCCAGCGAGGGCTTCTATCCCCTCGCCTCGTGTCTCACATCTACCTGTTTCAAGCTATACTCGCAGAAGCTTACTCTTTGTGTACAAGAACGTATATTTTAGCTCGGAGTCTCTGAAATAACTGACTGGGATTTTTGAGACAAACTGATGGTACAGAAAGAATGGCAGCAGAAATAAAAATAGACAAAACACTACTAAATATGATGTAGAAGGTCCCCTGTCCTCTAATATGTATCAGTTCAGCATCTCGGAAGCTGTAGTAGACAGTAGAATATGTTGGGGTTTTTTAAAATTACATCACATTTTGAAGCCGCCTAATCCATATGCTGTTGTTACTAAGTTTGCTAGAGCTTTGTTTTTCTACGTGTCCTGAACTTTTTGTGTCTCTAGGGCCATAGTTCCCAACCTTGGGTAACTCAGATTTCTTGAACTGCAATTTCCAGAAGCCTTCACCACGAGCTATGTTGGCCAGGGTTTCTGGGAGTTGCAGTACAAGAACACTTGTGTTACCCAAGGCTGGGAACCATTGATCTAGGGAATGAGCTGTTTCAGAACACATGACTTGGGAGTATATAGCTGTAGTGCTAGGTGAACCTCTTTCCTGTATAGCTGGAGGACTAGTTGCTCAGTCTGGTACAGCTGGCCTAGAAACCAGCATGTTCACTGAAATACCCAGGAGTACAGTATGTAGAAACAAGAGGTATAGAACTGCCCTAGTTTCGGTATTCAGGAAGCCTCAACAGAAACAGTATCAAAGCTTTTCCAGAAAAGGAATCTAAAGGCTCCTAATTAAAGCAAAACAATTTACTGGCTAAGTTAAAACAAAAGGCAAGTTGCAAGCTTAATTATGGAAGGCTTCTCCCAGAAGGAAGAGGGATCGTAAGAAAGGCAGTGGTAGTGTAATGATGTTTTATCATTTGGGAGTAAAAAGAAGAGGTGGAAGTTGTGGAAGCTCAAAAGCTAGGAAGAAGGAGAAACAAGGAGAAATTACATTTTCTTCCACCATATGATCTGTCCAAAAGTACAACTTGATGGCAAGTGGAATGGAGATCCTTGGCCACAAAGTGAAAATGGAAAGGAGGATGGGAAACTGCAGTGCTCCTCCACTAGAGTAAAGGGCTTGCCAAGCACAGGTTGTTGAATGAAGGGGTGAGAGAACAAATCCCAGCTCTCTAAGAATCAGTTAGGCTGAATTTAGCCCAGCAAGACTACTTTGCTATAATCACATAGTCTGAGAGAACTTTGGAGTCTTGTGGAATCCTCACTGAGTTCAGAGCTACAGTATAAGAATACCTAATCTTGGAGCTTGATCCAACTGACAGTAAAACCTGGCTTCTGCTGAAAACAACCTGGATTTAACTTTTAGCATACACAGAAGGCATGTGCAAGCGTGGACTACTGTGCCAGGGGAGTGAGTTTTTCTGCTCCTCTGGCAGAGGTCAGTTTATTTTGAGGCCCACATGGAATCAATTCATTGGAATTGATTCCACATGTGTGTATGCCCCTCCTGCTTTTTTAAAAAGAAAATCCTGCTATCTGATACAGTGCTATACCAGATGGCAAGAATTTAAAAATAAATAAATAAAAACACCATGCTTGCGAAAAGCTGGCACCTGCCCAATAGCCCCCCCCCCATTGCCTGCCCGATCGCAGCTCCATCACCTGCCTGATTACGCACATCGCCTGCCTGATCACCCCCACCGGCCCGATCGCCCTCCCATTGCTTGCCTGATTGCTCTCCCATTGCCTGATCACCCCCCATAGCCTGCCCCATCGCCTGCTTAATCATACCTGCCACCTGCCTGATCCCTCCCATCACCTACCTGATCAGCCCCCATTGCCTCTCCATTCCCTCCCAGTCTGAGAGAAGGATTGGCAGGTGCACAAAAAGGAAATGTATTTGTCCCCTTCCTATCAAAGGAGGATTGTAAATTAGGAATTTTTCAGATGGGGCAGAATTTGCAGCTAGTCACTTTTCATCTTGTGGAGGGTGGGACTTACTTAGACTTTTGTCCAAACTGGACTTTTAAAAGCCACATGGGGGGGGGGGGTCCTCTTTGAGAGATCCTTGAACTCCTTGTTTGAAATCTACACCCCTGCTATAGCTTCTCTGTACCATTTCCCCCCTCCCTCCAATAAAACAGCATGCTAATTAAAAAGTTTCCAGGAAGGAGGTTTGGATGGAGAAATGAATTCCATAGAAACTGTAGGAAGTTCCATAGTGCCTCTGGAACAAGAATGAAGGCAGTAAGGACAAAATTTCCCCGGAAGGCATGGCTTTTGTCACTGTTTTTGGACAAGCATTGTGTCATGTGGATGGCTGAAATGATGCTGAAATGATTAGTCACTAAGTGTACAACCAGGCACCGTTACTCGTGTGTCTGAATAAACCTTAGGTGGGTGTGTTTCAGTATTAACTAGGAAGTTGTGCAAGAACTCAGGGTTCTTTATATAGCAAAGAAGGAATATGAAATTGCCAGATGTTTGTGGAAAAGATGTTTTTAATACAATATAGTGTTAATGAAAAACTTTATGATCAGGAGATTTGGATGCAGAAATGAATTCCATAGGAACTGTACGGTGTCCTGTAGCATCCCCGGAACAACACAGAAAGCAGCATTAAAAGCACAATGAATGGTATTCCAGTATCTCGTCTATAATCCTATTACTTATGGAGTAACACATAGCAGTGAATTGTTACTAGTGAAGGAGTCAAGGCTTGTGTTTCTCATAGCACACAAAGCCATATGTGTCAAGTTATGATTCTGCTCATTCTTTTCAATTAGATACCGTTCCAGTTTGTGATATAAAAACAATGTTCTTGTGTGACCTTAAATGGTAACAAGGTTTATTTTGCAAACATTTTTGTGGACTGCAGTCCACTTCATCAGATGCATGGAGTGTCGCATCAGCCATCAGGCCTTAGACAAACCTCTTGCAGGGTGAGCCCTTTCAGATCTACATTTCCCATCACCTGCAAACAACCTGGAATGATTGGGTTTGTAATCAAACATATCTGGAGGCAACAAAGTTTAGGTAAGGCTGCCTTATACTGAAGTTCTACAGGAGATCTTTCCTTTTATTGTTCTCTGACACAGCATCTCAACCCTGTAACCTTTTCCATCATGGTTACGTGATATTGCTCTTCACTCTGTGTCCCTGAGAGCAACAAACAATGACTAAGTAAGAAGGAAATGGAAGGTCTGGAAAAGCTGGAAAATAGGGAGGAAAAAATTAAAAAGAGCCCTCTGTCTTTCTAATCTTCACAAAAGTCTCATTCACTTCACAAATAGTTTGTTGTATCTCAGAATGTGATATTAGGAAATGTTTCCATATGGTGTGGGATTCCAGCCACAGCTTTAAAACAGCACATTTTAACCATTTTTACCTTGGTGTGTTCTGCATTGTGTGTTTTAATATAGGTTTTGTGAGGCATAATAATAATGCTAGATCAAGAATACTGAAGACTGAAGTTTTCTATCACAGATTGACTGCACAGGTTTTATAGCCTCTGTTCTAAATTTCCAGTTGGAAGTAGGGTTGATAGGAATTACACTGCCTGGTATGTTTACATCATGGGATGCCTGATGTCAAAGCAGGCTCATCATACTCAACTACTGCATTGCCATGTCACTTTAGAACTTTGGGAGGGGGGATATGTGGACTGCAGCTCCCATTGGTCTTAGCCAGACTGCCTAACTGTGGGAGTGTGTGATGTAGATTACCGACTGTGATGGGCCTGCCAGAGCTATCCAAATCAGGTCCACCAACATGACGCAACCTGTCCTGCTCACAAGCAATCCTTGCCCCATTATTGGAACTCTGGGTGGTCAGTTGAGGAAGGAGAGCCTGGCCTGGCCACCCTGCCTCCAAGGGAAGACTCAGCCCAATAACCAGAGGATATGAAGGCAACGAGAAGGAGAAGAACCATCCATAGTGCATGTTGTGTGTCCACCACATATGATGGGAAGGGATCTATTGAGAATGGACATTCTCCTGCATTGAGAATGGCTGCTCTAGATTACCCAGAACAAATTAAAACCCAACAACCACATTGGGATAAGACCTTGACTAAAGGCCCATTCAGGTGTTTACTAAAAGGATTAAAATCAACACAAAAGCAGGGAAATGAACTACCCAGCCCGCTTCATCCTCCTCCTCCATATATATGGACATTGCAGCCTTAAAAAAAAGCAGTACCTACACATGGAGCCTCTCCGTGCCATCAGGAACCTGGATTTTTAAAGGGCTCCGTATTTCGTGGAGAAGGTCTTGAAACAGCAGAGCCTTTCTTCCTCAGTCTGCTATACTGCACACATGAATCGTCCCAATGTGCCTGTGGACCAGTAAGTTGTGACTTAGATGTATTTAACCATGTTCCTGCAGTTCAATGTCCTATTATGTTTAATTTCATTATTTTCAGTAGGACTAGCACATGTCACTGACCATAGAACTGTAATATAAACATCCAGAACTTTAAAAGGCACAAGACAAGATGTTTTGAACAGAAAAGAAGCAGGAGCCAAAGTTTCTAAGTTTTCTATTGGTCACATTCAATTCAATAAAAATATTATTTCTAATTCTTGAAATACCATTAAAAGCTCAATAAGTCAGATTTTTCTCAAGCATGTGCATTTCCCTTTATCAATACATATTCTTGTTATATAGGTCCTGCAGGATCATTATCAATTACTGTATAATGGGAGCTTGCTTTATGAGAACATCAGATGAGAGGAGTACAAGTTTACCCTGAATGCCTCTTTGCTCAAATTTTTTTCCCTTTATTAGTAAGAATTTTATTTTCGCTCTATACCAAAAAACCATCTGGAAAGTAAAGCACAGATGTTGCTACTAAGCTTCTCTTCTCTGGTGCATCTGTGGGAATTTGCAACTGAAATATGTTTTCTATTTTCTGAGGCATTTCAGAGACTCTTCTCAATAAATTTCTCATTTTAAAGATGGCAGCTCCAGGTGTCTAAACCAGCTTGCTTTATTTTTGAGACATGGAAGATATCTGTCTTTGTTTTCTTGGTCATGATGTATGTTCATATTGAATATGAAGTGTAATCCTGACTGTTTGGCGCTAAATTACATTTAAACATCAAGCTAGACTGAACATTACTGGAAATCATCAAAGAATTATGTGTTTTCTAGGGACTTCTATTTTTTCTTCTTTTTTAAAAGCCATTTTCACTACAAATGCTGTTTTCTTCAACTGCCTCATAGTTTTACAAAGGCTGAAAGAATGAGGTTTTTTTGGCTGCTAGAAGTTTATGCAGGACCAGCCCAAGCCATTTTCCTGCCTGAAGCAAATGGCACTTTCATACCTGCAAGTCAAGGTGCATAGTACCCAAGCACAGATAAATGTTCGGCATAAGAGACAGAAAATTCAAAAACCACTTCTCATCACCCCTCACAGTTAACACCCTTCCATTGCACCCAAAGTCGGTTGCCCAGTGTGGCCACCTCAGTCTCCCTAATGCGAAGTTATCCCTAATTTTATGTTCAGGTCATAAAAGAGTATTGCCAGTAAGGTGATGGATTTGCCTGTGGCATTTTAAAAAAACAAAACAAAAAAACTTATAGGGAATTTGAGCCTACTTCTTTCAAATGGTTTAGGAAATAAATCAGTCCAAAAAAGGACACCTGGATGTTATTTCTATAAACCTTGTTAGGCAGATATGCCAGGTGCAAATGATGATGAATCACAGCTCACAAGTAAATCTTCCTGAAGGACTTCATGGAAAGTATCATTGTTTTATGTTCTTTAATTGTATACAGTATTGCACTGATCATGGCTACAAAACTCTTCAGTCCTGTTTCTTGGACTTTGAAGACTTTTTATGCAGATTCTAGATTCAAGAATTTTTTTAAAATGAATTTGAAACAAGATTGTTTTTAATTGGCAGCAAATCACTTTTCACTTTGGGCAACATGATCTCTACCAAAGTTTCCTGTTTTTAAAAGGATTAGCAATATTTTAAGGATTAGATAAAACCATTGTGGCGATTTTTAAATAACTTACTTGTGATGTTCCACAGGGCCAGAAGGCTTTGACCTTTATATAATTTTGTAAATTTTCCAGGATTAAAGAATATGTGAAGCATAGCACAATGGCAAAAATAGTTTTGGACAGGTTTTATATCATCCACAGCTTTTACAACAACCCAAAGGACATGGTGATTACCATGGTGAGCATATGGGATTTTTCTTTAAAGGTTTTGTTGAATTAGAGCTTGCACTCCTTTATGGTCACATATAGTATATGCTCCCTCATAACATTGGCTCAACCATTTGGACATATCCAGACTTTTTTTCTTCAAACACCTCAGCATCAAGTCTGTAAAGAATTCAGCACCAACATTGTGGCGGTTACTATGCATTAAAAAAAGCATAGACATTGGCCAGAATCCCACTTGCAATGTACACCTGCATAAGGGAAATTGCATAAGTTTTGGTGGCAGGTTGGTGCTCATTAAGCATGAACTGGTTGTTTTCCTGAGCACACTCACAATCAGGTGCTCACCCAGGAATACAACCAGCACTTTGAGAAAGAATGGCAATTTGCTGCCAAGATTCACATGGCTTCCCCTATGCAAGCATGAATTACCAATAGTATTGTCATCCTTGCCTCTCTTTTTCACATATGAGATTCCAAAAAAAAAAAAAAATGTCTTTAGTAGAACCGTCCAAGAACATATACCATTGGACATCTGGAATGTTTTTATTTTGCACAATGTCCTTTTTAACAATTTGTACCATGATGTCTGTGATTTCATTTTGCATTTCTGAAAACGAATAATCTGCCTTTCCTGGAATGCAAGCATAGTACATTTCTACCAGCTTTTGAAATGTGTGTGTGTGTATGTGTTCAAATATTTTTTTCAATCATCTGTGCTTTTCTTTCTCTGTAGTGTAGAATGTTCACTGCATTGCCCACTCACTGATGACTCAAAACTGAATCACATCAACAGCTGATGTTAAATGATATCTGTTGCCTTCAAAAACTGTAAGATTCACTAAAAATCAACACAAAATGCAGCTGAAAGTTGCTTTTCTTTTTTGTGCTACATAAATAGTTCTAAATTAAGGACCATAGTTGTAGCATGTTCGTAAAAACCCCTTGAATTTTCAACTGCTTCCCTTTCCCCTAGTTTTTAAAACTACTTAAAACAAAGTCATTTTGTTTTGACATATTTTGTTGGAAATGTAAACTAACATTGAAGAAAGCTGCATTAGCTGATAACAATTCATATTTCTAGAACCATTCTTTTCATAAATAATGACCCTCAGTTCTGTGGGTATGAATTGGGTTTAATTAATTAATTAACTAATTTTTTATAATTTATAGGTCACCTTTCTCCCAGTGAGGGGACCCAAGGTGGCTATCAATGGTAAAACAAATAAAATTAAAGACACAATAAATTACACATTAAAATGTGATTAAACTATAATAATAATGAATATAAAGTGGTTCAAAACATTTAAAAATGTAAAAGAAAATTTACGTAGTTTAAAAAAAAACCCACTAGCCTCCAAGGTGTCAGTTATGGTTATTAAAAGTCTACCTGAAGAGGTGGATCTTCAGCTTTCGGTAAAAGGATAAAAGAGAGGGGGCTAACCTAATCAACTAATTTATCTCATTCATTTTTGAAAGATTGCAAGGAATACCAGATGCAAAAGTCTGACATGCTGTCTGACAGTAAATTACATTCTTTGGTTTCCATTGTACCACAAGAACTATCCTTCTTTTTCTAGCATCCATTCTTTCCCCCTCTTTCTTCCTTGAGTGAGTGACAATGTTTATTACATTGTTAAGAGCAAAGAAATCTATCTTACTGTTCTTATTTTACCAGGATGCTATGCAGACAGAGAGGATGGGACCTAGTGTTTTTTCTTCTCATGTTAGCTAGAAAAGCCTCAGCACAGGCCTTCATATATTTGAGGACTGTTATTATGTTTCCCTCTAACTTGAAAGTACCCATCTGTTTCAACTGTTCCTAACAGGACTCGGATTCCTGTGTTCTTACCATCCTGTGGTTTCTTCTTTGGACATGTTCCCATTTGCCAATGTCTTCTTTAAAATGTGGTATTCAGAACTGGACACAATAGTCCACAGCAGAATTTGGAAAGTTACTTTTTAAAAGTATTTTTTTCAGCTACAACATTTTTAAAAGTAATTATTTACTTTCACACTAATCAAAGGTGTACTTTCATTTACCCTTAAGAAAAGAAACAGAATGCTACCAGTTACCAGTTTATGATACACAAGACATCTAAGAAATGATGCCACATGCTTCCTATAAATATAAAAACAACTAAAGGCAGTTGTAATTACACTAAAAAGAATCAGTTGTTTAGTTATAAATGTAATAGAACTAGCTTTGCCTTAATTCTTGTAAAAGGGAGTTCACTGCAATTAACTCATTATTTGTAGGAATTGTTCCAAGGACTGGTCTACAGGTAGCCTGGCAAACAGAGAGTATAACAGAATTGATTGTTCTTATGATCTAGACATTCTGTATGATTCAGTTACTTATTCAGCGGTGCCTCTTGGGAACTTCAGGCTACCTGGAAGAGCATCCAAGTAGACTATTGTTTTGCCCGCAAAGAAAGGGAAAAACCCTGTAATTTTATATTCATCTACAGTATTCACACACACATTTCCCCTCTCCTATATTAAAACTCAAGACCATTGCTTACACAGGCTGCACACATCAGATTCCCTAAACAGACTGCTCACTCCTGCCTACTCCAAAACAGACTAAGGGTATGACTAGATGGCTGAATTGTTCTGGCCTGTATTGGTCTTGATCATGCTAAACAGGGATATTTGAGTTGCGGTGAGTCATTTGGGTTGATTCTTGCATCCACTTGCAAGGATCAACCACACTGCACCTCAAGTGACCCTATTTAGCACAATAAGACCAAGACTGGTAAGTGGCTGACTGGCTGGCCCTTTGGTGAAGTCACTTAGCAATCTTGAGAAATTAAAAGCTCCCTTTCCACTAGCCCTTGGAGGCCAAAGGAGAGGAAGTTTTGCATTTCTTTTTTACTTGTTGCTAACTTATCAACAATGCTTTGAAAGGGTTGTTTTTTTTAAAAGCCCTTTGAAAGTATCGCTGATGTGCTGTGTCAGTTAGCAACAATTAAAAAATACAAAATATCCTCTCCCTTGCTCTCCAAAAGCAAGCAAAAAAGGAAGCTTTCCATTTCTCAAGATAATTAAGCACCAAAGAGACAGCCAGCCAACCACTTCCATTCAATCCCAGCAATCACACACACTGGAACTGAATCAAAATGGAGGCATCTTACCTGCACAAAAAAAAACAGTAACCCCTGACAGGCATTGATTGGGATGGGATGGTTTGTGATGACACATATATTGTGTGGTCACCAGAAAAAAGGAGTGAACCCACATGTCCCCAACCTTGACCAAACCACAGAGCAAATGCTTTCCTCATCACACCCTAACTGCCTCTCAACGTAAGATTCTTTCAAGCACGCCAATGAATGAGCATTCAGCCCAGTATCAAACATTCAATTGCTTCATCCATTAACCATTCTAGCACCTACCTTAGTACAGAATGGGTGGAATTGCTACAATGGCCCCTATTTGAGAGGGGAATATTAGATCATAATTATGTTTTTATTTAAGTTAGTTGTTAGAAAGATCTGTAAACTACAGTACAGTAGGACCCCATTATCGATGGGATCAGGATCCGCTTATTCACTTGTTCATGGTATGAAAATATTACAAATATTAAAGGAATATATATTTAAAGGTAAAGTTACCAGAGCTAGCCACTAGAGGGAGTCTGAGACCATGCTATACTGTATATGCGGGGGTGTTTGGAACTGATCCCCCGTGGAAACGGGGGTCCTACTATAAATGTAAAGCAAAGGAGACAAGCTTTGGGATGTTTCACATAGCACCGTGAATAGTTAAACCTAAGATTTTAATAAATAATTCTGAGGATGTGTCTCTAAATGGTCAAAGTGGCATTCGTATTAGAAACATTTAAGCATTTTAAACATACACTCAAGAACTATCCTTGCAAAACTCAAGTTTATGCTGCTCACGTGAAAACCAGTATTGCAATTGCTAGGAAACCAGTGTGGGGTTTTTTTTTCTTTTTCTTTTTTGGGTTTTGTTTTAAACTAATTAGTTTGTGGAGAATGATTTTGTAGAACTTGTTGAAATAAGCTAGACAATTCTAGTTATCCTTTTGTTTCAGGAATGATGGGTGGAGTAAATGGTTGTATGAAACCAAATGGAGCCCACAAGGATATCAGTGACTTTCTGAGGAAAGTCTGCCAGGAAACATCATCCCACCTGCTATGGGTTTTGCAGTCCTTTGCATGCAGAGCTGTGCTTTCTTGGACCAAAACCATCCCCTATCCCCTTTTTAAATGGTTGAGTCTTTGAAATTACAACTACTATTGCCTTCTAAAGGGAAAGTTTCCTTCTGAAGAAAAACAAAGAAAAGTATAAGGCTGGCACTATTTATTGTTGTTTATGTCTGGAGCAAGCTTAGAAAGGAGCACAGTATCCAGCTTCCCTTTTCCCCCCCCCATGGGGAAAATATTAACAAACTTTGTTTACATGTGTTTCAGATTTTACCAAAAGGTGGAATGGTGTTTAATAATTGCCTCAAAAAGTTTCTAATTTCTTCTAAGTACACACATCAGAGAGTGTATGGATAAACGTTTTCTTTTCTTTTCTTTTAGGCAGACAAAGGTTCCTAAATCCTTAAATGCATAAAATTCTTCAGAGTACAAATTTTCCCAAGGAATTTAGTCTGGGACCTTATCCAGTTAAACACTCTGATCCACATATGCTCAAGAGGGATTTCCCAGCAGTGCTTCCTCGATTGTTTATGTTTCCATCTCACCCAGGAAATATGTGCTTATATGTATATTTTTCAACAACCATCATCATCAACATCATCATGGTGGTTCTTGTCTTCTGTTACTAAGTTCATAGCCAGAAATGAAATGTACTAAGAAGGGTACCAGAAGAATCATGTATATTTTAAGGACAGTGGAAAACACATATTGCTACATTGAGGATAAATGTATAACAAACAAATAAACAAACAAACAGGACAGTACTGATTTCACTCAGTAGTTTGTGTTTTCTTAAAGTCATCATTTTTATTCCTTTGAGTTGATCGCCCTCTCCTGGTCTCAGATTGTAATTTTTATACTTCAGAAAAACTAGATTGGAAACATGTAAGAAAACACAAGTAAATTCATTCAATTGTAGTGTCTTCAAGCAAAGAACGGCTGAGTTATTGATATGGAGTTTATCATGTGTGGATTCACAATATAGCTACAGTAGTAGCTATATTGGTCATTAGAAAAAATCATCATCATCTTGTGCCACTAATTCAGTTCTGCCTTATGGCTGCCCTTTTTGTGGTTTTCCAGGTAGAGAATACTCAGAAGTGGTTTACTATTCCCTTATTCTGTGGATGCTCTGGGACTGTGCACCTTGCCCATGACTACATAGGCTGACTCTTCTGAGATGCACAGTGGGGAACTGAACTCCCAAACTCTTCTATAAATTGGAGTTCCATCAACAAGCAATGTCTGGGGACAGCTGATTAGCCCAACTCATGAAAAACCAGTGACTTTGAGCAGGGGAGTTTGATCAACTGCATGACCAACTGTGGAAGCAAATCAACTCTGAACCGCACCTGAGTTTGAGGAGCAGCAGTGTTGGTATAGGAAACCAAAGACAGAGGATGTTGGCTCAGCTTCAGTATACGTAGGAAGTTGTGGGCATGATGGTAGCCATCATAATTGGCTGTAAAGTCAAGATGCACAAGGCAACGAAGCACCACATTATATCTTCCGAATACAGTCATCATAGCTAGATAGATATAAAGACATCCTTAGTCCTAGGCAGGATCACAGCATGAGAAGAATCTCTGGATTGAATAATGATGCACAACTGTATTTTGGAGTTGCAGTCATAGTAACAGAAGATGAAAATGCAGCTAATCCAGGTGTCATAGGGCCACCATAAGTAGGAAGTGGCTTGACAGCACACAACAAAACAATAACAACAACAATCCAAACATTCCATATGCAGATCAGGTAATGCTTATCCAAATAACATACACATTTATGTCTCAACTAGAGATGGGGACGACTCACCATTTTGGCGAGTCATCCTGCTTCGTGAGTCATCAAAAGCTGACGACTCACGAAGCACGAAGTTGCCCCCGTGAACCGACGAATAACAAATTTATTTGTTGATTTGTGGGGGGTTATTTAAAAAAACACCCCCTGACCCCGCCCCCCACTGCCACTGCCACCACCCCACTGCCAACTCCCACGGCCGCACCGCCGCCCCCTCCACCCCACCCCCTGCCACCCCCGCCGACACCCCCATGCGAAGAAGAAAAAAGCCATCCTATGGCTTTTCCATTCTCCCTACCAGCCTGCCGATCAGCTGATCAGCGTGCCGATAAGCAGCCACCCACAGCCTACCCCCACCCCCTTCTTCTCTCTACATTAGCCGCCCCATTTAGAGTAGGGAAGCTGCAGCTGTCATCTTTGCAAAGGGCAACCAGTTTCCCTTTCTACAGCTGCGGAGGCCTGATGGAGACCTTGGCAGTGGTGGCGACGATTACAGTAAGGCGGGGGTGGGGGCAGAGGTAGGGAGAGGAAGGGGGTAGGCTGTGGGAGTGGGTCGCTGCCTATCGGCCCGCCAATCAGCTGATCGGCGGGCCAGTAGGCAGAATGGAAAAATTCGTATGGGGACGAATAAAAACGGGGAAATATTTGTCGATCCATATTCGTGTGGACTTAAAATTTGATGAATACGGATTGACGATTATATGATGAATTGGCTATATTCGTCGGGGAAAAACATCCATTTTTATCTTCGTCCCCATCTCTAGTCTCAACTTCTGATGAAGAAGAAGGAACAGGAAAACTCTATGAAAAATTCAAAGCTATCAGAAAATAGATGGAAGAGCAATGCCTAAATGTCACAATGGAGGATTTTAATGATATGATTGGAAAAGGAGCCTATGGAGAGCTAGAAATATAGAGTGAATGAATGTGGAGAGGGAATCATAGTTTATTTTTTGAAGAAAAACTTTGTTACCAGCACCATCACATACAAATTGCCAAACAGAAGGCTGCCTATGTACATGGAAATTCCTGCCAGATAGCAATAACCACAGTAACGTAAGGAACCAAGGAGATCATATCCTAGTGAACCAAGAGTTCCTAAACAGTGCTAGGTTGGTGAAAAATCACCACGGAGCTAAAATGGTAGCCGTGTGGTCCAAACAAAATAAAATACAAATGCAAAAAATAAGCGATACCTTTATAGACCACTAAAAAAATCATCATACAATACACAAGCTTTCAAGGATCGAAACACCACTCCATCTGGTTTGTACCCGTGTGAAGAACTTAAAGTCCAAAAATTCATGACAAGATTGATTGTGTCGGAAAAGTTACACTTATATGTAAAGCCCAAAAGTTCTTCGTGAAATGAAATTCGCCAGGCACATCTCTCTTAGATGTAAGTCAGGAAGTCGTATGGTTGCTGGTTTATGTTTACAACTGAGGCAGCTGTGGATTGAGTGCAACAGCCCTGTTCTCTAAACAAAGAAGCACTGGCCATGGGCGCCAACACACACATCTCCCCACTAGATAATATCATTTTGCAACCACTAAGTAATATCATTTTAGCTTTTAATCCGACCCCAATTGGCTAAACCTAGTGAGTTTACTAAATTATCACCCCAGTTCTCAGATGGAGGACTCAGGTTTTCTGTTTCACACACACACCCATCTCTAGACAAACAGAAACATGTCTGTTTCAAAGAAAGGCCAAATGGTAAGGTGTGTGTATTCAAATTGTTCCGTCATTAGTAAATGATTACTTTTGAGTTAGGTAGAAAATTCAGCAGTCTTTAATAATCAGGTTGAATCTTCCGTAACAATTTCAACAGAGACTACTGAGCATATTATATTCAGTTAACAGCTCAAGAATTCCAAGTGAGCTATGGTTTTAGGTATACTACAGGTATCATGATTTCCTGGTAGTTTCCAGCATAAGTCTTGGCAATAAGGAAATCAGAATAACAGCTGTTTTACTCAGATAAGCTCAGTAACTGATCTGGATAAACAATTTAAAAAGTAGTAGTCAGTTATTAAGACTTGGAACACTAAGGTCAAAATAGCTGACAGGAAGTGCCTTGAAAAGTATGTGATTTTATTGACATAACGGCATTCTCCAGATTTAACTAGGCAAGACTGACTATATTCATCAAGCTTCACAGAAAACCTTCATGAAACATGCAAGAAAAATTTAAATTCTAAATTCATATATTTCCACATGACAAAATTGGGTACAGAAAATTATTCAACTGGAAGTACTATCAAACAATCATGTATACATATCCTGAACCCACTAATACTGTCTCCAGTATTACTGGAGGAAGGGCTGTTTGTTTTAGAGCAGAGACGGGCATGAATCAGAAAAAAACATGAACTGGGCTGGTTCGTGGTTCAGTTCGGGGATCCTGTATAGATGAAATGAAACGAAGCACTGAACTTTTTCCCCCTTGGGGCTTCATTTTGCTTTGACAAAATGGGATGCCTGCCGCTCCCCCTGCCCCATCACCTCCCTACCTTGTCTTGAAGCCGCTGCTGCTGCCATTCTGAGAGGCAGCAGGCCCAGCTCCTTGCGCAGAAGCTGGGTCTGCCGCCTGTGCACATGTACCTGCCGCTCAGCTGACAGGTGGGCACATGCACAGAAGCAGCAGGCCCGGCAGGCACATGCACACAGGCAGCAGGCCTGGCTTCAAGGAGGAGGCCACGGTGGTAGCTTCAAGACAAGGTAGGGAGATGGGGGAGGGAGAGGGGTGGGCAGTTCCCCCCAGCATGAACCTGAACATGAAGCATGAACCAGTTCATTTTTGAGGGGGAGAGTTCATGATAGTTCATGGTTCGTGGTTTGTGGGTGACCCTCACAAACTACTGCTTTTCCAATTCGTGACCATCTCGATTTGATAGCAAAGGTTGGCATACAAGAAATGCCTTGTGAAAGTTAGTGGAGTTTTGGACAAGGTATTCCACCACCTGAGATGGAAACTAAAGAACATTGTTCCACTGCCGTCACATCGTACCACTGCAGCCATCACACACCCTCTATTAGTGGAGAAGAAGTTGGTGGTGGAAGTGTCCCCATGCCTGATAGTAGCACATTGCCAGAGAAGGAGGCGGCAGTGGTGCCTACTCTCTCCGACCCAAACAAACCAGGAGAAGGTGACACCTACAACAGCCTTTCAGAGGAAAAAGAGGAGACCCTAGTAACGTCTGGTACTTGCACGAGAGATTCTGTGTACCAGACAGAGGCATCAGTTCTTTGCTGTGAGGGCACCCAGACAGAGGCTCTGATACTCAGAAAAGGCATGAACTTTGCTAGGAATTTATACAGGAAGTATGGAAGATAACTGTTGTATGGTAATAGAAGATATTGAATCAAGGACTCTGGTTACAATCCTCAGCTGTGCTTCATGTACTGCTGCTAATATCCAGAAAGCAGCACTGCAATTAGTACAGCAGGTTTTACTTTTGGTCATTGTTGCTGAGAAAAAAAAGACCAGAGCTTTGGAAAGTTACTTTTAAGAAGTACTTACTTACAGCAAGATCTCAGGTCCCAAAGAGTAGTGAGCTACTATCATATTTACAGTTTTATAAAGTAACCTCTTAGTTCCTTATTTCTTGAATATAACTGAAATAGTTAGTTTTTCTTATTATTATTATTTTTGAAGTCTGAATGCTACGAGCCATTGTCCTCTAGCACAAAGTTTGTTGTCCTCCAGTCTGCCTTGTCATCACTTCAGTACCCGCAACCCAGCATGAGGCAGCGGTGTGAGGCTCAGTATGAGTCAGCAGTTGAACCACATGATATTCCTCCAGCACCATTTAATGAGATCACTCTCTCCTGATTTAAATGTGAATTTAAAAATTACAGGAACTCCATAAAAGGAGTCCATAATATGATGTGATGAAAAATAGTGATATTATTTTTTTAAAGTGAAGTTATTAGAGAGAACTAGTTATTTACAGCTAATTTCTTCTAAGATTAGAGGATATACTCCCAAATCCCTATGTACTGTATTCACGTCTGTGTTACTGATAACCTACTGGTCTTTTCAGGGGGCTCTTATCCTGAGCTATTCACCGCAGTGCCTTATTTGGCACACAAGGCAGAACAGTTCTAGGGCAGCTGCTGTAGAACTTCATGTTATGCATCTTCAACTTGCTTTTCTAGTCACACTCAGAAGAAAGTACTTCAATATTGCTGTTTCACCAATTTCAGACCCAGAAGTGTTTATTTACTCAGGATGCCAAAAGCCAAGGGCAATGTTGTTCATTGCTGTGGCATGCCAGTGACATCATACCCAGGCTGTGCTCCAGTAATCTTTTCCCTAAGTCTGGCCAGGTGGCTTCTTACAACTTGGAGGATTTACCTTTTTCTGCTGCCATTTGATCTCCTATATAGTAAACATATGTTAAGACACAGGGCTAATTTAAAATGATCATCTGTAGAGTCTTCGGAGGAACCTAACCTATATCCTTGAAAAGTATCCATATTGTGTTACCCACAAACCTCAGTGGTTATCTCCCTCAGCGGGGAGATTCTTCTTATAACGTCTGATTTTCTTTCTGTTTTCAAAACAGAACCTCTTTAATGTAACCCATACTATCCCATGTTCTCATTAACAGCATTTTATAGAAACCATGGTGTGTTCAAGACTTGCAGTTAAATATGATATCCTTGTTTTTAGCTGGTTGCATCTAAAGAATGTCATTCCTCACAAGAACCACAATATATGCATCCTTCCATGTACATATATCCTGCTTTGATCCTGGCAGCATCCTAAAAGCAGAATCTGATCTTTCTTCTTCACCATCATAGCAGCGTACAATTTATTATTCATGGACTGGTAATGATCAGTCTGTTAAATGCTAAGGGGCAATTAGTGGGAAGTTACAATTCCCAGGAGTTGAGACTTAGCTTTAAAGTACACATTTGCTTTCAAACGTCCTCCCCTTAAATATTTATTTTAAAGGTAACCTTAACCAGATGGCGGCTTTACTGTGGTGTGAGCCACAGCTAAGGGAACCTGCCTTTTGCGCCATTACTCACACAAACTTGTTTTTAGTCTGCAGTTGCATTCGATGTACTGGATTTTCCCAGAAATAGGGATTTTACATTGTTAATTTTGCAAACGGGCTTACGTTTGTGACTTCGTCATTTTTACGTGCATATTGTTATTGCTATTAAAGTGTAATATCTCTTGATCAGTGCTCAGATGTCAATAGTAAGTTTACATTTCTAGCTCTTACCATTTTGGTAAAAAGATTGCAGCTCCCAACATCCTAGCAAATTACTTTTTTGGACAACAGCTCCCAGCATTCATCAGCCACCATAGCCAGTTAAGATATAACTCATTTACGTATTTCAGCTGGGACATCTGTAATATCCATACACCGTTTCATTTTTCTAGCTCTGACTGTTTTGATGAGAGGACAACAACTCTGAGACTTTGGACGTTGTGTTCTGTGTTGGACAGGATGAGGGTGATCTGAGTGTGGAAAACCTCTCCGTAGCTCCATTGTCATGGACAGATCACTAGCTGGTGGGATTTAGGCTTATTAGCACCAGTAGCCTTCATAGGAAGGGGAGGGGCTAGTTAAGATGGCCTTCCCCTCCAGAGGCTTATGGATTTGGATGGCTTCCTCATGGTTCTGGGAGAGTTTCCTGTTAATGCAGCAAATGATCCCGTTGAAGCCTCAGCCGACCTCTGGAATAGGGACGTCACTAGAGCTGTAGATATAATAATTCCTTAGGGTCTGATGATGTTGAGTGGAGCCAAGCCTGCTCCTTGGTTTACTAGTGAGTTGGCACTGATGAAATGAAGAAGAAAAAGTCTGCTGCTTATATACCACCCCATAGCACTTAAAACACTCTCTGAGTGGTTTACAAGTTAATTCTGCAGGCTACACATTGCCCCTTGACCAAGCTGGGTACTCAGTTTACTGACCTCAGAAAGATGGAAGACTGGGTGAACCTTGAGCCGGCTCGTCTACCTGGGATTGAACCCCGGGTCATGAGCAGAGTTTTGGCTGCAGTACAGCAGTTTAACCACTCTTCAAATGAGTTGGACAGAGACTAAAGCAATAATGGCAGAAAACTTAGCCCAGCTCCTATTGAATACAGGCCACAGTCCGTTGGAATACATACTCCATGGCAGTGAAAGCAGCAAAGAAGTCTTTCTTTTCTGCCACTGTTGTGTCAGCAGAGCGCTGTTAGGTGGAATTATTTCAAGTGGTCAAGGCCTATTACTTTCCAGTCCACATTAAAGGAATGTGGAACGCTTGACAGCCCACTATGAAGAATGTATGAGGCCCTTTGCTGATAAAAATCACTCAGATCTGTCCTGACTTGGATGCTGTTGTTGATGCAGGTCCTGAAGATGTAACTTTGGCACCTGCTTGTCCCATATTAATTGATTCATTTCAGTCAGTGCAAACTGAGGATGTGGATATGATCCTTGAAGAGGTAAAAGCCACCACATTTACATTAGACCTATGCCCTTCTTGGCTCATAAAAATTAGCCCAGGGTTGGGGTTGGGGCAAGACTAATTGATTGGAAAATGGGAGTGATATATTTTTTAATTTATTTATTTATTTGTATTTAATTTTATTTTTATCCCACCCAATTAGTTGCAGAGCCATTACTCAGGGAACCAAGAAATCAAAATAACACGAACAACCCCAGTAACACCCACATAATCAATAAATGTGAGACGTAATGACAAAATATAAAACATCTAGTAAAAATATAGACTAAAAAAATATTTAAAATATTAAATACAATAAAAGTGGTGAAAAGAGGGCAGGTACCTAAACAAGGAGGAAAAAAAGTCCCATCGATTGACAAGATTACTCTGGGGTAAGGCCAAAGAAGGCTTGTGAGAAAAGCCAGGTCTTAACTTGTCTCCTGAAACCAAGGAGGGAAGGGGCTAATCATACCTCAGGTGGGATCGAGTTCCAAAGTGATGGAGTGACCACCGAGAAGGCCCAGTTTCGAGTGACAGACTTTGAGGCCTCCCTGGGAGTCACTATCCACAACATCCCAGTATATGAGGTACAGGTGGGATGGGTAGACGTTTTGAGGGAGAGGCGCTCAGACAGCTAGCAAGGCCCTAAATTGTTGAGGGCTTTAAATGTTAGCGTAAACACTTTGAACTTGGCCCAGAAGCATACAGGCAACCAGTGCAGACGCACCGGAACAGATGAAATATGATGGAATTGTGATGTTCCAGAAACCAGTCTGACCGCTGTGTTCTGCACTTGTTGCAGCTTCTGAACCACCAAAGGCAGCCCAACATAGAGAGAGTTGTTTATTCTCAAGATTACAAGCACATGGACCAGAGTTGTTAGGGACTTCCCGTCAAGATGGGGCGAAGGTGTGTGATCTGCCTCAGATGGTAAAAGGCAGACCTGGCCACAGCTGGAATCTGATTTTCCATTGAGAGAGCCAGATCCAGAAGCACACCCCGATTTTGCACCTGAACCTTCAGGGGAAGACTGACCCCATCAAGACCACGTAAATCAGCCAGGAGTCCCCCCCAACAACAGGACCTCTGTCTTGTCAGAATTCAGCTTCAACTTGTTAGCCCTTGTGCAGTCCATGACAGCAGCCAGGCAGCACTTCAGAGTCTGCACAGCTTCCACTGCTGAGGAGGAGAAGGAGAGATAGAACTTTGTGTCATCAGCATACTGATGACAATGAACTCCAAAACTCCAGATGATCTCTCCCAGCGTTCTCATATAGATGCTGAACAGCATAGGGGAGATGATGGACTCCTGTGGGACACCACATTGCAGTTCCCACGGGGACAAAACAATCACCCCAGCTGGACTATCTGGGACCAATCCTCGAGAACAGAATTGAGCCAACATAAAGCTGAACCTCCAATCCCCAATCCTGACAACCAGCCCAGGAGGATATCATGGTTGACAGTTTCAAAGGCCACTGAGAAATCCAGGAGAACAAACAGGGTCAGCCTTCCCCTGTTGGCCTCCCAAAGAAGATCATTGAGCAGTTGCAACCAAAGGTGTCTCATTCCCATGGCATGGCCTAAATCCTAACTAAAATGGATCTAGACTACCAGTGTCATCCAAAAAGGTCTGCAACTGACCAGCCACCACCCTCTCAACCAGTTTTCCCATTAATGGAATGTTTGCAATGAGATGATAGTTGTTGAAATTGTCTGGTGGAAGATTTGGCATTTTTAGAAAGGGCCTGATCACTGTCTCCTTGCTTTTTTTGGCAGATGAATGCCTCTTTGGGGGCAGTGATAAGGCCTGTCTTTTAAAAGCCCTCTTTGAATACCATGGTATTAGATAATTACAGGCCAGTCTCCAAGATTCCTTTTCTGGGGAACATACTTGAGCATGCAGTGGCCTCTCAGCTCAAATGGTTTCTGGATGAACTGGATTATCTAGATCCATTTCAATCTAGCTTCAGGCCTGGTTATAGGACAGACACTACTTTGGTCACCTTGATGGATGATCTATCCTGGGAACTTAATGGGGAACTGCCTATTGGTTCTGTTGGACCTCTGAGCAATACAATTGACCATGGTATCTTTCTAGAGAGGGTGATGGCTTGTCCGCTTCAGACCTTTTTGGCTGAGGTGGATTATATGGACTCATTTCTATCTGACTTGTTATGGTATGGAGATGGCTTTAGTTGCATTGATTTACACTGGGAACTCATTCGTTCTGGTGGACCTCTCAACAGCTTTTCATACCATCAGCTATAGTATCCTTCTGGGTTACCACTGTGGAATGGGAGTCAGGAGCACTGTTTTGCAGCGAATCTAGTCCTTTGTGAAGAGGTGATTTCAGATTATAGTGGTAGGGGATTCTTGTGTAGCTCCCTGATCGCTGGCCTGTGGGATCCTTCAGAGTTCAATCCTGTTCTATTTGGCATATACTTGAAACTGCTGGGAAAACTGTTCAAAGTTTTGAGGTCAGTGCCACCAATATGCTGATGGCACCCAGTTCAATGATGATGATGATCATCATCATCATAGAACTGCAGAGCTGAAAGGGACCCTATGGATCATCAAGACCAGCCTCTGTCAAGGAGGCACAGTGGGGAATCAAACTCCTAACCCCTGGTTCCTCACCCACATACCTAAGCCACTGAGTTATCTCTCCTTTCCATCTTACTCCATGGAGTCTGTTTTTTGTTCTGATCTCATGCCTGGTGCCAGTAATGCACTGGACAAGGGCAAGCAAATTGAAGCTTAATTCAGACAAGTCCTTCTGGTCAGTCAAAAGGCAGACCAGGGAATAAGAATTCAGCCTATGCTGGATAGGGTTGCACTTCTCTAAGCTCAGTTTTGGGTGTACTCTTGGATTTATCCCTGATCCTGGATGCTCAAGTCTTGGCAGTGGCCATGAATGTATCTGCATAGTAAAAGCTAGCATGCTAGTTCTAGCCATTTCTGTAGATGTCTCATCTCATAGCTATGGTGACACATGCTTTAGTTACACTCTGCTTGGGTTAATGTCACATGTCTCTTAGTCCCATCACCCTCACAGGATCATCTGATGAGAGACAGCCTCTTCAGTAACTGCTTCCAGGCTATAAAATTTTCTTCCACAGGAGATTAGCTTGCCTTCCCCCCATCCCCTGCTGCTCTTTCACTCGCAGGAAATTTCATAATTCACACTTCTAGCTCTGCATGTTTGGGTCAAATTATTTGATCAACTTAAATGGATTCCATTAATCACCTAAGATTTCTTTTAATGGACTGGCAGCTCTGTGATGAACGCTTCAAGCATATTTTTTAAAAAATTGTTTGATTGCTCATTAAAAATGCTACCGAAACATTTACTGTAGTTTAGTTTATGGTGGCAAAGTTATACTGACTGATTAGCAAAGTCAGACATGATCACTGTCAACCCAGTTTGTCCCATTGGAGAATATGAAAGAGCTATAGCAACTTTGCGGGGCTGTGAATGAACTCTAGGTTTTAAGCTGCACTTTACAAAACCAATCCAAGGTGATAAAACCTATCCCTAAAATAGGCCCATGTCCTTGGATATCTTGTAAAATGCAGACTCAAACTCAGAATTGATTCACATCTCTCCTGCTATCGAAGTCTCCAGCTGTCACTGCAAGGAGCCATCACAAGAATCCTACTCACACCTTTGCTGATGTGTTCACATGGCAGTCTTTAATATATGCGTGTTATGTGCTATAAAGTCACATTTGACTTTACAGCCACCCTTGTAGGGTTTTCAAGGTAAGTGAAATATTTAAGTAGTTTTACCAGTTACACACACACACACATATTCACACTACTGTATTTCCATGGCCAAGTGGGTATTCAAACCAAAGTCTCCAGAGTCCTACTCTGTCCACTACACTGCACTTGGTATACAGTCCTTGCTGTACCTTTTAAACTAAACTTTCATTTGCTGTCACAACATGTTTCTGGAATGATCTCTAAATAGCTGAAAACGTTAACTTTTTCTACACTGCAATAGTTTCAAGAGGCAGTGCCTCCACGGATTGTAGGTAGATAATAACACAGAAGGGCTATATTGCCTCTAATTCTAGTCTGTTGTCTTCAGAAAAACTGTGAATTCCACGATGCAAGGTTTTCTCTATTTCAGTTGTGGTAGATTAGGTCATTTTTGAAGTTGTAGCCTAAGTATTTCAACAAGAAACACACACACACACACACACACACACACACACACACAAAAGCAAAAAAAAAAAAGAAGAAGTGACATCTTAAAGACCAGCTGCTGTATTTTAATGTATGCTTTCATGGAACATGTCCACTTCATCAGACATAAGTGTTCGAATAGAGAGGCTATGTGGTAAAACATTAATGCAAGGCTCTGAGACAAAGAGACAGTGGTGTTTGGTTGCTTTTCACACTTAGTAATTATTTAGAACCCCTGTTTGTTATTCTGTTGAAGCCTGGTTCAAAAGCACACTCATGTGTCACTGTAGCATACATAAATCAATCTTTCCTTTTAGTGATAAAGAACCTTTGTGAAAGATATCGTCAAAGTCACGGATACAAAACAAAGCAACCCTAATGAAATATATCCCCACCAAAAGTATTGTTTACTCAGCTGAATGAAAGCGTTCAAATTATTTATTTGAAGTCAACATCTAGGTCTGATGTGATTTTAGAAAATGGATTAATCAGGTTAAAATGGCCTTTTATTGTAAGTCAATAGCAGGAAGGAAGGAATTATGATATTAAACAATGGCCCCTGGGACTGGCAGAAACTATTTGACAGCAGCAATCTTCTGACACAGCCAGCAGTGTGTTAGTTTGGATTCTTTGAACAAGACTTCAAGGCAAAAAATGTAATAGGATGACCTGTGAGATTGCCATCCTTCAGGCTGCTTAACCAGAAATTATTTGTGCCTAAATAGACACTGTTCTGATTATTGTGTTGTTTTTTATATTGCATTTTATTCTTTTAAATTTTACCAAGAGCTATCCTATTTGGGTGAGGGAGAAGCCGTCCAGAGTAGAAGAGCCACCAACTTGCTAAAGGTATGCCGGCAAGGGTGGGTTTTCCTCCCCTTCTCCCTTTTCATTGGCACAGGCTTGTACCTTTCTCTATTTTCCCTCCTAATGGGCTCCACTAAAGAAAATATAACAAGGCCAGTTCCAGGGCTGCCATAGCTTTCTGCACATTCTGGGGTTAATTCTGAGGCAGAAAGGGATTTGGGTTGTCAGGGAGCCAAGGCTTTGCCCCAGTCTGCCTGGCACATGACCCTGAAAATGCCCACTTTGCAGGCCACCAAAGCAATGGAAATTGCTGCTGCCATCTAGGAAGCATCTCGGTGGGCCTTCCTCTCTGCGAATAAAAAGGTAGGTCTGTAGTACCATCTGGCCCCTGGAGGACTGAAAGATGGAACCTGACGTGTTTTATGATAGCGTTTGCTTGATTGCTTTTTCCTGTTCAGTTGTTCCTTATCAAATGTTAAACAACACATTGTTTTTAGCTATAAGTACCCTGTTTCCCTGAAAATAAGACCTAACCTGAAAATAAGCCCTAGTATGATTTTTCAGGATGCTTGTAATATAAGCCCTACCCCACAAATAAGCCCCAGTTAAGTGAAACCCCGCCCAGCAACCAGAAGATGACATGACTGCATGTGAATAAATGTAGATTGTTGTACATGAAAAAAATAAAACATCCCCTGAAAATAAGCCCTAATGCATTTTTGGGAGCAAAAATTAATATAAGACCCTGTCTTATTTTCGGGGAAACACGGTACCTAAATAAACTAACTAAATATATTTTGTGTAAGCAATTCTCCTCTCCTCTCCTCTTTATTCAAGATCCTGTACTCAGCAGCAGTGACCAAGATTATCTCAGCTGTTCTTCCTCAGGGAAAGGCAGGCAGGGGTGGGCAACTCAAGCAGTGCCAGAGAACTACTATTCCAGTTGTCAACTGCTTGATATCTGCACTGCTAGAGTGGAGTGGGACCTAATGGGAATAAAGTACAGCCTAATAGGGAGAGTTGGAGTTTAGCAGAAAGCCAGTAAGGCTTGTTAACACCATTGTTCAAAGCAAGCCTTCTTTATACTTTCCAAACATCTTGAGAGTCAATTAAGATACAACAAATGAAAATGTTCTGAGGCAAAATTGGTGCCATATTGCCAGACAGAGCTCATGCCACTGCAGCTGTACGTGCTAGCCTCCTGATGAGGAAATGTCTGAGGCATAAGAGCACTGCTTGAGTAGGGCAGAAACACCACAAAGGTCTTCTCCTTACAAGGTCTCCACTAACCTGGATGATGCCACAGGCAGCCCTCATGTTACTGGGTTGCTTTCTCTCACACCTGCAACAGGTGAGTGTGAGCATACTTTCTTTTTCCCTAGTAGGTTTTGGATGCTCATTTCCCACTTCACATTGCAAAGGATGGGGAACATTTGGTCTTCCAGATAATTGGAACTTCACTCCCCAAAGACCGAGCAAGCATGGCCAATGGTAAAGGAGAGTTGTAACCAAAGAAACAAAAGACCACAGATGTCACAGAGAGAGAGAGAGAGAGATCTCCCTGCAAGTCTTTTGGAATTGTTGTGCTTTTTCAAGCAATGACACAATTGTCAGGGCAAGGCATACTGGATTTGATTTTTGGGTGTCTGAAGTAAAAGCCTGGGCACCCACCTCTGCTTATTTCCAGCTGGTGCCAGCTCTTGCCCATGCAATGTCAGCAACCCCAAAAGCCACGAGTGAGGGGAGAGGCTAAGGAGAGACTCAGTGTGTGTATGTCCTTGGGCTCATAACTTATACAGTGCCACTCATGAAATTTTTGTTGTTGTTGCATAAACCCTGGTAGGAGCAATACAGGACCTGAAGAAAAAAATCTTAAAGGCTGGTCATGAGCCTCCCACAAGCACCAGTAGCAGCTTTTAAAAAAATAAACACTTCATAAAAGTCTGGAAAAATCCAGGTGTATATTTTATATTTATTGTATTGCGCAACATACAAGCCCTAGAGTAGGGGTGGATGAAACATGGCCTCTCAGTGCCCATGGATTCAACCAGCAGTGTCATGCTGCTCACTTTTAATTTTTTACAAATGACCCCCAACAGTCCCTTTGTACCTTCTGGGAATAGAATGAAAAGTCATTTTGTCATGTTTGGGATCAGTCCAGCATGCCAAGATTCCTCCAGTCACCATTTTTATATTTAAAAAAAAAAAAAAAATTCTGGCCACTAGAGGGAACAACTTGGGTTTCTTTGGGTTTTCAACTTCTTTGGGTTTTTTCACTTTTAAAAAATAAGATTTTGGGGTGGGTAGGGCATGGGAATGGGCAGTGCCCTACTGTGTCTGGGGATGCGTGAGTGTGGCCTTCAGACCTACAAAAATTGTGCACATCGCCCCTAGCACCACTGCAGCACCTGAGTGCATTTTGTTTTCTGGTCAGCTACTGACCTGCCAAACCACATTGAGAGTCTGGAGGTTCTTACTCTCAGTGTGTCAGTTTCTTGCCCTGTTGTGTTTTATGACTGCAGAAATTATTGGACTGCAACTTCCATCATCCCTAGCTCACCTCATCTAGTTGGTGAGAGTTTCAGTCTTGCAACTTCTAGAGGACCATTTCTGTCCATGTTTTAGGCCAGGGTGAGCAACTGTGGCCCTCCAGATGTGTGCTGGACCACAACTCCCATCAATTCCAGTCAGACGTAGCCAGTGATGATGGATAAAGGAAGTAGCAGTCTAACAATATTTAGAGGGGCACAAGTTACACATCCCTGATTTAGATGAACAGCTATTGAATCTGTTCTTTTGGTGGCCTTCTCCTGTCATTTAATGCAGATTTTCTGGTTGCTGCTATTTTTATTTCAGTCTTGGTTATTATTATTATTTACTGCTGTCCTAGTTTAATTTTATGGATATGTATCATGTGGAGTTCAACATTTACTACGTTGTTCGTCACCTTAGGTACGTCATGGAGAATAAATAAATGAAAGATAAAATACATAACTAGCACACAATGAGAGGTCAAAGAAATGAAATGGAAAAATAAACAACCCTCTGGGAAGTGTCTGGACAAAGCAAAAGGTCTGCTATGTGTACCAGACATGGAGAACAGTGTTCCAAAAGGCAAGCAGAGAGAGACAGAATGCAGCAAAACTACTGGTTGGAGAAGACGTGTAGCAGATAATTAAAACTGTTGTTTCTGCTGCTAGAGAACTTATAACTATGACTCAGTTACCGTTGTCCAGAAAAGGTCCAGCTGGGACATGAGCCTTAATTAGTGGATAGTTGTTGGTGCCACTGGAGTCACTCTGAACTTCAGACATGGCTAGCTCATGCCTTTTTACTGCTGAGGTACCATCCAAGCTGTTCTTTCCCCATTCTACATTCAGAAGGCAACCAGGCTAAGCACTGAAACTTAAGGCTTGGTTAGACAACTCAATTGGTGTGAGCTGGTTCAGGCTAAATAGGGTTACTTAAACCCCAGCAGAGGTCCAGTACACCATTTGGTGCAATCCTTGCATCCACATGACGTACACCCCTTGATCTACCCTATTTGGCCCACCTCCCTTAAGAAAAGAAATAAAACAAACAAAAAATATCCCCTCCTGTCCTCATTTCTGGGAAGAAGCTTTCAATTTTTATTTTTATTGTCCTTAAAGGTATTAGTACATCAGTGCCGCCCTAATAGGCTTTTCTAAAAAAAAAAAATTGCTTCCTTTCCCTGCCCCTCCACAGAGGAAAAGAGGAAGTTTTTAATTTCCTAATGTCATGAAGTGGCTAAGATGTTTTCTTAAGCTACTTAATGATGTTGGGAAATTGAAACTGAATTTTAAATCATCGTGCTCTATTTTGATTCAATCCCAGAGATCACACATGCTGGAAACGAACCAAAATCATGTGATCCTACCCACATGTAAAAAAGTGTAACCCTGACAGGGACCCAGAAAGGTGCCAGTAGGAGTGCTCTAGAGCAGCGGTCCCCAACCTTTTTAGCCCTGCGGACTGGCTGGGGAAGGTGGGGCACCCCACCTGCGCTTGTGCCCATGTGCGAAGGAGCGCTCTCTCTCGCATGGGCGCACGTACACTCGTGCACATGCGCAAAGGAGCGGGGGATGCTTCTGTGGGTGTGCGCGCATGCGCAAAGGGCGGTGCGGCGTTCAGGGGGCCCTCATGCGCATGCGTGAATGGGTGGGGGAGCGCTCATGTGGGCACAGGAGTGCACGTGCAGGTGCAAACAGGCTGTGCGGGGGGAGTGCATGCGGGGGTGGGGGGGAGGTCTGTCTCCGCAGCCCGGTCCAGCTCAGGCCACAGACTGGCACTGGGCCACGGACCGGGGGTTGGGGACCTCTGCTCTAGAGAATGGGCTGGTTCACACTAGCCTTTATGTCATCTGATCACCGGAGAAAGGAGGGAACCAGCCCATCCCCACAGTGGACCAAACAGCAGGACAGATGCCCAGGTAGTCACCCCCTCATTTCAACATGGATGACAAAAAACCCCGGGGCAACAGACTACCTTGTTTCCCCGAAAATAAGACCTAACCTGAAAATAAGCCCTAGTATGATTTTTCAGGATGCTTGTAATATAAGCCCTACCCCAAAAATAAGCCCTAGTTAAGTGAAACATCGCCCTCCACCCTTGTGCAGCAACCAGAAGATGACATGACTGTAAAATAAAACATCCCCTGAAAATAAGCCCTAATGTGTTTTTTGGAGCAAAAATTAATATAAGACCCTGTCTTATTTTCGGGGAAACATGATAGTTTAGAGGATGCATGACAAGCTTATGGTTGGGTAGCTCTGGTCTCCACCACAGAGATACTGCCAGGGACTCTGGAAAAATGGCCAAAAGGTTGCTGCCACTTTTGCTGTGCCCCTTCCCAACATCCACAAACAAGAGGCAGTTGCCCCACTCCATCCAGTGGCAGGGCTGGCCCCACCAGAAATAGGTTTGAATCTAATAGGATCTAGGAGATTGTGAAAGGGGCAGAAGAAAGAAAAAGTAGATGCACTGGAAACTAAACCCAGGGGAAGGATCATTGTGTGTGTCCATGTGCACAAACAAATACACATCAAGAGAAAGGAGAGGACTGTGGGAGAAAGACCAAAGGAAGCACAGGCTGAGGGAAGAGAAGGGTGGGGCAAGGATCAAAGGAGGAAAGTTGTTGTTGGCATGACCATGACACAGTACTATTACTCTAAAATCAGCTATTATGGCACAGGAAACTGACAAAGTACCCCTGCAGCTCTCGAAACAAATAAGAATTCTGCCACTGCATTCCACAGAAATAGGATTTTTGTGTTCTACAATACAAATTTATTTGAAGACATATAAAGCAAGTAAAATGAGCAATCCTTATTTGATTGTCAGGGCTCCTTAGAGGGATTTTCAAACAAAACAGAACCTCAGCTCTGAGTGCTTCAACATGAAACGCCCCTCTAAAAATAACAATGCTGTTTCTGTTTTAGTCCTTACAGCAGCATCACTCGTCCCAATAAAAATATTCAATAGAAACAGTCATTATATCTCAATAGGGGAATAAAATGACCAACATATGGAATTTAGTGATATGTGATGAGAAACATCTTGTGACTTGAGTTTTCAGAAGCGTAATAATTCAAGGCAAACTGCGCCATCTTTGAATCGAGCCAGTTTGAAAAACAGGCTCACTTGATTGTTCATCCTACCTTCTTTTAAGTGGCAGCTGACGGGGAAATCACCATGCACCATATTGATTCAACTTCTACTTAAATTATGAAAGGCACATTTTATCTATGATATTTTTCTCTTTGAAGCATGATTTGCAGACAATTAGGATATGTTGAAATTTCCTGAGTTTTAGCATTTGTCTTACCAACTAATGACAGAAAATCTTCTAAGATAAGTACTCTCTTTCATTGGTTTGAAAGAATTATTTTTAAAAGATGCTAGGTACCTAATATTTCACATATGGATTCAAACCAGTGGTGGTTTCCCCTCCTGTCTCCAAGCTTTTAAGCATGCAAACTTCCTTGACGGGGGGAAAAACATGGCTTTGATTAAATGATGGAGCATTGCCTAGCACTCTTTCATTTATCACTTTCTCTTGAGTGACACAAGGAATCCAACAGAGCTGTTCTAGTGAAAGTATTCATTGAAATACTCCTAAAATATGCTTGAATCTAGATTTCTGTGGCTGCTTTCACTTACACACAGATGTACTGTATGCATAATGACTCACATTAATGTAGGCCAGGGCTGGGAGACCTGTGGGCATCCAGATGTTGTTGAGCTGTAATTCCCATCATCCTAGCTAGCCTGGACAGTGGTGAGCTACAGAGTGAGTAGCAGCTCATTAATACATATCTAGAGAGTCAAAGGTACCCCCACTTCCGCCCCCTTTCTAACCTGGTGATACACATTGACCAATCTTTTTACTAGAGCCACCTTCTAGGCATTCAAAAGCAGCTCAAACATTAAGGGTGATGATCCAGTTTTTTGTATTCCTTTTATGCCATGAAAAGCTTGGATTGCTTCTTAAATCCCAGGGATGGTGAACTTTTGGTCCTCCAGATATACAGGCCCGGATCCAGTAGTGGCAGCACACTTAAGCAACTCTTGTTTGCCCTAGCAGCTTCAGCATGAGGCATCCGACATCTGGTTGTGCAAGTGGTTCTTCCTCCTTCTGAAAGACTGGGTGAAGATCCACCCCCATGAGCCAAGATAGCTGGTGACTGGAGGAAGTAGGGTGCAGGAGCTCCCTGCAGGCTCAGTGGATGCCATATCAGTCTGCTCCATTTCCTGAAATCTCAGGGAAATACTCAACCAAGGGGGCATCTCAAGACAAATATTGCAGGAAATGGGGATTGATTTTCATGTTATCAGGTAGCTGAGAACATTGATCTCCACCCATTCCCAGCTGTTGCCAGCACTCACATTGTGCCATATTGGCACACCTGCACAAACACTCTCCCTGGTCACAAGTTCTGCCACTGAAATCTCAGAGAATTGGATGTTATTGATCTGGCAACCCAGTGGTAATGTGTTGTGTCTGTCCTCTTTGTAATGTAAATAAGAACAGGCACTTATGGATCAAGGAATGATGTTTCTCCTTTAAAATGGTGCAAGCCTTCCTATAACTTCTTCCTCTCAAAAGAAGTTTTGTGAAACTGGAGTTGGGGGTATTTATTTTTTTTCTACATTTTCTGAGACTGCTATGATTTGTGGAGGATCCCAGGTATAAAAATTGGTCCCTGGACTCCAAAGGTTGCTCATCTCTGATGTGCAGGAAGAAATATATGTATTTTCCTCACTATTATTATTATTAGTATTATTCAAAAACTCCAGGCACAGTCAAAATTATAAAAACATTGACTGGTATTTGTGGCGGAATGCCCATGTCCCACCTGTCCGTCATGTATAGCTCTAGAGCTGGAGCCTATGAGAGGACAGGAGGGCGGGGTCAGAGAGACAGTTGGAAACTGAGAGAGCAAGAGATAAGAGGTTTTAGAGAGTTTTATGTGAGAGATTGGAAAGTTGGTGTGGTACTGTTGGTTTATGGTTTAAAGAATAGATAAAAGATAGAAGTTAAATAAATAGACAGTCATCTAATAGTATTCCAGTGATTCACAGTGATTTATATGAAAAGTACTACCAATAAAGAAGCGTGTCTAATGTCCAAGTAATGACTACAACACAATACAACATCTATTAAAATACTTATGTGATTCTACAACTAAACAATAAATAATCAGTTATATTTGACAACACGTGTCCAGACAACATTATTGGTAAAGTGTGGATAAAGATCCACTGGTGGCAGTTGGTGTATGGAGAATTAAGAACGTCGTGCCCAAAGGTGGGACCTGGGTTTGAGGGAAACAAACTAGGGACACTGGGGGTGCGCGACATAAGTGGTGGCATCAGCGGTGGGATAAGAAATAAATAAATTCCAGTGAGCCAAAGAAAAGAGAACAGAAATTCTCTGAGTCTGAGGGACCTGTTAGTCCAATGAGAAGGAGTGGGGAACCCTAAAAGCTCTGTGTGGATAGCTTGGAAGGGACTCCTGATCGTGGAAAGACTAAGGCAGGAAGAGACTCTGAGGAGAATTTAGTGTTTAAAATTTACCTCAAGCTTAGGGAAAGACCAAGAGGGCTAACTTTAGACCCCTAGCTCTGAAAGAGCAGCGCAGAAGGGAATAAAAAGGAAGCCAAGGTCCAAGGAAGCTGAGGGGACAAAATCTAAGTGGTGGCTGGAATAATATAAATATTAAAGGAAAAAGCTGGGTGTCTGGAGACTGGAAGAAACAGTGTTTCAGAACCAGAGAAGGCTAGGTGCCTAAAGAAAGAAATAAAGTAACCATCTGTCTGCTGCTGCAGCAGAAGGGCTACTGTATATCACTCTCTCTCTCTAACACAGAAAAGGAAAAAGTGTTTTTAAATTGAGGCTTGTCTATTTGCCTCTAATAAACCAACCAACTTATCCAGAGAAAGACAAATAAACCATGACTTCTAAGAGGGGGAAACGGTTAACAATGGAGGTATCTGATGAACAAGGTTTACCTCACGCAGAGGAAGGCCCTGAATTAGCTGAGCAATATGATGATGCTCAGGAGGAGGATGCCTCAAAGGGAGAACCCCCCAAAGATTTTGAAAAATGGAAGCTGCAGCAAGAAATTAAATTAAAAGAAGAACTGTTGGAGATCAGAGCTAGGGCTGAGGAGGAGATTTTACAGCTCAGGGCGGAACTGAGAGTAAAACTGATGGAATTAACAGGCCAAAACTATAATAATAATAAATCCAATCCTGATGGGAATCTATCAAAAGCAGCTGATTTTATCTCAGAAATAAGAAACCCAAAATATTCTGAGGTAAAACTTGGAGGTAACAGCTGGGAGGAAAGAAGAAAAGAACCCAGAGATTACCACAAGAACTATCAGAATACTGGAGGCCATTTTAGAAGCAAACCCTCAGAGCAGAATCAACAGATGAAACAAAGCTTTGAAGGGAAGGGAGAAAAGTCCCCTCTCTTTGAACAAAGGGGTCCAAAATTGTGTTATGGCTGTGGGAAACCAGGGCACTTCATTTCCCAATGCCAAACCTTAAAGAATAAAGAGGTTCCACCGAAAGGAGGTGGAAATGTACCCAGGAAAGTGTACTATGTACAACAGCAGGGAAAGACAGTTGAGGCAATTGAAAATGGCGCTGAAACAGAGGTGGCAGAGGGCCAGGAAAAACAGCTGCCATTAGCCAACATTGTCCAATGCTTTTATATTGAAAATAACCAAGAATTGCTTAGGTGTTCGGGGGAACCCATTTATATAAAAAATACAAAATATCTAGCGGTGAGAGACTCCTGCTCACAGGTGACTTTGTGTCATCCTGATATTATCCCTCAGAAAAATATAGTAAGAAATGAATACATAACCATAAAAGGGATTGGGAAAGAATTAATTACTCTACCTATGGCTCAAATACCAATGAAATATCAAGGGTGGACTGGAGTGTGGAAGGTAGCCCTCACGAATCAAATTCCTGCTCCATGTTTGATTGGATTAGATCTATCTGAGCATGTAAAGAGTGTTTTAATCACTACTCGCTCCCAGAAAAAAAAAAGAGCAAAACCTGAAGAAAATTGTGAGATCCCTAATGAAATTATAGGAGGAGAGGAAGACAATATAACAGCTGAGGTGGTAGTTATAAGAAATCCTCAGGAAAATGCTTTTAAACAAGAGCAAAGACAGGATTCTACGCTACAACAATGCTTTGAGTCAGCCAGAGAAGGTACACTAACCCCGGAAAGCCCTGAAGAGTTCTGTGTGGCAAAAGACCTGTTATACAGAAAGGTCTTAATTAAGCCTCAGAGGGGAGGGGAAAATGTTCAACAACAACTGGTGATCCCTTTGAAATACAGGGAAAGGATTATGGAGAAAGAACATAATGCTCATTTAGGAATCACACACACAAAGCAGAGAATAGCTCAGAATTTCTACTGGCCAGGAATGGGGAAGCAAATACAATCATACTGTCTAATAGATGATGTATGGCAAAGGCAGGGTACGGGCAAGGATAAAGCTAAAGCAAAATTAGGCCCTTTACCAATCATATCTACCCCATCTCAATGCATAGGCCTGGACATTGTGGGACCATTCCCTACAGTAACTAGCAGGGAGAAATTTAATGGAACCCTAATGCGAATGATCAGGGCATATACAGCAGCAAATCCCAATGATTGGGATCAGAGATTACAACCCTTATTATACGCGTATAGGTCTGTACCCCAGGAAAGCACTGGATTCAGTCCTTTTGAATTGTTATTTGGGAGAAAAGTGCAGGGACCCCTTGATCTACTAAGACTAAATTGGGAAGAGCAGAGGGAACAAGATCCTGAAACTGTGATCCAGTACCTAGATACCCTGATGAACTCCTTGCAGCAATCGCTGAAGTTAGCTTCAGAAAACTTGCTGAAGCAGCAAGGCAAACAGAAGCTATGGTATGACAAAAAGGCCAGAGAAAGATCATTCAGTCCTGGAGATGAAGTCCTGATGCTGAAACCTATTAAGGGGAACAAACTGCAGTTAAATTGGGCAGGTCCTTTTAGAATAATCTCCAAGATGAGTGAGGTGAATTACATAATTCAGGAGGAAGGAGAGGAAGGTCGAAGAGTAGTACATGTAAACATGATTAAACCGTACCTTAGAAAAGAAAATATTGTCCTATATGCCATAAAAGAAGCTGACAATGAGAAACATGAATTGCCATATTGGGAAGGGCGAGGCGAACCCCAATATAACCCAGAAGATGTAAAGATCTGTGACATACTAAACCCAGAGCGGAAACTGGAAGCAAGAGCCTTGCTAATAAAATACAAGCAGGTCTTCTCCAATAAGCCAGGTGTAGCAAAGGGAGTGGTGCACAAAATTGATACTGGAGATGCACCCCCTCAAGCTGTCACTCCATACAGAGTCACAGGGCCATATGTAACCAAGGTTCGCCAAGAACTGGATGAGATGTTGAAGGAAAAAATCATTATACCTTCATCTAGCCCATGGTCAGCCCCGATAGTATTGGTAGATAAACCAGATGGCAGTATACGGTTCTGCGTAGATTATATGAAATTAAATCATGTCACCAAGCCTGATGCATACCCGATGCCTAGACTAGATGATTTGATCGAGACAATTGGGCGATGTCAGTTCATATCAAGTCTAGACCTGACTAAAGGTTTCTGGCAAGCAAGGCTAGACCCCAAAGACCAGGAAAAGACTGCATTCTGCAGCCCTTTCGGATTATATGAATTCCGTGTCTTGCCATTTGGGTTGCGGAATTCACCGGCTACCTTTCAAAGGCTAATGGACCAAACTTTACAAGGGCTTAGGGAATTTACGGTGGCATATATTGATGACATAGGAATCTATAGCCAAACGTGGGCCGATCACCTGTACCATATTGAGAGAGTACTACAGAGGCTAAAGGAGGCAAGGTTAACAGTAAAGGCTAGTAAATGCCAACTGGGTAACTCGGAAATAAAATACTTAGGCCATATGGTAGGGGGAGGCATAATCAGACCCCTAGAATCAAAGATGGAAATCATCAGAAACTGGCCTAGACCAACAACAAAGAAAAAAATCAGATCTTTCTTAGGGTTAGTTGGCTATTATAGACGATTTATCCAAAATTTTAGTGAAATAGCCACCCCTTTATTGGACCTAACCCATAAAAGAAAAGCTGACGAGATCCTGTGGTCGAGCAACTGTGAAGAGACCTTCGAGAGGTTGGAGACTGCGCTGATGACCGGTCCTGCCCTGAGAGAACCAGATTTCCAGCGAGGGAGCACCGTCTACACAGAGGCATCCCACATCGGACTGTGAGCCGGGCTGAGCCAGGAGGATGACAACGGGGACCTTCATCCGGTGACGTTCCTGAGCAAGAAGCTGCAGGCTGGCGAGAGACACCTGTCCATCATATACCGTGAGTGTCTGGCGATTGTATGGTCTTTGCGGAAGCTCGGACCGTACATATGGGGAAGACATTTTGTTCCATGCACAGACCATTCCCCATGGCTGTGGTTGCGGACTGTCAGAACAATAAGAAGTTGATGAGGTGGGCCATACCCCTACAAGACTGTGACTTTGTGGATCCAGAGTCTAAGGGACTCAAACTGTGGTAGCCAAGGACGCCTTATCAAGAAGACCAGAAGAATGACTGATGGAAACAAAGAAAATGTAACTTGTAATGGTATTAAAATTGTTCTAAATAAATATTCTAAGAGTATATGTATATGAAATAAATAAAAATGCAATTTATAGATGAACTAATGATAAGTAAGAATAAAAGTGACTGAAGTGGTTTGTAAGTAATAAAAATGTTGATTAATGTTATTTGAATATAAAGTAATAAGAATAATATGCTTTCAACTAAGTAAAAGAGTAAGTATAGAGTAAGTATACATTGCAAATGTGTAAATGAGAATTGCATTGAAAAAAATGTTAGAAATATTGTTAAGAAAAAGCCTACGTTGTTCATGAGGGTAAACTACCATAAGTTTTACCCCATGAAACAAACTTTCCAAGGGGGGAGGTATGTGGCGGAATGCCCATGTCCCACCTGTCCGTCATGTATAGCTCTAGAGCTGGAGCCTATGAGAGGACAGGAGGGCGGGGTCAGAGAGACAGTTGGAAACTGAGAGAGCAAGAGATAAGAGGTTTTAGAGAGTTTTATGTGAGAGATTGGAAAGTTGGTGTGGTACTGTTGGTTTATGGTTTAAAGAATAGATAAAAGATAGAAGTTAAATAAATAGACAGTCATCTAATAGTATTCCAGTGATTCACAGTGATTTATATGAAAAGTACTACCAATAAAGAAGCGTGTCTAATGTCCAAGTAATGACTACAACACAATACAACATCTATTAAAATACTTATGTGATTCTACAACTAAACAATAAATAATCAGTTATATTTGACAACACGTGTCCAGACAACATTATTGGTAAAGTGTGGATAAAGATCCACTGGTGGCAGTTGGTGTATGGAGAATTAAGAACGTCGTGCCCAAAGGTGGGACCTGGGTTTGAGGGAAACAAACTAGGGACACTGGGGGTGCGCGACAGTATTATATAACAGATACATGTTTTAACTAGAAACCTAAGTATCTGTTAAATATTGGCGCAGTATGTATGTTGTTCCTAATATTGCTGTTTTTTGTAGCTCTGATCATGTTATTTCTGAGATCTGCAACCGCTTATGGTACTGTGTGAAATTTCTTGATATTGTTCCCAAAGCCCCAATGACTACAGGGACCACTGAAGTGTGTTTCTTCCAGAGGCAAGATGTTTGGATTGCCAAGTCTCTCTACTTTGTTAGTTTTTCCAATTCTTTATTTTCAACTCTGGCATCCCCTGGAATTGCAAATGTCAATGATCCAGACATTTATTCATTCTATTACTACTATGTCTGGTGTGTTAAGTTCAAGGTGTCTATTTGGATCCGGAAATCCCACAAGATCTTGACTTCCTCACTTTATGATACCTTCTCTACCTGATTTTCTCACGGGTTTTTGGAGGCCGGCAAGTTATATTTTTTGCATAATGACCAGTGCATTAACTTTGCCACTCTATCATGTCTAACTTTGTAATCTGTTTGTGCAATCTCTGGACATTCACAGATGAGGTGTGACACAGTTTCGTCTTTTCCTTGGCAGAGTTGACATTTGCTGTTAGCACTGATTCCTTGGATCTTAACTCATAGCTTGTTGTTGTTGTTGTTAAAAAACACCAGGCGCAGTCAATGAAAATTATAAAAACATTGACTGGTATTAGCATAGCATAGCATAGGCATCCTTCAGTCTCGAGAGACTATGGTAACGTGCTCTGTATGGAGGACTTGGAACAGCGTCTAGTGTTTCGACACTGTGTGCGAAGCTGGAGTGTCCTCTCCAGAGCACGAAGCCTGGGTAAAATAATATGGAGAATAGGCTGTTACCCAAGCAGCAAATCCCCCCTCTCCACGTCACTGAATTAGTCCAATGGAAAGACAAGAGCCAATACAACTGGTTCCAGCGATGTCGCAGGAGTTGACAGAACGACATTAACTGCCTCCGGGACTCCGGCTCCGGATTTTTCCTCAAGGTTGACTCCTGAAGCCTTTTCCATCAGTGGATATAGCCACAAGGCAGTGGAGGTTTGAAATCAGAGTTTTCCTTCTCCTAGATGGACTGCCTTCCAAGGCTGAGGAGTTCCACCTACCCGGCCTGCTCCCTCACGGCATGGAGGACGATGGTGGCACCTCAGTGGGGGTTTGAAATCGGAGTTCTCCTTCTCCCAGATGGGCTGCCCCACAAGGCCGACAAGCCCCACCCTGACTGGTATTATATAACAGATAAATGTTTTAACCAAAAACCTAAGTATCTGTTAAATATTGGCGCACTATGTATGCTGTTCCTAATATTACTGTTTTTGGTAGCTCTTTTGCTAGCTCTCTTAGCAGTGCTTCAATAGTTTCTAGGACTGCTGGATAATGCATTCAATAATAATAATAAGAAGAAGAAGAATAAGAATAAGAATAAGAATAATGATGATGATAATGATAATGATAATGATAATGATAATGATAATGATAATAATAGAATGCATTATCTGGTGGCCCTAGAAACTATTGAAGCACTGCTAGGAGAAAACATACCTTGTTGTTGTTTTTTCCCCATTATCCTTTTCCCCTTTGACTGTCATGGGCAGAGAAGAGATACTACCAAGAAAGAACAGACAGACATGCAACGGAAGTCTAGGAGTCGTGAAATTGAAAATATCAACTCCTGCCCAGAGTGTGCAGACACTATTGCAGTTACCAGATGTTGATCAGCCTGCAGGGAAATGGCGCCTGGAGCCAAGAGCAACATACAAGCCCCCAGCAGAATCAAATAAAAGCTTGTTTTGAATGCTGCTTTTTTATTTTGTTTTTTTGCCATTTGTACCAATCTTTCCTACAGTTCTTGGCATAACATAACAATATTGTTATTGGCATGACATAACAATATAACAATATTGTTTCCCCCACCCCCAAAAAAGGTGTGGGGGAAGTAGCAGAGAGAGGTGCACTGTCTTCCTGGCAACCACAGCCTTCTTTAGTTCAAAAAGGGGAGCCTACGACAACTGCACTGTCCGTGAAAATAATATTTTCATTTGGGAGGGGGTGTATTTCTTAATGTCTGGCTGGCAGTGATGTAAGGATTGAGCCCTGGACTGAGTCCTTTGTTGCATTCCATACAAGGGCAATCTAAGAGAGAAGCACAAGAGAGACAACACTTTACTTAAAGCCAAAAGTTTTATGTAGAAATGAATGATCTGTCAATTTTGGTATCCCTCCATTTCTTCTTTTTTCAGCATTGAGCTCAGTTTGTCTCATACATAGAGATTTATTTCAGCCTTTAATTAGATCCACCCCAAACTTTGATAATTAAAAAAGAAATAAAGAAAACTTGCAATCATTTTTGTGTATTTCTGGTTATACATTTATTTTTGTACATTATTTTGCCTGATATGCACATTTTTGCAAGTAATTTTGCTAACAAGCTGAAATTCTGTTGATACGACATTCAAACACTTCTAGCTGGCAATTAGCAGGTAACCACTGGGATTCACAGGGGTATATGGACCCACAGGTTTGACATGTGTTTGAGAATCCCAGCAATGACTCATTAATTGCCAGTAAGAAGTGACTGAATATCATACTCTTTGACATGCATAACAACAACAGGATTTCAGCAAAATTGTTTTTGCATGTTATTTTTCTTAACATGTACATTTTTGTGGCCATTTTCTCTTAGTGTACACATTTTGTAGCATTTGTTGATTGTAGAACTGCACTGCAAAATCAAGAGAAGTGCAAATGTTGAAGATATCTAAGGTTAACTTTGCATATTAATTTCAAAAGGCAATTTAAATATGTTTGTGTTAAGATGCAAAGCAAACCTATTTCTCCCACAACCCCTAGTTTTACGAAGTATCTGCACCTCATAGAACCTCAGAGTCATTTGTTATATTTTATTTTATTTTTATTTTTAAAGGACCTCTACCACATGACTAGAGCAGGGGGATCCCTTCTGAAACATGGTGAAAAGCCACAAGATCCTCATCCAGTCTGTGACTGCCCCCCCCCAACTGTTTGTTATTTCCATCTATACTCTGCCAACAAGAAACTGAAACCCAATGTTTGTGCAGAACATAAACATTCCCTGCATGAAGGACAGTAAATGTGGGGTGGGGTTGGTGGTATGACGTTTAACCCAGGTGGAATATGATGTATCAAAATATGGGTTCCAGGGCAAAAGAGGGGTGGGTGGAATAGGAAGATGGTATGATCCAATGAGGAAGGAAATGGTCTAGCAAGACAGGATGTCACAGGAGATGCAAGTTAGAGAAGAATATGAAATTCTGGGAAAACGAGGATGGTGATAAGTAGGAACTCACTTTTTTTTAAAATAGTAAACATTTTAGATAAGTAACATGCACTACTCTGTGACACACCATCCTACTAACTGTGAGAAGGCCACCAGACAAAGAGACCTCTGCCCTTCCTTAAAGTTTCAGAAAGCATGTCAGGTGGTACACATAGCTGCTAATTTGGAGAGGTGGTGTAACTGATACACCTAGTGCCCTTTTTCTTTTCTTTTCAAGAAAGTGCCTTGCTCTGTGAGGCATGTTAGGCTAGGCTGGTCTGGACAATTGCATGAACTGCCATCTTTTCCCCCATTAACACCACATAGGAAAGCTAAGTCAGCAAGAATGGCATCCAGAGGTGCAGGGTGAAGATAGTGGTTGCAGCAGTCATCCATCTTGCCTAGTCCTAATGTCAGGTTCTTATAAAGTTAACTGATGCTGGTGTCAGACGTGGTGGTACTCAGAGTGTCATGTAGACCGAGATTGAGAACTGGAGGGTGTTGATGGACAACTGAACAAATTCCCTGCATTAATGAGATCACTTGACATTGCCAATCTAATTTTCACTATCTTTATTCCTTGCAAAATGCAGCTGTTTGAAGCAGAGAATGGAGTAAGAGATAACAAGAAAAGGGGAACAGTTGCAAGAATGATGAGGCATCCCCCCTTTTCCTCATTGCCTGGAATGGCTGCTTCAAATTTGAGAGTGAGGTAAATATCCCACGTGGAGCAGCAGTGCTAGACTTGAGTCCCACCCATCTACAATTGCTCTTTCTCATGGCTTACCAAAATGTTGGTGTCACAATCCCCACGTGGCCCCTGCTTGTTTCACCAAGCTAAGAGCTCATGCTACGTGTCTTTCAGCCACCACCAGTTGATTACATCAACATTATCTATTATTAATTATAGATGTCCAGGCCATTTTAGATTAGGCATCCTTCAGTCTCGAGAGACTATGGTAACGTGCTCTGTATGGAGGACTTGGAACAGCGTCTAGTGTGGCTGAGAAGGCCAATTCGAGAGTGACAGTCCCTTCCACACTGAAGACAAATACAATCTGTCCCCTGTCCAGCTCCCTGATTTTGCAGGTTTCAGGACTGCCTCTTTGCCTCGGCCTGCTGGACAAGTGTCTCTTCAAAATGGGAGAGGCCATGATGCACTGCCTGCCTCCAGACTGAACGCTCAGATGTCAAGGTTTCCCATCTGTTGAGGTCCATTCCTAAGGCCTTCAGATCCCGCTTGCAGATATCCTTGTATCGCAGCTGTGGTCTCCCTCTGGGGCGATTTCCCTGCACTAATTCTCCATACATATGTCCAGGCCATATGTCATTTTAAAAGAACCAAATAGAAATTGTTTATTGTTACAGTTGTAGATACTTCAAGCAATGTTGTTAACTCTTAACAAACACCCTCCTTCATCCACTCTCAACCACCACTCTCCTGCCCAAACTCCAAAACTCTTCAATCTCTTCAACTCTAACTCCCTATCTAAACTCCCCCTCCTCCTGCTGAGTCTCTTATATCTTGTGACTCTGCCCCTTCAGCACTCCCATTGGTCTATGCAGATAGCATATGAATATTCATGACCTGGGCGGTCACCACAGTTGGTTCTCCAGCCAAAGTAGTTTTTGACTGCATAGCAGACAAACTATAACTTCCTTATTTGTTAGAGTTACACACAGAACAACAGGTTCCTCAGATCTTGTATTAAAATAATAATTAAATAGACTCAGAATGTGAAGGGAGGGGTGATAATTTGATAGGCCAGTTATGTCCAGATATTGGCACATGGAGTAGTACCTGCATTGATTGGACTCAATGGCTTTATAGGCCTCTTCCAACTCCATTATTCTGTGATCCTATGATTCTTCACATGTCCACACATTCTCGTTGGCTGAGCTGCAGCAACTGTCAGGCCTTCATACTTCAAAGGCCAGTTTGGCTTCTCAGCATTTCAAATGTGTTCTTGTGGCAATGTCATCTTTTCCACCCTCTGGAAAGCTTTATTGGATATCCTGCCAATCTTGACTTCCAAACATGTGATGCTTACAAGCGACAGTCCTCTGGTATTTTTCTTTGCTTGTAACCTCTATGCATCTGTCTGAGCAATGGGGAATGAAAGCACACAAGATAGTGTTCACAACCGAAAATCTGTACAGGCAGATAAAACACCACAAATACCAGGAAAGAGACCTCCACAGCTGGGCACTGAGGGCATCTCTCTACAAATAGCCAAGTTGCACCACACAGAGCGTTTTCAAGCAGTTGCTCCCATTCTGTCTTAGATAAGCAACAGGCAATCCCTTCTGAAAGGAGGATTCAGGGTGTGGCGGCTTTAAAATAAATGGAAAACAAGACAAATGGGTTCCATTTATTTTAGCTATAGGAACAACTGGGAATTCAAATTACTGAGTGCTATCTGCTCATTTCTCATTAGCTTAATTCCTTTCAGCTGAAGTTCCAGTATCTGTACAAATCACCAAAAGGTTACAGGGAGGGAGAACTGAGAATGACAGAGAGAGAGAGAGAGAGAGAGAGAAACTGCTTGAAAATGTGGCTCATCCAGATGGAGCTTTTTTTACTCTCCCTTCCCCTTTGTGGTGCTCATGTCACTTAATGCAAAGGAGCAGAAATTTTACTAGGGTTTCTGTCCACGTTTAATCTGAAACCTGCACTTCTCTTCTCTTTAAGAAGTCAGCATCTTTTGAAGAAATGGTTCAAAATGTTTCATAAAGACACCTTTTCAAAATTATCTGCTTTGGAGATTAGCACTAACCTTAAAAGCTTCCAATCTGAGCCCTTTGCAGTCAAGATCCACTTTGCTAATCCACTTCAGCAATTAGCTGTATTTCAAAACAACTTTATCAAACATGTTAAGGAAACCTTTTAAAATATTCTGTTGATTTTTGTTTCTGTTTGTTTATAATTGAAAGCATGTTTATAATTGAAAGCTTTTATTCTGAGCCCTTTGCGGTGGAGATCCACCCTAATTCCCATTAGAAATTACTTGTCTTTTACAACAGCTCTTTCAAATATGTTGATGAAACCCCTTGAAGTGATATACTCTATAGGGTTGTTGTTGTTGTTTGGTAGAGTAGTATTAAATTGAAAATTTCCAACCCAGGAAGAGTTTCCATATGAAGTCCACCTGTACAAAGTGAAACACCATCATCACCTGCAAGATGTTGTGTTTTGAAAGGCAATGTTTTTGTCACTCTTTGTCACTGTTGGTTCCAGTTTAAGCCTTGCATCATCTGGATGGTGAGAAAAAAATGATATCATTAGTGCATAGCTATATATATATAGAGAGAAAATGATCCATCTGGATGAGCCCTCAGTTTCAGAGAGTGACCACATTGATTTTTAAAAAAAAACCCTGAGAGAAATACTACAGATTTGGGGCAAGATTATTTGAATGTTTTTCCACTGACCACATGCATGATGCAAAGGGAAATTTGAATCAACCCAGAGTTTCCCCCTCTGCCACTGGGGCTTCTCCTTTTAAAAAAATCAATTCAGATATAGAAATGAGGATGAGCCGAGTGAGCACACAAATGCACCTTCCCCGTCACCTCTTGCCTCATGAAGGAGGTCAAGCCATGTGTGCATGCTTACACTTTCTCTCTCACCTCTTGCCTCATAAGGGAGGATGACACACACATACACACACACCTACCTTCCCCTTTGCCTTTTGCTTCGTGAGGGAGGATGAGCCGACTGCAAACACACATCTTCCTCCTTGATTTTTGGGTTTTTCTACAGCTTTTCCTCTCTCCATGGACAGAGAAGAGGAAATCAGCACACAGTCAGGGAACAGCATGAGCAAAGCTCATTGGCAAGATTTTTCTCCTCCCCCCCTCCTTTGTTATTTTTAAAACACAGTTAAGTGCAAAGCCTTTTTAAAAACCAGCTTATGGCAAAGCTAAGAAAATGAGAAATCCTTTATTACAGCTTGTTACAGTTCTCTTTTAACAATGCCACCCACTGGGCTACTGCAAACAAGGTGTAAACAAAACTTCCTTTCTCTCCCTGTGTGGCCAGTTAAGGCTGAGACCTGAATTCTCCAGTGTGACTTCACAGTGAATTAATTTGAGTGAATCTGCATTTCCCTAGCTGTGTAGTCATACCCTCAATTGAGCACAACTGATCCTTTGGAAAAGGAATATGATGTTTGAAAACTTCATCCAATATGATGAAAACAATAAAAAGGCAGGCACCAGAAGAACAGCTGAATCTCCTGCTGAAACCAATGGAAAACAAACAACAGATGGGAATTAAAGAAACAGAAACATTACTCCAGGTCAAGAATAACATGAATGCAATTGATTCTAAGCAAATGAGGAACATAATAAATGAAACTTTAAAATAACATGAATGTATGGAGGAAGTAATTGAGATGTATTTGGTGCATGCCCCTACTGAACTCCCTCAGGACAGGAAGGTAGCAAATGCAGGCTCTTAGAGGGTGACAACACAACCATTTAACCTGTTGTTTGGTCTGCTGAGGGAACAGGCTAATTTGCTTCTAAAGCTGACAATCAGATGGCATATTTGCTACAACGAACCAGCCCACCCCCACAGCATTCTTTCCCACACCATTCTGGGTCCTCATTGGGGCTTCTATTTGTGTGTGTGTATGTCTGTGTGTGCATGCCCATGTGTGTGTGCATGTGTGTGCGTGCAGATAGGATTGCTTCATTTTGGTCCTTTTCCAGCACATGTGATCACTGGAAATAAACCAAAGTGAGCCTTCAACTGTCAATTTGTTTTCCTCTTTGAGTTTCCCATATCATGAAGTGATTTAAGATGAAATGTACTTCACAATACTGGGAAATTAAGCACTTCCTCTGCTCCTCAGTAGAGGGGCAAAGAAATTTTTGTTGGTTTGTTTTTGTTTTGCTTTGTTTTTGTTTTTTACACTGTGTTAGGGCATTGTTGATATTGGCCAGTAGTAGATTCGGCTGTAGCCAGGTTCTGGGAGGAAGTTTTCAATTTTTGTTTTATTTTTTATAAGTAATGTAGTGTACCAACCATGCCCTAACACAGTGTAATTAAAAAAAATCTCTGTCCCTCCATCAAGAAGCAGAGAAAGTGTTTAATTTCCCAATAACATGGAATAGCTGTCTCCTTAAGCTACTTCATAGTATGGGAATTCAGAGCGGAAGGAGCTGGACCAAATAGGGTCACTTGAGGTGTTCATGCCCTTTGGATGTGAGGATCACACCAAATGGCATACTGAACCTTGACTCCACCTCAAGTGACCCTATTTAGCCTGATTCAATGAGCCCATGTAGAGAGGTCCTTAGACTTCCAACCATCCAGACAATTGTGCATCATTAGTAAGCAGGACATGCAAAGGGTTATCCCAACAGAATATTTCAACACCATTGAAAACTGCTTCACGATTAAAATTTGTGCATAGGAGGAAAGGCAGCTATTGTCAAAACACTCCCTTCTTCATTTGCTTTCTGCATTTTCTTCATTGCAACAGCTATGGCACAGAGCTGTGTTTACAAAATGCTGTGTTGCTGAGCAGCAGAAAACAAAACATTGTTCTTGTCAATGCCATTAGCAAACTGGAGATCAATTAAAGGGAAGGGGAAGAAAATCTAAGGGGTGGTCTTACCTTTTAAAAAACCAAAACGTGTACTATCACTGCCAAGTATTCTTTATGCCCCCTTCCATAATGCAATAGAAGCAGAAGTGTGTGTGCCTGCACTTAATTGTAAAAAGCATGACATACTGTAGTAATGTGCCAATATTCTGTGTGTGGCATTAACAGAGAACTAGGTGCCCACTGTGGTATACTAGATAGAGTGGTGGAATAAGACTCAGGAGATCCAGGTTCATATCCCTGCTTGGCCATTGAAACTTACTGGGGTAGTAAATATCCTTAAATATCTCACTTACCATGAAAGACCTGCTAGGATCATTATAAATCAGTTCTGACTTGACAGCACAGAACAACAAACTGGGAAATAAATACAAAAGAAAGTAAATTTAACAAATTTCTTCTTCAATTAGTTAAGAAAAGTGGGCTTGTTGCACCCCTTATATCGCCCTCAAAGATTTCCTTCCATTGTTCCATTATAAATCAGGATCCCCCCCCCCAGAATCCTCAAATATTACTTCACTCACAGGCCATGTTAGCTATAGGAAGCTGTAGCCCCCAAAATGTAACTTTTGTGGGTTCTATTCCTAATTTCACAGTATCCTTTCCCACATTGCAACTTGAATGTTGATGGGATACACAAGACACCCTTCTTCCATTATTGGCTCACTCACATCTGACAAATTCCTTTTAATCCCTAGTTTAAGTGAACAAACACAAATTTTATAATAGATCATTAATAAAGTCACTACATTTGATCAGTAAGGAACACCATTGACATTTATTGTGTTTGGAAAGGTGGGACAGAAATTGTTAAAATGAATAAATGAATGCTAGTCACTAAACTAGTGACTAGCCCCACATCTTGTGGTGGCAAATTCCATGGTTCACACTGTATGCATGGCAAGTATGTCATGGGGGTTCGTGTTGAAAACACTTTTCTTTTCTAAGGAACACTCACAGTCCTCGCTGTTTGCAGCAATTTAAGCAAGAATGCACAGAAGGTATATTTTGTGTGAATCCTCAGTGGATTTGGGATAACCAAATTAATTTTCCAATGCTTTCTGCCTCAATACTCTTTACCAAATAGAGAAGGGTTTGTAAATTCTTTAAATTCTACTGGTAATTCCTTCACTGCTTCTCTCTGTGACCTGGTCCATTTCAGGAACATGGGGGGTGGGGGTCAAGGTGAGGGAGTGTCAATTCTTCCTGTCAAATTTCCCAATAATGACCTTTGGGAGATATCTTTGTACACATCTATGGATTGGTTTTGCACACACCTCCTTTTTTCCTTCATTGGCCAATCACCTTCCCAGAAGCTCAGTTAATTCACCTTTGTTGATATGTTGCTAGGCAACGCATCAGAGACAAAAGAGAAGAATATTCATTTCCCTAGCAACTCAAGATGCAAACCTACTACATTAAGCATGAAAGGAGACACTAACACCTAGTGCTTTGCTTCTACTAATTCCTTGGTGAGCCCAGAGGAATCATTATGCAGGGGCTTACGTACTAAGATTTCAAGGTAAGATCAAATATGAAGAAACTATAAATAAGCAATGAGGGCTATAACCTCTCCTCTGTTTTTGACACAATTGAACTACAGATCCACATGAGTCTTTTTTAATAGAAACAATATACAAATGTGCATTACTATTAATGCATTTGCTGTGTTACATAATTTACCTTCTATTGAGATCTCTTGCATTTACTGATATGATCATCAGTGTTTAGATTCGACATAATTTTTTGTTTTCAGAAGTGAAATGAAAATCAATGATAATCATGATGGTGATGATGATAATGGTAATGGTGGCATCACTATGCTGCACCAGAGGGAGAAGTCCTGTATTGAGTGCTGGTGGCTTTCAGAGCCCAAAATAATAGTCCTCAATGTCATTCTATTAATCATCATCCATCCTGAGCCGGTACTGAATTTTTGTTCTTTAAATGCAGTGCCACCTGAAAAATAGTTCCAGCTCACAGAAAATAACAGAACAAAACTGTATAATGGTGGCATGGAAATGTAAGTTTAGAATTAAGTGTTAAATTGTAATCACTGTGCCCTTAACTTGCCAACATTTTAGAAATGATATTTCTCAGACAGTGAGTACTGATGATCCATTCCTGACCACTGGCTAAAACTATAGTCAATAAGCTGAAATAACGTGTTGATAGAAAAGCCAAACAGCATTTGGACATTACATACTAAATTTAACTTATTGTTTGTTTCATATAATATAGGTGCACATATTGGCACACATGTTCTGAAATTATTATTAAGAGAGCTATTAAAATTATTATTTACAGTGCGCTAGTAAACTTTTTTTTCCACTTCTGCAAGTACTTAGCAGCCCAGTCTTTTGTATACGTAGTCAAAAGCGGAAGTGGGTTGGCTTCTAACCAGATGAAATTATTTTTGGCAGTACTGATCCTCAGTCCATATGTCATTTTGGTTATGTTTCTTCAACAGCTCCCAGTCAATGGAGTTATTTTGTATTATTGCCATAGTATAGTTTCCCTGTACTATCTCAGACTTTAATGAGGAACTGGTATGTGAAGAGTTATAAGACAAGAAACAAGTAAGAGTAAGGAAATAAATGAAAACAGCCCTTGCAGAGAAGAGAATTAGGAAAGTGCATAGATTTGTTGTTGTTGTTTAGTCGTTAAGTCGTGTCTGACTCTTCGTGACCCCATGGACCAGAGCACGCCAGGCCCTCCTGTCTTCCACTGCCTCCTGGAGTTGGGTCAAATTCATGTTGGTAGCTTCGATGACACTGTCCAACCATCTTGTCCTCTGTCGTCCCCTTCTCCTCTTGCCTTCACACTTTCCCAACATCAGGGTCTTTTCCAGGGAGTATTCTCTTCTCATGAGATGGCCAAAGTATTAGAGCCTCAGCTTCAGAATCTGTCCTTCCAGTGAGCGCTCAGGGCTGATTTCCTTCAGAACAGATAGGTTTGATCTCCTTGCAGTCCAGGGGACTCTCAAGAGTCTCCTCCAGCACCACAATTCAAAAGCATCAATTCTTTGGCGGTCAGCCTTCTTTATGGTCCAGCCCTCACTTCCATACATCGCTACTGGAAAAACCATAGCTTTGACTATGCGGACCTTGGTCGGCAAGGTGAGGTCTCTGCTTTTTAAGATGTTGTCTAGGTTTGTCATCGCTTTCCTCCCAAGAAGCAGGTGTCTTTTAATTTCGTGGCTGCTGTCACCATCTGCAGTGATCATGGAGCCCAGGAAAGTAAAATCTGTCACTGCCTCCATATCTTCCCCTTCTATTTGCCAGGAGGTGATGGGACCAGTGGCCATGATCTTAGTTTTTTTGATGTTGAGCTTCAGACCATTTTTTGCGCTCTCCTCTTTCACCCTCATTAAGAGGTTCTTTAATTCCTCCTCACTTTCTGCCATCAGAGTGGTATCATCTGCATATCTGAGGTTATTGATATTTCTTCCAGCAATCTTAATTCCGGCGTGGGATTCATCCAGTCCAGCCTTTCACATGATGTATTCTGCATATAAGTTAAATAAGCAGGGAGACAATATACAGCCTTGTCGTACTCCTTTCCCAATTTTGAACCAATCAGTTGTTCCATATCCAGTTCTAACTGTTGCTTCCTGTCCCACATAGAGATTTCTCAGGAGATAGATAAGGTGGTCAGGCACTCCCATTTGTTTAAGAACTTGCCATAGTTTGTTGTGGTCCACACAGTCAAAGGATTTTGCGTAGTCAATGAAGCAGAAGTAGATGTTTTTCTGGAACTCTCTGGCTTTCTCCATAATCCAGCGCATGTTAGCAATTTGGTCTCGAGTTCCTCTGCCCCTTCGAAATCCAGCTTGTACTTCTGGGAGTTCTCGGTCCACATACTGCTGAAGCCTACCTTGTAGGATTTTGAGCATAACCTTGCTAGCGTGTGAAATGAGTGCAATTGTATGGTATTTGGAGCATTCTTTGGCACTGCCCTTCTTTGGGATTGGGATGTAGACTGATCTTTTCCAATCCTCTGGCCACTGCTGAGTTTTCCAATCTTGCTGGCATATTGCGTGTAGCACCTTAACAGTGTCATGTTTTAAAATTTTAAATAGTTCAACTGGAATGCCATCACCTCCACTGGCCTTGTTGTTAGCCATGCTTTCTAAGGCCCACTTGACTTCACTCTCCAGGATGTCTGGCTCAAGGTCAGCAACCACACTATCTGGGTTGTCCGGGACATCCAGATCTTTCTGGTATAATTCCTCTGTGTATTCTTGCCACCTCTTCTTGATGTCTTCTGCTTCTGTTAGGTCCCTACCATTTTTGTCCTTTATCATGTCCATCTTTGCACGAAATGTTCCTTTAACATCTCCAATGTTCTTGAACAGATCTCTGGTTTTCCCCTTTCTATTATTTTCCTCTATTGCTTTGCACTGTTCATTTAAGAAGGCCCTCTTGTCTCTCCTTGCTATTCTTTGGAAGTGCATAGATAGAGTGCATAGATAGAGGTAGCCAATTGTGAAATCATCAAGGCTCAACAAGAACAGTTATAAGCTTGATCCAGTAGATTGGATCTTTGGCATCTCTTTCTGGCTAGAACATCAGCCAAGGAATAATGTTCTTACAATAATACAGCATATTTTCTTATTATTTGGTCTTATTTATATACTGCCAGCTATCTACATGGTGCATTACACAGAACAGGTATAACAGGCCCCCGCCACAAGGGGATTATGGTCTAAACTAGATCCAAAGAAATGGTTGAAGTGGGGGCGGGGGGAGGAGAAATAAGGCATAAGTAAGCTAAGGGAGAATAAGTCATTACTTCAGTTTCGCATACTTTGGCATCAGTAGAGGGATGGAGGGGCAAGTATACAAAGGCTTCTCAGAAAATGTGAGATTTGAAGAAGAGCTTAAGGTGTTCTAGGAAGGCAGTTCTAGGCAAAGGGGGCAGCAAGAGGAACTAGGTGGGGTCATTTCAGGGGGTAGGAAATGTGTGGATGACTAAAAGTTTGGGGCTAGACATGGGAAGTCAACAGGAAGGAGGTTCTGAGCTACAAGAACACATAGATGTAGAGCGGAAAAGGCTATGAAAAGTTATGATGCTATGGATAGAAGCTTATGCAGAATCCAGAAATGGACAGGAAGCCAGTGAAGAGATTTAAGGAGGTGAGCTTTGTCATTAAAAAAAAAAATAAGAGAGAGAGAAAAGAATAATTTTCTCACAGGAGTGCCAAATGGATGTGAAAGGCTGTAAGGTTGGACTGCTGGTAACAAACGGCACACCATTAAGAGCCAGAATGACATCAGTGTTGAGGAGACCATGATTCCAGCAGATCTAAGTGACTGAGCAATCATGTATGCCAGTGAAATCTGGTTTAGTTCCCAATGACCAATCAAAAAACAAAGCAAGCTAGGTTGTTAAATACTGGAGGGATGGAAAAGCTTAAATTCAAAACTTAAGGAATTCCTGTTTTAATTATAGGCTATCTGAACTGAGTAGTTTGACCCAAAGATGTGATTAAAGATTTGAGGGGGGGGGGGGAGAGTACAGTAGTCAAGCAAGAGATGGCTGTTCCTGAATACAGTGGTGCCTCGACTTACGAATGTCCCTACTTACGACCATTTTGAGTTACGACCAGCTCCGGCCGCAAAATTTTGCTTCTACTTGCGACTGGAGCTTCCACTTACGAACAGAAAAAGGCAGGGGGGAAAAGGCGGGAAATTCAAATTGCTAACCGTTGGTAGGCGAAGAGGCTGCTTCTTTGTAGCTCTTTCACCCCCAGCAGTTAGAGAGTGTGCGTCGTCGTCGTAGGCTTGGGACTGCCTCCTTCTGCTTCTGAGAGCGTGTGTGTGTGTGTTTGCAGGGAGGCTTCGGACTGCCTTGTAAGGTAAGGTGCTGTTTTCTGCTTTTTAAAAACTGTTCTGGGTGTTTTTGCAGCATGGTTTTGAGCTTGGGGGGGTTATGTTTCTGTGCTGTGATGGGTCTTGGGAGGTTTGTTTGTTTTTTGGGTTTTTTCCCCATTTCCGATGGGTCTTGGGGGGTTTGTTTGTTTTTTGGTTCCCCCCCCCCCATTTCCGATGGGTCTTGGGGGGTTTGGTTGCTTTTTGGGTTTTTTTTCCCATTTCTGATGGGTCTTGGGGGGTTGGTTTGTTTTTTGGCTTCCCCCCCATTTCCGATGGGTCTTGGGGGGTTTGGTTGCTTTTTATGGGGGTTTTCCCCATTTCCGATGGGTCCTACATGCTTCCCCTGCTTTTTCCTTTGTTTTCTTTGCATTTCCGACCTGCCCCCTTTGTTCTCTGTGCATTTCCGATCTGCTCCGTTTGTTTTCTGTGCATTTCCAATGGGTCTTGCACGCTTGATTGCTTTTCTCCCCCCCCCCCCCTTCGGCCGGAAGGGATTAATCGCATTTCCAATGAGTCTTGCAGTGATTTTTTTGGGGGGGTGATTTTTTTTCTTCGGCCGGAACGGATGAATTGCATTTCAATGCATTTCTATGGGAAATGGTGCTTCGACTTACAACCATTTCGAGTTACGTCCATCTTCTGGAACGGATTATGGTCATAAGTGGAGGCACCACTGTATCAGTTTAAATCTCTGAATCCACTTCAAATTGATAGATACATCATTCTACTGCTATTCAGTCAGAGGACATTAGTAAAACAAACCTCATTAATTATCTGCCACTTTAGTTAGGGTGAGATCTCTCAGATCATGGTAGCCCAATCTAGTTGTGGTTATGTAAGGGTGCAGCATTATCCTATAACTCAGCACAAGTGTCACAGAGTGCCTGTTCTTAGTTTTAGAATAATGGTGGATAACTTGGCCTGTCAAGAGCAAGGATGTTATACCAAACATATTAGCAGAGCAAGCAACACCAATCAGCAGCTGAATTAACTTGTGGATTTAGCTCCTAAATACTGGACAATAACGGGAAGAAACCACCTCCAAAATTCTCATCCACAGAAATACATAGAATTAGGAATGACAAGAAGCATCTTATCTGGAAGTTGAGTCATGGCAACGGGACTTCTTTCTTGTTAGGTTGAAATGTTTCGCTACCTAGCAAAACATTTCAACCTAACAAGAAAGAAGTCCCGTTGCCATGACTCAACTTCCAGATGACTCAACTTCCAGGTAACCACACCTGGATGACTGAGAATCTTCACAGATAAATAAGCATCTTAGTTCTGACTACTGAAGGTGGAGATGTAGGGAGCCATGGCTAGTCCCCCACCACTAGAAAATAAAAGCAAGATGTCTCCTATGCCCTTTTCCTGAAAGGGTCAGAATGGTACAAGAAAGGAGGGAGGAAGTGACATCAGCAACTCTCAGAGTATCCATCTAGGTTGAAGGAAGGTCAGTATATGTCAGAGCAGGTTAAAAAAAACAACAGCCAGGGAAACCTGAGGAGATCCCTGTCTCTGCCTTGTCCTCCCCATGCAAGGATATGTCTCTTTTTTCAGTGAATGCTGAGTTGCATCCAGTCACCTCCAATAAAACCAAGGAGTGATCTGCATGCTACTTAACCTTCATGCTATTCTAGGATGAGCATTTACATGGCTATGAATACAATACAATAGTAGTAAAAGTAAACAGAGACAGACAAATCTTAAAAACAAGGGAGGAAGGTGTGGGGAGAATCCCCTAATCTAAAATTAATTTAGATTGAGCTAAATTTTTAAATTCTAAAATTTTCCTCAAAATGTCTGAGCCCATAGGAATATTTTAGTTTGATTTCAAAAAGAATGCAGTTCGCAGCAGCCGTGTCCTTTGGGTCTCCCTCTTTTTTGTACAGGCATGCCACACTTTTGCCAACAACAGCCCAAGAAGACATGCATATTCTAAAACAATGGTTCCCAACCTTGGATCCTCAGATGTTCTTGGACTAACACTCCCAGTAGCCTTCACCACTAGCTGTTCTGGTCAGGATTTCTGGAAGCTGTAGTCCAAGAACATCTTGGGACCCAAGGTTGGGAGCCATTGCTCTGAAACATTCTAGTGGAACAGACTTTAGCACGTGAGGCAAAGGCACATTGGGTTTTGGTACTACTGTGGGAATGCCTTCTGTGCACACTTTCTACTCATATTAAGTTGTCCAGGATTATATATTTTACTTTTGTGGCTTGCAGAAAATTACCCCTAAAATCAGACAGCCTCAACAAGACTTTTTTCTCAATACACTTGCCATAAAAATACTAGACTATGCTTAATTTCTAGAAGCCTGTGATTTGTCCAGACATCTACTGGTGGCCATATGGGAACTGATGAAATTTCCATATTCCAAAGAATATTCCAAGCAGCTCTTTTTTCAGTTTGGGTATAATCATTTTCTGCTTCTGATAAATTCTTCTTACAAGAGTAAGATTTTCTTGTAATATGGTAGCTCCTAGACCAGCTTTTGATGTATCACATTATATCACAGTGACTCTTCAAAGCTGTAAAACCTTAAGATGGAAGCTACAGCGATTATCTCGTTCACATTTTTGGATGGTATCTTTGTGGTGCTTTGTCCATTCTCACACTGGATTTTGGTACATCAGTTGTCAGATTGATGAACAGTGGTTTACAGAATGTAGCAAAGGAGTTGGTCATACTCAGAAATCCCTGGACTCAGGATGTGAATCTCAGAGCCTCTCACAGCTCATGAGGAACCAAAGGGAAAAATCCTTCTTCATCCACATAGTGATATTTCTTCGTGCAAGGGCTTTTTGTTTGTTTTGTTTTTTGAAAAATCTTGTTGGGAATCTGTTTCCTAGTCATTTTTTTCCAGAAAAAAAATCAGTCTACACAATTCAATTCTTCAAAAAACCCTCTGATTTATACATGTATGATATTGTGCTTCTTTGATGTGGGATATTGTGCTTCAAGCCCTGCATTACCAGCAGGAAAAAGGATGCCAAGCTTTACATAGCAAAGGGCAGCCTGAATGTTGATCATATCAGTGTCAGTAGTCAAGATGATTTATAGGTTACCCTCTTCTGCTCACTAACATTCACAAAGTGACACTAAGCATGGGAAAATCCCAGAAGTTGTCTCCTTTTTTCATCAGTTCACCACTTCTCACCCAAATGCAAAGCAATGTGTGAAGGGTAGTGAGCAGAAGGGGGTATCCTGTAGACCAGGGGTCTCCAAATCTTTCACATGGAGGGCCACATAATATTTTTGTGATATTTTCAAGGGCCAAAGGAACGCATGTAGGTGCACATGCATGCACTCCCACCCACCCGCAGGCACTCCCACCCACCCACCCGCATACACACACACACACACACACACACACACACACACACACACACACACCTGCCCGCACACACTCACATCCGCCCGCCCACACAGATGGATGGACGGGCCAGATAAAAAGGCCAGGTGGGCCAGATGTGGCCCACAGGCCGTACTTTGGTGACCCCTGCTCTAGACCTTTCGAGGCACCAATAATATTGCTACAGTTCCTGCACAAAATGTTATCTTTCTAACACAGGATTCTCAGGAAGGAAGCTTGAGTCACAAAATATAGCAATTTCTTGTGCAAAAGAACATGTGGGATGGGGAGAATATGTACGGTCTCAGTTTGATAGGAAACCTAGAAATCTTGCTAGTGCAAGCAGACACATTGTTGAGCTTCTCTTCTTGGGATAAATAACTCCGATTGTTTTATTTTATTTTATATTATTTTATTTTATTTTGACAACTTAACAAGGCAAAGCCTCATGTTGGAAGCTGGCAGTTGAGACAGCAAAAACCATTTCTCGTTGCCTATTAATGCAGTTCTTTGAACAGTGCCACCTGCAGGGCTGTAAATATAACTGCAAACAACTTGATTTAAGTGTGGCCACCTAAATTGACTTCACAGCGAGTGAATTTGCATTTCCATCACTATGTTGTTACACTCTCAAATAGCTCTCACAACATGCAGATCCTCTGAGGTCAGCGTCTGGCCAATATATGGTACTTCTGTGACTCAGCCCAAATCTGATTTTGTTCAGTTTGATATCCTGATTTTTCCATCTTTTCAGAAATTATATTATTTACAGTCTTGCCATGCTTACAGTAGATTATCGTCACCTTCCTCTGTTCTCAACACATCTTGACTATTGTCCAGACTGCTGGTAGCCCCTCCAAGGCTTGTGTGAATCTATTTTGAAAGAATTGGGTCCAGATTTGGCAACTTAGCCAATATCTTCCAAATGGTGTGGCAAATGTTATGGAATTCAATGTGCCAAAATCCATTTTTGACACCACAGACAAAAATTAGTCATGCTTTTAAGTAACTCACCTGGCTCCAAATTTCAAACAGTCTTCATTTAGTGAATACTGTCTAGCTTAACACATCTTGGAATGCTCTCTGAATCCTTTCTGAGCTTCCCTTTCCTCCAGCTTCCCTTTTCATCTGAACTGTGAGACACTCCATTGTCCTTTTCCAATATGTTCTGATACTGCACTTTTACCAGTTCCATTTCCAGGATTGCCTAGAGGCCCAGCAGTGGTACTTCTTCTTGGTCATCAACAACCACAAAATCTATCCTGCCTTTCTTGTGTGTCTTGGGTTATCCACGCTGAGCTTGCATTTTCCCACCAGCATTGTTATAGTAGTAGTAGTAGGCATCCTTCAGTCTCAAGAGACTATGGTAACGTGCTCTGTATGGAGGTCTTGGAACAGCATCTAGTGTGGCTGAGAAGGCCAATTCGAGAGTGACAATCCTTTCCACACTGAAGACAAATACAGTCTGTCCCCTGTCCAGCTTCCTGGTTTTGCTGGTTTCGGGACTGCCTCTTTGCCTCAGCCTGCTGTACAAGTGTCTCTTCAAATTGGGAGAGGCCATGATGCACCATCTGCCTCCAGGCTGAACGCTCAGACGTCAAGGTTTCCCATCTGTTGAGGTCCATTCCTAAGGCCTTCAGATCCCACTTGCAGATATCCTTGTATCGCAGCTGTGGTCTCCCTCTGGGGCGATTTCCCTGCACTAATTCTCCATACAGGAGATCTTGTGGAATCCGACCATCAGCCATTCTCACGACATGCCCAAGCCAACGTAGACGTCGCTGTTTCAGTAATGTATACATGCTAAAAATTCCAGCTCGTTCTAGGACTACTCTATTTGGAACTTTGTCCTGCCAGGTGATACCAAAAATGCGTCGGAGACAACGCATATGGAACGTGTTCAGCTTCCTCTCCTGCCATGCACAAAGGGTCCAGGACTCACTGCAGTACAGGAGTGTGTTCAGGACACAGGCTCTATAGACCTGGATCTTGGTGTATGCCGTCAGCTTCTTATTAAGCCATACTCTCTTTGTGAGTCTAGAGAACATGGTAGCTGCTTTGCCAATGCGTTTATCCAGCTCGCCATCTAGGGAGAGAGTGTCAGAGATCGTTGAGCCAAGGTACACAAAGTCATGAACAACCTCCAATTCTTGCGTGGAGATAGTAATAGAGGGAGGTGAGTCCACACCCTGGCCCATGACTTGTGTTTTCTTCAGGCTGATTGTTAGTCCAAAGTCTTGGCAGGCCTTGCTAAAATGATTCATGTGTTGTTGGAGGTCTTCAGCAGAGTGGGCAACAATGGCTGCATCATCAGCGAAGAGGAAGTCCCGCATGCTTTTCAGTTGGACTTTGGTCTTCGCTCTCAATCTAGAGAGATTAAAGAGCTTTCCATCTGATCTAGTCCGGAGATAGACACCTTCTGTTGCAGTTCCAAAGGCCTGCTTCAGCATGACAGCAAAAAAGATCCCAAACAGGGTCGGCGTGAGTACACAGCCTTGTTTCACTCCGCTTCGGATGTCAAAGGGATCTGATGTTGAGCCATCAAAAACTACAGTGCCCTTCATTCCCTCATGAAAGGACCTGATGGTGTTAAGGAGTCGAGGTGGACATCCAATCTTGGGAAGTATTTTAAAAAGGCCATCCCTGCTAACCAAATCAAAGGCCTTTGTGAGATCTATGAAGGCCACAAAGAGTGGCTGTTGTTGTTCCCTACATTTCTCCTGCAACTGTCTGAGGGAAAATACCATGTCGGTGGTGGATCTATTAGCTCGAAATCCACACTGTGATTCTGGATAGACTCTGTCTGCAAGCACCTGGAGCCTCTTCAGCACAACACGGACAAGCAGCTTCCCTACAATGCTGAGAAGAGAGATACCACAGTAGTTATTGCAGTCACCCCTGTCTCCTTTGTTCTTATACAATGTGACGATGTTTGCATCCTTCATGTCCTGTGGTACTCCACCTTCCCTCCAGCAAAGACAAAAAACTTCATACAGCTCGGTGGTGATGATCTCTTTACAGCACTTCAGCACTTCAACAGGGATGTTATCCTTCCCAGGTGCCTTGCCAGAGGCGAGGGAATCCAAGGCTGCTTTTATTTCTGCTAAAGTTGGTTCACTGTCCAGCTCTTCCAAGACAGGCAGGCACTCAATGTTATTTAATGCCTCTTCGGTTACTACATTCTCTCTGGAATATAGGTCAGAGTAGTGCTGCACCCAGCGTTCCATCTGCTGTGCTCGGTCCTGGATGATCACACCTGTAGCAGACTTCAAGGGAGCAGATTTCTTCTGTATTGGACCTAAAGCCTGCTTGATACCGTCATACATTCCCTTGATGTTACCTGTGTCCGCTGCTATCTGTATCTGAGAGCAGAGCTGAAGCCAATAATCGTTGGAACATCTCCTGGCAGCCTGTTGGACTTTGCTACGAGCAGCTCGAAGAGGCTGCAAGTTGTACTCACTAGGACAGGCTTTGTATGCTGCTAGAGCTCTCCTCTTATCCTCGATGGCTGGCATCAACTCCTCCAAATGGGCTTCGAACCAGTCTGCTGTCTTTTTGGTCTTCTTGCCAAATGTGGACAAGGCGGTGTTATACACAGCGTTCTTGAAATGTTCCCATCGTTCAGGTGCATTTGCATCAGCCGGGCCTGGAAGGGTTTCCTCAAGCGCTTGGGCAAATTCCTCCTCTTTTCTTTGATTGCGAGTCTTGTTGATGTCAATACGTGGTCTTCCTTCCTTTTTCGTGTGATACAATCTCTTTGTTCGCAGTTTTACTCTACTACACACCAGGGAGTGATCAGTATCGCAATCAGCACTCTGGTAACTGCGTGTGATCGTAATACTAGGAAGGCTAGAATGTCTAGTGAGGATCAAATCGAGCTGATGCCAATGCTTCGATCTTGGATGTCTCCAGGAAACTCTGTGTTGAGGCTTTGTATTAAAGAACGTGTTGCTGACACAAAGACCATAATAACAGCAAAACTCCAGCAAGCGTTGGCCATTTTCGTTCATCTTCCCAATGCCAAAATGGCCTAGACAGGTGGGCCAAGAGTTGTGATCAGCACCAACTGTAGCGTTAAAGTCTCCGCGAATGAACAGCGGCTCTCTCTCAGGGACTTTTTTGACAGTAGCTGCCAGATCGTCGTAGAATTTGTCTTTGACTTCTGTTGTGGACGACAGTGTTGGTGCATATGCACTAATGAGGGTGACCGGTCCCGCTGATGAGTGGATCTGCAGAGACAGGATTCTTTCACTCCCCACAGTAGGTGGAACAATGGATCTCAGCAGAGTATTTCTGACCGCAAAGCCAACACCATATTCCCTGGTCTCATTCAGTGGTTTTCCCTGCCAGAAGAATGAGAAGTTTTTTTCTTTGACAGATCACATGTCTGGCAATCTCGTCTCTTGCAGGGCAACAATGTCCATCTGCAGTCTACTCAGTTCCATGTCGATGACAGCTGTCTTGCACATGTCGTCTGTTTCCTGCAGGTCGTCAGAAAAGCCAGGGGTCATTGTCCAAACATTCCAGGTGCCCAACTTTAGGGCAGAAGTTTTCTTATGATTGTTGCATGGTGCAGGGTTATCGATCTGCTTGTCGGCTTTCACCCTACCTAGTGAGGTGTAGTGACCTCTCCCACCGTTGGAAGTAGCCCCTGGCATCATGCTCTATGCCAATCGAGCAAAGACTTATAATCAATAACTGCTACTTCCCGTGTTATTTCGACACTGTATGCGAAGCTGGAGTGTCCTCTCCAGAGCACGAAGCCTGGGTAAAATAATATGGAGGATAGGCTGTTACCCAAGCAGCAAATCCCCCCTCTCCATGTCACTGAAATAGTCCAATGGAAAGGCAAGAGCCAATACAACTGGTTCCAGCGACGTTGCAGGAGTTGCCAGAACGACACGAACTGCCTCCAGGACTCCGGCTCCAGATTTTGCCTCGTGGTTATCTCCTGAAGCCTTTTCCATCAGTGGATATAGCCACAAGGCAGTGGAGGTTTGAAATCGGAGTTTGTTGTTGAAATTGTTATAGTATGACTGACCATTCTTAAAACTTGATTAGTCCCTGCCAGATCCAGGTGGATATTGAGATTCACTAAGTAAATGGCGAAAATATTGCAAGATGTCACTTCCACTCAGGGGAATGACCAGCTAGGAGCGGAACCTCCGTATCGCCCAGCAAGGTAAAAAGCTATTAAAATGCATTTCTTCTTTTAAAAGACTGTTTCTTTTTACATAAATCTTTGAAGGGAAAGATAAGGAACATGTACAGCTAATTAAATTCTCTAAGGACTGTGTTGTTTTAAAACCGGGAGATACTAATGGCAAATGTAGAGAACTCACTAAGTACGAACAATTTCTGTCATCACATGAAGATATGCAAGATACAATGTTGTATACTTTCACTTTTGGGTCTGATAAGCTTCTGGATTTTTCCAATTACCCTGCTCCTAACGAAAGCCCATAACAACAATAATTATTCACAATTAGACCTCTTTATGTCAAGGAGGAGGGATAAATCTGTCAAAACCCCTTCAGATCGCAGTTTGGAAAGACTGACGACTATACCAGCTGAAGAAGATAAGATGGACGAGATTACGAAACTTATAAAAGATATGTCTTTTAAAATGTCACAAGGCTTCGACAAAACAGAGCAAAGATCAAAGTCCATCGAAATGAGTATTAACAAACTTCAAGACCAAATTTCAGGGGTCTCACAGGAGCTTAAAGACGTCAAAAGTAAAATTAGAGACCTTGGAGATACAGTTCAAACAAATCAAGAAAAAATAGCGTCCATGGATCAACAAATTTCTGAAACTGACAAAAAGCTGATATGCATGGAAGATAACCTCAGAAGGTCTAATATTAAAATAATGAATTTCTAATTGCAACACGGACAAGATCTCAGAAAAGAGGTTACAGTTTGGATTAACTCCATAATGGACATGCAACATCTGACTGAAACAGATATAGAAAGGGCATATTTCCTGGGTAACCCAAAAAGTCTCAGAATTAGACCAGTGGTGGTGAAGTTTTTGAATTACACAAAGAAAGAACAATTTATGAGAGTAATTAAACAAAAACAAGACCAGCTGGTTTATCGGGACAGAAAAATACAGATTTTCCAGGATCTATGCAATGAATCTGTGAAATGGAGAGGATCTATGAAGCCGGTTATAGCAGTTTTGAAGAAAAATAACATCAGATATCACTGGGGTTATCCCATTTTTTTGAAAATCTGGAAAGACAAGGTTCTGTTTAAAATCTACTCTTGTGAGGAAGGCAAAGATCTGTTGAAAGCTTGGAAATTGGAAGAGGAACAGGAAAGTCAGGAGTTAACTCCAACTACAAGTAAAGAAATAGAAGGCTGAACCAGAAACAATCAGATGTGTGGAAGAAGATGAACCAGATTTTTTTCTTTTTTCCTTTATCTTTCTCCTAATAAAATTTCTCTTATATATATATGTGTGTGTGTGTGTGTGTGTATATATATATATACACACATATATGTTTCTCTCCCCCCTTTTTTTTCCTCTCCTTTTTTTTTCCTAATCACCTTTATTGAATACTATTTTATTCTTGTTTTTCACTCTTTTCTTTCTCTGTTCTGTACAAATCATACTTATATAATCACATTAAATATACTAAATTTAGATAGTAAAAGCAATAACAAAATTAAAAGTACTAAAAACTGAGTTTTAAATTTTATTTTTCTTTTTAAAAAAATTGATTATAATAAAGGGGAAAGGGGGGAGAAGAAGGGCGTTCTCATTTTATTATCATTTTAGTATTAAATATTAAGTAGAAATGCAAAAGTCAAATAAAAAGATCAGAGGCGAGGCTCCGGTTGTGGTTCCGCCGGACGAAGGTGGCGTCTCCCCCCCACCTTTTGCTCATGCCAGTGGCCATGGCGTGGGACTATGGTGGAGAGGATGTTAAAATATATGTTCACAAGATTGATAAAGATCAATTATTGGGGGTTGTTATGTTTATTTTATGTTTCAGTTCATTTTTGGTAGTTCGGTGGGAGGAAAGGTTGCACACGGGACCTATTGGAAAGGAAACTTTTGAATTCACATGGGTAAAATAATAAGACTTGCAACTTTAAACGTGAAAGGCCTGGGATCAACAGTGAAAAGAAGAAGAATAGAAGCATTGTTGAGGAAAAACAAGCTGGACATAGTCTTTCTACAAGAGACTCATCAATCAGAAAATGGAGTCAATGAGTTAAAGATGAACAATATAGACATTTATGAAAAAAAAATTTGGAACTTCTAAATCTAGAGGTGTAGCAATTATAATTTTTAAAAATTGTGAATTTAAAGTAGAAAAAGTAGTAAAAGATTGTAATGGTAGATATATAATAATGCAAGGCAAAATGGGGTTGGAAGAATATACTCTGGTTAATGTTTATACACCTAATAATAAACAGGGAGAATTTTATGATTTGGTTTTTAAAGAAATGGAAAAGGTAAAGAAAGGTTATGTTATCATGGCAGGAGATTTTAATATGGTTATGGATAAGATAAAAGACAAAACTGTATATGGTCAGAATGATATTTATCAAAGAAATACAATATTGAGTAAAAAGGTAAAAAATAACCATTTGAAGGACATTTGGAGAGAATTGAAAGGCGATGAAAAAAGATACACTTATTTTTCAGCGGTACATAATACTTACTCTAGAATAGGTTATATATTTATATCTCAAGATTTAATTTCTAAGATAGCTAATGCTGAAATTAATCCTATTAAAATAACAGATCATGCATTGATGTCAATAGAGATTGAAATAAAAAAAGATTATAAAGACTCCAAAAGGTGGAGAATGGACAATAATATTTTGCATTACCCAGAAGTAATAGAAAAGATAAAGAAGGAATGGCTAGAACTATGGACAATAAATGAAACAGGAGGTACTAAACTAGGCCTGTTGTGGGACACAATGAAAGTAATTACAAGAGGAATAACAAAAAGAGAGTCGTGTAAATTAAAAAAAATTAAGGAGAGAGATGTGAAAAAATTGGAAGAAGATTTGAAAAATTTAGAAAATAGATTTTTTATAGAAAGAGATAGAAGAATTTTACTAGAAATTCAGGCTAAGAGAAAGGAATTAGAAAATGTAGAAATAGAGAAAGTCCAGAGAGATTTGATGTATTTAAAGAGACATTTTTTTGAATTTACTAACAAAAATTCAAAATTACTAGCTAGAACGTGTAAAAATAAAAGAGTAAAAAACTCAATAGGGATAATTAAAGATGGAACAGGTAAGAATTGTAATATAATGAAAGATAAATTGAAGATTTTTCATGAATTTTTTCAGAAATTGTATAAAGGAAATAATGTAATGAAAGAAAGTATAGAAAAATATATAAATGACAATTTAAAATCTAAATTATTGGAAGAGGATAAAAGAATATTGGAAGAAGAGATCAATGAACAAGAAATTGCTGAAGTTATTAATAAATTAAAAAATGGTAAAACACCAGGCCCTGATGGATTGGGTCCAAAATATTATAAATATTTCAGTTCCATTTTGATACCTAAGTTAAAAATGTTTTATAATAGGATAATGGAAGGAGAGACAATACCTGCTTCTTGGAAACATTCATTAACGATTCTCATTTTAAAACCCAATAAGGATCAAACAGATCCGGGATCTTATAGACCCATATCTTTAATAAACCAAGATGCTAAGATTTTTACAGCTATATTGGCAAATAGATTAAACAGATTCATAGCAAATTATATTAAGGAAGACCAATGCGGATTTATTAAGGGTAGACAAATGGATAATTTAACTAGACGAGTTTTAAACATTATATATGAAATAGAAAAATAAAAAATAAAAGCAATGGTCTTATCATTGGACATATTTAAAGCTTTTGATTGTGTTGAATGGCCAACATTAAAGCTTCTTTTAAGGGGTTGGGGATTTGGTAAAAAAATTTAGAGGGGTTATAGATCAATTATACTCAGACAATACTTCAGAAGTAATAGTTAACGATGGCTTAACGGAAAAGATTTTTCTAGGCCAAGGTACAAGACAAGGCTGTCCACTTTCACCAATATTGTTTTGTATGGTTATAGAATTGTTAGCTAACGCAATAAGAAATGATAAATCAATCAAAGGAATAGGAAAAAACGATATAATTAAAATTAATTTGTTTGCTGATGATTCATTATTGACTATTAAAAACCCACTAGAGAGCATGGATAATATCAAAAACCATTTAGAAAAATTTGGGGAAATAACAGGATTAATGATTAATTGGCAAAAATCACAAATGATGATGTTTAATCATAATATACAGGAACAAGAAATGTTTGTGAATGAATATAGTGTTAAAATGTGTAATTATATTAAATATTTAGGTATAAATATAGTTAGAACAACTCAAAAATTAAAGGAATTTTTTTTAATAAATTAAAAAATGATATTAAAGATAAACTGCAAGAATATTCTAAATTGAAATTATCATGGTTCAGGAGAATTGCTATAATTAAAATGAAAATATTACCAAAGATTACTTTTTTATTCAGGATGCTCCCAATACAATTAGAAGAAGAGGATTTTAAGTATTGGCAGGGATTAATTAATGGATTTTGTAATTAAGGTAAAAAAATCTTGAATAAATAAAAGATATTGGTATAAGGCCCAAAAAAAAGGAGGTTTAGGCATGCCTAATGTTAAAAATTATTATATAGCAAACCAATTAAGAGTTATTGGAGATATTATATACAATAAAGAAAAATTAATTTGGTGGGAGATGGAATCTTCAGAAATAAATGGGAATGCTGAAGGATACTTGTTTAACGTAGTAAAGAGAAGTATAATGAATCAAATGAAAAACCCCTTTTTAAGAAATATGTTAAATATATGGAATAAACATAAAGAGAAGTTTTGTCCCTCAACTTCACCATTAAAATTAGTGACTGAAATAGAAAATTTTCCTACAAATTTAAAGGGTTTAGTAGAACTGTTTAAGAATAAAAGGGTGGTAAGATTGAAGGACTGGATGAGCAAAATGCGATCGAAAGAATTGATTATGTCTAAACTTCAAACTAATAAATTATCATGGTATAATTTTATTCAGTTAGACACCTGGACAAATGATTGGTTGAAAACTAATGGCAAATGTAGAGAACTCACTAAGTACGAGCAATTTCTGTCATCACATGAAGATATGCAAGATACAATGTTGAAGGGAATAGTAAGTAAAATATATAATATAATTTTGGAACAAGAGGAAAAAGAATGGGGAACAGAAGGTTTGAAATTAATTTGGGAAAATGATTTAAAGATAGAAATTAAAATAGAGGATTGGATAAAAATGTGGAGGATGAGAGTTTTAAGATTAATGTCGACAAGGATAAAGGAAAAAAATTTCAAAATCTGTTTAAGATGGTATTTGACTCCTGTAAAACTTAATATAATAAATCCAGCATACCCCAAAGCATGTTGGAAATGTGATGAGGAAATTGGTACGTATTTTCATATGTGGTGGGAATGCAAACTGGTTAAGAAATTTTGGAAATTGATTTTTAAGGAAATGTGTGATATATTTGGTAAAAATATTGATTTTAATGCTAAAATTGCTCTATTGTCAATTTTTGATAACATAGATTTGGATTATTACTCGAAAGAATTGATCACTAATTTTATGACAAGTGCTAGAATATTAATAGCTAGATTTTGGAAAGACAGAAATGATATTAAATTAGAAGATTGGTATAATGAAGTATGGGACATTGCATTAAACGATAAATTGACTATTGAACTTAAAATAAAAAGAGGGGAAATAAGTTCTAACAATTTTTATGATATTTGGGGTAAATTCGTGGAATTTGTCTTAGTGAAAGGAAGGGGGAAAGCCTCTAAAGAATATTCTATACAATTTTGGAAAGGTAGTTCGTAATAAAAATATTGTTAAATGGGGTCCCGTGGGTATGGGGTGCACGTTAGAATTTAGTCTGTAATAAGCACTATTTGTATTTTTTGTAATTTTGTTGTTGTATTTGTTTTTTGTTTTTTTTTTGTCTGAAAACAAAAAATTAAAAAAAAAAGAAAATATTGCAAGTGGCACCACAGTTTGATTGCAGTGGCAATGCTTTTAACCCCTACCCCCCTGCAGATGGTCACATACAATTGTGTGATGTGGATAAGAAGCCAGACCAGGGTTTAGGAAGCCAGCGTTCAAATTCCCATTCAGCTGTGGAAACTCAATTGGGGATGGGAATAATAAATAACTCCTTAAAACATCTCACATGCATCGAAAAACCTATAAGGGATGCTGTTAAGTCAGAAGCAGATTGATGGCACATAAACAGCTTACTATGTCAGCCATTAACCACACATACATGAACATTCACTGTAACTTCCATTGCTTCTAGTATGCATCCTAATTTCAGACTTTTTCCTGTTTTTATGTGAAGTGGTTACATTACAGTTATGGCATTTCTTCCCATAACCTGGATGTCTTTTCTTTTGTCTTGCATGCTTCCCCCACCAATTTAGAGCGTTCACAATGTCTAGTTTCTCCTTCTCTTTCTTTTGTACCGCATGGACGGGCTCCACTTCCTATATTTCTGAAGCTCTAATCCTCTCTTTGGAGAAGTGAAATACCCCACAAGTCTCCAAGTTTATCTCAGGTTGGCTTCCCTCAACAACCTCTCTTTCACTTGAATTCTACTCTCTTATGTTGATTTCACACATTGTCTAATATCAAAGACCATCAAATAGCTTGAAAGTTGCAACTGCCAGCTAATAAATTGGTGTAATATTCTTAGTACCCGAATTGCTTAGTCCTGAATGAAAAGAGAAAAAACAAACAAACCTGTCTTTTCCCACTCTTCCATTATTCCTGGGATTGTAGTGGGCGTCAAGTAACCAACCACCATAGCCAGTGTATGCCGGGCTTGAGGAATATTAAGCACATAATGTCTCACTGATTTTTCTTCTCTGTTCACCAGTCAAGTAAAAAGACAGTTGACAGTGAGTTTGTAAATTTAATATGTTGGTGATTTTAGGGCCTTGATTTCAGCACTCTTTTCCTGTCTGATTTTTAGTCCCCATCTCACAGTTTGATGGTGACATTCTGATTCATTCAGTCATCACTGCTAGCATGATTCATGATTGATTTCACACAATTTCATATTTTGAACAAACTTTAGTTATATAAAACATATAACAGAGTTCTCTCTAGTTGTGCCCTCTACCATCTAAGCCTGAAACAATGGGTGATGACCCCAACTAATTCCTGTTTCTTCCCAAGAAACACAACCCATTTGGAATGTGTTTAGTGTCTCCTTATGTTGTTACACCTCAGGAGTCATCTGATGAATTTGTAGATAAGGAAGAAGAAACAAAAAGTGTTCAACAATAATAAACGAAAGAACACTGTCTGTGGGATTTCCTCTTATAGAATTTGCTGTAATAAAACCAGACGTTTGTCAAAGCAAAGCAAAAGCAAAGTGTGCTGCTTATATACTTCCTCATAGTGCTTAAAGCACTGTCTGCTTGGTTTACAATTTAATTATGCAGGCGACACATTGCCCCCCGCCCTGAACTGACTGCTCAGTTTAGTGACCCTGGAAGGATGGAAGGCTGAGTCAACCTCCAGCCAGCTACCTGAGCCCATTGGGATTAAACTCAGGTCATGAGAAGAGTCTTGACTGCAGTATTACAGTTAAACCACTGCACCACAAGGCTGCTTCTCATCACGGTGGATTTTTTTTGAAAAAATATGCAGGCAGGATGTCTTTATTTCTACACAGTAATATACTATTGGACTCCTTAAACGATTTAAGGAATAGGTTTTCCTTTCAATTTTTAAAATCACTTCCTAATGGGAAATGATTCTTCTTTAGGGCAGGGTTTCCCATGTAGAGCTTTTAATCAACAAGAATCAGAAAAGATTTCAGTACTATCATTTGTCTAATTCCCTTGTCAGCACAATCATGTTCCCTTAAACAAATCTGTATTACTGTATAAGTATCCAGGGTTACAAGATGAATTTTTGTGGAGTGTTTACACAGAGGAATCCAGAGAGATCCAGGAAGAGGTTGGGTTCATACTGAAGAAAGCATTTTAAAAATTGATGGAGGAAAAACAGTCCCCATGTGTACACACACCAGCTTTATTTCTAAAGACAACCATAAAGAAAGCAAAATAACAGGTTCTCTGAAGAGCTAGTATCCTGTAGGATCTATAAATCAGATTTTTTTTAAAAAAATTAACTGTTTAACCTTAGCATTACAATGAATGCTTAGAGAAATAAATGTTCCTGAAAGTTAGTAATAATGCTACACTTACTGGCTTTGAAAAAAATAAATAAATTAAAGATTAATCCACAGAAGGCCTCTTTTTAAATAGAAAATAAAATGGAGACCATCTAAATCTGGACTAGTTACTCTGACTGTGAAAAGTTATATATAAAGAAGCCCCTTCTGGCTACATCTGGGTTAGCTTCCGTGTATTCCTATAAATGGTCCCATTTGGATCTAGATAGTCCATTACATCTAAATATATTTTCATTATAGTATATGGTTTGTGAATTAAGGCCATAAGGACTAACAATAGATCAAGTACTGACTGCAAGAAAAATGATGACCCACATTTGGCTACTGCTCACTTTTGTTTTAACATTTAGGCTGAGATAAATATACATGATCTTTCCTTTTGTAGAAAGATGATAGTTTACTTTTTTTTAAAAAAAATCTGTGTTTCATAGTAGATCAAGATTACATGCTTCAATTTATGGATACAAACTTACTGGCTATTTCCCATTTAGCCAAGAAGAAGAGTCCAAATGCATTAATACCCCAAATAAGGTATAAATCTATGAGAGCATTTCCAATAGAGTTCTTGGAAATCTAACAATAGACTGCATTATTAACCAGGGTTAAGGGTTCTCTTCTTGATTCATTCATTTTTAGAAAAATGGTTTGACTCATCCATTATACTTTATTCCAGAATCTGCATTCTTGCCTAAAATTATCGTAAAATATAACAAGTTGATAATTGCTGATATGCACGATCAGCTGAAAATGGAGTGGTGGATAAAGCCTTAGCAAGCCGAAACAAAGGTACACTTTCCTTTGCTTTTTCTTCCATGATCCTGTAATATGATTTATCTTTTTTTCTCTCTCTCTCTCCCATGACCCTGAACATTTTCACTTGGTCAAAATTATCTGGGAACTGGAAACTTGTAAGATTTGACGAGCCATGTTTCTTATAACAAGACAGGGGAAACAGATGTCATGCAAATACTTAAAACTTGATATTTCCTCATGGTACTAAAACAAAAATTTCAGGAAATCAGCCACAAAATATTATATATAAAAATGAAGTAAATATGGCTTGTATATATAAATGAAACCTATACACAACCTTTAAAAATATGGTAGCAGTTGCACTCTTGACGACTAGCTTGAAGCAACTTCATGGCTGTAAGGATTAAACTGTATGGGCAACCTCAGGGGTTTGGGTGTCGTATACACCCACTGTCCACCTCAAGACTTGCCTGTTGTTGTTTCCTTAATATCAGTTGTGATCACACACAAAAAAAGATAGATGGGAAGTTTGTATCTGTACCCATTAGTTTATAAAATTTCCCACCAGATTTATAATAATTAAAATTTATGGGCCAAAATGTTTTCTAGCGTAGAGGATCTCTTTCATAACAAAAGCACTTTTTCATGTTTTTCTATAAGTTCATCTAGGTAGATTTCAAATGCCCTGCTAGGTACTGTGGAATTCCTGTACAGAATTTGTTGATCATTTGTGAAGCGAATGTTGGAGTCTGTAAATGTGTGATCTGCTCCAGTATGGCTCTTCTCAGTTCTTGTGTTCTCTATAACAGAAAGATTTTCAAAACAATGTTCTATGAAATAAAATATCCTTCAATGATACAAGAGAACCTTAATAAGAATGCTTTTGATCATTCTTCTTGAAGGCTTTGTGTGAAAGCTGGATGCAGTGTTTGGGCTCCACAAGAGCTCTTACACTCAAGGAACTCTCATCAGAATCCTTTACTCCTGAGACTCACAGAAAGAAAAATTGTCCTCACAAGTCATAAAACCTGATTGCCTGGAGGCACCACCACGTCTCACTCAGGCAAGTAGAAGCCCAGTCAATGAAGGCTAAGGCAAAGAGCAGAACAAATCCAATGAACTGTAGCTATACTAAAACATCTCACCAAAGTGCATGGCATTTCTTGAGTGAGAAAGTATTCCTTCCAGTAGAACTATGGCGGTAGGACAGGGGTTTCTGGATTTCCCCCCTCAGTGGGCAGCTATAATTTTTTTAAAAAAGGCAAGAGTCTTTTAAGAACCTCCTTGAATACTTTCTGAGAGTTAGAGTACATATGTTCACAAACAAGCTAATATCATTTTAGAAGCCCTGTTCTTTTGGAAGTCATGAATTCATAAAGTTGTGATAAGTTGGAAGTGGCTTGACAGACCATAGCACAAGAGGACATGTGAGAATAGCAAATAGCCTTCGGCTACCAGGAGAGGTCATGTAAGTTGCACTGCCTGGTGACTATGAACCTGTCAGTTCAGTACATTTTCAAATACAGTTGTAGTGCTATCTGGACCTTGGTCTAGGACTATGCATATTTCTTTCACCACCCCTTCATGTCCATTCTGTTTAGTTTTACTCTTCCAGGCTGAAACCAAAATTACAAATGTACAGCGAATACACATCTAATGACATATTTGCAAAATGTCAGCTATAACCAAAATGGTCTTTCTTGTGTGGGACAAAAGAGAAGAAAGAAGGCTAATTCAATGCTCGAGGTTACTCACCCTGTTCTTTGATCTGCTCTAATGAAGTACAGAGGCATTTCTTCAAACACATAGATGCATGTGTCATATCTATATTGGCAAATACAAAATACAGATATTTTAATAACCTATCACCCACATTCAGCTTCAAGGACAGGATCTAATTTGTGTTTTGTTTTTAAAAATACATATTTTATTTCTTTTTTCTTGCACAAAATCAGTATATGTGTCCAAACTCTGTCACAGATACTTCACAATGTGACATATATAAGTACTCTTTCGAATACTGAATATTAAAAAGACTAGAAGGTCAGCAGCAGGATGACTAAAACATGATTGGGTGACCTTTGAACAAAACACAATCATTTACATATTTATTCAGAAATAAGTCCTACTAAATTCAGTGGTGCTTGCTTCCAGGTAAGAGTGTATATGATTGCATACGGGAATATAAATTTTTATATATAAAATACTGTATATATAAATTTATATTCCCGGTGGTGGTGGGTTACACTGTGTATTTGAGTTATGATTCTATTTGTCATTTATGTTTTTGTTATATTTTGTTATTTTAAAATAAATAAAAAAATTATATGCTACATACCACTGTTTCATAGGAATATATTATATCTTTTTGTTTTTCAGGATTTAAGAAAAGATAAGAGGAAAAACACACAAACACACACAAGCCACAATACCTGTCTACAATCCAATGTTGCTAGATAATAATAACCTTTAGAACACCGCAAATGTGCTCAGATCTGCTACAGCTACCCTCTGTCATTATAGTTCCTGCTATCTTTATCCCAGTGACTTCAGTTGTGTTTAAAGGTGCAAGGTCAACCAAAAGTCAACCACAGACACAAAGCCCAAACAAGCCCTACTATATAAATCCAGAGAGACTGTTAATGGAACATTACAGACCTCATGGAAACAGCTCTGATGAAAAAAACTTTGAGGAAACACCATAAAACTGTGCCAAATGCTGAAAAAGCCCTTGCTAATATCTCTACCAGCTTGCCTTCGAATCAAGCTTTGGCATCCATTGTGTCAGATCTTCCCACCCTTTTGCCAGAAGTAGTAGGTTTAAATTCTACCACTAAATTAAACTCTGGGAAGAAGAGACCTGGGACTGTGATAGTGTCAAAACGATCAAGTAGTGGAGGCATGTCCCAGGATCAATGGGATCGGCCGGTCATTCCACCAAGAAGACCTGGCTTCAGGGTATGCTATATCTGTGGCAAGGAGTTTGGATCTCAGTCTCTTCCTATTCATGAGCCAAAATGCCTGGATAAGTGGCACATTGAAAATGACAAGTTACCTAGACACCTTAGAAGACCAGCACCTACTAAACCTCAGTCCTTTCCTGGAAAATCTTATGATCTGACAGCTCAAAATGCTGCAGCAGCTCAGAGTTACCAAGCTCAGCTCCTGCCATGTCAAAATTGTGGACGTACTTTCCTTCCAGACCGACTCCCTGCGCACCAAAGAAGTTGTAAACCAAAGACCAGTCGAGGTCCTTCAAACTCTAGTTCTACCAAATTGCTTAGATCCACAGGTTATAGGGCAGAATCTCCTGCATCAGACAAGGTAATGAGAAGGCAAAAGGCCCTGTTCTTTCTATAAACAAACAACAGAATGGCATTCTCTTCCCCTTGAGATTAATGATAAAAAGCTTCACCATTCACTTCAGTCACATTAAGAATTCATTTCAGAGAATATAGGTGGATGAGTAATCTTAAACAAACCTCAGATGCCCAAACTAGTTCTCATCTTCTGATATGTTATCAATGAAAGTATGATAGCACATCATTTGTGTAAGACAAACATCATAGTATTTCAATTTGTAATCACAATAAATACTTAATTAACATGAACCAGAGAATTAAAATAAACCATATTAGAGACTTTTGTTTCAAAATGGCTATAGCTAAGAGAGAAATACCTGGCTAGACAGCTTAATGAGTTGAGCACTCGGCTGCTGAGCCAGAGGTTGGGTGTTCAATTCCACACTGCGCCTTCTGGAAGAAGAGCCAGTTTGTGTAGCTTTGGCCAGGCTGCATGGTCCCAGACTGACCTCAAAAGAAGCATGCACATTTGTTTGCTTGTTTGTTTGTTTAATATTATTTAAAATATTTTTACCCCACCTTTCTCTTTAAAAGGACCCAAGGCAGCTATGTCCAGCAAACTATGAAAAGGGTTGCCATGAATCAGAACTCACTTAAGGGCACACAGTTATTATTAACCGAGGAATGAAGTTTCAGGCCAGTGATTCAAAATACAGGACAAACAGTTGGCACAGATTTTTCACTAAAACTCATATAGGATCCAGAATGAAACAAAGAACACTTCGGGTTCCATTCATGGATAATTCCTACTTGAGATGGGACCCATACAAAGTTCTTCATGTGTTCCGAACATCAGTTCGATGAATGTGTAGCAAAGCTGAGGAGGCGATGATTGGTTTCCTCTTTGCAGGGCATGTTTAGCTTGCCTTGTGTTGTATGGGAATTTAGGGAAGCATATTCCTCAGACACCCAATGTCAATTTTTAAAAGCCATAAATATCTGTTAAGCTTTAAATGCAAGTATCCTCCAAAATTTACCACCAAAATACGTGATGATAAGTCATTCACAGCTTCCTTTTCCTTACCAAGAACTCTCTGCATACTCTTTGGGTACAATCTTCACCTGCCTGAGGGTACAAAGCTACCTGATGGATCAATCCCCAGATAACTCAGTACAGTTCTGTTTCTTTTACCTACCAACCTAGCATGGTCCACACGGACATACAAAATACGTGCAAGTGCCCTGGGACATTATGGGCGATGTGTGCATGCTTTGTATATCCGCACTGGGTTTTCCCCAACTTTGAATTTCAGTGTATTCGGGATATAAGGAACTTCATGGGTATCCATTCATGATGGTGCAATGGCCTCCGAATGAGGGAAGGTACTGCATTTAGATTTTGTGTGTATGTATAAAAATCTAAAGAAATCAAATTGTACCCAATGTCGGATCAGCTCCTTGTGAAAAGGTTACTTGAAAAGATGCAAGAGAGTTCGTGTAAATTCTCAGATGTGAAAGTGGAGATGTTCTAATAAAAACAGATTATTTATTCAGGTTCTATGCCGAAGAATAGAAAACTGCTAATGTAATGCCAGTTTTTGAACAGGATTCAGGAAGATCCTAAGGTGTGTAAATCTGTTGTATGTAAATTAATGGGCAGTCTTATTTTTTTAAAAAAGGATCAAGCATATAAAAAGACCTATCTTGCTGAAGAAGAATCAGTATAGTTTCTGCAAAGAAGCCATATGGTATGCCAACAAGCATTTGGAAAGCAGTGCAAAATTACTATTGTATATTGTAATAATAATTACATTTCATCAAGTTCATTCCAACTTATGGCAACCTTTTCCAGGATTTTCTAGGTAGAGAATACTCAGAAGTCATTTACCATTCCCTTCTTCTGGAAGTGCTCTGAGATTGTACAGATTGCTCAGAGAACTTAAATACATAAAGTCTCATAAGTCTTTCATTAAGATCTTCATGTTATATAGTTTGAATACCATGCCATAGACATATCATTTATCATTGTAAAAGAACATGTTCCACACTCCATTTTCCCCCTAGTTTTTCTGGAAAAAACAAAACAAAAATGGCTTTGGGGAAAAAACGTGGAAAAATGTGGTTGGGTTGTTTTTTTTTTTCCAATTTTTCCTTTTTTTTCCCCCAGACCTTCCAATCTCTAAGCTTGCCTAAGGTTACACAAGCTGGTTATTCTCCTGAGATGCACAGTGAAGAATTGAACTCACAACTTCTGGCTGTACAGCCACTGAGCTATCCAGTCAGCTATAACCTTTAGCTGTTATATGTATTCATTTTTTTCTATATTTCAAGTATGTTATACTGTCTATCGCCATTTGATGTTTATTAGGCTTTTAAAGTTTGGAAAACTCAAACGAGTTTGAGGGCTTTCAGGAGGATATCTTGAACAGAAAAGCTAGGAGATACTTTAATCTATTTACATTTCTGGATTGTGTCAATAAGAATCTTCCTCAGCATTTTTTTCTAAGACTTGCATTTTTCTGTTGCCTTTCTTTGAGCCACCTAACTAGACCAACATTTTCCTTAGCATCAGCTTGATATTATACATTTAGATCATTTCAGACCTGTTTAACTGAGGAATCAGGAAACCTTATGCTAGAAAACTCAAGTGAAGAATTGTGTCCACCCTCAGAAAACTAAAGTGTCCTGAACCTTTTGGACAAAATAGTTGCAATATCAGTGAAATCTACGTCCATAGCTTAGAGGACTGATGATAAGGTACTTTGTTAACAAGTTGGATGTTTTTGTTTGAATCAGTTTTGACATGAAGGTCACTTGAGTTGGAAAGTTGGAAGAGCTGGGAAGAAGGTTTGGGTTTACTTTCTTCCACAAATGGATCTACAAGTAAAAAGAAAATGAAGATGTTGCTAAGGAAGGATGACTAAGCCCAAGCTGATCCTCACTGGGTGCACAAAAGTCCTGATTTATGTGTGGTCAAACACACAAAGAGAAATTGCACAGCATACTTTCATACCATGATGTTCTTGGGACCCCTGGTCTAGAGGAAGATCCAGAAGCATTCCTCTTTGAAAACAGAGTCCTCTCGTTTTAGCAGGGCCTAACTCCTGTAGCAGGACACTAGAATCTTCCCACTGTATTTTCCCACTATCCCCCGTTTTCTTCTAAATTTCCCTCACTAAAACAGTCAATAAATAATAGTTAAATATATATACCACGGGGAAGCCTTCTTCACTTGCAAGTAAGCGTGTGAGGGGCTCCTCTATACTGGGGCCACCACTTATAGATAGCAAAAGATTAAACCTATCCCAGCCAGCTTTGTTTCTTTAATCACTACCCCATAGGGGTGAAAAATGAAGAAGAATCTCCATATGTGCTAATGGACCCCTGTTTCTTTAGCCATTGTCTAGGCAATGGTCAATTGTAGAGCTGAGAAGGAGGTAGGTTTGAAGTTCTCATAATCACATGCAATGGGCCCTACCCAGATCTAGGACCCATGTTCTTCCTTGCAAGTAAAAGAAAAGAAACATTTTGTGTCCCAGCATGCTGTACATCTTGTTTAACATTCATTGTTTCCTGAGAACTAGAACAAGCCAGATTGTCTGTTATGGTTTAGTGGGCCAAAATAGTTATTTTGTAATTGAGTTGGTAACAGAATATACGGGCTCATTTGGATTACCTAAATTTGATTGTATCTAAAGTAAATGAGCTAAGCCTAACTTTGGCTGAGCAATTCAGTTTTGACATCACTCTTCCAAAATCCTGCTTTGGAACACACTGGGGTATGGGAAAAGCTGTAAGCACTCTCCCACTTGATATTGTTAAAATCTCATTCCATTGTGTAAAGAAAGAGGGTGCTATTATTCTAGAGGAAAGCATTTTGTTCAATTTCTTGTGTAAATTGCTATTAACAAGCACTGAATCTCTCTCCCCCCCCCCCCAACTGATGTGTTGGGCAGGTTATGGTGAAAAATTAATTCCATTGGCTATACCTGGATTACGTGTTGCTGCCATATGCTGCTTTTTCCTGTTTGCTAGCAAAAATAAAATATTTATTTTAATTTTTATTATTTAATTGTATTATTTCCTCTGCCACTATGCAAGCAAGGTCCAAACCTTGTTCTACAGGCTCATTAGAAGCTGAGCTGCTAGGTTCTTACAATTCTTCTTCAGCAGAGAGGAGAGATAAATTCCTTTTTGTTTTAAAACCTACAGTGCCTCCTGTTCTGAAATCCTTATTTGAATTTCATCTATATTTCATTCTAAAAATAAAATTACTTCATTACAAAGAACAGGTTTTGCAATGATCCTGTCCAATATGTCTAGAAAAATATATGTCTAATTTTAAGGGAATGCTTGGCAGTCAGGATCCTGGAAAAGATGAATATGCTGTATTAAATAAGAATAAGGGAACTGAATTAGGCTTTGTAAAGTCTGCTGAAATAAAATACCCAGTAGTCAAAGTAAAACCTATCACATTATGAGTGCAGTATGTTAGATACATTAAAGGAAGGATGTAGGATGAACATGATTTAATTAGAAAAACTCTGAATATGAGCGGAGAATACTTCTTTTTTTAATTTCAGTCACAGCATATCATGAAATAACTAGGCTCTTAAATTTAGTTAAGTAAAGGCAATTTAATAATGCCTAAATGAAAAGAGGGATGAACTGCATTATCAGATAACTGTAACCAATTTGGTTGGTTTACTTGGTGACTGGTAGGGCATTTGATGTGGCATTCCTAAATTGTTAAAAAAAAAAAAATAGAAATCAAAAACATGCCTCATCAAAATCTAGAGCATGCCCTGTTAAAAATCAAGTTGGAAAATTGTTTGAATGTGCATCTTGTGTAGTCCCAACACAAATAATTTAGAATCATAATCTTTCCCAACCTGGCCTTTCCTCTAAAGGGTATTGAGGAAGAAAAATGGAAAGTTTTCTACCACAGTATACAGATAGTTCATATAAATATCAACTTTATCAATTATTTTAATCTCAAAAATCCAAAAGACAGAATCACAGGGACTAGAACTGGGGAGATAAATGGCTCAAGAGTTGTGTGAGAAAAATAGGAGAACAATTGGAAACTAGAGATGGGCATGAACCGCTCGTTCAGTAGTTCGTGCTGGTTCATTTACCAGCTGAACAGGTGTTTGGTGCTTCCCAGCCCTGCCTCCTCCAGTAGGTGCCCACTCAGAGGCAGTGCCCCAGCTTCCTTGCCCTGCCTCCTCCAGGTGCTGCCTCTCAGTGGGTGCCCACCAGAAGAGGCAGGTCTGGGAAGTGCCAAACACTTGTTTGGCCGATTAATTAACCTGACATAAACCAACAAACCGGCGGTTTGTGCCCATCTCTAATGGAAACCCATGTTTACCATATAAACCTGTGATCATGTGTCTGTTATAACTGGAAATAATGACCCGAACACAAAGGGTAGTCCTAATTAGAGTAGACCCATTGATCCAATGCCATTTAGATAAAAGTAGACTCTCAATTCAGCATTATTTTCTATTTGGGACTACTAAATGGATTAGGGCCAGTATCTTCTAAAAATATTCACCTGTATATGTGGGATGGGAAGACAGCTAGGAAAAGTTATGGATTCTGCATGATAAGAGATTATACATATCCATACTTACCTTGAATTATTAAAAGCAGGTTGAGTTCTGAGTTTTACAGGGATTTGTTGCTGAGAAGCCCTCAGTAGGCCTTCCTCATCCTCAATGTTGAGGTTATGATGAGGCCTATTCAAGCATTATGCCTCAAACTGTAGACGTGGTTAAAACACCATCCCTTCATATTTCCCCACCCAGAGGGCTCTCAGATCTTTTTATGAGAAACAGAGAGGTCTGAAGTGGACCTGATAAGGAGCTCTGATCAATCACACAAACACACATCAGATATATTCATTTATTGAAAGACAATAGCCCAACAATTACAAACGTCTGTAGTTATCCAACATGCATTCCTTCCGAGCCAACTTTACTCTGAAGCTTTCCTGAAACATCCAAAGTAGATTTCAGGAACCAATCTATGCAAAAGGAATCTTTGTGAATGTTTTCAACATTAACCAGATCCCAAAATAAACATGGTAACTAACTCTCTTTGGGGATTAGGAGCAACTAGCCCAAATATACATTCAAAACAAAGCATCTTTGAAATTGCTTCTAAACCCTCACTTTGTCCACAGGATATCTTACTATAACAGCATCTGCCATAGAATTTAAGTCAGTTATTTAGTTATCCACTGGATTTATATCCCATTTTCCTTTCAGTTAGTTCAAAGTGGTGGGCATGGCTCTCCTTCTCACTTTATTCCCGCACCTGCAACCCTATGAGATGGGTCAGGTATTGTCCAAAGATCACCCAGAGAATTTCATAAATCAACAAGGGACTAGAATCTGGATCCGCCAAGTCTCAGTCCAAAACTCATCAGACTCTAACTACCACACTGACTGTTGACTTTATGAAACCAAAAATCAATAATTTTATGGCATTTTGTTGTTCCCAGCCTGCAGTAATAAGGAAACCTGCAACGGTTATCTGTTACATTTGTGGTCGTGAGTATGGAACTCATTCAATAAGCATCCATGAACCACAATGTCTTAAAAAATGGCATATTGAGAATGATCAACTGCCAAAACATCTACGAAGACCTGTACCTGTGAAGCCAGCAGTTAGCTCCATAGGAGGTAAGTATCTGGACATTGCCTATTGTCTATCTGTACAGTGTTGATCACTAGATTGATCTCAATTAATCAATGTATAGATGGACTGTCTATGCTGCTTGTGGAGATAGCATAAAGATCCATTATCATGTTGTATACCATTTTTACTTCACCTAATTAAAATAATGCCATTTAGCTTATTTGACAACTTCTCTGTAGTCTTATTTGGAAACATGAATGGGATTTTGTATTTCTGAAGATAGTCTCATATTGGTCAGATATGCACAATTTGAACAGAAAATAAATGACAATTAGACTCACAAGATTCACAAGGATGGCAATGACAAGAGGAGGTTGGGCGTATTACTGCTGGAAATCTTTTGTACTGAAGTTGTCCCACTGCATGAATGGCAGAGTTTGGCAGTAACAGACGACATGTAAAAACATTACCTCTGAAACATTACTTTTGGGGGCAATAACTTGTATATTGGGGTCATTTTGAATTGTGGGATCATTTGGGGGTTATGGTCATTTTCAATTTTTTTTAGTATATGTTTTTTTTTTAAAAAAAAAGTTGAAAGCAGCACATCTGCCATGTGTTACTCCTTAAATACTAAGGAGTCATTCCTTGAATAGGAAGAAAAACATAATATCAATGAGTTTTTAAAATTAAGGCATAGCAAAATCTTTTTTTCCAAATGTCATATCAAAATCTGATTAATGGAACCTATAGGTAACTGGCTGGCTTTGACATGCTTAGAGCAAGAAAACAGAAAGTTTGTTACCAGATTCCATTGTAGTTGAGCGGACCTCTGCTCTCATCCTGTCTTTCTACAAAGAATTCAACTGTCCATTATGCCATAGCCACATGTAACATTAGCCCAACAGTTTCTTCTCTGCTTCAAAGAACTCCCCCATGTGACTTTTTATGGCAGTGGGGAGGTTGGGGGGGTCACTCCTGCCACCGGTGTCCTCCTCTGCCAGTGCTTCACTGCCCCAGCAATCTTCTGGTACCTTGCAGACAGGGGTCTAGAACTCTGACCTATAAGTGAAAAGGAAAGCAACAGGGAGAGACTTTCAGAGGAAAAGTGGTTGGTGAGGGAAAGGTTAAGCGTCCACATCTCCCTTCCAATTTTCCACCGCAAATTACCCTTCCCAATGGTATTTTGCAATGGAGAAAGATCTGGTTGCCTCTGAATATTCAAAGTATATAGCATACACATTCATTTCCTGCGAATGAGAATATTTACATCAGCCAAAAAAAAAAGAAGCATAGTTGTCTACTCGTCTAGTGAAAACGAATATTAGGAACAGACAGATTAAGAGGTCTAAGGCTTATTCTCCTACAACACATTGGATATGAATCATGTTACAAACGAATGGACTCTTATGGAAAGATCTATGTGTTGCCTGCTATATCAACAATGGACTTTTTCCCTTCTTTTTTCAAAGCGTTGGTTTAAAACAGACTTGCACTCAATATCTGCACATAAAATCTAGGTAATGTGTCAAAAGTTAGTGCCTTAAAAATACCATACGTTCTGGCAAAGGCCTTGGTGTTTTGAATAAAGCTGCAGGTCTCGCTTGCCATGCACTGCCAAGCAGGATGATGACGGGTAGGTGCTGCTGGTAGGAGCTTATTCACTTGTTAAACAACCTCAGCTAAACGTAACTCTGTGGAAGGCAAGAGGATTTAAAGCCCATTTTAAGTCAAAAAAGAGAACAAGGGGTAGGATGCAAATTATACTATTTAAAATGCACTCCAGCTGCCTCAGCCTCCAGGCTTAATTACAGGCAGCTCCATTTGAAATAGCTGGGAAGAATAAGAAAATGGACTTAAATTGAGTCTTCCTGACTTTGCCCATTGGGTCTTTGAATTAACCTTGCTCTAAAGCACACCAAACCTATTTAAAGGGGGGGGGGGGGGGGAACACCACACACACACCTAAATTGGAATGAAATTGGAACCTGTACCCAAGAACAGCGGAGGGGTGTGTGGGGAGGAACAGAGCAAAGAAAGGAACAGGGTGTGCTCTTTGTCTCTTTGCTTGGATGCTATTGACTCATTTCGCAGGATTTGTGTGAAGGCCAAGTGGCGAAACAGGCTGATTTTGAAGTTTAGGCAAATATGTTAATAATTAGTTAAGAATGTGTAACATAGCACATGCTGAAATGTTTTCTCCATACATACAAGATGATTCAGTTTGTAGTTAACTTTATTTGACCCCTGAGACAATAAGCAGAGTTTTGGTGGGGGTTTTCTTCCCTCCAAAGGGCTATGATTTAGTTAGAAGTGAAAGGCTCAGTCAACAGGTATTTCCTGAAAATATTTTCCGTAAAAGCCGAACATGGCTCTCCAGAATGAAAACTGATCTTCTCCCTTTTTAATTTTCCAGCAAAAGGTTACTATGATCTTGATGCTTTAAATGAGTCTGCCTGGCAAAGTGCCCAGAACCAGTTAGTTCCATGTGATATTTGTGGTCGTACCTTCCTGCCAGACAGACTGATCATCCACCAGCGGTCATGTAAACCGAAGACACCTAAGGAAAATGCTCCTTCATTCAGTGGAAAGATTTAAAGGACAAAACCTCTCTCTGACTTATAGAAGTTCCAGCACTGAAGAATCATGGCACTATATAGAATCACGTTTCAAACATGTCCCATGTGAAGTTAGCAAGATATTGATTGTATAGGTGAAACATTGAACATGTAGCTTCTAACAGTGTTTTGTGGTGATGGTATTATAAGGGGCCGTAAGTAGCTCGAATCTTTTCTGGATCCTCTGGAATAGACTATGGCTTCCGGGCTGTGTAATATATACCATTTTTCCACTTTAGCTTTTTTTTTTTTTTTTTTTTTTTTTTTGTGAAGAAATGATTATGACTTTTCATACCCAGGATTAGTAAATCATGTGCAAGAATACTTATTTTTACATATTTAAATTTCTTTTAAAAGACTTTTGTCTGCAGCTGGATAAGAACAATAAAGGCTTCAGCAGCCTTCTTTAGAAGTGAGACTTTTGTGTGTTTGGAAGACTTAATCTCCTATCTTGTTTCTTAAATACCAGCTCTTAGACCTGGGGTCATGGTCTAATAGTAAGACCCGATAAAGGAATCAACTTTCCAGAGATTGGCAATTTACTTTTTCAAAGTTAAGTTACTTTTCAAAAGGAGCTTTAGAGTAATTGGATACAGTTACCATTCTGAGGCCCAAAGAAGTTGTTGCTTTTAAAGACAGCCTCTTAATGCTATAAGGCCTCTAGCCTCTGAAACAAAATATTCTTCTCCTGCCAATCTCATAGTCACTTTAGCATCCATTGCAAGACATAAGGCAGCAGCATGAAGCCTAGCAGAAGCCAGCAACTACCACTAATGTGGTAGTCCTCCCCCAACATTCAATAAAACCACAGCCTGTAACTGCAAAAGTAACTAAAATTTGCAGTTACACTGCAATGGGAATAAAGGTATCCCTTGTGAAGTTAGAATTGTAACATAATGTAATTATATTACCAACATAAGAAAAAGAAATTACTTAAAAGTAACTAGTTAGTTGTAACAAGGTACTTCTAAGCTCTGCAACTTCTCTTCCAAATCCTGTTGCAAGACTTAACATTTCAACTTTAGGTACTAGTTTTACCCTTTGATCTAATCACCAGTCTCATTTTAATGATACATAGGAAATCTACACCTGTCACTTTTCCCACAAACAGTCACATCTTCTCATACTTACCCAATTTTTCACAACTCCCTTTATTTCCCCTTGATGGGTTGATCTCAGGAACATCTAAATCACACACTTTGTGTCTTCTCCAATCCATGGGATCATCCAAATCCTAGCCTGTTCTTGGCCACCTCCCTATTACAATACTTCACATTTTAGTTACAGTTGCCAGAATCTTACTGGTATTCATATGATGTTTGCATATTTTGTTCTGGTTGATTTATGATGTGTAAATGGTGCTTCCAAGTCCCATCCTTGATGGAGACCATGGTCAAAGGCATCAAAACCCACTGAGAGGTCCAGCAGAACCAATAGAGAAATACTCCTCTTGTCCAGTTCACCAAGGCAACTACAGTTGTCTCCATTTCATGACCAGGCCCAAAGATGGATTAAAATGGATCGAGATAATCCATCTCTTTCAGGAACCCCCAGAGCTGAGAAGTCACGACACACTCCAACACTCTACCCAAAAATGGAACACAGAAGATGGTTTGATCATTGTCCAGCGTAGTAGGATTCAAAGAGAGGCTTTTCAACAGCAGTCTCACTGTTGCCTACTTTTGGCATGCTGGAACCCTACTTTACTGTATGGAGGCACTCAACACACCTTTTGCCCATTTGTCCAACCCCCACTGTCTGCTTTCATGAGCCAGGAAGGCCAAGATCCCTCACACATATGGTGGCCTTCACCTGTACAAAGATCTTGTTAATATCTATGGGCTGCAAATAATGAATAGCATCCATGAACACATGACAGGAAGGGGCTAAACTTACATCCACAGAGGCTCTATCAGCTAGAGTATTGAAGTCAGAGTGGATCTGAGCAACTTTGTCTGCAAAGTGCTGTACAAATTCATCACAGTGAGCTGTCAAATGGTCAGCATCCTGTTCTTGTTCTGGAGGGGATACTTAGGAGTGATGATGTCTCCAGTCCTGGCTGTTTCCCCATTCCAAACATCAACCAGGACTTCAGCAGGATCACATGCTGAAGCAACAGAAAACTCCCCAAGAGACCTCAGGAAACCATATAGATCCATCAGCCTCCAAAGATGGAAGATTATAATTGGACCTCCACCCCTGTGAGGGATTTGAGTTCCATTGAGTCTAAACCCCATCAAGTACTGATCTGTCCAACACAGTAGAACCGTCAAAAGTTCCTTCACACCCAAATCGACCTCATTCTGCCCAGCACAGGGTGTGCCTTACTAAATGATTGGGGCCAGATACCTCTTGGGACAGACCCATGGTTGCCCTGTAGGATAAGAAGTCCTGAGCTGTTCACAAGAAGGTGGCCTCAGCATGGCTTGTGAGGTTCCTTGGAACAAGAAGTCAGCATCCCCCCCTGAGACCAACCCAGTCAGCTCAGGAAGGAGACTGTTGATCAACAAGTTGGACAGTACGCCAACAGAATCTCTGTTCTGCCCCAGGTACCCACTTCCATGGATGCACAGTTAAATCCAGAAGACTGTGTGACGGGACACCTAGTGAAGAGAATGGCATCATAACAGACCACTGCAACTCCACCTTCCCCACCCTTAGGTCTAGTTAATGCAGACCTCATGAGTCAGCATGCTCATCCAGGATGGTTGGTGTTTTTCCTTTCACTGATCTGGCATTCAGGAGCCATACTTTCAACCAGGAAGACTGTCACCAAGACAATCCAGGCTGCCTTAGTTTGGAAACAATTTGGGTGTAACCAAAACCATGTTTCTTCCTCCTCCCTCATGATACCATACCTGTCTTCCTACACTGTATCTCCCTGTCCCATCTATAATTTTAATGGCTGATGGCTGATCCGTTCTCCCACCACCCCTCCCATTTTTGACAATGCATCCGTCCCAACAACAACAAATCAGACAGGCAAATGAGCCACAAGCGATACTTTTTATTCCCTCTCCCCCAAGCAGGAAGCCAGGCCCTCACCATCACATTTCCCCACAGTGGCTTTCCAAAGGAATACTTGCACCTGGTGTCACCCTTTTCAGTGGCAAGCCCACCAGTGGCAGTCCCAACCCTACCTTATACCCCCCAACACCAAACAATGCTGCATGCTGGGGAAAAGAGTGAACTGGGACTTCCTGGCTGGCAAAAGCTGAGTCACACCTCCTAGTTTTGAGACTCCAGGAAGCAGCAGCAAAGCTAGCTGGTAAGTTTTGCCTGGCAGATGTTCCTCTGGAGCAGCTTCTTAGCAGGATATGCTAGCTTTAGTGAAAATATACATTCACAGCTCTCATATTCTGAAAAATAATGTTGCCTTAAATTCACTCAGGGCTGTACACTGGCCACATTACAACATTTAAGAAAGAAATATGACTTCTAGCAGTACATTCCTTATGTCTGGAATCTTGTTGTGCTGAAGTTCCAGGGTAGCAGAGGTGGTTTCTTAGATTTCAGTTTTAAGAAACTAATATCCAGTCTATAGTTGTAGAGAAAGGCTATAGACTGTAGTATATGATGTTCTGTCTAGTAATTGAAGAAAAGTGAATATTTTAAGCTCTAATATGTTTTCCAAGTCTTCTTAATTTTCTGCATGCCCACCTCCAACCTCCATACATTTCCTCTTAATACACTGCCCATTGCCTCTAGACCTCTGTGCTTGATAAATGCACACCCCAATGTTTAAAGCTAACAATTAATAACAGACACACATTTGCTAGTTCATTAGTCTTACAATACAAAACTCAGGTCTTTAGAATTCCTTTCTAATCACACAGTTCTTAATTTGTTTTTTGTTTCTTTTTTGTTTTGTTTTGTTTTAAAAAAGAACTTTTGCCAGCAAAAGTCTTGAATTGGCAAGATAGGTTTTTTTGTTTTGTTTTGTTTTTTGGAGCTCAGCAGTGGAATATTTTGAGGGTGAGAACACAGACCCTTGGCAAGAGGAATGTGCTGTGTCCATCGGAGAACAACCTTGAAGAAGGGCCAATGAAAAGCATAGTGTCTCATCCAATGGTAGCCAGGGAAAAGGAGAGTGATGAATTGACCTTGTTCTATTGTTCCTCCACCACCACCGCATCACCACGAATCTGCTTGGGACATATTTAGGGCATGCTGGAAAAGATTTGGAAAGTGTAGGGACAAGGGGAGGTAGGAGAGAAGTGTGAAACGTTTGCTGCCACAATTCCGGATGTTGCTCATCTCCACCATTAAGGAAACTGTTATCATTTATGTTTAGGAATATAATGACTGCTTTCTCCTCAGAGCACTTCAAATCCATCGAACATTAATAAAAGGGTTAAAAGTATGAATAAACCTGGTATGGTTTAACAGACTGGCAAAAACTAGAAAATACTTGCAGAAAGTGTTTTATTAAGTGGCTGCCGAAGTTATTCGGAAATCTGTGCTGAAACCCAATCTACAGTGTTGAACAATGTTGTGAACTGTGGGAAGGAACTGAATCTTGTCTGAGTTTTCACCTGGAAGTCACAAAGCTGGCTGTGTGTATTTTATGACAAATGTGACTGTTGTGAGAAGATTGTCACCAGCAACTCGGCTTCCAGATGAAGTGTGCTGGAGGTCTCTTTGTAATATACTGTACAAAGAGATTCAACTTGTTTCTCCTTGCCAAGCTATCTTCTTTCACAATTCGCCTTGTAACAAAAACAAAAAAATCATATCACAGGTTATGAAGTGAAATCATAATCTCTGGACCCAGAGGGAAGTTCATTCAAATTCCATTTCGTGTCCATGTTTTTTGAGGAAAACCCTTTTCAGATCAATCAATGACACTTCAATCAGCCCTTTAATCTGAACAAAGAGGAAACATGTTCAATTTATTAAGTCAACAGGTCAATTCCTGGCCTGAAGTTCTGCACCACATAAACCTAAACAGAATACTTTGATCACTAGGACTGTAGAAACCTCAAGCAGCAAAATAGCTCTTCTAAGATACAGAGCAGCTTTGAACAAGACTAAAAATGAAACAAGAAGTACAAGACTCTTTATGCTTCGCGCTCCCATGCAGAAGAAAACTTCCAGATCTTACTTAAAAGGAAGTAGAACTCACATTCAATGGCTTGTGTTCAATAATATTGGTGATACAAGCTTCTTCTTAATGCTAAACTATTCAGCAACTTATTATAACAGTTACCTTGGGCATTAGAAGTCCCAGGAAATACCATTCAGCCTGGGGAGTTGGGGGGTTCTAAATGTTGTAATCAAAAATATAACTTTTTACAAGCTCTGCACTGATTGCCAAAGTTCAGAATATTGCAAGCAATGATATAATAATTTGGCTAGTTTTAGCAGTAATTGTTATGATGACAAGGGATAATTTTTATGATGTCACAGTAGGGTATACACTGATACAAGAGTTCTTCTTTTCACAGTTGATTTGCTTTTCAAAGGCATACGCTCAGATCTGACTATGCAGGCCAATTAATCTTCCCCCACTTCACTTGTCTGCCTTTAGCTTCATTTCCAGAGGAGTAAAATGACAGAACAAAGCCAAGGTCTCAATGATCATCACTTTTCCCCCACCCTTCATCACACTTTGTGTTTGCCAGAACCACAGAACTGATCTAAATTCCATTTCACTTCATTTTATAGTCAGATAATGGAAAACGCTTGGAAAACTCTTCTGCATTTTCAAAGAACACATTGTTTAAAACCCATCTAGTTTCCCACACTGTAGATCCATGCAACCAATGATAGCAGTTAAACACGCAGGGCAAGATCCAAAAGTCTTCAGTTGAAAGCTTTGTACCAGAGCTCATCATAGCACCAGTACTACCACCATTTGAAAAGCTTGTCCTTTACTCTTTTGAGTCCACAACCTGAGGGCTTAGTAAAGCAAACTTGGTAGTCATCAAGGACAACGTCTAAAGTACTGACATCAAACAATTGGTACAGAAGAAACTTCTTCAGTCCATCCAGCTGCTAGGCAATGTGGGGCTCTTGTTTGCATCCATGACTCTCTGCAAACACCCAGGAGGGTTAATTAGTTCTAGACTTAAAGAACTAATGTAACTTAAGTTAAACTTTACTTCTTCAGTTAACTTTAAAGCCCCAAAGTCCCAACGGTTGGCTGCTTTAGAAACTCCAAGAACAAACTGGCCCTTAGATTACTCCGTCTTCTTTAGGAGTTATTCAACAACATTGCTGTTCTAACATGGTCATCTCTTCAGGGGGAAGCAGTTTGGCTTGCCTGTTCTCAGGGCGCTGGCTAAATCTCAAAAGAATAGCTAATCTCCACCCATTCCAGGCCTCAATGGGTCAGTACAAGTGTTTTGCTTGTGCCTGCACAGTATTTGCATACCAAAAAAAAAGAGAGTGAGGGCTGGGGACTGGGTGGGGCATGCACTTGGGACCCTCATGGCATTTGGAACATGGTAGAGGATGGAATGCTTTGTGCCCATTTCCACAAGCAGCTAGCCCAGAAACTGTTCTCTCCTCCCAACCCATCCTTGTAACATCACAAGAGCCTGCACCTCAGTCTAATGTTTTGGCCCTGAAATCACAGGGAATGGCATACAGCTGATCTGAGGCATACTAGGACGTGGTACCTAGTGGTGGGTCTTTGGGCAGCTTATAATAGGTCAGAACAGTCAAACAACAGCAGCAACTGAAAAGCTTCTCTCTCACATGCCTCCCCAGGTTTGATTCCTAAAAAGCAAAGAGAGAAAACCAGGAGGACATTTCTGTGTGACAGGACCTGTGTGGTTATTCTTTATACAGATTTTTGACCTGTGCATGCTGGTCAGAGGAACTCATTCCTTGATCTTAATTTACCTACCAGAACCAATGTTTTGCATCTTGATATGGTAAGTAGATCTCAGGTCTTCAATAATAATAATTTTAAAAAACCCAAGGTAGATTCTAAAAGTTTTATCACCTCTGCTCTATATTACTGAGTATTAGCAACACAGAAATGATGTTTTTGGTGAGCAATGAAAATTATTACCTCATTGGATTGGTAAATTAAAGCAACACTAAGAGCACATTCAAAGCAGTATGACAAGTATTACATTCAAGGCAAATGTGCATTATCTTCTCTTATAACAGTATTCTTCTAGGCACACAAATCTTTCAGTGTTATGTTAGACATCGAAACAGAGCGGTTTTATCTCCCAGTCATCCAGCTGTAAAGCAAGGCAGCTAAATGGCTAAATATGGATTGAAGCAAGCTCATGTCAATAAAAGTTTTTTGTTCTTCAGGTTGCGCTGCTTCTGCACACAAAATCAGCATCTCATCTCGTGAGCCCCTAAGCCATAATGAACTTGCCTCACCGATTTCAAAAGCTGAATGTAGGTATGACCAAGTTTAGGCTTAACGCATGACTTCTGCAATTCCCCCCCCCCCCCCAAAATGTAACTCAGATGCTGTTCCTGAAAGTCCTACTTTTTAATGACAACAATGAAAATGCAGCAGGTTAGAATGCGAAGGAAATGGGCTTATTTCAGGGTGTTTCCTGCTTAAAGACCTGCCAGAACTACAGACCAAAAGGAATTGTGCAAAGACATTTCACTATGTTTTCCTTGTGAAAAAAAAATGCAGCTGCAAAGGATTGAACATGCTATAAATTCGGTGTGGGTGCATTATGAAGGGTGCTTTTAAATAAAGTAATTTATTTGAAAATATGCCTGGAGGACACAATCATATTGCAACTGAAGTAAATCAACGTTTTTCAACCAGAATGTAATTCATGGGATAATAAATCAGATCATAGTCTGCTGCTACCCCCAAATTCCATTCACTGAGGAAAATTGCACAAGGAATTCATGATCCAGCTTTCTGTCTCTCTTTATATAATATCAAGCACAAATGCCTAATGCAGCAAAGCAAGGAATGGATTTACACACAATAAGATATGTAACCCAGAGGCCATTTTTTTTAAAGAGGCAGAGGTCTTTCAAAATAGATCAAATCCATCTTAAATGTTATTGCATTTTTCCTGCATGCCTGGTTTCTTAACAGAGAAAAAATTGGACAGCATATGGCAAAAGCTTATCATGTAGAAAATGTGAATGCCGTATAATTGCTTTTACTCACTGAAGTGGAAAATAACACTAATGTACATGTGTAAACAGCGTGTGTCATGGGCTGTACGTTGTAATCCTTCTGCCTTACATGACTTTTATCTTCTGGGCAACTGCATGTAACTCTGCCATTTTATGGAGACCTGTGTATATATCTGCAGATGATTTGCATTACAACTTCTATTTCAATTCTTGAAAATATTTCTTTCAAATAAAGGCAAAAAATGTATAACACTGTTTGGAAAGTTCCCTTTAAAGAAGTAACCATTCCAAGCTGCCCTGCTAAAGTAAGCATGTAGTAAATACTATTGTTGGTGTTGCCACTGTCGTTATCATTTAAACCTAGTCCTTCTTCATAGGAGCACGGGGCTGCCAACTGTGGGATGGCAGGTACGCAATTGCAGTTTGTTAAAAGTGACTCTTTACTTTTTCGTTATTTAAAAACAATCCAAGTGGTCGTCTTCAGTTACTTTTAAAAGCAATTAGAATGCTAGTCCGTGATACTGAACAAGCCTCCTAGTCCATCAATAGTAAACATTAGGAACTGAGCACCTAAAAATAATCAATCCATTTCATGACTGTTCTCAATTTAGTAATTAAATAATTGGTTTTTGAATGAACCATGGGATCTACAGAGTATGGCATGTGATTTGTCACCATTGTCACCCAGTGGAACAGTTATTATTGGCCCTTCTTGCCACTTCATTTTTCCCCCCAGGTGGGCACTTCTTCAAGAAGGACTGCAACTATCATAAGATAAGTACTAGCTGGGAAAGTTGGCTACAACATGTCTGAAAACAGTCAGGATTCAGAAGGTTCTCTGTCCAAAAGACATGGGTCTCATCTCCCCAACACCTCTTTGTTTTAATGTGATAACATATTTAATCGTATTTTGACTTTTTTTTTAAAGCTGTAACTGTTTTTAATCGAATAAGATGGCTTCTATAATTTCCTGCTAAGGAAAACATTTGAAAGTGATCTAAGGATCAGTGGATTTTATAGAGCTCATCTTGCTGGAAGTGTTTGGGCACCTCTTCGTCTTCGGGTCGGGGACTATGTGCAGGTGTGCCCTCTGGAAAGAGCACCACTGTGACTAATATTTAATGAATGAATGTTACTCGGAAGGTGTTAGATGTATTTTTGCCTATCTGGGTAAAAAATACTGAATTCAATGTTAATATCTTAAAATGAACACAATTGGCCAAAATCCCAGTGTCATGTTATGCTAGCATAATGCAAATAGTATAACTGTTAGCAGGAAATTTCTACAAGTCACCAAGTCAGTATAGCCATTATTTGTTGTGTACTGAACTGCATGAGTTGGCACATGACAGCTACTGGCTATGCTGACTTCATGGCTTGTGGCATTTACCTCCAAATATTAAGTTGTTTATGTTTATTCACAGTCACAACTAATAGGATTTTCGCCATTATTTCCATCTTCTACTACAAGATGGGATACAACTCATATGGGATAGACAAAGGTCACAATTTTAGAACTGACAAGCCTTGGTGCAGCATCACATAGCACATCCAGACATTATCTGCCAACCAATGGACCCCCCCCCCCCCTCTAGCTTGCATGCTGGGAAGAACTCAGAGTGGCAATGAATGGGACCCACATGGGTGAATGCTACTACATTGATCCCATCACCTGAGAATTAGGCCAGGACAGTCACATGTTCCTTAAGCCTCAAATCCAAGATCGCTTAAAGATCTTGATATCCAGCTTCCCAAAGCTGCTTGTTGAGGCAAATTAAGTCCAAGCGCAGTGCATGATGCTGTGACCTTAAATCTACACAGACTTAAGGCAAGCTGCAAAGAAGTGATTGCTATTTAAACTGTTGGCTGCTGAAGACCTGCCAAAGACCCAAATAGAGGCTGGTGGAAGACCAAGCTTAGCAGCTGATGTGGTTGCTCCTCTCCTGAAAAAAAGAGAGAATATCCTTGGTGGGGGAAGCTCACAGCCAAGAAAAATGTGGGCATGATCCCAGTGAACTGAAACCTCATGGTGATGGTGGAGAATAGTTTGCAAGAACATGGAAAAGATCAAAGTGGGGGTCTTGGAAATCAGGAAATTCTTTATGGCCCAGATGACACAGGAATGGGAGTCTGCAGCAAAACCCATGTTCCGCATCCCCTCTGGTCTGCCTTGGAACTGCAAATTGTCAGCAAAAAATTCTTAACCATGGAACTTAACATGCTCCATCCTACCCTCTGAAACCAATCCCACCTGGAGCCAGGAGCTGGGGAAAGCCATTGGAAAGCTGATTACTGTACTGACTGTCACTGGTCTGGAGATATCCACCTGTGGAGGGGCAACCCAATGTCAGTGCTTTATAGCCCTCAATGCTATGAAAGAATCCCAAGGGTCAGGAAAGCCAAGCACCTTTTAAAAGAATGAGATGACTGCTACGTGGATATTCACCATCCTAAGGTCCAGGCTACATTTCTTTAGGGCTGCCAGCCATTAGAGAACTTTGTCATCCATTGATGGCCAGGTGCTATCCCTTACTTAAATGAGAAGTGTGGGAACACTATGGCTATCCTGGAATAAGAATGGAGAAAGAGTAATGCTGCCTGGTACCCACAGGTCTTCCCACAACAGATGTGGGCTACTCTTCACATTTGAGGCCAAGGTATGGAAACTCTCCTTCTGAAACCAAGACAGGGCAACCACAACAAAGTTATCGACATCTAGAATATTTCTGGCAGATACAGTAATGCTAGAGGACAAACAAGCCCCAATTGGCTTAGCTTACTAAACCTGACATAAATATTATTACTGAAAATTTATCACACAATTAGGATCCAGTGTATATGTTACTATGGAAGGATGATTGCTGTATGAGCTTTGCATGGATAGGTCAAACAGTTAGGATTGTGGAGAGGCCCCACACAGATATTGTAGTGGAATCAGGTATGGGATCAGTCAGAGTGTCTCCTAAATGATACACGGTGGACAGGCCTCAATCTGTATCTCCCTGTTCATGTAGAGAGTGAAGTGAGCAGCTTCCATGCACTCCTACACGTAATCAAACCAGAGATACAAAATGTAAGCTAACAAATTGTCCCCCAAGTATGTTTTCACTGGCTGCCATTTAAAGCGATAAAATGAATTCATCCAAAATATCAAGACTGTGTATACTCCGAACACGAGAAGACTCCAGCTCAACATAACTCCATAAATCCTGTTGATTCAGAGCGATGTCTGCCATTGTATTATGTCTGAGGTGACAATCCTAAACATGCTTTCTAAGTCATTAAATAAGAAGCAAGGCAGAAGGGGAACTGGCATGCTTTTCATTCAGCCCTGTCCGACATTCTTTGTGACCTTTTTGTGGGGGTAGAACTCTGCTAATAATACTGTAGTACACATGTGTGACCCAAGCAAAATCATTTACATCTTGAAGGGAAGCAGTGATGGATTAGCTGAGAGAAGAAATGTTCAACATGAAATGTTGAGACAAGAAATTCTCAGCTGTGATGGCTGACATATGTTTTAAATGCTTGCAAAAGATTAGCTCTGTAAATTAACACCAATGGCTGATGTGCCTATTTCTGACACATTCTTGCCCAACTTGAAAAAGAAAAAAAAGCTCTCAGGCCAGCTTGTTTGTACAAGTGACATTCCGGACAGCAAGAATAAACCCAGCTCTGTATTTGGAAAGGAACCAAAGTGTCCTGTTCATTAATCAACAAAGCCCAGCAGGTGGCAATAGAGGCACTTCTGGTTACCCAAATTCTGAAACTCATGCCATGTGTATGTCTCTCTCTCTCTGTGTGGGTGCGCAAGCATGGGTACATGTGCATGTGTATATATAGATAAGTCTGTTTCTAGACATTTATGGCCCGAACCAGTGTGAAAAACCTGGTTCCTACTAGGTGATTTTGCTCTCTGAAATAATGCACACAGCAGTGGTGATATACATGAATTCTTTCCATAATTTGATGTATATGATGTCAAAGACATTTGGAGGATTAATAGTGCACAATTGTGAATGTGAAGTTATTCAACACAACAGAGAACTGGTTTTCTTCAAATGAACAATGATGCTTTTATTAAAGAATAGTTTGTCCCTTTACAAGTTCCACTGACAATAAGTTTTTAAAAATTAGATGGGTGAAACTTCTGGCATAGTATTCCCAGCACAAACAGGAAGTCCGAGAACTTTGCTAGTTCTAAACAATACAAATTGGTTCTCTTTTTCACTAAAAGTTTTCAGTAACAGATTCTCCACCCTCCCAGCCTGATTCAGAAGTGTGTGCTGTTCTTTTCCTCTGCAGCTGATCAAGTATCTTCAACTAGAAAGAGAGAGAAACAGTGGAACAAAGGGAAGAATGACTAAACAAGTGAACGTTGACTTTAAGGGCGAGATCAGATATGCCTGTGGAGGGAAGGTATCAGTACAGTTAGAAGGTTTGGATAGCTTATGGAGGGAATTACCTCTGCTTGAGAACCTGCACAGTACCACCACATATCAGAGGAGACAATTCTGGATTACATCAGACCTTGGAAAGGCTTGGGTTATACCTCCCAGAATTCCTCAGACAGCATGGCCAGTAACATGCTGGTTGGTGGATTCTGGGAGCTGTAATTAAAAAATGCAAGTTATTACAGCTCTGGACTAGATAGTCTGAGCTGGAAGAAGGCACACAACATGGGGGACAGGGGGGAAATACAGTATACCTGTAACCAACTGAATAGAGATGGGCGCTGTGACGTACGCCCTGTGTCCTTTGTTTATTTTGCCTTAAACACAAGTCCACCCTCTGGATGTGTGTCCTCACTTCACGCTGCCACCAGGTATTATTCCCTTAATACCAAATAGATCTTAGACACTTGCTGCCAATTCAACAGATTTATTGATTTTATAGATGTCATGCAAATCACAGGAGTAAATCACAGATGTTAAGGCTTATTCATTAAATATCATTTGCTTTCACGTTGGATTTGTTTGTTTTTATTCACTGTTATAATATTCTTTGACTATCTATATATTCACTATACTATTAAACTCTTTCCTATTCTCTCTAGCATTCTCTCTTAACTTTCTCAATACCATCTCCTAACTCTCTCTTCAGTTCCCTATCTGCAACTCCTTTTCTCCAACTCTCTTCCCTAACTGTCTGCCTAACTGTCTAACTAACTCTTCAACTCCCCTTTTGGTTCTGCCCCTCTTGTCCTCTCATAGGCTCCTGCCTTTGAGCTTCCCATGATGGACAGGCGTGACTTGGGGTTCCGCTACAGGCGCAAAATTGAAAAATGACAAATTGGGGTGGTTTGTGGTTCATGGCTACCCACAAACCACAAACCACTCCTTAACCCTGGAAAAACAAATCAATTTGTGGTTCATTTTTCCAGTTCATGTCTGGGGGGAGGTGAACCTAACATCTTCACCCCTTCCCACTGTCCCCACCTCTTCCTCCTCTGCAGCTACCATCTTCGGAGATAGTGGCCCAGCTTCCCTTCTGGGAGCTGGGCCTGCTGTTTCTGGAGATGGCAGTGACAGAGGAAGAGGAGGAGGAGTTGGCAGGACCAGGTAAGGAGGTGATGGGGGGCAGCGGTAAGGGGGCAGCAAGAAGGGGGTGGGGGTACCTGTTTTGCCAAAGCAAAACAAAGTGCCAAGTGGAAAAAAGTTCAGTGCTTCATTTTGTTTCGGCAAAACAGCTTGAACAAATTGAACCACGAGCCAGTCCGGTTCATGGGTGTGGCATCCACCCAGGTCATGAATATTCATATGCTATCTGCATGGACCAATGAGACTGCTGGAGAGGTGGAGTCACCAGATATAAGAGTTTCTGCAGGAGGGGGAGTAGGAGGAGTTGAGAAGGGAGGTTTTTGAATTGGGAGTTTGGAGTGGAGAGAGAGAGGGTTGGCGGTTGAGGGTGGATGAAGTGGGATGTTTGGTTAAGAGTTAAAGACATTGATTGTACCTTCATCACCTGTATTAATAAACAACTTCTATTTGGTTCTATTTAAAATGACACATGGCCTGGACCTCTATTATTAATAGTACATAATGTTGACGTAATCAACTGGTGGCGGCTGAAAGACACGTAGCTTGTGCCCTGTGTTTGGTGAAACAATCAAGGGACAGGCGGGAACGTGACAGTGGGGTTTTTTTGGTTCATGGTCCGGTTCATGCCTATCTCAACAACTGAACATTCATTTTAAAAACCAACAGTACAGTGTGTGCTAGAACTTTAGAATTCGTGTGAAAGGAGATGCAAACTTATCTTTAAAACAACTTACCTGAGGTGTTGTCATTCAGAAAAGGACATTTTTACCACCACAGTAAATCATTTTTAAAAAGGGAGAGGATGTTGTGGTGAACCATATACTTTGCTTGATTTATGGACATTGCTTGCTTTGTTTCACTTTTGCTTGATAAGGAAGAAGAATCCAAGTATTATGTATATGAATAAAACATATATCTAGTTTTTCTCTTCTCTACAGGTAGCTCAGTATCTTCTAAGAGAAATGTGTCAAGGAAAGCAATTTCTTTAGTCAGCTAATCTTATGCAGAGCTGTTAACACAAGTACTGGAAAACAGAAAGCAAAAAAAAAAAAAAAAAAGGATATAAATATGCTTTTGAGGCTACTGGGCATTAAAGTAATCAGAGAGTCCCTCAGGGTGAAATTAAGAAGCAAGAGTGCTGTAAGGCTGTACAAGCACCAATATACTGTTTAAAAATCTGACAGACAGTAATAATAAAAACACTTACATTTCTAAAGTGCCTCTGGACTTCTGAAGTCCTTAACAGCCACCCATTTATTAAGACAATCAATCCCTATGAGCCAATTCCATCAATTCTATTTTAGGTATGTTTGAGTCACTGTTGCACTGGGATATCAAATGAAGAAGGTAAGATTAATTTGGCAAGATTTATTCTGAATAAACCATGTCAATTTCCAGACCGGCGCCATACTTTCTCAGAAGACATTTCTCTGAGGAAATTTCTCAAGGTCTTCCTTCTCTTACCACCTCTTTGAAAATAAAAAAAGGCATCCATGATACCAATGCTGCTACTTGCTGCTGTTCTTGTCACACGCAGCAGCAACATACACATGTGCAGAAAATCTTGGGGGTGGGGAGAGAAAGAGACTGTGCCAGCAAAACTACTAAAGGAGAACTTCACACCCAAGAAACTGCTGAAGAGTTTCCCATCCTCTTGGAGAAATTGTATTTTTCTCTGAAAACAAATACAGTCATCACACGGTCATTTCCCTTCAACATTTCTGCTGCTTTGATCTCACTAACAAACTCTTCCCTATTGGTTAGATCAAATGAAGAACAGCTGATGTTCTCCACACTCCCACCATCTTCTTGAAATCAAAGCTGGTAACAAGGGATGTGGGGGTTGACAATCTGGAGGCCAGTCTTCCGGAGATGAATCTCTGCACTTAGCTCAGATGGTCCTTTGCAATGTATCACTGATGTATCACCAGGGTTGCACTTGAAGTTTGGTAGAAACTGGCAGGGCTTGATTCCCCCGGCCCCAAGGCCACTTCCATGCCTTGATCTGACAGCAGTCTTGGAGGTCCCTTGATCTGACAGCAGAGTAAGACTGTTTAGAAGCTCAGGTATTTCCAGAAAGCTGAAACCGATCTCTTTGTCAGTTAATAGGTCAATTAACACATATGTTAATTAATACATATGTCAATTAATATGTGTCAATTTTTAAAAAATATGTTATATTCATTTTATATTTATATCCTTCCGATAAACTCAATGGTGTTGACAAGAAAATACATTTTAGCGTGGGGTCAGTGTGGGCAGTTCTCTGATACAAAGGATGGAATAGGCTCAACTCAGAATCATCCTTTATACTGGAATGTGGAAAAGATATTATATTAGTCCAGTGCTATTTATTCTGCCTGAGAGAAGCTCTCCTATGTCTTTGATGGATGCTTTTGCCAGCTCTGCTACTGGCACTTTTTTTAACAGAGGATATTTAAGAGGATGAAAGTGAGAATCCAGGCACACAAAGCACATCATGTGAGATGGACTGACTCCACAAAGGAGCCATTAGTTTGCAAGGCTAGGTCTCTAATCCGTAGGGCCATCATAACTCTGAAACAACCTGACAGCATGTAACAAGAGCTGACACTTTTTTTTCTTCTGACAACATCATCTGTGAGCAAAATGATGACTGCCACCAACAAGCTGCCAGAAGGAACTCCACCACTGTGGAAGTTTCTCAGGAATTTTTAAAAAGTGTTCATTGCTATCAGCCACCAATGATCATCCACTGCCACCCTGTTAGTCTGCATATTATTAAATTGTATTACTGTAGTCATTGCTATGTATTTTCCAAGAAAACTGCTAGTGTCTTATAGTGCAAAAGTATCGTACCTTTGTTGTTTGCCTCTCACCATGCCTACGTACATGTGTGTATGCTTCTGACATTCTTTAATGCGGTTGTGTAGTCTGTAGGGAGAGATAGAGGGGCCTCCTTGTAACTTAGAAAAGGGGCCTTTGGCAGGGCCTAGGAAATACAATCTTGTGGGCAATACAATGTTCTTATCAAGGATGGCCAGTACCGTCCTGAAACCGGTCAAAACCTGCTCTCCCAGGCCTCGCCAAACACCCTGCAAGCTCTTTAGCATAAGAAACTGATAAGCTAAGGTATAAGGGTCTCTCGTTGTCTTTGTTAGGGGCTTTTGCTCGCCTTCAGAGCACAGCCACTAGCGTTTATCTTTTGGCTCCGATAAAATTGTGTTGCATCATGCTGGTCTCTTTTTCTTGGTCTTCTGCTAGGGACTTGCCCTCCTGAGCTAAGGTAACAGTCCAAGTGCAGCCTCCCCGATCCTGATCCGAGGCTTATAGCTGATGACGGTCAATGGTTGAATGCAAGGGCATTCAGTCCGTGAACACTTGTTTGAAAGTGAGAGTGTAAGAAGCCAAGCCATAAGGAAGACCTAGCACTAGGCTCTTAACCGGTCTAGGGAACAGCACCTCAATGGTTGGTGGACATAGTAAGCCTTTCAGAGGGACACCTCTGGGCTCCGTAATTAATCACTGGAATGATTTGGAAAGTCCCCAGGCTGACCTGACAAAGGAGAGGTTAATACACCTTTGTAATGATGATTGGCCATTTCAGCCTAATATCAAGCCTCCAGCATGGATGGTGAATAGGAGCTTTAATTGGATAAACATTCAGGCTTTGTTGGACTGGTGTAACAACCCCACTGACTCTTTTGTAAATCTCCCCTCTTAAAAAATTGTCAAAATGGCACATGCAAATTTGAGGAAAGCTCTTTTCATATAACACTAGGCAACTGCTGGATAGCTCAGTGGTTTAGGTCCCTGGCTGCAGAGTCAAAGGTTGGGAGTTGAATTCCCCACTGTGCCTCCTTGACAGGGGCTGGAGTCAATGATCCATAGGTATCAGTTCAAAAGTGATTTTTATTAAATCCTCCTCAATTTTAATGGTGAATTGTAGCACAAAATATTGAGGTGTGTAACCTCAGCGTCACCACCAATACAGCAACTGTTAGAAAAGAGTAAAAAGTACAATCAGCAAGGGAGAGTTATGTGAGGATTACATTAAATCTGCATCAATGAGACATCTTTAGAATAATAACAGTTTGTGGAACTCTTTTGGAGTTATTCATCTTTTCATTCCTCACAATACTGATATTAATAGCAACTTATCCCAGGCATCTTGGGAAGCTTGGTGACTATGTAGGAAAGCTGAACTTCCAAACCTAAGCAATTAAAATGTAAGGTGACAATCCTATGGTCAATTTCCTGAAAGAAAACTGCATAAAACAGCACAGGAATTACTTCTGAGTAGACATATGATACCTAGTGTGATGTACAAGATAGAGTGACAGACTAGGACTCAGGAGGCCTGGGTTCAAATCCTGGCTTAGCCATGGATGTTCACCGGGAATGTAGAACTGGTAAAACCACTCCTTAAATGTCTAATTTGCCTTGAAAGCCCTTTTAAGGTTGCTATATGTCAGTTCCAACTTGATGGCACATAACAACAAAACCATATGTACACTTGTACCATCAATAATGTAATATTTCATTCCCGCTAACCACACCATCACATTGTTTATTCGGCCATTTACTTTCCCGTGTCTTTCTTGTCTATTGTGCTCCGATGCCAAATCTTTCTTTTTGTATAATTAGACTGCATACTGTGGAACAGATGGGAGAGATGTTTATTCATCTAAAAATGAATAAAACAAAATGATTGACATAAGGAGTTTATGGGGCAATTATCTTCTCATTTATACCATTTAGTTACCCTGGATTCATACCAGGGTAACTGTAAGTGGAACTTGGCTTGGGGAGAGAGCCCCAGTCATGAGACACTGATCAATGAAGAAAACAGCCAGGCTTTCTTTCCTGTGCAGGTGGTGCTGGGTTATATCATATGTTTGCTCTGACTGATCCCTTGTATGTGTGAATTTCCCGTCCTCTGTGTATTATCTTCCAGCGAGGGCAGGAGAAGCAATTAAAGGTTACAATTATGGATGGATCCAAGCCACAGGACTTGGAATCAGCACAATGTTTCCACACACTCCACAACTGCCTTCAGGTTTGGCGGTCTTGAGTCTCGTTAGCACTATGCCTGAGAAAAAGATCGGACAACAAAGTATTAGTGTTGGCTTTTTTATGTGTATTGGGGGGGCCCATCATAGAAGATGATTGTGACAGTTGGAATTGCTCAGCATTGCTCAGGATCGAGCTCACAACGCAAATCCACAAATGTAAAGTAAACTGAAGGTTTCCCCATAAAGGCATGCATATAGGCAATAAACTCCCATACACAGCAGGAATAACATTTACAGTATCCTCCTGACCTCTATTTCACCTCATCGTTTTTCAGTACATAAACTACTGTGCATAGCAGATGTGACATACCATAGCTTGATGCAAGCCAGTACAACATCAGGCACAGTTCATTTAGAGAAATACCTTTGTCAAAAGGAGAGGGGGAAGTACAAATTGGTACAACTGTTTGCCACAAGGAAAGTCCAAATTTCTCATGCTTCCTGTGAACACCTGGTGAGGCAATGACATGCTTTCAAGTACTTTTGGACATTGTTTGTGAGTGTGTGATTTTTCTAGGGTTATTTCTAGCAACAACAATATAATCATTCTGATGCAATAAAACTGCTGTTAGCACCATATACAACACCATTTTTAAACAACAGAGAAAGTGGAGACATATAACATAATCGTTCTCTTATGTTCCACTAGAACGCTGAATCTCAGGAGCACAACTAAGGCCCTGGTCACACGAGGGAAATGTTCTCTAGTTCTTCCAATACTTTCCATACATCTGTTGTACTGATTCTTGGTCACGTGGTATATATACCAGGGCGAACGTCCCAAGAACTTTACCAGTTTATTTTCTCTCTTGCTTCAAGGGGTAATTCAGCCCCTTGATTTATATAGATATAAATAAAATATATATGTTTATTGATACATCGATATATTGAGAAGGGATTTCTGTTTGGGAATATATCCTCTGTTGTGCTGATTGCTCCTGCAGAATCTCATTGGTCCGTCGACTTCCCCCACCATCTCCTCTGCCTTTCAGCTTAATCTGCCATTTCCTTCCCCCCCCCTGCAAACCCCCCCCCCCCCACGACTGTCTCCTCACAATGACTGGTGAAAAGTGGCATGTCCAAATGCTGGTGCTGCAGCAATGGCTCAAATTGCTCTGTGACATACTTTTCCCAATGTATCTATGTACTGGCCATGAAAAATAAAAAATAATAATATGTGTGCCACAATAATGGTGGGCACCTTCCTGGCTTCGATTCTGATAAGAAGCGGGGCAGGCTGTGCACACAAGCAATTCCAGTAAGGAATGTACTGACACAACAGAATTACAAAATAACACTCCCAGGGAGTGAAAAATAAACTGCAGTTACACTGCTGGCTGGGGAAATGTTTTGATATTGACTGTACATCATATGACCGGGGGGAAAGCAACAATCTAAATTGGGGATAACTAGAGCATATTTCCCTCATGTGACTAGGGCCTAAGGTAGATTTACTGGGGCTTTGCCAAAATATAGATCAGTGGCGGCGAACCTTTTTGGGGCCGAGTGCCCAAACTGGAAAACAAACAAACAAACCAGTGGGCAGTGGGCTGCGGCAGCGGAACCTGAAGTGGTGGCGGTGGAACCGGAAGTGGCAGTGGAAGGGGGAATCCCGGGCACGGAGGTGCTGCGAGACCCCACTCCGGATCTGCCGCCAGCGCCAGCTGCTCCGGATCATGGCCCACCGCCTGTCGAAGTGCCAGCACCGCGGCTGCAGCCGCCTCCTGAGGTTTGGCTCCGGTGACTTATGGTTCGCATGCCTGCAGAAAGGGCTCTGCGTGCCAGCTGCGGCACGTGTGCCATAGGTTCGCCATCGCTGATATAGATGGATTTGATATATAGAGGTGAATCTCCTGATGGACGTAAAATAAACTGCAACACCACTTGGACCTATTCTTGTCCCTCCCTCCGCTTTTTAACACATAAACTTGTGCTTTTCCCTTCAGCAATTCTGAGGTTAGTGATACCGGACTCCCATGTAGCTCAAAATCCATGTACAACTCTTATATCCCCCAAAACATAACTAAATGTGCCCCCAACCTAGAGACTGAATTAGAGATGTTGTGTTTGGGGGCAAGTAGACCACTTTGACACCTTCAGTGTTGACCTCATGGGGTTCTGGATGGCCAGGGGCACTGTATGTATGTATGTATGTATGTATGTATGTATGTATGTATGTATGTATGTATGTATGTATGTATGTATGATGTACCCTGTTTCCCTGAAAATAAGACCTAACCTGAAAATAAGCCCTAGTGTGGTTTTTCAGGATGCTTGTAATATAAGCCCTACCCCAAAAATAAGCCCCAGTTAAGTGAAACCCCGCCCTCCACCATTGTGCAGCAACCAGAAGAAGATGACATGACTGTATTTGAATCAATGTAGATTGTTGTACATGGGGAAAAAAACATCCCCTGAAAATAAGCCCTAATGCATTTTTTGGAGCAAAAATTAATATAAGACCCTGTCTTATTTTTGGGGAAACACGGTATGTATGTATGTATTTGGGGGGAAACCATGTATAGTCAAAATGGTGCTGCTTGGACCCGTGCAATGCAAGGGAGTCTGTACTCTTTCTTTTCTGGAGGGGGGGAGACCACATCCTGCTCTTCTTTTTTCTTGGTTGGAGCATGCACCCATGCATCAAGGCAGAGTGGATGGGAGATAGTACCATTGACCCAGGTGTCAGAGTGGTTTTGGTGGAACTGAACTACTTAAGGAGGTGACTGGATTTCACAATATTCCACGAGGCATAATCTCAGGCATTAACAGTTGTTCTCTCTCTATTATGGTGAATGGGTAGAGCAGCTGCTGATTTCTTTGTAATCAGTTTGGTAGCTGCTGGGCATTTTCCCCTGCCATTGGGGTGATTCATGTCTAAACCTAGGATGGGACTGCTAATGATGGATAAAGTAAGAGCAGAGATAGTTCAAGTATAAATGGCTGTCAGATGTGACAAAGCTGAAGCACAGATAGTGTTGAAGGACGATGGGACTGGAAGGGAAAAACCTTTTCCTTTGCTCCCATCGTGTTTACAAAGCGCTGTCACAGCAGAGCTGCTCTGAATTGTGGATGATGTGACAAATCTACCCAGCGGCTGTCAGCTACTGCTCACTATGAGAAATTTTCCTTCCGCCTTGTAGACTAAATCATTCATTCTGCTCAGCTTGAGGTCTATCCGTTTGTCTGAAGTCAGAGATTTGGATAAAGGACTCAGTCTGGTGCTGACATGTGGTGATGGTAAAAATAAATATATTTTTTTCAAATGCCTGTGATCACAACTCTATTCAAAAATCTGGATAATAAAGATTTTTTTTAAAAAAAATCTTACCTCTAAGTCTCATGTAGTAAGACATTTTTACAAAACAAAACCTCCTTTTGTGCATGTTTGATATTTCATGTGGGAAATACCAATGTCAGCGCCACCTTTCCCTGTGAGATGAGAGAGCTGGTAAAGGCCCTTCCCACACCACCTGACAGATGTGCTTAGGAAGCATTTTCAGAATTACCTTCAAATACAGGAAGCTACCAAAACATAGCAAGCTTATTTTTAAAAAGACTTTAACCATTGTACTGTTGTCATATTTGGGCCTAAACAGTTGTGTAAAAGTTGTATTGAGGTGCCCCATTTCTTATGCTAGATACCAGGTTAACATATACACCCAGGCCATCTAATTAAGGCTGGTTTGGGACTTCTGTACCTCCATGGTTACAAAAGATTTATTTTGTAGATCTGGACCTGCAACAGACACGAGAGCCTGTTTTGAATGGTGAATCCTGTCCTAACATCGTTATCTATTAGACTATCACAGGAGGACAAGTATTTTCAGTCCAGAATATTCTTCAGTAGCAGAATAGGAAACAAAGCTGGCCAAAAATGCCTATGTAATATGTCCCAAAGCTATCACAGTGCTATTTTGTGACTCAAAAAAGCATGTAAAATACCTTCTAAATAACTTTTACGACTTTTGATTTACAGATAATTTTTCATGACTAAAGGTTTGTCTGTTGGCTGGACAGCTCAGTGGTTTAGGTATCTGGCTGCAGTGCCAGGGGTTGGGAGTTCAATTCCCCACTGTGGAAAAAAGCCAGCCTGTGTGGCATTCGGTAAGTTGCACAGTCCCAGGACTTGTCTACAGCAGCCTGAATATGTTTGCTAGATGTTGAGTTCCAGTATGCCATTTGGTAATACCCTTATATCCAAATGCACCTCAAGCATCCATATTTGGTCTGGCTCCTTCCTCTTTGATTTTCCCATATTGTGAAGTGGCCATTTCACCATATTGGGAAATTAAACACTTTATCTGCTCCTCCATGGAGGGAAAGAGGAAATTTTAAAAATTGTTTATACTGGAAAAATGGAAAACTTCCTCTCAGAACTTGCTCATAGCCAAATCTACCACTGGGGAGTACTTGGTACTGGATTCACTTGCAGACAGGTTCTGGGAGAAAGTTTTCCACTTTTATATCTATATGAAGTTATTTATATATATAAGTGATGCAGTATATTAGTATAGCCCTAATACAGTGTAAATAATATGATTTTAACTTCCTCTGCCCCTCCACAGAGGAGTAGAGTAAATGTTTGATTTACCACTATCATCAAGTGGCTGTCTTCTTAAGCCACTTCATTATATGGGAAATTCAAAGAGGAAAGCAAATTGACAGCAGAAGGCTCACTTTGGCTCATTTCCAGTGATCACATGCACTGGGAAAAGACCAAAGCAGACCAATCCTACCTGCACCAAAAAAGCAGAAGTCTCTGACAGGGATCTAGAAAGTTGGAAGTAGGAATGGTCTGGAGGCAGCTACTTCACTCCAGTAATTGCATCATGTGATCACCAGCTATAGGAGCAAACCAGTCCATCCCTGCAGGAGACCAAATAGCAGGCTAAATGTCTGTGTAGTCATTCTCTAGTTCAGAAAACAATAGACTAGGAACAGTACATTAGTCCCTCGAGCTTATATGACATTCATGTTGTTCTTTAGAACAATATCAGGACCATTGTTTTAGAGGAAAGGCAATGACATAAAATCATCTTTACAAAGGATAAAAACTTCATGGGATTCTACTGTGGCTTTTCTTTGGCCAGGAGGAAAGTTGTGATGCGAAATTGCTATGAGTCTTAACTCATCAGCAGCCCAATTGAATGATGGCTATGAGTGAAAAAGGCAATTCCTTCTCCTTAAAGAATGTACACCCATCCCCCGACATGCCTGGGTTATAAATTGAGAATTAAAATAAATACTCCCAGAAACAATGGCATATTTTCTTGCATGTCTTCTTTGTTTCAACCCTTCAGCTTTAGTCAGTTCTGTAGTGGTAAATCTGGGAAATGTAGGTGGTCATCATGACAGCACTCATAGCCACCCTCCACCACCAACCAGGCGAGTCCAAAAATGCAGGCAGCAGGATCAGTCTGTGAGCAGCCCCCACAGCACTCTCCATCATGACGCAGCAAGTATTTGCAGAAACTGTCTCTTTTACTAGAGCAACACAACTCAGAACAGGCCAATGTGACCCAATGATAACACTTCAGAACTTTTAGGGTGCCAGGGAGTTGACTGCACTCCTGAACAGTCTAAATGAACAGAACAAGTCCACAACAGTCCTTCACGGGGAGGAGTGGAGCCCCAGAACCCCTAGCAGGTGGGCTGAACACGGAGTACCACAATAAGGGTGATGGATGCAGGCACTCAGCTGTCTCTGGAATAGTGTAGCCTGAACTCCTTCCCCAGCTACTCCCCTATGGTCAATACTGCTGGCAGCCGCCCCGTACATGCAGTACTCTCCCTTGGAGTCACAGCCAAAGTCTATGCAGACATGGTGAGGTGCAGAGGGAGGTGTGATAGGAGGAGGACCACCTGGCAGGCATTCAGCGTGCTGTCCATGGGGTCTTTGCTGTGGGGCCATTTGCCACTGCTGCTTCCTGTGCTGGTTCCCCAGTCACTTGGCCTCATGTCTCCTTGCCTCATCCCAATGGACTTAGACAGCCTCCTCTGGTGGTACCAGGAACTTCTCCCAGTGTCTTGTGTTGGGGTTCCCAGTGGTGGATGATCTCCCAGCCAGCCGTCAAGCACTCTGCCAGCAGCAGGACCTCCTGGGCCTCAAATGCCTCCCAGTCAATGGTATCTGCCCAACAGTCCTCCTCTTTCCCCTCCCTGTCCTCCTTAAATCCCCAGCCCGCCGTGGCTACATGCATGGTCTCTATGGCGTCTTCCACATCTGCGTCACCAGCACCCCAGTCCTTGGGTGAACTGCGGGTCTGGGATTTCGCCCTGACCCTCGGGGAGATAGAAAGCCCACTTTTTCCCCCAGGGGGATTGGGGCCAGTCCCGCACAGTCCAACTCAGCAAATGAGAAATAAATCTTATAGAGTCAGTAGTTTCTAACTGTGTATTCATGACCAAACCACTCTCTCATTCTTTCTATTACAACAGGAATAATTTGCAACAATATATTGTTTCAGGAAATAGCCATGTCTCTTACGGCTACTGTAAGGATTGCAGCTAAGCAGGGAGAACAGGGAAGTTTGAGGAACAGCAGACACAGTAATCGTTCCTCCTACCCAAAAAGGACCAGGGCTTTGATCCTGTGAGCCCTAGCTCTCTTATAACTGGCTTTGACTCTGGCTTTGTTGAGAGTTTTTAGCTTTAGCCTTTGCAGTTTTTAAGATCTTCAGGGTTGGCCCTCCTCTCACCACCTGCACAGGTACATTTGGTGAGAGAGACAGGAGAGAAGTCAATTTCACTGGGTTCTGCCAGATTGCCTTCCTGTTTTCCTTCAGGCTATAGTTAAAGACCTTCCTTTTATAGGCAGACTTTTAGCAATTATGCTGGAGAAGAACGGAGTCTTACGGTGGAATGCTGTATGTTTACTTTTTGTAAAGTTGTGTGTGTGCCTTTTAAAACTGTAATAAAGAACACAAGAACTTCATCTAATTTCCTATGAAGTGGAGTGCACACAGTGTGAATCTCATGAAAACATAAGCCCTATTCACCTCCATTGCACCTGAAACATCAGCTCAGAACACTTCTTATGACAAGCAGTTCAGATACATAACCAGTTTGCTGTTATGGGCATTTAGCACATAAATGAGTCTTACAAATTTAATTAGAAGAGCCTGCACCATATACATACATAAAAGTTTGCTTACGCACATGGGTTAATCAGTGAAGATTCAGAAGTTGCCCTCTGAGTCTTTGAAGAGTGTTGAATTTTGGCTAGAAAAATCTCTAGTTATGCAGCAGAAAGTGCAGAGACCTACATGGCAAAATTAGCTTCAAGTCACTGGGGGCTGCCGGGGGTGCACTGGGGACTGCTAGGCCCAAAATTCTGTCGCAAAGTATTGAAATTTAGCCAGAAAAACCTCTAGCTGCTTAGCAGAAGGTGCAGAGACTTACAAAGCAGAATTAGCTTCAAGTCTTTCCAAAATAAACTACCCCTTCTTGCTTCTCATCAACTGGCACTTAGAGGGCCAGTCACTCAGTCTGAGACAATGGTAAGACAGAGAATAAAAGGTCCAATTTCCTCACAGTTCTGAATAGATCATAAACAGCATGTTATAGAAAAAGTGACTGGTTACACAAACAGATTTGAACTGACTCATACTGCACTACATGACTAACTCTAACACTAACTGAATACTGACTGCACAGCTAACACATTACATAGCTAATTGAATACCGGACACTGACTGAAAAAAAGAGTGGGGGGGAAAGAGTGGGAAAAAGACTCTTAAGTAGAGAGGGGTGGCTCTCTTCAAAATTAGAGGCAGAGAGGAAACAATTGGTTACTGCTGGATTGATTGACAGGCACCTCAGCCCAGAAAGGTCCCTCCCAGCCAAAACTCTTAAAGGCAGCCTATGAAGGTTTCTAAAACCCCAACATTCAGTGTGAAAGGAGTTGCATGTCACAGTCTAGAAGTAAATCAGTCATCACCTCCAGCTTTGTATAGCTCAGTTCAAAAACCTCAGTGACTGGACCTCATTATAAATGTCCGCCTCTCTACTCAAACATATTCCTTGTAATTGGCTGGCTTTGTTCTGGTAGGGAAATTCGAGTCATGATCGTATGAGAACATACAAGTTAAAAGGAAGAGGAGACAGATCCTCTCAAACCAGGGCTCCTGCCTTTGGCTGGAAAATATCATGTTTTTTATGTGTTCTATTTATATCCCACCTTTACTCCAATGAGTTCAAGGAGTGGTCATGGATCTTCCTCCTCCCCATTTTATCCTCATAACAACCCTTTAAGGAAGGTCAAGCTGACAGAGTGTGACTGACCCAAGGTTACCCAGAGAACATCATGCGTTTGTCTGATTCATTTTTGTTTGTTTGTTCCTTCTTGTAGTGTCTAGAGTCTGCCCTCAGGATTGTTACCTTGAGATGATTTCTGGACTAGAATATGAAAGGGCAGGGAAATTAAGCCCTGTGAGGTGATCCAGCTGGTTTTCTTACTCCAGGATTGATTGCTTTATGAAACATCACTCCTGCTTATGTACTCCCCTACCCCATAATGACAAACCAACCAAGAGAAAACACCAAAGTCCAACTCTTTTTGTTTACTGTCAACCAAATACATATTTCTCAAATGCATAACCTAGTCAGACCTAGAAGTTTCTGCTTCATTCATTTTAGGCATGAATTCTCTCTCTCTCTCTCTCTCTGTTCCAAGTCTCTCTCACCACCATTTTCCTGTTGTTCACTACTTCAGTTTGCAGTCATTCTTTGTCCCTGAGAAACTCCTTAGGGAGACACTTTCAGAACCATGGCACTTGGAAAAACCACAGCAAAGCCAAAAAAATAACAATCGAGGACAAAATATAATGCTGAGCTGTAACCATTTTCAGAACACTTTAAGAAAATGTTAACTATTTCAGTGAGGCACTTATAGACAGTGCCCTTACACCTTATTCCTTATTTGAGCAAAATGCACAGGGTGTTTTTGCAGGGGGTAGCTAATTCCCATTTTGTATCAGTTACTTTTATAGTATCGGCTCTCTGCCATGTTATTCTTTCTGTAATCCTAAACACAAAATGCTTGGCATCTATCAGCCCCCTCTAAGCTCCTGTGATCCTATGTTGCTTTTGGTAGTGCAGAAGCCTATTAAAAGAAGCCTATTAAGTAAACTAGGCCACATCTAGCTGGTAGCTTCCAGGCCACTAATTCTGCACTGGGTCACTATGGAAAGTGCAGACAATCTAACAGTAGAAATGGTGTGCTCTAGCAGTATACTGACAATATGTATAGCAGACTTTCCAACTTATCTGAAAGTGTATTCAGCACACTACCAATGTTTTGGTACACAAATCTCCACTGTGGAGAAAATACTTTTTTGGACAACATCTCCCAGAACTTCCCATCCAACATGGCCCCAGTTGTTATCATCACAGGCCAAACAGCTTCTCGTGATTGAACAGCTGGAGTGTATCTTCAGCATGCATGCCAAGCAGACAGAGCTGGCTCAATGACTGGGTAGAATGAGGCATCCACCTCAGGCAGCAAATGTAGGTAGTCATGTAAGGGCAACAAATTATTAGTTATTTGATTTGTGGTTATTCTATTTATACTACTAGAAATAGGGAGAGGTACTTGAGGGATTTTTATGTCTCCTGCATCAAAATAACTTTGTCAGCCCTCAGTAGTATACATTTCAACACGAGGGAGGCTGCCATTTGCTACACCACATCAGACTACAAAAAGCCCTGGCTCAGCCCTGGTTTTCTGAATTGCTTTTAATAGGAGTAACTTGATAAAAGCAGTGAGAAACCCAAAATTCCCTAGGACAGAGTGAGAAAGTAACTTGTAAGAAGCATGGCATGTTGAAGCTGTCCATAACTGAGCAGTGGTTCTGTTATTCCCTCAGATTATCTCCAGGCTGCATCTGGCAGGGCTCCATTTTGGCCATGCAAAGGTACATTGGAGCTGCATTCCTAGATTTTCCTGGGGACAAGTCCCATTTAATTCAGTGTGGTTTAGTTCTGAGTAGATCTGCCGAGGATTGCACTATGAATGTTTTTCAAAACTTCCATATCGGGCAGCGAACAAACTGGTCAATAAATAGCAGGGCTTGATATTATACAGCATAGGTGAAACAGAGAGTAGAATTAGCAGAAAGTGAACCCCAGTTGAACCTATGTAGCCCTCCCCTCCTTCCCTACATTGTGGGCAAAGAAGAAAAAAGGAAAACATCCTGAAGAGAAGCTGGAAAAATATTGCTGGAATAAGGCATAACTTGAGCATCCATTTGTCAGGCCAAATGTTTTGGGTGCCTCAGGCTATTCAGACAAACCAGGTCGTACCAGATTTTAAGTGCAGCGCAGAGTGAACTATAGCTGAAATTTGTTTCTAATTTCATCCAGACCCTCAGGATTGCTTTAATGTGTTGTTCCTTTCCTAAACAGCACAAAAACAACTTTATTGTCTTTGTCCCACTTCCAAAATCAAGTGTATGAGGTATGCTCCTTGAAAACACTGTCTTCCTTTAGATGTAGCATGTTGCCTCAGTGCCAGGTCTGACATGCTGAATAATGTGCCATTTCAACAACCTCACGAGAGCTTCCTGCTGACATTCGAGATCCTTCAATCATGTGTTAGTAAACAGGTTACTCTGTTCCTGCAAAGTGTTACTGATCTTTCCCCCTCTCAAAGTGCATTTGAAAATGTCACCAGAATTAGCCTCAAGTGATGGTACAAAGCTTATGCTTTTCATTTAAAAAAACAGGAGGGGCCAACCCACATTAAGAGCTATGGGATATATTTTACATTTCTCTTGTTGTTGCCAATGGTAATTTCATGAATGCGATAGGATACGATATGCTTTTAAGTGCTCGATGGAATGTATGGTTTATTAGGAATTAACCCATAATTATAATAGTGCTACTGGGCATGGCATAAGGAATTTACTTGGTAAGCAGTGGAAACGCTGACTGCTTCATTCCTTCTGAAGAGCAAAAACTGGGTTAGATAAAAACAGTCAAAAGACAGCTCTTCTTTAAAAAGCTGTATTCTTGTGATTATGTCAATTTGAATTAACCAGATCCCCCTCTTATATTCTTTCTGGACCTGAACCCAGATGTGTAAGACTTAAGATCTACATTTCCCACAAACCAAATATATTTTTCTTTCATTGGTAACTAGAAATCCAGTGGAGCAGATTCCTCTCTCTTAGTTATATGTTTTCCCCTCACAGCGGACATTTGTCCTATGTCTCCTGTGATGCATTTTTCCTTTAAACTTCACCCTACTTCAGGACTTAGTTCCTCCAGCTTGTTTGATACTCAACATGGTTGACAAAACTCTGACTTCCTTTTTAGTTAGCTTGTCCTTTATGAAGACACATATGTTACATCTGGAAGTGAGGATTGTAACACCCACTGTTGTAATATCATCAAGGGTCAGGATGGGAGAGAAGCAGAATAAACTACACTATTATATGATTGCTGCAGGCGGCAGGAAACCAGGTGGAAACCAATAACTGAAGCAGTTCCAGGCTGCAAAGTAAAACAAGATCCTGTGGAATATATCAGCCATTTTGCCTCGAGCAAAATTAGGAGAAAGAACACTTTGCATTGTGTCATAGTTAATGAACGTGAATGGGAAATTTAAGAAAGAAGACAACTGTAGCCAAAGCCCAAATGCTCACAAATAGCAAATTCTCTTATCAATGGGGGAAATTCAATAAAGACCACGAAACATGGTTAGTACCCTTTTATTATGAAAATTTAAAGAAGAAATACAAATATATAAAGCAAAAGAAAAAATATTGCACACAACACAATACGTAGCTCCCTATTTTTTTTACTTCATGAAATATTCTAAAAGGTAGTAATGTTACTCTAAGAAATGTGCAAAGATATAAAATAGGTCTGAGAATTATAATAGCAATTTGCATAATTTGAATTTATATAAAAGAAAACAGCATGTATGGCTGCAGATTTGTCAGAAATCGGAAACCTGTCAGTTACAGTTGTCATTGATATAAATCTCAACTGCTAATTACTGCAGGTTGAGAAGCTGACATAGATATTTGCTGTCACAAACCAATTGCTTGACTCTCCACTCAACAGCAAATGCTTTCACTGATTTCTTAACTTTCAATAATTTATAGCTGAGATTTACACTGATGGAATTATGCTAGTATAATTTTGAACTGGATTCCAGCCACTATCTCTGTATTTCATAATCTAATGATTTATCAATAAATGCAATTGTTTTCAATAAACATTTCTGCTGAATATCATTTCTTTAAAGTTTATATTGGCTGGAATCCTCTTGGCGTAACTTTGGAAGCCCCAGATGAGGGGGTGAGACAAAAGCCAGGACAGGTGATACCTTTATTGATCCATTAAAAAAATTGCTAGCTTTCAACCTTTATCAGGCTGAGCAACTATATACTATGGATGGTGCAGTATATAGCCTATGAAATTTCCAAAAGCCATGGCAGATGTCCATGCCAGGTCTGTTTTTTAACAGTGAGTTCCAAAATGCAGGCTGCAAACACAAGTTACTTGTCATTTTCTGGAGGTATGCACAGGAACTAGCAGGGTAGTGGTGGCTAGATAACAAGAAAAACATAGGATCGGTTGGCGGACGTAGACCACCCAGCTGCCAAAAAAGGAGAACAATGGTAGACAGCCACCAAACTCTGCAAAGTCCACCAAGAACGCCATGGCTTGATAGGTGGAGCAGCACTCCACCTACTGTCCGCCAAATGACACAGCTGTACAGGTGGGGGCCATTGTGGGCAATGCATTACTTCCTGAGCCAAAACATCACAAATCAAACCTTTCTGAATGGGAATGTCATTCTGCCTTATCAATATATCAGATAGGTTAAGAAAAGAAAAGATGGGGTAGAACTGCCCCAAGAAACATCACAGAAAATAAATCGATTTTAAAGTGCAGCCAGCAATAACAGTTCAAAGTAGAAGAAATGAATGGATGCAGTTAAAAACAATGAGAATGCCCCCTGCCAATATATATACCATGTGACCACCGAAATACATGTATCGGTACAACAGGGGTATGAAAAGAATCAGTATAGATGGGGCTCTTTTGCCACATGTGATTGAGCCCTATGTTCCAAATTCCACCCCGATGGCCAAGGATGGAAGCCTTTAAGAGCCACCAACAGTTCCAATCTGGGTGGTGGTGAGCTGGTTATTTAATAAAAACCTTAGAACTGCACAGCTGGAAGGGACCCTATGGATCATCAAGTCCAGCCCCTGTCGAGTCACAGTGGGGAAAAGAACTCCCAACTTCTGGCTCCAATGCCTAAACCACTGAGCTATTTTTCCCTCCCTATTCCAAGGATCCCCAAGGTTGAAAGGGAGCCCCAGGGAGCCTCAGAACCTGAAGGAGGGGAAGGAAGTTGTCCATTAAATTATATTAAATATTCCCATCATGGAATGGTGACCTCATTCTACTTGCATAGTGTAACGTTGTGCAAGAGGCTTTCAACCAGTACGTGAGTTAGTCAGCAAGGACATCAAGCCAAAATTATTCATAGCATTAATCACCTTCTTGGTCATTTCTGAGGTGATGCTGTAATGTGCCTAGTTGTTGTAAATGAACTTCTCAACACCTCTAAATTATCCTCTAAGATACCATCTTCCAATCATCCAAAGATGCTAATAGAGAGTACTAATATTTACATCTTCTATGACACATCACTTCCTTCCAAGTCCTCTTTATGTGGGCGAGCTCCAAAAACATGCCATTAAAACTGTCCTCAAAGATTGATATCTCCATATTGTCCTATCTGGAAGGTTTTGAGTAAATTGTAGGTTGTGACACCATTTTAGATAAACAAGTCCTAACTTTGCTGATTATGATGGAATCAGAAGTGTATGAATGCCCACATATATGCCTATTTTCTCATGTTGCCTGGAAATACTACATATTCAGACATCACAGCAGCACTGAAAGATAATATTTCTCCTGCCTCATCAAAGGCTGCAGAAAATTATCAGTTCCATTAGCAGCATCAAGGACTCAGGGAATCAATTTTTCAGTTTGTGACTGCACTTAAGAAGGTGCTGCACCACTATCAATTTGAGCAAGTGTTAAATGATGTCTTAGGTCTGTACAATGAGCAGATGGGTCTTTCTCAACCCAAAACTGTGTGAGATAAGGTGCAGAGAAGGGATAGTCATGGACTTAATGTAAAATGGGGAGTGTGCCTTCTCAGGGTCAAACTGCATATTTCATTTAATACCATTTAATACATGATATCCAGCTATGAATGGTTGTGTCTTTAGTCAAAAGGATCCAAACCACAGCATAACTGAGGAGGTTTTATCTTTCCCTCCCCATTTTGTTCCTCATCCTCATTACCCCAAGGGCCAATGGGAGCCGTGTAGTTTCCTTCTTTGCTGGAACTGCTATGTGAGTGCTGATCGGCAGAAAAGAAGCATCTTGGGTGAATATTAAATCATTCTTATAACACAGAGTGGTCCCATTCCAGATTGGAGGCCCTACATTTGCTTTTGGCTTAAAAAAAGAGTTTGGTTGATTTCACCAATCATGAAGCCTAATATCACAATGAGAAGATGGTGAAACAAATGAAATTTTTTTGTCTGTGTGCACAGTGTCAACACATGTGTATTGTCGGCTAATGTCCTGGTTTCAGGCTACAAGTGCCTAGCCAGCTGGGAGATATGCCCAAACATATGTAGCCTCAAAGAGGGTGAAGAAAGATGATTCTGGAGCCAGCCAAAGTCACTACACAAGGGAAATATTCTCAAGAATCTGAGAAGCAGGCCAAAGAATAGTCAAAGTTCAAGCTGGAGTCATTTCATACATTAAAGCCATACCAGATCAACAGTCCAAACAGGAGGCAGTCAGAAGGGAGGTCACTTAGAAGTCCAAATTTTTTCTTTCTTTGTGTCCAAAACACCACAGTATAATTAATAAAAGTATAAGATAATGTTTGTCCTGTAATGAGCAAAATCAAGAGCATTTGGGGCAGCTAGCATCAAATTTTCCATAGCACATGTTGAGAGGGAGAGAGTGCATTGACATAGGTGTGAGGTTGCATGTTTTCCTCAAGTCTCCCTTGAGCAAGGACAGCACAGTAACCAGTTGGTTGATCTTTCCACTCTGGAAGTAGCCAAGGTTGGGTCACTGGAATTCTACCAACCAGGCTGAACTTTGAGCACCATATTTATCCAGCTGTAGCATGGATGACTCCCTCCCACAGCTGCAGCTACTCAAATATCTCTGCTACTGAGACATCCCCTGCCTGAGCCAAATATGCTCCTCAGCTTTGTTTGGCTGTCCTGTGCTTGGCTGTCCAGCCCCTCTTCAAATAGGGGAAGGGGAAGGGGTGTCCCTTCAACCTCTTGTATCTCTAGGGTGGGGCTGCTAGCTGGGGACACAGGTTTTTCCTCTGCTTCTGATCTCTCCAGCTAAGCCATGACATTCTAGCTTCCATCCTCTGACATCAGGCAGAGCATGACAGTGGCAGTATGACAACAGGCTGCACCAAAATAATCATGTGACTACATATTAGCATATTGTGTTTATAACCAAAATTTGGATTGGCAAGAAAGGGAATATAAATCTGTCATAGTCCTGATCATCGTGTTTTGGTGTAGTAACAACCTAAACAGAAAGGGGAAGTGGAGTTGTCATGGTCTCTTGTGATTTCATACTCCTTTCCTATTGAGCAGTCTTTCCATTTTAAGTTTTCATATGTAGCTTAGGTTTTCAGAGAGGGATTTTGCTAGCACACTAACTATTCTCTCCCTAATTTAATTTCTCTCTGAGAGGGCAGAGATAGTCTTAGAAGCTGCCAAGTTTCTTGTCATGAGGACTTGATCATCCATATCAAGATTTACTTGCTTAATGTGGCTCAGAACGTCATGGCCTCTACAAAAATGACAGCCTTTTCTTAGATTATATATTATTGACCTGTTTCTCATCACTCGGCAAGAAGAATATGTTAGCAGAAGGATGCTATGTGTTTCATTTAAGAAAGATGAGTCACGATATGGTTTCATACCTGCGCCTAGATAGGACATCAAAACCTAAAATTAATCTGTTCATAAATTGGATCTAGTAGATTTGTATTTCTTGTATCTAAAACAAGCCCTGACTTTAAGCCAAAAACCTTTTAATGTTTTCATAATTCAAAGCAAGATTAATTTTGAACTAATTTATTTTTTTAAAACCTCTGAGGTCTATATGGATCTTATACTGAAGCAGTCAAAATCCACCATCTCTTCCTTCACAATGTCAGTCACATGCTGAGTTCTGTGACAAAGAGGCATTTTTGTTGCCATTTCTGCAGCTGCTGCCCCCAGACATAACCTAAGGTTTATAACAGTGTTAACCTACATGGACATTGGTGTTTGAAATGATTAGCAGATGAACATATCTGGTGAAGAGAAATTTGTATTCAGATGAACTTCTTAATAAGGAAAGAGAAAAGATATCAAACTCAGAGTCAAACTAGACATTAAGAGGAATGGGTGGTCTCAATGATTAGCCAAATTTCCCACCTACAATTGGAAGGTCTTGGCAGTAAGCCCAAGCTTACCTACAATGACCAATCACAAAACACACTGTCTAAAAGTAAGATACATGAGTGAAGAAAATCTCCATTCTATGAAAAATGGCTGACATTCATTGCTTGGGGAGCACCTCTGCAAACAAACAAACAAAAAAAACCAACAAGCAAATGCATGATAAAATGGTTTTATTTATTTATTTATTTATTTATTGAATTTATACCCCGCCCATTTAGACCACGTCTACTCTGGGCGGCTTACAATAAAAAAACATAAAACCATAATTAAAAGCATCAATTTAAACAACAATATTAGTAACATTCAAGATGGAAAAATAGAGATAAGGGATAGACAGTAGAAATAAAAATAAAAATCAGGTAGTGACATGAGGGAAGGCCTGCCTAAAGAGCCAGGTCTTAAGTTGGCTCTTAAAAACACCCAGCGAGGGAGCCAGGCAGATCTCTGACGGGAGACTGTTCCAAAGGCGAGGGGCCACTGCCGAGAAGGCCAAGTTTCTTGTTCTTTCTTTCCGGGCCTCCCTCGGCGTTAGGCCCCTCAGCCATCTTTCCTGGCTATAACGAGTGATTCGAGTAGATCTAGGTGGGAGAAGGCGTTCCGCTAGATAACAAGGTCCTAAACCATTTAGGGCTTTATACGTCATCATTAACACTTTGAAATCTATGCGGAACCGAACGGGCAACCAATGCAAGGTGGCCAGAGTGGGGGAAATATGTTGATATCTTCACGTCCCGCTAAGAAGTCTGGCCGCCGCATTCTGCACCATTTGAAGCTTCCGCATCAATCTCAAAGGTAGCCCCACGTAGAGCGCATTGCAGTGGTCTAATCTCGAGATTACAAGTGCATGGACCAAAGTGGTGAGCACCCCACCATCAAGATAGGGATGCAGCTGGGCAATCCGCCACAGATGGAAATAGGCGGAGCGGACCACTGACGCCACCTGGGTTTCCATGGTGAGCGCCGGATCCAGATGGACCCCCAAACTGCGAACCTCACTCTTCGCGGTGAGAGTCACCCCCCCCAAAAGAGAGGGAGTTTGAGGGAGTTTCATCCACTGAGGTGGATGAAAAGGAGATGTAGAGCTGGGTGTCATCAGTGTACTGATGGCACGATGCCCCACACCCCCTGATGACCCCACCCAGCGGCCTCATATAGATATTAAACAGCATTGGGGAGATGATCGAGCACTGCGGAACCCCACAATTGAGACTCCATGGGGCCGAAACACTCTCCCCAAGCTGTACTCTCTGAGGATGGTCCTCCAAGAAGGATTGGAGCCAGGCAAGCACCAGCCCACCAATTCCCAACTCAGAGAGCCTCCCCAGGAGGATACCGTGGTCGACGGTATCAAAGGCAGCTGAGATATCGAGGAGGACCAGCAGAGACATTTTGCCCCTGTCAGCCTCCCTCAACAGGTCATCCAACAGTGCAACCAATGCCGTTTCTGTACCATGGCGCGGCTTGAAGCCCGACTGGAACGGATCCAGGGCATTGGTTTCATCCAAAAGAGCCTGAAGCTGGTCAGCCACCATCCTCTCCACCACTTTACTGAGGAAAGAAACATTGGGAACGGGTCTATAATTGCCAATATCGTCCGCCGCCAAACTTGGTTTCTTCCTAATGGACCTAATGAGTGTCTCCTGGAGAGACCCATTAATTATTGCTGTGGCCCATTCAATTGTTATAGGCCTGGCTGCTTTGATTAGCCAGGCCGGACAAGGGTCAAGAGAGGAAGTGGTGGCACGACAGCGCTCAAGTACTTTGTCCACCATATCTGGCATCACAGGCTGAAAGCAATCGATTCTCACGGGGCAAGGCGGAGCGCTGGACATCTCTGCTCGATCCACTGTATTCAAAAAAGGAGAGAGTTCCCGACGGATGGCTTCCACTTTAGATTTTTAAAATGCTGCAAACTGGTCAGGTGAGATACTAGTAGGAGGCCCATCACTTAGACCAATTCCGGATAGATCGCAAACTATACAGAAAAGTTCCGCCTGCTGATTTGAAGCTTCGCTTATCCGGTTAGCGAAGTGAGCTCGACTAGCAGCCCTCACCTTAGCAAGGTAATGGTTAGTCGCGATCCTGACAGCTTTCCGATTATAATCCGTCGGGTCCTGTCTCCAATTGCATTCTAGCCTTCTCCTATTTTGCTTCATTGCTCACAGCTCCTGGTTAAACCAGGACGCAGGCCGAGCTCTGCGCCGGAGAGGGCGTTTAGGAGCGATCGTGTCTACAGCCCTGGTGGCGGCAGCAAGCCAGCCATCAACCAGAGCCTTGACAGGAGCACCAGTCAGATCAGCTGGAATCCCTCTCATGGAATCCTGGAATCCTAAAGGATCCAGTAGCCTTCGAGGGTGGACCATTAAAATAGGACCATGCTCCCTGCGAGGGGGGAGAGCCACTGAGAGGTTACATTTTATTAGGTGGTGATCCGACCATGACAAGGGAACTGACATAAGATCAGTCACCATCAGACCACACTCACTCCGCTTAGTGGAGAACACCAGGTCTAGCATGTGACCACCCACGTGGGTGGGGCCGTTAACATGTTGGGAGATGTCCAAGGAAGCCATGGTTTCCAAGAACTCATGAGCTGTACCAGCTCATGGTTTGTCCCACAGAAAATGAGGAAGAGAGGTGTATGGAGTGGGGAGAGGAAAAGCAATCATGAAAGTATCAGCCTATAGATGAGGAAGCAACAGAGCAGACAATATAAGGAAACACACCACAGAAGCTTAACTACTTTTCTGCATTGTACATAGTTACTAAGTAAGGCTGAATATTTCTCCATTTTTAATAAAAAGCACATCTGTTAACAGCCAACTGGAGAAGAAATGCATCCTGAAACATGATGCTGTGACACTTGGGGCAGGAAAACATACACCATATTAGGGACTTTTCTATTCTCAGGATGTACTTTTTGTAGCTCATGCATATAATAAATTAAACATACTTCAAAACCTCAGAATAGTAAGATTTTTCATCCAGTGGATTTGTAACTCAGCAAACAAGTTATGAAATATGATGAACTTAGTTCACACACATCACTAATTAGAATGACCTGTCCAAAGAGGTTTATGACAGCCAAAATAAATGAAACTCCAGCTTCGAATTAAAATATGATAAACCACTATTCCTCCAGAGCTGAATTCCTTCAAATAAGTGTTGCTTGCCCATTCAGACATGCAAATAGAGTCTCACAATGACAAATCACCTGCTTAAAGTATGCTAATTTGCAATTTACAGAGCAGAATAAATTTTGCATTAAGACACAGAAACATTTTTTACCTCTTAAGGTAGCTCTGCTTCTAATGAAATGCCTGTGTTATCACATAATTTAATCCTGAATGTTTTCCTTATTTGTTTGAGGCTTTTCCCCATTTATACATATAGCACTGCTGTTGATACTCTGGAATTTTAAATGATTTGGGCGATTGACATGATTGCTCCTATGTGCCTGTTCTTATCCAGTAGAACTCTGGTATCAGTGGAGTTCTTTGAATACTTTTAGAGAATAAAATGAGTTCATTTTTGCTCACTCACAGCATTTACAGATATGAGGTGGGGGAAAGACAATATCTTAAAAAGGCAACACAAAGCCTCTCTATACTTTTAGGCACCTGAGCTTTCAAAACAGGCTTTAAGAAGGATTTAAATGTTGCCTCAGGCTTTCCCGTGCTTCTCAGATTAATTTCACTTGCCAAGGACAGGTCAGTAACTATTTTTTTGCTACAGTTACAAGATCATTAAGATTTGCAATTCAATTAGTATTTCAGAGTAATTAAAACTGTACATATTGAATCAACAGATAATAGATGATTTGAAGTAAAATAAAACTAGAAATTAGATGCTAAATTTTCTGCCATGTAGATTCCAAGTCTGTTCATTATGTAATGTGATTAAAATAATAACCTGTTATGTGAAGGAAGTATGTTAAACAGCCAGATCAGCGCATTTGACCTACCTAGGCAACCTCTCTCACTATTATACTGACAAATGTTGAATTGGTTTGATAAATTGAAATAAAAGAGATAAAGACATCCATACTGTTATATCTTGCTGTGGTTCATACTATTAAGATGCTTTGAGTGAAAAAACACTCCTAACTTTCCATTTTCTTGTATAAATTCCTGGTTGATGATAAATAATATTTGTTCCATTCATGTCCCCTAGTGGCCTAAATGAGAAAATATTATCAATAAAAACAATTGTGAAAGGTGACTGACAGCTGAAACTGTAGATATGTGCAAGATGGAGCTCAAAATTTGCGTCTGCCATCTGAGATCAAGAAGAAAGTTCTGTAGCTTGGAACAGGCTACAGCAGGCACCCTGAAGGGCTGTGTGTTTCTGTGTTGCCCCCTGTTGGTGTGTTCAATTTGCCCAAACAGGAATGATGTTGTTGAGGATAGCTTGAGCTATAGCAGTGCCCCATTTGCTGTAATAGACCATAATCCACTGTCTGTTCTTATGCATTTATTTATATTTGTTGCATTTCTAGCCCACCTTTTCTTCTATGGACTGAAGACAGTGTATGTGGTTCTCCTCCCTGTTTCAAAGCTATATGGTAGATCAGTGGTTCCCATCCTTGGGTAACCCAGGTGTTCTTTGGCTGCAATTCCCAGAAACCCTGGGCCCCACCGCTAGTGGCAAAGGCTTCTGGGAGTTGCAGTCCAAGAACACCTGGGTTACCCAAGGTTTGGAACCACTGGGATAGATCAAGGTCTAAGATCACTCAGTGAGTTTCATGGTTCAGTGTGCACTACAACCTGGATTTTGTATGTCTCAGTTCATCACATTAACTACTACACTACATTGGCTTTAACAATAACTTGATCTGTAGAAAGTAGCAGGTAAACATGATACAGTGGTAAGTGTAATTAGTAACCGAGGTCTCCAGATCCAGCTTCTGTCAAAACCACAGATATTGGCAACCCTGGTGAAATAGTTTTGTTAATTCTGAGGCTTGGTACAATTACTTTGGCATCAACACTGTTTGCCTGTGCACCTGTTTGCCTCCCAGCACTCAACCTGTATATTTTGATTAAAGAGACAGTGTACTACCTTTCAAGTTTTTGAATAGTGCATATGTCATGTTTTCTTAGCCTTCAAAAAAGAAGAGCAAGGGGGTGATATGATAGTGCTCTTCAAATTGAAAGATTGTAATGCAGAGGAGAGATAGGATCTGTTCTCAATCAGGACACGTAATAATGGCCTCAAATTATAGAAAGCTAGATTTCAGTTGAATATCAGGACAAACTTCCTAACTGTTAGAGCAGTATGACAATGGAAGCAATGATCTTTGGAGGCAGTCAGTGGTCCAATGCTGGAGGCATTCAAGAGAAAGTTAGATAACCATCTGTTAGATATACTTTAACTTGGATTATTTTGTTGAGCAGGGGTTTGGACTAGATGACATTATAGGTCTCTTCTAATTTCATTACTCTGTGATGATTTTGTGATTCTACTAGATGTCTCCTTACAAGTATATTGGTTCAGCAGAGCTACCCAGCAGTGTTCTTTCACTTACAAAAGTGGGGCATGTGAAGCAATGCAATCACATATGACTTCAGGCAAATCTCTTTGGTTACAGTACAGAATTGTTAAAAGGGCAGAAGATTAAATTTTATAACTGGAACAGGAATGATCGGGTTTTTTTAAATTGCCTTAACACTGGGTCCTAGATCAGATTAAGCCTGAGATATCTCTAGAGGCAAAAATGTTGAAATTGAGACTGTCCTATTGTGGGCTCATCATGAGAAGGCAAGATTCACTAGAAAAGACAATGAGGCTGGGAAAAGATGGAAGCATCAGGAAGAAAGGAAGACCAAATATGAGAGGAACTGACCCCCTAAAGGAAGCCACAACTTGTGTTTACAAGAGTTGAGCAGGGCAGTGGGAGACAGGACATTTTGGAGATCACTCAGTCATAGGGTCACCATAGGTTGAAGGAAGCTTGACAACACAGAACAACAACAAAACTGAGAAGCAATTTTTTTTCCTGCTATTATAATAATATAATCTTTGAGCAGCAGAGCTGGAAGGGACTCTTATCAGTCATTAAGTTCAGCCCTGTCAAGGAGGCACAGTGGGGAATCAAACTCCCAACCTCTGGCTCTGCAGCCAGATGCCTAAATCTCTGTATATGACAGCAGGGAAAATCAACACACTGTGGTTAGCTCCCAATAAGAAAAGGGTACCCTGCTTTCACAGAGATGGAAATTTCTCATTGTGGGAACAGTCAAGGAGCATCTCCAGTGACTTGGAGAGGTGTGTTCTTGCCTAGTTGATGGTGTGTTGTGAAAAGAAGGGTTCTATGTGGATTGGGTGTGTGTGTAAAACACTTATAAAGAGTTCTCCATATGCTGAACTGCCTGCAGGATAGCTCTGATAATTGTAGCCTAAACTGGTCTCTGGTCTCTTGTATGCTGGCCATTTCTCTGCCACCTCGTTGCTGCCATAGGAGAGGAACTGGTACAGCTCTCCACAGTCTGGCAATGACCTAAGAAGGAACTTTCCTGATGTTGGTATTGTCTCCTGGTGCTCCCAGTGTTCTGGGAGTTCTTGTTCAAAAAAGTGAAACCTTTCCTATGTCTGGATTATCCAGAAAGATAATCAAAGCCTTCCCCACCACCACCATAACCAGATCTGAACTCCAGTTAAAATTGATCTAGATCAGAATGGGGAACATGGGGCATTTAAAAGGTTGTTGGAATGCAATTGCCATAGTCTCTCACTATTGGCTACTCTGGACAGGATGATGGCAGCTGTAGTCCAGCAATGCCTGGACTAGATAATCTGTGTCACACAACAACTGTGCACAGAAAGCATCATTTAAGTTTACAAGGGATGAAGGGCCAGCCCTACAAGAAATCTCCCCATTGCTTAGTATCCAAGGCCAGCAAAGCTATGTTGGCACCTCAGTCAGACTAGAAAAACACACAAAAACATCTCCCTACTCTTGCTATAACTTTCCAGTAATAATACATTAAGAAATGATTTTCTGCCCTTTTCTGCTATCCAAAACTGGCTGCTTCAGGCTGTTAACTGTGCCCAGTCTAGGTCTGGCCCTGGGTCACTCTATGAGACCTCAACAAGATAGGTCAGAAATTGACCTGTCCTATCTTTAACTTCACACTGTGTGATAACTTGATTCTGTGAAATGTCTGGTTTGGGAGACATTTCACAGAATCAAGTTATCACAAAGGATTAGATTAAAAGCCCTTCTTATCATGAACGTCCCTTTCTCTTCACAAAGATGAGTTTGACAACTATCACTTTAACTAGTATTTAAGGCACCTCAAGTTTTGCAAATAGGACTTTAGGAATTTGTTAATATATATGTTTGATAATAACGGTGCTATAGCCTGAAAGATAAATGTTAGGGTAGGAAACGGTGGAAACCGAAAAATAATAGTTGCATTAGTCATAAATACTATGTGAATTAGACTCCACTTTTCCTCCACAACATGCTGAACATGCCGGGTATAGGGATAACACAAAAATTCCTCGGATGAATTCCTTTGGTTGTTTTACTGGTAGTACAAAAAAACCAAACAACAACAACAACTAAGCACTGCTATACGTAGTAAGACACGGTGATCATCAATGTAAGCACTGTTGAAACTATGTGGTTAGTATAGTCAATCTTAACAATGTAAATTAGTAGTTCATGTCCAGAAGGACAAAAAAAATTTAAGAATTTGGGGAAAAGAAATATTGTGTTCTGGAGATATTAATTGAAGGATATGACTCAGCATGCCCAAATGCCTTTCCTGACTCTGCTCTTAGTTATGCCTGATATGATTTTGAAAGTATTATACATTTTAATCTTTCATAGACATTATAGTTAATACATTAAATCAAAGTTCTCTAAATAGGTATCACATTTTTGGAGGCTTTGAGATTTCCACCATCCATTCTTCCTTATCTTCTTGGATCTAGTCATTCATTTGATTGCAGTTCCCTTTCCTCTTGGCTGAGGAGTAGAAATAAATGACTGTTATCTGTGATGGTGTCCTCAGCAGAACATGTTTGAAACCTTACTCATTCCCCCATCTTCCTTACAATGCCAGGTGCAATTAAAACCCTTCACAAGCAACACAAATCAAACTAGTACAATTATCTGTTCTAACCACATGCACTGAAAGGATGACACTAAGGTGTGTTTTCCCCTTGTTATTGTAACAAAGCTATTTTCCATTTTCAATGCTCTATTTGGTTAGGATATGCAGCTTTCACTTTATGATATGCTCAGAAACTTCGTAATGATGTTTGTTTTAAAATGCTTTTTGTTTCATGTCTCAAATTTTTTTTTTGCTTCATATGCATGGCGTGCAACGGAGACAGGATATGCATCAGTCTCAGAGCATCAGGGACATGCCCTTGATATCTCCTTCCAAGGGTGTACAAAGCACTCCTTGCAAGCAAATATGAGGTCACAGAGGATCTTGCTGATTTAAAAAAAAAATCAAGTTCTTCTCTCTCTCAAAAGTTATTATATTTCATTTGTGTTGCAGAAATGTAGCAGAAGTATGCAACTTTTTCATGTCTTGGAAATCTAACACTTGCCCTAGTTTTCTTAAGTGCAAATCCCATACCATCATAAACTTTTCATGGATTGTGCTTCAAGGATTATAACGGAAAAGGGGAGGGGGTTTAAACTGTGAACTATAAAGGTGTCTTTCATGCATAAGGGGAGAGGTTTATCCAGCTTGATCCCATTACAGATTCTGTTAGCACAGCTTATATTATTACTCCAGCAGTTCAACCTAATGCTGTTGCTGTTAAATGTATGCCATCATTGGCTTTCTTTAAAAAAAGAAAGGAAGAAAGAAAAAAATATGAATGTACTAATTTAAACTCAAAGAAGACATGTCTATTTTCTTTGAACAATCCCCTTTGGCTAAAAGGCACAAGTTATAAATGCTGCTGCATGAGTTTGTAAGCTGTAATTTTCACTCTGAAAATAGGCAATGAGATCAAAAGTAGAGACAGGGAAAAAAATAGAATGTCACTAAATCTATTTTCTGCTGTAGGAATGTTAGTGTCATGGGCAGAATGAGAGTATTTCCTATCTCCTATGTCTATTTCTGCAGTGCCACATCACTCAGCCTAAAAACAGAAATGGGGCATAAGACAATGTGAATGGAGCTTGAAAATGTTGCATTTTTGGACTGCAGCTCTCAGAGCTGTGTGGCCATGCAGACTGAGGGATTTGTGGTCCAAAACAGAGAAGTTTCCACACACTGAATGTGAATGAATGTGAGCCTCTGAAACCATGGTTCTCAATCTTTTGTATCTTATGACCCACCAACTAATCTATAAATGAACACGAGTTCCATCAAAATGTGGGTGGGTGGGTATTTTTTTCCAAGACAGGCATTGATAATATGTTTACAAGCATTCTGTTATTATATTTATTAAGTGTGGGACTTTCATATTTCTTGGACTTGTGCCCTCAAAATTTATGAGAAATTCCCCTGGTCAGAATTCTGGGGGCTTTAGCCAAGAAATTGAAATCATCACAGGAGTCGTCAGGTAAACATAAGTGGAGAATGAAGACCCCGGCATCCATTATCTTCTTGTGAGAAAGAAAGGGGAAGTGACTGGGAGGGGCTGAACTCCATGGAAGCTGCAAGGGATTAACAAACTGGTAGGTTTTTGAGAACCACCTGGTAAAGAACATATTCGCCAGAGAGACTACCAGTTCCCTTATCTCTTGCAGCTCCCATGGAGTTTAACCCCTTCCAACCCCTTCTTTTTTCCTCATAGGCAGACAATGACTGTTGGAACCTTCATTCTCCTCCTGTGTTTAATTAAAAACGTCTGAGAAAATTTTAAATTTTTGACTAACCCCCTGCCCCCCTGGACTTCTGGCTGGGGAATATTCTGGAGAATGCTGTGGGATGAATCCAAGAAATCCCATGCTTAATATTTATCATTTTATAAAAGTAGATAGGCAAGGGGGATGGTGGATCAGGAGAAATGCTCCAGATCAATTATTAGCATGCAAAAAGATTATAAATTGAGTATCTGTGTCAGGGAGGGTTCATAGGAGATAGCATAACACACTTGCAGGATGATTGTGAGACTGATATAGGCATAACCCTAGTCATTCTTATGAAAACCCTGAGCTCTACCTAGATTACTTTTGTCTCCCACAAATGGTATATATATATATATATATATATATATATATATATATATATATATATATATATATATATATATATATATATATATATATATATATATATATATATATATATATATATCACTAATTAAGAGTCAAAGTTTTAAAATAACTTTTGTTCTTAAAGTATAACTTCTATAGAAAGAAAGAGAGTTGGATTTCCTAGTAGAAGAAGTGATACACAAAACTTTAAGGGGGATGAGCCACTTGCAGAGATCTGGAAACTGGTCCTGCCCCCCCCCCCCGTACTTAAGAGAACCCACTTCTGGCTCATGCCTTCCTGGACCCACCTGACTACTCAGTTCTCTTGATGGCCAATCACACTCTCTCGGTAGTGAGATTGGCCATTTTGCACTGGTTATTCACATCCAGTTTTGGAAAAGAAAAAAGAAAAGGCTGGCATTGGCCTAAAACAGATCGGGGGGCGAGGGGGCTCAAAATAATGCAGAATGGTCAATCGTATCCCCTTCAGAGCATCATTGGCTACTGGATACTTTGGTTCGGGAATGTGGAGAATGTGTGGGATGGAGAAGGCCTGGGGAGCCATGGGTCATGCTTTGCCTGTCCCATATAACAGTAACCCCACCATACTTTATTTTTAAACTCCCTGCCTCAAGGAAGGATGAAGAAAGTGCCTTTGTTTAGGTTTTTCCCTAAACGTTTCTGAACTCCATTCTGCATCCAAGCAATTTGGATGCAAAAAGACAAGCTTCACACACACATACACACCAAAAAATGGAAAGTGAGATTCTGATCACTGCAGAACAAAGGGACACAAGCCTTGCTTCTCTGGTTGGTCAGATGGCCACTGTTGTTCTACATAATGAGGAAGATGACCAAACATTAAAGAAAGGGTAAGAAACAATCCACAATATGACTTAACTACAAATCTTGCTACTTTTTTTCTAGCACAAAAAACCCCACTTCTTCCAGGAACCTTGGGGATGTTATGCGATATTAACATGTATGTCCCTTCAGCCATTCTCAACCTTTTTTGGCCACATCAATAAACACAATATGAAAGAAATATAGGCTGAATCAGGATTGTATAAGTCACATAGCGTACCTTATAAGGTGGCGTGTGAAGAATTGTTTCCAGTCTGGGGGACCAGGTTCAAATGTGCCAGGTTCCCCAGGGGGTCCTCTGGTCTCCATTGAGAATGGGTGATTTAGATGGCCAAAACGCTAGCAATATGTTCTGTCACCAGCCAGATGGGTGGTAAAGACCCTGACTGGCTTTTCCTACACTTTATAAGTATAACTAGAACACAACTAAGTTACAGTGTCACCATACTACTGTGAAGACGAAAAGGTTTCAGTCAGTTTAGTCCTTGATTTTACCCCCAAACAGGCCTCAATTTTCAGTTAATTTGGGTCATAAGAGTAGTTTTCTTATAATGGGAACATTGCACATTGTCAATGCTTCTATCTTTAAAATGTGCAACAGACATTTTGGTCACTATTATACAGAAAAGAATTACAAGCAGATTGTCATTCTGAGAGTTTTACAGGCGAGGTGGACTAAGCACAGGAATGGGGACTTGGACACTCTGGCATCTCCTGGTAACTTCAGGCTGCAAATTGAGAACATACACATGCTTATATGATAATCCTTGCAGGCTTGCAATTTCAGCCCTATGATGGTGCTTGATTATTTCAGTTTGTAAGAAAATTCAGCCTTAGTCTTAAAAGGAGCATTTTGGCCCAGTTTGCTCTCGGGCAACCTCTCTATATATTCCTGGCCATGTCCAGAAGAACTGCCACTGTTAAAATCACAAAGCAAGAAACAATGAAAAATGGCATGTTAATCAAGAGCTGCGCTTAGATGTTCAGCTTTACAAGACATTGCGGAAATAATCTGGCAATATGCAGCAGAAGGAATGACATGTCTCATTTTGAGCAATAGGAGAAAGGAATCCACATGGCTCCAAACTGTCCAAAATGTTTAAATGTTCGCCTCTAAGCACTCAGAAAGAGGAAAATGGGGGAGCTGGTGCCAGCACCCAACAAATGTGTAACCAAAAAACCTCAGTGGCTGGATGCTACTTGTTGCAGTTGTTGCTGTTTGCTTGCTTGCTTGTTTTTGTGTGTGGCTAGGGCAGATGGCCAACCTGGGGGACTGGTACTCACCCCTTCACACAAATATTATCCATCTCTGCTTTGGATTGATGGTGCTGAGGGGATCTGCCATCGTGAAGCACCCAACATTTAGGAAAAGAAGTGACTAGGCTCTTAGGTATGGGGGAAAAACAGCAAGGCAGCTGGTAAGATCCTAATCTTTATACACACATATATATTGAGCATAGTATATGCACACACAGTCCCTGTATGTACAGGCGGTAACATTTCTTTATTTATTAATACATATTTTCTGCTCTTCATTCAGTTTTGGCTTCACAGTGACCTTTTCCAGCCTAAGTTCCTCATGGTGGGTAACCTTTTGGCTGGGGGGGGGGGGCAACTTAATATTTGCAGAGAGTCTTGTGGTGGGCCCTTTCCAGCAACAAAGCAAAGTGGGCAGAGCCAGGTGGAATTCTTGTCAACACAGTCACTCTTCCACCAAGTGTGCCAAGTAGACTCTGAGCATATCTGTCTGCATTCTAGGTGTGTCTACCTAGGAGTAAACCCCAGTGCAACAGCTTTTAGGCACGCTACCCACAGATGTGTAACATTGCTTTTTTAGACTACAACTCCCAGACTCTATAGCATTTGGGAGTTGTAGTGAAAAAAAAACACTCAGATATACCTCTCTGATGCAAATCATAAGTCAATTCAATGCAGGCCCTTTCCGAAACTATTTACAGTTTAAATACCCTGCTGCTTAAAAAGAACCAGGTATTTGAAATTTAAGTGCCTTTAAATTCCTTCTTATCTCCAGTTCCTGTCCTTCTGCCTTCCTGCACCACTGAGCAGGGAAATCTCAGCTCAGATTAGGGAAAAGATACAAACAGAGCACTGGAAGAGATTTCAAAAGGTCTGCGTAGACTTGATGGGGAGCCAGATGTGACCTGCAGGCCAGAGGTTCCCATATCTGAATTAATGCAATCAAATAGAATGGTAACAAAATAATAGAGAAAATCCTTTTAAAAAGAACAAGATTTGCACAGATTACATAGACATATTTTTGCCTGGTTTCACACAAATTGCAAAATTGGTACCAGGCAAGACTCCCTTTGGGAGGATATTCTATAACTAGAACATCACTGCCAAGAAATCCCTCTCCTTTGTAACCGGGGTTCCTAGTGATCACAGATGTTCTTTTATTTATTTATTTGTTCTTTTATTTTTGTTTTGTTTTTAACTATAATGCTTGTGCAGAGGAACACAGCCACCTCTTCTACAACTACAGTTATAAAAGAGAAAAATTGGCTTGTTTGTGGGAAATGGTTTTGAAGCAGCAGAAGGCAGTTTTGGCAGGTCTGGGGGCCAGTTTCACCAAATATGATAGAGGTGGAGGAAACAAAAGAAAAGATACTGGAGTTGGCTAGAAGTGCAAAATGGAAGAATTGCCAGTTTTAAACACTGCTGGCAATCCCTGCAGCGCATTGAAAAGAGCAATCTCTGGTCTCCAATTTGAACAGAGGTGGTAATTCACCCTTTTGGGGAGGGCTGCAAAAGTTTGGCCAGGCCAATAGCCAGAAAAACAGCCTTAGGGGATTGCATAGGGCCTCAGAGCTGCATCTTGCCCAAAGCCTGGGCACCCATCCTCATCATCTTCCAGCTGGTGCCAGAGCTCACTGATTCAGTGCCAGGGGTGTGTGTTCTGCTGTGTTGCGTGCATAGTATTTGTTTAGGAAGTAGTGCATATTATCCATCTCAATATTGCATGTGTGCACATGTATTCACACATATAAATCCAATGTTGTCATTGTTCTTCCAGGTTGCATCTCCTCTGACATCAGAAAGGCCCACCCCCTGTTGTATCTTATGGGCTTGCCCACGAGGAATGAGAAACTATCTTTCAAGTAATTGGACTACAAACTGTTTAGGACACTTAAAATAAGTGTCACACCTAGAATTGGCATTTTCTTCTAAATTTAGTGTAGGTTCTTTACTCAAGACTGTGGACACCAAAGCTGCAGATGTTTTAACTGTAATTCAAAGATATATTACCTCTGAGATGATGGCTGAAAAAACCCTATTGGCATAACTTTATGCCATGCAAGTACGATGACAAAGTTAGCTCACAATGGTAGCATTTAATTTAATTGAGGCTCCATAGAGGTCCACTTCAAACTGAAGAAGGTGGGGAGAAGCCTATAATAGCGAAAAAATCACCATCACTGTTCCCATTGCCAGCATTGGAACTGCCACTGCTGCTGACCCCTCAGTGACTTTTGGCTATTAAAGGTTTCCACCCATGCCTAGACTCCCAAAAGCTTCCCCAGGTTGAAAGAGAACCTTATAGAGCCTCAGAATGTGGGGAAAAAAAGGGGGGGGGAATAGAAAGCTTTAAATGAAATGAAATGAAATGTTACCATTGTGTAAAGTTATGCCAATATGATTTCAGCCTATGATTGTTGAATTTATCTGGGACTAGAAAAGTGAAACACATGGGTGCAATTTTATCAAAACCCCCCCCCCCCATTGATTCTACGTCAGACCTAGTATAGCAGGATTAAAATCCACAACTCAGTTGGAGGAGGGGAGCAAGGAAAATCTTTGGGCACAAATCTTTTCACACCTGTGAAAGTGTCATTCTTCAGTTTTAAGCCCAAACTAAACAAGATATTTAGCATAACATCTGAAGAGGCGGTTCCCTGAAATGATACAGACATCCAGTAGTCCTAGCATCAGCTTGCTTCACTCTGTATTTATGAAATTAGCCTGCTTTTCTTTTGTGATTGGTCAGTAGATGGCAAACATGGGCTTCGTTTGCAAATGAAAACATTCTTTGAAGGAATTATGTGTCTGAAGGGGAAAATGTTAGCAGCAGGAAATAAATGCTTCCCATAATGTGTGATTTGAGCCTTATCTGCAAAGTCTGTAAAGATGGCACTATAGTATAAAGAAATATAAAGAATCTGAGCATTTCACAGAAAACAAAGCTTGTCACTGAAGCGAATATACACATTTTAGTTAGGAGAGTAAATATCATAGAACATAACAGGGAAAGAGCAAAAGAAATGTAAAATAAATAAATAAATAAAAATGACAAAAGTGTTATGACACCTTGAAGACTAATGGCTATATTTTAATTGAGCTGTTATGCTAGCACAGACTAATATGGTTACCTCTTTTAAAACTTGGAGAATGACTCCAAGATGATATTTTTAATACTGACAAGAATACTTCCAGAAAATACCTATAACATTGTTGTTGAAATGCTAAATGCATGTGTGTTCCTCTTCCTCCAGGTGCAGCAGCAACAGAAACCTCTAGAGAGCGACAGCTACAGAAAGGGAGAGCTTCCCTTCCCTTTGCCTCAGACAGTGATGGGGAACCCATGACCCTGCAGATGCTGTGAGATTCATAACCTAACAGCAGAACAGTTATTGTAATTCGTAACACCTGGAATCCCCCAGAGAGCATGAATCCGGCTTTTGCAAGTTCTTCCTTTTAAATAGTTTCTTTTCTCCACACAATGAAAGCAACTTTGGAAAACAGCAGAAGCAGCAAGAATATGGGCCATCCCTTCTCTGGAGCTCTTGTGTTCATGACTAACTCCAGGCTTCGGGGGTCTTCTGGTGAACCATCCATCAGGTTGATGGGCCCTCTCAGGCCTACTTGGCAGCAGTCTTTCTCTTCTTAATTCATAACAGAAGCAATCCAATGTTGTTTCTGGAGTGGAAGGATCAGCCAACAAGCTGTTTTTCTGTACTACAACTCCCAGGGGACACCCAAATATATTCACAGTCCTCATGCAACTGCTGGATAGCTCCGTGGTTTAGGTCTCTGGCTGCGGAGCCAGAGGGTGGGAGTTTGATTCCCCACTGTGCTTCCTTGACAGGAGATGATCCATGGGGTCCCTTCCAGCTCTTCAGAATTAAGATGATGATGGTGATGATTCTTCAGGGAGGTGCCTTCCAAGTTCCCCACTTGGGAGCAGTAGCAGCAGCTCTCTAATTGTGGCTGGGAAGTGTAATTTAATATTCAACAATGCTTTAGAACACCCTCCCTATGGTTACAGAGGAATATTTGGGGAATTAAATGGAAATTCATGGAGTCAGCAAGTATAATTAAGACATCCGAGAGCAGTTGTAAACACTAGAGGGTTCAATGAGGGTATTGGGACCCCAACAACTACTCCCATAGTCGGGGTTTTGTTTTTCATGAGATGGACACAACACAGAGATCTGTTCACAAGAGAAGAAATGTGAGACCCCATTCAGAAGCAGAGCTTGGAGAAGTTGTTGTTGTTCAAAAACACCAGGCACAGTGAAAATTATAAAACGGTATTATAAAACAGATACAAGTTTTAACCAAAAACCTAAGTATCTGTTAAATATTGGTGCAGTATGTATGCTGTTCCTAATATTGCCATTTTTGTAGCTCTGATGGTGTGATGATGATGATGATGATGATGATGATGATGATGATGATGGACACGACTGGACTAAATGTCAAGGGGAACCTTTACCTTTACCTTTTAGCCATGCTAAGTGGGGGATTTTGGAGTAGACTTTACATTTCCTAGCTCTGTACAGAAACTCTGGTTATGCACTGCCCTTATGTATACTAGTAACATTTAACGCTTGATTTTATAAGGCTAAAGGAAATATGATTGTCCTATTTTTTCATAAATTAGGTGAGGAAGTAGGTGAGCTATTTAGATTCTATTATGCACATAAGAAAAGAAAACAGTCACTGGAGCTCAGAAAATCTTTTGAGTGGACATGTTTAAACCGGTAAATTACAAAATAAGAAATCTAGAAGTAAAACAAAACACAACCCTGTGATGAGCTGGAATATTTATGGATGCCTCACCAAGCTCTAAAACAGTGAGTGTCAATGCATTGTGTTACTAAATTACAAGATTTGTGGATTGGAAGCATGCTGCTTGAGTCGGGGAGGTTTGCTTGTTCTAGTTTTAGCGTAAAGGAAAAAATATTTTAAGTTTTGAAAACACTCCTGCATACATAATAAATAGGGGGAAATATGGGGGTGGGAGCAAAACCGCTACCTTCGTCTCTAAGAAAAAGGTGCATATTTTCATCTCGGCTCATTGTTGAACTCATTTGGCCTGTGCCAGAGTTTTGAAAACTATAATTACAAAGGCTAAGGAAAGAAGTGGGTCAAGGTCAACTTCCTGGATTCCATACCTTTTCCATCAAACATCCTAATCCAGTCCAGTTCTTTTTCTGAATTCTGCTGCTGAATTTAATCGTAGCGGGAGCTGATCCAAGAACTATTTTTGCTTAGTGGACGCAGCTGCTTGCCTTCTTCTCTGCTTTACTGTGAATGAATGAACATGATATTGTGTGTGTGTGTGCGTTGCTTTTCCCCATCTGGTAACAGCCTTCTTTTGTTTCTATGTCTCCTCTGCATGTGCATTCTGTTGTGTTATTTGAAGACATTCTATAATTAAGCAGCATATTCCCCCAAATAATTGATTGCCCAATCATGTACAGACAGACTAAAGGAATCAGAAACATTATGCAAACCTATACTCCAGAGTTCCCATGCATATCTAGGAATCTGCAAGTCGTGTTCTTTTTCTTCTATTCATGTATGTATGGGGTAGAGGGTTGGAAAGCCAATAATTTGTTCATGCTGATTCAAATGGTAAAACAGAGCTTTTGTTGCTCAAGCTGTGAAAACCGACTCGTTTTCTCATGCTGTGTTCTCTGGTCAAACAGGTTTTCTGTTTTCAAAAACCTGCAATATCTGTTTGAACAAATGGGGCACAAGAGAAATGAGTGCAGTCAGGTTATATATTTTCAACATGCTGACACATTCTCCTAAATGGAGAGCCAAGGTAATTATTCCATTTTTGTGTCCTTAATTGGGCCTGAACCCTGCATTTGAACACAGTGCAGGAAATCATTCTGATGAATATATGGCAGAAATCTATCTGATGGCACACAATAGATAAGTGGTCTTTTCCTATTGGCCAGCTGTCATCCGAACAGCTGGTATATTGAACACTAGTGGTGATAAACAAGCTAACTATAGTATACCCCACTGACACCTCTCTTAACATATAATAGACCAGGGCATGAATAGTTGCGCCTGTACTGGGATTTTAAAAGACTGGCAACAAAAGCAGCATAGTCAAGATGGTATTGAGAGCCCAAGAATCAAACATGGCCATTTGCCCTAGCTGAGACTGATGGTAGAGATATTCTTACTGCTATTTTAGACAAGCGTGGAAAAGGAACTTTTTTTTGGACTACAATTCCCTCGCCAACTTGGCCATTAGTCATGCTATGAGTAGGATTCTGGGAGTTGTAATACAAAAAAGTAACTTCTCTGAGCTCTGCTTTTTAGCACAAGGTAGCCACGAGACAATGCCTGCTATCACCAGTCATCTAACTGTGAAACAGTGATAGCATGGCATAAGATAAATCTAGCATAGCAGAATGCATTCAAAGGCCAAAAAATCGGGAGAGGCTAGCACTTGCCAACCATCGTCTCACAATACAAGGATCGCTTGAAGGGCCTTGTGTCTATTACTTGCACTGTGCCAGACATGTATTGGGTGAAGATGACTGCAATATCTACAAATACATCCTGTCAACACAGGAATACAGTGTCCTTTCTGAGGTTCTGCTGATTACTAGCGAACACATTGGTAGTTTCCTGTTGACATTCATGGGTGAAGTCCAAACTTTATTTTTAATCTCATCAAATGTCCTATCCAGCTGCTACTTTCAGTTTCAGTATGCTGAGTGTTATCAACCTGGCAATATCAGTATGAGTTTTGATAGAGAGATACTGAGAATCTATTTAACCCTCTTGTGCCACAATAAAACACTTACATTGTTTGAATTGTGGCGGTATTTTCTGACAATGCTGAGAATTCCAAGGTATTTATTTTCAGGGCATAAAAATGTCTCATGTCCAAAGAAGTATGTGAATGTGCCAGATCAAGTGTGTTCCACCCAAATATCCAGAGGCAGTAAAACAAATGATAGAATAAAAGTAAAAGAAAAATATATGAAATGAAATAAAATATGACACTCCTTGTATTGTGAGCTATTTCCTGACCCCAATGAATTCCAGTGTCCCAGTGAGAGAAATTTTAATGACACATGGCAAATTGCTGAAATTTGGGAGAAATCTGGAGGCATTTAAAGATTCATCCTACTTGCACCTGTGGTGAGAATCAGCCACCACTTCTCCTCTACCTGACGTTTCTCTCTGGGAGTAAGAAGCAAGATGTGTGCCTTTAAGCTGGGTCTTTAGTTAGCAGTCTGTATTACCTTAATTCTTGTGCCATCAGCAGAACTTGGATGTGACAAGTAAAGCACAGGCACAGTTACTTTATTCTAGTTATTTTCAAAAGTAACTTTTAAATTGTATTTTCTAATTTCTAAAAATTGTATTTTTAGAAACATTTTGACAGGAGTTTTTCAGGTTATATGCCATTCTCTTGTCAATCTGGGGTGGGGGCAAGAAGAAATAAAAGACTAGAAAGTAAGGGAAAAGCACTGTAAGTAACACAAGTTACTACTAGAAAAATTTAAATGTAACTCTCCCAGCTTTGACCTCCAGTATTCTGGTTCCTCAGCAAACCAGACGGGTAGACTGTCGCCAGAATCTTATTGCTAATTTACATTGGTGTTAGAAAAAGCATGCTAATCTTGGCAGGAAATTGCTACTCATTAATAAGGCATCGGTTGTGTTCCTGACAGTGAGCATGATCATGCAACTTGGCACACATACTAGAATGTTATTGAGCGGTAAGTTGGCACCAAGACTTATGCAATTTCCCTTACACAAGTGTCATCCAGCAACAGGATTCTGCCCATTGTGGGTCAAAGAAACTCTGGTTGGTATCTTTATCAGGACAGCACAAACCTAACTAACTCAGTAAAACTTCCAAGTCAACTCCTTACCATGAGCTCTTCTTCATTAGAAGAAGATGCCTCACTTTTCATGCCTCTTTGTGTGCCTGTTCTTCAGCTTGAACGAGACCATGTCCTCTGCCTCTACCCCTTTGAATTCATGTCTGCTGCCTCTGGTACCAGACTACTTTTTTTTATTCCTCTGGTTCTTATTGGGAAATGTGGTTAATTCCTTTTATAGCTAATGAAGTATCAAGTACAAACAACAACTGTGCAGAGAAAGCATGAGAGAATAGCTTAAGTTTCAGTTGCCTACCCTTTTTCACAGTGACTACCACTTTATATGGAAGCAGGGTCTTGACACATGGGCGAGACACTCCCCCCCCCCCCGGTGCTTCTTGCATGCTCCAATGTGAGGAAAGGAGAGCGAGACAAATAAAGAAAGAGAAGCAAACAAACAGGAAAATGGGAGGGCCAAGCCAGAGGTGGGAGAATAGGTTAGTGGGAAAGGAGAATCCCTTTTGGTCCTAAAAGCCCCTCTCCCACTGATACCCATTGTTAGAAAGCATACAAGATCTCAACAATTCTTTGGACCTTGGACCTTATCTCAACAGTTCTTTGGACCTTGGTCTGCCAAAATGAGTGTTTCAGCTATGGGCCATCTCTTAGCATGGCCAAGGTCTGACACTAGGTGGTGGAGGACCACACTCCTTGGTACATTTTGCATTTTGGTAGGCTTAGACTTGGGAATCTTCAATCCTTCTTTGAATAAGCACCATGTGAACAGCACAGCTTTGGGTGGCAGCGCTTGCATTTATTACCAGCAGCTTAGCTATTGCTTGTTAAATCAACTTCTGTTCAGCACTGACCTACACACATCAGCCAAGATTAACAGATGTTCAGGGAGAGTTCCAGCCAGGCATGCATTTTTCTTTGATTTAAGAACATGCAGTGTGTCCTGTTGGATCAGAATAAAAGGTCCATCTTGTCAATATTTTCTTTTCCGCAGCAGCATCGTACAGACACCTGGGAAGCATACAAGCAGATCATAAAGGAAACAGCCATCCTTGATTTTCTTTTTCTTCTCCAAAATCTTAGTTTCAAAGGTACTGTGGCTCTGAACATGGAGGCTTCATCAGTAGTCATAGCCACCAACAGATCGATCCTCCATGAATTTGTCTAACTCAGTGATTTACAACCTTTGTCCCTCCAGATGATTTGGACTTAAACTCCCATAAACCCTCACCATTGGCCATGCTGTCTCAGAACTCTGGGACTCGAAACCCAAAACATTTGCAGGACCTAAGGCTGAGAGTCAGTAACCTAAACCATGCTGGAGCCATCCAAGCTTTTTCCAAACAGAATGGAAGGTGCTTTGGTGTTAAAATGGTAAGACTTTTAAAGTCTGCGCAACTGAGGCATGAAACAGTCCTGCTGTTCTGAGAGCAGAAACAAAACCCTGACCTATATGCAGACATAGAACGAATAGGTCACAAAGCCATGACAGATTCCGACACATTCACTAAATACTTGTACCTTTTGCAAACACATAATTGTCTGCATATACAGTCAGAGATGACTCCTGTTTCCTTTCTCGGGTCGCCAGACATCTCTCCCTTGATAAATGCAAACATAAAATCTACCGTGTATACTCCAGACAGATAACAGGAGAAGCCACATTAATTATCCTTGCCTCCTAATCTCGTCTTCCGTAATCTTGAGCCTCACCTTGCCAGTTTGACTCTGATAATTCTCACTCTTTGGAGCCCATGATTAGTGGTTGCCTGAACGGTGATCACATTCAGATTCCGTGACTATAATATCAATTGAAAACTGCACAAAAATGAAACCTGTGTGGCCAAGACAGACCATGGTACCAGATATAATTCATTTTTATTGCAGTCCCAAGAGTTTAATCTCCTGGCTCTCTTCAGATGCAGCAGTTTCATTACTCAAGAATGGTAGATTTATTTTGCTGTGCTTTCATGGTACTCTTCGCTGTAATGTAAAGGAAAAAGAATGACTGCGGGCTCAAGCTTCTAGTAGCTTTGTAGTAATTTTTTTTCTCCCCAAACAGAATTGTCGCCTTTGTTCTCTTAATCTAATGGCAAGGAGTCTGTAAATTACACTCTCCCTCAGATCTGCATTTAGCTGTAAACTGGTTGTTACAATCCAGAAACTGGCAAGAAACCACATTCATTTAAATAAGCTTTGATTGTGTGATGCAAACTGTGTAATGTATTCTGCTGGCAGTATAAAAACACCGAGGGCAGAAAGAAGCTAAAGAAGAGTTTTGAGGGGGAGGAAACCAAAATCGGGGTCCTTTAGAACCCTTGAAAGCCTGTGCACTGCATTTTTTTTTTCCTTTGTGGAAAAATACACATATATCTAAATGTCAGCATGTAAAACCCTGCATGGCATTTGCAGAAAGATCCATAAGCAGAAGATTAGAGCAATGAATTCTTCCTGCAAATGCCATGTAAGATTGGCATTCAGACAAAGTTGTCCCAGTCTATTTCCCCATAAAGGAATACATATGCAGGCTTTGTTGTAAATCCCATATAATAGATACAACTTTTCAAGGTTGCTATTTCAACAAGATTCCCAACTTCTCCTGCTGGAACAACTGAACATAGCTGTATGTCAACAATTTTGGGGGTAGACCCTTGGCAGCCCTCCTCAACTTGGTATTTGTTTGAGTTCAATCCCCATCAATCCCAGCTTGCCACAGCTTGAGTGGGATGGTGTGTGATACAGTCCATCTTATGGAACCAGGTTATCCTAATGGGTCTATCCTCCCTTCATGGACATTCTTTCAGAGTGAAACAAAAAATCAATCTTAATAGGTCTGCAGTGTGTCAACTCCTTTACAAATCAGAAACTGAAGTCAAGAAAGAAGGTACATTTTTTCTATTTTCCAGGAAAGCACTGCAAGGCATTTTACCAACCGTACACCTCTCTGAGCTCTGAGACTCACAGCACACCTATTTTTATGACAACCAAGAAATTAATCTGCAAAATAAACACAAACTAATGGGCAAATTAAAAAACAACAAAGAACGATGTAATATCTTAAGGACTGAAAAGATAACTTGTGGCATAAACAGAAACTTGGGACAGTACATTTTCATGGACTAGGGTCCACTTTATCAGATATAACACTAGCTGATTTACTTCCATTGTTAGCAGTTATGCACGCATTTCCCTACAATTATAAAGTTGGGCTCAAAATGATACATTAGACATATCAGGCCCTAATGGTTCTCAGACTGCCAGTGTGTGGGCTCTTTATAGATAGAAAACACTAAATCCCATTATTTACAGTTAATGCTATGTGGTTCCCCCTCTCTCTTTTTTTAACCATCTAAAGAATTAACATAATCATTCTTTGGCAATGTGTATGGGGAATTTAATGCCTAAGAGATTAACCCATCCTTACAGTCTCAGTAGGAAGGTTCATGTTGAGTTTAGTCAGCGCTGACTCAGTGGTCTACACCACCATAGTACTCCAGGGGTCCACACTGCACAGTTTTGCAAAGTTTGTGTTAATTCAGGAACACAATATATGACAAAACAGCAGTCATAAAATGTCACACTGTACATCAACCAAGCATCTCCTAATTTCCACTCCACTGGAATTTCAGCATGGCTGTTAGTGAATTTCCATGTGTTGCAAAGCTGATTTTGGCAAATAACTCCATATAGCCAAATGGCTTGGGTGAGATCCAAGGCACTTGAGTAATCAGAACTTTGGATAAGAGGGAATGATATTTAATGAGGTTAGCATGACCAAAGAAACACTCTATAAATTTGGATAACTACGAATTTTGCATTACCAAACAATGGACAGTGAGAATATCAGAGTAATATTTCCCTCCCCAGTCCTCAATGAATTAACATAAAAGGTGACACTAGTTCAATTTATCATGTAGATATATGCAACACAAGTTTTGTAGTGTCTTGGGATTTTCACAAGCAAGACATAAAACTGCAGAAGATGGAGCACAAATACAGCTCCTCCTGGAATCCAGGTGAAAACTTTGCTGCAATTAATTATTCTCACCCATATTGATGCTAATTCTGAAAACTCCAATTAGGAAATAAAAACAGAGATCCTAAGCTAACTGTGCTAGCCTTTACTGGGTGCATATTGTGAAGAAAGTAAGCCTGAATTCTAAAGACTTTCGGCTTATTGTGGACAAAAGTCATTACTTTGCCAAGAATAACCTTGCAACAAATCATGGTTTGTTTGGGGTAAATTTTTTACATGTTAATAGACCCAAGCCAGAATGCCATCTCTTGCTGGGTTCAGACTTCATGACAAGCTAATCATGGAGGTTCGTTTCGTTGTTCCTGCTTCAAGTGGGAGTAGGGATATAGGGGAGAATTTACTTTCCTTTCATTTTTATAGGAATTTTCCAAAATTTGAATTTTCTAACAGTTGCAAATTTTGGAATGGAAAAGAACGAGCAAATCTTTCAAATAAAATTGAAGGAGGCAGGGAGAGAAACAGAAACTGACATCAATACCCATGACTTTTAGTGCTTGGTTCTCAGTCTGGGTTTGAATACCTAGGCATTCAACCATATGAAGTGCTGGAATAGGAGTTCTGATCTCTGTTGAGAGAGAGATTGCTTATCTTTCACAAATATATTGCAGTTCTCTCCGTGCTGGAAATTGTTCTAGCTGTTGAATATGATTGACGTAGATGAATGAACATTTCAGTTCAGATTGTTTTTCAAGAATTTATCAACATTTGGGAGTCACATATTTGGGAGAGAAGGAACTTAAGGTTTAAAAAAATGTAAATGCAAAAGAAAGTGAAATTGACCAATTTTCCTATACTTGTGTAGGAATAATCACATAGTACACACCAGCATTCTGCTCATTCTTGATATCCTGCAGAGCTTGGCTGATGGTAACATGTAAGCCCTGCCATTTAGGTATCCACATAATAGAATTGGACCTTGCAAAAGTTAATTTTTGGACTACGGTTGCCAGACTCTCCCAGCAAACATGGCCAATGACCATGCTGGCGGGGAGATTCTGGGTGCTGTAGGCCAAAAAGTAACTTCTCAGTTTCTGATTAAAGCATACACATTTGGAAGGCATTTGCATGAATGGCAGCATTTAAGCCCGGAGTGGTATTTATAATTCAAAACAATTATTCAAACAATTATAAAACTAAGTTTTGTTTTCGTATGTGCTGTGTTCTACAAGGCCCTGCTCTTGGTGACATGGTGTTCTGCAGCTGACCTGCATTCCTTTCAAAACCGTTTAATCACACACAGCTGACCAGCATTCCTTTGTGTGTTTTTCTCAGGAAAAAAACACCCCAAACCCACCTAATCAAATGCATTTCGAATACCCCAAACAGTTATTTAATCTCCATATATGTACAAGTGTGAAACACGTGTTGTCCAAATACTCTTTCCAAAAAGTGCAGCTTTAAGTCAGACGTTTCCAAAATAAACCCTGAACAGTATTTTCCCCTCCAATTCAAAATCAACACACAGTCCTTTCAGCGTGCATTTTAGGGCAGCCATCTCTCCCCCTGCTCCCCATCACCCAGAAATAAGCTCAGCATTCGTAATACTATAATACATGGTTACTATTTTCAGGCATTTTAGAAATATACTTCTAAAGAGCAGCAGAGCTATTTTCCAGCTTTTGGCCAGTACAGTGAATGAACTGTGAAAGGAGAATAATTCCTTCCAGCACATTTCACACTATCAAAGTTTTAGCTTCAAAATTTCTTGGAAGAGATTCTGAAAACATTCCCCTTACTGTGTTTGAATTCATTTCATCTGCAAGAGGACAGGCTCAGTACAGATGCAATTTACAAACCATTTAAGGCTACTTCATACATAATATACTTCATGCACACTTTATGGGGCATAATCCCCACTGAACTCCACGGAGCTGATTTCTTCATAAGACTGAATTGTTAAAAGCCATAAATCAGAAAGGGGCAGAAGACGGGCTGCAAGCGAATGGATCTTGGCTTGTTTGGGGGAAATGGCTTGTGTCTCTGGGTTGCTGTGATTCTTCTAAAGAAATGTGGGATTAGACCTGGACATCATCATCTACTACCCTGAATTCAGTGGTCTCACTTCTGAGCAAGCAGATATTGCACTGCCAGTTCTTGTTTAAAAAGTACTTCTGCGTCAGGGTTAATGCACAAGTTTTGGGTAAAACCTACAATGTTATACAGCAACTAGATGGGAGATTGTCCCGGACTGAAGTGAAGTTTTCTATACTCCACACTCTGGAACTTTGCACTGGCTGGTTGCTGTCATTCACAAGGAAATGTTTAATAGTTTCAGGAAGGTGTGCTGCAAAACTCCACACAGCAGAGGGACAAATTAGGGACATTTCTCCCTGTAGTATGTCAGACCTTTCTCTGCCATTGCCCCTGTCATCTGTTCCATCAGTATCCACTTTTTTGTTCAGTTTACAAAGTGACATCGCACCAAATTGAGAAGACATGGCCACTTCTGAATTACAACTGCTGGAGGATTAAAAGGGTAATGCTTTAAAAAAAGAACACCTTTAAAAAGAGGTGTTGGCCCTAGGAGTATGAGCCTGCAGGAAATAATGTGGAACCATCAAACCATGTTCCACTGAAGACATCGCCCTCAATTTCATCAGGGCATCAGGACAAACATGCAGACAAATGACAAAATCCACCAAAAATAGCTCTGCTAGTCAAACAAAATGGACCAAATGCTCACTGAAAAAGGCTGGCTCTACTCGTGATTAGGTTTACATAACATAGTCAATACAAAAAAAAAGGCAAAACCAACAGTGAGAACTCCAGCACTGTGAGATGAGTCCCACTCTAGTTTTGCCCTTACTACAAATAAAATAAAATAACTACAGGTATAAGACCCAAGCCCACAAAGTGGTCATACTGTTATAATTGCATTCTGTAAAAGTTACAATTTGCTTTCACATTTCTCATGGGTACCTAAAATATCACACACGAACACAAGCACACGCGCACACGGAGCTACAAACATCTGGCCTATGGTCCAAACACATAGGTGACTCGTGACTGGAACACCAGGCCCCAGAATTTGGAACCATAAGCCGCCCATGCAATACACACATTTTTCCCTTTTGCCTTGTCATCACCTCAGCACTCACAACAGAACTAAGACATCAGCACAGAACAAAGCACAAAGTATCATAGGAGCCAGTGCTTGAACCATGTGGAAATCTTCCTCTACCGTTTCCTGAGGTCATGGACGTGTAGGTACAAAAGTAAGTAGAAATCTACATTCACACCATGGAAGGAGTTAAGTTAGCCTTCATTTGGTTGTGATCATAACATGATGGCTTAGCAATACCTTGAATATTTGGTTAAAAAAAATTATAAGTAGAGATGGACATGAACCACTGATTCAGTGTGGTTTGTTTCTCAGCTGAACAGCTGATCCATGGTTCGGTGCCCTGCCCCCTCCAGCAGGTGCCCATTCAGCAGCAGCGCCCCATCCTGCCTCCTCCTAGAGGTCACTTATTCAGAGGACCATCATGACACATACTTTTATTTATTTATTTATTTATTTATTTATTTATTTATTCATTCATTCATTCATTCATTCATACATACATACATACATACATACATACATACATACATACATACAAAGGCCCTAATGTTTTAAGATTATTATCATTAGTAGTAGTAGTAGTTTTTGTTGTAGTTGTCGTCGTTGTATACAGAAGCTTACAGGAACATATTGTACAGCTGTTCTAATGCAGGGATGTGCAACTTGAGGCCCTCAAGATGTTGCTGAACTCTAACTCCCATCAGTCCTCACAATTGGCTCTGTTAATTAGCCCAAAAACATCTATTTCTCGAGATCCCTTCACATCTCTCCACCCATAATTTAAATCCACTCATAAGTTAAAGTATATTAAAAAATGCAAACATTTAGGGGGAAAACCAATTTCAAGTTAAAAATATGCAGAAATACTCAACATACACTCAAGTGAATAAAATGTAATTTCTCTTAAGAAGCAGAAGGAACAAAATAGATTGAATGTCAAGCATTGTATCTGTGGAGATTCTCAGTCATCTAGGTGTGGTTATCTGGAAATTGAGTCATGGCAACTGGACTTCTTTCTTATTAGGTTGAAACGTTTAGCATACTTGGATGAGTAGCAAAGCTTGAATGAGTAGTGAAACCCTAATAAGAAAAAGTCCAGTTGCCATGACTCAACTTCCAGTTAAGCATTGTGCTGCATCTCACACTCTTGTCTCCCCCTAGCCCAGAATTTCTTTATATTCCCATAGTGGCATAAAAAAGTTCAACTTCCCACTTTGGAGACCAATGATCTAGAGCAGTGGTTCCCAACCTTGAGTAACCCAGGTGTTCTTGGACTGCAATTCCCAGAAGGATTTGCCATTAGCTGTGCTGGTTTGGATTTTGGGGAGCTGCAGTCCGAGAATACCTGGGTTACCCACGGTTGGGAACCACTGATTTAGAGGACTGTAGCTTGCCAACCTGTGTTCTAATTAAAATGTGCAACTTGGTCTAGAGACTATATTGCAGGATTGCTCCCTGTCCTCATCTCTCCATTATTACTTCATTAAATATATGTAATTTAACACATGCAGAATTGTCACATGTGATGATGTCTACATAGGTGATATATTTTCCTATACAAAGTGCTTTCAAACCAAGTAGTTTTTTCATTGATGTGACCATTACCTAGAAATAGTCAAATGCATTTTTATGTTACATATTTAAGCAGTGGGAATACTGCACCTTTGGCTAATTTTCATCCATGGGCAACAGGTACATACATTTTTGGAAGTATAGACAGCTTTCTATTGTCATGTTAGTAATATAAAATTTACTGTGTTTAAAAAATGAGTTAAAGCTGCAACTTAATGATATTCAGAAAACTAAGTTAAATAAATTAGCTGCCACTTTCACTTGTATAATAGCATCATACAACACTGCCTTCAAGACTTTTTACTGCACCACTCCATATGAAAGACAATAAATGAATAGTCATGATAGGTAACCTTGCTTCCCACTTGTTACGGGCATTCAGCTCAGAATAAGGTTTTAGAACACTGATGAAGCAATGTAGAAATCTTTCATTACTTCTGGCTGGGATTTATGTATGGTAAACATTTCATCTACCAGCACTGTCAAGTTCAAACCTTTTACATGCGTAGCATTAACTTGAGCAGACGTCACATGTTATTTGCGTTTCAACAGCATTTGCTCATCTGAGACAGAAAATCAAAAGTGTATCTGATTTCTGTTTTGAAATTTAAAAGCAAGCAAAGAGGGAAAAGTAAATATAACAAGAAAAACACATGTAAGCATAGAAAAAGGCTGGTTGCCCATGGGGGGGGGGGGGAACCTTGTCTTGATTGGGAAAACATGCTAAAGGAGAAAATAAAATTTAAATATGAAATGTGAAGAGATAGTGTAACACATCTGAAGAGCCCATCCAGTACATCCAAAATAATACTTACTAGATCATCATTTTCTCCAATTTACATGTGAGTTCAGTGTTATCAGTTATGAAGTTAACTCCATTATGAGAATTTTCTTTCTACAAAACATGGTCTGGAAGATTTAAGTAATATGACCACCTGGATTACGTTTTGCAAACATACAGTGCACACTGAAGAAATCTGGACACAGAGTAACATTTTCTAACTTCTGGTAACTCTCAATGCTATAAAATAAAATATGGTTTTTCTAACAAAGGGAGTTAAAATTAGTTTAATGGAAATGTGCTTCATACATTAGAGTGGTGCCACCAATTCCATCTGTATCTTCTCAAGGAAGCATGATGTGTGCTTTCCAAGGTTTTAACGAAGCCAAGAAACATGGCTTTATTTTAAACAGATGTGTGTTAATTCTGTTTAGTGTCTTCAGGTATTTTTAATCTAATGCATAGAGCTATGTAATTCATGTTTTATGAAATGGTGCAAACATAAGAACTGAGGAAGTGTCTTCCTGGATCACACCAAAAGTCCATCTTGATTAGCATCCTGTTTTGAAAAAACAAAAAACATCAACATGAATGCCAGTGAGAAACTAAGAAATGGAATGGGGAAGTAGCTTATTTTCCCTGTTTCTTCTCCTCATCATATAAAAACTGGTTTGTTTGAATAATTTGCATTGCTTTTTTTCTGTACAGTATGTGTTCCCTTGTCTACTTGCAGACCCTAAGATACTGAGATGATCAAAACCATTGTTTCAGAATCAATACTGACATTATAAGATACTGATTTGCTCAAAAACACCTGACAAACCATATGTGATTTATGGGCCCACCTTCCAAGTCTTGTAACTGATAGAAGTCAATGTAGGCAATTCAATTTCTATCTGGATCCCAGACATCCACCATGATATGAGTTATGGTACAGTTAAACACACACACACGCACCCCTATCCAATTTCACTCCTTTGTAAAACAAAATTGTTTTCCCAGGTTGAATGAGAAGAAAGTCTTCTACCTTTTGAGATAATGGTTCCATGGCCCTGGATGCTCTTTGACTACAGCTCCCAAAAGGCTTAGCCATTCGTTATATTGGCTAGGGATTCTGGGAATTATGATTTAAAAAAAAAAACTTTCTGGAGCCCAAGTTGGAAACCACTGCTTCAATGTTACATCACTCTTTGAATTTGGTATATCACTCCTACAAAATAGATATCAATGACACCTAATTTATTTTGTACATGTGGTGTGTGAGTGCCTGTGTGCACATGCGTACACCCAGGTACTTGCTACAGAAACACTAAAGTCTATAGCCAAATCTGCTTTGTGAGAAGAGAGGTTTGGAAAGCACATTTGTTCTTCAGCTTTCTGTTGACAGTGTCACGTCATCCAAACACTGAAGACCCCTTAGGTGCTGAAGTAGCTCATAAGCAGTAAAGGTTCCTCTCCATCTCTCCCAGCTTTGGGATGAGGTGTCCTTTACTTGTTGCTATGTGCCATCAAGCCAGAACCAACTTACAGTGACCCTAACAGGGCTTTCAAGGTAAGTGAGATATGTAAGGAGTGGTTTTACCAGTACCACACCCCTGGTGAGTTTCCATGGCTGAGTGGGGATTCCAACCCAGGCCTGCGGAATTCTAGTCTGCTACTCTATTCACTGCACCAGACTGAGTGCCTTACTTAGGTAACACTCACATAACCTAGCTACTTGCATTTAGGGGAACTGATCCAAAATTTAGAGCAATGTCTACAACAAGAATCAGTAAAGTACACCTGGCCCCAGGCTTTTTTATGTAGCCTCTGGATGCCCTCGTGCTAACAAATGTCATTTTCTACTCCTGGAAGCCTCCTGAGCATTGGCTTTGCAATAAAAATGGAATGCAGTCTCTCCAATCCACAAAAATGAAACAGAGAGTAGACTTACAGCAACATTCAGGTTGCATTTTTCATCATTTTTGCTCATCATTCAGGCTGGTATAGCCCTTGGTGGATTGTGAAATAGAAAACAGAGCCTCTCAAGCTGCCTATCCTTGTATTAGAAATGAAGGAATTGCTTATCCTGATTCTAGCCGTGGGATCCTGAGAACACCCACATTATCCCAAATTTAAAATACAGGTGCATACTTGCGTATCGCATTACCTTCACATTATGCAACTGCATACTGTGTTGCCAAGCTCATACTCAGCATGGGCCTTATAATTTCCTTGAGTAACTGGCTGCCTGAGTAGTTTTTTTTTAATGGATTGTTATACCTTACTGCTTTGAATGTGTTTTGGTGTTGCTTATGTTTTTTAGTATCGTATTTGTTCAATCCTTTTTGTTTTTATATATATCGACTCCTTCTTAGCTTAAATACTGTGTTTTAATTGATGTAAGCTGCTTTGGGTCCTTTTTCAGGAGAAAGGCAGGGCAAAAATATTTTAAATAAAAAAAAAAAAGGCGGTTGGTTTATACGCCTAGAACACGACTGGTGTGATTATCATTTGCTTCAGACTGTTGTGACTGTGATTATAGATCAAGTAATATTAATATGTTTGCACTTATACACCTAATTTATGGGCAACATGGTTTGTTGTTGTCATTGTTTGACTTAAACAACTGAATAAAATAAACCCAGCAGCAGTTGTAAGACTGTGGGAAGAAATTTCAAACCTCCCAGAAGCATATTATCACCTCTCCTGATGAAAATATATACCGTCCTAGTTCTTAATTTCTAAAACTAGCTGTATCCAGGATCAAGCATGCGTGCCTTGAAAGTTCTCTTGTCCTGCATGTGGACTTTGTTGTGGTTATAAAACAAGGCACTTGGCACATAATCAAAGCCATCCCATGCTTTATTATTAATTCATAAATGCTAGGCTAAGCTCTGGGTTTGGAAACCATCGCCAGGGCCAAGTCCCGATGAGCACTTGTTCCAATTAAGTTTTATATTGTCTGCTGGTTTCCGATCCGTTACCACATATATATTACATGCTCTGAAACTCTCCTGGGCAACAACTGAGAGGCTTGCAATCCATACCTACTTTTATAAATGGATGCTAAACATTTCAGGATTCTGCTATGTTACAAGGACTCCGTTATGTCAATTTCCCTTCTTGCACTCTTTCAAATGTTGGTGGACAGTTAACAGGAACTTAAGACGTAACTATGTGTATGTACAATATTGATTTGATTATTTAGCAAAAAACAGGATATTTTTGGTGTCACACCAGACTGAAAACTAGAGCCACAACTAGCTGATTCTGCACCCAAGGCAAAAACATAAAGTTGCACCCTGTTTTCCACATACCCCAACTCTTTGCTGCTCTCTGAAAAGATGGGGGAGTGGTGGAGCTTGCACCATGGTACCATAAATATGCATAATACTGCATGAAGACTGTAATTCACAATACCTGGTTTCATTTCAATTTATAAGTCCCATTTAGTCATTCCCTAGCTGGATAGGCTCCTCAGAGGGGAGTGCCTACACTCTCCCTGCTCTGTTGTTGCTTCCTACACATGGAAAAGAACACCTCTGCAGGGAAGCTGTTCCTGCTTGTGTAACCAAGGGAGAAGTGCTGGTGCTCCCTCTAAGCATGGTGAGCTTAGCTAGCCAGAGTATAACGGAATAGAGGTTGTGAAATGCACTCTCTTGCTAACAGCATGGCATGCTTTCATAGCAGATGCATTTTTCCCCAGTGTCCCTGAGATATACACATCTGGGGCAAGTGATTTGCTTACCTCACCCTTGTCACAAGTCAGCTGATAACAATTTTCAACTCCACATTGTTTTTCTCCTGTTTTGGCAAAAGGACTGATTGCTGTTCTTTAAGCTTGAGGCGAACAGACTAGGTTCTGGGGACCATTTTGTTAGTTTTTTCTATTATTGTTATTACTGTTAGGCCTCTGAGGTCTATCAGTTGGAGCTAGATGCAAGATAATGGCTTTGCCATGAAAACATACAGTAAGAATTAAGACACAGGGTGTTTTTGAGCACCTGATCAACCCAACAATTTGTGAGCAGCATCAGGACCAACACCCATGCAAATTCACTTCTTCTCCCCCTTTTGCTCAATGCTTTATTTTTCAGTCACTTAATTAATATAGAAGAGGAAAGCTTTTAAATTTTTGTTACCAGCAATCAGAAATCCTTGTTGACTTGCACAACTGGAAGTGAGAAATGTTTACTGATTTACTGCAGATAACACAGAAAGTTACCAGCAGATCCTGATCTTCTATTCACTTTTGATTTGACAAAATTTAAAAACAGAAAATAAATGCCTTACAGTTCAGACTTCAGATGAGGCAGCTCTGAACAGTGAGGTCACATTGCAACCAAACCAGTCTCCTAGTTAGTAAGAAGGATTGTTAATTTTATCCATGTGCACAAAATCTTCAGGCACAGTTCCCCACCCCTAGGATGCAGATCTAGGGTGGGAATGTTTGGCCCTCCAGGTCTTTTGAACTTCAGTTTCTAGAAATCCCAGCCAAGATGCCCAGTGGTTTAGAGCAGTGGTTCCCAACCTAGAATAACCCAGGTGTTGGATTGCAATTCCCAGAAGCCTTCATCACCAGCTGTGCTGGCTGGGGTTTCTGGAAGTTGCAATCCAAGAACACCTGGGTTACGCAAGGTTGGGAACCACTGATTTAGAGAATGAATAGCAGGAACATAGCCCCAAAATAGAAATCAGAAGAGAAATGTCCCAAAGCAATTTTTGTAAAATGAAGAACGTAACATGCAACAACAAAAAAGTGCAATTGGCTTTCAGGATATGCAATGTACTTGGTTCTGCTCTAAACATGGAATTGTGGACTTTAACATAAGCTACTTTTTAAAAAAAGAATCTGAAATGTGGATTTATCCCAAGATGCGAAGATCAACTTGGATCAACAGGATGACCAACAAAGAGGTGCTAAGACAAATGAATAAGACTAAAGAATCATAAAACTCATAAAATGCTAGGCAGTGAGAATACTTCAGTCACATAATGAGAAATGCAAAGTACAGGTTGTTGCAGCTGATCATTTTAAAAGAGGAGGAGAAGTGAAGGAGGGAAAATGCCTCATTGACTGGGAGACTGGTTTAGTTGCAACACAACATCACTGTTCAGAGCTGCCTTATCCAAAGTCAGCATAGCCATGATGATGTCCACCTTTCAGGAGAAGAGGAAAGAGAAGACAAACAGAAGGATATGGCATCATCCAAGCATATAGAAAGTTACGGATAAAGGTCTCCCACCCCTGCTTTATGCACAGTACTTTGTATACCACAAAGACCAGCTAGCCAATTCATTTAGTTTATATGTTTGGCAGCTTCACACATCAACAACATTGCCTCCTTCCCATTATATGTAGGATCAAACTACCCATGATTATTCTTCCTTTCTCCTGATGCAAGACTCAAATGGTTCTTCCTGCTTCTGCATAGGAAATACCTATCAGAATTAAACAATGCTAGGATTTGCATTTCCTGTTGTATACGGCAGCACACTTCTGTTGCTTTTTTCTTTTAGTAGACTTTGCTGCAGGGAAAGAACTGAGCTGGCCTTCCTCAGCATCGTACCTTTAAAACATTTGGACCTTGACTCTCATCAGTCTTAGCCAACATGAACAGTAAGAAATACAAAGGATTATATCCAAAGTATGTCCAGTGCATCAGTTTGGGGAAAGGCCAAACTGGGCCATAAAGAAGTCATTGCAATGTTGCTCATTCATTTCTGCTTCTGATTTATTCTATGAATTTCACTAGCTCTTGCAGATTCTGGACACTCTATGCAGATAAAATAGAGAACAGAGAAAGCACAGCTTCAGGCATGGTCTATGCTTAGTCCTGTTTTTCCCCTTGGACTCACAGCCTAGGCTGAGCATCATCCCAGGCCAGATAAATGTCTATCCATCCATCTCCGCTATACTTGGGTCTCAATTCCAAGCTATTTACATTAAAATATATTTGTCAGGATGATCAAATTTAAAGACTGGTCTGACAATCCTAAGATTTATCACCAAAACTGAACCCATTTAAGTTAGTGGGAACTATGTTAGTCATGAACTATGATGTGAAGGGGTGTGTGGCGATAGAATCTCTTCATATATTTATTCTGTCTGTCCTCTCCTTAAATAACCTCATTAAAACTGCCACTAGTAATGTACCAGATAATCTGTACTAAATAAACAAAAGAGTCAATATTTATTTGGAAGCAAACAAAACAGTATCATTCTCATCTAGTCATTAATTGCAGCTGGAAGTAAAACTCCTTTTATTTATGATTTGATCTGGCAAGAAAAAAACATTTTACTTTGTACAAATGTTTCATTAACTCTTTACATTCTCAGAGGTTAACAGATGTTAGAACCGTCATCTTTTCTTCTGTGGCCGCCCTTCTAAAAGTTCCACATTGAATAAATTACTTTCAAAAAGGCTGGGAAATACAGCTCTATTAGAACAAAAAAGACTAGTTTCTTTGCAGGGAGAATATCTCAGGTGCCAACCAAGCTGGAAATGGAAGTCCTGTAACAACACTTAAAAATTTGAGAACAATCACTAATACTCCCCTCTGAATTGCATTACTTATTGCTTCTGCAACAGTTAATCTATAGCTGCAAAATGTTGGGGTACACAGACACCGTCTCACTATGGCGGCATGCGTTTTCATAATGAAAGCCTACTAAATTGTTCTTTTCTCATCCAGTCATAAAATCTTTTTTTTTCTTTCACCTTTTGACAATAATCTCCATGTCCTCTACCATTTTTGCCTGCTTTATCTCTCTTCCTGCTATTTATTGATTGATTGATCAATCGATTTATTTAGTTATTTATTTGACTTCTGGACCACCCATCTGACTGGTGGTCACTCTGCTATCTACCAGTCTACACTGATAACCTAACTCTATTGGAGCCTGTTGGGATGTGGGTCTTCTGCTTCCATTGGGAAAGAGGGCACCTTCTTTCTCCCCAAGTGGCACATGCAGCAGTGGATGATGAGTTGGGGACTACATACCAGCAGTTACAGTAGCTAGACTGGGTGGTAGTTTGGGCCTGGATGCCCCTTCTTATTTTTTTCTCTCATATACACAGGCAAACACACATACAAAGCAAACACAGACACACAGGCAAGAAACCTCTATATCTCTTTCAAGTATGCTCCTCACCTCCCCATGCAGGGACAGAGAGGTTTATACCTTCCCTCCCATGCACTGAGTTTCCATTGTGCCCTCCCTAATGCCTCGATGATTAGTGGTAGGAACAGCTGAGATGCACTCCTCAGCTGTTTAATTAAATCACTTCATTTTTCCCAGTCACGTGGTCTTCAAATGGCATTTTGTTGATGCAAATCAATTAAGCTGCTTCAAAGTCTGGCTATTCCAACTAGGAATATTCACAAAAAGAGCCTTGCTGATTATTTAGTAGTTTCCTCCCTTGCTATCTTGTGGTGCATCAACAAGCTCTACACATGCAAAAAAAGGTTGAATAATGACAGAAAGGCGCAAGGATGAATTGGATGACCACACTTCCATTAAGAACAGGTCTGAAGGAAAGGCCCCATCATAAGGCAGAGTGAGGCTACTGCCTTAGCCAACAGCTGTTGGACATCATAGCAATGTGTTTCTGATTTGCTTTCCTATTATCATATTTTTACTGTCAGGGATGGGAGGAGATATGCCTGTGACATTTTCTTCCTTATGTAACAGAGTGACTTGGCTCAGCTTGGCTACTACACACCTTGACTTGGCAGGTTGTGTGTGGATGAGGGGGTGTCATTGGCTGTTCTGTCTCCGTGTCTTTACCGAAAAAAATGTCTTGGGCTAGCCGGAGCAAACTCAATGGATGTGCTGATTGAGACAGGCACTTATAAACCTTTTCCTGCAATTTCTGCAAGCCATTTCATTAGGGCAAGATAGGAGGAAGGGTTGAAAGCAACCTGGCAACCTGTAGAAAAGTGGCGAGAAAGCTTTGCTGGCAATATACTGCACATCCACACAGGTGGCCACTGTTTCTGGAGCCACTGATTAGTTGACAATCATTTTTGAAGGATGGTGCCATGTGGAAGCATCCTCAGCCACAACCCAGTCAACAATTCCGCCAGAAGGATATCTTGGACATCAGCCAAAACACTCAGTTCCTCACAGTCGAGGCCAGCTTTGACACTGCTGTCAATTCTTGGAAGAGGACCATGTCCTTAATTAAAATACATGCGGTTGGGCTCGATCCTGCTAAATAGGTCTGGAGTATGCCTCCCGTTTGAAACAGGCTGCCTCCTTCTCCGCCCATGCTGCAGCTTCTTGGGAGATGACACATATCCTTTTATATCTTAGACCTGCAGAAATATATAGAACAAATAAATACTGGGAAGCCCCTTTAGCTTCCCACGGGGCCAAAAAAAGGAGAGGTGGAGGGCTTGCTTTGTATAACACGGTGGCCACGCAAAGGTGGCGGGGGGGGGGTGGGATCGGAGAGAAAGGGAAGCATTAACCGAGAGAAGCGAGGCGTTTATATATATAAAGAGTAAAGAGAGCAGAAGAAGCTGGGCGAAGAGAAAGTGTGCCTCAGACGGATGCACATGGAAAGCGTGTCAGAGAAAAAGGGGGACCGGAGAACGCGGGAAGGAGGGAAGGGGGAAGCAAAGGAATGCCTGCCCAAGGAAAGCAGACGGGCTGCATGAAAGAGAAGCGGAACGGGCGAAGACTCGAGGGCACCAAATCGCGTGTCGGGAGAAACCGAGTCGAGGGAGGCGGAGAAGCCAGCGCCAGGCGAATGAGTGCGGGGAGCCGGGGAGCGCGTGGCCGGTGAGGGGGAGCCGGGGGAGGGGGCTCTGTCAGCATCCAGGTCTGGCCGGGGTGGGGAAAAGCTCCAGACACGCTCAGCTCTGAGGGAACCAGAAAGGGGGTGCGTCCGCTTGACAAGCAGCGCGGCGGCGGCGGCTGCTACTACCACTACCACTACTACTACTACTACTACTGCCGCTGCCACCACCTCTCCTCTCCGTCTGCCCTGCCTCCTTCTCCCTCAGGGCCTCCCTCTGATGTCACGTGGCCAGCCCCCCCTCCCTCCTCCCCAGCCCCCCGAATTCCCGGCGTGGGGAATGGCCTCGGCTTTATTGTGACGCAAGCAGCCTCGAAGCCGGCGCTCGCGTCCCTCAGCCCGCCCGGGCCGCGTTCTCTGGGAGCCAGACGGCAGCGGCTGCAGCAGCAGCGGCAGCAGCAAGCGAGCAAGCAAGCGGGGAGAGAGGAGGCGGGAGCTCGCCGCGCCTCGGCCAGGAGCCCCTGGAGGTGGCGGAGGAAGAGCAGCAGCAGCAGCAGCAGCAGAGAGCGAGCCAGCCGCGGCAGGGTGAGTGCAAGTTCCACCTGAGGGAAACGAGAGGCGAGGCTCGGGCGGCTGCCCCAAGTTTGCACGGGGGCTCCCGCCCCCTTCAGCCGCCTGCGTGTTGGGGAAGGAAACAGCCGAGGCGCCGAGACCAGCGAGGCTGGGGCTGGGACTCCGCTCACTTTCTCGGCGCTCCCCCGCTCGTGGTCTGCGGCGAGAGGCTCGCCCTCACGGGAAAGGGTTTAGCGGTGATGTCTCTATAGTAACGCCGCAGCTGAGGGGCGCTCGGAGCGGAGGGAAAGCTCGCGCCAGCAGCGGCAGCGGCAGCTTCCCGGCCGCGGGCTGCTCCCCTCTTGTTGCTTGAATTTCTGGGCTCCTCGTTGGCTTCCCCCTGACCACCTCCTCCTCCTCCTCCTCGTGCAGCTTTGCTGGTCGGCGAGCCGTTTCCTGCCAACCAGGAGGCGCGGGGTAACATTGGATACCCGAAATGGGACTGACACCACATACGGGAGGAAAGCCTGGCGAGAATGAAAGGGAGCGGAGAAGTGTGTGTGTTAGAGCGCGAGTAAGATGTCTCTATATCTAATTACAGTGTACAGTAGAAAGGACCAGGCAGTCACCTCCTGAGAAGGGAAAAGCTCTTAAGCCACTTTGAATACGTCTGCTTCGTACAGCATCCAGAAATAAGCAACACTCTGGAAATAACACGCACACACAGAGATCACTGGAGAATTTCCTTTTTTTAAAAAGCGGGTGGTGGCGGCGCTCACTTCTTCCCATCTCTCATTCATAAGTCATGGTTCTGACATCCCCAAGCCACCTTTCTGTGCAGCCAGCCCCGGTGAAACCCTCTCCAGGGATTCTTTCCAGCGTCTCCTGAAATGTCTTTCACTTCCCCCCCCCCCCTCCCGACGTTTTTCCCTTTCCTTCTGTTCTCCTTGTGATCCTTCTTTTAAAAAAGAAAAGAAAAGAAAAAGGTTGCAAGGTGGTGAATGAAGCAAACATTTAATTTGTGGTTCTTGTCAAGATGCCATGTTGCATCTATGTATGCTTTCAAAAAGAAACCATAAAAAGGAAAAAATTAGTGTGATGTTACTGGCAAAACCGTAGTTTCCACAGGAAATGCTAGCGTTCTTGCTGAACTCTGGGCAGTAAAGGAACAATCTTCAGAAATAACCATTGTTGACAATGTTCAGTGTTAGTTGGTTTTCCTTGTTTTGTTTGCATGAGAATAACTGGGTGTGTGTGTGCATGTGCATGCCACAGCCCTGCTGTTGTCTTCTGCTTGCTGGGTTTTTTAAGTGAGCAACAGGAACCTAAGCACCCTGTGGTTGACAGGTATCCATCAAAGAAACAGAGTGCTGAGGCTTTTAAAGAATAATGGAGAAAAAGGAACCAGCCTAGTGTAATGTTTTCTTAATGAAACCTAGGTGGGTATGAATGACTTTATTAGTATTTTACCCGCATACATGATGTCAGATCTCTAAAGTGCCATAGTCAAATTCATTTCAGTGCCGTTTCTTCATGAAATATGAAGCGAGTGAAAATATCTCTGTTCTGTTCTGAGCCAGGTACCCCTTATGGGGAAATGATTTTAAGTGCTGCATATATTCATCTTACACATATCAGAATTTAAAACAGAATTGGAAGTAGCTCTACCCCTGTCATTACTAATAAAAAGAAAAAAAGAAGAAAAAGTTGGCAAAAAACCTCAGCTCTAGTCTGGTACCCAGTTACATGCACTTTACACTCACTGACTTCTGTGTGTTACTGAATGAAGGTTTATAGTTAAATCTTGCAGAAATAATCCTTTTCACATTCTAGTTGAATCTGACTAATTGCTCCTTATATATTGGAGCTAATATTTTTGCTGCATTTTTTTCTCGTCATGAGAGAATTTCCATTGGAATAAAAACCCCAGATGCATTAAGGAATCAGTTGTGAATACTCAGATGAGTCAGGAAGCAGCATGACACCTTTATGCCTACATATATTATGTAGAAAAGGAATTGAGTGTGAAATATATGTAGGGCATAGTCAAGGACGCCCACAGCAACTGAGATGCCCTTCAACACATTTTCACCATCTTGTCAAACTCAAAGAATGTGATCAAACATGAGGTGAGACTTCCCAAACCTGATGTTCTTCAAATGTGGTAGACTACAGCTACCATCATCCCCCACATAGCGCAGCCAGCAGCTATGCTTCTTGGATTGGACCTGTACTCAGTGTGTGTGGCCTTGGGGAAGTGAATATAACTCTAACACAAATTTAACCAACCAAAGAAATTTAAACTGCTGCAGAACAGTGGAGTTTTTCTAGCCATGCCTGCCTCTGGACAACATGGTTTCAATGCAAGATTTACACCAAGGGCTGGAAACTTTTGACCTTCCAGATGTTTTGCACTATAACTCCCATAGTCCCTGACTATTGGCCATCCTGACTTCCGATAGTTCCTAGAAATATCTTGAGGACCAGAAGGTTCCCATCTTGATATAGAGTGCACTTCTATGCATTGACTCCCTTTTGTGCATATTCCTCTAACAAATTTTTATCCTTGATTCTGAAGGAAGAGGACTCCTCAAACATCAGAAATACACACGAATGGAGCTGTTTGCACCAACCATGTAGATTGTGTAAAGTCCAGGGTTGAGGCTGGCATGATTTTCATGTGTCCCTCTTCCCATCTGTTGACCCTCCAGGTTGCTGAACATGATCTGAGGGAATGAATTCTTAATTTCATCTACTGCTATTAATAATAATGGTGTGCCATCAAGTTGATTCAGACCTCTGGCAACGTTTTCTTGGGTTTTCTAGGTACAGAGTACTCAGAAGACACAGGATTATTTGTGGTGGGAAAACAACAATCTGAACTTTTTGAAAGAAAAACAAGATAATTGAAAACAATATAATTAATCACAGTAGTAAGGGTGATAATAAGAATTATTTAACAAATATTCTTTGTGGTCTTTCCACATGGCCACCATATTGATGGCCCTTCTGCACCTTTACTGTTAATATAGCACTTGAGCAAAAATTGAGCAATAACCTGTCTGTGTCTAAAAGATACATGAGTTGGGGAGAGACAGTTTAGTTAAGTGTATGAAGATGGATTCTTTTATCCACGGTGAACAGCGTGTGTAGATATTATGCATGTTTATATTTAGGTCAGTGGGCCAGGCGGCAGGTATCGTGTGTGAGAATTTTTACTGCATACAGCCAACCAATACAGATTTAATTCCCTGTGCCAGACATACGCAATGACAACCACAGGATGGAAGCTCTCAGTGTGGTTATGGCTATTGACAAGATATTGTGGATCTTATGAACCACAGGCTGTTGATTGGATGTAAACAGAAACATTCCACCAGCTTTCACAAAGCCATAATATATGCACGGGCCCCGAGCTATCCTGTGCAGGGACACAAACAGAATATTACATTGAATTAAAAGCTAAAATGAAATGTCCAAGAGGGAGCATACAATATCTAAACATTTGTTTATGAACTACAGTGTTTTGCAAAGGTTTAGAATTGGCCTGGCAAAATGACCAGCTAATGGGATTATCAACAATGAAGAGGTACTTGGTCTTATCAATTCGTATTAATTATATAGCAAAAACATATGCAGTGGGTGTCTCTTGTATTTATGCCAGTGGAAGACAGTGCATGGAGTGTTCAGAAAATATAGTGCCCCAGAGCAAGATCAGAGTATTTTTATTAGTAATCCACAGACTACTGTAGATTGCCGGCTCACCACTGGTGAATGCAGGAGCAAACAGTGGACCAAGCAAGGGGGATGCTTGATCTCCTGCTTGCTCCTGTATTTACTTGCGTTTACCCCCCAAATCTGGCACACAGATGCCCCATTCTGGTTATGATCTGTCTTTTGGGAAGTATGTCTTCTATTCTGTCGGTAGCCCAGCTGTTCTACAAAACTGAGTCATGGTGGTGCTTGGAATTCTCCCTACCAGTGTAATGCTTCGGTCAAGACTGAATACAGTGGAACCTCTACTTACGAACTTAATCCGTATTGGAATGGTGTTCTTAAGTTGAAACGTTCTTAAGTTGAAGCAAAATTTCCCATAGGAATGCACTGAAAACCGATTAATCCGTTCCGGCTGTTTTTTGTTCTTATGTAGAGGCGCGTTCGTACGTTGAAGCATTAGTTCCCATAGGAACTAATGCAAAGCCGGTTAATCCGTACTCTACCACTAGGGGGAGAATTTTTTTTTTTAACCTAAGATGACCTAAGGTTAAAAAAAGGGCAGGAAAGTTTTTTTTACCGTTCTTATCTTGGAGCTCCGTTCTCAAGTAGAAGCAAAATTTAGCGAACGGAGCTGTTCTTAAGTTGGATCGTTCTTAAGTAGGGACGTTCTTAAGTAGAGGTTCCACTGTAGCTTATCTTTGCCTGTTGTGTGTGTTCTCCATCTGTTGTTGCATTATTGTCAGCATTAATGACTTGTGTAGTGTAGAAATTGTTGTAGTTGTAGGTACGCCTACTGGGTTAACAAATATGGTGGGAGAGGGAAGTGCTAAAGAGAAATGGAGAGACTAGGTTCAAAGTGTGGTTTTTTTGGGGGGGTTGTATCGTTTAAGAAGCTAGCAAAAACTTATTTTTTTTAAAAAAAGAGATTTCCTATTTCTCCTTTGGGGAAGGTGAGCTTCAGTTTATTTGATTGATTGATTGATTGATTGATTGATTGATTGATTGATTGATTGATTGATTGATTGATTGATTGATTGTAGGAAAAATGAGAAATAATTTCTGTTTCATGCTTCTATCTTCCCCGGAAGTTCCATGACAGGAATGGGAAGTTCTGTGACGGTTTTGCAGAGTACGTTTTCTTTCCAGGGCCTACTATGATTTTTGGAATGTCTTTTATTTCCAGAGATATGGTTGAACAGAATCAAGCAATCACCTTTTTTTACCTAAAGGCAAAGTGTTCTACACTCAGTTAGATTGGGTAACCAGTTTTATAGCCTTTGTTCACCTTTCAGGAAAGTGTGAGTGGGCACCCATTTGTCAGAATTCAGTTGCTTATGTCATCATCATAGCAGAATTAAGGGGGGCTTGTCAAGAGTAGCAGAGTCATTAACATTTTGCTTTATGCATAATCAGCTGATCAGTGAGAAATAAATGAAATGCTGATTTCAATGCCATCAGTGCAGGCTAATTCACATGTTATATATGGGTCATTTCTTCCTTTTTTACCATTCTGCTTAAGTGATAGCCATGTGTATAGTGTAGCATCTGATATGAAAACCCCAGTTGCAGCAATTGGAATCATAATAAAGGTCCTCTGGAGTTTAACTACTCAGGAAAGTGGTTGCAGACAAATTCTAAACATTCCTGGCTTATACTTCATGCTTATAACATGCAGAAACGATGTAGTTGATGAAAGGAGAAAGACAGAGGTAAGCTAATGTTATGTGCGAATCCATCTTCAGTAAAATAAATAAATAGATAAGCAAGTAATACATTAACTGATTTATGTATGTTGGGTCTAGAACAGGGATAGAAATATCTGTCAGTTTTATTTTCACTGCATTTCTTAGAATTTCACTGGCATTCTTTTCCAATCCAGTTCTGAATCAGGTAATGAGATTTTGCTTTGTTTTTACACTGAAATTTGTGTGGGGGTTTTGTGTGTGTGTGTGCTTTTCCCATGTACATATTTTTATAGCTATATTCATATTTTACAAACTTTACCTGTTGACTGAAGCTTATTTCTGTACATTTTTAAAAATAAGTGCTGTTCAATTGTATCTATTTTTGAAATTTACACATGGTTTTGTGTTTTTTTAAAACATTGAAATGCCTCACATGTCTCCGAAATGTATTGATTTCTAAGGCAAGATTAGCTTCATCATGTCACCAGTCATGGGGGTGTGGAGACTGCCATATTTTTATTTTCATAAGGAAACATGAATGAATTGAACTCCTCTTCTACCCCTAGTCTGGAATGTACACCCAGAAGATATCCTTTATGAATACAGTGGTGCCTCCACTTACGACCATAATCCGTTCCAGAAGATGGACGTAACTCGAAATGGTCGTAAGTCGAAGCACCATTTCCCATAGGAATGCATTGAAATGCAATTAATCTGTTCCAGCCGAAGAAAAAAATCACCCCCCCCAAAAAAAAATCACTGCAAGACTCATTGGAAACGCGATTAATCCCTTCCGGCCGAAGGGGGGGGGGGAAGCAATCAAGCATGCAAGACCCATTAGAAATGCACAGAGAACAAAGGGGGCAGGTCGGAAATGCAAAGAAAACAAAGGAAAAAGCAGGGGAAGCATGCAGGACCCATCGGAAATGGGGGGAAAAAACCCCAAAAAAGCAACCAAACCCCCCCAAGACCCATTGGAAATGGGGGGAAAATCCAAAAAACAAACAAACCCCCCAAGACCCATCGGAAATGGGAAAAAAACACTCCAAAAAGCAACAAAAACCTCCAAGACCCATCGGAAATGGGGGAAAAAACCCCCAAAAAACAAACAAACCCCCCAAGAACCATCACAGCACAGAAACATAACCCCCCAGCTCAAAACCACGTTGCAAAAACACCCAGAACAGTTTTTAAAAAGCAGAAAACAGCACCTTACCTTACCAGGCAGCCCGAAGCCTCCCTGCAAACACACACACACGCAATCAGAAGCAGAAGCCAGGCAGTCCCAAGCCTCCTCCGACACACACTCTCTAACTGCTGGGGCAAAAGAGCTACAAAGAAGCAGCCTCGTCGCCACCTACAGTTAGCAATTTGAATGTCCCGCCTTTTTCCCCTGCCTTTTTCTGTTTGTAAGTGGAAGCTCCGGTCGCAAATCGAAGCAAATTTTTGCGGCCGGAGCTGGTCGTAACTCGAAATGGTCGTAAGTAGGGACGTTCGTAAATCGAGGCACCACTGTATTATTTGTTTTGCAGCATTGTCCACATCATTACATCTCACATGTAATTCAGTTTAATTTCAGTGTTGATCTTTTCCATGTATGTTTTCTCTACCCAAGATTGAATTCTTTGCCTCTCTCTTCCTAATTCCACATGTAGAGCTTTCATGTGCAACACATGTAATGCAATTTGTAAAAAAATGAAGAAGAAAAGGGAAATTTAAGTGTTTGAAGCAGCCTGACAGTGGTATCATGCAGTAGTGAGATAAAATAGAAATATAAAGGTGACTAGATTAAAAAGTACAAATTCAGGCATAAGTTTTATTGAACGTTCCAGCTAGAACAGACCTATTAAATCAGTTGCTTAATGGTAAACTGACATGTATGTAAATCCCATTGATTCAGTGCATCTACTACAGATGAGACTAGCAACAAATTCAGGACTCAATGGGTGAAATCATGTTGCTTAGCATACTAGGTCACAATGGAGTAGGCCTATCAGCGGACCAACTGGGCGGGATATAAATACAATAAATAATAATAATAATAATAATAATAATAATAATAATAATAATAATAATAATAATAATAATAATAATAATAATAATAATAATAATAATCAGTGATGAATTGGTGAGTCCTTAAATTCCAGTGATTCACCTGGGCCTACGCTAATTGGAACTTAGTCACAACTAGCATAGGCTCATTTGAATCAATTGAATTCATAAAGGAGTTGACACACCAAATCCCCACTGATTCAGTGGACCTACTCCAATGTAACTTACTGCACTAACAGGATTTCAGCCAGAGTAACAGCCTCAGTTGTCCAAAGAAGAGGAACACAATAATAGAGAGTAGAAATCTGCATTTCTATTAAAACCAGTGGCATAAAAGTGTGCAGCTGTTTAATGAAATGCAAACTCTTGCATGGTGCGATGTGATGGAGGGACCCAAGAGATGGACCCAAACATTGATGTGAGTTTGTGTAGTGGACTGCAGCCCCTTTATCAGTTACAGATTGTGTGGAAAAATTGCTTGTTTAGATACACTCTGAGGCTGAGTACATTAATATGCTTTGGTAAGATACGATACTTAGTCTCATCATCTTGCAGAAAGCTCTTCTGTTGTTTCCCAAGGAAGGGGGAAAAAAAGGGAATCTACCATTCATCCATGACTGTGCTTGTACTTTATCTCCCATGACCAATTTTTTCCCAGAAGAAAATTAATGTCCATCATGTGACAGACACAAGGACAAAAACTAACTCTTTGGAAATCCTTATTGTTCTACTTTGTATGTGTGTTTTGTGTTGCAGTGTCAGATTCTAGTTCTTTGATGTTAAATTTGGCTTGAAATAGTTGATTAATCATTTTAATGATGTTTTGCAAAAAGCTAACTTTTATCCAATTATTCCATGCAAGACATTTAAGTTGAAATACTTGGATTTCAGCCATTGAGGAGTAAAAATCCAACAGAATAGTTCTGTCGGAGTTGATCACTTTTAAAACCCGTTGATTTCAGTGAGAAAGAGCTAAAGATGTGCATAACTTTAAGTCCCATTGAAATCGGTGGGACCTAGGCCAACTCAGATGTTTCAAGTTCCTCTGCACAGAACAGTGTTATGGAAGCACCAGCACAGCTACAGATACACCTAGTCCAAATGCTTACAGATATGGTTGCTACTTTCTAGCAGAGTTACATGTATGTATGGTGGTTGTAAAATATACTTCTCTGCTCCCACAAATTCCTGTGGTTAAGTCACGTTTGGTGTAGTGCAGCCAGGGCTTGCAGGGTCAAAACCCAAGGACTTACTGAATAGCAAGGACTGTGCCATCATCCACCACTGCCACCTGACTTCCCTGTTCCCTCTGAGCTTACTAATCCATGGTATGTGTTCCCCTCCTGCTACCAAAGCATTCTAATAGTGGAAGAGAACTCCTGACCCATCCTAAGAGACATCCATAGTGAGACAGATTGTGCTCTTAGCTATTAATGCCTATAGACTATATTCTGTGAACACAATATTTTGCTGGTTTCTGCTTACAAAAAAAGCCTTGATTTAGAAGAGAAGCAAAAATGGTAAAATGTTTGCTAGTAGTTTAAGCCAATTCCTCACTTCTCAAATGTAGTATTGTAATTTCATTTGCATTCCAGTGTTATGTCTCCAGCAACATCTGGCTAAAATTAGCAAAAGCCAATCAGATGAATGTAGCCATCATGGGTTCACTACAGCATTTGCTCTTGTGGTGCGTACAAATACCACTTTCTTGTTTCAGTGACAATAGTAACAAGTTGTTTTGAACAGTCCTTTGAGTGTAATGTGAAGAGTGTGATGACAATTTTTATATTACAGTTGGCAGTTTTAATTTCAAACAGTGAAAAAGTAATTGTAAGTTTACTAGTTGTATCCCCTAAAGCATGCGTTCAAATGTGGTGTTTTTTTAATGCATGCTGGGCTGCTGGCATCTGTTGAAGGATAATAGCTCTGCTGCTTCATAACTGTAACACTAGTGAATTACATGGACATTTAAAATGCATAGACTTAAACATACTCTTATCCTTAAAAAACACACATAGGTTTTATAGTTGAAATACCCTTTGAAGCTTCTAAAATATGTTAATCATTTTATGATAATACTGTCACTTCTACCAAAGATGTCCTTAACATCTCAGCCAGTCCAATTCCTTTTTAAAACCATTAGTTGGTCACTTTTGATATCATCATCATCATAGAACTGCAGCAGTGGATGGATCATTGAGTCCAGCCTCTGTCAAGGAGGCCCGGTGGGGAATCGAACTCCAGCTTCTCGCTCTGCAGCCAGATGCCTAAACCATTAAAGTGGAGTTTGCAGTTGCAAGGCAATGGCACTCCAATCACTGGATTTAGTGCTTCGCTAGTGTAGCAATGACCCGGACCATGTAATGTTAGGGTGAAAATTGGATTTAGAGGGCCTCAGAATCAAAATTCCAATGCCCGTTGCCGAATTTTAAAAATTACCCTGGGCCATCCATGACAGAATGCTGTAGACTTTGTATAAAACTCTAGGAGTTATGTGAAGCTGCACTGCTAATTGTGCTGTACACATGTTCTTGAACATTATTTACACAATGCCCTTAGTCTGATGGTCTTGGCCTTTATCACTCTGAGATTCACCGTAGATGAATCCATAGACGATGCTGATTAGTACTTGTAGATTCGTGGGAGAAATCCCTGCATTTTTATATAAAGAGGCTCATTTCTGGGTCACTGGAGCTAGGAAAGAACTCTGTCTGAATGCTTATCAAGTCACTGGTGATTTAGATTCAACAGTACTGGGTTGCAGGGACTAATGGTATACTCAGTTTAGGCATTATAATTTCCATGTCTAAAATTCCCACTGAAACATTGAAGATCACTGCTTCTTTATATGAATCCAAACTGGGTTTGTTGCAGTTGCTTAGTGTACTTGCACACAACCAAAACCTAATTTTCTGAAGTTGTAGCTGTGCCTTTTTCCCCCTCATTTATAAGCTCACGATGTCATACCGGTCTGTGTGGGTGGGTGAATTGTATATTCACCATGGAAAAAGAAATAGAGGGCCAACTCCCTTTCTTAGATGTCATGGTCATACGCAAACCTGACCTCCTATTGGGACACAAGGTCTACAGAAAACCCACCCACACAGACCAGTACGTACACAAAAACTCCAACCACCACCCACGACAAAAAAGAGGCATAATCAAAACATAGACCATGCAAATCAGAACTGTGAGGCTCAATTTCTCAGCACCGAACTCAGCCATCTGAATTGGGCCCTACAGGCAAATGGCTATTCCAAGAATGAAATCAAAAGAGCCATCAAACCAAGAAAACAACACCAAACTGAAGAGGAAAAAGCCACCCACAAATAAAGTATTTCTGCCATACATCAAAGGGGTCACGGACCGCATGGGGAAACGTTTGAAAAAACAACCTACAAACAGTATTCAGGCCCACCACAAAAATACAACAAATGTTACGGTCAGCAAAGGACAAAAGGGACCCCCCTCACCACTGCAGGAGTATACCAGATATCTTGCAGTTGTGGCCAGATATATATTGGAACCACAAAATGCAGCATTCACACCAGAATCAAAGAACATGAGAGAGACTGCAGACTAAAACAACCGGAAAAATCAACAGTAGCTGAACATGCCCTAAAACAAGCTGGACATGAAATTCTATTTCAAAATACTGAAGTACTGGACAACACCAGCAAGCATTATGTTAGACTGCACAGGGAAGCCATTGAAATCCACACACACCAGCAGAGCTTCAACAAAAAAGAAGAAAGTTTAAAACTCAACAAAGCCTGGCTCCCAGCACTGAAAAATACAGCCTGCAAAAGGTCGACAAACTCTATCCAGCCACAAGGACCAGTGATCACTGCACACAAAAGACCAGCTAACGACACCTATCAATCACAGTGACAGATCATCTCTCCCCCTTATCACAACAATACACCTACAACAAAAACACGCTGATCACCATAATCACCCAATCTCCTGAAAAGGACAAAAGCTGTTCCCACAGCTATAAATACTCAACTATCCAACAAACTGCAACAGAGCACAGACAGAGTTCTGACTCCTGTCCTCTGAAGATGCTGGCCACAGAGACTGGCGAAACGTTAGGAAGAAAAACCTTAAGAACATGGCCAAACAGCCGGGAAAACCCACAACAATCATCGGATCCCAGCTGTGAAAGCCTTCGAGAATACATTGCTTCTGTTTGCTTGCAGGTGGGCAAGAGGAGAGGTGTGGAATGCCATGTTTCAGCACTGAGTTTCTCCTTTTTGAAAAAAAAATTTTGGTAAGTGGCATAGCACTGCATTGTTTCATCACTGAAGAACCTTAAGTGGCCCCTTGGCTCTCTTCATTTCTGAAATACATTTCCATCTTAAAACACACACACACACACACACATTACTGGCTACTGTACTATTGTGCTGGCTACTGTACTATTGTGCTATGTAGTCTTCATGGACAGATGTTGAGCAACGTCAACTTTGCAAAACTGGCAGGAAATAAATGTGGCTAAAGGCAAAGATGAATAGCCAGGATATAATCTTCAGCCCTATACTTTATGGTGTGTAAGGGATGCAGCACAATAGTGGGGAAAAATTTTTTTTAATGAAAAACAAAATTAAAACAAAATGTATTTTTTCCCCACTTTAGAATAGGACAAAGGGTGCCATCCACAGTCACAGCCAGACCACACCCACCTCAACACATCACCACTGACATGTTTGAAGAACATCCCCCAACCCCACACTAAAGAGAACTAAGTGATCACACAGCAACAAAACCATATTTATTTTGACTACTAATTGTTCCAAATAAACATTAGGTTCCAATCCCATTAGGGACAGGTTGGAACACTCTAACAAGAACAGAGTATAGTCAATATTTTTAGAGCAATCTCAACCATTCCAGCAAGAGGCTACAGAGCAAGATAAACTCCTGTGTAGCTGGCATTCAGCAGACTTAATTTATAAATCTAAATCCAGTGGCTAACCTTAAGTAGAGGATACCTACTGAATCAGTGAAACACATCTGTGTCAAATTACCAAATTCGCATTGATTAAGTGGGTGTGCTTTAGTTAGGACTAGAACTTGAATTTAATCCTTAGTCACACCTTCTTTGACCCCACTATTCAGCATAATGTATAATGCCAATGTTCAAAACTGAAGTACTGCACATAGAAGGGTTCTTTTTTCAGTTTGTGGCTGCTAGTAGTTTGCCACACTGTGTTACTGCACAACTAGGGAACAACAATGCATGTTACTAACAGAGAGCAAACTATCTCCTGTTGCTTACATGATTTCTGTTAACACTGTTGCATAATATACTAGGATTCTGGCCAATGCTGTATAATGTATAATGTCATATCAGAGGACAGTAGCATGGGACAACTGTCAAGAAGCTACTTGGAGTAATGTTTGTTTGATCCTTACTTGTTTCTGTCTTAACAAAGAGTTGTTTTGAGGCTGGGGAGAATGGTTTATTAGATATAGCTGGTGATATAAGGCATCTTAAGAAATTGTGTGACCTGACTCCCCTGTAGGTCATAGGGTCATTGGACCACTCCTGATTATGCTTGCTGTGGATCCTAAAGATTGTTTTAAATATTGCTCAGTCTAGTTTTGTCCTTTTGAACAATGTTCTAAAATGGTTGGTGGTTACTCAACTACAGATACTTTATGATGTCATTGACTATCTGAGTGATTGCCATTTGGCTCATGCCTGGATTTTGGTATTGCTACCATTTTGATTTCCCAGGTGGGTGACCTTCAACAGCAGAAAGCCTGGAGGAATGTGATCCTGTGAGTGTATCTCTATAGGTGAGGAATTTTTTGTGACATCCTTCTGGACTCATTCAGAAATGGATACTAGGACATTAAGCTCTGGTGATTCCAGAGCTACCTAATAGAGGGTGTGTGGAAGGTGGTGTGTGGAAACTTTTGGTCAGCCTTCTGCTGTTTGTGCTATCATGTCCTGCAAGGCTATATTTTATCCCTCTGCTATTCAAAGTCTACATGTAACTGGGAGGAAAGGTTGCTCGGAGAACTGGAGGTGAGTTATGAAAGTGGTAAACAGGCTCCTGATGCCAGTAATAGGCTAGGCAGCAATTAAGAAACTAATGCTCAGTCCAAAGCAAGAGCCAGTATGGCATAATGAATAGCATATTAGACTAGCCCTGAAGAATACCTTCTTGCCTATGGACACTCAATAGGGAGTAGCGGTGGTAAACCACACTTTGAATATCTCTTATACTTTGAAGTCCCTATTAGAATTATCATAAGTTGGAAATGATTTGATGGCATATAACACTTCAGAGTGTTGTTGGAAAGTGGTTAGACTGACTGGGATTGATGATAGTCAACGTGATCTGCATGAAATTAATTCTATAAGGATCAAGTTTGCAACTGGCTTTTACTTTGGATGCCATCATAGAGGAACTTGTATGTTATCTGACCAACCCTTGGTAATCAGGGGTGTCTTTATTCATAGCAAAGCCTTGGGAGTGATTCTGCCTGTGTTTGAGACAACCCTGATAATGCAGTAATTGGTAAATTCTTGATGGGAATGCTGTGTGCCCACCAGATTTCCTGTGCAGCCTTGGATCATATGATTTAAGTTTTAAATCATAAAACCTCCCTTCCAAGGTGAAATGTGTCTTTGGAAATAATGGCCTCTTCTAGAAAGAGAGTCACATTCATAATCTTGGTGTAACATGAAAGTGAGATCCCAGTGAGAATTACTTATGAAGTGACTTAAGATGACCAAAATTAATTTGTCAGTATGATGAAAGTGCTAATGGATTTTTAAGAGAAATGCTGTTTGCTTTTACCATTTTTAAATCCTTAGAAAATTGGGAAATTGAAATAACTACACAAACCTATTAAAACTGGAATAATAACAAGGTGAAGTCTGGTAAATTATGTACCTCTCAATATAAATTCATAAACACATTTAGAACTGATATACCAGGAGCATGCTTGCGGAAGCCATATTCAGACCAACAGGGAATGTTCAAAAGTACAGTAAGAACTGTAGAATGACTCTCATTCCAGTGGAGTGAGTGGGATTTATGTGCTTCAGCATCTTTTTAGGATTATGCCCCATGGTTGTAAAACACAAAAAGTGCTTGAGTAGACAGCATCTTGTTGAATTAGGCCAAATGTAAGCAAACGTGCATTATGGGGCCCTCATACTCAAAACACAGTATAAACTCAGTACAGTGGAATCTTTGCTGGTATCCACAATATATACTTGAATTAATGATGGTTGTGTAATCAAAGTCAACAAAGTATCAAGAATTCACAGTGAGTAGATATTTTTTCAAGCTGTTACTATCCCACTGTTTTTATGTTACCATTTGAAAATGTATTGTAATTTTCTTGTGTCATGACCAGGTCAGGGGTATAGATAGCTGGACATACTGAGAACTAACTTGATGTGTGTGTTTGCTTTTATTGTGCAAACGTCTTGTCTCATTCCTGGAATTTTATGGAGGCTCCAGACATTGTCAGCTTCCATTTGTAACCCTCCATATTTCCCCACTGTTTCTTCTGTCCTTTTTCATACCAGAAAAAATCCAATAAGGAGAGAAAGATGGAATAGCTGCACAATGCCTTTTGATTGGTAGTACCAGGAGCTGTTTGCATGGAAGTGCCCTGGGGCAAGTTGCCTTCGAATCAGAGCCACTGCAGATGATCTCAGGGGAGAAAACCGGATCAGATTAAGGAAAAGAATCAAAGGAGAACAATTTTGTCCAGGAGAGGAACCAATTTAAAAGCCAAAACACAGGCCACAGCTGAAAGGACAATCCAGACTGTCTGAGAAACACAGGGACAAGAAAATGGGCAGACTTTAGGCCTGTGGAAGGCAATATAATATTAGTAACTACTGCTGCCTTTTGAGTTTGAAGAGGGCTCTGATTCTGTGTGCATAGCTCTTAGGTATCTATTCAGTTTAGATTCCAATGAAATCTCCGAGGTCTCCACTCAGAGCCTGGTATCCCCTGACAATAAGGTTTAAAGACTCAAAGATTCTGTACTGTATTTATTATTTTAACCATTGTAATATTTAAGTGTGATTATAAGAAGTGGAAGTTCACAGATGATTAGGCATTGTGCCCTAATATTTTTCCAAAAAATACAGATTTTGGCTAGACTATAGGTCTGATGTATTATTTTAAAAATGGATTAAAAGGTTACACTTGCATATCTTAGCCATTTATTCTGCTCTATAGTACATTTTTCTGGAGTGACAGTTTTTTATTCACTGTACTTCCTTGGAGTAGTGCACTCTTAACACAGGAATAAGTGACCTAAGTGGGCCCAAAGGCCACTTTTCTGGATTTGTCAGTAGCCTAGGGAATGTAGTCCCAAGAAGGAGGGGCTAAAGGAGGGGTGGCTGTGATTAAAGAGGCTAATTTGCACATTCAGTTTTCAAAGTATTTTTATTACTTTTGTGCAACAAATTTTTGTTAACTGAAAAACAGTTTTAACTTTTAAAAGGTTTTTCCTTTATGTTAAGATATGGACATACATGCAGTTCACTTTTTTTTATGATGCCATCACACTTCCAGAAATCTTCAAGTTTTCTGTAATACTAAATTTATTGTATTTATTAAATAAATGTGTTATATCCTTAGGTATGCATGAAAAATGTGTAAATGAAGCTATATTACTTGTAGGATCTCGTACTCTAATGATACAAATTCAGGAACAGGTGATACCGCTAAAAAAAAAACAACTAAATTTTTAATCCCGACTCTGATGGAGGCTTGCCATTCTTTATCTTGTTTTCCCTAGCCAAATAGAAATTCTTTGAGTTTCAAAAAGAAGGCAGAAGGGGGAAGTGAGGGGGCTTCAGAATACTTGGCAGCCCTTTGTTTAAAGAGTTGGGTGATAAATTCCAAACTACGGACTGAGGAGGGTTTGAAGCCACACCCTCCCCCCACAGGCCTCTGGCAGACTGCACCTAGTTCCATCTAAGACACTAAACCTGGCCCTTACAATGGCCATGAGACTTTGGGACTTCCACTAAAGCACATAATTTTGGAACTACCCACAAGAAATTGATGCACAGCCTGAAGAAGATGGATTATTATTGAAAGCTTGCTGTTTGTTTTTTGTATCTTTTTTTATTTTTTTAATGGTCCAATAAAGGTATCACCTGTTACTGCATTTGTACTGTTTTGGGGACCACATGGCCTTTTCCTGATTTTTTTTCTATACTGTAATGGCAAATCTATGCAGAGGGCTAAATATTTCCTATATTTTAGAACTTTGTATGTAAGAAATTCCCACGGAGTGGAAATGAAATGGGATGTTAGGCATCAGATCTATATAGCATTAACACTGACAGCTGCTCTTCCCTGTGCTACACCCTCAAGCTGGGGCAACCTCTAGTGGAGAAACTACAAGAGGGGAGGAAGTGCTTTGTCCAGTTTCTGTCAGCAGCATTCTTCTGAAGCATTCCCAGAGATGTTCCCACCCATAAGACTTAGTGTGTGCTTACTAGATAAACCCCCTTCATGGATTGCTGCCTTGTCGTGGTGAAGGGGCTTGAGTAATTCAGAGAAGCTATGGGCTATGCCGTGCAGGGCCACCCAAGACGGACAGGTCATAGTGGAGAGTTCTGACTAAACGCGATCCACCTGGAGCAGGAACTGGCAAGCCACTCCAGTATCTTTGCCAAGAAAACCCCATGAACAGAAACAAAAGGCTAAAAGATATGACGCTGGAAGATGAGCCCCTCAGGTCGGAAGGCGTCCAACATGCTACTGAGGAAGAGCAGAGGACAAGTACAAGTAGCTCCAGAGCTAATGAAGTGGTTGGGCCAAAGCCGAAAGGACACTCAGCTGCGGACGCGCCTGGAAGTGAAAGGAAAGTCCGATGCTGCAAAGAAAAATACTGCATAGGAACATGGAATGTAAGATCTATGAACCTTGGTAAGCTGGATGTGGTCAAACAGGAGATGGCAAGAATAAACATTGACAGCCTGGGCGTCAGTGAACTAAAATGGACAGGAATGGGTGAATTCAATTCAGACGATTATCATATCTACTATTGTGGGCAAGAATCCCGTAGAAGAAATGGAGTAGCCCTCATAGTCAACAAAAGAGTCAGGTATAATCTAAACCAAATCTCTTATGAATACACAGTGGAAGTGAAGAACAGATTTAAGGAACTCGATTTGGTAGACAGAGTGCCTGAAGAACTATGGATGGAGGCTCGTAACATTGTACAGGAGGCATCAACAAAAACCATCCCAAAGAAAAGGAAATGCAAGAAAGCGAAGTGGATGTCCACCGAGGCCTTACAAATAGCAGAGAAGAGAAGGGAAACAAAATGCAAGGGAGATAGGGAAATTTACAGAAAATTGAATGCAGACTTCCAAAGAATAGCAAGGAGAGACAAGAGGGCCTTCTTAAATGAACAGTGCAAAGATATAGAGGAAAATAATAGAAAGGGAAAAACCAGAGATCTGTTCAGGAAAATTGGAGATATTAAAGGAACCTTTTGTGCAAAGATGGACATGATAAGGGACAAAAATGGTAGGGACCTCACAGAAGCAGAAGACATCAAGAAGAGGTGGCAAGAATACACAGAGGAATTATACCAGAAAGATCTGGATATCCCGGACAACCCAGAGAGTGTGGTTGCTGATCTTGAGCCAGACATCCTGGAGAGTGAAGTCAAGTGGGCCTTAGAAAGCATGGCTAACAACAAGGCCAGTGGAGGTGATGGCATTCCAGTTGAACTATTTAAAATCTTAAAAAATGACACTGTTAAGGTGCTACACTCAATATGCCAGCAAGTTTGGAAAACTCAGCAGTGGCCAGAGGATTGGAAAAGATCAGTCTACATCCCAATCCCAAAGAAGGGCAGTGCCAAAGAATGCTCCAACTACCGTACAATTGCACTCATTTCACACACTAGCAAGGTTATGCTCAAAATCTTACAAGGTAGGCTTTAGCAGTATGTGGACCGAGAACTCCCAGAAGTACAAGCTGGATTTCGAAGGGGCAGAGGAACTAGAGACCAAATTGCTAACATGCGCTGGATTATGGAGAAAGCCAGAGAGTTCCAGAAAAACATCTACTTCTGCTTCATTGACTACGCAAAAGCCTTTGACTGTGTGGACCACAGCAAACTATGGCAAGTTCTTAAAGAAATGGGAGTGCCTGACCACCTTATCTATCTCCTGAGAAATCTATATGTGGGACAGGAAGCAACAGTGAGAACTGGATATGGAACAACTGATTGGTTCAAAATTGGGAAAGGAGTACGACAAGGCTGTATATTGTCTCCCTGCTTATTTAACTTATATGCAGAATACATCATGCGAAAGGCTGGACTGGAGGAATCCCAAGACGGAATTAAGATTGCCAGAAGAAATATCAACAACCTCCGATATGCAGATGCTACCACTCTGATGGTAGAAAGTGAGGAGGAATTAAAGAACCTCTTAATGAGGGTGAAAGAGGAGAGCGCAAAAAATGGTCTGAAGCTCAACATCAAAAAAACTAAGTTCATGGCCACTGGTCCCATCACCTCCTGGCAAATAGAAGGGAAAGATATGGAGGCAGTGACAGATTTTACCTTCTTGGGCTCCATGATCACTGCAGATGGTGACAGCAGCCACGAAATTAAAGGACTCCTGCTTCTTGGGAGGAAAGTGATGAGAAACCTAGACAGCATCTTAAAAAGCAGAGACATCACCTTGCCGACAAAGGTCCGCATAGTCAAAGCTATGGTTTTTCCAGTAGCGATGTATGGAAGTGAGAGCTGGACCATAAAGAAGGCTGACCGCCGAAGAATTGATGCTTTTGAATTGTGGTGCTGGAGGAGACTCTTGAGGGTCCCCTGGACTGCAAAGAGAACAAACCTATCCATTTTGAAAGAATTCAACCCTGAGTGCTCACTGGAAGGACAGATCCTGAAGCTGAGGCTCCAATACTTTGGCCATCTGATGAGAAAAGAAGACTCCCTGGAAAAGACCCTGATGTTGGGAAAGTGTGAAGGCAAGAGGAGAAGGGGACAACAGAGGACGAGATGGTTGGACAGTGTCATCGAAGCTCCCAACATGAATTTGACCCAACTCCGGGAGGCAGTGGAAGACAGGAGGGCCTGGCGTGCTCTGGTCCATGGGGTCACGAAGAGCCGGACACGACTTAACGACTAAACAATGACAACAACACAACAACTAGATAAACATGGACCTGGATGTCTACTTATGATCTTTGGTGAATAGAAGACCTGTGCCTTAATCATTCATTTACTGTTGTCCCTCAGAAAATCCTTCCATTTCTAGCCAGTTCCCCCCACCAGTTCTGGATCTGTATTTGTGAGGTAAACACAGGTCTGGAATTCCAGTAGAATTAGCAGAAGCTGGCAGAACAGAAGTTTCAGAAGACCCAGATCTTGTAACTTAGTTACTTTTTATTTGGATTTCCATAATTACTGCAAGGTGTTCTACAATCTGATACAATTCAGGTGGTTCAAGCATCTGGCCATAATTTCAGGGGTGAGGAGTTTATAGCCCAGAAGAGGCCAGCTGAGATTACCAGGAGGCAAGAGCACATGTGACTGATGGGGTTCCTTGCCCTTCTACCTGTGCAACCTTGAGCAAGCTGCACTTTTCCAGAGCACAACTGGAAGGTGAGACTGGAAAACCACTTCTAAGGGCTTTGTATCTACAAAATCCTTGGAGAGCCATCATGAGTCAGAATCAGCTTGACAGTGTTCTATTTGGGGCAGGCTTTGAAGAATGTTAGGAAATAGCAGGCAAGACAGGCCCTAACAGTTACTATAATCACACTCTGTAAATATTGAGGCAGCACAGCTATTTTGCAAACCACATACAAAATGAACAAAAACAAAACGGGCTGCTATCTGAGGTGCAGTTGAAACAATGGATTTCTTGCCAGCCTCTGAACCATCTCATTCTTTCTGCAAGGGAGGGGGGCAGAGATGCTCATCCCACCTGCTCCATCACACAGGTGCAGCTTCTAAGTGGCAGAGCAAAGTGGAGGTCAAGCAGAGTGGGAAAGGCAGATGGACAAAAGATGGATGCAGAAGCTAGATTTCCCTAAACTGCACTGCCATGGACAGGACAGACAGTGAATCCAAGAGATACTCTAGGTATCCTTAGCTGCTTCAGAACCATATGTTTCCCTTAATAATCAGCCCTGAATAATCTGAAGGAAAAACAGAGGAAGCAGGAAAAAGGTAATGATTGGCTAGGTACGATTCCCTTGCTTGTTTGCCTTAGACCAGATGGTCTTTTCCCACCTCCCTGATCCATCCAGACTCTAGCATGCTATAGGAAAAAACAAACTTTGATTTCCCTCGTGCAGGATTCTGGAGTTGGAACTAGATGCAGAGGGTTTAGTACCTATCAGGCACCACAAGAACTGAATGACTGAGCGGAAAGGGTCCTTCCTCTCTGTTATCACTAGCAAAGCGGTGTGTATGTGTGCTCAGTGGAAAAGGAGAGAAGAAGCACGGCTAATGGCTGGCCTTAGGGCTAGAAAAGGAAAAAGGAAAAACATCATGTGAGCCAGCTACAGCTGGCTGGGGGGAAGGAGCTAAGTGCCAGCGTGGGCAGGCCCCCTCAGCAATGGCAGAAGGGTTGTTGGCCTTGAAGGAAACACCTGAGGCAGACGAGGGTGGAGGCCCTAAACCCACCCCCAGAGAAACAGCTGTAGCTGTAGCTGAGGTAGATATAGAGGCGAGTGAGCAAGGAGAAGGGGAGTTGGAACTGGATATTTGGGAGGATGCCTGGGAGTTTTCGTCACCTTCAGAGAAGAGAGAAAATAGTTTGCCGGGGGGGACGCTGAAAGGAGGTTCTAAGAGGCCTGCATCTCCGGAGGATGGCTGGCTTATCTGAAGGCAAGTTGAAAGCTGAAAGATAGAAGCTCCCAGGGACAGCCGGTGCTGCACAGCCTCCTCTGCTTGCTGGACGCCGTGCTGGGGGACTCAGCTGGCAAAGACTGTTTAACAGCCTGGACCTTTCAGCCAAGACGAGCTGCCACGGGAGTGAAATAACTCCCTCGGAGCTGGGGGCTGGGACAGAATAGTCTCTCAGCCCTGGAAGGACTGGAAGGATAGAAAGCTACCAATTCCATCGCTGCTGCTTGGGGCTAGAGGCCCCATCCTGCAAAGGACTACAGAGACACTGTTTTTCCTTCCCTTTCTTTTTCTTTGTATGCTGAGTAACTGATCACCAGTACCTGCTGCCTCATCATGGATACAGTGGCTCACACTGGCGCCCAACGTGGGGCCTCTCCAGATGATCCAGGGGCCACTGCTCAGTGGTTTGCCTGGGCCACCGAGAGGCAAGAACACCTGATTCGACAAATGGTAGAGCAGCAGCATGTGCTAGTAGAGTAAGTATTGGCTGGGCAACAACAAGTGGCAGGAATGTTACGGACAACCCCAGCAGCACCAGGTACCTGGGTATCGGGACCCCCACCCATCCGCATGCAGAAAATGATGCCAGAGGATGACCCTGAAGCCTTCCTCAACACCTTCAAGAGAGTGGCCACGGCGGCTGCCTGGCCTAAAGAGCACTGGGCTCTCATCCTTACCCCATGCTTGACAGGGGTGTCTCAGGAGGTGGTGGATGCCCTAGAACCTGCCGAGGCAGCCAATTATGACAAGGTGCAACAAGCGGTCCTGAGTACTCTGAACCTGTCAGAGGAGGCTTATCGGTGGTGATTTCGAGACTTACGGCTGAAGGGGAACCTCCACCCCAGGGCTGTAGCCCAGAAGATGTGCGCTTACGTCACTAGGTGGCTTAAGCCCAACTCCTCCACTGTAGACAAGATAATCGAGTTGTTAGTGGTGGAGCAGTTAGTAACTACACTTCCCCCAGAACCACGAAATTGGGTAACACAGCTACACCCCACCTCCATAGAAGAGGCGGTCACCGCACTGGAGGCCTACTGGAGTGCAGAGGAGACATGGAACCCAAGGGGGATTGTGTCCATCGACAAGGTTCCACCCAAGGAAAAGGCACCATGGCTTACACGACCCTCAGTGTCAGCACAGACCCCAGGAGGGGTGACCACAGGTAGCCCAACGACCCAATTCACTCAGATGGGCCCTTCTTCCTCTGGCCCAGGACGAGGAGCCCCACCCCGACCCACTAATCCAATAAAAGAAGGCGGCGCCCAGGGGTTTCCAAGTCGGGGCACTAAGAACACTGCCTGCTACACCTGTGGCAAGGAGGGCCATCTGAAGAAGGACTGCCCATTAATGGACTGTTCTTGGGCCAACACTTACATTGCAGCGAGGCAGGTAGGCGGTCACCCGAACTCGGAGTGGGAGGTGGACGCTGAGGTGAATGGGAAACAAGTGAGGGCTTTGGTGGACACAGGTTGCAGTGCTACCTTACTCCGACCTCAATCGGACTGGCCAAGGGATGGGATGGTCAAGATCCATTGCATTCATGGGGATGTCAAACCCTATGCCACCACTCGCGTTTGGGTCACCATAGGAGGAGAAAGGAGGAGGCTTAGGGTAGGCCTAGTACCCAACTTGTCATGGCCTATGGTTCTAGGAAGAAATTGGGAAGGGGTAGAGAAGTTATTGCAAGACCTCAGGGTAGTTACCGCAGCTGCAGGGGAGATGGAGGATCTATCTGAGCTGGGAAATGTCTCACGAGCACAGCTACGAGCTTGGCAGCAGGAGGACCCTGCCCTAGCCAGGGCTCTCGCAGAGGCCCGTCCAGAGAAGGAAACCCCTGCCGGGCAATTAGGGCTTGAAATTAGGGATGGGTTGTTATACCGCATAACTCCAGATCCTCCGTTCCCAGGCACCCAGTTAGTGGTTCCCCAACGTCTACGCCACTTTGTTTTGAAGTTGGCACATAACCCACCCCTGGTGGGACATCTATCCACAGATAAAATGAGTGCCCACATACGACAGAGATTTTTTTGGCCAGGGTTGTAATGCCGAGGTCGATTGGTACTGTAAATCTTGTCCGGTTTGCCAAAGGACCCAGGCTCGGCCCCAACCTGGGGGAGCCTTGATGCCCCTACCTATAGTGGATAAACCTTTTGATCGCATAGCCCTGGATTTAGTGAGGCCTCTACCTAAGTCGGCTGGAGGCCACACCTATATTTTAGTGATAATTGACTATGCCACCCAGTATCCAGAGGCTGTGGCCCTACGATCTACCACGGCTAAAGTATTAGCTAGGGAGTTGATGGTGGTATTTTCCAGAGTAGGGTTCTGAAGTGCCATCTTGACAGACCAGGGTACTAACTTTCTTAGTCAAACCCTGCGGGAAATGTGGGCCCTGCTGGATATAAAACCCTTACACACCTCAGTTTACCACCCCCAAGCAAATGGCCTGGTAGAAAGATTTAATAAGACCCTCAAGATGATGTTACGCAAGATGGTGCACGATCGTCCTAAGCAAAGGCATAGGATGTTGGCCCCTCTGATGTTTGCCATATGGGAAGTACCTCAGGCTTCCACTGGATTCTCCCCCTTTGAGTTATTATACGGCCGACAACCCTGAGGGGTTCTCGTTTTGGTCCGAGAACAGTGGGAGTCTGGGGAGGACCCGGTACAGAGTATGGTCCAGCAAGTCCTGGAAATGAGAGAGCACCTGAGGACCACCTCAGAATTGGCACAGAGGCATTTAAGGGAAGCCCAGACCACTCAGAAGCAGCGATATGATAGCCAGATCCAACCCTGGGAATTTGTTCCTGGGCAAAAGGTACTCCTCCTTTTACCATCAGAGGCAGCTGAGCTCTTTGCCCAATGGCAGGGGCCCTACGAGGTGATAAGAAGGGTTGGACCTGTTGATTACGAGGTCCAGGTCCGAGACCGCCGCCGTCCCACACAGATCTTTCATGTAAATCTTCTGAAAGAATGGCGGGACAGGGGGGCTCTCTATGGAGCCATCAAAGACCCTGAACTGGGACCCGAAGCTAAAACCGTTTCCTCTTCACTGGAGGACAGGTGGGACTTGACAGAGGTATTAAGTCCTCAGAAGCAGCAACAGTTAAGAGCCCTCGAACAAGAGTTCACCAATGTTCTATCTCGCAGGCCAGGTCGTACCAACTTGGTGGAACACCATATTGAGACTGACCCAGGGGTGGTGGTGCACTCAGCTGCTCAGACTTGGCCCCAACGTCTAAGACAAGTAATTATAGATGAGGGTAACTCCATGTTGGATATGGGAGTAATTGAGCCCTCCAACAGCCCTTGGCGTAGCCACCTGGTCCTTGTTCCTAAGCCCGATGCCAGCATCCGGTTCTATGTGGATTTCTGGCGGGTAAACATGGTGTCAAAATTTGACACCTACCCCATGCCCCGGGTGGATGAGCTGATAGAGAGGTTGGGGAGGGCCACTTATCTTTTCTCCCTCGATCTCACCAAGGGATATTGGCAGATACCCCTCCAGGACACGGACAAGGAAAAGACAGCTTTCACCACCCCAATAGGGCTATACCAGTTCACATACATGCCCTTTGGTTTACACAGGGCAGCGGCCACCTTCTAGCGACTAATGGATCGAGTGTTAACCCCGGTGCAAGACTTCGCAGCCGCATACATAGATAATATCATTATCTTTAGCCAGTCCTGGGAAGAACATTTGGGTCATTTGAGGGCAGTACTGGAGGAGTTAAGGAAAGCTGGGCTGACAGTGAACCCACGGAAATGTAAGTTGGCGCAAGCACAGGTGCCATATCTAGGCTTTGTGGTAGGGGGAGGAGAAATTCGACCCATGGGGGACAAAGTTACAAAGGTGTCCTCCTGGCCCCGTCCAAGAACGAAATGAGAAGTGCAGCAATTCCTGGGCCTCACGGGGTACTACAGGCAATTCATAGCCCATTTTTCAGATATTGCTGCTCCCCTAACAGACCTCACCCGCAAAAGAGCCCCTAAGCTGGTCCAATGGGGAACCCGGGAGCAGCGGGCTTTTGAAGAATTAAAACAGAGACTTTGTGCAGCTCCTATCCAGCGGGCCCCTGATTTCTCTCAACCTTTCATTTTACTTACGGATGCCTCGGAAAGAGGGCTCAGGGCTATTTTGGCCCAGCATTATGAGGATGGGGAGCACCCTGTTCTATTTCTCAGCTGGAAATTATCACCCCGGGAGCAGAAGTACGCTGCAATTGAGTGAGAGGCTCTGGCCATCAAGTGGGCTGCAGAGTCTCTATGGTATTACTTATTAGGAGCACCCTTCTCGTTAGTCACTGACCACTCACCCCTACAGTGGCTCCAACGGATGAAGGATGCTAATCCCCGGCTCACGCGGTAGTACTTGGCCCTTCAAATATTCGCCTTCCGCATACAATATCGAAGAGGGCAACACCATGCTAACGTGGACTATTTCTCTCGGCAGGGACCATGGCTAAACGACCCGGCTGAGGGGATTGCCCACTTAGAGGGGGAGACATGTGAGCCAGCTACAGGCGGCTGGGGGGGAAGGAGCTAAGTGCCAGCGTGGGCAGGCCCCCTCAGCAATGGCAGAAGGGTTGTTGGCCTTGAAGGAAACACCTGAGGCAGATGAGGGTGGAGGCCCTAAACCCACCCCCCAGAGAAACAGCTGTAGCTGAGGTAGATATAGAGGCGAGTGAGCAAGGAGAAGGGGAGGAGGAACCGGACATTTGGGAGGATGCCTGGGAGTTTCCGTCACCTTCAGAGAAGAGAGAAAATAGTTTGCCGGGGGAGACGCTGAAAGGAGGTTCTAAGAGGCCTGCATCTCCGGAGGATGGCTGATTTATCTGAAGGAAAGTTGAAAGCTGAAAGCTAGCCGGTGCTGCACTGGGGGACTCGGCTGGCAAAGACTGTTTAACAGCCTGGACCTTTCAGCGAAGACGAGCTGCCACGGGAGTGAAATAACTCCCTCGGAGCTGGGGGCTGGGACAGAATAGTCTCTCAGCCCTGGAAGGACTGGAAGGATAGAAAGCTACCAATAACTGATCACCAGTACCTGCTGCCTCATCATGGATACAGTGGCCGGGGCCGCTCACACATCAGCAAAAGAAAATCCACAGCAGGAACTGTAGGTAATCCCACATGTGCTATGAGGATCTGGCAGTGATTTCAGTGGAAATATGGTGATTAGGGAGACTCTAATCCGATGCCCCTCCCTTTCTGCCATCTTCAGCCAGTGCCTTGTTTTGCATAATGGTAGGGATGGCCTTGTGAAGAGCCCTATAACTTTATGATTATTTTTTTCCAACCATCTGGGCTAATGCTGATTATTTATTTATTTACTCATTAGGTACATTTATATTCTGCCTGCCTTCCTATGAATTTTTGCCTTCCCTATTTTGTCCTCACAACAATCTTGTGAAGGAGATCACAAGACTGAAAGTGTGCGAGTGGCCCACAGTTATCCATGGTTTTCATGGTTGAGTGGTGGGTAAAGTCAAGATTTCCCAAGTCCAAATGCTACGCTTTGCTGGCACACTGACTGTGAATCATTCCAAGATCAGTTATTAAAATAACATTTATGATGCTGCTGGCATGCTGTTTTACAAAGTACAAGCAGAAACATAACTTCAGTCCTAGCTATAAGTTTGTGTAAAAGCACATTTATGTAAATGTTCCATATGCCATTCAAATATGTTATGTGACAATTCTAATCATGAATTCTTGAAAAATAAGCAGTCAAATGGAATTTGAAATGACACAGTCTTTAAAGGAGGGAGGTGAGATGTAAATCAGCATCTGTTGAAATTCCTTAGCATTTTTCTTTGCCAAGAGGTTTTATTTTATTTTATTTTTTCAAAAACAGATAATGACTACCAGGAAAAAAAACATGTTTGGGTCTGTGAAGAGAGGTTCCAGGAATCCCATTCCCTTCTGTTTCCCCAAAATAATTATTGAGAAAGGTGTTGTAGGGCAGTGGGGAAGTCCCTGGCCTGATTAAATATCTTTTCTCTACACTGAATCACCAGTCTTGAACCTACATGTTATACCGTGTTTCCCCGAAAATAAGACAGGGATTTATATTAAATTTTGCTCCAAAAAAACGCTTATTTTCAGGGGACATTTAATTTTTTTTCATGTACAATAATCTACATTTATTCAAATACAGTCATGTCATCTTCTTCTGGTTGCTGCACAATGGTGGAGGGTGGGGTTTCACTCAACTGGGGCTTATTTTGGGGGTAGGGCTTATATGACGAGCATCCTGAAAAATCATACCAGGGCTTATTTTCAGGTTAGGTCTTATTTTGGGGAAAACAGGGTAGTGCTATGTCATAAGAATAGGTTTGGAGGCCAGCTGTATTGCAAGTTGCACAGTTCATTCCAAGCCTATGTATACAGTTCAGGGAGGAGGTTATCCTCTAAAGCAGCGTTCCCCAACCTTTTCCTTAGTGCGGCCCGGTGGAGCCTCTGAGGAAGGTGGGGCGGCCCCCCGCGCTCGCGCTCTCCGTGGCATGCGTGAAGCGGGGGGGGTGCGCGCGCCATGGGCGCGCGCGTGCGTCCCCCACCACTTCGCGCATGCGCAGGAGCGCCTGCCCACCCCTTGGCCACCTCCCAGCTCTCAGCTGCTGGCCTCCCGGCTCTCCCCCCCCTACCCCTGCCACCGCCGCCGCCGCCGGGAGGCCAGGAGCAGAAGCACCCAGAGGGTGCTCTCAGCTGCTGGCCTCCCGGCTCTTCCCCCCCCCCACCCCTGCCGCCGCCGCCGCCGCTGGGAGGCCAGGAGCAGAAGCACCCAGAGGGTGCTCTCAGCTGCTGGCCTCCCGGCTCTCCCCCCCTACCCCTGCCGCCGCCGCCGCCGCCGGGAGGCCAGGAGCAGAAGCACTTCAGCTGCTGGCCTCCCGGCTCTTCCCCCCCCCACCCCTGCCGCCGCCGCCGCCGCCGGGAGGCCAGGAGCAGAAGCACCCAGAGGGTGCTCTCAGCTGCTGGCCTCCCGGCTCTCCCCCCCTACCCCTGCCGCCGCCGCCGCCGCCGCCGGGAGGCCAGGAGCAGAAGCACTTCAGCTGCTGGCCTCCCGGCTCTTCCCCCCCCCACCCCTGCCGCCCGCCGCCGCCGCCGGGAGGCCAGGAGCAGAAGCACTTCAGCTGCTGGCCTCCCAGCTCTTCCCCCCCCACCCCTGCCGCCCGCCGCCGCCGCCGGGAGGCCAGGAGCAGAAGCACTTCAGCTGCTGGCCTCCCGGCTCTTCCCCCCCCCACCCCTGCCACCGCCGCCGCCGCCGGGAGGCCAGGAGCAGAAGCACCCAGAGGGTGCTTCAGCTGCTGGCCTCCCGGCTCTTCCCCCCCCCACCCCCCGCCGCCGGCGCCGCCGGGAGGAGAGCAGCCGGAGCACCCGGCTCTTGCCCTGCCTCCCGGCTCTTCCCCCCCACCCCCCGCCGCCGCCGCCGCCGGGAGGAGAGCAGCCGGAGCACCCGGCTCTTGCCCTGCCTCCCGGCTCTTCCCCCCCACCCCCGCCGCCACCCGCCGCCGGGAGGACAGCAGCCGGAGCACCCGGCTCTTGCCCTGCCTCCCGGCTTTTTTTAAAAAAAAATGTAATTGTTTTTTTTTTTGTTTTTTTGTTTTTTTGGTCTCTCTTCGCGGCCCGGTCAGGCTCAAGCCACGGACCGGCAATGGGCCGCGGACCGGGGGTTGACGACCTCTGCTCTAAAGGGCTGGATGCCAGCAAGATGGACAGTCAGCCCTCTAGCTACGTATCTTCATGCTATAGATGACTGAAGAAAACCAGCCCCAATCTGAACCATATGATGGGTTAAGAGAGGTTTATCTCCTCCTTCTCATGTTGACTGGGAACTTTTGCTTGTTGAGCTCAACAGGTCTCTACTGCCAGTAGAGTGGTCATGGCCTAATGGTCATAATCCAAATTCTGCACTGTCCAGAGTACCTTTTGACCACTCACTTCCTATGGAGAGTTTCCATGTTTTAGAAGTTAATTACCACTGCCCTTCTTGTTGTTGTCTGGAGAATCTGCCTCTATGAATACATAGGATTCCCTTTTCTCAGTGTGTGGATACCAAGGGCAGAGAATGAAAAATGGTGGAAGGACCACTGGTACATTTGCATTGCTCTGTGATCCCATAAGCCCTGTTTGTCCTTCAAATACCCTGTTTCCTGAACTTGCTTAGAGGAATTGCCTAATCCTGCCCCCTACATTGTTGTTTTCTGCACAAGAGAACAGAGGAGAGATTCCTCCTCACATGTAGGCTCTTCCCTTGTTTTCCACAGTCCTGGAAAAAAAAAATCTGGTGTCTTACTCATGTGTAGAGCCTACATACAAACCAGAATCTCTCTCTTTTGGAATTGTGTAGTGGTACATTTGGATGTAGAAGTGCTCACCATAACAGTCTGCATAGCCAATCAGTCCCCCAATAAGGAAAGTCCAGAAATCTACACACACACACACACACTCTCTCTCTATTGTACAGTTAATGACCCTTAAATTTCCCATTTGTCCAAACCATCTTCAAATATTTTGAACTACAACAGAGATAGTTTGCACCAGTATCCTGATCCTGGGGAAAAACAGTTTTTCTCCCAGTTGCCATGGGGTTGCGGATAAACTGAGAGAGTACATGGAAATCTGAGATGGTGCTAGGAATGATGTTTTAGTCCCTGCAATTTAGAAGGCTTCAGGGATTTTACCCTATGAACTCTAGCTTCTTTATGTCACTGCTCTTCAGACACCTTTGTCATCATGTGAAGGAAGTGATGGTGGAGGATTGTGGAGGCAGATACTCCTCTGTAAGCATATTCTGGAAACTGGGTATTTTGAATAGATCTGTTGCAAACACTTCATGCAATTAATACATTAAGTGCTTTATAGATCTGTTTGTTGTATTGGTGTGATAATTTCCCACAGTTCACCAGTATGGCACAGAAAACTTTTACACTCAGGAGATGAAAAGTCTGCACATTTTAAATTTGACATAGATAAAATTTGAAAGATTATGTTCCAAAACTGAGTTGGAACAGTTCATCCGTCCGTCTTTTTTTAAATATTTGGACTAATATGAAACATTTATGAAAATTTTAGTATTAAAACTCAGAGTATTCTTGTTGGCAACTTGTTTTAGAGAAATTAAATCCAAGTTCAAGTGACTACCATCTGACATTATTCTGAAAAAGTTTTATAATAAGAAAGCAACTATACAGTGCTTTGAGTAATTAAAAAGTATTGAAATTCTGCTTGGGGTAGGTGAATATAATATAAAAGACATCTAGAACAGATTTCAGGAAGCAATGGCTTGGGATCTAAAGAGCTGTGAAACTGGTTATGTGAATCCAAGGGGTCTTTGGGCTTGTTCATCTCAGGCAGTGGCATCTCATACCATGTGACAAACTACTTTTAAAACAGAGGTAGTAATGAGTCAATTCTCTTCAGTTTAATTCATAATTTGGTCAGCAATTATAAGCATCTTTAGAAAATCCATTCCCCTATACACCCAAGCAGTTCTAAATTGACTTATTACAATGTGGACGTGAGAGTACTTCACTGCTTTCCATGATGTAATTACGTACAATGGTAGGTCTTTTCTGGACAGTTGTAGTGATCAGAATTATTTTTGTACTGGATACCTCATCTCAGATATCAGTATTTGAGGCCCTGTTGAACTATCTCCCGGCAGCCTGGGAGCTATTTGCATGACAACATGGATGAACTTTGTGTGCCTTCTGGATTGCCAAGCGCTTGATCTTGCAGGGGATGGAAATTGAAATCCTCTGCATCAATTAATAAATGGTCAGACGAACTAACTGCTCTTCCAACTTTGAACATGTATTGTACTGGATTACACTAAAATATCTGATCTGCACAAGGATATTTGAGATGCCTATACAGATGTGTATAAAGCATTGTTGATTTCAGGGATTGTTGGTTCACTGGGACTGACTATGCCCTTATCTGCCATACTCATAAGGCTTCTTTCTCTCCACCGCTTTTCCTTTTTTCTTTTACACCTCTCCCCTCAATTTTCCCTCATTTCTTTTTTTCTTCTTAATGTTCTTTGCACATCTACAAACGTTTCCATCTGTATTCTCCTGTTTTATGTTTCTTGAAAACTAATAAAAATGTTTTAAGTCTTTTTATGATAGCAGAAGCTTTTCTCTGTTAAGCATCAGTGGTGTTAAGTATGAAAATGCTGTAACATGCAGAGAGGGTACGAAAACATGCTTGCAGAGCTTCTATACATCAAACAGTTATCAGTGATTTGAGGCCATTTGCTCAGCACAAGAAACCTAATGAAGGCTGGGGAGCTGGAAAGCACCATAGCAAAGCTGTATCTAGCAATTTTGGAACATGGGGTGAACAGCACTGCCTCTCACCCACTCAACCATGAGGAATGAGTGTAAGCCCTCTATGAAAAAGGAGGAAGATAATTTGATATCTCTCCCCACCCCCCCAAGAAATAAAAGGAGGAAATTTTCACTTTTAAAAAAATAGGGAATATGACCAGGAGGTTTTGCTATTTATTTTCCTAACAGTCCCTAGTAAATTTATCTCTAGATTTCAGTGGCCTCTAAATTGTGATGCCCTGGGGCAAAGCCCAGTTGCTGCACTCTGGTTACAGCCCCTGCACTGTGGTAAGTGAGATTTCGTCACTTGGAATGCTGTCCCTAGGTTCAGTGCTTACGTTTTCCCATGTAGCATTAGTGGCAAAATTTCAGTTATGTGGGAGAATGTAAAGACCACATATGCAGGGAGATTAATTCAGTGGAAGATCACCCTGGTGATGTATTTTTGTTTCTTCTCATCTGTTCTTCATACAAGCTCATTGACACTGCCTTGTAGAATTCATTGGAAACCTATGAGAACACTGGAGCCCATTCCTTAGTCAAGCTAGAGGATAATGAACTGTTAGGAGATTATAAGAGAAGTCTTGAAGAGGGGGACAGAGGGAGGGAATAGTGGGAACTGCCTACTGAATTACATGGATATCTTTTTCTTTTGAATTTATAGCTGGCTTTGTTCTGAATTAGAACTGAGGTTGTTTGACAGTAACTAGTCTCTTCTGAATTGTGAAGTGAAGCATACATTTTATCTTTTGATAAAGTAAGATATACAAAGGCATATATGGTCAGAAGGGTTCACAAATAGTGGTTCCTGTGAGGTTTCTAAGTAGTGCTGAAGTCAGAGTAGGCACACACATGCACACATATCACATGTTATTGCTGTAGAGGATTTGGCTCTGGAAGCGATGTAATTTTTGTTGAAAAGCAGTCTTCAAGGAGCAAAATTTCAACACATAACATGCATCCAAATTAACTTACTGGTCAGGAGAAAAATGTTCAAATAATTGTAAGCTATTCAATAAAAATAATAGTTCTATGTGCCAGAGTTCTTAAAAATTATGACACATAACATGTTAAAGCCTTGTAGTTAAAAATAAAGATATATAGATAAACATAAACATTATGCATAAGATTAAATTGTGGACACATACTGCTTTGTATCTGTGATATTTGTACAGTATAACAGTAATTGGATCAATTGCTGATTGAAGTATCAACACTTCTTTAAATTCTACTGATTCAATGGATCTGCTCTATGTGATACTAGCAATTGGATTTATGCTATCATCAGTACTCTTCTCAGAGGAGGTTTTTCATGGATTTTTTTTTCTCAAGGATGTGAATCTTGTGTTCTTCACATAAGGCAGTATTGGTCCTCCTTTTATTTACATGGAAGGCAATGAAAACTTCAGATTGATAGTCATGTTATTTGATTCTCCACACACACACAAAATGTGGAAACCTGTGACTCTCTAAAAACTGGTAAATATTTTTTGCCATAAACATCTGACAAAATGGGTTCTAGTTTAGAGTAACTTCTGCCATAATAAATTGTTCTAGCAGTATCACTCTCCGGAGTTGGAGGTAAAAAAAATAGTCATGAAGAACAAGGGTTAGATCCGTGCCACCTGGTAATGGCGTCATGCTTTCAGCAGGCAGGCCTTAACAAGAGGTTATCGATAACTCAGATTTAGCTTGCTATTACTATCCTATTGTGACAGCTTTCAATTTATTTTGACAGTTAAATTAAGACTCTCTTCAGGGTTGTCATATTACCTTGTTTACATTATCTGGGTTCTTCCCATTTTAGGGGCATTATAAGGTGATCTAGCTGTCACTTATTACTAGAATTATCATGAAGGATCAAGAGCATGATGCAACTTGATTATCTGTTCCATACAATGTTTTAAAATAATGAGGTGAACTGCAGATAATTTTGACATGAAGTAATATAGTGTGATTTTTCCTGAGTTTCAGTTTGGAATCATGACATCCATATATGTCTTTGGTTTGCTCTCACATATAAATTTTTATGGTGGATTTACAAGATGATTGGGCAGTACAAGTATTTGTGCATGTGTGATGGATGCATCGTTCACTGTATATTGCATATTTCTCTGTTATAAATTGGTTTGGGTGTTTTAGTATTAAAAACAGATGACAGGACATAGTTGTAGCATTAGTGTATGCATGTGCTGAAGAGGGATATAGACAGAATATCATTCAGGAATGAGCACAGACCAAGTTTATCCTTGTACCCATTTTTTCCAAGCCATTTCTCCAGTATCTTCTATTTCCAATCTCCCCTTCCTACTCACACACCAACTACAATGGCATCTTCAATTCACCAGATTTAAGAAGTGTTTTATAGATCATCACAGGGAGTTACTAAAGAGGAACAGCTGCTAAAATCTGGTTATTTATTGCTTGCACGCACATATCACATCCCTGGGTTGTAGATGTATAGCATTTATGCTTTGTGAATATTAACTCTCATACTGGGTTTCTTTAATTTAACCCTCAGAATTTAACACTTTGAACTGTTCTTTCAAGGCAACAGCAACGAGTATAATGAAAAAGGATAAGCACACTCAGCCAAAAATGCACATGCATAATATAGCAGTATCATTTTGCATATGTGCAACCATTCACATTGTTATACTCAGTATTGCTTATTAATTCTGTCAGTTCTTCCTTAAAGGTTTAGTGTTGTGTTATTGTCAATGATGCTTGAATCAAAGTAGAAAATGGTTTACCAGAAGCTTCCAAAAAATATTTTGAGAGTTAATCCAACAGTGAGATCTTCCGTTCCCATCCATTCTTCCTTTCCTCTCTTCCTCAGGTTGACACAGCTATACACGCAAGGAATTTTAGGCTATGGCTCCAGTGGAGCTCTCTTCTTCTTTGGCTTGCCCTTGGCTATGTGTATGGCTACATCTGGCCATTACTTCCAACAGGAAGTCTTTGTGTTCTTCTCCTACAGACAGGTCCTGCCTGTAAACTTTTGTGCTTGCCTGATTGAGGACAAGCTGAGGAGAGGGAGGGAGGAAAACAAAATCAGGAATTTTTGAGTGAGCCTTACTTACTTACTTACTTACTTACTTACTTACTTACTTACTTACTTACTTACTATCCCGCCCATTTAGACTGAAGTCTACTCTGGGCAGCTAACAACAATATTAAAATAAAATAAAACAACAATATTAATACACTAGAGGATGGCGAAATAAGTTAAGCATCGACAGGTCTGAAGAGCCAGGTCTTAAGTTGGCTCTTAAAAACGTCCAGTGAGGGAGCCAGACAAATTTCGGGGGGGAGATTGTTCCAGAGCCGAGGGACCACTGCCAAGAAGGCCCGCTTTCTTGTTCTTTCTCTTCGGGCCTCCCTCGGTGTTAGGCCCCTCAGCCGCCCCTCCTGGCTAGAGCGAGTGATACGGGTAGGTCTAGGTGGGAGAAGGCATTCCGCCGGATATTGAGGTCCTAAACCATTTAGGGCTTTATATGTCATCATTAATACTTTGAAATCAATGCAGAAACGAACAGGTAGCCAATGCAAGGCCGCCAGAGTGGGGGAGATATGTTGATGTTTTCTCACCTCAGTAAGAAGTCTGGCCGCCGCATTCTGCACCATTTGAAGCTTCCGCATCAATCTCAAAGGTAGCCCCATGTAGAGCGCATTACAGTAGTCTAATCTCGAGACTGCAAGCGCATGGACCAGAGTGGTGAGGGCCCCGACATCAAGATAGGGACGCAGCTGGGTGATCCGCCAAAGATGGAAGTAGGCGGTGCGGACCACTGATGCTACCTGGGTTTCTATGGTAAGCGCCGGATCAAGATGTACCCCCAAGCTGCGAACCTCAGTCTTCGTGGTGAGAGTCACCCCCCCCCAAAAGTGAGGGAGTTTCCCAAACCACCAATGTCTGGGCCACCCACCCTCAGGACCTCCATCTTGTCCGGGTTCAGCCTCAGACCATTCGCCTGCATCCATCCCAGTACGGCATCCAGACAGTGCTGAAGGGACAGAACAGCATCCACTGTTGTAGGAAAAAAGGAGATGTAGAGCTGGGTGTCATCAGCGTACTGATGACACAAAGCCCCACACCCCCTGATGACCTGACCCAGCGGCCTCATGTAGATATTAAACAGCATTGGGGAGATAATTGAGCCCTGCGGAACCCCACAATTGAGTTTCCATGGAGCTGATACACTGTCCCCAAGCTGTACTCTCTGGGGACGGTCCTCCAAGAAGGATCGGAACCAGGCTAACGCCAGACCACCAGTTCCCAGAAATCAAAGGAGTGCAGATTTGATATTGAACATTTTAGTGTTATTGCCAGTTATTGTTTGACAATAATTGTTTCATATTCTTGTTCATTATGCTATAACAATGGTGGACCTACGTTTTTGGGCTCCTGAAGCTTGAACTGTTATTGGGGGGGGGGGGGGTTTCACAACCAGCAACAAAGTCTAGGTAGCCCCTGTTATCTTCTTCAGTGGAGTTGTTCCTGACAGACCTCCACAAACGTTTTAAAAATGTGGACTAAAGTCACTTCTGGGGGCCCTCCAGGATTAGGGGCCCTGAAGTTTAAGATGGATTAGTTTCAAGTAGATCCACCTCTATGTTATAGAAATTGTTTAATCTTCTGATTGGTCTAGCAAAGTCTCTGAACACTACAGCAAAATTAATCTTTTAAAACCAAACATTTATTGGAAAAATTACTTCTTTGGACTACAACCCCCAGAATCCCCCAATGAACATGGCTAAAACCATCTTTTCTTTATAACTTTGGAAGCACGTTACTATGGCTGTTGCACCATCAATAACTTCATAACCATCATAATCCACACTTGGCAACTTCAGCCTGATCAACTACACCCATAGATGTGTGAAAGCAGACACACTGTAGTATATTCTTCTTCTCTGGATATGGAATTTTACTTGAAAACTGCTGCAATGTGCAGAAATAATCTTCACTCCAGTCCCTCAGTGGGGGCTGCATATGCTTCCACATTTTATATTTGGCAATAGGGCTGATTAGCCATTCAGGAAGAAACGTTACCCTTCTGTCCATGCCCACTCAACTAATTTTTCTCCTGGTCAGACAGTGATTATTATAAACACGGCTATTATCTTAGCATTGTTTGGGTATAACTCATCAACCATTACAAATCCACTTTAATAATAGCATTGTCTAGCCCACATTTTATCAGCCTGGCTGCCAGAATATCTTGGGAGATTTTGTGGAAAATCTTGCTGAAATTAAGATCCATTACATGCACAGCATTCCCCTCATCTACCAATCTTGTGATTCTATTAAAAAGAGGGAATGGTAAAGTTAATATGGCATGACTTGTTTTTGAGAAACCTGTGCTAGATCTTACTTATTACCATGTTATTTTTTACATTGTCATAGTCAAATTGTTTAATGATATTCCTACTATTGATGTTAAGCTAATGGGTTGGTAGTTGACCAGATGCTCTTTTTCTCTTACATTTGTCAACCAGTAGACTCCAGGCACCTCACTTGTTTTCCAGAAAGAGGCTCTATTACTTCTGCAAATTATTTTTGTGTTCTTGGATGCAGTTTATGAGGGTTTAAAGTAAGATATTCCCACACTGTCTCTTTACCTGTCTCAAGTAGAAACCTCTTTATTTCCACTTTTATATTACTTCTGTTAGTTTCAGTACTGATTTTCCTCCTGGGAGACAGTTGTCAGTATGTTTTCTCACCCATGCTTTTTGGGAGGAGCTTAGACTAGACACCTTGGCATTTGGATTCCTCTTCTGTAGTTGTGGTGAGATTGGAAATAGCAAGGGGATGGCTTCTTGGTCTTGCTGATACTCTTCCCCGAAGAGCTGCTCCTTTGCCATCCTCATACTGTGATAGTCGCCTCTCCTCTCTAATTCTGATTCATTAAAAGCCCTGCCCATAGCCTGTGATGCTTTGCAAGAATGGATGTCCAGGGTACTTTGTTGGCTCATTGCACCAACAGTGTTGTCTTTATATCACAGCCCATTCATATGATAAATGGTGTGCAACCAGGGTAGCGAGCACAGTCCTGGACACAAGCACCCACACATAAGTTGTTGCCATCTACACTTCAGTCATTTACATTTCTGTTCAAAACAATTAGCATGACTTGCTTGGTGTAAAATTACAACATTGGTATTTGGTAGCATGAAGACATAGAACTCCTATGTTTGGGAGCTTTTGCTTGAGCTCCCCATGGACTCCTGATGCAACACAATTTTAACAGTTTATGTTAGTGGGACTTATTCTCTGGTAAGTGTGTTTGGGATTGCAACCTTAAGTGTCATAATTTAAGACATGTTTAGTGTATAGCTTTTCCAGACTCACACATTCCTTGGGAACAATTTGTCATATGCTTTTTTTCCTTCTGATTTCAGTATGGATTTGTTATTTTAACTGAGGTTTAGAGTTATAATTAAAGTACCTGCGATTAAAACAAATGCATTCATAAATATCTTTAGTCAGGTCTGTTTAAGAAAATATTTTTCTAGACAGAAAAAGTACTATGAATTAGTTGTTGCCAGGTTAAACATTAAGCATCATACATTAATTTCTCAAAAATATATGTGACCTCATTCCCACTATAATATGCATGTTCTGTTTCATAACTGATCAATCTTGATTTTGTTTCTTATCTAGTTTATTTCCATATTTATCTTACTGACTCTGTTATCTTTTAATTTATTCAGATTTTGAGTTCAGATGGTTTCTGGGTTCTCCTATTTTAAAAATAACTTTGGCTAGGTTTTATCTTGTAATTTATTCAATTTTTTAGTTCAAATGGTTTCTAGGTTCTCTTATAGGTTTAATATCTTTTGCCCATAGCATTTAAAAGAGAAAGCTGTGTCTCACAGACTATTTTGATTAAATCTTTTACATTTGAGTATTAATGCTGCAGTTCACTTTATGTGAGTGTGACATCACCTCTTTGAAGCACCTACGTTTTGTGCCCTCACAAAAGTTCCAGTCGTGTTTTCCTTTCACTGCCACCAGTGGATTACCTCAATCCACAAAATAAATGACGTTTGATCAGACACTTGTATTGTGAATGCAAACAAAACTTATTTATTAAAGTGAAGCCAATTTAATAATTACAGAAGTTCTTCAGATGTACAACATACTATTCTCTTGCCATATAATTTCCACCTTCTCTATCTAATTATCTTAACCAACTCTATCTCTCTCTCTTCTGACTCTCTCTCTCTCTCTGACTCTGACTCTGACTAACTCACTCTGACTGACTGACTCCTCCTCTCAGGCTCCGCCTTTTAACCTCTCTCTCGGCTCCGCCTCTCAACCACATTAGCATAGAACATGAATAATACATGACTTATACCTAACAAAGGGTGAACGCTACAGTGAGATAAAACATTATTTTCTAAAATTGTGCAAAGCCTTAGCTAAAGTGTTTTTTTTTTAATAGACTAACTGTGGTCAAGGGGCTAAAAACTGCTGAAGGATATATAAAATATATAATAAAGAGCTTGCAAAGAGGGATCCAGTCCAAAGTCAAGTTATGGATACACCAAATAAATGTGTTGCTAATGCTGTGTTTGTATTTTCCTGCATGAGGCAGTGTCTGGCATGTATCCTTGGGCTCATGCACTACTTTAAGAAACAGCCAGATTTATTTCTTTAAAAAAATGAAATAGACAAAAAATAATCTAGGAAGCTGACTATAATAAAGGCCTTTCAACTCCTCACCCAGGAGCTCCTGAAAAATCACATTCATTGTAAGGAAGCAACCTTGAGTCCAAAATGTTTCAGAATTGTAAGATTCAAAAAACATGAACTATACCTGCACACCTGAAATGTGACATCTAGGTTCAATCATCATCATCTTAGAATGGCAGAGCTGGAAGGGACCGTATGGATCATCAAATCCAACCCTTGTCAAAGAGACACAATGGGGAATCAAACTCCTAATCTCTGCCACTGAGCTATCCGACAGTTCTAACTTTAAGAGTACAGTTGGCTAGGAGTTCCTTGTGCAAGAGCATCAAAGACCATAGAATATATTCTCCTAGTCCATACAGTGTACAGAACTAAAGTGGATGAAAGTACAAACTGCACCTCAGGTTTCCTTAAAACTGAACATAATCTGAATATCCCTACTGTTCTGGAGTGCTAGTAAAAGAACAAAACAATTTGGATTGTGTAGACTCAATATACATTTGCATGTTTGTATACCTGCAAGGGGACATGGTGGCACTGCGGGTTAAACCGCAGAAGCCTCTGTGCTGCAAGGTCAGAAGACCAGCAGTCGTAAGATCGTATCTACGCGACGGAGTGAGCTCCCGTCGCTTGTCCCAGCTCCTGCCAACCTAGCAGTTCGAAAGCATGCAAATGCGAGTAGATAAATAGGTACCACCACGGTGGGAAGGTAACGGCGTTCTGTGTCTAGTCGCGCTGACCACGGAAACTGTCTATGGACAAATGCTGGCTCTACGGCTTGGAAATGGGGATGAGCACCGCCCCCTAGAGTCGGACACAACTGGACTAAATGTCAAGGGGAACCTTTACCTTTTCCTTTACCTTATACCTACAATAGTGTCTTATTTAATGAAACAATGTTATGATGTCAAGTTACTTGAGGATCATTTAGATAAGTGATTCAGCATGTGTTTATACAGTTCTAAGAATGATAGGAACCTTTCCCTAGATAAAGCTTGAGGAAAATCTGGTGTGGCACTCAGTAAGATAAAACTGACATCTAAATGTCAGCTTTAGCAAAAAAAATCTTGTTAGAGTTGTCTAAACAAGGAAATGGAGTCTGCCGTGCAGTAAAACACAATCTAGATCAACAATTGATGAACAGATCAATTCATCTCTATAATTAGAAGGCAAAGATGGCCAATATTGTCCTGTGACTTTCAGTTAACATTTAAGAGGAAAAGCACAAAGCCACTCATTTGTTTTCTGCCATCACAAATGTGACTAATAGCTGGTATCTTTTTATTGCATCCTCGATTAATATTCCTGAGTGTTCAGCTGTGGGTAAGGTAATTTGAAGCAACTGCAGTGAATGCCAGAACTCCTAGTTCATTCCTTGGCTAAAGCGCAAAGACACTCAGCACCTTGTCTCTTTTAAAGTCAGGGCTAGCTTTGAACTGAAATGCACACAGATCTCATGACTTGTGCCATCTGGGTTCTCTGACGTTTGAACTTTACTGTTTGAATTGGCAACAGAGTCCTGTCAGGTCTGTTAAGTAAATCTCAACTACATTAGCAGCCACTCTTTTGTTAAAGCTTGCTAACTGCAGTTTAGAGAAAATCTGAAGTTCAGACTCTGAGGACAGAAACTTATGTATGATATTTATTAATGGATTGCTCATTCACTGCACCAAGATTTCCTTTACAAAACTGAACAATCTGTTTTCCAGACAACTAGGCCTATCAGTTGCTGCTCATAAAACAAAAGAATATTGTACATGTATATAAGTTCAACCTTGTGGAAGTAATCATTTGTATCAGCTGTGACTAGTTCAGACAAATGAGAAACTTAAGAGTATGAGGAAGTATTTCCTGTGCATTGTTATGCCCCTTCCTGCACTTCCTGCAGTAGTGACAGGTTCTCAGAGGTCTTGGGTGAAATAAACCCTCATTCAATGCCCTTTCAAAATAATTGCCTTATATACACATATATGGGCAGTAGATCCAATGACCCCTGCTTCAGATCCTAGTTGAGTTTGTAAGCACTTCTCCCCAACCTTCCAGCTATTTATTTATTTGAATAATTGTAGTTTTTTCTTAACTATGACAAACAACAAACTTATAATTAAAAACAATAAAACACAATCAAATAATAAAAGGCAGCTTTAAAAACCCGTAAAACACACTGACCCCTAATGTCTATCAATGGGCTCAGTCTTAGTCTTGGTCTGTGACCTCAGTGAACAGTTGACCACAGTCTTGGTCTGTGACCTCAGTGAACAGTTGACCATCCCCAAATGGCAAGCACCTCCACTTCCAGGCATTAGAGGCAATCAAATTGCCTTTGCCTTCTCCAGCATCAGAGTTATATCAGAATGGGGTCTTTGGCTCAGGGTCTCCAGGAGGTTGATTGTGCTGCTGATGTGCTATGGTATCCCTTGTCCAATGTAAGGGTTCACTGTTGGCATCCCCCTTTTTCCCCCTTCAACAGACAGTCCAGACTTTGTTTCAAACGAACAATGTTTACTTCCAACTTATTAGTTAACATATATACAGGTAACAAAGGTTTGATCTTCTCTTCCTCCCCCAGTGTGTGTGTGTCTGTGTGAAAGGCTTCCATGAACAGTTCACTTGATTGTTCAACTCTATAGGATTCATAGTCCTTCCTGCTACTCCCCTCAAGTCATTCCATGGGTCTCCCAACTCCAGCATGTGCTGCTAGGGCAATGATTCCTCTGCCTACCAGTCCCCTGTTCCAATGGGCCTATGGGTCAGTGTAGTTCCCCACCTCCTTGTGGTTGAGTTGCTTCAGATGGAGGCCATCTCCTCTCCTCCTTTCGCTCCCTTATTTCCCCCACAATACAGGCTCTCCCTGTATTTTCTGCCATCCTTTCCCCCCACCCACCCACAAGAAGGTTTGGGGGGGGGGGTTGCTGTTGCTTTGCCTTTTGGATTTTAACCCACAAGCAAAATAATGTATTCTAATTATTAAAAAAGAATTTGTGGTGTGTTTTGTTTTGTTTTGAAAGAGAGAGAGAAAGCACTTATGCTCTTTTGCCTTTAGCAGCAGAATCTTTAAATAGGTGGAGCTTTTCCTTTCACATATATCTGGGGTATTCATATGCCTTCTCTACTTATGTATGCTGCCTCCCAAATGGCAACCACCTCCAAACCCCTGCACTAAATTCAGGGTTGTCGTTTAAACCTGTGAACAGGGACTCTTCTTGGATTACCCCTATTTATAACCAAGGCAAACATCCAGGGTTCTGTTTGACACTGCTGGTTCAACACTGCCACAGTTAAGGGCAGAATTCACACTTCTCTTGGAAAAAATAATGATAATGCTGATGAAACACATAGCCTTGTTTACTCTGGTAACACTACATAAACCATGTGTCTTAGTACTGACAAGTGGTACACATGGGTATAATATCCTGTATTTTTAAAAACCTATAAAGGAATAAAAATGTTAAGTGAAAAGGTAAAAAAAATGGAACAGAAGAACAGTATTTCAAGCTATCAGTTTTTTATTATATAGCCACAGGCCTTTACTTTTCGTCCTTATCAAATAAATACTCTCAGCTCCTTTATATATAGGTAAATTGATATGTACTTTGACACAAGTACTTTAAAAAGGCACATTCATAGATAACTCTGAGTTTGAGCACTGGGCCATGGAGCCAGTGGTCAGAAGTTGACCTGTACCTTGTAGGAAAAGAATCAGTCTGTATGGTCTTGGGCAAACTACAGAATTCCAGAGCACCCTTAGAAGAAGAAACTGGTAAACCACTTCTGAGTACTCAATACCTAGTAAACTGGAATGCACTTGATGTCATGTTATAACTGTTATTCACAGCCTCTTCCTAAAACAGACCAGGCCAGGTCAGGAATTCTGATGCCTGTACATCTTAGAATCATAGAATCATAGAAAAGTGAAGTTGGAAGGGGCCTACAAGGCCATCAAGTCCAACCCCCTGCTCAATGCAGGAATACAATCAAAGCATATCTGCCAGGTGATTATCTAAGTGTTTCTTGAATGCCTCCAGGGTTGGAGCACTCACCAACTCCCGAGGTAACTGGTTCCACTGTTGTACTGCTCTAATAGTTAGGAAGTTTTTCCTGATATTCAACCGAAATCTGGCTTCCTTTAACTTGAGCCCATTGTTGCGTGTCCTACACTCTGGGATGATTGAGAACAGATCCTGCCCATCCTCTGTATGGCAGCCTTTCAAATATTTGAAAAGTGCTATCATATCACCCCTCAGTCTTCTTTTCTCAAGGCTAAACATGCCCAATTCTTTCAGCCTTTCCTTATAAGGCTTGGTTTCCAGCCCCCTGATCATCCTTGTCGCCCTCCTCTGAACTTGTTCCAATTTGTTAGCATCGTTCTTGAAGTGTGGTGTCCAGACCTAACCAGTGCTGAATAGAGGGGGACTAGCACCTCACGGAATTTGGAAACTATAGTTCTATTAATGCAGCCTAAAATAGCATTTGCCTTTTTTGTAGCCACATCACACTGTTGGCTCATATTTAGCTTGTGGTCTACGACAATTCCAAGATCCTTCTCGCTCGTAGTTTTGCTGAGCCAGGTATCCCCCATCTTATAACTGTGCAATTGGTTTCTTTTTCCGAGGTGCAGTACTTTGCACTTATCCCTGTTGAATTTCATTCTGTTGCTTTCGGCCCAGTGCTCCATCCTATCAAGGTCATTTTGAATTTTGTTTCTATCTTCTAGGGCATTAGCTATTCCGCCCAATTTTGTATCATCTGCAAATTTGACAAGCAGGAATTCTTCACAGGAGCCCTACTGAACTTTATATACCTCTAGGGAAAAATCAGAAAGCTGTGTTTGTCACAGCTGGCATTTATCCCAATGAGGGGTTAATTCTAGAATGAAACCAGACATTCATTTCCAATCGTATCAAAACTCATCTGAGTATCAAGGTATAAGTCTTTTCGTCGTTGTAATAATTCCAGACAACATCAGCTCATCGAAGTCTACAAGCTTTATTTATCTACATTGTTTCTATGTTCCACAAGCAAAGTTGGAGAGATGGCTAATTGTTTTGCAATAACCACAGTAAACTAATGTTCAAGCCTCAATTTTAAAAACACGTTCATTTTTAGGACTATTTTTTCTATACCTCCCTTAATTATTTTAACTATACAAAATTTCACATCTTGACAGACCATACTTATTCTCAACCTCTAACTAACTCATAGTTCTAACTGGATAACTCTCTCACCAATACACCAGCTTTTATACAAAACAGAACCTTTCCAACCAGGAATCAAACAGACCAATTAATTCACAGTTCCATTCATATGCACCCTATTGCACTTCTCAACTGTCTTAATGGCATCTCCTGACATACATCTTCCCATACAACTATTAACCAGTCACTTACCATGAGTGAGAATACTAACCTTTACATAAAACATGTATACAGTGCAAAATCACCATAGTATTGGACTCAAGAAAAGCATTACTTGCTAAGCTTATCCATATCAAGTTGCAGTTAAATGAACAAGAGCAGTACCTGTAAAATGCGTGTTCACATTATATTAAAAAACAGATGTGAATCACTGTATAAAATTTTAAACAACACTGAAGTCTCAACAAAAGATTTACAAGAGGAAAGGGGAATGAGAAGAAGGGAAGTAGAAGTGAGCAAAGTTGAAATGGGAGTAATATACCTCATTATAAATTATAGACACAATCAACTAAACACTCATTTTAGTTGAAAGTCTAAGTAAAATAAATGGTACTTAAAGAAGATAAACTTCGAAGAAATCACACCCAAAAAGCATGAATATGTTGAGAATTTTGGTTAAACATGTATTCTGAGAACATTAACAGAGTAAGGAGATACTAGTTTGCATAGACACTATGAGATTGAGAGAGTAAAATATCAACTTAGTCTATTTACATATATACAGAGAGAATAGACATTCATCTGGAAGCATAACATGATATGATACAACACATAGCATAGGAAAAAGTGATCTGACTTACAGCAGATAAAATGTCCCCTTTACACATGACTTATGTACAGTTCTGGGACCAATCAGAAAATACATTACTTCATTATCTGGTTACACAAAGTTTCATCATGTACCATAGCTGTACAACATTAAGTCTCAAACCTTGGTAACTACACCTGAATACAATCAGTACAATGAAGTCAGCCATTTTACTTTCAACTATACAACATTTATATTTAATACATATTCATATCAAAATCTCATCAGAATAATGAGTGGTTTTAATACAGTATTGAAACAGTGGTCATGCTAGCTGAGGTAACTGTAGCTCAAAAAGGTAATATTTTCAACTTCAAATTCAGGGAAATATACAGAAGATACAATGGCTATTAGCTATGACATATGTATCCAGAAGTACTATATCTCATATTTGATGCAAATAACAGGAAAGGACAATCCTGTTCCAACTTCCTGGAATTATCAGGTTGTCTACTGGTAGAGACAGAAGAGTCATGTCATTGGATCCTTGGATTAACAACAGCCAGCAAGCAAAGAATGTCCCTGAAGATATTGTGGAAAGGCCTCTTTGCTGCTGTTTCTGCAAAAGAATTGTGAAATGAGTTAAACAGTAATAGGTTGGAATAAACCAGTTTAATCCTAGGCCACTTTATTGGAAGCAAATCCAGTTGAGTTTTCATCTAAATATTGTGATTGCCTTGTTTCTGCATTGATCTGAAAAACAAGGAACCTCCAAATACCTGTTTGCCATTCTGGGCATCACTCACAGCATGGATTCTGAATTCATACTGTATATGCCATTAATGCTGTTTAATGTTTATGGGCAGCTTCACTTTATTTTGACATCAGTGTAATTTTAGAGATAACTATTGTTTCCAGTTTCATATTCATATTTTATAGATAATGTGATATATTGTTCTCACTTGTAGGTGGCTTGAGTTGTTTGCTTGAATCATCTACATCTACTTGCTATGCTGACATTTTCTGAAATGCACCTAGTCACTGATTAAAGCTGCTTGAGTTTTAGATTATTTGTCTTGGTTGACTGCTGAAGAATTTATGGGCAGGAGTTTGGACTGAGCTAGTCTTCTGACTGCCTCCCCCATGACTCTGATTCTCTCTCTCTCTGTGTGTGTGTGTGTGGGGGGGGGAATGTTGTTTAACAATTTTGATAACAAATTCATTTAGACTAATTTATTTTAAAAGAGCAGAGTCACTCTTTTCAAAAAAATCCCTGAAAACACAAGAACAATGGAAACTGTTTTGTTAATTTTACTATATATTCTTCCTTTAATGGTGAAATATTCTTGAACAAGTATATGCCAAGAGTGGATATATACTATTTAGTATGACTCTTCCCGGCCTTGAACATATCCCATTTTTATGATTCTTCTCTCTGTGCAGAGATCCCTACCCACGATAATGTTTCTTATTTCCACAATTTTATGAGGAGTCTCGTAGCATTTTATACGTATGTATATCCTGTTTGCATACTGTGTATTTGTTTATTATGTGGTATATTCAATGAGATTATCAGTATGAAGGCAGTGGGGTTTATTCTGCTTTAGAAAACTCTGTCGCCATGTAATGGAGGTAACACAGAAAAGCCTTATGAATAGGTGGGACTGTGCCAACAAATCAGGAATCCAAAATGTAGATAAAACTGCTTTGAAGCCTCTCATCATACCCATCCTTTAGAAGCAGGTCTCTCTGGATTGGAAGGTAAAGATAAAGTACATCTTCAACAGTCTGCTAAAAAGATACAGCTTTGTTTAATTTAGAGCTGTTGGCATAAGAAATTGAAAATGACATGAACAAAGCCTGGGATGTCAGAAAACCTGAAACACAGCTGATGCCATTAGCAAACCAAGCTTCTCCTGTTCTTTCCAGCAGAACTTCAATTACACTTGCATGTAGTCACTTACCAGGCCTGATACTGGACTTATAAACACAGAAAATTATGGTCATAAAAGATCAGACTATGCAGCTACTTATACACACACACACAAACCAAACTCTTCTGTGGTGCTTTCTCTTACACAGATGCTAAACATGGTTAAGCTGAAACAATGCTGTGTACTGAGTCTTTAAATTAAAGGCCAAAGTAGACATGAAGTTTAATGTTTCTTTGCTTTTAAAGTGCAAGACTTTAAAGAATGCAGATAGTATTCAAATACAATGCAATATAATATTTAAATACATTTAAATACAAAGAAGTATTTGGTTTCACATCTAGGAGAGTCACCAAATCAATGGTTTTGCTTATTTGCTCATGGAAAATAATGGGACAGTTCCCTGGGGAATATGATTGCTTTCCACCAGAGAGTCCAATCCTATGGCAACATTCTGCTTATGGGATGTTTTTCAAAAGTGAACCAGCAGATTTTTCAGCAACCATCCTCACCCTCAAATCTTTTTCCAATGGGCTGAGAAGTCCTCTGAAGCAAATTTTGGATGGCAGGAAACAGGTAGAAAATCTCCATTGTGCTGGCAGATTTCTGCTAGCACACTGTTGGATCTAAGTTCCGTTAGTAAATGGGATTAAAAATGATTTCCTTATTCTCCTTCCCAGAGGTCCACTGTAATTAGAAAATGGTATTGCAATGGGTATGTTTAGCATTGCAAGCTATTTTCATCATCTTGTATCAGACAAAATAAATATGTATCCTTCCAATCTTTACAAGGAAAGGAGTGTACTATTTGAGGTACCAGCAATGATACGTTAGTAAGAGGCTGAATGAAATTATATTCCCTAATTCCTTGGCAAGTTTTAGAGTCATGTTTCCTCCATGTCCAGAGCATCTAAATCTTTTCTTGGCTGAATGAGGAGCACATTTCCATAGTTATTGAAGGCCTCGACATTAATGCAGAGGAGATCTCTGGGCTATGTTGCATCTTGGCAGACTTTACACCCCTGTTTTCATTGTTATGTTTTCTTGCTGCTGAAGTGTATCCTCTCAATAAGTTCTGAATTAGGTATCAGCTAATTAGCTGCTCTGTTCACTCATGTTCCTTCCTGGTTGGCCATTGATGAGGCAGGTGTGACCAAATTTTAAAAGGTAGTAAAATAGCTGAAAGTATAGAAGAGAAAATAAAAATTTTCATGTCTATGTTTGTTTTAATAATTTAAATTGTACAATCTTTATGTAGTATGAAGGATTTAACAGCTGGACAGTTTTGGTCTGTTTTTTTAACTATAATGGGAAAACCTGGCAAAAACTCCAAAGTCCAATGCAATATTACATCATTTACCCATTATATGAAGGAAGAAATAAGAAATGAAATATGGTTTACATCTGTCTCTCTGGTGTGTATTGGAACAGAAGGGGATGGTGTAGGTGAAGCAAGGTCTGTGACTTAGTCGCACATAGATGTTGAGCCTATGCACTACTGTTCTACATCTAGAGTAGTCATTCATTCCTCCATGTAATAATCACAGAGGGAATGCCCTACCCAATAGCAAAGTCAGACTTATTGTCTAGATCTGCTGTGTAACCTTGGGATGCAAGGGAATTGGCTCGGTAATGTTGGATCTTTTTGATGATGAATGTGGTTCATACATGCAAAATAGCAGGGAAATGGTTTTACAGGCATTCTGAGGAATAGTCTTATGCTCAGAGGTTCTGATATGGTTCTCAATAAATAAACATATATGCAAAAACATACATGTGCATATACATATGCATTATGTGCCGTCAAATTGGAACTGACTTATAGCAACCCTAATAAAGCTTTCAGGGTAAGTGAGATATTTAAGGAGTGGCTTTACCAGTTCCACACCCCCAGTGAGTTTCCATGACTAGAATTGAAACTCAGGCTTCCTGAGTCCTAGTCTGTCACCCTAAGCGCTTCATCAAACTGGGTATCATGGGTATACATATATAAATATGTGTAGTGATGCAGTACATTATTGTTAAATAAGTTGCACTGGTTCTTCTTAATTGAATTTATCTAACCTACAGTTGATGACTGAAAAACTAATTTCAGTTGGACATAGCATATCTCACAGGCCTGCCTTCTCCATGGAAGATAAATAGTCTGCTACTCCTGAAAAATCAGCAGCAGCAGCGCTCTTAACACCATAATCTGTTGGGGGGTTGTTAAAAAAAGTACTTTAAAGAAGAATCCTATGGCAGAAGAGGATGGCAGAGATGGAGGCAGTATGTGTTAAGAACTTATGAAAAAGGGAATTTGGGACCCTGAACAGAGATCTAGCAATATACAGAACACAGATGCCCTGTCTGGAAGCTATATTCACACGATTTCCTCAGTAGACATGGCCCACATGCTCTAAAGCATTTTAGTGAGTAGATTCAAAATGTTGACACACTGTTTAAACCAAATAATGAGGTTGCTTGAAATTGCTTCCAAAAATCAGCTTACGACACAGAACATGGCATGCAGATTACCACTGCCATGTATATTTTTTTCCAATTCTGCTACCAGCTGCTTAGAGGTATGTTTAGAACAGAAAAGTGCATATCTGAACAGTCCTGATTTTCTTTATTTAACAACTGAATGATCATAAGGAAGGTATGCTGATTTCTCCTTCCTTTGACATACCAGTCAATAGTAATAAAAATGTGGGTGGTCAATTTTAAAATCTCTTAGCAGAGTGTAACATTGATTTTTCATATAATTGGATGATCAGTAGGAGATTTTTAAATAACAGAAGTCTGGAAATTCTATTTATAGCATTTGGGAACACTTGCTTAGGATTATCATCACACTGAGCAATGAAGACAGGTTACCTGGAATTAATTGCTCAATGCTTCACAAAAGATAGGCAGTATTATAATATATTTAGAGCAGAGGCATAATAGTCAATGGCTGAAATCCATCAGTAAGTTGCAACTAGAGTAGGCCCATTGAATCATAGACCTTATGATTCAATGGAGTTCTCACCAAATCCCCACTGATTCCATGGGCTTACCCTAGCTGTGATTCAATGCTGGATTTCAGCCAGTAAGAACATAAGAAGAGCCCTGATGGATCAGGCCAAGGGCCCACCTAGTCCAGCTTCCTGTATCTCACAATGGCCCCACCAGATGCCTCTGGGAGCGCACGAGACAACTAGATACCTGACTCCTGATACCCCTCCCCTGCATCTGGCATTTTGAAGTACCTTCCTTTTAAGCCTGGAGATTATACAACCCCATCATGGCTCGTAACCTGCGATGGACTTTTCCTCCAGAAATCTGTCCAATCCCCTTTTAAAGGCATCTAGGCCAGATGCTATCACCACATCCTGTGGCAAGGAGTTCCACAGACTAACAACACGCTTGGTAAAGAAATGCTTTCTTTTGTCTGTTCTCACTCTCCCAACACTCAATTTGAGTGGATGTCTCCTGGTTCTGGTATTGCATGAGAGGGGAAATAGCTTTGTAACTTGTTTCATACTAGTGATGGGGTTTTTTGTATTTATATATGAATATCCCCGCACAGCTGGACTTAATGAGGGTCCAACTCCTGGGGCCGGACTGTCCACTCACACATCCTGCTGCAGTGGCAGCCCCGCTCATCCCTCCAATCGCGCTTGGAGTGCCGCTCTCTTCCTGCTCAGCTGGCCACTCCAGGCAGGGGGAGGGAGGACGAGTCTCCCTGCACTGCTGCCCAGTGGCCAGCCGAAATATGAAAAACCCCTTCTCTATTTCTTACTATAAAAAGTTGGTTGAAAGGACAAGTTGTGTAGCCATCTGCCATATGTATGTCGCTTGCTTATAGGAAGGATAGTGAGAGAGTATTCTTGCAGAGTGATATAATGAAGATGGTAGTATCTGTACCAGAAAGAACATCTGTTTATCAGCTTCCTTTTTCAGAGATATGTAATCACTCCTTTAAGGAATTATTTTCCTTAGAGACAAAGCAAGGGTGGGCCCAGATCAAAAGGATATCTATAATTCGGCAAAACATACTGCAATGATAAGCCTTTTCTAATATGACTTATTTAAACAACAAGTATGGAAAGATGGTATCTTTAATGTATACACATTTGCTTAAAAAAAAAGAAAAAAACTGGGATTATAGAAACAAAGAACCCATGCTTTTCTTCCTTTCTTAATTAAATAGTGATAAATAATGATCATTGAATCTTTTCAAAAGAAGTGGGATGGAAATGAAGCAGCTATGAAACCCTACAGTTACCCTTTGACTGACATTAATTATTCACAGCTGGTTCACACCATTTATTTATTTATTTATTCGGTTCGTTCGTTCGTTCGTTTCATTTATGGCATACATGAGTAGTCCTAACTTCCCTTAGGCATGTGTTCAGTTTCATATTGCAGCCTCCCAGTTTGCAATATCAAATTGAGAATCATGATTTCATCCCATGTCCCCAAATGTTTCTTTGTTCTGTGGGTAGCTCTATGTTAGCTGAAGTTACTCCTTTTGTGAGTGCATTTACTTTTCCCTGACAAGGCATCTGCAATGGTTCTTCTTGGCGTGGATGGACGGATGAATGGATTATTTATTTATTACAGTTTTTAGACTTTCCATTAGCTGTGGTTAACAAAATAATATGAAGTAAAATATCCAAAGAGAACAAAACATTACAAAATAAAACCAGAAACAAAGGATGAAAACAATGCAGTCAATTAATGAGGGGGGGGGGAGAGAAGCGAAATAGGGCAAAGAGAAATGACTGGAAAAAGTAAAAAATAGACTGTAACATTAGTGAGGCTTTCTAGGGAAGGGATTGTGTAAACAGGGTATCACTGTCACTGAAAATGCCTCTCACTGTGCATTAGGCACAGGGTTCCTAGGTCTTATGCTCTGGCCTGGAGATTCAGGCTTCGAGGTTCATTCTCCTGGCCTTAGACTTTGGCCTGAAATCTCTGAGTGGGATGTCCATAATCTAGCAACTCTACAAATTATCCATAAATAAACCAACAGATGAAAATTTTATCTTATTCCACCATTAATTTGGGAAGGAATGGTCAAAATCCTATTGCATAACCTTACACAATGTAAACCAGACTGGGGCAAGGGAAGTAATGAATTGAAATTAATTTAAAATTCCTATCTCCCCATTTCAGCTTCTGAGGTTCCCTGGGGCTCCCTTTTGCCCTGGGGAGGTCTTTGAGAGCTTTGGAATGGCAAGCACGGGGGAGACTTTAAAAGTAAAAAAATCACCACCAGATCACCTCCAATGGTCCTGATTCTAGAGGCGATAATCTATCTGACAGCATATAATAACATAACAATTGTAAGGATTTCTCATCTACCCTGTGTGCCCTACTGAGATAGTGTCTGCCCTGTATGCCTTATTGCATATTGTAAAATGAAGACATTTGGTTTGTCTGAAAGTTGGGGGGAAATGCTTGCAGTTACAGTCCATTTCTGGATTTATTTACAAGGATATGTTTGAACTGAAAATACACAGGGGCTTGTAACAGAAAGAAGTCACTGGTCAAATCTATGAGAAGAGCAGAATAAAGCTGCAGGCTCTCAGTAATTCTCAGGCTGGAGTTCCATCAGACATAAATGTATCTAATGATTCACCTCAGAAAGGAATGTATAGATTTAATTTACACTGGTGAGCTAAACCTCCAGGAGCAGAGCTTTGTAAGGTTACTTTTTGGGACTACAGCTCCCAGAATCCCTCAGATCATGCTGACTGGGGGATTAGGGGAGCTGTTGTCCAAAAAGGTAATTACTCTAAGCTCTCTCTAGTATTCATATAGGTGGGAAAGATTACTACTTCACAGTGATTGCCTATCAACAGCCTTATGGAACAGCATGACTACATGAAGTTCATCAGATGTAGTGTCTTCTTTCATTGTGGTAAAAGGTTGGTCAACAGATGGGTGCAGTAGCATCTGCTGCTACCCTTTCACTGTTTGTGTATGCATCAATGATAACACAGAGCTACAATACTAACGATTGTACATGACTTTCTAGTAGTTTTTAAAGTCCATTCATGCTATAGCAATGATGTATTGTAACAAGGTGGAAATGCCTCAGCATATGTTGTATGGTTCCCATTTAGCCTGCTATATCACACAACTTGTGGAGAACCAGTTTGTCATCTGATTTGACACTTATCTGTGTAACAATGAGGCCAAGAAGCCATGGCATGTAAGTTGGCTAAAGATATTTTCTAAGAGTAGAACTGATATGAAAATCATTATGTCTGAAACAATAACATTTGAGCTAAGCTATACAAGAAAAGTACAAGTTGAAATACTTGTGCAATACTGTATAGCATTCCTACATAGTTCCTGGAGCATTTAGCATTACACTGGCATAGTGGCAAGAGATCTGCATCATTTGATATGCTGTGTAGCATCATTTATTCAAGTCAAATGCCAGTGATCTCATGTTGTCTTTGGCCTTTGACTCCAGATTGTACTCCTACTGTTTTAGAAATGACACTAGGATAACTATGCTTTGCAAAGGAGTGCAGTTACATAGGAAAGTTGTTGAGCAGCAGTCATCATCCATTGAAAAAGAAAGTAGGTTGGGTTTACTCAGCTACTACCACCATAAGATTCATCCTGTAACCAAACTGCTGGAAGACCAATTCTTGTCAGAGATTGCCGTTGGAGAGCTTTCTGCTGCCAGGGTTAGCACTGTGATTGACTGTCAGTTTGGAAATAGGGTGGTAGTGTGGGCAGGTGATATCATTACTATCATTTATAAGGTCCAACGGTTTTTGAACGACCGTCCCTTGGATCTGCATCAGTTAATTCCTCTGTGTGAACTTGGGTCTCCTGGGTTCCAGTTAGACACACTATCCACTACCCCATATCATTATTCAGTTGTGAGAGCTCTTCTTTGAAGTGATTGGTTTAGTTGGATCAGTATTTGTTATTACAACCCAAAAGTGCGAGGAGTTTTTAGAAAAGTATGGTCTTGTGCACTTAAATCTTGATGACCAATTGTTTCTTCAAGAGGGGAACTTACCTGGTGGTCAACGAAAGTCATATTGCTTCCCTAAGGGAAGGAGTGGGCCCTTACTACACAGAAGGAAGTGGCATTAACATCACTTCTGAAAAACTCCTTGTTCCCCTCAGACATCAACAAACAACAAGCCAGACTGTAACATCTTTTGTACATTCTGTGTTAGAATAGAAAGTGCCAATACAATCACAGTGGAAAATGCAGATTATCCAAGAGTATAGGAAACTGCCTTATCCTGAGTTAGACCATTGATCTATCTTACCTAGTATTGTCAACTCAGACTGGCAGCAACTCTCCAGGGTGTCAGGTAAGATCTTTTGCTATCTGCAGCTGGAAATCCATAGTATCCCTTGTCTCCTGTCCAAGTACTAAGCCGGCCTAGCCTTGGGTAACTTTCAGATTCTTTTTTTAAAAAAATGGGGTGTATTCAAGGCAGCACCGCAGTCACCTAGATCTCTATCAGTCACATTCTGTGCAGATCTAGAGGGTAAGTTATAATCATTAATGCAATGTATTTTATGATAGCTCTTGTGATGGCATGTAAAAAATAACTTATTCAAGCTGCTTGCTTCTAAAGTACCTGACCAAAACATGTAGCTATGAACTTTTGAACTTAAGGAAACTTCTGGATAAACATGATAAGCAGTAAGGTAGTCCTGGTTCCAGAATTCACTCTTCCACTGACATCAATCATGTTATTTTACTCAGTTGTCTGACTGCTGGCCTGTTGTTTTTCTTAGACCTAAATACTGTTTCAGATTCATATATGGACTTTGAAAATATATCTAAAACTTTCCTTTAAATTTTATATAAGTTGACTGAGCAGATAATTTATCCTGTACCATATGTTTTTCTTGGCATACATTATCAACGGGGGGGGGGGGGGATGAATAAAATAAGCTGGTGCTACAGAGATGCTCAGTCAAGAAGAGAAAAACCAGACAATGCACATGACGTCTAATAGAAACAATGTTATTTTACATCATTAAGATGGGGAAGGGATTGTACAGAGGGAATTCTAGAAGATGGAATAATCAGTGCTCCAGAGACTGTATTACAAACCCTTATCTAGCTTATTAGTGTCAAAACAGTGTCATACTATGTCGTACTGTCACTTAGTTTGAATATGTGAAGCTGTAGCAAAATATCATTGACAGCAAATCATCCCAGTAAATGGGTATGCAACATATCATTTTTCTTTCTCAGGCTTGCTCCTTAAAAAGTTGTTTCCTTAATGTGGATATAACAAGTCCGAATACGGAATTGGGATTTATTGGACTATTTCTGGAGAGGAAGACTTTTACGTGTCGGCAGCGCAGTTTGGTTTGGACTTTGAACTATTGCTCTGGAAAATGAGCTACTTCATCTCAAATCAAATAGATCTCAGAGCAGGGTGCATTCAGAAATCCAAAGCTTTGTACCTCCCATCAGCTGTCCCCGGAAACTGGAAAAATAAATGGCTTAATGAGTTTCCCATCCTTCTTTTCAGAACTGTGAGGGCAGTGGGGGGAGCGAGTAGGTTGCAAGCATAGTGCCTCCTGAGCTGCGGATTTTAACCAGATTTTAGACAAAAATGGCTCTAGTGTTACACAGTGGCTCTAGTGTTAAAGATTTGTTTTTGTTTTTTAAGAACTGTCAATATCTTTACATTTTCTCAGAAGAAATGATGGGATGTTTGCCTGTCCTGAGAGCACAGAAGCTGCCAACTTTCAGATGATTAAACATAGGATTTTGTCTTTAACAGCAGCTTTTTAATTTAAAAGTATCTTTATAAGGGTCATACAGTTGTGAAGAATGGCTATTTCATTATCTGTTCCATGCCTTACTCTAAAACACATTGAGTTCAGATTATGTTGTAAAAATTGCTCTAAGATTACAAGGTGAGCCTCACAGTTAATTGGCCTTATTCCTTTTTCCTTACCTTGGAACTTTCGCATAAATGAACCCAAAAAAGACAGTATTTTGTGTTCCAGCATCAATACCTGCCTGTGCCTTTCCAAAATGTGAAGAAAGCTTTGAGCCTGTTAGCTAATTCATTTCAGGAAGCACCAAAATGGGGGTAAAGCGGTACTTCCCAACCTTGGGCCCCTAAATGTTCTTGGACTACAACTCCCAGAAATTCTGGCCAGCACAGCTAGTGGTGAAGGCTTCTGAGAGTTTTAGTCCAAGAACATCTGGGAACCCAAGGTTGGGAACCACTGGTTTAAAGCAACCTGATTCAGTTTAAGCGCTTGGCTTTGTTCAGATTCTGCTTATCTGCTGTTAAGTGTACGTGATTTGCAGCATATTCAAAAACTCCCTCATTGTATCATATCTATCCTGCTGTGAGGCCACATGGTGTTTTGGGTACAGATAGCCACACTACAGGATAGAGATAGGAGTTGTCCTTTGACCTTTCTTCTGTACTATGGAAGTGAAAAGCACTCCTGTTTACAGATGGTCATGTATATGCTCAAAACCTATTCGTGTTGAATGATAGTGAGAAAGAGATCTATGCCTTAGAAAATACCTCAAGTTTCTGAAGAAAATGTCATTTTTTGGAAATCAGGCTCAGTTTTGGTATCATTCATATGCAAATTAATGAGAATCTTAGCTTAAGGAGTATCAAGTTATTTATAGATGACTAAAATATGTTTATTCTGAGTGAATAGACTTATATTACCTTATATTTATAAAATGTTTTGGTGGCACAATTAGAGGATTTAATATTCTTTTTGTCATTATTTCTAATTATGTTCTTTCTTTGAACAAAAAAGGCAATAATATTGTATTTTTAAAAAGTAAATTACCCTTTTGGGTACACTTGTCCAAGAGAGAGTTTTCTTTTGCTTTGTTTTGTTTTGTTTTTTGCATGAGTTGTAGATCAGTGAAAAGTTACATCATTGAGTGCTGTCTGCTATAAAATATATATATAATCTTCTAAAGATACATGTTCATTTTAAATCTTTGTTCAAAGTTTCAAGAGAAGCTTTCAATATGGCATATGTTGGATAAGACTGACATATGCGTGCATACGCACATGTATCAGTAGAAAGCCTTATCACAAAGCCTGCTGAAGCCGATAAACTGTTGAAGGATTTCCCTCTAAGAAATTCACTAGATCTAAAGAATAAGCATTATATTTCTGCTTGTGAAATACCCTGAACATCTTTTTTTCTCTCCAACTGCGGTGAACAATAGCAGCTGCACTGTTGTTCTGGTTGGCATGTTGGGAGATCCTGTTGTAATCCTTTGCAATTTTTGTATCTGTGGCAATAAGTTAACAAAAGACCTTAAATTTACAAATGAAAATGTATATTGTCTATTTTGCTCTAACAAAAGGCTTTTTCCTTCCCTTTGAAGCTTGGTTATCTTACCTCTGTTGTTCTTTTCGTCTATTCTGCAGAGGGAATCTTTTACCTCTGTATGACAGAACAGTGTCTAATTAAAAAGCAGCTGTTACAGTGTTTCTAGTTCTAGTAAGACTTCATTCCAATTTTGAATATAAGTGTGTCCCATTGATTTTAATATATTACAGTGCTCTTGCTGTCATTCATTTTAGTAGGGAACTGTGTATAGAATATCTTATGTCAATGACAATTTACAACTGTCACTGTCAGCTGAACTCCAGCAGAACATGGTGAACAGAAAGCAAGTCTTCAGCAGTGGCAGATGTGTATGGGCAACTTAGTTGGTTTATGCATGACTAAAATCAATTTAATCCCAAAATATCACACAGGCTGAAATCCTATTCATATAAGTGCCATAGTATGATGCTGATGACATCATCAGCCAGGGAAATGTTCTGGAAATTAAACATTTCCACCTCTAGGATGACTTTACCAGCAGTGGCAATTTTCAAGAACTAAAGATTTCTCCCTTATCCTGCAGTCCCTGTGTTGAAAAGGATTACTCAGGAACCATCAGGACAGGAAATGGAAATGCTTACCGTATTTTTCGGTGTATAAAATGACACTTTTTCCTTAAATAATTAGACAAAAAATTGAGGATCGTTTTATACACGGAAGGCAGCTACTTTTCCCTGCCTTTTGCAAAGCCACGGGGCTTAGCAAAAAGGAAGTGAAGGCTCCCTTCGGGTAAAGCAGCCGTGAAAGGGCTGTGCGATCACAGCCTTTTGATCCTGAAGCCCTTTCATGGCTGCTTTATTCACTTCCTAAGCCCCACGGGGCATAGGAAGTAGGTAACGCAGCCATGAAAGGGCTGCAGGATCGCAGCCCTTTGATCCTGAAGCCCTTTCATGGCTGCTTTATTCACTTCCTAAGCCCTGTGGGGCTTACGAAGTGGATAAAGCAGCCATGAAAGGGCTTCAGGATCAAAGGGCTGCAGGATCGATTTCACGGCTGCTTTAGCCGAAGGGAGCCCATGAAAGGGCTTCAGGATCAAAGGGCTGCGATCGTGCAGTCTTTACCCGAAGGGAGCCTTCCCTTCCTTTTTGCTAAGCCTCATGGCTTCACAAAAGGCAAGGGAAAGCAGTGGTCAAAGGGTGCCCTTTGATCCCTGCTTTTCCCTTCCTTTTGCTAAGCTCTGTGGCTTAGCAAAAGGAAGGGAAAAGCAGCAATCAAATTTTCTAATTTGGGCTTAGAAAAGGTGGGTCGTCTTATACATTGGGTCATCTTATAAATGGAAAAATACGGTAATTTCCAAAAACTTGCCGCACGTGATGACATCATCTGCCTTACTACATGAACAGGATTTTAGCCACAAAATTATTTGGGGTCTAGCATTTGCCATCTTTGAAAAACCCATTTGTTAATTGTATTTCACTCATTTTATTTTACTCTGAGTACAAAATTTAGGAATGCAATAAACCTCTCATAGGAATCAAATCAGCCAAATTTCAGACCAATATATCAATGGATTTGTGTTTGTCACTGTTAACATTTGCATTAAAAATAGCCATAAATGTTGGGTGTTTTTTTTTCCACATCACTGCATAAAATCTGGAGACAGTAGCTGTGCCTGGGAGGACTGCCTCTGTCAGATTTTCAGAGAAAAAATTCCAGGCACTTTTGTGACACCCACCTTGAAATTTCCTTTAATGCAAAATTTGCTAATATGTTTGCTAATCTGCCTTTTCAGTAGATTGGCAAAAATCAAACCTGGCTTTAAAAGCTAGGGGAGAAATATGAATAAGGGAAATGAAGTGTCTTATAACCCCTGCTAAAACAATCTGGAGGCCAACAATCTCTCAAGGTGTGACTACATAGCAGGAAAAATGTGAAGTGATCTGCTGCGAATTCGCATCCAGGAAGTTGGGTGTTCCTGGGTGAATTCACTTTCGCAGATCACATAGGATTCAGCAAAGAAAGAGATGAGGAAATTCCCAGTTGTTACTACCTTGTTAAAGTAGCACTACTGCAGTCATCCAGGTATGCAGAAGGCATGTGGGGAGGAGGGATTCCAAGCTGATTTGCATTGATTTGTACATATTGTAGTCAATGGGAAATAATGCAGATTTGACCATCCCAATTCCAGAGGATTTCCCACATTATTTCTCAAGGTGGAACCTCAAATAAACAACAATACAAAGAAAAGGGAAGGATGAGATGGAATTGGGAAAGGGTTACAAAAGCATATTGAAGCTGGATTAATAGTAGGATAAAGAAAGTAGAAGCACAATCTATAGTTCAGAAAATTCCCACCAGATTCCAGCAAAGTTTTTTCAAACACTTTCCTCCATCAAGAAAGAGAACTGGCAAAAAAAACTTTTTTAAAAAATTTGGTGCTAAGCACAGTGATTGGAGAGTGGCATTGAAAAATCTCCCCCTACTGGAAACTAGAGCTATCAATGTCTATATTGTTAAACTGGACCAGAGCAATGCCAGTTCACTGAGACCAAATTCACACTGGATCTGGATTCATCCAAAGGTTGGTTTGGGCTTTGGCTCTAATTAATACTGTGTTCTGAAGATAGCACTTGAGCTGTCATGTGTCTTTACTGCATTGGTTCCTTTAGCACCATGAATTTGACCAGACAAAGGCTACATTCAGGCTCGTCTGATGTGATGATCTTGGCTTAATAAAGAGTGGTTTATAGTGTCACAAACAAATATGTCTGTGAATTTGGCCCTCCTCTCATCTACTGGCAATGGTATATCTGTCAAGGTTTATTTAAATCACAGTATAGTAAAGAGTGTAGGAAGAAGAATGAATTCAGTAAAAAGTTTAAATTATCCTAGAATGGATAGGAAAATGAATGGTAGAAAGAATGGAATGAAAGATCCTGGTTGATTTTTAAAAACATGTTGGAGGTGGGAGGAGTGCCTGAAACTCACCCTTTCAGTTGATTTAGGAACTGGGGTATTCCACTTACTGATGGGGATGCACTGAAACCATTTGTTGCAGGTCCTATATGTGTCAGTCTGAACACATTTGTGTAACATAGCATTTGTGTAATGATTTATCAGATTCTCTTCTGTTACTTGCAAATTATGTGGCTGCAGCAATTTATTCCATATATACAACACAGAGGATACAGGAAGAGCAATATAAAATATAAAAGAAATGTAATAAAAACATTTTATATATAGTATATATCAACAGTAGTAAAAAAAAAACCTGCTGCCATGATATATGATATATGGCCTATTTCATAGGAGAGTCAACAATTATCTTGTTTCCACATATAGTTTTGATAAGCAGATGTTCTACGTTCTTATGCATTTTAAAAACTGGCATTCAGACTATTAATAAAATTTGAAAATGTTATTGAAGCCCAGAGTTGGAGATTCAACCATAATCTGTTACTTGCCAGTTCACTCAATTTATAAAGAATTAATTTGTATGTTCAATGCATATTTAATAAGTGCATTTCATTTGTCTCTATAGAATAATCAGTCAGTACAAAATGAAAATTACAGCTTCTCTTACTACTTTTCTGTACTCACCTGATACTACTTGTGTTTTAGAATAAAGAGAGTGAAAAACAACTGGTACTTTTTAAAATTAAACGGTTATTATTTATAACTTCATGAAGCTTTCTAAAAGATATTTCATTTTTCAATGACACCTCACAGGCGTAAGATATGTTATTCACTACAGAGCTCCACATGAGATATTTTTAGCAGGCATCCAAGTTGTTGCTATATTTCTGTACCCTTTCATTAAAGGATAGCTTTGTGATTGTTCATAATGATCACATGACATGAGCTGATGAAAGGTTACCTGAGTACATTTGCTTCAACAACATTGGCTTTAGCTTTTCACTCTGTGAAAAAAGCTAGTTGTCTTTCTTTTGCATTACACATTTTATGAAAATTCAACAGAGTAAGGTAATGCCTGCCAATTTTTTTCCTAATATATTTTTTGCTAGTTCACTTAGAGTCCAAATGTTCTAAAAAATTGGAATAGATCTGGAGATGGTTGTTGGCTAAAGAACATGGAATTCAGCCCTGGAACCTCAGAGATAGGTGTATGTGTTGTTCTGATCTCCAGCAGTGTGATTGGAAATACATCGTTGATTTACTGCACAAGGAGATGCATCAGTGAGCAGTTGCGAACTTCATTCATGCTTATTTTCAGTCTTGCATATGTCCATCTTATAAACAGCTTGGTGGTGGATGTTTTGAAGATTGTTTATGCCTCTGGTGTTGGGCTGAATTCAGCTAGCTGCAAAGCTTTTACATTCACAGCAATGTCTACTACTTCTCTTGCCATATGGTTCACATTATACATTGCCATGCTCTATTGCTTTAAATTGCATCAAGTTGTGCATCCTCCAGTTGAAGCTGCAACTACAAACCATCGGAAGTATCACTTGGTCCTTCTTTCTGCTCTCTGGGTCGCTGGCTTTGGAGTCTGCTCCCCACTTTTGCTATATACAGAAAAGACTGGAAAGCTAATTAAAGAAAACGAAACTTACCAGCAGTTTAGCAACTCCATCTATGCTGAATGCAAAACAGAATACAAAAATTATCATATAGAGGTTTTGTATGGAAAAATATTTCTGGTGACTATTGATCTTCTCCCACTGCTCTTTATGATACTGATTGGTTTCCGAATATTATACCTCTTTTGGGAATATAAGAAGGCAACATCTGGAGGCATATGGATGGGAGATGATGCTACTGAAACTGAAGTCCTCAGAGCATGTAAACGTGTCCTGCTCTTAATATTGCTGATTGCTTCACTCTGGATTTCTTACTTTATTCTGTTTTACTGCCTGAAAAATTTTAAGTCTTACTACTTTGCACCACCAATCCTGACAGCTTTGTCCTCCGGATACTCAGCTGTCAGCCCTTATCTTCTTATGTTGATTAACTACACAGTACAAGTGAAGATGAGATGCTTCTGTTATAAGGGTGAGAAGAAACCAGCTTCCCTATCAGCTGTATCTCTTTCTGTAGATGTTTCTCCATATGCTTAGCAACCAGAATATTTTTCCCCAAAAAATTACACACACTAAGAGTAGGAAGCAAGTGTGTGTGAAATAGGAGACGAATGTGTATGTGACAAGTATGTTTGGGTGTGTACACATATAATGAAAAATGTAGATTGTAAGGTTTTCCTCTCAAAAGGCTTATAGAAGGCAGGGTGTGAAGATTGAACCTGTGAACCAGGAACTGGGCACAATGTTGACTGCAGCTGTTGTTTATATTTGCATTTATTTAAATATATTTTGAACCTGAATTTCAGTGAGTTTAACAGATTCACCCTCCTTGTATCATGGTTGCCCAAGCACGTGGGACTAAAGGAAGCCATAGCCAGAATAATTCTGGCCCTGATACCCCCAAGTAGCATATTCAGATTGGTAGCAAATTCAACTTGCAATAGCCTGCAAAGAAAATGGTGGGAAAGGAATAGCTTCTGTTGGTGGGCTGCTGGCACTAAGCACTGAGTGAGAAAGGTGCAGATGAGTCATGTACTTTCCTGCAACTGAGTGGCAAATGGGATAGTAGATGACTGGGTAGATTTAGGAGGTGCAAGGCAGCATCCAGCAACTAACATGTCCCCTGGCATCACCAGGTTCCTGTGCTTATTCATACATGCTATGAACACTAGAGTGTGGCATCCCTCTAGGGTAGATTATCCCATCTTTCTTAGCCTCCTTGCTTATTCTTTGCTAATAGCAGCTTGATGGTGGACTCTCTTACTCCCTCCTGATATGAACCATTCTTTTGGGGTCTTGTACCATCGCCTGCCTGTCTGCCTTGCCTGGTCCATGCAAAAGTCAACAGGATCATGACTATGATTTATAAACAAAACTAAGCTTTAAAATATGTTTTAGAACATGGAAGGAACAGCTTTTATACAACATCATGACTTCTACATAAGGACACTTGATAGCTACACTTGTTTCATTTTATTTTAGAATGCAGACAATGTGACATTGCTCAAAATCTGAAATTAATGCCTATATATTTTATGCAGTTACATGTTACAGAAGTACTGAAATATTTTATATTGCCTTGATTGCATATGTTTTTAAATTGAAATTACATTTCTATAAAAATGTGGATAAAATAATACAAGTACCTAAATAATTAATGAGATAATAAAGAGCTGCAGTTTCTTTTCAAGATATTTTCTGCATCTTGGAAGCTGTCAATTATAGTAATACCTTCATAATCGTGGTAGTATCTTCTTACAAATATTTGTTATCAGCTTTTGATAGTCAATACCTACTCCTGTAGAATACCCTGTGTGGGATGATTCCTAAGATTTGGCCGCTGGTTAAACTCCTCTGGCTTTAGATGAAGACAGACATACTATTTAGGAAAGGTGGTAGTGGTAAGACTATCCTTTTGGACCACATGTTGCTCATGCAAGGCACCCTAAATTCAGAACTTGACTAGAAACATCACGTTCTTGGACATCAACTCAAGAATCACACAGCCAGCAGGGCAGAGACTTTGTGGCATAGAGCACACACATATTGAGTCAGAACATTGGTCAGGATGTCAATCTAGCTCAGTATGTCTGAATTAGATCCATCTAGCACAGTGTGTGCATGGTATGGCAAAAGGTCCCAAAAGTTTTAATTGTGATCTCTTCCAGATCTAACTGGAAATGCCAGAGGTTGAACTTGGGTTATCTGCATACAAAACATGATTTTCAGCTGCATTACAACTTTTTTGAGTAGTTTGACCCTTACTCTTATTCCACTCACACTGCTTTTGCATCTTGTATTCTTCTGTGGTTGTGCTGTTGAGGGTTGCAATTTTTAAATTGCCTAAACCTGTACTTATTTTCCTTGCAGCAAGGATAAACAAATAAATGGAATTAAAAGCAAAAAAGCTGACTCCTAACTATTTCTTTCCCATTGTTATGTGTGATTGTTTATTTCCTTGAACTTGCTTCCTATTGCCTTGTAAACGATATACAATTGCAGGATAAATTAAAAAAAACCTTAAATTTGATTGTGTGTGTTCCGTGAAACTCCCTGGACATTGTAAGTTGAAATGTATGCCTTTTCAAAAAAATCATTCTTTGGGCCAATTCACACACTGCATGTGAGACAGATGTGCCCGTTCTTGTCACCTTTCATCTTCACAAGAAGGAAGGACCAATCAGTCATACGTATGTACACTTGTATGTTGGTCTGGCTCAAACAAAACACTAAACTAGTGTCACACACACAATTCTTAAGTCTGAATCCTCTTCCTTTCTTTGGTCTAGTCACAAGGAAATCCTAAGCCTTTTTTTCTGTTTTCAATTAACTGTGGTTATTCATTGAACTGTGAGCTTGGACAAACCAGGGTTCGGTTTAACTATGGTTCAGAGAAACAAGCCAAGATAATAATTACGGTTAGAATGTGGCTCTTCTTGGTTAAAGCTAAGAAGAGTTTATCCAAGTTTTGGCATAATGGCCACATGGGTTCAGACATGATGATAAACCATATTTTGTGTTAACCGTGGCCTGCTGCTTTAAGTCACAAGCTGTGAGACCAAACAGTGTTTTGCCTTCCGCATTTCTAGTTGTTTCTCTCCTGTCTTGATGATCGCCTATGGAGGTGAGGGTGGAGAAAAGCCAGACAAAAGCCACACTTATGAGCTAGGACATCACAAAAATGTGGTTTAAAGAAGTTAGAGTTCATAAGCCAAGGACATACCAATTTTGATTTGTCACTAGTTAGCCACACCTGAAAGAGGCCACTTGTTGATAGAGGGAGGTTCATAAATTCTTATTACTGGTTAGATTTCAACAAGTCATCCCATGGCTTTTCATGTGTGACCAAGGATAGCTGAATGGAAAAAGAAGGAAAAAACCTGCAATCTTTCCATAGCCAACACAGAAGAAGGAAAGAATAGGAGTTTGCTCATCAGCCTGCAGCTTACACACATAATGCTAAACCATAATTTAATTTTAGGTTTGAACACGATCATCATGTACTGGGCCTTATACTGTACCATTACTTTTTATAGAACTGCATTAGACTTATGCCAATTTATCTTCTGCATTAGAAGGCATGGAAAAGTTAGTTTTATAGCAGGCTTAACTGGTCTGATTAAACCTTAATTAGTACAGTTGATGTTTAGCAGGAAATCTTTCAGAAGGCGATTATTACATTTGAATAGGATTGCCAATGCAGAAAAAGGGAACAAAAATGGAAGTGGAACTAATCATGTTTCATAGCTTGGAAAGTTGCTTTAAAAGGCATTGCCTACGTTTATAGTTCTGAGATCCCAAAAGTAGCTAGCTGCTGTTAAAATTGCAGGTTGTTCACTCATCTAGTGAGTTGGGGAATCTTAGTCCCGTTGAGCTTCATTTTGTCACAGCATTCTCACAGAACTAGGCCTATGAGATAGGCATTCTGTGTTATTGCTGTCTGAATAGTAATAAAGTTGTTATAGAGTTCAGCCATTTGCCAGGTCTCAACATTCCCCCCCCCCTTTTTTTTTAGGGACATACTTTTTGCCTCAGCTACTATAATGTACAGGGATAAAAAAATGTCCCATGCCAGGAAAGCCAGGAGGCAGAAAAGCTCTGATTGTCACAGTTTGGTGCCATTTGGGGTAGGGGTAAGGTAAAGGTTCCCCTTGACATTTAGTCCAGTCGTGTCCGACTCTAGGGCGCGGTGCTTATCCCCATTTCCAAGCCATAGAGCCAGCGTTTGTCCGAAGACAGTTTCCGTGGTCACGTGGCCAGCGCGACTAGACACGGAACGCCATTACCTTCCCACCGTGGTGGTACCTATTTATCTACTCGCATTTACATGCTTTCGAACTGCTAGGTTGGCAGGAGCTGGGACAAGCGACGGGAGCTCACTCCGTCACGTGGATTCGATCTTACGACGGCTGGTCTTCTGACCTTGCAGCACAGAGGCTTCTGCGGTTTAACCCGCAGCGCCACCACATCCCCTCTGGGGTAGGGGTAGGAGACAAGAAATACAAGACATACAAATTCAACTTTTATGTTGACTCTATTTCTAGGTCAGTACATTAAAGTTCCCATGGGGTCAGAATATAACCCAGAGCTCATTCAGTGCAAGTTTCTTCTGTTCATCAAGAACAAGATTAAGAGCAGCTCTTTATTTCCCATTATGATCAGAGTACATCAAATGAAATGGACTAGTGTCTATGAATGCTTATTATGCCAAATTGAACTTGTTAGTCTTGAAGATTCTGCTAGACCAGTGGTTCCCAACCTTGGTAACCCAGAGGTCCTTGGACTGCAACTCCCAGAAGCTTTCACCACTAGCTGTGCTTGCTGGGGTTTCTGGGAGTTGCAGTCCAAGAACTCTTGGATTACCCAAGGTTGGGACCCACTGTATTTGTATTTGGTTTGGCTTTGACAGAGTAATGTGTGTTTACTTTGACAGAGTAAAGTGTGGTGAGCTTGCGCTTGAAGCTGGAGAACTGAGGACGGCCGAAAGGCTGTCTGAGGGCTCGGGGAAGCTCGGTGCTGGCTTGCTGTGGGGCTCTCTTGGGAGCTTTTTAAGGGCTTCTCTGAGGGCCCGTTTAGAACTGGGAGATCACGCCGACATCAATGGCCAGGGGAGCCCCTTTTACAGCCGTGGTCCTCGGCATGTTTAATGGGGAACTCTTTACTTGTCTCCATGTTATAAAGAGAGACAGTATAAGTGCTATGCTCCCTGCGGTTCGCTTTTTACTCCCCCTTCCTCTATTGTTACATCATGTGCTACCTCTGACTTTTCGGTTTGGGATCTCCGCCCCCATAGACTCGGACTTACTTCTGACAGCCTCCTTGGGAAAACAAGATCTGCGGCCAGTGTACTGCGAGACCGGTCCAATTGTGTGGGGGGAAACTTTAGTGCTTATTTTTGTTTATTTTATCTTATTTCTTTTTGGTTATATGTTATATATAATAGTTTGATTAATTTAAATATTGATAATTATGTGACTCTGTATTATGGTTTATTATTGATTATTATTTTGTTAATTCTCTTATTATTGTTTATTGTATTACGTTAGTGTATCTTGTTTTTTCTTTTTCTTTTTTCTTTCTTTCTTCTTTCTTGACATGGAGAGGAGGGCCTGTCCCCCCAGCAAGGGGGCGAACATCAGGGTGATTACGGGTAGAAGGAGATATGACGTTGGCTCAGTGCCTACTCGTTTTAGAAGAACAGTGAACAGATGTTTGAAGGCTGTTCACTGTTCTGGCACTGTGACCAGCTACCAGTCTCGAGGTAGACAGCTCAGCCGGCCCTCCACCCTAAAACTGGTGCTGTTGAATGCCAGGTCTGTGTCCAACAAATCCCAGCTTATTCAAGATCTCATTCTGGAGGAGGACGCAGACCTGGCGTGCATAACCGAGACCTGGATGGGCGGGGAAGGGGGGGTTCCCCTGACCCTTGCCTGTCCATCTGGTTATGCGGTCCAGCACCAGGGTAGATTGGAGGGGCGGGGGGGGGGAGTAGCCATTGTTTATAGAAATACTCTTGAGGTTACTAGGCATTCCACGGTGGTAAAGCCAGGTCTGGAGGCCCTCCATGTGTTTGTTGGGGCCAGGGATGGTATTGGGATCTTGCTGGGTTACCGCGCTCCCCGCGACCCAGCCACCTCCCTACCGGAGCTGGCGGACTTTGTCTCCGCGGCACTGTTGGAGTCCCCGAGGCTCTTGGTTTTGGGTGACTTCAACATCCATGCGGAGGCAGAGGTTTCCGGTCCAGCTCTTGAGTTCTTGGAAACCATGGCTTCCTTGGACATGTCCCAACACGTTAACGGCCCCACACATATGGGCGGCCATATGCTAGACCTGGTATTTTCCACTGAACGGAGCGAGTGTGGTCTGATGGTGACTGACCTGGTGTCAGTCCCCTTGTCATGGTCCGATCACCACCTAATAAAATGTAACCTCTCAGTGGCACTCCCTCCCCGCAGGGAGCATGGACCTATTTTGATGGTCTGCCCTCGAAGGTTACTGGATCCATTGAGATTCCAGGATACCATGAGAGGGATTCCAGCTGAGCTGTCTGGCGCTCCTGTCGAAGCTCTGGTTGACGGATGGCTTGCCGCCGCCACTAGGGCTGTAGACACGATCGCTCCTAAACGCCCTCTCAGGAGCAGAGCTCGGCCAGGTGCCTGGTATAACCGGGACCTACGAGCAATGAAGCGAAATAGGAGACGGCTAGAGTGCACTTGGAGAGAGGAACCGACGGATTATAATAAGAAAGCTGTCAGGATCGCAACTAACCGTTACCTGGCTAAGGTAAGGGCTGCCAGACGATCACACATCGCTGGCCGGATAAGCGATGCTTCTAATCAGCAGGCGGAACTTTTCCGTATAGTTCGCGATCTATCCGGAATTGGTCTGGGTGATGGGCCTCCCATTAATATCTCACCTGACCAATTTGCAGCATTTTTTAAATCAAAAGTGGAGGCCATCCACCGGGACCTCTCTCCTTTTTTAAATACAGTGGATCGAGCAGAGATGTCCAGCGCTCTGCCCTGCCCGGTGACTCTTGAATTCTTTCAGCCTGTGACGCCAGACCTGGTGGACAAAGTGCTTGATCGCTGTCGGGCCACCACCTCCTCCCTTGACCCTTGCCCGGCCTGGCTAATCAAAGTAGCCAGGCCTGTAACAACGGAATGGGCCACAGCAATAATTAATGGGTCTCTCCAAGAGGGCAAGGTTCCTCTTGCCCTCAAGGAGACACTCATTAGGCCCATAAGGAAGAAACCAAATTTGGCGGCGGATGATATTGGAAACTATAGGCCCGTCGCCAATGTTTCTTTCTTTAGCAAAGTGGTGGAGAGGGTGGTGGCAGACCAGCTTCAGACACTTTTGGATGAAACCAATGCCCTGGGCCCATTTCAGTCGGGCTTCAGGCCGCGTTATGGCACAGAAACGGCACTGGTCGCACTGTTGGATGACCTGTTGAGGGAGGCCGACAGGGGCAATATGTCCTTGTTGGTCCTCCTCGATATCTCAGCCGCCTTTGATACCGTCGACCACGGTATCCTCCTGGGGAGGCTCTCTGAGTTGGGAATCGGTGGCCTGGCACTTGCCTGGCTCTGATCCTTCTTGGAGGACCGTCCCCAGAGAGTACAGCTTGGGGAGAATGTTTCGGCCCCATGGAGTCTCAGTTGTGGGGTTCCGCAGGGGTCGATCATCTCCCCAATGCTGTTTAATATCTATATGAGGCCGCTGGGTGGGGTCATCAGGGGGTGCGGTGCTTCGTGCCATCAGTATGCTGATGACACGCAGCTCTACATCTCCTTTTCATCTACTTCAGTGGATGCCGTTTTGTCTCTTCAGCGCTGCCTGGAGACTGTACTGCAATGGATGCAGTTGAATGGGTTGAGGCTGAACCCGGACAAGACGGAGGTCTTGAGGGTGGGAGGTCCCTCCATCGGCGGTTTGGGCGACTCCCTTTCTTTTGGGGGGACGACCCTTACTGCAAAGAGTGAGGTTCGCAGCTTGGGGATACATCTGGACCCGGCGCTTACCATGGAAACCCAGGTGGCGTCCGTGGCCCGCTCCGCATATTTCCATCTATGGCGGATTGCCCAGCTGCGACCATATCTTGATGGGGAGGCCCTCACTACTCTTGTCCATGCGCTCGTAATCTCGAGATTAGACCATTGTAATGCGCTCTACGTGGGGCTGCCTTTGAGATTAATGCGGAAACTTCAAATGGTGCAGAATGTGGCAGCCAGGCTTCTTAGTGGGGTGAGGAAATATCAGCATATCTCTCCCACTCTGGCTGCCTTGCATTGGCTGCCCATCCGTTTCCGCATTGACTTCAAAGTGTTAATGATGACGTATAAAGCCCTAAATGGTTTGGGACCTCGATACTTGGCAGATCGTCTTCTCCCACCTAGATCTACCCGAATCACCCGGAATAGCCAGCAGGGATGGCTGAGGGGCCTAACGCCGAGAGAGGCCCAGAAAGAAAGAACAAGAAACCGGGCCTTCTCGGCAGTGGCCCCTCGGCTATGGAACAGCCTCCCAGCTGAAATTCGCCTGGCACCCTCGCTGGGTGTTTTTTAAAACCCATTTGAAAACTTGGCTTTTCAGACAGGCCTTCCCTCCAGTCAATAACTGATTTTTATTCTTTCATCTTGGTATTGATTTAATTTAATATAAGTGTTAAAATTATGATCTTTTAAATTTTTTATGTATAATGATGTTTTTATTATGTGTGTAAGCCGCCCCGAGTAGACTTTGTCTAGGGGGGCGGGGTAAAAATCTAATAAAGTAAAGTAAAGTAATGTAGTCCCCTTCCCACAAATCTTTATTTTTTGTTTCTCAGAAGTAAATAAAATAGATAGCTCTAGCATTTTATTCTTTTTTTCTCTGTGCCACTTCCAACCACCAAAATATATCCAATAGGATTTTGAATAGAAGAGGGGAAATCACTTCCTTATACTCCTAAACAAAACCTCCCAGGATAAACAGAATTCTCTGTCTGATGCTCAGATGGGGACTGTTGTGCATTCTAGATTCCACAGACTGGCAGCTTTGAGCGCAATCCTTTTAATAGCCATATTAGTTGCATAGCAATGAATCTGCAGTTTCATCCATTATTTTCCTTGCTAAACAGTAGTTACATGCACAGAAGATATGAATTCTTGGTCTTCTGCATTTTATGTGGGCCTAAGCTCCCATAGCCCTTTTTGTTGTTGTTTAGTCATTAAGTCAAGTCCGACTCTTTGTGACCCCATGGACCAGAGCACGCCAGGCCCTCCTGTCTTCCACTGCCTCCTGGAGTTGGGTCAAATTCATGTTGGTAGCTTCAGTTGGGAGGAATTTCTCATTAAAATGGATAGCAGAATCCTGTTAGTAATTTACTTGTACATAAGTTAATTGGAAAAGTCACCGTCATAAATAGGTACTAACTAGCAAGGTGCCAGTTGCTTCACTAACTGTGCACTTCTGCAATGAGGCACATGCCTTGTAGTATGTCCGGTGTCTCATTCATTAGCAGCAATTCACCAAGATCACTTACAAAGTGTAACGTATCCCCTAACAGGGGATTAATCTGTTCCCTAAATAGGATGGACCCATGAGAGTTAAAGTAGAAGCTAGTTGCAATAATCGTTTAGTGTGGATGCAACAATCAAGTTGAATGCTTGTCAAAGCAGAAAATGCAGTAAGATGCATAATGTCAGAACTTGGGAAAGTTATTTACAGTGGTGCCTCGCTAGACGATGTTAATCCGTTCCACGAGGATCGCTGTCTAGCGAAAACATCGTCTAGCGAAGCACGTTTTCCCATTGGAATGCATTGAAATCGCTTCAATGCGTTCCAAGGGAAAACGCAGTCGTCTTGCGAAATTTCCCATAGGGAAACCTCGTCTAGCGAGTGAGAGTCCCCATAGGAATGCACTGACAGCTGCACTGACAGCTTTTCACCACTAGTCGGCGCACTCCTATGGGGAAACCTCATCGTCTAGCGAAAATCGCCATAGGGAAACATCGTTTTGCGAAGCGCAGTAGCGCTCGCAAAAAGGCATTGTCTAGCGATTTCCTCGTCCTGCGAGGCAATCGTCTAGCGAGGCACCACTGTAGTTGGACTATACTCCCATAACCCTTCAGTCAACATTTCCCATTGCTTTCTATGAGTTATTTTCAGGCAGCTCTTCAAATAGAATTCATCTGTCTGCAAAACAGCCAGGTTTTCCTCCATGAATTTAGAGAACATGAGTCTTTAATTCATATATTTATAAGCTGCCATCAGACAGTGGATGATTTCACTCATTGGCTAACCATTCTGAAAAGCTTGGTTCTCACAAAACAACTGGCCAAAAGAATGACTGATGTTTTGCCTCGTGTATGTGTGTGTGTGTGTGTGTGTGTGTGTGTGTAGACTACATGTGTTATTTGCTCTTTGAGACTTGTTCATATTGTTGTGCTTAGATGATTTTACTAGTGATGTTTCCAAAATTCATAATCCTCTGGTTCAGCGTATACAATTTTCCAGTTTGTAATTCTCTCATCTGTTTGTGAATCAGTTGCCATTTCCTCAAGACACTTTCCTAGCTGTCTTAATTAAGCATTACTTTTAATGGAAATATGGAATATATGCTTAACAAATCAACCAACAGTATTAGATGATGTACATGCATGTTCAGAAATCAGGCTATTTTGCAGAGACATGCACAAAATAGTTCTTTACTGTGAACACCATTCAGTAAAAAATACCACTAGCTGCTGTAAATGGTATAACCTGTACAGCCTAACCCAATTGAACTCCTTATTTATTCTATTTTCTGTCAAATTCTTACATGCTAAGCAAGTTTTTGAGAGAACTTCACAGCAGTCCTCAAAAGATAACATCCCAGATAATTGTGCAGTCCCTAAGCTAGCCTGCAAAGGACACCTCAGGAAACCTCTGAGCCTTGCCTGAGCTTTGGTCAGAAAGGTTCATGGACTGCATAGCTGCCTTCCTTCCTGCCTGCAGGCTTCCTTGAGCTGAGCCCTATGCTTTAATATTTAGCCTTGAGGAGAGGAAACTGCTAACCGAGTCTTTGTTTGAGTTGTGACAGAAGGATTCTGTCCAGAAGGATTCCTATAACAAAGAGTTGCGCTTTAAGAGAACTTGCTCAAAGCCAATTTTCAGTCTTCACCATTTCTAAACACACCATGTTAATTTCTGCCTTATTCTTTTTTCTTTTAAACAGAACTGTATTATCCTACTAAAGCAACAAGAATGTGCATTTCAGAATAATGGAAGCCCCTGAATATCTTGATTTGGATGAAATAGATTTTAGTGATGATATATCTGTAAGTATGAGGCTCATCTTTTTAATTCTCTGTATATTGAGAAGTTTTATTTTTCTTGTTTTTAGACCTAAGTGTTCCAAATATCACTCCTAATGAGCGTGTGTGGAAGGCATAGCATCACTTAACTGTTCTATCTCAGAAAGGGTAACGTATATATTTATTATAAGCTTGCTGTTGAAACAAAATAGGCTTCTCTGGTCACTGATCCCCTTTCTTGGCATAACATATTGAAGCACACACCACAGTTCTCATAGCTAGCACATGAGTCATTTCAGTGTTGTCCCACATTTTTAGCAGACGAGACTTACAGCAAGATGGTCCCAGTCTATGTGGTAACTATTTTTCCTTTGTTGATGTAAGGTTTTGGACATTTTGCACAATTCCAAGAGTTTGGAGGCCACCTACACAGGCCACATTATGGACAAACCCACATCTCCAAAACTACCCACTCCCAGTTTCCTAAGACCCACTTTTTAAAAAAAACAAGTAAGGCATGGTGTCCTGTTTTAAGAAAGAAATATATTTCCTGGGGATTCCAGGAGCACAGTTTTCCTTTTTCAATTAAAAAATAGGGAGCTTTAGGACCACAGAATCAGATGTGGATACATACTTCTGTGGGCCAGATGCTGCCAACTTGGGAACATTCCTGATTGTAACCCCAATCCTAAACATGTGCTATCACACTGAACTATTCAAAATTAGTCAGCATGAGGGAAGAAATTAGAATAGTTTTGTGAGTCAACCACCTTCTTGTATGCCATTGTTCAACAAACTTCACTCATGAAAGAAATTATCAACAAGGCTTTTTAGTATTAAACCTTATGGATGCAACAAAGGGGAAGAGGGAAACATCTTGTAAGATACATTGGTTACTGACAGCTATTACTTCATAGATGATAAGCAATTGTTGAGTTGTATCCAGAAGTCTGTACGAAGCCAGTGAACATGCTAAGGTGCTAGAGCAGTTAGTGACCAGGTATTACAAACGTTACGTTTTCTTCTAATGGTTTCAGAAGTATCCAGAGTTGTAAGTCTTAGTGACCTATCATACACAGCTGATATTCCTGAAACCATGCCATGTGTCCTATCAAAGTTCCTTTAGTCTGTTATCTAAATTACAGGTTAGGTATGGAGACAGGAGATCCCATTCTACTACCAATAGCAAAATAGCACCAGGCCTTTAATACACAAATTAGAGGCCTGCCTCAGATATGGTTGAAGTTCATACTGAGCTTGTTGGGTGCCTTTCTTATGTAATAGGATAAAATCCAGGGATGTTGTGATGTCCAATAGTACATAGGCCAGTCCTGAGAAGTAACCAGTAAGATACTCAGAAGAATCTAAACACTTTTTAAAAAGTGCTACAATCTGTTGTAGGATCTTGACATCAATTACAGGGAACAGTTACAATATTACTGTATTATAATACCATATTATTGAAAACAAGCCTGAGTTGTCTGGCTAGCCTGTACCGGAGTGGGGATGAGTTTGGATCAAAACAGACGTGAAGGAGAATGCATATTTCCTATGGTTAACCTGTTTTTCCTGGTGCAGTGGGTATTCCTCAAAGGTGTACATGCTTTGGCATTCAGAATTTCAGTTTGAGCCCATGTTCACCTTCCAAAGATGAATCATAAAACAAATCACACTAAATGTGAGACACACACTTATATGGAAACTCATATGCTGTGAAAAACAGATGCCTTTCATCACTTGAAGGAGCACCACTTCTACAATCCTGCAATTTGTACTGTTTAGTTTGACCCCCAGATAAATCTGTTACAATTATTTGATCTAGCAATGCTTATGGCCAATATCCTACTGACATATTGCTGAGTGGTATTGCAGAGTATTCCTAGCACAATAACGTAGGTTCACATTGTTTGTGCAAAAAGTGATCTTAATAAAGAAAAACTACCCTCTGCTTACACAAGAGCAACACTTGTGCAAATGCATGGGCCCACGTTACCATACCGGTAGGGCTTTTCACTGGGTAAAGACTCAACAGAATACAGCTCTATGTTTTCATTACTCTGATTTTCTGATGTGGAAAAATTAAGTGATAAAATGGAGCTGCAAGGTGAACAAACCACAGCTTTGGAGTTGTACTGTTTTTCAGTCATCCTATTTCAAAACACCTTCAAGAATCCTCAAAAGTTAGTTCTGAGAACTTGTCATAGCACTCAGAAGAGTGTTAAATATCCGTTTAAGCAAGCAGTATGCCTGAAGAATCTAAATACAGTAAATTGGGATTCCATTATTAAAATGCTATCATTCTGTGGTACATACTTTGCAATTATTACACGAGCTAATGATGCAGCTTATTTCAATGTCCCTAATGAGATCGTGACTATAGGTTATTATATTTTATGAATACCAATAAAAGGCCCAAACCAAATTATGTGTTAAATGCCCAATTAGTGAGAGAATTAGACATATGATTGCTGAATTTATGTTTTATCCCTGCCTTTATAAAGACATTGTTCATTATTTTTTTAAAAAAATCAAATGCATTTTCTTTTAAGACAGATCTTAATCTTTAACTGCTTTTATGTAGACTTTCAGTAAAGGGAGGGTAATATAGGGCATATTCATTAGTCTGTGATTGAATCCTAGTTTACAAATGTATTCAGGGTATCCATTTTTATCACTGTGGGATATAGGGACATGTCGCAGAATTTATTTCTAGATTAAATTTATGGCCACGTAAAACAAAGAAAACATAGTTTCTTCTTGCTTTTCCCATGATGCCACGATTACAGGTTTTATTGTCTGTACCAGAAATGAGTAACACAATTCTTCATGTCAATAATAAGTCCTGTAAAATGCCATTGACCATTCTAGATAAAGCAAATTGATCAGCTCATAGCAAAAAGTATTAGCCTTTGTTTTCAACTGTCACTGTTACAAGCAAGATTGATTTCTAATCAGTTCAGTCATACATTTCACAGAAGCAAATCCTGCCTTTTTTTGAATAAAAATCTTGCTAGGAAGTACGAGGCAAGTTTCAGTCAAAATTAACCATGAAGATACGTTTTTATTTATGAAAACATTATATTTTGTAGTGATACACTGGCTAGAACAATGGTGGAAGTTCCCACAATTAAATGACAAGCTGCATTACAATTATGCATCTGACTGCACACCTGACATACATCTGCCACATACTGGGTCCCTTGTCATTTAGCTGCATTTAGACGACAGAGGACGAGATGGATGGACAGTGTCATCGAAGCTACCAACATGACTTTGACCAAACTCCGGGAGGCAGTGGAAGACAGGAGGGCCTGGCGTGCTCTGGTCCATGGGGTCATGAAGAATCGGACACGACTTAACGACTAAACAACAACAAAGTTGAAGCAACCTCCAGAATTTCTTGCATATACATAAATATCAAGAAGGATTCTGGTTGCTGTTACCATGATCCGAGTCCTGTACATAAAATGTGTACAGTATTGGTTAATTCCAGCAGCATTGTGTCAATCTCAGGATAGCTCAGTGGTTTAGATATCTCTGGCTGTAGAGTCAGAGGTTGGGAATTCGATCCCGCACTGTGCCTCCTTGACCAGGGCAGTACTCAGTGATCCATAGGGTCCCTTCCAGCTCTGCAATTCTAAGCTTTTGAAGCACACGAGTTGTGTCCCTCAGAAAGGATGGGGGAGGAATTCAGTCTGAACCTATGCAAACCTATGCTAATATAAATATAATTATATTTTGATACTTGCACATCTCTGAGTTTTATGCTGTAGTTCTCTAATTTAAAAAAAAAACATTCAAAACTTCATATACTATCTAGAACAGAGTGTGCTAAAAATGTGTGTATTCATGAAAATATCCAACAATAAGACACTTAATGTAGAGGAAATTGCGTGTGAAGATAGCTGCATTTGGAAAACATACAAGACATGTGTTAGGAGAAATGCATATGAAAATGCATGTCCATTCTCATTCTGAAACTTGGGAAACTAAAATTACCAGAGCCCTTCATCCCTCATTCTGATATAAGCCTAGGATCCATTATTATCTGAAGAGCTTACATGTCAGCAGGAATCTCTCTTTTTCAAAGTCAGCAGTGATCCCATGAGCAATATGATGAGATACAGGATGGAGCTAGGTGGTCCCCTATAATCATGTTCAAAGTTACAGATTTAGTCATGCCTGAACAGGCTGTACTTTGTAGATAAATCAAAGGTCTAAATTCATATATTTACAGAGAAATCACATGCAACTCTCATCACAAAACAAATTTGTCACCAAACAATCCGCTTTCTTAAAACTGTTCCTGGTAGGGTGGCCATGTGTCCTACTTTACAGTGGACAGTCCTTCTGAAGGCATCCTCTATATGAAAGGCTGTCTAGTCTAAGGTTGCAGCTGCACAGTGAGAAAAATATGGGTTGGTCTGCTATGATCTATGGTCCAGATTTGCAGGCAGCAGGGGCTGAGGCAGAGAGGTTTACACTGACCTCCAAGAGCAGATGCAGCCTTAACAAAGTACTGACAAGCGCTGAGTGGCAATTTCAACCTCTCTCTCTCTCACCTCACCCTCTCTGTATTGGCGTCCTAAGTGCTTTATCAAAAGTTTGTTCCAGCACTGAGGTCAATCCTTTAAGAGAGAGAAAAAGGTAACCATTTGGAAACCAGGGGCGCTCTATTGAGAGGAACTGACACTTCTACAAGCACCCCTTTGCTCCGAATTGTGTGATCACACTGGGCAGAACACAGACAAAGTGATGTCAACCTGATCGGAACATGTTTAAACCACCCCTGCCAGCTAAGCAAAAAACAGATGATTCCCTACTAAAAAGAGACAATTCCACAATGGGCTTCCTTGCATTGAGCTTTATGCCACTTGGGTTTTAATTCAAATTCATCTGTGCCGAATCCATCACAAATTGCAGGGTAAATAGACAATGTAGTTGGTGCCCTCAAGTCCTCTCAGAGTGCACATGATTCTAGCACACTATATAAATTAAATAAAGGGGACAAGGAAAAGCAGTACCCTAAAATCACCATGTCTGTGGGGCCGAGACTCACCTTTATATTTAATGTGCTCTTTATTCCTTCTGTGGTAACATTCCAAATTTCACCAAAATACCTAGTTAAATGAGGGCTTAGTGTATATTAGTAATAATACAAAGCAGAGCAAGGAAAGTATTATTTAAAACTGAACTACACAGCTGATCAGTAGCTTATTTCCATGAAACAGGATGAAAGCCAGGGAATAAAAGAAAGTGAAGAGTTGTTAGTAGCCTGGGAAAATAACCTGAGTAATGTTCTTTCCTGGTGGCTTAATAGGGTTTTTTCCAGCTGAAATCCTGTTCATTGTATTGACAGAAATGACAGAAATTTTAAGTGTTCGTATTTTGTTTTTGAGACAGAGGTTGAGTGGGAGGAAATCTGTTAATGCAATCAAACACACACCATTAAAAGCATAATCAAATTTATAGCATGTTTAATAGATTTTGTGAGGGGGGGGGGGAACTGAATGTATTTTAATGCTGTTAAAATGGAATGTTTCATCATTCCAAGAAAGAGGAAATAATACATAGAGAAACTTTGGCCCAACAAAATGCATTGCAGTGGAATATTTAAAACAAGAACAAAACGATTCCTGCTTGAATTGCCAGTTGTATGACAGTTTAACCTGTACCACCTGGCTTCAAGAAGTGAGTGTTTTCCTTGGAGACTTGGCTCTGTTCTTTCGGTCATAACCTTCTCACTGCTGAAATGTCAACATGCATTAATTGCTTTGTTTATTCCTTGAATAGTATGTACAGATTCTTCATATTTTTCTGTTATCGGCTAGTATCCTATTGTGCAACATGATCACAGAAGGGCAATCACCTAATCATTCCCTCTGTTCTGGAAAGCTCCTCCGCCCCTTGTGTGCTCAGTCTTGTATTGGTTGTGAGTCTGGTTGCACAACAGGTTGCATGATCATTTGCATGATGAAGGGTTGTCAGAGCAGGACAACTTTTGCTTTATTTCTCTCATACTCCAAATAGGATATTTCTGTACATTTCAAAAGGATTCTAACATTTTGGAAGGCAAAAGGCTTATTTATATTTCTTTGCTGATTGACACACAGCATACGATTGTACCACAGTTATGTTACCTTGCTTTATGAGAACCCCACCACTGAATCTCCCCATTCCCATAATCATCCCAGATTAATTAAATAATGGAAGACCATAATTAAAAACAGCAGCTGAAGAAAAAGTAATACCTATACAACTCTCAGAGGGTCAACCCCTCCAGTGTTGATCTTTCATTGGTGACCCCACTGGTCAACCAAGGCAGAATTCCTCTTAAACCCCTGAAACTTGATTTGCATTTTGCGTGACATCTTGTCAATTTGCTGCAATTAGCCACAGCAAATTACATGAATTTTATGAAACATCAGTAGGATCCTGGCTATTAAATGAAAAGAGATGTTTGCTCTTGAAAATGTTATTATATCTAGACTCTTTTTTTAAAAAATCCCTGTAAAATAGCAGGGACAAATGTAATGTCACGAGACTCTACAATAGTTCACACACACACCCATTTTTGGTGAATATCTAGCTATAACCTGGAGCTGTCTCCTTTCTTAGCTGAAATACATGATCCTTTAAAAAAAAAACAAGAAAAATGTTGGAATGTTTTTGTATTAACTAAGCTAGTGTACTGAATAGAAAAAAAATTCAATAGAACAGTCAAACTAGGTAGTGTGCGTTGTTTTTGTAAGACCTCATCAAAGATTGTCTTTGAATTATTCCGAGGTTGAAAAATTTATTGAGAAAGAAAGCTTGGAAAAGTGATTATGTTGTCTTGGAGATTCTGGGAGATGTAGTCCAAAAAGGTAACTTTTCCAGCTTCTGAGCATATTATCATGTGAACGTTCATTTGAGTTAGACGTGCAATTGGCAAATTATCAGTTCAATAAAACCTCTTATAGGATAGTTCTTCTGTTATGTGGGAAGCTATTGTGGTTTTCTATGTAATTCCAGCTTGTGTGCCACAGCTAAAAATATCCCTTGTTTTTAAGAACACAGTGTCCTTATATAATCTTTAAAGTACTAAAATAATATTCTGTCTTTGTCTTTGATGTCTTTTGGCTTTTTGATAGTTCTCACTAATGGGCAAAATTAGTAAATGGTGTAATGACTACTTTTGGTGCTCTGATAAGCATTGGCATAAACAGATATTTATGTGATATTTATGTGATATATGTATGATTTAATTATGGAATGGACTATGAACATAACTATTCCTAAAATCCACATGCCAAGGAGCTCCCAGTAAATCAGCAGAATGCAGGATATTGCACTGCAGTCATGACAGATATTTTAGTGTAGGTTAGTAGACTGGTAGTGCTATTCTCTTGACAAGCAAATGCTGGTGGAATAGATGGAGTGCAGTGGATTTGTGGACAAGATGTGGGTGGCATAGGGAACATACCTGATGAGATTGCTATTTTATACCAGGCAAAGGCCTGTAACAGGAAATTTCCATCCCTTGACCCAGTGGGAAGAGCTTAACACCCTGTTCTGCACATGGATTGTTCTGCCCATGTCTCTATGACAGAGCATAGGATATCGGGTCACTTGGCAGCTAGTTACACCAGACTACCACCAATATATGTACCCTACACAGGGAGGTTATAACACAGATGACAGGGGGCATGGCAGGGATCTATTTGGTTTCATTTGTTAATGCAAAACAGGAACCATGAACCTGTAACCCAATCATTTGTTGGACGCCACTGTCAAAGCATGGGAGTCCTGCTGGCATGACTGGATGGCAACTCCATACCAGTGTATTTCTCTGTCAGGACATCCTCCATCCAAATGCTTTATCTCCTTGATGCTTTTAATAAACATTGCGACATTGCCACATGTTTTGTTTCTTTGTTGATAGGATGCAACAAATGTAGTATTATGTAGTATTATGTGTTGTTTCAGGACAGGGATTTAGCATGGAGGGAATAGCACTTTGATGGATCAGGGGCAGTGGCCCTCTTTTTCTACTCACAGAGTTACTTTGAACAGTGGGAGAGTAGACGTTTCAGGAGACACAAATGGGTTGGATGCTGCAGCCAACCTATGTGTTTTGCTGAGTTTTGAATTTCTGGTTGAATTTCTCTAGCTGTGCAGCAGAAGTGCAGGGGTTCACACAGCAGAATAACTTCATGTTCCCCAGTTTAGTCCACCCCTTCTTCTCATCAACTGGCACTTACAGCCTCAATAACTTTGAGATATTAATAGCTGAAAGAATAAAATGTTTCATTTACTTACAGTTGAACAGATCTGCAGCGAACTGAGCAAACATGGCTAATTTTCAGCAACAGGCCTCAACACTTACTGACTCCTTCTAAAAGACTAAAAGAGAGGGGGAAAGAGACAGAGCAGAGAGGTGTGGCTCTCTTTGATTTTAGAGGCAGGAGGGAACTATTGGTTAACAGTCACCCCAACCCGGAAAGGTCCCTTCCAGCCAAACCTACTAAAGGCAGCATGTGATGTTGCAATAACTCCCACAATATGAGGCAGTCTGTTTGGGAGTTGAGGAAAGTGGGGTGAATTGGGGGCACACAATGGATCTGGCTATAATGTTACTTAGCAGAGCCATCTAATCAGGCAAAATAACAGGGTAGATTGATCATGTGGGTTGTTGGGGAAGGTGTAGGCTGAAAGTACTGGACAGCTCATGCAGGAGGGCATTTAATACCTCTCCTCGTTCGCTCAGACCAAATGTAAGTGGTGTCTCTGTACCTTTCCTAATGTGTACACTCAGACCTAGAACCCCTGCATGTAAAATACTGACTCTTCTGCCTGGCTCAGGCTTCTTCTGCAGCCCCCATGCTCCTTGCTTCTGTAGGTATCCAGGCTTGGAGTGCAACAGAAGATAAATGTCTCCTTATATGTTTTCTTTAAAGCTGAACTTAAATTCTCACCTCATAGGCCCATTGTCAGATTGTGAGACTAAAGTACCGTTATTAAACAAGCTTTCTGAGACCAGGAAATATTCTTAAAATGTTTGCCTCTTGGAGAGGGGTTTCCTTAACAAGTCGTAGAATGGTTTGTACGTGTATATTTTTTGGTAACAATTTGATGCTGCTTATGACAAAAGGGCTCCCAATCAGCATCTCAGCAGGCAGTCACATGCCTTCTCATTGTGTTGGAGATGACATTTCATGGGAACATAGTGTCATTTCAGAGGCATTGTGGACAAATAAATGGCAGTCCCCATAAAAATGATGTATGGCAGTATGTTCTACAGGGACTTAATTTTTTACTCATACTGCCTCTAAGCAGCAGTGGACCAATTTATTATAGAGAAAACGTGTGTGCACGCACATACACACACACACACAAAGCTGGTCTGTGATTTGTTAAGCCCTTTCAGGAGGAATCATGCTGGGTTTCCTCAACACAGTTTCAAACCATTTCTCCATGTTTTTAAAGCAAAGTGAAATACATTTGAAAATTTGGTCCAGTGAATATGCATCTCTTGCATCAGTCCCCTATCTTACAAGAGTACCACCAGAGGCTGGGGATGCTACTCCAGCTCTGTAGTTGCCCTTTTAGCTTTTATCACTTAGTAAAAGTCTTCTTCTTGTGTGAATTTTCAGCCCTTTTTAAAGGAGGACTGAGGCCCTGTTGAGGTCTTAAAGCATGCATTCTCCACATATTTTTAAAGTTAAGATAGTTTTAAATGTTTACCTGCATCTAATTATTCAACTGTATTTTAATTCGCATGTAGTTTAATTGTTTTTTAATGTTCAACTTATTATGTTTTTAATTCTATTCTGTTAATATTGTGAGCCGCTTGGGCTTCCCTTATTGGGAGAAAAGTGGCCTATAAAACAAACAAGCAAACAAGATAAGGGAGCATTGCTGGACCCACTTCTCTCTCATCTCTCTCATCACAAAGCAACAGTTTGAAGAGGAGGAGGAGGCTGTATCCACCTAGGCCCTCCGCATGAATCAGAATCCCATTTTGGGGGAGTTCTGGCTCCCATGGAGACCATGCCCATATACAGACAGCAGCCTCTCCTCTTCAGATGGCTGCTTTTACATGTTGCAAGTGACAATGGAGAGGGCCAGGCTAATGGGGAGAGCACCTGAATGGGACTTGTGTGGGCTTCTCTACAAGCATCCTGGACCAGGAGCTCTGTCAGTACTCTGTTGAGTATCTTCTCCTTCCTCTTTCATGTTGTGCTGATAATTCATTTATTTAAAATATTTTTACCTGCCTTTCTTAAAAAGAACTCAAGGCAGCTTACATCATTTGAAGACAATATTTAAGTATACACATGATAAAAAGAATCAAACAAATTCCACACTAAAAAATGGTAAACACAAGCAACACCAAAAACACATTCAAACATTAAGAAACAACAATCCATTTAAAATCTCCACTCAGGCAGCCAGTCACTCAGGGAAAGCTTGTCTGAAGAGAAAGGTCTTTGCCTGCTTGTGGAAGGATAGCAAAGATGGGGCCAAACCAGCCTCCTGTGGGAGGGAGTTCCAGAGTCAGGGGGCAGCAACAGAGAAGGCCCTCTGCTGTGTCCCCATCAGGTGCACCTATGAAGGTGGTGGAACCAAGAGAAAGGCCTCTCCTGATGACCTTAACACCCAGGCAGGGTCATAAAGGGAGACGGGGATAACTTGGACCCAAGCCATTTAGCACTTCATAGGTTAAAACCAGCACTTTGAATTGTGCCCAGAAATGGATCAGCTCTAAGTGGAGAATTATGTGATCCCTGTGAATAGCCCCTGTTACCAATCTGGCTGCTGTGTTCTGAAGCTTCCAAACACTTTTCAGAGGCAGCCCCATGTAGAGCATGTTACAATAATCCATAAAACAGTGGTTATGATGACTATAAAGGGATATTTATATTCTTGCCTGTAGGGATGCCTGGGCACTGGCAGTAGGAGTGTAATTGCTGGCTGAGCCATGGGAGCTAAATAGAATGGGAACACTGACATCTTATGTTTGTTGTGCTGCAGGTTTGTGTGCTGCGGCCACATATTCAGTCATTACATTCGTTCCCTCTGTATGTAGGCATTCTTTTGTGGCACAAACTGTCATCAGGTCATTTTCACGGAGGACCAGCTGAGCGAACACTAAGCTGTCTGATGTTGGGTTGGGACCTAAAGAAGTTGGAAATTAAGCATCTTAAAGTACCTTTTTTCTGATCTAATTTTTGCCAGCATGGGCTGGATCTAATGCAGCGTGGCTCCTCTGTTACTCATCCCTTCTCTGTCCCTTTTTTGGTCTGTCTACTGGATCTAAGCAAGAGGAGCAGTTCTGCTGGCAGATTCCTGAGACAGAAGAAAATGATCCTGCCTGTAGAAGGGGATTTCTGGTGGCAGAAAAGATGTCTGTTTATTTTTAACACACACACACACCCAAACCCATCACATCTTTTGAGTTAGGATTGCATTGACAGTCTCTGATTGGTGAGCACTGGCAGAGTTTTTGGATATGCTGGAGGCATATCAGCTGTTTTCCTCCAATACTGGTATTCTTCCAATTGTATATTTTCCTCCTCCTGTTCTAGGCTGAATACCTACTGGGCATAGCAACTGTTCTGTTGTAGCTGCAGCATAATGGGAAAATTAGATTTCTCTGTAAATTATGGACAGAATTTTCTTTCTGGGAAAATTCAGTTTACAACGCTAAATCATGGGAGTGCATGGAGGCATTTCACAAGCTTGTGAAGAAATTATTGCTGCTTATCCAGCCATGTGACATTGCTTTAAAAGTGAATCCAAGGAATAACTTGCTGATCAATATCAGGTGTGCCCCTTGCAGCAAAGTGGTAAGACATGTTTCTTGTAATAATACTTAACTTCTTGAGAATTTGGCTTATTTTCTTATGTGCGTTTATATGGGATAATGTCTATAAGAGAATGTGTGTAAGAGAATGTTCCAAAGAATATTTTTTATATACAGATGGAAAATTGAGTCTTGCTACCAGTAAAGCACACCACATTTTGTGTGTTTCTCTCTTTCTCTGTGTTGTAAAGCCAGAATCTGTAACACAGGGAAGAGGGGACCTGGGATTTGTAGAATGCATCCCGTTCTTTTCTTTACATTTACAATGTTGCTGCAGCCAAATATGCAGTGCATTGCTGAATGCTTGTACTTTTGTGAAGCACTGAAAGATGGAAGCTTGTTTGTAACTTAGAAGCAAAAAAAGCAAAGCCTGCTGCTTATATACCGCCCCATAGTGCTAAAAGCACTCTCTGGGCCGTTTGCAATTTAATTATGCAGGCTACACATTGCCCCCCCCCCTCCCGGTGAGCTGGGTACTCATTTTACTGACCTCATAAGGATAGAAGGCTGAGTTAACCTTGAGCCGGCTACCTGGAATTGAACCCCGGGTCGTGAGCACAGTTTTGGCTGCAGTATAGCAGTTTAACCACTGTACCAAAAGACTTCATACATCATAGACAGAACTGTGTCACTTGCCTTGCCTTGTATATTCATAGTGGATGACTAAGGCACATGAATCCCTGCTTTGCCTTGTTTGGTTCTGAAACTTGCTGTTACAAGATTATTTACACAGGGATACTAGTACAGATTACTTGTCAGTTGCCTTTGTGTGGTTGTGTTTCATGACAGACCTGTTTTCTTTCTCTTAAATGATTCCACATGTGTAAAAACAAAATGTAGGGTTGTTTCCAATTGTCTGTTCTGCTGTTCTCCACTGATGGAATGAATGTCTTCCCCTGAAATCTCCCTACCATCTCCCATTTTGCTGGTAGTTGGAGGCAATAACTCATGTAACATTTGTGTTCCAGAGCTTGGACTACAACCCCCACAATCCTCAAGTCAACACGGCTACTGTCCATGCTGGCTCAGCATGGAGCTGTAGTACATGGATGTTACTTTGCAAAGCTCTGCTCTGTTCTGAGCCTCCAGCTAAGCACTGGATAACATGTTCCACCATAAAAATAAAGAATGTTCCTTACACATAATGTGTTTGGATTTCAAGCTATTTAAATTATTGAACAATGTTGTTTTATTTTGCAGTATTCAGTAACTTCCCTCAAGACTATCCCAGAATTACGCAGGAAGTGTGAGTCTCAAAATGAAGACAGAACAGGTATTTTGTTTTTTGTTTTTTTCTGAATGTTCTGCATTCTTTGCTTCCATAGGTTCTTTTGGTTAAAGTAGACATCACAAACAATTTGGTTTTTTAACACTGTTTTTCTTCTTTTAAACTCGTTTGTGTAATAGCATTGTGATAGCCACCCATTTCCCCCCCTTCGCCTCCCTTCCCCCCTGCTTTTTTCTCTTTAAGATGTTAGGTCATTAGCAGCAGCAATAACAAAAAGTTCCATAAAAGGATTTGGCGATATACAGATAAACACAGGGTTTAATCTCAGCAGCTCCACACCACAGTGTATGCAACAATTTACTGAAAAACCCGAGAAACCATTAGTGACAAGACATAATGATGTAGGCGCCAATGAAAAAATGTTGGATACATTTACTACCCATATGGTCATGACCAGTTTGAGGCATGATGTTTTGCCAAATTCTGAAACCCTATCAAGGATGCTACAAGATAGAATCTCTTCTCAGGCATACTGTAACAGTTAAGATGAAAGCAAAGTTTTTGAGTTTAATAGTGTATACTAAATGAAGAGTCATGGCATACAGATGAGAACCAGCTGGAGACCTTTTCCCCCCAATGACAAAAAGTGCATTCAGTGTTGTTTTCCACTTTATAAATCAGATTAAGGCTCTTTTGTTTCTGTTTTCAGCATGGAGCAAATTGTATCGGTGAGAGTAACATATCTGAATTGCACTTTGAAGACTTTATTATGTTTCACATCAAATGTTGCTTTCACTGATACTTTTAAATCTATACTGTTGAGAGTAGAAATTTGAAATCTTAATTTTCAGGACGATTTTTAAAAGTATGTTGGGTTTCATTTCTTTGTCATCTTTCATATAACAGAAAATTACCTCTGCTGGTAACTGAGTTGCGGCATTTCCTTGCCACAATCATTAATAACTAAATCATTGCATCCACTTACTCAATCATAGATGTTGAATAAAGGAAAACGATATCTAACTCTCTTCTCATTTTTTTGTAACAATGCCTAACTCTCTTCTCATTTCTGTCTTGAGCCTTTGCAGCTGATGCTTTACATTGAGCAATATTAGGAGAAAGCATTGTTTTGACACATCATTATATAAGTGAATAAGCAAAAGATACTGGGAACAAAAGCAGCTTCAGTATTATAGCAATTCTTTCTGTATTTGACAGCCCTGATTTAATGAAAGAGTTCAATTGATTTAAAAGAAAGCAAGAAAACACAGTAACATGCATTTAAGTTAAACTTAGACACTTATAGCAAAAATCCAATGCATAGTTTTATTTTTAAACAGAATTTAAGCTTAGTTGAGACACAGTGGATTGGGGCCAAAGGGTGAAGATGAGCTGGGGAAGCATCTGTCACTTTGATTGGAATGTCTCAGAAATAAGCCATGTGATTTCCTAAATTATCAGGAAATTATTTGGCTCATGTCTGAACCAATTCAAATTTAGCCTGTCCTAGCTCATACCCCCCCCCCCAGTTATTCTCTTAGCAGATCCAAGATCTGCTGAATCTCTCCCCTCCACAGAAATTCTAACTAACCTGGCTTGCACAGGTAAGCAGGACCACTCTAATGGCAAATAATAATAATTAAAAAAAAGGCAAGCAAGGCCAGGAGATGGGGAGTCTCTCCCACTTTGACAGTAGCACAGCTGTATATCTGGAACATGCAAGGCTCCAGTGGCACTTTGGAAAAGTCATTTTTGCGTCCAAACTGACATTGCAAATGATACCTGGACAAACTACATTCCTCAAGGGCTAGTGTGCGGCCTTTTGTCCTGTCATGTTTCAGTGGAGTGCATGAAGCACCTGGGAAAGATGAGAGACTTTCCTCTTACTATAGTTGCTTAATTCCACCATCCAAATAAGTGGAACTGGAAGTGAAGGGTGGAAGGTGTTCTTAGGAGGTGGGATTGGAAAGGAGATTTGAAGTCTCCGTGGTTTTTTATCCAAAGTGGATTACTTTTCAGTGCTATGAGTTTTTTGTGTTTTAACAATGAATTGATGAATATTTATCGATTGTCACTAAAATTTGGTGCTTCATTGATTTGTCCATTCATGAACTTTGACGAATGACAAATCGCAACGAATCACCATTTTCCTGATTTGTCCCCATCTCTAAATACTAATTTATTACACAATGAGGTTTATTTATGCCTCTGTGTGTCAATGAGAACAAGTTAAAGCTTGATAGCATTTGGTCCCCTTTGAAGTAATTATTAAAAACTAACAAATTGACATGTCTTTTCAATGCTGATGCAGGTTTTTGTACACAAAAAGTGCTTCATATGTTCACCTCTGTACTAATATAAATCAGTGGTGTGCTGAAAAGGTCTTCCATAAGAATGTTGACTGTTCTTGTTCAATTTGATAGAAAAGTAATTTCTTTTAAAAGGAGTTTCATAAGAGGAAGAATTTTGGAGAAATGCTTCATGGATGAAGAGATCATCCTATCATGTATTTCAAATCTATGCATCTGGAAGCCTCCCCAGCTTCTCACACTTCCACTAATGCCCATGGGAAGATTACATCAGGTGATTCCTCCCACAGAGCTTCTTCAGGTCAGGAAGGGTGGGGAGCCAGGGAAACTGCAGAGTGTTGAAAAGATGTACAACAGGAAAAGAGAAAGAAAATCATAAAAACAATTCCCGCATGTTGCAACTTTGTGGTGAGTTCCAAAATATCACTCAAACATAATTTGATGGACCTTGAGAATGAGGAAGAAAAATGGGAGCCTTTTTCTTGTGGGAATAAAGCTTTTGGAAAACAGACAGCAAATTATAGCACAGCAGTAGCCTCATCTTTTTCTTGGGGTTGAACACAATGCTGCTATCCTTCATATTTGCTACAAGGCATACAGGAAAAGACGTGTAATCCTTGTAGCAAATATGGGGAAAGACCTGTGTTAAACCATGTACTGCAACAGAGAAAACCACCACCACTACCACACCTCCAAAATATAGTGTTTGGGAGGGTCTGGGGAAGGCACTGGGCCCTGAAGATCAGCAACTGGGGCTGAGCCAAAATGTGTTTCAGAAGACATTTTTTCTAGGAACATTTTGACACAATTTACTTTCTCATACTCCCCTGGACATAGGCGGCTTTGCAGAATTTTCTCCAAAACATCCTCACTGGTTTTTGGAGACTGCAACAAGGGTGACTTCTTTCTGGTCTCACACAACTCCCTTTTTCCCCCTTCTAGCATTATCATTGTCCTTTTCTTTTTCTGCAGGGAGATGGTTTAAATTCCCCCCCCCCATTTTTTTAATTAACTGGAGCTTATCTGTGTTTTCAAAAGGGATCCCAATAAAACTATGTTTAACCTTAATTCTGTAATCTATGAAACAAGTGAATTTCAGGCAGTGATAGATAAAGCATGCTTCTTTCAACAAACAATAGGTAAAACTAACCACAGTTGACAATTCAGTTGACAATTGAAGATGCAGTTAATAAATGGAAAGAGAAGTTCCCAAATGGCTCACAGCTATGACACAAGAGAAGAGGTGCCAGGAATTTATGAGGCCAGAAGAAAATGAGGCTCATTTCTATTGTGGTAATTATTGTCTATTGTGTCCAAATGCAATCAAGGAACGCCTTTGTGAACCCACAAAGAGCATTCTAGGACAATAGCGAGGAGTTGCTCATTGTCACCATCTTGACATTCCTCCAAGAATGAGAACTGTAGGGGATAGCTCTACACATTATTGCAATATGTGGACCTGTGTGTACCATCCATCTCCGTTTATCAGGGACTGTCTCTGTTTTCTAGTACATGCAGCAAATAAAGTACTTTCCTTGCTTTGTTCCTGTTTTCCAATTGTTAAAAATTTTGGAGTTTTATTACTTTTGTACACACATGTACACCACTCCATCACTCACACAATTGCCTATCTAAGTAAACCCTATTCAGGCAGGCAGAAAGCATGTGGAGCCCACACACAGGAAGAACAGCACGCTACCACTCACTCATTCCTCCATCACTTTAATCACAGAGACACCACAGTCTAAAGAGAGGCAGGCTACTGTTGCTGGTTTGCCTCTCCACATGAGCCAGAACCAGAACCGCCATTGGTGTTTTAACTCACATGGAAAAACTGCCTGGATATGGCAGCGTCCTCCTTTTCATCCTCTTGCATTTCTATAATTACAGCAAGAGTGGGTGGTGAGGGATTAATATTTCCTCACCATCATCCTTATGTGGATGCTCCCCATGCTGACAGAACAGGGCTCTAATATTTGTTGCTGAATGCTTCAGGGCTTTAGCAATATATACAAGCAGATATGTAATATATTCTTGTAAACATATGAACCTGGGGAAGGGAATTTGTTTACTAGCCATTGCGAGTTAGGCTTTTCAAAATATACGAATACAGTAGGCAAGCTCAAGGACCCTTAGTGATATCTCTTACTGGGCAGAGGCTTCCTGGCTTGAGAATAAGGCTTTTAAAAGAACACAAGTGTTCCTGTTTTCATTTGAGAGGTACTTGAAGGCAAGATGTCACTGGAGCCGCATGATCAAGTGTACCAAAAAGATCTATCACTCGGGGGGGGGGGGTGTCTATAAATCTATGGGTCAAGGCTTTAATTAAAGGCCATTCTCAGTTCCCAAAACTAGAGTGGTAACTGTACAGAAAATTTAAGTTCTCTAGGTATTTATTGCATGGGGGGCACAAAGTAATCAAAATGCCTAGAAGAAATGTGTTTCCAATTAACTGTGCACACTCAGGTACATGTCTGTGGAGCTGGAAGGTACTGGATTGTTAATCCCCAAAGAATTTATATGAATTTGGAGTGCTTCTGCCCCTTGCAACTCAGTGCGCAGCACTCCCAGCTGATGTTGATCTGAAGCTCAGTTTAAAAGTTACCGTGTTTTGTTTGGGCTGCCTCCATTTTTAGAATTGCCTTTAAAATGTTGATCTGCTCTGCCACACAATATCAGAGGTATAATTATCATGCACCTTTAATCATAGCAGTAGCTTTTTGCATTTTCTATAGTTTGTGAATTAGATCGCTTTTTTAAAATGATTGATCTTCAGATATAAACTCAGGATTAGTTTCCAAGTATGATTGTTCAGTCATGAAGAACTGCCTAAATAATATCTTTGGATTATCGGCTATCTATAGGGCCTATTTTTTGGCTTTTTAATATTTTTAAGTATATTGGGAACCTTAGAAAATGAAAAAAATAGAAAAAAAGGCTCAGTGGTCCTTACAGAAATATAAATATAAATATAAATAAATAACAGCAGGTGATACCTTTATTAGACCACTAAAAACTCAAACAAATACCTAGTTTTCAGTGGTAATCTCTCAGGCTGTGCAGTTCAGAAAAAATATATAGATGAATCCTAAAAATTCATGGCAGATGAGCAATGAAGGACTTACATTTTGGTGGCCCTGAAGCTTGAACTGTTATGGGGGTCCCTTCACAACCAGCAACATGGTCTGAGTAATCACTGTTATCTTCTTCAGTGTGGTTGTTCCGTGACAGATCAACACAATTTTTTTAAAAAAATAACCACTATATCGAAGTTCCTGTGTAAAATTGCTGTACTTGATTTATTTCACGTCAAAGTTACTGGCGTAAATAAAAGTTTCCTATGCCTTACAGTTTTCAGGTTATTGGCGAGGAACATTAGGGAAATATTAAATACGTGCAGGATGCATCTTAGAATGATGGAACAGAAAAGATCACAATCAATGTAATTTTTTATTTTAGACACCTATGAGAATACATTCAACATGAAGCACATTTTACAAAATACTCTTTTTTCTGTTTTTTCCAGCTAGACCGAAATTTGTTCTTTATAAAGGACAACTTTTAAAAATGCCTTTCTGCATCACAGATCATGATAGGCATTGTCAAGTACAGATTAAGCACAATAGTAATATTGGAGAACACTTCAACTAACGTGTTTCTCCGAAAATAAGACAGGGTCTTATATTAATTTTTGCTCCAAAAAACGCATTAGGGCTTATTTTCAGGGGATGTTTTATTTTATAGTCATGTCATCTGGTTGCTGCACAATGCTGCACAATGGTGGAGGGCGGGGTTTCTAGGCCTTAAACTAGGTCTTATTTTGGGGGGGTAGGGCTTATATTATGAGCATCCTGAAAAATCATACTAGGGCTTATTTTCAGGTTAGGTCTTATTTTCGGGGAAACAGGATAGGTGTTGCTCACAAATAAGTTGAACACCATCTGTGCATTGTATTTTAGATGGCAGGTTTTCTTCTGTGTTCTGGGATTTCCTAAGATGCAAATATTCTTTGAACTGATAACACTTGTTTACTAATTTGTGGCCAACATCATCTTTATAATGCAATATTTTAATACTGCCCTCATCAATTACAGAATTGTTCACCAATTCTTAGAGGAACTTGGAACCTTTTCTCAATTGGCTCATAGAGGTCAGTCCTCTTGCGTAACTGGATTATCAAGCAATATCAATCAATTTTAGGTCTACTTTCGGAGAAGTTTTTTTTTTAAATCCCTTTTGAAAAAGTAAAGCACCTTTTTAAAAGATTTATAACAAATAAACTAAATAAAATTAGGCTACGTTCAAGCTAGTTTACACTAGGGTAGATTAAGTTTAGTCAAGACCTTGCCAGCAAAACTCATAGGCTAAGATAATGTAACACAGTGTTACCATTATTTGAACATAACAAACACCTGTAATTTAACACAAATTCACCCTGTAATTTAACACAAGTTCACCCTTTTATTAGTTTTTCATAAATACTAGTAATAAAGTATTAGCCTATAGACTATGCAGCCATAGCCCAACTTCTATTCACCTTTTCATAAAAACAATAGGCTTAGGCTAATTTAACACAATTTCACCTTTGTTACTTACAGTATCTTACTTTTATGAATATAACATTTATTTTTGAATAAGGGTCATTAAAATATTGTATCTTTATGAACACTTTACTGAAAATAAATTGTCTAGATTACTGTCACAAGTGCTGTCACGAGTTATTAATATTAGCATTGTGGTTGCCTTTTCAACAGCTCCTCTTTTTTTGTTACAACACATCATTTGTATCTACCCAAAATATTTTTTTCATTTTCTTTTTATTAACTTTTAATTTTTACTGTATTTTAATTGTACATAGGTAAAAGTGTTATTATTTATTGAAATACTAGTATATGTTTAGTATATTTTAAGGTTTTATAAGATTATTCATGTAAATAAAAAGTTACCAAAATGTTGTCCTTTACGATGGCTTTTGTTTTTTCAATTACTGTTAGTCTAAGATAAATAATTTTAATAAAAGTTGTAATTTCTGTCATAAATGTTAATAGTGTTTTAAATAGAATATGGTATAGAGTTAATTAACAAGGAATAGTTTTAGCTGTGAGAAGAAAGAAGGGGGAGAAAAGTTACTTTGGATAAATTACTCTCTTCTTTGAGAAAATTCGAGCGATTCAACACCTGATTGGAGCATCCCATTTGAAGAGTCTGACTCTAGATATAAGTGAGAAGGAAACCACTTAGCTTAGTTCTTAGGAGACTGCTATGCTCATCTGTTGCTTTGCTGCCTGGCTTGTACTCTGTGTATGTTCTGGAACCATGCTGATATTCTGCCAATATTTTAAGTATTAGCTTAGGTCAGCTAGCTTTCGTTGGACTATTCATGCATTGGACTTCTGGGGACGTCACCAGTGAATTGTGTTACAATGGTTAGGGCATTGCATGAGGATCAGGGAGGCTTAGACTGAACATTTATTGGGCCAGTCACTGTCTCAGAAGTTAGCCTTTCTTATGGGATTTATACGAGCATAAAAGTGTAAAACAAGATCCCTATGCCAAGGATGAAGAAACGTTTTGAGCCTAAGAGCTAAATTGGCTGTAGGCATGCAGGCAACGTTTACACACACATATGCACACATATAAACACACTAATAGATATCGATTCATACATATACAGCAAACACTCGACCTGAAAAATCTCCCATTTGATTTTTTTTTTTAATCTGTTGGAGCCATTGGAAGCTTTTAAAAGGCCTGGTTAAAAAAAGAAGAGGTGATTTATTTGAGGTGGCCACAGTGCTGGAGGTGATGGTGGGGATTAGTTGACCTCTATAGTTTTACCTTCCCCAACTGGGTCTTTTCATGCAAAAGGAAGGAAAGGCAAACCAGAGACCATGAACTGCAGTAAAGATGAGTGGAAGGAAAGCACCAGCTTTCCCATAGGTTTTCTTGTCCAAATGACACTATTTAGCTGAAGTTTCAGTCTAATTATAACCCTTCATTATATTTGTATAGACATTAAACTCATTTCATCAGTCATCATAAATTACTGCTGCTCTGAAATGGTTATTTCGTGCACAATTAAGGTTTAACCTAATTTTCCCAGACTTCTTCATTTCACATCTATCTGACTGCACTGCTTACATAGTTTTCCCCCCTCTATACCCATGTGTATAATATTCTTGCTGGCTGAGAATAACAGTCTGTGCATTTAACAAAGAAGTCTCTAGTTCATTATAGCTTATGCCATAATAAATGTCTTAATGTGCGTGTTAGGAAGGTACAAGACCCTGTTTTTCAGGCAAGTCCATACCTATTAGGATGGCATCTCATAGTTCTGCTGTGAAAATGAATCAAGGTAGTGATTTAACTCCAAACCACTAGTACAGCTCAAGATATGAAATCTAAATAAGTAACTGAATACATTTGCCACATTCAGATGCCACACAGACTCAGTGTGGCGATCAAATGGCAAGGTGTTTGGGGTGGTAGCAGGGTCACCACCCACTCACTACTGCAAGCTCTTTCTTCTACCCACCACCTGCTCTTCTTTATAGAGCAGTTGCTTCTCAGTCAACTATGTGAAGGGCAGGATGAGGGTTCTCTTGGCCAAGGTGTTATGGGAAGGGATGGGCAAAAAAAATTGCCAGTAACAGGAGATTTTTGACAGTCATGCCTTCCCATAATGCCTTTGTCTAAGGACTCTTGAGACCAAACATCATTCAAAATAGCCAGCCAAAGTGAAGCCACAGTATACAGAAGGCAGGCAGTGGCTGGAAGGCAGTTCTGGTTTTGCTTCCACCATTACCTTCTTCCTCCTCCTCCTCCTCCTCCTCCTCTCTCTCACATAAGTAAGCTGCCTTGGGTTCTTTTTAAGGAGAAAGGTGGAATAAAAATATTTTTAATTAATTAATTAAGTGCTTTTTTAGTGCCTGGGAATGGGCAGCATGTTTCTTCCCTTTTGGAGTGGCAGGATAGTTTGCACTAGCACTGATGTCACAAGTATCTCGGGAAAGGTAGCAGAACTTCCAACCATGTTTGATTGGTTGGGTGATAGACTGATTGTGACATCTGAAATTTCCACTCAGGATATGGTTTTGTCTGACTCTAGAGACAAGCAAGCCAGAGTATCAGATTCTGACATTATAATAAACAAAGCACAAACTGAAGGTTTGGTGAGCAGGTCCTATTTACATTAGGATTGATCAGATGCCTTATTCTTGCCTTATTGAAAAATTCCTGAGTATCATGGCATCTGAATTCCCTTTGACTGAAGTCCAGTAGTAAGCTGAAACTACAGTAGATCCATTGAATCAGTTGGGGTTTGGTGAGTCATTTCTGTAAGTTCCATTGATTCAGTGGGCCTACTCTAGCTGCAACTTAAATACTGAATTACAACAAGTGAATTGGATTCAGACCAAGGTTCCTTCTAAGGTGCACGCCTGCACAACTCTACCCCCTCCGCACAGCCTTCCTCCTCCTCCATGCACTGATGGCGATAGTTTTCAGCCCCTTTGGTTCTGTTCACGACAGAACCCCATACAGAGGGGGGAATCGCACAAGCAGGCAAAGTCGCACACACGAGGCGCGCCCTGCTCAGCAAGACTGAAAATTAGAGGGAACATTGATACAGACTTAGGGCTTGGTTACATGGCTCAACTAGAGCGGGCTAAATAGGGTTATTTAAGGTCACATAGAGTTGTCGTATGCCATTTGGTGTGATCCTTGTATCCACATGGCACACGCATCTCCAGCAGCCCTATTTGGCCTGCCTCCCTTTAAAAGGGGGGGGAAGACAACAACAAACAACAACATTCTTTGTTCCTTCTTGCCTCTTCCTCCTTCCCGCAGTTAGCTTTCAATTTTAAAAAAAATCTAAAAGGTACAGTGCATTGGTGCTTCCTTGATAGGCTTTGAAACAAACTGTGCTTCATTCCTCTCCCCCTCCATGGAGAAGCAGAGACCGTTTTTAATTTCCCAGCATCGTGAAGTGGCTAAGCTGCCTTCTTAAGTGACTTAATGATATTGAGAAATTGAAAGGAGATGGGAAACTAATGGCTAGCTGTCCAGTTTTGGTTCAGTCCCAGTGATCACATGTGCTGGAAATGAACCAAAATGGAGCGATCCTACCCACACCTAAAAAACAGGGACCCAAAAAGGTGCAGGTAAGAATGCTGTGGGGACAGGCTGGTTCATGCTGGCACTTATGTTGTGTGGTCACCAGGAAAGTAAGTGAGCCAGCGTGTCCCCAGAGCAGACCAAACAGTGGGATAAATGCCTATGTAGTTGCACCCTTAGTCATTCTTAGAACTGCTAAATCAATGAGATAAGCTAATCATAACTAATCAGTTCCATTGGTTCTAACAGTTCTGCTACAAGCAAGACTAAGGTGGGATCCAGTTTTCCCACATTGTAAACTAAACCTCCCTTTGTGTCTGAGTTGATCAATACTATATTTTAACTGCTATGGCACAGCATAATCTATAGTTTAGAATTGATAGATAAATCAGTACCAAAACACTGCAATTTATCATCAAATTACTAACTGGAAAAAGGAAGAAAGGGGATGTTCTTCTTTGCCTTCAAGAAATATTTAATTTTGCATCTTTAGGTAAGGCCAGTGCCTATGGCAGGCTATCTCATTTGTTTAGGTCTGCCACATTTTAAAAAAAAAAAAATTTATACTAGAAAATGAAAAAAAATCTCTTTTTATTCTTTCTTTCTTTTTTTTAGAAAAAGCAAATAACCCTTTAGGTGCAAGGAAGGCGATGACTAACAAAATGTTGATGCCCATGTCACTGCCTAGACCCCTCTGTCAAAAAAGTGTTTTCCTGACACTTGGACAGAATTATTTTTTGGTGGAAAGCCTTTAGAGGTTGCAGGCAGAATGAAACAGCTGGGAAACATGTGGTATCCATTTTCCTCTACAGCTTGGAAAAAAATTCACATGTAAATAAAACCAACATAAAAGTGTCGCCCTTTGAACCCAGGATCATATACAATATATAAATAAATCTATGCAGTGACTTTATTTTGTGTTGCACACTTTTTAAGTTGTATCTTGTTGTTGGAATAGTACATAATTCTAAGAGTAATAGCTTTCCAAATGTTTCCTAAAATATCCAGGTAATAAGTCAAATCTTTTTTCTATGCTTTTCAAAATGTAGTGTTTTTTTAATAATGTGATAACAGTGTTAGTACAGCTGTTTCATGAAGTTTTTTTTAAAGAAACCTCTATACTAGAGTGCAAGATAGATACAGCTACACTAATACACACGATAAAATTAAGTATGCACTAATCCTGCCTGTTAAATATAATCTCAGATTTTAAAAAAAAACTGCTTGTCAATTATTCCCTATTAAGTAAAGTGAGCTTTTGACAAGCTCTGTTAATTCCTAGGATAGCAATAATCCATCAGAATACTATGGAACATGTTAGCTTCAGGGACAAATAAACCAAGATACCAAGTCAGTGCCTCCTGACTTTGGGGAGCAAAAAGGTATTAATCATTTCCTCCCATGTCATTATTCTGATTTACATAGTGCAACTTTCTACTGCTGTTTTCTTTTGGATTTAAGTAATGGAGCAGGAGTTTGCAGGGTTAAAATCCTAGGACTTTTTGAGTAGCAGGGATTATCACATGATCTGTCACTCCTCTGAGGCTTTCCTGTTTCCTCTGACCTTATCTGCCATCCTCACAGTATATGAGAAGGAAATGCATTTTACCTAGAATAGGCTATTGTTGCAAGCAAAATATTTGATAACGGTTTGGTCTTCAGAAAGTAGTTCAGAACCATTAACTTTATGAAAAACCTGCTTCTGATTTGTTGATATAGATGGGCCCAGCTGCCTACATTTTTGGACTTTCCTTATGAGGTGTTCACTGCCTTGTGAGAACTGCCATTATGAGTGCCTGCATTTCCAAAATTACCATTACACCATTACTAGTGCTACACCATCCACTGCTTTCTTAGGACAAGCAAGTTGATGGGGTACAGCTATATAGTCTAAGAAAATTTCACAGAAAAGGGATTTAATGTCATTCTCTCCATTACTGTAACAAGCAAATTGAGCTGCCTGTTCAACATCTGTATTTTTAAAACAGTGCAAAAGTTAGTAATATTTAAGCTCTTGAATGATTAAGCTAGAAAATAAGGTTGTAAACATCTGCTCACTCTCACAGAATGAAAATTAAAATGTATATTTCATTTGCTTTTTATGGCTTTCCAGATTTTGCTTCCTTTGTTGTGCAATTTATCATGTTTTGTCTTTCTCATAGAACCATGCCATTAATGTTAGAGCTTAATTTAAAACTTGTTTTACAGTTCACATGTTTCTGAAGTGCATAGAGTAGCAGGAAACTACAAAATATATTTTTTCACATTTTTTTTACAATACTTTATGGACAATCATGTTTCCACGATACTTTCTTTTCAAAGCATACAGAATAAGAATGCATTCATAACTGTTGATTCTAAGTTGTGTTTCATGTATTTTCAAGTTTCCAGCACTAAATGGAGTTCAGGAGTTTCAACACTCCTTGGAAATGGGCAAAAACCAGCGGGCATTGCAGACGTGTATAGTAAGTTCCGTCCAGTGAAGAGAGTTTCACCCCTTAAGCACCAACCAGAAAGCTCTGAAAATAATGAAAGTGATGACCAAAAGAACCAAAAGATGGAATACAAGAAAGGCACTGACTCTCCACCAGTAGCTCACAATGGTGATCGACCTCCAGGCAATGGAGAGAGCCTTAAAACTAAGTGTGAACCTGGAGTTCTGCTTGGTGAGCTGGAGCACTATGACCTGGACATGGATGAAATTTTGGATGTGCCTTATATCAAATCAAGCCAGCAGCTTGCTGCTTTTACCAAGGCAGCTCCAGAGAAACGGATTTTGAGTGTGTACTCAACTCTGAATGGTCTTAGTGGCAAGTTATGCCCTGCAGGGAATACTGAGAAGCCACCAACAGGAACAACACAGTTTTGTGTTTTGTCCCCTGTGAAAAGCTCTCAGCTGAGGAAAGCACAGCCTATTGTCCCTGATCAGCATAAGTATTTAGCGGAAGAATTGGAGTTTCCTCAGCCATTAGTTAAATGTGGCTCGGTCCATGAACCTGAAGCTCAGACCAAGGGCTTTCTCAACAGGACGTTCGCTGATAAAATGGAGAAGCCTCTGTCCCACTGTCAGTTAAGGACCTTTCCACTGCAGGCAGCTGTGACAGAAAACAAACAAGAGGAAACAAGCAGCAATAAGAACTCGGGGAGTCCAGAAGAAAGAAATGAAGATGTGAAAAAAAATAAGAGCATCTTAAATATTGTGAAAGAAGGACAGATATCACTACTGGTAAGTTTTATTCATATGGCAGGTAGAATAGGAAGAAAATAATACATATTCTTTGCATATCAGTTTAAGTTACGTGTGAACTTTTTATTTTGCAGCATAACTGAAGGATGTGGCAGATAGTGAGAATATAACACACTGGTGTTTATCATGGCAAAGGCAGCTTATTTCAATATAGCAAATTCTTCTATAGATGTCAGTCAGTTTAAAACTGCTTTTTCTGAATAGCAAGGGACAACAAAAATAAATTGTCTCCTACTAGAAGATTAACTGAGTTCCTCTTCAAAGGCCAGTAATGGTAACAGAAGGGCTTCTGTTGTGTGCTGATTATTATTCAGGACTGTTTACCCCGGCTTATTGCTACAGCTTTCATGAACAAGAGTTCACACAGAAGCCCCAGTTGGCCTCTGACCCACACAAAGCTTTTAGTTAGTTCCAGCTTTGTGGTCAGACCTCATGAAAAGGAGTTTCCAGAGCAACTAGATACAAACCAGCCAGATTGGTGTAGAGAAAACAGGCATTATATGCATGCAATCTTCACCTTGTGCTTGCTTCTTTCTACCAAGCTATTTAATCAAGACCAGAACATTGACAGATCATAAAATTGAGCAATAAATACAAAATCATCTTTGTTTGTTTTTTAATAAACTCTAGTATTTCATTGCACTGTGATGATAAAAACAGTAAGGTATAACAAAAACAAACAAGTTTCCCCCTTTTCTTTATTTTTTGGGGCAAATGGGGTTTAAATAATTGCTTACCTTTTTAACAGCAGCAATGACAACATTATTAGGTGTGACATATAGATGCAATGCTATGCTTAATCCAGTGGGATTACACTCTAGGTGTTTAATGCTTTATAATATTTCTCACTCTGTGGACAAGCTTACATTTGTATATTCTGCTTCATGGAATATGACCTTGAGGTTGTTGTTGTTTTTAGGGTGTTTTTTTAAAATACAGTGTGTTATTCAGCAATTGAAGGATACATCAGTACTAGAACTGATAGAGAAAACTAGTGAAAGCTTCATAGGAAAAAACCCATAAAACTAGTAGAAAATAATAGTAAACAATAGATGTACAGCCATATATAGGAGCTTTCTTTCATATTTCTTTTTTAATGTATCTGATAGGTTGGCACTCAGAAGACAAAGGTTATGCTACGTAACCTTTCATTGTTCTACAGAAATTCTCTTAGGAACATGGGGACTGTCATACTGGAGGAGATCAATATTCATTCATGGCAATATTCTGGGGTTTGTTTGTTTTTTAAAAAATAGCATTAATTTTCAGACCTAATGCTTCAGCAGTCTGGACGAAAATTCAGTTTTTCTATCCACCAGAGCATTTCAATTATTATCTTTCCTTTGTATGAAATGTTATAGATGGTACAGATGGACATAGACTATTGGTGTCTTATGCTCTAATCATTAGTTCTAATTATTCGATTATGCTCACAAGATAGCAGCAACTGACAGAGCTCACTAAATATTTGTACTTTCATTGCCCTAGAATTTTCTTTTTGAACTGGTTATACTTTATAAATCAAAATCTGAACCTTTTCCATAGCACAGTCAAGTTGAATTTCTTTTTTGAGAAAAGCATTATCTTCACATTAGCTTAATATGTGGTTTTTTATATAGACACTAGGAAGGATTATACTGTTAAAAATATTAGACCACGCAAAGCATCACCTCGCTAATCCCCTCAAAGACACTGGCTGTATTTTGTTTGTTTGTTTATTGTTTTTACTTCTGTACTGCCCTATTAGTGTTATCATCACAGTTCACAACCTACAATAAAACCATGGAATAAAAACAATGTGTAACAGATACTATAAAAATATACAATAAAGTACCAAAAAAAAAAAAACCCTATTGCTAGCTAAAATAATGAACCTATGTTTAAACAGAAATACAAAAATGAAAAGCCATTTGAGCATCTCAGGTGAATATTCACCACTAGTAGAAGGCAGCTTTCTATAATTTTGACTGAGGCTGTGGTCACACAAGACAAATGTCCCCCATTCTTTCTCGTGTCTTCTGCTTTCTGTATAGTAGCGTGTTGTGGTCATGGAGCATATATATTGTGATAGTGGTTCATATGTTTTTTTAACCGTTCCGCTTTTTGGGGGTGAATTAGATGTGATACGTTCATCTACAGCCCTCGAGCGGGACATATCCCCTTCCTTTTCTTGTGCTTTTCTCTGCCCCCCCCCATCCTTTAAAAAAAATGTATAGCTACATTGATGAGTCAGCAAAATACCCTTGCTGGCAACATACTGATCTGAGCCATTTCTTCCTATTTCCATGCCCTCTATGGAGGAGAACCCACAGCGCACTGCAGTGGTGGTCAAAAGACAGTAGGGGAACTGATGCTCCATTTTGACAAAAGTATACCAATGCACCGACATTCCCATTTGAAAATTAATTTTTAAAAATTAAGGGAGTTGATACCAGGTGAGGGAGATGGGACCGCATGCCAGATGCAAAGGAAATTAATTGGTTTTAGAGTACACACTCAATGGGATGTCAGTTGTAATGTGTGATGAAACGTGGAACAAATATAGTAGTAGCTTCCCAGTGGGCTGGATTTGATGTGGAGTTCGATAATAGCCCTGTGTCGTCTGAACCTCAAAAAAAAAGGGTCAGAATTCACGAGGAGTAACTCAGAAACATTTTGCTGGTGTGACCACAGACTTAATTAGCTTCCTAAAAACTGAGAGGGATGGCAGCTGGTGAAGCTTGATTGTAAGCTCATTCCACAGGGAAGGGGCCAGACAGAGAAAGCTTGATTCCTAATGTTGGCTTTTCTAGTCTCCCTAGGTGTTACAATTAACATCAAGAACTGCAAGGAGTGGGTGGGATGGACAGCTATTTTGTGGGAGAGGCATTCCACTAAATATCGAAGTCATAAACCAGTAAGGGCTTTATAGTTATGACAGCACCTTGAATTGAGCACAGAAACTAATAGGGAGTCGATGATGGCATATATATTCATATCTCCTAGTACCTGTAATCAGTCTGGCCACTGCATTTTGGACCTGCTTAAGTTTATATACTGTTTCAAGGGCAGCCCTACATAAAGAGCATTACAATAGTCTATTTTAGAGATTACCAACACATGAACTACTTTTGTTAGATATTTCTTATCCAGATAGGGGTGCAGTGGGCAATCAACAGAAGTTGATAAAAGGCACTCTTCGCCACAGCAGTTATATGTGCCTCTATAGAAAGAGCTGGGTCCAAGAGTACCTCCAAGCTGCAAGCCTGATCCTTCAGGGGGAATGAAACCCCAATGAGGGCAGGTAAATATCCCTTTAAATGGTCTAATGATCCTCCCAACAGTAGGATCTCTGTGTTACCTGGATTCAGTTTCAGTTTACTGGCCCTTTTCCTGTCCATTATCAGGACAGTCCAACATCAGACAGTCCTGAAGGACCTACACAGCATCAGCTGCAGATGAAAAGGAGAGATAGAGCTGTGTGTCATCCATGTATCGATGACAACAAATTCCAAATTTCCATGTGACTTCTTCCAACAACTTCATATAAATATTAAAAAGCATTGAGGAAACTGATGATTTCTGCAGGAGCCCATAACAGACATCCCAAGGGGGTGGACAGTGCCTCCTCAAGTTGAACTACCTGGGATCAGCCCTCAAGGAAGGACTGAAACCACAGAAAAATGGAGCCCCCAAGTTCCAAACTCGATAGCAATCCCAGAAGGATACTGTGGACAATGGTATCAAAGGCTGCAAAAAGATCCAGGAGGGCCAGCAGGTTTGCACTCCCCCTGTCTGCCTCCCTCAGGAGATCATCTTGCAGAGTGACCAGTGCCATTTCAGTCCCATGGCACAGCCTGAACCCCAGTTGAAATTGATGTAAGCTGTTCATTTCCTCCAAGAATGCCTGCAGCTGGTCAGCCACCACCCTCTCAATCAACTTACCCAGGAAGGGAAGGTTGGCAACAGGTCTATAGTTGTTAAGATCATCCGTAGCTAAAGTAGGTTTATTTGCAATGGGCCTTATAATGCTTTCCTTTTAGATGGAAAGGTAGAAAACCCTCCTGTACCAATGCTACAGGTCATTGCCTTTCCTGATTTTAAAAGCCATGATGGGCAAGGATCTAGAGAAGAAGCAATCTCTTGTTACCAATTTTGTCTCCTGACAGAGAAGAATATGTGGTCAAAGGCTACATTGGTTAATTTTTAAAATTGGATTCATAATGGGGTTGTAATGGAACAGTATCACATGCAACCAGGCAACTCCAGTATTGCCTGCTGCAAATAAAGAATACATAAATAGAGCAGTTAATCATCAATGCTTGAAATATAGCAAGAAGATACATATAGTAAAATAGGTTATCAGCAAAATTGGGATTGGAATTGGAATAATGCACAATTATTAGAGACCCTTACCATCCTGTCACATTGTTTTATATCTTATATCTTCGGAATTAGTCTGAAGATGTAAGACATAAAACAATATGACATTGCAGCATTGAGGTAGTTTTGTGTCATATGGTGGATTATATAGGTTCTTCATGGGCTATCTTGGACCAAAGAAAAATGACAGTGGTTCAGTTTGTTTATCATCAGTTGTATTGGTTGCAATATTCAGATATTTTACCGCTACTCAAACAAAAGACTATACATGTAACATTCCTAGAATGGACATTACTGCAGTTCCCCAGCTATGTTGAAAGCAGTCCATAATATAATTAAAAAATGATTTGTTTGCCGACCCATGAAAATTGGCAGCTGCTACATAAATGGATTTGTCCTGAATTAATCAACTAACCCTTCCCACATCTCTTTTGCACAGCCTCACCTTGCAGCAGACAATCTGGACAAAATTCATGATGAAAATGGCAACAATCTTTTGCATGTTGCAGCATCACATGGACATGCAGAATGCCTACAGCATCTCACATCTCTGATGGGTGAGGACTGCTTGAATGAGCGGAACAGTGAACGGCTAACTCCTGCTGGCTTAGCGATAAAGGTAACATGAAGATCTGTAATTAGCAAACCCTTTGTCTGAGGTTAGGAATGGAAAATTCCAACCATGCTACAAGGGATGGTGCTTGAGACCACCCTCAGCCCCCAGATGACATCTACAGTCATGGCCAAAAATATTGGCACCCTTGCAATTCTGTCAGAAAATGCAACCCTTCTCTCAGAAAATTGTTACAGTTGCAAATGTTTTGGTACTCACATGTTCATTTCTTTGGTTTGCATTGGAACAACACAAAAAAAAAAACAGAGAAGAAAAGTCAAATCTGATACAATATCACACAGAAACCCAAAAATGCACTGGCCCAAATTATTGGCACCCTTAACTTAATATTTGGTAGCACCCCCTTTGGAAAAAATAACTGAAATCAATCGCTGCCTGTAACCATGAATGAGTTTCTTACACCTCTCTCCTGGAATTTTGGACCACTCTTCTTTTGCAAACTGCTCCAGGGCCTTCAGGTTTGAAGGATGCCTTCTCCCAACTGCTGTTTTGAGATCTCTCCACAGGTGTTCTATGGGATTCAGATCTGGACTCGTTGCTGGCTATTTCAGAACTCTCCAGCGCTTTGTTTGTAACCATTTCTGAGTGCTTTTTGAAGTGTGTTTCGGGTCATTGTCCTGCTGGAAGACCCATGACCTCTGGTGGAGACGCAGCTTTCTGACACTGACCACTACGTTGCACCCCAAAATTCTTTGGTAATCATCAGATTTCATGATACCATTCACACAGTCAAGGCATCCAGTGCCAGAAGCAGCAAAGCAACCCCAAAACATCTTTGAACCTCCACCATGTTTGACTATAGGGACTGTGTTCTTTTCTTTCAGTGCCTCATTTCTTTTTCTGTAAACATTGCCATGATGTCCTTGACCAAAAAGCTCTACTTTTGTCTCATCTGCCCACACTACGTTCTCCCAGAAGGATTGTGGTTTTGTCACATAAGTTATGGCATACTCCAGTCTTGCTTTTGTATGTCTTTGTGTCAGCAGTGGTGTCCTCCTGGGTCTCCTACCATAGTGTCCCTTTTCATTCAGATGGCGATGGATAGTGCGAGCTGACACTGTTGTACCCTGTGTCTGCAGATCAGCTTGAATTTGTTTGGAAGTTAATCTGGGTTCTGTATCCACCATTCGAACAACCCTTCGTTGTAATTGCTCTATAATTTTGCTCTTCCATCCACGTCCAGGGAGGTTGATGCTATTGATGATATTGCGCACAGTGGACACAGGAACATTAAGATCTCTGGAGATGGACTTGTAGCCTTGAGATTGTCAATGTTTTTCCACAATTTTTTCTCTGAAATCCACAGACAACTCTTTACACTTCATTCTTTTCTCCATGCTCAGTGCCACACACAACACAAAGGTTGAGTCAACTTTTCTCCATCTTAACTGGTTGCAAGTGTTATTACTATATTGCCCACACCTCTTACTTGCGACAGGTGTGTCTAAATACAAATTAAAGGAGCATCACATGCTTGAGAAGCAATTATTTCTTACAATTTAGACAGGGTGCCGATAATTTGGGCCAGTGCATTTTTGGGTTTCTGTGTGATATTGTATCAGATTTGACTTTTCTTCTCTGTTTTTTTGTGTTGTTCCGACGCAAACCAAAGAAATGAACATATGAGTACCAAAACATTTGCAACTGTAACAATTTTCTGAGAGAAGGGTTGCATTTTCTGACAGAATTGCAAGAGTGCCAATATTTTTGGCCATGACTGTACAACCTAAGTCTGAACTTGCCTCACACAGTCAGAACTGACACAGACATCTGCCATGATTTTTTGGGGACCCTTGCCTACATTCTTATTGCATTATCCATGGGGGTGGGGTGCCCAGCCAGATGAAGTGTAATTTGGAGGTATCTATTGAGCAATTGTGGAATTTTCTCCACAAAAGCTTGTGATTTGCTTGATATTTAATGGTCTAATAAAGGTATAACCCTACTCTTACATTTGTGTAATCTTAAAGACCACACTGCCTTTTCCTAATTCTTTCTGGATGATGTTCTGTGGCATCTAAGGCTAAACAAGGCATTAGAAAACACACAGTGGTCTAAGAATCCATTTCTCTTGCAATACATTTTAAAAGCAGCATAGGGTGGAGTCACAAAAAGCCTTTCCCATCTATTCCTTTTTTCTTACATTCCTGTGCCACAGATGTTCAGTGCATTTTTGGAAAGAAAGCAGATGGGGAGGATTATTCAGATGACATGGAATGACCACAGGAAAGATTAAATAGCCCTTTACAACCTGTTCCTTCTCCTTTGAAATTGTACTCTCCTTGAACAGCTTTTTAGATAGCAAAAATATGCATTCCAAAGCTAAGTTTCCACTGGACATGTAATCAGGCCCTAAGTAATGCAAGCAAATGGCTCCAAAAAATAAGAGTTTTTAATTCTTGTGTAAGCAAAGTTGCAAGTGAAATACTTTTGAAACCATACTTGCTTAATAAAGGTAAAGGTAAAGGTAAAGGTTCTCCTTGACAAATTGTCCAGTCGTGTTCGACTCTAGGGGGCGGTGCTCATCCCCGTTTCCAAGCCATAGAGCCAGCGTTTGTCCGAAGACAATCTTCCGTGGTCACATGGCCAGTGCGACTTAGACACGGAACGCTGTTACCTTCCCACCGAGGTGGTCCCTATTTATCTACTTGCATTTGCATGCTTTCGAACCGCTAACTTGCTTAATAGATGCCCCCAATTACGTAGATTATCTTTGTTCCATGGCACTGCCTCATGCCTTAACTTTACTGGCTCAGATTTAATTCTAGTCTTTGGATAATTTTACAAATATTGATGTCATGCAATCCTCAGAGCAGCAGTGGCTTCTGAAGGTAAATGTGCAATCCTTTATTTTAAGAAAAGTTACTCTGCCCACCATACCTACCAAAGATCCCCAAGACCATTATCAGTTTTTACATCGACTATATGTTTTAGGAATATTTTTATTCTATTTTGCTTATGTTACTAGGAGTGTAAACTCCATAGTTCATATCATCTGTCTGATGGGCTTGCTTTTGCCAGAAAGGTAGATGATGAACCTGGAGTCCTTGCAGCCTCACCACCCCAATGTTTTTCACTGCTGGTTTAGCATGATAGTGCAGAATCCTTAAGTGATATTTCACTGATGTAAACAAAAAGTATAACTGCAGTCAGAGCAAATCAGTCTCATTATATGCTAATACTGACTTGTGATTCACCTTTAACAATAATCCACTCACTAGGAAATTCCACTATGACTCTAAAAGCAAGGTTGTCTTGATGGACTCAGTCTTTTGAAACCTCTACTTTCAAAATCAGTTCCAATGTTTAATTCAATGCTGTAATATGAGTATATATAAGAAGATGCAGGAAATAAATATATATATGTATGTGACAGGTTTTGATACTCTTAGGTGTTTCTTACACAGTCTCTATTTAATAGTTGGCATTCAAATTTGAAATATTTTTTCTTTCTTTATTCATCTCTTTATTCATATCAGAGTGTTGCACAATTTAAAATTATGGATGTATATGAAATATAGATAAAATTAAAGCAAATTAAAATGTTAAGAAAATGAGACTCTTTTTTTACTAGAAGTGGGCTATTCCAATAGTGTTATCTCAGCCATTTACTAAATCTTCTTTTGTACACATGGTGGGGCATAAATTGCATGTGCATAAGTGCTGCATTGATTGAATTTCTCTACATTCACAGAAAATTTGTCCCGTATCCAAGTAGCCCCATTCTGCTTGATTATTCTTTGAGCTTCCTACTTTGCTTAGAAGTCTATTAAGTGACTTACAGATAGACCAGCTAGATTTTTGTCCTGGTGGGAGACATTCTTCAGGATTCATCCATTCAGCAAGGTGTGTTGTTTTTGTTCTCTAGAGGTTTAGCATAGCTTCTTCTGGTTTAATATTTAGAGCTTGAGATGTGTGCAGAAAAATTTTCCTTGTTTTTAGCAATTGTACATGGGGTTGGTGCCCAAGAAGTGAATGGGTATGGTGCTTTATTACCCTACTTTGTTCATTAATTGCTAACACCTCTTGCCCTACTTCTGAAGGAGCAATGCCAGACAAATAATGGTTTTTTTCAATTGAAGTAAGGTTACAGGCAGCCAGTAATAATCCTGCATGATTCCTTAAGAGCTATAGTCACTTGTTTGGCATGTGCTAATTTATATCATATGTCACTAGCATATTCTGCACAGAGACAAAGCTGTTCTTGTTGTTTATAGGTGTGCAACCCAGTCTGGCTCAGCTCATTTCCTAAGCATGTTATTTCTGGCGGAAACTGTCTGGTGTTTAGATAGTGTTTTTTGAAGGTCAGGGTTCAATCCAGAGTGATGCCCAGATAGTTTGGGTTAGGATTCTTGCCTTCCAGCTAACTCAGAGCTTTCTCTCTGCTTCTCTGTTCTTTAAGTGGAAGACACAGACCTTTCTTTTTAAAGGCTTTGGTTTTTTATATATATAAAAGAAAGATCTTCTAATGCAGATGTTAGTTGGCCTCAGTAGTTTCTCCCTGAACTGTGAAGGCAAGATCATCAGCATAGATGAAACTCCTGAAGTATGGGAATATTGTTCAATCATTTGTATAGATGTTAAAAAATAATGGTGCCAGGATGCTACCCTATGGGAGATCATTCCTTTGATTTCTCCAGTAATTGTGCCTCTCTTAAAATTCAACAAAGAATCTTTGGTTTTGAAGTAGGACGGCAGCCAATTTTGTTAGTCCATGATCTTTAGTAAGGAGGTAGAGCTTTTCGAACAGCAGTTTAAGGTGGACAGTATCATATTCCACTGTAAGATCAACAAATACTGCTCTAGTGATTTTATGTGTTTCGAAACATGTGGCATAGTAGGGAGATTGACCTGTAGCTTTGGGGAGCTGAAGGTTGTTTGCCTGGTTTCAATATAGTGATTACTTCAATCTTCCACCATATTTTTTGAATTTGTTTGCTCGTCCAGCAGTTACAAAAGAGATGAAGGAGCCATTACTTTGTGTTTTGCCCAAAATATTTAATTTGCTTGATTCAAATATCAAATCCCACTGCTTTGCCATTCCTACATCTTCTTATGGCTCCCTCTAGCTCAGCAAATATGAAGGCAGTTGAAAGTTCATTGGATTCACTCTGAACATACCCTTGATGTTTTATTTATACTATGCGTTGGTTGGTCTTCCCTGCCAGGAACAGTTGGTGTGCTATTTGGTTGGAAGGTTATATTTTCATACAGTGTCTTTTTGTTTCGATTGTTATTCAGTCTTTTCAGTCCAAGCTTTCTGGATGCTTCTTGCCATGTCAAGCTCTTGTTATGGTGTCTATCCAGCAAGTTCTTTTTGTTTCGGCAAGAGTCATCAAATTTCTCCCAGCTTTTACTGTATGTTCACTAAAAACATTCTTTGAAGTGTGAAATATAGTCTAAGTATTGGGTGTGTGTCTCCAGAGTGAGACCTGAGATGTAGTTGGTCTGGCACCCTCTTGGAATGGAAGGTTCAAGAACATTCCAAAATAGAAGTTACAAATTGATCATAGTTCTCTGGTTGATGAGCAGTCTGAAGCACAGCTGCATCTAGCATTGTTGTAAACCATTCCTAGTTGGCTATTTTGAAATTATACCTCCTACAGAATGGTATAGATTGAGGTCAGATGGCTGAGTAGATCTGACATAGAGTCTATGCTAGAGTATTTGGGATTGGATCATCTATACTTTTCATGAACTGTTGACTCACTAACAAAAAAAACCAGATGTGGATTGTAGCCTTCCTGCCATCTGCCACTATTGAATGAATTGGGTAGTTTAGGACCATGTATAAGGCACATTGAATGGTATTCTTCCCATTTTATAATGGCTTTGCCATTTTCATCATCTTGTTCGTAGCCCCAAATGTTGCTTTGGCTGTTGAAATCTCCAACTAGAAAGTGAGTGTTTTGGTTTTCCATATTAGACAGCTTCTCAAAACAGAATGGTTTAAATTTGAAATGTCTTAGCTATCAAGACCACTGTGGAGTATCACATGAAAGCAAACATTTACCTCTTGCAAACACAGCAAGAAACCTGTCAGAAACACATGCTGCAGTCCCATAACACTGACCCAGGAGCGGGAGTAGCTCACAGGGATGTATTTCTGAATAGACATGCATAAAATTGCACTGAAAAAATAATTAATGTCATCTGGAAGAAAGTTCAGACTTATAGGAAAATCTGTAATATAAGAAAACATTACATTTTACAGCACTGCTGATCATTTGTTAAATACAGCAGTGTGCACAGGAAGGACAGATATGGTGTTAAACTTCTCTTGGGATGTTCTGTAAATAAAGCAAAATGCTGAGACTACTTTTGCAGAAGCAAGAAACATGCGGTGCAGAAGTCCAATAAAAGAATTGCAGGTTCCTTGTGTTTTTAGATCCCATTTTGGAAACATTTAGAAGCTTGTTTAGATCTGATCAGGGCATACAGTATATCGATTATCCCACCTACCAAAAGCTAAAAAGGCACTGCAAGAAGTACTCTTGGGGATTAATTAGTGGATTAATGCAGCTGAGTACACAGATTTATGGCCTATGTTAATGACAGAGGCAGGAAAGTCACCTTTTTGGACTATTAGGTCAAAAATGTGGGGGAGGGGTTTCTTCCATCAGCAGACCTTATATCAGGAAGTTACAGGGTTCAACAACTGTAGTACGTGCTAATGTTATTGAAATAAGAAGCCATAAACCCAGGTAACCTATTCTCAGGCTAGGAGGCATGGCAATTTCCCATCAAACTGCAACTATGTTGGCAGCTGAGCTATGCAGTTTGCTAAAAAAAAACAAGTAGACCTTCGATTTGCTTGTGCTCCACCCTGTGCTAATGGAAGAATGGTGAAACATGGAGATAACATAAGTACAAGATATACAGTAGTTTTGATGACATTTCCATTGAATAATCCACATTTTGAAGTGTATGGCAAAGCTGCTCTTTATTTTCATATCACTGGATTGAAATCAATGACCTGAAGATCATAATTAGAGATGCGCACGAATTAAAAAATGAATCACCAAATTCATTCAAAAATCACTAATTTGTCCATTTGTATTTGTACGAATCAATGCCCCAACAAACTACAAATCAATGAATTTTTGGTGATTTTTGATTCATTGATTTGTTTTGCTATAAAATGGCCCCCAAGGCACCTAGAGACACAAAAATTGCAGGGAAGCTTCCTCTGACTCTCCTCTAAAATCCCCCAGGGTTTCAAATGTCTGAATTATGCACCCACAAAGAGGCTCATCCCATGAAAGTTACCCCCAGACATGTAGAGACACTATAATCATAGAGAAGCTTCTGCTGATTCTCTTCTACAATCTCTCCAAGTTTGGTGAAGACTGAGTTTCCCCAAACCAGCTGCTAAAGGGCACTTTCCTAGGAGGACCCATTTTGTTGGTGTATACCTTGGATGTCTGAAACCCAGTCTTCACCAAACATGGATGGGATTGTAGAGAAGGGTCAGCAGCAGCTTCCCTTTGAATTTGGTTTCTCTAGGTGTTTGTGGGGCTGTTTTATAGGGTTTTAAAGTAAAACAATGATAAATTGATTCATTGCTTCATCAGAAAAAAATTCATAAATTTGTAATTAGTTACAGATTTTTTATGATTCGTGCCCATCTCTAATTGAAACACATTAAGATGGCAGAATTTAAATATGTCTATTCAGAAGTAACGCTCATTGAGTTTAATGGAACTTACTCCAGAGTAAGTATGCATAGGACAATATCCTAATTCTGTAACCATGTGCATTCTTACCTGGGAGTAAACCCTACTGAATCAGGTATACTGACTCAAAAGTGAGACCTTTCAGTCTGTTGATTTAAGATGGCACTATATTTTGGGTTATTTGAAATTAATGCAGAAAGATTAATCACTGAGATATAGGAGAGACCATAACTGCTCAACCTCACCAATCCTGATGTTGCCAATAGCACTGTAGCTTTATTCTCCTGCCCAGCTGTCCCATTCCAGAGGTTGGGAGGGAGTGGTCTGAATAGATTAGAGAGGCTTTATTCTCCTTGTTTAGATTATTCCATTTCATCAGGTAAAGAGAGCAAGTTTAAATAGCTCTTTGCTGGCACTAAGATGGGGATGGGAGGGGATGGGGAGGGAGTACATGCAGTGCAAGGAAGTTTATGTGTCAGTGTATGCACATCCTGTAATGCATTCTACCTAGAAAATTTATGCTATCATCTGATACCCTCTTATCCCCTTCCTCCAGCTGGATTTTGTTAGATAAAATAGTCTTAGGTTTCTTTCCTTTTTTTTCTCCTTTGGATGAGAAATTAACATTTTTGAATAAGATTCCCATTGAAATAAACAGACATTTACAAAAGTGTACGTATAAAGTTAAGACATTGTATTGGCCATATTCAGACATTTTGAAAAGGGACCGGGTTTATTTTAAATAAAGTGCAGCTATGGATAAAAAGCTTGCCTCTTTCTTTTCTCCTACTTAGAATGGACAACTGGAGTGCGTGAGGTGGATGGTGAGCGAGACAGAAGCCATTGCAGAACTCAGTTGCTCAAAGGATCACCCAAGTCTTATTCACTATGCAGGTTGCTATGGGCAGGTATAGTTACATTTTGAACTATTGTTTTGATACTACACAAAATAATGGATTCAAGTTACCCATACCAGCTGGTTTCCCTACCTTTCCTACTTATATGTATCCAATTTAAAAGTGTGACAATTATTAATGAAAGATTTGGTAACGTATTGAGATGAATAGAGTTTTATCCAATATGCTTTCAACTGTTGAGGGCTGTACAAATAAATATTGAGTAATTCTAGCACACATGCATTTGCAAGACACTTTCTAACTTATGCAAACGATAACCCATGTAAACATCAGATTTGGCTGCAATGCAAGGGAAATGTTTTTATAAGGAAGAAAGGTTTTTCAATGGATCCAACACACAATTGTTTCCTCTAGCACTTGACACACACAGGATCTGTTTTTTGAGTAAATACTTCCTATGATAGGGAAGGCGAAAAAGGGGGGAGCAAAGAATAGAGTCATTGATGTCAGTGTTGCCCAGCACTGCTTATACAGGATGTTTGAGAAAATGTTGCTCTGCCTCAGTTCCAAGAGTGTCTTCAGGAATATTGTTGAACCGGAAAAACAAAGGATAACAGACCTGACTGAACCGCTACCAAGTAATGAGATTAGGAAGAGATGTGGATGAAGGACATCTCCAAGAACATTAAATCCATTTAACAGGAAAAATTGAGCCTTATTTATTGTTTGTTGATTTATGCCAAACAAGCAGATTCCCAAACACATTTATAGGCAACAGTTGTGGCATTTGGAATACAAGTACTATTAATATGCAGGATGGAATATCTACAGCAAAGTGTTGCAGTATACCCTCCCGTCCTAAGAGATGAGTTCCTGTTTAGGGCTTCGACCAACTAGCCATGCTGTCCTCCATTATATTCCATTTTACTCACACCCCCAATATTAATTTTTCCAACATAGTATTTTACAACACAAACTAAATGTTCCTTGGCTATTTATCATGCCACCTTCATTGTCTACTTTCAAAGTGGGAGGACATCCTCCCTTAGGATATTTTGTTTGATTTCAGTTTGTTGTACCTACAAAATACTCAGAGCCCTTCTGAACATGCAGATATCCCCTGTATTTTCCCCCCTCAGTGACCCTGTTTTGGCTGCATTATTGTCAGCTCTCAACTCTTTCAATATATTATCAGTGGAAATGATTAATTCAAAACTCTCAGGGCATTGGTGGCATATAATGATTAGAAAACTCAACTCATTAACAATGCCTTACTTGATTAATCTATCAAGACTTGTATGATTATCAAGTAAGCATCAGTTTTAAAGAAAAATGCTACCTGATTGATGGAGGACATTTTTTTAGTTGAGTAGAATGTTTTTAACTGATGCATTTACCAAATCATGTTGTAGCCATAATGCTTAGATTCATGGATGCTTTCATACATATTTTTGTGATGAGGTACAGCTTCACTCTTACTGCTACAGTAATTTCAGCATTAGCTATGTTCCTCTTGTTGCATTCATACAATTTAATTGCAATTTCATTGCTCTGCTGCCATGAATGTTGCTGTTTATCCCACACTCATGCAGTTTAGCCCACATATCATCTCCTTTGTTCCAACTGTTTCATTGATGGCCTCTAGCAATGTGGAGTACATGTAAGAAATCCTACATAATGAAGAACCAGTACCTTGAAGCATATTTCTAGCATATAGATTCCAGCTGAGAATCTAAATTTTACCATGTTTGACATTTCTGGTCTCTAAAAATGTATGAGAACTTGAGAGGACAGTGAACCTAGGAGCTGAAGGACATTAAATATGACCAAAACTAAATGGTGGCACACGATTATTAAATAACATTATAGCTATAAAATGGGAGAAAGGCCCGGAAAAACACCACTGGTTTCTAATTTTTAAGTGTTCCCTTATTGATATTAGATATTGAAAAATGACTTTTGTCATGATAATTGAGTGATTTTCTCTATCTGAGATCTATTCTATGAAGGAAACTTCAAGTCTATGTTATGGAAATCCTTTGCTCCTCCCATCTGTCATCACCATTTTCTTATTCATGTAGTGTGATAACTTTCTGACAACTTAATTCATCAAGTATGAAGGAAAGGAACAATGGCTGTTCCAGACAACTTTTGTCATTAAGGACTTCCTACTTATATCACCATTATCCACATAGCATTTTAATGCAAATCATTGACAGATACACAGCCCAAGCTTCTGCATATTTACTCACAAGTATATCACAGGTCATCCTCCCATGTAACTGAGTTTAAGATTGAAGTATCTGGAAATTTCTTTTTAGCTCAAAACTATTTTTTAGTATCTGATACTGTATCTGATATTTTGTATCTGATTTTAGTATCTGATATTTGCTGTCAACTATTTTGTCATTGTGCTATTAATTTTTAAAAAAATCTTTTTCCCTATAGGAGAAAATTCTTCTGTGGCTTCTTCAATTTATGCAAGAACAAGGGATTTCTCTGGATGAAGTTGATCAGGATGGAAATAGTGCAGTCCATGTAGCTGCCCAGCATGGGTATCTGGGATGTATACAGGTAAAACAGCACAGTTCATCTATTTATTTCATGGACATAGTTTTAAATATTCAGATCAATATTGCTATATGGGAATAATTTATAATTTAGTTTAAATAATACAGTAGATAATTGTAATAGATTAAGAGGTAATCATGCTCAAAAAGCATTAATTCTCCATCCTTGATAAGCTGTAAAGAAGTGTTTTTGTTCTGCCTGTTCTGAAAATAGCACTACTTAAAGTAAATATTGCTGTTAATGTGCACATATATAAATATATATATTTTAGACTCTGGTGGAATATGGAGCAAACGTCACTATGCAAAACAATGCTGGAGAGAAACCATCCCAAAGTGCTGAGCGGCAGGGACACACCATGTGCTCACGTTATTTGGTAGTCGTAGAGACGTGTATGTCGTTGGCATCCCAAGTTGTGAAGCTAACAAAGCAACTGAAAGAGTAAGTTTTCCATTATAAGAGTGGGATTCAGGCTGTTTTTTGTTCGTTCTCAAACCAAACATATTTCTCCTTTATGCAATCCTTTTCTCAAACAATTACATTCTTTAGGTTGCTACATATGGCATGAAGAAAATACATTTATTGGCATGTTGAAGGGTGAGCAGTATAGTAAAATGTGAATAGAAAATGGGCCCCAGTTTTAAAAAGCAGTGGGCCACACAAAATTACCTGCACAGGAGCAGCAGGAGTTTCAACAAGACTGTGGAGCTTTGTAAAAATTTTGTATTTGTTGAAGTATAATCTGTACAATAGTTATCAGAATACTTTTTTTTCTCCCCACCCTGCTTCTTAACCCATCAGGCATCTGTTATCTGTGCCTTTAATTCACTCTTTTCTTTCTTCTGACATAATATTATTATTATTATTATTATTATTATTATTATTATTATTATTATTATTATTATTATTATTATTTATTTATTTATTTATTTATTTATTTATTTATTTATATCCCGCCCATCTGGTATATTCTACCACTCTGGGCGGCTTCCAACAAACATATATACATTAAAATGACATAAAAACATTATAACATAATCACAAAATAGTGCAAAAACTATAAATGAAAATGAATAGCAAGAAAGAAAAAAGAGTCAAGTGCTGACAGGAGGGAAGGCCTGGATGTACAGCCATGTTTTTAATTGGCTTTTAAATGAACCCAGCGTGGGGGCCTCGCGGATCTCCGGTGGGAGGCCATTCCAGAGGCGAGGAGCCACCGCCGAGAAGGCCCGGTTTTGTGTCTTTTCCCTTCGGGCCTCCCTCGGCGTCAGGCTCCTCAACCTCACCTCCTGACTCGCGCGGGTGATCCGGGTAGATCTCGGTGGGAGCAGGCGTTCCGCCAAATATTGAGGTCCTAAACCGTTTAGGGCTTTATAAGTAAGCATTAAGACTTTGAAGTCAATGCGGAAATGAATAGGCAGCCAGTGTAGCATGGCCAGAGTAGGAGAAATGTGCTGGTATTTTCTCACTCCAGTAAGGAGTCTGGCCGCCGCATTCTGGACCACCTGAAGCCTCCGCAGCAGCCTCAAAGGGAGCCCCACGTAGAGCGCGTTACAGTGGTCTAATCTTGAGATTACGAGCGCATGCACCAAGGTAGTGAGTGCCCCCGTGTCAAGGTAGGGCTGCAGCCGGGCTATCCGCCAGAGGGGAAAAAGGCGGTACGGACTACCGACGCCACCTGCGTTTCCATGGTGAGCGTCGGGTCCAAATGTACGTCCAGGCTGCGGACCCCACTCTTCGCAGCCAGGGTCACCCCCCCCAAACGAGATAGAGTCACCCAGGCCACCAGCCACGGGGGCCCCTACCCTCAGAACTTCCGTCTTGTCTGGGTTCAGCCTCAGCCCATTTTCCTGCATCCATTGCAGTACGGTCCCCAGGCAGCGCTGAAGGGACAGGACGGCATCACCTGCCATTGGTGAAAAGGAGATGTAGAGCTGGGTGTCATCCGCATACTGATGACACAACGCTCCACACCCCCTGATGACCCCACCCAACGGCCTCATATAGATGTTAAACAGCATTGGGGAGATGATCGATCCCTGTGGAACCCCACAATTGAGACTCCACGGGGCCGAAACACTCTCCCCAAGCTGTACTCTCTGGGGACGGTCCTCCAAGAAGGAACGGAGCCAGGCAAGCACCAAGCCACCAATTCCCAGCTCGGAGAGCCTCCCCAGGAGGATACCGTGGTCGACAGTATCGAAGGCCGCCGAGATGTCGAGGAGGACCAACAGAGACGTTTTGCCCCTGTCAGCCTCCCTCAACAGGTCATCATACAGGGCGACCAATGCCATCTCTGTACCGTGGCGCGGCCTGAAGCCCGACTGAAATGGGTCCAGGGCTTCTGTTTCATCCAAGTGTGCCTGAAGCTGATCAGCGACCACCCTCTCGACCACTTTGCTCATGAAAGAAACTTTGGCGACGGGCCTATAATTGCCAATTTCGTCCGCCGCCATATTAAGTTTCTTTCTTATGGGCCTAATGAGTGTCTCCTTGAGGGCAGGTGGAAACCTGCCCTGAAGGAGAGACCCATTTATTATTGCTGTGGCCCATGTTGTAGTTTTCGGCCTGGCTACTTTGATTAGCCAGGCCGGGCAAGGGTCAAGGGAGGAGGTGGTGGCTCGACAGCGATCAAGCACCTTGTCCACAGAGTCAGGCGTCACCGGCTGAAAGGAGTCAAGAGTTACCAGGCAAGACGGAGCGCTGGACATCTCAGCTCGACTCACTGTATTCAAAAAAGGAGAGAGGTCCCGGCGGATGGCCTCCACTTTAGATTTTTAAAAAGCTGCAAACTGGTTAGGTGAAAAACTAGGGGGAGGCCCATCACCTGAACCAGCTCCGGATAGGTCGCGCACTATACGGAATAACTCCGCCTGCTGGTTTGACGCTTCGCTTATCCGGTTAGCGAAGAATGATCGACATGCAGCCTTTACCTTATTCAGGTAAAGGTTAGTTGCGACCTTAGCAGCTATCCAATTATAATCCGTCGGGTTCTTCCTCCATCTACGCTCTAGCCTCCTCCTCATTCGCTTCATCACTCAAAGGTCCTGGTTAAACCAGGGCGCTGGCCGAGTTCTACGGCGGAGAGGGCATTTAGGCGCGATCGTGTCTATGGCCCTGGTGGCAGCGGTGAACCAGCTGTCAACCAGAGTGTCGACAGGAGCGCTAGCCAGGTCAGTCGTAACACCCCTCATGGCATCCTGGAATCCAACCGGATCCAGTAGTCTTCGAGGGCGGACCATAAAAATGGGTCCCTGCTCCCTGCGAGGGGGGAGAGCCACTGTGAGGTTACATTTTATTAGGTGGTGATCTGACCATGACAAGGGGACTGACACTAGGTCCGTCACCATCAGATCACACTCGCTCCAGCTGGAGGAAAAGACCAGGTCCAACGTATGACCACCCACGTGGGTGGGGCCGTTGACATGTTGGGACATGTTCAAGGAAGCCATGGTTTCCAAGAACTCGAGAGCTGGCCCAGAAATCTCTGCCCCCGCATGCACGTTGAAATCACCCAAGGCCAGGAGCCTCGGGGACTCCAACAGTGCCGCGGAGACAAAGTCGGCCAGCTCCGGAAGGGAAGTGGCTGGGTTGCGGGGAGCACGGTAACCCAGCAAAATCCCAATACCATCCCTGGCCCCAATCGACACGTGGAGTGCCTCTAGACCCAGCTTTACCACCGAGGAGCGCCTAGTAACCTCCAAGCTGGATTTATAAACAATGGCTACTCCCCCCCCCCCCGCCCCTCCAGTCTACCCTGGTGCTGAACAGCATAACCGGGCGGACAGACAAGAGCCAGGGGAGGACCCCCCTCTCCGCCAATCCACGTCTCGGTTATGCATGCCAGGTCTGCATCCTCCTCCAGGATAAGATCGTAAATCACCTGGGGCTTATTGGATACAGACCTGGCGTTCAGCAGTACCAGGGTTAGAGTGGAGGACAGGCTGGGCTGGCTACCTCGATACTGAGGGTTGGTCACAGTCTCAGAACAATGAACAGCCTTCAAACATCTGTGTAATACTGGTGTTCAGAAACTTCAGCAGGCCCAAAACACAGCTGCCAGATTGTTAACTAGGGCTGGTCATAGGAATCACATAACCCTCCTGCTGCAGCAGCTCCACTGGCTTCCAGTACATTTATGGGCACCATGCAATGTGCTGATTGTAACCTATAGATTCTTAAATGGCTTGGGTCCAAGCTCTCTCAAGTATCGTGTCTGTCTTTATGAGCCTGCCTGGGTGTGTTAAGATCACCAGGAGAGGCCTTTCTCTTGGTCCCTCCACCCTCACAGGTGTGTTTGATGAGGACACAGCAGAGGCCCTTCTCTGTTGCTGCTCCCAGACTTTGGAACTCCCTCCCACTGGACGCCCGGCTGGCCCCACCTTTGCTGTCCTTCTGTAAGCAGGCAAAGACCTTTCTCTTACTTCTTTGAATGTGTTTTTGATGTTGCTTTTGTTTACTGAATGTTAGTAAAAACAGGGAAATAAATAAATAAATAAATACTGTATTACATTAATCTAGCATTGGCTTTGTAACTGCTGCATCTGTGTTCTGTTCTCCAGCTCCACCCCAGTAATCTGCAATTATTCTCAAGCGTGCAAACTCAGCACTATATAAATGAAAAAGGACTGGGTACAGTTTCTTTCTTGTTGCTCAGAATCCTCACCTTTCCCTCAGTTCTCCTCTGAGGAGTAGGCCGGCTAGTTCTCTTACTCTTGTTTTGCTGCCTTTTTGAAAAACAGTTTTATAGACTCATGGGAGCCCCCAATGGATGAAGTAGTTCTTCTTTGTGGCCTCTGTGAATCATACCCTGGGTGATCCACGCCTCTGCGGAGCCTCATCAGAAAGTTCTAGAGCTTCTGCAGTAGCAAAAAACACATTAGAATAAGGCCCCTCCTCCCTCGTATAAGTACCTTGGCGCCAAGGCTCCCCTTTCAGTTTCTTTCAACCGCCGCGTTGAGAGCCTCATAGTTCTGCTTCTGTGAGTAAAAGAGAAAGAGAGTTTATTCCTTCCTGTTATCAGCCTTTTTTTCCTTTAAACTTTTAGATCAAATTCATTATCATCAGAGATTTTTTCTTTTCTACTTCGCTCAGCCTCTGGCTGCAGCAACCCCCCCCCATCATCATTTTTTCTCCTCAAATTATTTTCTCCTATTCATGGCCCCTTTAGGCCCATTTAAACACTGCGTGGTCTGTGATAACAAAATACCACTCTCCGATGGCCACACCAAGTATCTTTTTTGCTTGGGAGAGGCACACCAGACGTCCTCCTGCCAGCATTGTAAGAACTTCAAGCGCAGAGTCCTCCGTTCTCGCTTATCCAGATTAAAACTCCGTCTTTGGGAACAATCCCTTCAACCAACCAAAATGGCCCAACCTCCTTGTAAGGCCACCTCACAAACCAAAGCAATGGAGAAGGCTCTTTCTGAAGCCTCAAAACAACGTCCATTGACCACACCATCCCACTCCGACGCTCCATCCACTTCATCTAAAACTTCAAAAAAAAACATAAATCAAAGCGCTCGATACCAAAATCCTCGATATCGAAGCCCTCCACTAAACGTCAAATGTCCACCAAAGCCTCTTCGGTTCCGGAGCCTTCTCCACCTAAAAGACCTAAACAGCATAAATCTAAAGCTGCAGTCATTTCTCAGCAGCCTCAACAAACAAATTAACAACATCTCCTCCCAGTCCTCAACACTCTGTTCTTTCGAGCAACCCTTCCGTAGTTGCTTCACCTGACAGGGTCGACTCCAAACAACAACTAGAGACCATACCTTATTTGGTAACATCTGATCGTCCACCACGACCTCCTCAGAGACATCGGCCCCAACAGTCCCTGGAGCCGTCTATTTCATCACGCGTGGCTCAGACTTCTCATAGCGGGCCTCGATCTCGACAGCCATCGATGTCTAAACGGCCATATCACCGTGACCCACATCAACTCCAACCTGCTCCCTACCTGGCACCTAAAAGACCCAGGATGGTCAAGCAATTTTCTTCTACACGCGAGGCTTTTACAGCTCCAGCCTCCCAATATTTTCCCGCTAATCCAGACAAGGGAAATCATTCCTCTCACTCGGCATCTCCAGCAACTATATACTCCACTGCTTTACCAGCTCATCAACAACCTCCGTTTCGACATCACCGAGACACAGGCTCTGATATCCATGATCTTCGATATCCATCCTGGTCCATGGACACTCATTCTGTCCCTCTATTGATGCACGATTTCCATCACCCGATAGAACCAAGCCATTGAACTCAACATCACTATGACCCCGAGTTCGACACTGACGTTCAACCATATCAAACAACGTCCATGGACACTCGGATGACATCTCTCGGTAGCGAAAATCCTCGACACCGACAAATGCCCATGGACATGCCGGCTCCATCGACATCGAGCCACAAATGTCAATACTATGACACTCAACCTATCGACACCGAAGTTGATCGACAATCCGTCGACTCCCGACACGATCCCGATCATTCCGATCACAGATCCAGACCTCAGACGCTGTCAGTATTACTTACCTCACCGGAATCCGACCTTGTTGATGCCGACCCACCATCACCGGTGGAAGACTTCCAAACTTATGCCCAACTTATGATCCATATGGCTAAGTCTCTCAATCTCCAAATCCACCATCCTTTGACAGAACTGGCCGATCATCTATACGACCCAATCTCTAAAGATACAACTACTCCAGTACACATCTCGATGCTTCCGTCTCTACTCAGCACCGCTCAACGATCCTGGACAAAACCAGCCTCTTCCCATACCATGTCTAAACGAATCGATAACCTCTACAGAGTTCATGATCCTGGAGCTCTATTTCTTCAAAAACAACCAGCTCCAAACTCTATTTTTGTCGAAGCCTCACAATCTAGATCTCAGCATCGACAAACCCTCATACCACCAAATAAAGACAGCAGAAGGATTGACTCAATGGGAAGATGGCTTTATTCATCAGCAGCATTCACCATGCGTGTCGCTAACTACCAGAGAGCCATGAGTGCATATCAGCGTTTCCTTTGGGACAATATGTCAACCTTTGTCAAATCTTTACCAGAAGATTAAAAAGTACTCACCCAAACCTTTCAACAAGAAGGTCTTTCCGTTGCCAAACAACAGATGCTTTCTGCTAGGCACACGGTAGACGCCACAGCAAAGTCAGTGGCCATTTCAGTAGCCTTACGACGTTTCTCTTGGCTAAGGACAGCTGGCCTAGCTGAGGATGCCCACGCACGTATCGAAGACCTTCCATTCGACGGGGCAGGCCTCTTTAATGCTGAAACTGATGATATTTTGGAAAATGTGCAAAAGAAAAGATCAGCAGCTAGACATTGGGGAGTTTATCCATCTTACCAACAACGCCCCAACAAAATCAATGGAGATGACCGTATAGGCGCATGCATAGATTCCACACAAGCTCACGCCTTTCTTCCTCCAGACAAGAGAAAAAATCTCATCGCATTACTTCAAGTTTTCACCCCTCATGCTATGGTACCTGCCTTGACCGTGCAACGTGTACTAGGCACCATGGCCTCTATAACTTCAGTAGTGCAGCACGTACGTCTCAAGATGAGATCTCTTCAGTCGTGGTTTCTCGCCCTCTTCGACCCGCTCACAGACCCTCCTCACACTCTTTTAAGGGTCACCCCAGAACTCGCCTCCCAACTTCAGTGGTGGTGTTTTCCTTCCAACCTATCCATCGGGCAGCCGTTCCGACAACCACGACCACAAATACAGGTCACCACCGACGCCAGCCTCACAGGCTGGGGAGCTCACTGCAAATCTCTAAAAATCCACGCCAAGTGGTCTTCCAGAGAGAAATTGCTTCACATCAACAAATTAGAGCTGTTGGCGGTTATAAAAGCTTGCAAAGCTTTCAGAAATCTCCTCGCTGGCAAGATGGTACAAATTGCCACCGACAACACCACGGCGATGTACTATATTCTGAAACAAGGTGGCACCCACTCTCCAAGTCTCCTCTATTTAGCAGTCGACCTCTGGGAGTGGTGCCTAGCACACCATATCTGCCTCACGGCTTTACACATTGCTGGCCACGACAACGACTTGGCTGATCTACTCAGCCGCACAAACTCTCAGGCTCACGAATGGGAGTTAGACCAATCAGTTTTTCTTCGCCTATGCAAACAATGGGGCAAACCAACTCTCGACCTCTTCGCCTCCTGTGTGAATCGGAAGTGCAAACGATACTGCTCCCGAGCCGGCATTGGCAAACACTCCCAGGGAGATGCATTCGTCGGCCAATGGCCCAAGACCCTCACGTACCTTTTTCCACCATTCCCACTTCTCCACAAGGTCGTGGTTCGCCTGCAACAAGACAAACCCGATGCCATCGTTATAGCCCCTTGGTGGCCGAGACAACCCTGGTTTCCAGTCCTTCATAATCTCTAATCAGACATTCACCACCTTCCTCGCCTGCCCCACCTCCTCACGCAGAACAATGCCCAAGTACTCCACCCAGACTTACCTGTTCTGCACCTGGCAGCATGGAGGATTCCGCCTCGCTAATGAACGTCCTCCATCAATCAAAGAAGCCTTCCACTAGAAAGGCTTATCTGTATAAATGGAACAGATTCAAATATTTCACTGAAGCTTCTCCATTGCCTTCTATCAACCCATCACTTGCTACTATTCTACGTTTTTTGCTTCATCTCAAGTCTAGCGGCCTTTCTCTCTCTTCCTGGAGAGTTTACCTCTCCACCATAGTTTGTTATCAGCCCCCTAACTCTCCGGCAGCTGATTTCTTCAAGCATCCAACATTGAAACATTTTCTTAAAGGTCTATCTCATATCTACCCAGATGCCCGCCCACCTTCCCCGCAATGGTCACTAACTGCAACAACTTACTAAAGCGCCTTTCGAACCTTTAGCTTCAACTGATTTACGGCTACTTAACTTTAAAACAGTTTTCCTCGTCGCCATCACCTCAGCTCGACAAGCTAGTGATTTAGCGGCCTTACATCATGACTATCCTTATTTACAGTTTTTTCCGGACAAAGTCAAACTATCCATGGATATTTCTTTCCTCCCCAAAGTCGTATCCCAATTCCATCTCTCTCAGCCATTTATCCTTCCTTCCTTCTTCCCATCACCGTCCACAACTCAAGAAAGAATCCTCCATACTTTAGACGTTAGGCGAGCCCTTGCCTTTTACGTCCAACGCACCCAACCTTTCAGGCATTCACCTCAACTTTTCATAAATCACCAACCACCTACTAAAGGTCGCCAGGTGACATCTCAAACTATATCTAGATGGGTCGCTTCAACCATTAACCTCTCGTATCAGCTGGCATGCAAACCAGTCCCAAAGGTGATTCGCCCTCACTCCACCAGAGCAGTGGCGACCTCTACGACATTCCTACACGGCGTACCTCTTCCAGACGTCTGTGCCTCTGCCACCTGGACACAGCCATCCACTTTCATTTGGCATTATAGACTTGATCTCCGGCAAAAGTCTGATGTGGCCTTTAGACATGCTGTTCTAGCCTCTACCTTGGCGTGACACCCTGCCTCCAGGTAAGACAGCTTTTTAGTCACCCAGGGTGTGATTCACAGAGGCCATGAAGAAGAACGACAGGTTACCCACCTATAATTGTAGTTCTTCGAGTGGACCTCTGTGATTCACACATCCCGCCCGTCCTCCCCACTGTCACGCCATTCTGCTTAATGTAGTGGCGGTTGACACAACTGAAAGAGGAGCCTTGGCGCCAAGGTACTTATATGAGGGGGGAGGGGCCTTATTCTAATGTGTTTTTTGCTACCGCAGAAGCTCTAGAACTTTCCGATGAGGCTCCGCGCAGGTGCGGATCACCCAGGGTGTGAATCACAGAGATCCACTCGAAGACCTACAATTACAGGTGGGTAACCTGTCGTTTCTGCAGGCAGAAAACCAAGAAGTAGCCGCTCTGATAGGAGACATTCCTGCTGGAAAAAGGCTACTGTTGGACCCGAGGGAAGCAACCCAGTCTGTCCCATGGGCCCTGTTTGTGACCTGACAGAAATCATACATAATAGGAGAAATAAATGGTGTTCCTAATCCTGTTATATAGAAAAAAACGCAACCACTATATTGTGATATTTTATGTATTGTTTATATTTCACTTCTTGTAAAGTTTGAACCGGCTGCCTGGAATAAATATAACTAATTCAGTTTTAATTTACACTGGAGGCAACTTTCATTCGTGGTCATGTAAACATGAGTGGGAAATGAGGAAGGAATAGTGCAACAGGTAGACCAGCAACAATCAGCTCGAAAAAGTGGAAATAGCTGGTCCGAACCTGCGAAAATGAGGTTTTTGGCTTCTCAAAAACCTCATTACAAGCCAATGTTCACAGAAGGTGGGAGTGATTTTTAAAATAGTAAAAGGAAATGTGTAGGCGAGAAAGAGGAAGGAGGAAAATTGAAGGAAGGGAAAAATTTTATACAAGTACATCTGGTTTCTACAAAATAGCATATTGGTGTCCCACCTATTTTTATTTTTATTTTATTTTTTGCATTTTCCAGACCCTTTACTATGTCAATATAAGCTGCTGTCACTGCTTTTTCTTTTTATGCTTTTTCTTCTTCTTTCTGAATACAGCAAACACAGCCAGCCAGTAGGCCTCAGCCATGTGGATACTTTTGGACTCTAAGTTAGTTCTAAAACTCTAGAACTGAGAAGTGAGTTAATAACCACATGTCCTTGAAGCCAGGAAATTATCCACTTAAATATCCCTGAGCTGGACTTGTGCTGTCAGTTTTGTTCCTGCTTTCTGAGGAAGTCATTCTGAAAGTGAAAGCCATAATGAGGAACTGGTTACCTTTTTACATGATTGTTGGCATTGCCTCAAGGCCTTAAACAGAGGTGGGGAGTAGAGGAGAGGATCAACTGGGAAATTACCCCTACAGAAGTAAACATCAGTCAGGACTTAATGGGAGAGAAGAAAGAAGCAAGGTGATAGAGGCAGGGTTCACAATGGGAAAGAGCTGTGTATTTCTGTCCCTCTGTTTGACCTGTGGACAGCTGTTCCCCACATGATGTTTCCTTGAGGGAGGCAATAACAAGTGTTATGGGAAAACATGCATACAATAACTTGTTACTTTTTATTTTCCCATGTGTTACACAACTCAAGACAGCTGATGGGAGCAGGGGTCCCAAACCCAGCACCCTTAGCAAACAAACTCTTCACACCTCACAAGTGACAATGTAAATAGTTTTATCTAAATACGGAAATGAGCAAATGAGAACAAAAGATTTACCAAATAGCTGTTACCAATGAAAAAGTAAAAAAGATGTTTTAAAATTATAAAATGAATGATGAATGAATGAATGAATGTTGTAACCAAAAAAAGCTTGACCCTTTAAAGATAAATCTGAAAATGACTTTAGTTCTTAAAGAGAGTTCTGGCTATTTGAGATATTTAGATCACTCTGGATCGTCCAAACTTTGTATTCTAATTTCTTTAGGCAGGAGTGTAATCACATGTTGAGAAGTGCAAAGTCTCTCCACAAGACTTACACACAGAGACACACCCCTGCTCTTTCCATGAGCACACCTCCTTCATTCCTGAGTCTACATACACACATATTCACATGCTCCCAATTATGATTTAGGTACAACTATGGGGGGGGGGGGGAGAGGAGGGAGAGACAGGAATTCATGGAGAGGGGAGGGAGAAGCTGCTACCCAGAAAACAAACCCCCACCTTCTTCTTACAAATTTGTGAAATGTAGGGGCAGTGGCAGCTGCTGGGAATTTTCTTCTATGCTCCCCTATGCTTCTACCCCATTCCCTCCTCTGTTTCCTGGGCTCAGCAATAGGACACAGCGAACACACACACACACACACACACACACACAAAGGAGAGTTGCTGGGAGAGAAGGAGAGAAGCAATGTTTTCTAAGCAGTCTGATGAGCGAGTTGGAGGATGGTTTCTTTTCTTGGTTTTAGTGGACACCTTGCATACACACAGACAAAAAATGGGACACAGAAGGCCAAGCAGCACCCAAGCCATCTTAATTAGACAAGCAGGCAGACAAGTGAGAGGACGAGCTGGCTCCTGCTGCCTTAGACAGAGGGCCAGTCTGAAGAGTCTTGGTTGGTTGCCTGTGGGAAGGGGATCTGATGGAGCCAATAGAAAGGGACCCTGCAGGGCTCTGGCTTCTAGAGAAGTGCTGGTGGGTGGTGGCGGCAGGATGACACCACTGCCTTTAATATAAAATATACTGCCCTTTATCCCTAGCTGTGGTCAGTAAGCACCTCTTATTGAGTTAGTATATTTCCAGGTGAATACTGATGAAAAGTATGTGCTTTCCAACAAGCAGACAAATTCTTATGGGGACATACGTAGAAGCATCTGGGGATATAGAGGCTTATCTGCCTCCGAAATCACATTTGAGAAGGAGTCACAGGGAAGTTTGCTGTGAGCTTGGTGTTTTGCTGGGTACAGGTAAGCTAATTGTCATGGAGTCTCATAGCTAAAGCAAAATGCTCCTTAGAATTCTAATCTTGCAATTTACACCGGAGTCACTACCAGTAATAAATAATGTATACAAGGCAGGCAGCTTTCAGAAGGTACAATAGAGTGATCACAGTGTTCCCGAAGGATTAGAGGCAATTTGCAGAACAGAGACCTCCTTTGTGCATTTCAGTATTTGTATGCACTCTGTGTCTGTGCAACTCTTAAATTATAAATAAACAGGGGCTTTCTTCTCAAAATGATGTTGCATGAAAATTATCCTTTTACTCTTACCGCATCCATTCACAGCTTTTCCTTTAAGGAGGGTAAAAAACTTTAATAATTTAATATTTCCTTACAGGCAAACAGTAGAACGTGTGACATTACAAAACCAACTCCAGCAGCTTCTGGAAACTCAGCAATCAGAGAGCAAGTCACTGCCAACTTCCCCAAGGTAACTGGCTTGTAGGAGTAGAATTCCAGTCCAGTCTGATTGCTTAAATGGCAACTACATAGGAAGGCTACCTTCCAGCTAAAGATCCTATTTTTCCTAATGTAAAAGGGGGGTAAAGCAGAATGTCATGCAATATAAATCCATACCTTTCCAATTTTGCAAGTACAAAATATGGGTTTCATTTGTTGTTGTTACAGGCTGTCAGGTTGCCTCTGACTTATGACAACCCTATGGTTTTATAACTTTAAGTAAAATAATCTCTCTCACATTTTACTAGCATGGTTTATTGTGCTTCATAATGATCACAAGAAACAATTTGTGAACCTCTGAAATCTGATTTTTTGGTGGCCCACAACAATCTTAAGCTATGAGTGATTCAAGACTGTTGCTAACAAAATAGGCCTCCCAGGCCATCAAGGGTGTTCTGTCATCACTATCCAATATAAATAGAGAACACTAAAAGAATAAATATAGTTACACATTTTAACCTACAAAGAGTTTACCTGACTTCAGCTAAATAAGCATTGCACAAGTTCAAAAAGAAGAGAATCCCCTCCCCTCAAATTTATATATATATAAATTTCTTAGTTTTTGCCTAAGAAATGGCAGTTTTCTCTGCTACAGACTTCATATACAATCTGGACCAAATATTTGCATAAAGAACTAAGTATAACTTATTGGTAAGAAGCATGGAAGTAAACTTGCGTAACACCTTGAAAAGTGTTCAAAATATTGGGTCAACTATCTATGGATTAAGAGGAGAAATACAGTGTACCTTACATGTGCTTGGAAGTGTGAATAATGCAGTACAGGGTTGCAAGCACAGAGCATCAGAGAACTTTTTTCCTGTATTTAGATTCCCGTTTCTATTAAGAAGACCTGGCATATTTTCTGAGTGAAATGATTTAGGGATTCCAGCAAAGTCTGCGAAAGCAACACCAAAGAAAGTGCTTCATATAGTTTATCTCAGAAATCCTTGTCAAAATCCTGTCTTGCTGAATTATTAATATAACCCGGAAAAGGAAGGGGAGAAAAAAAATCACTTTCATTTAAAGGGGAAAAAAGCAGTGATAGAAGATCATAGACCAATATGTTCCCAATCAATATACAGGCATATTGATACTCTTCTTGTACATTGATTTCCACATTAAGTAAATACAAGAGGTGGTCTGCAATTCTTAGAACTGTAGAGGCACAGCATGGAATCGAACTCCCCACCTCTGGCTCCTCAGGCCAGTACCTAAACCACTGAGTTATCTGTGAGTTCAACTCTCTCATTAAAAAAAAACACCTCTGCTTACCTACGACTAAGCTTATTAAACAAGATAGCCCCTCCTTCCCCCAAATATGAATCAATTGGATTGGAATTGTAAAGATTATCTAACTGGCATCTAGCACTGCTCTGGAAATCTGCTATTTACCTGTTAAAATATGTAACTAATGAATCCTGTGCAGGGAGTGGAATGGCTAGTGGAATAATGCTGTAATGTTTATTTGAGATGCAAGTTAAAGTAGAAGAAAAGTACATACAGCAATATGCCCACATTTGAGAGAGAAAGGAGGGTTACTCTTTGGTTTGAATTGTCTTTAACTGGGGGAGGTAGAGTTTCAACCATTACTTTTTGCTTTAAACATTAGGGTTTTTTTCCTCTCTCTTTGTTTGTTTTTAAAATGAGGGGACACATCAACATCAATGTAGTGGAGGAGACTGTATTTACTGAACAACTTAAGATAAGATTTTTTTTTAAAAAAAAAAAGGCATTGCATAAACAAACAGCCAATAACAGCAAAGCACATTGGACTCAACAACTTCTTCCGGAGTCCTAGACTGCTAAAGAAACTATATTGTTTCAGAACAGAACTGCCATTTAAGGCTCTCCCTTAAAGAGGCAGATTCTACATGTTACTGTTATGCTACTCAGCCCACCCCCGCCCCCCGGGAAACACATTCTAAGGCAAGACATATACCATCAAAACTAGTCCTATCCAAGGCAATTGGGGGGGCAGTTTAGAAAACCACACTACCACCCCCCAGTTGGCATTCTAAATTGCCAGACTGGGTAAAAGACACAAGTAGCTTTCATAAAGTGGCAGGATTGAGAAGTACAAGTGCTGAATCAGTGAAAATAGCTGTAATTAATATTCTGTCAAAAAAAGAACAGAAAGGCACAGTCATCACCAGTAGTTTTTACAGGGAACATAGTAATAGAAAAGCCAGTAATTAATCATCATCATCATAATTCTGTGCTGTAAAGTCAATTCTGACTTATGGTAATCCTTTCCAGGGCTTTCTAGGTAGAGAACACTCAGAAGTGGTTGACCATTCCCTTATTCTGCAGGCACTCTGGGACTGTGCAGCTTGCCCAAGGCTACCCAAGCTGGCTCTTCTCCCTGGAAGCACAGTGGCGAATTGCACTCCCAGCCTCTGCTCTGCAGCCAGACACCTAAACCACTGAACTGTCCAGCCAGCTATTGGTTTAGGTATCTGTCTGCAGAGCCAAAGGTTAGGAGTTTGATTCTCCATTGTGCCTCCAGGGAGAAGAACCGGCCTTGGGCAAGCTGTACAGTCCCAGGATGCCCTCAGAAGAAGGGAATGGTAAACCACTTCTGTGTATTCTCTACCTAGAAAACGCTGGAGTCACCATAAGTCAGCGTTGACTTGACGCCACACAATTATTATTTATTTTAATTAACCATAATTATGTGGTGACTAGAACCACCAAATAATTATAGCATAATTACTTTACAGATGAATTCAAGTGACTTGTCTGAGAATTGAACTGAAACCAATCCTGTCTTTTACGAATCAAGGAGTGTTCTTTGTCTCATTTAAAATGGAAATTTAGACCCTGAATCTGGACTCATTTTAGTTATGCCTGTCCTGCTTCTCAGCATGGAAAGTGACATCTGGTCTGGCATTTGGCTTCTTAGCAAGTTTTGACTCTATTTTCTGCCAGTATAGTCACAGAGGGGAAAAATAGTAAAACATGCAGCAAATATCTGCAGAAGGAAAACGGTTATCCTATACTTTTCTGTCCCATTTTATCATCGCAGATTTTATCTAATTGTGTTGTCTTCTCATATACAGCAAATCTAAGCATTATTGGTTTATTTGTACAATTTATTTTGAATGAATATATTAATTTTCTCTGACTTCAGCTACACTCTTAAGCACTCTTAGTTGGATGAAAATTCCAATGATAATATCAGAGTGCAATCTTCTTCCCTGAATAAGATTCCATTATGAAAATTAAAAATATAGAAGACAAAAATGTTGTGGCACCTTAAAGACTAATTGCTTCAGACACTGTTTTTGTCTCCTTTTATATTTTTTTTCTTTGTTTTGGCCTGATATACTAGCAAAGGCTAACACAGCTATCTCTTCTAAAATGTCTTCTGAACAGATATGGAAAGGACTGCATTGGAAGTTAACCACCATGCTAGATTTTATGTTTTTTATGATTATACAATCTTCCTCCTACAGTAATCTTCCAATCTTTGTTTCTACCTACCTCCCTTCCCTCTATTGCCTTCCAAAATGTCAGAATCTGGGGGAATCTGGGGCAGGGACCTAATCACTTTCACTAATACTAGTAGAACTGAATAATCTCATTGACTATTAGGAAGCAGATGCTTTGATTTTAATTTGACAGCATGCCAAAACAAAAGAAGAGGAATAGATGTGTGGGTTTTAGGTAGGTAGGCAGATACAACCTGTGCTTATTCTGGTATTTCTGTTTTCCTTGAGTTATTCCCAGACACACTGTTAGCACTATATAATGTAGATCTTTCACAGAAGGTCCTTCTGGGGAGTTTAGCAAAGAAAGGAAATAACAGATCAAACTTGGTCTAGAAACAGATTTACATGCTTAAATGTATGGCGTCATTATTGTGAATCTGTAATATATTTTCCATGAGCAAGGTGAAGAAAAATTCCATATGATGCTCAGGATAAACATATGCAATGGAAAACCCAGTGTTGTACTTTCTGTCCGTATAATCTTGTTGCTGGTCTCTTGTATTGAAATGATTCTTCTTTTTCCCCACTGAAGTTCACCATCATCGCCTATTTCTGGCAAACCTCAGTGGAAACCATCTGATACAGATGACTCGACTCTACCAAAAAGTAAATTGAACACTCACGACGGGATTCAGATTCTTGGTGGTATAGGAACTCCACACCACAATCGAACCAAGATGAATGATGACGATCCTGATAAAATCCTGCGTCAGCTGCTGGGAAAAGAAATATCTGAGAATGTCTGCATGCAGGAAAAGCTGTCACTAGAATTTCAGGATGTTCATGCCTCCAAGAATATAAAGAAGGTTCCCATGGAAAAAAAGGAGTTAAAGTTGGCAAGACTGAAGCATCTCATGCAGCGGTCCCTCAGTGAGTCGGATACTGATTCAAATAATTCTGAAGACCAGAAGAATACCCCTGTGAAAAGAACAGAGAAGGCAAGGCCACAGCCCATAGTGGAAAACACGGAAAGCACCGAGAATTTGCACCTCATGATTAAGAGACACAGTTTGGCATCAGGGCGCCGGTTCCCGTTTGGCATGAAAGCCTCAAAATCTGTGGATGACCACAGCCCTTCTCCCACTTCTGAAAGTAGTGACCCTGATAATGAATCCCAGTATCAGAGTGGGACTGTATCTCAGAGCCAGGCATTGGGAGATACCGCTCAGTCCAGCCCTGACCCCGGCGTTACTCACAAAGTGGCCACAAGTCCCAAGAGTGCACTCAAATCTCCATCTTCCAAGCGTAGGACTGCTCAAAATTCAAAACTCAGAGTGACTTTTGAGGAGCCTGTGGTACAAGTGGAGCAAACAGAGGTTGGTTTAAATGGGGAAAAGAGCAAAGAACGGAGTAAGGTTCCTCAGCGGCCTCCACCCAGTGTGGAAACTGGAGACCAGCAGAAACGGCCGTTTGGAACATTTCGGTCCATCATGGAGACATTGAGTGGCAACCAGAACAATAATAACAATTCTCAGACTTCAAACCTAATCAAGACTACATCACCCTTTACCTCATTAGGAAGGAAAGCCGCAGACAGTAAAGGAAATTCAGCAACCTCTGCGAAAGGAAAAAGTAAACCAGTGAGTATTCTCAAGGCTTTCACGGCTGGGATCCAATGGTTGTCGTAGGTTTTTCGGGCTGTTTGGCCAGAACACCACCAAACAGCCCGAAAAACCTACAACAACCAAACCAGTGAGTGTTTATAGCGGGGAGAGGGAAGCTTTTTGTGTTTTTATTAATGAGTAATTGTGCTAGAAGAATATTTCTTTAAAATGATCACATGCATATAAACACCAGTAAACAAATGTCAACCCATTATCACTGGAAAGGTTTGGGGACAGAGAAAAGGTAATGTGGGGACACCTGGAAGGAAGCGATAGCATAACTGAAAAAGCAAAGTGTGGAGATATGTTTGCCCCATGTGGCCAGGTGTCTGCAAGCCATCCACACAGACTCCATGCTGGAAAAGGCAGCTTGTACTCTGCTCTCCATGTTGGTAACATCGACCCTGAGATCTGCTGTGCCACATTGTTCCAACTTCTTACCTCTTTTGAGGAATATTGGTCATAATTCTGATTTTCAGAAAAGAGCAGTTAGCTATTTTGCGGAAATCAAATTGTAAGAATACTGTCAGGGAGGCATATCCATGACATGCTCCTTAGAATCTTAAGCTAATTGTTTTAAAAGTTGCACAGCCAAATTATTAGAATATCTGTAAATACCAATACTTCTTCTAATACCACATAGGAATAAAAAAAATGCTATAAAAATTTAATCTCCTTGCTTCAGTGCTCTGTCTGGGAATTTTGTGGAGTAGCTTGCACAGGATTGGAATTATTTTCCCTCATGTCCATGCAGACCTTTTTCTCTCAACAGTTGTGCAAGGTAGCAGAAAATTATCCCAAACCTGCATTGAGTTTCTCCACTTGAAAGGTTCTCCAGCTGCCATGTGGAGTTCTTTCAATTAGCCTTCCAATGACAGGTGTAACTGGGAAACCATTCCTCACTTCAGAAGGCCCTAAATTGCAGAGATACAGCTGATGGGGAGAGGAAGGCATTTGATGCAGTCCCTCACCAAAGGCTGCTGAGAAAACTCCACAGTCAGGGGATAAGAAGGCAGGTCCTCTGATGGACTGAGGATTGGTTGAGAACCAGGAAACAGAGAGGAGGTGTCAATGGGCAATATTCACAATGGAGAGAGGTGAAAAGCAGTGTGCCCCAGGGATCTGTCCTGGGACTGGTGCTTTTCAACTTTTTCACAATTGACCTGGAGACAAGGATAAGCAGTGAGGTGGCCAAGTTTGCAGATGACACTACACTTTTCTGGGTGGTGAAGACCAGAAGGGATTGTGAAGAGCTCCAGAAGGCTCTCTCCAAACTGGGAGAATGGGCGGCAAGATGGCAAATGCGTCTCAGTATATGAAAATGTAAAGTAATGCACATTGGGGCAAAAACTCAAAACTTTATTTATCAGCTAATGGGTTCTGAGCTGTCCATGATGGATCAGGAAAGAGATCTTGGTGTGCTGCTGGACAGCTCAATGAAAGTGTCAGCCCAGTGTGCAGTGGCAGTGAAGAAGGCCAATTCCATGTTAGGTATCATTAAAAAGGGGGTTGAAAATAAACAGCCAACATTATAATGCCATTGTACAAAATGATGGTAAGGCTGCACCTGGAGTATTGCGCACAGTTCTGGTTGCCGCACCTCAAAAAAGGCATAGTGGAACTGGAAAAGGTGCAGAAGAGAGCGACTAAAATGATGACTGGGCTGGGACACCTCCCTGATGAGGAAAGGCTACAGCATTTGGGGCTCTTTAGTCTAGAGAAAAGGCGCCCGAGGGGGGACATGATTGAGATGTATCAAATTATGCAGGGGATGGATAAAGTGGATAGAGGGAAGCTCTCCCTCTCACGCAATACTAGAACCAGGGGACATCCATTCAAATTGAGTGTTGGGAGAGTGAGAACAGACAAAAGAAAATATTTCTTTACCCAGAGTGTTGTTAGTCTGTGGAACTCCTTGTCACAGGATGTGGTGATGGCATCTGGCCTAGATGCCTTTAAAAGGGGATTGGACAGATTCCTGGAGGAAAAGTCCATCGCAGGTTACAAGCCATGATGGGGATGTATAATCTCCAGTCTTAAAAGGAAGGTACCTCCAAATGCCAGATGCAGGGGAGTGGTATCAGGAGACAGGTATCTAGTTGTTTCATGTGCTCCTAGAGGCATCTGGTGGGGCCACTGTGAGATACAGGAAGCTGGACTAGATGGGCCGTTGGCCTGATCCAGCAGGGCTCTTCTTATGTTTTTATGAAGGCAGGAGAAGCAACAGGCAGCAGTAGAGGAGGGATTAAGGATAAAGTTGAGCAGGAGTCCAGCACCACTACTCATAAGGGTGGTGGCTGCCAAGGAAAATTCTTGCACAAATTATGGACAGTAATCTGCATCACTAGCATCTGTTGATCTGAAGAAAAGCTATGATGTTACATTCCTAAATGGATTACTGTCATCAGGTAATGGGGAAAGGAAGGGACTGGGGACAGAGTCAGTGAGCCCTGGAGACCATGCTTCACACAATGAAGGAGAGGATCATATTTTAATCCATTACTTAAGATAAAAAGCAGCTCTTGGATCAGGATGGGAGGTGCCTCACACCAGTATTTCAGGGGAGTGCCTCCACAAGTCACAAGCCATATATGCTCAAAGAATGCATAAGGCATTAAAATTCATGCAAAGAAATATTTGAAGCAAAGAGTAGAGTGTAGTGGAATGGCTGGAGACTGTTCATGTTGTTTTTCCTATGCAGCTCTGGAGTCCCTATAGTATTTAGCTGAATTATCATTCAAATACAAGCACTCTATTTATTTATTGATTGATTGATTGATTGCACTTATATGCCGCCCATCTAGACATTGTCTACTCTGGGCGGCTCACAACAGACAAAATAAAAACAATTAATATATAATAACAATTTATCAGCAATATACAATGATAACAATAGTTCAAGATGGGATGAAAAAATAAATTAAGTAGTGCCTGGAGGGAAGGCCTGTCTGAATAACCAGGTCTTAAGTTGGTTTTCTCTAGTTCCCAATCAAGTATCTTAATAAAAATGTGTGCTTGAATAAGAACAGTACCAAAGCTATAACAAAGTGCACCAAAAGGGGGAATGTATTGTGGTTGTCCATGGTGGATTATTCGTTTACACAACTTGTACAGGAGGACCGAACAACTGGGAAGGGGGAATAACCAAGTGGGAAATACATTTTTATTGTTTCACAGATACTAAGGTCAGTGATGGATGAGAGTATATTTCTCCAGGAACTTTAGTGTTTTGTTGGCATTTTGCACCTGTCTGTTTTCCCAAACTCCTCTCCCTCTCAACTCTTTTCATAGATGGAGCATACATTCCCACTCTTTAAAATGTTTGCCACATTGACATGCTTTCAGACATCACATTCATTCAAAAATACATTTTTTCATGATGATTTATGGATGTAAGCCAGTGCCAGACATGAATTCTATTTTGCTTGTACCGCATGAAATTTATGAACACAGTCCAAAGCACGTTGGTCTTCCTTCTATGAGAAGAGAGTGCCTACTGTATAAAAAAAACAGAGCTGGGATGTAACACATTACAAGTAACACAATTACCTATAACCAGAACCTGCAAGAGTTACTTTTTTGGATTACAACTTCTCGCATTTCCTAGCAAGCATGGGTGCTGGCTGAGAGAGTCTAGGAGTTAGTCTAAAAATGTAATTCTTCCAATCTCCACCTTGCAACACATTTCTTTTGTGGACAACAAAGATGTGGCAAAATCCGTTTTGCAAAATAATTTAACAACTAGAAACATTACTCTTTAAGTCTAAAACACAATATCCACGTGTTACTTCTGAAATGTCTGGGGAGTCATTTTAAATGATGCTTGGCCATTTTTTTTGTTCTCTCTTTCTTTGTGTGCATATTTAAGATTCACTCAAAAGTAATGTCTTAGTAATGTACTATTCTGAAGGTAATGGGTAACAATTGGTGTATTACTTGGAAAAAGTAACAAGTAATCTGATTAATGAGTAAATCAATCAATCAATACTCCCAGCTTTGATGAGAAACCTCTGTTTTCTGGAAGGTGATTCCTCTTTGCCTTCTCAGAGCAACTACACCACATGCTGAACACTACGTTGAGCATCTGAGACTCCACATGTCTACCAAGAAGCAACACTGTAGCATGTGGATTTTCAAGGCTTTTGCTAATACACCATAACATTTTAAATAGCTGTGTTTTTCTTTTTTTCTGTGCATGTAAGAAGCTTGTTGCATGATCTTTCAACTGTTTAATGCATTGCCCTTCCCTAGGCTCCTTACTCCGGCTACATCAGTTTTTCCACTAGCATGCTGATCGAAGACCGTCTGTGTAACTATGCATGGTATGTGCTGATGCAGAGTGAAAATGTTGGCTTCCCTATTACTTTTTATTATCCTCTCTTGCAAGTGCAGCTTATAATTGTTCACAGCTTAAACTAATGAAACGATTGATGACAACTGTAAAAGAAAATGAAATTTTGATTTCCTAAAACAAAAAAAAGGTAAACAAATCTCTGTTGCAGGCCTAATATCCATAGCTGAGCTAGTTTAACAGCTCCATCACAAAGTGTGCATAAAAAGCACCAGTGGTCATAAATCCAAAAATGCATTTTAGTTCAGTTTGGCACCACACAGTCCCTTGAATGGAAATCAAATACCAGAGGAGAATGGAAATTAAATTTCCTGTTATTTGTAGGCCAAGTTAAACTCCTCTTGGAGTGAGAAGAGACAATGTGCCCCACTGACAATTTACTCCTGCCCTTCTTGCTCTCATTTTCAGCAATTACTTCAGTTTTCTAATTGAAGTGGGACACCTGTAGGGCAGGGTTTTTTTGTTGTTGTTATCCATATCTTCCTACTGTCCCAGAACAATCTCCCATGCTGTCCTAGAAAGATACCCATCTCCTTCAGAGCAGCTTTTCAGTCAGTTGCAGCAGAAAGATAGAATTAATGAAAATGGTCACCCCACTGCCTTTCTTTAGGTGCCAGCAGAACCTCACCAGATGCATGTCTTCTACTAAAAGTACAACTTATATGGCTTTGGGGTGGAGTTTGATTAAAGATAAAGTGTTCATAATTTTCAGACTTTAGTTGAGAACTTTGTAAATAAACTTTTATTCAAATACAGGGATTGAAGGTATTTTCTGGAAGAGGACAAAAACTGAATATTGATCCCAATCAGAATAATTTAAAGTGCTTATTTTGATGTACTTTTTTTCTAGTGTAGGTGTCTTGACAGTAATTTTAATTTCTGGTTCAGACAGAATGCCACCATCTCTACAATCTGCGACATGCATGTACTGGCACATGCCTCAAACTTTCATCCTTGCCCCTCACATTCAAGTATGCAGATGTGATTAAAATACTCTGTTGCTGGTTGGGAACAATACATGTCTCGTGCTTATGGTTAAACGTAACAAATGGTTTGTTCAAGCCACCACTTGTTAACAAGCCAGGATATCTTGCCTTTTCAGCAGACAATGACTAAAGCATGCCAATATTTGCAGTGTTTGGACACATTAAAGAAGTGTTGTTTGTTCTACAGAAGGTTTAAGTTTTTTACTGTTCCACACAAGGGAGAGAAGAGGGCATGCTAACTTGAAGCTCTTTGCTGCTTGGAAATCTCAGGAAATGCGATGTTGCCAACTAGTTTTTTGTATCTGGAAAGGAGGCCATTCTATCCTTTGCCTCAGGCATCAAAATGTTTTGGGTCAACCATGGTACACAATGTACATAAAAAGCTATCGGAATTTGAATCAACCAGTGTCCCAATTCATTCCCAGTGTCTCCTTAAAAATTATACTAATTTTAAATTTGGGCAGCACTATTAACAGTCTTATTCATAAACTCTGTTCATTATTTGTTTCCTAACCACTGGATAGTGGTGGAATAATTAAGATTCCTAGAGTTCCATTAGAATTCACTAGATTTCTTTAAACAGCATGCAGTACATTCCATTTATAAATCATTTCCCCACCCCCCTCCTTTCTTTTCACAGCAAAATGACAGGTCTGTTTTTGTCAATGGCCGCGCCAAGCAAATGTTTGCAATTAGGTTAGCCATCTATTGCCAGTGAATTTTTGTTTCTCATGGATGAAGTTATTCTGAAGCATGTAGTACATTAAAGTGAGAACACATTTATCTTATCAGTAAGGAGCACTGAAATGAGTTAATCCCATCAATAATAGTTTTCTCAGCCTCTGTTAAAACTATTTTATTACTAGAATATATTCAGATGAAAAACTCACTGCGACTTTTGTGGTTGCTCTGTAAGGAAAACTGCTTGGAGCCATAGTGACATGTTGCTTTCATAGCCATTACAAAAGTGTAGCTTTATATAAATGAGGGAACTACAGAACAATCTTTGTAAGAAATGCCTTCTTATAGCCTATATGTAGCTTACCTTTACTTACACCCTTTTATCAGGACATAAAGTTTACATTGTTTCAGGTTGGTTTAGTTCTAGGATCCACAGTCTATCACAATAAGCATCTTGCACTTAGACATATCTAACATCCTTAATATTCCCTGGCGGTGTTGAGCATTAAGATTGGGTTTTGCACTTTTTTCCAGGTAACTGAGAAGCAAGCCATCTGAGTAGGTCATCTGAAAATACTCAAGTTTTCAGAAAGGAAAATTGTATGCTTGTCACTTGTATGGTGTGAAGCATTGCGCACATGTTGACTTCAAACCAGATATGGCCTCTGAGAATGGAAGGATCCTTCCACTTGGAGAAGGCATACATTCCAGGCAGAAATTGATGAGCAACAGCTCCACAGTTATAATGCGAGTTGCCCTAAAAAGTAAAGGATGTTTGATTATGCTCCAACAAAATTTTGCAACTCCAGAAATAGCAGATTAGCTTGCCTGTGTTTGTGACATAATCTGGAGAGAAACAAAAAATCTTGTTTTCATATTGATTGTACAAACACAGCAGCCTTGAAGAATGACTCTATGGAGAGAAACATTTTATTAGCTGAAACACTATTGCCTGTGTTATGCCTGCGGTACAATTAGGACATCACTACCAAGAGGAGATTTCCTGTAGTTAAAAGACTTTCTCCTTCTCTGTCATGACCTGTCAGATTTGCAAGTATCTGTTTCATTGTATAGAATCCATGGGAGCCATAAGACAGAAGAAGGAAGTTGTTAATTACCAAAAACACATCCAGTGGCAGTGATTTTTGATCATTAAAGATTTCTACACCACACCACAAAGTATGGTGCAGTGGATAGATTGACAGACTAGGACTCTGGTAAAGGTAAAGGTAAAGGTTCCCCTTGACAATTTGTCTAGTCGTGTTCGACTCTAGGGGGCGGTGCTCATCCCCGTTTCCAAGCCATAGAGCCAGCGTTTGTCCGAAGACAATCTTCCGTGGTCACATGGCCAGTGCGACTTAGACACGGAACACTGTTACCTTCCCACCGAGGTGGTCCCTATTTATCTACTTGCATTTGCATGCTTTCGAACCGCTAGGTTGGCGGGAGCTGGGACAAGCGACGGGTGCTCAGTCCGCCGCGTGGATTCGATCTTGCAGCTGCAGATTACAGCACAGAGGCTTCTGCGGTTTAACCCGCAGCGCCACCACGTCCCTCTGGACAATGTTCAAATCCCCACTTGGCCATGGAAATTTACTGGGGGAGTGAAACTGGTAAAAGCATTCCTTAAATATTTCACTTACCTTGAAAGCCTTATTAGGGCTGCTGTAAGTTGGTTCCAACTTGATGGCACAGAACAACAAAGATTTTCTTCCATCTCATGGCTCCTACAGAATGAAATGGATTACTTGAGAGCTGGACAAGCCACAAGACATCTCCCCTGCCATTATGTCATCACCCTTCTGCAAGCATAACTTACACAATAGGATTTTGGCCATTGCATACTGCTTGCAAAGCTGCTGTCTCATTGGTTCCTGCCCTTAGTGAAGGCTCCTGTTTGGAGAAGGAGAGAGGGGCCATCCTGTCCAATTCCTCCCAGCAGGATCTCAAAAAATGGATTTGAAGTCAACATGAAAAATTGGGGAATGTTGGAAGTAGAAGGATGTGGTATAAATCACCTCCACTTCCTTCCTTCAGCAGATACTCCAGCATTTAGATCTATAGTCATGGGACGTCTGAACTATACCTGAACATGTCATTAACATCTATTTGCCCAGCAAAGACAGATAATGATACAATTAGACAGATACCATTCCTAGGATCATGTATTATTTCCAAGACCTGATCATCTTTATTCCTGTGGAGTATACAGGATGAAGACACTGGCAGGTATGGTTTAAAAATACAGATAGTCAAGCCCTGGTAGGGCTGCTGGGAGCAGTGAAAAGCATGTTAGCTGCTTCTTAGGCTGAGAGCTGCTATGGAAGATAATTTCCTGTTGATATGTCTTCGAAGAATGAAAACAACTCCCATATGCAAGCAACTTAATCTCATTTTCTGTTTAATATACAAAGCAATTAGCATAGCTACCATTCAAAAACTGCAATTGGCGCCTTTTTACCATACTAATCTATTTACATTAATCAGAGAATATGTGCATTTCATTGAGAATAGACAAGACTGCTGGAGGTGGTATGGTATTGCTCTGTTCTCATTATGTCATTGTGTTACTTTCAACCAAGTGTTGCCAAAGTAGTATATAAATAAGCATATGATATGAACCATCTGGGATTCCCAGTGTGGTGTAGTGGATAGAGTAATGGATCAGGACTCTGGAGAGCAGGGTTTGAATCCGCACTTGGCCATGGAAACTTACTGGGGAAGTAGAACCGGTAAAACAACTCCTTAAATTACCTTGAAAGCCGTATTAGGATTGTTATATGTCAGTTTCAACTGGATGGCACAAAACATACACATGCACACACGCATGCACGCGCACACACAAACACACACACACACACACACAGAGGAGTCATCTAATACAGCAGACAGCTGATCAAACCAAATTTCTATCCAAAGTTTATAATTATTCTGTGGTCCTAATTTGCAAAATACATCATGAAGGACTTACTAATATTTCACAGACAATGGAGTTCAAGCAAGCCTAAGAAATTTCATTTTTTCCTGTTTGGAAACATAAATAATGCCTTAGTTCCAAGTTGTAGCAAGGTGACATAGTACATGAAAGGTTGTGTTTTGAATGGTTTAATCTTTATGGGTTCCATATTGTGCTATGGAAATCAAATCCTTATTTTTTTCTATCTACATAAGGAGATAAAATTATGAAAATAGCTACACATTACTAGTATTTTAGATATCATTATCAACAATTTATTTTAAAAAACCCTCCACCTGTTCAGTTTTATTTACACACTGAAATGGAAGTTCTGCTAATTCCACTTGGTTGTTAATTTTGCCATCTGTGTTACAGGAACAGGAATTTAATTTGGTCTCTAGATTTGTTTTAACTAACTTTTTAGATTTATACTCTGATTCCAACCTACTTTGGTAGAAATAAATTATATTTGTAACTAGAAATGGAAAGAAATTTGTTCAAGTCATGTTTTTATATGTCCAATCCATATTTCTCAGTTCTGTACATAAGTAGAATGGCAGCCATGATTGTCCAAAGTGTGTGATGCAGTTTACCTGTTTAAAATATATGCAAAAATGCATATTACTGCAAGTGTACATAAAATGTATTTGTTCGTGGAAACAGCACAGAGAAGCATACCCTTAGGGGAAAGTGTTTACAGAAATATGTATTGGGCAGAATTGCATAAAAATGCATATATTGGGACAAGTGCATATGAAAATGTTAGGAATCAGAAACTGATGCAGAAATAGGACAAAATAAACTAAACTGAAACAAAAAGAGAAGTTGAGCAAAACACAAAGTAACAGGTTCATTTATCTCTTCTTATTCTGCAGATCCACAATACATTACAATACATCCACAATGCTTTACAAGTGAGACAGGGAAGATGGATAGACAAGAAATTTATTTATTCATTCATTCGTTTGTTTGTTTGTTTATATGCCATTTTTCTCCTAAACTTAAGAATCCAAGGTGACTTACAGTATTAAAAGAAACAAAGTTAAAAGCCAAAATAATAAATTATTATATTTAAAAAGAATTAAACAAATGCCATATTAAAACTCATAAATAAGAGCAATATTAAAAAGCATAAGTAAAACAACAGAATACAATAAACCCTTTAAAAATCCCTTTGGTCAAGCAGTCACTTAAAGGAAAGCCTGCCTGCAGAGAAAGCTCCTACTGAAATGCTTACTTTCTTACATGAGAACAAATGGCCTGTTTGCAAAGGATTCAAATTCAGCTGTAGTACTAGTAGCGCCATTGCTCTTTCAGAGGATAAAAATTCCTTGCCTGTAATTTTTTAAATAAGGAGAGGGCAACTTGGGATTGGAACTACTGTGAGCCATACCTTGCCAAGGCAGTGGTAAAGGATGATGAGAATGGCACCTGAAAAAAACATTTGGTTTAAACTGATCTGCCAACTTAAACCCAACTTACTTCAGAGGAGGGTGTGCTAAAGTTACTTTTAGAGAGTGGCAATCTTTGAGCTGTGAAACATAATCAATGTTATGTTTGATGTGATCATGGTTTGCTTTTGTTTTTTCTTTGTCAGGCATAATACCAACAATAGGAAACTCCAGCAGCATTACAGCAAAAATTATTTTGAAGAACCAGAGCTGCAAGAATTCTTCCTTTGACTCACATCTCATGGCATCTCGCAGTCTTCCCACTTGAAAAATTTAACCTTCACCAGCAGAATAACAGACTCTTAGGATGCCTTAAATTTGTAGCAGCTAGACCATATACAAAAATTAATAATATATGTGTCTGTGTCACTTATTTGTAAAGGCATGGGTAAACAAAAGCCATGAGTTGGAAACACAGTGATGCAAGGAACCTCTGGAATGTTTATCTGACCATCATTTTGTACATTACCTGTTGCATGGATATAATGTAACATGTCTTGTATCTCCCTTTCTCAAAACCTAACTGTGTCTGTAAAAAGTCTGTAAGGTATTTGTTTGCCTAAATTCTCACTGAGCCCAAAGCAAGGGCTCCTCCCTCCGTGGTAAACTATGTTTTGTCACTATTTCTGATTTTTTTTTTTGTATAAGATAAAATAAACCAGTGTTAATCAAAACACAGTGCAAACATAACTACATGTATCTTCTGATTTGTTTGTTTCTATTTGTCTATGCAACCTATTTCATTTGGTAGCAAACGGAATTACCAAAACTTTGATTCACAGCATGCAGACTGTCCTTAAGTTCTTATTTTTCCAATATTAAACCATTTCTCCTTGGCAATAGGGGGATGATACAATGATGGTAATAGGAACACGTATAAAGAAATATAATAACTATTTGCCCTAAGAATATTTATGTTTAGGTATAATCACTTTTTAAAACTCTGTTTTCTCACTACGTGTGAAATAAGTGATCAGAATATAACTTCTTTAAATATACAGTATCTGTATCCATTAGAGCCCCATACTGCACCAGCATTTACTTCTGTGTTTCATGATACAAGGGTCCCACAACTCTTGCCTGGGAGTGCAAGGGTGGTATTGAAACCCACAGGAAAGTTGCAGAGAAGCTGTTGTATTTCCATTCCTAAATTTTGTATTTTCACTCCTACATGGACATTCCAATCATAACAAAAAGAGACAGTATCTAGCCATTCTGAACAACAACTGCTTTATTTGTGTGTTTAAAACAGAGCTCAATTGAGGATGGGAAACACACTGGCCTCCTCCTCCCTGGTCATCACTTTCCTCATGTGAACAGTGATCATCTAAGGAGGACAGCCTCTGCTGTACATGGTTTTTCACACTTTCTGGATCTCTACAAAATCAAAATTCTCAAACACAAGGAGAACAGTGACACATTGAACAAGCTCTCCTCTTTAGACTGTTGCTCTTCATCTATGGACAACAAAAACAGAAAGAGTGAGCACATTCCCCCTCACGTGCATTATATCTGCATGGTAGGGCAGTTATGGTATTGACCAGTAAAGCAAATCAACATTCTGCAAGGCAATTCTAAAAATGGTGTCAACCCCCCAAAAATTTAACTTTAAAGCTAGAATTTGGATCAGCTCTAAATTTGGCACAGAAGTATCAGACAGTCAAGGCTTGCGTGGTACCAAATCTGAGGATGTTTGGGCAAAGGATTTTCAAATTATGATTTTTAAAATGACACAGTTCTCTTTCCCCCCCCCTCCGCCCCGTGCAGAAACAAGTGGACCTAAACATTCCCAGATTTAAAACAGCTCATGTAAACTGAAAAGACCAATCTTGCTTATATTGAAAGAGAATGATTGGTTCCACTTGCTTTTTAAAAAAATTTGGAAAGAAAACAGACTGCAGGGGCTGAAATATTGATCCTTTAAAAAAGGCCTTTCAAAATGAAAAAAAAAAAAACACCAACCCAACCACTGTGCTATAATACTGAGCATGTGTGGAACAGGCTTACCAGCAAGTCCTTTTCAAAGTAGATACATTGTTGTAGCTTTGTGGGCCTGAAGGAAGATGTTGGGAGGGCAATGAAAGGTCATGAGGCCAGATTCAGAGACACATTTTCTTTAAAGAGTAAAAACAAACAAAAAAACAAAACCAGGCTTGCTTTAAATAAAGTAATGGTATTAGAATCCTCCAGAAAGGAATACTTTGCCATGTATCTCCAAGGAATTAGCATACAATTTTGTAAAGCATATTCAGAGTATTTCTGTATTACAAAAGGACAGAGCAATTGGGTTTGTCCCAGCCCTGAGTGTTTTCAGTAAACATTATCTCAGGATTTCTGAGACCAAACTCCTGACACAAGTCTTTGAAGGGGAATCAGCTCCAGGTCTGGGGTAATGTGAATTGACCTGGTCAGTCAGGATTCAATTAGCTGACTTTCAGGAGGAGAACTTGTTAACTCCTTCCTGGCCAAACAGGAATTGGTGATAGGAAAGGGATTCTGTGCCTTGTTGTAAAAATATTTTAAAAGAATAGAAAACAAATCTTCAGAAGCTCACTCATTAAAGCAGTGATTTTTTAAATATATATTTTTATTTTTTGCTTTATGGCTGGGGATAGACTTATTTGATGTTAGCAGAGCTTTGGTGCCTATATCCTGTCATAGTTTCAACAATTTCATCCATCTTGTCACTACAGAATTATCTGATAATTAAGGGGAAAAAACTCCAAAATGGTTATGTGCCATCAAATCACTTCTGATATGTGGTGACTATATGAATTAACGGCCTCTAAAACATCATATCATTAACATATTTTTGCTCAGATCTTGCAAACCAACAGCATCTCATGTTATGTTGTTTCCTCTCCCTACTGCCCTCCACCTTCCTAGCAATATTGTCTTTTCCAGTAAATTCTGCTCAGATCCTGCAAAGTAATAGCTGTGGCTTCCTTTACTGAGATAATCTGCCTCATATTAAGTCTTCTCCACCATTTCCCCCGAAAATACTGTATTTTCTGGTCAGTTCTATAGTTTCATTATATGTACACCATAGGATAGCCTCAGTTTTCTCATTTTTGCTCTAGTAAGAGTTTAGGCTTGACTTGATTGAGCACCCACTTTTGTGCCTTTCTGGCTATCTGTAGCATCCGTAAGGCTCTCCTCCAACACCACATTTCAAATGAGTTGATTTTTGTCACTGTCTTTCTTCACTTTCTTTCACATAGAATGGATGATTTTGACTTTGGTTTCTAGTGATTTTTGAAGAACTGAATTGTGTTTTGTTTAAACCTATTATGAAAGGCTAAAATTTTTGCCATAGTTGGAAATAAGCCTGACTTCGCCTGGAAAAAAAAAAGACCAGGCTGCCTTCATATTCATTAAATATGTAAGTGGGAAACTGTCCCCAAATGAGTCCCAAATTGTAACTTTTGACTTCAAAAGAGGAAACACCTCTGACATTAAGGGAACTTAAGGAGGGTTGGGGAGAGCTCAAAATCCCTGTAATAAGAAAATATGAGGATGTGTACTTCAGGTATTGATCCAAAATAATAGTGAGTTAACAGGTAGAGTCAAAAAATATTTCTGCACAAACAGGACCAGAAAATAACATGGATAAGGGTGAAAGAAATTGAAGCAGACAAGAGGGGCATCTCTCTCCCACACTGAGGAACATATGACAAAAGATATAAAGAACAGTAAGAAGGCAATCTTGAAGGTACTGGCTAAGGAGGCAATTGGACGACTGGATGACAGGGAGTGCTAAAGGAGGAATAGATGATAGAAAAACTAGATTTGTTCTTTGCATCCATTTTCAGTGGAAAAGAGGTACAATGTTCACCTGTGTCTGAACTAGGGCTGAAGGAAAAAAGAATTAACATGCAAACATCATAATTTAAAGAAAAGAATTATTAACAAATGCCCTGGATCCATTCCAGTCGGGCTTCAGGCCACGCCACGGCACAGAAACAGCACTGGTCGCACTGTTGGATGACCTGTTGAGGGAGGCTGACGGGGACAAAATGTCCTTGTTGGTCCTCCTCGATATCTCAGCCGCCTTCGATACCGTCGACCACGGTATCCTCCTGGGGAGGCTCTCCGAGTTGGGAATCGGTGGCCTGGCGCTTGCCTGGCTCCGATCCTACTTGGAGGACTGTCCTCAGAGAGTTCAGCTTGGAGAGAGTGTCTCGGCCCCGTGGAGCCTCAATTGTGGGGTTCCGCAGGGCTCGATCATCTCCCCAATGCTGTTTAATATCTATATGAGGCCGCTGGGTGGGGTCATCAGGGGGTGTGGGGCTTCGTGCCATCAGTATGCTGATGACATGTAGCTCTACATCTCCTTTTCACCTACTTCTGTGTATGCCGTTCTGTCCCTTCAGCGTTGCCTGGAGGCCGTACTGCAATGGATGCAGGGGAATGGGTTGAGGCTGAACCCGGACAAGGCAGAGGTCCTGAAGGTGGGTGGCCCCTCCATTGGCGGCTTGGGAAACTCCCTCACTTTTGGGGGGGTGACTCTCGCTGCAAAGAGTGAGGTTCGCAGCTTGGGAGTACATCTGGACCCGGCGCTCACCATGGAAACCCAGGTGGCGTCAGTGGTCCGCTCCGCCAATTACCATCTGTGGCGGATTGCCCAGCTGCGTCCCTATCTTGATGGTGGGGCCCTCACCACTCTGGTCCATGCGCTTGTAATCTCAAGATTAGACCACTGTAATGCGCTCTACGTGGGGCTACCTTTGAGATTGATGCGGAAGCTTCAAATGGTGCAGAATGCGGCAGCCAGATTACTTAGTGGAGTGAGAAAATTCCAGCATATCTCTCCCATTCTGGCTGCTTTGCATTGGCTGCCCATTCGTTTCCTCATTGACTTCAAAGTGTTAATGATGACTTATAAAGCCCTAAACGGTTTAGGACCTCGATACTTGGCAGAACGCCTTCTCCCACCTAGATCTACTCGAGTCACTCGTCAGAGCCAGGAAAGACGGCTGAGGGGCCTGACGCCGAGAGAGGCCCGAAAAGAAAGAACAAGAAACCGGGCCTTCTCGGCAGTGGCCCCTCGACTTTGGAACAGCTTGCCGCCAGAGATCTGCCTGGCACCCTCGCTGGGTGTTTTTAAGAGTCAATTAAAAACTTGGCTCTTTAGGCAGGCCTTCCCTCCTGCCAATTCTTGATTGTACTTTCTTGGCTTTTGTTGTTTTCTCCCATCTTGATCATATTATTATTGTAGATTTGAATTGTTGTTTTTATTTGTTAGCCGCCCTGAGTAGACTCCTGTCTAGAAGGGCGGGATATAAATCCAATAATAAATAAATAAAATAAAAATTAAGATATATGGCAGAACTCTGAGCTTGCCTTGACTGTTTCAGTCTTGGAGACTTAGTACAGAAATAACGTAGTGTACATTCAATCTGATTTCCAGTTTAGTAATAGTAGTAGTAATTGTTGTTGTTGTTGTTGTTGGCAGCAGTGACAGCAGTAGTAACAATCACAACAGTACTTGTAATAAAAGTGAAAGCCAGAAAGAACGAACCCTATGCTGAGAGTGTTCCATCTGCCATTTGAGCTTGAGAAGTAAAACATCAGATACATGCTTTCCAGTTATCTGTGGGCTGAAAGGTACTGTCAGAATAACAAAGCAAACATCTCCAAATCCATATAAGAGACAAATTGAAAATTTGTGCTTTACAGAGTGTGAAATAGGTGAACAAAAATTTGAATGAACATGGCTTAGAAAAGACAAGTGAAGAGTCAGTTTTAGACTGTTTCTGAATGTTTAAACTGTTTACCCTTCAACAACTACTCTACCGTAACAACAATCTGCAAAGTTGACAGATCTGAAATTTTGTCCTCAAAGAGTTTGCATGAGGATATGAGAGGGAAGAGACATGAAGGACAGATTGAGCCAGAGGAATCTTGAAACAACAGAGCATTTTATAAGCAGAACAATAGCATAAAATACTGCAGCTATGGCTCTACAATTGTGCTTTCATTTATTTAAGAAACAATTCTCACCCCGAGGGAAAAAAAATCCTTCATTCACTTTCTTCTTATTATTGACTCTCATAGGTAAAGGTAAAGGTTCCCCTTGACATTTAGTCCAGTCGTGTCTGACTCTAGGGTGCGGTGCTCATCCCCGTCTCCAAGCCATAGAGCCAGCGTTTGTCCGAAGACAGTTTCCGTGGTCACATGGTCAGCACGACTAGACACGGAACGCTGTTACCTTCCCACCGAGGTGGTACCTATTTATCTACTCGCATTTTTACATGCTTTCAAACTGCTAGGTTGGCAGGAGCTGGGACAAGTGACGGGAGCTCACTCCGTCGCGTGGATTTGATCTTACGACTGCTGGTCTTCTGACCTTGCAGCACAGAGGCTTCTGCGATTTAACCCGCAGCGCCACCATGTCCCTTTGACTCTCATAGGTGTTACCATTTGTTAGTATTTCTGTACTTGCCATATGTCATAGGTGAATATTTTTAGCAAATGATGCCACCCTCCCTGCCAATCCAGAAGACTCAGCTCTTTGACCCTGCAAGCCCTGGCTCCACTATACTACTGTACATGAGATGTGGATAATTTGTTCTTGATAGCAGCAGCTTCACGTATGTTGAAGAGATTGTGCAGATTATTTCCCCCCTACCCAACGAAACACTGATCCATACATAAGATTAAAATGTACTTCATTTCATTTCATTTGCGTGTCCAATGCAGTGTAAGGCAAGCAAAACTTCAACTACTTGGCAGGGGAGACGAGGGCTGCCTTGCTCAAAAGATTTGTCTCCAATGAAAGCGGTATGTTTTGTCAAGAGCAGGTGGAGCGGAATTGCCTGTTCAGTATGCTGTGCCTTTGGAGAACATCTGCTGTCAGTTTGTTTCCAACGCATAGCAAAATATATTTGCATTTCATTCCTGGGAGAAAAGGAACTGCAGCATATGGTAAATCCAAATACTACAGCTTGAAAAATTCTGAAGTAAAGGGGATCGTTAAATGGGATGTGGTACAAGGATGACATGATAAGATGGCAAGGCATCTTAATTAATGAGATCTCATAGGCAATTCCCACAAAATATGAAGGCAAGAACGTCTCCACCATTAGCGCAACAGAGAGATGCACTGATACCGTAATTGAGTGTCACTCTGGTACATACACTTCTTGTCAACTAATCAGTTGCAACAAATCTCATAGATATCCCTTGATGATTAGCAGAAATCGGCCATCGCCCCCTTTTATTGGCAGCCTCTCTGTTTTTATGGCAAGACATTTTATGATATGTTAGAACAATAGTAATCAAACTGAGTATTTTCATAATTGTCAGAACATAGGACAATATGCATGTCACTGGAAACCACCACAAACTGTTCTGTTAGCAGAAGACGTATTTAGTAAAACAGTTGGGATGTGTGGCAAAACATTGCAATATAAAATGCTCTTGATTCAAAGTTCTAGCTAGGCAGCCAAACAGTCACTTCAAAATACTCCCCTTCATCTTCCAACTGATTCCATGTCTCACCACCAGTCAATCAGTGTCTAGTCTTTTATTTCCAACTTCTGTAGGTAACCATGTATTTCCAATTTGACCTTCTTCCTGATTTTGCCTGATATGAGAAATAATGTTACTGAAGCACCACCTCCAATGTCAATCCCCCAAGACCAGTCCAAGTTGCTTCATGGTTCAAACAAAGGGAAAATAATTTCTTTGTATTAAGGTTGCAAAGGCGACAAGATCAAGGACATTCAGGTCTGTATTAGAGATGGGGACGAGTCACCATTTTGGCAAGTCGTCCTGCTTCGTGAGTGTCATGAGTTCAGCCAAAGAAGATCTGGAATCTGAGGGGTTAATTACAGCTGAGGAAAATGCTGGGCAATTAGAAGCACAGACAGCTGAATCACCACCAGATTATCCTCCCCCACTAGCCAGAGTAAGGGATAAGCTTCGGCAGAGACTCATGACACGAAGGTCTGAGGCTCGAATGAATGCTTCCCACAGGAACATCAGGTCAACCAGCCCTGAGTTTTAGGAGGATGAAGTGTTTAGATGACTGTTGCTGCTATATAACCTGTACCCAGAGGCTTGGAAACCTGTGGAAGCAACAAGTAAACACTCTGGCTTGCATCCATGCTCCTGCTTATCTCGGACCTTGCTCTCTTGACCCTTGGCTTTGGACTCTGACTTCTGACTACGGTTTGTGTTTTGGCTTTGGCAATTTAGGCATCTGTTTTGTATCTTCTGGACTTCTGATATTGGACTGGTTTATTGGACTTTTGCCTGCTGAAACCCCTAGGAATGTGACAGTGAGTTGTCAAAAGTTGACGACTCACAAAGCCTGAAGTTGCCCCCATGAAGCAACAAATAATGAATATATTTGTTGATTTGTGGGAGGGTTATTTTTAAAAAAACACCCTGCCCCTTGCTGCCACCGCCACCCCCCCACTACCACTGCCACCCACCACCACTGCCACCCCCCACCGCTGTGTTGCCACCGCCACCGCCGCCACCCCCCTTACCGTAATCGTCACCGCCACTGCCGAGGTCTCCATCAGGCCTCCGCAGCCACAGTGTGTAAAAAGGGAAACTGGCTGCCCTTTGCAAAGATGGCAGCTGCGGCTTCATTTAGGGTAGGGAAGCTGCAGCTGCCATCTTTGCAAAGGGCAGCCTGGATTCCCTTAGCCTGCCTTATGGTAAGGGGGTGTTGGCAGGGGTGGGGGGGCTAAGGTAGGGAGAGGAAGGGGTGGGGTAGGCTGTGGGGGTGGGTGGCTGCCTATCGGCCGCCGATCTGCTGATCGGTGGCCGGTAGGCTGAATGGTTGGGGGTTTTTTTAATTACGAAGAGACAAATAAAATGGGGAACCCACAAATATAAAGGGATGAATATTTAATAGATCAGCGATTTTCCACGAATATTGCAATTCATTTTTTTATTCATCCCCATGTCTAGTCTGTATACAAGCCAATGATGGTGAATATATCAGCAGCTGACAAAGTAGACAACCATACACGGTGAGCTCAGTATAACATCCATTCCTGAACCTGTGAAATATGCCTTCAGAATACAGCAGGACAAGGAGGCCAAATCATCAACTGATGGTGTTAGCACATGGGATTAATCAAATACCCCTCCATCTTTCCAAATTGTGAATTATGGTCATGATAGATATGTAGATAGACTGACAGATTAACTCTATTACTATAGTTGTCGATTCAAAAATCAGTAAAGAGGCACCAACCCTTTCCAGTGTTCTTTCATCTTTGAAATGAGGATGATGTCTTTTTACTGATTTTTGACTCGACAACTATAGTAACAGAGTCTGTCTGTCTGTCTGTCACCACCATAATTCTGGGACATGAAACTTGGGATACATACTAAGGGGGCCCTGAGGGTATAGTTCTCTGAGTTATTTAATTGTTTAAATGGGTTAATTAATTTTAACTAATCAAAAACTCTCTGTAGCCTGCCATACCACTGGTTGAGTCACCAGATGGTGGACACCAGTCTCCTTACAAGAGAGAGCTTTCCTTAACAGTAGGAGTCTTCCACAGTAGGACTTTAGTCCATATATTTCTAAATGGTTTGGAGTGGAAATCTGTTTAAACCAGCCTATTTAAATGCTTCATTTTTGTTCTGCTGGAACTGCTTCACTTTTGCTGGAACAACACAGATTGCTCTTCTGTGTAACCATCTGCCTAGTAAATCTTGCCTGTTCCCAACTCCAATTATATGTGCCCCTTGGCAGGTACACATCTCTCTTTCTCTCTATCTATCTGTCTATCTATCTATTGAGACTGAATGACTGAATTGGTATGTAGCTTTCAGTACCATCAATCATAATATCCTTTTGGGCCATCTGTCTGGGATAGGGCTTGGAGGCACTGTTTTACCCTCCTGGAGGGTGAGCTCAGAAACTTCTTGTTTCCATCTAGTTCCAAGGATTTTGTTTCGGTTCCAAACCAGTGTCTGGTGTCAGTAAGGGCAAGCAGATTGAAACTTAACCCTGGCAAGACAGAGCTGCAGCTGTTCAATTGACCAGATCAGAGGATAGAGATCCAACCTGTTCTGGAAGGGGTTACACCCCCTCTGAAATCTCAGGTTTGCAGTTTGGATATATTCTGGTGAGCATCCTTGAACTTAGATGCCCATGTTTCAGCAGTGGCCAGTAGTGTGCTTGTGCAGCTAAGCTGTTGATCAGGGTCAATTGCCAAGAACATATAACTCCCCTGTTAGAACAGCGTCACTAGCTGTTGGTCTGTCTCTAGGTTCAGTTCAAAGTGCCAGTTATTACCTATAAAGATCTACATGGTTTGGGTCCAGGCATATCTCCCCATATAAGCCTCCTCACCAACTTCAGGGGAAGTCCTTCTCTCAGTTCTGCCAGCTTCACAGGCATATTTAACGAGGACAAAGGAGATATTATTTTTGGTGACCACCTCCAGGGTGTAGAATGCACCACCTCCAGAAGCTAAGGTCAGCCCTACCACCATTTCTTTTCCTTCCGGAGACAGACCTTCATTAGACAGTTTTTTAACTACTGAATTGGCAGTGAAGAAGGGGTTCTGGGGGTGTGGGTGGGGATGCTGTACATTGTTATTGTTTTTATGTGGTTTTACATGTGTTTTAACTGCTTGTTTTTATATTATCATATTTAAATATTAATATTTTTTAGTAGTTTGTGAGCTCCTTTCTGTCTCTCACAGGGAGAAAAGAGGCGTAGAAATGAAATTGATAACCACCACCACCCCCCAGGATAAGCCTCAGCTACTGGGCAGATCCAGAGATAGTAGACAGCAGAATGGCCAACAGACATGTAGGCTAACTGTGATGATCAACAGAATTCTTGATGTGTCTCAAACCAAGGCAGCAGTGCTAGGAGGGTACAGACATCTGTGGTAAGACAGTCCCCTTTAAAAACCAAAAAGGCCCAATGATGTCACTGTGACATGGTGAGAAAACACCACCATCACCTAAGTGTTAATCCTGCTGCCTTGCAGGTAGGGGAAGGATCCCCAAAGACTAAGGCAAGGAAACCCCAGATAGAAAACCATCAGCAACATCTGACCTAAAATGGCCAATTACCAATGGTGTCTGTCCCCAGGCTAGGTAGGGGTGACCCATCACATACCTCTGGATAATTCTCAAGTCTCCAAAAAAAATTATACCTACTTGGCTGTCATCCAGGTTATCAAGGAACACATTTGTGACTTAGGAGGTGGGCCACGGGTGAAAAGTCAGCTATGGTCTCCTTGTGAAACTCTTGTTGCTATTTAGTGGGAAGTTAGTAATACTGACGACGAAGGCAAGTGCCATTAGACAAGCTCAGATATGAGCAACTTCACCCACCCCCAGGATCTTGTGCTAGATAAATACCTAAATAAGAGTTTGCCTTCAGAGGCAGGAGCTCCAAAAGAAAGCTACTCTGGAACAAGGAAGAGGAATACTTAAGAAAACGGTAAGGTTCAACAAATGGTCAAAAGAAGATAATGTTCTATAATGTTTGTTACCGTCAAGACCTGGAAGAAACAGGATGGAGGCAAAAGCTTACAGCCCAGTGATTGAAGTACGTGGAGACCACCAAATGAAAGCTGAAGAACTATATTCCAAATGAACCAGAAAAAAAAATTCTACTACTATTCTAAGCAAGAGAGAAGTCAGAAACTAGCACATCTCTTAAGGAGGGTTTTGAGAAGTACTGTACTGGGTGTTTTGGTTTTGGGTTTTTTGGATTTTTTATTTTATTTTATTTTATTTATTTATTTATTTTGAGGAGTTATGTCTAGAAGCCACTAGACACAACTTGAATGTCCCCTGGCTCCAATTTGAAGCACTCTACCACTTACAGTCCTCTGTGAAATAAATGATAGAAACAAAAATAGAAAACCCTTAGAGTGGATGGGATCCATAACTCTTGGTGGAAAAAAACTGACTTGTCTAAAAAAATTTAACGAAGCTCTTCAGAGTTCTGATATTGTTGCACAATTCTCCAGACAAGGAGTAACCCATCTCCTGTATAAATCTGATGATTCTTCTAATCATGAAATTCACTAACCTATCACTTGTTTACCCACAGTTTACAAATTGTTTATATCAATTACTTCCTAAGACATTTGCAGTGTTCTTGAACACAGCCATGTATTAACAGATCAGTGGAGAGGCTGCAGTAAGAAATACTACGATTGTAAGGAACTGCTCACTATTGATTTCTTCATATTGGATCAGGTTCAAAGAAACTCCAGAAATGTATCAGTTTTTTATATTGACTGCTGAAAGGCATTCATTTCTGTGCCCCACTAATGGTTTCTTGACATTTTGAGGATCTACAAAATTTATAATAGAAGTATTTGTTTACTATCTAAACTCATGAATAATTGGATGGTGAAAATAAGGTGCAGAGACATCCTCACTAACAATATATTTCTCAGAAGAAATATTTTTAGGGTGATTCTTTAAGTCCTTTGTGGTTCTGCCTGACTTTAAATCCCCTGTCTAGAAAGCCGCATGATAGCATTATCAGGGAAACGACCTTGATGTTTCACATTTAATGTTTATAGATGATATTACGTTATCTGCAAGGTGTCCTGATAAAATAAGTAGTCTCTTAAACATCCTTGAGTCTTACACTTTGGATATTAACATGAACACTGGTGTTGATAAATGTGCTATTATTCACATGAAAAGAGGAAAATTCTCAAAGGGCAGTATCTATGAACTCATTCATAGACAATTTATTCTATGCTTAGAAGAGCAGAAACCCTATAAATATCTAGGCATACACAAGAATCTCAATATAGCCTACAAAGAGTTTACATCATTATTTGAGAAAAGGACTTTGATAGAGTGAAGGCAGTACTCAGAACAGAACCTGTTGATGAGCAGCAATCAAACCTGTATCTTAAATTACCCCATCTTCAAGCTAAAATTAAGGGATTCATAAGCACAATCCAAGACCAAATTATTTGCACTAGATACTATTGTAAAATAATTATGAAGTAGAGATGGGGACGAATAAAAAAATGAATCACAATATCCGTTAAAAATCATTGATTAATTTAATATTTGTCCCATCATATTTGTCAATTCCAGAGACCCCAATGAATACAAAGGGGCAAATATGTTTCCATTTTTATTTGTCCTCCATGGGCAGAGAGGGAAGGATAGCCTTCCCTCTCTGCCTATGGCCTTTCCATTCTGCATATGGGCCCACCAAACTGCTGAATTTTTTTTCCAACGACCTGAAGCTGTCTTAAAAAGAAAGCAGAACCCCCTTCTCACAGCATGACTCCCACATTCTTCCCACTGCCCCATTGCCTCCTTACCTTGGCTGCTGCTGTCCACCCCGCCACTGTCTACCTGCCGCCGTCCACCTGACACCACTGTCCACCCTCCTGCTGCCCCCATGGCCTCCACCGCTATCTTACGAAAACTCAGCCCACCTTAAGGGAATCCAGGCTGTCCTTTGCAAAGATGGTGGCTGCAGCTTCCTTTAGGGCAGGCTCACTACCCTAAAGGAAGCTGCAGCTGCCATCTTTGCAAAGGGCTGCTCAATTTCCCTGAGGGCTGGCTGTGCTTTCATAAGATGGCAGTGGAAGCTGATTTTTTTTCTTTTGAAAAAACCCAACAAACCAACGAACTGATTTGTGGTTCGTCGGTTCGCAGCTGGGAAATTTGTGGTTTGTGGTTCATCAACCTTGACAAACCACGAGCCAGGACAAACCACCATTTTAGTCGTTCGTCCCCATCTCCATTATGAAGCAAAGAGTAAGTGACACACAGAGCCTGTCACAAATCTAAAGAAACAATTTATCATGTCATAGCTGGATGTCTTAAGCTAGCATCAACAGATGATATATGCAAGGCACTACCAAATTACAAAGATCATTTTTTGGCAGTTGGCTAAGTCTTATGCATTACTCACATCTCTTCCTCTATACTATAAATTTCAGCTACCTCCAGTTTTAGAAAATGCAATCACAATACTATACTGGGACAAGTAAGTTATCACATATAAAAGAGTTGTTTTTAATAAACTGGATATCATACTTCTTGATGATGATGATGACGATGATGACGATTGTGCACTGTCAAGCCAATTCTGACTTATGGTGACTCTTTTCAGGATTTTCCAGATAGAAGGAAGGGTAAATCACTCTGAAGTGATTTGAATCACTTTGGAGATGCCTCTTCCAATATTCAGACCAAAATTATTTATATTACATTGAGATATATGAATACAAGCCAGCAGCTGATTTTAGTAGGCAATGTTGCTGAACAAAGGAAGGGACCGTAGATCACCAGATAAGATATTCTTTATGCACAAAAGATCTCAGTTTCCCTTTCGGGCATCTCTAGGAATGGGTCTTAGATAACAGGATTAGGAAGATCCTGGACCTTAAAAAAGACCTTGGAAGGAACATGGTCCTTTAGGTTAGGTAGTATTGGATCAAACTAAGTGTTAACTACCTAGATCAATCAGTGGCTTGGCGTTAGATAAGGCAGATATGAGTATACTTCAAGTCTTGAGGTAGGAACCCTGTGTTTCAGAAACAAGCTACATTATCTTATTTTTCTTCTCTCTGCTTAGTGGGTCAATTTATTTTTATTGCCATTCATTGTTTTACATGCTGTACTTTATTGTTGCCATTAGTATATTAAGTCTAATTATGGTGAACAGATGTTGAAAAGTATCTCAAAGAAAGCTCTTTCAAGAAAAAATGGCACCAGTGTGGCTCCTGGCAGTTAACAGAAGTTGAACTTTGTACTTCATGCTAATTCCCATGCTAACATTAAAACAGTTCTATTAAAAAATACATGAGGGTGGAATAAGATAAAATTGACTGAAGTTGATTCCAGCTACTTGACTGCTAATGTTTAGACTTGACCCTTTGATCCACCCCCATACACCAACAATACTGAGAAATAATAAGTGCAATAGTGATGATGATGATGATGATATGGGAAAGGAAAGAGAAGAGAAGGAAAGACTGAATTACCATGGATGTGGGAAAACCAATGAGAAAAAGAGTGGATGCTCTTTGCAGATATTATTTTTAGGGTCCCACTGTCTACTGCAGACAAGGCCAATGGACATAAGGACTCGGATGGACTGAACTACAGATATAAGGCCTGTGGAATGAATAACACACCAAATGGAATGGACTGGAAGAAATACTTGGTTTGTTTCCTATACAGCATAACTGATTGTTTTCTGTTGGAAAGCAGGGCAGAGGGGTTCTCTCAGCCTGGACGTTTGGATTATGAAATGAGAAAAAAGAGGTACGTGGTTGCTATATCAACAAAGCTTTAGCCAAGCTAGAAGAGTACAAGGCACAAAGTCTAGAAAACAATGGACAAGTTACAGAGCTGGCTACTTTCAATTGCTCTGTGCCCAAAGTGTATCCTGATAAGATGTTATGACCACATCAATTACTTCAAGACAAAGGGAAAATAAAAGAAGGGAGTGCAATGCACTTTTATCTCCTTACTTGCCATCTACCAATTCAATAACTGAATGTTAGTGATGAGATGAAAGCAGCCAATCACAATGTAGGCAAACTAGACATATATGTGAAACAAAAATGAATTATACCTCAGCAGAGAGGCACACACATTTTTCAAGTTCACCTTTTCGGGTAATATTTATTTTTTGCAGATTTTGACAGTTCTGGAATTTGAGGGCCTTAATTCACCTTACTGTCTTAACTATAAGACAAAGTTCCATTTTTAAAATGAACTACCGTATTTTTCCGTGTATAAAATGACACTTTTTCCTAAAATCATTAGAGGAAAAATGGAGGGTCGTTTTGTACACGGAAGGAGGTGGAGGTGGAGGCAAAGGAGCAGCCGCGCTCGGCTGCCTCTCACGGCTGCCCATTGACTGCTGCCGCCGCCATCCGATCACCTCCTCCAGTGCAACTGCCAGGGCTCACCTCCAGCTCATGTCACCGCCTTGTCCCCTGCCCGAAGGGAGCCTTCAAGTGGCACTGGAGGAGGCGATCTGGTGGTGGCGGCAGCAGTCAATGGGAAGCAGCAAGAGGCGGCCGAGTGCAGCTGCTCTTTTGCCTCCATCTCTGCCTCCTGCTGCGCTGCTGCTGCTGCCTCCACCGTCGGATCGCCTCCTCCAGAGCCATTCGTGGGTTCCCTTCAGGCAGGGGACAAGGCAGCGACGTGAGCTGGAGGTGAGCCCCAGCAGTCCCACTGGAGGAGGCGATCGGGCGGCGGGGGCGGCAGCAGCAGGAGACGGAGGCGGAGGAGCAGCCACGCATTGACTGCTCCTCCACCTCCGGCAAGGGACAAAATTAGGGGGTCATCATATACATTGGGGGGGTTGTATACACGGAAAAATATGGTAAATTATTTTATCTAGGGAGAGTCTACAGTTCCCTAACCAGAATTTTCCCCTGTGATTTTACACTGGACTAGATTTTTGGCCTGTATGCTACTCTTAGAAAACTCTGATTTCTTAAAATTCCCATACCATCTGCCCTCTTTTATTTAAATTCAAGAGAGATAATGAGAAAGAGAGAGAAAGAGAGAGAGAATATAAAATGAGGCTCAGATGTCACTACTATTTTCCATTTTCCCTCTACTTTTCCTGAATCAAGCTTCCACTTCATTCCCTTGAGTCTTCAAGAACTGTTCCCTGGAATAGGCAGCTATAAGTTTTTCTTCCTCATCTTTATGTCAAAACTGCTAAACAGCTGAAAAGATAGCAAGTTATAACTAGAGAAGTGGTGGAAAATTAGGACTAAATATAGTGTTTTATTAAGTGTGGCTAACTTTGCATGTTAGATGTTTTACTCAGGTTTTGCTTCATTATATTTTTCATATAATTATTGTATTGTATTCTTCTGAAACCACCGGTCTTCCTTTAATTTCTGTGCTTTCACTTCGTAGATCTTACTACCAGTTTATCAGCTGTGATTTGATCTGAGTAAATCTTCAAATTAATTGTATGTTGCCCCCCACTTCTCAACCTACTAGTATATGTGACTCCACCAAAATGACAAGTCCCAAACTCCTGCTCGAAGTTTGGAGTTGTCATTTAAACGTGTAAATAGTGACTCTTTCTATTAAACCAAGCAAACTGTCAGTGTTCCCTTCCCACTGCTGTCCTGCTACAAATCATACCAACCAAACTACTCACAGTTTCACTACTCACATGTTCTGTTCACAACTACACACAAGTTTTATACACAAGCATTCTAGACCACCTTTCAACTATTTTAACTTTATTTCCTAGCACACATCCAACAAATCAAAGTGTAGTCACTTGTCATGCATATCAATACAAGCCTATAAACAAATATACAATTGGTGCCTGTAATCAGCCTCACATCCTATCTGGTTACACTCTTTCAGCCGGTGGGACAAATACTGAACCCTGCTTTCAGATGGTACAGTTGACATACTGCCCAGTGAGCTTGATTTTACTTGAACTTTCACCATACCATCTGCTGCCTGTCTAGCTGGCCTAGACACCCACCTTTCATTGGAAAAGACAATAAAGGTGTACAGTGGCTCCAGTTTTGTACCACTTTGCTTCTCATGGCTCCATCCTGACGAATCCTGGGATGTGTAGTTTCCTGAGGCAGTTAGAGGGTGTCAAGGCACTCCCAGATGAGAACTCAAGAACTAAACCAGTTTATTTTGTGGTGCATAGAAGCACTCCAGGTAATTGTGCATTAATAGGGTGGACAAGGGTTTTCTAAGATAGAGATCTAAGTACCTCAGTGAACTGTAAATCCAAGGATACCTTAGGAAGGAGCTATAACATTTTAAGTGATATAACTATATAGTATATGTATGCCTCAAGTCTCTAGTACCGGTAGAAGCCAAGATATGAACCAAACTCTTCACTCACTTCTTTGTCTGACAGTGTAGACCAAATAAACCTACTACCAACTTTCACTGTGTTTAGCCAATAAGTGAAGTCAAGTTATGACTGGCATGACATTTGTGGGCCTCACAAATTTACAACAGAGATGAGAATGAACCACCAATTCAGCGGTTCATGCCGGTTCATTTTTCAGCTAATCAGGTGTTCAGCACTTCCCAGGCCCACCTCCTCCAGTGGGCCCCCACTCAGAGACAGCATGCTGGTTTTCCTGCTCCACCTCCTCTAGGCTCTGCCTCTGCCTCTGAGTGAGCACCTGCCAGAGAAGGTCTGACACCTGTTCGGCCAATAAGCAAACCAACAGTCCATCTCTAATTTACAATATTTACATGTTTTGCCTGCAGTGACAGCAGACCTAGGAAAAACTACTTTACCAAACTACAACTCCCAGAACAACTGAGCCAGCCACTGATCATGTTGAAAGTTCTGGTTCACACCTAATACCCCTGCCCTACAGAACCAATTGCCCATGTAGAGGCTTATCCAGACATGTTAAGGAATTTTAGCACTCTTTTGTTGAAAGTTCTGCCCCTTTGTTGACATTTTGCATGGTGACGTCCCCTTACCCCTTTCCTATCACAAAATGACTCCCTCCAAAACTGTGGATGAGTCAGTTTTCAGATAACCTGGCTTCACATTAATATTTCTCAACACATCACAGGAAATGAGAGAGGTGGCTTTGCTTTAAATGAATCACCTAGTTGCAGCTTTGGAAAAGGTAACATATATTTTGATTCTACAAAGAATCATCAGCTGTTTTAATTTTTAAAATCTAGTTCCAGCTTTTTGCAAAAATAGGAGGCTGTGAAAAACCTCTATTCAGACAGAATGTTAATAGGTCCAAAACTGGGCCTCCTTAGTATAAACGTGATCTGTTTTGAACAATTTTCTAAACTACAGACAGGCTGCCTGTGACATGAGCAAAGCAAAAGGATGAGTGTTGCTGATTAAACCCACAGGTGTTAGGAAGCTTCAGGGCTGTCCCCTGGCCCTTCCTAGTTATTATTTTATTGTGCAACAAATGTGCAGTTCTTATGTTGTGAGCGGTCCAAATGTCTTTCAAGCAGCTGGCAGAGCAGTTGCAGGAAAATCACATTTTCTGGACTAAAATATGTTGCCACTGGGAGAACATTTTTCAGGGCTAACAATCAATCACATCAGTTCAGTTTTCTTCAAGAAACAGAGGCCTGTACCTCTGCAAGTAGTAGCGGTGGGGGGGGGGGGAGGCAAGAACTGAAGCTTCCCTGTTGTATTTTGGATACGAGAAGACTGAAATTAGAACTCGTAAAAATTACATCTTTGAACCGCAGGTTAGAGAAGTACAACAATGGAACCAATTCCCTCAGGAGGCGGCGAGGGCTCCAACGCTGGAGGCATTCAAGAGAAAATCAGACAGTCATCTGTCCAATCTGCTTTGATTTGGATTCCTGCCATGAGCAAGGAGTTGGACTTGATGGCCTTTATAGGCTCCTTCCAACTCCATTATTCTATGATTCTATGTTTCTAAGAATCAGTGGCCATATTGAGTGGATATTGTGTGAGTTCAAGTCCAATACATATACATAACTTTGTCAGGCTTTAATGAAACCTGTGATATGTTTTTAATGTGGAAAATGTGGATCTCACTTATTGGGAAAACCCAAAAGCCTCTAGCACATGGGTCTCAAACTCGCGGCCCGAGGGCCAATTGTGCCCCCCGGGACAATAGTTTGTGGCCCCCGCCTTAATATGAAAGTTTAATGTTAGTGCGGCCCACGAGTTTGATATGTATGGCACTTTACAGTGTTATGTGCGGAGCTGAACGAACTACCAATCACGGTGGGGTATATGGCTCTCGGGGGCGGGACATCAGCCGGGCTTGATGCAAGCAGAGATACATTTCTCAATGAGTGAAAGTTACAGCAGCGTTGCCATGGAGTGTTTTCTTCCGTGCCTGGCTAGCTGCCTCGTTTCTATTGGGCACACGCGGACATTCGTCCCAGCGGGCTGCGTTCACAACACTTCAAAAAAAGTTTTTTTAAGTTGCTGCCCAGCGGGACATTATACGTATATATACATATACATATATATATACATATATATATGTATGTATGTATGTATATATGTATATGTATATATGTATATATATATTTATACACACACGTCAATGGCACTTAGAGAGTTAATATGAGGTCTCTATCTGTGACAAAATAAATCGAAGTGATGTGTACGCGGCAGGATAAAAGAAAAGTAAGGAACTCAATGCAGCCTAATGTAGTCTGCAGTCACATAGCGACACCTGTCCATCGGCAATAACAGTCCCCGGTAACCCGGACCAATTATAGAGTCGCACCGTTATTTGTGGGTCATTGTTTTTTATTTGCATCACGCTATTTGCATTGCCTCACACAATGAACATTACATATATTTCTATATGATGTAAAAGTAGTCAAAACAAATGACATCAACAATAGCACGGTGTCATTTCCGCTTCTTTTTCCTGTAACAACAGCACGGCGGATAACAGTCCGTGAGCAGCCGCCTTTTTTGCGCTCGCTATCCTGGTACTTTCTACCATCTACAAATGCCATGGTGTTCATGTCATCATGAAAGACATGAACATCGAGCATAAAAACAAAGGAGACTGCTACCGGGCTTTTATCCGCCGACCGCCGTGCTGAGGTTACAAGAAAAAGAAGCGGAAATGACGTTCTCCACGCATTGAGACGTTCACCGTGCGTCAGCTAAACGCTTGATTTAAACTTCAATGTGACAGTGACACCAAGTGGAATTATATATATTACACAGCCCCAAACATGTCTTTTTCAAAGCCTGCAGTGAAGAGAAAGGTTGGTGATGAGCACAGACAATTTCAGGAAAAGTTGGAAATGCAATTTTTTTTTTTTTTTTTTTTTTTTTGAGCACAGGGGCACCCCGACGTGTCTTATTTGCACAGAGAAAGTTGCGGTGCACAAGGAATACAATTTGAAATGTCATTACACAACTAGACATGCTGAGGAGTATGCAAAATACCAGGGAGATGAGAGAGCCAACCGGGTTGCCAATCTTAAAACATGTCTACTGAGGCAACAAGATTTCTTCAAGAAAGCAACCAAAGAGAATAATGCAGCAGTCGAAGCTAGCTACGTGGTTAGTGAGATGATTGCTAAAGCAGGAAAGCCATTCACAGAAGGTGAATTTGTCAAAAAGTGCATATTACAGGCTGCAAGTATACTCTGTCCGGAAAAGAAAGGTCAGTTTAGCAACATCAGCCTTTCTGCCAACACCGTGGCAGAGCGCATTTCTGACCTGTCAGAACAAGTCAGTTTATGACCAACTGTGTGAGAAAGCCAAATGTTTCGGTGTATACTCAGTCGCTCTTGATGAGACCACAGACATCACCGACACTGCCCAGCTCGCAATGTATGTCCGTGGTGTTGATGACAATTTTGAAGTGATGGAGGAGTTGCTCACAGTAATTCCAATGCATGGCCAGACCACCGCTCAGGAGATATTTCACCAGCTGTGTGATGCCATTGAGAATGCCGGTTTGCCATGGAAGAGGTTTGTTGGAATAACAACCGATGGAGCACCATCAATGACAGGGAGGAAAAATGGACTGGTGGCACTTGTTCAAAAAAAAAAACTGGAAGAGGAGGGTGTGGAGGAAGCCATTGCTCTGCACTGCATTATCCATCAGCAGGCCCTTTGCAGCAAATGCCTGAAGTTTGACAATGTGATGTCTGTCATTGTGAAATGCATCAACCAAATCAGATCCAGGGGCTTAAAGCACCGAAGGTTCCGTGCTTTTTTAGAGGAAATGGAGTCAGAATATGGGGATGTGCTCTACTTCACCAAGGTACGTTGGCTCAGCAGGGGAAACGTATTGAAGAGATTTTTTGAGTTGAGAGCAGAAGTGAAAGCCTTCATGGAGAAGGATGGAGTGGCTGTTCCTGTGCTAAGTGATCCCAAATGACTCATGGACTTAGCTTTTCTTGTTGATATCACACATGAGCTCAATGTACTGAACAAGAAGTTACAAGGCCAGGGGCAACTTGTCAGTGCTGCCTATGACAATGTGAGAGCATTCTCCACAAAACTTGTGTTATGGAAAGCCCAGCTCTCTCAGACAAACCTTTGCCATTTCCCAGCATGCAAGGCACTCGTGGATGCAGGCACACCATTCAGTGGTGAGAAGTATGTTGATGTCATTTTGAAGCTACAGGAGGAATTTGATCACAGATTTGCAGACTTCAAGACACACAGAGCCACATTTCAAATTTTTGCAGACCCCTTCTCCTTTGATGTGCAAGATGCCCCTCCTGTGCCTCAAATGGAGCTCATTGACCTGCAGTGCAACTCTGAACTCAAAGCAAAGTTCAGGGAGGTGAGTGGAAAAGCAGACAAGCTTGGGCAATTTTTGAGAGAATTGACCCCCAGCTTCCCTGAGCTTTCCCGAATGTTCAAGCGGACCATGTGCCTTTTTGGGAGCACATACTTGTGCGAAAAGCTCTTCTCCACCTTGAACTTCAATAAGTCCAAGTACAGGTCCAGACTTACTGATGATCATCTTCAAGCCATACTGAGGGTCTCAACTGCTTCCTCCCTCAAGCCAAATGTGGCTCGGCTATGCAAGAGGAAGCGCTGCCAGGTCTCTAGCAGCAAGGAGTAGGCAAGAGAAGCCATGTTCAGAAGAACAGTTCATGTTCTTCAATGTTCCATTCATGTTCAGGACAATTCATGTTTAGAAGAAGATTAAAGGTTAAAGAACTGTTAATACAGACATTTGAATCTGAATACAGCAGATATAGAAGACTGAAGTAACCACATATAGTCGCTCACTAGAGAAATATTATTATTATCATCATCATCATCATCATCATCATTTTCATTATTTTCATTATTATTATTTTATTTATTTATTACTGATTTATTTATTTATTTTCTTATTAATTCTTAATTTGTTTATTAATTTTTTCATCTTATTTTGTGTTAAAAAATAAAAATAAAGAGATTTGAGAAGATTGGAATTTTTTTAACAAAGCTTTTCTTGTGGAAAACCTGATGCGGCCCAGCCTTACCCAGACTCTGTCTCCAGCGGCCCCCAGGTAAATTGAGTTTGAGACCCCTGCTCTAGCACAACCTCCACTCCTGTGTGAGACTCTATAATTAGTATAGTATTAGGCATCCTTCAGTCTCGAAAGACTATGGTAACGTGCTCTGTATGGAGGACTTGGAACAGCGTCTAGTGTGGCTGAGAAGGCCAATTCGAGAGTGACAATCCCTTCCACACTGAAGACAAATACAATCTGTCCCCTGTCCAGCTCCCTGATTTTGCTGCTTCCGTGACTGCCTCTTTGCCTCGGTCTGCTGGACAAGGGTCTCTTCAAATTGGGAGAGGCCGTAATGCAACGCCTGCCTCCAGGCTGAACGCTCAGATGTCAGGGTTTCCCATCTGTTGAGGTCCATTCCTAAGGCCTTCAGATCCCGCTTGCAGATGTCCTTGTATCGCAGCTGTGGTCTCCCTCTGGGGCGATTTCCCTCCACTAATTCTCCATACAGGAGATCTTTTGGAATCCGACCATCAGCCATTCTCACGACATGCCCAAGCCAACGAGACTCTATAAAAATGCAAGCAAAATCACTATTCCCTTCTGTCCTATGTGTCCAAATACAAACTGCAACGTTCTTCAAAATACTGATAGGCAGAAGACGTCCTTACAGGTGTATTTGTAGTCCCAGGCAAGATGACTCATAACATGGCCCACAACCTGCCACCTTTAACTGTTTAACCATTTATTGATGAGTTAATAGTTTATTAGTGGATCATAAAGGGCCAAAGTGTCATTAGTTACAGCAGAATAGTATTGGGTCCACAAAGGACCATTGTATTTGGATAATAAGAACATGAAAGCATTATATTTAAATTATGTTCCCCTTTTTACAGCTGGAAAAGTCAGATTTGCTCTTAGGATGAATGTGGAATAGCTTCTGACTCCTGTCCTCTGAAGATGCCAGCCACAGAGACTGGCGAAACATTAGGAAGAAAAACCTTAAGAACACAGCAACAGCCCAGAAAACCCACAACAACCAGCTTCCATTTTCTTCACTACATGTCAAGAAGCAGGCCTAACAGAGGCCTGGTGACATCAGTAAGGGCCAAGATTCTAGTGGATATTTGTAAAAGCACAAAAGGCAATGGCCATGGCTAATTATTGATGAGGTCTTAAGCCCATGCCCATGTACAGCCAGGGGCATGACCAGGCATACAACTGACACACAACCAGCATTCCAGCAGTTAGCTGTGGCAACTCTTGTGGGAACAAGAATATTCACTAGGACTTTGACCAAGGTGCATTATCAATGGTAAAACTGATCAATTCAGAGGTAGCAATGAAACTAGACCTATCATAACATCAAAGATTTTATTTAGTTTTTAAGCCCAGATTTACCTGTCTGAAAAATCAGAGTTGTAAATGAGTTGTCAAAAGACAATTACAATGCAAAGCAAGCTAATTTTCAAAATACAGGTGAAATGCATATGTAGTAATAGTAAAAGGTTTTCAGCATTTAATGGAATGTTGTTTTTTAATCGAGAGCTCTCAGAATGAAAGTAAATTGGAACCATCATAGATTGCAAAAAGAATCTATATGCTTCTGCTTTTATTAGTATTTTTGCTGTTATTTCTGTTGTAAAGATTTAACGCCGTTCTGTGGTAATTTTATTATTTTTAAATGTTGGAATTTGTGGGGGTGCCATTCCCAAGGTTGCTAAGCCTTGGGAATGGCACCCCCACAGGAATTGATAGGTGGATAGATGGAGCAGATGAACATATATCAATGTAAGTTCAAATGTATAGATATAATACAGGTCACCATGTGTGGAGAGAGAGATGGGATAGAGAAAAAATGAGATTTTTTGGTAGCATGTTTACTCTCTGCTTCAGGCTGTGGAGGGTGTTGATCCAACGAGGAGTACCCTTCCAAGGTAAACAGCAAGTGGCTAAATAAGTGTTCCTTGAAGAAATTAACTGTAGTTGTGCTTAGATTGTGTGTGTATTATCTCAACTAGATCAAGAGATTGCTCAGTGTTTATTGTGTCTGCGCTGCAGTATTAAGCAGTAAAAGGGATTGTTTCAAGTAACTTAGTAAGAAGAGGAAATTGTCTGGACTGGAGCACCTCTGGCTAGCTGTCTTTCATCGGGATGTGAGAAAAGGACCTCTAGCATTAACAGACGATAGCATTGTGGCACAAATTAGGCCTTACCTCTATTTTACGGCATCACGGTTTGGTTGCAGACCAGTAAAAATGCTCATCACTCACTGCTCCGAGCAGCAAAGGTTTATGAACCATTTGTTTTACATGACTCTCTATAAATTCCTTCCCTCTACAGTAATACTTATTTCCTTGCCAACAACATGATATATCATGGCTTTCTATTCCCCCCCCCCCCCCAATACAACAGAAAGGCCTTGTGTTAGAGAATTGGTTTAAAACCTAAAAACAAATTAAATACGTTTTTATTACTTTGGAGAAATTTGTTAGGTAGGTGCCATGGCTTCTCAAATGAATTGTCACAAATGTACAGCAAAATCAAAACAGATGTTGTTGGCAAATAAGCAGTAGCAGCTGCAAGGAAGAATGAGGAGAAGGCACTTCCTCTTTCCTCCACCGTTTCCCCCTTGTCTTCTGTCCTTTCCTTCACCATTATGTTGCCTCTGGAATGATATATATTATTACAGAGAGGTTCATGTGGCTCCACTGGGAAGGAATGGGAACTGTATTGTGTGACAACTTCTTTAAGCTACCTCTCCGGCAAAAAAAAGCAGGGGCGAACCAAGGCATGTGTCAGTTCTACACATAACCTTGAAGCAAGTTGATATTTACATTGGTGTTGAATGCTTTGGCTTTGTGTGTTTGTTTATGAAGTGCTTAGGTATGTAAATGAAAGCAGCAACTTGCCAACGTTTGCCATTTATCACATCTAACAGCAACAGGGGCCTGTGTTGTAATGAAGAGCAAATGGTCTTGTTCCAGGTTTCACTTCTAATACTAGCTGAGGTGGTGAATGACAACCGAATGAAGCCAGAATGGAGCCACTGAGAAACAAGAGGCTGCCCTCTAGCTTCTATTTTGGTATTGGTTAATTGGTTTATAGTTAATTAATTTGTTAATTAATTCTCCCCAGATGCAGTGGGACAGTTGCTTCAGGTGGCAAACACTAGGTGGGGCAGGACAGGTCACTGGCTACAGGAGGTCCCTAGATGTTGCCCCTCTGTTAGAGGGTCTGCCCTCTGCCCCTCAAACCAGCCTCCGGCCATCAAGACAGCAAAATATCTTGGGCTGGCCCTGCCCAGGATTCTCTGTAAATGGACTTTCAAGCAGGCTATGAACCCAGTTTTCTGATGACATTAAAAGCTTTTACAGTGCTGCCATATGAATCTTTTCGTGTGCAACTGCCCTGCTTCATTTGCAGAATTTAGAGGAGGCCCAGATGATATCATCTTCCACTTATCACTCTTCCAAATTCCCCACCGTTTCCCTCATCTGTTAAGAAGGGGAAAATGGAACAATTATATACTACCTCTGACTGGTAATGCCAGGGGCCTTCTATTTTAGAAGCACCTGTTGTTGCTTGATTGGATGGAAAATTCTACCCTGAGCTTTCCACATATGTGGAATCTCTGAGTTCTCTTTGGGACTAAGGGCACTGGCAAACTACATGTAGCCTTTTCAAAAGTGGACATAGTTGGGTCATTTTCTCCTTTGAGACCAGAACCATGGTGCATTCCCCCCAACCCACTCTGAGAAAGCAACACCTTCAAGTGAAACAACAGTGTGGGAGGAGCAGTGATTTTCCTCTGGAAAACAGAATGTGAAGAATATTTAAACCAAAGGTAGGGAACATGTGGCCCTCCACAGGCTAAACTACAACTCCCATCATCCTTCTCCAAATGGCTATGCAGTCCAGGTCTGACTAAAGTTGCAGTCCAACAACATTTGGAGAGCCACATATTCCTCAACTCTGGCTTGTGGCCTTGTGCAACAGTCCTTCTCTTTAAAATAAATAAATAAATAAAGTGGCTGGCATGAAGCACAGCTTTAAAACAAGCCTGCTTGATGTAATGTGTAGTTTGCCCCTAACTGTGAGTCAAATGTTCATTTCACCATTTGGTGCAATTATTTTTTATACTTACATAAAGTAATAGTGGCATTTCAGAAAACAGGATAATTGCTAGCCATCAACTAGTACAGAAGCTTCATGTATATGCAGTCAGAAATGGGGAATGCTACCTTTTTTCTTTTTAGCCCACAGCATCATGAATGCTTTGCCCAGCGAGGCCCATTCTCAATACCTGTCTCCTTGGTGCATAGCTTTGTTAAATGCGGGGGTGGGGGTGGGGAGAGAGACACAGCAGAAGTGTTTAACTGGAGCCACCCTATGACATCTTGCTCTCTGATGCAAGGCAACAAGCGGTGCCCCCTTCCTACTCATATCCAAAACTGAGCAAGTTGTTCTGACATGTGAGGCAGGAAATCCTCACAAAACCCATCTCCTTCTCTGCTGATAAAATATAGTAACATAGTAACTAACAATTTGCTGCCCTTTTATGGAAACCAGAGTCTGAGGTAGCTACTCCTGTCTACCAATTGGAAGGGCTGGTCCTTTAACGTATACAATTTACTGAATAATGGCGCTCTGAAAAACGTATGACTTCACCCTCTAACCTGTATGCATTATAGAGAATCTTGGTGGGTTTGGTCCGTTTTACTCATTGTTCTCATGAGAGTTCCTTAATGGTTACGGAAGGTAACTTTTTTAAAAATCTCCATACAGAATCAAGCATATGGTATATTTATTGGCAAATGCGAGCCCCCTCAGGAGCCAACTCTGTCGTAACAAATGATGAATTATGTGGCTTCATAAGCACACATGTCATCAAATGCACCATTGACCTTTTTACATTTTCAGGGGGATTTTCTGCTTTGTGCAGTTTCTCTGGCTGGGAAGCAAAGCAGTTTAACAATGTTGCCCTGGAGGAAACAGGTAATCAATAATTTCAGTTTTTGTTTCTGTAAAAGGTAAATGAGGCCCTTATAAATATTTTTTGAGCAAGTAAGCAAGCTGGTGTTTAGTAAAGATTTAATAAGAGGCTAATAAAGCAGAGAAATGCTTCCACACTGGCGAGGAGGAAGTGGGGAAAATAAGAGTCACTAAGGCAGATGGTATGGTGCCAGTGGAAAAATTGTTTATAATTAAAATCTGAGCTTGTCTTGCAAGTATCAAAAATTCAGGAGAATGGCAGACTCCTGTGAGCAAATCCCTTGCTAGTTGTCATAAAAGACATGCCCACAACTTGACTCCATAGGTGTGTATCTAGTTAAATAAGCCACGGAGAGGGAAGAAAATGAGAAGATGCACCAAGATTTTGACACAGATTAAAAGGGTCCCCAAGCTAATTGCAGTTTGATTGCTCCAAGATCACTTTGGCCTAATAGAGCATCAAAGGGAAAGCTCACATGAGGCAGAGCTGCCTGGCTCTACTCTCCTTTCTTCTGAAGTAACTTCTACATCTTGGTCTGCATCAGAGTTTGGAACATTACCTAGATAGAAAAGGAAATTAGTTACATTCCTTATTATTTAAATCATTGGCCAATAGGGATTGGATGTTTGTGTTTTAACAAAATGGGGAGAGGAAGAAAGAGGCTTCCTCCTTCAATGTTTGTGTTCTTTTGTTGATTCCTGAAAGAGTGCCTCTTAAACACAAATGTTAATGAAATAGAGGTACACAAAAGTTTCATTTCTTTAATTTTTCATTCTTTCAGTTACCCTTTCTTTCACTCCTTGGCAATCTGATCACCCAGGAAGTTTTTCATCCAGTAATGTCATGAGAAATGCTGTCAGCAGCCAATCAGAATGTCTGGGAGTTGAGGGAATTTGAAGGTATAAAAGGGGCTGAACTGTTTGGAAGCTTTCTTTGTTTCACTTGTTCTTTGTGGGTGTGTGAGCTATTTGTGCACCTCTACCTTAGATTCTTTCCATTTTTCCTGGATTTGGGGGGGATTTTCACCCCAGTTCTTTTGATTATTTTTGTTGCTGCCACTAGATAGCCTGCCTGTGCCCATGTGCTTCCATGGGATTATTTTTTGGTCACATACCCCTTTTCTTTGAGGATGGGGTTGTTGTTGTTGTTGTTTGGCTCTTTGGTCCTTTCCGTTCTTGGCTTATTTTTTCTGCCTGCTTTCTGATGCATTGGATTCAAGGAAGACAAGAGAAGGAAGGCAGCAAGCGGTTTGGAGGAGAGAAATCTCATATTCTAGTTGCTTGGATGGGGGTGAGGGCTTTGATTGAATTTCGTCTTCTTCATGCATTTGCTTGTTTAATTTTCTTGATTTTTAGCAGAAGGGGCTGTATGTTTGTGTGTGTGTGTGTGTCTGCACGCGTGCGTGTGTGTGTGTTACTTTGCTATTTTTCCCCTCTGTATGTGTGAGTAGGGTCTGTGCACTTTCCCTGTTTGTCTGACTTTCAAAAATAGTTACCTGGTTATTTTACTATGTATATATTCTGTTAAAGGTGTATATTTTGGTCGATTTCCCCCCCAGACTGTTTTATTTGGTAGTAGTGGTTGGTTATAAAATTGTCTGCTTTTGTCCTAGACTGATTCTCTTTTGCCTTGCCTGGCTTTCTGGGACAGTTAAAAGGGTTCCTTGGGGCTTTTTTGAACTAGTGCCAGAAAACGCAAATGGGGGGGGGGGGGACAAAAATAAATGAAGTTCCCTGAAAGAGGTGGTCCCTTTCATGTTAAAAGAAAGGACCACTACAAACATGCACATGGGACACCTCCCAAAAGAAACCACTTTTTTAAAAAAAGAAAACCATCAAAGTCATATTTATTAACCAGCAAAATGCCAGTGGTTATGACAAATAAGGCAAGTGCAGCGACTCCAGCCACTGAATAGCAAACTGGCCTTGTTTCTGTTGGAACCTTGACCAATGACTCCTGTGTGCAGGTAGACATACACATGAGAACACTGTGATGGGCAAAGCCATACTGATTGTTCTCTGTATACTCAGCTTTTAAAGAAACAGGCTACAAAAGGAAAATTTAGAAGTCACAAGTTAAAATTAATGTAACTACTCAAAACACATTAGGAAAAGAAATGCTAACATCTCTTCATTTAATAGCAATAAAGAAAACTTATCATTTTAGTCTCAATGTTATTGGAGGGATGTTTGAGACCATTCTTCACTATTTCTAATTATTTAGAAGAAGAAGAAGAAGAAGAAGAAGAAGAGTGCATAAGATGTCTAGCTTCTTTGAGACTGGGGATCGAATTGTTGTTGTTGTTTAGTCGTTAAGTCGTGTCCGACTCTTCGTGACCCCATGGACCAGAGCACGCCAGGCCCTCCTGTCTTCCACTGCCTCCCGGAGTTTGGTCAAAGTCATGTTGGTAGCTTCGATGACACTGTCCAGTCATCTCGTCCTCTGTCGTCCCCTTCTCCTCTTGCCTTCACACTTTCCCAACAACAGGGTCTTTTCCAGGGAGTCTTCTCTTCTCATGAGATGGCCAAAATATTGAAGCCTCAGCTTCAGGATCTGTCCTTCCAATGAGCACTCAGGGATGATTTGATTTCCTTCAGAATGGAGAGATCGAATTATCTCCCTCCAAATTTGCCATTATCCTCATGCTACACCCTGCCATACACTAATGTCTACCAAAAAACCCAAACCTTTTTATTTATGTATTTCAAGCCCAAGCAGCTATGTGGGCTGGAATATGAAGCCCAAAAAGTACTCTGGGATGCCTTTGGAAGAGCTCATAGCATTGTAAACAAGGTGCACAACTTGTCTATGTTCCCATGTTTGAAGCCCTATTAGTGTTTAGGGTAGGCATGTGTAACGGCACATCGGAAGCAGGACTTGCAGGGTCAAAGCCCTGGGATTTTCTGAGCATCAGGGACTATTATATCATCCACCACCCACTTCAAGGTTGCCTGTTTTGTCTGAGCTTAGTTGCAATCCCCCCAGTAGCTTAGGAGAAAAATTTTTTCCAGGATCAAAATATTGTTGTAAGTGATCCCTATTGTAATGCAATATGTTTGATGGTAGTTTCATCTTAAATGAATAATTAAAAGCCACTAGCTTCACAAAAGGCCTGTGCATAGTGGAAACAAAAACTGCTGGAACTCATATGTTGATACGGCTCATTCAGTTGCCTGTGTTTTTGGAATCTATTTTCAACAGGCAGGCTGGGTTGGGTCTGCACCTACACTTCCAAATTTACTATTACACTGCTGGCCTGCATGTCTTTCATTTGGAGGACTGTCCAGTTCAAGGCTAATTTAAAGAGAGGTAACCATAAAATGGATGATCAAGAATCTTGAAAATGCCTATCTATGCTAAGCAGAACCTGGACAACAGATATAGGAGGCACAAAAATCACCTGATTGCTGCTTTTCCCACTTGAGTGAGATGCATTCTAATTCTGTTAAAATGATAAAAAAAAACATTTCTAATTTTATATCTGTACATATAAATTACCAAACACAATTTTATGCAAGCTCGTGTCCTCTTTCAATCTCCTTTTTTGTGATGCTTTTCCTCCTTTCTGGTGATGTGTCACTGACGACTTTATCATGGCTTCCTGGAGGCATCCCAGGCAGCTGCTTGAGCTTAAAAGAAAGGAGTTCAATTACATATATATATATATTGAACAATATGTAATTGAACATATATATAACTATTGCCACTTTGATGCCTTTGGCAGTGAAACGAACCACAGTGCAAAATAGTTTGTGATTCCTCTGTTCCATTGCTCACTGGCCATGACCTGTGTGACCCACAAAAACAGCCAATGTGTTGCTCACAAAACACATTGGACTTCCTTTTAATTTTTTAAAATTTGGAATAAACGGCAAATAATACCTCAGTCTAATTCATTTGTTTAATCAGAGGGAGGGGTGAGAATGGCACATATCCAAATATCAGGATTATATTAACCTTATGCTCCAAAGCCAACACTGCTCCTAAGCATCTCAGAGGAATGGTCAGATTGGGCCCAGAGACAACTTCTGTAGTTTTAAGCGTTTCATGAGTATGGCTTCCTTTGTCACAGTACTACACGAAACACACACACATGGCTTTCCTCACATGTATCTTCTGAAAGAATGTGCAGGACAATTATAGGCTCTTTTGGACTGTTCCCACAGCCATGCTCTCCACTTCTGGCACCCACTGAAGAAATGTTTCATAGCCATCTGCACATTTGGGCAGCATGGTGTCTTGTCTAGAGATGGGGGTATTCGTATACGAATATCCCCACACAGGTGGAAATAACGAGGAAATAATGATTTCACCGCTGCTGCCGGCTCCGCGGAGGCTTCCTATCACACCGTTGTCCACAATCACCCGGTCCTACCAGGAGGCGGGATGACAAGCCTCTCTGCTAGGTCGGAGAGTGGCTAATCCATTGCGGAGAACAGTGCGATAGGAAGTCTCAGCGGAGCCGGCGGCAGCGGCGAAATCGTGAGTGGACGGGGGGCCGGACCCTCGTTATTTCCACCTGTGCAGGGATATTCGTATACGAATACCCCCATCTCTAGTCTTGTCCTGTGCGCACATAATGTATCTCTCTCATCCACACAGGAGGAGGGATCCTATTTGGATCGGAGGCCTCATCTCATCTCCTTTATTTACAGTCCTTAGACCTATCATACAGAGAAGTGGACAACCCAGATCCACACAGTCTCTCCCTTGGCGAGATCTGAGGCCTTTGTTTTGTGGATGAGTTCTCCACATTTCTCATGCAGTCCAAGTCTGGAGACAGCTCAGAAGTAATTCTGCCACATATGACAACAGATTCCCCCCCCCCTCATCATTTTCATATTCTTTGGAAGGACAGGGGAAGGACACGTGAAGCACCTTACTGACAACATTCAATGCACAGGGCAGATTTTTACAGGTATAACAGAGTCCTTTGCGTTTCCTTACCATTTATGACATATATAAGGGGACTGACTATCTAAGGAATTGTCTTATTACAAACCTCTCTGGATGTTAAGATCGTAAGGAGTCTACCAATATCTACAGAGGCCCTCTTGGTGGGCACCTAGGAGAAGGTTTTCCTCTTCTACTGCTCTCTCAGCTGCAATCAATTTCCACTCTTACTACTTTTAAGAAGGGTATGAAGATATGTTTCTTCAAACCAGCCATTAAAAACTGTTTGTTTGCTGAATAATGTATTGGTTTTAGTAAGTTCATTAATATGATATTTCCACTATTTTAATGTTCAATTTGTTTTTTAATTTGTTTTTAATCTCTTAATTATGTTTGTAAGCTGCCTTGAGCATGATTTTACTGCTGGAAAGAAATACATTACTAAATAATAATATACATCATGAAAGCTTATACTATATAATACATTGTGTTGGTTTTTAAGGTGCCACAGGCGCCTTTGCTGGTTTTGTTGCAACAAAACAACACAGCTATGCTTCTGCACGTGCTTAAGGCACTGTAGTTCTCTTTGGTTCTCCATAAGAAAACTCATTATATCAGCAATATCAGTTCACCATAAACGCCAGACATGGTTATGCACAATGAATTATGTGCACCTTCTGCCTCATCAGGGGAGCACTGCGTAAAAAGCATGGACACTGACATCAGTATGTGCAAATTTCCAATGTTTAGTCCAAACTTTGGCAGCCCTTCAAAGGAAAAAAAATTACTAGGTGATGCGCTTAACCATATTGAGGCACACACATTTCCCAGTGCCAACATGTTTTTACACTTTCAGCACCATAGTCACCATTCGGAGAGACACAGAGAGTAGTGGTCTTCTTTTTCCCTTCCTATTTATCTACAAATGCTGAGGCTCCTTCTGGAGCACGTATGAGGCAGCCAGTTCTCAGCAAGAAGAATTGCTTCTGCATTAACAACCCCAGTTTACACACTGGCAACCAATACATGTTTATTAGGCGGTTTAATAAGAAAATGATATTAGATATGAATCAATGGGAGGATAGCATTTCCCCTCTACTTGGCTGACTACCATGTACAGAGCAGGCATTATACCCTCTGCCAGTTACCCCACATTTGTGGGAAAGGTCATTTGTGGAGAAGATAACCCACCCCTCACTCAAAAGGCAAAAGCCAAAACAACTCAACCATGGTTATATCAGAATGTCTGTCGTTCTCTCCGTTTTCAGTTTGGTGCCCAGAACTACTGGCTTTGTGCAAGGCAACGGTAGGAGGTTCCCACCCTGACCCAAGTATGCTTCAATTGAGAGAATAAATTTTAATTCATACAGATGCTTAGGTTTGGCTTGGAGATGACCATCTGCGTTTGAAAGGCCCACATATTTTTAGCAGAGTGACTAACAAAACAGAAAAAGGAAAATATTACAGCAATACAGAAGCTGAAACATCTTGCCATAATATTTTGTGTTTTTGTTTTGTTTTGTTAATCACTCTGTGGTATCTATATCTATATGGAGAACCATTTTTCTCTCTCTTCGCAGAGCATATAAATAATTTCACAGTTGTTTACATTTTCATTGACAAAATCACAGCAGATTTTCCCAGCTAGAGTAAACTCAATTTGAGAGATTTACCAAGCATTGCAGCTGAGCCTGGATGATAGAGAAGCTGAACAAAACATTACAACTGTGTTGCACAAACAGCATTGTTTTCTCATCTCTCCTCAGATGCAATCAAGGTGTTGGCTCTAATGTATGTTATTTAACACCTGGCTACCTTAGGGACTAGTTTCTTGGTCTCCAACCTTTAACTAGCATCAGCTAATTGGCTGCAGTTTTACAATCGGTCTGTGCAATAGAATAGCAAAGAACAACTACAACATAATAAGCTTAATAATACTAGGAGACTCTCACATCCTGTTTTTGCTGCAAAGGAAATTCAAGAATAATAGCTCTGACTGGAATTCGGCCATTAGATTACAGGGGGTACAATCAGTCTTGTGAAAAAAGGTCAAATGACTTCACACCAAGTCATTTTATGTTGCTTTATGTCATCCAAAATTTGGCAACAACCACAGTACAATAAATTGCAAGTCGTGTGGTAAAAATTGATTTGGAAATAAGAGGCTCTCACAAAAATCATTTATATGGATTAGTTCCTTCTTCATATAAGCTAATCACCCTATTGTTCTCATAAGCAAATGTTCTCTATATAATTCTAAAAATTAATTAAAATGTGGCATTGTGATTAGAGTAGCCATGGATTATTTAATCTAGAATAAAAAACAGTATAATAAATTAGAATAGTTTCAACCACATGTGTCTGGAGGTCAATAAAATCCGGTGCTATTACCACGCTGACAGTACAATTAGTAAGAGGCTGTATCATATATTTAGATCTGAAGCTGTGTTTTAACTCCTGTTTATTGTAAATTGGCCTTGGTCAGGTCACTCGCTCTCACTTCTCCATCGCTTAAGGGAGAATAAATGAGCTCTCAGATGGAATTAACTAAGAATGAGAAAGATGAAGATTGTAATGCTTTAAAATACATAAACAGGGAATAGTCAACAAAAATGGATTGAGAGGCAATGAAACTTAGGCTGCGACTATACTAGCCAGCTGAATCACTCTGCAATTTGATTTGTGGTCTGTATTATGGTTGAATTTGCAGTCAGTGATCACATAGGGGCTACGGATTGAATCAGGAGTTCCGTGTCTGCACTGGATGTGATGTAATTTGCATTTCAGCCCACAAGCCTCCTTTTTCCCCTTCCTTCATCTTGTTCTGCCTCCACCAATCCTTTCGTGGTTTGCTGTCAAGCCACTTGGTTTTGAAAGGGTCGTACAGTGTTCTGGAAAAAAAAAAAAAACAGCATCCCAATGTCCTTAATGTGTACAGAAATAGCACATACCACAAGAACATTTTTTATTTCATCTCGCCCATATGTGATCCAGCACTAAACTAGTATATCAATACTAGTGATAAGGCGGTCTAGCAATAATCTCATATATGTAATAATAATTTTAAAGGAGGATAATCAGAGGGAAAGAACATGGGGGTGGGGGTTCCCACAGTCCTAAACATCATGCCTCAACTGCCTTTGTCACCAAAACACCACCCATAGACACACACCCTGTCCTTAGAAGAATGCATCAACTGATCACATGAGAAAAAGTCTGTTCAAATCATTCCAGCTTAAATAAAGTAGAAGCCCCCAACAGCAGAAGAAAAATATAAGCCGTGTTGGTAGCAAAAAAAAAAGGGCCAAACCAATTTGAATCATCCTTTGCATCGTGTGATCAGAAAAAAAAAATACTTTAAATCAACCCATACTATAACAACAACAAATCCCACAGTATTTGATTGTGTAGTCACACGGTCTTAAAAATGGGGTTTAAAGTGCATCTAGACCAAAACAAGGGCAATCTTGTGACTGTCTCTTGTTCATGCAGCCTTTATTTGTTATGAAGGTAATATATTTCTTTTGCTGTATGTCTTTTTTTTGCGTCCGTGTTGATAGTGAGGCTGGGATGTCAGGACCACAGCACCACACTAGGACTTTCTAATTAGCAGGAACAATAGTCTCCTCTGCCTCCTTCTCAGACCTCCTTATTCCCCCTGAGCTTGCTGCAATCCTTCCTGTAACTAGGGCAGGAGGAGGGGCAGGACGGATTTTCCCAACAATAATCTTTTCTGATGAGCTATCTCTCTAGTAATGCAGAATATCTGGAAGAGTCTTCCCTTTCAATGAGCAAATCACACCAATTAGCTTCACAAGCTACTTTTTGAAGTCAACGTTAGAACTGGTTCCCAGTAGGGTCAGAGTGTTTCCCTTCCATTGTTTTCCAAGTGCAAATATCATACTAGGATAACTACAGAAGTTTCATAGGGTTACCAAGTCTCGTATCTTAGTCCTGGTGGGATACTGCCAACCACCCCATTATGATGGTTAGGGTTATCATGACTTCAGGGTGTACCATTTTGACATGCTCAGAAGTACCTTTGCTTTTTCACTACCTTGCATGCTCCAGAGTAGTTACTACTACTGGAATGTACATGTTGACCTTTAAATTCATCACCAAATCTCAAAATCCTTTGCCACACATGATCACAAATATATACAGTATTTTGCAATTGTCGCTCACAGTTGTTTCTGCCCCTTGTGGCATCACGAGTACCTGCTTTGGCCTTGAAACTTCAAGGAATGAGGTGCTGGTCACCTGGCAGCCCTATTCCCCAAATCATATTGTAATGGATCAAGATCATCTGCTCTAGGCCTTTAGACCTTGCACACAGCAGGTAATATCACAACACAATAAGATTGTAGACTTCTTTCTTTGGTTTTGAAATCTTTCCTCTGGAGTTTGCTCTAGCAGAACTGATTTCTCTAGATCCACAAATAACTCACCTCACATTTTCACTGTAGGTGTTAATGGAAGGAACAGGAGGACAGTTATACTAATACTGTCATCCCTGACCACTCCACTTCCCCAATGGCCAGCCACACACATATGCAAGTTTCTTCTTCTGAGTCAGAAATCTTGGCTAGCCAGCATTCCCAATTCCAAGGAAGACTCTGATTTACATTCAATTGTGTGTGGACTTTCCAGACTAACTCTCATGTATTGTGGAAATGGGAGTGAAGAGACCGGGAACACTTCACGTGCATTTTTCAGTGTGCCCAAAGAATAGTGCACAAAGTTCTCCAGTTGTGCAGTCATCTACTTAAATAAAGATTGGTTAATTATGACAAAAATCCAGTACACTCTTATCTAAGAGTAATTTCAAAGGAACCCAGTGGTACTTACCTCTGAGCAAATATGTGCAGATTTGGGCTGTGATGACAAATGTCCTCTCCAGATGCATACATAGACCTATATTTATTTATTTATTTTATTTATTTATATTCTTTATATGCTGCTTTTCCCCCCATAGGGAACTAAAAATATAAAATAGACAACAGTATTAAAAACACCATATAAATATCATAATAAAAATAATTAAATATTTATTAAGATTACAAACCAAGATTAAATATACACCAGCACATCTTAGAAAATTTGTCGCAGTAACACACCCTGGTATAAATTCTGTGTTTAAAGCCTAGACATCTCTCCACCCCCTCCACTCCCAGATGGGCGTCAGCACTCACTGGCTAAGCATGAAGACATTCACATGTATGTTGTGGGCTTGCACAATGATGGCGTACAACAAACCCAGGAGCATAGCTGGGACCTCCAATTAGAATAATTGGCTTCCCTACCTAGTCCTGCCAGCACCCCTTCCTGGACCCAGCCACGGCCTCTCTTCCTGTGCCTGCCATCCAGCTGGTGGCGGTGCAACAGCAGCAGGTAGGGCTGCCCACTGGGCACAAACCAAAAACCGAACCACAAACTGGTTCAGTTTTCCAGTTGGTTTCCAGTTGTGTTTGTGGTTCGTAGCTAACCATGAACCATCATGAAACACCATTTTTCAGGGTTCTGCCCATCTCTAAATATAACCCATGTAGCTGGTTTTATATTTGACCATCTGCCCACGCCGTACTCCCAATGTTTTGTTTTGTTTGGGTTGCTGTATTTCCTGGTTAGCCAGGCTTTGCCCAGATTCTGGGTCCTTCTGGCCCATTTCCACAAGCAGATGGTCCAGCAGCATTTCCCCTCTCCTCTCTCAATCCCTGCCTACTCTGTTCCTAAGCTACCACAAGGGCTCCTCTCTTAATTCTCAATAAGGTTTTGCCTTGAAGTATTAGGGAAAGGAATGTTACTGACATGGCCAGCCCTACACATTTCTAGTGGATACCCTACTATAACAGATATTTTGTGTAAGAGTATACACATATATTTAATATCAGATTGGCGGTGGTATCAGGCTGGCAGTGGCAAGGAAGCAATAGCGGTGGCAGCTATTACGAGGAGACTTATGACAGTAACATGTTATTATGGGCAGCTCAGAACAGGGAGGAGTGCCAGAATGCAAAACCTTTCGAACCAAGGTTTGAACTCAAAAATGCAGCTTTCAAATGGCAAAACATGGGACTCTTGGGTGTCTTTCTTAAGGTGGACAATAGAGTCTCAGTTCTCTAACCACTTTTAGTGATATCCAGTAGGGTTAACTAATGGTAATGAGAACACTGCATTTCAAAAAAATCATTCACACAGTCCCTTCCCACATAAGCAATCCATAAGTAATCCACCAAGGCAAAGCATGCCTTGTTGACTCATGCAGACATTTTTAAACACCAGAATAATGTAAGTTGATAGAAAAGGCTTATAGCTTGGTCTGCCAAGAGAATTTTTGGACCCTGAGGACATTCACAAACCCCAGACCCCATTCTTTTTGCTCTATGCAGTCATGACTAATATTTCTAATTGTTTGGAACTGCCAAGATTTGGTTGCCAAAGAGAATATATAATTTATACAGAAAACCTGTTCATATTTATGTGCTGGCAAAAGTAAGACTCATTGTCTGAAAAAGAGGAATCAAAATGCCAAAAAGTAAGTTAACAAACAGAGGTTTCTGCATTTCATATGAATCTGGCATTTACATACCTGAGTATTAAACATGTAAATGACAAATAACAATCTTACGTTAATACCAAAAAAAAGTCATTCATTATAGCTGCTGGAAAACTGAGGCAAAATCCCCTATGATATTCTTTGACATCTGTGATCATGGTTAAAGTCCTTTACTCCTTTCGATGCATTTGTCTGTAAAGGAGGCGACGGTAGCCCAAAATCTTCCAACAAATCAGGTTTATTATCTAACAAGTTATCAGTCTCAAACATGTTCACATTATTCGGTTCCGCTTTTAACCACAAATCATACTTCTTAACTTCCATCAAACCAGGTAACTCTCCTTGCAACAAAAGAGGAGACGAACTCTTAACTCTAGGTGTCCATTTCTGCCCAGTGCCCGAGGTGTCTGGCATATTGTCTGCCAGGGCTATGGTTGTGGATGGTACACCCAGCCCACCTGCGGCTCCCAGACTTTCTTCCCCCTGTTCTGTCTCAGCGGGGGTCTGAAAGGACTGAGCCCACGGGATCTCCCAATTGGCACCATACATCTCCTCTGTTCTTTGATTTGTTCTTCCCTCCTTACCCAAGCTTTATATTCTTTCTTCCTTTTCCTTTCCTCTGTCTCACCCCAATAGGGTGGTTTTCTGTAGGTTTGTCTTCTCCATTCTTTCTCTGCATATTCTCTGGGTACTCGAAACTCTACCCATTCCCCTGTCCAGGGATCTTCTTGTACCAAATCTACTAAGTCTTATCTTTTCTCTGTAATATCCTCCTCAGCCCAACACACCTCTTTCTCTTCCTCTTTCAGACTGCTCCCCCCTTCCTTCTTCCCCTCCTTTCTATCCTCTCCTTTTCCCGCCAAATTATCACCCCCTAGTGCTTCTGTACTTATTTCCAGTTGCTTTAACCCTCTTTCAATGATCTCTGCCTCTTCCGCTGCTCTGTTGATATGGGAGTCGGACGGTACACCCTGGAGAGTATCCCTGGGGTTACTCTCATCCTCACAACATCAGATCCATAGAAATTCATGGAAATCTACATTCATACAGACACTGAGGGCAAGAATTTCTCCATTCTTCTCTAGCTTATTAAATATATTTACTCAGATCTGAAACACAGTTACTAATTGTAAGTCTAGTTGGAGTTGTAGATAAATTCCAGAATCTTTCCCATACTAATCTGGAAGGAGATAATCAAACAGCTGAATAGTGACTTTTTAAAGCCATCCACTCTTCCTATCGGCACTCAACAAGCTTTGTGCACACAAATATTAGAGATGGGGAGTGTTCCTTTTTTTGGACTACAACTCCCAGAATCCCAGAGGCAGGCTAAATAGGAGATTGTACTCCAAAACAGTGGTGCTTCTTATCTCTCACTAAAGCCACTCTAGCTCTGCTATCTGCAGTCACAGGGAGCATGTTTCTCCATAAATGCTGAAAATGACTTCCCCTCCACTCTCAGAGGGGAGCATCTAGCCTTTATCTTCAAAACCTTTTGTAACTTTGTCCCTGTGTTGCCTCTGCAATCATATAACACCATGTTGTTGTCTCCAGTTCCACCACTTTTAGTTGACTGAAGGCATCCCAAACACCCCTCCAATGACACTGAGACCCAAATTATAAATATTGTTTATTGCTATTAAAGTAAGAGATGTTGGCATTTCTTACCCTAATGAATTCTGAGTAGTTTTGTTACTTTTAACATGTTATTTCCAAATTCTGCTTTGTAGCCTGTTTCTTTAAAAGCTAAGAATATTTTCCTCTGATATTTGATGATATGATAGAGAACATTCAGTATGGCTTTGCCCATCACAGCATTCTCGTGTGTCTGTCTACCTACAAAAAAGGTCTTATTTGCCAGGGTTCCAACAGATGCTTCCAGGGTCATGAAAACAGAAATAAGGCCAGTTTGACCTTCAATGGCTGTAGATTCTGCGGTCACTTACCTTGGCATAACTATTGGCATTTTGCTGGTTAGTAAACATGACTTTGAAGTTTTTGTTTTGTTTGGGTTTCTTTTGGGTGGTGCCCTGTGCATGTGTGTATGCATGTGTGCGCATGTGTGTACGTACCAGTCCTTTCATTTAAGGTGAAAGGAACCGCTTCTTTTGGGTCACCCTTTATTTCTTTTCATTTTTTTCCCCATTTGTGTTTTCTGGCCCCTGTTCAAAAAGGCCCTGAGGAACTCTTTTAACTGTCCCAGAAAGCCAGGCAAGGCAAAAGAGAATCAGTCTAGGACAAAAGCAGACAACTGTATAACCAGGCATCACCACCAAATAAAACAGTCGGGGGGGGGGGACTCCCCCAAAATATACACCTTTAACAGAATAAATACATAGTAAATTAAATAGATAACAGTTTTTGAAAATCAGACAAATAGGGAAAGTGTGCTTTCCTCACCCACACATACACAGCAGGGAAAATAGCAAAATAACACAGAGGCACATACATGTACACCAGGGGTCCCAAACTCCCGGTCTGCGGACCAGCATCGGGCCACAGTGACACATGAGCTGCGCCACGGGGACACAGGAGCAGCAAGCAGGAAAGTATTATTTATTGTCCCTTCCCCCGCTCCGCGCAAAATATCCAGCTTCTCACCCAGGCACTCATTACAAAAAAGAGCAGGAGTGGGTGGAGAAGACTCTACTCACTGAAACAAATGAATGAGCTAATCAGGAAACGACTTAACTTAAGCGCTCCTTTCCCCCGCAAAAAGCTGCGACTGATCCCTGGGAGGTGGGGCTGAAGAACACTCCTCCATTCCATAGGTGGGGCTTTTCAGGAAGTTCTTTCGTGCTCGTAAGGAGGAACGCAAATGATGGTGCCACTCCCAAACCCACCACCCGCCAGAGAGGGATTGCCTGGCTTGGTACCACCGTCTCTAATTCATTCCCTTAAGGCAGGCTAAGGGAATCCAGGCTGCCCTTTGCAAAGATGGCAGCTCCAGCTTCCCTACCCTAAATGAAGCTGCAGCCACCATCTTTGCAAAGGGCAGCCAGTCTCCATTTTTACATGCGTGGCTCCGAGGCCAGAAGACCTCGGCAGCAGCGATTAATGTAAGAGGGTGTTGGTAGGGGTGGGGTGGGGTGTCGTGGGGCCTAAGGTAGGGAAAGGAAGGGGGTGGGGGTAGGCTGTGGTATTGGGTGGCTGTGTGTGGGGGTGGCTGCCTTTCTGCCGCCGATCAGCTGATCGGCGGCCAGTAGGCAGAATGGTTTTTTTTGTTTTTTGTTTTAATACAAAGGACGAATAAAAAACGGGTAAATATTCATCCCTTTGTATTCGTGGGGGTCTCTGGAAACCACAAATACGGATCGACGAATGTTTAATGAATCGGTTATATTCGTCGGAAAAAGCGATCCATTTTTATATTCGTCCCCATCTCTAGTAGACAGGGATGCCCAACCTTTACTTCTCCATAACCATGTTCTTCATAGTTTCAGTACCAAGTCTAAAGAGGTCAGATTTCTGCTTATGCGTAGGCTCTTCTGCACATTAATATCTGAGTTCTTGCTTATGTGTACTTTATTTGGGCAGAGCCCATCTCCTTTTCTGACCCAGTGATGAAACTATGAAGAACAACTGTGAAGATGATGGAGGAGACAGAGCTAGTTGCCCTGTTTCAAGCATGTTCACAGTGCTGGGTAATATAATGCCTGAATAGGGCTTTTTAGTTACTTTTTGGTCACATGATTGTAGCTTCACTACAGATAAAGCAAGAACATCTTACAGACTCTATGACTTGTGTTGATGCCTCATGCTCTGATGTGAGTGCTGAGACAACAACAAAGTAAATGAGCAGATTGTGTACCACAATCCAGTGGATAATAGCATTAAAATGTATTAAAATATCTAGCAAGTACCTATTTTAGTTATTTTGAGCAACCCGAAAGCAAAGAGTTGTTTTCTGAAGCTCTAATGGTAACTAATCACTTTAAGAGTGTTGGATCTATAATTGATCCTAATTTCTTCCTTTAAAAAAAAACACCTTTCAAGTTTTATGTCTCTTGAGTCACTAGGGATTAGCATAAATTGTAAATTGTTTGGCATAGGGACCAGTCTTTTTATTGTCTAAAGCGCCATATGGACATAAATATTGTTACCGTAATAATAATGAAGAAGACATAGATCTGACCAGCTTGCCTTGGCAGAGCCACACCTGACGTTAACAAATTGATTTTTTCCTCCTGAATATGCACATATTAGAAATGTGCAGTTCAGACACAAAAGTTTAACAAAAAAAATGTAAAACATCTTCACATTATGTTTCTACCTTGCATGCAAAAGCCAGGATTTGTTTTTAAGCAGGCATTGCAACCGCCCATAGTGCCCTCTCAGACATCCCCCCTCCCCCAAACCAAACACATATCTTCAGGATGAGTGGTCCTTGTGGGTTTTGTTTCGTTTTGTTGTCTGTTACTATACAGTCAACAGGGCCTGCAGACGTTCAATACTGATGAAGAATGAAGAAAAGAAGGTTCTGGCCAAAAATAAGTTGATGTGACTTGGGTACTTTAACCATGGAAATCAAACACTTCTTAACCCTTAAATAAATTATGTTACATGACACTGCTCTTGTTTAAGTTCTGTTAAAAAGTTATATGTATACTCTAATTTTTTCTCTGTTTCTCCAACTGCACCGCCTGTCAATGTCCAGCTTTAAAAGTTGTTCCCAGCTACAGATTTTGCATCTCCCACGTGCTTAAAAAGAAACAAACCAAAACCCCTAGCTAAAAGACATGTTGGTTCCTCAATGGCTCCTTAATGTACTGTTGTGCCCCAGCACTGCACTTCAGAGAGGTGACAAGTTTCAAGGGTTCTAGGTCCTTATCCAATATTTCATTTCCTTAGAAGCAGGTCACTGGAGACTTATCTGCATGTTTGCATGGCTTGTTTACACATATGTGCAGATGGAGATTCACCGTATGAAGACCAATTCCTGCTCTCCAGGGAGAAGGATCCGTTAGCATGCGCTGTGCTTCTTGCTGCTGAATTGTGCTCTCTTGCGGGTGTTGAGGCAAAGGTGATGATGTAGATGGGAGCAGAGCTTGTTTTGTATCCTCAGCCAGCAACTTTTTTCATCCTGATTTTTAAATGCAACTTTAGTTATTTTTGTGAAAATAATGAATTGCTTTTAAACTCCCAGTTGTAATGGTAACTAACTTTTCTTATGGGCCTTGGCACTTACATGACAGCTAGATGTTCTTTAGAAGGAAGTTTTTAAGGTCTGTAAGTGATTGCCTTCGAGGAGGACGAAAGTCATCTCTCTGCCTTCCTTCAGTCTCTGTTTCCAGCGGAAACTGACTGCTGACCAGACAAGAATATCTTGTTTCTATTGTTCTCAACCCAGACATAATCAGCACATTTTTTTAGTGGGAGAGAAACGTAACCTTCCATCCTTTCAGAAAAGTCTGTCTCTGGCAACCGGTGACAACAGCCACCACTTAGCTAATCTCCTTAGCTGGAGAGGATTTCCCACACTAAATGCGCCCATTATAACAGTCTCGTTTTGCAGTTACAAACTCAAGGTTGGAAGGAGGTGGGTAAATCCTTGAAAGGTCTCTGCGACAAGCTCCCCTCACCTCCTAATGGTCTTCTTTGAGTACATCATAAATTGCGCTTCCTGAGCCTTTCCATCCACAAAATGTTCTGGAGTGTAAGAGGGTTCCCCCACCCGCTGCTCCCCATGCAGCAGATGTACAAGAAGAACTGGAGATACAGTTGTTCTATTATTTTTGGGAGAGGGCTTCAGGACTTTTTAAAGGCAGCAAGTGCACAATGAATCTTTTTTTGCTGTAAGGGCTTCGGGTCGTCAGAGAAGCAGAGGTAGTCTCCAGAGGGAGATTTTTTTTTTCTTTGTTTGTTTTAGAATACACACTCCACCTTTCAGTACAATAAATAAATAAATCCAGAACGGTCTACAAACGGAAGAACAGTGTACATAATGGCCCAAATCCTGACGCCTATTGTAGTAAATTGCACTAGAATAGGCCCACTGGATCAATGAGGATTTAGTGAGTCAACTCCTCCATAAGTTCCATTAACCTAGTAAGCTGCAGTTAGAGTATGTCCATTTGAATCAATGAAACTTACAGAGGGCTTGGCTCACCCCATCACCATTGAGTCAGTGGGTCTACTCTAGTGCAATTTGCTACACTAAGCAACAGGAGTTTGGCCAATAAAACAGAGATGAATCTATGATCAGAAAAGAAAAGAAGCAGAAAGGAGGGGAGAGATGGAGAAGACTACCCCAGATAAAATTCTACAGAATGATGATCCTTTTTCAGGTCTGAGAGAGAAAAAATAGTTTCCAGTTTTTTCTCAGACAAATATCTTCCAAGAGATTTTACTTAACTCTAAATATCATCTTGTTTTTAACAGGAGTGTGACAGCAGTACAGTGCACAATTGTTATTGTATTTTCCATTTGGGGGGGGGGTTCCATTTCACAGAGTGACATTATTTTTTCTTTTTAATATTTGTATACATGTTGTTCCTAGCTTTAATATTGCCTTTTAATGATGTAAGTTACCTCTTTATACTCAATGTTCTTAGCTTTAAATGTTATCTTTTAATGACGTTAACCATCATTGTCTACTCATTGTTTTAAACTTTAAATATTGCTTTTCAATGTCGTAAGCTGCTTTGGGTCCTTTTCAGGGAGAAAGGCAGGGTAAAAATATTTTAAGTAAATAAATAAATAAAATACGTCATTCATCACATGGGGAAATATATCACTGTTTAGACCGTTTGTGAAGTGGACTGATGTAATCTGTTTCCCAATGATCATTCAACACATGGGGAATTGCACTCCAGCCCATCCCCAATCAATGCCTGAGCTTGACCATTTTGGTCTAGCTGTAGGGCTATTACTTTTGTAGAACTAACTTTCTGGTGCAATTGGACGGACAGCTTTCCCAGTATCTGATCACACCCAAAGTTGCCTCCCTTATAGTGCCCTCTTGTGGTCACAGTAGTGTAGCCGACCTTCCTGGAACAACTCGTGAAGGCTAAAATATGGGAGAGGATGTTTCAACCTAAGTGGATAAATCCTAGGAAATCAAGTTAAGCCACCCTTTTCTTAATTAATTCACGTTGTTAGTTCAAGTTCCAGATAAAAGTTTCCAATACAAAGATCCTGTAAATGCTGTGACAACTTTGGGAACTGAAAAAAATGTGTTTGTGAGTTTCCCCTAGGAAAGGCGGTAGAGGGAGCTGTTGTCATACGCTCAGAAAACAGTCGGCTCTGTTTTGTTTCTCTGCCTGAAATATGGTTGAGAAATGTTAATCCATGGTTTTGTAGCAACAAACAAGGCTTAGCAGTTCTTTTAGTCTAACATGTGGAATCATAGTAAATGTGTGTGTGGGTGATCATTTTATACATAGTTTTATTTATATATTGAAGCCACTAATGACTTCAGACTGAACCTTCCATATGAAAAATAATTTTTAAAAGTGGAAATGTTTCATAATGGTGTTAAAGGGTACAGAGGAAGAAACGTTAACACTTGATTCAAATATATCCACTCTTGATAGCTAACTGGAAAGAATTTTAAATTGAATATTTGGAAACATTCTAGAAAACTCCAAGCTCTATCGTCTTTTAATACAAAAGAAAGTAATGTTATGAACTGTTTTAGTCAGTTAAATGCTTATTTGTTTGTTTTTAAATTGTCTTATTAGAATAGTTTAAAAACCTATGGCTAGGCTTGTAATACCAAACATTTTGAGGCTGTACTACCCATAGAATAGGGACTTGCAGAGGATGTTTCTGGCTCCCATGTAGATTGAACATGGTGATGATGGTGATACAAATTAATTATAGACAATAATTATTTTTTATTTATTTTAAATAATTAATTATTTTTTAAAAAAATCAGTTGTAAGAAATTCTACTGTCAAGATGCAAAAAAGAAAAAAAAAGTTGCCTAGCTTGATGACATTTTCTCTGCAGCCAGTGTTTTAAAAATAATAGTAATAGCCCTCAGATTCTAAGCTGAATGAATTTGAATCAACAGGTCTGGTGTTTATCTTTCTAAACGAGTTTAAAATATGGTGCAGTGGCGTTCATGGTAAATGTAAACTAAAGGCTTCATTCTAATCCTTAGTAATCCTTCCTCCAAAGAAACAAAGATACAAGTTCAGCAAAATGCCAACGTTCTAATTAAGTAAAATTCCTTCACGTACAAAAGCAAACATATTTCAAATACCAGTAATGTTCAAAATATATTTTTATTTTCTTATTTTTTTCTCAACAATTAGTCAACAGAACAAACATCTACAACTTCTGACACTGCATGAAATAGCCTTTGTTGTTTGAATTTAACAGACCTTTTGAGATGGCAAAACTCAGCTGAGTTTTCCAGTTTCAGTGTTTTTAAAATGTGTGCACCAAAACAGCCAAAGCAACATGAGGGTCTGGCCTACCTTCCCACAGCGTCAGTTTCTCTGGATAACTTCCAGTTTGTTTGTAATTATTCGCTTCTTCATAAATCTACAGAATAAACAGGTATTACAAAGGTATTACAGGTATTACAAAGGTATTACAAAGAGATGGGTTTGAGGACACCCAGGTTTTCAGTATTAGATAAATACAAAATTCTCAAAGCCATACCAATTCATCTGAAACCCCCCGCCCCCAATGTTTCTCAATCTTTCATCTTCTTTGCCACCACATGAAGACTTGGCAAAAACAGCATTTTTTTCATACGTGGGTAGGATCAGCCCATCCAACTTTACATAGGCCCTTACAGATCTGAGCTGGCAGAATCTTGTTATTTTGAATAGATTAAGGAAACCCCAGTGGGAAGCTGCTGTGAAATGTTGACAGATAGTAATTTGGGCATACTTTGCAAAGGAATTGGAAATAAAATAACCAATATAATGCTGTTATTGTAAAAACAGGTGGTGCAGCAACATTTAGAGTACTGCATACAGTTTTGGTAACTGCATGTGGAAAAGGGTTTTGTACAGTTGGAAAGGGTGGAGAAAAGGTGAAACAAAATGAATTAAGAGGAAAGAGTATTGTTCTTATGAGGAACGTTTACAACATTTGGGGCTGTTAGTGTTTGTTATGTGCCATTAAGTAGCTTCTAACTTATGCTGATCCTCATAGGAGTTTTCAGGTATATGAGATACTGAAGAAGCAGCTTACCATTGCCACACTCCATTGAGTTTCCATGGCTGGGCAGGGATTTGAATTCAAGTGGGGTACACAGAAGAAATATCCTTGGAGAATATGAGTGTCCTTTGGATTGCTTCCAACATGAACGAAGAAGAGGAATCCAGGTTTCCTGAGTTCTAGTTGGACACTCTATCTGCTATACCACAGACCTTCTTGGTGCTCCATAGCTTTGGGGGGGGGGAGGGAGGGGAGGGAGAATAGGTAAGAATAAAGTGAGTAAAGTACAACAGAAGTTTTCTTTTTAAAAAAAATTGGTGTGTGAAAGCAGATAAGAAGTTTTTCTTCCTTTGTCATAATTCCAGATCCCTAGGTCATCCATTGAGGGTGAAAAGTGGAAAGTTTAGGATGTAGAAAAGGAAATATTTCCACAGACAGTGAATTGCTAGACTGCAGGATTCACTTGTTTATTATTCATTCATTCATTCAATTTGTATCCCGCTCCCATTAGTCTCACAGCATTACTTTGGGTGGGTTACAACTCATAAAATAGAAAACACAAATGAAAATAGAAATATTAAAACTGATAACAATAATCCTAAAAATAAGAAAGAAAACCAGATGGCACTGACTAATCTCAGAGCAGATGGAGGAAAAGAGGGGAGAGAGGAGGAGGAGCGGAGAGAGAAAAGGAGGGATGAAGGTGGTCCTCTCTTCAATAAGACATTATGATGGATGACAAGTTGAACATTTTTAAAAGGAGAATTGCACAAATTCATGGAGGATGAATTATTGGTGGCTAAACTAGTCAAAACGAGGTATATTTCCACCAGTACAAGAGATGATAGATTGTTTGGTAGCATGAAAAAGAAGCTACTTGTGTCCTGCTCACCATTTCAAGCACCTGAACACGTAAATAGTAAGAACTCTTTTTCCCATAATGTAATAAGCAAGACTGGTCTTTTCAGATTACGTTTTTTTTTAAATCTGGTAAAACAGTCATACATTTAAAAAAATCATAACTTGAAAACCCTTTGTCCAATTTTCTCCAAATTTGTCTGCTGCATCTATGCCAAATATGATGCTGATCAGAAGTCCATTTTCAAAGTTACAATTTTTGTTTGGGCTGCCCCATATTTAGAATTGCCTTGTAGAAGGGTAATTTGCTCTGCTGCGCATTAACACCACTGCACTTTTATGCAGTGATAATTACAAGGATTTACCATGTTATTAACTGAAGCAGTATCTATAAAGATATTATGTGTGGTAGCCCACCAACTGAATAAAGGGTGACCTATCCTGTTTCCTTTGAGTGACATGCTGAACTGGTCCATGATATTTCCGGTTCTCAATGAGCATTTCACAGAGCTCAGTTTTTGGTGTTTTTTTTCACCCTTTTCCCCATTTCCCATCAGCTTTCTAAGGCAGTTCTAGGAAAGGAATAAGGAGGAGACTTTAAAAAGCATAGTCCTCTTTGATCTCTTCTTAAAGCGGCAACGCAGGATGCCTGCTCTTCCATCCATTCTGTTTAACTGTGTTTCTCCTGTTTCCGGGATGTGAAATTAGTGGTGCTAGAACTACAAGTCTTTGGTTCAGTCAGTGACTTTGCAGCAGGGAAGGTTCATGTTTAAGGTAAAGAGCACACTCTTCTTCATCCTTTTCAGTTTCTCTTTCTCCTTCCCCACTTGAATGCTGGATTTAACGAGAGGTCTGTAGGTGTGCTGCTGCACCCCTTGATGTCTCTAATGATAGCTTTGGAAACTTACAAATACCCTGAGTTGGTTTGTTTTCACATATTTGTCCAAATTCAGTGAACCTTTCTAATATTATGCTGTATTCATGAGAAACCCAAGCAACTGTGACTCTAATTACAGGACATTGACTGTGGAACAAAACAAAACAAAATGAAACAAAGCTAAAGGTCAATGAGAGAGAAAAAAAACTGCTTAAACCTGGGCTAAATAATAAGGAGCATGTTTAATATAACTAATTTATAGATGAATGTGGTGCCATGCTTGAATACATTAACAAGGTAAGGCTGTAGAGTCTGTAGGTAAAATAATGTATTGCTTTCATTAAAAAGCAATCTGCATGGACCATATCCACTAACACTGGAAACTCTGCAGCTGTCACCTTTATCGGGGGAACAAGAGCAAGCCACTACATTTTAATCACTGGAGTTTGTCAGGAACGAAAAACAGCCAGCTTCCCACAAATCAACAGACATGTATCCTGATAAGGAGAAAGGACTGGAAAAGGACAGCTACACTCCATGCAGTACACCACCTATTCTGGTGTGATCAAAGCACTGTAATTGTAGCCAATAAATCTACTGAATGAGGACCCAGGACAACACCACTCATCTTTCTGGAGACAGACACATGCTTGTTGAGTCATCCATCACATGACAACAAAAACCTTATATAAAATTTTGGAGTTTCCCAATAGTTTGATAACACAAACAAGCAAGGAAAGATGAATCAATGATTGGGGCCAGTGCTTCCATTTGTTTATTGATACTATGAGCAATGCTGTTGCCTATTCTGTGACATGCGAGTGAATCTACGGATGAGGAGATGTACTAAACCTAAGTACCTTTTTTACTTTTCAAGTTTGCTTTCTCATTTCATTCTTGAAGGTCTAAGAAATGGTTCATTTATTATTACATATTCCAGAATTAATTATAAACCGTAAGATCGAATCCACGCGGCGGAGTGAGCTCCCATTGCTTGTCCCAGCTCCTGCCAATCTAGCAGTTTGATAGCATGTAAAAATGCAAGTAGATAAATAGGTACCACCACGGTGGGAAGGTAACGGCATTCCCTGTCTAGTTGCGCTGGCCACGTGACCACGGAAACTGTCTACAGACAAACACTGGCTCTACGGCTTGGAAACGGGGATGAGCACCGCGCCCTAGAGTCGGACACGACTGGACTAAATGTCAAGGGGAACCTTTACCTTTTACCTTTTGTTTTGCCAAAATAAAACAGAAATTAAAATCCATTGGTAAAACACTTCTGAATATTCTCTACCTGGAAAACCCTGAAAAGGGTAGCCATAAGTCAGAATTGACTTGATGGCATGTGATGATGATGATTGTCCAAGAAATAGATTGTAAAATGGACTGTATAGGGAAGGCTTGCATAAATATGTTTTCAACATGCACTAAAAGTTGTAGGAGCATGTTGATTGCAAGAGAGAAGGGCACCCTGATGACCTGATGTGAACGACTATAGAGCATACATGAGAAGCTTGTAGGGCCTCTCCAGGTGATCATAAGAACTGGATGCTGACAAGGGAGAAGGAGGTATTATAGCACCACACAGCATCAGATACATGTTCTGCTTAACCTTATGTGGGATAAATATTTCAGCTGTCTATAGTTGTGCAGATCTGACCAGCCTGAACTCTGCATTTGGTTGCAGTAAATTCAGTATCATTGCTTGCACAGTTAATAAATTGCCACCAGAACATCTTCAAGAAAACAACATATTTGTACTTATGTGTGTTTATCAGTTCAACAGATTCTGAAAATAAACAAAATAATCATTCTGTGGCTACAGTGGAAGAACATGAGCACAGAAAGCATAAACTGAAAAAAATATTCCTGCCACCAGGCTGTTACAGCCAGATAACATAGTAGATAAATTATGTTTCCAAAAATCTATAAAATAAACTGAAAACCTCACACATATTTTAATTGTTAAGTGAAATTTTACACTAATGAAAATGTTACAGCAGTTGAGAAGCATGTGTTCCACTTTACCTTTTCAGTTGGCCACTAGAATAAGAATGCTCTAGAACATCCATTCTCAAAGGGGGCCATATGGCCCCCTGGGGGCCCTTGGCACATTTGAAGGGGGACACAGACTTGAAACACACCACTGTATAAATGAACTATGCAACTTACACAATCTCGATTCAGCCTATATTTCTTTCATATTGTGTTTATGGCTGTGGCCCAAAAAAGGTTGAGAATGGCTGCTCTAGAACATGTCCACAGAAAATGTTGGGACACTCCATCATATATCAGTACTAGAGATGGGGGTATTTGTATTCATATACGAATACGAATATCCCTCCACAGGTGCAGATAATGAGAGTCCGGCCCCCTGGGGCCAGACTGACCACTCATGATTCTGCTATCGCTCCATTGCTCGTGATGGATTAGCCACTCTTGGCAGAAGGCGGGATGATGAGCCTCTGCCAGGTCGAAGAGTGACTAATCCATCACGAGCAACAGAGAGATAGGAAGGGACCATGGAACTCATGGCAGCGGCAGAATCGTGAGTGGTCGGTCTGGCCCCAGGGGGCTGGACCCTCGTTATCTTCACCTGTGGGGGGGGATATTCATATTTGTATACGAATACCCCCATCTCTAATCAGTACCCAGTTTCTGTGTTGCAAGGTTAATTTTGAAATTACTCAGATGAATTTGTTTTTGGACTACAATACCCCATAGTCTCTCAGCCAGCATGGCTTTGGTGGTCCAAATGTAATGTTTCCAGATTCTGCATAGGCAAGGTCCTGGTGACTCTCCCATTGGGTGTGTGTATGGGGGCAGAGTAAATATTAGCCCTCTTCCTGCATTTGAAATCTCTGCAAGCAAGGAGCGAAAACCATAGCACTAAATCTACCTCCCCATCACATCACACCCACAGCACCCTCCATGTGTACAGGGTGCCTCTCTGCCCCAGAGAGCTTCTTTTATCCACTGAGACTCTCCCTGCAGTTTAGAATCCTGGTTCGTCCCGTGTTAAGAACACCTGAAGCAGATTGTTGTAAAATAAGGTTTTGTTGAAACAAAAAAATCCAGTGAAATGGTTCATTTATTATTACATATTCCAGAATTAATTATATTCCTCCCCTCTGCATTTCAACAGCTATTGTAAGGATATTTTAACTACATTTACAGAAAGTATACGGAACACTTCCACTTTGCTGCCATTCTCTCTTAGAATAAACATTCTTGTAATCCATCTTCTAGAAAACTGCTTAAACAAAATCACCAATAGTTTGTCAGCATAGTTAAGGAAGCACCACTGTTGTTTGCTTTTCTTCTGCTTTCCGAGGAAGGATCTGAGTATTTCATGTTGATTGTTTGATTGGCTGCAGTGGGACTCTTTAAAAATATGAAAAAAAAAATCAGGAATCCAGTAGAAATCAAACATAAGCTGCTATCAATCATATGCTTGGGGTATTAGGTGAGGTTTTTACTCAGGAAGATGTCATTAAAAGTTGCAGAAATTAATTGGTGCCATTGAACATAATGGCCTTTCCTGACACAGTTCTTCAAATGTAAAGAAAAATTATGGATAAGGCAAATTCCTTGTGGGATTTTTATGGATGTCTGCTTTGTTCTGTTATTGTTTATTGTAAATGTTATTACTGTGATCTATTGCCCCATCATGCTTTGTCTATACCGGTTATGCCATTTTGCTCCTCACAACAACTGAGGGTTTCCGTCATTGGCTAAAATTGCATTTATTTTTAATTTCCTTGTCTTATATATTCCTGAAGCAATCTCCAGACATGAATTTGATGTGTTTAAATTTTCATATCCAAGACATTTCATTCTGATGAATTACATATTATCTTACACATTTTCAAACAATGCTGAGATGCAATCCACCAAGCTCTGCTGTGGCACAACTTCGGTGCCTTTGAGCGAAGCTTTCCCATCAATCCCACAAGTGTCCCACTGAAAAGACTGCAGGTGATATAATAAAAGTACTTAATGGTTGTATGTTTTGGACGATCGTCTATTTTTAAAACATATCTTCATCTTGATCCTTTGTAAACTAACTGAAAAGCAAGTCCCATCGCTTTCCAGAAGATTAAGGCTGCATCCTGCACTTATTTACTTGGATTCAAGGGGACTTCTTTTGTAGTGGACACATGGCTGATCCCTTTAGGCTGCAATTCTGTGTTCTTGGGAGCAAGTCCCATTCATTGAGCTGAGTGGGAATTATAGCCAAGCTATTGTGATGTTGCATGTTACTGCATAAACCAGTAAAAAGTCACTAAAAATTCTGTTGTTTTGGCAGACTTTCCAAAACATTTCATCTGAGGAGACTGCTGAATCTATTAGCCACTAACTTGTTTTAATTACCTCCTACTTTTAAAATGTTTGTTAAAAATATTTTAAAATGATTTGTTAATTTTGTTTTCACTTTGAATTTCTAGTTACATTGCTGTTGTGTTATTACTGTTGTTGTTTTTAATATTGTAAATCGCCCAGAGTGTCCTTTGGTCAGATGGGTGGTATAAAAGTCAAAGGAAGGAAGGAAGGAAGGAAGGAAGGAAGGAAGGAAGGAAGGAAGAAAGAAGAGCCTCAGCACTGTCCGTTCTTCAACCATACATTTGCAACACTATGGAGGTAAAGGCCATTAGCAGGAGTGATCTGGAGCAGAGGAATCACAGGTGATGAAAATGTTGAGCATTCCTTTCTCTTTCTGCTTTCCCACTCTTAGAAAAAAACAAAAAACAGCATGCTGCTTATATATCACCCCATAGCACATAAAGCACTTTCTTGGCAGTTTACAGTTTAATTATGCAGGCTTCGCATTGCCCCCTGAGCTAGCAGAGTACTCAGTTTACTGAACATATAAGGATGGAAGGCTGAGTGAACCTTAAGATGGCTACCTGAGGTTGAACCCGAGTCATGAGCAGAGTTTTGGCTGCAGTACTGCAGTTTGACCAGTGCACCATGAGGCTCTGTCTAAGGGTTAAAACTACACAGAATGTTGACTCCCTGCGTTTAGAAGTAAAGCTCTTTTGAATGTAAAATATGTCTGATCATCTAAGCGTATGTTTTCCTCACATCCATGATTTGCAAATCAGCTTTCTTTCTTTTGGATTGATCCTTGGAAAACACTTCTGATTGCTCAGGCATATTACTCTGAGGAATCCTGGTCCTGAAAGACTAACTACGCTGTCAATTTTTAATCACACCCTAAGTGTCTGATGAATTTGACCCAAAACTCTTCCTCTTCCAAAACCTTCTTTCTTTCTTTCTCTGTTGTCATTGTGAGGGGAAAAAACCCAACCCTGCCAATATTTGGTATCATGTAGCTTATATGTTCTATCACCTTAGTTGATCTCAAGGTGGAGTACAATAAATAAAATCAATTTAAAATAATGTATAACAATTGAGACACTTTAAAGGAATTTACAAACTTTTAAACAATATCAGAACCCAAATAAAAGATCAGAAGGTAGACCAAGTCATAATTTCAGTAAGTCCTGATCTCACCAATGGGACAAGGCTGGTCCAGTCATTAGCCAGAGTGAGGCAATCCCCTCAGACAGTGGAGTGCTCTGAGGTGACTGCCTCACCACTGCCTGGTCCCCTGTGCCAGACAAGAACACTTATGGGAAAGAGATGGACTATTCGTATTCATATCCCTGGGGATATGAATATGAATAGCAGCACCGCCGGTGCCACGCAAACCCGTTCCCTCCCCCCAGAACCAGCCAGTCCACTCACCATTTGCTGCATGGCGCTTCGTTCCCTTGTCGTTGCACCAATCATGGAAGGATCCCGCCCAGCTCTTCCCTGCCTCCCCTCGCAGCTGACCACTCATCAGCTGAGCAGGGAGACTCCCTGTTCGACCTCCACACTGGAGTGGTCAGCTGTGCGAGGAGGTGGGGAAGAGCCAGCCGAACTCCTTTCGTGATTGGCATGACACTGACAGAGCCAAGTGCCGCACAGCGAACAGTGAGTGGATTGGCCGGTTCTGATGGGAGTGAACGGGTTTCTGTGGCATCTGTGGTGCCACTGTCCATATTCGTATCCCCAGGGATAGGCTGCAGTGTGGCTTGTTTTGAATTGCTGCTGTTTGGAGGGGAAGACAGAAGAGGGCAGTGACGGTGGAGGTGGTTTTGAATTCCCGTCGCCTAGCTGGTTGTACAGCTAGCAGTTTCCCTTGGGCCTGATTCTTGAGGGCCAAGGCAGCAGTGATTGAAGACAACCCACAAACCTCTGTGGCCAGCATCTCCTCCTTCCACTCCGTTCCTCCCTTTTTAAATGTTCTCAAGAAGCATCTGTGGGGGGCATGAACAGTAGGAGGTGGAAGTTGACAGGAGAGCATACGCCAGCTCTGCAAGGACAGTACACCTGCACCCAGGAGCTCCTACTGACCTGTCCCAAATATAGGGGGACAGAAATGCCTGCAGATCGTTAGCTTCTTTCCTTAGAGTTGGAACTGCAACACCTGTGGCTCTATCGCTTCAGCCGCTTCCATTCTAGTATATTGCTAACAAGATTATTTGTCTGAGTCTGTGCATAAAGGAAAAAATTTCTATCACCTAATCATTCTGCTTACGAATTATAGTGAACGGCATCATCTGCACAGATTAAATTACATTTTGAATTAACCTTTCAGCAACATAAGCACCTCTTGCAAAAGAAACAAGCTTTTGAAAATTCTATGTGCAATGTATGAGGGTTATAACTACAGTAATAACGGAATTAAATAAATTAGATTTTCACCTCCAAGATGGGTCTGTTTGCATTTTTTATTAATACAGCTCTGGTAGTCTGGTAATCCTTTCACACTGCTTTGCATTCTCCTTTCTAGGTCATGAGAAATCCACTTAGAGGCATTTGGGAGCATAAGCCTTTCCATGAAAAATGGCAGTAAATTAAACTTTAAAGCATAATTTTCTTCATTAAGCCTCTTCTGGTTGGGATATGTGCAATTTATTGAAATTTTACATTAAATGGCTCAAGATGTTTTCTGAGAAAAGCAATAGGTTGCGGGGGGGGGAGGGTGATGTTCTTTTCACAGTACGTACAAACTTCATTTTTTTAAAGAAGCCACCAACCTATTACAGTGTCTCTGAGGCACTTCTATTTCCTTCCTTCCCTATTCTTTCATATCAATATGTGGGGAGGGAGTGATCAAAGCGTTTAGACATCTATTCATGTTCTGTGAGGTCAAACAAGGCAGTTTGGTGCTGCTTTTCTTTTAATTCACCTCCCCTGAGCTTACTCACTGAGCATGAGGGTCTGCAGCTCACAACCACTAAATTGTTTAAATGTACTAGCACCATCCAGTTTTTTATTTAAATCTGTCAGCAGATATTATGGTGGCATAATTCGATATTATTCTTTGCTTTCTGCAGCAAAAATTGTAAATGCCAACATTGAGGGGCTGGAATTAAGCCCAAAGTCATACTCGCTTTTTGCTGCCTTTCTGCAAGCAGGCACACACTTTTTTTTCCTTCAGGCAGCCTTTCTCTTAACTGGTGGTCTGAGAGCGGTTTTTAAGTGGATTGGTGTGCTCTGTCGTTTAAATGGGTTTTAGTATTGATTTTATTGCCATTTTTAATATACTTGTTTAATTCTTTTTAAATATTTGTAGACCTACTGTTTAGCTTTTTAAAATGGTGTTTTTAATGATGTGAGCCACCTTGGGTTCTTTTTAAGGAAAAAAAAGCAGGATAAAAATATTTTAAATAAATAAATAACATAATAAATAATGAATTTTAACTTTGCATTATGCCTATGTATTGGGGCTGTCTTAATGGACACATATGTCTTTTTTTTTAAAAGCACATGATAAGAGATACCACTTGTAGAGCCCAAAATATGTCTATTCACAAGCAAATCTCACTGAGTTCAACGCAGTTCATTTGCACATATGTAGATACAACAGAGTCAGTTTAATAATCTGGTGCTTGCAGCCTACTGGAAAAAAGCAAACAAACCTTTAAAAAAACACGGATAGACATAATATGGAAAATTGAATTACCATGAGAATTACATTCTGAATTACATTCTGCAAAAAGCATAAACACAATCAAATATATTCCTGAAACTTGTTCTCCATTCATTACTGACATTATTGACAACAATCATTGTCAATAATGACCTCTTCTTCATCAGCATCATTCATTACATGTGTATTCTGCCTTTCCTCTAATGAACTCAAGTCAGCATAAATGTTTGCCCTCCCCCCCATACTATCGGCCAAGAGAGTAGGTATGGGGAGGACAGGGAAACGGATGCCCCTGTCGGTGGTCCGTCTGGCTGCAACCCATGACCTACACAACCCACCCAGTCTCCCAGTGAACCTACCAAAGAGTCTCCTGTGCAGGAACTGGGACATGCTGCCACAGGTTACTACCAGGAAAGTGGGACCCAAATGGAGGCCTACATGAGCATGTCAGCCCTGGGGGTTTGAGGGTGCCTCTTAAGGGGGGAGGGTGTTGATCTACCCCTGGCACAAGGCAGATATAAAGGTTGCCCTGCTGCTAAGGGAGGGGAGAACAAGGAGAGATTCCTAAGAGAGATGAGGCAGGGTGTCAGTCAGACCCTGAGAAGGGAGTAGGACTTGAGAAGGAGAGGAGAAATCCCTGGTGGAGCCTATGGAGAAAGATATAGAGGCAGGTCTTGGGGAGAAAGAAGAAGGTGCCCCGGGGGAACCAAGACAGGAGGATCCTGAGGGGTGTGACTGGGGAGATGCCCAGGAACACAAGTCTGGGACCTATTGGTCAGAGGACTCCCAGGAGAAGAACTGGGAAGGGGTTTTGGTGCAACAAAGGGTGCCAAAGGGTGAAGGGGGAAAACATGAGCACCCAACCTCCTGTATTGCCAGTCATACTGGGGAGAGTATGAGAAGAGGGCTGTATGGGAAGCAGGAGAACCTACTCCCATGCAAAGATGACATTGGTACAGGAAGAGTTGGCAAGACCACCAAAGCCAGGAAAGTACGAAGGAGAAGAACCCAGGAAGCTGGGACCTGCACAGCTCCCTGAAGGGAAGTTCTTCTCATCCCTTCCCTCATTGCAGGCATACCAACCCTTGTTATTAGGAGCAGCCCAAAGGAGGAACACCCTGCTGACCAAGCTAAGGCTGGTGGGGCTCAAAGAAAAAAGATGGTCAAAAGCCAGGCATTGAGTTTCATGGCCAAGTGATGACATAACCCCACATCTCCTGAGGCCTAGTCCGACACTCTAATTATTACACAATAGAAATACAATTAATTTTGAACAAATGCATTTTGATCATTTTCACACAGAGACTTAGCTGCAAATTAAACAGAGGTCACCAAATTGTTTTATTACTATGATTATAAGTACTCAGGGTAGCTCTAGGATCTGGAACTTGTAGTCTGAAAATAATAGTTTTTCCCGTCTCTGACAGAGACATTTCTTGAGATATCGGCAGAAATCCTGTTGCGCTGGATGTAGCATAAAGTTACACCTTTGGAAATTCAGAGGGTGCTGTGCCCAGGCCATCCAGATTGTGTGCCCGATTGCCCAACTGCAACTAGTAGCACAACCGCACCTGGGGAACTGCTTGCTGGATATGACTTCTGCCTTGGCACAAATTATGCAACTGCTTTCATAACACTGAGTTCTGCAGGTATAGCTATGCAACAGGATTTTGGACAAGTTGGCCCAAACTTTTGAAATCTTCCCAGTTGAACACTAACACAATGAAGGTGATTCTAACCGCTGAGGCCATCTGTGTCTCAAATGAAAATGTTGGATCTAAGAGATGACTCAAGATGAGCACCCAATACTTCATGGGTGGTGCTGTTGCAGAGTTTTGAATTATTGGTTAAATTTCTTTAGCTGCAAAGCAGAAGTGTTGGGATCCCCAGAGCAAATAGGGGTGGTCTGGGAAAAATCAAATTTTTCCCAGACCACCACTTTTCTCATTCACTTGCACTTACAATCTCAATAATTCTCTCTGAGACATTTGCAAGAAGAAAGAATTTAAAATGTTCCATTTGCTTACAGATCTGCAGCAAACAGACAAACATGACTACTTTCAGCAACAGACTTCAACAGGCTGAAGAGAGGGAAAGAGACACTGAGCAGAGAGGTGGACTCTCTTTGCATTCAAAGGCAGGAGGGAACAATTGGTTAGTACTTGACAGATTGATAGTACCCAGAAAAGGTCCCTCCCAACAACACCTTCTACAGGCAACATACTAGGTTGTAAAAACTCCAAGAAGTGCAGCCCTATTAGAATAGGGCTGAATGTCACTCAGTCGGCCACATGAATCACCCATTAATTGTACCCCTCCATTGTGTTAATTTGAGCTCAATTTAACTCAGTACAATATAATACAATTCAATACAATCAATATCCTCTATTTTCCTTTTATTTGTTTATTGATATTCCTTTAAGGACTTCAAGGAGGCATCCACGGTTTTTCCCATTTCACATCCATTGTATCCTTTTTTTTAATCCAGGCTCTGAAAGGGAGGCTGCTGATGAGCTGTTCTTCCATGTGATGAATTTACATGTCAGCACAGCACAGAGATACATCCTTCCCTTCTCTTTTCCCACAAGATTTAGGGCTGTGTTACATTGTTTAAACCAAGCTCTTTATTTTGAGGAAAAGAAACCCTAACCTGGCATATGGAGACCTAAAAAAAAGAAAGAAAGAAAAATTAAAATCAGCATGGGCATTAGGGGACCCCTGCCAGTTGCCCTTTGCTCAGTGGCTAGTATCACCTCAAAGTGCCTTTCTACCCCCTCAAATGGCACCAATGACAATCTAGATTATTATTACCATCCTAGCAAACTAGACATTTTCCATGAGAAAATTATGTAGACTGGGCTAGTGTAGTGTGCTGTGGACAACTTGGGCTGGAAGTACATTCTGGACTGGCATTCTACAGCTTTTCTACCCTCAGGAAAAAAAAGTGGTGTGTTAAGCTTGTTTAAATTGTGAATTAAAAAGCAGTCCTGCCGATTAGTTCATAATTATTGAGTTGGCTACTCTTGTTAAAACAATCTTATTAAATGGCCCTCTTGGCTCACGTTATCATAGTCACTCACTGTATATTCGTAAGTCAAGGTTAGTAATATTATTGCCTGATCAAATGACAGTATTTGGTTTCCATTTTCTATGCCAGAACGCACGATGCCTTCAATGCTAGTAAGAACCTTCTATCATTTCATTTGAATACTTCTTTGCATGGATGTAAATAGCAACAAACTTGTTTTAACTCTTATCTTAATTTTACAGATGGTTTTAATGGAATGGAATTTTCTTGCCAGCTGTTCACATGAGGATGCCAAAGATTGTCAACATGGAACAATGAGGATTTCTGGCAAATGCTTATCAAACCCGTGAGGTAAAATTAAAGAAATTTGAATTCTTAAGTGGTCCACAACCAATGTGGGACACCTCCCCCCAAATCTGGCGTCAGGTAATACTTGTGCTTGGTCTGCAAGCCACCCTTGTTGATTTCCATGGCTATCTACACAACGACATCTGTTGCTCTGTCTGTAGTCCCTGTTAAGCAACATTAGACAAGCTGGGAGGCAACGCTAAACTATGGTTTAGCACAGAGAGGAAATACCTTTTTTTTTTCTCTTAAAAAAAGGAGAGGGCACCACTTTCTCTCCTGCGCCCTATCTTGTTCTTCCTTCCTGCGCAACAACCTGCTGGGAGAAGCTTAGATTTCCCTTGCAATGTGCAAAGGGCTTTCAAAACTAGACCAAGAGTTATATATATCCCTGCGGCTGAGGTTGCCCACCCCTAGATTAATTTTTCTCTTTTTCCAACGTTGGTGTGGGAGCAAAGATTAGATTGGAAGTTTTTCTTCTGTTTTCAATTACAGCTTAGCAGTATGCCAGAACTCTAAAATGTGACTGAAGTTAACTACAGTTTAGGGAAACGAGGCTTCATAAAGCATTGTTTAGGATGAGGTCCACTCCAAACAATGCCTACTTGCCAGATGTTAGCGTGTTGTCTGAAGTCTCAGGGAACTGCTGCATTTCCCCAGGTCTCCAGGCAAGAAGACAACTGTTATGGCAAGCAATGCTGGAAGAGTTTTGTTTTTGTGAGAGAAGTCTCTTTAAAGCCTGGACACTCATTTCCAGCTGTTCCCAACTGGTGCCATATATATGTTAAATTTACTTCCCTCCCACCTCCCATGTGCTCCGTTAAATCATAAAGGTCCCCACTGGTGGCCTCACAGGGACCCACCCACTGATCCCAGATTTTGGCCCTAAAACAGCAGGGAATTGAACGGTGCTATCCAGACAACCCTATGACTATAGAGCTGTTTTCTAGTCCAGGAATTGACAAATTCCAGCCCTCCAGATATTATTGAACTGCAATGCCCATGACTTCTCACCTTGGCTATGTTGGCTGGGGCATCTGGAAGTCTCCAGTTCCCCAGAACCTACTTCTTTCTCATTAACTGGCACTTAAAATCTCAGTAACTCACTCTGGGACATTTGCAGGAGAAAGAATAAAAATGTTTCTTTACTTACAGTTGCTTGAAGTTAAAGACTTGTGTGTTCTGCTTTCTTTACTCCACACATACCTAGCAACCAACTGAACTGATCAACTGCTACCAACAGACTAAAGAGAGGGAGAAGGCAAATTCAGCAAAGAGGTGGGGCTGTCTTTGAAATCAAAGGCTGGAAGGAATTATTGGTTAGTGTTGAATAGGCAATAACCCCAGCCCAGAAAAATTCCTCCCAGTCACACAAAGTACAGATGGCCTATGAGGTTGCAAACAAAACTCCAACATTTCCAAACTGTGGAAAGGATAAAGAGGTTGTTCGCATATTGTGTCTAAGACAAAACACATAGAATGAAAACTCTAAGGGGAGGGTATAAGAATGACGTCTCAGTCTTTCCATATTCTGTTATGGTCTTTAATTTGTTTAGTTTGAATCATATGCAGAATGACGGAAGGAACATGATTAGAGTCTGAAACGTTTCGAAAGGTCAGGCACAAAGTAATTCCTTCGGAGAGGTCTCGAGGTTCTCTGTGCCTTTTGATGTTTGCGGCCATCATGCAGACCTGATAAGTAGATGAATGACCATGATAGATGCACATAATGAGCAAGTGATAAGAATTCAGGCATCTGGCATGAGTTATGTGTCTGTCATTGAGGAGTGGAGATGCTTTCACTTTTATCTCCACTCTCTAATTTCTTAATTACAAAGAAAGCATATTTTATGCCTCTTGCATATGCATTTGGCAACTACTTTATCCAGACCCATCTGAAAACTGACACTACAATATTATGACAGTCATATATATTGCATATCACTGTTGAAACCATTTCCACGTTTTTGTCTTCTCGTGTTTTCAAAAAGAAAGAAAATCAGAAAGATGATGTCATAGGCTTGAAAAAATTCCCAAGGAAAGGAAAAGCAGTTTCCCTGCCAGATCTTCAACAAATGACAAGATAAAAGCTAAGGGGAAGGGGGACGAGGAGACAATCAAGAAGTAAAAAAAAAAAAAAAAAAAAGAATGTGGTTACCGTACACAATCCAAAGGTGGTCCTAATAAAGATGCTTTTTTTTAAAGTGGTCTAATAAAGGTATAACAAATTCTCTAAAGTTAACAGAATGACAACACTCAGAATTAAGTTGTGATGAACCTTTGTTGGTCAATCGTATCTAGATAAAAGCTGCACGTTTTGTAGGGGGAAAGACCTGTATTTAGGGCTTACTCAGGGATAAGCTGGCAGGAGGAAACCCCTTATTTTTATAATCATGTTTGTGTAATCTGGAGAATGAATAATTCCTACTGAAATCAACTGAATTAAAATATCTCGTTTTTCTTTGTACTCCTAAATAGTCTTGCTAGAGATGACATGCATACTTCCTGTATACACTGGGATGTGTACGCTTCATCGGGCATAATTTCCATTGAACACTCTGGCTGGAATCCTATTTGTGTTCATGTATAGTTTGCGTAAACAGCTGCAGCTAATTGTGGCTAATTGATGGGCTGCCAGGGGGCATGTCAGTCGCTTAATCAGGTGTGTGACCAGCCATGTGACTGAGACAAACCCCAGCATCTCATCAGGTAGACACAATTAGTCACGGCAAGTTATACAAAGCTTACAGAAACACCAGCAGAATTCTGACCACTGCATGGGAGGACTTCCTATCCTAGCAAAACATATATGGAATTATAGTCTGAACAAATAGGGTCTAAGAGGTTTTGCTACCCCAAGTACAACAGGTAGAACACAAAATGGTACACACACCCCGTGCACTTTAGGCCTATGTCCCCATCAAGGTACATAACATCTAAAGTTACTGGAGTGATTGGGTACATGAAACAAAAAAAATCCCAAAAATGTTTGTTCCAAGGAGCAAAACTACAATGTTAACTTTATTTGTTATATTTACCTCCTGTTTTTCCTCCAATGAGCTCAAGGCAGCATAAAAGGCTTCCTTCTTTCCCACTCTGTCTTCACAACAACTTTGTGATCTAAGTCAGACTGAAAGAGTGTGACTTTCCAACAGTTAACCAGTAAAGTTTCATGACTCGGTGGGGATTTGTATCAACAGCAACCTGCTACTCTTTCCAGATACCAAAAACCAGCCGCTTGGAATGGCTGTCTCACTCTTCCTAATGGTAGAGCTAGTACTGACCTTTTAAGCATGTTTCTCTCCACAATGCTCCTTGTGTTCTATTGTTCTTCAAAACCCTTTGCTTCTGTCCCATGAAGGAGCAAGTGCCACCAACTGCTCTTACTATGCAACCCGTATCCATTTTCGTAGGTTTTCATCAGGGTTACATGCCAGGAAGCCCCATGGCACCGTGGTTAAACTGCAGTACTGCAGTTAAGCCTCTGTTTGTGACCTGAGTTCAATGCTGATGGGTTCAGGTAGCTGGCTCAAGGCTGACTCAATCTTCAATCCTTCCAAGGTCAGTGAAACGAGTTATCCAGCTTGCTGGAGGGCAAAGTGTTCCATGCATAATTATGTTGTAAACCACCCAGAGAGTGCTTTAGTACTGTGGGGCAGTATATAAGTCAAAACAACAACAACAGTCACACTGAAGTAAGCAGAAGCTGTATGCAGCAGTAATCAATTAGGTTTATTTAGCGGAGCATAGAAATGCTACCTTGTTTTGGATTACATTTCCCAGAATCCCCCAAGCAGCACACCCCTGGTGTTTTTCCACTTTTTATTAGACCAAAAAATCACTTGCACTTTGCAAAGACAACATTAAATTTCTTTGGCCACCAGGCCGTACATAAGTCACTGTGTTCAAGTTTCTTTGTGAGATAAGATGAACTGCTCTCCTGAAATATAAAATTTGTTTTGCCATTTCATCGGGATAATTTATAACAAATGTGCCATAATAAAACTGTATACCTAGATAAGAGAGGAGAGGTTTTGCACCTCCCCCCGCCCCCCAATTTAGATTTGTTTGGTCCTTTTCAAGCTACAATTTGTTTACTAGAAGCATTACAATTTAGTGAGACAAATTAGGCTAAACTTTTTATCTCTGGTGGTTTGCACATGCACTGATTGAACTAGTATTTCTTCTAAAGATTGCCTAGGAAGATAAATGAACAGGAGGAGCAATTAGAGTAAGGAAAAACTAAAGATTGGCTGACATGATTTAAGTTTACTGCAAAGGCAGTTTGTCATTTTGTCTCTATAATCTCTATCAGAATTGACTAAAACCGTAAACATAAATCATTATACTAATTTATTTCTCCACACTCTGGACTGGGAGACAAAGATTTCATTTTTTTTCCCCTACAGGCTTCAGAGATTAGAGTGTTCACTTTGAACTTTTTTAATACATAAAAACACAAAACCCAATGAGCCATTGATTGGTCTTTCAGCTTCTTCAGATCAGACCTCTGGTCATGAGCCAACACATATTCCTAGTACCTTCTCTGATCCTGACGTTATATGCAAAAGACAGCATGTAAAAATTTATCTGCTTGGAAGAAAACGGTGCAGTCTTATCACAATAACTAAATTAATATTATAAAGCATAAATTTCTGTAGGAACACACAGAAGCACTTGTTGTTTATGCAGAAGCTATATAAGGTTGCCCACATTCATTAAAAAAAATTACAGAGATTGGAGCAAAAAAATATTATTTTATGAACTCCCTTTTGGAATTAAAAAAAATATCCTGGCATTGGTACAGTTTACTTCCTTCTGATTTTTCTTCAATGCACACAGCAATTTAGTTCACTTATAGGCTATAATAATATTTGTATGTGTTAAGAGGATAGGATTTGTTTGTGCAGGTAAGTTAGGTTCCCAGATGGAGAGGGAATGTATACCATAATTTGGTAGTTCAGGATGTTTCGTGTTTCCCTTACAATTTTCCTTACATCTTAGCTGAATTTGAAGGGATGGAGACATTAACATATGTGATCCATGAAATGATGTAACATATACAAGATCCACTGACATCTACAGAAATAGATTACATCTAGACATAGGGCCAGTCCAGATCGGTATATAGATCCACTGTTTTGATCTGTCGGTATAGTTTGGTTTGAACCAAATTATGGTGTCCACACATGTTTCTGCTTAGATCAATTCATCCTTTCCTTTTAGAGCTGTCCCATTCCTTTCTGAACAGCACGAGGGTATTCCGGGCCTTTGGTACATTTCAGCACACTCCCGGTTATCCCATTGTGTAGCCTGTGCAAATGGTTATTTTGCACTCAAATGGAGTTGTGGCTAGCATTGTGTGAAATGACAATCATGGGATGTACTAGGTGGGTTGGGACAGTGAAAAAAAAAGGATTTTAAAAAACCCTCTATTTTCATCTTCTTAAAAAAAAAAAGAGTCCCTAACTGACACAGTGTAATATCATACCATTGCTGTTTCAATAATCCATTTACTTTGTTTAACTAAACAAAACAAAACAAAAAAGTAGGGAGGAAGCCACTGTGGTCCGATGAATGATGGCTGTGAAAAAAGGCGGGGAAAGGAGAATATGTTGACTTCATGGGCTTCTCCCCCCACAAGACAGCACAGCCCCAGCAGAGCCCCAGCTGAGGAGAAAGAGCAGGAGTTACCTGACTTCCTTCTCCCCAACCTTCATCCCAATGTTTTCCTCTCACACCACTGCTATCCTTGGCTGCCGTTGCTGCTGCCTCCTTATTCACAAGTAAACTGGGGAAACCTTGCTTCTGAGTAAACCTGTGTGGACCCTTCTCACAGGAGAATAAACATCTCCAATGTGAAGAGAAGGATCGTTCAAGTGAGAGATAAAATAGATCCCACTGAAGGCAAGAACCTTTTAAGTGCAAACCAAACTGCTCCAAATTCCCCTGTCTGGACAGGCCAATAGTCATACACAGAACCATATAACTTTAGAGCTGGAAGGGATCCCAAGAGTCAATGAGCCCAACCCTCTGCCAAAGGGAGAAACCCACATCGGGGAGATGGCCATCTAATCTCTGTTTGAAAAACTCCAATGAAGGAGAATCCACCAGCCTCCGAGGCAGTTCATTCCACTGCCAAGCAGTCCTTCCCGTCAAGACGTTCTTCCCAATGTTTAAGCAAAATCTTCTCCTCGTCTGAATCCATTACTTTGTGTCTACCCTCTGGAACTCCAAAAAAACCCAGACTTGCTCCACCTTCTGTGTGACAGTCCTTCAAATATTTGAAGATGGCTATCAGATCATTAAATCACAGTTTAACAAGATAAGAACAAATGCTGGGCCTGCACATTCCCCCTCACTTCCTCCCTACACATGTCAGCATCAGGATACTCATTCTGGTTAGCTTAGGATCAAACTAGATGATACGGGAACCACATCATTAGATGCGGAATGCCATTAAGGGGTAGAAAAGATATGAGCTTTCCTTGCTACATCAACTCTTAGTCTCGAATCACAGACTTACCATCTCATACACATTTAGATCAGGGTACACCTTTGATACAATGAGATAATTCCATGAGCTGTTGGCCATGAGATCCAAGGCACTCTGAGTGCAGCCACAGACTGCAAACTCTGACCTCACATGGACTTCACACTGAGCCTGTGAGCCCTGGCACCAACTGTGCGGTGGAGGAGGGGGCATTCAGACACTAGAGCCACCATACACAATCAGATCAGGCTACCTCCCCGTCTAGTGCTACTTACCCAGAGATTGGTCACCCTGCCTGGAAGGGTAACTAACGATTCTCTGAGATTTCAGCCAGTGCCCTGAGTCCTGGAAATGGGACATGAAACCTAGCCCTCTTGCAATGTATTATATTGTGAAAAAAATACCTGACCTCATGCCCTCCTCTAAATTTTTTTTAAATGACATTTATCTAATTGGTGCCATTTTGTAAGCCATAAAGGCTGTCCTATAGTCCTCGTGTAAATTGAATCGGGCTGCTCTGTATTGCTGGTGTGTTTTTCTGCTGTGTTTGCTTAGGCATTCTGTTTCCGTATTCTGCTTCATTTCACCTTGTTCGGCTGCAATGTTTCTGATCTGATGTTCCTTCTCCCTTTTCGCTCAATGTTAATTGCACGTTTCACTAGTCTCTTCCCCCCTCCCCCCCCCCCGCTGCCTCTCTTTCCTTGCAGCAGAAGTATTTTGTACCTGCAGTTCCTCACTTAGCTTGGAAGAACAATTAATAGAAGAATGGTGGGAATGAGAAAGCCCGGGTGCCCGTAAGTGCTAATGACTTCTTGGAGTATTTGAAATAGTCCTGAGGTCAAGATAAGCATTAGCACTGTAATGGACTGAGATTAGCTCCATTTCTGGCTCAGCCCCAGTGCAGAAACGGCTGGTTTAGACTTAAAGTGCTCTTGTGTTTGTTCTGCAGAGGGCTGGAGAAGGCCAATCTACAGGGAAGGCGAAAAATCTCTGCTCATTTAAAGGATCAAAGTAGGTGGAGAAAGCATTGGAAGATGGCCAAGAGCTCTGCTTTTCTCTCCAGGCAGAAAAGGACATTGAAATTCCAGGGAAGGAAATGAGCCTTGCTTTTGAACAAATTTGTGGCCTTGTGCCTCTAGGGGGCAGTAGTGCACAACGGGACAAATCATCCAAAAAAGGTTGCAGATTGTCAACAATAACCTACTGTCTTCAGAAATGGGAAGTAACTAGTTGCAAATAATGAATTATTTGTAATGTATTCCTTACCCAAATAACTAAGGTGTAACTAAGTCATACAAAGGTGGTAAATTAAGGAGGAATCACTTTACACCTGTATAGAAGGTGTGCTATTTTGTTCATTGGTTTATTAGTTGTGGGACGGGTTGTCTCTCTAAGTTTTAGTGGCTAAACAATGGAGGAAGAGAACTGTATGGTTTGGGCTGCGAAGTCAGCTGAAGACTCAGGGAATTGCTGTCGTTCCTTGGGTCTCCAGGTGAGGAGACATCCTAGGGTGAGTGATACTGAAGGAAACTTGATTTTTATGTAGGAAATAGCTTGAAAGCCTAGCTGCCTGGATAGCTCTACAGTTGGAGTAGCCAACTGTGGAGCCAGAATTCAGAAGTTTGATTTCCCACAGTGTCTCCCAGGGGAAGAGCCAACATGGAGCCTGGGTAGCAAGCTGCACAGTCCTAGAGCATCACCACTTCTGGGTGCTTTATACCTAGGAAACCTTGACAAGCATCAGCATGTCAGAATCAACTTGCTGGCACTGGCACATAATCATAATCATAATCACCATAGCCAATAACTGCTAATTTGCTTCGTGAAATTCAAAACTCAGTGGTTTTGCAAACATGTCATTCCTCCCACAGATTTTCAGAACTTGACTCCTGATTTTGGGGCTTGACCCTCTGGTCCACAGCCAAGTCTCAGCAATGCTGAGAAATAAGAAGTGCAATATATTATTAGTATTAATATTATCATTGTAGGCATGAGTATATTGTGCTTCCATGTGTGTTGTGTATATTGTATGTGTGTACATGCTACTGTACCAGAATGCCAGGAATGAGGGTACAAGACTGTGGGTAGAGCCAGTAGATGTGGGCACTTGGGCCCATCATGCTATTTGGAGCACGGTAGAGAATGGCATGTCAGCATCACAACTCATCAACCTTCTCATTGAGCATACCCTGGTACAACGTTGCCAAGCCTTGACACTAGCTCCCCCCGCCCTCCACAATATTATGTCTGCTGTAGGTAAGGCCATGCGGGAGAGGAGCCCTGGCAAGAACGGCAGCAGCTGTTACATCTACTGGGGGCATTTTGCATAACCGTTTGGCTCAGAAGCACTTCTGACTTTCCTCTTAACACTTGTTTCCCCTGCCCTGCCCTGCCCTGTGACATCACAAGGACCCACCAGTGTTTTCCCCTGAAGTCTCATGGGATGGGATGCTACTGACCCGGTAATCCTACGCATGGTCCAGGAGCGGGCTTATCCTATGCCTTCTGCCACTGGATTCAGACTTTGGTATGTTAGTTACTTTTGAGAAATGTGACAGCAAATAGTAATTTCTAAACTTGTGACACTAATGGTAAAGAGCTACTTTGCAGGCTTTGGGGAAATTACTCCAAGTTATAATTACTATTTAAGAAACAGACAGATAAATTCTATTATGGTCAATGACCAATGTCCAAAACACAAATAAACCATAAATACATAAAATATGTTATCCCAAGGACTTGCATTACTATCAGAATAAAAACATAACAAATATTTAAAAGTCACTCCGACTGATTCTTTCCAATGGTGTTTTCAGTTCTAGGCAGTGAGTTAAATTTTAAACATAAAGTACAGTCTGCAACACCAAAGTGGATTAGAACTAGGCCCAAGTGAAATGCCTCCTGGATACAAAGGGAAGGTAACTATTAATTTTTGCAGGGAAAACACCATGGTTGAATGAATAGGGAGACGTAGAATTCAGGCTGAAACAGACAGGAAGAAGATGAACAGAACATCCTAAAGTGGTCCAAAGGGAAGATCTGCAGTCACTGAGCTACTACTGCATTCCAAGTCCTGGCTGAATCCAAGCAGCCAGGCAGACACAGGGTAGTGGATCAAGAAATATTTGTTATAAGAATGGGAGGAAAATATGCTAGCCTGAATATGCTAGAGCTTGGCCACTATCTTTGGGAACTTCTGCAAGTGCTACTAAAGTTGCGCAAACAGTTGCACTACTGAGTGCAGGGTCTGTTTTGTGTTTTGTTTTTGTTTTTTGTGCAGTCAATTGTGCAACAGTCCACAAAAGCAGGTATGCAAGAGATCCCTCACCAGATCGCACAAATGCCTGCAGAATGGTAGTTGTGTACATGGAAAGACCAGACAGGACACTGGCCCTTATCCTGAGACCTTATTGGGGAGTAGAGGGGCGCTGTCCTTCTGCAAGCCATCACAGGTAGAAGCACCAGTCAGTCCTCCCCTACCAGTGTGTCTGGGTTTAGTGCTGCACTGCAAGTAGGGAAATAAATGTTCCAACTGCAATAAAGAAAACACTGCAATGCTGCTGGCAACATTCTCTTTTTGTCGTAGGATGCTGCTGTGAACATATTTTGTACTGTGATGAGGAATCAACCTAAGCCAAAGTCCTGGAAACCATGTTCATCAGTATTGTTGATCATGCAAGTACTTTAATCAGAGAGCTAAATGTTATGCAGCACTTAAAAGAACGACCAAAATTAGCAGCAATCTATAGCCCAATTCCAGTCTCTTCTGTAACTCAGTTCTTTTGCTGTCCCAACTGCAGTTCATTTTCATGGCAGAAAGCAATATCATGGCCATGTATCGCAAGTCAGTGACGTGCAGCATCTTACAGCAATGAGATGTTCATTTTATTATAATGCATTACTACCTAATCATCAATAATATTAAATCATCATCATCATCATCATCATCATTATTATTATTAATGTTTTCTGGTAACTGATAAATCTGTTTTTAGTCTTTTTTATTGTTAGTCGCCCAGAGTAGACGTTGTCTAAATGGGCGGGATATAAATTTAATAAATAAATAAATAAATGTTGAAATCACACAGTTTCATTAGAAAAGCCACTTTCAAAGTAACCGCTGCATTAAAATGTTTCAGTACTTGTTAATCTCCCTCCCCCATAAAGTCCTGTATCATCCTTATGATTAATAAATATAGTTTAGTGTCCATTTTCAAGGAATGCAACCTACTTCTGATATTGTTATTGTTGTTAAATTGTTGTTTTGATGTATTAGATTGCTTTTAGTCTATTTTTATTGTTAGCCGCCCAGAGTAGACGTTGTCTAAATGGGCGGGGTATAAATTTAATAAATAAATAAATAAAATAAATAAATACTTCTTCAGACGAATCAAGTACAATGTTTAAACTACAAGTTTTTACACACAATATGCATGGTTATGGGGATGGAATAATTAGCTAATGCTAAATGTCTGTAGTCTAATACTCAGCGATTAGAATTTTGTCCTTGAAGTGCTGAAGCAATGAGTTCTGCTCTCAAGAAAGTGAGCATGATCCTGGAGGTGAAATACCACCTTTCTGACCAGAAGCCTTTCATGTTTAACAATGAGGGCAACACAGTTTATTCTGTGGCCCCACCAAGGAGGTTCCACCATTAAGCAGCATGAAGCATTCCCTTTATGTAACTGATTTCATCTTACATGAAATGGATGGGTTCAAACGAGCATCGAAGACCTGGCTCTTCCGCCAGGCTTTCCTGGAGCATTAAGATCTCGGCCTCCCTTTTACCATTCTTTTTTGCCATCCTCTCCATCACCCTTTTTGCCACCTTCATTGCCATCTGTTTTAATTTACTCTATTTGGTTATGTATTAATTTATTGTTTATCGTGTTCTAATATTGTTGCTCATATTGTTAGCTGCCCAGAGTGGTCTGGTTGCCAGATGGTGTGGGGTATAAATTCAATAAATAAATAAAGTACCAACTTACTAAATTCTACCATGGTGGTTGTTATTTTGACTGCTGGTCCAAGGAAAGGATTTCCTGCTATGTGTGTGTTATAATAATTTGACCAGCCATGGATACTGTGCACTTTGACTTAGTGAGGGAGCATACTACATTGTGTAGCTCTGCTCCAAGTAGCCAAATGCCTTCGGACAGCCTTGAGCCCCTTTTCTCCCCACTTAATGCACATACACACAGCCTGCTGTGGCCCAGTGCCTTTAAAATTATCTGATCCAAAGACAGCACCCAACAGCCGTAATTCATATTTGTTTTTTATTTGTCTGCTTTCTGCCCAAAGGCTTCAGTAAGACCCAATGATGTACATCTATAAGTTGCAGGAGTATATTTTATTCAGATACATCGTTCAACAAGAGAAGAAAAGGCATGACAGATTCCCCCCCCCCCTAAAATGTACTCCTGTTAACAAGAGCTCCTTCTGACTTTCAAAACGTGCCGTGGTAGGCTTCCCTTCACTTTCTGGGCAAATGGCACATGGTACCATGAGACATTAGGTTTTTAAAACTGAAGTTAAACTGATAAATTAGACCTCATTTATTGAACAGCAGTTACAGCCAATTGCCCAGGGAGTCGTTTGACACCTTTGAAGACCCTGCTAACTTAATTGGTGATAGTTTGGGGGCTGAAGGAAACATTTAAGCTCGTAGCAGCAGGACACCGTGCAGCATGAAAATGGAGAAGACAAGCATTCTCACTGACAAGGGGAGTCATATATGGATTTTTGTGTCCATTGTTTTCCCTTATTTGTGTGTGTGCTTTACTCAGTCAATCAAATATAATTGACACCACTGGGTTCTGTTGTTTTGCGGATGACAGGAGCTAATGCAAGGGGAAAAAGCTGGAACTAAACTTCCCCCTGAAAGGCTGCGAAAAGGTTTTTCCGCCGGTCCTGTGACATTTTTTACTCAGTTGTATTAATTGATGTAGTGACAAGGCAGTTGGGAAGATGATGGATACTGATCACTGTACCCCATCCCCCTCCTCTCTCTTTTGGGTTACATCTTGGGTATGATAGCTCAGTATTAACATAAATTCTAGTTACATGTGCGTACTGGAAACGTACGCAGGGACAACTAAAAGGAAAAGAATTAAGACAGTCTTCCCAAGGGGATGTGTGTGGAAGTGCCAGTGTACTCATGGATACTCATGAGGAGACATGTTTAGAGCTGTGCCACACACTATTTACGTTAAGAGAATGAATGATCCACCATGTGGTGACAATGGGCAAATAAGTATCTGCTCACCAACTTCGGTTCTTCCCCCAACTGTATCCACGCATGGCTTCTCTGTGGCAGTTGCATCAATATTTAGTCGCTGGTCAAGGAATCAAAAGCCATTTCCGTTACACCTCTCTGGTTGCTGTCAGCAGACAGAACTTCCCAATGGTAGTATAAGAGAGGCCAGCTGTGTGAACTAATGACAATTAGTGATATGGGCACTGCAAGCAGAGATGTGGAAAGAGATTCAGATTTCTTCATATCTGAGAAAATGAAGAAATAGGATTTAAATTACTTCTGACTGATTTCAGTTCCACTGATTTCAATGGGCCATTTCTAAATTAGAGATGCCACAATCTGTCAGTCTCATTCTCATTGAATTTCCCAGTTTTCCACTGGCATTTTCAGTCTTTGCCTGTTTCTGTTACCAGGTTGTAACACCCTCTGCTTCCCACACTTTGTGCAGAAATCCATGCATATTTTTTTCCCAAAATAGATGCATTGTTGTACCAATTTTTAGCCTAAAAAGCATGTCATCGACATCTTTTCTAATGCACACATTTTTGTTGTGCACATTTCTGAATTGTATGCACAATTTTGTGGGGAATTTGCCCTTTGAAATGCATTGCAGTCTTCTCAGATTATGGACTTCTGGTAGCAAGAGTGAAATTGGTATTTTTGTGTAGAAATCTGAATTCAATTATTTTCTTTCCCATCTCTACGCTATGTTCAACTATATCTGGATCCAACCTCTAATAATCATAAAATAATAGAACAATGGAGTTGGAAGGGGCCTATAAGGTCACTGAGTCCAACCCCCTGCTCAATGCAGGAATCCAGATCAAAGCAGATCTGACAGGTGGTTGTCTGATTTTCTCTTGAATGCCTCCAGCATTGTAGCGCTCACCACAGCCCAAGGTAATTGGTTCCACGGTCATACTGCTCTAACATTTAATACCAATACCAACAACAATACCAGCAACAATACTAATAATAAAGAACCAGAGCCAACAGGAAGCACATGCTTCCTGTAATGGAGAACAGACTGCCTAAATCTCCACTCAGTTTCTGAGATCATGGGGACTGGCTACCTTTGGAAGCTTCACATACCTAACCAAAGTTAACATGCCAATTTTGATCCCTCGCTGCCTTTTACTGTACTAAAAATATCATTAACTGAAAAAGCTTGTGGAAGACTATATTCTTTGAGCCACTTTAAAAAAGAAAAGAAAACTGACATTCCAGGAGGGAAGAAATCCCAGGACAGCCCTGAAAAGTGTGGATTCGGAAAGAATAGTGTGGGTACAGAAAAGAATTTGATGGCCATTTTGCAAATACTGGCTTCTACCCACTGCGCAAGGAAACTTCTGTTTGTACAAGATCCACGCTGTGCAACAGTTGTGACAGGAGCTGCACAAGTGATTGTGCAAATTGTGCAGTGTTGGGTACCTGCCTGGGCACAACACTCAGCAGATTTCCACTGGTGTAGTTTTATGCTATGCCAACTTGAACAGGATTTTCACCCGTACCTCCTTATGATGCCCTACAAAGCCCTTTGCCTGTGGATCAGCTTTCTCCACTAAGCACCAATTTCCTTTCACAAGGGACGTTGTTATGATTTCTTTTATGTGGGCAGCAGAGTGAAATGCACAAGAACATGTTTTAATGGATGATTAGGTTTATATTAAGAATTGGATTAGTGTATCTGATATCTTACAGGGACTTTATTAGATTAGTCTAGTTATCCCAGGGAGCATACTCAAGCACAATAATATTAACATAAATTCACTCAGTGCATTAATAGAAACAATCCAATGTCATTTATACTCTTTACACATATTGAATTTTTACCTCATTTGTGGTTGCAGAATTACTTACACAAAACAGTCTGCAAGCCTAGAAACTGTTAGACAATCACTGAAAGCAAAGTCAACAGTAATAGTTATGACCTAGCAAATTCTAATTATGCAATAGAAAAACGCTTTGGAATTCACTTTTGTGCTCTGGATAGCAGGTTCACTGTTTTCAATGCCCAGTTGCTATGCCTCAGATCAGAAGCAGAGCCTCGCTTTTTGTATGCCTCCTAATTGACTACAATGGAGAAATCAACAAACGGGCACAAACTTTTTACTCTTTGACAGAACTAAATAACATTTTCAGACATAGAAGCTCATTGTGAGGAGATAAAGCTTCAATAGGTAATTAATTCATTATTCTAGGATCTCAGGCCAGGGTATCAACAAGGTTATTTAAAACATAATTTGTTATGTAACAGTTTGCACACCTCCTCCCCTAAGTAATGTGTTGCCATTAAATTAATCCTGACCCCACCCCTGGTAAATTATTCATTATGTTGCTTTTGTTGTGAGGAAGACACATTAGAACTAAAAGGAGAATGACATAGAACTTATTAAAATCTAGTCAAAATCCCTCTCAAAAATGTATTAAATTGACTTTTTAAGAGCTACCAGAAATTAGTATTTGTTATACATCCACCAAACCTTCCCTGATTAATTTGCACTCATTGGCTGAAATCCTGTTGCCAGTTATATGAACAGCACAGAATTTGGAAGCACATTGCCATTGGTTTAGACACCTCCATAAACATTATCTGATGCACACTAAGTTGTGCAACTTGGTGTGCAACAGTTAAAAGTCTATAGAGATTAGTTTAAAGCAATTTGCCTCTAAAGGTTATAGCATTTGCATACTGCACAACAGGATTTCAGCTGTTGTACTGGTCTGAACAACATGGCTTTGATTTTTCTTCAATAAATAAATAAATAAATACTGTGCCCCTGACCGCCCAGAACCCAATAAGTTCAATACGGAAGGCATCAAAGTGATCTACCTGCCCTTAAATACAAAATCTCTAATTCAGCCTGTAGATCAGGGGGTCATAAGGATCTTTAAGGCTCATTGCACACGAGGTTGATGGTTTAAGGGATCCATTTCCTCTCCATCTGGCACAATTTCAAACAGATAGCCATCGGATTAGGATGAATGAAAAGAGTTTTCCACTGAGTTAGGAGCACAGTCACAGGAAGTACTTCATATCTGAGGGAGTGAATGGAAGAACGCTCTATGAGAAAACAGTTCAAGTGTACAGTTGTGCTTATTTAATAAGTGGAGGGTAGCCTTTAAACTCAAGGACTTAAAAAAAAAGATTTGGTTCTCCACTTCTGTTGCATACTTCATGTCAAGTCTCTCATGCCATGGAAGCAGAAGCTTCCAAGCTAATTTTGGCCTATCAAGGATTTTCAGTTAGGAAAGCATTTCCAGTCCCTCCTGTGCAACAGGTAGGTGACTTGGGTGCAGAAGCTTTGGCGCATCAGAGTCTTAGTGATTTCATATCACCTCTCTTTGGATATGAGTGCATATCTGGGCAAAGGCGTGCAATGAACATTATTGGATCTTGAAGCACTTTATTGATCTGAAGGAACTGCTTCATGCCAGGCCTTGGTTACTGCCCAAAGGGAGCAAAGTAAACAGCCCCAGACAATGCCAGGGCTTGAGGTGGGGGTTGGAAGCTTTGCAGATTGAATGGCTTACCCATGACCCTAGTGGATTCTTTCTTACATCAGAGCATCATTTATGTCTATGTTCTTCCATCTACCTTGTTTGCAGTAAATAGCTGCCCATTATGTCAGGTCAGGCAAGCAACAGTGGCGTCACAGCTCAGCAGCCATGCTCAGCTTACCAAGCATGGAGGTGAGGGCCTCAGGAGAGCAACCGCCTGTCAAGCTCTTGTCTGTCAAGGTTCTAAGCGACAGTTTATCTTGAGGGTTTAAAACATCCCTTGCAAAAAAAATCCCCCCTCCTCCTTGTTGACAATCTCCTTGAAACAAGACAGATGTTGGGCCAGTTTTCTTTATGTTTGCTTTAATTCCACAAGGTGCAATACACCACACACAATTCTGCCCATCTTTAAGGGCTGAAAATCAAGACAAAGACATCTCTTTCCCCTACCCAGGCATTTTTTTTGTCCTTGATACACACTCTCTCTTTTTTTCTCTCTCTCTCTCTCTCCCTCCCTCACACCATTTGACTCTGATCCTGTCAGTTTATGAACCTTATGTATCACACAAGTAATCTGAGCCACAATTCTGCCTGACTGATTCAGTGAAGAGATAATGAAGAACAGATAGCATCTGATTGTGCATAGAGTTACTTTCTAACCACTGAGTTCTAAAAACCAGTTTTCGAACACCTGTACTTACAAGGAAGGGCTACCGTTAGGAGAGAAAGAAAGAGAGAATATATTTCTGTGCTGTTTCCTATCTTCTAGAAATTGTACATTGGTTTTAATTAATTCTCAGTTAGTAAGGCATGCTGCAGTTTTTAAGACAATCAATTATGCTAAAGGCAATTCCTTTCATGCATTTGCTATAACATTCTGGGTCTCTCCAAGAATATTTTTTTAAACATGAGTGTCTTGTGCTTCAAATTAAGTTAAGCATTGTCAGAGTACAGGAATTTAGATCAATATTGTTGCAATATGTTGCCTTATACTGACAACTATCATATCGTTGAGTTTTTTGGGTTAGATCCAGATTTCATCATACTTGAAGTAAGCCCCTGAAAGCAACTGATCCAACCTGTTGCTCATTTTCAATGTACTGTGAGCATCTTCAAAAATATCTCTTGCCCCATCACTCAAGCATAAATGGTAAAAATTCCAAAGCAATTTGGTTCAAAAGGTGCGGTGAGAAAAGATACGTTATCAGCTCTCTGCCATATTAGATGATGGTAAAGGTAAAGGTTCCCCTTGACATTTAGTCCAGTCGTGTCCAACTCTAGGGCGCGGGGCTCATCCCCGTTTCCAAGCCGTAGAGCCAGCGTTTGTCCGAAGACAGTTTCCGTGGTCACGTGGCCAGCGCGACTAGACGCGGAACGCCGTTACCTTCCCACTGAGGTGGTACCTATTTATCTACTCGCATTTTTACATGTTTTCGAACTGCTAGGTTGGCAGGAGCTGGGACAAACGATGGGAGCTCACTCCGTCACGTGGATAAGATCTTACGACTGCTGGTCTTCTGACCTTGCAGCACAGAGACTTCTGCCTTTTACCCGCAGCGCCACCACGTCCCTAAATTAGATTATGAGCTATTCACTATTTGATCAAAATGTTTGCATTTCATCAAAATATTTGCATTTGCAAAGATAATTACCTTTGTTACTTTGCTCCTGTCGTAGACCTTTTTAGGCTAGAATGGTTTCTTACTGACCCCTTTTCAGGATTCCAAATTTCGATTCATTCCAGAGACAGATCTTTAACAAGGGACCACTTCACTCTATTAAAAAAAAAAAAAAGCAGTAAGAGAAATACTTCTTAAAAGACTGTAAAAGATGAATGTGCCAAAATGACAGAACAATCTTAGTCATTTAAAGAAATTTTCATCCAGTGGTTAGGAAATGCTGTTATATTGAAATGATTGGGGGGGGGGGGTCATTTTCAGCTCCTCTAAAATGTGTTGGTCTAATGGATATTCCTCAAAGGTAAGTCAAAGTGTTATGCGATGTTCTTTTATTGATTTTTGATTCTAGGTTTGCCTCTGGGAGCAAAAACAGCAAAGAAATGTTCAGAAAGGAAAAAAGACTGACCTTTTCTGCAGAGACATTTTAAACCTGTGTGATTCTCTTGTAGACAACCAAGAATATAAGAAAGAGGAAAAGATCATGTAACCTAAAGAAGGAGTGCAAAGAAGTCCTTGTTATTATAAATATACCCACACACATGCCTCTTGCAATACAATATTTCATAGTTAGGTGACCTGCTATCCAATTACAGTTTTATGCCTGAGCAGGTGATCAGGTGTATGGAAATCATCCTGCAATGGCAGGAAGAGGGACAAATATTTTCCCCCACTTTGTCATGTGTGATGACAAGACTAACTTGTCTAGTTCTGTTTCAGTTGTTGTTGTCTTTCTGATTGGGCATTGTCGTTTAGAAACCAACGTTTAAACATTCTCCTTCATGTAATTTGAAGTCTCTAGCTCCCTGGACTGAAACCTCCTTCCTTGGAAATACAATGTGAAGTAGTTTTTTTAATAGAGAACGTGAAGGCAGGGGGACTGTTTTGTTCACAGGAGAGTCTAAACAAATGTAGGTGTAAGGTGACATGTTACCGTAAACAAGTCGGATTCATCTGAACCCTAAAAGATAATTAAATCATTCATAAAGGGAAATAGAAAAGTAATGTGGAATCCACATAAAGTTGCAGCCCTTCAGAGACTTACATGTATTCTGTATTATTCCAAATGGAATTTCTAAATCCATCAATTTCATTCTAGAAGCTGACATTTTGACATCTAGATAAGCTCTAGATTGTTCGGCTTGCACACACTAGTTGTGCGCACACAACACAGCTCCCTTTCATTTCAGAAGGTCGGCAGGGCTTTCTGAGAGTTCAGCTCCTAGTCTTTAAACTCATGTTATTAAAGCTACACATATAGCATATTCTCCATACCTTATTTACAGCCTATCATTTTTAAAATGTTATTTGTTACTTCTTGCTTTTCAAAATAAAAAAGTTTACCATGTTGCCTTTTATTGAGAGAATAATTCTTTACATTAGCAGTGCAGTGTATCATACTATTGCTACTTATTTGCAAAGTGTCACATCAGCAAGGCATTACTTTTTATTTCTTTTTTCATTAAACATTAAATAAACAAATACAAACACAGCAAAAAACCAATGACTAATGACTTATCAACAGCAACGTTTAAGAAGTAAGGAGTGAAAGTTACATATTACACTTAAAAGATCATCATCATTTTTAAAAAACAATCAATTTCTTACACCCTCATTATTTCCAAAAGGAACATGTTAGAGGTAGCATCTTTACTTTTACTGCATCATCTTCAGGCTGTGACCATAGCAGATATCTCATTTTATAGCAGGCAATGCTCAGCTCCATAACAAAAGAGCAGAACTGGGAAAGACAATGAAACATGCACTCAACCCCTAAAAAGATAAGCACAGTTTAGCAGTGCCTTATGGATTTTTTTTTTTTTTTAAAGATGTAGCTAATGTCTGTATCCATCTCCTTCCCGATAATATCTATGCTGTGCAGGTTCCTGATTGAACGGGATCATAGCATTTTTCAGAGTCACATTTTACTTTGTCTTACAGCAAAATGTTGATACAATCGAGTTCCGTGAGATTACAAGAGATCACCATTTTTAAAAGTCGAGGTACATATTAATACAATAAATCTAACACCTGCGATATCAAATTACAGTTGGATAAAATCTTCTTTTTATTTGGTTTCAAAAATTGCAGAATGATTTTTACGACTCCTATGTTACTAGGAATGGAATTTCTAAATCCACTATAATGATAAACATGTTTATTACGAGTTTCTATTTGTTGTGGCCACAACTGCTGTGCCGAATAAAAGTAACAAAAAGAAATGCACCTTTCTATGAACATATTATTTTTCCTGACAGAGTATCTTGAGTGCACCATGAGTCATTTTGTCTTATGAAGATCAATCACCTCTTGTCCTGAATTTTTCAGACTCAAACAAATGCATATTCAGGAATACTGATTTTAGTTTTGATACAAAAAAACTGGTTTTTTTAAATTGGTTTGTAAGTAAAATTAAGTTCTACATACTTATAATTAGTTTTGTCCAGTTACACCTGCAAAAATATTCCACTGTTTGCATAATTCAACACATCCAAATATGTACTCCATTCATTATTATCAGTCTGTACTACATTACTCTCAATGAAAGTTGATTGTGCAGTTAGTTGAGGTGTGCATGATTGGCTGGTCTGAAAGTCTGAAAAGGTCCAAAATTTATTTATTTATTTTCAATATTTATATGCCGCCTTTCTCCTAAAGGATCCAAGGCAGCTTACAGTATTTTTTAAAAAAACATTAACCGCTAAATAATAAACTATTACAATATTTTTTAAATGGGTGGTTAGCAGTGTTCAATGGTGCTGGGACCCCCAGGGCCTGTTGGAAAATGTGAATTATCACTCCTGGAGGCTTCTGGGAGCTATAGCTCCCCTATCTTTGTCAGAATAAGAGGAAGTTGGAGAGGTCTGAAGGCCAGAAGAAAGAAGCATGGATGCGTGTGCAGCCTGAGGACTGAATTTTGCTGAATCTAATTGACAAAAAAATCTGAATAATCATTCCACCAAAAGCAATACAATAAATACAGTGCACCAATAATGGGACCTTTGTTTCAATACTCATCTCATTTTTCCCAGGCTAGTTCCTGTGTCAGGCAGAGAAATGAATACACCATACTCACCACTGCCACACTCCAGTGAGTTTTTGTGGCCAATCAAGGATTTGAAGCCAGGCCTCCTGAGTTTCCTTCCTCCCACACTGGCTCTCATTGGCATATGTACTTGAACGCAAATTCCATACAGTGTACCCTAATAGTAGTGCTTGAATCCATCATGAAGCACCCATAAGCCCACACAGGCTCCAAGTATTGCTTGTGGCCAGCAGGGACACCTTCAAGAAAGAAAGAGAAAAGAGGCCCCAAGTGAGATCCACAGCTGAGGACTCCAGGGATAACTTCTGCTTCTCAGACAGTCATTGGGAACAGAGGGTGCTGCTTTGTGTTGGGTACAATTTTGGTCCATCTTATTCACTATTACCCACACTGACTATCAGCAGCTCTCCAGGTAGAAGTCTTTTGCAAACCCTACCTGAGAACATCTGCATCCAAAGCATGAACCTAGCATACAGCTCCTCTACATGAAATCACTCTCAGTTTAAAGGATCCTGTAAAAGAAGGGGAATTGAGCTTGGAAGATACACACTTGGGAGAGCACAACCTCCATCTAAGTTCTCTCTTTTCCTATTTGGAAAGTCCTTGCTTCTGTTTAGTCTAAATGCAGGACCCCACTGGCTCTAAGCCTGCACCTGATCAATGCTCTCTGCTGTGACATGATGGTAATACGTATGCACACCTCTTCCTCCCCAAGGCTGAGGAGTAGGTTTAGAAAGCAGGGTCTTCTTTTAAAACCTTGGCCAAGATTCAGTGGGGTGAAATTACTTGTGCAACTCAAAGCTTGCTCATTGTAAGTTGTGATTTCATGGCACAAGCAGATCTAAAACCTTATTGCACAAGCAGAAGCTGCATTTTCATCAGGGCAATTGCTGTTTGCACATCAACTGCAACGGGCAATCCTGCCTAACTACATTTGCAGGAATTTGTCAGTATTGAATAAGATTATTCAGTACTATGTCTGAGCTGTATAACAGACCCTTTCCCACTTATATGCAAGAAACAGGTGCTGGCCCATCCTTTCCTCCATTAACCCCTCCAAGCGAATCTTTGACCTTAACCAGTAAGTCTCATCCTACATTCATATGTTTAAAGCACTGACTGCCATGATCATTGTAATAGCAAAACATTTAGTTGCATCAGTCATGCAAAATGCTTTCTAGAAGCAATACCTGTCAACATGGTTGCACCAACTGAGACAGTGTTTTCTGTGGATGTTCATATCCAAGTGGCTAAGTTCATTTTAAAACATAGGAACTAGCCTCCTTATATAATCCTTCCACAGAATGATAGTCTCTTCTAGAGCCGCAGATTTTTCTGTGGTAGAAATGAATGTAGGGAGTGGTAGCATTAGCTGTATATTTGCAAGGATTGCATAAAATGTATTCCATTCCCATATGCACTACAAAGAACTATCTTATGAAGCAACTGCCATTGTAAATACTTATGAGGAGGTATATACAGTATACCACTATTTGTTATTGCAATGACTGTATATTTAATATAGACATGGAAACCAAAACAGGATTTTTTTTGAGCTTCATATTTAAAAATATACATTTATCTCAAATGTTAACAATGATTCCACAAAAAGAAAACATCCTGCAATTACATTCCTTTTAAGAAAAAGAAAATAGCACAATCCCTTTCTCCACAGCCAAGATCTACTTAATATTGATTTAACTATAGGATCCTTTGGGAAATAAGTGTGTTGAGGCTTTAATTAATTGCATAGTTTTGCATATTTTGTTATTTGTAGCACTCAGGGTACTACATAAAGACTTACACATTGTTTTGACAAACCAAGGACTATACTGACATGCAAATAGTTGTAGAAAGCTATATAAAAATATATAATTAAAATTTCTGATGTCATTTTTTAAACATGTCTGGTAAGTACTGAGTGAAATGGTTATAATTTGCTAACAATATAGACTTCTATGTGATAGATAGCAATGTATTTTTCAAGTATGAGTTTTATGTGGACTTTGTCCTTCAACCTCTTATATTTTTGCATTTCAGATGTAAAATTTAGCTAGCCTTAGTACAGAAAACCTGGATCTCTTTTGTGAACTTAACTGTTGCATATCATTGGAATTTTAAAAATATGAATGAAAAGTTAACTTAAAAATGCACTACCATTGAATCCCAGCTGGAGGTGTTTCCCCCCCCCCCGATGAATCCTAAATGTATTCATTATTTTAATGTATGAAGACAACTGAGTTGTATAGCACACACTAAGCATGGGACTTATACTAAGATATCACTATGCAACTTTTCTCACTCCCTGACCTGGAAAAAGTCCTGCAGACACCATTCTCCACAACTGCTCTGCAGAGAGGAGCTGCAGAGGGCCATGTTATAAAGCTTTTTTTCCCCATAATAACAATATCTGAGTTCACAACATTTTATAATACAGACTGTAGGCAAGTACTGTTGATATGATAAAGCCATAAAAATTAAGACATTTTAGAAAAACTGTTTCCAGACTAATCCTCATAATGTCAGAAATCCTTCCATATGAGGACTGCCAGATGATTAGCATCCTGTTCTCTGAGATTCAGAGTCTGGTGCTGACTCACAAAGACAATATCAAAGCCTTCCTTCTTCCAATACTGGTCAACCTGAGGCATGTCTCCAAAGTTGAAGACATTGAGAAGCATAGCACCATGAGACCCAACAGCTCTAGCCCATATCAGCAGGAGTCACAATCTTTAGCCATAGGGGGGAACTAACCAATGCATGGCAACTTTTAAATGCAATGTTTATGGAGGACATATTCCACAATCCAGGCTTGGGTATAAGTGCATTATCCAGTAGGCAGAGTATCATCCAACACATGGGGAAATGAGCACAATTAGCTGGGCTTTGCTAGTGAGTTGCATGATTAAAGCTAGCTTTATGGTGTGACTTGTAAGATAACTAACCTCTGTAGCAGCAAGTTCTGCTGAAATCAGTGGAACTTATTGTCATTGTTCTTGTTATGTGCTGTCAAGTCATCTCTGATTTATGGCGACCTTATGAATGAGTGATCTCCAAAATGTCCTGTCCTCAACAGCCCTGCTCAGCTCTTGCAAACTCAAGCCTTAGGGAGTTAACCCATCTCAGATTTGGTCTTCTTTGGTCTTCTGTCGCCTTCAACCTTTCCCAGTTTTATTGTCTTTTCCAGAGAATCCTGCCTTCTCATGATCTTCTCAAAGCAGGACAGCCTTAGTTTCAACTTTTTTTTGCCTCCAGAGATAGTTAGGCTTGATTTGATCTAGGACCCACTTGTTTGTCTTTCTGTCAGTACAAAGTAACTGCAAAGATCTCCCCTAGCACCACATTTCAAACAAATAATTTTTTTCTGGTCGGCTTTCTTTACTGTCCAGCTTTCACATCCATTTTGGTAATCAGAAATTCAAGAGTGTGGATGAATTTGGTCTTGGTTTCCAGTGGCACCTCCTTACACTTGAGGATCTTTTCTAATTCGTTCATTGCTACCCTTCCAAGTCTCAGTCTTCTTCTGATTTCTTTGCTGCAGTTTCCATTTGGATTGATGATTGAACAAAGGTGAACAAAAACTCTAACTGTTCCAAATTTTTGTTGTGTACTTCTGTAGTCATGATTTTTGTCTTTGTAATGGAGGTGCAGTCCTGCTTTGGCACTTTCTTCTTTCACGTTCACTAAAAATCATTTCAAGTCATTGCTGCTTTCTGCCAATAAGATGATGTCATCTACATACCTTACAATATTGATGTTTCTTTCACCAATTTTCATTCCTGCTTCATCTGAATCTAGTGTGGCTTTCCATATGATATATTCTACATACAGATCAGTGGAGCTCATTTCTCCATAAATTCTTACCCTCCAGATCAAGACATGTGCCATCAATTTCCAGGGCCCTTCTGTGTACCACAAAGGGAAGACAGACTGCAGAATACATCACATGTTACAACAGTTCTGTGCTTCCTACACAATGTTATCTTTCCAAGCAGGCAAATGTTTCATTGCTATGTGCCTGAGACATCATACATGCAAATAAAGCCATGCTATCTTCCAGCTGATCAATTACAAAGGAAATGTAAGCTAATTTGCAAAATGTGGATCAAACCAAGCCTCCATTAGAATAAACAGACTTTTTTTTAAAAGGAAGCACTGCTTCTGAATGCAGAATCAGCATCTTATCTATTGAGGCTGTTTGTCTCTTTACCTGTTTCCTCCTTCTGTTTAAATACACTAACTGAGCTAAAAATTAAACTGCTGTTATAATTCCCCAAATATCTTAGAACCATGTTGAACTTAACTGGGCTGGAGGGCAGAAACAAACTCTTATTGTCTGCACACTTCATGCCTCTGTTATAAATATACCCTGCCCTGTTCACTCCTCTCTAGTACACCTAATTAATGAAAATGGACAAGTATACATTTTGGAACCAAAATGAATTATTGGAAACCTTCCCTGTTTGTCTCTCAGAAAGATATAACATCTTCCAGGCTTTAAGGAAAACAATAATTCTTGTTCTGTCTCTATTTTGGTGAGTGTAATTCACGGGCTCCTGGGCAAGAGTAACGCGCTACATGGGTGAAACAGCTTTTTCTTTTTGTCTTGATTTCCGTTTCCAGGTCCTTTTAACTACCAATACGGTTCATGTGTGCTGAGGCAGCCAGTGAGCAGAAAATTTGGGCTATCTCATATTTAGAGAAGGGGGCTGTTAACAGAAATGGACAGCGACAGATGATGCACTGTAGAACATGCTGTCTCTTCACATTTACTCGGATATTAGAAATGTTATTTTTTAAAACTGCACGAATATCTAATCTACCCTGGCCAGTGAAGTCCACGGTGGGGGCTATGATTGTGTAAGATGGAGGGCCAAAGGGTTCTAATTTTCCAGCTATGACTGAGTCTATGGGCTAGAGCAGGAGAAATATAACTCCAGCTGAGACCTGTCTCTTTTTCTGTGGCATCTCTTCTGCGTTGCATCTTGTAACAACATGCAAACAACAAGGACTCAAGATTCAGCCTCCCTGCCAACTTTTCCCCTTCTCTTTCTCCCACTTTGCTTACTTTATACATCTTGCCCGATGAAAAGAGTGTTGTCATGAAAGTTTTCCGTCTATTTTTGTGCTCTAACATACTTTCCTGTACTTTTTTGACTGGCCTAATAAGAGCATCACCTTAGCGTGGATTTTGGACTTTGGGATTTGTTTTATCCCGGACAGCTAGCCCTATTTTCAAAATGCTGTTTTTAGAAGATTAGATGCACAAGCTTGCTTGTCCTCCTGTTTAATGCAGAAGTAACAATTTCATCATTGCTGCTAATGTGTTATTTCCAGACTCTGGGCACAGAGCACAGAAGTCTGATCGCTTCTCTGGATTGACTTTACCATTTGCCCAATGGTATGCAAAACTGTTGTAATCTCTGCTTCCTTGGAAGCAGTGGCCAGAAGTGTAATTGTGTTCAGAACAGGACTTGCATTGAATATACAAACCATGTGGTAAATAGCAAACAACTAAAATGGGAACACTCATAAAGCAGGCTAGTATCTTTTAACTGCAGACATTGTGGAAATATTGTGTTGTGAGAAAAGCGGCCTTTAGGACATAGCAAAAATAATTTGCTACATCCTAAGCACCTGAATACACTTCATAGAAAATAATTTCCCCACACCCTGAAAACCAGAGTTTAGGAAAGCTATTTTTTCAGACTATTAATCCTAGAATTACCCAAACTACATGGCTGGGCACAGGTAGCAGTAGCCCTCCCCCTAAAATATAGTTTCCAAGGTCTACTAGATACCCGCAGGCTGTGTCAGTGTCATAAGCCACACTATAACCTTCGTCACGAAGATTCATTCCTATGCAGTATCAGAGAGAAGATACTGAACTGGAAGCGTTATTGGTTCCGGACTTCTGCAACTGTTCCTGCGTACTTATTAATCTTGGCACAGTAATGAAAAACGTTCAGGGTTCATTCTGCATTCATGGCGGGCGGCTGTACAATTTGTTTCACAACCCAAAGTTGACAGAACAAATCCAAAACAACTCTGTATACATGTTTACATGAGAAGCTATTGGCATCGACAGAGCATTTGAAGGTGTGCTGGAAGTCCCTTATGCTTTTTGTAACATTTTCAAATTCATTGCTGTCTTCAGGATGACAGGAAATTCAGGTCTGCCTCCCTCCTGGGAGATCTTTATTCACAGACAAGTCAAAAACCCTTGACAAAAGGCAACCAAGGGAACTTGTTGACCTTTTAGCTGCCTGTCTAACATCAGTGCAAGTATTGCTCTCTGATAAAATGAGAAATTCAATTTAAGGGGAAATTTAGCAGGCATTTGAGTAGGCTCTCATATTATTTTGTTTCCCAGCCTGTCTTTCAAAACAGAAAATAAATGTAAATAAACAGGACGATGTGTCTTCCATTCCCACACTTGAAGAATAAAGCTGGCAGAGCTACACTGAGTTGTTATGCCTAATTTGTATCCTGCCATCCCTCTCTGCCTTCTATTTCATTTTGCTGTTGGCTATTGTTTTGTCTGAAAGAAGGGGTCAAATATTGCATATACTCATTTTACTAAGATTCATTATTGATACCATTTGCAGCAATGGCTAGAGAGGAGTGCTAAAGCATTAGCTTTACTGGAAGGAAATGTTCCAGTTACAGGATGAATGCAAAAGGTTGGCGCTCTAAATCTTTTGGCCTACATCATCCCCACCCAATGTGGCCAGGAAGTGAGGAGGGGTTCATATGGAAGTTAAGGTCCAAAACATCCCTAGGATAAGACAGAGGTTCTCCAGTCTAGGCTAAAATGTGTTTATTTAATTGTGTCACTTCAGGCATGTATACACATCTAGAATATACTCCAGCTCCTTTGTTTGCTAACCTTGTCCACGTCAAAAAGTGGCAAATAAGTCCTCTGTGTCTCCTATCAAAAGCATCGGTGTTGAAGAATTTTCTATGCTCAGATTCACTTCAAGCTGAACTGGGAGATCACTGAAGTCTACATCCACCATCTCCTGAAGCTATGCATCTGAAAGAATGGCTATTTGTTTCTTTGTTATATTCTGTCCTGTCCTTCATCCAGTGAGCACAAAAGACATACACAAGTCTCCTCCATCCACTCTTCTCACAATAACCCTGTGAGGCAGGTCAGGTGATCAAGCTGAGACTTTAACATGAATTGAATATGCTCTGCACTACTTCTCATTCATAATGGTCAATGTACGATCGGGAAACCTTGTGTATCATGACCTAGCATTTCATTTTGAACTCCATGTTACGATTCCATACTACTCCACAATGTTGAACAGAACTACTCGAAAACTATACTGTATTACCACCACCATCTGTTCCTGTCAGGATTTTACCATTTCTCATTTTTAAAATAGTAACCTTCCTATTTCCTTCTCACCACCTTATAATTTTTCTAAGTAACCAGTTTCAATGTAGTGTTGTTTTTCTTTCCATCTGTGAATTGTAAACCTTGTTGCAGAACTTCAGAAGAAAACAAAAATGGCTGAATTGGCTGGTGCTATCTCTTCTGGTTCCTAGAAAAAAATGATGTTAAAATCATGCTGAATTCCACTTCATATCTTCATAGACTATCTGGCTTAAACTAAGAACCCAGCATGGGTGAACTTTTTTTCTTGCTGTATCTTAACAAAGGAAAATGATTGCTCTCTCATAACATGTATACTCCCACTCTACGAAATATAGCAGCATGCCGTCTCAAAGGAAAACAAAAACAACAAAAACAAGATAATAGGGTTGAAAGTACAATTTCTATGTATTTGCAAAATATTCCCAAAGCATGTGCCCATGTGAGATGATATATTTGCACTGCAAAGGTGCAATATGAATGCTAATAAATATCTGTCTACAGAGGGGATACCTGTAGATTAGATGTGTAATATTGCCAAGTACACATTCAAGGGTTTTATGCCAAATTACATCAACTATTTACAATCTCCTCCGTCATTTTCCATGTGAAAAGTTACCCTTATCTTCTTGTAGTAATTCTCTTGGCAAAAGGAGAAATTTATGCTTTCAGATTTAAAGGAAAGCACCCATGGCAAACGTAAGAGATGGCTGCTATTAGCATGGTATTTACAGATTTCACAGGAACATATAATGGAGGGAACCAGCTCTCATCAAAACAGGTGCATCTTGTAATATGTCTCCAGCTACGGAATGATTCATTGGGTGAATAAGCTACCAAAGGAAAATCAACACAAATATTTTTACAGGGAGGAAAAAGGTAGCAAAAGCAGAGTCAGACTTAGAAAGATACACTGGAGAGAAGCCATATCAGCAAGTCATGTTAATCCCTTTCACTGCCTTGTACAAAGGATTCTACCCTCTTCTTCCATTCATGAACATTAGAGACATGTTCAAACCTATTTAGGGCCATATAATTGGAAAGAGAGAGAATGTTGCTGTAAAGTATATAATGGATGGTTCTGATGAATATCCCAGCTCTATGTGTATACACATGCATGTGCACAAGCACACACAGACATTAGATTTTCTTTATAATCATACTGTTGCATCTCCATTTTAGAAACCAGAAGAAGGTCTGCAGTATGTTTAGTGGAGAAATTGCAAGACAGCATGGGATCATAAATATATTTCCCTCCAGAAGACTGGAAACACCGCATTTTAATGTCAAAAAATAAATTAAAATCAGCAATTAATGTGCCCAACACAGCACATTAATTAAGAGTTGATTGGAAAGGAAATATTTCCAAAGCCTATGTATAAGATAACAAAGGGGATGTAAATATACTCCATAAGTATTCCGTAAGAGGAAATTCCAGAGGGGGGGCACAACCAGAGGGAAAAAAATTGTGTTTGGCCCAAATCCTGTTGCTTAGTATAGTAAGGGTGCAATCAGACGGGCATGTGTCCGGCTATTTTGTTCACTGTGGGGATGGGCTGGTCTGCTCCTTTTTCTGGTGATCACATGACATAATTGCTGAAGTAAAAAAGCCCATCCCCAGGGCATTCCTACCCATACCTTTCTGGGTCCCTATTAAAAGCTACTATTTTTTCGTGTGGTTAAGATCACACTGCTTTGGTTTGTTTCCAGCGTCTGCAGTTGCTGGAAACTTACCAAAGCAGAGGTCAGAGCTTCAAAATTGCCTTTCTCTTCAATTCCCTTAAGTGGCTTAAGAAGCCAGAGATACTTCATGATGTTGGGAAATTAAACACTTCCTGTGCTCTGTGGAGGGACAGAGAAAGCACATTTTTTAAAAAATGTATTAGGATACCACTGATGTGCTGTATAACTCTGGAAAAATAAAAGAAAAATTGAAAACTTCCTCCCAGAAGCAGGAAGAAACTGAAGGAGGCAAGGAGAGGGATTTTTTTTTCCTTTTCCTCTTAAAGGTTTGGTCAAGAACCTGCCCACAGCTGAATTCACTGCTGAGTACCAGCCACTCCATGGAGCAGGGGGAAGAAGCAAAAATGCTCTGTCGTGGGATAGAGGAAGTGAAAAGGTTTTTTTAAAATTGTATTATAACACTTTGAAAAAATCAGAAAAAAAATTGAAAACTTCCTTCTGGAAGCAGGAGGAAACAGGAGAGGACAAGGATAGAGGTTTTTTTCCTCTCTTGCTTTCTTAAAGGAGCCAGACCAATCAGGGTCACGTGAGGTACATAAGCAATTTGGATGCAAGGGCCACACCAAATAGCATATCAGACCTCTACCTGATCTTAAGCAAACCTATTTAGCCTGCACCAGCCCACTCCAAATGAGCCCATGTATACAAGCCCTAAGTCACATTAGAGTCAGCCCATTTGAATCAGTGAGGATTTGATGAGACAACTCCTCTATATGTTCCATTGATTCAAAAGGGCCTATTCTAGTACAACTTACTGTGCTAAGCAGCATAATTTCAGTCTCTGTATATCTATAATCTAACAACCAGCACAGCTAGGTCAACAGAAGATAGTCACCCAAAAATGGCCACCAAGTGATAAACTGAACACAGCAACTATGGTCACAATAACGATATGAAATAGTTTGAGTCTGCCCTGGTGGACTGACTACATGCACTAATGAAATCATGGATATTCAAGGTACCCATGGTATAAAATATTTAAGCAAAAATTATTAATTTAAATAATTATGATGCTGATACTGGCAGCAAATTGCGTGCTCTGCCATTGACCTATGATCAATTAACTAGTATATGAGTTTTCAGACATGTGCAAAAGTCATCTGGGAAAATTGTCTACATTTACCAAATTTTGTGCATTAGCAGTAACACCTTTAATCACAGAGCCATAGAAAAGCTACAAAGGGCTATGCGGATAGTCAATAAAGAGCCTTAAGGATTGCCTTTCCCTTCCCTTGAAAAAGCAGGAAATCCACAGCTAAAGCAACCCTGTCAGGTGGCTGTTCAACCTCTGGTTCAAAACCTCTGATGAGGGACAGTTCACCCTATACTGAGGTAGTCCATTCCATTGTTGAACAACTCTTAGATAATTATGGATGTTGATACTATAGTATTTGTGAGTGGTAGAGTACAATTTAATGGTCATGCTCATAAAGCCAGCAGAATAAAGGAGCTAATGGGGGTGGGTAAAGATCGGTAAAGAGATTTTGCAGGAATACCTAACTACTTTAGAGTCATGCTGACGTACATTTTCCATTAGATTCTGGTCTATATGCAAAAATATGTTTTGTCTTGTTTCAGTGAACTTCATAGTGCAGTGAATATCTATAGTGATTGATAATATATACAGAGCATGCAATACTCTCCCTCCCTCCCTCTCTCTCTCTCTCTCTCTCTCTCTCTCTCTCTCGTGTTTTCTCCTTTACATGAAAACCTCTCTCTCTGAGATGAAATCATTGGAAAGTTCCCTGAGCTGAAGTGTGCATCCTCAAGAGACCATGCAAGAGACCTAAACTGCAGTATGCTATTGATCAGAGAGATGAACAAGCTCCAGTAACAAATCCTGCAGAAACCTTACCACTTTTTCTAAAGACCTTTTCAAACCCCTCTCTAATCACTGGATAGAAAGCAGTAAATTAAAGCAGCAGGTTCAAGCTCTGGAAGGCTCTAACAGGCCTGGTGCAGCTAGAAAACACACTGGAGGTTGAGTTATTGTATTTTGTAACCTTCCACGTTTGCCTGCAAGCCATAAATCATGGAGGTGAACATAAATAAGAATTAAATATCAGAAGTGTCTTTCTTCTTCTGTCCTTTTGATTATACCACTATTTTATTTATTACTCCCTTAAGAACACCCAACTTCCATTATATGTGATTTCTTCTGGAAACTGTTAAAAGAATCACATAAATGAAATATTTCACAGCAGGTTTTTCCTCTCTTGCTGCTTGCTGGTGATAGAACCACTCCTTCCCCTTGTAATTTTTGTTTTCCTATTATAGAGAGAACAAAATTTGTCATTATAATTTACCATACTGCTAAAAGCATGCTACCATTCTCTTAAAAATCAAAAGTTAAAGCTGAGAACTTAAAGCAGTGAAAGCACATGACCAATGAAATGTTCTTTGTCCTCTGGGAATTCAAACACACACCTCTCAGGGAACTCAAAAGCATGCATTCAGCATCTTGGTGCCTAGAATGCCACATACTAAACTAGATTAGGAAATGAAACTGGCTGGTTTCCTTTGACAGAAAGCACATTACGTTTCATGGTGTGCATAATGTGCATGGAACTGGATATTTAATTTTGATGAGGCTGGCATAAGGGTTCAGCAGAAGAAACTCTTGGGATAAATAGTGTGCTACTCAGTGTCGCCAGGGCTAGCAGAGATGTACCTTGAGGTGATCGCTTCAGGTAACAGAGGCTGAGAGGAACAGTGGCAAGATGTGCCCATCCGCTTCCGCATTGATTTCAAAGTGTTGATGATGACGTATAAAGCCCTAAACGGTTTAGGACCTCGATACCTGGCAGATCGCCTTCTTCCACCAAGATCTACCCGAATCACTCGTCATAGCCAGGAGGGACGGCTGAGGGGCCTAACGCCGAGAGAGGCCCGGAAAGAAAGAACAAGAAACCGGGCCTTCTCAGCAGTGGCCCATCGGCTTTGGAATAGCCTCCCATCAGTGATCCGCCTGGCTCCCTCGCTGGGTGTTTTTAAGAGCCAATTAAAAACTTGGCTCTTCAGACAAGCCTTCCCTCCTGTCAATATTTGATTTTATTTTACTATAAGTTTTTTCTATCCATCTTGAGTACTATTAATATTAATATTATTATTTTGAATTGTCTTATTTTTAATTGTTTAAATGATTTGTATTTAATTTTATGGAACCCGCCCCGAGTAGACTGTGTCTAGGGGGGCGGGATAAAAAGTCTAATAAATAAATAAATAAATAAATAAATAAATAAATAAGATGATGGAAGACAGAGAAGGGCATCCTATACAGTCTGCTGTTCAACCCCTCAGCTTGGTCTGTTGTCCTCACATCTTGTGTTCCATCCCAGTTTTAAAGTAAGGATAGAAATAGATGAGATGACAGCTTCATAATTAAACGTGGAACTTCCTTAATGATTGGTGTGTGTGTTTTGCTTGAAATTTTCTTCATTTTCTGTACTAACCCCAATGGGTTAACCCCAGTGTTGGACACAGGCCTCTCTTTTTGCTTCCACAAATTTTGGTTGTGTTCTATTCCAATCCATGCCAGTCCTGCTAATGTTTTAAAATCATTCATCCATCTAGTTTGTGGTCTTCCTCTACTCTTTTTGTCTGATCCAAGGTCTCCATTAGTATCTTTCTTCGTTCTATCACCCATCTATTTGTCTCATGGCGCGGCCTACCCATTCACATTTTAATCATGCTATTTGTTCTTTTGTTGTTTTTAGCTGACTAAATAGCTCAGTGGTTCAGGTATCTGGCTGTGGAGCTAGAGGCTGGGTGGTCAATTCCATACTGTGCTTTTCAGAAGAGTTGGCCTGTGTAGCCTCGGGCAAGCTGTACATTTCCAGGGTGCTCCCAGAAAAAGAGAGTGACCAACTACGTCTGAATATTCTCTACTCGGAAAACCCTGAAATTGTTATAATAATAATAATAATAATAATAATAATAATAATAATAATAATAATAATAATAATAATAATAATAATAATAACCTTCGAACTGCAGAACTGGAAGGGACCCTATAGATCATCAAGTCCAGCCCTTGTCTGTGAGGTAACAGTGGAAAATTTAACTCCCAACCTCTGACTCCGCAGCCGCAGTTTATTATTATTATTATTATTATTATTATTATTATTATTATTATTATTATTATTACTACTACTACTACTACTACTACTACTACTACTACTACTACTACACCTGATTTCTTACTTTATTACTCGGATATTTAGCAAGTTACCTTTCCATTACTCTTTGAGTTTATGTGCACTTTTCCATTATGGATTCTTGTTAGCACAAGGTTTTGCAGCTCTACAAGTTGCAAAAAAGTTTGCTTTTGTTTGCTGTTCAGTCATTGGGAGTTACGCACAAGATTTATTTGCAAGTTGATTGTGCTGACACTGTTTTGGGAGGGGGTGTGTGCCTTTGGTGGAATAATGTTTTTTTCTAATGGTAAATCTGCCATCTCATCTGTTTGTGCTTCAAGATTGAATTGCCAGTCTCGCTGACTTCTGTAGACAGATCAGGGACAGGTGCCGTCTTGCTCTTCTCCACAGGCAGCAAAATGGCTTGGGCTTGTCCTGGTTAGGCAGAGTGTTCAAATTAATGCATTGCCTGAGTTGCACAGAGCCTTCTCACAAGAAATGTGGGGACCATACAGTATCCACCAGTGAAAGGGAACAGCTATCAGCCGCTGTAAAATATTGGCTAAAGATGGAGTGCTTGCAAACCTAGGTTGGCCAGATCACAATCTAGAAACTTTATATACTTCTTTAAATCTTCTGGGGCATCAAAAGAGAAAGCAGCTTCTGCATTCCCCACTCCATCATTCCACTTTTGCCATCTTTCTATAGATAGGCAGCAGATGGGCCAGCAGTGAAAGGGTGAAGCAGGATAGGGTGGAAGGCAGCTCTTCTCTTTCTCTCTTCTCTCCTCTCTCTCTCCTTTAGAACATTTAGAAGACAAGCAAGAACTCTATCGTGTTAGTAGGCTAAAGTACCAGCACAATAACATGGTAGAACACTGGTTTACATGCATTCTGCTGTCGTCACTAACAGTGCCCAGCTGGAAACGCAGAGAATGTGAATGTGCCATATAAGAGGTGAAATTACACCACATGTATCCAGAAGCACAACGGTCATTGTGGTCAGTATCAGTATTGCAGAAAAACATTTTATTCTTTTTAATGCCATATACCCTGTTTCCCCGAAAATAAGACAGGGTCTTATATTAATTTGTGCTCCAAAAAACACATTAGGACTTATTTTCAGGGGATGTTTTATTTATTTTTTTCATGCACAACCATCTACATTTATTCAAATACAGTCATGTCATCTTCTTCTGGTTGCTGCACAATGGTGGAGGGCGGGGTTTCACTTAACTGGGGCTTATCTTTGGGGTAGGGCTTATATTACGAGCATTCTAAAAAATCATACTAGGGCTTATTTTCAGGTTAGGGCTTATTTTCGGGAAAACAGGGTACCTATTGTTCGATATGATGTCTACGTATTTAGGATCGAACTAGGTCTCCAGAGACTGTAATTGAAAAAGGAGATCAACACTAACAAACGTGTGAAACAGAGGAATATAGTATCTCTAGATACATCTTCAGGCTCTGTTCATCTGAAAACAAAGAAAAACCTCTTGCAGTGCAAGGTCCTATAGTGTCCAAATCCATTATATCCGAATGGATTCATTTATGTTTACTTCCAGGTAAGTGCGTACAGAACTGCAGTCTTAATATTTGTATTTTGTAACCTTGGCAATTGTAGGCTGCTCCGGGCAATGAATCATCATGCTATCCATCTGTCTCATTTATAAAATTTACAAAATGTTACAGTGTAATTCAGACCATTCTGTGTTCCACTTGTAACCCTCCCGTGTTTCCCACTACTTCTTCAATCTTTCTTCTTTCCACAAATAATAAATTAAGGAAGAAAAATGGAACAGCTGCACAATATCTGTCCATTGGTAGTGCCTAGGGTTCTCCATCTGGGAGTACCTGTTGAGAATATGTTGAAAACTGCTCAATTCTCAATATTTGGAGTGATAAACATGGAATATGAGAAATAATATTATGGAGCCTGTTGGAGAAATTAACAATCTTGCATGTTTTGTAACACTATGTATCAGTGAGAAGGAGGATTTGGCGATCTAAAAGGGATTCTCTCCTTTCCCACTAACCAGTTGGCAAAGTTATTTTCATGCACCTCTGACTTGACCCCTCCCCTCTTCCCATTTGTCCTGTTGCTTTTCCCTCTCTTCTTCTCTGAACATTGATCAGAGCAAACATAATTTTCTACTCCTGACCTCTGACTGTCTGCAATGGTGAACTAAGCCTCCCACATGGTTGAGGCTACAACTTCTTTCTTTTATCCTTTTTACTCTTCTGATTGTAACAGAAGATCAAATGTAATCAAATATTTTTTTACTTTTTATTTAAGTTACTTGTAGAGTGATTTTTTCTTCTTCTTTTATACAAAGGGCTAGAGAAACAAAGGGGCTGGAAAACTTGTTTTTTTAGCTATTCTGTCCTTTACGTTTCCCTTGTGCTGTTGCTGTTCGTGTCGCATTTTATACTCTGCTAATAATAAGGGAATTTACCAATATTTTACAACAGAGTCAGGACTTTTGGATTGACAAAATGATGACATACTCTGCTGTTCCCATCATTCTTCCTTGATTTTCCTCTTTCCCGCAGTTCTAAGAACTGGACGTTGGCCACGAGATGAATTTTCAGGTTCGTGTTGAATGAACAGTTAAACTCCAATAATTTTCTGACTAATCTTCCCCAGAGATTATATGGGTAAAAAAGAGCTCTGACATGGTTAGATTCTCCTATGAATTACAGATACTGTACAGGGATTGTCATGATAAGTGCTTTTACTTTACACTGAGCATGATCAAATGACTGTAATTTCTTGTGGAGCCCATTTACCTATAGTTTTCATTTTCATTTCTTGTGGTACCCATTTTTACTTTACATGGAGTAATTTTATCATATGTGGAGTAAAAAATGCTAAGCCAGATTTAGAAATGGAAGAGACACTAGAGATCATATTGCAAATTTATGTTACATGAGAATGACAATTAACCCACAATCAATGCAGGAATTCTTTAATTAGTAGCAATCTGCCACTGCCAGTGACATCACTCCCATTGTGCCAGCAGAGCTATCCAAAAGGATACTGGCCATTAAAGGAAGTCATGGCCTTTAGTTTGCAAGACCTGAGCAGCGCTGTTAATAATAAGACATTTTGGAGGTCATTAATTCATAGAATTGTCATAAGTCAGAAGTGACTTGATGACATACACAACAACCACTTTTCCACATTGCATACCCTTCTGGTACATATCAGACGGTAGTGATTGTAAGGACAAATATAAGAATAGGTTTCCTTGTAACTGGATTTTTAAAAAATCTGGCAGTAGTCCTATGCTTTTTGCTTTTATACCTCTCTCATATTAAAACGTGATGAGAGAGATTGCTGACTTTTGGCATTCAGTATAAAAGACTTTTCATTGTATCTTTTATATCAACTTAATGACTGTAGGCTTTTTTTTCTTTTACATGAAATATTTATTGTTAAAGATTTTATAACATTTGTAATAAAGAAGACTGCTATATTCTGTTCTCAGATACACACATTTTAACCATTTGCATTTTAAAATATGCACATGTTTTGAATAAACTTCATTTCTTGGAAGGATCCTGTACACCTTACAAATGCATGAACTCTTTTTGTGATTTTATTTTTCTTGCATTAAGCCCCAAATGGTGTAAGAATGCCACTCTTGACCAAGCTGGAGAAAAAAAAATATTCTCTGTCTCTGGAAAGGAAGTTATGGCTAAATACAGATTGCATGATTTGAATAAGCTCTAAACCCAAAACCAATCTCTCCCAAAGTGCCTTGAGGATTTGTAGTTGCATAAACTGTGGAATACAGCATCTAAATTCTCTCTCTCTCTCCTTCCTGACATATGCACATTCTGTTAAAAAAATGCCCATAGTTATCATGGGTGCTTTCAAAAAGTTTCACAGAGATCTAGCAGGGTTCACTTGAGACTCTATAATAAGTTGTTGACATTTATTGCTTGTTGTTGTTTCCTATTCCAAAGTGATTTATACTTTTTAAGCATTTGTGCAAGCAACTGGCTTTTACTGTTAAAATCAGGTGCTGCAGAATGAGATAGTTTGAGATGGGAGCTGGGAATCAGGGTAGAATGGAAAAATAAAAAAAATAAAAAATCTGGCCAGACATTTCCAATAATATTTTATTCTGGCATCTAAATCAAACAGGGCAAATTGATGTACTTTTTCAAGGTGAATTGTGATCCGAGAGTGAGTGTTAAGTAATCCCCATGTTTTCCTTTTTGCCATCACTTTGAGTTTGGTATTAAATATTACTTGTTCAGATGTCACATCTTGATACAGAGTCTACGTGTCAGCATTTGGACAGAAACTAATTGGATTCATATCTCTGATATGTTTTCAAATTGCTGGGTCACATCTGGGTCTCCTGCTATAAATTCTTCAACACTGGTCCAAGTAAAAGGAATGTGACAGATTTAATACCTAGAATAAATTATGAACTGCAACACTGCATAAAGCAGCATACTGTGGAACACGGACAAATCCATGTTGCCGCTCCTTTAATTTTAGGAAGAATTTCATCTGGGGTTACTAGTCGTTGGATAGTCCCGGAGTGAGTTTATAAAGTATGACAAAATATATGTTGAAGAACTCATAAAGCTTTGTTCTACACTTTTATTTTACTATTTGTAAATATACTAAAGTGGAAGTCATTTGTACTATGTCAGAGGAGAATAAAGAAAGGATAATCCATCCATCCATCCATCCAGTTAGGAAAAAAGGAATATTTTTAAAATGTTAAAATATTTATACATACATACATACAATGTCAGCACTGATTTCAACAGAAATAAATCAGCTAAAGCCCTTGTTAATTATTTCAGTGGTTAATTAATTATGTCCAAGTTGGTTGCCAGATTTAAGGAGTGGACACTTCTATCAGGTTCCATATGGACTTTGTGGGGATTGGACTGGTTCCCTTGCGTTATGTTCTAATGAAAGGTACAGAGCTGGCTCATATCTCTTGAACAAGTCTTGAATGACTTGGGCCTCAGAGGTGCTGTTTAGAGACATGAGAAACATTGTCCATCCTATTGTGGTCCTGCTGGCTAAGTCCTCCAGGAAGGATGAGCTGGAGTGCACTTTACCCCATGTGTGTGGGGACCTGCCAAGTCCTGCAGACTCTGGAGCCTTGGAAGTTTACAAGACCAGTTACAGTGCTGCATAGCCCTCCTCCCCCTGGTCAAGTGAGCCATTTTACAAGTCTGCCTCAAAATCAGTGCATATTTTCAGCAAGCAGACCTCTTTGATACTGTCAATTTTCCAATAAATGCACTGAACAATTTTCTGAGTATAAAAATGTGACTATACTGGAATGTTGAAGGATTTGGCTTTGTAGTTTAATTCACAGCCTGCATTGTTTCAAATCAGAAATAATGGACACACAAGGGCTGTGGATTGATTCGTGAGTTCCCCATTCATATTGTTTGGGATGCAACCCGCAATCCTGCTAACCCACCCCTTATTTCATTCCTTCCTCTGGCCCCCAACTGTCCTTTCCTTTTATGATTAGCTGCAAAGCTTCTTGGTTAGAGCAGCATTCCAAACATCTTTCATTTTGCCTCACTTTTGTGTATGTGTTTGTACATGTAGATGACATCTAGTGCTAAAGCATTATATTAATGCAATGTGTCATCACTGATACATATAATTTTTTAAAAATAAGAATATCAGAGGACAATGGGGAAATGAATGCCAGAGGGGATGTGCTCTCACTGGAAAATAGAGATCATTTGATAATTTAGATTGCAGTCCTATATACACTTGTTAGAGAATAAAGTGCACTGAACATGGTGAAACTCACTTCTGAATATACATACAGTATATTGGATTAAACCGCTAACAGATACAGTAAATGGGTGCATAGTTTCAGTCGTTTCAGACTTAACATATTATAAATTGCCTGATTAGGCATAATGAATCTTTAAGAGAGTGCTTAGGACTGGAATGTGTGATTACTAGTATTAAGACAAAGGGACTGGCACAGCAAATGCATGAGACATTTACAGATGCTAAGGAACTCATGACACAAACACTGAGAGAAAGATTCTGCTAGGACAGGTTCAAGTTGAACAGGGTAGGAGGTGGATGTGAAGAAAATCTTCCAAGAAAAAAAATTCCCCCAAAAAATCAGTTGGATTGTGCTTCTTGTAGAAACATATTTTCCCTCTTGCACAAGTGTGAGATCATCTAATGTTTTAATTCACCGTATGGTAGTTGTTTTACAAGCCTCGTTCACGGAATTTTATGCATAGGGATTCGGATGAACGTTGCCATCTTCTTGTAATCCTTGCCATGTCACTGATGGGAAAGTCAACCAGAACATCCAGATTCTTCTTTTGATCCACATTAGAACTGTACATATTGGTCGTATGAAGACATTACCAGACATCCTTTTTCACAAGGGAACAGGAAAGTAAGATTAGTACCTATAGCCTTCTTCATTCTAAAAAGACACTATTTCTGAACCACTTCACTGTACAATGACTTATTAAAAAGGCTGACCAGGGCCATTTGACCCTGTTGGTTCTCCTCGATCTTTCAGCCACCTTCGATACCATCAACCACAGTATCCTCCTGGATAGACTATTGGGGCAGGGGGGAATTGGTGGCCTTACACTTAGCTAGCTCTGGTCATTCCTCGATGGACGCCTCCAGACAGGGCAGCTTGGGTAGACTGTTTTTGAACTCTTGGGTCCTCAATTGTGGGGTCCCATAGGGATCTATCATCTCCCCAATGCTGTTTAACATCTATATACGTAAGGCCACTGGAAGAAGTCATCAGGAGACTTGGAGCTTCATACCATCAATGCGCTGATGATACGCAGCTCTTTCTCTCCGTTAATCCATCTGCAATGGGTGCCATTCAGCACCCAGAGAGCTGCCTGACTGCAGTACTGAACTGGACTAGCAAAAAAAAGGCTGAAGCTGAATCTAGACAAGACAGAGATAATGTTGCTGGGGGCTCCATCTAACTTTATGGGGGGGGTGTGTCATCTTCTCTAGACTTGATGGATTTACCTTCCCATTTAAGGAACAGGTGCACAGTCTGGGTGTGATTTTAGACCCAAAATTGACCATGGAAAAACACTATTTTGTCACTATACAATCCTGTTGCATATAAATTGAACTCTGACTGAAATTCTGTTTGTTAATGTCATAAGTCACTACTAGAGTAAGTCCATTGAATCAATGGAACTTAAAGAGGAGATGATTCATCAAATGCCCTCTGATTCAATGGCCTACTCTAGTAGTGACTTACTGCGTGCTAAGCAACAGGAATTTAGCCACTATGTATTAGATAACCTAAATTTTAATATTCAAATAACACAGCTTTAAAACTGAATCTGTTCTCCATATCATATCTACTTGATGTATTAGAAGTGATTTTCATGATGTCATTCTGAAAGCTAAATAAAGTGTTTGTGTAGAAGGTTAACAAGCTGTGGTGGCAAGCAGTCTGTGTGGGATTACAGCAGAGCTAATTTGATCAATTACTTTTCTCTGCAGAAGTCTCTAGATGAGACAGAAGCCAGGGTACACACTTTGGCAGGTGAAAAATCAGCAGTGTCAACACATACCATGAAGGTAATGAACGTTCTCTCAAACTTCATTTTTCACCCAAAGAGGAGAAGACAAGTTAACCAAGTCACTGCGGCTCAAAATAGGAAAAATGATAACTAAAAATAAATAAATAAAACAACTGCTTTTTTTTTTAAAAAAAGCATACACACACTCCCTCAAACACCAGGTATTTCTTTTTCTAAGTCGTTTTTTACATTTCCTTTTGTATCCAAACTTTTGGGAGCTTCATTCAGAAATGCAAGCCACATCTTCAGCTTGTCATGGCTGCTTCTTAAAATCCTTAACAGACGGTAAACTGGACTTTGCATCATAATTTAAAATATGTGCTACCTGCAGCAGGTGCAGAAGTAGCCTCGTTCTCATGATCACATATTCAATTAAAACTGCAAACCAATTAAATTGCTCTAAAATGGCTCTATTGTCTTTTTGCTATCTATAAATAAATAAATAAATAATACCCTGCCTAGCTTTGACTGGACAGATTCAAGCTCCACTTTACGCAGTGTTACTGGCCTCACTCTCACAACAATTCTTTCTCAACCAGATTCTCTCTTCACGCATCACTCTCCATACTCGTTGCTGTGATCTCGGGAACAGGACTGTCTGTCACCTTCACACTCTTCCTTACATCTTTGCTTTTGTTATGTGCCGTCAACTCACTTCTGGTTTATTGTCAACGGTACTAGGGTATTTTGGGATATACAAGGTGCACAATGAGTGGTTTACCATTGCCACCCCCACATGAGTTCCCATAGTCAAGCAAAGATTTGAACTCAGGTCTCCTGGGTCCTAGCATGACACTCCATCCACTACACCACACTAGGTCTCACTCCTTATACTCTTGCCCTGGTCTTACTACTGTATCATTCATTCTGTGGCCAGAAATGGTTTCAGCCCCTGCCCAGTTACTCTCTTAACAGACCCAGGAAATGCCTAGGAAAGACATCTGGTTGCTAGACAACTTGACCTAATCTAGTAAGCATGTCTTCCATACCCCACAGCTCATTTATCCCTGTCTTCCGTCTGAAGACAGCATGAGACAAATACAGGTATTCCATGAGCTCTGGGGAATAACAGGTGTGCAGTATAAATGATCTGAAAAAATTACAGAATAAAGATAAATAATGTATGCTGTGGATCTTGGAGATGGACATGTATGAGTAGCAACTCACCTCCCATGCTTTCTTTGAATTCCTTCCTCTTCTGGACTTCATGTTAGCATGAAATAGTTGAAGAACTTCAGTATCTGAGCTGGCCTCTGAGTCTGAGAGCTTATAAGGTTGGCTTTCCTATGGAGATGTACACATACACTCTTCTTGTGTGAGCTCATCCAGTGAGCTTAGTTGCTTCTGTCACTAACCGCAGGTAAAAGTAATTCATATCCAGTTCCAAGGCTCACATTGAAATTGGAAAGCCAACTGACCGCCAGCTCAGCTACTCTGCCTTGCTCTTCCTGGTCTTCTTTCAATCACTGGCGATGTGGGCCAGGAGATTTTACAATTTGTAGTCCAAAATTTTAAATTTTTCCCAAGCTGACATTGGCTGACATTTGAACTTCAGGCTACTCCTATTTATATACAAGATCTTCAGCTAGAGATTGTATGCCCATACCACGTTACAATGGTTTTGTTGTAGAAAAATTTAAGCTTCTGCAAAAGGCAGCTGTGATTACATTCAGTTTTTTTGCCAGTGCAGTTGCCATCATATCATGCCATTTTTGATGGATGAGTTTTGCTACAGGCACCAGTTCACCAACCCTATTGATTGGTACCATGTAGGTTCTAATCTCCATCTCAGCTGTAAAGGCGGACTTGTTAGATGCTGTGTTATTCTGGTCTTGTCCACTAGCACCGCTTGCTGCTTCTCCAAAATGTAATCCATATAAATGCCTTTTCTTCCCCTTCAGCTTCCAGTTGTTCAGACAGCAGCATGTATGCTACCATATGCTCTGGCATATCACACAGTAGGTGGCCATCAGGTATGCAGCAGAGCTTATTAAGATACTGCTGAGTGTATCCACTATTGTCAAAGCATGGAACAGCTCAGCATCCGTCCCTTGGTAATGAGCCATTTCTCGGTAGTTATAGACTTTGATAAATTCCATTCTAACATGAAATGATCCACCACAGCCAGGCAGGCTGATTCCTTCCACCAGTACAGTGTGGACACAACAACTTTCACTACAACTTTTACAAGTGTTTTAAGTGTATAGGCACCATACCAGTGCCATGGAACAACTGTGCTGATGGTGTCAGCCGATCCTTGATAAGACAGAAAAAAAAATCAATAAATACAGATGCCACTCATAGAAATTGCGAATGGTGCTACCACTGATTGCTATCTTGTGTTTTTCTGAATACATAAGTATTGAAGAAAGACTTAATGTCAATGGTAGTTTAGGATTTATTTATTCTTTTACATGAGCTATCACGGTGGTAGACTTCTTATCATTGCGCATACTCTCAATGGAAACTTTGGTGCCTCTGTGGACAACTGCAAGAGAAACAATTTCATTTTGGTTGTACTGTTCAGATGAGCGCTTGGCAGTGTGCAGGGTAATCACAGGTCTGCATGACCTAACCTATCATGGTATAGTGTATATAGCTATGAGGATTTGGGTGATCTCTTTTAAAGTGGTGCAGAAATAACGAACACTATTCCAGTGATTGTGCAGAGGAAATCCCCTGTGGGTATCTTCACATAAATGTGGAGCCACATATCTGAAAAGCACATATGGAGCCACAATTGAGTTTGTACTGGTCCACTGTTCAAAGCATCTTAACAATGGCTATTCAACTATACTACGACTACGACGACGACTACTACTACTAATAAACTTGTATCTGTTATATAATACCAGTCAATGTTTTATAATGTTGACTGTGCCTAGTGTGCCATCAAGTGAGTTCTGACTTATGGTGACTCTTTCCAGGATTTTCTAGGTAATCCCCTTCTCCAGGGGGCACTGTGGCACTGAGCAGTTTACCCAAGGGCTGGGATGCACAACGGGGAATCAAATGCCCAGACACCTGATTCACTGAGCTATCTAGCCAGCTCCATTTTAACAATGTTAAAATATTTAACATTTTAAAATAAAATAAAATAAAATAAATTTTAAAAATAAAATAAAATAACATTTTAACAATGTTAAAATATGGAGAAAATCACAAGGACATGTTTTCTTACATAGGGATATGCCGGCTCCGAGGCTCCAGGGGCCCATTTTCAGCCTCCAAGAGCCAACACAAATCACTTCCCCACAAGCTAAGACAGAAGCCAATGGATATCCATTTCCATTTCTGTACCATCACCACCACCACCCCTTCTTCACTGGAAGAAAGCACGGGAGGTTTGCATCATTCTGCATTCTCTTTGCCTGAATTTTTTTTAAAAAAAAAAGTGGGGTGAGGGATGGGCAGCAAAAGGAGATTCCAGGCAGGAGGCTGTATACCTGCGATGTGATTTCCCACCCCTGTTGTAACATGACCAAAGAAGTCAATGTATTAGAGCAAATAAATAGCCCTGTTTTTGGACATTGTAACCCTGGATTTGAGGAATCACCAGACAAAAAAGGTCATTTGCCACCAGCCTCTTAATATATGTGATTATTAGTTTGAGTATATTAGGAGAAATAATAGAAAAAGAGTAATCTGTTTATTACTTCTTAAAAGGAACTGACCCTTAAAATAACATGGTTACTTCTAAGTCATTTAACTTAATTATTTGCTGACAAATCGGAACTGACTTATAGTGACCCTCATTGGGTTTTCAAGGTAAGTGAGATATTTAAGGAGTGGTTTTACCAGTTCCTTTCCCCCAGTGAGTTTCCATGGCCAAATGAGGATTTGAACCCTGGTCTCCAGAGTCCTAGTCCGTCACTGTATCCACTATACCACACTGGATGTTATTTAACTAGCTAGCTAGCATTCATTTCTTCAAAAAGCCCCTGGTTTATGAATGCAGAATATTGTGCTTCAGTATCCATGATTCAAATTGTCAGAAAATGGTCCAGTATTGCTGTACAATATCATGCCCGCATTGCCAGCAAGAAAAAAGGTGCCACACTTTACATAGCAAAGGCTAGCCTGAATGTTGACAACACCAATGGCAGCAGTCAAGATTGTGTACAGCCGGGCTCCCCAACCCCCGGTCTGCAGCCCGGTACCGGGCCGTGGCCTTGGCAGGACCGGGCCGCGGAGACAGATCTCCCACCCCCCTGCAAGTACACCCCCATGCATGCACACACGCATGCATGGCCCCCCACATGCATGCACGGGTGCCCCACCCACCCGCGCACGCACAGGTGCTCTGCCCACCTGTGCACATGCGCATTGATGCTCCACTCACCCACACATGCACGCATGAGTGCCCCGCACACCCAACCACGCACGGACCCCCCCCCAACCCGTCCACAGTTCGGAAAAGGTTGGGGACCACTGGTCTACAGGATATCCTCCTCTGCTCACTGCCAGTGAGCAGAGGAGGATTTTTATTTTTTATTTTTTAATAAAAAATTGCTAAACACCAAGCAAGGGAAAAACTCAGAAGCTGTCTTCTTTTTTCATCAGTTAATCACTACTCACCCAAATGCAAAGACATTTGTCAGGGCTGATTTTCAACAAGTGTAAATGGTACAGTGTTTGAATGTGTTTACAAAATTGTGTATAGCAACTCTCTGTACTTTTATTTTTGTAATGTACTTACAAAGCCACTGCATACGTTAGCATTAATTGTGTCTTCAGATAACATTCATGATTTCCATATCTATATGATTTGTAAACACATTGGCACATTTTATTTAAAAACAGAATCTAGTCACTTGCATACAGATAGTTCAAGCTAATCTGAAATTTTCAACAGGATAACTCTACTTTCCATATCATATCAACCAATTAAGATTAAGCCAGGGTTGTAACTGCCTCGTTATACCAGGAAATAAAAATGGAGATATAATATGGAGATGGTAGCACACATCCAGAAATAAAGAGAAATAAAAACAAACATGAAGGTCATCTACATCTCCCATCAGTATAGAGAATCCTTATTTCTTTTCTTATTGTCTTGCTGTAAAATTTGGAATGTGAGATCTGTTCAGAGCATATAAAGTAGGCAGGAAGCTAGCATCCGTCATTTTTAATGAGAGAGGCTCAGTAACAAGTGAGCAAAAATAAAATCTGTCTTCCACTCATGCCATCTAGAAAAGAAAAAAGAAGTCAGTATGAAGTTTCCAAAGGGACTGCAGCAAATTAAAAAGGATAACTTTGGAGATAATAATGAGAATATAAAACTCTTGACACTTGTTTTTGAAAGAAAAGCCACAATTTCATGCCATGGTTATTATCCTATTATAAAACCAGAATCAAACAAATGACGTGATTACTTGGAGGCTGCTGTTGCACAATACTAGCATTTTCAGTGAGGCTTTGGCAGGAATCCCATGCACATCCTCTTGAAATGAATGAAGACCATCCAAGATGCTTTGCTACCTCAGGCTGTCCACACAACCCATCCCAGACTAGCATAGCTCCCAACTCGCCCATATCAAGGTGCATGGCAGCCAAAGCCAGCCAAGTTTCTGTGACACATGAGATAAACAACCCCACAAGCACCTCTCTTCATACCAGGGAGCAAAATAAATAATTAACAATTAGCTGCTGTTTCATGATGGCCAAAATGGTCAGTTCTGGACACCTCACTTCAACAAGGATGCTGACAAACTGGAACAAGTTCAGAGGAGGACAGCAAGGATGATCAGGGGGCTTGAATCCAAACCCTATGAGGAAAGACTGAAAGAACTGGGCAAGTTTAGCCTTGATAAAAGAAGAGTGAGGGGAAAATGTGATCACACTTTTCAAATATTTGAAAGGCTGCCATACAGAGGAGGGGCAAGATCTGTTCTCGATCATCCCAGAGTGCAGGACACGCAACAATGGGCTCAAGTTACAGGAAGCCAGATTTCGGTTGAATATCAGGAAAAACATCCTAACTGTTAGAGCAGTATGACAGTGGAACCAGTTACGTTGGGAGTTGGTGAGTGCTCCAACACTGGAGGCACTCAAGAAAAACTTAGACAATCACCTGGCAGATATGCTTTGATTTGTATTCCTGCATTGAGCAGGGGGTTGGACTTGATGGCCTTGTAGGCCCCTTCCAACTTCATTATTCTATGATTCTATGAAATTCCACTGCCTGAGGTGGCTGCCTCAGTTGGCCAAACAGTGGGGCTGGTTTTGGCCCAGCACTTCATTTCATTTATAAAGGTTACAGACCACCCGACTTAATGAACTCAGTACTTGGGACAGTTTACATAACATAAACAAACCATACAATCAACATTTTAAAAAATCAGGGGAAATACCCTTTGTAACCTGATCCATCAATATTAACAAAAACGAAATGGCGACCCCCCTTCAGCTGACACCTGTCATTAATGACTTCAACCAAATTACAGAACCCCAACAGAATAAACAAATATACAATATACACCAAATAATAAGTGACAAACAATAAACTATTGTCAAATCTGAACGATACATATGAGTCATGAAAAATTAATATTGAGCTAACATTTTCTGCTCCACGAAGGACAGCAACCTGAGTTCCTCATGCAAATTAAATGGTGGAAAAAGCTGCTGCTACTGCTCAGTTACCTAATTAGCTCACTGTCACAAGGTATGTTTCAGACTTGTATGCTTTTTGACTAGTTTCATTCTGTTCTTGGTAGTGGCCAGTGCATCCAAAAGGGGGCTTCCGCCTATGGCACAAAGCCATGACATCCATGTTAAGAAGAGAAAGTGGTGTGTGGGTGGAAGTGGAGAATTGGCCTGTCAGAATGCACTCCCCAAAATGCTTACTGCTGACTACAACCACACATCATTCATTGCATATGAAGGCAAGCTGATAGAGGCAGGGTGTAATGACCTGACCATTTATTTCAGCTTGCCATGCCATGACTTGAGGCAGCCAGGTCAGAGAACTCAAACTCAAACTTCAGATTAGCATAGAATTATTTCTCGTCTTGCCTTGAGGGTAACGTTAATTGGGGAGGCTCTCCTACTAAAGAGAGGGATCTATTACATAGGGGATTCTGACAGCACCTTACAAATGCCACTGTCTGAATCAGGGCTGGAGCACAAAAATCTCTATGATATATAATCCATACTATCAAACAGTGATGAAATCATCATCATGGCAATCTTTCTTCAAGATCACTCCACACTAAAAGAAGAGCCAAACTCCAAAGTCCATAAACTTCCTCCCAGGAAAGCAGTGTCTATTGCAGAATTGGGTTGCAGATCCCATCTTCCCCCACCTTTGGCAATGTTTGAGCAGCTGATGGGTGTTGCAGCCCAGCAGCATTTGGTGAGGCCCATGAGCACTACCTCCTCTCTGTCCAGATTGCTCAAGCCAGCATAAATGAATAAAACAGCATAGGTTGGTTTTTAGTTCATGCAAAATATTTATGGTGGCTGGTACAGCAAGACAGTGAAGCAATGAACGTGAACTGGAAATTCTCCAGAGTTTCTCTCCCTAATTTATAAAACCCTCACAGAGACTTGCACTCATCAGATAGCTAGAATACTCAACCATCATGTGACCAAATGTTTTGAAAATCCTAGGTTCAAATGGATCAGATACAGGTAAAAAGGTAAAGGTACCCCTTTACAATTGTCCAGTCGTGTCCGACTCTAGGGGGCGGGGCTCATCCCCGTTTCCAAGCCATAGAGCCAGCGTTGTCCGTAGACAGTTTTCGTGGTCACATGGCCAGCGCGACTAGACACAGAACGCTGTTACCTTCCCACCGTGGTGGTACCTATTTATCTACTCGCGTTTACATGCTTTCGAACTGCTAGGTTGGCAGGAGCTGGGACAAGCGACGGGAGCTCACTCTGTCGCGTGGATTCGAACTCCTGGTCTTTCGACCTTGCAGCCCAGAGGCTTTTGCAGTTTAACCCGCAGCGCCACCACGTCCCTAACTTACTATACCACATAATAATAATCATGGTACTAGATATTAAAACTTGCAAATACCTAAGCCTGATTTTAAAAAGATGTAATCAAGTACTTTCTTCACACCTTCTTTTTTCCCCTGCCTTCCGCCCAATAGGTAATGCTGAAAAATAATCCTATCACCACTACTTGTCAACATGTGATCAGTTACTTGAATGATGTTGTTAAGAACACAAAGAAAAGTCACTGCTTCTAATAATCACCCCTAGTCTTTGCTATAAGGCATAGATCAAAGCACCCAAAAAATCTGGCTGATTAAGAAGAACAAGGATCCATCTGCTTAAGACCATAACTAGATAGAAATACAAGTGCAGGAGAACACATTATATAGGTGCCATGTAGTTCCAGCCTTCTTTTCTCTTTCGATCTTGATGCATAGTACAGATGATGTAGGGCTGGCTAGATAGCTCAGTGAGTTAGGGAGTCAGAGGTTGGGAGTTTGATTCCCCCAGGCATCCGAGAAGAACCAGTCTGTGTGGCCTTGGGCGAGCTGCACAATTCCAGGATGCTCCCAGAAGAAGGGAATGGTAAACGATGTCTGAATATTCTCTACCTAGAAAACTCTGGAAAAGGTCATCATAAGTCAGTTGACGGCACATGATTATTATTATATTTTTATAGATGTTGTGGAATTACTATTTACTATGTTGATATCCTCCTTTCCCTTAGTGAGCTCAAGTATGGCACACACAACTCTCCTTTCCCCCCTTTCATTCCCACAATGACCCTGTGAGACAGGCGAGGCTGAGATGTGATTAATCCAAGGTCAGCCAGTGAGTGTGGCTTTGACACCTAGTATCTGCAGTCCTACGCATCCTGAAAGTTAGCAGTAGCCCAGGCTCTCTTCCCATTACAGGAACTGGAAAGAACAACATGGCCCCTGCTTCCTAGTCCAACCTCCTGCTTTTACCACTGCTGCTCTTGGTGTGGCTGTTGACTCCCCACTAGGAGGTCACAACGGAGGTGGAGAGAGGGAGGTGAGACAAATCAAGGTGGAAAAAGCCTCTGCAAAGTGAGGCACAGAGGAGGGGAAAGAAAGTGAAGCAGCAGTGGGGCAACCCAGGGCCAATGCCATGGCTCCTAGTGCCCCGCCCCTCACTTGAGGCACCCAAGCCTGCTGATTGCAATTGTACATAATTAGCATTACATTGTCTACAGGCATCTCTAACTGCAACCCCATTGTGAAAGCACACTGGGCACATGTACAGATCTTTCATCCCATATTGAATTGGGGTGCATGTGCTTTTTTTTTCCCAGTGGAAAACACATTTACAGCAGCCCTGTTTGGGAGCCTTGTGTATCAGGCACAAAGTTACATACAGAGAAAGAGTGGCGCATGGGCAGGCTATGCACATTTTCGATTGACTCCATCCTTGTACCAATTATGCAGCCACCTACCTCCTTCTTGGAGCAGACAAGGATACAAATCTTAAAGAACAAAACACGTAACATGGGAGCTGGTATAGCTCAGTGCGTTGGGCTGCCTTTCTGCAGGGCGAGGAGTTCAGATTCTGACTATGCTTTCTGGGAAAGGGGCCGATTCAGATCACCCTGACCGTGTCTGGCTGGTGGAGTTACGTGCCCTGCCACTTGTGTGGTTTTAAGCAAACTGCATAGCCCCTAAGTACCACCAAAAGGAGGGGCTGGCAAACCACTTCTGAGTACTTTGTACTTTAAAAACCCTAGGAAGCACTGTCATAAATCAGAAGTGACATCATAGCTGATGATTATTATAACTATTATAAAAATGCAGTGTTTCTGAGAAAATAAAAATAAACAAGGTTGCCCCACTGAATTGTGGAGGAGGGCACCCCAACAGGATTAGATCCAACAACTGTAGATGTGTAGAGAACAAAGCAGATCACAATCGAGAGTAAAAAAAAAAATAATATCACAGTTTTCTGTATATATCCCAAGTGATTTTATGCATACGTAACCGCCTACAGCACTGCACATCTAGTTCCTATGAAGAAGCACTACCATAAATCAGCATTGAATAAGACTCCTCCACTATTAAAAAGCTAAGCAAATAATCTTGACATACTGTAATGGCGATTTTTTAAAAAGCTGATTGTAAATCTTTGGGAAAAAATAAACCTGACTGTTTCCCAGAAAACTGAACTCTCGGCCCAACAAAACAATCTGAGTAATTTTACTTTTATATTTTAAGACTGACAGAATTGTTCAAATGAGGACGACATTGCTGCTTTCCTTGAAACCTTCTTTTTTTTTATTGTTCCCCATGTCTACATTCTTCAGATAAAAAAATAACATTCAAGACATAAAGTATAAATGAAGGAAAAACAGATTTGGATTCCATGGTATCATATGCCAAATGCAACAAATACACTTTATAGCATATTTGCACTAAGTCCCAACTTATGAAAGAGGGAAAACCAGCAAGCAATGGTGCCTTTGAATTTCAGATATGCTTGTTAAAATGGTTTTCTTTGTTCTAAGCAGGCCTGATCTTCATGGATGCCCTGTATTTAAAGCCCAGTTTAAGAAATTAGTGTGCTATGTTAGAAACAGGCTAAATGAATGGGGATTTATACAGACAGTTTAAAGATCAAGAATTTGTTAAAATCAAAATTAACAACTGCTAATGTAAAGTTGTTGACATGAATGTCATTCAAGTGTAACAAATGTTAATGAGATTGCAATTTAATTGCTTTTTAACTAGACACTTGATAAGAACAATCTTGGCTAAGACAGTGACTAAACTTTTTAATTCTCTTTTGGGGAATCCTAATGTTTGTTCTGTAAATAAACTGGGGGGGGGAATAAGGTTAATAAAAATGTTTTGGGAAAGTACATTATTGCCTGCGCTTGCTTATCAGTGAAAGTACATTACCTATCTCTGTGTTAATGTTAGTCAAAGATAAAAATTGATACTGCTAGCAAGAAAATCCTGATACAGTAACTGCTGGAAATAAGGTTATCTCAAGATATTTTGCTACCTGAGGTGAACTTCTCCCATAGGAATGCTGTCTGTGGGGAGGGCGGCTTTAGAGTCGTAGTCTGTCTGCACAAACAATTTTTCCAGGTTCTGCATATGACCAGTAAAGCAATAACAACTTTACCAGTACAGTTGAAGGACCCCAGGTTTGAATCTATGGTCATGAAATGAGTTATTTTTCTGCACTTTATTTCTATTGTTCAATATTCCTCAGACAATTACAAATAGTGAAATCAGAAGTTCAATGGTTCCCCGCTTACTGTTTTAAAAGCTGCCCAACAAGCAGGAATTGCCAGGTTTTAATGTTGCCTTCTCATTGTGCCATGAGGCAGCAAAAGGCTTCACCTGCTGATTTCTGCCAGTTGTTTCAGAAGTACGAGACCCTGGTCCATGATAGGGAAGCAGGTTTTGTGTGTTGTTATTGTTCAGCTTAAGCTGAGCCACGGCAGCTTCAAATGCTAGAGGAAGACAAATGCTATAAAATATGTCAATTCCACAATTTCTCAGTGTGTTGTTTCCTTCAAAAAGGGATGGCCCGGATGGCTAATACATGCAATCTTTATTACTCAGGCTACTTCACTGATTTTGTTAACGGACCTGAAGAGTGCAGTCACTATGTTCCCTTCCTTCTTGTACAAGTCCTTCTTCCATCCTTTGGATTACAGACTCCAGGCCTATACTTTGTTCTTGACTAAAACTCTAAGATCCACCAACTGGAGTCCCATGTAATAGATACCCTGGGCAATGGACATACACTTAGAATTTATAAATTCTGCACCCACAGGTTTGCTTCCTGTTCCGAAACTGAACAAAACTCATAGTCCTCCTCAGAATGAGGAAAGTTCCTTTTTCACCACAATTTGTTCATTAAACAATGAATTCATAAAACTAATTGTAACTTTTTACAACATTAGAAAAGGAACTTTAGTTACTCATGACTTTTTGTTGCTGGTGGGTGGAAAAAACTTAGAACTGATAAAACAATGGCACAAAACTCAAGGAACTCCACTCAAAATGTCTTTGAAACTAGTCTAAAAGTAACTAGGAAAAGTAACTAGAAAATGCCAGTCGTTACACAAAAACACAAATTGACATCATTCCCACTTGTTACATTACTTTTGGAATATAAATTAATTTTGGGTGCCCCTTCACTTGTTAGTTTTGAACTTTGATCCTTCCACACAAAAATCCACTTCTGGTTATACCAAACATTCTTCTTTTAGCTGTATAATTGTGAGCAAGGGTTGAGTAATTTCGTTCTTGCTGATCTTTGGGCAGTCCCCTCCAGAAGAATCCGTTGCAGTCTATGGATTTACTGCAAATCACCCAGAGGTCTACTCATAGATCCAGGTTTACATTTTTCTCATGGTGGAACAAGAAATGCTACTGCTTGATAAATCATCTTTCTCTCTTCTCCCATCTGACTGTATTTGGAAGGAGCTAACAGAGATATTAGACTAACAAGTATTTGGGAATGCTCTCCCTTATTTTCATGCTCTGACTGCAGTGTTATCACTTGCAAAGCTAGATTAACCACAGAGCAATTGCTGTTGCAGCCTCTAGATGCCACTGCAGAGCCTGTTGTCCAGCAATTCAGACTAGATGCTGCTACTCCGCGGTTAAGGAGGCCCTTTAATGCTCTTTGAGAGCCAGATGTCGAGAATTAGTACACCTAATGGTGACAGGATTGGGATTATATTATCAACTGGCCATTTCCCCCCCTCATAACTGATTTCTTGAGTTCTTTGGGATTGGGGAAACCTTTGGACGAAGCGAGCAGCCTTTACTATAAAAAAATCACCACAGATGTAGCTGCCACCAGGGTTTGGACTACTATCCCAAGGCTCTGAAGGCTTCCCCAAGTTGAAAGGGATCCCTAGGGAGGCTCAAGGGAGCTAAAGGGAGGACATAGGAAACTTTAAATTAAATATTAACATCTATGGCTGATGACATCATCACTATTGACAATCATGTAGCTCCACCAAGAGGATTCCAGCCACTGTTTAATTTTTCCCCAATTTTATAAGACAGAATTTTAATTCTCTCATTTTATTCTTGCTTTGGTTTTACGGCTTTTAAGTGCATCATGTTCCTTGTATTTACATTTTAGTTTTTTATTATTGTAGTCCACCTCTATGTAATATGACTGAAAAGCAAGCAGTATAGAAATAATGTAAATAATTGAACATAGGTAACAGTACAGACTAATTTTTCATCTGAATTGCCAGAGCAACATTTTAGTCTTCACATAATGGCAAATGGAGTACTTTCTAATAGAAGAGCTTGTTTGTTATTCTGACTGATTCAATATTTAGGAACAAAGTGATAGACATGCATGTGGGAATGATGTTTTGAAAACCTTTTCTCCCTCTTTTGTAACATGAGTTCTGCCAATATCATACTACTCTTATAGAAATCTATAATGTGGTCATACTTAAAATACTCGCTGAAATCGTATTGCTTAGCATAGTAAGTTCCACTAGACTAGGCTCATTTGAATTAATAGAACTTATGGAGAAGTTGATTCACCAAATCTCCACTGATCCAATGGATCTGCTTTAGTTGCGACTTACCATACTAAACACAACAGGATTTCAGCCACTGTGTGCAGTTTTGGTTACACCAACCCAAAATGGACAAGGTGGATCTAGAAAAGTTTTAGAAGAAGGCAATCCATATGATCAGTAGACTGGAGCAATTATCTAGATGATACAATGTTTCAGGCTATATAATTGAGGGGGGGGGAATAAGATGTTTAAGGAGAGACGGGGCAGAGATATATAAAATGACACATAGGGCAGAGAAAGTGGATGGAGGTTTTTTTTTTCATAATATTAGAACCTGGGGCCATCCAGTGAAGCTAACTGGAACAAAGGAAAGAACATCTTCATGTGTTGCAGATTTATACTCATGTCATGTAATAAGATTAATAACCATCAACTTGAATGGTTTTAAAATAAGATTAGGACAATTCATAGAAGACAATACTACTGATGGGCACTGATCATGATGGCGACACATTATCTCCAGCATTTAGAGGCAGCATGTCCTAGAGCAGCATTGGCAATGAACACGAGCAAGGAGGAGGTCTTACTTTGGTCTCTGGGGGAGAAGAGTGTTGCCTTCAAGATGTCCTTTGGTTCTGTCCAGCACATTTCATAACTAAATTCTAGGAGTTCCTACCAGGGAGCCTTTGTACTCTCTACAGGCAGTAGCTCTGCCACCATATTTATGTATTTTTGCTGGTAGAAATTAGCTTTGTAGAAAGATTAAAACATATGAAACTATGGAACCAAAAAAATCCCATTATTTGGGAGAGCACCAAAGAATCTGTAAGTCTTTACGAAGACAGACCATTTTTACTCTCTGCAGTAATTTAATGCAGCATTTTAACAAGCGAAAGAGTAGTAAAAACAAATGTGTGATTCATTGATGTACTGTCAAAAGGCAGCTCCTAACAATTCACCTCTCTCACATAAAGCATGTGCTGCAATTGATTAAGAAATTACTACAGTCCTTCACACCCCCACTGGGACCAACTTCAAGCCCGGTATGCTTTCTCTGAGGGGGGTGGGGAGGCAAGCTTGGAAAGTTGAGATATTAAAAAGAAAAGAAACACTTCGCCAGTCCAAAAAGTGCCACATTCATCTTGCACTAATGCCAGCTAGTTAGTGTCCTGTTATCAGTCAGGAATTATGGGCTGTTTGAGAAAGAAGGCTTAGCACTTGGTAGTCATCACATATAATTTAATCAATGTATAGTGCTTATCTTATCTGATTCTCACATTGAGCCGTAACTGTTGTACCAGTTTGTGCTTAATGTTCTGTATTCTGGCCCTCTTATATCCCATCTCTACCAGCATATGACTTGTGCAGAGCTATGCATAGCGCAGTTCTTTACAGATCACTAAAGCAAGGATGGCCAACTTCTAAAAGAAGGACAAAAATGGCCTCCAGACCATCTAGGGAGGCATCTCCCTGACAGCTCTGGGTTCATGAAAAGGAAACTTGGTCCCCAGTGTAGCAAACCTCAACTCACAGACACATATGAGTTGTCATTTTTATGTGATCACCCAAACCAGTTTCAGATGGGAAGGGGACTTTGGGGGGGAAAAGGTGAAAGAAGTGACCAGACCTCCTCCTTCTCCTTTTTATTTATTTATTTATTTATTTTTGGGAAGGCTCTGTGATTACATGAGTATTTTGAGACTTTAATACAAAACTGTTTGGTCCAAGCCATGTCCACAATTATCTTTTAGTAGAAAATTTTAATCTGCAACCAAATTAAACCTGATTACTAATTGCAAGGCCACTGTATTATTTTCTTGCTTCTGGTATAACTGCCCACAGATTATTCCACATTCTGTAGGAATAAATTGATTTCTGTGAGAACAGTCAAGAACACATAAAGCTGTTACCGTAAACCTATTTACTTGGAAGTAAATTCCACTGAAATCAAGGCAGTTTAGAAACTGTTTTTTTAAAATTTTATTTTATTATTATAACACCCAGCCACTTGAGGATTCTAGGAGTTACAGTTTTTAAAAGGTACATTTTCCAAGCTCTGGAAATGAATGGGCTGTGCAAAGGAATTGTATACTCTGACCTCCCATAGAGACAGAGAGCCTTTTTTAAAGGGGACATGGGGGACAATCGCTTCCAACCTCACACATTGGAAGAGGCACATCAACTGACATAGAGTGCAATGAGAAGCAGGTGGAAAAGAGAGACCCCCAATGGACATTGTCCTGGGCGTCTAAGTGTCTTTAAAAGGCCTGATGCTACTGCTATGCTGGCGCAATGTCTGCCATAACTTATGTCTAGTCCAGATCAGGATTGGAAAAACATATACTGAAAAGCACATAACTGAGGAACAACCCCACCCTCTAGCAACACTACCACTGTGCACTAATCACAGCATGGGAAGAACCAAACAATTCACACTGACAGGGAGATTTATCTGGCAGAGAGATTACCTGGCGGTATAGTTAACATGTCATTAGACCATGGCTGGGCCAATGCACCTCTAGCACCCCGGGAAGCCCAGCACCTTCCAGTCCTTCCTCATTTTTCAACTTGTCTTTTTTTAAAGGCTCGGAAATTCCTTTTGTTCCATCTAGAGAACATGGGTGACAATTTTGCCACGTTTTCACACCCTTCATCATGCCCACACCAACTTTTAAAAATAGTTTTAAAAATACATACTATAGGGTAAAAGAGGGATTTTTCAGGGTTTCCCCACCAAAAATGTGTTTTCATAAGGAAAATGTGTTTTCATAAGGAAAATGTTTAGAGGGGGGAATAGGAGTGGATGCAACTCTCCAGGGTCAGGGATGGGTTTATGAGGCCCTTAGACCTCTGGAGGTTGCCACCACTGCATTAGAAAATGATCTCCTTCAAGAGGTCCTTATCCAAGGAGCTTTGAGAGGTAAACAAAGGCACCACATGGAAGTCTGATTGCTCGAACTTCAAATGTGAAACCTTGAAAGAATGAGGTTTTTGGAAGGAAAACAATATATCAGTTGATAATTGCTAAGTTGACATCTTACCAGTTTGGCCCACAGATGTACTAGGATGTAATGTTAAACATACAGACAGGAGTGTTTACTAGTCTTTGTTGGAGATCCCTGGTATTCCTTGGTCACCTCCCACATCCAGGCCCAATCTTCCCTAGTTTCTGAGATCAGGTAGGGTTGGGCATGTTTGGGTTGATGTTAAGGGAAACATGCATGTGCAGAGTAGTCTGCGGCAGCAATGGCTCCTACTCTTTTAACAGAGGTGTAAATTTCAGAAGGTGCAGCTGACATAGCAAGCGACAGCTGCTGCAATTCCCTCTTCTTCATCACTATTGAAAGTAGAGGAGCCCTGTCCTCTTTTGCCTCTGGCTACCCTATCAGTAAATAAAGGCTGCAGCTGCTCCCTGTTCCCTTACTTGTTCTGTATCTCTGGTTCTATGATAATAGTAGAGATTGGTCAGTAAGGGAAGAGAAGGTTGGTACCAAACTACCAAAGCCCACTTTATCTGAATCTTCTGTCCTCTGCTTGTAGAGATCACACAGACACTTCGCTCTGGAAGCTTCAGGTGTTTGTTGCAACCTCTGCATGCACAAACTAATACATTTCTTCCTTCAGCTTCTTGACTACAGCTGAGGATTTGTAAAAAGTAGATTTTCCAGCTTCACAAGTACCCCATCAGAACCCACTGCTAAAGCAGGGGGGAAGTGACAAATACAAAGCATGCTTTTCTTCTTGCATACAACCTGTTATCAATGGCAATTTCTACACAGGAGTCTGTTGTTCTTATCTATACACAACAATGATTCATTTATACATCTGCCTTAATTCAGTAGCAAAGTTATATGTTTCTTCCTGCTGCCTCAGGAAACTTGTGCTGCCATAACTGGTATTTCTCAGCATTGCTGCTATTCTTCGGTCTTGTTATTTTGTCCTAGGTTCAGAATCCATTTAAAGCTCCTCAAGGACATAGTCATGTTGTTATAAATTCCATTTCAGTGTCCTTCACATGTTTCAGCTTTTCAATTCCTGGCCCATATCAATTCACCAAGTGCTTTTCCAATTTATGTATCTGAGGGAGGTTGTCCAGGGGAAAGGCTCTGCTTAATTTCCCCAATATTTCTGTAACTGGTCACCATTCATATTCTAGGGCTGATTGTGAAATGGCTGTTTGTTTCTTACTGATTCTGGTCTTAAGGCCATCTCAAAACAATCATAGTTTCTGCTTCTGCTGCTCACTCAAATCACTTCCACTTAGAAGCCAAAGAGTACTTGACTTGATTTTGTGTGTACAGAAGAGAGGACACCAGACCAAGGGATTATTGCCAGTGGTGTAATGGAACTAGAGCTGGCAGGGTCACAGCCCCAGTATTTTTTGAGTAGCAAGGACTATGACCACATCTGCCAGCCCCCTCGGATTTCCCTTCTTCTCTCTATGGTTCCTGCAGTCATTTTAGCAGCTGAGAGAAATGGATTTTTTCCAGGAACAGTGTATTCTTGCAGGCTGTCCCTGAGGGTAGTTTAGTCTTAAACTAGCAATTGAGAACCATTAACTTCACAAAATACCTACTCTTCATGTATTAAAATAGACTGATCCAGCTGCCTGCCTTTTTGGATTCTACTTATGCAGGGTGATTGGCTATGGGCCAAGATGAGCTGCTCCACTTCCAAATGTACAGCTGTACTACTATCAATAGCAGGCAAGTAGATAGCTTTGGGAGTTGTTGCTGTTGTCTACAGGCAAAAATCAGGCCTAAAAATGTTGAACTGCAGGTCCCATCAGACCCCACTCAGAAATGAGAAGATAAGGTACCTGCTCACTCTGTAACCAACCCTTCCATTGCACCATCCAGATGATGGGGGGATGGGTTAGAGACATGAGAATGCAGAAGTACCTATTTCCACTTTCACTCTAGGTATCATCGAGGGCTCAATCCTTCCTGTTGCAATGATCAGCAAGAGTGGACAAAGGAGGAGGAGGAGGTAGGAGCAGAAGTTATGTTCTCTTGGTTGCATGCTTCCTAGAGCTTTACTCAAGAGGTGAAATTCCAAAACAGAAAGAGTTGTTTCAGGGGAGGAGGAGCTGCTGCCTACATGCCAACACTCTTTTTCTTGGCAGCAAGGATTGGCCAGGGGATGGTTGCTTCTACTAGTCACTGACTGCACATCCTCTCTTTGGCAGCTGATTTGAGCCAGCTGAGCCATTCAAGAGCAGAGTGTAAGCAAGGAAAAGGGAGGAGGCAGTTACTTGCTGGGACCCATGTCCATCGCTGTATCACCCAGAGGGAGAATGGTGGAGGCTCTTTCTATAAGTATCCTGCACTGGCATTGTCCAGACAGATGCTGTGAGGAAAGGAGCAGAGGTGGCTGCTCTTAATCTTTCTCTAGGCAGCCCCATTGTACCTGTCCCCCGTGTGGTGCCCAGAGAGGGCGAGCAAGCAAGAGGAACTAGGGGAGGAGGTTGGCTTCTCGCCCATGCACCCTCCACTAGGAAGATGTTCTAGATGCAAGCTTTAGAGACTGCCAGATCTCTTCATCTGGCACAATGAAGCAAGTGCAGTGACGGAAGGGAAGAAAGAATAAAAAGTGGACAGTATTCAAATTATGCGATCAGCATATGGTATCCTGAGATGGAAGGGAGGGGAATGAGCGTGTGGGCACTGTATAATGATTTTAGAGGCTAACTCGTGATTTTAGGTAGGCACGTCTCCTGCTGTCCTCTAGTTTTCTAGCTTCTGATTCATATGGAGTGAGGGAAGGAAGGGAGGAGAGTTCGTTAACTTCTTTTGTTATCATCAATCATCTTTCCCCATCATCAACCTTTATTGGTTGCTCTTCCTTCGAAAGTCTCGTGGTTTCAAAGGGGTGCTTCCCCTGACGTGTAGTTGTGCTTTTAAGTCTCCTTCCCTAGAATCTGAGATCAGCAGAAAGGTCACCCCGGCTCCATCTGTTTCCTTCCAGTTCGGAAAGAAAAAGGGAACCCTCTCACCCTGCCGCCTGTTTCCCCAGAAAGACCAACCGAGGGCGCCGCTCCCGCCACCCACCTGTCAATAAAGGCCGAGCCGGCTCCGCCTACCGAGCCTCGTGGAGCTGGGCAAGAGCGCCGGCCGGACCAAGCTTGCGGCGGTCGTCACGTGAGCAGGAGAAGGGGGTGGGGCCGCGAACGGTCAGCTGACTGGCAGCAGCTGCCGGAAATCTCGCGCCTCGGAGAAGAGGGGGCGAAAAAGATGGCGGCGGAAAGGGAACCCCCTCCTCTCGGGGACGGCAGGCAGACCGAGTTCGAGGAGCTGGAAGACGGCGAGGACCTCTTCACCAGCACCGTCTCCACCCTGGAGGTAGGTCGGGGTGGGGGAGACTCCAGCAGCTGCCTCGCCGTCCTCGCTCTGCCTGTCAGCGGTGCCTCCTGGGTTCCCTCCCTCTGCCCAGGCAGACCGGTGGCCCCTCGGGGTTCCCTCCCTCAGCCCGCGGTCCCGCTTCGCCCTCTCCCCGGTGCCCCACCCGTCCCATAGGCATCCATGCCTGCTGCTGCGGGGAGCAAGCGGCGGCCTTCCTTGCTCAGGGCTTTCGCTTCCGCCCTGCCCCTCCGTTCGGCTGCAGCCCGGTGCCCCGAGAGACTCGCCTTCCCGGGCTCCTTCCCACCGTGACACCTCCACAAACTTGCCCCTGACCTGCCTTCCCTTAACCCGCCCCCTTGGAAACCGTATCTCTTCCGCGCTGGGCTCTCTCTAGCTCTGCTGCACCTTCTGGGGTTTGAATTTCAAATACTGACTGCTCGCTCCGTTGCTGCCAAGTGAAGTCTTGACACGTCGAGTTCTTTTAAGGATGACTATTTTGTTTACAGAGGAGAACCTCGTATTCATTTCCATAAAATAGACTTCTAGGCTAACCTGCTGAATTGTGTACAGTATGTTCTCTGAGACCTGAAACTTCCTCAATTTTTCTCCACCTCTCTTTTATTTTGCTGAGGCCTAATGGGAGGTTTTTGAGCACTTAGCAGAGTCTGACTGGGAATAAGCCCTATTAGCTTCATCGAAACTTGCTTCACAGTAGACTTGTATGGGAACCTGCTGCAAAAATATGTTGGAGCAGATTATTTTCCTGAGGGCAGGCTGTATGCATGGTGTTTTGTTTTGGTTTTTTAATATTGTGGCCTTGTTTGGTTAATTCATGTAACTTGTACATGCTCAGTGTATATGGATGCAGTTTGCATACTTGTCTGTATGTCTTCAAAACAAATCCCATTTAAATTAGTAATTAGCTTAAAAATTGGGTGGGTAATACAGTATTTCTTGGGCACTAAGACTCAGTTGAAACCTCCACTCTTTATATGCGTAATATATATTGAATGCTCATAAAACAAAATGTTTATTTTGATTTGTCAACAGTTTATGTGGTGGTTTTCCCATCCCTATTAACTGTCCTGTTCCTGTTTCCAGTGTGTGATGAATTAAAAAAAACACAAGAACAACAGAGGGCCATCTGTCACAAAAATGAAGCACTGCTGTTTTGCTGGAGGATGCTGCCTGCTGCTGAACTTTAAACTAAGGAAACCAGGGTGTTAGTTTATTTCCAGCTTATCATGCTGTGTCCGTGATGATATACTGTGCTTTGTGAATTCTGGATAAGAATCCTTGAAACCAGCTGAAGTTTTTGGGTATACTGGGAGGGAAATAGACTTCAAGAAGAGTTTATTTACTTGAACTGTTTTCCCTTGTTCCCCTTAAGTTGTTGAAAGAAGACTTTATAGTATAAAATGAAACATTAACCTAAGCAGGGGCTAAATGAGAACCCATTTTCATGGTGCATGTTAGAGCTATTTGTCCAGATGTTAATATTTTCTCATGCGTGCAGTTTTGGCCTTTGGCCTGACGTTTATGCTGCTGTTATGGTAGTTTTCCCCTGTCCCTGTCAAAGTAGCTTTTAGTAATAAAGCTACAAATTCTGAGAAACAAGAGCAGGAAGTGTGCCTACTGTAACTGTATGCACTGGAACAAAATCAATGCAATCTTGGTGGTTAAAAAAACCTCTGACTTAGAGGACATTGAGGTGAAACTAACACAGAGAAGATTTGATACTTGTCAGTCTTTTTCGTTTTGTAGCTAACTTGTGTGTTAAGCTGTAGTAGCTGGGAAAGGTGAGGTTTTAGCTGGTAGAACCACAGTGATGCAGACGTTGGAACTTTCCAGTTCAAATTGCGAGTATCATGAACTCACTGCCATCAACTTACAGCACCACATCTCCAGATACTGAAAAGCTGCTGCCTGTTAAACAGCACTATCTGATGCTCCAACCTTAGAGTCCTGTTCTACTGGTTTTTGCCTTATGATGGCTGAAACAATAGCAGTGGATTTTTAGGTTGCCTACCAAATTATATAGAATCATAGAATAATTGAGTTGGAAGGGGCCTGTAAGACCATAGAGTCCAACCCCCTGCTCAGTGCAGGAATCCAAACACATATTATTAATACTATTTTACTTTTTTGTAATGGCCTTCCTGCTAGAGGGCAGCAGGTCCTGGTGTTTCTACACACTTTTGCATAAAAGGCATGGTTTCTGAAATCACATGGAATAATAGAGAGGGTTCCTCCCCACTCACCCCCATAGAGATACTCTGGAATTACACTAATGTTACCTTTTCCTGACTGGCTTCTTGATCAATAGTATGCAAGCACAGTAGTGTTTTCTTCAATGACTTAGCAGCACATAGGTTTTTTTTCTGTAGGAGTTTATTCTTTATCCTAGTAGTGTGATTTCTCTAAGTATTGTTTGGGTATCCAGATGTATTCTTATCTGCTTATAACATGTACACCTTACTTGAAAACCCTCTTTTTTGATCGAGCACTAGCTATGCCAGGGAAACTATGTATTGTATAGTTTTCATGACTTGATTACTAGGGATGGGATCTCCATATTTTTAGGACTTCCAGTTCCAGAATTTGCCCAGAATCTCTCAAGCTGAATTCTGGGAGTGAAAGGAAATTAGACCAGCCCTTCCTATGTCCATGTGCTTCTTGCACCACTTCTGCTTCAAACCACATGAAAACTACCCTAATGCACTGTGGCAGTTCCAAGGCTGTCTGCAACTTGCAGAGGTGCATGGAAGGGCAAGTCCCAATACCTGTTAGAATGTATAGAGGCAGCATCCAGTGGAACTATCTCTCCCTTGCACCTTTGTGAGTTCCTTAGAGGATTGGGCCTCCCGCAGTGCAGTGGAGTGGTTTTCTTGTGGTTCAAAGCAGAAGCTGCATGGGAAGAACATGGAGATAAGAAAGGCTGGCTTAACCCTTTTTGGTTTTGAAGCTTGGCCTGTATATATATTTCCTTTCCTGGCTGTATGTGCCAATATTTGTGTTCTCGGTTGCTTCATATGTGACATTGACAAGGCTTTTAGCTGCTTGTTCAGCTGGCTGAGGATTTTATCTGGAGGACTCTGTTTAGCTTGCAAACTACTAAAGTCCAGAAAAATAAAAGTGTATTTTAGATTAAAAAAATATTCTACTTTGTGCAGTAGAGAAAGTATATGCTGTACTATACTGAATATCACGTCTTCAGTGCTCCAAATAGATTCTTTTTCCTCTTTATGTTAGAACTTGAGTACCCCAATGAGATGTAGAATTGGTTTATCCCAGTGGAATTGGAATTGATGGGCAATGGGTTCAGGGCAGATGAAAATACACTAACCAATACATTCTAATAGAATTCATATCTGCAAGACACTGTTTATGATCATTAGATCACTTTAAAATGAGATTGGACTGAGAAAAGAGTTAGGTTTGCTGTGGTTCCAATCAATTTCTCCGGTGGTCCTAACAACACCATCATAGTTTCCAGGGTGGTGCTGTCAATTTGTGCTTGTTCTTTATTTTAGTAGCCAGTCAAAATGATTTGCCAATTACAATTGATCCTATTTCTGAACAACTGTCCTCTAGTTTGTCCCTATTTATGCATAGCTAATACGGTATTTGACAGTGGAGCCAGAGGTTAGGAATTCAGTTTCCCAATGTGCCCCCTAGGAGAACAGTCAGCCTGTGTAGCCATGGGCAAGATGCAGAGTCCCAGGGTGCCTGAAGAAGAAGGGAATGGTAAACTACTTGGCATTCTCCATCTAGAAAACTCTGAAAGGGATCGCCATAAATCAGAGTTGACTTTACAGCATACAGTTATTAAATATTGGATAAACTCAGTGTCCACATGTTTATGGTTAGCAAGTGTATATAAAATATAGCAAAAAAATTGGATTTGTCAATGAAATCAAAAGATCAGGGCAATCCTTCGTGGTGTCTCATTGTTCATGTATTTTTTTCCATTCTAAAAGGTTGACATATCTTTTGAAGTAAATTGATTAGTTACTAGAAATAAGATCTGATGTTTTTGGTTCTTGCCTCTGGGTCTGCCCATTACCAAAATAGGAACCTAATAAAGTTTCTGAAATTGAATCTGGTCCTTTTTGAAAGAGGATACCCTTTTTCTTTAGTATGCACTTGTATACATCCACCAGCTTGTGTGGCATAACATACCGTGTTTCCCCGAAAATAAGATAGTCTTATATTAATTTTTGCTCCAAAAAACGCATTAGGGCTTATTTTCAGGGGATGTTTTATTTTACAGTCATGTCATCTTTTGGTTGCTGCACAATGGTGGAGGGCGGGGTTTCACTTAACTAGGGCTTATTTTTGGGTGAGGGCTACTAGGGCTTATTTTCAGGTTAGGTTTTATTTTCGGTGAAACAGGTTATAATCTAAACTCTTTCCTCTTGGACTTCAGTAGAAGGGTACCCATTTCATATGAGAGTAAGTGAAACAAAGGGCCCTCCATTATCAGGTTTTTACCTATTTGTAGATTGTTACTTCTTAGGTTACCTGCTTTGATTTTGAAAAGGATGATCATTCATAAATGAGTGATAGCTGAATGGGAATTCAATGTATAAAGGCAGTGCATCAATTGCTGGATGGCTTGTTATGCCTTGCTTTTTATGTCCTATCTAGGGGTATCTGACCACTGCTGGAAACAAGATGAGTTTTCCCAGCCAGGGTTTTATTTTATAAATATATATTCATCTGAATGTTATAGGGTGCATAATAGCCATACTACCTTTTTATTATACCAGTGGTATTTGTAAGTAAATCAGTTGCCCAAGGGAAACAATTAGTTGAATTCAGTTGGGTTTTGTTTCTGTTCATCCAGTCTTAAATATATTCCAATAAGGACATCACATTCAATTTTAATTATATTTTAACTCGTATAACTCAATTTAATTCATTGTTATTGTTTGTTATTTTATTGTATTTTAATCTTTTATGGTTTTAAATTGATCTGAGGTGTGACAAGTTTTTAAATTTGGTAATAGTTCAACTTCCAATCAAATCTGTGCACATATACTGAGAATTTTAACTGCATTCAGTGGCATCTACTCCATAGGTCTCTATAAGATTATAGCCTAAAAACCATCTTTCTAATCTGTTGCAAAATTACGGCATTCTGCCACCCAACGATCAGGCCATATGGGAACTACAGGCATCTTTTTAAAAAAACATACTTTCAGGCATAGTGATTAATTTAGATGGTATTCAGAACGTTTCTGTAAGTGAATGCTACATTACACTCTACCCTCATGTTTAACTGAGTGCATATAAAGAATATTTTTGAAATACCAAGAAGTGAAAACAGTTGCTAAAATTCCTTCCTTTCCCCAGCAAGACTGATGATTAATGTTTCCTTTGTATGTTGTTATCCTGAAATGTCTAGGAAGTGGAAATTGCTGACAAGCCTGCTTATATATAATGGTTTTCATGTTTTGTGCTTGTGGATGATAATATTATGAAGTGCACCAGGTTCATTTAGTGATACCCTGCTTCCCAACTCTTTGCTTCTTTCAACAGTCAAGCCCTTCATCTCCAGAGCCTGCCAGTCTTCCTGCAGAAGACATCAGTACAAATTCTAATGGTCCTAAGCCAGCAGAAATCATATTAGATGATGACAGGGAAGACCTTTTTGCTGGTAACTTTCTTTTCTACCCACTTCTCTACCCATTTTAAAAAGAGAAATTTCAGAAACAGTTCTAATTTACATGTTGGTAACAGTGTACAGAGAAATGAGATTTGCAGCTTTGTCATTAGAAGAAAGACGGAATGATTTTTCTAAAATCGCTTTAAAAGAATGACAACTGCATTATGAACAACTGGTAACAATAATTCAAAGAGTGTTTTAACAGTCTCCTGAATGTTAAATATACTCCTTTGTGACCATAGATTGTGGTTTTGTGAATGATAGTCAATGAACTGCAAGCTTGTATTAATTCACTGTCGTCTCTTTTGCATGAGTACGACGGACATTGAAATCATCTGCTTTTATTCATGAAGCAACCACATTGTAAAACAGCTTTACATGTTTGGATTAGTAGTAGACAGAACTATACTTTTCCTACTGATATGGAAAATCATTGGCTGAAATCCTGTTTCTTAGTATAGTAAGGGACATTAGAGTAGGCCCATTGGATCATAGGGGATTTGGTGAGTTAACTTATAAGTTCTAATGGGCCTACTCTAGCTGCAACTTTAGCATAGTAAATTGCAAGTAGAGTAGGCCTATTTGAATCAGTGGGACATATGGAGGAGTTGACTCTCCCATTATTCAATTGGTTTACTCTAGTTGCAACTTAGTAAAAAGCCACAAGATTTTAACCACTGTTCTGTGGCTTTTGTTAAAAAAAACCCTGTTAGATAATGAATCAGAACAAGACATGAACGAAACATTGCTACATTTGATATTACTTCCTTGATGTTTGAAATGTCCAAGTTACCAAGTAATGACTCAAAATTTTAGCATTGGTGGAAAGACTTATAACATTTTCTTATAACATATAAGAATCCTACAAATTACTGCATTAAATGTTACCTAATTTGCCTTGCTCTGTATTCTAGATTCTGTACAGTAGTACATTGGAAATAGGCATTTTATATAATAAAACATACAATGCAAAATGTGAATGAAAAACCTCTGAGTCTTTTCTTAATTAAAAGTATTAGAATTCTCTAAGTAGTGCTCTTAGGATGTGCATTAATCCTTTCCTTTTTTTTTTTCCATGTAGAAGCCACAGAAGAAGTTTCTCTGGATAGTCCAGAAAGAGAACCAATACTTTCTTCAGATTCCACTCCTGCTGTTACTCCTGTTACTCCAACTACGCTAATAACGCCCAGAATGGAGTCAAAAATTGTAGTAGTCCCTGTGGATTTTGATAGAACCAGGGAAGAGGTACAGAATAAAGTCACAATATCATTTTTACTGAGCTGTAAAATAATTTGCAACTGAGTGGAATTGTTATTATAAAAATTTTAATTAGGAATTAATGATACTATACCTGCACAGTAAAAATGTTCAGGAGAACAGAGAGATAAAGTATTTATTGTTTGGGGAACAATGATTTTGTTCTTATGGGAAATTAGTTTTATTTGTGATGGAGAGTGTTCACAGTTCACATACATGAGACTAATTGGTATTACTAATTTCTCTTATGGTACTGTTTTAGTGAATGTACCTAGCCCATTTTTAGAGCTTACTCATCTAACGAGTGGTAAAAATGCTATACATGAATAATATATCTTACCTGTTAAAGAAATGTGAAAAACTGTGAAGCTGATTCTTCTAACTTTCCATGTAACATACTCTGACCTACTTCAGACAAATGTATTTAGACAAGAAATATGTGAGCCTTGCACCTCTGTATTTAGTTTTAATATGCTGTATTCTCAAACTGTAGTGGTTAGTCTAGAAAGTCTTTAAGTAACCAAAGTTATTTGAAGGTAACCATAAAGACAACATTCCTGATAACCACAATTTCTTGATTGAGACTGCAAGAAAAACTGAAGAAATTGTGAGTTAGTTGCAGCATGCCAAGAAGGGAAACATGATGCCCAAAGGCTTGAACATGTCTCAGCTTATTAAGACAAGATATGTTCATGTCAGGAAGGCTTCAGCATGAACAGGACCTTGTTAAAAGGAGAGGAATTTTCCTAAAACACAGATTGAGCTTTTCTCATAATGCTTCTGAACAAAACTGTTGTGCTGTTCTGGTAATAATTCAGTGATGAAATATTTTCCAGCTTAAATTACTCTTCTGCAGATACATCCTCATGTAGCTAATTTTCCCCCAAAATCTAAACTGATGTTATCTGCTAATTGCTATCTCACTTCTCTTTTCTTATTTTTTTGATGCAATTTGTTTAATATTTTTGTTTTAAGACTAAAATAATACTACCATTGCCTAAGTAGAATTACTAGTTTTTCATTCAATGAGATAGCTTCGTTTAAGGGGAGTACAAGTCCACTTTTACATAGTTGTAGTTAGAGTAAGGAAGAATAGCCCCACGGTGAAAAATACCTCTCTATTAAATTGACTGCTTATTTGTACTATTGCGACCTGGATCCATGTGAAGCTGCAGCAATGGTTTGCATCTAAATACCATCAAAGTTTTACATTTTAGCTATCAATAACTCTGATAGTTACAACTTGCTTGTTTTATATGAAAACTTTCCATTCATAGTTGTTCAACGATAACTGAATGCAGTTCAGATGCAAATAATCTCTCAGTTTTCTTGGAGAAATAGTATGCAGTATGCTTTATATTGTCCTAAAGCAGGGTTCTCCAAACTACGGCCCGCGAGCCACATCCGGCCCGCCTTGCCTTTTTATCCTGCCTGGGCATTGGAAGAGAAGGGAAGGGGGACCCAAACAATACCCCACCTGCACTGTCTTTGCAAAGACAGCGGGGGTGGGGGATCGCTTCTGTCAGGCTTCGCTCCTCTTCCTATCTCCACTCAGGGATAGGAAGAGGACGAAAAGTGGACCAAAGTGAAAGGGGACCCGAGATTGCTTGGGTCCCCCGTCCCTCCTTTGGCCCTTGAAAATGTGTGAAATATATGATGTAGCCCTCACACTGAAAAGTTTGGAGACCCCTGCCCCAAAGTCTTGATTGTCATAATATTTGAGGGGATGCTAGTTCTCTGTAGTTGACTTGCTACTTAGCCTTGGGATGGTCATTGGCTTAATCATGGACATGTCCAAGATTTAAGAGTTTGTTATTAGAAATAACTGAAAAACCTATTGAAAGATAAGTCACTAACTATATCAAATATTTCTTTTAGATTGAAGAAGAGGCAAATGGAGACTTGTTTGACATTGATATTAGTGTGTCAGATCCAGAAAAAGTTGGTAAGTTTGAAAATGGCACAATATATACACAGTACATCATCTGTTAAAATATTATATAGTCATCTTGATACCATACTAAGGGTGTGATTATACAGCCAGAGAAATGCAAATTCATTTGCTCTGACATTGCACTAGGATACAGTATTCAGGTTTCCCTATGTTTGTTTGCATTAACTGGCCATACAGGGAAGAGGGAATAGATTAAACAACCTTGTTTTCAGCTTGTTAATGTAACTGTCTTGTAGCCCTTCAGGAAGCACAGTTACAGGAGAACTACCTTAATAAACTGTAAAAAAGATCTGAGTGCCAATTTCCTCCTCTTGTTTTCCCCCCTCCCCTTCTTTCCTTTCTTTTTTTGACTGCTTCTGCTTCTTCTGCTTCTTCTTGGTATCTAGATGCACTAAAGCAACAGCATTATCACCAAGCTGTTTTTTGAAAAAGCATTATGGATCATTTCTTTGCTCTCCTCCCACTCTACTGTGCTATTGCACCAACCACATCACACACTTTTCTGCATCAGTTTGTGTGATTACACCAGCTGAACCAATGCAGATGGATCTGCTATGGAAAAAAGTGGAAGCCCCAGTGGTAGAGGGAAAAACTATGGATTGAGTGGTGGACTCCAGGCTGATTTGCATTTACTTTTACATCATGTGGTCAACAAAAAAAAGGGAATTGGACAACCCCAGTCGCATAGTATTTCCTGCATTTTTGTCAGTGTAGTTGCAACCAAATTCTGTGAAGAGTGAAACATCTAAGAACTGACTTGTGCATGTGTCTTCTGCAGGTGATGGCATGAATGCTTACATGGCATATAGAGTAACGACAAAGGTAACATATGCTTGACAGAACAATGCAGAATTTTGACTTTCAAGTGCTAGTGTAAATGTTGCATTTTAAAATGACATATTTGTCTATTTGTAGACTTCCTTGTCCATGTTCCACAAAAATGAATTCTCTGTTAAAAGAAGATTCAGTGACTTTCTAGGCTTGCACGCCAAATTAGCAACTAAATATCTGCACGTTGGGTACATTGTGCCTCCAGCTCCAGAAAAAAGTATTGTAGGTAAGTGCAACTTTTGTCATTTATTTTAAGTGAAAATCTTGCTCTGACTTGAACAAAAAAGATGTAGATGTAAATATGGTAATTTAGAGGGAAGGAGAGGGAAGAACAAAAGATGAATATATTTAAACAAAAGGAAAATTAGTTCAAACACTTGAAAAAAAACATAATCTCTTCCACTGTGGAATTAGTCTTGCTGTATTTTATGCTATTGATGATCAGATCTAAACTTCTGATCCTTTTTGCTACCAGTATTATGTCAGACTGTTGAAAATTACATTTTAAATTGTTACTTGTGCTTGTAGAAAACACGGACATTTTTGTGCATTTATACTCGTGAGTCTAGTGTTCAAGAAACAATCTCTGATATTTAACCATGGCACAATGTTCAAATGAATCAAGAATGTTGTTTCTGTTAGTAGTGGATAACAAAGCACAAAAGAGGTCAATAAGAAATGAACAAGAAATATCAATATGCTTCTGGCATATTTTGAAAAAATACAGTTTTTAACCTGAGTGCATTAGGGTCAAAATAAACCTTGCATTGTGTGAGTTGTGTAAATACTGCTTTTAAAAACTAACATGATTTATGACTACAAATAGAGCAGTTTCTGTTCATTCTGTTTTTTCAATATGCTCTCAGATAAACCACCTTGGGTTATTTTAAGGAGAAATGTGGGGTAAAAATATTTTAAATAAATAAATAAGCCTAGATTCAACTGTTTTTGCTTTTCATTTGAAGCTGATGTTTGGATCTGAGGAAGCCTACTCTTAAATATTAATATCTTGGATCTGAATTTTACAATAGGACCCACATATCCATAGGGGATTGGTTCCACAATCTACCGTGAATTCCTGAACCTGCTGATATGAGGGGACTCGATATACAACATACAAAGGGGCGGGGCAAAGGCCACGAAGGTGCGCCCTTGTATGTTGTGTATAGGGCTGTGCAACCCACGGACATGTTAAACTGCCGATACTAATCCCATGAGTATGGGAGTCCTACTGTTCTCTGAAGCATTCTTGAATTCTTTTGGTAGTGCATTCAGAATAGGAGTACGTATATAATTTTATCTTGCTGTGGTACAATTAAAATGAAATTGTAGTTGAAAAATGATAGACCATATTGAAGTTTTCCAGCTATGAAAAACTCTACTTATGGGCATTGTGGCCAGCCCCAACCCAGGCCTGTCACCTTTTAAAAACATCTTTCCAGTAGCATATCTGACACCAGCAATTAACCACACCAGACCTGGTGGCGAAATTTATTTATTTATTTGGCTTTTATACCACCCATCTAGATGAATCTACTCTGGGCGGTTTACAGTTCAAAAAGCAATAAAATTAAAAATATCAATAAAACAAGCAAACATAATCCAAGATGGAAAAACCAGGGGAAGAAATTAAGTAATGTCAGGAGGGAAGGCCTGCCTGAAGAGCCAGGTCTTCAGTTTATTCTTAAAAACTCCCAGTGAGGGAGCCAGGCGGATCTCAGGGGGGATAATGTTCCAAAGGTGAGGGGCCACCGCCGAGAAGGCCCGGTTTCTAGTTTTTTCCTTCCGGAACTCTCTCAGAGTTAAGCCCCTCAGCCGTCCAGCCTGGCTAGAATGAGTGACACGGGTAGAACTAGGTGGAAGAAGGTGGTCTGACAGGTATCGAGGTCCTAAACTGTTAAGGGCTTTATATGTAATCATTAGCACCTTGAAATCGATGCGGAATCTAATGGGTAACCAGTGTAAGGCGGCCAGAGTGCGGGAAATATGATGATATTTTTTCACCCCAGTTAGTAATCTGGCCGCCGTGTTCTGGACCATTTGAAGTTTCCACATCAATCTCAAGGGAAGCCCCACGTAGAGTGCATTACTGTAGTCTAATCTCGAGACTACGAGCACATGGACAAGTGTGATGTACGCCCCAACATCGAGATAGGAGCGCAGCTGGGCAATCCGCCGAATATGTAAATGGGCGGTGCGGACCACAGACGTTACCTGGGATTCCATGGCAAGCGCCAGGTCAAGATGGACCCCCAAGCTTCAGACCACACTCTTTGTGGTGAGAGTCACTCCCCCAAAAGAGAGGGAGCTTCCCAACCCACTGATGACAGGGGCACCCACCCTCAGGACCTCCGTCTTGTCAGAGTTCAGCCTCAGTCCATTCTCCTGCATCCAGGCAGCGCTCCAGGCAGCCCCCAGGCAGCACTCAAGGGACGTAACGGCATCCACTGCTGATGGAAAAAAGGAGATGTAGAGCTGGCAGATGTAGACGAGGCACCACACTCCCGGATAATGCCCCCCAGCGGCCTCATGTAGATATTAAACAGCATTGGACAGATGATCGAACCCTGCGGGACCCCACAATTGAGGAGCCACGGGGCCGATACATTCTCCCCAAGCTGGATTCTCTGAGAACGGTCCTCCAAGAAGGACCGGAGCCAGGCAAGAGCCAGACCACCTATCCCCAACTCGGAGAGCCTCCCCAGGAGGATACCGTGGTTGACGGTATCAAAGGCAGCTGGTATGTCGAGGAGAACCAACAAGGACATTTTGCCCCTGAAGGCCTCCCTCAATAGGTTATCCAGCACGGCGACCAATGCTGTTTCCGTACCATGGCGTGGCCTGAAGCCCGACTGGAACGGATCCAGGGCGTTGATTTCATCCAGAAGGGCCTGAAGCTGATCGGCCACCACCTCTCTACTACCTTGCTAAGGAAAGAAACATTGGCGACGGGCCTATAATTGCCAATGTTGTCCACCGCCAAGCTCGGTTTCTTCCTAATGGGTCTAATGAGCGTCTCCTTGAGGGCAAGGGGAACCTTGCCCCCCTGGAGAGACCCATTAATTATTGCAGTGGCCCATTCAGTTGTCACAGGCCTGGCTGCTTTGATTAGCCAGGCCGGGCAAGGGTCAAGGGAGGAGGTGGTGGCACAACAGTAATCAAGCACTTCGTCCACCTCTACTGACGTCACCAGCTGAAAGTGAGTAATTCTCATTGGACACGACGGTGCGTTGGATGTTTCTGCTCGATCTACTGTTTTCAAATAGGGGGTTAGGTCCAGGCGGATGGCCTCCATTTTAGATTTAAAGAATGCTGCAAATTGGTTAGGTGAGATGGTAAGGGGAGGCCAATCATTATGACCAATTCTGGATAGATCACATACTATATGGAAGAGTTCCGCCTGCTGATTGGAAGCTTCGCTTATCCGGACATAGGAACATTAGACTGGAAACAATTTTGAGCTTGAGGTGGTTTTTTTCCAGCTACAACAACCAGTTAGGATAATTCATACCCGCAAGTTCCTTATCTTACACCCTAGCTTTTAAATTTGCTGAATTCTATATTCCCCCTTTTCATCACAACCCTCTTTTCTCACTCAAAACCTTCAGGCTCCTCCCTCTTTCATTACTCCAGCCCTCCAGCCTCCTCCTTCAGGCTCCAGGATAGGCTGACACATATATCACCCAGGCAACCACATTTCTACCCTGTTAACAAGCAGATTGGCCAGGGTTCCCTTCACAGGTACTTATTTAAAAAAGTCCTTTTGAGCCTGGCCTACATTAAACACTTATACCTTTACATGATGTTTTACTTTCACATATGTTTGTGATTTCACCTTTACAATAGAACAGATTTTCTTTGGGTATATTTGAATGGTGGCTTCCACAGTACATCCTGTGATATGCTGGAACTCAGTTTGTTCTAGGCCAGAGCTGGTGAATCTGCCCCTCAAATTCCAATCACCATATCCTTCCCGGCTAATAATTAAACATCTTCACTTCTGATGTGGGCTAAGGATGTTGGTGGTCTTTTTATTTTTATCAAATTGCAATGTGCTACTACTGCTTAGCCAGTTATGTCCAAACACTTTTGCAACTTTGTAAAGTGTCTATTGGATCACCTTGCTTGTTTCCAGAGATCTGCCAGTGGAGAAAGACTGTGGTAAGTTTCTTCCTTACAAAGTGCTGCCTAACTATCCTTTAAACTGAAAAACTAATTGCTTTGGTTTTCAAGCATAAACAGCAAGCATGCTTTATGCCATTGCTTCAAGACAAGAAGTTTAGACAGAAAAAGGTAGCTGCATAAATATATATTCCTAGTTCCTCAATTTATAGTTTCATAGTTGAAAATTGAAACAAGAAAGAAATATGGCAGATGTTAGCTAGGTAGATGGAGAATGAAGTTTGAAGCCCAACTCATAGCAACATTTGAATGTTTTCTGTAGCTTTAATGATGTTGATATACATTTTGGGGTAGTACTACAAAGTTCAGTTAAATTAATCAAATTATAAAATTAATATTGTTACATCGTTTTCTTTAAGGCATGACCAAGGTGAAAGTAGGCAAGGAAGATTCGTCATCTACAGAATTTGTAGAGAAAAGAAGAGCAGCACTAGAAAGGTAATTTATCCCCAACATTGTTCAGTTGACACATACTTGCATAGATACATGACCTTGAACATAAGAGAACCTCACTTCCATTGATCAAAATGAATACTCCAGAACAAATTTTGAAGATATGGGGTGGAGAGGGTGGAAATCATCCCATGGAGTGCTAGATACTGTGTGAGGTTTCTGTGCTAGAAATGAAGCTTCTGAATGCTGTGGCACAATCAAGCAGCCATACTTTAGAAACATAATATATGTTGTTGGTAAGATTGCCGCCATGCACCCAGAGAAATTCAAATTTTAAATTGGATGAATCTACTTTTTATGTACTGCTCTTCTTTCTTGGGAGTCCTCCTGCAAGCAGTGTTCAATAACAGTATGCCAAGTCAATTCCAACTTATGGCAACTATCCCAGGGCTTGTTGTGTATAAGGTACTCAGAAATGGTTTCCCACTCCCTCCTCCTGCTGGTACTCTGGGACTGTGCAGCCTGCCCAAAGTGGGAGGATGCATAACTCATGAGCCACACATGCTTCAGCTAATCTCAGCTGATCCCTCTTCTGGGAGGGACAGTGGGAATTCACACTCCTGAACCCTAGTTTGCAGTTAGGTGTTCCAGTCCACTGGGAAAAATATTTTTACTGGTCTCCTTCAGAGTTGGTAATAGAGACATGAACAAAATATTTCATAAGTTTAACCTTAGTTTCATTATTATGAATGAAAAATGTAATTTTAAAAAAAGAAAGGTAAGATGTCAGGTATGTAATAGAAGGTCCTAGATTGCCATTTATATTCCACCTTTTCTCCAGTGAACTAAAGTGCCTCCTTTCTACCTTTTCCTCACAACAACCCTATGATACAGATTAGGATGAGAAAGAGTGATTGGTTCAGTGTCATTAGGTGAATTTCATGGGTGATTGGAGACTTGAACCTGAATCTCCCAAATGCCAGGTTGGCAGTCTTCTATACAGTGGACCCTCGACTTACGGAATTAATCCGTATTGGAACAGTGGCCGCAGGTCGAAAAGTCTGTAGGTCGAGGGTCCATTTCCCATAGGAATGCATTGAAAACCTATTAATCCGTTCTGGCAGAAGGAAAAAATACCCCCCTCCAAAAAAATTAAAATAACAGCAACAGTGGAGCAAGTCCCACGCTGGGACTGCAAAAAAAAAAAAAAAAAAAAAATCACCAAAAAACAAAACAACACAGAAACATACCCCCCAGCCCAAATCTACCCTCCAAAACCCACCCAGAACAACTTTTTAAAAAGAAAAAACAGCAGCACCTTACCAGTCTGAAGCCTCCCGCGCTTGCAAAGCCGTGCTTACTCGCGAGTAGACCCGCGCCTTTGGGTTCAAAGGTTCTCATCAGTTGAGAGAGCAGGAGCTCTCTCAACTGCGACACACCCTATATACAGTAATGGCCGACAGACCTACAGCACAAAGAAGCAGCCTGGGCGCCACCTATAGTTAGAAAGTTGAATTGCCCGCCTTTTTTCCCCTGCCTATTTCTGTTCTTATGTCGATTCTTCCGCCGGAAGTTGAAGTGAAATTTTCCGGCTGGAGAAGTCCGTAACTCGAAAAGTCCGTAAGTGGAGCCGTGCGTAAGTCGAGGGTCCACTGTATATCATATACTTCGCTCTGTTCTAACACAAAGGAGTTGAAATTCTACATCATTGAACTCCTCCCACACCCAAGCAGGAAGGACCATCAGTGTTATTATTGGATGTGCTCAGCTATTCTAGGGCAGAGAGGAGCCCACCAGGAGCCTCCTATGCATGCAATCCCAGTAGCACTATTGGGTTTTTTTCATCCTCCGTTAACTTCTGCTATAGTCCTTTCGGTTCTAACACTCATTTCCTGTTTTATACATCAATGACTCAGTGCTTAGACTCTGTGCATATGTATTCTAACTAATTAATTGTAAGGTTTATCTGTTAATCGAAGTTGAGTCTTTTGTTTTCTGTACAGTCATTTTCATCACAGTAGTTCTCTCATTCTCATAAGGAAACCTCAAATCTCACTTAGAGCTAGATTGTAAAGAGGTCATGGAAATTAAGTATATTTTATGTATTCATTTTGGTATAGAGGATTTATGAAATAGGATTCGTTTTGTACTTTGAATAATACTGTGTTTCTGCCTAGTTTACTTGCAATTAAGTCTGTGATGAAGAATCAGGATATCAATATTGGTTAAAATTGTGGCTTACCAATAGGAACAGTTTGCATAATACAATTCTGTAAATCGGTTACATTAATCTATTGAGAAATTGAATAGTTGGCTGTGTGCAGCCATCCCTTATGTTGATTAACTTATGTGTTCTAAATAAAAATGTTAAATAACCATGATGAATTCCCAAATCCATATTATAATATCTTTATCAGAGTAATGCTAATGTTACCAAAAAAGTGCAAGATTTTTATATCTCCAAGTCTCTTAAGTAAGACAGTACAAAAAGCAAGGAGAGGGAAGAAAAGTGGAGAAAGGCTAACACAGATATTACGAAGTCTGTATGGTCAGAGTCTTAAGATGAAATAGAGTACAGTCAACCCTCGACTTACGAACTTAATCCGTTCCGGAAGGACGTTCTTAAGTTGAAAAGTTCGTAAGTCGAATCAGCATTTCCCATAGGAATGCATTGAAAACCAATTAATCTGTTCCGGCTGTTTTTGCTTCTTAGGTCGAGGGGCGGTTTGTAAGTCGAAGCATTAGTTCCCATAGGAACTAATGCAAAGCCGGTTAATCCGTTCCTACCACTAGGGGCAGAATTTTTTTCCTTTTTTTCCCTTTTAACCTGAGATGACTTAGGTTAAAAAAAAGGAAAGAAAAGAGGGAGGGAGGGAAGGAGAGAACAGACACCTTTTCAACAGAACACCTTGAAAGTTCAAATTTCGCACTTTCCCCGCCTCCCGCGCGTTTTTTTTCTGGTTCGTAACTCGAAGCAAAGTTCGCAAGTCGAGGCTATATTTTTCTATCAGAGCGGTTCGTAAGTCGAAATGTTCGTAACTAGGGCCGTTCGTAAGTCGAGGGTTGACTGTAGGTCTAAAAAAGTTGGATTAGGCTTTACTAAGTGATACCATAGGTTATGCATATGATTATCCCTAGCACTGCTGGAGGAAGCAAACTATATGTTTGATACCCCTTCTCTGGAAGTATAAAACCCATACCTCTGTGTCGTTTGTGGAATGTATTTGATCTAAATCAATACCACAGACCAAGCTGATTAAGGAAACTAATAAACCCAGCATACTATTAGATACAGAAATCCTACTGACATTGTAGAACTTGCATTATCAGTAGCTCTGGTTGTATAATGTAAGAGTGATAACTGAATTTTAACAGAAGACTAGGGCAATCTGTTATTAGCAGAAGGGCTACTAGTAGCTTGCTGTACCTTATGAGCGTTATAAATGGCGAATTAGATATACAACAAACTCCTGTTTCCAGAAACATGTAACAAATACTTATTATAATTAGTTGTCTTAGAGAGGCAAAATATTGAAGGGGCATTGACACTGAACTATCCTCTGAATTAGGGGTATGAGTATGTGGACCTGATTTTATTGGGCTACAACTCCCACAAACCCTAGCCAGTAGTGATCGATCACGGGTATTGTAGTCCAACAAATATCTGAAGAGTCGAATGATTCTGGGCTCTGCTGTAAGCCTTCGAGGCAACTCATTTTTTCTTACAAATTTTAAAGCACAGTGCTTGTTGAAGAAGAGTATTGAAGCCCACATAGGAAATCTGCGGATGGCAAATATTTTTAAATAATTTCAGGAACACTAAATATTGTCTAACTTTTTTAATTGTAGGTATCTACAACGAACAGTTAAACATCCAACCTTGTTACAGGATCCTGATTTAAGACAGTTCTTAGAAAGTTCTGAGGTATTTAAAATCTCCTATTTCTCTTTTTATATACTCTAGCAACACACTGTCGTCATATATTGAAATTTGGTTATTCAGTATGTAAATTAAAAAAGCAAAAAGCATGCTGCTTATATACCGACCCATAGCTCTTAAAGCACTGTCTGGGTGGTTTACAATTTAATTATGCAGGCTACACATAATTAACCTTCCTGCTTCTAAAAAGCTGCTGGAGCCTGGTAACAAATTCTTTAAAAAATAATTTTTTTTTAACCTGGATTATTAATTCCCTATAAGGAGGAGAGTGCTATCCAGTCTTTATAAGGAAAGGCATTGCAAGGCTGGCAGCCACAGCCATGAATAATTGGACTGATGCTCTCTCAGTACTGTAGCTAGAATCGGGGGGATTTTTGTGGACCTACAACTGCCTCATGTGGAAGCAGGGTGTGGACAAATGAAATATCCACTGAAACCTGCTTCTACTTGCTGCAGCTGTTGGTGAAAACATAATATATCTATATTTCAGGAAAATAATTGCAGATACCAGTTCACAGTATTTGCAAAAACATTTTAGTAATACAGCTATTTGTGTTAAAACTGATGTTTTCATATGCTTGAGGCATTTTTAACAAAAATGTTCTTGTGCCACACCACCTGTAGTATGGAAACACTGGAACCTTAAAAGCCAATGCTGCTGTTCTTATACAGGTAGCCAGTTAAGGCACTTGGTGGTATTGTAACAACTTTTGACAAATGGTCTCTGTGTTCCATCTAAATGTAAAGGTTTAGAAGAAAATCAAATTGAAAGGCTATTTTTTTAAGTTTTCCTCTGAGAATGTAAAAGTAGTAAATTTAAGAAATTAGGTTCCACTATATTGAAATGTATGAGGGGGAAGAAAACACTACATCCTTTTCATTCCCTTTGGTGCCCAGTTAAACCTCCAGCCTTTTAACCGGTTTGTTTGCCCTTATTTGTCATTCAATTCCAGCTGCCGAGAGCAGTTAACACCCAGGCTCTGAGTGGAGCAGGAATATTGAGGATGGTAAACAAGGCTGCCGACGCTGTCAACAAAATGACGATCAAGATGAATGAATCGGATGCAGTAAGAGCTGATTTTTCGACTTGAATAATGAGATGAATTAATGAGGCTCAACAGTTGCATTTTAAGACCATAAGAGAAGAAAATGGGATATTAATTTACTTATTGGCTTGGATTGTCAACTGCTTCAGCTGACCACCATGTTTATACTCAGTTAATGTGTTTCCTTAAGATTGGGGATGCAGTTTGCACTGGTAATATAATTTGTAATTGTTGATTTTCCCTTCTTGCCAGTGGTTTGAGGAAAAACAACAACAGTTTGAAAATCTTGATCAGCAACTTCGGAAGCTTCATGGTAGTGTAGAAGCCTTGGTGTGTCACAGAAAAGGTAGATATTTTAACCAAGTTTTCACATTTTTAAAAGTGAGCTATTTGTGAATTAGTTGTCTGTCAGACCTTTCCTACTCATAATATTTCAGTATTCTCAGCACAGGAAAGTTGCAACAAACTGAATTACATATGATGTAGAATTCCTATCATATAAATGGTTCTGAATCTTTGTAGCACATCAGAAGCCTTTTACATTTTATGTAGACTTCCTGTAAGAAAACTCTACAAATTAAAGGAAACGTGGGTGCCTTCAGGAGTGTTGTGCTTATAATACAAATATATTAAGCATGTGTTACTAGAATTCACTAGCTGAGCTATTTGTCCCTGTACATCAACAAACCTGTAGCAAATATGGGTGTGTGTTTTTAAAGCAGGAAACCAAGTACTTGAGCCTTCCATTGAAATCAATAGGAATGCATGTAAGATGGAGATACCACCCTTTTGTGTTTGTTACCTTCACATCTTATCAATAATATAGGTGTTCTGGTGTTCTCCTACCTCATACTGAGTGTTCAGGACCTTTGTATACTATATCAAGAACGTAGAGATAACTCCAAAAATGCAGGCTACTGACATTTCTTTAATCCTTGTATATTTTGTACCATGACAAACTAAAAACAATATATAAAGAAACATATGGTTACTGGCATATGGGATTAATGTGGGATGGCAAGAAGAAGCAGAGTTTTGCCAATCATAAAGATGGGAAAGGGAGAGATTAACAGTCAGTGGGAAGTCTTAACTGGAGATGCTAGGAAGAAGGCACTGATTATCTGGATCAGTTTATATCTCTGTAAAATCTTATAAAGCTGTTCCACCCAGTTGTGCCTCATTGCAGATCATCTGCTTTCTTATTTCTCTAATAGATGATGTCAGGGTCTTGTGCAGATAGATACATTTCAGCATCTTAACCATTACATTCATTCTTCCCAATGAATTGGCTATCAATTTAATTAATTTCTATCAAAGTAAAGCACAGGCCTTTTGAAGTAGTGGACTTAAAATTGCATAATACCATCTGGGTTGTCCACCAAGTGGCCTTTCTTGATGGGTTGAAATTAGAGATGGGGGTATTCGTATACAAATACGAATACCCCCGCACAGGTGGACACAATGAGGGTCCAGCCCCATGGGGCCAGACGGTCCACTCACCGATCCACCGCGGGCGCCGCGGAGCCTTCCAATGGCTCCGGAGATTGCATTCGGCGAGACACTCTTCGACCTAGTAGAGAGGCTTGTCGTCCCACCTCCTGCCAGGAGTGGTGAGCCGAACGCGATCTCCAGAGCCATTGGAAGGCTCCGTGGCAGCAGCGGCAGATCGGTGAGTGCACCGTCCAGCCCCAAGGGGCTGGACCCTCGTTATGTCCACCTGTGTGGGGGTATTCGTATACAAATACAAATACCCCATCTCTAGATGAAATAGTCTGTCTATCAGGGGTTCCCAAAGTGCGTGCCCTGGTGCGCCATTAACCCTCAGCAGGGGCGCCATGGAATCTCCCTCAGCCCCCTCCCTTTATTTTTTCTCCTCCCCCCATCCTTTTCCCCATTTAGTGCCCAACAATATTTTGAGATTTAGGTGCCTACCTTCGTTTCTAATCTTAGCTGTTGATTTGGGCCTGGTTTGGGCCCACAAGGGTTGCGTGGGTGCTCCGGATGCCCCACCCCACCTCTTTCCACGGGTGCCCAATCAGAAGCAGCACCATGGGCTTTCCTGCCCCACCTCTTCCTCTGACTGGGTGCCTGCATGAGGAGATAGGGCGGGGCATCCGGAGCACCCACGCAACCCTTGTGGGCCCAAACCAGGCCCAAATCAGTCGCTGAGATTAGAAACGAAAGCAGGAAGGTAGGCACCTAAAACTCAAAATATTGTTGGGCACTAAATGGGGAAAAGGATGGGGGGGGGGGGAGAGAAAACAAAGGGAGGGTGGTTAGGGGAGGGGGTCAGTACTCGTTTCTCCTTTTCATCCCCCTTTCAGAGGATTCCACACCACATCGGCATGCAGCCCAGGTCCCACCGATCCCTTTGCCTCAGTACCTATGGGGCATCAAAGGAGTATTCTGGCTAAGCAGCTGTGGGAAGGGGAGGGCCACACCGGAAGCATGGGACGGGGGGAGATCCTGTGCCTCCCAGCAAATGTGAAACTTTGCTATGGGGCAGGTGAGGGGAAGAAGGAGAGGGTATTCCCATAGGCCCCCTTCTCTCCAGACCCACAGCCAATATCATGTACAGTGGTGCCTCGACTTACGACCATAATCCATTCCAGAAGATGGACATAACTCGAAATGGTCGTAAGTTGAAGCACCATTTCCCATAGGAATGCATTGAAATGCAATTGATCTGTTCCGGCCAAAGAAAAAAATCACCAAAAAAAAAAAAAAATCACTGCAAGACTCATTGGAAACGCGATTAATCCCTTCCAGCCAAAGGGGGGGGGGGGGGAGAAAGAAAAGCAATCAAGCGTGCAAGACCCATTGGAAATGCACAGAAAACAAACAGAGCAGATCGGAAATGCACAGAGAACAAAGGAGGCAGGTCGGAAATGCAAAGAAAACAAAGGAAAAAGCAAGGGAAGCATGCAGGACCCATCAGAAATGGGGGGAAAAACCCCAAAAAGCAACCAAACCCCCCAAGACCCATCGGAAATGGGGGGGAAGCAAAAAAACAAACAAACCCCCCAAGACCCATCGGAAATGGGGGGAAAAAACCCAAAAGCAACCAAACCCCCCAAGACCCATCGGAAATGGGGGGGGGGGGGAACCAAAAAACCAACAAACCCCCCAAGACCCATCACAGCACAGAAACATAACCCCCCAGCTCAAAACCACGCTGCAAAAACACCCAGAACAGTTTTTAAAAAGCATAAAACAGCACCTTACCTCTCTATGCCTGGCTTCATTCCTCCCTCTGCCTGCCTTCCCTTCCCTTCTTCTCCCTCCTTGAGAAGTATTTCTCTTTCCTTCTTCACTTCCCTTAAATCAGTGGTTCCCAAATGTTTTTGACTTTTTACACTTCCCAATCCCTTATCCTCCCCCCCCCCCCCAACTATTGGGGGAGCCGTGGCCAGTAAGTCAAGGGAGCCATGGGTCAAAAAAGTTTCGGAACCACTGCCTTATATTCTACATTGTATATGACTTAAATAATGTGTTTTACTTCAATCAGATATTTTCTCCCACAGTCTATTCCCTTGCTCAAATAGAGATGTTTAAAAACTTGATATTAAAGTTTGAGTATAGACTTTTGTCAGATTTCATTTGAAAATTCATCATCCTTTGAAAAGTCAAGACTTTTAGAGACCCAGATTTAAATTTAATCAAACTTTTATTGACTTTTAGCAAGGTAATTCCAGCAGTTTCAGCATATCAAAGTAGAATTCTTTGTTATATTTTGTAACTGGACAAAAATGGTTTGCATAAAAGAGCTACAGTGCTATGCAGATCTAGATATTTGGTTTGATGATTAGAAAAACAATGAATTAAATTCTTTTCAGCTTAATGATGCCTGTGGAATGGTGAGGGCAATTTTCAGTATTTGAAAACTTCCTACTTCTATTCCATGGCTTTTTAAACTTCAGTGTATTCCCTTTTATCCCTGTGAAAGTTACAGAACAGAAGGGGAAGTCTTCAGTTACTGAAAATGTTGTCCTGCTGCTGACATCATTACTTTTCCATTGGCATCATTGCATCCATAGGATTTCTGCTGTTGGCTTCATTCCATACGTATGTCATAGAAATGTCTTGCATTTTGTCACTTCCCTGCAAATCTACAAGAGAGAAGAGAGTGGAAGTGTTTGTTTGAAGATGTACAAAATAATCATTATGAATGTTTATTTCAACTGAGCTGTATTATTTTTGATGCTTTTTTTCCCTTCAGGAGCGGACTTTTCCTGAATTTACAGAAATCTGGCATTCAATGCCAGTATGTGCAAAGCCACATTTTAAAGTCTTCCATTTTATTACTGTCTGAGTGTCCATTTTCACTAGTTTATTTTTTGTTTCAGAACTTTCAGTTAACACAGCTGCCTTTGCTAAAAGTGCTGCAATGTTAGGGAACTCAGAAGACCATACTGCTTTATCAAGAGCTTTGTCTCAGCTTGCTGAAGTTGAGGAAAAGATAGATCAGTTACATCAAGAACAAGCATTTGCTGACTTCTATGTGTTTTCTGAGTTGCTCAGTGACTACATTCGCCTTATTGGTGCAGTAAAAGTAAGTCCCACTTTTAAAATTATTTAAAGTTTTGCAAGATCGAATATATGTTGAGGACCACAAAATTTGCATAGTATAAGTATGTGTAAAATGTAGTGTTGTAACAGAAAGCAATGCCTGCAATTACAAAAGCAAATTTAATTTTTTGAATTTAAGGTTGCATGCCAGGGACGCTGAGAAATATTTACGGAAAATTTGCCCAACATCTATTTTGCTATATACCTTATACAATGTATCAAGTGCTTGGTCTATCTTAAATATACCAAGTTGAGAATTTACTTAATAAATGATTAAGCATATTTTGCCATTGTGTTATAACAGTATTATGTTCTTTTGTGTAGTTCTTTGTACACAGGGCAAAACAGTGTAATGACAACTTGAATCTTGTTTTTATAAGCATTACTTATAGTCTGAAGATTTATATATCCAGGCTATATCCAGTGATAGTTGCAGTTGGAGTAGAAATCTGTGGGACTTATGTAAGCTGTGATTAACAAGTCTCATTCATTTCATTTTGTCTACTCATTATTTTTGGGAGTTAGCTGCAAATTCCATGAATCCTAGTCAGTGCTTATAAATGTTATCTTTGTACAATGTGTCATATTAAAAATGAAATTAATATGGCATTTTCGGAGTTAGACTTCAGTGGGAGAACACAGGCTTTGTCATGAACTTCTGGATAGCTCAGTGGTTTAGGTATCTGGCTGCAGAACTAGAGGTTGTGAGTTCAATTTTCCACTGTGCCTCCTTGACAGAGACTGGACTTGATGATCCACAGGGACCTGTCCAGCTCTGCAGTTCGAAGATGATGATTATCATTATTCTTTAGGTTTTAGCTGCATTATTGATAAGATTTATGAGAGCTAAGTATTGATGGATGGAGAGTTAAATATTGAAGCATTATAAACATTGTCTTTTAATGTCTGAAATTTTGAATAAGTCTAATGCCTAGCAGAAGGGAATGGTAAACCGCTTTTGAGCAAACCTCTACCTAGAAAATCCTGAAAAGAGTCGCCATAAGTCAGAATTGACTTGATGGTACACAATTACATTAATGCATTTGTATTGTTCCCATATTGCTTACAGAGTGTATTTGATCATCGAATGAAATGTTGGCAGAAATGGCAAGATGCTCAAATCATGTTACAGAAAAAACGAGAAGCTGAAGCTAAACTTCAGCTTGCTAACAAACCTGATAAATTGCAGCAAGCTAAGGATGAAATCAAAGAGGTAAATTTGGAAAATGTTCACATTTTCTCTTACATGGACTAGAATAGTCTCTTTCTCTTATATAGAATAGAATGAGTGCCAATTCTATATAAGTTTGTTCCCCCCCGCATTGGCTTTAAAGCATTACTTTTGAACTGATTTTAATCATTGCATGTGTGTTTCATTACCACCAGAATTACAAGTGGTTCAGCAGTTTCATGCACAACAATTAGGCTAACATAAATTTTGAAATGTATGCTCATTCTAGTATTTTACAGAATGAGTGGGACAGTTCATTTTTTTTAAAGAAACAAGACACTGAATTTGAAGTAAGTCAGTTATGTGTTATGCAGGCTACATCTAAAATACAGAATTTACAGAATTGTAAATGGTAAAGATCATCATTTTATTTACTGATGGAACACTTCATTTCCTATATATAAATATATATATATATAGAGAGAGAGAGAGAAAGAAATGATGTAATTTAAAACTGTCGAACATCTTGAAGTTATCATAATCTTTGCACTTTTTCTATCATGCTTCTCTAAGGAAATCGAAGAGGTAGGATAACATGCTTCCATGCTATTTTTTTTCCGGTTCTGGCTGCTTCATAAGTTTCATAAAGAATGCAAACTTGTTTGCATCTAGTTTCTATCACTATGCAAGTCTTCATTGATGACATAGTAAAGTATTTTAGCAAAACAGTTATTTTGTTGTTACCATCTTCAACTGAGAGTCCTATGAGTCAATCTTACAGTTGTGTAGGAGCTAGAAATACAATATTCATATCTGGGTACCTATAGTTAAGCAATTGAAATCTTGTTCCTCAGCATAGTAAGTTGCAGTAGAGTAAGCCCATTGATTCAGTGAGGATTTGGTGAGTCATCTTCTTGGTAGGTTCCATTGATTCAAGTGGGTGTACCCATTTGAATCAGTGGAACTTATAGAGGAGTAATGGAACTTATGGAACTAATCTTCTCTCATTTTTTTATTGGGTAACTTCCCTACTAGATGGTGGGAATACTGTAGACATAATATAACTTGACTTCAGCAAAGCTTTTGGCGAAGTGCCTCATTATACCCTAATTAGCATGCTAACTAGGTGTGGGCTGGATAGAACAACCCATAAGGGCGATATTCAGTTGGTTACAGAATTGTAGTCAGAGAGTGCTTATCAATGTCTCCTCAAACTGGAGGAGGTAACAAGTGGTGTACCACAAGACTCAGTCCTGGGCCCAGTGCTCTTCAAAAACATTTTAATAAATTGGATGAGGAAGTTCAGGGAATGCTTATTAAATCTGAGGATGACACAAAATTGGGTGGAATAGCTAATACCCTAGAAGACGGAAACAAAATTTGAAAAGATCTTGATAGGCTTGAGCACTAGGCTGAAAACTAGGCTAATAAATGAAATTTATTAGAGATTTGTCCAAAGTTCTACACCTAAGAAAAAGAAACAAAATGCACAGTTACAAGATGGGGGATACGTGGCTCAGTAACACTGCATGTGAGAAGGATCTTGGAATTGTTGTAGATCACAATCTGAGTATGACCCAACAGTGTGATGCAGCTGAAAAAAAGGCAAATGCTATTTTAGGCTCATTAACAGAAGTATAATTTCCAAATCCTGTGAAGTACTAGTTCCCCTCTATTCAATACTGGTTAGGCCTCATCATGAATACTGTGTCAAGTTCTGGACACTACACTTTAAGCAAATTGGAACAAGTTCAGAGGAGGGCAACAAGAATGATCAGAGGACTGGAAACGAATCCTTGTGAGGATGGACTGAAAGACATGGGCATGTTTAGCCTTGAGAAAAGAAGACTGAAGGCAGATAACTGAAAGGTTGTCATAAAGAGGATGGGCATGATATGTTCCCAATCATCCCAGAATGCAGGACACATAATAATGGACTCAAGTTATAGAAAGCGAGATTTTGGTCAAAAATTATGAAAAACGTCCTAACTGTTAGAGCAGTACAACAGTGGAACCAATTGCTCTAAGAGGGGATGAGCTCTCCAATGCTGGAGGCATTCAGGAGAAAGCTAGACACTCATTTGTCAGATATACTTTGATTTGGATTCCTGCATTGTGCAAGGGTTTGAAGTCAGTAGCATCATAGGTCCCTTCCAGATCCTCAGTTCTATGACTGAATGATTCTACCCTATTTGTGACTTACTATGCTAAGCAACAAGATTTCAGCCTGAATATGAATTGTTAATTTTTAACGATAGTTGATTCTAACATTCAAACTGATGTTGAACATGGATAGAGCTAGCTAGGATTCCCGCTGAGGTAGAGTTTGAAATAGGTACCATTTATCAGTGACAGTGGTTAGTTTAACGGCCACTAATGTTAATATCAATGCTGTAACTCTAGTAAAGGTGGGCGTGAAGAGGGAGCATATACAGCCTACCTTTCTACTCATTGTTCCTTAATGGGAACATTATGTCTGCGCTGCCCCATGTAAGTTTAAATATTGTTTTCTTCAAAGGAGACATTGGGCATATGCACACAATTGAGGTGTATATGTCAAAATCAAATCTGAAAAGGCAGTGGCTCTAGACTCATGGTAAGCATTTTTTAAAAGTAAAAAATAAAAATAAGTGACTGCAGTTTGCATTACCAGATCACAACATGCTACAAAACGACATATAGGTTCTGTACCTAGCTGTTTCTTTTCATAAATGGATTGCCATAATTTTGGAGCTGTAACAGGCTTAAACATGCAGTGACTGCTACCTAATTAAGACCTCTGCCTTGGTGTCTAAGGTCTGTATAAGGCCTAAATCAAGTTATTAGTCCCAACTGGAGCAGACCCACTGAACCAATGGGAACTTGATAAATCAGCATGTATGTGCCACTGATTGAATAGGTCTGTTCTATTTGGGAATGACAATAGTTTCTGTGTCTAAGCCTTAATAGTAAATAGTATTTCTGCCTTTAGAATACTGAGAGACTTATGTTCTAAAATCAGCTATGGTTCAAGTTGGAGTCCTATGCATGTTAACTTCATCCATCATTACTGCCTGCATGTCTTTGAAACCTTCTGTGATGGCTTTTATGATGGAAACAGAAGTATGACCAGTTTGACGCTTTCACTACAGTCTGACATAACAATAAGTAGAATTTACTTCATTGGAGGGATACTTACATAGACAACCCTGAATCTCTTGTGTTAATTCAGATGTGAGGCATTTGAAATGTTTTAATACATTGGAGGTACACAGGTTTGGGGAACCAGTCAGAGACTTGAGATCTATGAATGTATTATTGTACAGTTCATCTCAGCCATCAAGAACTGGGACTAAATGGTGCTGTTAATCCTGAAATGGAATATACAGTGAATAGTAGTACATCATATGAAAATCTTTAAAATCAGCTGAATGGCATTGTTAGGTTATATACTTTAGTATTATTCACTGTATATGCGGCAGTAGTAGCTTTATTAAATTTTATTCAGTGCTTCATATATCTCAGTAAACAACTGTGTAAATGTGTCATCATTTTAGCTTCAGAGTATGTATGAGCCAAATATATTATTTCCTTAGGGCAACCTAATTCATAGCAGAAATTATACATAGAATGAGAGACCTCTTGCTTCACAGTCTAATCTTGGCCATGAAGCTTCTCTGCCTGTTACTTCCAGTAATAACTCTTAAATATGTACTCAAATGTCAAGTCATCACTTTAACATCTCCCTGATTTGAGGCATAGGAAACGTGCCTTGGCTAGAACCAATATTATACAGCTGTGGTTTTTAAAGAGTGCTTCATGTTTTACGAGTGGTTTACTTACACATTTTCTCTTTTAGTGGGAAGCAAAAGTTCAACAAGGAGAGAGAGATTTTGAACAAATTTCCAAAACAATACGCAAAGAAGTAGGAAGATTTGAGGTATGTATGATTTAAACAAATTAAAATTGAGAGAACCTGATAAATAAAAAAATTCAAAAAGTAGATCAACATGTAACTAGTTAAATTTATTATGTCCTATTTACAGAAAGAACGTGTGAGAGACTTCAAAACCGTTATAATCAAGTATTTGGAATCCTTAGTGCAAACACAACAGCAGGTAAAGTTCATTTCAGATATTTATAAATCGTTTTGGAATATCATTTTATTATATTGCCAAATGACCAAATGAAAGAGACTTAGAATCTTTCATCTCTCATTTATTTACTCCACAGACACAGCAGTTCTCTGCTCCAAGGCAATTCACTTTTGTTGCTGCCTGATAGCTTAGCTTATCTCTGCCACTGCTAGTCTTTCCTACTTCTTTGATAAAATCAACTGATTCAGCAGGGAGCTTACAAATAACTTCAGCATGTTGTGTGTGTGTGTGTATACATACATACGTACACACACACTGTATGACTCATTAGAGGAAATGGAGATCACATTGTACTTCATTAATTTCTATAATTGTTCTGCATCTCCAAATAATAAAGCTAATTATAGGATTTTGATTTCACAGAGGAGCCACTCTTTTTTCAAAGCATGGTCCATGTATATTTTCCTAATTTATACTTGTAATCATCAGGTAGCACAGTAGGTATGTTTGGGTCACATGTAGTTTACATGTAGTAGCAGCTTCTTTAATTTAACATTTTTAAAATTAACTTTGCTTTAGACTTCTTTGTATAATAAACTGCCTTTGCAATCATGTGCCTGAAAATAAGGAACAACTTCTCAGTTCTTCATCCATGCAGCCTTTGTATATAAGGAGTGTGAGCCTCCAAAGACAGTATCACTTTAAAATCGTAGGAGTTAACTGTAAATAAATGAAGTGACATTTACTATTTCTCTCTCTTTTTTTAAAAGCTGATAAAATATTGGGAGGCATTCCTACCTGAAGCCAAAGCCATTGCCTAGAAAGAAGACTTTCAAATATGAAGATTCTTTGGATGTTTGTCCCAATTGAGCTGAATTCCACAGTGAAATCACTTTAAAATCATCCAAATAAACCACTATATATTTTATGAATTTAACATGTGGCTTTTTATATACTACAGCATTTTATTAACAGCTGCATGTCATGACCCTCTTTGAAGTGGACTGTGGCATGACATTCTGCAATACTTGCTGAATTGAACACTATTTGTGTCTTAATACTTGCACTAAAATGTGCGATGCAAGGCCAGAAAGTTATTTTTGTTCTTTACAATATGTTCTGTCTACTTGATCTTTATGAAACAAATTGCATTTATTAAAGTTCACATACACATTCCTGTACATAATCAAGATTTTGTGATTACGGTAATAAAGGGATGTACCTTGTGAAACATTAATCTTTAACTTTGTCTTTCATTTTCCCTATTTCCTAAACTACTTGAGCAAGGGTTGTAGTCATGTCAGTTATCCCTATTAAAGCGAGAAAAATATTATGCAGTTGGTCAGCTTTTAAAAATATGTCAGACTTTAAAACAGTGAATCATGGAACTGCCACGAATTCCAAACGCAAAGTCAGTTTGATTGGGTGTAGCCACTGGTGTCACTCTCCTTGTGGAATGCTCTTTCATGTTGTGTAGTCTTCCATAATTAGAGGCTATTACGGGTTATTCCCCTGCCCTGCAGCCTTCTGTGCTACCTCCTGTTATGAAACTTCCCCCAGCAGATTTGTGATGGGTTGCTAAGGGGAAGGGGACACTGTTGAAAATTAGCTCTCTTATTTTCTAGATGGAAGCACCCACTGTACCAAATAGCATTCTATCAACAAAGTGACACCAACTGTGTACAACTGCATGTCTTCAGTTTAAAAAGCTATATAAATTCCAGGGTGGTGATATTTTTCCATCCAATGGGAAACTGTTCCAGTTTTTACAAAAGATCCTGCATGTGTGCAGCCTCAAAAATAGCAGTCTTCAAGCACAGTAGAATACTGCTAATGAGATATGCCTCCTACTGGAAAGGAGAACTTCTGCCAATTCCCGTTTCCTCTGCTGCATGAAAATCTGCTCAAGAAGACTGGGTGACCCTCTGAATTGGCATGGAAGATGGAATTATACACCATTCTCTTCCTGCCAGCAGGAACCTCTGTGGATCAATATCCCTTTGCTGAAAGAAGGCCAACTTGGATACAAGGCAGAATATTGGATTGGAACTTGTCCTCAACAGTGATTCTTTTTTATTCTTCACAAGAACCATGTCTCCATAAGGAAATGTAGTGTGACTTGGGCTGTGCAGATAGCTGACAGGCAGTTATATCATTTCATCTGTGTGTATTTCTGGTGTTGCAATTTTGTTAATAGCTGTGGCTATACTTTTGTTGTTTTTTTCGGTTTTGGTTCTGCTGAAACAGGCTGAGAAGGCTACCTCTTTGCACACTTATTTTCTAGTTTTACTCTCCAGTAGCAGAAACAGATTGAGTGGTTTGGTATTTTATGAAATTTAGGATTCAAAAAAATGGAGGTTAAGCATATGCTATACTTCATGCTCAACTTTTCTAGCATTCAACACTGAGCAATGTTAAAAACACATTGTGAATGTTGTATCTGGCAGTTGCGCTATTTATCTAGACACAGATACATCTGCTGTAAAAGTTATGCTTGCCAGGTTTTCTGCCTAGAAAAATTTGCTTTTTGGTGTCAGTATGATCTACACTAAAGGATGTTTAGCTGTAATTTCAAAACATATTTGGACTGAGGGATATATTTGCACCAAAATTACTTTTTTGAGACATTCTTAACTGCATTTTTCTTGGTGTTATGGAGGTATGTCTAGGTAACCTATAGCTAGTTGATGCTTTTGAATATTGCTTTCTGAATCTGCCATGGTACCAGGAACAAATTTCATAGTCTTTGTATGAATTCTCTGCAGCATGATTTCCTGTAGTAGCACTACATCATTCTGTTCAAGAATTTAATGTATTCATTATGATTCCCCATATTTGATACTGGGGAACATAGGAGCCTCCCCAAAGAGTGGGAAAGCAATGTGAGTACACTCATGCATGATATTTGGCAGCAGTGCATGTTTTAGTGTCTTCTTGGTGCATATTTGGAGGGCATGGTATTGCCAAATTTATTGCCAGGCTGATTTACAAGAATGTCCCCCTCCCACAACATTATACAATAAAAAAAGACAACTTTTCTATGACTGAAGGAATTCAATCAATGAAGCACTTATGTGCATGCAATTTATGCCCAATCATGTGTACAAGCAAAGATCTAGCAAATGGCTGAGATAGGCTGTGGAAGCAGCCCACTTCTGGTCAAAAATAGTCTATCTTAATATTTAAATTTTTAATTTTTTTAACCTATAGTTCATATACATCCATAATTTTAAATTGTACAATGCTCTGATATGAATAAAGATACAATAAAAAGCAGAAAAGGCAATGGAGTGTTAACATCCTAGAACATGTAGACAAAATTAGGGATAGGAAGTACATGTCCCTTGACTCTTAACAGCACCCAGAGCACACTCTACACTCCTAGACTTTGGTACTACTCAGATACATCCTGGGTATAAGTATTTGCTCAATATTTTGCTAAAGAAGTTTTTTAAAAATTATGATGTCCTAATTTTAAAAAAGCATTTATTTTAAAATGCTAAGTTTTGAATCACTAAAGTAAAAAGGAGCATATTGAAAAACAGCAAAACATAAGCCAGAAAAGTTAAAAAAGAAAAAAGGCCATATTGAAAAATAGTAAACCATAAGTCAGAACTTTTAACAATTTTTGTTTTAAATGATTATTGGAGTTGTAATTAGAACTATTTCTTTCAAGTAGTAGTGAACAGCATATAATCTATTGATGCTGAATTAAAATGAAACAGAGGTTCTGCTTCAAAACGTAGTTCCAACTCAGTATCCAGTGATACATTTTCAATTGTGGTTGTAACACTGATGTAACAAAAAGAACCGAGGGCACTGTTGCAAGTTACAATGTATCTCTGAGTAAATGCTCTGTATTGTACATATGAGGATAGTGACATTTTAGCACTCAACGGGAAAGAGTATTTTTAAAAAAATTCCAAAAGGGTAGTTATGTTGGTCTACAGCAGGGGTCTCAAACATGCGGCCCGCGGGCCATTTGCGGCCCGCCAGATGATAGTTTGTGGCCCCCGCCTTGCCTGCCCCCCCCCGAAGTGCCCACGCTTCCTCTGCTGTCAAGAGTCAAAAAAAGCCTCGCCTCGCTCGCCGGCTCTCTCCCAAGACAGCGCCTCTTGCACCCTCTATCCGGAACTGCAGCCTGCCAGCCAGCCCGCCTGTCTGCCGGCTGGCAGGCTGCAGTTCCGGATGGAGGGTGCAAGAGGGTTAGGGTCTTGGGGGAGAGCCAGCGAGCAAGGCACGCTGCCGGCCCTTTTCCCCGAGCGCCCGAGCCAAGCCGCCAACAGCAGCTGCTGCCGCCGCCTCTTCCAGGGAAGCGGCTCTCTGGCTCTCTCTCTCGGCACCCCCAGCACCAGCCCGACCAGCGGCTGTCTCAGCACCCGGCGGTGCTCCCTCCTCCTCCTCTTCGTCCTGCTTCAGCCGCCTCGGCTCTGGAGGCTGCCTGGGCTCGCCTCGCAAAGTTTGCTCCTCTGTCATGGTGGGGGTAGCTGCTGCTGCTGAGTGCGCCTTTTTTTGAGGGGGGCCCTCAGAGGAAGGTTGCTGGACCTCCGTCTGTGTGTGTGTGTGTTTGTGTGCGTGCACCTGTGGGGGCCCCCGCCCCATTCTGTTTAATTTCGCGGGTACTGGTGGGGGCTTTTCTCCTTTGGCAAGGCGAATTCTGTGAGGTTTTTTTTTTTTAATTTTATGTCGTGCCCTCCTCCCCCCGGCTAGGCGGTTGCCGGCACTCCCTCCTTTCTCCGCTTCTTCGTCCTGCTGCTGCTGCTGCTGATGGTGGTGAAGAAGGCGCCGGAGGGGGTCGTGGCCGGGCGACGAGGGCTCTCGTGCCCCCTCCTCCTCCTCGGAGCCCCAGCCGGGCTAAGGAAACTCCCGGGCGGCTTCCTCGGGCTCTTGCTCCGCTTGGCGGAAAATCTGATGCGGCCCAGCCTCACCCAGCCTCTGCCTCCAGCGGCCCCCAGGTAAATTGAGTTTGAGACCCCTGGACAGTCTTTCGCAGCAAAACCAACAAAGTCTCCCTTTAAGATCTTGTATGCTTCTTCCCTTTCTCACAGCACATTCTGTGTGGTAGCTGTTTTTATTCAATCTGGAATGCATTTCTTTTGCAGCTCTAGTCCAAATAAAACTGGGTTATTTTAAAGTTTCACTTCACCACTGCTTTCAATCTCACATTTCCTGATTAAGCTATCCCTAATATATGTTTTTGATTTTCAACACTGAAGGTGTATGTTTCAAGCATTTTTGTCATCTAATTTTTGATCGGATATGAACCACATTATTTATGGCATGGAAACAGCCAAAGCTTCATTACAACATCCAGTAATAGTAGTGGGGAATGAGATCTTAACATTTTCTAGGACTTCATCCATAATCCTCTAGTTCTGTTTTTCCACTAGACTGTGAACATATAGTTTCCAGAGGGTCTTTCTGTTTCGTGTTTGTGCTAGTTTACCGAACAGTTTCTTTTACTGCTGCTGCGGATTCCATTACTGACTGCTGTTTCTCTTTTGAATATGCAAAGCAACTAATCAGCAGGAAAGAAAGGTACCTCTGTGTTACAAGTCTATCCACTCTGACCTTTTGCATATGGAGGGCAGGTGGCACGAACAATTACTGTACTGGTTTACTGGAATCTACCCAGTTAAAAGTACTCTACCACACACTCACAAACCTTGGACTTTTGGCATGTACTGCAAGTGTCTATGTACTGCAGAGGACTTAATAGTGCACTATTGTTTGAATTGTTTGATACTAAGAGAGATGCATGCTGGTAAGCATAAAGCAAGTTGCACAGACGGGAGAAATTAACCAACATGTCACTGGCTTCACCCAGCACTATTCTAGGAGAACCCACTCATGAACAGTAAGGGCTCATGATCAAACCCACAGTGAGTAATAAGATGGACAAGGAATACTGGGACAAGCTTCTAAGTACACCAGCACTCATCTTCAGGCCAGATATGAAGGGAGACCGGAGAGAGAGCAAAGAAACAAGGCTCAAGAAAAAAGTGCTACAACTTATGCCCTTAGATAGAAATCTGCAGGTTATGACGTAGTCTAAGTTTTAGGATGCTTAACCGTCACAGCAATTTGATTAATGGTTTAATTGTCATGGGTCCCTCCTATGGAATTCTGGCCTCGGGGGTTTGGTGAAGTACTGCGAATTCTCGGCCAGAGAGTTCTAGCGCCCATCCCTGAACGACGGAAGAGAAGTCTACCTGCCTTACCAAACCTCACTCCTAGGAGTCCATAGGATGGAGCCATAACAAATAAAGTGGAATCAAACTGCTGCAACTGTGCAGCGTAGATGCACTCTGAAAACTGCCTCTAACGCTTACTCCTGGTCTTATAATTTGTAGCCCACCAGCGTCAGCTTTTGAAGCTCGCCTTCCTCCTCCGTTGCTTCTCCGAACCCCCAGCCGCAAAGCGAGTGCAGGAGAATTCGGATCTATTTCAGGTGATCTTCGTGTCGCCACTCCGAGCAAGGCTAGAACTGCAGAAGCAGAAGCAACGCGACGGTAAACTCTATTTATGCGCACAATAAGTGTTACTAAAAGCGGCCACGCACCCTCGCGCTTTCAACAGGCCCTACCAAGAGCTTTCTGCTACGGAGCTTGAAGGCAGCGCCCGGCCTGCCGTTTGTGCGGCAGCCTTGCTCCGGAGTGGTACCGGTCAGGCTCATTATCGCGCCCGGCCTGACCGGGAGGAGAGCAAGCCGGCCCGGTCTCCCTTCTCCGCAACCGAGGCCTTTCCCTCCAAGCTCCCCGCTTCCCTTTCCCAGGCCATCTTGTCTACCAGGAATCACGTGAGAAAGGGGGGCGGGAGAACGAGAGCCGCTCGTTCCCATAGAAATAGGAAAAGGTTGTTCCCACCAGTCATGTGACCTGCCCTGGCCGACGGCTCCTTCCGCCAGGTTTGGCGCCGTGCGGGGGCCGTAGGATCGCCCCCTGCACTCCCGGGCAGGCGCCGCCCCCGCCGCCCCGCCGAGGCGCTTCTCAGCAGGCGCTGCGCTCGCGCCCGGACCCTACCATGGAGGTTTTCATCCCATCGTTCCGCTATGAGGAGAGCGAGTTGGAAAGAGGCTACACGGTGAGTGGTGGGCGAGGGAAGGCAATGAAACTCCCTCCCTCCCCCCCCCCCCCGCTTTAAGGAGCACCGGGGTACAGCTCGGGACGCTTACCGCCTTTTCTCTGCGCGCCAGCGAGAGCGCCCTGCCAAGTCCCCGAGCGAGGAGCTGCCTCGGAGGCTTCGGAAGAACGTGATAAGTAGTAAGGGGTTGACCACCCACCCTCGGACGGCTCTGCTCGCTGGACCTCCGGCGCCTGAGAACATGGGCCATGCCCTTGCACCGGGCATTTAGGATCAGATGTTAGTTAGGGTTAGGTAGGTCATCCCCAGGTATGAATAGGGTGGACATCTAGGGCAGCCAGGCCAGATTGCACGCTATGATCGTGGCCGTGGACTGGCCTTTGTCCCTGAATGTATTAGCATCGCTGTTTCCTCTCCACAATTTTTGACACACACACACACACACACACACACACACCCTCCTGAAGTGCTGATGTCCTCTGGGCATGTGCAGTGTTCCTCGGAGAGAAAACAATTTTTTTAAAAGTGAGAGCTGTGCCTCTGGGCAGATCCAAAGTGCTTCTGTGATCTGAACGCGCACACCCTGCCCTTTTTGCCCACATGTGCTAGCTGAAATGTGTATTGCTTGGGAGAAATCCACATATTGTCAGGGGACAGTGTGTGTGTGTGTGGCTTTGACCTCATGTGAAGGTTAGGTTTTACTGAGGCTGAGGCTTGTGGGTGTTTTGGTTTGGTTTCAGGATGTCCCGTGAATGGAATTCTGCAGTTATGGTTGCCAAAATCTCATGTTTCAAAAGAGCCAGTGAGCTCCTGTGAATGGTTCCACTGGAGAAACTTTGGAGGCAGTTGGCAACTGAGTTCACACAGTCACTTATTAAACGGGGGTAAAGATGCTTTGATAGTTTGCATGCTGATGATGTTAGTTTCTAATTACCAGTAAACATAGCTGTTTCTGGTATAAACTAAAGAAAGGACTAATAAAACAGTAGAGAGGAATAGGTTATAAAGTCATGTTGGTTATTATAATGATCAGGAAAGAAACTATCAAAATATAGAGCAAGGGTGAGGGACCCTTGGCTCTCCAGATATTTTAGACTTCCGCCCTCATAAGCCTCAGCAAGCATGGTCAATTCTAAGGATTAAGGGAGTTGTAGCCCCAGGCATCTGGACCACTCAGAGTTCCCCAGCTCTGATATGGATGCCATCTTGTAAACTGAAGAGACTATAAGGGATAGCAGTGGAAGTGAAAACAAATGTGATCCTTGCAATGCCAGAATTGCACATGTCACCCCTTTTGAGATTACTAAGTGCCACATAACCAGTGGCACCACCAGTGAGGTGCCCAAATTCTGTGTCACACATTATAGCTGAAGCAACAGTTGCCTGTGATTTTGTAGTCTTCCTTAGGCATGGGATTTTTGGACTACAAATCCTATACCATTCCATTCTGGGAGTTTCACCTGGTAGACCCATTCCTACAGACACCTAAGTGTGTTTCACCTGGAGAAAACCCTTAGCTTCCTATGCAGAAAGGAAGCTGCCCCACTGCTAACTGGGAGCTACTTTTCTGAATAAGAAACTGGTGTATTTGGCTGGTGAGTAGATCACTAACAGGGTAATAGCTTTGCAAGGAAAGTGCAGAATACTCTTTATACGTAAACCCGATTCAGTTACAAATGCCTGTGCTGTGAGCACACAGAGGGGGATGCTTAGCCTTGCCTCCCTCTGTTGTTGCATTCTTCATAGTTTTATCATCAGGTCAGGTTTCTGCTCATGTGTCACCAGTACATATATGTACTAGTATGTTCTTGCTCACATGTGGAGCCTACAAATGAGCAGGACCCATCTATTCCAGAGACAGGTGCTGAAACCATGAAGAATGCAATGATGGGGACGGGGGAGGGGCTAGGCACCTCCTTGCAAGCTTGTTTGCTCCACTGGCTTTATAATGCCTGTACTGGGGTGTAGTTGCTAAGGTTTCTTCTCCCTGAGTGGACTTTGGTGGGAGTGAATAATTGATTCCACTTTCTATGTCTACTTATCTATCACTCCCTCAGAATTTGGACACTTAGTACAAGGCATGCTCTCCTCTCTTTGTTTTTTTAATAAACCATGAGTCGTCTTATATGTGATGTTCAATCTATAGCCACTAGGAACCATCAACATGACTTTTTAGAGCAGTGGTTCTCACACTTTGGTCCCCAGATGTTCTTGGACTGCAACTCCCAGACGTCCTGGCCCGCACAGCAAGTGCTGAAGGCTTCTGGGAGTTGCAGTCCAAGAACATCTGGGGACCCCAGTTTGAGAACCGCTGTTTTAGAGCATGGGTATGCAACTGTGCTCTTCTAGATGTTTCAGGACTGTACCTAACCATTCCCTAATGCCTCTGGTGGCTGGAGATGATGGGAATTAGTCCGGCAAAATCTGAAGAGCCACCATTGACTCCACCAGATTTAGAGAAATGGTTTCTAGATCTTCCATTTGACAATGGGATTGTCTTTAAACTTTCCTTTTAAAACAAATTATATTGACACACCATGTGGTGAGATGGATCATGGAGATGTTTTCCTCAATTAATAACACTCAACAGTTAAACTTTTTGTTGCCACTTTAAATTGATGTCTGGATCTCCGAACTATTGAACCTCTGCTTATAAATGCAACAGTTGTTCATAATTTGGCAGTAAATGACCTTTAAATGTAGACATTTTGTGAACATATCCTTGGGGAACAATTTAACTTCAAAGTGACACCCATGAGCACTTGTTATCATTTCAATATGCTTCCTTTGTCAATAACAGAATGGCAAGGACTAGTGAGATTTCTAATGTTGATTCAGATACTTAGAATCCAGCTGAATAAATTAGTGTGCTCTTGATTTGTATTGACCAAAAAGTTGCATTGGTATGTTACAGGTCAAGGTGACACACTTTTAAATAGACTGAGGTACAAAGGGCATACATGACTGACATGCTTACAGTGTTCTTAATTAACTTTTTAAAATGTGCTCAATTGTTTTTTTAATAGTAGAATTACCACCGTACAGTATGACTTTAAATCATTTTAGTCAATTGTGAAGGAGACCAAAGTCTCAAGGGGTGTGAAAGTGTATCGCTTTATTTAAATCTAAAAATGCCCAACATGTGTCAGCCTGGATTTATGGCCTTCTTCAGGGGCTGTACAAAGAAAACAAAGTAAAACAAAAATTGGACAGCACATTACCATTGCAGTGTGAACATGTAAAAACGTAATAATGATAAAGTGTTGTCCTCTTTTTGGGGCATTTTTAGATGGAATAAAGTGATATGTTTTCATACATCCTGAGACTTTGGCCTCTCCATCACCATCAGATTTGATTTATGCTTCCTTTTGTTTTTCATTAAATAATTTTAAGCTGCTTTACAGATGGGGTAATTAAAAATGGGCAACATCCTGTCGCATAAAGTTATGCCAAGGTAAATTAGATTAGAAATGGAAATAATTGATTCAAATAAATTGAATTGAAAACTTCCTCTCTCCTCTTCAGAGGTTCCAAAGTTCCCTAAGGGCTCCCTTTTGCCTTGGGGAAGACTTTGGGAGCCTCAGGACAACGGGAGCCTTTAATAGGAAAAAAAAAAAAATTGTTACCAGATTGCCACCGCCATGAGAGGGACCTCCGGTGCTGATTTTTGACTATTAAAGGCTCCCCCCTCACATCCTGAAGCTCCCAAAGGCTTCCCCAGAGCAAAAGAGAAACTTAGGGAGACTTGTAATCTTAACCGGGGTATAGGAAGCTTTCCATTCTTCATTTAATTTAATTTTTCTTGTGCTGGATCTGGTTTATGCCAGCATAACTTTTCACAACAGGATTTTGCCCAATGTTTTCTTTCTATTAGTAAATATGGTTCCAGAGAATGTAAAGGGACAGCCCATTCTCATGGGAGAGGGGAAACTTCCTGTATGTCAATATGCCGATTCAATTCCACCACACAGTAGTTGTATGTTCAGTAAAGCTATTGAGTCTTCTTCAATTTGATATGAAATTTTTTAAAAATACAGATACAAAGCTCTTGAACCATAACTTCCCTATGCTTGACTTTCTGGTACAATAAATTATGATGATGATGATGGGTATTTGGATAGATAACAATATAGAAACATGAATAGACACGTGTTGCTCCAGTTCTAAGGCCTCAATACTCAGTTTTCCATCTGTTTTGTCCTTTTATCAGTGTGTAAGAACTATTCCATAAAAATTCCTGTTGTGATACTAGTAGAAAAAAATAAGTTAGAATCTATAATATATAGAATATAAAACATAAGGTAGTTCTTTGCAAATTCAAATATCTTAAGATATTTGCATACTTTTCATATACTTAACAAGTAACTCACTTAAGTGAAAATCTGTTCTTGAAATCTTGGACGATTAAAGTCCATGGATTAGATTCAGACTTGGTCATATACAGAGTAGATTCATTTGAAATAAATGATTAAGTTAAATCTCATTGATTTTAATAGGCCTGTTCCAAATATGAGTCAAGTCAAGGCTCAAACCAATTTTGATTCTTCTTATTTTATCTATTTACTTACTGGATTTATATTAAATCTCTCCCCATCTCTCCCCCACCCCAATTAGAATCAAAACAGCGTTCAGGATTACTGAAAAAGTACAATTCAAATGTAAAGCAAGATCAACAGTTTTTAAAAATTAAATTCAAGGCACAATTTGAAACAATCAACAGAGAAATAACAAAAAGCATTAAACTATTAATAGTATTAATCAGGTGCATTGTTCAGATGTACACATGAGACAAGATACGGACAGATACCCTCCTTCTGAGCAAATGGTCAGATGCCTGACTAAGAAAGCATGTACTTGCCACCTAGGACGATAGGATGGAGGCCACCCTGGCCTCCTTGAGATAGGTAAACCAAGAGAAGCCGGTTTCACATCCATACCCGATGGGTCTGTGAGAAGGCAGAACCAAGAGAATGGTCTCCCCTTTCAATACCCAACCAGGTTGTATAGAACAGTGCAATCATTTAGATGCTGCGGACTCATGTCACATGGGGCTTTATTTAGGTTATAACTAGCACTTTAAATTGTGCTTTGAAACAGATCAGTAGCTACTGAAGCTGTCATAACAAGGTAGTACATAATCATTCATTCTTCACTTTTAGACATGTTTGCTGTCCTTTAGAGAGAAGTCTGTCTCTTACTATGCATTCGTGTAACTTCCTCGCCAGTATTGCCTCTATTAAAGCGTTTGGCTTGTCACAATTGTTTGATGGAGATAAAATTCTTTTCGGTTTAGACTGAAACTAAATTGATTATATGAGACTGTCAGACCGAAAAAGGTCTGAAGAGACTAGGAAAGTGCAAGTATGTATGTGGTTATATATTCAAATTTTTGTATTCTGCATCACAGCAACATGTTCAAGGCAGGGGACAAGCAAAGATGGTAGATTCAGTGTTTGATATTAAATTATGAAAATTTAAATCACCAAACAGCAGCAGAATTAAGAAGCAACAATAACATCAATCTTCCATTAAAAGCTGGGGGAGATGAAACTGTTGTTGTTACCTGTTGCTGGAAAACTATTTTCAGTACCATCTAAGTATTTTTGAGGAGAGCCATGCAATGACAGCCAGAAATGAACTTGCTGTGTGTCCCCCTCCAGAGTGGATCTGATTTAAATCGCCTGTGATTTAAATCACAATATAAATTAAAAAATAGATTTTTGACACTTTAAATTTTTAAAATTGATATTTAAAATTTAAATTGTGATTTAAATCAATTTTTCTTTTAAAAAAGCATTGATTTTTATCCACCCTGCCCCCTCCCTTTTAGAACACTGCCCCACCCCCCGCCACCAGCAGTTAACTTTTGCATGTTCTAGGTCTGTAAAGCCCTCGACTTTACTCAGAATTTTCCCAACTAACTCTGCTGTTTGAATTGTATTGTGAAGCTTTGCTTTTAAATCTTTTAGCTTATTGTTATTTCATAGAATCATAGAATAATGAAGTTTGAAGGGGCCTATAAGGCCATTGAGTCCAGCCCCCTGCTCAAAGCAGGAATACCGCATATACTCGAGTATAAGACGAGTTTTTCAGCACAACTTTTTTGCTGAAAAAGCACCCCCGGCTTATACTCGAGTCAGTGTCAAAATTACATGTTCTCCCCTGCAGTGCAGGTGTTCTCCGGACTCCCCTGCTCATCTACGGGCGCCTGCAGCCTCTGTGGGTGGTCCGATGACCCGGGTTAAGTACACTGCATTTTTCAGACTCCGCAGGCAGACACCGTGCTGGGAGGATAATAGCAGTCTATGTCCAAATGACAATGAGACATCCCCCCTTTGGAGTGCAAGCTCCACCCTCCAATCTTCCCCTCAGTTCCTTTTTTTCCGCCGCGTTGGAAAGACGTATAGGAACACACGGAGCTAACAGCGAGTATTCTCTTCTATTATCCTCTATTTTACGCTCAATATGTCCTGCGCAGGCGCAGAAAACCCCAACAACCATACCGATACCAAAAAACATCATACTGAAGGCAAGCATACTATCAACATCATCCGTATCAGTACCTCGGCTTATACTCGAGTCAATACGTTTTCCCAGTTTTTTGTGGTAAAATTGGGTGCCTCGGCTTATATTCGGGTTGGCTTATACTCGAGTATGTATGGTACAAACCAAAGGATATCTGCCAGGTGGTTGTCTAAATTTCTCTTGAATGCCTCCAGTGCTGGAGTACTCACCACCTCTCGAGATAATTGATTTTGTTGCCATACTGCTCTACCAGTTAGGAAGTTTTTCCTGATATTCAATGTTTGTCTTTGTGCCTGTTTTCTCTTTAAATTATTAGCCAAGTTCTTTGTTTGTACATTTTGTGTGCTGTACTTCAATATCATTTTGGAAGTGGTTGGCAATATATGAAATGATGAAATAAATAAGAAGTAAATAAGTGGACACACCACTTCTGACAACGGTGACATCTGGAACAAGGCCTTGCATGACATAATCTAGGGTAGTAGTTTCCCACCTGTGAGTCCTGCTATGTTACTGGACTATATGTTTCAGAATCCTTCATCATTGATCTTGCCAGCAGGGGCTTTTCAGAGTTAAAGTCAAGCAAGATCTAGGGAGCCAAGATTGAGAACCATTGATTTAGAGTTCTTTTGCCGAAGATCCTTCACTGGAATTGGTGCATTTTAAATTATTTTGCAGCAGATTTCTTAGCTACCTTTAAGGACTTAAAGCTCTCACGAGACAAATCTATCAAAGCAGAATAAAAATAAGCTTCATATGTATTTGTGGGGTGCCTATAGAGTGTTTTGACCAGGCTGGTGTATTCCACATCAGATTAAATTATTTGATATGATGTAAAGGTTTGTATTTTGTGCTGTGATGTTTTCCTGTGTCTGTTTTGTCTTTCCTCTGATCACCTTTGGAAGAAGAGAACTATGGTAGTAAGGACTAGACCAAGGTACCCTCTGATTTTCAGCCCCACTGGGTGGGGCTCCAGCTCACTTTCGAGCGACTTCACCCCTGCACACACGCTTACCTTCACCCCCCTCGTGCGCAGGGTTCCGTCATGACCGGAACCCAACGTGATCACTGCGCGGAGGAGGAACAGAGCTGCGCAGAGGGAGGCGGAGTCGTGCACATGTACGCCCTACTTAGAGGGAACCTTGGACTAGACTCCCAGTAAAAAGCTGCCACAAAGTGAGCTCATGCCTACAGGTGTTGCAAATTGTCGACTTTAGATTGATTTATTTTGTGGACTTTACATTTCTGCCATCATATACTTAAACTTTGGACCATGATCTGCTCATTAGCAACATTATTTTGTTAGTATACTGTGGATTGGGTGGCTTGGACAAAATCCAAGATAAGGTTGGAATTCAACACTCAATGTACCTGTGTACAGATATTTCAAATAATGCTGGGTGTGCCTGAAACAGATTATTTCTTGAAACACACTGCTGCTGTGTTCTTTCACAATTAGAACACAGTAAAAGATTTTGTTAACATCTTGTTGTGCAGTACTTCAATGCTGCAATGTAAAACAAATTGCTGCTATTTACTTCCTGTAGGACCTAGTCGGTTTAGAAGTAATAAAATGTAGTTTTTTAAAAAATACAACTCTGAATGTCAACATTTCCTTTCCACCCAGCCCATTAACATATGAAAATTCCAGTATCAAAAAGTAAAAGTATCAAAAAGTAGACGAAATTAATTGTCCTCTTCCTCACTGTCTGACTCATTTGGTACTTAAACTACTATTTAAAAAGTGAGTTCAGTTTTTAAACCAATGCAAAAAAGTATTCATACACCATGGTATCTTCAGACTAGAGAATAATAAAATCCAAGATTTCCTCATCATTTTTTTTACATAAATACAAATTAAGAATCTTGATTATGTGGTGAAACAATCAATAGTATGTATTGATCAGGAAAATTGAGTTGTATTGATCAGGAAAATTGCTTTTATAAAAAGTAATCAGATTCATGTCAGCTGACTTGCCTTCTTGTATTGCCTGAACTTATGAACTGCGGCACTAAGATGACAGGTCATAGGATCAAGTAGAGCATACAATAGTGGGGAGTAAATTCCATTTATGACCAGCCCCTTATTGCTCCCTCTACATTATTTTGAATAAAATATAACTATCAAGGTATTTGTCCCTTAGGAAGTTTTCTCCTACTGAGTCACAAGGTTGGCTCCTCTTGGTTGCCATTATTTCTGCTGATGGATAGTGTCATGTTGGGGAACAAACGGTACTTCATTTGTTATGTTTCAAATGTTTGATGACCAGGGCTTGAAAAATTTTAGAATGTCTCACCAGTCAGTCAAAAATTTCACCAGTCAGCATGACCGGACTATAGCCTTGCAATTTATGTTAACAAATTTAAACTAGGCACTTGTTCACTTTTATTTCTACGTAACAATGCGTACAAACCCAAAATAAATTGTGTTACGTACACGAGAATCCCTGATTTATACCCTCAGACTTGAGTTGCTTTATTACCTGCGTGCCTGTGGGGTCATGAAGTTTGTAGTTTGAATGCCTTTCATTTGAATGTCTCCAGCAAAAATAAAACTGAAAGCAAAAGGGCCCGGCCTCTTAAGGAGCCACGGTTCCCTCCCACCCCAGGATGTGTCCTCGTTTGGTTGAAATTGGGAGCAGGGAATCTCCATATTCTCCAGCATGGGACTACTCTACAGTCTCCTGCAGAACTATACAGTGGGGTCTCGACCTACGGAATTAATCCGTATTGGAACGGGGTCCGTAGGTCGAAAAGTCCGCAGGTCGAAAATGCATTTCCCATAGGAATGCATTGAAAACCATTTAATCCGTAACTGGCCAAGAAAACGCCCCCCCACACACACACAAAAAATTTTTTTTAAAGAGAACTTACCTTTCCGAAGCCTTCCAGGGGTCCCCCGCCGACGCCATCGCCACTACCGGAGGACTCTTGAGGGCTTTGGCGCCGCTGCCGGAGGCCTCCCCCCCCGCCGACGCAGGCTTTCCCAGGGTGGACTGGGCCTACCAGGGGAGGGCTTCCCCCGGTAGGCCCGGTCTACTGCCCGGGAAAGCCTGGTAGACCGGGCCTACCAGGGGAGGGCTTCCCCCGGTAGGCCCGGTCTACTCCCCAGGCTTTCCCAGGGAGTAGACCGGGCCTACTGGGGGATGCCCTCCCCTGGTAGGCCCGGTCCACCCTGGGAAAGCCTGCGTCGGCGGGGGGGGGGGGGGGAAGCCCCGGAGGCCTTCCCCGCCGCCATGGGAGGCCTCTCGGAGGTTCCCCGCCGCCGCCGATAGTGCCTCCGAAGCACGATCGGCGGTGGGGGTGGACCTCCGAGAGGCCTCAGATGGCGGCGGGGAAGGCCTCCAGAGGTCCCCCGTCGCCGCTGCTGGGAGCCGAGCCGCGCCGGGCGATCCCGGCCATGCTCGGACTCCTGGACTTCCCCCGCCGCCGCTGCTGGGAGCCGGGCGGCGGCGGGGGAAGTCCAGGAGTCCGAGCATGGCCGGGATCACCCGGCGCGGCGCGGCTCCCGGGTGGCGGCGGCGGGGGACCTCCGAGAGGCCTCCTATGGCGGCGGAGAAGGCATCCGGAGGTCCCCCGCCGCCATAGGAGGCCTCTCGGAGGTCCGCCGCCGCCGGGAGCCGAGCCGCGCTGGGCGATCCTGGCCATGCTCGGACTCCTGGACTTCCGCCGCTGCCGCTGCTGGGAGCCGGGCGGCGGCGGGGGAAGTCCAGGAGTCCAAGCGTGGCCGGGATCGCCCGGCGCGGCTCAGCTCCCGGCGGCGGCGGGGTACCTCCGGATGCCTTCTCCGCCGCCATGGGAGGCCTCTCGGAGGTCCCCCCCGCCGCCGATCGTGCTTCGGAGGCACGATCGGTGGCGGGGGGGGACCTCCAAGATGCCTCCCATAGCGGCGGAGAAGCCCTGGCAAGCATCCGGAGGCAGATCCGCGGCCTACGGACTGGAAGGGGGAGGCGGGGAAAGCGCCAAATTTGAATTTGGCGCTTTCCCCGCCTCCCTCTTCTGGTCCGTAGGTGGATTCTCCGGCCGCAAGTTGAAGTGAAACTTTGCGGCCAGAGAAGTACGGACCTCGAAAAGTCTGTAAGTGGAGCCGTCTGTAAGTCGAGACTCCACTGTATCTCTGTGTGCCGCTCGAACTCTCTTCTTGCGAGAAGAGGGCAGTTTTCCTTTTGCAATGTGAGGGGGAGGGGAGGACTGCAGGATTAGAGAGAGAGAGACAGGCTCGTCGAGCAGCATTTTTCACTCGTCACAGACGAGTGGACGAGTGCATTTTTCAAGCCCTGTTGATGACATTTTGTTCTCCAACAAGTTACGTAGCTGTTCAAAAATACTCTAAGGTTGTGTGTCCCCCTCCCAGCCCATTTATCAAGCTTCAAAGCATTGTATTCTTGATCTTCCTCAGTGTTACGATCAAATGGTCTGTAGTGTATCGGGCACTTTAAAGGAGGTTTCTGACAACTGTAGGAGACAGGTGGACCTTGTAATGAGGTGATGCGTAGAGGGTTTGATTGGGGGGTGGAGTTATGGGTATTTATTGAATGTGTGTCTTGTGTATGTCATGTCGTCTTTGGAATAAAGGACCGTATGTGGAAGCAGTTGTCGTGTCTGGACCCACAACATAACATGGTCAAAGCTTCAGCTGCTAACAAAGAAGAACAGGACTAACATCAGTTTTCATATCCAACTTTTTGCTTTCTTTTGTGTTGGATTTTCTGCAGTATAAGAGGAAAAGAGTGTCCGAAACAGGAATTTTGTTGTGCAGAAGTCATTGGTATTTCAGATTTTATTTGCATATGTGTCTCTATGTGTCATCAGTATGACCTTCATTAGGTCTTCAGTTGCAATCAGCCTTAGTCTGTGTACTGTGTATTATGGCAAGTATTATGAGACAGAGTGAAGCCTACATCTAAGTAGACATGTATAAGTTTGTTCTGCTAAACATGTTATTGTATTAAAGTGAGCAACTCACATTTGTAAAACTGAAGTCTACTTTGCTGACTCTTTTGACAACAAGATACTTTATACATGTATAATTTTAATTCTAATTTTATATGTTACATGCTGGTAAGGCTGCACCTTGAGTATTGCGTACAGTTCTTGTCGCCGCACCTCAAAAAAGACATAGTGGAACTGGAAAAGGTGCAGAAGATGACTGGGCTGGGGCACCTCCCTTATGAGGAAAGGCTATAGCGTTTGGGTCTCTTTAGTCTAGAGAAAAGATGCTGGGGGGGGGGACATGTTTGAGACGTATGAAATTATGCAGGGGATGGATAAAGTGGATAGAGGGAAGCTCTTTTCCCTCTCACGCAATACCAGAACCAGGGGACATCCACTCCAGTTGAGTGTTGGGAGAGTGAGAACAGACAAAAGAAAACATTTCTTTACCCAGCGTGTTCTGTGGAACTCCTTGTCACAGGATGTGGTGATGGCATCTGGCCTAGATGCCTTTAAAAGGGGATTGGACAGATTCCTGGAGGAAAAGGCCATCGCAGGTTACAAGCCATGATGGGGATGTATAATCTCCAGGCTTCAAAGGAAGGTACCTCAAAATGCCAGATGCGGGGGAGTGGAATCAGGAGACAGGTATCTAGCTGTCTCATGTGCTCCCAGAGGCATCTGGTGGGGCCAATGTGAGATACAGGAAGCTGGACTAGATGGGCCTTTGGCCTGATCCAACAGGGCTCTTCTTATATCATGTTCCTATGTAAATATTTAAATTACTTGGATTTCTGGTGTGGAAACTATTTTTGTATGGAGTTTTTTCCTGCTGAAGTAGTGAACCAAAAGTCCTGTAAAATGAGATACGTAGTTCAAAATGTATAAAATAAACTTTTAAATGGTGCCTGTAGGCATGGACATACACATCACACCGATAATATGCACCTGGAGAGGGATCTAGAGTGGAACAAACTATAATTGCTCCACTCCAGCAGTGACATTTGTGCAAACATGCGGAGAAACAGGAGGGAACTTGCTTTGGTGGAAAGGGCGTCTGCCTTCGTCTGCCACAGCAGCTGCTTGCTTACTCTCATATATGTAAGCGGAACTGTGAACTAACTGGATCTGATCACAAGCATTTTCTTAGCTTGTCAATTGTCTCTAAGCAAAATAAACACTTTCCCCCCTTTGATATGCAGAATCCTTTGCATAAACTCATTTTGAAACTTTTCCCATTTGGGCATTTTGTGCCATAGGAGCTGCTGTTTGAGAAATACAAGTCCAAAGTTCTTCAGACTAGCAAGATAAATCATAGTAAGTTTTGTAGCAGCAGATGGTTCTGTGGCTGTGACTCTGTTGCACAGCTCTGCATGTAGAACAGGAATGACAGCAGGAGCAGACAGCTGTGGATTAAAGGCTTACTTTGATGGTTTTGGGGTTCTTGAAACTTGTAAACAGTGTGACAAAATCATGGGTGTCCCAAAAGGAAGCCTTTTATCAGCGGTATTTTGCTGCTGCTGCTGCTGCTGTTGCTGCTGGCATTCCCTTTGCACGTCGGGAGCTGTTCAACAGGATTTCAGCCATTACTAGCTGCCAGGAAACATGCTATGATAGCATGAGAAGATACTGTATCATATTCCAGATTGCCATTGAATGTTAGGTTGATTTAAACACTTTATTAGTAATTTGTACTTTCCAGTAATTTGGTGGCAACTGTAATGGCTGTGTATGGTGCAGAAGAATGCTGAATTCTCTTCTGACCCTAGGGAGCCCCACTGCATAGAAAAGAGGTAGCGGATCTCTTTATCTTCCAGAAGAGATACAAAAGAGAGAGAAAAAGCAGTCTGTCGTGTGGTGTTTGGTTTTTGAGGGAGGCTTTTTTTGTTTTTGTGTTTTGGCAGCAGCAAATTTTGGTAGTACAACAATTCTGTTGGCAGCTGTGCAAAGGGAGAGGAGCAGGGTCTGCAGAAACAGGCTGGAGGGGCGCCTGTAGTCCATGGGCTGTGTTTTGTCCACCCTTGATTTATACCAAGTCAATAGTAAGTTGATAAAGCAAAAGAGCCATTGAAGTAGACTTTTTATGTTTGTTTATGAAATATTTGTTGATGTTTCATATTTATCAAACCTGAGGTAAAATAACAGTCTGAATTTTATTTTGAAGTCTCTTCTGTTAGTAATTTCAGCACAGCATGCATGGACTGAGTGGAATTTTGCTATGATCTGTATTTGAATTCGTCTTCTGTAAACTTCATTCATTTAGGCATCCTTCAGTCTCGAAAGACTATGGTAACGTGCTCTGTATGGAGGACTTGGAACAGCGTCTAGTGTGGCTGAGAAGGCCAATTCGAGAGTGACAATCCCTTCCACACTGAAGACAAATACAATCTGTCCCCTGTCCAGCTCCCTGGTTTTGCTGCTTTCGGGACTGCCTCTTTGCCTCGGCCTGCTGGACAAGGGTCTCTTCGAATTGGGAGAGGCCGTGATGCAACGCCTGCCTCCAGGCTGAACGCTCAGATGTCAGGGTTTCCCATCTGTTGAGGTCCATTCCTAAGGCCTTCAGATCCCGCTTGCAGATGTCCTTGTATCGCAGCTGTGGTCTCCCTCTGGGGCGATTTCCCTCCACTAATTCTCCATACAGGAGATCTCCATACAGGAGATCTTTTGGAATCCGACCATTTTATTTTGAAGTCTCTTCTGTTAGTAATTTCAGCACAGCATGCATGGACTGAGTGGAATTTTGCTATGATCTGTATTTGAATTCGTCTTCTGTAAACTAGTGATTTGCATTTGTCTTCTTAATATTACTACTGCTGCTGCTGCTGCTGCTGCTACTATTAAGATGTCAGTTGCACTTTATGGTGACCGTTTCAGGGATTTTCTCGATACAGAGTACTCAAAAGTGGTTCATCATTCTCTTCTTCTGGGGGTGTTCTGGGGCTGTGCAGCTTGCCCAAGGTTACACAGGCTGGTTCTTCTCCCAGTGAGAAATAAAATTCTTGACCCCTCACTCTGCAGCTACCGTGTTTCCCCGAAAATAAGACAGGGTCTTATATTACTTTCTGCTCCAAAAAACGCATTAGGACTTATTTTCAGGGGGTGTTTTATTTTTTTCATGTACAGCCATCTACATTTATTCAAATACAGTTGTGTCATCTTCTTCTGGTTGCTGCACAATGGTGGAGGGCGGGGTTTCACTGAACTGGGGCTTATTTTTGGGGTAGGGCTTATATTACGAGCATCCTGAAAAATCATACTAGTGCTTATTTTCAGGTTAGGTCTTATTTTTGGGGAAACAGGGTAGGTGCTCAAACTCACTGAGCTATCCAGGCTTTTTTTTTTTCTTTCTTTCTCACTGAGCTATCCAGGCTTTTTTTTTTTTTTTTTTTTTTTTTTTTTTTTTGTAGTCTTTGTTACATGCTATCAAGTCACATCCAATTTATGGTGATCCTAACAGGACTTCAAGGTATGTGAAACATTTAATGAGGGATTTTACTATTGGCACTCCATCCCACGTGAGTTTTCTTCACCAAAGTGGGATCTGGATTCAGGTCTCCATAGTCCTAGTCCCACACTCTGTCCATTATTCCATACTGACTCTCAAACAAGTCTTTCTCTAGGGTACTTCGGGGGAAGCATAAGAGCTGAGAAAGCGATAACGGCAGTGATTCAAAATCACAGTTTTGAGTTCCCATTTATCATGTGATAAACCTCAAAGTCTCTTTGCTTTCTTTGCCTCCACAAGGACTCTGTTGTACATAGTGCCCATGCATGCACACATAGACAGAACCACTTTCTTTATCACTTATAGGAAATGTGAGTTTCACACTGCCCTGTGGACCCATCCCTTCTTGCTTAAAAGAAACTAGTAAAAAAGAAGCAGACTTACCTAATAGCTTCTGCTTTTAGACTGAATTGTCTAAACTCACTCATTTGGAGGGGGAAGAACTCTTCTAAAATAATCCATAGATAACTTTTATCTGTTGGGGCTGCGAACTCACTGCCCTGTTTCTAAACTCTCTCTCTCTCTCTTTGGCATTAACTAGATATCTACTTAACCCTTTTAAGTGAAAAGCTCATGAACCCACTTCTGTAGCTATTTCTAACCTCAACTCTTCCAACAAGCTCAACCAGGAAAGTTGCTTTTGCTTATAAAAGTAGAAAATAAATTTGATAAAAGCAGCTAGTCCCCTGGCCCTTGTTTTATTTATCATATCAGAAAAGAACAATGTTTTGCTGCACTGTGGTCAAAATAAGAGGCGACCTTGCTTGTTCACAAGTGTTCAAAGTCTAGAGATAAGAGGGGCAAAATAATAGAGTACAATGGGAAGAGTGTAGTGTAATTATTTGTGACTTGTCAAGGGAGGCCCTTTCAGGCCCCGAGTGATTCAAATCTGGGAACTCTGCACAATTCTCTAAGCTAAGCATGGTCAGCATCAGAGAAATCGCGCCCAGTTTCTCCGACAGCACTGAAATTGCATCAGTTTGTCATGCACTGAGCATGGCCAGCGCTACGCAGTATCATTTGCTTGCAAATACGCCTGGCCCCAAAGCCCTGATACGCATTCCTTGGTATCTGACTCTTGGCCTGTGATTTGTCATGTCCCTGGTGCTATCAGTTTAAGGTAATTTTAATAGATTCTGATGGTTTGCTGGTGGGAGTAAAGAATGCATGGTAGGCAATGTCGCTCCATGCCTCTCTCTGTAGCGTATTAACATGGTAGGTGATCCTGTGCTGGTGTTACCCAGATGTACTGTAAATATGCACATGCAAGCATGCACACTCAGAGATGGTAGAGGAAATTAGGAAGCTTTTCTCTGTGGTTTTGTTAAAAGGTGGCATTGACGCATGGGACAAATTTTCTGAAGAAATTTCAGGCCTTGCTCAATCATTATTTTTCTTTCAGAAGGTTTCTTTTCTCACGAACTGTTTTGTCATCTTCTGTTGCAGTGAAGTTATGAATCTGTGTATGCAAATTTCTCTGTGAGTAAGGGTGCTTATGCTCCCTCAAGAGAACTATTTCATACTTCAGATGAAGTTGAATAAGTTGAAGCTTCATTGATATCTCAGGCTGCAATCTTATTTAGCCTCAGTGCACTCACTGGGGTTAACATACAGGGAGACATGTATAGGATTGCATTGTGAGTGTAGCTAACTCAGAGATAACAACTCCAAAAAACCTGGACAGAATCACATACTATTTAACAATACCTGAGTTCTTAACAAAGCAACCAAGATGGCGTGTCATTGTAATTGTATGCATTTTTGGACTTGCACTGCATAAAACCATTTTTTGCAGCGTGCCAACCCGCTAAAACAGCATAAAATCAATAATTTAATAGTTTGGAAATAGGTCATTAGGAAAATGTTCACAAAAATCAGTATTTAGTTGTCTTAAAGAACTAATTCAGCTGCATTATGAAATAAGTGGCATATTTTACTCTGCTTTTGACACCACTAGATGAGATTATTTTACTGCTGACAACTCTGATCTTTACATCATTTTTTTAACTGACTCCCTTAATTGATTACTTCTGCAATATTAAAGCCTGCAGCTTAGCTCTCTGGATGTCTGCTGACACTAATCGATTACCATAAAGGTGTTAATATTAGTGATTCCATCCAAGAAACATTCAAAATTCTGTAACTAAAAGCTGCCAGAGCGTAGATTCTTGTTAATTTTAGCTAGTTGATTAATAATGACTTTTCTAGAGAGAGATGAATGAGTTCCTGGGAAAAGACCTTCTTTTTGTTTTGTGTTAGTGTGGAATACAAACACATTAATATTTAAATTTTAAATGTTTTTAAAAGTCTCTGTTAATACTCATCCATGTATCTGAGTGGAATTCTTGGAGGTAGTGTTTAGACACAGACCATTTCTTTTGACTTTTCCTTGGGGAACGCCTGACAACAGAGTAACTTGGGGCAACCCTGCAGCTAATCTGAGTTCTTGTCAGTTTGTTTTCTCTGCGTGCACACACACAAACACACAGGTCCAGTGTATTTTTTTAGAAGAGTTGGAGTTTTCAAGAATTACTTAAAGGACTTTCAGAATCTGCATGGGAATCTTTGAAAATATATTTGAATCATCAACAAATTTAAGGGGGGCAATTCAGTTCCCACTGCATCCTTTTCCTGCACCCCTAAACATGATTCTCTCTGCAAAAGAGTTCCTCAGATAATGAAGGGGCTTGAATGAGTGGTAGAACACACGTCAGGGCTCTCAAACCCAATCCTTGACCCGTTAAGGTACTGTACATCGGCTACCTCAGTCTCTGGAGAGCTACTGCCAATGGGTGAAGACAAAGGGGAGAAAATCATGTGGATCATGGGCTGCCTGCAACCTCCAAGGCTTTTTTGTAGTTCCCAGAGTTCCCCCACCCAGCAAAAAATTCCATGGAGCTTAATTAGTTTCCTTGCCTTTTCAAAAGAATAATTTGTTTGTTTGCTTTTTTCAAAAGAATAATCGTGCTTCCGGGGGCATGCAGTCCTCTACTGAAAATAAATAAGCTGTATTTCCACATCTGGTTTTAGCTAAGTAAATATATTTTGTAATGAAATGTTATTCTTTAAAACCTGAAGTGAACTTCTGATCACTTACAGTTTAATCTGGAAAGGCTGATGCACCTTCCAGCAGATCCTGGGCAAGGAAAATTGCTTCCAGGCTCCTTGAGTTGGCCCACATGGTGCAGGCACTACGGAGCTAGATGGGCCAGTGGTCTGACTGGTCTGACTCAGTAGAAAGGAGTCTCCTTGGTTCCATTGTGTGAACATCCCTTTGCTGAGAGTACAGCAAAGATATATGTAGGGCTTGATGAGGCTAAATGGAGATATTTTGGAACCTCTTTCTTATACTTCTTGAACATCCACATCTGTTTTCATCTGGTTCTGTAAATAACATCTTGCAACATTTTTCTCTAGCAAATTCAGAATTTCAATGATGTGTTTATTCTTCAGAGAAGACAATGGGTTGTATTTAGACTTTACATGAATGCAGTTCTTTTTATGGGACACTTTGCTGTTGAAAAGTAGGAGTGGCAAAGCATTCTCTCTCTCTCTCTCTCTCTCTCTCTCCTTTTTTCTTTTCTTTTTTGCTGATACTTCCTGCTTCTTATAGCCCCTGAAAAACCCCTCTTGAGGATTGGAGAGGTGGCCCTTTGTAGGTGGCGGTTTTGTGAACAGTGGGTTAACTTTTTCTCCATCTCTGTTCTCCAGTAAATCTATTAACCTTTGATTAATAGAAAGAACCCAATTTACAGAAGAGCATATCTTGTTTCAGTGCAGTTATAGCAAAAGCATATAGTTATAGGTGCATTAGTCAGAAGGCCGAACATCTAAACAAAAAGAGATTGTTGTTGTAGGTTTTTTGGGCTGTTTGGCTGTGTTCCGAAGGTTTTTCTTCCTAACGTTTCACCAGTCTCTGTGGCTGGCATCTTCAGAGGACAGGAGTTAGAACTCTGTCTGTGTTCTGGTGTAGGATAGTGAATTTTTTGTAGCTGTGGGATCAGCTTTTTGTCCTTTTCAGGAGATTGGGTGATGGAAGAAAAACCTTCGGAAGGAAGAAAAACCTTCGGAACACAGCCAAACAGCCCGAAAAACCTACAACAACCATCGGATCCCGGCCATGAAAGCCTTCGAGAATACAAAAAGAGATTGTCCTTTTTTTTTACCCCTGAAAAATTGAGTATTGAGCAGATTTCAGTTTCCTCAGAGTTTTTGTTCAAATTTGTTTTTGTTAAGCAAAATGTTGCATGTTAATCATAAGCCTGTGTCGGCAGTATGTACATACATAGAATCATAGAATAATGGAGTTGGAAGGGGCCTATAAGGTCACTGAGTCCAACCCTTTCTCAGTGCAGGAATCCAAAACAAAGTACAGTGGTGCCTCGCTAGACGATTGCCTCGCAGGACGAGGAATTCGCTAGACGATGGCTTTTTGCGATCGCTAATGCGCTTCGCAAAATGATGTTTCCCTATGGGCGATTTTCGCTAGACGACGAGTTTTCCCCATTGGAATGCATTGACTAGCAGTCAATAGCTGTCAGTGCATTCCAACGGGGACCCGCGCTCGCTAGACGATGTTTCCCTATGGACGATCTTCGCAAGACGACGACTTTTCCGTTGGAACTCATTGAAGAGATTTCAATGCATTCCAATGGGGAAACGTGCTTCGCTAGACGATGTTTTCGCAAGACAGCGATTTTCGCGGAACGGATTAACATCGTCTAGCGAGGCACCACTGTATATGTGACAGAGGGTTATCTAATTTTCTCATGAATGCCTCCAGCATTGGAGTGTTCACCACCTCCTGAGGTAATTAGTTCCTTTGTTGTACTGCTCTAACAGTTAAGAGATTTTTCCTGAAATTCAGCCCAAATCTGACTTCCTGTAACTTGAGCCCATTATTACACGTCCTGCACTCTGGGATGGTCGAGAATAGATCCTGCCCCTCCTCTGTTTAACATCCTTTCAAGTATTTGAAAAGTGTTCTTTTCTCAAGTCTAAACATCCCCAGTTCTTTCAGTCTTTTCTCATTGGGCTTGTTTTCCAGTCCTTGTTGCCCTCCTCTGAACTTGTTCAAGTTCGTTGGCATCCTTAAAGTGCGGTATCCAGAACTGGACACAGTATTCAAAATGAGGCCTAATCAATGCTGAATAGAATGAAATATAGAATGGCGGGGGGGGGGGAGTGTAGGACTCTTTAGATTATAGCTGGCTGGACAGCTTAGTGAGTTGGAGCACCTGGCTACGGGACCAAGAGTCAGGGGTTTGATTCCCCACTGTGACTTAGAAAAAGAGCCAACCTGTGTGCTCTTGACCAAGCTGCAAGGTCCCAGAATGCCTGGTAAACCTCATGAATACTCTGTAACAAGGAAAGCTGGGATGGGGGTCGCCATAAATTGGAATCTACTTGACATGATGATGATGATTAATTAGCTTACATGGTGTCAACCATGCAAATATCTCCTTTTGCACACTGGGCTTAAAGTAGCGGCTGTTCCTAAGCTCTTGTTTAGATTAGACAGATAAAAAACCAACCACTTAAGGTGAGCAGTTGCTTATTCAGTGTCTTCAAGAGATAATGTCATCCAAGGATTTATCCTATTCCACTGAGCTGTCGGCTAGAATGAATGTAATTTATAAACTGAATGGCAAAAGGAGCACAATGCCTTTGTGAATTCATAACTACTCTTGATGAAGTATTGAACAAATAGAACTCTTGTTCAAGAGGAAGGAAGGAGGTAGAAAAAGAAGACAGAGGAAAGAGATGCTGCTAATTATTTGTGAAGGTGTGTGTGTTGGGGGCAATACAAGGGGTCCTGGCAGGCTTTGTCTGTCTCTCCCTTAGCTCTATGTGATCTCCCTGTGTATTAATTTGTTCACAAGCTATATTATTAAAATATGATGGATCTCCTTAATGTTTGTGTGTCTTCTTACAGATAAGGTAAAGGTAAAGGTTCCCCTTGACATTTAGTCCAGTCGTGTCCGACTCTAGGGGGCGGTGCTCATCCCCGTTTCCAAGCCGTAGAGCCAGCGTTTGTCCATAGACAGTTTTCGTGGTCACGTGGCCAGCACAACTAGACACGAAACGCCGTTACCTTCCCACCATGGTGGTACCTATTTATCTACTCGCATTTGCATGCTTTTGAACTGCTAGGTTAGCAGGAGCTTCCCTACAGATACCTAAATGCTGAATTTACAGTAACATTTTAAAAATTGCAATTAATAAACATCTATAGTTTACGTAATAGTTAACTCAAGATTTGCCTTCAGCACTGGTATAAATCATACAACAATTTAATTTTTTTTTTAAAAAAAGAAAAGAACTGGGTAATTACTGAGAACATGTAAAGAAAGATATAGATGCAAAGATTGGCAGTATCCAGAGGCCAGTTTTAAATGAAAAGTCACATTCCTCTCTCTAAATTAAAGGAACATGCTTAGAAATTAGCCATACCCTTCAGCTTTGCACTACAACAGTTGCATTGTCAGAGCAGGTTGTTAATTGCTTTTATTAAGATACCCAGCTTATGTAACAGTAGGGGTCACTGTATGCACTGAATTTGACATTACATTTTAAATTTAATTTAAAAGGCTTGCCCACACAAACAAAGTAAGAGAAAAGGCATTTAAACCATTAATTCCCCCCCCCCCCCAATTCCCTCTTTGTGTGTGTGTGTGTGTATGGGAGATACACGGATCATTATGAGGATACAGAATTGAGAATACAGTGTACCGGGTTAATATAAATAAGAGGAAATTCTACAGTATTTTGAGAATAAACTAGTTTAAGTAGACACTGAGCAGTTGGTGCCTGGTGCAATGCTGAAGTTGTTTTAAGCTGTATATTCTGTTTTGTTTTGTCCTTGGTAACACTCATTCTGCGTGTGATAATTGTTCCCTTCATGCTTTGCTTCCTAATTTTGATTTCCTTCAAATGGCAAGTGATAAATTTTTGACAGGAACGCGGTTATGACTCTGGCATGTCTAACCAGATGTTCTCATTTTACAAATGATTTTGACAATCGTTAACAAGTATCCTACAGTAGCCTACTAGCATCTCCTGACATTATGCGTGGTGTCTGCATCTATTGTGGATTCTCTGTAGTTTAGCTGAATCATAGTTTTTCTCCTTTTTTTCCTTGGGGTTTTCTGGTTTCTTTTGCTATTGTCTGTTGAAAAATTTAAATCTTCCCTTTTCCTGACGCTGCTGCATTAATCTCCTTGACAGCACACTTCAAAATGGGGTTGAAAAAAAAAGCTGAAATCCTTACATCACAATGCCTTTAAGGAAAGCTTCTGTGAACACTGCAGTAACGTGCAGCACTATTAGTGCGTATACTATACGGTATATGATGTCCATTTTTTGATAAATCAAAACTTTTTCACTATCACTAAAATGAATTGCTACTACTATTATTATAAGCATCTTGTTTCTCAGCATTGCAGGTGCAGAGGGCAGAGCCAAGGGTCAAGCCCCCAAATTAGGAATCATATCCTAAAAATGTACAGATGAGGTGACATGTTTGCAAAAGCACTAGTTTTTTAATATCAGGAAGTGAATTCACAGCTATTGGTTTTGAATTGGTAGCCAACGATTTTGGAACAATTCCAATTGTTGAAGAAGATCACCTGATCGTGCTTTCTTAGGTTTTTTTTTTAATGACCTGCCTTAATGTTTGGTGCTTTGCAATTTTTGAACTTTCTCTACTTTGGAGGTTGCTTGTTGATGGAGCTGCAACTTCTATAAGGTGTGCTTTTCTTTGTGGCTCATCCAGAAGTATAATATCCAGTTTATTAAAATGAACTGTTTAATCCATGATAACTTGGTTGTCCCAGTATAGTACTGGAGTTTTGTTTTCTAAAATTAGAGGTGGCAGGAATTTACAATGTGGAGAAAAAGATGTGAGTAATCCGTAAGACTTGGCTAACTGCTGAAAAATGCTCTTTGTAACTTGGCTATGCCTGTAATACACTGATGCTAGCTAAAGGCATCCAGCTATGCTAGAACGAAGTCTTTTTTTAGATTTATGACAGGCTCTACATACATCGCTTACACTTTGCTTCATTATCATCCTCATTAGCTGGAACATGCAGTTTGCATAGCACTGTCTTGTCAAATATCAACTGAGGAGTCAACTGATAAAATTTCAATGGGAGATTCAACATGACAGTGCAAGGACATCCTGGCTGGATTTGGCCAGAGACGGACTTAGTCCAGCATTCTGTTCCTCACAGAGACTCAGAGGTAGACAGCTGGAGAGATTCTGCTCTTTTTCCCCAGCACTTAGTATTCAGAGATGTAGTACCTCTGCACCTGAAGCCTGGAGATAGCTTTTATGAGTAGTGGCCATTTATAGCCTTTTCCGCCAAGCATGTACCTTACCAAATCCTTCCTTTCGATCCATCTGAGTTAACGGTTGTCACCACGTCTTGTGGAGGCAATTTCCATAAACAGTCTTTTTACAGTGTCAAGGAGTGCTGCCTTCTCTCTGCCCTTAATCTTTCAATGGTCGTTGGAAGACCTTGAGTTGATCATTCAGGTTTTGTGTTGTTTTGCTGTTTTTGTTCAGTGGTATTTCTAAAATGCTTGTGAATTTTTATAAGCACAGTCTTTCAGGACTGTTAATCTGTGAAACAGATGGAACATGATCAAAAATGAATATTCATCCTTTGGAATAAAACAAAATCATTGATTTTTATCCACCCTGTTCTAAACTGGAACAAAACAAGAACAGTCAACTTGCACAATATAAACCCCATCATGGAAAGATTTTATCATAGTTCTGTAGCAAGATGTTCTCACTGCTGAGTCTAAGGTCGAAACTACATACTCCATGAAACACACACCATGCATATAAGTATCCTTAAAAAAAAAACCACAACCAAAAGGAAGCATATGCAGTTTCATTCTAGATAAGGTCCACCAAGTGACAAAGGAGAAGTGATCTGCATGTCTCCATGCAGCAAAGTAGAAGAACTAAAAGACGCACAGCTCATCTTGAAATCTGGGGGTTTTTTTTCAAATCAAGTTCGTTTGAATCACAATTTAAATTTTAAAAAGTCAATGTTTTATTGAAATAGTCAAAAATCAGATTTTTTAAATTTTAATTGTGATTTAAATAATAATTTATTTAAATCAAATCCAACCTGGTTTAGAAGAATAAAAAACACACAATTTTTATAGCAGGATGTGTTGTATGTGTGTCCCTAACTAGGGTGGATTTGATTTTAGTCAAAGTGTTTTAATTCATGATTTAAATTCTAAAAGGATTTTTTGACAATTTAAATTTAAATTTGATTTGATTTTTTAGTCGCAATTTAAATTGATTTTTAACAAATCATTCAACCTATGTTGAATCTTCTGTACAAAATCAAGCTCTGATTTAAAAAAAGGTTCCACAACTTTCCAAACAGAAATTGCTGTTTGAAGTAATGGTTGGCTGTCTTTTCTTCCTAATGTTAGAACATACCTCAAATTTCTGAAAGGATTTTACATTTCTTAAAAAAAAATGTCTAAGGTTAAAAAAAAAGAATGGATATATACATGAATCTTCAGGCAACATGTTTGAACACCTAGAAGAGATAAAGTGCTCAAAGCAGAAGCACCTTAAATGCACAGTTCATGTGCCCATCATTTTTGTAAGGAAGCCAGAGAGAAGCCAAGCTTGCATTGCACCTGGAGAATTTTCTGTGAGCTCTGTTTTTGTAATGCATTTCTCTTAAGATGAGACACTCCATTTCTTGATCTTGTGCTCAACTGGAGAAAATGGATGATTTTGGCACACTCTTAGTTTACTGTTGGCCAAGAATGCAATAGTTACACCCAGACCAAACGCCTAAGTCTCAGTGGCAAATTGCCACAAGTAAACAAATCAGCATAGGCATTTTCTGTTGCATGATGGCAGTGCACATCAGAAAATGCTTACATAGACTTCTTAACTTGTAGGAATTTATGTGGATTCTATTACAGTGGTGCCTCGACTTACGACCATAATCCGTTCCAGAAGATGGACGTAACTCGAAATGGTCGTAAGTCAAAGCACCATTTCCCATAGGAATGCATTGAAATGCAATTAATCCGTTCCGGCCGAAGAAAAAAATAACAAAAAAAAAAAAATCACTGCAAGACTCATTGGAAACGTGATTAATCCCTTCCGGCCGAAGGGGGGGGGGAAGCAATCAAGCATGCAAGACCCATTGGAAATGCACAGAAAACAAACGGAGCAGATCAGAAATGCACAGAGAACAAAGGGCAGGTCGAAAATGCAAAGAAAACAAAGGAAAAAGCAAGGGAAGCATGCAAGACCCATCGGAAATGGGGGGGAAACCCCCAAAAAGCAACCAAACCCCCCAAGACCCATCGGAAATAGGGAAAAAAAACCCAAAAAGCAACCAAACCCCCCAAGACCCATCAGAAATGGGGGGGAGCCAAAAAACAAACAAACCCCCAAGACCCATCGGAAATGGGGGAAAATACCCCCAAAAAGCAACCAAACCCCCCAAGACCCATCGGAAATGGGGGGGAAACCAAAAAACAAACCAACCCCCCAAGACCCATCGGAAATAGGGAAAAAAACCCAAAAAGCAACCAAACCCCCCAAGACCCATCGGAAATTGGGGGGGAACCAAAAAACAAACAAACCCCCCAAGACCCATCACAGCACAGAAACATACCCCCCCCCCCAGCTCAAAACCACGCTGCAAAAACACCCAGAACAGTTTTTTAAAAGCAGAAAACAGCACCTTACCTTACCAGGCAGCCCGAAGCCTCCCTGCAAACACACACACACACACTCAGAAGCAGAAGGAGGCAGTCCCAAGCCTCCTCTGACGCACACTCTCTAACTGCTGGGGCGAAAGAGCTACAAAGAAGCAGCCTCGTCGCCACCTACAGTTAGCAATTTCAATTTCCTGCCTTTTTTCCCTGCCTTTTTCTGTTCATAAGTGGAAGCTCCGGTCGCAAGTAGAAGCAACATTTTGGGGCCTGGAGCTGGTCGTAACTCGAAATGGTCATAAGTCGGGACGTTCGTAAGTTGAGGCAGCACTGTACATTTGTGTAAAAACATAATAGGATTCTAGCCAATATAACCCATCTATGAATAGATGGGCTATACAGACCTCTATTCAGAGCACGTTACCATAGTCTTTCAAGACTGAAGGATGCCTACATTAGGTAAGGTAAAGGTTCCCCTTGACATTTTAGTCCAGTCGTGTCCGACTCTAGGGGGCGGTGCTCATCCCCGTTTCCAAGCCATAGAGCCAGCGTTTGTCCAAAGACAGTTTCCGTGGTCACGTGGCCAGCGCGACTAGACACGGAACACTGTTACCTTCCCACCGTGGTGGTACCTATTTATCTACTTGCATTTTTACATGCTTTCGAACTGCTAGGTTGGCAGGAGCTGGGACAAACGACGGGAGCTCACTCCGTCGCGTGGATTCGATCTTACAACTGCTGGTCTTCTGACCTTGCAGCACAGAGGCTTCTGTGGTTTAACCCGCAGCGCCACCATCTATTCAGTAATTAAGAGTGTACATTTTTTGCTCATAGGTACAGTAGCAAAAATGGAGCAGAATTACATTTTATTATTTAAAACTGAAAAATATACCATTTAGAAAGCATTGTTCACTCTCAAGCCATATTGTTTTGACTCCTCTGATTTTAAAAACAGAGTAGAATGCATTGCTCCAGTTACTGTAGTGTTTCTTTGGTTTTTGAAAATAAGTAACAAGAGTGCTACAGGCATGCTTAGAGCAGTAGCTCAGGTATTTACCCAGTTCACATATCCTTGTCAGAAAGAGTCAGTGTCTGCTCTTTTGAAGTCTTAGACAGGGGACGCAGGCATCCTGGAAGTCATACAGTGGTGACTGTAGAGTTATTTTCTACAAATAAAATGTATTTTTATATTGTTTATTGCTATTAGAAAGCTATGGAAGAATGATCCCAAATCTAAACGGGTCATTCTTTTAATTGATGTCTGTTTGGGAACATTTAAAAATGAATTGAAGAATTCTTCTGCTTGTGATCTTGAGCGGATTTTGCCCTTCAGACCCTGAAACCACCTTTGGAGCATCAGACACCTCTTCCAAAGAATGTGGGTTGAGGTACAGCCATGGAGGCCACCCCAGTGAGAAGTTTGCACCTTGTCAGAGGATCCAAACAACCCCTACATGACAGGAAAGGTCTTTTGCTCACTTGTATGAAACTAATTTCTGCCAGTGCCCTTCTCTAGCTGCAGCCCACAACATTATATTGTACGCTTTCCGAAGTTGCACCCCTACCTTCAGGAAGACCTTTTCAGAGGGCACGAGGGGCCACATGGAAAAGCCTCTTTGCATGAGTCCAACATTTTTCATGTTTCTTGGGATTCAAACCAATTTTGTCATTGTTTGCTAGGTGATTATATAGGGAACTATTAAGTATAAAAATATTGTCAGCCTTTCAGTTCAAACTTCTAAGAAAGAGCCTTGGTAGCTAACAAAGTATAGCTGTATTTATAGAAATAAGCTAAAGCTTACTTGTATGGTTAAATATTTTTGTTCACACCTGTGGCTCAAATTCTCTGATACAGTTAAGAGCTGCTAGGAGTGCATGCAATCTGTATTCTAAACATGATGATTAAAAAAACAGATTTTTTTATTTTAATTGGATATTTGTGATTTAATTTGGATTTTTTTATTTCAGTTGTATTTATTTTAATGAAATGCTTTTGGAGGAAAAATATATCCAAAGATAGCTTTCTGTTTAAGATACATTATAGTTCAAAGGTTATTCAGCATGAAACAGAGCTTAGTTATGTATGTAGCATGAGGCTGTGTATTCGTTCAATATTTACATTTTTAGTAAACTGATTCAGTTAATCCAAGTTATCCAAGCTGAGATAACATGCACTTTTTCACATTAAAAATGGTATAAAATAAACAAAGTTGAGGAAAAGACATTAATCCCATTGTTGTTCTGCAAATCTGTGTACAATCAACACATTACAGTAGAAATGGAGTATCCGTGGGGGATTGGAGTATACCCACGGATGCTGAACAATGCGGATGTAGCGAACACTATACAGTGGACCCTCGACTTACAGACGGCTCGACCTGCAGACTTTTCGAGTTACAGACTTCTCTGGCCGCAAAATTTAGGTTCGACTTGCAGCCAGAGAATCGACCTACAGACCGGAAAATCAAACAAAATGGACCAAAAACGGCCGGTTACGGATTAATCGGTTTTCAATGCATTGTAGGTCAATGGAGCCTCGACCTACAGACTTTTCGACCTGCAGCCACCGTTCCAATACGGATTAATTCCGTAAGTCGAGGGTCCACTGTACAAGAATATGTATGCTATACGCTATTGTTTTAGTTAAATAAAACAATTAAAGTAGTTCTCCAAATATGAGTGATGAACCTATTAAACTAAAATCACTTCTGATATAGCTGTTTTACTAATCTAACAGGTTATTATTCTAAACCTGAAATCTTTGTCTGGTTGCAGATATTAAAGACCAGCAAGAATGAGTCTTTACATTTAAAAATCATGATTTACTGACTAGTGATTTAAATCATGAATTAAATCATGAGTTGAATCAACTTGATTTAAATCAGATCCACTCTAGGAAGTAGTAGAAAATAACCAATGGGAACCCTGGTTAGTAGTTAAATTCTAAGTAATTATAGAAAGAAGCAAAGCCAAGCACTACATGTGGAACTGGTGTATTAAGTTTGTTAATTATATGTACTAACATTTTATTGTAAGACACCCATCTTCTTCCCTATGAATGCTGTTGTTGTCATTGCTGCTACTGTTATTTTTGTGCTCCACCTTTCTTTTAGTGAGCTCAAGGTAGTGAAGATTATAACTTTCCCCCCGACATTATTCTCTTCACATCCCTGTGAGGGAGGTCAGCTTGAGAATATCCTCCAAGATTTCTCGGTAACCTCCATGAATGGGGAGGAATTTGAAACCAAGTCTCCTAAGTCTTGTGCAATAAGCCCTTGTGTCTATCTTTTTCCCTTCATGTTTCCATGTAATGGTTTAATATAACACTCCAAGTCCTGCTGGTGAAAGATGGAACTGCTCACAGCAAGTGAATGCTTACCTTGTAGATTCTGCCTGTTTTGTCAGACGATTCAGTGTTTTAGCCGCAGTTCAAAAAAAGGACAGGGAAGTGAAGAAAGAGGAAAATAAACCAATCAAAACATAACTAATAGTTAAATGGGTTTCCATCAAATGTCATTTGAATCATGGGTACATGAATGGTGACTTGCCCCTTCCTGGAATCCTAACTATATTTATTTGCTTTAACACATAGAGAAACATACATCCTGTTAATCAGCAAGAGTCTGTTTGGAATCTAAGCTCATTGCTTTTGCAACATTCTGTAGGGGAGCTTTCCAAGGTCAGAAAGTCGCTCTGATTAAGTTGATTTAGCTATGCTGTTTCTGCAAATTTTACAAGATCTGTACGCTCTAAAAATATATATTATAATGATATCTTAAATCTGTTTTTAAATGTTTTAAATCAACTCTTGGAAGTTTTTAAAATAATCGTAACTTGTTCTGAATATTTCCACTGCGGTCTGTTGTAAATCACCTTGGGAGCCCTGGTGAGCAGAAAGGTGATGAACACATGCTTTAAATGAATACATAAATAATTTAAAAACATGTAAGTATTAAGAAACGAGTGTTGGTATAAAATCCATCCTTATTGTATGCATGTTATATGAAACCGGCCAATGGTGGAATAGCTGTGGGTTATATACAGTTGTATCTATTTTGTTGTGGGGAGTTAGAGTTTGATCTAGCATAGTTATCTCATGTTTGGTGTGTCGGCGGTTTGCAGCTCATGGTCTGAGGCGGGGAGCATCTTAATTCAATTCGGGAAGTCCCTCCCCTCCTTTCACCATAAGCCCTCCATGCCTTTTATGTAGGAAGATGAATGAATGGGTGAAACCGTGAAGTTGATTGTCAAAGTAATGCCATTTCTTAAGGGATAGTCTTTACACGAGCTGATGGTTGAGGGGTGGAGAATGCAGGTATCAGATGCAGGTGGAAACACATGTTCCAGACACCAGCTCTGTTCACTGGGAAACAAGAGAGAAGCAAGCCTAGAATACATTTCCTAGAACTCTGTCTGTTCTATCTACATACTGCAAGCCTGCCCAGTAACGGGAAAGCTGGACCTCTTCCCTAACTCTTATCAGGGCTTTTTTTACAAGACAGCATTTGTACAATTTAAATTTGAAGTAATGCAAACGTCTTTTATGACAGCCAATGTAAAAGTGGCTGATAACTATGTTAGCAGTAAAATAAACAGTGGAGATACCTCTAGAATCAGAAACAGAATCCGCAACCTTGATGAAGCATAGCAGTTTCTCCTCTTGCAGAAGATAATTGCTGCAGACTCTACTGCTATTCTCTGCAGAGTGTTCACCAATGTTTGCAAAATGAGGGGCATTATTCTAAATCAGGGGAACCCCTTTGCTGGTGAATTGGTGTTCTGCACTGATGGTTTCAAATGCAGGGACCAATGTCCTTCTGAGCTTCTGGTGAGTGGAAGGTCCTGCCAGTATTTCAACATGGGATTATTCCACTTGTGCAAGTATAGTCCTTGTGCAAGTGGAGTGTCGGCTTTCTTCATTCTGATCACCTCTTGTGGAAGGACAAATGCTTGTGCACGTGGTGCAATCCCATGCTTTTATGCTGACAGAACATTCCACTCAGTGCAAGTTCAACAGGATACTTTTCTCCCACTTTTTCCAGACTTCTACATGTCACTGAATGTGTTGTTAAAGATCAAAGGAAACACATGTGCTCATACACAAGGAAAATGGAGTTCTGTGGAGTCTCCCCCCCCCCCCCCCCGGGCGAACAAATTCTGGTGGATCACCTTGATGTTGGCATATTTCTTCCTTGTGTTATCTATCCTTCGTGCTGCATGTGCCCCACAAATCTGATTCAGGAGGTCCCTCTTTGCATCAGGGATCGCAAGCGGAAAAGAATTGGTTCCACTGGTGCCCTTCATTTCCACTAGTGAATTGGAGGAAGAGTTGGATTCAACCCATAATGGCCAAATGAAATTACTGCCAAAGGAAACAATTTTGAGAGGAGAAAAGGAAGCCGACTGTAGTTCAGTCTTTCCTTGAATGCATCCATATGTAATGGTCATAATGTAGAACTTTAAAAATTAGCAAAATTCCTAAAACTTTTCTTCAATGTTTATATTGTGTGTCTGAATTTGTATTGATTGCAACAAGCCTTCCATCATGAATAGCTATGTCCCTTATTTCACATGTCCTAAAAATGTCTGTATAGCTTTATGTTTTCAAGTGCCCATAATTTGTCCTGGCCTTATTCTTGAAAACTGATAAAATATTGTTATTGAAACCTCAGGAATGGGTGGGAGTGGAAATCAGCCCAAGGCAAAGACCTGGTATGGAACTACTCAGTAGATGACGTCTGGCAGGGTTCTAAGCCATTCAGACTAACAGGAAATAACAGCTCTTAATAATAGTTCTTGTATCCTGAGATATAAAGGATAGATAAGGATTGGCCAGTGTCAACATATGAATGGCAGCCATTTTAAGGCGTCTTTAAGCATGTGTTTACACAGCCTTGATTTACAATACACAGACCTGGAAGGAACTGCAGAAAAGAAAAATACAAAATATGTTTTAGTTCTTATGATTTGCTCAAGCATACAAAACGTTGAAAAGTTTAGACTACATTACACAGAGAAAAAGAGTGGAAATTTCCAGACACCTGTGAACACAACAGTAACTCCATACACATGTTTGGTTTTGAGGTAGTAAAAAAATGCACGTGTGAAAAACTTTTTTTTAACTTAAAAAAAACTGCCTGTGGAAGGGTGACAGGAAGGAAAGGTAAATTTTCAGCTGTAACTTCCAATGCAATAATGGATTCATTCATTCATTTGGATTTGTTGTTATGTGCCGTCAAGTCACTTCTAACCTATGGTGAACCTATGAATGAACAATCTCCAAAATGACCTGTCCTCAGCAAGCCTGCTCAGCTCTTGTAAACTCAAGCCTGTGTTTCCCTTTAGGGAATCAATCCGTCTCATATTTGTTATTCCTCTTTTCCTGCTGCCTTCAACCCTTCCTTCCCAGCAAATCTTGCCTTCTCATGATGTGCCCTAAGTATGACAGCCTCAGTTTCATCATTTTTGCCTCCAGATATAGTTTGGGCCTTATTTGCTCAAGGACCTACTTATTCATCTTTCTGAGTGTCCAGGGTATCCACAAAGCTCTCCTCCAGTACCATATTTCCAAAAAAGCACTTTTTTTCATGTCAGAGCTATCCAGCCAGCTCTGTTTATTTGGATACATGGAGAATATTTCATATAAATGCTTCTGAGAGAGAAATCATTCATTTCTGAGCAATATTTTGTTATCTGAACTAACAAAAGAGCCTCGGGTATGAATTGGTCCAAGTCTTGTGTTGTTGAGTATCTTGTTTTGATATTTTCACAACCTCGCATGCTGCCTTTAGCATGTTTTGGCTGGGATGGACCTTTCTGAGCTGTGGTGACTGTCAGTCTGTCCGGTACTAACCAATTGTTTCCTCCTGCCTGTGAATTCAAAGGGAGCCTTGGCTCTCAGCTCAGAGCTCTTTCCCTCTCTTTGTCTATTGGAAGCAGCTAAGGGAATCTGCTGAGGCCTGTTGCTAAAAGCAGCCGTATTTGTTTTGCTAGTATGCTGTTTGATTTGTTCAACTGTAAATAAGTGAATATTGCTTTTTATCTTTTCTCCTACCAATCTCTCAGAGTGAGTTATTGAGACTGTAGGTTCCAGTTAATTAAAAAAAGGGGGTGGTCTGCCCTGGGGAACTTGAAGCTATTCTGCTGTGTAAGTTGCTGAACTTCTGCTTTGCAGCTAGAGAAATTTAACCAAAATTCAAAACTCTGCAACATCCTGTTCTTGTCTTAAGCTCCCAACTGCTCTGCCTGCACATTGGCTAGAATCCTATTGGTGTAACTTGGCACAACTAATTGGAGCTACTTGACAAGGGGCTGGGGGTACATCTTAGCTGTATAGTTGAGTATGTGACCAGGCACATGACCCAGATGTGCCTCAACATCTTGTCAATTAGCTGAAGCAAGTGAAGCAAACCTTACACAAACACCAATAGGATGTTGACTATTATGTGTGGAATTGTGCCTCATACACTTATGTACATGCTGTCACTTTTGCCACGTGGCATCTGTGAAACAAATTATTGCTATAACTGGTGGGGCACATGTATATCTGGTAGGGCAAATTTGCCGCCCCCCCATGCTTTGGACTACAAGTCGCATAGTCCTTCACCAGTGGCTATACTGGATAGAGCTGATTGGGGTTGAAGGTCATAAGCATCTGCAGTGCTAGAAATGCTTCCCAAACCTGAGCAGCTTTTTCTTGTTATGATTTGATAACTGAATGAAATGCTGCTTTCTCCTACTTTTAGTCCAGCAGTTAAATTCATCAGTAATGTTGTCAAGGAAGCTGTTAACCATGTGCAGAAACCCCTCTGGAGCAAAAGAGGACATAAAGTGTCTAAATTGAGGAAAAGTTGGGCTCTTTGCCAATCCACACTTTGCACTGGGGTAATAGTTTCTAAAAGCTGCCTTTCCCATAACACCCTTTGCTAAACCTGGCTTTCCCATCTCACAGTGGTTTCCAAATGTGAGGACCCCTGATGTTCCTGGACTACAGCTCCCAGAACCTCTAGCCAGCACAATGACCAGGAGGATTTCTGGCACTGGTTCTCCTAAAACATCTGGAGACCCAGGTGTGGGAACCACTATCACAGCAGAAAGCTTTGAATATTTGGGGGAGAGAGTGATGAAAAGTTTTGTTATCTCAACCCACTACAGTGTGGATAAAATCCAGTGATTTTTAAAAAAAATCAAATTGTTTTATCACAATTTAAATCATGATTTACAGATATATATATCTGTAAATATATATATAAAAATATATATATATTATATATATATAAAAAATAGTGAAAACCTCCAGATTTTTTAATATTTTTAAATATAAATCAAATCCATCCAGTAATCTCTAATTTATCTATTTAACTTGAAGAGAATTTCTGACCTAGTCCTAACTCTCCTGCTCCATCTACCCATGGGAACTCTTACTCTAGATTGTATGAGGGGTTTTCTGGGCTTTAGTCTAGAGATGGGTACGCCCACTCAGAGGCAGCACCTCAGCTTCCTTGCCCCGCCCCCTCCAGGCACTGCCTCTGAGTGGGTGCCTGCTGGAGGAGGTGGAGCCGGAAAACACCAAACACTTGTTCGTCCGAAGGAGGAACTGGCGGTTCGTGCCCATCTCTAGTCTCTAGCAAACTGCACGTTTGCAAACATTCAAACAGCCATTTAAAGATATTCACTAAGCAATGAGAAAGTTTTTAAAGTGTTTGCATTGAAGTGGCTGTGCCCTGCTGAATTGTAACTCTGGTGTAAAAAAACGGAAAAAGGTCAGCTCTGTTAGGCTTTGGCAAGATTGGGACCTCCGTGTCAGTCTGGTAGATTCATCTTGGCAGGTTGGTTAGCCGATTGCAAGCATTTATGAGCAAGTATGGTTAATGGCACATGGAAAGCTGTGCAGACAGATAGTCCTCATCCCTACGTAGACAAAGCAGTCATGAAATCTGTGCAATCTTTTAAGCACTAGTGGCATGATATAATGAAGTTGTATTCCATTAAGCACTTGTATACAGGGGAACAAAATGTCATCACCTGAGTGTAGCTGCAATTCAGTAATACAACCTCATCTGTTCCATCAACTAGTTTTGCTCTGATCAATAAGCAGTTTTCTGTGGCCTTTCACTACTGTCAGGTATCATTGAGTGATGTAAATACACATCAGAAACTAGAAACTTGACAGCTCACCCAGGCTAAGGAGGGAAAGAAGGAGGGGGAGACGAGTGGAATTGACAGAGATGACAGCTGACATCTGCTGTGTATAAATTATTTGGTATTGCTACACACAAAACTTATTTCCTGCTGCCTGTGAGCATACCACTGAATTATCATCAGCCAAGTAAAGCTCAAACATCAGGTATCTTTTCCCCAAAAGTACACGACTATATTCTTTTTTAAAGCAAACTTTTAAAATAAGTACATATGTTCATATTATCCAGGAACAATATTTCCAATAATTATTTGGAAAACAACAAAGAGATTTTCATTGAGAGTTGATAATATAATTGTTTTATTCCGTGGCTGTGTCTCAGGATTTGAACTCAAATGACCTATAAATACTAGAAATATGTGAGCACCAATTCACTGAGAACTCCTGTCAATCTTCTTTTATTTTAATTGTTTAGAGCCTACATTGCGCAAGGCCTTTCCAAATAAAGATTACGCAGCCACAGTTCTTGATGCATTTATCCTAGTATGAAACCGAGATAGAAACCTTTCTGGCACCATATTTTATACTTCTCCTAAGCCTGCTCTAGGTGTATTGTGGAATACACTAAGTACACTGGGACTTAGTCCAAATCAAATGTGTATAGCATTATTGGCCAGTATGCAGTCAGTGAATTACACCAGTTTAAACCCATCAGTGTAAATTTCAGCAGCAAATTGCTGCCTGATAGGAAGTCAGTGTTTGCTTTTGCTTTTGCATGCCAAGTCGCACAACTGATGTGCAACACCAAATGGAAACACCATCTTCTTAGCTTGTGGCAATTGAGCTTGCACTGGCTGGTATAAATAATAGGAATCTGGACATCACATTTTGCTCCCTCTTTTGTTTCTCCTCTAGCTTCCTTTTTTTTACTTCACTTTTCAGTATTAAGCATAGCTGCTTTCAATTAATGCCACCCATGATTAGCTTAAGACCAGAAATAGAAGCTGCACTGTAGTTAATGCTAAAAAGGGGAACGAAACATGTGGTTCTAAAGGGTCCCCCGGTTGCATTACCCTCAGCCACCAAGATAAAAACAAGAATTTAAAAAAATTGAGAGTGAGAGTGCTATATGTACCCATTTTCTATTCTGTGGACCCACCGGACAATTCTAGTGTTCCTCTCAAATGGTCAGAACTTAATGACAACCAGAGTATGTCTCTTCTGCTTTTTGGCATCATAACTTGCCAAAACCCAACGTGAGATGTGCTTTTTTGTCCCTGTACATTACGTCAGCTGTAATAAAAAGTGACCAATGGCAAGAAGTGATTAATTTATTGAACCAATGTTTGTTTCAGTAGGTGGTTTTTTTGTTTGGTTTGGGTTTTTTTGGTAATAAGAAGGCAAAACCAGGCAAAGCCTTGAACATGATGAGTGAATAAAACTGAGGGATATTGCTTATGGTTTTTCAGTCACAGAATGTTTCCAGTTTAGATCTAGTTGTGTGCGATTTCTGCAACAGAATATGATTCTAGGGGACAAAAATGCCTCATTTTGGTACATGAGATTAGGAAATACTATATCTCTATTACTCCTCAATTCATATACATATATGTTAAAAAGAGCATGGCTGGATAGCCCAGTGATTTAGGTGCCTGGCTACAGAGCCAGAGGTTGGGAGTTCAGTTCCCCATTGTGCCTCCTATGAGTAGAGCTAGCCTGTGTGACCTTGGGGAAGCTGCACAGTTCCAGAGTGCCCCTAGAAGAAGGGAATGTTAAACTACTTCTGAGTATTATCTACCTGGAAGCCCTGAAAAGTGTTGCCAGAAGTCAAAATTGACTTGACAACACATGATTATTGTTTAAAGAGAGAATGTGTTCAGCTTGATCAACTTGTGATTATTTTCTTAACATTGCTGTCCTCTTTTTTTTTTCCTTACAAACTCTTTTAAACTTATAAACTCCATAGCTGGGGACTAGAAAGACATTTGCTCACTGATGTTTAGAAAAGTAAGATGAATACTTAAAGTATTTTCTGCACAGTTAGCCATATGGATCAATACAGTGTGCCTGCAGGCCATTCTGTCATGCTTTTACAAAGCACTGCAGAATTCTTCTATTAAATAATTAACCTTGTTATAAAATGAATGAGTGGAGTTTTTAAACATTTTAAATAATATTTTACATCCAGTTTATGTCATGAATCTTCCAAGTGGAGAAAAATATGGCAGAGGAGGAGGAAATCTGGGCTTGGTTCTTTGCCTGCCCTTTTTGTAAATTGAGGATGGAATATGTCACATTTTTATGGCTAAAAATGAGCACAGATAGACCTCTGATTTCTCAATACATTGAGAACCCTCCAGGTACCACAGATTTTAAAGGGTTTCTGGGATGTTCCCTCTTAGCTTTCCTGTTGTTGGAGTGAGTCTTCAACTTGTTCAGCAATACTAATCTGTTTTTCTTTTTAACTATTATTTATTTTCAGTATTCATACTGAATTAGTATTCACTGGCATACTCTGCAGTCAAAATAAATGCAATACCCAGTGACAATCACAAAATGTTACTAAAATCAAAAATGTTTTCTTTTTCTTTTGGATTGATCCTCTTGTAGATCCTCAGAGTAAGCCACTACTGTGGATCTTTCGGCAAGCCAATGCAAAAACCTGTGTGTAGGTGCAGGATCTGATTGTTGTAAGACTAACCAGGAAAATCTCTGAAATGGAAACACAGTTGTTTCTTGCCAGCTGTATTTTGGAGGGAAGGAGATGCAAGGAAGGTTTCCACAGATAAACTCAGTTGTTGGATACGTTCCCATGGAGAAAGATGGTTCTTCATCTCGGGTGGATGAACACAGTTTCTTAGGGCTTCTGATTCTAGCTGTTTAGGGCTTTAAAGAACAAACGCAAGACCTTGAACTGAGCCTTAAAACAAAGGGGGAGCAGGAAGCCTGAACATTATCAATACAATATTTATTTATTTATTTATTTATTTAACTTATATGCCACCCACTCTACCCAAAGGTCTCTGGGCGGCTTACAACAATTAAAATACAATAAAAAGATAAAACAATTAAAATACAATTAAATAGATACTCTAAAAATTGCCATCAGGACCCACAGTTGATATTATTTCAATTAAAAACCTTCTGGAACAGGAAGGTTTTGACCTGGCGCCGAAATGTCATCAGTGTCGGCGCCAGACAAATCTCAGTCGGGAGGGCGTTCCATAGTCTGGGGGCAGCTGCCGAAAAGGCCCTTTGTCTACAAGCCATCCCTCTTACCTCCTTGAGGGACGGCTCTTTCAAAAGGGCCCCCTGGCTAGATCTTAACTGCTGGGTAGGCTCATATGGAAGGAGGCGGTCTTTCAGGTATCCAGGGCCCAAGCCGTTTAGGGCTTTATATGTCATTTATAATATGATCTAAATAATTGGGTGTGGTTTCACAGCTGTATTTTGAACTGATTTAAATTTTCTGACAGTGACCACACAGAGCATGTAAGAGTGGTCAGATCTTTCTTTTTCTTTTTTAAGCTTGGCAAATCTTTTTTTTTTAATTTTAAATTTTATTAACATCCATAGTATGACAATGCAAGTTAGAATTGTAGTACAATACTATCACATTACTTACATATTCTTTCAGAGTGGTCAGATCTTGAAGTAGTAAAAACTGGAATAAAGATATAAAGACCACATCTTATTTCTGAAGATCACAAAAAGAAGGGTGGACAGAAGGATACATAGATAAACTTGTGGTAAATGCTGACCCCTGGCCATTAGAAGCATGGCTAGAACATACCTAACCATGTCCAGAAAAGGTTATGCGCTTGTTCACTGGAAACCCCAATCAAATTACCTCTGTTTTGCCTCAGGCAAGTTTTAGTTTGCATTAAACCATTCACAACTGCCACCAGATAACAGTTCAAAACTTGAACATCCTTCACAGAACTAGAAGGTGAGAATGAAAGAAATAACTGCCTGTTATCCTCATAGTGATAAGACCCATGCTAAAATCTTCAGGCAAATATCCCTGTGACTTCATGCAGATTAGAGTAGGAGACTTGGGGGTCAGGATCCCACTCTTAGTACCCTCTATGCCAAAACCACAGAACAAGATAGGTGTCTCCCACTGCTGCATCTTGGGTCTTACCCACAAGGAAGAACCAGCGCCCCTTTCTGGGTCCAACTCGCACGGAAAGGCTGTTGCCCATACAAGACATTGCATTCTGGCCTACAAGGGTATCAAGTAGAGAAGTCCAGAAAAATTGAGATAGTCTCATTCCTCTTGCCTGTCTGTTGACTCATAAGATATACCAGAGAACCAAAACAATTCCAGTTTTTGTTTAGATCTTGTCTAAGCTAATTCAATCAGTTTTACCCAAAGAATCCTGGCACTGGTTTCACTCTGTCAGAGCCTGAAAAATGTTTTGTTTTGGACTATACATGGATTTAATGTTCTGTGCATCTGGTAGAGGGGCAGCAAGAGGTAGGGGTTTGGTAGTCTTCTAACAACGCCATTCAAGAATTGCAAGGATTTAACCACATTTTGAAGTTTGAGATTTTGTAGTTGCTCGGTATTGTATACTGTTATTTAGAAGCTTTGCTGAATTGCTTAGCTTGCTATTCAATAGGAAGGGAAGGGACATTGTGCAAGTTGCAAGGACAGAATACTCTAATTAGTGACATAAAAAGCAAGAGGCTAATGCCAAAACTTCTCTCTTCTTCTGAGGCAATTTTTGAGATGTATCAGTATTATTGTCTTCCTCCAATCTTCAGCTGCTGAAGGCAAACTAAGAACACGCATATAAAGAAAGGTCACAAAGATGCCAGAGGGGAAAAAATATTAGCAGCTTATATCTTTTAATACTGAGAAAATTTCTGAGTAACGGTATTACATTTTATTAAATTTCCCCCCATTTCCTCTAGTCTCTAGCAGTTTTAGACCTGCTACTTTTGAAACAAGGATTAGGTTAGAGATGGGCACGAATTAAAAAATGAGTCACTAGATTCATTCAAAAAATCACTAATTTGTCGCTTCATATTCATATGAATCAATGCCCCCAATGAATACGAATCAATGGATTTTTAGCAATTTTTGATTCATTGATTTGTTTGGCTATAAAATGGGCCCCCAGGAACCTAGAGACACTGAAATTGCAGGGAAGTTTCCTCTGACTGTCCTCTACCGTCTCTCCACGTTTGGTGAGGGTTGGGTTTCAGATGTCCAAGTTATACACCCACAAATAGTGCCCCCAGGAAAGTCCCCCCCCAGCACCTAGAGACACCAAAATCACAGAGAAGCTTCCTGTGGCTCTCCTCTGCAGCCCTTCCAAGTTTCGTGAAGATTGGGTTTCCCCAAGCCAGCTGGCAAAGGGCACTTTCCTGGGTGACCCACTTTGTGGGTGTATAACATGGATGTCCGAAACACAGTCTTCACCAAACATGGAAAGATTATAGAGAGTCAGTAGAAGCTTCTATATGATTTTGGTGTCTCTAGGAGCCAGGGGAAAACCTTCTGGGGGTGCCCTCCTTATGAGTCTATAACTCGTACATCCAAACACAAACTTCACCTTATAGGGTTTGTAGAGGAGAGTCAGGGGAAGCTTCTCTGTGAATTTGGTGTCCCTAGGTGTTTGTGGGGGGGAGCGTTTTATAAGGTTTTAAAGTCAAGAACAAATTGATGAATCAATTCTTCAGAAAGATTTATAAATTTGTCATTTGTGATTCATCGACCTTGATGAATCATGAATCAAAACGAATCACTATTTTTCTGATTCATGCCAATCTGTACTTTAGGTCTACAATAACATGCCTTGTACAAAAGAGTACAAAAGAGTACAACTATTGTCATAATCCACGACATATTTTTTAGGTCCTCTGCCAACAGATGTTCATATTAGCCATTTGTGCCAGCAGCTTTAAAGAGAGAAAATAAATCTTCAGGTTTGCAAAGTTTTCTGAATGGTTATCTGGAAACATAGTGCTCAAATGACTTTTTATGAGCCGATATAAGTTCCTCAAGAAAGTCTGATGAAATCTTGAAACAATATCCACCTTATTTTAAGCACACATAAATTTTCTTATTTTTATCAATTTTCTTAGATTTACAGAATAAATGTAAATAATAAAATCAAGTCTCAGGAAATAAAAGAGGTAGTAAAATCTGCAGTTACTGGCATTTAACTATAATGTTTCTATCCTACATGTTTCTAAAATAATATGTTGGATGCAGAAATGGTACTGTGGAAGTAGAAGGGACAGTTTCAGTTAATTGCCACTTCCATTGCTATCAACCAGCCTTAGTTTCAGAAAGTGCCCCTCTCCCTGTGGCATCTGGGGAAGCAGAATGACCTCAGTGAAAAAGAAAGGTATGGAAAAAAAATGAAATGTCTCTCTTTCTAGTATTAGATAAAATAGATATTTGCTAAATTATCTGACTTCTTGTTATCATCACTTGAATATCTAGACTCTCGTGCATTTTTGAACATACTGATGGAAATGAAAAAACTTAAACTCCAAGGCTACTGCTTGTTAGTAGGCATCCTTCAGTCTCGAGAGACTATGGTAACGTGCTCTGTATGGAGGTCTTGGAACAGCGTCTAGTGTGGCTGAGAAGGCCAATTCGAGAGTGGCAATCCCTTCCACACTGAAGACAAATACTGCTTGTTACATATTTGTTTTATTCTGTGTTACAAAAATGACCAAGGCTAGAGACTGACAAGCCTCGCATCTTTCCTGAGCAGATTTGTGGTAATCTGCACTAGCCTCTCTCTCCTAGTTTCAACTGTAATGAGCTCTGTGGTGTCGTGGTTAAACTGCAGTAATGCAGTCAAGCCTCTGCTCACAACCTAAGTTAGATCCTGAAGGATTTTGGTAGCCCGCTGAGCCAGTAAAACGAATACCCAGCTCGCTTGGGGAGGGGGGAGTGTTATTTGCATAATTTGTTGTAAACTGCCCAGAGAGTGCTTAAGCACTATGGGGCAGCTTATAAATTGAAACAACAACAACACCATTGTCCATGTGAAGGTCTTCTGCATGTTTGTTTTGGGTTTGAATGAAAGTGAACAGATTACATAGGGAAACACTGCGAGATAACATTCTTAAGCCTGGATCTAAAGAGCTGTGGTAGGCATACTGAATGGGGATTTGGGCTTGCTTGCTTGCTTATGCCACTTTTCTCCCATAATTAGGACCCAAGGCAGCTTACAGAAAAGTTTAAAACAATAAAATATTAAAATGTAGAATAATATTAAAATATAATATTTTAATATTGTATTTTATAATTATATATATGTATTAGAAAATTAAACTTGTACAGGCAAACATTAAGAGTTATATTCAACTATATGATTGCAATGCAATTAAAATAAAAATTATTTAAAATCTGTTAAAATAGTACATATTATTTATCTTAGAACAGTGAAAACCAGCACATTAACAGGACATATTACGATTGGAAACTTTCAATTGCAAAAAGGCCTGCTTAAATAAAAAGGTTTGTATCTGTTGCTGGAAGGAGGGCAGAGAGCACAAACCTAGCATCTCCTGGCAAGAGTTCCAGGGCCTGGATGCCACCACTGAGAAGGCACTCTCTTGAGTCCCCACTGGGGTATACCAGATGTTCCCAGGATAAATTAGTCAGTACACCCATGGTCATAAGGAAAGGAAAAAATATTAGAGAATTTCTAGAAGCTTTGGTAAGCACTTCCATGGGAAGGGAACTTATACAGTATTTTTAGCAGTCAGAGATGACACAGCCAAACAGGAGAATCTCTGCACAAAAGGATTAATGAACACAAATCGAACATCAGGAATGACAACACACAGCAACCTGTTTCAAATCATTTTAATTTGCCTGGACACTGTACAAGATCTGAAAGTTGCCATTCTGGAGAAGAAGAATTACAGAACAAGTATCCAGAGATACAGCAGAGATAAAATACATACATATGCTTAAAACCCATCTCAATGGACTCTATATAGACCAAGAGTTCTTAGGTCATTATCATTATTGTGTTGAATTTGCTGTAATTTCCAGCTGTATTTCCTTACTAACTAACCAGTGCCACATCAAAAGCCCCATTAGTGATTAGTGATACTTGTTACCATGTTGTTCCAGTTTGTTATCTATAGCCTGGGATTAATTTAGCCACCAATCACTGTAATTGTTTACAGAACAATGCTTCCTGTGAGGGGAACTGAATAGCAACAGGAGTTTTAAAGGTCCAGGTGTGAAATGCACTATCAACAACCTGTGCTCAGGAAACAAATAGTCTCTTTGTTTTGGAACCACATGTAACTGTATGAATATTTGCCATGTAGACCCACTCTTATGTTTGAGGAAGTCGATTTGTTCACGAAAGCTCACATTAAAATATAGCAGTTAGTCTGTAAGACGACGACGTTTTTGTCTTCTTTATTCTTTATTTTTCTTTTGTTTTGCCTGACACGGCAAGAGTCACCTTATTACACAGAAGTGAGATGGTCCCTCATGGAGAAATGTGGTTGCCTCTGTAGAAAAGCAGCAAAAGGTATTTAAAGCAAGAATGAGATGAGGAAAAGTTTAGAAAGAGAAGTTTCTAATTGTGCTCTAGTCTCTGTCCCTAAAAATGCCAGCCTCTACCTGAGAAAGTAACGTGAATTTTTCCAAAATACCCTTGAATGTGCAAGACACACCTTCCCTTCTTTTTAACCAAGAATGGGGCTGAAAATGTGGAGAGAATCTGACCAGTCCTGCTGATTTCCTTTCCACAGCAGATTTCTATATTAGAAATTGCTTTGGAAAGTGCTCTTAGTTTCAACAAAAATTACAACATGGGGTGTGATACTACTTGAGTTGTCATGGCTGCCTCCTGTGGAATCTCTGAATTTGTTATTTGATTCTTCACCAGAGAGTTTGGGATTGTTCCCTTCAAAAACAGCAGAGATTTTTAAGTGCCTCATCAAACTACAGATCCCACAGTTCTGCAGGATGGAGCCATGGCAGTTAAAAAGTGGCATTAAACTGCTACAACAATGTAGTATAGATACACATTAAAGCTCCTAGGGATGTACAGAACTACTTTGATAGTTGTTTGAATCCCATGTTGATGAAGGTGGATTGCTACTGGTACCTAAAGTGTCTGAAATACATATACGCTGATGTCCCCATTAAAAGCAATACATCACATGACAAGGCCTCTCATACTGCTGCCCATCAAACAGATCCTGACAAAGGAGCAAACTTCAGAAGCCCTCTCAGGCACAATATGAGCTGCTGTGGATGAGGAAAAACCCCAGTCTGAAGAAGATTTTTGGATTTCACCTCTAAGCTCATATTCAGAATTGTACTGTGAATTGTCATTATTACTACTACTATCACCATTGTATTGTTGCAAATTTTTTTGTTATATTTAACCATTCTTGGCACTTCTACATTGTGCCACTTATTAAGACTTCAGAGATACAAACCAGTAGCTCAGTAATTGCTTTCTTGAATCTGCCTTTAATAATTACATTTAGTAAAGCTGTATTGAAAATTAGAAAGGCAGAGACTAATGGAAAACTAGATTTTTCACTGAATTAGAAAGCAAGACAATCCATATATTGACAACATTTCAAGTTGAAACAGATCAGGAAAACTGTTTTGGACTGTCCGTGCACAGAGCCAAACACGGGTCTGACGTGCAGTGGCATCTACATTTTATACCAACAGAGAAACTGTAGGAGATTTCATGTAAATAGCTGTCTTGAGAGAATAATACAAGTCCAATTTGAATGTGGGTCATCTGAATTGGGGCAGCGGGGATCTGAATTTTCTCTTTCGCGTGTAAGAAAAGAAGCTAAATTCTTGTGTTAAGGGAATGAAAGCAGTTTTAAATTTGAAAGGAAAAAGGGGAGTTTAATGGAAAATATAGAAAATATAATAAGCCCTGCACCATCCATGAGGGAGGATAGTGTTACATCCAACTGCAAGATAAAGTTGAAGCTAATGTTCTGGCATAATTAGTCATCCAGTTATTTCCCATGAAGCAAGATTCATTTTTTCTACCTCATTCTCAAGGCCCTCTTTTAGCCACCTCATTCTGCTATAATGACATTATGTAACAGGTAATTAACTTCAATTGTCTAATTGCCTCACATAAACCAAGTGCTCTCAGTGAACTCATATTTTTGTCTGCCTTAAGTGCTTTTTTTGTGGTCTATGAAGTTTTAAACATGCATTTGCTTGGTTAGGGAATATTTGGTTCTGGAACCTTAACCTCCTGTTCCTCCCCATCACCTTGTGTTCTCCACTGGAATCTTGCAGAACCCATAACCTGGTTTTTTAAAAAGGAAGTTGCATTATGCATTGCTTCTTGGTAACCAGGTGGCCATGATCATCCTCATCCTTGCTCTCAGGTCAAAAGTAATTTGGTACATTAGCTGAAATCCAGTAGTAAGTTGCAACAAGAGTAGCCCCATTGAATCAGCAGGGATGTGGACAGTAAACAGCTATGTATATTCAATTGATTCAGTGGGCCTAATCTACCTGCAACTTACTACTGGATTTTAGCTACTCTGTTGTTGCTACCAACAGGTAAAAACCAAACCAAAACCCCAAAATATTCTCTGGATTCCCTCTAACAGTCAATTCTGATATTGCACTATCTTTACAAATTCAAAGGATACAACCAAAAACTATTTCCCTTGTTACTTAAGATTGATAAGAAAATGGAGTAAAACCTGAAAAAAAATTGTGTCGAAAGGCTGTAAAAATGCCTCGGAATGACCTTTCAAAATGAACTTTTAAAACTATCTAGATGTTACTAATTATATCTTGTTCTTTAACATTATAAGTACAAAATATATTAACCTATTATCCCAAAATAACTAGCTGGATAGCTTAGGTGTATGGGTGCGGAGCCAGAATTTGGGAGTTCAATTCCCCACTGTGCCTCCTACGAGTAGAGCCAGCCTGTGTATCCTTGGGCAAGCTGCACAGTCCCATAATGCCCCCCAGAAGAAAGGACTGGTAAACCACTTTTAAGTATTCTCTGCCTGGAAAACACTGAAGCGGGTCGCCATAAGTCAGAATTGATTGGATGGCACATGATTATTATTTATTAACTATGTATAGGTAACTAAGTGACTTTCAACCAGTTTTGTATGCTCTGGTATTTTGATTTCCCTCTATCCAGTTTGGGGATCAGAGGTGGAGAGCACGTCTGCATGGAGTCTGCATTTCCAGGGTTTTGACCCATATCTTCCATTTGGTGTGCATCTGTCCAAATGTATTTTGATCCTTGTACTCTGATAACACCAGTGCAGGCAACTATCTGATCTGGAAGCTTTTCATCCCAGAAAACCTACCAGCAACTGATAAGGCATACTGTGGGCGTTAAGGAAGCCTACTCAGGATTATGAAGTGGTTTGGGATGTGAAATGAACATTCTTGAAGGCTTAAAGCTTATTGTTGTTCCATGCAACTTCATAAAAATCTCTTGTGACCTTACTGTGATTTCAATTTTTGTGCCACTTTTGATGCTGTAAAGGTTTCCAGTTGTCACATATTAGAAAAAGACAATAACCAATAAAATTATCCCACTCTGGCTTCCAGAAAGATACTTACACATCTCCAATTTTCTCCTGGCTCTCTACACTTATGAAATAGCTGTGTTGAGTGAAACTCAACATACTTAGAAGGACGTGCTTGCTTCCAGTCAATGAACTATACTCTGCTCTACTTCATCTGCTTTATGGGGTGAAAAAATGGGTTGCCTCTTGGAAACTCCCAAAATTTTCAATGAGAAATTTTGGACTGCAGGGACTTGGTTGTAGTAGTGCTCAGAGGATTGAGCTGACCTGTAATCATGTATTCAGTTATGTTTGCAAGAACGTAGTAGCTACGTTCTAGCAGAAACATACCATTGCATTTTGCTTCAGTCTGGAATGTACAGTTTGTTTTTGGATTGCTCTTTACAAGAATTAGATTCTGAATAGAGGAATATAATTGCATTAGTTAAGACAAGTTCACAAATGGAATAAAAGTTAGCACATTGGCATTGTCAGAAAACCATGTCCTTTCATTTTCTGTTAATGAAGGGCTGAATGGTCCACTCAGGTTTCATTTTCTTGATATTTGGGACTTTTTAAAATTCTTTCAAACTCATAATTCCAGCACAGACACATTACTGATCTGCAAGGTGGATTTGATTTAAATCAAATTGATTTAAATTACGATTTAAATTTTAAAAACTGGAAAAATGTTTGGACAATTTGAATTAAAAAAACATTTTTAATTTAAAATAAATCATGATTTAAATCAATTTGATTTTTAAAAATCATTGATTTCTATCCACCCTGCACCTGGAAACTTTTAACCTCTGGAAACTTACCAAGCATCCAGTAAGAGAGACTGTGGGAGCGAAGGATGCATGCTCAAGGTTATAACATCTGATCATGATTACATTAAGATTACATACTAAATTTCATGGTGTTTTTTTTTAGTGTGATCTCATTCTCCTTGTTACTTAAAAATATAATCGGAAAAGATCAGCATGTTCTCTGATGACAGGAAAATATCTAATACAGTATTTCTTATTAGAATGGTTCTAAAAATCAAGCCATATTTTGAGTGAGATTGACTCTCACTGACCTTTCCAAGAACTAGATGTCAGTCAGTCATTGTGCCTGTTGTTATTCTGTGCCATGAAGCCGGAACTGACTTACAGCAACCCCAAGAGGGCTTTCAAGGTAATTGAAATATTTATAGGATGGTTTTACCTGTTCCACCCCTCCCCCTATTTCCATGGCTGAGCAAAGACCTGAACTCAGGTCTCCTGACTCTCGTCCATCACTCTGTCCATTACACCACACAGTTTTTTTTATAATCGAGAGTGAAATGTAAGTCATAAGCAGAAAGTAAGGAAATAATGTTTTTAAAAGTCTTTTTATATGCAGAGGCAGCAGGGCGCACTCTCTCTGAGTCATACTGTATGTGTTTTGGAGTGGAAACAGAAGAGAGAAAAGCAGTTTGATCAGGTTATTTAAAAGCAAAGGCACGTCTTATTAACTCAGACACAAGCAAACCAGGAAAGAAAAGCAATGGTTTGAATTTTAAGCATAACTTTTTTGTTAAGATATTTTAAAATATTTTTTTCTGTATTCTTTTCATGTAAACCCGTCCTGTTTAAACTATCAGAGTTTGAACTCAAATTTGAAAGTTAGTTCTCAGTAATACGTCTAGTGCAGTGGGTCATATCATAGAATAGTCGTAGGGTTGGAAGGGACATTGGAGGTCTTCTAGTCCAACCCCCCGCCCAAAGCAGGAGATCCCATCCTTGGGTATCCCAGGTGTTCTTGGACTGTGATTCCCAGAAATCCTGACCAGCATAGCTGGTAGTGAAGGCTTCTGGGAACTGCAGTCCAAGAAGACCTGGGTTACCCAAGGCTGGGAACCACTTGTCTAGTGCAATGAATTTTGTACTTTATTTGCTTCAGAAAATGCTTTATAAAACAAGCTGATGGCCAGAGAACACAGCATCTTAGAGGATTCTGAAGCTTGTTTTGAGCAATGGTGAAGTGATTGCTAGCAAATTATCTCATCTTTAATGAAAAAGGTAATACACTGAGATTTTTCACTCCTGTGGGACAGCAAAAAGTCCTGTAGTGTTTCTTTAATTGTTGTTATTGTCAGTAGCAGTGCTGGTAAAGACTTGGATTAGCCCGGGGGGGGGGGGGGGGGGAGAGAAGTCCTATACTGTGTATAGAACACGTTTTCTGCACAACATAAACTCTCTTTATGCAAAAAAATCATATTTTCTACTGCAACTAACACTTTTGCTACTTTTCCACATAAAAACTACCCAAATACCATAAATGCAGAAAAAATTCTCGTATTCTCATCTGGCAGGGAAAAAAAGTTTTTTCCTGTCACCTGCAAGATTGACAAGTGAAGAATTTGCATAGCTAGTTTTGAGGTATAGTCTCAGCTCATACAGACCACTAGCCGGTTCTGTGTGACCCCATCTATCAGTCTATCTGAGCAGAGAGGATGAGCTAAAGCCAACCTAATGCTGTTGGTTCTTCATGTTGCAGTTGTTTAAAACCACTATGCCTAGTTTATAAAGAATTGTAGAAATTGAACCTGAATCTCAAATAAATCCTCTACCTTAACCTGTGACAAGAGGTGGTGGTAGAGCTGAGTATACAAACAGCGTCTTAACTCAGGCCTTTATGCTTCTGCATAACAGCATAAAATTATGTTTGAACTGGGCCATTGTTTCCCAGACATAACGTTCAGAATAGTGCAGTGGGAACTGGACAGCCGTGTATTATGGTCCTAGAACTTTCGAAGTACCCTTCTGTGCTTCAGGATTGGGAGATAAACTGTTTCTGTAATGTATAATTTTATTTGAGTTTTTATTATAACTAGGTAATCAGATGATGACTTACTGTTGTGTGTCAAAAATCCATTTTAAACAAAGACATCTGTTATTAAAATTCATCCAAAAACCATGAAAGACTTTGTTATGGCTTCCTAAAAAGAGTTCTTAAAACAGAGCTTTGATTTAACAGCCCCCACGTCTTCCTTTCCAGCCTTTTGATAGTTATGAGATAAAATGTCATCTTTTTGGCATGATGGCTCTAGAAAAATATGAGTTTCCACACTTGATTCATACTGATAGCTATAAATTCTGTTATTCATTTACATAACTTAAATTCTAGCGGATGTTTTAAATGGATGGTTATTGTCTCTGTAAGCATTAGTTCCATGTTGTAAAAAAAAATTGGTTAGGGAATTAGTGTACATTACCGTGCCTATTAAGAGAAATTAGGATTATTTAAATGCCAAATTATTGCAGATCTAATCTGTTCTATCTGATGCATTTATCAGTTACACCATTAAAAGGCGGTTATGTAGGTTTGTCTATGTTATTTGCTACTTGCTGGAAGGACTAGATTAGAAAACAAATGCAATATGTCTATGCTTTTAATGACACTTGTGTCAGCTTTAAAGTTGCAGCTGCCAGGAAAGATTGCTATTCAGGATTGGGGCCATGGTTTATGAGAAGGGGTACTTCCTTCCTTCCTTCCTTGCTTGCTTGCTTGCTTGCTTCTGTAGCATGGGTGAGCAACTCATTGCACATTTTTTCTGATTTGTGACTGAATTTGAAACAAAAATTAAACCATTCAAGGAAACCACGTTTTAGGCCAATATCTCTCATACCTGCAAGCCAGTGCGGCATGAACACCGTTTTGCGCAAAGTTCTTGAAAGAACAAAGTGATCATGAACTTTGGCGTTCAAGGTTTACACCTGCAGAATTAGGAGAACAAGTCGTGGTGATGGGCAAACGTATGCTGTCTCTTCTCATAAAGATTCTGTATGTGATTTGATACGCTCACCTCTATAACTGAGAGGGAAGACAGCATGATGTGAATGGATGGTTTTAAAAAATGATTCTTGGACGAGCGGAGGACAGGGGTTCAGTAGTCTTTAAACATGTTGAGTCAGAGTTCCGAGGCCGTCTCCCACAAAAATACCTGAGCGTCACTGCCTTAATTCTCTGGTACATTGTGCTCAATCTATGTTTGCTAAATCATTATTCCCAGTTATGCTGTATGCCCACCTGGGCATGACTAAGAGACAGTTTTTTGAGGAAGACTGTGCGAACAGGAGCTGGTTCAGTAACCAGCAGCTGAAATCCTGTTGTGCAGTTACATAAATGGCATAACTTTTGGAAGGTAATTGCCGTAAGTTAAGAAATCTCTGTAGATGTTATCTCTTGCATACTGAGTTGTACAAATTCGCTTATGGCAAATTGCCTCTGAAAGTTACACTGTTTGCATAATTGTGCAACAGTCATTGGTTCTGATAATGAAAACAGGCTGCAGTAAGGAAACGTGAGGAAACTGGAAACCTCCTTTAAAAGTCAACAACACAATTTCCATGTCCGTTTGTCTGCCCTTCCATCCATCTGTCTGTCCATCTATCCATCCATTCATCTGCTCCCTTTCTCCCCATACGGGATCCAAGGTGACTCACAACAATTAAAATCATACAGTAATTGGTTTAAAATGCCATACAAAACTATATAATATATTAAAAACAAATTAAATATTACTCAGAATGAAAAACAATTTTGAAAACATTTTAAAAAATTTTTTAAAATATCTAAATTTCAAAAAACAGAGTGTACCCTAGACACTTAAAAGCTTGCCTGAAAAGGAAGGTCTTTGCCTGACCACAGAAGGACAAGAGGGAGGGGGGCCAACCTGGATTCTTGGACAATGCATTCCGAAGCCTGGGAGCAGCCACTGAGAAGGCCCTCTTTTGTGTCCTCACCAAAGGAACTTGGGAAGGTGGTGGAACCGAGAGAAGGGCCTCCCCAGAAGGTCCTAGAAGCCAAGGAGGCTTCTATGGGGTGATGCAACCCTTGAAATAGCCAAGACCCAAGAGGTATCTTTACTGATTTTAAACATTTCAATGACAGATTTTCAAAGTGGCTTACAGAATTAATAAATTAAGAATAAAATCAAAAGAAGCCAGTTGTGAATGCTATAAATTAGCAGAAAGCAGCCATGTTTTTAAAATGTTAGAAATAAGACAACACTATCAAAAAGGCATCGGTGGATATAAATATTTTCACTTCACATCTACGTTTATAGAATAGGCCCCGTTTAACATTCCTTGCATTCTACATTTCAGTCACCAGCACTGACAAGTCATCCCTTGCTCAACCTGATAAGAACATTTCCCAAGTATTTCAGCACTGGGTGGGTGCCTAGGAGAACAAACATTGTTAGCCCCAGGATGTATATTATTTAACAGGAGATGGTCAGCCTGGAATGCATAGAAAATTAGTTAAACTGGCTTAGAAAAGTTTGATTGAGCCATACTTATCAGCAATCCAATTGACCTATGCCTTCAACAATCTAGCTGCCATGGTGTATACCAGTTTTCTTCTAAGGCAATCCCTAGCAGAGCCCCAATCTGAATGTTACTGGATTAAGAGGTATTAGTAGCCAGGCTGTATTTGTTCAGGAGAGCTGTACAAATGCCTCTGACCATAGGTGCCATCTACATGTCCAGAGTGAGATGAGTATCTAACATAAACCTTACATTTTGAACCTGATTCTTAAGGGATTTATATCCTGAATTACAACCCCAACCAGAGGGGGCTGAATCCCAACTTCTTACTCAGGAATACTCCCTAAAACAAAGTAGTATTGACTTCACTTGATGGAACTTCACTTTGTCCGCTCCATAAAGGATGCCAGAGACTTTCCGGCTTATCACCTGATTTTAATGAAAAGGAAAGAATAGTGCTGAGTCTCACCAACATACTAACTTTACTGCAAGTTCTTCAAAGACCTCATTCAGTAGTTTTGTGCATTTTTAAATTGTTCAAAACAGAGTCCAGAAGAATTCCATAACATACACATACACAGAGACTGCAATGAAAACAGATGGCACCATTCCCATCATAGAAGTGAACTAAAGAGCTGGAAATGTGCATTCTCTCGAGTTTCTTTGAAGTGCATGAACACTATTAACTACTGTCAGTCATAAAGATCAATGTTTTAAAGCCATATTAAGAGGATTTAGTATTACATTGTGCTTTTTTAAGTATTCAGGAAGAATTTCCATCCAAAACCCTGCCATCAGTTCATTTTTCAAAGAGATAAACCTCTGATCTAGAATTAAGTCCTGTGTTTAATATTGGTGGTCCTCGGTGGGTCAAACCCAGGAGTTTATTAATACAGCACATCTTAGGAAAGGAACACCGCTCAGAGACCACTCGCCGCTCAGAGACCACTGGTAATGGTGCGGCTAAAAAAATCTTGTAAGTAAATAAATAAATAAATAAATATTGTAAATACATGTGGGTGTTTTTTTAACTGATTCTGATTTTGCTACATTATGTTTTCAGGAGTGTTTGAGGTATTTCTTGTCACCTGCCCTGAGAATCTGACCCTGTGACTTGTAAATCAAGAAGATGTCATGCTTGTGGCTACTAATTAGTGGATACAGGGAGCTTCTTCATCTGCCCTTTCAACCTTCTTCAGGCAGCAGCAAAAGCTGTCATACACATCATGCACAGAAAATGAGCATGTAGCACATTTCTTTTAACTGGTGCAAAGAGTAGAGCAAGCCCAGCTGAGACAAGAGATGAATATGTAGGTTAGGTGGAAATTAACCTACAATGTAGTCTTTGCATTTATATCTTATGCGCTCTACAAGATACACTCATCTGTCACTGAACTGTACATGTGCTAGGTTATTAATGTTTTGTAGTGTGTGATTAAATGAGACATATTCCTAGTTTCTTTTGTATTTATAGATTTTTAAAATTGTTATTTTATTGTTTGTCATAGTAAATAAATTCTAGATGATATAAAGATGGTATAATACAAGTTTTTGAAGTACCACGAATCCAGTCCTTAGATGCCTTTGCAGAACCCAGTGGTGAGTAGAGGGTTTAGTCAGAGTATTCATTAATCAGTGCTGCTCCTTAGTATCTCCTACCGGCCTTCCCTTTGGTGGAGAGGAGCTACAGTGATTAAAGAAAGGAAACCTATCAGAAAGCTTAATCTATCAGGAAAGTGCATTTTGAGTAGATAAAAGGTAACCTTATCCATTGTTTTTACAGGTCTTTAAAATAGAAGTACTAACGAATGGAAGAAAACACTTTGTCGAAAAGAGGTATAGTGAATTTCACGCTCTGCATAAAAAGGTAACTATTGCATGTAGGTTTGTTAACTAGTTCTGTCTAACTTGCACTCATTTAGTTTCAGAACTGTTAGCAACTTATTAAATGCATCATACTTCTCTGTTTGATAGTGCTGTATTGCTTCCTGCTTTTAAATAATCGTTAGGCATGGTGGAAAAAACATTTTGCCTTAAGGAACTGAAATAGCATGTTCCCTTCTAGCTGCTCTTTTTACAGAAACATCTGCGTTAGGGAAGGTGCATTCTGGCCGGCCAAAATCCTCTTGAGTTGTTACGGCAACATGAGGCAAACAATATAACTTTTGGAGGTGAATTTTGTGAAATTAGGAAATCGCCATAGGAAATATCTGTTGTGTGCTTGCCTACTTGCCGGCAACAGAGAATGTCTATGGTATTTTCTTAACTGGAGGCAATTTGCATTATGTTGGCATAGCTCTACAAGAGGATCTTGGTTGCTGTTGGATGCTGTTTCTTAAAGGAGGTCTGTGGACTTTAGTAACCAGTGTCTAGTACTGCCCTTTACCTGGTCTTTTCCAAAGGAAAATTGCTATGGAGACTGTGCTTTTGGGTGCCGCTGTGCAAAGGTTCAAAGAGCACCTCCAAGCAATTACAGCCAGTATTCCTATTCCCAGGGCCAAGAACATGTAGTGGACCCTGCTGACCACATGGAGTTTAGGGCCTACAGGTGCCCCTACTATTGCCTTGAATTGCCTGCCGGTCAGGGAGATTTTCTGTATGAACAAAAGGGCCCTGTAGAAAATTGTTTGTGACAAAGAGAGTATCTGCTGAGTTTGGAAAAGTTGATAATTCAGACCACAACTATTGTGATTCTCTAGTCAGCATGGCCAGTCACCAATAGTCTAAAAGGTAACTTGTCCAGGCTCTTGTCCAAGCTCAGGTCTTCTGCCAACCAAATATGTTTTCTTCCATAATGTTGGGTCTGTTCCTTCTCTCTCTCTCCTTACCACTAGTTTTCCATTCTTCTCTCATCCTTCCATAAAACAGTCAACATCCCATACCTGCTGGACATACTAGTCCTCATTGGGCTGTTTTGTTTTTTTTTGTAATGATGCTCCTATACATTTTACAGACAGAGGGTTCTCCCAGCCTGATGGTAACTTCTTTTTCGTTAGTGTCATTTTTGCCACATAAAGATAAGCAAAAATAGAATTGAGTTTGCTCTTGATATGCAAGGGCATATAAGAATATACTTCTGCTGTTATTCATTTATTGTTGTTTTTGTTATTATTAGTCTCCAACATACAAACAATAACACTTTGTTAATATATATGACAACATGTATTGTGGAACTGCTGTTAAACTACATTTCCACATGACCACACACTTACTCAGGCAGTTATCCCTGTGGCATAACATTTTGCTAACAGACACAAGAACTTTGTGGTGTACTGTCAAGTTTCTTCTGTTTTTATTAAATTATAGTTTTAAAATTAACCTGTATTTATTAATTAGCTAGCCTGCAAGCAATTATCCTTTTAAAAAAAATCATTGTGAGATCTGGACTACCCTTTTATTGCAGATAGGTATGTCTCTTCAAATGTCAAAGTTTTAATGGCCTGAGTTTGGTGCTTTTTGTAAGAATCTAGGCCGATCCTGTAGTAATTCTGTATATATTGAAGCAACCATAGGCCCTTTCCCATACAACAGAATTGCCTTTGCTGGATGTTTCAACTGTCATTCAGGGACTTTTGTTGACACAGCTTTTGATAGGGTGACATCTCTTCAGGCTCAAAGGTGAAATGTAAATTCTTCAGTCCCTCTGGACAGGCATGTCAAAGTCAATGCTGAGTTTCTGCCTCTGTGATTTCGCCCCACCCCACCCACTTCACATTTATTTAGAGGTGATACAGAGATTGAGCATTGATACAGGAAATCTACTCTAGGTGCTGTCTGGGGTGTCGGACTTTTTCTTGGTTTGATTTGAATTTCTAAAAAGTCATTGCTCAGGGAGCTTGTTCCACTTGCAGAGTCACTTACAGATGTTTATCTGGCTCTGTGTTATACCAACCCCAAAATGCGAGTAATTGTTCTCATTAGAAATGAGAAACCTGGGGAGATATTTCAAAAGGCAGCTTCTTTGAAGCCTCATAGGATATTTGCACCTATGCTGGTTTCCCATGGTCTTCCCTAAGGGGGTTTATTTTGTTGGTTTGTTCAAAATATATCAGTCTTCCTCTTTCATCATAAAAGCCCTATACAGGATCGTCAATACATTGAGAGGGAAGAGGTTTGCTCCAACCCTAGCTTGCACCCAGCCATTGCTCTGCTCATGCAAGCGACGGCTAGCCTGAAAAGGAGAGGCTTCTGCTTATGTGTTGGCTTTGCATGCAAGCAAGAACCCTGGAGAACAACTGTGAGTGTAAACTATGGCCCAAATCCCGTACATTTGCATAGTAAGTCAAAACTAGATTAGGCCCACTGAATCAATGCAACCTATGGAGAAACTGATTCATCAATTTCACAGCCTAGTTGTGACTTATTACGCTAATCAAAAGGATTACAAGCAAAGAATGCAGTTACTATAAGGGAAATAGCTGCATTGAGCAGGGGCTTGCACTATTAGGCCCCTTCCAACTCAATTATTCTATGATTCTATGTAACATTGTAGTAATATTATAGTGATTTCATTGAGACTACCTTCAGTATTTGCAAAAGGTGCCAATATAATAAAATGTGTTATAATAAAATTATATTTTATATATTACAATATATAATAAAATAATATAAAATAAATATTAGTAGCATATTTTATCATACCAATTTATTATAATATAGATTATGAGTTTTAATATTTCTCTTATTTATTTATTTATTTATTGCCGTTTCTCGCAGTTGAATCACTCAATCCCTTATCTTCTGTTAACATAGACACCTCATCTGTTAAATATTAAGATTATGTTTATTCTTCACAGCTTGCCATCTCCAGTTGAAAACTGAGCTATTGTAATTTTGTATGTTGTTCAATTTCATCTTGCTCAGCTGATTTGTTGTTTTCTAAACATTTAATCCTGTAAAGGAACTACAATAACTGACATACCAGAGTATATCAGGCAAAATCCAAAGAAACAAAACAAAATAAAACAAGACAAAAACATGTGGCATCTTAAAGACTAACTAGTATATTTTAATGTGAGCTTTCATGGACACGTCCACTTCATCAGACACACGGAAACTGATATTTCATTTATTCTGTTTCCATGTGTCTGGTGAAGTGGACGTGTCCATGAAAGCTCACATTGAACTATAATAGTTTTTAAAGTGCCACATGTTTTTGTCTTGTTTTGTTTTGTTTCTTTGGATTTTGCCTGATATGCCTGCACAGACTAACACGGCTACTTCTTCTAAAATGACATACCAGAGTGCTTAGTTCCTGAGGTAAGCTGTTGCCCAGCATGTTACCTGTTATGAATATTTATTTCAGGTTCTCTGCATTGTCTTATATAGCATAACATTTGTAATTAAAGAAAGCCAGTTCATTTATCGAATAAGGCCTCAATCCCATTGCTAGTCCAAACTGGAGTAAGACCCACTGAATCAGTGTGAACTTGTTAAGTCAGTACCTAATTCCATTGATTCACTGGGGTGGCTGGGGCAAACTGTAGGATTTAGGTCAACAGTTTTGATAGCAAAATGCAGTATACTGCGTGTATATATCTTCTGCCTTCATATATACATACATATATAGATGCATTCTCTATTTCCAGTTCCCTTCCTTCCTATAAGACTTTTGTGACTTTATTAAAGAGATGTGTATTTGTCTGTTAATATTTTTAGCTTAAGAAATTTATAAGAACCCCAGAAATACCTTCAAAGCATGTGAGGAACTGGGTGCCCAAAGTCCTCGAACAGCGTCGGCAAGGTTTGGAAACTTATTTACAGGTGAGTTGCTTTTAAAAAGAAATAGTGACTGAGCTGTATTAAGTTAGGATGAACACTTAGTATTTCAGGCTACGCTTAGAGATGGTTAATGTAGAGGCTTACTACTTCAAGTTTCAAGTTTATAGGAAATAATTTATTTGCTTTTTATTTATGCGTTGAAAGCATTTATGTCCCACTTGATTAGTAAAGCATCAGACTGACTACGCAGAATTTGGTATATAGCTATGATGTCACTGGCACATTATAGCCAAACATGGGAGAGGCTTGTAGTATAAATGAAGCTGATTTAAAGATGGTTAATGGTTGATTTATATGATTCTGACCACTTTGAGTTAACAACATGATGCAGCGGATACATGTGTTCAACTAGAAAAGCTGAGGTTGAAATCCTTATTCAGCCCTTAAGCTCATTGGCTAACCTTTGGCCAGTCACTTTCTCTACCTAATTTATTTATCATTAATTATTTATCTAATATATTTAGATTCTTCCATTCAGTCAAATGACAGTCTCCCAGCTGGTTGCCAGTTTGTGAAAACAAACATATATAATGGCCAGGATCCAAGATGATGCTTCCACTTAGAGAGCTACTTCTTTAGAGGAACTAGGAGGCGGGCAACATCCCTGCAGCTCTTTGCATATCCTAAAAGCATCTTCTGAGGGGCTGGGAAACTCTCGAGAGTCAGTGTTTAAGTGACACAGAGGGCTCCAGGGGGAAAAGAGAAACAGATCCATCTTTCTAGTGATTGAGAGGTACTGCAAATTGGCTTTTGACCTTTAAGATGATTTAAAGCGACAGTGAAGGAAAATGCCCGCTACTCAGGACTTAGATGTTGCTGCTATGAAATATAATGTGTGTGAAGAACCATACACATCACATTGATGTGCAGCCGCCCAGAGTGGCCTGGTTGCCAGATGGTGGGGGATATAAATTCAAATAATAAATAAATAAATTCAGCTCCTTCATGGAAAGATAGGATACAAGTAATTGAGCATGGAAGTACATAGTTATAGATAATGTACCACTTATTTTTTGAGTGAAAAGTAAAGTTCCTTAGGTGTAATAGGTAATGCCTATTAAAATATAATTTTCTGAGCTCTGGTAAGTACTCAGTATACTAATAGTACTAACTACAGCAGTGTTGCAGGAATAAAATTGGGTGGGAGAACCTCTCCATCTCTTTCAACTAACGGAAGCATTTACATAATTGTTCTAAACTAGATATGCTCCAATCCCTTCCATCATATCTTTTACCAGGCCATGAATAGCATAAGGTTTTGTGGGATGTAGTCTACTTCTTCGGATGTGCTAGCAGTTATAGAAGTTATTTTATTTGCATATCCCCCTGTTTTGTCTACCTGTTTCATGCTTCTAGCCCTGGAATCAGAACAAAGAAATCATCACTTTTTACAGTGGTGATGGACAGTTAAGAAGGATCCCCTTCTGTTGGTCACCACCTTCTAAAATATATATAAGCCTTGGTGACACTTAAATGTGTAAACTTCAGTTCTCGTGGTTACAAGATGTCAGATGATAATCTGATGTAATTTCAAATTGCATCAGATTTTTGCCTTGTCTAGGTTTCTCTTTTTATGTGTCTGTCAAATATCTCCCAATGACTGACAGAATTGTTATTCCTATTCCTATCAAGCTCTGTTTCTTTTCCAGATAAAGCCTTTTCTGGCTGGTATTTTATTATTTTTTCCATTTTCTTTTCTTTCTTTCTTTCTTTCTTTCTTTCTTTCTTTCTTTCTTTCTTTCTTTCTTTCTTTCTTTCTTTCTTTCTTTCTTTCTTTCTTTCTTGCTATTCCTTATTCTACATTTACTGTTTACCTTTAGTATGCCTATATGAGATTATGTAGCTTCTAGACAGAGATATTCTTATTTCTTGCCTCCCAGGTCTCTTGCAGATTTCACTAAATAGGCTTGAGGTGGTACTTGTTTGAGTTTCTGAAAGTACTGTATGTTGACTGTGTCTAAATACTGAATAAGATTAAAAATTGATCAGATTATATTAATTTAAAAATACAGTCTGAATTTAGGTTTATATATTATTAAAAGCTGCTTCATTTATTGATTTCCAGAATATTTGTATTGAATCCAGATTATGAGTTGGAGCTAGTATTTTCCTCCTGCAGACAGATCTGACGAAGCATTTCCAGTGGTGGAATGCAGTGGAAGCCATTTTCATTGACCCCCATGGCTCTGAAAAGGGCTGAGGTGTCTTCTGGAACAACAGGGAAGGGTATGCTGAAAAAGGAGAGGAAGTCAGAAAAATTCCCCTCTGCTTTCTGCCAGTGGAAATATTCAACTCAGGAGAAGGTTCTGTCAGTTAAAGGAGATATTGGATCAAACCAGTTGAGAGAAAAGGTGATACCCATTGTTGGACTAATTTATGTGATAGTAATGCAAGGCTGTTCAGTAATATAGATTGCTGTGAAGCTCAGAGGCTTGTAATGTCTGTTATAAAGCATTATGTTACTTTTTGGGTAGTGGGGGAAATTGTGCCTGAAGACCTAGTATCTGATACAGTAATCTTTATGGCTCAATTTTGGACACAAAATATGAAGCTCATCAGAAACAAAATAGACATGTACTGTATATAAATAGTGTACTGAGCCTTTTTTTTAAAGAAAACATATGGATTTTGTTTGATCCTAGCACTTACTTTTTAGGAGTTTAGATGCCAGGAGATGTAATACTCCTGCAGAGAGATAACATGTGATTATCAACCAGTTTAGTTCTTTTAAATGTTTGTTGATTAATGTACTGAGTGGCAGTATAACAGATAATTTTTTAAATCCTTTTGGAAGCAGAATCTCAGTTTCTTAAAATAAGTTGTGCGTATCAGAGGCTATGATAAAATATTGCAGGAAAGCTGCTCCCTCCCAAGAGTATACCCAGAGGAAGGGAATGATAAACTTTTTCTGTGTACTTTGTACCTTGAAAAACTTAGAAAAGATCACTGTAACTTGGAATAGACTTATTGGAACATAATGATGATTATTGTTATGATAAAATATTAATAGCTTAGAATTTTTTAAAAAAATCATTGTTGGAATAAGTAGTTTATCCTGGTCAGCATCTAGAGATTGATTGGCTTATGCCAAGAGACGCAAAAATTTACTGGCATGCATGCATGCACATGCACATACACATACATGAGTATTCATGCACATAGTTCTCTCTTCCTCCTTCCTTCCCCTGTGTCTTGTAAGCAGAGTAACAATAACAATACATGACCTGACGTATGTAGCTCAAAAATGAATGAAAGTTGATAGTAAAGCTTTTCGGCAATTAATATTGTGCAGGCTGAGCTTAGAAAGTCTTTATTCTAAATGGTAGATTTTAATAAACAAAGTAGAGAATATACATGCTTTCTCTTTTAGGGAGTGTACTACTGAAAAGTGCAGCCTGGAAATGAGAACTACCTACCCATACTTTGTCTGTCTTGTCAGGATTCAACTGAAATGTATTGGCCTTCATCTAGTACGTTACTAAATCCAGGACGAGTTGAGCACCTGTACGATCTCACTTGATGCAGATCAGAAAGAGAGATAGCATGGAGGATCATCAGCATGCTTAACAGGACTTCACTTCAACCTTCCTGGTGACCTCCTCTGGCAGTTTAAAAAAAATATATGAGAGAAAAGCTGGACACTCGCAGGACACCACAACATAAGTGACACACAGCTGAATAAGATAATCCATACCCCCAAACACTACTTTCTGAAACCGAACCAGTAGATACAAACAATGTACTTCCTTCTATTCCCATTCCCCAGAGTGATTCTAGCATTGTGATGATACATCAAAGGCTATGGAAAGAAGGAGGAGAATTAGCAGGGTACTCCTTCCCTATCCCTCTCTTGATAAACAGCATCTGTCAGGCCACTCAAGGCTGTTTCATCATCAGACTCAGCCTTGAATCTAAACTGAAATGGGTTCAAATCATCTGGTTTATCAAAAAAATATTTGGATTGATTGCATGACCACCACTGTTTCAAGTATCTTGTCTCAAAAGGTGTGTTACTGGTTGGATGATAGTTGTCTCCCAGATCCAAAGAGGATTTCTGAAGGTCATGCTGCACAACCATCTGTTATGTGAAAGGTCTGTCCCCAATTGTAACAACCCATTTACCAACCAGAAAAGCTCTCTTGGGTGGCTGTTTGAGGATCCAGTAATGGTGGTGGTGAAGTGAGTCTACTGCCATTCCTACAGAACAAGCACAATATTGTACTCTCACTTCCATCTGGTCACAGTTGCTATAAAATTTACACCAAACCTAATTTCAGCAATCCTGCCTGTTTCATACTCCTCAGTTCCTCAGAAAACCAGACATTTAATCAGTCTCTGTATCACAGAGGGCAGGGCAATTGTGTTCACAGGCTTCTTCCTATACAGAATCAAATCATCCTAATGGGCCCACCAATTCTGTGGAGGCAATTAGCACTGTTCATATGAACTTTGCTGGGAACTGATCTCATTGTCAAAGTAGGATGATAAATATCCCATTCCAGACTGCTGCTCTTTTTTCCAATAGAAAGCTTTAAGCTGAGAATGTGACCTGCAGAGGGCTTAGGGCCAATTAAGTTTTGGGATAGCCACATGGTTTTTGTGGCAGCCATGAAGCCCTCAGCTGAACCCCTAGTGTGAATATTGAAATATCCCCAAGGATCAGCATTTTGACCTTTATTTATTCCTGACACATTTCTGAATTATACAAGAGTATTCAGTGGTGATTGCACAATCCCTGAACTGCCTCTGCAAAATAATTCAGCTTCCTGAGTTCAGTTGGCATGAAATTATCTTTTCACTTAGAATGGCATATCAAAAATAATTGTGTGGTGCTGTCTGTTTGGGGGTAGAGCTGTGTGGACAAGAGGTTCTTCCTTACAGCAAGAGAGTCCATGGTGGTAACCACCCATTGTGACACTTTTCTGATTGCCTGCTGGCTTAGCTGAAGCTCTTTCTGGTCTCCTCCATTTCTAAAGTCGTTCATATCCAGAAATATAAAGAGGTGATGTTGAGATAGAATGCTGTGAGTTAAGCATCTCATTCTGTTGTGGGAATTGGAGGTTGGAAGAGAATGGATCTAGACTGAAGTCGGTATTCATCCAGTGCAAATCAGAACATGAGATAAGCTGCGGTAAGAACTGAAGTCCCCAGGGATGTTCTTTAGCACTGCTTTCCAGTTGGCTTTATACACTGTTGAAAGAAAACCATGCCTCTCCTTTCCTTTCCCCAGTGATTAACATTTGTTTTTAATTTAAAAGTTTGTATAGCCAGCATTCCATACCCTACCTGAAGATGGCTTCTACAGGACCATACCTGTACAGAAATGTCATCCCACCAGTTATCACCAGAGCTTCCCACTTAGTGGTCTGAGGAATTCAAATGATATTTTCTTTCATTTGTCTGGGTTTTGTTCTGCTGCATCCATGTGAGTAGAAGTAACTATTAAAATCCCTATGTGTTTAATCCATGGTTAAGCAACTTTCCTCCAGCCACCTTTATCCAACTTCCCACTTTCTATGGAGTTTTAATATGTAATTTCTATGTATAACCTATTGGGAGGCTAATCCAAGCCAATTCCTTGAAGCTGATTTTGAAGTAAACCAAAAACTAAGCATTCATAGAAGATATTTTGTCGCTACATTTAAGATGTAGAAACATCTGTACAAAATTAGAAGTGTTGTTGTTGTTTTAAATGAAGAATAACTACTTTGTTTTCTGGTTGTTTCTCATAGAATACATTTGTCACAATATTAATACAAATTTATGCTTGGATAAAGGAAATAGCACACATTTTTTACAGCAAAGTGCCACTCGTTAACAAGATGCTGGTTGCATTCCGGGGTACACTTTTGTGTATGCCAATTTTATTTTTAAGAACAAACAGCCTTCCCTCCTGTCAATACCTAATTTATTTTGCCATCTTCAATTGTATTAATGTTGTTGTTTTATTTTATTTTATTATTACTTGGAGTGTTGTTAACCGCCCAGAGTAGACTTCGGTCTAGATGGGCGGGGTATAAATTAAATAAATAAATACACACCAGGTTGCAAGATCAGGCTGGCATCCCAGAATAACCAGCATCTTGTTAATGAATGACAATTTTCTACTAAAACTTATACATATGTTTCCCTTATGCAAGTGTTAATCAGCTATAAGATTCTGACTGTCTCATATTGTGGTTAAAGCATTTGAATTAGTAGGTTTATCACCTTGATAAATGTATAATTTAGCCTTGTTGGTAGTTATAAAGGAATAAAAGTTTATCCTGGACAGCATAAATGCAAATAACATATAATGTTAATTTTATCTATTTTTAAAAGGATCCCACTGAGAACATCTATTAATCATACAGAAAACCTACAAGAAATTACTCAGTGTCTTTCTCCCTCTGAAACCCCGATTAGTTCTGAATAATCACAGTTGTATTGGGCTTATAAGGATCTCTAGAAAGGGCAGTATGATAAGTGTAAAGAGACAAAATGTTCTTTATCCTCATTAAAGATTGTGAACAGTGTGTTAAATAATATTAATGGCTAGGATTGTCGCTGTTTAACAGTACTTCCCTAGTACAAGTGATTTTATTGATCAATGCAGACTCAATGTAACGGGGCAGATTATTCTACTGATTTTATCGAAACCTTAACTAAGTTTGTTAGTGCACCACATATCTTTAAATAGATCTAGATGATGATGTAGATTAAGAAAAGCAGAACACCATCCATCTTTTTTTGATCTGTTAATAACTTAAATCCATCATTGTTGCTACAAACTGTTTTCAGATTCTGTAGAGAGCGTACCCATTTCTTGAGTATATTTGATATAGAATGCATCAGTAAAGTTTTCACAAGTGTTTGGTTTGTTTCTTATCAGGTAACATTTAACTCTTATCATGTAACATTTAACTGTGTATCTTCTGGAAGCAAGGCTAAGAAGCAGAAAAAATCTTGTGCCAATAATAGCACAAAAAAAAGGAATAATCATTACTTGTCTCTGATCCTACTGCTGATCTTTCTTTGCCAGCTCTTTAAGATTAATTTTATGTTTTGAAAATAACATTCTTTGAATCAGATTGCAGGTATTTCTATGAACTGGCCAATGAATGGCTACCATTTTTATTTTGTAGTACAATATCTCTATAGATTTCTGAAACCTCTACACATTAGGTCAGATCCAGATATACCCTTCCACAATCATATTTGTCCATATTTGCTATTTCATTGTGGAAGAAACCATAGCCAGGTAACAATTCTCCACTGGAGGAAGTTGAGGAGGTGATTTACTGCCAATTCTGTTATGACCAATTGCAGTTTTCTAGAATATCCACTGATCCCTCTACTTCTGGGGAAGCGTTGGAGATTGCTGGAGGAAGAATAAAGTGGTGAAGAGTCTGACTGATATGGAGCCCAAACAATTTCTGACCAAAAATTGGACTGAAATAGATTAAGACCATTAGTGTCCTCCATTTTGTGCTTGGGTATATTTTATTTAGTATATTTGCTGGTGAAAAAGAAATACTTGATGAAGAGTCACCCCTAAAGAGATTGTGATATTCCATTTCTAAATGACCTGATTCCCTTGACAAGTCTTAGGTGACTTTAGGCCTTGTTGTTGTTGTCATGGCTGACTGATCAGTACAGGACACTGCCAAACCTCTTCACCCTCAAAGACTGATCAGATTAAACTATAGGCATGTTATATGTGCCAAACTGTGACAAACTGTGACAAACCAACAAAGCCCTCCACATGTTTTGAAACTCAGTTTGGTTCAATAAAATATCATACGGAAATTAGATATGAGGTTGAAAAACCAGAAGAACCATGCTGAGTTAGATCTGTCTAGCCCAGTGTTCTGATCCCAGAGTGGGATCCTGTGAGAAGGGCATTATTAGCACCCTGAAATAAATCCGTACACGTATAGGTGTATTTCTGAAGGTAGTGACCCCCAGGAATTCTTACACTAAAGAACTGGGTGAGTTTATCGTGACGGGGGGGAGGGGGGACAGCAGAGCAAAATATAGTTGGCTTAATTAGTGTGATGTTGGTGTTGGTTTTGATTTTGATTTGTTTTGTTTTGTTTTAAATCACACCAGAATACTTGTGGTTCTGGTTATTTTTCCCAACCTTCTGGAGCAAAATTTCAGGGTGTGTGTGTGCGGATAGGAGAAGTCTGCAAAAATTCTTGTATCTTTTAGCACCCAGAAGAGGATTCTTTGGTGAGCAGAATCTTTTCTTCTGGGATTTTACGATCTAACATAAAAAATGTAATTATAGGCTTACAATTGTAATAAGGGTTTAATTGCCAAACATTACACCTCAGTGACTATTGAGAGCCTGCCTGGGGGAAAAAAGTATGTTATCTTCAATCCTGAAAGATTTCGAGGTGGGACAATCTTCCAGTCATGGAAAAACTTATTTAGATGTTGGATTGTCTCTTCAAATGCATTTTATGCCACCAGTTTATCCCTTCTCTGTAAAACAACTTTTAGGCTTTTGTAACTTGCTGAAGGTATATTTGTTCAATTATTGACAATGAATAATGGAAAAGAGGATTTGTCATCATCATCATCATTCCTTCTTTTACCTTTTACACTTTGTGAGTCTGATCTACAGGTGATTTTTTTTTACAAGTTTTTTTTTTAAGTTTGCATAAACTACAACAAGCCTGAAGTAGACCTGGTGCTTTAATTTCATTAAACACCTTGTAACTGGTGAAGATTAATGTATATATCTCTTGCTAATTCTTTCCAATTACTTAGTTCATATAAATTCCCAAGCCTGGTTAATTAGGCCGAAGTCAAGAGGTAATTTTTAACAGTATTTCCACAGCAGGGGAATTTTCCCAGTGTAACCTTGCCCTCTACTAGAAACTCTCAGCCGATTAGGCTCTCTGACTTGAGTTCATTCATTTTCAGCTCAAGCCTAATTGCTGCCGACTGGCTGCCACAGGTACCTGGCTAGTGTACGCATAAAGAATGCAGGTCCTTCCGAGAACAAATAAGGAAAGATTAATTGTTCGTTTTGTTTCGTCCCGAGAGAAATGCGGGTCCTTAATCAAGAAAAATAATTTCTCCTGTTGATTTGGCTTATTTGGAGGGACGCATAATTGTGAAAAAGAACATGGTGGGCATACCTTTTACAAGAAATGTAGCCATTTGCTTTGCACAAGGGGCACAAATAAAACGAAATAAATGTAAGACAATGCTGAAATTGATGGGGATGGCTCACATTTCTCATAGTAAGTAATTCGGCTGTTGGGCTTTTATTTGAACCAATATTGTTAGGTAGTATTGTCATTTGTTTTCTCTGCTTCTTTGGAAATCTAATCAAGGAGACAATAGTCGGGGGGGGCGGGGGAGGGAGCCTCTCCAAATTGTCCTTAATTGCTAGAACACAAAGTGAGCTAAACACTCCTGGTGTTTCCAATTAAAGAATCTGTTTCAAGCAAGGACCATTAAATCTATCTTTCCCTGTCTGATAAATAAGCTATCAAAGACTGGAACAGATTAATTGAGAGCAATTAATTCAAGGCTTAGTATAACAGTCAGACAAAGCCAATGCTGTCAGTGACTACAAATGTGACATAAAATAAATTATTTTTTGGATTAGAAACATTTTAGCCCTTGCCATCTCATTACCCTAGTCAGCAAAACACTCAGGAGAGCTGGGCTCAATTTTGTGTAATGCCCTGGGACAGTTTGTGTGACTTTCGGCAAATCTCTCGGTAGCAGCCTTTGGTGACAGTGCTCCAGCGAGTGTTGTTCAAGGATTGCAACCTTTATCCTTTGACAGTGTCGTGTGAGAATCCTATTTACCTCATAACACTGAAGTGGCAGGTATTATTAACGATAGACAAGTAGACAGGTCATTCTGTACTTATATATTCTTCTGGTAGCCATAATGATTTCTGAGTATTCGTGGGGATGCGTATTTTTACATATGGATCTGGTATTTATGTCAGGTGTTGTGGGAATGCAGGAAGCTGTCTTATGCTTGCCGAAATCTTGTTGCATGGCTATGTGTGCATAACCCAAAGCAAAATTGCAGCAGGGTGGAAGCAATGTCCTTGAAGCACTTCTGCAGGTATGTTTCACAACAGCCCTAGTATGAACTGCATAACCAATTGTGCAACTGTGGTATGAGCCATGCAGTCAGTCGCACAACCGCAGTGTGGAATGTGCAACTTGATGTGAAGTGTGAAATTGACTGTGCAGTGATAGCTGCCTGGATGTTAGAACTTTTTTAAAAAAACTGGAAAAGCCCCATTATTTATTTATTTATTTGTTTATGCATGCATGTCTAGCTGGTGTTAGAGTCCTCTGGTTTTGCAAAACACCCTTCCCATTGATGTAAAGCAGATGTAGCAACCCGGTCTGTTTTCAGCAAACTCCTGGTAAAGCAGTCCATCTTGCCAGAAAAATTGCTATTGGTTTGGAATAGCATATAAATCAGAAGCAACGCTTGGAAGTAACTACTTAAAAGCAACACAGTTAACTGGAATTAGTTATTTTGGGTAATTGATAATATAGCTCCTAGTTAGTTACTTTTAAATATTAGAAGTAATATTTTTAGATATAAGAAGTAACACCCCATTACTTAGATGTAAAGAGTAATACCCAGTTAATTTCAAAGGCCATTTTTAGGCATTTTTAAAATCATCTTGACTAGAATTGTTCAAGCTCTCTGCCATTATCTTTTCAAGTATAAATGGCAAAGAAAGTATACTATATTTTGGCTTGGTGTTTTATATTTTTATAAATATTTACAAGTTGCCATATCAAAACTGACCACTAGATGGAACCCAAAAGTATTTCCTTGCGTTATTGTGGCTTATAGATAAGGACAAAGCACAAGGAATTATTTGGAACAATTTAATGGCAACCTGCTACAAAGAAGTGATAAGTAATGCAACAAGCTCCTTTAAAAAATGCAATGTTCTGAGCACACATGGTTTCAAATCATGTGTGCTCAGATTAAAGTATGACATGAAGTCTAAACTGATAAACCATGGTTATGGCTGTCACTCTGCCTCCAGAAATATTTGCATGAGGGAGACGGGAGTAAACATAGGAAGGTAAGTATTCAGAAGCTGATTAAAAAGGGATCAGACAGGCAACTGTAAACCATGATCTCCTATTTTACCTTGGAAGCTGAAACTGGTTCAACAGAATGCCTTGTTTAAGATGAAGAATGCTATGTTGAAGAACAAGAAACTGCAGGACAAAAAGTACACTTGGCTTTATAACTGCAGTTCCTTTGAAACACGAGAAGAGGACATATATGGTTACACAGAAAATATTTAGTATACGGAGAAGCCCGTTTAGATTTAAACAGTTAGCTCACTTAAAAACAGACTATTTGCTCAGTTTCGTGAAGCAGATTAAATATATCATTTCCTTTCCTTTTTCTGTGGTGAAGGGAAGAACTCAAGAGATGCATCATGAAGAACAGAATGAGGTCAGAATTAGTTTGCTGCCAGCCTCTCGTTGGGTCAGTGCCTTTTCGTCATTGGCAGGGAAAGGGTTGGCCCTTTAAATTGGCCATTTGCCTGCCTTTTATTGAGAAATCCCTCACACTTGAGTTTGGGAGGGACAAGTGTCAGAGAACAGGAGCTACAATGAAGTACCTTTGATTCAGCAAGGAGTACTTTGCTGAGTTCATTCTATAAAAACGTGTCAGTTTGCCACCCAAATAAATGCCTAGAGCACATAAAACATGGATCCAAGTGACCCCTAGAAGAAAAATCAATTGCAATTCATATTTCATAGGCCTGTAATTGCTGGTGAAAGCCGAGCAGCCATATTACTAGGGAAGGCTTCTCCTTTGTTAGACGTTTCCTGTTTGGAGAGAAGGGCTGCCCCCCTCCCTCGATTTTCCATTTGTTCTTTTTGTCTTTTAAGTCATCATTCCTTTCGTATGGACTGAATTACTCCAGCCTGTATCAACAGAGGTGAAGTTTTCTTATTACTGTTCACTGTTCTGTGTTAGGGCCGGTGCACTGAACTATAGACAAGAATACTTCATACACAGCTATTCTGCTTGAGATTCCTGCAGCAAACAAACAAAAAGATCTTTGCAGCCAAGGTTCTGTCATCTGTGAAGTTATCAATTTACTAGCGGTTTAACCTCAGCGTCTTTTGTTTGTTTCTTTTCAAAGAACGCTTCTCTTTTAAAAGCAGAATTTTGAAGGTGGCCTCTTCAACCTCCACCCTTCTTTATTTCAGTCTTCCTTTCTTCTTCTTCTTCTTTTTTCTTAAACAAAGCTACTGTAGGATTCCTATCCCACGGCAGACTGAGATGTCATATGGATAGAGAAAATGCCGCTCACTTTATGGATTACTGTTAGGTCAACAAAACTTTGGCAGCATTGATTAACTTGACAGTGAGTACAGCAGTACATTTATCACTTATGGCTGTGCTGTAGAAAATCTAATAAGAGGCAAACAATTCCCTTTAGAGTAGTAACAGGTTCACTGTGGCTAACGGTGCATGCACTGGAAATTTCTGCCTTTAAATTATACTCTTGCTGCTAGCTGGATCATTGACTCAGAGCTACTACACTTCCCATGACCATGTTCTCTGTTATTTATTTCATCAGAATCATGTGGTTTGTGAAGCTATGGGTGTACTGAAGCTTGCACCAGAATCCATTCAAATTGAGGTGGCCTATAGTTAAAAAAGCATTAGATTACAGGTTGTATGTTGTGTACTAATGGAAACTGGCTGCTGTTATTTATGAGGCTTGGGCCACTTCCAGATGATTAGGATGGCCATTTACAGTCGAGGTATTGTAACTCATGATTTTTTTATTTATTTACTCGATTTATATACGGCCCATCTAGCTGATTGCTACTCTGGGTGAGGTATAGCAAAACAACAACAACACCTGAAACATAAATTATGTAATTACTACAGACACTGGACAATACCACAAATAGGAAAACAGCAAGAGTGGCAGCAATAACTATTACAGATTGTAACCTACAGTATTCCTCTCCTCCTTTCTCCACTGTCCCAGCTACTTGGGGAGAACCCCAAAGCTTCTCTGAACAGCTCGGTTTTTAAGAGCTCTTTAAATATGTGAAGGGAGGGTGCTGTATCTTCTGCAGGAGAGTATTGCCACTGCAGAGAAGGTGCAGTTTCTGGTTACCATTTTCCAGGCTTCTCTAGGTGTTAACACCTGCAGGCGGGAGGTCTGTGAGGACCAAGTCGGACAGGCAGCTGAACTTGGCACAAAACATTCAGACAAGTACTGAAGTCCCAAACCATTGATTTATGAACATTGGTTCTGAAAAAGGACTCTAAATTTCAAGAAGCAATTTTTTGTAGGGTTCACCAAGAGATGATATGCAGGAATTGTGTTCATAGGTATGTGAATATCCATTATGTTTGTGTGCTTGAGATTTTGTTGAGATCTTTCTTGTTGGGAAGTTCACAAGGGAAGGACATTTGCACTGAGTAAAAAAGAAAGAAAGAAAGAAAATGGCTGACTGTGTACATCTATTTTTTAAAACAAATTAATTTAACCTCCTAGGTATGCTTAGTACTGCTGCACCATAGAACGTAGTTCATAAAAGAGTCTGCACAATTCGACTTAATTTCAGGAGGATTCATTTTGGAGTAGCATTTGTACTTTTATTGTTCTGAATAAGTGTTCCTAGTATTATTTAATTTCCTATTGAAAATGCAGAGTAATGAGACTCTGTCAAAATATTCACATATTACAAAGAAAACTGCAAAATTCTGAAAAGCATTTCCATTGTTAAAAGTCCCACTCTGACAAAACCAAAAAAGAGAGAAAAAGCTAGCTATTTTTATGCCCATTGCATAATTACAGATAAAACCCCAAAGGAGTTCTGTTTCTTGTCCTAGAAAGTGATAGCATTTTTCTGTATTTACTTCCAAATACTTAAATATTTGTTGCACGTCTTTAAAAAAAAGTACTGTGAATCTAGAGTCACATTTGATAAACTGAAGATTTATCTTGCAGTTGCCTGGGGAATATTCTTGTTTTCCAAGTGACAATTCTTACCTTTGGATGTAGTCTTAAAAACTCCCTTGACTCAATGGCATTGGGCTCTACCTCTCAAGCAGACTGACTTGGATTTGGAGTGTCACACTTAAATGAATTTTGTTTAATATGAGAACATTTTGTTGGCTGGCCGGGACGTGTTTTAGGAGCTTGTCTTGGAAATAAAATCCTGGTGACTCTAAATGTTATTTTAGGAAGCAATTTCAGCTGGAGAGTTTTGCTGCAAAATCTCTATCAGGTGATGTAGTTTTCATTGTTGGGCAACAGTTATTTTGACAATCAGGAATAATAAAGGTTACTTGTGGTCTGAGTAAAACAAGAGATTGTGTAAGAAAATCTGATCACAGTTTGGCCTTAGGAAGGAAAACCTGAATCCCTTTAAAAAGGATAACGCACTGGAAGTGAACACTGAGTAGATGTACACAAAGTAGCATAATTTTTATTTCTCTGTTTAGCATAAAGAATCGTCTGGTTCTCACAGCTCTCTTACTTTAGAGGAAACAGTAAATGGTTCCTTAAATTTGTGAATTTGTGTAAAGGAAGTACTCCCACCACTTGGCTTCTTAGAGTGGAGACCTGAATATTGATTAGCTATCACAGTGGCATCAGAACTACTCTTAGGATTCAATTTTTTTTTTGTTTTGCATATTTTATTGATCAAAAGTGGTAAATGAGCATCAAGCGTACAAGAAGACGATGAATTGTTTACTTGCATAAAATAACCTTTCAATAAGGGAAGATGCATTGCTCACACTTTTGGTGCTGTTCTGCTGCCCGAAGCAGATGGCATTCAGCTGTTATTGATTTGCTCCTATAGTTACAGAGCAGCACATAGCTAAGCATGCTCATTTCAGGTTGGTTTTGGTGTGGTGGTGGGTTGTTGTTTTTCCCCTTGCAAAATGGACAAAGACAGTGCCTAATTTCACAGAAAGAATATAAAATGACTTACCTATAAGAAGGAGAAAATAGATTAAAGGTTTCAACAAAGTGGAAGGGAGTATTTGTTTTCTTGATCTGGGAAACCCATGCTAACTGTCGAGTGATCAGCTGAGATTGCTGCAATTGTTACTAAGGAAATACAGGCGGTTTTTAAGAAGAAAGGACTGCTTTGCACAGCATATTGTCTTTTAACCTCCATTTTTGACATATGTGTCAAAAGGGACGTGGTGGCGCTGCGGGTTAAACCGCAGAAGCCTCTGTGCTGCAAGGTCAGAAGACCTGCAGTCGTAAGATCGAATCCACGCGACGGAGTGAGCTCCCATCGCTTGTCCCAGCTCCTGCCAACCTAGCAGTTCGAAAGCATGCAAATGCAAGTAGATAAATAGGTAGTGGGAAGGTAACGGCGTTCCGTGTCTAGTTGCGCTGGCCACGTGACCACGGAAACTGTCTCCGGACAAACGCTGGCTCTACGGCTTGGAAACGGGGATGAGCACCGCTCCCTAGAGTCGGACACGACTGGACTAAATGTCAAGGGGAACCTTTACCTTGACATATGTGATGCTTTTCACTGCGGTCCTTCCAGGTTTGCAGGCACCCCGTAATTCTCAAAATGTGTATGCTGATGTACTGACCAAACATGATAGACTGTGGATCAGTGCTAGAGTGCTTGTGGGTTCTCACTGGCTAGATGTTCCCTTAGGATACATTCACATGCCATGCAGCATCCAAGCTATGTACAGGCCCTACCTATACATTTCCAACCAACCTGCAGTCATTGTTTAGACCCAGCCTCATGAAGAAATTGTTTAAGGGTTCTTTAAGTCATGTTCTGCTAGCTTCTTTTCTCTCTTTTTTTTGGGCAGAGTGTACTAGATGGGAAGCAGAAGAATGAGAAAAAGGCTTCCTCAGTGGCTGTTCCTAGCCTTTGGTACTCCCTAGTGAAGGAGCCAAGCTGATTCCCTCCCTGTGGTCTTTCTGTCATCAAGCCAAAACTTTTTTATTCAAGTGGACCTTTGGCATCAGACCACTTTGTTGATCACAGGTCTGAAATTATGGGTCAGAGAAGTGGAGCAGTGTTTGATTATGGTTTTCTTTTTTCAATATGCCAGCCAGAGTTAGATTTTTCCTAGCTAATTTCTGGCTGGTGGCACACTGGAGAGAAAGCTATTCGTTTTTATAATTCATCCAGAGATGTGTAGCTGTACTGTTAGTTTCTTGTCCTTTGTCTAGCTTTGATTTTGAGCTGGTGAGGCAATTACTTTTCCCTTTTGCATGTCAATATTATAAAATAAAATAAAATTATTTGAAATCACAACAGACACTGGGTATATTCCAACTGTTGAAGAATGGCACTAATTGTTCAACAGTTGTAACAATGGCATGAAGCATTGTGAAATATTCTTGTGGCAAAAGGCAACTCCACTACTTGATTACCTCCCGAGGACCACTGTGCTCTGACCCTTACGTTCAACAGAGAGGATCACTGTTTAGCCAATCACCATAGCAAGACATCCCACTGATTGTGATGCCAAATCCTTAGTGACCTCAGTCACATTCAGACATCATATGTAGCTACTAGACATGGGATATTCATATTCCTGGGGATACGAAAATGAATATCGGCACCACAGGTGCCTGGAAAGTCCAATCCCTCCCCCCCTGAACCAGCAGATCCAATTGCTGGTCGCCATGTGGCATGTGTGACTGGCGTCATTCCTGTCACACCAATCGTGGAAACAGCCCAGCCAGTGCTTCCCTACCTCCTCGCACAGCTGACTGCTCAACTGCTGAGCAGGGAGGCTTGTAAATGCTAGGAACATTTGAAAGCAGTAAGAGGAAGGCTGAGACGAGATGGGGCCCACAGCCCCATAGTTTGAGAGACTTTAACAGAGCTGTTAAAAATGATAGCCTTTTGGAAGCAATTAATACATAGGGTCAGTGTAAGTTGGAAATGATGTGTCAGCACATGGCAGCATACAGTATTACAGAGACTGGCAACATGGCCTTTCAGGTGGCATAGCTGTATATGGGAGAGTGCAGAAAGAGAGAGAGAGAATGAATGATTATAGCTAGCAACAATTTCTATCCTCTCTTTCAGATTCTGTCTCTTTGTGCTACGTTTCTTTCCTGGCCACACTGGTGGTCTGAATACCTAGTCTTACTTCTTAGTGCCTTCTTCTTTACAGTTCATTCAACCCACAGGCATTTTGGAGGATTCCTGTAAGGAAGCATGTTTCATTTATAGAAAGACTAAACACTTTCCTAATAAACTTCCTGATGGTGCCTTTCTTACCCAAGATTTGGGGGGGGGGGGGGGCGAGACATGCATTTGTCCATGTGCACACATGGACAATTTCATTGGGAAATATGTAGGCTTTATCGCAGTTAACTACGATACGTTATATCTCTTGCTTGCTTGCTTGCTTGCTTGCTTGCTTGCTTGCTTCCTTCCTTCCTTCCTTCCTTCCTTCCTTCCTTCCTTCCTTCCTTCATCATTTCCACTCACAGTTTACTTGTTTTACTGGAAATTTTCATCCATACTTCTTTTATTAAAACTGTGTTTTTTAAGTGTGACGGTAGTCTTTTATTTCTTAAACTTCACTTTTGTGCTCTGCTGTTTCACCATATAAGCACATTCTGACTGTATTTTTTTTTTAATTGTGGTGCATGTAGTCATAAGTGTAATTAATGTTGACCACTGACAGCATCTTTGAATGTTGCTAAAAGAAGAAAATACTATAAAGGGCTTTGTTGTTGTTGTTTTGGTTACCAAGCTGTTGTAAGAAAATAAGAACTGAATTAGCAGGACGTAGCTGCTATTCTTTTAAAATGTTCATCCACATGCACATATTCATTCATGGTTAGAAAAATACACTCGAGATTGTTTCTTGATTTTTAATGTTTAATGTTCTTCTGCTAACTTTTTTTGTCATTGTTAGAGCCCTTTAAATGACTGCTGGAGACAAGGAAAACAGAGGAATATATACTACAAAGTGTTGTGTAAAGACTGGGTTTAAGTCCCAGTGGACACTGACACTACAGCCTACTTACTGTAGCTAGGATGTATTGATTTTTTTCCCTCCCCCATTTTTAGCTGCACCACTGAATTAGGCATTGTGAAGCATCTTTCCTTGTGAAGAGAGGAAAAACTGACATGAACTTTTTCACCCTAACAGTAGGGCATTTCAGACGAAAAGATTCCAAAAAACGATTTAAGCCTTCAAAAATATAACGTCTTTGTGCATAACACACAGGCTGTTCCAGCCAGAAGATAGTTGTTGGATCTTGAGGAACTAGGTTGGATGATTGGGGGGCCAGAGGGAAGGATGAATTTTTAGAGCTGTTTTGTGTGTTAAAAAGAAAATCAATCAGTGAAAACAATGCAATCCCCTGGTGCTTTCTCAGAAGGTTAGCAAAATGGTCTTGTCCAAGTTTTCAGCAAGCTGTTCAGTTACTGTTATAATTGGCTGATGAGTAGGTTTGGACCTAACTAGAATGCCAGGGTTCGATTTCACAGTGTCCTCTGTGAAGATGTGTCACCATTTATGCTGGCTTTAGTGACAATTTTTCAAAAAGGAAACTCGCGGGAAATCATTATGCTGTTTATATGTCTCCCATCCTGGAGAACATTACCCTGTGATATTTTAGCACTGTTTTCCACTGCATGATGGCATCTAGCTAAGGTTAAGGCAGAACAAATCCCTCTGCAATTTTGTGACTATTTTACTTACTGAAGGAGAAAAGATAACTGACAATTAAGAATTTGGAATGTCACTGAGAGAACATGTGCAACTAACCAATGACATCCTCGGGGAGCATGTTTTTATGGAGCTGAGAAGATAGAAAAATGGGGATTTTAAGTGGTTTATTACATAATGCACCACTGGCTTAAAAAAACCACAACCTAGCAAACACTTCTAGGAGCACGTAGTTAAAAGTGGCATTAACTATCAAGCTTTTCCAAAATGGGTGATGGGAATATATCATTTTAAAAAATTAGCTTACAATTTGAGCTCTTAGGACTACCTTATACTGTACATTCTGCAAAATTCTAGGTTTACATCTCTAAGCCGAGATGGGAGTATTTTAAAATTGCTTCCCCTTCCCCAACAAATCAAAATCTACCTTCACATGGAAGAAGGTGTCAGTGGAATGGAGGGCTAGGCAGGCTCATTTGGAACAGAACACTGCTACAGAAAGATAGATTTATTAACTCGGTTGGGCCATGGCTCTTCTGTTTCTGCCCAGTAGCACTTGTGAAGTTTTGGGTATACCAGTGGCCCACCCATCCGCTGTAGCACCTAGCGCCATTTCCCACTTCTCCAGAGCCATAAACAAACAAATAAATGGAGTCTTGGGGAAACTTACCAATCCTTTTCTTGATCATTCATGTTCTTTTGTTGTATATTTGTGCATTTACAATTCCTCTAGCAAAAAGGAAAAAAAACTTAGCTGGATGATGGAAGAAATACTTAAAATTGTAAAAGAAAGGTGAGAAGCAAAAGTAAAAGGTGACAGAAATAGGGTCAGAACCCTGAACACAGCTTTTCATGGATTGTAATGTAGAGACTATTGGAAAAAAACTGCAAAAAAAATAAAGAACAACAAAAGGGGGAAAACAAAGGATCTCTTCCAGAAAATCCAAAAAATCAAAGGGAAATTCAAGCCTTGATTAGGAATGTTGAATGATCATCAGAGAAGGACACTATCTGACCAGGAGAAAAGAAAGAGAAGGTGAAAACAGTATACCGAAAACCTATACAGAAGAGATAAAAGGATGACAGACTCCTTTAAAGAGGAATCATCTGATGAAGAACCTGAAGTTCTAGAAAATGAAGTGAAAGCTGCTCTGAAAGCACTAGGAAGAAATAAATCACCAGAGGCAGATGGAATACCAATAGAACTATTTCAACCAGCAGAGACTGAATCTGTCAAAATCCTAACAAGTATATGCTAACAAATATGGAAAACAGAACAATGGCCCGCAGACTGGAAACATTCATTGTACATTCCAGACCCCAAGAAAGAAGGTGCCAAGGGGTGCAATAACTATAGAACCATTGCTTTAATTCCCCACACAAGCAAAGTGATTGATACTCTTGCTTATGTGATTTTATCTAAATAATGTATATTTATGTTCCTGGTCATTGACTATAATAAATAAATAAATTTTAAAAAGAGCACACAGAAATACTTTTGCACTCTTCTTTGTGAGTGAGTGACTGGATTTATAGTCAAATAAACTGAGTAGATAAAATGTGTGTAATAATAAAGTAGACTTCAGTTTCAAACTAAAAAAAGACAACAGCCTACCATATTGTGGGTGGTACAGTATGTCCACAATGAATTAGATAACTATGTTAAAGACGACTGATTCTTCTTATTTGTGCCAACTAAGTTGTCTAAAACTACTGTAAACAGACATAATTTATTTCCATACCAAGCTAGGCCAAGTTGAACACATATTACTTTCAAACAGCTTCTGTGAGAACTTTGGAATCCAAAAGCCAATATTTAAATAGGTAGTATGTTTGTTTGGCCAGAGTTTGACACAACTAACTAGTTACTGGACCCTACAATTCATTTTTCAAAACCAGATTGACCTTTCTTTGATTGACCTGACAGGAATAATTTCCCCAGATTTATGAATACAGGGGCGGGGGTGGGAAGGAGGCTGTAGGTAGCCTGTAGGTGACACTTTGCCCATCCGTGGCCTAAACCATAATTAAGATTAATCACAAACCACAGTTAACTGAAAATTAGAGCAAAAGCTTCCAATATAACAGCCACAGTGGAGGAAGGATGGTGTGGCATATGATCCTAAGGCTCAGGCACATCATTCTAAGCCACAGGGTTACTTCGGAACTAAGTCAAAAGGAGGTATTGAAGTGATCAAGATTGTGGCCCATATTGGCTCTTGTAAACTTAAATGGCCTACAGACAAAAGCCATATCTAAACATTTTTTTCTAGAAATTCTAGATGAGTGACGCTTAAGTCTGTTTGTATGATTGGAATATATTGTTATGCCATTCACATACCCTTTGTCTTGCATCCTCCTTCACCCTCCCCTTCCCATGGACAACTAGAATGCAAAGCGAGATGAATTTTATAGCAGCAGAGTGCTGATTTTACAAAATGCAAATAGAGGAGGCATTTAATGCAGAATTCTCATTTAAAGGTGAAGTGAAAGGCTTTGTACCTGCCTGAATCCCAAGGTTTTATGTTTTAGCTGTAAGAATGAATGTAATTATGGAGATCTACTTCAAAACTGCCTGCTTCCTTCTCTGAGCTACTTAGTCGGATGTTTGAAAATGTTCACATTGCAGAAATCAGTTCCAATCTGCCCAGATATGAGAAAAGTTCCTTTTTAACTACAACTGACAGAAAATACAGGTAGGCTGGCCATTGGCCAGTTGGCTGGGTTTTCATGGGAGTATGGTGTAAAACTGTAGTCTCCTTTCTCTGAAATTGGCTCAGTAATGTTACCATGATGGTGGTTCAGCTTCGTCACAAGTATCCTCATTAAGCACCTGACATACATCCATTTTCCTTACTGCCATCTTGATGTAATAAATGCTTGGCTTTATTTGCTCTTCCTGGCAAAATAGAAATATCCTGATTTCAGATCATAAAAGAGATGGCTGTGGAGCGTGGTCATAAATCACAAAAGAAAACTCATGTGGGCCTCTTCTTGTTTTCAAATGTATTTCATGTCTCATTTATTTTCCCTAACTGGTTTCACTTTTGTCCCAGATAAATGACATTAACTCTCCTTCCATTCCATTCAAGCTATATAGGCAGCGGAGTTAATCACCAATAAAGTACACTACGTTAACAGATCAACATAAGAAAGTACTTGTGAACCATGGAATACTTACAATTTACTAGAACACTATGTCTTGGTGGTTATCGACATCTATAGCACAGCTGTACTTGGTGGGAACTGGGAATGTTTTGTGGATATGCACCCACATGTGCATACCTTCCTTCAGAATATATATGAAGCTTACTCTCCTGGTAACAGATCTATTATTCATTAATAGTGGTTGTAGTACAAGAAGAAAAAGAAGAAACAGGGTTTTTTATTCCACCTTTCTTCCAGAGAACTCACATTTTTTCCATTTCATCTTCACAGCCCTGTGAATTAAATTTGGTTGAGCAAAATCTTCACTAAACAGAATTTGAACTAAGCTCGTTCAATCAAAACCTGACAATCTGTCCAGCAAAAATATACATTCTGTTTCTTTGGTTTTTTGTTAGAAGATGAAGCTAGCTTTTGAGTCCGTCACTGGTGTTTTCAAAATTGAATTTGGTAATGTTGTTACAATACATCAGTTACGTGAAAGCTTGAGTTACTATCTCCCGCTTTGTATTAAATCTATTGCCAAAAAAAACAGTTTTCTAACCAAATTATGATAGATTTAGTAGACATTTTTCATGAAAAATAAGCACTTAGCCTCAGTACTGTTGAATACCACACATAGGACTGGTGTTTCTGCGTTAGAGAACTTCAGAGGTCACTATCACTGTATAGATGAACCAGTGCATTGTAAGATGATCTGTCAAACCAAACACTTGACTCACCTTGTTAACATGCTCCTAATCTTTCCTTAATGAAACCAGCTAGGCCCTCCCCCCCATCCTCTGGAGGTTTCCTCTTCTTCACTACTGTGATGGATGAGATTCTTTCAGATACTAGAAATGAAGTGGTTTTAGCTATTGGAATTGTTTTTAAAAGAGAACCCTTCCTCCCACAAAAGCCATCTCCTCTTTATTTCTATGATGCCAATTGCATGGTTTGTTTTACTGTATGCATTATCTTGACCTTTTGCTTTTATTATAGTGTATTATTTTAGAAAATGAGGAGCTTCCTAAAATTTTTCTTGATTTCCTCAACGTTCGTCACTTCCCTTCTCTTCCAAAAGCAGAAAGTTGTGGGTAAGACTTTTACCTAAAAATCTCAAAATGTTGCATCCAACTCATGTAGGCCTGGTCCCTTACAGTGAAGATAGTTTCTCACTCTGATACAAATTCACTGGCTCAAACTAGACATCACAAGTCTGTAAAAATAATTCCATATCATGGTTGAATTTGCATTCGAAGGTGGTTAGAAAAATTGGAGGGGATGGTCCAGTAGCTCAGCTATGCAGATGAACTAGCAAGCATTTCCTTGGGTTTTTACTTAAAATTATTCATTGATTTGCATATGAACTTTTAAGCACCAATTGTTATAACTTTGAGCTTTGCAAGCCACCTCAAGTGACTCCTTTTGAAAAAACGTTTGCTTGTAAAATGTTCTTAGTTGAGAAGCAGGCTTTGGAATGTTCTCTCCTTGTATTTGATTATTGTCTTACCATTTTCAATAGAAGAGAAGAGGAAATACTTAAAATGAGACTTTGAGTTTCTCCTAAATGTCTTAATTCAGCATTTTGTCCCTTTCTGTGATTGCCTCCAGATGTCTTAATTCAGCTCCCGTGCTGAGACAGATATATTTGTGTTAGGTGGAAGGAGCATTATCTGTATGTGCACTTCTTTGAATGGGAACGAGCATGTTTCTGTGGGGTGCCACTTTTTCACCAGCAAAAATCTAGGGTTAGATCCTTCCCACAAAAACAAACAAACTCTTGTATGGTTAACTTATACCATTGATATAAGATAACCTATACCAGAGAAACACTGCTAAAACAAAGCTACAGTAAAATGGAATTTTATCTTGCATGGTAAAAAAATTTCCAGCTCTTTGTGCATAGGCTTTGTGTATTCAATATGCTTAGGAATTTCAGATCAACCCAGTAAAACCAATTTTATGTTAATTATTTCTCAGCTCTTTTGAAGAAACAGAATCTGAAGAATCGAGGTAAGCTGTTCACCATGCCAGTGAAAGTAGATGTGTTGTAAACATTATTGTAATAAAACGAGGGAATGATTGTTTTTAAAGACCACGTTTAGTAATATTCCAGCAAAATAAAATATTTTGTATCTGTTCTGAAGTTGTTGTTTCAAGATTTATAGAACAGTGTTGATTATACTATACATCTGGGGATTTTCACACACACACACACACGCATGCACTCACACACACACACATTCATTTAATCCATGGTTACTACCCAGCTGAATTATTAAACTGATCAGGAATTTCTCACATTGAAATGGAGCCGTCTGCGATGAAGTCATTCATGGAGTAGATCCATTGAAATCAGTGGGAGAGGTTAACCATGACTAACTTACACTCCCAATATAATCTAAATTGATAATTATGAGAGCTGACTGTTTAAGGCTACACTTCTATATACACATGCTTGAGAGTAAATCCATCAAATGCAATAGGACAAGCCTTTAGGTAGACCCAATAGTCATGTCCTGTAAAGCAATTTCAAGTACAGAATCTTCCGTTTCTATAAATACATGGTCCAGCTGTGTGTGTGTGTGTAAAGAACAGGGGGGAAACAGTTAAAAATGTACAGTCTTGAACTGATCAAAACACCCAAAGGCAATTCAGCACCTGAAACAAGTTAATGTTGAAATTTTTGAATGGGGCGGGCATTGTAAGTTGCTGACAATTACAGTCTTGGATTACTTGCTTTATAATGGGATCATTCCAGACCAAACAACATAAAAACCGTGACAGTCTTAGGGTTGTATTCCTAGGCTCATTTACTGAGGCATAAGTCTCATTGAACTTGGCTGAATTTGCTTTTGAGTAAATATGCTTAGTGCCATGTTACATCTAACCCTTTATTCCTCAAGGATGGGTTCTTTCTCCTTTTCCATAAAACTGCTTTATATAAACAAGCATTATACCTAACCAGCTACATCATTTCATTTTATCAAAGCTAGTTTGTAGTGTATTCAGTTTACTATCCCTTGATGCTGACATTCCTGTTCTTGACCTTTCTAGCAAACTGTCCCACCAGCCTGTGCTGCTGTTCCTAAGGGATCCATATGTCTTGCCTACAGCCAATGGTAATCAAACCTGTCATCTGTTAACAGCTCTTTACTGATCTGACCCTTCACCACAAAAACCACGTTGTTATTAATACATGCTGAGGCCAAATTCTAATTTGGCAGCACATCAGGATTTGTTCTTTTAAGGCTGTTTAAAATAATAGCTGAGAAATTAGGGTTCTCTACAGAAAGGGGTAACACTCTTACAAATAAAAACTACAAAGAGGTAAATTCTAAAATACTGACATTGTAATTTGTCAAAATATTAATGGATTATGATTGCCCAGCATCAGTGTTAAGGCTCTATTGAAGAAGTCACTTCCCCTAACATAAAAGATATATTTGAATTGATGGTAATATCGTAATATGTACAGTGAGAAAACAAATATTTGAATAAAAATTATCTTCTTTATTTATATATTCTTTTCAATATAAAATGGGGATGTAAGTGTTCCAGATAATCATCGTCATCATCTTAGAACTACAGATCTGGAAGGGACTCTATGGATCATCGAGTCCAGCCCCAGATAACTGATGTGATCAAAAATATTTATTCTCTGCCATTAAAATATGTCCAGATTTCCTCCCAAAGTATTCCTCCCAAATCAATGGGCAAAGAATGTGATAGGTACATATTTTTTGCTGCACAGTTGCCTATGCGAAGTTAGATCATCCTGATCTCATTAGGCTTTTAGCCAAGTGACACATGGTGTGTAAACGCCAGGATTATAATGCAGAACATCCTATTATTTTAAAACAACACCAATCTGTGGCAGAGCCCAGACTGGACTGCAGTGTGAAAGGAGTTTAAATCATCTCGCAATCTCCAATATAAATGTCCAGAACAAAAGAGGAGGAACCATATGTTAGGTATATCCTGAATGCTATCACTTCCATTTGTTTTGTGAACTTGAATTTGGAACTGCCAGTTTTAGTAAGAGTGGCCAGCTAACCACCTGCAGCGGCCTCAGGACTAGATCAAGGTCTTGATGCTATGAGGCAGAAGCACCATGTCCCATGTCCCAGCAGTTCCATATGCCTCAACTTTGTCTTGTTTCTCTGCACGGTTCTGTTATCTAAGCATCCTGAGAGGGCCTGCACTTCAAACAAAAGGGCAAAAGAGTTGGTGGAAAATCTGAAATGCTTTGGTAGGGATGGAAGAATAATAGAGGGAAGCCACTCTTTTATTTTCCTCTTGTATATGTCATCGGTGACCTGTAGTTCAAGCTGGGGGAAAGCTTCTCTCTTGCCCCTCCCCCTCCAATCATGGAGCCACCCCGACCTATTCCCAAGCACGGTAGTACCACAGCACTGTATTCCTCTCAAGATTAAACTGCTATCCATCAGTACTTTTAACTGTCAGATGAACGATTATTAAATTCAAGGCCTTTTTTCTTTCCACACCCCCCCCCCCCCCAAAATGACCCAAAAGCAACCTGGTTTTAAATCATACTTTCTCTTGAGAACTCTGAACTGGTATAGTAAAAATGCATCAGTATTTGAAAACAATGCAACTTGGTTTTGGTCTCTGTTTTGCTTATGTTAATACATATTTCTAGAATTAACACCAATAGGAGAAAACGCTAGCCCTTAGTGCTCAGAGAATACAATTAATGCTTTAAGCCCTATACACAAAGACATGTTCTTTTTTTCATTCATTTGTTCACCTGAGAGTATCTTCTTCCTGTTAGGTTTTTAGTGTTAATTAGTGTATCTGCTGTGGTAATTGGTTTTAGCAATATGGGGCCTTTAGATTGGACTTTATATAAGAAACCCATCCCGTTATGTTGACCAGATGCTTGTCGGCTTGTAGGGATGCTTGTGTGATGGTTTAAGCCTCTTCCAGTCAACTTGGACTAAACACTGCTGTAAACTGCAATGGAAAAACTGCTGTGAAGTATTCCCTGTAGAAATCTTGGAATTCCTTCAAGTGTATTGAGATTTTGTTAGAAATTGGATTGCCAGTGTAATCCATCTTCCTTGTGAGAAAAGATTCAGATAAAGAGCTGGAGCCTAGCAGCATTAAGTATTAGAACATCCCTTTAAATCAATAAGCTACAAATCTGGCAGTGCATTCAAGCAATGCCCAGTGCTACACTAAAGTGGGTTTAGTGCTGAAACAGCATTACTAATAACACAATCCTGAGCATAGATAAACATGGTGGTGATGCAATATCCTAAATTACATTGGGCCGTGACTTGTTAAGTTCTACAAAAACATTTATATTGTATTGACATATGTAAGAAAGCAGTTTTTCTTCTCTCCTCTTTTTTCCAGATGACTTTCCAAATGTAGTTATTGAAGGTGTTCTTCATGGATTGTTTTATCCTCACCTACAGCCCAGGTAGAAAATGGGTTTGGATGGATAGTAACTGAAGTAAATTCAAGACCTCTTCCTCGATTTGGGTTTTTAGTGGAACTCTAAAGAGTGGAATGTGGCAACAGTTACGTTTAACAATGGAACATTTACCCTTTCTGAAATCAGTGAATCACTAATATTGCTGCTTTTTAAAAAAGATGAACAGAAGAAATACTACTCTGAAGACTAATTCTACTTAACTCTAAATATTTAAACTGTAGAATAGCTGATGTGTATATACTGAATTACACTAACCTCTTTAATTGTCATTTGATTGTTTTTAATATAATAAGCAACTACACTAAACCTTTGTAGCATCCACTGCTGGCAGTGGATAGTCAACATTCTAGCACATGCAAGACTAAATAATGCAAATATTTAGAAAATAATTGCCAAAAATGGAGATGCAATATAAGCTTATTGTATCAGTATTTCCAGTGTTGTATCATATCTGTGTCATCTGACGAAGGATTGGACATGTTTATATGCTTGAAACTAGGTTCAAAAGTTGCTTTAATTTACTTCAGGGCCCTGGCTACAGTCCTTGGGCTTCCAAATAATAATTTGCTTGTTTAGCATAACTCTCCCATGTTAGTTAACCTGTGCTACTCTGTAAAAGAAAACAAGCAGTAATGTGATTAATTGGGGAGAGGGGGGAATATATCATGCATCAGAGGTCAACTGTCCAAATAAATACATGTATCTGTTTTGCAAGATGTTGGATTCCAAAGTAAAACATTATGTAAAAATTGTTGCTGTTTTACTTGCACTAGTTTTCAGTCAATTTCAGGTTGAATGATTCCCAGCTGAATTCCTTTGCCCATCCTTATGCTCTATTCCTTGGATCTTTGCATTGTACATCAGGCGTGGGCAACTTCTCAGGGTTCATGGACTATTTTCCCCCCTCCCTTGGTTCTGCATAGGCCACATCCTCCCTCCAGCTCTATGACCAAAATATGCCACGATGATAAACTGCATGCCCAGAATATTCTGGAGCCATGATTTGTTCTCCACATCTAATTCTGTACATTGGGGTACAGTATTTTTTTTTACATTTAATTGTAGAAACAGGAAGTCACTAATCCAAAAAAGGTGGGATCAGGAACACAGAGGGTCTGGAAGTGGGGATGCTGGGAGCCAGGATGAGAGGGCAATTTGCAGCCCATGGCCTCAGCCACCTGTGCATTGTATTGTCAAATTCAAGACTGAGATGGCTATTCTTTTTCATTGTAAAGTTGCAGCTGAAACCAAGAACAGCTGGAGCCTGTATTATAGCTGACAATAATCCTAGGGGAGAGAACCAAGTGATTCTGGTGGAACACTGCTAGCACAATGGACTTAGGGCATCAATTGTAAGGCAAGCCTTCACATTAGAGGAATCCGGTTCTTTATTCCACTTTCTGTCCACATGCCTGGGGCAGTGCTGACAAAAGGTTAAATGACTTAATCCACTCCTTGCCTCCAGATACCTGTTTTGAAAAAGATACTCACTGAAGTATTATTAGCTATCTAGAAGGAAATGCTTCTGAAGGCTCCCAATAAACATAAAGACCACATTAGAAAAACCTTCCATTGCTAACAAATGGTCACTTACCAGCTTCCATTTTTCTAGATAAATAAAGCAATGAACACATTCTAATAATTATTCTACAACCTGGGTCATAATTATAGCTGTATTGTGCTAAGAATAGGAACAAACCTTTAAAAACTAATTACTGACATATGGCAAAAATTGGACAATATTTTTACAAAGCAAGAAGAGTTTTAATGTCTGTATAAAGTAGTACTAAATAGCAGGGAATAAACAAGAGGCTCATTATGGGTAACAAAATTCTTAATAATATGGTAGACATTTTGCATATATTGCAGTTCAACCAACCAAAACTCAATTATTTAGTAGGACAGAGAAAATATATATGTTCATTATTTGTGCAGGAATGTCTGTGGTTATTTTCATTAATAATATCCAGAGTGCAAACATTTGGAAAGACAATTGCTCACAAGTATTTTGTTGATGATAGACAAGGAGGTAATGCTGTGCAATATGTCCAGAAAATATCACATCTACAGATTTTGAACCCTGGGAAAGCCACACAATATGTGACATCAAAGGAGTTGTGCTGAATGAGGGTCTTACTTATTTTGACATTGCCCATGGGAAACGTTTTATAAATTTATTAACTGAAGTTTTATAAACAGATTTTATAAGTAAGATGAAATGTCAGTTTGACCAGAGGATAAAGGGGAGCTGTTAATACTTTTGGTAAAAGTAGTGTATAAACCATAACAGGAATTTAAACCACCTCTCCTAGACACCTTTACTTTCTCCAAAGGACAAAGGCAACAGCAGAGTCTTCAGGTATTTGTGGTGACAGCTCATCCCATTTGTTCAAAATCCTTTTCAGATTAATAGTCTTTCAGAGTTGATCCAGAGGAGATGCCTGTTGCTGTTTTGCTCATTCTGCTGTCAACTTGTCCAGTCATCTACTTCAACCACAAATGGTTCTTTTACATCTATTTTCCCGCTGTTTGCAATCACACAGTCTTGAAGAGGCCGGTCATGTTCATCTGTTGGCTGAAGTTCTATTGCATGCACTACTGACTAAAAAGGAAAAAAATAGAAGACTTGTTAATGATGAAGAAAACTTAAAATATCTTACCTGATCTATATTACTTAATACGAAGCTATCTATATGGACTGGCCATCTCCGTGAACACCTAAGCGAGCTACAGCAGCATCTAAAAACAACCCAAACATTAAAAACCTAGAAGAATGAGAAGCTTTTCAACTCATGTTGGGAATAAAGCAAAAGGAAATTCAAGGTAGGTTTCCCTAGAGAAGGATTTCCATAATATGTATGGAACTATTGACTAAGCTGTTTCTCCAGTTGCCGTGGTGTGGTATATGAAAAGATGGCTCCCAGGATGACATCAATATACGTATTGACAGCAAATGTTTATGTTATTTATTTCTTTATTTAAAAGCTGTACAAGCCACCTTTCAGAGTAAACTCTCCTAAGACAACATACAACATGATGGCTGCCAAGATGTGTGGCTTTAAAAGGATATTAGATAACTTTGTGGAGATTAAGGCCACCAGTGGCCACTAGCTAGGCTATATATATATTTAAACACCAGTATCAGAGGTAGTATGCCTTTGTAATATTAGCTTCTGGAGAATGCAAGACAGCAGGTGTAGTTCTACTCATGTCCTGCTGATGGGTACTTTACGGGCCTCAGTGTGAGTACAATGTTGAACTAAGTGAGGCCTTGGTTTTATCCAACATGATTCTTCTTGTCTGCTCTACAAAACTTAAACAAGCAAAATGAAACAATGATGAAAACTTAAACAGCACCATCAGTACAATATTCACACAATTACAGACCAAAGCAAGCAGACAGGATTTCAGTGTTTGTTTCAAAATCAGTAATGATGGGATCCAGTGTTAGTACTCGCATCCCATGATACATAGACTTTAAAGGCAAACACTAGTACTTTAAATCATACTCAGGAATAGCACATCCAGAATGTCATCCTTGTGTTCCCAATGATTAGCTCCAGCCAACCTGGCAGATCAGCTACCATTTGAGTAAGTAGCTGTCTGTGTAACAAAATAATAGGCAGCTGTCTCTCACTTTTTGCAACAGGTATAAAGACACTTGGAATTACAAAGGTGTTCAATAATCCCTAAACACCCGTAACGCAGATGCTGTATGCTAAAAATGAAGGAGTTATGTTTTCAGAACCACAGCAGCCCACGATCAAAAGGACTGTGTTGAACTAATGAAGAAAAACATTTTTAACTTACCATGCCATCAATGACTTTTCCGAATACTACATGCTTTCCATCTAACCAGCTGGGCCTTGTCACAGCAATGAAGAACTGTGAACCGTTAGTATGTGGACCTGAATTAGCCATGCTGACCCAACCAATGCCATAGTGTTTCAGTTTAAAGTTTTCATCAGGAAACCTGTCTCCGTAGATGCTCATTCCTGAGAAACAAAACATAAAGTTTCAAAGAAGCTACTTCAAAAACCAAGCATTTAAAAACATACAGTATTTGTTTGGAGATTGCAAGACCATGTGCAGACCTGCACAACTGCCTCTGCCAATAAGATGGCCAAAAGACACTCTAAGCATCAGCAACCAGAATTGATGCATCTTGTGCATCAATGAAAATAATCCTTTGATACAGCATAGTTAGGCACTGGACCATTTACAATATGAGGGTTCATTAAAGCCACACATGTTTTATGGCAAAGAGAGAAACTGAAAATCTGTAATGTTCCTTTGTTGATATATCTATTAAAATGCATAGTTGAAAAAAGGGCACAACTTCCAAAATTGGTTTAATATCACTCTGTTCCAGTTCTAGGTTTGTGAACATAATGGACATCCTACAGGGTAGTTTGCACCACTGACCAATAGACAGAATGTGAATGGATTTGGGCTTCACTGCTGTTCCTTAACAAAGATTGGCACAGGCAGTTACACACATTCCACTGAGTACTGGATTCATAAACAATTTTCAAAACCCTGAGAGTGCCACCCAACGGAAAGTTCATTTCCAAATCTGGGCAGGGAATGTGCAAGCAGAAGTTGACTTCTACCATAGAATCACCTCAGCTAGATCAAGACAACTTGTTCTCTAAGTCATTCTTAAATATGATGAATCTAAGTCTGTAGTGCAAAGCACTGAACAGACAATAGAGACAACTGGTCTTATTCCCAAGTAACTAGGGAGAAGTGAACATGATGAAATCAAATACAAAATAAACCTGAGAGACTGTTAATTCAAGAATACAAAAGGCCTAAGTAAATACGCAAGACTCTTCCTTCAATTTGCAGGTATAATGTTTTTGACACAGCAAAGATGTGTTTAGCTCCATTTTGCAGCCTGAACTCCACTTAAGTTGCTTGCCCTATTAAAATTATCTATTTAGACATGATAATTGAGAGAAGATTGTTGATTTATGATACACTAGCTCAGGTGGGCAAAAATGTAATCTAAAAGCCACATGATGCCCCCGAGGGACCCAAATGTGGCCCCTGGCATTCATGCGGCTACCCAGCATCCCCCTTATTTTTTAAATAAATGACTGAAAATCTGCATGTCCTCTGGGGGATTTGCCATGGGTGGACAGCAAGCATGGCTAGACACTGCCCCATACCCCACCAAATATTGCACATTTTTTAAAAAACACTTTTTTGCCATGAGAAAATATAGGCAATTTTCCCCTCAGTTTTTGAAGCCTTTTCTAAAGAAAACTAATTTGGGCATAGCCTTCAGATCTGTGGAGGTTGTGCACACCCCTGATGTAGGGTCAAATTTTGAGTAATTAATTTATTTTGAGTAATTAATTTGGCTAAACGTGCATCAGCTGTACTCCAGAATCTTGCATGTTTTCATCTGTTTTATGGTTTTTATTCATAGAGAAACTAGTCATACCTCCTGTGCCATCTCCAGCTGTGAAGTCACCTCCCTGAATCATAAAATCTTTGATCACACGATGGAATTTACTTCCTTTGTACCCAAAACCTTTCTAAAAGACAAAGTTCAAAATGATAATATTGCCAGCTGGTAAGTCATTGTAAGTTAAATACAAGTGATAGGACTAAATGTTCACAGAACAAGTAAGTAAGTCAAAGCAAGATAATTTAATCTCCATAGCATTTGTTTTAGTTAAGTGAATGCTGAACTGCATCCTAAAATGTGTACAACTACACGTAAGATTTCTATATTCTTGCACTGTGGTAATACAGAATAAACTTGTAAAGCAAAAATAGGGTATCCTGCCTTCATCATAATGTAGCAACAGTGAACTGGAAGTCAAGAGCATTTGGATTATAGCTGATATAGAAAACTCCACATACACTTGCTATATCTTAACTGCTTAATATATTCATTTTAATATTGTTAATTAATCCATACCTTTTCATAGCTACATACATGGACACAATCAATGGTTGATAAAGTAAGGCAATAGTGGGTGAACTGGCAACTGAGCAACTTCTTCAGTGTAGGCCACAATCATATCCCACAAACAAGGGTAACATAAGCCAATTTAACATCCTGCCCACATGGAGGAAGAAAGTACAATGGAACCTCTACTTACGAACTTAATCCGTATTGGAATGGTGTTCGTTAGTTGAAACGTTCGTAAGTAGAAGCAAAATTTCCCATAGGAATGCATTGAAAACCGATTAATCCGTTCCGGCTGTTTTTCGTTCTTATGTAGAGGTGCGTTCGCAAGTAGAAGCAAAATTTAGCGAACGGAGCTGTTCATAAGTTGGATTGTTCGTAGGTAGGGACGTTCGTAAGTAGAGGTTCCACTGTATACAGAAGGGAGCTGTGGGACTGTGTTACTCAGGATTCCAGAATCTGGAATATGCAAATACTCCACACACAAGCATCAATAGCGAGAGAAGACCACACATCACTGGGGCCAAGACAAGAGTAGGGCCAGCTCCTGTCTACATGCTGCAACTTCTGGTAACAGCCACTACAGTGTCTCTTTACTTAAACCCCAAAGGCACCTGTATGTAGTTGGTTACCACACACATCCATCTGCTTTACCAAGAATAACAGCAAAATGGCAGTGTATGTATTAGAATAGTGCACTAGGAAAATCCAGGTTCATTTACCCACTCAGTACTTGGCAGCTTGGTATATTTCAGACCAACCTATCTTGTATAGTTGTTAGAGGAAAGAAGCTGTTCCTACCACTCTGAACTCCTTGTGTTGTTTTTTTTCAGGTATCTAGATAGATATTAGATAGGTTAGTGCCACAGACACAAACACTGATCTATCACAGCATCCCTTTACTTGCCTACTTGCAGCTACCAGCTTCTGGAGGCTAGCCCTCTCCCTGTGGACTTTTAGGAAGCAACTTAATTGCTTTTCAGGGAGACTTTCCATACCGACCCCAGCTGACCACCTCCCCCCCCCTTTCTTTCCCCTCCTCTTCTTCCCTCCCCTCTTTTACTCCATCCGCTCTGGGATTAGTCAGTACCATCTGGGTTTTTTTTAGGGTTATTGCTGCTGGTTTTAATATCTCTATTTTTATTTTAGTTTTCTATACCTGCCCAGAGCAGTGCTGTGATACTAATGGGAGAGGGATACAAAATGAATGAATGCATGCATACATTACATACATACATACAACCTGTTCCACCGTAGAACAGCTAACCTTTAGAACAAGGTTGACAGGTAGTATAGGTGTGCTTCTGACTGCAATGAAAGTCTCAGGGCAACCCTGCTTCAGCTCCAAGTGGAAGCAGAAGTCTGGCACTCCTATTTTCACAATCACAAGAGGGGCAACTAATTTTTTACCATGGCAATCAGAAATACAGAACACTGCAAACCAGTTATAGCTATCTATGTATCCATCCATCCAGTTTTGTAAGGTTAGCTGCAGATACTTGTGATTTCACTAAAATGTAAATACACGACTTTTTATAAAGCGCTTACTTCTCCAGTTGCAAGTTTAACGAAGTTTTCTACCGTCTTTGGTACTACTTTTCCAAACAAGCCAATTACAATTCTTCCAGCATCTTTGCCACCAATCTGTATATCAAAGAATACCTGGAAGAAGAAAAAACAGAAATAAAGATGAATCATTTCCAATATAATAGACCACCATTAAAATATAGGATGAAGGAAACTGGATTTGATTCAAATATGACTTTCCGTTCACGGGAGCAATATTTCTGTGCACACAATGGATATGACTTTCCAGTGGAACAAGCACAAACTCATGAATTAGTCTCGGGTTGAAACAGGTACATGTTTAAGCTGAGAACCTCCTTAACAATGGTATTTTTAACACCTTTTAAACTGAGATTGGAATGCTTAAATAATTTCCAACTTCATTTTTCTTTCATGTTTTACTTGAACCCCTATTTCATCTGTTGCATCACTCAGGAAATCTGAATTAAGTGTTAGATTTTTGTGTAATAAAAGCAGTGAACTTCAAAAGTACTAATGTGCAGTGCTATCTATGGAATATTCACCCTGCAGTCAAATTTCCCCCTTTACCTAACAAATTCTACATGTTGCAGAAAAAAAGCATCATTATTTATAAAACTAAGCTGGATTCAAGCTTCAGTGACTGCCTACTGCTTTGAAAGCAAAACACAGAGGAATATTAAATTGAGATGAATGATCTGTGTTAATTAATACCAGAATGTCAATCCTTTACTGCACTTAAGGCCACGATTTATACCAGGCTGATCTCATAGTACCTACTCTCCAAAGCACTTCTTCCAGAATAGACATGTCAGGGAAACAAAACACAAGAGAGAGGTGGCAAAGAAGTGAGATGATCCAGCTTTCAGGACAAAAAACATTTCTCAGAACTGGGGGTCAGAGGTAGGGGTCCCTGAGCTCATAAGCACAGATGGTTAAATATGGCCAAATTGATTGCACATGCTCCAAAACAGACACAAACATTAACTTATAGTAGGAGGAAGCATAAATATATCAATTAATCTTTCCAGGCTTTCTTTTAAATGACCATTTAAAAGGAAAAATCTGGGTTTCTCATCAGCTGCTGCTGATCTAATAACCGTTGAAACTCACTATTTATTATAACATCTTGATCTATAAGGGAATTAAAATCCCTCCTAAAGTCTGTAGATTGTCAAATGCTGGAACACACCTGCCCACTCCTCTTTTTGCTCTGGCTAAAATACTGGAGGAATGACTGTATGCAGGATTTCTATAAGATACCCAAATGGGTTTCTATTCCTTAGCTGTAAACATCTGCATATTCCAAGAGATGCACATTTGCACAACTGGCATCCACTCAGTCATACACCGTTGCATATCTAGATAGGCAGGCAATGCTTAGGTGTAAAAAGGCAAGAAACAAGAAGTTGCTGCCACTTTGTAGTTCATAGAAAGGTAGTGTGAATGCAGAAAATGAATAACTATGACACCAATGCTCTACTCATTTCACCTTCTTGCATCAAACCAATGACTATTACTGCTGGGGCACAGAAAATGAAATACACAGTTTTGCCATGTCACATGCCATATACAAGGTTGTCTGAGGAAAGGGAAAACAGGTTCTGTGTTTCTTCAAATTGATGTAGATTATTTCACCTTAAAAGCTGCTGCTCAAACAAGGCTTTAATGTCAAAGACAGTAAGATATTATGAAGCAGTGGTTCCCAACCTTGGGTAACCCTGGTGTTCTTGGACTGCAATTCCCAGAAGCCTTCACCAACAGCTGTGCTGGCTGGAGTCTCTGGGAGTTGCAGTCCCAGAACACCTGGGTTACTCAAGGTTGGGAACCACCTTTATAAAAAAAATACACCCTAGGAGGGTGCACAGACTATGAAGGGAAGAAAATTTAGGTAGGCAACATGTGTCCATGAGATGTCATCCACCGTACATGTGTGATTTCCTAAAATACTAGGGACAACTTGTCCAAAGGTTTTTCCAGGGGGGGTGAATTGTGTGGACTTTGAGTGCGATCCTGAAAAACAATACACTACTGGTCCTAAAAGGGATGACACCTTAACAGGTATGGGAAGGTGTCCACCTAAGAAAGCACCTTTCTGGCTACTGCCAGGAAGGAAAGCAGCACAAACCAGAACAATTCTGCCTCAGTTGTGGGAAACTTTCTACTGAAGGCAGGGACAGACCTTCATCCAGTTTGTAGTACTCTATTTACTTCTTACAAGTATTTTCATATCATGTTCAATAACAGTTTTAGGGCAGGTTGTAAAGAGAATGGAACACTGCATACAAGAGTTATTTTTTGTGAACTTGACAAACTCCCTTTCCACAGTAGGGATCAACAAGGTACATACAGACACACTGAAATGACTCTGTCCCTTGGGGACCAGCTTTCCCAAAGGATGAAGGTAACTATCTTTGAATCCTTACGTTCATCACTAGAAGATGAAGAACTCTTATGTGCATACACCTGATCCAATCAATTTTTTCAGCATATTTCCTATTTTTAAACCTACATGAAAAAACATTCTTGGAAGCAAATCTTTTCCAGATTACAAGGCATGCACATCTTTCCTCTTTGGTTAAAAGAACAACACAACCAACTAGAAATGTTGAGAGCAAACACTCAAGTCACTTTCTCTGCAGCAGCTCTTACTGAGCAAGGTTTGCTCTTAGCCTCATTATGCTGGTAGGGTCTTGGAAAAGGTTTGCTTTTAGGTCATAGACACACTTAAGTTTTAGTCACGGTGCTGTAGCTTCAACCTTTCAGGTTGCTTAAACCCTTACTTTGCTGGTAGACATATCAACAACCTCAGATATGCAGATGATACCACTCTGATGGCAGAAAGTGAGGAGGAATTAAAGAACCTCTTAATGAGGGTGAAAGAGGAGAGCGCAAAAAATGGTCTGAAGCTCAACATCAAAAAAACTAAGATCATGGCCACTGGTCCCATCACCTCCTGGCAAATAGAAGGGGAAGATATGGAGGCAGTGACAGAGTTTACTTTCTTGGGCTCCATGATCACTGCAGATGGTGACAGCAGCCACAAAATTAAAAGACGCCTGCTTCTTGGGAGGAAAGCGATGACAAACCTAGACAGCATCTTAAAAAGCAGAGACATCACCTTGCCGACAAAGGTTCGCATAGTCAAAGCTATGGTTTTTCCAGTATCGATGTATGGAAGTGAGAGCTGGACCATAAAGAAGGCTGACCGCCGAAGAATTGATGCTTTTGAATTGTGGTGCTGGAGGAGACTCTTGAGAGTCCCCTGGACTGCAAAGAGAACAAACCTATCAGTTCTGAAGGAAATCAACCCTGAGTGCTCACTGGAAGGACAGATCCTGAAGCTGAGGCTCCAATACTTTGGCCATCTCATGAGAAGACTCCCTGGAAAAGACCCTGATGTTGGGAAAGTGTGAGGGCAAGAGGAGAAGGGGACGACAGAGGACGAGATGGATGGACAGTGTCATTGAAGCTACCAACATGAATTTGGCCAAACTCTGGGAGGCAGTGGAAGACAGGAGGGCCTGGCGTGCTCTGGTCCATGGGGTCACGAAGAGTCGGACACGACTTAACGACTAAACAACAACAAAACCTTTACTCCTTCCCAGATTTCTTTCTCCTCAAGACATTTTCTTTTCTTTAAGATATTAAGGGATGTGGCGAGGTGTATTCTATGCATCTAACAACGAACATGGCCTACAAAGGCCCGCGCGCCTTGCTGGGCACCAATGGAAAGCTCACACAGAGCCCGTGGTTCTCCTGGGGTGCCTCCCCAGCCTTGCTCACCTACATGGCAGCCATGTGCGACTCTCCCCTCCAGACCGGGATGCGTGTGATCACTAATGTCCCTCTTCCAAAAACCGAGGAGAAGGGAAGGGAACTCCTTTCACAGGCTGCTGTTATTAAAAGCACACATCCCAAGGTCGCCGCGAACAGAGGGAAGAGAAGTAGATTTACTTTTTCTCTCTCTCCCCCCCCCCCCCCGCTTTTGGGCAGGGTTTCTGTGCAACAGTAAGAGACAGAACTCCCCAAAGTTGCAACGGCCACGTCGCCGCCCAGCACAAAGGAAAATTTGCAGAAGTGAACGTTTCCCCCGCGAAGCCCAGACAGAAGTGAGACGTCCGAGGGGCAAATCCCAGAGCCGTGCGAACAACTCCTGGCAGAAGGTGGCCTCGGAGGTCCGTCCCTCCTTCCCCCCCCTCCCTCCCCCGGTGAGGCTTCGAGCTCCCCTGCGAGAACCGAAGGGTCCTTCCCAGGAAAGGGGCCGGAGGAACGAGGGCTTTCCAGAGGTCCCCGGGCCGGGCAGGGCGGGGGTGCGGGCGCTCCCCAGCACGGCCGCCTCCGCCCCGGCGAAGGAGGGGGGGGCGCGTAGGCTCTATTCACCTTGGCGGTCACGGTGGGTCCTCGCTTCCTGAAGCCCTCGGCCCCGGGGGAGCGGCCCCCAAGGCACAAGAAGAGCCACAGGAACGCCAGCGGCCAGCACGAGCGCGCCCCAACGCCCCCCATCCTCGCCTCCCGGGCTGGCCAAGGGCCCCTCCAGGCGCCTGCGCAGCTTCCCCGGCCCGGCGGCCCCTCCCCTCGCTGACACGGTGGCAGGAGGCGGAGCAGCGCGCGGGGGGAGGGGGATTTAAAGTGCCGCCCCAGAGGCGGGCGGGCGCCTTGCTCAGGGGCCGCCTGCCTGCCCAGGCGGAGGGGTCCCGCGGGGGCCTTTCTGTGACTTTGGGGAGCCGTGTGAACGCGTGAGGGAAGCGAGGCGAGGCGAAGCCATGCTGTTTGCTTCAGCCGGGCTCCTTCAGGATGCCCGCTTCCTTGTGGCGCGTCGGGAGAGGTGCGGGCGCCGCTCCGCGTGTTTCAGAGACAAAACAATAAAAAAAGAGAGAGGGTGGCGGGCCAGCCAAGCCCTTCCTTCTCGCGGCTCTTCCTCGAGGTCTCTGGGAGTCCTCTTCTCCTTCTCAACCCGGTTTTGACGATTCCCAACTCTAAAACAAACGGGATCATCAATAAAGCAATGCCATAGTGTTTCTTCTTCGTTTTTAGCGTGCTGCCCTATTCTCTGTTTTAAAAACTGGGGGAAAGCTTGTCTTAGAGAGGGATAGCAGCCTCTGCTTCTCATGGGCTGTCAAGTCATGTTCAGCCTATAACACTGTACGTACAGTATGTATTCTGTGCTGTCCAGCCGCAGTCGACTTATAGCGACCCTAATAGGGCTCTCGAGGTAAGTGAGGTGTTTAAGGAGTGTTTTTACCAGTTCCACTCTCCCAGTCCATTTCTATGGCAAAACGGGAATTTGAACCCTGTTTTATAGAGTCCTAGTCCATCACTCTATCCACGACACCACACTGGGAATCCCCAATAGAATCCCCAAGCTATGGGAAATATTTAAGCATCGGTTTTACCAGTACCCCCCATATACACCCACCCCAGGGAGTTACCATGCCCAAGCTGGCATTTGAATCCAACTGTACTGAGTCCTAGCCCACCATCACTCTGTCTGTTACACCACACTGGTTCCTGATAGAGTCAATATAATACTCAGTTGAGGGCAATTCTGTTGGAGGAGTAAGGCTGGAATCCTAAGCATATCTTGGGATGAGTGTCATTGCTGTCCATGGCCAATTTCTTACAAGAATTCGACTGAGCAGAAAGTATTGCCAGTGGATTGATGCAAGACCATGTTCCTCGCAAATGTTGGCATTGCACAGGGGAGGACAGACTTTGTTCAAGGAGATCACTTGCAACACTTGTGCAAGTGATGTCACCATCACTACATTAGGGGGAAAATTTCTATTCTGTGGAAGCTCAGTAAGATGCTGCCCAGCGGAATGCATGTCTCCTTCTAAGTAGATATACATAGGATTATGTTGTTCAAGTGAGCCTACAGTGATAGAACAGGAGGATCAAGTGATTAAGTTGTTTGTAAACAGCTTTTGTTTTAATTTGTTGTCACAGTAATAATTATTGGCTGAAATCTTACAGTATAATCTTCAGCAGTGAATTGCCAAGAGTTAGAGCAGTGTCAGAGCATAATTGTCAAAGAAGGCATTTCTTATTGCACACCAAGTCATGCGGTTATAGGAAATGCCAATGTCAACTTCTTACGTTCTGGCAAAGTACCACAGAAAGTTATGCCACTGGCAACCAAGTCATTTTAAAATAGACACAATTAAAAGCAATGAGTTATATATTGAAATATAGTTCAACATGTCACAAAACTAAAAAGGTTGCTAACTTCAAACAGTTTAAGAAACTTTTACGGACCACTGTAAATAAACAGGAAATACTTGTCCAAAAAGGAAAATCTTCAGTAATAGCATGTTGAAGAGGTCCCTCAAATCTGAAAGCGTGCACACTTTGCTGCATTTTGGTTGATCCTAACAGTGTGTTGCCTAAATGTGTTTTGTATTCTGATGCGTTACTATCTTTTGGGGAAGAGAGAGATTTAATTCTATCTCTGTAAAGAGCGGAGGGTTTTGAGTGTGTATTTCTAAGTAATTCCACAGTTCTTAGATGTTTAAGGTTTGTCCTTTGGGATTTTCACAATTAGCAAAGTTATAAATAAAATTCAAGGTACCTTAATTTTCCTGATTTAATACTTTGATGCTGAAAAGAAGGCACAGGTAAACTCACTGAAAAAGCACAAAAACAGCAAATATGATACAGGTTAAAGCATTTGGCAAAATAACTCCTATGGCTATCTAACAGCAAAACTGCTGAGACATAAAAATCTTATTTGCAATGCAGGCTGGCAAGGGATCCACCAGTCCTTCACTGATCCAAAACACCAGTGCTCCATGTACTGGAAATACTACATACACTAAATTATGTTATTTCATATTTTAAAAAAAATGGTTTGGATAATACAATAGAGATACTGAGCAAAGCTACCAACATAGTACTTTCCAGATTATTTTATGCTTCCAGTCTTAAAAATCTCTTACAAAGATTTGAACAGATATACAGTATTTGTTATTTGCATCTACAGAATGCAGTTCATTTTAGAACTGTATGGACATAAATGCTCAAATTCCATGTTAGTGCCAATTAGAGGAGACCCATTGAACTAAATTGGATATAGCTTACTTATTTCAACATATCTGTTCTAGCTGGGACTGACACTGGGTTCAATTCCAAAGCTATATATGGACTCTGCATGTTGTTGTTTAGTCGTTTAGTCGTGTCCGACTCTTCGTGACCCCATGGACCAGAGCACGCCAGGCCCTCCTGTCTTCCACTGCCTCCCGGAGTTGGGTCAAATTCATGTTGGTAGCTTCAATGACACTGTCCAACCATCTCATCCTCTGTCGTCCCCTTCTTCTCTTGCCTTCACACTTTCCTAACATCAGGGTCTTTTCCAGGGAGTCTTCTCTTCTCATGAGATGGCCAAAGTATTGGAGCCTCAGCTTCAGGATCTGTCCTTCCAGTGAGTACTCAGGGTTGATTTCCTTTAGAATGGATAGGTTTGTTCTCCTTGCAGTCCAGGGGACTCTCAAGAGCCTCCTCCAGCATCACTGCATAGCATCACACAAAAATGTATGTTTGGATGGGAATTATTTAATACAACAGAATCTGTTTTAACTTTGGGAAGTATATAAGCCTCGAAAGTTAAATTAACTTTGAAATGAGATTAATGTAGATGTCACATGAAAGGGACAGCTGTAAAAAGGGAAAGCCTTATGAAATTACTCTATTTTTCACATGCAAACATCTGAAAACAAGAAAATAAATTACTCCACTGTTATATTTAAATTTCTAAGAGGCAAATACCTATGTAGTGCCAGGATTGTAGACCATTGGCGGCAGATAGAAGTAAAGAGGACAAAAATTATGGTTAGTAAATTCTATTTTTGAAAGAAAAAGCAAGCTAAACATAAATCTGCTCTAATTAAAAGGTTAATTAATTTCTGTCTTTCAAAATATGAATGTGCAATGGAACTTGCAACAAGATACTTCACTGCAGCTTGTTCCTTTTAGTAAAGACTGCTTTCCATTAAGCTAGTAGTTCCCAACCTTGGATCCCCAGATGTTCTTGGACTAAAACTCCCAGAAACTTTCACCACTAGCTGTGCTGGCCAGGATTTCTGGAAATTGTAGTCCAAGAATATTTGGGAATCCAAGGTTGTGAACCACTGCATTAAGCAATTACTGGTATTTTTGACTTCTCTGCATTCTAATAGTCAGCTCCAGCAGGTGACAGCAAAGTGGATCCCTAGACACAGTTTGTGACTGGAATGGGGGCGTTCCCCTAAAATTCTAGGATGGGGCAACTCCATGAGCCACCTATGCTCCAGATGCTGTTGGACTGCACCTCCCTTCAGCTGGACATATCCAATGAGGAGGAATATCAGGAATTACAGCCCAGCAACATATGGTGGGTTACCCCTGCCTTCAAACTTGTTTCCTGCGTTTGCAAAGCTTGGGCTTCCCCCCAAAATGCTGATAAATTCAGCACTATTTTTGGCTAGATACTCATCATAGCTTGGTTCCTGAGTCTGCTAATACAATGCAATAATACTTTAACAGTTTGGGGGGGGGACCCTGACTGAGCTGGATTCACTGTGCTATTGTCTGGGTATAGAATTTCGACAGAAGAACAAACTGAAAAGGGTCCTGATCTCTTGCCTTTTGTCTGGGGAAGAACAACATTGTTGAAATAGTCTCCTGGGTTATTGTGGATGAGATCCAATGCCAGCTACAGGCTGTAACTCCAAGGTCATATAAAATAACATGTGGCTTTATTTTTAACTTCATTTTAGGCCAAATACCGTGTTTCCCCAAAAATAAGACAAGGTCTTATATTAATTTTTGCTCCAAAAACAGCATTAGGGCTTATTTTCAGGGGATGTTTTATTTTTTTCATGTACAACAATCTACATTTATTTAAATACAGTCATGTCATCTTCTGTTGCTGCACAATGGTGGAGGGCAGGGTTTCACTTAACTAGGGCTTATTTTTGGGGTAGGGCTTATATTACGAGCATCCTGAAAAATCATACTAGGGCTTATTTTCAGGTTAGGTCTTATTTTTGGGGAAACAGGGTAGTCTGCTCACTGCCGTGATTTAGTTTATGAGACAGAGAGGGCAAACAGTTTGCTCCTATCCAAGTTTGCATGGAAATAAATCCCAAACAGGTGTGCAACTATCACACTTAGTGCAGTCCTATCACACTTAGGGCATGACAATACAGTAGCTTGTCCTGAGCTGATGTAAACTTCTCTATACTACTGTGTATATTGGCATTTCAATTACTGCCATGGTACGCACAAAAATAGGAAATCACTACCCCTTTCCACACATCACACTACTCCTTTTGCTGGCATTCAAATCTCTTCTTTAAAAAAATATTTAGTAAATGAAATGTCACTTGAACAGACAAGAGATGGTAAGTACAAATTAGTGCTGTATCAGTTTAGCGCTATAGAGATAAACAAGGAGAAAGCATGATTTTAAAAATACAGTTTGAAAACTGCATTACAGTGGTAATCCTTACCAGTGTGAACAGAATGCAGGCAAAAGGAGTAGGATTTACTCACACACCATGCCCCATCCTTCACCTCATGAAGGATGTCATCGGAACATGCTTAGCAATGGCCCCTCAAAGGACTGATATAGGTGATCACACAAGCCATAAGTAAGACAAAATAATGTCACTGGAAATGCTACAAAAAAATCACAACCCTTGTCAGCCAAACCAAATATACTGCATACTGATGCCAAACGATCAGATCTACTGACAATTAGCACTAATGTTGTGTAGTTGATGGAATAAAAGTTGAAAGGACCAGTGACACACCTGGCATAAAGAGTAGGACAAATACCCATCTAATAACTCCCTTAGTGGAGAGCACACTCCAACAAGCTCAAAGGGACGAAATTCCAGTAGGAAATGCCTGGTACCACATTGCAGGAACAACAATATGAAAATTCTCTTAAATACATATCTCCACAATCAGGACAATTCCATTGTGACCAGCAGGCAGCCAAGAAGTAGGTCAGGACCAAGAATTTGAGTGATAGGATCACAAGCAGAAAAGCACAAACTTTCCTTATATGAGACAGAGGTTTAAAGCAGTTGAAGCCTCAGGAATTGCTGAGAAAATAGACCATCTGTTGATACAACAAAAAAGATTTTGTTTATACTTCTCCCACCACACCCACTTTTTCCCCTCTGCAAATTGCACCAGTCTGATGTGAAAAAGGAGTTATTTAAAACAGGTGTATAGCTGTTGTTTTCAACAGCAGATAAATGTCATTTTCAAAACATCTGCTTTGATGTTTTGTCTTTTATCATGTAACAAGTGGCATGTTCTGATTTCTACAAATAAGCAATGTTTCTTTTCAGCTACATAACATGCCAGTGCACTATGACTTATTGTTCAGATAAAGAAATATATGCAGCATGTATTAATGTATCACATGCCTTCCGATAAGAATAATCTAAATGTGACAGAGAAGCCCATCCTTCCTTTTCTTCATTGGTATCCACTGCCACAATATGGCTTGACTGTATATATTCTTAGCAAAAATGTTTGTCCTTATTTAGTCCTTTAAATTAAAGGCACTAAGTGCAAGTGTGTGTGTGTGTGTGTGAGAGAGAGAGAGAGAGAGAGAGAGAGAGAGAGAGAGAGAGAGAGAGTTTTCAGGCTGGCTACACATAATAGCAGTCTAGTGGTATCTCCAGTGCACCCCAATTGTCATTTGATGGATTTTATAGATTTCTGTCATCAATGAAAATGAATGAAAAATGAAGAAAATCAGTGGGTGTGAGTGTCCAATAGTCAATGAACGTGGCTTCAGAGAAGCAGCTATGCCACATTATTGCTTCACCCATAGAGACAGGACTATCCCGCAGCTACTGTGCCTCATGTCACAGTAAGAGTGCCAGAGATGACCTGAGGCAGTAGCAAGGGATCATGAGTGCTTCTCCAAAAAACCCAGTATCTCTTCCACTGACTAGAAAATAATATTGTTTCATGAAACATGAAGCCTATTAAAGCATGAGATAAAATTTTAAAGCCTGACGATGTTTTCATTCCTGTATGTTGTCAGTGCACTGCAGTTCTCTGAAAACAGAGCTTGAACTGCTTACTCTTTGCTTGGAATGAGGTTATTGGACAATGAGCGGAGCTGAGTGGAGTTTAACTGTATACAGTACATATACACAGCTTGGATGTAAGTGAAAGCCAACTGTGTTACAGAGACAAAATGGCACTATCAGCATACTTAGTAAACTTGGGAAATATTAAGGAGGATCCCAAAATAGCCCAATGAGAACCAGGTATGCTCAGTGGCCAAAGGATGCTGACAACATGGAGAGGCACACAAAGTCAGCGATGGGATGGAGTTATACATTAATTGATTGATTGATTTGCTTGCTTGGTTCATTTACTTTTCCTCTCCACTCAAAATAGTGTAGGCAGCTGGCACTACTACAATCCACAACAAGTGTTGTGGGAATGGAAAGGGTGCTTAGTTACTCTAACATTGTGGATAAGAGTAGCTCAATTGAGGATTGACAAGCTTTGTCTTTCCAGCTGTTGCAGACTACAACTTCCATCATCCATCTCCTTCGGCTGTTCTGTCTAGGGCTAATGGGTGACAATTAGTGGGACCCCTTCTGGATGTGGCATGGGTTCCCCATCTTTTAGCTAAATAAAAAACACAGCCCATCCATTAGTGGTTTGCTTTTTGTGATGTCCAAAACCATTTGTCTTCTCTTTCCCATGAAAAGCTTGATTCCTAAGCCATGGATTCTATTCAGCTTGTGACTGACTTATTTGAGAAATGATGATGGAGTGACAGGTTCAGACCTCAGAAGAAAATCAACTCCATGGGTTCTTTAGTCACTCTTGTTTGCAGCACATTTATGATGAGCCAGGTTTATACAGAATGCTAAGTTATTGATGGCAACAAATTCCTGAACCATTTCTTCTCTTAAATAGTAGGACAGCTACTTCTTTCTCAACCTGTCATTTTCTTAGGCATGAGGACTACTACATCATGCTGCTATTTTATTTATGGGCATAACAACTCAGTGAGAACATAGAGGAAAAATTTGTGGTGGTCAAGCCACCCAACCCAAAGCCCTTCTGCCAATAGGACTTTTGTTGTTGTTGTTTTCTCCCACCCCACATTCCTTATGGAAGATTCCTCCTCACATTTTCCCTTTTGCACCCTTTGAAAGCAGAGCAATGACACTGGCAGCCCTTCTCCCCCCTCCCATCTGCTGGGGCAAGGGGACTTCCCAAGGGTGGATTCCCTTTTCTTCTGCAGAAAGGGAAGTCCACAAAATCTTGCAGCCCAGAACATTCTCTCAAGTAGCCCAGGAGGTGATGCTGGGACCTGCAGTAGGAAGGGGGAATTGTGGGTGGGAAAATCATTGCCCCATCCAAGTAGAACAGTGTTGAGCACATGTCCGGATCCAAACCAGTCCCTCTGAACATGCAGGTTCATTTATTATCATGGCAAATACCAGTCAAAGGACCTGTGCTTCATAACTAGGTGCCCTGAATCTGAATAACAACAAAATGTTTCCCTGCTTTAAACAGATAAACAGATAAAATGATGTTTGACATGTCATTTGAATAAGCCTTCGCATCCAAGGGTCTTTGTGTCCAAACATTTGTGCATTTTCTATATTTACTGTGCGGCTTTCCTTCCAATGGTAACGTATTGTAAATGTTTGCTCCTTACATACTGTTACAAGGCATGTTTTATAGTTCCATTACTTGCTCCTGTTTTGCATTAAGACAAGCAACAGAAACACAGTAAGAGATTGGAGTTCTTTGCAACTGTTTAAACCTTCTGAGAAAAGGCAGTGACAACGAAGAACTCAAGGGGTAGAACGGTTGTTATAGCTTCCTTTATGCTATAGCCTTTGCCATAGGCTTAGAAGACCACATTTAATACAACTTAAGAGGAGCTTTCAGTTCTATGTACACACTGATTTCCTTTACAATCTGCAAATTGCATACTCTGCCATTCATCCTACATACCAGTGCTCCTCCAGTTCTTTTGAGACTACAACTCCCACCACCCCCATGTGAGCCAGGTGGGACATGGACCCCAATATCAGATGGAGGGCCAAACGTTCCCCAGCTGTATGGATTTGAGGGTTACAGTCATGTGAGCTCTAGATGCATTGACAAAGAATAATGGAAGGAAAAATCCTAGTAAAAGACACTAGATCTTAGATGACCAAAATCATAAAAGCTCTTCTCTTCTAGCAGATCTTTCTGAAGAATGCCAAATTTTGTCTGGAAAGCCCTTAAATTAGTTTTAATGTTAGGAAATCATGCTCGTATTATCAATTCTGCTTAGAGAGATTCATACTTACATTCTCTGATGTCTTCAATTTCATTTTTTTCCTTCCAAATGTATACCTTCAGGAATTCAACCACAGGTTTTAAATGTCTATCTCTGGATGATTTACTGAAGTCCATTTTTGCGTATGTCTGAATATGTCCCTGGTTTCTAGCAGCCGCAATAGCAGCCTGAAAGCAGCGCAGATGTTTCTTTGATTGCATCTAGGGACATGTCAATGGTATTCTTAGAAGCAGAAAGATTCTGGCTTGGCAAGACAACTGGTGGCATTTTTCTCCCCATTAAAACATCAGCTTGATAAAGTCCATATTCCGCTCTGTTCCAAAATGTTCAAGCTTTTTTTAAACATTAGCATTCTGATCATTACAATGGGCCCATTACATGCACAGACTTCTAGCAAATTAGCTTTTTACAGAGTTCTTCCTTTAAGGTCTTTCCTTCCATCAAGCTGACAAGTGAGAAAAAAGTCATTCTTAAGATTGCCAGTCCTGGACGCTTGTCGAGACAGGGAGGTTACGTTGAATGGTTAAGTAAACTCACCAATAACTTTTTCCCCCCCTCTTGGGCCTGAGTCCCATCTTGCTCTCAGCTGAAAGAAAATTCAGTGCTTTCTCAGTCTTAGCAATGTTCTTTGTCAACATCCACTAACCTCAGACAGCGTAAGCAGCCAAATGACAGCTTTATGCGTGTCTCATTGTAGGAGAGCTTAGCAGTATTGTAAATCCAGTCTATATTCTCAACTGTTGTGAGAAGAGTCCCCCATAAAATCAAGCTGAAGTGAGAGACGATGGGCAAGCTACTTTTCTTTTCTCCCCTACTTTTCTCCCAATTTGAATCTATAGATTCAGACCGATAAAACTTTTATGAAACCAGAGATCTAATTGGCAGTCACTTCATAAACATCCCGGTGATGTGTTTATGTCTTAAGCACCCAGTGTTCCCAAGGAAGGCAAACAATGTCAACCTCTGCAAAAGTGTTGTCTTTTAATAACACGGGGAATAAATTATATTGTCATTAATTAGGAAATGAGTCTCAAAACAATAGTGAGAACAAAATGGAGTGCTAAAGATTTCTCCCCCAAAGGTTGCTTCACCTTTGCCAGTTCCTTATAAGACCATTCTGAATGTGGTCACAGAAGAAGAGGACTATTTAATAATATGGGGCTGTTCAGGACTGCACATCATATAGGAATGTATGTTTTCCCAAAAGATCTACAGCCAGAGCTGGGAGGCAACCCATAGATAGCTAAAATATCTATGAATAGATCACACACTTCCGATTGGTATCTCCACAATCAATTCAAAACTTTGTTTTTTCACCACACCTTCACTCTGGAAAAAAAATTATTTTTCCTTCTGCTGTGCTGCATTGTTGAACTGAGTTTTAGCTAATTTTGCATCTTGCTAATATGGTAGGTTAATTTCATCCTTTAGAAAGATTTTTTTTAAAAAACTTCAATTTCCATTTTATTTGTTCATTTTTATGAAATTTAATGTAATATAATAATATTTTATTTATTTTAATATTATATTCTACTCCCTTAGTATTAATGTTTGTATAAGAGAATTTCAGATTATTACAGTAACACAGGATTGGAAAACAAAGAAAACAGAGGCTGAGAACTTGGCAGAACAAAGTCAGTTCTGTGGATAGGGATAGGCTTGACATGGTGCCTTTGATTGTAGCCTCATTGTTCTCTTTATGAGGAAAGGTTGAACCTCTTTTTATACCTTAAACTTTACATTCTGGAGCTTTCCAAATGATCTGCCAATCAGGCTTTGGGTTCCCTTGAATGTTCATGAAGACAAAAGCACCTTCTGCCCCCTCCCTTCACACATCTGAAGTCATTCTCCAGTTAGCACACTATCAGGAAATAAGCCAACTTGGCCTTGAAGGTTTTGCTGGTAAAAGACAAACTGCAGGTGTTACTCCCTTCTCATTACTGACAGACACCACCATGCCCACTTCTAGCCAGCTGTTCCCAGGCAATGACAGACAAACCTGAATTTTCCGGAAAAGCCCCTATGCTCCCCAATTTTTCATTTTCTTACACCTTAAATGCTTCTAATTTATGACAATTCAAATAGAGTTTTCAAGGTATGTAAGATGTTCAACAATGGTTTGCTATTGCCACCCCTCCCCTGAGTTTCCATGGCTGACTGGGGATTTGAACCCAGGTCTGATATGCTGCCCATTACACCACACCGTCTCTCTCCAACTTTCTAACCTTCTAGAATTAAGGAAGTTAAACAGTTGCAGGTACTGATTACAGAAGATCTAATTTCCTAACCATCTATAATCATTCCCTGCAAATGTCTAACTTTCCTTCACAATCAAAAATACAAGAAAACTGAAGTTTAGAAGTTGAGATTTCCAGGATATTCAATCATGTGCCTGATTTCAAAATCCATTTTTCACTTGCATGAGCAAGTGTTTCTTAATCCAAATTTGTAAAATACATTTAGTGACTTTCAACTTCACTGAGCTGAGCTTTGCAGGCAGGAAAGACTTTGCATGGAAATGAGCTGTGCTTTTCAGGCACTAAAACTGTTTTATTAAAATAGGGTGTGTTTGGGGGGGCATGAGGACTAGTACCCTATGGGCAGCCGCCCAACTTGCTTCATTCCTGAAGAAAAGGCATACAGATTGAGGCTGGCCCACTCTGTACCCCTTAGGACAGTGGTCCCCAACCTTTTTGCCTCCACGGACCGGCATCTTCAGCATCCAACTGGATTCTTAGAGTTAAGTGTTGGTTAGAAAAGGGGATACTTGATGTTCTCCACTTGAAGGTAATCAAATAAAAAAAATTGAAGCTATCTATTGGTGTCTTCTAATTAAAGCTTTACTGAAAAGCAAATGAATGGAAAAATGAAGTAATATTACAGAATTTTATCATGCATATGAACATCCACTGGCTACAGTATTAGTTCAACCTCAGTAAATCACCTTTGCTAGCTTGTGATTGTAACAACAGAAATGTTTAGCTGGTTACTTCATGGTTCTTTTAAAAAATGCATTCTAGTCTGTAACTTTGGAATCATCGTTTTCCTTTTGACAAATGATGTTAAAGGTTAATCATGTTTATTTGTTGTACTAAACATGGCAAGAAGTTTTCTAGAACATTAAAAGACAACAAATTTATCAAGAGCATGAGCTTTCACTATCTTTGATGCCTCTGACAATAGTACCATACAGAATTTGTTGCTTTTGAAGTACAAAGCCCAGTATTCTGTTGAATAGCTTGACCTGCACAATGGGTATGATGTTACTAGCAGTAGCAGGTTGCCACTAATTAAAGAGTTACTTTTTATATTTCCAAGTTGCATGAATTTGTGTAATTGCATTCAAGTCACACAAGCCCTAAAACTGAAACAAAAAATAACACTTTTATTAGCAGCAATTTGCTACTGCCAGTGACATAACTCCCATTGCATAAGTGGAGCTACGCAACAGGATTCTGCCCAAAATATGTTATAAACTGTAATAGTCCCTTAGAATGCAATTAATGGTTTTCACATGCAGGAGGGAACTCTCTGTGCCTGTACATATTAATACTGAAAGAACACCTGAGAGCACCGAGGAAGCTGCTAATTTCCTTTCTCATTTAATTCCACAGCTATCATTTAAATGATTCTGTCTCAATACTCATTGCTATTCACCATGCCTCACTATAATCCAATATGAGCTCTTTAACCATTGGGTGTTTGGCTATGCATAACACTGAAAGTTGTATGCTAAGAGGATATATAGGTACCTTTTCATTTATCTGACCTTCTACAGCTGGCTTCCATGAAGCCTATGAATTCAATAAACTAGTTGCCTGCAGTCAGAAGTCTTGCCTATCTCATAAATACTGTTTGGTTGTAGACTGTTCACTAGAAAGAACAGTGAGGACCCATGGAAACAGGAATTAAGATCTCTCAAGCAACTGGTCTGATCTGTATTGGGTTTTCCTGACTGTCAGAATGCCCTCTGACATTGACATGAAAAATATTAAGAAATAAATCTCAGAAACCATAGAAGCTACTCTAGACTTCATCTAAAAGCTTGGCAATAGAACAGAGAATTTGGAAATATTATTTGGCTTTTCAAATGAAATAGATACCCAAGAGATTAAAATGGGAAATGCATCTGCTGAAACAAAGAAAAGTGAAGCCAACAGAATGGTATGAAGTACAGATAGATATTGAGAGCCCTTTGACTTGTGTCTGCTGGAGCCAAGGGAAATATTTCTCATTGGCATAAGGAAACTCAGGAGAATGATGGAGATGAGGGATGGTGGGTTTCCCCCCCCCCAATTCTTCATGTTTCAAAGGAGCCACCTTAACTCAACAGAAACTACACAGCAAGCATTTTGCTGTTCCATTTTCTTTGGATAAACTGTACCAGCCAAAATTCTGTTGTGGATTTATGATGGCGTACCTGTAATTCCATAAACAGCACAGGCAAATTACTAATAATTATCAAGTTGCTCCTCATATTCCTGGTCACTTGCTAGTTGTGCAGCTTGGTGCATGACTAGGAATGTGAGTGTCAACTTGTTAATTAATGGCAATTCACACCCACAATTTGGGAAATTACAGATACTGCTGTTAAATCCCAAATAAGTTTAGGGCTTCTGAGTTTTTCCATTTATTTATTTATTTTTATTTATTAAAAATATTTTTACCCTGCCTTTCTCCTTGAAAAGTTCCCAAGACAGCCTATGACATTGAAATACAACATTTAAAGTTGAAATAAATGAGTATAAAACGATGATTAACGTCAGAACAATGAGCATAAGGAGGCATCATTAAAGGCAATATTAAAGCTAAGAACAATAAGTATACAATTTTAAAAAAATATGCTACTCTGAGAAATGGAAAACACAAAAAAGGAAAACCCAAGTAGTACTAAACATCCAGTCAAAGCAGTAATGCATAACAATCCATCTAAAAATCTCATACAGGTAGCTAGTTACTAAGGGAAGGCTTGCCTGAAGAGAAAGCTCTTTTCCTGCTTCCAGAAGGACAGCAAAGATGGGGCCAGTCTGGCCTCCTGTGGGAGGGAGTTCCAAAGTCTGGGAGCAGCAATAGAGAAGGCTCTCTCCTGTGTTCCCATCAGACGCACCTGTGAAGGTGGTGGGGCCGAGAAAAAGGCCTCTCCTAATGATCATGACACCTGAGCCAGCTCAAAATGGGAGATACGGACTTTGAGGCCACTGAGGGTTCTATTGATTAAAACCAGCACTTTGAATTTTACCCGGAAACTGATCAGCAGCCAGTGGAGCTGCTTTAGCAGGGGGGGTTACGTGATCCCTGTGACCAGCCCCAGTCAGCAATCTGGCTGCTGCATTTTGTACCTGCTGAAGTTTACTGACACTTTCCATCAGCAGCCCCACATACAGCACGTTACAGTAATCCAGACGGGAAGTAACTAGGGCATACAGTGGTGCCTCGACTTACGACCATCCCGACATACGACCATTTTGAGTCATGACCAGCTCTGGCCGCAAAATTTTGCTTCGACTTGCGGCCAGAGCTTCCAGTTACGAACAGAAAAAGGCAGGGAAAAAAGGCGGGGAATTCAAATTGCTAACCGTTGGTAGGCGAAGAGGCTGCTTCTTTGTAGCTCTTTCGCCCCAACGGTTAGAGTGAGTGCGATCAGAGGAGGCTCCGGACTGCCTGGTAAGGTAAGGTGCTGCTTTCTGCTTTTTAAAAACTGTTCTGGGTGGGTTTTGCAGCGTGGTTTTGGGCTGGGTGGTGGGATTATGATTCTATGATGTGATGTGTCTTGCAGGGTTTGTTTGTTTTTTGGGTCCCCCCCCCATTTCCAATGGGTCTTGTGGGTTTTGTTTGGTTTTTAGGGGGTTTTTTTTCCCATTTCCGATGGGTCTTGGGGGGGTTTGTTTGCTTTTGGGGTTTTTTTGCCCCCATTTCCGATGGGTCTTACAGGGTTTGTTTGCTTTTTGGGGGGTGTTTTTTTTCCCCCATTTCCGATGGGTCTTGCATGGTTTGTTTGCTTTTTGCTTTGCTTTTTTTGCATTTCCAAAGGGTCTTGCACGGTTTGTTTGCTTTCTGCTTTGCTTTTTTTGCATTTCTGATGGGTCTTGCACGGTTTGTTTGCTTTCTGCTTTGCTTTTTTTGCATTTCCAAAGGGTCTTGCACAGTTTGTTTGCTTTTCTTCCCCCCCCCCTTCGACCGGAACGGATTAATCGCGTTTCCGATAGGTCTTGCAGTGTTTTTTTGTGGGGGGTTTTTGGTGATTTTTTTTTCCTTTGGCCAGAACGGATTAATTGCATTTCAATGCATTCCTATGGGAAATGGTGCTTCAACTTACGACCATTTCGAGTTACAACCGGATTTCCAGAACCAATTAAGTTCATAAGTCGAGGCACCACTGTAACTAGGTTATGTGCAGCTGCTAGTATTAAACTGTATCACACCATTAGCAACAAAAGAGGAGATTCACAAAACTATTTCTCTTGAGTTCAATATTCACAAAGTGAGCACATATAACAGCTACTACTTTTCTGCAACTCATTATAATCCTTTTATGAAACAAACCAATCGGAAATATATAGGTCTGAGATGCTTCGTTAAAAAATCACTTAACACCTAGTTTTTCTAGGATTCACTTACAAAGTGAGTTTGGAGGTATTTGGAGATACTTGGATATTCTCAATTTGAAATATTTTTACTCTGCCTTTCAAGTGATGTTGTTGGTTAGAATCATCAGCAATTAATAAATAGCTACACGCCTGCCTATCAAGATAACTGAAAATGACCTGAAAGATAAGTGACATTCATTTATTATCAATTTTTATCAATTCAGGAGATCTTCCTACAAATTAACGTGTTGGCCAGGTAGAAAAATCATATTATTTACATTTGAATTATTAATAAAGCATTTTAAACATTTCTACTAGAGCAAGATAGTGGTGATAGTAATGACAATTACAAAGACAAGATTTACATGATGGTGCACCTGTATTATGCTGTAGAATGTTACATTTCACACATTTCTGTAACCCTTTAAACATCTATGTATGTTAGGTCACTATTGTTAACGCCTTGCTGTCTTGTGTCTTCATGGAAGAAGCAAATTTAGGGCATTATGAAAAATGGGAGAAATGAGGTAATTGCCAAAAATAAGAGGATGAAAGACAATGTCAATCTGCATCAAATCTGTGTAAACTAATTTACATATACAGATTGAGAAATAATTACTACAGTTCAAGTAGAAATACAATGGCCAAAATTTTATTGCTGGGGAGAGGGGATGTAACTTGTGAGAAGACTTCCACAGGGAACTGTTTTGTAATAACTGATGGCATTCATTAACATGTTGTCAATTAAAAACGATAGGACTTTGCAGGTGTTGAAGATAGGTTGCCCAGCAATAAATGACCAAATGCCACCTGTGATTTATCAATAGTGTTTCCATTTTTAGCTACTTATTATATATTAACTACCAATAGAGATGGGAAAACTTACTTTTTGGCCTGAAGCTCCTAGAATCTGTCAGTCAGCATAGTCAACAGTGGTAGTGCCTGAGGGATTCTGGGAGCTGTAGCTAAACAAACATTCTTCATGTTGACAATTTAGTCCCCCACAGTATTTTATTGCGGAATCCCCACAGAAATAGGAAGGTCCTGAAGTCTGTGAAAATGTTATGATCTTCACTGAGCCCACATCTCTGTCTACCATGCTCACAGTCCTGACTTGGGGGCTGTTGTTGCCATTTCCTTTGTTAGAAACAAAATATATTAATTGCACACATTCCGTTAAGACCTAGTTTGACTAAACACTGAACCTTGAACATTAACGTGCTTAATGGTTCTATATTTAAGAGTAACTCTGGGGAACAGATACATTACAATCAAGTCTCCATGCAAATGTGTAGCCACTATTCCTTGTCTCCTTTTGTATTTAGACTTGCCAGCAACAACCCCAAGCACTCTGGAACACTGGCTAGGATCCCGTGGGCCTGTTATAAAGCACCCTCAATCTCTTTGCTGAATGCAGAGCTTCTTTAAAAAGTGATCTCAACCAGTGGAAATATAGAGAACATGCTTCCTCATACAAACAGTTATTGGACTTTGCACGACTAGTCAAAGTTCCACCATTACTCCAATTATTGGCAACTACTCTTATATTCTCATCTTGATACCGTGGAGACCATTAAATATGAAGGTTATGCACCGTAAGTTAAATGCTGTTTGGAGGACTCCTTGACTTCATGTATGCTTAACATTTTGAGCCACATAAATGTGTACAGGCATTCTTGAAACAAGCCAGATCTGCTTATTCTTCCAAGTTAATTGCAGAATGGGCAGATTGCCCTGGTCTCTTGCAACTTTTACTGTAGGGAACCTGTCTAATCTGGCTTTTCCTCTTTCAACAGAGATTTGTGAGCAGTTCACATCCCATTTCTGGGACATCATTAAGATTATTGGTGTAGAAAATTCTGGTATGCAATGATTATAAAAAAATTATCTGCAATTTTTCAAACTATAGGTTGCTTGTGAGATGTCCATTACAGTATTTCTATGAGGATGCACTCGGACCACTCTATTGGCTTGGCTTGGCTTGGTTGGCTTATAAAAGGGCCTTTTCCCCACCCAGTGGAAGAGCACTATAAGAAAGAAATGACCACAAATCCAGAAAAAGTCAATTTGCTCAAGTTCTTATGTACAATTTCTCACACATTCTTTTTCAGGACAACATAAATGCTACATCAGCTTCTCTCAACATGGTTCTGATCAAATGTTCTGGAATACAACTCCAATAAACCCTAATCAACATGATTAATTGCCAGGCATGTTGGGAATTGTAATCCAAACCAATTGGAGGGCTATGCTGTTCTATATTCAGTAGTGTCCTATTGAAATCAGCAAGGTTTATGTTAATAAATCTCCACTGATTTCAGAAGGTCTCCACTAAATATTATTAAGGCTGATTCCAACCTTCTGTCTCACTATTTTTGTTATTGTTGTTGTTGTTGTTCCACAGAAATAAGTTAACTTTGGCCAACACCCTGTTGGCTTCCTCATCCATTGACTTCCTCTGTCCTCTCAGTGGCTGGGGGGAAATGGAGCATTAGAATGCATTTCAGTTTTTAACGAACCTACATAGTACTGGGCTGTAGTTTTCAAGCAAGAAATCTGTGGTAAGGAAATGACCCATGCTTTGCCGTCAGGGAGGTTGTTGCACTGGGGCTTACTCTTGCATGAACACTTACAAATATGCAGACATCTGAGCTGTACTTTCTTGTGGCAATGAAAAGTCCCAGTTGTCCAAATGAGCAAGCATTTACCCACTTGGCTTTGGCCTCACCTCTTTGGTTTGGGCCCTGTCTCATGTACTTGGCACTGCCCACTGCAGGAATGCTGCTGTCGAGGCTTCTCCCAAATTGGAATTTTGCTCCAGAACCAAAGAATTTCCACCACTCCCTGCGCTGTCTCAATGTTACATGATTCCCAGTTTATTATCTCCCAAGGCACTGCCCTTTGGGAAGTTTTCCCCTAGCTTATGAGAGGTGTGACGGAAGGCACAACACATTTTCTCCCTCCACTGGTGGTTCTTTGGATTCAAGCCCACCTATTCTGGAAGTGTAAATAGTCTAAGGAGAATGTCCAGATGGTGCCATCATTAGTGGTTCAGGCTGAGTCATTTTTAAAAATACTTTGCTTTATATTCATGATCTGTTTATTTACGGTTTACAGGTGCTACCTGAAAGTTGATTTAATTCTTTTCATGTGAATTTTTGCATATTTCTTATATTTCAGTGGATTTGTTTTAAATAAATTCATAAATAAATACAAGTATTAAAAATTAAGATTGTTAAAAGTAGTTTTTATAATTCCCATGTTGTGGAGGTGGGGTGGTCCCTGTTAGTTTGATATAATGTTATTTGGTTAATTTACTGTAAATTGCCCACCTTGCCCCTGCTTTTTGAAGTAGTTTTTAAGGGTTCTTTAGGGGTTTGGGACAAGTGCCAAACAGAACACAAATGGGGGGGAAATGAAAGAACCCAAAAGATCTGGCATCTTTCATGTTTAATGAAAGGAGCAGCAAAGGAAAGACTTGAAAACAAATGAGGCAACCCTGAATGGACCAACCCAGACATTTTCCCCATGAACATCCCTACTCCCTGTGTCAGGTGCCCAAATCACGGAACTACTCAGCCAGCTTTGATTGCACTGTCTGATGCTAAATCTAAGTCTGTAGGAAGGAGATTTTTTAAATAATAGCAACAACCTATTGTTGTAGTAATAAGAACAAAAGGGAGAGGCATCTCTTCAGATATTTAACCGTCAGATACATAGAGAGAGAGAGAGAGAGAAAGCTGTTTAAGAAGCCTGCTAGTACATTGTATGAAGCAACACTCTCAAGAATTTCCCTAACCTCTAAAAATATTAAATCATGCTGACTTCCTCATATATATCAAATAGGTGTATTTCTGTGGACCTGTTTTTGACTGTAATCATGAGTTATCATGAGCTTGGCACATGTCACACAAACCAGGTCAGATTAAGAAATGGGAATTTAAGAAAATGTAAAAATTAAGAAATCTTAGACTGAAGAATTTTTTTAAAAAAAGCTTTAAATAAATAGTGAACCAAGCTGTCTAAACCACTTTTTTGTTTTAAACAAATTGAATGTTTGTATGATATACTGCATTTACATCCACACACGTATCCACTATTTGTAGAGCAAACTGTAAAGATATAATAAATCAGATACCACAGAACTGCTTTTAGAACCAAAATATTTGAAGATTAATAATCCTTTTTAAATCTCAAAATCCCATTGGTTCATTGCCATACTATTCATAAAATAAATTATTGCTCTAATTAATATCTTCCACTTAAAGTATTTGATCTACTGACGTCCAGACACTTTAATAGAAGTTTATAGCTTTAAGGCTAGAAATTAAAAGCAGCATAAGTTCAGAAAAGTGGACATTTTATAAAAAGGAACACCTGTTGTTTGGATGATGAAGTTTAGAAGTGAAAAATAAATTTTTGAAAAGTAAACAGTACAGTTCTTAAGGAGGTGATGTATAGGTAAAATAGAAGAAATGTCATACAACCCAGGTCAGATTAAGACAGTTTTAAAATGTGTTGTTGGATAGTAATGTGTGAAGTGAATTTCACACAAGTGAAAAAACAAGTACCGAATATGACTGGAAAATGGTGAGCTCTGATACAAAGTGTGACAAAGGAGCAATCAAGTAAAAAAAGAAATACGATAAGAAACAGGATTAGTTCCAGATATAATTCAAGAGAAATGAGAATTAACAAAGCAATAAGAACATAAATAAAGAGGTTAACATGGTAGAAAAATATGCTTATTTTAAAGTGCACACACACAAAGCATAGAAGATGGGCAATCATTAGAGTATACTAATCTGTGGGTCACAAGAAGAAAAGTTTGACAAATAGTGACCCAGCCTACTTGAACCACAGGCACCAAGATCATGGATGGCTGGAGCAGGACAGAGGGACACTTCACCCTAAAATTTGGGGGAACCTTCCATCCTGATCATGACCTGTTGTTTTATTCCCCCAGGACTCTGCCGGGAAAAATCACATTTTGTTGTAGACCCACAAGGGAGGCATTCTTCCACAAAGTCAGCCACATAGTTGTGATGTCCCCAAATTTCAGCCACCAATCATGTTCAGTGCTTTTTCTTTCTTTTTTTAAGGGCTGGTACAAAAAACAAAGCCAAACAAATATACCTTTTTCCACGGGGGTCCATTTTTGTACCTTGTGATACAACACATTGGACTGAGAAAAAAAAAAAAGACTTCTATTCTCTGTCTCTGCAAATCATGATGCCGAGAAGCAGAAATGACATACTCTGGTTGTCCATTGGGTGGCCCATTTCTGGTGATATCAAGATTTCTTCTGGATAAAGGGAGGCCATTGGAATTATTTGGAGTCCAAAACTGCCACGCAATACAAGAAATGTAGGTTTCATTTTATGTTATCATTTCTGATCCGCTTTTAATTTGATGCTACTTTGCTGCATTTCCCCTTGACCCAGTCCATGCTTGAATAAGGGCACCCAGATAGATAACCAATCCACCCTCTGCCCTTTTTGAGACACTCTGACCTGATTATTGCCATGTATGTCCTGTAATTCCTTCTGTCCGATGAAAGCCTCTCTAGTAAATGCCACTAGGGTTGCAGCCCAGCTGTCAGTCACTGGTTCCAGCTATTTTGTAGCCAGCTTCCTTATTTGCCTTCTTACCGAATGATTTGAGACTGACACTGTTAAGCGAGTCTGGTTTTGTAAAACACATCACACAAAGAACTTTGAATAGGGAAGGGATTTCAACTTCCTCTCCCTGAACCCCAACTCCAAACTCCAGGAATTAGTTTGCACTGTTTGTGTATTTTAAAGGGCTGCCAAAATGCTGATTCATTCCACTTTGTAGATTAGATTATTTTAAATGTCTTATACACTCAAGCCCTCTTTATGTCATCATCAATTTGCCACAATATTTTGAAATTGTCCGGGACATTCTAATAGGTGATCTGAGTTTCATCAAGCTGAAAATGAAGTCACCAAAGCCAAGCCAATGCAATGTTCTTGGGGGGGGGGGGGGGAGAAGGTTCCCCCCAAAAAAGTCAAATCACAGTTCCAGTCGGGTTGTTTCATTGTTTCCTATGCATACCAGGCATCTAGACTGCATACACAAAGTTAATCAAGTGTGGCCAAATGAAAAGTTGCTCATGCTGTGTGGAGTAACCGACACCAAGTATTATTTCTGTGACATCAAGAGAAAATTCTAAAATTGCCAATTACATGGGGAAAAAAGTGACTCTGAATTATTCTGGATAAATGACAATATGTGATATCATGCTTGTTTGTTTTAATTGCTGGTCTTTCTGAGTCAAATTTGCCAGGTCTGCAACTGCACAGACACATGCTTTTTAAAACTGTGGCACTCCCATAGGGAAAGCTAAACTCTGCCCTTTCTAGTCGTTGGGTGTGATTCAGAAGAAAATGTTGCAAACATAAGGGCACCTCTGGGCACAGATCATACAGGTGTATAGACTCAGGAAACCTGAGACCTGCAATGGCATATATTTTAGTCTATTATTAATGGATGCTGGCTTTAATTGATTTCACTTTTATTAGTTAAGTGTGGTTGTAATTTCGTGTTGCTAATGTTTTATTAGGAGTTTAAACTTTGATGGGTCCTTGCCCTAAAAGGCACCCTGTAAGCATTTCAACATTAAACAAACAAGAAGTTAACCCTATGAAAGAAAACGTTGTGTTGGGAGTCTAGAATAACTTAATTTAACGGCTGAAACCCGGTTGTGCCACATTACATTGTGTCATGATGATGACATTGTTAGAAGTGGCTCTTTTTTTGAGAATTAAAATTTTCCGACACCCTTCCAATAGATTCCGAGGCTCCCTTGAGATCCCTTTCATTCTGGTGAGGTCCTTAGGGGCTGCAAAACAAGGGAGACGTCTTTCATGTCCAAAACTCACACAGGTTCCAGTTCCACTGCTGGTCCCAATGGCAGCAAATTTTGGACATTAAAGGTACACACACACACACATCATGCAGCCTCCAAAGTTTCCCCAAGAATAAAGGGATTCCAGGAAAGCCTTGGAACCTATGGTGAACGTCTAACATTTAGCATATGATAACATAATGTGCTGTAGTCTTAAACACAATCTCTGAAAACTAAGAAATGTACTGGTGACAATAATCAGTGTTCTATATGAGATTATCAGCATTCAAATACATGCACATCTGCACAGAGACACATAAATATATGTAAGAATAGGTATTTCTCTCACACACAGAGATTGCCATAACATTTATCCACAATTGTGACCATTCACATTTAATTATGAACATTCATTACATCTTGATCAATCACAATAACCTCTCTGTGTGCATGCACACAGCCGTGAACAGATACAAGAATGGGTTATTTTTGCATAACTTCATTGGTTAACTTTAATTTCAAACATCCACTTTAATTCTTAACATTCTCTTTTCTGTTCAGAATTATGTGGGTTTCATGGCAAATGGCCACAATCCAGAGAATCAGTTCCACACAGAGAAACAGGTGTTTGCCAGAAAGATCAGGTGGTATGAAGAGTAAATGCTGCAATATTCCAGACACCCAATTATACTTGTGGCCTTTAAAACTGCCTGATCATAAACATAAATTCTGCGACTATAGTCCTTTTAAAAAATCTCTGGACTACCCTTGTCCAATGAGCCAACTTCCATAAGGCTGAGCTAAAACTCCCACCATTCTGATCATCAGTTATGCTAGCTGGGACAGATGGGATTTGTTTTCTAAAACATCTGGAGGGTGTTGTGTTAGGTTGTCCTTGAGCAGAAGTAAGCAGCTCCAGAGAGTCCTATTTTTTGCTTCCAGTGATCTATCAAGTGCCAGCCTCAGAATGAGCAAAAATGATGGAAAAATCAAAACTGAAAGTTGCTAGAAGTCCCCTTCTGGTTTCATTTTATGGGCCTGGATGAGGATGGAAGGATTCTGCATGCCATTTTAATGCAAAATGACCACCACTGAGGGTCTGGAAGTTGCACTGTGCCCAGCCCTTCTCCAGATCAATGGTTCTCAATCTTTGGAGGTTCAGAAGTTTTAGATTTCAGTTCTTAGAATCCTTGAACTTCAGTGTGAGCCAGGAGGCGAGTCGGGGTAACTGCTTGCTGGAGCGCCGTCCATTCCCACAGAGGAGACAGAGAAAAGAAGGGAATATGGATGCCCAATGACTCCAGAGAAAGCCCCAGAGGAGTCCCACCAGGGGGCAGAAGAGGAGGAATTATCCCAGGGCTTGAGGGGGATGGGAGTAAAGGAAGAACAGTTAAAAGAGGCGAGAAAAGGAAATAGAGAGAGGGAGGAGATAGAAGCGGGGGAAGGAGAAGTGATAGAGAAAGAAGACACATTACCTCCAGGTTGGGAATGGATCTGGTTGCAAGATCCTTGGACCCAGAAGTGGGAGAGACTGAAGGTGCCTAGGGAAGAGGCAGACCACAGGAGAAGGGCGATGATTCCTCCCAAACCATCTTATTGGGGAGAAGCAGAGGCTGGGGAATGGAGGAAGAAGCTAAGAGAAGAAAGAGAGAGAGTAGAACAGGAGAGAAGGGAGAGGAGTGAATGGCGAGCGCAGGAGATGATGAAGACGGTAGACTGGAGAAGGCCTGGGAGGCGCTGGAACCCAGGGGGTATCCCAAGTGGGAGGATTTCCTTGGAGACGTGTCCGTGCCCCTCTTGCCTGTACAGACGGGAACAACGATGAAGGAATGGTCGCCAGCAGAGCCGCCAGGACCATGGAATTCTAGTTTTGGTAACCCCTTCATTTTAGAAGATTGGAAGCCCCTTCCCACCACGTTGGAGGAAGGAGAAAGAGACTATGTGCCAGTTCAAGACAATGGTTTATTTGTCAGTCCAGAAATAAATGTTCCATCATTACCAGTGCAAATGGTGTCTGGCGAAGTTATTGGGGAAGGGGAAGAATCCTGAGATCGTCACATCGAACCCTCACATTCAGCTTTACTGGCTAGCATGTCTGATCACTGAAGTCCAAAACATCTGAATAGCCAAGATATGTGAGGAACCCCATCTCAGACCGTTCATTTTAAAACAATACTTGTGAAGTAATACTGCAGTCCTACCCTGAACTTGTAGTATTAATAGAAGTCACTATATGTGTTCAGCTTCCCAACAGGTGAAATTATGCTGACACAGTTGACAAAATATTTTGAGGTAAATTTATTTAATCAAAGTACTCATCTTCTAGACTGACTTAAATGAGAATCTTTTTTAACATATCATTGACTTAATTGGCATGATGTGGTGGTTAGAAGGCCAAGTATATCCATGTCTATTAAGCATTTAATCTAAAACTCCAATTTTAAAAATGCAGTCTTAACCAAAATACATTAAAATCTTATGATAAAACAACAAGGAAGCAGAAACCGGAGGTGGCAGCAATAACCTGCATACTCAGAAAATGGAGTGGCTGTAAGCTAACCTCTTGACATAGCAATTTTCCTAAACATTAACCACATTCTACCAACAGATAATATTGAGCAAAAATGATTGTGCAGGAAAGATACAAAATAATAGATTTTAATGGATTTTCCCCCACTCAGCAAATTGATAGGCAAGTTAATTTAAAATTGTGCTGCTCACAGGATTTCTACTATGGTTTAACATGGCTTCATTTCTCACTTAATAACACCTAGAAAGGCTGCCTCTCATTCAGTTCAGTGAGGCTTCCTCCCGTCTATGAATGTGAAGGACTGAGGCCTACTGGAGCCTTTTCCAGTGAAGTCATGATCAGCAATCATCTAGATATATTTAATTATGTTTTAATTCATTTTGTTTTGGTTTGTGGTTTTTAAAGTCTTAATTGAAACATTTCTGACTGGATGCCTTCACCAGGATATGAAGAGCAAATGGAAAGTGCTAAAGTCCACCACCACTACCCCTTCATGGTGTTACTTAAAAAAAAAAAACAAATGCTGTCAAGAGGCAGAAAAAGGACCAGAAAGTCACTGGAAAAAGTACAGTGTGAAGCAAAGTTAGAGGCAGCCATATGGATGGAGGGAAATGCCAATAATATCATTGTAGAACATGGTGCTGGAAAAAGAACAAATTCTCCATCTGGAAAAACTCTAAAGATGTCCATTTGTGCTTCTCTATTTACAAACAGTGCTTCCTCAAAAGCAGCTTTTGCTGATGAAATCTAGGTCCTTTTAAGAATTTGTAAAAAAATATAAATCCCTTGTCTGCTGCAAAATTTGTTTTGTTCTTTTTTGTTTTTGCAATTGGAGGCTAACATGAAGGCTGAACACCTAATTGAACACCTCCAGCCCTCTAACTGCAGAAAGGAACATCAATAGAAAGCACCACAGTGCTAAACTCCACCCTGAAACAAAATGAGAATGAAAATAAACCGTGCCTTAATGAGGACTAAAAAAGCAGACATTTTGGGTCACTGTACTAACCAAAACAAGAGGAACATTCTGCTGATGGTGCAGAAAATGTTAATAACAGCAGGGCTGGGTCAGCTACATTATGGACATCTGGTAGTGAGTGAATGTAAGTATCGGGTTATTACTCACCTCCGTCCAGCGGAGAGAATGGCTGGAGGGCCCGTGGAGTGGCCAGGAGGGTCGCCACAGCTGCCAAATACACACATGTCTCAGTGTCTGCAACCTGAGGTGACTGGCTCTTTGTATCAAATCATAGTAGAGCCAGTCCTAATCAAGCTGGAGAGTTTTCGTATCATCCTACCATTCAAGAAGGTAAGGAAGAGCAGGCTGGTAATAATGTATAAACCTAACTCTTGCCTCTCATGAATTCTGTAGATACCAAGAATCACACTATCAAAATCACCACATTTTCATCAGACCAACACATCTGGGGAATGGCACAATACTGGTTTTCATGCTGTAAATCAAAATAAAATAAAATGCCTTATCAGAGTGCCATTGCTATTCCTCTTTTGTGGGCAATTATACTATGGGGAAAAGTTGTGGGGGGAAAAAGGTAATGATGATTCTGTCATTTCTTTAGGCCATTTTGTTGAGTGGAGGCACCATTTCCCCCTATTAAATTGCTATTTTAGGGAATTACGCAAGTCCCCAGGCATGACTTAAGTCTCTATTAAAATGATTTCACAGAACTGGTGTTTAACTGTCTGATATGTGTTTCAAGTCTCTAATCCTCCTGTGATTCCCCAGTTATGAGAGAGAGAGAGAGAGAGAGAGGATATGCTTCATTAACCTATTAAAAAGGCTAGGGTTTTTTTCTCTTTTAATGTTAGATAGAGTTAGCTGTTCAGACAAATCAGGATGGCATCAAAATTCGACAGGCACAAAGTGCTGCTAATCAACAGAAAAGAAGGAATAGTATAATTGTGCTTGAAGAGAGAGAAAATGGCACACGAGGGTGAGGGCCAGTGTGTTGCAGCAGTGAAGGTGTCCATTCCAGACTCAGGACTTGAAATCAACTCACCGAGGGGCGGTAATGGTAAACCAGTTCTTGGACACTTCACATGCTCTGAAAACCTTTTAGGGTTGCCATAACTTGGAAATGACTTGACGGCACATCACATATATACTAGGACTAATAGTGGTGGACATTATAATAACTACACAAAAAACATAGGATTCCTTCTCCCATCATTTTCTCCCTAGCCCTGGACAGGTCTACTAGAAATATGCCCACCTGGTTGCAATGTATGTTCTCTAACAATATTCCTCTCCAGCATGTGGGCTGTGCATCTCATCCTCCATTGTTGTGGGTGGGTGCAAGAAGGTTAGATTGCAGATGTGAGCTAATTACCTGATGGGCAATTTTCTGTAATTAGCAGCATGGAATGCACAGCAGCTACTTGCCTGTTAAAGCTTGACTTTCTAGGAATTCAGATAGGTCTCCAAAGGAGAAATGAACAACTCTGCTGACTGATGCTGGACATCAAAATAGCAATTGATCCTAGGAGGGATTTTATCTTAACTGATCACAAGATTTGGTTTGGATTGCAAATTTGCAATTTGGATAATACCCAATTTGGCTCAGGCAAAACGACTCCAGACTGAATCAGAAGCCTTGGCTACACGGCTCAATGGGCTCAGGCTGGATCAGGCTAAATAGGGTTGCTTAAGGTTGTTGTAAGGTCTGGGATGCCATTTGGAGCAATGCTTGCATCCCCATGAGATATGCACATCAAGTGATCCTATTTGGCCCCACCTCTCTTAAGAGACTCCCTGGAAAAGACCCTGATGTTGGGAAAGTGTGAGGGCAAGAGGAGAAGGGGACGACAGAGGACGAGATGGTTGGACAGTGTCATCGAAGCTACCAACATGAACTTGACCAAACTCCGGGAGGCAGTGGAAGACAGGAGGGCCTGGCGTGCTCTGGCCCATGGGGTCACGAAGAGTCGGACACGACTTAACGACTAAACAACTCCTCTTAAGATAACAACAAAAACCGCTTAACAATATTAGAAAATTAAAAACAAAAGGGGAATTTAAAGTTGCAAATGCTGCTTTGGTTCAATTTCAGTGATTGCACATGCTGGGAATGGACCAATCTTGCCTGCACCTAAAAAACAGGAACCCTTGACAGGAACCCAGAAAGGTGCAGGAAAGAATGCTTTGGAGTTGGGCTGGCCTGTGCTTGCACTTATCTCATCTGCTTGCCAGCAAAAGGAGCAAGCTAGCCTGTCCCCACAGCAGGACAAACGCCTATGCCCCCCCCCCCGAATGTATCTTTGGAAATCTTCATGTCCCCCTCATATCTATTATTAAATAAAAACAGATGAGTATAACATTTCCTCCCATTTTTCAGAGGTGGATGTAATTTGCAGACATAGTAACTCCTTAGAGGTTATTGTACTTTCCAAATTTCAGACTAAGAAGATGAATCATAGAGAAGAGAAAGAGAGAGAAAAGAAACCTCATTTCTTCTTGGAGCAAATTTCTTTTAACAAGATTTCCCGCCCCGCCCCCCAATAAAGAAGTCTTGCAGGAAACCTTGCTAGATTTCTCAGTTTTGCGGTCATTTTTCTAGAAGAAATGTCACAATGTACAAGATTATTTCAATTACTGTGCAGAAGAGCATTTTTCCTGCTCAGGATTTACCTGGAAAGGGCAGAAGAAACAACATGTACAGGATTTTTACAGTTCATGTGCAGAATGCTATCTTTCCTGTGCACAATTTACTGGAAAGGGCATTAAGTGGCACACAATTTTGCAAGTTCCTATTGAGAACAATTGGCACAGGGAGACAGGGTGGGAGTGGGGAAGAGATTAGAATCTCATTTCATGGAAACCAGGAAATCTACTGATGCCAGGAGAAGACTTAGGAGAGAATCTCAACATGGCAGGACATAGAAAAATGCTAGGAACAAGGATTCTTTTGAGTGCTTATTATAGCCTTATTTCAGACTTTTAAATCTGTTTGTTGTTTTTCTAAGAGCAATGGCAACAACTATTTATAATCCTATAGATTAGAAAGCAAAAGGCTAGGCTTCTGCTCGCTAGAGGAAGAAGTGAAAGTGAAACCTGTTTCTCAGGCATCCTAGAGTGATTTCTTGAGAAAAGAAACTTAAAGACTCTCTGCCACCAAGGGTAATGGGGGCAGAGAACCCAGTGTTTCCTGTTTGAGGTTGTCACCAGTTTCCCAAGGGAGGGAGGCTATGGGGAGAGCAAAACCTGTAATTGATGTCTGTCTGCACCATAGAAATCTAGAAGCAGGCACAGACACCAGAAGGTATTTTTTTCACATTGGTTCCTTCCAACTGAAAGGTGTGCATAGCTGCTTATAAAACCCCTGAACATTTGCTGTTAGGATATGCTCTGGTGCCAGCCTGCACTGCTGGTTTTCTCTGTGTCCTTTTCTGAACCTTCAATGTACATTGACATTCTCTACTAGAGAAATGCACGAACCAGACAATTGGCAGTTCATGATGGCTTGTAGTTTGAGGCTACCCACAAACAAACAATGAACCACCCCTGAGGTCCCAGAAAAATTAATAAGTTCATGATTTGTTTTTCTGGTTTGATCCTGTGGGGAGGGGAACCTAACACCTCCGCCCTCTCTGCCACCTGCCTACCCACTTCCCACTGCCCCTGTCACCTCCCTACCTGGTCCTGCCGCCTCCTCCGCCACTGCTGCCACCATCTCCAAAGACAGCAGCCCGGCTTCCCTTCCAGGAGCCAGGCCAGCTATCTCTGCACATGCACCCACCTATCAGCTGGTGAAGAAGGTATGAATAGTACTGAGGGGTCACAAAGAGCAGGAAGAAACTAGTAGTGTTCAGAATACTTCAAGCAGCAGTACCAGCAGTTGTATTATACAGCCCAAGTCCCTCACTGAGCTGAGAAGGAGCCTGTTTGGGGAGGTCTGGCCAAGGTGGCCGTGGGACTGCTGTCTTGCCCACCAACAAGTGTGCACACCACTCAGTCCACACCACTCATGCCTGGAATCTGGATCTGTAGAAAAACGTTTTCTTTTCTTAAGGTCATCCTACCTTTAAATAAGAGAGAATGGTGCGCTCTGCTTACAGTATGCCATGCTTCAGTCTGCTGTCCCCTCATTTTGAGATGTAAGCATCTGTTAATTTAACGTATGACCTCAGCTGATGCCAAGATGTTGGGTTTCTAGCACTTATCATTTTGGAGATTGCTCAGGGCAAATGCACACACAAACAACATTTTGAAAATATGTATAAGATTTTTGTTTGTTTGTCATGGATTTCATTGCATTTTGTAGTTGTTTTAATCGTTAGCTGCCCAAGTTGTTGTGTGAAGCACAAGAGTGAGATGCAAATTATTTGTGTATAGGTCAGATATAAATTATTTGTATCAGTAAATAAAACAGTCCTCCACACAAATGTTGTTACTTTTGCTTCCCTCTCTGCTTTCTGTCACCAGCTTCCTGGTGGTACTACTCCTGCTCAGGCTAGCATGTGGTTTAGGAGGAAAAGATATAATAATCAATGTGTACAATCCATAACAGGGACATGATGGCGCTGCGGGTTAAACCGCAGAAGCCTCTGTGCTGCAAGGTCAGAAGACCAGCGGTCGTAAGATCGAATCCACGCGACGGAGTGAGCTCCCGTCGCTTGTCCCAGCTCCTGCCAACCTAGCAGTTCGAAAGCATGTACAAACGTGAGTAGATAAATGGGTACCACTACGGTGGGAAGGTAACGGTGTTCCGTGTCTAGTCGCGCTGGCCACGTGACCACGGAAACTGTCTACGGACAAACGCTGGCTCTATGGCTTGGAGACAGGGATGAGCACCGCGCCCTAGAGTCGGACACGACTGGACTAAATGTCAAGGGGAACCTTTACCTTACAATCCATAAAAGATTCATCCTGTTATTTTACCATTGGAGGTAGTGCTTTAGCTGCAGTAGCCATCTATTCTGTGGTGCTGAGTACTCCACAGTCTCCATCAGCCATTGCAAACTGAAAACAGTGTTGATCTTCTTACACAGAAACAAGAAATATAATATAACAGAAGGCAATACGCATGAATAATACAACAATATAAACACTCCATAAGCTGCTATTATTTGAACTCAAACTGAACAATCATGCAGAGAGTTGGGAGGAATAATAGAAACCTGCTTTCATTGCAAATGACATAATTAAATTTAACAATACCTTCTATGGTAGAACTGTTACATTCAAAAGCTGAACATTTATAATAAGGACTGGAAAAGGATCTCATCAGGGATTGTTATGAAGTAAAAGCCAAAGACATGGCAAATAATCATTATTAAGATACAGCAAAATTTGCACACTCCAGGCTGTCATTTCAAGCAGATTGAAACAGATTGACAAATAACTTGTATTCATCAGCATAGGTGCACACGCTGCCTGACCTTTACAACACATTTTTAAGTTGAAGGGCAATACATAATACTCTATTGCTGTAAACAGTAATCACAAATTTCAAAGACTGTTTTCATAATATCTCAGAAGAAGATCTGACTACAGTTTAATGTGAACATTTTTGACCATAATTTCTGGCTTCTGCTGTACAGCTTGCTGAACTGATTATTCAAGGCAGTTATAAGATTTTATGAGAATGCCATGTGCCCCTTTCCAGGACCCAAACACTTAAGACTGATATTAGCATTTTTAGACAGCTCATCCAACAGGCCTAATATTCTCCCAATCCGGATTTCAATTATGACATTTATTTCCTTTGTTTTTTTTTCAGAACACTGCATAATGCGAATTGGAAGTTTGCAGAAGCTCCCTGCCCCACACTGTGTTGCAGAGTTTTGAATTTCTGGTTCAATTCCTCTATCTGCACAGCAGACGTGCAAGGTTTCACAAAGCAGAATAGCTCCAAGTTCCCCAGATTAGTCCAGAAGGGGTCCCTTCCCAGTCAAACCTACTAAAGGCAGCATGCGAGGTTGCAAAAACTCCAACGCGTTGTACCCCTGAAAAAGAGTGTCCCAATAAGGGCTGATCAGCCCTATGCCCTTTAGGAGACATTCCAGTGTGTTCCATCCCAGGTCTGTGACATTATCTCTGTGTTTCTGAATCTCTGTTATTAAAAAAGTTCATTTCAATGTGGGGAAATACAAATGGCTATGACCTGGGAAGGGAGGGAGTTATGCAGACCCCTAATTGTCTGACCTGCCCTCTCAAAGTCCGTACAGTCACATACACCCTCAGTCCTCAAAGTACAATATTTCAGTTCTATTTTCAAAATGAAGTCAAGTGAGAGAAAAAAATAAATAAAAATAGCAACATGAGTTTCTCTTTGTCCTATAGTGCCACAAAGAAACTGCACACATCTAACATGGGTTGTTTTTCTTAGCTGTTATTATTCACCTTTTCTATATTAACTATTAATGTAGAAATCTTACCTCTTCTTCCTTTCTGGAATTATGTGTTTTCACCCTTTGTACAACATGTGTTGTCTTTTGAAGTTCACCTATCATCTACTGCAGACTTTTATTGTGTTTACCTTTCATGCTTCCTCCCTCCCTCTCTTTTAATGCAATCTTAACATTCAGACATGAGAAGTAGTGATGTGTCATCCTGGCCATGGCCATAATTTTCAGCATGCTTATGTGTTTAATCAGTGGGAACCTTTCCCTGTAATAAAGATGCAATTAACATAACAAGAATAAACAGTCATTTAAGCCTACTACACCTGACAAAGCTATTACTAGGTGAGGATGCTATCTAGGCTTTGACACAGGTGCCATCCATATCATCCACCCATGTCTCCCATATTTATTTTTCTATCTCATTGCCTCAGTATTTGAGCTACTCCCATGTCATGGATGCATTTTTGCCTTTTTAAAACTCTGAATTTAAAGCACTTGGTTTTACAGAATATATTGATGCTCCTGTTATAAATGTCAGTAAAATATGTGACCATTGGCCCCAAACCAGTCACTTCCACTTTCTTGTGCATTACATATTATAATTAGCAGGCATCTAAATGTTACCACTGAGAGATTCAGAGATTCATTCAGCCGCTCTGCATCAACAAATGAGTCATTTGAAAGTCCATTCCTCAACATTTTATTTGCAATGTATCTCAAGTTCCCATCAGTATTCAGTTTCTTGACCTATATTACACAGGTTCTGCTGTGACATCAGAGCAGTTAAGTCAATGCCAGTGAGAAAAGTCATGACATTTCTGCCCACAGAGGCCACACTGGGTGATCTGCACAGTGTTATCAACCAGTCACAGCTGGATGTGAACATGTTAGCTTGGCCATAACTGATATAAAGAGAATGTACAAGATTTACAATAATGTTTGACATGTGCAACACTAAATATGTGCTGCCTATCCAGACATAGATTTAATTGTACCCCTATTTATAACAATGCATCTTTTTTAAAGTGTACTTTTAAATAGTTACATTTTGATTAATGAATGATACCATTTTGTGAGGAGCATTTTGAGATATCCTTACTAAAATGTTGAAAGTCAGTGCTTCACATGTGAAATAATTGTAACAGTTATCAATTCATTAGATGGATATTATTCTTTATGGAGAGGATGGTATTTAAAGAGCAATCTCAAATATCTTGTTTTAAACATTGTTATGACCAGGAAATCAGGTGGTTTAGCATTTGCTGTAAATTAACTCTTTTCATCACCCAGGCTTGCAGTTGATGGTTTTTCTTCTTGGGATCCATGAGTCATATCATTAAATTCATTATTAAATGTATTGTAATGGCAGATACCAATATGTGAATCTGATAAGGAGTGGCCAAGGGAATTGGTAATAAGTTGCATGACCTTTCACCTCTAAGGTCACTGGATCACATCCGTATTAGGTCAGTAGTGGCAGAAAGTCATTACTTGTCTGGCATCTGTTGGGTAGCCTTTGTGGAATCAGTTGACAGATTCAGACCAGTACCAAGTGGACAGATGCTCTTCACAGACAGGTTGCACAGGACTTTCTTTACCATCTCACCCTTCACAAGTTGTCAGAGTCTTCATGTTTTTAAAGTTGTTAAATGCTTTTTGAAAAAATACTTCAAGTTACGGAGTTGTGAACATACATTAAAAACATACGCAAAACCAATATTGGCCCTTGTTTATGTGGTGGAGGATGCCCTTTCCTCCATCCAAAGAGGATGGAGTGGGCTACTCCCTTCCACAGAACAATGCAAACATTTTCACCTGCTGAAGCACAAAACGGAGTTTTCACCATCATATTGCAGAGGGCATGGGAGGGCTCACAAGACTGAATGCTCCAAATAAACCATGTGCTGGTCTGAGCAGGAGTAGTGCCACCAGGAAGCTGGTGACAGAAAGCTGAGAGGGAAGCAGAAGTAATAATATTTGTGAGGAAGACTGGATTATTTACTTGTACAAATAATTCATATCTGACCGACCCACAAATAATTTACATCTCACCCTTGGTGCTTACACAACAACTTGGGCAGCTAATTATTAAAACAATTACAAAGTGGTGTCAGAAGAAAAGTTTCTAGCATAACTTCTTTCTGCTTCCACACAAAGAGTCCTCACCCACAACCTGATACTCTCCAAACCACCAGCAGCCCTTGGTCTGAGCACAGGAGGCTCCCACTGCCATCTTCTCAGAATAATGGGCCACCCAGTAGTCTGTTTCCTCATGTTTTACCTGTGAGGATTAAGATTGAGACATGAAAGATATACCATGTGGTTAAATGTCTGGTGCTTGGTGCCCTCCCTTTCAATATCAGGAAGGGTAGGGAAACAAAACTCAAGCCTGAGTTCTACGAAGTATGTTATCTATGCAGATTTCATAAGAAATTGTTTGTAACCCCTAATGCTTACTTTCAGGATTTGATTTGTGTTATCCACCAGACTCTGAAGTGCTGGCCAGTTGTTCCTAAATCAGCTATAACCCAGCCATGCACAATTATCAAACAGAAACTGCTGCTAGAGCAGTATGACAATGGAACCTATTACCTGGGGCAGTGGTGAGCCTCCAATGCTAGAGGCATTCAAGAGAAAAATCGACAACCATCTGTCAGATCTGCTTTGATTTGGATTCCCGCATTGAGCAGGAGGCTGGACTCAATGGCCTTACAGGCCCCTTCCAAATCAGTTACTCTATGATTCTATGAAAGAATGAATGTGGAGGAATGCTTCAAAAACTGGAGCCAAATACATGGCATTAAGAAGACAATGAGACTAGTCCTGCCATCTTTTACATCTACAAAGCTGTATATATATTCTCTCCCGAAGTCAGGTGTTGCTATGCCCGTGACCTAGAAACAGAAGACTGGATCCATACTGTGTTTGGAAATGCATTTTCCACATCATTTAACATGCTTCTCAGCTAGCAAACAGCAACCAGATTTTCATTAGTGCAGTGATTAAAGTGTACTCTTTTTTTTTTAATCAAGTTTCCTCTTCCTAATAATGGGTTTGTAGAATGATGGTGCTAATTTGAACCAAAAGATGATGTACTGTGAAGTGGGAGAGGAGAAACACCTGAAGGCAGGACAATGGAACCAATTACCTTGGGAGGCGGTGAGAGCTCCAGCACTGGAGATATTCAAGAGAAAATTAGACAACCATCTGTCAGATCTGCTTTGATTTGGATTCCTCCATTGAACAGGGGGTTAGGCTGGATGGCCTTATAGCTCCCCATACAACTCCATTATTCTATGAGTCTATGATTCTTCTGCAAATTTTAATTTTGGTAATTCCCCTCTCCCCCCAACAGACATGTCACAATGTTTTGTAGGCTTCTCCAACCCTATGAAAAGGCTTTTTAGGGGATACGGAAGGCTGCAAGAGGGAGCAGGGGAAGGGAATAATCTTTTCATTTATGCTTACATTCCACTCACACAGCACAACACTTGCAATGTTCATTCAGACGTTAATCCACTGATCTTACTATGTGATGGGGACTTACTTTTAAGAAGACGTCCCCATATAGAATTGTGCCATTAACCTTATAAGGAAATGACTCCTTCAAATTTATGTTCAAATACAACACTAAATAAGTTTTTCTTACATCTTATTTGGCTAGAGTGTGCATCCGATTTAAAAATAGAACTGTGTGCAAATATTATCAGAGCATCTTAGAAGCACTCACAGCAGCATGTGTGAAGAAGACTTATTCTAAGGTTACTTACTCCTAAAAGTGCTTTCCATCACTCTTTGGGCTATAGGTATATTTGAAAAATATTACCATTGCGACAGACTTGAATCAAACAATATTATCAATCTTGGATCAGACGACTTGTTCAGAATAGGACATTATAACTAACTTTCTTATTTGTTCCAAACTACCTAATACAGTGGTATAGCTTTTGCTGACTGAGGACACCAACAGCTTCAAGTAATGTGGTGGCAATAGTAGTGGAGGTGGAGAAGGAGTAGAAGGAAGAGAAAAAGATGGATGTATTAATAGCAAGTTGGCACACACACACACATGCTTTGTTTCCTTTTGCTTTTTTCTTGTGACTCATCTATAAGTGGAATGATATGTGCCTGGAACATCTTGTGTCAAGAACATCTTGTGAAGATTAGCACATGAGAATGGACTGTCAGAGAAATACCACCATGACCAGGAATTTTCATGTCATCTCCAAGGGAGCTTTTTTACAATCACCTGACATCACTCCAAATGCAATGCCTGCCAGCAGAGCCAGGTCCACCATTTGGCTGTTTATCTCCCCTTAGCAAATGCATACCGTGTTTCCCGAAAATAAGACAAGGTCTTATATTAATTTTTGCTCCAAAAAATGCATTAGGGCTTATTGTCAGGGGATGTTTTATTTTTTTCATGTACAACAATCTACATTTATTCAAATACAGTCATGTCATCTTCTTCCGGTTGCTGCACAATGGTGGAGGGCGAGGTTTCACTTAACTGGGGCTTATTTTTGGGATAGGGCTTATATCACGAGCATCCTGAAAAATCATACTAGGGCTTATTTTCAGGTTAGGTCTTATTTTCGGGGAAACAGGGTAAGTGAGTTTGAAACAGCTCACAATATGACTTGTGAAGTAGAAACAATATGTAGGTGTAAGCTAATGTGTGGCCAATGGACCTGTGGTCATCAAGATTGGTGGTCTTTACCCTTTTTTTGGACTTAAACTTCAAAACACAAACTACACCATGAGATTCTGGTTGGCTCCAGGAAAGCGGGCAGCCGGTGGCACCACCAATCTGTCTTGAGTTGCCTAAATCTAGAGTAGACCCATTGATTCAGTCAGCACCATCCAACCATTTAGTCAATGGGTCCGTTCTCACTGGGACTACCAGTCAGATTCAGGCCACAATGCAGCTTTTTGATTTCATCCACCATAACGAAGAAAAAGCATGGATAAAGTTGAGGTGTAACACAAGAGGACTATAAGTAGAAGATCCCCCTTCCCTTTGTTATCACCCCACCCCACCCCAAGAAATATGTTGTGAATGGAGCAAGAAGGACCTCATCTGCAGAAACACCCTCAGTTTGCATTTTTTTTAAAAAAAAAAAAATCAATGTGTCCATCTTTCTTTTGAAAACAAAAACGCTAGAACAGAAAGGAGGGCAGAGTTCTCCTTCTGCCTTCATAGTTACGTAGAAGAAAGACTGCAAAAGGTCTGGCCAGGGACAGAAACCAAGGTGATCGGAGACACTGGGACAACTGCCCACTTCTTTCGCAACTGCCTGGGGTTGGTCCTTCTCTTTCTTTCCTTTCACATTTGGGTCTTGTCCCCTGGCCTCTTATGACTTGTTTATTTATTTATTTTTGACAAAATTGATATTGGCCCCACCGTCGCCTTCCATTTCATACCAGGGCAAGGGCACACGGGGGGGGGGGGGAGGTGTGTATCTCTGCCCTGACCCACCAGTTGCATTGCCGAAGCACAGGCCCCAGGCAGTTTCCCGGGCCCACTTACATCCGGGGACTTGTTTCGACGCCGACGAATCCCAGCCAGACCGGAGGACGATGGGTCTGGAGGATCTGAAGCCATGCCCTTCTGCCCGGGCCTGGCGGCGGCCTGTGCAAAAGAGGGCGCGGCGGCGGTGCCTTGTCAGCTTTCGTGGCGGCGAGGTCGCCGCTTTCTGCACGTTTTTGAGACGTACCTGGGAAACCGACTACAAAAACGGTCCATCTTGTTTGGATCCCTCGTTCCCCTCTCCCCACCCCTTTCTGGTCAGAAAGCGGGATCCTTCCCCGAGGTTGCACGGCGGGTGGGGCGTCGGTGGTTGCGGGTGGGACGGAGTGGAGGGTGGCGTGAATCGCTTCTGGATAAACGTCTCTATTAATGAATTATTAACTCCGCTTTCCTGACCTTAAAAAGCGGGGGATGAAGAGGCGCCCAGGGCAAGAAAGGAAACGGCTGAAGCCTTTATCGGTCTCCTGTCAGATCCACCCGACCATTTGTCTTCCCCCTCAGATCGGGAGAATTAATTAATATGAAAGGAAACTTTTTTAATTGTGTGTCAAACGAAATCAGATAGGGTCTCCCCGATCCAATATATGCTTTAATTCTGGATCTTGGCTTCCTCCAGCTTGTGTTTCCCGCTTGCTTAAGAAGAAAGAAGGCGCAGGAGGGAGAGAGGGATATGTATAATATTCCCGGGGGGTGGGGAAATGATGGATTTGGGGTAGTTAATTTATCGATCCTGGCTCATCTTCCCGCTTGTTTTATTTTAGAGGTCATTAATCAATGAAGAAAAACACCAGCACGTTTCACCTTTTTGCATGTAGCGCCCTGTGCCCTTCCTTATTTATTTCTCTGGGAATGTATTCCTAACAAATATTCGCCGATCGATTTGGTGGGGGCGGTGTATTTTTTATCAAAGTTTGATCGCATTCCAAGCGGTCGATGCGATTTGTTTCAATGCTCGTCCTATAAATAATCCTTCTCCCCCCCCCCTTTTTTTTTTCTTAAAGGAGAGAGAGAGAGAGAGAGAGAGCGGTAGAAGAAGGGGCGAACCGACGAGGTGCCTAACAGAAGCGGTGCCTGGCCCCTTTAAAACACAACACTCACCCTCTGGAAACTCGCAAGAAATAATAGGGTTTGGAACCCCTCCAGAGAGACAACAAGAAAAGCGAGACATAACACAGGCTGGCCCAGGCCACGCCGTCTGAGGAGGCAAAGAAAAGGTCACCGCGTGGTCACACTGCGCGCCCAACTTTCGGATCCCAGGGCCGATCACTCGGGTGCCTATTCTCCCCTCCCCGAACGAACACGTGTACAGGCTCTGTCCCACTTTGCGCAGCCCGACCGAGACGGCCGAGCACCCTCACGCTGTGTGCGTGCAGGAGGTATGTGCCACACACTTTGTCTCCTGCCCCCCCCCTTTTTTTTGTTTTGTTTTTTTGGAGCGGCGGGAGGCTTGCGTTGTTTGGGATCTGGTTGAGTCAGTATACCTTTTATAATATGCCTCTTTTGAAGGCATATCACGCCCACTGAATTATATCCCCCTCCATCTAAACACAAGCACACGCCCCGAAGCAGGACCAGCCTTCCCTACCCTCCAGATCGGTTGGACTACAACTCCTATTGTCCCCCTGTTCAGCGCGAAGGGCGTCTAGCTGTACACAGCTGAGCGGACTTCCTTATAGACTTTTAATAAATAACTGGAAAAATGGGGAAGGTTTGCCCAGAAACACATGTAGACTTAGTTGAAAGAAGGGAAGAAAACACGTGCGAGAGGAAGACATAGTATAGGCCTGTAGGACCGGTTTAAGCTTGTCTTTGAAAAAGAACTTCCAAAAGGAAGACCCAAGGAGAGAGTGAAAGCAATGGACGGGCAGTCCAGCGCGCGTTGCCTCCGCGCACTTCTGCAAACCTTCTGGTTTCAGGGAATGGAAGGGAGGGGGGTGAGAACTAACTTTAGATCTTGAATGAACCCCTTGTTTAAAGGGTTCGATCACCCATGAGCTTTCCGTGATCTGCGAGAGAACCTGCTCCGCCGGTTAGGAAAGCTTGTATCACAAATGATCCCGTTTGATTTATTCTTCTTGCAAATAACCTCCCGTCGATCCGTCCACATCGAACCGTCTGTCCTTCTGCAACAGCCCGGAAGACAAATGTGGCTATCGACGATGTATTTAAGCGCCCCGGCCGCGAGCAGCGGTTTGGTTTGTGTTTCTCGCGTCTGAAAGATTATTCGCAATTAAATAAAAATCTGCTATTTCGTAAAAGAGCTCAGCAATCGGAAACACAAAACTGGTCCCGGACCCGACAACCTCTCAACATCGTCAACAAATTAACTTAGTAACGACAAGCGTTACAGTTACAAAGTTACTGACCGCTCAAGCTTGTACACATTTACTGGAAAGTTATGAAACAGCGATAGGGCCGAGACTAGCGCAATAAATTTAGTAAAGCTCTTAGAATTCTTTTTGATTATGTAGCCCTGGATTAACTTCTACATTAGCCATTTTATTTCATATTTTAAAAATCACTTTAATTAAGCCCATCTCCTTTCCTACACTTCAGAGCGTTAAAGAGCGATCTGTCAAAGTTTCTACAAGAAGATGACTGGAGGGGAAGGAATGAAAATTCCTAATATTTGACGTAATAGAATTGACCCAAAGGCAGTGTAAGAACATGACGATCGGTTTCATACGCTAGAAAATTACAGGAGTTGATTTCTTTCCCCATCCCCATTGGTTGTGTGTTTGCCTTCAACTTAGGTGTTATCAATCTATTCCCAAAAATGACGAATGACCTTGTCACACTGTCGCCAGGCGAAACATTGGTGGGTTTTTTTCCTCCTTTTTGCCCTATCAGATTTGTGTGAAAATGTCCTGCCTTGGACACAGACGAAAACTAAACAGAAACACCGTTCCCAGGCTCTGTAAAATGCTACGAGGGTGGGGCGGAGGAAGGAACGGACTGTGCCATGACAGGCATACGACCTGTGTTTGTTGCTCAGATAGTCAGATAGGGCGCAGGGTGGGAGACGGAGCTAAAAATACTCTTTTATATCCGAAATACCATTTTATATAGGCTACGTAGAATAAAACTAGTCAACCACCTATCCACCATCCACCTCTGCAGCTCCTCTCAAGTTGGCGAAAGTTTTCCCACTCGTGATAGTGGCTTCAGTTTACACGCTCTCCCTATACGCGATCTGAATTACGCAAAAAGTGCGGAAATCGGAGTGGGACAGGATGGCTCCGAGTGATCCTGCACATTGGACCCGCACAAGCGAAACGTACTTACTGCCAGGAAAGTCACACTTGCTGCTTAATGGACCTTCCTGTTTAATGTCTTTATGGCGATGCGCAACAGCCAGACCCGAATTGTGAAAATCTGATTTTCTTTATTTATATTCTGTATTGACCAAGGAAACTGTAAACGCAGCCAAACCGCTTAGCCCACCACCCCTTGTGTGTAGAGGCGAATTGCTCTGTTGCTCAGTCCTTGACAGGGAAAACTGAGAAAGAGATGGGGCAGGAGGCTTATTTCTGTGGGGAACTCCGGCGCAAAGGCAGCAGCGACGGTGAGGGCGGTGCGCACCGGGCAGGGTCTTTCTTTCCTCGAGCCGCATCGGAGAGGAGGCGACCGAGTCCGCCGGTCGCCCAGCGGGCTCGCTCTTTGCGCCGCGAGGCAGAGTTTGCAAAGCACTGTTTGGGAAGAGCCGCCTGTCCTGATGGGATTTCCCCTTTAATTTCCTTCAGATGGGGTCAAGTCAGGAAGGCAGCCGTTTAGCCCGGCTTCTTGGGCGGTCGGGGTGGCGGAGGGAGAGGAGCAAATGTGCCAGCCCTTGACAGGGCTTCCCGGGGAGAGGGCGGCATGGCAGCTGCAGCCCCAAGGACAGGCGCCTTTCAAAACCAAACGAAACTCTGGGGCACTTCTCTTCCTGGCGGACCTGCTCTTTCATTGCCGCGCTCCAGAACCCAGCGACCCCCGCAATGAGGACCTACGCCCCCCCCCCCCAGGCTCCGCTCCGCTCAAGCCGTCCAGTCTAAGGGGGGGGGAGGAGCGACGGCACCGAGTGCCGCGGTTTTATCTCTCCCCCCCCCCCCTCAAAGCACAAGAGCACCCCTCCCCCCGCTTCCAGGTCTGCGTTCAGACTCCTCCGCATTTCAACTCCGGTTGGGCGGGTGGGTGCGTGGGGGGGGGGCTCCGAAGGGCGGGGAGTTTAATCGCCCCCCCCCGGTCTGCCGCTCCCTCCCCCTCCTCGCCCCTCTCCCCCTCCGACGCCTGTGTTTAGTGCTGTGGTAAAACCCACGTGTCTCGCCCGAAGGCTGCCAGAGTGCGGGACGCGCCGGAGCCCCCGACGCTCCTGCCAGAGACCGCCGCAAGAAGGCAGTCGGCCGGCCGGCCAGCGAGCCGCCGCCCCCCCCCCCCCCCGCCTCCAGGCGGGACCGCCGACTCCCGCCTCTCCGCTCCCGGTCTTGCTCAGCCGCGTGTTCCGGGCTCCAAGCTTGTCGGAAGCCGAGCGCTCTCTCCAGACCCCCCCTTCCCCCCCCCCACAAACTCTGGATCGTTTGAGGGAGGGAAGGAGCGCCCCTCTCGCCAGCTCAGCCCAGCCCAGCCGCCCCCGAGAGACTTCCAGGTACGTGGTCAAGGGGAAGCCTCGGCCGAGCCCGCCGGGTCGCGCTTCCCGGCCGCCAGCTCAGGACGTTGCCCGGCGGCGGCGGCGGCGGCGGCGGGCGCGCCAACTTCTGGCCGCGCGGCCGGGCTGAGGCAGGGGAGCGACTCGCCCCTTCGGCTTTGGGGGGCGCGGGTCGCCGGGCTCTGGCCCGCGGGAGGCGTGTGTCTCTCTCTGTGTGTGCGTGTGTCCCACTCGATCGGGGGAGGCGGGAGGCAACGGGGCGCAGCAGGGCGGGGCGGGGGGGGGACGGCGGCGGGGAGCGGGACGGGGAAAACCGGGCAGGGAAGCCAGACCAAAGCGGGGGGGGGGGAAGGGGAAGAAGCGCTGGGAGCCGCGTCTTCCCCTCCCCTCCTCCAAAACTTGGGGCCAGGCTCTGTCAGCGCAGCGGGCGTTGCGCCGCCGTGAGTAACGCGCGCGCTTGTTCCCCCGGGCGGGGGAGATCTTCTCCCGCGCGGCCCCGGGGTGGCTCAGGGAGGGGCGCCCGGTCGAAGTCGTCCCGGTCCGGTCCGGTCCTCGCCGGGGGCGGGCGCCTCGGCCGACAGAGCCCGGATCGGAAAGCCCTGTGGGCGGCTCTCGCTTCGGCTCTGGTCCCGAGCCCTCACCCCGCTCCGCCTTCCCTCCAGCAGGACCGCAGAGATGCTGAAGCCCGGCGACGGCGGCGCTTCGGCTTTCCTCAAGGTGGACCCGGCTTACCTCCAGCACTGGCAGCAGCTCTTCCCGCACAACAGCCAGCTCAAAGGCGGCGCCGGGCTGCTGGGCCACCTCCACGCGCCCGGCCGAGCGCTTGTCGTCGACCCGGCGGCTGACAGCCTCCGCCAAGTCCCGGCCTCTCTGTCCTCCTCCTCCTCCTCCTCCTCCTCTTCGTCTTCCTCGTCCTCCTCTTCTTCCTCGTCCTCCTCTTCCACGCCGTCGTCTGCCCAGCCTGCCTGCGCCGCCGCCGCCTCCTTGGCCACCTTGACCGCGCTGCCGGTGGCTCAGATCCCCGTCTTCGGACCGATCCAGAGCTCCGACTCCCCGGCGGGAGCACCGGTCCCGCTCCTGCAGACCTCGGACCTCGGGGGAGGCGGCGGCGGGGGCGGCGGCGCCAAGTGCACCGAGAGGGCGGCATCCCGGTTTCGCTGCACGGCGGAGGAGCTGGACTATTATCTGTATGGGCAACAGCGGATGGAAATCATCCCCCTCAATCAGCACACCGGAGACCCCAACAATCGTATGTACCCTTTGAGTCGCCACATTCCTTGCGCGCGGCAGGGCATCGATCTCCCCCCCCCCCCACGCCCGGAGGTCAAATCTGGGGTGCATTTTTGACAGGGATGGCGGGGAGAAGGGGGGGAAATGGGGTTCTCTCTCGAACAGCCTTGAACTCGACAAAACCCAGGGTTGTTTTACTTGGAGAGAAGCTCCATGGTAAACTAGCGGTGTGAGAGTAGAGTGAGGGAACTGCATGTAAAATCGCACCCTTCGTCACAGTAAGAAGTAAACTCCAAATCGGTTGTCCTTACACAGCACAGAGCGAGGCGAGGGATGTCATGTATGCTCGAATCCGGTAACGTAACAGATGTTACTTCTAAATCAGGCCCCTCAAGCAAATCCGCAGCCCTCGGGGCTTTTGTCGCTCTTTTATTCACGGCGCTAGGCCCGAGTAAATGCGGCGCGACTTCCTCCCCAAAAGTTTCAAAAGTACCTAACTCGGAAGCAAGTTTAATTGCCATCGAGGGCCGTTATGATGAAAACAGCGCCGTCTTAGAGAGGAAGTTTCGCCAAGTTCTTCTCTGGAAAAGGGAGCCACTGCGTAGCAGGATTGGCTGAACAGAATCAGATATTTCTTACCATAGGCTGGGCTTTTCCCAGGAACTCTTCTTAAGAGGGTTAAAACACGGTTTTATCACTCTTATATAGAGGCCCTATCGAAAGCTAAACTCTGAAGGGCATTTTTCCTATGTTGAGGGAGTTAAAATGGAAGGGGGGGGGGGGAGTTTAACTTTTTTCCCACAAAGCCTACCACTCTCCTAGCCCCTTTGAAAGTATCATTTACCTTTCTGCCCTTGTTCACATCAATAACGCCACGCCACCGGGTTTCCCTTTCCAGCGTCAAAGTGAGGCCCGATCCTTCCGTAGGAAGTTTTGCTTTCAAAATTATAAATGTCAGAAGCCTAATTGGGTGTCAAATCCAATATACTGTGGGGGATTTCACGTTTCTTGCTAAGAGAGCCGCACTAACATTAAAAAAAAATAGCGTGTGTGGGAGGCAGCTAACTTTTTCTTAAAAAGCCCTTTAATTTTTAAAGATGGTATGGATTTTTTGACATCGTTTTTTGAAAACTTTGTGTGCATTTATGACAGTTTGCACTTCCTCTGCATGGATCGTATGTACCGTTCAGAACTCTTTAAATTGTTTTCAAATATATTAGATACAAACAACAGTCTGACATTTTTACTGACAACTTGCGGGGAAATAGCATTAACAGCATAATAATTGGTTTGCAACTCTTTATTTTCTTGCAATGTTTTCGTTTTTTGTAGCTTTTTAAAAAGCGGTCACTGCTCAACCCAGAATAACACTAATATTTGTGTTTCAAATCAAGTTGCAATTGATCTTCGCAATATTTGCTTGAAAATAATAAAAAAGTAGGATTTAATAGAATGTACTTTGGATTCAGATGAACAATTGGATAGACCAGTAGCAGAAGCCCATGACTTATTTAAGGACCGCTACTTCTAAACCTTGCTCCCTTGATCTAAATGAGACAAGATCATCTGATAATCTAAGTAGATGAATTTGACTAAGTAGTGGGTCACAAAAACAATTCAAATGAAAACCTGAAAACAGGTTTCACATCGTTCCAACGAGTTACAGAAGCTCGATTTTACCTTACAAATAAATCCAACTTAATTTTCTTAGAAATATTTTAGAGTCATGGGACCAAACAGCCCCACAGTATATTTATTTACTCCACTGTGCCCAGGTAAGTGAGCCTAAGATTGCAGCATTGGCAGCAAGAGCCTATACACATTTATTTGGATTTTTACTGAGCCCTCTGAGTTGAATATGCTTCTGAGGAAGTGAGGTTAGGATGGCAGCTGAACAGCACAATTTCTATATGCATCCTTCCACTTAATACCCCTTGTGTTCGGCGGTGTGTGTTTCGGATTGCAGCCTTGACCTTTTGGATTTCAACCCTCCTCTGTAAAATACCATGCCAGTTTTGAGTCGTCCCAGTTGGCCGCCTCCTGAAAGTGTATTTTGCTCTGATTTGGATCCTGTCCTCGTAGTGTGTGATCTGATATATTCCTCCAGAGGAAAGCAGTTCCTGGTTTGTTTTGTTTTGTTTTCTGAAGCAGCTAGAGAATCTGATTCCATAAATTACCTGCTCATAAATTAATGGACTCTGAGACGCCCTTTTAATTGCCAGCACTGCATGGCTGACTCTCAGGGACAGATCCCTGTAAATCTTAGGAGATAAAGGGCTTACCAAGAGTAAGAAAGGTAAAACAAACAAGGGTGTGATCGCAGAGAGACCAGGTTCCGCCACCAAGCTAAGCTTCTTGCCTCCCCAGCGTTAAAACATAAGCTTTCTAAGATTTAGCGACGCTTACACGGAACCGTACGCGGTCTTCTATCGGGACAAGAAACTCGAGGGAATTATTAACGGAAGAGCGGCAGTCGGCAACAAAGCGTGTGGCTGTTCACACGTTCATCAGGACGGACTTAAGCCTCTGCTTTCCAGTACATTAAAACGTGCCTAACTCTACAATCGGACAGTCCCTTAACTCTTGAAGCCTCAGTAGGATTCAGGTATCACAGTTCCAGTGTAGTCCTAGGCATGTTTACTCAGACGTAAGTCCTTGTTTGCAATGGGGCTTACTCCCGAGTGTGTATGGGACGGCAGCCTTCCTTCCCTCGCGCCTTCCTTCGGTTTTCTTGGAAGCAACCCCTCCTAGTTCGACGGTTGCCCTTACACAGCATACTTGCCTTTTATTGGCTACTGGCAGCTTGGGCCGCCCCAGTGCCGTGATTCAAGCCGGTTGCCCGTGAACCCCCTTTTCCCGGCTCACTCTGCTCCCCTCCCCCGCTCCGCCCATCCCGTTACACTCATCCAGACGCCTTTGGGCGCCTTCTGTCACGGGAGAGCACGAGCAGCACCTTTCTTTCAGGCGTTCGGCGAGTCCTGGCTGCGCTCTTTGGCAGGCGAGGAGGAACTGTCAAAAAAAAAAAAAAAAGTGTGTGGGGGGGGGGGGAAAGAAGGGAAATCCCTGAGCCAGAAAGGTTGAAGCGCCTTAACGATCTCTGTGCAAGGCTTAATGTTGATTTACTGTGGAGGAGGATCGTTATTGCCCCACTCGAAGGGAGAGCTTGGGAGATAGCTGGTGGCCAGGAGGTTAAGAGCCTCGGAGAGAGACGCACGCGAATCCCTTTTCCAAACAGGAAAACAGATGCTTTGGTAACTAACGTGTGGTGTGTTTTTTTCTCTCCCCCTGGTGAAGTTGCCCTGGCCGCTCATCCTAACTGTTGCGAATTCACTTCATAATGGGACTTGGGAAAGCAGTTGAACACCTTCTAAATAAAAAACACAACCATTCTGACGTTCTATGACAGAAGAAGGATAGTCACGGATGTGTGTGTGTAGGCGCTGGGGAATACAAGGATCTGTTGGCGTTGAGGGCGACTACGCTGGCCAGCAATCCCACTTTGGTTGCTCTAACTTGTTTTAGAACAGTGTGTCTTAAAAAGTCTCCGGCAAAACTCAACAGCTGGCTCTTGTGATCCATTAAAAGCAAAATCGCTGGCTTTGAATTTCATGGAACACGTTTCCACTAATTTCAGCGGGTGTCTTCTCCATTTAGGTGTCCACCAGGAGCCACTGGACAAAACACTACCTACCTGAACACTTGTTTAGTTCAGCTTGTTCTTCTGCATCATTGGAAAGTTTAGTAAGTTTGGGGCACGAAAAGACAAAGCTATCTGCAGGTGGCAGACCGTTATCCACGATATTCAACTCGGATGATTTTGGTGGGATAAGGCAACACGACTTTGTTAGTTTTCCCATTATCTTATAAGAATTTAATTGAACAGATTTGGGTATTCTGATGGATAACATCAATAGCTAATTTTACACATTCATTTTTTTTAAAAAAAGAATGTTGTCTCCTTATTTTAAACTGTATTTTAATTGGACCTAGAAGTCCTACTCAAGTATGTGTACTCAGATATAACACCACACTGTTCTTCATTTAGGATTTCCTGATCACTAGTACACATTTGAGGTTGATATTCACTGCCAAGAAGTGGATTTTCAAAGAGGAATTGTATCCAGCATTCCTTCCACTTTTAACGTTCAACACGATTTAAGGTATTTTTCAGTATGCGACGTTGTAGCGAGGAAAAGATCATCTGACTTTAGGAACTGAAATCAAATCGTATATTGTGCGACAAATTTTAGCTCTGTATTTTAATGGAGCGGTCGATCCGTGGTTAGGATACTGGACTAAGGGTGCTTTCACACGTGAAGTTTATACTGATCTTTAATATTATGCCTCTACTTTGTAGCATGTGGGTGCCATGTAAGAATTGCACTTGCACCTTCAGCAACGTTCACACAGGGGATGACACCGTGCAAATGATTGCTCTTTACATTACCAGTGAAACCTCGTTCGGGTTAATGAATGGCAAAAGACTGTGATTTTCCTGAGCAGCGAGCCGTGTCTTATGATTTCCCCACCTCGATCTCTCTTGGAAGTCCAGCTTCCCGACCTGGAGACGCAACAAGGCTCCTTCTTATCCAAACGCACGAGGTTAAAAAGAAAAGGGGTGGAGAGGATGTCCTCTTTGCTCAAAAAGAGCTTGCAAAAACACCAGCGTGCAACCGCAGCCCGCGAGTTGCGCAGCCCGCGCCGATCCAACCGAGCGGCAAGGGCGGTCGCGCGCCCGCCCCCCTCTGCCCAAAAAGTGGGCGGGGCCATTCCTTGCCTTCCAGTTCGACTTTCGACCCCCCCTCCCCCAAATCGCTGCGAACGCCTACGATTTCGCTCTTTTTCACCCATCCTTTGCTTCTTTAGCCGCCGCTGCCGCCGCCATAAAGAGAGCGTCTCTGCTTGGCCCATATACTAGATTGAGGTTAGAAAAGGTGGTGACTGTTTATTTAAGGTGATAAAATGGTCCATCAGCAGTAATCTCCATCGATATGTGCCACAAGGAGATGAAGGATGAGGGGACAAGGCACAATTAATTGCCCTATAGTTTTGTAGGAGAGAGTGGAGGCGATGCGGCCCGCGTTTCGATCCCCTCTCCCAAAGCCCATTCATCATCTCCACATTGTATATGGGGCTCCCCCAGGGGCAAGGGGTGGCAAGGTTTATCTACACACAATATTCTCCTAACCTTCTGATACCCGGCACCGAAATTTAATTCATTCATACACGCGATCGAAGGAAGCGGAATATTCCAGCCACACTCGATTCTGCCGCCAGCGCTTCCACCGGGGTCGCAACACACGAGGAGAACAGCCTCTACCTTGTCCGGGGAAGCCTCCCAGTTTCCCAACCAGGCGCCCGCTCCCTTCTCCGGCCTCAAGCGACCATGGATCTTTAGTGGCTACTTTTGATCCTCCAAAAGGAACGGATTAGATCTCCCCTTTTTTTTGTAATTTTAATGGTCGAAAACGAGGCCAGGTGGAGTTCCAAGCGTGTAACAGAGAGAGAGAGAAAAAAGAAGCAAAATCCCCCCCCCCCCAAAAAAGAGGGAGCAAGCGAGAACTGAGTATTTTCCCCGACAGGCCAGATCAGAAAGTTTGGTTTCCGCGATGGGTGAACCGGGGCTGCGAGAAATCTACATTTGCACCCACGTGAGTGCCTCCGGCGGTGCGGAGGGCAGCATAGAGCCGGCGGCTGTTCGGAACAGCTCTCTGTCCTTCCCCGCTTCCGCGAGGCTTGCACCTTCTGTCAATGCTTCCCTCTGGCGCACCCACGATCGGATCTGCGTGAGCGCGTCGCTTTCCCCCGCCCGTCGTCTTTCCCCCGCTTTCCCCGCTTTCCCCTGCCCAGTGAACGGCAGCCGGTCGAGCGCAGAGGCAGCCAGCCACGGCCGGCTCGCTGTCACTCACCTGCCGCTGCCCCGGGCCTTCTGGGCGCGCGCGCGCGCGCGTCGTGCAGGGCTTTTGCAAAGCGAGCGCGCACGCGTGCGCACGCGGGCAAACCAGGAGGGCGTGGATGCCGGGATGGTTTTCCTTTTTTCTTTTCCCGCTCTTTTTCTTCCCGGCTGAAGGTGCTGGAGTGGGTGGGCGGCCAACGTATTTGAGCGGGAAACGGAAGTGCAGGAGAGGCCTAAGGGGGAGCCGTTGGGCTACTGACCGACAAACAAGGGACCCTGATGTGGGGATGGAGCGAAGGCCGATTTGTGTCCTGCCTCTAGAATGGAAGGAGTGATGGGGGACAGGGAGCACCTCACACCCCAAATCTTGCAGGGGCCACCTTTTGAGATTCCTCAGAAAAGTCTTTCCATTTTGATTAATTTCATCTTACTAATATTATTTTTGCTCTGGTCTCCTGGTTTTCACTCCAAGCCACAAATCTTAAAATAAAAGGAAGCTGAAGCGATGTAATTATTAGTTTATGAGTGGACCACTATTGCATTACACTTCTGACCTTACTTAAGAACTCAGGGTGATTTGGGCTCATTGTTACCATTAGGGCTATTCTGACCTTGGAGCGGGACCTTTAATGGGCTGCTGCATCCAAACCTGTTTTGCCCCTTCAGCACTTCATTTTCCATATATTTTTGTCTCTAATGATTAACTGTAATAATCTGTGATTTTCATTCTTTGTCATGTAACTGATATATTCTAGCTTTCTGCATTTTAGGATTTCTAGGTCTTTATTAATTCCCTTTACAACTTCTTTTATTGATAACCCTCTCAACCCAAGGAATTTGAGGAAGTCTGCAGTAAATCTACATTTCCAGGGTTTATAGTAGCTTGTGTTAAAGGCTGTGATTCTATGCCATGTAGTGGAACTGAGAATACATAACACTGCATTTCCACAGGCAATTTTTGGCTTTTACTGCACATGACATTCTTAAGGAAATGGCTTTTGGCCCATATATATTCTGATATTTTTTGCATGTCAATAATCCAACTGTTCATTAAATCAAATTTCACAGTTCTTAGCGTTGTCAGCATGTATTCTTGAACATGTATTCTTGTTGTCAGCATGCTTTGCAATTTTCATTTTGAACTGCATTTCTTGAGTTACTTGCCTTTTACTGGTTATTATGAGCTTGGTTTTCTTAACATTCATTTCAAGGTTGTGGCCTGAATCCTTTGGTGATTTGCTTATGTGTAATTTGAATTGTGTAATTAAGCATGGCGGATTTGCTGCTAACAAGGTGTATGACTAGGTGTGCACCTTGTAATCAGTGCTGTACTAGTTAGTGGCAATAAACTGGTGAATTATGCAATTCAACTTGTGCATGAGTAAATCAACAGGATTCTGGCCTGTGTTCATTACTTCACTGACTACAATATTGCGTAACCTTTGCAGACCAATAGTACTGTATCATTTGCATATCAGATATTGTTGATAACCTCTCCATGTGCTTTATTACTGTTGTTGTTGTTAATATAATCTTGGAGCAGGATCTATAGAGATATCTTACACACAGTAAGCTCTTACCCTACACATCATTAACTACTTTTAGAAATTTTCTCAGTTTCAGATGTGCACTGATAATTTAAATCATCAAGGAGTGACTGGAGCATTTGCTTTCTTGTTTTCATTTTTTTTTTTACATCTGCTGTTGCTTCTTCTCCTTTATAATGCACTGGATCGAAGTTCTTAGTGTATTGGATGGAAATCAGAAGAAGCAATCTGGGCCAACCTAAAAATATATAACCACATTCCATGTGCCTTAAAAATAAACCAGCAGGTTTAGCAGCACATTGGAGTGATCTTCCCCACAGCACACTCCTGATAAATACCCCACAGCTTCTGCCATTTGCTTCAGCAACAGGCATCTGATGGATTGCTAAGGAATAATATTGTCCTCCTCATGTGCTTCTCAACTGCATCTCTGAGATATTAACACAGGTGAACCAGTAGTCTCTGGGATTTTGGCACCAAAGACACTTGCCTGGTCCATCTTGATGGTTGGCTCTATTTAGCCTGAACCTCTTTATTTTGGAGAGATGATTGTTACAGCTCAGAATGTAAACTATAAGGCCAATACATTTCACACAATTTCTTTATTCTCATATAGGTAAATAGCGCACTAAAGAAAACACAGCTCAACTGCTGTGTTTTAAAATGTAGCTGTTCCACTTTCCTTCTAGATTTAACAACATTTGCACATAGCTGTAAAAGCATGGGAGAAACTGAGAGGTGTTCTTGACTTAGAATGGTCTGTGGTGCTTGTCACTACAGTTTAGGTGACTTTGTGTGATACAAGCTCAGATGCCAAACTCTTTCAAGTGCAAGTTGTAGGCGCAAGGCATAGCAATATCATAGGCACTTTTCTTGTGTAGTTTTTTGATGGATGGCACTGGTGATGTACTGTTAAATATTGATTGGTCACCTGAGATGATTACAGTTACTTTATATTTTCAGACTTCCTGCAGAAATACAGCTATATGTACATGTCAGTTATGGCTGATGAGTTAAATAACAGATATTGTAGGGCAGTCATTGTTTGGAAAATTGGGATGATGGAGTATAACAATACATATCTTAGGGTTAGGCTATTAATGGAAATAAAGAGTTGACATTTGTATGCAAATTTAGATTTGTATTAGTACTGGCTAACTTGAATGGTTTCTTCAGTGTTGCCAGTCTCTTACAGTGTATTCTTACAGTAAATGCTTGCTGATTGGGTATCCACTCTCACTAACTATTATGGTAAAATAGTATCAATGCTTTCCTAAGCAGCACAAAACTATGAGTGTTTCCTTAGAAGTACTTTCTAGTGGGTTTAGAGTGCACAGGATTACAGTCCTACAAGTAAATCATACGCACAATTTCTTAGAAGTAAGATCTGTTGAAACCACAGGATTTACTTCTGAGTAAATATATTCAGGATCTCTGTGCACCTCAAGAAAGTTGTTACTGTCATTAACTGCTTTCATTTCTACCAAGACTGTAATGTTTAAGGAATCAAGTTAATTAATTGATTAATTGGTAAAAAAAACAGTTAATCATTTAAAAACCTCTAATTCACATACAGCTCTAATATATTTTGGTTTCTTCATTACAACAAATTCATCCTATATGTGTCTTAAATGTATTTCATCGTTTGACTCTTGCATTGTGAGAAAGTACAAATTTAAGGAAGAGCATATGAATTTCTTTTAAATGTTTTTTTATATTCATCCCACCAATCTTGAATTAAAATCATGTTCTATTTTTAAGAGATTATCAATTCACACTAGCAAGATTCCTCTTAAATTGAGTATCTAGTGGCCATGGTTTCAGTTGTTAAATATTTTGATTAGCCACTTGTATCTTCCAGTGCTTTTGCTGTTTTCCCCACTTTATTTACAATGTTTGTCAAAATAGGAATCTTCATAATTTTATTAATATATCTGACAGGTTATGACAATTTAGTTTAGTTTTCTCTTGCTATTGACGAGCCTGATCCAAAAACCTGCTGAAGTAAACAGAATGACTCCCTATAGTTTCAGAGTTAAATCCTGTGATCAGGATGTAAGAAGAGAGCTATGTCATGTGTCACTGATTATTTTGTTGCCTTTCCTGACAGCAGTTCTGAAAAGCCCAGACTTGGTCTATTATTTATATAAAAATGAACCTCTGAGTGTAAATAACCTGCTCTCACAAATTAGTTCTACATCAGATGACAAATCAGGGCAGTTTGAACATTTTTTCCTCCTGATAAATGTGATTATTAAAATTAGTTCTGCGTTATAATTTTTTATTTTGAATTATGCAGGAGTAGATAGATATTTGCTGTTTTATATAACATTCTCTAATCTAAAATGTAAACATTTCCCCTTGTTTTCTTGGAAATAAATATTAATTTCCCCCAAATTCTTCTGAAACAGAAAGTTAAGCCTCTATCTTAGAATAGCAATTAATTTGTAATATATGTGTATTGTAGCTTCTGGTAAATGTTATGAAGGAGATGATACATGCTACAGATTTCTAATCTATCAACCTGGGGCCAAAATATTCCACCCATTCACACATTTGCAAATGTTTTTCATGACATGTTGATAAATATTCACATTAAAAGAAGTAACCTCTGAAGTCCTTTATTACACGATGCAGCCATACTGTTTAATTATTTAATCTATGTAAAGCTTTTGCCCATAGTCTTTCTACCCACTAAAGCTGTCACGACTATTTACAGTAAAATTAAAATAATTGAAAGAAGGCCAAGCACATTTAAAACAAAAAGAGATTAAAACATTTTGCAAAATATATAAAATATTCTCCAAATAATTATCCCTAAAAAAAAATCATAGAGACCAAAGTCCCTTCAGAATGTACAGTTTTAGCAGCCTGTCAGAAGCTGTGAGAAGAGTCCAGCCTGCTTTTCCTTGGAAGAGAGTTCCACAGTTTGGATATTACCCTGTTTCTCCTAAAATAAGACCTAACCTGAAAATAAGCCCTAGTATGATTTTTCAGGATGCTCGTAATATAAGCCCTACCCCAAAAATAAGCCCCAGTTAAGTGAAACCCCCGCCCTCCACCATTGTGCAGCAACTGGAAGAAGATGACATGACTGTATTTGAATAAATGTAGATTGTTGTACATGAAAAAAATAAAACATCCCCTGAAAAGAAGCCGTAATGTGTTTTTTGGAGCAAAAATTAATATAAGACCCTGTCTTATTTTCGGGGAAACAGGGTATTTATTAGTTTGTCGTAGGAAAACAACAATGGGTGTGGCTACACTGAGCTTGAGCCACCACCGTGGATTCAACTGCAGGCGGTTTATTGACTGGCTCTTTAAGGCAAGGCAGAGAAAAGATTTAAAAACACACACACACAAACCCCCCTCCCAATAACTGGTGTAGCACATCAGTGATAGTCTACTTACATATATATATATATTTCTTCTCCTGCCCGAACAGGAGAAGTGAGGCGGACTGCTTATTAAGTCATTTCACAATACTGTCAAATAGAAAGAGGAAGGATTGGTTCCAGCGATCACACTCACTGGAAGCGATCCAAAACAGAGTGATTCTACCTAAACCAGAACAGTAGAAGCCCTTTGACAGGGGCCAGAAAAGTCCAGGTAGGAGCACTCTGGGGGTGAGCTGGTGTGCTCTAGCAAAGATGTTTTTAAGAGCGCAGCAGCCCGTCCCTGCAGTGCTCCAGACTATGGGCTAAACAGCTTGTGTAGTCAGCCTGCACCTTAAAAACCAACAAGTTTTGTTTGTCAGAAGCTTTTGTGGGCTGCAGGTCACCTCTTGCTTGCTGATGTGGAGTATGGTCTTAGCAGGCAAGATGTTTATAATGGATTTCAGTGGATCAAAATTGTTTTCAGTGTGAGAAATATCTACATGAAATACTTAATGTGTGTTGTGTTTTATGTGCCATCAAGTTGGAACTAACTTACAACAACCCTAGTAGGGCTTTCAAAGTAAGTAAGATGTTTAAAGAATAGTCTTACCAGTTCCACCCCCATCAGCAAGTTTCTGTGGCCATGTGGGAATTTGAACTCAGGTCTTCTGAGTGCTAGTTCATCGCTCTGTCCAGTACATTACAGGGTAGCTGAAACAGTAGTGAGGAGTGAAACCATCATTGCCTGAGCTTCAGTGGGCTAAATGTAGTCATTTGTCCCAAGTAGAGTAAACCCTCTGGGACTTTGGAATATAAGTCTCTTATATAAGTTAAGCCCCTGCGTAAGTCCCATTGATTCAGTGTACCTGCTCCAGTAGGAACTACCAGTTAGATTCAGCCGATTATCAGAAGGAATCCTCTTCTACCTGAGCTTTGATATCATTATCAAAAGTTTTGCTCAGAGTGCCTTTGCATGCTGCATTATGGCAGGTGACTACTCAGGAGCAGAGGCCATTTCAAAAGCTTCCACATACGGAGTAACATCCTCAAAGACAGCCACCAGACACTTACTTTGTTATCTCTTCAGCACCAGGCAAAGGATGTAGTATTCTCTCAGGCTCTTTAATCCTTTCTACCTCCACTTTATCTTTTCTCTTGCATCTTTGCTGTGTTATCCTTATGCCTGCTCCTAACATCGGCTGCTTTTAGTTTGTTTATTGTGCTGCCTTTTCTTTAACATAGATTTGCAATTTTGTTTATTATATGTGACACTGTGAGCTTTTGATCTTAGGATGACTAAGAAAGAAAGAAAGAAAAATTGCTCCTAAACACATTATATATATTGTGTTTAGTATACACAATAGTATATATACTATTCTTAAACATAAAACATCTGCTTATATAAGTTTATGAGACCAGTAGAAGTTGCATCCATGCCTTTAAGTACTGTATATGATACAAGTTGAAGTGAAACCGAAGGGAATTTGCTCCTTTAAGCTTAAAAGGAATTAGTCCCTCTTACTTTGACATTGGTTTGAGCACAACTCATGTGTGATTCTTAAACACTCAGGTGGAAATATGGTCGAGTTATTCCAGTCAAATTCATTTACAAATGTTGCATCCAGACTATGGAGTTGTTATGTCCCATTGATTTCAATACGTATACTCTAAATTCGATTGAATATGGATCCAACCTATAGCATTTAGGATTGGAATTTGGATTTCTTAAAATGTTACCCATCTGTATATCAATCATTATGTTTCAAAGAGAGTTTTATAGACTGGTGATGTAATAAAAATTATGGTAGAATTTCTCAAGCATTAATAAGTGCTCCAGAACTGAAGTGGAAATATATTTAAAATGTGTCTGTGTATTTAACTTCTTGGAATATGATGGAATTCATACAATTTATATACTGTATATTATGAATAATCTCCAAACCATTAATAATATATTAATGTCTAGATATGCTACCAATTCTAACTACAAAACAGTGTGGATATATTTCTGGTTATATAGCCTTAAAATTAGTAAGAGAGAAACATGAAGAAAGACATTCTAATTAAGATAGCCAAGTAGATCATTATTATTATTTTATATTTGGTCCTATAACAAGTATATTAGCATCGTTTCCTAATAGTTCTGGTGAAATCTATTACAGATTAGAAATATTCTTTGGCGTGTAGTGATATTTCTTTCTTTATTGATCTTCATTTTTTTGGCATTGAGAGGAGGAAAGTGATCCAAAAAATGTGTTTAGCCGTAGTATGTAGTAGAACAATTTCAGATTATCATGTTTATCTAATGTTCTAGAAGTCACGTGTGTGTGTGTGTGTGTGTGCGCACACACACACACACACACAAGTGATGTTACTGGTGGCAGAGTGCCGGCTGCCTGGCTGGAGTAAAAGAGATGCTTTGGCTTCATTTAATTGGAGCTGTTCAGTAGACATGGTGTCTCCAAGAGAGCCATTAATAATCAGGAAGTTGGGAGGAGGTTACACATCTAAAAGATTTTCAGCAGGGAACAAATTATTCCAGAATCAAGGGTCTGCCCTAAGAAGTAACTAAAATCTTGGTCAGTCATTTTATCACCAAAATGTGAGAAATTCAAAGTTCAAAGGAGAATGTATAGGAAAGCAAAAGGTTTTTGTTTTGTTATGTTTTTGCTGTGGATGTTATTTGCAACCTGGGGGCTTCAATTTTAGTTTGTGAGACTAGCCAGTATGAATTGATAGTGTATAAGGACTAAAGAATCGGGCCTCTTACAGATCTTACTAAGAAGAACTAGTATAAATAAATTTTAAAAAGAGTGGCAGGACATATGGTAATATTTTATTCTTCTACAATAAAAGGTTTTCTTAAAAAAACAGATTTTTCCTCTTGAAAGGAATTTTTCTCCTTACTAGATTATCTCCTGTAATCTCCACTTTATAGGTCTCCTTGGAATAAGAATGTAACAAACATTTTGTTGAGATATTTTCATATCCAAATGTTTTATTGGCTGAATCTTTCACACCTCTCTCTGCAATTACACAGTAAAGTCCACAAAGCATTTAAGGGTTTAAACTTGTCTGATAGAAAGTACCAGAGTAAGCCACCATATTTTCAAGGAAGTATTCTTAACAATAATAGTAATAATCAAGTTAATGGCTTTTAAAATATATTTTTAAAAAACCTACACATGCACATCTTTGATTCTGGCACAATAATTTCCGTCCAGTATTTCTCTCCCCCCCCCCCCCCACTTAGTAACCTTAGTACATGGGCCTGTAATGATTTATTCATTTATAATTTAATTTATATACTGCTCAGTTAGTGAATATATACTACTCTGAGAGGTGTACAGGGTAACAGTGATGACTTCCTTTGTACCATATAGATCATTTGTGCTTACAACCATGCAAAAGCAACCAGGAGAAGCCATGTAACAGAGGAGGATTGGGAATGGGGAGGGAAATAAAGGGAGGATAGCGAAGACAACATTAGTGTAGCAGCTCTCCCAGTCTCATTTCTGTCTAGGTCAATTACCAAACAACTCTAGGATAGTAGCCCATCTATTTTGACTCCCCCCCCCTTTCCTCTTGAAGTTTTTCTTTTTCTTTTATGGCCTGATCCATGAGATCTTCTGTTCAGTCATCTGTATGTGGTGTGGTAGGGTACTTCCAGTTGTGTAGAATGATGGTTTTTAACTGAATTATGGACGTATAGGATATATGAAAATAAATAAGAGGTGCAACATTTTACTTGCTCTCTACATCAGTAAAACCAATGTATTGTATTATCTGAAAGGGAAGGGTTATAGAAACAATAGGAATAATCTGTAGACAATAGATTATCTATTTCTTCTCAGAAAAACATTGTAATGAAGTATTTCTGACATTAATACTGCTTTTGTTAGTTCTAGCCTTTGTGGTTTCCTGCTTTAAGGAAGATAGTTGGGGAAGATAGTCACAAAAAGTATTGGTTTAAGTCCAAGTGTTGGTCAAAGTTCTATTGAGGGAGAACCATGTATGTAAGGACAATCACATGAACTGTTTTCCCTCTAGCTTTCCATCCATGAGAGAGCAAGTCATGTGACCAGTGGATGAAGGGGAAAGGGTCAGATGGACACCTGAAGAGATATAATTTCTTGTGCATTTGGCTTTAAGGATCCAGGCAATAAGATTCCGACTACTGTGTAGGTAAAAATGCTGAGATTTAAGGGCTAAATCCAATTGTTATTGCCAACTAGTGTAGGCATTATGTTGAAAGAGTGGGACTTCGTGAGTTAACACTTCCATAAGCATCATTGATTTAATTATCTCTTCTTGTTGTGACTAACAATTGGACTTAACTCTACATTGTATTAAATTCCATTGAAGTGAACAGATTCAAACTGACCAGGCACTTTGTGAATAGGGTATGGCTATGAATAGGAAATTATAATGCTTGTGACCATAGCTAAAGACCATGCTTCTCTTTGGCTCTGTTCATGTGAAATGTTTCCAGTTCAACAAACTCAAACCATGGTTTGACCATAGTTTGCAATCATAGTTTGTTGTAGCGCTTACATCAGTTTCCCAGTTCAGGTGTGTGTGTTCTGTGTTGTTAAGTCGGAACCAACTTACGTATAGCAACCCTAATAGGGCTTTCAAGGTACGTGAGATATCTAAGGAATAGTTTTACCAGTTCCACTCCCCCAGTGAGTTTCCATGGCCAAGTGAGGATTCAGACCCTGTTTTTCAGAGTCCTAGGCCATTACTCCATCCGCTACATCACACTGGGAATCTCCCAGTTCATGTCGCATAGGGTGAAATTAATTTTAAAAGGTTGGATATTCTTTTTTGCAGTTGACCATATAAGCAGAGAAAGGAAAAGAAAACATGAATACTTGACCTCATCATTTCCCTTTCAACAGACCATAGTTTTTTTTACCAGTAGCACATGAACCTGTCCTATAGTTGGAATCTTAAATGCACTTAATTAACTATATGTTCCACTATAAATAAGCATACCACCAAGGAACTTGTTGAGATTTAAAGAAATGTTCAACTAGTTCTATGTGCCCAAGGGGGCTTTGGGTTCATTTTCTCATACACCAACCCTTCCTGTTTTTGAATGGTTTTTGAAACAGGCAGACCTGCAAAAGTAGTTTGTGTTATGGTATGAGAATTTGCTAGTCGGAGAAAAAGTAAACAATCTCATCTGGCATGCCAAAATCCCTGGGTAAACTCCAAATCATATTTTGGATCCTGCATGAAATGTTTTAGAGCAGAATGTGAACTCATCACAGTATTTCATATTGTGGTTCTATACAGCAGCACATTTTGGGGAAAAAATCTTTAAAATTATGTTATAAATTTAAATATCTAATCCAATATATTTTGCATCTAGGTAACTGCAAAAAACCCAAGCAATCTACCATATTTTCTGTGTATAAGACGTCCCCATGTATAAGACACCCCCCACTTTTCTAACCCCAAATTTAGAAATCAATATTTTAAACATAAAACAGAATACATTTTTATTTAGTAATTAAGTAATATTTACATACCAGTGTGGTCCTTGTTGCATCTGATCCCTGTCTACAGGCTCCACCTCCAACGAGGTGTGTTCCAATTGGTTTGTTCATCATCAGCTGACATCAGTTACATAAGGCTCGTGATTGGAGGAAGCTAAGCCTCCTGACTGGAGGCAGCTAAGCCTCCTGCTTGAAGGAAGCCTGTTTACAGAGGCAAGGTATGGGCAGTTTTGCAATCGCGCGGTTCTCTCCTTGGCTTACTTCCGTGTATAAGACGACCCTCAATTTTTAGTCTAAAGATTTTAAACAAAAGTATTGTCTTACACATGGAAAAATATGGTATGTTGAATATCTGAACACTGACAAATAAATGTACAATAAATAAATTGTCACTGGATGCCAAAATGTGTATGAATCACTTATCAATGGAAGAAATAAAGTCAACATTTTAGTTGTGTGACATTTAATTGTGTTGAATGGTTAGAACCTTTTTTTTTTTTTACTCCTTTGAAATACAAAGCTACATAGAAGGTTACCTAACATTGGAATCAAGAAGGCTGTATCAGTCCTGCTGGGTTTATAATGTGTGGTTCCAGATTGCTTACTTATTCCAGATTTCTAGTTTAAACCACCAAATCACGGACCAGCTGGTGAATATTTTTGCTTTATTTTTAGATGCTTGATGTTTATAATGCAGTATTATCAGTGCAAAGGGAATTGCTGTGTAAATAATGAAGAATAAGTACTACTTTTAACATATTCCTATAACAGCCTTGTTTGAAATTGTTGATTATATTATAATGTGCAAAATATGCCAGAGACTGTAATTGAGTCAAAGAGGTTCATTTTTATTTTATTTGCAAAATATATTCCTAAGCATGAGCTGTGTTCTTGGAAGTCCGGAACTTACATCATATAATGAATGTGGAAACCATTAACATGAAATAGAATAAAATGAAAACTTCTGAAGTTCTCTTTCTCAATTTAAGCTCTTATTAAAGTTTTTCTTAATATAACAGAAAGATGTTATACATCTGTTATCATATGTGTACAACATTTTCTGGCATGCATAAAAATTAGATACATATTGTAATACTGAGTAACAGAAATAGCAATGGGGAAATTTTGGTTTCAGGAAGAGCTTGCTATTGATAAAGTTAGCATAAATGTAACACATATGTACATTTTAATGGGGAAACTTCAGTCAAATATTTCATCTGAAAATCATTTGATTAAAAGCCTTAAATGGGATTATGGTTTACCAAAGCTCAGAATTTTTTATTTATGTACACTGCCACCATCAATAAAATTTACTTTATTTTCCTGGTAATTTCAGTCATCTTATCAGTTTACTTGTTTGCTGTTTTCTCATGCAAGATTGTGCTCAAATCACCCTACTTAAAAAATGTAGAAGAAAAGAACAAAACCAAATGACATGCCATAGTATCAAGACAGTAACATAGTTTCATATCGAGAGAATAGTGATACCGTGATAAACATTAGATAAATAACATGATATATAAAGCACTAGATATATAATGTATAAAATGTCTGCAACAATTAATCAGATGGCAACAATAGAAAGGCAACAGAATTCAGCAAATGATAGTTTTAAGCTGTCTTATTTCAAAACCATAATGCATTTCAAGTGTATCAGCACTGATTATAATTAATAATTCATCCCTGAAAGTATTTTAAAATTTAATATAGATATAAAAGCAAGTTCTGTAAGTACATGCATACATGCATAAATGTACAATAAATAAAGTTAATACACATGCCATCTGAGACCAGCAGAAAGCTCAGTTAGGAATAAGCAAACTTACCTACACATCCCAAAGTACGCTTCAGTGAAGGGCATATGTTCCTGGCATCCAAATGGTATATGGACCTCAAGTGGCCCAGTTTGCCAACATCATGAAATAGTTTAAGAAGAGAGCCACTTCAGGATATTATTATAATTAAACACTTCTTTGGCTATATAGAGGGACCAAGGAAGTTATTGTTTGTTTGGCTTTTTAAAAATGTATATCAGGAGACAGGAGGGGGCAATAAGGGGGGATTTGTCCTACCTCTGGGACATTACGCTGTCCTGTCCTACTTCTGGGACAACGTTTTCCATTTGGCTTTTATTTTTTAAAGTGATGCAGCACATATGTGCTGACGGAATACACTTTAAAAAAATTTCCACTTCCTTGGCCCCTCCGCAAAGCCAGTAATCATTGATTTGACATCCTGAAGTGGCTCTCTTCTTAAGCAACTTCACAATATTGCCAATCAATCGGAATGCGTGCTTTTGGTTCTTTTCAGCAATCACACATGCTGAAAATGGATCAAAAGAAAGCAATCCTACCTGCACCAAAAATTAGAAGCCATTGACAAGGTCAGAAAGGTGCAGGTAGGACTACTGGGGAAGTGGGGCTGGATTAGTCCGGCAAAGACAACGTTTGATAACCATCTTTGCGAGTGAATCAGCTTGTCCCCTGTAGCAGACCAAACAGCGGGCTAAATGTACATGTAGTCAACCTCTTACTTAGAAATGTGCCTTGTTGATCTGAGTACAACTTACATCTGAAGATGGGTGATACAACCAGGGATGACCATGAGAAAAGTACAGCCAGAAAGTGTACATTTATGTTTTCAAGTTCTGAATTTGTTTTAATCTTTTCTTCACAGGCTGTGACATGTGTGCAGATAACCGTAATGGAGAATGCCCCATGCACGGACCTCTGCATTCTTTGCGCCGCCTTGTGGGCACTAGTAGTGCTGCTGCAGCAGCACCTCCACCTGAGATTCCTGAGTGGCTTCGGGATCTGCCACGGGAAGTGTGTCTGTGTACCAGCACTGTGCCTGGTTTGGCCTATGGCATCTGTGCTGCTCAGAGGATTCAACAGGGCACCTGGATTGGGCCTTTCCAGGGAGTTCTCCTTCTACCAGAGAAGGTGCAGACAGGAGCAACCAGAAACACTCAGCACCTTTGGGAAGTAAGTAAACATTCAAAGCATTTTGGTTTTTACAAGACGATAACACATTCAAGTTTTGTTTTGTGAATTCCTGTTCCATTTATTTTCATTGTCAGAGACTTAGAATAATAGATTTAAATGTTTTCATAGTGGCATGGGCTTATAAAATCTCATATGTTTTCTGTCTGAAGATGTCATTAGCAGAAGGAAAAAGCAACTCCCCTTAAACTTCTATTAGTAAAACAGATTTTGGAGATTCTTTTAAGGAACAACACAGGTGTGATATTATATTATGGAGCCAATATTCAGTGTTACAGATCAGCTCGTAGTAAGGACTAATCAGGGGAATTCCAGAACAAAAGGATTTGTAACTGGGATATTGAAAGAGTACAGTGTTGTTGTTTTTTAGACTACACCTCCCAGAATCCTAGAGCTGGCATGGCCTCTGTCATATTGGCTGTGGTATTTCAGGACCTGTGGCTAAAAAAAGCAATGTTTCCCATCTTTGGGAATGTCCATTTGTCTTCTGTATTTTTCAAAACAGCGCCATTTTGTAAAGCTTTGGCCATGATTTCATTAATGTGAGGCATTTGCAGCTTTTTAAAAACTACTAGTTTTGAGTGCTTGTTAGCTAGCAAAGGGGGAACTGTTTGTTTGCTAGCATGTGACAGAAAAGTCACCTTGGGTTAGAAACTTATACGCAGATACCAGGTGTTTTGTGGGGCTTTTTCATATGCCGTGTCCCCAGCATTCTAAACCATGGTTTAAGTCAGTCGCGGGCAATATGGGCTGCATGCAGTCATCAGCCCTCAATAACCTCAAAAAAACCGAATGTGTTTTTTTTTAAAAAAAAAAGAGAAATGTGCACCAGAAAGTCCCCTTTTGCCCTCTGATAGGCAAGGAGAGACTTGGCATGTTCTGTGGAACAAAGACCTGGGCTCAGAAGCAAAGAAGAACATAGTAGGCAGAGATTTTAGTTTTAAAACTGTGACCACAAAAGAAGAGAAAGGAAAAAGAAAAGAAAAAAATGCAGTGGTCAGAATAGGAGATGGCCATATAAAGTGACCAACAATGCTTGCTCAGGGGATGAGAGAAGCCACTTTTTTTTGCCATGGTGCTTATGAATAAGCGCTTGATTTGGAAATAGTGTGACAATGGATAGCAAATGGGGTGAGGAGGCTGTAATCATGCTTTGTGCTCGAATAAAAGATGGATTTCAGTGCTGGAAGTTAACATGGAGAGTCATAGTGAAGCAGAAGGCTTGGCAATAAAAGTGAAGAACTCTGTCTTGGACGTATTGACACTGCCATGCGACAGTCAAGGAGAAATATCAGGTAGGAAGATGTAGTACTGAATGGAAGTAGAAAATTCATGTGAGAGAATTAGGAACTATCGGCATATAGGTTACAGGTGGGAAATGTGTGGCCCTCCAGATGTCGTTGGAGTTAAAATGCAGTCTGTCCTTCCAGCACAGCCAACAGTTAGCAGTGATTGGAGTTGTAGTCAAAGACATTTCCTATTGAAGGTAAAGGTACTATTGAGCCATGATATTTGACAGTGTCAGCCAGGGGCAGTATGTTAAAGAGAAAGTAGCAGAGGTTGAAGAACACATCTCTGAAAGATTCCAAGAGGGAGAAGGAAATGTAGAAGAAAACCTTCCCCTGTAGAAACACTGAACAAGTTATTAGAAAAGTTAGAAGAGAACTAGATGAAAACCAGATGAGAACAGAGAATCATGGAGGCCCATGTATGAAAGACGTTGGGCAGGAGAAAGCAATTCAAAAGAAACAAGAGAAGTCAAGTAGGATGAGGACAGTTTTAGCAGAATGCAGATGATGGAAGCCAGACTGTAGGAGGTGCTAAGAGGATCTGGAGAAAAGACTGGTTGGAATAGCAGGAACATTCATTTATTTTATTTATTTGAAATATTTATACCCCACCTTTCTCCTTAAAAAGGACCCAAGGTGGCTTATGTCATTAAAAGACATTAGATATTTAAAGCTAACAACAGGATCAAACAAATACCATACTTAAAAATATAAACAACACTGATTCAAAGCAGTAAGGGACAACAATTCACTTAAAACCCCCAATCAGGCAGCCGGTCACATGGAGCACTAGTAAGCAGGAAAGGGGTAAAAAGCACCCTGGACAGTAGTTAATGTGACGGGGTGTGTGTGTTAAGGAGTATTTTGGGAATCTGGCAGACATGAATGCAATAAATGGCAGAGAAGAGACCAAAGGAGACAAATTGATTGATTATGTGGTGGAGAGGAGAGAACACGGTTTTCCACTTTGATTTCGGTTATGCTATATGCTCTCCAGCAAAAACAAAACAACAACAAAAAACCAGTAATATTCTCAAGATGATATTCAATAAACTTGTGGCGCTAAAGCTGCCTAGAGTCCCATTCTTGGGATTAAAGTGGAATATAAATCAACTAAATAAAGTAAGTATCTATTCTTAATCCTATTCACATGCTTTGAAAACTTTTAGTGGACTTATAGAGGTTTCTGATATAAGCAAAACTGGGCAAGCACATTTTGATGCCTGAGGCAAAGGGTAACATGGCACTACTGACACTGGACAGATTGAGAGTTGAATCTTAATGGTTGAGTCAGTGATGAAGATGGAACAGCATACTGAGCAGCAGAGCAAGAGTTTAGCTTGGGAGACTCAGGGCAGGCCATATGTCATATAATAGCTTTGTCTTCCAGCATCTTGCCATTGCCTTCCAGAGACAACTGCCTCACTCTGCCTTCCGGTAGGGTGGCCCTGAATGTGAGTGAAAAATCTTGAAGATCTGTTACAAAGACAGTTAATCCAGATCTGATGCTCTTTTACTTGCTTTACTTTGGCAAACATTGGGATTATTCCATTTGATGTATAGTTGGATACTGTGGACACATTTTTTGGCATGTCAGCACAGGAGTTCCTGCCACACATCCAGTGTTTGCTTTGTATGTAATCCATACAGTTCAATGTACAGCAGTTTGAAGTAAATTAAACACTATTCCATTACATCAAGACGTGGCCTGAGACCAGTGGGTATTCACTGGGAAATTATACAGTTCTTTATCAATCAGCCAAGTCATTTTTACAGTTTACAGAAAAGATCATTTCTTTAGGAAGCCAAAATTATGAATCATTTTAAATGTGATTCCTTTAATTTTACTTGTACTCCATTTTTAGCCAGTGCAGAATTTCTTTATGTGTTATGAAAATACATAAACTCTGGTTTATTTAAAATAGACAAAAAACAAACAAACAAACAAAACATGGCTGGTTTTAGAAATAAACACTTTTCTTCCTAACACAATCATTGATTTTATCAGAGTTTCAGGAATATTTCTAGTGTGTTCACTTTGAGTTAGTGAAACATTATTCCCCAGTGTTTTTGTGAAGAAAACAAACTGTCTCAGAAATGGGGGCTTATTGAGAATGAGCTAATTTTCTCTTAATGTGTTTTTTTTAATAAGGAAGTAAAATGCACTCACATCCAACATATATGAAAACATTATCTCAGTTATTAATGTGTTTTTTATTCCCAAGAGATAAATTAATCTAGCTGCACAAGGTTTCCCCTTTCTGTTTAACATCAAATTGTAATAAGGCTAGACTTAAGGAATGCGTAGAGGAACGTTTTAAATTCCACTGGAAAATAATGTGGACACTTAAATGGTTTGCAAGTAGCTGTTGACTTTTTTCAGACTTCAAGGTTTTAGTAATACAGCTGTATAATGCAATGAAAGGCAATTTCTGCCCCTTCTTTTCTCTTTCACCTTTGCATGGGGGGGGCACTTTTAACTGTTTGAGGCACAGATATGAAACAGTTGGTGCAATTCCAGATCTCTGGAAGCACTGTATCTCAATTTTTTGTGCCCATAAACATTTCACCCAACATATGCAGTGAAAATTAGTTCACCCCTTGCTCCCTCTTGAGATATTCAAGGCTGTGATTTTAATTTTAAGCATGGTGGTGGTGATGACTGTCATGATGATAGTGACATCCCAGAAAGGTGGAAGACTTGAAGAATTTAGTTTAGTTTTAATTGTATATTTAAAAATAGATTAAATACAACTAGAAATCACAATTTGTTACCAGAATAAAGAAAGTCAAAGTTATCTCTTAGTTTTAATGATAATTGAATCCAAGAAATTATGTTTAATATCACCACCTTGAAAGGGAGTTTCCATTTTACTGACAGCTTATTGTGCTTGAGTCCTGTTGAAATCAATGACACTGGTTTGTCACAGCTGAAATTCCTTAGATTTCAATGGAATGTAAATGCAACTAAGGTAAGGGTGAAGATATAGATAATATTTTAAGTGTGCTGAAAGGAAATAGTTCAAGCACATAATCACTGTACTGATGACAGAAATGTGTTTACATCATTTCACTACACTTAGACTGTAGGATGTACATATTTTCATGACCATTGGTCCCAATGGACTGAATAAGACATAATTCCTGAGTCATAAGCAGCCTGTGGCCCAACCGTTTCTTGACCAAATGTTTGGGGTAAAGTGGCTTTCTCAGACCACAAGCCAACTTGATCTGAGTACAAATGCACAGAATTATACTGTTAACCATCACATTTTCTTTAACCTTAATTCTATATTGGGACTTGTGTTTAGTGCTTCAATTTTTATATCACATCTTTTTCTCCAGCTCCTATATATAGAAGATGCCTTATTTATCTGAAGGGAATGTAAATGTATATATAAAATGGAAATTCCCTTTCCATTTTGATCAGGTTCTCTCTCTCTCTCTCTCTCTCTCTCTCTCTCTCTCTCTCTCTCTGAGAAACAAGAACAGGTAATTGCATTGGAAGTAAGCTGGATCAGGACCTACAAGACAGACTTTAATCTTACTATATATACCCTACATTTGACTTTTTAAAGGAAAGTGTTGTATGGCCTATTTGCATGACATATTTTGCAACTGCTCGAAGGAGATTTGAGACTATTTTTACGGTGTCGAATCCAAGCATACAGACTGCTTCTCAAATATCCTGGGAAAAGAGAGAAATAGAAGCCTTACCTCTTTCCCAAATAAGGAAGAAGTTCCAGTGTAGTGGTCAATATGCCTCAGTTTTCTCTAAACTACATTTTATTCTAGGTTTTTGATGTGGAAAAGTGTTAGGGGATAAAATCATGTATAAACCATAGCTTTATAAAGGTGAAAATTATGTTTCTCAGCAATATCATCTAGTATTCTAGACTGCTTGTCAGCTTAATTTCAAATATGTCATGTTCATGATCAAATAATTTAAGTCCAAAAATAAACCACGGTAATGTTATCATTACATTTTGCAATATGGAGGGTAAACAAGCCATATTTTATATGTAATATAATGAGAAAATATACTTTTATGCTAGACTTCTTTTTATTAAACTTGTAAAATGTCTGAGTATTTTGAAGCTGTGTAGAATCTAAAGTTTATTTTGTTAGAAATATTTCAGCTAATTAATTTGCTGGAAGGTTAGTCAGAAGATTGGATGACAAATTTGATTTATCTTATTCCTAAGTACTATTTCAATTTCATCTCTCCAGAAGATAAACATCACAGCAAATTTCTCTGCAATTTTTGACTCCTCAATCATTATAGATATTACTGATATTTTAACATGGTTATTATGATAATATAAGTCCACAATGATTCAGTTCTTTGCTTCTCTGAAATATAACTAAACATACATGAGTTGTTGCAATGTTATGCTTCTTTACTTGGAAAAAAGTCTTATTAGCTTGGTTCCTAAGTTGCTGTTCAATTTATGAGAAATAAGGAGATCACTCGGTGGCTTAGGCACCTGGCTGCGGAACCAGAGGTTGGGAGTTCAATTCCCCATTGTGCCTTTTGTAGGGGCTGAACTTAATGATCTATAGGGTCCCTTCCAGCTCTGCAGATCTAAGATGATGATCTTCAGCCATTGCTTCATCTGCTGCCCCCCACACTATATCCTGCTAAGGTTCTTGAACGTCAAGGAATGGATTTTCCATGGAGTTTCAAAGGGCAAAGGAGGAGAGAGAGCCCTATTACATTAATGTGAACTTGTTACATTTACCAAATGATGCTTGGTTCTGTTAGTTTTCCAACATTGATTCCTATCTTGTGGGCAGTAAGGGCCCAAATGTAGGTCCCCTCAATTCTGCCAGCTTGAATAGCTTGATAGATCAAATTACACCAGCTTTACATTTTGGGTCCCGCATAAGGTTCATACTCCAGCCCGCCTCAATATATATGCACCACCATTTGGCAAAAAATGTTTGCATAAAGAAGTTATATTTACGTATTTAAACATGTATCAATATTTGTGTTTTAATCAGATATGAACCTGATTTAATGGCTGAAATCATGTTGGCGCAGCTCCACACACACGAGCCTGATGTTCTCACCATCTGCAACCTTTTATCACTAATTAAAAGTTTCTGATCCTCCCTCCTGCTCCAGGTTTCATCCCGAGAAAGCCTTTGAGGGCTTTGGGATGGAATGGAATCAGAAACTTTTAATTAGCTAGAAAAAGCTAATTAGTGATGACATCATTAGCCTTTTGGATGTGGAGTTGCATCAACAGGATTTCAGCTGTTACATGTTTTGTTCAGAAAACATACAAAGCTAGTTTCAGATGTAATTATACATTTAAAGGAGAAATAATTTGGGTATATTGTCTTTATTATTTGTATGGTTCATCTTCCTGAAGTAGCTAAGCACATTTTTTGTAGTTAAAATATATAATGCAATACTGGGCCTTTTTCGATTTTCATTCAAATGACAGGGGCTTTGATCTTGGATTATACATGTAACTGGAACAGGACTGAGTCCCCAGAAGACATAATGCCAGAATAAATTATTCCACTTAGGTTGCAATCTTATACTTAGTTGGACTACATCCTATTTAACCCGATGGGATTTGCTTCTGAGTATATGTTCTTAGGCTTGTGCTGTTATATATCTAAACATAATTCTTGAATACAACCATGTTTTCCCTATATAGTTACCATGATTGTTAGTGATCATTACTAAACATGAAAAAAGAGAAAATTTTCTGGTTCTCCATTTAGAAAGACTGTGAATGACTATAATCCTTAAAGCATTACTGCTCTTCAACTGAAAATGGTCTTGATACCATGGCTTAGCATTATATCCCATGTAAAATACTGCATTGACTTCTTTCCATAGTATTTCAGTCTCAAGGAAATGAATAAATGCAGCACTTTAACACAATGTATTGATACTTCTTTTTTTTTTTTAAAAGACTGTATCTGATGCCAATATTTTATTGATGGTATACACTGACTCAAAGTCAGTTATTGTGCTGAAATGCCATATAAAAGCTGTCATGCTAGAAATATTTCACTGTCTTGCTTGACTCATTGATTGTCAGTTTTGACATAGTGGGATTTCACTGTCTGCAGATATTTCTTACATGGATTTGAATATGCTTGCTCTTGAATATCTGGTTATAACCCCCCCTCCTCACACACACACAGAGTGCAAAGAAAGAAAGAAGAACCTTGGAAATATAGTTCAACATTTGCTCTGCTTCTAAGCAATTGCCACCTCCGCTCTCTCACCCCCTGCAATAAGTTACAGAATTCCATTATCCAAATTGTTACACATGTGTGACAGAGGTTGACCTTTAGTCATGTCAATCCTTTTTGTGTAGGCCTCAGGCTCCAGCTTAATAGCTCAAAGCCTGATTTACTCACTGTAATAAGGGCAGAAGGTCGAGCAATTGTCAGCCTGCCTGCTCATACCCTTCTCAGAGCCTGGTTGAAGGCTGTTAACACAAAGCTTTTCAAAGTGAATTTACAACCACTACCACTGACAGAGGCCAATCAGTACACCATAAATGTCAGGTTAGTGAGATTGAGCAGTAAGTAAAGTACTGACAGCCCACCATTGGCTGAAATCAATTGCTTAAGATTTAACGGAGAATAGCAATCTATGCATAACCATGTCTAAATATGTAGAGAGAGATCCATCATAGAATGTGCAGATTTACAGACTGATAATAGAAAGATATATCAGCTGTAGTAAGGGTTTCCCTTATTTCCAGGGAAACTGCCTCATTTTGTGCTATAGCACCGATAAACTCAAAGTTCATAATTTGATTCACTGATTTGCTCAACCCTTCTTTTGGAAGGAAACTGGCTCTTCCATCATTCTGCTATTCTGTAAGGGAAGACTATAATGGAAGTCACTAATGAGTGATTATGTCCTGGGCATTTGAATATCCATGAGATGTAGTAACTTTCAAGACTGAATGTTTTTATCATTTTATGCAATGACAGCTTGGACAACAATACATTTAACTTTGAAGGCATCAGCATTAAAATGCAGGAATCCATTAAAATGCGGTATGCAAGGATTTATAAATTAGGCAGTTTCCTTGATTATTGCAACCATTTACAAAATTGATTGTCCCAGTGTGGCATAGGCAGATTCCAACTACAATCATTGACAAGAGGCATGTACTTGAATATCTGTATGCATTCCTCATTAAAATAAGATATCTCTGTGCCATGGCATTTCTCTGTATCTCAAGGTCAATCATACACTAAAATAAGTCCCTTAATGTAATAGATCATATCTCTTTGAAAGAGGCTTATGTCCTATTTATAGACCAGTCATGAGAGCAATTCTTTTTCCTTCATCTTTAATTTGTTTGCTGCTAGTCTTAGACATTCATTAGCGTCTGTACTGCATATTCTTTTTGTGGTCTGTTATTGAGAGATGAATAATTTTTGTAAATTGCAGTAGTAAATATTTATTTGGTTGAAGATACAAAAGTCAATAATGTGTTTTATTTGTCTCTTCTTAAAGTCCTAATTAACTGCTAGATATACCATATAGTAACTCGATCTCAGTCAATTTTTCCTGAGAAGGCATAATAAAGATATAATTGGTATATGAAAAAAATCTGAATAGTATATCATAGTATTTTTCTGGAAATTCTAAGTTTTAAAATATCAGACCTACAGTGGTGCTTCGCAAGACGAACGCCTCGCGGGACGAAAAACCCGCAAGACGAATAGTTTTTGCGATCGCTATGGTGCATCGCAAGACGGCTTCTTCTATGGCCATGCTTTGCAAGACGATTTTTTTTTCAAGATCGATGCCTCGCAAGACGAATGAAATTTTTTCGTCTTGCGAGGTTCCCATAGGAATGCATTGCAATGCATTCCTATGGGAAACTGCTTTTCACAAGACGATTTTTTCGCAAGACAGCGCTACTCGCGGAACGAATTACATTCGTCTTGCGAGGCACCACTGTATGGAGAAATTTTTCCTGAAAAATGATTATTTTTCAAACATTTGTGTCTGATAGCAAATAAATAAGGACCAGAATACTTGAAACGTGTGGTCTATTAGAGGGACTAGTTCTACAGTTGTGGTTTAGGCAAAGTTCTTGTACATACCGGTCCTTTGGAACTCATGATATTTAGTGATTAGGGTGGGATTCCGGACCCCAGTATCAGAAAAAGTCTCACATGGCTGGTGGATGCAAACAGTTGTTCCCAAGCAAAAGTGGCTCATTGATGGAGTTGATGAGGCTGCCAATGTTTTCCTCACACTAGGATTTTTTTAAGGAAAATGTATCTTTAAATACATGCAGAGCGTTGTAGTATATTTTTTTAATGAAAATAGCAGCAGTTCTTCTCTGTATACTTGTGTGAAGGGGGAAGGTTTCTGAGGAAAAGGGTCCAAACATAACTTTCAGACAAGTCCACTTCATCTCTCATTTAGAAATGAAGCCACACCTTATGCCAGAGGTCGTCAACCTCTGGTCCGTGACCCGGTGCTGGTCCGTGGCCTGAGCTGGACCGGGCCACGGAGACAGACCCCCACCCCCACACGCACTCCCCACCCCACAGCTGCTTTGCGCGTGCCAGCGCCGGCGTGAGCGCTCCCCCACCCCTTCACGCATGCACCCGTGCGCCTGCGTGAAGGGGTGGGCGCGCGCGTGTGCTTTCTCGGGTGCATGCGTGAAGGGGGGCGCTCACGCCGGTGCTGGTGGGCATGTGTGTGCTCCCCCAACGCTTCACGCATGCACCCGAGAGAGAGACAGAGCGGCCACCCCTTCACACACGCGCGCCCCACCTTCCTCAGAGGCTCAGCCGGTCCGCGGTCCCAAAAAGCTTCTGATATCCTAAGAAGCTCTTATTAGTTGATAATGTCCCTTCTTCAATCACAGGTTATTTTGATTTCTAGCCCAGGATCACTTACTTCTGCTCCATGCAGTTTTCCTTCCTCAGAACACATTTAAAATTTAGATTAAGGGCAAAAAAATATCTTAGCTACATAGACAAAAATCATGATTTCATTTTTGCCTGGGAGCACCACAGACATTAAAAAATAATCTATTTGTAATGCATGGCTAAACTCTGAAGAATGTAAAATAGTAACCTCTGGTCATTTGCAATGTAGGCACACAAGTGAACAATCTTAACCAGCTTATGTATGTTTGAGTTTCAGGATAATGTCTTCCAGGTTTGAGGAAAGATGAGAGATCCATCAATCATGACATCCAGACAAGCTGAAATCCAAAATTTCATTTAGAAAATCTTTAATAAATCTAACTAAAAATCCTGGCACCAAACAAGCTACAAAGCCAGCTAAAATTAGATTTGTAGTCTTCATTGTGTGGAATAGGTTGGATTTTACCCTCTCCTTTGTCATACTTATGGCTTTATTCTAAAATAGTATAAGTTGTTCACTTCATGAAACTTAGTGCAAACTAGGCCTTCCTGTTTAAAACATGTACTTAAAAGAAACCAGAGGATTGAGGTGTGGACTACCACTACATGCTGGCAATGTTGGCTAGAAGGACTGGGCTGCAGTAGTCCACAAAATCACTTTTCCAAGCTCTGAACTGAACTATAGAAATACCAAGGCTAGGAAACATCCTAAGGACCTTTTCATCCAGAAGGCAATGAGGAATTGAAAAGCCCAAGAATGCAACACAGAGGGAAATGCACGGAAGCTGAAACACAGCTTAGTATCACTTTAGGAAGGCAGTAGGCAGACAGCACAGTTCAGGTCTCCTGAAGGCACCATCCTTTTGAATAGCCAGGCAATAGGCTCTTAATGGATGGTCACTCTTTCAGATAAAGGAGGCAATGATCATGCTTTTGTATGAGATGGGCAACTTACATATGTGCAACCAGGATCCTAAACCAGCACCACCTGTCAGGCATTATGCTGGTAAGGCACCTCTGAAAACAGGGTGGATTTGATTTAAATAAAATTTAAAATTTAAATTCTGAGTTAAATCACTACTCCGAAATATTTAATCATGTTATTTCTTTAAAACTGCACTCTTGCTTGCTACGAATGCTGTAGAATAATCCTGTATTAATTGATAAGCACATGCATGCGGAAACATTTTGGGGACTCCAAATTTGGTTTGGGCCCTTTCGGTACCACTTCTTTCAGAAAACCCAAAGTGGACCAGCTGTATTAGATAATTTGCTTTTTAGTTTCCCATTCGGGGTTCTGGCACTAAAAAAAGCCCAACAAGACAAGGAGGGGGAAGGGGAATATGGTAGAATGGTAGCAGCAAAGCAGTAGCAGGAGAGCAGAGGGGAGGGAGAACAGGGCTTGAATAATGGCAGTGACAGGGAGGCAGTGACGGGTGAGGGAGGGGGAAGGACAGGGCTTTGAAAATGGCAGTGGTGGTGGGGAGGGCAATGACAGAAGAAGACGGGATGAACAGGGTTTGGAAAACAGTGGTGGTGGGCACATAATGACAGGAGAGCTGGGGAGAGAACTGGGGCTTGGAGAATGGCAGCAGTGACAAGGCAAAAGAAAAAAAAAAGGAAAGATTTTTGTGATTGGGTTCTTTGTCTGTTAGAGGCGGGTCTTTCATTTCGGCGGGAATTATACACGGAGACGAAGATAACGGTACAACCAACTTGTCTTTATTCCTTTTACTTTCTTGAACGTCAACACAAAACGGATCTAAACCACTTAACTCGGATAATAACTTATAACTTTTAACATTCGCTGTGTCTCTTCCTTTCATCAATTCCCCCCCTTTTTCATCCCGTATTGATCTGGTTCGGTTCTGCTCCATGCTGGAAAGCTCAGTGTTGCACATATCGTCCCACAACAAGGGTGCTTCACATAATTCCCTTCCAGATATGGCAGGTAATTCGTAGTACCAATGTATGTTATTTTCTTTCCCGTGTCCTGCGGACGAGGTACTGCCACCATTCTCCATCCTGTTTTCCCTTCTATCTTTCCCTTCTCTCCTAGACTAGGAGGATCAGGTAACAATCCTCCCCCAGTTCTAAGATTGGGAAATTCTCTCACCAATTCCACTGTTGTGCATCTTACTGGTTCTTCTTTCTCCGTCTGCGTACTCTTCTCTTTCCTGTCATTTCTCCCTCCTGCCCCTCCTACTCCTTCCTCCTTTATATCCTCCCAACTCAATAAGTCTAACTCCTCCCACTTTCTGGTTTGTCTATCCTCTGCTAAGAATATCTCTATGGCTCTGGTCCTGCCTGTTCCCTCATCCTCTATCTTGATCAGCTCCCCTACAGCACATCCAGTCAACATCTCCTGTCTGCACTCCTTGGAGGACGGCTCACTAGGTTGCTCTCCTTCACACGCCCCCCCGGACGAGTGGGCCGTCCTCTCTTCTGTATTCGTCCCCCTTTCTCCCTGTCGGGAAAAATAATCAGCATTAGCGTGGGCACTCCCTTTCCGATACTGTATCTTAAACGTGAACGGTTGTAAACTCAGATACCACCTGGTTAACCTGGGATTGGTATCCTTCATGTGATTTAACCATTGTAACGGTGCGTGATCTGTTATCAATACAAAAGGTGCTCCCAACAAATAATATCTCAGTGTTTGTATCGCCCATTTCACGGCCAATGCCTCTTTTTCAATAGTGGCATATTTTTGCTCTCTTACACTTAATTTCCTACTAAGATACATAACCGGGTACTCCATCTCTCCTTTCCTTTGCGATAACACAGCCCCTATTCCCCTATCAGAGGCATCCGTTTGTACAATGAAAGGTATGTCAAAATCCGGGGCATATCTACTAGGGAGTCCAGCCAAAATTTCTTTTAATGTTTCGAAGGCTCTACTCTCTTGACGCCCCCAAACTACTTTATGAGATTTCCTTTTCCGGGTTAGATCACTAAGGGGTGCTGCGATTTGTGCAAAATTGGGAACAAACTGTCGGTAGTATCCTGCTAAACCCAAAAATTGTTGTACCTCTTTCTTTGTTTGTGGTGGGGGCCATGCTGTTACTTTGTCTACTTTGTCTGACACAGGTTGTATCCTTCCTTGTGTCACTTGAAACCCCAAAAACTTTACTCCTCTGCGTGCTACCTTGCATTTGGTAGGGTTAACCCTCAACCCTGCTTTCTTCAGTTCAGTCAAGACTGCTTTGAGGTGTTTTACATGTTCCTCCCAACTTTTACTATATATGAGAATGTCATCTATATACGCTCCAGAAAATTCCTTTACTGGCTCTAACACTTTGTCCATCAATCTCTGGAAAGTGGCTGCTGCGCCATGTAACCCGAACGGCATGCGCGAAAATTGGAACAATCCCTTGGGGGTGACAAAAGCAGTTTTCTCTTTGTCCTCTTCTCTTAGGGGTATCTGCCAATATCCTTTGGTCAGGTCTAAAGAGGTCAAGTACTCGGACCCTCCTAAACGCTCTAACAGGTCATCTATTTTTGGCATGGGGTAGGCGTCAAATTTAGATACTTCATTTAGACGTCTGAAATCTATACACAAACGGGCGCTGCCATCAGGCTTAGGTACCACCACTGGATAGCTCCTCCAAGGGCTATTAGAAGGCTCTATTATACCTAACTTGAGCATGTCTTCTACTTCTTTATTAATCGTCCTTTTCAGATGATGTGGCCAATTTCTACTCCCGGACCTCACAATTACTTGGGGGGTAGTATTAATGGGATGCTCAATCAATGTAGTATACCCAGGTAAACCTGAAAACACCTCCTGAAATTGTTGTTCGAGTTCCTCCAACTGATCCCTTTGGGGTTCCTCTAATTCAGGGTCTATCTCTATTTTGAGGTTTTGTTCGAGACAATCACTAGCTTCAGGCCCAAAATCTTCTTCCCCAACCTCCCCCCATAGGGCCTCTCTTTCTTTCCATTCTTTTAGCAAGTTCACATGGAAAATTCCTTTCTTCTTCACCTTATTTGGCATCCATATCTCATAATCTACTGGACCAACTCTCCTAAGTACCTCATAAGGTCCTTGCCATGTTGCAAATAATTTGGCTGATTCTGACGGCATGAGTAACAACACTTTCTGTCCTGGTTCAAACTGTCTTATTTTTACTTTAGCGTCGTATCTCCTCTTCTGTCCCTCTTGTGCCTTATTTAAATTACTTTTAGCTATTTCTGACACCTTCCTCAGATGTTCTCGCATTTCAATTACGTGTTGTACTATTGATTGTGCCTCATCTTTACCACTTTCCCACTTTTCTCTCACCAAATCAAGTATACCTCTAGGATTCCAACCATACATCATCTCAAAAGGAGTAAACCCTGTGGACGCCTGTGGTACTTCTCGAACTGCAAACATCAGGGGTGCCACCAGGAGATGCCACCTCTTAGGTTTTTCCATAACCAATTTTCTCAACATACATTTTAAGGTCTTATTAAACCTTTCTACCAGCCCATTGGTCTGTGGGTGATACACTGCAGTGTGGATAGGTTTTACCTCTAGTAATCGCCACATTTCTTTGAGTGTCTGACTCATAAAATTAGTCCCCTGGTCTGTCAGAACTTCCTTAGGGAATCCCAACCTAGTGAATACTTGTAACAACTCTCTTGCCAACGTCTTGGCTGTCGTAGACCGTAAGGGAATGGCCTCAGGATATCGGGTGGCATAATCTATAATTACTAAGACATGAGTATGTCCTCCTGCAGAACGTATTAGGGGTCCTACAATATCAACCCCTATTCTCTGAAAAGGTTGGTCTACTAAGGGCATGGGAATTAGCCTTGCACCTGGTCTAGGTTTACTTTGCGTCTTCTGACATTCAGGACATGTCTGACAATACTTATCTATCTCTTTATCCATTCCTGGCCACCAAAACCTTTGTTTTATTCGTGCTCCCATTTTCTCACTGGCTAAATGTCCAGACATCGGGATATCATGTGCTAGTTCTAGAATTTTGTGTCTCCACTTCTGGGGAACAGCCAATTGTTTACCTCCTTCTTCATTTACCCAATATAATAACCCCTCGTCCATCACTGTCCCTTTACCCCCCCTTTTTATCGTCCCCACCTCTCTGGCTGCTTGAAGGTGTTCTTGTAGAGTAGGGTCATCTTGTTGCCATGCTCGGGTATGTTCTCTAGAAGTCTCCTGCAAAAAATCACCCTCATCTTCAATCCGTGCGCATTCTCCTTGCAAACCCTCTCTTGAGTTCAGTAGTGTCTTGGTCCCTACCCAGTCTCTTCCTAATAACATTTCTCTGGATAGTCCTGGAACAATCCCCACCTTCATTCTCCGTATCTCTTCCCCCACTTTCACATTCGCCCAAGCCGTCTTGTAGGCTTTAGTATCGCCATGTATACATTTTACCACCAACCCCTCTTCCAATCCTCTAGCTGCAAGACTTCGAACCAGAGTTTTCCCGCATCCTGTATCAATTAAGGCTTTCTTCTTTTCCCCGTTAACCCATGCTTCCACCTCCCAACCTGTCTGTTCTATCCCTGCCGATGGTTTTGCTGCGCCCTGGCTTCCTACCCAAGAGCAATCCGTTCCTGGGCAGTCCCTTTTCATGTGTCCGGACATCCCACAGCCGAAACATACAGGCCTCCCATCCGGGCCCATTTTCAAACCCGTTCCTGGAGCATATTAACCGATCATCAAAGGTGATGGGTCGCACCGGTCTTGGGCCCATAGGTTCGAAGGGGCGGCCACGAGGTTTCGTCGTCCCTTGCATCTCCGCGCTTCTCCGAAAGTCTCCTCCCCAGCTTGCTGGTGCCGTTTTCTCACGTGTCCTTCCACGCTCTCCCGCAGGGGCGGAGTTTTCCTTTCCTGCATCCTCGGCCATGCTGTAATCCTCCACTAGGCGTAGCGCTTCCTCTAACCGTTTAGGATTATTCTTCTGTACCCATCCTTTAAGATTCCCGCCCAATGTTGTTACTAGTTGCTCCATAATTATTACTTCTAGTATTTGTTCTTTAGTCTTTTCCTCTGGTTTGATCCACCGGGTCAAGTTAGCCCTCATCCTCTGCACAAGCGTACGGGGGTGTACTCCTGTTTTCATTCTTAATTCTCTAAATCTTTTCCGATATGCTTCCTCAGTGAGATTCAGAGTTCTTAATATAGCTGTTTTCACTATTTCATACTGAACCGCTTCCTCAGGGTTCAAAGTGTCCACCACTTCTTGGAGCAATCCTGTCAAGCAAGGGACCAAGATCAGAGTCCACTGTTCCTTCGGCCACCCTGCCGCAACGGCTACTCTTTCGAAGGTATGTAAATACGCCTCGGGATCATCACTGGCACTCATCTTTTGAATACGAATAGGAGCAGGGCCCGCCACCAACCCATTTTTAATTACAACATTGTTCTTTACACCTTTCTCTTCCTCCGCTTCTCGTTTCATGATCTTTTTAGTTAACATCGTTTGTTGTTCGGCCAAATTTTCTATCAGTCTTTCTTGTCTTTCAATAGTCTTCAACAGTTTTGACATTTCTTCCTTTCCCGCCTGAAAGCCCGCCCCACGTTGGGCGCCACTGTGATTGGGTTCTTTGTCTGTTAGAGGCGGGTCTTTCATTTCGGCGGGAATTATACACGGAGACGAAGATAACGGTACAACCAACTTGTCTTTATTCCTTTTACTTTCTTGAACGTCAACACAAAACGGATCTAAACCACTTAACTCGGATAATAACTTATAACTTTTAACATTCGCTGTGTCTCTTCCTTTCATCAATTCCCCCCCTTTTTCATCCCGTATTGATCTGGTTCAGTTCTGCTCCATGCTGGAAAGCTCAGTGTTGCACATATCGTCCCACAACAAGGGTGCTTCACATAATTCCCTTCCAGATATGGCAGGTAATTCGTAGTACCAATGTATGTTATTTTCTTTCCCGTGTCCTGCGGACGAGGTACTGCCACCATTCTCCATCCTGTTTTCCCTTCTATCTTTCCCTTCTCTCCTAGACTAGGAGGATCAGGTAACAATCCTCCCCCAGTTCTAAGATTGGGAAATTCTCTCACCAATTCCACTGTTGTGCATCTTACTGGTTCTTCTTTCTCCGTCTGCGTACTCTTCTCTTTCCTGTCATTTCTCCCTCCTGCCCCTCCTACTCCTTCCTCCTTTATATCCTCCCAACTCAATAAGTCTAACTCCTCCCACTTTCTGGTTTGTCTATCCTCTGCTAAGAATATCTCTATGGCTCTGGTCCTGCCTGTTCCCTCATCCTCTATCTTGATCAGCTCCCCTACAGCACATCCAGTCAACATCTCCTGTCTGCACTCCTTGGAGGACGGCTCACTAGGTTGCTCTCCTTCACAATTTTACATATATGTAAAATGGAGGCGCCTGATAGGGAAAACCTGATAGAAACCCAAACCCAAACCTCATTCAGGAAGCTGAAATTATCAGGAGGCAGAGGCTCTCTATCAGAAAGCCACAAAGGAATCTGAAAATGGGGCGGGGGGAAGGGACTCAGCCTCTTTCAGCATTTCCCCCCCCCCCCCCGTTCATATTTCCTGAATGCACTTTCAAAGAGAGAGGGAAAGACTTCACTGTTAAAGTAAAGTATACTAAACACCTATACTACTAACCCTAACTTCCTAACAGGTCACTCAGGAAACAATGGTGAAGTATTGTATTTTTTTTCCCTTTCAAAAACACCTCTTGTTTACTATAATGTTCCAGTGACATCATTTCTGCTCCGTTCAGTAAAAAGGTTCCTTCTAGAAAATATTAATGAATGCTTAAAGTCTGCTATTTCTTATTTCCATATGTTGCAGTTAAGAAATATGTGTTTCTGGAGACAGAAATACTGTTTGAGAAGTACAAAATTTCCTGATGTGTTGTCTAATCTAAATACTCTGGGGAGAAAGACAGGTTAATTTAAATTTTACTTTACTTTAATTTAAATAATCTATACAAAAGTCTATGGGACTATATAAAATTGTGGCCCAATTCAAATATAGTTAGAGCTAATTTACACATTTTTATAAACATAAATAAGTTGTCTCATAATACAGAATTAGAATTTATAATGGCTATACCATAATTAGTGTGATGGAAATGGGGGGGGGGAGAGACCATGAGCATATTCCTGTCACAGTTCCCCCTTCAAGACTCATTTGGTAGTCACTCTCACCGATCCTGAGATTGGAGGATTCAGGGCAAGCAGACATGGGGAGATGGTACAAGTCTTGACTGAAATCATTTTACTCCCCAACACACCTTAAAACCCACAAGGCTATGTATGTTCCAGAGGATTTAATGTGCACCACATAATACCACCACATAATACCACCACTCCCATAAAAAATATTAAAATATTAAAATGTAGTAGCTTGGACAATAATAGGCATGGATTTTAGTACCACGCTTCTCTTTTCAATTGCTTGAAAGGATTTTTGTATTTATTAAAAGAAAAGGGGAAAAACAATTTAAAAGAATGAGGAACAATTATGATTATAGGATTACAGCACTCAAATGTCAAAACACTTTAGGAAATAATAAACTTACTTTACCTCTCATCCCTAAGGAGAGAGGTGTAGTAAGTCTGGGGCACACTCCAAGTGTTCTCTAGCAAGACTTGAAACAAGGCATGCAGAGGTCTTCTCATGAGGCACAGTGCAGCCAGGAAGCAAAGCATGGTCTCCACAGACATATGCTAAGCTTAAAGTCAGTTTCTCAGTTCCACTTTTTAATACAAATGAGTGATCCATATAGAACCTGGACCAACAATTACTTAATTACTCTTAATCCCCTTTGATCAGTCTGCCAACAAAAGGCAGGCATCTTTCCCAGCTCTGAATCTATATGCCCTTAGGCAGGAAGTAGGCTAACTCTGGTCTCGTAGATAAAAACAGTTGGTGACTGCTTTGATATGCAAAAGATAAGCTTACAGTTCTCTATCAGTGCCCTGTCTTTGAAGAGCATCCACAAGTTTGGTGAGATATTTTCCCTCTGAGGTAGCCCAATTATTTATTTATTTATTTATTTATTTATTTATTTATTTATTTTACTGCCCATCTGGCCTAGGGCCACTCTGGGCAGTTTACAACAAACACAAACAGCATAATTAAAATAAAATTTAACGAAACAAAATAAAATACAAATAAACAATACTATCAAAAGCATTAAAATACATTTGGATAAAAAACATTTAAAACATTTAAAATGACTTGATCAAATTAGGCTAAACTAAGCTCAGCTGACTCCGCAGGTATAACTTTTTGGAATGCCTGCCTAAATAACAAGGCTTTTAATTATTTTTTTAAAATCTCCAACAAAGGGATCAGATGAATTTCAGGAGGGAGAATACAGGAACAGGAGGCAAGGAGAAGAAACAAAGAGGCTATTTCCAGATGACCTTTTGTCTTGAAAGTTTAAGTTCTCAAGCGTTCACAAGCGCATAGAAAAGTTCTAAAAATGATTTTCATTTTTCATGTTCCCCAAATCCCTGCTTTCTTCACAATTAGATTTTGGGTTGGTGCCAAAGGGAGGAGGGTTTGTATCTCATGGTGGGCCTTCCCAGTTGGCAGATCCTAACAGACTTGCCGGGCATTGGTAGTGGGCAGAAATACTGAGCAGCTCCAGGTTGCTGTGAGCCCCCATTTAACCTCCTACAATGCCTGGGGTGACATTGCATTGGGTTATTGTGGAAAATTAATATGGCACCAAGACCCAGCTTCACACTGATGCTCAGAGCAGCAAATGGGAGTGGGGGTAGAGAAGAAGATTAAAGGGGAAGAAATTTATTTTGAAGCTTAGGGGTACAAATAGTGACTTTTAAAAAGAGCCATGTTATTTTATCCACATTTTGTTCTCAAGAGAGCCCTTGTCTCCCCCAGTGGTGATGAAATCTCCAACAAATGTGGTGACAGCACAAACCATAAGGCCTCAATTTTTAAAACTGTTTTCCCCTAAAAAGTTCATTATTTAGGCAGTTAATTCAATTTGAATTATGTCACCTCCAGACAAATGACTCATGTAGCTATTATTATCAGATTTACATTTTAGAACATAATGGATGAGAGCTAATTCTCTAGACATGGTTTTGATAGTGTTGAAGAGTTTTCATAACAGGAAGGTTGTTTTATATCTTAGCCACATCTTGTGTTCATCTAGAGCAAACTAAACTCAGAATAACAGATGACATTTAATTAGCCCCTCACAGTGCTTGCTAGGTTACTGGGCTATTTTTAAACGTGGAAATGCACTCAAAGTGCCATAGATGTATGGAAATATAATTTTAAAATCAATTGTACAGTAAAGAATTTTTGTTTGAAAACAGCCGAAATGGCATATAAGATTGCAGTTCTGATGCAAGTACATCGTTTCTGATCCATGTACTTTGATATAGTTGTCCTAGTCCTGAGGATTTGCATGCAAGTAAACCTGTGCTTATGTGGAACAATCCAACCAGAAAGAACTGCTCCATTGATTTCAGTGGAGACAACAGAATTCAGATTTACAGTTATTGGAAAGTCATGCAGAACAGTCACTTTGTCTGTTTTAATGGGTTTAGGGTCAACTTTCAAGTCATCTAATTGTAGAAGCATCAGAACTTTCCACATATTTTTCATCCAGTGGCTCCTTTCTACAAGTTTAACCCTAGAAATACTGTTGCCCAATGCCATGGGCAAGATGTTGCCTTTCTGCTTGTCCTATATACAGTCAACCCTCGACTTACGAACTTAATCTGTTCCGGAAGGACGTTCTTAAGTTGAAAAGTTCGTAAGTCGAATCAGCATTTCCCATAGGAATGCATTGAAAACCAATTAATCCGTTCCAACTGTTTTTGGTTCTTAGGTCGAGGGGCGGTTTGTAAGTTGAAGCATCAGTTCCCATAGGAACTAATGCAAAGCCGGTTAATCCGTTCCTACCACTAGGGGCAGAATTTTTTCTTTTTTTCCCTTTTAACCTAAGATGACGTAGGTTAAAAAAAAAAGGAAAGAAAAGAGGGAGGGAAGGAGGGAACAGACACCTTTTCAACAGAACACCTTGAAAGTTCAAATTTCACGCTTTCCCCGCCCCCCGCGCGTTTTTTTTCTGGTTCGTAACTCGAAGCAAAGTCCGCAAGTCGAGGCTATATTTTTCTATCAGAGCGGTTCGTAAGTCGAAATGTTCGTAACTAGGGCCGTTCGTAAGTCGAGGGTTGACTGTACAGTTGAATGTTACTTCTGTACTATCTGTGAGATAGTGTCTTCTACCACCACTGAAGGCAATATGGTAGTTTAAAGAGTAGCTTTAGGGGTATATGACAGCTGCCTGGCACGCAAAAGAGTAATTGAGGGGAGGAGGGGCAAAGGAAACCCTCAGGAGGAGCACCTCAAGAGCAACAATTGGGGCCACCCGTCATCTGCTGCCTGGGGCATCCATGTCACTGTACCAAATGATAGGGTTGCTCTTGCCTTTCTGTATGTGCTGTATGACACATCTTTTTCTTTTAGATGCAACTAGGAAAACCTAAGCTCATGTTGAATCAGCCAGTCCTAAACATATCTTTCTGGATTCAAAGCTTGACGTATTTCTTCAGGAGCAGATTATAGCCCTGTTGTATGGATGGTCATGTGGCTTTCTTACACCCTGTTCAGTCCAAGAGCATTGCTGTGTAAACATTCCTTCTGCACTGGAGTGAATGGGGAAACTCTTATGAAAAGAGCAGTTATGCTCAGTGATATAGTGGTAAATCTGGAAGTGCATCCATTCATCATGAGACTTCAAAGATACTTCCCAAAAGCCAGATTGCAACATTTCAACAAATGAGGAGCTAATCTTTTGTAAATGGCTCTTGATTACCCATTCAAGACCAAACCACTCTAAAATATTTTGCATTACAGCAAAGATGGCTTACAAAGCTATACTGTTCCTGGACAAATCCATTGATCTCCCAGCTACTCTGATGATTGCTGCTAAGCTCAGGGAAAACAGGAAGTATGAAGGAGGTGGCAGATGGTGTCATAGTTCCTGCTGCTCAGAAAGTCCTGGGGTTTCCATTTTGTGAACCCTAGCTCCATTGACTATTGGTTATGCTTAGTGAATTATAATGATTTTTACTGTACTTGAGTATCAGTTCTTCTCTTATATAAACTGGATGATGTAATGTGATTTCAGTTTCTCTTCCAACACACTTCAGGGATGTCTAAGTGGAGCTACCTTAATTATTGTGCTTGTGAATCTTTTCTTGGCTGCCTATTTTTTTTTTCTCATGTTTTACTTTAAATTTCCCGTATTATGTTTCAAAGGTGAGGAATGTCTTTCAACTTGAGGGCCAAATACAATTTCAGAGGAAGTCTTGAGATTGCATCTCAGTGTTGGATAGAGACAAAGGAAAAGGATGAATGGGATAATTTTTTTGTAGGGATAAATTCTTTTTGTCCCCACATGAAATGTCAGCAGATTTTCGTTTAAAAGTCATGCTGCCAGTAGCTGAGGATGAGGATTTCAGCCTTTTAGAATGGGCAAAAACCCTACAAATACTAAAAAGTCCCTGATGATTGTGTCTTCTGGAGGGGGTATGGTTATTTAGTGAGTTCCGGAAGCCTGGACTGGGACCTTGGAGGGCTAGATTCATCCCTAGAGCCTGAAATTACCCACCTCTGTCATATTTTTTCCTCATAACTAAAGCATACTTTATTGGAAACAGTTCAGTTGAAACTGAATGAAGGTTGCTTCAGATAATGTAGTAATGCACATCTCGGAATTTGTTTGATTCTTTTCTAATTTCTATGTTGTATTCATTATTACTTAGCTTACCTGGCTTCACCTGGGTCAGTAACAATTCCACCCACAACCCCACTCTGTCTTCTTTTCCTAATCCAAATTCTTTTTTGGGTTCTATTGTTCCCTTCATTCCAGTAGATACTATTGTTCCTCTCATTCCAGTAGACAGCCAAGTATTCACCCCAGTACTCACTTCCACTCATGTGGAAACAGAGTTCTCTATGTAGATTTTTGGGGATATTGACTTCACAAGTACATTCATTCAATTATTACAATTGAAATGGTGTACCTTCAACCTGTATTGTGTATAAGATTTGTTTGTGTCATAGTGTATCACCCAAACCATTTTTTTTAAAATGTTGGTTACAGCACACGTTGTGCAATAAAATAAACAAGGGTTGACAGAATCAGAGGAGTTAATAGATGAAGTACTAATTTTGTCACTTATAACTTAGGGAAGAGATCTTATAGTTGTAGTTTATGTGGCACGCTTAATGGAAGAACTCACCTAATGTCAATTTTTACTTCTAAAAGCTAATCGCCATTGGGTTTATTTGGAATTCTGGAGGAACCAATTTTAAGATAAAACCAACCCAGTTATTTCAGCTGCGATGTCAATAACATCTATACAAAGTTTTATATTTCTTGTTCACATTTTGGGACAAACAAATAAACAAACTTTTCAAAATATTTTCCAGATATAATCAACTCAGCTATTTTAGTTGAGAAAACAGTAATTTGCAAGCGGAATTTTAGGTTTCTGGCTCTTTCTGTTTCACAGATTTTTTTCAGGAAAAACTTTCAGAAACATTTATAAGACTTTGTTATTCTTTATTTGAATACTCTTGACTTCAATGAAAGGAATAATGAATAATTATTATATAAATGCCACTGATGTAGCTGTAGATTGGATTGTAACTTAACAGGTTAATTCGTAATAACAAATGAAGACTTCAAGAAACATCACTGTATACATTTGTAAAGGTGCCCACTATTTCTAGGACCAAAAATATGCCCGTAAAACTATATAAAAAGTCAAACTAAGAAATGTTTGTGTACAGTGAATAGGTGGCTCATCCAATAACCACAAGAAAGTTCATGGTTTCCCAGTATGTGATACAGTTTTGTTTCCTGTCCGATAGATGGTCCGATCCATGTGCAGAGGCACACATGTGGAAATGCAACCACACAAAGTCAATTTGCTATTTAAATTTTATAAGTCCATATGATTAATGTGGAAATTGGATACTGTGGCCAGTAATTGATTTCAAAAGTCCTAGTAACTACACTATTTTAAAACGATCAATGATGGTACTAGCTTCTGATCAATAGGATCCTCTTCCTCCAGTGCACATGAAAGATATAAATAGCAAAGGGATATGGCCTGATCTTATAAGGAACCAATGCCCTCTTTTTTCTGCCATGCCCTTAACTATTTTCATTGGCTTCTGCTAGGTGCTCAGTGGTGTCTCATGTAAATAGTACAGTGATTGGAGATCTCAGCTTCTCAGAGAGCTTTCCATCTCCACTCAGAAAGAAAGTTGTATTGCATTAAGCATTGAATATAACAGGAAGCAACAATGAAAGATTGTGAAGTGGCCCTTCATCAGTTTTTCTTGGGAACAGACACCGGGTCATACTTATGAGAATGCATGGGTTTGAGCACTTCATAATTATTTTGTTATGTTCTTTTGTTATACTTCATACTCTTGTTATATTCTCATTGATGCTACCGGTTTTTTACTGGAAATTTATGTGCCTGGACAAGGAAAAAAAAAGATTCTCAGTTTCTACAAAACAGAGGCATAATCTTTTGAGTTGTTAACGACTCACCGTAAAATGTTCAAGAATGAATTATGTGGTTCACTTGGCAGTGCACAGAGGAAGGCAGATGAGACTTGGAATCCTTTTTTGGCTTTCCTTTTGTTTTGACTTACTGTGTCAGTTTCCCAATATTCTAATTGTATTTTTTGGAGAAAATGGCCTTCCTCTTTATGCAGAGCTTTATTGAAACGTAAAATTATTGGTAAGAAATAGCTTGTTTCTATTTTGTAAAGCTTTGTTGTTCCTTAATCATTTAAAAAATTAATTAACATACTGTAATTGTCACTGTCACTTTTAATCACTAAAATTTGGATGAAGTTTAAATTAGGAGACATATTTTATGAATGTAGAATCAATAAGAATATAATAGGATACATTTTGTGCAAGCCAGAGTTTTCTTCCTCTCTGTAATGAATTCTTAACTCTTGCACTGAAATGAATGTTTGTCTATTCTTTCAAAACATACGTCCTGTCCTCTGATTTTCTTTTGGCAGCCTAGCAGTCATAATCCTTACTCCAGTTTTCTGCTTTTTGTTCCAAAGGCAGTGGCCTTGGTAGTTTCTCTAGTACTTATCCCCTTTCTCTAACATCTCTTCTCCTGTAAATTACATTTAAAGCCGTCTATGTTTAAACAAAACATGGTTTATGAATACTGGTTTCTTTGGAATAGGTGTAGGTTTGGATGTCATTGGCCTCCTGAGTTTCCTTTGCTGTGTGTGTATCTTAATGGAGAAGTAAAGCGAAGGCAAAAAAAGTTATATGATGGTAAACACTTTCATGCATATTCTGTCTTAATTAACCTTGTTGTTGTTGTTGTTGTTTAGTCGTGTCCGACTCTTCGTGACCCCATGGACCAGAGCACGCCAGGCCCTCCTGTCTTCCACTGCCTCCCGGAGTTGGGTCAAATTCATGTTGGTAGCTTCGATGACACTGTCCAACCATCTCATCCTCTGTCGTCCCCTTCTCCTCTTGCCTTCACACTTTCCTAACATCAGGGTCTTTTCCAGGGAGTCTTCTCTTCTCATGAGATGGCCAAAGTATTGAAGCCTCAGCTTCAGGATCTGTCCTTCCAGTGAGCACTCAGGGTTGATTTCCTTTAGAATGGATAGGTTTGTTCTCCTTGCAGTCCAGGGGACTCTCAAGAGTCTCCTCCAGCACCACAATTCAAAAGCATCAATTCTTCGGCGGTCAGCTTTCTCAGGAGATAGATAAGGTGGTCAGGCACTCCCATTTCTTTAAGAACTTGCCATAGTTTGCTGTGGTCCACACAGTCAAAGGCTTTTGCGTAGTCAATGAAGCAGAAGTAGATATTTTTCTGGAACTCTCTGGCTTTCTCCATAATCCAGCGCATGTTAGCAATTTGGTCTCTAGTTCCTCTGCCCCTTCGAAATCCAGCTTGTACTTCTGGGAGTTCTCGGGCCACATACTGCTGAAGCCTACCTTGTAGGATTTTGAGCATAACTTTGCTAGCGTGTGAAATGAGTGCAATTGTACGGTAGTTGGAGCATTCTTTGTCACTGCCCTTCTTTGGGATCGGGATGTAGACTGATCTTTTCCAGTCCTCTGGCCACTGCTGAGTTTTCCAAACTTGCTGGCATATTGAATGTAGCACCTTAACAGCGTCATCTTTTAAGATTTTAAATAGTTCAACTAGAATGCCATCACCTCCACTGGCCTTGTTGTTAGCCAAGCTTTCTAAGGCCCACTTGACTTCACTCTCCAGGATGTCTGGCTCAAGGTCAGCAACCACACTATCTGGGTTGTCCGGGATATCCAAATCTTTCTGGTATAATTCCTCTGTGTATTCTTGCCACCTCTTCTTGATATCTTCTGCTTCTGTGAGGTCCCTACCATTTTTGTCCTTTATCATGTCCATCTTTGCACAAAATGTTCCTTTAATATCTCAAATTTTCCTGAACAGATCTCTGGTTTTTCCTTTTCTATTATTTTCCTCTATTTCTTTGCATTGTTCATTTAAGAAGGCCCTCTTGTCTCTCCTTGCTATTCTTTGGAAGTCTGCGTTCAATTTTCTGTAACTTTCCCGATCTCCCTTGCATTTTGTTTCCCTTCTCTTCTCTGCTATTTGTAAGGCCTCGTTGGACAGCCACTTTGCTTTCTTGCATTTCCTTTTCTTTGGGATGGTTTTTGTTGCTGCCTCCTGTACAATGTTACGAGCCTCTATCCAAAGTTTTTCAGGCACTCTGTCCACCAAATCTAGTTCCTTAAATCTGTTCTTCACTTCCACTGTGTATTCATAAGGGATTTGGTTTAGATTATACCTGACTAGTCCAGTGGTTTTTCCTATAATCAGAACTGGCCTAATGGACAAATCAGAGAAATGGGACTTATAGAACAAGATGATTTTAACAGGAATGCGCCCTCCCCCCACTTCATACCCACACCATCCTGTCTGGGAAAGGATCCACTTAGCTTCTACAGACATTCTTCTGTAACATTTTCCTCAGCCATTGTTTTTGCAGAGTTTCTGTTGTGTTGCAGAGTTTAAGATCTCCAGTGCCCTTTGTTTATTTCCAGCAGAAGTGCCCCTTCCTATAAGTCACTACCCAAAACTTGTGAGTCAGCGTATCATGAGTGAACAAGCTGTGGAACAGGACTTGTTGTGCAGGAGTGGAAACTCTCAGTAGTAGAAAAAAATAACGAGGGAGGGTCTCTCTACAGCTCTCACGTAACTTGAAATCTTTCTCACAGTATTTTAAAGACTGCTCGAAGCAATAAAAGACATCACTCGATGTATGCTTCCCATTTTGTTTAAATAACATTATAATCTTTGCAAATTTCTAAACGTCTCCTTATTTATTTTAGATGTTTAGAATGTTTACAGCAGGGAATGGTATATAAATAATGATAGAGTGGTAAATGTAAACCATAGCTAAGAGTATGTGTAATCCCCTCACTGGCCTAGAGGAAAGATAAGATAGTTTTCCTCCTATCTGCTGAAGGGATTACAGTTTAGGTTAAGTGATAAAGGCCTATGATTTTGGGATCAGTCCCTGAAAGTAGCTCAAATGGAGATTACTAATATATGGGTCCTTTGGAGCATATATTTGTTTACATATTTAATCTAAAATGTTTTTAAAAGAAAGTGGAATCCTAGGTCTCATAAATTAAGGAATAAGAACATGGCAGAACTCATGTTTTATTAGAAGAGCATTACTTCAGTTCAGATTCAACAGCCAGTCTCGGAAGCTCTGTGCCAGTGCAAGTTAAGAGGGTTTGAAGGGAATTTGAAGGATGGAGCTGGTAGTATGAAAAAATGGGCCAGACCTCTGTTTCTGGACCTGCATATCCATCTCACACCGCTGCTGGATCAGTTAGTGATAATGGGAGAAGAAATTAATTTACTAATATGAGTCTAAATGTCGTCAGCTGCAATTTAGAATTCTTTGTGTTATGTGTAAGAACTATTTTGCAATATTTGACCTTTAATTTCAGAATTAGAATTCAGACGCTCAATACGTAAAGGATTTAGAGCATCAGTATTTTCCCCCCGTCACAGGTATAATTCCATTGAAATAAGAGTGTGAATGAACTGTACAGCTATTATTCAGCAGCTGCCTCAGCTGTCACTTTGGTGAACCACTTGATAAATTGGATCCTGATATTTACAAAATCTATTAAAATATGACCCATCATGTGTTTGTTTATATGTTGACAAGATGATGTACACACTGCAGGTCAAAGGTGAGGTGAATTGTTATGGCATACTTGTCATGACAGCTTTTAAAATAAAGGGCATTTAAATAATTTTTGGAGAATAGCTGCTTAGAAAACAGTGGAACGACAGGCTACTGAATACTTATTTAGAAAACAAGACACCTCTGTGGATTTGACACAAAAACATTTGTGATATCAATCAAAAGACTTCTGTAATATGTTTGACAATGGGCTTTCAGATAGAGAAAGTAAACAGTAAAATTAAACAGAAGGCAATTGATTTAACCACTTGGGTGGTTTGCAAAGAACTTTCCATCACAAAGAACTTTCCATTCTATCTTGTCACTTACATACCTTCTCTTTATCAACTGATTTTAAGTAGCACTATACAAAGATTAAGGTTAGTTTGAAATAACACAGTCTTATTCTAAGTCTCTTCCTCCTTTTGTGAAATGTATTGTGTGCATATGCCTATGGTATTAATTAGTTTACATTCTTTTTTTAAAGCTCACTTTTTAGGGCTGTAAGAGTAATATGTCAATATCATCAACTAGTCTAAAGCCAGTTAAACGGCTTGTTTGCATATAATGATTTATAAGATTAGTACTAAAATACACATTGTGTAGAATGGAAAGTGCATTCTCAGTGCAGTTCTGTTGTTCAAATTGCCAGGTTCTTAGGGAACAGCACATAGTAGGGAGGATCTTGCTAGGCAGCAGAATAGATTTAGTTGGTATTAATCTTCTCCTTCTGAGTATTTTGTCTTAACCTACCTAAGAATTTCTAGTGTGTGGGTGGATAGGGGGCATGTGCAGTGGCCACAGCCAGGTCAACTGCATGACAAGTGGGCGAGATTAAGGAAGTCAAGAGGCTCAGCCTTCGGTGATATTATGGGACATACCTATCTCAGCATGTGAAGGCCTATCTAGATGACCAATGGAAGATTCTGTTGTGGATACTGTACAACAGAAAGCCACCCAAAACAGTAATGCGCTTGTGATGTGCGTAAAACAGGATGAGGCACTTAGGAAATCCTGATTAACCACTGAACCCAGGCCAATTTTCAGTCACCTTGACTTCGTTTTGCCACTGGATAATGGTAGACACTGGGAGACATAGTGAGGCCAGTGCTGGACAAGTCTTCTTCACTTTAAGCAAACTCAGGTGCAGGCCATTTCTATCATCCCACCTCACCATCTTACTATTCTGCTGCTGTTATTTGAAAAGCCCCATGGTACTGAGCAAATGGGGCAGGGGCAGGTACAGAGGAAACCATAGTTACAGACCAGCGCACAGGTGGCTCAGAATATATGGTCGCTTTAAGCTGGTTCGAAGCAGGGCAGAGTTTGGCAGCTCCCTGAATGGCTGAACAGCCCTTTCTAGTACATTGCTCACCTCCATGTTGTGGACGTGGCTACAAAAAGTGCCCTAAACAATAGCTTCTTCACCATACTCTGGACAGCTAGCCACAGTTGGCAGGGATCCCACACTTTGCAGTAGGAACTCTCAAAATAATGAAAGAAAGTCTGTTCTGATTACGATCAGAACATAAAATGTTCGTATAACACCGGGAGTAACAAACCTGAGAGAAGATGGTACTTGGCCAGAGAACTTGGATGCTATAATGTTTACGTTGTTGTCGTTAGTGAATTGTGCCTACGAGAAGAACAACTAAAAGAAGCTGGTGCTGGCCACATTAAGAGGCCCATTGTGAAGCAAGGGTTGGGTTTTCCATTTGGGGCCAGATTGTCAGCACATTTAGCAGCTTTCTTAAAGGCATCGACAACCACCTAATGACCCATAGACTTCCACTTTCTGGAAAGATATATGCAACACTTATCAGTGCTTATGCTCCAACCATGACCAATAGTCGTGACATCGAAGGCTAATATTATAATTATTTTCACTCCACCTGTGAGTGTATGCTAAGGTCAGAAAAGCTAAATATCTTTGGCAATTATAATGCCTCGGTTGGCTCAGGTCATCAGATGTGGAATGAAACCATTTGGAAACATCTCATTGGAAACAACTTCTGTTGAAGATTTGCAGTAAATACAACCCGCTCATCACAAATGCATTATTTCGACTTTGAAACCAGAGCAAAGCAACCTGGATGCATCCACAGTCCTGACACTGGCATCTATTAGACGATGTCATTCTTGGACTTAGAGATAGACAGGATATACACATCACTAAAATGAACATACAGATAAACTACCACAGTGCCCACAAGGAAAACAAGCACCACTTATTAGTCATCTCTAAATCCGTCACAGTGTGACTGTTCAACCTCAACTACTTCTCTTTTTTCTCTCAGTGGTGAAGCTGATGCAGATAGTCATCCTCAAAACAAAGGATGAACTATGTATGTGTGTAGGGAATGTGTAAGTCAAAAGAACATTCTGGCAAGAAAGCACTAGTGAATAGTGATAATTTTAATGGACATTCTCTGATACCATGTATGTTTTCATGGAAAGGTGAAAAGAAAAAAAATCATATTAAAAAAAAGTTAGAAAAATAAACTTGAGGAAAACCCAATACAAACCTATCCTCCGACCTCTGGTCAATTAAAAACTAAGGTGTAAACCATGGTGTGATGCAGAGAATCTTACATTGTAATTTCCTGACTTTTTGTATGCTAGTTGTTTTGCTCTGGAAGAGAATTTGTTTATCTGGAAGAAAATTTGGAGAGAGATAACTTTCAAAGACAGAAGCTATGTTTTTTAAAAAATTAGAGGGACTGGAGAAGATGATAAACTACAGTGTTGCAGATTAGGATCTCAGATTGTTGCAGATGTTACTCTTAGCTCAGTCAAACGATGTTATAACAGTGACTCATAAATGAAGTTGTACTGAGTGATTTGAAGTTATAGAGCCAGAGAATTCAAAGTACTTCTTTTGAGTGAAACATGGTGGATATGTTTACCTTATTTAAATAAAAAAAGTTACTTTATTTAAATAAACAGTTATCATTCCAGTTCTCCTACACTGTGAGTTCACATACCGGATTTCACTCCCAACTTAACCTTATGCACCCACCCACCCCTAGTTTCCCAGATTCTGACTGTTTCTTGATCTTCATATCTTGTGGCTTGGTTGCAAATAATGATAATGCAACACTGACCAAGGCTTGGAATTATTATTTGACATGGTCAATGCATTGTACAGAGCTTTATACACCAGAAAGAAACAGTACAGTAATTTCAGAAGTTACTACAAAAGTAACCGAACTGAAAATTCTGAAGTTTCATGTTAGACAAAACATATAAGATGCTTTACAATAGCAGAATGGAATCTGCATTTGTGCAAGTTACATACTCGTTTCCACCCGTGTCTCCCTCCTACTACAATGTCTCCTGTATCATACTAGCCATATCCTCAGTAACAAATTCAAACGCTAGGTTCAAAGCATTGTAAGAAAATATGTAAGTAGAAAAAGTCCTGGATCTTCAGAAACTGTTCTTCCATTCATCTTTGTTCTGGGCACTACTGGTATAGAGGCTAAACCTGGCATATCCATCTCCTAAAATGTCTAGCAAATATTGTTGCATTGTTTTTTGGCTCTAAATAAGCTATGTACTCAGCTATGAGTAGCTTATAATGAAACAAAAGAGCTTTGACAAAGTGCTTGTGGCCACAGAAGAAACATTTTGGTTGTGTGGGAGATTACACATTCTGTTTGTGCAAGGCCACAGATTCAGTGCTAGGCATTTACCATGGAAGAATATCAGCAGACATTCTGGAAAGCTGCTGCTGGTCAGAGTTGAGTGTATTGGTCTAGGTAGATGAATGGTTTGAGCTTAATATAAAATGGTTTCCACGGCCCACCGAACCATGTACATCTTCAAAGAACATTAGAGCTAATAATATTTATTTCTTCAGCAATTAGCACTCAAGTTGCTTCTCTTGAACTCACTTCTTCTGTTCCATCAGAATCATCTGTGAATGTGAAGCCTTTATTTCTGACTGTTATTGCCAGCAAATACTAAGATGGTGGCCTGTACAAAATCCAATGTTTATCCAAGCATAGAACTAAATTACAAGTCACATTTATATATTCTGAGAGTATGGTGCTGTCCTTCATGTAAGCTACATGTTGCTGTCAATTTATACTACTGCAAATCGAGTGTAGTAGTATAAAGCAATGATTAATGTTGACTTTATAGCAGCATGGGCAAGACTAGAATGTGGTCTGATATCTGCCTTTGATGATGCCTAAAAATATGCACTTGAATAAATGTGTCCAATTTAAACAGTCTTTGTTTTGCAAATCTGAAGTCACAAATATTTTCCTTACAAAACATTTGTTCCTAATTTTAGTCTTTTTCTGTTCCAAAAGGTCAGAAAAAGTTCAAAATGACATGTTGAAACATACCTATCTATTTGAGAAAGTAATCTAGCGGATACCTATGACAAAGACAAACTCAACAGTTTTTCCCTATAACCATTTTATATCATTAGCTTTCTTAAGGCAGTCACAGAATACTTGAAGATGACTTCCATTTTACAACTCATATTTTGATAAGTTTTTAGTTTACATGCCGTCAAAACTCAAGGTCATTTTTAAAACCAAAAAATAAATCAATGGATAGATTTTTCACCCTACATTTCAGGTAATATACCCACTCAAATTGACTTACAACATATTCAGCAACGAACTAAAATATACTATGAAAATATACTGAGAAAAATGTGTGTTTATCTGTAATAGAAGAACAACCATAGAACTATAATAGAATTAGCACTAGCAGATCAACACAGCACAATTTGTTGTTTAGTCGTTAAGTCGTGTCCGACTCTTCGTGACCCCATGGACCAGAGCACGCCAGGCCCTCCTGTCTTCCACTGCCTCCCAGAGTTTGGTCAAATTCATGTTGGTAGCTTTGATGACACTGTCCAGCCATCTCGTCCTCTGTCGTCCCCTTCTCCTCTTGCCTTCACACTTTCCCAACATCAGGGTCTTTTCCAGGGAGTCTTCTCTTCTCATGAGATGGCCAAAGTATTGGAGCCTCAGCTTCAGGATCTGTCCTTCCAGTGAGCACTCAGGGTTGATTTCCTTTAGGATGAATAGGTTTGTTCTCCTTGCAGTCCAGGGGACTCTCAAGAGTCTCCTCCAGCACCACAATTCAAAAGCATAAATTCTTCGGCGGTCAGCCTTCTTTATGGTCCAGCTCTCACTTCCATACATCGCTACTGGAAAAACCATAGCTTTGACTATGCGGACCTTTGTCGGCAAGGTGATGTCTCTGCTTTTTAAGATGTTGTCTAGGTTTGTCATCGCTTTCCTCCCAAGAAGCAGGTGTCTTTTAATTTTGTGGCTGCTGTCACCATCTGCAGTGATCATGGCGCCTAAGAAAGTAAAATCTGTCACTGCCTCCATATCTTCCCCTTCTATTTGCCAGGAGGTGATGGGACCAGTGGCCATGATCTTAGTTTTTTTTTTGATGTTGAGCTTCAGACCATTTTTGGTGCTCTCCTCTTTCACCCTCATTAAGAGGTTCTTTAATTCCTTCTCACTTTCTGCCATCAGAGTAATATCATCTGCATATCGGAGGTTGTTGATATTTCTTCCGGCAATCTTAATTCCGGCTTGGGATTCCTCCAGTCTGGCCTTTCGCATGATGTATTCTGCATATAAGTTAAATAAGCAGGGGGACAATATACAGCCTTGTCGTACTCCTTTCCCAATTTTGAACCAATCAGTTGTTTCATATCCAGTTCTAACTGTTGCCTCCTGTCCCACATATAGATTTCTCAGGAGATAGATAAGGTGGTCAGGCACTCCCATTTCTTTAAGGACTTTCCATAGTTTGCTGTGGTCCACACAGTCAAAGCCTTTTGCGTAGTCAATGAAGCAGAAGTAGATGTTTTTCTGGAACTCTCTGGCTTTCTCCATAATCCAGCGCATGTTAGCAATTTGGTCTCTAGTTCCTCTCCCCTTCAAAATCCAGCTTGTACTTCTGGGAGCACAATAAAATTACCTAAACCTGGATTAAAGCACAATAAAATTACCTAAACCTGGATTAAAGCGGGGGAAATTACCAGGCTCTTGAAGAGGCTATTTATATTTCCTTCAGAGTGGAATTCCAGAGATTAAGGGCTTCCTGAGAAAATTCTCTGTCTCTGGTATTTGCTAACAACCCTCACCAGAGGATCAGTGAGGAAGGTGTATGAGGCTTCTACCAGACTTTGGCTAGGCTTCCATGGCTGCAGGGTCTCTGCTACCAATTTAAAACTCCCTGAAGCCTTCACCACTAGCTGTGCTGGCCAGGATTTCTGGGAGTTGTAGTCCAAGAACATTTGAGAACCCAAGCCTGGCAACCACTACACTGGGGCTTTAAAGATTAATAACTGCATCTTATATAGGGCAGAAAAATTCAGATCATGTGTAATACCTAAGCACATAAGGTCTAGTACGATTCTGCAATCTGCTTGTATCCTAGCGGCTCACTAGTGACTCACTGTATGAGTACCGTGGTTTGTATTTGCCTTGCCTTACTGATATATTCTTTCATTATGGGCAGGTTAGATTACCATAATGCATGGTAAATAGGATTACTGTTAAAAATGACCCTAGAACTCCAACTAGTGGCCCACTTCCTTTTGTATCAAAAGAATGAATTTCACAGAACCAAACAGTGAGATATTTAAAAAGTTCATTCAATTAATACTGTAATTGTGTTTTTACATGTGGTTTCAGAGACGTCAGTGATTTGTACAATTTTGTAGTGATAGTACTGTAACTCAGTGTTAAGATGAGATGTGTATTACTACAAGATCATTTGCTTACATGAAATAGCATAAATGTGGCACTACAGAAATATTACTGCTGTCTTGATGCATTCATTCGATGCATTATTCAAGCAATAATAAACCTTTCAAGAACAGAAACAAACTGTGCTCCATCTAACTTCTGCTGTGAAATGCCATTGCTTAGCCATACAGGACAAAATCATAGTGGGTTAAGCTTATTCTTTTTTTTCCATTAGCACTCAGATATTTTAGATGGTTGCTAAACAAATTTTAGCTGTTCAAAATAATACATCTTGAGGCAGTTGTTTCTGTGGGCTGTCCCCCAACAGTGTCTTATCAAAGCTGGCTGTGACTCTCCTAATAATCAAGGTCTCCCTGGGGTCAGGACTTTTTTGCACTGAGATCCTGACAGCTACCTTTAGGTTCAGTTTACTTTTGCTGGATAGAGAAAGCTGAATAGACCAAGGCACTTGCAAAAATAAAGTTTACAAGGGTTTCCAGAATAACTTTCAAATGTAAAATTTATGTGATTCATAACATATCAGAGGTCAGTTTGCCCTAGAAACAACCAAATGTCCTTTGTAGGGGGTTAGAAAGAGAATGTAGTGGACTTAGAAAAACATCATAATTTAAAAAGTGACACATTTCAACAAGGAAATAAAACTGTAGGCAGTACAGAGCAGAAGTGAGACCCTTGGAAACCATTACTTCATTAGGCCTGATATTTAATGTGTATTTAAAAACTCCTTATTGAAAAAGATTAGTTCTAGGATATTTCTCTGAGCCATTTCCCCCCTTTTGAAGCTATAAAAATGTTACTTAAGAACCAGAGGTGGCATCTTATTTATGGCCAGAACAATTTCTGCTTTGTTGATCTTTGAAAGAGGGAGGGAGGCGAGAGAGGACTGAGTCCTTGTAAATGGAATCTTTTAAACATAGTTCTTCTTCCAAATGTGAATAATGATTATGTCTTTGATTTGGAAAGTCACACTTTCAGAGTCACACGTTTACAGTAAATCTAATCTTGAAAAGGTCTAAACTGTATCTAATTTGGAGAACAGCAATTAGGCTGGAGGAAGGAAACTTCATGGAAGCAGTTAGAAACACTAATTTAATCTCTTTTGCAAACTTATTTCAGATAAAAAATAAATTAAATGATGATTTTTGTATAGACATTGAATTATATTTTCACATTTCCGGTTCTTTAAAAAGTTAAAATACAGACAAACCCTGTTTTAAGCATGAGATAAATGTGGTGTTCTACCTCGTAGAACATAGCCTAGGAAAAAATAAAAATACAACTTCTGTCTCTGCAGTTGCTCCAAGTGAGCTTTCTTTCTTTTTTATCTTGCACTGTGTCTGCTACACATAACAGCTTGTTGAAATTCAAGATAGTGAATGCACATTTGTATGAAATACCCAGCTAATAAAACAATTGGCTAACAGTTGGGAGTTTGATTCCCCAGTGTGCCTCCTTGACAGGGGCTGGACTCAGTGATCCATAGGGTCTTTTCCAGCTCTGCAGTTCTAAGGGGATAATGATAATGACTTGTAAACCTGTTTGTGTGTGTGTGAATATGATAGAAATAATAAATAATAATCATAGCAAAATAATATCTATAGAAACAGGCAAATGCTGTTTTTTTTTTATTAGTTGGGAAAAAAGAATTCACCAGGGATCTCATGCTTCCAAAAAAATATGGAATGCTGCAAGGCCATTTATTCTTTTATGATGTCACCATATCACCCCTTAGCTTCAAGTGCCCCAAACTACTACATTTAGCTCCATTCCAGCTGCACTCAGAGAAGCTTCTCTTAGTGAGAAAAACATAGGAAGCTGTCTTATACTGAATTTGACCCTTGGACCCCCTAGCAAAATAGTTCTCAACCTTGGGTCCCCAGATGTTTGTGGACTATAACGCTCAGAAATCCTGGCCAGCACAGCTATTGGTGAAGGCTGCTGAGAGTTTTAGTCTAAGAACATCTGGGGACCCAAGGTTGGGAACCACTGATCTAGAGCAGCAGTCCCCAACCTTTTTGGAACCACGGACCGTTGGGGGGGGGGCTCCGTGTGCGGGGGGGCGGGGGCTCCCTCGCATTTGCGGGCGGGCGTGTCACACTCACGCGTATGCACGTGAGCGCGACACCACCACCCCGCGAGCGCAACATGCCCACCGTGCAGGCAGGCGGGACTGGGGGTTGGGCTCTCCAAAATTTCAGGCAGGATTCTTTCTTAACATCCCTGACATCCTTGGTATTCCTTGGTGATCTTTTATCCAGAGACTAAGCAGGCCCAAGGCTTGGCTTCTGAAATTGAGCAAGATTGGTGTGTTCAGGGTGGCTTTGTGTCCATCACATCTTAGTGGAATTTCCTGTTTCACAGCATTATCTGATGCTTGTGACAAAAAGTAGGAGAATATTGTCTGCCCCTGTGATATGTTTGCAAGCCTTTCCAAACGCTTTGGCTGGTCACAGTTCCAAATTCTAGTGAATGCCACTGATCTAATAGATCTGTTACCATGGTGTTGTTTGGCACAGACAAGAATGCATTCTAATATACCACAGCAGAGGTTTGTTTCTTACTACTGAGAGGGAAAGGCCCAATTCAACAAACAGCCAGATAATGTCTGGTGTGTATGTGTTTTTCAGTCTCCATTCTTTATTTCACACCTCCTTTTGAGGTGAGGATGGGAGCAAACTAGAGGTTCCTGTAGGAACCAAAAATTAAATGCCTGGAGCATGGGGATGTGTGATTTGCATCTGGATTGCATAGGGGAGTTTAATTTTTCCCTCCCTAATCACAACCCTCATTTATATCACACCCCGGTATAGGAATTAGCCTTTTAAATTAAGCACTCATGAACAGCAAGAGACAAAAGGTAAATAGAGTTGGTGGTATATGAAAACATTCTTATGTTTATTAGAGGTCTAGTCATGAAATGTGAAAATGACATTAAAAAGTACACACTGAAAAGCAGACTCTCAATATTTCAAGCCACTATTGCAGCCTCTGCTCTCACTGGTGGCCCTCCTCTTTGAAGGAGTGTGCCACCTACAGATGGCCATTGACTTCTCAGCATCTCCATCCAAAAATCTGAACATACTCGGTTTGTGACAGATGCTTGTAGAACAGAAGGCACTATAGCTACTAACCCTAAGAATCCTGTGATCCTCTGGTATGTTTTTTTATATAACACTAGCCATTAAAATGGATGTCTTCTCACATCAAATCTATAAATAACATTGCTCTTTCATATGCTATAATGAAAACAGGGCACATTGTAAGATATTATTACTGTTGCCCTGTTTAGAGATCAGATCTAATGTACCACTGATTCTGTTGAATTCTGTTCCTTTCTCTCTTTGGTTTTGGCAAGTAAGTGCTTTAGTGTCCACAGCGAAAAGCAGTTCATTTACACTGAGTAATTAAAATAAAGTGATATTTCCTTGTTTACCCAGGTCACTTCTGGGAAGTGGAAAGAATCCAAAAGGGCTCATTCCTGTTCTCATTATTCTAAGATAAATCACTGAATGGGGGTTTCAATAGTGCCAGAATCTACTTAACAGTGATCTTTATTCATATGAGTAAATATAGAAGTGAAAGCAAAGAGAGACAGCTAGAGTTGAAAGAGAAATTGGAAACAATTGTGTCTCATCTTCCTCCAATAGATGGCAGAACACTATGTTGATGTGACTTATCCTTAATTTACAGTATACACAACTTGTGACAGAAGTTATTATAACTCTAAAATTTGCACTTAATAAATATGAGAAGATACAGGTTTTCTTGATTACTTAAACCTAAATGTTTATGCAAGCTTTCATGAGAAGTTTGTCTTAATTTAAACAGAACTAGGTCCTGCTGAACTGGAGCCATTTTTTTGATGTGGACTCAAGTGCAGATGAAACAGTCATAACAACATCCAAAAGCATTTCATTTGTAAATGAAGCCATTGTGGGCTTCACGGTTTCATTTCTATACTCAGAACTAAAGGGAAGCTCATTTTTTTTCAAGATAAAAGATACTTTTAAAAACTCCACTTACAGCATGAAACATTCAGAACAGTTTCTAGCTTAGGTATTATATATATTTTAAACCCAACATGTACATTCACACTAGAGGAACATGTGTAAATATTTGTAGTACAGTCCATAGATATGAAGTATTACTTGTATTTTCCTTTTTTGTGTTGATGTTATATAATGATGTTGGACACATTGTGAGTATCATTGCTGAGAAAAGGGGAAAAACACAGCCTGAAAGGTGGCACCTAGCCAGGACACTGAAAAATGGCAAACATGTCACATTTTAACAGCTGGATGCAGAAATATTTCTCTTTAATTTGGAAGGATAAAATTTTTTTCACAGCAGGGCACTCTCAAAAGAGTCAAGATCAAAGAGGGTGGGTCTCTCTAGTCAAACATCATCTGGCTCCAGGATGGAACTAGATGAATGAACTGTCACACTTAAACCCCCCACCCCACTCTTTTGCCAAGTAAAAAGTAAAAGGTTCAATGGCTTATTCTGATCACAGACCAGATCCTGATAATGAAAAGCTAATTCCCAAAGTCTTTCTCTGATCAGCTGACAAGGGATGTCTGCAGAAGACTCTGAATTGATTGATGGTCCACTTTGTATTGATGCTCTCTGCCACTCTTAAGAGATAAGTAAGAAAAGTTGAATAACTCTGGAGGGCTCCTGTGACTTGAGCATGTTCTGATCTAGCATTCTAATCTTTACAAAAGCAAAAGCATCAACCTTAACATAGTTTACATGATGTCTAAGCAATACCCGGCCTAAATACATACATAGTGAAGAGGGGGAGGGATCGTTTCACACACCAGCACCACAGTGGGAGTATGGACTTTTCACTCATTTAAAAAACATTAGTCCTAAAAAATCCCACAACCTTTTATGTGTATTTAAAGGTTAGCTCTAAATGCAAACATCATCATGCTGATTTCTAGTCCTAAAATTTAATGAATGTGAAGAATTGCAACACTATGAACATTTATCAGTATGAAAATATGGCTCTAGCTTTTACAATCATTACTCATTGGTTTTATGGGGAATCTCAGGGATAGTTTATTATACAGTTTATTACTTGAACTTTTAATCATCATCTTGGGAACTTGGCTTTCCATCCATTTCAAAATATTCAAGATGGTTTTCTTGTGTATGTGTGTTTGTTTGTTTTTTAAAAAATAATGATTCATTTTGGAACATGCACTCACAAAAGAACTTCAGTGCATTTAAAGAAATCTAATTTAATTATTCTGATATGTTTGCCTTTGATGACTTTTAAAAGAAAGGCCCCTTCAAAAAATCTTGGATTTAAAATGCCTTGAACTGTTAATTCCTACAACAAAGCAAAGGAATCTCATCTTTGCTAGATAGATGCCCCAAATTATTATAAAGCAAAATTTACAGGCCAAATAATATAATTCACGGTTATTGCATTATTTAATGCAATAAATAGAGAGGTGGGTGAAGCTCTGCCCATGGCCTGTATGTGGCCTGAGGGATCTAATTGTAGGTCCAGCACTCCTGCCCTCCCACTATCCAGAATTTTTGTTTAAATTTAGCTGAAGTCTCCTTGTGTCCTCTGAGACTTTTTGAGCTAAATTTTCATGTTTCTCTCTCTCTCTCTCTCTCTCTCTCTCTCACACACACACACACACACACACACACACAGAATCTCTCAGTCCCAGACCCCCCAGGAATATTTGTAAATTAATAATGTATTTGTTGGTTTTTAAAAAATCCTTGTCAAAAGGAAAATATTCGGGGGGTGGGCAATGAGTAGAAGGAGGGACATCTGTCCAAAATCGAGGGTGTGTGTGTGCAGCCTTGTGACCTATGGAGATTAGTTCCTCCTGTTTAAACCGATAGCCTACACTGAGATATTTATGCAGCATGCTTTTGAAATGTGTGGATTACCACCAGGCTTTTAAAAGGGCAATGCTCTTGTGAAGGTGGCATTTGTGTGAATCAGTGCTTAGATGTAGTGGCTGTATATTTGGCACTGAATTATGGATGTTCATGGGATCAAATTCTGCCACCGTTTCATATATGTACAAAGTGGAGGCACTAGTCAAATCAACCTTCATGTCGCAATGATAAACACGAGTGATAGATGAAAAACTATATGTCTCGTTAGAATAGGATAATATGACTTATGGTATTAAAATTTACTGAAAGGTCCAAGAGAACCAACAGAGGTCTGCAGCTCTGTCCAGTTCTCAGTGCAGATCATCCACCAAGGTGACAAAAGCTGCCTGTGTCCCCTAACAAGGCCTGAAGTCTGACTGAAATGGATCTTGATCCTCCATATCATTCAGAACTCCTGGAGCTGATGGCAAAGAGAGAAAAAGAAAAGAAAAATAAAGGGGAGAAAAAGGCAAAATTTTGTCTGCAAAAGTTCCATGCAAATTCTTCACAGTAATCTGTCAAGGGGCTTGCATCCTCTTCTAAATCACCACATAACAGGTAGTGGACTGCTCAAGAGAGCAGCTGGACATCTTCATCCAGATACAGTATTGGTGGAGAAAAATTATTTCTTTATCACCACCACCACCACTGAGTAGAGCTGACTTTCCACTGGAGTTTAGCCCATGTTTGATTGGACCTGGTCTGAGTTTCCCACCCCTCTCACTCTAGTCTCCATTCCACTAATGATCTTCACTCTCCATAGGAAAGGTGCTCAGAAAAAGCTTGTCAGTTTGACCCGAAAGGGCTGTATTTATAGTGTCTTTTAGTATGGTTTGACATCTCTAGTACACAATGTTTTGGATAAGTGAAAACTGGGAAGCCACTTTCACAATTCTGTTACTGTGGCCATTCCAGTGACTCCTATACTTATTTACTGAATTTATATCCCACCTTTTGCTTAAAAGTGGATCTTGTGACAATTGACATTCAAACTGAACAACGCATGCAAGTGAACATGTAGAAGTTGAGCATATAGAAGTTGGAAAATACATTCAAATATTATAACACAATTAGATGAAAAATAGGATTTAAAACAATTTAAAATGCATCTGAATGGAAGAAGAGAATGTCCGTACAGTACAATGCCCCTTCCTTAGAACAGCTCTTGTGACTGGTATATTACAGTCTTTCAGCTACCAAAACTAAACGGGAGCATCCATTGCTGCTGAAACATTGTAATTCCTCAGTCAATGACCTGTACAGTCTGTCAAAGCGGTGATAATAATAGAAGAGAGCGCAGTGAAATATAGTATATCAGCTTTGCAGTAGATCGTCTAGATATACTACTTGCAATGTAATCTTGTGCATTACTACTCAGAAGTGAGTCCCATTGAGATCAGCAGTGGATATAAGTTTTTATAGGTTTGCAGCCATACACTACAATCCTAAATCAAAGATGTCCTGGTTCTAAAGGTCTGAGATGGTCAAAAGCCTCTTCTGTCAGCAGAGAATGTTCTTGTGCCAACAGAAACCTTTTCTGCCAACCAGTCTCAAAAATCTGCCTGCAGAGGAGTGTGCCAGCAGAATTACTATGTTAGCTAAAATCTGTCGGTAAAAAAGCCAAAAAGGGGAATAGAGAATGATTGGAGCAAGGGGAAGCTGAGGTGTTTGTTCCAGATCCAAACCTCTTCCAGCCCTGGGACACAGCCACTCTGACAGCTCAAAGTTAGGACAGATGAAGGCAGTCCTAAATAATTTCCAACATCACTACACAGGGAAAGGTTTGGATTTTGTGTAGCTTTAGCTGACCTAATGTTGGTTCAACTGGACCTCAGCCACTTAGGCCAGTTAGGGTTTTGCTGTAACTCTTTAACTTTAAAATTCATCCATGAGCCACAACTGACATGTTGTGGGAGATCCATAACCATTTCCTTTGTCTTTGCTGTCAAAATCCCGTTGCCAGACCTGCCACTATTGGTCCCAGTAGTGGAAAGAAAGCTACCAGGAACCTGTGTAATTTAAACAGGAGGGGTCAACACAGAGATTAACTCCCCAATGTTTTTTTTTCCCCCTTAGGCATTTCCAAAGAAGTAGTCATGTTAGTCTGTTTCCACATTTTGGCAGAATTAAAGGAGAAGAAGAGAAAGAGAGAGCCAGAGGAAATGCAAAATATTGTAGGACATGAACGACTAGTAAATCTTTTTCAGTGTGAGCCTTCATCTGAAGAAGTGGATTTTGATCCACACCTTCTCTCTCTCTCTCTCTCTCGTAGCTTTTATTTTTGTTATTGGAAGGTAAACACAAGTTGAATTTGCAAGTTTCATTGCTGTGGCATTTATCTCTGGGGAAATCACACTGTGGGAGAAAAATAGACTAATCACAGGAAATAAACATTTCCCTTAGCACCTAGTTTACTCTTAAAAGTAAATCCTACCATATTAAGCATATTAATATTAAGTTTGCGCAGGACTACAGTCTTAGTAGATTATAATTTTATTTTTGAATTTTAATCTGGCTCAGATCATAGTTTTAAAAATAAGTGGATTCTGAAGTTATACACCACTTGGCTGTAAAATAAAATATATCAAACTGTGGCCTGTGTAATGTTGGTAGAACAAAAAGCCCTGCCGGTATACTTATGTGGGCTCCTGAGGGATGACAAAAACATGCAGCGGCTGGCTGTCCAGCATCAGCAAATGCAGTTGGAAGCTTCTGGCACCCTCTTCCAAGCAATGTTCATTTTAGCTTGTAGAAGGTAGAACTGTGCCTTGGATAATGGAAAATTGCTAGTGCTGGGAGGTGTCAGATGCCTCCTCGCACAAGATTTAAAAAGGTGAGACCACCTGAGCGCCTGCAGATTGTCAAGCATAAGGCCACTGTTGGATCTAGCCAGTGTTTTTTAAATTTGAGTTAATTTTCTTAATTAATGGTTGAAAATATTTGTTTTAAAGATTCTGATGATTCTTGGGAGGTGCACACTTTATATTGGACATTTTGGTCAATTGGCTTTGTATACAGAAGTGGCTTCTGTAGTACAGATGCTGCTATTGACAGATTGAAATCTAGCACTTTCAACTTCTATATGTTTGTTTTTTAACCAGTTAACCTTACAGACTGTGTATGGATGACCTTACAATCAGTATAGATATTTATCTTAAAGCTGGTGACATTTGTTGTAATGCAATAAATTTTAATACTATATTGAAGAGGTAATATTAGTAGTTCTACTGATACTGCAGAAAATATTGATGCCAGGGAACATCCTTGTCTCCTAATTCTTCTAATATTCAGGCATATATTTAGTGGAGAAGAAACTGATGAAAAGGAGTAGTTGTTTTTTAAAATCTAATCAACAAAGTAGGCATTAGAATTCTATTCTAGCCTGTCAAATGCCTTTTTAGCATCTAGAAAAAGGACAGCTCAAGGACTTTTACATATTTGAATATATTCAGCATGTTTAACATTGTACTAAATTTGACTTGATTTTCTTAATTAATGATTGAAAATATTTGTTATAAAGATTCTGATTGTTCTTGGTATGAATCTTATTGATCTGACAGAATGTGTTTGCCAATCATGTTACATAACACTGAAGCCAAGTTTTGGAGGCTTGCTGGATGCTCAACAAAAATGTAGCCAGCATAACTCCCTGAAGGAAGGAGTTCCACAGATGAGATGCTTCTACTGGGAAAGTGTTGTCTCATATACCAACCAAACTTGCATCTCAGAGGGCTGGGACATGCAAGTGTGTCTACTCAGTACCTCACATTCTGGACAGATACATATGGGAGGTGGCATTCTTTTAGCATCCTGGCCCCAAACCATTTATGGCTTTAAAGAAAACCAGAACATTGAATTCAGCTTGTGAGGAAATGGAAGTCAATGCAGTTGATTAAAAGACTGATTTAATATGCTTTCTAAAGTGTACACAAGGCAACAATCTGAGCTTGTGTTTTGTGCTAGCTGTAACTTTCGCAATCTTTAAAAGCCACATTTTACAGTGATCTAATGGCTGAACATGGGCTTAAATATTTTCTGCTGAAATAAATTTGGATGAATATGCCTTTTAGTTTTGCTATGCTTTAGGGGAAGTGATATATGTTACATTGCAATAAAAAGCATGACATAGCCATCGAGTTTATACAGGTCCAGATGATACCAGCAAAGAGAAATGGAGTTATTACTATCTGTTATTAAAGCTGTGTTCTGTAATGTTTGCCAGATTTGTTCTCCATGGAGCCAATTTTTAGATCACATCTCTCAATGAAAAGGCCTAGTCCTTGCCTTTACTGTATATGAATATAAAGCCAGCCAGACAAATAGGCTGAAAAATAGCTTCTATCCATGGGCCGTCAGACTTCTAAATGCCATATAACACCATGACTAGACTTAATATAACAGATTCACAGTGCCAGTGCAACATGCAATATGTACATACCTGTGGAATAATGTGTACAGACACACACATATACATATATATATGTATATATATGTGTGTGTGTGTGTGTGTGTGTGTGTATGTATGTGGAAATGTGTGCCTAGCCCCGGTATTCCTGGGGCTAGGGATTTGATGTATTTTGTGTCTGAATGTATTCTGTGTTTTTGTGCTTTGTGTGGTTGTACCAGTGGAGGCTCATTCAATTTCACTGCACACATGTTGTGCATTGACAATAAAGGTTATTATTATTATTATTAATATGTTATGTTATTACTTGTCTTTTTTAAATAAATAATTTGTGAGCTACCTTGCGTTACTTGCGTTACTTCTCTGGGAGAAAGGTGGCATTAAAATCAACTAGTTAATAATTAGTATCTTAAGTTTATTTAACAATGTTTAACATGTATCCAGTATGATGTAATGGATAGAGTGAAAGGCAAGGACTCAGTAGACTTGGTTTTGAACCCCACTTAGCCACGGAGACTCACTGGAGGTGGCAATGGAAAAAACACTCCTTAAATATCTCACATGCCTTGGGCTGGACTCAGTGATCCATAGGGTCCCTTCCAGCTCTGCAGTTCTAAGATGCTGGTTATATAAAACCCTATTACAGTTGTCAGAAGTCAGGTGCACCTTGATGATGCATAGCAACATGTAATTATGAATCAGTTAAAGAACAAAAGAGAATCACTGACAGATTTTCATTTTAATGAACACTATTTAAAGAGTTTCCTAACTCTTTCCTAGAAAGCAGAAGGGAAGCTGAGTGAGAATACACAGGAAACTGCAGCCAGTTTTCCAAAGGGTCTTTAAGGCAGCTGTATTTGATACCTCTCCCTGCAGGGGACCCAAATTCTACAAACTATAGAGGGGCGGTGGTGGGGAGAAGGTCCTTCTGCCTGGTAAGTTGAGGGCAGAAGGGAGAGAAAGAGCAGGAAACGGCTGATGGAGCACTGAGGCAGAGAAAGGCCAGTCAGAAAGGAAGGAGGTGGGAGAAATAGTACTGGCATGAGGTGGGCACTAAAGTGTTTCTAATATGGACGTTTGTTTGTCCTACAAAACTTTAGTTTTATTTGGTCAATGAGCCAAGAGTATGATGAGTAGCTTTTTAATGAGACTGCATATTGTAGGCAGTTCTGAAGAAATTAGTTGAATACAAAGCTTTACTTTCTCTTTCTTCAGGGATAAATGCATTTCTTCCCTTCCAGTCAGATGCAATGAGCCCTGAAGAATACTTCCGGTTTGTTTTTTTGCTTCACTCTTCTGTTCCTGATTCCTAAGGGAACCAGAAGTGTATGAAAAAATATGAAAGTCACAAAAAGAAAGTATTAAACATTCACAACCCTCATAAAGATGTCATTCTTTAACCTTGGTTAAAAGAGCAAAACTCAGAAGAAAAGGTGCTACTTAAAAATACAGTACTTTTTAATCTGTGGCTTTCTTATCCCTATTAAGAATATATATATTTCAAGGACAATTGATCATAAATGAGTTCTTCATTTGAAAATAAAGAAACCCATGAACCTCAGAAGGATTTGAAAGGATTTGTTTCCCAAACGCTATCATTTATTTTAAACTATAGGCTGTAGAAGCTATGAAGATAGTTATCTCCCATCAGGGAATGAACTTTATGGAAAAGGCAATAAAGTATTACAACTGGTGAGATAAAATAAGCAATAGGACCTTAGATCATTGCTTCATTTAACTCAGTATCTACTCCTTACAATTCCCATAAATTCTCATAAGTACTAGGGATGGGATTTTTGGATTTTTTGGACGACAGATCCCAGAAATCTCTGTTTTAGGTTTTCTTTCTGTCACACAGATTCCTAAATGTGGTTCACCTGGAAGAAAGGCCTGAATTTGAGGCCTAGCTCTGTCTAGTTTTCTATTCAAGGGTAGTAACGGGGAACTTGGGAGGATCCAGGCTTAGACAGGCCTCAAAGCCCCTTCCAGTTTAAGCCTTTCCCTGGATTCAATGAGTCTCTTCTAGTTGGGATGTGCAGTTGGATTTAGGGCTGTGAATGTCTTCCATTCAACCAGATGGTAGAGCTGATCACCTGCTATACTATAGGCTGTCAAGATTAATTTTGGATTTTCAGTGCCCATGTTGTTTGTTACTTTGACATGTGTCTTGTTAGGTGTGGAGCGCTATAGGAGTGGCACATATCTCTCCCAGCTTGACGGTACCTATCCAGCATTCTGCAACTTTTGAAAAGGAGGGCTTGGAAACAAGTTCTGTGGGAAACTTTTCGTCAATGAAAGGTTTTGGTGAAACAAAGAGAGAAAAAGAAAAAGGGGGTTGAGTGAGAGACATAAAAAGGACCAAATACTCAGAAAATGCTGACCCTTGTCTAGCTTTTCCAGTGCAATTCATGCATCCGGATTTTTGTGTGTGTGCTTGTTTATATGTCAGTTCATTATTTAAGTCTCTCCTGTCAAAGTAGGTTAAATATTCTTTGGGAAATATGGTTGCATCTTTGATACACCCAAAGTATGTTAAATGTAGGAAAGATTGCCCTGATAAGAGAAGCATGACAAACTTCCATCACTAAAAATATTTTGTCATTTTTTCCATTTGGATTTCTAAGAGCTCTAATAAGCTGTGAAATCTCATTGCAATAAATTTCTGGAACAGGCACACACAAACACTGGCAAAGCAGTGAGAATGATTGTTGATGATTCATTCTAACTACTTGACCCCATGGCCTCTTTTTACAGATATATGACCAGGATGGGACACTACAGCACTTTATTGATGGCGGGGAACCCAGTAAGTCAAGTTGGATGAGATATATTCGATGCGCCAGGCACTGTGGGGAGCAGAATCTAACTGTAGTCCAGTACAGGTAAAATGTGTTTCAATTTGTTCTCCAAATATCTTAAAACTATTTTCTGTGATAAAAGTTTCATAACGGAAATACCAGTCAGAAATCAGTGTATCATCAGTAAATAATTTGTGAATGGCACATTTCACTTTAGTGTGCCAGTAGCCTTATATAGGTGGCTGAAACTCTTCTTTGCGTTATTAAAAATCTGATTTATGTAAACGGAGTGACTTTTTAAATCCTTTTGTGAAAAATAACATCTTATGATGTGCTTCTGTGAGCACAAGACATTGTACAATCCACTCTTGCACGACCGCTGCCAGCCATACACTGATTGTGATTGGGGTGGGGGGGTTGCCTCCAAAGCTGGGGTGCGTGGGTGTCCCATTCCCCAGGCCACAAGCCAGTCCCTGCTGTTAGCACAGGTTGCTGAACACTGTTGGTTGGCATCCAAAACTGTATTATTCTGCATTCTCTTTGGTTTTTAAAACTGCCTTTAAAAACTGACTTCCATTTTTAAAAATCTGTTTTTAAAGAGGCTGCACAAGGCTGTGCAAAAGATCTTGCAAAACTGCTTAGGATACAGGCTTGCCCTAAATCCATGTTCTGCTAGAAAGAGTTCTAGCTCTTGTGCAACCAGTTGTGGGACAGTGCCACTGGAAGGATTTCTTTGGCTACCGTATTTCTGGATCTGTTCCATTTTACAGAGGACATGACAAAGAGCTGGCCTCTTTTATACAGAGTTCAGATTTAAACGTTAAAAATTAGAAGGCTATCAGATCAGTAATGCTGGATCAAACCAAGAGTTTATTTATGGTACAGATTATACATGTATGCTTGGAAATTAGTAATACAGAAATAAGCCACACAGAATTCAATTGTATTTGTTAGTAGGTGAGTGCATACAGACAGAGTTGAGAAAAGACCACATGAATCTCCCAACCATAATGGCCATGTCATATATAGGACTCTAGTTGTACCATGTAATCCTATCCTGAGTGTATATTCAGATATGTGTCCCACTGATTTCAATAACACTTATGCCCACTTTAATGGTGTGTAAGATTCCAGCCATAGCCTAGCATCCTGTTTCACACAGTAGTAAAGAGGCGCTTCCAGGAAGCTCATAAGCCAGTCTATGAGAGCATTAACTGTGGCCTACTCTTCGTCTCTTAGTAAGAGTCTTGTGGCGCAGTGGTTAAACTGCTGTACTGCAGCCAAAACTGTGCTCACGACCTGGGGTTCAATTCCAGGTAGCCGGCTCAAGGTTGACTCAGCCTTCTATCCTTCCGAGGTCAGTAAAATGAGTACCCAGCTTGCTGGGGGGGCAATGTGTAGCCTGCATAATTAACTTGTAAACCACCCAGAGAGTGCTTGAAGCACTATGGGGCGGTATATAAGCAGCACGCTTTGCTTTTTGCTTTTTAGTAATTGCATCTCAACTCGTCAGTGTCCATTTAGTTGTTGTGACTAATCCCCAACTGATGTATTCAGTATATTCATCTTAATTCCCTTTGAAAGCAATCTAGAGTATGTTGTCTTCTACACTCTGCTATACACATAAATGTTTCCCACTTGCATTCCCAGAATGAATGGAGAGACAGCTGAACAATTACATGTGTGAATTGTAGGACTCATGACAGATGTGTGGTTTTGCATGACCTCAGGATAGAGTGGTATCTTAGGGTAATGCCTCACTGTCTAAGTATTTCAAAGAGTAGCATTTCTTGTGTGGAAATTGAAAAAACAAAAGGGAACACACACTGTTCTTTCTCGTGTACCTTGGTGTTGTGACCCTATTAGGGGTTCTGAATAGATGGTTCCTCTGATCAGAGGTGAAGAAGTTAGTACAAAATAATTAATAGTTTAATTAACAGTTTGTGAGCTCAATGTCAATCTCAATAAGACCTCACTATCAGTTAGCTAAGAGAACAATGTGGTGTAGTGGATAGAGTTTTGGACTAAAACTCAGGATACTTGGGATCAAATCCCTGTTTAGCCATGTAAAGCGGGATGAGGGGTGGGGGTGGCAATGGTAAACCAATCCTTGAGCATCTCACATACCTTGAGATGGCTACTACCAAGGTTGCCATAAGTGAAAGTGTCATGACATCACACAATGTTTCTTGCCATTTCCCAGACTCTTTACTGCATGTATTTCAAGAACACAAGTAAAGGGAATTAATGTGGGAAGCAGTCCCTGAAGGCTTTCGTAGAAGATTTGTTTGTTTGGCTGGCAGGCACGCATGGGTTTTCCCATGACAGTGCTGTGCACTTGGGAGAAATCACACCTGCTGGACTTGCTTCTTTGCTACAGCTCTTCAAAACAGACTTAGGCCCACAGACAGAAAGAACAAGGACATTGCTTTCATAGCATTACAATACATGCTGTGCATACTTTTTTCAAATGTTAGTGACACTTTGCTGATGCAAATCTTGTTGTAGAGTTTGGGATTTCTGGTAAAATTCATTACACAGTAAAAGTACAGTGATCCACAGAAGAGGATAGCTATAAGTTCCCCACAGTCCACCCCTTTCTCATTAACTGATATTTAAAGTCTCAGTAATTCACTCTGAAACATTTTGTAGGAGAAAGAATAAAAACATTTCTTTATTTAAAGTTGCGTGAAATTACAGACTTGTCTGTGTTGCTTTCTTTCTGCACACATACTATAGAGCAGGGGTCCCCAGCCCCCGGTCCGCGGCCCGGTGCCAGTCCGTGGCCATGGCAGAACCGGGCCACGGAGACAGATCTGCTGCCCCCGCGCTCACTCCCCCCCACATGCACGGCCTGCCACCTGCACACACGGGTGCCCCGCCTCTCTGTGAGCACACCCCGCCCCTCCACAAGTGTGCCCCACCCCTCCGTGCATACGCATGAGCACGCTCCGCCCCTCAGCATATGCGCGCGAGTGCCCCTGCGAACGTGGGGGGTGCCTCGCCCACCCCTGCGAATGGACCCCCGCCCCAACCAGTCCGCGACTCAGAAAAGGTTGGGGACCACTGCTATAGAGCAACCAACCAAACAGATCAACAGCAAAAATACTGCCAGCAACCCAAGAAAGAAAGGGAAAGAGCACTTAGCAGAGAGGCATTGCTCTTTTCAAATTGAAAGGCTGGAAGGAATGGATGGTTAGTGGTGGATAGATATAAAATCACCTCAGCCCAGAAAAGTCCCTCCCATTCACACAAACTAGAGATAGCATACAAGGTTGCAAATAAAACTTGGTGGGAAAATCAGAAACTATCACAGAAGATCACCTCCTTGATAGGGCCTGTCTGAAAAAAAGTAGACTCTCCAGCTAGTTAAAGATTAAAAAGTAAACAGAATTTGAATGGATGTATGACTATATATAATGTTTGAGCTCTTATTTGCAGTCAACATAGCCTGGTAATGTACTACATAAATATATCGGCCTCCAATGATAGATAAATGTTTTCTTTGTAAAATTACAAATAATAATTTGGCATTAGTGGATATTGTGGCAATATGAAGGGAAGGGCTAGTTTGGCAAGCTCCAGGGTTTAAAAAAATATTGTAGCATCAGGCTTTGATCTTATTTATTTTAATTAAAAATAGTTTTTACAGATGAAAAAGAAAAGGGAAAAGTGTAGTTTTTTTTTTCATGAGGCACCCAGTGTCATAACAAGACAATGGTACGATTATATTATTTCAGGCTGAGCATCAGACTAGTCAACAGCAATTCAAAAGGGGGAAAAAAACCTTTGTCAATTTGTGTCAGCCAAACTGTAATACCAACATTTTCATTTATACTTTTTAAAAAGAGGTCAAGTGTATTTGTGCTGAATGAACACAGTATGTTGTGTGTTCCACCACCAAAGAGTTTAGGTGGGTAGGAATAGAGTACAGTTCTCCTCCCACAGAATATGGGTCTGTCCCCATCTTTGTTCAGTTTTAGATGTGAGATCCTTTTTACTTTTAATGAATTTAATGCAGGGGTTCAATTGGGTCTTTGAAATAAATGATTTTGAGATATAACCAATCCAGTTGTTTAAATTAGGAACTAGCTTGTTAGGTAACTCTGCAAACGTTTGTATTTCTAGCTTTACTGTATCAGAGATCTTTGGAGACTAACAAAACAGTGGGAGAGCTCTGGGACAGCTGAAACTGAGATGAATCCAATGCAGTTCTTTCAGTTGTGGAATCAATAGTATCTGTTCCAAATCTTGTGTTTCTAGCTCTTAATATTTTGAAGAAGTTTCAGGACAAAATAAAAGGGGCCTCCAGGGAAACTAGTTTAAAGATATAACTCATCCAGTTCTTTAAATTAGGAAATCAGTAGTATCCATACTCAGTTTTGTGTTTCTAGCTCTTATTGGCTGAAATCCTATTGACAGAACTATGCCTGTAGAAGGGTGATGACATCACAAGCAAGGGGGGATTTTCATCCATTAAAAGACCCCCTCCCCCTTTTATCTGTGACTTATCTGACTTACAAATAATCTATTGCATGGAAGCTGTAGGAACTGTGGGATGGAAGTTGGAAGTCTTTCAGTGCTGAAAATCGCTGCTGCCAGATGATGTTACTGGCAGACAGAGATTTTTGGTGGTTAAAGATCTCCTTCTCCTACCCTACAGTGTTTGTGGCTTCCAAGTTAAGTGGATTATCTAAAAGTTGGACAAGCCACAGGCAAGAAGGGAGAAGTTATTACTCTTAATCTCCCTCTGTTGGTGACATCATCGCCCTTCTACAGGCATAGTTATACCCACAATATTACAACCAGTGTTTCAGAGATCTTTCCGGAGCAACCAGTCAATCAACCTAAGGGCTCTATGGGAACTGATCTCAACCGGTACCCACCCAGTTATTTAAGCTCAAACATCTGTAGTAGCCATACAAAATATTATGTTTCTAGTTCTCACCATTTGGAGATCTTTTAAGATAAACAAATATTCAGAAATATTTCTGGATGCTGCCCTTTTCACAGAGGGGACTTTGTAGACAAAAAGGTGCCTGTGTCCATAGGAGTATTGCAGCCGCAGGAAATCAGTGGATTGGGGTGTGCATATATTATTCTGTACAGATGAAAATCTCAAGCAAAATGTAGCCATGGGAAAGTCATTAAACATCTGTCAATATTAAGTGGATTTTACAACTCTCCTTTTCTTCTGTAGCTGTTTCTTAGAATTCTCTCTGTTGATCTGTTTTCGATTACTTGAGATCTTTTTAAAATGAACTACAAAAACACACTTTTAAGAAAAATTGGCATCTATCACCAGGGACTCCATCCAAGTGTAAGAAAATAGAATAGTTGGACACTGAAAAACCGCCTAATTTTTATTGTACATGGACGTCCTCCTCACTGAAAGTCAGCTGGTTTAAATTCATTCTGTTATGATTTGTAATATCTAAATGGAATTTTCTTCAAAGCACTCTTGATTGATTGACCCTTCGCTGAACGTTTTGTTTTTATTTTGAAGCTGACAATAATGTTTGTTGGCATGTGTTCTGCTTCAACTGCGTTGGGACGCCACGAAAGCTATCTTTATGAGTCATCCAACCACAATACTAAATACATGTCAGCAAAGGAAATATTATCCGAAAGAGGAAAAATCCCTTTGATGTACTTCAGCATGCAGAGATTTCTGCAAGTTTTGGAAGCTCTGTACGCTTGTAGGGAATGGTGTATGCTTACGCTCCCCCCCCCCAACTTTTTTGGCCTACTCCAAGCCTCAGAGACCACCCATTGCTTGAAAACAGTTCAGCTCTTTCAGCAGCAAAGTGTGTCACTGGGTTTTAGCACATTCATTTGCTGAGCTGCTGTGTTTATGTTAGGTGAAGCCAAACAGAGAGATGAAAAGTTACAAGGGTGAAGTACAAAGCAGACTCTTTTTCCCCCCCTCCCCCCCCCAAGTCAGGAGATATGGGTGATTTATAGCACTGCCCTGATTTTGATTTTTATGTAATGGTGGAAAGAATTAATAAAATGTACAGCTTGGGTGGAAATAGATGGAGGGGTAGAGAAAGAGGGCAGGAAAGAGATGAAGGCAGGAGTTTTTGTCATATATTCATAGGATGTTGGGAAAAAGCATTCTGCTTAGCCAGCAGTGCCCTCCTGAGACAGGGTGGCAGTAAGCGAGGAAAATAACAAGATAAATGAAATTTTTGCAGCTGCTCGTAAAATATTGAGAATCTGCACTTTTTTATTGATCTTTATGATCCTATTGCCAAGAGCCACGTTGCGGTGACAAAATATGTTGACAAGTGCATATCTCACTGCCATGAAAAATGTGGCTAAGGATTCTCCTTGTGTCGGCAGTGTTGTACAAGAAACAAATTGCACCACTACAGCCAATTCTTTACAAAGAGGTGAAATTTAAGGCCTACCAACCCTGTACACTTTTATCTCAAACTTCAGGCTAATATTTGTAGCAATTCTTCACTCCAGAAACCAGCTGAGAGTCAACCAAATAAATAAATAAAAATCTATTTATGCCTACAATGAAATGATGTAAAAAAAAACAGGCACTTCTTACTGCCTTAGCTGTATCATTCTGGTGGGTAATGTTTCAGCCAGAATGGAATGTTCATCTTGTGCTTATTGAATTGCTGCCCATCATGTATAAAGGTATTCTCCTTTTCTGTAACAGACTTAAGCCACAATCCACTTCCCAATGGCAAAATTTCTGATTTCATTTCCTAAATGCCTCGTCTCCCACTGGTTTTATGTATGTGTGTCATTTTATTTCATTGTTGCTGAGTTCTACATTTCTGTCTAAGGAAATTTTGAATCTCAATTCCATTATGAAATGTTAGATAAATAGAACTATAAATGAATAGGTACATTGATCTACTAATATTAATGACTTGTACAAATCAATAGGTATATGCGGCAATACCTCTCTCAGTATTCCATATTTACTAGGGCAGGGGGAAGGAATAATAATACTGACGAAGGTTTATACCAACTTACATTTTTAAAAGGCAAATAAAATAGATCACAATAACAAAAATGGCATGATTCTGTCATTTATGGTTGAGATAATGAAGGATGCAAAGAAGAAACCCCAATTGAACTTGATGAAGTTTACTTCAAAGGAAACATGCATAGACAAGACTGTCATTATCTTGATTCCACATAAATCTATATATTTTATTTATAGTTTTTACAGTATGTCTATTGCGGTTGGCTATAACTTTGGGAGATGTGAGGTTGTTTTAGGATAAAATCAGCGTGAAGAAATGTTGCCAGGTTGTTTGTAACATTCACAGGAACTTAGCTTCCTATTGAATCCGACCAGTGGCCTTCTATGGCTTGGTAGTGTTTGTAGTGACTAAGAACAGCTCTCCCGTGATTCAGATGAGCTTTTCCCAGCCCCGCCTGAAAAGAAAGGGAACTAGACTGGGCACCTTCTCCTTGCAAAGTATGTGATCTGACTCTGAGCTACAAACCTTCCCCATTGTGGATAATAACAATACTAGATTAATCTTTTATCAGTTTCCTGCATGATATACAACTCTCCGATGTTTCTTGTCATGTTTGATTTTTTTTTAAAAAAATTAAATTGCAGGTCAAGAAAAAAATACATCATGAAGTGGTCTAATAATAATCAGGCAGAGCAAACTTAAGTGGGCTCAGAGGGAGCAGAGATGTGGATTGTGCTGGTCAGGGCAGAGTTACCCTGTGTTTCTACCTTATATACGGGAGGGTAGGGAGATTATTTCAAAAGAATTTTTAAAATGTATTTAAACAAGTTCTGACATGCCATTCCAGAACTGATAGACTTGTTACTGTATTAGAAATCTTTAAACATGCTGGAAATTTAGGTTACTTTTTGCTTTGTTTGGTTATTCATAAGAGATCTGATTAGAATTCATTTATAGTTTATAGTATTTAGGAATGGTCTTTCTTCCAAAACAACATTGACAACAAAAAGCAAACTGTATGAAGCAATTTTCAGTTTTAAAAAAGTGGACTACTGCTGAGGTTCAAAATGTCATTTGTTGTTGCTACCTTCCATGCCAGACTCAAGCTCTATGCTCTCCTATTCTCTCCTTATATTGTTCTTTTCAGTGAAGTTATAAAAATATCCTGTTGTGCATTCTCTGTTCTCCCTTTATGACAAGCTTGTATTAACTTAGTTAACCCTAAGAATGTCGTTGCAATGAAGAGAGCCTGGCTGAGTTAGAACTACTGGTTTTCAATGGAGAATAGCTTTTACCAGGTCATCCTGCCCTGTTGTCTTATGTTGTTGAGGTAGATGCTCCTTTGGAGTTATATCTCAGACATTCATTTATTCTTCTTTCCTTCTTCATTATGTCCAGGTCAAACATATTCTATCGAGCTTGCATGGATATTCCCAGGGGGACAGAGTTGTTGGTGTGGTATAATGACAGCTACACATCTTTCTTTGGAATTCCTTTACAGTGTATTGCACAAGATGAGAACTGTAAGTGGGTTTTTTTTTTCACCTACAAAGAAATGTTCCTAAATTTTTGTTTAACATTTCATATTAATTTAGTTTCTTGTATTTCTTAAAAATACAAATGAAAAGGAAATACAGATTAAAAGGAAAACATCTAATTTATGTTCCACGAATATGACATTTCTACTGTAGATACCAAGGAAAATGTTTTTTTCACAGATTATATCATGAGTTAGATGTTGCTTCGTTACTCGTAAGGGAATAGCACTGTTCTGAAAATATCAGAATGTCAAAACTGAAATCTGCAAATCTGAAAACTGAAAAGAATTCCATGAATTGAGATAATACATAAACACATATACAAAGATTTTTATGAAAAACATGATCCTTCTTTTCACTGGATTGGGATTCTGGAGCAATATTATGGCAATAAATCTGCCTGGAGTTGAGTCTTGAAGCCTTCAGTGCATACCACAGATGTTCTAATCCAGAGGAGGGAAATGTGAGGGCAAAGGTTGAACCACATCTCCCAGAATTCCACAGGAAGCATGGCAACAGCTATGCTAGCTAGAGGATTTTGGGAGCTGCCATCAAAAAAGTAATGTCTCCAGGCTTTATTCCAAATCTACTTTAAAACCTGACATTAATCAAGGTGGATGGCTAAGACTTTGAGTGGCACAGAAACTCTTAAAATAACAGCATTAAACTACATGATGCATGATTTTGTATCTAGAATTATTACTGATAATATCCCTGAACTCTATCATTTTATCATTTAATTTCTAGGTTTTAAAAATACCTATTTTTCATATGTTATCTGAATGGGAACCGTTTGTGTGACATAAAAGTATATAACAGAATAGGGTCTTGATCCATATACTGTATATAGATACATATCTGCAGCATCTTGGATTTTGCATTAAAGGCACCTGTGTAAGAACAGTCCCAGCTGTTGTATTGACTTCTGCAGATATATGACTTTTAGCTGCACTGGAGCATCTTAGTGGAAACGTACATACATCCATGCTCATGATGTGGGTGAAACATCTGACATCATGCCTATTACAATTGAACCTGTAAATAAATTTAAACACATGCAACTGAAACAACTCATATAGCTTCCTGGTTTATTCTGCTACCCCTGCCACTTTCTCAGTTCACAATACTTCAAGTATAGACCAGACCTGAGTTAACTGCTAGTCCATTTAATCTGCATCATCATGCATAGTCTGTAGCTTGAGTGTTGCATGTTCCCCAAGGCCACTAGTGTGGCCTCCCTATAGCCCTCTAAACGTTAATTGTAGCTTCATCCCCTCTACTCAGCTGCCACCAAATTGTACACCTTGTTTTCTGCTAGCAGCAATGCCTATTATAGGCATATAATAGGGGAGGCATATGAGAGATTCTCATATGGATTGCTCTTTACATGCTGGGAAACTGAGTAGGTTCTTTCCTTCCAACCTGTCTATAAAGAAGATATTAACCTATATGTTGCTTATGTCCCAGAAAACATTGTGATGATATTAAGAAAAACATTTTTCCTTCTTTTCTTAGTGAATGTTCCTTCGACTGTAATGGAAGCCATGTCAAGGCAAGACACGCTCCAACCGTTTAACAAAAGTAACAAACTGCCTTCTGCCAGTCCGCAGCGGTCCATAGTATTTCCACAGACTCCTTGTAACAGGAATTTCTCTCTCCTGGATAAGTCGGGCGCTATTGAATCAGGATTTAACCAAATCAATGTAAAAAACCAGCGAGTCCTTGCAAGTCCTACATCAACAAGCCAATTAAATTCTGAGTTCAGTGACTGGCACCTTTGGAAATGCGGGCAGTGCTTTAAGACTTTCACCCAACGGATTCTTTTACAGATGCATGTTTGCACACAGAACCCTGACAGGTAAAAGAAAGAGCACCCTTTATTCCCCTATCTGCTGATAGCTAGTACCATTGCTTTCTGCTTTTATCATCCTGCTGCCCTTTTCAGCACCAGAGCATTATTAGGAGGAACTTATACAATGCAATTCATCTGCTGCTTGCTATACAGACAGATGATCGCTATTGGTTGGGTTTATTATTTGTAAAAACATTGGGTTATCTACACAAATAGATAAGAGAAAATGGCTAAGAATATAATCTTGCCCTGGTATACGTGATAGAAAGAAGAACAAAATAGAAGGAGAATATATGGATATCACAGATGAGAAGAAAGAGGTCAAGATAATTAAAAGTCATTCTATCTTTGAAAGATAATACAACTTGCTGCTCAGCAGCTGTCATAGTCATTTCAGGGTTCACCTATAGTGTGCAATGTGTATGAACTTAATTAAGTACTAAGAGGTAATGAATTGGAATTTTTTGCTTAGCACTATTTTTCTTCAGAGCATGCAAAGCCATAAATCGTGCAAAGCTGTCAAAAGGAAATACCTACTCTACCAGTGATGTGGAGGAAAACAGATGCCACTTATTCAATAAACTAATATCCACACAGAAGAAAAATGTTGACTAGATACCTCAGAGTCAAAGTTGGTTTGAAAGTTTGTCAATACAGAATTTTATGGCCATGAACTAAGGACGGATTTAGCTGAACAAGTGAATTAAAATTTCAGGTACTCTGACCAGTGCCCTAGTAGAGATAATGGAACTATTATTTATGAATCAAGTCTGGTTTATTTGACAACTTTGATAGCTGGTAGGACAAAAGACAAAAATCAGATTAATAAAAGTATTGCCTTCTTTGAGGGGGGGTGTCTCCTTGAGCGGGAGGGAGATGCTTTCATAAAACAACTGATGCTCCTAAAATAATCATTTGAGGTACAGTACATGATGTTTTGTGAAACTGGATGTTAGTGGAATGGAATTCTGGAAAACATTAGGGCAAAATGTGGCAAACCAATTTCATCACTCCACTTCACACAAGGATAGCTTAAAGAAAAGTGATTTACTGAGTGGCTGTGATGAGTTGACTGTGATCTCTAAATGCAGGACTCTGGGGAAAGTTTAATTTTTTTCAGACCCTTTTCAAGGCAGATCATACTGTGTATGAGAAGAAATTAAGTCTGGAGCCTCTGTGTATTTCCAACAATATAACATCCAGAATAAAACATCTAGAAGCTTGGTGGAATCTGATGTACACAGGAAGTTAATTGGATTTTTGTCTTCCTGTTCACTTCAATGGAGAGGATAATTCTGTGTATTTGATACCGAGTTCTCCATTGAAGGAAATGAGATGCCTTTTCAGGATATAAGGAACTCCATGTATGCATCAGATCCCACCACGCTCTACTCATCCTACTTTATTAAAAGATGCAAAGTCCTGAAATGAACCCATGTTTAAAATGTCAGAGATGAAAGATACTGAGAGATTAAGAAATACCATGTGCATTTCCTACAGCTTTACATTTGGTAATAACAAGTGATTAATATTATAGCCAATTCCCTTGCTATCTGCTACTTCTGTGCCATAATATACATATTGCTTCCTTCATTTTTATGAGCCAAGCCAGTAGTGGAATTACCACCAGTAAAATGCAGGCTCAAAGAGTCCTCCAGATAGTGGAGTAGATCCAGATTTAGTCGTTTTTGGAGTACACCCATCAATATCAGTGGAATTTACATGAGTTTAGACTAACTGGATTCATTATATTCAATGGGATATTCAGTGGGATCTTAATATGTGCCCACCAATGCTGTGAGCTATATTCAGGCAATAATGAATGAAAATATGAGGATAATAGATTTGACTCTGTGTTCTGACTGAAATTGAATTTTAAAAACCTTGCTTCTAGCCGTGCCAGCTAGCTGATTTTTTTTTTTTTTAGAAACCCTCACTATTCCTCACCTCCTCTTTGCCATAATCCAGCACTCTTTTAGGGGGGGAAATCAATTCGTAATTTAAAATTAAGAACAAACACAAAAACGTGGCAAATTTTATTTAAAATAAGTGCAAACTTTCTTGAGAAAGCCTAAATTCTAGTAATGCCATCACAGAAATTTGTTTTAAGCCAGGGCTTTTTAAATGAACATCTCACACACTTCTTAAATTTCACTGTGCCTCCTCTGGGGGCACACCTTCCAGTTTGGGAAGCAATGGACTTGGATGGAACCAGAAGTGGAATACATGACTCAATTACCCAGCCTCTTCTGTGAAGAAGCTTGTTTGTTTGTTTGTGCTACAGAAACTCCTAAACATGTATAGTTCACGCATACATGCAATCTAGCTGAATTACTTATACTATTTTTCTATCCTCTTTCTCCATTCTGTGCCATTTTCCTTCCCTTCCCTTCCTTTCCTTCTTTTCATCTCCCCCATAACTTTTTTGTGTGGTATTGTAGATGTTCTAGATATCTCAGAGAAAACTAAAAAGAAAGTGCAAATTCTTTCCCCCTAATAAAATACAATCCTCCTTTCCAATAAAATGCACACCTTTCCCAGTTTAACAGTTGACCCCTTGCTTAGGAGAGAAATCACAGCATCATAATATAATGAAGGGACTTATAAGGCCATCAAGTCAGGTTGCTCAATACAGGAATCCAAATCACAGCAGATCTGACAGATGGTTGTCTAATTTCCTCTTGAATGTCTCCAGTACTGGAGTGCTCACCACCTCCCAAGGTAATTGGTTCCATTGTCATACTGCTGTAACAGTTTGGAAGTTTTTCCAGATATTCATCTGAAATCTGGTTTCCCGTAGCTTGAGCCCGTTATTACATGTCCTGAATTCTGGGATGATCGAAAACAGATCCTGTCCCTCCTCTGTATGACAGTCTTTCAAGTATTTGAAAACTGCTACTGCATCTTCCTTCAGTCTTCTCAGGGCTAAACATGCCCAGTTCTTCCAGTCTTTCCTCAGAGGGTTTGGTTTAAAGTCCCCTGATCATCCTTTTTAACCCTCCTCTGAACTTGTTCCAGCTTGTCGGCATCCTTCTTAAAGTGTGATGTGCAGAATTTGACAAAACGTGACTACTGAAGATGAGGCCTAACCAGTACCAAACAGAGGGGAACTAATACTTCACAGAATTTCAGGTAAAAACAAAAGGAGAAATAAAAAATAAAGAAGACAAAAACATTGTGGCGCCTTAAAGACTTACTGTATATTAATGTGAGCTTTCATGGACAAGTCCACTTCCTCAGCTGACTTGTCCATGGAAGTTCACATTAAAATATAGCAGTTAGTCTTTAAGATACCACATTTTTGTCTTTATTTTTTCCTTTTGTTTCTGTCTGATATGCTAGCACAGACTAACACAACTAACTATCCACAGAATTTGGAGATTATACTTCTGTTAGTGCAGGCTAAAATAGCATTTGTCTTTTTTGCAGCCACATCAAACTATTGGCTCATATTCGGCTTGTAGTCTAACAGTTCCAAGGTTCTTCTTGCTCGTAGTATTAATGAGCCTAGTATTCCCCCATCTTGTAATTATACATCTGTTCCCCCCCACCTCCAGTGTAGAATGTTAAATTTTATTTTGTTGTTTTCAGCCCAGTGCTGCAAGCTATCAAAATCTTTTTGAATTTTGTTTCTGTCCTCCTGAGTATTAGCTATCTCACCCAATTTTGTGTCATCCACAAATTTGATAAACATTCTGTGCACCCCCTCATCCAAATCATTAATAAAAATGTTGAAGAGCACCAGGTCCAGGACTGAGCCTTTTGGTACCCCACTTGTTACTTCCTCCCAGTTTGAGAAGGAGCAATTGATAAGCACTCTCTGAGTACAATTCTGTAACCAACTGTGTATCCACTTGACAGTTCTTCTTTCTAGTCCACACCTAGTTAGCTTGATAATCAGAATATCATGGGACACTTTATCAAAAGCTTTGCTGAAATCAAGATACATTACATCTACAGCATTCCCACCATCTACCAGGTAGGTTACCCAATCAAAAAAATGAGATAAGTTTAGTCTGGCAAGATTTCTTCTTGAACATCTGTGTTGTCTTCTAGTTATTACTGCATTATTTTCAAGGTGCTTGGAGAGTGACTGCTTTATCAACTGCTCAAGAATTTTCCCTGGGATTCATGTCAGGTGTACCAGTCTGCAGTTCCCTGGTTCCCCTTTTTTGCCCTTTTTTGAAGATTGGAACGTTAGCTCTCCTTCAATCATCTGGTAGTTCACCCATCCTTCATGATTTCAAGAAAGTAATAGACAGTGGTTCTGCTCTTCAGCCAGTTCCTTCAATGTCCTTGGATGTAGTTCATCCGGCCTTTGGGATCTGAACTCATTTAAAGTAGTAAGGTATTCTTTGACTATTTGTTTATCAGTCTCAAGCTGCAATCCTATTCCCTCCCTTTGTACTTCACATTTGCCTGAGGGAGTATAGACTCTTTTGGGAGAAGACCGAACTGAAGAAGGAATTGAGCACTTGTGCCTTTTCTTTGTCATCTGTTATCATCTTCCCATCCCGATTGAGTAGCTGAGCCAGTGTTTCTTTTCTCTGTTGTTTCCTACCCATGTACTTGAAGAGTGCTTTTTTTGTTGCTTTTAGCATCTCTCTCTAACCTCAGCTCATTCTCAGCTTTTGCCTTCCTAATGCCATCCCTGCAATTCTTTGCTATTTGTCTGTACGCTTCCTTTGTGTCCTGGTCTTCCTTCCACTTCCTATATATGTCCTCAGGTCTTCTCTCACCTTTTTGTGAAGTCACATTGGCCTTTTCTGCTGTCTTCCACCTTTTATTCTTGTTGGAATTGTTTGTGTTTTTATATTTAGAATTTCGTTTTTAACAAACTTACTCATCTTGGACACCTTTTCCTGTTGAGATCTCCATTGCTTAGCTTAGTAGCAGAGCACATATTTTGCATGGGAAATCCCCCAAATTCAGTCATGGTCATATCATAGATTAAAGGAAATACATGTCTGATAAATCAGATATACAAACAAAACTATATGCATTTCCAAACGATCAGTTACAAAAATTATTTAATTAAATTTAAAACCATAGTAATTTTCTGAAAGTGGATCGAGGCAAACCTGTTCTAGAATAAACAGAGAATATTTTGCTTTTAAATTATCTCTGCTTCTAATGATGTATTAACTGTATCATTAGTTGAACCCTGACATCTCCACACTGATCTGAGAAAGAATCGTGTCTGAAAGCATAGAGAGCCGCTTTCAATCTGTATGGGATACTCTGCTAGATGGGTCAAGATCTGACTTAGAATAAGGCAATTTTATATGTTTTCTGGAACAGGAGTCTTAGCTGGATACAAGTACTGTATTTCTTCTCTTCCTAAATGCCACATTACCACTGACTATGTAGAATCATCTCAGTGCTAGTCTGCTGGGAGGAAGGGCATCTAGGATGCAGCTGGATGGGAGCTAAGACCACTCTCCCGTTGCATAGAAAGAAGAACATTAAAGATGCTTTTTACCTACCCTGTGTAATAGACAGCAAGATTTTACCCAACTTCCCTCTCTTTTGGGGATATTTTACTGCAAGTATAAGTACTCTGTTTTGTAATGTAAAATACCTCTGTGTGGGCATGTTTCAGTCTGATGAGTTGAAAGCCCACGAATAACACATCTCTCTTGGCCTCCTAGGAAGAGCCTTTTTGGGGTTTTGTATGGAGTCTCTTACAGTGAAGGACATGTTGAGTGCTTTCAAATAGCCATGGAATTGCAGCCAGATTTCCTTGCAACCAGTCTTCTCTTGTCCTAGGTGGAGGCTCAGCACTAGCACAGATCCTTAAGAAATCTGCAGCAATAATGACTGTCTTGACTCACTAATGCCATGACCCAGCCCTATTGATGGGAGTCTTTCGCTATTCCTCTGTGGTAGCAACAGTGGGTTTGCATGTGCAACAATACCTAATTACTAATGCAGAAACTGGATGTTTTTGTACTTTGTGATTCCCTCAGTTATACAGCTTTATACACACTAAAGGTAATTACTGAATGTAGAGTACAGAATAACTGTAACTTTTGTCTCCATGCAGACATATAGGACCTATAGGAACATTATAATGCAGATAGCTTGTTGCGTGCACAGCTTATCCAGTTCAAGGTTAAATGTGGGACGGCAACGAATTAGGAATATTCTGTAGATATAAGTGTTCATTTAAGGAGAAGGCATAAATTCACAGATGTCTTTAATTGTTCCTGCTGCTTTCCATAATCAAAAGAGGATAGATACAACTTAGAAATTGACTATATTGGTGCAGTACATTAGCACACTGTTTGGAGTGCTGCAGGGAGGGGTTAGTGTGGTGATGATGATCACACATCTTGCTAGAGCACACCAGCCCACCCTCAGAGTTTTCCAACTTGCACCTTTCTGGCCCCTGTCAAGGGGCTTTTGCTGTTCTCATGTGGGTAGGATCACTCTGGTTTGGATCAGTTCCAGTCTATGTGATAGCTGGAACAATCCAAAACAATCCTTCCTCTTTCAGTATGCCAGTATCACGAATCCACTTCTGCATATTGCCAAATTAATCATTCCCCTGCTTAGGAGAGGGCAATGGATGTGAATATCTATGACTATTTCTTGACTCTCACTGATGTACTACGTCAGTTACAATTTTATCATTATTATTATTATTAAAATCTTTTCTTTGCCTTGCCTTAAAATGCCAGTTGAGAAACCACCTGCAGTCAAATCGACAGTGATGGCTTTGTCTGAAGGCGGTTTATTGACTGGCCCTTTAAGACAGAGGTCCCGAACCCCCGGTCTGCAGCCCGGTGCCGGTCCATGCCCTTGACCGGACCGGGCCGCGGAGACAGATCTCCTGCCCCCCTGCACTCACTCCCCCCCACATGCCCACCCGCACAGCCCCTTTGCACAAGTGCGCGCAAGCGCCCCCACCCCTTTGCGCATGCATGAGTGCCCGCGTGAGCGCGCACCGTCCCTTCATGCATGCGTGCGAGCGGGGGGGTGCCCCCCCAACCGGTCTGCGGTGTCAAAAAGGTTGGGGACCACTGTTTTAAGAGAAGTAAAAGAAAAGATTTTTTTGATTTTTTAAAATAACTGATACAATATACCAGCAACAGTCTGTATATATTCAAAAACAATTTTTTCCCCACTTCCTCTGTCCTCTTTGGAGCAAGGGAAGTGATTAATTTGCCAATATCCTGAAGTGGCTCACTTATTAAGCCACTCCAAAATATTTATTTGTTTATTTCTTTAATGTATTTCTTTGGCAGGGGCCATTTCTGTGTAAACAGTCAGGCTTGATGAAGATCATTCTAATCAAGCCTAACCATTCCCACATGGCCCTCACTCCCTGCTGCTAGCGTAGCCATATTCACAGAAGAAATATGCTATATGAGAAGAGAACAAAACAAAAAATGGTTATTCCATAATGAAGATTTTTTTAAAGGATTTTCTGTTCTCATTCTAGCTAATACACATTTTTGTTTATAGTTCCTGTTAATATATAATTAAAGTATTTTCTCCTTTGTTTTTTAAGAAATGATCTAAGATTATTTGCTCTGAGATTATTTTCAAGACCATGGAGAGAGCCTGGAAAAGTTACTTTTTTGGAGTACAACTCCAGATGCCCCACGCCACCATGAATTCTGGCTAGCTGTGTGAGTTCTGACAATTGTACTCCAAAAATGTAAGTTATTCAAATTCTGGTTTTAACATGATTCTAGAATGCAATTGGCTATGCAGAAGGAATACAAGCCCTTTGTGAGGTCTATATCACTTTGTTGAATAGTATAATAGCAGAATACAATAGCGAAAAAGGTGAGACAATGGTTATATTGTGTATTTCTTCATTTGATATCTGTGGGTGGAGTACAGTACATCTGGGAGTGGATAAGCATTTTTTAAAAGTAAAAAATATTTAATATTTTTAGTAAAACTATGGAAATAGAATATAACATGTACAGAAGGCAGTTTCGTACATTTTTGCAGGATGTTTGATCACTTGGGGCAGGAATGAACTGCATCCAGGTTTGTATGTATATTTTCTGTGAATCTGACATTAATTAGGGTTTTAAAACCACTTTGACCATTTTGATTACGTTTCCTCTTACCCTAGTGTGCTCTTTTTTTATTTTGTTAAATAATTTTGTGCATTTCCTGGAGGCAATCAGAGGGATAACATTTATTACCCCCTCCAGAGTTAATTGGCCAAGAATTGTTCCAAGGATTTTTTTTTAATTGATTGATTGATTTTTGCCCAGCCTTTGGCAAAAGTGACCAGCTGTTCCTTGAACCAGGAGTCAGAAATTCCTTTTCTCTTCTGTTTCTTTCTGCTGCAGAAATTCCCAACAATCCCATATGGGGGGCTCCAGAAAGGGGTAAGCGGAAGCCTTCAATCACAGTGAATCATTTTTTTAAAAAAATTCATAATTTATTTTTGAACTCAAAATCAATTCTTATAATGAGAACTTAATTTACATTTTTTTTCTGTCTTTCTTTGTTTCTAAATTAATCTTTAATTTTCTAACTTTACTTACACAATATGCAATGATATTTAAAGCACAGTGTATGTGTTTTGGATCACCATGGTACTACCATTGACAGTTTCATATACAGTTTTACACTTGTAGTGTATTTCAGCTTTGTAGATAGAAACATAGATATTATTATTATTATGATTATTAGTTTTATTTATATGCCGCATTTCTCCCAACAAGGGACCCAAAGCGGCTATAATGTTTGCAGGATGATACATGTGCAAGCATAGCCTAAGAAACCTGTGCTAACCTGTGTTTTGTCTTTCTTTTTTCTATGAATGGTTTTCTCTTTGTGTTAAACAGCTCAAGTTATTTTTAATATTGACGTCCTCGGATTTCTCATGAAGTTAGAGGCTTTTCATAAGCATAGCAACCTACTTCAGTTTCAGGTTTTCTTGAAACACTTCCCTTCTTACTCTCATTTATAAAAATATATGGTTCAGGATACTTGAATCAAACATTTAAAGTAAAATATAAAAAATACTCAGGGAAATGCTGTTTTCAAGATGTGTTTCCCTATTTATACAATGACATGTTATTATTTTAAAGGATTACAACATAAATTGTAAACTCAATTCGATAAATTATTGTTGCATGTTTCAGAAATTTGGGCATTTACAGACTAGCATTAGGAGAAGGGACATACTTGTGCTATTTTGTCCATTCTGTGACAAGATCTTTTAAATGTCCTTGAAATTAATTTGGTTTAAGTTGTTGATTAATTTGCTTGCTTCTCGTTTTTAGTTTAGTTTTGCTTTGTTTTTTGGCAGTCTTCCTGTACCTTAGTATATACTATATCTCAGTAGAGCACAGGTGTAATTAAAGTAGTTGTACTAGAACTGTGGAAAACAATTCAGATACAGACTTGGCCAGGAAGCTCCATCAACTGTCCATCTGACCTCTTTCACAGGGTTGGTGGAAGCACTGACCGTAAGGCAGATGATCATTCACAATTCCTTGCACTCATGTGGGATAAAAGTCAAATAGATACCAAATAAATCTTTGTATTGTATTCACTTAAGCTTGTGTTTCTATTTTGAAGCTACTAATACAAACCACTAATCTTAAGAGGCTGCTGTGAGATGACATAAGTACATACAACATCCTTGTTATCTCCTATATTTAGATAGAGTGCAGGGTACACTGATTCTGTGGGGCTTGATGGAGCACTTGATGGTAAGAACAAGTGTAGCTGTGAACCAAAAGTCCCTACTTCAGATTTTATTTTGGTCTCAAACTCTATTCAGGAATTATTTTATTCAGTGTTGTCAACAAAGTTAGAAACACGTCTGTCCAGCCTCTGTTTATAAACCTCCCCTAAAGGAGAGTCCACCTACTCCCATGATACTCCATTCTACAGTTGGAGAGTTTTTACCATCAGAAAGAACTTCCTTATGTTGAGTCAGAATTTCCTTTTTTAAAAAAAAAAAATTGAATCCACTAGTTCAGGTCCTACACTTTGGAGCAGCAGAAAATAAGCTTGTTCTATCTTTCAACCATTGATTTCTAGATTCTTTGCCATCCTGGTTACCCTCCTCTGGACATATCCTAGCTTGTCAATATTTTTCTTAAACTGTGATGCCCAGAACTGGACATGCCTGTATATCTAAGTGTATAATTTTATTGTGACATGGAAATCTAGAATCAGCTTATTCTTTAAAAGGGGGAGCTTACTGGCTGTTGTAATTATTATTTGCCTAAATTGATAGATTGAAGAATGCCCACCAGACATTATTCATGGACAGTAGCAAGCGTATGCCTTCACCACTCCTGTAACAGGATTCCACCTAACAAACTGCAAAAGATATGAGTATTTTTTCCAGTTATAAAATGTCACTGTTTTAATTATAGGAAAATGTGATTTTGCAGCAACAGAAGCATTGCTTCAGTTACCAGAACAGAAACAGTACTGCTACTTATGTAACAAACTGAGTAAGATCTCCTGTACATTTCTATGGAAAAATGAGAGGGTTGTAGTTGCTGTATTCATGGCCATTTTCCCTCTGCTATATTTGGCCGCACTTGTTTCCATCTCATAACTATTTAAAAATAAATAATGATTTTGTTTTGCAGAATAAAAATTAATCATGTTGATTTGTGTTCTTCTGTTTTGTTTCTCTCTCTCTCTTTTTTTTTTGAAAAGGAGATTAATTGGTTTTATTTAGTGACTTATTTGTTTATTGTAGTAGCAGTTAAAAACAGATAACCAGGGGCTAATAAATGCTAATGATCTCACCACTCACTCTTAGAAAATCAATTGGTCATGATTTAATAGTAAGAATATGTTGGAAGAAACTCTCTGTAGTCATCTTTGTTCTGTCATTGCCAGAATTTTCATCTCAGCTTGATAAATTGTTTCTGTGCTAGTGGACAGTTGCTTTGAACAAAGAATAAGGCTGAAAAGTATATTTCTCTTGTCTTCCAGTAATGGTGATAGTTGTTGAGTCATTGTTACTACGGTTCTTTGAAGTATAGTTTTCTGTATGTGGTTGCAATATATTTGAAACAAATGGTGCCAAACTTTGCATGGTTGAAGCTCTGCATGAACTGAGCTTTCCCCAGTCTCTCTTGTTTTAGGAAACAAGTGTTAAATGTGCAGCAAAGGATTCCCATTGTGTATTTATGGAATATTCTGCTCTCAGAATATATCAGAATGGCACATCTTGCGTAATCAGTAGTCCACTTAGGTCATTTTAGGCCACAGGATCAATAGTTCTATGCAGGCTTTCCTTTAGAGGGCTATATATTTTATTTGGAACTGGTAACACCACTCCTTAAATGTCTCACTTACCTTGATAGCCCTGTTAGGGTCACTATGAGTCAGTTCTGACTTGACAGCATATTTATTTATTTATCTATTTATTTATTTATTTATTTATTTATAACGGTTCAGTCTCACTGGCAATTAGAATCAATTCCTGTTCCAACTTCTTCAATATCAGGTTCAAGTCATGTGGTATATAAATTGGTAGCTGTGTTCATTTTGACTGAAATTAAATTGATTTATTTCTGGTAATTAAAACTGGTTTTGGTGGCTATACTGGTGAAATTGACTCATTTCCTTTCTGTTTTAGGAGCACACTTTTCGTAAACTGTTTGACTTATTTTAAAAAAAGTTTTAAAAAATTGTGATACAGCAATAAATTGATGGATGTATTCATTTGACAAAAACATTTGCGATGACAGCACATTAAGTGATGCATCACTAAACATTTATATGAATTTTTTTGAAAAAGAGGAAAATCATGGTGCCAATGCTGCTGACATTCAGCAGGGGCACAGAGTAAATCAACAGCACCATCCACAGCCACCAAATTGAACTGAATTCAATCAATTTATAAACAAGATATTTTTAAAAGCTCCTGCCAGCCAGTTGAAAAAAAAACACCTCACTTTGCAACCCGAATAGATCAATTTCACCTGTGAATCATGTAAATGAGATTTTATAAATTGAGTTAAATAACACTTAAATGAGTTTATCTGCAGCTCTTATTGCCAGTGGAACCGCACCCTAAGTAAAATGCACAACTACCCATTCCCCAGCCGTGTAAGAAAGAAAGAAAGAAAGAACAAACGAAAGAAAGAAAGAAAGAAAGAAGCAGAAGTACCATTTTGCCATCATTGATTAAAGAAAAAAAAATACCTTGAATATGTAGAGTTATGCATTTTAAACTTATATAAACCATACAACCATCATGTCTGTAGAAATAAAATACTTTGTTTCTGTTGCCCTGATTTAAACAAATTCAGGAAATCAACATTTATTTATGTGATGATGTGACATCCAGGAAAGCCTGTCTGAACAGCCATGTTTTCAAAGATCTCTTGAAAATTCCCTGTGAAGGTGATATCATTTAAAAATAGAGTAATGAAAAGAATATCTTTGTGTCCCCTACTAGGTCCCTCTAAGTATAAACTGTTTTTTAAAAAGAAAAGAAAGAAAGGAACTGCAGTAAACAGAATAAACTCTTGTGGGCCCTGGCAAGCCCAAGCTGTTTGTGCTGCTGGATCCCCTGCCATTTTCTAGGTGGCCATTCAAGATCTTCTGGGCTATGCGGCCCTTGGCCGTCAGGCCTGAGGACTAGCATTAATTCCACCAATGTGCGAAAAACAGATCTTAGGCTTTCCAGGTGCACGTAGGAGCCATTTTAGATGGAGAGGACGGAGGAGATGGGGAACATAGTACTCTTATTTGCTACTAATTATTCTAAAATAGTACTTTGTTGTGCAAAAAAAACCCATCTGCTATTTTTTAAAAAAGCTTAAAAACACACTTGTATGTTTTATATGGATCTCAACATCCTGTTTCTCCAGCATGCGGACAATGCTCTCAGGATTTCTATGTGGTGTGTGGGTGTGCGTGCGTGCGTGCGTGCGTGTGTATTACACAGGCATCCATAGAGATCTAATGTGTACATATTCCCAGAAAAGTAGTGTACTGGGGGTGGGGGATTTAGGAGAAGCAGAGAAGAAGCCAACATTATAGAAAAGCAAGGATCTATTATTCATTCATTTAAAACTATATAAGATAGCCCTTCAAATATTCGTGTAAGCTAGCCATCGAAACAAGAACAATCCTATCCAATAATTTCAGTAAAATCATAACATCACAATAATAAACTCAGCACAATAAAAATGGATAGTGGCCAGAATCCCATTAGGTGGCGTAAGTATAGTGGCATACATTTCAGTGTTGAATTAGCACTACTTTACAAGCGACTGCTTATATCCCTCATTGTATGCTAGTTGCATGAATTGGTGCACAGTCAGGAGTACTGGTATCAACTGGTTAACTGGCAGCAAGTCACCGCTGCAGGTTATGTCAGTGCACTTACGCCAATGTAACTAACCAAAGAGAGTCTGGCCAGAGGCTTACTCCTTTACTTGATCATCCTGGATAACTACACTTTACATTTCTTCTCAACGGTTAGGAAGGAAATTGCATCTCTTTTGGTAAACCCTTCTAGGTTTTTGAGGCAACTGCCCTAAAGGGTCTTATTCTGCCCATAGTGATTCTCCCACTTGCTTCTTCTTACTTACCAACAAAAGTAATCAACAGGACCCCATCAGAAGGTACTAACGGTAGGTTCAGCAGTAAGGTGGAGGTAGTGCTTCTTTTTCTCTAGTTTTTATAGCAGATTGCCAAAGAAGCCAGTGCTAGATAGCAGGTGGAAGCATAAAGCTTTAAATCCCTGTCATTATCATAATCTTTTACTATAATTCCAATTCTGCATTAAGATCAATGGTGGTTGAACAATAAACTCAAAGTTCATTATTAATGCTTGGAGCTAAACTGAAGCCATGAAAAGTCTCCGTTCCACTGGCATCTTACAGCTTTAGAACTTTTTCTTTGAAACTTGTTTGAAACATTCATCAGATATTTTATAATGTGAGTAATTAAAATAATATTGTATTGAACCATCGACCAGTGCTAGGCCATTAATCAAGCGGAGAAAAAAATTCTATGATCAGTGCTGGAAAGTAATAGTATTGGTGATCAGTGATGCAGGTAGTCACAATTAAGGAGTTCAGTTGATGAATGAGGGAGTAGACTTTATTTTACACTTAATTGAATTGCTCTATATGCTTGGTCACCATTGTGTTCCTCCCTATAATTTTCGATTCTAGCTCTGTGGAGGTACACATTTGTTAAGGAGAAACAGAAATTAAAACTGCAATGCCCATTGGTTCTAAAAATGCAGACAGTAAGAACTGTGCTTTGAGCTCTTCCCCAGTATTAAAATCATTACTATGCCTAAAGACACAGTCTTAATTTTCTTAAGAACTGACTGAAAATGGAAAGACATTTCACTGTATTGGAAATGGTCAGATAGCTTAAAATGTAAAATGTTCCACCGATCGATATTTCTATGGGCAAAAATGAAGCACCTACCATTTTGAAAGCACAGCATTGTCAAAATTGTCTGTAGCTACTCAGCTGCAGACACATTTCAGCTCTGGCTAGTTAGTTACTAAGTACAAAAGGAACAAAAAGAGATGCTAGTATGAAATATAATTCCAAGATGTGTAGCAGTTGGGGTGTACGTCTCTTTTGACTGTAACCTTAAAGTGCTTCTTCTCGTTCATACCCTAAAACCAGCAAAAATACTGACAATATGAGTTGAGTCAAATTAAACAACTTTTTGATGCTGGGATGTGAAGAGAGCATTCTAGTTCTGCCCCCGCCCCATCACAGTGTCCATGGAGGGTGACATGCATCAGCCTTCTTTATTATAGATTGTGTATCCACAGATAGCAGAGGCTCTTCTGTTCTAAAATTTACCCATCCCCCCATGTGTGCAAGGCGACTGGAGATAGTGGCGGAGTACAAAAAAAAAAAGCATGCTCTCTCTCTCCTCATATGTCTATGCCCTGTATATCAGAATGCCTGAAGAGGTCTTTTTGAATTTAGACTGTGGGAAACTTCTGTTTAAAGTTTATAGCTGCATTCTGTTCCAGTGACGTGCAAACACTCCTGGCAGGATTTGGCAGCTGCCAGCACGCGGGATAGCCCCTTATTCTGCCCTTTCACTTAGAGGTAGAGCATAAGATCAAAGGGTTATTTTAGCCAATCCTAGTTAGGATTAGGTAACTACCCTGTTTCCCCGAAAATAAGACAGGGTCTTATATTAATTTTTGCTCCAAAAAACGCATTAGGGCTTATTTTCAGGGGATGTTTTATTTTTTTCATGTACAACAATCTACATTTATTCAAATACAGTCCTGTCATCTTCTGGTTGCTGCACAATGCTGCACAATGGTGGAGGGCGGGGTTTCACTTAACTAGGGCTTATTTTTGAGGTAGGGCTTATTTTCGGGGAAACCGGGTAGTATCCTATCTGTTTCTCTCGTAACATACTATGTAGTCATGCTAAGTCAATAAAAGAGCCCTCAGGGTGTTGCCAGTTGGCTCTGCTGGCTCGGACTTTCGCTGTCGACTCCTTTGTTCTCTCTCTAAGGCAATTAGCCTTCCTTTGTTCCGTGATCACCCACATTAGACAATTTATGGGCCTTTAGTAGAATCATAGGTTTGGATCTAATAGGTTGTCATGCTATTGATGGAAGCAGTTCCGTGACAGACGCCAATTACGCCTTCCTTTTGCTGTCCACCCATGCACCCTCAAATTTGGTTTTGGAGGGCTGAGAAACTTTCTGGTGCCATGCCAGGCAGAGAATTCTGAGAGGTAATCCAAAAAAGTGACTCTGAAATATGTACAAGACTCTTTATTATTATAATAATTATGGTGCAAGACAGTGCATAATAAAGAGAAGAGCACAAAATGGGAGTGCATTAAGCACTATCTATGCCAAAAAGAAATTAAACAAAACCCAGTTCGGTTTATCATGTGTTAACTGCATGCCACAAGCCATTCTAGGTGTGCTCTAGAATTGGCAAGCAATGGTAAGAGTCTGAATTTGAAAGGCAGTCATCATCTTCATGATAAAAGGGTATGATATTTAGACATTCAGAAAGCTCAGCAGAAAAGGATTTCAGTGGCCAAAAGTCTGTTGTTTAGCATGGTAAATTACACTAGAGTACGTCCACTGAATCAATGGGGATTTAGTGAGTCAACTCCTCCATAACTTCCATTGATTCAAATGGGCTTACTCTAACTGCAGCTTACCTTAGCATAGTAAATTGCAGTCTGAGTAGGGCCATTTGAATCAATATAATTTACAGAGGTGTTGACTCACCAAATCCAGATTGATTCAATAGGCCTACTCTAGTGAGATTTACTGTGCTAAGCAACAAGATTTTGGCCAATGAAAGCTTGTAGCCATGTTGTAGCCACAAATCTCTGCTTAATAAGGAATGAGCTGCTGTAGGTATTCAGAAGAAAAAACAAAGGGGACTGTCATACTGGGTTCTCTTCAGCATGTGCAATGCTTGTACTTCATAGCCTCAGAAGGCTCTCAGATACTGAAGTCCATGATGCTTGTTTTGATGAAGACCCTTAATTGGTCCTATCACCAGCAAGACAAGATTTACAGAGGTATGAAGAGAGTTACAACTAACTGTTTAATCTTAATAAACACCTAGTATAGGAGGGAGTGGAGGAGTGTGTTTCATAAAGGCCCTTTTTGAAATTGAAGGTTAGACTTTACGGTATATAGCCGTAATTTTATACATTTATTTTCATTACTTTTAAAAAAGGAAGAAGACAATATAGAGGATCATGAAGTCTTAAGAAACCCCTATATTATATTCCCTTTCAGAAATGAGCATTCAAGAGCTTGACTGCACTGCCCATATGCTTCAGAAAAGAAAAGAAAAGTAGTGATCACTTCGGGTATTTCTATTTTCTGCAGGCCCTATCAGTGTGGACACTGCTCCCAATCCTTCTCCCAACCTTCAGAGCTACGGAACCACGTAGTCACCCATTCCAGTGACAGACCTTTCAAGTGTGGCTATTGCGGTCGTGCCTTTGCTGGTGCTACGACACTCAACAATCATATCCGGACACATACAGGGGAGAAGCCCTTTAAGTAAGTAATCAAAGGCTCAGATGAGCAGGAAGGGAAGTAGACAAACAGGATAAGTCAGTGAACACCAGCTATTGGGTGGCAATAGATCCTTTCCGGAATCCAGGTTCTGAATACCAAACTGACCCACAATGTGTCATGGAGCAAGAGCTTTTCCATTACAATGGTGTTTGTATGTGAGCATGGTTCATGGACTGCAGCAACCAATCATTAAATGCATGATTAAAATCAAGTGCAGACCAGGACTGTGCCAATACATACGGGCAAATATACATTTGTTAGAGATGCATTAAACACCTATAATTTAATCAAAAAGAGACAACTTCTTTTGAGTGAGAAAGCAGATTCAATAATAACTATTTCTCTTTCTGAAAACAACTATACCTGTATCTGAAAATATCAAATAAAGAGTTGCTTTATCTCAAATGAAGGACCAAAACAAGGAGAAGCCAGGGTGTAGTGTTTGCATGTGCTGCTTACAAAAAAACCCACAAATATTTGAGATTGAGAAGCCCCTGCATGTGAATAAGGCTGTATAGGTTTATGTTATTTGAAGCAATGTTTATAGTGCATGCATATTTTAGAGTTCAATAAATGTCAAGAGTTCTCTGGTTCAGCTCATTTCCTCTGAGTCTTAGTATGTGTGAGGCAAGGGATGACTGAATATTGGATAGGTGGCAGCACGGTTATGCAGCGTAGTCAAGACCGACAGGAAGAGGCCATCACACACTCGCAGCCCAGTCATCAGTATTTGATCCAAAAAACCATTCCCATCTTCCATTGCCTGATTGCAGTTGGCAGTGTAAAATTCTGAATTGCACTCTCTGTTATGTCCAGGTCATGCCTGCTGAAATCCTATTATAGTAAATTGCAAGTAGAATAAGCCCATTTGGATTAGTGGAATTTATGGAGGAGTTGATTCCTCCAATCTCCATTGAGTCAATGAATCTACTCTAATGTGACTTGCTATGCTAAGCAACAGGATATCAGAATGTTTGTAAAGTACTAGTAACATGTCCCACCTTGAGCCTACTAAGAGATACATTATGTAAGACTGTAATAGCCATCAAGATTATAAGAGTAGTGAACACTTGGCAGCTGTCAGACCATTTCCAATGTATAGAAAAGATCATACTCAAGTATAGTGTCATACAAAGCCTCATCTAGAAATGCAACTGTCAGTGAGACTAACTTTCAAATATGCACACATATAGTAGTATTACAACATGTGCACAGCTCTTAGAATAGAAGACTCATTAAACAAACAGGATTTGGGGGCTGTTAATATAACAGATACATGTAAAATCTGAAGCTTCCACGCATCTCGTTTGTATTTGCCTAATATTCTTTTAGCAACAATGTTGAAGTGAACAAAGATGATTGTTTTAGAAGAGGTAGCCATATTAGTCTGTGTTAGCATATCAGGCAAAAACAAAATAAAAATAGAAAATAAAGAAGACAAAAACATTATGGCACCTTAAAGACTAACTGCTATATTTTAACATGATAATCGTAATGTGGATTTGTCGGGAAAAAACCCTCACATTAAAATATAGCAGTGAGTCTTTAAGGTGCCACAAGACGTTTGTCTTATTTATTTATTTATTTTTGTTTTGTTTTTGCTTGAAAAGCTGATTTTAGCAATGGTTTACACAAATTTCCTTGTTCCTCTGCCATGCTAGAAATACAGGTGTTAAAGAAGGTGTTAAAATTCTATGTTAAGTAACATTCCTCTGCTTCATAATTATCATTCAACATAATTTTATTCAGCGTCCACTTAATGACTAAAATCCTGTTGCTTAGCATAAGAAAATTTGTAACTTACATTCATAGCTGACAAAATGAGAAGTTCCTGTTGCAATTTTCAATTAATGCATGCCCTTGAGAATTACAGTGGGGACTTTTTATTTGCAGACTACGCACAGATTATGAGTTATGAATATTCTTATGCTAGACAGCAGGATTTCAGCTAATCTAGTCTCTCTGAAAGAGATATTCCATAAACATTGTGAACCAGGATTTAGACAAGAGATAAGTTGCAGGGCTGCTTAACTTCTATACAAGATATTTCTGAGCATCTTGGATTGAAGCACAGAGGAAGTAAGGGATGGGAAGAAGGAAAAGTTCAAGTTCCCCAAAATCCAGCAGCGTCAGAATTCAGTAAGGACTACCGAAGATTGCTTTTATATAATATTGCTGTGACAACAAATGGTACCCATTGAGCCATTGTGTAGGATTAATAGAACCAACAGAGAGTCAAGTCAAAACCAGTGCCAGCAATCAGATTGATTTTATGTAGTTGCTGTGTAAATAGATTTTAGTAATTAATTGTAGAGGCTTCCGGGTCAAAATGGAAAATAGATTTCTTTTAATGTTAAGGTGTTACTTATGTGTAACCTTGTTGACTCCACTTACTTTCCCTTCTTAACATCCTGTTTTTGTCATGTTTTCAATAAAGCTGTAATTTGCCCCATTTAGAGCTAGCACAACATTGTTCTGTTTTGTTTGATGCTTCTTTTTCTTTTCTTTATTCCAAACATCATTTTTTTAGCTATATAAACTGGTAGCCAACCTATATTATTCAATGCACGGGAATCACATTAATTTAAGTGTGATCTATGCACATTAATTTGACACAGGCTTATTTCATATAGAACTAACCAATGTCTATACTGTAGTTAATATTAGGGCATTCATGCAATGAAAACCAACTGTGAAGTGTTTGAACATAGATTATAGTTAAGATGCAGTGTGGGATAGTTTTTTTGTGTGACACCAAAATCCTTATTCAAGAGGAGAATATTTTATTTGCTTCATGACAAATGGAGATTTTTTATTTTTTATTTTTAAGGAATAAACCATGCATACTCTGGGGTATAAAATACATGGCATCATACTTCTGTAAACACAAGAGCCCAAATGTGACTTTAGTCTCCGCTGTGCTGCGGGTATATACAGCAGCATTTGCATTTCTCTATCGAGTAAAGAAAAACTGATGTTATTTTTTAAAAGAGTTGCACAAAAGTGTAATTTGGGTTATATATTCCTGTCTCCCTTACACATGGGTTAGATCCATTGTTTTCAACAGGGCAATCTCCAGGTTGTGTAGAACTTGAAATCAGCAGAGCAGTCATAGAGTGTTGTTGCTAATTTCTGTCCATGTTATCTCTCTACCTCATTCCAGTAGGTACTAACTACTACAGTGCTTAAATGGATGTCAGATTAACAGTGAGGAAAGGTACTGTATGGCCATGCCATTAAGTGTGCTTCATACGCTATGAGAGCTTTATGGAAATGATGTGAAATATTTTTAGTATAACAGTTGCTGCACACATCAACCATAACTTTTATTTATTTATTTAGACAAGCTGTAACTCATTACCATGTCACATAGACACCATGTGGCCCTGATGTCTTTTGTGTAAGATACAAAGTCACAATACTGTCCTGTCCATTAAGGTATTAGTGGTAGGTGTTTCTTGGTTTTAAAAAATATGTCAATAAATATAATGCATTTGAGCATATGTATAGATAGGTATCGTTACATAAAGATTACTTTCAAGTCCAAGTGAAACTCCTTATATTATGTAAGCTGATCCTGTAACTGAATTGATCTCAAGACCTTCATCGTTAAAAAAAAAATCATAATTTACAAGTTTGTCAAGCAATGAAAGGTAGTATATTTTGACACACTAATCCAGTAACTAATCAGTTTTCTAATAAACAATCAGCAATACACTAATGTGTCATCAGCATTTCAGGAACTCTGGAGAGAGGAAGATCTGCACATAGACGTTAATGAATACACCAAAAATCATTAGGTGGTCAATACTTCTGAGTTATTTTCATTGAGCTGATAGGTCTGATACATTAGAGCTGACATTTTACATTTGTCAAGATCACAGTGCAGTTTTTAACAGTCGAGCAAGCTGCTAAAATATTCCGAGAGAGACCATCAAAGAAACACAACTTAAAAAGGTTGACACCCTTGGCTGGAACGAGAGATGAGATGAATTAGTACATAACATTCATGTCACATATTCTTCAACCATAATTTCCCTAAAAACTGGTTATGGGGTACTTTATAACATTCTCTAATTATGTAAGTGTATAAATGTCTCTCTGATGTGTCTGTAAATATCTGTTTTCTGTTTTATATAATGTTTACAAAAGAATAAATGCAGATAAAAAAAGGGCAAGAGCCACTTCATTTTTTGTAGGGAGTTCCCCCCCCCCCCATAATGCTCTTCTTGGATCTTATAGGCATTATATGACACAAGTTCAGTCCATATGATTTCTGTGAGCATACTGAGCAGAGATTTTCTCTCATTTGTTGCTGTCTGTCTATTTTATAGGCACATCAGGCATTCAAAGAAGTTACCTTATGTTAGCATTCTTATCTGGAATGGACATAGCTCTCTCTCGCTCTCAACTACACACTCCCTGTGTTAGTCCCTATGCCTTAACACATTCATTATCTTGCCATGCTGTCATCAGTGGAATCAAGATAGGATAAAGGTGTGAAAGTTTGTGTTTTCCCATTGAACATCTCAGTACTCTAGGAAATCCTGAGTAATTAAAAAACAAAACAGCTTAAACAGTCACCAGGACTAGCAACAACCCCCTTACTACAACCCCAGCTGCATGGTAATCTAAGAGTGATAACAGGATTTTCTGCTTGCTGCAAAAACACAGTGATTATTGCTTCATGGCTTCACATTGGCTCCAATAGGTAGGCCTCCTGGTTTTTAAATTAGCGGGAGGTGAAATTCTATTTGTCATCAATTTCTCCGAGGGATTACTGAGCAGAAAACTGCAGACAAGCTGCTTCTTTGATGGCTCATTCCTAAAAATCTCTTTTTGTTCTCTATCTATTTGAACTGACAGTGATCAGAGCTGTAGCAGGACAGCCCTCTCTGGAGAAATCACCTTCCCCCTGTCTATTGACAGATTCCTCTGTTCTGAATCAGAAGGGCCTTGTCCCATCATAGGCATCAAGGCCTTGGAAGTAGCCACCAATTAAACCTCTTGAGCCAGGAAAATCTGAAGCCACTTTTGAGTGTCTGTTCTGATTAGGCAGGATAAGACGAAGCCCGTTGGCTTCCCTCCCCCGAAGCTGCTCCCCGCTCTCAATTTTCTCTCTTGCCTTCTCCAGGTGCGAGAGGTGCGAGAGGAGCTTCACCCAAGCCACCCAACTGAGTCGACACCAGAGGATGCCCAATGAGTGCAAGCCAATAACAGAAAGCACAGAATCAATTGAAGTGGATTAACTGATTGACTGGTTGGAATTAAACTGCAAGGAAAGTCATGATTAAATGTCACGGACACTTAAGCAAAACCAAAGATTTCCTCTGAGCAACTTTCAATCAGTCCCAGAAAACCAAGAGCAGTAATAAAATAAGTAAGATGTTAAGAGGTATTGATCCTGGCGTGGAAGGGAAACCAGAGAAGAGATTATTTATTTATGACTAGGAATGAGACTGATTTCAATGGAAAAGAAACCCCGGGCCTGCTAGCATTTCTAGCCCCCTCAACATGTATTGCTTTATTTCTAAAAGCTTTTATAATTGTTATTTAAATTTACCAAAGCCACCAAGATCAAGGGATCTTCTGCCCATATATACGACTGCGAATGCACATGGACTTATTTATTGTTGCACCTTTTTCTTCAGCATGACTCAGTCAACCCACGTATACATTTTCCTGGCTGGTTCTCTTGGGTTGCGTCGCTCCTGACTTGACTGTAATAATAATAATACTAATGATAATAATAATAAATGTCTCCACATTATGAGAGAGAAGATGAACCAGGATCGCTTTTGTCCTCCTCCAACTGACAGACATTTTATTTCTGTGGTTCCAGAACACATATTTTGTGCACTTTTTTGTATAAATGTTTTCATTAGCCAGTTCTGCATTGGCCCAGAAGACTTAAGAGATGCTAAATAAACGTTGTCATTCCATATCTATCTATCTATATCTACACACACACACAAACACACACATATATATGAGTGACAATTAGTAGATGTACATGCTGTAAAAATACAAGTAAAATGTTTGAAATATGTAGAATTTGCAGATACAGTCCTCTTTAATGAATGACATATTATTCATAGTTGATAAATAACAATTTCAGTGAAACAGTGACACTTTTACACAAAGGCTTTGAAAACTTGCTAAAATGGTACAGCAAGAGGAGGTCTTCACATGGATGGTACAGTTAGTAATCTTTTGGAAAGCAAAACTGACAGAAATTGCCCAGGTTTAAAATGTTCACTCAAGCACTCAAGGATGCACACAACCCAGAGGCAACATAACACAGTATAGCTATCATTCAGGAGTAACTGTATTCCTGTTTCATATTATGCAAAGAAAGACAGTCTTGATAGTAGTTGCAGAATTGTAGAATTCCTCAGGTGCATTCCTGATGTTGATAAAAATGAACCTATTAATTTCACTTCAATCATGAAAAACTGCCTCCGGTCTAGTCAACTTGGATGTGCAAACCATGTTCTCAAAAGCACTCTTTCAATTTCCTGTGATATGGAAGAAACTTCTGGGCACTGCAAATGACAAAGTCCTACTTTGTTATAGACTGACTAGGAGATTCCAAGAGTTGAAGTCCAAGAAAGTAACTTTCCAAATGCTGATCGTGCACAGACTCACTGCTTTACACAATGCCTGTTTTGAGTGATACTGAAGCATAGAAGACAATGTGACACAATACCACATTCTTTGTCCTAACCAGAGTTTCAAAAGCTTGCAGTAGGATTTGAAATTAAACTTGAGCTAAGCTAATATAATAATTAGCTCCAGAGCTAATGAAGTGGTTGGGCCAAAGCCGAAAGGACGCTCAGCTGTGGACACGCCTGGAAGTGAAAGGAAAATCCGATGCTGCAAAGAAAAATACTGCATAGGAACCTGGAATGTAAGATCTATGAACCTTGGTAAGCTGGATGTGGTCAAACAGGAGATGGCAAGAATAAACATTGACATCCTGGGTGTCAGTGAACTAAAATGGACGGGAATGGGTGAATTCAATTCAGACGATTACCATATCTACGAGTACAATCGTACTATTGTGGGCAAGAATCCCGTAGAAGAAATGGAGCAGCCCTCATAGTCAACAAAAGAGTGGGAAAAGCTGTATTGGGATACAATCTCAAAAATGATAGAATGATTTCAATACGAATCCAAGGCAGACCTTTCAACATCACAGTCATCCAAGTTTATGCACCAACCACCGATGCTGAAGAGGCTGAAATTGACCAATTCTATGAAGACTTACAACACCTTCTAGAACTGACATCAAAGAAAGATGTTCTTCTCATTATGGGGGATTGGAATGCTAAAGTAGGGAGTCAAGAGATAAAAGGAACAACAGGTAAGTTTGGCCTTGGAGTTCAAAATGAAGCAGGGCAAAGGCTAATAGAGTTTTGTCAAGAGAACAAGCTGGTCATCACAAACACTCTTTTCCAACAACACAAGAGGCGCCTGTACACATGGACATCACCAGATGGGCAATACCGAAATCAGATTGATTATATTCTCTGCAGCCAAAGATGGAGAAGCTCCATACAGTCAGCAAAAACAAGACCTGGAGCTGATTGTGGCTCTGATCATCAGCTTCTTAAATTCAAGCTTAAACTGAAGAAAGTAGGAAAACCCACTGGGCTAGTCAGGTATAATCTAAACCAAATCCCTTATGAATACACAGTGGAAGTGAAGAACAGATTTAAGGAACTAGATTTGGTGGACAGAGTGCCTGAAGAACTATGGATGGAGGCTCGTAACATTGTACAGGAGGCAGCAACAAAAACCATCCCAAAGAAAAGGAAATGCAAGAAAGCAAAGTGGCTGTCCAACAAGGCCTTACAAATAGCAAAGAAGAGAAGGGAAACAAAATGCAAGGGTGATAGGGAAAGTTACAGAAAATTGAATGCAGACTTCCAAAGAATAGCAAGGAGAGACAAGAGGGCCTTCTTAAATGAACAGTGCAAAGATATAGAGAAAAATAATAGAAAGGGAAAAACCAGAGATCTGTTCAAGAAAATTGGAGATATTAAAGGAACCTTTTGTACAAAGATGGACATGATAAAGGACAAAAATGGTAGGGACCTTACAGAAGCAGAAGACATCAAGAAGAGGTGGCAAGAATACACAAAGGAATTATACCAGAAAGATCTGGATGTCCCGGACAACCCAGAGAGTGTGGTTGCTGACCTTGAGCCAGACATCCTGGAGAGCGAAGTCAAGTGGGCCTTAGAAAGCATGGCTAACAACAAGGCCAGTGGAGGTGATGGCATTCCAGTGGAACTATTTAAAATCTTAAAAGATGATGCTGTTAAGGTGCTACACTCAATATGCCAGCAAGTTTGGAAAACTCAGCAGTGGCCAGAGGATTGGAAAAGATCAGTCTACATCCCCATCCCAAAGAAGGGCAGTGCCAAAGAATGCTCCAACTACCGTACAATTGCACTCATTTCACACACTAGCAAGGTTATGCTCAAAATCCTACAAGGTAGGCTTCAGCAGTATGTGGACCGAGAACTCCCAGAAGTACAAGCTGGATTTCGAAGGGGCAGAGGAACTAGAGACCAAATTGCTAACATGCGCTGGATTATGGAGAAAGCCAAAGAGTTCCAGAAAAACATCTACTTCTGCTTCATTGACTATGCAAAAGCCTTTGACTGTGTGGACAACAGCAAACTATGGCAAGTTCTTAAAGAAATGGAAGTGCCTGACCACCTTATCCATCTCCTGAGAAATCTATATGTGGGACAGGAAGCAACAGTTAGAACTGGATATGGAACAACTGATTGGTTCAAAACTGGTAAAGGAGTACGACAAGGCAGTATATTGTCTCCCTGCTTATTTAATTTATATGCAGAATACATCATGCGAAAGGCAGGGCTGGATGAATCTCAAGCCGGAATTAAGATTGCCGGAAGAAATATCAACAACCTTAGATATGCAGATGATACCACTCTGATGGCAGAAAGTGAGGAGGAATTAAAGAACCTCTTAATGAGGGTGAAAGAGGAGAGCGCAAAAAATGGTCTGAAGCTCAACATCAAAAAAACTAAGATCATGGCCACTGGTCCCATCACCTCCTGGCAAATAGAAGGGGAAGATATGGAGGCAGTGACAGATTTTACCTTCTTGGGCTCCATGATCACTGCAGATGGTGACAGCAGCCACGAAATTAAAAGACCCCTGCTTCTTGGGAGGAAAGCGATGACAAACCTAGACAACATCTTAAAAAGCAGAGATATCACCTTGTCGACAAAGGTCCACAACTCCGGGAGGCAGTGGAAGACAGGAGGGCCTGGCGTGCTCTGGTCCATAGGGTCATGAAGAGTCGGAACGACTAAACAACAACAACAACAAAAGCTAATATTTCTCCCTTGCCTTTTGGTTTCTTGGTTTATGGAACTAGCCAGAGTCTGGAAAGTTACTTCTTAAAAGTTGTGTATCGTGTTGATGTTATGTCCCGTCAAGTTGGAAGCAATTTATAGCAACCTTGATAGGGCTTTCAAGGTAAGTGAGATATTTAAAGAGTGGTTTTACTTGTCATGTACCTTGATACAAAACTGCAAAGTTGTAACTCATTGCTGTTACTGTTACAAAATAGTTACATGTTCCTTTTTGTTACTTTTTTTGGGGGAAATCATGTTTTAAAAAAAGGAAGAAAAGGGCCAATACCTTGAAAAGGCGTATTTGTCCCCACAAATATTTGCCACCAGTCATTACACTGCTTTACAAAAGGAACATCTTTATGTCCTCAGTATGCTAAAAATTAACTTGTAGTTAATGGTTACTTGTTAAATGTTGCTCCAAACTCTGGGACTGGCAAAACTTTAATGCTTGATCTGAAATGCTGGAGTCTTCATAAAAAAATTAATTTATGAAGATAACCTGGTATCTTTATAGACTTCTTTTTAAAAGAAAAATAAAATGGCACAGTCTGACCCATAAACTAGTGAAACTGAACATTAAACTTTAAGTGGATATAATCTCAGCGAAGTAAAATTTGTTTGAAACAAGTCACTTGGAGTTAAGTGGCTTGTAGATTACAACTTCCTTTACCTTGAGCTCAAGCTGTTCACATCAGCTGAAAAGTATGCACTTTGATGAGGAAGCAACTTGATGCATTGTTCTAAAGCATTTGTATTTTGTACAAACCAATTAAATAAGAAGTCTTGGGACTGTGTTGGTTTAAATGCATTTTGCTGGAATAACTAGTGTGTGCATTGGGCAGGATGTGCCATTTTTGCCTTTGAAAACCTACCTCATTGACCTCACTATCGGAAATGAAATTTATTGTAGAATTCATAAAACCACTTAAACTGATGTATTTTCCCTGTTAAATGTGTAATTAGGTATCTATGGAATGAAGTAGCTGAATTCAATTCAATGGCTGAACTCCTGTTGCTTAGTGTAGTAGGTCCACATTGAGTAGGTCCAAGTGGGGTTTGGTGGGTCAACTCTTCTGTAAGTTCAGTTGATTCAAATGGGCCTGCTCTAGTTGCAACTTGCTACACTAAAGCTGTAGGCCTATTTCAATCAATGGACTTATGGCAGAGCCGACTCACTAAATCCCCACTGACTCAATGAACCTACTCTAGTGTGACTTATTATACTAAGCAATGATATTTCAGGCAACATCACTTTTCTATAGAAAAGGCATTTAAAGTAACGTGGAAAACGTAACTGTTTAAAAAATCCAATAAAAATAGTTTTAAAAAACACATCCAAACACAGTCACTAAAACCATTAGGCCTAAATCCAGTCTGCTACTAGGAAAGTGAAATTCTCACTGGCAGATGTGCACTAGATTACACCCTTGTTGAACCAAGCTAGCATTGGATGGTGCCCATGGATTGAACATGTGCGAGCATTAGTATAATGGGTCTTGCACCAGCACTGCAACATTGTTGGAAGCAGGGCTAAGATGACAACAGTGTTTAAAATAAGTAAATAATTAATAGCAATAACAATCAATCATAGTTAGAACTGTGAAAGCTGTTCTGTAGTGACCAGAGATGGGCAAAAACCACCAGTTTGGCGATTCGTGCCAGTTCATTTGTCGGCCGAATAAGGGTCCGACACTTCAAAGCCCCACCTCCTCCAGTGGGCATCCACTTGGAGGCAGTGGCCTGGCTTCCCTGCCCCTGCCCCTGCCCCGCCTCCTCTGGGTGTTGCCTCTGAGTGGGTGCCTGCCAGAGGAGGTGGGGCTTTGAAGTACCAAACAGCAGTTCAACTGATAAACGAACCACCAAACCAATGGTTCATGCCCACCTCTAATAGTGACACTTTGCAAAATGGAGCACACTGTGCTGACTCACATTGCTTTATATGTTAATGCAATCATGGCCCTTGTGAGCTCAAATAACAATGAAGAGACCCATTCCTAGCCCTACATACTGTAGCTTTAGAACAATGTCCACCAACCCAGCATCCTTCAGGTTTGTTAAACTACAACTCCCATCATCCCTGGCCAGCACAGCCATGGGTTTCTGGTCCAACACTATTGCGGGGTGGTGGTGGAGGAGACTGATGGTGTTGCTACTAACAGCCCATGGGGAACTGCCCATGCATGGGCTTGCCAATGCATAGCTATTTTTTTCCCCGTCATAGGCACTGGAATGTTGAGTCTTGTCTCAAAACAAGGAGCAATGCTGGGGTCCCCCCTGGGGTCCCCCCTGGTGTATAATCCAGTGCCCCACCAAATTCTTCCTTCCTTTGTATTGCTCCTCTGTGAATAACATCTGCCTATGTGTGGACTACTCAGCTAGTATGTATTGAGCAGGCTGTAAACCTGAAGGAATATGTAAGCCCTCTATAAGTATACCAATTAAGTGGTTTTTACACCAACAAAGATTCCTATATAATCTAGTTACTTCTGAAATAGAGCTTTGAAAGCTTTAGCTTTACTCTGTACCTACGAAATCAGTTTGGATTATTTAATAAAAGTGTCTGTCTCTAAAATATTTTAATAAATCTGGTTTGTGTTTCAATCATGCAATATATCCCATATCTACCTAAGTCATGCATGGCTGGCTCCACACTTTACTGTCCTATTTTCTTCTGGGCACAAACTAAATGGGCTATTATTACCCATTAATGTTAAACTCCAAAGGAATAGTTGCATTTGTCACATAAAAAGAACAGAGCTTCTTGTGGCACTTTAAAAACATAACTCATACACTGGGGTGGAACCTGTTGTGAATCAGAGCCTATTTGATTAGATGCAGGTTATGATCAACCTAACATTTATGTCAGAATCAACCATTACTTTTTGAGATGCTCTATGATAATTCTAATTAATGCTAAGTGTACATAAAGTAGAGTTTAAATTAAAGAAAGGGGATGTTCTTGGGCTGATGGAAGACTTTCACTGTGGATCAGGGATTTGCATTCCAATATGAACATGGGATTCAATCCAAATTTGCTCATGCTTTGAGCAGAATCCAATAAAATCAATGGGAGTGAAGTCTAGATTCAATCCACTGTGACTAAAAGGACAAGGTGGTGGCACGTATGCTTGAACAGTGCACATCTATACATGCTTGCTCGAAATTAATCCCCAATGAATTAAATGGAGTTTACCCCCATGAGTGCATGGAGGATTATAACATAAGTGGGCAAATATACAGTCTAGAAAGATAGTCATCTTGCACAAAAAGAAATATACAGGGCAGAATCCTATTGCCTGTTTACACTTGTGTAAAGAAAGTTGCATTAGTCTTGGCAGTAAATTACCATTCACTGATGAGACGCTGATTGCATTCCTGACCACGTACCCAGTCATCTGATTGGGCACATGCCCAGGAATGCAACCAGCACCTGGTTAAGGAAATGCAATTTGCCAATAAGGGTTTCTTTGCAAATCATCTTAAAACTGCAGAGTTGGAAGGAACCCTATGGATCTTTGAGTCCAGTCCTTGTGAAGGAGATACTGTGGGGAACTGAACTCCCAACCTCTACCTAAAATGCTGAGCTATCCAGCTTGATGTCCCTTACACAAGAATAAATCAGCAATAGGATTTGGACCAAAGATTTTTAATTATTTTCTTCCTATAGATCTCATTTTGCTAGATCAGACTCAACCTTTTCATCCTTAACACTTATTTGGAAGTACAGGTTTAAACTAGTTTTTACCAGTATAGCACACCTTTTCAGGCACTAGACATCAGGATGAATCTAAAAGAAGGGAAATTAGTCAACCTACCATTTATGGAAGTTAAATGTAGGCAGCATAAAATTAACCAAGATTTCTTATTAACATTTCCACCTGCATTGTTTTATCTTGGACAAATCCACGTCCACAGATACTAGTTTAAACAATTCTGTTAAAAAATAAATGGCAAGTTGCAGAGGCTGAGACAAAAAAACAAAGGCCAGGCTCTTATGCATAGTAAAAATGTGCTCATGCAGGCCTCCTGTTGTGTGGCTAGTCACACAACCGGTTGCATAACAAATATCTCAAGCAGGGCAAGATGGACCATGGGAAGGGGAGCTTGCTGGAAGTGTGGAAATACTTGTGTGATAGCCCTTTTGTGATTATGTAATGCAACAGAATACTGGCCAAAGAATCCAAAATACGTTTTATTTATAAAAGAGGTATTAATGCCATTAACTCCAGACACAATATCAACTTGGAATCCTAGTACTGGCATGAGTACTGATATGCTTCAGTAAACCAATTAAAGCAGCTAGAATGGACTCCAAATCAACTTACTCTGAGACAGTCTGCAGCAGAAATGACCAGCCTGTGGCCCTTCAGGCATAGCCAGTGGTGAGGAAATGAGAGGGTTGGATAGCGGTCTAGTGACCTTTACTCCAAAGGAATATTTTTTTAGTTTCCTTTTCTTCCATCTTGAATTTTATATTTTGTTGATTTAAGTATGTGATTGGTTTTTTTATTTATGATATATCCATTTTATATTGTTGCATTTTATGATGTTTTTATAACTGATTGTAAGCCGCCCCGAGTAGACTTTGTCTAGAGGGGCGGGGTAAAAGTCAAATAATAAATAAATAAAATAAAATAAATATGTCATTAGCACCTCTGCCTTATGGAAAGGTGCAAAATCAAAAGCATAAGCGACCCCTTATGGTCCCGTAACCATTTCCTTATTTTGATAATACGGATACTACGTTATAGACACCCATACTTTTGCCCTGTGCCAAACCTGTATCTGTGTGTATTGTTGAGTTAAAGCATCTCAGAGCCCTTTAAAATCAACTCACATGGTAGAAAAAATTATTTAAAAGGTATTCTGGAGAAGTATTACTCAAATAGTTTGGCCAGCAACACTGGTTTACTTCAGGTATTGTACTATGATGTCCAGCCTGTAGATCAGCTTTCCTCTTATTGACTCCAAGCAGCAAATGATCCAAGGAAAATGGAAGGATTTAGAAATATAATATGTACCAGTAAAAGAAGCAATCAATACCGCATGTTTCCAAGCTAATTTTAAATATTTATTTATTATGTCATGGAATGGAAAGAGAGAATGGCAATATCTCAGTTTTGATAACAACTCTTCCTGCTGTACATTAAAAGAAACTGCTGGTCACTTATGGCCATGTGCCTTTCATATCTTATCACAGTACTTGACAGTACATAGTACAGTTACAAAGGAAATCAGTTTCTAATTTTTTTTATCCTCTGCTGTAGCAAAAATTCTAATAAATCATGTAGAAAATGCTCATTATAAAGATACATGATGATGTATGAACCCTCAAAATTATAAACATCTGCATTTTTTTTTACAGGATATCAAATTGCATCCCACTAAAACATCTTCTGCAGCATTACAACGTGTGTATACTAAGAGATATTCAGAATCAAAGTTTTTGGTGGTGGTCTTAAGGGTCTCACCCATGCTGCTGATTCTTTGTTCTGTGTATGCTTCCAGTGCAATTTGGAATCTTGATTTTCCTATGATCTGGAATGCACAAAACATTTCTGTGAATAGAAAAGGCTTCTGGCTGCAGACTTCTGGAAGGTGAAATGGACAGCAAGGAGTCACGGGCAAAATCTCAACGCCTGAATAGAAATCTAATAACAAATTAGGAAATGGTACTATATGATCGTGTGATGGAGCCTGTGTGATGAACCAGTGTGGCGTCACCATTAGAGTTGAATTATGAGACCTGAGTTCAGATTTTCACTCGTGTATGAAATGGACTAGCTGACTTTGGGCCAGTTGTTAAATTTTTCTCTCACACACAGCACAGTCATTGTCTCAGGGTTGTGAGGAGAAAGTGAAAAAGCACCATTTATGCTTTCTTGAGTTAATCAGAGGAAAGGCGAAATAGAAATGTAGGAAACACATGTTTAAAATAAAAGTGGCTGTGTATCCCCACCACCATACAATTCATTGATTCCACATTAGTGGTTCAGGAATAAACCACTAATATCACCCACCAGCATGGGCAATAGCATGCATTTCCCAGGAGTCCCACATGATGGTCATAACGCACAGCCTAGTTTTCATATGTTCTTAGATGAATTAATGGTCTTCCTCCTTAAAAGCATTGGTCTCCTTGAGGTGATCTGTGGTGTCCTTTTCCCGACATGCAAGCTACTGCTTTGTGTTAATGATATTGATTGCACAATCCTATACATCACAAGTGGAAAACCTTTGGTCCTCCAATCGTTTTGGACTACAACTCCTAGAAGCCAGTATGACAATGGCCAATAGCAGTTCTGGGAGGTGTTCAAAACTTTTGGAGGGCCAGAAATCCCCCATTCTTGTATGTGTTTTGTTCAGCAGTAAATGTCATTACATTTAATGTGATTAAATCTGGAACAAGGAGAATGCTCCATCACTTGTTCAAAGGATTGCAGCCTTAGGTGTGATCCTGTTAAACCCTGCATAATGTTGTGAGGGGGTCTAACACCATGAAATAAAGAATTTCTGGTTCTGAGTCATTTGGAATGTGCCTTGATGTATTGAGGGAATATACACTTGGGTTCAAGAATTCTGACTGATGATAATGCATTGTCACCAACTGTAGTGAATTCTTTCAGCGATCAAAATGGAAATCACAAGTCGCCTATTTGAGAATCATCACTACTTCTGAGGTATCGTTAAGTAAAGCAAATGAGATACTAAAAATCAAACCAAATTATTTTATTATGTTTAGGACACACATGAACACAAAGTAATAGAAATTTGTGAGTAAGTTGATTCAGGAATATTTACCAAAACTATACCAATGGCATTACTACCTGAATCACTTTCTCGGTACAATTTTCTCTATATAACAAGGGTGTGAAATGCCACAAAATAAATACTTAACTAAGTAATGAGAAGGAGGAAACCAGAGACGTTTCAAATTTTAAAAAAACCAAACACCTCGTGAGAACAAAATCAGAAAAGGAATGTCCACATCACAAGCAAAATTAAAAGTGTGTTACATCAATTGTGGGAGCAAGGAAAAGAAGGACAGGGGAAGCCAAGTGTGGTTATCCTGAAAACTAAGATGACATCAAAGACATTAGAAATGAAACAGTTGTCCAGATGTGTGCAATAATATTTTCAATAAATCCCCAAACAAGTTGCAACTAGAGACAAAAATGTCAGGCTTAGCCAGTTTGCACATTTTCAGCTGCGAATAATGAATAGCATGCTGTCTCGTCAATTCTGACTTATAGCGACCCTTTTCAGGCTTATCTAGGTAGAGAGTACTCAGAAGTGGTTTATCATTCCCTTCTTCTGGGGGCATCCTGGGACTGGGCGGCTTGCCCAAGGCCACACAGGCTGTCTCTTTTGGGAAGCACAGTGGGGGATTGAACTCCCAACCTCCGGCTCTGCAGCTAGAGGTTGCAGAGTGTCTAACTCATTGAGCTATCCTGCTAGCTTTCAGCTACTAGAAATAAAAATATAACCACACCCAGTCTTTGAAGATTCAAATATTTTTAATGCTCTAGACCAGTGGAGCACACTTTTTCCCTTGTGTCTTTTGGATCCACTGCTATTTTATGCTCCCATGTTTCCTCACTTCCCATTGCCTCCGCCCTTTTTGCCACTGTGCCCACTGAAAATCAACATAATAAGTAGGATGCTTTGTTGAGATCAGGAGTGCAATTGGGGTGGAGCCAGAGAGGGCGGAAGCATTCATGCTTTATTCTGTAAACCACCCGGAGTAGTGTGTGTTCACTAATGGGGCACTATACAAATCAAATCAAATCAGTCAATCAATCGATCAATGAGTCCTCAATCTCTCAGGATCCTTAGATTTCAGCCATTTGTTCTGATCCAGCTAGAGGCAAATATAAATGCAGAATCAGGCTTCTGGATACATACCGATTTTTGCTTGGCAAACTCTGTGTATACACAATAAAACGCCACTTAATAGTGTTGGAATGTGCACTGGAGCAGCAGGCACATTAGAAGTGATTTAACAAGTTCTCTGTTCAAAGGACGTGTCCAGACTGAGTTCTGCCTCCTGGTTCCTTTCTATAGAGCTTTTGATTGGACACCTCAGACACAATCTGCCAAACAAACTGAACCAACTTGTTCTATGTGTAGGCAGCTCCATATAATACTCTTATATTACACATGGCAACTGAATGTCAAAGCCACCGGTGAATGTCATTGCCCCTTCACGACATTGCACATGCAGCTCCACCTTAGAATGGACATGCCGTACCAATGCCTGAACTCTATCAAGCAACGTATAGTCAGTGAACTTCTTTTCATGCACTGATAGGAGTCATTGTTCCTTTGGGAATAACAGGATGCAACATAAAGAGTGAAAGGAATAATCGAAAGAGAGTTTCTTCAAATAATACTAATTGTTACTTACTATCTTCCACTGAAGAATGCTGAGAGGGGAAAAAAACCACAGTTCATCTGAAATGTGGTGTTGCCTTTAGAGATACCACGGATCATCAGGCTGCAACAACACAGGCAAATAATAGAGGATTTGCTGCGTCAGTAGAATGGATGACTTTGAACTTTTTAAAACTGATCACAGGATGCAAAGGCGAATGCAAATCAGCCCAGCCCCTTTTTGTTTCTTGATATTTTCCCCCCTGCCAGTGGAGGCTTCTAATTTTCAGAAGTGGGAATGATTCAGATTGTGTTCCCCCTGTGTGATCAGTGGTTTCATTCTCCAAAAGGATGGGGTGTGTGACTTGGGTGGTATTATGGTGAGATACTAAGCTGGGCGTGACATTTTGGACAGCAGGAACACCCACCCCCACAATCTTTCTCCCTAGTCACCCTGAAGTATTAATTTTTTAAAAAGCAATCTGCTGAGTTTAGCAATAGTTGAGCCTACCACTACACTGATATATTAGTTTAGCACTAGATCACCTGTGCACAGAAAAAAAAAGAGAGATAAAAATTGATATGAAACAGAAACAAACTCAGATGAACTACAGCAGACTACTATGCACCCGTGGTATGTGTGTCTGTGTTTGTATGCCCATAGTTCCCAAGTTGCTTGCATTCCTAAAAAAACAAATAATAACTAAAGAATCCTTTATATAAAGTAAAATCCAAAGAAACAAAAGAAAAGAAAACAAGACAAAACATGTGGCACCTTAAAGACTGTTATATTTTAATGTGAGCTTTCGTGGACACATCCACTTCGTCAGACATATGGAAACAGAATGCAATGTTGAATGAAATATTAGTTTCATATTAAATATTGATTGGTTCTTGGATGCATATTACATTTACATGCAGTAATTTATGGCTTCTGTTGTTTTAGGGCTCTGTTGCAAAAATTCCTCAGGAGACAGAAAACAGACATCAGGCCTGGGCAAAGATGTGAAGGGAGAGAGAAGAGAGAGGAGTTGTGGGGTGGAGGGTTTTTTGAAGATTGGGGGTTCACTTTAAAAGTGTTATAAGTGTCATAAAATGTTGGGTTTGCCCTTTTTTAAAAAAGGACCCATTGATTTATACATGTCATGGCATTTTAGTCCTATAAACTATATGGTCATACTGTGTTTAAATTTTTTTTAAAAAAAGAGGCCCAAATGAAAAGGAGGAAAATATATCATATAAATACGTTTGATCAATAAAACATTTGTTGTTGTCATTCACTGTTTCCTTATTTTTCATAAATCACCAACTAACGTTCACAATGCCTGTGTGAATAAGATGTGTTTGGATGGATGCGTGGGTGTGACTAAGGTATGTCCTCATTCACTTTTGACATTGCCCCCACCCTGGTTTGATTTTTGGCCCCACCCACCACAAGTCTCATCCATCCTTGGTAGGCAGCTCCCAACCACTTTCAAGTGAGGAAACAACGCCCCAGAATGGGGCAGACTTGTCGGAATGAGTGGGCGGGCAGCCTTATCCTTTGGACCAGATTAACATAGAGCTTGAGCTATTACTTTGTTCCTAGTCATTTGATAGTTTTGGGGAGTGTTTTTTAAAAACACATGGAAAACTGCCACCCAAAATGACCCCCCAAAAGCAAAGTTTCAAGAGGAACCTGTAAACATTTGTTGTCGCTATTGATATTTTTAAATGATATTGTGATATCTTTTATTTCCCAAAAACTCACTTAACTGGTGCTTTTATTACTTGTTTCCAAAAGTCCGAAGATGATAAAGACAGCTGATATTTCATATGTTTCTAAAAAACTGCATTCTAATATTTTGAATTATTTTATTTTTATTAATAATCAGCATCTCTCAGAAGGGTTCCTGATAGAGCCTCAATTATATGGATCACCATTCAGTGGTCTATCAGAAAACATTGAGACCTGTTTGATATCTGATCTTACGCTGTAACAAAAACAATTTTTGAAACCAAACCTGAAAGCTCTAGCTGTGCTCCCCTACAAGGCACCTTTGCCTCCTTTTAGAACCTGCTTCCACTGAAGCCATATATGTCAAGAAACAATTGACTATCACATTAACTAAGCCTTTATTCCACTTGAAAAAACACTACTTTAATCAGTGAACAATATGTCATTTTTTCCTGTTTTGTTTCTCATGTTATATGACCTTTTGTATAAGCAGCCAAGCCACCATGGTAGAATAATTGTGTAAAAGTACTGTACTTGAGAAAATATCCAGGTAATTGGCCCACAGACTGCCTGCTGGTTTACAAGTAGCCTGGATAGTCAATCATCCAAAGCAAGGCAGCTTTCATGATGCCAGGAAAGGCCTTTAAAGAAAGAAATTGTATGGAGACAGGCTGCGTGAGATTATACTCCCCCCCCCCCCCACCTGTGCAATCTGTCATGAACTAATGAGACACAAATGTTTTCAATAGAAGGCAAGAATTAAGTCAGATCCACAAGGTCAGGAGCCTCAGGAGAACTGTGTGAAACCTAAATTCTTCAGTTCACCTTCTCACCTTTTCTATGGCAGAGAAGCAAACGGCCCAGTGGCGACTGATGCAAGCCCACATTAGAATGAGCACATTAGAATGTTCTTAAACTAGCTCTGCTTCTCGTGGTGTGCTGAAGATACTGGCCAGTAGGCAGTAGAATGAAAGAATTCTGAGCCCAGGATGTTCTTCTGCGCATCTGACCAATTAATACCTTTTCCCCCCAGAAAAATACACATATAGAAGATCTCTTTAAAAAGGCAAGGAAAACTACTTGCACTCCAAAATGACTTTGTAAAATACTGGGGCTGTGCATGGGTCTCCCCAGACTAATTCGGAAGCCAATTTTGTGGCTTTGGAATGTATCCCAATTTTGACCACAGTAATTTGTGCCCCAGATCCAAGTTGATATATAAGACTCCCCTTGATTTGTGCTGGGGAAAAATTGCAGCTATGATGTTCCAAATTTCATGTATATCAGGCTTTGCCCTGATGTAAATGAAATTTGAAGACAAATTAGACATCAAAATGGGAGGGACACTGGCCTGATTTTGGACAACTAATCTTAGAGGTTGTGTACTAGGGATCTTTAAAGTCTGCTTTTAAAAAAAACAAGTTTGAAGCAGATTGAGCCCCATTTGCTTTGATTTGTGCTTCAGACCCTAATTTGTAAATTTGCCTTGTTTCTGTCTAGAACCAAACTTGCCCATTCCAGGTCAATCACAGCTTCATATAAATAGGTCTGAATCAGGTCGAGTAATAATTCATGATTGTCCATGTTGGGTGCACGGCTCAATGTGTTATATTAATGTACACAGACAGATACACAGCATTGTTATGGTGCACATTATTTGTGGGACTTCTTTTCTTCAGAAACAATCCAGTGGTGCTTCCAGAGTGGTAGCATCAGCCAACAGGGTTCTGTCACCTGGTCCAGGAGACGCCCAAATCTGTTCGCAATCCTCACATGCTTCAAAGGAAAGCCTTCCGTGTCCCCCCCTTTGTGAGACTCGTGCTAACATGCCATTATGCAGCTTTACTCCAGATACTCTTCCAGATCCAAGCACACCCTTGTTTATTTCAACAGTGTTATTATGACCAGGGAGGGGATACATTTATTTTGTTACTGCTGAGGTTTAACATTTGGACATCGGAAATGCTTGCTAAAAGACATCAAATTACCCCCCTGTCTTCTAGTACTGTATATCCTAATCTACCTACCTTGGTTGAGGAGAGTTAGCAATTTCTTTTGATTCCTCTTTCCCATTGCTTGTCGTCCATTATCCTTTTGTTTTTCCCTCAACTATCACATACCTCTTTCGGACATTCGCTATTCTACACAATATCCCTCCCCATTTAGCTAAATCAGACTTTCTAAGAAAAGAACCCGCTTTTGTTTGCATTGGCACAGGAAGTCAGTGGAATAAATTTTCCTTTCCATAATCTAGGCATTGATGGCCATGACTCATGCCATAATAGTCAACTAACAACCTGAACCTAGGCCTCCCTCCTTTTTTTCAGGGAGCACAGTATGATTTGGCCACCTTGGGTTAACAAAGTGATGGAGCTGTCATGTTGAATCTATTTAATAGTGTTCGTCTCCTGAATAAGTGGAAATTATTTGCAGAGGTTTTCGTGTGGTTTGAAAAAACAACCCCTGAGCCACTAGAAAGACAGGAAATTCTAAGTTAATGTCCCACTTAGAAAGTATAATGAAAGGAATGAGAACACACAGTTATAGTCACCAAGCAGCCTTTGCTGTGGCTTCTGTCCACCTTCTGTTTTATATTTCTATCAGTCAACTTTTGTAAAGATAAAAGCCTGAAGTCAGACACAATTTGTGCAAAACTATATAGCTCCGCTGAGATCAATAGTGACCATCAAATTAAATCCACAGCAATCTGGGTCCACGGCACGGGCTGTAAACATTATTGCAGGCACTTAAAAACATTTCTAAGGTTATTGTTATGTGACATCATGTTGCTTCTGACGGATGGTGACCCTAATGGGGTATTCAAGGTACGAGACTTATTCAAGGCTTGTCATTGCCAACCCCAGAAAGTTTCCATGACCAGGTAGGATTTCCGAGTCCAACAATCTACCCACTATACCACATTGTCCCTCAAAACTATTTGCTATTTGTAACAAGACAATTACTGCCTCTGTGCAGTAAAAATTAAGATCTGAATGAGAGGAAGTTGCAAAGCATATCTCTGAACAAAGCACCCTACACATCATGAAAACTTACATCAACCCGCACCCTCAGAGTTTACAGAATATAATTGCAGAAATAATTACAGAATTTCAGAAATTACATGTTCTGCAGGATATTCCGTGGCTGCAAAGCTTCCACAAAGTATAATCTAGGGGCCACATGAGGCCCTCCGGGGTCCAAACGCATGGCCACGGCACCCCCAACCCCCCTTCTCAAAGTAGCATATGGAAAGGCCTAAGGCCAAGAACAGTATAAATACAATATGTCTTTGAGAGCAGTTTTAATAGTATACTATCGAAGGACCAGATATATATTCAAATACAAAATATTGCCTGGAATTCCATAAAAGGCCAAGTACTAATAACAGTCAAGAAGGCAAATCTTTTCCCGAGAACTAGTCACGGGAAGCAGCTTAGTCATTTAAAGTAACCCACCCAATCATCCCAGCCCTGATTGTTTGATGTACTTTCTAGCTTTATAGTTTTGATTAAGAGGCTCAGCAAAGAGGTGAAGTTGCAAAACTGTACAGGGTTCCTTGACCTAAGGAACTTGAAGTCAGCAGGTCAGATACAGTGACGGTGATTTATTGATCAATAAACAGAGCCTCTCTTTTCCTGGTCACGCCAGCCTTATTTCTGCAGGCATCATGCTCTCCTTCAAAGAATGTGTGCACTGAACTTTGAGAAGACATCCATCCCCACAGTTGAAACACACAGTAGCCAGGCCTGATATTTTAAACCCTAATGATGTTTTTAATGAATGGCACTGTGCCTATGCTGTAAAGCTGTACTGCAGCATCTCTGGGTAACCAAGAAAGCAACAATTAAAATACTCCAGTACTTTATTAACAAATACAGCTTGGGTGGCATCTAAAATAAGTATATATTCAGATAAAATGATATAAAACTACATTGTGGAGCCAGTGGTGTGTACTGGACACAGCAACAGACTAGGGATCAGGAGACCTGGGTTCAAATCCCAGCTTGGCCAGGGAAACTCATTGGAGATGACACTGGTAAAACCACTCAGACATCTCACATACCTTGAAAACTCCATTAGGATAGCTGTTAAATCAGCTGCAACTTGACAGTGCATAATAGCATCATTGAGGAGACACAGTAGCCCTATTCAGGATTTGGGGAGGAACACATGGTGGAGATGCATATAAACCCATTACAGCAGCATTTGAAGCAGGACTGTATAAATGCATTCAGCTGAATGTGCATACAAGAAATCCTGTAATCGGGAACCCTGCCTTGTTACAAAGTTTTCTGATCCCAGGAGCTGTGTAAGTGTGTTCAGCCTCTTGAGATCTTTGTGCTGAATGCGCAAAGGTGGTGGGGACATTTTGCATGTGCAGCCATATCTTTTCCATAAATATAACTCTTCACATGTTCCACTGAACACCAAAACAGGGCAGTTCCGTTTGTATAAATGAGATCATGTGCTGATCCAAGTCATGCTTCCTTTGAAAAATCATGAGTACAATTATGTCACCATCTCCTCAAGCCCTAAATCCAGTTGGTGAAACAAAAACTAAAAACCCACAAGAAATACTGGACAGAGCGGCAGAGCAGGAATCAGGAGAGCTGGGTTCAAATCCCTATTTGGCAATGGAAACTTACTGGAGGATGCCAACAGTAAACCACTTCTTGAACATCTCGTATAACTCAAAAACTGTTAGGACCACCGTAAGTGGGAAATTACTTGATAGCAGTAACAACACAAACCAAGTTGAGTGATGAGGGAGTGGCCTTTGTGCTTTCTGCCTAAGGAGAATTTTGTGGGGGGCTCTGTGCAGAGTGATGGGTGGGGAAAGACATTGAAATCCTCCTACCCCAGCCTTGGCAGCTGACCACACTTCCTTGGTTCAGTTACAGTGTGGAGAAACTGTTTGATGGCTGATCATGCTACTTAGACATTTGTTACCCATCTGGCCTAGACTGACTGGTGGCTGCAAGTCTCTGCCCCTAACTCACTCTAATTGTGAAATTAAGCTTGTGAGGGCGGTGCTGGTGGGATTAGATGACAAGTGCTGAATAGGATTTCTTGAAGCAGGTTTCCATACCCTAATTAAGTGTCTCCCCTGAGGATCTTTGGGATAAAGGAAGGCCTCTCTATAGCCACTCCTTTAGGGGTATATATAGCTCAGGGGAACCCTTGCTTGGAGTATGCCTGAGGTCACCTGCACAAAGCCATGGGGGCTTGTATGAAAAAGGTATAGCAAACCCTCCTCAGCATTTAAACATGTGGACTGTGAAGGAATGTCCTTTGCCTCTAGATCAGGATAGCTTGCAAGACACGCTGTTCAGGGAGGATTTCACTTTCTCTTTTGAGCCTGGTAAAGATCTATCTTCAAGAGTGTAATTTGTTAATTACACAGGCAGCCTACTTTTTGCCTTGCAGATTCCCTGGGGTAACTAATAAAGTTGCTCTTCCTTGAAGAGTAACTTTATTAATTACTTCTATCTTCTTTTTATTTACAAGGTAGAAGGACAATTATTTCGATCATGGGTGAGCAATTCCGGTGTGTCCTAGGTGCAATTTAGTGTATATATGTAGATTTTTACACAGAGAGAGAGAGAGAATGAGAAAGGGACGAGAGAGAATTGGAAAACTCACCTTTGGCTTTTTAAAATTGGTGCTAAATGGTTCAAACGCCCCCTGCAGCCTATTTAAAAAGTGACTCATCTAGAAAGATGGAGAAGGGAAGCAAATCATCTTTTTTTTTCTTGCGGAAAGTTTTTCACTGAGAGTAGGTCTCCATTTCAGACTGGGAAGCTGGGATCCCAAAACAGTTTTGGAGGGCTTCATTCAGCCCCAGGGCCACGCTTTGCTGGCACCTGCTGGAGACAATTCCAAAATCTTTGCCATCTTACAAACACTTACAGCAGCACTGTTTATGGAAGGTGGGCCTCTCCTCCTCTCCTCCCCAGTCTCCACAGCCATGTTTCATATTGCATGGCACAACAGCTCAAGAGCACCTCTTAAATGTGAAGAAGTAAACTTAACAGGTGTTGTTAAAACGTGATGCTTCTCCCCCCCCCACCCCCCAGTTTTGTATTGAACAGGCTGAAGATAAGTTAAGTGACATCTGCTGTGAATCTTGCCTCCCAAAGCTGGAAACTCTGGCCACAGTTGTTTACTTTGCAATGCCCTGGCTGCACTGAAGTGAAATCTTTGAGATAAGGGCAAATTACATTCCCCTCATAACACTCTTTGCTCCCTTTTTTGCTCAGCTTCAACCAATCAGGAGTTCCTTTTTCATCATTCCAATCAAACAGAATTCCCACCAGCATAATTCTGCAAATCCTGTGTTCTTTTTTCTTCCTGGCTTCAGGAGCCCAGACACGTTTGAGTGATGATGTCACAACATCACGTAACATGTTGTTATTATTATTAATATTATTATTAGTTTTATTTATATGCCGCATTTCTCCCAACAAGGGACCCGAAGCAGCTCACAATATTAAAATTCACACAATTAAAAACACAAGTTAAATATTAAAAGATAAATTAAACAATATATGGTTTAAAATACAATTAAAAGATTAAAACATGAAAACATAAAAAGATTAAAATTATCTGCTAAAATGGGGTTCAGGGATTCAATTATAAGTGTTAAAAGCCTGCCTTTAGCTTTTTTCAAAAGGATAAAAGGGAAGGGGCCATCTTGATCTCCTGAGGGAGAGCGTTCCATAACCTGGGAGCTGCCACCGAGAAGGCCCTCTCCCGTGTCCCCATCAGCTGGCAATGGGACCAAGAGGAGGGCCTCCTCTGCTGATCTTAATCGCCGAGAAGGCACATATAGGGAGATACAGTCCTTCAGGTAGCCTGGACCCAAGCTGTATAGGGCTTTATAGGTAATGACCAGCAATTTGAATTGGGCCCGGAAACAGACTGGTAGCCAGTGCAGTTCTTGTAACAGGTGTGTTATATGCTCCCTGTAGCTGGCCCCAGTCAGTAGTCTGGCTGCAGGGTTTTGCAACAGCTGAAGTTTCTGAACCGTCTTCAAAGGCAGTCCCACATAGAGCGCGTTACAGCAATCCAAATGTTGCTATCACAAAGCCTAACCAAACTGATGGGCAATATGTCTTCTCTTCTCTTTGAATTCACTTTGTGAAGAAACAATGTAGCTAATCAGTTTGGCAATCATTTCAAAAAGTCAGTTCAGAGTGAGGGTAAGAAGCATCTTCCTTCATCAAGCTTTTAATGAAATGCATTTAGTTAATTTTTAGTTGCTTTCTGTTTTTGGATTCTGTTTTTAGATTGTTTTAGACTTTATTGTGTTATCTTATTCTGCTGTTTACTAATTGTTTGCTATGATTTTTATGAATGTATGAATTTGTATTGGCCTAAATCCAACGGCAACTCCCAACTAGAGTACATTTTGTGTACCAGTTATGGAAAAAAATCAACATGTAAATTTCATTGAGTGTCGTGACCTTTAGTCTACACGAGTAGTCGCTAGCAATTTGATTTAGACCATTGTGTTCATTGCTAATTGCTATGAAACAAATAATTTTAATAGAAAGGCAGAAAGAAAATATTAAAACTAAGTCAAGAAAATATAAATCTCACATTATAAATAGTTTAACATCAAACCAAAATAAAGTGCCCAAGATTTCAAAAACATTCAGACATGATCTTCATTCCATGTTAGGCATAAAGCTCTTGAAGAAATGAAAGTATTCAGTTCAAACCAGATGCTTTTCAGCACTGATGGTTTAAGAATGTACACATCAATATTATTTATATTAGCACCTCTTTTTAAAATGTGACTTGTATTTTGTTCAGACCCAAGCTTGGTAATGACAGACAAAACAAAATGAAACAGTAAAGATGAGTGCATTTGTATATTGCACTCTCTTGCCAAAGCAAGCCACATAAAAACGGACCATTTATAGCTAAAACACAAGAGTCAGACAGCCCAAGTGCTACTCTTACAAAAATGAAAAACCGTGTGTGCAAGTTGGCAAGTATGGCTTTCAGATGTCAACCCTCTTTGCTATTGTTTATAAAGATATAAAAGCATGATACTGAGGCAGTCGGCATGCTGCTGCATTCCATTCTTTCTATTTGAATGACATTTGGATTCTCTACCATCAGTGTCACCATAGAAAGTCCAGAGAAAGCATAGCTGCACAAAATGGTGGACTGAGTCCGAATCATTGACAACAAATTATGTCCTTTATATTCTAGCGTGGTATTGTTGTGTCTCTAAATGCTTGGAGCACCATGAATAAATTAGTTCTTTCCACTGTGGCTCATCATGCCAGAAGGCAGGAGAGATTTAAACACAACTAAGATCAACATTGTAAGTTCACTTGGCCGCCACATCTAACAGTGCTGCCATAAATTCTTAGACTTCTTATTTGGGAATTTAAGAAGGCCCTATAGGCTTCTTGGCAGTTTTTATATAAAAAGGTTTCTTCTATAGAGATGTTAAACTCTGGAAACCTTGAGCAATATGCTTTGGTATCATATTCAGTCCATGACTTGCTGTGTCAACCAATCGCTTTTCAGAGAAGACCACTGCTGTGAGAATGTCCAGTACAATAAAGTCCAGATGTGGTTTCAGATGTACTTTTCATTTTACCCTTTAGCAGAATCCTGTTTGCAGCAGCTAAAAGAAAGGCAAATGGCTATACTGGAATTTAAAGCACACTATCATTGTCCAAATATATCAGACGTTTGTCAAGGATACCCAGCGTGTTGTAGTGAATAGAATGAAAGACTAGGGCTCAGGAGGCCTGAGTTCAAATCTTTGCTCAGCCATGGAAACTCACTGGTGGTGTGGAACTGGCAAAATCACTCCTTAAATATCTCATGTATCTTGAAATGAAAGCCATATTAGGTTTCCTAATATAGCTCTTGTGGTCCAAAAAGAAAAGTAAGCTTTGCACAATATTGTCATAGAATCATAGAAGAGTAGAGTTGGAAGAGGCCTATGAAGCCATCAAATGTCACCCCTGCTCAATCCGGGAATCCAAGTCAAAGTATATCTGACAGATGGGTGTCTAGCTTTCTCCTGAATGCCTCCAGTGTTGGAAAGCTCAGCACCTCCTGAAGTAATTGGTTCTATTGTTGTACTGCTCTAACACTTAGGAACTTTTTTCTGATATTCAACTGAAATCTGGCTTCCTGTAACTTGAGCCCGTTGTTGCATGTCCTGCACTCTGAGATGATTGAGAACAGATCCTGCTCCTCATTTGGATGACAACCTTTCAAGTATTTGAAAATACTATCTCCCCTCAGTCTTATTTTTTCAAGGCTAAACATGCCCAGTTCTTTCAGTCTTTCCTCCTAGGGCTTGGTTTCCATCCCCCTAATGATCCTTGTTGCCCTCCTCTGAACGTCTTCCAAATTGTCAGCATCCTTCTTGAAGTGTGGTGTCCAGAACTGGACACAGAACTCAAGATGAGGCCTAACCAGTGTCTAACAGAGGGAAACTAGTATTTCACAGGATTTGGAGACTATACTTTTGTTAATGCAACCTAAAATAGCTTTGGTCTTTTTTGCAGCCCCATTACACTGTTGGTTCATATTCAGTTTGTGGTTTACAACAATTCCAAGATCCTTCTTGCTCATGGTATTAATAAGCCAAGTATCCCCCGTCTTGTAACTACAGATGAGCCTCAGTTCGGAGGTTCATGCTCATTTGTATGGACGGCACCATAAGTGCTGCATGTTCCCTTCCCCTGCCTCCCCGGCCAATTATCCACTCACCAGTCAGAGTGTGCTCCTCTCCTCCTCCTTTTTGGCTGTTCAACCAGTCCCTGGCAGGTGCATAGGTTTGCCTGTCCTGCCTCCTTGTCTGAGTGGGCGATCAGGCAAGGCTGGGGGTAGGCAGGGAAGCCCGTGCTCCTGCCAGAGACTGGTTGAACTGCTGAAGAGGAGGAGGAGAGGAGAGGAGCATGTGCCAGCTGGTGAGTGGGGGATCCAGCTAGGGAGGCAGGGGAAGGTACCATGTGGCACCTGTGATGCTGTGTGTACGAACTGGCATGAACCTCTGAACTGAAGTTCATGCCCATCTATACTTGTAACTGTGCTTTTGATTTCTTATATTCGTACTTATCCTGTTAAATTTCATTCTATTTTTTCTGGCCCAGTGCTCAAGCCTATCAAGATATCTTTGAATTTTGTTTCTGTCTTCTAGGGTGTTCGCTGTTCCACCCAACTTTGTGTCATCCACAAAATTAATAAGCATTCACTGTACCTCTTCATCCAAGTCATTAATAAAAATGTTGGAGAGCACCAGACCATGTGGTATCCCACTTGTTACCTCCTCCCAGTTTGATAGGGAACCATGATAAGCACTCTCTGAGTCATGTGAACTTTGCTGAAGCAAAACCAGCTACCAGTAGCTTCTAGCCTGCTTTGCATGAATATTTACATTTGCTGCCCCCTCCTTATGGGGGGGTTTCATTGTTTTCTATGCCCTGTTTGAAGGTAGCTCTGGAAAATAGTTTTCAGCTGTCTGCAAGCCCATGGGACCAGGCTTTCCCACAATTGCAACGTTTACCATGAATTGCAGGATGACTATTTATTTATAAATCTGGAAGATCCTGTCTAAGCAATCGAAGGCTTCACTCACTGGCTAGTCACACTGAAAGTCTCATTTCTCACAAAGCAATTGGCCTTTGGCTTCATATTCTGCCTTATACCTCCACTTATGTGAGGGCTAAAGACTCATTTTTTAATAAAAAAAAATGAAAGACTGGAATCTGGCCTAGATGATTGTCTAAACTGACACTTTGTGGCATATCTAAAATCTTGGGGAAAATGTGGGCAACTGGGTAAAATGGCAAGACCAGTTTACTATCCATAGGAAGCCTTTGGAGGTAGTTCTCAAGAGATTTGAAGCAAAGTGTCATGAATAAGCAAATGAATATGCAACTGTTTCTCCATTAGATCTGAACCTGAGTCAGATGTGCCCCTAGATAGCCTTAAACAGTGGCTTGATGTTGTGGTGGACTTGGCAAGAGCCAATAAATTAAGGCTGAATTGTGACAAAAGTCCCTGCAGGAGAGTATTTTCCACATCTGGGAGATCGGCTACCTGTTCTGGATAGGGTTGTACTCCCATGGCATGATCGAGCATGCAGTCCGGGAGGAGAGTTACTCTGGATCCGTCTTTGTCATCAGAGGCCCTGGTGATCTTAGTCTATAAAAATCTCTTGCCAGCTTCACCTGGTACACCTGTTGCGTAACTTCCTGATTAGGAATAGATTGGACTACATTGATAATGGACCATTACCATGTGCTCTGTGTAGGACTGATCATAAGGTTGTTTTGGAAACTGGGGCTGGTGCAAAATGCTTCCACTGGGTTCTTAATGAGGAGACCTAACAGCAAGACATAACACGACTGGTGAAGCAACTGCACTGGCTTCTGAATAGGCCACATTTAAGGGTTCGTTGTTAACAGGCCAGTTCTGGGCCATGTTCGAATAAGGGCACACAGATTGCAACCTAACCTGGTCTGTGCCCTTTTGGACATACTCCAATATGGTCCTTGTCTGCGCCAGTATTAATGCAGTATTAAGGCAGATCTCTGTCCAAAAATGTCATTGTTGCAAGGAAAGAAACAGAAGCAGCTATGACTTGGGGTGAGGGGCTACGCAGCAGCATCAGGATTATTTCTGGTGGAATTATTTGCTCTTCTGTAGTCCAAACAAAAAATGAGAAGGGAGGAACAACTGTAATGAACATTGGTGGTGGTACCACTGTATCGACAGGAAAATGGAAATCGGGGTCAGGGTGAGAAAGACATTGAAGTCCTGAAGTAATGTTTTGACCTCACCACAAGGGTGTGTAATACAACTGTGCACACACTCTCACATCTAGTGGTGGAATTAACTAAGATTTTTAAGACATTAAAGAAGGCCAAGCCCAGGCAATATGTGACACTGATGAAAGCCCCTAACTGCAAATAGCAGTTTGTTTGTTTTTCAAAGGTGATATTCAACAACAACACCCTGGTGATCTCATTCAGAGACCTACCATCTCAGTGGTTGGCGTCTCCAGGAGATGTCTTGGGATTTATGGAGGGTTCAGCTTTCAGTTTCCTTCTCCTTTGCCTCAATCCTTATACTGTGTCTTACTTTAAAGTTCACTTGCCTTATTTGGCACATTTTTAATTTTATTTTCCATTCTCAAAGAATGTCAGATTGAGGGATCCTTCTGGGTGCTCTTCTCTCATGGGCAAACTGGGCTAACATCTTCAGCCTGGGGCTGTTCTGTGACCACACAAATAGTTCTGTATTTGTCTGAGGACAGGGAACATCCCTAGTTGTTTGCATATAAAGCCCTAAAGGGGAAGGGGGGAGGGCATTAGAGGGGGCAGCCATTGAGGTGGTGCTGGGTAGGGGAAGGAATGGCGGTGGGGGTAGAACATGCCCACGTAGGAGAAGAGAGGTTAGATACCTTACATCTATCCCCTCTTCTAGTCCTACCCCCAACCAGATGGTATCAGGTGACCATATCAGCAAACCCTCGAGCCAGACGGTGCTGTTGATGAACGCCAGGTCAGTACAAAATAAGACTGCCCTCATCCATGATGTAATTCTGGATGAGGGTGCTGACCTGGCGTGCATTACTGAGACCTGGGTGGGAGAAGAGGGTGGTGTTCCCCTCTCCCAGCTGTGTCCGCCTGGGTACTCGGTCCAGCACCAATGTCGCTCGGAGGGTCGGGGAGGAGGAGTTGCTATAGTCTATAGGAGTTCTATCTCCTTGACCAGGCTTCCTATCCCTTTGAGAGGAGGTCTTGAGGGCCTGTATTGTGTGTTGGGCTTGGGAGACAGATTAGGGATTCTGTTGGTGTACCGCCCACCCTGCTGCGTACCAACAGTCTCCCTGCCTGAGCTGACGGAGGTGGTCTCGGACCTGGTGTTGAGGACTCCCAGGCTGTTGGTGCTGGGGGACCTCAACATCCATGCCGAGGCTGCCTTGACTGGGGCGGCTCAGGACTTCATGGCCGCCATGACAACCATGGGGCTGTCTCAATGTGTCATCGGCCCAACACATGAGAAGGGCCATACCCTGGACCTGGTTTTCTCAACGGGACTGGAAGATGGTGGTTTGGATGTGGAGGGGCTGGTTGTGACCCCATTGTCATGGTCAGACCACTTCCTGGTCAAGTTTAGTCTATTAGCTTCTTCTTCCCTCTGCAAGGGTGGGGGATCTATTAAGATGATCCGCCCTCGGAGACTAATGGATCCAGATGGTTTCCTGAACGCTCTGGGGGATTATCCGTCTGATATGGTCGGCGCTCCTGTCGAAGCTCAGGTCACCCTATGGAATAGGGAGATGACCCGGGCAGTTGACACGATTGCGCCTAAGCACCCTCTCCCTGCACGCAGAGCCCAGACAGCTCCTTGGTATACTTCTGAACTGCGGGCGATGAAGCGAGAGGGGAGACGGCTGGAGCGCAGGTGGAGGAAATCCCGCTGGGAGTCCGATCGAACACGACTTAGAGCCCATTATCGGGCCTATTTCGTGGCAATACGGCTGGCGAAACGGCAATATTTCTCCAGCCGTATTGCTTCCTCAGAATGTCGTCCAGCAGAGCTGTTTCGGGTGGTCCGGGATCTTCTTCAACCGGGAAATCCGGTGGAGGTCCCGGACTGCTCATCAGCTCGCTGTGATGAGTTTGCTATTCATTTTGAGGGAAAAATCGCTCAGATTCGCAGTGGGTTGGACTCCACCGTTACTGCAGAATCAGAGGATGTGTCCAGTGTGCCGTGCTTAGGTCAAGTATTAATGGATGAGTTTCAATTGTTGAGACCTGAGGATGTGGACAGGGTGCTTGGATCTGTCCGTTCTACCACCACTCCGCTCGACCCTTGCCCATCTTGGCTAATTGGAAGATCTGCCAGGGGGGTTCGCACCTGGGTCCAGGAGGCCGTGAACGCCTCTTTGAGAGAGGGAGTGGTCCCTACCACCTTGAAAGAGGCGGTAATTCGTCCACTCCTTAAAAAGCCTAACCTGGACCCAAGGCTGGTGGTTAACTACCGACCAGTGGCGAACCTCCCTTATTTGGGCAAAGTGTTGGAGCGGGTTGTGGCCGGGCAACTTCAGGCGCTGCTGGATGAAACGGATTTTCTGGATCCATTTCAATCGGGTTTCAGGCCGGGTTTTGGTACGGAGACTGCCTTGGTCGCCCTGTATGATGACTTTTGCCGGGAGAGAGACAGGGGGAGTGTGACCCTGTTGATACTCCTGGACCTCTCAGCGGCTTTCGACACCATCGACCATGGTGTCCTTCTGGATAGGCTGGCTGGGTTGGGAGTTGGGGGCACCGCTTTACGGTGGTTCCGCTCCTTCCTGGCTGACCGTGTCCAGAGGGTGGTGCTGGGGGACAGTTGCTCTGTCCCATGGCATTTATGTCATGGGGTTCCTCAGGGCTCAATACTGTCCCCCATGCTGTTTAACATCTACATGAAACCGCTGGGAGAGGTCATCAGGAGGTTTGGGCTGAGGAGTCAGCAATATGCTGACGATACTCAGCTCTACCTCTCGTTTTCCACCAATCCAGGTGAGGCGGTTTCTGTGCTGAACTCGTGTCTGGACCTGATAATGGACTGGATGAGGGTTAATAAATTGAAACTCAATCCAGACAAGACGGAAGTGCTGTTAGTGGGTGCTTCACCGGACAGGCTGGAGGGCCATTTCCCTGCCCTGAATGGGGTTACACTCCCCCTAAGGGACAGGGTCCGCAGCTTGGGGGTGCTCCTGGACCCCAGTCTAACACTGGAAGCCCAGGTGGACTCGGTGGCCAGGGGCGCCTTCCTTCAGCTGCGGAAATTATACCAGCTACGGCCCTACCTGGACGAGCGGAGTCTCATGACAGTTACACACGCACTGGTAACATCTCGCATAGATTACTGCAATGCGCTCTATGTGGGGCTGCCTTTGAAGACGGTCCGGCGACTGCAACTGGTCCAGAATCGAGCTGCGCGGCTGGTGAGTGGTGGGGCCGCTAGGGACCATATCAAGCCGATTCTATTTAAGTTACATTGGCTACCAGTTGCTGCCCGGGCCCAATTCAAAGTGCTTGTTTTGACATATAAAGCCCTAAACGGCTTGGGCCCTGGATACCTGAAGGACTGCCTCCTTCCATATGAACCTACCCGGCAGTTAAGATCTAGCCAGGGGGCCCTTTTGAAAGAGCCGTCCCTCAAGGAGGTAAGAGGGATGGCTTGTAGACAAAGGGCCTTTTCGGCAGCTGCCCCCAGACTATGGAATGCCCTCCCGACTGAGATTCGTCTGGCGCCGACGCTGATGACATTTCGGCGCCAGGTCAAAACCTTCCTGTTCCAGAAGGCTTTTAATTGAAATGATATCAGCTGTGGGTCCGATGGCAATTTTTTAGAGTATATATTTTAATTGCATTTTAATTGTTTTGTCTTTTTATTGTATTTTAAATGTTGTAAGCCGCCCAGAGACCTCTGGGTAGTGTGGGCGGCATATAAGTTAAATAAATAAATAAATAAATAAATAAATAAATAAAGAGGATGAGACCTCGTTACCAAGTCATGGATCCATTCCCTCTTTGAGGTAATCTGAAGAGGCTCTCGTGGCCACATCACATGACCCTGAGCTCTACTCTGCATTTATCTGGAGCAGCGCATTTAAAACGGTTCTCAAAATGAATTATGGTAACAGACACATTCCAACAATTTTTATTTTTAGATGCAACAGCTTTTTTCAAGAGTTCTTTGTGTAGCCCAACTTTGGTTCACATCTTACTTTGTAGATCATACTCAATGTGATTAGAATTGTGTGAAGGGGGGAAATCTGACTGGCTTGTTCTCATCTATGGCATCCTTGACAACTCTGGCAGAGCAATCAGCGTTTGCTTTTCCCCTTGCACATTTCTTTCGCATGTTCACACACACAAGGTGGAGGCCGTATTTCAGTCCAGAAAGCCACAGAAAGGAAAATATTTGAAAAGGGGCTTCCCTTTTGAGGTTCAGGCGCAGGACAATTTACTTCCCAGGTGAAGTGTTCACTCCCTTCTGGTGTTGCTTGGGAGTTTCTGATCCATAAATTGAAGCCTAAGGCCTTGCCCTCATTTATTTTAGAGCTCCCAGAAAACTTCATTCTGATGTATCTGATGTGGCATAGAAAATAGGGAATCACCCCGAGTGGGTGCAGCTTTGTAAGACTTCATCCTGAATAGCCCATGCATTCTGTTTAATGGGGCTTCAGCACATACATTGAGGCATGGATCATTTTTCACCTCTGCAGTGAACCTGAGCCTTAAAATGTAAATAAACACATATAACTGAGAATCGGTTAATAGAATTATTTGCTTTTTCCCACTTCTCAAATTGTCCTTTCCAGCAAATTGACAACCAAAATAACCAAGTTGCAGACTCATTGCTACAAACAGTAAATCACTCAGCCCTGAAATCCGGGAAGGTTTGAGTGAATCTCGGCAATGTGCTTCATCTTTGTCAGGAGCATTGTAACCCCTTTCCCCAGAAAGGTTATTCTAATGTTATTGCGCACATTCAGCAAAGGAAGGCACACTACAAAAATCAGCTGGTGATAACCTACATATATATTTTACATCAGGGTATTTCACACTTGTTAAACCACTCATTTAGAAATACCAGGTTAGGGCTCCCCCCCCCCCTTGATTAAAAAACCAAGATCTACAAAGGCATGTGGTTTTTTCCCCCTTTAATTCTGAACTCACAATTCACACTTAGAGAATTTTGTGGAATTCAGAGTTCTGGGAGGCAATGGTGTTTGCCAGTGAAGGAGCACAAGGAAAAATTCAACCAAACTGCAAAAGCAAATAGTGCAGGAAAATAGAAATGCTTTGACATACGTATAAACACCGAGCACAAAAACTTATGTTACTAAGCCCATCTGTAGAAGCAGGAATCCCTTAAGAAATGTTTTGTTTTGTTTATCTTAGCATGAGGTTTCTCAACTCCACAAACTGTTTTTGGGGAGTTATGGTCAAACAAGGATGTTGTTGTCACACACACTCCAACATATGGCAACCCTGTGAATGAGTAGCCTCTAAAACATCCTGTCCTCAACAGCCCTGCTCAGCTCTTGTAACCTCAAGCCTATGGTTTCTTTTAGGGAGTCAGTCCACCTCGTATTTGGTTTTCCTCTTTTCCTGCTGCCTTCCACCTTTTGCAGCATTACTGTCTTTTCCAGAGAATCTTGCCTTCTCATGATGTAGGGCATGCTCAAAATAGAACAGCCTCAGTTTCAATGTTTTTGCTTCCAGAGATAGTTCAGGCTTGATTTGCTCTAGGACCCACTTGTTCATCTTTCTGGCAGCCCAGGGTATCTGTAATCAAGTGCTGAGGCACACCCATTTTTTTTCAGAACAACCCATAGTTTCTCATGATCCACATAATCAAAGGCTTTGCTATGGTCTATAAGGCATAAAGAATGATAGGCACAGGCATAATTTGCAAGTTGATTGTTCAAATACAGCAACTTTGAAGGCTTACATCTCTGCAAGGAAAACATTTCATCAGTTTATGATTACAGAGCTAGCAACTTGACTAGTTCGGCCCTTGGATGCAGTGCAGTGAAATCTCTAAACCAAAACATGGTGAACATGACACAGCAGGTTTTCATAGATGGATTGAATTTGTTGTTCTTATGTGCTATTGAGTTGCATCAAATGTATGGCAACCGTAATTCAGTTATTAAGGTATGTCAGATATATCAGGAGTGGTTTCACCATTGCTACTACCAGGTGACTTTCCATGGGCAAGTGGGGATTTGGACCCAGGTCTCTCGGAGTTATAGTCCGACACTCTATCAGATATGCTACACTGACCCTGTGCTCACCACACTGTGTGCACAACACTGAATTTACATGACCCAAATACTTCGAGTTTGCCCTTTAAACTAGGTCAAAGGCCCTGACCTTGACTTTTGAAACCCCAAACATCTAGGGTTACAATATCATATCATAATATATCTAGAAATTATTTCCTTAAAATGTGATAATGTTGTCCCTCTTCAGCCCTGTTTTGCATTCCCCATTTCAGAGGTTTAGCATAGGGCTCACCCAAGGTACGGTGTTCTTGGTTGTCTTATCCAAGATTTGGAACAGCCATGGTTTCCTATAATACCTGAAGCAGGACTTTTTCCATTTCTCTCCCCTCCCCCACAACATTTCATATCCATCTGTTTTTCCATTTAAAAAGAAAGAAGGAAAGAAAATAATTTTTAGTTTTAAAATAGTTGATGGCCAGAATCCTATTGATGATTCATGCTTACATAAGAGAAATCACGAGCTATGATGTCAAATTGCTACTCATTAAGAAGGTGTTGGTTGTGTTCCTGGGCACATACCATATCACATGATCAGGCATACTCCTCAGAATGTAAATAGAACTTCATTAATTAGCATCAGTGTTCCATAAAGACATACATGATTTCCTGATGAGTGCATCACCCATAGGATTCTGGCCAATGAGTGAGAAAGTTTGCAAAATATGCTTGGTTTGGATCTTTACAAAAGAAAAAGGCTCTATTGTGTATAAGATTACTAAGCATGAGTTTAAGTGGTACCATATGTGGTACATTATTATTTCATTCTAGCTGCTACTGACATTTTTTATACTCTTATTTCCTTTCAAGGCAGTCATAAACAGATAAGTGTTCAGAATGGATTTAAGTTGCCAAAAGAGTGAAGCTAATCAGGATAGAGTTAAACCTCTTTTGAAGAAAGCAGGGTGGTCATTGAGTTCACCAGCAGAGCTTGAAATAGGAAACGTTTCTGCGGATGGTGCTTCTTGCGGGTGTCCAACAAGTCCTGTTTAACAACGTGGACTTGACAGACAGGATGCTTGGTGTAAGTCTCTGGGTTCATTGTGGCTGTTATACTAGAACGATTACATGATCTTACTTTAATACCATGGCAACCTTAGGCACGACCTTGGCCGCATGTTCTGGGTTTCTGTTCTATTGACATTTAATAGAAAAGGCACTTGCATTTATGCAATGTTCTGATTAGATAAATCTGAATATGTTTCCTACTCCATATGTACATCTTCACCTATTAGTTTCCACATGGTGAGCCAGGTTTCTCCATAATGCCAAGGATCATAGGCTACTGAAGACTTTTTTAGACAGAGCAGGCAAAAAGAAGTTTTATTTCTAGGCTAAGAGATAGAAATGACTGGGAGAATCAAAACTGAAAGAAAGTTCCATCAGCTGAACAGATTAGTAAACCTGCCAAGAGTTTCAGAAGACAATTTGAGAAATGTGGATATGTGAAGTTATGGATCCTTCACAGCCATGATATCTATTTTGTGGACTATATTGTTCCCCCCAAATCTTCTATGATTGCTTGTGGCTAAACACTAAGCTGCAGCATTTGGGTGTGGGAATGTGTTTTTTAGACTGCGATTCAAAATCATCTTAGCCTGCTACTCTCAGCAGTCCTAGCAAGCATGTCCAAAGCTGAAAGATGGTGGCAGTAGCTGTCTAACAGCATCTGAATTGACAACTTTGCCTTTGGTTTATTCCACATTAGATGTTCCTATTTATTTCCTCATAGCTTACGGTGGCCTAGGTTCCCAGTATGATGCAATAGATAGAGTGATGAATTAGGACTCAGGCGACCTGGGTTCAAATTCCTGCTTGAGCATGGAAACTCAGTGAGGGGGTGTGGAACTCATAAAACAACTCCTTAAACATTTCACATACCTTGAAAACCATATTAGGGTCACCTTAACTTGGAAGCAACTTGATGGCATGTAACACATAATAAAACATTGCCCTGTTTGGCACATAGGAAAAATCACATAAGAGATGCCCCCTCTCTCGAAGGCCACTGTCATTCAGTTGATCACGTGGCCAATCATGCAGCTCAAGATGAGCCACACAATGGAGTGGGTGAAATATTTACACAATTGCCCTTCAGCTCCACATTTCCCCAATAGCATACTGGCCAGAATACTTCTCTGTAAATACATGACATGATCTTGTCATTAATCAGAGTTCTACTAAGCCAGGATGACATAATCTCGCAATGCACAATGGGCTGAGCACCAGTCCTTAATCATGCCATACACTAAGGATCCACAGTATTATTTGGAGTTCATCTTCTAAAAAGTATTCATTCATTCCTTTAAAAAAAAAAGAGAACATTCCAAGGGACAATTCCAAAAAGCCACAAGGAGGGCTAAATGAAGTAAGGAAGGCCGTGCCAGCAATACTTTGTGCCGGTTTATTGATTGATTCAGGGCAGCCAGAAATAGCCACATTTTTCCTGTGAACAGCTCCACTCAGCTCTGCTCAGGAAATAAACGCAAGACAGGGCTGCTTATGAGAGCTCCTTTAAACTGGTTTTCTTGTTTTCCTTTACACACTCTGCTCCTTTTTATCCTGACCCTTTCTTGGTTGCCAACATTACTGCTCAGATTAGTAACCAATTCCACAGATCCCAGTTTTGAATATTTGGCAGCTTGAAGTCTGTGGTTGTTCCTTGGAAGAGACAAAGGCATGAAACCCTATCCACGTTCCTCCAACAAAGAACATATTTAGTAACTGTGGGACTACTGGGGTTCTAGAATTCCCTGCTATTAAAACCAAAACGATGTGATCAGAATAAATTATGCAAATCAAGCAATTTTGCTAAATGTATTTAACGTGTATAATTCAATATGCAGGGTCAAAAGGGTTTTGGCTGGAACCACTGCAGATGGGTTGTTAAAGGAAGAGGCAAAGGCTCCTGGGTGAAGCCATAGGGATGAGCAGGGAACAGATGGACTTGATCTGTTCTGTCTGAACTCTGACGGCTTTAGCTGGCTTTCCTTTCTGTGCTGTCTTCAGCAGACTGTTTAGAAGTAACTGAGTCACCTGGTCTGAACCAAGCTTGACAAGATAAGAAAATACAGGCAGCTGTCCAGAGTGAGAAGTGGCTGCGTTTGATTAAAAAGAGGGTGCGGGCAAGTGAAGTAAAATCAGCCATGAATGCTCATCTTCCTTCAGTTCAGCTCTGGGCTGGCTGGAGGTCCAAACTATAATAGGATGCAAGTAAAAGCTGGAATCAATAAGTTTTCCAGAGATGTGATTCCAGCAGAATTTCACCACTGAGCAACCGTACTTGCACCCAAAGCCTATCCCTAGCTCCCAATGACGGAACAAAGTAAGTTAATTGGTTAAACCACAGGAGGTGTGAAAAACGCCCGCTGCGACAAGACAAACCATCTTGAAGCAGCAGCGCATAGTGAGCTAGTGTGATGGAGAAGCATGTTTTACTTTCTTCCTTTCACACTCCTGTGAGAAATGCTACCTGTACCAGAAAAATGAAAATGAGAAGGGGAGGAGGATAAAGGAAGGAAGGAAGGAAGGAAGGAAGGAAGGAAGGAAGGAAGGAAGGAAGGAAGGAAGGAAGGAAGGAAGGAAGGAAGGAAGGAAGGAAGGAAACCAGCCTTATAGCACCTTTCAGGAGAACAGATTAATTTTAGTGTACATTTTCATGTATTATAATCAACTTCTTCAGATGTAACAAACAAATGTAGGAATAGAAAATTAAAACAGAAAAAAAACCCGCTATTCCTCCCTCCCTTCTGCCTCGGTGGGGTGACCCTAGCAAGGATTTTGAATAGGTAGTTCCTCTGCCCAAACGTGGAGAAGTTAGTAAAAAAAGAGCTAATATTTCAACTGTTAGTAAGCTCAGTATCTGTCTCATTAAGAGCTCACTAACAATCAACTAGAAGAACCGGTGTACTGGGTAGCGGATAGAGCATCAGACTGGGACTTGGGAGAAGTGGGTTCAATTCCCCACTCAGGAATGGAAACTCACTAGAGGGGGGCAGGAATGATAAATCACTCACTGTAAGTCAAATGTGATTTCATTGCACAAAATAACAAAAAGAGTTGACTATTAACTCACTTCTATTCTGTTTTCCATCACTGCCTCAGCCTTTGTAGTTCACCATTCCCACTGGAGGATTACTCTGTAACTCTGTAAAAATATGGACAAGTACCTGGGAGTCCTGCTGAATATACTGGGTCCTACATCTGAGTAAACATGCATAGGATTGCACTGCCCATGTCTCTAATTGCTCAGATCCACTCATACTACATATAGAATAAAACTACTGCATTTCCATTGCTGTTGCTGTGGGTCAGGAGCCCAAATAAATACTGATAGTTTTACTGAATGTAATGAATTGTGGTCATCCACATGTATAGATCTGTCATAGGCATGAATTTGTGTGGTCCTGTCACAGGCATGAATTTGTGTGGTTCTGAAATAAATCCCCATTTGTTCACACAGACCTACTACCAGCCCCAACTTGTTTACCTACGACTTCTCCTAATATATTACATGCACTATATTTCTTCACTATGCATTCATTACTTAGAAATCCTCTTGGTGTAAAACAGATGGTTAAATGTGGAGGATTTTTTAAAATTAATTTCTTCCAAATCATGATCTATGAATGATTTCCCCCCAGGCAAATACAGATCTAAAGATCATGCCCTGTGTGAATGTGAGTCCTTGTTCTCAGCCTGCATTTTGGCAGAATTCCACCTGAAACCCCAATGGGCATTTAGCCTGAGTAAAGACGCAACGCTGTAGGACATGATCCATGGGCCTTAATAACCAGGGGAAATCAGAAGAAAAACCAAACATCAGACTCAAAAGCCTATCTGAACAAATAGCACTGAACTGAGGCCATCGGTTTGCTGTTGATTTAATTTTGTTGGCAGCTCTCACAGAACTGGTACTGACGGTGGTGGCTTGAGGACTAGAAATGTCTGTGAGTAGCCCAGAAAAACCCTGCTTATATAGACGAGTACTATATTCTTACAAGCAGTACACTGTAACAAAATGTACAAGAATCCAGACGGTATCCTGCTGCGTGTAACATCTAATATACAACCCCTTCTTAAATGGGCACCTTAATGGGGTGAAGGGGTTTAAGTATGTCAGTGAAGCTGAGAGCAATGCTGTCAGGAAGACAAACTCCATCACAAGCCTGGACGTCTAGCAGGGTCACCCAAGGCAGAATCATCACAGCTCAGACACTAGACTAGGATGCCTCTACCCTCCTCAAGGCAGCTATTGGGCAGCAGAAGTAGCTGAAGGTGACACAGGTGGAGGAGGAAACAGCGGCAACACATAAGTTAACTTTCGTTAGTACTGTGCAAAAGGCGACAATGGTGAACCTTTGCTGAACTTTCCTTACCATTAACATCCTATGATGAAACAGTCCAAAATAAAACAAGAGATAGATCTGGAAGATGAGACTCCCAGGTCAGAAAGCACTCAATCAGCTACTGAGGACGAGTATAGGACAATTATGAATAGCTCTGTTGCTAAGGATGCAACTAGATTAAAGCTGAAAGGACATCTAGTGGCTGATGTGCAGAGAGGTAAAAGGAAAGTCTGCTGCACAATGCATACAATTGGAAAATGGAACATGAGAAGTATGAATGAAGGTAAACTGGAAACTATAAAGCAAGAAATGGAATGTATAAACATTGCAGTTTATTATCAGTGAACTAAAGTGGACTGGAATGGGATATTTTCAGTCAGACTGGAATGGGATATTTTCAGTCAGACTGGAATGGGATATTTTCAGTCAGACAACTACAAACTTTGTAGAGTTGGAGTGGCTCTAACATTGAGGCAAGCTGTAGCACAGGAAGTTAGGGACTATAATGCGAGTTCTGATCAAATCAGACCCCATGAAAAATCTATCAACATAATCATCATTCAAGTCTGTGCTCTAACTACTGATGCCAAAGAAGATGAAATTGAAAGATTTTATGCAAGCATCCAGGAGGAAATTCACCACACATCAAAACATGACATGCTTATAATTATAGTGACTGGAACAAAAAACTGGGGAACAAAGCAGAACCAAATGTTGTTGGAAAATTTGGCCTAATGGAAATAAATGAAATAGGAGAATGACTCATAGAGTTTAATGGAATCAATAGCCTGATTGTCGCAAATACATGCTTCAAGCAACCAAACAGATGGCTGTTCACATGGATATTGCCAGATGATCAATATAGAAACCAAACAGACTATGTAATTCAAAGCAATAGATGGAGAAGCTGTGTTCTCTCTGCTAAAATAAGACCAGGAGCAGATAGTGGCACTGATCATGAGCTGTTAATATTCAGCATTACAGTAAAGTTGAAAAAGGAACAGTAAAAGAATCATAGTGCCGAAGTATAATTTAAACAACGTTCCTGAGAAATTTAAAGTCCACATAAGGAACAGATTTGCATTACTAAATTCAATTGACTTTGAACCAGAAGAATTGTGGATTGAAACCACACATATTATTAGGGAAGAATGCAAAAAGACAATTCCTGTAGTAAAAAGGAAAGAAAAACATAGATGGATGGTGAAAGAAACACTTAAATTGTAAAGGACAAGTATAGCTCTGGCTATTAGGGGCTCAAGCACCCTCCCTAGTTTTCAGTGTTTCCTTTTCCAACTGATATGGCATTGTATGTCCTTCAAGTTCAATTTTTTTCCTTAATGTCTAAATTAACAAATGCATATTTAAACAGAGGTTTAACAAGTTTGTAGAGCCAATAAACTTATTCTTCTGATTTACCAAGCACATGTGAGCTGAGAATCACCTGACATGGTTTATTTTTGGAACCGGACTCAGGGACTTAACTGCCAGTTTGCTACTTGTTTGCTACTTGTAGTCTCCTTGAGTCCCCTTGAGGGGAGAAAGGTGGCCTATAAAACAAAACAAAACAAAACATTAAAGCAGGACCAGCTGCAATATGATGTGCTCCAACTCAGAGTTGCAGCTACCTGTTGTTTAAGATGTTCCACTTCAGTTTTCCAATTTTTATTTACATAACTGACACTGACAATTCTGTGGCCACTTAACATATTTTATCAGCACAAGACATTTTTGTCCCCACTTCTCAGGGCAGACAGATGCCTCAGATGTCAATGGGGTGGTGAATTGCCTTTAGGTTTTGGTCAGAACTTTACAGAGGCTATCTCCAAAACTGGTTCAGCACCTCAGAGAGCTCCCTTAAAGTTCACGCTAAAACTCCCCAGATAGAGAAGAAACACTGAACTGAAGGGGAACCACTTGCACCACTGTGCTTCTTGTGTGATTTCCCCCCAGTTCAAGAGCCCTTGACTTTATCACTCAGTGGCTGAAATCCTGTTGTTTAGTGTAGTAAAAAGAGTTTCAGCAAACTTCTCTTTTCTTTCTCATTTTAACAAAGAAGAGATGTATTTATCTATTTATTAGAGGATGCACTGAAAAACACTCACTATGGTTTTAGAACGTAATGAATTCAGTCTTTGGATGCTGACCATTTTAAAAAAGAATTAAAATAATAGCTTCTCTTCAGATTACTGAGATTTCAAAGGCAAGTTGTTCCTGCTATACATTAAAATTGTCAGCTACAAAGTCACTTCAGTGGATTTTTAATGTGTTTCTTCAAAACACTTAGAGGCACTTTTTATAATATATGAACCACTAAATAAAAAAATAGGGAACATAATCTTCAAGGCACACTGATTAATGCAAAATTGACTCAAATAAATGCAGTTTATGGCCATATTCCAGTGAGCTTTCTCGTTGCTAAAGACTTTCATACAATAGTTTTCCATTTTCAAAATCCCATCCATTTTTACTTACAACATTTCTGAAAACAGGTACAACAGCTTCCAATCAGCCACCCAGCAATAATTCAATGTTTAATTTCCATTATGATAGAAAAGCTTGAATGATGGGCAGAGGACAATACTCTTGTGGGTTGATCATTATGCTGTCATCATTGCTTGCAATGTCAGCCACTCAACTATGCCCAGCCAGTCATAGGCAGGAACTGTGTTGGCTGTATTATTCATTGCAAATAAGTTATCAGATTAATTCCATTGATGTATTTTTCTGTTGCTGGCTTACAAACCCACTCTACATTTGCTAAATATATTCTTATTTAAACACATTCCAGTAATAGATTATGCAGAAGCACCAGTTCAAATGTGCATATTTCTGAAGTGGGAAGATAGGTGTTAAGGCACATATTAAATGGAGGACACAATGGACAGAGTTTGGTTCGTTCTGTAGCCTATGACTCCCTTGACCAGGATCCTCGCAAAACCTATGCCAAAACTTTGTAATCATCTTGCAACATTTTGCAATGCCCCACCCAATGGTGTACTGGTAGATCAAGTCAGGATCACCAGCTAACATACCCAATAGCCAGCATTGTCCTTTTTACCCCAAACCTATGCCAAATCATTTTGCTATCATTTTGCAGCACAAACCCTGTGTCTTACAGCACTTCCCAACAGGGCATAAATGGCATAACCAGCTTGCGGCCTACAGAGCCCTCCAACATTTTCCATTTCACTCAAAACATAGGCCAAATGTTTAATGTTTTTAAAATATATTGCAGGTGTCCATGTGCACAATTGACTATAGTATGGTATAAAACACTGTGATTCATTTAAGTGTTCTATACAATTTCTAATACTACAGGAATTGCCTCTAGGAATTCTCGCTTGTGAGACTCCTACTTCTGGCACAATGTGTGTATAAAAAACTTTGAGTGGAGCATCTCACTTCTTACACATACACAAAATCAAACCTGGGGGTTAAAAAAAAGAGTATTCCCTAACCCCGTCTCCCCTCCCCCCAGAGCAACACTGACCTTTTCACCCAAAATTTATGCTGGCACAAAACACAAAAGCGACGAATTGAACTGAAAATACACATAGAAGTGATAGCATTTATGGATTTTTACTGAAAGTAAAGAAATGATTTCAGAAACTGATAAGAAACATCAACATCAACACACACATATAAACATAGGTACATAAATCCATATAATCACAGATTTATCTAGCTGTACACTGGCCAGTTACTGGTAGCAGCTAAATTGGTCATCATCGGAACCTGCAGCAATTCTAGAGGGGCAATTTGTAAGAAGAAATATGGTGCACCAATAGCGGTGGTCACCCTGGTGACACAGAAAATAATTAGAGGCAATGCAGTGAAGAAATCTGAAGGCAGAATAGGTTGAGGAAGGCGGGAGTTTCAGATCCAGACTCTTTACTTTGACTGCAGCAGTCAAGGTTGAGCACCCTCTTCCGCTCACTACTCTTCGTGCCTGTCAAAAAATAGCCCTGACAATTTGCTTTGTGCTTGGGTGAGAAGTGGTTAACTGATATAAAAAGGGGTCAGCTTCTGGGACTTTCGCTTGTTTGGTGTCACGTTGTGAATGATAGTGAACACAAGAGGGTATCCTGTAGACCATCTTGACTGCTGCCAGTGGTGTTGTCAACACTCAGGCTGCCCTTTGCTATGTAATGTTTTGCACCCTTTTTCCTGCTGGCAACGCGAGCATGACATTGTGCATCAATATTGGGCCATTTCCTGACATTCTGAATCATGAATACAGAAGCACAATATCCCACAATATTCATAAACTGGAGGGTTTATTTTAAAAGGATTGAATAAAATCATTGCAGAAATGGCCACTAGATTTCTCTTATGCCACAAACAACTACGGATGCACAGTATCAAAAACAAAAGAGTAAAATAAGATGGAGAATTATTTTTCCAATTGATCTCAATGGGGAAAAATAATTGACTGGGCCAAGTGTAATCTTTGTGACTTACCCAGCTCATACTCCAGACAGGCAGAAATTCAAAACCTATTTTCCCCCCCACTTGAAGCTGTAAGAGTGGTGATGAGTGCAACAGTTTTTTTCCAGCATAAGGGATGGCTGGAGCAAAATTAAACAAACTTTAAAAATTGCTATTTTGATTCAACATGTTATTTTTACAATAATTTTTCATTTATTACAGTTAACACAGAGTGACACTGAATCAGGTATGTCAGAGTAAGTGGAATAAAGTTGAAATGGGGTTAATGCGCCTAAAACAGCTACCACATGGAAACACTTTGGCTGGTTCCCTTTGGCAGCTGTTCCTGCACTGGAAGCCATCTAATGTGTGGAGAATCTCCATACAGATCAGCAGACTTTCCCTGCAGCACTTTGGTTTGAAATGATGCACCAAGCAAGAACATTACAGTTTGGCATGTGGTGGTAAGTAGGGTGCCATCACAGGGTGACCAGAAACATGACTGCTAGATGGCAGCTGCCTTAATATCATGGCTTATTGTCACAGCATTTGAAGTAGTGCCTGCTGCTTGTGTGTTGACAAAAACAGGGAACATTTTATTTCCTTTTAATTTTTTCTCCTAAATTTACTGCTCACAAAATTATGATTAAAATCTGACCTACACAATATGCAATTCAATTAGAAACACACACACACACACACACACACAATCTCAGGTCTTCACTTGAGGTTGTCTGATGGTAAGAGAAATATTAGTGCAGGTTTCATCTGCAGAAGGTGGAAATAATGAGCAAATATTCTCCAGGGTTTGCACTTCTACACAAGACATACAACTTGGAAGGTTAATTCTTAAGCATATTTGTTCCTGTTACTAGCCATAGGCTGAAATCCAGCAACATAAAGCTATACTGCGTAAGCCTGATGATGTCATCAGCTGTGGCCACGTTTTGTTCATAAAAAGTTTCCTCCTCCCTCCTCCAAGGTTCCTAGGCTCCTTTGAGATCCCTTTTGTCCCACAGGCACTAGGACCACCGGCATCAATTGTCAGACATTGAAGGTTCCCCCAGTCCTGCTGTCCCCAAAGCCTTCCCTGGGATTAAAGGGATCCTAAGAGAGTCCAGGAACCTGAGGAGTGGGGATAGGAAACATGTTATGAATAAAACATGGCCATGGCGGATGACATCATCAGGCTTATGACTTTACATTACTGGATTTCTGCCAACATATTTGAAAAATAATCCACGCTCATTTACAATATTGAAAAAGGTATCTCGTTGCGTTTCTTGTTGTGCTGCTCATTACTTTTTCATTTTTTCCATGGTTTCTTTTTTTTAAAAAAAGAAAAAAAAACACTTAAAATTAAAAAGAAGCAAAAGGTGAAAAAATTCTATTGAAATACGTCTAAAGCAGCCATTCTCAATGGGAGCCATATGGCTCCCTGGGGGGTCCTGGTCTATTTGAAGGGGGCCACAGACTGAAAAATGTGAGAAGTTTCAGAAAGATAACCTGTTTGTGTTGTATCCTTGTTTGACAGAGAGCCCTGGAAACTGAGAAGAGCTCCACACAAGAAATAAAGCAGCAGGCTTTTGTAAGGAACAGACATCGCCGGATAAGATACTTCTGAATGTAAAGGAAAAACTGATTAAAATGTTGTATAATTATCTACTAGAATTAAAAACGCAAGATGAAATAGTTAAAGAATGTATGATAAAATGGGCCCAAAATGTGGGCCACAATATTAACTTAAAGTCATGGTCACAAATATGGGAAGGTAATATTAAGCCAACAAAAGCAATTAATTACAAAGAAAATATGTATAAGATGTTCTATAGATGTTATATGACACCTGAAAAATTATCAAAAATATATCAAAGTACCTCTAACAAATGTTGGAAATGCAAATCAAAAGAAGGTAGTTTTTATCATACATGGTGGACTTGTAGGGAAGCTAAGAGATTTTGGAAATTAGTCCATGAGTTTTTACAAAAAAAAAAGTTATCCTCTATAATTCCATATGAACCTGAATTGTTTTTGTTAAATATAATACCAGACTCAGTAGAAAAAGAAAAAAGGCATTTGATCATACATGTAACTACAGCAGCAAGGATTTTATATGCCAAATACTGGAAAAAAGAGGAGACTCCAACAGCTCAGGAGTTAATAGAAAAAATTCTTGAAGCAGCAGAGATGGATATTTTAACTGAAGTATTAAAAGACAAAGAAATTGTTGAGGCTAGAAAAAAGTGGGAACCTTTGTATAATTGGATGAGAGTTGAGAACATGAATGGGTTAAAATTATGAGAAAGAAAATATAAGAATTTAAAGACAGAAAAAAATAAGTGTGAAGTAAGCTTAGTAAGAAACATATCGATAAATGTAATAATGATATATACTGTTCTCTATCCTATTCTGTATTTTTTTTAACTCCAGTACCCTGATCCAAATCCCCTTCCCTATGATCTTCCCTTACCCAATGGAAAATTAATTTTAAAAAAAGAAAGAAACGGAGAAGAGCTCAGAAAAGGGCCGTGGCCAAAGAAAGGTTGAGAATGGCTGCTCTAAAGTATGTTAAAATGCCCTTCGGAAGTGACTTTTGAAAGTATCAAGAAATGCTGCTTCTTGCACCCATTAGGTACCTTTTGTTTTTACTCACCACATTACTTGTAAACATAATTACATTCTTGTTACTCCCCAAAGTAACTTGTTACAGTGGTGCCTCACAAGACGAAATTAATCGGTTCCACGGTTAATGCGCGTTTTCCCATAGGAATGCATTGAAATTTAATTAATGCGTTCCTATGGGGAAAAAAAAGTCAGAAACCAAAAAAAAGTCACCAAAAAGTCACTTACCAGGTAGAGTAGACTGAGTCCAGCTCCTCACAGTGCGTTTGTAGCCCTAGAACAGCCGGAAAAAGAGTGCCAAACAGCGAGCAACCAGCAGGGAGCCGGCAGCCATTTTGTGTTAGTCTCCCTCCTGGCCCCCCTCTCCCCGCCTCTCAGCTGATCAGCGCTGGGTCTAACAGGCTTCCTGAGGCTTGCCTAGCAGGGAAAAAGCCTCTCAGACCCAGCGCCGATCAGCTGAGAGGCGGGGAGAGGGGGGCCAGGAGGGAGACTAACACAAAATGGCTGCCGGCTCCCTGCTGCTTGCTCCTGTTTGGCACTTTTTCGGGCTGTTCTGGGGCTACAAACGCACTGTGAGGAGCTGGACTCAGTCTACTCTACCTGGTAAGTGACTTTTTGCTGACTTTTTTGGGGGGGTTCTGACTTTTTTTTCCCCATAGGAACGCATTAATTAAATTTCAATGCATTCCTATGGGAAACGCGCCTCGCAAGATGAAAATATCACAAGACAGCCCGTCTTGCGAGGCACCAAAAATCTCTCAAGACCCTTTCGTCTTGTGAGTTTTTTGTCTTGCGAGGCATTCGTCTTGCGAGGCACCACTGTATAGGTATTAAATTGCTTGCAACTCATTGCTTCCAAGCTTTCAGAGTCCTGCTACTCATGACTGATTAAAAATTGTACCCCTTTCTTCCCACTGAGCTTCCATTACTATCATGTATTTCATTAACATCTCAGTTTCCATGAGGGGGGAAAAGTATTTGACCCAGTCAAACGTTAAGTTGTTATTTTCCCTCTCTTTTTCTTTTCCTTCCTGCCAAACCTTAAATTCTTTGGCCTTCTAGGTTTCCTACTGCTTTATGTGAGAATTTGGGAGTATCAAGCTCTGGAAACAATTGTTATGTCAGCTAATGTTAACATAGTGACTACATTTAATCCCCCACCCTCTGTATTTATATCAAACCAAAACATTCCTTCTTTTCGCTGTCTCACAAATTTTCTGATTTTCTTCAAATTCTATCACTGAAACCACCAAGCTTAACAATGTTGGCATTTGCAGGGATCAACATATGTAGACCAGCAGTGGCACACACAGTACTACGAATCAACACATTTTGAGCAACAGCTAGTGAGCTAAGAAGATGCTTATTTATGTGCAAATATGGAACACCAACATGCGTGAAACTCGTGGTGTCATTATGATTCCAAATATGTACATTAAAAGTAGTAGTTGCTGCTGTTTGTTGTTTTGCACATCTTATTTCATACCATTGTTGGTGCATGGGGGTGGGCCAAAGGGTCAAGCCAAAAAATGAGGAGTGGTTTTGTTTCATTTCATTTAGTAATACGGTCAATGATCAACACAACTCACATTACAGAATTTGCAAATATGTGTTAGTAGTGGTCCAAGTCTTAGATAAACAAAGAAATTTCACAATGATTCAAAATTATCCAATTAAGGGTTAAAATAAATAATTTAAAAAATTTAATCACTAGATAAAATGCCTTTTCGAATTCTACCAGCAGCTGCAAAAGACCTCACACAGGAAGCTGTAGTCTTCAGACTGAGGCTGAGGTCACACCAGCAAAGTGTTTCTGACTTCTTCTTGAATTTTGATCCTTTTTGTTGTTGTTCAGATCCTGCTTTTTTGTCCAGCAACTATTCCTTTGTCCACAGGAAATCCAGTCTGCTTGGACACTACTACTATATTTGTTCCACTTTTCATTGCACAGTAAAACCTATATACCATTGGCAGCCCAAAAGCCTTCTAAGCTGAGGAAGAATAAATTTTACTTGTGTTTCCTGGTAAAGCTGGCAAGAAAATATAACATGTTCTATTGTTTCAACCACACCTGCACTGCAAGGACAGATCCTCTCTGACATAGGGGTCTTACTATATCTCTCCTCCAACATTGCAGAGTGGAGTACATGCTGTCTGACTAGGGACAATGCCCTGAGGTGGGTAGGGGTCTCCAGAAGCAAAGCGATAGGCTGCAAGGGCTACGATCTATCTGGTATTCTTTGGTGCCAAAAAAATTGGTACTCTACTAATGTCACTTTGCCATTCGATACATGACACCCTCTGTTAAAAAAAAATAAGAGTCATATCCTAAAACTTTGAAGGTGAGATGACATGTTTGCAAAATCACCAATCCTTGAGTTTCAGGAAGTAAATTAGTAGCTATTGGCAATTGTTTTAAATTGGTAATCAAATATTTTTTGAAATTACTTCAGTTGCTGAAATTGGTATGGAGAGGAGGATGATCTGATCTTGTTTCTTCAATCTTTTATTTTCTTGCCTTACGGTTTGATACTGTACCGTTTTCAGGAGAAGAAGAAAAGAAGAAGAGGAGGAGGAGAAGAGGAGGAGGAGGAGAGAAGATGAAGAATAAGAAGAAGGAGAAGAGGAGGAGGAGAGGAGAACAAGAAGAAAAAGAGGAGGAGGAGAGGACAAAGAAGGAGGAAGAGGAGAAGAGGAGGCGGAGGAGAGGAGAATAAGAAGAAAAAGAGGAGGAGAGAATAAGAAAAAGAGGAGGAGGAGGAGGAAAGACGAAGGAGGAGGAGAGGAGGAGGAGGAGAGAAGGAGAGGAGGAGAGAAGACGAAGAAGAAGAAGAAGGAGAAGAAGAAGAGGAGGAGAAGAGGAGAAAACAATGACAACAAAACCAGTTAAGAGACACCATTAATATTCATTTGGTCTGGTTACAGTGCAAAGCCTGTTGCTCTAATTATAACACCAGAGGCCACTAACTAACTTTCCAACAATTATTCTCAAGGGAGTCAAATATATTTGTAAAACAGATACGGTGGACATTTTGAACATTAATCTCTCTCTCTCTCTCTCTCTTTCTCTTTTTAACATACTATGGGAACAAGAGAATTCTGAAATGAGATTTTACACTACGGTCCAAAAATGGCATTAACCATTTTTTTAAAATAACAACTTTGTATGTGTGGAGTGTTAACATATCACTTTACTTTCATAAATATGTTTCTCACTCACTGAGAAGATGGTGTCTTGAACAGTTTAGCCCTGCTTCTGGAGTGCGCTAAGCCACATGTTCTGGTTACAACCATTTGCATCGCAGTCCCTGTGTTTGCCTACCAAAGGTTTGGCTACTGAAGCTGGAGACACAGGTCCATTTTCCAGATCCAATGAATTTAGTTGTCAGTTTTCTTTTTAATTCTAATTCAAAATTAATTCTGGCCAAACAGTCAGTTACCAGTTGCATCCTTCTTACTGGATTAAATAATTTGAAACAATAATCATCCTCATATTGTACTGATAATCACCGGTTAAGGTCAGATGCTCTCTTCTAACCATAATTTGAATGGGAACTGTATAATTGCTTGGGAAACTAACATCATAATTTACATAAAAACATAGAATCAACCTTGATTCTAAGTACAGTTGAGCAACGGAAATGTTCTAAAGAATAATAGTCCATATTAAATTATATTGGTTCTGCATCTTTAACTGATTTATACTGCATATTGCTGATGTACCACCACAGCCAGAGATGTAAAACTATAAAATTAGATTATCTCCTTCCCCATATTCTGCTGCATGAAGGGGAGGCCAACACCTTTCTCCACACATATAGGATATACGTAGCAGGCTATTGAGATAATAACAATCTTGCATGCTTAGTAACACTAGATATCAGGAGAAGGGAGGCTTTTAGGACCTAAATGGATTCTCTCCTTTCCACTAACCGATTTCTAAAGGTTTTTTTCTTGCCACTGGCTTGCCCCTCCTTTCTTGTTTTGTTTGCTTTGCTTCTTTTGTTAGTCTATCTGTGCTCCTGATCTCCAACCATGAGGCCAGCATAGAGGGTCTCTCATATGGTTAAGACTCACCTCTTCTCATTTTTTTCCTTTTAATCCTTAAGACTGTAATTATAGTCAGCAACTGTAAGTAAAGATACCTTCTTTTTATTTTAAATGCTTCTAGAGGGATTTTTAACACATAAAGTGCTACTCACTGTGAGAGGGGTGGCAGTGGTGAAACTGGGTTGATCTCTCCACATTTCTTACTCTGCTAGCTAATAGGGAATTGACCAAATTCTCCAAGAAGGGCTTTCTTATAACTAGCCCTACTGAGATAATCATTCAGAAGTGAATACAAAATCATGTGATTTCCCATACCTTTCAAGAGCCAACAGTAACTGCTTACTACATTCTATAGTAGCCCAGGAATCCTGGAAAATACCCTGATTTGGTCCATTTTTGCATATTTGTCTGAATACAGTGTGAAGGCTACAGACTATGAGAGTTGCAGATAAATAACATATGCCAAGCCACACATTTCCCACTCTAAACTCTCTTCTTTACGTAGGGAGACAAAGCGTCTCACAGGTAATTAAAGATAGTAAGTTATAACATTAAAAACTATTAAACATACAGCAATAATAAAAGCTGCTAGTAAAAACTATTGTAAAACATTAATTAAGACAGAGACACATACGTGAAGCAAAAACAATATAGCATCCTGCAAAAAACAAACAAACCTTCAGTTGTGTTCACTTGTTAACAGCTTGCCTAGAAAGGAGGTCTTTGTCTAATTTGGACAGGAGGGAGGGAGCCAACCTGGCCTCCTGAGAGAAGGCACTCCATAACCTGGGAGTGGCCACTGTAAGGCCCACCCCTGCGCCCTTACCAAACATGCCTGTTAAAGTGATGAGACTGAAAAATAAGGCTCCTCTGAATATTTTAAAACATGGACAGGCACACATAGGAATATAGGGCTCCTCAATGGATTGTTCCATTGTCTGAACAATCTGTAGGGTTCTATAAGTCACAATCAGAACTTAGAAATGGGACTAGAGACGGGCATGAACTACCGGTTCGGAAGTTCATGCCAGTTCATTTTTCAGCCAAACACATGCTCGGCGTTTCTCAACCCCACCTCCTCTGGTGGGCACCCACTCAGGGGCAGCCTCCGGAGGAGACGGGGCAGGGAAGCTCTGAACATCTTTTCAGCTGAAAAACAACGAACCATCTCTAATTAGGACCAGAAACAGACTGGCAACCAGGGGAGTTGTTGTGTCTGAGGAGTTATGTGCTCCCTGTATCTGGCCCTGGTCAGCAGTCTGGCTGCAGCATTTTGAGCCACATGAAGCTTTTAAACACTAGAAGTATAATAACACTTAAATATACAGCATACAAAGGGTTACACAGCACGTGTTTGCATAAACTGGTATAAACCTTCCTCAGCCTCCATTTCTGTTCTTGTTACCCATGACACTTGCTGTCAACAGCTAACTAAATAGTCTCATTAGATACAGTCTGCAAAAATATTTTGGTTTACTTTCTGACTTTCACTGACTGAACAAGAATGTCTCTAAAATGGAAGCTGACAAATTAATGAGAACAGCAAACACACCCCATGTATAAAATTGCTGAACAACAGAGTAATGGCTGCCTGTCTGAGAGATGAAGATGATCGACTGCCAGTGACCACACCGTGAACTCCCCGGGCACCCATACTGATAACCGTTGTTCAAATGGCAGCGACTGTTTCTGTTTCCCAAGTCGCCAATATTTTCAAGGTGCAGAAATTTTCCCTAGAGAAAGTGTGTGTCCTTAAACTGGCAAAAGGTGTTGCATGGCTCAGGAGAAAGCTAAAACAGAATTAAAATAAAGCTAGTTATCCCTTGTTTTCTCTTGTAGAAAAGATAAACAAATGGAACAATCTTAGTATTACATTTTTGTGTTACAGCCTTTTAAGTTATTACGTGTTAAGGTTGAATTAGTCACCCATAAATGCAATGAAATTAAACATTCATCCAAAGCCATCTACAAGAACAAAAGACTGGAAAAAAAATCTGGTTACACATTTAACGCTAAAAGTATATGTTAAAATAAGCACACACGCTTAGAAACAAATGGAAGCATGGATCTGAAAATTCAGTTGTCATTTCATTTTGCGTAGGTCAGGACTAGAGGGAAGCAGCTCATTGTTTCTTAGGGTAACAGAAGAATACCACCAGAAAGTCTTTTAAATATAATTTCTAAATTGTGCAACACTGTTCTCCAACTTGTCATGCTCTATATGTAATAAATTTAACAGTTGAATTGTGTGGTCCAGTATATGATGTTTATTCTTCTCAGCATGGCTGTCTGGATATTTATTTGTTGTATTAATTGCTTTTCTGTCCATTGGGGATCTCAAGGCAATGCACAATAAAAATAATAATATTTTTTTAAAAGGAGAGAAACAAAACACTACTTAAAAAGAGACTTAAAACAATCTTCCTTCCTTCCTTCCTTCCTTCCTTCCTTCCTTCCTTCCTTCCTTCCTTCCTTCCTTCCTTCCTTCCTTCCTTCCTTCCTTCCTTCCTTCCTTCCATCCATCCATCCATCCATCCATCCATCCATCCATCCATCCAGCTACTCTGGGAGGCTTACCACAAACAACGGGAACATGAAACAAAACTCAAAATTGAACATCAGTTTAAAACATCAAACAAAGAAAGCCAATCCTAGACTAACAATATATAAGCATCTGATATAAAAGATAGCAGCAAAACAGACAATTAACCCCAAATAACAAGATGTTAATAACTAGAGATGTTGAATTTTAAGCCAAAGAGCTGATGGAATAATACGATTTCGGCTGCCTGTTGGAAGCTGACTAATTGAGGGGTAACCAAGACATGGACTGCTGTGAGCCAGCGCAATATGGGTGGAGCCAGCCTCACTTCTCTTGGGAGGGAATAGCACTGCCCGCTTCTTCTCTCTCCATCTAAGACATGGGCAAGCAACAAACAATGCATCAGCAATGATTAGCAACCTGGACCTAACTGTAAGGCTTCACAGCCACCCACCCACAATCCACTGCCATGCTCTAGAGGATTGTCGGAGACTATGTTCTTTGTTCTCATTTGCAATAAAGAAACCAATGTAGCCGATGCATTAAAATCCCCTTGGGATATCCAGAAATGTTGAAGCATTAATGTACATCACACAAGTATAGATGGAGCTTTTCAATATTAGGGATGTGCTGCTCCATGCCCTAATAAGGGCACACAGGTTGGTGCCCTTCTGGAGACACTCCAAGCTGATCCTTGTGTGGTCCCGTGATGGTATTTGTGTAATTCCACTTCCCAGAAAACTTCCATTCCCATCAAAGGAAAATTGCAAATGGCAAGGTCAGGTTCCCCCACCCCTCCGCCTTTTTTCCAGCTGAGAGGAGAAAGCCCCTGTTGGCTTCTTAAGGTAGTTACTGTGAAGGGACTGAATAAAAAGACCTTAAAGGGCAGTGGGAATGTTTAGTCTTTGATATCTTCTTTAAAGGGAAGTGCAGGAAGCCTGTGCATCTCTACACTTGCTTTTATTTCTCTCTGCTCCCCACCCCCAAATTCCTCTTCTTTAGATCTAATATGAAAGGTGCTGTGGCCACAGAAAATACTTTGATGATTTAATCAATTACTTTGCTGTAGGAAAGGCAAGGAAGATTCATTTCTTAAGTAAAAAACATACTCTCCTTTCCTTTTCCTACCAATTCAGTGTCTTTTTGTGTTTTTCTTTCTCTGTCTCCATTTTTAATCATGCTGTGCAAATGCTGGATTTAAGATGTGAGATCCATACACGTGTTGTTCTGCCCCCTTAATGCGTGTGGACTCTTTTCTCCCCCTCCCTGCCCCCGTAGTAATCCCAGGAATGCACAAATACACCATATTTGGTTTGTTTTTAACACATTCATTTGAAGACAGTGCACAGCCCTAATTACTATATACGTGGTTCCATTGCCAGCTGCTGCTGCTCTGCTGCATTGCAGTACAGACTCCCACCAGCAAGTGGCGGCAGAAGAGCTCCCATAGGTTAGCTGCTTTTCATCTCTACAGTTCCAGGCCAGTAAGAAAGAATACACCAGATCCAAGCTGTTAGCACAACAAAACACTTCATAACATTGATTTCACAGAGAAAAGATGAACACACTTTTCTATATCTGTGTGAGAGACTTCAGCTGGTATAAATTGCAACATAGAGGCTGAGAGCCTGTTGTGTAATTTATGCCTACAGAAGGGTGATGACGTCATGGGTGATTTTCAATCATTTAAATTTCATATTTCTATATTTCATTAATTTCATATTTCTGTTTCACAGCTTTTCCAAGTCCCAGGTAATTACGTGGAAGCTGTGGGACAGAAGGAGGAAGCCTGCTACTGATAATGTCATCTCATGACAGTGATTTTCTGTAGTTGGAAACCTTAGCTGTTGGTAACCAGTGGTATAGTACATGCTCAGTTTCTGCAAGATCCCAGTTCAGACCTGGCAACTCCAGTTCATGAATGTTAGTTACCTGATGCCCCCAAGTTTTGTTGATGGTCAAACAAACAGTTTTGGACAACAAGAAAGAAAACAGTTCTGGACAAGAATTGGTACACAGCAGCTTCAGGTGTTCATCTATATAACAAATCTAAAACACACCAGTGTTCCTGCCATTGTTTTCCACATAATTGTTCTGCTGAATCTTTAACACAATTCGTGTTTGTGCCTGTGCATTACAATGTAATAATTCAAATGAGCTGAAATATGTATTCAAATCGTAAGTGGGAAATGAGGATTTCAGCACACATGGAGAGCCTCCATGGGCAACAGAGGCTCCCTCCCAGACATTGTCACTCCCCATGCACTGGAGGGATAGAGTGAGAGCACTTCCATATTTCATGTGCTTACTCTATGCACAAGTTAATACCTGAATAGAGCTCATGTTGACATAGGAGTATGATATGCATTTTAAGGCATTTCCAGCATGTTGGCTGAAATCCTGATGTGCACTTACACTAATGGCATAACTTTCAGACAGGAGTTGCCATAAGTTAAGAAATCTCCATAGGCATTATCAGTGATACTTAGTGTCTCACTAAGTCGGGTGGTCTAGAAGCTCAATCTATTAATCAATCAATCAATCAACCAACTGTATGCTGAGTCAGAGTTTTTTTAAAAAATTATAACAATTTTCCCCCAAATCCTACACTATCTACATAGTACGCTGATGACACTCAGCTCTACATCTCCTTTACCTTTACCTTACCAGTGGATGCTGTTCTATCCCTTCAGCGCTGTCTGGAGGCTGTACTGCAATGGATGCAGGAGAATGGGTTGAGGCTGAACCCGGATAAGACGGAGGTCCTGAGGGTGGGTGGCCCCTCCATCGGTGGTTTGGGAAGCTCCCTCTCTTTTGGGGGGGTGACTCTCACTGCGAAGAGTGAGGTGCACAGCTTGGGGGTCCATCTGGATCCGGCGCTCACCATGGAAACCCAGGTGGTGTCAGTGGTCCGCTCCGCCTATTTTCATCTGTGACGGATTGCCCAGCTGTGTCCCTATCTTGATGGCGGGGCCCTCACCACTCTGGTCCATGCGCTTGTAATCTCAAGATTAGACCACTGTAATGCGCTCTACGTGGGGCTACCTTTGAGATTGATGCGGAAGCTTCAAATGGTGCAGAATGGGATGAGAAAACATCAGCATATCTCTCCCACTCTGGCTGCCTTGCATTGGCTGCCCATTCATTTCCACATTGATTTCAAAGTGCTAATGATTACATATAAAGCCCTAAACGGTTTAGGACCTCGATATCTAGCGGAACGCCTTCTCCCACCTAGATCTACTTGAATCACTCGTTATATCCAGGAAAGATGGTTGAGGGGCCTAACACCGAGGGAGGCCCGGAAAGAAAGAACAAGAAACCGGGCCTTCTCGGCAGTGGCCCCTTGACTTTGGAACAGCCTTCCATCAGAGATTCGCCTGGCACCCTCGCTGGGCGTTTTTAAGAACCAACTAAAGACCTGGCTCTTTAAGCAGGCCTTCCCTCCTGTCAATACTTGACTTTCACTTTTTTTCTTTAATTTTTATTTACTTTTTCCATCTTGAATGATATTAATATTATTGATTTAAATTGATGTTTTAATTGTTTTTTATGATATTTTTATTGTAAGCCGCCCAGAGTAGACATTGTCTAGATGGGCGGGATATAAATTCAATAAATATATAAATAAATAACTACAACTGCATTTTGGCCATTGCTAGGCATGTTCAGCCTCCATGGACTGTCCAGCCTTTTGCTCCAGATACAAGAACATGTATGAGCGAGAAAAGACTTTTTTTCAGATAGATCAGCACGCAAGAGAAGGTTGGGGACTGGAGATGCTGTAGTGAATGGCTGAATTTCCCCGCATCATGAGTTTTCTGGTGGCCATTTTCCTCCCACTGTGAATCACCCAATGATACTTCACTGATATCTTTAGGACAACCTATAGAATCCAATGTTTGGTGTGGATGAAAAATTACAGGCTGAGTCTGTTCAAGCACACAGTAGGCAAAGTACTTTCTTGTAACAACACCTCCAGGCAAGTATAGCTATAACAGTGGTCTGAGCAGCACTGGGGGGCTGGCTCTAGTCTAGTCTCAGTCAGCATAGCCGATGGCAACAGATGGCCAACAACATCTGGAAGGCCCCAGATTGCCCACTCTTGAGGACAAACAAGCTCAAAGGGTCTAGGGGCCATTTATTTGGCCTTAGGATCTCCCACAGGCCACACCAGATACTGCAGTTGAAACCAGAAGTGTGGGAGATAGCTTGCTAGATTGAGGTAACTGCAGAGTTCATTCAGGGCTGTGGTAAAGAGTGACAAGTTGCGCATGAAGCCTTTTGGAGCAGCATTGTCACTATTCACCAAACAAGGAGTGTGACCAGCTCCTGCCCATGCTTATCACTTCTCAAACAACCTTCCTTTTAAGAGCTTGACTCCAGCCATTGAACCTACTAGACCAGTGATGGCGAACCTTTTTGAGTCCGAGTGCCCAAACGGCAACACAAAACCAAATTATTTATTTTGAAGTGCCAACACTGCAATTAAACCTGAATACTGAGGTTTTAGTTTAGAAAAAACGACTTGTGTCATTTACACATTTTGTCTGTCTGGTTCTTTATTGATTCCTCCAACTGACAGCTCTTTTAGAAAAAAGTCAAGTGCAAAATGCTACACTGAATTAAATGCACCCTAGGTGTTACTAGGTGTTTGCTGTTAGCGAGACTCTTCTAAATATTCCAGTTCTGCCCAGTACAAATTCAGCGTCTAAACAGAATCTTGAAGTACTTGCTGTTCTCAGCAGAAACTGCAGAGCTAAATGCAGTGGAGATTAAATTTGGAAGGTTCCTTTTTTCATGGTTTTATGAAAGAGTCAAGTCTCTCTCTCTCTCTCTCTCTCTCTCACACACACACACACACACACACACGCACACACACACACTCCCTAAATTTTCAACAATCAGTTGCTTCAGTTCAGTATGTCCGTTTCCTCGCATTACATTTAAACAAGCTTGATGAATCCACCCGTCCCTCTCTCGCACCTTCCTTCCCACCTTAATTGGAGCTTTCCCTCCTGCTTGCAGTCACCTCCGGTGGAAGTAGTAATTCACAAGCTGGATTGACTGCCCCGGGCTGTTCTACAGCAGTAAACAATTTGTTGTTGTTGTTTAGTCGTTAAGTCGTGTCCGACTCTTCGTGACCCCATGGACCAGAGCACGCCAGGCCCTCCTGTCTTCCACTGCCTCCCGGAGTTGGGTCAAATTCATGTTTGACCCAACTGTTGCCGCCTGGCAGAAGATATAGAACAATTAAGACTCGGACCAGACGTTTTCTGAATAGTTTTTATCCCAGAGCTATAATTGCACTTAATAATGAGCTTAAAGACCACCAGTAGTGAATAGTTGGACAGTGTTACTTAGCCTGCTGTGTAGATGTTTGTATTCTTAGTGGGGGATTTTTAGTGGGGGGGAGTGTTTGGGGATTTTTTGTGTGTGTGCATGTGGGTCTGGTCTCTGGGTGTCTGTATGAATTTCATTGTATGGGTATACTATGTATATACTTACAATGACAATAAATTTATTTGATTTGATTTGATTTGATGTTGGTAGCTTCAATGACACTGTCCAACCATCTCGTCCTCTGTCGTCCCCTTCTCCTCTTGCCTTCACACTTTCCCAACATCAGGGTCTTTTCCAGGGAGTCTTCTCTTCTCATGAGATGGCCAAAGTATTGGAGCCTCAGCTTCAGGATCTGTCCTTCCAGTGAGCACTCAGGGTTGATTTCCTTCAGAACGGATAGGTTTGTTCTCCTTGCTGTCCAGGGGACTCTCAAGAGTCTCCTCCAGCACCACAATTCAAAAGCATCAATTCTTTGGCGGTCAGCCTTCTTTATGGTCCAGCTCTCACTTCCATACATCGCTACTGGAAAAACCATAGCTTTGACTATGCGAACCTTTGTCGGCAAGGTGATGTCTCTGCTTTTTAAGATGCTGTCTAGGTTTGTCATCGCTTTCCTCCCAAGAAGCAGGCACCTTTTAATTTTGTGGCTGCTGTCACCATCTGCAGTGATCATGGAGCCCAAGAAGGTAAAATCTGTCACTGCCTCCATATCTTCCCCTTCTATTTGCCAGGAGGTGATGGGGCCAGTGGCCATGATCTTAGTTTTTTTGATGTTGAGCTTCGGACCATTTTTGGCGCTCTCCTCTTTCACCCCCATTAAGAGGTTCTTTAATTCCTCCTCACTTTCTGCCATCAGAGTGGTATCATCTGCATATCTGAGGTTGTTGATATTTCTTCTGGCAATCTTAATTCTGGTTTGGGATTCATCCAGTCCAGACTTTCGCATGATGTATTCTGCATATAAGTTAAATAAGCAGGGAGACAATATACAGCCTTGTCGTACTCCTTTCCCAATTTTGAACCAATCAGTTGTTCCATATCCAGTTCTAACTGTTGCTTCCTGTCTCACATAGAGATTTCTCAGGAGATAGATAAGGTGGTCAGGCACTCCCATTTCTTTAAGAACTTACCATAGTTTGCTGTGGTCCACACAGTCAAAGGCTTTTGCGTAGTCAATGAAGCAGAAGTAGATGTTTTTCTGGAACTCTCTGGCTTTCTCCATAATCCAGCACATGTTAGCAATTTGGTCTCTAGTTCCCCTGCCCCTTCGAAATCCAGCTTGTACTTCTGGGAGTTCTCGGTCCACATATTGCTGAAGCCTACCTGGTAGGATTTTGAGCATAACCTTGCTAGCGTGCGAAATGAGTGCAATTGTATGGTAGTTGGAGCACTCTTTGGCACTTCCCTTCTTTGGGATTGGGATGTAGACTGATCTTTTCCAATCCTCTGGCCACTGCTGAGTTTTCCAAACTCGCTGGCATATTGAGTGTAGACCCTTAACAGCATCATCTTTTAAGATTTTAAATAGTTCAACTGGAATGCCATCACCTCCACTGGCCTTGTTGTTAGCCATGCTTTCTAAGGCCCACTTGACTTCACTCTCCAGGATGTCTGGCTCAAGGTCAGCAACCACACTCTCTGGGTTGTCTGGGACATCCAGATCTTTCTGGTATAATTCCTCTGTGTATTCTTGCCACCTTTTCTTGATGTCATCTGCTTCTGTTAGGTCCCTACCATTTTTGTCCTTTATCATGTCCATCTTTGCACAAAATGTTCCTTTAATATCTCCAATTTTCTTGAACAGATCTCTGGTTTTTCCCTTTCTATTATTTTCCTCTATATCTTTGCACTGCTCATTTAAGAAGGCCCTCTTGTCTCTCCTTGCTATTCTTTGGAAGTCAGCATTCAATTTTCTGTAACTTTCCCTATCTCCCTTGCATTTTGTTTCCCTTCTCTTCTCTGCTATTTCTAAGGCCTCATTGGACAGCCACTTTGCTTTCTTGCATTTCCTTTTATTTGGGATGATTTTTGTTGCTGTCTCCTGTACAATGTTACGAGCCTCCATCCATAGTTCTTCAGGCACTCTGTCCACCAAATCTAGCTCCTTACATCTGTTCTTCACTTCCACTGTGTATTCATAAGGGATTTGGTTTAGATTATACCTGTCTAGCCCAGTGGGTTTTCCTACTTTCTTCAGTTTAAGCTTGAATTTTGCTATAAGAAGCTGATGATCAGAGCCACAATCAGCTCCAGGTCTTGTTTTTGCTGACTGTATAGAGCTTCTCCATCTTTGGCTGCAGAGAATATAATCAATCTGATTTCGGTATTGCCCATCTGGTGATGACCATGTGTACTGGCGCCTCTTGTGTTGTTGGAAAAGAGTGTTTGTGATGACCACCTTGTTCTCTTGACAAAACTCTATTAGCCTTTGCCCTGCTTCGTTTTGAACTCCAAGACCAAACTTACCTGTTGTTCCTTTTATCTCTTGACTCCCTACTTTAGCATTTCAGTCCCCTAGAATGAGAAGAACATCTTTCTTTGGTGTCAGTTCTAGAAGGTGTTGTAAGTCTTCATAGAATTGGTCAATTTCAGCCTCTTCAGCATCGGTGGTTGGTGCATAAACTTGGATTACTGTGATGTTGAAAGGTCTGCCTTGGATTCGTATTGAAATCATTCTATCATTTTTGAGATTGTATCCCAGTACAGCTTTTCCCACTCTTTTGTTGACTATGAGGGCTACTCCATTTCTTCTACGGGATTCTTGCCCACAATAGTAGATATGGTAATCGTCTGAATTGAATTTGCCCATTCCCGTCCATTTTAGTAAACAATAAAGCAGCCTTATCTCCAATCTCTAAAAGAACTGATTTACAAGTGCCGCAACCAAGGAAGGTAGCAGGGATAGGTGGCTTACAATCATGCAGTTTGAGGTTCGGCTGCTTGGGGTGGGTGGGGGTGGGGGGGGTAGCGCTCCGCTCACGTGTCCAGGGAGAGGTCTCCACGTGCCAGCTGTGGCATGCATGCCATAGGTTCGCCATCACTGTACTAGACCAAGCGGTTAAAGAATGAAACAAATGACATTCTCTCTATTACCAAGTAACAATTTATAGGGAAACAGATTTAAACATCAGTTTTTCTTCATTTACAGCCCAACTCCCAAACTCAACCTGCTTCTTCGGTTGCACTTTAATTTCTCTTCTCCATTCCAGCTCTCCAGGCCCCTCCTTCTTCGGGATCTCCTGGATAAGCTGGCTACCAGCACCACCCAGCCAACCCCCTCGTTACCCCTGTTACTATGCAGATTGGCCAAGGTTCTGTTGAAAGGAGGATCTAAGGTTTAAAAAGGTGTGCATGATTCTCACTCTGCCCTACAACTTCCTGGAAAATTTAAATTCTGGCTAGATCTAGTTTCTTTGCCCTCTTAAAGTACCAAGCCAGAAAAAAGAAAACAAAATAAGCATTGACAGTGACCCCACTGGGTTTCTGAGTCCAGAGAGATGCTGGTCTTTAGTGGTCCTCGATGAATTCACCAGGCTTTCAAAAAGTAAAACATTTAGCCAAGGCTCTCTCCCTTCATTTTCCAACTGTGCCTGCGTAGCATGAAACACACTGAAATACCCATTCTTTCAGAGGCATTACAGTCTAAGTCAGGTCAGAACTAAATGCCGCTGCTAAAGTTTAGCAATGACATTCAAATAAGTGCCCTTTAATGCTTTCATCAGAATGGAAAGATTGGTAACTTTGTTCTGCTTTTAGGTCAGGCCATGGTAACAAAGAGGGCATCTTACACCAAAATGATTGGGTGCAATACCTTCCTCTCACTCCATGCCCCAGCTGTATAAGAATAGGAGAACCCTACTGCTACAGATTGAAGAAACTTGTATTGGTGGGGCATAAAATGGAATTAACTTTGAAATGGGCTTGCATTGATGATGCCTGAGGGAAAATAAAATTAGGATTAATGCTGAACTCAATAACCATGTGAATTTTAAACACTTACATATGGCTTCCAAGGGTTCACACAAACCTCCCTGTGCTTCACCATTCCTCTGTGTGCAGTTGGCAAGATCACTCCCAGATTCAACTCAATCAAGGCAATTAGCAAACAGCTGATGTGTCATGTTTATACCTGGCCCTCGTTTAGAGTTTAAGTTGCTTTAAATGTGGAGGGAGTCACTTCCTTTCAATGTTCACTGGCAAGAGGGTCCCAAAGCAGCATTAATTTGATTTATTTTCAGTGTTCCACTTCTGGCTGGCATTGCATATTATGAATGTATTAGCCTGATGTCATCTCAACTTCACTTGCATGAATTGCTGGCTGTCCCTCTAGGCTGCCCTGAAACATATTGTGAGGTGAGCAAATGGAAGGAAATTAAAAACAAACAAAACTTCTTTTTTCAAGTTGTCCATTAATATCTCCAATACCTAGAATTATGTATTTTTAGAATCAGGTAGATAACAACCCAGTGGGTGATTCTGAAGCACCTTCCTTTCAGAAAGAATGTTTGGTGTGTGTTTTACATTCACAGAAGATGTTATGTTATGTGCCATCAACTGGGAGCCAACTTATAGTGACCCTAACAGGACCTCCAAAGTATGTAAGATATTTAAGAAGTGACTTTGTCAGTTCCGCACTCCCAGTGACTTTCCATGGCTGAGCAGGGGTTCAAACCCTGGCCTCCTTAATCCTATTCCATCACTCTGTCCATTACACCACACTGGGTATTTCATGGAAGCTAGCCACCAACAAATGTAACAACAAATAAATTGAAAATGAAAATGAAAAATAGACACTCCGATCAATCATATACCAATCAAGATGCCCATCTTCTGGAATCCTCTACCACTAGGTCATTCTATATGAGGGAAATTTTTGATTGAATTTGTGCATACCAGATGTATATTTAAATCCTTGTTTTTAAAAGTCAGGAAATTCGATTATTCAAAACAAAACAAAAAAACACAATCCTCTAGTTTATGAATGTGGGATATTGTGCTTCTGTACCCACGATTCAAAAAGCCAGTAGATGGCCCAACATTGCTGCACAATATTGTGCCCACGTTGCCAGCAGGAAAAAGGACACCAGGCTTTCCATAGCAAAGGGCAGCCTGAATGTTGACAATGCCAATGGCAGCAGTCAAGATGGTCTACACAGGATACCTTCTTCTTTTCCCCTTGTTATGTTAATCTTGGCGTCCTTTTCCTGCTGGCAACACGGGCACGATATTGTGCAGTAATATTGGGTCATTAACTGGAGTTTTGAATCATGAATACAGAAGCACAATATCCCATATTCATAAACTGGAGGTTTTTTTAAAAAAGAATTGAATCTATATCTAACTTCTGCTTCATTTTATCCATAAAGCCAACCAGCTGTCTTCTACTTTACCCAGAAATTTCAGTATATTTACCTGTATCTTTCAGTTCTTAATTGATTTTTTCCCTTAAAGGTATTTTTCATTCCCTTGCTTTTTTCTTTCACTCTGATTAACAATCATAGCATGATCTCATCAGACTTAGACAGGTATTGATGGGCTGCAGTATCATGAGGCTAATAAAGAGTGTTATCCAGTACTTCTAAGTGACACATAAAAACTCCCTTATGAAAGATACAGGAGACTGGGTATAACATAAATGCCATTCCAGTAGCTCAGGCATTATTAACACAGAGCCAAACATTAGTGCATTCATTAATGCATTTAAAGAGGGCCTGAATGTGTGTGTGTGTGTGTGTGTGTGTGTGTGTGTGTGTGTGTGTGTGTGAATGATTTGTTAGTTAGTTAGTTAGTTGTGTATTTGGTAGGAAAATGAGGGTGAGGAGGAAAATTGTTGCTCCTTGACAGAATTAAGCATAGTGAGTTTTGCCAGATAAGTTGCTACTGAAGTTTCTGGTTTATTGAACAGGAAAATATATTGAAATCTAATAACGTTATCACTTACATTTAAATGGTTTATTTTTCTTCCTTATTTGTATTTAAACCACTATGAAAGTAGACAGAATCTGAGAGAATTTTGATTACATTACATAGGTACTCCCAGCTGCAATCCTGCCCTCTTAAGGTGGGAAGAGTGAAGACATCCAGATGTTGTTTGATGACAACTCCCAGAATGCCTCACTCTCAACTATGCTGGCTGGGGCTTTTAGAAGCATGTACACACGTGTAAGTGTGCCTAAGAAATCTAAGGATACTGGATAAACATGGTTGCAACTTAGAATCTTATGTAATTAGTGAGAACTAATTGAACCTCTGTGGGGTGTTTTGCTCCTCTCAGAATACATTTGTCAAACCAATAGCATATATTTTTATGTTGGCTTCCCATCATGTTTAAAAAGAGAGGAAGTAGAAGCAGTACAATCACATTCATCAACTAATGTGCTACAGTATAGAAAGAGAAATCTTGGTATGATGTGGCGTATAGTTTTTTCTTTTCTTTTGTCAATTCGATTGTTGATGTTCTCTTGCATTCTAACACTTGGCCCTTAACACTTTCATACAAAACATGCCTAAGAGGAGGCTGTTGGTCTTGCTTGAACTTCAGTCTTAGCTGGGCAGTTAGGCCTAATCTTCCAGTTGGCTCCTTACAGTTTGGCATGCTCTCACTGTGAGCCATGGTTGTGGTTTGCAAGGTCTGTGCAATGGGGCAAACAATATCAAAATGTTTTTTCTCACCTTTCCTCAATGAGTCAGTCTGAGCTTAGTAAGTGGGGCAATGATGGTTATGAACTCTTTCTAGTTAATGCAGCCTTTTCTGGAAGCGTGACTAATTTTAGAGATTGAAATCAGAACACCAACCAGAGAGTGTGTATCACATTATTGGGCAGTATAGAAGTTAAATAAATTAAGGTTCTTCAGTGCAAATACTCTCTAAAATTGTGGAATATGCATTTTTGGGGATTTTCAAGAAAAGTTTTGGCAAATATCTGTCTAACTTTGAGTGTAGAATAGGAAAAGGGATGGAGTGGATGGCAGTGTGGTTGCAGTGCTGGTTGCCATTGTTTTCATTCTAGATACAGAGAGTGGTTAGTAATATGATGCGGATATGATTCTTAACTTTTTCCAATGGTATAAAAAGAGAACACATTTTCTTGGAAAACATTCGAGATCTGATTCCCTCAAGCAGCAATATATAGGTGGATATTTCTGTAATTTTGGATATTGTTGTGGAAAACGGCTTGTGTAAAATGGCTCCCCAGTGCAATTTAGAAAACTGGAAGCATTTTATCTGCTCTCTGTCCAATCTTGATGAGTTTGTGAAAGCATGCCTTCTTGAAATTGGCCTCAGCAGCAAGAGTAGTTCCACAGGCAACTACTTGTGTGTGCAGCAACTTATGTGTGGTTGCCAAAGTCAACTGCCATTCATGTTGGTCATTGCTTGTGGAAACCAAACAGACCTATTCATTTTTTTAAAGATAGGTGTGATGCTACGGCCACTTGTAGTGCAATTCTCTGTTTCTATTCAGGCATCACTTTGTTGGTGCTTATTCCTAGACAAAGGGACACAGAATTGCAGCGTAAGTCATGATAAACATCAGAAGACCAAGAAGACCAAAAAGTCTAATATTACATGTAAGATTCCTAGTCCTTATTTTGAATAAAAGTAGCTGTTCACTGATAGGAAGCTGGAAGAGAAGGGGGCTGCAAAGGCAGAATTAAATAAGCCCCTGAATGTCATCTGAATGTGAAGCCTGTAAAAAACCCCAGCTATAGAAAATAAAGACACCTGGGTAACTGGGCTAATACTTCCCCTAATCCAGACTCACTCTACTCTTGTGTAACTTTAGAAGATAAACCTCTCACTCCTTTATCTTTCCAGTTGGTAGAACCTAAAAATCTAGAGTTCTTTTCTCAAGCCTCTGAAATGTGATGTTTGTGCCAGACCTGGGACAAATAATAAATTAATTTCAGATGCAATCAATATGGCCATTCACATTTTGGGAAGAAGCTGAACACATTCCAGCACTAGGAACAAAGCTGTTTGTGATGAGCTGTCCTTTCTGTAGCTAAACATTTCCATGCCTATCACAAATAACGTCTTAAGTGATTAACATGAATTGGTATGTGTTGTTTGTCATTCAATTGGCAAATGGATGCAATGTGGGAACTTCACAAGGATACAACTGGTGATCTTGGTCACATACGACAAAAAGTAAAAACACACGAGGGGGAAAGATGGATTTGTCATCAGTCTTTCTGACTGTGCATATTTATGCTCCCGTTGAGTTAGCATTCCTGTCATTTCGTCTTTGGGGCCTTTAGTTAAACCGTTCCATGTACAAACAAGAATGAGCTAGCCAGCAATTATAGCAATTAAGCAATTATAAAACAATTTAAAAACAATTCAACAATATCTTACAATGGATCCACAGACTGCTGGATCAGAGTCAAGCAATGGTGACTGGGCAACAAACATTTGAGTTCAAAGATGAGTCGACACAGCATTTTTTGGATTTTTTTTTAAAAAAAATGTATTTATTTTGCTATAAACTCTATAATCCTCTATTCTGGCAGTTCCATCTTACAGACACCTACAGACACCTAAATGTGGCTCACCTGGGAGAAAAGCCTAAGCTAGAAGCCTAACTTAGCTCTGCCTGGCGTCTCGTTCAGAAAGCAGGCTCCCAGCCAGGTTTGGCCTTTCTCCCAGGTGACTTTTAGATGTTTGTCAGTCAGGTGGAACTTCCAGAATGAAGAATTATAGGATTTGTAGCCCCCCCCCCCCCCCAAAAGTCCATGCCTAGAGACTAGTTTTTAATTTTGGCACCAATTTAGCCAAAGGTCACAAGCATTGCCTATAGTTTACAGATACCTTTTCTTATCTGCCTATATCACTGAAGGCACAGGTTTTAAATAGAGATAGTCAAGGTAGCTTGTACTGATGTTAAGAAAACAAGTATTCTGAATGAGGTCTGCTGGTTATACTCACAAAGCCATTTTTAAAGGATACTCTGATTTAACACAAGAATTGATATTAAACAGAAAGTCTGGTTGAGGGGGACAGATAAACACCAACCCATTGTTTTTTTAAGGGTGGGGCCACTTAGCCCTTACATGACACACACTGTTGTCTGACAAACTGTATTTGCTGGTTCATGGGAAGATTGCCAAGAGGGAAGGAATGGAGGCAGGAAGCTTGTGAGTACAAGGGATTGTGGCCGGGTGTGAATGCTCTCCATGAAAATGTTTTGGATTCCACACCCTTCTGTCCCACACACAAAAAAAGAGAAGCCAACTTAGTAACTAAAACCCTATCCAGGACATAATGGAAAGCTTTTAAATGGTCCAGGATAACATGTGGTCTGACTTTGTCCACATAAACTTTCAAAAGTCTTTAAATCAGGCCTTTTAGCCTTGCTGACTGTCCCATCACTAGCTATGATCCAGACTCTTTTCTGGTGGCCCCATAGGTATGATCCAGCAGCAACCCCCTTCCTTCCATTTTTAGACATGTGCTGCAAGCAACACACTCAATTTGGGTTCTTAATGTCCTTTTGTTGGCAGTGGCTTTGAAAAAGTACCATGTAAGATGCAGCTATACACGTGATGAACAAATAAGCAAGTGTGGTAGGGCTCCTGGTGGTCATAGGCAATCCTAGGCAGATTCTGTACCAGGTTTGTGTGTGTGCATGTGCAGAGAGGGGTGTTGCCAAATAAAAACATCCTTGGAAAGGGCATCCTTGGCTTTGAAAGGAAAAGAACCTGTCTGCAGAATATCACAGACAACAATAATATGTTTTCTACATTTCTGGCTTCATGCGGTAGTTATAATTGAAGTTGTCCTTCATCTGACCAGAACAGATACCTGGCCTTGAACACAATGTTTCCCTTCCCCCATGAGTGGCAATGGGGTGAAATAGCTGGAGGTTTAAATAGAAAGACCATTAGGTTGTGTTGTGTGCAAATGGATCAAAATAGTTCTCATATCTCTGCAACCTCCTTTAAACGTTGTTCCTTAGAAGAAAAACCTGAACAGGAATGAGATTAGCATGCTCTGAAGCTTGCCAGACACTATTGTTAAGTCCACTGATAGCAGTGTGTCTGCTATCCTGTCTCCTCCAGCACATGCCACAGAGCGATACTTTTGTTATTTCCCATTCCTATTTGGAAAATGTGATTCTTGGATCCAGTCCGAATCAGGAAGCATTTGCAGTTAGGGCTACAATGAAATTAACATCAAGAATCAACCCCCCTCAATGAGACTGGATGAGAAAGTAGGCACCTCAAACTGAAATGAAAAAAATAAAATTCTGTGTCAACGTATGAATACAGGTGTGCAGAGAGGGAGCTTAATTCAAGGTACAGGCTTGGTGTTGGGCGGTATCTATATTCAGAATGGAAACTCTTCAGATATTAACACACAGACAGAAGCGCTGTCTATACAATCACTGTAAAGCAGGCACTGATTTCACTGGTTTCTGGGTCTCAAACCTTCAGCTACAACTTTCAGACCGTAAGAGTAGCATGTCTTCTACCATGTCATTCTTTCAAATTTATCAAGTAAGAAAGGTAGGATCTAGATGGACAAGTTGCTAGAAATACAGCGTTGACAATAACGGTGCTTGACCTTGATTGTATCGGACTGTTTCCTTTGCAGTAATAAAGAACCAGCAGTCAGTGAAAAACAAGTTAAAGGATGTCATTACATATCTACTTTCAGAACTATCCAATGAGCTGTGCCTTAAGGTTTGAGAAGCATTTTATTTTCAAATGTATGTATACACAGAGAGAGGGAGAGAAGGAGAGAGGCACTAACAAGGTCTCCTAAGGTGGTTTACAATATAAAACAGCACAACACAACAATATTAAAAACAGCACCTGAACGCAAACAGAGTAGAGTTTCAATATTTGGTTAAAAACTACTCGCTGCTGAACAGAATGGCCTGATTAAAAGCCATCTAGTGTCTCCAGAACAGAGATTAGAGAAACTGTCTCCGGTTCTTATCAATTTGATTTCCTTGGTGGGCAGGACATCATAGGGCAAAGCCTTGCTGTCCTGTCCTAGTTAAGCTTGTTATATACAGCGGGGGGGGGGGGGGGAAGCGATGGTGTAGCTGGGAGCCAAATTGCTAACTCCAGCACACACACTCTGTAGGTTGTATTAAAACAACAAGGAAACAATCAAGACTGGAAATGGCCAGATGACCTGGCTAGTGTTAATTCCAACAGCATTTGGAGGACCATTTTTCCCCACCCCTCTTCTAGAAGGAAAGGAGGAACGGTAAATAAATATACCTGAAATAGATATTACTGGAAAGTGTTTTTTCTTCTACCTAACATCAGATCAATTCCCCTTTCTCTAGTGTGTGACAACTACAGCCTTTAATTCTACAATCTGAAATTTCCGAAGAGTACTGTGTTATGCTAAGCTAACATATAATGAAGAGAAATGAGAAACATGAAACATATTTTTTTTTAAAAGTTTTTGCCTCTTCCCAGTGTGTGATCCAGTAGCTGCAACCAGTTGCTTTTGCTGAAGAATTTTTCACTTCCCCCAAATTGTGCTGTATAGCCCCTGGATTTTGGTTGCATCCCAAACCCTGTATGCCCAATTGCCTCGTCAGAGCACCACTACTTTGTGAAACCCAGCAATCGCCGAGACAAATGATTGTATAAAGTTTTAAATAAACATACATTTATGTTATGTTGTTTCACCTGAATGATTTATAGTCATTTTCTTCTTTCAGGTTCTGAGCTCTGGACATAAAAGACGCAGGGCTCTCTGCTGTTTATCCAAGCTAAATCCTCTGTTTGTTCTGCATAAGCGTTTTTGATTTGATAATATATTGCAAGCTTTAGTTTCAGGTTTGGTCCTTCTGGGAATGGTGGAATTAGATACATTAACTGACAAAGATAAGGTACGAACATTGTGGCTTTAACAGCAATTACAATTGTTGCTATAATAACAGAAATGGAATGAAAATCAGTTCATTACTGGTTTTTTTAACAGTGTGTTTATTAGGATTAATGAATAAATATGGACTATCACATCCTTCCCAACCACACACCCTTAAAGTCTCTAAAATGTTTTAAAAGGCAAAGAGAAAAATCTTTTGCAATGCTCAGATGTTACTCAGGAAACAGATAGGGGTGGTGGCTCATTTTATTACAAATCCAAATGAAACTGTTCTAGAGTGGAATTCCTTGACATCAGAAGCTTTTGACTGATGGCCCACCATTAACATCTGTGAGCCAGGGGAACACTCAGGGCAGGGCTTCTCAACAGCAGATCCCTTGTCAGAAATCTACACAACCAATCCAAGATATTGGCCCCATTTAGCTTGGGCCTTTGTGCATCTAGTTACAGATAGGGAGATAGTTAAAACCACTCTGCTTTCCAATTTCACCATATATAAATAGAACAGCAAATTCCAGTTACTATTGTGGATGTAGTTACACACAGAGACACAGACCTCCTCCCAATCCTCCTTTGTTATCTCATTGCGTGCTTCATCCTCTAATACGAAAAACTTGCCTTTGTGTTGAGGAAATCGCTTGCCCAAAGAATACATAGCACTGCTCCTTTTTTTTTTCTATTCAAGAGGTACTTGAGATTTTTAGTATGAGCAATAGATATGGGGACGAATTAAAAAATGGATCGCGATATTTGTCAGAAATCGCTGATTGATTAAATATTCATCCTTCATATTTGTGGGTTCCAGAGACCCCCTTGAATACGAATGGATGAATATTTCCCCATTTTTATTCATCCCCCCATAGGAAGAGAGGGAAGGCTAGCCTTACGTCTCTTCCTATGGCTTTCCCGTTCTGCCTACTGGCCCGCCGATCAACTGATCGGCGAGCCGATAGGCAGCCACCCACCCCCACAACCACCCACCCCCCACAGCCTATCCCTGCCCCCCTTCCTCTCCCTACTTTAGCTGCACAGAGGCAACAAGAGCGTATAGTTTAGTAGAATAGTGTGTGTGTGTGTGTTTTCTGTGCTGTCAAGTCAGTACTGTACTGACTTATAGTGACCCTAACAGGGCTTTCAAAGAAAGTGAGATATTTAAGGAGTGATTTTACCAGTTCCATGCCTCCAATGAGTTTCCATGGCCAAGTGGGGATTCAAAGCCTGTTTTCCAGAGTCCTAGTCCATCACTCTATCCACTACTCCATGCTGGGAAATGTGTTAGCAGAAGAGTAGATTCATGAAAGTGATTTCTATTTGGCCTTCATCCCTTTCTTTTGTCCATTTACCTCATCATACAAACCCCAGATGAACATAACTCCACGGAATTCACTGGGAATAAGATGTTTTTCGTCGTTGCCTTTATGATGGATTGGCTTGCCCTACTCTAAAAGAGTGCTAAACAAACAGGTAGCTCTTCGGCTCAAAGGGCGAACATCGCTTCATAAACAGCAGCTACTTTTCTGAGCCCCTCAAGTAAACAATAAACTACTGTGCGTAGTTTTTTTTTTAGCCCACTCAACTGAAAACAAAACAAAACAAAATTCTTCAGTTCTCTTCCAAAGTCCAAAGGCACATATTTTTATTTCACAAAAATGTCAGGAATTAGTTGATGGGAAGAGCGCAGGTTTTTGAGATCAGAGGCCGGGGTACTAATCAACCTTCCCTGTAATGAAATAAAAGGGGGAGAGCCTTGTGGCCATTTACAAAATACAAATGCAAGAATAGGCGATACCTTTATAGGCCAGCAGTCAAAAAATAAAAGATCATACTACTTGCTTTGAAGAAGTGGAATTATTATCCACAAAAGCTTGCATGTTGTATATTTTATTTTTGACTAGTGGCCTATAAAGGTATCGCCTATTCTTGCATTCCTTGTAATGCAACTGTAGTAGATTCCCTTTTTTTGTCATGCCTTTTTTCTCCATGGCCCAGCGGATCTTCGGAGTGTTTATTCTAACTTCCAGGCACATTTAGATGGTTTACAGACTTAGAACAGGAACTGGACTTGTTAAATATATTGGGGTGGGGAGAAGAGGAGGGCAAGAAGGCATACGGAAGTAGCAGTTTCTGTGCATAAATTATGCTAAAAATGAATAGGAACATGCACCCAAAAGGTGACTGGGAATATGGTTCATTTACAAAAACAAATCAGAGAAGAATAAATGGACAAAACCCATTCCTTCCCTCCAGTATGGGCACAGGTAAACATAGTATTCCACCTTTTACTGAAAACTTTATGGACTGCTAATGTTTGGGAGGCTGCAGAGGACTTTTGACAAGCATGCAGTGTCAACATGACCATAGTCCTATGCACTCCCAAGAAGTGGAAGCCTCAAGAATAAACACAAAAAGTAGAAAGTTTTTCCACCTCAAAAAAGCATTGAAATTGAAAGTACTAGGAGAGAAACTATAGGAGATGATCAAGAAGGAAATAATTAGTCTGCTGAATAAAGGGTCTCTGTGACATCTTTTACACTAATAGCTTTTATCTGGCATGAGATTTACTAGGTGCATAGCTCAGTGAGTTGGAGCACAGGAGTCAAGAGTTCAGTTCCCCACTGTGCCTTGTCAGAGAAACGTCAGCCTGTGTGGCCTGGGACAAGCTGCACAGTCTTAGATGGCCACCAAATGAAGGAGCAAGTAAAGTACTTCTGAAACTTTCTACACCAAGAAAACCCTGGGAGAGGCTGCCAAAAGTTGGAATTAACTTGATGGCACGTAGCTAAATTATCTGAGAACATAGTCCACTTCTTCTAACATATTATTAGTGACACACAATTTGACGAGAAAGCTACCAGGACAATGGTTTAAACTAGTCACAAATGTTACAAGATTGCTTTGGAATTCTTAATCTCAAATAGCCAAAAAATTTAAGAGCATTATTTATTTTAGCAATCTTGATAATCTTCCACTGTGCAGAATGGATTTCTTTACTTAGAAATCTAATAAAATAAATAAATAAATAAATACTTTTCCATGGTAGAAAAGCCCAACTGATCACCTCATGGCCTGTTACCAAATTCAAGCAGTTTTTATCATTTTGGTGAAGCCGAAGATATCACTTCAACTTTATGGAAGTCAACAGTGCCTTTCATTGCAGATCTACTCAGATAAGTAACACAGATGTCAGTGGAGCATATTTTTGAGACCCAGGGGGTTGGGGGGACCCTGTGGACCACATCTAGGACCATACAGATGTGGAGATGCAGGTTGTACGGAGGTATGCACACAAGATATCAGGTCTCCTCTTTATCATTTAGAAACAGCATGAGTACAATCTGAATTACTGAGGCCGTTGCAACACAATGGCATGCCAATATAATAGAGTGCAAAATAAATAAAATAAATAAATAAGTAAGTAAGTAAGTAAGTAAGTGAGAGAGAGAGAGAGAAAAGTCAAAACCCAATTCCATGGGACTTTTCAAAATACAGAATTCCTCTTTTGCTCTTCTATATTTTTTTTTATCTAGGGGGATACACACATTACTCTGGAGTGACATCACTACTATTTTTAATGAACTTGAAAGAAAAAACAGGTTTGAGAGATTTTCTCTGTTTTGGGTTATGAATTCATATCAGTTGAAAATTCACCACAAGAAGGCTTGATGCGTTGAAAAAAGAAAGTTCCCTCGCGTTCAGATGCTTGACATACATCTACATCATCACGTGATGGGACATGGGTCAAAACACTGTATACTATTAAAATATAGCCACATTAATATAGGTACTTCAAATGAAAAAGAAAATATTTATATATAATTAGTGGCTACAACTTTCCCAAAAATGTTATTTATGAGTGCTTTTTTTTAGTCCTTTATCATGATGAATGACAGATTTCTTTTAGAAGACTAATAGCAAACACTTCTACATTAGTTGGAATTCAATTACTCTACCCTAAATCCTCTGTAGACTTACTCTACATTTATGCATCGTAAAGACAGTAAATTATTTTTCTATAAATTAGGCTTTCAGAACTTATTTCTCTTTTTGTTCTAGATGCCAAATATCTGACCACCTCTCCACCATAGAGAGTTCATATCTGGAGAGTCAACATCTGTGAAAACATTTATAATGAAAACACTAATACAACCCTCCAGAGAAGCAAATGAAATGAGATCTGAGTATACGGCTGCCGTCATTCTCGGGATTTCCCCCCCCCCCCCTTAACAATAGCAGAGTTGGCTTCCCCTTCAAGACCAGAGACAGGTCATGATCATGTAGGAACAGCAAGTAGCAAAATAAATTAAAGGTGATTGTCCATGCAGATAGGTTTTAGTAATATTTATCTCATTAAACTAGGAATTTACTTCCCTGATGATCATGCAATAATAGCTTTGGAAGATTTTGTGTGTGTGTGTGTGTGTTAGCCAAATAGAAATGTTGAAACAGGCATTCTAAAAATAGCTAAAAATAGCACACTGACAGGGATTGCCAAAATGGTTTAGAATGTTGTTTCAGATTAAATATGAAATTTCCTTTTTTTTCCCCATCTGCAGGCTTTTGTTAAACAATCTAGGTTTCAGTCTAAGTTTTGGCACAGAATTAGAAGTACGATTATTAATAATTTCTGGGGTGGGGAGGGTGCTATGGTAGTCTGGAAAGTTGAAGCTATCACTAAGAAATTGAATGTCAGGAAACCTTATGGCCACTCTAAGTTTAATATGAACAAAGTGATCACATTATTGCAAGAATTTCCAATCCTAATTTTAGAGCCTTCACTGCCCAAAGCGTGCCAAAATGTCGGACTCCATCCAGTGTCATGCTATCAGCTGTCCTCTTGCACAAGGAGACTTTGTTTCCTTCAATGCACATGCCTAAAATTTTCTCTAGGAGGTTGTCCAACCTACTGGTCCAGATCTGGTGGGCACAAAGAGGGATGGAGAATCTATTCTGTCAGTTGTGTATTCCGCTGACAAATAAGACATCAATGGGTACAATCCAGAATATGGACATTCTTAGGAAACCTAAAGATTGATCAATTTCTCAAGAATTTTCAGACATATATGAGTCTTTTTAAAGATTTGCAATCTGTTCTATCTAGGCACTGAAAATAAGTAAACAGTGAACTCAGTTATGCCTTAAATTTTGTTGATTCAACATAAGTTGATGGTGTGCTTCTGTCCCATTTATTTAAACAAGACAACACTTGTCTTCTCAACCTTCAATCAGTTCTTCCTGGGGAAAGATCAGAAGCCAATCTTGGGCTGATAGGCTCCTTCCATTCAATCCTTTACTCACTCACCTCCCCGTAGAGTGTCTAAACCAAATGAATATCTAAAAATGAATTCCAGGAAAGGTCAGAAGAAAAATGGAAGATGGAAAGCATGAGTCAGTGTGAAAACTACAGACTGTCTGCAATTTCTCCCTGAAGAGAATCCTGGGAATGGGGAGGGGGAGCAACCTACAAACAGCAAGTGCCCTAAAGGCTCACAATCTAAACAAGGGAAAATGAAAAGAAACACAGAGTAATATTAAAATGACCAAAGTTCTTGAAGCTACTCCAGTTCCCTCCTCCCCACAGAAGTTCTCACAGACTGCATACCCATCCACTTTCCCCTATACATCCCCCCAACTCACTAATTCCAACTCCCAACCCACAGTGTAGTTCTTTCTTCATTCTTTTCTAGCCCAGCTGTCAGCATACAATAAATTCCAGGATGGCGGTAAAAACCGTTTCAGGAGAAAAACAAGAGATGTAAAATAAGAATTAAATGTAAGGCAGAAGAATATTCTGACTCTCATCTTGCCTCTCTCTATACAGTCTGCATTCTTCTCAAACCATTTATCCTCTCTCTTCACATATGGGTTTTGTTATTAACACTGAAAGAGTAAAAAAAACACAAAACCACAACACTATATACCTGACTGAGAAGAATTAAAATATTTATTCCAGCTAGTTCATTACCTAGAATGGAGATTTTGTGAACACAATAAGGGTCACCATAACTTGATGGCACATGATTATTATTATTTAAATGGTTTTACAGCTTATTTCCATGTTGAAAATAGCTTTTTTCAGACACTGCATATAATGTATAAGAAAATATTGTTAGAATTCACCACAATTACTGTCAAAGGACTCTCTTCTATTGCTAGTTACTCTTATAAGTGTATATACATAAGATAAATTCTACATATTATACAAATCCTGTTTGCACAGCTACACTAGGTAAGGCTGATGAGCTGCAGTATTTTTTTCACAATAAATTGTTTCCAATCTCTCTCGCCCCCCAAATGTTCTGAGGCTACTGTGTAATCTCTCTTATTGTGGAGAAGCCACTGGTAGTTGTGGGATCTGGGGGTGGGTGGGTTAAAAAATGGCGAACACCAGGATGACTTTATGAACAGTGGTGATTTTCAGCAGTCAAAGGTTTCCCACTGTCCCGTGGCCCCCCAACAGCTGTCCCATGTTCAAAGGAGCCTCAGGTCATTCAGGGGTGGTAGGGAATGGAAATGTTTGGTTTCCAAAAAATTGCTGCAACGGATGACATCATTACACAGCATAACATATAGCACCAGATTTTCAGCCTTTATATTGCAATTCTGTTATGACCATTAATTATTATAAAGTGTAGTACTATTAGTTTAGTAGTATAGTATAATACTATAGTATATAATATGCTCTACTATAGTTTTAGTATTATTGTTGTGATTTCCTGCCAAGTTACGTGAAAATCTTCTAATGTATTAGCTGCCAAATGGTCAGGAAATTTTTATTCTGCACGTATGATGATTCTGGATAGGGCCTGCACTCAATTTTGATAGTATTCCTTGCTTATTGGGGAGAAGACAAGTGAGAGAATGACTCCAGCCTGCATTCCCCCCCCCCCTTTAAAAAGACTAGCATCATCAAGATTGACTACACTTACACATCTGTAGCAAATCTATCTGTATTTGAAAGTGCAAGTGTTGGACCTGTTCATCAGATACACAAATAGAGATATGAAGAAATATATAGATACAGATGTGTAAGATGATTTGTGGCTTAAGACCTTGTAGCTTTAAGAGGTGTATTTAAAGAGGTTTGAACCTGATTTTTGTTTTTTAAAGGATATGTTGTTATGTGCCTCCAACTTATGGCAACCCTATGAATGAACAATCTCAAAAACATCTTGTCTTCAACAGCCATGCTCAGCTCTTGCAAACTGAAGTTTCTGGCTTCTTTTAGGGATCATCCATCCCGTATTTGGTCTTCCTCTTTCCTGGCTGCCTTCCACCTTTCCCAGCATTATCATGTTTTCCAGAGAATCCTGCCATCTCATAATGTGCCCAAGGTAGGACAGCCTCAGTTTCAACATTTTTGCCTCCTGGCTTGCTTTACTATAGGCCCCCCTTAATTGTCTTTCTGGCGGTTCAGGGTATCTGTAAAGCTCTCCCCCAGCACCAGAGTTCAAACATTTTTCCTGTCAGCTTTCTTTACTGTCCAGCTCTCACACCCATATACAGTGATTGGAAATGCAAGAATATAGATGATCTTGGTCTTGGTCTCCAGCAACACAACCTTACACTTGATAATCTTTCCTAGGTCTTTCATTGCTGTCCTTCTGATTTCTTGGCTGCAGTCTCTCTTTTAAATTGATGGTTGAATCAAGGTATACAAAATCTCTAGCTATTTCAATTCCTTTATTGGAGATAATAGAATTATTTAAATAATAATTCCATTGTAGATATTGAAAACAGAACTATTTAAACTGATACCATTTCATTAAATTTAGGTTCATCAAGACTTAAAAAATATTTTGGATTTTTAAAAACTGCTTTTATTTAATGTTAAGGCCCCCTCTAGTGTTTGAAATATACTGCAAACCCAGTTATCAATTATTTTAGTGCTATAGAATTTTACCCTCTAGAAGCTAACAAAAAGACAATTCCAGATTTACTGAACTTCTCTTATCAGTTCAACATGAAAGCCATAATTAATATTTACAAGTTATTGCTGTTTCAGTAGTTTTCTGTTATTCCTAATGCTAGAATGTAAAATTATTATTGTTAATTTAATGAAAAAATATTTCATTGTATCTTGAAGTGCATACAAAGCATTAGATACTACAAAAATATTTGTAATACAATTGTTACAAAAAATAAAAATTAAATACAGAGAAAACATCATTTCCTACATTTTAGGTCCTTTGAAAGAATAACTTATCTAAATTTGCACTTCATCATTTACATTGTCCATACTGATTAAGAAATATAAAAATTTTAAAATCAGCATTAGAGACAACTGCACAAGTAATTTTAAAAAATGGCCTCTAATACAAAAGTGAATAGTTGGTATATTTATAAACAAAGTCAGTGTTTCTATGCTTTTTAAAATGCTTTTTTGTTCCACAATTTAAAAGAACAATTTTTTCAGTACTATGTGGCAAACATACAGCCAGTGTACTGCACTGGACAGAGTGTCAGACTAGGACTCAGAAGACCTTGATTCAAATCCCTGCTAAACCATGCAAACTCACAGTGTGCATGTGTGGCAATTGTAAACTACTCCCTGAACATCTCATGTTCCTTGAAAACCCTATTAGGGTTACCATAAATCAAACACAATTTGATGGGCTATAGCAACAATACAGAAAACCTGTTTTTAAAAAAATCACTGTATATAACATACCTGTTTAAGAAGCAAATTTTTTTTATGCCTGATTTTACATCACATGTTTAGAGGAGCTAAGCACAGGATTGACTACACCTGTCTGTCTATTTGTTGTTGTTGTTTAGTCGTTTAGTCGTGTCCGACTCTTCGTGACCCCATGGACCAGAGCACGCCAGGCCCTCCTGTCTTCCACTGCCTCCTGGAGTTGGGTCAAATTCAGGTTGGTAGCTTCGGTGACACTGTCCAACCATCTCGTCCTCTGTCGTCCCCTTCTCCTCTTGCCCTCACACTTTCCCAACATCAGGGTCTTTTCCAGGGAGTCTTCTCTTCTCATGAGACTGTCTGTCTATATTGAGTATTAACAGTTACTGAGCTGGGTCATTTCCGCACAACAGCTCACATAGGATAGCAGTTTTGAACACAGGTACTTATAGCCTAAGTATTCTTTATTTGTGGCTATACCATGAAGGCATTATTGAGACAGACAGATTCTTACTAATCTGCTAGTAGGGGAAACAAATACAATATGAACCCTAAGATCCAACTGCATGTATATAAAAGTCTAGTGGTCATACGCAACAATAGAGAATACAGGGATCAATTTCAGCTATAGAAGTTCCAATCCAGAGACAGTTGTCTTCAATGAGTGAACCAAGATTACATTGACAGTGGTACCCATTAATAAATTCGGAGCTGCGTTCCCATCCATGCTACCCATGAGAGTGATCCTACATATTATATGCACACTTGTGTCTAATCTATTTTAACTACACATTGAGTACCATGCAGATGATGCTCACTTAGTACTGGAAATTATGTTGAAAACTTCTCCAATGAGGCTGAGTTGGTGTAAATGTACACTCTTTATAAGAGATACCTCTCTGAATACAACCAGAGTGACTGTCATCACATAATTTCTTTTCACAGGACTGTAATAAATTATTAGATTTAATAATTTTTCTACTCAACCACTTCTTGTTTTTGTGGTTTGTTGCTAACAGAAAGCTTCTTGTCAGATAGACATGCAAACCAAGTATTTTTACATTACCTTTATGGCATCTTTCAAAAACTAGACAACCTACCTTGGATGGTTCATGAATATACTTATGGACTGCTATACACACTGCTTCTTCTCTATACACAAAGTATCTCCACCTAGAAATGTGGAGTCCTCCAGTGTGGGTACCTTGACTGGGGAGTTAATCCGTGCAGGAGCTTTCCAACCAAACCTTCACTGATCTAATAAATGCATAAATGCAATGCTACCCCTGCCTAGGGTAAACCCATTGAAACAAATATCTGCAGTTATGACTGAGAAGTCTGATTTGCTTCAATAGCTGATTTCAAGCAGGATTAATAGAGGACCTTGTCCAGTAAGTACTAGCATGCTTCAGTGAAAACAATATTAGCGTAGGGAAACATTAGTGAGTATTTACAGGCAATTACAGTGGTTTGTTTCAAATAATCTGTGATAATCTGAACATTTTCAAAGGTGCAAAGTGCAATGCATGTACCTTTACACTGATTTTTTGGTAAACATTTACAACAAATTATAGCAAAGTCTTTTTCCTAGTTCAATTTTATTTAAAATTCTGTTTTCATATAAATGTATAAAAAAGTAGGCAAGATAAATAAAACAAGCAGTCAGTAATGCTGAATAGAAATGTAGAACTGAAATTTTAAAAGTGTCTATAAATAAAACCAGCTGAGGCAATGGTGTAGGGAGACAATGTTGAGTACTCAACCATCTACAAAAATAAATATTCAAATATGGACAAACATTTTAAAAAGATCTGAAACATTCAGTGAATGCTTCTCTCTTCAGACTTCAATAATAGAATAGAGATATTTTTATACTGTGCTAAGTTTTCAGAGTCAAAGTCAAAGCAGGTGCACGAGTCCTTCAAAATCACTATCTAAAACTTGGGACTTCTTACTAAAAAATACACATTCAGTTCTTCAGGTTCTGCTACTTGCTTCTGCTTCTTTTGGCAAGCACCTCACTGATTTGGCGATCAAGCTCACTTACAATATGGTCTTCATGATTATATACACCAGTCCGCAACAAGGTATCCCTCTCATCTATGAGACGTGCAAGGTAGTCATCTAAACTCTCATCGGCTTGTCGACTGTGAGAATTTTGCAGCTGTGCCCCCAAAACATCTTGAGGATCTTGGGATTGCTTTTTGTCTTCCTCCTGTTTTAATCTAAGAAGAAACACTTTGTTGAGGCACTCTGCATTCAGCTAGTTTGTTTGAAAGCAAAACGGACAACTGAATTGAATTAAAATGCAATCACAGCTGAAAGGAAGCAAGACAATATTATTCAACATTAAGAGATTTCACACTTATTTTATTGCATAAGACTGTTAGAAGACAACAATGTCTTTGGTGAACTATGTAGGGACGAGAGTAATTTTTAACATGAATTAAATTGTCTGAACACATAAAGAGAACATATAGGTACTGGACTGAAAATACTGAGTCACTCAAAACGAACTGTTATATTCACCAGAGATGTGAGAACAAATACCTTTAACACGTGCTTTAACACAAGTTTACTTAGATTCTAAACACAGCTTTTGGCCCCACAAAAAAGGTTAAAAAAAAAGGAATGCTTGCAGTAATGTGGCTACAGTCAAGATAAAAAACTGGGTCTAGTGGCCTTTGGCATAGATTTCCTATAATACAAGACTGTTACGTTTTATAAATGGGCAAATATTACCTAAGGGACAGAAAGCTGTGCTCCTTTATTGGATTGACAGCCAATTAAATTTGACTTAGCTGAACCTTCACCTATTCAGCAGCAGAAGTAAAAATCTAACAAATTGTACAATACCTGTTCAGTTCATTTCTGATATCCTCTAGCTCTTGCCGTTGTGCCTTCCCCAGTTCTTTCTCCTCGGCTGCCAGGTACCGAAGTCTCATGTGCTCAAGCTCTTGTTGCTGTTTTTTAAGGCGAGCCATAGCACTCTCTTGCTCACGCTATGGAAAAGCCAAGTCATTACATTTAATCTCACAGAAATGTACAAAGCTTCACTTCACAGCTTACCCAATTTAAACTGGACTGTGGAGTGTGTGTGTGTGTGAATGCTCTGTACCACAGTGCAGTAATATTCCTATGAAGAAATAGGACAGTATTACAACATTGCTATGAATACAACTCACAAGATTCACAAAATTTAGGCGAAATTGAGAAAACACACTTCAAATAAATCCATACTGATATAGTTTTGGAATGGCATAAATATGTTTACACTAAGAAACCTTCAGTTCCTATGAGTTCAACAGTCCAAACATTTTCAATGGTTCAAACAGTAGTACATTTACACATTATGAAGAAAGCAAAAAATTAGCTTTCTGTTTCTGAGCTTCATGAAAGTTATACATACTAATTATTTATTTATTACATTTATACCCCGCTCATCTAGTCAATCGACTACTCTGGGCGGCTAGTGACGTATGTCATGAAGCATATGCAATAGCCTTGCTGGGTTCCAAGCCTATATCAGAAGCACAAGATTCATGACGATTAGATGTTTAAAACAGGGTTTTAAAAAATAAGAAAAACTACGTGTAAGTCAGATCCTTGGTCAAAAAGAGTCTTTATTCACATCATGTACCGAAATTGGGTGTGTGTGTGTTTCAGTTAATTAGAGCTTCTTTCAGATACCTCAGCTTCATACAACATTGCATGGAATATAGCATACAGTGGATGTCTTAACTGCTTATGTAAAATAAATGAAAACCATTTCACCTGAAGTCATTTCATCCATCCATCCATCCATCCATCCATCCATCCATCCATCCATCCCAATTAGTGGCGGAACCACTACTCAGGATGACAAACAAATCAGAATAACACAAACAACCCCAATAACACCCACATAATCGATAAATGTGAAATGATGAAAAAGATAAAATATCTACCATAGTAAAAATATAGACTATAAAATATTAAAAATATTAAATACAACAAAGGTGGCAAAAACAGGACAGGTACTGTACATAAACAAGGAGGGAAAAGCCCCATCGATCGGCAAGATTACTCTGGGGTAAGGTCAAAAAAAGGTTGTGAGAAAAGCCAAGTTTTAACTTGTCTCCTGAAACCAAGGAGGGAAGGGGCTAATCGTACCTCAGGTGGGATCAAGTTCCAAAGTGATGGAGTGACCACTGAGAAGGTCCGGTTTCGAGTGGCAGATTTTGAGGCCTCCCTGGGAGTCACTATCCACAACATCCCAGTGTATGAGGTACAGGTGGGATGGGTAGATGTTTTGAGGGAGAGGCGCTCAGACAGCTAGCAAGGCCCTAAACCGTTAAGGGCTTTAAATGTTAACATAAGGACTTTGAACTTGGCCTGGAAGCATACAGGCAGCCAGTGCAGACACACCGGAACAGATGAAATATGATGGAATTGTGATGTTCCAGAAACCAGCCTGACTGCTGTGTTCTGCACTTGCTGCAGCTTCCAAACCGCCTTCAAAGGCAGTCCAATGTAGAGAGTGTATCAATAGTTTATTCTCGAGAATAAAAGTGCAAATTGTGTAAAAACACATAAACCTGAAGTGTCTTGGCTCTCCTCTGCTGACATTCAGGACCAGTGAACTGGCTTGGCTATTTGGCACAGCAATAATTTTAAATTGTCATGGAAGCAGGAAGCAACTTGTAAGAATTACACTTACTATTTGTAAAATATTTTTTTAAATATTTTTTTTTAACAAAAAACAACTGAGTCTAAGTCTGTGGGTGCAATGATCCACTAACAGGAATCTTCATAACCACATCATGTTCAAAACATATCAAGAGGACTATTTGCCTGCTGATCTATGTCCCTTCAGCTTGTTCACAAGACAAGAGAACTTAAAAGTAGAGATGGGGGTATTCGTATACGAATATCCCCCCACAGGTGAAGATAACGAGGATCCAGCCCCACGGGGCCGGACAGTCCACTCACAATTGCACTGCTACCGTGACCGCCGCAGAGCCTTCCAACGGCTCCGGAGATCACGTTCGGCGAGCCACTCTTCGACCTAGCAGAGAGGCTTGTCGTCCCACCTCCTGCCAGGAGTGGCGAACCGAATGTGATCTCCGGAGCCATTGGAAGGCTCTGGGGCCAGATCCTCATTATCTCCACCTGTGGGGGGATATTCGTATACGAATACCCCCATCTCTACTTAAAAGAGTCAAGGCTACATGATCCAACCGACATTCCTATCTAACTTTCTGAAGAGACATTTGGGAAAGGCACGAAATGCCCTGCATTAAAAAAGATGTTCTGCTATCCAACAGCTATCCTCTACTCTATGATGTTTTCTTCTAGTCTCCAATACATGGAAACACAAATTATTCTCATAATTTTCTTAACAGTCCTGAAATGTACAGAGGATTGTCGGTACATAATGTTGTTGAGTTCTGTCTGTATTTCTTTGGAGGAAAACTCCAGAGACGCTTTGAGTATAAAGTCATGACTAGCTACTCTATATAGCCAAGCTGTGCAACACAATATGTACTGTAGGCAGTAGCACTTCTTAATTGTTTACTTCCTATGTATTCTGGCTTATGTCTATTAAATTGAATCGAATGAAGTCCATTTCTATGCACTCTGATAATATAGTACTTCAGTTTTGTGGGAAGAAGGAGTATCTGTTTTTTGTTTTTGTTTTCATTCTTCTAATCCTACTGTGCAAAGTTTATATTTTTCTAGAGAGAGGGAGAACTTTAATGTTACTCCAATAAACAAAAACAATGTCTCAATTCTTATTTGGACTTTAAACTGTGCAACAACAACACATTAAAGAGTAAATCACTAATATTAAAAATGGATTTGCCAAAAAATCCTTGCATGCTGCCAGGTACTACAGCGAATAGGTTCTTGAGAAAGAGCTTTATTTTGTCATAGCAGCTTATAAATCCCGAAGGAAGATGTAAACATGCATACACTAGACTAAACAATGGCTAAATAGCGGCCACTATTCACTCTCCCACTTGCACATACCAAGCAAATCTGTGGGAAAAAACATACAACTGAATCGAAGGAACTCAACTCAAGTTTTCTGAAAATAACCCAGAGCTGACAAGTCAGTAGGAGGGTCTGGATGGTTTCAAGACACAGTTTTTAACCAAGACTTGGACCTCTAACTGTTTTTTAAAACAAAGATTTACATCCTCTCCTTGGTTAAATTACTTGTAAATTAATCACATTAATTACTTTGAGAGGATAAGCAGGAGGGCTGGACAAGATAGAGCCAGTGTCGGCCAATAAAGTCTGTGTTTGTTTAAAACAAATGTACTGGGTCTGCTGTGAACAAATCCACATAGAGTACAAAAATGGTAAGACTTAAACTCTTTAATAGCCACTTATCTTAAATGTACATACTTTGAGTTTTTACAGAAACATTTGAAAGCCAGACAGACCCGTTTCTAATCACTAACAGTTAAATGGCAGCATTCTTTCTGGTTATAACTGCAATGGAATTATGTTATGGTTTTCCAGTTTAGGGTTTCTTACACTAAAGTATATAAACAATCATCCTTGCACAAAATACATGTTAAAATATAAACTGGTTTATCGTGATCTATATTCATTTTTTATGTTTGCAATTTCATAACAAGCCTCTGATTTTACATAAACTGCTGTTTCTCTAAGGATATCTTCACATGCTACAAAATTTCTAAACAAAATGCCTTTTGTGCAGGGATTCACGTGTAATTTATATGTAGGATCATTAAGTGGTGCAATCCTCTAAATCAGTCATCCCCAACCTTTTCTGAACTGTGGACTGGTTGGGGGGAGGGGCAGGGTCCGTGCACAGGGGGCACCTCCCGCGCTCACGGGTGGGTGGGGTGCCGCACACATGAGCGGAGGGGTGGGGCGTGTTTGCGGAGGGGCAGGGCGCTCGTGTGCATGTGCGGAGGGGCGAGGCACGCTTGTGTGCATGTGTGCAGGGGCTGGGCGCGCTAGCGGGCTCACGCACATGCGCGGTGGGCAGGGAATGCTCGCGGGTGGGCAGGGCACCCATGCGTGCAGGTGGCGGGTCGTGCGTGTGGGTGGGGTGCGTGGGGGGAGTGCGTGCGGGGGGAGTCTGTCTCCACAGCCTGGTCCTGCCATGGCCACGGACCTGCACCAGGCCACGGAATGGGGGTTGGGGACCCCTGCTCTAAATAACTAATAATAACTCATTGGTCTCAAACTTAAGCGCATGACCACACAAGGAACTTATTTTTAAAAAGGTATAGGCTTCGTTTCCAAACTCCCAACCCTGCTTTCCTGTCAGAATGTGTCCTCATGACAAAAATCTATCATCATGCTTACAGGCATCTTCCTGAGCAAAGATTGTTGTTGAGTCTCCCTAGCTTCACATTATCTGAACACCACTACCCTATTCTTTTTTGTCAATCCTACATCACTCTACAGCTCTCTTTTCTTACTGGTCCAATGTAAGCTACAATTCCTTACCTGGAACAGGATTATTTCTACAGTGCATGTAACAGCTAGAAATACTTGCTACCTGACATGAGTGTTATGGAGGAAAGGCTGAAAAAGGATCAGATCAGAATGAAGAGAGCTGAAACATTCAAGAAATCCACTCTCTAAAAGGCCCCTCCTTCTCTGTGTAAAAGTCTGTGCTTATGCTCCCTTGTTCCACAATTACGATTATGCAGGCCATGCATTCACTCCATTTCAAGCCAAGCTTCATGAGATACTTTGGCAGGATTCCTGCAACTGGATTATCATGAGACCAATACCATCTTCGTTTGTGAGTCTTGTCTGCAAAAAGCACACCGTGACACACTTTCCTATCATGTACTGTGCTGAAAGCAACTTTTAAAAAACTGGCAAATGCACATTTTCCAGAAATAACATTGATACTACAGTAAGCATATTTTCAAAACCCAGGTCTAAAGTAGGAGTTGGTGACCTCAGCAGGGCCAAGGGTCATTTTTCAGCTTTCCAGGAGTTGCACTTCTACGGGGAAGAAACAGGGAAGGACCATGACTAAAGCTTTTAATCTGCACAATTGTGTATGTATGTATGTATGTATGTATGTATGTATGTATGTATGTATGTATGTATGTATGTATGTATGTATGTATGTATGTAGCTATTGGTACAGGTCACAACAATTTTTTCAAGTTTTTAAAAATGGTTTTCAAACTGAAAAAGCCCACTTGTAGGTGATCCAAAATTACATATTTTTAAAAAACTAAATAAATGTAAAGGTATGAAAAAATTACTCCCCATATCCTACTGAAGGGCATAAGGGATTTTCTAAGCATTAAAATGGGGGGTGGGAGGGGGAGAAGGGAGGGATGAAGAGGAAAGGAAAAATTATTGGGGATTTGAGGGGCTTCAGGGTAACTTGGGGATCATAAAAATGGCCTTAGAGGGTGGCATGGTGCCGATGTACATTTTGCCCACTCCTACGTGTATTTTCTATTGTGCATTTCAATTTTAATATATAAGTTCTGTATTGTTTTCTGCCCTAAGCATAAGATATACAGAGAGCTAGCAATTAAACAGATTGGAATAAAAGGGCATTATGCTAAATACCTGCATGCTTCACATGATTCTTTAATTCACAGCTTGACTATACTTTACATTTTTGATTAATGGAAATCTGTTTAAACACTTTGGCAATGGTCACAAAGCATCTGATTGCCTTTCCAAAGGCTTGCCAGCTGGGTTTTGTCATTAACATTTATTAACAATCCAAGATACAGCTTTTTGCGTCTAATTCTCACAACAGAAATGTTTTGTATAGTTCTCCAGAGAACTCCAGTGTGACATGTTTTTGGCACAAAGTACCACCCCATAGCTATTCACCAGAATCAATGTGAAATTAACATGGTATTAATCCAACTTAAACAAAAAAGAACACAAATCATCAGAACTTAAAGCCGAGTTAACATGTCTTAAGGCCCTTACATTTGTAATTTCATATTCAAAACACAACAGAGGATTCGTAGACTAGTTCCATTTGAATGACTGTTTACAACATAGACACAAGGGAAAATCAAGTGTTCCAGGAAATTTTAAAAAGCCTGAAATGACTTTTAACATTCTAACTTTAATGCAAAACACTGAAAATCTAAAACTTACCGCCTATTTTATTATTAGTTAAGGCTTCTGGAAAATATAGTTAAGTCATTAAGTTCTTGTATTCTCGAAGGCTTTCATGGCTGGGATCTGATGGTTGTTGTGGGTTTTTCAGGCTCTTTGGCCGTGTTCTGAAGGTTGTTCTTCCTAACGTTTCCCCAGTCTCTGTGGCCGGCATCTTCAGAGAACAGGAGTCAGAACTCTGTCTGTGCTCTGGTGCAGTTTGTTTGGATAGTTGAGTATTTATAGCTGTGGGATCAGCTTTTGTCCTTTTCAGGAGATGGGTGATTGTGGTGATCAGCGTGTTTTTGTTGTGGGTGTATTGTTGTGATAAGAGGGAGAGATTATCTGTCACTGTGATTGATGGGTGTCATTAGCTGGTCTTTTGTGTGCAGTGATCACCGGTCCTTGTAGCTGGGTAGAGTTCGTTGACCTTTTGCAGGCTGTATTTTTCAGTGCTGGGAGCCAGGCTTTGTGAGTTTTAAACTAAGGACAAAAGCTGATCCCACAGCTATAAATACTCAACTATCCAAACAAACTGCACCAGAGGACAGACAGAGTTCTGACTCCTGTCCTCTGAAGATGCCAGCCACAGAGACTGGCGAAATGTTAGGAAGAACAACCTTCAGAACACGGCCAAAGAGCCCGAAAAACCCACAACAACCATCATTAAGTTCTTATTTAGCAATTCAACAGGGTTTTTTTTTGCAGATGATCATGGAAAATCATGTACTGACAAACAGAGGAAGCAACAATAACTAAGACACTGGTCATGATCCACTGAAACTGTTTCACAGGTAAAAAGAGTTCACACTTGTGTAAACCAAAGGAAAACCACCAATGAAGACATAGCATGCCCTTGAACTGTGGCCACTGTAGCCCCATATATTGGTTTGCTTGATTTTGATTTAGGAGTCCATTAACTACATCTAATAAACTCTCAATTCTACTATGCCATAATTTAATATGGAAACACAGATGTTCAATGTCTTTGGTGTTCACCCTCTCCTGCCCCGAATCTTATATGGACTTCTGACACAGGCTGTATAGAGAATGTGTTGATCCACAGAATACACAGACATGCAGAAAGAGCAGCTGCTCCCAAAGGCTGCCATTACTCGAAGGGTCTGAGGGGAGCCTCCTAACGTCCCCCACTAACAAAGTGTCGATATGGATAACTCTAACTTTTATATATGTATATTTTAAAATGGCTAAAAATTGTCATTTTGGGGCTCCTTGTGGCTAGGTGCACAAATATGGTACTCAAGCCCCTTAAGCTTGCCCACTCTTGTTTAAAAGGCACAGAAGTCTCCATTTTACCTCAAATCTGAGATTTCCAGTACAGACCACTGGTAAGATAATTATGGCAATTTGCCTTCTTCGGAAATACAGAGCGCAGCAACTTAGTTACCTACATTCAGCCTTAGAGAACCACAGGTTTTCTTGGTGGGGTTCCAGATAAGTACAAATAAATTGTTGTCTTTAATCAACAAAAGCTGAAGATTAAATTTGTAGACTGAGTCCACTGACAGACATCTATCTTGATAGTGTTTTACTATCAAATCTTACAAAGAGTTGTTAGCAATTAAAAAAATTATTTTGAGAATTTTGAATTGCTCCTATTAAAAATATGGCCCACCAGTGGATTTTCTTCTTTCTCTCTTGAAACTGCTTTGGAAAACACTACATTAAACCTCACAGGGCAGGATTCACCACCCTAGAAAGAAGTTTCACTACCACTTCCAAGGGATTGCAAGCCAGATGAAAGAATTAGATAAAAACATATTTCCATCAGGCCTTAATTGAAATTTTACTAGTTCTGGACACAGATTCTCCAACTATGTTTATATAACAGCGGCAATTTCTTTTGAATTTCTGCTGAATGCTGCCAAAAATCCACGTGTTATGCCTAAGACTAGATGCAGATGACTCAGAAAAGGGAACACTGTCATATTGACTTTTTGCCAGAGGCTTTAAAAGAGGACATGTAATACCTGCATTAATTTTTGGCTCATCAAACCCCTACTTTCCATCATGGGACTGAGTTTAATTACAGATGCACATGGTCAGAGATCTCAGTCTTTCACGATGAATGCTTTGCATAGACAGCTCACGGGTTTCCAGCCGTGTCAACACCTGTTTATCGTTTAAATCAGCGTTCCCCAACCTTTTTCGGTCCGCGGACTGGCTGGGGAAGGCGGGGGCACCCCCCCCGCGCATGCTCCCGCATGGGTGGACGCGCGCCCGTGCGAGTGCTGCACCGCCATTTGCGCATGCACGCGAGGGCGCGTGCGCGCGCGCAAACAGCAGCGCGCGCTTGTGTGGGCGCCCGCCCGCCTGTGTGCATGCGCAAACGGCAGCGTGGCGCTTGTGCAGGCCCGTGCGCATGCGCAAATGGCGGCGTGGCGCTCGCATGGCCATGCTGGAGCGCGCGCGCAGGCGCAAACTAGCGTGCGGGGGGGAGGTCTCTTTCGGCGGCCTGGTCTGGCCCAGGCCACAGACCGGCACTGGGCCGCGGACCGGGGGTTGGGGACCTCTGGTTTAAATAGTCCAAACTTTTGATGGCAATATCCTGCACCATCTTTGTCAGGGAAGGCAAGATATCACCTAAAACAAACCATAACATATGGGAATTGACTATTTTATCAACAGGAAGACGGGGTAGCAATCGGCTCACCACTGTCCCCAGTTATTGCGGACTTTTTAATGGAAATCTTTGAGTATAAGGCACTCGAGGACACCCCTTTAAAACTGTCACTGTTTCTGAGGCATGTGGATGATACTTTCTTGATTTGGCCACATGGAAAAGAGGCCCTGTGCAAATTTGTTACCTATATTAATAGCCTTCATCCAAATATTGAATTTACCTTGGAAATAAGAGAATGCTGTGGGCCTTCCATTCCTATACGTTATGGTCTACTGGAGGGCGGATGGGACATTAAGTCATACGAGTCTATAGAAAGGCCACTTATACCAGCCAATACCTGAATGCCCTTAGCCATCATCATCCTGCCTAGAAAATATCAGTCCTTTGTACTTTAGTTCATAGAGCATATGTGGTGTCAGATACGGATTCTTTGGATGATGAGCTCCAATTGTTATGGTCCATCTTTAGGGAAAATGGATATTCTACTAGACATTAATTGGGCATTGGATTATAACAACAAAAAAGTGAGACAAAGAGAGGATGATGAAGAAGAAATAAAAGGAGTGGTCATTCTTCCTTTTTACGGACAAGTTTCAACAAAGATAGGAAGAGTGGCTTGTAAGCTTCATTTCAAACCTGTTTTCAATCCTATTAATATAATCAAACAAATGGTCCTCTGGGACTCAGAGCCCCAAGCATTAATCGAGTACCATGGTGGTCAAGCATACATCAGCCAGACTGAAAGATCCGTTACAAAAAGAATATCTGAGCATTCATGGTATATTAGATTACAACAGCCTGAAAAATCTGGACTGGCTGAACGTTGTATCAAATATGGTCATCGGTCCCAATGGAATTGGGTACAAGTATTGGTCAAAACCAGTCAATTCTGGGATAGAATTATTATTCAGGCTCTCTTGATAAAACCTGAGCTACATTCCATCAACAGAGATAGTGGCATTACTTTTAGTGCTCGCTGGAAGTCTTTGTTTTGTAAACTGGATAGACTTAGCAGGTTGCCCTTATATAATACTGGCCAGTGTGGGGTACTGGCTCTTTAATGTTAATTTGCCTGAATTTGGTCTGAATGGTTTTGATTGTACCTTTTTGTATTTAAGGTTAGGTTTGTTTTAGTTGATATCTTGCCTTCCCTGATGAAGATGGTATAGGATATTGCCACTGAAAGCTTGGACTATTTAAACAATAAACATGTATTGACATGACTGGAAACCCATGAGCTGTTTATGTGAGATGTACATGGGTTCAAATACGTAGCCTTTTTTTTTTTACTTCCATCCCCATCATATACACTGATGAAGAGTTCTGGAGAATGCAAAAGCTTGCACATTCTGTGAATTTATAGTTGATCCTAATAAATTTATTTATTTAAATTTATACGCGACCCATTTAGTGAGTATGCCACTACTCTGGGTGGCTTACAAAATATTATAAAACATAAATGTACTGTCCATCTGTGGACACTAAATAGAAGCCACTTTGGCTTCACAATTAAGTGAGAAAATAACTTCTCCTTGGTGGGGTTCAGCAAACTGTTGGGTCCAAATGGTAATCTTCTGAAATTTGGAATTACGTATCATATCACTTTTGGAAGAGACTGATACACCTGCTGTTAGATACCTTTTTGTGACAATATACAATCCAGGGATGGAAGTTGCAAGATACCCAAAATGTAGGTGCCATATAAATTTAGGCCACTGATATCTTACCTTATACTTGTCATCTCACCTAGCAGCTGGATCCACACAATATTAGCAGCAACACATGAAAGGCTAAAGCAGTTAAGTAAGAAGATATGACTTTCCTAAAACAGGTCAAGAAAGCAGGCCAATTAATCTGGCTCGAAGGTGTTCCTAAATGTGAAGGCTGATGTAACTGAAAGGGATATCATATCACCCAAGTGATCTATCTCTCGTATGCCTCCTCTGAACTGAATCAGAGGAAAGATGCCACACTATACTGCATATTGGAAATATCCCTTGTGACATTACATACACTTGTCCCAGAGACTGCTACTGCTGACATCTCACTCTGTTGCTCATGTATCTTATCTCTGTTACACACCTGTTTTAGCCTTGCTAGTTCCTTCAAAGCTCGTGCCCACTGTTGCTTGTAGTGCAGTTTTGCCTTAGTGGCCGATTCCAACTTCCTTTCAAGGTCCCCCTAATGAAGAACAAAATTCTATCAACACATGTTGTAATACTGGTAATAATCGTTATTCAATTACATATAAAGAGGTTGGATTACCAAAACTGTTTAGCAGGGTATGTCCCAGCTAAAGCTGTTATGCAACTTGATGTAAATATTGTGGCACACAAGCATAGTCTTCTTTAAGCAACAGACTTATTTTTATTGTCTAACTATGTGAAACTGGATTAGTCTGTACTCCAAGACAGTTGATGTAAACAGTTTTTAAACATCTTCAAAAGAATTAGATAACTTTTTTTATAATAACCATTAGCTGTTCATATTTGAGCTTAATTTATGATGTCTTTGCATATCCTATCCTTGAAAATTAAGTTAATGCATGGCACTTAATTTGTTTAGATTGCATTGTTAAAGTCTTTCACTGGAAAGGTCATGTCTCTGTATTAACTGATCTACTTTTCTCAAAAGCAGCAGAGCCTCCTAAAGCGCTGGGGTTCAAGGGAGATTTTTCCAGCCCCAAGAACTTCCGGGAGGGGTACGCTATTTCCTTCAAGGCAGACCTGGAGGTGACTCCCAAATACACTGAATATTTATCCTTTTTGCTAAAACAAGATGCCTGTGTTTTAGACTAGAGAAGAGTTATGCCCTCTAGATGTGTGATTCTCATTTTTTTAAAAGCAAAAATAATGGAATGAGTCACGTTCCTTCTGATAGATTATCTTTACCAGGAGAGGGACAAAGCAAGTATGATCTTTTTTTGTTTTACTCAAGGCTGAAATCATGTTGCTGAATAAACAAAATTATACACACATATTCTGAAAGCGAATTGCCGCCTTGATTGCAATTAACAAGTCCCTGTTGGGATTCTCAAGTGTGCACCAAATCAGCAAGTGTGAACACCACTGAGAATCCCACTGGCAATTTTTTATTGCCAGATACTGAATGTTCTTCCCCTTCCTCCATACACATAACAAAGCAACAGGACTTCAGCCATTCTCTCAACAGCATTTATATTATTGGTCACAGTTTCTTCTGGATCAGAACTTGAAGCACTGTTTCATAGTGGATCCAATCCTATGTATACTTTTGTATTCCAGGAACTCACTGGGGTACTATGTGCTGTCCCTCTTGCAATGGAACAGTAGTCTACTTCAATATACAATTTTGCCTGGAATGCTACTGTATATTTGCATGAAGTTACCGGCTGTGGTCACAAGCAGATTTGGAGCAAGTTTCCACCTATATGCCGGTGACACTTAAAACTATTTCTCTACTAACTTCTGAACTTTAGAGATTATGCATGACCAATATCAGTCCTGGAACTGGGGGTTAGACTCCCCATGAAAGAACAGACTCAAAACTGAGTTATGCTCCTGGATCTCTTGGTGTTGGATATCCTCTATTATTTAAACATGAGTGGAAAGGTAAAATGCACTGTGTATGAGGCTGCCATTGTGTGTGGTATAACAGGTGCAGGAAATGTAAGTGAGATGCCCTATTGTGTACATATTACATGTGCACTCAAGGATCTACACTGTCTATCAGTCTGCTACCAAACTAGGTTTTAAAATATTGGTGTTAGTCTAAAAAGGATGATATGACTCAAGACAAAGCTACCTCAAGGAACACTGTTCCTATACTAGGCTTCTGTGTTACTGTGATCTTCAGAAGATATATTGAATAAAAGTTCCATTCTTTGGTCACACAGTTACGGACCTTCCATGTGGATGCATCTACCTTATAGAATAATTTCATACTTGTACAATATAACAGGGCTCAGTGCTGGCACATTTGAGGCATTTATTTATTTATTTTTAAACTTGGCTTTCATCCAGCCATGAGCTATACCTAATTCTTGTAAAACTCACTGCTGTATGATGTATTTTTATTACACTGTTTGTGTAATTCTGAAGCCATTGTGCTGTAAATGGTTTCAGGATTTGTGCAAATAAGCAGCCCAGATATATTTGTAAACAATAAATAAAATAATATACATGTATACTGAAGGTAAAGAGCTAAGACCCAAGAACACTAACTTCTGTCTTTGCCATGACATTATAACATAATGGGATATAAAAAAATAAAGTGGGCAACCTCATACACAACGGCATTCATGGACTATATCTGACTATTCAAAATAATTGGTATCCAAACCTAAATGGAAGAGATCAATGTTTATAGAAGCTAGCTCCAGGGCATGAAAAATGAAGTTCCAGACTATGTAATTGTCTGGGAATTTGAGAGCAAGCCTGAAATTAGCACTCTTACAGCAGTTTTTTCTTAATCTTTCCCAATACCACAGTCCAAAAGGGACAAGAACTGCTTGCCATGAGAACCCCAAGGGAAAGCAGCCTTTTTTGGTAATTGGGATTTTTGCAATCTATTTCAAATATAAGGCATGGCCTATTTAAAATTGTGAAAACAAATGCATTCAGTGCTGTCAAATATGCATCATTTCTAAATATTTTTTTAAAACTTAGTTATTAAAAGAATCAGAAGTCTAAATGAAGCCACATTTCAACTAATACAAAAGAGAGATTTATAAATACGCATTAACGGCAAGAGTCTATCATGCCTTAACAATTATTTTCTAGCAGTAGTCATTATCCCTTATGTACCACAATTTATTTTATGGAAATGTGGCAATCACTGGAAATTCAAGAGGCTAAGGAGTTCATTACATTTATTCTGGGTCAAAACTTCATTTTTAAGTGTACTCAACCAGTTATCAGCAATAAAGCAAACTGAACGCTACCACAAATTTAACGTATATATTTACTTAGAAACGGACTGGAATTTCTAGAAGGGAATTTTTCTTGTTTACTTTCATTCTGCTATTTTGTTTCTGGGGCTTTTTGTTTTTTCCATATTACCCTCAAGGATGCTTTTTCTCTACTCTCAAGTAAAGTACTACTATCCATTTTGAGGTTTAAAAATGAATGCTATATTTGAAACATTGTTTAGAAGCCCATGGACATACCTTTTCTAAAGTCAGAATATTTATTTCTGACTGCAGACGGATTTCTGGTTTGCTGCTTTGCTGCTCTTTATATTGTTGAAACTCTTTTTCCAGAGCTTTATGCTTGCTTTCTGCCTCATAGAGCTGTTTTAAAACACAAAGTAATTCAATAGGTTTACATATGACAACAAAACAGCAAGGAGCTAGGAGAATCATTTTGCCAATTAAACAGAAAATACAATGGACCTAGTATGTATAATTATTTCTATGAACTAAGTGCAAGAGTCAGGGATTTTGCAATTTTAACAGAAAAACGTACCCAAAAATTTAGCAAAGGAACATTGACCTTCTGTAGGAAAGACCTAAACACCAAAAATAATTCTTTGCTTAGAGTCTTCAGAAACAAAGCTAGAGAAGTATGCAATCAGAAACATTATGTTAAAGAGAAGACAGGACAAGTAGTGAAGCAGTTTAAAATGAATCAGTTGTGTGCTGGATGTGGGCAGAGTAACTATCCTCCATGTTTATGCTAGAAAGAGGGATACTTGAACTGATTTCAAGTATACTTGTAACAGCCAACGTAATTAAGTAGATCAAATAATCACATAAGGCCGGAGAGGCCAAAATTCAAATCTCTCTTCGCCTTGGTTCAGTTATCATCTCTCAGCCTAACCTCTATTTACATTTTAACAGGAAAAAACAACTTAACTATGACATTTCTAATTTCTGATCACTGGATGGCATATTACCAACACCAGAGTTTGTGTAGCAAATTTCTTAGAAAGTTCATTAAGGCTGTGAAAAATTACATACGAAGAGTTGTTACTAAAAGGTAATCAAGGTGGGCCTATTAATTCAATGGGCCTACTCTAGCATGACTTACTACACTGCACAACAGGATTTCAGCCAATGTGAGGAACTTTCATGGGAAATCCATAAGATCTCTGCTGTCATTTTAGAAATGCACTTCTTTTTGTTCCACTGGACCAGTTAAAATCATCTGTCATTGGCCTCTATGTTATCTATCATACAACATAGTCTATCACAGAACACTGTAAGTATATTTTGGCTATTACCACTGACTACTACCCTCAGATAGCTCACTAGTATGATCGTAACAAACTTCAATTGATTTGGTGCCACTAATCTAATTTTTGGAGGTCACTAATTTATAGGGTTTCCATAAGTCACAGAAGCAACTTGACAGCATGTAACAACAAAATAATTTTTTTTGAAAAAAGTGATGTCCATTTCTAGCACTACGAATTTAACTGACCCAGAAAAGATAAATTTCACTCACTTGTTGATGAAGGCGGACCTTGTCCTCTTCCAACTGTCTGATCCTTGACCTCTCCAACTCAACCTGATGTGCACACTCTTCTTTGATGCGCCGCATTGCATCTTCAAGCTCCTGTCGATTTCGCTCATGCTCTGTTTGCAACTCTTTCTTTAATCTCTGGAGCTTAAAAACAGCAGTTTCAAAACAAGTCAACCAGATGTAAGCTTATATTGTTTCATAAAGCATGCACACTTCATTGTGACTACTCTCAGATCTACCTGTTACTGACAGCATACATTTCCTTGACACCTTTCTAAAAATTATAAAAATACTTTACATAGTTATACTACATTTATGAATTATATCCAGAATATTCTTGGAGTTAAAAGATATAATCCTTCAGTTTACAGCAGCACTTTCTCTGTCAGTTTTTATACCAGAGAGTCTGGTACAGAAATATTCAATGGATAGCAGATTTAGACCTTGCCCATTTTTAAACACTTTCAAATAAAAAATAAAGACTTCTCTTCCATTTCCTTCCATCTATTCCAGTCTGCCAATGAACAAACAAAAAGTCTCGGAACTATACACCAATTATATAAAAAATTTTACATCAGTCAAAAGTTACAATCCAGGCATAAACCTAAGTTGAAATAATTCCAGCTAAAAGATTTGGTTTTCTGGAATGCACAACACATTATGTAGCACACATTTACCTCAGTTTCAGCACCGACAAGCTGTTTTTCACGCTTCTCTAAGTCTGTCAAAGTTTTCTGAAGCTTTTCTTCCAAAACTGAATATTCTGCAACCTTGAATATAAGCAGTTTAAGTTTGTAAGTAAAAATATCAAAATATTCCTAGATATACAGTATAACCAAATATTTGAAACTTAGCTCAATATGTCATTGTAACAGAAATCAGTTTTTAAATCAGCTTGAAATTCTGTGAAAGAAATGTTAATAACTTGATTTTTCACTTATGACAGAACCCCCAAAATTTCACATTAGAGATTCTATGTCCCACACTTTACTCTCCTAATTTACTTCAACAGGCCTTTCTAATCTTATATAAACTTCGGAGAGTAGATTCTATTGAATTTACAGATCACAGGCATGTACAGAGGAGTACAGTAAGACTTTCAATATCCATTATCTTTTTCCCCCCTTAAATGGTAGGAAAAATAATGCAGATTTATTATAATAACCATTGATTCTGGAGAATCTAAGGTAGGTTATCTACAGTGTTTTTATGTTGGTTACGAACAGCAGTATATTTCCAGGTTTGCTCGTAGTAAACATAAAAATATATCTCATCTTTGACAGCTAGTAATGGTTTATTAAGATACTCCTACAAGATATATGTCTTACTTTTTTCTTCACCAATGCTTCCCTCTCACGATCCCTTTTTCTCCACTCCTCTGCAAGAGCTTGCATATGAGCCAGCTCCTTCTTCTTCAGCTACAAAAAGCAAATATTTAAAAGTCCCATTTTTAACCGTGAAAATGTGTAAAATAATTGAATCAGCATGAGTATGGAATTTTGTGGAATTCTCAGATATAGAAAAGAAATCTCAGATCAAGTACTGATTTGACAGACACACAGAAATCTCATTGTCAACAGTGCAGAAGACAGAATTCCTAGAGGCAAGGCAAAAGCTACTGCAAGTCTCTTAATGAAAGCTAACTAGAAGGTTCAGAGAAACTTGGTCAGGACACAGCTTGTACATGACTTATGCTGCACCTTGTATTTCTATTGGAACCTACCTACACCTTTTTCATAAAAACTGATATACATACTGTATTTCTCCATTTGTAAGACAATACTTTTCTCTAAAATATTTAGATGAAAACTTTAAGGTTGTCTTATACACAGAAGTAAGGAGGGGGGAGGGATCAAAGCGCTTTGATTCCTGCTTTCCCCCTCCACTTTTTGCGAAGAAAATGGAGGCGGAAAGCACTTTCTTGCGAGGAAACTTTGGGGGGGGGAAGCACTTTCCTCGCAAGAAAAAGCACTTTCTTCGGAAGAAAGTGGAGGGAGAAAGCAGGAATCAAAGTGCTTTGATGATTCCTGCTTTCCCCCTCCACTTTCCTCTCAAGAAAGTGCTTTCCCCCTCCACTTTCTTCCGAAGAAAGAAATTCTGGGTTAGAAAAGTGAGAGGCATCTTATACATGGGGGCATATTATACACAGAAAATTACGGTATGTTTGATTCTGGGAAAGCTTAATGAGAAAGTAATTGATGGTAATTAGGAATGAATGGATACTGACATCCATATTTGTTGAAATGGACATTTACAACCTTTACGTCCTCCACGCCGAGTGAGTTTCCTCTTGCAGTACACAAAGCACTCCTGAACTATAATCCAGTGGTCCCCAACCTTTTTGACACCGCGGACCAGTTGGGGGGGGGCAGGGCACCCCCCGCGCTCGTGCGCATGTGTGAAGGGCTCACTCGCGCGGGCACTCGCATGCATGCACGAAGAGGCGGGGGCACTCGCGTGGCACACACACTTGCATGAATGCGCAAAGGGGCGGGGATGCACGCGCATGCACAAAGGGGCAGGGGCGCTTGCGTGCACTCGTGCAAAGGGGCTGTGTGGATGGGCATGTGGGCAGGAGTGCGTGCGGGGGGGGGGGTAGGAGATCTGTCTCCGCGGCCCGGCCCGGTCAAGGCCACGGACCGGCACCGGGGGTTGGGGACCCCTGCTATAATCAACTCATGAGGATAATTTAAACTGAGGAATCTAAAGCCTTGGTAGGAGATATGCTCTCATTCTAAAGTGTCCTCACCTCAAGGTTGAATAGCAGTACCCAGTTACTTATTTGTTCTAAGTACCTCTGCCTGAATATACTAATTTGTACATGGTAGTATCATGCCACCTTCCAGGCTGTGTCTACAGCTCTAGAAAGAACATCTATGTGCACTTATGCAGTCCCCTCCTCCCATTACGCTAGTACTGATGAAAATATTCTACAAACAGAAACAACTACTACTGTGCTAGTGACATTTTATAACAGTTACAGACTTTCCCCAAGTGTCCCAACTTCCTGGCCATGCATAGTTTGATCGTTCCTCATGTTATTCAACATGTAAGTAAAATCACTGGAAATATTCTAGGAATTTAGAATACATTGTCACTAATCTGCCAATGACCAGCTCAATTTTTCTTTTAATCAGACACCACAACCTCGTGCATCTTCACGTTACCAAAGAAGCAATTCATGTTCCGAATCAGGTCTAGGAAACACAGAGCTATCAAATTTTGACTTAATCTAGACAAGACAGAGGCATTCCAACTCAGGAGACAGACTCTGGTATCAAAATTAAATCTGTTTCAGATAGGGCAATGATCCCCTTGAAGAATTAAGTCTGCTTTACTGGCAAGTTCCTAGACTCTATGAGGTTCCCTATCTGGTAGGCTAGTTCAGCATCCTCTTACTAAATTTTATTTACTATTTTATTTAATGTCATATGTTTCGTATTTGCCTGCTTTGGTTATACTGGAATTTAATTGTATTCATGACTAATTTTAGCTGTCATTAGCTAACCTGAGTAATGTTTGAGCACATAAGTTATTTTGAACAGTTATGTTTTCTTTTGAGAAAGCCCACAATTTGATTAATAGTTAAAAGTATGAATGAACCTGATTTTCAAAAAGATCCTCTTGTACTTCTTTCCACATTTCCAATTCAAGTGCTGCTTTGTATTCAAGAGTTTCTCGTGGCTCTGGTGGGACTTCAGCAACGTTATGCAGCTGAGGTGGAGGAACCACTGCTGGTTCATTGACACCTAAAGACTAAGAATTGAAATGCTTTCAGATAATTTTCAATGGAACTGTTTACCTTTAAAAACATGAATGGATGTGTTTTAACTTACATGGGAAGAATCAGACACCACAACCTCATGCATCTTCACAACCCCATAATCTTCTAGAGTCACAGTATATGAAAGATCTGCAATCTTGTTGCTTGGCCTATAAGGAATACACAAAATAACAGTCTTTTCCTTTTGTAATGAAACGAGACAGTATGTGTAATAGCTAGAAAAACAAACTTGCTTTTTTACTGCAAAGCCTCAGTATTGTTACAAGTTCAAAATCAAGTGGGATTTCCCTTCTGCTCTTATGGGTTATGCTTACTGTATAGCAAGATACAAAGAGCTAGGAAAATAAATGTTTTGTTACATGTTCAAATGTATGGAAACACAAACGGCATAGTTTTTTTCCCCATGGCGAGGACATGTGGACAGTGGACAGCAACCCTGTCCTACTCATATTCCAAAAGCTTACCTGGCCCCATCAAATAGCTTGGGTTCTCTCTGCTATCCACAAGACTTCCAAGGCAGAAATGGAGACCTTACATTTTTAATCTTTTTCTCTGCCTAGCCCAAGAAGAGTGCAGAGAGGCTGGCAGATTTAGCAGACCAACAGATCCAGCTGATTCGTAAACTGCATAACCCACATACTAGAAAGTGTAGACATCTGTCAGTTTCTAACACTGTGGGCCACATTCCTAAAGAGACTGGTGGCAGCCATTGCTGTTCTTAACTTCTGAAGCTAGGGTTCTGTCCTGTCCAAATTCCATCCCCTTGCTCTTTCCAATGGCTTGCGCAGCAATGCTGGCCACCAAGTAGTGTGCAAAATGCCTTTCCTTCGGGCGGATGCCCTGAGCCTCTCTCCCTTTAGGAGCTGGCATTCTTTACTTTTGAAATTATCTTCCAAGCACATCAGGTATCACTTCAAAGCCAGTAGCAGCTTTGCCTTGAAAATCTGTTTGCTTCTACTGGCCACAGTCAGAATAAAATCATTAAATAGCCCATGTAAGAAATGTTGTTGTGTTTATGAAGGAATTGTTTAGGAAGACAAAAGAGGACAGGTTCAACAATGAAAATAAATGAGTGACTCAAAGTGAATTAAATGTCTGTTCACATTCATACACAACCAGTTAAATACATATGTAAATATGACACTTCCAGATCAATGACTTTTTAAGAAATAAAAGTACCTGGTACTTTCAAGATTATTAGACTGTTATTCAAGAGTCAGGAAGAATCAAAATGTAGAACACATATTAAGCACAGTGCATCTTTTATAGTTTATATTTTCCAACTTTCCTTTCTTGAGTTTTTCATAAAATCTAGCGGAAATAGTTTACTATGCAAATACATTCAAACTATAACATAAAGTATCATTCAATCAATCTTGTATTGTACAGTTACAGACCAAACAAGATCAAGTACCCACTTACAGAAGGTACATATAAAAACCCAAACTTTGAAAGATATAACACAACCAAATGTAGGCATTTTGAGTCAGTGAGAGAAGTTTGTTGTGAACAGCTCAAACCAATTATGTTTAGAGGAGTGCCACCTAGTGGTTACTAGGTTTGGGTACACTTGTCATGCATGTTTTGTTATGGAAGCAAAATATCCGCAGTACATACTGAAATATTACACTGAAGATCATGCAAACATGCATTCTGAAACTGAGACATATTTCAATGGTATTAGAAAGCTATATAAATCAAAATTTCAAGTACCATGGTATAACTGAATCTTCAGCAATTAGCAAACAATGCTTGGAAGACAGAACAAGATACACATACAAGTTGCAAATTCATGTATGAGTATTCTTCTAAGATGTTTGCAGCCCAACGAAAGGATAGTGATGAGGGATCCCCCATCTGACATTTGATTTTCACACCATCCTCTTCTGCATATTCAAAAAATGCACTATGAAGCAAATTCTTAGAGTTAAAAGACAGAGAGTCTTCAACCTAAGTGAAAAATATTTATCGAATTTTAACTAATGGGAAAAGATGTTGGAGGAAGTCTGTATGATGTTAAGCAGAACTAGTTTTAAGTGGGAAAAACCACTTTTAAAAATCATACCCTTGTGCTGCTGTAACGGGGATGGTTTCGCTGAAGGTCTGACGCCAGCACTGTTCCCCATGAGCACCTAGAAAACGGGTTTTTTCCATGGTCAAAACATGAGAAAGCTGGAGTCTTGCAATTCCTAGAAGCACGTCTTTGGTTGTTTTGTCTTTGTGCCACAGTTCCACCAGCAATGGTAACCTTGAATACAAAAATAAAATAGGCGTCAGACAGGAATTTGCAATGTTCCCAGTGACAAATCACTTCCCACGGTCTCTGATTATTTTTACACACAAGGAGGGTTTTTCCTATGAAGAGCCATTAACCAACAGGTATAGCCAATGAGAAGCTGCAGACAGTGTGGGTAGAGCCTGGGCCACATGTGAGCAAAGACTGCAGGTTGGCACAGTGCTGTCTGTGTTTCTGCTTTTCTGTGTGCTATCCTGTGTAAGACTAAAATAAGGATGGCAGATTCACCCATTACATAATAAAAAGATACCAAATACAATAAATAAGATTTTGTGCATAAAATGGGGGTGATGTACTGTAAACAAGCTTTTGTGCAGAAAAAGAGGGCAGTGTATTTCTACAGCATCTTAAAGCTTTTAGTACTAATGAGAGTTTAAAACAGAACTCATTAGGAGATAGTTCGGTTTCCCACTGTGCCTCATTGACAGAGGCTGGACTCGATCATCCATAAGGTTCCTTTTAGCTCTGCGGTTCAGAGATGATGAGGATTATATATCACAAGCCTACAAACATGAAAACTGAGCTAAAGAACCATTCATATGAATGTGGATGGGTATATAATCTGAAGTACTATCACCTATTTTGAATAAATGCAAGCCTTCACATATACAAACATTCATTTTAAATATTATCTTTAGTAAATATGCTACCTGAAAAAGGTATCCTGAAGCTGATGGGGCATAGTTGCAAAATCAAATGCACAGTAGGACTGAGGAAGGAACACTTCCATGTGTTTTCTTACTTCCACAGGAGGATTTGTCATGATGGGTGCAGCGCTGCCAAAAAATGGATATGAGTACCTATTAAGGAAGAAAAAACAAATAAACCAATGGAATGTTAAGTCATGTGTGACTCTGGGAGATTTAAATAAATGTACTTCAAGCTAATTATAATAGTAATTGCCTAATGCCACATGTAAAGAGGAATTTTTTTGTAAAATTTCCATAAACTGAAATGTCCGGTATAAAATCAGTCATGGAGGCAGAAGACTTCCAATCCAAACATACTGAAATTTCCTAAAAGGTTAGATAATATAATAAATGTCTATCGTAAATATGTAATCATTGTAAAGGGGCTGGACTCAATGACTCATAGGGTCTCTTCCAGCTCTGCAGTTCCAAGATGGTGAAGATGATTAATGCAGGGTATGTAATGGGCTTTTTAATGTTTTTGGGTGGGGTCTAGAGTAAATTGAGTGGAATTCCAGCTGTCCAACATGGCTTTCTTCTCCTCTTCCTACTGCAGCTATGGGTGCAGATCACCACCATGATAGATATATTTTGTTTTATATTGCTACCAGGTTGTTTTTAAATTATACTCCTCTTGGAGCAGGTACTCCCTCTACTGTTTCTTATTCAGAATTCCCATTTCTATCATTACTTATGAACTGGTGACCATATCTGTAAATCTTTGGAATGTATGGAACTAGTAAAAACATTCATAGACATAACTTCAGGAACTGCAGTATATTCTATCTGACATTTCCCACCTCCTTAAAACAAATGCTGGTTAAGGTGGAGTTGCTACTTAAAAAGTATAATTAGGCTTGAAATGTACACACATTATTAATTTAGGTGTCATAGTCTTCAAGACAGTACACATAAGCTGTGGTTGTTTTGTATTGTATATATGTTTTATGTACAGGTTTGGATTTGCTTGCCTGGTAAGTGACAGGGTTGATCGACAGCTGGATGTTGCATGTGTGCCAGGAGTAACTGTTATGACAGTTGAGAAGTGTAAAACAATGTTTATTAATGAAACTGTGAGCTGATTGTCCTGTATATAAGGGAATGCATCTGGGTGAGTGAGTGGGTTAGTTACTTGAGAGTAGGGAAGACTAAGCTGTCAAGGAGAGAGGGAGTATGAATGAGTGTGGTCTGTTTTAAGAAGAGGCTGTGAATAAAAGAGTGGTCTTGTTATTACTTATGTTAAAGCAAGCATCTATCTATCTATAAGGAAAAGAAAGTGTTGAAATTATAGAAGAAAAGTAAAAGCTTATATTTGCTGAGGAATCACACAACTCAAAACACTGTTCCTATATATTGTTCTAACTATTCACTGAAGGGTTTTTTTATGGGTGGATTTTTATTTAATAAAATATTTTGGTTTATAAATCCTGCATTTTTATAGATAGCAGTCATAAGGTATCATACCCACATAAACTACAGGTCAGTGCTATAAACCAAGATTTATGCAGTATCACCAATGTAAACAAAGCTATGTTTTATCAAAAATATTCTTGCTTTTAAAAGAGCAGTGTGAAGTATGACCTTAGACCAGAAAAGGCATAGCAGCAGTGCAAAAGAGAACATGGGCTATGTGTCTTGGTTAAGGATAATTGAAGAGAAGGAGTCTTGGTTAAGGATAATTGAAGAGAAGGAGTTCTTGTTCACAGGTTTAAGTGGCAACCCCCAACTTATTGTAGGGCTTCTGAAGTAGCTGGTGTTTTGAATGGTGGCATATACAAATAGTGGAAGTATGTGCGTACTGCAGAAACATTCCATTTTCCTGTCCCCTTTGAAAATAAGGAAGTTGAAGTGAGATAGAATTTGAAAGAGAAACATATAATTGTTCCCAGAATTCTCACATCAAATTTCAGTCAGTGGAGCTATCCTATGGCATCCAAAATAATAATAATAAAAAAATAAAGTCACATGGGTCAGGGTAAGCCAAAACCATCCATTTTATTTTCTTTTAATTTAAGAAGTTCAGGAAACCATCAAATCTACACAACAATTTCACATTTCAAAAACATTACATCTAAAAAATGCCCAACTAGAATATGATAATAGAAAACTGGAGCTGTGAATTGATACTTTGTGTTTCCAGGGGAAATATTAGTGCAGGTCCTCATGAGCAGAGTATCCTTCAAAGCAGATACTGCAATCAGTAGCTTACATAAATGGTAAGAATATCTATCAACTTATGATCCAGGTGAGTTTCCACTGGAGGACTCAATCAGATGGAAATTTGTCCCGCTCTTTGGTGTGCTGAGGGTATGGACTGGTTCGTTCTTCATTCCGGCAATTAGGCTATAGTGAACCAATCAGTCCCCTGAGTGCCCCTAATTGTCTCTTTCTGAGCCCATCAGGCGCTTCTACTTTTTTGGTGCAGATAGGTTCACTCTAGTTTGGTCCACTTCCAGAGTGTGCATCACTCGAATGGACCAAGAAATGAGCCTTAAACTGTCAAGGCTCCTTCCCTGTCAATTTTTGGTTTTGTTAAGTGTCTTAATAAGCAATCCACTTCAGGGCCTTACATGGCAAAACCAAAGCCACTTATTCTTTCCCACTGATTCCCTTTTCTCTTCAGAATTATGACATTAAAACATGCTGTACCTTAACATGCAATTGACAGAAAAACCAGCGTCCAGATTAAGGATACTTCTTAAGTCTAACGAGAAGCAGAAATGATGGGCTGCTGCAGGAACAGCAATTTTTTGCCCTGTATTAGATTCAGAGGTGGTGACATGCTGACTCTGGGAAACAGGTACCCGGACATTCAAGGCTGCAAATATAAAGAAACCACAACTTTACTTTCAAAACCTAGCCTTAGCATCTGTTCTACTATCACATATAACATATTTTTTCCAGACTTCATAGCTCCTGTCTTACTGTTTTAACAACTGTGAACATGAGTCAATGCTTTTGGTATTATTCTTGCCATGATTTATTTTCACCCTTTAAAAATTTAATTCAGAACTAGCTACATACCAACCTAACACCAAACATTCTTGACAGTAAGATACATGATGGAAACTGATCTACATCACAAGCTACTACACTCAAAACATGACATTTCACTCTAAGTAGCATTCATATGTTGGCCATATTTTCAATTCTATGTTCTTATTAACAAAGAACAAAATTGTGTTTCAACATTAGCAGCTTACTTTCAGATAGCACTCTGGCCAGCTCTTCAGCTGAAGGACCAAATTAGACAATGCATTCTCATATATTTATAAAGCTGTCCAGAACTTGCTGGTAGACCACAAAGCAGAACTTTTAGGGTATTCTAGGTAGATCACTGTGTACTATCAACTGTCTCTATGTAGATTCTGTGTTATTATACTGGAATATCTAAGACAAGAATAACTTGGTGGTATTTATGTTTATAGTTATCGCAGTTAGCATCTTACTCAGCACTTACCCTTTTTCTGTGGCTTTGGGTTCTTGTCATACTGGAGGCTTTCCATTTCACTTTCTGTTGCATCCTCTTTTACAGGAGGTGAATTCTGAGACTGGGGTGGTGCATTATTGGAATTGTGTTCAGGACTCTTTTCTTGGTCACATACTGGAGACAAAGCTCTTTTCACATTTTCAGACTCAGTCTTCGAACCTAACTGGGTTATAGACTGAACAAAATACAGTGTCTAAGATGCAAACTTCATTTTCAAGTCCACATTATAGCAATAATTTGAGAACTATTTTAATACTTTGTATTCCATTTCTATTTTAATTTCTACATTTAAAAAAGAGTAAGTAAACAAAACATGAATACATGAGTCATACCTGTGAAACTTTGCTATCTTTTTGTAGTGATACCGATACACCAACAGTGGGTGCCATATCTGGCACTGGTGGCAATTTTTGCCGGGCTCTGTTAGGTGGGACAAGAATGAATGCTCCTTCAATAATAACTGGCTGTTGACTGATTTCTACATTTCCTTTTTTCAACAATCCAGTTAGAAGTATTTCAGTGCTTCCAAGAGACTGGTCACCACAGCAAAGATGGATCTATTTAAAAAATCATGAAAATAACTGGACTACAGAATGCTGAGTATACAGCCTGTATAATTTGCATCCAGTTGAACACTTCCAAAATGAAACATCCAGTTCTTTAGAAAGACTCTGTTGATAACGGGTACATTTGTAAAGTTATCAAACTTCTTTAGAAGGTATCCTAATCTTCCTCAGGCTGCATTTTCTTCACACCTCAACTCCCAAAATCAATTTTTTTTCAACAGGTTCCTATTGGCTGTTACAGAAAATGCATTACAAACAGCAGTTCATAATCCACGAGGGGAGAGACCTATAAACCCATGCTGCTGCTATATTAGGAAGTCTGCAGTTTGAACCAGATTCATGGATACTACAAAATCAGCAAGCTTCATCGTACACTGCAGTTGTTGGGGCATGAACAGACAAATGTTCATGCCAGTTGCCTCACCTGTTATAAAAAGCCCTTGGAGGACACATTTATCTCTCTGTATGTCTTCAACAAACATGTCACATAATATTGTGATGGTTATAATTATGCACTATAAACTCACTTTCAATTTACGTTGATCCTAACAGGATTGTTGAGATATATGAGACGTTCACGATTTGGTTTACCATTGTCTTGGTGAGTGTCCATAGTTGAGTAGGGATTTGAACACTGATCTCCTCAATGCTAGTTTCACAGTGTATCCGCTACACCACACTGATCTTGGTAATATTTAGGGATGGGATTTTCAGATTTCTTGGACTACAAATCCCATAATTTTCCATTCTGGGAGTTGTACTTGACAGACATACATCTTACAAGCACCTAAACGGAGCTCTCCTGGGAGAATGGCCTCAAGTGGAAGATTTTGAGGGATGTGATTTTATTCTCTTTCTACTGAGTAGCAGTGGAGGAGGAAGCAGTATCTCTCCATTCCCTCCTGTGTTTGCAGGATAAAAAGTTCCTTCCCTTCCCTTCCCTAAGCATTGAGGAGGGAAGTGAAGATAGCTTCCCACTGTGAGTGCTGCTGCCTCCACCTAGGGTGGCACTTCCAGTTGAGCTGGTTACTCCAACAAGGCTTTTGGAGAAAACAAGAGTTCTCACCAGCTGAAGGAGAACTTGTGCCTCTAGCGAAGAAGCAACTGGGTTTATTGAATCCTGGCTGCAATCTCAGTGCATATATCTGAACTAGAAATGCTGACAACAAAGAGCAGACCACCACTGCTTTTGTCTCTTCTGGATGGGCATGATGCAGCTAATGAGCCATGTGTGACCTCTTTAAGCCACCATATATAACATTTTAAAAGATGCCACCACAACATTGGCAGTTCAGTTTCTGCAATTTGGAAGCAGCTGTACATGCTGTTCCTAATATATACTGTAGCAAATAAATAACTTCCTGTTGTTTACTGAAGTGTTCTTACATCTAAAGTACCTTCACTAATTACTTTGTTTATGAATATTCTCCTTGCACTTCTGTGCCTCATTGCTCTTCCTGTTTCAACTGGCAATTAGTTGGTTGCTTCTTCCCTCCCAGTCTTGCTGGATAGTGGACTGTTTGGATAACAGAGAGTTGATGCTGATGTGTTCCCTCTCTGTGGCTTACCGGAGTTGTGGGAATTCTTAAAATACATTTTTAAAAAGGTTGGGGCTGGTGAGACTCTTCCAAAACAATTGCTAACATTAGCTATGAGTTCTACTACTACTCTACTGATTAAAAAGTATTTAATATTTAAAAATAGATAAGAGTTCCAAGCAATTCCATAAGAAAAAATTCGGGGGTGGAGATACTCTTCCAAACTAACTACTGAAATTACTAGTGTCATTATAATTTTATTGAGAGCAAAAATATTATCAAGTTTGTCAAAATTAAAAGTTTGGCAATTTTATCAATCCTTGTTGAATTGATTTTGTAGTTTTGGGGAAATTTCTAAAAGTTTTCAAAAATTATTATGCAAATTAGCTTATTTGACCATGCCCTTTCCCACAAGCTTTATCCCTTTTGAAGTTCAGCTCTCAGGTTGCTAGCCAATGTAAAAACTGGCTCTTTGCACCTTAAAGATCACCTGCTCCTGATGCAGACTGATGCTGAGAGAAACACAATACAATACTGGACCAGATGGATTATTGTGCTGATCTAGCAAGACACATCTTATGTTTGCTAATTCTTACCTGTAGAGTAGGAAATAGAGACTAGAAATAATAGTACTCTTAAATCACTGCAAGCTCATGACCATTTACTACCAGATGCTTAAATCTGTTCTATCCCTTGCATTCTATCCAAAACACATAGTATTTCTCACAGCGTTGGTATTCAAAATCTGTATTTTGGACTTAAATGGAGGTCTCGACTTCAGATCAAAATAAAAAAACTAAAGCATAATTAAGAATAGAAAAGAAGTAGCTGCTTACCTGCAACTTTGAATGAGCCAAAAAATAAGCTCTTAGAACTTCAACGCTACTGCGGATTCTAACAGATGCTCTTTCTGGCTCAAAGTTTGGATTCATCAAGTTGGTGAATGGTTCATTTGTAACATCGTTGCCCAGCAGTGAATAGTAGAAGAAAAAATCAGGCTGTCGCTCAGGAAGTTTCATTGTGGTTGGGATTAACTATGATAAATAAAGAGGTAAAAAACAATATGCAGCTTCCCTCCCCTCCAAATCCCAATAAAATATGCTCCACATTGTGAAAAGTTTATTCCATTATTTAAATATTCTGCATGCTACATGGGTAACAACAGAAAATGGGAAAGCCAGAGATCAAGCTTAGATAGACATCCTACTTTTTTTTCCAAGCTGCTTCCACAAGGTATAAAAATAACCACGCTATTTTTGAGATCTATTCAAAATTTTAGATGTTTAGGCAGGTACATAATATATAATATATAAATCAAGCAACTGGAAGAACCACAAAGCAATCAGGCACAACCTGCAGTAACAAGACACAATCTTCCATAGCCAACATTCCTTCTAAGCTGTGCGGCTGCCCAGCACTGCATCAGTGCTGCACACCCACAGTCAGTGTTGCTGCCCATTTGGTTCTAGTCATGGCCGAAACCCCACATGCAGGGGCAGAACCCCCACCCAGTGCTGGCGGAAAATTAGAGGGAATGTTGTCCACAGCATTTTGTACCAAATTTGTGACACCACTCAAGGTAGCAGCAATATGTGGGAGAGAAACCAGAACTGGCCTTCCTATGTAGGGGATTCTTCCAAACAGTAACCTAGCTTCCAACAATCTGTCTAGACAAGACACAAAATGATGCACCAAAAGTCTAACATGAAGAGACAGGCTGATCTGAATAGAGAAATACTTAGTTCTTCTCACTTCTTCCAACAGACTACAAAAGCAGCAGGTATTAACATTTCACTGCAGTGCACCAAGAAGGAGAAGAAAAAGAAGGAGGAAAGATAGTCCCTAATGTTACTGTAAACTATCCAATCTAAGCACACGAGAAAGAAATGAGTCATCCATCTATATTCCTCCTCCAACAATCCAGATAGTGCAATGCAAAAGTATAAATTGATTAATATACATTAAAAAGAGAACAATCCAAAACACAGCAGCTAGCCTCTCCCTCCATCCTACCTCAGTGTGAAATGGCTGCCCAAGCAGTTGCTGGGGATATACAGTAACCTCACCCTGTGCCCTCCCCAGGGTCTTAGCAATTACATCATGCAGCAGAGTTCTGGGGCTTCACTGGTGGCTCAAGTGTTAGACTCCTCTCCCCATGGGATTTCCTCCTTGTGCTACTATTTTAATTACAATACCGACAAGAGTGAACTTGCATAACCTGTTGTGGTGGCCAACTGACCTTGGAATTGTCTGGGTCAAAAAAGTTTGGTTTGCAACTTTTCCTTGAAGACAGTGCATAACTCTAATCAAAACGTTACATTATTTTTATTTTGGAGGTCTGGTACCAGCAACGCTCAGTACTTAGAGCCAAAGCAAACCACAATGTAAAGTTGAGCCAGTTACCTGTTCTAATTGCGCAGCAAAAGCAACTGTAACAGACAAAACAAAGTAGTCTCTGCAGTGTTCTGCTGGTCCAATCTGATGATAGCCCTCCTCTTCATTCAACACTGCTGCAAGATTTTTGGGATCCAAACCAGGGAGTTGACGAGCCACTTAAAAAGAAAGTAAATGCCTTTGGTCATCTTCCAAACCAAACCACCAAATGGTGATATTATATATTCCATCATGAGGAAATTTCTGAAAATATTTTTCAGGTGAAATTTACATGGAGAAGAGCATTGCTTTAAAAAGGCTACTTTTAAAAATGGAGAATATTGGCTACTCGTGCTGGGTTTGTACAGGGGCAGATAAGCTCAGTATTAATCTAACCACTTCCATCGATAAGACTTTAGAGATGGGCATCAATAAAAAAAATGGTGATTTGTCTTGATTCATGATTCATCAAGGTTGACAAATCACAAATTTACATTTTTTTCTGAAGAATCGACAAATCGATTTGTCAATTCATTTTTTAGTTTTAAACCCTATAAAATGGCTCCCTAAGCACCTAGAGACCAAATTCCTACAGGGAAGCTTCCACTGACTCTCCTCTACAAGCCCTGCAAGTTTGGTGAAATTTGGGATTCATATGTCGGAGTTATATACCCACAAGGAGGCCCACCACCAGGAAAGTTTCCCCCAGGCACCTAGAGAAACCAAAATCACAGAGAAGCTTCTACGGACTCTCCTCTATAATCCCTCAAAGTTTGGTGAAGATTGTGTTTTAGACATCCAAGGTATACACCCACAAAATGGATCCCCCCAGGAAAGTTCCCCTTAGCAGCTGGCATGAGGAAATCCAATCTTCACCAAATTTGGAAGGATTGTAGAAGCGAGTCAGAGGAAGCTTCCCTGCAGTTTTGGTGTCTCTAGGTGCCTGGGGGCCATTTTATAGCCAAACAACTTGATGAATAAAAAAATCGCTAAAAATTCATTGATTTCTATTCGTCAGGTGCATTGATTAGTACAAATACAAACTGATGAATTAACAATTTTTAAAACAAATTTGGTGATATTTTTTTAAAAATTGAGCCCATCTCTAGTGGACATACAAAACAACTTTATTAACCTGCCACAAGTCTACTTCCAAATACTTTATTTCTCTGGCCTTATGCTACTGAAATGTTTAAGAAAGTACAGCCTCTTAATAAAGATTCATTTTCTTAATGGGTTCTCTCTTTACTGAATTGGAGAAATAGCTAGCCATGGATTCATACATTGTCAAGATTATTCTTAATATTGAACAGTTCTATGAATCAGAAGTTCTTCCATATCTGTTTCTTCTGTAAGTCAAGAAAAGGAATTGCAATAAAATAACAGCATGCTCTCAATTTTTCTGAAGATTAACCAGAACATGGAAGTAATGCATTATATGCAGAGCTTGGAAGAAACATGTGAGTCATCATAATTACACTCGGGATCCAATGGTTTACTTCTGTGGGATTCTACTGCTTCCACCAAAATTAGCAAACCTATCTCCCTCCTGTAAACCCCCACATGCACCCCACATAGCACCATGAAGAACTATATAATGCTAGCAGAGGAAAGTCCTGTTTTTGCTGGTGCTGGATATGACAGTACACCATTGGATCTTGGTGGCCACTTGTTATTTTTTATAGTAAAATTGACATAATGATTTTTCTTTTTAATGTCAGTGTGTTATGACTAGAGATGGGGGTATTCATATATGAATATCCCCGCACAGGTGGTGTTAACGAGGGTCCAGCCCCAGGGGGCCAGACGGTCCACTCACCGATCCGCCGCGCACACGGACGGCGTGATTCTACGAATGGCTCCGCAGCGCGTGATCCGCTCACCACTCCTGGCAGGAGGTGGGAGGACAAGCCTCGCTGCAAGGTTGAAGAGTGGCAAGCGGATCGCATGCTGTAGAGCCATTTGCAGAATCGTGCCATCTGGGGCATCATAAGTAATCTCTACTTGCTATTTCAAAAATGCTACTTTTGGGGATCATTCTGTAGGATTTAGGAATATTTTTCAACTGTTAAGGCTTAAGAAAATAAATAAAAACAGCACAGTGAGATGTTATCCCCCTAAGTCAGTTATCATTAATGTTAATATATCATGATTTTTCAAATACTAACATGATAGTGATTTTCAATAACATTTCCAGTCTATAGCTGCAAGTAATGTACATATTTTAGGGAGATGACAATAGCATAAGATTATTTTGTGAAATAATGTAACAATTGGTAGTAATTTTTACTTGTTGCTTTTAAAATTGTTTTGAGAGATTTGGAATCTTTTCCCCTGTTGTTTAAGATTCATTTTTGCATTATAATAATAACAATAATAAAACTAAAATGTAAATTATGAATAATGCATTATTAACACATTATTGTTAAAGTAATAAACAACACATTTCTTGGAGAGGGAAAAACAGTAATTAATAACATCTAATGAATTACTTCTTATAAATAATGTTCTAAGTTGTGAGACTGACAAATATCAGGACAAATGCAAGTTATACCATCCATGCTAATAGTGTTTTACAGTCGATTTTAATTTTGTCCCCAAGAGAGAACTGAAAAGAATTAAGAAAGAAAATAAGGGTATAAAGGACAGATGAGAAAAGAAAACTCACCGTTCGCAATACTCCATTGAGGTTGTACTTTACTAATCTTGATAAAAGTATTTAAATAAGCTTTGAGATAGAAAATCAAATGAAAACAAAGGGAAAAGGTGAAAACTATATAGAATAAATAGGACAACTGCATACATTAATCATTTTTCCTGGGATGTCTTCCAGTAGCAAGAATGTATTCTTATTTTTCAGTGAGAACATCAGGAAAGATTACTAGTTTACATGCAGAGTAGAAAGGAAAATAATAAAAGAAAATTAAGTCATGGGGAAAAAACAAACCTTGATACACATGAGATTAATATTTCCTATTCCTTGATGTTACTTAGTTGCTTGTGGTCCAGAACATTTATTCATGTGATAGGTTAACTCTGACATAAAGAAATGGGTCTAATCCTTGTTATCCACTCCAAAACTGAAGGTGCCATTTGTGCTATGATTATATGTATGTTCTGAACTTTTTCAGTCTCAAGACATAATATGATACACGATCAAATACATCAAATTACAGACTGAAATCCTGTTCAAGCTGGCATAAGGTAAAGTTGTACCTACAGAAGTGTGCTAGGCATTACACTTGACCAGCCAGTATTGCACAATTTGATTGTGCAATCGATTGCACAGTTCACACTGCAACTGTTGCATGGCACGCCTGTAGTGCTTTGTGGCTTCCACACTGTTGTGATTTTTGCTACCACTTCCGCAGCTGCACATTATGCACTTATAGCTGAGCAAGAGAATTTCAGCGATCACTGTCTCTAAAGAAAAAGTGTAACTCTACACTGAAATTAGTAATTTGAAATGAACAAAGGTGATTTCACTTGCTACAGATAACAAATTAATTATAACAATAAAAAATTAACTGTCAAACCCTCCAGAACAGTAGGAAGACTACAGATCTAGTTTTGAAGAAATGGAATCCCAAGTTAGGCGCAACATAATGGAGTAAGAACACATACAATTACAAACAGTGCTTCTGAGCACCTGCTTAGCCAGAAACTTGTTCTCAATTCCAGAATGCAAGGCATTTTTCAGTAAACAAATAATTAAGTAGGGGAAAGAAAACAGACTGCAAATTTGTCAGTAACTATATTTAAGGATATTTGTAGAGTTGATGCAACTCCTAGGATTACCACTGATTTCAAGAATACAACAGTGTTTGCTGCAGCTTGCATTGTTGTACTAACCTGTTACATCTCTGGGAGGTGCTTCCTTGGCTTTAAAACCATCCACGGATGCTTTGGTATCAGCTTCTAACATGACACTTAGTTGTAGCTCAGGTTTAAACTTTGTATATCTATTGCTAAGTAAAGGATACCACTTTGGTGGCTGCAGAATTTTTTTAAAAGGAAAGGAGAAAAAATACACTTAAAATCATAAATATGCAATAGTCATCTATTATGATATAGTTGAATTGGAAACAAATGTAAGGGAACTAAATTTAAAATGAAACTTAAAATAAATAATTCTTCATGGCTGTAGTATTACTACTACACTCCAATGGAAATAACATCCAATAAGACAAATTTGAGATCATGTCACATATAGATTAAAACAACAACAACTTTTGCCAAGCATACTAAGGATTTTAAACATTTAATACAGGGTCAGATTTAGCCCTAGCCTAGAGGTCCATGAGAGGCAGTATTTCTTCCTCTGCTGATCAGATAATAAGTAGAGATGGGGAATTCGTATTCGTCTCCTGGGGGGAAATGAATACGAAGCCCACCTCCACAGCTGGCTGGCCTGATTAAACCCTCCCCCCCAAACTGGGTGTCCACTTACAGCTTCCAGTATGGCATGCACTGCCATCAGTTTTCTCTCTGCACCAATCGCGGAAGTAGCCTGGCTGGGGCTTCCACGCCTCCCTGCGCTGCTGACCAATCCAGCAAGGGGGCGGGATGACAAGCCTCTCTGCACAGTTGCTGATTGGCCAGCAGTGCAAGGGGGCAGAGAAGCCTCATCCAGGCTACTTCTGCAACTGGTGGGGAGAGAAGACTGATGGCAGTGTGCGCCACACTGGAAGCTGTAACTGGACACCTGGTTGGGGGGGGGAGCGTTTAATCAGGCCGGCCAGCTGTGACAGCAGGCTTTGCATTTGTCTTCCCCAGGAGACAAATACAAATTCCCCATCTCTACTTATTATCTGACTGTGTGGAGAGGCTTGTCATCCCACCCCCTTGCCAGACTGGCCAGCAGCGCAGAGAGGCGGGGAAGCCCCTGCCAGGCTATTTCCACGGTTGGCGCGGAGAGAAGAAAGACTGCAGCACATGCCACACAGGAAGCTGTAAGTGGACGTCCATTTGGGAGGGGAGAGTTTAATCAAGCCAGTCAGCTCTGATGGCAGGCTTTGTATTTGTCTCCCTCAGGAGACGAATATGAATTTCCCATCTCTAACATTAAGTGGAGTGTGTGATTTCACTTCATACTAATATGGTGTGGTGATAGAAGGCTCAAGGAGTTCATTATCTGGTGAATCCCTTGTTGCAATTACAAATTTCAAGATAAAAGTTAAAAGTGTTTCATGTGATTTCATCTCTGAAGGCAGTTTGTCTCTTACTGTATAGCTCAAACCTGCAGTAGTGGGTCAAAAATCTCTTCATAGGGAAAAAAAGCTAGTTATATTCATCCACAAAATGAAATGCATTTACTTATACTGTACATGCTCTACATAGTTACTAAGTTATGACTCCCACTTAACCTACAGAAAGACAAAGGAAAATCTATTAAATCCCTTTAGTGAACAGCAGCCTCTGATCATGCCAGCTGCTTAAATAAAATGCAGACAGACAGACAGAAAGATGCATTTTGATCAACTGGCATGTCAGAAGAATCTATCTATCCATTCTGGAAAGCCTCATGGGAACTACAGGCCAGAAATATGTAAAAGATCACAAGTTTTCCATCCTCAAATAGACCAAATTAAAAATATTACCTGTTTTCTTTCCTGAACTGCTCTTAAATCTACTATAATGTAACCTATAGCCTCTTTAGCTACCGACAACGAATCCATAGCAAAGCACTGTAACTTGATAGGTGTACGCTGTAACCTGTGAGAAAATAAAAATGCAGAGCAATAAGAGTTTGAAAATGGGCATATACGTTTCAATCCGCCAGATTTCCCCAGAATTCTTTTTAAAAAATAACAACAAGCTTTGGTTAAGTCAAGAATTGATAACATCATTTTAATATTTATTTTAAGTTCTAAAAAATAAAGGTATACTTTTAAGAATAAAGAAACACTGTTAGTTTACAATCAACGTTCACACCAACAAAAATGTTTATTCTTTTCAATGAGCTCCCAGTATATAATGACAAATATCTATCATAGTCAGGTGTTACAAAATGAATCAGCAAGGTAAGAGTACACTAGCCTTGCCCCTTATGTTTCAATCACATTTCTCATGACAAACGTGATTTTGAAAAGAAGGGCTTCCTTGATGCAAAAAGGCTTTTTACGAAAGATGGGCACTTACCGTGGTTTGGTGATCTGACATGGTTTGCCAGATCAGGTCCACAGACGTTGCATAGGCTTCCTGGATTCTGTGCTCTACCTCATCCCACAGGCGCCAGAAGCAGTGCTGCAGGATTCCCAGTCCAGCCTTCTCCTCTGAGTGGCACCCACAGGAAGAAGCAAGGCATAGAATCTGGGGTGCCCAAGCAACACCTGTAGGCCTGATCCGCCAAAGCACCAAACTACAGTAAGTGTCTATCTCTACTTTCTAGACAAACGAACATACTGGCTGAAATCCTGTTGGTGGAGCTGTTTCATGCTAGGAGGATGACATCATCAGTCATGGTTGTTTGGGGCAGTAAAAAGCTTCCTAGAAGTCAGTAACCACATTATGAGACCAAGATAAACTTCAAAGCAGTGATGTATGGCTAGCATGCTGCCCCTCCTTGTGCATTTATTTCATAATGGCTGAATAGGGCAATTACGTATCAAAACAGAACCTGTTTTCTGAAATAAGGAACGGGACTACAAAGATTGCCCTTTTCATTGGCAATCTAAATTTTCTCTCAGAAAATGAAAAAAGAATAGTGATGGAAAAATACCTCTTCAGCTTTTCCAGAACAAACTTTTGTTAAATTATAAATCAAATTCTGAAAACATGGACCAGGCAAACAAAGTGGTTGAAATTCTGTTGCTTTTTTTATATGTGCAGAAGGAAACAACAACAACATTCAGTTGCTTTTTTGCAATTAACGAATCACCACTGGGACTCTTGGGAGCACAGTGCTCCAGTTGGCTTAGTGCAAACTTGAGAATCCCGCAGGGAATTGTTAATTTCCAGTTTGAAGTAACCAAATGCTAGCCTTCTGCTTACAGAACAAAGGAACAGATTTTCAGTCAATAAACAAATTCTGAAAACTCAGAGAGCAACCTGTGTTGGTGAAGTGCTTTCCTGTCAAGTTCCCAAGCTAGTTCTGTGGCAAATTCAGGTTGATCTCTATGTTCCACTGGATCCGTAGCTAATTGTTCACCATCAAATTTTGCTTCTACTACAAGTGTATGCTTTGGACGTTTAGGAAAATAACGGCCTAGAAAAGGAGAAAAATGTGTTTATCAAGAAGCTACAGTACTACACAACACTGTCAGGAATCCAACACTATCACATGATAACTGGAACTGGCAAACTCTATGAGGTCCAGGACCAAATGTGTAATCTGAGCTCCCTGCACAGGGAGCCAGAAAATTTAATACTGTGCCATATTAAATAAGGAATCAGGAAGAACCTAGCCAGGTACAGATGTTTCTTTTTTTAATTATGAGGGCAGATTACACCAATCAGAAGTAACTAAGCATATTACAGAATGTGAGTCAAATATTCAAAAGGTTTTTTTTAACTAGCCAGGAAAACACATCTTCCAAAGAGCATATTCTGTTATATGTTACAAAATACTACTCTGAAACATGAAAGAGCTCTGCAGCATCTCTTTGTTGTTTTAGTTACAACATGCCTACCCTTCTGGAAATTACTACTATCAGAGGAAATAAGAGGCCAATTTCTACAGACCCCTTATCCAAATCACAGCAAAAAATGATGATGTCACTAATGACAGCAAACAACAGAGCAAGTGATTGTTTTACAACTAGCCAAAACTTTATTGGTCTCAGGTTACATCATCGTTTAGTGTGACATGACTGGGGATAAAGATATTTGCATTGCTGATTGAAACAAACACACAATATGCAAGAGAAAGACATTTATGGGAGAGCCTACAGTATGAGCTGTTTCTCATGTCTATCACTATCATCACCACCAGGTTGAATGTGTGGCTGTCCAGTCAATTTCAGCACCCCTCAAGATACCTAAGCACTTCTGTTCACTCTAGATTACAGATCGTGTCTGAAGGCATAGCACAAACCAAGATCATTTCACACAAACCATAAAATAAGAACCTATACCAGAACATAATTTTTTCCTTAGATCTTTTAATCAATGACTCTAGCTGATTCTTCTGTCAACACCTTCTGCACAAAAGGCTGCTGTAAAACGATAGGCAATAATATCAGAAATCTTAAAGTTATACCATCACATGTATACTACAGTTGCAAACACATGTACAAGTGCAGCTGCATCAAACATACTCCTGAGTGAAGATGCACGGAATGTTTATTTTAATACTTGTGACCCATCAGATGTTGCTCGACTACAACCTTCAGCATTCCTCACTGCTGACTTTGCTGGTTTGGGCTAGAGATATAAAATTTCTGAAATTTTCCATTTTTTCCAGAAAAAAAAATGGGGGAAAATGTTTTCTTTTCCTGGAAAAAATTTAAAATTTGGGAAAGTTTATATTTCTAGTTTGGGCTGACAGAAGTTGCAGACCAGCATCCTCTGGAGGGCCACAATTTGCCCAGCTCTTCTCAGAAGTACAAACTTTATCTTTATTTATCATTTCTGCCTACAACCACTCTTTGCTATTTTATTAATTCAGCACAAGGCTACGGTTCATAATAGATCTATACAGCTGAAATAGAATGCACTGTACAGTATCTAAAAGCTAAAGTAGGATTTACTATAAATAAATGCATAACTTAAGCAACGTAAGTACAAAATACTCCTTAATTTGCCGTACAGACATCATATAAACATTTTGTGTAGTGTTTATCCAGGGGGAATGAATACAAGGAACTGCTTTGCTAAAATATGAACTCTGGGGTTAGTTTTTTTAAAGGATATTAGACCAAAACAAAAGAAAATAAAACATGAAGAAAAACGTTTTGGCACCTTAAAGACTACTATATTTTCATGTGACCTTTCGTGGACAAGTCCACTTCCTCAGATTTTTTTTTTTTAAGTATAGTTGGGTATCTGAGTTCCATGAACTGCAGCAAAGTTCCTAACAGTCAGATCTGTCAGAAGTAGATCCATCATAAAAGAACTGTGCCTACAAACTATACCTTTGAGTAAGAATTTCAAGGGTCTTGAGCTAAGGCCATTCCTGTCTCTCACCATGCATACCATGACATGGGGCTACTGTGTTCCCCACCAGAAGCGCAATGTCAAAATCGTGTTCTACTTGCTGTAGGACACTACTCTGAAGAGACAGGAGACTTCTGTTACATTAACAGAGTATGACATTAACAGGATATTACAATCAAGTATTACAAGAACACTCAATTACAGAACCCACTGACCCTTTCGATCCTCAATGTGGGCAATGATGATTCCTCCCCCCCCCCTCTACTTATCCTGAGATTAACAGAACACCACCTTTCCTTACCCTACTTAAATCCACCTCACTTCCCCCAGGGCTTAATCTTGGTTGAATTCTTACACCTTGGCCAAGAACTCGCAGTCTAGAAGTCGACCGCGAACTCAAAAGCTGCGATGAGCTGAAGTTGTGACCCCGGCTGATTCAATCAAGGCACCCTGAGACAGTTCAGCTACTGCAAGCATCCGGGAAAACACCCAGCTCGTATGAAGACAGAAAACGTGAGCATGTGGAAAACGGTCCATCCATTTCCAAAGCCGTGCAAGTGAAAAGACTTATCTCGCCGATGTATACTATTTCCACGCCGCCGCCGCCGCCGCCACCCCGGTTGCAAACGACCTTTTAAGCCCGTGTATGGCAAAAGCGAACAGGGCAAATCTAGCGGTCTGCCTCGCTCTTCATGTCGGCGACGTTCACAAAGGGAATGCATGGGTTCCCCTTCCTCCCTCCCTCCTTCCCTTCTGCACAGGCACTCGCCCTGCCCGGCGTGTTACCTTCCAGAATGGACACCACAATCAGGAGCGGGTCAGCCTTTGTGCCCATTTTCCCGTCCGGCCAGTTCCCCGCCCCAGGTCGGCTGGAGGCTCGACTCAGGAAGACGGGGGGGCTCACAACGTCGGGAACGGGGCTTCGGCTGTTTTCCCGTGTCAAGTCCCAACGCCCGAGCCAGTGCCAAACCCTTCTCTCCGGTCCCGCCGTCCAGGGCTCCTTTCGCGCCTCAGACCCGCTTTCCACCTGGTCGCCGCTTAGCAACCCCGCGGCGTAAGGCTATGCCGGGACGGACCACAGAGACTAAGCCCGGAGAGGAAAGAGCGGTGCGGCTGGAACATCCCTTTACTTCCGGTTCCTCAAGGCTTGCCTCTTTAGAAACAAACAACCCGCCGCGCCACCTATCGGAGTGGCAGGGATGCGAACATTGGCGGCCTTAGCAGAGGGCTGGATGTAATGGGAGGAAGCGGAACAAAACTAACCGAACCTTGCTTTGGGACTGGTTGCAGCCTTTGTAGGGGAAGAGCAACCTATGTGCTATATGTGAACAGTTGTCTGTTTCGTTTCTCCTGCCGACTTCTGGTTGGCTAGACAAACCGCCGAAGCATACGAAGAAATAAGCTAAAATCGCGAGTGCAAATAAAATGGATGTTAACAGCGATTACTCCAGCACTTCCTCCATTAAACACACCTTCGTTTTATCTCGATAGTGGACACGGGGATGTAGGTTACTAGAAATTTAAACCAAAGGCAAGGGTGGATAATATTTTTTATTAGACCCGTAAGAATTAGAAACTGAAGCTAGCTTTGGACCTTGTATGGGTCTTCATCAGGTTGGGCACACAGCTGTGAATGGTGCAGAAAAAAACAAAAATACAAAGAATCATGGCCAAATATCACTGCCAATTTCCTGTTAAAAGTTAGTTTCCAGAAGGGGCTGCAAACTTCATTCAGGAGTGTAGATTTCAAATTCCTGCCTAGTTTTAATAGGCAAAAGGACTGCCAATCATTCATTATTCCACACACACACCATGGCCCTGGCCCTATATATAGAAATGTTTGTTGTACATACATATATAACATGTATAAGAACTGAACAGCACCTCAATCAAAAATTTTCTGGATCCCTGAAGGATGCAGTAAATCACTAAGAACATGTACTTATTACAGCAACAAACATATTTTAGCAAAACATTTTGGTTTCTGCCTTCTTGAGTGCTGATAAGTGCTGTTTCTGATGGTTGTTATATAACCTAGGACACGGCAGTCTGAAATGGATGAATTACAGTGGACCCTCGACTTAGACGGCTCGACCTGCAGACTTTTCGAGTTACAGACTTCTCTGGCCGCAAAATTTAGGTTCGACTTGCGGCCGGAGAATTGACCTACAGACCGGAAAATCAAACAAAATGGACCAAAAACGGCCGGTTACGGATTAATCGGTTTTCAATGCATTGTAGGTCAATTGAGACTCAACCTACAGACTTTTCGACCTGCAGCCACCGTTCCAATACGGATTAATTCCGTAAGTCGAGGGTCCACTGTATGCTATTATCTTCTAGGTTCAGGCCTTGACGTGTTAAGCTACTCAGTCTGTAAATAAAGTTTTCCCTCTTTTATAATGTGTCTGGATTTTGTAGTATCTCTGTTCCAACCAAACACAAGTCAGATAGGTCATTATATTCAGAGTTAAAATGTCTAGACACTGTCTATTCCAACTTCTCAGTCAAGATGGCACACTTATCATTTATGAATCTTACAGATCTGTCGTTTTGCCTACATACTGCAAATATGACTTCATACATTTCTTCTTCTAGCCCAAATTTGGAATTTGAATTTTCCTTCCAGGACATGTAAGCTGCCTTTCTTCTTTCAACCCTCTCTTCAAAACCTTTTTATAAAGTGTTTGGTACATAATTCTCACATTGTAACAAAACTAACAGCACAGGATGTGACTAGATTCCACTGAGTTCAGTAGGACCTATTCCTGTGTAAGCATATATCAAATCACACCCGAATCATTTCAAGAATAAGCAATTTTAAGTAGAAATTTCCCCAGTACTGGCCACCTTGCACTGATTACTGGTTCATTTCCATATCAGGTTCAAGGTGCTGATGCTGACCTATAAAGCCCTAAATGGTTCAAGAATGCCTCCTGTCAAAATGGACTGCCTGTCCTACCTGTGCATCTCAGGCTGGGTGGCTGAAGATGCTAATCCCGAGAGAGGCCCAGAAGGAGAAAACAAGAAACCGGGCCTTCTTGGTGGTTGCTCCCCTGCTCTGGAATGAATCGCTGTCTGAAATTTGCTTGGCCCCTTTTCTAGAGATTTTAAAGAAACCTTTAAAAACTGTTCTATTTTGGCAGACTTTTCAAACCATACCACCTTAAAAGCCCCCCTGAGATTATATGATATGTTTAACATCTGTAGCTACTGCCTGGTTTTACATTAACTCTATTTGTTGTTTGTTAAATTATGTATTTATACTGTTTACACTGCTTATGTTTGTACACCGCTCAGAGTGACCATCGGTCAAATGGATGGTTTAGAAGTTTAAAAAACCAACCAACCAACAGATGCAGCAGGAGTGTTGATGGCTGAGGAAAACACTGCAGGAATTTAAAGATCTGCTGGGCTGAAAACACCAGTACTACTTGATCTGGTTGAAGAAAAGGAAGAATATCTGCCTCATCACTTTCCACCCACTAATGTCTTTTAGAATGGCCCTGACTGTATGTTTCAGAATATCTTTTTACCTGTCAACCTATGTGACCCTCATTCACTCTATGGATAGGAAGGCATTTGAGGGAATGATACCTTTATTAGAACCCAAAGTAACCACAAAAATAAACTAGCTTTCAACTCTGTGTTGGTCTTCATCAGGCTGTGCATCACAAAACTTTGGGTGGTGCAGAAAATCATGGCGAGATGTGTTGCCAGATTCCTTCGTTAAAAGTCAATTTCACAGTGGGAGCTGTAGGTTCAAGTCAGAGGTGTAGATTTCAGATTCCACCGCTGGTATGAATGTCTGTCCCAGTCTTGTTAGACAAACAGTTGCCAGCCATTCAGCATCCCCCTGCAACCCACTCCCCGTTGTTCTATATGGAAATACAAAATTCTTTTTTTTTTTTTTTTTTGCTATGCACACAAAGAATTTGGGATAAAATTCAGTCTACACAGAAAAGCTAGCTTATATCTCTGATTTCTTAGTGGACTAATAAAGGTATCACCCATCCTTGCCTTTGGAGTGTATACAAGAACTGCAGCTCCCAGAAACTCGAGCCAGCACAGCTGGTGGTGAAGACTTCTGGGAATTGCAGTCCAAGAATACCTGGGTTACTCAAGGCTGGGAACCACTGCTTTACACTTCCAACCAGCATGCTGATGGGGTGATTCTGAGAGTTGTCGTTTGAGAGGTAATGTCTCCGAGCCCCAGTTTGAGTCCCATTTTGCTGTCCCATCTATTTTCCAGTTCTTCTCAATTTGTATGTCCATATGGGGGTCAGATCAGTTGGTTTCTCTCCCTCCCTCCCTCCCTCTCTCTTGCTCTGTGCCTTTTTTATTTCTTACTGGTGAAAAGTCATAGCACCACATACCAGTTTCATGCATGTCAAAAGTTTTTTTGTGTGTTTTGGCTTCCATGGATGGCTTTAGGTCCTGAATGGCCAGTCTAATTGATGTGGGGTACCTGAACACTGCAAGACATACACTATTGCTCACCAGCCCCACTTTCACATCCCTTGTTTCTCCCACCTAAGCAGATTGCCTACCTTCCTGTTCTAAAGATCCTGTGGATTTAAAAATCTTGCGACAGGCAGAAATATAGAAGAGGAAGTTTTTCACATACCCACATTTGGAGAAGCTTACCTGTTGAATTACTTGTGATGGTACAAAACTGGTAAGTATGTCCACATTATAGCATATTGCAGATAACTACTGCTGTGCTGAAAGAGGAGGGAGGTGGAGAGGAGAGAGTGTGTACGAGTTGAAGCTGGGCTTCCTGCTTACACACCTCACCCTTTTGTCATATCACTATTGGCAACACAGGCAGGCAATTGCAGAGCCGAATGAGCAAACAGGCTCTCTGCAAATTTTCTGCAGGTCTGATTCAGTCAGCTTTTTCCTTCAGAGAATCTGTTTTGCTTATTTTTTCCACACTTTCCTTTTTTTAAATTGCCATCCATTGTCATCCCTTGATCCATGCTTCTGTTTGTCTAGGTGCATGGGGTTGTGAGGGAGAGAAGTGACAAGGGTAATATAACTAATCCAGTGTAACATTAGCAATACCTTGGAAATTTTATCTTTTGAAAGTATAATCCCCACAAACCCCTAGCAAGTACGGCCTGTAAACTACACTGCCTTAGCAGTTTCCGGGAATTTAAATGCAAAAAGTAACATTTTCAAGGTCTAACCCTAGCACAAATATATACCAACTTCTTGTTTCTCAATGTCCAGTCCTTTAACTTTCCTGAACTTTCTAGAAGCCACACTATGATGATCCCAGGGATGGGGACTCAAGTCGTGATACTTGCTGTCAAGTTAGACGTAATTCACACCAGTGACTTGACTTGTACTCAACTTGGTCCCCCCCCCCAATGACTCAGACTTGACTTGCAAAAAACACTTGTTTTTAATAGAGACTCGGACCTGAGGCTTGGGATTTAGGACTTGTTACCAAAGACTCAGACTTCGGACTTGGTACCAAAGACTTGGGCTCAGATTTGGCACTTGGACTCAAAGACTTGCCAACATCTCTAGATGATTCTCAGTGAAAGGTTCCCCCCCACCAGTGCAGCAGTTGCTCTTTTGACTAGTTCTAGGTTTTATGATTTCATAGGATCAGGATTTATCTCCCAGATTGTCAATCTGTGTCAATTTATCATCCAGGCACCTAAAATACCAGCTATGTACAGTTCAGTAATATCAGGACAATTGTCCATTTGTTTAAGAGAATTAATGTTTAAAATATATAAATTATAGATACCAGTACTATTTAAGCAAGAATATCTATATGGTGCCATATCATTGTTTGCAAGAAAACATTTTTATTTTACAGAGAAACAGAATAACAGGATTATTTGAATATTTCTGTTTGGGGACCTAATTAAGATAGAATGTATACTAAGAAGCTGTTAGTTCATAACAAAACATTTGTTTTCCTGCTGTTAGTTCATAACAAAACATTTGTTTTCCTTGGCAACCACTAATTTTGCCCTGACCCCATCCACCAATTATTGTATAGGAAGGATGTACACTTGATTTCTCCTCTCAAAAAATATTCCTAATTCTGCTCCATGTACAAAGTGGAGTGAAGGCACTATGGCAGAACTCTCTAAAGAATACCCAACTGGAACAAAAAAAAAGAGGGGGAAATGTTTTTTCAAAAAGCATGCAGTTCAAAAATTAACATCTTGCAATTGTGCATCAATTTAGCAACACAATATGAAAACTGAAGTAGGTAGTCAATTTTTTCCTTTTTATTTTTTCCCCTCCCAAATTGTCCGGTATAACAGAAATTATTTGTTGTTATGTGTCTTCAAGTCAGAACCGGCTTATAGTGACCCTAAAAGGGCTTTCAAAGTAAGGGTGCGACTCCACTGGCCCTTTTGGTGTGGACTGGTTCTGTCTAAATAGGGTCACTTGAAGTTGGAGGAAAGAGCTATACGCCATTTGGTGTGATCCTTGTGTCTCATTGGTATACAGACCTCAAACGACTATTTCCAGTATTGCAAAGTGGCTAAACAAGCCACTTGACGATATCAGCAAATTAAGCAGTTCCGAAGTGAAATTATTATTATTTGTCTCTGCTAGACAATCACTGGTATACTGAATCACTAGGATTAATTTTTAAAAAATATTTTTCTTTGCTTTATGTGTAGAGCTGATTAATAAACTGCCTGCAGCTGTGGTTTCGATCAGCACTTAACACAAATGCACAGAAAAGCTTTTTTAAAAAATTTAATTTAAGTGATTCAGCAAATCAGTAATGATCTAGCAGAAGCAAAAATAATAATAACAAGTCTCACTTCTTGTGCCCCGCCACAGAGGAGCAGGAGAAGTGCTCAATTTGTCAATATTTTGAAGTGGTTTGTTGATTAAGCCACTTCACAATATCAGAAATTGATACTGGAGGGAGCCTTTGGTCCATCCCAAACAATCATTCATACTAGAAATGGACCAAATAAGAGTGCACCACCCTGCACCAAAAAAAGGTAGAAGCCTCTGACAGAGGCTCAAAAAGAAGTAGGGGAGACCTAGGCACAAATTATGATTATGTTGTGTAATTGTCAGAAAAAATAACCAATCCGCCCCTGCAGCATACAAACAGTGGGACACTTGAACCCTAAGTGAGATATTTAAGGAGTGGTTTTACCAATCCAACACCCCAGTGAGTTTTGATGGGTGAGCAGGGATTTGAACCCAGGCCTCCTGAGTCCTAGTCAATAACCCTATCCACGACACCACATCGGGTATCAATGTTAGGTATAACATTAAATTAAAAAGTGTAAAAATATTTACAAAAGCAAATAAAAACAATGAAAAATAAAATTAAACTGGTTTTGGTTTCAGGACTTCTATGTGTCCCCTGTATTTTTATTTTTATTTTGGTCATACTGTTCTACAGAACCTTTTTCCAAAATTTTAGATATTGTTTCTATAACACATGCATTTGTTCTGAGGAAGCTGTAAAATCCATAAAAGGATACCACGTCTCAGAGATTTCATCTTTACCTGAAGATTCTGTCGTCATTTTTCTCTTCTGGGTTAATTTCTCTCAAGTCACAATTTCCCATTGTTTTCTTTAGCCATGTGTGTACTGAAATCTTCTTCAATGTTTTCCGGTCGTGTGCTATGTCAGTTCAAACTACTGCTAACGTGAGTAAGATTAAATGTGTATGCAACAGATTTTTATTTGTACCAATGAGTGAGGAGAATAATGCAAGGTCAGCATCATATTTATTTATTTATTTTTGGCTTGTTATCCTTCATATCAAATTATGTACAGCTTCACAGTATTTTTGCACGTTAGGGCATGCCAGCTACATGTGATGAAAGAATCTCTTTCTCACACAGTGGTAATGCAGTAACATTGTGTTTTGACATTTTTACTGAGCTGAGATGCCACTGTTCTGAGTGTTATTTCTGTGAATTTAACAGAAATTGATTTAAATGGAGTGGGTGAGCATTGTTTGTTCCACTGTGCCTTCCAGTAAAATTTTCCTAGATGTGTTTCCCAAGCAATTGTTGCCCCACTTGTAATTGCAAATGTTGACAATTTACAAGACTACATTTTGGATATTTGTTCTTCTATTTGCATGGCTATTGCTTAAATTTCTTCAAAATGTGATTGATCTAGGTGGTCTCTTGGTGTTAATTGTTTTTCTAATAAAATCTTTGTCTTATTTGGAACCAGTTAGCTCTTGTTCCTTGTAATTTAATTTTAAGGTCCTCAGGTGTTGTTGGGTTCCCATTGATGATGAGGTCTTTTAATTTTTGTACACCTTTGTCTCTCCATTCTTTAAATTGTTGAATTTTATTTGTGTGGGGATAAAATGTGGATGTTTTAAAATGGGATTTATGGGGGGCCTGAGATCTTTCAGTCCGAACACCAAATCTATGTCTATCCATGGTCTAAATGGAAGGCCTCTGCGTAAAATAAAAGGCTGTTGCACGTATTTATCCCCGTGTGGAGGATAATAGTAATTTACATCTTTTTTTGTGTAACATTGTATCTAAGATTAAATCCTTTTATTTAGAGGATAGTAATGAACTCTCAGCTGGCTGCATAGTTCAGTGAGTTAGGTATCTGGCTGTGGAGCCAGAGGTTGGGGGTTTGAGTCTCCAGTGTGCCTCCATGGAGAAGAGTCAGCCTATGCAGCCTTGGGCAAGCTGCACAATATCAGGTGGCTGCCAGAAGAAGGGAATGGCAAACCACTTCTGACTGCTCACTACCTAGAAAACCCCGGAAATGGTTGCCATAAGTCAGAATTGACTTGAAGGTGCATTCTTCTTCTTAATGAACTCCCACTGATTGCCGAAATAGGGCTACTCAGGGTGCAGCAATTAGCTCAAGGAATTCCCCTTGGGGAAAAACACATTATATGGACAACATCTGGGGCAGATATAATCCCACTGCCAGGTGTGAAGTAAGATTTAACAGAATTTCTTTTTTCTTGTCTTAGTTTTTTTATGCTAATACAGCTAAGTCTTTGAAAAGTGCTACATTTGTCTTCTGTATGTGGAATGAATGATGCATCTTGTCCTTCACTTCATGCAGCAAAATATTCTGGATGGCTTTTTTCATAGTGACATAGTGACGGTTTCTGTTAAGGCTCCAGTGCCAACCACCTTTTGTCTCTCGTTATAGCAGAAAAATGTAGCCACCCCCTTCAGAGAATTTCAGATTTTTTAAAAAGCTGAACTGAGGGAAAACATAGAGAAAACAGAAAAGTAACAGAAAAAAAATCATGTGGACTACTAGGTGTGAGTGTGGCAATACTATATAATGCATTTTTAAATCTGAAAACCAGGTTTATTTAAACAGAGAAGGCAGGCCATAGGTATTAGGTCCAATTGAAAAGAGCTGGCTTAGGGTTATCAGGGAAGTATCATCACATTCTCTGAGATTTCAGAACCAAAGCCTGTGATCAGGGTACAGAATATGTGGCCCCTAGAGTGGGCCCTTGTGATGACATGAAGATGGGACAGGAAGTGTTGGTAGGTGGCCAAAATTGCTTCTGGGTCAGCTGATTGTGGAAATAGATGCAAAGATAATTTGGATAAATGGGCCTGGATTCTGAAGAAAATCCAGACTATCAGGTAATATAACAGCCGGGGGAGGAGTCCTATTTTGGACAGGCTAGACAGGTGCCAAAATTTGGCCAGCAGTTGCAATAGTTGTTTCCATTTCTGCAAGGACTCACTCTAAAGTCCACTCATAATGTGAGTTTTCCCAGTCCTGTGAGGCAACCAGCACTTGTGAAGGACTCACTGCTAGCCTACAGGATTCCCCCTGGCCAGGCCCCGTGCTGCCACTGCCGAGGTTTGTGCAGAAAAAAAATAAGGCCTCATGAGTACCAGGTCCAAGTGGCACAAAAGGCATGCAGCGACTGGCTCTCTTCCGAATCTTCTCCCATCACTCCTGCCATTTTTGTTCATTGGTGATGAAAAAGCACAAAATAAAGCCTTTGCACTGAGCCACTATGTCCTGGTTGCACCTAAAAATGGAGAAAGATAAGCATTCAGCTTTAAAACCACCTAACATGCAAATATAACCTTTTCTGCCTCCAGCCTTACCCTGAGATTTACCTGCAACTGGAGAGGTGTAGCCAGTTCCTGGGACTTCAGCCAGTGCCCTCAAATCTGTCAACACCATGATGGTTGTATGGCAGTCTCCAAAAACCATTTCAGTTAGACTGGATTCTAAGCAGTGTGTGTCATTAATATCCCACATGGATCAGTCAAAACCTAAGCTAGAAGAACTGGAAGTTCACGGAAAACGTGCGGGAAAGAAATGTTAGCAGATTGGGACTATGGAAACTCTAATGTGGCTGCCAGCCAGATGGCTGGCAGTGGTAAAAGATCATTGGTGGTTGGCTGTAACAGACTTTGCACATTGTGGGGATACTGTGTGCTTTTAATAGATTTTTTATATATAATATAGCGTGTGTGTGTGTGTACATATACACATTCATAAGTTGGCCTTATAACATATATATGTTTGTGTGTCATAAAAATATCGCTAGAAATGTGTTTTAACTTTACTTAGAAGGTTGATAAAAATAAACAAGAGATAAAAATGAAGCATATTGATGTTGTCTAAATAAATGGTTAATGCAAGTGGCACTCAGTGAAGAAAATGTAGGCAGCCTGCACTGAAGTAAGATAAATTCCTCTGTCTGATAAGACAATATGCACCCTGCCATCCTCTGTGTGTCCAAGACTCCTCTGGGGGATGGAGACCAGAACAGAGGAAGGACTTGAGGGCTCATCTGGCAACCTTCTTCCAGAGGTTTGAGAAATGGAGGCAGAACCTGGCCCTGCCAAGGAGGACTCAGTTTCTCTAGGAGACAATGACAGTATGACATTTTAATGCTCTCCCACCCAAGATAATACTCACAACTCAGGGTGTTGGAGCAGAAAACACAACAGAGGTAAAGTTGTTCACAGAGGTTGGCCTTAATTTCTCAGAAGAGCAAGGGAAGGAAATGTTGTGAAGATAATATGAGAAAAGGATCTGGGCCACCACCCTCACAATACAGCTAACTGCCAGCTTTTCCAAGGTATTTTCTTCCAAGCATGTGTTATGGCAGCTGTAATTTGGAGGAAGATCTTCTTTGCCACAAAATGGCAAAAATGTATCCAGCCATGTTTTTATCATGATTTTAACTTCCACTGGTGAATATTTTATGGTGGGACAGGTCTGTGGCAGAACAGATTTGCTGGTATCTGAGGGCCTTGTGCAGGGACGTGGTGGCGCTGCGGGTTAAACCACAGAAGCCTCTGTGCTGCAAGGTCAGAAGACCAGCCATCGTAAGAGCGAATCCACGCGACGGAGTGAGCTCCCGTCGCTTGTCCCAGCTCCTGCCAACCTAGCAGTTCAAAAGCATGTAAATGCGAGTAGATAAATAGGTACCACCACGGTGGGAAGGTAACGGCGTTCTGTGTCTAGTTGCACTGGCCACGTGACCACGGAAACTGTCTTCGGACAAACACTGGCTCTATGGCTTGGAGACGGGGATGAGCACCGCGCCCTAGAGTCAGACACAACTGGACTAAATGTCAAGGGGAACCTTTACCTTTACCGAGGGCCTTGTGCCAGCTCTCTGTTGTGCAGGCAGTAGTTCCCTGGTTCTTCCCTTCCACCTAGTTTCCCACCAGATCCTATGGCTCCCTCATCTAACACTTCCTGAATACAGGATTATACTCCAGCAGCTCTTTTTCTAGTCTCTGAATTGATTTCCCAAGATCAGCCACTATAGTAAATAATTAAGTGAAGACAACTAAGGAAGGGAAGGACTTGCCACCAAGGAAAATAAAAACAGCCATCCCAGTTAGACCAAAACTACTGGAGCCAACAAACACATCTGATTTTGGTACGCACTTCAGCCTTCGTTGCTCCATGTCAAATTTTTATGAACATGCTTCTGTCTACTCCCGGCTTAACCTGTCACCTTGGAAACTAAGTGATTTATCAATTAGCTATTTGGCTCTGCATCCTGACCATTCTTGGCATACTCTGTGAAACACTCTGACTGCTCCATGCTTTCACCTGGATTGTCTTGAACTCCTCAGAGCTCACATCTGCTAACACTTGCCATCTTTAAATACTATATGTTGTCTTTTAAGAAGATGGAGCAGCACTAAGGTGTGGTCAGAATATAGTGGGATGTACTGTATATGATGGGGTAGAATTGTGATTCCCTTCGTAGCTTACAGCAGGAAGGCAATGATTTGTTAGTAAGAGGAGCTGGGTGTCTGGAAACACCCCCAAATAAACTAGAGATTAAAAGTTGTGCCCATAAAATATGTGCTGTGCCGCGATAGGTTCATGATCCCAATATGATGCTGACCACATCAATAACATGGCTGAAATCCCCTTATGCAGGTTTATGTATATAATATGAAGCTGCAGAAACCAGGAGGAAAAATTGCCGTGAGTGGAGGTAATAGCTGCGAACTGTTTCCCCAAGTGTGCTACACATCAGTCCCAACATGAACTGTGCAATCGACTGCACAACCACGATGTGAATAGTAGAATCATGAATCACACCACCAATTGTGCAACTGCAATGTGAACTGCACAGCCAGGACTTGAACAACACAGTCAATTACAACATGCTGGCTACCTGGACATAAGGCCTGGCACACTTCCATAGATGTAACTTTATGTTATTCCAACTTGAACAGGATCTCAGGGAATAACTTGTAAAAAGAGTGAAAGAGTAAGTACTGAATGCATCAGGAGAGTTAAATTCTCTCCAGTAAGAAGGAAAAAGGATGCAAGCAGCGTTGAGGGAAGGGGGAGGAGGTTTAGGAAGAACTACAAATGAATGCTGCTGCTGTGTGGAACCCCTACAAATGTGAGTGAATGAGCTATGGCGATTGCACAATAAATCGCTTCTTTGAAAGTAGCCCTAAAGATTTGGGAAAGGTTCTGAAATCTCAATATCTGAGGGGGGGGGGGAAAGGGAACAAATGCCTGAGTAAGATTTTAATAGGCTCATTGCCAGATGTTAATTGCTGTAGGTTAGCATCTGGGAAACACTTATGTGAATTGGTATTGATGACTGTTTTCAGCATGGGGAGTTAAGTGGCTCAGGATTCTGGCCCGAGTGGTGTTTTGTTTTGTTTTTAATGCTAGAGTCCCAAAAGTGAAAGGAAGAAAAACTAGGAGTTAAATAACTTGGCTTGTATCCTAATTTCCTTTGAGCAGAATTTCTCCTTTGGGATACTTCCAGTATTGCAAAGGATGGAGAGACTATTTTAACTCATCCCCCATGCAGTCCTGTGTCCTTGTAACATCGACTCCAGAGGACTATGAGGTTCTCTGGAGCTACAACTAAAGGGGTCACTGAAGGTTGGAGAAGAAACAAGGACTCCCAATTGCTTCTTGTCACTTTCTATAAGTGAGAGCTTCCATGACATCGGAGTCTTTTCCTTGATGGGATAAACTAGCTGGATTTCAGCTGTTGTATACTACCATTCAATAAAGCAACTTCAAAATATCAATTTGAACAAAGTAACTTCAACTTATTATGAGTGTGCAGTGCCTTGAATTATTTTTATTTTTTTTAAAGGCAATCATTAATTTAAAATTCATTAATAAACTTTTAAAACAGAAGACCTAACTGTACTGGAAAATTTAGGTGATGAACTGAGTATCAAAACTCGGCTTATGTGTGTGTACATTCTGTGCTATCAAGTTGGAACTGACTTATAGTGACCCTAATAAGGCTTTCAAGGTAAGTGAGATATTTAAGGAGTCGTTTTACCTGTTCCACTCCCCCAGGAAGCTTCCATGGCCAAGTGGGAGATTTGAACCCTGTTCTCCAGAGTCATAGTCCGTCACTCTATCCACTACACCAGGGGTCCCCAACTCCTGGTCCGCGGCCCAGAGCCGGTCCGTGGCCATGGCAGGACCGGGCTGTGGAGACAGATCTCCCGGCCCCCCGCACGCACTTCACCCACCCACTCCACCCGCACGCACGGCCTGCCACCCGCACGCACGGATGCCCTGCCCCTCCGTGAGCACGCTCCTCCCCTCTGCACATGCACACGAGCGCGCGCCATCCCTCCATGAGTGTGCCCTGCCCCTTCGCGCATGCGCGTGAGTGCGTTTTGCCCCTTTGCGCATGCACGCGAGTGCACCCTGCCCCTCCGTGAGCACGCTCCGCCCCTTTGCGCATGTGCGTGAGCGTGCTCCACCCCTCTATGAGCACGTCCCGCCCACCCGTGAGCTCAGGGGGTGCCCCGCCCCCTGCAGACAGACCCCCCCAACCGGTCCGCGAGCCAGAAAAGGTTGGGGACCACTGCACTACACCACAATGGGAAAACGCTGAAAAAGGTTTCCATAAGTCAGAATTGACTTGATGGCACATTATTATTATTATTATTATTATTATTATTATTATTATTATTATTATTATTATTATTATTATTATTATTACTACTACTACTACTACTACTACTACTACCACTACTACTACTAGTAGTAGTAGTAGTAGTAGTCGTCGTCGTCGCAGCAGCAGCAGCAGCAGCAGCAGCAGCATTAGTATTATTATTATTGGTGGTGGTGGTGATTAAACTTTCAATATGGTTTAATGGGCAATTTAACTGTTCAGCTATCTCCCAGTAAAACCTATTACTCTTCTTTGGAAGGCATAGAGCACTTGGGTGTGTTACTTGAATCTTTTACTCCAAGGTTTACTACTGCCCCTTTTGCTCCAAGGTTTGACTTCAGTAGAATTTACATAGTAAATGATGCCTCTTTGGTCTTTTCTCCTTGTTGCAGGCACTGGAATTTTTGGATTAAGTGACTATCACCACCTCCCTCAGCAAAATAGTATAGAAAACCATAAGAAATATTTGATATTAGATCACAAATCACCTCTAGCATTTACATCTCTGAGATTTTTGTGCCCCCGTGTGTGTGTGTGTGTGTGTGTGTGTGTGTGTGTGTGTGAACAATGAATCTACTGCCATTAATTTCAACTCTGTCTCTTTTTTTCCTCCACAGCATCATTATGTCTGCAAGGCAGCATTAAAATCTTCCTACTTAATTGACTTAATTCTTTTTTAGTGCACACTGTGTACAAATTAATAACACTAAGTTACCCATTTAGCAGTGGAATTGGAATTATAGCAGTTCCTTTATGTATCTATCATGTAAAAATCAAATTTGCTGGTAGCTTATAATATCACTCATTCACTGCTCTAAGCCTTATTTCCTTTTAACTCATCGCAGGTCCTTAAAAGAGACGGAAGGCTTTTAAATTTTTCATGTATACAAATTAGCAGCTGTACTACAACAAGCAGATTTAATAGTAAATATTAAATGAAATATTTAAAGTCTGTCCTTTACCTCGTACATATCCTGCGTTCCTTTTGTGGAATTTATTGTACTCTAAATATGCAAACCATAACTGACATGTTATTAAAGATCTTAATCCGCTTGAAATTTTTTTTTCCTGGCAAAACTCCTGTGGCTAACTGCAATAATTAGGGATCCTTCAGTAATTTGTTTGCCTTACTCATTTTGTTTGTTATCCCCAATGGATTATCTTGCTTGTATGTGCCTAAAAGCAAGTTTTTTTTAGAAGAGTTCATCACTCACCTTCGATACATAAGGGCCCCATGGGGATAGTACAGGAAAGAGAGTGGCTCTCTGGCAATCCCATATGCTGCGTCCTCCTCTTTGCCACCTCCATGTCAGAGACACCACTGGGGTCCCGTGTTTGCTGCATCACTACCAGAGATTCAAAAGTAAGGGGGGAAATGCTCACACGTTCATTATTAATGAGCTTTAAAAAAATCTAATTAAATTACTTTTCTGTTGAAAAAAGGGTGTTTAAATGTTACCTACATTTAAATTGGCATTTAAATGTATGTTACATTACTTCATTAAAAGCCTTACGGGAATGAAAGTGAAAAATCACAGCCATGATTTTACTCCTCCCTTCTCCTCCTCCTCTTTGCCCTTGTTTTGAGTGTTGGCAAAAAGGAAAACTGAACAGCTCAGTGGCTTAGGTACCTGACTGTGGAGCCAGAGTTTGAGAGTTCAGTTCCCTGGGGTTAGAGCCAGTCCTAGGATTCCCCCAGAAATGGTAAACCACATCTGAGTACTCTCTACCTAGAAAACCCCGAAGAAGGTAGACAAAAGTCAGAATTAACTTGAGTCTTATTACTTAAAAAGGAAATATTGCAAGAATGTCTGAAAATCCTGTTCCTTGCTCACTCAACCAAATCAGCCTTCTGTTTTTCCCCCCTGGGGTCCTCCAATGAAGAAGAATAGTCAAAGCGAGTCTCTCTCAATCAGATCGATCTTGCAAGGCAGTTCTGAGGATACAATAGAGATGAGAGCCAGGTACGCATCTTGAGTTAACTGGAGAAAAGGCAAAATTCCTGGAGGATCTATGAATGACTAGTGGTCATCTTCGCTGAACCATCCCCCATATCAGAAACAGTATGCTTCTGAATAACACTAGATACTGAAGAACATAATCAGCTGGGTGCTTCCACATTTTCATCTTGTCTGTGGGCTTCCCCAGGCATCTAACTGGCCACTGTAAGAACTGGATCATGCCCAGTAACTGACATGCCCAGTCTTATAGAGCAATTAGCCGTTCGATAAAGCAGTGTCAACACCATAGATTTTCATGTTTTATAATAGGATTTTGGACTGCTACATTCAAGGCAAGAGCCAAAGTAATGAATGCTATATAGATCGGGTCATGAATTTGGACTAGAGTTGACAACCTTGTTGATTCTGAAACAACAAGAGTGAGTTTGAGTTCATAATAAATAGATGAGTAACATGGCATATTGAACTTGATTAGAGCCTGTAGAATACTCCTACTGGCAGTTTGTTTAAGAGGCACAAAGTCTTAAAGGCTTTGAGCCGAAGGCTACATGTGTTTACAAAAGTGTACCAAGTAATGTTGCCAATCTAGAGCTTGCAAAGTTATTTTTTTTAAAATAAATTGTTATATGATGTGCTGTAAAGCACACCACCCCAGCATTTCTATTAATGTTACAATTCTGTTTTGTTTTCATGTACCCTCTTACATTAGTCATTACTTTTCCATTTAGAAAAAAAGATGAAAGAAAACCATCTGGAAATGTAAGAAAACGGCCTAAAATCTGAGTGGGGGGAAAAGGCAAGGAAAAAGAAAACACACTATTCATTACTCACAGAAAAACTTATGATTTTCTATTTATTTATTTATTTATTTTAGCAAAAAGCATGTTGTGCCCCTGTCAACTCACCACCACCAAAGTAAAATGTTACAGGTAATTTGGTTACAAGTAATGTATTATTTTGAAGTACAGCTAAGCCAATCATGAATGATCCTATGAACAAATACATTCAGGTAATGTTTGGTGGACCATGGTAATACATTGGGTTTCTGTATGGGCTAGAGATTTTCTTAAAAAACAACAACGAAATCTTGGGAACTAGGAGAGCTAATGCTCTCTAAATGGGAGTATATAACATTCTTAAAATCTCAGTAAAACCCAACTAAAGATGCAATATGGCAACCCTACTTGTTTCATTAAAAGGATTTAGTGTGTTATGCCATTTCTGTTAAAAGAATAGTAAAAAAAAAAAAAGTCCCTTATGGATTTATTCCTTTCAGTGGTTAATATTTGGATTTGTTAGACATGCAGTTTTCAGTTAGACATGATGCAGGATCTATAATCAGAATATCTCAATTTCAAAGGAAACACATATTGGATAGGGACTACAGTTAATCCTACCATATGTTTTGTCATATTTTGACTCCTGAAGTTGCTACTTGCCACACAGGGGAAAATTTACTGGTATCCCTGTTGCATTTAACCACAAATCTCCGGCAAACCTTAAAAAAAAATGTAATGACAACTACAAAAGTGCCCCAACTGGAGTACCACTGTACAATTGAAGACAGGGTTAACTCTGTGTCTTTTTGTGCTTATGTCTCTTTCTGCAGTGCAAATAGGTGTAATTCAAGTTTGTAAAACGATGTGGGGTAATGAGTTTTGCTCTTTCTCCCCAGTGCCAGAGCCTGAATCTGATTTGAGACTTCTACAATCTTTGTTGTGTGTGTTTTTTTTAAACTCACTAGAACCCTTGATCATGGATTGCCTATTTGACATCAGGGTTCATCTCCTCAATACCTTGAGTTTCTCAGCTTCCACAGGATTATAGGGATGTGGTAGCAAAACAAGTAAATGTCAGTATGTTGGTAGTACTTATTTCACATAGAGTTTTTAGTGTATATGTGATAGTGCATGTTTACTGCATACGAAGTCATAGAAAGAACCATTTTTATAAAAATCCAAAATAGCAAACCATTTGTTAATCTGGTCTGCAAATTCTTAACGGTATGTTTCAAAGGCAGATGACCTTGTAGAAATCACTTGTCATGTGCAGTTAAATTGCAAGGAAAGAATTATGATGACTTGATGCTCATTTTATTGTACCTATGTATGCCAAGCGCATTTGACATGGATATTAGATTTGCAGAGAACAGAGCACTCTTAGGTCCACTGCTGTCAGCCCTTATTTATAATAACTAGTCTGTTAGCTGTAAGAGGCAAAGCTGGCTGCCGACTCTTCAGAGCTCATTATTCAGCAGAGGAGACAGCTTTCACTTATGGCAACTGGGCACACTGACTCCGAACCACCACTGTCTTGCGCTCAGAGGCAATTGTCCTGGTGGATGCTGCTTTTGAAGGGGTATTATTAAACCTCTGTTTTGTGGGAAATGCTTCAAATAGCTATTACAATACCTTTTGCAGACAAGCTTGTCTACAAGCTTATTGGTTGAAAATTATGAATGGGTGAGGTGTATCCTCTGTCTTGGAAAACAATAAGAATTTGCCGTAGGATGGAAAGATCTGTCTCTTTTTCTTCTCAAAAGATTTTTTGTGGTCTTTCTCTGTTCTTCCAAGAAAAATAAGCAATTTAAAACTAGGTAGCACCATTTGTAAAGATGTTGAAGAACTCAAGGTACTTCCACATGGAAGACATTGTCCAGCTATTATTTTGTTCCTTAAGAGATTTTTTGATAGAAAGGAAAGATAGATTAGGCATCCTTCAGTCTTGAGAGACTATTGTAACATGCTCAAGAGAGGACTTGGAACAGCATCTAGTGTGGCTGAGAAGGCCAATTCGAGAGTGACAATCCCTTCCACACTGAAGACAAATATGATCTGTCCCCTGTCCAGCTCCCTGATTTTGCTGGCTTTGGGACTGCCTCTTTGCCTCAGCCTGCTGAACAAGTGTCTCTTCAAATTGGGAGAGGCCATGCTGCACCGCCTGCCTCTAGGCTGAACGCTCAGATGTCAAGGTTTCCCATCTGTTGAGGTCCATTCCTAAGGCCTTCAGATCCCGCTTGCAGATATCCTTGTATCGCGGCTGTGGTCTCCCTCTGGGGCGCTTTCCCTGCACTAATTCTCCATACAGGAGATCTTTTGGAATCCAACCATCAGCCATTCTCACGACATACCCAAGCCAACGTAGATGTCGCTGTTTCAGTAATGTGTACATGCTAAAAATTCCAGCTCGTTCTAGGACTACTCTATTTGGAACTTTGTCCTGCCAGGTGATACCAAAAATGCGTCAGAGACAATGCATATGGAACGTGTTCAGCTTCCTCTCCTGCCGTGCACAAAGGGTCCAGGACTCACTGCAGTACAGGAGTGTGCTCAGGACACAGGCTCTATAGTGAGTCCACGCCCTGGCCCATGACTTGTGTTTTATTCAGGCTGATTGTCAATCCAAAGTCTTGGCAGGCCTTGCTAAAACAATTCATGAGTTGTTGGAGGTCTTCAGCAGAATGGGCAACAACAGCTGCATCATCGGCGAAGAGGAAGTCCCACATGCATTTCAGCTGGACTTTGGTCTTCTCTCTCAATCTAGAGAGATTAAAGAGCTTTCCATCTGATCTAGTCCGGAGATAGACACCTTCTGTTGCAGTTCCAAAGGTGTGCTTCAGCATGACAGCAAAACAGATCCCAAACAGGGTCAGCGCAAGGACACAGCCCTGTTTCACTCCGCTTCAGATGTCAAAGGGATCTGATGTTGAGCCATCAAAAACTACAGTGCCCTTCATTTCCTCATGAAAGGACCTGATGATGTTAAGGAGTCGAGGTGGACATCCAATCTTGGGAAGTATTTTAAAAAGGCCATCCCTGCTAACCAACAATTTCTTCCATCTTCTTTCCTTTCTGGTTAGCAGGGACAGAAAGGAAAGAAGATGGAAGAAATTGTTGGAGTTTTGCAGCCTTGCATGCTGCCTTTAGTAGGTTTGGCTGGGAGGGACCTTTTGGGGCTGGGGTGACTGTCAATCTATCCAGCAGTAACCAATTATTCCCTCCTGCCTCTGAATTCAAAGGGAGCACTGACTCTCTGCTCAGAGCAATTTTCCCTCTCTTTTTGTCTGTTGGAAGCAGAAAGTTTGTTGAAGTCTGTTGTTGAAAGCAGTCATGTGCAACAGTTTGCTGTTTGATCTGTTCAATGGTAAGTAATGAAGCCTCTTATTCTTTTTCCTCCTAATGTCTCAGAGTGCATTACTGAGACTGTAAGTGCCAGTTACTGAGAAAACGGGTAGACTACTCCGGAAAACTTGAAGCTATTCTGCTTTATGGATCCTTACACTTCTGCTGCGCAGCTAGAAGAATTTAACCAAAATTCAATACTCTGCAACAGAAACAGTGCATCCCAGAAGAGCCAGCTAGTGTGGCCTTAGGCAAGCTGCACAGTTCCAGGTCACCCGCAGAAGAAGGGAATGGTAAACCACTTCTGACTACTCTCTACCTAGAAAACCCTGAAAAGGGGCACCATCAGTCAGAATTCACTTGATAGCACATTATTGTTGTTGTTCTTGTTGCTGCTGCTGCTGCTGTTATTATTATTACTACTACTACAACCTTATATAGAGTGAGCATAGATGGAAGCACAACTTAAATGCTTCAATAATCAACCAGCACACTTTAAATGCTTCCATTTCAAATCCCTAGAGGAGTCAGCCAGCATCCTAAAATGCTTACTAGGGCCAAACTGAGCTCTCTGTGTCTATGTCATTCTTATAGCTCATCCACACATTCTATTTGCTTCTGTATAAGAGGTGGTTTAGTTGCCCATTAGTTTGGATTAGATTCTATTCTTTAAAAAAACCTCCAGTTTATGAATGTGGGATATTGTGCTTCTGTACCCACGATTCAAAAAGTGAGGAGATAGCCCAACATTGCTGCAAAATATTGTGTCCGCGTTGCCAGCAGGAAAAAGGACGCCAAGCTTTCCATAGCAAAGGGCAGCCTGAATGTTGACAATGCCAATGGCAGCAGTCAAGATGGTCTACAGCAGTGGTCCCCAACCTTGGGCCTCCAGATATTCTTGGACTTCAACTCCCAGAAATCCTGGCCAGCAGAGGTGGTGGTGAAGGCATCTGGGAGTTGTAGTTCAAGAACATCTGGAGGCCCAAGGTTGGGGACCACTGGTCTACAGGATACCCTCTTCTGCTCACTGCCCTTCACACTTGTTGAAAAACAGCCCTGAGAATTGCTTTGCGTTTGGGTGAGAAGTGGTGAACTGATGAAAAAAGGAGACAACTTCTGGGATTTTCCCTTGCGTGGTGTCACTTTGTGAATGGTAGTGGTGCTGGGGGACTCCTGTTCAACACCTTGACCATTAGCCTGTAGAGTGTCTCAGGGTTCCACGATTCCCCATACTATTTCACATATACATGGAAAGAGGTGCTTTCTGGTGTGGAAACTCAATGTGCAAGAAATGACCACAGATATGAATGCTTGCAGTGAGTAAATCCAGATGTACAAGGAAAAGGTACCACTGTTCCAACCCACATTGATCCAAGCCTCATCTGGATGGGCTCACTCAAACAGCAGCCTGTAGTTCTTCATATCCTGACACCCTCGGCTAGTGGTTATGTGAAATCTAGATGAGATCTCTTCTGACCATCATCTAGCTTTCTTTCTTCTAGTGGAGACACATAAGATGGAGGAATGTCATAGACTGTTAACTCTTCATTGTCAAGTCCTGGTATTGCCCCAGGATAACCCCCCACTTATAGCCTTATATCGAAAAATCTCGTGGGAAATTGATAACAAAATTGTTTTCAAGTTTCAAAGGAGTATCCTTATGAGTGTGCTGCATAAAAAACGATGAAGGGCCTTATGGCAAGTCTAAGGGTGCAATCAGATGGAGAAACAGCTCACATTTTGGACCATGGTCCAGTGTGAGCTATTTCCCAGCAAATGCACAATGTACATGAGATTGTGAACCAGCCCAACTCCAATCCATGCCCAAGCTGGACCTTTTCAGTCCAGCAGGATGGCAACTCTTTTTGGGGGCCAGACTGGAGTGATTCCTCCATGGACAGAAGGGTTGCTCTAAGGGAGTTCACTCCCAGCATAGTGAACCTTTCTGGTGCGATCAGATGCAGTCCTTTCTTGTCATTGGATCGTACTCTAGGAGATGTTAAATACCACAAAGTTTTGTAGCCCTTGCATCTGAGAAAAGAAGGTACACTCCATAGAGGCCTATGCCAAGCAAAAGGTGAAGTCTTTAAGGTGCAACATGTAAAACCTTGGTATTGTGTTTGATGTTGCAATTTGCCATTAATTCCATTGGGGGAACTGCATTCTTTAAGCATTCTTATGGTAGATGGTAGCTAGCTGGATAGCTCAGTGGTTTAGGTCTCGGGCTGCAGAGCCAGAGGTTGGGATTTCAATTCCTCACTCCTGTGAACAGAGCCAGCCTGTGTGGTCTTGGGCAAGCTACGTAGTTCCAAGGTGCCCCCAGAAGAAGGGAGTGGTAAACCACTTCTATCTATTCTCTACCAGGAAAACCTGGAAAAGGGTTGCCATAAGTCAAAATTAACTTGACAACACACAAATTATGATTGATTATTAAGAATGCTAATGGTAAACAAAGACCCAGTGCAGGAAAAGGTGGGAGGACATACTCTTCCAGGTATAGATTAGATTGCAACCTCTGTCCTGTCACACTATCATCAACAAGACAAGGCTGATGGGAATTGCAGTCCAACAAAATGCAGTCCAAAACAGTTGCTCATTTCCCATCCCTGGCTTTGTTCCACATCTGAGGATTTCAGCCTTTTGTCCTAGAGACGATTTTCCTTTGTGGAGAAAATACACATTTATTTGGAGATTAGAACTGCTGTGGCAAAGTGTTTTTCTTTCTATCAGCACCATCTGTTTCCAACAGTGAAGTGGGCCCTTCATTCTAGACTTCTGTTCTACAAAAGCTCCTATTGCACTGAAAAGACTTGAATGCTGCCTATTGTTAAAGCCAAGCCCGACACCTGAGAAGCTTCTCCACTGAATTCTGCACAAATAAGCTGTAATGCTCTTTGATGTAACTTCATCCTTACTTCTCATTTATAATTCCAGGAGCACCAAGATGTCAAGGCTACACTGTTCTGAGTATTACATACAGGATGTTTTTTCACCCCTAGCATTTACTAATTCAAAAACAAATGTGACAGATGAATGGCATATGTGTTTTGAAAGGGCAGGGTGAAACAAACTACAACTTCAGTGACCCCTGCTAATTCGATGTGGGTGGGTGGGTGGGGGTGCGATGTGCCGTCAGTCTGTTCCAACTTATGATGACCCAAAAGATTTCCTTTAAAATGTGAGGACTTGTCCAGACAGACTGTTCTGGGTATGGGGTGGGGTGAGGATTCATTTCTCACCCTAGACTGTTTCCTGGGTTCCTCAGCAACAGACGAAACCCTTTCATGCTTTAAAACCACACTTTTATTCACATATGGGGGTTGGTCTACTATAAACTCCATAGGAACATCTTCTTCAAAATATGATTGCATTTTTAGGTTATAATCAACTTCAGCAAGTAACGATTTACGTGTATTTTCCAAAAACGTCTCTGGTGGATGAGCCTCCATTAAAGACATCAATACATAGAAGGGTGTTGTGGTTCTTGCACTTTCTGGTCTCGCCTCCATCCCTGCCCTGCTCTGCAACCTCTCCGAAGATCTTCCATCCTCATCTCTTCTCAAGCTACCCCTCTGGCCTGGGTTTCTACTTTTGGCCATGAAGGTTTAATGCAACTTCCCATAGACACCCTCCTTGGGCTTCCCTCTACCTTACTTTCTTCTTTCTCCTCTGTCTCTTTCCAATAAATTGACCTCTCAAACTCCTGTTCATGTCTCTTTTTCCTTGCTTCTTTTCCTGAGGGGAAGAACGCTGCCTCCTTCTCTGTCCACCCACTCATCTCTCTCCCACCTTCCTCTATATAACTCCCTCACTGTCTCTTGCTCCCTCTCCCACCAATTTCTCTTCTCTCCTATAAGGTCGATCTTTTTCTCACCCTCCCCTTCTGTACTTTCTCAAAGGGTCACACTCAATTCTGCTCCTGGGCTTCCTAGAGCAGCCAGGTCATGCCAACCTGTGGGCAACTTCTTCCTCCCTTCAAAGGGCTCATCCTTGACAGGGAGATTGTATGTCTTGTACTCTTCTATGGTGGCACATCTTCAGGAAGGGCATCAGACTTGCTAGACTCCTCACAGGTGGATTGGGCTACAAAGGGTCTGTTGAGGTTGAGGCAAGGAGCAATGTGCCATTTGGTGTGCTCCTCCTATCCAAACAGCAAAGGACTCCTTGTACCCTGATCGTCTGCAGAGGGTCAGGGGAAGTAACTTTTGTTTACATTGCTTCTCTCTCCCTGTATCAGTGCCATTCCATTTTCTCTCTTCTCTTCTCCCTGCTTCCCTTCCCTCATTTCTTTCTCTCCCCCCCCCTTGGAATCTGCAGCCACAATGGGAGAGGCTGCTGGAGGTCTCTATCTCCAGGCTAAACAACAAGCATGCCAAAAAGAATGCATGCCCTGCCTCTGGGCCAGAAAGGTGCACAACAGCTCTTAAAGGGGAAGAGTGGATTGTTCAAAATAAATGAACAAATGAGCTCTTTTCCCCTGATCCAAACTGTGCCATCAGCAATCTATATACCATTTCTATATGCCTGTGTGGACAGGCCCTGAGATACTTAAAGAGTGGTTTTATCAGTGCCACCTCCCAGTGAGTTTTCATAGCCAAGTAGGGATTTGAATCAAGAATTTCTGAGTCCTAGTCAGGTATCTATCCACTACTCTGTCTCTCAATAAGATGTAGCTATGTCTAAGTATTTATTTTATCTGACAGGTTTTCTGTGCATGGCAGGTGGCTGAAGTAAAAAGGAAAGTTCCTCTCTTGTGAGTCAAACAACATACTAGAACTAGATGCTACTAGAGATGGGCATGAATCACTTCGTGCTGGGTTGTCTAAAGTCATCAGTACGTTCACTGCCTCCACCCCACAGCCAGCTCCCCCACTCACCAGCTGGCACACACTGCTATTTCCCTCCTCCTTGCATGATCCTCCAGTCCCAGCAGGAGCACGGATTTTCCTCCTCTGCCACCTCCGGCAGCTACTCACTCAAGGGCTGTGCTGCAGGAATCCCTGCCCTGTCTCCTTGTCGAGTGGGTGGCTGCTGGAGGAGGCAGAGGAGGGAAATTCATGCTCCTGCTGGGACTGGAAGATTGTGTGAAGAGGAGGGGAAGAGCAGCACGCACTGGCTGGTGAGTGGGGGGAGCAAGCCAGGAAGTGGGGGCAGGGAATGTGCAGCACCTGTGGTGCTGTTCTGACGACTTTAGATGACCCAGCATGAAGCGATTCATGCCCATCTCCAGATGCTAACTTTAATACATACTGGTATTTAACTCTGTTTTTCTTCTTTCCCTTACTTAAAAGTAAGAATTGGACCTTACCAGCTGCATCTGTATTTTGTGACCCACCCATGAGTTATTTAACCAGTTTCAATACCCTCCTGTGCACAGTGGTCATGATTCAAATTCCGAGCATTTACTTTTAGGTAAAGAAAAACCCAGTAGAGAGCTGTCTATTGCATAACAAATGCAGTGTGTTAGGACTGTAGCCAGTATTGGACTTCTGCTCAGGAAAAGCAGAATGCAGCACCCCCAAAACCAGCTCAAGAGGACTGGAACATTGCCTGTCTCATTAATATCTGTACATATTCATGTGAGTGAATGACTACAGAGCAAGTTTCAATATTGCACTTAATGTAGAAGCAGATCTTGCAACGCACCATTAGTCTGCATTCTTTCCTGGCCTACTAGGTGGGCTTGAGCTATTTTATTGCCTGAGAAAAAGGAAATAATCTTCCCTCCTGACCATTCTGTGTCCAGATTTGACTGGATTGGCAGTTCTCTTTTACAGAGGCGGCCATTTTTCTCTGTCTAATAGCAGAGCTGGCCGGGTGATGTACATGCTCTTCTGAATTTGCTGAGTTGGATTGCCAAGTCTCAAGGAATCGGCTGAAATCTCCAGGAACCACGATGTTTCTCCAAGTCTCCGGATTGGGGAGGCAAACCTTGGCATGAGTAGCATTAGAGGAAGAGAAAGTTTGATTTATTTATTTTTTAAAATGTGAGGTGGCTTTCAACTGTAGGTGCCTATCGCCATCATTTCCTGGCTGGCACCAGGTCTCACTGGCTCAGTGCAAACGTGTTTGTATGTGTGTTGTAGCTGTGCAACACTGGCACCTCAAAAGGCTAAGAGGGAAGGGAAGCAACTGGTGGAGTGATGTAGTGGTTCCATGCCCACGGGGCCATTGGGCCATTTGGAACAAGATAGGGAGAGGAGTCTGGACTTGTGAGCCTTCTTGTTGCACAGATCCTGGCTAGAGACAGGCACGAAATGAACCACAAAGCAATCTGCCCCCCCCCCATGAATTGGGCCGATTTGTAGTTTGTTTCGGGATGCTTCAGGGAACCATGCTTGCCCAGAATGAAGCTAAGCACCGAATTATTATCGGCATTTGTGATTTGTATGTGGGCTAGAGCTCAGACATTCTAAATCCAATCTTCGCTAAACTTGGTCTGACTCTGGCAAACAAAGGGTCTTCCTCCTACCCACCTCTCCTCCCTGTCTGGCGGAGGAGAGACCCAGCGCATGCACATGGAGAACTAGCATGTGACATTGAAATGGAGAGCAATTGTCCCCAACAGAGGAGTGCACATTGAGCAAACTGATTCATAACACATCCGCCTCAAAATAAATGGCCCTCTCATGGAGGAGCAGAAAAACTTGCTTCCCTGTCACATATACCTTGTAGAAACGCCCACATTTAAATCGATGTAAAACATACTAATCTCAATGAATATTGTGGGTTTCTTAATAGTGGAATGGGGCTCAGAGCCTGGTAGTTGACAAAAGGGATGTTAACGTTCTTCATGGGCCATGGTGACCTGTCAATAGCTTTTTGGAGGAGATAACTATTAACAGATAAACATTCCTGAAACTGAAATGTTTAAAAATGGGGAAAGTCATCGCAGTCAGGCAATACGACACATCTATATTCTTCAACAAATGTATTCTTCATGTTTATGTGTGCATTGGGGGGGGGGGAGCAGGAGTTTTATAAAGGATTGGGGAAAGAGAGAGAAGCAGAAGCATCTTGGAGTGCAAAGTGCCATCAGAGATGTGATGTAAGATAGGAGGTTGATTTTGCTACTTGCTTCAACCTATGCTCTACTCATCTGTTTGTAAATGTAGCACAGGTCCAGGTTGGAAGTATGTAATGAGTAACGCAGCAGAATCTAAATGGTGTTTATTCTTGCTGTTTCTGTATGGATATTTAATCAAAGTGGGAGACAAGACACCAGCATCACAGGATCCATTTGCCAAAGTAAGGGAAAGAGCAAGTTTCCAGCCTCATCCAGTTAGTCTATGTGCAATATTCCTTTCAACAGATTTTACAGACAGCATCTGGCTGAGATTTAAAGAAAAATAATCTGATGATGATAATAATAAAACAGTACTTGGAAGTGTGTAGTTAACAATGGCCAACTTTGAAAACAGCTGGGGAATATTTCTCAAGCCAGGACTCAGCTGAAGCTTCATCCAAGAGGTTTGTTTTGTCTAATTCATTTGTCATGAACAACTGGGTTAGAACGTGTGACTCATACCTAGGTCATGCCCAGCATAAGATGAGTCATGCCAGAATCATCATCCACCTTTTAGTGAAGATTTTGTGGGAAGAGAAAGTGACAGAAAGAGAAGGTGGGGAAAAAAAGAGGAGGTGAAGGATAAAAAGTTAAGGTTACTGGTCAGAAATGCTTTTCTGAGCTGGAAAGATGGAAGAGTACTAAACATAAAAGGTTTATAATGAGCACATTATGTTACAGTAGACCATTGAAATCCAGGTGAAAGAGGTGCAAAGATTCAGAGCAAAAACAGATGAGATGCCAGCTGGGCAAGGAGAAACAGACCTCCCTTCAGAATTAAAAGGACATTTGTTTTTCTTCTCATGTATGTTGAACATTGACTTTCTTTCACTTAGTGATTTTTATCGGGAGTTAAGTACGGGATTCATGTGCAAGTTCATTGCATGGACATGGAAGATTCGGGAAAAATATCTTTGGAGGGATAACATTTCATTTCTTCTAATTATAAAATTGCCATCTAATTCATTTCCCCCCCCCCCCCCTATACAGAATGGCTAAAGAAGTGTATTTCATCCTGTTCCACTTTCCTCTCTCACTGTTAACACTAATTTCCATGCATCTGCCATATGTATATGCTTTATCCTAGAATTACTGTCTGCCTTTTTCTTAACACACCATGGACATACAGAACTGCATCCTTGCAGGTTAAATTTGAACCATGAACAACAAAAGATGTTGCAGGGACAGAAGGAGCCAGAAATAGACTTGTGAAGAGGTCAGGCTCTGGGACTGCGGTACAGCAGATGATTTGCTGCTGCAGTACTTCAGTGAAATGTTATTACAAATAGCGAGGCACCGGTATCCATACAATGAAGAAATATTAGACATGCATATAATGTTGCAGAGGTTTGAATTTCTGGTAAAATTCTTTTTTGCTATGCAGCAGAAGTACAGAGATGCATAGAGGAGAATAGTTACAAAATTCTTCAGAGTCCATCCCTTTTTCATTAACTGACACTTAAAGTCTCAATAACTGAGATGTTTATAGAAGAATTAAAAAATTATTTACTTACAATTGCTTGAAATTACACACTTGTATATGCTGTTTTCTTTACTGCACACATACTTAACAACCAACCAACCAACCAAACAGATCAACAGCAAACAAACAGCTGCCACCAACAGACTAAAGAGAGATGGGTCTCTCTCTGAAATCAAAGGCAGGAAGGAACAATTGGTTAGTGCTGGATAGATAGACAATCACCTCAGCCCAGAAAAGTCTCAGAAACTACAGACAGCATGCACGGTTGCAAAAAACCCCAAACTCCAATATATAATATACTACAACCAAGGTGTCATTATGTTTGGCATGAAACTACAATTTCTCATGGATCTGTGTTCTGATAATTGAAAACACTCGGGGGAACAAAGCAAAAGTGGGCTGGGAAACCAGGGACAAAGGTTGTCCATGAAGCAACATGGAAAACATAATCCGTTATTGTCACCCCAGAATGAACTCCCATGAACTTTTCTAGTTTATGTTGTTTTAGGGCAACTGTGAAACAGGAGGAGAGCTAAGCCATGCATTTCAGTAATGTAAATGAAAACCTGTGTATAAAACAAAGTAGAGTGGTCGCAAGACCAGATAGGCGGGGTATAAATGAAATAAATAATAATAATAATAATAATAATAATAATAATAATAATAATAAGTAGAAGACTGGAACCTGTCTATTTGTTCAGCAAGGATAGGCTTTCTTTTCATAACATTAATACAGTATCTGTCAATTCCTGTGTTTGAAAAAACAAGGGCATTTCAAAGCCGAAAGTTATGGCTGAAGAGAAGGAAATTCTGATTGCAGACCAGCTCCTGATCTTCAATAAGAACATGGGAACACTGCTGCCACTTTGTTGTACCTTATGTTTCATCCCTAATAAACATTACAACGTAATCCCACTAACTACCCCGTTCCCTATATGATCCTAGATAAGCCAAGGGTTCTTTCTTTCAAAGAGTGCAGCAGCACAGCTGTTCTGTTTACGTGGGGTGGAAAATAAGGTTTTAAAAGGGACAACGAACGCTCCCATGTTTTGGGTAGGAATGGAGGAGAGTTGGTAATCTAAACATGCTTGCTTGGGGGGGATATAATTTCAATCATGACTTTTCCCTTTAAACTAAAGCCATTTCCCTCCTCTTTTCTGGGAAAACTATATACACAGTGCAGGTTAATTTTAAAAATCACATGTAAACATGTTGTTTCTGTATCCAAAAGTAAATTAAATACCCCAGACCCCTAGAAAAAGCCCAGCTGCCAACTGGAAGAAAGAAGACCTTCAACTGCTGAACCTGGGTTTTAGCTCACATGCCAAGTGCTCTCGGGAAGGACAGCCTGTCAATGGATGAAAATGTATTGCTGTAATTTTCCCGTTTTGCAGACCCGGTGTTGTCTTCTCTTGGATCTTTGCCTAGCACTGTTCTTTCTGAAAAGCTTTTCAGTTGTGTCTGAATGTGATATCTGACAATAGATGACAATCCCTGAGAGGAATTAGAGGAAGAATTTGCTTGGGAAATATAATCTGTTAAATCCGTCTCTAATTAGTTCTGCTACTGCTTATTAATGTTCCATCACACAGTTTAAGTACAGTACTTCATGAAATTAAGGGCATAAATAGTGTTTTGGTAGTTTTATAACCTTTTAAGGCACATGAATCTGGTTAGAAGCCCACACATCTGTCTCTTCTTTCTGAACTCAGATTATGTATTTGAATGCTGATTTAGCAAACCTTCAGAAAAAGACAAATGTTTGGGGCCATATCCTTACCAAATGCAGGGAGGGCAAAACTGCAGCTGTTGGTCCTGCTGCTGAGATTACACTGCCTACCTCAACATTTGTACATTCAATGCTGTTTTTCTCTCTCTCTTTTTTAATTAATTACATGAATATCCCACCATGACCTGCTGGATAGCTCAGTGGTTTAGGTATCTGGCTGTGGAGCCAGAAGTTGGAAGTTCAGTTTCCCACAGCACTTCCTTGACAGGGGCTAGACTGTTGATGATGATCCACAGGGTCCCTTCCAGCTCTGCAGTCCTAAGATTATTATTATAATATCCCACCTTTCTTCCTATGAATTGAATATAGCATACATGGCTGCCAGTTTCCCACTTTATCCTCACAATAATCTTGTGAAGCAATTTAGGCTCTGAGTTATTTTCCCAATGAGCTTCATTACTCAGTGTGAACCTGAACCTGGGTGCCTCAAGGTCTAGTCCACCTTCCTAGCCATTATACCATATTAGCCTTAAAGGGATCTCTAGTCATAGTCTATGTACTTAATACACCTGTAGGACTGGAAAGTATGTTATTGTTGGTGGGCGGGGTCACTGAGAGCAATCGGCTTCTCCCATGTGCTCCATGCACCCGTGAGGGAGTTAAAGAATAAACAGGGCTTTTCTGTAAATACAGTCTGGATATTTATTGACAAACCCAAGACATAAAGCAGTAAGCTTCTGTGGTGCTGCAGCAGTCAGATTAGGATGTCCTCATGACATTAGGTGAAACCTTTTCATGTCACAGCGTAGTCATGAATGTTGGATGTGTTCAGGGATAAATGGATGTGTTCGGTATTATTACAGTATTTTTAAAAGGCTACATGAGGTTCTTTCAGTCGTCTCAGGATGGTTTGAGAACGCCCTTCCTCTGTAACTGGCAAACACTTCCTTCTGCTAAAACAAGACAATGTAAACAGTATTCTTTTTTTTTCTTTACAAACAACATGAAACAAATATTAAAATGTGTTTTCCTTCATATCATTCCCAGATTTATAGAAATCAGCCTCTTTGTCAAGGAAGTACACTTATGTGTTATCTGTGCAAGAACTTCTCTACTGTAACAACCATTATTGAAAACAGGTCCTATAAAAGTGCTCTCATCTCTTTAAATAAAAACTGTGGATAAAATGCTCCATTTGAAATCAGTTTTTTTTAGTGTGTGTTTTATTTCAGTTATGAGGGTGTAGGTTGGCCCTTCACCTGATTTAGCTTGTTCTCATTTTCCGCTGTCAAAGCCCAGTGTTAAACTGAGTCAGGCAGTCTTCCCATTGCAAAATATCTAGCAGGGCAGAGGTTTTGGGTGTGAGGAACCATGAGGTATTGCTGAAATGCCAGTAGGACTCTGAAGATAAAATATGGTTTAGCAATCAAATTAGCAAGTGAACTCTACAGAGAAGTCCAGGCAAATGGCCCACCCTGGAATTACTGATACAATGGGAGCCCCTGAATAAGACTCCTTCATTGACCTTTGTAGCCTTTCAATATTCTTGTAAGGTACTGCTGTTTTTAAAATGTCAAGGGATATTTTAAAAGTCCATCCAGAATCATGCGATGCAGTTTGGGAGAGATTTAAAAGAATCTTCACACTTTTGTAAAAGTTACTAGGAAATGGATACTATTTTTTTCCCTCATGACCCTAATTCAAAAGAATGGCTTAGTTCTCCTTGTGTTTGAAGATGGCTAGCGGGAGGGACAGCACCGAGCAAGAATATGTGTTAATGTCCTAAAATGTCCTTATTGGTTCATGGACAAACACAGCTGAGACTGCATGTTTCTAAAAGTAGTGAGATCTGATGAAAGTCATTCTCTGCTAGATGCAGCACAATGAGTGAGGGTGGCCTTCTTTTCTTCCCCTACCCTATGTTGTCTGGCATCGCACCAGGGGATCCTTCAAAAGTACTGGATCTTCATAGCCACATGAATTATTTCAAGTGTTCTTCAGATAAGGGGCAGCTGGTCCCTCAAGGAAAAAGAACACCCCAGAAACACACACACACACACACAGACTTTGGGCAGAGGCTACACCTAGGCAGGCCATTCCTGCCAGCTTCTATAACGAGAACAGAAGCAGAAGGCCAAGACCGTATTTGTATTTTAATCTTGGGAATTCCCAGCCTCATGATTCTTTCCATGAATGTGTGTGAGAGGGGGAATGAGGAGAGACAAGTGCCGAGAGCATTTATAATTATGGAACAAGGGGTAGTTCCAGCGGAGTTGTGGAACAAACAAATGAGCTGGGGGTGAGGCAAGAGCGAAGCAAGTGAATGTATATGTATGTGTATATATAGAGGAGTACCCAGGTCCCTATCTGTCTTCCCTGGCTCTGCCCACCACTGGCTGCTCTCCCTGTCTCACCAACCACAATGGAAACTTAGCTTTAATTGCACTCTTAAGGAAAATACACCCTTTAAATATATTTAAGGAGGTGGGAGTAAACCCTGCAAAAGAGTCCAGGAAAGTGGGGAGGAAGGAGGTCCAAATGCACCAAGCGAAGTCAGTACTGGAGGTAAAATATTAAACAGAACTGGGGGAAAACACGAGCAATCTACCAGTAAAAAAAATCAACAGCCTCCCATTCTTGAGACATCTCATAGCCTTCTAAAACATCCCAAGATGTAAGCGCCTGTTGGGTGAAGGCACTCTAAGATATTGTTCCTAAGAATCTGCAGCATTAAAAACACCTCAGACTTTCTTGCCGAGTTCTAGAAATGATTCATGCAATTACTTCTGATGTACTTACAAACAAAAGGGTCAAATTCAGATTTACTGAACACAGTGTCTGTGATTTGCTTTAATATCAATATTTATAGCCATAATTGGAACTCATGAATGTCAGAAAATGCACTGTAAGGTTCTCTCATATCAGGAGAGTTGAGCTTATTCATAGATTTAACATTATGGATGGTGTAAGAGATTATTCCTGTATACTACTCAAAACAGAAAATATTATAGTTTTGTATTTATGATTTCTGACCATAGGTTACTATCTGGTTGCCCTAGTAAAGAGGAATTTTAAATTTCACACCAGGATTATTAGAAAGAGATGAGTCCATTTTGATTTTTCTGTTTCATTTTTTTAAATTGTTTCTTTGGACTACCTGAATATTTGAAGTTTAATTGTATGGAAAATTATATGGAGGACATAGATGCAGATATACACATGTTGATCATTCATATATATCTTTCTCCTTCTTTCATGCTGTGCTTCTGTACTCCAAACAATTTTACATCCAAACTAGTTCATATTGGGGTATCTCAGGGACTAAGGACTCAATTTTGGAGGGTGGTGCCTCCATGCTCCAGTAACTGAACTGCCTATAGTTTAGATATATTCTGCACACAAACTGATATTAGTCTGTACTGAAGAGACAGATTTGTATATAAGACTGATGGGAAGTATTTTACAGCATTCAGTGTCATGCTGTGAGGTGGAAACCTACAGAATATAGGCTGAAATCCAGTAGTAAATCATAACTAGAATAGGCCCATTGAATCAATGGAACTTACAAATCAGTTGACTCATCAAATCCCCACTGATTCAATGGGCCTACTCTAGTTATGACTTACTACTGGATTTCTCTTGGTTGAGTGTGAAAATTTGGTGGCTAACGACACAGTGGAAAAAGTTCAGGGATCTGTAGAGCAGAATTAGCTTCAAGTCTCCCCATAGTAGACCACCCCTTATGGTTAGTTCTCATCAACCTGCACTTACTGTCTCAGTAACTCACTCACTTATTTACCTGGCAGGGGAGATACCTTGATCATGACTAACTAGCTGCATGACTGACTCGCTACATGGCTAGCTGACTGAACAACTGACTTCTGATAGAAAAAGAATAGGAAAAGCACTCCTGCTATTACACTGCTTTCTTCCCAGTAGCACAATCTGCTTTGTTATGTGTGGCAGATGGACATGAAAAAGAAACACTGTTCACATTTCAGACATAATCCAGATGAGCAGAGAGGCGTGGCTCTCTTCAAACTCTGAGGCAGAGAGGTAACGATTGCTGCTCTATCTTTTGACAGTCCCCCCAGTCTAGAAAGGTCCCTCTCAGCCAAAACCTCTTAAAGGCATCATATGAAGGTTGAAATATTTCCAGTAATTTCAGCTATAGGCCAATTCCCCTTGTTGAATATTAAATGAAAATCGTATGAAGTCACTAGCATTTAAGTAATATCTGTTTTAACCAGTGTGACACAGCAGTTAGAGTGCTGGAATAGGACTTCAGAAATCCAGGTTGAAATTCACAGAATGTGTGCTTTCTAATACTTCAAAATGTTCTCTGAAGTGACAAGAAAGGTATAATTGTGAAAGCATGTTACAAGGAGAAGCATGTATGCCATATGGATTATGTCTGAAATGTGAACAGTGTTTCTTTTTCATGTCCAACTGCCACACATAACAAAGCGGATCACGCTACTGGGAAGAAAGAAGTGTAAGAGCAGGAGTCATTTACTTCTCTGAACATGTGTTTCGGCCCTGAATCATGAAACACACTGGTGGATTTTGGGCCAATCACTGTCTTATACGCTGAATTGCTTATCAAAGCTGTTGTAAGCTTAAAGCAGGGGACGAGGAAAAGAACCATACCTTGAGCTCAGTGGTGGAAAGTTAAGATATAAATCTAATCTAAGTCATAATAAAAAGGTTAGAGAGATGCAACCAGTTTATTAAAATCTCAGCAAACTTCCTGCTGCATGCGGCATAAGAGTGTGATGATTTCCAGGGAAATGCCTTCTTCAGAGAGGATTTCACCCTGCTCAGAGGTACAAGTCTTTCCTATCACTCATGGGATTTTCCATAATCCCCAAGAATGATCCTGGCTCTCAGTCCCCCCCCCCCCCCCCACTTTTTCTTTTCTTTTCTGCCATTTGTTTTGAAACCCAGGCCATGTGGCAAAACCTTATGAGGTTCAAAAGTTTCAATGTCAGCAGTCATCCACTAAAAAGCAAATAACACCCCCATAAATCCAGCTCAAGGGGTCATTCATTTTAAAAAGGATATCCACAACACTTTCCAAAGAGTTGGTGTGAAAAACAGCTGATTCCCAAAGAACAGCAGGAGTGGAGTGATCCTCTGCTATCAAGGATTGAGATGGGATGCTTTCAGTGATAGCACTGATTCCCCCTCTTTCTCCCCAAAACAAACAAAACAAAATCCAGCAAAGAGAATATTTTCTGACAGGGTGGGGTGGGGCCTGTACTGTTTTCCAAAGAGCTGGTGTGCAAGACAGCTAGTTTCCCAAGGTCATTAGGAGTGGAGTCAGCGGCTACTGGCAAGGACTGGGATGGTGAAGTTTCAATGAAGTACTGATCTTCTAAAGCGAACAAGGTTGGTGTTTTTTTTTTAAAAAAATATTATTTCATGTAGGAAACACTGCAAGACAGCCAAAAAACAAAAAAACAAAAAACAAACAAAAACCACAAGGCTATCATCCAAAGAAACTTTGTGGGAGGAAATCTGAATGTGAGAAGAAACGGGATTTCTCTCTCTTCTCCTTTGAGAAAATGAGAAGCTGCAAGATTCACATCCCTAGTGAGAGCTGCAGTGTTGTCATGCAGCTGCATTAACTTTGCTGTATCAAACAGAGCTCTAATTTAAAGGAAAGCATTATTTTGATAAAACCTTTTTTCATTGCCAGTTCATTGTTACTATTATAAAACCAAACGCAATCAGAAGATCACATTTTTTCACCCTGTCAGCTCTCATCTCCAGAAATTCAGCTAAATTACATAGCTGGTCTGGGTATCACTCAGTATTCATTGCCTTTCCTCTTTAGGAAGCATGTGTCCCTCATTGTTGCTATTATAATCCTTTTCCTCGTAAAACATTTATAGATTCTTGAAAACCCACAGTGTGCTTTATGGAATATAGATAAGGCCATAGTTGAAAAGTAACGATGGACTTATCGTATCTATAAAGATTGTAACCAAGTGGTGCAATCTTTCTGTAAGGTGTCTCATGCTGGCTAGTAGTGTTACAACATCTACTTACATCAAATGTAAAAATTTACCTGATAAAAAGGAACAGCTGTGATTATACCAGGGGTAGTACAAAGATTCTTTTCTTCTCTTTCTAATATTCTAGTTGTAGAAAATGCTCTTGGGGACCATTGTGATACCATTATGAAATGCGAAGGAAATAGGAAAAGGGGTATAGTCATTAAAAAAAATAGTATTTCAGTGACATACTGTATCATAAACAGGAAATGACTTGACAGCATATAACAGCAACATCGGAGTGACCAAAAAGCTTTATAATTGGCCTAGGCTTTCCAGTTAACATTATGGCTATGGATGGATAAGGACCAAGGATTTCCCATCTGTACCCAATATTTTCATCAGTCTGACCTTTGTCTAGTTGAACTTTGTAAGGAAAAAAAATGTTCTAAGGCGTCCATAGCTAAGACATAGAACTAACATCCAGAAAATGTTATAGGTCTGTTGCTCAGAATAGCTCTTCATGCTGAGCCATTCTATATATAACACAGGGATTGCTACCACCATAGCATGAGATTCCAAATCTTCTTTCACATCTGTTGGAAAGGTACAGAGAAATGTATGGAAACTAAAGGGGAAAATAGGTGCTGATTAAGTACCTGGAGACATAAAATGCACAGCAAGTACTTGCAGATATTATCTCTGATTGAGATGGAGATGATTCACCATTAGAGGTTATCTTCAGTGAAGGTGACATGTCTTCACTGGAAGGAAGATAGTCAGTGGGGAGGGATAGGTGCTTGTTTTGTGAGCATGACATTGTCGCTTTGTTCGTTACCCAAATATACCACTGGAGTTTTCTTTGCAACCTAGCATGCTGTCTGTGGTTTGTGTGACTGGGATGGACTTTTCTGGGCTGAGGTGATTATCTGTATATTCAGCAGTAATCAATCGTTCCTTCAAGCCCTTAATTTCAAAGAGAGCCCTGCCTCTCTGCTGAGTGTTCTTTCTTTCTCTTTCATGGGAAGAGGCAGGTTGTTTGTTTGCTGTTGATCTGTCCAGTTGGTTGGCAGTATATGTGCAGCAAAGAAAGCAGCATGCACAAGTCTGCAATTTCAAGCAACTGTAAGAAAAAAATGTTTTTAATTATTTCTCCTACAAATGTCCCAGAGTGAGTTATTAAGACAGTGAGTGTCAGTTAATGAGAAAGGGGTGAACTCTGGGGAACTTGTAGTTATTCTCATCTGTAGGTCTTTGCACGTCTATTGTGTAGCAAAAGGAATTTTACCAGAAATTCAAAACTCTGCAACATATACCACATGCCCTATGAATCTGCTGTTGCTTATCACTCCTAATAGTTAACTTTGTTGGTAATTGTCCTCAGGAGTCTAGCCAAAATGGGTTCACTGATGTGAAATAAGAGGGAATATTGGCATATATCCTAGGGCTTGGAGTAATACAAGGAGTCTTTAAAGAGAGAGAAAAATTTGGACAATGCGACAATCCCTGTTCAAAAAACACAACCCAGTGTGTACTCTGTGGTCACGGAATGCTGAGGGTCTCAAATAAACTGCTCCTTAAATAAGATTGCACTGCAAATCTGAGTTCTACTGGTACAAATGTAGTGATGCATTGACAATTTTTGGTGGCTTCCACACCTTCCAGCTCTGTAGTTCTAAGATGATGATGATTATTAATTTTTTCACTCAAGATGAGATAAGGCTAAAGGGGAGAAGGAAGTGAGAATAAGTGCTGTTTCTGCTAATGATATTTTATTATCAAACCTCAGTGACTTGGCTAGGTTTCCCATTGGGTTGGCAAAAGTGGGATGAAGGCAAGGTGTATTGTGTCACCAGGAACATAATCCAGCCACAGACCTAAGGAGATGACAATGTCATTCCAGTAATATCCAGGTGGGGACCAAGCAGCTTCATAGTCTTGTTGTCTTGGTTCTTCCTGAAACATCAGGAATCTGGTTAAAGATTAAGAGATGGGTGGCTTTTGAAGCTATACTTGGTCTCCATCTTCAGGTCAGCTGTTTTACTTGGGATTGTCATAGTTCTCTAGTCCTGGAATGATGGTGGAGGGTCCTGACCTCAGCTGTACCCTTATTTCATAGTCTTCTCAGGGAAGCAGCAGTGGGGGATCCCTTGCACCAAGATCTGCTTGGTCTCAGGTTGTTCTGGAACCAGCAGTGGGATCGTCTTTTGAGTTTCCTTCTGGTTCTGGATCCAGGATGAAGATGTCCCTGACAAGTAGAAGGCTTCATCAGAAACATAGGTGCTGCTTCTCGGTTGGACCATGACAAGCAAGAAATTGGTTTCATCACAACGATTGCACAAGGAAGATAACTGCTCAGGGCATAATACTATTCAAATGTTTGGGGGAGTACTACCAGCTAAACTTCACTTTTTATTACAATTCACTGTGACGCTTCAGATGGAACAATCATGAAAGATTTTTTCCCCCATTGACAAACCAAGGTGGCAGCAAAGGAAAATGGGCAGGCACAGGGCACCGTTAGGGTCCACATGTTGTGACTGTCCTCTTTGCATTCCAAAAAGCAAAGTCACCCAGCATCCTGGATTAGGGCCTAAAACTGTAAGGCTGTGTAGAGATTGTCAGACATATCTATGAAGGATATATACACATAGTCTCTATATAGAGAAAACAGAGAAGGCAGGATGCTGCACTGTGACTCACATTTGTTCAGATCATGTCTCGTCAGATATAGCTGAAGAATGGAAATAACAGCTGTAAAGCTTTAGGAGCGAGTCCCAGTTAAGGTTTTCAGGTCTTGGGGTGTTGCCTGAAGTCACAGGAGATTACCATGCTTCTGTGGGTCTCCATGGTCAAATCTCAGGGTGAGTGGCACTAACAGAGGAGAAGTCTGATTTTTTAGTGGAATGTGAGATGCAAGCCAGAGGAGGAATGGCAGAAACTGCTGAAGTGAAACCCCAGCTCCCCCGGATTGCCTTATTACCTCAAAAGTTTGGTTTTCCCTGGATCATGGACCAATTCACCCAGGTACCCCTCATGGCTTTTTCCACAATCAGCTGGCCCACAAGCATTTTGTATCCCCAAAACCTGGCCTGCTCCACCCTCATAACATCACAAGGACCTGTTTCCTGTTCTCAGGTTTTGATCCTGAAATTGTTACAGGCCAAAGCCCGTTTCCTAATTTGGTCTCCAGCAAGGGATCAGGCAAGATGCAACCAGCTGAAACAAAGTCCAATTTTATTGAAAGTAAGCAATACAAAGTCAGCTGGGGACTTCTCTTAAAAGTAGAGAAGGCCCCGAAAATACAGTGTACAGATATTTTATAACATAACAAAGACCCATAAAGTTCTACAATACTATTGGTCAGCATTATCCTAAAGTTTGGATCCTAAACCTAATTGGGCGATGATGCCAAGGATTACAACATTATTGGTCCCCTATGGATATGCGTAAAAAGGTAAAGGTAAAGGTTCCCCTTGACATTTAGTCCAGTCGTGTCCGACTCTAGGGCGCAGTGCTCATCCCCGTTTCCAAGCCATAGAGCCAGCATTTTGCCTGAAGACAGTTTCCGTGGTCACGTGGCCAGCGCGACTAGACACGGAGCGCCGTTACCTTCCCACTGAGGTGGTACTTATTTATCTACTTGCATTTGCATGCTTTCGAACTGCTAGGTTGGCAGGAGCTGGGACAAGCGACGGGAGCTCACTCCGTCGCGTGGATTCGATCTTACGACTGCTGGTCTTCTGATCCTGCAGCACAGAGGCTTCTGCGGTTTAACCCACAGCGCCACCACGTCCCTTGGATATACGTAAGATGCCCCAATTCCCCCTTTGACCTGCCCCAGGGATGCGCCTCACTGTCTGGAGGAATGTGTATTCCATCTTCCTTATCTATTGATTAATCTCCGGCTCCCTGCTGGTTTTATGTTTGACTATCTTCACATTGCGTTCTGGTGACATTCCTAAACCTGGCCATCTGGTGGTTCAAAGGTGAGTGGATGGAAGGTGAGAGACAAGAAATACTAATACAGGTTACATTCTTCTAATTAATTCTAAAAGTCTTTCTGCTTCTAAAACTGTGTTTGTGCATATCCAGGTATCAAAATGTCAGGGAAAGAGATGCAGCTCACCTGGTAATCATAGTCACACTAAAGCTCCCTGTGCAGCATTTATATTAGCTGTGTGTTTGTGTGTGTTCTGTGCCATCAAGTCGGAACCAACTTATAGGTTATAAGTAAGTGAGATATTTAAAGAGTGGATTTAGCAGTTCAACTCTCCCAGTCAGTTTACATTGCTGAGCGGGGATTCAAACCCTGTTCTCCAGAGTCCTAGTCCATCATCCTATCCACCACACCATGCTGGGAATTCACCTTTTATATTACCTAGGGGCTGGCAACTGTGGCTGCCCAGATGATTTTGGATTGCAGCTCCCATCATCAACCCAGCACCATTGGCTGTGCTGACTAGGGCTGCAGGGAGTTGTAAACCAAAAGAGATCTGGAAGGCCACAGTTGCCCACCCCTAGACTCAGCAAACTCAACTCAGCACTAAGGATAAGGGGCGGTCTAGTGCCCTGCAAGGAGGTGGGGCCACCTCACATCTTCCAGAGGAACATAGTTCATCATACATCACATTCTGAGATTTATTCAAGTCTTTGATAATGGTCTTGTTAAATCCCCTGTCCTGTATTTATCTATGATAAATAGCAGTTGGAGGGGCTATTTCATTGGGACTGTGATATGATAAAATAATGGTTAACGTTTTGCCCCAACATATTATAGTTTTGATCCTGATTCCCTTCCCTGATATTATTTATCTTTCAATTGCAAGGCACACTCATTGCATGCATGTAACTAATCTCACATCTGATTTGGCCCCTGCATATATCATGACCGTATCCTCTACCCAACCTAGCATATAATACATTTAATAACGTATTGTGTATGTGGTGCCAGTGGGTGAAAGCTACACACCTATCTCCCTCTAAAATCAGTGGAGGTTAAAAGCGTTTAACTTTGGCTGGATTGTGCCCATGTATTTTCCATTTAAGGGTTTACCTTGTGAGATGAATGTTCTGGAAAACTGCATAAAGGATAATGACTTAATGGAGAAAGGGCTATTTTCTTAAAGTGGACCACAGAAACAGGAAGACAGAAAGTTCATTTTTAAAATTTTATTCATAGTTCCTTGTTCCTATGAGATCTGTTATGCAAGGGTATGTAACAGAATATCAAGAGGACTTTATTTTTGGACACTTCATTAAAAAATGAATAGAATACACAACAGCTTATACATTCTCAGTGGCAGTCACAAGAAAATGAGCTGTAACAGCAAGAAAAGAAGAACAGTTAGCCTCTCAAATAAAGGAAGGACCAAACCTATCCAGAAATGTTTTGTCAGTAGACAGACACATACACAGCCCAGGGCCTGCGCTCCTGCATTTTGGTAGAAACTGCCTGTAAACAATTATATAGTTTTATTATCTTTGTGAGGTGGAGGCAGTGCATGACATTTAAACCACCTTGTCTGTAGGAGGAAGCATATTGAGGGGAAAATGTTTGGATCAGACCTTACCCTCCTCACCCCACCCCAAAAATACTGCAGTGGTAGAACATGTTAAAATGTTACAAGGACTTGCTTTCTGGAAGCTTTCTCCATGTGGGTGAGGCTTCATAATGAAAATCAGCATTACTGCAAAGGGCAGATGCCAAACTGCATACGGTTGGAAACATTCCATTTCCAGGAAGGAAATTCAGGAGGAAGAGCTTTAAAGATGCCCCACCTTGTAGCGATTCATGCAGCAGGTGGACTCCTGCAGCAATGGGGCACCCGGCTTACTCTTTTCAAAAGCAAAGTAGACACTTCAAAGCCACACAGACGTTTTGCTGGCATGACACTGCCCTGACATATGGGAAAACAGATGCGGAGTAAGTGGACAGATGGACAGTTTACATTGACTGTAGTGGTTTGAATGTGAAAGAGTAAATACCATGCACATTCAATCAAATATTGGTAGCATGGCATGAAATGGAGCTGTCACTTGCGTAATGGAAGAACTAGAAGAAAAATTAACAGTACACTCTTATACACACCTATTCAGAAGCAAGACATTTTAAGTTCAGTGGGACGTAGTCACAGGTAAGTATAAGATTGTAGCCTAGGATTTCTTTCATTTGTTCTTTTTAAAAATGTGTTTAAGATCACATTTGCTACAAACACCTGCACTTTCAGTACTACTAACTGTTTGATCTGATCGCTTTTCCTGACATGAATTCCAGCTGGATGAATCGAGAGTTTGGTTGGTGTGAACTGCAGACATCCATTAACTGCCTTCAAAGAGCTGCTTGTCAGTGGCCTGCAGAGTATAGGTTAACTCAGAAACATAGACAGAGATTCAAATTAAAATATCACTGTCTGGAAAAATGAGGGAGGAGGAACAATCCGTGACTATTAAGCCAGGTTGTTCCAGCACAGCAAGAGAGACCCATCTGCATTGTTGATGTCGACAGATGTGCAGATCCGCATCTCCACTCCCATCCTATTAATCAGGAATGTAGGGGTTGCCTGGATACATCTTTTGATTCAAAAGGCAAGCAGAAGCAAGGACCATATTATGTGTAACTAATTGTCAGAGCCCACAGTTTGGCTAACATCCAGCAGGGTTCTGAGGAAAGAGCATTGGACTGGGCCTTAGGTCAAATTCCCACCGTGGCTGTGAAGTTCTCTGGATGACTTTTGGCCAGTTGCACTTTGTCAACCTGACCTACACTACAAGGTTGTGGTATATATGCTGCACTGAGGAAAGGAAGGATATGAGTGAAACAAACAAATAAATATTTTATTTATTTTTATTTAAACTCTTTTTAACCTGCCTTTCTCCTAAAAAAGGACCCAAGGTGGCTTACAACAATTAAAAAAAATAGCATTTAAGCTAATAACAGTGAGTCTACAACATTAAAAGGATCAATGAATACAATACCAAAAAACATAAGCAACATCAAAACACATTCAATGCAGTAAGGCACAACAATCCATTTTTAAAACCCCACTTGGCAACTATTCACTCAGGGAAAGCTTGCTTGAAGAGAAAGGTCTTCTTTGCCTGCTTGTGGAAGGAAAGTAAAGATGGGGCCAGCCTAGCCTCCTGTGGGAAGGAGTTCCAGAGTCTGAGAGCAGAAACAAAGAAGGCTTTTTCCCATGTCCCCACCAAATGCACCTGTGGAGGTGGTGGGACTGAGGGGAAAGCTTCTCCTGGGGTCCTTGACTTAGCTTGGGCCCAAGCCGTTTAGGGCTTTATCACTTTGAATTCTGCCCAGAAATGAATCAGCAGCCAGTGGAGCTGCTGTAACGGGGGTGGGTGGGGGTGAGTGATCCCTGTATCCAGTCCCAGTTAGCAATCAATTAGCAATAAATAATGAGGTAATTATCTTCGACATATCTTTCAAACAATGCACCAAATGTTAAATTTGCAGAATTTGAAAAATGATGAAAATTAGCTGATATTTGTAAAAATGCTATAATTTGGCAGTCTTTTTCACTTATTTTTGTTTGTTGTTTAGTCGTTAAGTCATGTCCGACTCTTCGTGACCCCATGGACCAGAGCACGCCAGGCCCTCCTGTCTTCCACTGCCTCCCAGAGTTTGGTCAAATTCATGTTGGTAGCTTCGATGACACTGTCCAACCATCTCGTCCTCTGTCGTCCCCTTCTCCTCTTGCCTTCACATTTTCCCAACATCAGGGTCTTTTCACTTATTAGCATCCCCTAAATAAAGAATCATTCTTTTTTAGCCACAAGTTCTTTTTTAGCCACAAGTATCTTTTTTAGCCACAAGTATTCTTTTTTAGCCACAAGTATCATTATCCAAACTAGAAAGCTTACAGTATGGGTCACTACCTATCAAGAAAGTAAAATGAAGGATGTTTATGTTCTCATGCTTCCCCTGCAGAATGAACCCCAAGAGGGTACGGCATCTCTTTCTTCTACCCGCAGTCTGGAAATCTGTTTGGACATTCACACGATTTAGAGCACGTGAGTAAAAATCTGTTTCACATTATTTCAGGACTTAGTGCCTCTCCCAAGCGGCATTATGGTGGGTGGGAATGATACAGTACAGAACCATCAAGGCATGGAACTTCAGTTCCCTGTGGCTGACGTGTGGGAGCTTCACTTCCAAGCTTCGGGCGGCACCCTTTGGCTTTTGTTCCTGTGCATCCAGGAGAAAGTTGTGATCAGAGATATTAGAACAGTTTGTGTGTATAGTATGAGCACTTACAGCCACAGAACCTATCACAGATATACATATCCCTTGGATCTTTGGTTTTTAAAAAAGATACATGGAAAGCACGGGAGGTGGAAGCATGCATAGACTAGGAAAAAAGCAAATAAAGGACACCAAAGCTACTATGTAAAAATCAGACAAAGAGTGCAAAATGGGGTCTCTCTGCATATGACACTTGATCATTTTGAATAGTGCATGTGGTCAGATATCAAGATGTATATCATCGACAAATAACGATATGTTGCCATAAGCAACAGAACAAAGGAAAGTAGCAGCTGTCTATACAGGCTTGCTAGGATTAATATCACCATCATCTAGGTCACTCTCTGGTTCTGTTAATTAGAGGTAACTTTGCCATGTGTGGCTCTATCATTAGCTGTCTCTGTTTTTCCCTAAAATTACACAAAGTTAAACAAAGGTTCAGAATGCAAGGGTACCTTGTTCTGGAATCAGACTGGTGCGTGCGCATGCCATGATCAATATAGCATGATTTCTTTTTCTATAACACGCTTCTGTTTCAGGCTCACCACTCTGCCAATTACAGCCATTCAGATCCAAAACAGTGCTGAAAATGGAACTGACTAGGACATAGCAAATTATACTAATGCTAATACTAATTTTAATACTAATACCCTGTTTCCCCCGAAAATAAGACAGGGTCTTATATTAATTTTTGCTCCAAAAATGCATTAGGGCTTATTTTCAGGGGATGTCTTATTTTTTTCATGTACAGCAATCTACATTTATTCAATTACGGCCATGTCATCTTCTTCTGGTTGCTGCACAATAGTGGAGGGTGGGGTTTCACTTCACTGGGGCTTATTTTTGGGGTAGGGCTTATATTACGAGCATCCTGAAAAATCATACTAGGGCTTATTTTCAGGTTAGGTCTTATTTTTGGGGAAACAGGGTACTAATAATATGAATTTGACCAAACTCCAGGAGGCCGTGGAAGACAGGAGGGCCTGGCGTGCTCTGGTCCATGGGGTCACAAAGAGTCAGACACGACTTAACGACTAAACAACAACAACAAATAATATGCTGTCAAGTCAATGCAGACTTCCAGTGATCCTTGCCATGGTTTTCTAGGGGTAATAAGTGGTTTGCCATCTTCTTGGGGTACTCTGGGATTGTGCAACTAACGCAAGGCCACACAGGCTGTCTCTTCTCCCAAGAGGCACAGTGGAGAATCAAATTCCTGACCCAAGGCTCTGCAGCTAAGTGCTATGACTCACTGAGCTGTTCAGCCATCTTAGGATATCCTACGCTATCTGCATTGCACAAACATCTATGTATCTATGTATACATATGTGTGTGTGTGTGTTTGTGCGTGTCATCTCTCTTTTTATCCTCTTCCTGAAAAAAACCTCTTAGTTTTAAAGGTGCTACAAGACTTTGGATATTTTATTTGCTTTTGTTACACATGCTACTACCGACACACCTGGCTATCTCTTTGAAAACTGCAACAACTGTGTGTGGTAAGTCAGAGTGAAGGAGTGTGACTGGCCCAAGTTTCCTCCATGAGCTTTATGGCAGGATCTCTTAAGTCCTGGTACGATGCTAACAGCACACTGGCTCTAAATAATGCATCTGTTGAAGGTGTGGCCCTGCAATTTCTCAGTGTTCTGGAGAATGAGTGAACATGCATGTAAACCTAAACTGAATGATTCCTTGATGGGGTGAGTGAGTTGAAACTAAGGGATAGATTGCCCAAGACTCCTCAGTGAGGTTGTAGTTAAACTTTGATGAGGGATTTGTAGATGACCAGAGTTTGCCAGATATGCACAGCTGTTTGGATTAGGTTCACCATACATGCAGGACATAATAACTATTCAGCCAATAACTTCAGCTATCTGAGATCAATCTTAGTTGGGCAGTCTGCCATCACCCATCATCCCCTTTTACATTCTTCCATATTTTTAAATACTATCTTGATCCATACAGTCATGAGACAAATCCAGAAAGACATGGGGGAACAACTTATGCCAGCATTTTTTTAATGTGCATGATGTCTTATTCTCAGGCTGCAAAAACCCTGTGGCATACTCAGTACAGTTCAATATGAAAGGGATTACAAGGCAGCTGAACACCAACCTGGAAAAGGGTAAATCAGAGGCACAGTCATAGAAGAATAAGTCAAAGCCACTCTACCAGCCAGTAAGTCGATAAAGAGGCAGTTTCACAGCCAGGATCAGAACAGTCCAGAGACAATCAGGCAGTAGATCAGAATGGCAAGGAGACTCCTGCAGCAATATCAATAAACAGTCCAAGGTCATACACGACAGAGCAGCTGTACCAAGAATGGAAGAGCTGGCAGCTACAACAAATGCAGTCATGCTTAACCATCAACTTACTTGAACCATTTCTGAACTTTTGTCACTAGGTTTCCTGAGCCACATCCAGATTTTAAGTGCAACTACTTCTGCACTGGGTCTCCTTGTGAGGAGGGCCTTGTATTTGATGAGGACTTTTCCTTCTTAGGAGACTCCTACTCCTAAAGAGATTTCCTTTGGAGCCTAGAACGCCTCCTGCTGGCTTCCTGCTGAGCCTGTACCTTCATTCAGCATCACTTACGTGGACTACAAGAGGCCCTTGACTGTCCTGCCTCCAACCAGATGTGCAGCATCCTGTATCCCTAAGGGTCTCAGAACTACCGGAGCAACCAGCTCTTTCTCATCCTCAGGCTTGGTGGGCTCCCATGCCTTCTCACATTCCTTCACATAGCAAGTGAGACTTCCATGATAGCACGGACAATAGTGAATAGACTGTTGTACAGGAAAGGGCTCCACAAGAACAGGCCTAATACAAATACATATAGACCACCATGTAAATGCCCATTATGCAGTGAGGGCTGTAGTATGGTTATTATTGGTTTAGTTTCCTTTCCCCTTCGGTCAAATCAGGCGGGCTCTTACATGATGGAATATGGATGTAGCCTCTCAAAACAGGAGGCATGGAACAGGAGAAGAGGTGAAGTGGGTGATGCTGTCTTGTTTTATACAACTGCAAGAGGCTAAGTCCAGGAACCACATTTCCAGCACTCCTACAGAGAGAGATGCCATCCTTTGGAATTTGTTGCTGATCTCTTGCCAAGCGGTATACTCTGACTGTTCCAAATAGGTAAAGAAAAACACCATGAACTGACATATTTGGAGTGGGAAGTGCTTCCCAAGCACTGCATCTCCTAGTGCTGCTAAAATCTTGTGCCTCCATGTTACTACAGGGGAGGAATGGTGGACTAGTTTTGTTCTGTTTGCCCCATACAGAACTAGTTTGGAGAGCAAATGGAGACTTGATACTGCAACAGTCATGGGTGTCATGAGAAAAAGGGGACTTGTTCTCATGGAATCCTAAATCTAGTTAAGATTTTAATATGATAGACACGGACACGTGTTGCAGTGGCATGAGCTATGTGCACAAATTATGCTAATAAATTGCTGTGTAGCTTTCCCATCCACCCCAAAAAGCCTGCAGATGCCTTGGCAGCAATAACATTGAGAAACAGGCATCAAGCAGCCAGTATTTAGAAATTTGGTATGGAGATATCCGAGGATCCAAAATTATGGGATCATAACTTGTGACACTCAAGTTATGTACAACAGTGACACTCATACTTATTACTTCACTGTATGAAATATCTGGAAGTCTTGAATGTTTTTCTTTATTACCCATTTCCTTAAAGGAAGTACTCAAAGCAGCACCCAAAAATAAACATATCAGTTAAATACCACTTAAAGTAATTTAATTAGTCATAAAAGCTAAAGTCTAGAATGAAATCACAGCAATACACAAGAGAAATACTAAAAATAATTGCATGGGGAAGAGGTAATTAATAAAGGAAAACTTTTTTCCAAGCATAGGCTGAGGACCAGGTGACCTTCTCCAGATATTGGCGGGCTGCACTTATATCTGTTTTAAGCAGCATAGCCAAGGATGAGGGTTAATGGAATCTGTGGTCAAATAACTTTTGGAAGCCCACATAATCCCCATTCGTGGTCAAGTGGGTTGTTGCCAAGAGCTTGTCCTGTGGCACAGGCGTAGACAACAGTGGCCCTTCAGAGGTTTTGGGCCTCCAGTTCCAATCAGCCTAGCTGATACAGTCATTAGTGATGGATTAGGGGAACCCCAGGACAAAAGCACTGCCCACTTCATCACAGGGTATCACAACATGGAAGGTTCTGCTCCTGCCTTATCCAAACAGCCTCGGGACTGCACAGGACACACATGATTGCATGATTCCCAAACCCTGAGTTTAAACACATGCCTATCATGGAGCATCAGTGCATATTCAGAGCATTGCAGAATGCAAACCTTCTGTTACTTCGCTGGATGGAGAAATAAACTTGGAAAAAGAATTACTGTATCACACATAAAAGAGCCTATCTGTTTGGTTCCCTAGGGTAACGTTCCAATGAACACCAGGCAGCTGTAATAAATCTTAGCTAATTACATTTCTTACCAAAAGGGAATCTTGTTTCTGGAAATTCTGGAACAAGAAAACAGATGAAAATAGGATTTATGCTCCCATTCTTTCAAACTGCAGCTCATCTTTGACTTTAGATAGCAGAGGAAAGAAATTAACTAAAGAACATAAATGTTAGGAGAATACTGATTCTTGCTGGGTTTAGCTAAATGTCTTCCAATGCCTTAACATACTTCTCAAAGTCTTAAATCTTCTCAAGTTTACTGCCATTTGAAAGGCAAATGAAGGGCTGGTACATTTGTTCTTAAATTTGTATTTCCACGAACAATCAGTCTTGCAATCCTTGTGTACATTCTGTCATGATCCTGAAGCAGCACTTTAATATAATGCCGATCCCAGTCAAAAGCAATAAACAAAGTCTTGTACTTTTTTGCTTTCAGATATATGGATGACACCAGTGGTCAGGAGTGCTAAGCCAGTACCAATTTTTAACCAATCCTATTTGCTAAGAGCATTCCTTCCAGGAGAAATCACATATGGGCATAATAAATTGGCCACATATGGCCACTGAACCTCATGGCACAATGGTTAAACTGCAGTACTGCAGTCAAGATTCTGCTCACGACCTGAGTTCAATCCCAATGGACTTAGGTAGCTGGCTCAACGTTGATTCAGTTTTCTGTCCTTCTAAGGTTGGTAAATGAAGTATCAGCTCCCTGCGGGATAATGTGTAGCCTACATAATTAAATTGTAAACTGCCCAGAGAGTGTTTAAAGTGCTGTGGGGCAGTATATAAGCAGCACACTCTGCTTTGATTTAATTTAATTTTAGTAAACCTCAATGAACTGTCCCTTGAAGAGAGTCTACAAAATACAATCAGCACAGAATGCCGTTGCTAAACTTTTACTAAGAGCTATTAGGACAAAGACTACTACACCAGTTCTGTTTTAGCTTTGTTGGCTTCCAATTAAGACTGTTTCTATGCTTAATTGGAAGCGCTAGCTTCGGCCTTTAGAGCTGTCGGTGGCCTGGAAAGGATCTCTCGGGATCAGATCACAGGTTACGAATAATGTGTATTTCTTCCTCTTACAAAGTTATCGCTCTGGACATTTTGCAGAACTACTTGCCTAAGAAATCAGACATGCAAACAAAGCTCGCATATCTCCTGATGACCCATTATGAAACAAAAACAGGGAACTGTATGAAAGCAGACCGAGACAAGTTCAGGTTAGAATAAACAATCTTCCCTTCTTCAAGAAGCTTTCCCCTTTATGTTGTGTTAATTGCATCATCTAGCTCAGCCCTCAGAATTAGAAACCATATTTTCCCATTTTAATCTGTTTGGAAACTTTTCTCAGCTTCCAGAACCCTTCATGTCATGCCTCTGCTGACAGAAGCTTGGCTGCTGAAAACAAGATAATGGGTTTAATTTTGTTTAATTACTTTGGCCACCCAGATTATGAAACAATCTCCACAAAGATATGTATCTGGGCTTCTACTTGTTGGAATTTCAAGTTACCATTGAAGACATTATTCTTGTAGAGATAATTTCTTGAGTTAGGGTCTTTGAATGACCCTCCCTTTTTTTACTGCTTCTGTTGTTTTTGTGTTGTTCTAAACAGTCTGATTTGATTTTAAATTGTTAATGTATTATTGTTTTTTATTTTCAAAGAGTTGTAAGCTGCTTTCAGTCAGGTTTTTCTTGGAATGATGGCACTGAAAAAAACAAATAAGTAAAATTTGCATTGTTTGTATTCACCAGAAACAACTAAGGTGAATTCTCTTGGCTTTCCATTTTGAACATATCTATCTATTTAATCTTCAAGAATGCAGATATCTTTAAATAAACAATACCTATAAATGTCCTTGGGGCGTCTAATGCCCACAGTCAGTATTATGTTAAAATAATTGAAAGTCAAAGTACCAATGCATATGACAAATAATTGAATCTGCAGGGGGCTTAGACATTTTGCCTCTTGCAGGTATGGGGACGTGAATCACTGGACTCGTTGTCAAGTCGGACGGTGACTCAACTCAGACTCAACTCAGTTTTTTTTTTTAATGACTTGGACTCAATGTGGCTCAGAACCCACCCACCCCTCTCTTTTTTCTGGGGAAAAATTGTTTTTAATAGGACTTGGACTTGGGGCTTCAGTTTTGGGACTTGGTACCAAAGTGACAGATTTTACTTTCTTGGCCTCCATGATCACTGCAGATGGTGACAGCAGCCACGAAATTAAAAGACTCCTGCTTCTTGGGAGGAAAGCGATGACAAACCTAGACAGCATCTTAAAAAGCAGAGACATCACCTTGCCGACAAAGGTCCGCATAGTCAAAGCTATGGTTTTTCCAGTAGCGATGTATGGAAGTGAGAGCTGGACCATAAAGAAGGCTGACCGCCAAAGAATTGATGCTTTTGAATTGTGGTGCTGGAGGAGACTCTTGAGAGTCCCCTGGACTGCAAGGAGATAAAACCTATCCATTTTGAAGGAAATCAACCCTGAGTGCTCACTGGAAGGACAGATCCTGAAGCTGAGGCTCCAATACTTTGGCCATCTCATGAGAAGAGAAGACTCCCTGGAAAAGACCCTGATGTGGGGAAAGTGTGAAGGCAAGAGGAGAAGGGGACGACAGAGGACGAGATGGATGGACAGTGTCACTGAAGCTACCAACATGAATTTGACCAAACTCCGGGAGGCAGTGGAAGACAGGAGGGCCTGGCGTGCTCTGGTCCATGGGGTCACGAAGAGTCGGACACGACTTAACGACTAAACAACAACAATAAAACCAAATATTCAGACTCAGACTTGGGACTTGGACCCAAAGATTTGCCAACATCCCTGCTTTTTTGTCTTTTCTGAGTAACTACTTGCTGAGGTGCAAATTGTTTCCTTAAGGATTTACTTCCATCTTCTGTATAGTCTTCGTATTGAGCTCCTTGTAAGAGTGGCAGCATGTGGGGTAGGAGTTAGGAGCTTCTGTGACCAAGTTTTAAAGTTTTTTTTTCTCACCTCCACTGTCCTTCAGTGGATTTTCCAAAGTTGTAATTTTGCTATTTTATTCAATTATGATTTTCTAGAATAGCTGTTTATTTAATAGCTATAAGCTCTGCACTAACCTGATGTGCTGTGTGAGTATAAATACCATTTTAAAAAAAATCATGTTCTTGCTTATACAGTAGTAAATGAACAGGCATGTGACTCTCCTTCTGTAACAATACAGCAAATTGCAGTTCACAAATTACCATCATTTTCATTACCAATGTAAGTGATAGGACCTGGTGTGGAACAGTCATCAAAAGGAATGGTGTTGATTAAAAATACTTGAAAATTAAAAATATATATCTCATTATTTGCACTTTTAAAATATAATCTGGGTAGTTTGAGTGCAAGGTTTATTGTGTTTTGTTGAACAAGATCCATGATGAGGTATTGGCAGCAATTCAGTGTACATGAAGCATGCTTAAGTTCCTCTGAAATGAAAGAGGCACAATGGGAGTTGTGCTTAACTGCACACTGGATTGCAGCCATTTCTTGTTTTCTAGGCCAAGTGAGTTTTGGTTTTGTGGTTCTTGAGTGCAGAAATGATAAGCAAAATTGACCTGGAATTTTTGTTTGCAAAATGGTTTTGATTACATAGATGTTTGAAAGACATTTTTTTTTACAAAGAAGCTTTGAAGTAGCTTCCGCTTAGTTGGAATGACAAGCGAAAGTGGTTTAGATTACTTTGGCAGCAGGAAAACCAAATCTGAGATTGCTACAAACAAAAGGTTGTTTAACAACCATCGTAATTTCCTCTGGCAAGGGGATCTCAGCTCTCATTTCTTTCACCGCTTGCTCCAAGGATACACTAAGCTGCATTAGTTCCACTGATAAAATCCCTATTCGGTCCCTAGTCCCGACGTTTTTAAGAATCTCTTTTGCTTCTAGAGCAGGATTGGTGAATCTTTCTCACACTGGTGTTTTTCTGTTTGTTTTTCTGCTACAAATCCCAGAATCCACAGCTTGTATTGCCAATGATAACAGACTGTGGGAATTGTACAGTAGTCCAAAACATCTGGAGTGCCAAAGGCTCTCCAGATGTTTTGGACCACGTCCAGCAAGAGGTTAATTTTTTCTTCTCCTCCCAGCAGTTCCTCCAATAGTCAAATGTATGCAGGCTTCCTGCTTTGGTCCTCTGCTCCGTCCCGGTACATGGCAAAGATGTTGCTTTTCTGTGGCTGTCTTCTCCCAGAATGAGAGGAATCAGAGGGAGTGGTGGTCAAAATTTGTTTGGGTCGGAAAGAACCACCAAGCATGTCTGTCCAGCATTGAATTGGCACCTATAAACTATTACCAGAGAATGTTATGAAACTGATTTATATTGTTATTGTTATTACTATTACTACAAATACTACTACTAGAAATAGAAAGTATTATATGGAAAAATTAAGCACTGGAAAAATTTTCATCCCATGCCACTAGTCTTCCTTCTGCTATATCTGTAATAAGCCACCCAGCCAGTTGCTCCCTTTATTCCTGCTGGCTACTTGCTTATCCTGTTGGCCACTTGATCTCACCTCCCACTACAGCTAGGAAGAAGAAAGGGGTATTGCACATGAACAACTCTCAACAAACCTCTCCCACAGTAATCCTATGTCTCTTTGTTTTTTCATGTCAACATTAGATAAAAAATACTAGAAATGACAGCACCATGCTATTTTGGAACTTTTTGTAATGCTACTTTTAATCCATCTCAATCTTCCATTGTAGAGCCAGAAGCCTAACCCTGATTTTTCCTTGTGGAAGGCTTGATAGCAAATTGCTACTCAATTCCGAAGGTGCTGGTTGCTCTCAGGAATGTAACCAGCGCCTCATTAATGAATGGTAGCTTGCCACCACAATTTCCATGACACAAACAAAGATCTTGAATATAAGTGCCTTGTCCCCATCCTCGGGCTGTACTAGCTGAAATTGTTCCAGTTTAACTGACTAGACATCTCAATTAGATCTACTGGTATCAACAAGGAGTTAACATTTCAACCTCGATTTTTGGCAGAACATCTCTCCCCCAAAATAGCTACCCATCCCACATTCTCCTCGCAGTCGTTAATGTTAAGAATTGTAATACCTAAGGAGGTCAAAAACCAAAAATACAAACAACAACAACAACAATCTCAACTTGAGGAACTAAGCTTTCTTGGTTGTAGCCCCTTCCCTCTGGAATAAGCTTCCTACAGAAGCCGGGCACCATCCCTCTTTGTTTTTAGGAAGCTAATTAAGGACAAATTATACAAAGCTTTCTTCTACTAATGTAAATTTGTCCTGAGATATTCACATGGGTTTTAATTGGTGTATTTTTATTTAAAATTAGTTTCAGCTAGGGACAGAGTGTAACTGCTTTTTATTATATTTTTGTAACTATTATCTAGTGTTATATTTTATTGAGTAGCACTCACACAGCTGCAGGTTTCTTTGGAGCTACCCTTGCAGCTACTAATGTTCATGTGGAGGCAAGGCACATTTCAGACAGGAAAAGTGGCTTTCCTTTACAACAGTGCAAATAGCTGCAGCAGATCTCCCAAAGTACTTCTGCACGAACCTTTAGATCCTCTCCTGTACAAGCCTATATAATCTCAGAGTTTGGGCAGATAGGCAAAAGTTATGCAGGAAATGAGGATGCTTGCTCATGGTCCATCCCAAAGGAGGCTAGAGTTTACTAGTATGCATATCTGCACTGCACTGCAAAAGTCACATTTTTGGAAAATTGCTTTTCCAGGCTTCCTATGAAAGACATCCTTATAAACCTCCTTCCCTCCTAAAGCTTTGCCTCTGGAGATGTTTTGTTTTTGCATATACCGTATGTGTGCCCATTTTTAAAAGATAACTTCAGAGCTAATTAAAGACTACCAACTGGAAGCCTCTGATGTGAAAATGAACTCTCCCTAGAAAGGCCTACAGCACTAAACTCTTGTTGCCCAGATCAAGTCCTGGAACAAAATAATACCATACCCCCCACGAAGACCAAAAAAGCATGTGTCAGGCTTATCAGACCGAGCCTTGCATCATCTCATTAGCAGGGGGAGGGGGGAATTAAAATTAAAACAACTGCTTTACAGCTGTCTGGAAAACCCTTGGTGTGTCTTCATCATTGTAATTGGTAATATTTAATAATATGGCATTCACATGGGTGAAGACCTGTAGGTAGAATAGTTAGCCATCAAAAATGTGCCCTTATGCTAAGAATAGAGAACGATTGGTTTGATGCATTGGACTTTTAATATTAAATGTATAGGCAGAACAATATTGTTTAAGGTACGTAGACGAAGCCTGAGTGATATTAGGCCTCTTGGCCCGCTCTCTATTTATTTGCTGGGGCTTTGCTGGGATTTTCAGATATCCACTTTGATTGTTCCCATCCTTTCCTCACATCTTTGCTGCAAAGTCCGGCCAAAGCCCATCAAAAGTATTTATTGTGTGAATTGTTGAGGGAGTGAAAACCTTGTGTAGAAATCTTCAAGCAGAAGGAATCAGATATGATGAAAGCTATATATTTTAAAAGGCAAGGACAGAGAAATGAAAATACAGGTGTGAGGCAAAAGATAATTCCTGTAGCAAAAAGATGGATGATGCAAGAAACACTCAAAATTGTTAAGGATATGTGGGAAGCAAAAGTAAAGGGTAACAGAGTTAGGGTCAGAATCATGAATGCAGCCTTTTAGTGACTATTATGTAGCGACAAAGAGAACTATTACAATAATGCAAAGAAACTGAAGAGAATAACAAAAGATGAAAAACAAGAGATCTCTTCCTGAAGATCCAAGAAATCAAAGGGAAATTTAAGCCTAGATTAGGAATGCTGAAATAGCAACGAAAAAGCACACTTTATGACCAGGATAAAATAAAGAGAAGATGGAAACAATATATTGAAGACCTATAAAAAATGATAAAAATATGACAGATTTCTATAACAGGAATCCTATAATGAAGAACTTAGAAAGTGAAATGAAAGTTGCTCTAAAAGCAATGGGAAGGAATAAATCACAAGGGGTAAATGGTATACTGATAGAACTATTACAGAGATTGCAGCTGTCAAAACCCTAACAAGAATATGTGAACAAATATGTGAAATCATGGGAAATGGGCGAGGTGCCAGAGGACTGGAGGAGGGCTAATGTTGTCCCTATCTTCAAAAAGGGCAAAAAAGAGGAACCTGGGAACTACAGGCCAGTCAGCCTGACATCAATCCCAGGCAAAATTCTGGAACAGATTGTAAAGCGGTCATTGTGCAAGCACCTAGAAAACAATGCAGTAATAACTAGAAGCCAACACGGATTTGTCAAAAACAAATCCTGCCAAACTAATTTGATCTCATTTTTTGATCGGGTAACCTCCCTGATAGACAGAGGGAATGCTGTAGATGTAGTATATCTTAACTTCAGCAAAGCTTTTGACAAAGTGCTCCATGATCTCCTGATTAGAAAGCTAACTAGGTGTGGGCTGGATAGATCAAGTGTCAGGTGGATACACAATTGGCTACAGAATCGTACTCAGAGGGTGATGATTAATGGGTCCTTCTCTAACTGGGAGGGTACCCCAAGGCTCAGTCCTGGCCCGGTGCTCTTCAATATTTTTATTCATGACTTGGATGAGGGAGTGAGGGGAATACTTGTAAAATTTGCTCATGATACAAAATTGGGTGGAATAACTAATACCCTAGAACAATGGTCCCCAACCTTTTCTGAACTGCGAACCCGGGGGGTGAGGTCCATGTGGGGGGGCACCCCCCACGCTTACGGGGAGGCAGGGTGTGCTCATGGATGGGCGGGGCATGCTCGCACGCATGCGCGGGGGGGCTGGGTGTGCTTGCAGATGGGCGAGGTGCGCTCGTGCGCATGGGCGGGGCATGCTCATGGATTGGTGGGGCACGCTTGTGGGTGGGCGGTGCACACATGCGTGTGGGTGGGCAGGCCGTGCGTGTGTGTGTGGTGCGTGAGGGAGTGGGGGGGTGGGAGAGCTGTCTCAACGGCCCGGTCCTACCATGGCCGCGGACCGGCACCAGGCTGCAGACCAGGAGTTGGGGACCCCTGCTCTAGAAGACAGAAACAAAATTAAAAATGACTTTGATAGGGTGGAGCACTAGGCCGAAAGCAACAGAATGAAATTCAACAGGGATTAGTGCATAGTACTGCACCTCGGAAAAAGAAACCAATTGCACAGTTACAAGATGGGGGATACCTGGCACAGCAAAACTATGAGCAAGAAAGATCTTGGAATTGTCGTAGATCACAAGCTAAATATGAGCCAACAGTGTGATGTGGCTACAAAAAAGGCAAATGCTATTTTAGCATTTGTTTATAGAACTATACTTAATAGAAGTATAGTTTCCAGATCCCGCAAGGTGCTAATCCCCCTCTATTCAGCACTGGTTAGTCCTCACCTTGAGTATTGTGTCCAGTTCTGGACACCACACTTCAAGAAGGATGCTAACAAATTGGAACAAATTCAGAAGAGGGCGACAAGGATAATCAAGGGGCTGGAAACCAAGCCTTATGAGGAAAGGCTGAAAGAATTGGGCATGTTTAGCCTTGAGAAAAGAAGGCTGAGGGGAAAATGTGATAGCACTTTTCAAATATTTGAAAGGCTGACATACAGAGGAGGGGCAAGATCTGTTCTCGATCATCCCAGAGTGCAGGACATGCAACAATGGGCTCAAGTTAAAGGAAGCCAGATTTCGGTTGAATATCAAGAAAAACTTCCTAACTGTTAGAGCAGTACGACAGTGGAACCAGTTACCTCGGGAGTTGGTGAGTGCTCCAACACTGGAGGCATTCAAGAAAAACTTAGATGATCACCTGGCAGATATGCTTTGATTGTATTCCTGCATTGAGCAGGGGGTTGGACTTGATGGCCTTGTAGGCCCCTTCCAACTTCACATTTCTATGATTCTATGATTCTATGAATATGGAAAATAAAATAATGGCTGACAGACAGGAAATACTCCATATGCATTCCAGTCCTTAAGAAAGGAGATACCAAGGAGTGCAGTAGTAACTATAGGACCATTGCTTTAATTTCTCATGCAAGCAGAGTGATGATCAAAGTGTTGCAAGAAAGCCTTTTACCTTATATGGAGTGAGAAATACCCAATGTTGAAGCTGGATTTAAAAAACGAAGAGGTACTTGAGACCATATTGTAAATATCCGTTGGCTACTGGAGAGCACCAAAGAATTCCAGAAGAAGATCAGTCTATGCCAGTGGTGGTGAACCTTTTTGGGCTCGCGTGCCCAAACTGGGGGAAAAAAAACCAAAACAGGGGGCGGTGTGCCGCGGCGGCGGAATCAGAAGTGGCGGCGGCAGAACCAGAAGTGGCGGTGGAAGGGGGAATCCCGGGCACGGAGGTGCCTCGAGACACCACTCTGGATCCGCCGCAAGCTCCAGCTGCTCCGGATCCTGACCCGCCACCTGTCCGGGCACCAGCACCCCGGTTGCAGCCGCCTGCTCAGGTTTGGCTGCGGGGGGGGGGGAGTAGCGATCCGGCGACTTATGGCTCGTGTGCCGGCAGAAAGGGCTCCGCGTGCCAGCTGTGGCACGCGTGCCATAGGTCCGACATCGCTGGTCTATGCTTTATAGACTGCAGCAAAGCCTTTGACTGTGTAGATCATGAGAAACCATGGGTTGTTCTGAAAGAAAGGGGTGTGCCTCAGCACTGGATCATCCTGATACGTAACTTGTATTGTGGACAAGAAGCTACTGTTAGGATAGAATATGGAGACAGAATGGTTTCCTATAGGCAAAGGTGTCAGACAGGAATGTATTTTATCCTCTTACCTATTCAATCTGTATGCAGAACATATACAGAAAACCAGACACCAAATTACTGGCAGAAAGCAGCAATGACTTGAAATGATTTTTGGAGAAAGTGAAAAAACAAAGTACCAAAGCAGAACTGAATATTAAGAAAGATCATGATTACAGAACTATAGAACTGTAATGCTGACAATGAAGAAATAAAAATTGTTAAAGATTTTGTATACCTTTGCTCAATCATCAATCCAAATGGAGGCTGCAGAAAAGAAATCAGAAGATTAAGACTCAGAAGGGCAGCAGTGAAGGAATTAGAAAAAAAAATCACCAAGTGTAAGGATGTGTCACCGGAGACCAAGGCCAAGATCATCCAATTATTGTGTTCCTGATCACTATGTCTGGGTGTGAAAGCAGGACAGTAATGAAAGCTGACAGGAAAAAAATTGATTCATTTGAAATATGTTGCTGGAGAAGATACCCTAGACTGCCAGAAAGACAAACAAGTGGATCCTTGATCAAATCAAGCCCGGACTGTCTCTGGAGGCCAAAATGTTGAAACTGAGGATGTTTACTTTGGGCACATCACGAGAAGGCACGATTTGCTGGAAAAGACAATAATGCTGGGAAAGGGAATGAGGAAAAGTGGAAGGCCAAATGTGAGATGGATTGACTCCATAAGTGAACCCACAGCCTTCAGTTTATGAGAGCTGAACAGGGCTGTTGAAGACAGAACATTTTGGAGATCTCTTAATTCATCGGGTCATCAAAAGTTGGAGGCAACTTGATGGCACATGAAAACAACAGGTGTGAGGAAGAGGAACAAAGATGCCATAGACATGAAGATAATGAGAGATCTGAATAACAGAGAAAGAGGAATATCTGGGAAACAGGGTTGCAGAAATATTTGGTTTGTGTAAAAAAAGAAAGAAAGGGAGGAACAGAAAAGGGATGTAGGGAAAGAAGAGTGCAGTAGTATGCAAAGAAAAAGAGCCAGACTAAAGTCTTGTTACTTAGCATTGTAAGTCCCAATTAGAGTTGGGTCCATTGAATCAGTGGAACTTATGGAGGAGCTGACATGCTAAATCCTCACTGAGAGATGCAGTTGAAGAGAAATGTAGTATGAAGACTGTGAGATGCAACAAAAGATGAGAAAAACTATTCTGTGTGTTTGGGGTGGGGGTGGAGAACACCCGGGGTTATCAGCAAAAGGGTCCCAGACAGTCATGCAGTACTGCAGAGTGAGAATATAAACTTGCAGGTTTAGAGAGAAAAATGAAGATTTGGAGAAGAGTTTCAAAAACCACAAAAAGTTAAAAGATAAATAAGTTGTTGTAAGCAACGAATATGATGCCCTATGCTACAACGGAAAATAACTGTGGTCTCTTGTAGAGATGGGCACAAACTGCTGGTTTGGTGGTTCGTGCCAGTTTATCAGCCGAACAGGTGCTTGGCGCTTCAAAGCTCCGCCCCCTCCAGCAGGTGCCCACTGGGAGGTATTGGCCTGGCTTCCCTGCCTCACCTCCTCGGGTCACTGCCTCTGAGTGGGAACCTGCCAGAGGAAGCGGGGCTTTGAAGCACCAAACACCTGTTCAGCCAACAAACCGGCATGAACCACTGAACTGGTGGTTTCTGCCTATCTCAGTTTCAGTATCTTGGGTTGTTCATCTCCAAGTCACACCATGCCACTACTCACTTTTTCCCTGCATTTGATAACACTGCAAACCCAAGATGTGGTGAGTAAGCAGAAGCAGGAAAGAGCAAAACTGCATGTTGAACATTGACTCTTATGAAGACAAATAGTTGAGTAGCCTGAAATATATTCAAGGCTTATGAGTGATGTATTTATAAGTCATATATGTATAGAGAGTGCATAAAGCGGACAGGTTACCAGGAGAGAATTGATTGAAGCAAAACCCTGCTGCATTATAGAACCATACCTGCTCAGAAAAATTTAACTGTTTTTTTTTGGTTCAAAATGCTCAATAGGCAGCTGATATTGTCAAAATACTATGTCACAAACAGCAGGCCTACTAAAGGAATATATGGGTTACTGCTATTTTTATTCCCGAGATCCTATTACTTTTGTATTAACGCTATCTTTATTGGCTGCCCTGGGATTGAAATAAACAAAAGCTGCTTGTTATAGAGTCAAAGAACAGAAAATGTTCAACTGTTTTAAAAGATGAAGATGTATTTTAGATCTGAAAATATGACTTTTCAAATTAAACCCTTTGTTTCCACCCAGAAAGAAATCTCTTATCCAATTTTTCATCCATCCATCTTTGAATCACTTACAGGCCTATCCTATTGTCCTTTTACCAGAACTTGGAAAAGTTTTTGGCTTTTTTAAAACTATAATTCCTGAATGTGCTTGTGACCTCCTCTAACCCCCGGAGGGTAAGCTGGGATCCTCTCATCCAACATTTACTCCATAAATGATGTTGACATGTTATTTAACAATACAGGATTTATTATATTCACAGAATTTCCAACACTTTCAACTTCAACAGAATTTATAACTCTTCTTTTTACTTCCTCTCACCCCGTCCAACGCCCATAACTGATGAACTTCAAACGAGTGTTGCAGCAGGGATGGGTTATGTCTCCTTCTCAGTGCTGGAGTTATCAGTTCTCCACCTTCACCTTTCCTGAAACAACTTGAGGTTGGGTTCCCTCCACTTGTCTCCTGTCTTGTCACCAGGATCTTTCCTCGGCCTCAGGCTGGGTCTGGGTTTGGACCAGATGGCACCGGTCCTCTTTCTCTTAATAAGGTTTACGAGGAGTTTGAGGGTGGAGATGCTTCTCTGTATCCACTTTGGGGACCAGGAGTTGTACTAACACCCTCATCTAGGGATATACCTTAAAGATGTATCCCTCTCCCCTGTTTTATTGGTCTTTGATCGCAATAAACTTTTTACTTACTTACTTACCTCTCTCCCATTCTTCTGAGCACAGGGAATCCTCAAGGGGTTCAAAATGTATTTGGTAAACTTCCTCTCTCATCTTCTATGGCATCCTCCCATGCTTCCCTTTCCTCCTCCCCTTGTTTTCTCTCCCAATTCCCTCTTCACCTCATTTAACTCACTTTTTATATCTTCCATCCCCCATGAGTCTTTTTCCTAGTTTTCTTCCTTTTTTCGTTTCTTCCTTGGCCCGCCTCTGTCAAAGTCGTTTCCAGGGTCCTCTCTGGTTTGTCTTCATCTTCTCCCAGATCCTCTGACTCCTCAGGATAATTCTCGTCCACTAAAGTCTTACCCAGATCTATGGGGGAATTGCTGGGGTGGAATTTTACTGTCCCTGGAGAGGGAAGAGATGGCCTGCTGGCAGAGGCCTCCATACCTTTGTCTCCTTCCTCATAGTGTTCGAAAACATGGCTAGTATTCTGGGAGTTACAGTCCCCAAAAATTAACTTCCATGTTCTGTATGTTACATGGGTGACTGCAATTCCAGAATAATGTCAGTGTTATAATACTAGTCCTATGCTTTCACAGTTCCAATATAAAAAGCTAATGCTGCTTTGGAAACAAGAGATAACACACCAACCATGACAAGTCGTTCCATGCAGTATTACCGCAGCACAAGAGTGCAGTGATGTTATAGTGCAATGGAGAAAATCGACATTCTACATGACAATTCTAAAACTGGGGGCAGCCCAAACTAACATTTGTAACTTTGAAACTGGACTCCAAATGAGCACCAAATTTGGCATAGATGTAGCAGATAGTTGGCTCGTGCTCTGTGCCAAATTTGGAGAAATATGGACAAGATTCTGAGTTAGGATTTTTTAAAAATAAAATTGTTTTACCCTCCCCCATGCAGAGACAAGCAGTCTTCAATGTCCCTCAATTTAAAACAGATCAAATAAACTGAAAAGACGTCTTGCTTAACTTGAATGGAGCAACCATACCCACACCTGAAAAAGAGTAACTTCTTATAGGGAGCTTGAAAAGTGTGGGTAGGAATACTCTGGGGATGGCCTGGTTCATGTTGGTACTTACGTTGTCAGGTCACTAGTAAAAGGAGCAAACCAACCCACCCCCAGGCAGACCAGTGCAACAAATGCCTGTGTAGTGAGGCACACAGTTAGAAAGCAGATTCACTGGGAGGCCTTATAGTCTCCCAAGGACCACACACTCTGAAACCCCCTCCCTGTGCCCAGAAATGGACTGGCAGCTAGTGGAGCTCCTGGATGTATTTGAAGTGTTCATTTGATTACTTTATGCAACAAGAACACAGAACTAAAACCAAAAATTGCCTAAACACAGCACAATAAATATATATCAACCACACCAAAGCCCATAATTATTGAAATAGTTGCAGCTTTTATTGAAAAAGCCTTTCAGTACAGAAGTAATAGAAACTACATTTGGGCAGTTTTGAATCCATTCTGGATAACAGTAACAAAAACATTAATGCGTTCAAACTGGATGTAATCATCAATGGTTCTATTCTGAGGCTGTTTGGGGTTTATCCACTCCATGGCATCAATTTCCTGAATGAAGTTTCTCTCTTGAAGGGCCAGGACTCCACCAAGAAAGAATGTTACACTGCCGAGTACATGTACAACGCTCTCATTACTGGCTGGACTGGTATCTAAGCAAGTACCGGATTCGGTCTACAGTTTGATCTTCCCTGCTATAGACACAGCTCCATCTATTTTTGCATCTTGTACTATTGAGATCCAACTAGTATAATAAGTATGCCACTATAATTATGTGTTCTGTCAACATTACACAACCAACACGTGTAAATCAGGCATATTAAAAGAAAATATTCTAATTCTGATATCTGGAGAACTTAGAATCAAGTTTAATTCAGAAGCTGTGTGTGTATGTTTAATTAATAATTTAATAAATCAATCAAAGGCCAATCCATTGATTTGAACAGAAGTCAAGTATAAAAAATTAATAAGCAGATGTGAGCAAGGGGGCGAGAGGAGACTACCTCCTGCCTGTGTGCCATCCCCTCTACCCTGGAAGGTGTGGGGGTGTCCTCGGGATCAGGCCTGAAGTCGAGGGAGGAAAGAGACTGGGGACAGTCATTCACATTCCTCATCAATTAGCTCTCGATACAGAGCAGATGGTCTTTACGCTTGGTGTTGTTTACCAGTATATCTTTATGATGAGTATGAACGGCAGTCCTCACGATTTTGAGGGCTTCATAGATATCGTTCTATGTTTGTCTCCTCAACATCGCTATTGTGGGGATGAATATGATAGATATAAATCACATTTAGATGGAAATCACCCTTGGGAAGGGTTGAGAGACAATGCTCTCAATCGCCAACATCCAATGTGGACTGCTTTAAAATCTCAAATAAAGAAATGCCTGATAATATTCCAAATAGGCATACATCTCAATTAATTCAGTCAGTGCCCCCAGTGGTAATTTCAACTACAAATAACATCAACCCACAAATTACACAACAACCAAGTAATATAACTGGTTGTTGGGAGACACACAGATAATGAATGTACTGGTTCTGATGAAGAAGAGGTTGCTTTAATATCTTCTCCAGATTTGGAGGTACACGATATTACTCCACTATCTCCTTCAGAAGATGTTTCCTCATATCATTTAAGTGAAAGAATGGCTAAACCTCTGCAGTTACAAGTTATAAAGACCGTTTTTCAAGAGTGCATCATCATCATCATCACGTACCAATTTTGGAAACTTTAACAGATTTGATAACTCAGTCTTGGAAAATGGCATCTTCAATACCACCAACATCTAAACAAGTTGAATATTTTTACAGAGTTTAGGAAGAGCGTGTAAACTTGTTTAAACATTCTTTGCAAAACAGAGCTAAGGGAGTTACAAAAACTACCAATGAATAAAGAAGGAAGGAAATTAGATGCCTTAGGCAAGAAGATATATTCGACAGCTGCACTTCATATGCACATTTCTAATTATTAAGCAATGATGGGTGCATATCATCAGTTTATTTGGGAACGTTTTCAACCTATCATAGCCAGTTTACCTGAAGAAAAGCCTCGGGAAGAAGCTGAGCAGAGAGAGAGGGTCCCTCAGAAGTCCTCCTACTGGGGAGTGAGGGAGACAAAGGGGTGCAGAGGGGAACAAAAAGAAGGGGTGCTTTGAGACAAGGGAGAGACGCTCTACTGTCAGAGAACAAGTTGAGACCTGGTATGAACTCTGGGGACTGCCAGGGGATGAGGAGTGGTGGAGAAAGGAGCCACTGCCACTGTTGCCACCGCCACAGGAGTCTACACCTGGATTAAAATCCTGGACAGAGGACCCTTGGACTGTGGATGGAAGGGGGAAAAGTTAAGCTGGAACAAAGTTCTTGGAACTCTTTCCTTTTCTAGTTGGAAAGGCAAGAGGTGTTAAATATAGTTAAGTGGAAGTTGCTCCTGTTGAGCCTTCTTTAATAAATGTTGATGGTTACAAGGCAGGGAATGACTCTGGAATGGTTATCTTGAAGGGAGAACAAGGGGGGCATGAATATCCCACCTCCCAGCAGGCCAAAGCCACCAAAAATCAGGCTATTTCTTTTTCCCCCCCAATCTGTATTGGTGGTTTTTTTTCTTTTCATTTTTTCAAATAGCAAACAAACACCAGCCAGTATTCCTGTCCCAACTCTACTGTATCTCTCTGAAAGCAGCTGGAAAAAGCGTCAAGCTTTCTAGAAGAGAGCACAAACCAACTCTAAACTTGAAAGAACTGCCCTTCAGGGCTATCAGTATGCTATAGCTCAGTGGCTCAGGTATCTGTCTGTGGAGCCAGAAGTTGAGAGTTCGATTTCCCAGGGGGGTTCCTGGGAAGTAGAGCCAACCTGTGTGGCCTTGGGCAAGCTGCAGAGTCCCAAGGTGTCCCCGGAAGAAGGGGATGGTAAACCACTTCCGAGTAATTCTCTACCTGGAAAACCATGAAAATAATCACCATAACTCGGACCTGATCTGATGGCACATGATTATTTTAATCTCCACACATTCATGTGGGAAAGGAAGTGGGCCAGAGGCTGCGCTTCAATGCAGGCTCCCCTGAGAGTAAACCATATTCAACTCACTAGTTTTCCCCCCTGAGTAAAGAGAGCCAGCAATGCCTTTTAAGGCTAGAAACCAAGTCTGGACCCAACTTCGAATCAAGTTAATGATTAAGCAATCACGCCTAGGGCCGGATTACGTGGGTGCAGCAGTTTCCTCAGGGGGAAGAAACCCTACTCAATGCGCTGGAAGTTCGTTTTTTTGAATAAGGACGGTTAGGAAGCCGCTGGAACGCTATAACCGTCCCGACATTACTTCAGGCGATCTTCAAAATCAAGAAGAGGCGTAATATAGTTGAGCTGCAAAGGACAAGGGGGAGAAAGGCATGGCCCTTCCGCCCTGGAAACAAAGGTGATCGTCCGCCCGCCGCCGCACCTCTGAAAAACACCTCACAAGACAACGTTCTGCAACGTACTACTCCAGAGTTACGCTGCTGGCTCCTCCCTGCGGATTGGTCTGGACCCCTGTCCTTCAGAGCCGCGGGAGGCAGAAGCCCCACCCCCAAAACTCCACGATCCGTTCCTGCCCCTGCTTCCCGGGCCCGCCGCATTCTCTCCCAGCCCACACGAGCCGGAGGCCCCTCCCACTTCCCAGTCCTACGAAGCCCCGCCCACTTTCTCCACGAATTCTGAGGGGCTTCTTCGTCCCCCCCCCTTCTTCTTCTTCTTCTTCTTCTCATGGCCGGCTTTCTCGTGGGTGCGGCTCCGCCCTTTTCCGAGCTCGCCCCGCCCCCCTCCGTCCTAGGCCGCCGGCCGGAGTGAATAGCCAGCCCGGTCCTCGCTGCCGTTGCTGTCGTGAGGACGGGGGGGGGGGGGTGAGGGCATGAGCGAGTCCTGTGGCGCCCTGGGTCTGTGTGTCTCCTCAGAGCCGCCGCCGCCGCCGCCGGGCTGACTTCCGCCGCTGGTTCCCTTTCCCGACTCCGAACCTCCCTCAGGTTCGGCCCTGGACTTCTTTACGGAGAGGCCAGCCGCAGGAGGAGCGAGAGACACCGGGCCACTCACCGCGGTGCCTTGCCGCCGCCAGTAGTGGGGACCCCGACGGCGCCTCCTTCGCCTTGCCCTCCCTTTTCCTTTCCTGCGCCGGCCGGGAGCAGCAGCAGCAGCAGCAGCAGCGGAGGCTCCTCCTCTTCCCTCTTGCCTTTTCCCCCACCGCGGCACTCTCGGCGGCGGCGGCGGCAGCGCCACCTTCCTACCTTCCTTCTTCCCTTCCTTCCTTCCTTCTCCGGGTTCCTGGTGCTCCCTCGCCGGAGAGGCACCTGCACCCCTCCCCCGCCGCAAGCAGCGTCCGACAAGGCCGGAGTCGGCCGCCTTCGTCCCTCCAAGGTAGACCCTCTCCACAGCGCGGGGCTGCGAGGATGTGTGGGAGGCGGCGGCGGCATTGGAGTGGATTCCTGAGGAGGAGGAGGAGGAGGAAGGCTGTGGAGAGGGGAGGAAGGTCTCCTTGGATGGTGCACAATGGAGGAGGTGGCAGCCATGGCCCAAGTGGAGGTGGGGGGAGGTGGAGGATTGGGGCCCTGCCTGTTGGGTGTGAGGCGTAGCGCTTGCTTTTATGAGGGAAAAGATGACGAAGGCTCGTGCCCTGCGGGTGACTGAGATGCGTGGATACGTATCTAGCGTGTGTGGGTCTGTGTTTGTTTATTGTGTGTTTTCTCGGGGCAGGAAGCTTCCGCGGAGGGCCACATCGTGTGAACTGGAGCTCTCGGTCTGGCTTAGGGTGGGAACAAGCGCTCTGTACTTTTCAGTGCCGTGTGTTGTGCTGGTGCTCGGGCGTGCGGTGGTGTTTTCGGGTGGTTGTTGTTGTAGTAGTGTGTGTGAGTGTGGTGGAAGGAACTGTATGTGCATAATACATGAGGGTGGAAATCGCAGAAATCCGCGTGCGCATCCTGGGTGGAAGGCAGGGGTGAGGAGACAGGTTGAGATTTGGCTGCTCCTCCAAGCAGAAAGCAGAAGGGAATTAGCAGCTTAATCTCATCCCTGTGAGGGACAAGCCTCAACAGACGGGATTTGTTACCGTGATAAGGAGAATGTGTTGCTGCGTGGTTGTTAGCCCTCCCCTTTTCACTTTTCCTTCATACAAAGGTAGGATGGCAATTTTGGATGACTGATTCTTGTACTTGGAAACAGGGCCATTTCCTGTAAAGATCTATCACTGTACTTATGGCTACTAATAATTGATTGCAGCACTGCAGCCAACCTTGAATAGGTCTGTTTTTGTAGGCCTACCCTTACGTTTCTGCTTGAGAGATTGACTTATTAAATTGATGACTTGTGTAGTGCAGTGAGAGCATTTACTTGGCTTCTTTCTTAAAAGTTTGGGAAGATGTTTGCTTCAGATGCAAGATGCATTTTAGTTAATCTTGTCATCGTCCAAATTCTTACCTGCAATTTTGTTGTGTCATATCTAGATTATTTGATACACCTGAGGTTTTTAAAAAAATCTTCTTCCTTTACCTTCCAGATTGCGAGTTTGCTTTATGTGCAAGAGATGCCATGTGTGTGTGTGCACATGTCTACAAAAACTCCAGAATCATAATAAACCAAAATAACACATCTGTACCAGATAATGCAACTGCATTAAAAATATATCAGAACTGTTTATTCTTTATATGCTATATTACTAGGTTTTGTGAGTCATAGACTGGGTTATCATACTCACTATAAAATTATAATATGTAAAAGAGTTATGTCTCTTCAGGTATCAGGTGTCTTCTAGAAGTATAACTTGTGAAGTAACCCTACAAGTTACACTTAAGTGAAACTACTAAAGCAGTTCTTACATTAACATTGCTGATTTTGGATCATGAAAAATGGATGTGTATAATATTTCACTGTTTTCAGCAATAGCAAGAGCTATTGGTCATGTTGTTATTCGGATACTTTCTGAAGCTGCTTCTCACCTCTTAGTGACACGAAGTTTCAGAGGGTTTCTTACAGACTGTTATTAGATGAGACTTCATAATAAATTGTAATCATGCTTCTATATTTCAGTTGCTGCTGCATAATAATTTGCATAAAGCTTTTCATATTTCTGTTAGAGAAAATATGCAAAAACAGTGACACACTTTTACTTATGTGTAAATGAGACTGGATAGTTCAGTGAGTTATGCGGAACTAGAGGTTGGGAGCTCAGTTTCCCATTGTGCTTCCCAGAAGAGCCAGGCTGTATGGCTATGACCTTGGGTAAGCTGCAGTCCCAGGGTGTCCCCAGAAGAAGGGAATGGTAAACCAGTTCTGAGTACTCTCTACCTAGAAAACCTTGAAAAGGGTTGCCATAAGTCAGAATTGACTTGATGGCACACAATTACTATTTATGAGACGTAGAATAATTTTCCTACTGGCCATTGTTAGAGGAACTGTGCTTAACAACTTCTTTTTATATATGCATGTATTATGGCTTTACTGCTAGATTCTTCTAGGCCAGAGTTTCCCAATCTTTTATAATAGGCAAGTAATCTGCGACCACTCCAACTTTTGGATAGAAAGGCATTTTAATGGGGTAACATCATCCCTTCTCAGGAAGTAGAGGCTTCTTTATCCCCCAAAGGGCCTGCTTTTCCTGCATACATGTACACATTAACTTTAATATCCAACTGCGAAAGGTCAAGGAAGAAATTATTTAACAAGGGCTACAACACGTATAAGGTGACCTGCAACCTGCCAGAAAACATGGTGCAACCTTCTAGGGCAGCGATGGCGAACCTATGGCACGTGTGCCACAGCTGGCACACGCCTTTCTTCGGGCACACAAGCCATAAGTCGCCAGATAGCTAGTCTCCCCCCCCCCCCGCAGCCAAACCTGCAGAGGTGGCTGCTGCCGCGGTGCTGGCGCTTCGACAGGCGGCAGGCCAGGACCTGGAGCAGCTGGTGCTGGCGGCAGATCCGGAGTGGGGTCTCGAGGCACCTCCGTGCCTGGGATTCCCCCTTCCGCCACCACTTCTGGTTCCACCACTGCCATGGCCTGCTGGGTCCCCCCCCCCCCCCCCCAGTTTGGGCACTCGGGCCCAAAAAGGTTCGCCATCACTGTTCTGGGGGGTCATGACTCCCACGTTGGGAAACACTGTTCTAGGCAATGAGCATGTTTGAATGTCGTGGTAATGGTTGAGAACTTTGGTTTATCATGAAGTGCCAGTTTTCTGGTGCACCACGTCAGATTGCTTCAACTGTGAGCTTAGTGCTTTTCATAATGACCAAACCCAGCATTCTGCCATGTCTGGTTCTTGACAAGCAAGAGAAATAACCCATGGTTTGTTGTTGGTTTGTTTCTCTGGTTTGTTGGATGAAGAGGTTGGAATGCTGGGTTTAGATTACAGTACAGATTATTAATGGAACAGCCTGTAGTTTGTTGAACTATTTCTCCTCGCAGTGGGATCATTTGGGAAACACACTGATTCTAAACAATAAGGAAAGGTTTCCTTTCAACCTTGGCTTGTGGTGACATGCAAACCCAGCCAGTAACAAAGGAAGAATGGATAAAAAGTAATTGTGAAACATATATGCCAGCATGGTATGGGAACTCAGTTTATTGATACTTGATTTCCATGTGGACATACCAAGAAAGACCTCTACAGGTCTCAAAAATGTGTATCTCAATCTAGTAATGCCAATTCATATGTTTCAATTGTGTGTGCATGCTTCTTCTGGTAGTAGTTGTGTTTAACACACAAAAAAAATTTCAACTGTTCTTTAAGGTGATGTGACACAGCATCGTATTTCATTGATTGGCCAGTTAGAATGCATATGAGGCCCGTAAAACCAATATTGAAACAGTTTTCTTTTATGTTTGCTCCCCAGGATCTATGTATTTACTAACACAATATCTGATTTGTTTGTTTTGAGAATTTAGAACTTGAACCTTCCTCCAAAAATGTCAGTAGATTGCTTGTGTAAGAGGAGGTGAAGATTAATTCAGGCCCCCCTTCTCTAGTACATGAATAATATTATCAAAGATTTCCATACTGATCATCTAGTTGTTGGACATGTATGCCAATTTGAATTAATTGATACTAATAAGACAACTTTCTAGAGACTTGAAAGCTCCATAAATCAAAGTTATGCACAACAAGCCTTCCACGCTAGAGAGTAGAAATATACAATATGTTCCATTGCTTCAAGTCAAGGCTGTGGCTGCAGTGAGGATCTCCTTATTATGGAGATCTACATATTATGGCTCTATAATCCCTCCATGATGTAGTAGTGATACAGATATATCCTGGCTGTGACATAAACATCGGTGCATAATGAAGCCATCTTTAATATGATACAGTTTGATACAGAAAAGTTTGTATCTTGTTTTGCGTGTGATAAAATCATGGTTGCTTTTAGTCAGTAATAGTAACATCCTATTATATTAGGAAGTAAGGAAAACTACCTTGTAGAAATTGAAATTCATTTTTAAAGTTTAGTGATTTACATATATTCATTGCAAGAAGAATATTAATTGTTTGGCATACCTTTAAGAAAAAAAGGCTAAATAGTTTTCTGATACTTGTTTTAAACATTAGTACAACTGCTTCTTTAAGTTGTCACTTGTGATTCTTTTTTTAAAAAAATGAAAATATTTAAGCAAAATCTTTGTCTCAAGTATGTAGTTAGCATGTTATAGTTAATTTTTGTCTAGCTCTCAACAGCTCTTGGTAGAGCATCTTTTTTCCAAACTGATTTGATATGCAGTGCACGAAGTGTTAAGACTAGGACTCTGGAAATCTGAATCCAGATCCTCATTTGGTCTTGGAAGTGAGTTAATGGCGGATAACAACCACAATCACAAGGAGTGGTTGAGGGTAGCACTTCTATACACACTTTTCTGGTGATTTCCAAGGGGTTGTGTGAATCTGTTGCAGCAGAAGGAAAAAAGAACACTATGGCATCTTAAACAACCAAATTTGTGTGGCATGCAGTTTAAAATAATTAAATTCATGTGCAAATGTGATTGAATTCTGATGGACTTAGTTCTGATTAGACGTGCATTGAATTGTGCTGCTTACTAACTTTGCAGGATGTACTTCTGTTGGCTTTAGATAGCTACACTAATCTGATTTATATAGAGAGCACTTCATATGTGTATATGTTAATTGAGTTTACTGAATGTAAATTTTGCTCTTCTCTCATCTAGGAAGCTTGTAGGTTTGGTTTCCTGTTTAGTTCCAAAGCAGTGGTCTGTGCATGCTCACAGTTGCTTTTATTTTATTTTATTTTATTTATTTCTATGCTGCCTTTCTCTCCATAGGGAATGTGCGGTTAAATCACTGCCAAATTATGGTTATAAAGGGTTTTGAGGTATGTGGGATGTTCAAGAACTGATTTACCATTGCTGCCTCCAGATGAATTTCAGTGGCCAAGCGGATGTTTGAACCCAGCTCTCCTGAGTCTTAGTCTGACACTTTATTCACTATATAGCAATTGTTCCCAAAAATCATAATTGTACATACACAAAAAAACAGAGAGACAACATCCCAGGATGATGCTGATTAATTTTTTAAAATGCAAAATGTTTCAGCCAAATAGGTCTTTTTCATTGCAGGTAAATAACGGCATCCTGGAGCATAGTCTCACATTTTGTTCTGTACACTTCTTATGTGGGTACTACATGTAGTGATGGTTCTACAGAAAACAGTAGAGAATCAGCCTAGAGAATTATTGTTCCTCTGAATCTTAATGGATGATGCCATCTCTTTCTTTCCGAATGAGGCCTAAGTTACCATTAACCAGACATAAGGGCTTCACTAGCTGCCCACTCCAGATTTTGAGCTCAGTTAAAGCTTGGGACACAGGTGCCTAATGGAGCTCCTGTCATTTTCCAAGCTGTCCATTTATCAGTTTAATCTGCTGTGCATCAGATAACCCCTCATTTAGAAGCAGGGAGAGTAGAGAATGATGATTAGAGAGAGAGCATGTAAAACAGTAACAGCCATTCTAGTTATACTTTTGTCATTTTGGAATTTCTAGGTCAAGACTTCTGTTCAATCTGACTTTGTACGTATGTTGCTGCATATGCACATTTAATTTTATTTTGTGTTGCTTTGAGGTAATGTGAATTTCTCATTGGTATTTTTATATGATTATAATAACCCAGAAATCAAATTGTTTTTTTTTATAAGACAAGCAAACAAATACAACTGGAGATATCATATTGCGGCCTTGGCAGTTAAGTGGTTATGTTCTCTAGTTCTATATGGTTGCTGGGATGAAGGTCACCTTATACTATTTGCCTTTATGCTTTTGATATGTTTCATATTGATTCAAATAGTTTAATGTATTGCTGTAAGGTTGCCGAGGAACATGTATGTCTAATATGCTTTTAAAGAACAGAAGTACATAATGTTATTTCCCCCCAGGAGGATTATGCTCAATAAAGGTGTGGTTGAGGGATCCAAGGGCTTTATACACAGTATATATTGGGTCCTTTTGGGGAGAAAGGTGGGATAGAAATATTTTAAATAAATAAAATAAAATAATCTCTCTTAGTATAAATAACTGTACTGTCTGTGGTGAATGGAAGAATCCTTGGGAAAATGTGGGATTTACTCTCATAGTATTCATATTCACCTACGAAGAATACACTTTAAAGCTTTTTTCTGTTTCATCTTCTTAGCCCTACTGTATATGTGCAGCAAAGGATGTAAAGAGTGTTATGCAATTAACATTTTAGGAAAATAGAGAACAACTGTACCTTTTGATTGATAGGTGTCAGAACCATATGTCTGTAAGAACCAGTTTAAAAACATTCAAAAATGTAAGAAATGATAGAACACTATGCAGGTAACTCCACAATCAAATGATATACCTCCACATCAGATTTCTACTGTCCTTTTAGGGAATAAAGCTGAAATGAACAGGTATTGTGCCATTGAATACAAACATGAAATAAAAGTCTAAATCCAGTTGTTGCTCTCAACCAGAATACACCTATGAAATCAATGGGACTTGCATTAGTGTTGACTGAAGTCCCACTCATTCACTAGGTCTACTGTGTGTGTGGCTAACAGCTACATTTAGGCCATATGTTTTATTAAAACAGATTCTGTTGGCATCCAAACTTCTCAGGTTACATACAGTTTTTATTCTGAGAAAATCGAAGGATGAGTAATGATTTGCTACGCAGACATGAGAGTCGTATGATACAGTTATTACTGGAAGTCTGAGTAGACAACCGTTGAATAATAAAACTGCACTCAAAAAATAGACTGCTGTATATGCACATATTCTTCAGTTTCGAAAGTTCTAGCAGAAGTTATTGCAAGACACTTCAATGTGTGACAGATGAAGGTTTATAGTTGAATGTGTTAAATAAAAATCAAAAGTCAATTTTCTTTGTCTTTGTGTGCAATTGCCTAAATGTAATCTCTTTTAATAGTAGTTATGGTCCAGAAATATTTTTAAAACTTGAAACTTCTAAAGAGCTGTAGTGATACTGAATGCTTGTTTGGTATGGTCTGTAGATACAGTACTATGTTTTAGATAGTTTTAGTTGCAAGTGAGCATAGTCAAGTATGTGACTTGACTACCACTGGATTCCAGTGGCATTGAGACTATTTGCTTGTGATTCTAGAAACAAACACTTCAGTCCAACATGGAAGGTAAGGTCAGAGAATCCGTGTTTCCACATGTGGCTTGTGCTGGTTTAGATAAGCTTCTGCATCGACATAGCAATGCTTATCTGAATGCAGATTCCCTGTGGGTTGGCCAGTTGTTGTATATAATAATATCTGGATTAGGGTCAAAAGCAACAATCGAAAGAAAAGGTTTACTTGAAGGATATCAGTAATGGCGATATTGCATGTGGCTTATCAGTATAGAAATGAGAGGTAGACAGTTCCTAGCAATTCCTAGCATACACATATAGTAGTAAGTTCTTGTAGTGTAGATGGTGATACTGTACCAGTATTTTGATTTGAGGTTCATTTCCCACAGTGTACTAAGTGATGTCTGTGAGTGTTTCCCTCCCCCAACACTTGTTTCCTGTCTCATAACTTGTTTGGCATTCATTCAGGTGGATTGCAGAGAAATCTGTGTGAAGTAGAGGAAGGAGGATGAAATCATGAGAAGCAAGACTGATTGGATTCTGTATTGACCTGTGGCATTGTGGTCTATAATTTGGGAAATTTAAACTAATGTTTATTTCTAAAGCATAATTCAGTCTGTTCTAGTATTACACTTGACATGAATAAATATATACTTCCAGGTTCAATTTAGGAGATAAAAATCTCCTGAAATTCTGTATCCTGTTTTAAAAGAAACAACTTAATTCTTTAAAAAGCTAGAGAAAGGCTTTTTCATTTTCAATCTTTGTATTGTCTGTGAGTTAGTCACCTTACTTGATGGTATTTAATTGTTATTATGTGGGAGCCACTTGAATTCAGTGAGATATGGATAAATATGCACAGTGTATTATGACCATAATATAACAAAGACATCACACTAATGGCATAAACAGTCTCTTTTCAAAGATAGGTTTCCCTTCCTACAGCTAAAATTTTTTTCAGGCCTCTTAAAGCATCATGTAATTATAAAATATAATTTGCTCATTCTATAAATAGTTTCTGGAGTTTAACTGAACACCAGTATGTGGGATAGCATTGATGTTTTAAGTGAAAATCTTCTGGAGTACTTATACAGTATATGCTTAATGTTATAGTTATTTTGCTGATAGAAGTAATTAATTTTATAATTTACCTCAAAACTTTGAATAGTAAAAAAAACCTTTAATTAGTAATTAAAAATCTCTGACCAAGGACAAAGTGTGGTAAGGAATGCCCTTTTTCTATTAACTATTGCAAGTATTATTTGGTCATTATTTTGTGAACAAATTCTAGTAGGTAAGAAAATGTTCAACAAATAGTAAGGGAAATAAAACTTCAATTTTGTATATGCTTACTGGGAAAGTGCTCAAAGGAATTCACTGGTACTTACATTTGAGCATGTAGATTTAGCAGGGTGGATAAAAATCAATGATTTTTCAAAATCAATTTGATTTAAATCACAATGTAAATAACAAAATTATTGTTTTTATTTAAATTGTGAACAAACCCATTTAAAAAAAATTAAATTGTGATGTAAGTTGTGATTTAAATAGATTTGATTTAAATCAAATCCACCCTGAGTTAGAATCACATTTGCACTTCACTATATGTGGCTAAATAAACTACAATGCGAAAAAGACACAAGCTAGCAAATGCAACCCGTTTGCTTTTCTCTTCATGCAGGTGCATAAACAAGACAGAAAGATACAAGACATTTGTATCTGACATAGCTGAGCATGTTCAAGGCAAGATTATAAGTAATCTCTAAAACAATGCTTTTTGGCTTAAAAATCCTGGTTTATTTGGATGCATTTAATTTACCCCAGTTGTGCTCATTTTGGTTATATGACCCCCATACATATCCCATTTGAATCTCAGCTAGTCAGAAATCTCTCTGTGTGCTGGTTTCTTTAAATATTCCCTATTTTAACTTCTCACACAGATAGTTTGCAACTGTACCTTCCTATTTCAGTTTTGAGAAATTTCTATCCCACTTTTCTTCTTCCAAGTTTTCTAGTGATGGGATCATGCCCAGCTTTTCAAAAAAATTGAAAAGCCTAAAGTTGAAGGCGCATGTCTGAAGAAATTGTTTTTACATCTCTTCTATCACAGTTTCCAAGAAACATGGTCATTTCTGCCAAGATTTGTGCTACTTTTCCTTCATCTACCGCTTTTTCTCTTTTGATCAGGATTACGTTCAGGATAGCGTAGCCTTTTATTCATTCTCCCATATTCTGAGAAGTGAACTTGTCAGTACAGCAAATAAAAAATTTATAAGATCTTCCATTGTTAGCAAAGAGAGAGAGAGAGTTCCAGCAGATGATAGAATAGTTGAAATCACTACAGTTTGCATCCGTGAAAGTTTTGTCATCTGTTCCAAGAAAATGTCCTGCGTAACTTCTGATGGACTGGACAGTTGAGAGTGTACTGCATACCATTTTTGTTGTTGTTGTTGTTTAGTAGTTAAGTCGTGTCCGACTCTTCGTGACCCCATGGACTAGAGGACGCCAGGCCCTCCTGTCTTCCACTGCCTCCCGGAGTTGGGTCAAATTCATGTTGGTAGCTTCGATGACACTGTCCAACCATCTCGTCCTCTGTCGTCCCCTTCTCCTCTTGCCTTCACACTTTCCCAACATCAGGGTCTTTTCCAGGGAGATTTCTCATGAGATGGCCAAAGTATTGGAGCCTCAGCTTCAGGATCTGTCCTTCCAGTGAGCACTCAGGGTTGATTTCCTTCAAAATGGATAGGTTTGTTCTCTTTGCAGTCCAGGGGACTCTCAAGAGTCTCCTCCAGCACCACAATTCAAAAGCATCAATTCTTTGGCGGTCAGCCTTCTTTATGGTCCAGCTCTCACTTCCATACAACACTACTGGAAAAACCATAGCTTTGACTATGCGAACCTTTGTCGGCAGGGTTATGTCTCTTGCTTTTTAAGATGCTGTCTAGGTTTGTCATCGCTTTCCTCCCAAGAAGTAGGTGTCTTTTAATTTCGTGGCTGCTGTCCCCATCTGCAGTGATCATAGAGCCCAAGAAAGTAAAATCTGTCACTGCCTCCATATCTTCCCCTTCTATTTGCCAGGAGGTGATGGGACCAGTGGCCATGATCTTAGTCTTTTTGATGTTGAGCATCAGACCATTTTTTGCGCTCCCCTCTTTCACCCTCATTAAGAGGTTCGTTAATTCCTCCTCACTTTCTACCATGAGAGTGGTATCATCTGCATATCTGAGGTTGTTGATATTTCTTCCGGCAATCTTAATTCTGGCTTGGGATTCATCCAGTCCAGCCTTTCTCATGATGTATTCTGCATATAAGTTAAATAAGCAGGGAGACAATATACAGCCTTGTCGTACTCCTTTCCCAATTTTGAACCAATCAGTTGTTCCACATCCAGTTCTAACTGTTGCTTCCTATCCCACATATAGATCTCTCAGGAGATAGATAAGGTGGTCAGGCACTCCCATTTCTTTAAGAACTTGCCACATACTGCTGAAGCCTACCTTGTAGGATTTTGAGCATAACCTTGCTAGCGTGTGAAATAAGTGCAATTGTACGGTAGTTGGAGCATTCTTTGGCACTGCCCTTCTTCGGGATTGGGATGTAGACTGATCTTTTCCAATCCTCTGGCCACTGCTGAGTTTTCCAAACATGCTGGCATATTGAGTGTAGCACCTTAACAGCATCATCTTTTAAGATTTTAAATAGTTCAGCATGTATGCCATCACCTCCACTGGCCTTGTTGTTAACCATGCTTTCTAAGGCCCACTTGACTTCACTCTCCAGGATGTCTGGCTCAAGGTCAGCAACCACACTATCTGGGTTGTCCGGGACATCCAGATCTTTCTGATATAATTCCTCTGTGTATTCTTGCCACCTCTTCTTGATGCCTTCTGCTTCTCTAAGGTCCCTACCATTTTTGTCCTTTATCATGTCCATCTTTGCACAAAATGTTCCTTTAATATCTCCAATTTTCTTGAACAGATCTCTGGTTTTTCCCTTTCTATTATTTTTCTCTATATCTTTGCACTGTTCATTTAAGAAGGCCCTCTTCTCTTTCCTTACTATTCTTTGGAAGTCTGCATTCAATTTTCTGTAATGTTCCCTATCTCCCTTGCATTTTGTTTCCCTTCTATTCTCTGCTGTTTGTAAGGCCTCATTGGACAGCTACTTTGCTTTCTTGCATTTCCTTTTCTTTGGGATGGTTTTTGTTGCTGCCTCCTGTACAATGTTACGAGCCTCCATCCATAGTTCTTCAGGCACTCTGTCCACCAAATCTAGTTCCTTAAATCTGTTCTTCACTTCCACTGTGTATTCATAAGGGATTTGGTTTAGATTATACCTGACTAGCCCAGTGGTTTTTCCTACTTTCTTCAGTTTAAGCTTGAGTTTTGCTATAAGAAGCTGACGATCAGAGCCACAATCAGCTCCAGGTCTTGTTTTTGCTGACTGTATAGAGCTTCTCCATCTTTGGCTGGAGAAAAGATAATCAATCTGATTTCGGTTTTGCCCATCTGGTGATGACCATGTGTAGTCGCCTCTTGTGTTGTTGGAAAAGAGTGTTTGTGATGACCAGCTTGTTCTCTTGACAAAACTCTATTAGCCTTTGCCCTGCTTCGTTTTGAACTCCAAGGCCAAACTTACCTGTTGTTCCTTTTATCTCTTGACTCCCTACTTTTGCATTCCAGTCCCCTATAATGACAAGAACATCTTTCTTTGGTGTCAGCTCTAGAAGGTGTTGTAAGTCTTCATAGAATTGGTCAATTTCAGCCTCTTCAGCATCGGTGATTGGTGCATAAACCTGGATTACTGTGATGTTGAAAGGTCTGCCTTGGATTCGTATTGAAATCATTCTATCATTTTTGAGATTGTATCCCAGTACAGCTTTTCCCACTCTTTTGTTGACTATGAGGGCTACTCCATTTCTTCTACGGGATTCTTGCCCACAGTAGTAGATATGATAATCATCTGAATTGAATTCTCCCATTCCCGTCCATTTTAGTTCACTGACACCCAGGATGTCAATGTTTATTCTTGCCATCTCCTGTTTGACCACATCCAGCTTCCCAAGGTTCATAGATCTTACATTCCAGGTTCCTACGCAGTATTTTTCTTTGCAGCATCGGACTTTCCTTTCACTTCCAGGCGCGTCCACAGCTGAGTGTCCTTTCGGCTTTGGCCCAACCACTCCATTAGCTCTGGAGCTACTTGTCCTCCGCTCTTCCTCAGTAGCATGTTGGACGCCTTCCGACTTGAGGGGCTCATCTTCCAGCATCATATCTTTTAGCCTTTTGTTTCTGTCCATGGAGTTTTCTTGGCAGGGATACTGGAGTGGCTTGCCAGTTCCTGCTCCAGGTGGATCGCGTTGGGTGAGAACTCTCCACTATGACCTGTCCGTCTTGGGTGTCCCTGCACGGCATAGCCCATAGCTTCTCTGAATTACTCAAGCCCCTTCGCCACGACAAGGCAGTGATCCATGAAGGGGCTGCATAACAATACCATTTTTATTTATCATGCCCTCTGTTTGCATAACATTACCATTCTTATTTATCATGCCCTCTGTCTTTGCCGAGAGTTTTTCAATATGGCTTGCAGTTGCAGAATTGTTTCTTTGCCTATAGCTTTAAATGTCCCTTATATATTTCCAAGCCCTTCTTTTTGGGTCTTTTTGTTTAAACAAAGTACACCATTTGATTGCTGTATTTCAGTCAAGAATGTCATCCCATCAACTCAAAATGGCTATCAGCATACTTCCTGTTTTAATCCCCCCCCTTGCCATTTCTGCTCCTGGTGAGGTCTGTAGTAGGTGTTAGCAGTGAGTATTTGGGCTCTAGGCCTACCAAAGTTGCCCTTACCTGTGTCCTTATCCTATACTAGCTATCATAAAATCAAAGTTACTTATTGCCAGTTCAGATTCCTCATGCTATATGGGGAATTAGGATGTCTTCTTCACCTGTGTACTTCAGTTTTTACTGACATTGAATCGTGTTTGACCTTTTCCCCATTCTATCAGTTCACTGAGAACCCTCATGAGCACTTCAAAGTTCATGTTGTTTTCACTACTATGAATAATGAGAATTTTGAAAAAGACTAGACCGAGTGCAAGTCTTTGTTACAACCTACTTTATACTTTCCCATTTAGATAATCATTTCTCTATACCTAAACACAGCTTCCAATTCTTCAAGCAATTACCAGACTGTAAAGAAGCCTGTTCTGTTTTGCCATAACTGGCAAGCGGGAGCCTATTGGATGTGACCAGGCATACACTGGCACCTTCTTAATTAGCTGCACTTCAGTGCTGCAACTTATGTGGTTTAATGTACTCCAAATAAACTTCCACCAGAAATTAAACAGGCCCCATCTCTACATATTTTTAAGAGATCAGTAAAAACCGAATTATTTAAGGAGGCCTTTGGCAACATCCTAGGTTAATTTTGAGACCCATATTCTACTGCAGTTATTGATCATTTTATTATATTACCGGTTTTTTTGTTATTATGTTATGGGTTATATAATTTGGTTCATCTAAGCCACCGGATGGCAATAATCAGTCACCTTCCTGTTTTTGTTGTTCTTTGTCTGTGCATTATTTTATTATTTTAGTTTGTGTTTTACTCAGTTGTGTAAACTGCCCCAAGTAGTATTTCACTAAGTCAGGCAGTATAGAAACTGAATGATAGATAGATAGATAGATAGATAGATAGATAGATAGATAGATAGATAGATAGATAGATAGATAGATAGATAGATTCTGGCCAATTTGTTGAAACATTTAAAAACGAAGATGTATAGTGCCTGTCAGATCACCTTTATTTCCTGCTTCTTGACAGTCTTGGTTATCTTTAAAAAAATTAATGAGAAAGGACTTACTTTTCCAGAAACCATCTTGATTCTTGTTCAGCGGGACTTCCATGTTATTGGAAAAAAATGTCTTCAGAAATGTTATCTGTTTGTAAGCTAAGATAAATTGGCATAACTCAGTAGACTGGAGCACATGAGGGACTAGGGATTCAAATTCCTATTGTGCCTCTTAGCAGGGGCCAGCTAAGATTACCCGGAGTATGTGTGACTAATGGGTAATGTGATCTGCCACCTGCACAGCCTTGAGCAAGGTGACAGTCCCAGACCGCCACTGGAATGAAAGATCAGTAAACCAACCCCAAGTCCTTTATTCCTAGAAATCCCTGGGAGGGACACCATGAGTTAGAATTTACTTGATATGGCACATGGTTATTATTTTTAACTAAGTAGTCTATAGTTTCTATTATCTAACCCCCACCGAGGGTCTGGAATAATAACAGTTATTAATAATAACAATAATAACAGTTCAGAATAACATTAGTTACTTTACAGTCCTCTGATTTGAAGACTGATGTTTAGCAATAAAGTCAGTGAAGCTCACCAACCAAGTGTCTACAACTAACTGATTGTAACTTGTCCATAATACATTGTTACTGTGGATTAATAGGAGAAGAGAAGTCCGCCTAGATACTGAGAATGCCTAAAATACATTGATGGTGTAATATTCCATACAACCTGTGGAACATATACTGCTGGTATACTGCTCCATATCCAATAATATATGTTTCTGGATCCATATATGGTGGATTAAATTGTTAAATTCTGAAAGAAAGATGTAAATAGTCATAGTAAAATTATCTAGTGTGTCAATTTTTTTTGCTAATTTTACATGCATTTTTATTTTCAGAACAACATCTTTATATAAAACAGTCTATGAATTGTGATGGGGACAAAAGCTATGAATACTGCAGTATTTTCTTTGGTAAGTATGATTTCTAAATTTAATTTCTTACATAAAATATGCATGGAAATATGAAAAAACCGAGTGTTTCTTAAACGTCTACAGATTCTGTAGTATGCTTGTGGAAGTCAGAAAAGGGGATTAAATTGAGCAGCTGGCAGGTTAACTAGTTTTATTATAAAGTGTGGAAATAGAAAAAGGGGTCATATTCAGCCTGGTAGTAGTACTCAATAGAGTGGTAATGGAAAAGTGAAAGCAATCACGTTTTATAGTTTTGTTTGGAGGACCTTAAAAACTGCCTGTTAGTATGTGCTGATGTGAATGGCATTTTTACTTAAGAAGTGCGAAAACATTTCATTGTGCAGTTTTGTTGATTTATATTCATGTGAACTTTGGAAATCTTTGAGCATACTTTGAATGAGAGAGTGACTTGGACAAATTATTAAAGTATTTCAGAGAGTAATTAATGGAGAGATAAATCTTGGGACCATTTTCCCTTGCGTGTGTTGTAATGCTTAGTTACAGTTGTACTATAGTTAACAATATGCAAACATCTCTGTGGTATTCTATGAATTTATTATGACATTTATAAAAAGTTAATTTAAAGATTGTTTTATGTAATATTCATGTATATTATGCGGCTGCACAGGGATGGGCAAACGGCTTTTTCAGTTTAATTTTTTTTTTAAAGTTACACCATCTTTTTGCATAACAACTCAGTTGTAACAACCTTAGAAGCAAGGTCCTTGGGCTTCTGGCAGATCTGAAAATTGGCCCTTGGCCCTGCTGATATCACTCAGGTCAACATTCCCTCTAAGGCGCGTGCATGTGCACATAGAGCTCCATTGGCGCTGCACAGTGGCAGCCAGTGTGGATGCTTTTATACTTCCTGGTTTCGTATGAAACCCCACCCTCCTGCACAGATGGATGAGGCTCCTGCACAGTGGGGATGAAAATTAGAGGGAACGTTGCTGCAGGTGGTATAAATAACTTTGCAATTTGCACATTTATTTAACAATTTATTTTTCTTGTTACAGAAGCATTTAAACTATCAGTGAATGGTGCAAATAGAAGATCTACAGAGATTATATTTGGGTCTAAAAGCTACAAAGGAAAATACTTTGCGAATGGGATGAATATGCAAGTAGTGACTGCCTGCAGCAGCTTCCTGACTTACAGTAACTAGCTGGAAAACATACCTAGTGATGTTTCAATTTCTGCTTTACCCCATTTGAGATTTGTTGTTTTTATTGGGGAAAGACGTTCAAAGTGGAGTACCATAAACTTGATATGGATAGCAAAAAAAAAGACAAGGACAAACCAGATGATAGAATGGCAAGGCCTAGTGGACGATCAAGTCATAACTCACGCGGCAGCAGCTCTTCAAACTCTGGAGTATTGATGGTTGGACCTAATTTCAGAGTTGGAAAAAAAATTGGTTGTGGCAATTTTGGAGAGCTACGATTAGGTAAGATATTCTTCACTGAAGTTTAGATGTAGATGACAGTGCCACATGCTGTATGAAAATGTGTATATTATGATGACTTGTTAATATTTTAGAGGTATTCCTGCAATGTGTCAAAACAATGAGAGGTGTTCATTCGGACAGTGATACAGAATTGGAATGCATTGTTAGGTTAAATATGTGAAAGTAACAAAGAGTCCTGTGGCACTTTTAAGGTTAGAAAGCTTATAATTTGGCATATAATTTTGTGGACTGCAATCCACTCTTGATGCATGGAGTATAGCTTCCATATATAAATATTTATACAGTAGTGGAAGGATGCAAGATAGAATGCAATGCAAATACAGGAGCTGTGACATGTTGATGGTCTGCCAGTGGCCATTAAGGGGCCATTGACAGTCCTTGGGGAGGTTATTGTATGGAATAGCATACCCTGTTTCCCTGAAAATAAGACCTAACCTGAAAATAAGCCCTAGTATGATTTTTCAGGATGCTTGTAATATAAGCTGTACCCCAAAAATAAGCCCTAGTTAAGTGAAAGTCCACCCTCCACCATTGTGCAGCAACCAGAACACATGACTGTATTTGAATAAATGTAGATTGTTGTACATGAAAAAAATAAAACATCCCCTGAAAATAAGCCCTAATGTGTTTTTTGGAGGAAAAATTAATATAAGACCCTGTCTTATTTTCGGGGAAACACGGTAGTTTGAGTCTTAACATAAGAGTAAACAGCAGTGCAATTACATGGGATTTTTGGTCCTGTGAATGGGCTCATGTCTCAGCTGTGATGTGGATATTGATAGTGGATTTTATGATTTTAAAAGGGTGCACAGTTGCAGGTGGACTCTTGTATGTTGAGTACTAAACTTCTCTCTTTGACTAATAAGTTGAGGCTCATCTTGATTTGTGTTGTGTTCCAAAAATAGAAATGGCACAGTAATTTTACCATTTTGGAGTTCTTGTTGGACCTGGTAAGGGCACTTGGAGGCATTCAGTCTGGTTCCCCCTTGTATATTTTAGTATTGTGGTTCAAAATAATTAAGGACACTGAGTGTTAAACCATTGGATTAAGTGACATGATCTTATACACATAGTGGGGCCAGTTTGGATTTCAGTTAAGTTGGAATGAAGATCAGAGCCATTTTCTGCTCTTCAGCTGATGATCCAATTTATGTGGATTGTGCTTTCTTTGAACCACAGTTTTCATTATATCTGAAACAAGGATTGTGGCTTAATGTCAGTTTACCATCTGGAGTATGATGTTTTCATTATGTATAAAACGAGAAACTGGTTTAATGCTGGTATATCAGCTAGGATGTATAATTTTCCTTATGTCTGAAACAGAGAACTGTGGTTTAATGTTAGTTTACCATCTAGGATGTGAAATTGTGCTGTGATCCTGGTTTCAGTTTCTAGTTAGTTTCTTCTGTGAGTACCTGTTGCTATACTGTCACTTTCTAATAAAGGAAAAACTGTGGTGGTGATAAAAGCACCGAAGTTGGTGTATGTTGGAGGAGGAGAAAGTTTATTTTTAGCTTATTATAGCTTATTACACCAGGGTCCAACAACACAAAGTGTCTGTCAACTGTCAATTTCTTTAAATTACTGTCAGAAATGTTTATAGATTTATGATTGTTCTGTGGTGAAAGGAAGCATCCAGCAATGGGTTGATTTTCCCTATTGTCCAGGAAAATGTAAGGAACACATGATGTAGATCATTGCACAGTATTCAGTGCTAATACACAGCTTCTCGTCCTTTTCTCTCACCCAGGACAATGCATCTTGCCTTCATGTCAGTCATGTAGCAGAACTCTTTTGTTCCTGTTCTTCTGGTCCAAAAAAAATGACTCCCAGTGTTTGTGGGGAAAAGCAGGGTATAAGTCAAATATATTTTCATGTTCTTCATTGTGATGCATTTCTTTATTGCAAATAACGGAAGTGTTCTTTCTGTTGCTTTCTAAACTCCTTCCATTCTTTCCTTATTCTGTTGTGGTACTCGTGGGAAAACAAACTTTTCCTAAACTAGTCAAAACAAACATAGTGCTTTAGCATATTTGTTTGAAGCAAAATGAACATCATTCTGTGCAACTCACTTCCGAGATTCTTACTAAGCATACCTTCTGTGTTCTTCATTTCATATCTTAACTCTTAGAAGATATTATTTTGGAGCTTATGTCTGTCTGTCACTTCTTGCCACTTGGGGTTTCCAGGCACTGACAAGAGGTACTCAGAGACTCTTTTTCGGTCAGGGCATTCTTGACTTATGACAAGTCCATAGGGAACTCAGTCCCAGGGAGACCTCAGTGAAAAGCAGCCTCTTAAGCTCAATGAAAAGATTTTTTTTGAGCTGGACTGTGTCATGGGACTAGTGGTCCACCCTACTTCCTGATTTCTTGCTTCTTGGTATCAGAAGGAGTTTTCTTGGGAGCAACAGAATGCTGTCAGTATTGTCTGCTGGACAAAGTCGCATAGAGATGTCAGTTTTAGAAGAGGTAGAGATGTCAGATATGTGGTGTCTTCTAGAATAATGTGGATAATTTTACTGCTTGTTTTTCTGCAGTAAAATTGAATCAGTCTTTTACTATCAATGCATCATTTCAAAGTTTTTCTGCTGCTAATAAACATGTCCCTTTTTGATTCCTTGAGTGTGCACCACCACCCGTTCCGAGAAGAGGGGGGCTTGAAAAGGGTATTCTGTCATAGGCTCCATGGACACACTGAAGTAGGGATGCAATTTAACAGCTTTTATTGGGTTCACCAGTCACTCAAAATCAGCAGACTGAGGACTCTTGAGTTATCCCACCAGCAGCTGCACTCTGGGCTCCAGGCAGCGATTTCCTGTACTATTTATTTATTTATTTATTTAATTTATATGCCGCCCACACTACCCAAAGGTCTCTATTCCCCTGCTTTCCCTTCCCTGCGGCTGAGTTCCCTTCACTAGTCCCTGTATAATGGCATCCTTCATTGGGGGTTGGTAGTCCCTGACAGATACTGGTCTTCATAGAGAGAGATTTTCTCCAGTGCCCGAGCAAGCTGGTTGCAGAGTTGGTTCCAGTGGGTGAGCCTCCTTTGGTTTCCGAGGTTGGTGGTCTTGATGTTCTTCAGAAGCAAAGATGGGTGTGCCTCCATGTATCCATGGCCCATTCTCCAGCCCATGGGTTGTGCAGAACATTTAGCCTCACCTGTGCCAAGGTACAGAGCACTGGTGGCAATTCTTTCCAAACCTCTGCTCATGACACCCAGTCATCTATTTCTCCCTCACTGCTTCTTCTCTTGTCTCAGGCTTCATTTTTTCCATCCCACTTGCTCCAGAGTGTCTCCTCAAGCCTATCTTAAAGGATCTGTTCCTTCAGAAAGTCAGCAAAAGAAAAAGAGAAATGCAGGTCTCTATTGCATTTGCAAAATCAAAAATCAGGGTTCATCATATACTATAATACTAAAATTTAACAAAAAACTTTTGAGTCCTGTAGGACTCTTCTTGAGGCTGGCCATTGCAGAATTTAGAATGGGATGGAAAACCACATATCACATTGAATAAATGTTGAAGTTGAAAGATTTGTTGTTCCTAATAAGTTCCAAGAAGGAAACTGGAAATGTAAAGAAGAATCAGATTCAGGTCTGGTGATAATCAGGTTTTACCTAAACAATTGTCTTTCTCCATCTATATTGACAAAGGACTGCCAGTCATTCAGTGAAAGCTCCACTGCACAGGGCTCCTGTTTTGGCTCAGAGTAAAAGTACTCAAGGCTAGATAGCTCAGAGATTTGGAGTATCTGGCTGTACAGCCTAGGGGGTCAAGAGTCTGATTTCCATTTGTCCTTCCGGGAGAGGAGCCAGCCTGTGTAGCCATGGGAAAGTTGCACAGTTATAGAGCACTACAGAAGAAGGGATTAGTAAAGCACTTTTGAGTATTTTATACCCTGGCACAAGTCACCGTAAGTTGTAATCAGACACATAGTAATTATTAGAAGTACTCTGAAACATGGCAATCCATATGTCAGAAAAGTTGAAGATTACATTTAGGTGATATACTTGACAATCACCATTTTGAACTGAATGAAAGCAGGTGCTCGTATAAATGGGACATATGGAGTCTTTCGCTGTCTCACCTTCATCTTCTTAAATGAACTCATATAAAAGCCATCAAGCATGCAGCTTTGTTTGCCCACTCTAAGATTCCACCAAAGTCAGAGTATAATTTGATGGAACTTTGGATAGTTAGCCTTGTACTCTGACATGTCAGTCCCTAGTAAGGAGTTTCCACATCTTGTTGACTCTAGAATATATTTTCCTATGAAAGCTCATTGTCAGCAGGCATTGTGGAATCAAGTATCCAGTTCCTCCACAAATAAAAGATGGGGGATCTTTATTTGCATTTGTCAGTTGAAAACCTGTGGACATGCTGAGGCCAATGTCAAGAAGTCGCCAATGCTGCTTGCCAGATAAAATGATCTGTTGCTAGAATAGAAAACTGAGAGAGATTCTGAAAAATATGATCAGCAGTGTGGCCCCTATGATTTGGAGAGGAAACACAATTTTGTCCACAATTCCATAAGTCAAAGGGACACTGTCGGTCAGCTCTCTCATTTCAAAGCAACTGGAACCAAGGATACGGAATCTTCAGCTGAATGGATTCCAAACAGTTCAGAGATACATTTCATCCCTAATGCCAAACCTTCTGCTGAAGATGAGCTTCCTTGCAGTGATTATATCTGTGAGAAGAAATTCTGAACAAAGCACACTTCTCATTAAAAGCCAGTTCTCTTTAACAGTGTGCTTCACAGAAATATGTACAATTGATTCTGAGTATACTTCAAACACCTTTGCCAAGCATTTTTCCCTTTTCTGAGGCAGGCTTTGTGAGATGGGTGCTATAGTGTAGTCTTATTTTCCAGTGGTCTCAGCTACTGTATATTTTCATTCCAGCCCTTATATATATGTTAGGTTGTGCACATCTGTGCTGGATGTCTCCCCACATGAAACACCAGACTGTGAGCTGTGATGGGTTCTTCTGACCTGATGGGAAGGAGGCACCCATGCCATATCCTATTCACAGGTGCTTGAATTGCTTATGTCATTATGGAACTACTCATATACAGTACTTTTAGTGCTTCAGTCCACCTTTTGCTATGTTATTCATTCTTCCTCTGTATTCTGTTGATAGTGTGAGACTCCCTCTCAAGCTTGGTCATGGGGTGGAACTGGAGAGGACATAGTACAAAGATTTGCATAATATGGTTCCTAGTTTTCTTGGTCTATAAAAGGAGTTAATTCATTCTTGGATTCTTCTGTATGTATTAAACCAGACCTTTTTGGTAACTTTCCAGTGTTTTACTTTCTTAGTACAATATTGCTTCTGCATTTCACTTTTTCTCTATGGAACTCAGGGTTGTGTCATTTTAGCTTTTTAATATCTTCCTGCAGTAAGTAAATTTGAGGAAGAGTAACAACAGCCACCTGCTGAACTTTGTGGGTTAGTATGTACTTAAATTTAAGCTCCTTCAGTCCAACCCCATTACTTAGTCTATGTTGTGTTATTGCTCTAGTATGTTTTCTTTAAACACATTCAATTAATTTCATTTGTATTTTACTGTTTGCTTGATTTGTCTCACCTATTTTCTTTTTTGGTGCTGCTGAAATTATTTTGGTTTGTGTTGGGCTTGAAATGCTTTTTATCCTTTTTGAAAGAATTGTTATGTGCAATCAATTCACCTCTGAGTTACGGTGACCCTGTGAATGAGCAATCTCCAAAATGTCCTACCATTGAAAGCCCTGCTCAGCTTTTGCAAACTCAAGCCTATAGCTTCCTTTATGGAGTCAATCCTTATTATATTCTGTCTTCCTAATCTCCTGCTGAGTTCAACTTTTTCTAACATTATTGTCTTTTCCACCAAGTCCTTTCTTTTCTTGATGTACCCAAAGTATGACAGCCTGAGTTTCATCATTTTTGCTTCTAGAGAGAGTCCAAGCTTGATTTGCTTTAGGTCTCATTTGTTCATCTTTCTGGCAGTCCAGAGTATCCACAAAGTTCTCCTCCAGCACCATTATTTCAAATGAATCAGTTCTTTTACTGTCAACCTCCTTCACTGTCCAGCTTTTATATCAGTACATAGTACAGTGGTGCCTCGCTAGACGATTGCCTCGCAGGACGAGGAATTCGCTAGATGATGGCTTTTTGCGATCGCTAATGCGCTTTGCAAAACGATGGTGTCCTATGGGCGATTTTCGCTAGACGACGAGTTTTCCCCATTGGAATGCATTGACTAGCGGTCAATAGCTGTCAGTGCATTCCAATGGGGACCCACGCTCGCTAGACGATGTTTCCCTATGGATGATCTTCGCAAGACGATGAGTTTTCCGTTGGAACGCATTGAAGAGATTTCAATGCATTCCAATGGGGAAACGCGCTTCGCTAGACGATGTTTTCGCAAGACAGCGATCTTCGCGGAACGGATTAACATCGTCTAGCGAGGCACCACTGTAGTTGGAAATATGTGGATGGTCTTGGCCTTGGTCTCCAGTGACACATCCTTACACTTGATGATCTTTTCTAGTTTCTTCACTGCTGCCCTTCCAAGTCTGAGTCTTCTGATTTCTTAGGTGCAGTATCCATTTGTATTAATGATTGAACCAAGGTATGCAAAGTCTTTAACCATTTCAGTTTCTTCATGGTCAATGCTGAAGTTATGTAGTTCTTCTTTAGTCATAATTTTGTGTTCTTAATGTTCAGCTGCAGTTCTGCTTTTGCACTTTCTTCTTTCACCTTCATCAGGAACCATTTCAACTCACTGCTTTCTGCCAGTGATATGTATTACCTAGTCCTAGTCTATCACTTTCTCCACTACATCATATTAGTTATCCATGTTCCAGTAGACAATTTACATTTGCAATATTATCTCAAGTGTCTCTTCCTTTTGGGGATACAGCCTGAACATTGGGCATTTCTGGCTTCATATAGGGTAAAAGTCTTCGTTGCAACACCTTGAGCATTCTTTTGCTTGCATGGAATATTAGTGTGTCAGTTTTTGTTTGAAAAATTAAAGTAGTTCATCTAGCAAAGTTATTGTTTATGCTACCCTCCATGTTGAGTGTGTCTTAGTAACACTTAATGCTAGAAACATAAGCACTTGTTTATAACATAATTATAGGAACATAAACACTTGTGGTTACACTTTGGGAAGGCTGTCTTGTTCTTAGAAATCTTAACAATTTTTCCTTGTAATATCTTTAATATAGATCAAAGAATTTGCTGATACTTCCGTTTTCTGTAATATTAGTCAGTTAGATGACACTTCACTGATGTAAGTTGTGATTAAAAACTTTATATATGACATATTTTAAGAATCATAGAATGAAACTGATATGTACAGTATATGTATGTAGTATGAAGCATTAAACCTATTTAGATTGGCTTAGCATTTTGATGTGCTTGTATGCTGATTATTTTATATAATTCGTAAATGATGAAAACATTTAATTGAATCACAAAGTTGGGCATTCAGAGGAATCAGGCAAATTTTTGAAAACCCATATTTTTAAATGAAATAATATCCTGTATAGTTAATCATGGCTTATTAAGAAAGTGCAACATTGATTATGCAGTTACTGAAACTGAGATGCTAAGTTTTTCTTCTGTTTACATAAGAGGAAAAGTTTGTATCAACATACCCTCCAACTGCAGCTCCCACACCACAATTTCTATGGATTCCAAGGCCTCAGAATGGATTTTCTGGGATGCATGTGGCTGCTGAGGGGAAGGGGTAGATAGGAAAGCAGCATTTTGTGTTTTATTTACAGTAGAAAAAATAAGGACCCAAGTCTGTGTTTCTAAGGTATGCAGAGGTGTGTGTACATGCACATGTGGAATTATTAGCTACCATTAGCACAGGCTAAAGGAGACTGTGTGTGCCTTCTGTGCTGTCGAGTCGGAACTGATTTATGGTGACCCTGACAGGGCTTTCAAGGTAAGTGAGATATTTAAGGAGTGGTTTTTCCAGTTCCATCCCCCTGTGAGTTTCCATGGCCAAATAGGGATTCAAGCCCTGTTCTCCAGAGACCTAGTTTGTCAGTCTATTCACTACGCCACACTGGGAATCCCAGTTTACACAGTTTAGAATAACAGTGCAGTTCAAATAGTGAAGAGGTAAAAAGAACTGCAATCAAGACACAAATGTGTATATGTTATCTTGTCAGCTACTGGGTATCACTTTTGCTAAAGTTAACTTTAATGTGGAGTGAACATGTATTTTTCCAGATATTGCTGGATTATAATTCTTATTATCTTTGACCATTGCTCGTACTTGCTAGGGCAAATGGGAATGCAGCAACAGCTCTAGGGTTCCCCATCCCTACTTTACTGCAATTAGTATCCAGTTCAGTTTGATACTATACTCATGAAATTGTATTTTTTAATATCGAAAATAAAGAATTTGACAAATAGAGTGTATTTATTGAACTAGTTGGGTGTTGTTTATTTTCATAAATTAATTATGTATGTAACCTATTTTAAGTATACAGAATCTAAAACCTTTGTCTTTCTATCTTTTAAGGTAAAAATTTGTATACAAATGAATATGTGGCAATTAAGCTGGTAAGTTGACCGTAGTTAATATTTGAAATACAAGGCATTACATTTTAATAAGCTTAATGCTTGCGCTCTGAGTTAATTGCATTTAGAATTGGGAGTGTTGCTTAATTTATTAAATAACAATTATTAAAAGTGTTGTGGCATTATATCTTTTATAGTACTGTATGACTGCAGTGGGGGGACATTTAAGCCCTCTTCTCTCATATCCTTCCCATATCTGGGTCCCAGAATAGTTTGGACCTCCTTGGCACTGTGCAGAACAGAATTCCAAATTACATTGGTGGTTATAACATGGTGATATCATTGCTCAAAAACATGAATTCTTGCTTGCTTAGATGCAGTGGTTGGATTAAAGAGTAAAGAAATAGTTGGCCTCATGGAACAATTCTGTAAGAATAGCTTAATATTTAATAAGAATAAAAGAAACCTAAACTGTAAATAACCATTTCATTTTAAAAGTGTGTGTTTTCCCCTGATTGAGTGGCTTCCTTGGTACATTTTCATAAAACTATGCTTTCCCAGTTTGCTAGTCTGATAACTGCAGAAGCCTAATGGAGAAAAGTTTTTCTTAATTGCAGTTTCTAGCTGTTTAGGTGAAGTATGTTCCTGGGGCATGCCCCTCCTTTTTTGCAAACAAAAGGTAGTGACATGACCCTGGGTAAAAAAGTTAAGATGCATTGAGATATTCTGATATCACCTGTGGAGACCTGTGCAGGTCTCCACAAAGGGTAATTGCATAGCTGGTCTCATACCTGATCAGGTAAAGAGGAGAGTAATTGCTGAGAGCCTATGGTAATTGGATTGTCCACTTGTAACAAGAATGTCTCTGTGTATGTTTTTCTGTCTACATACTATCCTCTGTCTTCTCTTCTGCCTATTTTCTGTTTGCCTGCTTGTTTCTTTGTTCCTTTGTTTGTTTGTTTGTTTATATAGACACACACTCACACACACCTCTCCCATCAACATGTAATTCCAACAGAAGACCCCCATCCCCCCACCCTGTGACAGCTAAATGAAGACAAAATTTAGATATAGTGGGTTAATAAATCTACCACAGGGGGAGAATATTTTTAAAGGCCTCTTTAAAGAGTTCAGTTTTGACAAGCTTTCTAAAGGCATATATATATATTCTTTACATTTTAACACTTAAGTTTGTCTCCAGTTATAACTCAGGAAAATCTACTGCTTCTTATCTAGCAAAAGCTTGAGAAACATTTATAGGCTGAAATATAGTAGTAAGTAGCAATTAGACTAGGCCCGTTGAATCACTGTAACTTACAGAGGAGTTGATTCACCAAATCCCATTGATTTACTCAGCCTGCTCTAGTTGTGAATTACTACTGGGTTTCAGTCATAGTCTCATACAGATCTACAGAGAAGTATTTCTAGTAGATAGAAGCACAGAACAAAAATTTGTCCACTATGGAAACATCCAGTGGTTGCCTCTGTCTGTTGCATCTCTTGTCACACTGCTGCCTGCCTTTTTGTGTTAGTTACACCTGTAGAGGAGTGGTGATGTCTCAAGCAGGGGGAAGCTTTAAGTAATTAAAGACTTCCTCCTTCTCTCCCATGTGTACCATGGCCTGTGCATGATGGAGTGGAAGTATTTGTAAGTTGGTCAAGGCATGGGACAGGAGGAGGAAGTCTTTCGTTGCCAAACACCTAGTCTTGCTGGTGGTGTCATCACTCTTGAGGTGTAATGTACACCAGAGGTCTCCAACCTTTTTGACACCAGGGACCGGTTTAGTTGAAGACCATTCTCCCAAGGACCGGGGGGGGGGGGGGGTACTTGTTATGCTGTAGGTTGTTGGAAGGTAGCAGCGGCTTAGAACCTAATAAGAGCTGCCTCCTATTAGATTCCAATGCCACAGACACAGCTGATCTAGCAGCAGAAGGAGGGGAGAATTCTTTGCCAAGATTCCCCATGATAGGCACCCCACTTCAGAAATGTAGCCTCCAATATTGAACGCCATACTTCAGCAACTGGGAATTCTAGAATGCAGTGGTCTACACAAATAAATAAGGAAAGGAGAGAAGCATGCCACAAAGTGCAACTACTGTAAATATCCCCACATCACAACACCTGGTTATCACCTGCATTGCATTCGAAAGGAAGCCCACACGTGCCCCGCCAGCTTTATCGCACAGGGATGCAACTGACACTACAGCCTTGAGTCCCCCCCCCCCCACAGAGGCATCTCTCCCCCCCCCACCCCACTCCTCCCGTCAACTCAGCCAGCCTCGGGGGAAAAAAGTCTTCCCCTCCCTTCACAAGATTTCTTTTTGATTCCAAGCCCTGACTTTCTCTCTGGTTCGCTCCAAGTACACATGCACGCTCTCCCCCCCCCCCCCCCCAAGCAGGTAACTACTGGGCAGAGGCGGCGGCAGCTTATTTATTTTTTCTTGGGGAGGGAATGTTGCTGGGTCTTGACATTATTTTGCTTCGGTGCTGAGCCACTCCGCCGCCTTTGCCTGGGAGGGGGCCCAGCCCCGAGCGCCCCCACCCATCTGCTCCCCCATTGAGATGAGGCACCTCTTCCTCAGCACTGCTACTTCAGCCGCCCTGCCCCACCCACCCTCTGCCCTTCCCCGAAGGAAGCTATGAGCCATGAATCCGCCTGGCAGAAGTTCTCAAAGGCAGCCCTCGCCTGCATGCTGCCGCTGCCTCCCCAGCATCTGGGAGGCTGCCACTGGCGGTGCCTCTCTTGACCCAACGCGACTGCCCCAGCTGGGGTGCCCCTTGCGCCTCACCTTTTCACACTCCTGCTCTTTCACCCACAGAGCTTGGGAGTCACTGCGGACACCGGTGAGTCTGCAGGGTAGGGAGCCAGCGAGGGGGAATCCCCCACTCCTACCCACCGTGCTGCTGTCCCGCGGCCCGGTCCTTCCAAGGTCACAGACCGGGACAACAGGATTTTGGCCAGTATATAATAAATAAATATCCATGAATAATCATAAAAACTGGCATGTTGCAATATTTTTCTTGGTTCAGACCCTTAATATTCGGGTATTGCTAGCTCATAAAGTTGATGACATGAAGAGCCTCGTGGTGCAGTGGTTAAACTGCAGTACTGCAGTGAAGACTCTGCTGATTACGTGAGTTTGATCCTGACAGTCTCAGGTATCCAGCTCAAGGTAGACAGCCTTTTGTCCTTCCAAAATTGGTAAATTGAGTATCCAGCTTGCTGGGGTGGGGCAATATATAGCCTGCATAATTAAATTGTAAACAGCCCAGAGAGGGCTTTAAGCTCTATAGGATGGTATATAAGCAGCACACTTTGCTTAATTCTTTGGTCTGAATTTACCTAATCTTTCTAAGGGTGGTTTGCTTTTTGGTTGGGGCCTAATCTGCATTGCTTAATATTTTCAAATTACGCATTATTTGTCAGATCACTGGTTCATTTTGGCAGTTGCCAAGAGGCTCCAGAATGTCACCAAGAAATTTCTGGTGACAGGATATACCAATATTACACATTTTTGCTGTCACTTCTCTACAGGAAATGACATGTGCTACTTGGATGAAAAATATTTGAAAATGGAGTCTGTATAGAAATATTTAAATATATTGTCTAGATAGTTCTCTGTGTCTTGTTGATAATCATAGCATGCTTTTCTGGAAATTGTTTTGTCAGGGAATAATACAACCCAACCCCCATTAAGATTGTAGTCTCTCCTATGAATCTTTACACAGGAATGAGCCATGTTGCCCTCAGTGGCTTTTACTTCTAAGATGATACTTGTAGAATTGCAATGTTTCATCACTGGCAACTATTTTTATAGAATAGGTTTATTTTTGCGAGGAGGGCCCTTAGAGTAATTTTTGTCATTTTATTAATAATAGTAGTCCTCAATATATTATTCCTGTTTGTACTAAGACTGCCTGTAAAGATTTCCAGTTTTTTTCTGGCTGTTTTCAAACTACATAAGTAATAAAAGTTGCTTTTGGATGTCCCTTCCCACTTGATGCCATTGGAATGCCAGCCTCTGCATTTTTGTGCTGAAGACTTCTAAAGAGCACTGTGTTTTTTTCATTGCTATAAATGTACAGACCCACACTAATTTCCATTAGAGAAAAACATTCTCCTGCTTCATTGTGCCAGTTAAACGGTGGTGAGATTAATATTTTTAGTTCAAGTTGTTACTCATTAAGCCCTTCTTCTGAGTTCATAGTATGGAGCAGTCTCTCCCTCCCTCCCCAAGTATTGGTATACTATAAGTGACTAGAGAACACTGAGAAATACTAAGTCCAAGCAAGATTTGGTTTTTGTTCACATTTGTGGTCAGGAATAGAGAAAGCTTTTAAGTCTGTGAGTTTTTTAAAAGAGTGGTAAGCCTCTCGCACCTGCCAATGTGGCCTGAGCTTCTTTCTGCCTGTTCTTTCCTAGTGAGTGTTGTGGTCCAGCTAAGATTGTTGCACTGAAGTGCTGCATGTCCTTGTCTATGTGGTTAATTTTACTGTTTGAGCAGTTCTTGTCTGAATGTTGTCATATTATGAAAGGACGGACAATAATTGATTCTGAAAAGCTGGGAAAATTGTTTCTTTGAATTGCTGCCTTTTCCACTTTCAGAGGGCCAAAGCACAGAGCAGAATAAATGCTGTAATACACTGCAGTATTTAGGGACATATCTGAATTTCTTAAGTTGGGAGCAGTGGATCTCAATCTTGTTGGGCTTTCATTCTCAGAATCTTAAAGGGACATCTAAATCCACAAGGCCTATTTCTTTGATACTCTATGACAATTTTCAATCCAACTGGGTCAGATCTGTCCAGAGGATATGCTGAAAAATCAACCTTTCCCCTCAGGTGCTTTTATCTTTTGGAATAGATCAGGCAAAAAAATTTAGATAAACAGAGAATTCAGGATATTATGGTGAGGGCGTATATAAAAAAACTCTGCTGAACTGGCAAATTATTTAACATCACTGGAAGTAAAAGGGTTTAGAAAAGCCTTCACCTTGGCAAGGTGCTTGGCACTCTCTTCTGCTGTACTTGAAGGGAAGTACAAGAATATCCCTTTCGCTGACAGGCCTTGTACCTGTCCCTTAAGGGAGGTCGAGACTACAGAGCACATGTTCTTCACCTGCCCGCATTATGAGGTGGTACGCAAGGAGATCATCACCCCATTGATTAAAAAAATTTCTGGGCATTCAGAAGAAAAACAGACTTGAACTACTTTCTGATATAGACCCCAAGATCAGTTACCAAGTAGCCAGATTCTCTATGGTGATACTCCGGTCTTGGAAATTCTACAGTAACTAGACATTAGATTTTAAATTGTCTTTTAATGCTAAAAGTTTTTATGACGTATTTGGAATTCTGGAAATTTGTAAAGGTTTATTTTTGCTGTATGATTGGTCTAAGGACCGCAACAATAAACTGAACTGAACTGAACTCTCAGAATCCTTAACTGTGGTCATGCTGTCTGTGGCTGCTAGAAATTTAAAACTACTAGAGGACCAAAGGGTGAGATCCACAGTTATTTGGAGGGAGGCAGATCACTATAATAGCAAATGGGAGCTACATCACTTGGTATAATTACTATTGCAGGAAATGGAAAGCTCTGTGGGTGCACCTGCCCAAGTACTTTAACCATTGTCCCAGTGGCTTGTGTTCTTTCAAGGTGGGGAATATCTTACTCCTGTAATCCCTCAATTATGTTTTCTGGCATTATCTCAGTTTTTTGAATCCTTGGGTATTTTACATTTGCTCTAACTCTTAGAGAAGAAGCAGTTTTGAAAAGAACAGTTCTGTATGCAATATGGAATAAATGTTAAATGAGGTGAAACATTGTTATTAACAATCTCTTATTGTCACAAGAACAACTTTTTGGAAACTGGCTGAGGTAGAAAACGCATAGATTGGAGAGGCTTCTTTTCATAGTCTTATACTAATTGTAAACACGGATATAATCACCTCAGTGTTTATTACCATGCATTACTATAAGTGTTTCACTGAAATCTTGACTTTTAAAATTCAAAATCTTGGTCTTTTCAGGAGCCAATGAAGTCAAGAGCACCACAGTTGCACTTGGAATACAGATTCTACAAGCAATTAGGATCTGGAGGTAAGTATAATTTAACAAGTTTTACTGGAATGGAAACTGTTACCAACAATAAGCTTTTACATTATTGAGCACCTACTTAGATATGTAACTGCTGATTAATTCAAATGTTCTGTGTTTTATTAGAGATTGTTGTGTTTAGTACATATCAATGGCTATAACTGCTTTCAAAGACAAAGTGCCAGAATGCACATTTTACTGCAGCTATATGAAACATTTGCTGAAGACCCATTGTCTGCTGAAGGCACTTGACAAATTATTTTTCTCCTTTTGGTGTTCAACAGCTTTGTTTATTTCATTAGATTATTCAGAAGAGGAATTCTCTATGATTCTTGAGTAGAATCAGATATTGAACAATTCACAGTACAAAATTATTAGGCAGCTGCTGTAGAAAGAAGACAGAAGCTGCATTGGCTGTTGGCCATGAAAAAGTGAAGTGCAAATTTATTTGTAGTATGTATACCGTATTTTTTCATGTATAAAACAACACTTTTTCCTAAAATAATTAGAGGAAAAATTGAGGATTGTTTTATACACGGAAGTAAGGAGGGGGGAGGGATCAAAGCGCTTTGATCCCTGTTTTCCCCCTATACTTTCCTTGCAAGAAAGTGGAGGAGGAAAGCAATTCCTGCTTTCCCCCTACACTCTCTTTGCAAAAAGCTGCTTTCCCCCTACACTTTTTGCAACGAAAGTGGAGGGGGAAAGCAATTCCTGCTTTCCTCCTACACTTTAGTGCAAAAAGCTGCGTCCCCCCTCCAGTTTCATTGCAAAAAGTGGAGGGGGAAAGCAGCTTTTTGCAAAGAAAGTATAGGGGGAAAGCACTTTCCTCGCAAGAAAGTGGAGAGGGAAAGCAGGAATCAGAGCACTTTGATCCCTGCCTTCCTTCTCCACTTTCTTGCAATGAAAGAAATTTTGGGTTAGAAAAGTGGGGGGGGGGGGGAGGCGGGCGTCTTATACACAGAAAAATATGGTATATATTCCATGGCTAGCATTATAGCATAGACATGGGATAAAGTGATACACAGTAACTTATAACAAATGTTGACTGCTCATCTTTGAATATATAGTAATTTCTAACAGTTTCCAATGAGACAGAAAGACAAAAATGTTTCAGTGTAATAATAACAACAACAACAACAACAATAATAGTAATAATAATAATAATAGTAATAGTAATAATAGTAATAGTAATAATAGTAATAGTAATAATAATAATAGTAATAATAATAATAATAATAATAATAATAATAATAATAATAATAATAATAATAATAATAATAATAATAATAATAATGTGTGCCATCAAGTCAATTCTGACTTATGGCAACCTTTTTCAGGGTTTTCTAGGTAGACAGTACTCAGAAGTGGTTTCCCTTCTTCCAGGGGCATCCTGGGACTATGTAGCTTGACCAAGTCCACACACAGGCCAGCTCTTCTGTAATCACAGTGGGGAATTGAACCTCCAATGTTCTTTGTAGTGGACTCTGTGAATGCACACAAATGGGTTTATCCTGCGCCTGCACAGGACGTTCGGAACCTTCTAGAGCTTAGAAAAAAGCCAGACAGTTAGTCTCCCCCCCCCGAGGGTATATATGCTCCGCCTCCTCCACCTTCCTTAGTTCCTCTTTTTCCGCCGTTAGGGTAGGACGTAGGAACACTAGAGCGTGCTAAGGAAAGTATTTCCTTCTAAAAATTTTACCTTTTATTCTTTCAAGACGCCAGAACTGCCTTCCCATTTAAGTTTTTCCTCGTTCTGCGTCTTCCCGTTCCCCCCCCTCCCCTCCCGGATTTCCCCCCTTTTTATTTTTTATTTTTTTATGGCCTCTCGGGGCTTCAAACAGTGCTCCGTTTGCCTTCGGAAAATTCCGCTAACGGATCAGCACGATCAGTGCTTATTTTGTTTGGGGGAATCCCACCTTATCCAGGCGTGTGCCGCTTGTAGAAGTTTTTCCAAACAAGCTCTTAAACTGCGGTCTCAACGCCTCCGTGCCTTTCTCTACGAAAGAACCCTCAAGCCTGCTATGGAGGTTTCTCTTACCACCTCCCCGAATCCTCCTCGTGTAGAGACACCTAAAGCAGGCGCCACTGCCTTTGATTCTTCGCAACCTACCTTGAGTTCTGCGTCTTCCAAGCAGAAGGACTCCTCTAGACCGCCTAAGCCAGCTTCCACCAAGGCTTCCAGGTCGGCTGTACCTTCAAAGAAGAAGAATGACAAGGCGAAATCTCAGAAATCGGCAAAGCCACCCAAATCGGCAACTTTGCCTCTTCCTGCGCCTCCTATATTACTCGAGGAATCTTCGAGAGACGACATTGGGCAATCGGATATGGAGGAGCGGATCATTCCTCCGGCCCAGGCTGCTCACGATATCATGAGCATGTCTCCGTCGTCAGGCCATTTTGCGGCTGAGGTTTTTCCCAGCGTGGCCATTGCCCCTACTAGCCCGAGATCTTCCGGGCGGGCTGATACTGACTCGCATTCAGAACAGGAGCTGCCGTCTCGCACTCCTAAAAAGCAAAAGGAGAAGCGTAAGCATTCTTCTCCGTACCAATCTCAACATCCTGCGGACCAATACCGTCCACAAATGCCGGCGCAGTATGGTCCTCCTTTTTTCGGTCCATACCAGCCCTACCCATATCAAGGATACGGCTACCCGCCTGACTTCAGGGGACAGGCTTACCCCTCCTCAGCTTGGTACCCTTCTTCGGTTCCAACTCCTGAGAATCTACAACAGCAACAGGGGCATGTTCCCACACCCCAAATTGCTACTTCCCGTAAGAGGAAGACACCGATGGCACCTTCTGTGCCTCTAAAACGGTCTAAACATTCCGCAGGCCGACCCACGGTACAGACTGCGACGATGTACTCTGGCCCAGAGGGCCATGATACAGAGCCTTTCTCTCCTTCGGTACACTCTGATGCTGAACCAATACCGAGAGACACGGTACCAATATCGCACCGTCCCTCCTCTTTGGTGTCTGAATCTTCCCATGACAGCTCTTCAGCTTCTTCGGAATCTGATGTACCTGATGGTGGTGCTCCGAGTACTTCTTCACAATACCCATTAGAAGACTACTCGTCCTATGCTCAACTTATACTGCGCATGGCTAAGATTTTACACCTAGATGCGCAAGTTCCTGAGCAACAAACAGACCTTGTCTTCCACGATATGGAGCAGGACAAGTCATCTCCTCCTAGTCTTAGCCTCATTCCAGCACTTCTTGACTTGGTAAAGGCTTCGTGGGATAAGTCGCCTGCGACTCTCCAAATCCCTTGAAAAATCGACCACCATTACAAGACCCATGGTTCCGATTCGGATTTCCTGACCAAGCATCCCATGCCTAATTCTATTGTGGTCGAGGCTACCCAGTACAGATCCCGCAGCAGGTCTTCTGTTACACCTGTCAATAAAGACGGCAGAAAAAATGACGCCCTAGGCAAAAAACTCTATTCCCTTGCGGCTCTGCTGATTAAGATTTCGAACTACCAAGCCGCGATGGGTGCTTATCAAAAGCACCTATGGGATAAAACTGTTCCCGTCTTACAAAGCCTTCCTGAGCCATCCAAGACCGAACTCCTCAACGTCTACGAGGAGGCTAATACCCTTACAAGACAGCAACGAGTAGCAGCAAAGCATACAGCTGAAATTGCGTCCAAATCCATGCTTACAGCAGTAGCAGTCCGTCGCCATGCCTGGCTTGGAGCAGCGAACATACTGGACGATACAAAGACCAAAATCGAGGATCTTCCCTTTGATGCGGATGGCCTCTTTAATTCCAAGACTGATGATATTATGGAAAATATCCATAAAATGCGGAAGACCGCAAAATCCTATATACCATACCAACCGTATAGGTATCAGAGATCTACTTACAAAAAGCCTGCTTACCAAGCGTCTTCTCAGTACCAACCATTTCGGTATGGTAGACAGCAGCAACACGACAGGACCTTCCAGTCATCTCAGTCCAACCCTTCGACTTTCAAGCAGCAACAATACCAAGGACACAAGCAGTCCTTTCGTAAACCTCAGCGCCGGGGTAAGCAATACAACTAACTACCCCTCTTACCGGACTAGACTCTTTCCATTTCTCTCCGAATGGAAACGTATTACGACTGACAAATGGGTCCTGACTATTATTGAGAAGGGTTATTCGATAGAATTCTTCCAGCTTCCTCCATCGAATCTCCCTAAGACCACCCCCTTTTCGGTAGCTCCACAGGAGGAAATTTCATCCCTCCTAAGCAAGGGGGCGATCGTCAAGACCCCACATGCTGAACTACATGGGGGTTTCTTCTCTCGGTACTTCGCCGTCCCTAAAAAGGATGGAGGTATCAGGCCCATCATGGACCTCAGAGAACTCAATCAGTTTATCTTTTACAGGAAGTTTCGAATGCTAACACTCGACTCCATTCTTCCTCTTCTCTCACAGGGAAGTTGGTTCGTCACCATCGACCTCAAAGACGCTTATTTTCACGTCTCCATTCACCCTTCTCATCAACAGTATCTCCGGTTCCGGTTCCACCGCACAACCTACCAGTTTGCTGCCCTTCCATTTGGGCTCTCCACGGCCCCTCGGACATTTACCAAGTGCATGGCCCCTGTAGTGGCTCACCTTCGCACCAAGGGAATAAAACTCTTCCCTTATATCGACGATTGGCTCCTGGTAGCCTCATCCTACCACGAAGCCGTCGCTGCTACAACTACCACTCTCGCGACCTTAAACAAGCTAGGTCTAGTGATCAATCAGGAAAAGTCCCTTTTGGTACCATCCCAGCTGGTCAATTACATAGGAGCAACGCTAGATGCAACCCGGGCACGGGCATTCCTGCCCTATCAAAGAATCCAAAAGATTCGAGACGCAATACAACGGTTTCCACCCCTGGCTACTGTCACCGCATTCGACGCTCAGCATCTACTGGGCCTCATGTCATCCACGACGGCAGTCGTCCTTCATGCCAAGCTCGAAATGCGTCCGCTCCAGTCCTGGTTCCTGGGCGAGTTCGATCCTTTAACGGACTCCCCATGGAAAAAGTTGCGGGTTCCGCCACATGTGGCGAAGCATCTCATCTGGTGGACAATTCCGCGCAATCTGTCCGAGGGAAAACCCTTCCAACCTCCTTTCCTGTCCATACAGGTCACGACCGACGCCAGCCCTTCTGGCTGGGGCGCTCACTGCCAAGAGCTCAGGATTCACGGGTTATGGACACCGAGAGAAAGGTCTCTCCATATAAACCAGCTCGAATTGCTCGCCATCATGAAGGCTTTTTGAGCCTTTCTTCCGCGTATAAAGGGACAATCTGTGCAGCTTGTCACGGACAACACCACAGCTATGCACTATATCAACCGACAAGGTGGGACTCGATCCCTACCGCTTCTCCATCTCACCATGCGATTTTGGGACTGGTGCCGTACCCATCATATTTTTCCACAAGCGATTCATATCGCTTCAGAGGACAACTATCTAGCGGACCACCTCAGCCGGCTCCGTACCAGGACGCACGAATGGTCCCTCGACGAGACAATTTTTCAAGACCTATGCCGTCGATGGGGTCAACCCACCATAGACCTCTTTGCATCTCACCGCAACGCCAAATGCCGCAAGTTCTGCTCACGAGCGGGCAGGGACACCGCGTCTCTCGGAGACGCTTTCCTCATTCCGTGGTCCGGAGAACTCACTTACCTGTTTCCTCCCATACCAATGCTTCTCAGGACAATAGTCCGGATCATTCAATACCAGGCGAACGCAATTCTCATCGCTCCGTGGTGGCCACGACAACCCTGGTTTGCCCACCTCCAAGGAATAACGGAGGAAATATTCCACTTACCTCTAATACCGTCCTTGCTATCCCAGAACGACGGGGCCCTTCTCCATCCAGATGTCCGGTCTCTTCACCTGACGGCGTGGAGGATAACCCCGAATTCCGTGCGATTCTAGACCGCTCTCGAAAGCCGTCGACTTCTCGCCTATACCGTAACAAATGGAAATCTTTTACGAAATTCGTTCAATCCAAAGGACTCCAATCAGTCCCAGTTACACTCTCAACCTTACTTACCTTTATACTGCATCTGTTCAATCTTGGACTCGCACACTCCACCATTAAAGTATATATTTCCGCAATCGTTGCTCACCAGCCATCTCATTCTAGCTCCGCCAGACTGTTCTCCCACCTCACGGTTAAGAGATTCCTTAAGGGCCTGCAGAACATCAGGCCGCCCTCTTCACCCATTGTACCTCAATGGTCGCTTCCACTTGTCCTTGATGCGCTTACCAAGCCTCCATTTGAACCCATGGCAACCTGTAACGAGAAATTGCTTTCTCTCAAGACTTCCTTTTTAGTGGCCATAACCTCTGCCAAAAGGGCTAGTGAACTGTCAGCTCTTAGGTCTGACCCTCCATACCTACAAATGCATCCCGATAAAGTTACTCTGTACTTGGATGTCTCATTTCTTCCCAAAGTTGTATCAGACTTCCATCTGAATCAACCGCTGATACTTCCTACATTCTTTCCATCGCCGTCCACTCCAGTTGAGCGCAAGCTCCATACTCTGGACGTCAGACGGGCTATTGCCTTCTACTTGGACAGAACCAAGCACTTTAGACGCTCTTCCCGTCTCTTTGTGTGCTACCATGGACATAACAAGGGTGCTCCCGCATCCTCTCATACAATATCGAGATGGATCGTGCAATCCATACAAATGGCTTACCAGCTTGCAAATAAACCGGTACCGGACCAACTTAAAGCTCACTCCACCAGAGCTATATCTACGTCCACCGCTCTTCATCGCGGTATTCATATTCAGAACATCTGTAAAGCGGCTACTTGGTCCAATCCTCTGACGTTCGCGAAGCACTACCGTCTCGACGTCAGAGCTAAAAATGATGCTGCCTTTGGAAGGGCGATACTGTCATCCCTGATACCGTGACGGCCCTCCATCCGGTGAGTCAGCTTGCTAATCACCCATTTGTGTGCATTCACAGAGTCCACTACAAAGAAAGTTAGGTTACTTACCTGTAACCATGGTTCTTGTAGTGGTTCTCTGTGAATTCACACATCCCTCCCTTCCTCCCCGCTGTCCGTCACGATAACAGGTCATTATACCTACTCTCTAGTAACGGCGGACATAGGGGAACTAAGGAAGGTGGAGGAGGCGGAGCATATATACCCTCGGGGGGGGGAGACTAACTGTCTGGCTTTTTTCTAAGCTCTAGAAGGTTCCGAACGTCCTGCGCAGGCGCAGGATAAACCCATTTGTGTGAATTCACAGAGAACCACTACAAGAACCATGGTTACAGGTAAGTAACCTAACTTTTTGTTCTTCAGCCAGATACCTAATTCACTGAGCTATCCAGGAATGACAAACGAAGAATGGCCTCATACCTCTGTTAGTTGGGAACTCCTCCAAAGTTATTTGAAATTAACTTTAAAAATGAGTATAATGACACAAAACTTGAACCCACTGTGGTTTAGAGTGAAAGGCACTGGTTCTTCCCACATTTCTATTTAGCTGTGTTTAATAAATTCTTTTATCATTTTTTCATTCTTCACTGTTGTTAACAATAACTGTGAGAAATACTAGCAGATATGTTTACAACAAAGTTTCAAAATTATGCTATAGCTAACATAATAAATAGTATAAACAGAGAAATGTAGACGTTGAATATAAGTTCTGCCTTTTGTTTCTGCTCATGTTGCATGTTCTTCAGAACCTAAGATGACAAGTGTATATCATTATCATTGCACTTACGAAAAAGGAGTTTAGTCTGTCATACTGTGTTCCAAATTGCATTAAATTATCTTTTTTAGATGGAATACAATATTTTTCATATAAAGCCAGCATTTCATCTTGTAAATTGCATACATGGTGAACCCACCTCTTACATCCTCTGTGGCTGCTTCTGTTAAGAGATGTGTCTATTGTGTGAGACTTCCAGTTTACCTTATTTGTTGGGCAATTGTTAAATTGTTTGAGTTCCTACCTAAGTGAAGTTCCACAAAGGGAGCTAATTGTATTAATTATGCTACCCACTTCATTTTTCTGTGTGATTGAAAAAACTGGGTTGTTCAGTCTGATAAAATTATTTTACATGCCAAAGTATAAAATATAACTAAATCAATATATTATTATGATATTAAAACGCAATTAAGAGAAAACTCTTTAAAACATACTGCCTTTAAAATAGCAGGTCAGACTTCACATTGAATATATAAGAAACTCAGCACACCCAGTCCCACACCCTGGACCATTAAGCTGTCAGCCACCTGGGGAGCTTACAACAGTGGCCTGGCAGAATAGAAAGTAGAAGGATGGAAAGGAGGGGCCATCCTATATGTGGCAGGTATTTCCAAAGCCTGGGAGCAGTAACAGAGAAGGCCTTATCTCATATCCAAACAAACTTTTGAATGTTGTTGTTTCGACTTATATACCACCCTGTAGTGCTAAAACAACGTCTGGGGAGCTTACAACACTTATGCAAACAACACTTTGCGCCCTCCCCCCAGTGAAACTGTGGTACTCGTTTTACCAACCTTGGAAGCATGGAAGACTGAGTCAACCTTGAGCTGACTTCCTGAATTTGTCAGGATAGAACTTAGCTTGTGAACTGAGGCTTGACTGCAGTACTGCAGTTTAACTACTGTGCCACAGGGCTCGCAGGTGGTGTGACTGAGAGAAGGCCATCTCCTGCTTTTTTCAAAACCCAAGCAAGATTGTATATGAGAATACAATCTTTCAGGTAGCCTGGACCAAAGCCTTATAGGGCTTTATACATCACAACCAGCACATACTGATTCTGATCTTTATTACGGTCACTGACCCACAGATATAGTCAGATATTATTATTATATATATTAGTAAAACCTGAAAATACAATTAAAAATATACAGCCTATCACAATATGACTCAATTTTATAGAGTCTCCATAGTTTCACAGGACTGCGGAGATGGTGGCCAGTACACACCATTACTAAACATCTGGCATTGCTTTAATCGGTGCAAGGAGGGAACAGCGACACTTCATTGCTGCCACACAAAACGTTGCCACTGCTTTAGTTATTTCTTGTCCGAGAATAAGAGCGCAACATAAAATTCTCTGGACCTCCCTTGAAATTTTTGCATTATGGGCTGGAAGAGATCCTTCCGAATATCTCGATAGAAGAAGCACTTTAAGAGGACGTGATCGGTACTTTCAGTCTTTGCCTCATTGTAAAGGCACGCTTGATTAGTGACTGGCAAACCCTGATATCCGCCTTCTAGTAGTCTAGATGGAAGTACGTTAAACCTAGCTGACATAAAAGCTTTCCTAAATTTGGAGATTGTTATTTTAAATAGATGATTGGGCATTCTAAATGTACTGTTCCTAAATACACTAAGTTTGTCCAGCATTGCTAAATGTTCTTGGAGCTCGACATCCCAGATCCTCTTTTTGATGGCTGCCTTGGCATTAATATGGCCCGTTGCTAAGAGGACACCTGAGGAGAAGCCCCACCTCAGTAATTCAGCAGAAAGACTCCTCTTCCAAGTTGATTGAAAGATGTCTACTAATATCAATGGTGCCAAACGTGTTGGAGCAAAAATAAGTTTCAACCAGTAATTAAACATGTGGGCCAAAGCACGTGCTTTGATGGAAACTAACCCCGCCTCCAATCGAACTGTAGCCTTCAAGACACATTGAGGCACCGGGAAGATCCCTCTCAAAAAATTTGTCTGTACTATTTCCAAGGGCCCCTTCATGGATTGTTGCCTTGTCGTGGCGAAGGGGCTTGAGTAATTCAGAGAAGCTATGGGCTATGCCGTGCAGGGACACCCAAGACGGACAGGTCATAGTGGAGAGTTCTGACTCAACGCGATCCACCTGGAGCAGGAACTGGCAAGCCACTCTAGTATCTTTGCCAAGAAAACCCCATGGACAGAAACAAAAGGCTAAAAGATATGACGCTGGAAGATTAGCCCCTCAAGTCGGAAGGCGTCCAGCATGCTACTGAAGAAGAGCAGAGGACAAGTACAAGTAGCTCCAGAGCTAATGAAGCAGATGGGCCAAAGTCGAAAGGACGCTCAGCTGCAGACGTGCCTGGAAGTGAAAGGAAAGTCCGATGCTGCAAAGAAAAATACTGCATAGGAACCTGGAATGTAAGATCTATGAACCTTGGGAAGCTGGATGTGGTCAAACACGAGATGGCAAGAATAAACATTGACATCCTGGGCATCAGTGAACTAAAATGGACGGGAATGGGAGAATTCAATTCAGACGATTACCATATCTACTATTGTGGGCAAGAATCCCGTAGAAGAAATGGAGTAGCCCTCATAGTCAACAAAAGAGTGGGAAAAGCTGTACTGGGATACAATCTCAAAAATGATAGAATGATTTCAATACGAATCCAAGGCAGACCTTTCAACATCACAGTAATCCAGGTTTATGCACCAACCACGGATGCTGAAGAGGCTGAAATTGACCAATTCTATGAAGACTTACAACACTTTCTAGAACTGACACCAAAGAAAGATGTTCTTGTCATTATAGGGGACTGGAATGCTAAAGTAGGGAGTCAAGAGATAAAAGAAACAACAGGTAAGTTTGGCCTTGGAGTTCAAAACGAAGCAGGGCAAAGGCTAATAGAGTTTTGTCAAGAGAACAAGCTGGTCATCACAAACACTCTTTTCCAACAACACAAGAGGCGACTACACATGGTCATCACCAGATGGGCAAAACCGAAATCAGATTGATTATCTTTTCTGCAGCCAAAGATGGAGAAGCTCTATACAGTCAGCAAAAACAAGACCTGGAGCTGATTGTGGCTCTGATCGTCAGCTTCTTATAGCAAAATTCAAGCTTAAACTGAAGAAAGTAGGAAAACCCACTGGGCTAGTCAGGTATAATCTAAACCAAATCCCTTATGAATACACAGTGGAAGTGAAGAACAGATTTAAGGAACTCGATTTGGTGGACAGAGTGCCTGAAGAACTATGGATGGAGGCTCGTAACATTGTACAAGAAGCAGCAACAAAAACCATCCCAAAGAAAAGGAAATGCAAGAAAGCAAAGTGGCTGTCCAACGAGGCCTTCCAAATAGCAGAGAAGAGAAGGGAAACAAAATGCAAGGGAGATAGGGAACATTACAGAAAATGGAATGCAGACTTCCAAAGAATAGTAAGGAGAGACAAGAGGGCCTTCTTAAATGAACAGTGCAAAGATATAGAGGAAAATAATAGAAATGGAAAAACCAGAGATCTGTTCAAGAAAATTGGAGATATTAAAGGAACATTTTGTGCAAAAATGGACATGATAAAGGACAAAAATGGTAGGGACCTTAGAGAAGCAGAAGGCATCAAGAAGAGGTGGCAAGAATACACAGAGGAATTATACCAGAAAGATCTGGATGTCCCGGACAACCCAGATAGTGTGGTTGCTGACCTTGAGCCAGACATCCTGGAAAGCGAAGTCAAGTGGGCCTTAGAAAGCATGCTACACTCAATATGCCAGCAAGTTTGGAAAACTCAGCAGTGGCCAGAGGATTGGAAAAGATCAGTCTACATCCCAATCCCAAAGAAGGGCAGTGCCAAAGAATGCTCCAACTACCATACAATTGCACTCATTTCACACACTAGCAAGGTTATGCTCAAAATCCTACAAGGTAGGCTTCAGCAGTATGTGGACCGAGAACTTCCAGAAGTATAAACTGGATTTCGAAGGGGCAGAGGAACTAGAGACCAAATTGCTAATATGTGCTGGATTATGGAGAACGCCAGAGAGTTCCAGAAAAACATCTACTTCTGCTTCATTGACTACGCAAAAGCCTTTGACTGTGTGGACCACAGCAAACTATGGCAAGTTCTTAAAGAAATGGGAGTGCCTGACCACCTTATCTATCTCCTGAGAAATCTAGATGTGGGACAGGAAGCAACAGTTAGAACTGGATATGGAACAACTGATTGGTTCAAAATTGGGAAAGGAGTACGACAAGGCTGTATATTGTCTCCCTGCTTATTTAACTTATATGCAGAATACATTATGCGAAAGGCTGGACTGGATGAATCCCAAGCCGGAATCAAGATTGCCGGAGGAAATATCAACAACCTCAGATATGCAGATGATACCACTCTGATGGCAGAAAGTGAGGAGGAATTAATGAGGGTGAAAGAGGAGAGCGCCAAAAATGGTCTGAAGCTCAACATAAAAAAAAAAAACTAAGATCATGGCCACTGGCCCCATCACCTCCTGGCAAATAGAAGGGGAAGATATGGAGGTAGTGACAGATTTTACCTTCTTGGGCTCCATGATCACTGCAGATGGTGACAGCAGCCACGAAATTAAAAGACGCCTGCTTCTTGGGAGGAAAGCGATGACAAACCTAGACAGCATCTTAAAAAGCAGAGACATCACCTTGCCGACAAAGGTCCGCATAGTCAAAGCAATGGTTTTTCCAGTAGCGATGTATGGAAGTGAGAGCTGGACCATAAAGAAGGCTGACCGCCGAAGAATTGATGCTTTTGAACTGTGGTGCTGGAGGAGACTCTTGAGAGTCCCCTGGACTGCAAGGAGAACAAACCTATCCATTTTGAAGGAAATCAACCCTGAGTGCTCGTTGGAAGGACAGATCCTGAAGCTGAGGCTCTAATACTTTGGCCATCTCATGAGAAGAGAAGACTCCCTGGAAAAGACCCTGATGTTGGGAAAGTGTGAAGGCAAGAGGAGAAGGGGACGACAGAGAATGAGATGGATGGACAGTGTCATTGAAGCTACCAACATGAATTTGACCCAGCTCCGGAAGGCAGTGGAAGACAGGAGGGCCTGGCGTGCTCTGGTCCATGGGGTTACGAAGAGTCGGACACGACTTAACGACTAAACAAATTTCCAAGGGCTTCAAATTAGAATATTCGGATAGTTGAGTCCCATAAAGCATTTGGGCTATAATTCTAGCTTTGAAGACTTGGATCGCTGATGGTACATATTGTCCACTCTTAGTGTAAAAGAACCTCAATAGCGCAGTACTGCATTTCTGTGCATTTGATGTTACATGGTTCAAATGGGAGGACCACTGCCCTGAAAAATGGAATATCTTACCTAAATATGTGTAACAGGATACTTGCTCTATGTTGTTCCTATTTAATGTCCATCTATGTTTATTTTGTCTTCTGCTAATAACCATAACCTTTGTCTTGTCGTAATTAATCAAAAGTTCCTCTTTGGAGGAATACGAGGCTAGGGTTTTCAGAATTCTCCGTAGACCCACACACGAAGTTGACATCTAGACCATATCATCCGGGTACAGCAAAATTGAGAGGGGGCGAGTACTCAGCTTGGGGGGATGAAAGTCTGCTCTCAATAAATTATTCACTATATCATTAATATAGAAATTAAACAATGTTAGGGCTAGACTACAGTCTTGCTTGACCCCATTAAATGATGGTATCACATTAGATAACACTCCCACCTTATTACAAATAACCTTAAGACCAGTATTTTCATGCAGTTGCCTCATTAGCAAAAGGAATCTTTTGTCAGTATTTGTAGCCTCTAATTTTGCCCACAATTTTTCCCTATGAATCAAATCAAATGCAGATTTGAAGTCTATAAAAGCCTTATACAGAGAGCCCCCTTTAGGAGTGGAATATTTATTCGCTAGATGTTGCAAAACTAATGCCTGGTCTATAGTGGCCCTGCCTGCTTTGAATCTGGCCTGTTCCTCAGCGAGGATATTTCCTTCAACCAGCACATATAGTTGTGCTAGGTGACTGACAGATATTTAGTGAAGCTGTTATCAAAAAGGAGTTGTATATTGTATTCTCAAAGGCTTTCACGGCTGGGATCCGATGGTTGTTGTAGGTTTTTTGGGCTGTCTGGCCGTGTTCTTGAGGTTTTTCTTCCTAATGTTTCACCAGTCTCTGTGGCTGGCATCTTCAGAGGACAGGAGTCAGAGCACAGAGTTCAGCTATTGATGACAAAGAGACATTGTCATATTACATTCATGTAATTCTGTGATAGAGCCATGGAAGAATTTTGTGTTGTAGTAAAATGTGTCTGTTTTATACTGCTGTAAATAACATTCCATAAAGGTGCCAGTGAGTTAGTTTACTTTTCAGAGCAGCCAATTTAAACCATGTAAAAGTTTTAGATCTGGTATGTATAGGCAGGAGCTGTCTAGATAGCTCAGTGAATTAGGTAGAGGTTGGGAGTTAAATTCCCCACTGTGCCTCCTGTGATTAGAGCCAGCCTGTGTGGCCTTGGATAAGCTGCACTTTCCAAGGGTGCCCCCAGAAGAAGGGGATAGTAAACTATGTCTGAGTACTCTCTACGTACTAGAAAACCCTGAAAAGGGTCAGCATAAATCAGAATTGACTTGATGGAACACAATTATTTATGTATAGGCAAATGCCTGAAAAATCTGCCATTTCTTTTATTGCAGTTTATTAGTAAATTTAGGTTGGCATGGCTGATGAAATCCACTGTGAAGTGTTTATATATGTGTTCCATGTGTAATACTTGAGTGGTTTACATTAAAAAAATCCTCCTTAACAGACAGAAGGTGATTATCACTACTAAATTAAAACAAAATTCTGGAAATTCTAGTTTGTATTGGTCAGTTTCTTAGTACTAATATTCCAATGCATTGATTGTAACAGCATATATAATCTTGGCCATGGTAACAGGTAAGTAGATAAGTAATGAAGACTTGCTAAGACACCATAGAAATTGGGCTTTGTGAGGCTTCATATGTAGCATGTGTACATGATCAGTATTTGAAAGATGTTCCAAGCTCCCCAGAAGAACTTAGAAGTCATTCTTTAATGAACTAAATCTTTCTGAATTTTTCCATTTCCTCCATAAGAAACTAAGTAGTATAAGTAGCTTAAATCCTATGAAATCTTTATGTGAGATAGGTTCTTAAGGTAATATCCACTTGATATATGGCTTTTTAAAGGTGTTAAACTAACCAAGAGTATCAAAATATGTGCACTTTTCATTTTCCCAGATGGAATACCTCAGGTTTACTATTTTGGCCCTTGTGGCAAGTACAATGCCATGGTGCTGGAACTACTGGGACCTAGTTTGGAAGATTTATTTGACTTGTGTGATAGGACTTTTTCTCTGAAAACTGTTCTAATGATAGCCATACAGTTGGTGAGTATAACTTCTTCCCAATCTGCTAAATTGTGTCCTGTTCAATATTAGCCAGATATTATTTGAGCAATTCATAGATCCCCACTTTCTAGAACTGCACTGCAGGTGGCTTCATTGGGCTGAGGGAAATACCTGAGAGACAGAAAGAAACTATTGTGAAAGCAAGCCCTGGAGTTCTTAATACAGATTTCAAGGATATTCAACATTATATGTTGTCAAGAAAAAAAGCTGCAAGAACAACTTCAGTTCTGATTTATCACCTCTATATTTTGCTTTTACCAAGTATGTGTTTTTGGAGACACAATTTCAGTCAGAAAACTGTAGAATTCTTTTCTGATGGCCTTGGCTAGACTGAATACTTGGAGAGATATAAAGATTAACATAAATAACATAAATAACCTCTATGCAAGCCTGTGTGATTCAATGAAACTGAGTCCACAAACCAAGAACCTCATTCACAGTCCATTTAAAAATAAGTTATATGTTTCTTAACATAGAATTTATAATCCCTATTCCATCATGAAGATGCTGAGTGTAGTAGTAGATAAAGTAACGGACTAGGACTCAGGTGGCTTGGGTTCGAATCCCTGCTCAGCTATGGAAACTCACTGAGGGTGTGGAACTGGTAAAACCACTCCTTAAAAAATCTTGGTTGTTTCATTTCAAATCCATTGTGGTGACGTACAGATCCAGAATTGAAAATTATGTCAGTGTGCAATTATTTCCGGACCTAACTGCATCTCACTTACTTTGAAAGCCCTATTAGGATCGTTATAAGTTGTTTCCGACTTGATAGCGCATAATATAACATTCCATAATGAGCTCTTTGACCTAAAGCACATTTCAAATTAAAATCATTATTACATCAGGCTTTATGTAACATCTTAACAATACAAATTATAAAAAGATTCAGATTTTTTAAAATCTGATTTAAATTTAAAATCTTGATTTTTAAAAAATCATTGTTATCCTCTCTGCAGCCACTTTGTATATTTTCCTTCCTTCCTTCCTTCCTTCCTTCCTTCCTTCCTTCCTTCCTTCCCTCCCTCCCTCCCTCCCTCCCTCCCTCCCTTCCTTCCTTCCTTCCTTCCTTCCTTCCTTCCTTCCTTCCTTCCTTCCTTCCTTCCTTCCTTCCTTCCTGCGAAGAGAATCAGCTTTTTCTTAGGTATTTTAAAGCTTAATGGAATATGAGACGTTTATGAACAGCACTACAATACTAAGCATCACTCATTTTAACAGAGGCGTTTACAAAAATTACTGTTTTTTCTCTGTAGGTATATAAGATCCCCTGCTTTTGCACACTCAGCCAAAACAAGGTTTACCAAGAGGGAAAGTCTCAGTTTTCAATTTGGTTTGTGAAGAAATATGTTCCTTCAAAACTGAGAAGATGCAGCAGTGCTTGCTTTTATTTGTTCTGCTTCTCTAGTTCCTGTTGGGAAAAAAAAAACTTTCTTTCATTCTGTTTAATAGATTTCTCGAATGGAATATGTTCATTCAAAGAACTTAATATACAGAGATGTAAAACCTGAAAACTTCTTAATAGGACGACCAGGAAACAAAACTCAACAAATTATTCATATTATAGATTTTGGTTTGGCAAAAGAATATATAGATCCAGAGACAAAGAAGCACATACCATACCGAGAACACAAAAGCCTTACAGGAACTGCTAGATACATGAGTATAAATACACATTTAGGAAAAGGTATGTATTCATTTTTATAGCACAATCTTAGCAATTTCGCTAGATTTCTGTGACCGTTTCTTTGTATTTTAATAATCACATTTGAATACTCTTAATTTTATTGAAGCTCTGAAGACCTCCTAACTTTGGAAGCTTTTTAAAAATGACTGATCACAACTGTTTTATTTTGGGGTACTACACAATGGTGTCAAATACTTCTATTTGCTATGCTGACGTGTGATTGGCACCAGTGACCAGACCAAATCACTTCCACTCCTGGGTGCAGTGGTTGTTTTCTGTATTAATGTGTTCCCTTACGTCAAAGGGTTCATAGAACAGTAATGAGGCCCTAGCAATTCTTTCTTCTGCCAACTTGGCCAGGATTATTTGGAATACAGAAGCATGGATTTGGTAGAGAATGTCTAAAGCAATCACCTATTGTATGAAAGAAGAATCTAGGCTTTCCAAGTGAGCAGTTTTATTTTGTAAATGTCCCTAGAAACTCCATGCAGCCAAAAAAGCAAACCAAAAAAGGTCTTGTAAAGCACTCCTTCTGTTTACTCTTTAATTGAGAAAGATGCTCATATATGGTATAGTTTAGAGGAAAAATATGTACAAATGATCAACTGGTTTCACTTCAAAGGACTAGGTCAAATATATATGGTATACCAGAGGAGTACAGCTGACTTACACATGCTTACAACAGACCTCCCGCCCCACCCCCCGCACACACTCACCCCCGCACAGCCTGTTTGCGCCTGCGCGCGTGCTCCAGCATGCCCGCACAAGCACCGCGCCGCTGTTTGTGCATGCGCACGAGCGCTCTCTCGTTTGTGTGTGAGAGAGAGCGTGCGCTTGTTTGCGCATGCGCACGAGCGCGGGGGGTGCCCCGCCTTCCCCAGCCGGTCCGCGGGGTGAAAAAGGTTGGGGACCCCTGTGCTTACTGACTTGAGGCAGTAAGCATTTGTTGGGTGCCATATTGGAACTTAGAGATATGGGCAATTTTTCCAAGTTGGAAATTCTCTTGAATGGTGAGCAATATGTAAGATCTAGAAAGAAAGAAAGAATCATTATTACAGGACATGAGCCTGTTTACTAATCTTATTGCTTGAGTAGGATTTTTTTCTGCCCCTGCCTCAATTTCATAGTCATAAAAGAAAAGACAAGCAAAAAAAAAAAAAAAAAAAAAAAAAAAAAAAAAACCGTGAAGACCTGTAGTAATGCTCCAACAGGCAGTAGCATCTGGTACCAGTGTCAAGAAAGGCCATTAGTGTTAGATTATCCTGTGAAGAGGGAGAACTGTTTGGTTAGGCAAGCAGATAATGATTTAATTCTATTTTCCTTTCTGTGAAAAATTTGTTAGGGTCTGATTGTTCCGAGCCTATAATGTATGTTTGAGACTCCTCCTCTTTTCCCCATGCTTTTTTCTTTGCATTATCTTTTCTTCCTGCCTTACTCTAGCAGAAAACAAATGAGTCATGGATATAGCAATCATTATTGCTGTGAAGCTTGGTCTAGTCCAGTGGTTCTTAACCTTTGTTACTCAGGTGTTTTTGAACTGCAACTCCCAGAAACCCCAGCCAGCACAGCTGGTGGTGAAGGCTTCTGGGAGTTGCAGTCCAAAAACACCTGAGTAACAAAGGTTAAGAACGACTGGTCTAGTCTAACACTAATAGTACCTGTTACCTACCTTGAACTTGGTATCCATTATTTATACAGTTATTGAAAATACCTTTATTCTGCCTTTCTTGTATGTGCCCATGCTACAAAATGGGAAATAAACTGTTATCTAGAGACCCACAATTTGCTCAGCATTTTTTTCCTTACCTTTCTTTTTTTGTTGTTCAAGGCAATAACAGGCCCATTTCTAAGCAACTTTTTGTCTAATTATATACTTTAAGCATGACATTAGAGTATTTAGAAGAATATGATTCTTATCAATTTATATCATTACTTGTTTTATCTTTCTGCACAAATGCTGTTTATGGATTTTATGGTAAATAATAGCATGTCTTCTATATATAGATATTTTATTATTAAAGAAAAAAATGTAAAATAGTAATAACATGCAATTTATAATTGTACCTCTTATTTGTATCACTGACTTCTTTTGCATCAGTTTATAACTGTGTTAGTCTTAATATTTCAATTTACTTTTTCAGAGCAAAGTAGAAGAGATGATTTGGAAGCTTTAGGTCATATGTTCATGTATTTTTTAAGAGGCAGCCTTCCATGGCAAGGCTTAAAGGTAGTGTGTTAATTTGTTCAGTTTGTCTTGTTTCCTGAGCTATTCTCATAGTTTTATAAATGTTTCTGAGTAATCAATATGATTGATGTATCTTCAAATTTAGGCAGACACATTGAAAGAAAGGTATCAGAAGATTGGAGACACCAAGAGAGCAACACCCATAGAAGTATTGTGTGAAAACTTCCCAGGTAGTCACTTCTTCTAATGAAGAATAATCTATATAGCGGCTGCATTGGCAGTTTTAAATGGGTCACTAAGTTATATACCAGATAGTTTATACTTGTGATGTTATTTTCTGTGTATGATTCCAGTTGTATGTACATAGTGCTTCAGCTCTTTCGTCAGCAGTGGGTTTAATGAGCTGATGCTACATCGGCAAAAGAGATATCAGTGTTTCTCCTTCGTGGTCTCTGTGAATGCACACTAATGGGTTAATCTGCGCCTGAGCAGAGCAGTCTCGGAAGCTTCTATAGCTTTAAGCACTTGGTGCCGGGACCTCCCCTACACCGGCTGTATAACTCCGCCCCCGGCACCTAGTGCCTCAGTTCTTTTTTCGACCGCCGCTGTAGCAGCAGCTTCATTAGGAACTTCGCAAGTGAAAAACAATTCTATTCCTTATCTTTCCTTTCTTTTGACCTCCCTTGTTTCTTCTGCCTGGGGGAAGAGCACCAGCCAGCGTTGTGTATTCTTTGTAAGAGCTTTACAAAGCCTGCTTTGGAGCCCTCAGGGCTTTTCTCTTTTAAAAAAAGTCTCTTTTACCTTCTTAACAAGGCTACCCCCAGGCTCAAGAGCAACAGCGGCTCTATCCACCCCTTTGCAATCTTCCTCTTTGTGTCAAAGAAGAAGAGGACAGCATCTGAGCTAAGTCTGCAGAGAGCTGGGCGCTGAAGCCGGAGATATCCTGGCAACATACGGTAGCCCTAGCTTTGCCCTTGGGAGAAGAAAGGGCCCCCTGCAGCTCCTGCCGCCTTCCCCACCTGTCAGTGATATTCCTGACTGGGGTAAAAACCTCTTTGGAGGTTGGTGAATTGGCGCAGAACAGCCCTCCTTCATCAATGGGCTCGTTCTCACAGCTGCTAAGTCTGGAGAGAGCTGGGTACTGAGGCCGAAGATGTCCCGGCAACATACGGTAAGCCTTGGCTTTGCCTTTGGGGAAAGAAAGGGCCCCCTGCAGCTCCCACTGCCAGCCCCACCTGTCAGTGATATTCCTGACTGAGGTAACACCTCTTTGGAGGTTGATGAATTGGCGCAGAACAGCCCTCATTCAGCAATGGGCTCGTTCACGCAGCTGCTAGTTCTGTAGAGAGCTGGGTGCCGAAGCCAGAGTTTCCCGGCAACATACGGCAGCCCTAGCTTTGCCTTAAAAAAAAAAACAGCCCTCATTTATCAATGGGCTCGTTCACACAGCAGCCTGCGTCCTCACCTCAGCTGCCGGCGCCAGCGCAGGCTCATAGGAAAAGGACTCATAGGAGTTGACCTAATCACAGGAACCCTGTGGCTGTCAGGCAGACCCGAGTATTTTTCCTGCTCATCAATAGGGTCCTATCACGCTGACAAGTTCGAGCAGGACCAATCCTTTATTTCGATATAGGAGCGATGAGCCTAATCCGCCACCCTTTCTGCCACCACCGCCTCCCCACTCTACCTGGCACTGTTCTGAGCCACGGGCTGAGGAGCACTATGTGCCTCCACCTACGCCTCGAAGGAGTAGTGCTCCCTCGAACTCGGCTCCGGCAGCAAAGTGTCTGCAGGTTTGACCGAATGCGCTGTTAACCCATTCAGCCTTCTCCGTCCCGGCGGCTCTTCTTGAGACTGATCTTGGTCAGGCTCACGCTAAGAAAGACTTCTCCCCTAATCGTCAGAAGGACTTACCTTATTCAGGTTGGGACTCACGAGAGTCAGAGGGGGAGGAAGATTTTCCAACCAATCTTCCTACACCCATATCAGTTGCCGCAGATAGTCACCCTCCTTTACCGTTAGAAGGTTGTTCTTCATATTCCCAACTGATACAGAGAACACAGATAAGGATATCCTTGGTCAGCGTTTTTATTCTCTGGCCGCCATGTAGCCAATTACTCCGCTGCCATGGGCGCTTATCGCCACTTATGGAATTTGGCACTGCCCATTTTGCAGGTAGCTCCTGTACACCTTTACAGCCAGGGCCTCTCATATCATCAGGAGGCAATGGGGCTGGCGTGTCACGAGCGCATTGCTGCTCGGCATGCCTTGAAACCAGCATCCAAACAACTGATGGATCGAGGACCTGCCGTTTGATGGAGTAGGGCTTTTTGGTCAGAAAACTGATGTTATTCTTGATAACCTGCTCAAGCTCCGGAAGACGGCATGGTCGTTTGCGGCGCAACAACCTCGAGTACCTGGAGATGTTCCTACCAGCCTAGGGCATCCCAGGAACGTCAAAGGCCCCAACCCCAAAGTTACCAACCACCACCCCCTAGACATGTGGGCAGGCAGCGCCCTGGCCGACAAAACCGCAGGCAGGACTGCAAAACCAAGCAGTCTCTTTAATGCACCTGACTTCTCTGTTGTTGACCAATCGGTCCATTTGACCCCTTGTCTTTCCAGTTGGTGTTCCTTCACGTCTAACACTTCGGTACTCTCTATCATAGTTACCAGCTATGGCACTGAATTCGATGTACCCCCTGACACAGGCCACGTTAAGGCCACCCCCTTTGGAAGATGAAATTCAGGCCTTGTTAGGGAATGATGCCATTGTTCCTTTGCACCATCCCCAAAAAGGATGGAGGCCTCTGGCCCATCCTTGCTCTTGGAGGCCTGAATTCTTTTATTACTCCACGAAGATTCTGTATGGTTTCCTTGGACTCTATTATTCACATGTTACGTCTAGGGAGTTGGTTTACCATGATTGAACTGTAAGATGCTCAATTTCATGCTAGCATCCGGTCAGACCATCAAAGCTTTCTCAGGTTTTCAGTAGGAGGAATCACTGTTTACCCATGTTTGGATAACTGGCTCTTGGTCGCTGAGTCCAAGTCACAAGCTTGTAAACACACGTCCTTGACACTGTCTCTTTTGTCAGCGTTAGGACTAAAGGTCAACATAGAGAAGTCGACTTTGCAACCTACACAACGTGTAAATTATATTAATGCGACTTTGGATGCTTTCTTGAAGCAGGCTTTTCTCCCTGACAACAAGATTGTGAAAATGCATGGTTTATGCTCCTTTTCTTCAAGCGCTTGGTCCCTGCCCTACAGGTCCAGCGACTTCTGGGGCTGATGGCATCTACCACAGCTGTGGTACAGCATGCTCGATTGAGGATGCGGTCCTTTCAAGCCTGGTTTCTCTCACTCTTCTTGCGACCACCCATCCACGTTGCTCCAGGTGACTCCAGAGCTTGCCACACAACTAGACTGGTGGAAATCCCCCCCCAACCTACGGATAGGAGACCCTTTGGTCTCTTGACCCCGCTGGCTCAGTGAACTGCGGTTGCCAGCCCGTCAGGCTGGGGGGGGGGCTTGTCTACGCCGCCATGCTGTCCACGGCTGCTGGTCCACGATAAAAGCCGGCCTGCATATCAATGTACTGGAGCTCCTGGCAATCACCAATGCCTTTCGGGCCTTCGAGCCCCTACTCCGTGGTCGAGTGGTCTCAGTCGCGTCGGACAATACCACTGCAGTTTATTATATAAACAAGCAGGGCGACACTCACTCGTTACGCCTTCTCTTTCACACCATCGACCTTTCGGAATGGTGTTATGCTCGCCACATTTATCCAGTGGCTGTACATTTGGCAGGCGAGAACAATTCCGTAGTAGACCATCTCAGCAGACTATAGTTCTGCTCTCATGAGCGGGCTCTCGGCGATGCCATCTGTCGCCGCCTCTGTCGTTGATGGGAGATTCCAGACATAGACGTTTTTGCATCTCGGATGAACAAGAAGTGGGCCATGTTCTGCTCCCCGGCCGGCATCGGCCACAATTCCCTAGGGGACGCCTTCCTGATGAATTGGTCACAGGGCCTCCTCTACATGTTGCCACCTTTCCCCCTTCTTCAAAACACTGTCATTCGAGTCCAACGTGAGTGTGCAAACATCATGCTTCGTCGCCTTGCCAGCCATGGTTCTCGATCCTGCTCTCGAGGGCCGCGGAATACATTAGGCTGCAGCTGGTCCCTCATCTACTGTCTCGAGTCAAGGGTCGAATATTTCATCTGAACCTCGAGTCCCTACGCCTGACGGCTTGGCGACCTCCCCGACTGTAACAGACGTGCTCAATCATGCTCGCAAACCTTCTACCACCTTGACCTACTCCTATAATTGGTACGTTCTGTCACTTTGCATCAAGACAGCATTCGCCTACTAGGCCAACGTCTCTGGACGCACTCCTTCAGTTTCTCCTGCACCTGTTTCGCCTGGGACTGGCCCGTTCTACCTGCAAGTTATTTCTCCGAGGCCTGGAAAATATGCGCTCTGCCTATAAGACCACTAACACCTCAGTGGTCTCTCCAATTAGTTCTTCGCCGGCTTATGAGGCCTCCCTTTCAGCCCTTGGCATCAGCATCGCTCCGCTTGCTAACCCTCAAGACTGCCTTTCTCCTGGTGATAACCTCAGCTCGCAGGGCTGGAGGACTGGCTACACTAAGAGCAGAACCTCCTTTCTGCAAAGTAACCTTACGGCCAGACCTTACCTTCTTGCCTAAGGTATCTTCTGCCTTCCATTTGAACCAGCCAACTGTCCTTCCTGAGACAGCCCTGCACGCTCTAGACGTGAAGCGTGCTCTGTCATATTATGTGCACCGCACGACCACTTTTCGTGCCTCACAACGTCTCTTTGTCACCTTTGCTGGCTCCTCCTTCAGAGCACCGGCTTCCTCTCAGAACATATCTAGATGAATAGTCCAGACCATCCGTCTTGCCTATAACTTGGCAGAGACTCCTCTTCCAAAATCAGTGAGAGCTCACTCTACTAGAGCTGTAGCATCCTCAACAGCCTTTCTCCGTGGAGTGGACATCGCGGATGTCTGCCGCACTGCCACATGCGCCACTCCGTCTACCTTCATCTCGCACTACCGCCTGGATGTCTGTCCGAAGGCTCAGGCTGTGGTAGGTCGAGCTGTCCTGGCTTCTGCACTTTCGTGACGTCCCTCCTCCTGGTTAGTCAGCTTGCCAGTCACCCATTAGTGTGCATTCACAGAGACCACGAAGGAGAAAAAGAAGTTACTTACCTGTAACTCTGGTTCTTCGAGTGGTCATCTGTGAATTCACACTCCCCGCCCTCCTCCCCGCTGTCCGTCACATGTGCCATCGCATGCTGGGCAGCGGCGGTTGGTTCCTTAGAACTGAGGCACTAGGTGCCGGGGGCGGAGTTATATAGCCGGTGTAGGGGAGGTCCCGGCACCAAGTGCTTAAAGCTATAGAAGCTTCCGAGGCTGCTCTGCTCAGGCGCAGATTAACCCATTAGTGTGAATTCACAGATGACCACTCGAAGAACCAGAGTTACAGGTAAGTAACTTCTTTTTCTGGAGCTTTTTAAAATTTTAGATAGAGATAATAAAATATCAATAAAATATGTGGTAAATGAAAGGAGTAACATACACTGCTTGGAAAAAGAAAGCACCAAATATTACAGTAAGTGTCTTTAACAGTTGCATTTGGCTGTGAAGCAACTATTAGTGGACAAATGACATTGCTTCATATAAATGAGAATAGGATGGTATACTTTAGCTCAGAACCTCTGTTTAAACATGAGGTAAAATTTTAGCCTGTGCTTATGCACTGAATGGAAAACTAAATCGATGAGTAAGCTAGTTTGCTATTCTGCATTAGAATAATTAATTAATGCAAAGTCTGATATTTGCCAACAGTTGAAATAATGAACTTTTTTTCATTCATATAGAAGAAATGGCTACATATCTTCGTTATGTGAGAAGACTAGATTTTTTTGAAAAACCAGATTATGACTACTTAAGAAAGCTCTTTACAGATTTATTTGATCGGAAAGGCTATATGTTTGATTATGAATATGACTGGATCGGTAAACAGTTGGTAAGTACAGTTTAGCAAATTGTTCAAATGCTCCTGAAATTCAAGTGCTACAATATAGAAATTGGAGCATTATAAAGTTGCAGGAGAGAGTCCATATAACCTTGAACACTTCTCAGTTTTTCCCAAGACTTTAGGCAGATGTTTATCTTTGTGTCTTTGACAGGAATAATGGGGTATATTTGTTGTGTATTTTGAGTGCATGGAAGATATTGTTTGTTGTTGGAGCAGAACTATTGCAGTAAGAAGTCCAAAGGCTATATCCTGTTTCACATTCCATTGTATCAGACCTTGATGCTGAGGGTTTTGTTTTGTTTTGTTTGTAGTTTAATTTTTAAAAAATTCTTACACTAGCCACCACTGAATTTTAATTTATGTTCCTCAAGTTGAGCATATGTGAACCTTTCAAATGTGCACATTTAACTATATAAAGTGACCTTGAGTGTATGAGCCCTAGTAATCTTTTCAGTGTATCCAGTTCACACAATTTTAATTGTTTTAATTAGCAAGTACAGTTTGCTAGCTGTTAGATGTCACTTGCTACAGTGGTATGAAACTCTCATTCCAGGACATTGACCAGTCTAATTGACATAGGTCTGTATAGGTTTTTCACTTCATCATATTCTAATAAAAGGCTGTGCTTTACTTTCTGACAGTCCCTTTGAACTATTTAATAAAATAGTGGGCCTGAATTAATTATTTGAACTGTTGTTTAACCTGTAGTTACGCTAAATTAAGCCTTACGGATAGGTTTACTGTTACTTACCTTACCTAATGACATACCAGTGCTAGTAGTTAACAAGATCATCTTTATATGTGAGTAATTGTTTAGTTATTAAAGGCTTCCAGGGAAGTGCGGCAGACTTATGCTAATACCGTGGAAATTTCAGGATCTTTTCAGATGAGTTTTTCTAAAAATAAAAAACTGTGACTTTGAAATCTGTAATTTTATTTTACCAGTATTCAGCATAATATATTGTTTGCAGCCTACTCCAGTGGGTTCAATCCATTCAGATCCTGCAATATCTTCCAACCGAGAAGCACATCCACATAGAGACAAGATGCAGCAATCCAAAAATCAGGTATGCAGTCCATCATTAATGTTTCCAAGCTTTATAATATGACAGTTTTGCTCTAGTTTATGCTTCTAGAAGAATGCTTCTAGTATTAACTCTTTACTTTTGGGTTTTTAAAAAAAATGTTTATTAACATGAGTGTTTCAACTTAAGCTTTTAAGTAAAGATCCCAAATTCATTATGACTCTTATTGTTCCACTTTGTATATCTGGGGTGCCAAACACAGGAGATTTAAGGATGAAATTTTGCCCCATCCCCTTCTCTGGCCTGCACAGGGGCCGGAAAATACTGTTTTTGGCCTGTACAAAAAATAAAAGAAAATTTGAAATACCTGGATAGCTCTTTTGGTTCTCCTTCGTGGTCTCTGTGAATGCACACTAATGGGTTAATCTGTGCCTTAGCAGAGCAGGCTCGGAACCTTCTATAGCTTTAAGGACATGGTGCTGGGACCTCCCCCCTAGGCTATATCACCGCCCCCAGCACCAGGTGCCTCAGTTCCGTTTCCTGCCGCCGCTTCAGCAACATCGTGAACCGGAGCTTGTGCGTTTCACTGATTTAAAACTTTAAAACTTCCTATTCCTCGGTTTGGATCTCCCTCTTCTACTGACCTCAGCTTCCCTGACGTTCCTCTCAGTTGTGACTTGGACTTGTAAGCATAAAACTGTGTTTTGAACTTTATGGCCTCGCCGGGGCCTTTCAAGCGTTGCACCGCTTGTAACGCGAAAGTCCCTTTTTCCGATGGACACTCGCTGTGCCTCTTCTGCTTGGGTGAAGAGCACCAAATTGCCTCTTGCTTGCATTGCAAAGCCTTCACCAAACCGGCTTTGAAGCAGAGGCTGCAGAGACTTCGCTCGCATTTGTGGCAGCAATCTCTTGAGCCGGCAAGTAAAATGGAGCCGCGACGTACTCCTTTGTCTGGAGCTTAGCCGGCCGTCTCCTTCCGCCGCGGACGTCCGCAAGGTCTCAAAGCCCGCCTCTTCAGGCTCGAAATCGACCATTTCGACCTCGACGTCGAAATATCCGTTGGGCTCGATTTCGAAAAGGAAGAAAAAGGCTCCCAAGCAGCCACAGCCACCTCTTCCTTTATCACCTTCGATGTCGATGGCTTCTTCTTGACCGCGGCTACTCCCTTGAGGGTGGAGGACGATTCTCCCCCGCGCCTGGAGGAGGGTTTGTCGCCTCAGCACAGTCTGTCTCCTGTGCCTGCTCTTTCACCGGACATCAAGCCCGATCCTCCGGCTGTTCCCGGATCCCCTTCGGGCTCGACGGTAGAGGCTCCCAAGAAGAAAAAACAGAAAACCCGTCACCTCGAGCCCAAACCTGACCCTGACCGGCCTCCGGTGGGAGATCGTAGGCCTTCTCCCTGGGGGGGACCCTCAACAGTTTTACCAGCCGCGTCCCTTCGGTTTCGAAGATCCGGGTTATTCCATGCCCTACGACCCGTACAGGCTTTGGTCGCCCTACTTTGGAGCCTACCCACCACCTCCACTATATCCTCCTCCGAAAAGCTAAGACTGAATCCTTTTGTTCTTCGAGAAGACTCTTTATTGCTTTTGATTGTCAATCCAAAGGGTCGCCTGTTTCCCCACAAACATTCTCTAGGTGGGTGGTAACCACAATAAAGTTGGCTTACGAACTGGCCCATGCCCCTCTGCCAGCCACGATTCGGGCCCACTCTACCAGAGCGGTTGCATCTTCCACAGCCTTCCTCTGGGGAGTGGATTTGACGGATGTCTGCAAGGCAGCAACATGGTCCACACCCTTCACCTTTGCAGCCCATTACCGCCTAGATGTCCGGACTAAAGCAGAAGCTGCAGTCGAGAGAGCGGTCCTAGCCTCTGTTCTCTCGTGACACCCACCTCCTGGTAAGTCAGCTTGCTAGTCACCCATTAGTGTGCATTCACAGAGACCACAAAGGAGAAAAAGAAGTGACTTACCTGTAACTCTGGTTCTTCGAGTGGTCATCTGTGAATTCACACTCCCTGCCCTGCCTCCCTGCTCTGTGTCACGTCCTCTATCTGGCGTGCTGTGCAGCGGCGGATAGTTCTACAGAACTGAGGTACCTGGTGCTGGGGGCGGTGATATAGCCTAGGGGGGAGGTTCCAGCACCATGTCCTTAAAGCTATAGAAGGTTCCGAGCCTGCTCTGCTAAGGCGCAGATTAACCCATTAGTGTGAATTCACAGATGACCACTCGAAGAACCAGAGTTACAGGTAAGTAACTTCTTTTTTTGTTTCTAATTTTGGAGCTGTTCTAGAAACTGTTGGTCCCAGAAGCCTTTCAGAGCAGAAAGAAACTTACTTGGTTTTGTGTGCATATGTGTGTAGGTCTGGATCTCGAAGGGCTCTTTGGTACCCTTGTGGGCTGCAAAAATGCCCCTGTCTGGATGTGGTGGTCACATCCAGCCTGTGGGCCACATGGTGCTTACCTACACTGTGTCATTTTAATGATCTCCTGCAATCACTGAAGGAACATTATAGAGGCATTTCAGCGATTGGTAGTGTGTGCAATGTTTTCCACTTCAGGCTCCAGAATGAACTTTCTCACTATATATATCTATACTTAAAATTAACAAGGCTTCCCCAAAATCAAGTTTGAAACCAACCTGAAGCCTAGGTTTCAGTCTGTTTTAGAATGATTTCTTGTTAGTCTTCTCCAGTTAATATTGTGTCCATATTGTGTTTCATTTGGGAGGAATTCACTCTGAAGAACTTGTAATATACGCCACATCTGTTTATTGTTGTTGAAACTGCTCTGTTTATTCTTTCTAGAACTTAGTTCCTTGCCAAAAAATAATCCATTTAATTCATTTTTAAAAAGATATAGTTTGAATTTCAGAAGTGAGGAAAATCTTTGAAATCACTGTATTTCCTTTATATTTGCCTATATCTAGCTGTCTGTTCAGAGGACACACTTCATGAAAATTAATAATAATCGTATGAAGTGACATCAGCAATTGTTGTTTTCATTTGTAAACATTTCCATGTGAGCAATGTGTTGTTGACCTGGCCAGAAATATCTGAGCTGTATAAGTGTTCTTGAAATAAAAGTTTTTGTGTTTTCTTTTATGGAAGATGATACATGGTTCACCTTTTTGCATTTTCAGGATTGATTCACTGAACTCTTATGGCTGACTTTACACCAAGCACTGAATAAAAATATGTAAAATAACAAATAATAGCTAACATTCTTATTGACTGGCAGTTACTTTATTCAAGCTACTAGTAGCAGCCTGCTCTGGTTCCATTTCTTCATTGATTTTTTTCAGAAGGACAGCTAGTCCTTTTCAAACCTGAGTATGTGGAAAGGCATGGTCTGTCTGAGGCACTGTAAAATGACTAAAGTATAACTGGTCCTAGCATATGCTTACAAATGATGAGTTTGTGCACTCTGCTCCATGAAGCAATGATGGGTGCAAAGACAATAAGTATATAGCCCACAGAGGTGAGGAGGAACTCGGGGCCTTCAGATGTTGGGTTACAACTCCCATCTTCTCTGCCCATTTGCTATGTTAACTGTATCTGATGGGAATTGGAATCCAACAATGTCTGGAGGTTCATTGATTTTCCTCCATTCCATCAGTTTTTGTACATGTAAAAGAAAGAAAGAAAATACTGTGTTAGTAACATAGTTTGCAAAACTTATTTTTCTGCATATTGTATAGAAAAATTAAGAGTGCTATTGTAGCATCATTATATAGTTTCCCTCCTTTGTAAATCCCTTACTACTTCGAAAAATAGCTATGGCAGGTTTTATTTTAGTAACTGAACATATTTTTTAATGAACAGAATCTGTATTAGTTGAGTGCATGCTATGGAAGTACCAAAGTTCTCATTTTCTTTCCTTGTGTTCCACTGCAATACTAACATTTTTAGAAAGAAAAGCACATCCCATCCCAAATGGCTGCTCCCAAGAATTCCTGTTCTGCATGAAGTCTCATGTTTGAAGTTTTTGTTGAAAAAAAAAATAGTTCCAAGTGAAAAACTTTAAACATGTCTTTCTGTGTTCCAATATGTATGTACACATATTGTTACATGTGCATAGGTGACCATGTGTTCCTGTAATGTTTATGTAGAATAGATTTGATTAGCATGATGTGTTTAATATGTTCTGGGTTCTTATTCCTCCTCTTCCATGCATGTTTAATGCACTATATAACTGGCAGTCGACAGACCACAGGGCAGCTTGGGACCCCCATCAGGCCAATCCCCATCACCTGAGAGCTCACCTAGCAGCTGACAGACATGGTGGCTCGGTACAGGTATTTTCTGTTCTTTGCATGATTTTTTCCACATTTTGATCTTCTTGGACACACATGGTATATGTCTAGCTTTCTGTTGAAAATTTGTGTCATAACAATGTTCATAATCCTGTTTCTTTGGTTAAAATAGATATAATGAAAAATCACTCAAAATATTACGTTGTTTCTGCAAATGCTTGTAGAAGATCAGCCATCTGCATTTTGAAGAAACCATGTTGGCATGATTGACTGCATGACCCTTAACCCCGGGTCACTCAGTGGTGGTGATGGTAATACAGATAGCAGTGCCATGGTTTGAGGGGGACACATTAATGCTGACTAGTGACAGTATTATTTAGATCTTAAGTCCAAAACAAATGACCATGTAATATTTTCACAATATTTTATTATTCAAGCATATGTTAGGAGACTTCACGCCTTTTAGAAATGATTTTAGTATTTTTGTTTCCACAAAAATTGGGTGAAAATCAAGTCATATTGCATTTGATTGTGGCATGGAAGGGTGTGGAGTTCTTGGCACAGTGGTGTGGAAGATTAATCCCCCAGCTTTTTGTAGTTCTCTCCTAAAAAGTCACCCCATGGGGAAATCAAGCTTTAAAACTGGATGGATTAATTTTGATTAGCAGAAACTCTCAGTTTAGCAATACATTCCAAAGTGAGATATTTTAGGAGATTGGTCATTGACATTTTAACTAATGTTCTCAGGCCACAGATTTTGAAATAGGTACAGGAAGAGCTATGATGCTTTTTGTCTAGCAGTTTTTGAGTGGATCTGTGTGTGACGGATGTATTAGAGGATCCTTCTATAAAGAAGGCAAACAAACAGAAAAATATAAATGTAACCTTCTGACATATTTACAGATTAAAAATTGGTACAAGCTGTTTAGTGTTCAATGACATACCCTGGATATATTGTTGGTGTTTGATCATATGTTTGAAACACCCTTTAGATGTGAAAACTTCTGTGCATCTGATTTGAAAGAGAAGATGTTTGCCCAATCTGTGATCTTATCTTCCTGATCAGACCAGCCGAAAGTTCCCCAGTTCTAATGATACATTCCATACCTCTGTTGTACTGAATCGCGGTCATGTAGTATGTATATTGGGGCGAACGTTACCATTTGTTTTAATGTTACCGATTCATTTCTTCCTGTTTGAAACATTATGGCCTTCTAATTTCCTCTCTTGTTCCCTGGCACAGTGCAGCCCTTTATATTTGCAGAGATACACCATAGAGATTCTTTTAGGACTAACGCCCCAAACCCTTGCACTTTATACCTTAGCTTGATTTCTTGAGCCCTTTGCCTCATTAGTTGCTTCCAGTTGTGTTAGGCTGTAGTCTGGATTATGTGGATTGGCTTTGTGGGGAGCTGGGGCATCGACAGGGTGAGGTACCCACAACACCCATCCTCCCATGTTACTCCTTCCCCAGTGCCCATTCCTGCCCCACTGTTTCCCCATATGGGACTGCTCTGAGGCTCCTCCATGCGATTCCCATCAGCCCATGCCTCCCTCCCTGCACCGGCAAAGGCCTGGCATACCCGCCACTGCCCCTGCACTGAGACCTGCAGGGCAGGCATGCTTCTTTGAGCTCACACCTTGGTCCTGGCCACTCTCCCTTCTCTGTTTTCCCTGGTGGGATTGACGTTCATGCACACAATACTGGTAAGGAATGAACTGATATGTCATTGGAACAAAATACGACAACCCTCCCGGTGAGGGGAAATAAACTGCAGATACATTGCTGGCCGGGAAAATGATTCAATAATGACTGTGTGTCGTGTGAACAGAAATTGATGCAACAATCTAACATGAGTATAACTTGGGAACATTGGGCTGGTGTGATCAGGCTGACAGTTGGGCATATGAGTTTTTGTGCTAACCTGTAGATTGCTGGCATAGTTCACTCCCAGAGCAATTGGATCGTTCTCCTTTTGCACTGTTATTGGGAAGCTACTGGTACTACTAGACTCCATATTACCCTGCCTGGCTGATGGAAGAGTGGAGCTGTATGCTTCCTGCACATTAAGATGCTAAAGATTCTGGGAGGTGAGCAAAGAGAATCTTACTGTGAGCAAAAATGTGAAATGGGTCAGAAATAGGTGGACAACATGTACTATTTCTTCAATAAGACTTTTTGCATTGAGGAAAGTAGCCTACATTATTAAGATTGGCAGTTACAAAGTAAATCTTAAAATGGAAAAATGTAACCTTGACCTTACAGAGATAAAATTGTTCTCATTTGTCTACAATTTCAGTAGGTACAAAATTGAAGCAATCCATTGGTCGTGATTATGGTTTTTGAAGTCTCTAATAGATGTGGTTAGGGTGCTTTTGGAATTCTGTCCTTTGTTTTATTCTGTGGTTTCAGATTCTGTTAAAGAAACTGAATGATTTAAGTTGTGGAGAGAAATTGGCTTGTTGTCGAAGAATGTTTGACTTGTCAATATGATCCTTTAAAAGGAATATTTCCTGCTCTACATTTTAACCTTTTGCTTTATTTTCTGGAATTGACATGCCATTCATTGTTAATGTTTCACTAGCTAACCTCCTCCATTCCTTGTTCCACAAAAGTTTGTCTTAGTTCCTGAAAATGTCAGCTGAATAGCATTAATAAATTGTCCCTTTCACAGTACTTGGCATTGCAGTAACTTGAAACACTTATAGAAGGTCTCTTTAAATTGTGTTCCTGTTTTCCTTCTGGCAAATTACCCAGAAATCTTGCTGTTTATCGTAGGAGGCTGATTTCTCTTTATGTTCAGCATGTCTCAACCTTTTGTAAACAATGTTTCAGACTCAGCTGTCTACAGTCTTCCAGTTTGTTGTTCCTGCTCTTAAGATTTTCTCTATTTTGTAAAATAGTTTGTAACATGCATAGACATATATAGGTATCTGTATTAAAAATACTTGTCTAGTTCCTCATAGAACTGTATACCTATTGTATACAGATATAGAATCTATTTTTGAAAGATACAGAAATAGATTGGATAAATATGTTGTACAGAAGTTGCCAAGTTATATTGAAGGTTTACTTAAGGACAGGTTGTGCAGGAGTGCTGTAAAGTAAGAATACTGTGTTACGCAGAGAAACTAACACAGCTATCTCTTAAAAAACCGTTAAAGTAGAAATATGGTCTTGCATGACAAAGTTTATTTTCTAGAAATAGACTGAATAACATGTTAAACCTACAGAGCCACTTTTTCAAAACCAGAAGTTGTATTACAACATTAATTCATCTGGAGTTTTTGTACTATTGTTATTTTGCTGTCTTTAAACAGTGATTTATTATGTAGAACTGTTTTTCTATGGGCCATTCTGTATATTACTAGGAAAATATAGCCTGGTCTGTGTAATCATCATTCCAGATCTTTGGTAGTTATAGGAGATAAATAGCGAACAACACAAAGATTTTGATGCAGTGAAAAAAAAAAAACCATCACATTTCTCATTTCTTAGGGAGAAAATTAACACTGCAGTGTGATAAATGCAATCTTTCAGATGTTGTTGTAATACAATTCCTATCAGCCCTTGTTAAGATAGGCAGCAGTGAAAAATGATGGGATGAAGTCCAGAAGAATGATAGGATGAAGTTCCCACCTCCAGTCTGCACTTTGAGGCTGAAGAGAAATCAAATAGTTAGCACTATATTATTTAATGTTTTTCTTCTGTTCAGCTTTCCTTGAGCATATATTCCTGGAAAAATTACTTTTTACAGGGTAATTGTAGCATAGGCCTGCAATGTACATTTCAACAATTATGTGTTGCTACCTTTTAGTAGACTGTTACTACTTTTTGAAATTGCAGCTGGGTATCATAATAGTCTTCATAATTTATTACGGCACACAGCACAGGGATGTATCCCACTTCCTGTTGCAGCTTTGAAAGCACCCTAAAACTGTGTTCCATAGTTATACCTGAATATGTTAATTTTTCATAAATAGGGTAATGCTGTGCACAACTGCCCATAATTGAGTTTTACTTAGTTTATCTAGAATTTACTCCTTAATAAGTATGTTTAGGATTATAGCCTTATTCTCATCCCACCATCACTCTTCAGTAGATGGCCTTTTCTGCAAGTAATTGGAGAAAGATTAATGTTAGAAATGCATGGGGTTTGGCCAAAAAAAATGGTTGCAACCTATATTAATATATTCTAATCACAACTTTTGGTATGTTGTCAAACAGTGCAGTAAATCTGGACATTTATGTTGCATAATCTTTGAAAATGCTTGTAATTGCAGGTTGTTAGCTCAACAAATGGAGAGCTCAACACCGATGATCCTACCGCAGGCCGTTCAAATGCACCTATCACAGCCCCTACAGAAGTAGAAGTAATGGATGAAACCAAGTATGTATTGACTTAAACTAAATAAACCTTGCATTGCCAGTACATCTTATGATGCTGAGTTGTTCATGGCTTGATTCCCATGATTTCTAGTTCTTCATTGTAGTAAAGCAAGTCATATAAACCACTTAAGCAGCTTCACTTTGAACTTGTAAAAATAAATGAACAAACAAAAGCTTTGCTCATTTTCTGGGAAGACGTTTTCTTGCCAGAAGCTATTGGACTTTCCAGGCAGTGCAGCCCCCACCCCAAGATGAAGAGTTGATGTGATGCTAGCTTCATATTGTGTTGTAACACAATATTGTCTGCTCTTGTAATGTGGAGGATATCTGGCCATTGTCTGTGTGGGTTGGAGCTGATTGGGGGTTGAAATCCAGAACAGGGCAGCTAATTTGGGAGATGCTATAGTAGAGCACTATATTTTTGCTCCTCCACTGTAGTGCACACAGAGTTTATGGGAAGTGAGAAATCTTGGGTTACATCCTTTGTGTACCCACCTAGCTTTCCTTGTCTTTCATGCAAATCATTCAATATTTGCAAAGGATGATGGTGAAAATAGAAGAAATGGGGGCCTGTTATCTCCAAAGAAGATTCCTCTGCATCTGACATGAAGCACTTATGGGATGGAAGTATATACCATATCAAAAAGTTGTATAAATAATTTAGGTATTTTACAGGGAGCAATACGTGCCTATGTTGCACCGTAAACTGTCTGGAAAAACACTTAAGCTACAAATGGCAATATGGAAAAGAATAAAATTAGTTTAGTATTTGCAGTAGCAAGCTCTGATTGATTAGATTGATTCACATTAATTTCATTGGTATTTGCTAATTTTGGTTTTGATATCTTCTGACTTCTTCAGTACAGTGTTACATATGCAGAATGCAGCTCCTTTGTCCTTTATAGTGTTCTGATTCTCTTTTTTCCTTGTATTTTCTTTGTATTAGCTGCCAGAAAGTGTTGAACATGTGGTGAGTTCTAAAGTGCAGGCAGGCAGAAATGGCTCCAGAGTAACTTAAAAATAATAGAGCTCTTATGAGCAAGAAATAATTGGAAAGAAATGTACAAAAATATTTTAATCTTAATAACTATTGGTCTTTTGTAAGGTGAAAAACATGCTAGCATATTGAGGAACACTTTTGCCTGCTTCATTGTTGTGTATTTTGAAGTGACATAGTCTTGGTGTATTTTTATCTAATGCTCCTAAATTTATGCTTTAATATTTATGCTTAGACAAACAACATTTTGAGACATTCTAACTTCAACAGTAATATCTTAACCAAGCAAAGCTGTTTTCCTGCTAAATTAGAAGAAATGTTTGCACTTGTGCTTACTGAAGTGTTAGTTCTTCGTGGTTATTGCTAACTGATACTTCAGTCTAAAAATAGCTCCTATCAGATTCATAATTCCTCTGCATCCCAGGACAACAGTGGTTGTGTTTATCTCAGAATGCAGATCTTTTATCATACTTACTTTTGAAAGTCAGTTTTGAAAACTTAAACATGACTTGGTACCTCATAGGCAGCCAGTGCAGTTCTTTCAATAAAAGTCTGGTATTGTGCATTACCAGTCCCTCTACTCAGTGCCTTGGCTATGGCACTCTGAAACAGTTGTCACCTCACATATAATTCACTAGAGTAATCCAGTTGTGAGATTTCCAGTGCATGAATCACAGGGGCAAAGCTGTCCCAATCCATAAAAGGGCATTGCTGTCTTATTAGCCAAAAATTGGTAATAGGTGCATCATGTCGCTGAAGATACCTGAGTTTTATGAGAGAACAATGACATGACCACCATGATTTATTAACTCATTCTTTCTGAGTGAGTGTCAGCCCTGTCAAGAATCGGTTAACTTCCTAAATCCTGCACTCAATGACTGTTTTCCATTTATAATCTTACCATGATTCAGTGTAAATTGGCCCTCATCAAACCCATCACAAGTGCTGGTTTAGTCCATTCATACTATTTTCTATTTCAGCTGTATAGAGAAACAGAGCTGGATTTGTAATATGGCATCCTGCTCCAGATTAGGTTAGAACAGATGAAATAAAATATATTAATAAAAGTCCTAATATAAAATACATGGGGGGGGGGGGACACACACACACACTAATATCATCCTAATATGCTGCAAAATAAAACACAGCCCTTAGATGGAACATATTCATGGGACAAACAACACATCTTAGCTGGGAAGAAATTTCCATAGTATTTCTTCAAAATTCAGCAACAAAATGTTTAGAGTACCAAGTCATTTACTAAGTAATCTATGTACAAAGAACTTGTTTAATATATCTGCAGTGACCTTTAGTGCCATAGTTGCTATTTCCAGGATAAAGCGTTCACATGCCCCTTTTTATTGAGCACGTGCATTTGTGGAAAGACAGAAGTATCAGTGCAAACACTGGAAATATATTAGGCTTTACTGATTACTACATAAATGTGTTATAAATGTGAGTCATAAATATCCTATTATATGGAAGTAACTTGAATTTATATCTCCGTAGTCCTTTTTATATATCTTAACTATAATGTGCTGTGTTCCTATCTTAGACTGCTAAGCATTCTAACATTATTTGCATGGATGTTTCATAAGCAGTGTTATGCCATAGCCTCATCCCATCATATCTGTCCACTGCATGCATTCCATAAATTGATCATCCTAGTTATCCCCCCATATACTTTCCTATATTAGCAAAGTAGAGTTCTTGTTGAACAGCCTAAGAATCTAAGTGGTGGAAAGGACTTGGTAGTGCAGGTTTTTATGAGAAAGACCTTAACACTTGCAAATTTCAAGTAGAAATTGTGTGCATATGGAAGTTGTGCTGAGACAGGATATATTCTTGTAGTGTACGAATGAGCAGTTGAGATTCACTGAGTCCACTAGGACTCATGAAATCTGGGATACATATCAGGTAGACACTTCCAAAGTATCCTAGTTGTGTTGGCAAAATGACTTCTCTCACTGAGGAAGTTCTACATATATTATGGGTGGTGCTGTAGACATCTCTTTTGATTATAATTCACTTCTTTGACCTGACTTCATTTTCATACAAGTTTAGAATGAATGCAAGAAGCTCTTTCTTAATGGTTCTGTTTGTTTTGAAGTGAGATGTGTAACGAAAGTGAAGTAGAAAACAAATAACAGAGAGGCAGTGTTCTTGTATATCTGTTGAGTCTCCATGATCTGGCTGTGTATACGCAAAAGATACTTTGTTTAGCTCCACAATTCTTGGTCATCACATCCAGTGCTTGTCCATGGTTGTGCCCTATAGTTGAATGTAGACACATCAGGGAAACTAATCTAAAATAACAACTTCTGATATGCATTCTAGATATCTCTTAGGCTTAAACTGTCTGAAAGCTTCCACTGTATATGAAGGAGATCTATACAGTGCCTAATTTGGTGTCTGTAAAAATAGTGTCATTGGTGCAGCAAAAATTCTTTGGAAAGGTAGTTCAGAAATCCCAGATTTGATGGGTGTTTGATCATAAAGATACAGCAGTGCCAATTAAAGACAGTCCGGTTGCTCTCAGTGAGTCTCACTTATTTCCTCTGGTCTGTGTGAGAGTGACTTTCCAACTGACTTGCAGACTTCCATATGAATAAAACATGAAGTATCTGATGGGAGAATTGTCACTCTTTTGGACTGACACTGTACTCCTGCATTAACATATCACTACTCTTGCCAAACATACGCACATATGTATATTAAATCACCTTCTCTTTTCCTGTCCAGAAGCTCATGCCAAGGCCTTGCAGGTGGTCATATTAAGCAACAGTCTATAGCCAACTAAGTGTAGCATGCAAGAACTATCCCTGGATTGGGAAGCAAAATAATGTTACTAGAGACAAGAGGATGGGTCCTTCTTAGTCATCAGAAGACTAATTGCTCAGTCTGAAATGACCAGAATTATGGGCCTTTGTTAGACTTGCTGTGGATAAATGTGAGAGCCATATAGCCTCTCACCTTTCCAAATTCGTGGTCCCGTTGTTCTCTGTGAGTCTAAGCCATAGGTGATGCAGATTGTTCAGGTTACTGGGAAAGGCACACATGAGTAGGCTTAATTATTTGGAGCACATTTTCCCAAGGATATAGTGGGGAACATTGTTCATCTACTGATCAAGAAACCCAGTTTTAAATGCAATACTAAAGGAATGGCTGCTGACTTTTATGTTATAAACAGAAGTTTCTTCTGTTTAAAGAAATATTTTGTGCTCTATTCTAGTTAGTTGCATTGTATATTTTATTGTTATAATTTTATCTTGTAAAGTCTTGTAAAGTGAGCCGAGAAAGCTCTTCCTATAAAAAAGAGCCCTTTTTTTGCAAAATAGAGTTGCATCCTCCCATAAACAGGAAATGCCCTTCCTAATAGTCAGTATCTTTTGTTTCATGTCCTCAATCGTAAGAAGAACTGTTGTAGGGATGTATGTTGGTCATTTTTCCTTCTTGTGATGGAGATTATGGCAGGTCTATTCAAACATTCACTGATTTAGTTTAAGCTTCTTTTATTGATCTTGGTAACTAGATCCATAGTTGATCCAAGCCTCAGAGAAACATGATAATGTTTTGGTTGAACTAACAGTTTAGTGTATGGGTCCACTGTAAATCTTTCTTTTTCCTGCCTGGCTTTCCAAGCACCTCAGCCCAAGCATATGTTATATATCTTTTGGACATTTTAGGTAGTGCATCCTTCTAAAAATATCATCAGTCCTTGCTGATTCTTTCAGGGCTCAGGATTCTTATTTGGGTCACTTGCCCCAACTGCCAGTCACGGTACTTTGCCAATAGCCATCAGGAAGTGAGATGCACTGGGAAAAAAGAAGAAAGATGAGGAGTGGGTAATTAATGGGTGATAGTGTTATGATGTGAGGAGTATTTAAGGAGAAGATGAGAGTACGATGTGTGTCAAAACATAGAATCATAGAATAGTGAAGATGGAAGGGGCCTATAAAGTTTATATCTCTCCTAATTTGTGTCTGGGTGCTCCTTTTTAAAATTTCTGCTGTTTTTATCTAGGTCTTCTGTTTTCTCGTGGGGAAATACCCTTCAGCATGGTTTGTGTCACTTCTTTCTCATGCTTTGTACAAGCATCAGTTTACTATCAGGAACTACTCTGGCCAAGCCTTCAGAGATAATGGGGACAGAAGATTTGATGGTGGTCTATCTTCAGAGCAAAAGTTTACTGTAGTGTTTTCTAACAAAATTGCAGTTTTTTCTTCACAATTATTTTAGCAGTTAATTAAAGTGCTTGTAGTTCCCATAGTATTTATGTAAGTTATAGCTGGGGACTAGTCTAGGTCCTCTTACTTTACTAAAATATCTTGTTTAAATAGCAGTGTTGCTGCCTGTACATTTACAACATATGCATAGATTATTTTTCACATTTTTCTTGAAACTCTGTTATCTAACCTTGTGCTTTCCAGTACCTAGGTGTGTTTTTTTTAATTTCTATTTTATTTTGACCATTTGCCCAGTACATTTGGTGATTCAAATATAGATAAATTTCTTCTGGTGCACTGTTTGGCTCATTCCTTTTCAACATATATTCATAGATAGTCCCCTTACTAGGATTTGATGGTTGTAGCAGTTGTGCAGTTCAAATACAATTTTTTTAAAAGCTTAATTTAGTAAAAAGGTAGTCAGAGTCAAAGACATGCTTCTCAAGCATGACCAAGTGTAAAGTGATAAGTATAAGCTCAAGAGAGAATACGTGCTCATGAGAACAAATTAATGGATAGATGAAGCCAAAGTTGTTGTAAGCAGTGACTGTTAAGGGCCTATAGAATGGCAACATAAGCCATGAAGTTTAGATGTATCTTAAAAATGAAATATGAAAAGGACAAAGTTAATGGAGTCAGACAAAAGATTGATTTCTTCTTCCTGTGCTAGAGCTTTTGGACTGAACAAGATGTGATAGTGTCGCTTGTGGATGCTAGCAAGATATCGTTCAATAGGTTATGTAACAGGGCTGTGGCATCATATGGGCTGTTGGATTAATAAACTGTTTGCTTTGCCCACAGTATTCTGTCTCAAAAGGTTCTTTCAGGGTAGATAAAAATCAATGACTAAAAATCATTTTTTATTAAATTAGATTTTTAAGAATTACTTGTCTGAAGTTCAATAGTAAGTAGCAACTAATTTAGGCCCTTACATAAGTGTTGACACACTAAACCCCACTGATCCAATTAGCTTACTCTAGTTGCAACTTAATACAGGATTTGAATTTTTTATCATTAAAATTGGTTTTTAATACGTCTTGTGCAATGGTAGGTTGAATTTAAAATGTGCTATAGCTCACAGATCTCAGATTGGAGTAAGACCAATAAATTCTAATATTATTAGACATTGGTCCAAATCCCTTTGCTTGGCATATTATCATTATATTTATTTTATTTAAAATACTTTATCCCGCCTTTCTCCTTAAAAAGGACCCAAGGCAGCTTATATCATTAAAAGACAATATTTAAAGCTAAAAACAATGAGCATACAAATATTTAAAAGGAACAAACAAATACCACTCTGAGAAATGGTAAACAAAAGCAATAGTAAAAATACAATCAAATCAGTAAGGCATAACAACCCATTTAAAAATCCCACTCAGGCAGCCAGTCACTGAGGGAAAGCTTGCCTGAAGAGAAAGGTCTTTACCTGCTTGCGGAAGGACATGAAAGATGGGGCCACTATGGTCTCCTGTGGGGGGGAGTTCTAAAATCTGGGAGCAGCAACAGAGAAGGCTCTCTCCCATGTCCCCACCAAATGCTCCTGTGAATTATATATGGTTCCAAGCCCTCCCCTCCCCATGAATGCAGAGCATAGAGGCCAACGCCTTGGGAGAGCTGCTTACCTGCATGCCGAGTTGTTTGCCAATATGCTCAGACCTCAGTGCAAAGCAAGCCGGCTGGAGACGCCCCCATTCTGTTTCCCGCCTAGATTGTCTGGCATTGACACTTTTGTTTAAACTTCCCAGTAAACCAGCAGGCAGGAGGAGCCTCTGTCGCAGCCTCCAAGGAGAAAGCTTGCAAGAGGAGAACCTTAAGCGGCCAGAGACCATGCTATGTATTGTTCATAGCATGGTTTCTCTTGCTTCCTCTAATGCCCAATTCTGGCAAAACGTGATTTTTTTCTGCATTAAAAAAATACTTTTAATATTTAATTTAATATTTGCAGACCATGGATAAGTGAATCAGCAGATACTGATCCCGCAGATAAGGGGGTCCTACTGTATTACAGTAATTTGTATACCATCCAGTTTAGTACACAACACTACTCCGGGTGGTTGACAGGAATAAAGAGAACCCACCTAACTAGTTATTGACCCCATTCTACCTCTCCGCTAACCAGAACAAATTCTCAATAACCCACATCCCCCAGAATCCCCAAATACAAACACATTGATGGCCAACAGATATATAGAAATAAATTATATTCCTCATTACTGCAGGGAGAATCTCACTGAAGGCTTCCTCAAAGAGACTGGTCTTTAATAGTTTCTTAAAGGTTGGGAGGAAGAGGGCCTGCCAGATCTCTACAGGGAAACTATTCCAAAGATGTGGAGCCACTATGAAGAAAGCTCAGTTCTTCATAAACACCTTATTTGCCTTTCTTGGAGTGGCCACCCATAGAAGACCAACATGGGTGGATAGGGTGGCACGGGTTGATGTTCTTTGGGGGAGGCTCTCTGACAGATGACAGGGTCCCAAACTGTTAAGGGCTTTGTATGTTAATACCAACACCTTGAATCTGGCTCAAAAAGGCACGGGAAGCCAATGTAGCTGAGTCAGCACTGGAGAAATTGATCAAATTAAAAAACCCTTTGATTAATCTGGCTGCTGCATTCTGCACCTGTTGCAATTTCCAAGTCAGCTTTAAGGGGAGCCCCATGTAGAGAACATTGCAACAATCGATCCTTGAGATCACCAGTGTGTTCAAGGACACACCCCACTTGGTAGAAGTGTAACTGGGCAATCAGCCAAAACTGATTGAAAGCTGATCTTGCCCACAGCTGTTATTTGATGGTCCAAAGAAAGGGCCAGGTCCAAGATCACCCCCTAGTTATGCACTTGGTCCCTAAAGAGAATAAAACCATCCAACCTAGGTAGATGATCCTCCAACCTGTTTGGGGGGCTCCAACCAACAAGACCTCCATCTTGTCTGGCTTCAGCTTTGGCCATTTCACCTTGGTCCAGTCCAATATCGAGGCCAATCAGTGCTCCAGCACCTGGACAGCATCCACTGCAGAGGATGTAAAGGAGATATAGAGTTGTGTGTCACCAGTATACTGATGACAACACACTCCCAAACTCTGCTTGACTTCTCCCAGTTGCTTTACATAGATGTTAAAAAGCATTGGGGAGATAGCAGACCCCTGAGGGACCCCACACTTAAGGACCCTTAGGGACGACAACATCTCTCTGAGCTGAACTCTCTGCACATGACCTTCAAGAAAGGATCAGAACCAGCTAAGAACCAGCCCTCCAATTCCCAAGGCTGAGAGGCTGTCCAAGAGGATACTGTGGTTGATGGTGTCAAAAACAGCTGAGAGATCAAGGGGAAACCAACAGGGTCATTCATTCCGTATCGGCTTCCTTTGAAAGGTTATTGTGCAACATGGCCAGTGCTATCTCAGTACCGTGCTGCAGCCTGAACCCCAGCTGGAACGGATCAAAGCAGTCTGTTTCCTTCAGAAATATCTGGAGCTGTTCTGTCACCCTTGATCATCTTGCCAAAGATGTGGAAGGACTACCATAACATGGTCAGTCACACTAGAGTAGCCCCTTTGAATTAATGGAGATTTACTGAGTCTACTTCTGTGTAAGTTCCACTGATTCATATGCTCTACTCTAACTGTGACTATACTAAAGTAAGGCATAGTTAGAGCAGACTCATTTGAATAAATGGAATTATTCAAGAATGAGTACTCTTTTTTTCATGTGGGGAAAAAATTATAATTAAATTAAGTCTTTCTGAAGAATGATTTAAACAATGACTTAGAATAATTGGATTAAAATCAATTCCACCCTGAGCACTCTCATAACAAATGTCCTGAAAACATCTTTACATATCAGTTATGTTTTGAAACATTGAATAGCCTTTAGTATAATGACAGGTAAATTAATGTAGACTATAAACTACCTCTGTAAGGGAACAGATTATGCGTATGTCTCTTCTTTACCTATAGAGTGAAATTTCTGTACCACAAGGAAAAGATACAGTGTAACACTTGGAAGTATCTAGTGGATGTGAAAGGGAGGCCCTCTAGTGACCATTTAGTTTAGGGCACGTCATCAGGTTTTGTTTTCAGTTGGGTAGATACACTCCTCCAAACAACTGGAGAAGCTTGTAAAACATCATATCCCCCAAACTGTAGGCTAATATTGCTTGGAGATGAAGACATTTATCAGAATTCCTATTTTCTTCAGTTTTTTAAAAAAAATAAACTACTAATAGCCTCCATTTAAAAGTAATTGAAGAAAATCTGGTTTTTGGAACAGATGCTTTGCAATAAGAGTGTGCGAATACCATCTGCTTCAGTTTAAATAACCAATTCACTTTGAGCGAATTTGTAGTCCCTCTAGTTCTGTTTGGACCTGAATATTAAAAAATCTTTGTAGGGGCCTATGTAGTGAAAAACCATGAAAACAGGTAAAATAAAGGGCTGTGATCTGGAATGGAAGATGAAATTCAGTGCCATCAACAGCTGCTTGACCTCTAGTGTGCACGCAAAGCTCCCACTAGCTTCCTCCCTCCCTCCCTCCCCCTCGGGAGCCATGTAATTTACTCACATTTACTCAACAAAAATGTTTGTTGAAGGGTGAAGGAATGCCCGCAGTTAGTAGCTTCAGTACCCAGGTAAGTCAAGTAGCTGACTATTGCTTTGTTTGTCACATTGCTGCATATCCCATCTGGAATAAAGGCAGGTGTTGTGAAAAAAAGAAAAAGCCAAAATGTTGTAAAAATAAAAGCCAGCAGCAGCCATTAAAAAAAAAGTAAAGTACAAAAGCTGCCGTGGTCAGGATGGAGAGATAGCTTAGGCCCCTGTCCCTTGTTCTAATATGAGTGTATTCCATGTACATCCTGCATGAGAAACTGAAGACATTCATAGCATACACACACGTGCAGTCAGTCAGTCAATTAGAGTCTAGTGTAATGCAAAATGACATCTGTAGCTGCTAAAAAAAATGAAAAAATCGCTAGTGTACACCTATTCTGAATTTTTTTTTGATGCAAATAGCAATTTCTAACAGACTTAACACCCTGCCAAGACATAAAAAGGACAGCTAATTGCAGGACAAATGTAGTTGATCAGAGCCTTCCCAGTAGTTCCATGGTTGGAATTTCAAGGAGAGTTTGGGCTCTCATTCATGCTTGAGTTATCAATCTCTTTTAGCTTTGGTCTTCCAGGTTCTGTTAAAGCAGTGATCCTCAACCTTCTTGACACCAGGGACCGGTTTAACTGAAGACCATTCTCCCAAGGATTTGTTGGGGGGGGGGGGTACTTGTTATGCAGCAGGTTGTTGGAGGATAGCTTTGAATCGAACTCATAAAGGAAATGGCGAGCAGGAGCAGGAGGTGAGTTGCAGTTGAAGCTCCGCCTCCTGTTAGATCAGCAGCGACTTAGAATCTAATAGGAGCACAGGCTCCTATTAGATTCTAATGCCACAGGCACAGCTGATCTAGCAGCAGGAGGAGGGGAGCTGGGAGCGAAGCTCTGTCTCCTGTCAGATCAGCAGCGGCATTAGAACCTAATAGGAGTGCGCTGATGGGCAGTGGAGCTTCGCTCACCGCTCATCTCCTGCTCACCACTCATCTCCTGCTCACCACTCATCTGTCCCGGCGGCCTGGTCCTTCCAAGGCCACGGACTGGGACCGGTCTGTGGCCCGGGGGTTGGGGACCCCTGTGTTAAAGTATTAGTTTTGTTTTCCAAGTGAGTCTCATTAGTGCCAAGTTTTTTAAAATAAATTTTCGTAAATCAAAGCAATATGTGATGCTTCAGAGAGCGCCACTTCAATTTGAGTGCTGCTTTGGGCTACCTTTCTTTGAATCTGATGGTTGTTGTAGGTTTTTCAGGCTGTTTGGCCGTGTTCTGGAGGTTTTTCTTCCTAACATTTCACCAGTCTCTCTGGCCGGCAAACATTAGGAAGAAAAACCTCCAGAACACAGTCAAACAGCCCAAAAAACCTACAACAGCCATCGGATCCCAGCCGTTAAAGCCTTTGAGAATACATTTCTTTGAATCTGTTTAGGGACTGACAAGTTCCCCTCAGACTCTGAATAATTTCCAAATTTAATGCACACACCCATTTTACAGCTATCCAAATCAGTGGTCTTCCTACAAAGCATTTGGTTAAGGGATTGATGATAAACTTTTGGATCACACTACCTCTTCCTAGCACCTCATGAAAAGCTACCTTATACCAAGTCCAGACTAACCTTTACACTAAATGGTAGCTGTTTTGGACACTGTTGCCTTAAGTGTTAATTTCTTCCTTATTTGCTTTTGTTGGCCTTAATTCAATTAAGGAGTTTGTTGTCACCATCTTTAACTAGTTTTTTGACTTAGGATTAGATGCTAACCCTGAAAAACTGGTTAACAGAACACCTAGTTTGTATTAACTCTGATTAATGGAAGTGTTGATGTAACATTAACTACAGGTTATAATGAACAGGATAATTCATATTTAACAAAAGAAAAACTAGAAGGAGGAAACACAAAATTGTGTGGCCTGTATGCTTTCATTATATTCAAAGTGTAGACCACAAAACATATGTGCTGGATCATATTAGTTACCATTTATAGGGATATGTTTTTTTGTAGAGGTGGAATTAAATTTCTCTTTCATGGTGTTAGAATCTAATAATCAGGATTTATTGGTCATGGATATAACTCTGGAAAAAACACTGATCAAAATATCCTGCCAGTGTTCAGTTTTAAAAGATTTTAGAAAGTAGCAACCACATTTTTACTTAATGGTTTTCATTGAGATTTAAATAACAGTTTTAATTTTGTAAGATTTTGCATTTTTATTATTTTCATATTGAGCGCTTTTCTTTTTTCTGAAAGTGGCTATACATTGCTGTATGCTCCTAAAGCTATCTTAATTCTTTCTCATTAGGTTTTCTCCTAAAGGCAGTAGTATAGTGGTAAACGTATGCACTTTTCTGCTCTTTTCCTTTGCAGGAGCATCCCATATTCAACACTCTTTTGTTGGTAAATTAGCACAATTATCTTCCATCCCTGCTTGTCCAACATATAACTTTAGGAAAAAATTGTTAACATTCAGCTTTACTAGTGCTATTGGTGCTGTCAAAGAGGAAAGTAAACAGACATTAACTAGAGGAAGATACATCCAGAATCATATAAAAACTATTTGCATATGCTGCTCTTAGTTTTAGTAGTGTTCCTTCTTAGATCTGACATCCCACCCCCCAGAATGTTCCAAGTGCATTGAGATGATGAGGCTGGTGGTTGCAACTTTGATTACTGTAATACACTGTGTCAAGTTCAAAAATATGATGCTTGAACATGGACCTCAGAGCACTGTATAATTTTAACACCCCTTGGCAGTTTGAGTGAGTGGTTGTCCACCACAGCTGACATTTATCCCCAAATGGTTTAATTCCTATGCAAACAGACAATCATATCAAAGTTCATATGGGTATCAAGTTAATCATCTACTTGCTCCTGCCAGGCTCACCAGAAGTGTAGCTTCCAAACTTGCTCCATCTCTCTTCAGAGAATGAGAATAAACCACTGTTTTCACTCTTGATGAAGTAAACAGAGAAAAATGAGTCCAGACAACACTGGCTTGTCTAATTCTACCGACTATCCATTTTCATTTCTTTTATGCACAAGAATTAAAAAATTATTGATAACTTTTATCTTTTTGAGACATCAAAAGCATACAACTTCTAAATATCATTCTTACAACTATTATCAAATGCTGTGAATGCTTAAAGATAAATGAAAACAGAACTTAAGTTGCAGGCAAATACTTAAGTCAGAAAAATATATTTCAGTTATAAGCTGTTAGCTATAAAAGTTACAGATAAGAACTTAAACCATTTCAGTTGAAAAATACAAGAACATGTAGTCTGAAAATTTGCATCTCTTTAAAAATGAAAGATCTATTAAAGTGGAGAAACATTTCTTAGCCTTTTAGCATATTTGAACACACATGTAAAAAATAAGTTTTCTAAGTGCTCACCCAACCATCCGCCAGTTAAAATCTGTGGAGGAAAATCCATGATTTCTGTGTGTTGCCTCTGTACTGCTGTGTCTCCAGCCACTGCTGTTACATTATTGTTTTCCTCTCCTCCACCCCAGCCCTGGCTTCTCAGCTAAGCTTGGCTTGGCTCTACTGCTTGCTTAGCTGGCTCCCTGCTGCCCTTTTGCTTATGTTACAACAGCCTTTTATACCCTGGGATGTTTGAGTTTTGTTTTGTTTATATGTTCTTGCCAACTTCATTTGTAGTGTTTTTCCTTCTTCCCTAGCAGAACGAATAGGTTTTTATATAGCATTTGCGACGTTAGAAGACTCCTCTGAGTTAATATTAGTGTTCACATGCCTAGTGAATCTTGTAGAAAAACAATACACTCCTACATATTAGGAAAATGAATGGGTTTGTATAGGAGTTAATCACACTGCAGTGATCCCTAATGGACATTCAGTACATTGCTACATGAATGGTTACTTCTTGGGTCACAACTCATCTATCCTGGCCCTTTTGGAGTGGGCTGGTGCAATCTAAATAGGATCACTTGAGATCAGGTGGAGGTGTGATACATCATTTAGATGCGATCTTCTCATCCATATGACATATGGACCTCAAGCAACCCTATTTAGCCCATCTCCTTCTTTTGTCAGTTTCTTGGATCGTGAAGTGGCTTAATACATAAGCCAAAAGTTTCAGCTTCTCAATCAGCACGTCAGACAAGGCAAACAAAATGTTTTTTTAAAAAATTAATCTTAAGTGATGTAGAGTATCAGAGTCTAGCAGAGTTTTAAAAAAACTATAGTGATTCCACTTCCCCTGCCCCTCTGCTGAGGGGCAGGGGAGGTGTTCAATTTGCTGATATCCTGAAGTAATTCACTTATTAATCCACTTCACGATACCAGAAATTGTCAAAAGCTCCTTCTGCTGTAATCTTAAGGTTCACTTCTTGGTTAGTTCCCAGCTATTGCATGCACTAGAAACAGCTATTGCATGCACTAGAAACAGACGAAACTAGAGTGAACCAAAAAAGTAGAAGCCCCTGATAGTACCTCAGTTGTAGATAGGGGGTTCTGGGGGTGGTTTGGTTTGCTGTAGCTACATGATTGTTACAACTTTCATGTAAGGAACATGGATGAATCAAACCTAAAATGAACTAAGATACACATATGCAATCCTTCTGTACACCCTGAGAAGTGTAACATTATCTTACTGAAATAAGATAATATTAAGATAAAATCATCTGATCATTAGAAAAAAAGAGCAAACCAACATGTCCCTGCAGTCTACAGTGGGATAAATGCCCATCTCATCGAGTCCCTGGTTTCAGGGTTTAATCTTCTTACCTGAAGCAACCTCTTACAGGCAGTTTATTGCTGTTCAAATACCAAATTTTGACATCTCCCCCCACCCCCGTCAGCTGAGTGTGGGGAAGTCTCATTTGTAGATTATCTCTGTTGCTCTATAGTCCATTTGGAAATGCTGACAATTGCATCTGATGAAACCACTGTATGGGAAATGTTTTTCTTCTGTTGTTTCCTAATACCATCTTCATCACATTGTTTGCATCTATGTATGAGCTGATGTCACATGTCAAAAGTCAGTTTTATTTTACTACTTACTTGCTTATAAGCTGATGCTGTTTGTTTTTAGCATTATTTGAACTGGCTTAGATTCCATAGGAACATATTTAGGCCAGTATGATTATATTAAACATGCATTATTCCTTGTTTATGTAAGAAAGTTTGTATGTCACAATTGCAGGTGCTGCTGTTTTTTCAAGCGAAGGAAAAGGAAAACTATTCAACGTCACAAATGACTTTGGAAGAATGCAGACCATGGGTAGTTACTTGCTTGTTCATCTGCTGTCGTGATTAGTCATCTCTCGTGACCACAGTTTTCCAGCACCTCTCTTTTGAAGATGGTCTACATACTTGCTTTGATTTGGTGGTTCGACATATTTTAGTTTGGATCATCTCTTCTGGAAGCTTTAATGCTACGTCAGCTTGAGACTTATTTGACCACTGAGATCCTGGACCAATGGCAAAAATGCTGCTCTTTCCTCAGCAAAACTAAACTGTCCTAGAAAACATTAGCAGTGATTAACTGAAGACCAGATATTTCAGAACCCTGGCATGTGCTGAGGTTTTTTTGGGATGCTGTATTGAAAACAGTTGATTTTTGAGAGAACAATGGAAATGAAAACATAACTACCCAAGCATTTCAAATATGTCTTGCTTTAAGGTATATTTTATCAGTAATATCTGCATTGATCCCCTCCTCCCCCATCATTGCTTTGATGGTACTGCATTTGCAAATTGTTACCATTAAATCCTACCAGAAAATATGGTACAGTCACTGCCTAGTGGTACTAAGACAAATGCAAGATGAGGACCTATCTGATGATATAAGGCTAAATGCTGTGGTTTTTAATGGAGGGAGTGAATCGCTTGTCAGTAAAATCTGGGTTTCAAAATCTGTTTTTGTTGTGCCTCCAAACAAGATGCAGTGTGGTAGAAGTGACAATAATGCTTGTACAGAAATACAAAATATTTGTGTGATGCAGGTTGTGCTTCCAGTTATGTATGACACCAATGCTGAGCTTCAACAGAAAATTGCTTTGGGATTGTGAAAACACACTATTAAGAAATAACTGTGAATGGGGATTAGTAGACTGGGAAATTTGAAAATGTTCATCCAAAGCTAGTTGTGAATAGCAACCTGAAAGGTGAAGGGCTGGATGTGCCATGTAGATTTATTTGCAAATTATTTTGCTATTTGATGTAGTTTTTAAAAATGGAAGTGGATTGGATGTAATGCTGCCTTTAAGGAATGCTAGTCCGTAGTTCCTGGCTGCTGCAAGGGGTTTCTGGAACTTTCCTTTCCTTTGGTGAAATATTGCAATGCTAAAATACAGTTGATAGGATTGGTTGGGTTCTTCTCCCATAGCTCCTTGAAGTGCCTGAATAATGAACAAACAAGTGGTTCAGTATGAAAGGCAACCCTTTCCTTTTTGGCTCCCCAGATTGCTCCATTTAAAAGCCATAATGACAGAGGTGTGCTTTTGTCATGTTTAGCTGCCAGCATGATAAGGAGTTGGAATAAAAGAAGAAAAATGGCTAGACAGATGTGTTGACCAAAACTCAAATTGTGTGTGACTTCCTTTAAAAAGAGCCTCTTAGAGTTAACTTTTAATAACTTTTTGTCTATCAGTGCATGCCTTTTGGCATATTTATTTATTTTTAATATCTCGTGGTAACATTCAAAATGTGTACTCAGATGGATAAATGCACACCTTTTGAATTCATTATTGCATTTACAGGGATTGTTTTGTAATTTATTTTTTTTCCTGAACAGCCAAACGTGCAGTGCATTGTCTTGAATTAGGTGCACATATGAAGGCATTGTGCAGATCTGGTCATTGTTAGTCACTGTTGCTGTTAATGACTTTAGTAAATCTAAAAGCTTGAACCTGGCCTATAAAAACATAGACTATATGACCTGGTCAAATGTTTTCACTCTATCTGTTTGTATTATTGATAATGTCTTACACTCTCAAGGAGATTGATCTTTATTTTTATTTATGCTGAGAAGGTAGGTGGTGAACTTGGCCATTCTAATGTGAACACTTTCTTTGCAGTATTTGACCAAATGTTTTTCTCCATAATATTTGTAAATACATGCAGTATCTTTCTTATCAAACACCTATTCAGTTTCATTCTCAAGGGTTTCTTTGACCTGTACAGTGTTTATATGATCTGAACTCCTTACACATAACGGTGTGTATATTAATCCAATTATGGACTTGAAGTTTAAAAATATATATAAAACCTGTTTGTTTACTGCAAAGACCAGAATCTAGATATTTCTATTTAGCAATATTTTGAATATTCCATTTTATTGCTAAGGAAGACTTTCTCCTCACCACACACAACTGGTCAATAGTAAGTTACGCAGTTATGTTCAGGTTAAACCACCAATGTTTGCATTCATATGCTTTCCCCGTTTAAACTAATAAAATCAACATTGCCTGAATGTCTGAATAATAAAATTCATCCCTGTTTAAAAATATGTAATGAATGAAGAAGAAAAAATAAAGGTAGTTTTTTTAATTGTCTCTCTCATTTTTTTCAGCAGCACTAACTTGGTGAAGGTAAGTATTAGGAAGAAAGATCCTTGTAGCCAGTTGTGACAGTCATTTGTACTAGAATGTAAAAGATTATAGAATAAAACAGCATTTGGGCTCAGTACAGTATTGTCACATTGGGGTGATTGGCTCTGCAGTCTCCTTAATTCTGCTAATCTGAATATTTGTGGGGAAGTATGTTTCTGATGTACTATATATAATGAGTGTCTGCTAATCTCATTCAGTGCCACACTCACAAAAAAGTCTAATTTATAGTGAATCTCCTCAAGTCAAATCGCCCTAGACAATACATATTGTATGCTGCGCTGCATAACTCAGATGCAACAGATGATGTCTATAGTGATATTATAACCTGGAGCAATGTGCCTCAAAAGTTATACTGTTAGTATTACACCAGTGTGAATGTGCAAGAGGAATTGAGCCTGTGTAAGAGGAATTGAGCCTGTGTTTCTCGTCAAAGCCAATGAAGGCAGTGGATTAAGAAGTGGATTATACCGGCTTGATACAGCACATATTCACTACTCTAATACATGCTTAAAAAAAAGAAGTTATGTAATATAAAGGACAAGGTGGAGCCTCGAGGTGTCTAAAAGCAATGATGTCAAGCAGTGCTCTTCCAGTGCTACCTTTTGAATATGTCCTGAAAGGAACAATCAGAACCCCCGAAATGCAGTACCTCCAATACCAACCTAGCCAGGCGATCCAACAGTGCTGTTGAATGCTACGTTAAAGTCCAAGAGAATAAGGTTGCACTGTCCTGTCCACTCTCCAGCATAGGCCATTACCAAGGTTGCCAAAGCAGTCTCAGTTCCATTTCCTGTCTGAAGGCCCAGTTGAAATGCATCCAGATAATCAGTATCCAGGAATATTTGGAGTTGCAGGACCACATCCTTCCTAACCACTTTAGCCAAAATTAGTAAATTTGAGACTAGCATATAATTAGTCAGAACTTCTGGGTCAAGGGCAGGATTCTCTAAGAAGAGTGTTTTGACAGGTTAACCATCAATCCAAGCCAACTAGGAGAGGCAAGGATCAAGTGAATAGATGATAGCCCTCAGTATTCCAAGCCCTCACTCCACATTCTTAAATTACCTATTATGACACATGCACCAATTCTGTGCAGCTCTCTTGACAGAAATGTCAGCTGTTCTTAATATATTGACTAGTATGTGTTAATGCAACATCTATGTAGCCAGACTGTTTCATGATTCCCGCCTGTTGAGCTAACAATTTTACAAGCAGGAGATAATCCCATTTCTTCGAATGGGGTGTTTCTGCACATAGGGTCTAGTGAAGTAGTTCCCAATCTTGTGTAACCCAGATGTCCTTGAACTGCAGCTTCCCAAAATCCTATTTAGCAAAACTAGTGGTTAAGGCTTTTGGAATGCACTCCAAGAACACTTGGGTTACCAGGGTTGGGAGCCACTGGTCTAGTGGATTCCTTCTTGTGAAATCAGCAGAAACAGAGGAACCATGCAGGGAAAGAACAATGCCACATGCAGTTCCTCAACAACAGGATGTTAGTCATTATTTGCTATGCTGGCAGTATTCACATAGGTAATCAATATTGAAACATGGGACAAAATCCTTTTGGCAGAGTTTTGCTATCGTAAACCAGATCTGGGTGCCAGAAATAATTGATTTAAACTAATTAAAAGCTTCCTATAAAAGCCTTTAATAGTCCCTGTTGCATTGCCAGTGGTGGTCCTGATCCTGGCAGTGGTGATCCAAAATATATGTTTTACTATTAAAGGCTCTCTGCCCCATCCTGTGATTCCCAAAGGCCCAGGGTAAAAGGGAGCCCATGGAATCTGAAAGGGGGTTGGGGATAGTCAGGAAGCTTTTAATTAGTTTAAATCGATTATTGCTAGCAACCAGATGCAATTTACTGTGGTGTAACTACACCAAAAGAGTTTTGCCCACTATATGGACATCTGGTGATAAACTTATTAGTTAATTGCAAATATCGTGTCAGGCAGGAAACCATGTTTTCCCCAGTGGGGTTGCTTGCAAAAAAAAAAAAGTAGTAGTAATGAATAAACAGAATTTCACAGTCATGGAAATGCATCAGTAAAAAGACAAGGAATAGTAATTTTTAACTAGTTGATGTAGTAAGTATAATGTAGTGATGCCACATGCAAACTATACCATACATGCACTTTGTCACTTTTAAAATTTATTCATAAATTAAATCGAGCTTTGTTCTAAATGCATAAACATTATCATTCAGTGGCCTGATAATTTATTATTTATTTGATTTATCACATTACAGCCAATGCTTTCGAACTGGTAATGGCAAAGGATCTGTCTAGATCTGTGGGAGGTGAAGATAAATAGCTAGCAGTTTAGCATCTCTAGAATTAATCATGTGATGTGTCCAAAGCACTTAAAGCTTGAGAGGAACAAAGTAATAGTAGGAAAGACATAACAAGGGATATAGATTTTGTTGAAATGTCCTGCTTCTCCCAGTATTTGGTAGGTAGGTATCACCGTTTGTTTGTTTGTTTGACTGATCCACAAAACAAGCTTGGTTTTGCTAACTCAGCACTCTGTTTCTAAAATAAGGGGTCTGAGTTTTTCCCCAAGTTTTTGATGAAAGTATATTTCATGCATTTCACAGAACGAATTTCATTTAATATGTAGCATTCAAAGCTCCGCTAAAAATAACTTTTGCACTCTCTAGCTGTTCATCTTTTTTTAACCTAAAAGTGCTCTAAACATAGTGACAGAGTGCGAAAATGCGGAATGTTGTGGATACTAGATGGCGTAGCTTCACCAGAGGTTAAGGCAAGCCAAGAAGAAATTGAGCAGACAGCTTTTGCAATATAAACTTCTATTCAATTAATATTGCAGCATATACATACAGCATAGTCCATTTGTTCAGTCCTTGGTCAAACACAGTTTAGCAATTAGTCCGTTTCCTTAGTCAATAAATCAGAGTTCCGTGGTCAGTTCAATGCCATAAATCCTCCAGCAGCGTTACTCCTTGTTTCTCCTTTCGTCCCACAAGATTGAGTATGCTGGAACTGTCAGCTTTATCTCGCCATTCAGCCAATCAGTGATTAGCTTCCGCAGGTAGCTCCGTCTGCATTTTGTTTCCACAGCTGTTCTAATTCAGCCTACTAGCTGGTTCCTATCTCAGCTGTACATCTTAAATCATTAGTTCTACAGACTTTTCTCTACCGTTTTCATCCTTATAAATACTTACAATCATGTACAAACTGGATTAGCAATTCTACAGGTCTTAACAAATACCTGACAAACTCCTCCAATTGTTCATTCAGTTTGATTGTTTACATCACTTTTAAATCTTTATACATATATATACATTCATTCTTACTTTATCCCCAACATTTTACAGGATTGCTCATGCTTCGATGGTCCAAGTATTTTTGTCATACAGTCTGCTATATTGTTTTCAGTTGCACAGTATTTCAGTAATATCAAGCCTTCTTCAACACTTTGTTTTACATTCTGGTATTTAATATCAACATGCTTTGATCTATTTTTAACTCCAGAAGTGGCCATATAAATCACTGCTTGGTTGTCCTCCATCACTTCTATAGGATGATCAACCTTTATTCCTATATCTATTGCCAGTTGTTTATAGAATACCAATTCAGTACACATTTCTGACAGAGAGGCGTATTCAGATTCCGCTGTTGATAAAGAAATGAATTTCTGTCTTGATGTTCTCCAATTTATTAAGGAATTAGCTAAATGTATAGTCATTCCTGATGTTGATCTACGTGTTATAACATCATTTCCATAATTAGCATCTACATACGCTGTTATGATCAACTCTCCTTTAGGTTCTATATATAGACTTTTATCTATGGTTTCCTTTAAATATCTAATTACACGTTTGGCCGCTTGCCAGTGCCTTTCGCTAGGTTTGCTTACATTTCTAGATAACAGATTGGTTGCTGTTGAAATATCAGGTCTTGACCATCGACTAATATAGAGTAGACTCCCTATTAATGACCTGTATGTTTCAGAATCGCATTCTGGACCAGTAATTGTTTCTTTCTCAAATTCTGTTCATTGGTGTGTTAGAACCTTTGCAATCTTCCGTTTTATATTGTTTCAACAACTTTACTATCTTTTTCTTTTGTGATATTTTAAATCCTTTTGTGGTTCTTTCTATTGCAACACCTAGATAATTACTGATTTGTCCTAGATCTCTTAGATTGTAATTCTTTTTTAACATTTTTATGACTGATTCAGTAGATTTCTCATCTTTAGCAAATATGGCTAAATCATCTACAAATATGAGAATAATTATTTGCTCATTCTCTTTCATAAATAAGCACGGATCAGCCTTTCCTTGCTTAAATCCATTGTTTTTCAATGTTCTAGTGAGATGTAAGTTCCACTCAAATGCACTTTGTTTCAATCCATATAAACTTTTCTTAAGTAACCAACATTTGCCTTCATTCTTTTCAATACTTGGAGGCATTTCCATATAAATCTTATGCTGAAGGTCAGCATATAAATATGCTGTTTCAATATCTATGTGCCTTGTCACTAAGTTATGCTTTGCTGCATATGTTAAAATGAATCTTAGTGTTTCAGGTCTTAGAGCAGGGGCAAATATCTGGTCATAATCATTTGTGTTTTGAGAATAACCTTTAGCCACTAATCTCGCTCTGTATCTTTCATTCCCATCTGCATCTGTTTTTTTCTTGAATATCCATCTGCACCCTATAGTTTTACTATTTGAGGGTTGTTCCACCTCTTCATATACATTCAGTTTTACAAGAGAATTTAATTCTTTTCTTATTGCCTCTTTCCACTTATCTTGTTCTATCTTGGGCATTTCACATATCTCTTCATATGATTGAGGTTCAGTGACTGATAAACAGTAATAAGCACCTGGTTTATACCTATCTAGGGGTTTACTTTCTCTAGTTGACCTTCTAGGAATTGTAATTTCCTCCTCATGAGTTATACTTTCTTCTGATGTGCTAGGCATTTCTCTTTCTAAATTTTCAGTTTCACTTTCCTGTTTTATTTCCTGATCTCTCTGTGGTGTTGTATTTCTCTTAATTTCCTTTTTATTATTCATATCTGGAACATAAATACTTGTTTCTGGTGGTAAACTTATTAAATTCCAGTATGCATGTTCATTGAATGAGGCATTGCTACTAATTACTACCTTATTGGAATTAGGTAGACCAAATCTGAATGCTCTCTTATTTTGCTGGTATCCAAGAAAATACATAAGTTTTGCCTTTTTTTCACCCCTTTTCCTTATGTTCCTAGGAATATGCACCCACCCTGGAGAACCAAATGTATGCAGAAATTTTAAATTTGGTTTTCTTCCAGACTATATAGAATAGGGAATATCATTAATGCCTGAATGCCATAGGATATTTAGATAAAAATTGGCACAGGGTATGGCCTCACCCCAAAATTTATCAGGTAGCTTACTACCTCTAATCATAGTTTCTGCCATGTTTTGCAGTGTCTGCCCTCGCCTTTCTATAAAAGCATTCTGTGTGGGAGTATATGGTGCAGCTTTTCTATGAACTATTCCATGTTTCTTCAGTATGGCTTGAAATTTATTATTTGTAAATTCTGTCCCATTATCTGTTTGTATTTGTTTTAATTTTCTTCCAGTTTTTCTCTCTACAAATTTCAACCATTTTTCAAATTCAATGTGTGTCTCACTTTTATCTTTCATTAGGTAGCAAAAGCCAAATCTGGATTTCTGATCTTGAATGGATAATATATTTTGCTCCTCCTATTGATGGTTGTTTGGGACCTATTAAATCCATTGACACTAAATCAAGAATATTTTCTACTTGCACATTACTATATTTTCTGATAGGGGCACATTTACTCTTAGCTATTTGGCATGCTTGACACTTTACATATTTGTCACATTTTCTTATATTGGCTCCAAATGAGTTTTCTATAGTCTTTTGTAATGTTTTATAATTGGGATGCCCAAGTCTCAAATGCCATAAGTGTATACAATCTCTGTGAGGACATTCGTTATTATAAACATTGTTCACATCTAAATCACTCAGTTTGTACAAGTTATTCTTCATTGAGCCAATTAATACAGAATTGTCTGCACCTCTTATTTCACACTTTTCTTTGTGAAATGTTGTAAATCCCTCCATAGCTAATGATCCTACTGAGAGTAAATTATGTTTCAATTTGGGAACATACAAAACATTAATAGCTTTAGTTAAGCATGGAAGTTTAACTTTACCTTTACCCAATATATTGGTACTTACCCCATCAGCCAAAAACACCTGCTGATTTCCCACAGTTTGGAAGTCATATATCAGCTTTCTATTTTTACACGTTTGCTGTGGCACCTGAATCTATAACCCATTCAGTCCCATTATCCCCTGAATTGCAAATGGTATCAGTTAAATGTGATTCATTACTATATTGTAGCTGCTTTCTTCCTTTTTTCTTTTTCTTGCAGCTTCGATATAAGTGTTTGGTTGAACCACATGCAAAACATCTCTTTTCAGTGTGAGTTATTGCAGCTGTGTCTCCCTCCTCCTCCTCAAGTTCTTTCGGTTGTTTCTTTTGAAGTTTATGCTGATAAGAATTCATGGAGTCTCGGAGTTGTTTATTGTCTTGTCTCTTTTGTTCCTCCTCCAAAAGCCTGCTTGTGACATTCAAAACAGTTCTGCTTGAGGTAGAACTTCTAAATTGGAGACAAATTGATCATATGTATGATCTAATGAAGAAAGAATGATGAAAGCTTCTTGTAGCTCAGTGAATATGACTTGTTTTTCCCTTAAGTCCATGAGCATTACTTTAATACGTTCTAAATGATTCAGCATACTTTCACCAGTCAGTAATCTTGTTCTGAATAACTTCTTTGCTAGCTGTATCTGGCTCCCCACACTTGTTCGTACAAAGAGTCTCTTTAAATTATCCCATGCTTGCTTTGCTGAAGTCAAGCCTCTGAGGTGGATTAAGAGACGGTCGTCTAGAGTCAGACCAATTATAGCTAAAGCTTTGTTATTCTTTTCTCTATCTTCTTCATCTAATACAGCTGGTGGGCTCTCAACAATATCCCATAAAGTTTCCTTTTGCAGGAGTAACTGGACTTTTTGCTGCCACGTAGAATAATTCTCACCATTTAACTTTGTTACAGGAAATCCTGACATCATTATTGCATTTGCCATTTTGGACTGTAAATAATGTTGACTTACTGCTGATACTCTCGTCTCTCTGGACTTCTTCCTTTGGTTGTCTACCTTCTGGCACTGCGTCCACCTGTTCTAGCGTCCACCTGGGCCCATAACCTTTGACAGAGTGCAAAAATGCAGAATGTTGTGGATTCTAGATGGCGTAGCTTCACCAGAGGTTAAGGCAAGCCAAGAAGAAATTGAGCAGACAGCTTTTGCAATATAAACTTCTATTCAATTAATATTGCAGCATATACATACAGCATAGTCCATTTGTTCAGTCCTTGGTCAAACACAGTTTAGCAATTAGTCAGTCCGTTTCCTTAGTCAATAAATCAGAGTTCCGTGGTCAGTTCAATGCCATAAATCCTCCAGCAGCATTACTCCTTGTTTCTCCTTTCGTCCCACAAGTGAGTATGCTGGAACTGTCAGCTTTATCTCGCCATTCAGCCAATCAGTGATTAGCTTCCGCAGGTAGCTCCATCTGCATTTTGTTTCCACAGCTGTTCTAATTCAGCCTACTAGCTGGTTCCTATCTCAGCTGTACATCTTAAATCATTAGTTCTACAGACTTTTCTCTACCGTTTTCATCCTTATAAATACTTACAATCATGTACAAACTGGATTAACAATTCTACAGGTCTTAACAAATACCTTTAAATGTTTTCAGTGAAGTGATCAAAAGATATGCGGAAATAGTTACATTAAACACAGTGCAACAATGCTATTGGATCATTTTTTAAAATTCAAATATATTAGTGGTGTGATGCAGAAAATATATTTTTGATGGAGACTACATATAAACCCATTCTTGCCTCACAGTCATCTGGAGAGGTCCTCCTGACAGTGCCACATATGTCTGAGGTATGCTCTGCACTACAGTCATCTGGAGCAGGGCAAACTTTAGCATTGCCCATTTTGTGGCATGCTCTGCCTTGCAAATTTCATGAATTGTGGCTACAATTTTAGACTTAAGTTGACAGCATAACTATTTATGCAAGTGTCCAGAAGGAAATTGATCACACACCAAAATGGTGTGCTGATGATCATGGGTGATTGAAATGTAGGTAGTAAATAAAGTAGAACCAAACATTGTCAGTACTTGGCATAGGAATCAGAAGTGATGTAGGAGAGTGATGCACTGAATTCTGTGAAGCCAACAAGAACAGGGGGAGTGAATTCAAATGGCTACTGTTGAAGATAAAAGAAGAAAATGCAAAAGCAGGTTTACAGTTAAATATGAAAAAAAAATGACTACCAGAATATTACTTAACTTTAATATTGACAATAAAGATACTGGATTTTTAATATAACTTGTTTCAGTCATGAATCAAAATGGGACTGCAGCTAAAAATGACAGGAGACAACTGCAACTTGGAAAGGCATCTATGAAGGAAAACATGCTCAGGTGTAAGGATGTGTCACTGGAGGTCAAGGTCAAGATCATCCATACTATGGCATTCTTGATTACTACTATATAGAGAAAGCTGACAGAGAAACAACTGATACGTTTGAAATGTGGTGTTGGGGAGCTTCATGGATACTGTGGACTAGCAGAGACAAATAAGTGGGTTCTAGATCAGATCAACTCTGAACTGTTGCTAGGAGCTAAAACGACACAGCTGAGATGATTGTGCTTTGGACATATTGTGGGAAGGCAAGACTCCCTGGGAAAGAAAATAATACTAGGAGAAAGGAAGACAGTAGAAAAAAAGGACAACCAAACATGAAGTGAAAACTGTGGCCTTGAGCAGGGCTGTTAATAATAGTGCCTTTTGAAGGCCATGGTTTCCACTTTTCATTAATTCAGAGTCATCATAAGCTGAAACAACTTCAGGGCACATAATGTCACCAATCTCATGGCAATATGATCTCTATATCATAGAGTATGTTCATATGTTTATTGTTTGTGTATTATGCACACTATATTGTCTTATCTGTGCATTGTACATATTATGTATTTCATTGCTAATTTACAGCCTTGTGCCATACTAACAGCATAGTAGAAGAAAATAAGAGGGAGAGGGCAGTAAAGGAGGGGGAATATAGTGACACCACTCTTATTGCATTGTAGCAAACAAAACAGCAAGTAGTGAGTAAGGGAGCCAGAATCAACTCAAGATTTGTTCAGTCTGTGGTTTTCAGACCTGTTCTACTGGTACGTACATGTGGACAAGAATATCCAGAAATACAAAGATAAAAATCAAGCAGTGTCAACTGAAAGGGAGAGTGTTTGTCATATAATGGATGCCCATTTTTATACCCTGGGACAGAAGGAAGAAGCAGCTGGCTTCAGCTGGGACTGCAGCAGTAGCCCAAAACAAAGCAAGTTTCAGGAGCCTTTTTACCCCCCAGAGAGGAGCTCCAAGAAGTCCAGCTTCCAGGCCCTGTACAGAGAAGAGACTAGATGTTTGTTTTTAACTGTACTTTGAGACCAACGGATTGTATTATGTCAAGGAAAAGAGAGAGCCAACAGAAGATTAGCAGCTCATTTTGTACATCTGGCGATATTTCACCCTTACAAACTTGTCATAGTCATAATGCAGTTCAGCTTTGGTAGCACATGTTCATGCCAGATGGTGGAAACAAGGGCTCAAAATTAATGGGGATGGTTGACTAAGCCCATTTCTTGTTATAGCTTGGAAGCAGCTCAACCTCCACACTGATGGACTCCTTCATTCCAATCAGACATCTAATTTTCCAAACAGTGGCATTCTCAGTGGGCTTGTATATTTCCATCCCTTTCATGCAGCTGGCATGCATCTCATTAGAGTGCAGAGATCTCAGGAGCTCCACTTCTATCTTCTGAGCTAAGAGGTAAACCTTGAAGATGGCCTTCACCACCTGCTTCAACTTTGTGCAGCCTTCCTTCCTTACAAATGGGATCATCCAGAAAGGCATGAGAATATCCTTAATAGTTCAGTACTTGATGAGTTCAAAATCTCCATTTTAATGTACAAAGCAGATGCTTTTCTTTGTGTCAAACTTAATAAGCTTCAGATGGTAGTATAGTGTGAATGCTGAATGAACTGCCTCCTGCTTTTCTGTTTCAGCCACAGTCACTTTGCCTTGTTTCTCAGTCATAGTCTAGTCATTCATTCTGGTCAGTCAAGTGATTGCTGTTCATTGTCAGAAACTGGTGCTCAGTATGCCAAGGACTAGCTTACTACCCACTGTAATTTGCAGTGATGTGAGTAGGCTAACACTCCCCAGTGAATGCATCCAGGAAAACTACATTTTGATAATATATGATGCCTCGATACCTCCAACCTATTTGACCAGTCCCTCAGCTGGTAACTTGAATCTCCTCTTCCTTGGTCTGGTGCTGGTTTTATTTACTTTCTAGTCCACCTTTTTCCCAGTAAGGTGATCCAAGGCGGCTCACAATGTTAAAACAAGTAACTCTAAATAATAAATTACAGATTAAAAAGCAATTAAATGCAATAATTAAAAATTCATTAATTTAAAACCATTTAAAACTTTTAAAAAAATGACTTGAAAATTAAAAAAACACACACAATAAAACAACCCAACCAACATTCAGTGACTTAAGTCATAATTATTAAAAGCCTGCCTAAAGAAGTGCATCTTCAACTGTTGGTTGAAGGATAATAGGAAAGGGGCCAACCTGATCTCCTGAGGGAGAGCATTCCACAACTGGGGCAAAGCCACAGAGAAGGCCTTCTCCTGTGTCTTTTTCAATGGCAATGGAGATGGCAGTGTATGTCTGTTATGTACGTGATATACCTCCTTTCTCTCGATGGAGGACTTGAGGCAACTCACAATCACTTAAAGCACCACAATAGCCACAATTAAAAACACTGCAAGATAAAAACAATTACACATATAACTTCTTTAAAAAGATCCTGGCCAAAATCCTGTTGCACAGTTACATAAAAGATGTAACTTTTAGTGGTAAATTGCCATAAGTTAAGAAATCTCCATAGGCAATATATTCAACAGATAATGCCTATGTTTCAATTTATGGCAATTCACCATGAAAAGTTACACATTTTGCATAACATTCCTCTGAAAGCCTAAAGACCCTATTTATCCAAATCACTTAACAGCCTGCCTGAAAATGAAGGTCTTTGTCTGCTGGTGGAAGGCAGGAAAGAGGGGACATGTGTTCTGACCCTAAGGCATGTGTCACTGTGAGAAGATCAGACATCTCAAGGAATCAGCACAGCTGGTGCTCCAGCATTATTGTACAAATACAATCTTGGCCACTGTTGGGAACTGTACATCCAGACTCGGGGCTGAATCCAGTAGTACAGGCAGTCTGCAGACCTGAATTTTCAGGAGGATTGTAACCATATCTGAATTCTAATTCCCTGATCTCTTTCGTCTGCATTAAGTTTCAGTTTGTGTGCCCTTATCCGGTCCATTACTGACCTGAGACACTGGTCTAGGCGCAGAACTGCTTCCTTCGAATCAGATGGAAAGGTGAAATAGAGTTGGGTTTCATCAGCGTAGTAGTGCCGCTGAAGCCCCAAACTCCAGACCAGCTCTCCCAGCAGTAACTTTTACCATCCTCTGATGCCTGTCAGTGACCTACAACAGCCTAAGCATTTACAATATCTTAAGCATTGGGCCCAGAGAAGAATATTGATGCATACAACTTTAAGCCTCTTTGCCATTACAATGGTCTTCCACAATGGACAGTACACTGTCACCACTAGCTTTCTATCTCTGTCTTACACCAACTGGTGAAGCACAAGCTATCTTTTAAGTAGCCATTTGTTGTCTGTCCCTATAACTATCATTTTTGTTTCTGAAATGCTCTGGAGGGCATTGTGTAGCTTTATAAATTTATTATGAGATCCTGGAACAGTGGTCTTGGCTCGTATATGGAATACCTGTAGATCTGAAGAATGCTCTTTAGCTGCAGTAATGATTTAGTTGTTTATATGCAATGAACTAGTTCAATGTGAGTCAAAAATAGACTGTGATAATTGATGTATGGCAAAATAATACTGTCAAGATTATTCCTGTTCAGACAAGCCCACACATAACTACTCAGTCACATTGCCCAGATGTTCTTGGTGTGGGTAAGCTCCAGGAGGGCCAAAGGTGCTGATGGCTGGGGAAAATCTGCCTGTCTGGTATCCTCCCAACATCTAAAGTCACCCTTACTCAGTGCACCAGGAAGTTACCCAAAATCCACAAAGCTAAGTGCTTTGACTCTTACGCCAACCCTGCAATATAGGAATACCAAAGTACCTATAAAATACACAGGCACCCAGTAGGTGACTGAGGCAAGGCTTGTCTCTAGTACCAACAAACTTCTTATTCCCAAAATAACCAAACAGCTGAAACATTTTGTATTTTATTAAAGTGTGGAAAACATCAAAAAGAATAACGTTTCCAAAGAGTCTCAGAAGTTACAGAAACAATCAAAACGCTGTGGAGCAAATATGCATTCAAAAAGGTTTGAAGCAAGAACAATTCCAGACCAGTTTCCACAAGAAAGCTAGCTATCCTAAGCTAATACATTCTGGTAGAATTTCAGCATAGTTCCAGAGCATATGCAGAATACAAATCAGGAAAAAGAGTAGCAGATGAGCACAGTGTTCTCCTTAAATATATCAGGCTAAATTAAGCAACCTCTCTCTCTGTTTTTATACGAATTGTTTCAATTTCTAAACCTTTTGAGGAGATGCACCAATTGGGCATCAAATTACCCTGAACTTTCTTAAAGAAGAGAATAACCTCTCTCCCTCCTTTTACTTCAGCTGAAACCATTCTTTGCTAATTAGCTTGGTACCAAGTGGTAAGCTCTGGCTTTGAAGCTTCTTTTCTCACAGAGATACGGCACAGATGATATGGCCTCCCAATTAATGAGCATTTTATCCCCCTTCTTCTGGCCTATCCGCCTCAAGCATGAACTACAAGGCCTGTGTTTCAAAAGGCAATCAAAACCATGATCTGCCATTTTTCAGTTTCTTGACAAATACCCATAGTAAACATCTGGTACAACTGAATTGGAAATCAACCTTAGTTGTTTCTTTAAAACCTCTGAAGAGGTCACAGCGGCTCCACTGGCTGCCAGTCTATTTCTGGTCACAATTCAAAGTGCTCTTTTTCACTGATAAAGCTCTAAACACCTTGCATCCAAGCCATCTAAAAGACCGTCTCTCCCTTTAGGAGCCTACCTGGGCATTAAGGTCATCAAGAGATGCTTTCTCTCAGTCCCACCACACTCACAGGCATGTTTGATGGGGACTCGAGAGAGGGCCTTCTCAGTCATTGCTCCCAGACTCTGGAACTCCCTCCCATGAGAAGCCAGGCTAGTGTTGCCAGACGTCCAGCAAAAGGAGGACATGTCCTCGTTTTTAGCCTAACGTCCTCCGTTCGGCAGGCAAAGCTAAAAACCGTTAAAATGTCCGGCTTTTGTAATATTTTATGTTATAATTTTGGATGGGAGGGGGAGAGGTAGAAAGTGGAAAGCAGTCTCTGATGGAGTCACAATCTAAGACACCACTTTGGGCTGTAAATCAGCCATGCCCATGTGGAGCCTTTGCTTCTGGAGGTGACTTCCTGCTTCGTTTTGAGCAAGCTGCGTGTAAAGATTAGCAAGGAAAGGAGAGCAAGATACTGTGAGGGTTCGTACTTTGCCTCCCCTATTTTTAACTGAGACTCTGGAGACACTCGTGTTGAAAAATCATAACTAGTCTTTATTGGAAAATGCAACAATAAATCTTTTTGTCCGCACTCAGCTTCTGTGGTTTCTCTCGTCACCAACGGGTCCAGCGAGGGCATCCAAACGTCTTTATCAAAGGGATTATAACTCAACTCGTCCCAAGGTCCTCTCAAGAATGGATTACTATTTTCCAACTCACAAGTCTCTATCTCAGGGTTCAGTAGCGGGGTGGTCTCATCTCGCACCTCCGTCCCATAATGGTCTCCCTCTCCTCGTAGAGGGGTCCACGGTCCATTAAGTAGCCCTTCCTCTGGGCTTCTTCCAGACACCATAGTCGGCGTTCTCTCTCCTCCCTATCTACTGCCTCCTTTTCCTCCCTGAGCTGTCTGCGCCACTCTCTGGCCTCCGACTCTCCCCAATAGGAAGGGCGTTGCGGTAGACCCCTTCTCCGTCGGTAATCCGCTTCCTCGCGGGGGACTCGTACCTTCTCCCATTTACCGGTCCAAGGGTCCTCTACCCATATCATTTCCCAACCCCCCAGTATTAAGTCCACCTCTCCTTTTATATCTCCCATTCCTGCCTCCACTACGGACCTCTCCCTTTTCTCTTTTCCCGCCAATTCATCTCCTGTCTGGGTGGCTACTGTCATCTGTAACAGCTCCCGTTCCAATTCCCGGGTGTCAACTCCCCGTTGTTTGGTCTCGATGGGTGGTGCAGGCGGGTTTGTCTGTGCCTCTTGTTCCTTTTTGAGGGAGGACGACACTCTGGCGAGAGCCCTTACACTCTCGCCTCGTGTCTCACAGATATATACATACATATATATACACACACACCACGAGTGAGAGGGAATGGGCAAAACAAGGAGAGAGTCAAGAGAGAGCGGCGGCCGGAGAAGGGCAGGATCTTTTTTTTTAAGGGGAAAAAAAAAGTTTGTGGGTTTGCCCGGAGGTATTCGAGTGAGCAGCAGGAGTCGAGAAAGGAGAGGCGGCGGTGGCGGCTAGAAAAGATTGAGGAAGGCTGGCGGAGAAGAAGTGAAGCTGCAGGGAAGGGGAGCCAGAGCAACAGCGGGGCTCCGCGCCAGGCGCCTGCCAGAGAAAGAGGGAGAGGGAGAAGAGGCAGCAGCCACCGCTGCCGCCACAGCAAAAGGAGGCGGGAAAGAAAGGGGAACCTTCTTGCAGAGCTTGCCTCGGCGCAAGTGAAGGAGCAACAACAGGAGGCGCTGGGATATGTCGTGTAATTAATAAAGATTATAAGGTAATAATTGTACAATTGGCTGTTTAAATAATGTTTTTTGGTATTTTGAAAAAAAGTCTCCATTGAATTTATTTTTGTTGTTTAACATGACTGTTTCTTGGTCAGTTCACTAAGAGACATTTATTGGCAGCTATTGTAATAAAATTGTATTGATTGCGGGTTTAATCCGGAACGATTCAAATGAAACATTCAATACGTCCTCCTCTGTCCTCTTTTTTGTCTTTCTATGTCCTCCTTTTGGTACCCATGTATCTGGCAATCCTAAGCCAGGCTGGCCTCATCTTTGTTGTCCTTCCGCAAGCAGACAAAGACCTTTCTCTTCAGGCAAGCTTTCCTTTAAATGACTGGTTGACCAAGGGAATTTTAAAAAGGGATTATTTTATTCTGTTGTTTTACCTGAGCTTTTAACATAACTTTTATTTATGAGTTTTAATATGGTATTTGTGTAATGCTTTTAAAGTATTGTAGTAATTTATTATTTAGCTTTTAAATTCGTTTCTTTTAACACTGTAAGTTGCCTTGGATCCTGTAGGAGAAAGGTGGCATATATATAAATATATATAAATGCCTCCGGTTCCATATTGATCAGTATCTAAAGAAAATATTGAATGTTTCTCCTTCGTGTCCTCTGTGAATACACACTAATGGGTTAATCTGCGCCTGAGCAGAGCAGCCTCCGGAAACTTCCACAGCTTTAAGCACTTAGTGCTGGGACCTCCCCTACACCTGGCTATATAACTCCGCCCCCAGCCCAGTGCTTCAGTTCTTTTTTTGACCGCCGCTGTAGCAGCAGCTTCGTTTGGAACTTCGCAAGTAGAAATGATTCTGTTCCTTTCTTTGACCTCCCTTTGTTCTTTCTTCTGTAACAAGTTGATTCTTTTGCCTGGGTATAAGGTATTAGCCGGCATTAGCTGTTCCTTGTAAAACTTTACAAAGCCTTTACAAAGCCGGCTTTGCAGCCCTCAGGGCTTTTCTCTTAAAGACATAAGGTCTCTTTTACCTTCTTTATAAAATTACCCCCAGGCTTAAGAGCAACAGTTTTCTGTCTGTTTGCAATTTCCTCTTCCTAGCAGGTTTGAAGAGGATGGCTTCTGAGCTTTGCCCCGCCTGTCAATGATTCTCCTGACTGAGGTACAGCCTCTCCGGAGTTTGGCATAGAACAGCCCTCTTGTTTCAAGGGGCTCGTTCTTACAGCTGTTTCGCAGTGAGCTGGGCTTCTGCACAGCCTAGGATTGCCCTTGGAAGAAGAAAGGGCCTCCGTAGCTCCTGCTCCCCACTCGTCAGTGGGGTACAGCCTCTTTGGAGGTTGGCGCAGGAACAGCCCTCTTGTTTCAAGGGGCTCGTTCATACAGCTGTTGACCCCGCAGCGAGTTAGGGCTCTGTCGCCCTGTCCCTTGGAGAAGAAAGGGCCTCCTGCAGCGCTGGTCACCTTCCCCGCATGTCAGTGATTCTCCTGACAGGGGAAGAGCCTCTCCGGAGTTTGGCATGGAACAGCCCTCTTGTTTCAAGGGGCTCGTTCATACAGCTGTTAACCTGCAGTGAGTTGGGCATCTGGAGCCCTGCCCTTGAAGAGGAAAGGGCCTCCTGCAGTGCCGGTCGCCTCCCCCACCTGTCAGTGATTCTCCTGACATGGGGCAAAGCCTCTGCGTGTGATTGGCGCACGACAGCCCTCCTTCGTGGGCACGTTCATGCCGCTGCCGATTCCGGATAGAGCTGCACGCCGAGGCTGTAGATGTTCCGGCGACATGCGGTAAGCCTTGGGGGATGGTATGGGCCCCTTCAGCTCCCGCAGCTAGCCCTACATGTCAGTGATATGCCTGACTGGGTTAACACCCTTGGGTGGTTTGGCATGAAACAGCCCTCATTTATCAAGGGGCTTGTTCACGCAGCTGCTATTTCCAAAATCAGTTAGGTGCCAAGGCAAGAGCTTTCTGGCAACATTAACAGCCCTAGCTTTGCCTCTGAAAAGGGGGGGGGGCTGCAACTCCCACCGCTAGCCCTGCTAGTCGGTGATATCCCTGGCTGGGGTAGCACCTATTTGGTGGCTGATAATTTGGCACAAAACAGCCCTCTTTATCAATGGGCTGGTTTACGCAGTAGCCTGCGGCCCTGCCTCAGCTGCCGGTGCCAGTATAGGCTCATAGGTAAAGGACTCACAGGAGTCCACCCTAGAACCCTGCCGCTGGTGGGTAAATTTTCCTCAGGTAGGTCCTCTCACGCTGACAAGTTGTGTAGGACCAGTCCCTTTATCCAGTATAGGAGCTATGAGCTCTCTGCCACCGCCACCATCCCGCTCCGCCTGGCATCGTTCTGAGCCACGGGCTATGGAGTGCTGTACGCCTCCACATATGCTTCACTGGTGTAGTGCTCCCTCGAACTCGGCTCCGGCAGCACAGTGTTCGCAGGTTCAACCGAACCTGCTGTTAACCCTTTCGGCTTCTCCGTTCTGGCAACTGTGTTGAGCCTGAGCTTGGTCGGGCTCGTGCTAGGGAAGTCTTCTCCCTTGTTCGTCAGAAGGGCTTACCTTATTCAAGATTGGGAGTCACAGGGGGAGGAAGTTTTCCCAACCAATCTTCCTACACCCCTCTCAGTTGTCACAAAGGGTCACCCTCCTTTCCTATTAACAGATGAGGAGTTCTTTGGCCGCCATGTAGCCACTTACTCCTCTGCCATGGGGGCTTATCTTCACCACTTATGGAGTTTGGTGCTGCCCATTCTGCAGGTAGCTCCTGTGCACCTTTACAGTTCACGCCTCCCACGTCATTAGGAGGCACTGTTGCTGGTGCCTCACAAGCGCACTGCTGCTCGTTACGCCTTTAAGCCAGCATCTAAACAACTGACGGGTCGGGACCTGCCGTTTGTTATTCTTGATAACCTGCTCAAGCTTTAGCCGGCGGCACAGTTATTTGCGGCGTAACAACCGCAAGAGCCTGACGATGGTTCTATCAGCCTAGGGCATCACGGGAATGTCTATGGCCTCAACCCCAAAGTTACCAGCCGCCGCCCCTAGACATGTGGGCAGGCAGTGCCCTGACCGGCAGGATTGCAGGCAGGACCGCAAGACTGAGCGGTCTCTTTACTTCTCTGTCATTGACCAGTTAGTCCGTTTGACTCCTTGTCTTCCCAGCTATGCCACTGAATTCGATGTGCCCCTGTCACAGGCCGTGTTATGGCCGCCTCCACCCCTAACCCCCCCCCCAAAAACAAAAAAAACCAAGGATGGAGGCCTCTGGCCCGTCCTTGGGGTTGGAAGCCTGAATTCTTTTATTACTCTGCATAGTTTCCATATGGCTTCCTTGGACTCTGTTATTCACTGGTTACGTCCAGGGGGTTGGTTTTTCGTAAGATGCTCCCTTTCATGCGGGCATCTGGTTAGACCGTCATCACTTTCTCAGGGTTTCACTTGAGGGAATCACTGTTTACCCATGGTTGGATACCAGGCTCCCGGTCGCGGGGTCCAATTCACAGGCTGGTAAGCATACGTCCTTGGCACTGTCCCTTTTGTCAGCGTTAGGACTATAGGTCAACATAGTGAAGTTGACGTTACCACCTACACACTGTGTAAACTGTGTTAATGTGACTTTGGATGCTCTCTTGAAGCAGGCTTTTTCCTCTGCCATCAAGTCTGTGACAATGCATAATTTGTTATGCTCCCTTTTTATTCAGGCGCTTGGTTCCCTGCCCTACAGGTCCAGCAACTCCTGGAGCTGATGACATCTACTGCAGATGTGGGACAGCTTGCTCGAACGAGGATGCGGTCCCTTTAAGCCTGGTTTCTCTCACTCTTTCAGATATCTTGCGACCGTCCATCCATGTTGCTCCAGGTGACTCCGGAACACGCTGCTCAACCGGATGGGTGGAAACCCCCTGCCCCCACACCCTACGGACAGGGGGACCCTCTGGTCTCTTGACCCAGTTGGTTCGGTCACTGTTGGATACCAGCCCGCCACACTGCGGGGGGCTTGTCCACGCCACCACGTGGCCCTTCGCCGCTGGTTCATGGTAGTAGCCAGCCTGCATATCATTGTGCTGGAGCTCCTGGCACTCACCAATGCATTTTAGGCCTCTGAGTCCCTGCTCCGGGGTCGGGTGGTCCAGGTCGCATTAGGCAATGCCACTGCAGTTTATTATATAAACAAGCAGGGCGGCACTCACTCGTTACGCCTTCTTTTTCACACCATCTACCTTTCGAGATGGTGTTATGCTCGCCACATTTATCGAGTGGCTGTACATTTGGCAGGCGAGAACACTTCCATGGCACTCCATCTCGGCAGACCAGTCCTGCTCTCACGAGCGGGCTCTCGACGATACCATCTTTCGTTGCCTCTGTCGCTGGTGGGGGACTCCAGGCATGGATGCTTTCGCTTCTTGAATGGACAAGAAGTGTGCCATATTCGGCTCCCGAGCCGGTGTCGGCCGCGCCTCCCTAGGGGATGCCTTCCTGACCTATTGGTCATGGGGCCTCCTTTACAGATTCAACCTTTTCCCCTTCTTCAAAGGCCTGTTGTTCAAGTCCACCATGAGTGTGCGACCGTCATGCTTGGTCGCCTCGCTAGCCATGGTTCTCGATCCTGCTCCCGGGACCTGCAGAATACATCACACTGCACCTGGTCCCTCACCTACTGCCTCGGGACAGGGGTCGGAGGTTTCATCCGGATCTCGGGTTCCCCTACCTGTCGGCTTGGAGTCTTCCCCGACAGTAATGGACGTGCTCCATCATGCTTGCACACCTTTTACCACCTTGACCTACTCCTTTCATGGGTAGGCGTTCTGTCCCTTTGCATCACGACAACATTGGCCTACTAGGCCAATGTCTCTGGACGCACTCCTTCGGTTTCTCCTTCACTTGTTTGCCTGGGACTGGCCCGTTCTACCTGCACGCTATTTCTCCGTGGCCCGGAGAATATGCGCCCTGCCTATAGACCACTGACACCTCAGTGGTCTTTCCAGTTAATTCTTTGGCAACCCTCCAGGCTGCCTTGCTCCTGGCACTATCCTTAGCTTGCAGGGCCGGCTACACTAAGAGCCGGTCCTCCTTTTCTGCAAAGCATCCTTACGGCCAGGCCTTACCTTCTTGCCTAAGGTATTTTCTGCCTTCCATTTCAACCAGCCAGCTGTCCTTCCTGGTCTCTTTCCCACACCATCTTCATTGCTTGAAACAGCTCTGCACGCTCTAGACGTGAAGCATGCTCTGTCTCACAACGTCTGTCACCTTTGCTGGCTCTCCTTTGGAGTACCGGCTTCCTCTCAGACCACGTCTAGCTGGATGGTCCAGTCCATCCGCCTTCCTTATGATTTGGCAGAGACTCTTCTTCAAAAATCAGTGAGAGCTCACTCTACTGGAGCTGTGGCATCCTCAATGGCCTTTCTCTATCACGAGGACGTCGCAGATGTCTGCCGCGCTGCCACGTGTGCCACTCCGTCTCCCTTCATCTCGCCCTACCGCCTGGTAGTCCGGCTGAAGGCTCAGGCTGCAGTAGGGTGAGCTGTCCTGGCTCTGCACTTTCGTGACGTCCCTCCTCCTGGTTGGTCAGCTTGCCAGTCACCCATTAGTGTGTATTCACAGAGGACACGAAGGAGAAAAGAGGTTACCTACCTGTAACTCTGGTTCTTCGAGTAGTCCTCTGTGAATTCACACGTCCCGCCCTCCTCCCCGCTGTCCGTCACGTGTGCCATGGCATGTTGGGCAGCGGCGGTCGGTTCTTTAAGAACTGAAGCACTGGGCTGGGGGCGGAGTTATATAGCCAGGTGTAGGGGAGGTCCCAGCACTAAGTGCTTAAAGCTGTGGAAGTTTCCGGAGGCTGCTCTGCTCAGGCGCAGATTAACCCATTAGTGTGAATTCACAGAGGACTACTCGAAGAACCAGAGTTACAGGTAGGTAACCTCTTTTTTTTACTGCCAAATCGTGTTGGTTTGTTTCCCTCTTCCCCCACATTCACATATTTAGATGAGGAGCATTTAGAAGAGGAGTAACATGCATTCGCTCATAACTTAAATGCTGCTTAAAATTCTGGAAATCATTCTAGAGATAACTTGATAATTTGGAATACTCTGGGTGGATCCTGTAGCAGTACTGCCTTACAGATGAGGAAAATACTGAATAAATCATGTAGATTCCCAGATGAATGAGGCAAAAAGACTCAAGAAAACATCTTGTTCCCATGTCAGTAATGCACTTAATTTATATCACATAGTGGAAAAAATTGGAGCTTTCAGTTCTTTTTAGAAGAAGATGAAGTGTGTGTGTCCTTCATGGTTCTGAAACAATGGGAGAATATTAGGCCTCTGGTAGCAGCAATACACTAAGCCAACAGTAGTTAAGATGAAAGCTTAGCATGAATAAATATACAGTGAAATTGTCAGGTTATATTTCTGAAATATGTTGAGTTAAGCGTTAATAAATACGAGTGCTGACAGTGAAATGAAACAGAGTTCATATCATAAAGGTCATGCCTCATCTCTCAGACGGTAAAGGACTTTAAGTCAAGCTTCCATATATAATAGTGATTAGTCCAATTTTGTTGTGATAGCTTGCAACATAGTATGACAACTAAGATGTATTGGACAGATGTAGGTTCCCTTGGGGGCTTTGAGACCTTATTATACAACTTAATTTGCCCTGGAAAGCCCTCAACATATCCTACAGCCATTAAGCTTGCACATACGGATGCATTGCTTTGCCCAGTGTTGTATGTGAAATTTTAGTGGTTTCATTCAAAAGAATATTTCACAGCGCTCTGTAAGCACATGAATGAATACTAACAGTGTTTCTATTCCAAAGGGCCCATCCAAGCACTCTGGTCTAATAAAGGTATTGCCCACCATTCAGATTGTGTACAAGGACCACACAAGTGATCTCTCCTTCACAATTAAAGCTTGTGTTTGCCAAGTACTGTACTTAAAGTTTGCCAAGTACTGTACTTAACATTGAAGAGTAAACAGTTCCTGCCAGGAGGCTCACTCTCAAACCCCAAACAAAAGGGAACAGCAGTAGTAGCTGGAGCCCACTGTAGTTGTTGGACAGTGGCTAGTAGTGGGCAGAGGCATGTTTGACAGGAAGAATCAGGGCAAAGGTGGATATTCATAAAGACAGAGACCCACATACAGTGGTGCCTTGACTTACGAACTTAATCCGTCCCAGAAGATGTTCGTAAGTCAAAACGTTCGTAAGTCAAATCAGCATTTCCCATAGGAATGCATTGAAAACCGATTAATCCGTTCCGGCTGTTTTTTGTTCTTATGTCGAGGCGCCATTTGTAAGTCAAAGCATTAGTTCCCATAGGAACTAATGCATAACCAGTTAATCCGTCCTCTACCACTAGGGGGAGAATTTTTTTTTAAACCCAGGATGACTTAGGTTAAAAAAAAGGGCAGGAAAGGAAGGAGGGAGGGAACGAACACCTTTTAAACAGAACACCTTTAAAACCAAGCAGCTTTAAACCAAACCAAGCACCTTTTAAACCAATTTTTACATTTTAAAATTTCAGTACCAGGCAGTCCAAAGTCCATTTCCCGCTTTCCCCGCGTTTTTTTGTTCGTAAGTCAAAGCTCCGTTCGCAAGTCAAAGCAAAATTTTGCGAACGGAGCTGTTCGTAAGTCGAAATGTTCGTATGTCGGCGTTCGTAAGTCAAGGCACCACTGTACAAGCAGGCAGGCAGTCAAGGATCCGTGCATATACACATGTTTTACGTGGAACCACACAGGACCACCTAGGGAGAGCCACTAGGGGAAAATTATTGTCCAACTGTACACTTCCTGAAAACATCTGCTGGTGTTTTTATTTATTTATTTATTTATTTAACTTATATGCCGCCCACACTACCCAAAGGTCTCTGGGCGGCTTACAACAGTTAAAATACAATAAAAAGACAAAACAATTAAAATGCAATTAAAATATATACTCTAAAAATTGCCATCAGGACCCACAGTTGATATTATTTCAATTAAAAGCCTTCTGGAACAGGAAGGTTTTGACCTGGCGCCGAAATGTCATCAGTGTCGGCGCCAGACGAATCTCAGTTGGGAGGGCATTCCATAGTCTGGGGGCAGCTGCCGAAAAGGCCCTTTGTCTACAAGCCATCCCTCTTACCTCCTTGAGGGACGGCTCTTTCAAAAGGGCCCCCTGGCTAGATCTTAACTGCCGGGTAGGTTCATATGGAAGGAGGCAGTCCTTCAGGTATCCAGGGCCCAAGCCGTTTAGGGCTTTATATGTCAAAACAAGCACTTTGAATTGGGCCCGGGCAGCAACTGGTAGCCAATGTAATTTAAACAGAATCGGCTTGATATGGTCCCTAGCGGCCCCACCACTCACCAGCCGCGCAGCTCAATTCTGGACCAGTTGCAGTCGCCGGACCGTCTTCAAAGGCAGCCCCACGTAGAGCGCATTGCAGTAATCTATGCGAGATGTTACCAGTGCATGTGTAACTGTCATGAGACTCCGCTCGTCCAGGTAGGGCCGTAGCTGGTATAATTTCCGCAGCTGAAGGAAGGCGCCCCTGGCCACCGAGTCCACCTGGGCTTCCAGTGTTAGACTGGGGTCCAGGAGCACCCCCAAGCTGCGGACCCTGTCCCTTAGGGGGAGTGTAACCCCATTCAGGGCAGGAAAATGGCCCTCCAGCCTGTCCGGCGAAGCACCCACTAACAGCACTTCCGTCTTGTCTGGATTTCTCTCTCTCTCTCTCTTCTGTTTATATATTGTTAGCCTTAGTTTAAAGGGGAGGGGATCTGAATAGCTCTCAGGCAGATTAAAGAATCAGAAGCCCAGATAACCTACACCAAAACCAGCAACAGATGACATAAGAAGAACAGAAATGGCAGAGGTTCACCAGACTCAAAGCAGCTTGATTTCATGATACAAGGCCCAAGCATGTAAAAATAAAATAACTTAAAATAAAATTAAAAAAATTAAATTGTGTTTTATTTTTTAAGTGTATGGAGGGTCACAGCTAGAGATGGGCACAAACTAAAAAAACGAATCAGGAAGATCGTTAAAAATCACTGGTTAGTTGCTTCAGGTTGGTTCAGGTTTGTCAAAACCAATGAACCTGAACCGACCCAAACCACAAACATTTTTAGCGATTTAACAAGCTTTCTGGTTTGTCCCCCTCTACTCCCACAGCCTGCCCCCTTTCTGCTGCCCCCATCACCTACCAACCTGATACTGTTGCCTCCTCTTCTTTGTCCTCCATCTCCGCTGCCATCTTGAGGCACAGCAGGCCTGGCTTCCCTTCTGGGAGCTGGCCCTGTGTATGCCCCCCCCGCCTATCAGCTGAGAGGTGGGGCAGGCACAGAGCCTGCAGGCCCGGCTTCTGGAAGGGAAGCTCAGCCTGTCTCTCAAGATGGCAGCAGTGGTGGAGGAGGAGGAGAAAGAAAGTGACAGGGCCAGGTAGGGAGGTGATGGGGCAGTGGGCAGGCTGTGGGGCTGCAAATGGGCGATCTAGCACCGCATGCTGCCAGATCGCCCATTTGCAGTGATGGAGCAGGCGGCGGCAGTGGCAGGACCAGGTGGGGAGGTGACGGGTGCAGTGGGAAGGGGGAATGAGCAGGCTGTGGAGCTGCAAATGGGTGATCCAGCACCATGCAGTGCCAGATTGGGGCCCCACAGTGCTGGATTGTCCATTTGCAGTGATGGAGGAGGAGATGGCAGAACCTGGTAGGGAGGCAACATGGGTAGTGCGAAGGGGGCGGGGGGCAGGCTGTGGGTGTGTGGGGTTTAATTGCCCCTCCCCCCAGGCACAAACTTTTTTTTAAAAATGGACCTGTTCATGCTTTGTTTTTTAAAATGTTTGGATGGTTCATGGTTAGCCACGAACCGCCATTTTTCTGGTTCATACCCATCTCTCTTCATAGCTAAACAAGCTTTTATTCTGGGAGCTATCCACTTAACATTGGAAGGTGGGCGGAAGGTGGAGGCCTCCCTGATGAGGACAAAAAGGGATAGGTTCACATAGATGCATCAGAAGATGCAGACGTTAGAAATAATTCATTACAAAAAATTCATTACAATTTTCATTTTAATTGCTAAATTCCAACTAGAATGTTTATTTTGTTCATCTTAAAGTAAACATTAAAACTTCATGTTATTTTAATTAATCGTGGGGGTAAGAAGGGGCAAGTTGGCCATTCTTGGCCATTCTTAATGTTTTTGTGATGGTTTTTATTTAACAATTTAATTTTTACTGCTTTTAATTGACAACCGCCACAACAAACCAAGTTCATAGGCCTTCCTTAATGTTTTAGTATTACAAATTGTAAGACTGTGATGGTTTCTAATTAATATGTTAGTGCTAATACTAAGGTGCTTAGTTGTTTAGAAATTAATTACATAGGACCATGGGATTAGTATCTGCTGATTCACTTATTCCCTGGTCTGCAAATATTAAATTAAATATTAAAAATATTAAAAGAAATATGCAGGAAAAAAATTGACATGTTTTACCAGAGGGAGTCAGAGAGACAACGTGTTAAATAGTGGATTCATAACTCCCAAGTCGTAAAGCAGCACACCTTCATTCAGCATTCCCGGTCAACAAGATAAGGAAGAAAAAGATGCTTAGTAAAACACACATGCACATTTATACAATGCTCACCTAAGGAACCGCCCCACTCCCACTAATTACCTGCAGGTGGCCAACAGCACAGACAAAAACTGTTCCCACTCCTACACTCCCTATCTAACGCTATGCTACAAAGAATACATAGCATGGTCTCTGGCTGCTTAAGGCCTCTCGCAAGCTGTCTCCCCAGAAGCGGTGGTGGAGTCGTCTCCTGCCTGCTGATTTACCGGGGTGGGGTTGGGTGTCAGTGCCTGGTGATTTAGGGGGGAAGCGGGACAGGGGTGTCTCCAGCCAGCTTGCTTTGCATCGAGGCCTGAGAGCACGCATGCAAACAGCTCAGCATGCAGGTAAGCGGCCCTCCCAGGGTGGTGGTGGCTGCATCTGTGCTCCGCCCTCTCCGCAGGTAACCGTCAGGTTTGCGTGGATTGGAGGGAGGGCGTTGGTGCGTTGTTGTTTTTTTGTTTTTTTTTGTCCCTATACCTTCTGGATAGTTGGCGAGGGTGGGAGGGTGTCTGGTTTGAGGAGGGTAATGCATGTTATAATCTCCATTTTTCAGCATCCTACTGTACAGGCATTTTCATTTGGATCTAGAAATGGCCCTACAGGGATTGTGTTGCTTAGTTTTAGTTCCTTTAATTCAGGGCTGGGGAACCAATGGCGCTCCGGAAGCATCATCCCTTACCCTCAGCCAGCCAAATTGAGTCTAGAGGGAATTGAAGCTCAGCATTGTTGTCCAACCCTGCCATAACTGGACACAATGAACAGATGCATTGTGAATTAGACTGAGGCTTCTGAGGAGCTTTTGATGGACAATCTTTTGCAAGACTTGATTTGGGAGCTCACAGAGCATGAATAACCCTTCTTGGCAAGGTGTCAGACTAGACTGACCTCAAGTCTGACCCAGCAGGGATTTTAACTTCTCTTCTTGGTTCTCTCCTGCTTCCCTTGCTAGAAAAATTAACTTAACACTTATTATTATTGATGGATCCTAGCCTTATCTGTCAGCTGCTCAACTAAGAGCTTTGCCACTTGATGGCAGCATTGCCTAAGTATTTCAACCAGAACAGTCTTTCTCTTGCCTGTTTTACACACTGGTGCAAAAAGATGGATAGCAATGCAAATGTATTTATAACCACTAGAGATAGTCACCTTCCACCCCAATTAGCCTCTGAATTGATTTAGAGAGGGGAAAAACATTTATTACTGAATGGCCCTACAGATTTGTGGGGCATTATTTTCGGGACATTTATATAGGAAAAGGCCTTTATGTGTCTAGATAAGCTTAAAGCAATAGGGTGCTAAATAAGAGGAGACGCCAGAGAATTAGGTGCCGTGTAAAAATGCTTTGATTAGGCAAAACCGCTTGTGAGGAATTTGCAGAATGCACTAAAATATTTCTACTTCTTTGCTGTGTTTTTGAAAGAGATTTATTCATGAGGAGGTGCTTGCTTTGGAAGCAGTGATGTACAAAAAAATTCTCCCCCCCCCCCCGCAAGCTGGCAGAAATCAATTACAGTTCCAAACTCTGCTTCTTATATAAGCCCCCCCCCCCCCCCAATGTGAGTGCTGAACCATGTCTTGGGTGATTAGAATGGCAACTTTTCTCTCTTTGCAGAAGGGGAAAACTTTAACAATCACATAAACATCCTGGCAAAACAGCTGCCTATGTGGGAATTCGACCAGGAAGGAAAAATGTACCTCTTAGCTGGTAAATCATTAAAACAGGGTTTATAGGGTGTGACGATCCAAGACTTGTACTCAGAAGGAAGGAACGGCACCTTCCCCCTTTCCCCCTGTGTCCAGCAAGTGGGGACAAGTTTAGGGTATATTCATGGAGAGTTGTTTTTTTTTAATCGTTGGTAACAATGCTATTTATCTAAGGCTTGTCTTCTCTTAGCCCACATTGGAGCAATACTGTAAAAAAGCTATTTTCAAGCTGTAATGCAAATAAGCTGTCTTGCTCAAGGTAAATTCAGCATGAACAAACAAGAATGACAAACAATTCAGTTCTGCTGTAGCAAAAGCCTGAGAAGTCACATTAGTGTAAAATCCAAATGGCGATGCGTGTCCTAGGGAAACCTTGGTGCATGTAGCTTTAGGGTGATTTTTAAAACTAGCTCTGGGTCCCTTTGCTCTGAGCAGTCAAAGAACTTCACTGGCCAAGGTCCAGTGCTATAGTCCAGTATCCAACACCAGCAGAAGCAGGATTTCCTTTCTGTCCCCATCCCGCTGCATCTATTTGTGGTTCCAAAAATCTAGGGTTGGGATCTTTATGTTAACAAGAATGGGGAAAAAGAATAAACCCCATGAAAGAGGATTTTACTTTTGATTTCACGTCCTTCTGTTGATTCCGGAAGGAGGGCCTCTTAAACACAAATATTTTATGTTAACGAGAGGGACACAGAGGTTTCATTCTTTTCATGTTTCTCCTTTTTGTTTCCCTTTTTCTTTCCACCTCGTATATCTCAAGGTTACCCAGCCGTCTTGTGCTGCCTGGCTCAACTGCCTCCTGTCTGCCTGTGCCTGTCTTGGGTCCCTTCTCTTTCCCCTGCTTGTGTCCTTGGGATTTTTTTGGGGGGAGGGTTCCTTTGGTCCTTCCTTTTTTGGGATTATTTTTCTGCCCACCTGCCTGCTGCTTCATTGGACTTAGAAGAGAATAGAAAACAAGTGGTAGTGGAGGGAGGAGAGAAATACTCCAATATTCAATTTGTTTTGCTTGGGAGGGGGACTTGACATGTAATTTTCACCTGTGTTTGTTTGCTTGCTTGCTGTCTCAGTTTTGGGAGAGGGCACTGTTTCTTCCTCTGTCTGTATGTTTGTGCATGCACTTTTCTTGCTTGCTTGCTTTTTAAAAATGTTAGTTAATTTATTCAATGTATTTATTGTGTTAAAGGTTATTTATGTTTGTATTGGGGGGTGTTTTGTTTGGTGGTGGTAGTTGGTTGTATTCTTGCCTGCTTCTGGAGTAGATTGGTTGTCTGTTGCCTTGTCCCTGCTTTTTTGAAATACTTTTTATGAGTCCCCCCCCCCCCCCCGTCTTTTAGATGGTAAAAATCATTAACTTTAGAAAAGAGCTGTTCCTTATTTCTTGATCTGGTCTGATCCACCTGCCAGCCTATGAGCTCTCCTTACAAGAGGAGCTGGCTGTGAGTACTGCCATAATGACTACCTGCACTTCCAAACTTACTGTTGCATCACTGTTGGACTGTTTCAAGAGTTTGCAAATTTCTCCATGTATCAACCTGAACAAATGAATAAAAGAAGGCTGTGACTTCAGAGGAGAAAGAAACTATGGCTGGGGTATATCTGCAAATTCTATTGCCTTCAAAATATTCCCCATATGTGGAAAAGAAGAGGATGGAACATGCATACTACTGTGGTACCAACACTGACATCTCAGGACAGTCTGGCTGAAGGGTACATTAGTTTGTTTATTTCATTAATTAAACATATGTATATAAGGTTTCTTCTGAGGAGCTCAGTTACCTCAGGAGCTGGTGAGGTCTCCAACGCTGGAGGCATTCAAGAGAAAATTGGACAACCATCTGTCAGATCTGCTTTGACTTGTATTCCTGCATTGAGCAGGGGGTTGGACTTGATGACCTTATAGGCCCCTTCCAATTAAATTATTCTATGATTCTAAGATGGTACCTGGGGGACTGTCTTTGTCTGTTCTAAGCTTGGTCATGTAAACATTCAAGGCTGCATCTTGAATCCTGCTGGGTACCATTTGATCCGAAGCACTTATGTATTATTAATTGGAAACATCTGACATTATCCATCACTTCTTACAGGATAAATATGTGGTTCTGAAGTGCCAAGAACCCAGATGTTTAGAAAAGCACATAAGCTTATACAAAATAGAGTTGGGCTTGATTTTTTTAAAGATGAACTTTTATTTGAGGCTGTAAGTTTTGTGCTAAGTAGTTGTCGTTTCATCCCGTTCTCCCACAGGAAATCAGTGGTGATATGCACAAAGCAATGACAGTTCAACAAAGGGGCACTGAAATGCTTGCAGGTGGAAGGCTGCTTGTGGAAGATGAATGAAGAAAAAAGATAAATGTACTTATCAAAGGGCAGAACTAGACTTGGTCTTGGAGCAAAGACTTACATACGTTGTCTTTGCTCTGTCCCCCCCCCCCCAAAAAAAACCCCAAAAACAGTCAAGGAAAGGGAGAGGCTGGGTTGCAGAATTGATGGGGAAAGTGGTTGCTTAAGTATTTTCCTTCCTGCCACTTGTCAGTTTCAAATTATTCACTCAAGCTTCTATTCACCATGCAAGAGAAAAAAAAACTGGACCCCTCCCTCCGCTGGCAAAAAGTAGCTAGACAGATTATTTTGGAGGAAGAAATGCTAGCAAAAGTTTAAACACTCCTTCACACATGTTCTGCCTCAGACCTATAAATATAGGAAGCTGGTAGATGTGAAAAGCTGAAGAGGGGGCTTATGTATGCAAACTGTGAGTTTACTGCTTTTGTGGGGGAGTGAGTTAAAGTCACAGGAAAAATACATTTGACTTCATGCCATACCGTATGTGGAGCTGACATCAGAGAAACTACTTTTTAAAACAAGTTTTGGTTGCAGTATTTCAAGAACGGAGGAGTAAATGTCTTGAGGATCAATATGTACCCCCCCAAACAAGCATGATATGACTCATAGTATGGCATATTGCTGGTCTAGCTTCTGCTAGAACCACCCTCAATGTTCATTTGTTAGACTTGGACATTTGGAAACACTTACACATGTAGGGAACTATGACTAGGTAGATTTCTAGTACCTAGGGAAAAATGTGTGAGTATTTGGTACACATCAGCTGTCCTGAGCTCCCTATGAAAAACTGAGTCTGTATCAGGATGGTGATGATGATGGAACCAGAGGGACTTGCATGATTCCTGTGCCTTGATCTCTTAGTGAAACTTTAACATGACTTTGTTGTTTAGTCGTTAAGTCGTGTCCGACTCTTTGTGACCCCATGGACCAGAGCACGCCAGGCCCTCCCGTCTTCCACTGCCTCCCAGAGTTTGGTCAAATTCATGCTGGTAGCTTCGATGACACTGTCCATCCATCTCGTCCTCTGTCGTCCCCTTCTCCTCTTGCCTTCACACTTTCCCAACATCAGGGTCTTTTCCAGGGAGTCTTCTCTTCTCATGAGATGGCCAAAGTATTGGAGCCTTAGCCTCAGGATCTGTCCTTCCAGTGAGCACTCAGGGTTGATTTCCTTCAGAATGGATAGGTTTGTTCTCCTTGCAGTCCAGGGGACTCTCAAGAGTCTCCTCCAGCACCACAGTTCAAAAGCATCAATTCTTCGGCGGTCAGCCTTCTTTATGGTCCAGCTCTCACTTCCATACATCGCTACTGGAAAAACCATAGCTTTGACTATGCGGACCTTTGTCGGCAAGGTGATGTCTCTGCTTTTTAAGATGCTGTCAAGGTTTCTCATCGCTTTCCTCCCAAGAAGCAGGCGTCTTTTAATTTCGTGGCTGCTGTCACCATCTGCAGTGATCATGGAGCCCAAGAAAGTAAACTCTGTCACTGCCTCCATATCTTCCCCTTCTATTTGCCAGGAGGTGATGGGACCAGTGGCCATGATCTTAGTTTTTCTGATGTTGAGCTTCAGACCATTTTTGGCGCTCTCCTCTTTCACCCTCATTAAGAGATTCTTTAATTCCTACTCACTTTCTGCCATCAGAGTGGTATCATCTGCATATCTGAGGTTGTTGATATTTCTTCCGGCAATCTTAATTCCGTCTTGGGATTCCTCCAGTCCAGCCTTTCGCATGATGTATTCTGCATATAAGTTAAATAAGCAGGGAGACAATATACAGCCTTGTCGTACTCCTTTCCCAATTTTTGAACCAATCAGTTGTTCCATATCCAGTTCTAACTGTTGCTTCCTGTCCCACATATAGATTTCTCAGGAGATAGATAAGGTGGTCAGGCACTCCCATTTCTTTAAGGACTTGCCATAGTTTTGTTGTGGTCCACACAGTCAAAGGCTTTTGCGTAGTCAATGAAGCAGAAGTAGACGTTTTTCTGGAACTCTCTGGCTTTCTCCATAATCCAGCGCATGTTAGCAATTTGGTCTCTAGTTTCCTCTGCCCCTTCGAAATCCAGCTTGTACTTCTGGGAGTTCTCGGTCCACATACTGCTGAAGCCTACCTTGTAGGATTTTGAGCATAACCTTGCTAGCGTGTGAAATGAGTGCAATTGTACGGTAGTTGGAGCATTCTTTTGCGCTGCCCTTCTTTGGGATTGACTTTACTGGACCACATCTGGACCACATACTGGACCATGCCTTTACTGGACCACATCTATGAAGAAGCAGATTGATCATCTAAGAATTTAAAAATTCGCTTCTGTGCATGAAGACAGAAAAGTACTTGTATTTTTGCATAGCTCCAATGCAGCTACTGAGTTGAATCAGACAACATTTCAAGTGGATTATGCCCATAAACTGTTAAGAACGTTAGGTAACTGTAATAATCAATTCATTTTAATGCCATCATTTCCAGAATTAAATTTACAACATCAGCAGCACTCACAATGACAAGATAGTAGAATGGCAATACTTAAGAGTAACTGATATTACCAGGTGGCATCATGGTATTTGCAATGGTTTAATAGGTCAACCAGCCAAGGTTCCTGCTGTACATGGAAACAATGAGAAATTTATAATTAAAAGAATTTAGAGGAATTCCGGTATATCTTTGTGAAACAAATTTTGTCTTCTGATTTTGAATGGATGGATTGATGTATTTTTCACCATACATTGATGTATTTGCTTGCAACAGATAACTTGCATGTCTTCTTGAGTGAACTGACTCCTTATAATTGGGATAAATGGAATTAGACTGACATCAGAGTAAAAAAATGTTGGCCAATTGCATCCAGTCAGCTGAATTGAAGAAGGTTCATGATTCCTGAAATATAGATTTTGTTATATGGATGAAATGTATGCAAAAGTATAAAAGAGACAGATGATGAACTTTGGATAATTTAGATTATCTGCAAGCAAGAAAATACAGTGAAGCATACCATATCCTAGACTAAAAGGTGTGGGGAGGGGGAAATTATCTGATGAAAATTAACTAGTTTTTGTGAATGAATGTGTGACTTATAATGAATTCGGCACTTTTCACTGTCTCTGTGTACGTGTGGATAGAGGAGGTTTTGATGTCACATAGAAAAAGACAAAAACTAAAAAACAAAATAAAAACTCTCAGCCCGATCAACTGGCCACAGGCAGCACTTTGAATATAGTCCAATATGCTAGGCAACAAAATCAAGAACAGCCAGGAGAAGGGACAGTGCAGAAATCGTTTATTGTGTCTGAGGCTCACAAAGCTCAGAAAAGGTTGGAAATCATAGGTCTTACAGTGAACAGTTTTTAGCACTGGAAATTTCATCATCATCTTAGAAATGCAGAGCTGGAAGGGACTCTATAGATCATGGAGTCCAATCCCTGTCAAGGAGGCACAGTGGGGAACTGAACTCTCAACCTCCTGCTCCACAACCAGATACCTAAACCACTGAGCTATCCAGCAGTTTGAGTTTGCTTTTCCATGTTCTTTTCCTTCTGATATTTTACTGAAAAATACCTATATTGAAATGGATATGCCTTATAATGTAACTGACACAACCATCCAGTTGAAAGGAAGCTGGTATGGGTCAGAAGAGTGCTGAATTTCTGCAGCATATCACATAATTCTCTGTGTGATTCCACTGTGTGATTCCTCTTACATGCATCATTATTTTCCAACAAGGGACACCAGAAGCTTTATTGCTCTCAATCTGGTGTTCACCTTGGGATATGGAAAAGATGGTATGAAGATGGTGAACCTTGAGTTCTATCCCTTGTCATGGTCGGACTATCTCCTGCTGAGATTTGGACTTCACACAACTGAACCCCTCCATGGGGAGGAGGGATCTATCATTATGGTCCACCCCTGAAGGCTGATGGATCTTACTGGTTTCCAAAATGCCCTAGTGTTTTTTCTGGTTGATATGCTTGATGCTCCTGTCAATGCTCTGGTCAACCACTGGTACTCAGAGGTGACCTGAACTACAGACATGATTGCCTCTAAACACCCTCTTCAATGCAGAGCTGGCCTTCTCAATGGTTTAGGCAGGAGTTAAGGATGATGAAGCAATTACAAAGAAGGCTAGAGAGCAGATAGAGGAAAGCTCCCATGGAATTAAACCCAAAGGCTGTCAGGAAAGCACCCAGAAGATATCAGAATAAACTCAAGGCCACCACAAGTAATCACAATATCCAGTTAATTGAGGTGGCTTTCAACCATCAGGAGAAACTCTGCCTTGCAGTTTGTGGTCTGATTTCTTCTGGACAAAAACAATTTCTCCATCCAAATGTTGAGAATTGCAACTGATTGGCAGCCCACTTTAGATCTAAGGTTGAAAGCATCCGTTGGGACCTTGACTCCTTGTTGATACCAGTAGATCTGATGGAGATGTCCGATGCACTGTCTAGTCAGATTAAATTGCATCAGTTTCAGCTAGTATGGCCTGAGGTTGGGGACAAGGCACTTGCCCACTGCAAAGTTACTACCTCCTCTCTAGATCCTTGGCCGTCAGGAATGGAAATGACAGTGGAACGGGCTACTCACATCATTGATGTATCCTTATGGGAACATTATCTACTTTCTCATTTAAAGGAAACCTTTATAAAGCCCATTGCAAATAAACCTAATTTAGCAACAGAAGATCTTAACAACTATAGGCCCATAGCCAACATTCCACTCCTGGGCGAGTGGATTGAGAGGGTGGTGACTGACTAACTGCAGGTATTCTTGGAGGAAACGGATAGTCTAGATCCATTTCAACTGAAATTCAAGCCACACCATGGGACTGAAATGGTATTGGTCACCCTGCAGGACAATCTCCTGAGGGAGGCAGACAAGGGAGTGTTACACTGGTCCTCTGATTGATTGATTGAATATATTTTTATCCTGTCTTTCTCGTTAGAAAGGACATTTCTGTAGCCGTTGACACTATTGACCATAGTATACTTCTGGGATAGACATCAAGTTTGGAATTTGGCAGCTCCATTTTTCAGTGGCTCCAGACCTTCCTTGAGGACTGATCCCAGATGGTGCAGCTTGGGGAGACATTGTCCTTATGGGGTCCTGCAAGGATCTGCTGTCTCCCTAGTGCTTTTGAATATCTATATGAAGCTTCTGGGAGAAGTCAGATGGAGATTTGGAGTTTGTTGTCATCAATACATGGATGACATACAGCTCCATCTCTCCTTCTCTTCATCTGCATGTAGTTCTGTGTGTGTCCTTCAGCGCTGCCTGGCATTGATAATGGACAGGATGAGGGCCAACAAACTGAAACTGAATCCAGATCAGATGAAGAGTCTACTGTTGGGGGGGGGGGGAATGATCATCTGACCAGTTAGAGGGATATCTCTGGCACTACCTCTGAAGGACTGGGTTTGCAGCTTGGGGGTACCTTTGGACCCAGCTCTCTCTATCAACTTTTATCAACTATGGTTTATTGCCCAGCTGCACCTCTATCTGAATAAGAAATACCTAACAAAAGTGGTCCATGCCTTGGTAATCTCCAAAATAGATTACTGTAATGCTCTTTCTGTAGGGCTGCCCTTGAAGTCAGTATGAAAACTTCAGCAGGTCCAAAATGGCCAGACTGATTACAGATACTAGCAGAAATGAACACATATCCCCTGTCTTGGCTCATCTTCATTGACTCCCTATTAGTTTCTGTGCTCAATTTAAGGTGCTGGTCATAACCTATAAAGCCCTTAATGGTTTAAGTCCTCAATATTTGGCAGAAGGTCTCTCCCAGAAAAGAGCTACCCATCCTATATGCTCCTCACAGTTCTTGATTTTTAGGAATTGTAACACCCATGGAGGCCAAAAAAGCCAGCGTGAGGAACCAAGCTATCTCAGTTGTGGCTTCTTTTCTCTGGAACAAGCTTTCTACAGAGGTTCACCAGGCACCATTCCTCTGTTTTTAAGAAGCTAATTAAGACCAAATTATACAAAGCTGCCTTCTACTACTGTAAATTTGTCCTGAGATGTTTAAATGGGTTTTAATTAGAGATGGGGGCATTCATATTCGTATACGAATACGAAACCTCCCCCACAGCTGGACGTAACGAGGGTCCGGCCCCCTGGGGCTGGACCGTCCACTCATGCATCCGCTGCCACTGCTGGATCCACTCTTCCTTCCAATCACTCCAGAGTGCCCAGTTGGCTATCCACTCATCAGCCTGGCAGGGAGACTCATCTTCCCTTCCTTCTGCCAGGAGTGGCTAGCCAACCGGGAACTCTGGAGCGATTGGAAGGGAGAGCGGAGCTGGCGGCGGCAGACATGTGAGTGGACCCTCGTTACATCCAGCTGTGCGGGGGTATTCGTATATGAATACAAATACCCCCATCTCTAGTTTTAATTTGTGTATTTTTTTATTAGAAGTAGTTTCAGCTAATGACAGCGCTCATTGAATTTTTATTGTATTCATTATATAGTGTTTGTCATGTTTTTATTGTGTATTGTGCCCAGAGAGTGGCAACACTTATGGGGCAATATAGAAATGAAAATAAGTAAAGCAAAATAATTAAGACTTATTGGTGGGTTCAGTTGTCACTCGCCTTCTTTGCTGCCAATAGATTAATCTGCTACATTATTTTTGATGTCATGTTTCCTTAATTAAAATAACTCATATTCCCCCCCCCCCCCCTTTATGAATGGAATGGAATCAGAAGAATCTGCTGCAATGTTGCTCTGCCCTGGGACTGAAGAGTAGCTCGTTGTTCCACCCTGATGAAGCTCCACAATTACAGAATTACCTTGGTTTAGTTCCCTCCTTTTCTACCTTTGTCCAATGACAGTACACATCTCTAATTTTGATCCTAACAGAGGAACTGTGAACAGAATGGCTATTCTTTGACATGCATTTAAATTTCTGGTAAGGGTCTTGTGGCATTGGACCCTTTTTGAATCCCACACCGCTGGCACCAATGTGGCGTTTTCACTCACTCGTGCCTTGGCCTGTCCACCTAGACTCAGACCTCAGAGCACACCAGGGCAAAACTAAACTCTTTCCTTTCTTCCACTGCTGCCACCAGGAGATCCCTAAATCCCCATCACTCCTTTAGAAAGAATCAGGTCCACTCTTTAATGAAATAGAAAGATCTCTAGTTTATTTGCTTATTGGTTTCAGTATATTAATATTCAGTTCTATTCCTTCTCCCTTCCAGTCACTGGTCAATCACTTCTCAGATCTCCTACTATATTCTCATCAGTCTAATCACACTCCTATAAATCTCTGAACTCAGCTAATCAAACTCCTTCCAAAACTCTGATCTAACTTCTCCCCCTCAGGCTCTGCCTCTTATACTCTGCCCCTTGGCTCCGCCTCTCAGCAACATAAATATGCATGACTCACTCTAACTAAACCTGAGCCATGACCACATTTAAAGGAGAACGCTACAGGTCTCTTTTATACATATTATAATATACAAGGTTAACCAGAGGAAAACCCCTAAATGCAGGCCTGGATAGACTTTGTGATTGTGAATAAGTATATTTATGAGTTTGCAATGTGATTTTAGCAGCAATAAAAGTGTATATGAAAAAGTCTAAACTAGAAAAATGCACACAAACAACTTTTAATCAATGGGATTAAAATTTTACATTTCAAAATGCAGACAAACCTGTGCATTTTGAAGAATATACATGGAAATGTACACCAACTTCCATAAAGGAAAAAGTCATACCAATTGACCAGATAGGCGGGGTATAAATGAAATAAATAAATAAAAAATAAAAATAAAATAAAACCTTGGTAAACTTAAACTGTACAGATCCACACATTCATACTCAAACACCCAGATGTAACAAAAAGTGATCATCAAAATCTAACCAAGCCAATGACAATTAGGCTCCTGAACTAGATGGCTGAGGACAGAGTTTTATCAAGAATTTAGCAGAAAACTGTTGGCAGGAATGAAGATTTTATGTTTGGTGAAATGATATAGTACCCAGATTATCTGGATCCATTTCAATCTGACTTTGGTCATGGGATGGAGACAGCTTTGGTTTCCTTGATGGATGACCTACACTGGGGACTGAACAAGGGAAGTGCGTCCTTGTTGGTTCTGCTGGACCACTCAGCTATTTTAGATGCTGTGGACTATGGTGTCCTTCTGGGCTATCCCTCTGGGATGGGACTTGGAGAGACTGTTTTATAGTGGCTCTGGTCCTTCCTTGTGGGGCAATCTCAGAAGGTGATGATGGGGGACTCCTGTTCAACACCTTGACCACAAGCATGTGTTGTCCTCAGGATTCTGTTTGTTCCCCATGCTATTTAACATAAACATGAAACCATTGGGAGAGGCTGTCTGGAGTTCAGTATGCGATGATGTTGGAGTTTCACAGCCTCACATGCTGCCTTTAGTAAGTGTGGCTGGGAGGGACTTTTCTGGGCTGAGGTGACTGCCAATGTATCTAGCACTAACCAATGGTTCCCTCCTGCCTCTGAATTCAAAGAGAGCCCCACTTCTCTCCTAAGTTCTTTTTTCCTCTCTAGAGTCTGTTGAAGTTTCTTGCTGAAAGCAATCATGCATGTCAGTTTGCTGTTGATCTGTAAGTTAATGAAACATTTTTTTTCTGCTACTAATGTCTCAGAGTGAATTGTTGAGACCATAAGTGACAGTTAATGAGAAAAGGGGTGGACTCCTCTGGGGAACTTGAAGCTATTCTGATCTGTAAATTCCTGCACATCTGCTGCACTGCTAAAGGAATTTAATAAAAAATTCAAAACTCTGACAATCTTATTTTTCCTTTCCACCTAACTCCAAAGATATTATATCATCAGAATTGTTGATCAAGCATATTATATTCTACAGAGCCCATGATATGTCATCACTCATGCCTGTGCACCAGCATTTGGTGACAGCCAAAATTAAGATGTGGCTATGAAGAACTGATGCAATAGTATCCTGTTAGTGTGCAGCAGAAAGCAGTGTTCAGAAAGCCAGATACAGAAGTTGTGATCACAGGCATAACACAGAAGTCACAATTGTGAATCATGAATGTTTCATAAGTAAATGATCTCTTCCACTCTAATCCAAAAGATTGTGAAAGTTGCACAATTCACTGAGTTTGAGTCAGTGAAAACCTTCAGTGGGAAAGAAGACTATATTGATTATGATGTTTGAAAGTTAAGAGGTATTTGATCTGTTCACGTATTTTGGGAATGATGTCATATTATCAGAATCAACCCACCTTGAAAATGAAAAATGTGTACATGATCTGTATGGGAAAATTTCAAAAGCTATAAGTCATGTCTGATATAAACTTTTCTGATTGCCTGAGAAAACTTTGTCACCAAAGCCCCAAATAGGAAAGCTCATGCTAGGTTCTGTGAAAAAGTACTGTCTTGTTAAGAGGAAGCGTTTTCTCTTTGTATGCCATTACTGGCATTTAAGGGGAAAACGTGTCTTTAGTATTTTGATAACCAGATGCCCAGAGTCTATTAATAATATGGAAAGCAACGCTCCATTCCTGCAAATGTATGAGTTGTCAAGGATGAAAGTGTTCCTGTTGTGTTGTACATGCTCATATGCACGCACGAGGTGTAAAACTGGTTTCCAAAAAACAATCCCCAAATGTGTACCTCTTAACTCGGAATGAAACGTATCTAAACAACAATAACTTTGAAATAACAGGGCACTTTGATTTTTTGAACTGGAAAATTATAACATGCTTAATCCTAATTACTAAGATTTATAAGCACTGATCAGATTGTGATTACCGTAGACAATTACTTTTTTTCCTGCTTTGCTTGTTCTTTTTTTTTTTAGAAATTAAAATAAGCTTCCATTTAGACCCTTTAAAAAATCCCATGTAAACAGTAGTGTTTTTGTATGCAAAGGCTGTTTCGCTTACCTTTACGTAAATGTTTCCCTGTAAAGTTCATGAGAAGAAATTCCTCCTTCACATCTTCTCCCCAAAGCCCCTGTGCCCCCACTTATATTGGTCAAAAACCCTTCCCAAGAGGGATGGGGTGAGAGGCTCCTGTTTTTTTTTGCAACATACAGAAAAGGACAGAGAATTTTCCTTCTGTGATTTTAGGTTAGCTGAAGTTTCCATTGGCATCCATGTCTGCATTCTCACAGTCTAATCCCAACTAAGCCCTCCAGTAGCTGCTATTTATGATTTTAAAAATTATAGAAGCAACAGCATCTTATGCATTTGATAACACACACTGGTTGCAATTATGTTGCTTAGCATCATCAGTAACACTAGAGTAGGCCCACTGAGTCAATGGACCTCAGAGGAGTTGGCTCATCAGATCCCCACCGATTCAATAGTCCTACTCTAATTGCAACTAAACAATAGGATTTCAGCCATAGTTTGCTTTGGTTTTGAAATGAGACTGTGTGTTCACCTGGACTGGAAGCAGCCACCCTTTCACCAGGCATTCTATTACTGAATTCTGGCTTTGAATTTTTATCTGAATTTGAATTTTTATTTGAATTTAATAACACCTGCTCTAAGCTGAAATGTTTAAATTGTACTTGAATACAATTGAATATAAATTGTATTTGAATACAATAAACATTAGAAGAGTGAATGATGTCTATTATTTTACGTGAAGTTATGGCTTGGAAGCACAACCACTGCTGAGAGGTTAAGATGATGGGATACTTTTGCACAATATCTATGATTAGGCAATCATAACAAGTAAGGTTCGTATATGTGAAACATGTCTTGAGTCTCACACCCATCCCATTGTCAAGGTTTCGAAGATATTCAGAACCTAGGCATTATCCTCAACCACCAACCTGCACCTCAGAAATTGCAACATATTATTCATCGTTTTCTTTTAGGCATAGCTGTGTAATCATATAAAAGGTGAAGTTAATATATAGAAATTAAAGGACAGAGATCTGTATGGAATGGTAAATAAAATTAAAGATATTGATGTCATGCTTGGGGAGGCAGGTGGTTAGTCATTTTTGATCAATTTTATTTTTGTAACTTTTCGCCAAAAGCTTTAAACATTTTTGCATCTCTTTTATATTTTATCTTTGATCCTCTTCCTGTTGAAATTCTAGTTTCTAAGATGATTTTTGTGTGTCGCTTATGAATTTTCAACTACCAGATCACAGTTAACATTTTTATTCGTTTTCCACCAGCTTTCTCCCCCTAATTTGGCTGAGGTGTAATTAAGTATGCATTAATCTTTTGTTTTCAACTAGCTCATTTGATTGGTGGGCTTCTGAAGAATTTGTTTCCATGGTAACTAAGGCCTGAAGGAAGAAGACTCTGTAAGTGTGTGATTTAGGTTGTTGCCGCTGTGCTTAATTGTATGTAAAATGTAGTAAAGTTTGGGCAATTTAGAATGGTAAGATTTTAGAAGGCTGAAAGAAACATGGTGCAAATTCTTCCCTTATTACTGCCATGAAGTCAATAAAACACTGACTCCTTTCCACCCTTGCTTTTTAGTGACTGAAACAAAATGCAGTATTTGATAGTTGTTATGCAAAGTGGTATTCAATGATACACTTTAGAAGCACCTGATAACAGTGTTAATCAATCCTAATTCTGGATGTGGATCATTTTTAGCTCCATTTTTTAAAAAAGGAACATGTTTCATATTGATTCATTCAAAGAGTGGAAGTTCTGAAGAAATAGGAAGAGGGGATGAGCTGCTGTTTTAGGAATGTAACTTGCAGGTTTTAATGAAAGGAAAAAAAATACAGAAGAGACTCTTTCCTCCATTTTCATGTTCTTTCACTAATTCCTGAAAGAGAGTCTCTAAAACATGAATGATTTCTGTTAATTGAAAGAAAAGAACATGAAAATGTTGTGTTCTTTTCCGTTTCCCTCTTTTGTGTAAACTTTCTGTTAACCTTTATATGTCAAACCTTCCGTTCACCTTTTAACCCACCTTTAACCTTTTGTATATCAAACAGTTCTTTTGCCCTTTGACCTTTCACCCCTTGTATGTCAAACTGCCTGATACATTTTTCATTGAACAGTGTTGCAAATGCTATTGCAGAGGCATGGTGATGTGACCAAATGAGGGCTATCAGCAGCCAATCAGAACATTTGGAGGAAGGGGGATGTTGCTCTGTGTATGTGTGCACTTTGTGGGATAGGACATTAGATTTATGCAGGACATTAGGTTTACACAGACTGTTTGTGCATGTTATGGAGATCCTTAGAGGAAAGCACTCCATGGCTCACTCTCTCTTGCAGGCAAGGAATCGTGTTAGTGTTGAAAATTCCTCATCATGGTGATTCATCAAATTGAAACAGTCTAAATCAACAAGAATGAAGAACTGAGTGAGTATTTACACCCCACTCAAGGTCCATCTGACAAAGTCAAGTACAAAACAAGTGTGGGAGCAGTGACAGGACATGACATAAATGATGCTGTCAAGCAATGCCATTGTTAGTCAGATAGGCTTTTTGGGGTATCTACTTCAATCTGCTGCTGAGATATGTTTTAATCTGGTGGATGTTGGTGTTTCCTCCTGTTATTTGTATTTACATTTGATGTGCTTTTAATGTTCTAATTAAAATTTTGTTGTTACCTTTATATTTTATTGCTAGCTGCCTTGAGCACACCTTTAGTTAAAAGGGAGGATCTAAATTAATACATAAACAAACAAACTTATTAAGGAAAAGGAAAAGAATTAAGGAAACAGTATCCACTGTTTTATTTCAAGAAACTGAGTTCACAGTTTTGTCACCTACAGAAATCCATTTATGGCTTCCTTCGTTTCAGCTTCCTAATTTAGTCTGAGGGGAGATTTACTGTTGCTATGGTGAATCAACTGGGAGATGGAAATCCAGAAATCTACCAGCAGATCCTAATTTACTTTCTAACTACCCTTTCTATAAAATACAAAGTAGATAGATGAGAAGCTTGATACAATTGCTCCACATAACTACACTGTAGTGTAGTGAGATTAATAAATGTGTATTGTCAGTACTCAGTGTTGTGTAGCGGATAGAGTGACAGACTAGGACTCAGGAGGTTTAGCCACAAAAGCTCATTGGGTGTGGAACTGGTAAAGCCACTCCTTAAATATCTCACTTACTTTGAAAACCCTACTAGGGTTGGTATAAATTGGTTCTAAGTTGACGGCACAGAACAGCAACAATTATCAGTACTGGGCTGAGCAAAATGGGCACCTTCTAGATGTTGTTCGACTGCAGCTGCCAGCGTTATGCGCCTATGCTGGCTTGGGCTGATGTTGCAGCACAACAACTGCTAGAGAGCTACACTTTACCATAGTGGTCCCCAGTGAGGGTCAGCTGCTTTGCAAGCTCTCCCAATCCTCCCTGGAGATGCCAGGGATTGAACCTGCAATGGATGTGCTACCATTCATCCTTTTAGATAGAAGGAAAAGAGAAAGTGCACACTTACACACCAGAGCGCCTGTCATTTATTTCTCCATAACACAGTCTTCTTTAACCTGGTGATTTAAAGACATGTTGAACAATTCCTATTATCCCCAACCAGCATGGTTTATGATGTAGATTGTTGTCCAACCCATTTGGAGGCTATCAAATTTGGGAAGGTGAGAATAAGGAAAAATCTGAGTGTAGATTCATATGACTTGCTAAAGGATTTTGGGAAAGAAAAGTACTACAAACATGAACATTAAAGGTCAGATTTTGAAAATCTGGAGAAGGTATCACTTCAGAGCTTTCCTATGGCTTCATCTTTCCTATTCAGTTGGAGCCCCACTGACTGCAGGGCAGATGCCTTGAAATCCGCATCTTTTGGCTTACTAGAATTTGGCATAAAAATGGGGGAGCACCAAGTTTTGGGGCTGCAACTTCCACAACCAGCATGCCCACCACCTCTGGATGATTCTGACAATTATACTCAAAAACGAATGTTTCCAAGCATTGTCACACATACACACACATGAAAACATACATTAAGAACACTCATATCTGGTTTGACATTAGTGTCCATTTGGACACATGTTGGTTATATAGCTGGAGTGCAACCATGAGGAAGGGACAGGAACAGTGAAAAGCCAAGCAGAGAATAAATCCCTTGAATATTTTACAGTCGGGTCACACAAAAGATTAGTTGATGGAGGTTAACTCTGACATGCTGTAATACAAAGTGAAATGTCATGAATGTTTAATGGGTTTATTTTTCTGTCTGAGCCAGAACTCTCAGCCACATTCATTTTAATTCACCTGAAACCTTTCAGACCCAAGATGTTGCACCTGCCAGCACAATGGCAGGTTGGGGTTTTGCTATTTCTGGAAAAGGAAGATGCCATACAAGGAAATAAGCTATGTTTGTGTTAACCATGTTCAGTGCTTGAGGGAAAAAAATGAATCAATGGAAACAAAGGTGCATGCTAGTTTCTTGCACAACTTAACGTCAGCATCATATTTCGGTTAAGTGGCAGGAATCCTATAAACATGAATCCATGAATTAAGGCAAACACAGGGGGGAAATCTTTAAAAATATATCCTCACTTTCTTCCAAGCACTTCAGGGGCACACATTCCCAACGTTTCTTCATCAGAACAACTCTGTGAAGGAAATGGACACTAAGGGTGGGCAAAATATAGCATGTGGACTACATACAGGTCCTCAAGGGTCCAAATGTGCTTCCTCTGAATCCTTGGGCAACTCACACACCTTTTTTTTTTAATTAAAAAAATGGTGAGGGGTTTCAGTGTCCTCTTGTGGACTATACAGGCACGGGGAGTTTTCTTATGTTTTGAGGGTTCTCCAGCATCCCAGCCCCCATACCTCAGGTTTCAATTTTTTAAATTTGGGGAGCCAAAATTTTGATCAAGTCACATCCAACTTATGGCGACCCTGATAGGGTTTTCAAGGTATGTGTCATATTTAAGCAGTGGTTTTACCAGTGGCACCCTCTCCAGTGGGTTTTCGTGGTGAACTAGGGATTTGAACTCAGTTATTCTGGACTTGTGCAGCAACTGAATCTGTGAAGACTGTCTATCTCTGTGTTACACTGGCAGATGGTGAATTGCCTAAGATCACTCAGCAAGCTTCATGAGTGAGCAGCACATTTGTGAATCTGAGCCAGCTCAGACCTAGACTGATACTCTAATCATTATTTCACATTTGCTTTTAATCACATGATATTCACATCGCCAAAGAATTTTTTTGTTTTTATTTGTATTTATTAATGTTTTTGTTTTTATTTGTATTTATGTTTGTGTTCCTGTTGTTTTGGTTATTATGATGATATATTACAGTTTTGATTTTGATATTTGTATAGCTATTCTGTTTTTTTATATATAGTGTTGGTGTTATTGTTTAATTGTTTTGTTTTATTATATCGTAAACCACCCAGCGTGGCCTTGCAGCCAGATGGGTGGTATAAAAGTCGAACGAACACCCGTCCACCCAAACAAACAAAGAAATGAACAAACATTTGCGCAGGCTAAATGAAACCACACTTATTTCAAAAAAGCAGCAACAACAGAGATAGCCATGTGGTCTGTTACACAATCCAAATGTAGAAGAGGTGATACCTTTATTTAGACCACTAAAAACCAAACATGCAGTGCAGGTTTTAATGAATAAAATTCACTTCCTTGGGCACAGAGTAGAAAAATTATGAATGAAAGTTCCAAATGGTCATGGCAGAAATCTGCCAGGCATGTTGCTTAAGTGAGCTGAGAGCTGGTTTCAATCAGTTTTTGGAGGGCTGTTTTTAAATGCCGCTCCCCAGTGCCATTTGGTTGAAATTTTCCACTCAGCCTCCATGATAGGAGGTAGTCCCTGAATGGACCCCCTTCCCCCCAACTCATATTTTCTTATTAGATCATATTTTACTATACACCTTGACATGAGTGTGTAGAGGGCACCATTTACTGCTCCAATTAGGCAACAAAATGTCTTTGGATGACCAAAGTCCTAGTCTGTCACTCTATCCACTATGCTATATTATCTCTTCCCCCTCTTTGTCTTAAAATTACAGCTATAGAGACTGCATAGCTTAGAAACATTTTTTTTTTTTTTTTGGTCTCTGGTTTCCAAAATCCCCAACCAGCATGGTTATTTTACAAAAAAAATAAGTTCTCCAAACTCTGTCTTTAATCAGTATATTCAGCCTCTCCCTTGAGCCAGTCATTTGTCACATCCTGCCTTCTGAAAAGGTTGGGAGATTTGGAACTTCCCCACAATTTTGTGCATATTTCATAGATTTTTGATGGCATCTCTTTCGGTTCATTCTGGAAGCTGCTGCGACAGACTCTGGGTTTTTCCAGGTAGGGAAAAACTTCACTCCAGTTGGTTATAGTTAGTCACTGCTAGTTCCATATAAGAGCAGAGCTTAACGAGATAAGAATCCAAGCCATTTCCCGATCTGCATGAAATAATTAAAATCTTTGCAAAGATAGATAGATAGATAGATAGATAGATAGATAGATAGATAGATAGATAGATAGATAGATAGATAGATAGATAGATAGATAGATAGATAGATATTCCTAGAAGTCAATTTCTGTGCTGGAACGTTTTCATGTGTGCATATGTGCTAATTGAAAAGGTAGTTGAAAGCTTCTGGCCTGATTGCCTCTCTGCCCTAAGAACTGCTTCTGGCTTTGTTTATCAGAAGCAAGCAGGAAAATCTTGCCTCAGGCATTTGGAACTATAGAACTACAGAACCCACGATGCCTTGGCACAGTGGCATACTGCCTAAGAAATGCTGCAGTGCAAATTGCTATAACTCAATATTCATTTCCAAGAACAAACTAAAACAAAATAGCCCATGTGTTGCAAGGGGACAAAACAACAAGTGCCCTGAAAAGTCACGGAAAGTGAGGGAAATTGTTACTGAACTAACCAGGTTAAGGGCAATGTAATCTGTATAGTAGTTAAAAAAACCCAGCATAGAATATATATAGGGGAACAAGACCTCATCTGGATAAAGACTTATTCAGGTACTTAGTCATATGTAAATACATAGGACCAGGTGAATTCTTCCTACCCTGCTTTCCCTTCTGTGTGTATGTACTTTTTAATGAACTATATATCTGAGGGGGAAAAGAGAGAGGCTTTTAGAGAAGGAGTGCTTCTCCTTACCTTCTAAATTGAGAAATATGAAATGCATTAAGAGTTCCTCTTTGGGAATAGCTAGTGAATGATAAGTTCACAGAACTTCATCTATCTAAAGACCTGGATTTGTTTCCCTGTATGACTGTATTAATCCCTGAGGTTTAAAAGAAGCCCATGGTGACAGAGGTGCTTAAAACAGTGTGATGAGATTTACTGCAAGTAGCTTTCCTGCTACATGTCGACACACAACAGCAGTGTCACTGCACATTTCACTATCTGCTGACTGTCGTACATTATTAGAGGCAAGGACACATAAAATGAAGTCACTGGCCCTTAAATGGTTGTGTCGAGGAAATTATGCAGGAAGAAAACAGATGTCTCCTTAGACCCCTGGAATGATTAACCTTGGAAGCTCACCAGGTTAGTATTATATGCTTACCTGAGCTTTTTCCATGAAGCACAGAAGAGCTATGAATTTCTTACTTTTGATGGACATGATGGTGTGTTCAAAAGAGGCAGTAGCTACTGTGGGGCTACAAAAGTGCTTTAGATCAGCAGTAATGGGAACTTCTTTTGCTAAGGGAAGTCCTCAGCTACAGACTTTCCTCTTCGAGTGAATGACATAGGCACACATTGGAACCCTTGTGAAATTCAGTGTGCCCTTTGATCCGCATGGTTTTCTCTGAGTAACTGCTACAGCAACAGTGCACAGTAGCAAGCATAACTTTGGAAAGGAACCTTTTACAATCAGTTAGTTATAAGTTTGAAGCCAAATCCTGTAGCTTAGTGTAATAAATTTCACTACAGTAGGTTCATTGAATCAATGGAAATTCAGTTGGGGCCTGTCCACATTTCTCAAAAAACCCACAATATGTAGTGTTTTAATTTTAGCTGACTCAAGTCACATGGTTTTTCAGTCATTTCCCATGTTCCTACTTAGTAATTGAAATGTGTATCATCTTCTGTTAATGTACCAATTTGGGAGGCTACATATTTTCAGCTTGTGTTCTTAAATTGGGTACACATGGAGAGGCTCCCTTTTAAAATTGACTGTAAGGTTCACAATGGGCTTAAGCTGATTAAGAAAACAGTGTGCTAAAATAAATGGCCCTCTGCTGGCCATTTAATTTAACTCACTTCCTAAGAAAATAAAACAAGTCAGGAGAAAATAAATACGCACTTTGGAATTCATTGTGTGAATGTGAAACTCTGCAGTTTTTAACACAGTCAAATCCCAGGTTTTTTGGCGGTGTGACCATGCCCTGAGTCAACTCAAATGGGCCTACTCTAGCTGTGGCTTAATATGCTAAAGTAGGTCCCAGTTAGAGTAGGCCCACTTGAATCAATGGAACTTACAGAGCTGTTAACTCACCAAATTCCCATTGGTTTAATGGGCCTACTGTAGTGCGATTGACTATGCTAAGCAATAGCATAAAGAAGCAGATTACTACTATAGTTGTCCTTTTAAAACACTAACTCTGTATTTCTAACCTATCTCTGGAGGCAAAAATGTTGAAACTGTCCTACTTTGGGCAGTTTGTGTGATGGCAGGATTCTCTAGAAAAGATAATAATGCTAGGAGAGGTGAAAGGCAGTAGGAAAAGAGGAAAACCAAATACAAGATGGACTGACCCTCTAAACTAAGGAAGCCACATGCTTGAGTTTACAAAAGCTGAGGAGGTCAGCTGAGGGCAGTTGAGGACAGGAGATCACTCATTCATAGGGTTGCCATGAATCAGAAGCGACTTAAAGGCACATAGCAACAACAACAAAAAATAGCTCACATACTTTTTAGAAGTTACTTTTAAAGAGTACAGAAATGTTTTTCACTCAGCAGTGCAAGACACAGCACAAACCATATGTTCCCTCTTTACCGTTATATTGAAACATAAAATGTTTCTTGTGTAGCACTTAGTGAGAGAATGCCTCCATAACTTGAAAGTTACAGTTGCATTGCAAAAAGAGTGACATTATCCCTTCTTAAATTACAGTTGAAATGTAATGTGATTGTCTTCATTACTGGAAACAGGGACAAATTACAAGTGACTCGATATTTGGAACTGTTTGTTTGTGTACTGCATTTCTATGCCTTTTTTCTCCCGGCAGTGGGGCTCAAGATAGCTAGTTGTCTTCAAACTCCGAACACAAATAGGCTGCATCATTAGAGTTTCTTTGTATCTTAGTTCTTATTCTCTACTGGCAATGATTTTACAAAGAAGTGTAAAATCAAGCATACATGTAGTTCATACTTTCAAACTTTTTTAAAAAAACCCTTTTCTTTTATATCTAATTTTAGTGCTCTAAATATCCTATCAAGTTTAATTGCCTTTTCCTGTTAATTTGCATACAGGTTAATTGTTCACCTCAATAAAGAGAGCAAAAGATTACTATTTAAAAAGCAACAACCAATTTCTGCATGCTGCTGCTGTGTCTTTGGCTTTTTAATGTTGAACAGTTGTGTGGAGCATTTGGTAAGAATTAGAAATGAAGTCATTTCCTTTTATTTTAGCTTTTTTTCAAGGAAGTACATATGCCTTTGCAAAAGCATCCTGGCTGTCAGAAGGTATGGATACTCACTTTGAAGTACCTTCCTATCTAAAGATCCATGAAAAACTATTTTGTTTAGAACTGGTTTGAAAGAGAGCCTTGCAGCATGCACATAAAGATGACTATTTTCTGGATGATAGACCAGAAAAATTTGGTACCCACCGAATTTAGAAGCTGTAATTTTTAAAAAGCCCCAACAACTTTAGTAATCAATACACAAGTCCACTTCTGAATAAAAAGTTATAAATTAAATTAAAATAAAGATTAATGGTGCCAGGTGATGACATCATCACCATTTACATGATGCAGTTGCACCGACTGTTTTTCAGCCAATGACTCTGTGCAAACAGGGTAGATGTTACAAAATTCAGATTCTTAAAAAAATGTTCTATGTTATTCTTTGTAGATGACCTGGATCCCATCTGGTCAGATGTCCAGATGATCTCTCAAGCCATCTGCTCTGTATTGAACTATACATAAGGCTATAGAATTCAAACTCTACTTGTGTAGTCTTCATTGATTTTATTTGGACTTTTTGTGTGTTTGTATGATTGCTATCTTCTCTTATTTGCACGTTCATAATTCTCTCCCCATATCAATGCCTTCTGTACATTTGGATATTTGGTTATGATGATGTTTTTAAAGGAAGTTCTCACTAAGCACTTGCCTGTGTGGAGGTCTGTATGATTGTGAATCACCACCTCTCAAAAGGCTTCCGAAATATCCTGTGGTTTTCTGTGACATAGGATCAAGAAAATCCAATGTAATATCCTTGCTTTTCTTTGGGTTGTGTGGAACCAAGATTCTTAGATAGAATGCTTCAATTTTGAAAACTGAACCATTTTGGTGGTTTATGAGGCAGTTCATTCTGATTGCTCATAAGGTATCCTATCAATCTAGACTGGTTGGTGACAATGTCAGGTTACTAAACCATCTGTTGCATATATAAAATTTGTAATTAGATTTGGATGATGCTTTTCCTTATCTTCTAATTGTGTGTTGTAAGAGAGGGAGTGTAGTCATCCAACATGGTGCCATCCCAGTCTCCTTCCCTTGCTGATGGTTTTATTTGTTTATTTATTTTGTTTGGTGGCATACACATGATGTAAGCATGTTTGCATTGAACCAATGTACACTTATGGCAGTTGGGAACGAAGAGTTCTTTTCCTCCAGTACCACGCACAATGGTTCAGATCCTGTGTAGAGATTATGCTTTTATTGTTCCCTTTGAATCCCACACTACTAGAATACATAAAGGAACAATGGGCTCAAGAAATAATAATTTCCTAGCAGGTACAACAGATAAATCATTCTATAAGGTGCTCTGAATTTTATACAAATCATTCTCAACGCTATTTGTCCTACCATGATTTCTTTTTTAAACAAACTCAATGATTTGATCTGTTACAAACGGCCTTGAGCTGAGATTGGAGAATTCAGTCTGTTGGTGTATTGTCTCCATTCGTCTCATTTGAAACATATTGTCTGGATTGAATTAGGAAGTGAGTCTTGCCTCCTTGGGTGACTTTTCCTGAATTGTATGTTGTTATGAGATGGACAATAATTATGTTTTTAATCAGTGTACTGGAAGCAGCACACATTTTGACAGTATTAATGTTGCAGCTTAATTCAATAAGAACGGTGGGGGGAGTGCACTTTTCCTGCTTCAATGGTTAATGCCATTGGTTTTTAATTATGTTAGATTTAAAAAGGTCAAGAGCTGCTTCCAAAACATTTATATTTGAATTGGATGAAAGGCCACCTTTGCTTCTCCAATTCAAATATAAATCTTAGGGAGGGGATCAGCTTGGAGTCCTCCTGGATATTTTGATTTTTAATATCAGACCTCTGCCCTTATTTTAGCAGTGTTTGAAAGTGGGGTTTATGAAGTAAGCTCCTCCAGAGTGCAAACGGATCATTGCACCAATCAATTTACCACAATATAAACCTCAAACAGTCCAGAGTTTTCCTTCTTAATACGAAATATCAGATGCCTATGCATTTAAGACTGAATTTTACAAATTTGTTGGGGTTAAAATATAAGACTTCCCATGCCTTACTATGTAAGGCAGAGTGTTCTACATACTATTAGTTTAACTGGTAAAATCAGGGAGTGACCAAAAAAAAAAAAAAAAAAAAAATTCTAACAGGAACGACAGAGATGAAACGACTATCTTTTATGGTGAAACTTAAATGTGGCCAAAGGGTCTGGGGGTGAGGAATGGGGTTCCAAGTTTGTTTAAAGCAGTTCATTGAAGCTCCCCTCCTTGCATCTTATTGCCCATCCAAATGTTCCTCCAAATTTTAGCTTGGCTGAGGCAGAAAACGCAGAGCCAAACTGGACGTTAGAGATGATCTGTCATTAGAAGTAAAATTAGAGCTGTAATCAGAGCATGCTTCACTCCTCAAAGACCAGCCACACCCACCCACCCAAGTTACATGCCAAGATATGTGAGATAAGAAGAGCTGCTGGTGTGACATTCATATACTTTATGAAGTTGATGAATTCCATCTTCTAACAGCAGATAATCCAGAGATAACCTGCATTGTGCTTGTGTCTTTTCCATCGCACATCTGACCACAGATTCAGGAGAGTGTTTGAGATCCAAAGTATGTGATATGAGAATTAGAGAGTCTGGACCTCATACTGGAGAAAATGTTAAGCACACTCTTCCCCATGCCATTTTCCTGGCCCAAATTGGAATCCTTTGTGGCTGCATTTCAGTGTGTTTGCTTGCTTTTTTACAATGAGGAAACTTAGGCCCTCACTTGATGAGGCACCGATTCCACATCTAGAAGTGGCGCATCCTCAAAAGAATTGTTCATTCTAACACAAACTGCCTCAACCAGCATTTGGCATGTTACAATCAGTGTAAATATTGGTGGCAAATTACAAGAATTTAGGAAGCTATTGTGGACATTTGCTGTTGTGCACAGAGTTGCATGACTGGGCCTGCAACAACAAATGCCTACTCTGGCTTCTTAACTTGTGGCAATTCTCAGATGAGTTTTATGCTGATTATGTCAGACTGGTGGGCATAACTAATAGGATTTCGGCTTCTGTTTCGTAACTGATCATTTGGGAAACACATGTCTGATGTCTGAAAGTTTTGGCTGCTGGGAAGGATAAAGTTGTAAGAGGAAGAAATATACATTTAATATGACTTGTGGTCTTGCTCCAAGATAGTGTTTCTTGGGGATGCTGCTAAAGACAGGCTAAGTTTGATAACATTCAATGACACTTACTCCATGTCCAGACAGCTGCTTTATGTCATCCATTGTGTTTTTCTCTGCCTCCATCAGTAAAAAAGTAATGGTGCTGACTGATGATGGGGAAGAGTAGAGCTTGTTCAGAGACCAATATCTTGATGTGAAAATGTAGCCACATGAAGAGATGTGCCACAGGTTAGCTATATGGAACAGGGTCAGATCAAAACATTTGTCCCTGCCTAATTGCACTAGGGAGCCATTAGGTCCATATCATCCCATCCAGGCTACGGCTGAATTTGAAACAAGGAGACCTGCATTCATGTGTTCTGCCTTAAGACATTAATGCATAGCATTTTTCCCTGGTGCACATCTATTAAAATCTGTATTGAAAAATGTGTGATTGCCATGCACTTCTCTTTTACCACTGGTACACACATTGACAGAAAAACAAACATTCTCTGCAGGCACTCACTAATATTTAATGGACTTTTTCTGACAGAGAAGATAACGGAAGGGTTGGGGTGGGAGAGATTCACATGAATGAACAGTACCGCAGAAGTCATGAAGCCAGCGTTGCATGGAGAGCAAAGTTTATAAAAACAACCAAGGTATCTCAATGGACCATAACAAATCTGTTTGAAAGAGATAGCTAATTCTCTCTCCCCCCCCCCCCCATTTACTCCTCACCACATGCTTCAAAAAAGCCTCCTGGATATACTTACTTAGCTCCTCTGACAAAAATAATTGTCAATCTCCTTCTTAAGTGACTTTTTTGCACTTACACAGTTGTCCTGGCATATCTTCTCATATGTTGTCAATGTGTATATAAGCACAAAACATTTATAGTACCGTTTTCTCCTTTCGCATCAGCCATAAAGACCTCTTGTTTTCAAATTAATTACTCCTTTGAGCAATTTATTGGCTTGGTTCCATTCCCCATCATCTCCTCCATAAACCCTTGTTTGCTTGCGGCTTTTTCCTTGCTATTTGAATGCCAACTTTGTGAGTTGTGTTCTCTTCCTGGGACTTGTAACCTCAAAAGTCCTGTCACATAATTACGGCTGCCCTTGGCTGTTTTTGAAATGACTAGTTTGTAATGCTTATACAAAGGCACCCCCATAATAACACTATTCAACTTTGCACACTTTTTGCCCATGTGACTGATTCATCTTAAAACCACTTTAAAAAAAAAAAAAAGTCAGTCTCTTTATTTAGTTTAAACAAGGAAGCTTTGGGTCTCTAAATGTCGTAGTAAAATGTCCAGCTGTGTACAAATGGCCTCTTGAAATTATCTACCCTATTGCTGGAAAGAGAAATAGGGAGGCATCATTTCACCAAATTTCTTCAGGGAAAGGACAGATTCCTCAATAGTTTCTCAGAGGTGGCACGCAGCACTCTGCCATGGTTGTAGCACAGCTTTATTCCCCCCTCCCCTGAGTATTTCTGGTTTTGCATAACACATGTTGACAGTCTGACCACTATTTTGCTTTATAGGGATGTGTGAGTTCTTCCTCCTGATCCAATCTGGATCTGGATCTTGTCAGGACCAACCCATTCCAAGCTGTTTTGTAGGCATCCTGAACTGATTTGTTTTGGGGTCCATGCCTATATTTGTATGTCTTTGGATCAGCGTTAAAAACAACCAACCAAACTGTGAGTAGGAAAACCCTTTGGAGGTGATGCACAAAGCCTTCAATTTTGGGAATGTGGCAGACCTGAAATTGAGGGTTTAGTGTGCTCACATTTCAGATAGCCATCTTTTTTTTCAAGTGTGGATGAGAATTGCCTCAGAAGTAGTTTTTTTCAGCAAGGAAGGAATGATCTCTCAGACCACTCTAAATGCAAAGGCAGCAGCAATGATTTGCAGAGAATCCACAGACAGACTTGTTTTGTAGATGATTCTCCCATCTGGTATCCTACCTTCGAGAAATATGCCCAGAGAACACATTCAAATGATTTTTTTCCTTTATTGAAGATAAAATGGCCTACAAGTCTAACAGAAAAAGAAAGGCTGAGTTAGACCAAGAAATACTTGATTCTTCTCGCTTCTTCCAACAGACTACAAGAGAAACAGGTATTGGCATTTCTTTTCACCAACAAGGAGAAAAGAAAAAGGGAAAAAATAGAAAAGAGGTGTCAGCGTCACATGTATGACAAACAATGACCTCAGAGCACTATAAAACTTTATAACATTCTTTGGTAGTTTGAAGTCTGTGGTGGCTCATCACAGCTGACATTTATCCCTGAAAGGGTTAATTCTAGTGTGAAATCAGATAACCTTTTCCAATCATATCAGTGTTCATCTGGGTATGAAGATGCATTTTGTTCCATTGTTTCACTCATGGTGAAGTATATATTTTGAACATCCACATGTATACCATCAGCATGACTAATTCTATCAGCTTTATTCATCTAAATTGCTTCTATGCATAGAAGTCCAAAGGTTATTGAAAATTTGTAACTTTTTGGAAGTTACAGGCACTCTTCAATTATACAGAAATCCAATCTTACAACTATGAACAAAGCTGTGGGTACAAATATTTAAAATTACATAAAATATTCCAGATTTTTACAGCTATGAAAAAACTGTAGGCACAAATGCTTAAAATGCAGTATATTAAGACTAAACTTAAGTTGCAGGAAAATACTTAAGTCAGAAAATATATTTCAATTCAAAATGCAGAAGCAGAACAGGTACAATAAAAATGCCCAAAAGAATGTTTTAATTACTCTCTAAAAATATAAGGGCTTATAGCATCAAAAGGCAAAATAAAAAAGCAGAGTGTATATTTCTTAAAATATGAAAGTTCTTAAAAATAAAAATATATGAAAGTAAAAAACATGTTTTAGCCTTTAAGCATATTCAGGCAAATAAAAAAATTTTTCTAAGTGCTCACCCAGCTATCTATCATCTATCTATCTATCTGTCCGTCCATCTTCTCGTGGCTACCCAGATGTCCTGATGTGCAAACGCCTTGTGAAAGGAATTACCTTATGACATCCTCCCTGCACTTTAACTGCAGTGTGGGAAACTGATGTGTGTGCTTGTGCATACTGCCACAGGTATATTTGTGGAATGAAAGATAGAACATGCACATATCTGTCACTTTTGAACCTCATCCACGAGAGTCTCTAAAATTATACCTCCTTTTAAATTCTTTTCAAAGGGAATTTCTTTTTCTTTTCTTTTCTTTTTTTTGTCAAAATGATTAAGAGTGGCTAAAATTCTCATGGGAGAATTTTTTGGCACAGCACTAGTAAAAGCTGAATCTTTGCTAAAAATGTTGAAATGGAATTTAATAATCAAGTACCATCTGCCAGAACTTGGAAAATTTGCAAATGATACCAAATTGGGTGGAATAGCTAATACCCTAGAAGACAGAAACAAAATGCAAAATGACTTTGATAGAATGGAGCATTGGGCTGAAAGCAACAGAATGAAATTCAACAGGGATAAGTGCAAAGTACTGCACCTCGGAAAAATAAACCAATTGCACAGTTACAAGATGGGGTATACCTGGCTCAGCAAAACTACGAGTGAGAAGGATTTTGGAATTTTCGTAGATCACAAGCTAAATATGAGCCAACAGTGTGATGTGGCTACAAAAAAGGCAAATGCTATTTTTTGTTGTTTAGTCGTTAAGTCGTGTCCAACTCTTCGTGACCCCATAGGCCAGAGCACGCCAGGCCCTCCTGTCTTCCACTGCCTCCCGGAGTTGGGTCAAATTTATGTTGGTAGTTTCGATGACACTGTCCAACCATCTCGTCCTCTGTCGTCCCCTTCTCCTCTTGCCTTCACACTTTCCAAACATCAGGGTCTTTTCCAGGGAGTCTTCTCTTCTCATGAGATGGCCAAAGTATTGGAGCCTCAGCTTCAGGATTTGTCCTTCCAGTGAGTACTCAGGGTTGATTTTCTTCAAAATGGATAGGTTTGTTCTCTTTGCAGTCCAGGGGACTCTCAAATGCTATTTTAGGCTGCATTAATAGAAGTATTGTTTCCAAATCCCGTGAGGTGCTAGTCCCCTTCTATTCAGCACTGGTTAGGCCTCACCTTGAGTATTGTGTCCAGTTCTGGACACCACACTTCAAGAAGGATGCTAACAAATTGGAACAAGTTCAGAGGAGGGTGACAAGGTTGATCAGGGGGCTGGAAACCAAGCCTTATGAGGAAAGACTGAAAAAATTGGGCATGTTTAGCCTTGAGAAAAGAAGACTGAGGGGAAAATGTGATAGCACTTTTCAAATATTTGAAAGGCTGCCATACAGAGGAGGGGCAAGATCTGTTCTCGATCATCCCAGAGTGCAGGACACGCAACAATGGGCTCAAGTTAAAGGAAGCCAGATTTCGGTTGAATATCAGGAAAAACTTGCTAACTGTTAGAGCAGTATGACAGTGGAACCAGTTACCTCGGGAGTTGGTGAGTGCTCCAACACTGGAGGCATTCAAGAAAAACTTAGATGATCACCTGGCAGATATGCTTTGATTGTATTCCTGCACTGAGCGGGGGGTTGGACTTGATGGCCTTGTAGGCCCCTTCCAACTTCACTTTTCTATGATTCTATGAAAAGACTACAACTCTCAGAATTGCTGGGTTATGCTGCAAGAACACTCCTGGGCTGTAAACCCTTCCCCACAGTGCTAGATTACACACCATCCGTTATCCCTCTGCTACAAGACCACATGTTTTCCCACCTTTTCTGAGTTTATTCTTAGTCAGCTTTCTTCCATATGACCATGCTAAATGGGTCCTCATTCAGAACCATTTAGGACAGCAATTCTTACAGAGTAACTAATTAAATGAAATCAGTACAGTGGTGCCTCGACTTACGAACTTAATCCGTTCCGGAAGATGGTCATAACTCGAAATGGTCATAAGTCGAAGCACCATTTCCCATTGAAATACATTGAAATGCAATTACTCCATTCCGGCCAAAGAAAAAAATCACCAAAAAAACTACAAAAAAACACTGCAAGACCGATCGGAAACGCGATTAATCCGTTCCGGCTGAAGGGGGGTGGGGAAGAAAAGTAAGCCAAGCGTGCAAGATACATCGGAAATGGGAAAAAAGCAAAGCAGAAAGCAAGCGAAGCGTGCAAGGCACATCGGAAATGGGGAAAAAGCAAAGCAGAAAGCAAGCGAAGCATGCAAGACACATCGGAAATGGGGAAAAAGCAAAGCAGAAAGTAAGCGAAGCATGCAAGACCCATTGGAAATGGGGAAAAAGCAAAGCAGAAAGCAAGTGAAGCATGCAAGACACATCAGAAATGGGGGAAAAAAACCCCCAAAAGCAAACAAACCCCCCAAGACCCATCGGAAATGGGGAAAAAAAAACCCAACAAACAAACAAACCCCCCAAGACCCATCGGAAATGGGAAAAAAAATACCAAAAAACAAACAAACCCCCCAAGACCCATCGGAAAGGGGGGAAAAATATCAAAAAAGAAACAAGCCCCCCAAGACCCATCACAGCACAGAAACATAACCCCACCCCCAGCCCAAAACCACGCTGCAAAACCCACCCAGAACAGTTTTTAAAAAGCAGAAAGCAGCACCTTACCTTACCGGGCAGTCCCAAGCCTCCTCCGATCGCACTCACTCTAACCGTTGGGGCGAAAGAGCTACAAAGAAGCAGCCTCTTCGCCTACCAACGGTTAGCAATTTGAATTTCCCGCCTTTTTCCCCTGCCTTTTTTTGATCGTAACTTGAAGCTCCGGCTGCAAGTCGAAGCAAAATTTTGCGGCCGGAGCTGGTCGTAACTCGAAACGATTGTAAGTCGGGACGTTCGTAAGTCGAGGCACCACTGTATAGGTAATGTAGTTGTGGGAGTACTGGCTTTTAATGGCAGAACTGCATTGTATCAGTGCCCAATGCAAGGAAATTAGTATTTTTCTGGAGACTTCGCAGTCTGTTTCCTATATTACCTTTGTCAGAAGGGCAGCAATGAAGGAACTAGATAAGATCATCAAGTGTATGTGTCACTGGAGACCAAGATCACACACAACACTTGTATTTCTGATCACCATGTATGGGTGTGAAAACTGGACAGTTAAGAAAGCTGACAGGAAAAAAAATGATTCATTTGAAATGTGGTGCAGGAGAAAAGCTTTGCAGATATCTTGGACCACCAGAAAGACAAACAAAGGGGTCCTTGATCAAGTCAAGCCTGAACTATCTCTGGATGCACAAATGACAAAAATGAGGCTGTCCTAATTTGGGCACATCATGAGAAGGCGGGATTCTCTAGAAAAAACAGTAATGCTGGGAAAGATGGAAGGGAGCAGGAAAAGAGGAAAACACAAAATGGATTGACTCCCTAAAGGAACCCATAGGTTTCAGTTTACAATAGCTGAGCAGAGCTGTTGAGGACACAGCATTTGGGAGATCACTCATTCATAAGTCAGAGGTGACTTGATGACACATAAAAATTACTACTACTTAGTTAACATTTTATTTATTCACTTATTTAGACTATTTCTCCCCTAAGATTTCAGGGTGGGGTTATAGAAGCAAATTAGAACTATTTAAACTTGCATTCTACTTGATATCTTATTTTTTATGTGTACACATCTCTGTGCTTGTACACTGGAGACCGGATACATCTTCATGCTGCAAGGGAGACCTGTTCCACACTGGGACATCAGGCATAAGAGATTTTATTATTTGTGCTGACTACTGTGATCCTGGTACAGATTGGGGGCCCTTGCTCTGCTGCAAAGAGGAGGAAACCAGTCATAGCTACGTACATGCTGCATATTAGAAGTAATATTTAACTTGGTGATGATGAATGAGAGGTAAATATATCTTGCAGTACAAAGTTTTAGTTTGAGCTGGTAGAGATGGAATTTCTAGAGAAATTGTGTGGACCCTGAGGAATAATAGGTTTATGTAACTAACCAATAGGAACAAAAGACAATATTTCTACAAGGCAAATGCAAACAAAACATTTATAAGGGGTTGGGGATAGATAATAGGGGCTGTCCATGGTAAACAGGAACAGCTGTCAAATATACAGTTGACTATATGTAGTAAAGTCCATGTGTGTTTCCCAGATTAGGTTTTTCCAAAATGTCCCTGTGTGATATCCTCTGCCTTCATTTGCAAGCAAATGGTTCGTCTGGATTGTAATAGAGAAGCAAGAATGTGCTGCCCTTCCCTACACTGTTTATTTTCTAAATTTCGTCCTGGTCCAATAAATTACATATTTCTTTATTTTAGTGGGTTAAATAATACTAAACAAACCAATGGACCAGAGTTCTTTTTCATGTATAAAATGGTTTTTATTGAGGCTTTCATAATACCCTTCAGTTTCTGTGTTAAATTGATGTTTAAATTGGAATAAAAGTAAAAACCCTGGCAGTTTAGAATTCACTTCATCTGGTGGCCAGCTATGTTAACAATCACATCATATGCCAGCACTTACATGAGATGAAAGGAGTCCCTGGGGCACTGAAGCTGCATTTTAGAAGCAGAGTGAAAATATAGTTAAAAGTCTGTTTCATCATTCTATTCTGCAAAATGAAAAATTATTTTAACTGGAATCTGAAAGGTTATGTTGCGGGTTATTTAGGGCAGATTAATTTTGGAAAACTGAATGTCAATTGTTGATCAGTATTCTGGACAGGAAGTGTTCAGCACAATGTCAGCAAATTTTCTTTTATTCCAGCGTATTGAACACTTGGAGGAAATGGCATATTGTTAGCATATGAATAACATCAAAGCCTCACATTGCAAGATAGAATTCAGCCTCCTGAGATAAAATACAAGGACTTCACTCTGTGGATTTAAGTGCCTCCCTTGTCTGCTGGAATTCAAAAAGTCCCCTCACACCCACCTACCACTGTAGCACAGGCTACTCAAATCTCTGCCCTAGACTCACTTCCTCCCATATTTTTTGACAGCAAACCATATTTTCTTACAAGAAATACAGCAACTTATTTGATTTAATAATTGGTTTGCATACAGTAGAACAGGCAAGGAGCAAGTGATTTTTTCAACCCCTGGATTCTGACATGAGGGGAAAAGCTGTTCACAATATGGGCAGGATATGTTTAAAATGGGGAGCACAATGGGAGCATCATGGCTTCATCTGGAGATAAAACCAAGCTATAGTTCAGCATCATTAAACTGAGTCTAGGCAAGTCTTAGGCTCAGCATTCCCCCTTTCCTGTTGTCCTTGCATGTTGTACAAAGAAAGAAATTGGAAGCTTTAACATCTATTTTCTCCTAACCACGTTTAATTGTTTGGTTTCAGTTGAGAACTATGGCTATTATCCACTATGGTTCAAGAGACACAAACCACGATTGTAAAACATGGTTTGAAAGTGGGTTGTTTCCCTGAAGGGGAATGTGCAACTCTCCTAATGTGGACTGAAACTCCCATCAGCTCTAACCAGCATAGTTAGTGAAGAACGATGATAAGAGTTGAGGACTAACAGCATCTGTAAGGCTACATATGTCTCCTCTCTGCCATACAGTTAACATTACCTACAGTTTGGTTTGATTCAGAGATGACAGGTAACAGCAGTGAGTTGAAAATGGACGTGAAAGCTTTCTCTGTGTCCTCCCTGTGGTTCTGCCAAAGGCTTGTGCCTATAATGGATCTTGGATCATTGTTTATTTAGTAATATATTGTTATGATTTTAAATTGTTAAATTGTTACATCATATGTTGTTACCCGCCCAGAGTAGTCTATATGACTAGATGGGCGGGCTATAAATGTAATAAATAAATAAATAATCTTAACTAGAGGTAACCATGGAGCAAAGAACAACATTTGGCTCAGATGCTGAATTGTTCTCAGGACAGGATTTGGGTGCTGCATGCTAAACTTGTAGCATTAGATGTGAACCAGCCAACGTGTATTTCTAAAATTTGCACAGCAGTTTTACAAATAGAAGATGAAGAAATTTGACCTAATTTACTTGAATTGCACAAAACTAGAAATTTGACCTAATGAAGTACTATCAATTTATCATGCTTTTAGGTAGTGGTGGCTTCAAAATGTATGATAACGAATAGAAATACTATGAAAAATGTATAACAATTGGAATCTTTGTTTGAATTTTCTTTTTGTCTTTTAAGTTTATCCAGTTTTCCCCATTGAGAGTTAGATCCAGACCAAGACAGAGGAGGCCCACTGAAACCAAGAAAAATTAAGTTAGCTTACTCTAAGCTGGGGTGGGCTATCTCCACAGACCAAACACCCATCCCAGAAAGCTTAGAAGGCTGCACACACTCTTGTGGTCCCTATCCAATTTTTTCTTAAAATTGTTTTAAAACTGAAGCAGACCTTTGCTCCCTCTAGTGGCCAGAAAATTATTATTTTTAATTGGGGGGGATTGGGGACCAGGGTTGTGGCCAAACATGGCAAAATTGCTCCCACGCCCCCAGAGGGCACAAAGGAACTTTTTGAGCCCAACATTTTTTCCCAAACATTTTTTTTAAGGGCATACAATAGCTGGTGATGGGAAGCTGCATTTGGGCACCTGGGAAGGCTGCATGTTGCTCACCCCTAGTCTAAGCCATATTAGTTTTGGATTCAACTGACAGCAAACCCCTATTCAGGTATTCAGAAAAGGGTTCGTTTGAACATGTGAGGAAGGAGGGCGGGCTAGTGCCTCCCCCTCCGTTCTTACTCTTTTCATATGGAGTATCCTAGTCTGAAGAGGGAAGTCTGCTGTTCACCTGGGGAATTTCCAGGTTTGTTATCTCTGATTTTTCCAGGTCCACTGAAGTGTAAAGAGATTCCATAAGACTGTTCAGTCAAAATTATTGACATGGTTAGCCTAAACATGCTTTGAAAAGAGAGCTTAACAACCCCGGTGTTGCTTTCTCCACGTGGCCGATAATGTATCTAAGAGAGGAGATGTTGCTGCTCACATGGTCGTTATTCATGGTTAAATCCTTCTGTAGATGCAACATGCTCCATGTGGCACATCTGACAATGGAGAGGAGAGAAGGTAGCTGCTCCTTTCTAACTGTGATGAAGGATCTGTTTCAGTGGTGACTATTCTGGCCTCATGTGCAGACAGATGATTAGGCACACTGGCATCACTGTACAATAGTTTGCTGTTGTGAAACATCAAATTAGAAACTGCTCACCTATGCTTTGTACCTGAGAAACTGGGGCCAAGAGAGGAGTCACTTGCCAAAGGCCACTTGATGAAAGGTAAGGTATGATTGAAGAGAGATAAAGGTGGTTGTTGTTTTGACTTATATACAGTGGTGCCTCAACTTATGACCGTCCTGACATACGACCATTTCGAGTTGCGTCCATCTTCTGGAACGGATTATGGTCATAAGTCGAGGCACCACTGTACCACCCCATAATGCTAAAGCACTCTCTGGGCAGTTTACAACATAATTATGCAAACAACACTTTGCTCCCCAGTGAGCTCATTTTACCAACCTCAGAAGGATAGAAGGCTCAGCCAACTTTTTGCTGGCTACCTGAACCTGTTGGGATCAAACTCAAGTCATGAGCAGAGGCTTGACTACAGCACTGTAGTTTAACCACTGTGCTGTGGGGCTCTTCTGCTAAATTGTTTTCAATTACCTATGTGGCCTTGCATCACACAATTGTGTAAGAGTGATTGTGTAAGGCTCTCAGCCTTGTACTGGTTGTGAGACTGGTTGCACAACTAGTTGCATGAACTACTGCATGATGGGGCTATGTTGGAATAGAATAAAGCTTACACCGTTTTCTTTATGTTCCAAGCAGAATACTGGCCCATGTGTCAGATCGGTCGAAATGTGTAAGAATATTCTTAAGCTAGTTATGAACAGTTTCTAGTAGGAGATGGGAAGAAATGCATAAGAATAGCAAATTAATAGCAGAAAAGATACTATCACTGGCTTCATTTATATTTATATTAGCCCCCCCAGATTTTAAAAAATCCGTCTTCTCTTTCTAAGTATTTCTCCACTTCTTAAGTTATAGGAAGATTTAGAATCCATTCTTCTGTTTCAAAGCACACCTGGGAGAAACAATTCCCAGAGACAAATCTATATAATTAAAGGCTAGATCTGCCAATAACATGCCTGATCATTTGGGAGTACTATTGGCCCAGCTGCACTTAAGCATGTGGTGAAGATTTAAAGACATCTCAGGTGGTCTGAAAGTCTTGCCACCCAGACTGGTTTAAGTTTTTAGTATACTATAAATACAAGTCAGAAGCTACACACTATTGTTAAAAAGCCCCATGGACGTTCTTTAACTGGCAATAAGTCAGCAAAGAATGGTGAATTTGAAGCCCATGATTGGAAGTGAAACTGGGAGACTGATGGCTTTTAAAATTTACTGTCTAAAAGTCATCCATCTAACAGCTTCATTTCAAATCAGGGACTTCACCCAGAATATTCTTCCCTGCTGATCTACCAGTGCTCCAGGTGGATCCCTTCCTATTTTGGGATGTGTGCGGGATGGGGAACACTATGATTCTGCCACATATATACTCCAATATCCTTAAGAATCTAAAAAAATATCCCCATTAATTTATTTAAAATATTTACGCCCTGCCCTGCTTTTCTGTTGCTGGAACACAGAGCAGCTATCCAGGGCTAGCTCTATCATTAGTCAAAGTCAGGCAGTCACTTCAGCTGGCAGGGTGCCAGGAGTGGTAAATTTGCTGCTGCTCTTTTACACCAAGTGGGCCTCCACTACGTTTTCTCAGAGCAGCTATTTCCTTAATGTTGTGCTCCAAGAGGTACTTGAGAAGTAAGGCATTGTGATAGGACTTACTAGGAAAATGGCTTCTATCAAGGACCACATAGATGGAGACACTGAAGGAATGGCCAACTGCAGGTAGACCAGGTGCTCCTAGTAGATGGAGAAAGATGGGATTCCTCTGCTGCTTCAGTTCCCAAACAGCACGCAGCCACCCACGTCAACAAGCAGAAGGGCATTTGACAGATCTTCAGGAGAGGGTCTTCTCAAAGAGTCACTAAGGTTGCTGCCTTCTCCTCCTAGAGTGGTTGGGGTGTGTATGTGTGTGGTTTTGCTGGAGCAGCAGCAGGAGCTTTGACTAGCTTCTTCTGTGAGTGTTCACAAGCATTGAGGTGTAGGAGGCAGAGCTTAGCTTCCAAACCCAAATGGTGATAGAACCTGGACCACCTCTGCAGCAACCATCAACAATGAAAAAACAACAACCCAATAATAATTTTAAAAATAAAATAAAATTAAGATAGAGAACACCACATAACATTTTAAAATGCAATGATTTAAATACACCACCAGGCACCTCAGAAGTTAATCATGCCGAAGTTTCACTCAAATGCATGCATTTGGCATGAAAACGTCAAAAAGAGGCCAGCAGTAACTATGAGCTGCATAGCATGGGGTGTCACATTCAGAAAGTTGCCTCTTGCAGCCATGCTAAATGGCTCACCGAAGACATGAATATGTTTTGGGGGGAGTTAAAACTTCCCCAAACCAGTGGTCATGCTGGCTGGAGGTTTCAGAGGAGTTGTAGCCTCAAAATATGTGCATGCTGAGGTGGAATGAAATATTCTTAATTTTCCAGCAGTTCCAAACTGTGGTGCAGAGCTTAATGTGAGACTGCATTTAGCACCAGGAAACTTACCAAAATGTCAAGTTTTACTCCTGGCAGACATATTAGTGAAGGTTAGAATGACAACTTGTGTCTTTGAGAAGCTTCCTGGATACCCAGTTTCCTTGAAAATAAGACCTAACCTGAAAATAAGCCCTGGTATGATTTTTCAGGATGCTCGTAATATAAGCTCTACCCCCAAAATAAGCCCCAGTTAAGTGAAAGCCCACCCTCCACCACTGTGCAGCAACCAGAAGATGACATGACTGTATTTGAATAAACGTAGATTGTTGTACATGAAAAAAAAATAAAACATCCCCTAAAAATAAGCCCTACTGCTTTTTTTGGAGCAAAATTTAATATAAGACCCTGTCTTATTTTCGGGGAAACTTACTTTATTTTCAAAGTAAGATTCTTCTGGAATATATATCATGCACGTAAACATTAATGTGTCATCTTCCCCGTGTCATAAAATGATCAAGTCATGACTCTAGTAGATATCCAGTGTGCTGTAGAGGACAGAGTGATGGACTGGAGACCTGGGTTCAAATCCCCACTCAGCCATGGGGAGGAGAATATCGGTACTGGTAAAACAACTCTTTAATATCTCACATACCTAGAAAGCTCTATTAGTGTTGCTATAAGTCGATTCTGACTTAATGGCACAAAGAACACACATGACTATAGCATACCAGTGAAATATGTCTACTGTTGACCAGCTTGTATGGAGTTGCTTCATAGCTGCATTGATTTCCTCCCTACTGTGGTTAACAAATAAGGAGCCAGTCTCAGAAATCAGCAGCCCCTCCCTTTTCTTTAGTAATGTTTCCTTGACCCATCTTCTTTTAAAGGGCAGTCACAAATCCTGGCTGAAGCAAAAAGATGGTTAGCCCAGTTACAGGAAATGGTGGTGCTGCCAGTGGAGGATTAAGAGGAGACTTTGCATCAGAAACAGCAGGACTTCAGCGCTGGGGGTGGGTGTTCCCGAGCTAGCTAGCTAGCTTGCTTTATTTATTTATTTATTTATTTATTCATTTATACCTACCTACTGACCGACCGACCCTGCCCATCTAGTGTCTGAGCACTATTCTGGGTGGCTAAGAGCAGTTAAAAACACAACTACCCATCCCCGCCCACAAAGACATAAAGAAAACCAGAAAGCGTTAATAACCCAGGATATCCAAAAAGAAAGAAACCTGGACCTCAAACCAAAATCAATGATCAATTCAGCCATTAGATTGCTCCTCCTTATGGCTAATGTTAGTAAGCAGGGGACAGAACATGAAAACAACAATTTTTTTCAACTACAGCTCACAGCTTCTGAGATCAACAGTCTATACAAGTAATTTTTCCAGTGTTACGTCAGCAGCAACTCAGTGTATCATTTGGTACATGATCGGTTTTCTGCCTTGACTGTTACTTCCGATCATCAAGCCTTCCCCTACAAGATGGGAGAACAAGGGAGAAAGGATTATAAAATGCAAGTTCTCTGGCCAGCTTTCTTTTGATACACAAACGAGCTCACAAAATAAGGGCTTTCTTTTAATGTCCCCTCTGACAGTGAGAAAACTCTCTCCCTGTTGGGAGCTGTTTCAATGCCGAGCAGACATCTGCTTGGACAGGTGCCCCTGCAAACACCCTAGAGCTCTGAATCTGTTATGGCTGGGTCTTAGTAGGCAGAGCCGTTCTCTCTATTGGCTCTTATTATTTGAGCCCAGCAGGAGATGGCAGAGGACAAGATTGCAGTTCACGGATGTGTTGAGAAAGCCACCGTCCTGTCAATTGTCCTCCCTGCTGACATGACGAATGGAACCAAGAGGAGAAAGCAGTGGAATGGCAAATATGTCATGACTGCATGAGATCCTTCAGCCAAGATTGCTGCTATTCTACAACTACCCAAGGAAAGTTACGTGAAGTGGCCCTTACACTGGGGGGTTGCTAGAAGATACTGTTTGTTTTCTTTCTTTCCAAAATACGTGTAAGGAAAGGCCCCATCTGGAGCTTGGGTCTCAATTTCTCTGTCAGGATCTAACCATCTGTTGCATGACAGCAGAGATTCCTCCCATTAATATACTGTTGCTGGGAAAATCCAGCCTTTCCTCAACTACTGTGAGGACTGCAGCTGAACTCTGAGAGAAGTAGAAAGTTGTGGAGGAGGGGCAGAGAACGTTGTCCTTGCCAATCAAAAAATCCAAGTGTTTCTCCCCTGTGAGTACTGGCTCTGCTACAACAAGGGAATGCGTAGCCGGCAGAAGGCAGAAGCAATTAATAAGACTACTGCAGGAGGAAACAGTTTCTCCTGGATTCCTCTGCAAGCTGCTTCTGTAGGAACTTCATCCTTCACCAGGCAAAGTGACTGTAACATCTCATCAGCTTATTTGACTCCCCAGCTATCCCTGTCACATGGAATACACATGCTGTCCATTTCCTAGAACGGAACCTTCAGCTATAGAGCTGCTCATTGTTCAAAAACTAATTGGACTTGATAACTGTGCAGCATTTTAAATAATGCAGGTGTTTAGTATTTTCTGAAAATGTATTTTGTTCCCAAGGAAAGCTTTGTTTTACTGGCCTTTTTCCACTAGCCAGGGAGGTTTTGTTCCTGTGAAAGGTTTATCAATCAGAACTAAGAAGTAAATAACAGAGATCAGAAAAAGTTACTTTTTGGGACGGCAGGTCTCAGAATCCCCCTACTAGCTTTATCAATAGTGCATGGCAGGTAATTCCATATAAGACACAAAACTATATATCATGCCATACCCAGCCACTCTCAAGGAGGCCCATATGGCCCCTGAGTGACCCTGGCAAATTTGAAGGGGGGCACAGACAGGAAACAATGCTTTAAACACCACCTTATAAAGTTCGTTATGCGACTTACACAATCTTGATTTGGTCTATTTCATGAATAGAGAGTGAAGCACCCAGAGTTTTACCACTTTCTCCTGCCTGCTGGAGCCTTCTGTACCATATCACACATTGTTCAAGTGAGTCCTAACTCTTAGGAACATATTTTCAGATTTGCAGAATGTTATTGTGTGCATATGTGCCATCTACAAAAATGGCATGCCACAAACACCCTCTCTCCCATGACTGAAAGTTAATTCCAACTAGCATATAATGATCACTGGATACTATTCTATTTTCTAATGAGACACACCCAATATATGTTGGGGGAATTTGGAATTTGGCTATTCCCTTTCTTATGCAAACAAAAAGTATGGCAAGATCCATCCACTCTCAACCCCACCTTTGGAGAAAGACAAATAATCAGTCTGGTTACTTTTCGGTTGAAAGAGGCAAGAACTTCTAAAAAGATAGTGATAGGCCCTGCTTGTATATTATTACTGCACGGTAGTAATTCTGCAGCAGAGCAAATCAACATTCTAGAAGTCTTTTGGTTGTTGTAGGTTTTTCGGGCTGTCTGGCCGTGTTCTTGAGGTTTTTCTTCCTAACGTTTCGCCAGTCTCTGTGGTCGGCATCTTCAGAGGACAGGAGTCAGAACTCTGTCTGTGCTCTGGTGCAGTTTGTGGGATAGTTGAGTATTTATAGCTGTGGGATCAGCTTTTTGTCCTTTTCAGGAGATTGGGTGATTATGGTGATCAGCATGTCTTTTGTTGTGGGTGTATTGTTGTGATAAGGTGGAGAGATGATCTGTCACTGTGATTGATGGGTGTCGTTAGCTGGTCTTTTGTGTGCAGTGATCACTGGTCCTTGTGGCTGGGTAGAGTTCGTTGACCTTTTGTAGGCTGTGTTTTTCAGTGCTGGGAGCCAGGCTTTGTTGAGTTTTAGACTTTCTTCTTTTTTGCTGAAGCTCTGCTGGTGTTTGTGGATTCCAATGGCTTCCCTGTGCAGTCTAACATAATGATTACCGGTGTTGTCCACTACTACAGTATTTTGAAATAGAATTTCATGTCCAGCTTGTTTTAGGGCATGTTCAGCTACTGCCGATTTTTCCGGTTGTTTTAGTCTCCAGTGTCTCTCATGTTCTTTGATTCTGGTGTGGCTGCTGCGTTTTGTGGTTCCAATATATACCTGGCCACAACTGCAAGGTATCCGGTATACTCCTGCAGTGGTGAGGGGGGTCCCTTTTGTCCTTTGCTGACCGTAAAATTTGTTGTATTTTTGTGGTGGGTGTGAATACTGTTTGTAGGTTGTGTTTTTTCAAAAGTTTCCCCATGCGGTCCGTGACCCCTTTGATGTATGGCAGAAATACTTTATTTGTGGGTGGCTGTTTTCCCTCTTCAGTTTGGTGTTGTTTTCTTGGTTTGATGGCTCTTATGATTTCATTCTTGGAATAGCCATTTGCCTGTAGGGCCCAATTCAGATGGTTGAATTCGGTGCTGAGAAATTGAGCTTCACAGTTCTGATTTGCACGGTCTACCAGTGTTTTGATTATGCCTCTTTTTTGTCGTGGGTGGTGGTTGGAGTTTTTTGTGTTGGTCTGTGTGGGTGGGTTTTCTGTAGACCTTGTGTCCCAATAGGAGGTCAGGTTTGCGTATGGCCATGACATCTAAGAAAGGGAGTTGGCCCTCTATTTCTTTTTCCATGGTGAATTGTATATTTGGGTGGATGCTGTTGAGATGGTTTAGAAATTCTTGCAGTTTTTCTTCACCGTGGTTCCAAATTGTGAAGGTGTCATCCACGTATTGGAACCAGACTGTGGGTGCGAAGGGTGCCGAAGCCAGGGCCTGTTTTTCGAAATGTTCCATGTAGAAGTTTGCTATAACTGGGCTGAGGGGGCTCCCCATGGCCAGTCCATCTGTCTGTTCATAGAACTCATTATCCCACTGAAAGTAGCTGGTCATTGGGCAGTGTTGGAAAAGGGCCTTGATGTCTTCTGGAAAGATCTGCTGGATGAGTGTCAGAGTGTCCTTTATCGGTACCTTGGTGAATAGGGATACTATGTCAAAGCTGATCAGTCTGTCCCTGGGGTTGAGTTTTAGGGTGCTGATCGTGTTTATGAAATGTCTTGAGTCTTTCTAGAAGTCAATTCTAAAAATGGGGCAACACAAACAAAAAATTATAACTTTGAAATTGGATTTTGGATGAGCACAAAATCTGGCACAGTGCCAGATTTGGGGATTTTTGGGCAAAGGGTTTTCAAGTTAAGATAGTTTAAATGTAAAACTGTTTTAACCCCCCATGCAGAAACAAGTGGCCCCAAATGTCCCCAGATTTAAAATAGCTCATAAAAACTAAAAAGACCAATCTTACTTATCTTGGTCCCACCTCCTTTTTTTATTTGGAAGGAATACAGCCTGCAGTGGCTGAAATATTGATCCTCAAAAAAGCCCTTTCAAAAGGGAAAAATAGCCACTTTGTTATAATACTGAATATGTATGGAATGGACTTATCAACAAGAGCCTTCCAAAATAGACTTATGGTTCCAGTTTTGTGGACTGGGAAGGGAGATGTCTGAAGGGCAATAAAAGGTAATAGAAACAGTTAAAAGAAAGGTTTTCTGGTTTTAAAGAAAGTAATGGAAAGGCAGTCCTTCAGAAAGGGGCACATTTTGCCATGTATCTCCAGGGAAAGCATATAATTTTGTAAGTCATATTCAAAGTATGTTGTGTTTGTCCCAGCCCTGAATGCTTTTAATAAACATTCTCTCAAGATTTCTGAGACCAAGCTCCTGACACTAGTCTTTAAAGGGGAAATCAGTTCCAAGTCTGGAGCAATCTGAATTTTTGACCCCATCAGTCAGGACCCAATTAGCTGACTCAGGAGGAGAACTTTTTCACTCTTTCCTGGCCAAACAGGCATTGGTGATGGGAAAGGGATTCTGTGTCTGATTGTAAAAGTATTCTTTTTAAAAATAAAAAAATAGAGAAAAAATCTTCAGAAGCTAGCTCGTTTAAACTGTGAAGTTACTGGGTGTTTTTTTTGCTTTGTGGCTGGGGATGGTCTTACTCAATGTTAGCAAAGCTTTGGTGCCTATATCCTGTCATAGTTTCAACTGTTCCACCCATCTTGTCACTATACAATTGTCTCACAATTAAGAAAAAAACTCCAAAGATGTTATGCACCATCAAGTCACTTCTGATGTGAGTTAATGACCTCCAAAATATCCTATCATTGACAGCTCTGTTCAGATTTTGCAAACCAATAGCATCTCATGTTAGGTTGTTCTCTTTTCCTAATGCCCCAGCTTCCTAGTGAAATTCTCTTTTCCAGTAAGTTCTGCTCAGATCTTAAAAACTAACAGCTGTGGTTTCCTTTATTAGGACAATCTGTCTCATGTTAGATATTCCTCTCTTTCTGCCCTCCCCTTTTCCCAGCAATATTATCTTTTCTGGTCAGATCTCTATTAACATTACATATGCAGGGTAGGATAGACTCAGTTTACTCATTTTTGCTCTAGTGAGTGTTCAGGCTTGACTTGATTGAGCACTCATTTTAAATGTGAATATTAGAGATAGGGGTATTCGTATTCGTATATGAATATGCCAGTGCAGCTGGACTTAACGAGGGTCTGGCCCCCGGGGCTGGATCATCCACTCAGGTGTCCTGCTGTGGCACCAGTCCAGCTCATCCTTCCAATCACGCCCGGAGCCCTGCTCTCTTTCCGCTTGGCTGGCCACTCAGGGGGTGGGAGGATGAGTCTCTGCACAGCTGCTGAGTGACCAGCTGAGTAGGGAGAGAGTGGTGCTCCGGGCAGAATTGGAAGGATGAGCATGACCGGCACCACAGCAGGACGCATGAGTGGGCAGGCCAGCCCTGGGGGATGAACCCTTGTTAAGTCCAACAGCTCGGGGATATTCGTATATGAATATGAATACTCCCATCTCTAGTGAATATGTTTCTCAACTGTATGTGTTGCACCTACCCACACCTTTGCTTCACCATTTCATTAAGTCCAAAACAGCCCTTCAAAATATTTTGGTAGAGAAGGACTAGAGGCACATCCCAGCTGTTCTTGCTGCTGTCCTCTCTGAGCAACCCATAGTACAGGTCATGTGCTCATCTTCTGGGATCCTTTAGTTCTGGGTAATTCTATATGAGGGAAATTTCTGTTGGAATTTGTGTGTAGGGTATATATATATTTAAACTTCTGTTCTAAAAAGCCAGGAAATTCACAATTCACAAAGTGACACCAAGCAAGGGAAAATCCCAGAAGCTGACCCTTTTTTTTTCATCAGCTAGCCACTTCTCACCCAAACACAAAGCAATTGTCATGCTGTTTTTCAATAGGTGCAAATAGTGGTAAGCACAAGAGGGTATCCTGTAGACCAGTGTTCCCCAACGTTTTCCGGTCTGCGGACCGGCTGGGGAAGGCGGGGCACCCCCCTGTGCGCGCACGCATGTGCGAACAAGTGTGCGAGCGCGTGAGCGCGAGCGCCACCATTTTGCGCATGCGCACTGCCGCTCGCGCGCATGCGCAAACAGCAGTGCGCGCTTGTGCGGGCATTCCAGCGCGCGTGCGCAGGCGCAAACGGGCTGCGCGGGGGTGAGTGCGCGCGGGGAGGTCTCTCTTGCCGGCCCGGTCTGGGCCAGGCCAGGGACCGGCATGGGCCGGGGACCGGGGGTTGGGGATCGCTGCTGTAGACCATCTTGACTGCTGCCATTGTCAACATTCAGGCTGCTCTTTGTTATGTAAAGTTTGGCATCCCCTTTCCTGCTGGCAACATGCACATGATATTGTGCAGCAACGTTGGGCCATTTCCTGGTGTCTTGAATTGTGGATACAGAAGCACAATATTCCACATTCATAACCTGGAGGTTTTTTGAAGAACTGATTTTCCCCCCTTTTATATAGGGTGCAGCTACATCTCCACACATCTACAGTATGTGTCTTAAGAGAATAGAAAATGGAAGTGAGAAAAAAACCAACTAAGAAAGGAAAACAGGGAGGGGGTGGTGTCAAGGGCAGGTACAGGGCATAGTCCCCACTGACAGCCAGTTTTAAAAGAGAAATATAGAAGCTCCTAATTTTTCCAGCTGTATGATCTTTCATTTAGCCAGCAGGGTTTGCCTATGTAACTGAGAGATACAGTAGCCTGAAAGTTCCATGTGGCAGAAATATAGAGACACACCTAAGGAAAAGATGCACTGTGACATTGGTTTATAAAACTTTGGATAAAATACGACTATCTAATAATCTGCGGCATCTAGGACTCCTGGGTGGGTGTTTATGGCAAGAACTTTTTGTGTTTCATCAGTGTCTGTCTGAACAAAACAGGAATACAGCTGAAATACTGAATTAATTGTAAACATATGGATATTTCTTGTTTAGTAAAGCGAAGGCAACAGAAAATACAAATTTTATTGCTAGCTCTCCCCAAATGCACTAAAGTGAAAATAAATGGCTTTTACATTATTATGAAAGAGAGGTACTATGATTCTCCTTTTTAAAAGCGTTTTCCCCACCCTGCTATCAAAACATCTAAACAACAATAGGGATTTTTTTTTTTTACTACCAGGTTTCTCTAAGTATTTTCCATTAAGAACGTGATAGCATGGCTCTCATTCTATGGTAAATTAGAGTCTTACTAAATCATTAGGGCTTTGTTCCACTGCTGCAATATTATTGATTCTTGTGTTAACAAGCAGAAAATGCTAATCAACATTATAATTTTTTTATTGCTGTTGGACAGTTATATTGTTTTCTTGTGTGGAGTATCAGCCAGTCAGGATACACTATGGTAGTGCCTCGGTATGGGCTTTTATTTCACTTTGAATTTCAGCACAGGAAGTTGCCCATTGAGGATATAAGCAGATTCATGGAAGATCAACCCAAAACTCCCATCTAGTTCAGCATTCAGTTGCCTGTAGGGATTAATAAAATAATGACAGAAAGCTCACAAACAAGACCCCTTTTATTTTCTTGTTACCATATCACCTAGTACACTTTGGCCAGAGGTGAGGAAAACATCCTTTAAAATACCCCACCCAGTATTTCCAGCAGCCTATTTTCTATCAATTTATTTAATCCCCTGCTAAATCCATTGATGAAGGCAAGTGACAACTCAGCGTTGTGATCATTGATCACCCTGAAATATTAAAACTGAAGGATGATACACACGTCTTGTGATTGAGTGTGTACATTTATTAATTAATCATGTAGCAAGCATGCAAGTGTGAACCAATCCTAAGTGTGGAACACATTACCTTAACGAATACACTTTCTCCAACTCAGATCAAAATATGCAGATAAATATTTTCAGGAAAGACATTGTAGAGGGTGCTTGCTCGCCTTGGGAGGATAATTTATTCTGAAAGAAGCTTTAAAACTTATGAAACACTCGTACTAATGATGACCACTTAATGGCCAGAATCCTGCTGGTGTTTGTCTAAGGTTTACATAACATGCTGCAGCTGGTTCCTGCCAATTGATGCGATGCTGGGGTCCATCTTGGTTGCATGCCCAGTCATGCACCCAGTTGCACAACTGAGATGTGTCCTGGCGCCTTGTTGGTTAATCACAAGTTGCAGCAGCAAGATATGCAAAATTTACACAAATACCACTAGGATTCTAGCCACTGAACATCACTAGAATCAATTGTCAACCCTCGGCTACAAAATCTTCCATTTGATTGTTCATCTATTTAGGCATTAACCAAAACCAAAGCAAACCAAAGAGTGACTGGGAAGGGCTAGTTGCAAGGGGAAGCCAGCGGTACGCCCATTCTACCCATTGATTCTCCCCAGTGGATCCCAGCTGTCACACCCACAAAATGAACAGAATAGAGACAAATAGGTTGCCATAAATCTGTTATTTGGCTGCACCTTCTATTTTCAGTCTTGGATTTGGACACCCTCTTTCCCCCTGTTTTCCTCAGGTCACATGATGCAGAAGAATCCGTCTTCCAGCCAGCAATTGCTACTTCTGCTACTGCAGATATTCTGCCTTACTTTGGATTGCCAGTGGCTTTAACACTAATGCAGTACTACATTTGGTCGTGCCACAGTAATGTACCATTCTGTGAGAAACCTCTGCACAGCATTCTGGGAGCAGAAAATGTCATGACCCGTGACAGCTTCAGTCACTGATATCCATGCTAGCTGAAGCCATAGCAGGAGTAAAATCCTGCACCCATCTCAAGTAAAATGAGGTTTTCTGTGGTGTACCCAAATACATCTATCGTACTTGTCATGGAGTGACAATGTGGTTAATGCATGCATGGATTGGACCACCATATATATTGTCCATCCTTTAGGAAAATCTTTGCTCCTGTTTGTTTTCAGAATACTACATGTTTTGCTCTGTTCCAATGAACAAGATTAATTATGCATACAGAACTTAATTAGTTTTTGGAACTTGCTGCCACAGGAGGACATGATGGCCATTAATTCCTGAGTGCGTGAGGTGCATCTTCTCAGTTCTCCCATTTCTCTGCATATTCTGGGTCTTTCTTTAAGTGTCTTCCAGTCCTCTTGAGAAGGTATCCAGTGGCTTCAGTGAGGAGACTGCCGTGAGGAGGAGGAAGAGGTGGATAATTCCCCACCCATGAGTGTTTATGTATGGAGCATTAGGTGTCATTTGCTTAGCACTTTTCAGACGAGCCAGACTGCATATTTTCAGTGAGCATTGATGAAATGATGAGAGAAACCAACCAGTATAATATACACATCTCAACAAACTCCTATGTTATTTTTCTTTTTTGTGTTCTGTGCTGTCAAGTCAGAACTGACTTACAGTGACCCTAATAGGATTTTCAAGATAAGTTAGATATATAAGGAGTGTTTTTTTTTTACCAGTTTCACACACCCACCCCCCAATGTGCTTTCATGTCCAAGCATGGTTTGAACTCGGGTCTTGTGTCCTATTCTGTTACTCTATTCACTACATACACATTGCTTTAGCAAGTACAACTACATACCACATCAACACGATCTTTAAAAAACAACACACCTTTGTATTCTAAGATGACAGGTATTTTAGGAACATAGGTAACCACCTTATACCATGTCATGCCATTGGTCCATGTAGTTCAATAGTGTTGGCACGGACTGGCAGCAGCTCTTCAGAGTTTTGAGCAGGAATTTTTTTACCTATTTTCACCTGAAGGCACCAGCCGCTGAACCTGAAGCCTTTTTCGAGCAAAGCAAATGCTCTATTATTGATCTACAACCCTTCTCAGAAAGGATGGGTCTTTTTTCCCCCCTTCCCTTTGGTCTCCATAAAATTCTTTGGCTTTTTAGAATGACATTTTCCACAAATCAATAAACAGTGGAAAGTCTGTTTGATGGCTTATTTTTGAAATAAGTGTTTTTTTATGGAAGTCCAGCGTAATGCCTACTAGAAGCTCTTAGAAATAGTTAAAATTAAGAGCCTACCAGCATTTTCATTATGAAGCTTGGTTTCAAGGAGTTTATAACTATCTTTTGAAAATTCACCAACATGAACCTTGGAGATACAACATAAACTGCTCTTGGCTTTCCCACATCCAACAAATCAGTTTTACTTTTAGATGCTGTTTTGCTCAAACTGTAAACTTTCTTTCTTTTAGAAATTACATTTGATTTTATGGGCAATTGCTCCCATGTGTGGTGTTCCCCTCTTTTCCTGAAATGCTTTCAATAAATGCTTTTAATGGAATTTTAATATGTATTTGCCAACAAGCATCTGCATCAGTTTAGAAATAATTCAATTGTGCTGGAAGAATATGCTTGTTATTTTTGATGAATGATAATCTTGAAAAAAAAAAGTCAACCCATTGTTCTGGGTTGGTTTTGCGAGTAGCTGTTGTTTTTAAATAACAACAAAAATCAGCCACTCGAACTATTTGTTTCATCAGCTAATATTTTTTTCCTAGCCAGATTTTTCTGTAAACTTCGTCGTTCCCTAACCCCACAATGGCTCAGACATGGTATACCTTTGGTCTGTCACTTGGAATTGATTGACATCATTGCTGTCATCCTTGTGTACAAATGTTTTTTATGGGGGGTAGGAAAATGTACAGTGGGAGTTGTGTGGTGTGTTCTTTCAATGATGCTGAATTGTGAGCTTTTGAACATTACAATGTTGTGACAGAAAATTGGATACTGGAGTGCTTTGAGCTTCTTCTTTTTACCAGAGGCATTTTTGTTCAAAAAGGAAACCCGTACATCTTCCCAAGTGGTGATACCCAATGATGGCTTTTTGCAAGTCCTGGCTAGCAACTGCAGCCCATTGTGCTATGTTCCATATTGTTCTGGAGGATTTCGTAATGTAATCCCTAGGAAATATTGGTTCAACCACAAAGGGGTGGGACTAAGAAAGAGAAGGGCTGTGAGGTTTGAATAGCAAAAGGAGTGGGAGAGCTGAAGAAGCTGCAACTGCTGTTGCCAGTTGGGCTATTAAGGCCCTTGCCAACTTGGGTATAATTTTTATATGTTTGTGTAGGATGGGTGAATCTACATAGTGAATTCATAAATTGCTTACAATTGTATCAATATTTTATTTTAGGGTTTTGATGATTCTCCTGTGTTACGGATACCCAACCCAGTTGAGGAAGATATCTTGGATTTTTGCCTGGTTTGAAATCAAAGGAACACTTGAACTTTGCAAATTCTATAAGCAACTTCTGTATTGGTGACTTGGGTGCACAAATTGTAGCATTGTGTCTGTGATGCACCGGACCCCCTAAAGGGTCGCTGGCATTCGGTCAGAGAGTTCGACAGGCCACTTATCTACCACCTTTGCGCTGGGACAAGTCCCGAGACTCTCAGCAGTGCGTAGCGCAAGCCCTTTGAACAAGTCTGATCTAAAAAGAACACTTTACACTTAACCAGTACTTTGCAAGTACAGACACATGGGCTTTGTGATTCCTTAGAACTCACTAAAGCTCAGTTAGGTAGGACTCTTAAAATATAGCTAGTTTGTGGCCCTCTCCACCTCCTGGATTTAGCCAGACCCTGCTGTTCAAGAGACTAGTCCTTTTGTAGAATTTTTATGATTAATTTCTATTAGAAAAATAGAGCTTCATGGAATCAGTTTATATTGCACAAGCATTAGCATCAAGAACATATTCAAAGATCATTGCAGTTAAATAAAAGAACTATTTCCCATTAAAATAATAAACACTAATAAGCTAACTAGGGTGGGCTATAGTGGGCTAGCCCCACCTTCTTCTCTCTCCTTACTTACATCCTCTTGAATCCAGATCACGAACCATCAGAATCACATACTGTTGCTTTCAGTTGAATTGAATAGGATTATTTTCCACACAACCCATCGTCCATTTTTTACCTTCCCAAACTCCTCCCTTCTTCTTGGCCTTTCTGGCTGTTAACCAATTAACCTTAAGAGGCTGTACCACCTCTCTCCTTCCCTTATTCCCATGAGAGTCCAGGTGTTGTTTATCTCTTCTCCAACTAGCTTGGAATGTTGAGTCTTCCATGGGCTCTCAATTTGGCCTTCATCGTTATCTCGAACCAGGATGTAACGGTCTTCAGAAAAACACTCTCATGATGCTTAGAAAAACACATTCCAATTTCTCTCAAATCATCTTGACACAGAACCTGTCTGACTCCATTTTATAGTTCTCTGACTACATATCCCATCATCATGACAGTGTCATTGTTATACAGTGGTGCCTCGACTTACGAACGTCCCGACTTACGACCATTTCGAGTTACGACCAGCTCCGGCCGCAAAATTTTGCTTCGACTTGCGACTGGAGCTTCGAGTTACGATCGGAAAAAAGGCAGGGAAAAAGGCGGGGAATTCAAACTGCTAACCATTGGTGGTGAAGAGGCTGCTTCTTTGTAGCTCTTTCGCCCCAGTGGTTAGAGAGTGTGTGATCGGAGGAGGCTTCCGACTGCCTGGCTTCTGCTTCTGAGTGAGTGTGTGTGCGTTTGCAGGGAAGCTTCAGACTGCCTGGCTTCTGCTTCTGAGTGAGAGTGTGTGTGTTTGCAGGGAGGCTTCGGACTGCCTGGTAAGGTAAGGTGCTGCTTTCTGCTTTTTAAAAACTGCCTGTTCTGGGTGGGTTTTGCAGCGTGGTTTTGGGCTGGGGGGGTTATGTTTCTGTGCTCTGATGGGTCTTGCAGTGTGGGTTTAAAATGTGAAAATTAGACTGTAATATTAAATTAAAATTAAATGTGAAAATTAGACTGTAATTTTAAAATGTAAAATTAGACTGAGAGGTCTGTTTGCTGGAATAATGGTTGCTAGATTTATTTATTTATTTATTTATTTATTTATTTATTTATTTATTTATTTATGCATTCTGTGGCTCCTAGGGTTTGTGTACTGTGACCTCTCTTTTGTTTTAAAATGTGTGGGTTTAAAATGTGACTCCAAAGTCTTTTTGTTTTAAAATCAGAAAATTTTCTCTGAGGGGCTCTGGTTGCTGGAATGGTGTAAAATGTGGTTTAGACTCCAAAGTCTTTTGTTTTAAAATCATAAAATTTTCTCTGAGGGGCTCTGGTTGCTGGACTGGTGTAAAATGTGGTTTAGACTCCAAAATCTTTTGTTTTAAAATCATAAAATTTTCTCTGAGGGGCTCTGGTTGCTGGAATGGTGTAAAATGTGGTTTAGACTCAAGTCTCTCCCCCCCCCCCCATTCTCTTCTCTCTCTCTATCTTCTCTCTTTTTGTGCTTAACAGCACAAACTTTTGTCTGAGAGGTCTGTGTACCCCAGTGATGACCTTCTTTCTTTCCTCTTTTCCCCATTGTTCCCTCCCTCCCTCCTTTCCTGCCCTTTTTTAAAACTAAGTCATCTTAGGTTAAAAGAAGAAAAATTCTCCCCCTAGTGGTAGTGGACGGATTAACCGCTTTTGCATTAGGTCCTATGGGAACGAATGCTTCGACTTGCAACCGGTGCCTCGAGCTACAACAAAAAAACAGCCGGAACGGATTAATCGCGTTTCAATGCATTTCAATGGGAAATTTTGCTTCGATTTACGACCATTTTGAGTTATGACCATCTTCTGGAACAGATTAAGTTTGTAAGTCGAGGCACCACTGTAATTGTTCATGTTCTCTGTTATATGAATGCAAATAAGCAAAGCAAAGTGTTTCTACAGTGCTTAAAGCACTCACTGGGCAGTTTAGAATTTATTTATGCAGGCTACACATTGCCTCCCATGTATTCATTTTACTGACCTTGCAAGGATGCAAGGCTGAGTCAACCTTGAGTCAGTTACCTGAATCCGCTCGAATCAAAACAGGTTGTGAGCAGAGTTTTCACTGCAGTACAGCAGTTTAACCACTGCGCCAAGAAACTTGTTTTGTGAAACTGAATTTGAAAGATTCATCGATAGTAAGCAAAGAGCCTCACAGAACTTAAAAGTGTTACATTAACCCACAGCAGTAGGTTTTCAGGGCATGCAAGAAGTTTGAGTAGGTAGGTAGGATTGGCAAAACTGGATTATCTGGATTCCTTACCCTCCTCCCCCACCCCATGGGAAAAAGCAACAAGCCTGTGTTTGTAGATAGCTCTGATCCTAGAGGACAAGTTTTGATCTTGGATCCTCCTGAAGAAAGACCCATTCCCTTCACTCCTCTGATGTCAGAGCTCTGACATCATGGAGGCAGAAAAGAGGCAACATCAGAGATGTGATGTGAGGAAAAAGGGGGGAGACTCTGGATGTGCAGGAGCTGAAGCCCTTCTACACCTTAACCATTCTCCTGATTGGGTTGAAAACTTAATCCAGTACTAGAGCTGGAATAAATTAATTCCCTCCCACTGCTCACAGTAGGAGAAAAGCTGCTTTAAAAATCAATAATCTGGACTACAGTTAGACCTCTGAGCACTCCAACATTGTCCATAGGATAACCCTGTACTTGTGCTATATAGGGATGCAATATGTGAGTCGGTGATGAGGTGTGAATGTGATCTGAGAATGAAGCACATAGTGACAGAAGGAGACTCAAGTTTGTAGATATCAACAGATGCCATCTGTTCAATAGTAAAATCTAATAAAATACATTTTCATAGACCCCTGGGGAATTCAGTTATTCCCCATAAGAAAAAAAGAGTACTATTAAATAAACCCCCTGTCCCATTTTTTATGTCAGTTGAGAGACGTTTTTGACTAGTACTTGGGAAGGGAGAGAGTAAACTTTTATGCCCCCTCCTCCTTCCAGAGCCGAGAACAGATGGCCCCAGTAAAACTTCAGTATCTCCATTCCGTCCAGAAACCAGGTTGCAGGGGGTGGGGTGGAGAGAAATGGTGGGAGATTTACAGCCATACCGGAGATCCAGCAGTAGTTGATGGCACTGTGTTTCTCACACACCCATCGCAGGTCAGAACACTTTATTTTCCTCATTTTCATGTTTTTTCTCTGTTCAGACATATACAAATACATACATATACATGGAAATATTCAGATATGAATTGGAAAGAGAAGGCCACAAATTGAATTCAAGCAAATCAGTTCTAATTTGTAAGACAAATAACTTGGGCTGAATTGAAACAGCTGGTATTTGCACATAAGAAGCAATTATTTTATTAACAATGCAGGTATTTTAACACCATAAATTCAAATACATGTTTTGCTTTGTCCATAATACCTGTGGTGCTCTTTCTCCTTTATTTATTTCGCATAAAATTAATATTCAAAAATAGTCTCACTTTTAGTGAGAAAGTGAGACAGAAGAAAATTCTGACCAAGATAGTTACAGATGAGTAACTACCTTGGTTAGGATTTTCTTCTGTCTGTTCCTCGGACAGGACCCAGAACAACAGAAAACAGAAGTGGCACTTTAAGACTAGCTAGTTTTTATTTTTCATAAGTTTACATGTGTCCAAACTTGCTTGAACACATGAAAGCTTATGAGAAATGAAAACTAGTTGTCTTAAAATATGCTACAAGATCTCCAGTTTCTCTTGTGCTAGAACAGGCTAAGGGAGCGATCAGACAAACATATAGCTTGGTATTTGGTGCACGTTTGGTGTCGTTTGGTTCACCCTACGTGTTGACCACCTACCCCAATCTATCCTACCCCTTTGGCGAGCTCCTTCTGGCACCGCGTTAGGGCTGCAGTTTACTTGGTAAGATTGGGAGCGCTTCTGATTATCCAGTTCTGCAGTCTGTGTGGTTGCTTAATTTGCTCCTGAATAGAGCTGTGGGCAGGGTTCTCTTTGGTGACAACAGTAGAAAGGATGGTAGAGTATTCCTCTCCTCTATTTTCCTTTTCTCCCCTATTCTGAAAAAAAATTCTCTTAAGTGACACAGTATTATTTCAGATATAAGGGAATATCCATACTAGGACAATGTATTATAGTACTGTTATGCCACTTAATAAACTAAGCTAAAAGGGGAGGGGGGAGGGCGTTGTCACAGCCTGCGGAATGAGAGCCACAACAAAAGGTGAGGAAAGGGGTGGGGGCATCTATAATCAAAAGGGGGAGAAACTGGAGTGATCGGAAGTGATATTGAGATCCTTCTCATGGAATAAGAAATGTCTCCAGTGTGAATGGCTGGATCATTCAAGTGTGAGATAAAAGAGATCACACCGAAGATAAGAGCCTTTTAGATGTGAGCCTTGTACCCAAATCACTACTAAGCTTACAGTTTTCTGGACATACAAACTTGCAGTGTTACCACACAGGGACAATTTCTCAAGGCATGTTTTCATGTCTCGATCCTGTTAACACTTGTGGAGGCATTCCCTTTAAAATCATACAACACACTTGTGCCATAAGCTTCTTGCCTCCTTTCTCATGAGAAAAAAGGAAATTAATGAATGAGCTTTCTTTTTTTCTCGTTGAGTAATGCATTCCCACCTGTGTGGGAGAGTACTAAGCCTGAAGGTTCTATGTATAACATTTGATTTCCATTATCTTATATTATGTTGGCCTTTTGAAGTTTCGTGGAACTAGTAAAGTTCTTTGGAGAAAATGTCATTGTTTCAAAGATCCCATTATAGTTCTTCAACATACATCGTTCCCCCTCCTAGAAACAAAAACTCTTTAAGCCCTGAGCTTTCTTTACACATATCAAATTATCAGTCTATACAGGCCTTGATACATTGCTGAAACATGTATATACATGTTTATCCAATGACAATCTGCCAGCTGGTTATCAGGAGCTTTTAATAATGCAACAGACTCCAGCCCAAAGAGGAAATTTAATACAACCCAGCTGAATATTTCTTACAGCCTATTACATCTGGTATACTGTGGATTTTTGTGTGTGTTAACTCCTCAAGGGAATTGGGCTTTAGAATGAACTCCTTGCCACATACTATAGAAAAACACTCACGATTGAAGAGTGAGGAAACATTTTGTATTCAAAGGATTTATTAATGGCAAACATCTCTCAACATTATGAAAACTTAAGGATTTATGAAGTCCATTTGTTAAGTGTGGTTGTAAATGAATACCACATGTTTATCTGAAGTTGGCCTGGAAGCTTCCCCCCCCCCCCCCCTTTCTAACCTGGCCAAGTTGGAACTGGGTTGCTTACAGCAGTCTGGGGAAAAACCCCAACAACCCTCAAACCAGAGCTATGCGAAAACACTTGCCACAATCCTCTAGTTGCTCATTAAGTAGAGGTATCACTACAGATTACAGTCGTGGAACTGAGAAAGGCTAGAAGCAAGTCTAAATGACCTTTTTTTGGATATAAAAAGCAGCCAGCATATGTTAAGAACATCTGTTGCGGCTGCTTTTTTTTAAAAAAATACCAAACTAGGGCAGTGGTTCCCAACCTTGTACAACCCAGGTGTTCTTGGACTAAAACTCCCAGAAGCCTTCACCACTAGCTATGGTATTGCAGTCCAAGAACACCTGGGTTACCCAAGGTTGCGAGCCACTGAACTGGGGCCTCTTGTCTTTGGAGTAAAAGGGGTTGTGTCTTTAACCTGCACATTGGCCAGTTCAGCTGTTTATACTTACCACTAGTAACTCAGAATACAGGGTCAATGTGTTTACTAGAAATAAAGGTGGATCTTGACAAATATTCACTAAAGAATAAGCACCAGGAAATGGCAGCCGTGGCCAAAATGCCTTAAATAGGTCCTCTGTCCTTCCAACCACCTGTTAGGGCATGCTTTGCATATTCTATAAGAGCAGTGCTCAAAATGGCTTCAAGATGCTTTGAATATTCTATAAAGTAATATACAAAAAGGGTTTAGGATATAGCTCTTTATTTCCTTGGCTATATATTTTGTTTGGGAATTCAAACAAAGCTATACAGAATGTTCTCTCCCACTATAATCTGTAGGCTGTCTCAATATTTTTGTCTCCTTATATTCTGAGCCAGGAAGACAGCTGTTTTCTCCGCCAGCATATAGTAGTAGATACACGTTAAAACTCTAGTTTCTGGCTGCTATCCAGAAAAATAAAGAAGTGTACACCTGTCAACTCTTGGCAAGCAACGTTAGTTTTTCTTATTTTAAATTGTGAAGTTTGTTTCCACAGAATTCTTTCCCTGATAAATAAACCTCTGGCTTTATTTCTTTCTTTCCATCACTCCTCAAAAGGCTTAGATTTTCCCCTTGAGGCACAGAAGAATTAAGCAATTTTACTACTGCTTCTCATAAATAGCTTATTTCTAGAGAAGATCAGATTTCATGCTAGTCTTGCTTTATCACTCCTTTTCTTCAAGAACTATCCCTACCCCCACCTCAATATTTTGCTTCAGGAAACATTTGTTTCATACAGTTCCTTGCATTCTTAAAGGCAATCCAGAAACTCCCTTAAAATATGGCTTACTTAACAAGCAGCTTGTCAAAAAACGTTTGTTCCCCCCTCTTCTTCAGGTAGTACTGTGTTTCACAGGTAATACTCTTGTGAATATTCTCTCTCTCTCTCTCTCTCTCTCTCTCTCTCTCTCTCTCTCTCTCTCTCGTAGTTCAATATAGATTTTTCAAAAGGCACTCTTGTTTAGTCTGACCCATTTGAAAATGTGTGTTGCCACAACATGTTTCATATGGGTATTCCATTCCAAGCACATGAAATGTGAATAAATGGAGGTGAAACTTTATCCTTCTTTCCTGTTCCACTTGTGATGTGAATGAAGCACAGAACTGTGGTTGATTTGTATTGCTGGCTTGCCAAGATCATGACACCAAAGGGGAACCTGAGGACAGAATTACAGCCCCAACTCTGCATTTCTTGGCTCACAACCAGATTATTAATACTATGTAAATAAAGTGCATTGAAGGGTAAGGAGTTCAACAAAAGGAGAGAGTTTAAAGCATTTTCTGTACCAGGTGACCTGATTCCTTGCCTCTTTCCATCTTGAAAGATGACCTTGCTCAAATTAAAAGCACTGATTAGAAATGCCAGTGCAACAAATCTTTTACCAGGCTTTCTAGAAACTTTGAAGACATTAATCGGAAATGACCTGTTGGAGACATAGATAAAAGGCATTCAAGCCATCATTAATGACTTTCTTCAGCTAAAGCCAGAACAGAATTGCTAAACTCAGCAGTTGGAGATTCCCACAAGGTATCTGACTTTGTTTTTTTTTTTAATGATGATGATGATGATACCAACAACAACAACTTATGGTGACCATTGTTGATGATTTCTATAGCTTTTTCTGTAAATGCTCTGGGACTCTACAGCTTCCTCAAGACTACACAAGCAGGCTTCTTCTTCCAAGAAGGAGAATTGAACTCCCAGACTCTGGCTCCACAGCCATTTACTCCAAGGTATTAAATACCTTGAGATTCAGTATGATATAGTGGGTAGAGTGTTAGATTAGATTCAAGAGACATAGAAATTAATGTGTGTGTATGTGTAGAAAGGGTAAATCACTCATTGAACATCTCATATACCTTGAAAACCACAGGGCCACCATAAATTAGAAGCAACCTGATGACTCATAATAACAACAAATGGAGCATTTTCCATTAGCATGTGTTTTTGAGTACCATTTAACAGGATGTAAAAAAAAACACCTCCAACCATATTATGTTCCTCACATGCTCATTCCCTTTGAATTCATTTTTCCTGATATGAGGCTGTGCTCCTGAATGTCCTGGATAACAGAATAATGGAGATGCCCTCACCATGGATATCAAGAAAGCTTCTCAGACAATTCAAATGGTCTGAACCTGATTATAAGAACTGTAAGGTGGTGCAAAGGCAAAAATAATAATGGTGATGTTAGTAGTCCATTCTTAATCAGATTACCAGGGTTACAAGTGCCACATGTGAATAAATGAGGTTCTGTAGTGGTACACTGCATACCAACTTTAATAGCTGTCAGGTTAGATGGATTCAGTTCCATACAGATGAAATGTCACTGCAATGTATACATTGTTGGATTGTGATGCGTGATAGGCATGGCTAGATCTACTATGAAATGAATGAAGCTTAAACTTCACGGGCCTCAGTCCCAGAGGTGCCCCAGAATACTTCAGTCCACATTAAAAAAAAATTGTGGTGATCTGTTGTGGAACAACCTCACTGAAGAAGATAACAGTGGTTACCCAGATCTTGCTGCAGGGCCCTCTATAACAGTTCAAGCTTCAGGGCCCCAAAATGTAGATCTGCCATTCGTGACAGGGGAACAACAGAGTCACGTTATTCTATCTCCCTCTATGAAATGGTTGTATAAAAAAAGCATGCTGCTTATATACCACCCCATAGCGCTTAAAACATGCTCTGGGCAGTTTACAAGTTAATTATGCAGGCTACACATTGCCCCCACCCCCCAGCGAGCTGGGTACTCATTTTACCAATCTCAGAAGGGTAGAAGGCTGAGTTAACCTTGAGCTGGCTACCTGGGATTGAACCTCGGGTCGTGAGCACAGTTTTGGCTGCAGTACAGCAGTTTAACCACTGTGCCATTATATGTTTTGTATAGAGATATGCTTTAGACAAAATATATTTGCATCCACAGTGAGAACCCCTTGTGCTAAAACGTTGTAAAAGAGGAAAATAGGGCTGCCAGATCTCAGGGCATTACTGATCTTGTACACATCTGCAGGTGAGGAAACAAATCTCAGGGTGAGCAGTTTCAATGGATGAGAAAGTTTCATTTTTATATGTGAGGTAGTTTTAAAGCCTGGGCACCATCCAGGATGTTTTATGTGAATATCAGTGTATCCTGATGTACTTGAAAACAAGTTTGTATTAATTAAATTCTGGAGATGTCTGCAAAGTATGAATTTGAAACTCATATTATTATGTTTTATAGAAATAAAGCTAGTTTTAAAGAAACAAATGGAATGTTTCATGCCGGGTTCATAAATATGAAAAACACATGCTTAGAACAAATATGTTCAACCCACTTCCAAAACAGCTTGAGGTAGGTTAGTCCCAATTTGTACAACAAATATTTTGGTATAGATTGGATCAAGAGGCATTTTTTATTTACTGGAAAATGCCGTTTCCCCTAAATTATATTATAAACCCCATTCATGGAGGTTCCAACATTAGCCATTCTCCCTTTCTGAGTAAAAAGGTTTTGGGCCTGAGAGGGATCCTGACAGCCCCTGGAGATCGGACAAAATAACAGATTACATGTGGTCCACAGGCCAAGTATTTTCCACTTCTAGTCCAGCATGTACACATTTCACATCGGTTGCCCTAAGCAATGGAGAATCCTTTCAAGGATACGTCTGATTTATAAACAGATATTGGCGGAAATTCTGTTGCTTAGTGTAGTCAGTCATACTAGACTAGACCCACTAAATCAGTGGGGATTTGGTGAGTCAGCTCCTCTGCAAATTCCATTGATTTAAATGGGCCTACCTCAGTTGCATCTTACTACATTAACAACAGGTTTTCAGCCACTGTGTTCTTGCATTTCTCTCTCTCTCTCAGTCTCTCAAACTAAAGGTTAAGAGGAATAAACGCTTTCTGTCATTAACACCTTTCCCATTCTACAGGTTTTCTCAGAGATACATGCCTCAGCGATCAGACTTACAAATTAGGACTATGTTTACCTTCCAATGGCCAACCACAAAACAAAGCACTCTAAATGCAAGATGTGAGTGTGAAGAAAATCAAGTGACATGAGAAATGGATGTCTTTCACCACTTGAGGGAGTACCTCTTCTAGAAATGTGCTAAGCTTATCCTTTAGTTTGACCCGCTGTGCCTATTAAATTTTTTTAAAAAATTGTGTGTGTGATCTAGCCTCAAATAAAACATGGTGACTGATAGTCCTGGCTGCCAGCCTGTTTCTTTTCCAAGTTATTCTTGTGGAAATAAACTGACAGGCAATATATTTTTTACCAAAGAAAGAATGCTAATTTATCCTAGATCTGTGGAACTCAGATATGGCTTGGGGGAATGCAGGGGATTTAGTTTGATTCTTGAGCTTTCTTTGTGAGGCACAGTCTATTTTGACTGAATCAATACAATGACATTTGAGAACGTAAACCATACAAGTCGAAATCTCCTGTGGGGAGTATGTGTGTGTGTGTAAGAGAGAGAGAGAGAGATGGCATAAAAAATAGAACAAAATGTGAAAAGCTTTTAAGAGGGTGGGAGTGGATCTGAGCAACGGCCAATCCGAGATGCTTGTACAGCTCTGTCACATTCTGCAGAACAAACAGCTATTAAAAATCCAAGCACACAAAGCATTTACGGAGCTTAGTACTGACAAGCAGTGTCAACACCCTATAATTAACAAAGGGTCGTATAATTTATAAAGAATGTACTATGTGGTGTAGTTCCAGCACTGAGGAAGAGGAGGAGGCTAAATTGTTAGTTTAGGAGGCTCAAAAGCAGCTCTTATCTCCAGATGTAAACATCATATCTTCACTCCATTCTGCACATAGCCACACATACACACTTCTTTACTTTCCCTGCATGTTCTTTGCTTGAAACAAAAGGCTTCTGTATCTCTTTCCCCACCTCCTTTTTTTTTTTTAATCCAGTGATGGGGGCCATTCCAAGCAACAGGGATCATGAGGGATAACCTTTGCTCTGTATGCCTCTATATTAATCTGAAAGGGCCAGTCCTGGCAGATTGCTTTTCCTGTGAATAATTAAGCGATTCTGAATGTTCTGTGAGACTTGAATGGGGATGGCTTTAGAGCCTGGTAATATGACAATTAATGGGATGAGACTTTCACTTATTCTGGAATCAGACCAAAGGCTTTTTGCCTTCATGCTAAGGGCAGGCTGACGTACATTCATTAATAATTACCCAACCAACAAGAAAGAGTCTTTTTGCACTTCTCCCTTTTGTGGCTGCTTCCAACACAATGAGCTTTTTCTATATTATTCTTTTTCAATGACTGCTGCACATTGTGAGGTTTGCCTTCAGAGTTGTCAGGGGAACACACCTCCCAATAAAACCACAGGACTATGGAGGGTAATTTGCCCTGCTTTGTCTGTCTTTCTGGTAAAGTGAGGATGGACTGGCCCTGAATTTTTTAATGATAAATTGTAAGTCATGACAAGAATCAGATACTTATAAAAATGTGAAGGTCTCAAATGAGGAAATAATAGCGAGGAAGTGTTTTTCATGTAATTCTGTGTTTGAACACATATACATATTTACTGTATTGAACAAAGGGTGAAAATGTTAGTGTAGCTGCTGATTCTAAGCAACCCCCCAGCTTTGCATTTATGGATATGTATGGGCAGAATGAATTGCAGCATGCTTTAAATGTTCCTTCAGATTCCACCCATCACTTCTGCTGACCAGACCCTCCTTTTTTAAAAAAATTGTGCAACATACATCCTTCTACCTTCAGGATGGGGTGCAATTTGGCCACGTTTTGTGACCCTGATACTTTAGACCCATTAATATTAGAAACATCCTTCAGGTTGGCCTCAAAGTGGCCTGTGGGATTTTAACAGAGCCATGGAGAGGAGCTTGAATACTTTGATTTCCACTAAGTTCCTAACCAAGTCCTTTGTGGCTGTGATTTTTATTACCAAACAGTAATTTATTTGCTTTGATAAATAATTTTCAATAAAAAAGTAGGTGTTTTCGTGCAACACAGACTATACTGCAGTGGAGGGCAAAGCATTAATGTCTGCTTTCTCCCAATCTGGAAGTGGGGGGGGGGGGAGGGGAAGGAGACATTTCAAAATCAACATTGACTAGTTTGACTTCAAATGAGACCCTGAGCTTAACATTCCAGGTTTTGCTTCCAGGCTTGTGATTCTTGGTATTACCCAGTCGTTGCTCTTCTGCTGTATGGCACATGCAAGATAACAACTTACTTTCCACACTCAATGAGGATGGTGGTATAGTGTTTTTTGTTTTTTTTGGTGCAGTGGTCTGCTGAGACTATCGGGTTTGTTAGCAAACCTTTCACCAGGGATGTCAATTTTATTAGAACAATTTTAAAGCTGAGATTACTTTCTCATGCAGGTATACTTGCTCAAATAGTTTAAAACTTTTTAAACAAAATTTGTAGGGTAAAGCGTTTTTAGCATACTTTAAAAGATCCACAGTCCCACCTCTGCCATTAATTTGATGCTAAACCAGCACTTCCCTGCTGATTTCTGTTGAACTGCATTTGAAGTGGATACCAAATGGGACTTTCTTCTTTTGCTTTCCCCTCTGCAACACGTTGTGGTGCCCAGAAAATGGCTCCAAAATATTTCCCAGTCATCCGAAGCTGATTTTGAGATTGCATGGGGAATGGGAGAGGGAGCAGTTTCATCAGCCAAATACCTCTGTTGGAACTTGCTGTTGTGTTCCACAGATATGGGTGAAAATGCACTTTACTGCAACTTAAATGAAAATTTGAATTAATATGAACAGCTGGTAAAACAGTGCAGATGGGAAACATAATAATGAACACATGCTGAAGAATATGATTGGTAGGTTGACCTAGCACAGTGGTTCTCAGCTTTGGGTAATCCAGAAGCCTTCAACACCAGCTGTGCTGGCTGGGGTTTCTGGGAATTGCAGTCCAAGAACATCTGGGTTACCCAAGGTTGGGAGCCACTGACTTAGCAGATCATTACTAAACACATCAAAAACTTTTTTTTTAAAAAAAATGGAAACATATGTGCTAAGGTGATCTATACTCATTACTCATTAGGCTGCTGTTTCATTCTGTTTCCAAAAGTCAGATTTTCTCCCTTTTGAAAGAGATAGTCCCACAAGAAAACACAAGGAGAATAGTTTAATGACAGTGCTGAAATCCTGTTGCTTAGTGTAGTAAGTCACATTAGAGTAAGCCCATTGAATCAGTGGGGATTTGGAGAGTACACCCATCTGTATATTCCTTTGATTCAAATAGGCCCACTCTAGTTGTGACTCACTATGCTAACCAACAGGATTTTACCCAATGTTAGACAGATGCCTCATAAAAAGTGAAGGAAAAGAGCATGGCAGTTCCAGAATAAAAAGGTAGATGTAGCCCAACTTAAAGTTGTGTGTCTTGGCCAGCAGTTTCTTAACTATTAATCTTTCTTAGTTGGCAAGCTGGTGAATACAGTGAGTGTTTATTAAATAGATGGTAGAAATTTCTAGGGAAAGTATCACTGCAAGATCACTAAAAATTAAGACAAATGAAGATGTTAGTGAGATGATAATGGGCCATAGAAAGATCAAGAAGTGAGGTAGAATTTGCTGATAAACAGTAACTATACAATGAGTGACTGAGCTGACTAAATAAATTGTTAGAAACTAAGTGTCACAATGTCAATTTTTGTATATATAGAGTGCTAAAATAATAAAGGGGGATGTAGAAAATGCAGTCATGAACATGCACTTTGTGCTTTAGAATGAGATTTGAACAGCAGTTTACTAAAAGTCACTGAAATTCAGCCAGCTGTCCAGCCAAGTCTGAAACCTAGGTCAATGTACAATAACATTGCCTTGCAAAAGAATCTCTTTCATGGCTGACTGCTGAACATGTAAAGAAGTGATAAGAAATAGGAAAACAATTGAGGGGGGAAAAACCTCTTAGAGTCCTAAAATGAGGATAGAGCAAATTGGTACCTGACTAACTGAGTCCACCAGTACTTTACACCCATAGCATTTTGCCTACCCAGTAAAATGCTACCCAAGCAACGCACTATTCCTGCAAGTGTAGGGACCCATTTAGTCAAAATAACAGCTATTATCTGCTATAGGGGCAACTTGCCAATCTTGTAAGTTATAAGAGTCATATTTTGCCATCTTGGTAAAAGCAACAGGTTTCTGTTGAAAAAATTCTGACCTATTCTAGGGATCAGGGATAAAGATGGAGTATTCGTATCCCTGGGGATACAAATACAGATATCAGCACCACAGGTGCCTGAGGAAACCAGACCCTACTCCCAGAACCGGCCAGTTCATTTACCTCTTGCTGCATCGTGAGCCAGGGTTGTTGTCATTCATATTGCCGAATTGTGCAAGTAGCCTTACTGGCTCTTCCCCACCTCCTCGTGCAACTATCATCATCCCGCCTCCTCACCAGAGTGGTCAGCTGTGTGGGGAGGCAGGGAAGTACTGGCTAGGTTGCTTCAGCGATTGGAGCGACATGAATGACAACGCTGCATGGCAAGAGATAAGTGGACTGGCTGGTTCTGCATGTGTGTGTGTGTTTGTCTGGTTTCTCCAGACAACCTGTGGTACTGATATTTATATTCATATCCTTGGGAATATAAATGCAAATATCCCATCTCTAATCAGGAACTCACTGCACCAGCAAAATTATTTACAGTTGAAGGGAAATGTAAACTTCTGAGAGAAATGTAAATACAAGGAAGCAAAGAAACAAACAAGAATACAGCATATCACACACACACCAAGATACCAACAACAAAGATACTGGGCACCAGACATCGAAGAGCAGGAGGCATGTTACAGTGCACCAGGCTTCATTTTCAAAAACCAACAACACAAACATCATGGCTTTCCCTGCATAGATGCAGACTTGCACATGGTTGGCGTGGCTGGGGAAGAACATTATTTAATCATTGTCTCTGTGTGCACTTGTACTATGCTTAAGAATTGTATTTTACTTTATCTACTCTTACTTTTAAGAACTTCAATGTTTTAAGAGACGTATTCTCAGCTTTTTCATTGTTCTTTTCAGGCTATAAACTCCTGTATTTTTAGAATGTAATCAAAACTTTTTTTTTTGGTATTTCTAGTATTTTCAGTTGAAATCTGACTTAAATATGTGCGTTCAATGTAAGTTTAGTCTCCATATGTTTTAAGAATTTGTATCTACATCTTTTTTCATAGTTGTAAGACTTTTGGATGTTTTCAACAACTTTAAAGTATTTTTGTGCATATGGAACATAGATGGAATGTAGATAAGTAAAGCTTTTGGAAACAGGCAAGCTGATGTTGCCTGGAATCATTGCAAGAAAACGTATACGTTGATATGCATATATCAATGTATTAAAAAACTGATACATTGATATTCAGATTAATATTAATATGATTGGAAATAGTTATCTGGTGTTATTCTGGAGTTAATCCTTTTTCTGTGATAAGTGCTAGCTGTCACAAATAGTCTTCTGAATTTTCCCTAGAAGTTTATAAAGTTCTATAGGGCTTTTAGGGAGATGTTCAGGTGTCAGGATCTTTGACATGACATAAATATTCTTTTAAAATAGTTAGCAGGTGTTCCTACATGTGTGTAAAACCAGAAAAGTCATGAAATCATTCAGGTCCTGTTATTATTTCTTTGAAAAAACTGATCAAAATTTCCATCGCTTTCAGTTCATTGTAAAGTTCTGGAAAAGTGTGTAATTTAGCTAACTTATTCTTCCAGTTTATTTCACATACACAAATATTATAGAGGTAGATACTAAATTCTGCCTAACTGATTTACAACTGTACTCCCTTACCACCATTGATGGTGGTTGGAGCTTCCAAGAGTGGAAATCCAAAACATGTGAAAGGCCAACCTTCTTCACTCTGTTTATTGACAGTTCTAGATTATTGCTACCACACAGTTACCTTGTGAATCTACACCATTCCCTTGGGTAACGTACATCATTCAAAATAGAAGATCACGTGAGGTATTTTTCTCTCTCCAAAGAGTGAACACAGCATATTAATTTCTGGAGGAAGACGAGTGAATTCTTATTTATTCAGAAATAGCTAAAGAGATGAGGAAAATGCCATTTTATATAGAAATGAGAAATGTCATTTAGTTGGGGAAAATTTCCAAAGCCCTGTTTTTATCCATTTGAATATGTCAGGGAGAATATCTAAAACAGCATTTCCAGCCACTAACACTGTAGCATTATTGCAGAAAGTAGGCTATTTTCAAGATAACTGAGTCTGAAAGCAGTGAACATTTTGCAAGTGAAAGGGATGGCGAACAGTGAATAAATATAATCTTTATTTGTGCTCGACTGCCATGCGGTACCCATTTCAACACATACTAATTTCTTTTTGCATTTGAAGATTATGTATTCTTTATTGTTAAATGCCATAAGCAGTAAGAAAATAAGAAAGGGGGGGGGAAATGAGCATTTTGTAATTCTCTAAAGGTTAATTGCACTATTTAGAGATCTGGCTGTATAGGAAAAGCCTGTCCGCCTGACCCTGTGGGGTCAACGTAGTAATAGCAACCTAAATGGAGCTCTGACCAGTCATGAATTACTGTCTGATACTGAGAACGCTGACAGTTCAATCACAGCACTGTTTCAATAGAGAACTCTATATATTTAAAGCGCTGATACTGTTTTCCCTCTAAATGACAGCCTTGACAGATGGGCCGAAAGCACTGCAGACGCTTGAACAAGGAAATAGAGAGGGAGCCTGCTGGAAGCAGGGCTTCACGCAGCCAGCCGAGAATGATGAATAGAGTGTGATTGTGTCTGACAGGTAGTAATATAACTATTCATTCACCACAGAACACCTGGAGCACACACTATATTAAATGGTACAAGATGGAGAGATTCTGTGACAGGAATAGGAAGTGTGAATCCCACGCTGACTCTAGGTACTGCAATATAAAAGGTCAAGGGGCAAGCCATAGAAGCTGCCTCAGCGAAGACCGTAATTAAATTATTTGCTTACTAAAGTGTTTCTAATGCTTCACTAACATGTTGCTGGGATCATTATTTCAGCAAGTCTACCCAACTGCAGTAAGGGAGGAAAACCTGCGTGCCTTTTTGCTAGCTTACACAATGGATGTTTTTTTATTGCTTAGTTGCTCAGAAAGGATGGTACCTCAGGAGAAGGAAGAAAGAAAGAAAGAAAGAAAGAAAGAAAGAAAGAAAGAAAGAAAGAAAGAAAGAAAGAAAGAAAGAAAGAAGAAAATGCAGAGAAGCCTAATCTTCTTGTAACCAGAACACATTCTACTGTCAGTTGACATTTGTAAAGATTCAGTTTTTCACTTGTATTGCTTATTTGACATGGAATTGACATCACTACTAGGCTAGAAGATGATGTGATTTTATTTATTGTTAAGCAGGTTTACTCAGTTACAGGTTTGTACTATATCACTACAACATTTAGAATGAGTTGTTTGAAGAGGGAGACAAGTGTGCAAAGTGTGGCTTGTTTGAAACCAGCAAAGAATGCAACTTCATCCACAAATGAAGGATCATTGACAGATGAATAAATATTCAACCTCTCCTTATTCCTTTATGTGCCTACATCTTAAAGGGAAAGAAAAGACAGTTATAGTGAGATTAGTGGTTTTGGAGTTGCTCTGCACCCCCCAAATATATAGCACCTTGTTGATATTAGTTATTTCAATCAAATAGTTACTTCAATAGATGTATAAAGAACTTACTAATGTTAGTTACTTCTGATGAATATAGGAAACAGAAAAATCAAAGCTAGTGTCCTATTGGTGGAATTTGTGATTGTCATGAGCTGTTGTGCAAGACGTTCTGACAGTAGCAGAGAGATATTCTCATAGCCAGCCCAAGGCTCCATGTGTGGTGTTGTGCCAAATTCTGTGGTTGCATTGCACAATGTTCCACTTTTCTTGTAACTTTGCCTCTTGCTTTGCAAGCCTATAATTACATTGTACAATTATGAACAAGATACTAGCCAGATTTGTTAAGGCAATTTCTTCTTCAATCCAGTCAGTACCCTAAAAGTTATTAAGGCTGATTAATCTCAGATCACAGCTGAAAATCTCCACTGGCATAAAAAGTCTAAACCACATAATGTGTGTGAATTACTGTGTGAATTTACAATGTCTGTTTGCTATTATTTACGTAACAATAATGGCTATTTTTGAGTTGATAAGTATGTGATTGCACTATATAGGCATAAAGATGTTTAATATGACACCCAAGGATGATTTTTCACCACAGTGCTGATTTTAATACTGCATTTACAGTGGTGCCTCGCTAGACGATGTTAATCCGTTCCGCGAAAATCGCTGTCTTGCGAAAACATCGTCTAGCGAAGCACGTTTCCCCATTGGAATGCATTGAAATCTCTTCAATGCGTTCCATCGGAAAAGTCGTCGTCTTGCGAAGATCGTCCATAGGGAAACATCGTCTAGCGAGCGCGGGTCCCCGTTGGAATGCACTGACAGCTATTGACCGCTAGTCAATGCATTCCAATGGGGAAAACCCGTCGTCTAGCGAAAATCGCCCATAGGGAAACATCGTTTTGCGAAGCGCATTAGCGATCGCAAAAAGCCATCGTCTAGCGAATTCCTCGTCCTGCGAGGCAATCGTCTAGCGAGGCACCACTGTATTTATTTATTTATTTAATGAAGCATTAAGTGCAATGCAGTATTCTGGGTGGTTTACAACATGATAAAAATGCAACAACCCATAAAATTAAAATAAAAACCCAAAGAGAATGTCACAAGAACTACAACAGGTGTAACTTGCAAATACTGTTTTGTTTTTTTGTTTTTTTAAAAAAGAATTTAACCCAAGCCAGGGGAACAGATTTATCGAAAATTTATATTCCTCTTTATGTTTCCTTGTTTAATATGGTAGTGAGAATAGAATGGATAACTTTGCTATTAAGTGTTGTCATTTGAGAACACAACAGCTTGCTTACTTGCACATGATCTTTGTTTTTAGCAAACAGGTTCTACAGAAATTTTCATATATGCATTTAATAGAGTTCAACATGTAAACATCTAGTCTCTTGTACGTGTATAGTTTCTAGATTATCTGATAACTAAAATTCTCTGGATAGTGTAAAAACCCACTAAAAAGATAAGCTACAAAATCTCAATTAAACGGTACAAGAGAAAATAACACAAAGTAACATCAGCAGCAGGTGGTGGGAATATTGCAGTAAACTATAAAACCACAGTGAAACAAGTTAGTTATCCTCAGTGGTGTCTATAAAACATCTTGCATCAGTTCATATGGTCATTAAGAAAGTTGAGGAAATAAAGGGGGCAAATTAAATAACAGAAATTGGCACTGGCTGGATAGCTCAGTAAATTGGCTACCTGGCTGAAGAGGGAGAGGTTGTAAGCTTGATCCTCCATGGTACTTCCAGGAGAAAAGCCTGTGTAGCCCTTGGCAAGCTGCATTGTCACAGGATGGTAAAACATTTCTGAATATTGTATATGTAGAAAACCCTAGAAAGGCTCACCATAAGTCTTAATCATCTTAACAGCAAATAAGTATCATGATTAATTTTTTGAAGTTTTACTTACAACCTCACATGCTGTCTGTAGTTTGAGTGACTGGGAGCAATGTTTCTGGACTGGGATGATTATCTATCCAACACTAACCAATTGTTCCCTCAAGTTTTTGAAATTCAAAGAGGGCCAAGACTTTCTGCTGAGTGTTCTATTCCTCTCTTTTGTCAGTTGGTGGCAGGTTCTTTTGTTGCTGTTGATCTGTTCAGTTGGTTGCTACTATGTGTACAGTAAAGAAAGCAGTATACACGAGTCTGTAATTTCAAGGAACTGTAAGTAAAGAAATGTTTTTGATTCTTTCTCCTACAAATGTTTCAGACGGAGTTACTGAGGCTTTCAGTGTCAGTTAATAAGAACGGGGTGGACTCTGGGGAACTTACAGCTATTCTCCTCTGTAGATTTTTCTACTTTTACTGTGTAGCAAAAAAGATACAGATTTGTTACCAGATTTGTTAACCCTCTGCAACATAATTAGTGATACTCTCATTATACTTACAATCTTCTGTGAGATGCCCAGAAAGAACAGAGAGTGCCCTAGGGTCCTGGAATGTCCAGGAAACACATCGCAGTACATGAAAGGCTGATAGAAGCAGCAGTGGCCCCTAGTGTGAGTTGGCTTCCAATTAATTCTGACAGGCAAGTGCTGTCCACTTGCATATAGCCTATGGTAGAGGGAAACACTGTGTTTAATTTGTGGACAGACAGAACATTTCAGAACCACCACCACCATAATCAGAAAAACAGTCCCAGCAACCTCCACTTTTTACTCTAGTCTATGAATAAAGACTAGGCACAGATAACTATATAGTTACTTTTCCTAAGGCATTTGGAGGCTTGTTTCTTGAGGTGTCCTTGCGAAAATAATAATGTGGATGATATTTCTTAAATGCACCAAGTGTTTCAATCTTTGATGTGTCTCTGAAGATCCTTCAGTGCTTTCAAGTTAGGTCCCCACCCTTGATAGAAGGATGTGCACTGCCTTTCTTCTCAAATTAGTTTTGCTTGTCACTTCCTTTATTCACTGGAAGCTTCAGTTGCCACCTCAGTGCCTCCTTCAAAACCTCTTCAGAGAAGAGTCACTGGGCACTTTCCACTTTTCATGCTGCTTTCATTTTTTAATCTCTCTTCTAATTTGTTCTCCAGAAGAAGATTCAGAATGAAAGTCAGCAGCAAAGGTGAAACTTTTATGCTGATGATTCTCTTTGGGCAGAGGAGTTGGAATTTTAAAAAGCCCTTTTAAAATCAGAACAGAATGCATACAAAATAGCTCTATTCATCCTTTCCTAGCCCAGTGCAACGTTAAGTGAAAATATTCCCTGGATGGTTTCAGCCCAAACCACAAGATATATGACTTTTGTGGGTTGGCAAAGCCAGCAGTACCACTGTAAGCTAAATCTGTTTTATGCTAAAAGTAGGTTAAATATGCCTGAGAATATGTTCTTCGAATGGCTTCACAGCTTCTTAGTCTTGTCTGCTGCCAGTAAACTATTTATTGACTGGGTTGTAAAGAAACATCAGTGGAACATAAACACAAACCTGCACACAAAATAAGTTTTAGATTTTTAAAAAAGATTTACCATAATTTCATGATTCTTCCTCCCCCACAAACCCCGACCAAAACACAGAAGAACAAAACTCCACGATTTTTCTCTAGACAACATCTCAGCATCTTTGAGTTTATGTATGTGAGACTAGGTAACTACATTTCTTTTCAGAATGGCATTGGCTATAGTTACTTCTCAGCAAAGGAAAACAGATGATGTTTTCCTTTGCTGAGAAAGAAAGAAAATGTTAAAGAAAATGGTACTGTGACGTTTACCCTCGTGGCCCCTGCTTGTTTCACCAAACCAAGGGCTAACGCTACGTATCCCACAAGCTGACACCAATTTGTCGCAATACTCACGTGCCCCCTGATTAATTATTCCCTCACAAAGGCGCACATCACGTTCTCTTTTTGCTGCCACCAGTCGATTACTTCAATCCACAATATAAAATGACATATGTCAGAACACTTGTCTTATGAACAGAAACAGAACTTATTTATTGAAGTGAAGCAGAATGAGTAATAACAGAAGTTTTTCAGATATTCAGTATACATAAGCAATTCATCAACAGTTCCCTCGCTTGCAATTTCATTACCACCCTCACTACCTATATCTGTAATCAGCTCTATCTCTCTGACTAACCCTATCTGACTAACCAGCCCTATCTCTCTAACCAGCCCTATCTCTCTGAATGACTAATACTATCTGACTAACCAGCTCTATCTCTCTGACTAACCAGCCCTATCTGACTCCTCCTTCTCCAGCCAAGCCTCATATAGCTGCTGACTCCACCTCTCCAGCCCTCTCATAGGTTCATGCAAATCAGCTCATGAATATGACTGACATGAGTGACATGGGCGGTCGCCACAGGTACTATATCAATAATGATAGCCAGTGGCTCCAGTTAGGGACAGAGTTATGGGAACCAAGTTCCTATGTTCTGGAAGCCATAATTATTCATCAGGAACACCCACATTTCTAAGCAAAACTGTTGCTCCTACATTGTTAAAATTATTAAATGTGTATTAAGCATGTGTAGAGAGCCAATGTGATGTAGTGCAGCCATTATCAATAGGGCCCTGGCACATTTGAAGGGGGCCACGGACTGGAAACAATTCTTTACACACCACCTTATAAAGTTTGTTATCTGTCTTGTACAATCCTGATTCAGCCTATATTTATTTCATGTTGTGTTTATGTCCATGGCCAAAAAAAGGTTGAGAATGGCTGAGTAGTGGATAGTCCTGGACTAGAATAGAAGAGACCTGGGTTTAAATCCTCACTTGGTCATGGAAACTCATCCAGCAGTGGCAAGATAAACCACATCTTGCATACCTTAAAACCCTATGGGGGTCACCACAAGTCAGAAGCTACTTGAAGGCATATAATGACAAATCAAGCAAGTACAGTCCACAAGTCCCACAGTGATGTGTCTAGCACTAGTCCAGTTCAGCTGTTTTATCATTGCCTGATAGATGTTCTTGTTCTCCAGAATTTTATGCTTTAATTCAGGGGTCTCAAACTCAATTTACCTGGGGGCCGCTGGAGGCAGAGTCTGGGTGAGGCTGGGCCGCATCAGATTTTCCGCCAAGCGGAGCAAGAGCCCAAGGAAGCCGCCCAGGAGTTTCCTTAGCCCGGGTGGGGCTCCGAGGAGGAGGAGGAGGGGCGCACGAGCCCTCGTCACCGGCCACGACCCCCTCCGGCTCCTTCTTCACTTCCACCACCACCACCACCAGCAGGACGAAGAAGTGGAGAAGGGAGGGAGCGCCTGCCACCGCCTAGCGGGGGGGGGAGGGCACGACATAAAATTTAAAAAAACCCCTCACAGAATCGCCTTGCCAAAGGAGAAAAGCCCCCATTGGTACCCGCGAAATTAAACAGAACGGGGTGGGCCCCCACAGGTACGTGAACGCACGCACGCGCGCGCGCACACACACACAGAGGTCCAGCAACCTTCCTCTGAGGGCCCCCCTCAAAAAAAGGCGTACTCAGCAGCAGCAGCTACCCCCACCACGACAGAGGAGCAAACTTTGCGAGGCGAGTCCAGGCAGCCTCCAGAGCCGAGGCGGCTGAAGCAGGACGAGGAGGAGGAGGAGGAAGCACCGCCGGGCACTGAGGCAGCCGCTGGCCGGGCTGGTGCTGGGGGTGCCAAGAGAGAAAAAGAGCCAGAGAGCCGCTTCCCTGGAAGAGGTGGCGGCGGCAGCTGCTGTTGGCGGCTTGGAGGTGCTCTTCGAGGACGGGCCGGGAGCAAGCTCCGCTCTCAGGCATCGCTCGGCGGCGGCTCGGGCGCTCGAGGAAAAGGGCCAGCAGCGCGCCTCGCTCGCCGGCTCTCCCCCAAGACAGCGCCTCTTGCACCCTCCATCCGGAACTGCAGCCTGCCAGCCGGCAGACAGGTGGGCTAGCTGGCAGGCTGCAGTTCCGGATGGAGGGTGCAAGAGGCGCTGTCTTGGGAGAGAGCCAGCGAGTGACACGAGGCGCTTTTTTTTACTCTTGACAGCAGAGGATGCATGGGTGCTTCAGGGGGGGCAGGCAAGGCGGGGGGCCACAAACTATCATCCGGCGGGCCGCAAATGGCCCCCAGGCCGCATGTTTGAGACCCCTGCTTTAATTGCCATGTTAGTGATTTCATTGTCATAGCATTTTAAGTTTCTACTTTTTAATTATTTAACCATATGTTTCCCTGAGATTTTTTTACTGAAGGGCAACGAAGGCATCCTCTAAATTAATATACTCTTTGCTTAAATTGAATAGTAGTAACTGACCTTTGTTTTTATAGTTTGGATGGGTGGAAGGAAGGAAGGAAGGAAGGAAGGAAGGAAGGAAGGAAGGAAGGAAGGAAGGAAGGAAGGAAGGAAGGAAGGAAGGAAGGAAGGAAACCACACAGAAAATGCTTTTATTTCTTATGCACCAGTATTGCTCAGAATTGTGATTTGTTGCAGAATGAGGCATCTATGATATTAATCAGTTTCAGTCACTTGACATGTATGTTTTTTGAACCAAAAGGGGGATGGGGGCTGAGACAAAAATTGCCATAGCATATCTACCACTTTTTGCCATTTTGTTCTAGCCAATTTATTTATTTATTTTATTTATTTTATTAGATTTATACCCCGCCCATCTAGACAGATAGTCTACTCTGGGCGGCATTACAAAATTTAAAAACAATAGAAACAATGAACATGCAAAATCCAAGATGTAAAAATGTAAATATTAAAATACAGCAGGAGGGAAAGCCTGCCTAAATAGCCATGTCTTAAGTGTATTTCTAAAGACACCCAGAGAGGGAGCCAGGCGGATCTCTACGGGCAAGTTGTTCCAGAGGCGAGGGGCCACTGCCGAGAAGGCCCGGTTCCTCGTTCTTTCCTTCCAGGCCTCCCTCGGCGTTAGGCCCCTCAATCGCCCAGCCTGGCTAGAACGAGTGTCTCTGGCAGAACTGGGTGGGAGAAGATAATGTGTTGGGACAAAAAATGGCCTATGTTGTTTTGTCAAAAAATAGCTATAACAATTGCTTTGTATCTGAGTGAGAAGTGAGTAATTAATGAAAAAGGATTCAGATTTTGGGGTTTTAATCTTGCTTCTTGTCTTTTTATAAATGGTCATCATGAACACTGGAGGGGATCCCGGAGACTATCTTGGCTGCTGACATTGGTGTCATCCACATTCAGATTGGTGTTTGCTGTGTAAAGCTTGGCATCCTTTTCCCTGCTGGCAACAAGGGCATGATGTTGAAAGCCAATGTTGGACCATGTCCTTGTGTTTTGGTTGTTGGCAGAGAAACAATATTCCACATTCATAAACCAAATGTATTTTGAAAGATTGAACTGCCTGGACTTTTAAAAGGCTGCAAGTCCTAATCAACCCTCTGGCAAGCAATGAGCTGCATTCATCTCAGTGAAACTCAAGTGTTTCTTGAAGTAGTGAAAACAAATGTGGGCAACTGGTGTGGACTATTTCAATAAACATATACAGCCAGAATTCATGAAAGATTTCCTACACAAAACAACCACTTTTCAGGAAGGTAGGATTTTGAAAAGTAACCACAGAATTTGGCTACATGCTACAAAAAAAGTAGCAAAAAGAATTCATGAGTGAAAAGTTTAAAAAAAAGAAAAAAAAAGAAACCCACCAAAATTAGAACTTTAAAAATACTTGCCCAAACTTCTCCAAATTTGCCACAAGGCAAACACATACTCTTTACTAGTGTTGCACCAAATGCGGTCTTGATTTATGGACACATTCAAGTATTTTTTTTTTTTTACCTGGATTCCCACCTCCTGTCAACAATGGCTTATGGAATGCCATATGGACAGGGCACCCAATATCAGATGTACTCTCATGTGCACTTCTAAATATTACAATTTCAACATTGTAAGTGCCAGATGTAGGGACGTGGTGGCACTGCGGGTTAAACCGCAGAAGCCTCTGTGCTGCAAGGTCAGAAGACCAGCAGTCGTAAGATCGAGCTCCCGTTGCTTGTCCCAGCTCCTGCCAACCTAGCAGTTCAAAAGCATGCAAATGCAAGTAGATAAATAGGTACCACCACGGTGGGAAGGTAACGGTGTTCCGTGTCTAGTTGTGCTGGCCACGTGACCACGGAAACTGTCTACGGACAAACGCTGGCTCTACGGCTTGGAAACGGGGATGAGCACCGCCCCCTAGAGTCAGACACGACTGGACATTTGTCAAGGGGAACCTTTACCTTTACCTAAGTGCCAGTAATGAGCACAGGATTGTTCTTGTGCTACAGATAATACTGAATATGTCATCTTGCTGTCTGTACTGATTCCTAAAATAATGCTGTAGCTGTGAATATGGATGTGGTTTAGCGTTAATTAATATTTAGACCTTGCCCTTCACATACATCCTAAGGGGGCAGGGCCATCCCTATAATTAGGTAGAGTCAGGCAGCTGCCTCAGCAGCAGATTTTGGGTGTAATAAAGAGAGAATAAATTGCTGGTTTTTTATTGTTAGGCATTTTACAGAAATGAACCATACAATAAAAGATCTGGTGTTCTGGGCCGTGGACAGAGTTCCTGGGAACTGTGAAAGGTCTTTACTAAAAAGGGAAATCGACTGGATCCTGAAATTGAACACCCTAGTACCTCATGGGTTAAACGAAGAAATTGACTTTCTCGCTTTATTATGATAACACTGCTGGGTTGGTTATCTCACCGCCCTGTACAGCTGTGTACAAATGCCTCCTTTCTTTTTTAAAACTAATTTATTTATACAAACTTAAAAACATTTAAGACTCTAACAAATAATTAACAAAAACATTACAAACTAAACATCTATCCTTCCCCTATGGATCAGAGATTTCACCGTCGCCTGGTCATCAGAGTATCTTCAAAGGACTCCGGTGCACACTGGTTCGCTATAAACTGATTTTCCCCTTAAGTTCCTGTCTTTTTCTGGGCCCAATTATATATCAACTTCCAGCTTTGCTTTACAAAGTCTCTTGGTTAATCCCGTAGTGCCTCTGAAAGCATATCTAGTTCTGCAATATCCAATAGCTTCTTTAATAACTCATCCAATGTTGGTGTCTCTACATTCTTCCATTTTTGGGCCCAGAGTAACCTGGCTGCAGTAAATATATACAGTACACTATATTTTATTTTCTTATCAATACTTTCTGGCATTATATTCAATAATAACATTTCAGGTTTAAAACTTAATTTTTGTTGAACAATCTCGTTTGCCATTTCCCAAACCTGTATCCAATTTTTTTTTTGCTTCTTCGCATGACCACCACATATGATAATAAGTCCCTGGATTTTTTTTACATTTCTAACAAACATTACTGATCCCTTCTGACATTTTTGCCAATCTTACAGGAGTAAAGTGCCATCTATGAAACATTTTAAGGATATTTTCTCTAAGATTCACTGGCTTAATCATTTTATGATTCTCTTTCCACATTTTTGTCCATTCATCAATATCAATATTGTACCCAAAGTTTTGTGCCCATTTTACCATCGCCTCCTTCACCCTCTCATCCTCTAAATCGTATTCTAATAAATATGTATACATTTTTAAAATTATTTTCTCATTGGTGTAAATCCATAATTCATCTACCTGGACTTTCCCCTCAAAGAAGCCCATAATTTTATCCTTTTTGTATCTCGATTCTAATTTCATCATTGACCACCAATCTGTAGCCAAGCCCAGTTTCTCTAGATCTTGTTTATCTTTCATATTCTGGTCTTTAGTTAATAAGTCTTTGTACGTGAGTAACGCTCCCTTCTGATTCAATACTTTCAGTGTAAATGCTTCTGTTGGTGCTACCCATATTGGAATTTTCTTGTAGGTTTGTATTTGAAATTTTTGCCATACTAAACAGAGTGCCTTCCTCAGAATATGTTCTGTGAAATGTGATTGTTCTTTGCATTTCCCATACCACACATATGCATGCCAACCCCTTTTCAAATCATGACCCTCCAATTTCAATAATCTTTGATTTTCTAATGTTATCCATTCTTTAATCGAGACCATGGCACGTGCTTAATAATATAATAGCCAATTCGGTAATCCTGAACCGCCTCTTTCTTTTAAATCTTACAATATTCTGAGTTTTATTCCTGGTTTCTTGGCCTTCCAAACAAATTTCAAAATCAGGCTGTCCAGGTTCTTGAAGTATTTATAATTTAATAAGATTGGTAAATTTTGAAATAAAAATAACAGTTTTGGTAATATCATCATCTTTATTATCGAGATTCTTCCCATCATTGAGGTTTGTAGCTTATTCCGTTCTTCCAAGTCTCTCTGAATTTCCTTCTGTGTTGTAAGATAATTTTCTTTCATCAAATTACTTGTTTTTTAATAATAACTCCTAGATATTTCACTTTTTGTACCTCCTCAAAGTTAGTTATCATTACCAATCTTTCCACGTCTTCTTTCTTTATATTTTTAGTCATGAATTTTGTTTTTTGATAGTTTATTTTGAGGCCTACTACAGCTCCGAATTCTTCTATAGTTCTCACTAATTCTTCCAGACTGTCCAGGGGTTTTTCTAATATTATAGCTAAATCATCGGCATATGTTTGCAGCTTAAATTCTTCTCCCCTGATTCTAAGACCCTTAATTCCAGCTTTCCCTCTTATTTGTCTGTTTAGCATCTCTAATGTTAGAATAAATAATAACGGAGAGAGTGGACAACCCTGCCTTGTGACTTGTTCAATTTGAATGTTTTCGGTTAGATGACCATTGATTTTAATCTTGGCCTTCTGTTTAGTATATATTGCTTTAATTGTTTGTAGAAAAATTCCTTCTGCTCCCATCTTCTTTAATTGCAGCAACATAAACTCCCAGTCAACATTATCAAAGGCCTTTTCTGCATCTAAAAAGATTAACATCATTTGCTTTTCTGGATGTGTTTCATAACATTCCAAAATGTTTATTATTGATCTTATATTTGATGACAGTTTCCTTTTAGGGATGAAACCTGTTTGGTCTTTGTGTATCATTTCCGTAAGTACCTCCTTTAGCCTTGTTGCCCAAATGGTCATATATATCTTATAATCAACATTCAGGAGAGAGATTGGTCTATAATTCTTGATTTGTTTTTCCCCCATCCCAGCTTTATGTATTAAGGAGATATGTGCCTCTTTCCATGAATTCGGGATTACCCCTCTAGTTTCAATATCTTCTATTAATTTCTTGAAATATGGACTTAAAGTTTCTTCGAATGCTTTGTAGTATTCAGATGGAAGTCCATCTGGTCCAGGAGCTTTCCCATTTTTCTGTTTTTTCCATGCTTCTCCAATTTCATTTGCCGTGATCAGTTTATTTAAATTTTCCAATTGTTGAGGACTAAATCTCCAATCCGAAAGTTTGTCCAAATAATTCCATTGTTGCTCCTGTTCAATCTCTTTCTTTTTGTAAAGATTGGTATAGAAGTTTTTAATTTCTTTTTCGATTTCCTTTTGTTTATATATTTCCTTTCCTTCTTTATCCAGTGTTCCATTGATCATCGTTTTTTCTCTCTCTTTTTTTATTCTATATGCTAACCATCTTCCTGGTTTGTTGGCATTCTCAAAAAAATTTGCCTTGCAAATTTAACCCCCCCCCCATTTCTTCTTGTTCTAGTAAATTACTTTTATGTTGTAGTATATTTATCCTTTTAGGTACTTAGCTGTAGGTGTTTTCTTTAATTCCATTTCTTCTTTCTTTAGAGATGTTATTAGAATTTGATATTGTTTGTTTCTCTCCTTTTTCCTTTCTGCATTCAATTCTATTGCAAAGCCACGAAAATAGGCTTTGGCTGCATCCCATATCATTGTCATTTCTGTATCCTGGGGTTTATTAATTTGAAAGAAAAATTCTAATTCTTTTTTGATTTTAGCAGAAAGGCCTCATCTCTCAATAGATGGCTGTTTAGTCTCCAACCTCCTCTTCTTACTGCTTGTCCTGAAGTCATCGTTATTGGGTTGTGATCTGCATATGTATTCGGTAATATTTCAATTTCTTCCACTTGATGTGTCATTTCTGCTGAGATCCAGCAGTTATCTATTCTCGACCATGAATTGTGTCTATTTGAGTAGAATGTATAATCTCTTATCTGAGGGTACCTGGTTCTCCATATATCAATTAAGTTTAGTTCTTCTGCCATTTCCAAAAACACCATGGGGATGAAATTTCTTGTTCTTTTCCTTCCATTTCGATTCGTCGTCGAAGTGTCTTTTTGTTTGTCAATTATTGCATTGAAATCCCCCATAATACACATTTTCTTTTTTGGGCTTTGTATCAGCTGGTTCTTTAGTTGCTGATAAAAATTTTGTTGCGTTTCATTTGGTGCATAAATGTTCACCAGCAATATTTCTTCTCCCTCCTTAGAGATTTCCACCATTAATGTTCTTCCATCTGTTGATGCATATACTAATTTCGGTTCTTTCTTTTTTACATACATTGCTACTCCTTTCTTCTTTTGTTGATTTGAGGCTATAAAGATTTTACCCAATTTTGGATTTTCTAACAGCTTTTTGTCCGTTTCCTTAATATGGGTCTCTTGAATGAATATGATTTCTACTCTGGCTTTAAGAAGTTTATTTTAAAAAATTCTTCTTTTCTGGGGTTAATTCATCACTTTGACATTCACTGACAGTAATTTAATTTGTTTAGACATCTTCACGGCTTTTACTACCAGTTTCATCCTTAGCTTCCTTGCCTCTGGTTCTTCTCGGTGGAGGTGGAGTTCTTTGTCTTTTATGTTCTACTTCTTCTTGTTCCTCTTCAGATTCCTCACTGGAAAACTGTAATTCTTCTTTTGTCAGCTTCAGTTTATGTTTCATTTCTTTCATGAAGTTCCTGGCCTTCATTATGCTGTTCAAATTATATCTTTTTGTCTCCCAGTTCAGGAATACTCCTTCAGGTGTTTGCCATGTGGAATTTTCCTGTCTATTAATATTTTAGTAAGAAAAGAGTATTCTTGTCTTTTTCCCCGCACACTCCAAGGCACCTGTTTCAAAACATTAATCTTAGTCCCTCTGATTGTCAGATCCTTTTCTCTGTTGACTTTCAGTATTTTCTCTTTCACTGATCTTAAAAATTTTATTTGAATCTCCTTCGGTAGCTTATTCTTTCTTGTAAAAGCATTCCCCACTCTATAAATTATCTCTAAAGATTGTTCCAGCTCTTCTTGGGTTATCCCTGTTTGCGTGGCCAATTCTTCTGAGATCAGTTTCAATAAATCTTCAGAATCCTCCTGTTTCACATTCTGAATTCTAATATGAGGCTTTGTCCATTTCCAAAATTAGGAGACGTTGTTGATCCTTATCTTTTTCTTCTTTGATATTTTGTATTTCTTGTTCCACTTTTATTAATCTTTGTTCCACTTTCTCGACTACCTGTGTGAAGGTGTCTATCTTCTGGTTATTGCTTTCAATTCCGGCTCTGAGATCTGTTCTTAGTTCTTGCATCTGCTCCGAAATTTGTCTGATAATGTTAGTTTGCATATCCTGCATTGCATTTTTAAAGGGATCTTGATTTATGAGTTTAGCCACTCCTGAGGTCTGCCCAGGAGATTCGTCCTTTTTTGCTCTCGTAGCCATAATTCTGTTTTATCAGTTTATAGAAAGAGGAAGAAACAAATATATTATCTCACTTTAACACTAAATCCCCAATCTACCAGACGTTTTGCCTTAAAGAATGATTACCACACCTCATATAAAACAGCTTAATAAAACTCCCTAATTTGCTTATATATATCTAAAATAACCAACTCAGTTACTGTCTTATCTTAAATTGGCCACCAGAGAGCAGTAAGATATTCAGAATTAAAAGCTGAGTCTTTGTTTGTCCCCAATTACACTAGATGTCCTCAGAGCACCCAAATACCAAACTAAACACTGCTTTGTCCCATCTTGACCACCAGAGGGCAGCAAAGCATCCGCGATTGAAAACTGTTAGGGAAAAAGAAACCAATTTCTTCATGACTGGGAGAGCTGGCATAAGCCCAAGGCTCTCTCCAGCACCTTTAAAGATATTCCAGATGGGGTGTAAAGGTATAATGTCTTGTGAGGAGGGTCTGAGAGATGAGCTACATCCAGTTCTTTACACCAATAAAGTCAGTCAAAGACTTCCGTGTGCTCCCTTCCTCCTGGCAGATGTAGGAATGAGAGGGTTGGAAGCAAAAGTTCCATTTACATCTGAGTCTATTGTTGTTATTGCTATTGTTTTAGCTGTTTTTAATAGTTCAGGTTTTCCTTCTTTCTAGCTGCAAGTTATCAGGTGGCCATAGAGTTTAAACGTTGTATTTGAAATGTTCTTTCCTTCTCTCAGGCTGAGTGGCGGGGGTTGGGGGGAGTTGAGATGAAAAGCTTTGAAGGTTTAGCAAAACAATTCACCCCTCCTTTCCCCTTCTCTGTTGATGTTACAACTGAGATTGTTGGAAGGCAGTTCTTTCCTTCTCTCAGGTTAGATGCAGGGTTTTTTTGGGGGGGGGATTAGAACAAAGGGCTTTGAAAGTTTTAATTGATGATCTACCCCTCCCTTTTCCCCCTTTGTTGAGACTACAGCAGTCGCTGTTAGAAGTCAGCTCTCTAATTATCAAAATCCATTTGCAGTCTCCTCTCAGGGCTTTCCTCACCACCTGAACAGCTTTTCCCTAGACAGAGGCTTCCATGCCACTTCGTCTCCCTGCTTTTACTCCTCTTTAGAAAGGGACTTTGTTTGTGTGAAAGTATAGCAAAGATATGGTTCTTGTTTATTTAGTTATTAAGTTATTGAGTTCTCTCCCTGTATATAGTCCTCCGGGGCTAAGGTTCAGTTCAGTTACTCACTTTCCTCCCTTGAGATATCGATGTTACCTCCAAGAGTGTAATCTCCTGTCCCGGGCATGCTATGCAGCTAATTCACCAAAACATGGCGCCGAGCTGGATCTTCTGTCTGGGGAGAGAGATCATTGAGAGAGCGGGTTGCAGCCCATCCCCATTGAGATCTCTTGATCCCCTGCGACCCAGGGAGATGTTCTCCTACACCTCCCTGCCCCTGATTCCTTCGGGGGAGTCTTGATCCGCTGTATACAGCCAGTCTTCCATGGAGCCCCGAGGAGACCTGCCGCTTCGCCACTCGCCTCGCCCCCTCATAAAAAGCCCAAATGCCTCCTTTCTGTCTAATATATTTTGTCATGCGTAATGTGCTCAATATAAATGCATGTATTTACATAAAGTTGAGAGTCCCAAGCCAGGCATATATATTTTTTTTCAAAAGAAAATGTGAATTATTCAATATCTAATGTGTGGTTTTGTGTTATGCTTAGCTCCTGAAGAAGGCTTCACCGAAACGCGTTGAGCCAGAGCTTTTTAATGACTCATTTAAAGAAATACAGAATAAAGAGCTTGATTCTATTTTCTACATCCTGAGACTTCGTCTCTCATTTATAATCTGGACTTCCGTGGATGTACCAGTTCCTTTTGGTTTGGCTTCAAGTACTACCCACAACGGCTTGAGGGGTGGGTTGTTGGGGCCTGGCTGAACCCAGGCCTGTTACCTTTTAAAACATCTTTCCAGCAGCATGTCTGACACCAGCCATTAACCGTACCAGACCTGGTGGCTAAAGAGTGAAAGTGATAACTTTCAATGACATAGGAACATTAGACTGGGAACACATTTGAGCTCAAGTTTTTCTTCAGCTATAACAACCAATTACAATAATTCATACCCACAAAGTCCTTATTTTTCTCCCTAGCTTTAACATTTGCTCAATTCTATATTGTCCCTTTTCATCAACCCTTATATATATATGTTTCTTTTCTTTCACTCAACACCTCCAGGCTTCTCTCTCTTTTCACTACTGCAGCCCTCTAGTCCCCTCTTTCTTCAGGCTCCAGGATAGGCTGACTACAGACACCATCCAGCCAATCAAATTGCAGCGCTGTTAACAAGCAGATTGGCCAGGGTTGCCTTCACAGTTGTGCATGGTGTTCTGCCTCAGACAGCAAAATGTCTGTGGCAAGTTCTTTGCCTGACACCTGAGCAGACCTTGGAAAGTTACTATTAAGAAGAATAAAAATGATGATATACTGAAATCATCAACTGAGCTATGGTAGGATATTGTTTTGCATCCCATTTTATTGACAAAACACTTTCAAATGAACTTGAATTTCAGTTCTGCATGGCGCCAATTTGCCTAAGTTCCCAAGCAATATACCTCAGAGATACCCTGTAATATTTCTAATGATCCTTAATGACAGTATAATCAAGCTATTATCACATGTGATAGCTTGTGGATGCATCAATGTGGCCATTTTGTATATGACAAATTTCCATCATTGTCCAGTAAAGCAAAATCCATTGCACAGCCAGTAAACTCAGATGCTCTATTTACTCCATGGATTGTTAGCAAGAGCCCGTTTCAACCATGCATATCGGCTCATTAGCATTCCGTTCGTGCAAGGAAGTGTGCGTACAATTTTCAATGGCCTAATGTGACAGGTAATCATAAATTAGTATTTGCTTTAAAGCTACACCAGATTACACAGCCTGAATACTTAAGGAGAATGACTCAGTACGGAGAGCGGCATGCACAGTAATGAAGTGGGAGCTCATTAAACAGATGCTGTCTCCTTCAGCTAGTGACACAAGCAGCAGACAAAAACCAAATGGAAATGTTTCAACAAAACATTGCAGTCAACCAGAACAAGTTCAAGTTCATTTGTTGTGTCACCATCTACAGGAATTAGTCACAGTAATAATTAAGTAGTCACTTGCTAATTTATCATTTTACATTTGCTAACACATTTGCATAATATGTGTGGTGTGTTTTTTTCCACCCATTTCTTTGATCACATTAAAATGATCGGGGGAACATCTTGGTGATTTTCTTGAAAGAGTGGGTGATTTCAGGACCTCCCTTGCTGCTGACGTCCAGTATTTGACTTGCAGCTACCCTAGTTCTGTTCCTTGCTGTTGCTGCTGCTTTCTCTCTCTTTTTATATGTTTTTCTCCCCAATGTTAGATTTTTTTTTTGCCACTGCCAGCTTCGAAAGCAAAGATAAAAGCCTTTAGAGTGGAAGCATTTCTCCAAATGCAATGAATGTTATAAGGAAACAAACTATCATCTTAAGATGTCTTCTCAGTAAATCCAATGAGAATACTGAGCCCCCCCCACCTTTTTTGGTGTATAAGATACATTTAAATTTTTACAGATCAAAAAGGCTGATGAGAAAAACAATGGAGGGATACAAAACAACCAGAGAACAAACCTATTTAGTAACATCGGAAAAGGTGGTTTGTTTGGCCCATAATTCTAGATAGTCCAAATACCCATGACTACTGCTATGAAAACCATCTCTAGGCTGCAGTTCTCATGAACACAGGATCACTCCCTAATGGACATAGCAGGACTTAATATCTGCATAAGCATTTCTAGCATTATCTACCTAGGGAGCTTGGGGGAATTCTGGAGTTGGAGTCAGAAAAATAATAATTTTTATGGGCTTGAGGTAAGGGGGAATATTCATGAAAAGTATCTCCAGAAGATCTGCAAAGAGTCAGCTAACCTAACATAATGAATATGGAATAGTAGGGTGGCGATTTACACATTGCCAAAAAGGAGAATAAAAGGTGACGCAGATCTACATAAAACTGCATATGCTACATAAAATTGGCATATTATCTGTGTAGGAGCTAAATGATTGTTTCAAGAGAATTACCATGAATCTCACTTGCAGTGGGGAAGATTATGACCAGGGGATCTGTGTGGCTGTTGAGGCTACTGCCTGTGTATTGCTAAGGAACGGACGTGTTAGGAGTCCCTGGTTTCTTCCCTTGTGGTTCTTCAAGATAGGGCTAAATCAGATTTGTGCTGGGTGGCCCTTTAAAAGGAGGACACCTTCAAAAGGAGGACTGTCCAATGGCAATCCTTCAAATGGAGGATTACTTTCCCTAAAGTAAACATGGCTACCCTACATTACCATGGGAAGCAATGGCTTGTGTTCACAAACCCTCTTCATTTTAATGTGGGTAAAGGGGGGAAAAAACTCAGATGGAGTCAATGAAGCACTAAAAGTTAAGTGAACTGGTGAACTGTTTTTTAAATAACTACTTGCACAGTCCTTTTTTCTTACAGTGCTGAATGTGGGAGATAAAAGAAAATGGGACGGTAAGGTCAGAGCCAAGGATGTGTCAGAAAATAAATAGAGTGGCATTCAACTGCATCCCACCCCACTCTGGGTCCCAGGTATACAACCTTTAAATTATTTGTGAAAGGTATTGTTCTTCTCTCTTTCCTCACTTGCTCTTAGCTGAGAAACTGCCCTAAACAGAAAATCTTCTGGTTAAAATCCATGCATGCCGCTGAATATAATTTAATTCTTGGCTACCTGTGTTGATTTAAAACATAATGGTTGTTGTAGGTTTGTTCTTCCATGGCAATTAGTCATACTTGGGTTCATAAATCATTGCAGAGAAGGGTATAATCTGCCTTGACTCTGCTATTTTGCCCTTTAGAGAAAAGGGCAAGGACTAAGAGAACAGAAGTGGCCAAGTATGGGGGGGAAAATCAGTATGTTGGGAAAGGATGAGATTGTCTTTGATAATGACAAACTACATAGTGTAAAAGCCTTTAAGCCTGCTGTCAAAGATCATGCTGCAGCTTTTCTGGGATATAAAAAAGAAAAGAAAAGAAAGTGGTATTCTGTGCCATCAGAAGCAACTGACTTTTCTCAAATTACAATAGATTTATTTCAAATTCCTCTGTGTAATAAATCAATAATCCAAAATGTCATTGAATGCCCGTTGGAAATTTCATGAAGAACTAGACATTTGCCTCTTCATTTTAAGCTCCCTCTCTCCTTAGTGTACTTCCTATATAATGCTAAGAAAGAAATGATTCTACATCTGGCATCTGTGGCTCTACAGCTAGAGTTTGTGGTTCACTTCCCTATGCCCAGACTTTAGTTGGCATGTTAGAATGGAAGCACTGTAAGATTAAATGTAAACTTCTTCAGGATTTTCCCCTGCTACTTCTTCAGAATACTGATATTATGCAGGTGCATTTGAAATGGTCCTATTGTTAAGAGTGAGGAACAGGGAAACTACCACGGTTCAGAGCTTCAAAAAGCTACTTTTTGGGACAATAACTCAGTTGGCATGGCTGGTGGCTATGCTTAGGGAGGGGATCTAGGGTTTGCAGGCTTTAAAAAAAATCACATTTCAAACTTTGCAAAAGGTGTGGAATTCAAAGCCCAGTTTCTAAGAGGTAAAATGAGGCCATGGAGATGCCAAAATGAAGACCCAGTCCCTCATGATAGCAGAGCTTGCTTCTAGTTTATTGGAAGATCAAGTTACTCTGCTGTCCAGAGTAAAAATTGACTGAAACGTTGTCATTTAAAGTTTAAATAAACACTGCCAGTTATTTTGAACTCCAATACATTTGACTAGATAAGTGATCAGTCAATCATTCAATCAATATCTGTTCAAGTTATTATCCAAACATTTATCTAAGAGTTTGGGAGAGTGTTCAATACATAATTACTACTAATTCTCCATTTCTGATACAGGAATTGCTGATAACCATTCCCTTGCTATTCAAAACATTATACACCATAAAGTGCTTTAGATGTACTTAATAGGGCAATACTATGAGATCAGGGATTCTCATATTCATTATGAACATATGATGAGGAGAAATGTGCTAGCCTCTCTCTTGCATCATCATTTCATGCACCAAAAGTGTCAGTGAGAAAGGAGAGGTGTGGATTTTCCAGTTGAGGCTCCATATGGAAGAATGAGAATGGGAGTGGGGGGTGGGTAGGGCTAGCACAGACTCACTTCTCACATATTCAATATGAATATCTGTTAGAAAAAAGGTATAGTGTGAAGCATCTGATGCGTCTTCCCATTAGAGTGCCATGTGGCACTCACGTGGTGCTATGAATGTTTATGTTAAGTTCATCAGGGATGGGGCTGAGGAGAAGGTTGTTTGGTCATCAGGAGATGACAGCCTGGCTTTCTTTTTCTCTGTGATTATCTGTCAAAACTCTGTCATTAAATAAGAGAGTCTCTGGTTCTACTAAGCAGAGTGGCCATATGAATTGATAGCAAGAACGAAAAGGAAAACACCCATCCAATAACAGACTGAATCAAGACACTGCCTATTGAGGTAAATGCAGCATGGATGGAGGGGAGAGCTATATCCCTACCTCAGTCCCCTGTACTTTGGAGATCCTTTTGCACAGAGAAAGTAATGGATTGGAAGAAGAATTATGCTATCCAAGTTGTCTCTCCATTTGAATGAGGACCCTGGAAAATCAGGAGTCTAACCCCAATGGAAAGCCCCTATGGATAATAGAGGTTGTCCCTCTTCAGACTGATTGCCCTCACATAGAGGATGGTGGTGGAAATGATGATTGGTGCATGAGGCTAAAATGCTATTCACCCTAACAGATAACAACCAATTAGGACTACTACCTAGGCCTTACAGCATATGCTTCAATGAAAGTATAACTGAGGATGGTTGTAAGGAGACAGTGAAGAGAAGGGGGGCCATGTATGCAGCTTTAAGCCCACTGAAGGAAAGGAGATGTACAAATAATGAATAAATAAGAGTGCAATATTTAGAACTTTAGAATTTAGTCTTATTTTTTCACAATTTCATTAATTAATTAATTAATAAATTATCAATAGGGTTTTAACTAAAATGTTTTATAGTGTTTTCACTATATTTTAATATTCTAATGGTTTTTAATTTTAATTTTTGTAACATATTGGCCAAAATCCACAAGTAAGTTGCAGCTAGAGTAGGCCCATTACATAATATACATAGGTGTTGGCTCACCAAATCCCCACTGATACAATGGGCCTAACTCTAGCTGTGACTTACTACTAGATTGCAGTCGCTGTGTTTAAATTGTAGTTTTTCAACTGCATTGTAAGTCCTGTTGGGTCCCAGTCCTGAGAGAAAGGTGACATAGAAATAAAATCAATTAAAAACAATTATAGATCATGCTAAATTGTTCTGATTTGCTTTTAGACTGTTTTATATTGCATTATGTTACTTATTTTAATGCAAAGCCATCACATTAGTATTTTATTGTTATATGCCATTCCTGATTTACGGTGACCTATAAATTAATGATCTCCTAAAGTCCTATTGTTAACAGGTCTGCTCAGATTTTTCAAGATTTTTCAAGTCCATTTCCTTTAGTGAGTCAGTCTATGTCACATGTAGTTTTCCACTTTTCCTACTGCCTTCAAATTTTCCTGGCGTTATATTACTTTCCAATGAGTTGGAAATGGTGTGTCCAAGTTAACAACGGTCCCAGTTTAGTCTTCTTCCAGAGAAAGTTCAGGTTTGATTTGATTTAGAGCGTATGTATTTGTCTTTCTAGCAGCCCCTTCTGCAGTTACGAGTTTTTGTCTAATTAAAGTTTAACTCTAATCCTACTTTTGTCCTGGTTTCTTTATATTGATATTTAGACATTTCAAACTGTTGCTGTTTTCTGCCAGTAATATGGCGTCATCTGCATATCTTAAACTATAGAATCCCCCCCCCCGCTCCAATTTTCACTCCTGCTGCATCTGAATCTAACACAGCTTTTGGTATTATACGTTCTCCATATAAATTGAACATATAGGGAGCAAAAATGCACCCTTGTCTGACAAAGTTGCCTACTGGAAGGAAACCATTCTGTTCTTCCATATTCTGTCCTAATAGTAGCTTCTTTTCCAGAGTTCAGATTATACATCAAATATTGTGGCAGACAGCTATTACTTTAAGAACTATTAATCACTTTTTATGATCTATGCATTAAAAGGCTTTGCTGTCATCTACAAAGCACAAACTAATTTTCTTTTTAAATGGTCTACTTAATTGCTCTAGTGAACTGAATTGAATTAGTGGCCACTGAATATTTCTGCTAGGGTCTCTTTGTTTTCTGAATCCAGCTTGAATATCTGGCATTTCTCTTATCAAATATAATCAAAAACCTTTATTGTAAAATAAAGGCATCTTGCTTCCATGGGGAATAAAAGCAATCTTTGGCACCTCCTTTCTTGGGGATTGGAATGTATGTTTCCAGTGTGTAGGCCATTGCCTTGTTTTCCACATTTCTTGGCACAGATTTGTATAGATTTTGTCTCTGTAGCTTGAAATAGCTCTAATAGCTTGAAATTACTTGTAGTGTTAGTGATTTATTTCTTCCAAAAGCTTTGACAGCAGCCTACTCTTCACTTTCTAAAACTGCAGGCTCTTCATCGGACAATTCTTTTTTGAAGGAATCTGTCACTCTTGTGTTTTTTCTATCTAGTTCTTCAGTACATTCTTTCCATCTTTTATTTTATTTTATTCTAGATCAGATAGTATGCTGTCATTTTACTTCTTTCAGCATTCCTATTGTGTTGGTCTTAGAAGGTTCTTGAAGGCCTTCTCCTCTTACTGTAACCAGGAACAATTGGTTATAAATTATACGAAGACCAAAATACTTGTAACCAGTAGAAGGAGAATCAAATATAAATGGGCAATAAATAATCGCCCTATAGAACAGGTCTCATGCTATAAATATCTGGGCATAGTATTTAGCTCCACAGGCTCCTGGGCTTCCCAACTAAAACATTCGTTACTGAATGCTCAGAAAAGTACAGCAGCTCTAATTAGATTCTTCTTCTCTAAAGGTGGATGACACGTCCCCTCAGCAGTTCAAGTTTTTAAGGGCAAGGTTATTTCTCAATTGCTATACAGTTCCCAAATATTTGCATACTCTACACTCTTTTGAAATCGTGCAGACCAAACTTTTGAGATCAATTTTGGCCGTGCCTCCCTGTACTCCCAATGTAGCCCTTCGCTTGGAGGCCGGTCTAGTTTCCATAAGAGCACGGGTCAAAGTTCTTATGATTAACTATTGGTTAAAACTTATATTTTTCTTAGAAAGTCTGGCACCATTGACCCTCTTGGATGCTTTCCAGTCAGACTGGACATCCTTTGTAGTCAAAGAAATACAACAAATGGGCTTCTCTCCCAATACCCTTATAGCGATGGGCTACACCAATGCCAAAGCGGCAGTCAAATGTAGGATTTGGGATATAGAACTTCAGGATCATGTGAGCCAGATGGGCACTAACAGTGTAGTTACATACAGTGCTTTCACAATGTCTTCATATTTTTCTAGCCTAATGTCCACAAAGATAATATGAGCTTTTACCTTAGCTAGACTGAATATGCTCCCTTCCAAACATCTGGATGGGAGATTCCAAAATATTCCCTTTTCAGAGTGCTTATGTCCCTGCGAAAGCAACCAAGTAGAAACCGTGACCCACGTCCTTCTATGCTGCCCAACTACGTAAGGAATTTATTCATCCTGTTATTCATAAATTTCCAGGGAGGCCCATTGAATTCTATGTGAAGCTACTTCTCTCGGACAGGTCTTTACAGACCACAAATTGTGTTGCCAGATTCTGTAATGCTGCTATGCTCACCCGCATATGTATGATTGCCAGAGGTTTTAGTTCTGCAAGCCATACATATGCTCTATTTATAAGTGGTTTTATTATGTTAACCGTGTATCTTTTTATTAATATATCTCTGTAATGCTTTATTGCATTATATTTTTAGCATTATGTAAGATTGGGTTAACAACCGCAAATAAACTATTCATTCATTCCTAAAATTGGTTTAAACTTCCCTTGGATTTCTTGGATTTCATGGACGAGGTTTCCTCTTTTTCCTTTTGATTCTTTTCTATTTCTTTGCAATTATTATTATAATCGTTATTTTTATCCCTATGTGCAAGTTGCTGAATTAGATGGACCATTGGGTCCAGGGAGTCCTGCTCTAACCACTCAGCCACACTCTTCTGCTGATCCTGGAGTGTGTGAGCCAAAGAGAGGTAAATGTGGTGATGGTTAGGGAACCTGCCTGGTCCCTGTATCTCCCAACTCTCTAGTCCAGGGGTCTCAAACTCAATTTACCTGGGGGCCGCTGGAGGCAGAGTCTGGGTGAGGCTGGGCCGCATCAGATTTTCCGCCAAGCGGAGCAAGAGCCCAAGGAAGCCGCCCAGGAGTTTCCTTAGCCCGGGTGGGGCTCCGAGGAGGAGGAGGAGGAGGAGGAGGAGGAGGGGCGCACGAGCCCTCGTCGCCGGCCACGACCCCCTCCGGCTCCTTCTTCACTTCCACCACCACCACCACCAGCAGGACGAAGAAGTGGAGAAGGGAGGGAGCGCCTGCCACCGCCTAGCGGGGGGGGGGAGGGCACGACATAAAATTAAAAAAAAAACCCTCACAGAATCGCCTTGCCAAAGGAGAAAAGCCCCCATTGGTACCCGCGAAATTAAACAGAACGGGGTGGGCCCCCACAGGTACGTGAACGCACGGACGCGCACGCACACACACACACGGAGGTCCAGCAACCTTCCTCTGAGGGCCCCCCTCAAAAAAAGGTGCACTCAGCAGCAGCAGCTACCCCCACCACGACAGAGGAGCAAACTTTGCGAGGCGAGTCCAGGCAGCCTCCAGAGCCGAGGCGGCTGAAGCAGGACGAGGAGGAGGAGGAGGAAGCACCGCCGGGCGCTGAGGCAGCCGCTGGCTGGGCTGGTGCTGGGGGTGCCAAGAGAGAAAGAGAGCCAGAGAGCCGCTTCCCTGGAAGAGGCGGCGGCGGCAGCTGCTGTTGGCGGCTTGGAGGCGCTCTTCGAGGACGGGCCGGGAGCAAGCTCCGCTCTCAGGCATCGCTCGGCGGCGGCTCGGGCGCTCGAGGAAAAGGGCCAGCAGCGCGCCTCGCTCGCCGGCTCTCCCCCAAGACAGCGCCTCTTGCACCCTCCATCCGGAACTGCAGCCTGCCAGCCGGCAGACAGGTGGGCTAGCTGGCAGGCTGCAGTTCCGGATGGAGGGTGCAAGAGGCGCTGTCTTGGGAGAGAGCCAGTGAGTGACACGAGGCGCTTTTTTTTACTCTTGACAGCAGAGGACGCGTGGGTGCTTCAGGGGGGGCAGGCAAGGCGGGGGGCCACAAACTATCATCCGGCGGGCCGCAAATGGCCCCCGGGCCGCATGTTTGAGACCCCTGCTCTAGTCTGACATGACTAAGCAGTGTTTTTAGAAAGTTCTAAAAATTCCACAAGGTAGAGCACTTTTGACTCCCACACCAACCCTACAAGGTATAACTGCCACTACACTTACAAAAATACAGACTCCTGGTATCTGGTCAAAGCAAAACCTGGATTTAAGAACCACAAACCCTCTTAGCCAAAAATGCAGACAATTAAATGGAGAATTTTAAAAATGTATTTTATTATAGATAATGAAAAAAGTCAAAAGGCAAAAGTCAAGATGGAAATGGCAAAAACTGATTTGTAGATATGGAACAACAGAGCTTTGCCGTCTTCTTGCAAAGTGGCAGTGGAAATTGTCATGATGAGCATCTGCTGATCAAAAGTTATCACTTCATCACTGATAACAGTGTCCTTCTTTTTCACTGTTTTCCTTGTTATTTTCCATCCTCTTCAAGGATTTACCTTTTAAAGTTCCACACCCTTCTGCTCCTGTGTCTGCCTTTGTTTTACTCAGTAGTCTGCCACCCTCCATTCAGCAGAAGCCCATCCATCATCAGTTCCATTTAATTTTTCCATTCCCATTTTTTCTGGCTTATAGCTGCTTACTTCTGGACAAGCATCATTTTTGTATTTGTCAAGCAGCTTTTTTGGCCAAATAGAGGTTATAGGAAGGCTGCCCAAAGCTATGTACATTCTCTAGCCCCACAATTTTTAAAAATAAAAACGATAACCTACTTTACACATGTTTTCTTGTTAGATGTATTTTTATTTCCTGAAGAAGGCACATAAACTGATGTCATTTAAAAGTCTGGGCACTGGACAATACATTGAGTCATTCCAACCACGAATCAGGATTTCTTGCCTCCTGTATTATACAGCCTATTATATTGTGCTAGCTTCTCCCTTCCATGCTCACATACTGTTCATGTACTGTTCCTGTTCATGCAATACCTGTTTGGGCCAATCACACAGAGGCCTAGTGTCCAGTAAAGAACTTGTGTGCATATAATTCATTGTGTGCAAGCTCAAAGTATGTGGTCAATTTCATTTCCCAGTGTGAGCCCACAGGCGTTGCACTGGATAGGCACAGTTAGCTGTGTTCTAGCTCTGCTCCCTCTGTTACTTCTTCTGTCGCTCTCCTACTCATGGGAAGTAATGAGGTTGAAGAACCATGTCTGCTGGGACCCTGGAACATTATCGTGTAATGGACATGTCCCACTGTCAAGTCTGGTGCTTGAAGAGCTCCTTAAGAAGCCTATAGAACTTTATTGCTCTCTAGGAATAAATCAGAAGCCTATGTTCATCACAGCTGGCATCTATCTCTGAAAAAAGGTTAATTCCAGAATGAAACCAGATAATCATTTCCAATCATATCAAAATTCATCTGGGTATCAAGATATACGTTTTTTAATTGTTGCAATGAATCCAGACAACATCAACTTGCCTATTTCTACAATCTTTATTAATCTACATTGAACAAGGAGGGTTGATATGCCTGCAGCGAGAACAAACATGTGGTACACTCCCTGGTGCAGGATCTGCCTGATGTTGTTCCTCAGATTTCTTCCCTTCTTCCTCCCTCGGTGGGTCCTTTTTTGTCCTTCACTCCCTCCTGGGCTGTTTTGAGTGTCAAGGATCTTGGCAGATTTTCTTTGCTTCTCTCCTTTTCTGCCCACCCCCCAATATGAGGGCATTAGGGAAACTTCAGGCTCTTGTGTTTAGCCCCCTCTCCCTTGGGGATTCTCAATTGCACCAGGACCCCCCTTCAAGGACCCTCTTTGTAGATATAGTTCCGCTCCCCTGTGGGCTCAGGATCTTCTTTTGGGGAATCTTCCACCCAATAAGTTCCTGACTGCTACTTCATTGTGTCTCCCCACTCCCCTGTATCAGGATCATCTCCCTCCTTTCCCTCACTGGTTCTCTTTCCCTCTTCTGCCTCTGGGAGTTGGATAGTCTCTTCCTCCTTTCTATCGCTGCTTCCATGTGTTCTTCTATCTATAGTCTTCTCTTTCTCTCTTTCTCCCTGTATTTCTTTCTGAGTTTCAAGCCCCTGGGCTACTTCAATCCCCCTTTTTATGACCCCATCTCACTCCCTTGCTTTTCTGTCTCTGTCTCCTTCCATTTTGGCCATAAAGCTTCCTTTATACTAGTTAGCCACCATGGGTAGACTAACTCCACCTTTTCTTTCTTTGGCTGCTTTCCAATCCCCATGATTGCCATTATGACATATGCGTCAATTTGACTTCCTCTTTCCCTAGACTTCTGGTTAATGACAGCTTCTTCCTCCATGGGTAGCTCCTGCAATCTGGGACTGGGCTGCACAGGTCCTGGGTTGGAAGTCGACAGGCTGCTGACAGAGATAGCTGTGGCTTGATCCTCCTCACACATATGTACAAAAATATTTCAGAGTTGTTGAAAACATCCAGAAGTCTTGCAACTATGGAAAAACCGTATGCACAAATGCTTAAACAGAAATCTATCTTTGCAACTTGTGAAAAGCGGCAAATGTGATTGCCATCCAAAATTCTTACAACTGTGAGTGGTTACAAACAAAAGTATATTCAAAACCAAAACTTAAGTTGTAGGCAAATCATGTTATAATCATGTTTAAAAGTTGCATACATTTAAAAAATGAAGAAACTTATAGCCTAAAAAGGCAAATTGAAAGTAGAGACTACAACTCTAAAGTACATCATTAAAAAATAAAAAGCACTATCGCTTTGAGCAATCTTTAGCCTTTAAGCATATAACTGGGCACACATGAAAAATATTGTAAGCGCTCACTCAGCCAAGCCAGTTTGAATCTATAGTGGAAAATCCATGCTGCCTTCATCTGTTCCAAGGTGTTGCTGCATGCTCTGCTGCTCTGTGTTGTTGCTCTTTGATGTCTGGTCTTCAGTGTCTGTGTTGTTGGTATCCAGTGTGTGTGGCGTGTTGCATATACATGTCTTTTTGCCTCCTGGTATTTATATTTCTCTCAGTTGTTTTCATTTCCCTTCAACTGTAAACAACTGATTTTGCTGGTGCAGTAAGTTCCTGATCCCTATAAACAGTCAGAATTTTTTTCAACAGTAATCTCTGTTGCTTTTACTGGGGCAGCAAAATATGCCAGTCGTAACTTATGAGGCTGGCAAGTTGCCCCTACAGCAGATAACAGCTATTATTTTTAACTAAATGAATCCCTACACTGGCCGGAATAGTAAGTTGATTGGGTAGCATTTGATGCTATGGGTGTAAAGTGCTGGTGGACTCAGTTGGTCAGTTACCAATTTGCTCTATCCTGACTTTATGACTTTAAGAGGTTTTTTTCCCCCTCAATTGTTTTTCTGTTTCTTATCGTTTGTTTACACATTCAGCTTTGTAAAGACAATATTATTGTACATTGACCTTGGTTCCAGACTTGGCTGGAGAGCTGGTTGATTGTTTCACAGTGACTTCTAGTAAACTGCTATTCAGACCTTATTTTTAAAGCATAATGCACACTTTCAGGATTGCATTTTTTTCTACACTTCCCTTTAATTTTAAAATCACAAATAGACAAAGAGGGCCAACCCCCCCCCCCCAAGCATTCTATACACACAAAGGGTATTCCCAGTGTGGTGTAGTGAATAAAGTGATGAATTAGAACTTGGGAGAACATAGTTCAAATCCCCGCTTGTCCATGGAAACTCACTGGGAGAGTGGAACTGGTACAATCATTCCTTAAATATCTCATTTCCCTTGAAACCCCTATTAGGGTCACTGTAAGTTGGTTCTGACTTGATGGCACAGAACAATCACATACACACAAAATTTCACATCTTGACACCACAGGTAATGGAGATCTCACTTGTCTGACCCATCAGCCTCCACATATAGAAGGGCACCAAAAATGAGAATGGGACAACAGTGCTATGGCACTTCCCTTTACAGATGACCACTCAAAGTCAAGGTTAGTGAACAGTGGAAATGTTTGTAGCCACCAGTTAGATATCCTGTGAATGCCAAGCAGTGTTGGAGGTAGGACAGCTATGATAGATGTTCACCAAAGTCAGATGGAAATAGTCTCGCCACCCTTTTCACCATTTGTGGCAGGAGGGGGAATGGTTTATAAAACATGGACATTTGAATCGGCTCTATACTATGCCTTTGCAAAGTTTTCCACTTGCAGAGAATGGATGGAAGACTATTGAAAGATGTTCAAGAATTTTTTTCCTCTTTATCAAAACGTTTTAAGGTCTTTAAATAAATGCAGACTGGATTCTGCAGTATTTGACTACTATCAGGATTATCAGGAAATATGAGCTTTTATTCACTAAATCACCATTACAGCCCTCTCAAAGAATGCATTCTTCCACGGATTTCTGAAAGATGATGGGCATATGTATGGGCCCAGTTTTATGGAGGGCAGAGGACTGTGCATAATTTACTATTGATAGGCATTTTGGAACAGTTACTGTCTCTTTTGTAGTCCCCTAGCAAATGCAAAAACTGGCTATCCACTCAGCAAAGCTTAATGAGCTGAATGTCAGGAGGTGAATAAAGGAACTTATTGGAAAAGAAAGGGTTCATATTCCTCTGACTCTGAGCCAGCAGAAGCAAAAGTAAATTTATCACTGGGAAAGGGATTCAAGGCAGCAAAAAAATGCTATGGGATGGATTTGTTAGGCTGCTGAAAATCATGGACTAAGGAAATACATGAATGGCCACAGGACTTCACATGGCACCATTGTGGTAATTGCATCATTAGCATGAAAAAAAGAGAACAGTATCTCGAGCATCCTTTTCTGAAGGGAGACAAGAATGTAATAAAATATGTAATAGTACCATCCAGGGAGCCTTTCTCTCAGGAAAGCACTGGGTAGGAAGAGGAGCCAGCAGTGGCGTTCCACTAGTGGAACAGTGAGATACAGAGGGAGTAGGGAACCTCTCCTTCTCGCTATTAGCACCCCCCAGAACTAGTTCTAGAGGCCTGGGAAATTCTCCATTGCTAGTTTTTGGTTGGTCCAGAAGATTGCATTGAGGAGGAAGGTATGGAAGTCCTGCTGTGACTCCAAGCAGAACATTAGTTTTAGCCAGTGTTTGACCATGAACCAGAGGAACTGTGGGGTGAAACCAGAGATATTACCAGGGAAGAAAGCAAAAAGTCAATTCTTGTAGTAAAAAGAAAAGAAAAACCTAGATGGATGATGGAAGAACACAACTGCAAAAGACAGAAGAGAAACAGAAGTAAAAGGTGACAGAAGCAGGGTCAGAATGTGGAATGCAGTTTTTCTGCAACTGTCACATAGAGACAACTACAACAACCAGTGCAAAGAATCAGAGGAAGACAATAAAATGGGGAAAAACAAGAGATCTCTTCCAGAAAATCCAAGAAATCAAAGACTACATTAGGAATGCTAAATGACCACCAGAGAAGCACACTATCTGACCAGGAGAATATAAAAAGAAGATGGAAACAGTATATCAAAGACCTATACAGAAGGGGCTAAAGGATGACAGATTGCTTTAAGAGGAAGCTTATGACGAAGAACCTGCAGTTCTAGAAAGTGAAGTGAAAGCTGCTCTGAAAGCACTGGGAAGAAACAAATCACCAGGGGCAGATGGGATACCAATAGAACTGTTTCAAGCCACAGAGAATGAACCTGTCAAAATCCTAACAAGAATATGTTAACAAATATGAAACACAAAACAATGGCCCACAGACTGGAAACGCTCAGTATACATTTCAATCCTTAAGAAAGGAGATGTCAAGGAGTGCAGTAACTATAGGACCATTACTTTAATTTCTTGTACAAGCAAAGTGATTCTCAAGGTGTTGCAACAAAGGCTTTTACTTTATATGGAGGAAAAAATACCTGATGTTCAAGCAGGACTGTAGTTGAATGTTAAGAAGTATTTGAGAGGAGTGAAAATCACTACCATAAGTCATAGTTGTCTGTTGATTTATATTCATATATGGTTTGTATTTATTATTTATTGTTCCATGTTTTGTTGTACACCACACAGAGAGTGCATTGCACTATGGGGTAGTATATAAGCTTAAATAAATAAATATGGCTATGATGTGTCAGCTGTAAGTGTAGATATCCACAGAAAGATCTTAGCCTGTAAAATATGGAGAGATGTGTAGGCTGGGGGGTTAAACTAGGCATGACACTGTGGAGTCTCAGGAAATTGTTGTGTTTATCTGAATCTCCAAGGAAGAAGACAAATTTTAGGGTGAGTGGCACTGGGGGAAAATGTTTGCTTTTTCACTGTCAGGTGGTTCTAAAGCCTGGCACCCATTTCTATGCATTTCCTATCTGAAACTGGGCCACCTTTCTTGCCACCAAGAAATGGACCTTCCCCCCCTCATTTGGGTTACCATATGCGCTGCGGGTTAAACCGCAGAAGCCTCTGTGCTGTAAGATCTATAGATCTGCAGCTGTAAGATCGAATCCACGTGACGGAGTGAGCGCCCATCGCTTGTCCCAGCTCCCGCCAACCTAGCGGTTCGAAAGCATGCAAATGCAAGTAGATAAATAGGGACCACCTCGGTGGGAAGGTAACAGCGTTCCGTGTCTAAGTCGCACTGGCCATGTGACCACGGAAGATTGTTTTCGGACAGACGCTGGCTCTATGGCTTGGAAATGGGGATGAGCACCGCCCCCTAGAGTCGAACACGACTGGACAAATTGTCAAGGGGAACCTTTACCTTTACCTATTACCTTCTTAGACAGATTTTACACAGCTTTTGGGCTCATCTACGTGAATTCCCTTTGTGCCCATTTTCATAATGAGTTGGCTCAGAACCTGTTTTGGATTTCCTCTCAACCTCTGCCTGCCCTGTCCTTGAGATATCACAAGTGCCCACCTCCACGTCTCAGACTTTTGTCCTTAAACCTCAGGGAATGGCATGCTGACGATTCTGCCACCACTGGGGCTGATGTAAGATGGAACACTCCCCCTCTGGTTTCTTTACTGGAAGAGGTGCTGTCTTGTTTATCATCTCAGGATCAAAATGTCCTGCATTAACTCTATCCTCCCCCCCCCCCCCAAGCTATCCTTCATGACGTCTGAGCTCCTCTATCTGGTTCATATTCATTGCTCGTTCATTATCTCTTCTGGTAGAAGGCACTTCAACCCACTGATGTCACCAGCACCAAAGATGGATTGATAAGTACTCTTAGGCTGTTCTCTTGGCCCTTCACAAGGCTACAGCCCCAGCAAACAATGCTAGTAATCATTCCATCTTCTGAGTGTAAAAGAGAGATATGATGATGAAAATTCGTTCAACGCTTAAGCATGTAGTTCAACAGACCAAAGGATCCCCACCCCCCCACCCCAAACCCTGAGGCTTTAGAAAATGGTTTTAGTTGCACTGCCTGAATTTTTCTTCTGCATTTGCCCTTTTCCAGCTTTTGGCTCTAAAAAGAAAGGGAAATAAAAACTGTGGATTAAAGGCTGTCAGTGTCTTGTTCTCTTTATGATCCTGCTGAACTTTAGAAATAAAGTCACAAATAAAAGAATAATCAGCTATGTCTTAGGGTCATACTTCCAAAAGGGTATGAAGATTTAGGAATGACATTTGTGTCACAGAATTCCATGGTTAGAAATCCAGCAAAGGCTGGCAATTCAATATAAGGGAACAAAGTTAATACTAGAGATAAATTAAACTCGCAGTGTGAGGGGCAAAACGCTCTTTCTTGTTCAAACACTTGAAAGTTTCCAAGTTGCTAGGGTTTTTTGACTATAGTCAGCTTTCATTATAATTAAACTAGAAAGCCCCTTTTTTCTCTCCCCCCCCCTCTTTTTTCTTTCTCTTTTCTTTTTTGGCCTTGCGATATCAGAAATACTTTCCTTAGTAAAATCTGCCCTTAACTCTACATATTTTTGAGCATTGGCTTCTACTAGAGTACATGAGGAACCTGGCATAGAGTGTGGAACAAGGATATGAGAAGATCCTCACTGGTTTATATCAAGCTGAGTGTTTGGGCCAACCAGATCCTTCCCGAAAGGTCAGAAGTATGGCACAAAAACAACAACCTTCCTGCTATTTACCACCTTAACACTTCTTACTGACAGGCAAAAGTACTGCCTTAGAGCCTGGAGAGGCAAAGATTAATCCCACCCATTGACTATCTTTTAGCTAATCTCATTTTACCGCCACCTAACCCATGGCTATCATCACATCTTGTAGCAATGAATTCCATAAAGTCATAAATAATACATTGCTGCATGCTACTTGCGTTACCCTGACGTCCACCACACCTTGTCCCTTCACTTCAAAAGAGCCCACATTAAGAAATACATACACACAGGTTTGTCCCACATGTATTTCTGCATCTGCTTAGCAGTGCTACTATCTTCCATGATCTGGCATTCTCCAGACTACAGCACAATCAGAAAGGCCATGGCAGCTGAACCGGAATTTTATTTCTTCAGTCACTTATTAATTCATTAATCGAATTATTTTATATCCCACTTTTCTCCCAATATTGGGACACAATGTAGCTCACAATGACTGAAAAACAAAAACAAATTAAGACTTGATTAATTAAATCTAATTCAGGGAGGGGCAAAGTGCCCCTCCCCCCTTGCAACTCCCAGCATTCCTCATCATTGTCTGGGCTGGCAATGGCGCCTGGGAGAGGCAGTCCAGTAAGACTTGGAGGGCTGCTCTCTGGCTCATCTTGATTTAGCCCGATGAATTTAATATTACAACATTGCTAAAGAAATTACAGTATTAAATTGTAGTCTAGCACCACACCCATCAGCTTCAATCAGCTTCGCAATGGCTGCACACCAGGCTAGCAAAAGCTGTCAACTCTAATGGTACAGATGGCAGTGAAACATGTCCTGTTTCCAACAATTGGTTAGGAATGTCTGTCTCTTCAGGAACAGTGTGTACGTTTCTCAGTGCCTGGAGCTGCAGATGCAGTTCTAGTAAAGCTAGACTATTATGGATGGGTAAATAAGAACATGTAAGGACTGATGCATCTCACCTTGAGCACAAGAAAACTCTCCTAACTCTTTCTTCCATTGTGCTGGCATTGGCTTCCCATTTGAGAGATCCCTGGCTCATTGAATGCAATTTGTCTGATTAGCTGTTGCCATCTGGGAGGTACAGTATTGTGTTATATGTGTTTCAGGTGTTTTTTTTTAAATTGTTATGTCTATTCTGAATCTGATGTTATTATCTGTTCAGTTTTTTAAAGATGGTTGGGATATAAATATAACAAATTGAATTGAATTGAATTGAAGAGAAAGAGCCCTTGCTTTCATCAGTGCCATAGGAACACCATGGTGGCTGGCCATAATATGGTATTGCCACTATCTGCATTGCTTTCGTTAAATGACACAAGGCATCAATAGGGTTCCACCTGCCCTGGCAACTTTTTGGCCTGCCTCCTCACAGCTGCTTTGCTTTGGATATGTCTGGCCTCATTTGGTACTGCTTGATTTCCTATCTTGCCGCCAGGTCACGAACTCCAAATAGAGTGTTTAAAAAACTCCTCAGAACCAAGATTCTGCAACAGTCATCAGGCTGGATCAAAGTACATATGAGTTCTCCTGTTTCCCTTGTGATGGGAAGAAAGTGAGAAAAAGCTACATGAAGCATTGTAGACTCCACAGTAGAGATGGGGGTATTCATATTCGTATACGAATACAAATACCCCCGCACAAGTGGAGATAACGAGAGTCCACTCACCGATGTGCTAATGCTGCCGGGTCCACGCTGCCATCTGATCGCTCCGGAGATCGTGATCGGCTCACCACTCCTGGTAGGAGGCGGGACGACAAGCCTCTCTGCCAGGTCGAAGAGTGGCTCGGCGATCGCAATCTCTACTCCACAGCCAACGGCTCATGGACAAACTACTAAACTCGAGTAGAAATATATTCAAGGTTAACAACAACAAAAAATTAGTCTCCTCAGGAAGCTTAAAACAGTCCACATAAAGCTCAGTTTTTTCTCATATTTTGTTTAGTAGTTATTTATCTATTTAAAATATTTTAAAGGTGTCCTACATCCTTGCAGATACCAGACTAGCATGTGACAGTATGATCAAAAACATCACACAACACACAATTAAAAACTAACATTTGTTACAACATCTTCCATTTTCCTCCAGTCTCTTGCGATTTTGTTTGCAGGGCTGGAGTTCAAGAAGTGTGGCTCCAAAGCCCGCAGAGTAGGTAAACTGGATATTTGGATCCTGGCCACTGTGCTACTATTGCACAGTGAATATTTTACTTCAGAGTGTTCTTAGGATCATAAGCATATATAATCTCAGTAAGTCATGGCACAGACGGGAGGCTATTAGTAAAACTGGTCATTACATGTGCATGCAAATATGACAACCTATCTTAAAATATTTAGGAAAAAAAGGGTATACATTCAGGCTTGGCAATTTGCAAGCATGTTTCCTACTACATTTGCATATAGGCTGGTGCCATTCCCTGCATTAAAAACTAGGAAGACACTGAGTCCCGTTTACAGGTTACAGACATCCCTTTTAAATGTTATTGCTCACATTAAGGCTAGTATTGTCACAAATGTTTATATAGATATATGTGTTGTTGTGTCTATGTGCGCACCTTGGGAAAGTAGTCTGCATGTTAACTAGCAAATATCACAGCACTGATCTGTTTCCCTGGCTGGATTCTACATTAATGCATGCCATTGGGGAAGGCATGTGATAAAACTGTTAGCATCTTCTGTATGGTGTTTCGGACTCTCTTAAATTAAAGAACCAGAACATTTCATTAAGAAGCAGCTTTATACTGAACGGCCCATAAGTCTGTTTTGCCCAGTCTTGTCAAAATGGCAGCTGCTCTGTAGTGTTTCTGGTTCAGTTTGTCCCTTATCCTCATTAGCAAGGGCTGAAAATAGAAACCGTAATTTTCCATGGGCAAAGGATGTGTGTTATTCATCAGCCAATAACCAAATTGTGTCTGCCTCTGTTAACATACAGTTCTGAAAATCTGGGTTAAAATCCAAATGATAGTTCCCATCAGAATGGGGAGAGGTTGCCTTCACCTCTTCTTTTCTACATGGCTGATGTGGAGGAGGGCACTCCAGGATGGTGGAGGGGGAAGATGTGTTCATTTATGTTAAGTAGAAATCCATTTATACAACACTGGATGTTGACTCCCTGCTCCCAACCCCCCAACCCCACCCTCTGGAAGAATAGGCTTAATTTTCACCACAGAAACACGTTACGTGCAGAAGGAGAACAGTGTCTTTCTGATGAGACCAGACTACTGATCAAAATAATGGTTGTGTTCTTATATTTTGCAATTAGAATCTTAATTGAGCAGTGAACGGGTTAAACTCTCTGTTGCTTGATCAGTAATGACACAATGTCTGAGTTACAGAATGAAATGGTTGCTTGGCAACTACACCTGTAGGGGAAAAATGATGTATTGTTCTTCTGCCAAATTAAAACCTCAGTTTAGAGAAAAAGGTTGCTCATTTCTAGAGCTTCTGGAATTTTTCAAAACAGCCTCTGGGTAAAATAATAACAATAATAATCTTTAAGAAATGTAAGAACCCTAAAATAGTGTGGAAAGAAGAACTGATTTAAAGGTTTTGCCTTTCCATCTATTTCCACTAGAGTTATCAGGCAGCTCAGCTCACTGCCCTGTCATCACAAGTGCTCCCAGGCTGAAGGCAGAGAGCCTTTCTGCAGAGTGTGGGAGCGGATGTCTCTACCCAATAATATAACTCATCCACACATACACCAACAAGGCTTTAAACAAGATTTTCATGGTCAGATTAGAAAACATATACAAGCAGCTATCATGCTTATGATCACATTTCAAGCACTTATTTTCTGGACATTCATAGACATAAAATAGTGTATTCACCAATTCCATATTATTAGTTTTTAATAAAAATGTATAGATACTGGTAATTGCAGTCTTTTTGGTATGTAAACCACTTTATGGATTTCCAAGTTGACAATACTCAGTTTTTAGGATCACAGTAACTTCAGTCCTATGTATTAGGAGAAAAGTCTGTTGAAATCTGAGGCATCAGTGCTGACATCAGTAAAGTTTCTCTAGAGGGAGTCTTCCATCAGGTCTGATGCCTGAGATGCTCTTTTTCTGTTATCATCTGCCTGTCTCTTGTACAGCTTTGAGGGAGGATCTTTTGTGGATTACTGTGAAATTTGTAAGCCTCATCTGTCAAGAGGTGGTCCTTTAGATATTAGCTTGCAAGCTATTCAGGACTTTACATGTAGCAAATTCAAAATATGCTCAGATATAGCTGTTTAACTATGTTAGTTGAATTCAGTAAGTAACCTAGAGCAGTGGTTCCCAACCTTGAGTTATCCAGGTGTTCTTGGACTTCAACTCCCAGAAACTCTGGCCAGCACAGCTGGTGGTGAAGGCTTCTGGGAATAGCAGTCCAAGAACACCTGGGTTACCCAGGGTTGGTAACTTCTGACCTAGAAGGATAGACCAAGTTAGCAGCAATGTTTTGTACTGACAGAAAGCTTCTGATGGACCTTCAAAGGCTGCACCATGCACAATGCATTTGCAGTAGTAATTATCATTCAGCCCTGTGCATTTTTGTGTGCCGAAGACAAGCACAAATCCATGGATGACTGTAATATTTTCTTCTTAAATTTTCTTTCCCATTTTTGAATAGCAGTGTTTGATTCTTTTACTGTAGGAGATTCTCTTTCAAGCTGGAACTGATGGTTTGATATGTGTTCCATTGTGTCAGCCAGCAAACAACTTTGGTCTTGGAATATATTGCACCTTCTCTGCTCTCCACTTACTAACTGGCTTGAATCAGAAAAAAATATAAGAATCTAAGCCTCTAATTCTTAAGAGTGCCTCTGAGTCACATCTCATCAAATGTGAGATTTAGGTGTCTAATGGTTGGGAATCTGTGTGGTAGATTCAGTTCAGCTTTGTTTGGTTGTTGGAGATGAAGATATTCTGCCCAAGTCTTAATTAACTAGATATGAGTTCATAGAAAGTTTTATGTAGCATATTAAAATTACTGCCTACCAGTCATTCTGTAGCAAGATAGGTGCTTTCAGATGGATGGCTCCTAGCAATCAAAAGGTTGGAATTTAAAAAACCAAAATACTGTGCCATTATTTTGTCTTTTCTTCCTTAATGGATTTTCAAGAGGGTTACAAATGGAAGGTGTCTTTGTCTGGGCCCTGCATAAAATTCCATGAATGAAACAAGGCACTTAGCTTTCCTTAGAATCAACCTATTATACTTCTCTCATGATCAATTGCTTTGACAAAACACTCCCAATTTCTATCCAACATAATCTGAATATCAAAAGGATTTGATCCCGACACAGTTAATGCAGTTTGTTTCTGCAGACCTTCTTCCTATCTTGAACTATACAAAATATTCTGCAGCTTGTCACTGTGTATGGTGAGCAGTGGTAACCATTTGCTTCAGCGTCTATAAATGTCAGATTTCTTCTGTTGCTGCCTGCAAAAAACCATACTCAATTTTTTCAGGACTTATCTGAACAAGCAATTGGTAGATTTTATTTTACTTTATATGATGCAGTGGTTGGGACTGGGGAAGACCAGATTCATACAGGCTTAAAGTATATTAAGTGGCCTTGGACCAGTCACTCAGTGTCAACCAAACCTATCTGTTTCTCCAATGGTTTTCCCAACCATTTTACTGGGACAGCCTCTGACAATTTTAGGTGCCCTTGGCTGAAACATCAGGTTGGCCTTCAAACAAACAAACAAACAAACCACAGTAACAGATGGATTCACTAGGTGTGCATCCACATGACATAGTTATAGCATTTTGATACTACTGTAAATGCCATAGCTCCATAGTATGGTACACCATACCTTGTATTTGTAGTGTGGTTCTTTCTTTAATTGTATCAGAGTATTGCACAATTTAAAATTATGAATTTATATGGCATACAAAGTTAAAGCAAACTTAAAATGTTAAAATGATTAGACTATTTTTGACCAGAAGTGAGCTACTTTAACAGCATTACAGTATCTCGGTCATTTGCTAGATCTTCTTTAATACACGTGGTGTGGCGTAAATTGTATGCAGCTAAGTACTGCATTGATTGAATTTCTGCACACTCACAGAAAATTTATCTTGTATCTAAGTAGCCCTATTTTACTTGATTATCCTTTGATCTTCCTACTTCATTTTGAAGTCTATTACTAAGTGTCTTTCAGACGGTCCAGCTAGACTTTTCCTGGTGGGAGACCAGTAGTCTCCCACCAGGAACACGTATCAAACTATCAGTTCTAGCTTGAAACAGAATTTCCAACAGTAAAAGAATCAAACACTGTTATTCAAAGGGGGGGGGGGGATTTCAGCATTCATCCATTCAGCAAGGTATGTTGTTTTTGTTCTCCATAGGTTTAGCCTACCCTCTTCTGATTTAATATTTAGAACTTGACCTGTGTGCAGAAATTTTTTCCTTGATTTTAGCCACCATCTAGGGGGTTGGCTAAGGGCAATGCCAGCCAAATAACAGACTTTTTCAGTGGGGGTAGGTTTCAGGCAATCACTAATAATCCTGCATGATTCATTAAGAGCTACATCCATTTGTTTGACATGTGCTGATTTATACTATACGGTACTAGAATATTCTGCTGTGGAGTAGCACAGGCACAAAGCTGTTGTTTTTGTTGCTTGAGGCTGTGCACCTCAGTCTGATCAGCCAGTTTCCTAAGTATGTTGTTTCTGGTGGCAACTCTCTGTTTGGTGTTTAGACAATTTTTTTTTGTAGGTCAGGGTTTGATCCAGAGTGATGCCCACATTCTTTGGATATGGCAATATTTCAAAATCTTGGCTTCCCAGCTAACTCAGAGCTTCCTCTCTGCTTCTCTGTTCTTTAAGTGGAAGGCACAGACCTGTGTTTTTAAACGCTTTGGTTTCAGCTGGTTGTTTTTATAATATAAGGAAATATCTTCTAATGCATTGGTTAGCTGGTGGTCAATGGCCTTAAAACTTTTCCTCTGGACTGTTAAGACAAGATTATTAGTACAGATGAAACTCCTGGAGTATGGGAATGTTGTTTGATAATTTATGTAAATGTCAAAGAATAATGGTGCCAGGATGCTACCCTGTGGGAGACCTTTCCTTTGATTTCTCCAGAGTCTATGCCTCCCTTGAAACTCAACAAAGAATCCTCAGTTTTAAAGTAGAATGGAGACAATTTCTGTTAGTCCATGATCTTTGGTAAGGAGGTAGAGCTTTCTGAGCAGCAATGGATGATGGGCAGTATCATATGCCACTGTAAGGTTGACAATTCTCCACTGTGCCTCCTTGATAGGGGCTAGGCTCAATGATCTATAAGTCCCTTCCAGCTCTGCATGATGAAGAAATGCTGCTCCAGTTATTTTATGCATTTCAAAACCAACTTCTATATGCTGGGTTAGATTTAAGATATGAGCTGTACAGGTGTTGCCATGTCTAAAGCCTGCCTGTTCTTGAATTAGAAGAGGTTCAATTTTAGGGCTGAGATGATTTAATATAATTCATTCAAACACTTTATATAAGTGGCATAGTAGAGAGATTGGACTGTAGCTTTTGGGATCTGATGGTTCTTTCTCTGTCTTCATTATAGCAATTACTTTCATCTTCTTCCATATTTTTGGAATTTGTTTGATCATCCAGCAGTTATTAAGGAGCTGAAGGAGCCTTCCTTTGTTTTGCCATTTCTACATTTTCTTATGGCTCCCTCTAATTCCACCAATACGAAGGGAGAGGAAACTTCACTGGATTCATTGTGACTATCCATTTGATTTTTTTATTTTCATTATATGTCTTCCCTACCAAAAACAGTTAGTTTGCTATTTGATTGGACGTTATATTTGCATATAATGTCCTTTTGTTTTGATTGTTGTTCAGTCTTTTCAGTAGTCTCCAAGCTTTCTGTCTGCTTCTTGCCATGTCAAGCTCTGTTATCTTGTCTATCCAGCAAGTTCTTTTTATTTTGGCAAGAGTTGAGATCTAATTTCTCCCAGCTTTTACTGTATGTTCACTAAAAAGATTTTATTTGAAGTGTGAAATATAATTTAAGTATTGGGCATGTGTTCCCAGAGTGAGACCTGGGATGCAGTTGGTCTGGCACCCTCTTGGAATTGAAGGTACAAGAGCATTCCAAAATAGAATTTACAAATCGATCATAGTTCTCTGGTTGGGGAGCAATCTGAAACACAGCTGTGTCTAGCATTGTTGTAAACCTTTCCCAGTTGACTTTTTTGAAATTATACCTCCTACAGAATGGTATAGATTGAGGTCAGATGGCTGAGTAGATCTGACATAGAATGTGTCTGTGCTGAGTGTTTGGGATTGAATCACCTATGCTCCTAATGCACCTCTTAATGCACTGTTCAGCTACAGTCTCACTCTAAAAAATTAGATCTGGATTGTAGCTTCTCTGCCACCTGCCACTGTTAAATGAACTGGGTAGTTTAGGATCATGTATAAGAACTTTGAATGGAATTCTACCTATTTTATAGTGGCTTTGCCATTTTCGTCATCATGTTCATAGCCCCTAATGTTGCTTTGGCTGTTGAAATCTCCAACCAGAAATTGAGTGTTTTGGTTTTCCATTTTAGACAGCTTCTTAAAACAGAATAGTTTACTATGCATGCAGCTAATTCAACTGTCAAGATTTTTATGCTGTCCTCTTCAATATAGTCAGTTGAGAGGACCATGCTACCTGGTTTTACAAATATGGCACTTTAATATTGATTGTGGGGTCTCTTGGCAACTAGACACATCCCAAGAACTTTGGGTTGATGCAGATCAGTTTCTCCGTGAGTTCCTTGGACATAGAGGATGTCACATGTCCGTTTATGGCAACATGTAGCTAAGAGTTCATCTTTAAATGAAGAAATATCCTCTATGTTAGGAGAAATGATTGTCATTTAGAGTCCTAAGAAGGCCCTTTGGCTCATTTTGCTCATCAGCAAAAAGTGTTTACAGAGCAACACTTTTAGACAGGAAGGATTAGCCAGCTGCACGCTGCATGCAACGGCTCAGGGATGCTTGAGTGTACTTGCAATACTTTCCAACTTTTCTGGAAGGCTCCTTCTATGTCTTTCTGAAGTGTGGTGAGGTACTTAGAATTCTTTGCTTTGATTTTTGTTTTTAAAACACTAGATGTCTTTTTCTTGCTCTTTTTTTAATTGCAAAAATGCGCTCCTCCCCCCTCCTTTATGTACACACATGTTGATACCTTCTTTTAGAATTTATATTTTTAAAATATGTAATTAGTATGGAGGCAAACCTCAAATTGGTGCTTAGCCTCCAAGGCCAAATTTCCATTTGCTTCAAAATAGGCGAGGCCAGAATGGAGTCTGGTATTTGGCTGGTGACTGCTGAAGAACAGGGACGTAGCTTCTGGCAGAACATAAAGCAAAGCTGACAACAAAGGTTTTCTTTCATGCTAACCAAATGAACCCATTTATAATCTGAAATTCAAATACTTGACAACAGAGGGTCTGTAAGCTGGGCTTTGAACAGGAAATTGCTTCATGGTTTTAGCATAATAAATTAGGCAGAAAGAGTAGATCCATTTAGTATGGCACTGAATGCTTTCATATTCCTTGGGACCAGAATCTTGTGTATCGAAATTTCTCATGACTTTCAGAAATTTCCAATGTTGTGTGCAGATATTAGGAGTGTGTGTGTGTGTGCATCTGCGTACATGTGCAGGACATAGCGGGTTTTGCCACTAGGTATACATAACAAGGCTATTGCATTTTGCAAATTCCTGTGATTATTTAGAAATGACTGTGTCTTTTAAATGTCAGGATAAATAAATGCAACAAATAATGACAATGGCTCTTACAGAAAAACAGTGCCTTTTTTAATGGTGATAATTAATCCTGACATCCTGTTCTGGTCAATTACAATTATGTATCATGGAGCTACTGCATTAGGCTGAACAAAACAGTCTGGCTGGCTGAACACCAATAAAATCAATACCAGAGTCTCAGCTTGAGCTGCTGTGCGTCATACTAAACAACTAGGAACTCTAGCACCACAATTTTGGGGCAGTAAGCTGTCCTGGTGTGGCAGCAGTTATACCACGAAGGGAGGCAAAAAAAAGGCTGGGTGCCACAGGTAGCTAGGCTGAGGTGGTTACAGAATATGTGGCTTTTTTTTTGTATACAACACTTGACCTTGGAAATGATCTGGCTGGACTCCTCCTGGGAGAAAATATTCCATTTGGTTGTGTTCCTCCCTACTCTTTAGAAGGGGAAGAGAGAAAAGAAGATTCTTATATAAACACTAAAACCAAATTTCAGTCACACTTGCAATGAAAAAGGGAAAAAAACGACTTGATTTCCCCTCCCCCCCCATGACCTTGAAGAGCTGTTTTGGAGAATACAGACAAATGACAAATCTGTTATGTTTTTGCACTCCCTTTTGTCACAGTGGCTTAGCTCTGAAGATTGGCTGAGAAAACAGGCATTAGCATAATCGCTCTTTAACATCAGAATACACACAGATAATAAAGCATGGCAGTTACTAGGTCTTTCTGCAAAGCTGCCCAGCCCCAGCCTGCCTGGATGCAAACTGCATAAATAGGCAGATCTTTATTTTATCTCATTATCTTTTTGATTTCCAGACAGAAGGTAATGCAATGATATTTTTTTCTGCCTGGAACAGGGATAAAATAACAACCAAAAAAAATCCTGCTTAAATGAGACCAAATAATCTCATTAATGTTTATGGTTTAAACGTATAGGAAATGATCTTCCTTAGCATGAAGCTACTAAAATATTAAAAAAAGGAGCTCCCCCCCCCCTTGGTCCCCCAAGATACATAATGAATATATGTATACAAGCACCTGAGCATATGCATGATGAATTAAACTGTGAAACATTTGACATTTAAATGCATTAGAACTCTACTAAGCTGGAATAATAATTACCACCAGCAGCATAATATAAATATTTAAAGATACCATTCATATGCCAAGGCACCGGTCTGAATTTATCAGAAATCAATTCTGAGCTGCACCTGAAGCAAAATAACAGGACATATCTTTGAATCATTAATAGAGGAGGAAATTTTATCCTGTATGTTAAACATGTTCCTAGAAACCAACATAAACAGCAGGGATCCTGCATTAAAACAACAACAAAAAGGTGTACATGACAGGAAGAAATTGTTAAAATTTCCACTTTATTACCAAGTTGCACCACATCTGAATTCCTTCTTTGATTGAAGCAGACACTCAAATCACATGCCACATTGTCTAGCTTTCCTTGAGAGCAAAACAGGTTTATACTCCCCCCCCACCAGCCCCCAACTGTATATTTCTTAAATGAAGTGCACTTTCATAGAATCATAGAATAATTGAGTTGGAAAGCACCTATAAGGTCATCAAGTCCAACCCCCTGCTCAATGCAGGAATCCAAGTCAAAGCAGATCATCTGACAGATGGTTTCCAATTTTCTCTTGAATTATTCCAATGTTGGAATGCTCACCATCTCCTGAGGTAACTGGTTCCATTGTCGTACTGCTCTGACAGTTAAGACGTTTTTCCTGATATTCAGCCTAAATCTGGCTTCCTGTAGTTTGAGCCCATTATTACATTCCTGCACTTTGGAATGATAGAGAACTCAAATGCAAAATAGCTGAGTTTCTAAATAAAATTATCATCAAGATGCACCTCTGTAACAGTGGACTGGAGAATGTCTGAAGCCAGGAGAGTGTTGCAGAGTTTTGTATTTTGGTTAAATTTCTCCAGCTGTGTAGCAAAAGTGCAGGGATTCACAGAGCAGAATAGCTTCAGGTTCCCCAGATTAGTCCAACACTTTCTCATGAACTGGCACTTACAGTCTCAATAACTCACCCTGAGACATTAGTAGGAGAAAGAATAAAAAGGTCCATTATTCACAGATCAAAGGATCAAACAGCAAACTGACAAACATGGCTGACCGACTTTCAGCAACAGGCCTCAACAGACTGCAGACAGAGGGAAAACTCCCAGCAGAAGAAAAACTCCCAGCAGACATAGGAATCCAGACAGATTGACAGTCACCCCAGCCCAGAAAAGTCCCTCCTAGCCAAACTCACTAGAGGAAGCATGTAAGGTTGCAAAAAACCTCCAACCTAGAGGATATCCAATGTAGGGGCTAATTTTAAAGAAAGATCTAAATGGGATTGGGAGATTATAGGTTGAATAGTTTAATATTTCTTTCAACTTAAAAACACTGCCTTGTCATGGATTTGGAATTCAATTTTGTTCCTATGAAGCAACATGGTTGTTTTGCTCCTTTTTGGTACAGTAAAACCCCTCCCAACAACATATGTAAAGTAAGACATCATAGGTTGAACCCTACTTTATAACCAGGCAAAATAAGGATTTGGATCCCTCCCTCTCACTTGCTCTTTCTGGCTCTTTCTACCATCCGGTCTCTACCATCCGGTCTCTTCTTCCGCTCATCTTTGCTTTCTTGATTGTTCTTTCTGTTCTTCATGGCCATCTTCATTGCTCTTTCTCTCCCATCTGGGTCCCTCTATCTTTCATTGTTTCCTCTGTTGTTGCACTTCCTGACAAGTGTGGAGGTGTGTGGAGGCTGTAAAAATGAGTTCCGAGTGCTGATGGGAGGAGCACTGGGTGACATTGGAACAGTTGCAAAATGGAGGTTGTGGTAAAGCAAGCCTTTGTAGGTCACACAACGATGATGATAATAATTGTGTGCCGTCAAATCAGTTTTGACTTATGGTGACTGTGGCGTCTGCCCAGGTTGTGAATATTCATATGCTATTTGCATAGACCAATGGGAGTGCTGGAGGGGCGGAGTCACGAGATATAAGAGACTCAGCAGGAGGAGGGGGGATTAGATAGGGAGATAGAGTTGAAGAGTTTTGGAGTTTGGGCGGGAGACTGGTGGTTGAGAGGGATAAATGTTTGTTTAAGAGTTAACAGCATTGCTTATTCTATCAACATCTGTAATAATAAACAATTTCTATTTGGTTCTTTTAAAATGACATATGGCCTGGACCTTGATTATTAATAACAGGTATTATTGATATAATCAATTGGTGGCAGCTGAGGGGCATGTAGCGTGAGCTCTTAGTTTGGTGAAACAAGCAGGGGCCACGTGGGAATCATGACAGTGACCCTTTCCAAGGTTTTCTAAAATAACTAATTTTTTTAAAATTGAAAAATAATGTTAAAATGCTAATTAGCATGCCCTCTGCAGAGAGCACATGTCATTATTCACTCTCCTCCTCATCCTAATAAAGAGGAAATGAGAAAAAGCAAAGCCTCTGTTGGTGCAAGAGGATGTTTCCGTAAATTACAAAAGTACTCATCCGCATTAAGGCCCCTCATACTTACTTCTAGCTCTCTCATCTCCCATCAAACAGGGAAGGTACCGTACAAACCATTTCCTTAGTCATGATCAAAAAAGAATAGGATCCAAAATATAGTAGCTTATCTCCCTGTGCTTGCAGTTCAACTATAGGCCCACAGTGCTGCTACACTAAGGAAAAGAGCCCCTCCTTGCACTGATAAGGGCTCCCCCCCTTTTTTTATACTCCTTAATTGTTTCATTCACTATTTCATTTCAAAAAACACAAATTTTCAGCCATATTTGAGAAGGCCTTTTTCAACTCAGGTTGCCCACCTTCAGCACTAGACTAGGCCTTGTTTTACAAGCTAACTATAGGAGATGGGTTATGGAAGTCATTCCAGCTTCATCTTGCTACTTTGCGGTTTTGCCTGAACATCCCACATGGCTAGAAAGAGTAATTGCGTCACTTTTCCAACTTCATGGGAGACTGAAGCTGTTTCTTTTTTCTTCTTCCAGTTATTGGACAGTTGTGTTGCATTGATTTGGGCCCCACAGGAATTGGTTGCTATGCTCTCAGTAGCTGCCTGGCATGGCACAGATAGGCTCTGAGCCAACTTCCTACCAGGTCTATGCTTTCAGCTAAATCTTCGTATTGTGTTACACTAAATGATTGTAGTCAGGAGTGATGGTTCTCTGCCCTGGGGTTGCTGATGGTCTTAAACTATAATTCCCAGAAGCCCTGAGTAATATCATGGATTCTGGGCAGTTCTAAGAAAGACTTCTGGGTGATAGTCAAAATGCGTTTGCGGAAATAAGAGTGCGGTACTTTGTATGAAACTAGTTTCAATGGGGAAATAGAGGGTTGTTGGTTTTTTTGCTTCAGGAAAAGGGAATGTGGAGTGACATGGGCATTCTGCAGAGGGCACAAGATGTAACATTTCAATTAATGTGTTGATAATGTTAGCTTGATAATTTAAGATGTTTTCAATCTTAAACATTAATAGCAATGAGTCAATTGCTCAGTTTCTAAAATTTAAATTTAACTAATTAACTTGCAGACCTAGCATTCCAAACCTTGGTATTACATAGCTCCTTCTGGCCTCAGCATGCATTCATATGGGGATCTGAGGCAGACAAAATTCACATGAAAATGTTAGCATGTGAAAGCTTCAACGGACTCTGAAACCATGAGTGAAGAGAGTTCCAGGACCCAGAGAAGGCTCCATGTACAGCTGTTTATTCTACCATAGAGCATATTCAGACATAGAATTCCCTGTCCCAGACATTCATGGACAGTGGAATTAAAAGCAATGGCAGGAGGAGTTGCTCAGTGACATCAAAGGTGGGTATGGCTAAAGGCACGACCAGTCAGCTCCTTTCAAGATGCTTTGCTCCTTTATAAAAGCCATGTGTAGACGCTGCCTTAACAATGTAAATGAGATGTTAAAAATTGCTCAACAGGGGATGTAATCCATCTTTGGAAAAAAGACTCAAAACAAGGAAAAGCAGGGGTATTTGTGCCTTAACGGAGCAGACACAGAAGCCTCCAGTCATTCTTCACGTGGTTAAGATGCACTACAAATCATTGCAGCTTGCTTACTTGTTTTCCAGTTTAAAATGTTGAAATTTGAACAAAAATACTTGGTGTCAATTGCTGTAGCAAAAGGAGGACGCACCAAAGTGAAAGACTGGCACCTGAATCTCCAGTGGAAGACAAAACCGCTTCTGGAAACTCCAGTTGCTGAGACCTGGGGAGGGCCCTGTTTATTCTGCAGCCATCTGACTGAGCAGCTGTTACATGCTCAGACCTGGCAAGGAAAGAGAGGTATATTCCCTCTCAGAGTGATCGCATTCCAGAATTTTCTTGCTGTTATTTTAGGTAGTTACACTGAATCTTCACTACACATAAGACTCTCTCTCTCTCTCTCTCTCTGTGTGTGTGTGAATATGGAATGGATAATTGACTCTCTTGTATGGGCTATGATTGGGTAGGTCAAAATAAGAGTTAGGGACTATTTCCCCCACCCCACCCCCATTTTCTACTTTCTTCTGATTTTTAAATACCTGCTGCTGGCCTTTATTTGCAGTTTTTCCCCCCCTTCCTTGCTGTGCATACCTGCATATATTCCAGATGGGGAAGATGTCAAACACCCAGCACTTTTGTTTGGGCCAGACAATGAGTGTGCAGACTTGGGCAAGCCAGACTACTCACTGGGGACACTAAGTGGACATCTTCCATATCCCCAAGTCATATTTTCCGTGAGCATGGTTCCCAGGGGAATAGAAAGAAAAGAAGAAGCAAACTGGTAGTAGGTTTGCCTAAAAACTGAAGGTTCGTCTCATTCCCAAAGCTGATGGCACTGTGTAGCCCCCAGCCCAGACCATAGCCCCATTTCCCCATTTTCAGTTTTTTTCCCTCCCAATCCAGAAACATACAAATACTTTAAAAATACAAGAATAAATTAATTCAGCTAACATTCAGATCAACTTGGGGCAAGTTGGTTCTGATTAGTGTGGCAAATATTTGAATAGAAATCAGATCAGACGGTACTCACACACTCCTAGTTTACAGTGAGCGTGACTTGTGGACCTTGAAGCAGATCTTGGGTTTTTTGGGGGGCAGGGGGCTTTACCTCCCAGAATGCCTTATGTTCCATCTGTGACACAGAGCTGCTAAAATGTAATAGGAGAACCACTCATGAAGCCACAACATCTGCTGATAAACATTGTATCAAAGGGTCAAATTTGCCCCTTCCCCGGATGATTAATGTTTAAAAGGAATTGAGAGGGGAATATATAGCACTTTGTGTTGGGTCTGTTTTTAGGTGAGCACGTGAAAATCTTGTTTGTTTCCTCTTTCTTTCTCTCTTGCAGAGAACTGTACAGAATCAATTCCACTGAGGTTACTGGAGAAGAGATGAGATGATAACAACAGAGCTTTGCTGCCTGATAGAAATCTTGAATCTACCTTTGTTGAAATAACAAAAAACCTTATAATGCAAGCTTTGAATAAAAATATAAATGTAATTTCTTGTTTCAAACAGCAAGATGGGTAATGTTACTATTAAAGCACCTTTGGTTTGTTATGCTTTAATTGGATGCATGGGGTTTATGACAGACTTGGAACAAAACAGGAAACACTGAGCTAAATTACAGTGCCTTAAAGACAAGAGTTCCTGCAACCTGTACATATGGTTCCCAACTGAAGGAAATCATTCTCTCTCTCTCTCTCTCTCTCTCTCTCTCTCTCTCTCTCTCTCTCTCTCTCACACACACACACACACACACACACACACACACACACACACACACATGCAGGCACAACTGCCTCTCTTCTGAATTAAAAAAAATAAAATGTTGATGGTCAAATCTTTGCATTTTATTATTGGAGTCACTCTTCAGAATAGTTTGTTGTCAAATTGTACTTATGGGGTGCATAAACTTTATATATTTGGAGCAGAGTTAGTTGGGCTGAGGCTATGGTGGGAAAGAAGATAAATATTAAGGGCCAAAGGGGATTATCCCTCCATTCTGAGGAGCTAAAGAATGAGTTTGGCAGGGTGAAGGGGAGGAGGGAGAAGATCTGAAGCTGATAATAAGAATTTGAAAAGGTAATTTTGCACCTCTTCCTTTAGAAAATGATCTTACTGTTGCTGACGATAGCGTAATTAAAGACTTCCTTCTCCCACCCTGTATTTCTCACAGTGTCCACATGAGGAAAGGGATCACATGGGAGCCACAGGACAAGGAAATGTTTAATTTCCATAAATTGCCCTATGCTGCTGACATCATCAGTTCTCCACAGGCATGCTTATGCCAACAGGATTTCAGACAAAACATTACATAATGACTCCTTCAGCAATGGCAACATCTCTTAACTTTGTCATGTGGGCACAAAGAGCTAAAGCTAATTATCAGTAAGAACTAGAGCAGACTCTTTGAATAAATGGTATTTATATAAGTGCTGTCTTGTCAAAATCTCATTCATTCAATGGCTCTACTTTACTTGTGATTAACAATTAGAGTTAGGCCGAAGAACAATAAAATGGCAGGGCCATGTCAACTTCAATATGCTTTAGGGCTGGTCTACAAGAAAAGGCCCTAGATGTTGCTGAGAAATTGGTGGAAAAAACCCTGAGAGACACAAAATGACAGGTTTCATTCCTATATTGCCCATACCTGACTTTCAGATAGACATACCCCTCAAGAAATACAGCCATGAATAGCATGGACAAATGTTTATTGAACTCTAATATGCAAAATGTCAGTGACTAAAGGTTTGAATTAGAATAACGAGGCATTTATGTTCCAAAGGGATCAGCTTTCTCCTTCACCTTTTCAGCCATCACAGGAAAGATTTGGTCTCATTTTTCTCTTGACTCCAATTAATGTATGCAGGTGTTAAATATGGTTCTAAATTATCTCACAGATGGCAGAATGTTACATTTAGTTTTCAAAAATATATTGTGTGTCAAGTGAACCGCTGCCAAGGTTATCAGTCAACTAATGAAATCTGAGCCTGGTTTTGATCACGCTTCCGTCAAAGCAAAGGTACCAAGTTGGTTGAAAATTAGAGTTACATTCTTTGGTAAAGGAATCTTTGTTCCTGCTCTCAAGACGCAGAGAGAGCTTAATACCAAATTAATGTATTCAGAAGAATATTCATACTATCTGTTGAGTGTCACAAGTGCCTAACAGCTTTGAAATTAGGTATGAAATGCTGCAGAAGACCCTTAAAGAAAAGGTATATGATAAATGAAACATACAAGTTATTTGCAAAAGTATTTATTTCCTGTAGGCAGTAGACATGGTTTGCCAGCTGCCCTGCAACTGTTTTATTCAGCTGCAGTGGGTAAATTAGCTTAAAGAAAGAACATAGTGATGAGATGATGGATAGAATGCCAGCAACAGTTTAATTAACTTGAGTTTCCTACATGCTAAAGGTTGCTCCAGTCCACTGGCTCATGTAACAAACCCTCTTAGGATTTCATTAGTTCTTGCTCATTGCAACAATATAGCTTCTTAAGAGGTTACATTTTGCCTTGCCCTTCTCTGAGCTAAAGTTCTTAACAAAATACTATCTCATGTTTTCTTTCTCCAGACACTTAAACATCACAGTTGGAATTCTTTTTTTATATCTACTGTTATCTAGGTTAAAGAGGAGCGCAAGGAAGAAAAGAAAATTATACATGCGAGAGAAACATCTTTGAACATCTAGTTTCTGTAAATAGTCACTTTATTGTTAAGAATTTTTTAAAGAGATAGTTGCCATCCAGAGAGATAGTTGCCATCCAGACAGTATGTATCTTTAATGTCAAAACTCCCAGTCAGCAATTATACTAAATATAAAACTGTCAGAGAAGAATACATTATTTTTGTGATGTTTTCCAGATTTGCACTTCTCTTTGTTTAACTTTGGGGAAGTTTGTAGATTAGTAGTGCCTCATAAAAAGGATGTAATGAGTACCTTGAATCCTCATAACATTTCTCATTCCTGGTGATTTTTTTTAAAAGTCTCACCATGTCAAGATTGCCCATCAAAACCTCCCTCTGCATCAGCGAGGTTTCTTGGCTTCCCACAAAATGAGACATATCTCATTTTCATTTGCGTGCGCCCGCACGCACACACACACACACACACTTTTTGTTTGTTTGTTCTGTGTAGGAAACTGCTAAGCTCCGTTCAGCTTAATGCTCTTTATGGAGAAACTGGAGCAAGAAGAATGCCTTTCTGCGCAGAATCATCACAATCCTGCACAGTTCGATGTTTCTTTTTTAAACCCAGCACTGAAGAGATGCTATGGGGTAAAACATTTCCTTCTGGTTGTTATTAGAAGATGTGATTGTTTGGGGGATATGGAAGATGTCCCCTTAGTTTCCCCAGTCTGTACCCAGCTTGCCCAAGTATGCTCACTCACTGTCTAGCCCAAATCAGAGTGCTTCAATTCTGGTACCCATTCACTTGCCAAATACAAAGCCACCCACAGCAAAGGGAAAAAATGGTTCTGGAAATAAAGACCCGGCACAAAAAAGAGAGTAGCAAGTAGGCAGAGTGGAATGAGGAAGACAGGACCTGGGATTACTTTTACCTATTCAATCAAAGCCCACATAGTTCTCTATCTCACATCCACACACACACACACTTATCCTTAAGTGTAATGAAGGCAATGCAGCAATCTAAAAGAAAAAGCAAGAACACTATAGAACACAATCATATTGAATCATATTTAAGCACATTTATGGACTATGTGTTTAATAGAAATTTGATCAGAATTTTGAAGGGTTCACACACAGCAGATAAACAGAAATCATGGCCCTATAGTATCTTTTTAAGAAATAAGAATGCCTTCCTTTCTGCCTTTGTGGAGTAACCTTGTGCATAATCATAGATTCACATATTTTATTAATTTATTGTTGTTTAGCTGGTTACACAGGAGTACTCCATTTATGGTTCACTATGGTTCACTATGGTACACCATGTAATGTAGTGGGTAGAGTAACAAACCAAGACTCAAGAAACCTGAGCTCTGCCATGGAAACGTACAGGGGTGATGGTGCAACTGGTGAAACCATTCCTTAAATACCTCACTTACCTTGAAAACCCTATTAGGGTTACTATAAGTCAGTTCTGACATGATGGAACATAAAAACAACAACATGGCATACAAATGCTCAAGAAGGTCTTCATGTGAGAATTTGGAGTGACTAAGATTATTAGGATAAAAATTATGAAGAACCATAGCTTAAAAACTTGATTTCTGATGTGGAAAAGTCTGCCAGTATTCAACAAGTTTGTTCTAAACAAATTTGTTCAGATATTCCCAACAAAGTTAGAAATGTTATATCATCAAGACTGAAGGGTTTGTTAGGAGTCTGTCTTATATTTTCCTTCGTGACAAAAAAAAAAACACAATTCATACATCATCTCTGCAATCTCCTCCTCCTCCTTTAGTACACCATTATCTCCTTTGGCATTCAACAATTTAGATACCTCCCTAGTTGGTTTTCAGCTTCTGATGTATTTAAAAATGTGCTGGTGTAATATTTTTTGCCAATAATGGTTCTCAAACTGTATTCTTTCTCTATGTATGTGTTCCTTATTGTCTGCTTGCATATCTTCAGCTAAAGTTCTTCTTTGTTCTCCTGATTTCAGCAGGACTTCCATTTTCTGAAGAAAACCATCTTGCTTTTCTGAGAGCTAAACTAGATGATATATTTAGTGTGATTTTAGAAGAGGTGGCCCCTCAAATGATGAGCAATGTCTCTTTGTCATAGTGTGTGATTTTCCTCCAGTGAAGTATATCTCATTTATCACGCTTTGTTCTGTGATAGTCACTGGAAGGTAAACCCAAATTTGAAGACTGAGACATGCACCTCTATGGAAATTCTGCAGTGTGAGCAGAAGTGGAATCATACGGAATATAATTCTGTTTCATATCTAATTTACTTCTGATCCTGCTTATTAATCAAATTGCCATTTACTTGGATGTGGTGCCATCTTTCTTGATCTTTGGCAAAAATCCCTTGCTAAGCTTCCATTGTTGTGGCTTTGTGTTCTGGATAGATATCACATCCTTTTAACTTTCCCCAATAGATTTATTATAATACCAGATGTGTATGTGGCATGGGCGTTTTTAAAAATCCCCAAGTACTGTACAGAATTAGGAACCAGTGCACATGTAGGTTCTGCTCCCAAAACGTTTTTCAAGCACAACTTCATTTTGCCCATTTTCACATAAGCTTGGACATTTTTTAAAAAGCAACACAAAAATATTTATTATTCCAGGTGTTTCTTCTGATAGATGCGATTTTGCAACTGCCTCTCCCTAATATATGTTCCTTTATATCTTGTTTTCCCCAATGTATGCAATTTTTGCATGTGTTTTTTAATTCGGAGAACTGCATTGCACAATTCAGATAAGCATGAAAAATAAAGGAAAATTGTGTCCTGGTTTCTGTAGTTTGGGAAGTATGAATCAGGTCAGTTCATATTAAAATACAATCGAAACAACCCACCCTCCCTCCAACAATCCTTGATGAAGATATAATAACTGCAAGTCATCAAGTCAATTCTGACTTATGGCAACCCTTTCCAGGGTTTTCTACGTAGAGAATACACAGAAGTGCTTCAGCACTCCATTCTTCTGGGGTGCCTTGGGACTGTGTAGCTTGCCCATGATTACACAGGCTGGCTCTTCTCCCAGGAAATGCAGTGGGGAATTGATATTCTCTCCTTTTAATGTGATGTATGTGGAAAACAAATGCTACAGGTGTTTTAGATATTCTCCAGGATTTTTTAAAAATATACATATATACTGTATATCCACCAGATTATTATCCTAGAGTCTTGACTTGGTTAGATTATGAGAATTTATCATCAGCAAATAAAAGGCCATTTGGCCTCTAATCCCACCAGAATAATATTCTTTTTAACCCTGGAGAAATAACAACAACAAAAAGAGGAAACTTATTCCTGAGTATTTTCCATGTTTTTTCCCCCTTTTAATCTTATGCGCTTCAGTGCTATTATACCCCCCACCCCAAATATATGTATCAGGTGCAATCTTTGTTAATAAAGATCTATTTACCTAAACTACTTGAGAAGCAAGCTATTAGAGTACTCATTAACACCAGTCTGTAATGTTCCCATGGGAAAGGTTCTCATGTTGTCTGTTCAGGATTCATTTCCTTTACATAAGCATTTGCTGTCCGGCTCTATATGCAGGAATACAAAAGCAGTAAAACCCACCAATATCTGTGAATGAACCAAGTGAAAAGAAAGGGAAAGCAAATTACATGGTGTTTTTTTTAATTTTTTAAAAAATCACCTGGTTAATAGTGCAGCTCAATTCTGTGTGAGGCTGAGGTTTAGGCATTCTAAAAAGAACATGCTTTCTTATTTTGTCTCTCCCATTGTCTGAGATTGAAGGTAGCAGCCATCCTGATTAAAATGAAATGAAAAGGAAGAGCAAGATGGACTGTTGTGCCAGTGCTTTCTTAACTGATGAAGATATGAAAAGGCTATTCCATGGGTTTCAGATATGTCTTTCTGAAAAACCCAGCTGTCAGTGCTGTTTAAAAGGTGGTTTTTAAACTGCTTCTAACTGTCTCCATGCTGAGCCAGACATGCGTGACCATATGTATAAACAGTGATTTAGCAGAAGAAAATCAACACTACAGATTTGCTGCTTTCATTTCTCAATAATTTTTGTACTTTCCTCGCCTACTGCCATGTTATCAGTCATCTATGTCCTGGGGGAAATACTGCAAGCTTGAGGTTAAATTAAGGGTCTCCCTCCTGTGATTGTCTTTAGCAAGCACCGTACATTTTCAAACAAAGCTTTACTGCATCAACTGCAGCCCACAAATGTCTGGGGACCACAGGGGCAGCTTTCTTTAGTGCCTAGATTAATATATAATATTCCTGGAAAGGGCTAACACAGAGTTTCAAAATGGATGGCATGTGTATTAATCTACCAGTCCAAATTACACTCTGATGCAGAGAGGGATTTGGGGTAAATATTTTCAACCTGCCCTTGTCACAATGGATTTAAAACAGAATAGGGTGGTGGGTTTTTTTGGTTGCTGTTGTTATCAAGTATTTCTCATTTATAAATCTCTTTTTCCCCCCACCGATATTCTATGATTTGTCCCCAGCGACAACAGATTTTTGTTCTGGAGACCCCATTAAGGAAAACTCAGTGGCTCAGAGGAAAATACTGTAACAAAATAAAATTATTTTCATCTGTTTTGTCTTCCTTACCATGACTGAATAGTAGCTGTGGAATCAACTAGAATGTAACCATTTCTCCTACGTCTCCTGCTACCCCTTCTATTATGACCTGGTAACCTTAGGAAAGGTGGGGGGACTGTTCCGTTGCCAGTGCTGAAGTAAGATATCACTTCCAGTCCAGTTTGCTGCTGCACATAGATTCACAGAACTGCAGGACTGGGTGGGACCCAAGAGCCATCCGGTCCAACACCCTGCCATTGGAGGAAATCCACAGCTCAAGCATCCCTGGCAGGTGACTATGCAATTTCTCTTTAAAAATATTCAACAAAGTGGAATCCACTGTCTTCTGTGGTAAAGTGACCCGCTACTAAACATTATGTTTAGGAAGTTCCTTGATTATTAAGAATTTCTAATGGCTAGTTGGAATCTCTTTTCCTTTAGTTTGGTGGGGAGAACATATATAAGGCGAAAGACATTGCTGGAACTTGGGGTGGGAAATCTCTATCTGGAGGGAGGCCAGAAGCAGAGATAGGCTCCAGTTGTAAGCTTTCAAGGTGGGGGTGAGGTAGAGAGATAGAAATCGGCTGCTGGGTGGGAGGAAATAGAGTACCCCCAAACTGATTGGCTCTTTCAGGAAGTAGGCTATCTAAAGAAGGTCTATAATCTGTTTTTTCATTTTTGTTTTGTTTTGTTTTCATTTTCTTTTTCATGTTACAGAAAACAAGGAAGAAATCACTCAACTGCAGCATGAGAATGCTGTCCATCTGCTTGCTTTGGAAGACTTTTAATTTAGGCAAAAAGGTGCGGAGCCAGCTTGGCATCACAATAGAACCCAGTAATATTACTGAAAGACTGATCAGAAACAAAACTTTAGGACACTGGATAGCTGCAGATATCAAAACATGCTGGAATGTGTCTCACATGAACTTGGCTGGAGGTGGTGAAGACAGGTATGCTTTAAAAAGAAACACGAGTTCACAATGACTTCTTTCTGGCTTTACAGATCAGAGGGCAGGTGTACATATGAGCAAAACAAATAATGATGTCAGCTTTCAATTAGCTGGTACACATCCTGCTCTTTCAGCTCACAGAACAGTCTGAAGATGAATTATTTTACACTGTGTGCTCTCCCCTCTGCCCCCGGGACATATTGTTTCCATAGAAAGAAGGCCATGCCTCGTGATTCATTTTACGCAAGCAACTGTAGCAAAATATGTTTGGAAATAGATACGTTAGTGTGACATTTACCCCGTAGTCCCTGTTTGTTTCACCAAACACAGAGCTCACGAAGGTATCCCGACATGCCCTTTAACACGCTGCCGCCAGTTGATCTCTTTATCAACCTATATTTCCTATGAAAGACGGAGGTCCATTCAGTACTGAACTTTTAAACAGAAACAGGTTTATTGATTACAAGTTGTTTTAGGACTAGTTCTTAAGCACATTCTTAAAGTTACACAGAGCTTCAGTATTTTACTTTAACCTCTTCTATCTTAATTAATACAGGTCACACTCTGACTAATCACTCCTTAAACACTCTCTCTGCCTCAAACCCCTAAACTCTTTCTTCTCCAGCTCTCTCTGACTGAACTCACTAGACTCTGACTCACCCCTCCCTTCTAGTTTCTCTGGCTCTGCCTCCCGTCAGCTCTCATTGGTACATGCAAATAATTTTCTACCTGAACCAAAACATATTGTTTCCATAGAAAGAAGGCCATGCCTCATGATTCATTTTACGCAAGCAACTGTAGCAAAAAATGTTTGGAAATAGATACGTTAGTAGCAGAAATTTCAGTCCCACCTGGATGAAATGTCATCAGGTAGCCATCCACCAGGCTGTGGAAGAGGAAGAGAAGGAAAAACAGAGCTAGCCTCCATTCTCCAGAGATACCCGATTTGAGGAGCCTCATCATATTATGAGCTTGTGCTTGAGTTGTTTCCACTTCTTTCCTGTCCCCTATTATATTTGTGTTGTTTCTTTTGAAATGATGTTCTTTATGTCAGCTGCTCTGAAAATATTTCCAGCTGTAGAACAAGATATAAATACAACCACTGATCAATAGATCTAGGCTGGCACAAGGAAAATAGAAATAGTGTAACATTATATACTGTCATGCTCATCAGAAAAGATAAGAGATACTTAATAAGCAAACCTAGACACCATTATCTTCCATTAGACTAACACTGCTTAAAATGAGCAATGGTGGCAAAGATTGTACTTGGGAATTTACAAATATAATAGGGTTTGGATATAATTTTTTTTTAAATAATTTGTCATCTCTTACCCATTACTTAGAATAACATGTTAATGCTACTTGCTGTATTTTTTTAAAAATAAAACATGATAGCTGATTATTTATTTTGTTTAGCTACTTTTTAATTAATTATTTTAAAATGCACTATGAAATGTTAAGAAATGGTTCTGTGGCCAAAAATCCCACAAAATGATCCCCTACAAAAGCAAACATTTTAGGAGTAAGAAGGCAAAGATTACTTGCTCTGCCTCCCCCACCACATAATAATAATAGTAATCTTAGAACTAAAGAGCTAGAAGGGACCCTGTGGGCCATCACGTCCAGCCTCTGTCAAGGAGGCATGCCGGGGAATTGAACTCCCCTCCTCAGCCAGATGCCTAAACAGCTGAGCTATCCAGCAGTGGCTCTTTATGGTCTTTCCAGTGGCAAGGGGTTCTTTTGGATCCAAGACAGTGACATGCCTTTGATGGAGGGGCAGGGTGGGCGGCGGGGGGGGGGGGTACAAAACTTTAATGAATAGGAAAAGAGAGAAGCCATAGCAAAATAAGTGTAAAATAGAAAGCAATTGTACAAAAAGGATAAATGACTGACTCTAATGCAAAAGGATAGAACTAAGCAAAGATATGACCTGAAGAGTGAAGAGGCTGCTTCTTTGTAGCTCTTTCACCCCAATGGTTAGAGAGTGTGCGTCGGAGGAGGCTTCGGACTGCCTGGTGCTGCTTTCTGCTCCTGAGTGAGTACATACAGGGTTTTGCAGGGTGGGTTTGGGCGGCGGGGGGGGTATGTTTCTGTGCTGTCATTTTTTTGTGTTTGGGTGTTTTGTTTTGTTTTTCAGCCCCAGTGCGTTCCGATGGGGCTTGCTGTGTTGTGGGGGGTTTTTTGGTGATTTTTTTTCCAGCCCCAGCACATTCCGATGGGGCTTGCTGTGGTGTTGTGGTTTTTTTGTGATTTTTTTCCCGGCCCCAGTGCGTTCCGATGGGGCTTGCTGTGTTGTTGTTTTTTGTGATTTTTTTTTTACTGGCCCCAGCACGTTCCAATGGGACTTGCATTGTTTGTTTGGTTTTTGGTGATATTTTTTTTTCCAGCCCCAACGCATTCCGATGGGGCTTGCAGTGTTTTTTGGTTTTTGTGTGTGATTTTTCCCCCCAGCCAGAACAGATTAATGGGGTTTCAATGCATTCCTATAGGAAATGGTGCTTCGACTTACGGCCATTTTGAGTTACGACCATCATTCCAGAACGAATTAAGTTCGTAAGTCGAGGCACCACTGTATTTATTTATTTATTTATTTATTTATTTATTTATTTATTTATTTGCCACAACCATCTAATTTACACCACAGAAGCCAGGTGCCATTGCCATCTGGCAATGGAAATCTTTAATTTAATTTGGTTAAAAATCTCCTATTTTCCCCACTTCAGGTTCTGAGACTCTCTAGGCATCCCCTTTTCCCCTTGGGAAGCCTTTGGGAGCCTAGGGAAGGGGGGCTTTAATATCCTGATCCTGGTGGCAACAATCCAGAGGAGATTTTCTCATGTGAAAGACTTTCCCCTCATCCAGAAGCTGCCAAAGACTTCTTAAGGAAAAAAGGGATCCCTAGGGAGCCTTGGAATCTGACGCGATGGATTGGAAATTTTTAGGATAAGGTTGAAAGTTGCTTTTCAGATTGTCCAGTTGCTCAGGATCAACAGACCCAAGAGGGCATAGATTCAATAAGAGATTGAGCAGGATGACTGGGTGTATTAAAGACACACCTTTATTAATTGTTTAGAAGAGGGAATTTCACCAGATGCCGCTTGCATGCCAAGTTGCACCAGCTGGAACTCCCTCTTCTGCCAGGGAAATGGGAAGGAAAAAGAGGACAGGGTTCCTGTTTTAATAGTTGCTTAGAAGAAGAAATTTCCTCAGCTGCAGGTTTTAGTGTAAGCTACACCTGCTGAAATTTTCTGCTCCACACAACTGTTGAAGGTACAGGAACCTTGTCTTCTTTTTTTCATCTGGGTGCTCTGTCTCCCACACAAATAGTAAATGTGCGGTAATAGACCTGCTGTCTTCTGCATCTGTCCAACAGAACATGGAGTTACTTCCTACCAGGCCCCTCCATAAAGTTAAGAAATATATTTAATATATATTAATATATTTAATATATATATGGGAATTCCTATCCTTAGTTTTCCTTAGTCTTGCTTGCTTGCTTTGGGGGGGGGGGGGGACCCTCTACCAATCTTTTGCCCTTTTCATAGGCAAAATATGCTTGCCTTTCAGGAGGGGGGGGGGGACAAAGACAACGGTATTAGAGAGAGAAAAGCCCCTGAAAATGGCACTCAGTTAAGGGGAAGCCCAGCAAGACCCCTCCTGTAGCTGATGGTGAGCCCTCCTTGCACTCACCGCTAATCCATTGCTCTTCCAAAAGTTTTGCTTATCTGGAGAGAAGGCTGAGCCAGTGCCACTCCCACTCACAAAACGGTCTACTCTTCCCCAAGCCCAAAACACAGCAGAGAGGAGACAGAGCAGGGAAGGTGCAGGAGGACAGGCCACCGAAAGCTCAACCAGACTAGAGGGCAATCTGGGCTACATTGTGATGAGATGAGGTTTTTTAAATAGGTGGCAGTGGAAGTTTGGGAATTCAGAGCCTGGAAATAACACACGGCAAGTAATAACATCACCTGTAATCCATTAAAGGGGATGGTGGTGTGGGTAACAACATGGCCAAAATCATTGCTTTAGGAATTAATTAACATCTGGAATAATAACAATAACAACAACAACAACAACAACAACAACAACAACAATAAGTAGTAGTAGTATTCAGGATGTAGCTTCTATTTCAAAGCCCAGCGGAGAGTTCTTATCTTTATTTTCTACTTTTCTTTGAGGGGACATAGATTTCCCTAATGCCAAAAGGGAAATCCCTAGCATTATTTCCAAGCTGTGATCAGAGATAGCAGAATTTATATTTCAGTTTCAATGGGTAGGGGTGGGAAAGGAGATAAGGGGGGTTCATGGCACCCAATGGGATGTATTAGAGTCAAGGCTAGAGGTCCCCCTCAGGAACAGAGAACATTTTTCTGCCTCTTGGCCTTCTGGATGCTGCACAACCCTTCCAAAATTCTCCCAAACAGACACACATGCACATGAAAAACTGGTATTTTAACACAGGATGCCCTTGTGACCTATTTAAAAGATGAACTCCACTCCTGGACTTCTTCAGAAACAGCAATTTACCCTTCCCACCCCCCCCCCCCAAAAAAACAGGCAGTTAGAGAAGTGCCAAAAACAGTCTTGGCAGCACATATGGCCCCAGGGTTGCATTTATGTTGGATTCTTCATATTTGTAATCAATAGAGGTTATTTGGTGTAAAAATCTGAAATATGAGAATACAGTACTCTAAAATAGAAACGTGCTTAGTCTGCATCCCTGTGTGTGGCAATGGCATATGTGGGGGGAAAATAGGTGTGTGTTTTTTGACAAACAAATGTAAACTAATCTATAGTTATGATGTGTGCATTTTTTGTTGTTTCTATGCTGAACAAAATGCAAATTTTTATGAGTCTTCACAGACCAGCAATGGCCGTCTGTGTCATTTGTATGCTGTGCTGAAAATGACAATCTTTTTCTTCTCTAGCATTTTATAATTATAATTTCTGTTAAGGGCAAGGATTGCTTGAGTGCAGCAAAAGAAAAGAAAAAGTAGAGCCTTGTTTTCTATTTGCTGAGCTCCCTTGCTTACGTGGGACGTGGTGGCGCTGCGGGTTAAACCGCAGAAGCCTCTGTGCTGCAAGGTCAGAAGACCAGCAGGCGTAAGATCGAATCCACGTGACGGAGTGAGCTCCCGTCGCTTGTCCCAGCTCCTGCCAACCTAGCAGTTTGAAAGCATGCAAATGCAAATAGATAAATAGGTACCACCTCAGTGGCAAGGTAACGGCATTCCGTGTCTAGTCGCGCTGGCCTCGTGACCACGGAAACTGTCTTCGGACAAACGCTGGCTCTATGGCTTGGAAACGGGGATGAGCACCGCACCCTAGAGTTGGACACGACTGGACTAAATGTCAAGGGGAACCTTTACCTTTACCTTTACCTTGCTTACTAGTGATCACTGAAGCATAAAAGTTACTTCCTCACTTGGTACTTAAGGAAAAAGGGGGACTTAGTCTGCCACACAACTCTGTGTTAAGGTGAGGGGGGGAAACAAACTATAAAGAATAGCTTGACCATAATGATATAAAATGCCTGTAGCAAATTATCTTTGGTCTTTAATTTATCAATGGTATGCTTTAACTAATACCAAGTCATTATGCTGTATGTGCCTCAGCTGTCATGATGCTCTCAAGATAACTCTCAATTTACAATAAATCAGGGGTTCTTCCTCTCCCATCTACTTTGGACACAAGTTAACATTCTCTCACAAGAGGCCTCCAGCTGAATACCAACTTCAAGAAGAAAACTCTTTAAAAGGTATTTTGGTAGTGTTCATAACTTGACGAAATATCTTAGTGGCCCATTCTGGTTGGCGGATTCTGGAAGATGTAGTCCAAAAAAGTAACTGCCAGACTCTGATTCCACATATTGAAAGAGGCAAGCAGTACATGACGGCAAGGGTGAGACTCCCATTTGGAATCTGACCTCAGTTTAAGAAAATTTCCTGTCAAAGATCTAAGAAGAATGTGGGAGGGACTTAGTAATTGTTAATTGCAGTTGCTGAGATTACTGCTTATTTTACACCTCACTTTGCATAGTATCCAAACACTTGCCATGGAATCTGAAAACACATGGCTTCAAAGCAAGTTTCAGGGATTCCAATGAAATTTTGTGGAGGTGGCGAAGGATCACAGCTTAAGAACTTCAAAAGCCAACTGAGAATGGGAAGAGGGCAACTTCGGTTTATTATCACCATATCATTACCCTGGCTTCAAAGGAAGCAATTTTCGGTATGCTTTAGTATGTTGCGTAGTAAAGTGCATTTGATCCCTGAAAACGGAGACTGAACTTAGGCTGGGTGATTTCATTTACTCCTTCCTGGGGCTATTATGACACTGAGATCTGATAGCCTCTGCTGAGAAACGGAGATTAGGGGCTTTGATAGAAATTCATGTGACAAGAAGTTATTTTCTTTATGGTTTTGAACACAGGTCTTTAATGTCTGGAACCATTATATGTACAACTTAAGTAATAGTCTAGGATTAATCATTGTGTTGTTTTTCCAAACACTTGTCATTTAGCATTTAGTTTGATCATAGAGCATAGACTGTGAGGTTGGTCATGCTTGCTTCTTCCTGTTATAGAGAAAAGTTCCCTGGATGCTTAATAACCTATAACATTGTATGGTGTAACCATGCACTGGGAAAATGTCATGAAGGAAGAGCCCCCTTCAGAGGGGAGGTAATTTAGGTCACACTTTTCAAGATGTTTGCGGACTCTGCACTGTAATTTTCAAAGGGAGACACCATCCTTTCCAAAACCAGTGAAGATTAATTAAAAAGAATTCAGTGTGTCCTATGGCGCTCTGCAGAATAGTTCAAAGATAAAGTACAACATCTCAGTTTAAGTATTGTAGCCCACAGTATAATGTCTCATCTTTGAAATATGTTGTGGGAGCCGTGGGATTTGTTATGATTTATTAATACTTGGAATGTATTTAGGTCTCCCTTGACTTAACCAACAAGTTGCTTGTAAACAAGCATGAAATGAAACCTGAAAAAACCTGGATTTTTACCTGCTTGTAGGACCTTCACATAAACAGTGTCTTCTTTTCAGGTTCCTTGATCATTGCTAGAGGAAAACAGGGATGGAGGGGGTGGGGCTAGGTGCTCTCCTCAAAACATATTAAAGATGTTGTTGACATCTAAAGAGGAGTAATTATACAGGGTTCTTTAACTGAAATATATTACCTTGGAGGAGAATCATGTAATGTTACACCCATGAATCTCTCTCCATAATGTATAGTTTAAGCCTAACTCACAAGCCTACCTTGGCTCTTATTCCCAGGCAGTAAACAAATGTAGGTTGATGTCACCCAGGTAGCATAATCCAGACCAGGCAAGGCTCAAGTTCCAAAATAGATGACCAAAAATCAGAAGGATAACTTAGTTTCAAGTAGACAGCCAAAAGACTGTGTTGTAAATGGCAGGAGCTTAGCAAGAGAAATTGCCCAGACTGAAGGCTTCAGAATTTCTCTTCAAAGATACTGGTGGGCTTGGATGATTCCTGTGAGCCACTTGATGCTTGCATTGGGGCTCAGATGCTGTGCTTGACAGAATCCACCCAGTGCTCTTCTCTAGTGCTTTGGAGCTAACTTGTGAGGACATGCAGTCATATGGTGGTACGGCCTTTAAAGGTAACTTAGGGGAGAGAAGCATATCTATCTATTGCAAGAAAAGGCACCTCAGATCTCCAGCAGATATCTGTCAAGAAAATGTGTCTTTAATGGGAGCAAAATAGGACTCTTTTTTTTTTTTTTGCAAGATCTTTTGTTTGTTTGGGGATAAAGTTGTACTCATCCACGTCCTCAAAGCAAGCAGGTAAGCATGCACTAATAGCAGGCTCAGATCTAGTGAATGCGGACATAAATCCAGTCTCCTGTGGAAGGCTGTAGCCTACTGATCAGGAGCTTAGTAAAATGGGCAGCTTTGTACTAGGGAAATTTCTTTTCTGATGTCTAAAAATGACATAGGATTTAGAGATAAAAGGCACAGTGTGTGCGCATGCATTCATGCGTGTGTCTGGAGCATAAGGGTTTCAAGTGCCTGAGCTTTTGTTTTACCTTGCTCAAAAATTAAAAGGAGAGGCTGGGCGGGGGAAGAAAAACCAATGGAAACCAGGAGGAGGAAACAGCCAAGCTGGTCTAAAGTTTATAATGATACAATGATGTTCTGCAATTTACTGCTTATGTAAATTATATCTGGCTGAATTCATATTATTTTAAACACTTCGAAATTATAAACATCTACGTAGAAGCTGTGTGCTAATAAAATAACAAATAATCAGAAATAATAGCCTAGAAATAATTAAATTACGTCTCACTTTAACATAATCAGTTTGTACAAAAACACACATTAAAAGAGACAATCTAGCCCATTAAAATTCAACAAGCATTCCGTTCAGCTGGAGCAGGAGATGATTCAGCCTCCACTGCAAAATATTTCCAGACAGATTACCAATATACTAGTTCTGAACAAAATCAAATGAAAAAAAAATTAGGAGTAGAACTACTGAGATTATTTGGTGGCAGCATCAATATATATTTTTATGACAAGCTGTATCACCTTTTCAAATCTGACTAAATTGCAGTTTTATACAACATAATTGTATTCCGTCATACTGGATGGCTGTGCTTTCTAATGCCAAGCCAATATTAATCAAGTCTCCAACTAATTGTGGCTCATTTTTTCCCCGGTGTCATATTGGCTCTTGTATGCTTGGGATAATTACAGTCACCTGTAACTTTTTATTATGTGGTTGGTTGCCACTCCTAGGAATCTGAGCGTTTCATACATTACAGAGTCCAGACACCAGCATGCTTCATATCAGGGGCTGTTTTTCTTTCTGTGCACACTTGCTGATCCAATCGCCTCATCATGCAAATTATACGCTCCAGTCTTTTCTTATAGTGGAACATCTAAAGCTGGTGCTCACAATAATTAAATAAACAAGAGCATTCAGAGCCATGCTGAGTCCCTCAGAAAAATGAATGAATGTGGGATTTGTAAACAAATGGCCTATGGTTTGGTATGTATCAAAGGAGCAATTTTCAGGTCACATGCCTGATATACTGTTGGCTCCAGATGACTTGTGATAATCAGACAGATTTCCATCAACTACTTTTTTACGTGCCTGGTTGCATTTGCCTATGGGTACCAGCCAAGTAGCCTCCATTTCCATGTGCATAGAAGTAGTATGTGATGATGAAATGGCCTCCAATGGATCAGTTGAAGCCCTGAGACTTTTCTTAATCATTTGAACCTTAATTGGGTTTTTTTAAAATTAAATCAAAAACTGTTCCTTTTACAATGAGAACAGTTCTTGCACTCCATTCCAGCAATTCCAAAGCAAAAAAAAAAAAAAAAAAAAGGAATATGATTCCAGGGATCAGTCAAAGTTCATAATGCACTGTGTAAGATTTTGTTAGGACCTGCCTTTAAAATATGAATAAGGAAAACAATATTTTCTGGGGCTGGACATGATGTTTGACTCTATCCACTGTTTGAGTTTAGTGTTGTTTATTTACAATATTTTTCTACCTTATTCCCTAAAGCCCACAATAATATACATGACTCCCACATCTTTCCTTATAAAACTTGTCAGGTAAGTTAGACTGAGGCATTGGGAGTGGACAAAGCTCTTGAAGAATAGTTAGAAATAGGGCTGCACTGAATGTTGTCATGCCAACATTTTTGCCTGAACGCTGTTGAAAAAACTTTGCATTCAATGGTAATAGCACAGAAGCAATCTGAACCCTCTGGGAGAGTGTCTGTCCAGGGACTGGTTCTGCACTAGTTGTGGAACTGATAACACAATAGACAACCTGCCAAAATATATGTAAACCACTCGCGTATCCCAACTGCAGATGGATTTCTTTTCCCAATAGGATCCTGGTCTTTATCCTGCAAATATAAGAGCTTCAAAAGGAAAATAAAAAGGCTGTTTCCCAATCCCTACCTTTTTCATCTACTCCACTGCCTGATCAATAGATGCTGCAGCACCCAGTCAGATCTAATGGAATACTTAGGGCTTCTCTCTACGGTTGGGCTGGAGCAGGCTGAATAGGCTCACTAGGAGGTCTAGTAGGCCATTTGGTGTGATACTTGCATTCAGATACCATACAGATCTCAAGCAACCCTATTTGGTCCATTTTTTAAAAGTGTGTATTAGGTATGTGTGTCAAAAGTTAGATACACTTCTCTTAAAGATCTGATTGAGAACCTGCCCATCACCTAATACACATACCTAATATATGTCTTAATACAGTTTTTTCCCCTTGCTTTAAACAGCAAGTCAAGAAACTGCCTGCAGCCAGTGATGGATTCACATGCGGGCAGTTTCTTGACTGGTCATTTAAGACAAGGGAAAAAAGTGATTTTAAAAAAAATGTTTTGTAAGTCATGTACCGTATTTTTTGCTGCTGTAATGGAGTCTTTTAAAAATCACTTATTCTTCCCCTCCATTGAGGAGCAGTGCATTTTTGGTTCATTCTCAGAGGCCACATGTGCAGGGAATGAAGCGAAAGACTGTGATCCTACTCACACCAAAAAAGTAGAAGCCCTTGGCAGCAGCCAGAAAGTGGGAATACTCTGGGTGTGGACTGGTTCGCTCCAGCACAGGCGCTGTCTGCTCACCATCTTTAAGAGCAAACCAGCCCATCCCTGCAGCTGAGTTAAATGCCCATGTAGTAAGAATCTTACTTAGATATTATAGTCCGAATCCATGTGGGGCTTTGAGTATGTGGGGAATGGGGTGCACACAGACATCCCAACTCTGGACAGATCCCAACTCTGGACAGCTCTGCACAGTTTTAGGCCACAAAGTTTGAACAGATGAAAGATTAAAATGATGATAGTTCTCTTTTTTAATGTTGTAATAATTTATGGTGTTAGCTTTTAATATTGTTTCTTTTAATACTGTAAGCTGCCTTGGATCCTTTTCAGGAAAAAACTGGTGTATAAATATTTTAAGTCAATAAATACATACACAAACATCATAATACTACTTAGCACTTATTAGCTTTGGCTAAAAGTTGCAAATGCTATCCAGAATGAATGGCAAGGTCTCCTACCATCATTCTAGATGGGACGGCATGTAAGCAATTAGATTTGTCTACATAACAATAAAATGAAGCTGCTTCAGAAGAACAAGTGATACCCCCCACCCTCACTGCACATGATAAGCACTTTTCTTTCTCCTCACAGCTCTTCTCTCCCAAATACATCCCCAATGGCACATTTTTGGTGCAACCCCTCCTCCAAGAACCACCTCTTTGGCACACGTCCTTAGACTAGCCATACGCAAGCATTAATGACTTTGTACATTAAGCACAGGAGGAGGAGGAGGAGCAGACCTTCCCTCTCCATCCCCAGTTCTGTCAACCTCTGCATGTGGAGGGCAATCAGTCTGAAACACATCTAGGAAAATTAACCACACAAATTAGTGCCCTGAGTTTCTCCGATTCTTATAACTGTAGACAGCTCTTCCCACATACAGAAACTTGTCCTCTTCAGGCTACTCCATGTGTAGGAGAGTGACAGAAGTGATAATGGAGGGAATGGCACTCGGGGCTTTAACTAGGACAGGGTAACTGGGGTTTGCCCCAGAACACCAAAATTTAGAAGGTGCAAAATCTAAAGGTGTATTTGCTATGGAGTATTAGGAAAATAATTATCAACACCTCCCACCTCTCTTCACTTCCTTTAAAAAAACAACAACCATAAACTTTCTCCTTGTTTCTAGGTGGGGGAACCATGTTCCTTGCCTCCTTTTTCTTAGAGGGGCTTGTATGCTTGCCTCAGTGGGGAGGGGGGCCCATGCCCCTGCCCCAGGGTCAAACTGGCTAGCTATAGCTGTGGTGAGACAAGCAGGTTCTCTTTCTTGGTGTGTTTGCTCTTCACAGTTTCCAGTGCCTGAATGTGGTTGTAGTGATGGTTGCAACCAAGCAAGTAGGATTCCTCTGCAATAAACAGGGAATCTGCTGTTTTAAAATGTCAAAAGCCTAGAACAGATTTATCTCAAGCATCAGGTAAAACATACTGGTCTCATACAAGCTAGGGAAGGCCAATAAAGAAAAACATGTTAGTTTTTAGCTTAGTGAGCCAGATGTATTTCTCAAAGAATTAGGATTTAGGGAGGAGTGTGTGTCAGAGGTAAATGGCTTGGTTAGTGCTTCCCATTTGCTCTTGTTTCATTTTTGCTGATGGAAAACCATAAGAAGTTTTTTAAAAAGCCAAATCAGGGACTTAACAACACCAGTTGAAAAGCTTTGTCAGATCATCTTTTCTTCCGCATGTTGCAGAGCTGGGGTATGCTGGAGTTGCTAAAAGTGCCTCTGTTTCAATTGGTCCTTTATTTGTTTGACTTAAGATTTCTGACATCACCATCATTGAGCGAGTTAGAATTCTGGCTCAAATGCATTCTGCCTGCTGTATTGAAGGCATAAGTTTTGTTACTAGTATGTACTGCTTCTGGATCATCAAGTATTTGTTGTTTGAGTTTTTGAAGATACTTCTCAGCAGATGTCTCTATCTAGAGACATCTGTTTCATTTACGTCATCTTTCACAGATGTTTAATGCAGCCTTATTTATTTATTTATTTGGCTACTACCTCTGCTTCTTTATTCTTTAAACAAGAATAATCCAGGAAGTCAATCTTATTCTGCACAAGAACTGTAGGAATGCCCTCAGCATGAAATATTACTTGCTCCTCCCAAATGGGGGATGGTAGAACAGGTAAAGTGAGTTCTTAAATATCTCATCTTGAAAGTCCTATTAGAGTCACTATTAAAGTCCTATTAGATAAGTTGGTTTCAACAGATGAGGGCATGTAACACATACACAGTGCTTCAGACAACTGTGTATCAGTAATTGAAAACACTAGCACACAAACGTGGCCTCCTCTGTAATAAGCTTTATCCACATCATCAAATATTTCTTGACCTACAGTATCTTACAAAATCAGTTGGACATCTCTGTCATTGACTTTCATTGTTTTTTCCAGGAAGCCAACTCTAATAGTCTTCTTGTAGCCTTCAGCAAAAGTTCCTTTACAGTATCTCTGAATCATACTGGACTTCCCAATCACTCCTTTTTAACCATCACCAACTTGATGGGCACTTCTATATCTTTTTCCAACAGCAAAGTCACAGACAGCTGCATTTACTTCAGAATCCTATTTAGATGTTTTTATGTTTAGATGTACAGTGAGGGACGAGGACTCAGGGAATCTGGGTTCAAATGTCCATTGAGTCATGGAAACTCATGTAAGGGGGATAGGACTGGTAAAAATATTTGTTAAATACCTCGCTTACCTTGACAGCCTTATTAGAGTTGCTGTAAGTCAGTTCCAATTTGATGGCACATAACACACACACACACACACATAATGTAATAGAAGTGTCTCTTGGTAGGTGACATGAAAATGTGAGGCAAAATGGAAGAGGCACCTCCATGGTGACAGACAGGTAGCAGATGTCAACATGGCCCAATCCAGACAAAATGACTGAAGCTGCTATTCTGTTTCATTTACCTCTAAATTAAATATTTGCTTGAAGTTCCAAAATGTTATTTTGTTAAAGGACTATAATTTGTCATAGTGCTAAAAAAAAGAAGCTTTAATCCTAATGAAATGGATTTCTGCCTAACTGTGGGTATATTAACACAGAAATGTTATCCTTTTAAAACAAAGCAAAACATTTGTATATGTAAAATGATCCATGGGATTTCCTTTCCAAGAGAAATTATCTATTTAAAGGGCATTCATTTGAAGTCTTTGTGAGCGTGTATTTGTGTTCTAAAAAGAAAAAGATTCGGGTTTCAGTGACATGCAGTTTGTCTTACACCGCAAGGAAGTAATGCAATGATGACTTTTATGTCCTTTACCTTACCCACTGGAGCTGCTTTGTCACACAAGTCATGTCACGTAGATCATTTGTGGCGCAGAAGACAGAATTGAAAAGCTGGTGAGTTGTAGCTGCTTTTAAAAAGAAACTGGGGGTGGTGGGAGGGAATCAATAATATATTATCCTTCTAGCAGGCTGGCTTCCCCATATGTCCCCTCTGACATGTAGGTGTAGCTATAAATTAATTTACTTAGAGCCAATAAAGAACCTAACGTGTTCTGAACTGACTAGTGAAGGTGCATTAGTGATACAAAAATAATGCTGTCTAGTACGGGAGCTTTCGAAGGGCTCCCAAGTTGTACAAGTTATTTTTATAGCTGCAGGAGAGATGGGTTTGGGCAGTGAGAGGGAGATGGAGTGAGTGGTCTATAATTTACTGATGTAAAATGATCAGGATTCATGTTGTCTATAAAACATGAAAAACATTCGTCATTCCCCACCAATTAGATCATAGTTCGACCCCCAGCTCCTCCGAGCTTAAAGGAAAATTCTAACTGCTAGACGTAAATGAATGCTGTGGTTAAATTAAATCCTTCAACAGCCCCAACTAGGCTTGAAAGAAATGCCTTGTGGATGTTATTAACATGCATATTTAAGTGCTATTTTTAAAGTTTAACTGCAAGCCATAGCAAGCACAAATGTTTATAATAGCTATTTCAGGAACGTAGCATGACTTTAAAAGCCTTTTTTGTAGCAGCTAATTCTCTTGCAACAATTTTTATTTCAGCTCTTACTGCCATTAATATCTCTTTCAGCATGTGATGACAGGAAAACAGAATTTAAAGGTGTGAGATGCTTTGTTCTGAGACAATGGGACTGTATAAATCCAAGATATCGACAGTGGTGTGCCAAGGCTGAATCTGAACAATTAATGATTTTAAAAACCAGTGCTTTTTTTGTAGAGCAACAGAAGAGCTGCAGTTCTGTCTTATTGCAACTTAAGCATAAAAGGAGCTAGTTACCAATAACTAGTTACTTGTAATCAATTCATTAATTCTGTAACTTTTTACTTTTACAGTTATGGGAGGGCAGAGGAAGATTATGGTTCAAGTGCTGGCTTATGCTGTTGCCTTCTGCTCTGCTGTCACTCTTGAGGCGCTGGTGATATTTATGGGAGGAGAGTGTGTTTCTTGCCACTGGCCAGCATTCAACTGTGGCTTTCTAACTAGAAAGCAACTATTTAGTTATAGATTTCAAAGCAAATGCCAACTGAATATAGCAGATACTCCCCCTTTATATTGTCATTCTTCTGCATTTCACTTCTACCACTCACCAATAAAAAATCCTTTCTATATCTCCTTCTATAGCAGCTGTTTTGTCTGTTTTGTTTCCCTGTTATTTATTTATTTATTTATTTATTTATTTATTTATTTATTTATCTATTTGTTTATTTGTTTGTTTATTAATTAAATTTATAGTTATGGCTTACATTACCATCGGGAATGGAACTCCTATGATAAGCAGATTTGTAAATCTCTATGAACATTTATTTAGGTGTAAGACTCCATTTAATTAGTAGAACAAGTAGCTGAATAAATAATATAAAGATCCATACTATATTCACAAGTAAAGTAAATGTAGAGTTTGTCCTTCCAGAAGGGAGCCATGTGGTCATTACAAAATACAAATGCAAGTGTGAGTGATAACTTTTTGTTTGAAGAACTGGGCTGTGAACTCCAACCGACAGCTGCCTCAGCTGTAACTTTAGAACAACAGTTCCAATGCAGCCGGCATCTTTCCTGACCTACACCTAAAAATGACGTGCCTGGCAAAATCCATATTGCTAAGAACGTTTGGACTTTACATCTAAGAGTAACTTTCCTGGCAAACTCCATCTTGAAGAACTTTTAAGTTCTTCATCAGGTACATGCCTGATGAAGTGGATGGCCCTGATCCATGAAAGCTCACAGATCGTATACTGATTTTTCTAGAGGTCTATAAAGGTATCACCTTTTTCCTTCCAAAATGACATTGTAATTTCCATATCATTATTTCAAACCAATTTTTTTTTTTTGAAATCTTACAGAGTCACAGCAACTGTTTCTTTTAGTGTCTCAGATCTTATCGGGTTCACCCACCAGTGTAAAACAATTGTGTAAATCTCAGAAGTGAATTGGCACAAGTTAAAATAATTAACATAGGCTTTTGTTATTACATGCCAAGCTGTGCAGCTTGGTGCACAAACCACACTGGCTTCTTAATTTGTGCAAATTTACCTCTGAGAATTGCACTATTTGGGTTATGCCCATGTAAGGGCATAACCCTGTGTGTTGTAGTGGATAGAGTGATGGACTAGGACTCAGTCATGGAAACTCACTGAAGGTGGTGAACTGGTAAAGCCACTCCTTAAACATCTCACTTACCTTGAAAGTCCTATCATGGTCACTATACGTTGGGTCCAGCTTGAACAAAAAACTAATAGGATCCCAGCTAGTATTTATTTATTTCAGTTATTCAGTTAGCATTCAATTTTCCTCCCAGAAACTGGGATGCAAGATCGTTTACGGTAGAGTAAAGAAGTCTAACACCGTTTTTAAAAAATGCATTATAAATATTCCACCAATTGGATTTGTTTTCATATTAAAAACAGAATATCATTAAAACCTCAGTTAAAATAATTACAGGCTAGCAATAGGAAAGTACAGTATTTCCTTAAAAGTCCCTGTTATTGGCAAACAGTCCCAACAGTGTGCCTAAAAAGTAGAGTTTTGTATGCTTGTAGAAGGACATGTGGAAGGAGGCCAACCCACTGTCCCTGGGCAAGGAGTTCCATAACCTGGGTGTGACCACTGAAAAGACCTTCTCAGTATGGCCTATGTACTCTTTCCTCTTTCTGTCAGCAATTCTGGCATTAGCAGCTGTTACCCAGCTTTTCATGAGTACTCTGTTTCATCTCCCTCTCTCCTCAGCCATGCTATCAGTTCTGTTGGTTTTTATGTGCTGCCTGTAGGCAGCAAACAGGCTGAGCTTCCTCCCAAAGTTCAACATTTACCAGGTAACTGGGAGTCTCTCTAAAATTATCAATTTATGAACAGTACCCATCATGTGTCTGAGACGTCACTCATTGGTTAAACACACTGTAAGAGAGTGAGAGACCAAACAAGCAGGCAAAATAAAGACTTAAATGTTTTGATCCATATCTCCACTTCTGCAAGTGCTTAGAGACTTGTTCCTCACCAGCAACACGGACTGAGTAAGTCAGTTTCTCAATTGGTTGCATGGTTTGGGTCAACCGCTTGCACAATGCTCTGTCCAAAGTGCTTCATGGATAGCACTTCCGCCTTGCCACAACTGCACTTACCATGGGTGTAATGTCAAGTTATGCCCACACGGCAACATGATTTTAACCTGTGTCTGCTAGTGGTCCAACCAGGGACTGGGTGGCACACTTAGAATCTGGGTAAAATCCAGCTAACTGGACCATAAACTGTGGAGCAGACCAGCACTTTTAAACTTGTTTATAAATGATCATGGGTCAGAATGACAGTGAGATGATCAAGCACTCTCCAAGGACTTCTCAAAACTGGGGGAATGGGCATTAAAATGGCAAATGAATGTTCAATATAAGTAAGTGTGAAATGATACATGTTGAGGTAAAAATTCAAACTTTGCACATGTGCTGCTAGCAGTGACTGACAAAGAAAGAGATCTGGGGTTGTAATCAATAGCTTATTGAAAGTAAACTGTGCTTCACTGTAGAAAACTTTGACCAGAATTCTACTGGTTAAGCCCATCAGTATAAATCCAATGCTATAAATCTCAGGAATGAATTACCACAAATGAATACTTTGTCATTGGTGCTCTGCACCAGTCATGCGACCCAGCACACAACTGAAAATGCCAATGCTAGTATCTTAATTTCCAGTGATCCACAGCTGAACATTTAAGCTGATTGGATTTACACCAGTGTAAAATTTCAATTGGATTCTGGCCTTTATTATTGAAAATAATTGTAAAAAAGAATTGGACACTAAATTGTCAGTGTATAAATTCCTGCACAAATCTGTAGCACAACTGCACGTGGAATATTGTGTACATTTTGGATCAACAGGAATGGGCAGGTTCTGAAAATGTTAGAGCATCTGGTCAGTAGCCGGCTGCTATGCAATAATATCATCACCATATAGATGTAGAAATGGAAATAGTTCATGGGCTGAAACTATACTGCTGGGGAAAAATTGGATTGAATCTGCAGCACCTTCTGTTGTATTACACAACATCAAGCCCTACTGCAGTTTAAAATGGTGCCTAGTTTGGTTTTTTCCCTGCTCCAGATTGTCAAGTTTCATGTTCATTTAGAGCAGTACTAGACCACTCATTTACAGACCCCTTCCCCATCTCCCCCATTTGCCAGCCCTTTGTTCATGTGCATTTCCAGGGCTGTTTATTTTTAACTTTAAAAGGGTGGCTACTTAAAGTAAAACAGAGGGAGCCCCTTACTGTTTTGGAGGGGCCCTGCGTTGCCTCCAGGGAGCAAGGACCTAAGACGATGGAGTCACCTCTGCCTGCCTCTCCTCCCCCTCCCCCCTTCGCTGCTCCCTTGCTCTCTTTTGGCATCACCTCTTCAATTTTTTTTCTCCTTTGCACCTCGATTCACATATCCACATGTGTGATTCCTTTTTTAAAACCTGTAATTAAATCAAATGTCCACAGATGCTCATAAGAGCCATTTAAAAATAAATAAATAAAAAGTGGGGGCAGGAGTGGGTCATGTTGTTCCCATCATATGATGTAATGCCCAACTCTCAGCTTGTGTACAAGGGCAGTCTGCATGCCCACCCACACTGGATTGAAACAGACACCTGGGCACACCAGGCTGTTTGTATGTCTATCCCTCTCCCCTTTGGTTCAAGTTACTTGTTCTATGTGTTGGTGTTCAGTTTCCAACTACGTAAAAAAGTTTTCCTTGACCTTCCGGATCGCCACTCAGGAAGGAAGGAAGGAAGGAAGGAAGGAAGGAAGGAAGGAAGGACAACCACAGCATGTCTGTGCAATCAGAGAACAGAAGGGTCAATTTTAACATAGAAATATTGCTTAAATTGTGTTAAAAATAAAATTTATGTTGTTTAATGCTTATTTTGCAAAGAATTAAATCTTAATATTGTGATACTAGATTCTGATTTTCTTAATTGTGGTTAACTGGCCTATGGTAACAAAATAAGGTGACTTAAAAATTGTTACCCCTCATTTATGTTCTCCATTATTATTTTTGTGCCAAATGTGTTGGTAGATTAGAATGCTACTTACACTGAAAAAATTAGAATGCCACTGGTTTCCATGGCTGTTTAGATCCAGATATTTCATCCCTGGTGCATTTTGTTGCAGTTAATAATAACTGCTGCTCTGTCTGGTGTCCACTCTTGAGCTAAGCTGCCAAAAGGTAATGGCTACTTGTTGAGTATGCTATAAAATGCACAGATGTGGGAAGCTGGAAGTCATCTGAGTCTTCTCCTGTGAAACAATACTGCATCCTTCATTGCTGACACAGTGGCTGAAATCCGACTGCTACTCTACCTCTAAATATCTCTGGGCTCTTTGCTCTGCCCTGCGGTCATGCAGGAAATGCACAATTACCCCTGATTAGATTTGTATTTGCACATTTGTCTAAAAACAGTGTAGCTTTCTCAGGCTAAGAATTATGGCTACACGGTAGTATATCCATGTATTTTGCAGAAGCACAACAAAAAGTATTCTACAAGCAAATTCCAAAGACAGGGTGCCCCAAACAAAAAATTATAACTATGAAACTGGACCTCAGATCAGCACCAAGTTTGGCACAGATATAGCAGAAAGTTTGCTCCTGCTCTGTGCCAAATTTGGGGGTCTTTGGGCAAAGGGTTTTCAACTTGTGATTTTTAATAAAGTAACACCGTTTTACCCCCATAAAGACACAAGTGACCATAAATCCACAGCTAATTGACAAGAGATAAAAAACGTAGATAAGACAAAATTTGCATACCTGGGGGGAAAAGTCCCCCAGCACCACTACCATTCATGAAGTGACAACACGCAAGGGAAAATCCCAGAAGCTGACTCCTTTTTTCATCAGTTCACCACTTCTCATCCAAACTCAAAGCAATTGTCAGGCCTATTTTTCAACAAGTGTGAATTGTAGTGAGCAGAAGAGGGTAGACTATCTTGACTGCTGCCATTGGGGTTGTCAACATTCAGCTGCCCTTTGCTATGTTAAGTTTGGCATCCTTTTTCCTGCTGGCAACATGGGCACAATATTTTGCAGTAATAATGGGCCATTTCCTGGCTTCTTGAATCAGCGTACAGAAGCACAATATCCCACCTTCATAAACTGGAGGATTTTTGAAGAATTGAGTATAATTTAGCTTGATCCTGAATCTGGTCTACTTCTCATTAGATCACATCATCCTCACTTAAAGAGGGTGACATCATCAACTGGTGATGGAAATCTCTAATTTAATCTAATTTAAAACTTCCTATCCTCCTCTTTAGTTTCCAAGGATCCCTGGGGATTTCTTTTGTGTGGCGGAAGCCTTTGGGAGCCTTGGGATGGGTGGGGAGAGCCTCTGATATTAGAAAATCATCACCACATTGCCACCAGCAGTCCCAATCCCTTGGTGGGACCACTGGCAGTGATGTTCCAATATTAAAGGCTCCCCCACCCATTCTAAGGTTCCCAAAGGCTTCCTCATCAAAAGAGAGACCCCTGCAGTCTTGGAACCTGAAATTGGGGTGGAGGGAGAGGCAGTTTTAAATTAAATTAGATTAAATTAAAGACTTTTGTCTCTATCTGATGACGTCGTCCTTGCTGCATGGCATACAGTTGCACAGCATAATTTCAACCCACATATGGATTTTGTAGTTAAGCAAACAGCTCATAGGCAAAAACAGGAAGCAGGCTAGATTCAGGGTCAAACTAGATTATATGCTTAGCATGAGCAGTCTGCACTGTCTTTGGGCAAATGTGCAAATTCAAAGCTAGTCAGGAGTATTGCTTCATTTTCTGGGTGACCATTACGTAGAGAAAAGAGCCCCAAAGTATTAACGGGGCAAATTAGTATCCCCACAGATCTCTCTTTTGTTAAATCTGGCATTTTATAGTATGCATTGTACCTTATGAATAAACCTTCTTTGCCTTTCCTGTTGCAAAGTCATTGATAAAATAATCAAGGTCTGTGACTGTAGCGCCACTGATTTCATATCCAGGGAACAGCAAAGGTTGTGGCAGAGCAAAAGGACAGAATGTGTAAAGATTTACTCCTTTCCTATGAATTTTGTTTATTGTTATTTACTTATTTAGAATATATCTCGCAATCACAGACCAGAGTACAAAGCCATTCACTATTTTAAAACCTTTTTTAAAAATTAAAACATTGGAAACTATATACAGTACATGCTCCCTATTATTAGGAGCTCTCTCCTGGCAACTGGAAAAAAGAAAGGGGAAAATAAATATAAAACAGAGCACTCAGCTCTGTAGACTACTAGAGGGGCACTTCTGTCTTGTCTGCACCAATCTGTCTATGATCTGGCCTTGCTATTTGCATTTCCACGTTCATGGGATTTTGTTTTAACCGGACATGCACAAACACTATCGTAGACCTGGATTAATTTAGAGTGTCCCCAAAAGGGCAAAGAATATGTCAGGTATCAAAATAAGGACAAATAAGGACACAGAGATTGATTCCTGACATATTTGTTTGTTTGTTTGTTTGTGTGTTTGTTTGTTCCATTTTTACCCCACCCATCTGGATTCAGGAATCTACTCTGAGCAGCTTAGAGAATATAAAGATAAAAACAGCATTAAAATAACTTTGATCATAAGAGCAGAAAGATCAATAAAGAAAACAGGATCCAAGATGGGATAAAGAAGCTATGTAATGGGAGGGGGGAAGGCCTGCCGGAAAAACCAAGTCTTCAACTTTTTAAAAATTCCCAGCGAGGGTACCAGTAGAATCTCCGGGGGTAAGATGTTCCAAAGATGAGGGGCCACCACCGAGAAGGCCCAGTTTCTTGTTCTCTCCTTCCGGGCCTCTCTCGGATTTAAGCCTCTCAACCTTCCGGTCTGGCTTGATCGAGCGACACGAGTAGAGCTAGGTGGGGACAGGCACTCTGCCAGGTATCAAGCCCCTAAACCGTTTAGGGCTTTATATGTAAGCATTAGTACCTTGAAATCAATGTGGAAACGAATGGGTAACCAGTGTAAGGCCGCCAGAGTGGGGGAAATATGTTGGTGTCTTTTCACCCCGGTTAATAATCTGGCGGCCGTGTTCTGGACCATGTGTAGCTTCCACATCAGTCTCAAAGGCAGCCCCACGTAGAGCGCATTGCAGTAGTATAATCTTGAGCTGGGCAATCCGCCGAAGATGTAAGTGGGCAGAGCGGACCACAGATGCCACCTGGGACTCCATGGTAAGCCCTGGGTCAAGATGGACCCCTAAGCTGCAGACCACACTCTTCATGGTGAGAGTTGCCTCCCAAAAGAGAGTGAGCTTCCCAAACCACTGATAGAAGGGGTGCCCATCCCCAAGACCTCTGTCTTGTCTGGGTTCAACCTCAGTCCATTCTCCTGCATCCATTGCTGTACAGCCCCGAGGCAGTGCTCAAGGGACGTAACGGCATCCACTGCTGTTGGAAAAAAGGAGATGTACAGCTGCGTGTCATCAGCAAACTGGTGACACAAAGCGCCACATCCCCTGATGACCCCACTCAGCAGCCTCATATAGATATTAAACAGCATTGGAGAGATGATCGATCCCTGCGGCACCCCACAATTAAGGAGTCATGGGGCCGATACATTATCTCCAAGCTGGACTCTCTGGGAACGGTCCTCCAAGAAGGATTGGAGCCAAGCAAGAGCTAGGCTACCAATCCCCAATTTGGAGAGCCTCCCCAGGAGGATACCGTGGTCGACGGTATCAAAGGCAGCTGAGATAGCAAGGAGAACCAACAAGGACAGTTTGCCCCTGTTGGCCTCCCTCAAAAGGTCATCAAGCAGGGTGACCAATGCCGTTTCCGTGCCATGGCGCAGCCTGAAGCCTGACTGGAATGGATCCAGGGCACTGGTCTCATCCAAGAGAGCCTGCAGCTGGTCGGCGAACACCCTCTCTACTACCTTGCTAAGGAAAGAAACATTGGTGACGGGCCTATAATTGCCAATGTCGTCTGCCGCCAAGCTCGGTTTCTTCCTAATGGGCCTAATGAGTGTCTCCTTGAGGGCAAGGGGAACCCTGCCCTCCTGGAGAGACCTATTTATTATAGCAGTGGCCCATTCAGTTGTTAAGGGGCTGGCTGCTTTGATTAGCCAGGCCGGGCAAAGGTCAAGGGAGAAGGTGGTGGCATGACAGCGGTCAAGCACCTTGTCAACCTCAAGTGACGTCACCGGCTGAAAGTGGGTGATCTTCATTGGACAAGACAGCACTGGATGTCTCTGCTTGATCTGCTGGTTTCAAATAGGGGGACAGGTCCTGGCGGATGGCCTCCACTTTAGATTTTAAAAAAGCTGCAAATTGGTCAGGTGAGATACTAGGGGGAGGCCAATCACTGTGACCAATTCCGGATCGGTTGCGTACTATACGGAATAACTCCGCCTGCTGGTTGGAAGCTTCGCTTATCCAGACAGCGAAGTAAACTCTCTTTGCAGCCTTTATCTTAGAAATATAAAGGTTGGACGCGATCTTGACAGCTTTTAAGTTATTTCTAGTTGGGTCCCGCCTCCAATTGCTCTCTAGTCTTCTCCTATTTAGCTTCATAGCTGTCAGCTGCTGGTCGAACCAGGGCGATGAATGAGCTCCGCAGCGGAGAGGACGTTTAGGAGCAATCATGTCTACAGCCCTGGTGGTGGCGGCGAACCATCCGGCAACCAGAGCTTCGACAGGAGTGGCAGCCAGATCAATTGGTATCCCTTGCATGGAATCCAATAGGATCCAGTAGCCTGCGAGGGTGGACCATTAAATTAGGTCCCAGCTCCCTGCGAGGGGGGAGGGCCATTGTCAGGTTGCATTTAATTAGGTGGTGATCCGACCATGACAAGGGGACAGACACAAGGTTAGTCACCATTGGACCACACTCTCTCTGCTCAGAGGAGAACACCAAGTCAAGCATATGACCACCCACGTGGGTGGGGCTGTTAACATGTTGGGACATGTCCAAGGAAGCCATGGTTTCCAAGAACTCAAGAGCTGGACCAGAAACTTCCGCCTCCGCATGGATGTTGAAATCACCCAAGATCAGTAGCCTTGGGGATCCCAACAGTGCCGTGGAGATGAAGTCAGCCGACTCTGGTAAGGAAATTGCTGGATCGCGGGGAGCACGGTATGCCAGCAAGATCCCAATACCATCCCTGGCCCCGCACGACACGTGGAGGGCCTCCAGACCAGGCGTCGCCATGGCAGAAAGTCTACCAACCTCCAGAGTGTTTTTATAAACAATGGCTACTTCCCCCTCGACCCCCTGGTATACCCTGATGTTGGACAGCATAACCGGGTGGACAGGCAAAGGACAGAGGAATACCCCCATCGCTGCCTATTCAGGTTTCGGTTATGCAAGACAGGTCTGTATCCTCCTCCAGGATAAGATTGTAGATCAACTGGGACTTATTGGATACAGACCAGGCATTCAACAACACCAGTTTTAGAGTGGAGGGATGATTGAGCTGGCTGCCTCGAGCAAGGCAGTTGGACACAAAGCCAGAATAATGGACAGCTTTTAGACATCTGTCCCTTGTTCTTCTGGAATGAAATGCAATTGTGCCCACGCCATATCTCCCCTCTACCTGTGGTCACTCTGATATTATATGATAAGTGGCCTTCCACGCCACTTCCAGAAGAAGAGAATAAAGGCAAAAAAACAATAAAAGAAAGCAGTAAGCAGTACAATAATAATAAAATTAAACAAAATAGTCAAAAGTATAAATGACAACCAATTAATTAACAAATTAAACAAAACAGTTAATAAAATTAAAATAACATTAAACAAACTAAACTAAAAAAACACTAAATTAAGCAAACTCCAGATTAATCAAGCATCAATAACAATTTATATAAACAAATTAAACAGTTAACATTATAACTCATATAGAATTGTGCAGAAAGAAAGCAATTTAGAGAGAATTAAACGAGATAAAAATAATAAAAGAGCAAAGACAAAGAGTCCTCCCCATCCCACACCCACCCCTATTGCACTTAGATGAAAGGGACTTCGCCTCCTCCAGCGGGCCAAGAGAAAGAGTGTAATTGAATAGAAGTGCTGGCTTAATGTCCCTCCTCCTCTCGGTGTTGTTGATGGACGGCAGAGATGGAATGGCCTGCCCTCTCCAAGGGCCTGTGCCCTTTTAGGGATTGGGTTGGAGAGTAAGTTTGCCACAAATTATTAATGAAAATAGAATAATGGGGAACTGTGATGGTATGAGAGAAGAAAGGAACATGCAACAAAAACAGCCAAAGGATGGACCGTTTGAGATAATGAAGTAAATTTTTGAAAATAATGTAACAAAGGGTAAAGCTTTACTGTAAAGCAAAAAACTCCAAAGCATGCTGCTTATATACTGTCCCATAGCGCTTAAAGCACTCTCTCCATGGTTTACAATTTAATTATGAACACTACACATTACCTCCTTCAGAGAGCTGGGTGCTCAATTTACTTACCTTGGAAGGAGGTAATAACTAATATGTGCTCATTATTCTTCAAAAAGTTACCTGTGGGAGTCCTTTCGGGTGTGTCTGTGAGTGTGCTTTTTTGAGGAGGGGCATTGAATTTTAAGTGTTTTTGTTTTTTAAAAATTAAAAAGTAAGGGAAAAGCCTATTTTTGTGACAGCAGTCTTTAAATAACATGTAACAGTGACAAGTTGCTTTAAAAAAGAGGTAATGAATAAGAAAACCCTCTAAAAAGTTAAGGATTTAACGTCTTGATCTGCAGAGGTCTCACTCTTTCCTTTTGCTGACAATCCTTTTTCACAAGGAGTGTTTCAAGTGAAAACAGGTTTTAGTTCCCAGTGGCAATGGGAATAGCATCCCCTTTGATCTACAGCTTACTCAAGCAGCCCCCTTCTGTTCTCCTTCAAAGTTTGGTTTTATAACTCCAGGGCATTTTAATAAAGCATCCTCAGAAGCTAAGTGCCTGTTGGCCATGATAGGAAGAAGCTCTGCACCTTACCAGGTGATCTAGCGCCAACACTGAAGAGAAGCTTCTGGAAGAAATGAGCCCTGAAAGTCACAGAAATAGCCACTTCTTAAAACATTCATGCTAAAGTCTCCCCTGCTGGTCATGCTTCACCTCGCATTCACGGTCACACCCTTGACAAAGGATTAAATAAGCCCTACTCAAATGGAGACAGCGAGACGTGTGCAGCCAATAGCAGTCAATTCTTTCTGCATTGGGAGGCAGCAAATCTATGGGAAAGAATCAAAGTACTGTAAGATAACAAACAGACATCTACAAACTTGTACAGTGATGGGAAAACAGTAGATGTATTTTAACTGAGGCCTGAACTGTTCAGATGAAATTAGATTTTATCATGGATTTTATGTGATGCCTGCTATGATTCTTTCTATCCCCAAATAATAATAATAAAACATTTGTGGTGTTGTGTTTTGCTCAGTGTGCAGTGGTAAAGTACAGGTGTTGATGACAGTCCTTATAGCCACTCTTCCCGCATGAGAAGAGTTGACAGGTGCAGGCAGCTGGATCAGTCCATGTCAGCAAATGAAGAATGGGTCTTTCACAAAGCAATGGCTCTTAATTGTCCATTGAAGACAAAGCACCATGAATACTTCCCACTGCAACAAAGATAGCTTGCAATAACATACTGTCCCCGGGAAAATCAATTTCTCTGTCAGCTCCTGTGAGGATTGCACCTAAGCTGAGAGAGCACAGGGAAGCCTGGAGGGTGTGACAGATGGTTTCATAGCCCCTCATACTCAGAAAGTCCCAGGACTTTGACCTGGCAAGCCCAGGTTCCGCTATACCACTAGACTTGCCATCTTAATAAAAATGGACCTTATTAAGCACTCATGGGCCTAGTTGGAGTTAATCCTTCCTCCAGAAAAAAGAGATATATATTTGAGCTCTGGAAAGGTGGAGGAAAAGTCATTAAAAGTAGCAGGAGAACTGTTCAACAGCTCTAATGGGGCAGTTTGGAACTGGTAAAGATTTCATTACATGCAATAATAAGTATGCAATATGTGTAAGGATATATCTGTTTCAAAACTCTACTTAAATATGTAGGGAAATGAAACGAATGGTCCATCTAGCACAGTCTACTCTGATTGGCCACAACTCTCTCCAGAGCCTTAAGCAGTAGTTCAGTGTTCAGAGTTTGAGGGGAAAAGAAGGGGTGACTGAATGTCAGCCCCAAAACCCACTGCTTCAACCCCTTCATTGCCATTTGTGAATCAATGTATGTGGAGGCCGGAAGGATAGTGCACACAGTAGACGCAGACAAGATTTAACTGGCAATGCACAGAGATAGTGCAGCTTAAGGGAACAGCCATCAGGAAATGACTCGGCACCCTAATGAATGATGGAATAGGAGGCATACAGAGAGTGCGAATTTGGAAGACTTCGTTAAGTAAAAATGTTATTTTTTGTAACCCCTGACTGATTCGTGAGTGGTGGCAAAAAGCACTTAGAAAACATTGTAGCCCTATAATAGCTGCTAATCTCATTAGAACACATGATAAATATCAATGTTTTGAGATCTGAAGAAGAAGAAAACATTTTAAAAAATTATATTTTAAGCATGAAGATCTTCTCTCCTGCTTTTTACTTTTCTAAATATGCTCCTCATTTTTTGCTCTCTCTTTGCATTTGCAATTTGTTCTGCTTACACAATCACACAAACCACTTATGGAAAACAATTCCATGATGATTCTATGGTAGGTGTCTTTTCTAATTAAACAGATGGTTTCAATTTAGCTTTGATGAGGGAGATACATTAATTTACTAAAAGTTATATGATGTTACATACCACTCAAAATTATCAATTTTACATAAAGAATTCTTTCCAACTGCCAGGGGTGCCATTCCCACTGCCAGTCTTGCAAACTAAAAGGGAGGGGATTGATCTGTAATCCATGAATATTTAAAGGAATGTGTGTACATACACACCGGTGCACACTTTCCCTTAACACCTTCCACTGTTGGTGTTCTTCTTGCCATCATCACTATCTGCCTGTAAAGAGAAATCTCAAGAACACAGCACAGAGATTTAGAGGCTGAAATCACAAGAATGTTAATATAGGAGAATTTAACAGCTTTCTAATTTATGCAACACTGATCCACTATTGTATGGATTAGTTTACTTTTACTGAGCACCTGACTACACCATCAACTACTTGGATTGTGCTCCACTTATAAAACAGAGGAGCAAATTTGAATTTGAAGTATTTTTTGCTGCCTGCATGACACAAATGCTGATTTGAATCCATCTGGTGCCTTTTGCTGGCAAAGTGCCTTTTTTCTCTCCCACCTGGTGGGGGGGGCTCTACTTTTTTCTCGCTGGAAGGATTTGAAAGAACTTTTTTTGGTGTGGGTATGTGTAAAGACGGGGGGGGGGGGGAGTCTCTAGAAGAGGGGGGGAAGCTGAAGGAGACAAAAGAGAGGAAGTGTGAGGGCGCAATGAAAGAGAGTGGGTATAATATACTAAGTCACAGCTAGAGTAGGCCCATTTGAATCAGCAGAACTTTTGGAGGAACTGACTCACCAAATCCCCATTTATTCAAATATGATGTATTATTCTATGCAACAGAATTTCAGCAACTGAATTAACAATAAAGTATTTTTTGCAAATACTAATTAATTAGTACGGCGCCTTAAGGTCACATAGAGCTGTGGTATGCCTTTGGGTGTGATCCTTGCATCCACATGGAAGGATCAGGTGTTTTGGGGTCAGGATACAACAGCTCACCTCAAGCGACCCTATAAAGCCCACCTCCCTTTAAACCAAAATAAAAGAAAAAATAACAAAGAAAAAAAGATCTTCCTCCTTGTCCATTCCTGATGACTTCTCCTTCCAGAAAGCAGTTTTCAGTTTTGAAAAAATATTTCCTAAAATACATATCACATTAGCACTGCCATACAAGGCTTTTAAAACAAACAAACAAACAAAACCCACAAACCTTTGCTTCCTGTCTCTCCCCCTCCATGGAGAAGTGGAGTAAGTTTTTAGTCTGCTTAAGCCATCTGCTTTGGTTTGATCCCTGTGATCACCCCTGCTGGAACAAAACCAAAACAGAATGATCCTATTCATGCCAAAATAAAAACAAAAAGAAAACCAACCAACCAATCCGGTAGCCCCTAACAGGGAGCAAAAATATGAGGGTAGGCATGCATCAGGAATGAGCTGGTTCATTATGGCATATATGTTGTACGGTAACCAGGAAAAGGAACAAACCTGCCCACCCTCCAAGTGGATCAAACAAAAGGACAAGTTCCCATGTAGTTATACCCTAAATCTCTTTGTAAGAGTGGAGCGGGCAACTCTCCAACTGCAGAAGGAGGGAAGGCCATTTTAATCTTTGCATTAAGCAGCAAAATATCTTGGGCTGGTTCTGCTAAAGAGATAGACTAGCATTCCCAGACATCCTGCCCTCCAAAAGTGTTTGCCTACAGCACTCATGATTGAAGTGATTTACCAGTACCTTCTTCTGGAGGCACCCTGGCACTGTGCAGCTTGACCAAGGCCATACAGGCTGGCTCTTCTCCTGGGAGGTATGGTGAGGAACAAGCTCTTGACCCCCAGACTCACTGAGCTGTCGGGTCCATTCAGGAGTGAATTAGCTTCCTGATTTGTACAGTGCTAGTCAATTTAGGACAGAGGTATAAATTCTGAAGAGTTGCCAGTGCGGCATGGTGTATAGAGTGACAGATTATGATTCACAAGACATGGGTTAAAATCCCAGTTCAGTAATGAAAACCCAACGGAATGCGGCACGTGAAAAGAAGTGCATTAACATCATGGTTTTCATGATGCTAGACAATCAACATGCTTCCAAGTTTCCCTGAACCATTAGATCATTGTGGGTTTGATCCTATTCTTTGAAGGTTTCTACCTCTGTCCAAAATATGGTAACAGTGGATTCATCCAGGTGTAGGTCTCAGCCCTTAATAAAGATTAAGTAAATATGAGAGGAGGTGAACACCTTGCCTCGATGAAGAAAGATGGGTCTGAAGATGAGAGCTTCCCCTATGTGGGTCTCCACACGAACTAAAACCCTTACTTTCCAGAGTGGAAGCTAATGTGCCAAGCCTCCAAATGAATAGTAAGCTCTGATCTTCACACCCATTCTTATATATATGTGAGCAAAGTGATAGCAGGGTTGGGCCCCCAGAATGCTGTGTGAGAATGTTACAAAATAATGCAACAATTAAGGTTGTTAAATTACATGATATAAAACACCCATATTGATTGGCGTAATTAATGAAATTAATAATCCATCTCCTTCTCTGTTTCTTCTTCCTGTTTCTCTTCTACCAGAGACAGGATGTCAACATGTTTTTAAAAAAATTTTGGATACAGAAGATCAGACAATGCTGTGTTGCCTCCACAAGTCACTAAGATTTTTCAGTCATTTTTATAAGAGATGTTTCTACAGAGTAGGATCTGAAAGCTAGGAATAGAAAGAATCTGGAAGTTTAATTAAAACTTCCTTGTTCTATTCCTTTCCACATGTTTTTATATCCAGGAATATGGAAGGTACTGCAAATGATGTAGTGTAATTTCTTCTCCTTGAAATTAGTATTCATTTGTTTTCATAAGGTTCCAGCCAGATAAGTGTTAGGCATGGTTCAGGACCAATTTCAGTGAGAATTAAGTGTATCTAATTGTAACTGGATTGCGCCCAAAGCTGTTAAGAAGAATTCTAAAGGATAATATTGTCTACTGTATATATGAAACTGGTACTTTATTAGATGTGTCAGGGCTAGAAGATGTGTTGTAAAAGAGTATCAGTACAATTTCAGGCATGACAGGGGGAGTTCAGGTTACAGTTTAACTATCAAGTTAGATGACAGATTCAGTATAAAATTAGAAGTGGTGTTCTCATCAGTAGTGCTGGAATAGTGCTTTAATGGTGAACATAAGACGACAAAACTCAGAAGAGAAAGAGACAATAATCCAAGGAAAAATTGAAGGCAATAAGAAAAAAAAGGAAGACCTAACACAAGATTAATTGATCAGAAAATAGGCCACAGACATTAGTTTGTGAGACTTGAATAGGGCTTTTAATGCTAAGGATATTTTGGGAGTTATTAATGTCTAGGATGGCCATAAATCAGGAGTGATTTGATGAGACATAATAATTGCCCTTGATACAGAGTGGCATGCTGGGCAAGTAGCACTGGAATCAAGGTTCTCCCAGACAGGTTCAAGTAGTTTTTCCTAGCAATTGAAGGCCAGAGTACCTGTGCTTCTATTACGTATGGTGGTTCTGTGGGGCAGAGATCCTGGTAAGTCTTGCACTGCTGTTTGTGTGCAGGATTCTGTTTCAGCAAGTACTGCAACAGGAAAAAAAAGAGGGAGAGAGTGAGGTTATGGGGTGAGAGAGAAAAAAAGAATATGAGAAAAAAGCTTTCTCAAGGCTGCAAGGAAGGGTTATGGTTGTGCAAGCTTTGGAATCCAGGCACTTCTAGCCCAATCAGCTAACTAGCTAGCTGATATTTTGGATCAGAAAAAAGATAAATCAACAAACTGGCCGGAATCCTGTGGCTATTCTCATAAGGTTTGTGTAGTTGTGACTAACCAATGAGGTTCAAGGGCCCATGGTTTTTCTGCCATTGGGTGTATGACCAAGCCAATGGCAGAAGACCAAGAGGTGCCCAAGCAACTCATCCATTAGCGGCAATTAGCCACAGCAAGTTACAAAAACATTATAAAAGCACCAGCAGAATTCTGGTCAAAGCTTTCCCATGCACTGCATCAAATCCATGATCGATTAATTTGCCCACAATCAGCATACTTCCACTTTGCTTCTGCACATGGAACGTCTTTTGTGTGCTTCTGAAAACACATGATTGGCATCCCTCTGCCAGCACATTCCTTGTCAACTTTCTACTCTTAATCTCTTTACCCGCCCCAACACCCGTCTATTTCTGGCTCTGTTTTGTGAACTATTTCCTCTCAATTAGCTCACTCAAATGCTAATTTGATCTATTAGCTTTTACAAAATTGAGGGAACAATCTTTTAAAGCCCTTTAACATGCTGTCAGGTGAGGATATGATTTTGTGCTCCCTCTTTAAAAACAACAATTGAGCATAATATTAATCTGGAGTGCAATACATACTAATCAGAGGAGGGCTGGGGTGCCAGACTGAGTTATGGAAAAGAATAATGCATTAATTCAAATTCACGGAGGCGATTTTTATTTCAGTGGCAAAAATATGAGGTGACCTATATGACTGCACAATAGGCCAAGGAGATAATGTTATTTTTAAAAGATTCATTGTCTCACTTATGAATGTGGAAAAGTTATTCACTATTATTTCATTATATATCAAAGGATTTGCCATATCTTCAGATCTTTATCAAATACTCTTTTTGTTAGCTACCTTTCTGAAGGTTCTTTCCTTCTCTTTGAAGGAAACCTAAACCCACCAATGAAAGAATACAAGCTTTTGAAATGTTTAAGAAGTTTTTTTTAAAAAAAGAAATCTATACAGAGGAGTATTCAGAAAGAATATCATTCACTTGTATGCAATTATCATTTAACAGGTTGAGCAGCTGCCACAAAGAAATCATTTTAATTTTTTTTAAAAAAATCCTTTACATTAGACTAAAAAACCTCTTTGACTTGACACCCATCTCATTTCCTACAGCTAAGGAACATGACTAGAGACTTCACAAAACAATGTTGTGAACTATACGTGCATCTGTTTTTTAAAAAATACAATTTTAAGATCGTAGCTTTTTCTTATACAGACTCTCAGCTGTTGGCATTGAGACCAAATTTATTGTTTTTCATGCACTGGAGAAGTTTAAGGTGGTTGGAACAAGACACTGAAAAATGCCTGTGATGTTTTACAGAGGTTTCTTTAACTTGTAATAAAACAACATTACTTTGCTACTGCAAATAGTAATGACAATGACAATACCAATACTAATACTGTGGGCAATGTCAAATCTTTCCATCTCTCTAAAGCCAGCAATTTCAGAGGGTCTCAGGGCCAATTTTTTTATCCCTTAGGTCCACTCCAGGCTTAACCGCCCATTCCCATTAAAACCAGGAGTAGTCAAAAGTGCACTTCTACTTTAAGAAGAAGAAGAAAAATCTTATTTGGAGGATTCCTTTTTCTCTACCAAATGAGGCACATGGGGCCTCATTCCTTGGTTTCAAGGTGAAGCACACTTCCTCAACCAAAACAGTATTTTCCAAGGGGTGGGTGGAGTTCCAGGAGCCATAATGTATTTATTTTTATTTATCTATCACCTTTCTTCCAGGTCAGAATGCAAGGCAGCTAAAAACATGAATTAAAAACAAATATCGCAAAAACACAATAAGTTGTAATGTTACCACATAAAAACATTATGTTATGCCATTATGTTAAAAACAAGCATCACATTAAATAATTTACACACCACTCAGAAGCACAATGAGGAGGAGAAGGGAGAGGAAAACATATAATACTCACCATAATGAGACCCTTCCTCAGTAGCCAGTCAGTGGTCAAAGGCCAGCCTGCCTGAAAAACATCTCTGTCTGCCATTGGGGGAACACCAGGAAGGAGGAAGGAGTTCTACAGCTTAGGTTCAGTCACTGAGAAGGACCTCTTTTGTGTCCCTGACCAAACATGGCCATGAGGGTAGTGGGCCTCCTCTGGAGAACTTAAAACCTAGACAGGTTCATATAAGCAGTCCTTCATCTAGAAAATGAGCAGGGTGTGTTACCGGTGCCCACTAGTCACCTACTACACACTTCTCTGCAGTGATTATTGTTAAGAGGAAAGAAAATTGGGCTCAGGCACATGATGACATGGTGTCCCCTCAACTCAAGATTGACTTGAAAGTCAAGACAGAGTCTTCCCCCTTCCATTCTGAAGTGGCTGCAGTGGTGTGGGAGAATAATATTAGCTTCTGCTGTGCCAGGTTTCAGCTCCTTATCTCAAGCGCACAAAGGAAAACTGAATCCTCTGCCTCTGATAGAGAAGAATACATTACAAGTCTTTTTTCATCGCTACACATCCCAGGCCTATTGTGCCTCCAAAATGATATCCATTAAAATGAACACTAAAAAACATGGTGTGTCCCATCGTTCCCCCCCCCCAAAGTATATGTTCAAGTTCTTAAATGTCAACTAAAAGAAGGTTTTTATTTTTATAAAATGTCATATTTTATAGGAAGTCAATAAACATTTGTTGGAGGTAAAAATAATTATGAAAATAAATTCTTTATTAATATGTCAGAAGTTTGCAATTGAAGTGATGCCTTTTTAAAAAATAGATAACTATGTTTTTATCAATTGGATAGCCTTAAAACTCATGCTGATCTCTTTTCTTTATCTCAGTTATTTGCATAGGGCATCCATTGTTGAATGACCTTTTCCAGGGACAGTAATAAAATGGCCACTCTTCTAAAGGACAAAGTATGCACAGCACAAATATAAAAAAAACACCACAGTGTTATGATACTTTTCTCAATGATTTGATCAATAAAGACAGCAAGGAACAAATATCTACCAAGGAGCAAACAGGAAGCAATTGGCACAACTAACATAAAATGTTTAACTTCAGAAAGGAGCTGTGTGGTTTTTCAGTCCTTTGAAGTCATGTTTAAAATCAATTTCTTCATCAAAAGCAGTCGTGAAGTACTGTTTGAAATATCTTTAACAGCGCAATCCTATACATATTTATGTGGAAGCAAATCCCCTTGTGACCTAAGTAGCTATGAGTAGAATTGCAGTGTTAATTAGAGAAATAAAAATGAAGCATGGACTTCTGAGGAATGACTGTTGTTTCCTTACTGCATAGCTGCTATGGCATAAAATAAATACCACCATCAACCCACACACATGCAATTGAACAACAAGTGTGTTCAGTCCTGTGGGTTAGAAACACAGGATAAAGCAATCTGTCATTTTTTTAATTTTTATTTTTAAACCCTCACCATATCATACTACATGTACTATGAGGTCTCGACCACAACAGAACACAATTACCAAATGACAGCTCATGGCAACCAAACTCAATACTGTTAGCAAACAGTGATAGTGAGGCTTCTGATCTTTGAACGGCAGACCATTTTGGTCAGTCAAGAAAGGAGGCCTTCTAGAACACTCATCCACTCAGACATGGCTTTAGTCCCCCTGAGTCACCTTTTGTCACATAATTCAAACACAGCTAGACATACAAGGTATGACTATATCACCTGAAAAGTTTTCAACAGTATCTCTGAGTTTCAGTCGCTTTTGTAGAGAGTTGTTTGTTTAATAAATTGGGGTGGGGAGAACAGCTAGGATAAAAATCACTCTAACTCATTGATTTATTTTTATTCCTAGGCAACATGCCATATTCAGGGGGATATGATGCCCCCCACCATCTCTTTGTGAACAAGTAGCTAAGGAGCAGAAGTGACACACCCTGGGTGTCAGAAGTTTGGCCCCATTTGGCAAGAGCAATGGAATTTTCTGTAGGTTTTGGAAAATACGGAAACTAAGCACACAGTGGTCCAGGAACAATGTTAATGTGTGAGCTCAAGCCTTTTGACACGCAGAATGCTTACCTTAATTGATCCCCCCTTTGTAAAAAAATCACATCCATACTTCTTTGTCAAAAGGGGGTGGGTGGGGTTCTTGCAAACTAGATGGGAGATGCCAGGAGCCATGTCTGCCCCTTTAATATATAGACAGGCAACATGTATCCTTCCTGGAGGAACAAGAGACCGAATAGCAATCTAAGGTTGAAGGAAGGTCAGCACAGATCACAGCAGATAAAGGACAGGCTAGGAAGCAATTATAAAGGGAGGATATCCTGAAAGGCCTCCCTAAAAAGCAACATTTTTATGCATTTCCTGAATGTTAGGAGGGAAGGGGCCTGGCACATCTCCAGAGGTGGAGCGTTCCATAAAGAAGCTGAACATTGGATCTTGCCCATTGTGTGCCTGATTCTGCTTTGGGAAAAACTCTGGCAAGCCAGGTGTCACAAGGAAGTTTCATAAGGCATGGTGTAAATAGCCACTCCCCCGTTAACTTTGGTGGCCAGCCCCAACCCAGGCTCGTCACTTTTTAAAATAACTTTCTAGTAAGGTGTTTGACACCAGCCATTAACCACACAAGACCTGGTAGCTGAAGAATGGAAATGGTGTCATTTTATTACATAGTAACAACAACTTGGGAACAAATCTAAGCTTCAGTCCTTCTTCAGGTACAACAACCCAACAACAACCCTTCTTCTTCAGTTACACTCTCCTTCTCATCCCATTCCAGCCCTCCAGCCCCCTCCTCCTTCAGGCTCCAGGATAGGCTGGCGACATGCATCACCCAGCCAATCACCTTGCTTCCCAGATACCAAGCAGATTGGTCAGGGTTCCCGTCACACCTTTCCTTGGCATCTAATGATCAGATATATACTATCTGCATACATGAAGGTTTGGTATTTCCATAACATTGTCAACAGTTAGCAACGGGTCTATCCTTTATCTATTTTCTCTAATAATTTTCTGAAGGCTTCTGTGCCAACTCCAGCAATTGCAGCAATAATTTCCACACAATAATTATGTGCTGTGTGAAGTAACACCTTTGTTATAAACGGACTCCCTGCCTTTTTATAGATTCTGCATTGGTTTTCTGTTAATCTTACCAGAGCTTGAGGAAAAATCCACCTTTTTGGACTACAAGTTCAACTCTATTGTCTGGGGGATGGTGGGAATTGTAACTTTTCTAAGCTGTGAACTTTATACTACCCGTGCACTACTTTACACTTAAGTAGAAGTTGAATCCTTTCTCTTTCTCCAGAAAAGAAACAAGACTTGGAGAATGTGTAATTCCTAGGACCTCCCTTGATTCTTTCCCCCACAGCCCCAGCAGTTTTCAGATTAATGTTTTTTTAAAGTCTCCTTTAACAGGTGCTGTTTTAAGAATTTCTCCTTTGATGGCCTTTTCCAGTGCATTATACTATATCCGTCAGATCTTTCACTGGTCTACAGTTCTTTGGATTTACCACACTTGAGTGCCTGAACATGATCAATAATTTCCTTTGTTAGAGATTTGCATTTATTTCAAGGCAAGTTTCCAGTTGTACTTCTTAAGTTCTATCGCTAGAACTTTCCAACTATCTTCTTTGCAAAAGACAGGATGCAATAGATATTAATTTGTTCCTGTTTCCACATCCATGTAATATTTTCAGTTTCTGCTTTTTTTCAGTTGCTCTGGTGGAATTATCATATATATACATATCACCTCTCCCATCTTCCCAATTTTGTTAAGGTTGTCACTTAGAGTCTTTTTTAGTAGAAAATAAAAATAAAAACATGTTTGGAGCAGTAGTCATAGACCTCCAAGTTTGAGTGGTCCTCTGGTCCTCTGGGGCTTGCCCACTTCTGCCTTACCTTTTCTCTTTCTTTTCCTTCTTTTTTTAAAAAATTCTGCACTATATAACATGCTGGCTGCTAAATCAAGTTTTAAAAAAACAATACAAGAAAGAAGCTACGTGCAAGGCTTGTAGCTGGCTGGATAGCCCAGTGGTTTAGGCATCTGGTTGTGGAGCCAGAGGTTTGAAATTCAATTCCCCACTGTGCCTCCTGCAAGTAGAGCCAACCTGTGTGGCCTTGGGCAAGCTGCACACTCCCAGGATGCCTCCAGAAGAAGGGAATGGGAAACCACTTCTGAGTATTCTCTACCTGGAAAACCCTGAAAAGAGTCACCATAAATCAGAATTGACTTGACGGCTCATCATGATTATCATAGTATTACAAAGCTTTTATATAAACCTCTGTATTCATTATATCTTTTATGTTAGGTGGTAGCCAAAAGCTACAATTGCTTTAGTAATGCTTTTACCTAACATTTTAAAAATAATTTTTATTTAATTCTTTTAAAATATTTTAATCTACTTTTCTCAAGCTGGAGCAATTTGAACAGACTTTTCCCCATGTGATCGGTTGTTTTGTTCTCCAAAAGGACCGGGGGAGACAGGACCGGGGGAGGTATTCTGGTGACATACTGTCTTTTCCAGTCAAGACAAGTTGACTGTGGGTTTGCCCGAGGATGTGGAAATTTAGAGACTGGGAACAATTGCTATTGGATGAGTATGAACTTACCCACCCTGTGTGTTATACTGCCTTCACTCTCTCCTCTTCTGGCAGCATGCTCTTCTCTATACATTTGGAAGACCATGTTTTAAAAATAGTTGCAATTTTCATAGAGCATGAACTCAAAGCAGGCAGGTTCAGCACAGACCCAATATGGCTGTGGCACACTCAGATCCGCATGTTCCTCTCAATGTCTCCACCCTTTCCCTGCATATGTCAGTTTTGCATAACCCAAGTACTAAAAGCCCTGGGCAGCAACATTGCTGAGTAGGACTCTCATTTTGCCTTTCCTCTGCAGGTACTTGCACTCTCCAAATTTTTGGAGTTCCAGACAATGCAACAGGCTACAGAGGGAGAAAACAACAACAGTGAAAATCATTTCCTCTGTTCAGCCCATCTGCTATATCAAATGCCTTCAGTGGATGGAAGGGATTTGTGGAATCTCAGGTCCAAATCCATCTCCATGCCCTTATTTTCTATTTTAATCCTTTACTTCCCTTTAGATATTTGCTGCTGCATATCCTGTTCAGAAACACAGTGGCTCTCGTCCTAGTTGTTGAGTTGTAGTTTAGAAACATGTGGCAGGAATATGGAACATGATGCTGAAGGTTAGAGCAGCAGCAGATTAACATTCCAGTAGAAGATTTCTCCAGAGATGAACTCTTGAAAGCATCTCAGGCTAAAAGATCATGACACTGATGATGTGTCTAGTGTTCTCACCAAAATTGCTACTCTTATCTGTCATCGGTGAGGGCAAGGCTGTGCCTTTTTCAATTAGTTGATGACATTGACTACAGGCATGTCAAAACAGGTCTATAAATACCATTTCCATCACAGGCTAATGTTTGATGCAATGGGGCTAAATTATTCAGGAATGCCTGAAAGTTACTAATTTTGTCAAGTACATTAGAAGTCATATTAACATTGAGTATCTACTTTTCTTTTCCTACACCTTCTAATCCTGGATTTTAATAGTGAAAGTTTTAGAATAAAGAACAAAGTCCTGTTTCACCCTAGGTGAAATGAATGTCAATTGGTTTCCTAGCAGAAGCATAAAAATGGATGAACCACAGTGTAAAGGGGAAAAGGTATGGTTTTTACAGTGAGGAATGATTGGGGGGGGGGACCACATTGTAGGGTTTATTTATTTGGCTTTTATACCACCCATCTAGATGAATCTACTCTGGGTGGTTTACAGTCCAAAAAGCAATAAAATTAAAAACATCAATAAAAAAACCTAAAACAAGCAAACATAATCCAAGATGGAAAAACCAGGGGAAGAAATTAAGTAATGGCAGGAGGGAAGGCCTGCCTGAAGAGCCAGGTCTTCAGTTTATTCTTAAAAACTCCCAGCGAGGGAGCCAGGAGGATCTCAGAGGGGATGATGTTCCAAAGGTGAGGGGCCACCGCCGAGAAGGCCTGGTTTCTAGTTTTTTCTTTCCAGGTTTCTCTCGGAGTTAAGCCCCCCAGCCGCCCAACCTGGCTAGAATGAGTGACACGGGTAGAACTAGGTGGAAGAAGGCGCTCTGACAGTTCCATGGTTCCATGGTTATTGTCCTTGTACTGATTTCAAGTGTACAGATATGCTCACGTTGATAAGTAAAATGGTGTTCCTTCTTTAAAATAAAATAAAATAAAAGAGAGAACTGATTTATGAAATCTGGACACCAGGTGCAGTTAGCGCATTGGAATGACCAAATTCAGCTTCATCACCTGAACAGCTTTTCCATTCCATAAGTGCCCATACATTGATCCAAATGACCTTATCTTGGAAACATTACTTTTTTTTTTGGACAATGACAATAACCCCAGCAAGTTTGGCTATAGCCACTCGAGCTAGGTCATTTGAGGAACTGTAGCCCAAAATTTAACTTGTCCCAGTCCTGCTTATGGCTGGTGGCAGCTGATGCCTCTTTTTTTGGGCAAATTGCTTGATGTTTCCTTAAAGGGAGCTCATGATAGGGAAGTGTATGAAGAAATATTTCTTTTAGTATCAGCTGCTACAATTTTGGAAGTGACAGACATATCCCACTGTCATGCTAGGGAAATGAACTGATGTGTTTCTTTGTGTAAGTGAAGGGAGGGAACCGGATGGAGGGGGCAAATAGAAACACTTTTGCATATATTTCCATAGGACTAGTACATGGAGAGTGAAGTACAAGCCTGCTGATCAAGCATCCGACACTGAATGCTCCATCTCTTTTCCTCCAACATCAAGATATTGAGTGTGACTTTTTGCAAAGTGATACCTATCTTGTAGGCATTCATGCTCAACATGCAGGATGGGGGGGGGGCATTTATTGGCTTAGGGTCAAATTCCACATTAAAGAACATATGTATTTCCTGCTGCTTCTAAATATGCTGTTCCTTCACAGCTCAATGCTTGAGCCAATGGACTTCCAAATGAAACCCAACGATCAATCACAAACAAAAACAATTTGACTTGGAATATACTGAGCAGGGAAAGTTCATGGTAAGGTAAAGAGACTTCTTTTAGCTCTTAAAGGTATTCTGCTTCTAAGGGCGAACTGACTGCATTGTTTATTTTCAACATAAGCTAACTGCTCAGAATTAGTATCAAAGGCCATTTTAAGTGATGAAAAAGTAGTTATTAAGGAAATTGTGCACCTGATACATGGAGCAGGATAGTGTTTTCTGCCTATGACTACATGACTAAGACAGCAGGGGAGGGAAGGCAGAAGGGGAGGAAAAGGAAGAGTAATCATGGGAGGACCAAGGGCCAATGGAAATGAAGTTAGATCTGAGACTGCTAGTCTATAGATAAGGAAGCAATCAATCAGACAAGAGGAAATATACCAGAGAAACCTATCCAGTTCTTACCTACCTATACTGCCTCCTGAAAGTGTAGAGGTGTGTGTGTGTGTGGTTACACATTTCTCCACTTCCAATATAATTGACCTTGAAAAAACAGTGGTGGGGCTCAAAGAAATAGCTCATTTGACCATCCATTCACATTAGCCTTACATGGAGCGAACACATGAATGTGGCTACAGTAAAAATGAGAAGCAGAAAGAGAGCTCACTGTAGTCAGAATGCGTCTTGGGGTGCACAGTGCCTCTCTCTGAAGCTCTGACTGATAGCAGGCAACAGAGCTGCTGCCTGGTGAGAGTGTGCATGTTGCTTGCCATCAGTTACGACCTACTTATAAATAAACCCCTGGTTACAAAAGTAGCCTAAGTCTCCAATGGTGTCTCATCTAAAACGATGCCAAGCTTTCACTGTTCAGGGAACTGCGAAGTGTACAGCAATTGCATATTATTGGCTCAGTTCTGGTCCCATGTTGGGCTGTTGTGGCACTTGTTTTAGCTGTGTGAAAGTACCTTTCAAGTACACATGAAAAAGAATGGGCTTAGGTATTTTGGAACAAGAAAGGGGGAAACACAGAAGTCAAATGTTTTTTTATTCTGTTTCCTGAGGCGCTAAACTGGGTGTTCTATTGAATATGCAGTTTCCTTTCAAAGCTTATGGAAATGCTCTCCCTCTCATCTACCAAAATTCAAAACATAGACACAAATCATTTATAGGAGACAAAAAAAAAATAGTGGTGTCAGCAGAGAGGGCTATATTTTACTTGGCTGTGCCATGAGGAATTATGGAGGCCTGCAATGAGTAGAATACAAAGTAACATACGGTGCCTGTTGACAACAGGGTTGGAAATTATAAAGAGTAAAATCCAATATATTTTCTTCATAGTGTCAAACAGCTGGGAGTTTTTTATGGCTTCTAGCAGGATGTCATGCCTTTGCTCATGGACCAATAATTCTAGAAGCACATTTAAGTCCATGCTGTTCTTTATGTATTTGGAAGTGCATGTCTTAAAAATAGTTGCAGTTTTAATAGAGTGTGACTCATGCAGGCACAGCAATACTTTAAGGAACCAAAGTTACTGGGATTTATTTCTGAATAGGCATGCAAAGGATTGCACCGCTAGCGATTAAGTCTGGTTTTAGATTTCTTTAGCTAAACAAGGAGCACTAAGATGTTTTTGAAATATAATTATAGGGATATGGCTTTTAAAGGAGAACAGTAGCAGCACCATTCAAATAAGAAATTACAGGGAAGCCTTGTAGAAGGTAAACTGGATAGATCAATGCTGTTTTGTCTTCTGGACCATATGTTACTGGCCTAAGGTGACATAAACTTAAATAAATGCATGGCAGAACAAGAGTGAATAGATTGCAGCCAAGGTAAGAAAGGGTTATGCCTCAACTAATTATTAGGAGATATAGCTGTTTTGCTTAACAGAATGTATTTAAAACAACCACCCCTCCTTCTTTCAGTAGATACTTCCTCCTCATCTGCTTCCCATCAGGAAAAGTGACAAGACAGTCAAGAACCACTAAAGGCATTAGGATGATGTGGAATAACTGCAGCTAGGCAGACTCCTTTCTATAGCATACTGTACTTGACACAACACAAGATTTATCCTACAATGTAGGGGAGGCTCATAGGTTCTGCACCCCCAATTTGTAGCTGCCCCATTGGACATGAAGCATCTATGTTACCATGTGTTAATAGGTTCACGGGCCAAATAGCATGTTATATGGTTGATCTGTGATTGATCACCTGTTATTTTTTTTTGTTTCCCAAATGTACCCACCAGGTCAGGGCTTCAAGAGAGGCAGAACAGGGTTTAATCGCCCCCCTTCAAACATACTTGTTCTGGTTCCTCAATACAATTTTTTCTCCACCATAGATTTACAATTCGCCATGCTGGTTAAAACACACAAACACCTTTATTGTACTTGTCTGTGTTCTCTTACCCATGACTAATAGGATCAGTGTATCCTATGAAGGAAGAAAGGGTTCGCCCTCCTTCCCCTTTCCCCAGCTCAGCTCCAAATCTGATTCTCTTCTCCTTGGGACTGTTTGTAAAGGGAGAGAAAGAAATTATCATCAGCAACAAACTCCCCATACATTGAACTCCTATTGAATCGCCTACAAGAGACACTCTGCCTTTGCATTCAGGAAATAGTGCTTTTTTATTTCTCTGAAAAATATGGCCTCCAGATAAAAGCATCTGCAGGAATTTCCTCAGGTATTTGCAAAGCTGCAAAGTGCTGTGTCAATATAATTCCCATGCATTGTGTGCACCCCTACAGCACAGTGTATCTGTTTGTGGACCTAAACTCCTTGCTTCCTCACATACACCTTTGCCTCTAGAAATTGCTCATTCATGGCTTCTTCCTTTAATTCTGAAATAAAGTTAAAAAAATTGAATAAGCAGCAAAAAAGGATAAACATAACCCCTAGCAACATAACCAAATATTAATTATGGAGAAATAGAAACTAGCTGATTATAGTTATTGGTATAACATGGGTAAAACAATTTGATATAACAGCCCAAGGAGAAGCTGACAACATAGTAAGAGAGTTTGGATATACTGTATAAGCTAAGCGGCAGAACCCTAATCAGAATATATATATATGTGTGCATCTGTATTTGATTGGAATGTGTCCAGACGCCTGAAGGCTTTCACGGAGGAGATAAGCAAAAATAGAACCATGACATCTTATTTCAATTTGGGATTCCTTACTTGGTTTTTATTGAGTACATTTGGAGATAATAATGGTCTTCCAAATTGGATCAATTCACTGCTATTTGGAAAGCGGTTTGGCATGCATCCCTGACATCTCCAAGCAGAACTAGGACAAAAAGGCTGCCTGACACCTTGGCAAGCTGCTGCAAGTCAGAGGGACAACACTGGGCTAGTTGGAATAATGCTGACTAAAGGTAAGAAAGCTTCCTCTCTTCCTAAGGCTCTTCCTATGTCTCTACTGGCAGTAGTCACTCACAATATCCCAGACCTCATGCACCACTCAATATTTATGCTGAAGGCTGGAGCATGAGCCAATTTACCCATATACCTTTCAATAATATGAGCATTAGATGAAGCTTTGCAATGGTTATGTTACATCTACAGTGGGTGGCTTCTAGAGATCTGCATAGAAGACACAAGACCCTCTCAATAGTTTATCTGTGATTTTTCCTTGTCCCTTTATTCCCTGCTACTCTTTCAGGGAAAGCCCTTCTATTTATTTTCTTCACTTATTGGTTGGAATCCTAGTGCCTAGCATAGTAAATCCCATTTGTTCAGGTCCCCTGAAACCATGGGGACCCTTCTGTAAGTTCCATTGCTTCAATGGGCCTACTCCCATTGTGCCTTATGCTACTAAAGAAAGTCACACGTAGAGTAGGCCCGCTAGAATCAATGGAACATGTGGAGGAGCAGACTCACCAAAACCCTATTGACTCAATGGGCCTGCTTTAGTTTATCTTACTGCTCTAAGCAACAAGATTTTGATCAGTGTGGTGAACTGGGGGGGGGGGAATAAGACTTTGGGTTTTGCAAGGAGAAGAGAGTAAAATCACTGAGCATTCTCCACAGAATAAGAAATAAAGAGGGAGGAAGTAGAACAATACAAATCAGTGTGAGTAATAGCTCAGTAAGAAAACAGATTCTCAGTAAAGGCCAACATCTGAGGTCAAATTAATATACCTAGTAGAGTCACTGTAGGGAACACTACAGGTAAGTTTTCTAAAATGTTGCAAGGACAGTGGGAAAAAAGGACAGCACAGCAATGTCATTCAGGGTCAAACTAGTTGATACAGTTACTTTCAGTTTTGTAACTGGGAATTAATAATACATTTAACCTCCAGGCATGGAATTCATTCATACCTCCAGACCTAAACAGACTTGGAAATGAAGTTTGTGTTTATCTCCTGGTGGCCAATCACAAAACAGGATCAACTTATTTAGCAACACATGGAGATGAGCTAAGCTTATGCTGAGATAAACAAATATATTTTACCTCTTAAGAGAACTCCACTGCTAATGACCTGCTAAGGTTATCATATAGTTTGATCTTAAATAGTACGTTCTTTCCACTATCCTTATAGCATTTAGATATAGCACGAACTGCATCTTGAAATTATTTGTAGGTGCACAGATTGTGGGAGAAATCCCACTGACTTTCTTCACAGAAAAAAAGGAATTTCCAACTGTTTCTCAAAAATGGCTCTCATTGTTAGCAGTAGTTATAGCATAGCTTTGTTCTTTTCCCCATAAGGATTTTTGTTTTTTCCACTGCCACGGCAAGGGGCAGCAATTGAAATGCTGTTGGCATTCTGGCCATCATGTTGTTTCTCAGAAATGTCCCCCATCTGTGTCTGTCTAAAACATTATGCACCATGGGACAGAAGACACCCATAAAAAAACATGGAGAAATTTGGTGAGGGAGAGGGGAATTGACAAATGTCTTGGGTTTTCTAGGAAAATGAGAAGAGACATAATGTTTCTAAGAAAAATGCCTTCTGAGAAATTTTGGGTCAATGCTACTCGTTATTCTTCAGGGCTTGAAAAGTAGCCTATGTTTCCCATTTTTTTATTGGCCTAATAAAAATATTGTTGGAAAAATAGCAATCTTGCATACAATAACACTGGGTATCAGAGGGAGGAGTTACAGTTTAAAGTTATTGTTCTTTGCCACTAATTGTTTGGTAAAGCTTTCCCTGCCTCTGGCTTAAGGGTCAGCTCCTTATTTCTGTTCAGCTGGGATTCCTTTTGTTTTTTGATTGCCTTCTTCCCCTGATTCCCATTAGCAGGAGATTCTCCATAGTAGAGATTTCATTTTTACGCTTTCCTCCCTTCTGATTGTAACTACAGATCCTAACTGTGAGCAAACATACTTTTTTACTTAAAGATGCATTTACAGTTACTTTTTTATACAGAAAGGCTAGATTTTTGTGGAAAGAGAGGGCTGATGACACTGGACTGACCTCTCACATTTCTTTGTTTTTCTGCTTCATACTCTAACTAAAGGAATAACCAAATTCCTAACACAAAACCTTTTGACAAAAATTCGCAATGGATGTCATCCATTCATCCATGTCTTCAGGGTTGAGCTCCTTCTCCAGGACCCCCCAAATGTTATATTTTGGAGGAGACAGTGCAGATGCATTTTCCCTCAACTGCAGAGGCTTATAACATAGCCTCTGCACTGTAATGGGTATGAAGAAGGGCACTGTCGTATGGCAGCTTCAGAAAAAAGATGAGATTATTACTGTGCTGCAATATGTTCTCCTGTTTTGCTGTAGTTTTATTTCATGAGAAAGCCTTCCATCTCTCTGCCTCATTCTCAAGGCCCTCTAGAATTTATTTTAGTAATGTTTCCTAAATTAACAGTAACATCGCACAGACTGCTGCCTGTGTTGTTGATTTCTGTTGCCCATTTTCTGTGTCACTCAGCACCTTCTTTGGCTGCTCACACTTCCTGATCTGAGAAAGCCCCATGGCAGGAGTTACCTTATGGCATCTTTCGCTAGGTTTTAATTGAAGTGTGGGATGCTGAGAAGGATGTCAGGTGCCACAGAGATTATTGCAATGAAAGACAGGACTTTTACACATATCATCAGCTATAAGAAAGGTAAAGGCAAGAATTGTGAATCTCGCCCATGAGAATTTTGTCTGAAATCACTTCTCCTTTGAAATTTATTTCAAAGGGAATTTCTTTTCTATCATGTTGAATGAGAATAGTTCAAAATCTCAGGGGAGAAGTGTTTGGCACAGCACTAATTTTAGAGATCAATATCTTTAGAGGAGAGAGAGTCAAGATGGTGCTGAAAACAGATGTGCATGATTAAGCTCCTCCTTGTTTTTATAGGACTGTGAAAACATACTCTTTTACCCCTTATCAACAGCGCAAAGGTACTTGCCAAAATAAGGAAACAACAATATTACAGCAAGAATTCAGGAGGCTAGAGAGCAGGGAAATCAAAAGATTTACTGCCTTCCAACTAGTGTTGACTGTATGCTTGGATTTAACTGCACACGGTAAGGGAGAGCTGGAGTTATTTATATTACGTTATCTTTCATTGCTTGTATAAGAGAGAGAGAGAGAGAGAGAGAGAGAGATCTTCTCTGTGCCATTAACTCTGGTGGATAGCTGTAAAAATTTGGAAAGCCTGGAGTTACCATCCCGTGGCTTTAGCTGGGAACTTACTCTCTTCGAAATGGTTTTTACAAAACAGGCAGGCAAAAGACTGGCCTTCTCCCCTCCAATATTAGACCTTCCTCAAGGGAAAACTAATATTTCATCCTATCTGTCTGTAAATAAGGAAGGAAAAAGGAGGACCCAAACAACTGCACCAGGCTTCTTGATTGTACTGTAAATTATGCAAGGAAAGGGCTTGATATTGATCATAAAGAGCTGAAAGAAACTGAATTGCAAGTGATATACCTAGTAGTAGAAATGGCCAATGCTCAATCAATAATGGGATTGACTCTTGAAGGTTGGAGAATCCCCAATTCTAGTTTTTCAAACTGGCATATCTGGGCGAGTCCTAGAAAGCTCCTCTATCCAACACGATGAGGAATTCCTCCAAAGTGCCGCGTATTTGGAAAATCTGACCTTCTCAAAATACGGGCAGGTCTTTACAAGAGCCACATTCAATTGCCTCTCATATGCAGCCTTAGATGGGAACTATAATGGTATGCTATACAAAAACAACAACAACTATGCCTCTGCAATAACAAAGAAATTGGAACTCTGGAGCACGTCCTTTGCACACACAATTTTTACAGGGATGAACTGACCAGATTCCTTAACCCCATAATGAGTGATTTCCTGGGTAGGATCTTAGATTGGTATTTAAAATGTTTCCTAGCTGATACAATTAAGCCCAACACAGAACTAATGGCTGGGGTTCTTCTTTCTGCACAAAGAACACACAAGATAATCCTTGCCTCTGTTTCATAATACTTATTTGTGTTGTTGTTTTTTAGGTATGTCCATGTACTTTATTTAACTGTTTTCAATCATATTGGAAATGTTTTAATGAGTTCTGTTGGGTCTGTGACTATGCAATAAAGATCAATTGACTAATTTTAGAAGATTTCCTTTTACTGCTTCCCTGTGTTCTCTCCTCTTGTGGTAATCAGTGATGTGGAGGTGGGATAAGGATTGTGATCATGTCACAATAAAGTTGAGTCTCCCTAAAAGTATTGGGAATATTAACATGAATGTGACATGGGGCAATTAATTTTGGCAACAGCATGAAGCAAAGCAGAAAGTTGAACACTACAGCATTAACCATCTTTTGAGTTCAGCTCAAGAATTGCTTAGCGGAAAGGTTTTTTAATCCACACTTCTGTCTCTTGGGGCTGAATTTTACAAAGTTTGCAGAAACACCAGCTACTAACACAGAAGTGTAAGATAAGCAAGATGAATAATTTAGGTTGCACAGCTCTGACAGACATCAAAGATTTAAGGTGAGAAGGAGGGCGTAATAGTTGTAATAGTCAAACTTTAATCACTATTTATTTTTGACTATGTTGGAGGGAGGGAAGGAAGGAAGGAAGGAAGGAAGGAAGGAAGGAAGGAAGGAAGGAAGGAAGGAAGGAAGAAAGAAAGAAAGAAAGAAAGAAAGAAAGAAAGAAAGAAAGAAAGAAAGAAAGAAAGAAAGAAAGAAAGAGAATTACATTGAGTAATATTGGAGTTGAGGGAGGAAAAAAAGAAAAGACTTCCTTGAAAACCATTATGGCCAGAGTTCTAGTATTTATACCTGTTGGTGTAATATAAGCAGCATAAATTTTTGTGACAAACTGCTACATGCTGAGAAGGCAGTGCAGATATTTGCTGTTGTCACTGAGTCATGGGACTTGGTGCACAACAGTAAATGCTTAGGCTGACTCTTGTGGCAATTTTTGTTGAGATTTAAATTGACTGTGTTACACTGCAATTAAAAAAAATCACAAGACTTCAGTGAATCAGTCTGAAAAAGGGAGATAGGTAATTTGTCCCTGAGGTTGTTTACAAAATACATTTTACACAGGCTCATGCATTCTGGCAAACTTTCTCCATTCCAGGAAACCTCCCCCTTTCCCCTCATCTTTGGGCACACAACCTTCTCTATATGCAATACTTTGAGGTCAATAAAGTGGCAGATGATTTTTTTATTTATCTCTGGCAGTTTGAACTAGTAGAGTTTTTGCCTACTCAACCCAATAAGGAAGCAGACACAGGTAATGGGTTAACTAGAGCCACTTTTATAAACATGTTAATGATAACTTCCTTCCCACTGCAGAAGGGCCTACAATAGTGTGGATTCCTGGGTCTGGCAGAGGGGTACCTCCCTACGCCTACCCTATTACCCCCTCAGGCAAGTCCCAAGTGCCAGGTCTGTGCTGTCAGGTCAACAGCCCATTTCTGACTCACCAACACTCAGATGAACCCCTGGACATCAGGCACCGCCCCCCCCCCACTTGTGAAATTTTGGTGGCCTGTGGCAACAGTGGGCCACCATGCACCCACCATCTTGGAATTCACAGTGCTGAGATGTAGGGCACAATATAACCTCTGAATGATCCTCGAGAACTCACCATTACTGATTCCCCCCCTCTGCACTATCTGCCAGTGTGACCTATTTAAACACACCACCACCTTTGATCTGCCCATATCTGCCCCTCAGAGCGGGATAGGCAAAAATTACCTGCAGATCTTTTGTTCAATAGGCTGATCAGGTGATATTGGTACAAAATTCCTATCTGGCCCTGAAGCAACCAACTCCCCTCACACTGGACCCATAGGGTGGGTGGGCGGATCGCTGGACCTTGCAAGAGGCCTGTTGGAGGGCAGACATGCCTTTTAGGGCAGACTAGCCCACCCTCCTCAGGTGAGCTCCAGGCAACCTATGGGTGAGCCTCTCCCCATTTCAGGGATGGGTGGGCAAAGCCTTCCTGCCCATGCAGCTGTTTGGTGTGCAAATGGAGAGATACCTTTTTAGTCTAGTCCCACTAAATTGTTTGCTCATGCCCACTGCCTGCCCCTTTTAGGGAATACACCTCCTGCTTGGTTGGAGGCATAGTACATGGTTTTGTAGTCAGTGTTTCTCTCCTTTAGACTTCTTGCTCCTGCGTGACCACAACTTCCACAATTCCCATCTCCTACGTGTTTGGTAGTAGGGAATGTGGGGTTACATATCTATTGAGAACATTTATGAGTCGGACTGCAGTACAATATTGCAGAGAAAGAGAGAAAGAGAGACCAACACCACATTTTCCCACAAGCATTCTGTGCCCAGTGCTCACTGAGCATGTCCAGCCTTAACTGAAATGTTTAGGATTCTGTCTGCCTTTCCCTCTGACAATTTAAATTCTTTTCTGCAGGGATGGTGCTGCTTTTGCTACATTGGGATATATAATTGGAGAATTAATTTTCTATAGGTACAAGATTTCTCTCTTTTTCAGGCTTTGTTCTTCCAACAATCCTGTGAATTGATTTAGGCCAGAGTTGAAATGGAGCCAGGGCTTGTATGGTTGAAACGCTGGGACTTTCTGATGAGCAGGGCCTGTGACATCCTCCCCTCCTCTCCAGGCTTCCCTGTTTCCTCTAAGGTTAAGTGCAATCTCGGTATAAGCTGAAGAAGAAATGGATTTTCTCAAGAACAGTATAATATTGCAAAGCTATCTCTTTATTGTGATACAACTATTTGAGGGCAGTTGGTCTTGAATGAGTGGTTCAGAACCCTAAGCTTTACAAAAGACCTGCTTTTTGGTGGAAACAAAATCTCATTTACTCATATGCATCCACCCAGCTGTGTGATTTGTTGGACTGGGGCTGGCTGTGGAAACTGTGCCTGGTTCTAGGGACTGCAATTGCATTTCCAGTTTAACCACTACATCAATGGTTTAGGTTCAGAATAGTTTAAGCTCTTCTAGATATTTTTATATGCAAGACTAAGGATATAAGTCCTAATCCAACCCCAATTGTCTTCTCGATAACACTGCATTGCCTACTTCTGTTGTCATTTTATATGCTGAATATTTACATGATAGACCTACCATGAAGCTGCTGGTAATTATTATCAAACTTAGGAATTGAGTAAAAGCATCAGTGCTGCTGATGAGTGAGTGGATATGAAGATGACTATAAATGACATGGAAAAAAATAAACTGCATTGAAATGGCTCTGGTTCTTTGGGGGGGGGGAAGATAAAAGAAGCTGAGTGAGACAGAAAAGCACTCGACTGTTTCAGAAGCAATGATGCCCAACCTTGCTGTAAAATTTCAGAAATTTGGTGAGGTAAATGGTGCTTCTCATATAGTACTTTAACTGTCAGGAATCAGCAGATGACCAAACTGCAGCTTGGGCTTTTCAAGTTCTCAGAAGAGACCAAAAGATGAGTTGAAAAGAAAAAGAAGCTCAAATGTTGCTTATCAAACAAAGAACTGTTTTTCATGCTGACCACCTCAAAGATCTTGGGTTTTCAGTTCTCAGAATCTTTGTTCCTTTGAGGCAGCCAGCAAGCTATGTGAAATGAATTTTAATCAGGACCTGCCGATATCTATCAGTCTATCATACTTCATAACTCAGGTAATAAAGTCTGGAGAAAAATGATGGGCAAGATAAAGTGAAATCCTGAAAGCAAGGCACAGTGTTTTCTATATCCAGGTTAGAGAAGGGTATGAAAAGATTCAAGATGAACGATATGCTATGACAGAGGATTCAATGAGAATGATTTCCCTAATGGTAGGATCTGGAGAATTTAACATTTGCAATTCAGCCGGATTAACACCGGAATAAAGGAATATTGTTTGGAGCTGAACATAATAATATATTTTCTGGTATACAAAGCAAAATATTTAACTTCCACTAACATGATCTCTAGCATTTTTTAAAAAAATAATATGGAACTTAATAGCATTGGGATACACAGTGCAGTGTAGTAGATAGAGTGATGGACTAGGATTCAGGAAGCCTGGGTTCAAATCCCGGCTCAGCCATGCAAGCTCACTGGGGGCATGGAACTGGAAAAAGTCATTCTTTAAATATCTCACTTACCTTGAAAGCTCTATTAGAGCTTCTATAAGTCAGTTCTGATTTGACAGCAGATAACATAATAAACAGCATTAAGTGGAAGAGAAGCAGGAAAATTATTTGGAAATGACATACAGTATATAAATAAATCTGTGTAGTCATGAAATGTGGATGAACTACCAAAATGGTGGTTTGTCTTGGTTCGTGGTTCATCAAGGTTGACAAACCACAAATCACGAATTTACTAATGTATCACTGATGGCTATCTAAAAAACCCAAAATGCTGAGCTCCCCCACCCCCACAGACTGCCCCCTTCCCCCTGCCCCTCTTGCCTTCCTACCTTGTCCTGCTGCCTCCTCCTCTGCTGCCACCACTGCTATCTCCGCCACCACTGCCATGCTGCTGCCTCTGCTGCCACTGCTGTCTTTGTAGATGGAGGTGGCAGCTTCCATTCTGGCAGCCTAGCCCTTCTCTCTCCGCCTATGGACCTGCCAAACAGCTGATTGGAAGTGCAAAGGCAGAGAGGGAAAGCTAGGCTGCTGGAATGGAAGCCGCCGTTCTGGCAGCCTAGCCCTTCCCCCTCTGCCTATGGGGATGAATAAAAAAAAAGGTAAATATTCATCTCTTCATATTAGTCGGGGGTCTCCGGAATTGATGAATATGAAGCGATGAATATTCAACAAATCAGCAATTTCCTACAAATACTGGAATTCATTTTTTATTCATCCCCATGTCTAGTCATTATACCAAAATAATAAGGCTTCTTAAGAATTCCTGATTTTATCATGAAAATTAAAAGTAAAATACTGAAGAATACGTTAAAGTCTTCAAAAATATGTTTATCTGAACCAAAATGAACACCATCACCTGCTGTATAATGCCAAATTCCACACATTATGATAAATTATTTCTGTTTCTGGTAAAATGTGAAGAACTACAGTGTGATACTGTACTGACACATGCTAGCACTTTTCAAATACTTTAGAGGTTGTAGTACAGAGGAGGGACAGGATCTGTTCTTAATCATCCCAGAGCGCAGGAGATGTAATAATGGGCTCAAGTTAGAGGGAGCCAGATTTAGGCTGAATATCAGGAAAAACTTCATAACTGTTAGAGCAGTAAGACAGTGGAACCAATTACCTTGAGAGGTGGTGAGTACTCCAGTGCTAGAGGCATTCAAGAGAAAATTGGACAACCATCTGTCAGATCTGCTTTGACTTGGATTCCTGCATTGAGCAGGGGGTTGGACTCGATGACCTTATAGGTCCTTTCCAACTCAATTATTCTATGATTCTATTCTTAATGAAACCTATATGTTCAATATAATCTCTTAAACATTTCTAAACCTAACTTCTTCACTTGCTTCCAAAATGTTTTAGAGAGCTCCTTGAGACAACCTCACTTCTGATCATCCAGACAAGAGTGAAATATAATCTGGATACGAAAGGGGAGAAGTCCTACCACTTCCAGCAACCTAGCTTGTACCCACAGCCACCTGCATGAAAGTTGACTAATAAAAAAATAATAGAATAAACATGTAAAGCCACAGCAGTCAGGCAAGCATATGCCCATTGAAGTTAATAGGCTTAAGCTGCTGACTCTGTGTTAGGTTTAGGCAACTGGTATTGCTTTCTTTAAAGGGACGTGATGGCGCTGCGGGTTAAACTGCAGAAGCCTCTGTGCTGCAAGGTCAGAAGACTAGCAGTCGTAAGATCGAATCCACGCGACGGAGTGAGCTCCCGTCGCTTGTCCCAGCTCCTGCCAACCTAGCAGTTCGAAAGCATGTAAATGCGAGTAGGTAAATAGGTACCACCACGGTGGGAAGGTAACGGCGTTCCGTGTCTAGTCGCGCTGGCCATGTGACCATGGAAACTGTCTACGGACAAACGCTGGCTCTACGGCTTGGAGACGGGGATGAGCACCGCGCCCTAGAGTCGGACACGACTGGACTAAATGTCAAGGGGAACCTTTACCTTTATTGCTTTCTTTTTTTGGGGGGGGGGAAGGAATTTACCAGTGTTCTCAAAGGGAGGGAAAGACACAACTTGTGCGTCCACTTCCCCCTTCTTCATACACAGAGGTCAAAAACTTTGTTGGTAACCGGGTCATCTTTTTGCCCTCTCTCATGTGCCCTCTGCACAGTGTCATTCTAGTAGTGGCACTTGGGATGCAGCCACCCCAAAAAAAAAAAGGGGGGGTAGTAAAAGTCTTTTTATTTCTATGGGAGTACATAAGACAAAAGGAGTGGTTGCAGTTGGTGGGTTGGAGAGCCTGGCTGTAGAGCCAAGGGGTAGGAGTCTTAATCCCCACTGGTCCTTCCCAGAGAGGAGCCAGCTGAGATCACCTAGTGTGTACGTGTGACTAAAACGGTTATGGCTTTGCCATCTCTGTGGCCTTGGGCAACCTGTACCACACTAAACTGCTCCTAGCACAAGGGACTGGCAAGTCAATTCTGAGTACTTCAGACCTAGAAAACTTGGTGAGGGTCACTCTAAGTCAAAATAAGCCTACTTGACAGCACACAATAGAAACAAAGAACCTTCTCACAATATTTCTCAGGAAAAAAAATATTGTACTTGTTTAGCACTTGTCATTTACGATTTGGCATCTCTCCCAGCTTTTCAAATGTTACATTTTCAAGGAGTCTTTGTTGGTATTTTTACTCTCTCCTGCAATATAGATGTTATAATACAGCTGTTTTTCTGTACACTCTGTATCAGGCATGAGGGAGGGAAGTGTGATATCCACCTCCAGAGAAAAGGTAACGCAAATGGTGTGCCATTATTCACCTTCCAATTTCACAAAATGTTTAGTCCCATAGGAAAGAATCATTCACTTTTCTGCCTCATCCTCAGAGCCCTTTGGAATTTCTTTTAGACTGCTTTTTTTTTTTTTTTGAGCTTATCATAGCATTTCAAGTTGAGTGAGGGTACTGCTTCCCCTCCCCCTCTTTCTATTACACACCATTTCATCATTCTTCTGTTTCCCTGGCTGGCCACACTTCCTGTGGAAGACATTCCCTTGTGACATCTTACTGGGGCTTCAACTGAGATGTGGGAAAGGATGCCAGAGTCCATAGAGTTGCTTATACAGTAAGAGGCAAGACATATTCCAGAGCTTTTTAACCAACTCATAAGTGTGATAAGCACAAGAGTCTTGAACCTCATCCACGAGAATGTCTCCTTTTCTTTTCAAAAGCGATTTCTTTTCTATCAAATTGAATGAGAATGAATTTAATTCTCGAGACAGACTTTCTCAACAAGCACTGATTTAGACAATCATCAGTGGTAACTGAATTTTATATTATATTATTATAATATTCTATTTTATTGCTAGATTAAATAAAATTTATTATATTCTCTTTTATTGACAGAATGCAAAGCCTATAAAGCATTTATATATGATATAATGGAAAAACAGGGTGCAGAAAGAGGGAGAAAAACCATGTTTCCCTTTTATCTCGAAATAAGCACAACAACCACTGAAGCTGGGAAGTGTGAAGGACAGGTTATTATAACAACTACACTAAGCATATTTGCTGGAAAAGATTCCCTAATTGCCACACAAACTGTTGTGTTCAAGCCTTCTTGACCATCCTGTCATAACTGTTGGATTCTCTTGAGGAAGCTCAAGCAGTTTTTGCTTGACAGAGCACAGGCAAGTTCTAAAGTACTATAACTTGCTCAAAGGAAACCCAAGGGATAGCTATCAGAGGGAATCTATAAGCATGAAGCCTAACTCCTGAATAAACCACAAAAAGAGAGACAGAGAGAGAGCGAGAGAGAGAGAGAGAGCCCTTCTGAGTCTTAGTCTTCTGATTTCTTGTCTTCAGTCTCCATTTGGGTTGATGATTGAACCAAGGTATACAAAATCTCTAACTATTTCAATTTCTTCATTGTCAAGTCTGAAGTTATGTAGTTCTTCTGTAGTCATGATTTGTTTCTTCTTAACATTCAACTGCAGTCCTGCTTTGGCACTTCTTTCACTTTCACCAAAAGTCATTTCAAATCATGGCTGCTTTCTGCCAGTAAGATGGTGTCATCTGCATATCTTAAATTATTTATGTTTCTTCCACCAATTCTCACTCCTCCTTCATCTGAATCTAATCTGGCTTTCTGTATGATACGTTCTGCATACAGACTGAACAGATAAGGGGACAAAATGCACACTTGTCTGACACCTTTGCCTATAGGAAACCATTCTGTCTCTCCTGTCCTAACAGTAGCTTCTTGTCCACAATGCAGGTTATGTATCAGGACAATCAAGTGCTGAGGCAAACCTGTTTCTTTCAGAATATCCCATAGTTTCTCATGATCCATACTGTCAAAGACTTTGCTGTAGTCTATAAAGCATAGACTGATCTTCTTATGAAATTCTTTGGTAGCTCCAGTAGCCATCAGATATTTGCAAAATGATCTCAAGTGCCTCTTCCTTTTCAGAATCCATGTTGAATGTGAGGCATTTCTTGTTCCGTATAAGGTTAAAGCCTTTGTTGCAACACCCTGAACATTCCTTTGCTTGCATGGGAAATTAGAGTAATGGTCCTATAGTTACTGCACTCCATGGCATCTCCTTTCTTGGGGAATGGAATGTATATTGAACGTTTCCAGACAGTGGGCCATTGTTTTGTTTTCCATATCTGTTGGCATATTCTTGTTAGGATTTTGACAGAGTCAGTCTCGGTGCTTGAAATAGATCTATTGATATTGCATCTATACCTGGTAATTTATTTCTTCCCAGTGCTTTCAGAGCAGCTTTCACTACTCAGGAAGTGGTGACGTTATCATTCAGAAAATTGACTCAGTGGGCCTACTCTTTCCTTGATGGAAAGCTCTGAGATAATCCAAATGCTAGTCACAACCAGAGTAAATATACTGATTCTATGGGACTGTCTAATATCAATACATTGGTTTTTGGGACCATGAACTAAGCTTCCTGGAAGAAGGACTGCTAGCAAGAGACGGCTTGCATCTAACAAGGACTGGGAAGAATGTGTTTGCCCACAGCATGAAGAACTTCATCAGGAGGGCTTTAAACTGAATTGGATGGGAGAGGGAGATGCAAGCACAAAGTTAAGGGTAGATGAAGCCTTACACACAATAAGAGGAATGGACCAAACTGATCAAAAGGGCAACTATAACATTAACAATAATAATCACAATAATAAACATAATAATAATTGTAATAATATTCATAAAAATGTACAAAGACAAAGAAGCCACAAATCAAACACCCTCCGGTGTCTGTATACAAATGCCAGGAGTATGGGAAACAAACAAGAAGAACTGGAAATTGTAGTTCAGGAGGGTAAGTATGACTTGATAGGAATAACTGAAACTTGGTGGGATGACTCCCATGACTGGAATACAGAAATTGAGGGATATAAACTGATCAAAAAGAACAGAGAGAATAAAAAGGGAGGTGGAGTTGCAGTATATGTCAAAAATACACATTCCTGCACAGAAATACAGGAGGAGGAGAGTGGCTGTCCCATCGAGAGCATCTGAATCAATCTAGTTTGGGCAAAAAACAAAAGGAACTTGGTAGTTGGAGTCTACTACTGACCACCCAATGAAAGAGAGGAAGCGGACGAAACTTTTGAAAAACAAATTGCAGGGTTTTCAAAGAGTTTTCAAAGTAGTGATGGCAGCTTTCAATTATCCAGATATATGTTGGGAGGCAATTTTTGCCAAGTATGGCCCTTCCAAGAAATTCCTGGCTTGTGTGGCTGATAACTTTCTCCTACAAAAAGTGGAGAAAGAAACTAGAGGATTTGCTATCCTTGACTTGATTCTGACCAACAGAGATGACTTGGTGGGGGAAGTGGCATTAAGGGGAACTTTAGGTGAGAGTGACCATGTCCTTCTAGAATTCTTGATTTCAAAGGAAATGAAAGCAGAGTGTAGCCGCACACTTCTGCTGGATTTTAAAAAAGCCAATTTTAATAATCTCAGAACAAGGATAAGTAAGGTCCCATGGCAGGAGATCCTAACAAGAAAAGGAGTCCAAGAAGGGTGGGAACTTCTAAAAGAAGAAATTCTAAAGGCACAACTACAAACAATTTCAACAAGAAAAAAAAGGGGGAGGCGGCAAAAAAGGCCAGTGTGGCTTCACAAAAAGTTCAGGGAGGACCTAAAAACCAAAAAAGACATGTACAGGAAGTGGAAAGAAGGCCGGGTCACCAAGGATGAGTACAGACAAGTAGCAAGGAAATGCAGGGATGGCATTAGGAGGGCAAAAGCTGAAAATGAGCTGAGGTTAGCTAGAGACACTAAAAGCAATAAAAAAAACTTTCTTCAGATATGTGAGTTGCAAAAGACAAACAAAAGACATAGTGGCACAGCTCCGCAATGGAGATGGAAAAATGATAACAGAGGATAAATAAAAGGCAGAGGTGCTCAATTCCTATTTTAGTTCAGTCTTTTCCCATAAGACAGACAATGAACACCCAAACAAATTGGAAGTGCAAGTCTGTGTTTGGGGGGGGGGGGCAGGATTGCAGCTGGAGATAGATAAACAAATAGTCAAGGAATACCTTACCACCTTGAACGAGTTCAAATCTCCAGAGCCGGATGAACTGCATCCGAGAGTACTGAAGGAACTGGCTGAAGAACTCTCAGAACCTCTATCCATTATTTTCTTGAAATCATGGGAAACGGGTGAGGTGCCAGAGGATTGGGGGAGGGCCAATGTTGTCCCTATCTTCAAAAAGGGCAAAAAAGAGGAACCTGAGAACTACAGGCCAGTCAGCCTGACATCAATCCCAGGCAAAATTCTGGAACAGATCGTAAAGCGTGCAAGCACCTAGAAAACAATGCAGTAATAACTAGAAGCCAACACGGATTTGTCAAGAACAAATCCTGCCAAACTAATTTGATCTCGTTTTTTGATCAGGTCACCTCCCTGATAGAGGGAATGCTGTAGACGTAATATATCTTGATTTCAGCAAAGCTTTTGACAAAGTGCCCCATGATATCCTGATTAGCAAGCTAACTAGATGTGGGCTGGATAGATCAAGTGTCAGGTGGATACACAGTTGGCTACAGAATCATACTCAGAGGGTGATGATTAATGGGTCCTTCTCTAACTGGGAGGAGGTCACAAGTGGGGTACCCCAAGGCTCAGTCCTGGGCCCGGTGCTCTTCAATATTTTTATTAATGACCTGGATGAGGGAGTGCAGGGAATGCTTGTCAAATTTGCAGATGATACCAAATTGGGTGGAATAGCTAATACCCTAGAAGACAGAAACAAAATTCAAAATGACCTTGATAGGATGGAGCACTGGGCCGAAAACAACAGAATGAAATTCAACAGGGATAAGTGCAAAGTACTGCATGCCGGAAAAAGAAACCAATTGCACAGTTATAATATGGGGGATACCTGGCTCAGCAAAACAACGAGCAAGAAGGATCTTGGAATTGTTGTAGATCACAAGCTAAATATGAGCCAACAGTGTGACGTGGCTACAAAAAAGGCAAAGGCTAGTTTAGGCTGCATTAATAGAAGTATAGTTTCCAAATCCCGCAAGGTGCTAATCCCCCTCTATTCAGCACTGGTTAGGCCTCACCTTGAGTATTGTGTCCAGTTCTGGACACCACACTTCAAGAAAGATGCTAACAAACTGGAACAAGTTCAGAGGAGGGCGACAAGGATGATCAGGGGGCTGCAAACCAAGCCTTATGAAGAAAGGCTGAAAGAATTGGGCATGTTTAGCCTTGAGAAAAGACGGCTGAGGGGTGATATGATAGCACTTTTCAAATATTTGAAAGGCTGCCATACAGAGGAGGGGCAAGCTCTGTTCTTGATCATCCCAGAGTGCAGGACATGCAACAATGGGCTCAAGTTAAAGGAAGCCAGATTTTGGTTGAATAACAGGAAAAACTTCCTAACTGTTAGAGAAGTACGACAGTGGAACCAGTTACCTCGGGAGCTGGTGAGTGCTCCAACACTGGAGCATTTTACCAGTGGCACACACCCCCATGAGTTTCCATGGCCAAGTTGGGATTTGAACCCAGGTTTCTTGAGTCCTAGTCCTTCACTTTATCCACTACAAGTAGGCCAGAAATCGCCATGGTTAAATTCTGCATGCCAAATGTAATTTCAGTAAGACAAAATACTCTGACTTTGTGAATAATAAAAGACAGAAATAATATAATGGTAAAAATATCAGGGGGAACCCTACCATTTTTAATGTACAGATAATGGGGCCAGATTCTTCTTTGTTTGGAATGGTATTTCATTCTTTCTTCCCTCTTTAATGGCAGCTACCATGTTCTTCTAAAATCTTGACCACAAAGTCCCTGAATAACACTGCATTTGGGCATGAAGAAAATTGTGGTGAGGCATTCATGTGTAAGAGTCATGTCTCCTTTCCTACCTGTAAAGACTGTTTCAATGATCTGTCTAAGTGTTCCTCTTTCCAGGGTCAGAACTCTAGTTGTATTTCTTCAGTCTTGATTGTCCTCTTTATTCCTTCCTTGCAACCCCTTCCACATTCAGTTTACATTTATGGAACACCCTTCCCTCTAACATAAACTTAGCTTCCTTTGTTTTTATGTCTGACACCTTCTTAAAATAGATCTATTCAACCTGTCTCAACACCATTGACTCTTGTCACCTCCTATTTTCCTTTCCTTTCTTCTCTAATGTGCCATGTCTCTGTCCGTCACAAACACACCTGCATGAGACCATCATCTTGCTTTTCACAGCTTATTCTAAGCACTCTTTCAGCCATGCAGTCTCTTTTGCTCTTACTTGGGCATGTTCTTTAGCACAATATGCAAATCGTCATGTCACATTGGCCACTAGTATAGCATATTTCCACTTTTAACACATCGGAAGTATGTAGATTAACCTTCTCTTTCACAGAGGCCAGTTACCATAGTGTTCACCTTTTTTCCTTAAGCCATTTATTTTTCCTCCTATTGGATCTTGCATACCAATTGTTGTGGTGTTTTGTGTTGTTATGCCATGTGCATAGTTGCAAATATCTCTAAAATTTGTTGACCACAATCCATTTGTCTCATTTAGTTTTTCACTAGGAGTGGCTCTCGAACAGGGCAGTTAAGTTCAGATGAAATGTTTTCTGCCATTTGGACAAAATTACTGTAGTGGGATCCATCTTATTTTGCTTCATATTTGAATCACGAAAGATAAAGGCTAGTATCAGTTTAGTAAACCATACAGTGGGGGTAAAAGCAATGGCTCAGATAATTTCCCAGAGAAGTAAACTGCTGACTTGTAGCTTGTTCCAAATGATGCATTTTTCTGACCAAAAGATTTGTGATTCTCCTCTTATTTTCATTGTTAAGTATGGTACTTAGTATCAATAGATATTCTGTTGATGCTAAAATGTTTCCAGAGACTTTTTAGTTCTACGTTTTTGTTTCAAGTCTGCATCGTAACATTTCCTGAGATATTGGCTTCAGAATGTTTGGAGTCACTATTTTGAATTGAAAGCACCATATTGAAATCAGACCAAATGGGAAATTTGCAGAATATTCCCCCCCCCCCAATTTGTACCCTGTTTTCCCGAAAATAAGACCTAACCTGAAAATAAGCCCTAATATGATTTTTCAGGATGCTCGTCATCTAAGCCCTACCCCCCAAAATAAGCCTCAGTTCAGTGAAACCCCGCCCTCCACCATTGTGCCGCCACCAGAAGAAGAGGACATGACTGTATTTGAATAAATGTAGATGGTTGTACATGAAAAAAAATAAAACATCCCCTGAAAATAAGCCCTAATGCGTCTTTTGGAGCAAAAATTAATATAAGACCCTGTCTTATTTTCGGGGAAACACGGTAGAACTAGAAAACATCAGGAAAAAACATCTTGGGTAGGTATTTTCTTCTGCCCACAGCTTCTGTGCAAGACCATGAATCAAGTGGTTATCACCTAACAGAATTGCATATGGTTTGTGGATGAACTTATGCTCTGGTTTCCTTTGTTGTTGAGGTAGGAGTGAATACCTTTCTAAATCCGTTGATATCTTCAGGTAGCACAAATTGAGTCAGCATGTCAAAATATACCCTCAGTCATTAAAAGAGGACTTTGTCCCAAGGACATAGTATGTAACTATGGAGGCTGTTGATTCTCATGCCAGTGGAGTGATGAATCCCGTCCACGTTTCTGCCGGAACTTAACAGGAATCATCCAGGAATCACAAATCTTTTGGTCAGAAAAATCCTACTACCAAACCAGTCTCAGCATGTTAAACAGCTTCAGAATAAGAGCTGACCCACTGACATTAGAGATGTGAGCCTCCACTGATAGATAGGTTCTATGGGTAAACAGTGGTGACATGATTACATTGAATTAAAACAACAGCAGCTTTATTTTAATGAGCAAAGTTTGCTTTTCTGTTAGTTTGCTTGCCCCAGGAAAAGAGATGTTTCCTGTTGTGTCATTTTTATTAGAGCATAGTATAATCTAGTAAAAAAAAAAAATCAACTTTGTTTCCCAGAGTGGAGATGACTACAGTTCGTTTTCTTTCTGTGGCTGGAAACCAATTTGTGCTTCCTAATTTGCTTTAAATGTTATTTATTCAGCAATAGTCAGAACAAATAATAATAATCTTTATAATAATACAGATGGTAATATGATCATATTTTGCCAAATGTACAAAAAGCAATAGGGCGCATTATAGAAGTTACACAGAATTCTACAGATTGCTGTGTCAAAGGGAACAGGAAAAAGCCTTTTTACTACTGATCATTTTTCACACTTACCTCTGAATGAATATCAGACAAACACGGAGTCCTAATTGCACCATAAAAAAGGAATTATTTATAAAAGAGAATGCTGGACTCTATGGGCTGTGAACCATTGACACATGTGCCATAAAACACATCAAATTAATTTAACAAGTCTGAGGGGAGCTATTAAGTTTCTTCTGAGTGGAGGTGGATAGTAAGGTGTGTGTGTGTGTGTGGGGGGGGAAACAGACCCAAATTGAAACTGAAATTGTCCCATAGTGCATTAAATACACACAAGTAACATACTAGAAGAGTAGCTACACTAGTTGATGTAGCCAAAAAACCAAACCAAACCGAAACAAAGAAAAAAAACCCCAGCATTGTGTGATACCATACAGTTGAACATATTATGCCTTTTTTTGTGGTTGGGAAATGCCCAGTTTGTTATGTAAGTATATGAAATAATTTGGAAATCTGTTGGAGAATTGAGCGTAATGGAAAGGAAAGGTTTTTATACAGTGTGATGAAGAAATGAGAGACTGGATGCCAAAAGAAGTAGGGTGCCCACTGCATGCTCGTGTCAAGGCAAATGAGATGTGTTCCATGGCACTGTTGCCAGAGAGCCCCCACTTGACCCCACTGGAGCTGAATGCTTAGTCAGGGTTAATGACATAGGGAGCATAGTGAATTGGCATAGTAGATAAAAACACATTTTGTTTAACCAAGACATGAAGTACAGGGGCTTGTACTTGCATTCAAGGTACCACGAGCAGAACCTCCTTTCAGACCTTCCCTCGCACTGCAGCGAAGGACTGAGCATGTGAAAGGGACACATTTTAGCACTTTCCTAGGGATGGGAGATATTATGTTTTAGACTGCAGCTCCCAGGAACCTACAGCCATCATGGCTCAATGTTTACTGCCTTTGGACTTGTATGCATGGCCATGCCCACCGTCCTTATTTAGCCTTCACAGGAGCAGGATGAACATCTGCTGTAAAGGGAGAAAGGCTGTTAAAGAACACTAAATAACATTGTGTTGTCAACATTAATGCTTTCAGAAAGCAAAATATCATATCCTTAAAATATCACACTATCATATCAGAACTTAGGAATAGCTAATTATAAGCAACATAGTTATCTATAACTCATTTTGATAGGTAATGTAACTAGGAGTTACAAGTTACTTCTTAGGTGGAATGAATATCAGTTTAGTTCCTTCCAAGAGTCACATTTTTAAGAACATATTGACAGGAAATTTGACAGGAAATTTTATAGTTTTATGCCATTTTCTCATCAAACCTAAGTGTCAAGGGAAGCATTTTTTGGTTTTGACTTTTACCTTTTTATCATGAAAATTATTTATCATTGTTTTTGTCTTTTTCTCTTTTTATCACTGGAATTTTTCTCATTAAACTGAGGTTATCATTCTTTTAACATATCACGAGAAGACAAGTCTCACTACAGAAGATAATAATGCTAGAAAAAATTGAAGGTGGTAAGAAAAGAGAAGCCCCAGCATAAGATGGATTGACTCAATAAATGAAGCCACAGCCTTTGGTTTTCAAGAATTGAGCAGAGCTATTACTAGGATCTTTTGGAGATCAGTAATTCAGAAGGCTGCCATAAGTCAGGAGGAGTGAATTGGTGACACATAACAATTTTTATAAATATTTCCAAGTTGCAATATCAGAATTGGCCACTAGAGGAAATAAGAATAATAATTATGGGCTGTGAAATCAACTCCAACTTCAGATGACACTTCCCATGGTTTTCAAGGCATAAAGGACTCTTCAGTTTACAAGTCCCACCACCTCCTTGTGCTTCTCTGGGACTGTACAGCTTGCTCAAATTCACACACACTGGTCCATTTCCTGAGAAGCAAGCACAGTGGAGAATTTAACACCTGAATGTGTCTCCGCAGCCAGATGCTGAGCTATCCAGGCAGCTTAATCACAATATCTGTAAATATGTCCAAGGTGCAATATCAGAATTGGCCATGAGAGAGAACCTAGGAATATTTCCCTGTCTATTTCTTAGTCTTCTTGTAACAACACATTAGTAATGCACAACACAACCAAATACTTGTATGTCATTTCTCTTTTTTCATCTCATTTTCTCCATCATGTATATCAAGAAATTTGTGGATTTTGTCAAGGTGTTATTAAAAAATATATAAACCAGATTGAAGAACATTTCTCACTCATCAGGTCCAACTGTTTTCAATGAGATCCAACTGCAACTGATTTAGTTTAGATCTGACCCTTAATGTTTAAAAATTTCTTACATGCTGCATGATCCTGAGGGGCAAACCCTGCATGCTTTGGGTCTATGCACATTGTAAGGAATTTTAAAGGTTATACTCCCAGAATGAATTGCTGGAACAATCAAGAGCTTTTGCATGACATAATGTTTATTCAGGTGTCAGTGGAATGGTCTTTCTTCCAGGCTCTTTTTTACATGAAAAAAGAGACATAGAAAGATGCACTGGAAATAGCATCCTTATTTAATGTTTCAAATTCTCAGCAAGCTGCAAGCTCCTCGTTATGGTGACATTAAAGTAACCTCCCTCCCGCATTTCTGTTTGTTTTGGAGTATGGGGTTGAAATTCCACAAGAATCTAATTGTGATTCTAACTTCTCTTTGTTGTTCCATGTGTTCACCCCAGATGTTCAACTGAGCTCATGGTACTAACTCTGAGGGCAGTAGTGGCTTTGCAAACTGACCAATGTTGATAATTTTTAATCAACGTGAATACAGTCATTCTAGCTTTGACTCATGGAATGGTATGAAAAAGAGATGGATTTTCTTTCTCTCTATCCATAGATGGGAAAGGTGGAGAAGAGTGGCTGTCCATCTGTTAACAAAAAAAATATGTATTTGTCAGCATCTATTCTGTGCACAAATCGATAGTTAGAAATGTGTATTTTGCAACCTTTTGCCCTCACAGACGAATCAAGAAGCACCGTCCTCACTAGGAATAGGCCTTTCATGTCTGAATGAAAGATTCGTAATATGAAAATAGGCTCTTTCATGTAATTCATGTTCTTCCAGGAATTACTGAAAGAGAGCCTTTTAATCATGAATTGTTTTGATTTACAAAAGAAAGGTAATGAAAGTTTCTTGTTTCTTTCCTGTTCCTTCTTTGCTATTTTTTTCCCATTCTTTGTTGGTCACACTGCCTGAGAATTTTTTTCATCCAATATTGTTGTGAAGGTTGTTAGCCAACTATAATGTATGAGTGGAGCAAGAATCTTGAATTTGTAAATCAGCCTAGAACCCAGTGAGGAGAGCTCTTTGTTTCAGTTGTTCCTCATGGTGGAATTACTGTGTGCTGCTGAGCTCCTGCTGCTCTCCATCTTGGATTGCTGCCTGCCTGCCTACTTCTGTACCTCCATATTAGATTCCTTCCTTTTTTGTCTTTTTTTCTTCATTTTTTTGGGGGGTGTTCCCTCCTGTATTGTTTTATTCATGCCACTGCCATGAGGCGGCCTGCATACATCAGTGTGCCTTTGGGGGATTTTTTCTTTTCTTTTTGCATTCTCTCCCACTCAAATTCATTTGAGATTCCCCCTTCCACACACATACACTTTGGTTCTTTTTGGTCCTTTCCTTTTTTGAACTATTTTTGCTGCTGCCTGGACTGCCTGCTGATGCCTGCTGGACTCAAGGGAAGAGAAAAGACCTGAAGTGGTAGGATGGAGAGAAATCTCCCCATATTCTAATAGTTCTGGTTTTAAGGGAATTGATTGTATCTTTTGCCTTTAATTGCTTGCTTGCTTTTCTTGGATTTTGGCAGAGGGGGCTCTCTGTGTAAATTTATTTTTTATTTATTATCTTTCAAATAAGGTGGGTGGGTGTTTTCTCTGTTCTATTGATATTTTTAAATTGTTACTTGGTTAATTTACTATGCACTTATATTGTAAAAGGTGTATATTTTGGTGATACGTTTTTTGAACTGTTTTGATTGCTTTTGGGGGTGGTAGGGGGGTGAATGTTCTTACTATGCCCGTGTACCACTAGGCTCTTCCTGGTGGTTAGGCACAGCTTGGGCATATCTCTCCTGTTGTTCTTGGTGGTGCTATTGGTTGCCTTGGTGAATGGGTGTCTCTGTGATCCAGGCAGCCAGTGCCTGCCTGGCTGGCTGATTGCTTCCTTGTGTTTTCTTTTCTTTTCTTTTTTCTAGTTGCTGCCCAGGCCCAGAGGGTCTATTGTGCTGGGTGCATGGCGCAGAACTTACACAGTTTTTTTTTTTAATGCAGCATAGACCAGTTCCTGCATAACTCTGATGATGATTTTTCTTTCTCAGGTACTGTTGCCTGCTATTGGAGTGAATTGATTCTCTGTTGCCTTTGCTCTGCTTTTTTGGAGTAGTTTTTATGATTTCTGTAGGGCTTTTGGAATGCTAGAAAATATGAACGAGGAAACATAATGGGGAATCTCAAAGAGGATTTCCCTTTCATGTGAAATGAAAGGACTGGGAAACAAAGAAGAAGAAGAAGAAGAAAAGAAAATGAAAGAATCTCTCCCTCTGAAAGAAGCTGAAACTGAACAAATACCAACATCTTTGCTATGATTTCCCTAAACCTCATTTTTTCTCTCTTTTCAGGGAGATTTCCTTGTGATTTCTTTTCAAGGACATTACCTTTTGTTTTCGAATCTGGCTTTCTCATATGAAAAAAATATGAGACTGCCTGAGAAAATAAAGGACTCTTTCTGAGCAATAACAGCATGGTATATCTTATCAATAAGACATATTGACCATTTTACTTCCATACCATACTGAATCTTTATGAAAACCAAAACAAAACACTTTATATGTGCCTAAAGGACTGAGAAGGCAAACAAGAGCACTCTAGGCATTGTGCTGCAGAGCAAATTTTTATGAAATATAAATAATCTTTTACTAATATACCCAGAATTATTTTTCCTCTCCCCAGAAACATCTCTTCCTCCGCGACCCTATGCAATCAGTCAGGGATGGGGACGTGAGTCACGGGACCCATTGTCAAGTCAGGTTTAAGTTGCACCAATGATTCGACCTGGACTTGTCTCGGGTTTTTGTTTTTTGTTTTTAATTACTTGGACTTGACTTGTGACTTTTTCTGGGGGGAAAGCTTGTTTTTAATAGGGACTCAGGCTTGGGACTTAGGACTCGGAACTTGGTACCGAGTCTTGAACGCGAACCCAAAGACCTTCCAACATCCCTGCAATCAGCCATGTATGTAAAAATCTGTGACTCTAATGTACTAACTGGGCTTGGATCAAACAAAAAATTTTGAATTGTAGGGAAGAAAAAAAATTAATAAAGCTTCAGCTGTGTTTCCTGATTTTTTTTTCCTAGTCACTGTTACTTGGCTGGAGATAAAAGAAACCAATCATTCCGTAACTATGTGATTAATTTAAATATCTGAATAACTTAGCATTCATGAGCATAGTACTTTTTTATCTGTGCACATTCTGTCTCAGTATCTCATAAAATGAGCAAAGTCTGTTCATCTGATAGTTTCAGAGTTATTAGAGCTGTAGAAAGAGAGCACAATGAGGTAAAATAAAAATAATAATAATAATACAAAAATATTTTTATATGGATGGATAAAGGCATTTTGATTTCTAATGAACATTCAGCCAATAATGATCTTGGATTGGTTTGATTTACATGGATGATGATGTCTTCATTAGTTAGAGCAAATGATTAATCTTTCTTCACTACAGCTGCTAGTGTGCTTTCCCCAATGTGGCATTTTAATTTTTCAGGTTGACAACCAGTCAGAAAGAATCCATTACATATGATCAAAGCTCATGCTAGATAGTTTTGCCTTCAGATGACAAACAGAACATTCCTCAAGACTAGGAAAGGTTATTTGTTCTTTAATCTACATGCTTTTTTTTTTGGTAAAAAAGAGAGAGAGAGAGAGAGAAGGAGGGAGAGATTCCTCTACTCCTGTTCTGTTTGGTTGACATACATCTTTTTCTTTGTTCATGAATTTACCCATTTAACTATTTTGTAAGGAAAGGCAGATGAACTTGTTCAAGTTAATGGTTGCAGAACAGAAGAGGCATTTTCACAGTAGAAGTAGCTGCACTGGGATAGAGGGTGGGGGTAGAGTTTCCTAATGGCATTTATGTAGTATGTTAATTTGCTGGAATCTGAAACTCTGGTCTTAAATAATAATGACGATGATGTGCCGTCAAGGTAATTCTAACTTATGGTGGTCCTTCTCAGAATTTTCTAAAGTAAAGCAAAAGGAACTGGAACCATGCAGCTTGCCTGAGGGAACACAGGTTGGCTCTTCTCCTGAGAGGTACAGTAGGAGATCAAAATCCCAGTCCCTCCAACTGACTCAGCTACCCAGCCTCTGGTAAATTTAGTTTACCTATATATCTCCTCCTAGAGCCTTGGAAGTTACTTTTAAGACTTGCTGAAGCCATCCATAACTGAGGAATGGTAGGACAACGCACAGTATTCCAGAGTATTATCCTCTCATTTGCCAGCTAAGGGTGGCTTTGGCTAAAGACTTGGCCTATGGAGAAATCTGAACATTCATACCATGCTTGAATCAAATATGGATTTTATGGTCCTCAAAATTCTTCTCCAGCTTGGATTTCAATCTCTGCCAGGGAAGAATCTAAGTTTTTTCCCTCCCTCTTTCCTGCCTCCAAACCTTGTGCTTGCTATCAGCCAGCCATGTTACTCTGCCCACCTATCAGGCTTCAGAGGGGGCAGAGGGAACCAATCTCCCCTCCTCCTTTCTTTCCACTCCTGCTATCACTGGAGCAGCAAGCCACGTTGTCAATGGAAGAGGAAGGACTTTGGAGGGACAATGGCAGATGGCTAGATAGGTGGCCCCATTTTCTTTCCCCTACTCTTCTTCCCTCCCCTCTTCTCCTCTGTCGGCTCTGGGGATTAGTTGGTGCCATCTGTTTTTTTAGGGTTATTGTTGGTGTTTTTAATGTTTCTATTTTTGTTTTGAGCAGGATACAAATTGAATGAATGAATGAATGAATGAATGAATGAATGTATGTATGTATGTATGTATGTATGTATGTATGTATGTATGTATGTATGTATGTATGTATGTATGTATGTGAGCCAACTCTGGAAGCCCCCGGCAGGAGTCTCCAACACACATGACCACCTAGGTATGAAAACAATGAAACAAATCTGGCAGAACTATACACACAGCTGACTCCAAAAGGCTCAGAAGCCCTAGAGCAAAAAGCAACAATCCATGTTGGATGTGTGCCATTCAACAGAGTCAGCAGGAAATGAACCAGAAAATTTCAAAACAACTGTTTTTGAGGCATTTGATCTACTATGTAGACTTGCACACATGCGCCAACAGTGCAGTGTGGCTGTAAAAAAGGCAAATGCTATTTTAGGCTGCATTAATAGAAGTATAGTCTCCAAAACCTGAGAAGTACTAGTTCCCCTCTACTTGGCACTGGTTAGGCAGCATCTTGAATATTGTACCCAGTTCGGCAGTGCACTTTAAGAAGGATGCTGACAAACTGGAACAAATTCAGAGGAAGGCAACAAAGAAGATCAGGAGTCTGGAAACCAAGCCCTATGAGGAAAGACTGGAAGAACTGGGCATATTTAGCCTTGAAAAAAGAAGACTGAAGGGAGATATGATAGCATTTTTCAAATATTTGAAAGGCTGTCATACAGAGAAGGGGCAGGATCTGTTCTCAGTCATCCCAGACTGGGCTCAAGTTACAAGAAGCTGGATTTCAGTTGCATACCAGGAAAGTTTTTCAACTGTTAGTCCAGTGTGACGATGGAACCAATTTCCTCAGGAGGTGGTGAGCACTCCAGCGCTGGTGGCATTCAAGAGAAAATTGGACAACCATCTGTCAGATATGTATTTGGATTCCTGCATTGAGCAGGGGGTTAGACTTATAGGCCCCTTCCATCTTCATTATTCTCTGATTACATGATATAATGCAGAACTGTTGAAATGTTTTCACAGAAAGATGAACACCAAAATGTAGTTTGAATGTTTTAACTCTATGACTCTAGAGAAAAATACCAATTTTAATTCCCACTTCGAGGTGTCTAGCAATCTCTATAAATAATATGTTGAGTACCACCCATGTTGGATGCTAATAACAATGGGTCACTCTGCACTTATGGTCTGTATCTGGGGTACACAATTCATAGCTTAGCCTTCTGCCATCACTAATATGCTTAACAATTGTTGCTTCCAAATAGCATTGGTTTGTGTTCTCTTCAGACTTACGAAACCATCAGAAAGAATGGCACACTCCCATGGGGAGTGCACGAGGCAACAACATGTTCAGTTTCAAGCAGTTATGTTGCACTTGGGCCAATGTGCCTCCAATTTAGTTTTGATTCTGAATCTTGTTATATGTCTCTGGAAGCCCCCGGCAGGCCTTTCCAACACACATGACCACCTAGGTATGAAAACAATGAAACAAATCTGGCAGAACTATACACACAGCTGACTCCAAAAGGCTCAGAAGCCCTAGAGCAAAAAGCAACAATCCATGTTGGATGTGTGCCATTCAACAGAGTCTGAAAGGCTGTATCAGCAGGAAATGAACCAGAAAATTTCAAAACAACTGTTTTTGAGGCATTTGATCTACTATGTAGACTTGCACACATGCTAGAAGGAAAGAAAGAAACCTGACATGGGGAAATTAGTGTTAAGAGATTATTAACCTGAAAGAAAATATAGGATTGTAGATATTATAGATTATATATTGTGTACTATGTATTATATATAGCATATATGACAACATATTTTCTTTGCTTTTTACATTTGAAGTACAAAGAATCAAGGTTTTATCTGACGTGTGGGTTTGTGCACATTTTATTTCACAGGTTAATTGCTTCATTTTTAAATACAGTGAGGTAAAAACACAGATCATTGAAGTAAAAACTCAAATATAAACACTTCCCTAACACATCTCATGGGAGGTATCTGTTCTGTGCTTGGCACAGCAAGGAGACTAGGTACGTTGCAGGAGAGAGACTGATGACAGGGGAGATCTTGTTTAACTGAACTGTCATAGGGAGACAAAATCAATGGGGAGAAGCTAGATTAGTTATTCCTCCAGCATGAAGCATGAAGCTGACAGAAATGGGGAGCAAAACATCTGAAGTCAGATTACTATCCAAGGGATGCAGAGCAAAAGCAGTCAATTAGCTTTCTAATTTCCAAGAGCCAAATTGTTCAACCTCTGGTGTCCTTGATTTCTGGTTTTTATTCCCCCACCTCCACTTTTGAACTTTCCTTGTAACATAGATTTTTAATGAAGGGATATGTGAATGGTGTCAGGATCTGCCTCAGCCCAGATTAAATTCAAGCCACAGCCACCCCAGATGCACATCCTTCAAGAATGAGATGCAGAAGAATATGAAAGAAGAAGTAGAAATGGTTCCCTTTACATTGAACAACTCATCTTCATATAGGAGAACATGATTGGTTCTTTATAACTTTTGAGTCTAATATTATAAGGATTTTTAGGGTCCCCTAGGCCTGATGATACAGCTTCTGAAGGACTGTCTCCTCACATATGAATATATTTGTGCAATGCAGGGTGTTCCAGATAAAGCATTTTTGCTCTAAAATATATCTGATCATGCACGAATAATATCTGTATTTCTCCTATCATTCATGTTCACCCTGGCTTAGTAAGAACAGTGATAAACATTGACAAAATCAAAAACTTTCTGTGCTTTTTTGTTGTTTCTGTGAGGCATTGGTTACTTCTTATCTCTCTGTTTTGGAGACTGAAGGTGGGGGTAAGCTTCCTCCTCTCCTCCGCCATTAAAAAAAAAGAGAGAGAAACCTACCTACCATACAAGGTAGAGGCCAGTAGCAAACAGTTTCAGAGGATGGTTTTGGTGAGGGTTGTCAAGAGGTGGACTTGGACTTCTCATGTGTACCTCTCTGTGTCCTTACAGACACAACCTGTGGGTTTCTGAGGGCATGAGAAGTGTTGGAGTTGAGGGGAAGGCAGCGGGAGGTTAACCAGAACTTGTCTTGAACAGAAGGATTTGTTTTTAAAAGGCAACAATTGAGCTGTTAACTTGCTCCTCTCTCTTAACATTGGCTGGTTGTAGATGTGCTCCTTTTTTAAAAAACTGGACAACTCACTAGCCCTAATAGCCAGCTCCCACATTGGACCACCTCCCTTTCCCCACTTCCTTCTTCCTTCAGCAAGTCCCTGAGGAACAGATGGTCAGTTTACTATTTGCTGGTGTTCTGGTCTGAGTTTTTGTAAACCATTAACACCCATCACCAGCATTAAAAGGGAGGCAGAAATATGGGGAAAATGACAGTCTGAAATTTCTTTGAGAAAATTCCCTGGAGCCCTTCCTTCTCCGCATTCCTCCACAGCTACCTATAGGAGAGAGAACCTTTTTTTCAAGATGATGTTCAAACATTAGTTCTCTCTCTCTCTCTCTCAGCAACCAAAGGCGCCATGCTGATGGTCTCTCGTGTCCTATTTAGTTTGTTATTTTATGTTTTGTTGGACTGGTATTATTAGCTGATATTATTCATTATGCTTTTCTATGGATCCTTTTTTTAAAATTGACTGATAGCACTTGTTGAAATGTGGGGTATAAATCCTGGATGTAAGTAATAGATAGAATTTACTGCAGCTTAGGGAAACAAAAACAATAAAACCCTAACAACCACCACAGCAACTACCACCACCATGATAGAACCATTAAATGCTCACGAGGGCCTTGCCAAAACTGTCATCCATTCGAACTTTCCACAAACTTTAGTACCACTGCAGTTCTAATTCTGCTTTGTCTGTGACCTTGATAACAAAGGCTGTGGATTCCATTGTTATTCTTGGCACTTTTCCTATCCATTCCTCTATACCCATGCATACCTGCCACCTGAAGATGACACTTCATGCATCTGATGAGGTGGGTTGTAGTTCACAAAGCCTTGTGCTACAATATGTATGTGTTGGTTGTGTTGAAGAATTACCTGAATTACTGCTTCTTGTAAAATACGTAGGTATGTGCAAAGGCTGATAGGTGTAGACTCTCCCCTTCACCCCTTGGAGGGGCAGTCCCACTAGCCTCACAATGCTACATGGAGGTTCAGGGATATTGCTTAATGGAGTACACATTGCATCACCAGATATCCACTCAGAGTCAAACTAGACAATACACATAGCACATTTCAGAAGAGGTGGGAGTAGTGATGTAGTATAGTCAGGTCTCACAGGGTGAAGTGTAAATATTTTTTTATTATTAGCAAGGCTATGACTCCATCCCTCAGCTTCCCGCTTCTTTTTGAGCTTAGCTGCAATTCTCTCAGTACCTGGGAGAGAATAGGATTTCCCCAGGAAGGTTATATTGTTCTAAGCTATCCATGTTGGAACAGGCAATTAAGAGCCGTCAGCTTCACAAAACCCTTGTTCCAGCTGCCTATGTTTCTGGTCTCTTGTTACACAGGCTATTTGGATATGGAGATTGTCATGAGGAGAACATACCTTTCATATTTAACACTATACCACTGGATGCGAATGGTGGAAGACATCTTTTTATCATTAGCATGTGACTTGCAGTAAATGTGCTTTGTTTTGCTATTGGTCACTGGAGATAAACCTGGGCTTAGGTTGCAAGGTAGGAGGCAGATTTATGAAAAGATATTCACATCCTATATTAACTTCTAGGTTAACCCTTTGGGTAGCATTTTTGAGTGTGTGGAGAAGTTTCTATGGGGAAGAAGCCTAGGGAACTCTGATTCCAGCAACCCTATTGGACAAGTCTAATCTATTTCATTTTGAAAAACACTAGCATATGTTCCATGTTCTCCTTCCAACATCAGAAATACATTATGCCACCTACTAGTTACTGTTTTGCTAACTAGATTATCATCTTATCCTCTTTTTCTGTCTCTTTCGCTTGCACCCCCTTTCCAGACCATCCGTGTTTTTGATCTTTTGAAGGAGATGGTTTCAAAAAGCTTTTACTGAAAGGTGGATTAAGCCAGCTGAAATATCAGTTCAACCTATCAAACCTTGTTCTTGTTCAGATAAAAGCTTCATGTATGATCTTTAAGTGTTACCACTTTTGTAAAATTACAAAGAGGAAAATAAGAGAGGAATATATTCTTTTGCCTCCTACATCTATTTGCGAATGGTTTTAAGAATAACATCAAGGCAATGATTTAATTTGGGTTGAATTGGGCAGATGCTCCATTTTATGAAAGCCCTTAGAACAAATTTATTTATTAATTTAACTTATTTATTTATTTAATTTATATGCTGCCCACTCCACCCAAAGGTCTCTGGGCGGCTTACAACAATTAATAGGTGTGCTCCATGCAAAGATACAATGGGAAAAGGAACAGCATTGTAAAAATGAATTGTATGGTAGTTAAGTATTGTCCCAGATTGAACTCTGATACTCCAAATTAATTGTGTGAATAGAAGTGAGTCCATAGAGCTGGTTTACACATTGCAGAGGTTGCTTTGTATTCATCTTGGATCATGTGAAGGCACCGCTAAGCTCATAACTAGGCAATATATCAATTTACGAATCCAAACTTCACACACAGGTTGTCCAAGATACTTTAGCTGAGCAAAGCAGAAAAACATGCAACCACAATCATACAAGGGTCAGTGTAATAAATGAAATCTCAGTTAAAGTAACTCTTCTGTCTCCTGCAGAATTGGTCCAGCCTGTCCCCCAAAAGTAGAAGCCCTACAGCTGGACCAAAAAGATCCGTCTTGACATGAGTCGGGGTCAGGCTAGAGCACATTTCTCTGTATGTTGTGTGATTGCCAGAAAACAGACCACACTGGACAGCTCCACAAGCAGTCCAAATTGCTATCTATTCTCCCATGTAATCACACCCTAGGTCTTGCTATGATAGCATACATATGTGGTGATCATGCTGCAGAGACATATCTTCTTGAGTAAGACGTGCATTTCTGCAAGAACATTGCAAATAATATTGTTGTCCCAGTTTCTATCTTCCGTAGAAACATGATGCCAATTGTCTTTGTGCAGCAGCAGAGGAAGTAAACAGCACAATGAAGGAGAACCATGAAAGACCAACTGAACATAATCAAAATCTAAAAATACATGGGGCATAAATATTAATAAAAGAATCAAAACAAAACAATCCATTAGTTATCAGCTTAACATTTAGATGGCACAGCAAACATCTTAGATTTTTAATTTAGTTATTTCCTTCTAAAATTTCTTTTCTTTTAATTTTAAATATTTAATATTCCAGTAAGAGAGAATCATTCACAGTACAAGATCTGACTGTAGCATTGGAAAGCAAACATGGTTATTTTGGTGTTACACAGTAGTTTCCCAAAAGGCAATAAAATATAATTTTTAAAAGTCTTGCAATGTTCTCTGTTTTGTCTCTTAATCATTAAAAGTATGAATAATAAAAATACAAAGTCTTTAAAACTATCATTTGTTTATATACCGAAAGAGAAGGAAGCCTTTAATTCAACCCTGCAGGGGACCCAGCCTCAATTTGCCACACCTTCTACTTGCAGTGGAGTGACAGAGTGACTGAATTGGTGCCAACTTCCTTTCAAGTGTAGGGTAAAAGATTAAAGTTTAGCTTCCTGGAACTTCATATATTAGAAAAAGAAACAAACAAGCAGAGTGGGTCCTGCTACTGGAAAGAGTGAGGCCGCTGTTGTGAAAAAGCCACAAATAGTTAGCTATTGGGCAGAATCCTGTTGACATTTGTGGACAGACTGTATAACTTACTGCAAGTAATTGCAGCTAGCTGATAAGGTGCCTGGGTGCATACCTCCCCTCTTCTCCTTTACTATCCTCTTTTAACAAAATGCAAATGCTGCATTCAGCTCATAAAATGTGGACACTTCTGCATGTTTCTGCATATGTTGATGTACCAATTCCAAGTTTTCCTCTCCTCCTATATGGAAAATTCCTAAACATCCTGCACCTGTTGGTCCCAATTTACACTTCTATGCAGATTCCAGGTCAAGTCAGCCTTATTGAAATCACCTGGATGACCAAGTCTTCAAAGGCTCTGGTTTGGGTAATTCAAATGTCACTTCTTAGGGACTGCTCACCCTCTAGAGGTATACGTATAACTGTATAAGCAAAGCATTTTGTCTCCATGTGGCTAAAGCCATCCTTAAACTCTGCCACTAAGAATCTGGGATGCTCTTGCCCCCCTGGGTGAATTTCCTAAATCTGGTGAATTTCCTAAATCCTTTCCCCTTCCCTTCCCACTATGCTTTCTTTCTCTTTCTTTCTTTCTTTCTTTCTTTCTTTCTTTCTTTCTTTCTTTCTTTCTTTCTTGCTTGCTTGCTTGCTTGCTTGCTTGCTTGCTTGCTTGCTTGCTTTCACTGTGCTAGCGCTAGGACAGCTAAGTGACCAAAGAGAAAAAAAGACAAAATCAAAAAATGAGGAATCAGCAGAAAGAGGAGGACGTTTTCACTTCAGGCTTGTTCTCAGTGTTAAGTGGGGGGAAAACTTGGACTCAGTGGAGAGAAAAGGGGAACTTTTAGGTAGCTCTGCTCTGGCCTTCCAGATTTGCAGGAGGCACAGTTGGAGCGGAACTATCTTACAACTTCCTCGTCCCTCTCTGTTGAGTCCTCACTTCCCCCTTTGGTCACCCAGCTCTCCTAGCACTAGATTACCAAGTCTTTGATAGATAGATAGATAGATAGATAGATAGATAGATAGATAGATAGATAGATAGATAGATAGATAGATAGATAGATAGATAGAGAAGTGAAAATGAAAGCAGACTCAGGCACGGGATTTGGGAAGGACAGGATTCAAATGGCAGCTACTTTTCTTGCTACTCTGTCTTACTGTTGCTGTAGTTGACTGGAATGGCTTCAGATAGAATGGCTACAAACCTCTCCACACTGGCTCAGGTGATCACACCACTTGAACCAATCCAAATATATTTAATTCCAAAAAAGTAGACATTCCAGTGGTGAGTAAAAAAATATAGATTAGAAGGGAAAAACTCCAGACTGATTTGCAATCACTTTTTATGTCATGTACCTTGATAGAAAATAATGTGTATCAGATTGCTCCAATCCCAGAATCCAATCCCGATTGAGGAATTTTAATTATTCTTTTTCAAAAAGTATGAGGTAGAAGACAACAACAACACATGAAACATGGAGAGATCAGCTTAGTACAGGGGTGTGTGTGTACACAACCCTGCTTCTTTGGTTTCTTTTGCACACAAACTAGCACTTTGCATTATGAAATCACTCCAGAAGCTCTTAAAATAGAAAATGGTATCTTTATTTACAGTTACCTTTTGTAGTTACAGTCAGAAGGAAAAAAGAGGAAAAATGGAGTCTCCACCATGTGGAAGAGACCCTCCTTGATGCTTGGTTGGGGATCACAGAGAAGAGCTAACAATAAAACAATAGAAGCAAGCAAACAAACATGAAGAGAGGATGTGGGCTTGCCTCAAATGCCAGAGACAGGAAAAGAACTTTGCCAATCAATTAGTGGCAAAGGACAATCACGTTAGGCTGTAAAGCCCCCTCCCACTGATACCAAGTGTTAGTATATGCAAGATAGCTATTATCATAACGTTTCCCACATTGATTGCAGTCTCACCCTCAGATTCAGAAGCCAGCAGAAAAGTAGATAGTCTCTAAAATCAGAACTCACACACTTCTTCTGATCCAGCAACAAGATATTGCCCAGACAACAGTCCTACCTCATAAAGACAATGGTACCATAATAACTTTCATCATGGGAATAAATTGAGAGGATGCTTATAGCAGAACCAAGTATTAGAGAAGCTGAGCAAAGAATAAAGAGAGGGTCTCAACAGGAATAAAACTTGAACATTCACAGAGCTACTTGTGGGTTGCAATTGGTTCTTCAAAGTCAAGCAAGATATAAATGGACCAGGCTAATAGCCAAGGGTTATTTCCAGATACACAGAGACAATTTTGATGAGACCTTTGCCCCTGTAGTGAAGCATGACACAATAAAGACAGTTTTAGGCATGGCAGCATGTTGAACACCGTAGATGTCAAGTTGAACACTTGCACAGAAAGATATATATGTTGAAATCTTAGATGGCAAGACAGCCTGACTACATGGAGAAATCAATATCTCTCTATATAGAGCAACCTCCTGGATTTGAAAAATCAGCAGAAAAGCCACTCACGTGCAAACTTCAGAAAAGCATCAATGGCCTGAGGCAAGTAGCAACAGCATGAAATGAGAAATTGAACCAGATGGTCATCAGAGAAAGCTTCACAGAAATCCAAGCTTATAAATGTCTCTGCACCCAATACAGAAATGGCAGATAGACCCAAATAATGGTATATGTTGATGACATGGTGCTAAGGCTATGACTATGACTACGAAGCTGATTCTGAGGAATTCCTATGACATCTAAACAAAGCAGCTGAAATGAAGCAGTGAGGAGACATCATCTATTACCTTGGAATCTAGATAGAAAGAAGAAAGATGGAACAGTCATTTCACTCAAAAATAGAGGATACATGAACTCCTAGACTATTTAGGACAATAAGATATTTATTCAGTGGTCACATCTGTGAAAACACAAAACCTCAAGAAAAATAAACAAAGAGAACTCTTGATATACAATAACCAGTATTCCTTTTGTTATGTGCCATCAAATTGTTTCCAACTCATGATGACCCTATGAAGTAATGTCCAAACAGCCCTGTTCAAGTCTTGCAAAGATTAAAGGCCATGCATTCTTTTATTGAGCCAATTCATCTCATGTTTGGTCTTTCTTTTTTCCTGCTGCCTCCTGCTTTTCCTAGCATGATTGTCTTTTCCAGAAAGTGGTTTCATGATGTACAACTAATATGGAACTGCTATAGAGAAGTTGCTGCACTTGACCAATACAAAAGTGAAATTACACATAGCATCAGCAATTGGAATGTTGTGTAGGGAAACTGGTTCATGGAGTAAGAGATATTGGAGTGTAGTGACTGGAGTGAATGAAATACATCTACCATTGGAAGCTGTGGAAGAGGAACAGTTTGCTGGACAATCAAGAAGCAAGACACAGCCGCAATTTCATCTACTGCCATCAAATACATGTTAGCGATCCAAGCATGTGAAGAAATTATTTGGCTGTAGCAAATATTAAAAGACCTGTTATATGATCTGGGCATGGATGAAACAAGGTCAACAAGAATCATGGAAGACAAAGTATAGTAGAGAGTATAGAACTCTCTACTATAAGAGAAGAGAAGAGAAGTCATGCACAAAGCAAAGGGATATGACACATCACCAGCCATGATATGTATAAAGGAAGGGACTTACTGAAATGAAGTGTTGACTTGTAGTAGATATGATTACTCATGTCTTCGCTAAGCCATTTCTCAGAAGTGATTTGCACGTTTTGTGAGAGAAAATGAACCTTGTCTTGTATAAGAGTTACTGAGAAGGGACATTAGAATAAGAACAGCAACTGGGGGTAGGGTGGGGAATAGACTGATAGAATGCAAAGTAGACTTAGGAATTTTGTTTGTCTTGACCTTTGTCACTGACCACTTTCTCCTTAATTCACTCTCACTTCTTGTTCACAGAAACACTTTTTGTTCTTTGTTCTATGTCTGCAATGGCTGATTGCAGATCTTAGTGGCCTAATTTTATTCACGGAAAGGTGTTCATTCTCAAATAGATAATTTAAACTTATAAAATCTTCAGCAGCACCAAAACACTGGCTGCCAGTCTGTGACCATGCTAGGTTTACAGGTTTGGTATTAGCCTCTAAGAGTCTAGAAGACTATCTAGACAAGCCCAGCTGCTGCGGCCATTGTCAGAGGTGCTCCTGATTGTGTCAAATTCTGTAAATGCCCATCAGCCAATAACCAGGAAGAGGGCTTTCTTGGTGAGTGCCCCCACTCTATGAAGCACTCTTCCCTCAGAAACGAAAACATGAACTGATTGGGTTATGAGGTTGCATTAATGCTGAAAAAAGTTTTACTTGTCTTGTCCCTGACAATGGTCACACTGATTTTTTTTAGTTTATGGCTGCTGGTTATATTGCATAGCCGTAGTTTGTTTTAACTACAGTATAACATATTTTTCTATTCTAATTTTACAATGGCACCCCCTGGATGTATTCTATATTTCTGGTGGTCTGTATTTTAAAAGAAAAATACACGAATGGAAAGAAAATTTATGAAAAACTGGGCTTTGCTGCTAAAAGGCTTTAGTATTGTCTCCTATTAAAAACAGAAAGAATAGACCTTGATGATGTCATAGATCTCCTACAGGATCAGCAGTAACAGCTACAAAAACAATAAAAACTCCCTGCTTTGGGAACTAGAAATGTGTTTAGTCTGAGGGAAAGATTTAAGGTCCCATGTGTTGAACCTCAGAAATTTTCAGTTTGGTCTGGTTCCAGATTAAAAACAGACCATCTGAAAATAAAGCGAATTGGAATAATTTGCCATCAGTTCTAAATGTAATGACTGATTTCCCACTCTGAATTCAGTAAGCAATTCAAAGCACTGGCTTTGAATTAAGGCCAGGTGGAAGTAGGCCAAGCATGTTAAATTTAAGACCTTTCACAACTCCCTGTGGAAACTGAGCAAATAATGTGGCTGAAGTGCTTTCTATATACTGTGCAACTGAACTCTTTTGGCATCCTGATGTATTTTGTGCCCTTATTCTGCTATGTTGCATAGTTTAAGAAATAAACTAAATAGGGGGCGAGAAGCCAATTTCTTCAACACAGAAACAGGATTTATCAAGCACAAAGTGCCAGTGTCTCTCTACACAGCACAGTCTGATGTGTGTTTACTCTCTTATAAGCCTTATGTTGCTGCAGTGGGCTTCCTCTCAGGTAGATGTACGCAGCTTTCTTTTTTAAAACTGGGCAAACATGGCGGGTAAGTGGGTTGTTAAACATAATTGTGGTTTCCTAGAAGTTCCTGTGACAACAAACAGGCTCCCTTCAAAATGTGATTTGCTTAAAGAGGTAAGATTTGAGGTAGAGTAAGAAATGGAATCTTACCCAATTATTTCATGCTTCTCCCATTCATCTATATAGATATGGCACCACTAATGCTGTCAAACTTCCAGTGGAACAGAGAATGCCAAGAGTGACATGCTGGATTTATCACATGCCAGCTAAAAAAAAAACCCCTCAGCCTGCCAGATGGAACTAATATGTTAACTAGATCATTGCATTTGAAATGGAAACATTTTAATGACCATTTTGGAATGATCTATCTTCCAGTTTGGGCTTTATTAAAAATTTGCACATGAATGGTCATGGGAGCACAGAAAAGGGTTGTGTTGCTTGCTTGTTTGTTTGCTTTGGGATTTTTCTTCATTTTTTAAAGAAAAAAAAAAAGAGGAAGGCTCATTAACTATTGCAATAACATATGAGAGTCAAGTATTTAACCCTCATGCACCTGAGCAGGACATATTAGTCTCTTAGACGCTTGTTTTGTTGCAGCATCCACAGAGACTCAGACTAGAGATGGGGACAAATAAAAAAATTGTGCTTTGTCAGAATTTGTCATTAGTCATAGTTGACAAATGGATGAAGTGAAGAAGCACCAAATTTTAAGAACAGATATTCATCAATTTGTTGTTAAAACACAATGTCCGGCTGAACAGCTGATCGGTGGGACATTGAGAAACAGGCTGGCTGTGGAATGGAACCTGGTTTCTGCTCCACAGCCAGCCTGCTTGTCAATCAGCTGATTGTCAGGTCATTGACAAGCAGGCTGGCTGCAAGAACTGAACCCTGGGGTTGCTTTCCCACAGCCAGCCTGTTTGTCAGTGACCCAACCAACAGCTGATCTTTAGGACATTGACAAGAAGGCTGGCTGTGGAATGTGGAATGTAAATGGGTTTTTTTTCCTTTTAAAAAAATGAATACCACCAAGCAGCAAGGATAAAACCTGGCACACACACCCACCATTTTTGTGTACTTTTTATTACAGTCAATGTAATATTTTGGGACAAAAAAAATGTTCCGTGACGCATGATGTACAGAAGCAAAAGGGATAGTCTCTGGTTGTCAGGAGGCTGATACCATTCAATGGAGGGATGCTGCGACTCTCAGAAATACAAGGTGTATATACAAGGTTTATATATATACCCTGTTTTCCTGAAAATAAGACCTAACCTGAAAATAAGCCCTAGTATGATTTTTTAGGATGCTCGTAATATAAGCCCTACCCCAAAAATAAGCCCTAGTTAAGTGAAAGCCCGCCCTCCACCATTGTGCAGCAACCAGAAGAAGATGACATGACTCTGTTTGAATAAACATAGATTGTACATGAAAAAAAATAAAGCATCCCCTGAAAATAAGCCCTAATGCGTTTTTTGGAGCAAAAATTAATATAAGACCCTGTCTTATTTTCGGGGAAACAGGGTATATGTTTTGTTTTGTCTATATGGATTTTGCCTGAAATGCTTGCCCAGACTAACATGGCTACCTCTTCCAATACTACAATGATGAAAGGTATATATGATGTTATCCCTGTCTCTAACTGTATCTTTGCTTTTGATCTCCTATACACTGAAATTATTATTGTGGTCAGAACACATTAGGGATATACTTCTGCATGGGTTTTGAAACCCAATGTGACTCTGCAGACTAAGGGTGCAACTACACAGTGGAGAAAATACAATTTAATCCGCCATGATTCACACCTGTGGAAATTGGGATTCCCTGGATGAAATCGTTGTAGCCATTAAGACCAAAAACTTACATTTGAGGTGTAAGCCATACCAGCAGTTAAATATAATTACATAATCCCAAAGCATGCAATTTTCTCCTTATAAAGTTGGCAAGACATTTGCAGAAGCAAGAATAATTATGGTGTGTGTGTACAGAAGCCCCTGAAAAGCGGGTGGCAGAAAACTTGAGTCGTCTTGCCTTGCAGGAACTTGCTGCAATTTTCAAAATCACACATCTGTTCACTCTCTACTCCTCAAAGGAGAAAACGAACTGAGTTCATAATTTAATAACAACACTGCCAGCAAAAAAAGCTTCCCACTCAATACAGGTTTTCTTTTAATTCCCTCTTCCCCCAACAAAAACTCTAGCTTATTGGACTTACAGTGAATGGGGAAGCCGGCCTACGAAGGAGCAAGATTTGGTCCCAGGGAATGGGAACTTTCTGAGAAATTTCAGAGCAAATTTAGATGGGAAAGGCCAAATCCATCAAGTCAAGTATCTGCAAGTCAACTCACTCATACCTCAACCCCTTTAAACAACTCCAGTCCCCAGAAAAGTCTCTTAATAGCCCTTTCAGTTATGGAGCTTAGGCATTCTCTCACACATTCTACTACTACTACTACTACTACTACTACTACTACTACTACTACTACCACCACCACTACTGCTGCTGCCAATACTACTAATACCAACAACAAAACACCACCAATAATAATAATAATAATAATAATAATAATAATAATAATAATAATAATAATAATAATAATAATAATACAAGAACTGCAGAGCTGGAAGGGACCCAATGGAACATGGAGTCCAGCCCCTGTCAAGGAGGCACAGTGGGGAATCATACTTCCAGTCCCTGGCTCCACAGCCAAGAGACCTAAATCCCTGAGCTATCCAGCAATTTATTTAAACAAACAACAAAAATATTCTGACAATGACAGTTTTCTTAGACCATTTTCTTTGTATAATCAGTTTTTAGCTCTTCACCTTTTTACTGTGACTTACATCCATTTTTTTCTCAATCTCATTCACAATGAAACTCCAGATGTACTCATTTTCAAAGTACTTTCCAGATCTTCGTGTCTGCATGCCATTATATGCTTTTGCAAGTTTGGGTATAGTCATTCAATCAGAAAATGGAAACAAAGCTATAAAACTTTGAAGTGAGAGATCACAGCTAAGAAAGTTGGCTTAAATTTCAATCAGATGCAGTAAAATGAATGAGCAGAACAAATGTTAAGTCCTGATTTAAATGCATATATACACAAGAAGCAATTAAGCAAATAATTTCCTTTACAGGAGAAAATAAATGAATGGTTTCAAATGGCTGTTTTCTCAGATATTGGCAGTTTTTCTTAGAAACGCTGCTCATTTCTTAAGTCATAAGATTACAGAATTGGGGGGGAAAACCCTTTGTATCAAATCATTTAGTCCAATGACCCACCCTGAAACAGACTCCCAGGTAACTACAACAGTTGTGTATGTGGATAGTGTCTTCTGCAAATCTATAGTGAAAGACATTCTGAAGATGAAATAAACACTGAAGGATCCACTGTGCTGGTTAATATAAATGGAATATACTGATTTGGAATACATGTTTCTTTAGCGTCATTATATGGGGTATAATCCAGTCTTTGAAAGTGCGTAAAGCAGGAGCAGGAGCAAACTGAGAAGTAGATGGAAAATTAGGTTGCTGCAGATGTGGCCATTTGTCCCCAGCCAGTGCCTAAATCCAGACCTTCAGCTTTTGGCAGGAATAGACAATGTGTTTCCTTCCAGATGTTTTGGACTAGTGTAAGCCCCAAGTAGCATGATCAATTGTGAGGAACAAGGGGAGTTGTGATCCAAAACATCTGGAGAGCACTAAAATGGCTATGCCTAGATTATGGCATACCCAGCCTAGCAAGACCAAGGTCCAGATCCAATTACTACTCCTAGCTAGGGCTGGGATTAGCCCCATTAAATCAACAAGATTTACAAGAGTCTTATAGATCTGCCTACTTGAGAAACTAGCAAATAACATAAGAAGCTGCCTTATGCTGAGTCACAGCATTCTTCCATCTTGCTCAGTATTGTCTGCACGGATAGGCAGAGGCTGCCTATGGTTTCAGGCAGAGGTATTACTCTGTGTGGAGTTATCGGGTGCTGGACCTGGGGTAGCTTACCAGTAACAGCAAAAAGCCATTTTAAACCAATATCTGCACTTAAAACAACAGCATAACACTATTTCTATTCAGACCAATAAAAACCACATTGCAATTCAAAATAGAGAGCAATGGCCATTTAAAAACATGTACTCACCCTTTCAACAGTAAGCTGAGTGACATAATGAGGTTGTTAAAAGAGTGCCAGTTAATTTAAAATATAAGGGGAGTATCTCATTTAAGAGGGAACCCTAATTTGTACCAAAAGCTGAGTCCAGAAGTAAGTTTGTTTGCTTGCTTATATCAGGTTTCCCCTGCCTTTCTCCAAAGAATAGGACTTAAAGCAGCTACAAAAATGAATACAATTGAAGCACAAATTAAGAAAATCACAATTAAAAACACAACAAGAGCAGCCCCTGTGTAAGTGTCAACTCAGCTTAAGTGCTTCCTCAAACCCAAATGTCTTGGCCTCACAGCGGCAGACAACAAGAGAGGAAACCAGCCTTGCCTTCAGAAGGGAATTCTACTGCCTAGGAGCAGCCATCAAGAAAGCTTTCACATCTCCACCAAACATGCCAGGAACCATAGTTATTATCTGAAACTGGTGAGATGCCCTCCAGATGCTTGGCCCTCGCAAGCATATGGTCTGTTCCATTTGCTACTAAGTGATGCTTCCAACTCTAATTGTTACCTCTTCCCATGGAGTACTGTTTTTCTAATGTCTCCAGCTGGGAGTGGGGAGGACAGAATTTAAAATCTCCCTTCTGCCCTTCAATCTTGATTCAATCTAAAAACATTCCTCCATTCTTAATCAGTTAAAGAAATACAAATGATATGGTTTTGGTTGTGCATTAAATGTCATGTGTAATCTGATGAGTTCTTAGCCCCCTTAATGCCTTTAAAAAGGAACAGATAGCTGCTTTTCATTTCATGTTCTATTAGCATCCAAGTTTTTTTTCTCTTATTTTAACAACTGTGTTTTTTTTAAAAAAAATTGTTTCTATTGCCTGACCATTAAAGGGCTGAAGGCTTGCATCTGGACAAAGAGCACTTAGCGCTACCAGTCTGAAGATGTGCTGAGATCTCATTTTTTTCCTTCTTAACTGAAGCTCTGTGGAAAGACAAAAACCTGGAAGAAACAATGGGAAAACATGGAAGGTGACACAATCAATTGGCTGCCTGGGTCCTTTTTTTAAGAAGAAAAACAGGCTAAAAATATTTTAAATAAATAATTGGGACCTCCCCTAAAATTAAGTGATTTAGGGAGCAGCATGATAAAAGCCATATCTAGAAGTACTGTTTATTTGCAACCTTTTCTGTTTTAAATAAGAATTTTTATAGTGACGCAACATGCTTCTAAAGGCCATAACTGAGGCAGTAAGTTGGTTCGGAAAATTAACGTTCAGTTGCAAGCCAGTTCTCTAATAGTTCTTTCTCTGAAGAGAGGTGCAACTCCAGGCTAATAGTCTGCCTATCCCAGCCTTGATAGCTACATAAAACCTGACCCTGCCATTGCAGAGAATTACATTTCATGACACAAAGCCAAGCTGTTATTCACCCAGTGCTCTGATTTACATTAACTAATACCACAGAAAATGCAGATCAGGTTTCAAAGCTATCTGAGCATGCACATTTGTCTAAAGGTTGCCTTGGGGTCATGAGCTAATCCTGGCAAAGCAAGGTGGCAAGACCTAAAATAAAATTAAGGGTAAGGACAATGTAAGATGTATGCTTTTATTGTTCCTTTGCCAGACAAAACTGTAACATACTTTTCTATTAATCTAATATGAGAAATGGCTAGCTGTGACATTTCTCACAGAACAAAAATAGCTATAGCTATATTTGCCCCAGCCAGTGAAAATGCTGCTCGCCAGAATGCCTGTTTGCTATCAAAGCATTTGGGATCTATTGTGCTCAAGAAGATTTTCAGACACAAGTATCACTTTGGAAATCACATGCACCCTACATGTGCACAGTTATGTTTTGTAGCATGACATGGTGATGCCATAAGAATATATGAGCCATGGGTTCTCCTGTAATGTGTAGACATAGTGACAGGCCTGTGTCCCAATCACGTATGATGGTATAAATGGAAATTATATCCATATTTCATCTAACACTCATGCCTTGTCCAAAGGAAGAAAATATTCAGTTCAGTGTTGTGAGAATAGTATTCAGAATGATGAGTCTTAAGTCAAGAGTTCCATTTGTTGAACCAATTGCATTGAAAAGTTGGGGCGGGGGAGGGGGGGGACACTGAGTATTTTTTTTACTCCTTCCCCGTTTGTTTAGTCTTTGACTTTCAACTTGTTCTTGTGGCAGTAGCCACTATTCAGAGCTAAAGGATGGAAATCTCCTGCCAAACAATGTTAATAAAGTTTGAAAACATTACTTCCTTGGACTACAAATCCCAGCCAAGTTAATATTTTTATCAGAAATGTTTTTTAATGTTTTACTAATAAGTGCCCATCATACGAATTTAAATAAGCAGAACAAAATCAGTTTATATCATTCTGAATCACAAGATAATTGGTTCTTCTGAACTGTTTGAAGTGATGTGGTTGAACTGAGTGGGGTTTATCTTAATGGACCTTGGGGGCAGTATTAAAAATATTTTAAGGCGCCACTTAGAACAGCTGCCCTGTTCTCTGCCAGAGCTCTAATAGGAGAAACAAATCATGAAGAAGATGAAGAAGAACATTTTCTTCTCTGAAGCTGATATGTGCTGATGGTGGTGGCAGCAGGAATGCCCCAAGAATTTTATCCTAATGCAAATACTCGCTTCAGAAGAGAAATTTTCCTCAGGACCACAGCGGAGTAAAGAAAGGATTTAGTCTCCCCCACGCCTGGTGCTATCCTGAAGTTTATCAACCACAGCTGCTGCTATTTGATTAAAAAAAGAAGGAAAGAAAAACAGGTGAAGTTATCTGATGTTTGACCTATAATCCTGTCATAACTTCCTTCTGTGCTTCCTGATTTCAGAGGAATTGAAAGGAGTTTAGAAATGAGAGGAACAATTTGTTCAATGAAATGCACAGTTTAATTTAACAGGAATAAATTCAGAACCTAATCCAGAGTTTCCAGCTTGGTAGAAATGCATGGGCCTTTTTCACTGAACTCACAAGGAGGTTCACCTAACACCTTTATAAATCTTGGACAAACTAAAATGCTGCGAACTGTTTTGTAAAGCAGTTGCAAAATGTGCCCAACTATTGATTGTAAACATTTGAACAAGATGCTTAGAATTAAAAGGAGGAGGAGAAGGTTACGTGTTTCCCTGAGAATGCTGAAAGCTGTTTGGAATGCATGCAAGCACATGGACACCACGAGAAACAAAATGGAGCCATTACTTTCATTATCAGAATTAAACATCTCACAGATGTTTCTTAAGTGTTCTCAGCTCACTGCCATTGCTCCACACTGCTTTTCAGCTGTATCCCGTAGTTTCCAAAGTGAAATCCCTCCTCTCCAAATGTTCTATTAAAATAACACATGAAAATAAATGAAACATATCATTACTTTTACAATGGACTAATTGTAGTCTGTCAAGCTAGAGACAGGGAGCTATTTAAATCATAGTTCTCTTTCAAATTTCAATGTATGCTTTAAAAAGAGAAACAAAAATAAGGCCTCTCTCCCTGCTGCCATTCTTTGTGTGTGAAAAAGAAAGAAAGAAAAAAAGGGCACAGCCCTGTCTTTATCTCCCCATGCTTTCCTTCTAGGTGTCATTTAGGCTAAATATAACAGCTGCTGATAATGAACGGCTGATTTGTGGATGGGACAAGAAGTGGGACCCAGCTGAGTTGGCCGTGTTCCTCGAAGGCTAGAAATGCCAAGTTCAGCCATGAAGGCATGTCAACTATCAAGACTCTCTACAATCTCTTTCCTTATTCCGTCATGGTAACCTAACATCCCCTCTATCTCACCCTGAAGGAATGAATGGGTTCAGCTTTAAACAAAGAAGATATGCCATTATAGCAATACCCAAGCAAAAACAGAAAGAGAAATGAAGCAAATGTATATTATGATGAATCAAAGCAGAAGGGCAAAGAACCACTCCCTCTGTTGGCAAGACTAGGCAGTGGGTGGCCCAGGATGTTTCTTCATTATGTATTTATTTCCTGCCTTTGTGTCCTGCCTGTATTCCAATGAATTCCGCTTCCCTTTGCCCCCATGTCAACTCTGTGTAGAATAGGTTAGGCTGAGGAACAGTGCAACTGGTTCAATGTCTACGTTCTTAATCTTTGCCAAAAGGCCAAAAAGCAAAATCATCTCGTCAGTGTCATGGCCAACTGGCGATTTGAAGCCATCTTTCCCAAGTCTTAGTCCAAGTTTCTCTTCACTATACCACAAGTCCCTTTTTACCTGAGGAAGACCAGCAAATACTATTTGATATCCACTCCTCTCTCTGCTTACTCCCCACTTGCTCTCACCTGTCCCAGAAACTTTTTGCTTCCTATACACTGACCATTGTGGCTGACCTTCTTCCTCTCCTGGCCAATGTTGCTAAGTAAACAGCAAGCCAATTCTCTCAAAGTCTCACTCTAAGGAGGGACCCTCCAACATAATGTTGTTTCCTCTCTTGGGATGCGGAATTGGGAAAACTGACTGAGATTACCCTGGACTGTATTGTTGTTGCACAAAAGAGATGAACAATGTCCTTCTGGAGCTAAATCAAGGGACAATGGAGGAATATGGAGCAGAGAAATAGAGAACAAAGGTCCTCACTCATCTGGTCCTTTTGTCATTTATTCCCAGATGCTAACATGAGTATTGACATAGCTCAACAGATCTTCAGTTATCCCCAAATGCCATGTTCTGGGGGACAATGGGTAGATTATGGCTACTCTAGGTTCTCCCCAGCTGTCTTGCTGAAGCCATTGCCCACGATTCCATAGCAGAGCTGATAGTGGGCATAAAAATTAGCAAGTGTTATGTGAGAAGATATATCACCATTCTTCTCACCATTATTATGATGGCTTCTTGTCATCCTGATAATGCATAAAATATCACTAGGTGATAATTTTAATTATAATTAGGGATGTTAATCACAGCCTCTCCCTTCCAGAGAGAAATAGGAGGGGCTCTTTTCTTCTCATTATGAGATTTTTCTGTGCAAGCATCCCCCCCCCCCCTCAATTTCACTGGATGTCTTCTGAGATTTCTCAGGTAATTTCTGGTCGCATTTTCCAAAAAGAATGTCAAATTGTCTGGGATTATTGCAATTCCAGTGAGGGGGAAAAAGAATCTTTCCCATACAGAATTCACTAGAAAGGGGAACAAACTGTGCAGGATTTGACAGTTTCCTGGACAGAATAATGGGCAAAACAGAATACAACAGAAACAAATCAGGAAATTGGATTGGGGAGAGTTTTATTTATGTGGAAAGTTAAGAAATCTCCCTGGTGCTGCGGGACATCTCATCAGAGTCTTGGCATGATGAGACCTGGAAAATACTGAGAACAAGAATTTTTTGAGTGCTTATCATAACTCTATATTAATTACCATATCCAGAGGAAAGAAGTGACCATCTGAGATCTGAAAGTCTCCTACTTCCAGAACTAATTTTTCTGGTAAAGTGGTAAGTCATATGATATTTCCTCTGCACATTGAGGAAACAATCCTTTATGAGGTCATTCCCTCAGAGCTTTGACAGCATTTACATCCTGGACAGGACACACAGACACTAGCATGTACTTTGTAGAAATCTTTAATATTTTCCTGCCCTCTACTGCATCAATCATGCAATATGTAAATACTGCACACATATATTTCTGGGCACCACTGACTTATAAGTAGAAATGAAAAGGGGGGCATGTGTTAATGAGGTTTTTGAGCTGATATGTCTTTGGAACACAAACATTGCTTGTTATTATAGAGGGTCAGTCCTACCAACAGCTGAGTGGAGGTGGTCACCTCAAGTGGCAGAGCACGTGAGGTTCTGCCACAAAATGATCCTTACTGCCCCCACTTCTGATCCACCTAATCCGCCCCTGGAAGATAGATGACATTTTCCTATAATACTTTCCTGGCTCTGCAGGGTTAAGATGCCTGCTGAAACAAAACAGCTGTTTCTTGGAAGCAGAGTGGAATGAGGCAGTGGCTGCTGCTCTTGGTTCTTTGGCAGCAGCTGCATGGGCCATAGTAAGTGCCATTAGTATCAGCATTTCAGCAGGGGTCTCTGGACCTCATGAATATGAAGTGATGAATATCTGAAGAATCAGTGATATTCGTTTAATATCGCAGTTCTTTTTAATATTTGTACCCATATCTAATCTCTACCCTGCAAAGCTTGCCACTGTATAGAAAAGTGTTTGGGCACCACAGCTTTAGCACGTCCACCCAAAGATGAAAGAATCTTGATCTTAATAGGCACAAATATGCTGAAAAGATGAAATGATTGCACAATTACTCTCAAGGTGTGCCCTAAAATTTTGCAGATCTAGATCTATTTCCCTTTGGACAACTGAAGTGAATTTGGAGAAATGTATCAATAAGTGGATCAATAAGGATGAGAGTACACAGCCAAATGATCCTGACCTGGATCATTCTAGGCGCTCAGAGGCAGCCACTGCCCTCAAGCAGCAGATTTCGCAGTACCAGAGTATTTTTGCCATCTATCCATGGCATGGATCCACATGAATTTTAATGTACGCTCATCTCCAAATCATTGCCCATCTCCATTTCCTCGGTTGTGGCACTGGCGTGAGAGGTTGGACTGTAAGCTTCTTTGAAGTGGCATATTTTCTCCGCACTTGTACTCTGCAAGGAGCTGTCCATGGAGTGCTCATGGTGTTGATGATGAAGATGAGGCTTGCCAGGTCTCAGAGAATGAGCTGCTGTGCCAGGAAATGGCCGGGCTCCCCTGAATCTCCAGGCCAGGCAAACAAATGTGAGGAGCAGTGGTGGAAGGGAAGGAGCGAGTCTCGTTTATTGTTACAGGGTGGCCATAGTGTTTGGGTACCCAACTTCAACCCTCTCCGAATGGCACCAGGGCTCACTGGCTTCCTGCGTCTGTCCAACATGACACATAATATACTTGCTTAGGAGCTCAGACAGGGAACCCACAATGCCTAGCTCACTCCCTCACTCATGCATGGAGAAATATTATGTTCCCAATTCCTGTGACATCACAGGGCCCGAAACCATGACTTCACAAAGACCCACCCCAGGCATTGGGCCCCAGATATAATGAGGGGATGGGGAAGATAATCCCGTGACAGGCCCTGACAAACAAGACAACACTTCAAAACCATTCCGGAAAAATTCTTTTATTGGTTTTGGAAAAGAGGCTAAACGGGTATCCTCAGTGGAGACAACGGCCTGGTTCAGCTCCAGCAGGATGCCTGCCTTCTGGTCCCTCGCATCCCCCTGGGGAAGAGGAAGCTTCGGGCCTTGCAAGAGAAAGAGAGAGAAAAAAACAACTAAGGGGTGAGCTCGTCCACTGCCGTCAACCGGCTTCAACCCAGGCGTATCCACCGACCCAATGTTCTGGCAACTTCATCCCGAAGTTCCACCTGCCAACATCCACTGGCTTCCACCAGGAATATCCACCCGTTCATCTCTTCCACTCCGCTTCTGAAGCCAGCTTCCGCCAGCACCCGAATGCTTGGGTCACACTCACGCCCCGGCAACATCCCCACGGAATGCCAGCCAGCCCATTCACACAGACATTCACACACACACACACACACACCAGCCGCCACCCCGACACACACACACCTTCACTCCACCAGCCATTCACACACACGCCCGGACTTCCATCCACCGATATCCACCAAGCTTCCACCAGCTGGTTTCAGGAGGCTAACGTCCACCACCGGCTTCATCCGCCAACCTCTGCCGTCCTCCGCCTTGCGGCCTCAGCCATCTTCTGCAGGGAGATTCCACCAGCTTCTGTCCACCGACTTCCCCCCGGTCCATCGCCGACATCAGCCAGCTTCAAGCCACGGATCTCTGCCAGCCTCCAGCTGTTAACTCGCAAGCCCACTTAGCAAGTTCATCTGCTTTCGCGAGAGAACTTGCCTTGGGCAGAAGGGCTGGGTCCCCTGCAGCCGCTGCCGCTCTCTCTGCCGGACTGCCCTCTGGCCACTGGCCTCCCTTCTGGTCTCCTGCCCTGCCCAGCAAGCCCCTTTTATCTGCCAGCAGAGAGGTGGGGCTCTGCGAGGTCACAAAGACCCAGGAGAATGGGGTTGGGTTCCCAAGGCGGCAGCAGCAGCACCCTTGGGATTGGCTGAGTCCTGAAGATGATGTCAACAGTCCCTCTGATCATGTGATTCACCCACAAGAGCTTGCATTTTGCATGATTTTTTTTAATTATTTTTTTTATTAGTGGCCTATAAATGTATCCCCTATCACCAATCCCTCTAATCGTTAAATCTCCCCATGTTGGCCTTCTGAGAGGATTCTAGGCTGGTGCTCCAAAAAGTGATCTTCCAGCATTTGCACCAAAAGGAACTTTCCTAAGCCCTGAGCCGGGGGGGGGGGGGGAATGAAAGTAATAAATGAATAAGGATGGGCACAGTCACACAATGCAGCCTTTGACCCTTTTGGGTTTTTGTTTTTTTCTGCCTCTTTTTGGACATTTTTTTCTTGCCCTTTGGAACTCCCTCCCACTGGAAGGCAGATTTGCCCCATCTTTGCTCTCCTTCCACAAGCCGGCGAAGACCTTCCTCTTCAGGCAAGCTTTCCCTTATGGACTGGCTGCCTGGGTTGGGATCTTGAATGGACTGTTGTGCCTTATTGCTTCGAACGCGTTTTTCGAACAGGACTGCCTCCCCCCGCCGCCCCCAGAGTGTGCTTCTGGATCAGGCCTTTAGTACCACTGCAAACAACAGTCATGGAAAGATGTATTCTCAGTATAACAGTTATGAATGGTACACTAGAAAGAGGTCTTGTGAATGATCACACCACATGCAAATCTTAGCACAGGTCAGGCTTTTGCCCATCAAAGCAAGAATACAGGAAGCTTCTCTGCGTGTCTAGTAAGTCGGCAGCAAATTCAGTGCCTTAGGCCCCAATGAAAACGAAAGAACACAACTATGGCTCTCTCTCAAACTGAGAGAAATCAAGGCTTGCATTCATAGACACCTGAACCACTAGATCATGCTAAACAAGGTTGCTTTGAGGTAAGGCATGTCACCTGGGGTGATTGTTGCACCCACATGCAAGGATTGAGCACACCTTGCACAGAAAAATCTCACTGTGAGGAGAAGCAAGGACTATAATGAATCTGTGATCCAGTGTGGTGTAGTGGCTAGAATGCTGGATAAGGACTCAAAAGACACGGGTTCAAATCTCTGCTCAGCCATGGAAATTAACTGGGGGGTGGTTTGGAAGTGTTAAAACCACTCCTTAAATATTTCACATACCTTGAAAACTCAGTTGGGCTCACCATAAGTTAGATGCTAGCAATGGGATTTTTTTTTCTCGACTGCAAATGCAATAATTCTCCATCTCCTTCCTCACAGACACTGTACAAACATCTAAATGTGAGGCACCTGGGAAAAAGGCCAGACTTTATGGCTTACTAGACTGAACATTGCAAAAGCTTCCTGATCATGCTCTGGTGCTAGCTGAGAACTTTCTATCTCAGCAGGAAGCTTGGGTGGTGCATGGTCTAGCTAAGCCTTAAAGCCTTCCAATTTAGACTTTTCCCCCCCAAGAGCCTCACATTTGGGTTTTTTAAAGTATCTGTCAGGTAGCTAGAATGCCCACAATGGAGAATTATTGCATTTGTACTACAGAGAATCCTGTCCTTATCAGATATGAGACGACGGCACATTATAACAAAATGAATCTACACACACACATGCAGCACCATTCCATATTGTCACATTGCTCAAAAACGTATCTTACCTGTGTGTGCAAAGGGTACCAGCATGTGTATTTGTTTGCATTTCTGTTGAGAGGGCACTTTCATGTTCATTAATCTTTCTCTATAAATTTAGCATCCACTGTGTGATCTGCCATGGGAAACTATCATATTTTTCTTCTAATGAACTTATGACATTGTTTTCTCTTGTTATTTGCTGAGCAGAGTTAAAAATGGGATGGGAATATAAGGATCCTTCTATTTATTCCTATAACCTAAACATACAGCAGTGCCTTGACTTACGACCGTCCCGACATACGACCATTTCGAGTTGCGACCAGCTCTGGCTGCAAAATTTTGCTTCGACTTGCAGCTGGAGCTTCGAGTTGTGATCAAAAGAGGCAGGGGGAAAAGGCGGGGAATTCAAATTAGAGGGCTAACCGTTGGTCGGGGAAGAGCTTCTTTGTAGCTCTTTTGCCCCAACGGTTAGAGTATGTGCGTCGGAGGAGGCTTGGGACTGCCTGGTGCTGCTTTCTGGTTCTGAGTAAGTACATTTACAGGGTTTTGCAGGGTGGGTTTGGGCTGGGGGGGTTATGTTTCTGTGCTGTGTTTTTTTTTGTGTTTTGGTGTGTTTATTTTTTTCAGCCCCAGCGCCTTCCGATGGGGCTTGCTGTGCTGTTTATTTTTGGTTATTATTTTTTAAGCCCCAGCACCTTCCGACGGGGCTGCTGTGTGCTTTATTTTTGGGTTTTTTTTTTGTTTTTTTAAAGCCCCAGCGCCTTCCGACGGGGCTGCTGTGTGCTTTATTTTTGGGTTTTTTTTGTTTTTTTAAAGCCCCAGCGCCTTCCGACGGGGCTGCTGTATGCTTTATTTTTGTTTTTTGTTTTTAAAGCCCCAGCGCCTTCCGACGGGACTGCTGTGTGCTTTATTTTTGGTTTGTTTTTTTTAAAGCCCCAGCGCCTTCCGACGGGGCTGCTGTGTGCTTTATTTATTTATTTATTTATTTATTTTGGCTGGAACGGATTAATCGCATTCCAATGCATTTCAATGGGAAATGGTGCTTCGACTTACGACCATTTCGAGTTACGTCCATCTTCTGGAACGGATTATGGTCGTAAATTGAGGCACCACTGTATCTCACAATTATAAACATCAGAGCAGATTAATTTGGTAACGGTTTATATCTTCTGTCACTACAACCCAAAGATTATATATTTTAACGTTTTACTGAACAGAATCAAAACTGATATTTAAGTGTAATTACTTTTTATAAGACTGTCACTGCGGGACTTCAGGTCCTTAATCTGTAGTATACATCTTCAACTCTATGACAGTTTCATATTTTTGTTATTGTTTTGGCATACATTTGCCAAGTATTTTATTCTTTCCTCTTCAAGTAAATCCCCTTCCAATCTTGCCATTAAGAACAGCTGGTATTAAAAACAACTCTACAATTTTGCTCATTTTGCTTTATTGCCATGAAAAGATAAAATTAAGCCAATGCAGTTAGGGTGGCTTAAAATATTTAGTACTGACGTCACCACCACAGGCGTTAATGGCGGGTCCTCCTCATCTCCCATAATTACCGATTTGCCAGAGATTATCAGATTGGTTAACAATGGTTAGCAGATTGGCAAATGCAAACTCAGTAGTCAATAGGACTTAGATATAAATCTGTTTTATGCAGTATTAGGTTCAGGTAAGATTCTTCCCGTACCCTATTGAGAGACTTTGGGGGGGGGGGGGTACACCTGTGACTTTCTACACTACATGTCCTCTTCCCATACCATTACAGAGCTGTTACCTTGAGGAGTGGTGATGGAGGAGAATCAGGGCTTGTTGTTCCTTTTGTCCTTTTGAAAATGTTTTCCCACCTGCAGGAGAGGAGATATGTGAGTGGGAAAGAAAAATGGCTCAGAGGAGAAAGAGTTTTGAGCAGAAAATTGGCTGGTGGAGAAAGGAGGTAAACTGCCTCCTTCCTCTCCCAATCCCATACTGGTCTTCTGCACTGGATTGCAGATTCTGAAGCTGCTTTTGGCCTTTGCTTGTTTTGGGGGAAGTAATGTACACAGCTGCATGTTATATGGTTCCCAATGAAGTGTTTTTGTTGGGGGGAAGGCTGGGGCTCTGCTATTATGTTTGAAGCCACATCTCGAAGTTGAGTCATGCAACTGGACTTCTTTCTTGCTAGGCTGAAATGTTTTGCTACTCATCCAAGTAGCTTCTTCAGTCTGAGGAGAGTTGGTAGGAGATCCCTGATATATCCTCAATGTTGGTTTCACTTCCCCCTGGTCTGAATAGGCTCGTTAGAAGGACAAAGGACTGGGGGTGAGGGATAATCCCACTTCTGCAGTCCTTCTCCACCCATTGTCGTGGGTCGTTAACAGTGGTCTTTCTGGTGTGTGTGGTCCTAATCTTTCTGGGGACAGATGAAAGGGCAGCATGATAAATAGGAGACAGATTGTAATCTAAGGCCTCCACCCCTGTTGAATGAGGGATTTTCTATATGCGTATGTATGGCCTCCCTGACCCCTCTCTCAAACCACCTATCTTCTCAGTCCAAAATGAGTACATCTTGGTCATCAAATGAGTGTCCTTTGTCCTTCAAATGAAGGAACACTGCTGGTTGTGGTCCTGAGCCATTGCCCCTCCTGTGCTGAGTCATTCTCCTGTTTAGTGGCTGTTTGGTTTCTCCAATGTAGAGCTCTGAACACTCCTCTTTGCATTGGACCGCATATACTATATTGCTCCTGTTGTGTTTTGATATCCGGAAGTGAAACCAATGTGGAGGATATATCAGGGGTCTCCTATCAACTCTCCTCAGACTGAAGAAGCTACTTGGATGAGTAGCAAAACGTTTCAACCGAACAAGAAAGAAGTCCAATTGCCATGACTCAACTTCCAGATAACCACACCTGGTTGACTGAGAATCTTCACAGATATTTTGAAGCCACATGTTTACAGAAGTATATATGCTCCAGAAAAGCATGTTATCAGGTGTGAAGTGTGCACCTTCTGCTGGCAAGTTGTCTATTAAAGCATATGAATGTTTACAAGCAATGTGCTCTGCCATTGGCTACCTCTGTCCTGAGATGGGAACTTTGGAACTGTTTTGCCCTTTCCAGACCACCGCCTTTTCATCTTTTGTAATCTCTCCAACATCTCCCTGCTTATAAAGCCTATATATTAATTTGACTGGCCAAATAATGATCTTAGGCTCTTTTTCACATTGAGGCACTCTCAGATTTCATCTGCATTTTTCATACACAGCTGGGTGCCTACTGTCTAAAAATGAGGACCATAAATATTTAAAGCACTCAATTATCCTGTAAAACAGACAAAAGGAAAGGAAAGGCTGAGGAGAAAGGTATGATTTATTCTTGCAGACAATTCCATTATCAGGAGCGTGGGAAACTAGCAGGCAGATGGTTGGTTCTAAAAATGTAACTTTTGTCAGCAGACATGCACACTGAGGAAGTAGTAAAAAATATCTATTTCAGTGACTCCTCTCAAAGCTTTTGTTAATGGTACTATTGCTATTTACCAGCCACAATAAACAATGGGTTCAGGTTAGGAGAGAGATGAATTCTAGCTAAATTTCTCTTTCTTGTCAAGCTAGGCTATGTCAACATGGCAAAACAGCCTGCTGAGACTTCATTAACTCCCATGAGATTTCTCACTTCCACCATGAGAATAAGACAAGGAGTGGGTTTTGTTCTTGTCAAGGTTTCCACAACTTGCACAAATGCGCCTCTAGATGGGGTATTTCCCCCCCTGTAAAATGGACCTGATTAGTTCCTAAAGTACCCAGGTTTTTTCCCAGCTATCCAGATGACACAAGGCTTGCATCACTATGACCAGTGACTAACAGTGATAGAAACAGAGACTTCCATGGCAACATGTTCCATTTGTAATCCATGCTTCTTTTTGTCTTGGCTTGCTGTGCAGGTGGAATTTGATACTATTGTGTATTCCCTGTCAGAAGATTTAAGTATATTTCTTTAAATGCAAGTAAAAGACACATCACTAGAACAAGGCCGCACCTACTGTAGTTTTGAACAGTTTCCATAATTTGTAGGAAAATAGTTCTCACAAATGCAAGAAAGTGGAGAATATTTTCATAGTCTCACAGGCAAGGGGGAAAAGACCTGATTTTTTGAGAGAATGAGAGACATGGGGATATACATCATCAGGTCGAGTTTCACTGGGCTAACATGAGGTGGCAGTGAGTGGAGGGATTGATTGATCAGCTATAACAAAAATTAGATAAGAGAGATTGCTCCCAGGGAATTTGTGCAGTTTATAAGGATAAGCAGCATTAATCACAAGATTCAATTTGCGTGCTTATTTCGATAACCCAGAAAACATTCTGATTTGGCTTTTAGTTCTTTGGGAGCCACTCAGGTCAACCATGTTATGGTTATGACCCTCGACCTGTGGTCTGTAAGGTTCTTGTAGGGACCATAACATAAGAGAATCTTTCTCTGGGAAATCCAGAGTTTTCTGCTTCCCTATTGATGACTAACGAGAAATCAACAAATAATAATAATACTCTTAGAACTGCAGAGTTGGAAAGGACCCTATGAATCATTGAGTCTAGCCCCTGTCAGTGGGGAATTGAGTTCCCAACCTCTGGCTTTGAAGCCAGATACCCAGATCACTGAGCTATCCAGCAGTTCATGGTTGTAACTAGAGACGAGCATGAACCACTGGTTTGGTGGTTCACGCCAGTTCATCCTAAGGATGAATGGGTGTTTTGTGGCTCCCAGTCCTGCCTCCTCTGTTGGGTGCTCACTCAGAGGCAGCACCCCAGCTTCCCTGACCTGAGTGGGCACCCACTGGAGGAGAAGGAGCTGGGAAGTGCTGAACACCTGTTTGTCCAAAGGACAAACGGGCACAAACTGCTGAACTGGCACTTCATGCCTATCTCTAGTTGTAACTTTGATGCTTTTCAACAACGCTACATGCTTGCAGAGAAAAAAGTTCTTTCTGCATATATTTGTCCTATCAAATTTCGGACTAGGCTTTTGTGCAAGACATTCTTTTACATTCATTAAAAAAAATTCTAGGCAGAACTGGGTAAACTTTGCGGAAATATTTGCACTTCTGAAAGACTGGTGTCTATACAATATCAGACAATGGCCAGAATTGTTTTGTAAAATACCATGTGCATAAGGGAAATTGCACAACTGGTTTTTGCAGTTGTCTGTCTGTCTTATGCCCAGGCATTCAACCTCTATATGACTAAGCACGTGGTGGACAGCCTGAATGATCATGCATATCATTATTCCAAATTATTATAGCAATTTGTGTTTCCCCAATGTGTTTTTGGAAATTCACAAATAGCAGAGAGAGAGAGAGGATAGACTGGGGTTATCTCCAAAAGAGCATGGAGCAAATTGGGTCCTGATCTGCATGCCTGTGTTTAGAAATGCACCAGATCAAGGTGTGAAGAAATCAGGACCATGGATGGCCATGTCAGCAAGCCATCGTGCTCTGACGTAGGACCTGAGACTTCTGCCCAGCCTGCCAATCCAGCATTGGAGACCACCGAGGGATCCAGAGGAGGGAACCCACTCCATCCTGGGAAACTGGGACCCAGGCAGAGGCCCTGGTGGTCATGTCAGCCCTGAAATTCAGAGGATGACCTCTCAGGGTCAGGAAGGAATTGGTCTATCCCTGGTGGATGGCAGCTATAAAAGCCACCTTGCCACCAGTGGAGGGAGTAACCCTGAGAAGTCCATGAAGGAGGAGGCAGGTGGCCAAACAGATGAACCAGCAGAGTGAGAAGCAGAAACTCCTGTGGGAGAAGGGAATGACCTGGTGGGGGAACCTAAAGAAAGGGAACCTGGGAGGATGAGGAGAACCTGGGAGAAGGAGCCTGGGAGGACACCCAGGAACAGTGGTCTGGGACCTTCCAGGCGGAGGAATCTCCTAAAGAGAAGCTGGAGCTCCTAGGGGAATGGAACTATATAAAAATGATTCCTGGAGAGTGGTTAGAGATCATCATGTGTTCTGACCAATTATCTTCAATGAGCTAAATTAAGTACAGAGTCAAAAACATGGAGTTAACTTGTAATAACTTTAGGTTTATTAACTACTGACTTTGGTTTCAGTAGCAAAGGTCAAAATATAGCATTTGAGTTAAAAACAAAGAAGGTTGTTTGTGTTACATATTCCAGGCAAGTTTCTTTGTTTTGATGAATGTTTCTAAACTGGGTAAATCACCCCCTAAAGCTGGATGGCATGGATGCAGGTGTGGATGGAGAGAGAGCCATCAGATAGCATGTGCTCGGGCAATCTCCATCTTGGGAAAGGCTCTTCTTCAAGGAAGAAGGCACACACAGAGAGGAGGGGCAGGAAGTGACCAATGCACAATAGTGCTCCAATAGCAGGGTAGAACTGAATGATTGACAGAATCACCCACTGCATACTGGGACACAATTGATCTGCATACTCCAACAGTCCTGACCTAGTTTTGAGTCCCCAAGGGGGAGGCAGAGAAGTATAAGTACCCCAAGCTGCTCCCTCTTCTTGTTCTCTTACTGGAGGGAACAAGAATAGGCTGAAAGAGGGAGATCCAACCCTGAACCAGAGCTGATGCTGGTAGAGGAAATGCCAATGAAACTGTCAGCCTTGAAAGGAATGAGAGTGAAAGGCATTGGGGGCTGGCACAATCCAGTCAGAATACTTGCCCTGACTGTAAGCATAACAGTCCTTGCTTCAAGGAGCATGACTGAGTTAGAGGCAGACATTTTGGACTTCAAATCCTGCTCTATATTGCATGCAGAAATGTCACAGTGTGCATTAGGGCTGTGCATTGTTCCCGTGTGAGCCCTACCAGCCCCATCAGATTCAGTGCAGTATCCCTCTTCCACCTTCTGTTCCATAAAATCAGGAGACAAAGGGTAAATCATAACGGGGTTTATTGTAACTTAAACAGGGGTAAACAGCAACAACAGTACACACAATTCTGAGTCTTCCATCCTGTTAATTATGCTAGTCTGCCACTATGTTCTTTAGTTTCTCTCTCTCTCCCCCCCCCCCCCCCCCGAGTTCCCTTCACTGGGAGGGACAATATATCTTCTAAGAGCCCAGTTCATGGCATTGGGTTCTTGAACAGTCCAGCCAGCTTTGCCCTTCAGATCAGAGTGGGAAGCAAGTGTTCTTTGGGTTGCGCGTGGCATTTGAAGCATTTTTCAAAGCCCTGGAACCCCTCCCAACCTCTCAGCCTCCTAGCCCAAATAGAGAGAGCAGCTGCTCTTGGAACTTTCCAGAAGCAGTGATCCTCTTTTTAAACAAAGCACAGCTCTCTATCTTTTAAGATAAAAAAAACACAACCATTTTTTTTTTACCTCTAGCCAGTTCTGGTTTCTTCCCACATTTTCTGGCATCAGAGTCGTCCCTGGTGCATTACAGGGATAGCTGGGAAAACCATCCCCTTCTGTCCTCTGGAGCTTGTCTAACTCCCCACAAATACAGGCAAGTGCTGTGTTTGTTGTTAAGTGACAATGTCTTAGACATAAGTGTTAGATATATGCTTTCTTCAGTCTGGAACATATAGAGTTGTCTCCCCACAAGGCCTCCCTTACATTGTGTCAAAGAGTTTCCTAGTCCAGAAATGTCTAGCTTGTTTAAAGCTCATTGCTGGCACAAGCTGAATATAAAAAGAAGAAAGCTCATTGGGTACAAAGCTTTTTTTCCTACAGCATGTTAATAAAAATTATATTGTTTGGCTGAAGGTTGACAAATTACATATTTTGCTGTGTGCTTCACTGGAAAATGAAAATTTATTAAGAGACTGTTCCATAAACTAATAGGCAATAGGAGACCATCAAGGCAGTGCTCACAGCAACACAGTTCATGCTTGCGATGGGTGGTGATAGCTTTCTGGAGATTGATTCTATATGAAGAAAATAAAATGGGCTGTGTTTGTCTTTGGTTCTGCTTTTTTGCATATACTATACACTGAGGTTGGAAGAAGCCATGCTGGCTAGGGGGGTTCTGGGAATTATAGCCAACAATGTAATGACTGGAAAGCTTAGATAAAAGAACTAAGGAACTGCATGATATTAATGAGTAGACAACCAGAACAGTAGGTACATATATCGTTCCATACTAAGGTCCTGAAGCACAACTGAAATGTTGCTTTTCTGCAATTAGCTAGAGATGGTGCTAAAATTCACATTCTTACATGGCAGTTAATTTAGCATAATATCATCTTTCTTTGTCTTTCCCGGTGGCAATGCTCATTCTGTAATGTTTATTCCTAAGTAAGTCTTGCCAAACAAGTTTCTCCCGTAAAATTAATTCACAGCTTCAGATTTTGCTCCTGTTCAGTGTAACTTAGAGTTTAAGTGATAAATTGGCCCCTAATCAGCCTCCTGCAATGCCCCTGAATTACTCTACACTTATGGCACTGTTTAATGATGGTCAAAAGGGCTACAGTCAGAAAAGCATCAAGGCTAAGTCATTGAAGAGGGCACTGGGGTAAGAAGCAGACCCAGATCGGAGCCCTTTCTCAATCTTGCATAGGTCCTATTAAAAAGTGATAATCAATTTATGGGGCACTCATGGGGCAGAGCCAAGCAGAGACAACCCCAGTTCTTCAGTGTGAGTAACAGTAGTTGTCTGACCTGTGTGGAAAGTAAGAAATGTATGGGAGCATCAATGGATTAATATTTCTAAAATAACATCTCAGTTTTGAGGCAATTCTGTTGAAATTAGTGAGTCTTGTTGCAAAGTAAGTCTCTTTAAGGATATAAATCAATGGCAAACGCATATAGAAAAATAAGGCAAAGCCTAGGGAACTATTTTTCCAGGTTCGAGGTCATGATCTGGGCTTTTCTTCCCTCCAGTAGATCCTTATTACAGTTTGTATCTGAGAAGATGTGATAGGTCCTTCACAAGAGCTGTGCCTGATGTGTCAGCTCCTGCTGCCAAGTAAAGTTGCTCTTAGCATAAAATCACTTGGTTGTGAACTCTGATTGAAGCTCCTGTCCAAAGTCAGAGCCTAACTATCAAAGGGAAACTGCTGAAGAGCTAAAGAGACTTGAGCTGGCAGGGCTTGAGCCTTGACCCCTTCGTTTCATGGAAATCATTTGAAGGTCTAAGTCTGAAGAATTGTAGACTTCCCTTTACACTGTGCTAATGTCTTTACATAATCCTTGAAGGAACAGATTGGAATTTACTTCTACTGGCATTGAATGAACATCACAGGTCTGGGCTGACATTTCTGTAGAGGGTCCCCCCCATTCCAGATCTTCTGTGTGTGTGTGTGTGTGTATATATATATATATATATATATATACATATATATATATACACACACACACACACGTATATATATGTTTGTTTGTGTGTGTGTGTGTGTGTGTGTGTGTGTATACTTAAAACATTTCCCCTTACATATTGTCAAAAGAACCTGGTGCAATCCTTGAATTTCAGAGCACACTGTTCATTTGCAAAGCATCTTGACCATATTGGGAATTACTGATGTAATTTCACAGCTTATCCTAAGGAAAGTCATGTTATGCAAAGGATATGCTAGAGTGCCCTCCAAAATAAAATAAAAATCATTGGACTTCCACTGAAATATCTGCTTTTTCAGCATGGATAATTGCCTGCCAAAGTAGACGTTTTGTGTGCAACTGCTGTATCTCCCGCTGGTACATTTTCTTCTTTCTCTCTCCAATCCTCCCCACCCCAGCTTCTTGTGGGCGCAGCAGAAATACCTACATTTAATATGCACCACACTAATTCTTAGCTTTTCAGATGTTGGCCTTTACAAGTGCAAAGGCAGCGCATGAAAGAAGAGCCATATGAGTACTTTGTATTATGGTATAATGCATAATATTGTTCATTACGCTGTATTTCTCTCTGGGCCTCTATAATTACCTGATGTTAAATCCATTGCCATTTCATGTGAAAAAGTGTAGCATAATGTATTTTACTGTCCTCCTCTTAGCTTATGTGACATTTTATTGGCAAACGTACTCATACAAAAATAATTACTTTTCTGAAATGAATGCACAGAAAATTGCAAAATCAAATATTCAGAGGATGAGCAAGCCTGCCCTGCCTCTATAAGGGAGCTAATACATTTTACATTCTTCATGCTTACTGCTTTGACTCATCCTGAGCATACTTCACTGTCATAACTCTTTAATGCTCTGAATTTTAACTACGATGTTAGAGCTGTTCCACTTTACTGATGGCCTGTTATAAATGCCAGACCTTTCCTCCCTCCTCCGCTCTAAATCTGCCAGCCCCCTTCAGATGAAAAGGAGGACCATTCCCTGAGTCCAGTCAGCTCTGAAGGCAGATGCCAGTCAGTTGCTCCTGCTGTCCAGATCTGACTAGGAGCAGCAGCAAGCAAGAATAAGGCATAAAGCAAAATTAATATTTAGAGAGAGGAAAAGTCCAAGTGAAACAAAATGTATAGGGTGATATATCCCACATAAAATGAAGCAAGTATTTCTTTGATTAGACTGAATCATCCCCAATAATATGCTCTTGTGGAAATTCTAGTTCTTTTCTGTTCCACTTCTTCAACCCTTAAATGCACTTATTTGAGCATAAGCCTCGCCAGCTCTACTTGATGTGTGTTTAGGATTACAGTCTTACTTTCTAAAGCAGATGAGCTGTGAGCACAACCTTTTATTACACCATATCACATTTAGATAATGAGAGGTCACCTCATTATGTTAGAAAAGTTACTAACCCTCTTTCTAACAGATGATCATATATTTTCACTTAGTATTTTTGACTAATTTCCGTGCACAGCTACAGGGCAATGCAAGATATAGTGGGATCTTGGTTCCTTTGAAACAAGGAACCAAACTGGTTTTATTAAAAAAAATAGTAGCTGTTTTTTAACTAAATGTCTCCTAAAATTAAGTTCTGCAGGAAGACGAAACTGCTTTGCCACTCTCGCTGTGTATGTATAGGTTTATTCTGACACTACCATTTACCAAGCCCTGAATCCTCATTACTGGACTCAGCAGGCAATAGAAAGCTGCTGTCCTGATAGCATTCTTTTATCTGTTTTAATAAAAATGTAATATCCTCTCTCACACACCCTATACACCCTCATAATGTTTAAGATCATTTTATTTCTTCCTCATCTCTATCCTTTCCCCCTGCCACTGTTAGTGGTCATCTTTGTAGAAAACCTCCACATATTGTTTTTGTCCTTGAAGATGAAAGCAGAACAATTTCATTTTGAAGCCAGACCAAGACAGCAACATCAGTATTTCTCAAAAACATCCAGAATTTGGGACAAGCTTTTTCCCCCCTTCTCTCTCTCTCTCTCTCTCTTGGTAAAGGAAGTCTATCAAATGCCTAGTCAGGCATATGGAAAAGGTGTTGATGTTGATTACATATCAATCTAAAAGAAATAGTTTTCTTTTATTCATTTTGTAATCAATACCACTTTACTTATAATATACTAATGCAATGTTGCTCTGGCAGCACCCGATGATCCCAGGTGTTGCTGTCCATCCCTGTTGCCACTGGAGATGTGCTTAGAAATAATGTTGCTTAGTGAAGTAAATTGCACTAGAGCAGGTCCATTGAATCAATGGGGATTTGGTGAGTCAACTCCTCCATAAGTTCCACTAACTGAAATGGGCCTATTTTAGAGTAGACCCATCTGAATCAATGGAACTTATAGGAGAGACGACTCACCAAATCTCCATTAATTCAATGGGTCTATTCTAGTGCTGGGATGTGGTGGTGCTGTGGGTTAAACCGCAGAAGCCTCTGTGCTGCAGGGTCAGAAGACCAGCAGTCGTAAGATTGAATCCACGCGACGGAGTGAGCTCCCGTCGCTTGTCCCAGCTCCTGCCAACCTAGCAGTTCGAAAGCATGTAAATGCGAGTAGATAAATAGGTACCACCTCAGTGGGAAGGAAATGGCGTTCCGTGTCTAGTCGCGCTGGCCACGTGACCACGGAAACTGTCTTCGGACAAAACGCTGGCTCTATGGCTTGGAAACGGGGATGAGCACCGCCCCCTAGAGTCGGACATGACTGGACTAAATGTCAAGGGGAACCTTTAACCTTTTAATTCTAGTGCAATTTACTACAGTTAAGCAACAGGATTTAGGCCAATGTGTTTTGGAATGAATTTATTTTGCTGGTAATGACTGATGAATTACATTTTTCAAGTAGTTGAAACATTCCTTTTCCCAAGTATCATGAATGGGTCCCACCATTACTCATTGTGGGGTGTGGCCACTCATAGGCCCCCCCAAACCAAGTCTCTATTGAAACTGAAATGAATGCGGTGTGTGATAACATGTGGCTTCTTTAACAGGTTTATAGCACTCCATGAAATCTCCCAGAAATGTTAACCATGTCATTTTTCAGTAGCGCTCAATAGAGGTGCAACTGTAGAGTGCCAAAGCTATTATAATGCTATACATTTCCAGAGGCTGCTGCTGATGAAGATGAAGATTTAGAGAAATTTATATACTCTACTATACCTATATTAAATGTATTCGTGCTACTTTATGTAAACTAAAGGATGAAGGTAGGGTATCCTTGAAATCTTCCGAGAAAGTAACTTACTGTGTTGTTATGCTACATCCGATTATTCTTAGTGATAATAGGATTATAAAAGTAACATTTTTTGCAGTATTTGCTGCAGCAGACCATTGCAAAACGATGCCATGGGAGACCAAAGTATGGAAACAACTCAGTAATATACAGCCACACACTACAATGAATGAATTATGGGCCAGTGCTCTAATTTTCAATTCATGTTCCTACGGTTTCCCCAAACCCTTTCCCTCATGTACCATTTGGTTTCTCTTACTATCACATTCTTCATGATATTTCTGCATTCAATCAGGAATGAGAGCTTGAAAAGTGGTGGAGAAATGGTGGAATAGACAAGAGTTAGAGGGACAAAACTGACTGTGAAAATGATCATAAGGAAAATATAGGTGAACGGGCCCAGCTGGGCTCTTCTTATGTTAGCAGCATTGTGAGATTTTGCTCTTTTTTTTCTTGAATGATCACAGTGTTTATATTGGGTGTGGGGAGACTGATACAAATGGTTGCCAATATATAAAGGCAGCCATGGGCAACAGAACCTTTCGATGATTAGACCTATTGTTTCATTATGAAAAGCACTACATAAACAGATAGTATCTACTTAGCCTCCTCAGAATGGGATTTCCCTAACCTCATCATTTAATGGGCTAAGGCAAATTAAATGGCAATGTGGAAAAAGGAAACAAGCTTAAAGGAGAATGCATGGCTTTCTACAGAAAGTTGTGCGCTGGTTGCTATGCTACTAATCAGCTGCAGGGGGTTATTATCTCTCCATTTTAATGCTTAATAATAGATTTGCCTTATTCATGTTCAATGAGTGAACTAGGAAGCCATAGAGTAATACCCTGAAAAGGAATGAAGAAAGCATTTCATACAAATGTATTTTCACCCTTATTCATATGTTAGAGAAGGGCATTCTCCAAGTACCTCCCAAAAGGCATTGTCAAGGTTGCAAAGAAATGTCCTTATTAATGACAGCAGCTTATAGATTGTGCACATCAATGGCTTTACTTAGACTTTGGGGATTTGACTGTTCCACTGTCATCATCCTTTTCAAGTAAACTATTCAAATCATAATGCTTCTCCCAGCTTTTCCCCTTCATTTGGAAGTGCTATCAAACTGGTCCACTTAATTTGAAAGGATTCCTCTATTCCTTGCCTTTCTAAACCTTAGTAACAAAGATAAGAACAACACAATGTGAAACTGATTTTCCATCAAAGATAGAGCAGCAACATGATGAAAACATGGCAGTCATATCTAAGATTTTATTTCAAATCCTTCTATGGAATGAGAATAATAAGGGAAAAAAGCTAGAGTTGAAAGGCAACTGTTGGCAATGGCATATGAGATGAAAGCTGGCAGGGAAGAGATTGCTATTGTCACCTAAAAGGAGTTCTAAATGGAATAATGAAGTTACATGACCTCATACTCGTTTGAAAACAAACACATTCTGCAAGGAGGGCTACATTTAAAACCTCTGCACCCAAATTATATTGGCTCATACAAATATCCTAAATAATTTGCCTTGTTTGTGTTCCCTCTCCCCTTCCCCCTTTAGGAAAAGAAGCCAGAAGCTTTTTCAAAAGGCTTTATTTCAATATCAACTGTGCCTTAGATAGATTTAAAGCAAGTTGATTTAAATTGACAGCAAATAACTTTGAGCAATGGCGCCCCTGGTTTTACATTTCTCTTCAAGTGTGGTTGAATAATCCTCTCTTTTTTCCTGAAGTACATGAACCTGTGTTTTGGTCTTCTTTCTAGTCCTGCACACTGCAGGTTAAAAAAAAAAAAGAGAGAGAGAGAGAGAGATTTCAGGAAGGGAAATCTAAGCCCACTCTCCTGGCTCTTTAGGGACCTGCTCAAGTGGACTTATGAATTGCTCTGGTAATGTAAGTAGCAGCCAATGCAGATTTTAAACGGTGCTTCCCTGCCCCTACAAATCCCTCCTACAGTTTCAAAGTAAATAGCTTTCTGTCCTACCTGTCAGCATTTGATCAATGTCTTTTTGACAGCCCAGCGAGCTCCCTGAAAACAGCAGGAGAAAAAAAAGATGATGATTAAAATGTACATTAAAAAGGTAGAATCTGTACAAGTTGTGGGGGAAGGGAAGGAGGTGAGCAAATCTATTTCAGCAAATGTGAAGAGGAGAGGATGAGGAAAACAACTTAATATGCCAGGTTGGAGTTATAATCATAAAATTAGGCTCTATATGCAGTATTTACTCCCATCTCGCAACTATAATCCTTCCAAGTGGTTGCTTCCTATTTCATGAGCCAGAGTGTCTTTGCAAAAGGCAAGCAGCCTGCGCAGCTCATTTCTCCCCCCCTCCCCCCTCAAGCACTTAAGGGTCATTAGTCTGGCACAGCAGAAAACATATTATTCATTCCTCCCCCCCATCACCACTACCACCACATTAGCCCTGTTTTTCTGCTACCACTTCTGTAGCAAATGCTACACTGTTCAGCCAAGAGGTTATTGATCAAGCAAAGACGGAGCAGAATTAGGGTACTGTGGAAAAAAATAAACACCATAGCCTTTGCTATAAGTTAGCATAAATCAGTTTTATTTATGTAGTAACACTTGAATATTAACTACTCCGTATCCCACTGGAACAAAATTAATGACTTCTGTCATTGGCTTAACATTACTTGGACACTTTGTGCCTGAATGATTTACACATTTGATTGACTTGAGCAACTGCTCAGAATAGTTCGATCGTGGCTATTGTTGCTGCTGCAAAAATACCTTTAGACTGGTTAATGTAAAAACCAACCTATAATTCTTGTTAATTTCATATGCTCACTTGGGTCAGTGGCTGAGAAAGCCCCTTCCTTATGATTTTTTTAAACAAATTGAATTTAACTATAACCTACTATTGCTGGCTGGATAGCTCAGTGGTTTAGTATCTGGTTGCGGAGCCAGAGGCTGGGAGTTTGATTCTCCACTGTGCTTCCTGCAAGTAGAGCCAGCCTATGTGGCCTTGGGCAAGCTGCTCAGTCCCACGGTGCTGCTTCCAAGAAGAAGGGAATGGAACACCACTTCTGAGTATTCGCTACCTGGAAAACCCTGACATCACATTATTATTATTATTATTATTATTATTATTATTATTATTATTATTATTATTATTATTATTATTATTATTATTATTATTATTATTATTATTGTAACCTACAATACACTCCCAGCCCAATACAGTGGTGCCTCGACTTACGGTCGTACCGACCTATGAAAATTTCGACCTACGAAAAGCTCCGGCCGCAAAATTTTGCTTCGACTTGCGGCCGGAGCTTCGAGGTAAGAAACAAAAAAGGCAGGGGAAAAGGGCGGGAAATTCAAACCATTGGTAGTGAAGAGGCTGCTTCTTCACCCCAAAGGTTAGGAAAAGGGAGGCTCAGCCTCCCGGGCTTCCAACACCGCCCTGACCGCCGCGCCGGGTGCCGGCTTCCCGGGCTTCCAAAGCACCGGCACGGCGGTTGAGGCGGCTTTGGAAGCGCGGGAAGCCTCCGCAGAGGTGGCGGGAGCCCCGTCCCGGCAGCAGCAGTTGGAGTCCGGGAGGCCTCCTGGCAGCGGTGGTCGCGGCGGTGGAGGTAAGGTGCTGCTTTTTGTTTTTTTAAAAATTGTTTTTGTGGCTTTTGCAGGGTGGATTGGGCTGGTGGGGTTATGTTTCTGTTTATTTTTGGATTTGTTTTGTTTTTTGCAGCCCCAGGGGCTTGCAGTGTTTTATTTTTATTTATTTTTTTGGTATTTTTTCCATTGGCCGAAACGGATTAATCGGTTTTCAATGCATTCCTATGGGAAATGGTGCTTCGACTTACGGAAATTTCGACTTGCGGCCACCGTTCCAATACGGATTAATTCCGTAAGTCGAGGCACCACTGTATATTTTGCTGCTTGAATAACCTTTACCATGCTAAAGCCAGCATTTCAGACATCTCCTGCCTTAAAATGAACCACCATAGTTATACCTGAAGCAGGTTGCCTCACCTTATTTCATTGTAAGTCTGGCCCTGGCCAAGTAGCAAAGAATGAAAGTTTTGAGGTAGCTACTGGGTCATTCCTGTGTTAGGGAGATTCCTTGACAATAGCTCAAGGTCTGGCTAGCACTGAGCAGTCACACAAAGCAGGAAGAAACTAGCAATGTTCATAGCACCTGAAAGAGTACTGCCAGAAGTAGAGATGGGCACAAAGCACTTCCTGCCAGGTCATCTAAAGTCACCTGTGTGGCACCACAAGTGCTGCACGTTCCCTTACCCCTCTGCCCCCCACTCACCAGCTGCTCATTCCCTGCCCATTGTGCGATCTTCCAGTCCTGGCAGGACCATGGACCTCCCTTTCCCGCCTCCTCCAGTTACTACCCACTTACAGGCAGTGCTACAAGAATCCCTGTCCTGCCTCCTTGTGTGAGTGGCCAGCTGCTGGAGGAGGCAGAGAAGGGAGGTCTGTGCTCCTGCCAGGATGAAGATCGCACAATGCGCAGGGAATGAGCAGCATGTGCTGGCTGATGAGTGGGGAAACGGTGTTGGGGGGAAGGGAGCACATGGCACCTGTGGTGCCGCAATGACGACTTTAGAGGGCCCAGCACAAAGTGCTTTGTGCCCACCTCTAACCAGCAGTTGTATTCTAGGTCACAGTCCCTCACCCCTGCAACAACAGGGCAAGCTTCTGGGAAACTGACTTGACAAACATGGCAGGGAATTTTTAAAAATCCGAATTCCAAATCTAAAGGGCTGTATTTTTGAATTCCAAATCTGAATGTTGGTGCTAGTCGACATCTCTAACGGCAAGTAACATTGTTTTTAATGTGTTCTTTCCAAGGTCTGGTTTAGGATGAGATGTCCTTTCCTTTGCTTGTTGCCTATTTATTTCCAAAGGCAATATGTTTCCTATATATCTCTTTTCCTTGTTTTCCCTTGTTTCTGTCAGGATCAGACTTCTCTTGGCACAGAATGCAGAAAGGGATCACAATAAGTGGTAGAAACAACTACATAGGTGTGTATGCTCTGAAATTAAAGAAGTATTCAACCTGTACAAGTTTCATCATGTTTAGTTTGACCCATGCCTGCATGTGTTTTACCAGAATGTGGGTATGGAGAATATAAATCCCAATGGAAGCCTGAGGGGCAAAGACGATTTGGCCCTCTTGTGCTATTTTTCTCATAAAAATTTGCAGCTGCTATTTTTCTGACTACAAGGGATAAAAGTGGGGGGAGGGGAGAAAGAGAGATTGAGAAAGACAGAGAACAGAGGAGAGGGATATTTCTTGGTGAAAAAGAGCACAAGGGGAAAGAGTTAATAACCCTTCTCCCTGAACAATCTTTAGTATGCAGGCTCACTGTTTTCATTTTGGAAAGCTAATAAACAAACAAAACATCAGGGACAAGCGACATGCCAAGTAGTTTAGTCTTCACTTTTTCTTTATGAGAGCACGACTTACTTTATATAACGTCTGTTTTATTTGCTGAACCATACAGTAGCATGCAGATGACAGCATTTATACAGTAGTGGTATACTTTTGTAGTTTGGCATCATTGTGTGATAACTATTATGTAATGAATCAAGTCCTTTTTGAATCCAAATACAAATCATTGTCAGTATCAGTCGCATTTCTCCATAGCAAAGTGACCTTCCACAAATGAAATGTAACTTCTAAAATGATGGCTCATAAAATGAGAGGTAACAGACTTATAAAACATGCTGACAAATGTCATGCTTGCTTAATTCAAAGAATCTCGGGTGGAAACTTGAGGGGGATGGGATTGTTTTCTTAATTATTTTCACCTCTTTCCAAAATATCTGGCCAAGCAGACATCCAGTCTGTACAAAGTTGATAATATCTTTAAATAATCAACTATTTAGATTCTTGAGCTTTTGCCAAGTATCTGTTTCCCATTTGCCACTTCTGGTGTGACAAGATCTGTAGAGAAACCAAATTTAGCAGAATACCTCAACCAGAACAATTTGATGGTAACTCATGTGAGGGGATTTTTATCAACATATCCTGTCTGCTTTCCTTGTTTCATAGTGCAAGAGGCGTTAATTTTCAACTACTCCTGAGTTTATTCAGTGATGTTTAACTGCAACAATTCCACACTTCCATTACACCTTAACTGTGACAATGTGAATAATGGTATGGTATAAACAATATTTCCATATCCTTGCATTTGAGAAAGATAGCTCACATATGCTACCCACCCCCGGAACTGTCGTTCTTTTTTCTCTCACTATTTAGTATGTTAGCCTATTGCATTTTGCTGTTTCCTATGTTCATTTTCAATGGCAGAAATCAGTGACATGCCACCTGCAGATACCTCTAGTGGCACCCACCCAAGTTGGCTGCATATCCTGATTTTCTAAATTGGGAAAAAAAAGATACTTGATTTGTAGCTGCCCAGCAATTTGATTTTCTTTCCTGTAAGCAGCCAGAGCTATCCACAGAAAGTCAGGATGGGAGGTAGCTGTGGGCCAGGAGCTTCTGGGGCACCTGCTAAAGCGTACTAAGGTTCTTCTAAGTTGTCTCCTAGTTTCACAAGATTCCCCTTCTAGGATGTTATGTGATGGACATTACTTACCACAGGAGCCATTTTACCAATTGCCAACCCCCAGCAGCCATTTTGTAATGGCTCTTTCTAAACATTCAAAATCCTCTAGCCAGTCCAGGGAACTGCTACTTGATGGTCTTTTAGGCAATGATGTGAATCCAGATTTAGTCATTCTTATAGTATGGAAAACAATGAGACATCAATCATGACACCTCCCATTGATTTCAATAGTCTAATTTATGTATTACATCTGGATCCAATTTGTTTTATGTGTGTAAATTATTATTTCAGTTGGTATCTTTGTTTATATCACCAGACAGTCTAGTGTGGATAGGTACTTTGCCAATAGAGACTTTAAAGGGCTTAATTACCTTTGGAGGACACCACCACTACCTTCGCTACTACAGCATACTCCTTCCTTTCAGAGAGGCAGGTAATAAATACCTCCATGACCTTGCCCCTCTCCTCTTTGGGGAAAGCAGTCCTGATGCCACTTAGTTCTCCTTTCCAGGGGGAAGAGTAATGCTGTATTTCCCTTCATAGGTTGTGGACAGAGAGTGGGAGGGCAGCAGTGGCACTTCTGCCTTTGCTGCTTTCTCAGACGGTTTGGTTGTGGAGGGAAGGTGCCACTGCCATTTCCCTCTTCCTTCCCTAGAGGGGTGAAGCAATGTTTTGCTTCCCACCTCAAGTAGTGATAGAACATGGGCTGGTCTTGTGTACTATTAAATACTTCTTGTTTTCAGATTTGCCCTGTGTTGTTGCTTCCTGAAGGGCTCTGGTAAGGGGTTAATGATGAATACTTGATTAATGGTACTCTATGTAGCCCAAAGAAGTGGTGTACCTCAATCATCTAGAGCAGCGGTCCCCAATGTTTTTTGGGACCGCGGACCGGCTGAGCCTCCAAGGAAGGTGGGGGCCCCCTGCAGGTGCACGCGGGTGCATGCGCTCTCGGGCACATGCGCGAAGCGGTGGGGGAGCGCCCACCCGCCAGCGCCGGCATGAGCGCTCCCCCACCCCTTCGTGCATGTGCAGGGGCGCCTGCACACCCGCCCGTGCACCCACCCACCCCTTCGCGCGGGTGAGCACTCTCTCGGGCACATGCGCGAAGTAGTGGGGGACGCTTGCCTGCCTGCCAGCGCCGGCGTGAGCGCTCCCCCACCCCTTCGCACGGGCGCTTGGGCACTCGGGCGCATGCGTGAAGGGGTGGGGGAGCGCTCACGCCGGCGCTGGCACGCGCGCATGTGCGCAAAGCAGCTGTGGGGAGGGGAGTGCGTGGGGGGGGCGGGAGGTCTGTCTTCGCGGCCCGGTCTGGCTCAGGCCATGGACCGGCACCGGGCCGCGGACCGGGGGTTGATGACCTCTGATCTAGAGCACCTGCTCGGGGATTGGGCATTTGAATCTCCACTGTGCCTCCTGAGATCACCCAGATGATGTGTGGCTGATGGAGATTACATACCTGGTCACCTGTGCCAACTTGGGCAATCTGTGCAGTCCCATAATGCCACTAGATGGAAGAGCTGGTAAACCACTTTGGAGTAGTTTATAGCTAGAAATTTTTGGGAGGGTTGCCATGAGTTGCAATTGACTTGATGGTACATAATGATTAATCCTTATCCATTACCCCAGTGGCAGACTCTTTTCTAAGGCACAGGCAATTCTAATTCCTGGTTTCATCTTACTGTCTTTCAGATATTTTTCTTCTTTTTTTTTGTAGAAAACTAGCTATAATAGTTGCAGAGGGTAACAATTTTCAGGGTAACAAACAGGCGTGAAGTCCAGCTGAATTTACCTCCAGCAGCAAAGATGCTGTCACACTGCAGCTCCCTGCTGCTTAACAACATAGCAGAAGCTAATCAAAGCGTAGATAATGGGAGACCAGGCTGGCCCTCTCCCTCCAACCCTTCTGCTGACAGGCAAATATCTCTCTTTTTAGGCAGGTTTTTAGAAAGTAACTGGCTGCCAAGGAAGGTGTTTTAATAAGGGAATTGTGTGTTGTTGTTGTTATTTTAAAAAATGTCATTTTAAATTGTTTAATATGATTTATATTCAGTAATTTTAATGGAATGCCTTTGAATTTTTTTAATGTTGTAATTTACAGTATTTTAGTCATTTTAATCTTGTTTGTAATGTAATGTAAGCTATCTTGAATACTTTGTTGGGAGAAAGGCGGGGTATAAAAAAATTGTAAAATAAACATACATACATACATACATACATACATACATACATACATACATACATACATACTGTTTCTTATGAGTAAGTTCAGCTCAAGATGAAGTCAGGGAATCTTAACTGTGGGAAATATACTGTTGTATTAAGTACTTGTGTGGAATGTGCATTTCAGTTCTGCTTCCAGCTGGTTGAAGATGAGCAATGCCTTAAAAATGCTCAAGAGCTATAGTGTGGAAAGAATGCCTGCTCAGTTTTAAGGGGGAAAGACTTGGAGTGGGCTCAAGCAGCAGGAAATTAGGTAGGTACCATTATTGGGTTCTTGAGTTTGCCTGTTTGAATTCACTTGAGTTGACTTGCTGTTATGGTGTTGCACTTGAAAGAGTGATCAAGATGTAAGAAATGAGAAAAATATTGGTTTGTTACCATAGACGGCACCAGTGCTGTAGTACTAAATTCTGATGTACATGCTCATCATTAACCACTCCCTCCCTACAAGGACAGTTCAAAAAGGCAGCTGTTTGATCAGACCATCTCAAGCAATGTGGGACAGGTATCCTGTGAAACTAATGGCTATGATTTGCCCATTCAAAAGCTAATCCACCCTCAAATTCTTTGCTTGTCTCACACCATGGATAGCTTGCAGTCATATACTCTCCCTGGCACAATCTGTTTCACTCCCAGCAATTGCAAGAACTGAAATTAAATACAGAGGAAACAGAGAAGCCTGGGTGGTGATGATGGATGACATCACAATCCCTGTTGACTGCAAAATTATCCTCCTCAATCAGGAGGAGATACCTCGTAGTGCAGTGGACAAAGAGAGAAGGAGTGTGAGAACAATTCTTTTGTGAAAAGTAAAGAAGTACAAATAATGCTTAACACAAAATGCTTGAACACAAACAGTGAATGGTGTGGAAAATGACATGGCTACTACTTTGTCGCCTGGTCTTTTACAAATCAGAAGCATCAGAATCTTTGTTTGCATCCTTTTAAAACAATCAGCCATTTACTTTGCATTGTATGTGGTTTGCTTCTCAGGAGTGAAAAGACTGCCTAAATTGGCAAGAAAAACAAATTTAACAAGTACTTTCTATATTCTTATCCCTGACTATCAAGGCATACTGGTCACAATGACCCTCTCCACACCAAGTATACAAGGTGCCTCTGTTTCCTAAATATTACCGTTTCCCATTTTACTTTTATTGCAGGTAAACTAGTTTCTTACATGCAGTTTTGAGTCTCTCAGTGGCATTACTTCAGCAATATGAAAGAGAAAGCCATTCAGGATGGTCTGAAATCTGAGTGAACAGCTAGTCAGGGACAGCCACAGTTATATTTTTCTCTGTGCAAACAAGGAAGAATAGCACAAGGCTGCCTCCCCCCCCCCCCCCCAATTATAATGGCAACCCAAGAAAAATATCCAATGCTCTTTGACCATTTTTCTCACCAGAACAATAACCCCCCCAAAAAAGGGGGAGGGGAACAGGGAGACGTTTTCCAAACAGAGAGGGCCACAGTGCATGTATTACAATTGTCAGATCACCAGCTTGAGCTGAGAATGCAGAATAAAGTAGCTGCAAAGGCCAACCATAATGCTACTTTGCCCTATGCTCTGTTTGTGTGTTTTATAGCACATAAGCAGAAGCTCTCTTGTGCTTTTGTTCCCCATGAGCTTTTTCAGGTGTAAGGATAAAGCCAATGCCGACTGGCAGAAGGTCATTGTTACATATTCATTTCCTTTTAAATATTGATGATGCACCCTGACTATTGCTACATGAATTGCTCTCAGGTGTTGGGAAATTGTTCAGAGCCTTGCGTTCTAATTTGTTGTTTTCCTTTTCCTTTTTGGTGGTGGTTGAAAAGCAGCACACACTGATGTGCCCTCCGCTACACACAAAAGCATGTAGTGAAGTACTTTTTAAATGGAGGTTAGCGAAGGTGAACAGAACAGAAGTTCAAGTGTGCATTCTGGTGTGAACACTGCATGCATTTTGTGTGATGAGACACACACAGCAGGAAGAAGACGGAAATGTGTCTCGAAAAATAAATGGTTGTATGTGCCATTGGGGTTTTTTTTAATGCAAAATCCATAATTTATATTCAGCAGACATTTTTGTTTCCATATTAATGATCCTGCAAAGCTCCAGTTTCCCTAGCCACTCTTCATTTTTGTGCCAATTTTTAATGTTCAATACTTTGCAGACTGTACTCATAGCTTGGCAGCTTTGGACTGTTAGGAAGCCATCTATTTTTTATTTAATTTAAATAGTTATGGTTTGGCCCACAGACAAATAATTCATTCATGTATGTAGTGGGAATAACTGCAGAGCTAATCAATTCCCGCTCAGAATTTTTGGAACCAAATTTAATTGCAAATATAGTGAATGACAACAGTTTTAGTCTCTTGTATTAACATACATGTCAGGTTCAAAATGTCCTGGAAATCTCGAGGACTTATTTGATTCACAGGAGTGCAGGATTTTAAGGAACGAAAGCTAGAGACAGTGGATATGTACAATGATGAAGCTAAACAGGAAAAAGAGAACATGCATTAATTAAACATTCATAATAATAAAGAACACACAGAGAGGACTTGAATTCTAAATGGCAAGACTAGATCAAGAAATGTTGCTGCCTGAGGTAGAGGAGCAAACTGTGCTGTCCTCCACAAGCGGCATAGCACTCAAGGCTGACCAAGTGTTTTGGCACCTGAGGCACAACACTGCACAAATACCTGTCCTTGGAAGTTAAAACACAAGAATAACATATGAAATAATGAACAACCCGTTTCACAATGCCCAAAGTCAGCTTTGTGTCTGTAACAATAACATCAACCTTGGTAAGTAATCCTGAAATTGCAAGTAGCAACTACTTAAATGGCTTAAAACAGGAGAACATTTTTGTAAGAATTCTAAGTTGATTTGTAATTATTGCATTTGCAAAATTAACTTCTGGGATAAGTGCACATTCTTACATAATTGCCTGGGAATGGTAGTGCATGGGCAGCGGAAACTGGTCATTTAAGACAAGTTGGGCACTACTTTTTCTCTTGCTTACATTATCCCCAGACAACCCACTCTTTAGGCAGAGATCTGTTTTGGAGACATCTTAAGGAAGCCACCTTAAAGATAAGCTGAAATTGTTCATTGTATTTAGATGGAATTGATCTCCTGGCTCTTCAGATGGTTTCCAAGCCCTCACAGCCTCACTCATGAACACAAAACTTTAATTGTCAGCATCTTAGGTAACCAAATCTCATGACATGTGGCTGGTTTACACCTGTGGATGTCCTGGGAGTGCTCATGCAGCAGAAACCAATTAATTAGCTTCATCTGAAGTTTCAGCCAGCTCATGAGGGGATGATGGTGAGATGGAACAATTTAGAGAGCAATAGCTGGCTTGTAGCAATATGGTCCTTCATGTTTACTTCAATATGTAACCATTACCATGCTGAACTTTGCTTATGCTTTGGAACTATGCTACATTGTAACTATAGCTCAGAATTAGATAGTTTTATTGTTTTCTGTGGGAATGAGTCCTAGTTGCATGAAACTCTGAAACTGCTTTTATTTTTCTGTAACATGGAACTGCTTCATGTGATACTGATTTTGCTTGAGTCATTAAGCCTTTTGGTGAATGTTTTACTAAAATTTCTTTAATAAAATTACAAAATTTTACAGCTATGTTTTCATTCAGACAGCTGGAGGGGGTTGAAGGTACTAAATCCTTTGTCTTCTGCACTCAGAGGCTTTTTGAGCAATTTTTGGTGGGGTTTCAAGTTTCGATCTTGTAGGGCTGGTTTGCAACAAGTTCTCCCTGAAGCACCAAGGAGCAAGTGGCTCAGAGGGTGTTTGGAGAAGGGGCTCACAGGAAGCTTTCACTAGTGCACTGACCCGCCTGGCAAGTAACCACACCAGGTAGCACAAGTCGTGTGACAGAGTGGTAAGTGGATCCTCTCTGTGATGACTGAGAGACATGCCATCAAACCATGACAACATTGGCACAAAGAAGGAGGGCAGTAATTTTTCCTAGGCAGATTCAATGACATAGGACATTCAGTGGATTTCTAGCTCCACACATCCCTTTTCATTCACATTGAGACCTCAATATTTGTTTTGTTTCCTTCCATAGATTTCTCTCTCTCTCTCTCTCTCTCTCTCTCTATATATATATATATCTGGTGGTCAACTGTGCAGGGAGGCGAGGAAGCACCAGCCAGGTTACTTCCATGATTGGCACAATGAGAATGACATTGCCATGTGCATTGTGCAGTGACTGGTAATTGGACCTGCTGGTTTGGTGGGGAGGGTTAGGGCATCTATGGTACTTATATTTGTATTCATGTCCTCAGGGATACAAATACAAATATCTCATATCTAGTCAGAACCTGACAAGGGTGCCTGACTTCCCCAGGAGTCATATAGAGATCTATAGATCTCCCAGGCAAAGAACAGAACCCTATGATTTGTCATAGCTGACATTATCCCTGTAAAAAGTTAATCCGAGAATGAAACCAGACAATCTGTTACAAGCTTTTCCAAACTCCTCTGGGTATCTAATTATAAGTCTTTGTTGCAGTAATTCCAGTATTCTTCAAAACCACTCTGTTACTGCAAGTTTTAGTTATTTACATCATGTCTAGGTTCCATACTTGAAAATAGCAAATCTACAAAAATCAAAGACAGTCTTACAGTTGTGATGAAAAAACCGTAGACTCAAATACTTAAAAATATATGAAAATATAGCTTAAGTTTTAGGTAAATACTTGAGTCAGAAAATGCATCTCAAATGTAAGCTTTTAGCTACAAAAGTCCAGACAAGAACTTTAGACATATTTGAATCAAAAGAAAGAGCTTGTTTAAAGCAGGGGTCCCCAACCTTTTTCACCCCGTAGACCGGCTGGGGAAGGCGGGGCACCCCCACGCTCGTGTGCATGCACGAACGAGCGCGCATGTCCTCTCTTGCATGAACGAGCATGCATGCATGCGTGAATGGCGGCGTGGCGCTTGTGCGGGGCGCACTCGCTCATGCGCATGTGGAAACGGTGACACGGCGCTCGCACTGGCGTGCTGGAGAGTGCGTGCATGTGCAAATCAGCTGTGCGGGGGTGAGTGCGTGCAGGGGTGGGGCGGGAGGTCTGTCTCCGCGGCCCGGTCTGGCTCAGGCCATGGGCCGCGGACCGGGGGTTGGGGACCTCTGGTTTAAAGGACACATTTAAAAAGCATATGAAAGATCATACCTCTCTATAATAATTGATTTGAAAGTAAAAAGCAGTATAACTTCAAAAGCTTTAAAAGCTTTCTTAAAAATACATGAAAGAACATCAGAGTTTTTATAATACAAAAACAAAATGAAAAACATTACTGAGCCTCTAAGTATATCTAGAAACAAACAAATTTATTTTTTAAAAAGAGAAAAGCTCACCCAGCTTTGGCTAGCTAAAATCTATATGACTATGTGATGACCATAGTGCTGTTATCTCTTTGTTGCTCTAAGGTGTTACAGGATAACATGTAGTTATACCTCCTTTTAAAACTCTTAATTACTATAGGTTTGTGGCTGAAGCCTCATAAAACAAATGACACCTTTCTTTCTCTTCTCTACTTGCTTATCAAGAAACATACAACTTAAAATAAAATTCATCCTTTTCTCCTTTTATAATATTCTGTAAAAGTTTTTATTGTACAATATGTTGTTATTCTCATTTTCCTAACACAGGTTTCCACATGTAGTGGTATTTTTTTTGTCAATTAGCATTATAGGTAAAACACAACACAAGTGGCATTTTAAACTGCACTTCACTTTTTTCTCTTTTCTCTGTGTCACGTGACATCATTATGTCATTGTTAACACTTTCTTATAAAAGCTGGCACAAAACTGAATGAGTTACTCCTGGCTTTTTATCTTATCTGTAGCTTTGTTCCAAAACAAACTGGTGGTTTGGCTAAGTGGCAGACTTATTTTGTAAACAATGAAAATCAAGCTGTACTTGTGCCTTATTTTCACTTTAATGCACTTTTAAAACACTTTCCCCACCTGCACCATTTGAAAAGAACTTTTCATTTTTAGAAAAACACCTCTGAACCCCTTAAACCCAAATTTTCTGTATCACTGACAGAAAATATTTTTCAAACATTACTAAAGATGTTTAAAATAAATAATTTAAGGAATTCCAAAGGCTGGAGTTTGGAATGGTCAGAGGAAGACTGAGAATTTACAGTGATGGGAGAAAACGGCTAAACATGCTATTCACAGCAAGGGGAGATTTGCAAAGCAGGCACATGAACTTATTCTTTATTTAAAGTATTCTTTCTTTAAATAATGAGGAAAATTACATTTTTGAGTGACTGAAATTCACCTCAGAATAGATTTATATATCACAAGAAGAGATGTTTCGCAGACAGCCAAACAGGTGCTCCGTGGTCCAGTGCCCCACCCTCTCTGGTGGGCACCCACTCAGAGGCAGCATCTGGAAGAGGCAGGACAGTGAAGCTGGGCTGCTGCTTCTGAGTGGGCACTTGCCAGAGAAGGTGGGGCGCCGAACTGTGGAACACCTGTTTGGCCATCCGCTGAATCAGCGTAAATTGCCAAACTGGTTCACACTCACCTCTAATCGCAAGCCAATCCCACTATGGAACACATATTTTAAAACTTTAATTACATCATTAAATGAAAGTAGATACCATGATGAATGTTGTGATTTAGAAATAAGGGCAAGAGTTTGTGCTCTTACTCCTAGCTTCAAAGTTTGGCCATATGAAAAACAAGGAAACAAGGACAGTGAAACTGTTAACTTGTCATATTTATTTATCACATTTTTATCCTCTATTTTTCCATACGAGCGCTGCACCTTCGGAAAACAACTCTGTTAGGTATTCCTACTATCCTACTCTGTACTGAATTCTGTCATCTGTTGTAGGAGACAATTCAGACAAAGTGCTACTACATGAAGCAGCCAGCAGAGAAGACCCAGGACAAAGTAGGTCTAGGACCATAGCCAGAATTGCAGGTAACCACTGTAGGCTTGGCTTTGGTTCTGTACAACAGTGTTCCCCAACCTTTTCTGGTCTGCGGACTGGCTGGGGAAGGCGGGGCACCCCGTGCGCACGTGCGCATGCGTGAACAAGCGCGAGCGCACCCTTGCAAGCGAGCGCCGCCATTTTGCACATGCGTGCGACCGCTCGTGCGCATGCGCAAACAGCAGAGTGTGCTTGTGCAGGCCCGCGCGCACCCGCGCGCATGCACAAATGGCGGCGCTGCGCTCGTGCGGGCATGCCGGAGCGCGCGCGCAGGCGCAAACGGACGGCGTGGGGGTGAGTGCGAGCAGGGGTGGGGCAGTGGGAGGTCTCTCTCGCCGGCCCAGTCTGGCCCAGGCCAGGGACCGGCACAGGGCCGGGGACCGGGGGTTGGGGATCGCTGCTGTACAACACAGAGCAATCCTGAAGCTAGGCTAGAAACAGGTCATCCTAGTATTTATAGAGCACAACTAGCAGAATGTGAGAGTCTTTCTCAAATCTCCATCCAGTTGCTATAGCTGGATGTTAAAGAGCCAGCAGCCTTCTCCTGTGAGCACAAGTTTTTCTTTAGGACTGAATCTGGATGAGTGAGAGTCCAGCTGAAGACTAATCATCATGGTCCCTCCATTTACCAGAGGATCTGATGTCCTCTCCTTGGAATAAGTAGGTGGCCATGTAAATAGAATAAGAATAGATGCAATGGGCATCATTTGAGAACAACTAGAGGCTGATTCTGCCATCTTTTCAGTCAGTGTTATTGAAGGATTCAGACTCTGAGGATTCATAGTTCTGGATAATGACAATTAACATTTGGTTCTCAATGATATTGGATGAGGTGTGGGGAGGGAGACTATTATTATTATGTATCACATATATGGCCTGCCTTTCACTACAGAATAGGATCATAAAATATAATAAAAGCAACAAGTTTAACAATAGAATCATTAAATCAAACAAAACCAAGCATAACAATAAAAACTGTTAAAGTCAATTATGGATGTGATCAGCTAGGCATCTAGCCCATTGTTAGGTTCACTGCAGGGAGGGGCTAGTTCATTCCTTTCTCCAGCAATCATAAGACAAAATCACTGGAGCAAACCAGCACACATGTAAAGCATTCCTATTTGCACGTTTCTTGGTTCCTGTCAAAGACTTCTACATTTTTGGTAGAATTTCTCCATTTTGGCTGCTTTCCAGAGTGTGCAATTGCTGGAAATGAACTAAAGCGAACTTGGGGCTGTCAAGGTTCCTTCCCCTGGGAATTTCTTATATCATGAAGTGGCTTAGGAAGACAACCACTTAACAATATTGACAAATTAAACCCTTAAAACTTTAAATCCTTAAACACCCTTGTTACCCCCTCCTGTCTCCTCCCACTTCTGAGAGGAAGTTTTCTATTCTTTAAGCATTTTTGTAAGTGATGCAGTGAATCAACACCGCCCCGATATACTGTCTTTTAAAACATCATTCCTCTAGCCCTCCATGGAGCAGAGGAAGTATTTAATTTGCCAATATCATGTAGGGGCTGTCTTCTTAAGTCACTTCACAATAAGGGAAATTCCCAGAAGAAGGAACTGGAACAAATAGGGTTGCTTGAGGTCCAGTATGCCATTTGGATGCAAAGATAGTATCAAAAGGCATACTGGACCTCTACCCAATGCCAAGTGACCCTACTTCGCCTGCACAGACCTGCTCCAAAAGAGTCAAGCCCTGTTTAGACAAGCCCTGAGTCTACAGCCGGATAAAACCATCGAAATAAAGAACTCCATATTGCATAGAACAGGGTGGTAGGAGCAGGTAAGCATACGTTTAGCCTGTAACAACGATAGGAGGAAGCTCAGGCAAACAAAATTTTAGAATGTCAGTAAGTAACTCCATTATCTTGGACACCTCTAATGGAGATACATAAATATATAATAATTAAACATATACATAGAGTAATCTTATTTTATTGCAAAAACCAACCCTGCTTAGCAGATTTTAGTGAAAGGTCAAGATCCCTTGTTTCCCTCGTGAGTGAATAAATGTTGATCTGACCTTAGCTCTCCCATAGCTAAAATAACATTCTGTTATACCAGAGTGGCTTTCTATTAGTATTAAAAAAAAATAAACCTCCTTAAAGTGAGAAATCTAAATGTCTTCTTTTCAGTGCTTTTGTGGCTACAAAACAAGCTCTCCATTCCATATAGTCAGACTGTAGGCCCTTCAAGGTGGGGGCAGGAGTGAGGGTTTGTCCTCTGGTACCTTGCACACTGATGGTGCTTTATAAATAAATTATAAATAAATGGCAATTGGATGTCATAGGTAAAGCCTGATTCTTTCCACATCCTCATCTCTAGGGACACAGTGTTTATACCTATCTGCCTGGGAAGTCACTGCTGATCTAATTGTCTGGTTTTCACTCTGTTCCATGAGCGTTTACACAAGATGAGCTCATGCAATTCTAATGTGAAACCCCCCCAAAAAACCCACCAGCTGAAAGGCTACTTATTTCCCCACTGTAATGCAGTGCCATTTAAGAATGTCTTTTTGCCGTAGCATTATGCACTATTCTCATTTCCAGCACTGATTTGCAGATGTGCATTCGACATGCAGCAAGGCGCCAGAGTGATAGAGCTTTTAGTGTTAATTGGAGCCTATGAATGCAAATAGCTGTATTAGTAGACTGTGCTTCTGTTATTTGTCTTCTGTGGGAAGGGAGGAGGAAAGATGCTAGGAAGATTTATGTGAATGGGTCTTATGCATGGAGGTATTTATGAATGGAGGCCACAATTCACACTGAAGTTTCTGTGTGTGGTGGGGGAGGACACAACAGCCTAAAGCTTATTCCCATAGAACCTAAATGCCATTGTGTGATCCAAAGGAAGAGAGGCACTAGGAGGCCCAGGTTTCCTGCCATGTGAGATGGCAAACAAAAAGCCACCTGCCATCATTACACCAAAGAGAAGGTGTTCTCCATTGGATTCACCACCGATGTTACCGGCCAAACCTGGGTTCTAAGATTCTCTGGCAAGAAATCAGGCATAGACGCAACAGCTGAACCAAAGGCCCAATTTTATTTGAATAGCAGCAAATTAAAGGTCAGCTGGGACTTCTCTTAAAAGCAGAGAAGATCCCGAAAATACAGTGTACATATGTTTTATAATGATACAAAGAGTCATAAAATGTTACAATTCTATTGGTCATTTGTACCCCAAGTTTGGATCCAGTCCCTCATTGGGCAAATGATGCCAACTACGCTGATCTATTGGTACCCTATAGATATGCAGATTGTGTGCCCATGTGTCCTTGGCCTATGCCCAAGATGAGCCTGAATGTCTGGGGAAAGAATCTTATCTTTTGGTATGTTTATGGGTAGGCTTCCTGGGCCCTGATATATGTCTGGTGGCGGCAGGAAGACACAGAGTGACCCATTTACTGCCTCCAGCTCTGTCACCCCAAAGCAACTACCTCAGAGAGATATCTCATACAACCTTAAAAGAAAACAGTAATTTATCTCTTTCTGTTTCTCTCTTCCTCTACTTTCTACCAGTCTACCATTTTGCAAACTGTCTATCTACCTATGAATTTGCTCCCAACACCTACCACTGAGATATAAATATACAGTGGCCTTCCTGAACTAAGATATGTTGGCATAACCCTGATGTCGCTTGTCACTTATATATGAACTGGCCTATAGTTACATAGAGACTCACAAAGGCAAAGGTGGTATAAAAATACAACAATTAAATATAGAAAAGTGATTGGTGTTTTTTTTTTATTACAACTCCCAGAATCCTCCAGCCAGCATGGATCATGGCCAAGCTGGCTTCAGGAAGATGGGAGCTGTCATCCAAATTTTTAAAAAAATTTCCAAGCTTGGCATAGGATTCTTACAAAGATTGGTTTCCCAGGGCCAGTATCTTTGTGAAATGTGGAACATAACACCCTGGATACAAAGCACTACTCCTGTGCACAACCACCAGCTTGTAGTTGCACAAACTAGCAAACATCTTGTGGGAGGGAGCAGGGCTTCAGTATGTGCAAAGAGGTCCTTTGTGTAGATCTCAGCACAAGGGAAATCAATAGACCATTATTTACACGGTAAGAACAAGCAGGATTTTGGCCCAACGTTTGTGGGAGCATTCCTCTTGCCTGAACCTACATTCAGGTTGGTTGCAAGAGAGAAAACAGATATTCAGACTTGATTTCCCCTAATATGTGCATTTGAATTCTGAATTGGAATGGCAAATGGGGAATGAGTTTTATTCGCAAATCTGAAAAGCACCATTTGTTTCAATTCTGTGTTTAACCCTTGGAAATGAGGTCAGTGATACTGCCATCTGTCCTCCCTAGGGATAGTCTCTTTTATGAGGTGGGGCACAGGTTTTAAAAACTTTCAGCTGCATCCCACTGTGCTTGTGTGTATGCAAGGCATACATCCACAGAGAAAGAGAGAGAGGAGGAGGAGGAGAATTTGCCCTGTAGCCTTTATCAATTTCATCTTCTGTGCATGTGTACTAACCACCCAAACACACATCATAATTCAATAAACCCAGCTGTTCAGTATTATTTACATTATGCTGCCATCCTGGCTGACCCAGAGAGCAAATGAAAATAACAGGGCATATTTGCAGCTTAATAAAAACATTGCAGTAGGGAGCCCTTCCTGAACTATTACATGCAGTTGCTGGGAAGCGCCTTTGCTGATTTAACAAACTGGTTTGGACAAATGTTTAACATGCTTGCTGTAATGACATTCAGATGTTCTTCTCTCTTACTCTCACACACCCCTCCCTTCCCTTTAGCGTTTGTTGCTCAGGAGGAAATGTGTCCTTGCACAGTCGTGCTGGAGAGTGGAAATAAATAAATAAATGAATAGGCAAATGAAATGAAATGAAATGTGATACGCTTGCACGAAGGGGGAGGGAGAAGCCAGGAGTGTGCTGACTACTCCTGACAGACGGTGGTGGTGGGGAGATTGGAGGGAGCGAATATGATGTGCCTGAGACAGGCTAGGCTCTGAGCTGCAGAATAAATTACATGATTCGCTGAATGCCTGGGCTTCACACAGACATACACAAAATTGGAAAGATAAAAGCTTGCATTGGCTTCAGATGATATTTACTGCTTGATGGATTTACTAGCAGCCCCGGCACAGTCGTACTGTATTGAATTATTGGCCTCTATTTAGCTGTGTGTCCGTGGAAGCTCGAGTGTCCATTTAAGCGTAAGTGAGCTGGAGCCCTGCCAGAGCTTTCTAACATTGTGGGTACAGAAGAAGATGCAATCTTATGGCGAGCGGCTTGAATAACAAGGAACTGAAAGGGCCGACAACACAGCAAGCTGCGCCTTTTGCTTATCAATATTAATCACAAAATAAATATTAATGAAGGCCACCTAGAACATCAGGATTTCCTTTTCTTAAAACAATGTTTTAAAATCTTTTGTTTTTTTAAAACATGGAGAGAGAGGGAGAGAGAAGGAGATGGGTAGAAATCTCTGTGCAATTTGTTCCTTCATTTCTTCCTCTAAAGTGGGAATGTGAGAGAAGCCATTAGCTTTATAGCTATCTGTTGTCTCACCAGCAGGGTTCTTGCAAGGCAAAGAAGGCGGATGAAATATTGTTGTTGTTTTTTAAAAAAGGAAATATGCAGCTACCTATAATATGCGGTTAGAATAGTAATATATCATGCAAAGGAATGGTTGTGAATACATTTAGTTTTACATTTTCTGAGGCACTCCAGTTAAATATCATTTAACTGAACTGCCTCAGAAAATGAATGAATTCACAGCCATATTGCTTTGCATGGCATATTACTCACAATGAACCACAGGAGAAAGGGTCACATCACAGAGGACTTTCTGGAACCAGAGCGCAGAAAAGAGAAGTCAAACAGGTAGCTGCCGTAATACCTTTTCAAGTAGCTGTTTTTTCTGAAAACCCCATGGTCCATTTCTTGGTGCAGGCCTTGTGCGTAATGTGAGATGTCTGTACAATGATTCAGTCAGCAGTGGAACTGATATCTAACAGACCCTGCTGGGATTCATATTTGCTTGTGGAAAATGTTTCCTCAGCTAGAAATTTCTCACAGAAGAGGAGAGTGTTAGGCACAAGCATACTTGTCCATGACATGAGATGCCGAGGGACAAAAGGAGAAGGTGGTCAGATCGGAAAGGTGCCTTATCTGAGTCAATTAATTTGAGTGGCACTCAGAGGCCAGAATACATGCTTCCTTATTCAATAACTTATTTTAAAAGTGGCTTGTCTTTTTGGAAGTAAACAACCAGAAATATTGTTGTTCTGAGAAATAATGGCATTCAGTCTAAAACGTTCTGGAGAGATCATGGAACCCTGCCAAAATGGTATCTCGATTTTGTGAGTGGGAGAGGATAGTAGAAAACTGTGGAACAAACTCTAAAATATGTTGTATTCTGCCAGATCTGTTTACTGATTCTACTTACACAGTCCATGCCCTGCAGAAATAATATGTCTTAAGTGACATATACATGGTGAAATGTCTGCCATTATTTAGCGTCTTGAATAGTATACTGCAATTTGTATTAATGTGTATAATGTGTAAAATATAATGTGAAATCTTCAAGCTTGTGGTGTGTTTTTTCCTTTCTGTTCATGTGGTGCTTCATCAGCAATGCAAAACGACGACAAAACCAACCAACAAAACAAAACAAAAAAATCCTCTGGGGACTTATATGTATGTCCTCATTTTGTGGCATTTGCCACAAGAAAAATTACATTTATTTGCCATCTGTTCCCATGTTACCTCATAAGAAGGCGACAAATTGTCTCTTAGGTCTATGGTACTAGCTCTTACCAATAATCTGCAGCCTAAGCTTGAAGGCTTGTTGCCAGCATTGCTCTCCATGATCCCTGCTGCAGAAGCACTAATGGACCTTCTACTTGTATAAGAAGGGACTGAATATCTCCTGAGGGAAACTCTGTAAATCACAAAGCACTCACACAATGACCTGCTGCATGAAGAAGGAAACAGTGTTTTGTCATTAAAACTTTATACGGTACCATACTCTAAATACAAGCTTCCATGGTGACTTGAACTAGTTAAAAACAACACAAGTGAAGATATTTAAAACAATTGTTATTAAACAAATGAAAAAAATATTTTAAAGAGCTATGATTAGAAATGGCCAATTAAACACTTAAACAATATTATGGAAGGATTTAAGGCTGGTTGTATTAAGCTCTCTCACCTAGGCACAGACGAAAACAAAATAACTTGCAAATTGTCTGCAAAAGCTACTTTTAACAGTATTGGAGAAGATAATTTTTGAGAATTGAGCTAAAAGGAATGACTGTTAGAAATTTGTACCATCTCAGATCCCTAATTTGCTTTCATCTTCCAACAGTATGATAAGCCAACGGACACTAGGTTGACTTCGTCTCTGTTGTTCTTTGCCTATTTTTTAACCTATATTGTCTTTAACCTTGAAAGAGAAGGTAACTGTTTGGGTGCTAATATTTCTCCCCCCCCCTCGCAAAAAAATGAAGTAGTTCTGTGTTTTAAATCTTCTTTTAAACAATAATTGTGTTTGTTTTGTTGTTATTGTATATTACTACTGTTAGTAACTTTGAGCAATGCTTGGAAACAAAGTGTTCAAATACTAACTTTACTCTTTTTGCATGTAGCTTTGAGTTTAGTTGTTGTAACCTTTTAAAGTGACCCCCCAAGCACCTAGAGACACCAAAATCATAGAGAAGCTTTCCCAGACTCTCCTCTACAATCCCTCCAGGTTTGGTGAAGATTGAGGTTCAGACGCCAAAGTTATATACCTACAAATTAGGTCCCCCAGGAAAGTGCCCTTTAGCAACTGGCTTGGGGAAACACAATCTTCACCAAACTGGGTGATATTGTAGAGGAGAGTCATAGGAAGCCTTTCTGTAATTTTATTATCTCTAGGTGCCTGGGGGGGACTTTCCTGGGGGGCCCTCTTTATGGGTGTATAACTCAGACATCTGAAACCCAATTTTCACCAAACATGGAGGGTTTGTAGAGGAGAGTCAGTGGAAGCTTCTCTGCAATTTTGGTGCATCTAGCTCCTTGAGAGGATCATGTTACAGCCCAATGAATAGAAAAATATCCTTTGATTTGTATTCCTGCATCGAGCAGGGGTTTGGACTTGATGGCCTCCTAGGCCCCTTCCAACTTCACTATTCTATGATTCTAAGAAAATTAAAAATCGCTAAAAATTCATTGATTTGTATTCATCAGGGGGCATTGATTCGTATGAATATGAATTGATGAATTAGTGATTTTTGATGAATGTTGCAATTTGTTTTTCAATTCTTGCCCACCTCTAATTCAGAAGCCTGCAGTGGGCAACCCAGAAGCACAAACCAAGGGCACACGTGATCCACAAAATACAATGCTCCAACTCCAGTTAGTATAAATTTTGGCTGCCCTTGGGTTCACTATTGAGCCTGTTAGAGTGAATACTTACCCATTACTAAAAAAAGGAAATGCTTGAAGGAGAAGGTGGAAACATTTGTATCAAAATGTGCATGTGCTGATTTTTATATATAGATGAAAATTTAGAAATGGTTGCTATAATTTAAGTTTTTTTTTAAAAAAAGGTTTCACCACAGTGGAGGAAGAAATGAAGAGGTGACCTGCTGTTCAGGTGTTAATTTTTGATGGGCAAATTCAAGGTCCCTTGGTCTTCCCTTTTAATGTCCTTTATCCATTCACTAAATTGTCCCCTGATAGCCCTTCAAATGGGAGACTGTTCTCTGTAACATCTCCTGGAAAAACCCTCAGAGATTCTTCTCACTGTAGTGCCTCCAGAGCTCCATTTTATTGTAGGGGTTAGCTTTTCTTCTCTACTTAGAACTAAGGAAAGGAGGAAAGCTCATGAGCAAGTGGAAGAGGTCACCACAAAATGGCAGTGCAAGAACTCCATGTTTGAGTCACAGGGCACTGGTATCTCTGCTGTAATTAGCATCAAAGTGGTCTGAGTGCCTCTAAAGCTGAATACAATTGCAGACACTTGTCTTTGGCCTTCTTTCCACTTCTGAAGCATACTGTTCATCACACAGGGGAAAAGAATGTTTATAGTGGTGATTCCAATGGGCACATTTGTGACCTTCCCTCTCCACACATGCATAAGGGAAGCTCATGCTTGAATTGCTCTCTAGAATGGATTTAATACCAAGGGACCATTTTGTTAACCTTGGTATGAGCTAAGTCGATGCATCCATCCTTTCCATTCTTAACACAGCTTAGAAAATGATAAACCCTCAACACATGATTTAAATCAATGATACAGTACAAGCAATATAAAATAGTTTATAACAGTAGCAAAACTAAACTAAATCTAGCAGAGATTAAACCCAAAAAGTCTGGGCAAATAGAAAGGTTTTTCCCTAGTACTAAAGAGACATCAAAATACAGTAGGACCCCGTATTCGCAGGATCTGTATCCATGATTTCACTTATCCACAGTTAATATTAAAAATATTAAAAGGAAAAAAACACAATTTTTTCACATACATTACCAGACCTGGCCACTAGAGGGAGCCAGAGATCTTGCTGTGCATTCTTGTTCAGCGTTTTTTTCTTTTACCATGTGATATAGAGTGTTTGCTATTATCCACAGTTTTCAGCATCTGCGGGGGGTTTGGAACCATTCTCCCACAGATATGGGGGTTCTACTGTAATACCAGATGAATCTAATAACTTTAAAGGCAAGAAAACCCAGAGAAGGCATCAACATATGATCTTAGCATTAATTGAGCTACTTCAGCCAAACCATTCTATTTATAATAGTGTTTTAATATTGTGATTTTGTATGTGTGTTTTAGCTGTATCTGTTGTTTGTTTTTCATTTTGTTGTAAGCTGACTTGGGATCTGGAAAGAAGAAAAGTGGGATAATACCGAATTAATTGATTGATTAATTAACTAATTAAGATATATGTCAAGGGAAGAACCTTTGACATTCTGTGCATCTTCCACATGCTGCTGTGTAGGTTCCCATCAGTTTGGTAGCATTAAGTTCATGGTACATTGTGCCTAGTAAACCAATGCTGTTAACCCATGTAAAAACATTGTGGTAATTCCCTAGTGTCTAACTCGATATGGAAATTAACATCCTCCATCTTGAATTTTCAATGGTAACAATAAAAAATAAAACACCTCCGTAAAATGCTGAATACTTTAAATTGGCACACTTGCCTGGAATTTAATTCCAATAGGTAAATATAGAATTGTATTAGATTTTTTTTCAAAAGCAAAGCTAAACGCCTCATACTTAAGTATGTGTAAAATTATTTCAAAAAGAACAAAAGAAATATCTTATTGTCTCCAAGTGCATCCCATGTGTCTGACTGAATGCCTTCCAAAATAAATCAAACATCTTATTGAACTTGTTTTTACTTATCATGATCTCACTGGGAAATGAAAGGATTTTCTTCAATAGTGTGTTATAACTCTGTCATTATAGTGAGTGAGGTAATTTGCTAAAACAGCTGCCTCTAATGAGTAAACCTTTCCATCTGGCAGAACCCAAACAGACTCAAACAACCTTGTGTCAGGTTTTCTTTTAAGACGGAAAGAGGAAGGAGATAAAATCCCAACAACAACCCAAGCAAAAGGGAGTTCTTTGGATGAAAGAGGACATAAAATCTTTTTTCTAACAGGAGGCCTTGTTGATGCTTTCTTCCCCCCCTTCCCTCCCCTCTTATCTCCTCATAAATTGGCCACAACTGTTTGAGTGGTGATATTATGCCTTTTCCCCCATATGGATTATAGTATAACTCATAACATGTTTGTAATATAAACACTCCAGCAAGAAATGAGACAAAATTAACAGTTGTTGGAACTTGTTGGCTTTAAAGAGACAGCACTTGTGGGGAATTTGTCTCCACAGTCTGAGTCATATTTTTATTTTTGCTATGAGGAAATTCTTTTATTTTTGATGTTAAGAGACCTGAATCTTCAGCACTTATAGTTCAGTTCATTAGCCTTGCATTCAAAAATCAATTTCCTTTTCACCCAGGGTTGTGGATGGGGCAAAGAAAGACAATAATTTACGATTTGACAGAAAAACTCAATAAAGTGGAAAATTCCACTGACAATGGCTGACTTCTCTGTGAACATGAACTGTTCGATTAAATTGAAGAACACATGCCTGTTTTTCAGCAACCATTTTAAGTTAAAATAAAGGAGGCAAGATGGTTAGGAAAAGATGTATGAAAAAGAAAAATATTAGCCTAGGCAATAGTTACAAAGTTAGTTATGCCACCTATGGAAAAGGGGAACAATATAGCAACAGTCCAGCTTCATTGCTTTCTCACATGTGGAGAACAATGAATCTGCAGAGGACCATCTCCAGTGTTCATGGGAATTCTCCAAGTCATTTGGGACCCTAGAAAATTAGTGTCCTGATTCACATGAAGAATCCCCTTGGAAAACAGAGGAACACCTCTTCAGGCTCTTTGTTATTCGTGTGTGGGAAAGCAGTAAAACTAGAAATGGATGAGTGGAGCTCAAGTCTCAACTCTACCTTGGTAATTATACATAATTTGCTAGCAAATCAATAAGGCGATTGTCACAAAGTCGTGAAATAATGGATTTCCAATTAAGAAAAATGTTGTGCCGTTTGTAGGCTGTAGGCTGTCTTGGCATATGCTTTTATGTTTAAAATAAGCAAATAATAGGTATAGCATATCAATCTAATCCTAACTCAAAGATGTGCTGCTTCTAGATGGTTGGGAATAAGCAGATCCCTCCTGCTGGCAGAAGTCCCCTTAAGTAGGCAGATACCGGCAGCGTGGCATTGGGGGGGGTGGCAGCAGGGGGGGCAGTGGCAGCAGGGGGTGGGGGTGTTTTTTTAATAACCCCCCCATGAATCGACGAATAACAAAGTTATTTGTCGCTTCATGAGGGCAACTTCGTGCTTCATGAGTTGTCAACTTTTGACGACTCACGAAGTGGGACGACTCGCCAAAATGGTGAGTCGTCCCCATCTCTTGTCTACTGGCTATACAGTTGTCCCTCAGCCATCTTGGCCACTTAAGACCACACTCATCATCTGATTTCAAGTTATGTGCCTTTTTCCCATTTCTGAATATATATTGCCAAAATTTATTTTGTACCATAGAGTCATAAAGCTGAAGTTCAGAAAGCGTAATATCCTACTCTTAACCCTTATGTGGTAGGAAGTCTGAATAGGCAACCCTATTGGTAGCCAGACACATATAATAGTGGATTGAGACTTACACTTGGATGAATCTATACTTATCATATTTAAGATATATTCACAAATGTTCAAAAACAGAGAATTAAACCCACAATGATCTCAAACCCCCCCCCCCATGGCTTCCAGGAGGATTCAGAAATTTGTTGATTGGCTAGCATTCTGAAAATCATGAAGATGATGTATTCCTTGCTCCATATCTAGCACGTTTTGTAGAAAAATGAAATAGGTTGGCTTTTGATATGTTTGAATACTCTCTGTGTATTTTTCTTTTAAATCAAAAGGTAAAAATGTAGTGATAGAGGAGTTTTATGAATACCACAGACCCCATAATAGATAATTAAGTGGGTTCTAGAACAAATAAAGTCCAAATTCTTACTAGAATATTGCAAGACTAAATTGAAGATGTTTTACTTTGAACATATTATGAGTAAGAAAAGACAGTAGTGGAGTAGAAGGCAACAGAAATAGAGAAAAATCAAGCAAGAGATGGATTGGCTACGCCCTTGAGTTTGCAAGAGCAGGGCTCTTAATGACAAGACCCTTTGGAGCTCATTAGGTTCTAGTGTTGATATGCCAGAAGTAACTTGTTAGCTCATAATGATAGAACCTGCCACTATGAGAGAGTGGCCATCAGAAATGTGTTATGTGCCTCTATGTTATATTTTAAGTTATATTTTAATACTGAAAAAGGTACACTGTCTTCACATACTGTATTTAGTGTTAAAGCACCAGTGTTTGAACCATGACAGGACCTTTTGGAGGTGATTAATTCATAGTGTTGCCATAAGTTGTAAGAGACTGTTGTGCTTTGTTTCAGTTCTGGATCAGTGTCTGGTGTCAGTAATGGACCGGATGAGGGCAAATGAAGTGAAACTTATCCCAGACAAGAGAGATGTGTTCCTGGTCAGCCAAAAGGCAGATCCAGGAATAGGGATTCAGTCTGTGCTGGATGGGTTACGCTCCCTCTGAAAATGCAGATGTGCAGCTTGGGGGTACTCCTGGATTCATCTCTGAGCTTAGATGTCCAGGTTTCAGCAGTGACCAGGTTTCAGCGGCCTTTGTACAGTTAAAACCAGTGTGCTAGCTGTGCCATATCATCGAAGCTACCAATATAAATTTGACCAAACTCCAGGAGGCAGTGGAAGACAGGAGGGCCTGGCGTGCTCCGGTCCATGGGGTCACGAAGAGTCGGACACGACTTAACAACTAAACAACAACAACAAAGCTGTGCCATAGTGACACATACTTTAGTTACTTCTTGGCTGGATTACTGGAACACACTCTATGTAGGGCTTCCTTTGGAAAGTGTTTGGAAACACCAGTGGGTCCAAAATGCTGCAGCCAGATTGTTAACTGGGACTGGTTACAGGAAACATATAACTCCCCTGTTACAGTAGCTCCACTGGCTGCTGATCTATTTCCGGACACAATTGAAAGTGCTGGTTTTAACCTATGAAGCTCTAACTGCCTTGAATCCAAACTATCTAAAAGGCTATATCTCCCTTTATGAGCCTACCTGGATATTAAGATCATCATGAGAAGTCTTTCTTTCGGTCCCACCAACCTCTCAGGTGCATTTGGTGAGAATATGGAAGAGGGCCTTCTCTGTCACTCCCTCCCAGAGGAGGCTAGACTGGCCCCATCTTTGCTATCCTTCTGCAAGCAGACGAAGACCTTTCTCCCCAGGCAGGCTTTCCTTTAAATGACTGGTTGACCAAGGGGATTTTTTGTTTTACTTGTATTTTTTTTTAATGTTGCTCTTATTTATGAGTTTTTAATATATCTTTTAAAATATTGTAATAGTTTATTATTTTGCTTTTAAGCTGCCTTTGATCCATTAGGACAAAATGGCATATAAATACTTTAAGTAAGTAAGTAAGTAATAAAATATTGAAAGAATAATAACAATTATGGCAAATCCCTGCATTTGCTACAATTGCCTTTTTTGGGGTAGTTTTCAAGGTTATTCAAGTGTCTTTTTGTGGGATACATCCAAGGGATTTTCCAAACCAGCTGTAATTTAGAAACATTATGTTTCTAAACCAGTGCTACCATCAGTGATTGTGGTAAACATATTGAGAGAAAACATCCAACTTCAAGAATACCTCATAAATAATCGTGCTACCTAAAAGCTTCTCTCCTGTGAAAAATGGATTGTACAATGGCTTATCAGGAGGAAAGGAAAAGTATGAAGGAGAAAAAGTGGTGGGGGAAGTACAAAAACACAACCCACTCCTGTGTTGAACATTAGACATGTGGGACTAACAAAGACTTCCCATTCCACATAGAATTAGTGCTGGCAGAGACAGCTCGCAGGGCCGTGGGTGTACTCAGCTGTGCAGAGCTGATTATAGCAGATGAAAGTGCCTTGCAATTTATTTCATCTCACACTGCAGCACTGCTGACAACTGAAAGTGAGGACAGAAGGATTCATTTGTTCAACTTCTGTTTTAGAAAGCAGGTTTCAAATGATACCACAGAGAAAGAGGGGGAAGGTGGGGGAGGTGGGAAGGAAAAGGTCCCTCCGACCATTCCTTTTTTTCTTTTCTTTTCTGGTTTTCAATTTTCATTTGGGCTTGTGAGAAAAGGCTGAATCTCATTTAAGAACTGGCTAAAGGAACCACCAAAATAAAAGCTAAAAACAATGTACAACATATTATCCTCCCTGGAGGGGTTGCCTGCCGAGACCGGCCATCTTCAGTTCTCATTTTTGTAAGCTTTTCGTGTTTTATCAATGTCCCCACTTTTTAACAGCTCCAGAATGCTTAACAAAATAAAGGTGACCCTTGTTTTTTCAACACAGCTGGCTGGAAAGCTCCAAGACTCCATTGTACCTGTTGATAATGTGATTTTAATTTCCAAGAGAGTAGCTATGATAGTTGTTGCACCAAAGGTATTGTGACATCTTAAAGACAACAACATTTTATTTGGCATAAGCTTCTTGTGGACTGTTGCCTACTTCTTTTTAGGGGTGGTATCCAAACTGTAAGAGTATAGGTACACCATACAATAACACCTGGGAAAATGTGTCACCACTGTCAGATAATGCCAAATACATTCAAGTTCTTTCTGTATTTGTCTGTTTTAGCTGTAAATATATGTTTTATACATTTCTTTTCATGTTGTCCTCCAACCCTATGGACTGAGCCTATAACGGGTTCCATGCCTCTTCATGCCCAAGTTCAAAGTGCATGCAAGTTGTATCTGTAAGGAGTTCTGTCCATGTCATGAAACCCTGCCTTTTGCAAGATCCCGCACTATGCAGAGACCTGAGGGGCAGACAGTTTGCAACAGTTTGGGCAGAATGAGTGTATGAATGTTGTAAGTGGTAGAGATGGGGTCTCAAGTCGTGGGACTCGCTGTCAAATTGGACTAAAGTCGCACCAGAAACTCAACTCAGTTTGAGGGTTTTTTCCCTAATGACTCGGACTTGACTTGTGACTTGACAGAACCCTCCCTCCCTTTTTTTTCTGGGGAGGGACCTTGTTTTTAATAGGGACTCAGACTTGGGGCTTGGAACTTGGGGCTTGGTATCAAAGACTTGGACTCAGACTAGGGACTTGGGACCAAAGACTCAAACTCAGACTTGGGACTCGGACCCAAAGACTTGCCAGCATCCCTGGTAAATGGGGCAGGGTTGTGAGTTTGTTTAGCCTACACAGTTGGAAGATCAAGTAGCAAAATATTCAGTATATTGAAAAGATTTATTTTTTGAGAAACCAGGTACATTAAGCATTAGGTAGGGTTTCAGAGCAAGTTATAGTTCATATACATTTGGAGGATATTAATATGGAGAACAAGTACCTTCCAGATAATTTGTCAATGCCAAATTGTCAGACTGTTATTTGGCTGCAAGAGACTGGCACAGCATTGCTACTTTCTAGTTCTTTTACTAGCCTCAAGATCTGGGTAATTAATTCTGGATTGGTTTGTAGATACAGCCACTTGTTTTGAACACCACAAACTATGTATGGTTGTACAGTACTATTGGACTGCAGTAGATTCCTGAAGTTTGAGAATTTAAGTGGGTGAGAGTATTGAAAGGCAAAAGTCTCAAGGAGAATAGTCCCTCTTCCATTGTGAAACTGTTTCTTTTCTGAGAAGTAATGGGGAACCCAATAGTTGACTATCTCCTCCTTTATATTTTCCAAAAGATGATGGCTCAGAGAAACGCAGTGATATTGTCCAGCAGCATGAAATCACTGTAGATTTTGCAGAGGACTTTGTACAAATTTATCTGCTGCAGAATGAGTCATCTAATAAAGTTGAAACTGAGGCCTGAGAAGCCACAAAGAACTGGGAGAGTGGATTCACCCAAAGGTCAAAGAGGAAAATCCTTAACTGATAACGGTGCTCCTAAATCTTCCCTAACAATGTGTGTGTGGTTTATGAATAAGAAGAGGGAACAACTTTGAGTCTAGAGGCCTGAGGTTCCACTTATTAGGATCCTGGACAATGAATGGAGTAAAACGTCCTTCTGAAAAAACTAATGGAAATGCTAACTGAAATGAATCTATTAGTTTCTTGTTTTTAGTAACAGAAGACAGAAAGATATTTTCTTTGAATGTATACTTTTGGAAGTGGGGGAATCCAATCAATGCTCTTTATACTACTGTATTGATGTCACGTTCCTAGGGGATTCAGCAGGCGAAAGTCCAATAAGCCACTCCAAGGTCAGAAGTCTGGGAGATACAAAACAGATGCCAAATTGTCAAAGCCAAAACACAAACCATAGTCAGAAGTCAGAGTCCAAAAGCCAAGGGTCAAGAGAGCAAGGTTCAAAATAAGCAGGAGCATAGACGTGAGCCAGAGAATTGACTTGTTGCTTCCACGAGCTTCCAAGCCTCTGGGTACAAATTATATAGCAGCAACAATAATCTAATTCCTAGAAACATTTCATCCTGTTAAAACTCAGGGATGGTCGACCTGATGTTCCTGTGAGAGGCATTCATGCAAGCCTCAGACCTCTGTGTTGTGAGTCTCTACCGAAGCTTATCTCTCACTCTGGCTAGTGGGGGAGGAGAGTCTGGTGGTGATTCAGCTGTCTGTGATACTAATTGCCCAGCATTTTCCTCAGCTGTAATTAACCCCTCTGATTCCAGATCTTCTTTGACTGAACTCATGACAATTGAATTTAAGGTCTTTACCTTATCACAGCATTTCATGTTGTTCCTTCTCACATTTTGCTCCTCCCCTCTCCTTGCTTTCCTTTGAGTTGCAACAGGCATTCAAAATGCAAATACAAATGTGGAACAGGAAATCTGATCACAGTAGAATATAGGGCCACACCCATCACTGCCATGACTGGTCACACAATGAGACACATCCACTGCTACCCTGCAATGTCTGCAACTGATAGCTCAATGTTTCAAAAATGCTGCAAACAACCTCTATTCCTTCCCAGCTAAAGACCTGGAAACCACCACTTCTTCACAGAATTTCTCAGATGTTATATTAGGATAAGATGTTAGGATGATAAACCATATAGTGGTGTGTCCACCTCGCTCTGATAGCGAGGAGCATGATAAAACCCCTGAATAGTTGCTCTCACCCCCACCAGACTGTAATTTTATGCTGGCCTTTCCTTTTGTAGGAGAACAACTTGAAGGGAGTCTTGTTGAAAACATGCCACAAATCCTTCTGAGAGGATCCTCTTAGGCTGAGAGGTACCCTGTTTCCCTGAAAATAAGACCTAACCTGAAAATAAGGCCTAGTATGATTTTTCAGGATGCTCGTAATATAAGCCCTACCCCAAAAATAAGCCCCAGTTAAGTGAAACCCTGTCCTCCACCACTGTGCAGCAACCAGAAGAAGATGACATGACTGTATTTGAATAAATGTAGATTGTTGTACATGAAAAAAAAAACATCCCATGAAAATAAGCCCTAATGCATTTTTGGAGCAAAAAATAATATAAGAGCCTGTCTTATTTTCGGGGAAACATGGTAGTAGCCCAAGGTCATTCAGAGTAATTCACACACAAGTAAGGAATTGAACGAGTATAGTCCAAAGCTACCTCATTCTCCTGTTGTAGAGGAGAATTTTCCCAATGATTTTGGAATCTTAAGGCTCACCAAATGCAACTATTTATCAGTATGCTGATGCAGATCATGATGCCTATGCAAATATTTTGTTCTCCAATTTCCATTTAAAAAAAACACACACATTTATGTAGACTCCAAAACACAAACAATACGCTATTATAAGGAAGTATGTTCATTCACTGTTGTACTTCTACTTTTTCATAGGCTAATCTGCTTTGTAGTCTATAGAATTTCTGATGGTCTCCTTATTCTACTTACTATGCATCTGACAGCCTTTATTCTACATTTTTCAGTTACCATAATCACCTGAATATATCAATATCTGTAGAACACTAGTTAATATAAATAAATGTGTTCCCAAGATATTGAGATGCTTTGGAAGAAGAAAGTATTTAACACCAGTTCCAAAATTCAATAATTAGAAGTAGATGTATGAATAGTTTCCACACACACAAAAAATTATAATGTTTAAAACTGGTATATGGTCTTATGAAAGATCTATATGTCATGTTTGATTTGCAATGGCTTTTTGATGGATATAATTGATGTTGTAGTATGCATATGATCACACCAAAGCAAAGTAGGGTGGATCATTGTCAGTTTTACCAAGATCTCTGCATTGTCAGTTATAGGTTCTGGAAAGAATATATGGCAGGAAAAATAAATGAGTTTTAAATGTAGGACATAGAAAATGTAAAAAGCATGTAATTGGCATTCAAATGTATTGTACTACCTAAATATGGTGGCTAAGGAAGTTACTCCCAAAGGGTGGGGGCAACTTGACGGCTCAGCTGGCCTAGCTGGCTCATACCCTAGCTCGCTGGTACCCTAACCAAGGACATTGCTTGTCCATGGGAAAGCTGAAGTTCTACATCACAATGTTTTGACTAAGCCAAAACATCAAAAGGTATTTAAACAGAGATTTCTGTCATGTTTATGGAACATCTCTCAAGGGATACAGACACTTCTTTTTGCAAACAGGGGAGAAATCTCTGCTGGAAACTGGGTGAGAATTATCTAATGCAATGTGAATTATTTACTATGCTTATGCTATGCTCAGTTTTGTTTTTAATAATAATATGTACTGCAATAGAGATTTAAATGACTTATGAGAGTTTTATCTAATTGATAGCTTTTCACTAAGAAAACAGCACTTTACTAAAGGAAAATAATTTTTCTTGTATCCTTTCAACTACAGTGGTGCCTCGACTTACGACCATAATCCGTTCCAGAAGATGGACGTAACTCGAAATGGTCATAGGCCGAAGCACCATTTCCCATAGGAATGCATTAAAACCCCATTAATCCATTCCGGCCGAAGAAAAAAAATCACCAAAAAAAAATCACTGCAAGACTCATTGGAAACACGATTAATCCCTTCCAGCCGAAGGGGGGGGGGGGGAAGAAAAGCAATCAAGAGTGCAAGACCCATCGGAAATGCACAGAAAACAAACCGAGCAGATCAGAAATGCACAGAGAACAAAGGGACCAGGTCGGAAATGCACAGAGAACAAAGGAAAAAGCAAGGGAAGCATGCAAGACTCATCGGAAATGGGGAAACCCCCCAAAAAAGCAACAAAAAACCCCCAAGACCCATTGGAAATGGGGGGAAACCAAAAAAACAAACAAACCCCCCAAGACCCATCACAGCACAGAAACATAACCCCCCCAGCCCAAAACCACCCTGCAAAAACCACCCAGAACAGTTTTTAAAAAGCAAAAAGCAGCACCTTACCTTACCAGGCAGTTCCGAAGCCTCCCTGCAAACACACACACACTCACTGAGAAGCAGAAGCCAGGCAGTTCCGAAGCCTCCCTGCAAACACACACACACGCTCATTGAGAAGCAGAAGCCAGGCAATTCCAAAGCCTCCCTGCAAACACACACACACGCTCATTGAGAAGCAGAAGCCAGGCAGGTCCGAAGCCTCCCTGCAAACACACACACGCTCACTGAGAAGCAGAAGCCAGGCAGTTCCGAAGCCTCCCTGCAAACACACACACATGCTCATTGAGAAGCAGAAGCCAGGCAGTTCCAAAGCCTCCCTGCAAACACAAACACGCTCACTGAGAAGCAGAAGCCAGGCAGTTCCGAAGCCTCCTCCGACGCACACTCTCTAACTGCTGGGGTGAAAGAGCTACAAAGAAGCAGCCTCTTTCGCCACCTACAGTTAGCAATTTGAATTTCCCGCCTTTTTTCCCTGCCCTTTTCTGTTCGTAAGTGGAAGCTCCGGTCGCAAGTAGAAGCAAAATTTTGCGGCCAGAGCTGGTCGTAACTCGAAATGGTCGTAAGTAGGGACGTTCGTAAGTCGAGGCACCATTGTATTAAACTTAGGTTTCATGCTGTTTAAACTGAAGCTTATACTTTATTAAAACCAATGTTTTTCTTTTATATAAAATAAATATTATCTACAGTCATGGCCAAAAATATTGGCACCCTTGCAATTCTGTCAGAAAATGCAACCCTTCTGTCAGAAAATTGTTGCAGTTGCAAATGTTTTGGTACTCACATGTTCACTTCTTTGGTTTGCATTGGAACAACACCAAAAAAAAAAAAAAACGGAGAAGAAAAGTCAAATCTGATACAATCCCACACGGAATCCCAAAAATGCACTGACCAAACTTATTGGCACCCTTAACTTCTTTTGCAAACTGCTCCAGGGCCTTCAGATTTGAAGGATGCCTTCTCCCAACTGCTGTTTTGAGATCTCTCCACAGGTGTTCTATGGGATTCAGATCTGGACTCATTGCTGGCCATTTCAGAACTGTCCAGCGCTTTGTTTGTAACCATTTCTGAGTGCTTTTTGAAGTGTGTTTCGGGTCATTGTCCTGCTGGAAGACCCATGACCTCTGGTGGAGACGCAGCTTTCTGACACTGGCCACTACGGTTCGGCCCAAAAATTCTTTGATAATCATCAGATTTCATGATACCGTTCACACAGTCAAGGCATCCAGTGCCAGAAGCAGCAAAGCAACCCCAAAACATCTTTGAACTTCCACCTTTGACTGTAGGGACTGTGTTCTTTTCTTTCAATGCCTCATTTCTTTTTCTGTAAACAGTGCCATGATGTCCTTTACCAAAAAGCTCTACTTTTGTCTCATCTGTCCACAGTACGTTCTCCCAGAAGGATTGTGGTTTTGTCACATACGTTTTGGCATACTCAAGTCTTGCTTTTTTATGCCTTTGTGTCAGCAGTGCTGTCCTCCTGGGTCTCCTACCATAGCGTCCTTTTTCATTCAGATGGCGATGGATAGTGCAAGCTCACACTGTTGTACCCTGTGTCTGCAGATGAGCTTGTTTGGAAGTTAATCTGGGTTCTGTATCCACCATTCGAACAACCCTTCATTGTAATTTTTCAGTAATTTTGCTCTTCCGTCCACGTCCAAGGAGGTTAGCTACAGTGCCATGGGCTGTAAGTCTCTTGATATTGTGCACAGTGGACACAGGAACATTAAGATCTCTGGAGATGGACTTGTAGCCTTGAGATTGTCGATGTTTTTCCACATTTTTTTCTCTCAAATCCACAGACAACTGTTTACACTTCATTCTTTTCTCCATGCTCAGTGTCACACACAACACGAAGGTTGAGTCAACGTTTCTCCATCTTAACTGGTTGCAAGTGTGATTATTATATTGTCCACACCTCTTACTTGCGACAGGTGTGTCTAAATATAAATTGAAGGAGCATCACATGCTTGAAAATCAATTATTTCTTACAATTTAGACAGGGTGCCAATAATTTTGGCCAGTGCATTTTTGGGTTTCTGTGTGGGATTGTATCAGTTTTGACTTTTCTTCTCTGTTTTTTTGTGTTGTTCCAACGCAAACCAAAAAAATGAACATGTGAGTACCAAAACATTTGCAACTGCAACAATTTTCTGACAGAATTGCAAGGGTGCCAATATTTTTGGCCATGACTGTACATATATGAACTAGAAAGTTTTGTATCAGAGGACTGTGATTTTTGCAATATACACTCATGTAATTTTATATATACTCCAAGCATATTTTAGATTTTTTGGCTCTTATTTATTTAATAGCTTGATTGCTAAATAAACCTTTTCATTCATGTTTGAACTTTCACTTAGAAAGGTCCAAGGCAGTAAACATAAAAAGTTCCCAACAAGAAAAGAAGCTATAACAAAACATGAAGAAACTAAAGAAGCTGTAACAAAGGACAGACTCCTTTGAAGAGGAATCCTATGATGAAGAACCATTGCTCTAATTTCCAATGCAAGCAAAGTAATGTTCAGGGTGTTGCAACAAAGGCTTTCAGCTTTTGTGGAGTGAGAAATGCCTAATGTTCAAGCTGGATTCTGAAAAGGAAGAGGCACTTGAGATCATATTGCAGGACATTTTGAAGTTCACTCATTTGTAGACTTGCCACTGGTCAGAGGCAACTTGACAGCATATAACAACAACAATAAGAAAATCAAAAAATAAATAACAGACATATTGAAGAGAGGACACACATTAAAAGCAACAGAGGACCAAGATAAAATAAAATCATATCCTGATTAGAGATGGGCATAAACTGCAGTTTGACAATTCGTGCTGGTTCAGCTGATGGCCAAACAGGTGTTTCGTGGTTTGGCGCCCTGTTCTCTATGGTAGGTGCCCATTCGGAAGCAGTACCCTGGCTTCCCTGCCTGCCTCTTCTGAGCACTGCCTCTAAGTGGGTGCCCGCTGGAGAGGGGTGGGTCACCAAACTACAGAACACCTGTTTGGCCATCAGCTGAACCAGAACGAAGTGTCAAACTGCAGTTCATGCCCATCTCTAATCCAGATGAAATATATGTTGACATGGGAAAATCTTAACAAGTACAGAAAGTAATTATCATGCCCAAACCAACATTTAGATCATACTAAAACAGTATTCCTCAATGCCTAATAGATTGAAAATTACCAAATATTGCAATTCACCAAGTAATGCTGTGTTTCAAGCTCTATTGAAAGGACTGGGGTTTCTGCCAAAGTAGTGTTTGATAGATTACATGCGAGACTAAGAGGCTCAAATCTGTGTTTTTCCTCTTCCTGCACTAACATTGCTTTGATATTTTTTTCCCTGCGTAGGCTGTTGTAGATGCTTGCTTATGTCTAAGTCCTTTACAGTGCTTAGTCCTCACACAAATAATCATGAAAGCACATTAGATAATAACAGCAGGGGAGTTTTTCAGCTGCCAAAAGGCTCCTGTCGGGCAATGAAACTAGGATTGTTATAATCATTCTGAGATGTAGAATGAAGTAAGAAAACAACAAAGCAACCCACCCCCCAGCCAAGAAAATACAGCCTTTCTCAAAGATCTGAACACTTTTATGCCACAAGAAAAGATTATTATTCCTCAGACAGAAACATGTGGCTGAAGCTGGTTGAAAATAAAATCCTTTCCCAGTCACTCACTGCACTCATGGAACAGTCATTGTTCTATAATGATCAATTCAATTCTTTAAAATACTTCTGGTTTATGAATGCAGGATATTATGTTTCTGTATCCATGATTCAAAATGCTAGGAAGTGGCTGGATATTGCTGTATAATAACATGCCTGCATTGCTAGCAAGGATGGCAAGTTTTACACAGCAAAGGGCAGCCTGACTGTTGACGATACCCATGTCAGCAGTCAAGATGGTCTGCAGGATACCCTCTTGTGCTCACTACCATTTCTTCTAGGCCTTTTGATAACTAGACAACTTGTTGAAAAACAGCCCTAACAATAGGTTTGTGTTAACTGATGAAAAAAGGAGTCAGGTTCTGGGATTCTGCCCTGCTTGGTGTCTCTTTTTGAACTGTAGTAAACAGAAGAGGGTAAGTGAGTTCAACACATACAACAGTGAAACATGTGTGCCCTTTAACCTCTCAGATAAACTAATGTTGCCATATGCATTCTGAAGAATGCAGACTAAAAAGCTATCTTCCAGTTTCCAAACTTTTCCTCTGCAAACATGTTGCCTGCATGTTTTCCAAAGGATATCTCCTCGTATTTTGAAATGAGAAAGGGGGGTGAGAGTTAATAAAGATTATCATTTAAAACCAATGTCAAAATCATCCATATTATGTAAAAAATGGACAATGAAGAACGAAAGGAGGGTGGGAATCAACTCATTTTAAATGTAGTGTTGAAGGAGAGCCTTACCAATACCACAGACCACCAGAAAGGCAAATAAGTGCTCAATCAAGTCAAGTCTGAATTCTCATTAGAGCAAAAATGAGTAAATTGAGGCTATCCTATCTTGCACATATAATGAGAATACAGAATTGACCAGAAAAGACAATATCGCTGGGAAAAGTGAGGTGGGGAGCAACATAGAAGAAGACCCAACATGAGATGAGTTGATTCAATAAAGGAATCCACAGTTGTTAGTTTGCAAGACCTCAGCAGAGCCTACTGGAAAAGATAATATTGCTAGGAAGGTGAGGGGCAGTCAGTAGGAAGAGAGAACAACCTAATATGAGCTGTTGTTGGTTTGCAAGATTTTAGCAGAGCTGTTAATCATAAGCCATTTGGGAGATAATTAACTCATATAATCACCACACATCAGAAGTGAGTTGGTGGCACATAACATCTTTGGAAGGTTTTTTTTAAAATTAATAATGATAAGATGGGGAGAATGGAGACTTCGACAGGAAACTATGGAAGGATATAGGCACCAAAGCCCTGCTAATATCAAGTAAGACCATCTACAGCCACAAAGCAAAAAAACTAATTTCACAGTTTAAATGAGTGAACTTCTGAATATTTGTTCTGTAAATGTATATTTAAAATATTTTCAATATCTGTATTTTTTAATATCCTTTTTGTGTCTCCGTTTTCACAACCAGGCACAGAAGGCCTTTGCAAGCATGATTTGGAGAAGCCTGTTTGGCCAGGAAGTAGTTAAAAAGTTTAAAAGTTAGCTGTAAGAGTCAGTGAATTGTGTCCTAATTGACAGGGTCAACAGTTCAGATTGTCACAGGTAAGGATGTGTGTGAGATACTGTTTGGTCTCAGAAATCCTGAGAGAATGTTTATTAAAGATACATAGCAAAATATCCCCCTTTCTGAAGGACTGTCACCCCATTATTTTCTTTAAAGCAAACCTGGTTGTTTTTAAACTCTTCAAAGAAGATCTGTCTTTTCAGTGACCTTTCTCTCTGAATATCTCCATCTCCAACAATCTATGTATGCATATAATGTTTCATTACATGAAGCTCCTGCTGGTTAGCCTCTACCACGCATGCTCAGTCTTATAACAAAATGGCTGTTTTTCCTTTTTCAAAGGCATTTTTTATGGATCAATATTTCAGCTCCTGCAGCCTGGATTCTTTCCAAATAAGATTCTCTTTCAAGATAAACAAGATTTCAATTCATGTGAACTGTTTTAAATCTGGAGATGGTTAAAAGTCACTTGTTTCTGCTTTGGGGTGTTAAAACAGTTTTTACTTTTAAAAAAATCATAACACAATCTTTAAATTCACATTTCTGCATGGGGGGTTTAAAACGCTTTTACTTTTAAAAACTCATAACTCAAAAAGCCTTTCCCAAACTTCCCCTACTTTGGCAAAGAGCAAGAGAAGATTGTCTGCTACAAATGTGCCAAATTTGGTGCTGATCTGAAGCCCAGTTTAAAAATTATACTTTTTTGTTTGGCCTGCCCAGTTTTTAGAATTGCCTTATAGAATGCTGATTTGCTCTGCCAGCACAAAAGCACGGCTATACTCTTGTGCATCAATAATAACTCCTGCTAAAAATCTCTAGAACAGTTGGATTAATTTCTATGATGTTGCCGGCCTGCTGTCATCATGTGGGAGAGAACAGTTGTCTACTAGTCAGTTTCCTTTGCTGTTTTTATTCACAAGCAACATTTTATACTGGAATAATATTTTTCAGAATATTATTATTCATTAACTCATCACCAGAAATGTGGCCACAGGGTGATGTAGTGGCCAAAGCAAGGATGAACACCAAGAAGGTGTGCTGTACTAATCTGCATCAGTGGAAGGACTACATTTACTGAGAAAATTAAGGATCTTTTCAGTACAGAAGGCACCATGAGTCAGACAAATCCTCCTCTTGTAGTTGTTCTCACAACACAAGATATACATTTTAAAAAAACCACAATAATTAAGGGTGTGACTATATTGCAGAGCTGAATTAGAATGATTCAGCTTTGCTGTGATTTGATTCACAACATGCATTACATCTGAAATCGCAAACAGAGGCTGCAGATTGATTTGGGAGTTCACCATTCATGCTGGTTGCAATGCAAGTCATTCCAGCCCACAGCCCCCACATTCCTTCCTCCTTCCTAGTCCTGCTTCTGCTGATCCTTTAATGGTTTGCAACCCAGAGGAGCCCCATACCCCAGTGCAGGATGAGGTGCAGCCAAGAGCCAAGGAAAATGTTGGCTCCATGGGTACACCCATACAATACAGTGAGACTTTGCCCAAGGACCAGGGTGAAGCAGCTGAAACTCCAACTGTCTCAGAAATCCCCTACATGGGGTAGGATTCTTATATGTGCAGCCAGGAAAGAACCACAGGAGAGACTGGTGGATGTGTTGGCTGGATGCCAGCTCTCTCTCTCTCTCTCTCTCTCTCTCTCTCTCTCTGTGTGTGTGTGTGTGTGTGTGATGGTTCAGGAGATGTAGTTGTAACTTTCTATGTTAAGCAACAGGATTTCAGTTAGTGTTGTACAGCCATTTAAAACAGGAGCGGGAAACTTGTGGCTTTCACTATGTTGGACTCCATTTCCCATCGTTCCTCACCATTGCCTGTGTTGTATAGGTATGGTGGATTAACAACATTTGAAAGGCCACAACTTGCTGACTCTCTGATCTAACGTACGAGGTGGGGCAGAATATTCTAGTAGAAAGGAAATAAATCCTAATGCGTTCTAACTAGAGTCGACAATGCAGCTTGCTAAATCAATAGAGAAAACAGCATTTGTTTCTGTTATGTGCAGACATATGTATAGTGGTTTTACAAGTAGTAATTCCTGCCTTAACTATCTTGTTTTTCAAAGTGCTCATTCCTGGCTTAAGTCAGTATTTTTTTTTCTTGTAGTATAGGTTGTATTCTTCATTCCCATTTCAAAGAAATATATCCACAATTTTTTTATCAGTTAACTTGCACAGGGCAATCTAACTTTATATTCCATTCAATTTTAACTGGGTTGATATCAGTTTTAGTGTGCTCCAACATTGTTTGTTTGACTTCATTTTGTCTGATGCAATTAATACTTCTAGCAGAGCAGAGGTGGCTGAGGCACTGGCTTCACACATGGACATCAAAAGGTGCTGTAATTCTAGATGTTGCCATTCTGCAATATCAGTGATTAAATGATATGTGGATTTCAGTGTTGAAAATGGCAACTAAAATGCAATAACATAAAGTAAGACAAAGTAAAATGAATTCTTGAGCCTGCTGTACTGATTGCTCTATTGTAAACTCTAAATCCCACCACAAAAGGTGCAGAAATTGCAGTGGTTCTCCCCCCCCCCACTTTTTTCTTTCTTTCTTTCTTTTTACAGAAGAAGCCCAATGGACTGATTCTCCTTCCAAATCTATATTTTAGCAAATTTGGTTTTGGCTCTGGTATCCCTTATATCAGTTTAGTCTTGTTCAGTTCCACTATCATGAATGACCCATTTTTGAACAGGAAGTTACAACAAAGCATTGGAGAGTAGACCATGTCCCTGGTATGTTCCTAACTTCTGATGACCCAATCTGAAAGCATCTGCCTCCCTTCCTTTACTTTCACAATCCCTTCCTTCCTTCCTTCCTTCCTTCCTTCCTTCCTTCCTTCCTTCCTTCCTTCCTTCCTTCCTTCCTTCCTTCCTTCCTTCCTTCCTTCCTTCCTTCCTTCCTTCAACTTGTACAGCACCCAATAGTGCGAACACTCCCTGGGCAGTTCATAACAAAATAAACCATTAAAATCAACAGTAAAGAATACAGTATATAATAAATACCATAAAATAAACAAAACACTGTCACTAGCTCAAAACTTACCTTTAAATAGAATTAACCAATTTAAAACAAATTTGGACATCTCAGGTCAGCAGTTAAAAACAGTAATAAAAAGCAGCTTTAAATAATTCTGTCTACACTATCTATTTTTCAACCCTAGCCCACAATTTCTATAGCAACTAAACTGTCTCTAAGTTTCCAATCCCAAACTCTGCTATTCCCCCAGTGCCGCCTCCACTGTCTTTGTAACAAGCTTTATCCTTCCCCAGATTTGTGTTTCTTCTCCCTATACACTGCCCCATATATAGGAAATATACCAACAAAATCATGTCTTCTGTACAATGGTTTCATCTGAATAGAAACAGCTCTTTATTTTTAAAAAAGGGCTATATTTTAAAGTGGAGTGTAGCCCTAGGCTGGGGCATAAGGGAACCACAGAAATGGCAATTCAGTTCAGAAGTACTTCTACTGAGAACTATATAAACCTATGCGAGCAGGCAGAAACAATAACTGAAATCCCTCTCCACTCAATAGTCATATCATTTGGCTTTTTAAGAATGCAGAATTGATCCACACTTTTAATTGAAATAAATGGAACTTAAATAAGGGCAGACTCATCCTACTGATTTCAACCAGAATGAAATTTAATCAACAAGCAGAACTATCCTATGGTGGTGGTGGTGGGGAGCCACGGCAGAGGTTCCCTCCTGTTTCGCTCCCTTTGACTGCAATCACAGTCAAGTTAACAATGTCACCTTTGGGACTGGTGCAGTTAGGGGCATGTCAGAGTGTGAGACAGCTATGGATTCTGTAGAATGATAGCCAGCATGCTCATGGACCACCTTGTCTGGCGCATTATCACCAATGATACAGCTATGCCCGTAGGACCTCAACTGGCTCCAAGACTTTTTTAATTCAACCCACTGCACAGAAACCCATGCCCTTGATGGCTGCATAACTAAAGATGTAGCTATAGATACATATGTGAAAGACTCCAGTGCAGGTCAAATTTGACTCAAGTAAAGATTGCCTGAAAAGTGAGCAAGTTGTGTCATAAGCACAAGTTGACAATCATGATGTCTCCTAAGTGACCTAAATCTGAACTTCTGTGGGATGTCACTGTTCAGAGTAACTAGAAATATACTGTTATTTTACTTAAATTTTTTGTTCACTTGGAGGTTTTTTCCTCCTGTTACTGGATTAAGAGAACCGACATTTCCCCTTGAGATTTGCTTCTTCGTTTAATGTAGTGTAATTGCAGCAGACGGCTTGGTACAACAGTGAGTGCTATTCTGTAATAAATTTAGGTCGCAGCAGAGTTCATCATGTAGTCCTTGGCAACAGAAGATAAAGTGCTGGTTAGTTCATCTCTAGCTTTTAGCGGTGGTGTCACTGATTTTTCTGTTTAATGATATTAATAGAGCTAAATGTAGGCAAATTGTCTAAGTCCCAAGGTCTCTTCCTTCCCACTGTGCCTCTAATATTTCAGCTAGAGAGACCATAATGTAGCAGTCATTATAGACAATATCTAAAGTGTCTGTAGCCAGGAAGAGACAATTAGGTTCCACTTGGATGCTTCCTCCTTAGTTCTTCAGTCAAATCAATATTCCTGAAACTCACTTGTTCATACCAAATGCACATTTATTTCTCTAGAAGAAAATAGATAGAAATTGTATAATATTTGCAGAAATGCTGACTAGGGAAGATAATGGTATGGAATTGTGGATGCTTGATTACAGGACAAGACAGTGCTATTTATGTATTTGTTTGCTTTGTGATTGAGGATATTTCATTGGTTCGGTTTACCCGAAGGATAATATTACTTACATCCATTTCTAGCTGTTCACTATTCCCTTTTTTAATGCTAGTGACATAGAAAACCCTCCCAATATGCAGAGCTACATTGAGTCCCTTACGAGGAGAAAGGTAGCCTAGAAATGAAACAAATAAATAACTAATAACTGGTATAAGAAGTTGATTGAAACCTTGGATTATAACAAAAGCGAATATTTGTTTCTTTACATATTCTTTCATTTAATCATTACTGAAATCCTATGCATGTCAATGTGCAAGGAAGTGTTTTTTCCCTAGGTAAGTGTGTATAGGACTGCAATTTTAATCATTTATCAGTCATTTATCAGTTTATATTACTTACATTTGGCAAAGTGCATAGCACAGAGATGGCTCATCATCACTTTCACCTACACTTTTGAATTATTTCCCTGTCATATAAAATACCACCATATTTCCAATATCAAAAGTGAACCACTACGCTAGACCCATGTGTCAAGAGCATGATGACTACTTCACACAGCCAATCTTTCAGCAGTATGTTGCAGAAGGTGCTTGTTGGAACAGACGTTCATGCTAGATTGCTGAAAATGTCAGTGCTAGAAACTTAAGCCCTTCCTTACAAACATATAAAGACCCCTTAGCCCATTCATTTGGTGCCCCTTTACAGTTACATTCCCTTAAGAAACTGATTTTTTTTGCTTGGTATGAACATGGGCATTTGTAATATTTTGAAATACTTTAATATCGATAATTGCTATGAAGCCCCCAATCCCAGCATCATGCTTCTGTTGGTTTCATTGTACATTTCACCTGGTTAATAATTTGTGCTACCAGACACATATTATTCATATTGTGCTGTGAATAGGTGCAAAGTACTTGATGTGGATTTAATATACATCTGTCACATTAAAAAATCACTGAAAGTTTAAATTTTGTGGGAAGGGAGCGTTGGAGATCTTAATAATCATTTAAAAGAAAGTCAAAGTATTACCATACATTATTGTAAAAATGGTTGTTGTAGGTTTTTCAGGCTGTCTGGCCGTGTTCTTGAGCTTTTTCTTCCGAACGTTTCGCCAGTCTCTGTGGCTGGCATCTTCAGAGGACAGGAGTCAGAATTAGATACCACTGCAGGAGTATACCGGATACCTTGCAATTGTGGCCAGGTATATATTGGAACCACAAAACGCATCATCCACACCAGAATCAAAGAACATGAGAGACACTGCAGACTAAAACAACTGGAAATATTGGCAGTAGCTGAACATGCCCTGAAACAAGCTGGACATGAAATTCTATTTCAAAACACAGAAGTACTGGACAACACCAGCAATCATTATATTAGACTGCACAGGGAAGCTATTGAAACCCATAAACACCAGCAGAGCTTCAACAAAAAAGAAGAAAGTCTAAAACTCAACAAAGCCTGGCTCCCAGCACTGAAAAACACTGCCTGCAAAAGGTCAACGAACTCTACCCAGCCACAAGGACCAGTGATCACTGCACACAAAAGACCAGCTAACGACACCCATCAATCACAGTGACAGATCATCTCTCCCCCTTATCACAACAATACACCCACAACAAAAAACACACTGATCACCATAATCACCCAATCTCCTGAAAAGGACAAAAAGCTGATCCCACAGCTATAAATCCTCAACTATCCCACAAACTGCACCAGAGCACAGATTTCTGACTCCTGTCCTCTGAAGATGCTGGCCACAGAGACTGGTGAAACGTTAGGAAGAAAAACCTCAAGAACACGGCCAGACAGCCTGAAAAACCTACAACAACCATTGGATCCCGGCCGTGAAAGCCTTCAAGAATATATTGTAAAAATGATGACATATAGTAAATAGAAGGTGATGTTTCCATCCTTAATTTGTATACGGTTTAGTTTCCACTCAAACATATTTGTTGGTTGTAGCTACCGTTCCCTTTCTGAATTCAGATCGCTGCCACTTATCTTCAGGACCTCGCCCAGTTTCAAATCAATGGGTAGGAATGCCAGCATTCACACTTGTCTGCTATTGCTGTCTGAGATTGCCATTTGAGGTCCTCTTATGGATGTGTCCCCACTAGAGATGGGGATGAATAAAAAAATGGCGATTTGTTGTGAGGTTAACGAATCAACGTTCATCAAGGTTAACGAATCAACGAATACAAAATTATGAGTATTCATTGATGAATCAACGAATCAATTTGTCAATTCATTTTCACTTTAAAATGCTATAAAACTGGCCCCAAGCAGCTAGACACACCAAATTTGCAGGGAAGCTTCCTAAGAGAGTTTTCTACAAGTCCAGCAAGATTGGTGAACATTGGGTAATGGACCCCTGAGTTATATAGTCACAAGGAGGACACCCCCAGTAAAGTTCCCCCAGGTACTTAGAGAATCCTAAATTGCACTGAAGCTTCCGATGTCTTTCCCCAACACGTCTGCCAAGTTTGGTGAAGATTGGATATCGGACATCTGAGTTATTTACCCACAAATTGGGTCCCCCAGGATAGTTTACTACGCGACACAGAAGCAGATGGCATTGAGGGAGTTTGATTGGTCTCTGGCATGAGGCATTGAGGTAGAGTTTGTCTTCAGCAACATCACATTTGGCAGTGATGTAGAGTTTGCCCCCAGGAGGCAATGAGGTATTTGTCATTGAGGTAGATTTTGGCCTCATCGGGCACTGAGGCACATGACAGCAAAGTAGACTGTGGCCCCATCAGGCACTTAGGTGTTTGGCCCACACAGTCACACACCGAATTCCCCCCCATCCACCGTGCCTGAAGAGACACAAGTTAACACAAGCCTCCAAAAGTAACTAAGTTTTTTAAACTTAAAGCCCTGCCAACTAAGTCTCAGAGTGACACACACACACAACCACAGGAATTAATGTTGTTGGGAAAGGGATTCCACAGTCATACACAAAATTCCCACCCACCCACTGTGAACACAAACCTCCAAAAAAGAAGTAGCCTAAGCTAACTGAAATCTGCTAAAGAAATCCCTCCCCAAATCCCCGGTAAAGTTCTACTAATGAAATAAATGAAATAAAATGAACAACAACAAAAAAGAAGTGTCTGCTTTGCTGCCATAGAAGTGAAAAAAGTTACACCCCCCACAGCCCTTTCAGCAGTGCTATTGGCTGCCTAACATGCCAATCCAGGATCTCCTGATGGACCAGAGCTTCTGATTGGCACCAGCAAGCTCAGAGATGGCATAGAGAGGCCCCCAAAAGGGTAACGAATATAGACAAATATTGATGAATTGACGAATAAAACCGGGAAAATATTCAAGTCGTATTCGTCGGGACTTAAAATTTGATGAACATGGATCGACAATATATGACAAATCGGCTATATTCGTTGAAAATAGCGACTCATTTTTATATTCGTCTCCATCTCTAGTCCCCACTATCAGAAAAGAAGGAGGTGGCAACTGCATATAATACATTCTCAGTGGTGGGACTCCATTTATGGAATTGACTTCAAACAGGCATTTACCTGGTTCATACTTTGTTCTCCTTGAAATACTTTACCTAGGCATAGTGATACAAGTTAAACTGTGCTTTGTAAAACACTGCCAATTTTCATGTTTTTGAAACTTGTCATTATATTGCTCTATGGATTTTCTTTTTCAGTCACTGAAATTCTCCTGAGTATTTACATCTGAGGGGTGGTATACAAATTTTGCTGTGAACAAAAGCATCTGCTGGAATTCTATTGGAGTTTGCATATGATTGCCATGGCTAATTGCAACTAATTAATGAGGTGGCAGGATGCACCTTGGTTGCACAATTTAGCAGTAATCAGACATGCAACCAAGACATGCTTCATACTTCATCAAGGAGCTGCAAGTTTGGCCAACTTCACATGTGAACCAATAGGATTCTGGCCATCGTTATTCATCCATTTTGGTAATATTTCTTGAATGGAGTATATACCATTATTTCTGGATTCTCTGTTGTGTTTACAGTTAAGTCTCGAATATTCAGCAAACTGTTAGCTAGCCAGCCTTTCAAGCTTTAAGTCCATTTTCTCTAGCACTATCAGAATGATACATTAATGTACACTCTATCAGATTCCCCCTGCTCCCCAGTTCACTTAGGAGATTCAACATTTGGTGACCTTGAAATATGAGTGTTAACAACAGAACACCTTATCTTTCTACATGTTTCTGTCACCAATGAAAGTGCCTATTACAGGTGCTTTTGAACGAAGAATGGTAGTAAGAGAACCACTGCTGTTGTTAAGCCTACCTTAACACAGTCAGTGTTATTTATTTATGATGCTACATGAATCATCTGCACTTTCTCTGATAAGCCCAGGGCTGTGTGTCTTTCATTTCAACTGACATTTTCCTGCCATTTGCCAGGCTAAGTCACTACTGCACAATCACTCTGAGTTGATGCATGATCATTGTTTTGCACAGAATGGATTTTCAAGGCAGCTGTAAAGGCCTTTGGAAGGATATAATTTGACAAAGTAAAAATTTTCCTGTCTAAGAGAAATTAGCGTTGTCCGCCTAAACATTCTCTGCCCTGACTTAATGAGACCTAAAAGGATTTCTGCTGAGAACTTGACAAAGTATTTTGCCATTGTGCACTAAGCAAAAACTGATTAGTTTGGACCAAAAAGGGATTTCTCAGGCCACTGAAAGGCTATTCTTTGGAATTAAATATGTTCTCGGGTTTTTCCTGGTAAGATATTTGAAAGCTGGGTCTTTATAAAGACAAACAGACATCAGTAAAATCTTTGTGTAAAAAGAAGTAGGGCTTTGATCCGAATATGCCTTTCTGCTTAGAAGGGGGTTGTTTCTCACCCGGGAGTGGATCACTTCATGAAAAAAGGACTCTTAGATCCAGAGAAGTTGTTTCATTTTTGTAAGCTCTGGCATGACCCTTCACACAAGCTATTTCTCTTGTTTTACCATGGCTAGAGTTTTCTGACATACTGGCTTTTCTCCTTGAAAATAGAAGCATATCTAATCAGAACTGATTGTATCTTGTAGCAATTACCTTCTCCATTGTACAATAATGAAACTTATTTCAGAATTGCCTCATAGAAATGTTGGACACATCCATTACAAACATGCAATTGGATCCAGTTATACTTAGAGAAGACCTGTTGCAGTCAAGGCTCACAGGAAGCTCAAGCAAGCCAAGTAAGAACACATAATTCTGCTGAGTTTGCGGTTCAGAGGGCAGGAAATTTATCCTACCTCTCCACCTTCATTACATTCTTGGCACAGGCTTTTTGAGTGATTCAGGGGTAATTAGATCTTGAGCTTGGGAAGGAGTAATTAAATTTGGAGTTGGAACCCACAAAGGCCTGCTACTACAAGATTATTAAACAGTAGATGCTAGTGTTTACCTTTAGAATCCCACAAGACCTAGAGCCAAAAAACTCCCCCAAACCCTGCCCTGAAGGTATTAGTCTTCCCTTTTCCTGCTACCTGTGAGTTTAGGCCTTTCTCTGTTAGAGAAGTTCACAACTGTGTACAAAAGAGAGTGTATTTTCTGTGCTGGGTACCATGATCAGAATTCCCCTCCATCAGACACACACTAATGCTATATTATCTATCTATCTATCTATCTATCTATCTATCTATCTATCATCTGCAATTGTATTGCTGGTGATATAGTTTTAAGTTTCTTGATTTTACTATATATAGCTAGCTTTTGAGATGTTTATATATATTCTGCTTTGAAAACCTCTTTTGGCTGAAGGTGCAGTGTCTATCAGAAAAAAATCACAACATAGATTATATGCTACAGATATTGTCTGAGCAATCACTGCATACTGACTGGAAATAAAGGGAGTAGAGACCAGCAATATCTGGACAGCTACAAGTTCTCCAGTCCTGATTTGACTAAGATACACATTTCCTATGAAGTAGTCTAAGTAATTGAGAGAAGTGCAAGCATGAGACGAGTTAAGAACAGGAAGGAGGTCTTGTCTCAGTTGAAGGTTTTCTAGTAGAACAATAAGCAAAATCCATCATCCTGTGAACAGATCCTGTTCACACAATAGGGCTTTACACCTCCCTCTCCCTCTCTGACCCTCACTGAGCCACAAACCTTAGGAGAAGAGTTTGTGAGGACTGGGAATCGTCTCTTCTCAGTTCTGCTGATGGACACTGTTTTACCAATTGAGGAAGTTCATTGGATGTTAATCATTACCCAGAACACCACTGATTATGTGGTTGTGTAAGGATAGTCGTGAAGCAATGTGAGCTGTCCATCTTCTGGTCACATGACTGATAATGCAAGTGATTGTGTAACGGGAAGCCAAGAAAACACAATAAAATTTTGAATCAGTAAAATATGTGTTTCCTTTCACATCATCGTCTCTCTCAGCATACCGTTGGAGGGCAAATATTTTCACAATCTTGTCTTTCTGAGAGATAATATAATCCTGGTCATAAATTAAATGCATCAGGTTTCAACCACGAAACTGAAGAGTTAACAGAATTAATAGCAAATGCAATGGCAGGCAGCTGAACCTTTCTCCCTTGTAGCTATAAGAGTCATAGAATTTGAATGCAATAAGAAGGGGATAAGGGGGATAAGAACTTTTGCCTGAAGTTGTTTACCACTAGGAAATTTTGCTGACAGGATGGATTTTTTAGCATGTGCGTACATATGAGGGATGAGGGAATGGATGGATGGAAGGAATATGAAGCCTTTATAAAAATTGCTTGCAAATGTCCACAATTTGACAAGTTACTGCCATGCAAAGTTTTAGGATTTGGCATATGAATTTCTTACATGGTACACGGAATGACTTTCATTTTCTAGTTCACAGAGCAGATTAAATGGAGAGTTGTTTCTTGCATGTTGGCACACAATGTCTGATTTTTATTTTTTCCGCTTATTTTGAAATAAAAACAAATTATTATCTGACAACATGAGTATTTATAGGCCTTCTGTAAATGTCTCTTTTTGGGGGCAAGCTAATTGAGAGAGTGGGGGCTGATCAACTGCAGGGGTTCTTGGAAGAAACTGGTTATCTAGATCCATTTCAATTGGGGTTTAGGCTGTGGCATGGAACTGAAACAGCACTGCTCACCCTGCAAGATGGTTTCCAAAGAGAAACAGTCAAAGGGAGTGTAACCTTGCTCATCTTCCTGGATCTTTCTGTGACTTTTGTTACTGTCGACCATGGTATCCTCCTAAAATGGTTAGAGAGTTTAGGAGTTGGGGGCACCGTATTTCGGTGGTTCCACTCCTTTTTTTTGAAGGCCAGTCCTAGATGGTAATGAGTGATTGGTGATGCTGAATCCACCCCTTGAGACCTTGTTTGTGAGGTCCCACAGGGATCAATCATATCTCCAATGCTTTTAAATATCTATATTAATTTCTCAATATTTAATATAGATATAAAATATCTATGTTTAATACCTATATGAATCACCTGGAGAGGTCATCTGAAGATTTGGAGAACACTGATGACTCATAGCTCTATTTCTTCATTTCTTCATCTGCAGGTGAAGCTGTTCAAGTTCTAGATCATTGCTTATCTGCATTTATGGACAGGATGAGAGACAACAAACTGAAACTCAATCCTGACAAGATGGAGGTTCTCCTGTTGGGTGGCTCAATTGACTGGCTAGAGGGTTTTTTTGCCTAGTCTAGATGAGATTGCACTCACATTGAAAGATCAGGTATGCAGGTCAGGGCTGCTCCTGGACCCAGCTTCTCAATGAAGGCTCAGATTTCACCAATGATGGTTTGATTGTTCAGTTGAGCCCTATCTAGGAAGAAAATGCCTAAAAATAGTAGTACATGCTTTGGTGATCAAAAATAGATTACTGTAACACTGCCTACATTGGGCTGCCCTTGAAAACAGTGCAGAAGCTTCAGCAGGTCCAGAATGCGGCAGCCACACTATCTCCCCAGTTCTGGCTCACTTACACTGGTTACCTGTTTGCTTCCATGCTCAAGTCAAGGTGCTGGTTTTGACTTATAAAGCCCTAAGCATCTGGGAAAATTGGTATTTGACAGAACATCTCTCTCTAAAGCAATCTACCCATCACCTCCTCTCCTCACACTATTTTTCACTGAATATGCCAAAAAATCCACAGGCCAGAAAATCCACAACTAGAAATCAGGCGTTCTCTGCCCTGGCTCCCTTATTCTGGAACTAGCTACCATTGGTGGTTAGCCCAGCACTTTCCCTCCTGACCTTCATAAAGATATTAAAAACTGAAATTCAGGACAGGTTTTAATTGTCCTACACTGGTAAATCCATGAGCACTTCCCATAGCATTCGCCATGTTATTTTAGGTAGGTAGATGGGTTGGGTTGTTATGGGGAGGGGTTGATTTTAACTTACTGTAACTACTGGCATCAGCAGAGGATATTATGTCTTGAATTGCTATTACCATGTTTGTATATTGCTCATGTTTAGTATGTTTAATGTTTCTGTTGTTATTGTTTTGCAATTTGATATCCTGGTTCTTGTACACCACCCAGAGAGTGCTTGTTCACTATGGGGTGGTATAAAAATGAAATACATCAATAAATACTCAGATCCCAGATGAAGCAGGAAATCCACAGTTAAAGCACCCTAATTATGACTATCCAAACTTTCCTGCAACGACTGGAATGAAGGAAATTTCACCATCTTCTGTGACATTGTTGAATAGCTGTGCTGCTGTAAGGATGTTCTTCCTAATGTTGAGATGTGGCCTCATTTCTTATAATTTTAATCCATTAAATTGGGGACAAGTCCTCAGCCTAGCCTCAGAAAACAAGTTTCTTCCATCTTCCACCTGGTGCTCAGAACTGGACATCTCTATCCTGAAAGTCTTTTTTCAATATTATCCAGGTTTGTTTACAATGTTACAGACCTAAAATGTCAGGAATGTTGCTTTATGGATCTGGGGCTCATCATAACCAACAAAAAAGAATTGTCCTGACAGAAATATTTTAGTCAATTCCAATCTGGATTTAAGCATTTTATGGGACAGAGAGTGCTTTCGGCACTTTGTTAGATAATCTGCACCAGAAGGTGGACAAGAACAATATATCGCAGTTGGTTTTCCTGAACCTTTCAGTACCATCAATCATGGTGTCCTTATTTGCCTGGTATGGGACTTGGAGGCACTGTTTTGCTCTCATTCTTCTTGGAATGGCAATTCCAGATGTTTATGCTGGGGGGCTCCTGTTCTAAGCCATGGCCATTGGCTTGTGATGTCTCTCAGGGTTCCATTTTGTCCCCATGTATTTTAGCACACACATGCAATTTGTGGAAGAGACTGAATGGATTCTGATTGTTTGGTGGCACAGGAAAAAAGGAGTCTCACCTTTCCTTTCCTACAGCTATATATTTGCAGATTTTGGAGAGACAATCTTAGTAATATATTGTGTTATCTTGAAGGCAAGTCCTGTTGCTACTTGTTTAAAGCACTCTTTTACTCTAGTTCCCATCGACAAAGTCCATTACTTTTAAGGTCTCAGTAACAGAGTAGAGAGAACATAGTCCTATTGTATGTATATATATTTACATCTCTTTTTTTTGCAGTTTGCTTTTTCTGATTTTTTTTCTTCTTTGCTAAAGAAACATCCCAAGGGTTGCTAATTCCTTGAGAATAGATTATGGATATAAAAGCCAATCAAATTCCAATCTAGCACTAAGGATGTTTCTCATTTGTCAGCAGTACAAAACAGCAAAGAAAAGCAAACAGTATTAAGCGCCAGCTATCTTGTAAAAAATAATTGGCTCATTAATCTTGGCTATACAAATGTAATTATATTACAAAGGTCAAATACAAGAATTTACTTCTGAATGCACTTCATGTTAAACACAGCATCACATACATTCTATGTTTTAAAATAAGCATTCTTTTAAACATTACCATGTTATTTTAAATATTTCTCACCTTGAGAACTGTAATTGAAAAGATGAGAGATGCAGCAAGTAGAAAGCCAGAAGACCATCTTTACAATACACATACAAATGTATAGCATTCATGGCTTTGAACGTACACATTTAATTTATTTTATGCATGTTCTGTAATATTCAAAAAGATAACATGATGTACAAGTAACTATTTAAAACATGAAATAAAAATATATAGAATATGGGCATGTGTATGCATACCTGTTTTGTAGGCATTGTAAAACTGTAATAAAATAAAAAGAAATACATAATAAATCAGTAAAGCTATCCCATAAAAATAACAGGTTGAAGCAAGCTGGTTCAAATCAAAGATCCTCAATTCGTTCTGTCTGGACTTAACTACACTACAGCTTATCCCATGGTTTTTCAGCAGTTACCATGGCCAATTTTGAGTTATTTCCAGGTGATTCCATGAGGTAAAGCTAATCACAAATAAGCTTGATCCTTTTCCATGGTCATTTGTTGTATTTTGCTCTTCTGGCAGGAGCTACAACTCCTTAAAAGAGATTCCTCAAACATTGGCTTGTTTTGTGTGTTTGTTTGTCTATGTGTTTTTTGCATGTGTGAGTGTCTATATCAGTCTGAAGCGGTACTGGTGAGTGTGTTCTAGTTCTAGGGTAATGGTGATGGTAAGCTAGAACACTCCCCTCCAGTGAGCACATCTCTTCTTTCCCCAGAACAATATTTTAAGAAATAATATTAAATGGTCAAATATGTATAGCAGTTTATGCCTTCAAGTTAGAACTTATTATAGTGACCCTATCAGGAATTTCAAGGTAAGTGAGATATTTAAGGGGTGTAGTGCTGCATAAAATGAGTGTCATATCATCCATCAAGAAGAAGTCAAGGATGAAGGGAAAGGGTGAGGAAGAGAGCCGCGTTACTAGAGCAGGAGGCTCTCATGGTTTCAGTCTGTGAGGCACTTGATTCTACCAGATGCACCACGGCCAGTTACTGCATGGAGGAATGTGACTGCCCCAACAGCCTGGGATAAAGGATTTTCTTCAGTGAATTATCAGGGTAGGCTTGGCAGGCCGCAGGGCTGAAAGATCTTCCTGCAGGAGGTGGGCCCTGCATGTGCATGTGTGAATGTTTCTATGAATTAGAAGGAGAATGTGTCTGTCCCACAGAGTGAGAACTGGCAAACTAACCATAGTAGGATTTAATCTGTGCCATGGCTTGTTCTATATAATTATAAAGAATTATTCATATCATTATTCCATATAATTAAAACAGAAGTCAGACTTTGGAATTACGGGTAATAGTCATGGTTACCATTTCTAGGATGGTTATTCATGCTAAAGTTCAGCCCTGGCATGTTGCTATAATGGTGATCTGTGTAGTCTTTAACATTCCTCTCCCCTCTTGTCATGGTTTACCTCCCACCTTCGACTCACCTTTTTTTCTATTCCTCCTTCATCCACTACTTCTTCTTTGCCATTTGACATGTTATGTCCAGAATACAAGCAAGACATCACAGGCTCTGAGGTCGCCTGTGCCTTTGGCTCCCCACTTGGAGTGTTCACTGTTGGAACAAACCTGTCTTCCCCCTCCACTTCTCTACAAGTGTAGAGTGGGGAAAATAAATCCCCCTCCAAACAAAAGAAGAGAGGAAAGCAACCACAGGTAGAAAGCTACTTTTTCTGTTTTGATCAGGGACACGGCCAATTATAAATATTTGATTTTATCCCTGGCCCAAAGACAAGGGTGAGTGATGCAATGTTTAGCAGTCTACTAAAAGTATCACCCACCTTTGTCTTCAGATTGTGTACAACACTGCTATTAAAAGAATTATCCTTCTATGTGGGTTCTGCCTCCTTCTTTCCCAACATCCTCCTCCAGTGAGCATCTTTCCATTTTTCACAGAATTTTTTTTTAAATTGTTATGTCAAATATAGTGCTGATTCACATCAGTCCTGTATCACATGTCAATTTTTTTAAAAAATAGGAAAAATGGGAAGGGAAGGGGTAGGGAAGAGGGCAACATTAAAAGAGTGGGAAGTTGTCATCCAGGTGAAAATTTTATGTGGCATAGAAACTTGCAACAGTATAATGAATCATTTCCATGTGAACAACAACAATGTGACTAGTGGAAAATGGCAAGATCAAAAATTCTGAATCAGACTGGAATAACTGTGTGTACTTTTATAAGACCCCATAGTAGTAGTGGAGAATATGAGGTTATTATCTCATTTCCAGCATTTCTGCATAGGATCTCAAATATCAGACAAGGGAAAGATCCCTGCAGAGCTCCCCCAAAACTGCCACAACATAATGCAGGCTTTGTTCAAATATAACCATAAACTGAAACTTGTTGTTATACATATGAGTTGACATGAGTCCAGTTTTCACACTCTCCACCATTCCCTTTATATATTCATGGTGGGAAATGTAAAACTTCTACTTCTGGTCAAGAATAATCCAGTGTTTCTTTTTATGGGGAAATAGAGTGAATAATGGTTTTCCAGCCAGTTTGCTAACAAGCTAATCTATGCAAACCTGGTTGAAATTTCCTTCTTAGGAGCACAAAGCATATGACATTGCACTAAAAACAAACTTGAAGCACACCCTTTAGCACATAGGAGGGCCCTTGTGATATCATGGAGGCAGGGCAGGCAAGAATTGGGAGGGAAGCAGCAAAACACACATACAAACACTTTTCACCAAGCCATTGAATGGAGCACCAGCTGGGAATGGGTAAAGATGAGGGCCCTGGATTTAAAAATGCCCACGTTTTCCCATCACTTCAGGCAAAGGACTGCCCCCATCTTTGCCATCATTGTTGTTATCATTAGTGCTGCACTACCCAGTGCTGGAGAGGACCGCATTGCTTTCCACTGGAGGAGGTGGGATCACTGTATCTTTTCCACAGCACTACAGGAGAAGAAAGAGATAAACAGTGTGACACAACAGCATGCTCAAATCAGACACAAAATTATATTCTTTCATTGTTCATTTGTTCATTCCCCACCTTTCTCCCAACAAAGGGACTCAAAGCAGTTTACAAAACATTTAGAAGAAAAATATTGAGTCAAAAATATAATAAATGGCAATATTAAAAGACAATCAAACCATTATTAAAACACATTTAAAATAATCTTGCATGTTAAAACTACTAAAAATAAACCCGAGACAGCACTCTTAAAATAGATTAATAGTGTAACATTTCCATTAAAAGACCCTTTCTTCAACAGCCAGTAACTTACCAAAAGTCTGCCTGAGCAGAAGGATCTTTGTCTGCTGGTGGAAAGGCAGCAGAAGGGGACCAATAAGGCCTCCCTTCGCAGAGTGTGCCACAGCCTGGGAGCAGACAGTGAGAAGGTGCTCTCTTATGTGCTCACCAGATACGCTGTATTGAGAACCCGGGTCGACAAAAATGAGAGAGACTCCCTACAACTCATATTTACCTGACCAACACCAAGTCTGCCTAATACAAGTCAGGTGGACATGCTTGTGCAGGATCAAGTTCAGGATGTATCCTGTTCACTGACCTGACATTTAGTCTCTGCACTTTCAATCTGGGAGCCTGACATCAGGGTTATTCCAGCTGTTTGAACTGTGAAACAGCTTGGGAACAACCAACATCCTGTCCCCCTCACTCTTGTATAATTTCATTGCTATCACGTCCCTCTATATCTTCCTATGCAGTGTGTAGTTCTAATAACGACTCCCTTTAATGCTTTTCCAAAGGTGCAAAACACACATGCATGCACGGGTATACACAGATGTGAACAAGCAGCAACAATTCCTAGACTTGAATAAGCCTTAGGCCTGGAAAGGGTCTTTCCTGTGTTGGATTTAGTGAGATGGGGAGGGGAAATATAATGAGCAATCTCTCTAAGCCTCTGTTATGCCCTAAATGAAGAGTATAATAGTCCAAAAATAAGGACAAGAAAGCAGCACACCACATTCCCAGGGCACATCAATGGTGAAACAGTGTTCTGATAGAAGTTAGATGTTCTGCTGGGCATTGAAGATTTTCAACAGTCTGCAGTATCTTTGTGAGACTCCAGATGCAATTCTAACACTACTGTTTGCATGACACTGAGACATGCACAGAGACACTGCCTCTGGCAATTTCTCTAGTACAGTGGTTCTCAAACTCAGGTCCCCAGATGTTCTTGAACTGCAATTCCCAGAAGCCTTCACCACTTGCTGTGCTGGTCAGGATTTCTGGGAGTTGCAGTCCAAGAACATCTGAGGACTCAAGTTTGAGAACCATGCTCTAGTAGAAACATCTGCAGAAGGGAGAAGCCATAAACAGCCCTGCTGGGCAGCCCAGCTTTTCCAAGTCTTGCCTTTGTTTTCTCAACAGATTGTCCCCAAAGGCCAGCTCTGCTTCATAGGCAAAATCTTACCTTCTTCTCCAGCAATGCTTGCCTTGAGATTTGTTGCCCCACCTGGAGACTTAGAGAAGCAGAGCAATTCCCTGAGACTTCAGTCAGCACCATGAGACCTGGTAACCTTGTATACACAAAAAGGCACACCTTAATAGACATCATCCTGAATGCAAACATGTTGCAATATAATGCTAATGCCATGGCCAGTACTGAGGAAGTCTTGCTTTGCCTTCTGTATGCAGATAAGTATTGGAGCTGAGGCTCCAATACTTTGGTCATCTCATGAGAAGAGAAGACTCCCTGGAAAAGACCCTGATGTTGGGAAAGTGTGAAGGCAAGAGGAGAAGGGGACGACAGAGGACGAGATGGATGGACAGTGTCATCGAAGCTACCAACATGAATTTGACCCAACTCCGGGAGGCAGTGGAAGACAGGAGGGCCTGGCGTGCTCTGGTCCATGGGGTCACGAAGAGTCGGACACGACTTAACGACTAAACAACAACAACAACAGCAACATGCAGATAACAATGTTGTGCAAAAGGACTGAGGAAGAAAAATTAGACATCACAACGATTTCTTTTTAGAAAGAAAGCTACTACAAATATAACTTAAGGCTCATTGGATGTGTTTGAACCAGTCATCATTTATTTCCCTAGCTTACTACCCATAGTTGTTGTGAGGATAATGAGGAAGCATTGTGTGCTGGTTTGACATCCTTTCTGGCATCTGCAATGATGGAGCTCTGATGTCAGAACACAACGGGCTTTGGACCTTTTGTGGCTTTTAGGAGAACAAATACAATAAAATGAATGTGATCATATAGTATATAGGAGTGCAAAAAACTATAAAAATAACTTCATAAACTGGCAAAATAAAATGGCAAATGTGTTCACTATGAACAAATGGCTCTGTTTATGTGTGGATGTGTACATGTTGAGTGTGTGTACATGCACTAAACCAATGGTCCCACTTGTGTAGCTCCAAAGGATCTAAAGCAGCCAATGCAGCCCACAACCCCAATAATTTGCCCACCCCCACTAGATACACTTAATTAGGAGTAAGCACCAAAATAATGACAGGCATGTATAGGATCCTATTTGAAAGTCACAGAATTTAGACCTCTGGCTTCTAACAACAGGTAAAAAAAAATGTTTACAGTTCTTCCCGTAAACCCCTTCCCTCATGGTCTAATTTCATTTTGTACTGTTTTTCCAGCCAAGTCTCACATGCAAGTAGAAAGTGAGTTCATAATGACATCATATTTTCTATTCTATTTTGAATTATTATGGAGGACGGATAGCAGTGGACCACATGTTCAGAGTAAAGTGGAAGACAACAAAATTGAATTAATTTATTTAGTTTTATTCAGGTTTTTTTTTTATAGTTCCATGTTATAAAACAACAGATGTACTGTTACCTGGAACACATGTTCCATTTATGAGTGAATTCTGGTGCAAAGTGTCCTTTGGGGAGTGATAACAAAATTGTATAGCCTTTACATCATTGTTTTTCCTAACTCTAGAAGTTCTGCCCTAGGTATAAATAATGTGTATGGGAAATTTGAGGTATACTGCCTGAATAAGGTGGCTGATAGTTTTTATGGAGGGAGTGAATAAAATTGGGACTGAATGGGAAAGCAAAATTATTGGCAAGAGAAATAAAAGAAAAAAAGGGAAGAAAGAGAACAAAGGTGGAAAGAATTTTAAGGTTTCAATCCTATGGTTTCATTGAGGGCTTCCCAGAGACCTCTGCATTGTTTATTTAAAGATTGGAGAGGCAGTCCATCATCAGTGAGGAAACTTCCACCTTAGAAACCACTGTAAAACTGTGGAAAGATCCTCAGCATTGCTTTTCACCCATGGGAGTTCCAGCAATGCAGATCCCAAAAAAGGAGGTGTTCTATTGGCATATCTGAAGCAGTGGTTCCCAAATTTGTTCCTATTCTAGCAAATAGAGAAACCTAGGACTAGGAGTGTGACCTGTTGAACACACACAATTTCATCTTCCCCACATCACAATGCTCACAAGCCATCATCATCTACCTTCTCCGGATTCAGCTTTAGTTTGTTATTCTTGATCCATCTCAAAATGCCATTAGGTCATTTCCTCAGGCAAGCTATTGCTGCTCCTAGAAGTGAGAAGAAAGATAGACTTGGACATAATGATGAACAGCGCCTGTTAGCCTTGGCTCCAGATACAAAGATTAGTATTTGGCTTGACTAGAAATGCTGAACTCCTTGTTCTTACTAGAATACTGTACTGTAGCAATTTTCTTTTAAGAATTACCAAAAAAGAGGGGAGGCTATGTTTAGTTTTCAGGTTTTCAAATATCCAGATATACTGGGATGGCATCCATGATTCATCAGTGGAGATAAGAAGGATGAGTTCTAAGATGATGTGGTACCAACTGATCGGTGAATCCTTGATTTAGCTCTGTCATTGTTATCATAGGGATTTTATTTGTTGTATACATGTCCTAAATGCTGGGATCAAAAGAATGAATATATATCTTATCTCATTTTTTTGATTGGGTAATCTCCCTGGTAGTCAGTGGGAATGCTGTAGGCGTAATATACATTGAGCAAACATTTTGACAAAGTGTGTAATGATATTAACACACTTTAATATGTGGGCTAGTTCCCCTCTATTCAGAATTGGTTAGGCCTCATCTTGAGTACTGTGTCTAGTTCTGGACACCACACTTTAAGAAGAATGCTGACATATTGGAACAAGTTCAGAGGAGGGCAACAAGGATGATCAGGGGACTGGAAATCAAATACCTTGAAAACAATGCAATAATAGCTAGATGCCAACATGGATTTGTCCAGAACAAATCCCGCCAGACTAATCTTATGCCATTTTTTGATCTGGTAACCTCCCTGGTAGATGGTGGGAATGCTGTGCCTTTGACAAAGCATCCCATGATATTCTGATAGCAAGCTAACTAGGTGTGGGTTGGGTAGAACAAGTGTCAGGTGGATACATAATTGGCTACAGAATCTTATTCAGAGAGTGCTTACCAATGGCTTCTCACACTGGGAGGAGGTAACAAGTGGGGTATGACAAGGATCAGCCCTGGGCCCCATGTTCTTCAACATTTATATTAATGACTTGGGTGAGGGAGTGCAGGGAATACTTATCAAATATGTGGTTGACACAAAATTATGTGGAATATCTAATACCCTGGAAGACAGAAACAAAACTCAGAAAGTTCTTGATAGGTTTGAGCACTAGGCTGAAAACAACAGAATGAAATTTAACAGGGATAAGTGCAAAGTTCTATACCTGGGGGCAGGAATCAAAAGCAGTTACAAGATGGGAGATATTGGCTCGGTAATACTATGAGTGAGATTACCTATAAGGCAAGTGTAATTTATGAATTAGCTAAACTGTCTTGTATTATGTGTGTGCACATACATGTGTCTATGCGTAATAATAATTACTGTGCCTTCATTCTGAGTTAAGGTGACCCTTTCCAGGATTCTAAAGGTATAAAGTACTCAGGAACAGCTTACCATTCCCATTTTCAGGGGCGCTATGGGACTATCCATTGGCCTAAGATCGCACAGGCCAGTTTTCCCACAAAGTACAGTGGTGAATCACACTCTCAATCTCTGGCTTTGAAGCCTGGTATCTAACTCACCGAGCTGTCCAGTCAGCTCTGTCTGTGTGTATCTATTCCTATGTAAGAGACTGGAAAAATTAATTCCTATGGGGGAATCTGGAAGTTCTAGTAGAAAAAAATGAAAGGAAAGGGAGACACCTTGCAAAAACAAAAAAAAGGAGCCATTAGAAATGATTCCTGGGTGGTTCCCTTTGGGTCATGGCAGCTTGCCTTCTGTCATAAACTGAGAGAGCACTGGAGTGAGTTGACACCTCTGTTGCAAGGTCTTTGGTGAAATACATCTGTTCTACAGAGAGGGAACAAATTACATGTCTTGAATGAAAGTTGTGCTAGAAAGGCATCTGGGGGAAGTGCATGATGCTATTTGCATATTATGCAGATGAAAACCTAATAAGAATAGGTATATTGGCAGGCGCTGCCTTGTTATCTGGCACTGATGTGAGTGCCAGCATGGGATGCTGCCAGCATAATCTCCTGTAACGTTATCTTCCCATTTAAATAAAAAAATAACAAAATGAAATACAATCAAAGGAAGCAAGAGCAGCATACATAAATCAGTCACACTTGTGACAAACTCCACACAATCCAGCATGATTCAAGTAACTCAGTTAACACCCAGATATCAGCCTCAAAGTCGTCTGTTTTGAATTCTGCCTGGCTTGTGTGGAAGGAGGAAATAGCCAGGTGTTTGCTGAAGCCTCAACTCACTGTGTTCCTTCCAGCTTGCCAGTTCTCTGAGTATATTTCAGGCAATGTTGCTGAGAACAAAACTCGAACACCATCAATATTAATGATCTAAACCAGGAAGACTGCTTTTAGTGTGCAAATTAATTACCCTAATCACAGGGGTTTTTGTATCCCTTTTAATGAAATAACTATTTATTTCACCGAGTCCCGGGCTTTTCTTTTGCAAATAAGGCACATTTCCATGATAAATACAGGAAATCTGAATGGATGACTAAATTAAGGGAGAAAAGGAGGGAGGAGGCTTTTAAAAATAGTGTTTATAAGAGAAATAGCTAGATTAATGGATTAGTTTTCTGACTGGCATCTGTGATTAAGTCTTTTTTATGTATGCCAAACAGAATTTAATGGATCTTGGGTGCATTCTACATTGCCAGCATTATGTAAGTACCCCACTAGTTTGTTATCTCAAATGTAAGGGTGTTGAATCCAAAAGTTTATCCCAGCCACTTTAGGGCACCTCTAGACTCCACAATACAGTCCTATTGCCAGATTACCCAGCTTTTACCCTTCATTCATCCACCCACCCCACGTGCTGCTTTTGTTTTTCTCTCAAAACAGTGGGCACATTCTTGCCTATGGAAAGGACCGCGGAGAAAACATAGGCCTGCATGTACAAGTGTTATCCCTTCTATATAAATCTCTTTGTTCACATTTGTCTTGCACTCCTGTTGCCTCATCATGAAAAGGACCGGGGAGGAAAAAGAAAGAAGAGAAAATGCTCCGGGAATTTCCAGTGCTTCTCTTAGAGTCTGTGTGTTTTGAAAACTTTATTTATTATGGCAATGCTTTGAAGGGCAGCAAATGCAACAGAGGGAAAGATTTGAAACACATTCCAGCTCCTTTTTTTTTTAAATAACTGTGATGCCAAACAGAGCATCTCTCTCAGCTTTTCTCCCTCCCAACTCCCCCCCCCCCCACACACACTCCATTTGAGCCACCAGAGACATCTCCAGCTCCCTTTGATTTGGAAGGATCAATTGCAGCTGTGGCAGTCAGGCAGGGTGCCCCAGGCACAATGCAAACAAGTATTCCTCCCAGCGCCCTCTGATTTACATTTCAATTGATGCCACATCTCTCTCCTTTTTAAAAAAGAAGAGAAAATAAAAGAAAGATAATTATAACCTTTTTATATTACTTTTTTTCCTGAGCCTTCTCTGATATTTTAGCAACATAAATATTAATTTAGCACATCAAGAAGAACACAAGCTTTCTTCAAGGGAATGGCTTGAATAAAAATCTATTAGACACACACACACACACACACACACACACAGAGAGAGAGGGGGGGGGGCATCAAAAATGCTATCAGAAGCTGAGAGCAATATCCATGTAAAATAGGCTTTTTTGTCCCAGTCCAATTCCACCACTTTTCTGGGATTAGTGCTTTGGAGAATAAATTCAGATCCAACAGAACATGTTAGTCAAATTGTTGATTTGGGTAGTGATGTTATTTATCATGGTAAGGAAGGGCACTATCATCCTAACACCACAGCAAGGAGACAAATATGTCATCATCATCAACATCAGGTAGAGAAGGTGTCAGAAAATGACAAAGTCAAGATCTTGTGGGATTTCCAGATCCAAACTGATAAACACCTTGAACATAACACACCAGACATAGTAGTGATAGAATTAGGAAATGTCTGGAAGATCATTGACATTGCAATTCCAGGTGATGCCAGAGATGAAAAATAAGGAATTGGAAAAACTAACAGAATACAGAAACCTGGCAATTGAAATATCTCGCTTGTGGATGAAACATACTTTGGTGGTCCTGGTAGTCAGCGGGGCTTTGGAGACAATATCAAGAAGTTTCACACAGTATTATAAGCAGTTGCAGATCTCAGAAAAAACCATCAGAGCTACAAGAAATGGCAATATTAGGAAGGGCATACATATTGTGGCAGTATTTAGCAGATACTTAGGTTTTTGGTTAATACCAGTCAATGATTGTATAATTTTGATTGGCTGTACCTGGTATTTTTGAATAATAATAATAATTCCATGTGCAAATTTGGGATGTGTCAGAGTATAAATGTATACCTCACAAGCCATTTGCAAAACTGTTTCAGGTCAAAACTCTAAAATTGGCCTTAGGGTGGGAACATGATGACTCTTGGGGGGAATGGTGCCCCCCTTCCCACTACAGTTCTGAGTAATAGCCCTCTTCTGAATCCGCTGTTTGCATGCAGTTTTTGGTAATTTCCCACTTGCCGCAATGTGAACACAAATGTGTTCCCATTAAGCAATGTTGATTGCAAGGGAACTTATATATTTGTGTTGTTAACAGATGGAGATTTAGAGTTCCTCTAATCTGCATCCTTAAAGGACACATGATGTCCTCCACAAATTGTGTATGGTTCTGCAGCCACTTTAAATATTATAAGCATCAGACAAAAATAAGTATACATGGGATTCTGTCACATGTGTCTGTTTTGCTTCACCCATTTGCACTAGAGGCCACTGGCTGTGACCTCCTAATGCCTGCGCCCACAGTGGAACAGATGCATATGTGATCATCATGTGGGAGAACCAATGTATTGTTCTCCTTGCATTTTGCTAAAATGAAGTGTTTTCTTTGAGCAGGAATTCATTCATCCTATTTGCCGAGATTGATATGAAAAAGATGACATTCCTGGATGTTCACACTGCTGTTGTTGAGGCTATTGAGCTCTACTGGATTTCCCTGAGGTTGTGATCTTCTTTTATTCTTAATACCATTGCATGACTTTATTTCCTCCCATTGCACACAGCAGGAAAAGTAATCAGACAGCAATAACAGATGTTGTTTTGCTTAAATCATGCTTCACAGCCCATGGTATATATTTTTGCAGTCCATCCCTCAAGATGCCGGGTATGGAATCGTGTGTGGATTTCTGCTCCCTTATTATGTAACTACAAAAGTTTTCCTTAGAGATGAACTGCTCTGCATTGCTCGGAATCAATCAAGGTATTTACGTTCAAGGAAAAACAGTCTGAGGAGGAAAAAAAAACACTTGCAAAAGCCACTGATAAATAACAGGAGTGATTACATATATATTAAGAGGAAAATTAATACCGGGGCTAGGCTAATATTACAAGCAGGTCATTGTGTTAAACTCCTTGATAAAGTGCAGTGCCACTATAATTGCCGTGGGATCTTTTTATAGACAAGACCTTTATTTCCTACATACCAGAGCCCATTGGATTGAGCACTGTTTAAAGCTGACTCTGGGAATAAAATGGCTCATGAAATATGCATGACTAACACATATGCTGCCAGGGGAACTTAGTGTATTATGTATGATCCTGCCATAATTGTACGGAAATGATATTCATTTAAGTGGATGTTTATCACAGTTAAAGGTACACCTAATGAGACAAAGGCCATACATCTGAAAACACAAGGTTATTTCTATCAATGTTTGAAAAAGCTGTGGTATATTCGGTGAAGCTTCCCCAGGACCTGCAGCATCTCCTTTTCGCCTTCCCCCCTTTCTTTGTTGCTTATTAAGAGTCCCCATCTCTATACTGAGCTGCCAAATGGGCTATTAAACAAAATGTATTTCCTAACAATATACCCTCATAGTTTAGAGACATTCAGGCAGCATATTGAGTGTCAACAACATTTCCGTTTTCCACAAGCATTGTAAAGGATAGATGCTGATTTTGTGTTCTTCCATCCTATCCATGTTTCACGAAGTGCGTGTAATTTCCTGGTTTGTTTTTCCTTTGCTTATTAGTTTAGTGGAGTTAGGAAGATCTTTCTGGTTTGAAAATCTGAGTGAGGAGGAGCCAGGCTCGTCTTTTGCAGATTCCACCACTACAATAAAGAGTTTTGTGGCTATTTAACAGCTAACAGATTTCATGTGGCCTAAGCTGTGCTGTTGGAGAAGAGCTTTGCAGATACCCTGGGCTACCAGAAAGATCAAATCAAGCCTGAACTATCTCTGGAGGAAAAAAATGTTGAAGCTGAGGCTGTTCTACTTTGGGTACACTATGAGAAGGCAGGATTCTATGGAAAAAAACAATAATGTTGGGAAAGGTGGAAAGAAGCAGGAAAAGCGAAAGACCAGATAAGAGATGGATTGATCCTAGAGATGGCAAGAATTAAAAAATGAATCACCAAATTCATTTAAAAATTGCTAATTCATTGGTTCATATTTGTGTGAATCAATGCCCCCATGAATAGGAATCAATGAATTTTTAGCAATTTTTGATTCATTGATTCATTTGGCTATAAAACAGCCTCCCAGACACCTAGAGGCATTAGAATCACAGAGTTACTTGTACTGACTCTTCTCTACAATCCCTCCAAGTTTGGTAAAGATTGAGTTTCCCCAAGCCAACTGCTAAAGGGCACTTTCCTGGGGGGACCCACTTTGCAGGTGTATAACTTGTGATGTCTGAAACTGAATATTCACCAAACTTGGAGGAATTGTAGAGGAAAGTCAGTAGAAGGTTTTTTGTGATTTTGGTTTCTCTAGGCATCTGAGGGGAACTTTCCTGGGGAGCCCTCCTTGGGGGTGTACAGCTCGGACATCCAAAACTCGAATGTCACCAAATTTGCAGTGCTTGTAGAGGAGAGTCAGGGAAAGTTTCCCTGTGAATTGGTGTCTCTAGGGCATTTGGGGGGCCTTTTTAAAGGGTTTTAAATTAAAAAATGAATTGATGTGTCAATTTGTCAGGAAAAATCATAAATTTGTAATTTGTGTGTTGTCAACCTTGATGAATCATGAATCAAAGCAAATCACAATTCTTTTAAATTTGTGCCAATCTGTAATTGACTCCCTGAAGGCTTGAGTTTACAAGAGGTGATCAGGGCTGCTAAGGACAGGACATTTGGTCGCCATGAATCTGAGGTGACTAGACAGCACATAACAACAAAAACAACAATCAACTTTCATGGATTACATCTGACAAATGTATTTGCAGCTAATGGACATAAGATAAAATAAAACAATGAGAAAAGACAAACCCACCTCTCACCCCTACAACCCACCTAAACAACAATACATACAAAAACCCAAGATGGCAACAACAATACTACAAATTAAATAAATTACACAATTAAATAATTAAAGTAAGTCAAAGTAAATTAAATAGAAAGAAGTTCCTCAAAAGCCTGCCTGAAAAGCAATGTTTTTATTTGTCTTCTAAACATTAGGAGGGCGGAAACCAGCATCTCCACTGGTTGTGAATTCCATAAAGAGGCAGCCATCACCAAGAAGGCCCAGTTCCTAGTTGAGGACTTCCAGGCCTTCCTTGGGAAGTCCACCTGTATAGCATCAGTTACACTCCCTCTGAAAGACAAGGTTCACAATTTGGGAGTTCTCCTGGACCCAGCACTCTCAATGGAGCAGCAAATATCTACTGTGGCCAGGGCTGCTTTTTTCCAGCTTTGATTGATTGCTGAATTGCTCCCTTTGTGGACAGAGAATCCCTAACAATGCTGGTGCATGCATTGGTAATCCCAGTAATTACTGTAATGCTCTCTACGTGGGCTGCCCTTGAAGATGGTACAGAAACTCCAGCAGTTCTTAAAAATGGCAGGTAGGCTAATTTCAGGGATAAGTAAATTCAACCACACTACCCCCAATCCTGGCCCACCTGCACTGTCTCCCTGTTACTTTCTGTGCCCAATTCAAGGTGCTCGTTTTGACCTATATGGCTCTAAATGGTTTGGCACCTCGACACCTGTTGGAACATCTCTTCCCAAACACAGCTGCCTGTTTCACTTGTTCCTCCCAAACCTGGCTACGGCGGGTGCTAATGAGGAATTGGGCCTTCTCGGTGGTGGCCTCATCTCTATGGAATAAACTTCAATTGGAGGTGTGCCAAGCCCTGTCCCTCTGAGTATTTAGAAAGCTAGCAAAGGCAGAACTCATTTAAATAGCTTTTAAAAACATACTTCCATAACACAGGGATTTAGTAACCTGCAATTTTCTGTGCTCTAGTTTTTTCTTTTCTTTTCTGGGTCATTGCCGTATGGCTATTTTATTGATTTTCCTATGATTATTGTTATTGTTATTTCTAGGTTGTATTGGTGTTAGTGGAGTGCATAGGGTTTTCTCATTTTCTCTATACTACCTGTTTTCTCGGGTGCTATAGAAATCAAATAAATAAATAAATAAACATTCATTTTAACACCTAACTGTAGTAACTTTTTTTTAAAAAAGTAAAAACTTGTTCAATAGCGATTTTTTTCCTAGACTCTTCCAGCCTCAGTTGTGACTTTCATTTGAGAAGAATATATTGCCACATAATGTGCGCTCATTTATTCAGAAGATGCCACCAGGAAGGAGCAGGAGCAAAAAGGAGAAACTGAAAGTCATCCTGAAGCAGCGGGGAAGGATAACAAGTTGGACCAGCCCATTATTTTATTACCTAGAGCCATATGTCAAATTATTGCAAGAAAACCAGAGCACAGTATGAAAGTGTTCTTGCAGATAAAGTCAGAGAGATCTGCTTAGCAGTAAATCTCAAACAATGGCAGAATTCCTTTGAGTCATTTATGCCAATGGGATTTTATATTTCCACAACTGTGTTCTCTTGGGCTACTCCACAGTCAATTGGATTCTTTGTATATGTGTGCATTCTGAGCTGATATTTTTTTGGGGGGAAGCCAAATAAATTTATACAGTTTTCTTTTTAAAAACATTGTCATGGATTGTCAACCCTGTCGTGTAGTTGTCACTATGTGTGTGTTTTCAGATACTCACACTGAAAACAAAAATGTCATCAATGTATAACAGCAAATATTTTGTACAGCATATATACTAGAGATGGATATGGAGATAGATATATTGGCTATAGATAAATGTGAGTCTGTATGTGCACAGATGTGTGTGCATGTGCATGTATGTATGCAAACACAAACATCCTGCAAACACACAGAAATGAATTTCAGTGGGAAATTGCCAGAAGAGTCACATTTCCCATTGAAATAAGAAACTCCTCAAATGTGAGGGAACTGCTAAAATAGACATTGAAAAGAAAAGTCAAGGGGGTCAAATATCACCATATCAGTTCAGGATTGCTCAAAACCACATTAAATTAAACACAGATGGAATGTATGGCACAAGTTAGGGAAAGTACTGCCAACTTTAAGAGTGGGTCAGCTGTCACTAGCATGCTAAGTGAGCAGTGTCAAGGAAGAATGTTTCCTTCACAAAATTGAAGGTTTGTTCCAAAGAAGAAAACAAAAAGGCGCACAAGTGTGTACAAAAGAAATGCAAACAGACAATAAGGGACCACCCAAGGCATTCTGAGGAGCGTATTACAAATGACAAGAACAATACCAAAACTGATTCAATTCATCAGAAGCAAGAGATCACCTGGGTGGTTGGATGACAAGAGAGTGAAAGGTATACAGATGAAGGATAAGGAGAGTGAAGAGAAGCTGAATGAACCATCTGCATTTTTCTTCACTGAAGAAATTGCAAGTTATTTCCAAGGAGGGATAAAAACAGTGAAGCCTGCCAAGGGTATGGACTAAGGCTAGTGCTTTCAAACTGGTTCTTAAATGATCTGGAGTTAGGGGAGAGTGATGAGATGTCCAAGTTGTTGATGTCAACAAATGATGTCAGATGATTAATACAAAAAGAGACAGTAGTGAAGAACTCTGAAGAGACCTGTCTGGACTGAACATCAACATGGTCGTAGCTGAATACAATTAATAATCATGTGCTGCCAAGTCAATTCCAACTGTTATCCTTTGAATAATAGAACGGTTAGCAAGGCACACCCTGTGCACTGAGAAACAAAACACGTCCTGATTTCCTATTCTAGGACAGTAAGAACACTAATAAGAATATTTATTAAAGAAATACATTAACATGGGAAAAGTAATAGAAATTCTAATTCTAGCTAATTGAAGTGAGGTTGCAAGGAGATGTGTCTTTTCTCCAAGAAAAGGTCAAGGAAGAAAGTAAGAGGAAGAAGAAGAAGGAATCAACACAAGCAATATGGAGAAGGTCACAGCAGATAAAGGCCAATCCAGAGAATTCAAGGAGATCCTTTCTCTCTCTATTTCTGCACATGTAAACATGTGTCTTCAGTGCAAATTGAGTTGCACCCTGTTGCAGTGGGGGCTGGTGACACAGATTGGGGGTAGATCCAGGGGCTACAAGGGATTATGGGTTTAGTAGTAGTAGTTATTGTTGTATGTTGTGTTTTTGTTTTTGGAGAGGCTTCCTGTGAAGAGGCTAACAGGTAGGTACTGCCATATCCATGTTATTGTTTGTTGTTTAGTCGTTAAGTCGTGTCCGACTCTTTGTGACCCCATGGACCAGAGCACGCCAGGCCCTCCTGTCTTCCACTGCCTCCCGGAGTTTGGTCAAATTCGTGTTGGTAGCTTCGGTGACACTGTCCGACCATCTCGTCCTCTGTCGTCCCCTTCTCCTCTTGCCTTCACACTTTCCCAACAACAGGGTCTTTTCCAGGGAGTCTTCTCTTCTCATGAGATGGCCAAAGTATTGGAGCCTCAGCTTCAGGATCTCTCCTTCCAGTGAGCACTCAGGGTTGATTTCCTTCAAAATGGATAGATTTGTTCTCTTTGCAGTCCAGGGGACTCTCAAGAGTCTCCTCCAGCACCACAACTCAAAAGCATCAATTCTTCGGCGGTTAGCCTTCTTTATGGTCCAGCTCTCACTTCCATACATCGCTACTGGAAAAACCATAGCTTTGACTATGTGGACCTTTGTCGGCAAGGTGATGTCTCTGCTTTTTAAGATACTGTCTAGGTTTGTCATCGCTTTCCTCCCAAGAAGCAGGTGTCCTTTAATTTCATGGCTGCTGTCACCATCTGCAGTGATCATGGAGCCCAAGAAAGTAAAATCTATCACTGCCTCCATATCTTCCCCTTCTATTTGCCAGGAGGTGATGGGACCAGTGGCCATGATCTTAGTTTTTTTGATGTTGAGCTTCAGACCATTTTTTGTGCTCTCCTCTTTCACCCTCATTAAGAGGTTCTTTAATTCCTCCTCACTTTCTGCCATCAGAGTGGTATCATCTGCATATCTGAGGTTGTTGACATTTCTTCCGGCAATCTTAATTCCGGTTTGGGATTCATCCAGTCCTGCCATATCCATAATACCATGTAACTTCCACAGAGTTTAGCCCTGCCCACACATTTCACGTGTCATGTCCATAGGATGATCATGGCTGCTGAGGTGTCAAATTGTTAGGTCAAGAATTTGAAAACACCTCTCAGGACTTTGGTTTCTTTATTAAAGCCCCAAGAAGCCTGGCAGGGGGGATTCCTGGAGACTTCTGGGGCTGTAGTCATTGAATTCTAAAAATCCCATGTCTAGCAGATAAAATTTCCCAATGAAGAAAAGTTAAATAATTGGGGTACTTAGCTTAATAGAGGGAAGTAAGGAGGGAAATAATACAGAAGTATAAAATTATGCATGGTATGGAAAAAGTGATAAGGAGTAGTTTTTGTCTTTCTTTTCAAATGCTGGAACCCAGGGTCATCCAAATCAATCTGAACCATGGGAGGACCAGGACAGACTGAAGCACGGACTTCTGCACATAGTGCATAGTTTTAAATTATAAAATTCACTACCACCAGAAACAGTGATGGCTGCCTACTTTGACAGCTGTAAAAGAGAATTATAAAAATTTGTGGCAGAAAAGATATCCATGGCTCCTGGTCACTTGTAATAACTATTTATTATCACCCAGCATCAGAGGCTGCTCACCTTTTTCTAGGGGAAAAGAATAAGAAAATTCTGTTGCACTCATGATGTTGTGATTGTTGGCTTCCCATATACTATGGCTGCTGTGGGAGCAAACAGCTAGGCTACAAAGGTGCCTCCGAACGGCGCGCAGCCTCCGTGAAGGGGCTTCTTTGCCCGCCCATTTGGAGAGATGACACAGGGAATTCTGGGAGGATGGCAGGCAGGGCTAAGGACGAGCCTTTAAGAAGGCTCCCTTTGCCTGCGCAGTCCTCTTTCCCTGCCTTCGGCTGCTCAAAGGAGTATCACTGCGTCGGAGTCAAGCGGTTTAGCTTTTGCTGCTTCACCCGACCAGCGTTCTTTGGAAGGAGCTTCATTGGAATTGGGCTCTGCATCAGCACAGCTCTAAGGTTTTTGGGGCAACCAGGAGGAGCCTTGGCAGTCTTGCCAAGGCTGTTGTTTAATTGATATCAGATTTGAATAAAAATAAAAAATAAAAAAGGAAAATTAATTAGGAAGTATTCAAATACAGATTGGGGTGGGGGATAAGGGTGCTTGTTAGGGGGGAGGGGGCTTGGAGCCCACCCCCATCCCTACCCACCCCCACACCATTGCTAGGGTGCTTTGGGGGTGAAAAGAGCCAGAACCCCCCCATATTCTTCACTGAAATTCAATATTATTAATAATAATAAATATTGATTGCCAATTGAAATATTGAGAACTGCTGGAGGTGGGGAGTTAAGGTCCTGGAGCACCTGGTATACACACATATATAATATATATATATATATATATATATATATATATATATATATATATATATATATATATATATATATATATATATATATATATATATATATAAGGAAAGTAATAAGAATAATAATAAATAAAATAAATAAATTAAAATAAAATTAATACATAGTATTTAGTAGATTGGGAGCAACAGCGTGTTAAAGCAGTGCGCGTGTCGCAGACTCTGAGGCAGTTTACACAGGCATTATGGCTCCCAAAAAAGGTTGGGGGGGCAGTAAGGGCAAGCAGCCTGAAAAATGCAAGGCACCGGCTCAACCCCCGCCTGTAATTTCATCATCAGATGATGAGGAGTGGCCGGATTACACTGCCATATGGGAAAAGATGAGCACCTTGGAGAGGGAAAGAGCATAGGCTGGGGCAGCCTCGGGTCCAACTGAGCAGTGAAGGTCATGTAGAGAGTCCAAGGCTCACAAATTGGCTGAGCTCAAGAGAATGGGGGACATTATTCTCTCTCACATTGCTGTTTTAGAAGCCAAACGCCCCAGACCTTCGAATGCAGTTGCTGCTGGAGATACACCGGTGAGACAGCGACGTGAACCAACAGCATCAGCGCAGTGACCTGAGGAGGCACCAGCTGAGTCAGCAAGTGGGCAAGCACATCAAGAAGGTGGCAGTGTGCCAGGTGGGGTAGTCCCAGTCTCACCACAAGTTGAAATGGCAGTGCCAGGTGAGTTACCCGTCACACCGGGTACATCATATGTAGGCTATTGGCCATGGGGCACTTGGGGTCAGGCTATCCCACTCTCTCTACAAGTGCCTTTGAGTCAATTATGTGCAGGGACCCCAGTAGTGGGAAGTTTAGGAATGGCATCATTGCCAGCGGTGGCCCCTCAGGTAAGCACGAGTCTAAGCTCAGATGGGTCAACCAACAGACAGATTCCTAACACCGGTTACAATTCGGTGCCTTGGGAGGCACTCCCTGAGGGTGATCAATCATTGCCGCTTGGTGACCACCTCCTGCCCGCCACTATTGAAAAAATTTGAAAGGGAGAGTATGTGGATATTTTTGAGTTACTGAATAGAGAGTTGGAGGAAAAGAAGAAAGACAAGGAGGATGAGAGGGAAAGGGAGAAGGTACGTAGGCGCAAGCCCGAATGGTGTTGGGCCAATTGGTTACCGGGATTCTTTATTTATGCTGGAACCATAGTTAGAGCCCAACCAGAATGGGCCTTCTCCCTAATTCAATCCATGGACCTGATATATAGGGCGTATGTGGATTTCCCAGGGCATGCATGGCTTTCTTATAATGAACGCTTCCATGTGAGAGCGGCGCTGCGCCCTGGCATGCGCTGGGATATGCTGCATGACGGGCTTTGGCTTAGATACATGACCCCTGCATGGCTGATCCTTGGAGAAAGGTTTGATAGTGGACACTTAGTGCAGAAAGAGACTCAGCCCAGCTCTTCTCACTCTTGGGCGGGACAGTTAGTTCAACCCTGCTTGGTATGTTGGGAATTCAATGCCCGTGGGTCTTGCAACAGAATGCCCTGTAAGTTTCATCACCAATGCGCCACATGCAGGGGACCCCACATGGGAACCACATGTTTCAAAGGTAGAGCAGGGGGAGCAGGGGCAAGGGAGAGTGGAGGCACCAGGAAGCTGTCTCCAGGTTCCAGTAATCCTCCAAAAGGGCCCCAGCCGAATTAAGATTCAAGTTTTGCAAAGGTGGCTACAAGGTTACCCAAATAGAGCGGCAGCCAAGTATTTGCTAGAAGGGTTTAAGTGGGGATTTAGGATCCCAGCCATGGGGAATAGGGTGGCCACCTTGACCAAAAACTTGAGATCAGTAGTGGGTCAGGAAGCTATAGTTAGGGGGAAAAATGGTAAAGAAGTGGCAGAAGGAAGAGTGTTGGGGTCCGTTTCCTACCCCACCAGTACCACATCTAAAGGTATCCCCACTGGGGTTAGTGCCAAAGAAGATTCCAGGTGAATTTAGGCTGACCACCACCTGTCCTTCCCGGCAGGGGATTCAGTTAACGATAGAGTCATGGCTCCGGGCAGAGCCTTTCTGCAAAGGTTTTGTGATGCTATGAAAGGTCTCAATAAACCTAATCACAGACACCAGATTTCGGCTGGCATGAGGCAGGACTTAGTAGTATGGTTGAGGTTTTTAGAGGGGTTCAACGGTGTCTCCTTTTGGAGAACAGAGATGAGGTTGGGTGCCAACTTTCAGGTACAAACTGATGCATCAGGATCCCTGGGGTTTGGCTTATATTTCTGTGGTCAGTGGTGTGCAGGGAGTTGGCCATTGAGTTGGCAAGAAGCACGAATCACAAAGGATCTTACATTTTTAGAGCTTTTCCCAATTGTGGGTGCGGTATGGTTATGGGCTGAGTCTTGGTCTAATCGGTTGTGACTTTCTGGTGCGACAACCAAGCAGTAGTGCACATAGTTAATTCCCTCACATCCAGGTTGCAGAGAGTGATGGTCCTTGTCAGAGCGTTCACATTACGCTGCTTACAATTCAATATAGTTTTTCACGCCAAACATGTCCCGGGGGTTGACAATGCTCTGGCTGATGCCCTGTCCCATTAACAGATCAACCCATTCAAGGCGTTGGCTCCAGGGCCACAACCATACCCGGAGGTCCTACCAGACGGAGTATGGAGTCTTGGAGGGTAGAAGTGAATAGAGCTATGAACTTGGCTGTGGCCCCCGGCACTCGGCATCATTATGAGGCGGCATGCAAGGAATTCTTTTCATTTCATCAGTCCGAAGAGCTGGGGCATGTTTGGCCCGCCCCAGTTGATCATTTGGTACATTTTTGTGTGCATTTGCACCGGAGAGGTTTGGCTCCCAGATCAATACAAGGGCGTATGTCAGCATTAGCTTTCTATGCCAAAGCTCAAGGTTATCAGGACACCACCAGAGCATTTCGTATTAGAAAAATGCTGGAAGGTTGGAGCCGAGAAAGAGCGGGTATCAGAGACACTTGCACACCTATTTCACCAGAAATTTTAGCCCGGCTATGGACTGTTTGGGAAGAGGTGTGCTTGGATCAATTTGAAATGAGTCTTTTTAAGGCAGCAACACTTATTGGCTTCTTTGGGGCTCTTAGGATAAGTGAGCTGGTGGCAGCAGATAAGAGCGATACGTCCCTATCCTCTTTGCAGAGGAAGGATGTGGTAATTTCAGATAGGCAAGTAGTGATCAATCTTAGGAGATCCAAGACTGATCAGATGGGAAAAGGCCAAGCGATTGTGTTGGGCCAATGTTCTATAGAGGCAATTTGCCCCATTAAAGCAGTGTTAGAATATGTTGGGTTAATAGGTGAAGAGGAAGGAGGTTTTTTGAGGCATAAGGACTCGTCCCCACTTACGAAATATCAATTTTGGAAGGTTATGTCTCAGGCCTTACGAAAGGCTGGGATTCTAGGATGGCAATTTGGCACCCATTCATTTCGTATAGGCGCAGCATCTACAGCAGCTGCTATGGGATACTGCATGGAGGACGTTAAGAAGATGGGGCGATGGTCATCCATCAGATACCGAGGTTACGTTTGACCATTGCCACAGTTGTAGGTGCTGCTGTTTGGTTGTTGTGTTCTTGTTGTTTCAGGTTCAAGAAACTTGTTGACCCGAGTTTGAATGTGTTTATGCGGCCACAGCTACATGTTCTGGGCAGCGAAGTATGTGGAACGATCCAGTTGAGGTCACAATTTGGGCCTTGGTGGGTGGGCCACGTTGGAGTGGAGGGGCCGGAGAGGCATGCCCTGGGACGAGTTAGTAGAATCGGCATCCCAGGGTACTCCGAGCGCACCCCCTGACATCATGCTAATCCACCTCAGTGGCAACAATTTACCCCAGCATGGGGGCAGGGCGTTGATATTGCAGGTCATTGCAGATCTGCATGTGTTGGCATTGCGCTTTCCTAGAACACGCATAGTGTGGTCGGCGATCATACCAAGGATGGTATGGAGGGCCAGATGTGACCCTAGGTGTGTTGACGAGGCCTGGAATGGAGTTAACAGGGAAGCTAGTAGGGCCATTAGGGCTCTGGGAGATTCAGTTATTGGGCACCCCGATATTAGAGTTAGTTGCCCAGAATTATATAGGGAAGACAGGGTGCACTTATCTGATCTAGGGCAGGATTTGTTTTTTCGTGACTTACAAGAGGGCCTTAGGGCTGAAATTTTCAGCCTGGTGGGGGGCTTGGGGCATACCATGTAGCCCCATGCCGTGGCGGGTAGTGCAAAGCAGGATAGGAGCAGAGGAATTACAGGGGATATACCCAGCGGGGGCTTGACATCCCTTCCCTCAGAATTTTAGTGAGTGAGGTTCTGCTGCTGCTGAGGTGAAAACAGGGGACCCCTGGGGGCGCGGTTCTATTGGGGTCTCGAGGCTAGGCTTTTGGCCGGCCTTTGGTGCATATGGCTGGGAGGGTGCTGGGATGGAGAACAGCGCCCTCACTTTCAGCTTAGGATTCTGCTGGGAAAAGGTCTGGACCGGTCAAGTAAGATTGACAATGGTCTCAGACCTGTTTTGCACTATGGCAGGCGTAGGGGAGCAATGAATGATATGTCCCACAAAGGGTAGAGCTCACTTGCAGAGGATCTCAAACAGGAGATATGCACACTGCAATATATGTTTGTACATCTGACTTGTATTAAAATATATAAATATTGGAAGTATGTGATTCGGTGTGTAATATATGCCAATACAAGCTCCATGTTTTATGGGGTTGTAGTCACTAGTAGCTTGAAAAACAGTAGAGCATACAACTTCTTTATGCTGTCTCAGATCTTCTCATACATCTCTGCCTGTGAAATTTGATTAGACCTGTAATGGATTCCTTCTAGAGCAGATTTCCCGCTGAGCAGAGGCTACAAGTACACTTGAAAGCATTTTTTGTGTTTCATACTGACTGGTACAGGTTATTCTTTAGCACAGTGGGACACCTTAAGAAGAAGGCTCTGAGCTAGGTCTAACTAGCTCTTTAAGGTTTCAGAGTTTATTTTTCCCTCACAGAGTGATAAGCAAAGGCTGTAAATGCTGCAATCCTGCACCAGACTGCTGGTGTCTCACATTGGGCATCCAGCACTTGAGGAATTTATTTATTCTTGTGCTTATTCCTCTTCAGAAGTACAGAGGCATCATAAATGTGAAAGCTCTTGCAGAGATCTCATTGTACAGTAATATTCTCTAAACAAACTTATTTGCATCAATGATGCCTGATTCTAGGCAGCAGCAGTGAATCAACAATTCAGTTTGAAAGGATAATGGTAGCTGACTAGCACAAACTTCTGACTTGGAGGCAATTAGAGTGCTGCTGAACGGCTGAATCCTTGCATATGGTCCCTTTGGGGTCCCTCGTGTTGTGTGCTTATAGTTTTGCAATTGGATAAAATGGATTGGAATGAGCCTTGTCTTGCAGAACTGCCAGATGTTCTGCCACTAATAAGGACACTGTTTAGCTAGTAATACGTCTCTGTCTTTAGTGTGGTGCCTATTTAAACAAGATGTCTTCCTTTGCACAGTGGGAGTGATGGCACCTGTTCCTTCCTCCAGCAAGCCCCATTTGATACAGCTGAACACCAATCCCTGCTCTCAAATACAGCCTGACAAAAAAGGTTAGACAAACAGGGTGCTTGGATAAATTGCAGGATACGGACGGCAGCTGAAGTGGTTTCAGAGCTAGCTTTGCCCAGTGGCCACAGACTTTTGGCTTTACTCTCCAAGATGGGCTCAATTCCCATTCCTGACATAAAATTTTTGAGTAGCATACACTCTACTCCAACTCTTTACCCAAAGAGCACCTGCTTCTGTTACTTAACAGTTAAGCTGTATTATGTGAATGGCAATCCCATCCACCTTGTTTTTAACAAACAAACAAACAAACAAACAAAGTGCATATTCCTGGCACAAATCAGGTGTGGATCAAATGCCTGATGGTCAAGCTGCATTCCAAAAAGAAAAAAGCACTAGAAATCTTATTGCAAATATGCTTTGGCTACTGGAGAGTATCAAACAATTTCTGAAGATCAGTCTATGCTTTATAGCAGGGGTCTCCAAACTTTTCAGTATGAGGGCCACATCATATATTTTACACATTTCTGAGGGCCAAATGAGGGAAGGGAGACCCAAGGGAACCCCCACCAAGGGATTGCTTGGGTCCCCCTTCCCTCCTCTTCCTATGCCCAGGCCAGACAAAAAGGCAAGGCAGGCCAGATGTGGCCTGCGGGCCGTAGTTTGGAGACCCCTACTTTATAGTCTCCAGCAAAGCCTTTGACTATGCAGATCATGAATAGCTATGGATTTTTCAAAAAGGAATGGGTGTGCCTCAATACTTGATTGTCCCAAGGTGTAACCTATGTAGTAGACAAGAAGCTACTGTTAAGACAGAACATATAGAAACAGAAGAGTTTCCCACAGACAAAGAAAGGTGTCAGACAAAGCTGTTTTGTATCATCCTATCTTTTCAATCCATATGCAGAACATCTTTGAAAGGCTGGATTAAATTTAGATGGAAGGCTGAAAATTGGTGGAAGAAACATCAGTAATTTAAGATAATACAGATGATACCACATTAGTGGCAGAATGCAGCACTGAAGCTGAAAGAACTAAGTGCAAAAGCAGCACTGCAGAAGACAAAAGTCATGAAGAAGAACTACAGAAGAACTAGACAACTTTAATGTTGACAATGAAAAAATCAAAATAATGCAAGTTTTTGTATACCTTGATTCAATCATCAATCCAATTGGAGACTGTATCTAAGAAAATGGAAGACTGAAACTCAGAAGGGCAGCTATGAAACTAGAAAAGATCCTGAAATGTAGGAAAGGATCGCTGGAGACCAAGTGAAGGGCATATGTATTATGGTACATGGGTGGGAAAAAGAAGAAAATGACAATATTTGAATTCTACCAGTGGTTTTTAACAGTTGAGGAGAGAAACATTTAACTTTGTCTGTGAAAGCCCATTTGTGCTCACACAGCAACACTTGCAAATTAATGCACCTGCTCACCCACTGAGTTTTGCATTATTGACATTTTGTTGTTATTGTTGAACCAGACTAGTCAAATCCATAAGCAAAGACACTTTGTAAGAAGAATGAACAAAAATGAAAATGAAAGGGTGCTACGTAGATGTTTCATCATGTTCACTTTGAACTTATTTTCTTTTGCACATACTTTGAAAAATACAATTACTGGGCTGGATACAGGCTGGGTTTGACAGTTTCATTTTCTGCCACACTCTGATTCCTTAAAAACCTCACTACTTTCTATTCAGAACCTGAAGGAATTTGCATATGCAGGTTAATGATTTTAAAAATGAACAGAATGGAATTCTTTCTCGTTTACACCATGTAAATTTGGTATGTACAAACCACTCCTAGGATAGAGAAGATTATGTTGTTCTTGCCCACCAGTGTTAAAGATGAAATGACTTTCTGAAAAAAAGTGCTTGGTGAACACTAATATAGCAGAAGATACAGGGATTCAAAAATTAACATTTACAAGCTAAGCTCTCAAAAACGTTGAGCTTGTTTTAGTTCCTCTTATGTTTGAACTTTTAAAAATTCTAAGCTCTTTCCATCTCAAATATGAAGCAACTGGTGAAGTTTATGAAATTCTAATTTTAAAAAATAATAACTGAAAAGAATCCACTTTGTTCCTAGGTCAGAGTCTGAATGCCGACATCTTAAAATGTTTTTACTGCCAAAGCCAATATTTGCCCATTTTGGTGCAGATGACACCAAACTGGGAGAGACAGATGAATACCCCAGGAAATGGAATCTGGATCCAAGATAACATTAACTGATTGGAGAGCTGCATCAAAGCAGTCAAAATGAATTTCAACAAGGATGAACTTAAAGTGCTACCTTCATCTGCTCAGCACTGGTTAGGCCTCATGGACACCGCATTTTAGGAAGGATGTCAACAAACTGGAGCAAGTTCGGAGGAGAACAACAAGGATGATGAAGGCACTGGACATCAAGCCCTAGGAGGAAACACTGAAAAAGCTGAGCATGTTTAACCTTGAGAAAAGAAGACTGGGAGGAGATAGTTTACAAAGAATATCAACAGGATGAAAAATTTTGGAAAGATGGTAAAGGATCTAGAAAACAAACCTTCTAAAAATGGTCAAGGGAGTTGTGTGTGGTTAGCCTGAAGAAGAGAAATTTGAGAGCTGATAATGGCAGTCATTTTCAAATATCTGAAAAAGTGTCACATGGAAGATGGTAAAAGCTTATTTTACGCTATAGAGGGAGGGAAGGGATATATCAGAGTGCTAATGAGAACTGTCTTACCCTAGTTTAGGCACTCTGTGGAATGCAAGGCTCCTCCACGCTCCTTTGTTTACTTCCCTTCTGTCTCCCTTTTGAATCCAGCAAGAAACTCTGCATTTGAGCTCCCTGAAGGCCTCTTCTGTAAAGATGCAAAGCAAAGTGTGTTGCTTATATATCACCTCATAGTGCTTAAAACACTCTCTGGGTGGTTTACAATTTAATTATGTAGGGTACACATTGCTCCCTCCCCTGAATTGTGCACTCAATTTACCGACCTCGGGAAGATGGAGTCAATCATGAGTCATCTATCTGAGCCCAGAACTGAACTCAGGTTGGGAGCAGAGTCTTCACTGCAGTACTGCAATTTAACCACTGCACCATGAGACTCCTATGCAAAGGTAATAGGTCAATTTATTGAACTGAAGTTGAATCTATAGGCATTTCTACATATGTAAGCTGTTCATAAGTCATAAAAGCTAAACCTTTTTCCTGATCTTACCACAGACAAGATAATGCTCCTTTTTTGTTTCTAAGTACATATCATTGGCTTTAATCAGCCAATAGTTTCTGTGCATGAGTGCCTCCAAATAACTCTGCCAGTTTTAGCAGAATATGCCTAGTTAACAAAGCCAACCAAGTTGTTTTGACATATGAGGCATAAAATCCCAAATTATGAATAAAATGCCATTACAATAGAATGATTAAAAAGAACTAACCAGTTGTTGCCCTTTCATGGCACCCTGGATCTGCTGCCTCTCATCCTGCCTTTAGTGTCAAGCCTAGCATTTTCTCCATTTTCTGTACCAAGCAGCAGCATATTTTATGACTACTGTTTTCTGTTTAGTACATGGCACATTGATTGATCAGCTTGTGTATGCTTTTCACTGTGTATGATGGCCTGCTCTAAATTTAACACTGAGAAAAAGCACTAGAAAGAAAGAAAGAAAGAAAAATCTCGTACAGTATTTCATAACTTTAGATGCCTTCAACATTTGCAAGTCTCTGCCATACCTAGACATTTCTTTATCTTTAGTGGGGCTACTGCCAAATTGCTTCCATTTGTACATTATTCATAGGAGGCAAAACCTTTTAAATGTGTTTGACAAGACAACTTCTTAAGCAAAGTCATTAAGATAAGAGACCTCTGCAGGGAAGGAAGTTATTCAGCTTATATACAAAACCTCTCGTGCATATATACTGTGGGGCTCTTATTCCCTCCTTTCCTCCCCATTCTATTATTGCCACTCAGACTACTTGCAGCAGGAAAAAAAATGTAACAAATCACCACCCTGCAACAAGTAATGGATGTTTCCATCAGTGTGCAAATGCAAAACAGTTCTGCTCAGAGTTATAAAATAGTGAAAAATGGGAATACAGCTCAAGGAAAGGCTTTTACATTTTAAGTTGAAAACGTAATTTTCAGGATCCAAGACAGTAAAAGGACAACGGTTTGTTTCTCGCTCCCCCAAATACCCAAGAATAAAATATGTTCAATGGTTTGTGACTGAGAGATGCCCAAGGCCATTAAGAGACAAGACTGTAATTTTACAAGTTCCTGTAGTTTATATGACCTTTAAAAATATTAGCACATGTCCAAATGTTTGTGTTTGTATGCACACTGTATGAACAAATTATATCCACATGCAAGGCTTTCTCAAAACAGAGTTTTACCCTCTAAAGCAGAGGTCCCCAACCCCCGGTCCGCGGCCCGGTGGCGGTCTGTGGCCCGAGCCGGACCAGGCCGCGAAGACAGACCTCCCACCCCACCCCCCGCACGCACTCACCCCCGTACAGCCTGTTTGTGCCTGCACGTGCGCTCCAGCGTGCCCGTGCGAGCGCCGCGCCACCATTTGCGCATGTGCACGAGCGTGAGCGTGTCCGCACAAGCCCTGCGCTGCCGTTTGCACATGCGCACGAGAGAAAGCGCCCACATGAGCGCCACACCGCCATTCACGCATGCGCATGAGCATGCACACGCACAAGCGCCATGCCGCCATTTGCACATGTGCACAAGCACACGCTCGTTCACATGAGAGAGAGAGAGAGAGCGCTTGTTCGCGCATGCGCATGAGCGCGGGGGGTGCCCCGCCTTCCCCAGCCGGTCCGCGGGGTGAAAAAGGTTGGGGACCCCTGCTCTAAAGTAACTGATAAGATGCCCCACTACAGCAGAAGTCCATGTAGAGAATCCAACATGACCAGAAATTAAACCTTATTTCATTACCACCAATGGGCATCATATTTTACTACACCTGAGGACATAGTGAATTAGCTTAAAGGCAACAGGCAGGACCTATTATGGGGGGACAGGAGGGCCATTTGGCCCAGGCCTTGCATTCATGCGGGACTTCCAATTTAAAATATATCAAGATGTTTGTAACCCTGTTTTGGCATGTCTTCATTTCTTTCTTAATATGACAAGACCCTTTAACAAATGGAAGTGGAAGGATGTCTCCCAACCTTTGAGATGTGCTGATGTCAAGCAGGTGATCCAAAAACAATCTGCTTTCTAGTGATGCCTAACTGTTCTATCAAGCTGCTGCCCTGCTTGCAGCATCCATTGTATGAGGTGTCTATATCGCTCTCGTCTAATGGTAGGGCCAGTCTTGTACATTTTTCTAGGTACTAAGGAAATACACATTGTCTCAATAAATGATATGCAATGAAACCTTATAAACAGCAATAATAGAGAAGTTTTAACTGATTGATTGATTGATTGATTGATTGATTGATTGATTGATTGATTGAGTGAGTGAGTGAGTGAGTGAGTGAGTGAGTGAGTGAGTGAGTGAGTGAGTGAGTGAGTGAGTGAGTGAGTGAATGAGTGAGTGATACCCCACCCATTTAATAGCAAGCCAATATTCTGGGAAGCTACATAAAACATAAATGGACAAGCAGAATTAAAACAATAAGCATACAGAAAAAGAGAACCCATTCTAAACATCTCCTCTCTAATAGTATGACAGGGCAGATACTGGGAATAGGCTAAGTTATTATACCCTTGCACAATCAAAGAATACAAATGGACAATAATGGCTGCTGGTCCTGCACAATTTGTACATTACTCAACCAATCTTTTTTGTATGGTCACAGACTCAACAAAATTCATTAAAAATAAAAAATGATTAAAAACAGTTAATTAATCACATGGACATAACTTAAAACAAATAAGTATTATGAAACACCAGGCAAGGATCATCTTGCATGTTTTTTGTGATGAAAGAAGAAACCTGAGTACTAGTGCTGTGTTGGACTTCCTTGTATCCGAGAGAAAATATTTTAAACAACAATCTAATGATTTGCCTGGAAAATCATTCATTAAAGGGTTAAGAAATCTGATACATTCATCCCTGTAAAAATGGCAAAAACACAAACAATGACATGCTCCAGAGTTTCAATGTCTTTGTTATTACAGGGACCTAGTCGATTTTTATATGGCACACCATAATAGCATCCATCTAAGACTGCTGATGGAAGGCAATTAATTCTGACTGTTGAAAAAACCTGCTGATATTTTAGGATGGTCAGATTTTCCAAATACCTAGCACTTGGGAGGAATTCAAGGTTTAGACCAAAATGCAAAGGTGAGCAGGTTTTGAGGGCATTTGATACGGAATACTGAAAGTCAGTATCCCTAATCCGCTTTTCTAAAATGGACTTAACTGCCTTGAGCTCATAGGCATGAAGAAAATCCATAGATAGACCTAATAAATGCAGTTTAGTAGGTTTTAAACCAAGAACTAGCATAGACATCTTTCTGTAGAAGATGTAAATTTCTTCAGAAGTGTCAGCATAAAATACTTTAATCCAATATCTAAAAGTGTGTAAGCAGGCAGTGCATTCTAGTGATGGAATACCTGTCTCAAGTCGTAAACCTGCTTCAGGGACACATCTTGGCAGCCCGAGGATAGGTCTTAAAAATATTGTGAGGACACTCTCAATATTTGGGTGAAATCCTAGAATCCAGATTGAGATTCCCTATAGCAGTTGAGATTTTAGGATTTAAATACCTGGATGACAGTGGGTATAAACTCCCCCCAACACACACACACTTGATAAAGAAAAAGCGAGAAATGGCCTTGACAATTTTCTGAGCTACCATCTATGAGCAACCAGGAGAGATGGTGGTGAAACCTAATGCCCAAATATTTAAACTATTTGATTTGATTGATTGATTGATTGATTGATTGATTGATTGATCGATCGATCGATCGATCGATTGGCCACTGAATGTCTACTTTTTAATGCTACATGCTGATAAAAGATCCTGATTTTTGTTTTACTAAAATGTATGGTCAACTGACTGTTCTTGCAATGAGTCGTGAATGTATGCATTAGGTGTTTAAGGACTATTTTTGATAACGACAACAAAACAGCATGTACATTATTTCTTATAGTACTTTGGCTGAAATCATGTTGCCCAACTCTATGTGCACAATGGCAATAACAGCAGCAGCAGCAAATTGCCACTGATTGAAGATGATTTTGGGGTGCACGCAATCAGTACGCAATGTGATGAAGTCATATGTACCCCAAAATCACTAAAGGAAGCTGTGCAATAGGATTTCAGTCATAATACATTTGCTTTACAATCACCCAGAAATTCCACACTGTGAACACTAATCTGGTGAAGAATCCAGAGCACACCATGCCACTGTCTTCTTCAAGTGCATGTTTACTGTATGATTTTTCCTAATGTTTTATTTGCAACATCTGTCTGCTTGTCTTATACCTTATCACATTGTTGCTCTTTTGTAATTTTACTGTATTTTATTATTTATTTTAGTTGTTGTTGCCATCCTGAGTGATGTGTGAACACCCAGAAGGTGGAACATAAGTTTTTAAAACAGGTCAATCAATCCATCCATCCATCCATCCATCCATCCATCCATCCATCCATCCATCCATCCATCCATCCATCAATTATAGCTTTTCATATATTAATTTGGTTCAAGTTTTTCTGAGCTTTAGTAAGATGTATGCTCAGTTACTGTAGCATGTTTTCATAGTAAGTAAATTACTTAAGTCTAGTAATGTGGCCCAGCCTGCAGAGTGAATTTTCATTTCTGAAACCACAACAGTTCACATGTCTGAATCTTTTGTTGTTGTTGTTTAGTCGTTAAGTCGTGTCCGACTCTTCGTGACCCCATGGACCAGAGCACGCCAGGCCCTCCTGTCTTCCACTGCCTCCCGGAGTTTGGTCAAATTCATGTTGGTAGCTTCAGTGACACTGTCCAACCATCTCGTCCTCTGTCGTCCCCTTCTCCTCTTGCCTTCACATTTTCCCAACATCAGGGTCTTTTCCAGGGAGTCTTCTCTTCTCATGAGATGGCCAAAGTATTGGAGCCTCAGCTTCAGGATCTGTCCTTCCAGTGAGCACTCAGGGTTGATTTCTTTCAAAATGGATAGGTTTGTTCTCTTTGCAGTCCAGGGGACTCTCAAGAGTCTCCTCCAGCACCACAATTCAAAGGCATCAATTCTTCGGCGGTCAGCCTTCTTTGAATCTTTAATTGCAATTAATTATAATTATTTTTTCAACAGAAGTCAAAGACAAATTCTATGACAATCTGGCATCTACTATCAAAAAAATCCCCGAGAGAGAGCTGCTGTTCATTCTTGGAGACTTTAACGCTAGAGTTGGTGCTGATTACAATTCTTGGCCCACTTGTCTAGGCTGTTTTGGCATTGGGAAGATGAACGAAAATGGCCAACGCTTGCTGGAGTTTTGCTGTTATTACGGTCTCTGTGTCAGTAACACGTTCTGTAATACAAAGATTCAACACAGAGTCTCTTGGAGACATCCAAGATCAAAGCATTGGCATCAGCTCGATTTGATCCTCACTAGATGCTCTAGCCTTCCTAGTATTATGATCACACGCAGTTATCAGGGTGCTGATTGTGATACTGATCACTCCCTGGTGTGTAGCAGAGTCAAACTGCGAATAAAGAGATTGTATCACACGAAAAAGGAAGGAAGACCACGTATTGACATCAGCAAGACTCGTGATCAGAGAAAAGTGGAGGAATTTGCCCAAGCGCTTGAGGAAACTCTTCCAGGCCCGGCTGGTACAAATGCACCTGAACGATGGAAACATTTCAAGAATGCTTATAACACCGCCTTGTCCACATTTGGCAAGAAGACCAAAAAGACGGCAGACTGGTTTGAAGCCCATTTGGAGGAGTTGATGCCAGTCATTGAGGAAAAGAGGAGAGCTCTAGCAGCATACAAAGCCTGTCCTAGTGAGTACAACTTGCAGCCTCTTCGAGTTGCTTGTAGCAAAGTCCAACAGACTGCCAGGAGATGTTCTAACGATTATTGGCTTCAGCTCTGCTCTCAGATACAGACAGCAGAGGACACAGGTAACATCAAGGGAATGTATGATGGTATCAAGCAGGCTTTAGGTCCAATACAGAAGAAATCTGCTCCTTTGAAAGCTGCTACAGGCGTGATCATCCAGGACTGAGCACAGCAGATGGAACGCTGGGTGCAGCACTACTGTGAGCCATATTCTAGAGAGAATGCAGTAACTGAAGAGGCATTAAATAACATCGAGTGCCTGCCTGTCTTGGAAGAGTTGGACAGTGAATCAACTTTAGCAGAAATAAAAGCGGCCTTGGATTCCCTCGCCTCCGGCAAGGCACCTGGGAAGGATAACATCCCTGTTGAAGTGCTGAAGTGCTGTAAAGAGATCATCACCACTGAGCTGTATGAAATCTTCTGTCTTTGCTGGAGGGAAGGTGGAATACCACAGGACATGAAGGATGCAAACATCGTCACACTGTATAAGAACAAAGGAGACAGGGGCGACTGCAATAATTACCGTGGCATCTCTCTTCTCAGCGTTGTAGGGAAGCTGCTTGCCCGTGTTGTGCTGAAGAGACTCCAGGTGCTTGCAGACAGAGTCTATCCAGAATCACAGTGTGGATTTTGAGCTAATAGATCCACCACTGACATGGTATTCTCCCTCAGACAGTTGCAGGAGAAATGTAGGGAACAACGACAGCCACTCTTTGTGGCCTTCATAGATCTCACAAAGGCCTTTGATTTGGTTAGCAGGGATGGCCTTTTTAAAATACTTCCCAAGATTGGATGTCCACCTCGACTCCTTAACATCATCAGGTCCTTTCATGAGGGAATGAAGGGCACCATAGTTTTTGATGGCTCAACATCAGATCCCTTTGACATCCGAAGCGGAGTGAAACAGGGCTGTGTCTTTGCGCCGACCCTTTTTGGGATCTTTTTTGCTGTCATGCTGAAGCATGCCTTTGGAACTGCAACAGAAGGTGTCTATCTCCAGACTAGATCAGATGGAAAGCTCTTTAATCTCTCTAGACTGAGAGCAAAGACCAAAGTCCAAGTGAAATGCATGCGGGACTTCCTCTTCGCCGATGATGCAGCCATTGTTGCCCACTCTGCTGAAGACCTCCAACAACACATGAATCGTTTTAGTAACGCCTGCCAAGATTTTGGATTGACAATCAGCCTGAAGAAAACACAAGTCATGGGCCAGGGCATGGACTCACCTCCCTCTACTACCATCTTTACACAAGAACTGGGGGTTGTTCATGATTTCGTGAACCTTGGCTCAACGATCTCTGACACACACTCTCTAGATTAGAGCTCTCTAGAGCTGGATAAACGCATTGGCAAAGCAGCTACCATGTTCTCTAGACTCACAAAGAGAGTATGGCTGAATAAGAAGCTGACGGCATATACCAAGATCCAGGTCTATAGAGCTTGTGTCCTGAGTACACTCCTGTACTGCAGTGAGTCCTGGACCCTTTGTGCACGGCAGGAGAGGAAGTTGAACACGTTCCATGTGTGTTGTCTCCAACGCATTTTTAGTATCACCTGGCAGGACAAAGTTCCAAATAGAGTAGTCCTAGAACGAGCTGGAATTTTTAGCATGTACTGTATACATTACTGAAACAGTGACGTCTACATTGGCTTGGGCTTGTCGTGAGAATGGCTGACGGTCGGATTCCAAAATATCTCCTGTACGGAGAATTAGTGCAGGGAAAGCACCCCAAAGGGAGACCACAGCTGCGATACAAGGATCTCTGCAAGTGGGATCTGAAGGCCTTAGGAATGGACCTCAACAGATGGGAAACCTTGACATCTGAGCGTTCAGCCTGGAGGCAGGCGGTGCAGCATGGCCTCTCCCATTTTGAAGAGACACTTGTCCAGCAGGCCAAGGCAAAGAGGCAGTCCCAAAACCAGCAAAATCAGGGAGCTGGACAGAGGACAGATTGTATTTGTCTTCAGTGCGGAAGGGATTGTCACTCTCGAATTGGCCTTCTCAGCCACACTAGATGCTGTTCCAAGACCTCTATTCAGAGCACGTTACCATAGTCTCTTGAAACTGAAGGATGCCTACACATGTTATTATTTTAAATACCATTTTATGAATAATGGCAGATTAAAGGGCAGAGAGGTTATCAATGAACAGGACAGCAAATGTTTTGCATGCAAAAGGTTTCCAGATTGAGTCTCGGGCACCCCCATGTAAGACTGGGACTGCCCTGCAGATATTGTGGGAATTCAACTTCTATCAGATCCAAGCAGCCAAGTCAATAGTCAAGGATGCTGGCAAATTCTGTTCAAGAACTTCTGGTGGACCACAGGTTCTCTACCCTGGTGTAGACAATGCTGAACTAGAGGGGTCATGGGTCTGGCTCTGTAGGAGGCAGAATTCACACACCTAATAAAACTTCCAGTAGGATTATTGTTGCAACCAGATGAACCTTGCATTTAGTTTTTAAGGACAGCTCCTATACAGAATATTAAATGCCATTTTGTATTCAGTGTAAAGGTGGCTGAACCAGTGAGTAGGTCAAGCCTCAGAACAAGTGTGTTTAAATCCTCACTGAAGTTCATGGGTGAACATCTTCTAGTCATCATCTTTCAGGCTGACTGACCACAGAGGAAAGCAGAAAAGAATGACATTGAAGGAGGGCAGGAACAATTATTCAAGTAATATAATAGATACAATAACAGAAAGATTGCATGGCACAGCACTGTTGTGTTCATGCATATTCCTGCCCAATTACTTATTTTTTCCCTTCCCGTCATTTCTCTGTTGAAGTCACACTGAAAACCCCCTTACGACAGAGACCTATATTCTGACAGAAAGCTATTCTTTTTGTGAGAGCTTTTTTAACAGAGACCTATATTGTCACACTGCAACGCACCATGTTCCCTGGTGGGTGAGTGGGTGGGTGATTTAAGCAGCTGCTCTTCATACCATGTTGCAGTCTGGACAGCATCTGTTGATCAGTGAAGATGAATGATCCTGCAGTTGAACAATTTTCTGATCAGATAATGCTTTGATCAGACAGCATCTATCAAGGCACTGCTCCTGGACTAGGAAGGAACTTATTAAATTTGTAACAGACTCAGAATGAAGGGATCTCCTTCCATGCCTAGCCTAACAGAATGTTATGCTGTGGACTCCCTTTTAACTCTGCCATATGCACTTTTCTGTAGCTTACAAGCTCTGGGCTATTTGACATTTCCTGATGGCTCAGCAAGTCACTTGGAGAGACAGTATGTGCGTGGCTCAGAGGGTGTTCTGGAAGCAGTGTTTGAGTGATGGCTAATATCTCAAAGCAGCTCATCTGCCAAGGCATAAATAGGGTAACATCCTGGATTCCACAAATAAGCACTATTGTGCCTTGATACTGATATGCAATTATAATCAGCTTATGCAGGGCCTGGTAGTATTCATCATGTTGTTAGTATTGTAAAATTGTACCATTGTAGATAGGAGTCACACAGCTTGGGGACCTTGTACCTTCACTTATTGTTTTCCTTGTGTTAATGAGACATTTTCAGCAACACTTGATTAAAACTGCCAATTTGTTGGATATAAAAGGGAATCTCTCGACACCACCAGGACTAATTATGTTGTCCTTGCCAAAGGGGTAGTTGAATAATTGCATGCGATTATTGCACAGCTATGGTGCTTTTCATGGCACTGGCAAGGCAAAGAAGATTGATTCCCTTTAATTACTCATTCAAAAATAAACCCCTTGAATTCTTTCCCAAATGCAAAGGAAGCATGTTCCTACATCTTTCTTCCAAAAAGCACCTGAATGCAATGGGTTCCCTGATGAGATAGCATTGTTGCCTCCATGTGTCTAGCCTAGATAGGAAGGTCTCCATCAGAAATGATTGTGGGTCCTTTATTCTTTAAGCACAGTTCTGACGTACCTGCATAATCTCACAACTGACACACTCAGAAACATATAATACACAAAGTTCCTGCTTTCAAGGATTGAATCCTGTACAGCACTTTACCAAAAGAGGGTCAAACACTGATTAGAACGTAATGTGTGCCATTTGTTTATGCTGACAAACACATTAATCTTGTACACTTAAGTAACTGAAAGTTTTGGAAACTACCGAAAATAAGATAGGGTCTTATATTAATTTTTGCTCCAAAAAAACGCATTAGGGCTTATTTTCAGGGCATGTTTTATTTTTTTCATCTACATTTATTCAAACAACAATCTACATTTATTCAAATACAGTCATGTCATCTTCTTCTGGTTGCTGCACAATGCTGCACAATGGTGGAGGGCAGGGTTTCACTTAACTGAGGCTTAGAATTGTCCTATAGTTGAACACAATGTGGGATGCAGATGTGTTATTTTAGTATTTTTTTAAAATGAAAAAAGAATCTGTTATCTGATTATTTGTCGTCACCTCCTCCTCTGAAAAGTCTTTTGCCTTCTAAATTCAGAATCAGATTCAGATTCAGAATCAGATTCAGGTTCAGATTCAGATTCAATCTGTCTAAAAACCAGGCACATAATCTATATTGTAATGCACCAGAGAATGTTGTGATAATGGTAGTACCTTGTTCATGACCCTCTCTAATTTCCCAAAAGGAATCTGGACTAGGGATGGGATTACTGGAATTAATGAAATCCCAGTCCCATAATTTAGCAGGAAACATCTAGGCTGAATTATGGGACTGGAAGCCCTCAAACTGGCATGACGTAAAGCAGCACTCTTAAATCCATGCCATTCCCTTGCCACTTCTTGAAACATTTTTAGATGTGTCCCACTGCACCATGGGAGTCGTGAGGATTCCAGGCAATTTGCAAGTTTGCATGAGGGAAAGGTTCCAGTGGAGGCTGCCTCCATACAGTCTTGGGAATGGGGTGGGTATGGTTGCAATGTTGTGGTGCATAACCTGTATTCTGGACAAGAAGATACCATTAGGACAGAATAAGGAGAGACAGAATGGTTCCCTATAGGCAAAAGTGTCAGACAATGGTGCATTTTTATCTCCTTGTCTGTTCAATCATATGGAAAGATGGATTAGATTCAGATGAAGGAGGAGTGAAAATTGGTGGAAGAAACATCAGTGTTAAGATACGCAGATGACACCATCTTGCTGGCAGAAAGCAGGGATGTCTTGAAAATATTCTGATGAAAGTGGAAGTGCCAAAGCAGGTGTTTGAATCCCTGCTCAGCCATGAAAACGCACTGTGGGGTGACACATGTAAAACCACTCCTTGACAGCATTTAGGAGTAACAATAGAGCTATTTAACAAGAAAGTCTAATTAAGCTTCAATAAAGTGAACTTCCTGACTTCACACTTAACTTCATGTGAGGAAGAGAGCAGTATCCAGGCCCCTGTCAGCAGGCTGTCTTGCCTCCCCCACAGGAGCTGTTGAGTTTAAAAACCCAGTTCCTGTGTTGAATGGGGTGAGACCAGAGGTAACAGAAAACCTAGGAGATTCAAAAAGCCCAGAAATGAGAGGAGGACCTCTGAAGGAAAAAGACAGACCAGAAGAGGAGGAAGATATAAAAGAGGAGTTAGAGGGGAAGGAGGTTGAAGTTGGCAGCCAGGAGGGAAGGATTGAGGAAAACATCCTGGGAAAGAGGGAGAAAGTAGAACCGTATAGATTCCTCTCTGGCCAAGGTGGAGAAACCAAAGGTAGAAGAACCACTGGGAAGGGGGGAAACATACAAAAAAGATCCATGGACTGGGGAGATATTCTCATAGAGAATTCTGAAAGCTGACAGCAAATGCCTCCACGATGCTGGGGTCCCTCAAAAACCCTCCTTTTGATGAGAAAGAGAGAGAAGGGGTGGATACAAGAAAGGGAGGGGCAGAGAGTGTCAGATAAGACTGATCCAAAATCAACTGTTCCCACAGACTGCATAACACACTGTCTCATAGTCTTTTGTCTTCTCTCCACCCAAAGACAGACTCTCTAGCTGCCACTTCACATGCACTCCTCCACAAGCATACCAATCAACCACCATTCAGCCCTGCACCAACATTCTATCACTCATTAAACAATGCCATTATCATAATTTACATATACATATATACATATACTAAGCAGACTAAGTGGAATCGCCACATGATATTGCCCTCTTAAATACTTTTTTTTTAAAAAAAAGCTGCATCAAATCAGCAACATCGTCTGCTGCTGAAAATCTGTGGTGTGGCATCTAGCCACTTTCCCATACTGTATTTGTAAAAAGTACTTCATATTTATTTTAACTGATTTTCATTTATTTAATGAGTAAATGTCATTTGCTGCTTTTGTTTTTGCATAAAATTGTGTTTCTCTCCCTCAATTGCCATTCTTTATTAAGGAAGTCTTCCTGGGATATGACTTCCATCCAGGTTAATTGGCAAATGTTTGTTATAATAAATCTCAATGGTTAGGGACTGTTTAAGTATCAGAAAATCAAAGTCCTGTGATTCTCCAGAGAGACCTCCACAGGCATTGTAGGTTGTACGGGTGAAGTATCCTCCATAGTATAATTCTATCTCCTACAACTCTGATGGCCATCTGTATCTATTACCTATACTCTGAAAAATCTATGCAGAAAGAGTGTGGTGAACTCCTAAATTCAGGGCATCGTCTACCAGGATGTTCTCATGAATGATATTCATAGGAGTGAAGGCAAATGTGCAATGGTTCCTATGTGCAGCTCCCATCCTTTTCTGTGTGGGCAGGTGAGGGTCCTCCACCAACAGGCTGTGGCCCCAAATGTTTACTTGATTGCATACATCAGCAATGCAGATGTGGAGGAAGGCACCCTGCGTTGCAGTTGGCTACCCCAGTGTACACGGAAGCGTTCCAGATAATAAAGGAGAGCGAACTGGTGCTTTTTAAAAAGGAAATAATAAGATGGATAACTGCAGATACGGCGCTGCATTTGTTACTGAATGCTCGACAATACCCATGTGATGCTGGAAAGAAAATATTGTGTTTCCTCAGCAGAGAAAGGCTTGCCAAATCATCTCTGCGGGGAACATATTTACTAGAAGTGAGTTCACAAAGCAGTGGCAGTTGTAAATGTAGATGTATACACTCCACTGAGGTTTAAGAAACTGATCTACTTATTTTCTCCAAATGGTAGCTGTTTTCTCTTAAATGTATATATATATATATTGTATATAAACGTTCTATGCATGAAGCAAAAACCAAGATTGAAACTTCTGTGGACATAATTCATTTGGGAGGTTCTCATGCAAAAAATATGACAGAGTTTCCATGCAGCTTGCTTTCTTTTTTAAAGGGCTTGTAGAGGAAATCTTCCACTAGATTGTGACCAAAGATTCAATTTTCTTTTCTCTATGGAACTTTTTGAACATTAACAAAAAGCACAGGATATAGAAAATCATTCTGTAATAGTATGGCTGCCTATATGGTCACCTGTAAACATGGTGGTGTGGGGCAGGAATTCTGACAAATATAGTGAAAATTATCTATCACCTGAGAACATATTCTAATAAACATGTATACAAATATGCATAAAAAACATGTTGATATTAATTGATAGTTGGCAAGATCAGGTATATCAGTATATATATATGTGTGTGTTTTTTCAATTGGTTGCTGTTTGTTCAGATCATGGTGAAGTGTTTTAGAAGAATATATTTCTAAAAAATATCATAACAGATGATTGTGAAACCTAGGTACCTGAAACTCAGCACTATGAGAGCCCTGAGGACTTGCATCTCAGGAATACTGCATTTTTTAAAAAAGGGATCAATTAATTTTAATTAATTAAAATCTGTCTGTCATCCACAGTACCGCTTCAGATATTAGATGCCAGATTATCTGACAATGACATAAATATTAATCAGCACAATGGCTCCTACTGAAAGAATGGATTGTATCAGAAACCAATAAACAGAAGAATTACTAGCTACCAAAAGTGGCAATGAAAGTAATTCGGACCACAGAACAGCAGTCAGAATGGGAAAAGCTGCATCCACAGCCCTGGAGACTCATGGGACCTTGAAAGATAGGAAGCAAGGTTAATAGTGCCATCCAGAAGTGGTAAGACCTAGAGGAAGAAGCTGCACAGCAGCAAACAGACAAAGTGGAAGGGAAAGGTTGCACCCAGAACAGCTGAGACTCAAGAGCACAAATATTACAAGTCAGAGAGTAAAATGAGAAGTAAGCATGTACCATTCTTCTTCTTCTTTTGACACCAAAGCCCAGAATTCTCCATTCTGGGATTTCCACCTGCCATACACACACCTATATTCTGCTGTCCTGCAGAAAGAATGGGCTGGAAGGTTTCATGGCCTAGGCTAAGTTTTCTATGATGAGTGTAAACAAAGCAAAAGGTGTGCTATAACAAATCGGAAGGATAACAGCAATTTGTTTACCAGAGTAATATAGTCTAGAAGTGTAAAGCAATGTTAGAAGCCTGCTGCCTACAGCAACTTCCCCCCATAACGGGCTTTTGATACACAATAACTGCTTAGGCATTGCAGAATGAAAAATGCCAATGTTATGGGTTCAGATTTAGAGATCTTCTGGGACTGAATGAAGGGGGCAGGGGTTGTGGTTTTCTCTAGTTCCACCTTCTCTCTGCAGCACCCAGCATCATCTCCCACACTGTTTTAAATGGTTAAAAGATCTTCAAGAACAATATGGGAGGTTATATGGAGGCTGAAGGATGACAAGGAGAAAGTAGGTATCTAGCTGCCTTCCTGTTGTGTGACACTTCTGTTGGATCTTGTTTCCCTCTGTGAATGGAGTACAGGGGCAAGTCTGGATCCAACCTAATGTTTGTGGCTGAAATAGTTGCCTCAAAATTCCTTATTCATTTGCCCAGTTATTTTCAAATGCAATTCAGTGATATATGTTGATTTCCAACTGAGTAATAAAATATCTTTCCACAGAGACCTTTATAATATGTGGCATGAGTGAAGTCTCTTAACGCCAACTAAAGTTTGCATATTGTATCTTAATATCTGCATAGTGTCCAAATATAATTTCGTTTTAATTTGAATTCAGTCTTGAGAATTTCTTGGGCGTTACCCCCCCCCCCCCCCGCATCCATATGTAGATGACTGGCATTTACTCAGTGAAAAAGCACATTAAAAGTGCAGTCTTTAAATTCATGCTTTGTGAAGCTTTATAAAACAAAACAAACATGAAACAAAACTTTGAAAAAACTTTGACCAGCATCAGATTTAAGAGTGTGTGCCAGCAAGTTATTAATGTAAATAAAGCCTAATTTTTTACCACACAGTTTGGCCTGAAAGAGTTCTGCGTGATGCATGACAATGTCTTTTCAGGGTATGTTTAAGCTGCATAAGCGTAAAATCCAAGACTGTTTCCTCTGTTGAATGCCCCCTTTGTTAATGAGCCAAATTGTTAAGAGCTATTCAGATATATCGGCAACCGTCAGCCCCCTGAGGCAACAACCTATTAAAGTTAAGAAAAAGAAATTGTTCAATAAAGTATTTCAAGACATATCAGGAAACAATGTACTCGTATTCTAATGCTTCTGCATCCCCATAATTTCCGATACATGCTTAAGGTAGATGAGGCCAGTTTTATATTGCTAAAAAAAGAGAGGAAATGCTTTATCCAAAAAAATAAATAAAAGGGATTTAGAAGCATTTGCACATGCCATTCTGGATATGCTTGTTGTCGTTTCACAGCTCATATCACCAGGGTGGGGAAGACTGTGTAACTTGTGTGCCTTCTCAGTCTGTTGTCCACGTGCAAGGTATGGATGGAAAAATACCAAGCCTCTGTTTTCCATTCATTATGATAACAATCTTAGAACTGGAGAGCTGGAAGGGACCCTATGGATCATCTGAGTCCAGCCCCTGCAAGGGAGGCCCAGTGGGGAATCAAATTTCCAACTTCTGGCTTCATAGCTCGGTATCTAAACCAGTGAGTTATCCAGTATTAGGTTCTTTACCTTTAAATGGGACAGGACACAGCAATCCTTCAAACACAGCAGGCTTTCAAAGAGAAGATTCTCTAACTAAGCAGTTAAGATACATGGTCACCCAAAGAAAGACTGAACCTCTTACATCAGCACAGGACATTTTAGGCCCCGGGTCACGTGTTGTAGCAGAATGTACATAGCGCTAAACATACAATTCAGGCATTCGCTTGCAGAGTTACAAGCCATTTCTCTAACTTGTTGCCACTGCCTTTGTATAGATCCTTCCTTCCTTTCCAGATGGAAAATACTTGGACAACATTCTCTCAGTGAATCTATTCTTGGTATTTTATTTTTTCTCTTACCAATCTAACATGTTGAGACCCCCTCCCCCCCCCCTACAAAAAAGCGCCTCATCCTTTTTCCTGAGAAACGTGAAGCCATGCAGTGGAAATCACATAGTCTGGTTGTCAGTAGAGTGGAGACAGAAACTGGGATTCTGTCCTGTAGATAAAACTCCAACTTCAACAACAATCCTAAACCTACAGTTAATCTTAAATACACTGAAATTCTCATGGGGTTCAGAAAATCATTCATTCAATAAAAATGTGCTTTCTCCTGATGCATGAGGCATCAAATATAATTAGAGATGGGCACGAACTGTGAGTGACTAATAAAGAGCAGGACTTTTCACTAGCAGCTCCTCCTCCAGTGAGGAAACGGCACACCCTGACGAGTTCTCCTGCTACCCTTATGGTATTTCCAACAGCAGCCAGAAATGTTTTTATTCTCATACTACTTAAAACCCAGTGTATTTTTCTTGTTATATTGCATAGTAGTTTTGCCTTTAGGATATTTTTAGAGATCTATTTCTGCTATAGTTTAGTTTAGTGGCATCTGCTATGTTTTAGTTTCTGCTGGTTTTATTGATTTTTTGTGTGCTGCTTTTTATTGGAGGTATATAGGGATTATTTTTAAAAAGAAAACCATCAGATGTTGCCCTAAGAGTTATTTTCTATAGCTCATAAATCTAAGAAATACATAATGAATAAACTCAGTGTAGAGTCCTATATCAATATTTTACTCTGCCTCCGCCTCCGTGTGAATTAGCATTAACATATGAAATAGCATTAACCTGCATTATGAATTATAAAGCAAAAAGGAAAGCAAGGTAAAGTGTGCTGCTTATATACCACTTAAAGCTCTCTCTGGGCTGTTTGCAACTTAATTATGCAGGCCCCTCCATGAGGCGGATACTCAATTTACTAGCCTCAGAAGGATGGAAGATTGAGTCAACCTCCAGCCAGCTACCATACCCCTGGATCAATCTCAGAACAGAGTCTTCACTGCAGTACTGCAGTTTAACCACTGTGATATGAGGCTCCTGATACCATATGAAAGCCATAGCACAGGTTAAAAAAAACCACAAGATTACAGCCCTTTGGTTTTAGATGTAACTCTTGCATACATTTACATAATTTTGTATTTCTATATGAAGGAAGGTTTTCCCGTTTCTTTCTGGTCTGGGGCTGGTAAACAAAATGGTGGACTTAAAGTTCCTTGTATTGCTGCTGTAGGCCCAGATTGCTCAAAGTGTTCAGTTGTCCTTATAACAACTGTCAGTAGAGCTAGAATTCTGCTCTGCTTTCATCGAACTACTTTTCTCTCTTCATAGCTAGGCCAATAGCTATGGCAATGGATTTTTTTTTTCTATCTCACAGAGATGTATTTTATATTCAAAACAATGCCAAAATATGACTGTGGCAATGAAACCATGTTTGGGAAAAAAAATCAGATTTCTATCAGCAACCTATTAAAATAACTGTGCTCAAAGAAAATCAATATTTAGTGGGCAACACTCAGTGCCAGCCAAACTGGGATTTTCTACTATACTATACTATACTATAGACCTCTATGGACCCCCAAACCTACTTCATACAGTTTCCTATCCCTCCAAATATTATTTTTATTTTAATGCTTAGGGTGCATAGTGGAGCTGCAGGAAAGAGGAGGAAACAGAGTATTGACAGATGCAGTGGAATTCAGCAGGCGTGTACTATTGGAACTTAACTGACTGATTCTCTAATCAGTGCTTTTAGATTATTCTTTATAGAAATAGGGACCACAGTGTTAATAAGCCACTAGAGTTGTAATAATAAACTGTTCTAATCCTAGTATTTATTATATTGTGATTCCCCCCCCCCACATCATTCTTGTTTTTTTTAAATTGTGCTGAGAGGTCTTGAACCATTTACAGGACAACCAAAACTGTGGGGAAAGTCTATTTGTGCTAGAAAGATAGTAGAAGTTCTGTAAATAACCCTGTGAATTCTGTAAATAGCCTATGGAGCTCCAGTCCTAAGTGCACTTACCTGCATATTTGATGAATCTAGTACTTCCCTTTCTTAATGGAAGAAGCATCATCCAACATTGCACAATGTACAGTCCAGCAGACATCCTTATGTATGGCCCTCCAGATATTGTTCAACTGTGGCTCTTGCCAGTCCTAGTCAACTCCGCCATTGACTAATGGGGAGGACACATGCCTTATCCAAGTATGATTGCATTATTATGCTTCTATGGACGTGGTTTAGAAATGAAGCTTATGAAACAATTAAGTAAACATAATGGGCATAAGAGGCAATTATTTTCTTGATAAGGAAACATAATATAAACATACGAATTGCCTCAGACAGTGGCAGAATCCTATCAAGCAACACCACGTACACAAAGGCTGATGGTGTCATCAATCAAGGATTTTAGTCTTCAATTTAAAGTTTCCTATCTTCCCCCTTCAGGCTCTGAGGCTCCCTAGGGATTCTTTTCAACCTACAAAAGCCTTTGGGAGCTTTGAGATGGGTAGGGTAGGGGGCAGAAATTGCTGGCTCATTCTTTGGTACTGACTAATTGGGAAGATGGTTTTCAGCTAAGTGGGGGGAGGAGGCAGAAATTGCTCTTGCCTTTGTGAACTCTGTTGTAACTTGACACCTGATTGGAAGAACCTCTGGAAGAGTCCAGAAGCAGAAGGTTAATGTATAAAAATGGGCTCAGAAGTTACTTTGGCTGACTTAGTTATCTCTTAGGAGATGCTATGCTCATTTGTTGTCCTGCTGCCAGGAATGCACTTCGTATATACTCTGAAATTATGCTGAAGCTATGCTAGAGTGTAAATACTAGAACAGTTTGGCTAGCTGTCTTATTTTTTGTTGTGTTTGGTTTGTATTGCTCCTGCCTCAAGCTTTTAATTGATTATTTGTTCAGAACCCTTTTTTCACCTTTTCTTTTATTACTGTTGAAACTGTTTTGAAACTTTCTTTGCTCTTTTTGACTTTTTTCATCATATTTGATAAAATGCCTTCATTCAGTTGTTTGCCTTTTTGAATTAAGAGGTACTTAAAACCAGGCCCTGCCTTGTCCATTTACCAGAAGCCTGCATTTTTGTGGGTGTGATGGTGTTTCTACCTTGCAAGGTTGGCATAAGAAGCAAAGAGCTTAACTTTGTGGATTTTTGGGAACTCTGTGGATGTACTGCTTAGTCTGGTTAGACTAAAGTGTTGGGAGGTTGCCAGGCAGGAAGATTTCCCCAGCCAACAGAAAATTTGCCCTCCTGGTTTCATGCACACCAGGGCAGCTGGGATAGTATGGTTGAATGGCTAGTGTGGACTTCTCTGAACTCAGGGATCCTTGTCATGTATGTTGAGACTTGTATTATAAAATAGCACCAGCTAGATTTCTTTTTGAGTTTGGGAAAGAAAACTGAGAACTGGAACAATAAATCACATGAATACATTTGAGGGGGTTTGCCATCAAATTAGTTCTGAATTATGGTGACCGTGTTCTAAGTAGAAAGTACTCAGAAGTGGTTTACCATTCCCTTCTTCTGGGGGTACTTCTGGGGCTGTGCAGCTTACTCACAGTCACACAGGCTGGGGAACTGAACTCCCTGCCTCTGGTTCCACCATGAGATACCTGAACCACTGAGCTATCCAGCTAATTACAGAACACACAGTTATGGCTAACTTGGTGCACTGGCCAGAACCAAGCAAGGAAGACAAATATGCATAAATTTCACTGAAGACAGGCAATTGTTGACTATTTTTGAATAGCAAAGCACATTTTCCAACATATATTTATAATGAATTCCATTTTCTGTGGAATAACAAAGGTCGGCAGCATCCCATATCTTGAAATCTCAAGGCTAAAGCCTGAGATATGAAGAATGGATCCAAAAATCTGAGAGGCAGGTCTAAAGACTGAGACCTGGCAACCCAAAATATGGATCTGAATTCTTTTCACGAAAACACCTCAACCTGTCTCTGCAATTATCTAAAGGAGTTTTATCACTAACCTTGTCTTTTGTATCTGTCTGCAACAACATGCATTGTAATCACGATAGTTGCGACATAAAATATAAATGGAAATCAGTCGGTGTGATGTGTGTAAGTCTATCACCCGCAAGGTCCCAGTTCCTGTTCTCAACCAGGTAATGCCTAGCTTTGCTGCGATTGTACCACTTTGAGAAATGCCTTAAAATATATCCCGCTGTCAGTTCTAGTACTGCACTTTGCTTTGTCACGGAGTCCTACAATCAGAATCTATCTCTCCATCGAGGTTCTTTAGACACATCCTTCATTGTCGCACGAGCTCCCTGAGATAGCTCAGCCTTTGAGCAGAACATACACAGTGTGCTTGTTATAGCCTGTAGCTTCCAGTAGCAGTTATAAGGCAGCTATTTGATTTAGCTGTGCAAGCATGAAGGGGAAAAAATAGATCTTGCATTAAGAACCTGCAAAGGGCATACCAGTGTCAATCCTTTCCCCACTCTTTTCCTTTCAACTACCTCACTGTTGCCCTGTAACACACAGGAGAACAGCAATTGGTTACTGAGAGGCAAAATCAACTAAGAAAGGAGACGCCGCTTGGGATAGAACTGTAATGTGTTAAAAATGATACAATCACACACTTGCAGTTTATTTTGCTTCAGAAATGAAAGGTTACTCCCTTGTCCAGCTTCCTGAATGACAATCACTCACTTTTGCATGGAAATGGATCTGAGAAAGGTTTTTGTTTATCTTTACCTGTCAGCATCAAATACATATAAAACAAGAAGACAGCATCTGCTTTTGCCCACAACTGTGCTGGAGTCATTTCTACTGCATTCTGGAAATAGAAAAGAGAGGTCACAATGTGTCCTGTGTGTGCTGTGCATGATGCATATTGCTTGTGCTCTACAGAGACGCCTCTGCCAATGGACAGGATTTACATCATTTTTAACCATTTACAGCAGCTCCATCTACCTAGTAACCTGCAAAATGACTAAGATAGCAAAAGTTATCTCATCTGTCAGTAGGATTTCAGAAATTTGTAGAAGACTAATAAGCTATGCTAGAAATACACAGTTTCTGTGCACTTGCTCCACGGGATCAAAATAGGATTCCCTCAAGGAACCACTTTTATTTCAGAAATGCCACATTCTCCACATGCTGAGTAATTAATATATTCTTAAGAGAAAGATGTGGTTCTTCCCCAGCTAGCAGGCTCATGTTAGTTGGGAGTACTAATTTGGAATGTGGCATCAAAAGACATAAGGATGCCAATCGGGAAATGCCCTGTCATCACTAGAGGTGTAGTGGTAAACTCTGAAGAGCAGAAGCTCCTTATGATAAGCCCATAGTCAGAACCCCAAAGGATACCCAAAAGTGTGGTTAGCTGTATTGATCCATATTCAGCAAATCAGGGGTAGCAATTTCCATCTCTCTGGCTTTTAACTAGAGATAGGATATTCGTATTCATCTCCCATCATCATTCACGCTGTGCCAATCGCAGGGCTTCCCTGCCTCCCTGCTCTGCTGACCGATCCGGTGAGGAGGCAAGATGATGAGTCTCCCCACTCAGCTGCTGAATGGTCAACAGTGCAGGGAAGCCCTGGCCAGGCTACGTCCACGATTGGCACGATGTGAATGATGACAGCCATGCGTGCTGCAAGTGGTAAGTGGACAGTCCGGTTCTGGGGAAAGGGTCCAGCCGGACTGGCCTCCTGTGGCGGCAATATTCATATTCATCTCCTCATATCCCACCTCTACTCATAACTCCCCAGTCAAGGCTGTCAGAATTGGGGCATGGGAGAACAACCTCAGTGTTAACAGACTAAAAAATGCTTGAGGGTGAACACAACAATCATTATGATGTAGCGGTTACTGCAAATACTGATGACAGAAGGCTGCAGAAGATGATTGCTACAAGGAAAGCTGGATGAGCCTCCATAGTTTAGCAGCTCTCATTCCCTGGAACATATGCTTAAGCATCACCTGGCTCCTTTCTTTGGAATGCAAAAGTTGCACTGGCTTTTCTATCCAAGTCTCCTTCCTTGCTAGAAAATGGGGTGGGGTGGGGCAGAAGGTGCAAAAAAACAGCAGCAGGCACTCCTCCTTTCAGTGCCTTTATCAGGACACCTGATTAACAGAAGTACAGTCTACACATCTTTATCTCAAAGCCATTCTGGAAAAATAGGTGGACTAAACTCTAAAGCAAAGAATATAACCCTTTTTATGCCCCAAATCAACAGTGCTGTGAAGGATGGGTAAACTCACAGTTTTAGCTAATTCTCACATTTAACAAAAAGACCAAGCCATTCCCATGTGGTTTGCATTCCAACAGGGAGAGATCTCTGCTTTGAATGTGTTTTTGGTGTCGTTTTCGTTTACCGTGTTGTAATGTGGTATTTGACCCCTTTTAATAGCTGTATACTGTTTTTGGCTTTAAATATTGTCTTTTAATGATGTAAGCCATTCTTCAGGAGGAAGATGGGATAAAAATATCTTAAATAAAACAAACAAATAATAATAGGCAATAGCACCATGCAGCTACTGTGAGGATTGCAACTGAAGTCTGAGGGAACAAGGAAGTCCAAGGGGCTGATAGTGGGTGATGCCATTGTTCCTACAAATCAAAGCATCCTAGCACTTCAACCCTTTGAGCACTGGTTGTCATTGGTGATTAATACCACATTCCTTCCTAAGCGACCATGCATAATTTTTGATTATTTTTTACTTCATCCAAGCAGGGTAACTTCCAGATAGCACCATCCAAGGGCAGTAAAAGAAAAAAAAAATACAAGCAGCAAACAGCTAGGAAAGCTACCAATGTGCTCCAAAACAGGTGTTTTGCAAGACAGAATTTCCTTTCCATATAATATGTCCTATATTACCTATATTACTATATTACCAACAATATATTACCATGCTTTAATTACAAAATATAATCGTGCAATTATTGTTTCATATAATAATATAAAATATATATTAAAACTCAAGGGTCTGGGGTTTTCCCTTATTCTTACTGCCATTTTTACATTGTGTGCTTTTATTTATTTTACGTATTTGCACGTAAGCCACATAGACTTCCATTTGCGAAAGAAAGGCAATGTAAAAACACACTGGAATAAGAAGAAGAACATAAAAATCTGAGAGAATGAATGAGTTGCTAGTTATTATTTAATGAATCCATGGCTCAAGCTGTTTAGCATATGGGCATCTTGAGCCAGTAATGAGCTGTGCACGCAAATGCTCCAATAACTATGTAATGTCTCCTTGCCTGCAGGATCATCTACCACATACTTTGCTGGAGGAGTAGAGGGAATCCCAGATTCCCCCTCCCCCTTTAAAATGAATAGAAGACTTTCTTACAAGATATATGTGGGGATTCAGGATTTTGGCTTAAACCCCTCCTGTACACCATAAGAAGTAAAACAGAACAATTCAAACATAGATTATGTTTTGTTCATTTCCATAAATCTGATAACTGGGTTTTTGTGTGTGGTTTTTTTTGGTCAAAAGCTTAAATAATGTTTCCTCTTTTATGAAGGATTTAACTGTAATATCTGCATTTCTGCATAGTGTGCACTCTGTATCCTGAAGGAGCTACATCTGCTTAAATTTTATCCTCATTTCATGGCAAACGCTGACTGTAATGTTTTTTATTTTGAAAACACACTGGTTAAGAGCTGTTGCTGAATGCTTGACAAGAAGACAACCACATAACAAAACCAGGGGTGTTCCCTGCTGCCCACTGAAGACAAAGAGGCGCAATTTCTATTTTTCTTCCTCTCAGGCAGATCTTCTGGAAAGCCGTCATGTGAAACATGAAGCTTTTAGAAGGGGGGGGGGGGGAAAACAAAACAAAACAAAATACAATTATACATCTCTCTGCTGCTACAGCTATTCTCTTAGCTCATCTTCAGCCGATTCTTATTGAGTCTCGCCCATTTTCTGTCAAAATATGTTTCCTGAAGGGAGAACCTAGTCTGTAAGCCTAGAAGAGAAATGTTTCCCTGGGCTATGTTATTAATAAGAACAAAGTGGAAAATAAATCTTGATTTATACCTTGTGCTAAACAACAACACAATAGCACTGAACTACGACATACAGCTGGGAAATATAGCTTGAGCTCTGTGATAAATGTATGTTGCACTGTAACTTATCAAAATATGCATATTAAAGCTAGCTGGTGGCTAAACATTTTCATGATTTCTTTTTTGCTTCTCAGCATAGAAAAAAAATAAAATGAGGTGCACTCTGTATCCTGTTATTCATGTCCACATGTCAAAAAGGTCAAACCATGAGCAGATTCCCACTGGAGACAGCAAAACACTTTCTTCATATTTTCTCCTTGCCCAGCATGCGGCTGTCATGTGTATTGCTACACACTGGTGCCCTGTCAATGCTTCCCATTTGGGTTCCGAATATCTACACATTTCAGTTTCCCTACATTTTTCATTTCCCCTGAGATCAAGTATGCTTCAGCAGGCATTCCTTCAGTTTGTAAAATATGTTAAAAAAAAAGAAAAAAAAGGTACAAAAATATAACTGCATATTTGTGTGCATTTCTCCTAACACAGGCGGACCCCTGTATCTGCAGGGGTTTGGTTCTGTGATCTACCATGGATGCCTGAAACTGCCAATGCAAAGGCACCCTATATTCAACATACAAGGAGGCAGGACAAAGGCCACAAAGGGTCACCCTTGTATGTTGGAGATAGGGCTGTGGCTACCCGTGGATACCGTGAAACCATGGATACTGATTCTGTGGATAGGCAGGTCCTATTGTACACATGTTTGTCCGTGGTTTTGAGCTGCAATATGGATCAATAACAATCTGAAAAGTGTGGAAGAATGTTCCAGTTTGATTTTAGGTTTAACAGGTCAGAATTTGGCAAGATCATGAAGAAATCAGCATGTGACTTCTCTCTCATGCTTCCCTTGCTCCCACAAGTTGTTGTTTGGGAAGTCTGACATAGGTCCTTGTCCCACATGTGCAGACAACCAGTTCATACAACATGACAAAGAACAAAGAGGAGGGATATCCAACTTGCAGGCCCAGAGATATAGCCCTGTGTCACACATACTAGCAGCTTTTTAGTGTACTTAAAAAGTAACTTGTTGTGCTACTGACTACAATACTTCAAACCCATTACTCATTAATAGTGTTTAAGAGCTTTCCTTGTGGTTTCTCATTACAGTGCCTAGAAAGTAATTTGTTGCAGTATTTACTACAATGCTAATTACTTTTCAATTTTGAAAATTACAATTAACAAGATAATGGTGTGGAAATGAAAAAATTCCTGTCAGCTAAAATACCTTAAAAAGAAACTTGAACTCATTACTAATCACACTCATACAATGATTTTGTTCCCACTTGCTGCATTGTTTCTGAAATGAATTTTCTTATGCCAGCGTTGCCTCTCACAAAGGACACGTGACTGGATACTGCATTACTTCTAATTTATTACTTCCAAGCTCTGAGTTACAGCCTCCTTGTGTGAGGCAGATCTTGAAAGTTTGCTTATAAGAAAAAAAGAATATAATGACACGACATGCTAAGCTGATCCCTTACTGAGCAGCAGCAAGCTGGTGCTCTGTGATCCAGAGAATCATCCTACTACTGCTTGATTACGGATGGCTTCAGCATGTCATTATATTAATCCTTTTTAAGAGAAACTTTCCAATCTTTGTCAGGATGTAAGTACTGCTGGTGGTGAGCTGTCTTGCTCTAAACATCTATTTCTGCCCTGAAAAGACATTTTTATTCCATCAGACTAAGTGCTCAAGTTTTATTTAAAGCTATGTTCTTTTTCTGTGGCATCTGCTTTCATGTTTTACTCTATTTTTCTATTTTAGGAATTTCATGTAATGCCTCATTTTATATTGTATTATGGTGTAAACTAACATGAACTTTTTTAAATGGTGCATGGTCAATAGAAGGGCAAGGTAGAAATCTTTATATAATGTTCAAATATTGAAAACTGGATAATAAATTACTGCATATCCTATCTTCTATTACAGCCATATGGATGGGAGAGTAATTAATGGGATGTAGCTTTTTTTTTAAAAAAAAAAATTACCTCCTCTCTTTGAAATCAAAGAGAGAGAGAAATTTCCTGTACCAGATCTGGTGGAAATGAAGGCCTGGCCATGGATTGATGAGGAAAAAATGCAGCTTAAATAAACTCCCCTAAGCCACTCACTTCTTGCCTCATGTTCCTACTGTCTCTCAGCTGCCTTATCCTATATCTGCTATGGGGGTAACATAGGGCCTGTCCACACTGTGAAATTTGGTGCAATCCATCTGGTGCTTCATTGCAATCTATGTTAACTCTTGATACCTGTCCATGAAGGTAGAACAAAAAGCTATTTTGCATCTCAATGAATTGTCCCCACAAGATTGCATGCCCTAGTTCTGTGCCAGAAAGATTCGGGCCAGTTCTTAAAGGGGAAGGATGGATCGGTTTAAGTAGAAACACAAGCGGACACTGTATCTTGGTTTTACATATTGGAGGGCTGCTGTGGCCCACAGTGGGTCTGGCACAGAACATTAGCCCCTTGGCCGACACTGTTCCCTTACGCTATTATAGCCCGTTCTCTACATATATTATAATAATCATGTGCTATCAAGTCAATTCTGACTTATGGCAACCCTTTTCAGGGGTAGAGAATACACAGAAGTGGTTTACCATTCCCTTCTTCTGGGGGATTCTGGGACTGCAGGAAACCCAGTGGGGAATCGAACTCTCATCTTCTGGCTCCACAGCCTGATATCTGAACCACTGAGCAATCTAGCCAGCTGTACTTGTATTAACCCTCCTACTAAAGCTTAGATGAAATTGCATATTTCTTACCAGCTTCATTGCTCAAGGCTGCAGAAACAACTGAGAGTAAGGTTATAGATATTACTGTTAAAATATTATTTACCAAACTGCCAAACCACCATGTCAAAGGGAAGGGCATGCATACAAGTGTTTTACAGCTAGTGGTCACGTCTCTTCAGAATAAGGAACTAGGCAATTTCATATAAGCTTTAATATGAGGGCTACTTGGATTAATCCTCCTATTAAAGCTTAGATGAAATTGCCTATTTCCTTATTCTGGAGAGGCGCTGACCACTAGCTGTACAGCGCTTGTATGCATGACTTTCCTTTTGACCTGGCAATTTGGTAAATAATATTTTATAAGTTGTGTCTTCAACCTTCAGCAATAAAGCTGGTAAGATGGTGTTTGTGAGCCTGTCAATATTTATGTTTGCTCTTGATTATGCCTCCGGGCACTGCATCACATTATCATGGATTTCCCAGTATCCCCAAAATTCTACTCAGTCACTAAGGAAACATGTAGAACCTACATGCTAATCCCATCTCCTGCATCATGTGCTGAATATGGAAATGCAAGTGTCTGAAGAGGAACTGCTGTGCCCAAGTACCCTCTCCAGGTGGGATGGGATTTTAGTTCATGTGGAGAGACTACCTGAATAGAACAGGCTCTCCCTCTTCAGCCAATCATAGTTCCATGTTCAACATGACAAGGAATGGTGGCATGACTAGCACACTCTCCTCAACATGTGTGGGCTCCACGTGCCTCCTTAATAACTGAATAGGGCTCTAGTACTCTTGGGTATCCAGAGTCACCTGTAAGTAGCAGGAGACACTAAGTTAGATGGTATAGGACACAGGCTTGCAGAGGGAAACTGGGAAGACCTAAGACCTGTATAAACTAAGCAAGGAAGCCATAACCAGGGGTAGGATCTTTTCTACTTCTGCCTCCCTCCCCATCCGAGAGTGACAGCAATTTTTGTTTTTGCTGCTAACTCCTCCAGAGCAGTTTTCTCTTGGGGAAACAGATCACACCATCTATTCAAAACTGAAAATGAATCCAACTTGGTAGATTTGAATAGAGCCAAATATATAGCAGTCATCTTTTCCCAACTTTGAGTTTCATGTAGATTTTCCCTCCTTAACCAAGGAGTTTCTTTTAATGACAAGCTTTGATGTCTTCAAAAGATAATTCACCTGACATTTTTAATAATACTTAATGAAATTGTTCCCAGTGTGTCTTCATAAAGAAGAAATCTGCAGTGGCTTGTCATTGCCCCCATAATGTAGTGCTTTCTCTAGAATGTAAGATGTAATATTCTTCTCTGCAAGATTTTTATATCTGACAGTTATACATTTTACACTTGAGTCTGCTACTGCCAGGCTCTAACATGATTAGGAAATGTACAAAGAAGAAAAAGAACCGACAAAATCATATGCTATTTCCCCCTGCCTGCATTGAACATCGCCATTTGAAGCACCTAAACTGTTTTTTTCCCCCCAAAGCCTTTCTAAAAACTGCTCAGCAGTTGTCAACAGCTCAAGCCTAAACTATCTGAAACAGTGAGTCTAGCTGAGCCAAGCTTCCCTTTTTCTACACCCAGGTCAATGTATGGGTTCCTCATCCAGATGGGAACTACTGTGTACATACAAGAAGAGACCTGAACCTTTCAACCCTACCCCTACATTTCTATCTCCCCAAACTGGCTCCAACCACACCGAAAGTATAAAAAGCAATTTTTTAAAATTAATTAAAATTGTTGCCCTGCCCATCTAGTGGCAAGGCCACTACTCTAGGCAGATTACAATATAGCAACAAAACACAGAGTAAAATTCAATAATCATATTAAAACATTAAAAAAAACCAAACATATAACTGGAGAGGGGGGGGTATTTGTATTTATAAATGAATACGAACATAACCATCCCAGGTGCACCTAACGCAGGTCCAGCCCTCGGAACCGGCCGGTTCACTCATGCACCGCTGCACTGCATGCCTCCCACTCTTCTCACCAATCGCAAAAGTAGCTCCACTGTCTCCCTGCTCTTCTGGCCACTCAACAGCCGTGCGGGGAGACTTGTCCTTCCACCCCCTGCCTGGAGTGGCCAGCTGAGACTGGAGATGGCGGTGCGGCGGTGTGTGAGTGGACAGGCCGGTTCCAAAGGCCAGAGCCACATTAGGTGCACCTGGGATGGGGATATTCTTATTTATTTACGAATACAAATATCCCCATCTCTAATAATAACTATATATAAAAATAACAGACACAAGAGTTGACAGCAAAACAGAGACAATTATTTCAAAAACTAATGAGATATCAATACTCAAAACACAAAAACCAATACTTTGGCCATCTCATGAGAAGAGAAGACTCCCTGGAAAAGACCCTGATGTTGGGAAAGTGTGAAGGCAAGAGGAGAAGGGGACGACAGAGGACAAGATGGCTGGACAGTGTCACCGAAGCTACCAAGATGAACTTGACCAAACTCCGGGAGGCAGTGGAAGACAGGAGGGCCTGGCGTGCTTTGGTCCATGGGGTCACGAAGAGTCGGACACGACTTAACGACTAAACAACAACAACAAAAAGAAGGTGACCCTCACTGTAATGTGGAGCTTAATAGTCAATTAAAAATCAAGGAGACCCAAATTCAAATTGCTACATGAAGCTCACTTCAATACTTTTGGACACATTCTGTCAGATAGCCATTGTGAGAATACAAAAGGCACCGCAGCTAGAAAAATTGCAAATTATAAATGTGACAAACGAATGTGGCGAGATCCAGATGGCTTCTGGAGCCTGTGGATCTCATGACAGAAGTGACCTGTGTAGTCTACCACATATCCATTAGTAGAAGCCATTCATATCTTTTTTCCTCACCCCTGCCCAATTTGGTATAATTCACAGACAGACTGTCATCTACAACTTAGATGTAACACAATGTTAGTTATTGCAATGTCGGAACCGGCTGCTAAGGCAATGTCAGAGATTGTCTTAATTAATAACAGTAAAAGTAAAAATTGTGGGAGTTGTGGTAGCAGCAACTGTAGTAACAGCAGTGACCACATATTACAATAACTCAAAGTATATTTAAAGTGATAAGCTTTATTAATGCCTAGCCCACAAAAACCACTTGGCTTCCCTTTTTGCAGTTTGGGGCTACGAATGTTTTATGCAAGCCAGGAGAATGGCTATGCAAATAGAAGCATTATGCTTCTTGCTAGGAATTCTTAGCAGTTCTTTTCCTCCGGCTTATGGCGGGCACTGATATGCCCTAAATTACCAAGTGACAACATTTGTTCCACAGCCATCCAGAGTTTAGCAACTCAGGAAAGGATGGGTGTCGCTGTCACCAATATGTGGAAGCTTTCAAGCTGTCAAGCAATTAAGTGGACCTGAATAATCCTATGTAATTAAGCTCCTTACCGCATAATTATCTTTATTTTAAATGTGTCTTTTGACAAAACATCTGTTCCCTGCTTGAGATTTGAAAAGAGGGACCAACGTGCATGAGGAAAATGGTGCTTGCAAGACCATCCCACGCAGGGCTGGTGTGCTCAGCTCCTTGGTGACAAACGCTGTAATTTGTTCTGTCTTTTGCGTGCAAAAGGCAGGTGCCGCAGCATCCGTGGCCAGCCCTGCTTGACTGCCATCCTCGCTGCAGCTGTCTTTCACATTGTTACCCGGAGCAATAATTGTGTTTGACAATCAAGCTGAGGATCGTTACATGGTCAAGTGGGGTGGGAGGCAAGCACGATGCCGGCAGCGGAGCCATCAAAGGCAACTGTGTATATTTCTACAAGCAAGCACGGGGGTGGGTGGGGGGGAAGCAGATGAGGCTTGAAAGAAATATTTCCCAAAGCATTTAAAAGAATACAGTGTCGAATATTTTGAATTAACACTGCACTTTGGGATAGAAATAGGGGATATTTGGTGCTTCCATTCCACTATATTGGGCAGTTTAATGATACACTTTTGTTTTGTTGTATTTTTGTCACGTGCAGGTCTTATCCCAGTTTCCATTCTGAGGCATAAACATTTAAACGGACTGGTTCAGAAACACTAACAACTGCTTGGAGCTTTCTCTGACCACTGTCCTATGACTACCATCCTAAAGATGAGTACGATGACTAGTAAAGGGACCTTTCCTGTTGTGGCACCCTGGTTATTGAATACCTACTGCAGAAAGGATCAACAGGTAGCTGTTTTTTGTCATTTCAGTTGCAGGCAAATATCCTGGCACTATCCTTCCTTTCAACATAGTTGATTTTCATTCTTGCGTTGTTCCTGGGAAGAGTTTAGTGCTGTGGTGCTTCCCACTAAAGTTCCTATTCCTGTTGAAAATTTTCAGTTGGGGTTTCTATTAGTACACAGGCAAAACAAGTAAAAGAAAAGAAAAGCTTCATCAAAGAATTGGATTTCTAATTTTTTTAAAAAAGGATTTCTAAGATTTCCTGAAGAGAAGCAGTTTCCAAAGAAGTGGCTTTCTAAACGGAACTTTAAATGTGAATGCTTGGTAGCTCCTTCATGGCCAAGAGGGAGAAAGAAAGGAGGAACATGCCTTATTTTAGAGGCTCCCAATCTTTTCCAAGTTGCGACCCCCCTTTTATAACAGCTAAGTAACCTGCAATCCCCCCCCCCGCCATGTTTGCATAAAAGGCACTTTTAATGAGGTAAAGTCATCCCTTCTCAGAAAATAAAGGCTTCTTTTCCCCCCAAAAGGCCTGTTTCTCATACATACACATGCACACTAACTTTAACATCCTGCTCTGAAAGGTCAAGGAAGAAATTATTTTAAAAGGGCTACAACACATACAAGGGGTGACCCATGACCCCCACCCCAGGCTGCCAGAAAACACTTTGCGACCCCCAGGTTGGGAAACACTGTCCTGTCTGGAAGAACCTTTGTATATTTTATTTGTTGTATTATCTAAATACAGTTGTTAATAAGGGGAAACAGAGACTCATTTTATTCTTGGTAACATTTCAAAGAAAAAAAGATGTAATATATTCATGCAGCACGGGAAGCTATTATATGACTCTCATAATCGAGCGCACGTTGAGGAGCATCTTTGACTTCCTGCTTCTATCCCAGCTTTTCTCACTTTAGTAAAAAATCTTCTTGACATTGACAGAAGCCAGAAGCAAAACCTCTGTGTGAACGACCAGTTTAAATTGATAGGACAGGATTCCTCTATAAGACACGTCCGAACAGATCAGTTGTCTTGAAATAAGTATCTAGCTTTTCTTCCTCAACATGGTTGCTTAAGCTCTTTAAAGTAGCCTGAAGTAAACACCATAGTCTCAAGAATTCTCAGGCATAACAGTATCTGAAGTGGGTTTGCAAGACTACACTGCGTCTTCCAGCAGTCCTAATTGCTGTTATATATCCTGTTTTCACAGCAAACACTGATCCTCCGTGCTTCACAAATCACTGAAACAAACCATTTGGTTGGCAATGTTGGCAGAATTCCTGGCATTTCATTTGTCATGGCAATGTGAACTAATACCACTATTATGATTATCTTTATATGCACTCAAGCTTTGCTCTATTTATGTCCAGCTAAGCTCTCCTCTAAATGAGGTTAAAACGAGCCCAGAACATTCTCTTAGATTAAATACATTTCTAGATTTTATTTTATGTTATTTATTTTAAATTATATTCCGTTGCTTTACCCTCCGGGGGGGCTAACAATTCATAATAAATAATGACACCTATTTGTCTTTTTACAGTAGTTCAGTGAGAAAATTGACACATAGCATGCTTGCATGGCAAAGCCACAGCTTCTGTCAAGGAGACTGACCTAGGATTAATGTTCAAGATATATTTATCTTTCTTCTATCAGACACACGCAAAAGATGAGGCCTTTTAAAGGGTTTTTTTTTTTAAGCACTTAGACAGAAAGCCTGTACTTGCCTTCTGGGAGGCCAATCCCAAGGATTTCAATGGGAGTAGCACTGCAGCCTAACTATATTTCAGCTACAGTCGTAAGAAATGTAGGACAGAAAGGTCTCCCTCTTTCTTAGTCTTTAAAGACAAATGGCTGCCTTTCCCATGCCAAAAAGAACCGAGGCATGCAATTCAGAGGGTCAAACTGTGCACTACAGAGATGTCACATAGTCAACACACCAATGTTTCTGATCTCCCACATGTTAGGTTTCTTGTGTGATTGATCACAATCACTTCATTTGCATTATGTTTGCTCAGGTACAAAGTTTGGATGGGGTTGCATCCCTGAAGCACCAGCAAGCTTCCATCTCCTCATGATCTGATAAGTACAGCATCTGATTAGATCCTAAGAAAGCAGCACTGGGGAGGAGGAAAACGTTGACTTACTTCTTATTTATTTATTTATTTATTTATTTTTACCCCGCCTTTCTCCTTGAAAGGACCCAAGGCAGCTTCTTGCTCCCCCACCATTTGCTGCTTTTTTCCAGAGGGATGAGCCCATAGGAAATTTGCACTGATTATAGATTATTGATTATGATTATGATGTTAGGACTGCAGATCTGGAATAGACACTATAGATCACTGAGTCCAGCCCCTATCAAGGAGGCACACTGCAGAATCAAACTCCCAACCTCTGGCTCCACAGCCAGATACTAAACCACTAATGAATGATTTAACCACTGAATAGAAATCTGGAAGTTGAGTCATGGCAACTGAACTTCTTTCTTATTAGGTTGAAATGTTTTGCTACTCATCAGTCTGAGGAGAGTTGGTAGGAGACCCCTGATATATCCTCCACATTGGTTTCACTTCCCCCTGGGGGAAAGTGAGTAGCAAAATGTTTCAACCTAATAAGAAAAATGTCCAGTTGCCGTGGCTGATCGTCCAGATAACCCCACCTGGATGACTGAGAATCTTCACAGATACACTCAGTAGAAACTATATTCTTTAACCTTAGCTAGAAACCTGTATTTAAACCCATTGCAGGTACAGTATATCACAGAAGTGAGTACACCCCCTCACATTTCATAAATATTTTAGTATATATTTTCATGTGACAACACTGAAGAAATGACACTTGGCTACAATGTAAAGCAGTGATTATACAGCTTGTACGTATAACAGTGTAAATGTGCTGTCCCCTCAAAATAACACAACACACAGCCATTAATGGCTAAACCGCTGGCAACAAAAGTGAGTACACCCCTAAGTGACAATGTCCAAATTGGGCACAAAGTGTCAATATTTTGTGTGGCCACCATTATTTTCCAGCACTGCCTTAACCCTCTTGGGCATAGAGTTCACCAGAGCTTCACAGGTTGCCACTGGTGTCCTCTTTCACTCCTCCATGACGACATCACAGAGCTGGTGGATGTTAGATACCTTGCACACCTTCACCTTCCATTTCAGGATGCCCCACAGATGCTCAATAGGGTTTAGGTCTGGATACATGCTTGGCCGGTCCATCACCTTTACCCTCGGCTTCTTTAGCAAGGCAGTGGTCGTTTTGGCAGTGTGTTTGAGGTGGTTATCATGTTGGAATACTGCCCTGCTGCCCAGTCTCTGAAGGGAGGAAATCATGTTCTGCTTCACTATGTCACCATACATGTTGGCATTCATGGTTCCCTCAATGAACTGTAGCTCCCCAGTGCCGGCAGCACTCATGAAGCCCCAGACCATGACACTCCCACCACCATGCTTGACTGTAGGCACGACACACTTGTCTTTGTACTCCTCACCTGGTTGCCGCCACACACGCTTGACACCATCTGAACCAAATAAGTTTATCTTGGTCTCACCGGACAACAGGTTCCAGAAATCCATGTCCTTAGTCTGCTTCTCTACAGCAAACCGTATGCAGGCTTTCTTGTGCATCATCTTTAGAAGAGGCTTCCTTCTGGGACAACAGCCCTGGAGACCAATTTGATGCAGTGTGCATCAACCTCTGCAGCAATGCTGGCAGCACTCATATGTCTATTTCCCAAAGCCAACCTCTGGATATGACGCTGAGCACGGGCACTCAACTTCTTTGGTCAACCATAGTGAGGCCTGTTCTGAGTGGAACCTGGCCTGTTAAACCGCTGTATGGTCTTGGCCACCGTGCTGCAGCTTAGTTTCAGGGTTTTGGCAATCTTCTTTTTTTTTCCCTTTTTATTATTATTATTATTTATAAAGTCCATCCATGCTTATTTAATGTCGTGTCACCTGAGTTCAGCTTATAGTCATTTGTTAATACAACTACAGTACATATTAAGCCCTTAATCTATACAACGTGCTTCTACCCATTGATAAAACAGATTCCAAGTTTGATAGTATTCTGAATCTTCCTTCCCTTTGATTTTTAATGTCAGTCTGTCCATTTCTGTGCAGTCCAATATCTTTTTAATTATTTCTTCATCTGGAGGTTTCTTCATTCTTCCAGTACGGTGCAAATATAATCCTCGCGGCTGTTAAAATATGCAGTATTAAATATACATTTTGTTTATCAACACTTTCTGGTATTATACCTAATAGAAAGAGTTCTGGCTTAAAATCTACATGTTTTTCAATTATGTTAACAAGTCATATATGTATTTTTATCCAAATGGGTTTTGGCAATCTTCTTATAGCCTAGGCCATCTTTATGTAGAGCAACAATTTATTTTTTCAAATCCTCAGATAGTTCATTACCATGAGGTGCCATGTGTCATGAGTTCAGCCGAAGAAGATCTGGAATCAGAGGGGTTAATTACAGCTGAGGAAAATGCTGGGCAATTAGTATCACAGACAGCTGAATCACCGCCAGATTCTCCTCCCCCACTATCCAGAGTGAGAGATAAGCTTCGGCAGAGACTCACAACACGGAGGTCTGAGGCTCGCATGAATGCTTCTCACAGGAACATCAGGTTGACCATCCCTGAGTTTTAACAGGATGGAATGTTTCTAGGAATTAGATGATTGTTGCTGCTGTATAATTTGTACCCAGAGGCTTGGAAGCTTGTGGAAGCAACAAGTCAATTCTCTGGCTCACATCCATGCTCCTGCTTATCTTGAACCTTGCTCTCTTGACCCTTGGCTTTTGGACTCTGACTTCTGACTACGGTTTGTGTTTTGGCTTTGACAATTTGGCATCTGTTTTGCATCTCCCGGACTTCTGACCTTGTACTGGCTTATTGGACTTTTGCTGGCTGAATCCCCTAGGAACGTGACACCATGTGGGACTTCCAGTGACCAGTCTGAGAGAGTGAGAGCGATAACACCTGCTCCCCCTTCACACCTGAGACTTGTGACACTAACGGGTCTCATGACACCAGGAAGGGAAAACGGCTACTTGGGGCCAATTTGGCGGGCTGGCAGGCCGGCAGAAAGTTGGATGGACGGACAGACAGACAGATAGTGCTAGTCCCTTTTAGGTCTGGATTCCCACTGAAGAAAGTTGAATGAAACTGAAATCTGAGAAGCAAGCTGTACTATTTTACTTTTCAGTTAAGGACAAGTGCCCTTTAAGGTTTTGAGATAAAAGAAATAAAAATGACAGCAGAATTGTCATGAGTGTGTTAGATCTGTACAAGCTTTTAAATATAATTTCCACTTGTCAACATCTATTCAGACATTTTTATTACTGAAGACAGGATCAATTTTGGTAAAGTATATTTTATGAATGTTAGCTATTCTGTGCCCTCTTCTATAAAATAATTTTTCTGCATGAAGAATGTTGTATTTAAAGGGTTTTGAGTGCTGATAAAAGCATGTTGCTTTAGCAGAAAGAATGCCAATTGTACGGTTATGAAGTGATGTTGAGAGAGAGAGAGAGAGAGGAAAGAGTGTCAGAGAGAGAGAGAAAAACTTTGTTCAATTACTATCCATTATCATCTCACTACCAGGCAGAGTGACAGACTAGGACTCAGATGACCTGCATTCAAATGCCCACTTGGCCATGGAAACCTGGGGTGGGGGGCAGGGAGTGGAATTGGTAAAACCACTCCTTAAATATCTCATTTACCTTAAAAGCTCTATCAGGGTCACTATAAACCAGTCCCAACGTGATGGCACATAATGCACATACACATCAGGAAGCATCAAAGATCCACCTAGCCCCATTTCCCTTGGCCTTGACAGATACTAGTAAATGTTGGTGTTAGACTAAGGGCCAAACAAGACTTTAAGGGGAATGCATGTTCCCCTCAGTTAACTTGCTTTCCCTCCTGCAACAACATTTCCTTAGAGATACGGGCCTCAACCACCAGGTTTGCACATTAAACCCATGCTCATTTTTCAATGACTATCATATAACAAAGCATGCTAAAATAAAATATGCATAGGTGATGGAAGTCACATGCTGTAACAAACAGGTGTCTTTCACCTCCTTGGTTGAACACCTTTAAAAACACATTAAAATATCACGCAGTGTACCATAAGACTTTGGGAACCTGGGAGTTGACATTTCTTGCCAATGCTGATATTCACCTCCATGACTTTTAAATGATCTGTGGGAAGGATTGGTTTTGTGACAACCTCAAGAGAGGAGCAGACACGGGCCCCAAATATGCAGATACACAATGCATCCTTGTGCTACTGTGTGGTGCAAGAGCTATATTAGTTGATCCTGCCTTTCACATTTGCCTTTTTTCTCCTGGTGGACGTGTTAGGAGTTTCTACATGTGCACACACACACCAACAAATAGTGCTTGGGCTCTGGCTGTAGTATCAGGGGCATGGGGAAAAGCCTCTCTGGCTGGGAGGGACCTTTCTGGACTGGGGTGACTGTCAATCTATCCATCACTAACCAATTATTTCCTCTTGCCTCTAAATTCAAAAAGAGTCTTGCCTCTCTGTTCAGTGCTTTCTTCCTTCTCTTTAGTCTGTTGGTAGCATCAGTGAGTCTGTTGCCATCTGTTGTTGAAAGAAGTCACGTTTGTCAGTTTGCTGGTTGATCTGTTCAACTGTAAGTAACAAAAATGTTTTTTATTCTTTCTGCTATTAATGTCTCAGAGTGAGTTATAGAGACTATGTCATTTAATGATCAAAAGATAAGGTTTGTGAGAATCATCTATATGTTGATGAACTATCAATTGATCATTAAAATGATATCATTAATATCTAAATGAATACCAGGTGACCCTAATGTAAAGCAATAAAGTTGTGGCCTTAGTTTGCCTAGTGTCTGCCCCTTAATTTATTGATACCATCGCAGGATCAGGAGGACCAACCTGCTCCTAGTGCCCTCCAGCATTTTGTGCAGGAGGTGGCCATCTCACTCCACTTAATGGGAAGATGGTTCCTGAAGTGTTCCATGCAGTATTGATATCCTTAGTGTAATATTTCTTGGGGAAATGCCAGATGTATCTGGGCACAGTGGGAAGGGGTAGAGATCCAGGCAATCAAGAAACATATTGAATGTTTGGGTGGAAAATAGTACTCCTGTTTCCATATTAGGAGAGTAACAGCAGCCACTAAGAGAGAGCCAGGTTGTGTACATAAGCATCTGACTTGTATTGTTTGAAATAACAACAATACATTTTTACTTTGCGGTATTGGGAATTCATTCAGTTTTCAGGACTTTAAATTGTGTACTATGGAAGCAAATTTGTTACATTTTTAAAGAATTAGCATTTTCTTTAAAATATTTTGTCTGTGATGTATCGTCATGGCTTATATGATGGTAACTGCTTATATTGGGTGCCGAATGAATCATATATTTTCCTTTGGAGGTTGATAATTTGTCTTATTATTGTTGGCTCATGCCTTGGGTCATAAAAGGAGAAGATCTAACATGGCTGATAGTTCCCTTTGAAAAAGCCAGCTGTCTTTGTTTATTTAGAGCAATGAATGTAATTTGGCTTTAGACAATGTTTTACATTCACTATATCCCTTAATAGATTAGAGCAATGTGATTCCATATTTACTATAGATACCATATGTAGAACTTCGCAGCTGTTTAATTTCTCCTGATATATATAGTTAGATTATATTGGGCCATGTGTATGCTCATTTCCCCTTTTATGTCTTGTCTTCCCCCTCCTTGTCTGTTGAGTGCTATGAAAGTTGGAAAGCACTGGGTAAATATTAAACATTAAACAGTAATTATGCACTTTTAAATGTAGTTTCTGTTGACACAGTGATACTAATGTGGTGCATGTTCAAAGCATGGCCGACAAGAAAAGAGTAATACCACTTTTTGGCAAAATAAGCCAACCTTTGGTGGGTCAATCCCTGGGTGGTCCTGGGATATTTAATGCATAGCTTATGGTTTCCAGGCTAGTTGGTTAGCTCAGTGAGTTGGGTATTGATTCCCCATTGTGCCTCTTGGGAGAAGACCCAGCCTGTGCAGCTTTGGGAAAGCTGCACAGTCCCAGAGCTTCCTACAGAAGAAAGGAATAGGAAACCATTTCTGAATGCTCTATACTTCAAAAACCCTAGAAAGGGCTGCCATAAGTCAGAATCAACTTATTTATTTATTTATTTATTTATTTATTTACAAGATTTTTAGCTGCGCCATTACCAGTGGTCTCTGAGCGGTGTACAACAATATTAAATCTTTAAAAACATTAAAACCATTAAAAATAGGCAATATTATAATAATATCCTATATTAAAAACAATCATTAAAACATTAATATTAATAAATCCTGCTGCTCATATGGCCAGCTAAAGAATACTATTTAATTAAAATGCTGGCTAAACAGAAAGGTCTTTGCCTGGCGCCGAAAAGCCAAAAGTGTTGGAGCCAGGCGGATCTCTATAGGGAGGGCGTTCCAAAGTTGGGGGGCAACAGCCAAGAAGGCACTATTTCGACATGCCATCCCCCTCACCTCTTTCAGGGATGGCACCTTCAGAAGAGCCTCCTGGCCTGATCTTAGAGGACGGGCAGGCTCGTATGGAAGAAGGCGGTCCTTTAGGAAACCAGGTCCTAAGGCATTTAGGGCTTTATATGTCAAAGTAAGCACTTTGAATTGGGCCCTTAACACCGTCATCATCATCATGGTCACCATGGTTCTGTGACTCCACCAACTGCAATGGACTTCACATTCAGAGAACTTCCAGTCTCTATCACAAAAGGAAAATCTTCTTCCCCAAAAGAGTGTAAATGGAACAATGGAGCATAAGTAGAGGTTTGGGAACATTACTTGTGCAGATTACAGTTCCCAGAACAAAGTTGGCTGGGGATACAGGAAGATATAGCCTCAAAAGTTATTTTTTCCAAGCTCTCAACATGACTTATTATTTATTTAAAATATTTTATCCTTCCTACGTAAGAGCACAGCCCGTGCATAGACCTTCAGCACAGCATGTTTTTTTAAAGTGCTAGGTATGTGTATTCTAAGTTAACTTTAAGTGAAGTGTATTAGGTAATTCACTACTCTTGAAGGTCTGGTCCAGAGCCTGCTGCAGCGTAATACACATACCTAATACACAAATTTGTTTCTGTCCATGGAGTTTTCTTGGCAAAGATACTGGAGTGGCTTGCCAGTTCCTGCTCCAGGAGAAACTAAGATCATGGCCACTGGTCCCATCACCTCCTGGCAAATAGAAGGGGAAGATATGGAGGCAGTGACAGACTTTACTTTCTTGGGCTCCATGATCACTGCAGATGGTGACAGCAGCCACGAAATTAAAAGACGCCTGCTTCTTGGGAGGAAAGCAATGACAAACCTAGACAGCATCTTAAAAAGCAGAGACATCACCTTGCCGACAAAGGTCCGCCTAATCAAAGCTATGGTTTTTCCAGTAGCGATGTATGGAAGTGAGAGCTGGACCATAAAGAAGGCTGACCGCCGAAGAATTGATGCTTTTGAATTGTGGTGCTGGAGGAGACTCTTGAGAGTCCCCTGAACTGCAAAAAGAACAAACCTATCCGTTCTGAAGGAAATCAACCCTGAGTGCTCACTGGAAGGACAGATCCTGAAGCTGAGGCTCCAATACTTTGGCCATCTCATGAGAAGAGAAGACTCCCTGGAAAAGACCCTGTTGTTGGGAAAGTGTGAAGGCAAGAGGAGAAGGGGACGACAGAGGACGAGATGGTTGGACAGTGTCACCGAAGCTACCAACATGAACTTGACCAAACTCCGGGAGGCAGTGGAAGACTGGAGGGCCTGGCGTGCTCTGGTCACGAAGAGTCGGACACGACTTAACGACTAAATAACAACAATACACAAATATATGTCTTTCCCTTGTCTTAAAGGGACAGTCGAAAAACTGCCATGAGAGTGGATTTGGCTGGGGGTATTTTCCCAATTGGCCTATGAAGACAAGGCATTTTTTTTCCCTTTTGTTTTGATAACTGATGCAGCACATCTTTGCTTCTCTAATGGAGGCTAAAAACTTTTTCACTTCCTCTGCTCATCCACCAAGGACCAGAGAAAGTATTTAACTAGCCAATATCCTGAAGTGGTTCTATTAAGCCACTTCATTATATTGTCAATCAAAAAAGGAAGGCTTTTGGTTCATTCCTAGAGATCACACACCCTGGGAATAAACCAAAAGAGACTGATCCTGCCCACACCAAAAAAGTAGAAGCTCCTGACAGGGGCTAGAAAGATGAAGGTAGGTGTCATGAGTGCAGCTGAAGACCTGGAACCGGAAGGGTTAACTGTGGCTGAGGAGAATGCTGAGCAATTAGAAACACAAACACCTGAATCACCCCCAGATTCTCCTCCCCCAGTAGACAGGCTGAGGGCCAGGCTTCGGGGAAGACTTATGACAAAAAGGTCAGAAGATCGCTCGAAGGCTGCCCACAGAAACATCTGATCAACTAGCCCTGAGTACTGACAGGATGGAAAAGCTTCCAGCAGCTCAAGGGGCTGTTTTACTATATAAACAGCTCTTAGTCGTCTAGAAATCCGTGGAAGCAACAAGTCAAATCTCTGGCTTGCATCCACGCTCCTGACTCTGAACTTGGACTGGCTTATCGGACTCTGCTGTTGAAACCCCCGGGAATGTGACAGATTGCTTCCACCCCCACACTTCCCCCACAAAATGGAGACAGAAGCAAGTGAAGGCTCAGGTACGCTGAATGCTGTGCTGGCTCAAATGCAATTTCTCACCCAAACAGTGGTACAGCTTCAGCAGCAACAGCTGCAATCCCAAGCCAACGCTGCTTCTCAGGTCAAGTGTCCTGTGCTTCCTCCCGAAAAGTTTGAAGGAAAAGTGGAGGAGTTTCCAGCATTCCTGGCACAGTGTAAGCTGTATATTGAGCTGCGTGCCAGAGACTTTCCCACAGACAAAACCAAGGTATGCTTTATAATCAGTCTACTCAAGGGACAGGCAGCTAAATGGGCTACTCCTCTACTCCTTGCTTCTTCACCCCTGTTAACCAATTACCAGGGTTTTCTGGAACATATCTCAGCCGCTTTTGCTAACCCCTTGCAAGCTGCTACTGCAAATAGAAAGATTCGGGCCCTGAAACAGGGTAAGGCTTCAGTCTCCCAGTATTCCACTGAGTTCAGACTCTTGGCTCAAGATTTGCTCTGGAATGAAGCAGCTCTTATGGACCAATATATGGAAGGGTTGGCTGATGGGATCCTGGATGAGCTGGCACGTGTAGATCAACCCAATACGCTGCAAGAACTAATCACTCTATGCTTACGCATTGATGGCCGCCTGGAGAGCCGACGCCTAGCACAGGGCGGTTCCCGTCTCTTACAGCCACCCCTGACAGCCCCCAATACTAGACCAGAGGATTCTGAACCTATGCAGTTGGGAGCGGCTCGGCCACGCCTCAGTCCTGAGGAAAAAACACGACGATGCTCCCAGAATCTCTGCCTGTACTGTGGGGGAGCAGGACACTTCGCTTCTGGCTGTTTGGTTAAGCAGCGTAACCTTGGCTCCACCGTCAGTAAAAGATTTGCCCCATGTCTGAATGGACCCTCAAACGTGGGGCACTTAGCTGGGTCTCCTGAACCATACCTTAACATCCCGGGTCCATTCCTTGTACCAGTAAAACTCTGCCTGCCGGATGGACGTTGCTTGTTTGTTCATGCCATGGTCGACTCTGGAGCTGATCGCTGTTTCATCGACACGGCTTTTGTGAAACAGCACCAGATCCCTGTACAGGATAAAGAGACCCCGACCCTAGTTGAATCCATAGACGGGCGTCTCCTCCGCTCCGGTCCTGTGACCCAGGAAACCCAACCGGTCATTCTCCAGGTTCAACGCCATCAGGAGCAACTACAGTTCAACGTTGCACGCATGCCCCGTTTTCCACTTATTCTGGGACTTTCCTGGCTCCGAACACACAACCCCCTAATGGACTGGACACAAGGAGAGTTACGTTTCAGGGACCCGTGTCCGCATCTGGGTCCACCGGCTACCTTGGCTGCAGCAGGGTCAACAGACAGCTCCGTGATACCCTTGGATTATGAGGACTTTGCTGATGTCTTCGAGGAGAAGGGGGCTGACCAACAACCTCCGCACCGACCCTTTGATTGTGCTATCAATTTGGTGCCTGGGGCACCCCTTCCTGTGGCGCGGATTTACCCCATGTCGGAACCCGAACTCGCGGCCTTGAGGGCCTTTCTTGATAAAAATCTGAAACGGGGATTCATCCGGCCATCCACGTCGCCCCTGTCTGCACCTGTCATCTTTGTTAAAAAGAAGGGTGGGGAGCTCTGCCCTTGCAATGATTACAGAGCCTTGAATAAGATAACCATTAGAGACCGCTACCCTCTACCATTGATCGGTGAACTTTTGGATCGCCTTAAGGGGGCACGAGTGTACACCAAGTTGGATCTCCGTGGCGCCTATAATTTGGTGCGAATTCGTGCTGGCGACGAGTGGAAGACGGCCTTCGGGACTCGTTATGGCCAGCATGAATACCTGGTCATGCCTTTTGGGTTAACTAACGCTCCAGCGGTGTTCCAGCGGTTCATGAATGTCATCTTTCGGGACTTGCTTGATCACTTTGTAATCATCTACCTGGATGACATTCTGATTTATTCCCGAGACCCCGTTCGGCACACGGAACATGGTCGCCAGGTTTTACAACGGTTACGAGAACACCGACTCTACGCCAAGCTGGAGAAATGTGAATTCAACCTGCGAGAAGTCGAGTTCTTGGGTCACATTGTATCTCCCCAAGGGATCCAGATGGACCCAAAGAAGATAGAGTCGGTTCTGACCTGGCAGAAACGCCGGAACCGTAAGGACGTACAACGGTTTCTCGGCTTTGCGAATTATTACCGTCAGTTCATACCATCTTACGCGGATGTAACCACTCCACTGACCCGCCTCCTCTGGCCCAAAGAGCCATTTCTTTGGACTCCGGAGGCAGACCATGCCTTCATAACCCTAAAAACCCGCTTTACCACTAAGCCCATTCTACGCTATCCGGATCCCCGACTACCGTTTACCGTAGAAACAGATGCCTCCAGTGTCGCCCTGGGTGCAATACTGTCCCAGCGGGAGGACCCCTCACAGCCACTGCAGCCCTGCGCGTTCTACTCCCGGCAGTTCACACCCTCAGAACGCAATTACACCATCTGGGAGCGGGAACTTTTGGCCATCAAAACTGCTTTCGAGGTTTGGAGGCATTACCTCAAAGGGGCCCGTCACCCAGTCCAAGTCTTGACGGACCATCGAAACCTGGAACACTTACAAACGGCCCGACACCTTAACCAACGCCAAATCCGATGGAGTCTCTTTTTCTCTCGGTTCGACTTCCGTATCACCTATGTCCCGCATACTCAGAATCGGAAAGCTGATGCCTTGTCCCGCAAACCGGAATACGCCGTTCCAACCTCTGAAGAACCGCCGATCACACCTATTCTATCCCCTTCAGTCTTTGCAGCCATAACCACTCGCTCATCCCTGGCTGAAGAGATTCGAGCCAGCCAAGCTCAAGATCCCTGGGCCAAGCAACGTCTACAGGAACTCCAAGAGGGCTCTGCTAGCGACTTTACTAACCACCAGGGTCTCCTATTACACCGGGGACGCTTGTATGTTCCTCCAGGGCCCCTCCGAACCAATGTCCTCTATCTGACCCATGATTCCCCTCCTGCAGGACACTTTGGTCGGTACAAAACTCTGCACTTGCTCACACGGGAGTTTTGGTGGCCCCGGGTTCGAGCTGATGTCGCCCGTTATGTTAGTTCCTGTGAGGTTTGTCGTCGAGCCAAGGACGTACCAGCCAAACCTCCAGGTCTGTTGCAACCATTACCTGTACCGGCCGGCCCTTGGGACACAGTATCTTTGGACTTTATCACGGATCTCCCACGATCACAAGGGTATACCTGTGTCTTAGTAATAGTGGACCTATTTACTAAGATGGCTCATTTTGTCCAATGTTCCAAACCTCCCACAGCTCCTGAAACCGCCCAACTCTACCTTCATCATGTTTTCCATCCACACGGGCTCCCGACACACCTAATTTCCGATCGTGGTTCCCAATTCACTTCCCGGTTCTGGCAAGCCTTACACACCAGTTTGGGTACCCAGGTGCACTTGTCGTCAGCATATCATCCCCAAACAGATGGACAGACCGAGCGTACCAATGCCACCCTGGAGCAATATCTCCGTTGCTACACCTGTTATCAACAAGATAATTGGGCTACCCTGTTACTCCTGGCTGAATTCGCTTACAATAACGCCGTACACACATCTACAGAACAGACCCCATTTGAAGCCAACTATGGGTACCATCCTCGCTTTTTCCCGGCTGCTCTGCCATCAACCGTGGTTCCTGCTGCTGATGCCCATATACGCGAGTTGCAGGCTCTCCAAGACTTACTCCGAGAGCAGCTTCAGCAGGCTAAGGAGGCTTATAAGACAGCGGCCGACAGAAAACGGCAAGAAGGGCCACCTCTGAAACCAGGGGACCAGGTCTGGCTTTCCACCCGTTATCTCCGCCGACCTGGCCGGTCCCGTAAGTTAGACCCTCGGTTTATAGGACCCTATGTAATCCTGGACCAAATCAACCCTGTTGCTTTCCGGCTACAACTTCCAGATACTCTCCGTATCCACCCGGTTTTCCATCGATCTCTCCTTGTTCCTGTTGCAGCGCCGGACCCTGCCTGACCTTCACCCCTGGCTCCACCTCCGCCCATTCTGGTTGATGGCGAGGAAGAATACGAGGTTCGTCAAATCCTGGACTCCCGAATTCACCGAGGAGGTCTCCAGTATTTCGTAGATTGGGAAGGTTATGGTCCTGAGGATCGATCATGGGAACCCGCCAGCAATCTACACCCCCCCCGATTTGGTACGGCAGTTCCATGCTACCTATCCTGATCGACCCGGCCCATCTGACGGGGGGAGCCCTGGGGAGGGGGATAGTGTCATGAGTGCAGCTGAAGACCTGGAACCAGAAGGGTTAACTGTGGCTGAGGAGAATGCTGAGCAATTAGAAACACAAACACCTGAATCACCCCCAGATTCTCCTCCCCCAGTAGACAGGCTGAGGGCCAGGCTTCGGGGAAGACTTATGACAAAAAGGTCAGAAGATCGCTCGAAGGCTGCCCACAGAAACATCCGATCAACTAGCCCTGAGTACTGACAGGATGGAAAAGCTTCCAGCAGCTCAAGGGGCTGTTTTACTATATAAACAGCTCTTAGTCATCTAGAAATCCGTGGAAGCAACAAGTCAAATCTCTGGCTTGCATCCACGCTCCTGACTACCTTGAACCTTGAACCTTGTTCCTTGGACCTTTGGCTTTGGACTCTGACCCTGGACTGTATGATTTGGCTTTGGACCCTGACCTTGGATTACGGTTTGTGATTTGGCTTTGGTATTTTGGTATCGGCTCTGAACTTGGACTGGCTTATCGGACTCTGCTGTTGAAACCCCTGGGAACGTGACAGAAGGATCACTCTGGATGCAGGCTGGTTTGCTCCAGCAAAGATGCTTCTTACCGTCCTCAAGACGCAGACTCACCTAGTTTCTTTATAATAGCTGCCACTAGATCTTGAAAACATAGAAGCTAATTCTAGGGGCTCCTGTAAATATTTAAAGATCTTTCCCTTCCTATACTATTTGTAAATGGATTTCCTGAATTAATAAAGAGCTTTTTTATTTATTTATTTTAAACTTACTACCACCAACCAGAGTAGCTATTCTCTTCAATAATCATAAGTACTGCGTTGGGGTAACATACTCTTCTTTGGCCAAATGTAGCCCAAGGAGAAGGGTGAACACCCCCTGCTTGTACCATGAACCACCTATGATATTCTGCCAGTTTAAATACTAAATAAACCTAACAGAAGGAACCACGTAATCAGCTCCTTGGAGGAAAAGAAAGAAAGATATAGATACATAGGTGGAAAATGAAGTAACTGTGGAGTAGCCATGCCATTTGAAAAGTCTCTAGTTGGCTTCCAAATTCTGGGATCTATTGTGAAGCAGGAGTGTGGCTAGTCATATATGTCACATGCCACAGAGGGGCATGTGTGTTTGTGTATGTGTGTGAGTACATGTGTATATATAGCTATATTATGTACGTATACATGGGAGACGATGTTCGTATGCTCACACAAACTGAAGGGAGCTTCCATAAAAAGGGTTTTAACATCATTATTATTTACATTTCTGTTCTTTACACTTACTTTTCATGCAAAAAGTGGGGGCAGAATAACACTCCACTGATATTTATTGAAACAAGAAGCTAGAACACAGGGTTTGTGCCGATTTAAATTTACAAGGATCAGAATATGGTGCTTCACAGAGCTTTACAAGACCGACAGAATACTTTTCTCTCTTCCTTTTAAAAAAAAAAGGAAGAAAAGCTTTTACATTCCCAGCCCTTCATATCCCGCTAATTCAGTGAAAAGCACCTGCCAGTGGACTCGTGACAAATGGGATTACAAAGATGGTTTATTCAGCCATTGTCCTGTGTCTAAGAGGTCTTTCTATAAGCTAAACCCATCACTGCAGTGGGGAGCACTAATTGCCCATTTACTGCAGTAACCTTTGAAACTGGAAAGCATCTCCTACCTGGCTTAATGTTGATGGCTCTCCCGGCCCCCACCAATCTCCTTCTGCCTTAATCACTGTGTGCTTGCAAGGGAAGCAAACCTGGCGATGCAAAGCATTTCCTATTTCTGGCAGAGGCCTGGTATTCTTTCGAGAGTGTGAACTCCAAAGAATAAGATGGAAGGAATTCTCTCCCTTGCTCCCCCACCCCCCGCCACATTATTTCTCCTTGCTGGGAGTCAGTTGCAGAGATCATGTTGTGTGCTCAGAGAAAAGGTACCCAGTATGATCCTCACTGTTTCTCTCCATGCACAGCCATACAGAAAAAGTTTAAAGTTGTTACACTCTGTGCAGAGCATGTAGGGATTTGGGCCAGTATAGCATAGTAGAGAGGAGTGATCTGGGAGGCTTGTTTTTCAAAAGTTCCCTCTGCTATTAACTCACGAGATTGCCTCAGGAGAACAACTCAGTCACAAGATAGGAACTCATCTGCAGTATGACAACAAAAGCCAAATCGGGAACATAAGAAGTTGCCTTATATTTAATTATGAGCATTGATCCATAAAGACAATGCTGAAGCAGGGCTGGGTCAAGCTTTGTATATTCCCCTGTCATGATCTTGGGTCTTCCCAATGTGATAGGTGGTGGGCTGTATCAAGTTCCTGCTTTAATTCTCCCATCCATTAATAATGGAATGATGTTGAGCTACAGCTCCTATTGTCCTTCACTACTGCCTGAAGTTGGGTTGAACTGAGAGGAATTGACATGGTTCCAAATAAGGACCATATCCTTAGCCAGTTTTCCAAATTCATCATATGAAGATGTGTCAGGAAGGATCACCAAAACGCTTGGAAAGTAGATGCAATAATTGCTTACTAAGAAATAATGTGTATACAATATATACACATGCTAGACACCCATCTCAACAAACTCAATATAAGCCAAGGCTTCTTAGGGCACTACAAAATATAAACACCATAATAATTGTACTGTACTGTATCTCCCAGATATATTTTCCTCCTCAACAGATCCACTTAAAAAACTTTAAAGGTAAACCAGAGAGTCTTAATTCATTGCCATGTTGCTCTTGTGGTCATCCATTGTCTGAGGTAATTTACACATTGTTGTAATCTGTGAATTACTGCAGTCAACTCCTATAAAGAAAAGGTCATTAGCAACTGTAAAAGACCAATGTCCTCAATATAATTAACATTCATGTTATTCTACCATTATTATTCATGACAGAGGTTCTTACATCCTTTACAGCACAAGCCTCAATACAATGTATCTGTATATTAAAGTCTTTCACCCCACTGTTAAATAACCATTGACTTTCTTACTTACCTACCAACCACGATCTTTGTATTTTGATGTCATTTATAAATATCCACCATGTTATATGTATCTCTCTCTTATTATGTCTGAGGAAGTGGACTTGTCCATGAAAGCTCATATTAAAATTTAAGTGTCTTTAATGTGCCACCATGTTTTTGTCTTTTTAAATTTGTTCTTGTATTTTTATTTATTTTTTCCTTCGTTTTTACCTATTATTTGTACTAAGAACATTCTCAGTCTCAGTTTCCTAAACAGCATGAAAAGTCCTCCAGGAGCTTTGTCAACTATGTCTCTCGTGCTGATTTAATTCTCCGAATCACAGTATAAAAAAAGGCTTTCTTATTATTTACATTTGACATTTCAAGGAAAAGAATAACCCAGGAATATTCCATTAAGAACCATCCATCTGTTACAATGTTTTATACAATATGGTAACGCCTGCAAGATATTTTGCTGTTCATTATGAAGCCAACAGATGCTAATTTTTAAAGGGAAAAAAGCCACTAGCATGTCCCGCTGTGAAGCACATGGATTAAACTGAGTATCGCATAGGGAAATTTGGACATTTCTGAGATCGGTGTGCCTAGCGGTTGCCCAGATGTGGCTCTGGTTGGCATTGCATACCAACCCTACATTTGTTCACCATACATTGTGGACAGCTGAAAGATGAGTTTATCCCTGGTAATTTTTAAAAATGGAGCAGAAACAATGGGCAGGAAACAGGCTTGAGGAAGACTTGTGCTTCTATCAGCTGTGGGAAGGTTTGCATCTCTTCAAATGAAGTAAAACCTCTCTTGTGGGGAAACCAGAAATGAAGCACTAAACAGGAAAAAGAAAGAACACGAGAAATCACAGAATGTGTCACAAACTGTGCTGCTTTCTTGCAGAACAGAAGAGTGTGTGGAAAGGTCATGGGTTCCAGTACATTGTTATAGTTCAGGGTGCAGTCTCATTAACATGGTGTCATCACAGTATGGGATTGACTTAATTTTTTCTTTTTCTTTTGCAGCAATAGCAGGTTCAAGTCAACTGGAAGACATCTCCACAGTCATCTTGGAGCAGATAAGATTTATAGCTTATAACCTTTTTCATTTTATATGGCACATCCTCAGTGGTGGCCACAATGCTATGGAATGGGTTTTCTGTGAATATACGCCAGGCTCCTTCCCTTTTGGCCTTCAGAAAATGGGTGAAAACTATATTGTTTGAAGAGGCCTTTGGAAATATCGTGCCCCTGTGACATCCTCGTGATTTGTTTCTAAATGTTAGCCATCCAGCGTAGTGGGCGGGGTATATATGTAATGAATAAATAAAAATAAATAAAATAAATATTGAGAGAGCGGGTGGCAAGAAAAGATACACAGCAATATATGGTTGGTCTATGCACTGTGTTTGTTTTTGATTGAGTGATCTGCTCACACAGTAAAGTGAGGCTTTATGTGAGATGTAAAAGATATTAACCCAGTGAAAGATTCATGAGATTGTGATATTTAAAGAGAAGAATTAAAAGCACTAAAAATATTCCAATGGGAGGTGTTCTTTATTGCTTGGAAGTCAATTTGGCAGATGTCATTTTTTTCTCTCCTCTCAGAAGTCTTCATTTCTCCTTTGTTCTGCTCCCCATCCCTCCCACCCCTACACATTGTATTAAATACTTCAGCAACATAAATGGGCCTAATTGGGAGAGAAATATTAACCTCCTGATATTTAAAAATACCAGTTTTTATTCTGCAGTGACAGATAATTATCACCATGAATTATATTTGTTAGACATCAGTTTAGGTTTCTTGATTGTAGCTACTATTTTCCACACCCATGGTAGCAGTCTAACTTTCGGTTTTATTCTGTGAGATCACGGCTAGTGCAATATTATGAAAGAGTCAATGCAAACAGTATGGCTTACAACTATCCTGAAACATCTTAAGTGTCCTTAGCAGAATAAAAGATCCAGACAGCTTTATTTTTCGTCCGGCTGTCAGTGTGTATAGGTACCAGTGTAAAACTGACAGAATAAAGAAAGCAATCTCAAAGGATGCACCTTCAATTACCTTAAACAGCAGCAACAACAAAAATCACTGCCCTGTTAGACTACTAAAATGTCTGGAAGGACTGCGTTTCTCTGTGTGGTTACGAGAACAGAAGACCAAAGAAAGGTAGCTGAAGAAGTTATATGACAGCAGATTTCTGTTCTGCAGGAATGGTTGCACTAATAAGAGAAATTACTGGACTGTATGCTTGTATTAATACCACACAGTACTTGTTTCTCCAGTTAGTGGGAATTCAAAAATATTTGCTATTTAAATCAGATGAAATCCTTAGCTCCTGTGGACTTCTGATGAATATCACATGGATCTTTCACAGATAAAGTAAATTACTTGTCGAAAGACATATGTGGAGACCATTTTATTATTATTATTAGATATGGTTCCTGCTGATTCAGTTAGGTCTGTTTCCTCTAAAATAGCCCAGTCCATTTCTGCCCTGGACAAGATTCCCCCCCCCCCACTAACCAAAAGCAAACAACAAAGCAAATAAAACAATGTTACATATTCTAATGCAAATTCTCTCAAGGTCCCCCTTTCCCCAAGTACTGGAAGAAGAAATGAAGCCAACGTTCATAGAGTACTGTGGTATACTATTATACTATCCAGGAGTGTTATTTTCAATTACTAAGATCCTTCCTTTGGGGATAATGAAGAAGCACCAAAAAGAGATAAATAAAATTGTTTCAGGATCTGCCACTGAAGAAGAGGCAGCACCCCATGAGTGATGACCGATTAAGGAGATACATCTAAGATGCAACCTGCCACCTGCAGTTTTTAGGCAAAGGTGTTTTTTGGAAACAATTTACTCTTCCTCTTTAAAATATTTTGCCAATTTAACTGGGATGCCTTTCAAGCTTTCCAAAAAATATTCTTAATTGATCTAACCAATTAAATCTCCTAAACATCGCTACCCTAGGAAATAGGTATGTGAAAACAGTTTTTCTAAACTTATATACAGCACCAAATTTCATGATCAGTAGAATCACATGATTCAGTTCTCTCCTACCTAAATCTAATTGGTAATCCCAACTAGATTTGACCTATTGAATCAACTGATAAATGGTTAATCTACACTAAATTCTAGTAATTCATTACACCCCCTTTAGCTGGGAGTCCTGTTGGATTTAGGTTCATGCTTAAGTTATTCCCATGGGCCATGAAAAATATTGAGGGAGAAGAATTGTAATCTTTTGTCAAAATTTCCATCTGCAGTTGTATATCATGTGGGCTAAATAATCTAGCAAAAATTATATCATGTACTACTGCTGAGCAGTCGTGTATTTCAGCTTTAGGGTGTTCACAAATGTGTAGCATTATACTGCTTGTTATTTTCTAATTGTTTATTCATCAAGGGTACTTTAGAAGGTGAATCTGCATGACTCAGAAGTATAAAAGAGTTAACCTTCTATGTGAATATTATTATTCACAGTTAAGTTCTGATTTGATGAATTGTGGCCTTGATTTAACACCAGACTTCCTGCTCCAGCATAAAAACATTAGCCATATTGCAATCAAACCATAAAAGATTGATGTGAATAAGTCTAATTGGAGTAATGACCTTAAATCTGTGCATTTCTTTTTGCACTAATCCCTAACAGAAACATGGAATTCTGATGTGAGCTGGTCTAATTGTCCTAATAATGCCAATAGTTTATGCTTTTAAAGTTAATCTCTTGCCTCTTGGTTAATCATCCAAGTTGGGTTAAATATTTTATTGATGAGGACACTGTATTTTAACAATGCATAACAGTGTGAATGTAACATAGCAAAAGTAAATAGCACAAACATTTGCAAAATGCTTGATGTTTACACTTCTGTCCTTTTTTGGCATGCCATGCAAAAATTCCTGAAGTTAGAGTTATAGTTTCTTATTGTAGTTAATGCAGCCAGCTGCTTTAATATATAAAACAATTGATTTATTTTATATATACCATCTGTTCTACTGTTCAGATTGTGAATATAAATGGCAATTCTCATTTTGGACCTGAGGCTCATTACAAATCATTTTCATTGATATTCCATTGATTCTAAGCTTGTATTTTATTATCCTGAGAGGAAAGATGATTTCTGATTCTCTGTGTGTTGCTTTCTAAATGGCGTTGTTTTACCAGGCATCAGCCTTTTGTTTGAAAAATGTAAATTGAGATTCCAGACAGAAGCTATGAACATTTTTTTTCCACTTGAGTGACTTTGTCATAAATTTCACAGAGCTTAAATGCTTCAATGCAGCTTAAGATACAGGTTTATTTTTTACCCTTCGATTCTACAATGTGTCCTTTGGCTGTATGGTTCACCCAGAAGAGGAGATCTGTTCATGCTCTATTCATGCTTTGCAACATAAAAATGAGAGATGATGAGGAAGTATTGCTTTAATCTTGGTTTTTAATCAATATTTAACCAAAAATTGTAAATTTCTTCATATTTTTGATGCAAAAAATATAGGTTGCAGGGAGAAGAAGAAGAACGTATGAGAACCCAGAACTGTCAGATTTATCCATCTCTGCCTAGGAACTTGAGGTCTTAATTCTTCTCTGCATTTGAATCCCTGTTTTCGTGCCAAATTAGAGTTGACACTGCCCCTTCCCTAGAGGCTTTTCATCATTAACTTCTAAATGGCAGGGGGTTCGAATATGGTCCTTTCCTCCTGGAAATAGCAGTGCCTATTGAATTAAGTGAATGCAAATGGAGAAGGATTTCGTTTCAGTTGTTTTTGAAGAATGTACAGCACTTCACACACATCTTCATATTAGGGATGGAAATAGCTTGGATTTACAAGCTTTGAATCTGAAAGAAAACAGGACTGGATTTTCCCTTGCCTTGTTTCTGCAACATGCCCAACAGGAGACCAGAATCCCACTCAATGGAAATCCCACTTTATTTTCACTATTTGCAAGGCCATCTTAAGCTCTCTGGAAGAACAGCTGTAGGACCAAGGGATGTTCCGAATCCCGTCTCTATGGGAAGAACAGAGAAATTCATGGACAGAGTCATTCCCCAGTATAGTGCCAGAAAGCTCCATCACCATCATTGACCTACAGTGTGAGTAAATACAAACATCATATAACATGACATTGATTTATTATACACATTTTTATTTTCCTTTTCTACTGGACAGGATCCGTTTCTGCTAAGCCTGTTCAAAAGCAACTTTTTAACCCTTTACTTGACTACAAAATGCCAATCAGTTCTTAGAAGCCTAATTGACATAATGACTGAGGTATCTGGTAGTCTTCTGAGACCTGACCACTAAGAACCGAAAAGGGCATTGCACTATTAACAAAATGTGTCTCTTTAGTACATGTATGGGTCTTATTAACCTCAACAAAATCTGAAAGCAGACCTTGGCTGATCGTTTAAACTGCAGGGCTGAATTAACTGCTTCCCTTTGCCACAGGAAACAAGACGAGATTCTTTCCCTGCAGATATCAATAACACAAGGAGTACTGGAGTAGTAACACTAAATTTGCAATCTTGAGGAGATTTATTTGGGAACAAATCAGATTGGACACAATGGGTCTTTCTTCTAGGGAAACACACATAGGATTTACCTGTATGACTTTAAACATGACCATACTTAATCAGAATTTCTTTCAGATTAGCACCATAGACTAAACAACATTCTAGGGAACAACATATTTCATTTCATTTTATTTTTTATTTAAAATATTTTTACTCCACCTTTCTCCTTTAAAAGGACATAAGGTGGCTTACATCATTTAAAGCTAACAATGGTGAATATATAAATACAGTACAAAAATGATCAAACAAATAACATACTGAAAAACATAAACAACACCAAAATACATTCAAAGCAGCAAGGTAAAACCATCAATTTAAAACCCCACTCAGGCAGCCAGCCAGTCACTCAGGGAAAGTCTGCCTGAAGACCAAAGTCTTTGCCTGCTTGTGGAAGGACAATAAAGATGGGACCAGCTTAGCCTCCTATGGGAGGGAGTTCCAAAGTCTGGGAGCTGCAACAGAGAAGGCCCTCTCCCGTGTACCCACCAAGTGCACCTGTGAAGATGGTGGGACTGAGAGAAAGGCCGCTCCTGATCTTAACACTCCAACAGGCTCATCGAGATGCAGTCCTTGAGATAGTTTGGGCCCAAGCTGTTTAGGGCTTTATATGTTAGAACCACTACTTTGAATTCAGCCCGGAAACGAATCAGCAGCCAGTGGAGCTCCTGTAACAGGGGGTCTATGTGATCTCTGTGGCCAGCCTCAGTTAGCAATATGGCTGCTGCATTTTGGACCTGCTGAAGTTTCCTGACACTTTCCATAGGCAGCCCCACGTAGAGTGCATTACAGTAATCCAGCTGGGATGTAACGAAGGTATGTGTCACTGTGGTCAGGCCAAATCTCTCCAGGAACAGGTTCACCTGGTGTACTTGATGTCAAATATTGTACTTATAAGAATATGTCAATGTTTTCATTAAATTCTTACCATTTCCCCTAATTTTTCAGACTTTGTTGCATTAGCAAAATGTAAAGTAATCCACGTTATGAACTGGATCCAAATCTGTGTGTGTGAAATTGGTGTGGTGGAGGTAGACCTCTCTGCCTCCTGCTATTTAAAACCAAGCTTAAAATAAAACATTGAAATGAAAAAATGAAGAAGAAAAAAATAAAACTGAACGTAACTGAATTTAAACAGAATGGTTTGCAACAAGAAACAAGAAAATGGAAGATGGAAAAAGAGAAAGATCCTGACAATCATTTTCCACATAACTTTCTTCCCCAAGTCAGCACTGTGATATTAGTCATACTGACAGATGTACATGCATTCATAACAGCAAGTCAGACATACTGTGCAGGATTGTTCCCAGGTACTCTGCCTCTCTGATTCTAATTTATAAATAAACACCCATATAAACACTCTGCATAATATTATTTCAAACAGAAATCAAAAGCAAAGCGTGCTGCTTATATACCGCCCCATAGTGCTTCAAGCACTCTCTGGGCGGTTTACAAGTTAATTATGCAGGCTACACAAAGAAGCTTTTGTCTAAATAAACAACAGCACAGGAAATGATGTGAGATTTGGGTAGCCAGTGAACTCAAGTATGTAGTAGACTGATGAACCCAGAAGACCTCAAATTGAACTTGGGTTCAGTTATGGATTTACTGGGTGATCTTTGGCAAATTACTCACTTTCTATCAGTCTGCTATTTGAAATAGTAGTGGCATACTCTTTGGGGCTGATGTGACAAGGGATGAGGCTTATAAATCAATCTGCAAAGGCAAAATACAACAGACAACAGCAAAAGCTTGTTATCTGTATTTGCAGCTTGAATAAATTAGGACTAATGAATTGGATCACTGTCACAGAGGACAAGCATTTGCCATATTTCTTTCTGTTTCAGTCTCTGTGTTTTTAAAATGGGTAATAATATCTCTTTGAATAGTTATTTTAGTTCGTGTATTAAATATGAAAGGGGGGAACTGTGCCTTCAGCTATTATATTTCTTGTAGAATTTCTTGATATGCTCCCTCCCACACCAACAGAAAATAAACATTTGTCTTTAAGTCTTGTTGGACTTGTATAGACCTGAGATTGAAAAGTTACTTTAAAAAGTAATCAGTTACAGTTAAGGTCATAGCACCAAAGGCTCCAAAGTGGTAAAGTTTGTCATGACAATTGTTAAAAGTAACTCAATTTTAGTCCATATTTTTCAACAAAATCCCTGAAGGCTCTCGTTCCTATCTTAGCATTAAGGTTTTATCAAATTAAATTATCCACTAGAACTTAAAAGGCAGCAGTTTTCGGTCATTTGACAGTCCTTGAGATGTAGTAGATGTGGAAGGAAATCAGTCCTGTGTAGATATGCAACAGAAGGAACTGAAGGTTTTCTTAACATAAATTAGCTTCTGTCTTCTGCTTAGAAGTCTGTTGAAAGTGATGAAAATTTTTGGGGTCTGTAGAGGGCAGTGGTTCCCAAACTTGGGGTCTCAGATGTTCATGGTCTATGGCTCCAAGAAATCCTGGCTATTGTTTATATTGGTTATAGCTTCTGGGATTTGTGGTCAACAAGGATTTGAGGTCCAAATATAAGAAACACTACTTATTGACCTAATATTTTATTGAAGGTGTGTGGGTCCCTTCCCTTTTTGGAGGGCACAACAATAAATGAGGGCACTCAACAACCAGAAACATTATTCAGGTTACTTTTGAAATATTGCTTTTAAAACCATGACTAGAATCCTGTTGTATAGCAACAGGAGTGATGTCACCAGCAGTGGCAGATAGCTGCCAATGAAAGAGTTTCGGTTTTGATTTTGGGACATGCTCAGCTCATGCAAAATGATACAAAGTTGCATACACTCTGGAAGAAAAAGAGGAACTCTTTAACTAGTGGCAACCTGCCACTGCCAGTGATATCACTTCCATTAAGCAGGTGGAGCTATACAACAGGATACTAGCTGTTGAATTTATTGGTGATGTTTTGGCCCTTTTGATGGAAGAAAGTAATGAACTGAATGTTAATGTACTATAATTATTCAGCTGTTTCCAAGCTGTGGTCAAGCTCCACTACCTGAAGCTGCTGACTTTTCCAGGAGCAGGTTAACTAACCCCTGTCCAATGCTCAGTGTGTCCAAGATACATTCTGGTATCACTCACCAGAGTCAACCCAGAAGCTAAGCCCTTTGCTGCATGAACAGCCATTAAACATGACGTGGGAAAGCAGCAAAGTATAAGAGGAGAGTACAAAAAAGATAATGAGTTCTTTTGTAAGGATTATAGAACTAAGGGGTTTTCCAATACTGAAAAAAGGTAGGGGAGTTGAATATGCTGGGTTAAACACAGAGACACATATTCAAATTTTGTTACCAATAAAAGGGGCAACATAATGCTGTGTACCAACAACAACAACAAAACAACTGAATTAATGTTAAGCTTTGAGAAAGAAATGAAAAACTGGATTTTTAAAAGCCATGAAAGTCACATTGGCCAAGTTCATTTTTCCCACTGACAACTCTGTGCTTGTCTAAATCGTGGACAAAAGGAACGGAGATGAAGCAAATGGAACATTAAGTTCAACCAACATAGCACAACCGATAAACTAATTATCACGTGTGCAAGTACAATTAACCTGAACTTCACCCAAGTGCTGTTGTGGCAGTCTGGATTATCCTTTTAATTACTTGCCTTTCATACAGATCATCCTCCGTGGCAATGTAGAGGAAAGGTTATTAAATGAAAACAAAGATAAACTCACTGCAATCTTTTTTGACATGCCATAGCTGTTAATTTTATAGAAGCCTGAAGTGACCATTTTCTTATTCTGTTAAAGTGAAGAGGGTGCAGTCCGTTTCTCATCCCTTCCAAACATTTGGGGAAGTTTGATTTGGACTGTAACTCATATTTTCCTGTGTTTTCAGCATTATTATATTTCTAATATTGGATTTTGACTTTTGTCCCAGAGAACTGGTGTTAGAAGTATAACATATTAGAAGTATTTCATTTAGCAATTTGTCCTTACCATTGTTGCAGGAGATGATCTGTATGAAAGGGAAGTAATTAAAAGAATAATCCAGACAGCAGACATTAATTTTTTACACCTAATAACAGCTGGTGACTCCCATTTTGATGATGCTGTGAACCCCCTCTGGGTTTCAATCTGCCCTTTACAGGAGCTCCCCAAGGTGCTGAATTTATTTTGAGGTGAGGGTTCGGTGTCTTCAACTTGCTCCTGTAAAGTGCAAACTAAAATCCAGAGTGGATTCTTAGCACCCTCAGAAATGGAGGCACCAGCCCCATTTCTCCAGAGACATCACTGCCATCTGGAGGAATGGGAGGAGGAAGACAATCCAACTAGGGCTGACTTCAATAAGATCAAGAAGCCTGTCAGTTTAGTTGGTGGTGGCAACTAGTGCTAACGGGAAGCAGCAGCATGGCCTGCCCTGTGCCCCTAAAGCTATCTTGCCTTCTTCAGACGTTGTGCCTCATCACCACTATTGAGTGAGGTTCGATTGCCAGTCTAGCTGGTTCTTGAACATGGAACAGGAGGAGCAGGACTACCTTGCTTTTTATCCCAGGCAACATTTTGCAGGCTACATCCAATGTGCAGTAAAACCGGTATTTCACAATTCTGAAACAGAAGCTACCTCAAAGGAAGATAAAACTTGATAACAGAAACTGTGATTTACTCAATGGCTGAAATCCAGTAACAAGCAGCAGCTAGAGTAGGCCCATTGAATCAGTGGGGATTTGGTGAGTCAACTCCTCTGTAAGTTCCACTCATTTAATGGGCTTACTCTAGTTCTAATTTACTACTTGATTTCAGACTGTATGTGTAATGTTTCACACTTTCACACCTGGAGGTGCTACCAGAAGGGAAGAGTAAGAATTTGGCTTCTTCCTGCACAATTTTTCTTGACCTTCGTGCCAAATAATTTTTAATGGATAGAAGTATCCATCTCTTTTAAGCACAACAGTGCTAAGCTTCAAGCTCTTACTAAAAATAGTTCTAGATCTCTTTTTAGTTTCTGCTAAATATTTAATTTTTCCAAAGCCATCACCTGCATGTCGTATTACCTCTTAATGCCCGTTGGAACAGGAGGTGATGCATTTCTTTATTCCATCCTTTTGGCTTGCAGGTATTTATATAGGTTAATCTTTAATTCAGATGCATGTATACTTCTTTAAAATAAGGATGTGCTTTCACTGCTACTGCAAAAAATATTTAGGAAGAAAGTTATTTACATTGTCCTCTTATCAAATTGTTCACTAACTTTTTGGATTGTTTTATATTATATTACAGTGGACCCTTGACTTACAGATGGCTCGACCTGCAGACTTTTCGAGTTACAGACTTCTCTGGCCGCAAAATTTAGGTTCGACTTGCGGCCGGAGAATCGACCTACAGACTGGAAAATCAAACAAAATGGACCAAAAACGGCCGGTTACGGATTAATCGGTTTTCAATGCATTGTAGGTCAATGGAGCCTCGACCTACAGACTTTTCGACCTGCAGCCACCGTTCCAATACAGATTAATTCCATAAGTCGAGGGTCCACAGAATATTTTATTTTATTTTATTTTATTGTGGTGGATATCCTTTTTAAGTTAAGCTTCATATTATTTTCTGAATAACACAACTGATAAGCATGTTAGTTATTAACACAATTAACAACTAACATTTTATTATGATATTGAGTGCCCTGCTGCACTCCAGAAGTCTACAGTTCTCTAAAGCTTAATTATGTACAAATGCAAAGCCCAGGTACTTGGTCTTCAACAGAGGACAGTTTCTCATTTGTTGTTCCCTTCCCTTGCTTGCTTGTTTTTGACTGATTCCTAATCATGCAGATTTATCACACCCAACCTCTATTTTCTCTTACATGCAGTTTCTTCTTTTTCCTTTTGCCTTAACTTGAATGAGATTCTGAAGGAATGCTTTAATAAAAAAAAAATCCATCTACAACCTGAATTATATAATAGAGCTAAGCTGGGTCATTGCTGCATTTGAAAAAAAAAATCCCTTTTCCTCTAAGACAATCTTTTCAAAGATGTAAAGATGAGCTCCCTCCACTTTTCATTGTATTCCAGACAGCTTTTGAAAAAAAGAAAAAAGAAAAGTTCAATGGAAACTGGCATTTAGATTGAAACAAAGAAGGCGTTCAGCCAGACTTCTAAAGAACAGAATGACATCGGGCAATAAAGCAGTACACCTGATGAAAGCAAGTAATGAAGGCAATGAAAGAGTATTTGTAACCAAAATTGTCTTTATGGGAAGTCTTTTGTCAATTGCAGATGGGTGGCCATTCTGCAAAGTCAACAAGGGATGTTGCAAATGGAGGGCTGGAGGGTTTGGGATTACAGTTTGTCAATTTGACAAAAATAGCCCAAATCACTGCTTTCCTATCACACCTAGATGACAGGTCTTCAACAATTTTCTCACAATCACAAAACCGGTGGCAATAAGACCAGGGTTGTTATATACGAGTAAGCATGATTAGCCACTGCAATGCTGTGGGAAATGATTATACAACCAGCGGTGGAAGGACAAGCCATCAAGTCATGCAATAAACTGGTGTTAATTCTTCAGTAATAGTGACTTTCTTTGTACAAATTCTCCCATGCATATAAGGAACTAGGAAATAATTTTAAGATCTGGGGGTGATGCCCAGGCTCTAGGACAATAATTCCCAATCTTGGGTCCCCAGATGTTCTTGGACTACAATGCTAAGAAATCCTGGCCGGCACACCTAGTGGCAAAGGCTTTTGGGATTTTTAGTCCAAGAACATCTGGGGATCCAAGGTTGGGAACCATTGCTCTAGGAGTTGCACTAAAAACAAAGACTTTTCTATTGTTGCTTAATCTCTAAGGTCTCTGGGGATGATGAAAAAGAAAGATATCTTTTTCAAGAACCACAGGAATCATACCACGTTGAGACATGGTTCTCCTCTAAAAAAAATGTGTGCTCCCAACTTATTTTAAGTCAAAATTGGTTTTAAAAAATTTGGAAGTATGTTTGTTTTCATTCACATCCAGTTTCATTGTGATAGGTGGATGTGGCCCCTGGTCCCCTAAAGTTTGCACTCATGTTGTAGATAGATCTGATCATATGAGTCTTTACCATCTGCTGCTCACTACCCGCCACATCCATCTGCTATGAATTTTTGGGGCTCTCGTATATATTTGTTCTAAACTATCCACAAAATCTGGTGCTCAGCCTGAAGAAGATGGATTACCATTGAAAGCTATCTGTTTCTTCAATTTTTTTAGTGGTCCAATAAAGCTAGCACCACTGTTGAACGTATATTGTCTTTTTCTAATTTTTCCCAACTATGATTATACATTATGGCCAAAATCTTGTTGCTTTTAGTGTACACCAAACTGTAGCTTTCAGGACATTCCTCCCTGTTAAATAAATTGTCCCCATCACAATTCTTCGGTCGCATACACCAAGCCAGCGCACAGGCACACCCACAAGAATCACAGTAGGGATGGTTTGTTTACTGAGGAGGAACAGACCAACAGGTATGATTTGGCTTAAAGTAAGCAAGAGGATTTATGCCATTATATTCTTATTCTAATCATAACAATTGTTCCTCATTTTGTGCATAAATATATAAATTAGCATGCCTCTTTTGCCCTTTTTAAAAATATGCAGTTCCTCCTTGGGAATCATCCATAGGAGTCCCTCCCACCCTGTTCTGCAGAAAACCACATTTATTAATAACATAAACCAAATAATAAAAATATGAACGTAACTATTAATTCAGAAAGATGAAGATTTATTTTTTTTCCACTGCTTATTTTTCTTTTTTAGGGAAAATTATTATCCAGCACACCAGCCTGGCTTCTGGTAAGTGCTTCTTTCTACCTGCTGGTGTTTCTAAATATATACTTTAATGGAGCATAAGGAAATCCATTTTGTGTTTCTAATGTATCCCCTGCTGACCCTGACATACACTGCTCAGCATTTTATCTTCCAGGGGATTTATGAACAGCAGCCGCAATGGTGCAGCTGAGGAGAAGAGGAATCTCCCGTCTCCCATCCCGTCTCCCACACAATAGACAAGTGCTGTTTCCCCCAGTGTTTGATGGAAAGATAATTGGGTGAATTGAGGACAACTTCTTGCCCTCTTGAAATTTGAGGCCTGGCCTGGAGAGATGAAGCTTCCGTGCTTACCACCCAAAAGGGCAGTAAGCAGGCTTTCACGCTGGTGTCAGCGAACACCAAAGGAAGTCAGTACCACTAATGTTATGCTTGTCAAACACAAACAAATTTGTTTGGAAGAGAGGGCAAATGCAAAGCCAAAATGAGTACATTAAGGATGACCCCTTTCTGAGGGATGCCTGTGTGCTTGTCCCAGTAAGCGCTTGAAATCTATAATTAATATTAGCTAATACACACCAAGGTTAATTGACGCATCTCCAGACACTTTAACTGCACACAGTTGGTAAATCTCCCAGAATGCTTCAAATGCGGCTCCTATGTAGGTCACGCAAAGTCACTGCCGCCTACTTTCTGAAAAATATAATCATAAAAATAAATGATGCATTGGATTAAAGTGCAAGAGCATATCTGTTCAAAGGATTCAGAGAGGTATCAGCCATAGGATGTATTTTGGTGCTTTCTCCCACCACCACCACCAAGTTTTCATGGCATACCCACTCCCTCAGGGACATTTAATCAAAATGTTTTGATGTATTCAATCTCATCTCTGAGGGGCTTTGTTCCAGAGATGGCATTTCAGGATAAGACTGTAAGTTATCAATAAGACACAGTAACAGTTCGGAATGATAGTGTCTCATGTACCTTAGGTTTCATACCATTTAGTTACATCAGGCAAGGCTGGTGATGCCATGTGGCAGGCACTCAAGCTTGATTTTTCACCCCCAAACACATAATGGGGGGTGGGGGAGAGAACAGCAAGGAGCTTTCATTAATCACTAATATTCTATCATTCACTACTGTGTCCCCCCCTATTTTGCACTAAGTTGGGACTGGAATTTGTTAACATTTTGATCTGCCCTTTTCTAGAGCTTCTATTTATACAAAGGGAAACTTTCTGTACAGCAAAATCCCTTGCACATTTACTCAGAAGTGAGTTCTATGTAACCATGGTGAAACTTGCAGCCTTTTGGAACCAATGTTTGGAGGATGACAATTATCACTAGATAAACAATGTTACTTCTGTTTGTAAAAGATAACCTTAGATATGTGTTTTGTAGAAATGGACTGAAAATCTGGTCATTTTTCATAGTAATAGGTTGTAATCCTTTAGTTCAGCCATTCCCATCGGGACCATATGGCCCCCGGGGTGGCCCTGGCAGATTTGAAGGGGGGCAGAAATTTGCCTGTTTGTGTTGTATCCTTGTCTGCACACAGCCAAAGGCTTTCCTTGTTTGACAGGGGGCTCTGGAACCAGAGAAGAGTTCCTTAAAGGGCCATGACTAAAAAAAGGTTGAGAATGGCTGTTTTAGTTGATAGATATCTTTTTCCTATAGTCATAGATTATAAATCCACAGAGGTTTATGACTTCTTTACATGGACAAACAGCGAGGGACAGTTTATTGTGCTAAGTGTTTATTAACGAGAATCACAGAAACACACCAAACATAAGCTCTTTATGTGCTTTTCCGAAAGAAAGAAAGAAAGAAAGAAAGAAAGAAAGAAAGAAAGAAAGAAAGAAAGAAAGAAAAGAAAAGAAAAGAAAAGAAAAGAAAAGAAAAGAAAATGCTTTTTTCATACAAAGATGCAATTGGACTTTTGTTGTGGTGGTGGTTAATGTACCGTGATTTTCTGTAATATGATTTGATTTTTAAAAATCTAGTCTCTTCCATGCTGGTCCTTTTAAGGATGTGAAGATGCAGCTGAGTTCATGTGAAGCGGCCTACAGATACTATTTTGCATTTTCTAGCCTTTTATATTGCATTGGGCCAATTCAATTATATTAACCTGCGACATTTCATTTGGGCAACCTAGCAATCTTGACATAGACAGCACAGCTAGTGACCTGATGTCATCCTTTTCTATGGCATCCTGTCAGTGGCATTTGACGCTTCTGGCTGCTGATTTTAATCTATTCAATAATTTTTAGCTAAAACAGTACTATTCGTATTTTCAACTGTTTGGCAGGTTTTACTTATTTTCCTTGTGTTTTCCAAGGAGATGGCCTTCTTAATAGCTGAGCTTAGGCTTAGTGCAGGCTTTGTCACTTCTTTAATGGCCTTTCAATAAATTGGGGAGGGTTCTGATTTAATGCACAGCTGAGGAATCTGTTATGGTTGGACTTCATGTCCCAACATTCCCTCACCACTGGCTATGCTGGCTAAGTCTGGTGGGAGTTAAAATCCAATTATATTTCAAGAAGACATTCCCCAACTCTGTTTTAGTGTTTTAATTCTACTAGAAGATGCCCTTCCAGTGGAGGATATGGCTGCTGAACACTGCAGAGTGTATTTACATCCAGCTGTTAGTCAAATTGCTGATTCCCCGGCAATCCTACAGATCCATTGGTTTGCGGGTATGAACTGGACTGTGGATGAGGGGAAATGCGAGAGTAGTATAAATTGTGCACTTTGCTTCTTTTGATGTAAGAAATGCCCTTTCCCTCCTGCCCCCTCCCCATGAGAAGCTGTTTTGTTTGCTTCCTGCATAGCTCATCTCATTGAAAGGCACCAAACTTGTGGCCTCAGAATCTATCACACAGAAATAACTTATATCTCTATCCCAGAACAGATAAAATTGTGATACTGCTACAGAGATGTTGTAAGTCTTCCAGATGGGAAGCGTGACATAAATGCAAACGTTGTATTATAGTGAATGTCAGGAGGGTTGATCATAAAGGCCTAAAAAGATGAATGAAAATGTTTGCAGTAAATATTGCAACTTGACAAAAAATATATGTGCACTTTTTTTTTGTAAAGGTTAGGTGGAGACTCTTATTCAAAGATTGCTGACATTCTTTCCTTGCCATTGGGCATACTGTAATTAAGCACCAGCAATGGCAACAATTGCAATCAGTGAAGGAAAAAGAACAGGCACCTTTGCAAGCTATTGTTGCCGACTATTAAGGTTATCCTTCCCTCCCTCCCTCCCTCCCTCCCTCCTAACCATTGATGGAGCAAGCTGGAGCTAGTGAGATCCTTGATCTGGACTGATCTGTTGGTAAGGCTCATTCAGCCACACAAGACAAATAATACTGAACCAACTACAATTCATAAGCAGTTTCATGATGAAGCCAACGACCATAGCACAAAATATATTATACTTGGAGCTGTCATACATGCTAGGAACATGTACACTGTATTTGTGTGTCCCCTTCAACTCCAAGAGAGAAGCTACAAGATATCTGCGATATGGCGGGGTGGAGGATGAGCTTTTGTTGTGCTTCCCCTCTCTCCCCCTCACATTTGGCTTTTTGGCAAACATGACTCCTAAATAAGGTTGTTGGAGCTGAAGTAAATAAGCACACTATCTTCAGTCTAAGAAGTATTTTTTGGTGCCTAGGGATGGTATCTTCTGGTAGGAATGGATGGTATATTTTCCTCTCTGAATTCTGAAGGCTCTTCAAAACGGTCACCAGGCTTAAAGGGGCATCTCCATGATAGATACATGTGCAACAGAGCCATGCTGCCACCGCCTCCCTCTTTCTAAAGATAGAGTTGGGAGAATGATTGCTTTAGGTGAACAAGTTATACTGTCACAGCATTTGCCATTTAGGTTCCTTTCATCCACATCATCCTGAATAATAAAAATCCTACTTGTTTTACAGCTCAAGGTCACACAGAGCCAGTACTGCACTACAGTCTTTGCTTTTTAATATGTATGTCTGTGTGTCTTTGTTTATATTTACTGTATATACACACACAAACACATCTACACACATAAACAGATATACATATATGTTATATATAGTTCAAAATAATCAACATCTGCAGAGATTCAGCTCATAATTTTTGTCTGTACACTGCCCTGTGTGGGCATTCACGGTAAGAACAAGACATTAAGTGAATCTGACATTCAGTTTACCAGCAGGTTTCACAGTACATGGGCAAAACGTTGCCCGGAATATGTAAAATATTATGATCATTGCCATACCTAACTAATTGCATTTGAAACATGCTGGCCATAAAATTAATTAGCAGTACAGAAAGCATCATGATAACCAGCTATAAATACTAAACACAACTAATTATTTCAGTCATAAACGGGCCGTGCCAAGAAATTTATAATGAAGCAATATGTTGCAGGAAAGGAGAGAGAGGTCTTTTCATGTCTGCACATACAACCTCTGACATCAGGGCTACTCCATTTTGCGATATTGTCAGCAGCGCTAGCAGAGAACAATGCGCACCAAAAATAAAATGAAACTAATCTAGGATTTTTTTTCAGTGCTCTTTAAGGCATCTTGCAATTGTGGTGACAGTCAAAAATGCTCGGTCACTCTGGATCTGCTGAGTACATTTTGAGTTTGAGCAACAATTGATTTCTGCAAACAAACAAACAAACAAACAAACAAACAAATAGCCTTCTTTCGATTTTCCTCGTCCACTGAAGCATTCAGTGAATGCAGCAGGCATAATAGACTGAAGTAAACAATGTCAGGTTTTGTTATATCAGGAACTCTTTTTAAACCGGGCAGACAAGCTATCATCGGTGCCTAAAACCCTGTAAATTGCAGTTGAGACTGGAAATGAGTTTGCTTCCTAACAAGTGTTGATGACATTCTGAAGAATAGAAGAAGATGCTTTATTGACTGTTCTGGTTGATGCACATTTGGTTATGAAACAGTTGTATTAATGAGTATATATAAACATTCTGTGTGGGGCAATAATAGAATCAGCACGTCACTGAACCAAGTGGTATTGAGCTGAATGCTCACAAAAATATCCTGAGATTATGAATAAAAGATATGGATGGACAGTCTAAGTAGCTTCTACCTGGCCTGAGCTAGGCTGGTGCGTTACCTCAGCTGGGAGTATCAGGAAAGAGGCTGCTTGTCACAGAACTAATCTATTCTTGAACAATGGCAGTGAATCCCCAGGTTATGATGGTTAATTAAGCTAAGCAAGTCATGATGCTAACCATATCACTGACACGTTGTTTTGAAAATATGGCAGTAGGAATATGAATAATGTTTCAAAATTACTCCTTAATGAGACAGGGTGTCCTAACACACTGTGGAGAAACCATTGACCCTTGAGAGACTTATCTTCTCTAGTACAAGAACCAGACACATTTAAAAAAATTTTTTTTTCAAGTTTTCCACAATTTGCCCAAAATGTCTCTGGGTCAAACCGGAGTCTTTTCCCTTTGTGAAGCAATAGATCAAAAAGATGTAGGAAACTTTGCAATTTGCTTAACTTGTGCAATTTGTGCAAAAATTGCTTTCTTACATGCAAGAACCTTCTCAAACACCAGGAGACGATAGCTTGCTGCCGTGTGAGTAAAGGAGGGGGGAAAGGTACTTTCTTATTCTTGCACAAGAACAACAAAAACGACACTTTAAATCCCTAGCTGGGGGAAATCAGGATTGCATCTGTATGCTAGTAGAGCTGGGTTTAATCTTTTCTCTTCCCCTCCATGCTGTTTTCTGGCCCTGAGTAGTGACTAATATGCTTTATGGCAGAGCTGGATACCTGCATATTTCCCTCCCAATATCCTACAGGCCATCAGTTTGAGATCAGCTATGGACTCAAGTCCAAAATAAAATTAAATAAAAAATAAAAATCAGATTTAAAATTACTAGTTGTATGTAATAGCTGATTACCAAGTCTGTGCATGCTGCTTAAGATTTTGGTTATTCAGGAATTATATGCATATGTTCTTTTTATTTGGTAGAAGGAATTGCTAGAGCACACACTTTGCTATGCGTACTTGCAAGCGTCTAGGGCATGAAAACTCCTGTTACTGCCATGAGTGCCATAATCTCTGCTGCTAAACTTGCTATAGCTATAAGAACTAAATAGTGTAAGTTTAATCAAAGAAGACTAAATACTCCTTTGGCCAGGTTCTCTATCAGCAACGTTTTGCTTCATGTTAACTGCCTACTGTCTCTGATGTTATGGGCAGCTGTTCACTGAAATCCTAGTCCTTCTTCAGCCAAAAAAAAAAAAAGGATTCAATTCTTCAACACACACACAACCACACAACTTTATGAATGTGGGATATTGTGCTTCTGTATCCATGATTCAAAACATCAGTATTTTGTCTGATATTGCTGAACAATATGTGCCCACATTGCCAGCAGGAAAAAAGAATGGCAAGCTTTAAATAGCAACGGATAGTCCAAATATTGACGACAACAAGAGCAGCAGTCAAGATGGTCTACAGGATACATTCTTGTGCTTGCTACCATTCACAAAGAGACACCAAACAGGGGGAAATCCCAGGAAATATGACACAAAAAGACCTTAACTGACACATACAACAGAGGCTTGCTGACATGGAATCATCTTCAGTAAACAGCAAAAAGCAGTAAGGAAAAGAACCCCACTTTCACAGCGACATTCCAGAAACCTCCATCGACCCAGAATGATGTGGTCACTAGGATTGTGTTTTATTATGCTAATTTGTTCCAGCTTAATTGCTCTCTGGTTATTTTCAAACTTTAATAAAAGAGGTCAGGCCTGGATTCAAAGACTTGAAGTGGAATGTGATGAGAACATCTCAAGAGGTGCCACCTCATGTAAAAAAAACTGCTAGAAATTTTCTGATTCTTTCTGTGAAGCTTGTTCTTGGCCTCTCATGAGGGATGTGAAATTTTTTTGCAACATGACAGGCTCTGAAGATACCAAGAAATCCTTTTGAGAAACTGTTGACTCCTACATTTTGTCTCACGAATAGCAAAAGAACAAGCAGCGACGTTTTTGCTTCTGCTGTTTGAACAAAATGTCTCTGCACAAAAGGATTGCCTCATTGATCAAAAGGATGCAAACAAACTATTGAATGCTTCTAATGTTTAAAATCCTGCAACAAGGCAGCAGGTCTCATGGTTTTGTGCAGTTTTCACAAGTTGTGCAACTTGTGTGATTTGTACAATTTATGCAATCTGTTAAAAAATTACGTAAATGCAGGAATTCCCATGGATTCCATCTGAAAATGTCTTTCTCTCACACAAGTACAGAGGGGGAAAATGGGATGCATGACAGCAATGTGAGTGAGGAGTCAGATCTCTATCTATCACTAACAATGATGGGGTTTTGGTGGAAGAGACAAGATCTTTCCAGTTGTGGTACTCAAATATGGTATCGCCTTCCAACAAGGGTTATTTTCCCCCCATTACACACTTTAAACAAGTTTTGAGGAGTTGTTTCAACTGTGACAGGCTTCAAAAATTATCTAGGATCTGCTATGATCTACTGTCAGTTATTTGCTGACATGATTTTATGATCATGTTGTGTTGCTGCAGCTTGGTTACTGCTACATGAATACAAACGCTAAGCTTAATATGTTGACTGTTCTGTCACTGTCAACGGATCACAGATTATAAGGCAGATGATGGCATTTATATATTTGCTGGGGAATACATCACCATTATCTGAAAACTACAGAACTGGAAGGGTCCCTATGGATCATCAAGTCCAGCCCCTGTCAAGGAGGCACAGTGGGGAATCGAACTCTCAACCTGTGGCTCTGCAGCCAAATATCTAAACCAGTGGTCCCCAACCTTGGGCCTCCAGAAGTTCTTGGACTTTAACTCCCAGAAATCCTGGCCAGCAGAGGTGGTGATGAAGGCTTCTGGTAGTTGTAGTCCAAGAACATCTGGAGGCCCAAGGTTGGGGACCACTGGTTTAAACCACTGAGCTATCCAGCAGTTCAAATGTTCCAGACAGATAAATAGTCAACCATCTTCCCAAAGAGCTTTAAAAAGATATATCTTTGAACTAAAACTCCCAGAAATTTTTATGCCAGCATGTCCAATGACCTTATGCCTGCAGGATATTAGGAAGTGTATTCCTGAAAAGTAAATTTTCAGAGCTTTAAATAACTCTCAGAACAATACATAAGCCAATAAACATTTGTTTTAGTTTGGCAAAGAGAGAGTTCACCAAACCACTACTTTTTGCATTGCAAGCTGTTTCTTGACTTTTGGGTACAAATCTAAAGCTGTCAGTTTGGAAAGAATTTAGACCACTGAAACCACCATACACAGAACTAATTGCCATTACACTTTGGCATGAAACTGAACTACTTTGATATAGAAAGTCACAATTTTAGTATGATATTAAGTGTCTGAATTTTCTAAAAGGATTTGCACTCACTAATCTCAAAACAGTGAATCAGTATTATGTCAGAGTGGGAGAATGGCGTTGAACCTGGCCCCTATCACAAATGCTTTAAGGTTTTCTGGAAGATAATTAGATATAATTTAATATCTCAATAAACAATTTTATTTTATTCTCAACATACTCCTTTTATAAACATGGAACGTTTTGGCTTTCTCTTCTCTCACTTCTCAGCCATTCTGTTCATTCCATTAGACTATGCTAGTATATCTTGCCCACTTTGTTACTCTCCTAGCCATTTGTGAGGGGGGAAAAGCAATTATTCTTTCTACAGTTTTTAAAATCCTAATGGCTTTCATATATCCACAAGAATAAAGAATTAAAGTTATTAATCAGATATTTAGTCTATTTTGCGAAAAACTGTCCCTAACTTCCAAATTTTTTATAAATATAAAAACCGTGAAGAAGTCCCATTTCCTCAGGTGGAAATATGACAATAGCGATGTGTTTTTTACATTTCTTACACTACAAATTCCATAATTTTCAATTCTGGGAGTTGTACATGACAGTCTGATACCAAAATGTGACTCATCTGGGGAAAACGTGACTCATCTGCTCCAACACTGGAGGCATTCAAGAGAAATTTAAACAACCACCTGGCAGATATCATTTGGTTTGTGTTCCTGCACTGAGCAGGGGTTGGACTTGATGGCCTTACAGGCCCCTTCCAGCTTCATGATTCTATGATTCTATAAAACAGCGATCCCCAACCCCCGGTCCCCGGCCTGGTGCTGGTCCCTGGCCTGGGCCAGACCGGGCCGGTGAGAGAGACCTCCCACCGCCCCCCGCGCGCACTCACCCCATGCTGCCTGTTTGCGCCTGCGCGCGCGCTCTGGCATGCCCGCACGAGTGCCGCGCCGCCATTCGCGCATGCACGGGGGCGCGCGCGGGCCCGCACAAGCACGAGCTGCCGTTTGTGCATGCGCACGAGCGGTCATGTGCATGCGCAAAATGGTGGCACGCGCGGGCGCAGGTGCGCTTGTTCATGCGGGCGCAGGCGCGCTTGTTCATGCAGGCGCGCGCGGGGGGTGGTGCCCCGCCTTCCCCAGCCGGTCCGGAGACCGGAAAAGGTTGGAGAACACTGCTATAAAAGGTCTCAACTCAAAGGTTTTGTGGTGGACCTTCACCTAATTCCACCCAAACTTTCTGTTCCTGCCCCAGTACTAGCTGTGAATATTATTTTTTAACAGGAAGCTGGGCAGAGCTAGGCCAATGTCTGTCGGGTAAAATTCCCAGGATAGAGAATTATTGGATTGGTTGTTCAAGAAATCAAAAAAACTTCTCTCTACAAGACAATACCATTACCCTGTAATTAGAAGCAGAACCCTCTGAAGTGAAAGTAGACATCTGATTGTACTAGCATTAGTTCCAATGTAGGTCTAAATTAGAAGACTGCCTGTTCATTGACTTATAAGGAGGAATCAGTGAGTAGTGATTCCGAAAAGAATAGTTGTGTTGGTCTGTTTTGGGCAAAACGGGCAAAGAGCATTGTGACAATGTAAAGATTAACAAGTTTTATTTGTGCAAAGATTTGGTGGATTGCGTTTGAAAAAAAAATTGACTATGCAAACTCTTACATTAAATAAAACTTGAGTTTTTTCAGTTGCTGCAAATTGTTGGAGATAAATGTTTATTCCTGGATTTCTCCCTGCCTGACCTTTGACCTCTCCCCCTTTTGATTCTCCTGTCCAGTGAAGCAGAAGACTTCCATTGTCTTTATGACATAACTCTCAACCCATCTGGTGATAGTTATTCTAATTCAAAAATTGCACCAGTGCTGTTGCTTCATGTCAGACTGTCAGTCGAAAGCTAAGCACATCTAGCTTTAAATGATAGACAAGTTGACAGCCTTCTTACCTCAAGCGGGCTAAATAATTCTATCATGGAAAATATTTTTAATTTCATAATTTACACAACATTCTGCTCCTCGCTTTTGGCCTGCTGGTTTACTGCCTTTTTGCCAGCTCCTTACTAGTTTTTGATCCATCATTTATTCTGTTGTTGTTCCTGCATATATTTGTTAACTTCATTGCTGCTGCTAATTACTACTGTTGCTTTGTTATCCACCAAGAGTCATGTTTCAAAGAAGAGGATATAAATACCTCACATAAATGAATTAAAAAACAAATGAACACACACACACATACAAATTCTCCTTAAATTTTTCCTGCAGATGTTTAGTGTCTGTATACTCAGAGAAACCTCAAATTATTATGAATATGTGCATACTATAAATAAGATTTTATACATTAAGAAGGACAATTTAAACTGATTTTTAGAAAACCTTTCCTTAGATCAGACACTACTTTCTCCCCCATTCCAGATGGAAACACTAACAAAACTGTAGAAGAAAAACTGGATCATTTCAGAATGACCTTCAGTGGGATGAATTTCATTTCCAAAGCCAAATGGTGCCCATCAGTATTTGGCTGAATCTGATATACGTGGCATATAAAGCTTTTGATGCATTATTTTTAATGGACAGAAGGAGGAAGGAGGAAATGGTAGCATTCCTTTAGTTTTCAACAACAGTTGAGAAAGCTCCAGTTGTCCATTTCTCAGTCTTTTAAGCACTCACATTCTTAAACAGAATGTAATTATAGAGGAAATTAACTTTATAGCTACAGATTGTGGTGTCATGATAATTTAGAGGAATAGGAAGGATGTTTTCTTTGCAATCTTTTTTTTTAAATCTCTTTCTTTTTGGTTTCCACTTAATGGCATTCATTAAAACTGATAACAGAAATTGCTTCTCTTTTTAAATTTCTTACTGAGTCACAGTTTAGTTGAGTTAACTTTCCTTGGAACAATATATTAGTGTCATGCTCAATTGACTTTCCTCATAAAGGAAATGAAAGTCCATTATCTGCACCAATAGAAACAATATAAATATACATATTTCTGTCCTTTTGTTAAAATAATTGTAAACCCTAACCAAATCTGTCACAGACCACCACTATATTGTGATTCACTGCTGCCTGCTGAAGTCAAATTTTCTCTTCTAGAGAGAGCAATATTTACCTTTAGAATCCAGGGCAGGTTAACAGAGAAAAAGACTGGAGCTTTCATAGTCAGCCGCTCAGCTGTTTCTTATTTCCTTTCCACATGCTTTTCCCTGGAACTGCCTGCAGCAAGAAAATATATTGACTTTCCAGAGAACTTGGTGTTCAGACTTTGAAATTGTGCTCCCTATCTTTTAATCATTTGATACTGAAAGTGGATGAAAAGGGGGGGAGGAATGAACAGATCATCACATTCAGCTATGCTTCTTCCCTTTGTTCTTGTCCTCTCGTGGTTTTTAATTTCAGAACAACCTCTTCTCTCACTACAACATAAGAGCATACCATTTTAAACCATTTCCAGTGGTTAGCAACAGGAATTCTCATTACTTAATTTGTTTCTCATCAGAAAAATGCCTCCTACATTGTTCAAATAGACATGCAAATTTCACTGCTCATGGGACCTTCCTGCTGCCTGTAGGGCCATCACACAGTTGTTCTTATAATGGCTGGATAGCTCGGTGGTTTATGTATCTGGCTACAGAACCAGAAGTAGGAAGTTTGATTCCCCACTGTGCCTCCTATGTGTAGAGCCAGCATGTATGGCCTTGGGCAAGCTGCCCTGGGATGCCCCCAGAAGAAGGGAATGGTAGACCACTTCTGTGTATTCTCTACCTTGAAAACTCTGAAAAGGGTTGCCATAAGTTGGAATCAACTTGAGGGCACACAACACCAACATAGGGAACCAGTGACCTTCAAAATGTTGTTATGACTCCTAATCCCATCATCCCCAATCACTACCCTTACTGTTGAGGTCATGGGAACTGGAGTCCAACAACCGTAGAAGGCTACAAGTTTCCCACCATTCCCATATGGTAGGATTTAGGATATGCAGTAATCCAATGTTTGCTGTTTATCTTAACATTGCTGCTAGGTGGGTTTGTTTGTTTTTTGGTAGAAAATCTTTATAGAATAACTTTATTGGAGGAATACTAAGACTACAATCCTTTACCCAGTGGCTAGGGAGTAAGCCTCACGAAATTCAATAGGACTTTATTCTGAATATCCATTTATACTAAATTTTAACAGTTTTGACATTTTCCAAAAAGGCATGCAAAGCATAGCTCAGTTCTGCATGTGTAACAACTTCCTTGGCATTAAACCATGGGTTCTGCTCCACCCAGTAGGATCCTGGTCTCCAAACTAGGGCTCATGTTGCATGCAATACCAAAGTTCTTGTTCCATGCAAAACATATTTAGTCTACAGACAAGAGCTCATATTTCATACAATCTAAATACCAGAGCTCCTGTTCTATGTAACTTCTTTCCTGGCTGTAAACCAGAGCTCCAATTCTAGGCAAAGCTTTCTGTTATCTGTTTCTGTTTCATGCAAACACCTCTACAAAACTGTGTAGAAACTGAGGAAGTGCGGAGCATAGAACATAGAATTCATTTACTGGAAGTTTGGGCGCTTCTTTGTGAGTGCCTAGGTAGATGGTGTAGAAGACACAGGCCAGCATCAGTTACTCAAGGACAATTCACACCTTCAGTTGACCTTCTGTTAAAGAACACTTCAAAGAACGGACCCCTCAATGCTTATTTTTTAATCAGAGGGCATATCAAAGCAACACTAAAAGGTATCTAACACTACCACTTTAAATCTTGACTTGAAAAGCCAGTCTGCTTCCTTCCCTAGACCCATGCAAATTTTGGGTGTGGGAAAGGAAGAGAATGAAATTATGCTTTTGTTTTGGTGAAACATGAATGAGGATTAAGATGTTGTTTGCAACAGGAATGTAATAGCTCATTTATTGTATAAAAGGGATTAAGAAACCCAGTTAGATAGCCTGGCCTGTCTCTCAGGAGAAAATACATTGCTCATTCGCTGTTTCTCTATGCCCAAGAGGGTATCAGTCTGACAGAGGAGGGGAGTTTGTCCGTTTGCTGTCCTATGATGCTATACTCGAAAAGGATGTACATTCTGTGCATATCCCAGGACTGTGCTGCTACTCTGCTAAGATATGTCTATTAGGTAGCCTAGCTCAGCCTTCGTTGTTTTCTGGTGTGTTGCTCTCAACTTGCCTGAGACTGTTTCTGTATCTTGCTGCAAGTATCTTTTGCACCCTTCTGTAACATTTTAGAACTTCTATTCTCTCTTTTAATAAAATTCAAAAATCTTTTCAAGCAGTCTGGATTTTTTGCTGAGAGGTTTTGTGGTACTAAGCTACTGGGACCAAGCTACTGGGATGTTGGTGTTTGTAAGTGGGTGTGGTGGTAGATCTCTCCTTGGAAGAAGGCAATGTGTTTCTCAGTGTTTAGCCCTGTAGATATTGTTTTGAACTCCCTGCAGCCGCCACCAGAACTGAGTGTCTGGAAGTAATACAATCTTTGTCAGGCTCCATATCAGCATCATCACTGACTCTTACCTGGGCTCACCCAACCAGGAAGAAATAAGAGCAGTGTGGCAGAGTGACTATAAAGGGGGGGGGGGCTAGACTTGGTACCATCACAAAAACCTTCTACATCTTTCTTATGTATATGTATGTGTGTGTGTACATGCACATTGATTTCCAGCTTGTGTAACTGCAAGCTGAAGATTGCACAATGCATTGTGCTTGTGCAGCTGTTATGCCTTGCATTCCCTAATAGAATTCTGCATCTTATAAGGTCCACACATTCAAATGCACACAAAAGAAATATTGAGAACAATATGACATTGTAATATGGCTGTGCATGCTTGGAGTCAGAGCTAGGTTTTGTTTGTTTAAAACCTGTGAAAGGAAAACATTCATTATACAGATTCTGATCATATCGCAAGATCTCCAGTATTCTGTACATGCAATTGTGGAATGGAACAAATCAACAGTTATCTTATATTCAGTGTTAGTGGATTGTTTTGCTTTTGTGCATCTTGAGTTGTTTCTCCAATTCTAGGTTACTGTAGATTGAAACAAATAATAAGAATAACCAAGCTTTGCAAAAAGGCAGTGTGCAGAATATGCAATAGCAAACACTGTAACAACCCCAACAATGTATTTCATAACAACAGAGTGAAAAATGACATTTTACATTGCAAATTCCCTTTCAAGGAAGCAGTCAAAGGTCAAGAATAACACAGTAGTGCACCCTGAAGGTATGAGTACAGCTTGCTTTCACAGCCATTGAAAAAGGGTGAGGGTGGAATCTAAATATACATAAAAATGAACATCCTCCTTCTAATATTTGCCTTGAGCAGTGATGATGAAAATTCACTATTGTAGTCCAAAACCAAAAGATTTTATTTCACCCATTGAGAATTTTTACCTGCCTAACAGATGGAAAGGTGAAATCTAATTATCAGAGTTCTGCCTCTGCTCCCACCTCCAACAATGGACTGCATACAGAGATTCTTTGGCTATGAAAGGCAATGATTATCATTGCATGAGAGTGCAGTGACGTTATTGTGCAGCAGAGTAAATCAACATTCTACAAGGAAATTCTAAAAATGGGGCAGTACAAACAAAAAATTGTAACTTTGAAACTGGACTTTGAATCAGCACTACAGTTGGCCCAGAGGTAGCAGACAGCCTGCTCTTACTCTGGGTCAAATTTGTGGGAGTTTGGGCAAAGGGTTTTCACGTTATGATTTTTTAAAAAGTAAAACTCTACCACCCATGCAGAAACAAGCAACCATTCCCATATTTAAAACAGGTCAAAAAAATTGGAAAGACCCATCTTGCTTATCTTGAAAGAGAATGGTTGGTCCCACACACTTTTTTATTTGGAAGGAATCCAGACTGCAGGTGCTGAAATATTGATCCTCAAAAAAGGCATTTCAAAAGGGAAAAAAATGTGTCTTTATTACACAGGTCTATCAGTAAGAGTGTTCCAAAGAAGATACAATGTTTTATGTGGGGAAGATTGTAGAGCAATGAAAGGTCATGGAGACAAAGTCTAAAGGCAGGTTTTCTTTGAAATTTCAAAAAACTGTGAGCTTGCTTTAAAGAAAGTAATGAAGTGACAGTCCTCCAGAAAGGGACATTTTGCCAAGTGTCCCCAGGGAATTAGCATACAATTTTGTAAGGCATATTCAAAGTACTTCTGCATTACAAAAGCACAGAACAGTTGTGTTTGTTCCGGCCCTGAGTGCTTTCAGTAAAGATTTCTGAAACCAGGCTCCCAACACAAGTCTCCAAAGGGTAAATATGCTTCAGGCAATCTGAACTTTTGACACTGCCAGTCAGGAGCCAATTAGCTGACTCTCACGAGGAGAGGTTTTTAACTGCTTCCTGGCTGAATAGGCATTACAAATGGACTCGGTGTCTGGTTGTAAAAATATTTGAAAATATATTTTTAAAAATAGAAAACATTTCAGAAGCTCATTCATTCAGAAGCTCATTCCTGGTTTTTGTTTGTTTGTTTGTTTGTTTTGCTTGCTTGCTTGCTTGTTTGCTTTTTGGCTGGAGATGGTCTTACTTGATGTTAGCAGAGCTTTGGTGCCTATATCTTATCATAGTTTCAATCATTCCACCTGTCTTGCCACTATACAATTGTTTGATAATTAAGAAAAAACTTTCAAAGATGTTATGTGCCATCCGATGTGGTGGTGACAACATGAGTTAATGAACTTCAAAATGTCCTATCATTAACAGCTCTGCTCAGATCTTGCAAACCACCAACATCCCATATTAGGTTGTTCTCTCTTCCTACTGCCCCCACTTCCAAGAAAATTTGCCTTTTCCAGTAAATTCTGCTCAGGTATTACAAACTAACAACTGTGGCTTCCTTTATTGCGACGATCTGTTTCATCTTAAGACTTCATGCCTTCATACTCCCCCACACACAAACACTTTTCCCAGCAATATTGTCTTTTCTGGTCAGTTCTGTATTCTCATTATATGAGCATGGTAGGATAGTCTCAATTAACTCATTTTTAATCTAGCGAGGTTCAATCTTGACTTGATTGAACACCCTTGTTTCTGACTTTTTGTCTGTCTCTGGTATCTGTAAGACTTCCTCCAGCACCACATTTAAAATTAGCTGATTTTTGTTCTTTTTTTTGTTGTTGTTCTTTTTCTTCTTCTTCTTCTTCTTTTTTTTTTGGAAAACATGCACACAACATTTTCGTAGAGTTTTTGATCTTTTACCTGAGAGGCTAAAGAGTGTGTATGTTTCTTCAGTCTGAATGTTGACAACACCAGTTGTAGCAGTCAAGATTGTCTACAGGATACCCTCTTGCACTCATTACCATTCACGCTCATTGAAAAAGAGTCCTGACAATTGGCTTATATTTGGGTGAGAAGTAGTTAACTGATGAAGAAAGGATTCATCAGAAATCTGGGATTTTCTCTTGCTTTGTGAATGGTAGTGAGCACAAGAGTTTCACATTCTTATGTGAAGTTTTACAACTATGTAGTAGGACCTGGGTTAGGCAGGTTAAGAGTAACTTCTTCAACACTAGCTGGAAATGCAGAGCTTGAAAAAAGTTATTTTTTCAGGGGCTGCCGCAACTCCCTTCCCTGCCTTCTGACTTCCATACTGCCCAATGTTGGCTTGGTGAATCTGGAAAATGGCTTTCTTCAGGCTCTCGAACAAAAGCACAGTACAATGAAGAAGTAAGATTACACCACATCCAAAGCTCCTCCAAACGGTGTTAAACTGCAGTCTTAACTAGTCAAGACTTCCAAAGGAAGGCTGAGCCAACACTAGGCCAGCTGAAGCTGTGCTGAATCTAGTCCCCCATCCCCCCCCCAGCCTAGAGATGATGGGAATTACTTAGGACTATTGTTACCTTGGCCTAACCTTGTATGAGTATAGTGATTATATCTCTGGGCTGGAGGTATGAATTGTCTCCTCTGTCTCTTGCACCCCTTCTTCACCTCTTTCTACCTCTTCTGCCAGCAGATTTTAGGCAGCAGAGCAGTTCTGCAGGCAGATCCTTCTTGGAGTGGTTCTCCGAGATCAGCCAGCAGAAGGGGCTTCTGCCAGTCCAAGGATTTTTTTTTTGCTCCCACAAGAGGATTTCTCCCAGCAGAAGAGGCTTTGCCCATCGCCAGCCCTCTATAGCCAGTACATCTTTGAGTTAAGATTGGTGTAATAGCTGTTTAGTCATAAACTAAATTCCAAAATCCATACTGGGGTCATGTCTTTATTAGGCCAACAAAAATGCATGCGTGCTTTTGAGCTCAACACTGTCCTCATCAGGCAAGTTTCTGAAAATTCCTGGGAGAGCGTTTGAAAGCTTTCATTGCAGTGCGAAAACACCTTTTGGGCTGTGAAAGGTATATTTGGCATTTAGTGGTGTTTCTTGCCCGTGATCTCTAGAGTGTACAGAACCCTGGCACAGCTTGCAGCAATTGCCACCTGAGAGAGTGTGGAGCCCTGCAATCCGAACAAAAGTAGCAATCCTCCTGGCACCCAAAGCCCCTGCAACATATTGTGCCTCTTTTCCAGATGGTCCTGAATTTGCAGCTAAGCACAAAATAGCTAGATTTGGAACACATGCAGATAATAGCCTAATTGTGTCAAAATGGCATGGGGGGGGGAATAGGAGGGAGTAAGGTAGGTGCTACAGGGGGGCCAAACTGAAGGGTCCCAAGATTTATAAGGTAAAAGAAATGCTGAACATAAGATGCCCGAGAGCAGACTGCTGGTTGGAATCTGTGCCAAACCGAATCCGTTGTTCTGCTGTGGTCACAAACATTGCTGACTATGAGCCCACACGGCTGACAGAGAAATTCCAGAAATAACATGGCATCAAAGTCATTTTGTATTAGCAGCTTTCCATGACTCTGGTCCAGTTTTGCATTAGCATGTGTCTCCACTGAGCTTGCCAAAAACCTGTTAATGTGGCTGCTTGTTTTGTTTTGGACTAACTGCTTGATATATTGCACCGTAGGAAAATGTTACGGCTCGTCTGTTCTTTTGTTCTTTACAATACTTTACAATCTGTGATTCCTTGTTAAGCTTCAATAAAATGTAGGAAATTAACGATATTGATCTGCTTTTGCCATTGGAAACTTCAATTTATTTTCTTGTTGTTGGTTTTTGCCCATTCCATCTTTATTAGGGTGGATATCGCAGAACTCAACTGCAAAGGCAGCGAAGAGTTGAAATTCAGATCCAGGTGGAAATCCGTGTGTATTTATTTAATTATGTAATTTATTTACACCCTATCTTTTTCCCTTGTGAGACTTGGGTGGCTTAGAGTAGACGTTTGGGGTGGGTGTGGGTGGGAGAAAAGAGTTCTGAAGCACAATGCACTGCAACACCAAAACAGTAATAAATAAAGTATGCAATTCATAAGCACTGAAATTGTTTAAAACCAATTTAAACCATCTAAAGACAACAAAACGAGAGCCATCAGTATAAGGTCCTGTCAATGGCCAAAGAACTATGGCTGAAAACTGAAAGACTTTGCACAGCTATTTCAGCTCCTTAATGGATTTTTTTCCCCATGGTAAGAAAAACATGGAAGAAATGGCAAGAAAAGCATGGGTAGATTTCAAATGAAAGACAACATTGCCTGCAAAATGTTATGACATTCCATTAATAAGATAAGGTTAATGCAGAATGAAGATCTCGGGTTGAATCAACCTCAACACTACACCTTTACCTTTTATTTTATACATTACAAATGGTCAGGGTCATGTCACATATTACAGGAAATTCATATTTCCTGCTAATACAATGTTGTCCCTCTGGTATGCAACTCCATCAAAGATCCATGCCCTATTAATCAGACTTGCAAATGAAGCCTGTGTTTCCATTTTGTGATCAATCACAAAATAAAAGCAAGCTAATTTGCAGCATGGGCAATGAGGAAAACTCCTGTTAGGATAAAGATATGGCTTTTACATTCCATTTTCAATGATGTGCTAAGTGCGTCATCTAGTTTGATCCCTAAACTTCAACAATATTGTGGTATTCTAGACTTATTCCAGTATGAGAAAAAATAGAGGGCAAAGTCACACATGATAGGGACAGATATGAGAAGACTGGGTAGCTCAGTCAGTTAGGTTAGGTAGTGGGCTGCACTTTGGAATTTGATTCCCTCTATGCATAACAGGAAAAGAGCCGACCTGTGTAGGCTTGGGCAAGCTACACAGTCTCAGGGCACTCCCAGGAGAAGGGAATAGTAAGCCACTTCTGAGTACTCTGTATCTAGAAAACTCTGGAAAGGGTCATTGTAAGTCAGAACTGACTTGACAGCATGTAATTAAATTAATGAGACACAGATCTATGAGCTTAAATCCAGATCAGTCACTCTCATACAGAAAACCACAATTTTAACAGAATAAAAGTGTGTATGGGGGAAGGATACAGATATTTGCCTTCATCCCTTGGTTTACCAATGACAAGCTTAACAACTTCGCTGCTGGGGCAAATAGCTCCCCTGGTCCTTGCCCCACTATCATCACCCACAGTAACTCTTCAATCTTTAAATATTTGTAATATATTACATATATAATATATATGTCATTGCATATATATATAACATATATGTAATACATCCACATTACCCCCTCGACCTTTGGTGTCTCCCAGTCTTTCTTCATTGTGGATTGTGTGAAGCTTGTGACTGAAACCTTGTGCCATTTTGTTTGCTATGGCACCATGTCCTCTTTTTATTTTTGGACACTGTGGCTACCATCTTGAACATACTTCCCTCTGGGAGGGGGAGGGAAATCTCATTGAACTCTGTGGGGTTCACTTCACTTCTCAGCAGACATCTGTAGGAATGCCATGTAGTATGGCTTCTCTTCTGAAATTCATGAGAAATGGACATAATAAATCATATTCTCCTTAATGGCCAGCACCATTCAATGGGCTTTCTTTCACTCCCCTTCCTTTTTAAAAAAAATTTTTTTGAGTATGATTGCTCACTAAAGGGAATCATAGAGTACGCCAGCACTAACAGTTGCCAAGCACACAGGTGCTGGAAAGAAAAACGTTTTAAGTAGTTTTTCTTTTCGGCTTTCAGCTCAGTTAATGTTGCAGGCCTTGCCAGAACAGGAAATCTGCGCCTTTCCCAAGGGATATTTTGCACTCCATGTGCCAGTCCAGATAATGTCAATATTATTGTTCTGAATTAGTAAAAGATGATGAAAAGTGACTTGAACAAATGCCATTAATATATATATTTAAATACTTATACTTACATAAAACTTTATGTAGTGTGTTGATTAGCCAGTCACTTTAAGTAAGCATTTCTGAGAATTCCTCTGAGACAAGAAGGCATGCAAAAGAGTTCCTCTTAAAAAAGAAAAAACAAGGAAAAAAAACACTTATGAGGATATAGAACAAGGTGTGCCTATCCACATCTCAGAGTTTATTTAAAGAGTGTGGACATGGTATTTGACCTCTGTGACTGAGTTTCTAGCCAAGTTTATCATCTATCAAGTGAGTGATTTGAAATGCCTATGCAGAGTCTGCTGGAAATATATACAGTGTGGGTGGGTAAATATAGAAAATGACTTACTGTGTAGTTGTAACTTAAAGATGTGCTATCTGGAGAGAGTTATGAACTGGCAGAAGCCTTTATAGCTGGCAGCAATCCACATAAGCAGAAATGTCCATGTGGCATCAGAAACCCTTTCTACTCACTGATCTTAGGGATCTGCCAGTGAATGTGCTCTGTAGGGAAAGATTTTCCAGAAGAATCTTCAAGGAAGGCATAAACAAGAAGTGAGGTGGGGAAGCAACCAAGATTCAAGTCTCTTTGAGCCCAAGGCCAGTTAGGAGCATAACCCTAAACCAAGAAGTCAAAGTGTCATCTGTACTGACACTTGGCCACCTGAAGGTGTCCCAAACATGGTCTGTGGTAATATATCTGTGAAGATTCTCAGTCACCCAGGTGGGGTTATCTGGAAGTTGATTCATGGCAACTGGACTTCTTTCTTATTAGGTTGAAACATTTCACTACTCATCCAAGTAGCTTCTTCAGTCTGAGGCGAATTGGTAGGAGACTCCTGATACACATTGGTTTCACTTCCCCCTGGTCTGAATAGGCTCATTAGAGGCCATTTCAAACCCACAAACACACTAAGGCAGGGACTTGTCCACTGAAAAGACCGAACACCAAAACACAACAGGAACACTATAGTATATGTGGTCCAATGCAAAGAGGAGTGTTTGGAGCTCTATACTGGAGAAACCAAACAGCCACTAAACAGGAGAATGGCCCAGCACAGGAGGGGCAACTGCTCAAGACCACAATCAACAGTGTTCTTTCATTTCAAGGACAAAGGACACTCACTTGATGACCAAGATGTACTCATTTTGAACCGAGAGGATAGGTGGTTTGAGAGAGGGGTCAGGGAGGCCATATGTGTGCATATAAAAATCCCTCACTCAACAGGGGTGGAGGCTTTAGATACAATCTGTCTCCTATTTATCATGTTGCCCTTTCATCCTTCCCCAGAAAGATCAGGACCACACCCACCAGAAAGACCACTGTTGATGACTGTTAACAACCCATGACAATGGGAGGAGAAGGACTGCAGAGGTGGGATTTTCACTCACCCCCCCCCATCCTTTGTCCATCTAACGGGCCTTTTCAGACCAGGGGGAAGTGAAACCAACGGGGAGGATATATCAGGGGTCTCCTACCAACTCTCCTCAGACTGAAGAAGCTACTTGTATGAGTAGCAATATGTTTCAGCCTAACAAGAAAGAAGTCCAGTTGCCATGACTCAACTTCCAGATGGTCTGTGGTGTTGATAGTATATTTTCAAACCATGTTGATATCAGATATGTTCATACGCAGGTTTGTTCCATCTGCTTTCTGCATTAATGTGTGCATGTGTAGACACCTGGTCACAAAATTCCACATACAAATGTGTATTTAAATATGTATCTGTAAATCATTTTTTAACTTAAACAGATGTACTTCTACAAGTAAACATGGATCCTCATAAATATATTTTATCCCAAAATATGCATGTCAAAATACGTTATGGTTCTTTTCTTTTTTTGAGACAAGAACTATATCACAAGATACAAAGAAGTGTGAAATCTCAAATATAATTATGGTTCAGTTCAAGCCTTAGTCTTAGAGGTGGAGATCAGAGCTTTTCATACTAGAATTTACCAAGACTGAATTTTTCAGGCATCCCTACTTCTTCCTCTCCCTATGCTGTCTGAAAAGGCCAAAAATACCTTTACTCTAGCACACCATGGTAAGTTACCATACTGTGCTGACTTGTCAGTAAGGGAACATTGTTATTTCAGCCAAGAACCTGGCATGAGAAGAATCCCACAGAAGTTGCTTATCTTTGAGGATAATCCAGACAGAGAAGTTACTCCACCCAGACTTTGAAAGAACTTCAGGTTGACAACACTGGAAAGAAGCAATGAATGCTGGCAAACTGTCCCTCCACTCCTGCCCTTCCAGAAAACCTACTGTGCCATAAAGCTTTTATATAGCCAGTCAGCGTGGCCACTGGAAGCATTCATGTTGAAATTCAGGCAGAAGGGGAATGCAGAAATATGGGTTTGTATAACTGCACATGCTTAGAGAGGAAAGTATCGAGGTTTTGTTCATATTTCACTGACAAGGGATTTAATATTTCCTGGAGCTGGAGTCCAGGCAGTTTCATAGCAGCTTTGCTGTTCAGGGGGTGCTCTTTAAGGGGGTCAACAAAATGTTCATTTTTTATTATGCTTCCTTTAAAACTTTCTATCACCTCTTCAGTGAAGGCATAAGGTAGAAGTGTGTGCATGTGTGTGTTTTTTTTCTTTTGCCATCTGCTTCAATGTAAAGTGTCATGATCAGGAAAAAGTAGAACAGTTGTTTAAGCCGACCTCTGTCATGGTTTTAGAACATTTACTTTAATTAAAAATCCTAATTAAATTGATAGTTGTACTCTAGCGGCTTTTGTTGATTTGCCTGTCTTCAGGCACAATAGATTTTAAATTCATTATCTTATGAACTGATAGTGCAGCAATATAATGGCCAAAATCCAGTTACTTAGCATAGTAAATCATACTAGAATAGGCCCATTGAATCAGTGGGGATTTGGTGAGTCATCTCCTCTGTAAGTTCCATTAATTCAAATTAGCCTACTGTACTTGTGACTTACTGTACTAAAGTAAGTCACTGTTAGAGTAGGCCCATTTGAATTAATGGAACTTATGGAGGAGTTCTTTCACCAAATCCCCATTGATGCAATGGGCCTACTCTAGTGCCATTTGCTGTATCAAGCTCCAGAATCTTGGCCATTATGTTTCTTCTTTGTTACCAGCACATTTTCTTGTTTAAAATGTAGGATTTCTATTTAAACTTTATACCAGAAAGTAGCGATGGGGGTATTCGTATACGAATACGAATACCCCCACACAGGTGAACATAACGAGGGTCCAGCCCCATGGAGCCGGACGGTCCACTCACTGATCTGCCATGGGCACGGGTGCCACAGAGCCTTCCAATGGCTCCGGAGATCGCGTTCGGCAAGCCACTCTTTGACCTAGCAGAGAGGCTTGTCATCCCGCCTCCTGCCAGGAGTGGTGAGCCGAACGTAATCTCCGGAGCCATTGGAAAGCTCTGTGGCACCCACGCCCATGGCAGATCGGTGAGTGGACCGTCCGGCCCCATGGGGCTGGACCCTCATTATGTCCACCTGTGTGGGGGTATTCGTATTCGTATACGAATATCCCCATCTCTACCAGATAGCATATCTAAAGCATGGTGTGTGTGTGTGTGTGTGGAATGGATCATTCTCCAGAAATTATTTTGGCTTGTCCTTAGTAGCACCAACAAATCATAATAAAGATGTGTGAAATGTTTTCCTATTGTTTTAAAGGACAAAAAAAGTTGTAATCAATAGACTAGGAGTGTGTGCCAGTTTTGGAAAAAGTTGTCTAAAGGAGAGGAAGCAAGGATAAGTGTACACTACCAGAGCAGATGAAGGGTGGTTCAAGAAGCCCCCGCTCACACTCTGATTGGTGAGGGTATCCCTAAAAAAACCACTGAATTTTGCTCCAGTGTTTTGGACGTTTTAAATGTTCAAATTTGATCAAAGAAATACGTGGTGCCAGGTGCTGTAGCAAAAAACGGAAACGTGAAAGTAGGAGGAGATTGAGAACTGATGCCACGAAGAAAGCCAAAACCTCTCCTAGATATGCCAGTTCCTGAGCTCTTGGAAGGCTTCAGGTTGACCTCACTGGGCTTCTTATTCTCCGTCCACCTCACCAAGCAGTCTTTTCACACCCAGACCTGGCAAGATAGACTGATTGTGTTCTAGAATTTTCTTGCTTTTCCTGTTAGGTAACTATGCTTATGTCTTTGCTACACTTAGGAGTGAGTGTGGGGTAGAATAATGACCCTTTTGTATGGGTTTTGATAGGAAAGGTCAAAGTATCACTAGAGACTTTCTCTTCCTCCTCACCAGCACCATTTTCTGCTTTCTTTTCTTTATTAATGTCTGTATCTGGTCTTGATTTACAGAACATTTTTTTCCTTGCTGTGAGTGACTGTGTATGTTACAAAGATGATGCATGCCAAGCATGCAGCGCACTGATTTAGGCTAGGTGGTAAGTGGGCACACTTGGGCAACCAGATGAGAATGCTAGGGGGACATCTTCCACATGACTTCCCAGAGCATGGTTCCCTGGAGTGGGAGCAGAAGGAAGAAAGGAGGTTGGTAGGAACTCTGACTACAGTCTGAAGGTCTACCACATTCTGGAAGTTGATGGCACAGCGTAGCCCTTCCATCCCAACCATAGCCCTTTATTTTCCACATTTTCAAGCTCTTTTCCCCTATCCAGAAAGATATAGATACATAAAAATAGCTGCAGAATCCCAAGACCGTATTAGTTCAGTCACCTCCAAATCAGCTTGGGACAGATTGGTCCCAATTTGTACACAACATCAAATTGCATGTTATTCACTTACTCCTGAGATAGACACAATCAACACTTTAATCCTACAACTCTGTTTGGTTGCATATAATGCTCCAAGTAGCTGAAAAAAATCGGTAACCTATAAGGCATGAAATCTTCACTGGATGATGGCTCTAATTTTGTTCCTATTCACCTGTGGAGTATCGATTTATATGTCAATTTGAATCCAGAATCACTGTTTGGACAGCAGCATGTTTCCTTAAGAATACAGATGTTGCCCATGGCCATAGCTGGCCCTACCATGTAGTATCAGGCAGAAGATGCTGAGAGGCAGCAAGCAAGGTAATGAAGGATTGTGCCATACTATCTGTACTGTGTTCAGTAAGTTACACTGTTGTCTTATGGGACGCTGTACCTTTTTCCAGTGTCAAAGAAAGATTGACCTACCAGTGTATTTAGGGTTTTGAAAATGGAAAGGCAGAATGTACCATCTGGCCCTTTGCCTCCAGCAATAAGATGTCTTCAGCCAACCTGGAGCATGGCTCCTGTAAATGAAAAACAAAATCCAAAGTCTGGGAACAGGCATGCACTGAGACCGCATGCTTCCAACCTTCCTGCTACTGATACCTCAAACCTCACAGACCTTGTAAGACTCCAAAGTCTTTTCAAGGATATCCTAGGAAGGGTCCACTAAACCTTCAAATGTGCAAAAGCGTACATGCGACTTAATGAATCCATGGAGTGGAGTGTTCTGAACAAAGTGGGGGAAAGGTTCTCGATGTAAAGATGGATTTATATCTTCAGTAATCCAATCAAACCAAAATTGTGGCCCTAATCCTGTTGCTTAGCAGGACTTTGGCCTGTATCAAATATTTTAATAACTTTATCAAATATTATTGAAATATTTTAGCATGTTTTTAAAGTATATAAAATTATATTAAAATGTTTCAGCTGTTTCAGATCCTTATAATTTGTGTCCATCCCTGCTCAGGCATTGCAAATGTTTAAAATAAATGTAGAGACAATGGGAATATGGGAGCTCCAACCCTTTCCATCATCATTTTTCTTTGTCTGCTGCAGATGGGGGATGATGGTTTGAAGAGGAGAATTTTTACTGTCCATGGTGATTTTCCATATGTTTTGGGAAATCACCCAGTTCCAAAAATGAATGTAGAGCCTCCAAGGATAGTGGAAGCTGTCTTCCTCCGGGGTTAACCTCCCCCTAAAGACGGCAATGGAACTGGTGATGCAGAAGGCAAGGCTCATCTGCCTTCCCCCACATTCCATGGTGGCTGGGTGATTCTGGGAGTTGCAGTTGATAATTTTTTAAAAAAAAAAACTTTCTAAGCTTTAAAACACATACATTATGCCTGAATAGTGTGTGTGCCTACCCATTTTTAACATTCTTTATCTTTATATAGTTAAAGATCCAGCATATCATGTAGAGGTATTCATGTTGGAATGCCTTATTTTCGTCTTCGGCAGAAGGCTTTATCCTTTGTCCAGCCCTTCTCAGCCAAGAGTGGTCCATTCACACCCATTAGTGCCCTTGGATGAGGAGGCACACTGTCAGTCCACAGCAAAAGTTGCATCCACCTCGTTGAATGAAGCCGAAGGTATTGATTTAGGCAAACATCTCACTTTATTTATTTATTTATGTCCCTATCATAGCTGATCTCTAAGGAGCTCAAGGCAGCGGCTGAAATTTTCTCAACGTCTTAGTTCAGCCCTGGGAAACAGGCTGCTCTGGGAAATGGTCATTTAGGAAATGATGTGGCTGAGGAGGGGATTTGAACTGGGGCCCTTCCATTCTAGCCTGCTCCCATCACAAATTTCCCTTGTTGGGTTTGCACAATAATAACAGATACATGGAATAACTTAATTTTTTTTTTTAAAAAACCCTATGTTTTGTTTAGAATTGCTTAAAGTACTGTGAATAAAATAGGCACCATCTAGAACGATAAGAGACATTGGGTTTTTGATGGATTAAAGCACCATTAAAGCACAATCTGCCTTCAAGGATGGAAGCAGATTGTTTTGTTGTTTTATTATAACAAATTGGCTTTTACTTACAGACACTTTACACCTATGGGTTCATTGCATGCATTTTGTATCATGAACAGCACAATGCATTACATCCCTGTATAAAGGACCTATTTATCTTATTCAGATATACCTGCATTCAATATTAGTTCCATTTTCTGTTCTGTCTATAATATGACTATTTTTCTTCTGCTGCTAGGAATAAGGAAATAGGGGAGGAAATTCTAATTTCACTTTGTTGGTGTATAAACGTGCCATTTCATAGAACTCACTGTTTTTCTTTGTTGTAACGTCTTTCTCTCTGTTTTAGCCTGAGGCTCAACTTTTTATTTGATCAGTATAGTTTATATTATATTCCAGGCACCATTTTCCCCCCAAGAGAAAAACAGGATTTCAAATTTGCTATTCATAATTCCTAAGGCGAACTGAAAGGGCACCAGCTGAATTAATGTTTCCTTTACTGTTTTCAAGGCTTATTGGTTTTATTTCCATTAGCATAGAGGTATTCATTCCATCTTTAATGCAGGCCCTGCCATATGATTGGTGTTTTTTTCCGCAACAATATAACTTCTGCTAAGCATAAAATTACTAAGTCTGATTATTAAGTAACCGATAAATAATTAGTTTAAATGGCTCACAAAGAGAAATTATATAACACACATCTACTTCTATTTGCTGAGTTTAAAAGCTTAGCCTTAGCAATTCAGGGCATATGGATTTCCAGACATTTTACTACAGGAGCTGAATGCCCTTTCATTTGGATTTTAGCATAATATATGCAAATAGTTCTTTGGAGAGACTGATTATGGAGCATCAGAGAAACCCATCCTGTAAAAAAATATCCATGCATTTAAGTTAAGGCTGCTCTGTGATCGGATAAATTCTAGCTGACGAGTTTCCATATGTATTTTGATTTGATTAATTGATTAATCTCTCAAATGAATTCACAGGAAATTTGAATTTTATTCAAAACAAATTTTCTGCAGCAAGAAGCACTGTTTCTCTCTTTTTAGGGGGTATGCATGCATGTCACAGTGTACATTGTCACAGAAGAGGCATGCTGTCCTATGTGCCAGAAAAAGAGGAAATGCTTCTTTCAGTGCTGTGCTTTGCCATCTACAACTTCTAGAAGTACTAATTATAGTACTCATGCTGCCTCATTAATCAGAGAACTTGAAAGCTAACCAGGTTACTTTGCACTTCTCTGCCCTGATAAATCCAGCAATGCTGCTTGTTCAACCCATTTGATCTGTGGTTTTCACAACATGCATGGTATCTGTGGTTAGAGATTTACACAGGCTGTCATGATCAACATCTATAGACTTCAAAGGACAGCATTGTCTCAGGATCACCTCAGTATTAAGAATACTAAAAAAAATGTCTGCTGCATCATATATTACTAATGAAATCTACCTTTCTGCTACACAATGTAACTTGTTTTATTCTGTTCATCCATTTCTCTGTTAATAATACCCCAGGAGTATTTGGAGGAGGCAGTGCCTCTGTGAACTTGGCCTTCTGTGGCAACATTGTTGTATAGCCTACTAAAGCGATAACCACAACATTTTGTTTTCTTCTGTGAATATCAGTGTGACAACATGAGTGTCCATTCCTATGGCTTCAGTCATTGAAATTCTATTGAATGTCAATTGACAATACTAAAAAAAAATGCTGACTGTTTTCCCTATGGCATTACAAAATGTATAGCCTTACTTTGGAACACACTTATAACACTGAGTGAAAATGCTGCTGTAGCCAGGATAGTGCTACATAATTGGATTCCTTTGGTGGTGAGGGACCTTTTCTTTTATATCAAATAGTGGGGATTCTTATTTTTATATCCATACCTTTTCAACCCATATTTTTAAGGCACTATATTTATCATCTGCTCTGAATGTCTTAAATTTTTTAGTACTGTCCAACTTAGATATTCTGCTTTGCTATCCAGATAGCATATTTGCTGTATATTCTATCAATTCATAGTGGATGTATCAACAGATTATGGCTGTGTGCAAGATTGCATTGCTAGGTGAGGAGCAGCGTAAAATAAAAATTCACCTCCATTTCATTTTATATGTAACTATGCAGGGTAATTCCTAAGAGGAAATTAAACCCAATTTTCTTTTTAAAAATTCTATCATTCAGTTCTTTTACTGAAATTGATTGTGACCATCTCCAGACCATACCAGCAAGTATTGTGCCACTGGCAAGTATGAGGGCTATGGTACATTGGCAGAGCCCACCATGAACCCTACCCCGGGCTCTTTCTAAGCCAAAACAAAAGAAAAGGTTTTTGCAATTCCCAGGCATGCTGTCTATCTACAACACACAACACCCCAAAACTGAGTCAAATTCCAGAGCAGTGTGTGAGGTGGAAGAAAAAAAGGGCTGGAATACTGTGGAAAGAAAGCATGGCTGCCACCAGGGACTAGTCAACGCGTTTGTTTTGAAAATTGCATTCTTGTAATTGTATTGCATTCTTAATTAGTCCTGTTAAGGTACAGAGTTGGAGCATCTTTCACATCTTTTGAGGCCTAACATGTTGCATTATATCCATGATGGAGAGGTATGTGTCTCCTCCAGTATGTAAATAGTTTGCTGCTAGGTAGAGTTTATGAACTAATGGTGCCTTTTTCCATGGCAGGGATGGACTGCAGAATCAGTTAGATTTCACAGCCTGACTGGAGGTTTGAGCGGGTAGAGTGACCATTGATTCCTGAAGGGGATGGATGCATCTTAGAGCATTTGTTCAACTTTCCTTGCAGCCATGAGATCAGTACTGCATCCCAGTGTCTACAAGGCTGAGTTTAGTGTCACAATTAGTGGGACAAAAAAAATAAAATTCTGAGATTTAACATTGCTGCTGGAAGGTGTTATTTTTTTTTCCTGCTTTGCTCCAGTTTGCTCCGGTGCAGTATCCTCTTGTGTGGACAATTGTACTGCATGGTTCTATCCTGATCTGTGTACTTTGTGGGTACATCTCATTTGATGATGTTTCATTTGGGGCTTTTCTCTGATTGCCAGTCTCCACATACACCCCCCATTCCCCGTGGACTGGTAAGACAAACAGGGAAACAAGGACCAAGTGAAGTAAAATGGGGATAAGATGGAGAAGACAGGCAGAAAGAAGAGTAATCTGTTTTGGGAGTGAGACATCAGAGAACAGTTGTGAATGTGTGTGAATAGGCAGTATTGGAACAACCCAGTGCATCCCAGTATGCCAGGCAAGAAATATTTTCCCCATGTGTGGATGCAAGTACTGGAAAGATCTATTAAAATCTGCAAATAAAAATACCAGAATGACCCCAGGCAACCCCAGAATGACCTGAAACATTGCTATTTTGGGGACAAACTTATAAAGCAAACTGAAAACCTTGTGGTAGCAGTGTTATTAAAATGTTGTACATGAACACTATGACATTAAGTCTAGGTGAATACCTAGACTTAAGGTATTCATTAAGGTATAATACCTTCATTGAATACTTCCACTGAAACTTATGGCTTCTGTAAAAATCGGCAAATCGTAATTTCTTCCCTTCATCCTGCAGTGCCCCCTGAACTCGGACTATTCAGGAGGATTAAAAATAGCAAAGAAACTGATTCTGGGTGTCACAGCAGCCTGCAGCAGTGGGGGAAAGGGGCAAGTCCCCATTCCACCCACTTTAGATGCCAAAGAACACCAACGGATTTTTTTGTACACATTAAAATCTAATGAGAAGGGCATTCTGCAGTTGCGGCACCATGATAAAACCATGTCGACTTCTCCTGTCCCAGTACCGTTTGAATAGATGACCTTCACAGATTTTGGGAAAGTTTCTTTTTTGGACCATAGCTCTAAAATCGCCTAGCCATCAGGTCAGTGGGGGATTCTGGGAGTTGTTGTTGTTTAGTCGTTAAGTCGTGTCCGACTCTTCGTGACCCCATGGACCAGAGCACGCCAGGCCCTCCTGTCTTCCACTGCCTCCCGGAGTTGGGTCAAATTCATGTTGGTAGCTTCGATGACACTGTCCAACCATCTTGTCCTCTGACGTCCCCTTCTCCTCTTGCCTTCACTCTTTCCCAACATCAGGGTCTTTTCCAGGGAGTCTTCTCTTCTCATGAGATCTGGAAGTTATACTCCCCCCCAAATAACTTTTTCCCCCTAAGCACTGGACTGTTTTGTTGTATATGTTGGAGTCCTCTTTGGTTAACATGGGTCAAGACCTATGAAATAAGAACATAAAGGCAACTAGTGAACAAAACTATGATATTTTGAACCATTTGTCTTATTAAGCTCTTTAAGCAATACCAAACCATCTGATCACTTTCATAGATGCAAACAGAGAAAAAAGACTAGCACCTTTCATCACCTAGAAATATGCCCAGACTAATGAGTAGCTGGTATGTAGGTAGTGCTGTAGAAATAATTACCACTTGCAAAGCAAAGTAGCACAAGTTAAAGCATTTTTGTGCCTGAATTGGTGTCACTTTTCTGTGCATCTTCACGTCTCAGTAAAATAAATGTATGAAAAATTCTGACATGATGATAGTATTAGCTTGAGTGTGCCTGTTTTAAATTCTTTTTTTTTTCATGGCCTCAAAACATTTGCCATGTCTTGTATATGCTGAACAGAAATTCATACACATCAGAGGAAAATTACCGTCAGGTTCTCCTTGCTTAATAGAAGGGGTGGGGGTAGGGGAAATCCATAGTTCCTTATCTGATAATGTGGAGACCCATCAAATTATAGCCACCATCTTGCTTTTACTGACACATACACATGGGTGTTGAAAGAATCTGATTTCAATTGTTCAGGGTAGAGTTTTCCTTATTGTTTGAAGGACAAAGTAAAGAAACTTTCAAAACTAGTTTCATTATATTTAGATTAACAAGCAGTTAGTGTATATGAAAAACACTTATATGCATATGAAAATCTGGGGACCCAATCCACAGCAGAAGCAGCAGCAATAGCAGCACAGGAACCTGCCTTATATCAGCTAAAATCCTTTTGCTTAGTGTAGTAAGTTGCAACTAGAGTAAGCTCATTGAATCAGTGGGGATTTGGTGAGTCAGTTCCTCCATATGTTCCATTCATTCAGTTGGCATACTGGAGTTGTAACTTATGTGAAGCAAAAGGATTTCAGTGACCATGTCAGACCAATGGTCTATCTTTCCCAATATTGCCGTTGTCTGACTAGATGTCATTCTCCATGATTTTAAGCAGAATGATTTTCTGGGCTTATCTGGAGATCCCTGATATTTCCTCATAGACTTCCATCTGAATATTAATCTGGTTCTGACTCTGCTTAGCTTCATCAGCTTTGATCAGGGTGGTATGACTCGACATCTTGCACTCAGACTGATAGACATGTACGTTTCCCTACCAAATGGGTCTGGCATCGAATCAGCCTCCATGGTCAAGACCCACCATGGTTAGCTGCCATGGACACCTCCTTTTCCCTGAGAGCTTCCTGGGGCTTTAGGAACCATCATTTTAATTTAGCACAATTAATTGGGACTATACTACACTGGGGACAAGGTGAGAACATAAAACGATGGCTCCAAGAGGTGTTGATGCCTATGCCACTGCATCATATGCCCACTAACACAGAAGGAAGTCCACCAGTAAGGCCCCCTCAAACTTTATCTGGAACTGTCACTCAACTTGCATAGCTTCCATCCTTGATGCATTGTCAGAGTAGAGAAATAACTTCTCTAACATTTGCCAGGAACTCATGGCCAAATCAATAGTCTATCAGAGTTTCATAAAGCGGAAAAGCACAAGGGCAGAATGCTACAGGCAAAGCCAATCCAGTAATTATTTGTTTGGACAATATTTAAGCACTGTTTGACAGTGGAAATTATGGCTTCAAAAGGCGGTGGTCTCTCCTTCACTGAAGCTTTTAAACAGAGGTTAAAGGGCCACCTGACAGGGATTCTTTAGCTGTATGTTTCTGACATCAACAAGGGTTTGGACCCAATGACCCTTGATTAATTAAAGGTTGTTGTTGTTGTTGTTGTTATTATTATTATTGACTGGTATTATATAACAGATACAAGTTTTAACCAAAAACCTAAGTATCTGTTAAATATCAGTGCAGTATGTATGCTGTTCCTAATATTGCCATTTTTTGTAGCTCTGATGGTGGTGTGATTTCTGAGATCTGCAACTGCTTATAGTACTGTGTGAAATTTCTTGATATTATTCCCAAAGCCCTAATGACTACGGGGACCAGTGAAGTGTGTTTCATCCACAAGCGAAATGTTTCGATTGCCAGATTTCTGTATTTTATTAGTTTTTCCAGTTCTTTATTTTCAACTCTGGCATCCCCTGGAATTGCAATGTCAATGATCTAGACATTTCTTCATTCTATTCCTACTATGTCTGGTGTGTTGTTGTTGTTGTTGTTGTTGTTATCTGCCCTCCCGAGCCTGAGTCTTCTAGATTTTTGGCTGCCGCCTCCATCTTGATTGATGTAAGCCATCACTCAAAATGAAGGCTGCAGCCAAGAAACTATTACAAAAGTTTTTTAGTTTGATTTTGTAGTTTGGTCAACATTAAAATTTCATAATTCCCCTGTAGCCTAGATTTGTCTCCCATCCCTTCAAACAAAAAATTACCAAGGTTGAAGAAAGAAAAGAAACACAAAATAATTTTTAAAAAGCAAGTTATTTACAAGATCACATGCAGCTTTTTTGTTAAAACCTCCACTCTTCCTTCACGCAGTGAGGGACAATAAAAGGTACTTTTAAGAACTATGATCAGTCAACTTTTCAAAGTCTTGTCCTTGCACATCAATCAAATTAAGAGTAACTAAGCAAGGATGAAGCTATTATAAACAGAATACATAGTGCTCCAAAGATATATCTAGCTGCAGAGGACATTAAATAATTCTATCAAATGATTTGCGAAAATACAAATAATTCAATTTAGCCTTTTGGAAATGATGGAAAATTTTTGGAAGAAATGATGACTGCCATGTCTTACCTTAGAAAATCTGTAATTTGTGAGTCCTATCTGAAGTTGTCAACAATTGCATGTCGTTTCTCCCCAAATCCCCTGTAGGTGCATATGGCAGGAAGAGATCAGTGAGGGGGGTGCAAAAGAAGTTTTTGGGAACTAGTCTGCCTATTATAGATGTCTTATTGAGGAAGATCTGCTAAGCTTCTACAGAACTCCGGGGCTCCTCAGCACAGAGTCTGAAAACCACCGGCTTTGAGAGCTTGTGTATTTCTAGCTGCCTGTTCAGTTCCCATTGAAGGACTGTAGTGTTTTGGAGATGGATGGATTAAAGCCACTATTTAGAAGGAGGGCAGAAACTGTTGTGTAATTGGAGACAAACTAAGGCCAAATGAAGGAGAAATCTTTGCTTATCACTTAGTGAAGATGCAAGTGTTGTAGATAAGCCTCTCTCATTGTATAATGGCTGGCTTGTAAAATATGTGTCCAGTTGTATCTAACAGCAATACAGTGTTTATCAGGAAACGTCAGATTTAGATTAAGTTGTTGAAATGATAAGGTTAAGGTCGTATACAAGGATGCGGACAGCTGGAGATCTATGCAGAGGCAACATATCAGTGCCCAATGGAACAGAGTGTAAGAAAGTGTTTTAGTATTGATTTTATTACCTTTTTTAATGTAATACTTTGTTTAATTCTTTTAAAATATTTGTATACCTACTCTTTTTAGCTTTTAAATATTGTCTTTTTAATTATGTATGCTACCTTGGGTTCTTTTTAAGGAGAAAGGCAGGATATCAATAAAAAAAAAGTGTGTAGCAGGCTGCAAATTTAGTCTTCTTGTGGTGTTAAAAAAAGCCTGGCTAGTAAATTATTGCTTTAAGACTAGTTATCTCTTGTAGGTTCACAATTCAGCAGGTAAACCTCACACTGCCATTATTTAATTTCTATACAGTTTTAGATAATAGGATGAAACAAAAGTGGCCTGATGTTTCATGTTTCTGCATTCATTAACCAGGATTACAGTGTTTTAATTCATGAAAGGAGGTGACAGGAAAAAAGAAAGGAGGACATGAGAGAAATTAATAGTGTGCACGTGGCAGATTAATTAAATATAAGAATTTTTGGAAATGTATAGCTCATTTCCTTAAAACAAACTATGAATCACAGCTTATCAAGGAAATCACAGAGTCAGAGAGTAAGGATCAAGAGGTTGCCTCATATATTCCTCTGCTGCTAAACAGGACAGCCCAGTTAAGATAAAAGATCAAACTGGATCTGTGATGTCTTTTGGAATCAATGATTGGCAAACTCTGTGAGTCTGGGTTATTAGTACTTGAGATCTTACATGATCCCACACAAATCTTAAATGTTTTGAAAAGCTGGTTTCCATGGGAAGGTTAAGCATTTACTGAGCTGTCTCCTTCGAGGTGATAAGAGAATGGGAAGGTTGTAATTGTGGCAGGATTGTGGCCAATGAATCATACTTCACTTGTGAAAAAAGATGGAAGGTAAAATAATGTTTTAAGATGCTTTTAAATTGTTGAGTTTACTTTTTTTTAAATGCTGCCTTGAGTCCCCACTAGAGGAGAAATGAGGGATTAAAATAAAATAAAATAAAATGAGTAAGGTCCAAGTTTGAAGACTATAGCCTTTGCTTTGTCTGATATACTGGTTTCAGTTGTGGTCCAGAATTCAGTGGTGTACTCACTTGCATGAGAGAACATGGGAGGGAAAGATCCCCTCTATCTCCATAGACCCTAGAAATCTCTCAGAGAGGGCCATGAAGCCCTCCTAGGCAGATTTTTAGCAGTGTGGAAAGTTATAGGGGAGGGGGAAGGAGGGAAACAGATTGTGGTGCTATGGCCCATCAACACCAGATCTAGCTCTTAACTGGGAAAGTCGGGACACAAGTAGGAAAAAGGAGAGATACCTCCCATTCCCCACTCATCCATTGTGATGGGCCTTTAGCTAATGCCATATATACAAGCAAGTCCTTATTGGCATTACTGAATTCTGCTGCACTAATAAGCCCTGCCTCCCAAGGGGAACAAATGGCAATGAGTTAAGGGTGGATGATTTTCCAATAATACTTAATATTATTCTGGAACAATTTCTGAACTGAGATTGACATCCTTTGTTGCCTTTCTTCATTGCGCTACTCCTAAAATACTGTTGGAGTGACACCTCCAGTGTAAATTGGTATTTTATGCATATACTTTTGCTTTAAAAGAAGAAACCCTAAGGACCGTTTTTACCATTGTATGTATTTTATTTATTTGTTTAAAACGTATGTATATTGAGAGCAGCTTCGAAAACCTCATGTGGGCAGATTAAACATTTAGATGTGATCTCTCAAAAATTAAAATGCAAGTCATGTTAGTGGCTACTAAGTTTCCTCTTGAAATCTCGCCTATTTATCAAAATGTTATATTTGCTTTTTTAATACATAGGACTGTGAAGACAGAGGAATCTCCAACATGTCATTTTGCTTCTCATCAGATCACCCTGATTTTGTAGCACAAGTAATAATAAACATAACTGATGATATCAACCAAAACGCATCTACTTGGCTTCTTTAAGACTGTCAGGCTTCCTCTCAGAGATGCAGAGTAAGGTTGTAATCCTTCACACTTAACCCATTCATTTCAATAGGACTTACTTCTGAGTAGGTGGATTCCTCTACAAGTGTCTCTTATTTTATTGAGGTTTAAAATCAGTGTATGTGTGTACAGCCTACTTAATTATGTATGTTGCCATGGTAATAAATGATACATTGTCATGCCATTCAACATTCTATTAATGTCCCCCTTACTTGCTGTCATTAAGATGAAAGAATGCATAGCATGGTCTCTGGCTGCTTAAGGCCTCGCCTTTTGCAAGCTTTCTCCCCAGAGGCACTGGTGGAGGCTCTTTTATTTTATTTTTTTAAGCATCAGTGCCTGGCGATCTAGGCGGGAAGCAGGGCAGGGGTGTCTCCAGCAGGCTTGCTTTGCACTAAGGCCTGAGAGCATGCTAGCAAACGGCTCAGCATGCAGGTAAGGGGCTCTCCCAAGGTGGTGGCAGCAGCCTCTGCGCTCTGCCCTCACTTCGGGTAACTGTCAGGTTTGTGTGGATTGGAGGGAGGTTGGGGGGCATTGTCCCTATACCTTCTGGATAGTTGGTGAGGGTGGGGAGGGCGTCTGGTTTGGGGAGGGAGATGTTTGCTATAATCCATGTTTTTCAGCATCCACGCGGGAGGGCTTAGAACCAATCTCCCATAGATACGGGAATCCTACTGTACCCAGATAACACTCAAAAACAATTAGGTAAATATGTGATGAGGTAATGTGTTGTATGTTGTCGAGTTCTTTCTTACTTACAGTAACTCGAATAAGGTATTTGAGATATGTGAGATATTCAAGGAGTGGTTAACCATGCTCACCTCCCACTGAGTTTCCATGGCCAGGCTGGAACGTGAACCAAGGCTGTTGAGTCTTCGTCCAGCACTCTATCAACTCTGCCACACTAGTTCTCATATGATGAGGACTATCATCCAGATGTCTTGGATACTCTACTATGGGATGAGCAACAATGTAGTTCCAGAAATTCTTAGACTTCAATGCCGTTAACCCCCCACCATCAGCAATGCCCGCTAGGACTAATAGTAATTGCAGTCCAACCATATCAAGAAGGGATGTTGTTGCCTTTCCTGGTCTCCCAGTTTAAACAACCAGAGTATTAATGAGCAGCAATAAAGATACTATCTTTATATTTTATGTTGCCATAACTATATACTGTAGATATCTGGATCTGGCCACAGAGAATGCATACTGGCTCCAAGTAATATTGCATTAACACACTATGTATTTTCTTCTGAAAAATGATCAGACATCCTTACGGAGAAGAAATGATGACTGCCATGTCAAAATCATGTAATTCTGGATTAAGCTTAAGATAAAACAGAAGGGATAAATGTCTCCCTATTTTATGATGAAAATTTATGCTAGAGGGAGTGGCAACCTCCCAGCTCCCCAGTTTTCTGAAAAAATCACCACCCCTTTCCTCAGCAAGTGAATTTACAAGTTAATGAGCTCTTGCTTGCCTATGACTGCATTTGCTTTCTTCTGTCCTCTTCTCTCAGTCTAGACGGCATCGATAGTCTAAACTTCTGTCAGAGTCACCAAAGGTGCAGAATGGTCAAAGCTGGGACACCAGACACCACACAGTGTTGTTGTCTCTGGTTATCCTGGGGTTGTTCTGAGTTATTCTGGTGAAGGTATTTGGTGAAGGTACCTTTCTGGGGAAGGTATTTTTTGTCATCTGCTACCTGTCCACACACATGGAATTGTTCCCTCATATCCCTGTCTCGTCACTGATAGTCTTCTCCTTTTACCTAGCTTCTCTGCCCTCCCCATAACCACTGCTGTCTTTCCTCGCCTTGTTTTACCCAGATGCCATTTTCAAACCTTCATGTTTTTACCTATCAGTCTATTTCCTTATACTGTATTGGAAGTGGTTTCTTGAAGGAGCCAATGGATGGTATCCCAAGAAAACTAAACAGGGCTGGTCCTAAGGCATGGAGAGGGTGGAGACTGACCAGCAGAAACACACCCCTAAAGAAACACCATCAGATGAAATACACTGACAAAGTGCACTGAACAGCATGCAACAACGAAGGACTAAGGTCCACCCAAGCAGATGGTGAACTGGAGCAGACCAGAGCACATCAGAAGAAAAATGCACCATCCCTCAGCAGCGTCATAAAAGAGACCAGAAAGCAAGGATTTTTGTCCTGCTTTGACTCTGCTGACTTTAGTTTCAGCACTTCATTGTGTGGACACTAGGATGCAGGACTGGTATCCTGGGTGCAAGGAAGGTTGAACCAGTACTCTGTGTAGACAGGCTTATAGTTCAGTGTTGGTTGCCTTTTGTTGGTTGATTCTTATTGCTTTTAGACCTGGTTTGTCTGCTCAACTTGTGTTTCTGTCTCTTGCAGTACATGGTTTTTATGTTGTATGCTGCTTTGGGGAACTTTTAACATAAGTGTGGAATAAGAACACTTGATTTATTTATTTATTTATTTATGAGATCAATTAGGAAGCTCATATGGGTATGGGAACTACACGTACATAATAAAGCACACATGGAGTGTTTGACGCCAGCAACCCTGCAAGCTGCCAGCTTTCCAACTTTCTATTGTATCTAATTTTGGTCTGATGCTGTTTTCCATGCTCTAAATATAAAAATATTGCAAATTGATGTCTGTAATTACTCCAGTTGCTCCCCCTCAAGGACTCAATAGAAAATAGAGAGCTTTTTAATCTAAAACAGCTTTACAAGCTAACAGGGCTAAAAGTTAATTAGAAATTAAGTCTGCAGTCCTGTAAATTATGTATGTTAAATCATGTGTCACTGTATAAATAATATACATTCAAATAGACAATTGTAATTATTTTATGTTTAACAATAACAGGGACATATTACTCTGCAATAGAATCCTTTTGCCAAGTCCAGCTTCATTTTCACACTCATAAAACTAATGGTAATGTTCTTTTATATGCAAGTCACAACTGATTTATTTAACTTCCAACCCAGACATGTAGGGCCTCTTCTGTGTTAAAGCCATTTCCCTATTGTCAGAACCTTCCCAGGAAGAACAAAACGCATGCCAGAGTCCCATGCTTTTTATTTCATGAAACTGTACAAATCATATATCAAGAGGGCTTTTGAAAGCATCTGTGCCATCCATTATCTGAGCTCCCAGAATCTAACCAACTTCTTAATACATAACACTCAGCCTTCTTTTTCACATAGTGCTTGTTGATACAAATATAATACTGTAGGACTAGCTGGTATTTATTTATTTATTACATGTATGCTGAAACACAGTTATTCAAAGGTTCCAGTCTCAAGACAATAATAGATTATCGTTACATGTTCATGTTTATTTCTCTCTCTCTCTGCCTTTGTTAGAGGAGGTGTTGTTAATGCACTTCCCGCGTCTATTTAAATGCAAATTTTCATGCAAATAATCCCTTGGAATGAAGGAAAAAAAGAATGTGTTAGCTGAAGACAATGCTAAGTGGGTTGGGTGGAAGGAGTCATGCCAAAGCTTTAATAGGGTATCAGCAAAGGACTGCATGATTTTAAAAAGCTTTTGGGGAGCACGAGTGAAAACATATTAAGTATTGTGTAAATACTTTCTCCAGAGATCTTTCCAGTGTTGATGTACAAGATTCTTTGAAGGTCAAACAAAATAAATTAACTGATAAGACATGCATGCATTCTGTGTTCAAACAACAGTGTTCGCACATACCTACTTGCATATTCTAATTATCCCCCCCCCCCACTACTATCCCTGATGCCTTAGAATCTGCGCAAAGATCTGGAATTTATTCAAGAATTATTTAGGTGTATACTTGTTTCTTTAGGAAAAAATATGGAATAATAACCAAGACAATATTATAATCATATTTAGGGATAATGCCGCTGGACACATTTTTAATTCAGGCTGTTTTACAAAAATCACTGGATGCAATTAGCGAACAATAGCTCCAAACATCAGAATGCCATCACTGAAAGCTTTCTACTTTTCTTGTGTTCCTAATGGCATAATTTCACAAGTGATTTATTTGACAGCAACTTTAGAGTAGCACTTTGGGGGAGAGAGAGGGGATCATGAATTAGAATGCAGGCAATTCACATCCTCTTCAGCTTGTGAATCTACTGTTTTATTGGTCAAACTGAATAGGCTGAAAAATTATGCATCCAGGTTCAAGTTCTGAATCAACCCTTCAGGTGGTAACCCTCCTTGGATGTTATTTTGCCTCCAGTGACACTTGTGAACTTGCAATTATTCAGCTCAGCACTTACCTTTTTTGTCACGTTGTTTTATTAAACAATCTAGGTCTAGGAGAGGTTTTTAAATGAGAAGGCATGCATTTTGTTGCTTCGAAATCTGTTTTAGTAATGCTTTTCCTAACATTCTTAATATACTCTTATTAGTCCATTTAATATTTGAATAGTTCACTGTTTTTAGCTTCAATATTGTGTTTTAATGATGTAAGCTATCTTGGGTCTTTTCTTAGGAGAAAAGTGGTGTAAAATATTCTACATAAATAAGTAAATAAATGTATTAAGTAATTCAAATGTTTACTTATTGTGGAACAATTTGGGTTCCCTAAATAAAGGGAAGCATAAAGAATAACAAAAAGAACAGCAACAGACATTAAAAACACAGAAACAGAAGTCATAATATCAATAACTTCCAGCAAAGATTTACCACAAACCTGTTGTTTATAAAAAATGGTGAAAAGTCAAGGCAAGTTAAAATGTCTACCTGGTATCAAAAAACAAAACAAAAACCAAGGATAGCCACTGGATGGATTTCTATGAGTAGGGCATTCCAAGATTATTTCTTGAGGAGCAGCTCCTGGAATAATCTAGCCAGTGTGGCCATCAAGAAAAAAAAACAGGGGGTGGAAGGACGTCAAGAAGGAAAAAAAAGGATGTGTCTCTTGTCACTGCCTGAGAGGATGTTGTCCAATAAAGAACAGAAGCCTGGGCAACACAGGAAAACTTCATTTGTGGCCCTGGAAAAAGTTAGTGTGTGAGGAGTACAGTTGCCTCAAATGGATTCAAGAGTCAGACTATTGTTGTAAGCTGCCCAGAGACCTTTGGGTAGAGTGGGTGGCATATAAGTTAAATAAATAAATAAATATTGACCCAGATTTTTCAACACTGGTTGACAGCAGCTTTCTCTGACTTCAGGCAATTTTTCCTCCCCTACCTGGAGATGATGGAGATTCATCCTGAGATCTTCTACATGAACAGCCATTATTTAACACTCCACCATGCTGCATGTTATATCAAACCTCCTTCATTTCCTTATATATTTATTTTTGCTTTCGTATTTGAAAAATCTGAATCGCATGGCTGACAATGATAGAAGCCAACCATAAAATATGATAGAATACCTAAAATACAATAAAATGGCAACACCAATATAATTAAAAACACCTAGGAAATACAATATCCATTAAACTCACGCAGCAATAGTCTTTCAGAACACAAAACTCTTCTGCAGTTGGAGGAGTCAATAAAGAGGCAAGCGTAATTAAACTGGTTTTAGGAAGAGAACATTATTTAAATGTAATAGTCAAGAGGGAATTGTGTTCAAGTCCTCCATCTCTACTAACTGGCTTAAAATCTCACGGGAGGCAAGACCTCCCTGATCAAGATAAGCAACTATCTTAGATTGTTGCACACCTGGCTCTCACAGGTGATGGTGTAGGGGGCTCTTCTCCTTCACCCACACACAGCACTTCACAACTTTGAACACATGATAAAAGAAGATCCCAAAGGGATTACCTATCTTGTCACAAGGTCCCAGAGCCCTCATCTGCAAGACTCAGAAACCACCGATCACATAAAGGTTCCTATGGGTGCTTGCCAACACTATTCTTTTGGCAGAATTTCCACACAAATCTGCCAGCAGAAACCAAAGAAGAACAAATTAACCTGAAGCCAAATTTATCACATCAAATGATTAAGCCAAATGGCCAAATGAAACTATAGTGTATAAATTCTACTGCAGATTAACCAGGTATGACCAAGTTGACCTAAAACACTCACATCCACAAAAACACAAACCCTTTCATTCCACATAGTTCAGTACAGGCTTTTTTTTAAAAAGGTGCCCAATATAAACCAAAAATGGCTAAAAAGAGATTCCTATTCACTTCTGAAGCTAAGCCCAAATCAAAATATAGGGAAAGTAGGCGGATGCCACAATTCTGAAAGAAGATGAAGTTATGAATGAGAGTTCTATTTCTTCATTGCCTCCAATTCCAACCATTATGCAAATTATAATGGGATGGTATCATCTTCCCCATCAGGAATCCTGTTCATACTCTGTAGAAGACCAGAAATCTTGCAATGGAAGATGGTCAGAGATGGTGCCACAGTTCTTTCTTTGACAGTCAGGATCTAAACGGGAGAGGAACTATGATTTGGGATGGCTTTCTTTGGCTTCCTTCTCCCCACAATTACACTATGATGGAGGTGGCATAAGCAGAGCTGGAAGGAAGCCCTTCTTTACCACTATTAAGGCGTTCATGGCATTGAGTGAAGGGTGACATTTTTGGCAGGGACATGGGCCTAAACATCCCCTCCACCTGAAAGTGTGCTACACATTTCCACATTCAGCAAAAATAGTTTAACACCACTCCCTCACTTGAAAACTAACCACCTTTGTCACCATCCCAGGATTCCTTAGGTCTAACCCTGTTATTCACCATAATATAAATAGTCTCTATTTTTAAAAATTGGTAGATGGTCCAACTGGCAGTGAGTGAAAAGGCACAAAGTTTAGCAATTTCTACATGCTAGGAAGCCCAACTGACTTCACTTGGAAAAATTTATCCATTCTAGATTTGTGTGCTTCATTTTAACACTGAATGCAAAGGGATTTCGAAGTATTTATCTTTGGGAGCATAGAAAGAGTTTCTTCCTGCAATGGAGTATTTATGCACCAAGGCAAAAGGCTTAAGCAAAGGGACCTGTGCTTCTGGCAGACTCATCAGGTATGTAGGCTGACTTGTTTCAATCACGGTCCTACACTCATTTGGGAGAGAGTGCCACAAAATTCACATACATCTGTACAGGATTTCATTCTTTCAGTTAAACAACTTACCTCAGCCCCAGTTGATGAATTCAGCAAAGGGCAATAATGGTCTAACAAGGCACAGAATCTGTAACATAGATGCTGCATCCCTTCCCCCATGTATAGCATACTGACAATGTCTGAAAAGTATTATGGACCCTCTATTGAATTTTGTGTTGTCTGAGTAGGAAAAAAACATCCAGAGAAACAGGAACAACACTAGCCCATGGTTTGCTGCAGGCAGACCTCAGTGGATTACTTTACTGTTCTGTTATAGCTCACATACTACTGACTTTATCTCACTGTCTTGAGATTTGAAGTTTACAGCTGTGTGGTAGCCTTACACGGACATCCCTCCCAGCTGCCTAGTGTTAAAGGTCAGGGGATATGTGGCCAAAAAAAAAAAAAAAGGCACTCCAGAAGGAAAAACAGAAAGGATTCTTTGGGAACTGAACTTTCCCACACTCTGTGAATAGATACATTTTGACATGTGTAGGAAGTGTGGTTCTCCCTTCGAACATCAAGATATTTAATCCCCCAACTTAATGCCTACATTTATAAACATATGGACCACACCCAGAGTAACTAAAGTAGAACATTCAAGTTAAAGCATTGAAGTTCTGGGTTTCTTTTCATTTCATTAAGAGAGAGAAAATTAAAGAGAGACTTGAGACCACTGTAAATAGCATCCAGCTAACATACTGAAGCGACTTAAAATAAGCAAACTGAATGAGTGTGTTTCCATTCTTTTATTAGGCCTGGTGGTATGATCAAACAGAAAGTGTGTGTGGGGGAAGAGATTAAGTTCAGGACTTCGAAAAGTTACTATTTTTGGAGTGAAGTGGTCATATCAGCAGGGGAATTCTGGAAGTTGTACTCCAAAACAGTTTTTTTTCCCCTGAGCTTTTCTGAAGTTCACTATCTAAATACAGTTGTGCGTTCTGTGTACTAAGGTCTTCATTTTTAACCTTATGTGAGCATTTTAAAGCTTTGGCATATGACTTATGTGGCAGGCAAAGTGAGAAACGGAGGGTTGAACAATTTGTTTTTCTCTTATCTTCTGTTCTATCTTTCCCCAAAATGTATTTTCAATGTGATGTCCAGACTGACATAATTGGGATGTTCTGGTCATTCAACTTATCCCAAATACTATGGCCTGAATCCTATTGGCTTATGTGATCAATCAGATCAATTCTGTAACTGCTTTCCAGCCCTTCCAAATGGTCTCCTTCATGAGATTTGCAGCGCCCTGGTTATGAAATCCATTCTGCAGTGATCAAATGGAAGATTGATGGCTACATGATTAGAAAAAGCAAAGCAAAACAAGACAACCCCCAGCTCTAAGCAATTTTGTGTGCTATCATTTATGTTAGCCGTCTGAACACTTCTAGAGATCTATTATTCATCTCTGTTCTTTTGAATACTCTTGTGAGTGACTCCTGTAGCTTACTCAGCCATAAGTGTCTGAAATAAATTTGCCCATTTCAAATGGTTGGTGAAATGCAGAAGTGGAATCTTTTTATCTCTGTGCAATTTTGCCATCATCATTGTCTCACTTGTTCTCGCCTGGACCATTTACACAGTAAGACTCAAGAATAAAATGACTCAAAGAAGATTCTTCCTGCAGCCTTGAGTGTGACTTTTTGTTTTCCCACTACAAATTCTTCTCTCAACACCTTAGGGTTCTCTTGGTACTTAGATAGCCTGTAATTCTCATAGAAGCTAAAGTGTTATAAAATCTGCTTGGAGGCAGCTCCTGAAATCCTGCAGTATTTGCTGGATGGCATTCAAGATTTATGAAATAAATGCCTCCATGAACGATGACAGTCATAAAGTGCAAGTACAAAAAAAAAAAAAAAAAGAAAGAAAGAAAGAAAGAAAAAAGGATGTGGAAGATAAAGGCACTCTGGGGGGGGGGGATGAATCTTCACCTCACACACAAGATCAGATGCATTCCAGTGATTTCTCCCAAAGAAATAGGCAGGGTTTCCAAACATCCTTAATTGTTAAAGTCTGTTCATGTTTTCATCATGTGTATAAAAGAAATGAGAGTCAGTGTAGTTTTGTGGTTAGATCATTAGGCCTGGAGTCAAGAAATCCAGATTCAAATTCCAAACTCAGCTTCACCAATGTATGTGACCTGGGCCAGTCACACTCTATTGACCCAAAATACTACACACAGTAGTTGTGGCAGTAAAACAAGGAAGAGGAGTGTGAATGAGTGTGTTTGCATTCTTCTCCATACATCCTTGGAAGACAGAGACTATATAATAAATGAATGAAATGACGAGTACTGGACATGTTTTGTGGGCAGCAGTATTTTATATTTTTATATATCGAAAGAAGAGTGAATTTCTCAACAAAATAGAAAACTGAACAAAATAGTTTAACATTTTAATTAAATGTTAACTATTTTAATTGAATAGTTATTGGTCAGAATCCCATTGGCATTCAGATATGATTTGTGTCAATTGCCATGGCACATTCCAGCCATATGCCTGGTCACACACCTAATTGTACAACCAAGATGCACTTTGGTACCCCACCAGTTAGCTGCAGTCAGCTGCAGCAAGTTAGAAAACCTTATGCAAATACCAATCGGATTCCACCCTTTAGCTGCAAATTAAGTAGCTTACACAGACATCAAATAGCAATATTTTTAAATATATACATACTATTGTGCTGGCTAGATCACTCAGTGAGTTAGCCAGTGCAGGCCATCATTGGCTGCTTCTTGGAAGAATAACAGAGACAAGAAATGTTGTTATATTAATCTGTCCGCAGAGCGACTTGAAGTGGAAGCAAAAACTAGGTCAGTAAACCAGCTACCATTTTGCTGCTTAAATGGCAGGGGAAGAAGCCAGGCTGAGCAGCTAATATAGAGTGTTGAGAAGCAGGCACCGGTCTGTGCCAGACGCACAGCAAGTATATATGTATCTATTGAGGTTGGCCTAAATGGCCTTATAGGCCACTTCCAACTCCATTATTCTATAAGATAGTAATACACACACACACACACATACACACACAAGCTTAGCAATTCATATGCAAGAGCCAGTGTGAAGGAGGCAGGGCTAGTTTGCTCTCATTGTTTACAGTTTTGAAGTAACCTTTTCCTTGAATGCTAAAATAGGACTTGTATGTCTGAAGAAGATGGGAACAGCAACAGAAGCCTGTCTGGAAGTAACTCACAAAGTACTGAAGAATCCCATCCCTGACATTGGTGCCTCAAGCGATATAGGCCTTGTGCACTAGAACAGTAACATTGATAATGATTTGGTAACTATGGAGCAGAGCTTGGTGAAGTTTGGGTTGTGGGGGGTTTTTTGGTTGGTTTTGTATAAACTACAATTCCCTAAAGCCCACAGTCAGCACAATCCCTGGAATAAAGGAGGAATAAAGGAAATATTTTAAAAAGCATACAGTGGGGGAGTGCATTCAACTCTTCCCTCTCACTTGTCCAAGATTACTTAAATCACCTTTCCATGCTCATACATTATAAGAAATCAAGACAAGCAAGGATAGTTCCAACAGCTGTGCCTGTAGGTTAGTGTAGGTAGTAAAATAATATAGGGCTGTAAATTCTAGTTGGAGATAGGATGTGTGTAGAATCCGAATGGGACTTGAAGCTATTAAAAGGGAGACTTGCATTATTTAGCACTAAAAATATATTTGGACATGAAGTGTGACAGGAGACATACAGATGATGGGTGTTTTTTTTTAATTAACCACTTAGTATCCATCATTTGTATATCCACACTGCTTCTACTGACTAGTTTTACTACCAAAAAAACAACAAATCACACATTTGACATTAATGAGGTTGTAGAAGCATCATTTTTTGTTGTTATTATTTTTAATGAGGCAGGTCAATTAATAATTTTATGGTTGAAAAAGCTCTTTTTAATATTTCCATTTGGTGTTTTTTTTTTAAAGACCACTTTCCCTGCTACACCTTTGCTGAAAAATCCTTTATGATGTTAATATAGTAGAGGAGATTTGCTGAGCTAGGCTAAAGTATCATCTATTCATCAGGTATCCCATCTTGCTTATTGACCACTCCTGTATATACTGAGAAAGTAACATTGCTTCCATTCTTCTGATGTAGCAGCAGCAAGGAACTTTCTCAGTGTAATTAGGTGCTACCAGCAATCATGTTAGAACGTCTTACCTTTCCTGTTCCACCCTTCAGCCCTCCATGCTATCAGAACATCAGCTTTGTGGAGGTTTCCTAGACATCCAAGACTGACTAGGAGGGCACTGCCCAAGTTCTGTACAGGTAACGACATTCAAAAGGGCTCTTGTCCTTTTTGCATTACATTCTTTGGGGTTGCTTCTTTTTCCATTTCTATCAATGGCAAACAAGGTATGGATATTGCTGTTGCTATTTAGGAAGCATTAACAGAAGTATAGTCTCCAAATCCCATGAGGTACTAGTTCCCCTCTTTTCAGTTCTGGTTAGGCCTCATCTAGAGTACTGTGTCCAGTTCTGGACACCACACTTAAAGAAGGATGCCAACACACTGGAACAAGTTTAGAGAAGGGTAACAAGGATGAATATGGGGCTGGAAACCAAGCTCTATGAGGAAAGACTGAAAGAACTGGGCATGTTTAGCCTTGAGAAAAGAAGACTGAGGGGAGATATGATAGCACTTTTCAAATACTTCAAAGATAGTCATATAGAGGAGGGGCAGTATCTGTTCTCAATCATCCCAGAGTCCAAGACATGTAATAGTGGGCTCAAACTACAGGAAGCCAGATTTAGGCTCAATATCAGGAAAAATGTCTTTACTGTTAGAGCAGTATGAGAATGGAACCAATTACCTCGAGAAGTGATGAGTGCTCCAACACTGGAGGCATTCAAGGGAAAATTGGAAGCCATCTGTCAGATTTGCTTTGACTTCGATTCCTGCATTGAGCAGGGGGTTGGACTCGATGGCCTTAGAGGCCCCTTCCAACTCAATTATTCTATGATTCTAGATAGGTGAGAGGGCCCACTGCCAGAAGCACAACCTGCCACTTTCCCATATTCCAGTGCAGCCTTGCTTCTGCAAACACCATCAGGAAGCTGGCTGTGGGCCTGGCCACCACCCCAGTGCAGCTACCATGGTTGAAAGTTAGATAGGGCATGAGGGGGTTGTAAGCAGATTGAAAGGAAAGGAAATTGGCTCACCAGCACAAAAGGAAAGGAAATTGGGCTCACTAGCACAGTGCCTCCCCATTGCTGAGCAACTCAGGGAGAAGAGAAGAACTTGTGAAATTTAACCTGCTCTTCCTGCTGTTTTGGGGAAAACATTGAGAGCAAGAGCTGGGTGGTGGGAGGAAAGCCACAAAAGAGCCACAACAATCCCCTTAGACCTGTCCTGTGGGGCTGGGGGATGAGTGGAGAGGTTCTTCCTTCAGAAATTCTCAGGACTTGGGTGGCCAGGCTTGCCCGTGCAAGAATGCAACCTTGGCAGTTCCTCAGAGTGGGTCCCCAGGAACCAGTGGCCAGGAAGGTTGCCTCACCAGTGATAGCTCCATAGAGGACCCAATGACAGAAGTGCTAGCCCCAAGGCATCTCCATCCTACTTTTCTAGTCAGTTGATCCAGATTTGTTGTCATTCATAGGTCGTAGCTGGCTTTTCCCAGTGCCATGCTGGAAGAAACATGAGTAGGAATAATCAGGCAAATTGTTGTGGCCTGTGAGTATTCTACCCTCCCGAGGCACTACTTCCATTTGACAGAATCCAGTCAGCCTTTGCCCTCATGGTACTGTGTGGAGGAAAGCCAGCTCCTGTATAATACTTATTTGTACTTACTTCCTTGTTTCCTATATCAGCAAAGTTGTCTGCATCATGAATGTGAGTCTGACAGGGGTACCTTGTCTGTTGGAGATGTGAGAGTGTGGACACAATAACACTGACCCTAGAAAGTTTTACGCCACCAAGAAGAGTGCCTAACTTTGTAATGTCAAGGGGGGATAGCTGTGTTAGTCTGTGGCAACAAAAACAAGAAGTATCTTGTGGCATCTTCAAGACTATCACATATAAGCTTTTTGTGGATTAGTCAATTTACATCTGACAAAGTGGGCTGCCACTAACTTTATGTGACATAAACTGCATTTCTCCTTCAGGTGTCCTGAGACTTTTTGTTGTTTTATCCCTAAATTGATAGGTGTTTGTATGTTTTGTGGTCGTACGGTGTGGTGTAGTGAACAGAGTGACAAACTAGGACATGGGAAATCTGGGTTTGAATCCTCATGAAAACTCACAGGTGGTTCTGGTAAAATCATTCCTTAAATATTTCACGTACCTTGAAAACCATATTAGGTTCACCATATATCAGATGCAAATTTATCACATGCAGCCCAGATCAAAGGCCTTATTAGAGAGTACTTCTGAAATGTATTTGGCTCTCCCTCCCATGGTTTTAAGGAGGTTAGTATGTGCATACACACATACAGTACGTATATATATATATATTAGTTTTGTGAAAACTGAGTGTATTACTATAAAAGTTCTCATATTAGCTCTGGAAGGGAAGGAGAGGAGAGGAGAGGAGAGGGGGAAAATAATCATTCAGGGGTGCTCCTACCCTTGCAGTGCTTTACCATGTAGAGATAATTTTCTTGTTTACTTTTTTCTCTGAATGACAGGTACTTTCCCGCCCTAGCATCCGTGAGCACAAGACTATACAAAACTCCATGTATCCAAGACACAGAGCAGTCCCTTTCCCACTATAGCAAGCTCCCTCTCTCTTTTACTTGTATGTAGTTTTCATGCCACTGTTAGAACATAATGATTAATGTTGCCATAAAGTGGAGGAGAGAGAATTGTCTCCTTTATGCTATTGAAAGGACTGCCTTTACAGACCCCTAAAAGCAGAGGTGGGCACTATGTCTCATACGAGTCCCGAACTCCCTCAGTGCAGTTAACAACACCATCCTGCCCCCATGCTCCCCGCTTCCTTGCCCTAACATTCAAAGGAACATTACTCGGCTGGCAACACTAGTTTTCTACTCACCTGTTCCTTCCCCTCCTTTGGACTCCATATTCAACTCTTTGTGCAGCTGTAAATATTTGGCAAATTCAGAACAGCATTTAAAATGCCAGCTATGTTAATCTCTGTTATATGCAGCTCTATGATCTGCTTTGCTCAGCAAATAGCTACTCCTACACCAGTGCAACCATGCAAAACATTATGCTAGGACAGCATTGATGTAATGCCAAGGCTGTATGCAACTAGCGTCAGCACAAATGTTTAATAGTGGAAGGCACATTCTGTTGGCATCAATGAATTCACATATGCCGTGTTTTTATTTCCATAGTGTGATAGCCCATTTCATCCCTGTGACTGAAGAAGGCAGGATTATTATGTTCATTTTATGGGTCATTGAGGTTCACGGAGAGCAATTTGGTCAAGAATGTCCTGTGAATAAAAGGACAGGGCAAGGTTTAAATGAAAGTCACATAGCATCATCATAAACTGCCCTATTTCTCAAGAACAGCTTGCTAGGAAGTTCTGATGGGGCATGTACATTTCTGAAATGTTACATGGGCAAATATCTAAGAGTGTGACTTACTGCTCATAGAAAATGAGGGATTTTAAGAATTATATATTCTGGGGAAAGGTTCCCCGCATAACTGGCAGAGGAGAGCAAGAAAAGTGATGTTGCTTAGAACAGCAGGAGATTTTTAAGTCCCTTAGGGTGGTAAAACTGGATCAATAAAAATCACGTCAAGGTACTATTAGGGCATAAAGACAGAAAGACAAGATTGAAGGAGTTTTGGGAAGAGAGTCTCCGAAATATTAATGATCTGTTCCAACAAATGAGAGAACATGGATCATCTATGTTCATCCCTGTTTCCTTTATTTGTCACATTCATTCACCCCATGTACATACTGTATAACCTGCTTCACACTGACATTCCAGTGGAGCACCCACCCTATTCTCTCCTCTCCCTCTCCTTGCTTAGGTGCTGGACCCGTCCTCCACCCCTACCACGCTTCTCATTTTTCCCATTGCCACCATCGTGCAACTCCTTGCCTTGCCCAGGCAGCCCTGCCCAGCAAGCCTTGCCACTCTTTCTCCTCCAAATGGGGGAAATAAACCAAAATGATCCCAAAGAGGCACCCGCTTTCGTGGCAAATGAAAGGAGTGGTGCTCAAAAGAACTGGAAATGGGAGAGGTGTCCCCCACCCCAAGTGAACCGAAAACAAAATGAACATTTCCATCCTGCACAATCCTCATACTTCCTATGCTTTTTTAAATAAAATGTCATTGTATAGACTAAGCCTCTTAGATGGAGAGGGCAAATAATTCAAGCCAGAGCTTAAAAATTCACTTTTGAATTCTTTGAGAGCCCGGCTGGTGGAGGATTCTGGAATAACCATGCAGAAGTAATTGCCCAAGTTCTGTTTCCTCTCGTTTTTAGAATGGTTTTATAAAATGCATATCAGTTTAGCAAATTTATACTGCATCAAGATTCACCATCCACAATAAAAATGGTTGTGCATCAGACAACAGTTTTCCATGTGAAACTCCCTCCATGTCATTGCTTTTCAAAAGACATCCATCCATTCATCCATTCATCCATTCATCCATCCATCCATCCATCCATCCATCCATCTATCTATCTATCTATCTATCTATCTATCTATCTATCTATCTATCTATCTATCTATCTATCTATCTATCTATCTATCTATCTATCTATCTCTCTCTGTCTGTCTGTCTGTCTGTCTGTTTGAATATATTTGCAGTGTTTCTCTTGCGGGGAGGGGAAAAACACCAGGCTGCATCACTAAGGCTGCTTGTTTCATCTCAATGAAAATCAGGAACAACGCTTCCCCCCCCCCCCCGCAACATTTATGTTTATTCTTTAGTATGTTATACAGGTCCATTAATCATTATAGCAGCCTCTCAGCCACAGAGGAGATGTGGGGAAAGGATAATGTTTTATGTGAGCAATTAATCCTGTGGCAGATCTGTAGTTTCCAAGACTACTGCCATTAAGAGTATTGACAGTTTTCAGAACAAACACTCAGGCTCCGACTCAGTAATGATTATAATATGATAATATACAGATTCTCATAAAAAAGGGACATTCAGCCTTAAAGTTTTTCATAAGTGTTCTAATTAAAAATAGTCTCACACAGAAAAAGTGATAAGTTTTCTTGATATTCATAATGTTGAATAAGCAAGTTACAATTATCATACCAGCTGGAAATGCATAATTCCTCATCTTTCTTCCCTCCTCTGCCTGGTTAGGTGAGAGCGGCCCTTGTAAAATGATGGATATAATGTATAATATGACAAAAGGTCATCCAAGGGAAGAAAAGGCTAGGAAGCAAGAGTGAGATCATATGCTATATCCATCTGTTCTGATCTGGTGCCTATGGTGAAGTACAATCACCTCAGGATGATGGTAATCAGAGACTGGAGTACTGTTCCATGTTACACCACATAAGGCTGATGATGTCATCAGCAGCAGTGACTTTAAAAAAACACAACACTTCCATTTCCCCCCCCCCCCCTCAATGGTCATATGACTCCCATGGAATTCCTTGCATCATCAGGAAGACATTGGAGGCAGGGAGGGGGAGTCTTTCATTACCAAAAATTGGCACCACTGTAATGACTTTAATGGCATGTAGCCACTGCAATGTTCCACGTCAACTTGAGTAACCACCACTGTCAAGCAACTGCCTTTGGAAGAAAGTCAGGATAGAACATCTGTGTCTCTCCCCCTCTCTGTCTCTCTCTCTCTCCATGGTATAGAAAAGTTTGTGCAAGCAAGCATCACGTTTTCTCTTACCATCTCACTTCCATTTCTTATGTTCACACCAAAAAATCTATGCGGGTCATATTTCATGCATTGTCTCTACACAGAGGCTGAAATCCTTTCACTTAGTGTAGTAAGTTGCAACTAGAGTAGGCCTCTTGAATCCAGAGAACTTACAGAAGAGTGGACTCATCCAATCCCTACTGATCCAGTGGACTTATTCTAGGTGTGACTTATTACGCCAAGCAATAGGACTTCCGTCAAAATATCAATAACAAAACTGGAGGAGCTATTAATAACATGAACCTCTTTCGATTCGCTAAGAATGGAAGAAATGAAATGATCCCAAGAAAAATACAATGTCCTTTCTGTTGCTCAGAGCTTAAACAGACAAATTTCTGTAGTGTCAATTTTTTGGACAAACTGAATCTTGTGGTCCAAACCTGTGGATCCAAATGAGATATGCAGTTATAGGGACCTGCTCTTCATATGCCAATTCTATGGAAGAAAAAAGGAAAATCAGGAAAAACCACAGTGATTGTACTTTTATAACTTTAAGTCAGAATGCTGAGAAATTGTTTATTTGTTGTTTGCTGTGAGAGAGCTAAAGATTATAGAAATAAAGAAATGTAGTCAATAGAGGAGAGTCAAGGAGACAACCTCCTATTTGCTGCATTAGTCTGTTCTGTGGATCAGTATAAACAAAGGGGCTATATACCAGGTTCAGACAATTCACAAATTCTGAACCCACCACCCTTATTCAGACCAGTCTGCATGATCATTGACAGAGATGGGCATGAACCTCTGGTTCAGCGGTTCGTGCTGGTTCGTTTTTCAACCTGACAGCTGTTTGGCACTTCCCAGCCCAGCCTCCTCCAGTGGGCAGAGGCAGCACTCTGTCTTCCTTGCTCGACCTCCTCTGGGCACTGCCTCTGAGTGGGCACCCACTGGAGGAGGCAGGGCTGAGAAGCACCAAACAGCTGTTCTGCTGAAAAACAAACCAGCACAAACTGCCAAACCGGTGATTCATGCCCATCTCTAATCATGAACCAATTTGTATGGCCAAACCTACTACTGCTGTCTGAAATTTTACAGATTTATATACCTCTTTAGGTTCAATAATGATTACCGATTTCATATATACCAGTGCAAAAACAACAAAGTTATAGCCATTTTTATTTTTCAATGCCCTGTCTTTGCAAATCTACAAACAGATTCAGATCTGGGATACAGAGTGAATCCAGTGGCAAAAGTTGCTCTGGATTGAATCAGAATCCCTTTGAAAATTCTACACTGGCCTACCAATTGGATCAGGGGGCCCAATTGTAGGCCTAACAGACTTCAACACTTTGTTTTCCATTACTTTTCAAATAATATGATGTACTCAAGTCAAATCCACCAGATGAAGCCATAAAAATATCAGACATCGTGTTTTCCATTTTCCTCCACCCACAGGTATCTCCCAAAACTTGCAACATGTGTGCTTACGTCCTAGACCATGCCTATTAACAGCACACATAATTGCTTTACAACAGAGTTGTACATTGTACATTGATTTTATAATCAATAGACAGACGAATGGGTGGGTCGAAAAGCTGTGAAAAAGTATGAGGTGATATCTGCGCAGACAAGCGCAGCATCATTGAATAAACCAAAGCACTTAGGACCCATCTGAGCTGTTACCAATATAAACTGAGACCACATTGTTTTTCTATGGAACAGATCATATGGAGGTGCCCTATTTTGGTCCATCTAGCCACAAACTATCCATTCTAGGATTAGGTCACATGGAGACTGTTGGCCACATGTGACTTTTAAGGTCCTATTTGAATCCCCTAGTTTTCTCCATGCTCAAAGCTCACACTGCAGAAATTGTATGGCAAACTACTGCTATTTTTTAAAAAAAGCTGTAACAAAACTACTCACCCCCTGCTGTCTAATGTTGCCCTTCTACTTTGGTAACCTCCTCTCCACTTGTTGCATGGAACATCAGCTCCTTGCTGCTTTATTCCCAGTTTATTCTCACTCTCTCTTCTCCTTTTCTCTTACTGAAAATGTCCCTTCTTTTTATTTCCTGAAAAATGTTCTTGCAAGAAACTTGCTGGTCTTTCTGATCATGGCAAACACTCTATGATTACAGCCTAGGATCACAGAGTTACCCCGTCTCCCTCAATTGCTGCTGCTGTTCTGGGCATTCTGCCATTCTGCCATACAGAGATACAGCTGTTTTCATACAGAAAAAAATTAAGAACCAGGGCTTGGAAAGGTTAACTTTTGGAGTACAACTCAGGGAAATCCAGTCAGGAAATACAAGAGTTTCCAAACCAGTACCTGATGATAAGTGAAAATAGAACTGTTCATCCCAGTTGAGACCTGTTTCTGAGGTTCTGGATGGAGCATCCTCACACTTAAAGAGGAGGCTAGCAAAAAAAGAAAAAACCTTTTTGTTGTTGTTGTTGTGATATCTTCATTCCTTTATCCATCTGTTAGAGGGGGATTCTTCTTGGCTGTGATGTTAAAAATAAAACAGTAGAAGACAATTATATCCCCTTCCCCTTTCCTTTTTGATGTCTACTGAAATGCATTTTTAAAAAAATCTGTATGTTTGGTACAGTTAATTTTTGTATTGTTGGTGGCCATTTTGAGAATCCTTGTGATTCAAAGTTAGTTATGGTTACCACATCTCAGGGCACAGGCAGATGTTTCAGAAAACTGCTAAGCTCTTCTGAATATCCAGATTCCTATCTCACTAGCTGGATAGCTCAATGAGTTAGGGATTTGGCTGCAGAGCCAGAGGCTGGGAGTTCAATTCCTCACTGTGCCTCCAGAGAGAAGAGCCAGCCTTGGGCAAGATGCATACTCCCAGGGCATTCTCAGAAGAAGGGAATGGTAAACCACTTCTGAATACTCTCTACCTTTAAAACCCCCAAAACTGTTGCTGTAAGTCAAAATAGACTTGATGGAACGTTCTTCTTGTTGATAATGTACAGTTGGGGGAAGAATCTCAGGATGAATAGCATTGGAGGGGACTGTAATTTTATTTTTGGGTGTGGGATGGTTTTGAAGCCTTGGCACCCATCTCCACCCGTTCCCAGCTGGAATCAAGGCTCATTAGCTCTGCATGAAAGTGTTTGTGTGTAGGTTGCTTCATATGGCATACCAGGCCCAAGTGCAGGCATCCACTGGTGCTCCTTCCAGTCCCTCACTCACAGTTTTTTGGCACATTGGGCCCATCATTTCAACCAGACATGGCAGTGGAATACCACTACATAACTCATGAGCCTTCTTGTTACACAGCTTCAGTGGCACAATGTCTGGGGGGACATTTCCCTTCCAATCCTTCTCTACCCTATCAATGTGACAAAAAACAGGACTCTGTTTCTCTGACACCAAAAGAATCTGGCCTCTTGTGTCAGATTTTGGCCCTGAAATCTGCTGATCTGATTCCTGCAATGGACAAAGATTTTGAGTAAGTAAGCACATACAGAGAAACACCAGACAAACTGATATAGAGTAAAATACATAAGGTTTTCTGATGCTTCTATAGCTCAGTTCTAAAAAATATTTATTCAGGAGGGAGCACTGCTAGATTTGGTGGCCTGATTTCTTGGTGAATATACTTTAAGTTTTACAAGCCTGATTCAAACTGTGGGTACTCACTCATTTTACGGTGCAACTACATTGGAAATGCAATTTGATTCAGGACCTGTGTTCCATTTGAAATTGCAACCAGTGCTCACATAGGGGCTGCAGATTGATTCAGAAGTTCACTGTTCATACTGAATGAGATTCAATTTGCATTCCAACCCACAGCTCCCTTCCTTCCTTCCTTCCTTCCTTCCTTCCTTCCTTCCTTCCTTCCTTCCTTCCTTCCTTCCTTCCTTCCTTCCTTCCTTCCTTCCTTCCTTCCCTCCCTCCCTCCCTCCCTCCCTCCTTCCTTCCTTCCTTCCTTCCTTCCTTCCTTCCTTCCTTCCTTCCTTCCTTCCTTCCCTCCCTCCCTCCCTCCCTCCCTCCCTCCCTCCTTCCTTCCTTCCTTCCCCTGGTCCCACCACTGCTGATCCTTTTATGAGGTGTAAATATGGGAAATACTAATGATGATAACCTAGCAGTAAAATGATAGGGTGATCTAGCACCAATCTCATATGTGTAAGCATTTTTTTTAAAAAAATTAAAATTAATATTAAATTAAAATTTGGAGGATGATTGGAGGAAAGAATCTGGGGCCATGTGTCCCCTGGTCCTGTACACCACACCACCACTGCCTACATCACCAAAACACCACCTACAGGCATACCTTGTGTGTTTACAAGAATGTATCTCAATGAACCACACGGGGAAAATCCGATTTGAATCGTTCCAACTTGAAAAAGGAGAAGCTCCTAGCAGGAGAGAAAAAGAGCCTCTTTGGGAGCAAAAAGAGCTGGACTGATGTGAACCAACCTTTGCATAATGTTTTCAGTAAAAACTACGTGAAATTCACCCATTTTATAAGTGGGGTATTCGACTATGTAGTCACATCCTTAGTAGAGTGCATTCCAAATCAGTATGATGGCATGCTAATATCTGCATCCTGTGTGCTGCATGCTGATATCTGGACCCTCTGAGCTCCAGAGGCAGTACAATTTATCACAGCAGCTCTCCTGTAAGAATGTAAATGCCTCCAGTTATTAGAAGTGATAGTATCTAAGCACTGGAGGATTGAAATAAAGCTAATCTCATCCTCTTTTTTTTTATAGGTACCACTAGCAGCGGCTCTTCTAAAATCGCTGTTGAATATTTTAATTGCTCATACTTCACATCTTAAAATAGAAATGAGCCCAGGAGCAGGGGAAAAAAAATATGGTGGTGCTAAAAATGGTAGGAAATCTTTTGGAAGCCTCATTTTTCTGTTCCATTTCAGCCGAAGAGCTTGAGTAGTGAAATGATCTCTAGAGACTTAACTCCAGGTGCGTCGTATGCCTGCCTAATGGATATACAGTATGTGCTTCAGGCAAATCATCATCTAAAGTTAGCTGTAGATTCCTTTGCTCTCATATTTGATAAAAGCTGGAGCCAGATTTATGTGCATACAGGTAAGGCAGAAGTGCAGGTCCCCAACTCCTCATTTCCAAAGCAACTTTTCCTCCCACCCTCTGAAAGTCCAACAAAGAATGTCAGGTGACTTTTCTGAATGGAATGAGCTTTGGTGGAGAAGAAATGTAACTTCCCGTCCCCCACACACATCAGGCGGATGGACCTTCCATGAGGATGGCCCTTCTGATAGCAGAAGTCAGATCCTCGATTTGGTCTTCCAAGTTGCACATGTTGAGGCTGGACTGAGAGGCGAAGTGCTCAAAATATGCTCAAAATAGGTGGCTGCAGAACCATTGGGAGTAAGTTTCCCTTTGTGAGAATAAATAACCTTAATTCCTTTTTAGACTTCATCAGAGGTTAACTAGAATCCTGTTTGCTCTTCCATATCACCATCTGTGTTTGTTTGCTCTGTTTATAAGAATAGAACTGATGCTAAATACCGATGGTCACATAAAGCTCTCTGTCCCTTTATGGCATCTCCTTCCTCTAAGCTGTTTTTCTCTAGTAAATACCTTTAATATAGAAACTAGTGGAAGTGAAAGTAGAATTCTCTTGCAGGAAATCATGTTGTCCCTCTTTTCTTTTCTTCTGTTTTGATGCAAAGAAATGAGACTAGGATCTATAATGAGATATGTCTCCCTCCCTTCCCTTCCCTGTCCCCCACCCTTGGCAAAGAAGAATGACAACCTATAGGGAGAGAGAGTGTGTGTTCAGTTATTTTGTATTTATTATTGAATTGTGAAACTGTTTTAACAAAATGACCTTGGAAGCCTGTGAATTCTTAAATTCAGAAGGATTGTTTCAAGAAGCAAGCGATGAGGGACTATAATAATTTCTTAAACATTTATTATTCCCCTACAAAAACATTACTCTGTATGTGTCCGTGTATGTCTATGTATGTCTATGTGGTATGTGTTGAGGTGGTGGAATATGATGATAGAGATCTTATTATATCATTACTTACCAATAATTATATCATAGCAAATTAGACTATGCAACAACTATACCTGCGGTCATATGACAAGTCTTAACATTCTAACAGGGATAATGCTTTCAAGCACAAAACTAAAAGGAAATTCATGCACTGAGTGTAAATGTTTAGCAATCCAACAGATTTATTGTTGTCATTTGCTGCATGTGCATGTATGCTGAAACTTTCCAGCGTATACATATCACAGGTGCATGTAACGAAAAGCTAGTTTGCATGTTTTCTATAATAAATATGGGTATCACATTGAATGCCACCTTCCATTATGAAATAATGTAATATGTGAGATGACTGACATTTTATCAGTTAATGCCAGATTTGCCACTTTTATGTTGAATGAAAAGTGACTTCATATTCCCTTCAGTTTTCATGCTGGGTCCCAGACGTGCCTTTCATGGATACATAATGTACAAGATGAGAATCTTCATCACTCAGCACCAGATCCATATTATCCCATTTATGCGCATATTCTAATTCTTAATCCAAAGTTACTACATAAATAATACTGATTTGTAAGAGACAACCACATGGAACATATGAAGATCTCTTATATTGAATCTGTCCAATGGTCCATTTGTGCCACTGTTGATTCCCCTGAGTGGCAATGGAATTTCAATATTTTTTCCCCAGCCCAGCTATCTACAATACTTTTTATTAGAGATATCTGGGAATTGAATTTAGTATTTTCTATGTACAAAACCACTGACTGCACAAGTTCCATTCTAAACTATAGGCCATGGTGTCCAACTTTAGCTGTATTTATTTGTTTGTTTGTTTGTCTGTCTGTCTGTTCATTTGTTCATTTGTTTGTTCATTTGTTTGTTTGTTTGATTGATTTCTATACCGCCCATCTGGCTACAAGGGCCACTCTGGGCAGCTTACACTCAATGGGACAATAACATATAAAAGTTAAAACATCATCAAACAAATCAAAACAAAAATACAACATTCAATTACCACTATAACATAATTACACAAAGTCAAGTGCAAAATCAAAATCAAAAATCACAAACATACAGAGGAAATAAAAGCAACAAACATAAATATCCATTTGGAAGTAAATCTCCAAATGAATGAGTTCAGTGGGACTTATCCCTGCAGTCAGGATGCATAATGTGAAGAAACAGAGAAATTGGGGAAACATGATGGGGACCTTTTTGGAAAAATCAGGTCTTTTCTCAGTGCTTGGGAATGGCTGGCTGAGAAAAAGCAAGGAGGCAGCTTATGCTGACAAAGGAATGGAAACAGGAACGTGATTCATTTGTTGGGCTAAAACTTCAAGGCCAGGTCGGCTTGTTCCCCAATACTGTGTTAATTGGAAGATGACCTCAGCTGTGTATGAAGGGAAAGGGGCAGAAACTACTCTTGTCCTCCTGAATTATTTGAGGGAACTTGAAGCCTCATTGGCAGACCATCTCAAAAGGTCTAGAAGCTGATGAGTAGGTACCTTGTGTGGTACAGTGGGTAAACTGCAGTAAAGAAGTGAAGACCTCTGATCAGTTGACTTCAGTTTGATTCTGGCTCAGGTAGCCAGCTCATGCTTGACTCAAACTTTCATCCTTCTGAGGAAAATTAAATTGAATACCCAGCTTGCTGAGGGTGGGCAATGTGTAGCCTGCATAATTAAATTGTAAACTTGCCCAGAGAGTGTTTTAAGTACTATGGAGCGGTATATAAGCAGCACACTTTGCTTTGCTTTTGCTTAAGGGATAAAAAGAAGTTCAGAATTTACTTTAGTGGGCTTAGTTAACTCTTAGGATACACTGTGCTCAGTTGCTATCCTCTTAGGTCATGCTGGGAGGGATATACTGTGTGCATCCTATAAGATTATGCTAGTGTGTAAGTACTAGGTAGTTACTTATAAATGGATTGAATATAAGCCTAGGTAACCTACGTCATTACCAAATGTAATAATTCTGCTGTTATCTACTGCCACTGTTATTTTCTTTACAACTACCAAGGCCATCTCACATCATAAGGCTCAAAGGTAAAAACAGTCAACATTCCCTACATTAACACACCTGATTCCTCTGCCATTTTTTCACCTTTATGTTTAATATTCTCTTTTTCTTTCCCTCCTGAGTTTTAAGTGAATCCCCAATCTTCAAAAACCCCACTCCCACCCCTCCTCTCTCTTCTCTCTCCCCCCTCATCTTTGCCCAGACCTGGTGTCTATTTTCTTTCTCCTGAGGAATTTTTACAACAGAGCTCTAAAACAACATAAGCCATAAATTACTGCATGTAAATATAACATACATCCAAGAGCCAATGAATATTTAGTATGAAAGTGATATTTCATTCAACATTTCATTCTGTTTCCATATGTCTGACGAAGTGGACATGTCCACGGAAGCTCACATTAAAATATAACAGTCTTTAAGTTGCCACATGTTTTTGTCTTGTCTTGTCTTGTTTGGTTTGATTTGGTTTCATTGGATTTTGCCTGATATAGTAGGTAGTTTAGTTAGCTTTCTTATTTTCTGATGTGTTTGCTCCTGCAATCAAACTTCAATTGATTGTTTACTCCAGAATACTTGTGATGTCTAGTTGAAACCTTTTGAAACTTTTGCCTTTTTCACTGTCTTTAATAAAATATAAAATTGTTATCATACAATTGTGTGGATTTTTGTCTAAGAGGTCATGTGGTAATTAAAATCAGGTCTTCCCTTGACCACCTACCAGGAGTTGACCATTTTTGTGGGTGTGGTGGCAGTGCTGTTTTGCAGGGTTGCCTTGAAAGTCTTAAGTGCTTAACCTTCTGGATTTTTTGGAACTCCTTGGAAAGCATTCCATGGGTCAGACTAGAGTGGTGGGAGGTACTGATACCAGGCAAGTTCTATAGCCATCACTATATTTAATTTTCCTGGGCTCACCCACTCCGAAGTGTTACTAAGTGGTTAGAGTGGGACTTCCTGAACCTGGTGGCCCCCACTCATAGGACAGCATCTGTAAGTGCCTAACAGCATGCTAAGATTTCATTGGTTTCAATGGGGCACACATTTTCTATGGAGTATATTAAAAATGTCTCTCCAGTACCTACCACTTATCTGTTCCATCTCTTTAAGCAAGCATTCTTGCCATCCTTTCCCTGCTCAAATCCACATTTTCAAAAATCAGCTCATGGTCTATACAATGCAGATATCATATATGCTTCTTTAGATTTCTGACAACACCAAGAAAATCCTAGACAGTTATGTCTGTTTTCCTAATCAATCGATACTGTCGCTCACAACAAGCAACACGGCTCTGTGCTGCGCTATGAACTGATCTTTGCCATAAAAATACATGCCCGATATGTACAGTCATTTATATTCTAGGCACAGAAGATGAAATCATTCCTGCACCATGTCCATTTTTTGTGCTGTTAAGGCATTCTCTTGCTTTGCAAGCAAAACAGTAGATCTTTCATTTGCCAGTGACATTCCACAAAGTGCTTATAATTCAGCCTTCGCTTATCAGCTGTCCAATCTCCCTCTCGGGGGAATGTGTCAACCCTCAAAAGCAGTGGAGGAGGTGTGTGGAATCTTAATAGCTTCTATTTAATCAGATTCACTTTCTTAAGGGCATTTAATCAATGAGGACAAGTCATAGTCATATTTTTGAATAAATGTGTCACTTTAACGTAATCCACAGCACGGCTGAATGTATTTGTTTATGAGATTCTCCACCAATCTGCCTTATTGCTCAGCTGAATTGATAATGTGGACATAAAAATGTGTTACCTGTAGTTTTAAATTAGCCTTTGAACAGTAACTTTATTCTGAGTAAAACATCCAGAAATTATAGGATATAATATATCCATCATACAAGTGCTGCAAAAATGGGGGGTGCAAATAAAATTTGCAGTTCTCTTAGTTTTGATCCAAAGTTCATTCATATAATTCATTTGCCTTAAAAAAATGCAGTGTTACGGTCTCAAAATTAACTTTTATATGAAATGTTTGGTATTACATTTTTCCAACATTCTTCTGGAGAATAAGCAAATACCCCAAATAAATCCGAATTATTTGTGACAGTCTAAGCCTGTGCACAGTCTAATCCTGTAGACATGAGTCTATACTCACTGATTTTCTTCCAAGTCAGCATGCACTAGTACTATATCTTTCAACAGTCCTCACTAATTGGATCAGGACTGAAGTGTACAAGTATTGAAATTAGTGAACTGGCCATTCTACATAAAGGCTTAGCATTCCTCAAATTAAAATTTAGCTATCACTCAAATTCAAATTTCAAAAGAAAAACATGAAAATGATTTTCAATTTTTAAAAAAGTAGATATGGTTTACTGACCAAAATCCTTTTGCTTAGCACAGGAAGTCTCAACTAGAGTAGGCCCATTGAACTAGTGGAGATTTGGTGAGTTAACTACTTCATTTGATTCAATAGGTCTACTCTACTTGTGATGCAAACAAGAGGAGTTTAGCTTCTGAATATTTGCACAATTCCAAATGTGCAGAATACAATTATTCTCCCTGCACACATTTGCCATTGCATAGAGGGATATGCTTGTTAACTCTGCTCCCCATCATATCCACATTGCCAGGTTCTTCACTTTCTATGTATTAAGAAGCTGAATTTCTGCAATGAAAAGAGAGCTTTCTCTGCCTGTGAAAGTTCCTGAGCTTCAGCTTGTTACTCTTTCAAGCTGAAAAGTAACTTTCCTGAATCCCTCAGCCAGCATAGACAGTTGTCTAGCTGGTTGGGGAATCTTGGGAGGTGTCATTCCAAAGAAAAGTAATATTTCTGAGCTCTAGGAGATTCCCATAAAGCATATTCCAATATTCTATGTAAGAAGGGGAGTGTGCTAGCTCTGGCCCCTCCATTATCATTCTGCTCCCAGGAAATGCAACAAGTCTCCTGCACACATCACAATCACTTGCTTAGTGAGCCCAATTCAATGTGTTAGTTCAAACTTTTTGATGGCTGGGGGCCTGGATATAAATAAAATGAACAAACAAATAAATATTTAAGGGACCATCTAGCTTGTTATGACCTTGTCTGAGCTTTAAGATCATAAGGAAAGGCCCTCTTACAAATACCAACAGTTTCAGAGGCCTGCCTAACAAGCAGGTGGGAGAGGGCCTTCTCCTGGTGTGGCTCCCTGACTATGGGATGCACTCTGCTCTGAGCTGCAAATGGTTTTCACTCTGGTTGATTCTAAGAAGGGAATAAAAACACATGTTTTTAGACTGGGATACATCTAACCTGCGCTGCTATATTGTTTTCCATTGGTATCCTTCTGATGTTAATGGTTTTAATTAGAGATGGGCATGAACTGGAAAAATGAAAAGTTTCGTTATTCTGGCTTGTGCCTGGGGAGGGGGCTACCAGGCCCACTGCCTTTGAGCCTGCACTTTTGGCGGTGGAGGCGGCAGGAGCAGGTAGGCAGAGGTGATGGGGCAGTGGGAAGGGGGCAGGCGGGCATCCCCCTTCTGCTGAAGCAAATGAAGTGCCAAACTGGGGGGGGTGGGGGAGATCAGTGTTTCATTTGGCTTCAGCAAAATGGGATCCCCAAACTGGGTCATGAAACGGACCATGAACCAGCCTGGTTCGTTGGGGTTTTGAGTTTGTGGTTTGTTTTGTGCCCATCTCTCGTTTTAATATATTTGCTTGATTTGAATAGTTTTACAGTGGGATTGGTTTAGATGATTTTATGATTTATTCTTAGATAGCGGTGGTTTTGTCTGTTTTTAAGTGGAAAGGCAGGGTATATATGTAATAAACAGATAAAACAGATAATAAATAAGGACCTTCTACACAAATTCTTAGCCTTGATTTCTCAAACGTCTCTTGCATGGAGAGCTTCCACATACATACATTTCAGACTCATCACTTTCCTTGCGATCTAAGTGATGATGTAGGAAAAAGGCTAACATTGGGGTGTTTTTTTTTCTTTGACTGTTTTATACAATGCCAAAATACAAGGTTTATTTGCACAAAATAACAATTTGTATGCAAACAACAAAAGCAACAGATAAAGAAAGGCACTGATAAAGATTTATTCCTCTAAATTGTGACGGACATCTCTTGCCTCTTTTCCATAAAATACTTGCACGCTTTACCCCACACCTGGGAGGAAGGTGGAAGATACTGCATTTAATGTAGAAAGGAGAGACAGTGGGATACAGAGATGAATATGGCAGCTTAATTTAGAGTGAAACACAAAGTGAGAAGCAGGATGGAGGACTCACTCGTTCTTTGGCCCACTGTTTGCCTTGCTAATGCATATGGGCTTGTCTAGATGGCTGGGTTGGAGTGGGCTACATAGGGTCACTAGAAGGTCCAATATGTCACTGGTGCGATCCATCAAGCAGATATTAAGCAACCCTATTTGGCCCGCTTTCTAAAGTGTATACGTATTAGCTATGCACATTGTAAGTGATATTTAAGAGAAGTGTATTAGACTTGTGTATATCAAATGAATACATCAAATACAGTTTTCTTAAAGGTCCAATTGAGAGCCTGCTGCAGCCTATTACACATACTTGATACACAAATGCACTTCTTTCCTTTGTCTTAAAGGGACAGTTGAAAAATTGCCATGACAGCAGATTCAGCTGTGGGTTTCTTGACTGGCCCTTTAAGACAAGGGAAAGAAAAGGATTTAAAAAAAATATTTTACAAATGGTGCAATGCATTTTCACTGCTCTAATGGAAGCTAAAAAATATTTTCATTTCCTCTGCTCCTCTGCCAAGGAGCAGAGGAAGTGTTTGATTCGCCAATAACCTGAAGTGGCTCGCTTATTCAGCCACTTCACAATATTGCCAAATCGATAAAGGAGGACTTTTGTTTTTTTTTTTTCTTGGTGACCATATGTGCTGGAAATGGACCAAAAGAGAGCAGTCCTACCTACAGCAAAAAAGTAAAAACCACTGACAGGGACAAGAAAGGTAAGGGTGGGACTGCTCTAGGAATGGGATGGTTCTCTCCAGCAAACACCATCTGTTTGCGATCTTTCGGAGCAAACCGGTCTGTCCCTGCAGTGGTCCAAACAGTGGGCTAAATGCCTGTGTAGTCTGCCTCTTTGTTTAGACCATAAGTACTGAATTCAGAGGCATGTTCAAAGTGAAGAAGATGCAACTGTCTCTGTCCAGAAAACACTAAGTCTGTTTTCACCATTAGAAACTGGTAGCAAATTAGCCTGCAGCCTGACAGTAAAATTCCATTTGTGCAATGGTACATATATCCTCCGTTGTGCCTAACTGGCAGAGGCTGGACTTGATGATTCAAAGGGTCCCTTCCAGCTCTGCAGTTCTAAGATGGCAATGATTATATTCAAGAGTTTTCTTATGGGTATTGTAGTGTTAAAGCCTTGAATGGAATTTTAGAAGAAACTATATGTGACATTGTAAAGGATGCCCTTGACTTATCTGAGATTCTGGGTGGAAATTCAATCAGAACAGAACCTTATATATAATGTGCAGTGTATGTAAATAGCTTCAAGCTATTTTCACACCCAGATGGCTAAAACAAGATCTACTCAGGGCTCAGAAATATTACTTTGTGTGTGTGTGTGTGTGTGTGTGTGTGTGTGTGTGTGTGTGTGTGTGTGTGTGTGTGTGTTTCTTTTAATAGGCCATGGTGGCTGGCAATTCTATGAGTTACAGTCTAAAAAATAACATTCCCATTTTATGGATTTACCTACACATTTTAGAGAATAATATTTACCAAGCATTGATCAGGGGGATTCAGAGAAATTGAACATATACAGAGGTGTACTTTTACATGATTTAATGTTTCTCAGTGAAAACATCTGCCTGCTTTCATGCTTCTCAGTGCTGTTTCACTTTATGCTCACATGGCTCTGTTCTACAGTCAGTTGTTCAGAGCACAACACTGAAATGATAACCACATCAGTAAGTACATACAAAGGGCTCTCTCAAATGTATATTAATGTGACAATTTGTGCAGGAAGTCAGCTATTTAAATTCAAGGACAAATTAAATTCATTCTTGTGCATCCCACTGGTAATGTAATGTACCATTAGCTTCTGAGCACCAGTTTCTGTGGCTCCCCCACCCTTTTCTCTAGCATCTAACAGCCTTTGACAATAGTAAAGTCTTTTGTTTTTTTTAATCTTGAATATGGATCCCCCAAGTCACTTAAATCAAACCATTTTGTAAACTGTGTCACCACCTTTTAAAATATATCTTTGTGTTAGCTCTAACATTGTTATGTCCTATTGTGATGAAAATGGACGCTCTGTATCTTGTGATAATGAAAATAGCCACTTTATGTAGTTTCTGCCTGCAATTATCCAGGCTTTTCTCAGACTCTGGAGAAATCTAAGCTAATTGCTTTGGGACTTTTGCTACATTTCCATAAATTCTTTGTTAATTTTTCATGAGAAAGTGTTATTGCAGTTGGCCTTAAAGTTCCCATTGTATTCAATAATGTAAAGAAGTCATTTGTGAAAATGCAACCAACCCCCGAGTGCTTGAATCAAAGTGTTGGGCTTTTTTATCCATTGTATTCTCAGGTGGATCTCAGTGTGACTCATCCAAATCCTTCAGTGCCTCTTTTCCCCTTTATTTTGATATGAGCTTTTTTCCTACCTCAAAGTGAATCTAAAAGCAGCTCAGTATGGTGCACGACCTTGTCATTATAGGACATGAATTGAGTTTGCTTTATCGGACAGTTTGGCTTGATGAGAAGGTATAAAAGCAATTCCACTGCAAAGACAAAGAACTCCCTGACATAGTAGGAACAAAAATGAAGCCCATATCTAAGGGGAATGCTTTGCAACTTGTGATCTCATATTTGATTTATTGATTGTTTCAAGCTGAAAGCCACAGTTTCGACAGGCTCTAAATAACAACAGAACAAATGTGAGTCTATTTTATTGCTCAGTTGCATTCAGTAGTCTAAACTGAAGACAAATTCTCTACAGTGCTAAGCACTTTGTGGTTAGTTTTGAGCTGCTGCAAAATCCACAGATATTACCTTTCCATAAGGGAGATATATACGTATTTGTCCCATACAAACTAAAGAACTTCCCCCGCCCCCTCCTGGTGCTGTCATTGCATATCTTAAGCCCTTCAAGGTCCTGGTTTTCCCAGGTGTGATCTATGCAGAGATGTGACAAAAACAGCTAGATGGTATCTCTTAGGTGCTCTGGTTAGGGGAGAAATCACAGTTTACAGCTTTTGCGGTTTCTAGCCCAAGCTGCTTGCAAATGATTATTCTTGATTCCAGTTATCAAGGATGTTACATATTGGCTAGTGCCAGTAACATCCTGAAGACCTCTTCCAGCTATCTGGTCAATTTAGAATTTTTTTTCTTCTTCAAAAGGTGGATCTTCTCCAGCTGTCAAAGAAAACTCAAAGACCACCCTCAACCTTACATCCCATTATTCAGCAAAGAAGGCTTCAGGCAGCAAAACTAGATTCACAGCACTGCTTTTGTTTTCTGAGTGTTTGGTTTTTTAAAAAATTCTGCTTGTTTAACCTCTGAAGAGCTGAAGCAATATTTGGTATTTTGGGGAGTCCTGATTTGATGCGAACACTGGTTTGGGTTTTGGCGCCTCACTTCAGATCAGTTCAGAAACCAACAAATACCCCTAATTCATTTTGGGTGCTGAATAATGTCTGAACCTGCAGTCCATGCTTAGACTCAACCCAATGAACTGAGATTAGGTTCATATTACTCCCTTCTGGATGCTGGACTTATTTTTTTTTTACATTTTAATTATTTGTTTAATTGTTTTTTGACTTTGCATGTTATTGTATTTTCAGCCTGACTTGTTTTCATCATTGTGAGCTGCCTTGGGTCCCCTCCCTGGGAGAAAGGTGGCTTAGAAATGAAACAAATAAATAAATGAAAATGAAATTACTGATCTTCTTTTAGCCAGAAAAGGAAGCCTGCTTGTATCTATAGTCTGTGGCTCCTCACCATATAATGTTGAAGAACAAAGCCCCCAGAGAAGCTCTGTAGATAAGATGTGGTGGTTAAGCAATAAAGTTTCCACACCTTATAACAGTAAGATGATGTGTTCCCTCACAAGACTGTGGCATCTGCAGACTTTCCTTGCAGGGCTGTGCCAATACCGTTTCGCTTCTTGAAGCAAAGAATCAAAGCTGGGAAATATTACTCTTTGGGACTACTGCTTCTAAAATCCCAGAGTCATTGTGGTTGTAGACATGCTGACTAAGGGAGTCTAAGAATTGCAGTACAATTTTTTTAAAAAAAAACCAAATTCTAATTTCTGTGCAGAAGGTGGTGCCTCTCCCATTCTCTGCCCATGTTGTGTCTGCACGAAGGCATCCAGTGGAGTTGTTTCAAATGGTCAGTTGAAACAAAAGTCAACTGGACTTGCAGGGGATTCTTGCTTCAATATGGGTAGTGTAAGTACATCCTTCTTGCACTATTCCTGAAGGCAACAGGCTAACTTAAGAGGCAGAGAACAGGCCACCTAGCACTCAGCTCTCCTGTCTAACACTCTGCTGCCACCTCCCAGAATCTATTGTCAGAAGAAGGAGCTTTATTCTGCCTAATTGTAGGCTAGCCTTGTTTTCCTTGTATTTTAGAAGCTGAAATCCTGTTCGAAGGCTATGTACAAGCAGAACTTTCCATCCCTGGTAAACAAACCACTGCTGCTGTGGTTCTCAGGAGTGCATGCACACTCTCGCTTGGGGAGGCATGGACAGAAAGTTACACTTGGACTTACACTACAAGCAGGATTTCTGCCATTATATGCAAAAAATGTAGTATCTGCATCTTTTGGTACTATTAATGATGAGGCCAGCATAGAACTGTTACGCCAGGTGTTACCAGTACAATCAGTAATGAAAGCTTTCCCCCGAGTTTCTTCTTCTAACTCATAGATTCAATTTCTCAATGGTCTTCCTAACCTGCTTATTTATTTATTTTATTTAAAATATTTTTACCCCACCTTTCTCCTTAACCATTTCCCAAGGTGACTTATATCCCTGCCCCATCTCCTCTGGGCACTGCCTCTGAGTGGGCACCCACCGGAGGAGGTGGGACTGGGAAGCATTGAACATCTTTTTGTCTGAAAGATGAACTGGCAGGAACCGCCAAACCATCAGTTGGTGCCCATCTCTAACCTTGACCTTTTGGCGGGGCATGTAGTAAGCCTCTGGCCATTTGAAACAATTCCACTGGATGACTCTGTGCAGACACAATGGTGGCAGGGAAGAATACTTTCTTCACTGCAGCCACTGCCATGGAAGAGGCCTCCAAATGAGCTCTAGCATGTGTTTGGTTGGATTCATGCCCAGTTTTCTGCTTCCCACTCATTTCCTCACCACCGGCTCCCTGCTAAACCAGGGGGCTCGTATGACTTTACTCTGTGGGAAGGGATAGAAGTGGGGTAGGAGTGATCACGTCCAGAGCCCTGGCCATTTCGCTGTTCCAGAAGCCAATCAGAACCTTGACATGACTGTCCGCCAAGGTTATAAGAAACTCCCTAAGAGCAGTCAGAAAGCTTTGTTTCTAATGTTAATGGTAAAAATAAATAAAGGCTGCTTCCACCTTCTTAATTACTCTCAAATTACACTTTCATTTCATTTCTTTCTTCCCAAGAAGAGCCCATTTTAAAAGAAAACACTAACTTAGATAATGTGGTGTAGATGGACTGGGACTCAGATCTGGGTTCAAATTCCCACTTAGCCATGGAAACTCAGTGGGAGATGGCAATGATAAACCAGTACTTGAACATCTCACATATTTTACCATGTGCTGGAAGCAACTTAACAGCACGTAACAACATCAACAATTTCGATGTATTATTGCAAAAAGAGGAGTACCTAAGGATTTGTGTTTGAGAAAAAAAGACAAGGTATCTAGCCAATGCAAAGTTTCTGAGAAATACCTGTCTGATGCTCTATAACGGGCAGTGGTGCTTTATTCAGAATGTAATATTTCTTCCACTGCCAGAGAAGAAGGTAGATGGAAACCATTTTAAATTCCGTATTACACATGGCAACAGCAGATCTAAAATAGTAGTGCATGGATAATTATTTGGGTGAAGGATTTTGAGGATTAGAGGATTATTTTTTGCTAGTTAATTTTCCCAGAATTCGTAATTGGAAATTAACCATGGGAATTAAAAATACAGAATGAGAGGGAAAGTATTTCTCAGCTACATCTTCGAAAGGCATATTTAAGTTTCCTTTTTGAAATAGGGAAAGTCTATCATCAGATTAAAGGAGAGGTAAGATTTTTTCCAAAAGTGTGACAATTGTAAATTAAGATTTCTGCTTCAGCTTGATCGAGCAGTAAAAATGTTGTTGTTTTGGATAATAGTTTTGCTCATTGTTTTGACGGCATGCACCAGCTGTCTTTTGGGAGGCCTATGCTGTTGACACTGCCACCAGCAATGTTCTCAACTTAGCCCATGTTGTCGCTGACTCATTTTCCAGCAGTGCAGCTGCCTCCGCTTCTTCAGCTTCTTTCAACATATCTGAGGCTGAACATGAGGTGGCCACCATTATTTCTACAATGATGTGGTGGATGGGCTGCCCCTGGACTCTTCACACACCATGCATCCTTGAAGCAGCACACAGCTCTGTGTGATATTATTTCACAAGAAATGTCTGAAAGCAGACAATGAGAGGAAAGGTATGTCATCTGAACCTCATAGGCATAGCGTACATCAAATGAGCAAAGCATTGCTTTTTAGCTTCCTGTACTACAACGTCCTCCCAGAGGTCTTGCAAAGAAATAAAAGGGGGGAAAATGGACTTATGAAATAATGGTCTGTCCTGCAAATGCTTCAGAATGCCTTGGGAAATAAGCACCGTGTGTGGATGACGGTGTTAGGAGGGTATATAAAGGGTGAAGTTCACAAACAATTTGGGGAAGTGAGGTGTGTGCTTATAAGAAGGGAGCACCTACCTATTCATGAGGTGTGTTCAGGAGTACTGTTTGGAAGATGACTATTTCTTGACCCACAGTATCTACAAATGAAGAGCATGTTTTGCTTATAATGTCTACAGTGTCTACATTCCACCTGCTTTTTATGGTATTATTCCTGTCCTCTCACCCAACTGCCATGTCCAATTGCTCTGCCCTTCTAGATGTCATTAAGTTCATTCCATTAAGCCTCCCTGTGTGTTCCAGTTATTTTGCACTGTTTTCTTTCAGATTCAGAGATACTTTCCCTTTGCATTCTGTCACCACCAGTTAATAGAATCTGTGACAAATGATCAGGTAATGTGTGATTGGCACTGCTGTTGCTTCCATTCCCTCCAATATGCATTCTAGTTCATTAAATCTAAAGTATAATCATATTTTGAATTAACGTTTCTATAGCACTTAAAAGAAATGGTTGGGGAGGCTATGATACCAGAACAAAATGTGGATATACAAAGTCAACACAATTCATAAGACTATATATCTCACTACCTTCATAACAGTGGACATTGATGGTCCTAATGTCACAAGAGCAGTGAATCCACTCCTGGTTTTAGCCTGAACTTTACAGAAATATCTGATGTGGTGAACCCTTTCTCTGAAATAAGTTCAGCACCTTCAATAGCTTTTTAAAAGTTTGGACTAAAACCCAGAGCAAATCCACTGCCCTGTGACATGAGAGCTACCAACCTCCACTGTTTCATAGTATCTGAATTGGGCAGGGTTTACAGTTTCCATACTTTTAGGAGCATAAGTGAACATGTAAGAATGAGGGATGGCCATAGCACCCCGACCATCCTGCTCCATGCTTGAATAAAGGGCACAAAGGCTGAGGCTGATCTACTCTATGTCCTTTTGGTGACACTGTGACCTGATCTTTGTCCATGTTGGTGATGATATTTCTGCATTTACAGATTGCCATTTTAAAAAAAGTTCCCACAAATGACAAAAATGCAGATGACTATGACCTGGGGTAGAGGGGTGCTACACAACACCATCAGATTTGTGGATTTGGTAGATGGGACTTTGGTAGACAGGCATCCTTCTAGCAAGTGCACAAAGACCAGCAGGGAGCAGGATCTGCACCACCACAAAAACAAAGAAAGGTGCGGGGTGGGGGGAGGAGGAAAGAAATACCCTAGCATTCTAACTCTGACCTAGCCAGGCAAAATCCATAAAAGACAAATTCACCTACAGTCATAAAGACAATCCTGGTAGTAAACTGTTTAATAAACTAACTGAGCTAGACAATAAAGAAAAAAGGATTCAAGAATGTGACTCCTACCTAGCCATGACTAGGCATGTCTTCATCCTTGACCTGCATCCATGTAAAATGGCTGGCAGGGATATGTAGTGCCAAATGACCTCGGTCTGAGCCTTTCCTAATGCCTCAGTGGTTGAAATGTCCAGGGGAGATTTGAGGTTCTATTGGGGAGGAGAGGTGAAACGGCCACTTGTCTTCCTCTTTGTCACCAGCTTTTCAATTCTGTTTCCTTGGTTCAAATCACTGAGTGGCTTTGGCTAAAACCTCTTTTAACTACACAAATGCCGGATGGAGCAAGAAGGGTCTGTGGAAGTGTTGCTCTGCCCTGTGGGGGTAACCAGTGGCTTTTTGCTCTCTCCCATAGTTGCCCTGGAATTGTACAACTCTCCCTGATTCGTTCTGGTTTTGCAGATTTGTCCAAAGATGGTGCACATTCTTAGTCTTTCTTTATTCATATCAGAATGTTGCACAATTTAAAACTATGGACAAAGATGAAATATAGGTAAAAAAACCAACAAATTAAAATGCTAGAAATTATTGTCATTTGTGATCCTCCTCCTTCTCCTCATTGTAGCACTGCAGAACTGGAAGAGACCCTATGGATCACAGAGTCCAGTCCCTGTCAAGGAGGCATAGTGGGGAAATCACACTCCTAACTTCTGGCTCCACAGCCAGACGCCTCAATCACTGACCTATCCAGCAGTTCATAAAAGGAACATTACTCATTTTGCTCATCAGCACATTTGCCGTGCAGTGCTTCTGGAAGTGAAGGATTGGCCAGCTCTATGTTGTTGCCCAAGGGAACCGCCCAAGTGTACTTGCAATGCATTCCACTCTTTAAGTAGGCTCCTTCTATGTCCCCTACATCTTTAGTAAGAACTGAAGTCCATTTTATAAACAAGTCAGCCAATAACATTCTGATATATGCACGTACATGTGTTGAAGGTGGAACTATACATCTGACGGGCAACTCTGTGCACATACAGATTTACACATTTCGTTCCTTTAATTATAACTAGAATAATAGCTGGGTCAGTTTCATACGAATCTATAACACACCCCGTCTCTGTCGATATTTGGATCTGTGAGTGCAAGTCAGCAGGAAGGTTTTCTTTGTAAGGCCTGTTGAAATTAAAGAGGTTTGCTGCTGCACAGGAAAAAGTCTCAGTGGGTTTTGCCCCAAATCAGTAAGTGACCCTGAAGCTCACCATCAAAAGAAATGGAGGGGCTAGAAGCTTTTTATCCTCTCAACAGCTATTTTTCTTGCAGACTAAAAGGCCTACACATTCCTCAGCGAAACACAAAGATCTGCCTTTGGTACAAGTGAGTGAAGTCTAGTGTTTGCATATTCAAAAAAACCCCTCACTGATGTGTGTAAACAATTGGCTCATTCAAATCCTCTGGGAAGACAGAGTCCGTCCATGTGCTTTTTTGAATGAGGATTCTCCTAGAAATAAGTCAAACTGCAGAAAATGGTGAGAAGGGCATTGTTTTGCAGGGTCTGTTTGGTTGCTGAGGCTCCCATGGCTCACGAATTTCTTTTTTTCAGGCGATGCAGGAACGACGTGTTGTATGATTCATATGTGCAAACCTTTTCTTCAGCAGTCAGGTTCTGTGTGTGCAAGTTGAATAGCAGTTTTCAGGTACAAATGGCCCTTTGCTTAATGGCACTGTGCGTTAAGTTATGCAGACAGCATTGTCATTACTTAACTGCCATGGAAGACTGTGAATGCATCCCTGTTGGTTTTATTGGGGAGGGGGGCTGTCAGGCTCTATAATTCACACATCATTAACTGCTTCATTAAGACTACAGCAGGCCCACTGGGTCTTAAACCTGTTGCACTTTCAAGACAATGCAATGAAATATTCACTGTCTGAGCCATTCAGGTTTCTGGAGTGATTGGTGCACTAGACTTCTTAAAGAAATGGGAGGGGAGGGGGAGGTTAAGCATTTTTTTGTCCTCACAAAGTAGATGGGGGAAAAAATAAATCTTAGAAAGTATGTGTTTCAGTTGGAGGTATCCTTTCTGAGCAAACTGCCTTTTTTTTTTTTAACCTGCTATATTAATAAAGGAAAATGAGAACCGGTCCATACCATGGTTTAAAATTTGCACACATTCTACTTTCTTTGTCTTTCAGGAACTTAAGATGCACTATTAAAATATGACAAAAGATGTAGTGATTAATTGTAAAGAAAAACATCCATTTACCTAGCAGATATAATTCTTTTGTACATATGAAGCACATTTTAGATGCTATTATTTTGAACCTATATATTGGCTCTGAACTTATTATAGAAAACAGAAGGTACAGAATCAGAAAGAGAATCCAGACAGTACTGCTCTTCCTGCTGCATTCTGTTGACTGTCTTTTCATTATCATCACATTGTGTTATATCTTCTCTCATTTTACTTTCAACGAGACTGACGCTTCCCCTTTGTTTCCCTGGAGCTGCAGGAAGCAATGGAAATACAGATATAAATGTTGAAGGGGAAATCCAGTCATAAAAGAAAGAAAAGATGTGCTCACCACTGCATTGACTGGGCATGTCTGCCAAAGTTTCATGACTTTCTGTAATTGATTGATGTCTAAACTTTTCAAAAATGCCACAAAACAACCCACATTATTTTCTGATTACAGATCTTGGCAGGGTTGGGTGTTTTTTTTTTAACAGCATGGAGAATTACCACTTCCCCATGGAAGGTTATGCTGGTTTATTATAGGATAAGGTGTGCATTGCTAGGAGAAGGAAACATGAAGTGGTATGATATCTCTCTGTATGACAGTCCTGAGCATGATAAAATCTCTATACAATTTCTATCCAATGGGAGTACTAGATTTTTCCCCAATGACACGTCACTGAATATGAAGGCTCTGGATAATAGAACAATAATCACCCCAGGAAATTATAGAGGGAATTTCCATGATGAGGTGGGAAGCACTGGTCATGGAAAGTTGTTCTAGAACTTCCTGGGTGGTTTAGAAACAATATCATTTCATGAAACTTTTGAATGTTCTCTTGATAATTCAGCGTTTATCGTTTTCTGTATTATTAATACCTGAATAGTATGTGGGTTAATGCAGCAATGTTATCATTTTAACATGCTCTGTGATGTTATTTGTTATTTGTAATCATTATGAGAAGAAGATACTATCTCCTTAAGAGTCACCATTGTATGCATGACAGGCAGAGCTTTCGAAAACTTCAAATGTGCTTCCCAGCATCCTCACATATGGCTTCTGTCTATGTGTCATTCACCCACATACTTAGCAGACGTCTACATCATTGAGGAGGGACCCTACTTTAGTAGAGCAGGTTGCTACCCCAGACTCTTTCATGGGGGGGGGGGAGTCACTCCAGCCAGAAATGGCTTATTTTTGTACATGCATAATAAACATTATGTGGGGCTATACATAAGTAACATCATTTGGATCACGTTGCCAGCTATTTTGGTCAGTCACAGTGCAGCAATCTCAAGAAAAAAAAAATAAACCTTGCAATCATAGAATGGCTCATTACATGCTGATATATCTACAGTAGCTCTAACCAGTTGTTTTTTTTAAAAAAAGATGATTGCTATTTTGATGATATAAATGGGCTTTCTTATTATACATGGGTTGTGCCATACTGATATCATTCAATTTGGAATTTTGGGGTGCAAAATTTCAGATTCTAAACTATGGCACAGAAAAATGGAAATCATGACCTTGCGAAATGTCTCCTTTCCTCCTCCAACCCCATTAAAAATGGCTTTCTTGGGAGCTGTGGGATGGGATGAGGTGGGATGGGAAGGGGGTGTGCCTTTGAACTCACTCATCTTAATTTTCTTCCTCTCTTTAGATCTTATCTTGAAACGACTTCCAATAAAGACTTTTATGATCACCTCTTTGAAGGTGTTAAATGAAATAAATGATATTGTACTCTATTCTTTCATATTAACCTGGGTGCATCATGAAAAGAATAACTGATTGATGCCGTGCCAGACATCTATTTGAATTGTGATTAGTTAAGCCATTCTCATTCTGGTAAAAATATGAACAGTAAACTTATTCTTATAAAACAGTTTCTGGGTGGCTGAAAGTCCCCTCATGAAAGATACTCAATGTTGCTTTGATTTAAGATGTAAAAATCTCTCTCAATTTATCTTTGTAGGGACACACTAGTTTTGGGGGGTTTTTTAAAAAGGAATTTTTATTATAGTTTCTCCTTTTTCCTACAGATATCTGCTGATAATCTTAGAACTGCAGAGCTGGAAGGGACCTTATGGATCATCCAGTCCAGCCCTTGTTAAGGAGGCACAGCAGGGAATCGAACCCCCAACCACTGGCTCCGCAGCCAGATGCCTAAACAACTGAGCTATACAGCAGTTCTGATAATTATGTCTTCTTATGGCCAGTTTTCCCTAAATAATATGTTGTCCCCAATATAATCCCCCAAAGTTATATCTCTGATCTCTGGGAATTTATTTATTTTTCTTTGTAAGAAAATGTTACTCGTTTTCAAATCAAATGCAATCAAGGGGGGATGTTTGATCAACTACTTGATCAACTACTTTAGCTTTGTTCCCCCCTCTTCCTCTTGCATATAGGTCATTATATATAATATACTGTATGGTTCCTCTAAATCAGAGGGGTGCCTGTGAGGAATTATTGTACTCATTACAAATGATCATTAACCTTCATTTAATAGTGCTGATTAAGAAAAGAAAATGAACAGCGATTTTCACTTCTTTGTTTCTCCCTGTAGATGAGGAATGACAGAGAACGGACACTTGGCCTTTGGAAAGAAGGAAGAAATAAGAACCCACTCTCTGCTCTCCAAATTGCCTTTGCTAAAACATTGGTACTCTCCCAAATTCCAAATGCCAGTTTTTTGGAGGCCTCCCGGCTTCTGTATCTGGCATGGCTGCACACTGAACTGAACTTGGAAGGTTGGACAAGCCACCTGAGACAGGAAGGGACACCTGAAGGACCATATCTCTCTATACATGCTTGATGGGATCTTAAGAGTCTCAGGAATGGTCTGCCTTTCTGTCTCATCACCCACACAGGACTTTTTGGTGACCACAAGAGAGAGGGCTGTCTCAACCAGCAGGCAACTCCATTTTTATTTAAACAGGCTACTGATCAGAACCATTCAATACTGGGTGTTGTTTTCCTGCTGCTGTTTTCAAATGGTTTATCATCATCATCATCGAACTGCGGAGCTTGAAGTGCCCTGTGCGTCATCAATCTAGCCCCTGTCATTGAGGCACAGTGGAGAACTGAACTCCCAACCTCTGGATCTTCAGCCAGACACCTAAACCACTGAGCTATCCAGCACATTTCCCTTGACTGCACTGTAGGAACTATAATAAAATTATTATAGAAAATAATTTTATAAAAAAAACCTATTGCATTATATTTTTATATCAGATAAAAAAATAATTATATTATTATATAATACAGTCAAGGGAAATGTGCTGGTGGTGCATATTTCAGCCTTCCTTAATAGGGTGCCCTTCAGATATGCTGGATTACAAGGCTCAATGGGCTTTAACCTGTTTTAACCTGTATTGATTTAATCTGATAATTTATTTATTATGGTTTGGATATTGCAATTTATTGTGGTTTTGAACCTGGCTTTAAATTTATGTCATAAGCTGCTTTGGTTCCAGCAAGGGAGAAAAAGGGGATGTGAAATGAATATTACACATAAATAGCTGAATAACAGTTTTTGCACACAGTTCTTTCAATTGGTCGTTTAAAAAAAAATTGTTCATGTCTCCTCTACATTCTGACATCCTGTTTCATAGCACCTCCTTCCGATTTTTTTCCTGTTCAGCTACATCTTCATCTTCTTCACTCAGCCTTTCTCTTCTCTCTAGCATCATCGCTTACCTTTCCCAGCATCCTCTATCCCACCCTCCATTATCCCAGCATTCTATGACCTCATGGCAATATGCATGAAAGCACGGCATCAGCATCTCTCCCATGCCTTAGGACGTCCATATGTTACCTGATGATATTCAGAGGTCTAGGGTAGGGTCTATATCACAAGCCCCTTTGGCTGGACAAGGGGCAACCCCGAGCATGCCCACACCCCAGCAGCAAAGTGGGGAGTTCTGCCAAGAGCACGCTGCGTCTCTTCTTCCCTGTTTGAAGAACAGAGTTCATCCATGCTGGCCGGGGAATTCTGGGACTTGCGACCCAAACAAATTTCAAACACTATTAAAAGTGCTCAAGTGTTAAATGAGGAACAACTGCTGAAAGGATAGGATAGAAAGGAGCAAGAGCACCTGCTTACTCACTAGCTGGCAAAAGTCTTACTTTTTTTTTTTTAAAGGGCTGGTTGGAAGATTCTGGGAGTTGTAGTCTAAAAGAAGTAATGTTTCTAGGCTCTGCCTAAAGGTACAATAAACATTACTCCATTAAGGATTATTGTCACTCTAGACTCTCCTACATGTTCTACTCTCTTGCCGTTTTTATCATGATGCCAGGCAGGAATCATTATCCCCTTTTTTTCTACATTTCCTGGTAGAGGAAACAAATGTAATCTATCTTGCTACTTACCTGACCCAATTGCTTTTGCAAATTGAATCCGTTTCAAGTTCTTGTATGTTGCTGGAAGGACAGACTCTTTCTTAATTACTCAGCACATAGCTTATCTTATTGCTTCTGTTGTTTCAACCTGAAGTGGTTGAATTTATTTTTTTGTATGTCACTTTTTTTTTTAATATTAATGATGTCTTTTAAATTTAATCTTATTCATTCATTTATTCATTGAAAATGTTTATCTGCCACTTTTCTCCTAAAGCATTCAAGGTGGCTTAGAGTATTAAACTACACAAACCTGAAACCTAAGATAATAACTAAGGGATAACTGGCTAAATAATAAGGATAGAATAGGAAATACTAGAAATATGGTATAGGATATAGAGCCGATTAGAGTCTACATAGCTTATCAGATGTACAACCTTGTCTATTGTTATATCATTTTATTGTGCATTTTAATGTATATGTATGTGCTCATGGTTTTAATGGCCAGTGGCTATAATAACCTTTTATTTTTTTTCTTTGGCCTTTGGAAATAAATTATTACAATATTTAAAAAGCATTTATTTATTTGGTTTTTTTATTTATTTATTTAGTCTAGGATTGTAATGGGTACCCCTTGTGGTGTAGTGGATAAAGTGACAGACTAGGACTCTGGAGATCAAGGTTTGAATCCCCACATGCATGGAAACTCATGGGGTGGGGGTGGGGAGTAGAAGTTATAAAACTGCTCCTTAAATATCTGATTCACCCTAAAAGCCCTATTAGGGTCTGTAGACATCAGTTCCAACTTGATGGCCCATAACTAACTAACTAACTAGGATTATAATATAGAAAAGAAAAGAAAATTTCAGAAGTAGGAACAGCACCTTCTTAACTCATTACCCTGTTTCCCCAAAAATAAGACCTAACCTGAAAATAAGCCCTAGTATGATTTTTCAGGATGCTTGCAATATAAGCCCTACCCCAAAAATAAGCCCCAGTTAAGTGAAACCCCACCCTGCACCATTGTGCAGCAACCAGAAGAAGATGACATGACTGTAAAATAAAACATCCCCTGAAAATAAGCCCTAACGCGTTTTTTGGAGCAAAAATTAATATAAGACCCTGTCTTATTTTCGGGAAAACACGGTAGCTGGCAGTAATGGTGCAGGAAGAGGAAGGAAGTCATACTGAAATTACCTTACTCCCCCCTCATGTACAACCTAGAACAGGCAATGCCTTGGAGCAGCTTGCACTCCCATATCATGTGATTACCATGTGAATATACTGTAAATTCCTTATTAACTGCCTCTCACTGGCTTTGCTGAGACACATAAATGTGAGAAAAAATACTCTCTTTTTTTGTGGTGAGGTCTTTAAAGCCTTTAGAGAAATTCCTCTGACATTCCACTGGTTTAATTAGGACACTGTTAAGCAGACACTGAAAAATTCAGACCTGTGAGTGTTTGCCCACAGAGGCACGTAAGGCCCGGCACTGGCTCTTAATCACATTCCTCAGCCAGATGTCAAGCAGAGCTGAGGCACAAACACAACAGCAGGTTTTCTTCACAGTGCCTCAGAAAAAATAACCAACAGTCAAGTGGCAAAGCTGGACATCGGCACTTACAATGGTTATCATGTTGGGCCGGGTGTTGTTGTTTCTGTTGTGGTTTAAAAGCTAATCTGTCAAGATAACCATTTGCCCATTCTTTTAAGCAAACAGAACCTTCTTTGTTTGAACACCACAAGAGTTCTAACAGAATACATGGCTTTTGATCATTTTGCCTTAGGTTCACTGAAAGGCGATTGAGAAAGGAATCAAACCCTGTAAAATGAGCTGGCTTCATTGCACTGTACATTTCTGAATACAGGAAAAACAACCCTAAAACCTGGGGTCTGCCAATGTTAATCTGTGGCTATCCGTAGCATGCTGGATGCTTTTGTTTTGTCCCAACCAACCTAACACCAGAACAAAGATGGTAAGGTTTTGGTGTGGAGGGTGGGCAAAGTATGGTGCAGGAAAGCAGAAATTACATACTCTAGTTGTTTGTAGGTTGGCCTCAATTGCAGGGGAAATGAACATTTCTTCCAGGGTGGAGAAACGTTAAGATTTTTTTAGTCAAGGAGATACTGGAATTTGACTCTTATGTCTGAGGAAGTGAATTTATTCACAAATTCACACATTGAAATATAGCAGTTAGTTTTTAAGGTATCACAACAGGTTTGTCTTCTTTATTTTTTATTTTTCTTTTGTTTTTGCCTGATATGGAATTTGTTGAGTTCAGGAAATATTCTAAAGTACAAGGACTGTATCTTTTGTTTTGTTTTATTTCACATTTATTCCTCCTCATTCCAGCTAGTGTTTTCTGGCTCTGGCTATTTGGGTGGAATAGAATACTGAAAAAAAATATTTTTTTTTTTTACCGTAATACCGCAGTTAGCTGTCATGATATTTTCTTAGAATATGGAGCACTAACTGAAACTGTGGTAAACAGGGTCATTATAACATTACATGTTATTCGATAGGAAAAAAGACAAATGGTTCCAAGTCTGGCATTAGAGGGCGGGGATGGGGAAGGCAGAAGTTGAAACATGAAAGGGGGAATGTGTGTTGCGTGTGAGAGAAGAAGGGGCAAGAAAAGAGTTAAAAGGAGACACCACAGCCACCTGTTTGCTGCCTTTACTGGGTGAGGAGGGGCTACCAGTGAGGAGGGGCTAAGGTAGAGCTCACTTGCCCGCCTGCTTGTGTGTCCACATGGATAAATGTTGACTCTCTCTCTCTCTCTCTCTCTCTCTCTCTCTCTCTCTCTCTGTGTGTGTGTGTCCCCTGGATAGTGCCTGTGACAAAGAGCTATGGGGGGAGGGGTGAAGCAGAGAATGAGAGAGAGAGAGAGAGAGAGAGAGAGAGAGGAGTGTCATTTGCCCCAACTGAAGAACAACGATTGACTGACGGTTGAGAGGATGGTTGAAAGTGTGTTATAACAAAATAGCACCACTAAACAGGGCAGTGTTAATCAAAATATTACTATGTACTCCACAAAACTGGAATACTCATTAGGTTTAGAATATATCCCGTAATTCATACAACACATGTTTTTTTTTTTTTTTTTGTCAAGCATGAAGGTTAAATATTTGCTACAACAGGCCTGGCGAAAGAGTACACGGGGCAAGAGGGAACCCAGGAAGCCGCCTTGCCCCCGTTCCTTCTGCTTCTCCTTCTAGCCCAGAGTTGCCTGCTCAGAATGCTCTCTGGCTCTTCACTCCTTGACAGAACTTGGAAATGTTCCTTTTTAAAAATTCAACTTCTAGAATCTTCCCTGCAGTAATGGCCATGCTGGCTGGGAGGTTCTGGAAGCTGTACTCTAAAAAAGTAACTTTTCCAAGATCTGGCAGAGGGATTTCCTGTCACCCTGCTAAGCTCTGAAGTGGAGATGCCAGCATCTGAAACCAGGAAATTGTTTATTCCTCCGCCCACAAAAAAATTGCTAAAATAATAACACTTTGAGATTGGCTTTAGATTTCTTCACATCCACCTATAAAAAGTTTAGTGGTTCAGTGTTGTCATCTACTATATGCTAAAACACTTTGTACTATAAAGCCTTATGATTATGCTTCAGGAAGTAGGTTATCAATTCCATGAAGAATCTAGAAATTTTGCTGTATATGATTATCCATTTTTTTCTCTACTCTATGTATATTGCCCTAAAAATTATTATAAAGTATTTTTAGGTAGCTAATGTCAATGTTAGTCATAAGTCCTGGCTTAAATGAATAAAGTTCTTTTTAAGCACACAGACACACACATTGGAATGCGATACAGATGATCCAGATATGTGAGAATAGATTACAGTTGTCTTCAGCCAAAATAGCAATGCAATGAAGCATCTGCTATCATAAAATCAGAATGATACGATCAGCGGAAAAATGAATAGAGGAGAGGGAAGATAAAAGAGGATTGTGGACTTTGAGGGTAGTTTCCTGGGAAGTATACCACAACGATAACAACAGCTGACATAAGCACCAACATTTATTGATGGAAGAGTTTATGTGATACCATATTTATTGTAAGAATAACGGCTAGATCAGGTATTCCCAGTTCAGAGAATTCTTGGGGATGGAGAAGAGAGGATGATATAGTTAAACATGACTCTTGAACACAGTTCTTGTTGCTTTTGTTCATTATAGAAGCACTTTGTTGGGTTCCTTGGAGATGCCTTGAGGGTTAGAAAAATCTGTGACTATTGATGTAGACATAGGATATAAAAACAGCTAAAAACAGCATCACTGAAAACAATGTATATCTGGTTTTTCTTTTTCCCTAGGTATCTTGTACATTCCTGCGCATGCTGGATCCTGCCCACACAGTCCCCAAACATGCCATGTTGAATGGCCAGGTCCAGGGAGGTCATCTGAAGGTAAATAGAATTCTTTGAGTGTTTCAGGAGCCTGCTTCATTTGGATCCTCAATATGTTCGAAGAAAAGGAGTAGAGAGTCTTCATACTCCCTGCTTAGTGCAGGGAGGCTGGAGACTGATAAGGCAGGACCAGACCATGCAAGAGACAGAAGGAATTATACCAGGTGCATTGCTTCATGGTCCTTCCTCATGCAGAACTTCTAAACAGGGCTATCACCAGTATTGCCATCATGCCAATCCTAGCTGGCTGGTGCTGTCAAAGCCAGCGCACACATTTAGCTTGTTTATATGTTAGGGCGTTAGATATTAAACTTACAGCTCTGATGGCTGGATCCATTCCATGGAAAGAAACCCATGGACTTTGGGGTCCATGAACTTAGTTCCACTTGTGCTTTGCTTGTGCCTGCCCAAATTCACAGGGGTGATTGAAGTTTTTTTTTTTTTTTTACAAAAAGCTTGTGGGTGCTTACTGAGGACTCAGATATTAAATAACGTGTGATTTGAAACCAATGTATTTTTTTCAGTGGACCAAAGAAGCACCTTTGACTCAATGTTGGATTATGCCCTTTATGTTGAGATGTTGAGATATGGAAGAACTCACCCATAATGCCAGGCATGATCAGGACAAATCTTCTGTGGATACCATGCATCTTGAGGGGGCTCAGCTCAGACTGAATTAAGACTGGTTAAGAATCCATATTTTTGCAACAAATAAGGCTGTGCTCCTGTATGTTTACCTGAGAATGAGTCCTTAAAAAAATAATAGGTTTATTTCAGAGTAGACATGTTTAGAATTCCCTGTAAATACAAAAATTTAAATAGTCGGTTAAGCCTATTTTAGCATATGTTTGAATTAAAACAAAAATGACAATCCAGCAACTAGGTACTCCATGACTTGCAGATGACAGTCACCTCCATACTCAGCTAGTATTCTTGAAAATAGTCTGTTGGCAGGACAACAGCTTCAACGCAAGGGTTCTTCTCTTGTGTTAACAGAGATTCAGAGCCAAGAATGTAAAGCTGTAGCTTTGTCTCACGCTTTGATCCAAGGTTACGAGTGAAGAAAATTAGGCAGACAACCCTATGAAGCCAAGGGGACAACAGTGCTGTTTGGGAAAAGCCCCCTCCTTTTGCCACTGTGGAAGGGGAACTCTTTAAATGAGATCATTTTGACTTCCTTTGCTCACATGCTAATGTGGCCATTCTTCCTTTTGAGTTAAAGCAGGTCAGCCATGCATCAGGGTTCAGGGCTGCATTGTACAATATTTCCGAACCCCTGGTGACTGCGCTTGTGACTCAGGTCTGAAGTATGTGACTCAAGCCTGAGACTCCCAGCTGTCCAATGGCTGTCCGAGGGCTCGGCATTCACAGGCGCTTCTATTGTGCTCCCAGTGAAATCTGAACAGCAAAGAAACTTGGCAACTAAAGTCTTAGGGAGCAAACAGAGAAGAAATGGGCTTGATTTTAAAGCAAGCTACCCCCTCGAAGGCTTAGGAAAAATGAACTGTGTGTGTTCTGGCCTCCTTGAGAGCCCACTAAATTTTAATGGGGATTTTCTCATGAGTTTAGCAATGCCAGGCATTGCATCTTAATTCACTGAGAAGAGATTTAAGAGCTGCACATTATTTCTTATGACTGTGCTTTGTGGGAGTCAGGGGCAGGGGAGAGTCATTGATCCACGTATTTCCCTATTCCGGATTTCTTTTTAAGATTTGTTTTCCACTGAATTGATGGCACAGCAGAATCCAGAAACTGTATGTGGAATTCAAAAGTATGTGGGAAACTCTGCAATATGCTGCAAAGCAAGCAGTGGAGCAAATGAGTGCTCTCTCTAATGCTGGAGCTCTGAAAGAGAGACAAGACTGGGTTCAAGGGTTGGAGGTAGGGAAGGGGTGCCCATGTTTGGAATTTGCCTTCCAGAGTCAGACTTCTTTCTCTGCCTTTGGGGGCAAAGAAAATCTGATTGATTGATTGATTGATTGATTGATTGATTGATTGATTGATACATTTATATCCTGCCTTTCTTCCAATCAATCTTCCTCCCTACATTATCACAGAATTATAGAATCATAGAATAGTGAAGTTGGAAGGGGCCTATAAGGCCATCAAGTCCAACCCCCTGCTCGATGCAGGAATACAAATCAAAGGATATCTGCCAGGTGGTTGTCTCTCTTGAATGAGGACTCATACTCTCCATACTCTCTCACTTCCAAATTAGATGTATAAATGTACCTTATTTAATAACGGCAGCAACGTATCTAGTATCCTGTTGAGCGTCTGCTGAGCAGAAACCCCTATCAGTACAGTAATGCTATATTGGCTACATTTTCTACTCAGTGGAAGCTCAGTAGAGTACTGTCCCAGATGCAGAAAATGATTGTTATTCAGACAAACATTCAGCTTTTAAGGTGTAATTTTTGCAGAAGTACACTTTAATTTGGTTGCTGCTCTTCTTTTTACCAGATGGATTTTTCTCTCGTGTGTTTTTCTTTGATGAGCTTTAAGATTTTCTGTTTTGTGTGAGAGGTTGCATGAGAAGAGGTCTGCTTAAACTAGAGAAAGCTTGTGTGGTTTTTCTTAAGCTCCCAAGAGTACATTAGCCAAAACAAAATGATTACAATGAAATCCTATGCTTCCTAACAGGGGAGTCTGTGGGCTATTAAATAGGTCTTAGGACTGAGTCATTGCAGTGCAGTGGTTAGAGCAGTGGACTGGACTCGGGAGACCTGGGTGAAATGCATGAAGTCACCTCGGTTCAGTCACACTGAACCTGACCTTGTAATTGTGGCAATAATGTAGACACTGTTGTTCAGACAAACATTCGGCTTTTAAGATGTACTTTTTGCAGAAGTACATTTTAATTTGGTTGCTGCTCTTATTTCTTTTTACCGTGTGTTCTCCCTCTTCTCTGCTTGTAATGGGGCTGGAGCAAGACCCAATATAAATATGAGTTGGGCACTACAGAATAGGAACAAAACAAAAAACCAAGCAATGCACATCACATCTGTTTCTCTTACGTGACGACAACACGTGTCCAGACTGGTAGATCCATCAGGTTGGTTCGTGGCTACCCACAAACCATGAACCATCCCCAAACCCCAGAAAAAAAATGAACCATTTATTTTTTCTGGTTCGTGCATGGGGGGGGGGGGACTAACATCTCCACCCCCTCTGCCACCCGCTCCTCAGCCAGGTACCCAACTCAACTGAACTGTCCATGACTCATATTTGCACAGTGGAGTACTGATGGCATATAGTCTGATAATGGATCTCATACAACCAGATACCCATGGCTGTGATATTACCGGGGCCTGAAACAATGGGATGCCCAGGATTGTGTGGTTTGTATTGGGGGAGATGGCGTTGTGAATTTGGGCAGGCATAAAAATTCTCTGATGGTGCCTCTGGCTAATTGTGGCTGAGCATAGAATTGTAGATTATTAGATAAGTCTTGTAGTGATCCTGCAGGGTGGCTCTTCTGTTCTTCATAACTAGATATGTGATAGACATGACAGCTATGGATGGAGGTGGGGTGGAGATTGGTTTTCCAAAACCGTTTTCATCACCTATATTACAAAAAGGCTAACCCTGCTCAACAACTTGCAATTCTTCTCTGTGAATGCACATAGACTCTACTTTTCATCAACTGCGTTCTAATATGTACCCATAGGAAGACACCTTCGTGTAGACATCTGGTAGACATGATATATCCTGGTTTCATTTTCGGGAGCACTCAAGGCACAGCACCTTTCTAAGCAAGCTGCCCATTTAAGTGCTACAAGATGACAGTTGGGGCAATTATTGTACATGGCTAGAGAGCAACTTCTGAGCGGCAGAAAAGGCACAGAGGTGAGCCACATTGAAAGTCAGTAGGAATTGGCTGCTTAATTCCCATTTATGTCTCTGACAATCTCCCCTGTAACACAGGCTTCAGTTCCTGCACTTATCCGCACTTTGCTGTCATTCAGCTCTCAATGTGTTGTCACAGCAGAAGCTTTGAAAGCTTTAAAATGCAGGTTGGGTGTAAAGTTCACACAAGTGAAGCCTTAACTAGAGCTTTGTAAAACACAGCCTTGGGATGTATAGGCGCGGACTCCAGCTGATTGTTTTCTTCCACACAAAAAGGAGTGGAGTTGTGTTGCAGGATGAAAGAAAAGAGACCCTGCCAGCCTCCCCTGAGCTCATTGGAGTATTAGATTATTCACTTTTCCAAATAATCAATAATTGTTATAATTAAAATTGATAGCTGCAAATAACATGAGCAAGGGCCTGTGCCAGCATACTGATTGTGCATTTGGCTTGGGAAGATAGGTGGGAGCATGGAACACTTATTTTCCAATTTGCTTTTAGCTGGGTGCAAATTGCTTTAGCTGTATCCAGCTGATTTAGACCTTGCCTAGAGGTACACGAGATTAATTGGGAGCCACACTTTCATAGCTTATAGAATAGACTCTGTAATTGGGGAGATTTGTTAGTGCCAGTTATAAAATAACTGGAGAGTCCCGCTTTTGAGTTTGTCCCATTATTACTCTTCCAGCATGGTGCAGGGAAGAAGCAGGGGAAAAACAATTAGAACCTTACAAACCATTTAAATTGCTTTTAATTCTTTATGTAAAATCTCCTGGTGTGACTGTGGTAAATTTTTTTATCCGAGTTAACATTAGAACTAGCATAGTATTGATTCTTCTATCCCACCCCACCTGCCCCCAGCTGAAAAACAATGCAAGAGGGAGGAGGGTTCCCTTGTCGCTAAGTACCTTTGAGAGAAGTTGGGAGAAACTTTTGTGGCCCAAGACTGCTTTCCTTGTAGTTAAGTTTTGCAAGGGTTGCAACAAGCCAAAGGAAAAAGTGAGTAAGGATGCCTTGTTCTTTCACATACAAATATATATGTACATAAGAATTCATGTTCTTTCTCTCTCTCTCTCTGACACAGAGAGAGAGAGAGAGAGAGAGAAAGAGAGAGAGAGGTATAGTGGACCCAGGGTTCACAGGGTTTTTCTGAGCAGCAGGGACTATGACCTCATCTGCCACCACCATCCTCAGGATTCCCTGTTTCCTCTGAGCTTAAATTGTAATCCTCATAGTAGCTGAGGGAGAAGTGTTGCCCCCACCCCCAGCACAATAAGCAGTTGCAAGCTATGCATGTTGTGATGCAAAGTATGTGATGTGGTTTGGTCCTCAACGGGCAACGAAGAGTCATTAACTACACAAAAGACCTGCTCCTTATTCATTGGTGTGAACCAACCCATCTGCCTTCATTTTTTCTGGGGGTGGGAGGGGTTGCCTATGGGGACTGGAAAAGATGACTGCCTGCACTTCCAAATTTACCACCACACCAACTTTCTCAGCCAAATACCCTCATGTACACATACATACACAACTGGTGTAGTAAGTGGGTGTAAAAAGACAGACTCCTGCAAGACCATTGGAAAGCTTTTTAAAAATGGTAAGATATGGTTTGCAGAGATAACAGTACAGAGAGGCATGACTGTCATATTTTCTTTTTCACAGATTCCCCACCCCCAACCACTTGCCACTGGGCTTGAAAAAAAAACCTTCCCAGTGCAGGTTCCTGGAGATGCCAGTTAAACTGATGTATTACAATGCTAGTTTGGAAAATAGTGCTTTCTCTATTTAATATGAGACGATTTTAAAAAGGTAGAATCCTTCGGAATACCTAAAGCTTATAAATGGCAACACAATTTAGCAAACCTGTGTCTACTCTTCACATAACGAGGGCAAGAGCTCTCCTAGATGCATGTTCTACTACCTTTTATCTAAGGTACTCTGTTCCTTAACTGAGAGGTGTCAGTCCACATATTTACTCTTGGAGGTGAGAGGCTGGGGATAGGACTACTGTGGGGCATGGGCAGTCCAAGCTCTCCTGCTGTCTGAGGTGGGCAATGAAGTGCTGCCTCCTATATCATGGCAATAAATTGCCCTTCCTCCCAAATCAAAACCCTCCTCCGCGAGCAGAAACAAGGGGAGAGAGTTGCATCTGCCTCAAAAGACCGCCAGTGTGCCTTTTAGGGCTCTATTGACAGCCTGAGGAGAAAAAGGAAAAGGCTGGCCTGCCAACTCTAGCCGTACAAAGCACTGCCAACTCTAGCCGTACAAAGTGGAGATCAAGGAAGAACCACACCTTCAAATTGTAAGGCAACACCATCATCTGAGGCTTGAGTCTGGCAAAGCTCTGTACAGAGCAAAACGTTCCTGAGAGTCAGAATTCTTGGTCCTGTAGAACTTCACAGAGCATCCCTCCAGGGATGGGAAGACCAATCCATTTACTCTCTCTGGAAATCTATTGACTGAGGTGGCATCAGTGATACCTCATAGTGGAGATGGAAGTTTACTAGCAATGGGACTTTCTATTTTTTAAAAAAATTCCACTCCCAGAATTCTCCTAGAATTCCCCAGGCAGAATTCTGAGATGCTTCCCAGAAACACAAGCCTACAGACCAGCTGTATTTGCCTCTGTCAGTGCCCATTAGAGGGTGCCTCCCGAGAAGACCTATGTGTTGCAGAAAACACCAGACAGTTTCCTTGGTTTTCAAAGGAGTACAGGCTGAAGAAGGCACCAGATGAAGGCACTGATGGAAGTAAATACAGTTTATCTGTATAGTTTCGTTTTTGAGCTGCACCTCTCAGAATTCTGCTTGAGGAATTCTTGGAGAATTCTGGGAATTGGAGCCTAAAAAATGCAAAACTCCCATCCCTAAAGTTTACAATGGGAACAGCTGGTTGTTTCTATTGTGGAATGATGGCTATTTCTTTTAGTTAACAAACTGAGGTAGAAAAACAACAACACAGGGGATGAAAAACATGGAAAGATCAGCTCAGTCTCAGCCCCTGCCCACTCCTTTGGTTTGTTTTCCATACAAATTATCAATTTGCTATGATAAAAGTACTCTAGAAGAACTTAAAGTAGAAATATGTATCTTTACCTCCCGTTACCATTTGTGGTTACAGTCAGTAGAATAAAAAAAGGGGGAAATTGAGTATCCACCATGTGGAAGAGCCTCCCATGCTTGCTGCTTGGCTGGTCGTGGACAGAGAAACAAGGGGTAATCAAAAACAAAGACAATGGAAGCAAGTAAACAAACAAATAGGAAGGGTGTGGGGGGGGGGTTGAAAAGTACTCAACCAGTCAAGTTAATAGCAAAAGACAATCACATTAGCCTGTAAAAAAAAATCCCTCCCCTACTCATACCTAGTATTAATACATGCAAGATTGCTATTATCTCAACAGTTTATTGGTCAAAGGAATGTTGTAGAGAGTGGAGTATAGGACCATTTGATCACCCCTCAACTTTCTGTCCAACTCTGTGATTTTGGGATTACATGGGAAAATTAGAAATGTACTTGGTCTGTACAGTGGTGCCTCGACTTACGAACGTCCTGACATACGACCATTTCGAGTTATGACCAACTCCGGCCGCAAAATTTTGCTTTGACTTGTGGCCGGAGCTTCGACTTACAACCAGAAAAAGGCAGGGAAAAAAGGCGGGGAATTCAAATTGCTAACCGTTGGTGGCGAAGAGGCTGCTTCTTTGTAGCTCTTTCGCCCCAGCAGTTAGAGAGTGTGAGATCGGAGGAGGCTTCGGACTGCCTGGTAAGGTAAGGTGCTGCTTTCTGCTTTTAAAAAACTGTTCTGGGTGGGTTTTGCAGCGTGGTTTTGGGCTGGGGGGGTTATGTTTCTGTGCTCTGATGGGTCTTGCAGTCTTTGTTTTTTGGGTTCCCCCCCCCCCATTTCCGATGGGTCTTGCGGGGTTTGTTTGCTTTTTGGTGTTTTTTTTTCCCATTTCCAATGGGTCTTGCGGGGTTTGTTTGCTTTTTGGTTTTTTCCCCCCCCATTTCCGATGGGTCTTGCGGGGTTTGTTTGCTTTTTGGGGTTTTTCCCCCATTTCCGATGGGTCTTGCGGGGTTTGTTTGCTTTTTGCTTTGCTTTTTTTTTGCATTTCCGATGGGTCTTGCATGGTTTGTTTGCTTTCTGCTTTGCTTTTTCCCCATTTCCGATGGGTCTCGCGGGGTTTGTTTGCTTTCTGCTTTGCTTCTGTTGAATTTCCCATGGGTCTTGCACGGTTTGTTTGCTTTCTGCTTTGCTTTTTTTGCATTTCCGAAGGGTCTTGCACGGTTTGTTTGCTTCTCTTTTCTTTTTCCCCCTTCGGCCGGAACGAATTAATTGCGTTTCCGATGGGTCTCGCAGTGGTTTTTTTGTTGTTGTTGTTTTGTTTTTGGTGATTTTTTTCTTCGGCCGGAACTGATTAATTGCATTTCAATGCGTTCCTATGGGAAATGGTGCTTCGACGTACGACCATTTCAAGTTACGACCAGAGTTCCGGAACCAATTAAGTTCATAAGTCGAGGTACCACTGTATACTATTCTTGAATCTAAGAGATACAATACCTATAATGAATCTTATAATTGTCTACTCTAATTAGTTCTTAAAAGGGAAGGGAAAATCTGGCTCCTGGGTTTAATTCATCATCATCATCATTCTTTATTACGGTCACAGACCAGCAAGATTATAAGAAACAGAACATACAGAAAGAACTCCTATATGTAGTATATGAATCCTTCTTTCAATGTTATTGCAACATTTTCCCTCTAGTTGGGTTTAATTCAGGCCATCCTTACCCAAAGTTTGGTTCTCTTCATAAGATGAAATGGGACCCCCTTTTTACCTAACCAATTATGTGGGATAATAGGAGGTGCCTTTAGTACCCTCTGTGAGTGCGTCCAAAAGCTCTCTGGAAATGCTAGCTAAGAGCACGTCACTCTCCTGTCCTACCTCCTACCCATTCAGGGAGAAGGGCAAGGAAGCAAATGGAAGTGTTCTTGGCTAGTGCTTCCTGCTGAGCATGCTTTGCTTGTGTGCCCTCTTCTCCACAGAGGAAAGAGGGCAGAGGAGGAACAAAATGGAAGCTTTCCAGCAGGCACGTCTGGGAGCTCTTGTAACCTCCCATTGAAGGTACGAAAGTGAAGCCTGGCTCCCAGGCGAAGCTTCTGATGAAAAGACTCCACCCAGTGCTTCAGATAGGAACCTGATCATGCCAGGAGAAGTTACTATGCCCCCTAATCTTGTTTGGTCCACTGAAAATGGATCTCTCTTGAACCCCATTTCAATTGCCCACCTCTGGTTTAATAAATTATATTCTTTGTTGTACAGAGTAGTGTGTCTAAGCCACCAGAGCAGATGGGGGTGGGGACAGCAGGATACAAGAGAAAGGAGCAATTGTCAGCTAGTGCTTTGCCATTTCCACTGACTGGAGACTTGTATAAGCGGAGTTCAATTCATAGAAACTCTGGATTCAACTCACCACAAATCAAATAAATATGTGCAAATACTGTAATTACAGAGGTCTGGAAAATAAATGATTCCGTGCCTGTTTCTAAATGGCTGGAGAATGCTTTGTCAACAACGGAAGTGACAACTTGTGAGATGGGAATAGAAACTGTTATTAATTGCCCCATAGTTGCTTACTTTAATAATAGTTATGTATAGCCTTATGTAGAGCATAGTGTACCTTTTCTGTTTTGTTCTGTATGTTTTTATGTTCTATATAATCAGGAAAAAAAACCGTGTCGCTACCCACTGGAAATACAGCTGTAAACATTTCTGTTTGAGTGGTAGTAAAATGTAATCTCCATTTTGTTTAGGCAAGATTTTAAATGTTAGTTAGTCAGCTGGAACTATTTGATTTGGTCCATCCATTTATCTGCGTCAGAGTGTGTTACATGTATTTTAAATTGTTCTATATTGCCTGCTCTTTGTATTTCATCTTTAAAATATATATACTCCTGTAGCCATCCTTGGCATTTGTGCTAGGACTAGTATGGAATCATAACACAATGATAGACATTCATAACACAATGAATCATAGCACAATGGTAGACATTCCACTGTGTATATGGACTAAATACACAAGGTATCGCCATTTGGGCATTTATCAGAAAAATAGCTCATCAGGCAAGCACTAGAGCTCTTGACAACACATGTACATTAAGGACCAGAGTGATCTCCTCTTGCTCTGTCTTCTCCTTTTATGAGAGCAACAGGGAGAACTGGAGTTAAATGCAACATTAAATACAAAAGGAAAGCCCATTGTCTGTAATACAATATAATCAGAAGATGTTTTATGTCAGTACAGAGCCTAGAGAGAAAAAAACAGTGGAAAAGCAAGGTACGCAAATGTATCACAAAAGGTAGCTGGAAATACTCCTTGGTATACAAGGTATATCCAGTATGGTATAGTGGATAGAGTGACAGACCAGGACTCAGGAGGCCTGGGTTCAATTCCCTGCTCAGCCATGGAAGCTCAGTGAGGGTGTGGAACTTGTAAAACCATTCCTTAAATATCTCATGTACCTTGAAAGCCCTGTTAGGATCACACAATAAGTCAGTTCTGACTTGATGGCACTTAATAACAACATACAAGATACTTGTATACACCAAGCAGGCAACTGTACAAATTGATATAGAACAGGTGTTGTGATATCAGTCAGAGTATGCATTTTGTGTCTTTAAAAAAATCCTGTCCTTTATGCATGGAAATTTATTTTCATCCACAGTATTGTCATGTATCTTGCTTTTGGTGGAAATAAGTCTTTTGCTCATTGCACCCTTTTATTATTCCTACGTGTCTCTTTTCTTGTGCCATTCATTCCTTGCAGGTGTAGTATTATAAAGTACACACAGAGCTCCTGTGATTTTCAGGACTATCCATGCATTTTTATGGAGGGTGCCCCACATGCATATCAATGCATATACATGTGGACCTGTGAACAAATAGAGAAGGAGTGTGCATGCTGTTCTGCAGTGTACATTAGGTATGGGGAAGGTCTGTAGGTGGGTGGGGGAGCACATGCCAGATATGCAGTCATCTTGGGAAAGACCTTTATCAGAAAATCTAGAGAGCTGTTTCTAGTTATAATAGAATATGGGTGGATAGACTCTAGGGTTTTATTATCTGTTCTGTATTTCAAAAAGGATCCAAAGATCCAAACACAGCAAGTAGTGACTTGAGGATGGACTGTGGTGAGATATGATAGAGACATGTACATATCGAGAGCAGAGAACCTCCTCTGTACGGAGCACCTGTTTGTCCTACGGATTTGTTTTGGGACCAGAACTGAGCTCACAGCCCTTTCACACAAAATTCCACTCTTGATTTCCACTCAGTTTCCTTTGCTTCATCAGCCATATATTTATGGGGAGATCTTTACTATCATTATACAATTGACTCAGGATCCTGTTCAGATGTGCTACTTTTTCAATGACCACTTTGTTATATCATGTCAGATCAATTTGACCTTCGGACAGGATATCCACATATGTTCCAACAATCCTTTTAAACCATAATTCCTTCAATACATCACTGGTATCTCCTTATTAATTTTATAAAGTTTTATAAAGCAAAAAATATCATCTATGAACTGTTTTTAGTACAATTTCCCTAAACTTGGCTGATACTTATTTATAAAGTTGTGTAGTCTATATTTTTGCCCAAGATTCTTCTGATGTATTCATGTTTAGATTTGTTTTCCAAACTGTCTTAACTCCCATATAATTACCATACTCCTCATTAACAATATTTTTCTAAATTACTGATATTAATCCTTTTTAAAAATTAAAGTCATCTTCCATAAAATAATTGCTTTGATATGACTGGAGATATTAAACAACTGATTTGCAAAAAATATATACTTGAATTAATTGGAGCCAATTAATTGGAGTAGGGTTTTTTTAAACTGTCCAACTGAAATTTGTTTTGCCCCTATAAATAAATCTCTAGTCCTATAAAATCTAATTCCAGATTTAAACTGTGCATCCTGAAATTTAAAATTAACATGTTTGAAAAAAGGGCATAATGGAGATATGGGAGGAGCATAGATGTTCATATATTTCTGCTATATACAAATTAATTCACTAGTAAAAGGGTTCTGTGTTTTAACCCTATTTCTTGGCAATTTTGATACGTATAAACAGGAGTTAACAACACAGGTATTCTCAGCTCCTTCCACTTGAGGGGTCTTATTCACTTGTACAAATTTAATAGCCTAAGTTGTTTGAAATAATATTATTTTATTAAATGCAGCATAGCCAATCCCCCTTTTGGGGAGGCTTCACTGTTTATAAATCTTAAAGTTTTACCATTACCTACTATAAACTTTTCCAATTTTTTTCAAAAATAAGTGATCACATTATGTTCTTATTGGATAGATTATATATTTATTCCAAAATCACTTGCTCCACTATTACCTACCATAGACTTTGCTCCTAGCCTAACATCTGACTATGCACCAATAAAAGGCCAGCGGCCTAATAACATTCCAACAAATAAGCCTAAGAATTGGAAGCTAAAGTCTAGGATACTCAGAAACCCACAAATTATTGGGGAAAAAATTAAAAATATATCAATTTTTTAATGAAACAAATGACAGAGATGAGGTGAAGCCAATACGTTTATGAGATACTCTTAAAGCATATTTAAGAGGGTAATTTATAATGGAGGGGTCAAGGTTTTTTTTTAAACAAAGAGAGAAACAGGTTGCAAGAACAGTTGAAAATTAAAAGAAAAAGAGTATCAGAAGAACATAAGAAATCAAATATTCACCCAATTGACAAGAACCAAAGCGGAACTAGAGGCTTTAGATATAAGTAATCCCCAAATGGCAATGAGCTATTTAAAAAAGGAACTATTATGAATGTGAAAATAAAACTCTAAACTGCTGTCCTATGCAGTAAAAAAGAAGGCTACCCAAAAAACACACACCAATTTTTTAAATAAAAAGAAAGGATGATATAATGGAATCATCAAAGCATCAGATATCTAGAACATTTTAAAGAATACTATGAAGAATTGTATGACAGAATTAATATCAGATATAGATGTGACAAAATTGTAAGTTCATTATCAATTGCTCCAATCTCAGAAGAGCATAAAGATCACCCTAACTGCCCAATAATTCTTACTGAAATAAAAAAGCTTTAAAAAGGGGGGGGGAACACCAGGATGTGATGTCCTCACAGCTGATTTTTATAAGGTATAGGAAGATAAGGTTGCCACATACCTTTTGAAAAGGTATAATGCAATATTAGCTGGAGAGAAAGTATCTGAGTTCTGGAAATTGGCTAGAATAATAGCCATCCCAAAATCAGAAAAAGATCTTACCCATCCCCTCTGCATAGGCCAATTACTTTACAAAATCAAGATCAATTTTTCCCCATCGGAAAAAATTGATCTTGATTTTGTAAAGTAATTGGCCTATGTATCTGTCTTGGCCCAAAGGTTGAATACTTTTATTACAAATTATATCCACACATCAATATTGCTTTATGCCAGGTAGGCCAATATCTGATGCAATTCATAAAGTATTAAATATGCCACATATGGCTGCATAAAAGAAACAGAAAGTGGGAATACTTTGACTTGATGTGCTTAAAGCATTTGATTGTGTGGAGTGAAGGTATATGTTTGACCATAGGGAGGGGATGAATATAGGAGGAATACTTGGAAGAGAATCTGAAATGTTTAAGTAGGCAGACAAGACAAGCGGATCCTTTCTCTCCTATGATATTTGTTTTGGCCATTGAACCACTTACTACTTGTATCCGAGAAAATATTATTATTACCAATATAATCTTAAAAAAAATAGACAGCCTAAATTGACTTGTGGGCTTACAATATGCTTTATTTCTTAAGAATCCGTTGAAAAGTATGAAGCCATTTAAAATTTTTTGGAAAACTTCAACTGCCACACGGGACTAAAAATTAATTCTCAAAAAAACTAAACTGCTGAGTATAGATATTGCTTTTGTAGAACAAAGGAAATTAAGGCAACATCCAGCCTAGACCTTTGTTATTCTGGACTTAAATATCAAGGAATCTGGCTAACAAGAAGTATAAATCAATTAGCATATAGAAATTATATGAATATGCTTATTTCCATAAAGGAGAAAATGAAGAAATGGGTGAAATTAAATTTTTCTTTGTTAGGTAGACTTGCTATAGTAAAAGTCTCATATATTACCAAATTTTTTATTTTTGTCACCATACAAATAAACACTGCCCTGAGAAATAGCAGTGCAGTTGAGAATTGCTTTCAGTAAAGCAATTAAATAAAGAGTGTCTCTTGAGTGCAAAGAAGAGATATCAAGCTGTTTCTTTAATGAACAAGGCACTCTGGTCAAAAATTTAGCCTCCTCTGGAAATTTGTTTGGCTGTGACCTCAGTCTTCATTAATGGTCATCATGGTCCAACATAGAAGAGGCCAAGCACCTTTTACTGACCCACAGACACTGGTGGTTTCAAATATTTCAGTTACATAAAACATTTGAAGACCTTATCAGCCTCTTGAAGATCTGCAGACCTTTTCACCACCAGTAATGGAAATGAAGTCAGCCATAGACATTGACTGATCCTTCTTCTTCTTCTTCTTCTTCTTCTTCTCTGTGTTTGTCTGGCTATGATTCAATATGTTAAACACTCAGGTGAGCAGACTTGGAAATAAACAATTGACACAGTAAGATGTGAGACAAGTCAATGCTTCAATAGTAACTCAACACAGAAGTGCAACATATGTGGCACCTGGCTTTTGCAAAACAAAAATGAGCCAGGCTTGATAGTTGAACAAGATATGTAACAGATGCCTTTGTTAAAGCCAAGGCAACAAGGCATCTGCATCTTGCTAATGGAAAAAAAAGCTAATGTATCAGAACAGCATAAAATATCTGAAAAGAACGTGTAATGCCCATGAGCATAATTAAACTGGTGATATGAAATGCACCATTGGCATGATCCACCTTTCCTGATGTACAAACATTTCCTGTGTACAATGGGATTACAAGCTGAGAGGGGCCTGAAAAGGCTCAGCCTGCTGTATCAGGGGACATATCTTCTACACCTAGAAATTGTAAGAGACCCATTAGTGAGAACAAATGGGGCCAGCAACAAAATGTGCCTTCTCACCCTGCTAACAGGAATGATTTTATCCAGCCAGCCTTGTTTGTCTCCATAATACTATTATGCTGGCAAGCCAATTTAAACTCTTCCCTCCTCTTCCCTGTTTCATAGATTTGAAGGGGGGGGGGGTTTGAGGTGAAGGAAACAGATAATGTATAGAGATAAAGGAGATGGTGAGCATTGCACTGGATATAAATCATTTTGGGTTTTAAATGGTGTGTGTGTGTGTGTGTGTGTGTGCAAGCAACCCGTATGTATGTATGTATGTATGCATGCATGCAATATGTATATATATATATATATAAACGTAGACCTAGATTTAGACATAGATATAGATTGTTTCCCATTCTGTCTCCATGGTTCATAATTTTGTAAGGGCAAAGTCAGCAGACTGAGGTCTCTGTCATGCAGAGCATCAGAACTCATGAGCTTTCCTGTTGCATAAGCCTTTGCAGCAGTGACACAAACTTTGAAGGAGAAAAGCCCTCACCCTCCCAACCCCTTGGTAGCCCCATCTTGGTAACCTCACAAAGGCCTACCCTCCCAATCTCAATTTTTGGCTGTTAAAGTTCTGAGAATGGGACGCTGTTGACCCAGCAAAGATAGCAACAACAACAGTAATAACAAACATGAAGTATGAGCCAGAGATCTATTTAGCCAAGTAAAGTAAGTTTCTTCTTCAACAGCAGCTTCTGTTCACAGAAAGGAGTGAGATCTAGAACTCCTCTAACGTAACGTTTCCACTGGAGGTTTTTCTGCCAGTTGCTCCTTTTTGCCTTCATCCCTATTATGTACCAAACAGCTCCTTTAGAGATTTGGGGAAACTAGAGCACTATAGGAGGTGCTGCCAAGGCAAGAGGGATATCAGAAACCCCAGCAGGAGTCAATTTGGATCTCACTCCTTTCTGTGAACAAAAACGCTACTGAGGAACTCGTCTTCTTCTCACTTGGCTAAATCATGCAATAAATGTTAAAAAGCAGGATATAATCATCATGCACCGTTCAGTCAATTCTGACTTATGGCAACCCTTTCCAGGGTTTTCTAGGTAGAGACTATTCAGAAGCGATTTGCCATTCCCTGGGGGTGCCCTGCAACTGTGGAGCTTGCCCAAGGCCATACAGGCTGGGCTCTACTCGCAGGAGGCACCGTGGGGAATCAAACTCCCAACCTCTGGCTCCACAGCCAGATACTTCAACTACAGAACTATAAGGAACATTAAAATCCTTCCTTTTCACAAGGCTGGTAATGATACTAAAGGAAACAATACATAGGGATTATTTTATTTTATTTTATACCCTGCCTTTGAAGTTGCCCTGCTATAGTGAACCATGCTGCCCGATGTGCCATGTGGGTATTAAAGATGAAGAGAGACTCAGAGAAAAGAACTGACAGCTCTAATTTAGTATAGCTCTTGTAGAGCACATTTAGGAAAGGGGCTCAAGGTAGCTTACAAAAACGGATTAAAAACCACAAATATTAAAAGACTTACAAAATATTAAAATCACTTTTAACCTATTTTAAGTCTGTAATTTTTAAGCCATTTCTTTCAGGTTCAAAAATATAACTTCTAATGTTAGTTATTTGAGCTGCTTTGCAGAAATTCAGCTGGCCTACTTTCAGTTTCAAACCACACAAGATCCAAATTGCCAGCAGTATTAATGGACATGTCCTGCCTTGCTGTAGAAGAATGAATGGCCCTGAAGTGAAAATGAAGGAGATCATTTAATGCAAAATCTTTCTGAGATTTCAAGGGCAGGGGGAATGCAGTACCATCTTAATTGTCTGATGATTCTGTTCATAAAGGGTTTCTAAATAACTTCTTTTCCCCATGTCTTTGTTGATCAAATTTAAATTACGGAGCATTAGTGTCTGGATTACTGGATTAGTAGCAGTACTAATATTGCATTTTTTCACAAGGCTTCCAGGTGGAATTTAAAATACCATCGTTATAAATAGAGTAAGGATTTCTATAACATGTCATATTTTTTCTGCAACCTATATTTGAATTTATAAAGTTTAAACATGTTTATGAGTAATCTGGTGAGGATTACATTCTTTTTATTTTGCCTGGAAAGTCATATTTTGATCTTTTAAAAGTGTTATGTCATATTTCTCCTTAATTTTGTAATATGTGTTATATTTTCATCATATTTTGGTCATTGGCAACCCTCCTGACAAGCCAGCAGACAATGTGAGAGACACAGGTAGTCATGAGGCTGTCTGACTCACCTAACTGGTTGCAGTGGCTGATGGAAAGGTGCACAGTTTCAATAGATGAAACAAATGATGTAAACGGAAGATATGTAAGTAATGTTATTATTGGCACTCTGAAGTGTGACAAGCCTGGTGAAGTACTTCTTCTAACATGTGAAACTCTGCAAAAAGTACCATATTTTTCCATGCATAAGACACTGCTTTTTCCTAAAATCATTACACTAAAAATTGAGGGGCGTCTTTTAAACGGACGTAAGCTGAGAACACAGAGAAAACAAAACGGCCCGTACCTTGCATCTGTAAACAGGCTTCCTGCAGTCAGGAGACTTAGCTTCCTCCAATCACGAGCCTTATGGAACTGATGTCAGCTAATGCTGAACAAACCAATTGGAACACACCTCGTTGGAGGTGGAGCCTGTAGGCTCAGATTCAACAGGGATTCCTAATGTCCGAGCGTTCTGAGCCCAGAGGTTGAATATTCAAAGCTAGGTTTTCTTAAATTTTGGGGTTAGAAAAGTGGGGGGGGGGGCATCTTATAAATGGGGGGTGTCTTATAAACGAAAAAATATGGTAACAATTCCACTATTGCTATGCTCTTCAACGATTCTATGAAACTACTCTGGCCGGATGGTGTGAGAAGGGGAAACATCCTCCTCTTTGTAACAGATGCCACTCCATACATGTCTAAGGCAGCCAAGGGACTTAAACTTCTTCATTCAAAAATGATCATATCACATGCCTTACACAGAGTGGCCGAAAAGATTTGAAGCAATTATCCTGATGTAGAACAGATAATTTCAAAGGGGAAAAAATTGTTCATTAAAGCTCCACTTCAAGTACAAAAATTCAAAGAAATTGCTCCTTGTGACAGAACCCTAGCCAATTTTGCCTGGTAACAGGATAAATAAGGTGACTGGCTAGGGGGGAATGCAGGAGGTAAACCTACCCAGGAGAGCCTGAAGGAGGCGAAGCCAAGAAGAGCTGGAGAGAAGGAGAGAAGTTAATTTGTATCGAAAGAGGGAGATTGTGTGTTTTGGCATTTGGGTTGTAACTTAAGAAAAGCTTATGTTGAACTCCGTTTTCTTCACCAGTTGTTACTTTATAATAAAGAACATTATTTTTTAATTCTTTAACTGCTTGGTCTAGGATGTTTATAGCTGAAGTCAAGCCCTTTAAAGGCAGGTTATTTTAAAAGGTGACAAGCCTTGGTAGAGGCTGGTCACACTCTTACTTTGACATTCCCTCCCCAACCTGTTGTGATGTGTTGGGGGACTTGGCAGCTATGTATTATTCCACAAATTATTATTCCTTGCAGCAGATACTTAAACAATTTGACTGTGGTGAATCTTCCTCCATCAAAATTGTGCAAGATTTCTTCTCTGAAGTCTTGGCTGGAAACTTGACATATATAAAATCAGATTTCAGTGGATTATCAAGTGCAATCACCTTCCTTGAATCTGTAGGAATGGAACTTAGTGATGGACTGAAAATTGTGAAACAAACTGAGGGTGATTTAAAGTGAGCAAAGGAAAAGGTGGCTGAAAAAAACCCCAGTGATAAACTGCAAAGAGTGCTGCAATCTAATCTGGGTTATTCAACACTTTGCAAAATAAGGAATAAACGGGTTTGAAGCAAAATTTGATGACTTTGAGCCAGAATTTTCTCCAGATGAGTTAGTTTTTTTCACAGTTGTTCCTATAACTTCTTGTGATGTCAAGGAGTTTCTCCAAATACAAGAACATACTGATGGGCAACAAGTGTTTTGAGTTGATAACCTCAAGACGCATGTCATCATCCAATGCAATTCTGCTGTTGACAAAAACTAATCCAGATATGACCATTCTACTCTCAAAATGTTTGTTTGATTCATTTAGTACTAGCACTTCTGGACTGGAAGTGAAGAGGAATAAACCTTTTAATTTTTATGTGTGTGTATAAGCACAGATTTTTTAAAATTGGGTGTTAATTTCAGAAAAATCGTATTTTTTGTTTAATTGCTCATATTTAAACAATTTTAAAGTTATAAATGCTTGCATATTTCTGATATTTTTAATCTCAGAAATCCTCGCCTTAGTCATGAATTATTCCATACCCATATAATTATTCATGTCCTTCCAAGTATAATGCAATGGAACAAAATGTTGGCCACTATCGAATGTATTCAGGCAGAAATACAGTAATAAAGCACAGGTTTGCTATGCAGGATGTTCCAGTGGTACAATCTTTGTAAATCACCACCATTGTTATTAAATAGCAATTTTGTAGATAGGTAAGGATGGAAAACACTTGGCAGTGTTACTTTTTCCTATGGTAAACTTTTTAAAGCCTCAAGTTTTATCCTTAAAATGGAGTCTATGGATTATGGTTAATTCTTCAGTAATGAAGAGAAACAAATATGCTAAATGAAATTGCACTGGTCTAATTAAATGACACACAGCTATTCCCAGTATGTAGAGCACGAATAGGCAAAATGTAGTCCCCCTCAAGGCCATGTCCCTTGTAAAACAAATTAGTGGTTTTGCAATAAAAGCAACCCACCCCCCAAAATGGACTTCCAGCAACTTGCAGTTTAATTATCCTGTACTTTTTCCTTGTTTTCTGAGCTAGTGTGGCCTTCAGTGGGGCTCGAGTTTCAAAACTAGCCCCCAACCCCTAAGACGTAATTCATTTTTGCTGTAGAGAACCATACTGGCATTGGTGTTAAAGATGAAGAGTCTCCCAGAGAAAAGAAGGGACAGCCCTAATTTAGTATTAAAACAGCTGAATCCAGAGTTTTGCGAGCAAAACAGTCAAAGCTCTAGCCCTGAATAGACAAATGTGTCCATTTTGGTCTTCCAACATTTAATATCTGAAAATGTCAGGTTTTTCCTCTGTTAAATGTGAAGACGTTTCCAAGGTCTGTAAAATTTGGTATGTTTTTATAAAAAGGAAATAAACCTCTCATCCATTCTTAAAGACGTGTAGCTTCCAGTTCACAGTATAAAGCTTGTGATGATCCCCCTTCCTGTTTACCCCATGTGGAGGCCCTGATGCTCAAACTGTGCCTTGGAGGTTGGTGCCTTTCACCTACATAGAGGAACGGAGGTACCCCTTCTCCTACTGCTGATAATAATCTCTTCACATAGTGTATGTAGGTGGAATTGATCCTTCTGGCATTCTCATCACCCAGCACTAATGCTCATCTTCAGAACACAACTATTAAAGGTTCCTGCTGCCTAACTCCCCACCTCTCTCTTCGATTCCCTTGTTTTGCTTCCTGCTGATACCTTTTCTTTCCTTTTGTCCTAGCCCAAACGGTGGCAGCAAAAAGGTAAGAATTGTCGTTGGCATTTCACGTTAATCCAGAAATTCTTTTTCCTGGCAATAACAGAAGCTCTCACATTCCATATGTCCTTGAAGCTTTCTTACTTAAAGAAAGTGAAATTTACTTCACCATACATAAAAAGATCCCCGAGTATGTAGAAACTTCCCGTATTTTTGGATGCTTATAGCTGAAAGGCATTTGACCACACAAGACAAATATTACAGGGAATTCAATCCTTCAAAAAAAAAACCCTCCAGTTTATGGATGTGGGCTATTGCTTCTGTATCCACGATTCAAAATGCTAGGAAATAGTCCAATACTGCCTTGCAATGTGATGCCTATGTTGCCACCAGGAAAAAAGATGCCAAGGTTTACATACAAAGGCCAGCCTGAATGTTGATGACATCAATGCCTGTGGTCACAATGGTCTATAAGATCCCCACTTATGCTATTATTCCCACATAGACACCAAGCAAGGGAAAATCTTGGAACCTGGTTCCTTTTTCCATCAGTGAATCATTTCTAACCCAAATATGAAGCAACGATCATGGCTGTTTTTGAACAAATTCTCTCTCTTCTCTCTCTCTGGAAGCCTCTATCTTCTCCTTCTTTATGGTTTCTTTCTCTCTCCACCTTTCTGTTTATGGCTCTCCTCTCTCTCCGTCGCTCCCCTTTCTCTCTGTAACTTCTGTCTTTGTGGCTGCTCTCTTTCATGTTCTGTCTGGCTTCTCTCTCTCTCTCTCTCTTTGTGTAATAATTATTCCTGTGGAAAGGTTGAAGTACCAAGGTACCATCTTGCCAAAAGTAAACCTCATTCATCTCAATGGACTCATTTGTTTCTTGAAATGTTGGCACAAAGCTTAGGCAATTGCTGCAGAAAATTTCAATAAGGACATGCAGTTTATGAAATACTTCCTATATAAAACAAGTCTATTTGAGGTAATGTATCTTCTAAGCAGCAGAATGGATCATCATCAAATTAAAAAAAAAAGCATCCAGCAGGAATCATTTCCTTTTCCGGAAGCAGTGATAGGCATTTGAAAAATGACTCCTGAATTTGATACATGCCACGAAAAAATGGTAGAAAAAAAAGTACACTGTGAGGATGGAACCTTTTCCAAAAAAGAAAAGAAAAGAAAAAAAGAACTTTACAAGTATTTGCCCAAATTTCTCCAAATCTGGCACAGAGCAGAGCCCATAATATCATCACTCTTTCAAATGTGGTCCCAGTTCAAGAACCTGATGAAAATTGTAACTTTTTGTTTGGGCTGCTTCCTCCTATCAGTAATGGCTTACAGAGTGCTGTTTTGACTGTTCACATACTATCAGAGGTGGTCTCCTTTGCATCACTCATGACAACATGAAGCCTATGTGAACTCTAATGGCAGCTGCCCTAAAAGAATTATATTTCCCAGTAATGACAGTAAAGCCAGTTCTACTATACTTGAATGAGGGAAATGGAAAGTGATGTTTCTTGTCCAATGTATTGCAATGCCCATTCTGAAACCCCATTGTAGAGTTTTTATATCTAGGTTATAAAAGTCCCAAGCCCAACACAATCTAAGTCAGTCAGGTGACACCAGAAAGTACAAAAACAGCATTTTTTTTAATTCTGATTGCCAAATTATTTAAGGCAGGTATAAAAATGAAAGCATTCAATATACATTTTACATAAAATAAACTAGATTACAGCATAAAACAAGTAACCAGGCAATGGCATTAAAGTCTCTCTTCTAAAACGGGATAATTGTAAACATTAAAAAAAAGACTGCAGGACTATTCAAGTAATAGAACAATCACAGACGTCTTCTGGTATGCAGGCTATTGGGTTATTTGCCATTCAAGATTATAAAAAGGACATTTCATTATTCACAGATGCTCATTATTTCCCCATTTAAAATCTATACACTATGTACAACACAGTTTTTGTGGTACTGGCAAACCCATGCCTTCCAAATGTATATTCTTCACAATACACAATTACAATGAAACAGTTAATACAGGAACATTTTACACTGATGCATCTTAATAGGAGCCACCAAATAGACATCTAAATTGTACCAAAGTTTCATCGTCGTCATCACAGTTAGCCTCTATGGAGGGTTGTGGGCAATATTAGAAGGGTATGCAAGGTTCAGGCACACAGATACAGAACGTTAGTTATTTACAGTTTGGAAAAGCAAAAGGAAGAAAACAGAAACAAACATCCTTTTGTGGTTAATGCTTTCTGAACAAGACAAATACACTTTCCCGCCATTTACTTTGTGGTTTACAACTTAGCAGCAGGCTCTTTGTGTGAGCCTGATTACCGATACAAAAAAGTAAAGAATATATATATATATTTATATTCATATATATATAAGCATATATATATATATATATATATATATAAAACAGAAGTCTAAATACAGCAACATTTGTTACTCTGTGATAAAAATCTGTAATTTACAAAAATGAAATGACTGGTTTTGCCTGCCATTAAGGCATTTCAAATTAACACCATGGAACTGATGTCTCTAATAAAGCGCTTTTTTTCCACGTGATCCAGTCACATGATGATGTACATTTCCATATTTATCATTCTCTGAAAAATAAAAGAAGAAAACAGACTGTTTTAGAACAATGTATTTTCAACCATATAAGCCAACAGCATTTCTTAGTGTGTGTGTGTGTGTGGGGGGGAGTAAGAATGAGTTGTTTTAGTAATGCTGAAGAACTCTAATTTCAGTTTGATAACACAAGCTTTCATATTTTTTTTTAAAGACTGAAAAACTGTTTAGCAGCACATACATCATTCATAAAGAAATGCATACTGCAGGCTGTGTGAATTGAAACTGTTGTTCTTATTTTCTGGTAACATGGTGCTCCTTACAGGTATATGCAGAGGGCAGAAAGAGGTGCAACATGTGGATTACAAATGAGAACAGACAACTACACAGACACCAAATTAAGTCTGAAGTCCTACTGTGTGCTGTTCTAAAGGATTTGCTTTGATATGATGGGCAAGATATGTTCAAATATTTCAGGAGAGCACAGTCCGCTTCAATGATTAATTATATATGCTGTAACAACAGCTCAGTGGAAAACGTGGTTGTGAGCAGAATACTGTTGCTATTAACCAAAGTGTCTGCCCTGGAAGTACTAAAATCTACATAGATCTCCATGCTGAAAAACTGCAAAGTCCTTCCCCTTCCCCCTGTTAAGAGTTCTGTGTCTGTGAATAACTAAAGGTTTACAGGACATTTACCTTCTTTGTGCAGGAAACATACCAGATGCAGATGCCTGAGCAGCCACCTGCTGAGTGGCAACAAGGGCAGCAGAGGTCAGCCCTGGAGGAAAGGTGAAACAGTATATCTCAGTGGATGCATTTCCTCAGTTTGCTGGTACTCGAAGAGACAATAGCTACAGACCTCAGTTTTAACAAGACATGAATCACAACAGCACTGCTGTACTCTGTGCAGAAGGCATACATAATTATTGCATGCAAGCAGAAGGAGAAAAACCTGCCTGCCTGCTCTAACCGGCATGCCTTCTTAAGATTCCACCTAATAGGCATTTTATAAGGGAAGAAGGCATTCCGCCTTATTGTATTCTTTTCCAAGTACTGCACTGCATGGTGCTAAATGGCTTGTATGAAATTCTGAATAGGAAGCTCAGTAGAAATAATAGGCACCAGGAAAAAACAAGATTCAAAAGTCACAGTGAGTTACAGCAATGACGTGGCAGCTACTCGGAACATAATACTTTCATAATAGCTATCATTTTAACGTTTTTCCTTTTGAATGCACATAATGTATCCCATAAGGCGCATGGAACCATTGAATTGCATTTTGAAACAGTCAAGACTTCTACACAAGGAAGAAAAGAGCTGCTAAAGCATTGAGAGAACATAATGAATTAATGTTATTTAAGCTACAAACACTATAGCAGCTCTTTTCAGCAGCTTTTTTCAGCAGGTTAAAACAAATCTCCTTTTAATATTGTTAGAATATAGGGACAGAGAGGAGGGGAAAGCCCCCAAGAGCCTTTGTTTATCTGACTGTGAACCGATCTAAACCTCCATTAATATGTGGACAGTAAAAACAGCCCCAGTTCTGAAGATGCAAATATATTAAGAATAAATGATAAATACTTTTCTTGTGGGGGGAAAAATACTGGCTCTTTTAAGAGGTTTATTTCATACAATGCTGTTTATATTTTTGCACAAAGTAATTATTGGAAATAGAATCTGTTACATCCCTTTTATCGGTTTTATCCTAATTTTCACCATGCTCTGAAATGCTTACAATATATTACCTAATACATCAACCATATTAGTGATACCTTTCTTTTAAAAAGACACTATTACCCTGTTTCCCCAAAAATAAGACAGGGTCTTATATTAATTTTTGCTCCAAAAAACGCATTAGGGCTTATTTTCAGGGGATGTTTTTTTCCCCATGTACATCAATCTACGTTTATTCAAATACAGTCATGTCATCTTCTTCTGGTTGCTGCACAGTGGTGGAGGGCGGGGTTTCACTTAACTAGGGCTTATTTTTGGGGTAAGGCTTATATTACGAGCATCCTGAAAAATCATACTAGGGCTTATTTTCAGGTTAGGTCTTATTTTAGGGGAAACAGAGTATGTGGAATAGAAAAACTTAAAATTGCAAGACTATTATATTCTGAACCCCAGATTATGCATTATTCTTAATACCAAGTTATCAAAATGAGTTCATTTGGTTCAGTGGCTCTCAAATAAGAAGTTCCTGCTCACCTTGAAATGGATCATATTGCCCTGGGATTAGTGGGTAACCCATTCCAACGTGCGTGTGGTGATGTGTATGAAGATGCCGCTGGCTAAAAGGGGAATGACGATCTCGTTCCCTCTCTGCTTCTCTCTCACGCTCAGTTGTAGATTTTTCCACAGGCTAACAATGACAAGGCGTTAAAACAATGAACACACTATTTCAGGATGCAGAATATTTCAGAGGATCGCATTATGGTTTACAATTTTTCAACTGTGTAGATCTGAATTACTTTGCATTTAGTTGATGCGAAAAGTTCATGTGTGGATCATTGCCAGCTTGGGCCTACTTCCTCTTCAGCTATTGCAATTTATTCTGGGAACAAAACCAGGACTCGCTTGGTTGAGAGGCAAACACAAACACATTTTGTTAAAAGTTTTAGGGCAAATGGCTTTTGCAGCTATTAAAACTGCTGTAACTTGTTTAAAAGCATCCACTGTTTTTCATTTTCACTTGGATACTGCAAAAATAAAGAAAATCTACAGACTACTGTGCTCTTTATCTGGTACATGCTGATTTTATTTAGTTCTATTTTTATGCTGAACTTTGGGGTGGTGGACCTGTTTAAGGGGAATATACTGTACAACAGCCTACCCAGGTCATATAGAAAGAAAATTGAGATTTAAAATTACATTCAATGCTCCCTTAGCCTTAGCTCCTGAATAGAAGAAGTTCATTATTTAGTTCTCAATTAAGTCCTTGATATAATGCAAAATGAAATATCAGTTATCTATACACCTGAATTTCTATCCAAACCAGTGTACTTTGGCTATAAAGCTGTTTTGCAGAAAACTGACTTATACACACTCATCCCTTCTGAACACCCTTGTGTTTGCAGTTACTTTAAGCCATGAAACACTCCATGAAGCATAGAGGAGCCATCCCAATCCACAGACATCACCTTGGTGGCTGCTGTCATCTGAGTCCCTCTGTTGCTTTCTGACACTGCACATGCAGTATCACACAATTGTATACAACTGCAAGCAACAGTATTTCTGGCAGCAGACAGGGAAGAGGCAGGCTGAACTCTTCAAATTCTGAAGAGTTTGGCTGGCCCAAAGGCCATTGTATAAGCATATAGAGAGCATTCCAAAGTCCCAGGTCTGCTTCAAAAGTACGCCACCAGATAAAGCTCATTCTCTCTGACCCCCAATTTTCATCTTCCCCAGTAGCACTACACTGCCCTGAACATACAGATTTCATCTGATTTTAGAAGCTAAGCAGAGTCAGACCTGCTTAATACTTAGATCAGAGACTCCCAGGGAACAGTATCTCCAGGTGGGGTTGGAAAAATTCCTAGAAAGCCACAAGAGAGGGTTGATGGACTGTCTGTCTTACTATAAGGCAGCTTCCCATGTTTCTAATATATGCAATTCCATAGCAACAAGACATGTCTTACCGCAGGAGACTTGCCGCGGTACTGGTTAGCATGTTGCTGCAACAAATCCAGTGCTTTCGATTCAGTGGTTGATTTTACGCTGATGCTAGGGCTGGTATTGACTTTTTCCACCTCTTCTCTCCCGGACATCTTCCCATAAACAGGATAATGAAATCCTGGCGAGAGATAGGCCCCTGCAGATAGACAATAAATGCCATATCAAGTTATTGTTTACATTTGGGAGCAGGCAATTCAAAACACATCAAATTCAGATTACAAAAGTTGTATTCGAGCAGTTTTATTGCCCACCCCCACCCCAGCTAATTCAACCTAATGAATGGAAATTATAAAGAGGGTTGAGCTTACAGCCATTTCCAACATTTATGGGTCCTCTTAAGTGAAAGGAATAGTAACTATAATGGTTCTGACAGTAAGCACTGAGAATATTTTTACAGCCAATAAACTATCTGTCAGCATAATGGTCATAGCAAATGTCACGGAATGTGGAAACTGTATCTGGGAATGTTGACAGTTCATAAAAAAGTAACAGCTTGTGTTAAATCTCTTTCACTCCTAGGAGTCTGCAAAACAAATGTCATCTGTGAAGCGTCTAATTTTCCTTTGTTGCTAACCGGCAGTGCCAAAATAGAAAGGCTCCTATCCCCTGTATACCTGCCTAGCTGCATTTGATACATACCTGGATAGCTGTGCATGAGAACAGGAGACACAGCACGATAGGCAGGGTGATTAGGGTCATACATCTGTGGGTAAGGATAAGCGTGCAAGTATTGTATATATGACTGATGCTGAGTCATCGGAGAGGAAACAGCCACTCTTGCACCCCGAGACTCCTTCCAATTTACAGGAGTCTTTCGATCATCATTTTTTATTTTGTTCTCCTCCAGTGATTGGGAATCAGAGCGCTTCATCTCTTTAGGCTCCTCTTTAATGCTGTTTAATGAGACAGGAAGGCTGGAGAAGGGGGCATCCTTATTAGGTGTTTTTCTGGGGCTATCTTCTTTTAGTTTCTTTTCACGTTCAAGTTCCTCTGTTTTCTGCTGATCAAGGTATTTTGGCTGATACACGTAATGATGCCATGTTCTTGTATCTGGGTCCTTGTATGAGAAGGAAGGGGAAAAACATGGATTTGTTCTTAATTCTTATGATAAAAACAAACAAAATTCATAGCTATATCGGTTATGGGGTGAGTGGGGTTGAAGAAAATGACTGGAGACACAAACCAAGGGCTACATCAGGCTCTGCCTTAAACATGTGAGACAGAGGATCCTCTGTCATGTCTCATGACACTTTTGAAACACCATAAGCTGCAAACCCAGTTTGTTGTGCAGCACAAGAAGTGATAATTCTGAGAAACAGAAGTCTTTTCTACTGTAGACAAATAATATAGCCAAATGGTGAGGGGTGCGAGGAGCTGACGGGGCAGGGGGAATAATCCAGAGAAAAACTGAACTATGTCAAACACTATTTTTTTAAAAAAATCTAAGCTACGATTTGCTGCTTTATTAAGATGAAAGCATTATAAGTCACTTAGCAAATCCAACTGTATGGTTTGGTATATTTATGAAATTTAAGTGTTTTACATTTCTTGAAACAATTATTATAAATATGCCTTATATGTTACAAGCAGAACTGTAAGCTGTTGCAGTTATGCTCATTTTAACAAGTTAGCAAAGGTTTAAAACAGAAACTATCAGCATTGAAATAATAAAATATGTTTCTATTATCTGGGCTTAGAATACTGGCTAAGCTCCAAGAGGCTACATAACTAATTGAAGGTGGCTTTAAAGCGTAGGCTTGCAGACTTGCAGGCCCCATCTCTGCCCTGTAGCAAACCTCTTTAGAAACTGGATGCATTTTGTGAGATGACACTCAGTAATACTGTTGAAAGGAAATCAGTGAGAGAAAAAAAAATCACCATGCAAAGTTTATGGCGTGGGCCACACCTAAAATAAGACACTTCGAAGTTGGCTAGTACATACACTTAGGATTATCACAGAAGAACTCCATGGCTTTAAAGCAAAAGCTAAGAATATAAGCCGCCTGAACAAGTAATGAAGGAGTAGCAATGCATGTGGGCATTGTTATATATTTATATTTTAAAAAATACTGAACTCTTCAACAGAAGGGCTGCAAGTGTAGTAACCAGAGGAGAAAAATAACCTTCCGAAAGAAATTATTTATTCCTACTCTATTCCATAAAATAATGGATTAAATCCTGTTGCGCAGCTACACAGTCAGAAGCCAGATGGGGTAACATTCACTTGCTTCTTGGGGGCATCTGCATGCAATTTCTGCTGCCATATTATCACCAAGAGACAATATACTGTAGCTACAGAAGGCAAGTATGGTGACAAAAAAATCTTTCATCTGAAGCAACAAGAAGACACCAATAACACAATCCTAAAAGTCCCACCATTTTCAACAGTGCTAACGTTCTGGGAGTACACATGGGATGACAACCTAAACCTACGTTAAAATCCTTTTCACTGCCTATTATGAACTATCTAGGCTTGAAATCAGTATGCCTAGAGTCTCACCTGTTTAAACCTTGTTGTAGGATCTACTCCAGTCTGTTTCATTGAATCCATTACAGATTTCATTTCCACAGCCTCCTTTATAAGCTGGTGGTTTTCCATTTGTTTTGCTTTAAAGCTATCTGACTGAATCTGCTGCTGGTGATTGGAAAGAATCTGTGATTTGCTCGTCTCCTCTGTTTTATTAGGGACCGATGACCCCATTTTAGTATTGTTTTTACTGGCCTCGGGCGTTGAAGGCGCTTTTGAGATAGTAGCCGAGGGAATGTTTTTCAGCTTCTCATCTTTCCCTGGGTCTTTTAAGGGGAGTTCACTTTTCCTCTCACAATCTCTCCCACCACTTTGTGCCATTTTCTGCTCTGCCAATCTCTGGTCCTCATAATATTTTTCATACTGCTGTCTGTAAGCTGGATTAGAAGTCATTAAGGACTTTTGGTCCATGTAAAGCCCATAAGCATACTGGCCATAGTAAAGTGACTGGGCGAGTGCAGGGTGCCTCTGAGTTATGACTGACTGGTGTTGAGGCTGCAAGTTAGTGGAATTGGCTTCACTTTTTTTGGACTCTGCTGGCTCTGCCTTGTCTTTCTTCTCAGCCTCTTCTTCAGCTTCCTTTTTTATCTTCATTCCCTGTGTGTTATTGCTGTTCCCAGCTGCAGGAGTGCTGACCTGTCCAGAATGCATGTAACTTGGAGAATAATAAGGATCGTAACCATGGTAATAGGGAGAATGGGACTCTTTGACTTGGGGTGGTTGTGCAGGGGCTGAGGAATGCCCTTTTACAACACTGTCCTTATTAGTAATAATATCTGAAGGGGAGCTGGCCTTTGACCTCATGCCCTCTGACCTGCTGTCAGAACCGCCATCGTCCGCAGCATCCGAGATATCAGAATAAGCCGGGCTGTTGGTTTTAGCAGCAGCACCCTCTGCCCCATTCTGTGTCAACACATGTAATGGCGCCATTGAAGACTGTCCATTCACCAAAGTGCTGCATTCCATTCTTGAGGCACTCCCTATAGAAGGGCTGGGGGCATTGTCTGTGAAAGTGTAAACCTTATCAGCCTCAGCTTTAATGCTTGCCATCCTACTCTCTTGAGACTCCGACAGTCCATTAGCTAACACTTCATTCTTGCTGAGATGTTCCTTTAAAAAATGCTCAGCAATCTCTTTCCCAGACCCCTTTGTGTCCTCTAACTTTCCCAGCTTCAATTCCATTTTAGGACTTCCACTTTCTTTGTCCTTCAGCTTTCTCTTCTCTTTTTTCTTTTTGTCTTTCAGCAACGTGAGAGCTGGGTTTACAGTGCTTGGCTCTCCCATAATTGTGGGCTTTGGTTGAATAGGTTTCAGCGGAGGGCTCTTTGGTGTAGCCTGCACAACAGTAGTTGTTAGTGAGGGCAACCCTGGTATTGACCCAGTTGTGGTGGCTGTAAAGGCTGCCGTAGGTATAGCTATTAACTGAGGTGGGGTTGGAGCTGGTGCTGGTGCAATGGGTCTGGCAGTTTTAAGCTTCGAAAGGTTTTTATCTACTTTACAGTTACTGGCTTTTTTGCCTTTGTCTTTCTCTCCCACAGTTTTTTTGGCTATTAGTCCTTCAGCCTCTAATTTGGGCATTTCAGTGGCCAAATTGCTTTCGGCTACTGAGCAGTTCTCCAACGTCACCGTCATATTAGAAATGACTGGTAGGCTGTTCAATTCATTGTTTAATCCCCTCTTTTTCCCAGAATTCCTGCCATTACTAGCCTGTTCCCTTTTCCCCTTTGGTGTCCCAGGGGTACTGAGGGAACAAGGAGATGTCGGTGCCTTCAGTGGATCAAAGTGTGATAAACTTGTGCTTGGCTCATTGCATTCAAGTGCCACATTGCTAAGCGCTTCCTCACAATCTGAGATTTTGTCTTCACTGTCCGGCTCAAATTCCAGTTTATTTTCTGGGTCTAAATGTGCATGAGCCTGGTGATACCTCAATCCATTAATGTGCTTGTATTTTTTGTTGCAGTTGGGATGGGGGCAATCAATCAAAACAGGAGAAGAACAGCCTTGGTCCAAAAAAGTAGTCTCTGGCTTCCCCTGGGGAGTGGTTGGAGTGCTTCTAGAATTGGTACGAACACGCTTTCCAGATTTATTGTCCTCCGAACTGGAGTTCAAGTCTAGCTCCATGGGTGGCTTGTTCTTCCTCTTATTGGTGGACAAGGGACTGACTTTGACATCCTCCATGGCACAATTTGGGGGTGTCCTGCGGCCACTGGAATTAAGGCTGCCTCGTCTCCCTTTTCCATTGGCACCACCTCTGTTCTTGTTCTGCAGTCCTCTGGACTCTGTAAAGCTAATGTCCGTTCCTGGTGCAGTTGCAGCCGCTGCGGACCTTGCCCGTTTCCCTCTGCCCCGACCTCCTCGCATTTCTAGGTCACTTGTTGGTGATTCACAAAACCTGGGTAAATAAAACCAGAATTAAGCAGATAAGGAAAACAACAACAAAATCAGAATATAACACTGTAATAAGAAAAGACAGACTAAGCATATATGACACCAATATGCAGGCCACAAAGAACTGCCTCAGTAGCACTTAACTGAAGACAGAAAAAAGAAACTCTAATAATGTCATCTTGAAAAGAAGAACAAGAAAGGGATAATCTGTACACCTCTTGTTGAAGGAGATTTATTTCTATTTTTCCTATGTATACTTATACCCAGCTTCCCAGTCTTTAAAAACAATAAAAATAAAGATCAAAATGAATAAAAGTAAGAACATAATACAGAGACAAATACAATAAAACAACAGCATGGAGCGCAAGAAGAGTCAGTTCTAAAAAAAAGTTTCAGTTGCTACTGTTGTTACTATTACTGTTGTACATTACATCTTGCCTCTTCTCCAGTGAGTTCAGGGAGGCAAACACAGCTCTTTTCCTCTTCATCAAGTTATCCTCCCACAAGCCTGTGAGGTAGGTCAGGCTGAGTGAGTGAGACTGGCTGGCCCAAGGTCAGCCACTAAGCTTCATGGCCAAGTGGGGATCTGAACTCAAGTCTCCAGAGTCCTAGTCTAACTCTCTAACTACTACAACACACCAGCTTTTGTTAAGATCTGGGATTAGCCTGCTGTAGAAAGGAAGGGAGAACACTGGCCCAGCCTCACTCAGCAAGATGATTCAAAGAACGAGTGCTACAATGAAGATGATCTCCTGGATGGTTATCATCCATAATGCCTTAGGAGGTAGAAACACCCAAAAATACACCCCCTCCTATGGACCTCAAGGCATGAGATGTAGCAATTCAATACCAATCTCATTTTTAACACCACAGAGGGGGAAAAAAAATCTGCCTTCAATGCCCACATTTTATCACACCTAAAGTGAGACTCTACTCTTCTTATATATGGTTTCAGTTACATGAAACTAGTTTTTTATTAGTCTCTGTCCAGTTTTATATCAGAATCTGGAAGTAGCTGAGAAAAAACAGACTCAACAAGTCTGCTTACCTGGGAGGAGCCCAATCATGTTTTGTGCAATCAAGCAAGGTTCCAACATAGGTTTTATTTCTCCATGTCACATTTACAACTAGGACACCTGCAGATGAGAGAGAAACAAATATTATCACTCAATGACAGAATGACTGGTAACTCTTTGTCTAACAAGATTGTGAATGACATTCCAATCAACACTACCACCGGTAGAATCTGAAAGCTACCCCTCTGACTTGAGCCTTCAGCCTCCATTTTGAAACTTCCTTCCCCATTTTGAAATGAACCTGGTAAACACACTTGGCCATGATTTTTGGATTTTTAAAATGTTTTTTTCTGTGTCATCTCCAGCTCTATTGTTCCCAGTCTGATGAAGACCTGTACTAGGTCAAAAGCTACCTTATGTTTTTGATTTTTTACATGTCTAATAAAGATATTACCCAATGCTGCCTTCGGATTATGTACAAAGACTACAGGGCTCCACCCACTCATCTCCAAATATAATTACTGTGTGAAAAAAGATTTTGGAACTTGAAGGAAGGAAGGAATATACTCTCATTTGCTTGCAGAGATTACAGTATAGATGCTTCCTCTTTCTGGGTTTCAGAGATCTCTAATTAAACCTCCAGGAAAGTGTGTATAGACAAGACACAAAAAGAAAGAATAATCAAGATACAGCTGTGAGAAGGAAATGGGTTTTTTTTTGCTACAATTTGCAGTAAAAAAGCAACACTCATCTCTAATTTTGCTATTATTGCACATAATTGCTTTTGTTTGGCATCCAGCTAGCACAAACTGACTAGTGCTTAAAGCAGTAAGTGACTTGTGAAAAATCTGGGACGTTATTTGGAATTATACATATTTTAAAGACACACTGCACATTATAATGCTATAGTATGTCATTCAATAGGGACAATATAGATGCATTATTTACAGGGCAACATGGGATGGCCTTCATTTATCTTTACCACAATCTAAACAGGCAAATCTTTGGAGAAAACCAATATCGTTATACATTTCAAATTTCTTTTTCTTTCTTTCTTTCCTCTCTTTCTCTTTCTCTCTCTCTTTCTTACAGAGAACGGAGACCTGAAAATCAGTGTGCCAAGAAATCTTCCCCAATCCTTTATTATACAAACAAACAAAAGCTATCAGGTTTCTCATCATTACTCCTCTCACAGATGAAGACCATTTATAACAATTAGGCTCATGGGCTACTGAACACAATGACATTTCTAATTCATTAGATGAAATATATATACCCATAACAGTCATTTCTGTTTTCAGAGCATTAAAATATGTGATGAAAAAGCCTTGGAAAAAATATGATTTAGTTGCAAGAAATTCTTTCTGAATATTTAAAATCAGTTGCCATATCTGAATGAGTTTTTATCTCATACTGCAACTTTAAAGTCACATAGCTCCAATTCCTGTTTTTCAAGCAGTGAAATAATAAAGACTTAAGCTAAATAATGAAATCATGCCTCATGTTTCCAGCTTGTCGGCTTGGTTTACGTCACCAGTGTGATTTCTAAATTTGCATTAAACCTTTCCCCAGATTGCTGCACCAACGTAAAGAAAACATGTAACCTACAACTTATTTCCTCTGGGTACTTTTTAACAGCAGGAAAGTATTTTGAAATGCTATTAGCTAAAGTACTAGGCAAGAAGGGATTTCCTTTCAGCATTTTCAGCAGTGTATCAGGGAAAAAAAAGGTTCCCTGCATAGTTTTGATTTGTTATTGTAAAATGACAATAGCACTCCGTATAGAGTACATATCCTGGTTAAGATTTTTTTTAAAAGCAAATTCCAGATATGAAAGATAACATCTCTGCTGAGGTAAGACTAACAGCAATTAAATTTGTTTATTTTCATGCTTCTTTTCTGTTCATGGCAAATTTAGCAGCTGGAAAAACATACTTCATTCCCACCCCTATTAAAAAAAAACACACACACCAGATAACACTGTGAAAAAAGAGTGGTCTGTTTTTCTCATCATTTGCTCTCTAGGGCACCGTGTGTGGTGTCAGAGACCTTTCCAACTGCTTAAAATTCTTCAGCATGTCAGCTATATTTACAGCACTGGAATATGGTGGCGCTGCCAGAAGGTTACTGCATTTTTAGCTTAAGATGCAATAGGCTGCTTCGCTTTGTTCCTAGGTCTCTAATGTAGCGCAAATGTATAATTAAAATTGCTTGAAAGGGAAAACATGAAAGAGACAACAAGCCCTCTATTCTTGGAGTAATAAAATTAAAAACAGGAAAAGTCTGCACAGACACTTAACATTTGTCTGCAGTGAAAGGCTTTTGTTATTGCCTTCCCCCTAGGGCTTCATATTTCCAGCAAAGACAGGCTCTGGATTGGCCAGGGTGTGCTGGGAACGTTGCTATCTGATTGGCCAGATGGAACACTGCAGCACAGGCCACAAAAAGGGAAGGAAAATAGTGATGTAACAAACACCACACGCCTGTGCAAACTGCAGGGAACCGGGTGAGGGAGAAGGGAAGGGGAGGGAGGGAGAGCCAGGAATAATCTCAGGAACGGGAGAGGCTCACCCAAACACTTTCGGCTCCAGTTTATTTGCTCTAACTAGGCTTTGTCAACATAATGAAAGGTTACTGTCTGCTAAACTGCACTCTCTCTATAGTATGTGTATATATATATATATATATATATATCAGTGAATTCAGTGATTCAATTCCATAATAGCTATACAGTATCTGGATATTTTTCACTGGCAGACAAGGGCTGGGTAATGTCACACCATCATCAAATGAGCTCACATCTCTGAATTACAACTTTCCCACTGACTCTTAAGATGGAAAATTGTGAATGGAATATGCAAAACAGCACATGGGGGAATAACTAGGAAATGTTAATAACACATTGGTGTGAACAAGCCATATGTTTTTCAGGCACTCGCTGCAACAATGAAAGCTATCCTTTTAACAGAGTCTGTAAATATATTCAGTAATTTTTAAAATTGCAAAGTAGCTTCATTATTTTCGTGAACTATTCCAACTTAATTTAAGGCTTCCTCCTTTTAATTTCAGATTTAATTTAATTCTGAGGTTCACATTTTAAAGACAAGTCGAGAAATCATTTCTGATGTACCATTCTTTCTATAAGAAATTCAAGTTGTTTTTATGGCAATAAAATAAGCTACATATTCATACATTTCTTGCTACAATCACAGAAGTACAGGGAACAAAGATTAGTGAGATAGATGTATTCCTTCTGGATTGGAGAAAGGCTGGAGGGAGATTGATTCATTGCCTTGCACACATCTGCCTTCCCCCTTCGTTCTCCTGGAGCAAGCAATGAAGTACAAGCATTTAATTCAGCAAGCCTACTGGAGAAGTGGGTCAAGCGAATAAACTGCTTCACCAGGAAGCATGCAACTGGAAAGACAACAGTGGTAGATGGAAACGGATATAATGAAAACACCATCCTGGTTCCCTTCTGCTCTATATGCCACACAGCTTAAGCCATTTTGTTCTATACACAACTTGCACTGCATGGGAGCGAAACAGGTTTTTAGTTGTCATAACCGGCTACACAGAATCCAAGCAAATGATCAGACCATAACTCAGGAGTTGGCAAAGTGAGCATGTGGTACCCAGATTTTCCCTGGTTCTCTCTCTCTGTTTTTCTGGTGATAATAGGTAAAATGCTACCATCAGAAATCTCCAGGGGTAGTGATTTATTGTTTAAATAAGTCACTGCCCCTAAGAAAAATAAATTTTATTTATTTATAAACTTTCAAAATAGCCTTTTGAAAATACCCTTTTTCATAATATCCTTTGAAAATGGGTCTTTTGAAAAAGGGCATTTTCAAAAGAATATTTTGAGAATTTATAAATAAATAAATAAGTAAGAAAATAGGCAAGTAAGTAAAAGTGGATTTTTGTCCTCTTTCACTTTGGTATGCTTTTGTTGGTTTGTTTTTTGCCAATCTGGATGGTGCGTTGCTCATGGAGGGTCCCAAGGAGAAAAAGTACCTTGCCTAAAGTTTCCCACCCTATCATCTGGAGATACAATAGTAATTTTAAGTTTCAGAATGTGAAGGAATTGTCATATAGCCAATCTACTGTGATACTTATTATGAGTACCAGAAAAGCACAGATGCATGAAGCCACCAGAGAGTCAAAGTGAAATGAGATTTGTGATGCAAGTTTAAAATCTTTCCATTACCCTTTTCACTATGAAGCACTTGCCCATATATTTAATTTACAATTAAATCCCATATACATCCCTCCATCACTTTTATCCTCCTTACAACCATATGTGTTAGGACAGTTGGAGACTGAAGAGCTTCCCAGTTAAATATTAAGCACATACACCATCCCAGTAGTTGCATTTTCCATTGCTTATCTTGCACTGAGAAGGGGTTTGATGATATTAGATCCTCTCTCTTCCAACTCAATGCTTTCATAAGAAAGTATCATGTTTACTAAATATTAATTAAATAAGCACATGCTAACTCAGATCCCAGCTGGTTGTGGACATTTGAACCCTCCCCCCAATAATTTTTTTTTAAAAAAATCAGAAAACTTTCTGCAAAATTGTAGTTCAAAAATGTTCTACAGAACTGACATCACTAGTTTGTGACATTGTCCATGCATAGCAATCAACACACACAGTTCTTAGCATTTCTTTCATAGTATGGAAACTTAGAATAGAGTGGCTAATTCCTCCCAACTTCTATAGGGCTATAATTAACTTACACTGCCCACACATATTTGAGAACTGGCACACATGCCTGTCAAGTCTAAGTATATCACAAAGGTTAATACTGGAAATGTCTGAAAATAGCATATTCTACAGATAACAGGATACATGAAACAGAAGGAGGGTGTACATTATTGTTGTAAAGAGATCTACTGCTAAGCTGTGTGTTTTAAAAATGACCCTTTTAATACATCCTGTAATCAAGCCATCTGGAACAGAACTGTGATTAGTCACCCTGAATTTTATCTCAACAAATAAAGCATGGCAGTGGAGCGAGGGAGATAGGGCAGCATTAGGGACAAGCAGTATAATGACATACTTTATGCCCTAGTGCGCTCCTGCTACGACCATAAACCGTTGAGACACACACTGCTGTCCTGGTAGTTCAGGAAAACACAGCAAGATTAAAGAACAAAAATAGCTAGCGGGTTTCTTTTTGTTTTTTGCAACACTGACCACTTGATCAAGCCGACACATTTTGACTAATTGAGAATCTGAGACTCAGGATCCTGTTTTCATGCAATTTCTACCAAAGCCTTAAAATACATTATTTTTGGACAAAGAATGTAAAACAAGGAGTTCTGTAATCTGTGGGATTTGATATAGATTGTGTGATAAGATGTAGCAAATGCACACACAAGAAGAATCTTCAGGAACATATTCCCTTTTCTAAGCCACTGATGGATAAATAGCATTTACACACACACACACACACAAGTTTTTGTGCCTGGCTATCAAGGATACAATCCTTTCCCCCTTTCCTTTTGAAAAAAAATATATATCTAAAAGGCATCTTCCAAAGAACACAGGTGGAAGAATGAAAGCTGTAACTGAAAAGGGTCTATTTCCCCATGGACTGTTGTGCTTTAATACTCAAATGAACACATGGCCACTTCCATCACTGTCACATCGCTTGCAGCCTTTGTTCTGAGCCCTGATGAGTTGTATTGATTTGGGAAAATCATTGAGCTTCTTGGAAAACTAGACTCTAGCTTATTCACCACCATCTATTTCTCTCTCAGGAAGACAGCTGGTCAATATTCAGCTGCCTGGGCTACTAAAATAAGCTCTTGCTGTTTTTCTTCTATTTGCATCTATAGTAGCATTCTGCTTTCTAAGCTATGGTATATCATACTAGGAATCTTGGATGATAAGAATTAGAAATATCTGAATGAAGAGTTCAGACTACTTAAGTGGTCACAGTAGAGTATTTAACACACCACCAACAAAAGGGAAATGCTTGTGTTAATCTTATAATGCTGACTTTTTTTAAACAGGCATAGTTTGGAAATCTGTTTCAAATCCTCCCTTATGATCTAGTCTGCAAGGTCTAAAAGAAACAGAAATAACCGTTTGAATCCAGCACATCTCCTGTACATGGAAGGACTGCAAGAGGGTTTTGATTATTTTTTTCCTGTTACCTCTCATCTTCATCAACAAATCAATCTTCATTGATTCTCCACATCCCGGCATTCTCCTATTTCCCTTAAAAATCTGCTCCTCAGGGTTGGAGTCCCTCTCTGGAATGGGTGAGGGGAGGAGCATTGGGAGTTTTAGTTTTAGTTTAGCTTTAGACTGAAGTCTTACACATGAAAGACTGTGGCTTTATTTATGTTCAGTGTTCTTTTCTCCTACTGCCTTCAACTTCTCCTAGCATTACTGTCTTTATCATTGAGACCTGTCTTGTAGTATGCCCAGACTGTGATAGCATTGGGCATATTAGTCATTTTAGCTTCAACCTTTATTTGATTTAGAATCTACTTATTTGTCTTTCTGGTGGTCCACAGCATCTGTAAAACCCTCCTGGAATACCACATTTTGAATGAATCATTTTTTCCCCCTGCCTATTTTTAACACAGGCTAGCCTTTGCATGTGTACAAATTGGGAATATCATAGTATGAACAACATTGGGTCTGGACTTCAGTGACATATCCTTCCATTTAAGGATCTTTCCTAGTTCCCACTTACTTGATAGCTGCTATTCCAAATCTCAGTCTTTTGATTACTTGGCTGCAGTCTCCATTTTGATTGATGACTGTGCCAAGATATAGAAAATCTTTACACTAGGCTAGGGACAAAAGAATTCTGAACCCAAAATAAATGAAAGAGCGAAATCCTGTTTTATTGTATTTCATGACTCCATATGTTACTATTACTAGACAGGATGCAGAATAGATAAACCTTTAAGCCAACTCAAAGATCAATATTAAGATCACTGCCCTGCCTCCTCCGGGTGCTGCCTCTGAGTGGGCACCCACCAGAAGGGGCGGAGTGCTGAACTGTAGAATACATGTGGGGCTGGTAAACAAATTGGCACAAATCGCCAAACTGGCAGTTCGTGATGATCTCTAGGTGAATCACTTATGAGTACCTAGAAAACCCTGGAAATGGTTGTCGTAAGTCAGAATTGAGTTCACACCACACAATTATTGTTATTAATGAAAAGGGAGGGTGGGGAGTATGATTATACACACAACAGCAGAGGCAAATAATCTGTCTGTCTTCTTCACTGTCTTTGCACAGTTCCCCAACTAAATCACTACACATGAAATAAACCTCGAGGTGGGTGCAGGAGGAGTACTCCAAACAGAGAATCTTTGTGAACTTTGCCATTTAGAGCAGGGGTCCCCAACCCCCGTCCCGGTGCCGGTCCGTGGGCTTCCTTGAACTGGGCCGTGGACACGGATCTCTGCCCCCCCCGCACGGTGGGCGTGTCGCACTCGTGCACATGCCCACCCGCCCGCGAGCATGACACGCCCCTCCACAAGCGTGGCACATCCATCCGCGAGCATGACACCCCCCAACACCCCCAATGGAGCCCACACCCCCCAACCGGTCCGCGGTCCCAAAAAGGTTGGGGACCACTGATTTAGAGCAGAGAATGTAAAATGCAGAAGGAAAGACCAAGTCTACATTTCTGCAGAATCTAGCTGGAGCTGTCTAGGATATAAAACCAATAAAATTACACACACACCCCACACTAAACTGGCCAGCTAGTACACATGAGGAACTCTACTGTGTTAGGGAAGGCTAGGGTTGAGAAGCACAGCCTAAAACTTTGAGAAGAGCATACTTCTTCAGATATTAATCCTGTAATCTGAATATCCACTGACGCAAGAGTAGGTGCAGCCTTGTGGTTAAACTGCAGTATTGCAGCCAAAACTCTGCTCATGACTCAGGTTTAATCGTAGGTAACTGGCTCGAGGTTCACTCAGCCTTCTATCCTTCTAAGATAAGGACACTGAATATTCAGCTTGCTGGTGGGGCAATGTGTAGCCTGCACAATTCAATTGTAAACCGCCCAGAGAGTGCTTTAAGAGCTAGGGGCTAGTATATAAGTAGCATGCTTTTGTCTCTCAGGGCTCACTTCCAGAGAGAAGCAAAAAGTTCTGATGAATGATTTCTTCAAGCCTGCTTAGCATACTTTTGGCAGTGTAGCCAGCACTCAGTTTTGTTCAATTTCCCTAAATAAACAAGGCAATGACAAGAAATGTCAGATGTGAGTACTTTATTGTCACATACACTGAACTTTTTGAATGTTATCCAAGGCACAAGAACAGCAAATAGAGAAAAACTGTAGACGCAAAAATACAGTGATACCACCTCACCAATTACCAACAAAAGAAAAGAAGAAGAGCATTTCCCCTGAACAGACAAAAATGTATAAAAGTAAAACCCTTGGAAAAGGATCTCAGACACAACAAGAAAGTGTCCAATAAAGACAAATTTATGACGGGACTTCTGACATTTTGTTGCACCTCTCTCGAGACTGTCCTCTGAGATGCTGGTTTTGCAAAAGTCAACTGATCTGAAAAGCAATTTCCTTGCCCTTAGAACACAAACAGGAAGGCCTGCCCTTTGACACTCCAGTATTCTAGAAGGTTCAAGAGACTTTTCTGTATAAGTAAACGGGGAATTCAAAACACAGTTGCTTTGTGTAGCGAAATATAGAGGCCCTGTACAAGACTGGGCAAGTATGTGCTGTAGTAAGGCATGCACATGTTCTATCTAGGCTTTTCAACACGGTCAAGGTTACTACGTGCTAAACTGCACTATGCTCATATCTAACCAAGTTCAGATGCTGTTCAAATTCTTTCTGGGATCAAGGGGGCAGGGAGAATTTGACTAAAGGATGGCAACATTTGCAAAATGGTGAATTATCAAGGGAATCAGATAAGTGCTGGCTATCTGGGTAATATGTTTGGATTGCCTAGTTTAATGATGGCTAAACAAAAAATCAAACTGAAATCAGTGGGCAGGTTCAAATGTGTTTGTTAACTCTCTCTCTCTCTCTCTCTCTCTCTCTCTTGGACTCTATCTGTCTGACATCTAGATCAAGTAAAGAAGCCACACCAAGGTACTATCGAGCCCACAACCAAGGAGTTCCCCACCTACTTCAAAGGCTACATAGGCAGCACAGTACATGCCTGAAGCAAGGGCCCCGTGTGTTCATGTCTACATAGTTAACTATTTGTGTGAAGTGCTGCCTGCAGCTTCTCCTCATTTTAAGCCCATAAAGGAAATCCTTTATACTCCTCAGAACTGAAGCACCCTCCTGGGTGTCTCTTCAATACACAAAAGCAGACCAGACTTGCTTGTTTCTAAGCAGGATTACATTTACATTAAAAGAGGAGCCCTGCTGGATCAGACCAAAAAGCCTTAGCAACATCCTGTTTTCTTCCCCCAGTGCCCAGTCTAATATCTATGGGAGACCAAAAGCAGGACAGAATTGCAACAGCATCCTTCTACAGTTCCTCCCTAGATACATGCTGGCTTTGATTCTTGAATCAGCAGAGAATGACTAGTAGCCTTATGCTTGATGAATCTGTCTGATTCCCTTGCAATGTTGGTCGCCATCACATCTTGAAAATAACACCCTCAGAGCCAGTTCTATGTGGGGCTGCCGATGGAAAGTGTCAGGAAATGTCAGCGAGTCCAAAATGCACCAGCCAGATTGCGGACGGGGGCTGGTCACAGGGATCACATTACCCCCCTGTTAGAACAGCTCCACTGACTGCCAATCCATTTCTGGGCACAATTCAAAGTGCTAGTTTTTAACCTATAAAGGGCTGGTTTAAACCCATAAAGTCCTAAATGACCTGGGTCCAAGCGATCTCAAAGACCGTGTCTCCCATTATGAGCCATTTCAGATGTTAAGATCATCAGGAGACGCCTTTCTCTTGGTCCTTCCACCCTCATAGGTGTGTTTGGTGGGGACACAGGAGACGGCCTTCTCTGTTGTTGCTCCCAAACTTTGGAAATCCCTTCCACAGGAGGCCGGGCTGGCCCCATCTTTGCTGTCCTTCCACAAGCAGGCAAAGTCCTATCTCTTCAGGCAAGCCTTCCCTTAGCAGTTGGCTACATGAGTGTGATTTTTAGATGGATTGCTATACATTCTGCTTTAACTGGGTTTTTAGTACTACATTTCTCAGAGTGGTATTTTGTTTGTCCCTTTTAAAGATTTGTATACTTATTGTTTTTAGCTTTAATAATGCCATTTAATTATGTAAGCTGCCTTTTTATACTCATTGTTCCTAGCTGTAAATACTGTCTATTAATGAAGTAAACCACCACTGTATACTCATTGTTTTCAGCTTTAAATATTGTCTTTCAGTGATGCAAGTTGCCTTGGGTCCTTTTAAGAAGAAAGGCAGGGTAACACTGGAAACACTGGAACGTCTGTCTATTCTGCAGACCAAACTAAACAACTGTTAAACTATCAGGTGTAAAGTGCTGCACCATCAATAACTTGTGCCCAAATACAGTCTATGTTCTGGGTCCATTTATAAATGTATACATATTTGCCATGTAGTCCCACTTTTATGTCTGAGGAAGGAGACTTGTCTGTGAAAGCTCACATTAAAATATAGCAGTTAGTCTTTGTGTTGAAAAAAAAAACCTTTAAAATTCTAAACTATTTTACAATTTATAGTCTACCAGTGATTCAGACAGGCATTCAGTACTTAAAATATTGATTTTTTAAAATTTAAAGAAAGCATATCTGTGTATTCGGCCTTCATACATTGTTTGTTTGAACTTCTGTTCATCAGTGCACCTCGCAATCCTTCTCTTTGTCCTTGTGGGACAAAGAAGGATCCATTTCGGACTGAAGAAATATATGCAGCAGCCATGTTACCATTAAATAAACAGATGGGAAGGCCTTACAACTATTTGCCATATTCAAACTTCAGTGTTCCACAGCATGTTATTCTTTCTGAAAATTCTTTGATCCTTGAACACATAAGAAAGTGAGCAAAGGAAGAACATAAGGCAGATTAAATTGAATATTTTAGCATTCAAACTGATTTAAAATAGAAGGTAAACAAATGCTATTCTTTCCCATGGTATCAAGTACTTAGCAAATGACCACTTAACAATAGCTGCTTTCATAGATGAAATAAAAATTTAAGTATTATTTTCCAGAACGAGCAGCCAGCTACACAAATGGCTTCAGAAACAACACTCGAGAGTCTGCAGGCCTATGGGATCAACTTGTCTACGGAGACTGAATACAGAATGTAGTCTTCCAAGGAGAGGAGGGGGGGAAAAAAAGTCTGATTATCCATATAACCAAAAAAGCTCCTAAGCTTCAATTCAGCTTTATTCAAAAAGAATAAATAGTTTGGTTTTTTCAAAGAAAAGGGTAACAACATAAGTTTCTTTCAAAAGAAAAGAGTTTTTTTGGGGGAGAGACCAAGAAAACAAAACAAAAGAAAACCTTTCACTGAAAAATCACAATATGTATTCCTTTCTTGGGCTATGTGTCATGTTCTTAATGCCTTTCTTTAAAATACGTACTGGTAGAGAATAGAAAGATCAGGGCACCTCTGAATTCAGCTTGCAACCCCACCCTGAAACCCTCTTCCCTTCTTCCACAACAGGTCAGGGTTCTAGGGAAAGGACTCACTTGTACAAAAAGGATCTTTTATTTTTGTGCTTCAGTGTTCCAATGGAGCCAAAGAGTGACACAGATAAAAACAAAACCAATGTGGCTGAAAAAAATATGTGTTCCTGTTTACCACCACCTATCCACTTTTGGCTTCTTCTACCACTCACTGAAGTCCCAGTGTCACCAACAAGAGATCTCCCCCACAATAATTAAATTTGGCACCAAATAAAGGTTCTCCATCTTTGTGGCCACTGTTTGCAGCCACAGTCCAAAACTGTCATCAGGAAGTGATCTGTAGCTAGTGTGATGTACTGTAGGATCCCTCATCCCGTTTGTTTGGTTTTTTGTATTTTCCCAAGAAAGACCAGCTTTAACAGGGTTACATAAAGGAAACAGACTATTGTCTTCATATTGCTGCAGGTCCTTTAAAACAAGATTCTCCTCCTCTATTTTGCCAATGGAATGGGAGAATCACACTGTGTGTGAAAAGGAGGAATATTTTCATCCGGTTCCTATGGGCTCCTAAAGATTAGAAAAATTGGGGTGGTTCTCCTTGAAGTATAATTTTTGGCAGTTCACATTTAGCTCAGTTCACATTCTACTGTTGTAAAGGTAAAGGTTCCCCCTGACATTTAGTCCAGTTGTGTCCGACTCTAGGGTGCGGTGCTCATCCCCGTTTCCAAGCCGTAGAGCCAGCATTTTGTCTGTAGACAGTTTCTGTGGTCACGTGGCCAGCGCGACTAGATACGGAACGCCATTACCTTCCCACCATGGTGGTACCTATTTATCTACTTGCATTTGCATGCTTTCGAACTGCTAGGTTGGCACTGTTGTCAGTGTCTTTTAAAATTAACTCCTGGCTTTAGAAATATAACTGTCTTGATTATCTTTCTCCCTGCCCTCCACACCAATTCTTTATCCTACCAGGGTTTGGCACCACAACCCTTCTTGCTTCTGCCACAATAGACTATAAATTACCTTGGGATATCCTTTTCCAAAGGTTTGAAAAAGGATATCTGTAGACATACAGTATATCTGGAAAAAACAAATGTTTGCCTCTTCTAAATGTTCAGCCCAAAAAGAATTTTGCCTCACTCAAAGCCTTCTATGTTGCCTTTCAAGAAGTTACAGCTAACCCTGTGTTTCTTGTCTTGTGAAACATCTGGGATTACAAAGGTTTACATCTGAGGAAAGATCAGAACAGGAAGCTTGCACAAGCAAGCTGCAAATAAATAAACTTCAAGGTACATTTGGTTATTACCTGCCACTGCTCTGCATGGCTATAAAAGGATGTCAGGTGTGAAGAAGGGCAAATTGTCCAACAACAGGGTTGTGAAACATGAAGAGAAGGAAGAAATTCAGTTTGATGAAAAGACGAATAAGAGAGTAGAAAAAGTAAAGAGAAGAAAAAAGCTTACTGTGTTAGACTGTGGATAACAAACCGTGGTGGAATTAGACAGACAAGCGTAACCTCCAAAATCTACTACTGATCATGCATCTCCTTGGGGCTGAAAAACAGAGCATCATATAAATTGTGATGCTTTATCTAAAGTCAAAGCATTTTATTTGCTTTTGTGCCAGCTCCAGGGTCCTTTTCATCTCTAGCTACCAGACCCAAGAGAGAACACATTCCTATAGCTCTGTTGGCAGCCAGCTGCAGCCTCCGTAAATCATAAAGCCTCTTAACCAACCGTTCTTTACAAAGGCCAACTGCAGTTACTAGACATGATCACTCCTTTATTATTCCACTCAATGGAATTTAAAACAGCAATTTAAAACAGCAGCTGAAAAACACTGAAAGTCACTGAACTGCATTTTCCCAATATGCAAGTGTACATTAAATTTCACGTACTGTTTAAAGACTTCATTGTCTTCACTTTGAAGGAAAAGGTTAGGAATGGGGTGAGGTGGGGGGGGCAATAATTTAGCCAGATGTACCCATAATAAAAGAAAGACAGGATTCAAATAGAATTTATTTTTTTACATGCATCCTTAACAAAAGGGTATATCAGCTAATAATTTTGAACAGAATTGTCAATGCATCAAATTTTGGACAGTAGCTAAAAAGCTGCATGGTAAAATGCTTATTAAAATAGCAAAAATGTTCTCGCATTTAACTCTTACCTTTCAATAAAACATTCATCACAAAGGTGCTTTGTGGATGGTTGTATATGGAAATACTGGCTATGATGTATTGAAACTTAATTTATTCTCCACTTGAGTTCTTCCAGCCCTCAGGTTTATTAAGGCCCTAATACTCATTTATTGTATTTTGCTCTGTTACATTCATGTAGTTTAACAGCTTGTAATTAGAGATGGGCACAAAGCTAAAAACCAAGCATGAAATTTGTCAAAAGTTGCTAATTCATTGATTTGGATCAGTTCAGGTTCGTCCAAACTGGAGAACCCAAACTTTCCCGAACCAATGGATGTTTGGGCAATTTATGAACCTCCTGGTTCATTGCACCTCCACAGTCTTCCCTGTCCCCTTCTGCCTGACCCCCAACCCCTTCCCACTGCCACCGTTGCCTCCCTACCTTTTCCTGCCACTGTCTCCTCTTTCTCCACTGCAACCTTCTTGAGATGCCTGCAGCAATCCAGCGGCCTCTGAGCATGACCCCACCTCTCAGTTGAGAGGCACAGACATGTGCAAAGGCGGCTGGGCTGGCTGAAAGGCTGGCTAACAATTTTTTTAATTGATTAAATTTTTTAGTTATTCTTTTAAAAAACCAATTAATTATTTTTACTTACCTGGCCCATCAACCGGCAAGAGGGCCTCTGTGCATGTCCCTGCCTCTCAGCTGAGAGGTGAGGACATGTGCAGAGACTGGCTGGCCTGAGGGTACTGGCAGCCTCTCAAGATGGTGGCAGCAGTAGAGAAGGAGGTAGTAGCAGGAAAAGAAAGGGAGGCAATGGGGGCAATGGGAGGGGGTGGGAGCAGGCTCCCTGACAGGGAGGCAGCCGGGTTGTTGTTGTTGTTTTTTTTAGATTGCCACCAGGCTGTCTTAAAAAAACCCCCACAAAATTCCTGAACGAACCCATCAACCGGATTTGTGGTCCATTCAGGATAATTAATAAATTCATGGTTTGTGTACTTCCACGGACCATAATGAACTGCCATCTCTATTTGTAATATATGAATCCACAGTGACATGAGAGCTGCTTGTACCAGGCTGTGTGGGAGCAAAAGTGGTTTAGCGGTTGCTGATCTAGAACTTGGAAAACCTGGGTTCAAATGGCCACTCTAGAATACGATATAAACACAATCAACACACAAAAAACATATATAACTGTAATAGTGGGGCCAGGAAAAAAGAGACACAACTGATCCGAGACATATGAGGAGATCATCATTCACATATGACCTGCAGCACATGGTGTAGCTACAGCTATTAAGAATTTGTGGTGTGTTTCCTGATTGCACATATAGTCATTTTCACGAGCATCTTTTGTGGCCTTTATACAAAACATACCATTTCATGAAGGATCTTCACTTGATATGTTTCTTATATGAAAAAAGAAGGCACTTCTTTTGTGAGCCTTATGTCTTTGAAACCCATTATGCTGACCATGAGCACGAATTCAGGCAATCCTGCTAGCTTTTCTTGAAATGAAGTCATAAAAACAAAACAAAAAGAGGTAAAGCAAACTGATTAGGTGAGAAAGAGCTGGATTCTTCAATAATGTACACACTTTCTCTCTGCACTCCCAGTTAGGGTTTTTGAAAAGCAGGAGCAGTGATTCATATCCTTGGTCTCTCCACACTCCAAAGACATCATATTCAGACAAAAGGGCAGTAATCTAGTCAAGTTATCTCTGCAATGTTCCTTGAGATATATTTCTTACAAAGAAGCACAATGAATGCAAATACTGGTATTTTATGGCAGACAAAATTAAAAATGACCTTGATTAACACCTACCAAAACAACTGTGTCAGTTTGCTGGGACACAGAAATTGGCCAGCTGCCTTATGAACAAACTGAGTAGATGACAATACTTGATCTATTTTAATTATCATCATCTACCTTCAAAGCAGGTTATATATCTGATATGGCTTTCTCCACCATAGGATGATATATTGTGAACTTTCCCACCAAGCTGGTAAGGGATTCCCTATATATATATTTTTCTCCTTGAGAAAAAAACAAGAAATTCCAGCACACTGATTGTTTTGTTTATTAGGAGCCGACTACTTGTGACTCCCTTGACCTGCAATGATCAGTGGAGCTACTACACTTTCACTTCTATACACTGTAAAGCTAGTCCTTCTCTGACCTTAACAGACTGGGGCCAAAACTATTTTAGACACTAAAATATCTCAGTTTCATCTTCTTTGAATCTACTCCTTTCCATCCCAAATAAAATCAACTATAAATTGTACTGGCTAAGACCCTTCACTAACACCTATTTCTGTTCAAATATCACTATCTGTGTAAAGTGCTTTGACTTGTTTCACTTGGGGAGTACATGCACAAATTCATCTGAATTATCGACTGCACTTTACCCTCATCTGAAATGGTGGCCCCTCTGTCTGATAAGCGATGACCCCAATGGCACATAAAACCTTCTCCAAAGAGTCAGGAACATTATTGCTTTGCACCGGGGACTGCAGTGTGAGAGCCAATCCATCATGTCTCCTGACAGCTTTTACAGCCTCTTCGCATTAGGCCCCAGTCAAACTCCATCCTCCCAATTGTACACATTCTTCCTGCTCTTCTTTACTCTGCTCCAGTGAATTTAGGGCGGGTCCAAGAATTCACCAAAGAAGCAGCCTTTGTTTTCCTGAAAGTAATACATGATTGCTTTAAAATTCTGGCACCAGAAACAGCAGCAGCAGCAGCAACAACAGCTGCTCAAAACTAGCGAAATAATAATTAAAAAAACAACATGAACAGTCTTCCAGGATAGAACCTTCTAACATGAGGAACCAAAGGAACCAGTTTGATGTTCCAAGGAACAAGATTCCATAGGTATGCATCACCCATATTCTTAGTGGGAATTAATCAGATCTCAGGTGATGATAATCTAGAGATAACAGGGTTTCTGATGCTGATTTTAAAGCTCATACACAGGTGGGGGGAAAACTTAAAATAACTGTTTCCGAAAGTTTTAAACATTATTCCCAGTACTTTGAACTGATCCTGAAAACCAGCTCGCAGTCAAAGCCATTCATACAGGTCAGTGTAATTAATATCAACCAAGTGTCTTGTCCCTACCAGCTTCCCAGTGGTTGCATTTTGTACTAACTGTAGTTTCCAGTTCTGATTCATGCTAAAACACTAAAAACGGGGGAAATGCATCGAAAGAAGCATGAAGTAATTTTTAGTAACTGGTCATAACTGTGCTCTGTTGTGAACAAGAAATGCATTTGTTCTACCTGTAACACTGGGCTTCCATGTCACATCCAGCTAAACTCTGTAAGGAAAAAAAAAAAAAAAAAAGCTCCTTGCTCATATCTCAAATTAAGTGAGCAATGATTGCTATAGACCCAGATGTAAAAGAGGTCAAAGTTAGGGTTTTAAGAAAATAGGGAGCAGGCCTTTTATATCCTTGAACTGTTGCCATTTTTTTTTTTTTTTTTTTTTGCTGGCTGACCTCTGTCCTCTAATTCCTACTATCCATTTACAGTCTTCCATCACTCCTTGCCAAACTTTGGATGGGCCAAATACAGCCCCCTCCAGATGTTGCTGAGTTTCAACTCCCAGCACTCCTCAACCAACAGGAATGTGGCTAAAGCTGGGGGGAGTTTCAACCCAGAAACATATGAAGGACTGCTTTTTTCTTTCCAGAGTATTCTTCAAATCAGAAATTACTGAGAGAAAGCAGATTGAATCTCAAAGGCAAAGTACTCATCAATACTGAGGGTATGAATCCATATGTATATTGAAAATGTGTTGATTATTTTGCAGCAATGAGAAACCACAACTTTCAGAATACCTGGAGGCCAGGGAGCTCTGAGAGGTGGAGTTAAAAAAATAAAACCTTTCTCCATTTCTATCTGTTTGAGCATGGCATGCCCACTTAAGATGTGTCACGGAATGTGCATCTTTTAACGTTACTGAGCCCAAACGATCTGGAAAACAGGCATGTGCATTGGTTTTACAAAAAAAAAAAAGGAAAAAAAAGAGCAATATCAGTTGAGAAAAGGGGAAATCAAAAGTACTACTGGTATGAAAGGTAAAGGTGAATGACAGCAGAGCAGATAGGTCACAAAATTAGGAAATTGCATAGCCCCTTCCCCCCACTATCACTGTTTATGCTCCCCTCCCATTTAAGTCTCTTTAAAAAAAACTGATATGGAAAGGCAGAGATCATCCATCCATCCATCCATCCATCCATCCATCCATCCATCCATCCATCCATCCATCCATCCATCCATCCATCCATATGCTGTTCTTCTCTCCAAAGGTAGATAGATATATAGATAGATAGATAGATAGATAGATAGATAGATAGATAGATAGATAGATAGATAGATATAAAAACTATATATATATATATATATATATATATATATATATATATATATATATATATATATATATATATATATATATATATATATATATATATATATATATATATATATATATGGGTACAACGTGTGTCAGGCCCAAATTTTATGCCTTTTACTTAGATATAGAGTGAATTTGTCATTTTTTTGTACACTCCTATCTGAAATACTGCTTGGAATTTCTTCTTCGGGCTAAAAAACAAAAAACAATACCCAGCAACACCTCAGTAGTGTTCTAATTTCAAACGTGATTTGATTAATCAACAGTCTTTGACAAATAAAATGAAATGTGAGAGTTTAACAAGATCCTGTGTATGGAATAAGAAGAGGCAAAGGATTGTCATTCCCATTCTGCAGTAAAGATACCTATTGATCATCTTGCCACAAATCAGATGTAGCCATTCTAAAAATCAATTACCTTGAAGTGTGAAGTGAGGGGAGGGGGAAGAGCAACAAATAGCTTTTTGGTCTGATGGACTTTTAACTGGAAGAAGGTGATTTAGAAAGGCTTCCAAAAAACCTGAAGTTTATTTATAAAATATCTGAAGTTAAGGTTCAACAGAGATGACTACATTTGTAGATGAAATCAAACCATACAGGATAGTAAACTTCCAAGCAAACTGAAAAAGATCTCTTCAAACGTGGTGAATGGGAAACAAAATGGGGAATTAAGTTTAAAATACATGAGTGTTAAAAGTGGTGTGTTCTGACACAAACCTAGTTCTACATACTTACAGATGAGGCCTGATGATAATGCAGAAAGCCCTCTTTGAGCTCTGCTGGACAGCTCTAAGAAAATATTTACTCAGTGTCTCAGTTCACATCTCATGACCAGCCAAAGTTACAGGGAAACTGTGGCTTACCATTTAAAAGTGCTCCACTCTGTCCAGCTATTTCTGTTAAAAATAAGGACAGCTAAATAATCCTCAGACCTTCTGCCTGTGGTTTATTGTGACATCCAAACCTGGCACTCTGACTTGCTTCTCCTCCATGACACGTCAGTGTCTTAAATAAACAGGTTCTGGGTTATTTCAGTGGCTTGTTAGGGAAAGACAAGCCAGAGTGCCAGGTTCAGACACTAGAACAAGCAAACCATAGAGGTAAGGTCCAAAGTTTATTTAGGTTCGTGCTGTGACCTCCTTGCCGTGGGAGATACTGGGCACCATGTATGGCAGTGGTGAAATAAGGCAAATTCCATGTTAGGTATTATTTTTAAAAGTGATATAAAGCCTGCATATAAATATTCTGCATTATTTCATTACAGATAGTGTACAGAGTTCCATATGGCCAATCTGAAAAGGACATCATACAGCTAGAAAAACCAGGGCAAAGGACAACTAAACTCACCGTTGTTCACCTCTATAGCTAAAGGCTTTTTTGTTCAGAAAAAAATTGCTAAAGGGAACATGACAGTGGTTTGCTGTCATGAAATATTAAAGTTGAATATAGAAGTATGCCCTAAAATAGCGGTTTTATCAATTTTTGATAAGGGGCAACGGAACTGGACAACAAAAGAATTAATTTCAAAATTAGTAACAGTGGCAAGATTAATTATAGTAAAGAATTGGAAAGTAAAGTATGATTTTCAAGTAAATGAATGGCATAAAGAAGTCTGGAATATAGCCATCAATGACGTTAATGTGTAATATTAAAGTAAAGAAGGGCTTCATAAATAAGAAAAAAAATTATTTATATTTGGAGAGATTTTATTGATTTTGTATTAATAAAGGAGAAGGGTTGTGTACCTTCACAAGAGTTGATGCAGTTTTAGAAGGGGAATGGGCTCTGTAAATGGAAGAAAATTGATTGTATCTCCAAATGGTTGAGAGGGGGGGAAGAGCACATTTTGTGTAATTGTATTGTTTCTGTTGAATTATTTTTTTAAGGGTTTTTTTCCAGGTAAGTATTTTTTTGGTTTGTGCATATGTTCTTTTTATCTAATAAAAATATATATTTTTAAAAAGACAGAGGTTTACTCATTTAAGTAAGGTATGGAGAAAAAAGAATGATGAAATCACATGCCCTGTTCATAATAAAAGGACCAATAAGCAGGCAGTAAAACTGGTGGTAGCTTCAGGACAAACAAGTTGAAGTACAAACTCACACAATGCATATTGTAATATACAATATAACATTTGTTACAACAGGTGCCATACTGAGGCATTCCATAATAATTCCAGGCCACTTTGTCATGACCATGCCAGATTATGCCTCCAGTAACAATGAGTTTGAGCTCCTGAACCTGAGGACAGCTGCCCCCTGAAGACCCAGGGCTCTCAGTGGTACAGGAGACTGAATCCCTTGATGGAGGCAGCACAGTCTTTGAATCTGATGAGACTGCTGGATTTGTTTCCAGTCCCTCGGCAAGAGGGAAAGTTATGGCATGGGTTTGTCTGGAAGTTACCAAAAGATGGTTCAGCTCCACAGGATGTCTTCTCAGAAGTAAGGGACTCAGTAGTAGTAGGTTTTCTCAAGTGAAGGGTCTTCCTCCTTGGAAGACTTACTACAGGAGTGGTTGTACCTGAGCTCTTGATGCAGCTGAAGTAACTCAGCCACAAAAATCACAAAGCTGTCTCAATCATGCTGCTGAGCAAAATGGCTGTCCTGATCACCACATCTTGCTAGCTATTCCTGTATTCCTTGTCTCTTGGTCAGATCTCAGCTGATTTGGATTGTGTTTGACTGTGTTTCTTGGGCAGTTCCTACCTGCTTGTTCTCAATGAGACCAGTTAGATCCTGGACTGCTGCTAACCTTGGCTTTGGATCTCTCTTACCAATTCACTCAACTTGCTAATTGGATACTGTGTTTTTTACCTCAGCTCTCCGCAACTTTGCTTCCAGAGTCCTCTTACGTGGTTCATTTACTTGTTGTGTGCCCTTCTTGGTACTAACTTTGGACTCTCAAGATCTTACCACTGAGACTAACCTGTCTCTGTCATCACATCTGTCATTCCACTTATGCAGAGATCAATTTTCTGAAGACGTGAGCTCTGTCAATGTGTTGAGATTCTTCATGACTCAACACTGATTTTCTAACTTTTTATACAGGAATGACAACAGGGCTTTCAAGTATTTTTCTGTTCAGTTATAGAAAACAAGAATAGGATTAAGGTGTAGTAAGACCCCTGTTTAAATGCATTTTAAAAAGAGTTTGACATCCAGAGAAGGGAGGTCTATTTAAAACTTTAATTTTATTCCATCTATATCCATTTCTTTATTCAAACAAATGATGGAAGCCTACATGGTTCCTGCAACCATTGCACTCCTCAGCAACCCTGTGAGGAAGCCACCAACTTAAGGTCACTCACCAAACTTCCATGTCTGGAACTCTGAATCTTAAACCACTACCCATGCTTCCTCTCTATCACCACTGTATGCAGGGCATGCAAATAACAGCCAACTATTCCAGGCTCTCAGGCATTATACCTCAGACTACTGGTTTAGCATGTGTGTCCAGAGAAGGTACAAACACTATGTTAGGGATTCTGTTGCATACCTGAAGAAAAGTTCTCTCCGTATCAACTTAATTATAACCTAATTCAGGAATAAGTGAATCCAAAAATCTAGCCCTGCCCCAAAACTGAAGATGATTCTAGTTCTCTACATGTGCAGGTTCTCCACACAAGCAAGAACTGATTTCTCCAGGGTTCCTGCTGGTATATAGAGGCCACACATGAGTAGAAAACTCCCTCCCCAGATGAGGACAAAGTCACGAAGAAGGGGAAGGGGTTAGGCACTCCCATATTCATGACACAGGAGTCTCTAATGTTGCAATAAGGCTTATGGTCTTAAGAACCTCAGGGAAGGTTGCTGTAGAACTACTTATATATATTGTATGTCTCCCAATGAGACTTCAGTTTTCAGGCACCTTCCCACCCCACCCCAATGCTGGTCTGCAACGATTCTCAGATTACCAGCATTGACGTCAGCATTAAAATCTTTCTGGAGTCAAGACTTCATTCATTCAAGTATTTATATTATTTCAATCCACCCTATATTAACAGATTTCAGGTGGAATACTATCAATACGATCAACTTAAAGAAATCTATTTATTAAAAATATTTTACCTTTCCCCTTAAAAGGACCCAAGGCAGCTTATATCATTAAAAGACAATATTAAAGCTAACAACAGTGAGCATATGAATACTCAAATGGATCAAACAAATACCATACAAAAAATATAAGCAACACCAGAACACATTCAAAGCAGTAAGGTACAACAATCCACTAAAAAAACCCACTCAAGCAGTCACACAGAGAAAGCTTGCCTGGAAAAAAAAAGGTCTTTGCCCGCTTGAGAAGGACAGCAAAGATGGGGCCAGCCTAGCCTCCTGTGGGAGGGAATTCCAAAGTCTGGGAGCAGAAACAGAGAAAGCCCTCTCCCGTGTACCCACCAAACACACCAGTGAAGGTGGTGGGACAGAGAGGAAAGCCTCTCCTTTAATTTAATTAATTCAATTCTAAAATAACTGAATTACATGAAAGCCATTTAAAATTCTTTAAAAACATTTGAAACTATTTAACAATACAAAACAAAAATGGGGAAGCCAATGAACAGGAATCCAAACTATGATCTCACTGTTTGGTGAATGCTCACATGAACATGGAAGCTTCAAACTGGTGCCTAAAGAAAAACACTGTCTGAACCAGTCAGGCCTCCAACACTCTGAATGCTACCGCTGAAAAAGCCCTCTCCTTATGTAATTTATCCCTTGAAGTGGTGGGACACAGAAAAAGAGCCCTCACCTCAAGATAATAACAGGCAGGTATGTGGAGACAAGGCTCCCTCAAATATTTAGATCCCAGGTCATTTAGGAGTTTGAAAGTAACTCTCAAAATCTTGAACTCAAATCAAAAGTATATCTTTTAAAATCAATGTGACATTGGTTTCTATGTGGTGTTCCTGCCAGCAGGTCCTAAAAGCAAGGGTAACATTTTTGTTCCATTTTCCCAGGTACTTTATATGGGGTTGGTTACCTGTTTTGTACTTCCTAATTTTCACTTCTTTACCACTATTGTTTAAGTCTTGCTGTTTCATTGTACATCTATTTGTGTGACTATTTCATGGTCATATTCATTGTCCATTCCCATGATACCCATAAGAATTAAGGCCAGTTTTTTAAAAAATAAGTAAGTAAGTAAGTAAGTAAATAAATAAATAAATAATAGCATGGAAAAGCCAAGAAAATCTTGTATGTGTATACAGCAACAAGAACCTTCATGGCATTGTTGTCTCTCAAGCTAATGTTTATCTGCTAACCAGATCAACTCTAGGCAGGCGGCCTCCTGCACAGCTTCTTGTAATGTAATGAACAGTCATATCCAGCAAATCTCCTTGCGACAGCGTGACAGTAGCTGCTGCCTTAGATGCTGGGCCCAAAAAGAGACTGGGCCATCCTTAAATAAGTTTTACAGATACAACAGATAAAGGCAAGAATGAAAGCAAGGTGGTTTTTTTTAAACAAATAAAGCAAACACAACAGAACATAAAGCTGTTCCTGCAAAATATGAGTATTAGTGAACACCCAATGTGTAGATGTAGGTACTGATGGAAAATACACAATGAAAGTACTATGAATAAAATGAGTGTCTCCTTTGTCTTTCAGGGTACATAAATTTTATTTGCAGAATATAAATTTTAAGCTTATGTTCTTCTATATGCATCTGTCATGATTCAAAATTGATTTTAATGAGATTCAGAACTGTGGCTCCTATCTAGGATATTTATTATGAGAAAGATTTTTTTCCCCATGTAATGACATTCAAGGACTTCTTTTTATTTTGTGGATTTATCTATTTATTTGGGCTCCATCCATGCACCCAATCCATTTTCACTTAAGTAAAAAAATCAAATCCTTTGTTTCACTCACATGGAGAAGCCACAACAATGAAAGGAGTCTCCTACTGAGAGTGAGCTGACCACAGAACTACACTCCAATTATAGATGGTAGGAGAGTAGGGGAGACAGAGGACAATGGTCCTCCTGATTCCTAACTGACATACTTTGATGTGAAATAAAACTAATTAATAACTGCACTATTACTACACAAGTTCATCCACCAAACGAAACCCCAAGCAGGAAAACCTTGCAACATTTTCAGAAAAAAATCATGCTTGGGCTTTGTTAAATCTCTGATGGGAAACACTGCAGCATTTTTGCGGCAGACACCAATATTACTTGTCTCTGCATCCTGACAGTTTGAAGTTAGCATACTTTTGGCAGAATGCACAGAGCACTCTCAGTCAAACAGAAGAAACCCCAAGGGATTTCAAAAAGCAGTTTGGGAGTTGACTTGAAGTAGGAGGGGTGAAAACTTCTCCAAGAAGGAAGCTGTCAAATAGGCTTGACACTGTGTAGATCTGTATCTCATCCCATAGTCCTACTGCAGGCTTTGTCTCACAGATATACTACTTAATCCACAACTCAGCTCTTGAGTCAAGTAAGTTCCAATATAATAATGGAGTTGGAAGGCCAAAATCATCAAGGTCAAATCCCTGCTCAATACAGGAATCCAAGTTAAAGTATATCCAACAGATGGCTCCCCAAATTTCCCTTGAATGCCTCCAGTGTTGGACCACTAACCACCTCCCGAGGTAACTGCTTCTGTTGACACACTGCTCTAACACTAAAGCAGTTTTTCTGATGTTCAACCAAAATCAGGTTTCCTGTAACTCGAGCCCATTATTCTGTTTCCTGCATTCTAGAATGATCGAGAATAGATCCTGTCCCTCTTCTGTACAACAACCGTTCAAGTATTTGAAGAGTGCTATCACAGCTCCACTCAGTCTTCTTTTCTTAAAGCTAAACATGTGCTGCCTGGAGCTTCTGGGAGTTACAGTCCAAAAACATCTGGGTTTACCCAAGGTTGGAAATCATTGCTCTAGGCAATGATGGCGCTTGTCTGCTGATCTTTTCTCTCCAGAAGCACCAAAGTCTCTTGAAATGTGATGAGCACTGGCTGCCTTTTCCTACCCTTAAATAAATGGCAATAGATTTAATTAGATGAGCAACCATATCAACAATCCCTCTAAGGCGCACAGCTATGTGTGCATGCACGCCTCCCTCTGCATAGCTTTCCTCCTCCTCTGCACAGCCCCTTTGGTTCAGGTCGCAACAGAACCCTGTACAATTACACAGGCAGAGTCGCGCGCACACGCAGAGGAGAAGTTGCATGCAAGAAAGGCAGAGCCCCACCCAGCAGGGCTGAAAATTAGAGAGTACGTTGAACCATATTATAAATTTTCTTACATGTAAATGGCTGTGGGAATTTTCCACAGAACACTATTCACCTTTCTGCTCTCCAAAGATTAGTCCAGGCCTCTATTCTGATTATGCTGCTTTTAAACAACTTGAGGGAAACTGTGTGATATAGTGGGGTTAGAATGCTGGATAAAGATTTGGAAAACCTAGGTTCAGATCCTTATTCAGCCCTGAAGTTCACTGGGTGATTGTGGGGCTGTCATAGTCTCCCAAAATGACCAATCTCACAGGGTTGATCTAAGGGTAAATTGGGAAGGAAAGTCATGTATATTAACTTGAGCTGTATGAAGGAACGGCAGGACAAATATGTAACAATTAAATAAATAACAAATTAAATGAATGTCTTGGAAGCAGTGGGAAAGAACAGTATTTTGTGAACACAGTATTTTCAAATTTAAAGACAGACTTTTCCGCATATGTTGTCACATTTACTTATCTGCCTCAACAATAAGAAAATCTGTTTCCTTATTAAACTAGAAAGAACCAAGCTGAGTTATCCACATGGAATAACCCCTGTAACATGAGCTTCCTGCCCACCCTTTTAAAATAATACTACAACTTACTCAAGGCATAGACAACTTAGTGCCCTCCAGCCATTTTGAACTACAACTCTTACCCTCACTGACTATGATGGCTGTGACTAATGGAGACTATAATCCGAAAGCCCATCCTCCTTAAATTACTATAACAAATGTGACCCACACTGACCTTTCTTTTTCCTTAGGTTTTGCCAACTTAACTATATTAGCTTCATTTCATTTTTCCTAGGGTTCCAAATCACTGGTAAAATTGCATATCTGTTGATATGTGGATAAGTTAAATTTCCCTTATGTAGTTCAAGCAACAGGAAGATAAGCCTCTCCTCAACCTGCTCAGCCCTTGTCAAACTTTTGAGATCCTCTTATCTTCTCCTAAGAAATTCTCCAAATTCCAGTACATTTGCACTTCATGTTTTTCTTTTTCTTTTAAGTTCTCAGTTGTACAGCAGCCTCGCCAATCTTCTGTCAGCTATTCACTAAAGTCTAAGGAGATGAGTGGACACATTTTTACTACTTTCTAGTAAAACTCTCACTTAAAAAATGGATGCGACACTGGAAAGCCAAAGGATCCAACTATAGCTGGAGCTGGGCGCTTGCAATGGAATGCACAACCTCAATGGACTCTGGGGGCTAGAATTCTGTGGTCTCAGTAAATGCTTTGGAAACAAGACTTTCCAGTTCTAAGCATGCCACTATGCAAGTATAAGTCTCACTCCTTTTTTAAAATTATGCTTTCTCATCCAAACAGTGATCACATCCCTACTAGTAAGCTTCAGGAATGCTACAGTGATTAAGTTCCAGATCACTCACTATTATAAATCTGAATAAATCATTTTTGAAGAAGTGGACTGTAATCTATGAAAGTTCATGCTAAAATAAACTTGTTAGCCTTTATGGTGCTACATTGCTTTTGTTTTTGATATATATGGTATTTCCTTCCTAGAAGGAGGAAGACTTAAGTAGGATGCAGTATAAAAATGCTTCATGTGGGTACATGGTCCATTTGCAGCAGTGACAGCACATGGTGCAAATCAGGAAGGCAGCATGCAGGGGTTACTTTTCCATAGTTTAAATTAAACCCTTTAACACATACACATCCAGATACTTTCTAGGTACGATTCATACAAACACATGGGAACAAGGTTTCCTCTAAGCCACCTGGGCAGGAGTGACTCTGGCTCCCTCTGCACAGCTCTCTTCCTCTTCTGCGAAGCAATCACGGTCAACCCCTTTCGTTTGGGTCATGACAGAACCCTACGTGCGGGGGGCGGGGGGAGAGTCGCGTTTGCATGCAGGGGTGAAGTTACACGCGAGAGAGGCAGAGCACCATCCAGCGGGGGTGAAAATTAGAGAGTATGTTGCATGGGAAACAAGTGATATTTATTCTCAATTTTTACTAAGTTTTCTTGTAAAAACAAACTAAAATACCCTTTTTCTACAGAGATACTGTCCTAAAAAGGACTTTAGTTGCTATTAGAGATGTGAAGGCCTCCGGAAAAAGTTGGGAAAATTAAAATAGGGCAGGAGAGGCTGCCTTTTTCCCAACTGGATTTTTTCTTTTTTCTGAAGAGGAATATAGAAAAACATAACAATAAAACATTTTTGCTTTTCCTTTTGGAACGAGTGGAATTGCTTTCAAGACAGGATCTGAACTTAAAATGCAAGGAATTGCAAATTATGAACTGTCTTTAAGACAGTCTGCAGAATTAGACAATGATAACTCCTGTGCATATTGTAGATGTATACAACACTGAAATCCAATATACACTTCTGCACCTAGTGTGCGCTGCCATCTTCATAAAAGATGTATGGCCATCATTATTGATGGGCTGTTGCTGGCCTTCTTCTGTTGATTTCTGTTATCACTTCATAAAGATTATCACAGAAGAAGCAAGAATGCTCCTGTCCAAATAATACTTCTCATTTTCTGTTATTAAAAACTGTGTTGTTTCTGTTTTCATTTTCTTTCTGCTGAGAAAGTCAGCAAATCTGAGGCAGATGTCCTCCCTCGCTGGGTGTTTTTAAGAGCTGGGTGTTTTTAAGAGCCAACTCAAGACCTGGCTCTTTAGGCAGGCCTCCCCGCCTGTCAATACCTAAATTATTTGCTATTTTCAATTGTATTAATGTTGTTGTTTTATTTTTTATTATTCTTGAGTGTTGTTAGCTGCCCAGAGTAGACTTCGGTCTAATTAATTAATTAATTAATTAAATAATATTTCCCCGTTTTAAAAGGCATTTTATTGTATGTCACAAAATTTTGGCTACATGAATTTTTCCCCTTCATAGCTTCAGAATTCTGTAAAATGTATGTCTCTTGCTGCTATTCATAGTAATGAATCTAGTAATAATGCTTATTATGGAAAAATGAAAAAAAATGCTTTCAGAATTTAGCATACATTTTAATCTGAAATGTTGACCTGTATAATGTGGAGAGAAAAAGCTGGACTTAGGCCAAAAAAACCCATCTGGGCTGTCAAAGTCTCAGAAAGGATATACTTGTGACAAATAGAATATATTTAAACGCTGGCATAACGCTGGATATAAAAACCAAATTACATGGGAAGATCCTGAGGCCAGTTTGACAATTAATGGAACAAATCTTTTCCTTTTCTTTCCTTTTTTTCTTTTTGTGACCCCAAATCTTGATAGCAAGAGTTATGTTACTTACAGATCTACTTACTCTTCCACAAAAACCTACTCTTGCTGCAAGGTATTTTTTTTCCATCTATGAGGGATCTGGCTTAAAACTCTCAAGGAACACAACATATAACAGCTACAGTTAACCACTTCCTTTCTGCACCGAGTTTACTGAACAAAGAGGGTGTCCCTCCCACCCACCCCCACCCCTGTACAACACCCAAAAGGGAAAAGTGATAGGCTTTACTGCACTGCTAATCACAAAAAACGTCTGTGAGGTCTGAAAAAATAACGATTCAGCAAAATACAAGGGCGATACAGTTGCTGGTGCAGACCCAGTAAAACCTTTTCAAAACAGCAGTTTTCAATGAATCTGTTTTCAATGAGTTTTCCCTCCACCTAGAGTCTATTATACAAGATTTCCCCCCTCCCTTCCCAAAATTTGGTAACCATAGTTTCTGTAGCCTGCTGAGACCTGTTACACAGAACTGTGTTCTACCTGCTATTAAGCTGCTGATAGCAGTGTTTCTGTTGCAATTTATGAGAAATGTCAGTTGGGGCACACAGTACTGTACACATTATATTTTCCCAGCTGGATACCTCTGTGAATGGAAAGCAAAACCATAGATACATCTGAAACACAAGTCTAAGTGGGGTAAAGAACAGACTAAGAAGTGTACAGGTTAGAATTCCTCAATAGTCTAGGTCAATGATTACCAATCTTAGGTCCTCAGATGTTTTTGGACTACAACTCCCAGAAACCTTGGTCAGCACAGCTAAGTGAAGGCTTTGGGGAGTTTTAATCCAAAAACATTTGGGGATCCAAGGTTGGGAACCACTAGTCTACGTCTAGAAGAGAATGGCAAATACAGAAGGAACACCAAGAAATCCTTACCTCTTACTTGGGAGTAAACTGTATTGAACATGTCGATAGATGACTGCACTGTTAAATCAACACCACTGACTGGGAGTGCCTTTTGTTGAACTGGCTTTAAACATTTCCACACACAAAGCCCCTCTTATTAAAATGATAACACTGGCATACAACAAATCATTTCAACTAACAATGGCAGATTTCCTGGGCTTTAAACGGTAACTAGCACACTGATGGCACAAAATAACTGTTAAACATAAACCAGCAGTGAAGCCAACAGACACAAGATATAAAACTGAAAACATACTAAGCATATAAAGTTAAAATTCTGCATAAATAATTAAATGGAAGAATTTATAAAAGTGTCAAAGCATGACATATGTCGATCCCGTGTATCAGTCTCCACTGTGAATATTTTAAAATGTTCGTTAAACACCTTCTTTTATTCACACAAGTGTTTGGGTCCTGGCTGGTTTGCTTCTGTGTTTCACAGACAGATTATTGTCTCCATACTTTAATCTGGAACAGCATTCTTTTTGTTGCTTTATTGGTTTGTGCATTATGACTATTTGTAAACCAGTTGCTCTGTGCTTCTGTTTGGGCGTGTAACAATTGTATACAATACATGCAACTATAATAAGTTAGAGCTGGCTGGATAGCTCCGTGAGATTGTGGAGCCACAGGCTGGGAGTTCAATTTCCCACTGTGCCTCCTGTGAATAGAGTCAGCCTTTGTCACCTTGGGCAAGGGTACCCTCAGAAGAATGGAATGGTAAACCATTTCTGAGTATTTTCTACCTAGACATTCCTGAAAAGGGTCACCATAAGAAAGAACTGACTTGACAGTACACAATTATTAAAGAGGTGGTGAGGGGTGCTGTATGCATTTTTTAAAAGACAGTTTCTTAAATTACTTCTAACTGAGGGTGCCACTTTACTGCAATTTACTCTGCAGTTTCTTGTTGTTCAGTTGGTGGGGGGTGGGGTTTTCCCATCAACTCAGCTGGCATTGCTTTTCTCCATTTTCTGGCATGTGTGGCTGCCTATCTAAATCCAAGCTGGAGACCTGTTACAGCAGGATAATCCTCTTCAATTAACTGCCTGTTCTCTCCCTACCTCCAAACAATTTTGACAGGCATAATTAAAAAGACAGAGGGGAAAGAATGGGGAAGATGATGGTATTAAGATGGTGGTATGATGTTCCCAGTGAAAACTGAACTGATTGGAAAGTGTGATGTGGACTCCCGCAATGGTTTAATTAATCATATTGATGAGGATGACTACAGTGATTACAGCAACAGAAACTAGCAAGGACACATAGCATAATAAACTTGAAGCAAACTCGTTCCTCTGTGTAGTTTCATCCTGAGTTGTTCTGATGTTATCAGCTGTTTTAATACAATGATCTAAGGTCTACCCCTGGGAGAAAGATAGGATATGAGCTAGACAGATTATGAGAAGGCATAGGGACAAAAAAGGAGGAGGAAGAACTGCTGCAAATCATAGAATCCCAGAGGTGGAAGAGATCGCAAGAGTCATTGAGCTCAGCTACAGAAGCAAGAAGTGCAATGCTAATGTATACCTGACAAAAGGCCATCCAAACTTTGCTAAGATGTTTTTTGAAATTGGGAATAAATAGGGCTTTGCTTGCCTCCAGTCCTCACTTGTTCTCAAAGATAATAGGCAAAGGGTCTGAGATTACATCTGAAAGTTCCTTTAATTCCTTTGGATGTAGTTCATTTGGTCCTGGAAACATGAATTCAATCAAAGCAGTTCAGTGTTCTTCTATGTCCTTTGTCTATCCTGGGCAGCAGCTACCTTACCTTCTCATTTATTCCACTTGCACCTGGTTGGGGACTGTTTTCTTTTTAGAAGACAGAAGTAATACAGCATAGGTGTTCAGCAGTTCTGTCTTCTCTGTCCTCTGTTAGTAACTCCATACGCAGACCCACTTTCTCTTTGTTTTTCTTCTTGCTTCTAGTATACTGTAGATGGAAAAACTCCTTTTTCTTAGTTTTAACTTCTCTTGTTGGTCTGAGCTCATTTTGGGCTTAAGTAACTCTATTTGCAGGTTTCTTTCCTACCAAAGGTTGTTTCTGACTTTCATGTGAACCAGCCCTTAGCGTTATCTACATTCTTTCCAACACAAACTACTGGTTTGGAGATATCATTGCATGTTAGCTGTCTGTAGGACATTAGCTTTTCACACCTTGAGAACAAAACAATTTCATAAACCTGCTAGACTGTTTGTACATTACCAACGTCAATGTAAAGGTGAGTCGGTTTCATCACATTACATATCTAAATGGCTAGTGGATACTACTACTTTATCTTACCAATTAGCAAAGAAGCTATTACAAATAACTTTGAAGGGACTGCAAGAGCAGTTGCTGCTTCTAGAGCTTTCTTAATGGGGACACAGATGGAAGAAATTTGTAAGGCAGCAACCTGGTCTCAGAGCACGATGTTTGTGAAGCATTACAGACTGGATGTCAAGGTGATACTTGATGCATCATTTGGTTGTGGTGTTATATCTCCAATGTTGGTGTGGCATCCCACCAGCTGGTAAGTGAGCTAATCAGTTACTTGTATGTGTGAAGCACAGAGACCAAGAAGAAGGAGGACCGGTTACAAACTGTAGTTTGTGAATTCACACAACCCAATCAAAATCCTCTCTGCCTGCTATGCAGTGGCTGAGAATGGAACTGAGGAACAGCCACTGGGAGGTGGAGCATACACAATGGGAGAGGGCTAGGCTAACAGTTTTTAGGCTCGGGAATTTTCCGGGAATGTTTGCGCAGCCACAGAAGGACCCAGAAGCACAGGGAAACACCAAGTGCTTGTCGAGTTCCTTCTGCTGAGTGATTTCTCAGCTGGACACTGTTCTAGACACTCTCCTTCTCTGGTACATACATACATCAGCACAGGAGAGAGTCCATAGCAAGCTCCCTACTTTAACAGACTATACTTTGTACATCCAATTCTGAGTGCTGTATTGTATTAGGGAGGCCTTCCTTTAAATCCTGACGTACCAAGGAGTTGCTGCGGTTATTCAATAGGGAGGGGAACAGAGTTCTGCAGATAGTCAAGACACTTTCCAGACAGAAAAATCCTAAATAATAGAAGTGCAGCTAGTGATTAATAAAAATTAGGTCCTAGGGTTGACCCTTCCCAGAAATGTACCGTATTTTTCCATGTATAAGACTATACTTTTGTCTAAAATCTTTAGACTAAAAATTGAACGTTGTCTTATACATGGAAGTAAGCTGAGGAGAGAACAAAACGGCCCATACCTTGCCTCTGCAAACAGGCTTCCTTCAATCATGAGGCTTAGCTTCCTACAGTCAGGAGAGTTGACTTCCTCCAATCACGAGCCTTATGGAACTGACGTCAGCTGATGCTGAACAAACCAACTGGAACACACCTCGTTGGAGGTGGAGCCTGTAGGCAGTGCTCAGATTCAACAGGGACTTGTAATGTCTAAGCGTTCTGAGCCCATAGGCTGAATACTCAAAGCTAAGTTTTCTTAATTTTGGGTTAAAAAAAGGGGGGTGTCTTATACACGGGGGCGTCTTATAGCCGGAAAAATATGGTAAGTCCTGATAAAGAAAGCTGGGAGAAATAATTATCCATACATTTTACACAGGAACCAAATCCAAAGGCAGGACGACACACAGGTTTTCCCTCTGCAGAGATTACTGAATCAGACAAAACATTTTCAGATTTGATCAAGTTTCACAGTTTAAGCTTAATAAACAGTCCACACTGTAAGAAAAACTTCCAGCTGTCTGTAAGAAAACTGCCCCATATGTGAAATTCAATACAAATGAAAGGCACACGATTACAAAAGCACAACGAGGCATTTAAAACATATGCTTCTCAAATGACTATAGGCCTTCCAAAAAGTCACCAGCTCCCCATACAAGGACAGGCTTCTGATTTGTTTTAATCTTTGTACCAAAGTTTCCCTTCTATTACAGGCACCCGAAACAATGAAATTAAAATCCAAACCCTGCTAAAACCTCAGAGGTTGAAATCAAGGATGGAGTCGATTACCATTTTAATAACCACTTCAACTTCTTTGAAATAAAATGCTCTTTTGATCTTAATATTTTCAAATGCAGAACAGTGAGTCAGAATTCTTTACATTACCAGGGAGAAAACTCAGAAAGAAACTATTACCTTGTGCTAAATCTCTAGCACTGTATGATATTAAAACATACCTATTTGTTTATAATTACTCAGTGCTCAGTTCTTAGTTTATATTTGATTAATTGAGTGAGAAGGGGAAAAACAAGTAGTCATGAATAGTGCACTTGTAGTCTTATGGCATCTTAAAAAGTAAAAAGTTTACTATACACTGCTTTCATGGACAATAGCCTAAAGTGAGCTATCGTTCAGAAAACCCATGCTATAATAAGATGGCTAGTCTTTAATGTACCACAAGGCTCTGCTGTTTCTGCTGCAAGAGACGTACACAGCAACTTCTCTGGTAAATGATTTAAAAAATGTTGGATAAATAGGAGAATATAAATACAGTGGTGCCTCGACTTACGAACACCCCTACTTACGACCATTTCGACTTACGAACAGCTCCGGTCACAAAATTTTGCTTCTACTTGCGACCGGAGCTTCCGCTTACGAACAGAAAAAGGCAGGGAAAAAAGGCGGGAAATTCAAATTTCTAACTGTAGGTGGCGACGAGGCTGCTTCTTTGTAGCTCTTTCACCCCGGCAGTTAGAGAGGTTAGAGAGTGTGCGTCGTTGTCGGAGGCTTGGGACTGCCTCCTTCTGCTTCGGAGTGAGCATGTGTGTGTTTGCAGGGAGGCAAGGTGCTGTTTTCTGCTTTTTAAAAACTGTTCTGGGTGTTTTTGCAGCATGGTTTTGAGATGGGTGGTGGGATTATGTTTCTATGCTGTGATGGGTCTTGGGGGGGTTTGTGTTTTTTTTTGGTTCCCCCCCCCCCCATTTCCGATGGGTCTTGGGGGGTTTGGTTGCTTTTTGGATTTTTGACCTTCTTTTTTAAAACAGAGAGACTGCCTGTTCTGGGTGAGTACACTGTATTTACTGTACAGGGTTTTTGCAGCTTGGGTTTGGGCTAGGTGGGGGGGTGTTATGTTTCTGTGCTCTGATGGGTCTTGCGATGTGGATTTAAAATGTGAAAATTAGACTGTAATATTAAATTAAAATTAAATGTGAAAATTAGACTGTAATTTTAAAATGTACAATTTATTTATTTATTTTTGCATTATGTGGCTCCTATGGTTTGTGTACTGTGACCTCTCTTTTGTTTTAAAATGTGTGGGTTTAAAATGTGACTCCAAAGTTTTTTTTTGTTTTAAAATCAGAACATTTTCTGCAAGGGTCTGCTGTGTTGGCTGGCATGCTGTAAAATGTGGCTTAGACTCAAGTCTCCCCCCCCCCCCCAATTGTCTTCTCTCTCTCTCTCTATGCTCTCTTTTTGTGCTGAGGGGGTCTGTTTGCTGGAATAATGGTTGCTGGATTCTGTGGCTCCTAGGGTTTGTGTACTGTGGTGTTCTGAACAGTACTCATGGCAAACTCTCTCCTCCCCCATTGTCTTCTCTCTCTATATCTTCTCTCTTTTTGTGCTTAACAGCACAAACCTTTGTCTGAGGGGTCTGTGTACCCCTGTGATTACCTTCTTTCTTTCCTCTTTTCCCCATTGTTCCCTCCCTCCCTCCTTTCCTGCCCTTTTTTTAACCTAAGTCATCTTAGGTTAAAAGAAGAAAAATTCTCCCCCTAGTGGTAGAGGATGGATTAACCGCTTTTGCATTAGTTCCTATGGGAACAAATGCTTCGACTTACAACCGGCGCCTCTACATACAACCAAAAAACAGCCGGAACAGATTAATCGGGTTTCAATGCATTTCAATGGGAAATGCTGATTCAACTTACAACCATTTCGACTTACGACCATTTTCTGGAACGGATTATGGTTGTAAGTCGAAGCACCACTGTATGATGAATGAAAACTACACCCTCCAAGTAATTATATGGTGTTTAGTATATAATCCAAACATCACTGCTCTTTTTGCTACGAACATTATTGTGGTTTCCAACCATCCAAGGCAACCAAGATAATAACAAAGCTCACGTTGGTTGCTGCTGCAGTGTTATTATGATGTATGTATGCAGGCCTCTTGCACACTGGAATGGCAGATATGAAGCATAAAAGAAGAAGGCAGGAACACATGGCTGACTTATGCCATAGCCTGCCCTGCAGATCTGCTAATTTCTACCAGAAACACTTCCTATACTAGGTTGAAGGGAAGAAGCACCTTCTCTCATTTATGCAAGAGCACCAAGAAAGGGGAAAAGGAAAGAAAGACACAAATGGAATCTTGGTACTACTCAGAAAAGGTTTCTGCTGATCTTACATGAACTAGATCTCCATAAAAATAATCTATAAGCCACTAGGCATTCTACTCTGATGTGTTGGCACATGGATTTGTGCACACTTGCACCCAGGTTTATCATGATCTTGTTGTTCAGGTGGAAATGCATTGTATGAATAAGAAATGTAGACATAGATAGTAAACCATTACTAGTATCATCAGAAAAACAGTTGAGTTTGTTTACAGCAGAAACTAAAGGAATAGTGTTGTATGTAATGGGCGAAAACAAGATTATTTTTTGTACCGGGTGAGTTTAGTTTGTATCAGCTGGTAGCAGGGGTATTACCTGACTGAAAGCCTGCCACAGGATGCCTCTGCCACTGAAGAGGAAGATTTTAGCTGATTTCTCTTCACTCAACATTCTTACATACCCCCAAAATCTCCACTGAATGGCTGGAGAACCCACTGGAGTGAAATAAGCTGGGCATGGTGGTGAAGCAGCAAAAATCCCTCATGCCACCATCAAAATCCTCAACTTGACCAATCCCATCTATGGACAAAAGATCCTTCCAGTGTTGGAATCTAGTCAGGAACCTTGCCGTAATTCTTAATGTCCGTATGGAAATGTTAGTGGTCATTCTTACATTTTAGTCCTAGCAGTGGTCATACTACAGTGAACGTTATTAGGATAGGAAGAAGCATCCCCCCCCCCCCCCTAAATTCTAGCTATTGGTTGGAAAATGCAGCAGCTCTATCTGGAGTTTTTTGGTTGACAGATTTATTTCCGAAACAGTAACACAGCCATAAAAGGGCTGCAGTTCCAACAACAGCACCCGTGTGGAATGCTATGCTATTCTGACTGCTCTTCTATGGTGGTGGTGAAAGAGACTGCTTCTTTCCCCACCTCCTTTTGGAAGAGTCACGAATAAGAGACATTTCTGAAAACTCCTTTAGCTTTTGACAGCTTGTGCAGTCTCCTGATGTCATGCCTCCTAATTGACACAATGCAGGGTCTGCAGGGCACATGGCTGCAACATTTGTTTTACAAGTGCACATTTTACAGGAAAAGAAGGATTAATCTTCCCAAGACTTACACGCATACTCTCCCCAAAAAGGGAAAAATAAAACTGTTACACATCCACATAAATAAAAATTCATAGGATGGTGGCAGGCAGCCAACACACTATTTCAGGTCTGGCCTCCCATCTGCTCAGCCTGTTCATGATTAGAAAACACAAGCAAATTGCTTTTTCTCTAACTAATTCTCAGGACTCCTTAAAAACAAATTCCATGATATAACTGTAACAGAAGAGTTTACAGCGATCAATAAAGGAAATCCTTCCAGCACTCAGAACATTAAACAGCCTCAATAAAGAAAAAGCATCTTCCTCTCCCCTCTGTGTTACTAAGAAACTAAGCCAAATAGCTACTACCCCCCAAAATAAGAGGGAAATCATTTATCTTTTTATTCCCTAATTGCATATCAAAAGTTATTCTCCATGCATGGCAATTGACTGTGACAACATACAGCAATTTGCTATTGCTGTTGTGATGTGCCTCTAACATATAGTAACCCTATAAATTTGCTTCTGTTTCTTAAATCAAATGTACTTTGGTCCATGAAAAATTGGGATGAGCACATTTCAAAACCAACACACAAATAATGTTTCTCACTTCTACCTCATCTGCTAGGTGTAAATTTATCTCAGCATTTCCGGGACTGGGGCATGTCTCAAGATTCTATGTTCTAACATTTATCTGAAGCTGAGAACATATTTAAGTAATAAAATATATTTTACAAGCCTAAGCCAGCCTTTTATTGCTGAGCTGACTCAACAGTACAGGACCTATGCCCACGGTATCTTTTTTTTTTTAAGCTGAAACTCATCCAGAACTGATTCACAGGGCCTGGGCATCCATTGAATCTCCTGCTGCTGCAGAGTTAACAAGCATACATTATTGATACTCATACTGATGATGTGCCACACCAAAAAGGCTGTGCCCAGGATTTGTTCATATAATGTTCTTTCTTCTTTAGGTAACTCATACTGCAAATGTACAATAGCAAAAGAAGAAGAGACTGCTGTAAGGGAAAACTGTTTACTCGCTATAAAATTAATTTTTCAGTGGATTCAGCATAAACCCTTGTCCCTGCGCATCACTGTTACCCAGCTGTCACATCTTTCAGCACAGACTGGAACACAATTTTGCCATGGTGTGAGCAAGTCTCACAATAAAAATGGGCTCTGTATTTCCATAAAACTTCATGAACAGAGAGCAGCTTCTCAAGGTCTACGGGAAGACTGGGAATAGTGTAGCAGATTCAGTCAACATGACATCCTCCCCCTAGGCACACTAATCCTAGGCAACTAGATTGAAGTTTAAGGAGCAGGAAACAATTACATTGTGTGCCACTGCCAAGAAGCAAAGGCTCTAAATCTCCTTGAAGGTGAAAACAAATTAGCAGGTTTGCCTGAATCATGCTCTCTATCTGAATGAAGACTTTCAGCTACAGTCTCATTAAAATGTACTGTTGTAAAATACATTTTCTTATTAGCTATGCCTTTCTGGTCTAGACAAGCAGAAGAGTTTATAACTCAGCTGTCAACTTCACCCTTGTACCACCAGGCTTACATGTGTTGTATGAAACATCACTGGGATAGATTCACAGTGTCCTGGAGTAAGCTACCTCTGTGTAAGGCAACACAAAGCTTAGAGCTGCTGAATCCCTGGAGTCACAGGAATGGCTCAATTGCTTAGTTGAATGGCTTCCTGAGAATTTTGTCATTTTGACACCTGAACTTTTTGTTCTTCACAAAATCAAGGGTATTTTTTTTCTCTTTCAACAAGAAATCTGTCAGAAAGAATCTGCTTTGTGAGCACGTATTATCTGACCATAGTGCAAATAGAAGACATGAAGAAAGATCACTGAAGTAGTTTTTAAATACTGCACTGAAGGGAAGGCAATTCCAGCTTGTTTTATGCTCACTCAAAATATAACTTACATTTGTCATCTGGGCAGTTCAGCCCAGATGACAATCAAAAATCCAGGATATCTGCAAAATTTCCAGGGTCCAAAAGTCATTCAGCTGAGAACAAGGAATGCAGATGATGTTTGTTCCGCCAAGTAATCTTTTCTGGTGGAAACTACTTTCTGAAAGGAAAATGGCCATTGCCAGAATGAGCAAGTTGGAGCAGTGTGGGTCTGTTGATAGTGCATATCCATGGGGAACAAGCTTGCCCATGTGAGAGAGTGATATGATGACATTCTTTTTTGGATCTGCTGTTCTCTATGCAAAAGAGCAGCCAATGACTTCATTTCCCCCCCGCCCCAGTGTTTGATTCAGTTTGCTTGTCAGATACATATAGTGTTTGTGCTACATAAACGTGGTATTGTAATCAGCACCAGAATGAAGCTCACAAACCTCTTAAAAGTTTAAAAAAAATCCCAAAGTTTCAAAACAAAGCAAAAACCCTGCTGCTGGTTTTCCCTTTAATAATTCTTTTCCAGTAACCTACTACTATTGCTGAACGTAAATAGTCACAAACTCTTGTCAAACTACTGGCCATCATCACTCAAGAGTTTATCAGATCACAGCCCATCTTTTGGCCACCCAAGTTAAGGCACCAAATTGGTAGAAGCAATAAACACATTCTACAGTGTGCAACACTGGACTTTTTTATGACTTAGCCTCTTGATCCGTGCTCTCTGAAGGCTGGGAGAGCCTAACACTGAATACATTACAGGGACATCATGATGAACCTTTGCTTTCTTCATATGGTTTCAGTTTGGTTAGAGAGAAGTAGCAAAAAGTTGTTCTTTTGCTTGTTTGTTTGTTAATATAGAAATGTCTGCCCCACCCTTCTGGTGGTTCTGAAGTACTCAAGATGGCACACAGTATGTTGTGCTAGAATAAAAATATCTTTATCAACCTGCAAAAGGCATCCAGAGAGGGATCCATCACTCTTTAGAGTAGCGGTTCCCAACTTTGGGCAACCCAAGCGTTCTTGGACTGCATCTCCCCAAAACCCCGGCCAGCACAGCTGGTGGTGAAGGCTTCTGGGAATTGCAGTCCAAGAACACCTGGGACATCCAAGGTTGGGAACCACTGCTTTAGAGGCCAAAGTGTCCCACAGTATTAGCACAGCCACTGAGGAAGCCCCATCTCTTGAGAATTTTAACAGTGCCCCCATCTTACGTGGGATATAAAGAGAGGCATTTTCTTCTGTTCGTTTATTTATTTATTTAAAATATTTCTATGCCACCTTTCTTCCCAAAAGGACCCAAGGTGGCTTACATCACTAAAACAGTATTTAAAAGCTAAAACAGTAAGTACACAAATACTAAGTGCATTAAATTAAATACATTAAATGTATACATTTAAATATTAAACATTTATACAAATATTAAACATTTATACAAATATCAGTCATACCTCTGCAAAATATCATAGATCAGGATAGCGTTCTGGGCCATGTGGGACTTGGGGACATCATTTTGAGGCAATTCTGATCCTGTTTGGTCGAACTTTCCAGAACATTTTGAATGAATGTTGTTCATTACTAGATTTATTAACTTATGGACTGAACACACACACACACCCGTGTTTTCCAATGTTTATATGAAGCTAGTGGGTGAGGAGACCTCGAGTTTTCAGGTTGGATTTCACCGTGATAATGCCCAGTTCCCTCTCTTGTTCTCAGTTCTCACACCAAGGGCGCTACAGGAGTCTAGATTGCTGCCTGGAGGCAGTAAGGGGGAGGATGCAAATAGACAAAATGAATCTTAATCCATACGAGGCAGAGGTCGCTATCATTAGCAGAAAAGCTAACCTGGGATTGGGGCAACCTGTTCTGGATCAAGCAGTTAACCTGCTTGAATGGCATTTATTGGCCAAGGGTGTGATGTAAGTTAAATAAATATATACCAGATTCAGAGAGCTCAGTTGGACATGCTTGAATCTATTGTCATTATAAATGAGCACAGCAAGTTTTTCATTCTAAACAGCTTCATTAAATTTATATATGGAAATGCATTCTACAGCTTAAAGTAAGCTATGTAAAAAGGTGGTTCCCATAATTAAAAGTTTTGAATTTAATAACTAACTCCATCTTTTCTAATGGCTATTCCAAATGTCATTTCTAGAACAAAATGAAAGACAAAGGCATTTTTTATTTAGCTAGTATTTGACCAAAGAAACCATTCAACTGCATCGCCATTTAATTAGCTGATCTATTTCTTCTTCTTCTTCTTAATTAGGTTGACTGAACTTCTGGGCTTTTAAGGTATTCCTGTCTATGGATAAATCACTGCTTCCTGCTCAACTGTTAAGACTATAAAATCTTATGTCAGCATTCTTCACCTTCTCCTTAAATGGCATCCACTCATAGTACTTTGCTTTGAAAAATGATTTTACATACATACAAACAAGTGAAGCAAAGGACCTAATCAAATAAAACCATAGACTTTTCTCAAGCTCCTGCCTTGGGTTACAAAAAGATAGCTGCACTGATTTATGAGAAGTGACATTTGCTGATTCCCTTTAAACAAGTTGGTCTTTGTTGCCCTAGTTAAATACAACACCAATAGTCTGATCCTGTGCATGTTTACTGGGATGTAAACCCTACTAATAGAACCTATTTTCTAGAACCAACTGCCCAAGCAGAGGATTCTAGCCTCAGGCATTCCCAATCAACTATTTAAGTTATAGTCAAAACAAAATGTGAGGAAGGCTTGGTACATCTGTGCCTTTCAACATGAATCAACAAGATTCTGGAAATAACTATGAGTAAATAGATGTAGCAGACACACATGCCACATCCACCCTCCATACCCAGCTATATGATTTATCTGGTATAGGCATGAATTTCAAAGGGTGTCCCACATTTGAATACTTTAAAAAAGGGCAGTAGAGTTTAGCACACACAAATATACACTAATCTTATATAATGTTATATACAGAGTAGGCATGGGATTTTTGGACTACATATCTCATAATTCTACATTTTGGGAGTTCAACCTGACAGACCTACAACCACAGACATCTAAATGTGGTTCATCTAGAGAAAAGGTCTAGCTGGGGAGGTTTCGAAGTTTAGAATAGTCTTAGCGTCCTATGCAAAAAGGAAGCTGCCCCACTGCTAACTGGAAGTTCCTATTCTTAACAGGAAGCTAGGGCATATGTAGGATTACGCCTGGCCCCTAAGCCTTCCCAGCTAGGCCTTTTATTCAGGTGAGTTATTTCAAGAGATTGAGAAACTGAGAGATCATGGGTTCTGGTGCTCTTCTGTAAAATTCAGGCCTTTCAGTCCCACCACCCTCCCAGGTGTGCTTGGTGGGGACCCAGGAGAGGGCCTTCTCTGTTGCTGCTCCCAGACTCTGAAACTCCCTCCCATGGGAAGCTAGGATCATTGCTATCCTTTCGAAAGCAGGCAAAGACCTTTCCGTTCAGGCAGGTTTTCCTTTAATAACTGGTGGGCTGAGAGCAACCATAAATGAATGGTTGTGCTCTGTTGTTTTAAATGTGTTGATTTTATTACTGTTTTTAATGTAATGCTTGTTTAATTTTTTTAAAAAAATTGTATACTACTGTTTTTAGCTTCTATATGGAGTGTGGAGAGGGTTTCCTCCTTCAAATTCCTGGGAGTGCACCTCAGCCAGGATCTCACCTGGAAAAGTAACACGTTCCAGGTGTTCAGGAAGGCCCAACAGAGACTCCATTTCCTAAGAGTCTTACGGAAAAATCAGGTGGCACAGCGGCTGATGACATCCTTCTACCGATCAACAACAGAAAGTGTCCTCACATACTGTGTCACAGGATGGTACGCTGGTTTAACAACCGCGGACAAGAAGGCACTACAGAGGGTGATGGGTACAGCACAAAAAATCATGGGTTGCCCCGTAACCCCACTGGAGGAAATTGCCAGGTCCCGCTGTCTCAACAGAGTGAGTAAAATCCTTAGGGATGATTCTCACCCGGGACAGCGCTTCTTCATACTTCTACCATCGGGCAAGAGATATAGAAGCATAGCCAGCCGGACAAATAGGCTGAAAAATTGCTTCTATCCATGGGCCGTCAGACTTCTAAATGCCACATAACACCATGACTAGACTTAATAAAACAGACTCACAGTGCCATTGCAACTTGCAATATGTACATACTGGTGGAAATGTGTGCCTAGCCCCGGTATTCCTGGGGTTGGGTATTTGTTTATAAGGCTGGAGATGTATTGTGTGTCTGAATGTATTATGTGTTTTTTGTACTATGTGTGGCTGTACCAACGGAGACTCATTCAATTTCACTGCACACATGTTGTGCATTGACAATAAAGGTGGTTGTGGTTGTTATTTATTATTATTATTTATTATTATTATTATTATTATTATTATTATTATTATTATTATTATTATTATTATATTGTCTTTTTGATTATGTAAGCTGCCTTGGGATCTTGTTAAACAGAAAGGCAGGATAAACATTTTTTAAATAAATAAATAAATAAATAAATAAATAATACAGTAATTGCCTGGAACAAGCTGGCTGAGGAAAGGCGGGGGGGGGGGGGGTTATGCCCACCAGTAAGCTGGCTGGATAGCTCAATGGTTTAGGTATCTAGCCATGGAGCCAGAGGTTGTCAGTTCAATTCCTCACTGTGCCTTCTAGAGGACGAGCCAACCTGTGTAGCCATGGGCAAGCTGCACTGTCCCCAGGTTGCCTCCAGAGGATGGGAATCGTAAACAACTTGTGTGTATTCTCTACCTAGAAAACCTTGGAAAAGGTCACCATAACTCAGAACTGACTTCTCAGCATGCAATTACTATTATTTAATTGGAAAGAAGAAACACCTGCAGCTTACGAAGTGAGAGAGCAATCTTCAAGGTCATACTGGTTCATTCTCTAGTACTGAGCTAAGAGGAAAGATGGTTTACAGATGAGTGAGGGGAGGGGGGAAAGCACTGTCCTTGCTTTTGTGAATGAACTCTACGCCTGACAGGAAGATTCTCCGGAAGAGTCCACAAGCAAAAGCATTAGGAATAAAAAATGGGGATGGAAATTACTTTAGTTGACTTAGTTATATCTCAGGAGAAATGCTATGCTTATTTGCTGAAGAGACTGTACTTTGTGTATGCTCTGAGACCATACTGAAACTAAGCTACAGTGTAAGTACTGGAATAGTTTAACTAGCTTTCTTATTTTTTTGTTGTGATTGCTCTGTATTGCTCCTGCCTCAAGTTTCTAATTATTTGCCCCAACCCTTTTTTTGACTCTTTTTGCTTGTAATTAACAATACCATCACAGATAATATTTTCAAATCCTTGTAATCAAATTATGAACATGTGCACCCCACAAAAAAGTAATCTGAAAAATATGGCTGACAGAGGGCATCTAACTATACTCCTGGATTCTTATGGGGGGGAAAAAACTACTTCAACAAAATGACAAACAACCACATTCCTACTAATTTCATTTTCGACACCCATTTCAATCAAATGCATACTAGAGATATACTCTGTCAAGTGTACCTTTGCAAACCTCTTCAATAGCCTTAGACAAACACTACAAGTTGGCAACCTTTTCTTCAGCCAATGGCTATGAGGTGAATGGTGTGTGTTTTCTGATAAACCTTCAAGCAAATAAAGTCATCACCAAAACACATACTACTCAGAGCTATCCATTTATAGTGTTTCCTATGTTCAAGGCCAAACTGAGTGTATGATTCACTGTAATGAAGAAAATAAATTTTTACAAAAATAGTTAAGAGTAACCATATTCAAATGCAGATTTTAACGGTTTTGCCAGGTTACTTTACTATTGCTCATTGCAGACAACAATTCAACAACTTTTTGTTGTTTCAAAATTGTCCTACCTACTCAGGTGCTTGGTCATAAACAGGTGATAAATTCCACAATGGAACTGTTAGTTGGGAATGATAATATTTAATATGTCTGAAAACTATGAGGCTAGAGAAGATTGTTTCCCTTACAATACAGGACACTCTCTACCCAACTCTAGCAAAAGAAACACTTACTGCACTATCAATAAAACTCAGGCTGTAGACTAGAGCTATGCACATTCAAAGCTATTTTACCAAGACAGCTGTATTTAGAGGAAGGCTTGCAAATCATTCTAGTTTCTTTTTCCACTCTGAATCAGAAACTGGATTTGCTTCAAATAGCTTCAAATGCTAAAACCATTTTTCAAACTTCTAACAGTATTTCCAAGGCAAATATATCTATAATAGACTGGAAACCAGTAATTCCCAGCTGTGTTCCTTGAAGAGGGTATATGTAACTGGAAATTAGCTGACAGAACTAGAAACATCTGGGCTGGATGCAGGAGACAACTATCAATACTCATTCACTCTACTTTCTTAAGAGCTTTGGTAATGTTATGTTACAGATGCCTATGTCAAAATGGTTAATGAACAATTTGGTAATCTCAAGCTTGGGGGGTAGCTCACAAAAGGCTTAGCTTTGGTTATGTTGTTCAGGGCTTCTGGCAGTTGCAATCTGTAATCTACAAATGCTTGGTGGAGACCTGGCATGTAAGTGTAAAAATCATTGCTTCTGAAGCAATCCTGTATGGGAAGCATGGAAGCCCTTTTTGGGGGGTTGTGAGGAGTGTGTAAACACTGATGCCCTCAATAGGGATTACAGCAATATATAATACCATTTAACATTAACATCACTTTAAAAAGTTACTTTTACAACTTTATAGTTAATCATAGTAATTTGGGTCATTTGACCAAAAAACTAGTAAATTTAGCATTAGCATGTTAGAATCAACACATCTGCAAACGCCTGACCCATAAATGTCTTTAATTGCCTCTGAAAATGTTTGAGCTCAGAATCTGGCAAAACTCCACTGGGAATTTGAATGCTTGGAAGTAAGTATCAAGACTGACCTTATTTCACAGCCAAGTGCTATCATCTAAATAGTACTCTCTGCTCAGATGTTTTGCTTTAATTGAGGCTGACTGGTTACAAAGATTTTTATCAGCTAAAACAACTACAGATTTTTTCCCCTCCAACTACTGAAATACAAGTTCTTGTGATTTTTCAGTACACCAACACATTTTCATTGGCAACACAGAAAACTGCACTGAAATGAACTAAATTTGTAGTATAGCACATGACTGTCAGTGGGGAGACTGGTTCTGTCCCTTTACCACTTATTGCTCAGCAGCAAAGTGTAACTAATAATGTCATTAATGACAAGCTGTGACCTTACTTTCCTTTAACTCTCTCTTGAAAAGTCTCCCTTTAGAACAGTGATTCCCCACCTTGGGTAACCCAAGTGTTCTTGGACTGCAATTCCCAGAAACCCCAGCCAACACAGCTGGTGGTGAAGGCTTACTGGAATTGCTGTCCAAGAATGCCTGGGTTACCCAAGGTTGGGAACCAGTGCTCTAAAAGCTATTCTCAACAGAGGGAGCTGGCACATTTGAAGGCGGACACAGACTGAAAACAATTCTTCACACACCACCTTATAAGGTTCGTTATGTGACTGATACAATCCTGATTCAGCCTGTATTTCTTTCCTATTGTGTTTATGGCCGTGGCCAAAAACAGATTGAGAACGGCTGCTCTAGAACATCATCAGATGCTCTTTTTCTTGCTGTTGTTGTTATCACCACCACTCCAAGCTTATTTAACTGTCTATCATGCTTTACAGGACACTCAACTGGAGAAATCTTATGAGATTTTAAAGCTGTTTCACATCTACAGAATGTATCTATGTTATTTGTATTCTGTTTTCATACAAACACTTTTTTCTCAAAGTAGTTCATAGTGAAATTAAAACTGGACATAAATAACAATTACAAAGTAATATGCAATGTCCTTGTGAAGGTGCAGTATACAGATAAATGAAAATACAAGATTAGTCTGCTCTTAGGCTTGCAGTCAAAAAGACAGGACACAGAACTGAATGGAAGGAGAAGGGAAAAATGGAGGAAGGACTGGTTTGACAATGCCAAAAATGAAAAGGCGTTACCAGGTCCTTGCGTATTCTCATAAACCCAGACTCCTAGTGTTCTTGCTGCAGTGAATATAGTGAAACTACATCATGGCCCTTGGAGCTGTGGAACCATAGAGGCCTTCCCTTGAATATGCAAGACATACCACGTAAAATACAGAGCTAATGTTTAAAAACACAGTTCGTTATTGTTATTGTATGAAGTTTTACTGGAGTACTTTCATAAGTGACACATGTGAAATCTCTGTGTGTCTGGCAGTTGTAGGATTATTACCCAGCCTCCTCCTCTACACATTCAGCAGTCACACATGTATCCCCCACTAAACAACATGGTACTACTGTAGGGACACTTTGCAAAGTCACTGAAGGCAGAGTTGGTGACAGAGTGAACGGGGGGGGGGGGAGGGGTGTCATGTGTGTTTTCAACATGTGACTGGCTTCATATGCATCCCCTTAATGATCTTCTTCCAATATTACCACAAAAGAGCCAAAATGTAATGACTGCAGTCCTTGTCAGCTATAAGCACAAGAAAGAATGTTTAACCTGAAAAAAAAAAACCCTTTAAAAGGCATGAGGTTGGGGGAAGATTCACCCCAAACTGCAAATAAACTCACATGCTAAGGAAGTAACTCTCTCATTTTGGAATCTGGGATACAGGAAGAGCTGTATGTATGTTTAAAGAGTAGTGATGCATCTCATCACACACTCACTATTAAAAGTTACCCATAAAAAAGACAAATGAGAACACTGAAATTCCTCCAAAATTACTGAGGCAATTGAATAAATATTATCCCTACTGAAGCATTGAGTCTGAAACTGTGCAAGAGTGGAAGAGATGTGATAACTCACAAGCCTCCCACCCTCATTACAGGAGCACTGTAAGCATGACAGACCAAATACACTTATGGTTCCTTCTGCTTTAGACTTCTGTATACATTATGTGAAGCCTCAGTAACTTCAGAGCTTATTGGTGTACCCCATTCCCAATCATCCTTCTAGTCTTCCACAGCAGCCATTCTCAACAGGGGCCGTATGGCCCCCTAGAACATCTGAAGGGAGCCACAGACTGGAAACACACCACCTTATAAGGTTTGTTACGTGACTTATACAATCCTGATTTGACCTGTATTTCTTTCATATTGTGTTTATGGACATGGCCAAAAAAAGAAAAGAAAAGTTGAGAATGGTTGTTCTACATGCTCCCAATTTGTTGTAAGACTCAGTTCAAAGTGCTGGTTTTAACCTAGAAAGCCTTAAATGGCTTGAGTCCAAGCTATCTTAAAGACCGTATCTCCCTTTATGAGACTGCATGGACATTAAGATCATCAGGGGAGGCCTTTCTCTCAGTCTCACCATCTTCACAGATACACATGGGAGAAGGCCTTATCTGCTGATGCTCCCAAACTCTGGAACTCCCTCTCATGGGAGGCCAGGCTGGCCCTATGTTCTCTGTCCTTCCACAAGCAGGTGAAGACCTTTCTCTTCAGGCAGGCTTTCCCTTACTTACTGGCTGGCTGTGGGGTTTTGAAATCGGGACAATTACTATTTTGTTGCTTTAATCTGTTTAAATAATGCATTTATTTAACATTTTAATATAATGTATATTCAATTCTTTTAAATATTTAAATAATTTATTGTTTTTATCTATCTCTTTCATGATGTAACCCATTTTGGGTTCTTTTATGGTGAACGGCGCGGTAAGAAATATTTTCAATAAATAAATAGATAAATACAGATGTTCAGATGTAATACCTGAATAATACTGATTCTGTCACAAGCTATGGTAAATACGGCAGTGACAGGCAGTTGTGATCAGTCACAATGGTGTTCTAGTAGCACATTAAGAGTTCTGGTTAACTTTTACAGGAGTTCTGAGAAAGCACATGGTCTGTTTTCACCACTGTTTTCATCATTGTATACAAATAACACTGTCTCCAACTTGACAGGTTAATTTTTAATCATGTTCAAATGAGAATAATTCTTAAAGAAGATTGCTGCAGAATGCAATCTTAAAATACATTATGCTCTAGGCTAAGGACCGATAATTTACATTTATACTATTGTAAGAACACCAAGTGGGGACGTGGTGGCACTGCAGGTTAAACCGCAGAAGCCTCTGTGCTGCAAGGTCGGAAGACCAGCCATCGTAAGATCAAATCCACGTGACGGAGTGAGCTCCCGTTGCTTGTCCCAGCTCCTGCCAACCTAGCAGTTCAAAAGCATGCAAATGCGAGTAGATAAATAGGTACCACCACGGTGGGAAGGTAACGGCGTTCCGTGTCTAGTCGCGCTGCCATGTGACCACGGAAACTGTCTTCGGACAAACGCTGGCTCTACGGCTTGGAAACGGGGATGAGCACCGCCCCCTAGAGTCGGACACGACCAGACTAAATGTCAAGGGGAACCTTTACCTTTACCTAAGAACACCAAACATCAACACTGTTGTCAACCTCAAGAAAAGAATATACAGAATAGAACGTATGAGGCAGTTAAAAGTCTTAACAGAGACCATTAGTGCCTTCTCAATCACAAATTTGTCTAGAAGCCTTTCCTCCTGGATGGATGATCAGCATGTATTGCCTTCCAATAACACCATGCAAAGTTTAATCTCATCATCTTTAATATACCACACTGTTCTCATTATGGCTGCTAACAATATATCCCCTTTGTCTTTGCCTTTTTCACAAAGAATAATGGTAGCTGTTCAAAATGCATTTTCTATATGGCTGCCATATGAGGAGCACAAACTTTCTACAGACCTATTGCACTGTCTGAAAAATTCATGGCTAATGACTGAATAACACTGATACAATTGGCATCTTTTAAAAACAATGAATGAGAAAAGAAAGATATATTCATGTAGAAATCATACCAAATAGAACCTTGAAATGCCTAACTGATTTCAGGATCACACCCATACATATAAGCTTTCAGAAGTGGACTTGCTGATTTCATTATTTAACTGTGAATGCAGAAATCCAATACATCTGGTGTAGCAGACATCAGGGACGAGAAGCAGCCATTAACATAACTATGCCAGCACTAAGGAATGCCTCCTTACATGAGGTCCAAAGCTGGTTCTTGAGTCTTTTTGGAGAGAGTCAAACCCCATCTACTCAACAGCTGTTTGGCTGTAATTTCGGTAGAATTTTTGCTACAGAGTGCACTATTCTAAGGATCCATAAGCAGAAAACTGCTGGATAGCTCAGTGGCTTAGGTCTCTGGTTGCAAAGCCAGAGGTTAGGAGTTTAATTCCCCACTGTGCCCCTTTGAGAGGGGCTGGATTTGATTATTTATAGGGTCCCTTCCAGCTCTACAGTTCAAAGGTAGTTATGATGATGATGATATTTTAAATCATTTTACCGGCACTAATTGTTTTGTCTTCTCCCTTTTTTTGTCTTGCAGAAAAGAGGTGCAATTATATTAACCAAATAAATGATCAAACAAATACAGCTCAGTTTAGATTAGTAAGTATGTCTCCAATCAACACTAGCGGTCTCTAGTTTTGATGTAAACTACCACACCAATCGAGTGGTATACAAGCCTATGAAACAAACAACTGATTTTCATTTCACTAAACAGACTGAATGTTAGCCTGCAACGTCTTGTGCAAATCTATGCAAGCCTGAAAGATTTTCACTTATAACATTGGAGCCTCTGCGACACTAGAACCAGGCAGAAATATTTTCCAAATGCTAACAGATCTTTGCACTCAAATGCGAAACAAGATAATGTACAAGAAAGCTCCTATGAAACTAATAGGATTTCATTTTCAATTGATGTTTTAGATTTAGGTCTAAGCAGTTTTTCTTTATGTAGCACCAGGTATCTTTTTTTTTCCCCTCAGAGGAGAAACAATCAGAACCCTTATCTATCAAGGTGTTTTTTGCCAGCAAGAACCAAAACATTCTTTAAGAAAAAGAGAGAAGCTAGCAAAAATTACACATCTTTTAATGATCAATTTGTCTATGTTAGTGCTTTTTTCCCCTTGTGCCTCGGCAAGATTGTTAAGATCCTCCTTGAAGGCTCTTCTCCATGTACCACTGCACACAACAGTGGGATGGCCAGCTATCAGGGAAAGAACCATTTCCATACGCAAATCATGCTCCGCTTACGTAGAATGCCCTCTCTCAGGAGATTTGCCATGCATCCACTCTGCCTCTTTTTCCAGGCCAAGACCTTCTCCCACACATTTGATTTTTAATTTCTTTACCAGTTTTGTTGCTGGTTTTTTAAATACCTTACTATCAAGATCAGATTTATTTTTAGATGATTATATTATATTATATTATATTTATTATATTATATTATATTACATTACATTACCTGCAACCACTCTGTTGATATTCTTTATTCGGCCAGTATATAAACAGAATCTACCAATCAAATCAAGTAACAATCAATCAGTGGGTCATGTCATCATTTGAGACACCCACATATTTACTACTCAGTTCTCGTATCCTCAGTGGTTTTGAAATTAGAGTATTTATTTATAACTTGTGTTTACATCACAAATGCTCAGCTTTATAGAGGCACACAGAGAAAACACTTATGTTTCTGAGACTATTTTCTTTTTCCAACAGGAGGGTCAGGGCCTCTTTTGAGCATAGGATCAGGCAATATCCTTGATCAGTAAATAAACATCTTCTCAACCAAATATATCTCCACACGGAAATAAGGCAGATGGAATGTCATTCTTGTGAGCGTGGAGGCATATTATAAAAGGTCACAATGATGCCCTCCAAACCTTTAACAATGAACACTTCTTAATTCAGTTGGGGTCAGAAGTCCAGTTTACTCAGCAAGAATAATGCTATTAAAAGCTATTGCACTTTCATGTCATCACAATTCACACTCAAGCATTGTAGGTTAATGCAGTTCTATGAAGTGAACACTGGAGCCAAGACAAGTAGCTATCTCAGCCATGGTATTTACAGATACTAGACATTAGGGATGCTTTTCTGGAAAACAACGGAAACAATCTGTCCACTACAGATAAAAGCTGTCGATGGTGCCTTGATTTTAACAAAAATCATTATCAAATTCCCATTCCAAGCCAAGTCTAATCTCTTAAGTCATTTTCAGGAACTTTCTACTTCTTTTTCAAGTAACAGATTGCATTCTTCAAACTGTCCCTTATTTTAATCGGCCTTGTGCATTATTATACCATCAATTTTATTTCAGACAATTGCCAATTTGAAAGTAATTATCACAAAGTCCTCAAATGACTTAAAATAAAATATTAAAATACTAGCAAACCTACTGCTATAGTAAGAGCTTTTGTCTTGCAAAACAAAATAATTATCCAAATGTAAAGGTTAACCAAACAAAAATTCTAAAATGAAAATACAGTTTGTCTACATCTTTAACAGCAGCAGAATTTTATTTTAAAATAGTTCTAGTATTGCACTATTTCTTCCTCTAATTATTTTGCTATTCTATGAACAACATCGTTTTTTAATTAAGGCATTAAATCTCTAAAATCCCTAGTCAGTCTTATTCAGGTCATCACGTCAGTACATATGATCATTCAACAAACATTTACAAAGACAAAAACAACGTGATTGTTATTATTATTATTTTTTTACAAACCGGTGGCTAAAATCAGTGAAAGCATGTGAAGGAAACTGTCTAAGGAATTCCCTTCAGCTCTAACATACCCTTCAATACACAATCCAAACAATATTCACTAAAAAGGAAAATCAACTATCTTACCTTCTTCAGTTTCATGCCATACAATTCCTTCCAAATTCACGCTAGTCCCAGGTTCACATGGTCCAAGGCATTCAGGTTCTGTTACTATTCCAACATCACAAGTATTCACACCCACTGAACGAGTCCGTACCAAAAGTTGCTCAGCTGGGGCTGCAATGTTGGATGAAGATGGGGAAAAGTAGGAAGGCAGAATCTGTGGTGTGAGACTACTAGAAATAGGAGGTGGAGGTGCAGGCACTGTAAAGAGGGGGTCAACCTAGAAGTAAAAGAAACAAAATAATCAGTTATGATTAATAACATTAGGGAAGCTTGCTTTAGACCTACATCAGCATTTGAACATAATGGACAGAATCTACATAACAAATTAGTCTTGGTTGAGTGAAATGGTGTAAGCTGCAGCAGCAAAAATGCTCTAATTAATGAGATGTTGACTACAGTCCTTGGCACATGCCTGATTGTGCAATCTGATGAACATCCAGCAGTGCAACCAGCACCTTGTTATTTAGTAGCACCTTGCCACCATGAATTATGCTATTTCCCTTATGCAAGTGCAAAATGTAAACTGGATTCTGGCCACTGAGTGTACCGATAACAGACCAAAAAACTCACTTCTATAAGCAAACTGTCAAGACTCAGTAAGTAAGTAAGTAAGTAAGTAAGTAAGTAAGTAAGTAAGTAAGTAAGTAAGTAAGTAAGTAAGTAAGAAAGTAAGAAAGAAAGAAAGAAAGAAAGAAAGAAAGAAAGAAAGAAAGAATATTTTTATGCTATCCTTAGTAAAATTTGCTCAGTATATTTTGGGCAAATATCTTCATTTCTATGACACTTAATTAAACCAGTAGGAACAATGGGTTGCAATGCTGCCAGCTTCAGATAGTACCAGTCTGCTTTAATAACTCACCTAATTACTGCCTTTTTGAACATTTCAAATCCCCTCATTTTAATATTTCTCCAAAACCTTTTCAGTTGCTCAGTAATATGCAATAAACAAAAATGCTTCTTCCCAGTGAAACAGATATGCTGCTTCTTATTTGTATCAAAGGAAGAGACTATTTATGCATTGCTCATTTCACTTCTAAACTGATCCAAGTCAAAAGCATGGAACTCTTTATCTGGCTGCCAAAAATCTTTCTTTGAAAGCCATAATAAAACTTCATTAAACACTCTGCTCCCTGTCACTCTTCATTCAGAACAAAAAGTGATACTGAGGGTCCAAATATCAAGGACTACAATGTATGTTCTCATATAAATGACATCCAAGGTCATATTGGAGTTCCTGCTGACATATGGTATGACAAGAGTTTTGTTGAATAAAGCACTACATACTATGACTGAGAAAAATTGTCTGGCAAAATTATGTGTTTTTAATTCTAGAATACACTGTGATTATATATAAAATACAAGCTGGTCCATCATAAAAACGTATTGCTTTTATGGTGGTATGACATCATCTGACAGAGGGAGTAGAAAAAAACAAATTGTAGATTCATATTATGGGTCAGATCTAGTGATACCTCCCTTGTTCACATGACAGCCTTCAATATAATGAAGGCTCTCAAGAGTGGGAAGGAACTGGTACAATTTCCAGTCGTTCTCCCTTCCCCTTACAGCTGTTTAATTTTTTTCTGGATGAGGGAGACCCTATGGGAATTTTTGCAAGATTGAACAATGGGATTCAGAGGGGAAGCCTTTACTGATTTGAAAGCCTTTCTATTCACAGTGCATCAACACTGTATCAAGCCATCCATTTATCCACTTACCCTATCCACACAACCCTTTTATTTCATTCATATGACTACAAAATTCCATGACATTGTAAACCAGTTTCTATCAACAATGTGATCCCAAAAGTCAACCTCACTGTATAATAGATATCAATTCCCGTCCCCAACTGCCATCATTTGTGTCTTCCCTTTCTTCCCAGATTTCAAACATTTAGAGTGTAATGTAGAAAGAGAGATGAGAACAAAACTGCATCTGTTTTTCCATAGATGCTGTTGTTTCCCCCCTTCCCTTCCCTTTCACTATTGAAAAATTATCCAGAAAGGAAAAATGGGACAGAGGGAGGCAAACATGGAGTCTATGTACATATGAAGGACAGAATTCTTCCCCATGTGTGCCCCCCTTTGTTCCATCGTCTCCAAAAAAGGAAAAAGAGTCAGGAAGATCTGCAACCAGAATGAAAATACTTCCTTCCCTATCTGAGATCACAAAATCACAGTGCAAAGGGGATCGAAAAGAGATGAAGACAGTTGCCAAGCTTTAGAAAAAGAGTTACTTTCCCACAAAGCACATTTTAACATGTCACAGTAAGCCACAAGTTGTGTTAGCTATGGTTTGTTGTCTAAGCCATGTGATAGAACACAGCAGATGATCCAACAAATCATTGCCTTTACTCCCTATTTCTAGCTTGTATCTAGTTTTTCTTCATCCTATTCCTTTTGTTAGCTCCATAAGTGATTTGTGACTAGAACAGGAGTGATACACTAACCCTACATCCATGTCAGACCCCAGTTAACTTGGTTTTCAACTTGGGCAGCTAAGAAAACAAGCCGGAAAACAAATCAGAATTTTGAGCTTCTGCATAACAAAAAGCCACAATTTAAACAAGTCAGAGTTCATTGGTGAGAAGTGAATTATGGGTTCAGACTGTGGTGTGTGGCTGGTTAACAAACAGTGTCTTATTACAGCAGAGGGTTTTCACATGAAAGCAAAACAAATTTCAACAGATAACGCTATGATGGACAGAGTCCTCTAGCACAGTGGTTCTTAAACTTGGGTTCCCAAATGTTCTTGGACTGTAACTCCCAGAAATCCTGGCCAGCACAGCTAGTGGTAAAGTTTTCTGGGAATTGCAGTCCAAGAACATCTGGGGACTACAGTTTGAGAACCACTGCTCTAGAAGTGGGACAAAGTACTCTGTAAGATGACACAAGGCATACATAGATACAACTGATGTATGGGAACTCTAAATGTAAATGAACAAAATACACGAACAACTGGAATATAAATTAAAATTGTATATCACTGCACTACAAACAATCCTTCAAAGACAAAAATGCTCTAAGCAGGTTAAATCTCCAGGCAATCAGCTGACAAAAAAGTGGGAAAAAACACAACAAAGTACAGAAGCTCTGCACTTCAGTTATGTGTTTATCCTGCTGCCATCACACTTTAAGATGTTGGCAGCATTAAAAACAAAAAGGAGCTTTTCAACAAGAAGCCAAGCATACAGGCAAATGTAAAACCAACTGACCTCAAAAACAGATGTTCCTTGCAAACCAGTCGTCAGTTAAGTAAGGATGAAATAAAACAATATTTATCTTTGAACTACATTCAAGACACAGGGCCAGAGATTGCACTACAAGAGTTTTGGCCGTCATTGCAAAGATTTCTCAAAACAGAGGCCTTCTAGCTTTCTTTTCCTGCTTCCGGAGTAATGCAAATAGAGTTTATTCCAGTACTTTCTAAAAACAATCTTCCAGATGTGGTGACACAGCATTAGCTCAATGTAATAGGGTCATCTGAAATTATTTTAAACTGTTCTTAATTCAGGTTGAATAAGTAGTGTAATGATTAGAACGAAAATTCAAGAGAAGCGGCTGTGTGATGCTAGGCCTCCTGTTTTGTGGAGCTTTGAGGAGAAGCCTAGCAGACACATGGATTTACCAGCATATCCTTTTGAGATCACACAGAGCTTTTCCCTATCCAAAATAAAAACTAGTTAACAAACAGTTTTAGGTACTTTAACAAAATGCTGAAGTATTTGATGAAAAAAATGTCATTTTTCACCTTTAAACAAGGCACTTCTTTTGTCTGAGAACAAATCGGCACTTCTAGAAGTCTCCCAGAAGCATTAATTTTATCCTGAGGAGGATGCTGGCTCCCCCACATACCCTTTTTAATGCAGAAATATTATTTTAAAAGTCAGCTCAGAGCTTTTGGGCTGTTCCTATGCTGTGCTCCCATATACTGATGGTGCATTTCACCAAATGTGCCACTGTTTCTAAACAAATGGAAGCCTTGTTATTTTAGGTACGAATGGTTGGTGACAAGATGAATCAACATTGATATGATACATTTTGCTTACATCTTTTCTTAGCTTATAACAGGCAATAAGAGTATGTGGCTGAATTTTCAAAGGGTACTGTGAATATGAAATACTGCCACACTGCACAAAGGATTAGACTGGAACCTCTCAACTCCTTAGAGGCTACGATACTATTATTTTAAATGGGAAGAATAAGAGACTGCCTTATTTGGCAGCTGAGAACTTGTAAATATGGAAGAGAATAGGACTTGTACTTGCAATATCCCCTTGTTGACAAGGGAAGATCTGCAGTGGAAAAACCACAACACACACACACACACACACACACACAATATTATGAAGCCCTATGCAGACAGGTTGCTGATTGTGTTGCTATTACATTCACGGAACACAGCCTTCTCTTCTGATCAACACTGGGAAGTTGTGACTGGAGTGAGTCAGCTGGAGTGTGCAACTCCACTGTCCTCTTAGCTTACATATTCTGAATACCAAAACTGGGCTAGAGACACAGCATGTATAGCAGAAATAGGATTCTATTTCAGATGTGCATTCAAGTGTGTGGAAACAAGTCAAAGTATAGTCCTTCCTACACTACACCAGTTCAGACATTCACCCAGTAATTGCATCTGAATGCTCCCTAGTGTAAAAAGAGGAGGGAGGGAGAAAAACAATATTTCCCTGACCATGAAAAACTGGCATATCAGGATAACATGCTTTATGCTGAGAAAGAGGAATGAACATATAAGCCCTCAACTGTAGTGTCAGGTATTACAATCCCAGGGGATGTTACTACGTGCTACTTCTGTACATCTTCACCACTTCTAAGAAAGAAGCCAGGCACAACTATCTGCCATGAATTCACTGGTGCATGCCCGAGAAACTGACCCATAAAAGCTCACAGATTGTTTCAATTTTTTGGGGTGGCTTAATAAGTACCACCTTCATCAGCTTTGAAATCCTGTATCTGGAGTCAAACCATGGTTTCTCCAATTTCTGTACAAAATATGCTAAGCATGAACCAAATACCAGTTTCAGACACCTTCCAGAATATTAGTGCTGCCCCTTCTTATCCAATCGTGATATGAACTGCAAAATAAGACCCTTGTTCTCAGCAAGACAAGTGGGAAATCCTTCTGAGAAAACAGAGGTAACCTATTAGAGGCAAAACACAGAAAGGTAGCTGCTCAGAAAGGGGGATGGTGGAGGAAAAAGGGTATACAAGTCTAACATCTGCTGGTGGCAGTCTGTCAAGCTGAGGGAAGTTAATGTCAAGAACAGACGCTCCGCAGTTCCTCACTGTTATTTCTGCATGATTATTCCCAGGTGTTAGGCCATGCTGAGCAGTAGCCTTGCTATTTATCACAGAACAGATTCCAAGGAGGGGCAAGAGGGGGGGGGGAAATCAAACAACACCGATGGCAGGTCAGTTAAACAGATTGCAACATTTGTATATACAGCCAGGCAAACACTACAGAAAATCATGGCAACACTCCCTCCCCTGCTCTGCCTTATTTCATGAGTTTTTAGGGACCTGATTAGCAACGAAGGCTACAAAGTTTCAGAGTGTTGTGCTTGGCAGTTTTCCATTACCCAGGTGTATGATTGCATCAGGCAATGATGGCTCTTGGTGCTAGGAAGCTGACAGTGAATTTCTGCCAATAAATAGACTGAACACCCTAGTGAGCACTTTTCATTCCGAACATGATACACACACTAAAAAAGGGACCTCTTGGGAAGGAAAGAATGGTTCTGAAAGAAGTAGTGTCACCATTACTGGAAACATAAGTGATCTTTCCTTTACGTACACAGATATTCTTCAATTTCTTCTGCTGCTTTGTTCCAGACTCTAAAATTAAGCTGTGCATATGAAAGTCGGTCTCTCAGATGCCCTCACAAATCCCCAGCATTACAATCTTGGAGCAATAAAATTCCACCTCTCCTTTGAGGGGATTTCCTGCCCTGCAGGGTGGATTCCACTGAACAACACAGAGTTCCTGTAGAAAAGACACTCCTTTCCTGCTTGGATAGGAGGAAATATAAAGCCACAAACACCAGATTCCCCCTCCTCCATGGCATTATAATACTGGGAAAAGTACATAAAGAACAAGAACACCAAGTCTAGGACAAGATGAAGAGGTCTGGGACCATTTGATCTCATGGAAAGAAAGAAAGAAAGAAAGAAAGAAAGAAAGAAAGAAAGAAAGAAAGAAAGAAAGAAAGAAGAAGAAAGAAAGAAAGAAAGACCCCAAAAAAGCTCTTTTCACAGGCTCTGTTTGCAGAAAACAGAGCTTGCCTTTTTGTACAACATTTATACACAAGCAATTGTTTACATCAGGACCCAATGATTTAACTTCCATCAAACTCCTGTGCAAACTTTTCTTCTGACAGTCAGAGTCAACACGGAATATCAGGCATCCTTTGAAGAAACGAGTTGATGAAAAGAACAATGAATCCAGCTTTTTTCATGGAACCCCCCCCCCCCCCGCTTCTTTGTTCCCTCCTGGAATTCTGGATGAGGTCCAGACCTGCTCATGCAATTTGTTCTGGTTTGCTTTTGTTATTTTGGCCAGAAGGACTGAGGAGAGATATCCATAAGGGCAGTGCATCTCACTGGACCTATACTGCCCATGTTGAATAGTCTATCAAAGAACCCATTCTCCTTCTTTATTTTTCCACCACAAGATGAGGGTACTTACTCCATACCATTCCTGTATGACATTTTCTTATCTACACAGGCTCTTACCATCTTTTATTTCTTACTATTTCTTATGTAATGACATCAAATAATTGATGGACTTTTTAAAACAACTTCTTCATGAATTTTTTTCCCCTCCGGGAACAGATATCTCAATCTGTTACAGAAAAAAACAAAGCAGTCCTGTGGTAACTTAAAAATTAACCTGAGTTTTTAGCATGAGGTTTTACACACTGCAGCTCATTTCATCACATGAATCTTTCATACTCGTACTAGATTAGAATTTTCAGCATTGCAGATGTATCAATCTACTTGCCTATGCTAGGATGAGTTTCTTATCTCTCAACTGCCATTGGTTAAACAATCACTGAGTGATGAAATAATCTTCAATTTGTGCACCTTCCAGATTTCCCCCCATTCCCTCCCAATCTGGTATGTATATTATATTGGTGAATATCATCACTTCATGCATCTGATGAAGAGGGCTGCAGTCTATGAGAGCTTACATCAAATGAAACCTGTTACTTTTTTGAGTGCCATACTCATTCTTTTTTATGTTTTTTTCCTACCTATTTATAATGCCATTTTACAGGGCATTTTCTGAGCATTCAAATGAAGTATTGAGTAGTTAGGGATAATCCCTAACAGACAGTTATCCTCTATTAATCTGCCTTTACATGAGAACATGAGAAAGGTGGCACCATGTATCTGGGTGTCATTCGCAAACAGTGGATGTGTTCAATGTCACAAACACTGACAAATTCATAAAACACTTTTGTTTGTCCGTACAGCAACATCACACCATTTTCTGTAAGTTAAAATAGGACACTACATTCTTTCCCCCCTGTACTGAATATACCACCTTCAATTAAAAGTTGCAGGAAAAAAAGAAAGAAGATTTTCTGTATTATGAAATCTGGGCTCTTCGCTCCTTTTAGACTCGCGACAAACAAGTTTTAGACACAGATGGAAAACTACTTCTTTTGGGCTAAAAAGCCCCAGAATCCCACAACGAGCATGGATAGTGACCACAGTGGTTATGAGATTTTGGGAGGTTTAGCCCCCAAAAGTAGTGTTTCCCATTTCTGGTGATGGAGCACGCGTCACGTATTGAGTGGTGCTACCCCCTTAGGAAACACTATCTCCATCCTACTCAAATTCTCCAAATACATGGAAGACCAACTACATTTGCTTCCAAAGAACCATGGGGTTCCTAGAACCCAGGTTAAATATCACTGTTCTGTCTTAAAATCTGTTCAATTACAAATTCAGCTATAAAATAAAGAGTTAATTTTTATCATTACATTATTGAATTCAGAATATATACTTTAAAAAAAGAGGACAATAAAAAGGAGAAAAAGTAAAAAACTGAGAAATGTTTGCTATCTTTTTGTGTTACTATATTGTTTACTAGAAGAATTAAGAGTACTCAGAGCCAGAACACTGAAACATTTGTTAGCTCAAAACCACATTTAATTTACACAAAGAATTTCAACAAGGAAGTGACACAGTGTCTTTTGAGAGTTGTCCCACACAAATTATGAGTTGCACATAGTTTAACTCAATTAAATTTAGGTTACACATTCCTTTAAAAAAAACACCAAAATCTTATTGTTACATAATGCAGTCATGTTTTCAACTAGTGAATTTTTCTGCATGATTGAAATATAAAGCACAGATGACACAAGCAAAGTATTTCTGTCTAATATATTCAGATGATGTCAGTGTTAAATGTGGTTTATTATTGAAAGCTGTATTGTATTGCCAATTGACACCTACATCATTGTATGTTGGGGGAAGGGCAAATAGTACAATATCCTTATTTTTAAAAGATGGTACAAAAATAAAAATCAAATCCCTTGAAATGTCTGAACTGAAGTTTGTGAACTAAGTGAACCCATATTCCAGTTAGCATATGTAATCGCAACTTATTTCATGCTCTCCTTTTGATTATTCAAAAATGTTCAAATTCTGATGAAAACAATGCCTCTGTAACACTACCTGCTTAAAAGGAGCAAGAAATGTTCTATTATTCATGTTCAACCATTTTCCAAGTGTAAAAAAAATCCACTGTTCTCCAACATGCATTCCTTTTCCTCTGATTGCTGAACAATGTCTCCATACTTCATAGAAATTCAACATGTTTTGCCCAGCAAAATGTAAACAAACCCAACCTAAACCCTTGTAAAATCATGACATGCCTCTGGCAGTTTTTATCAAAGCGTGTAGCTGTGTACAGTGCCTTTGAAGAAATGAAACTGCCGTTTATCAAGTGTGATTTATAAGCAACACTGATTTAGCTGGGAGATAACACGGCTGCCTAATCATTAGTAGTCAGACAACAGCCATGTGAACACATCAATTATGGGCCAATGCCAAAAGCCCTTGAGATCCTGGAGATTAACAGCCAATCCTCTGTTTTACAAGTTCACATCAAAAAGAATATTAATAAGAGGAGGGGCAATGTGAAAGCCTGTCAGGCTGATTCAGCCACTAAAACAAGGCATTCTTCCCCTTTTGCTACGCCTTGAACTGGCCCATGAAAATAGCTGGCATCAGCTCCTATGTGTGGATCTGCCAATTCTCAGAAAATGTTTTCATTAACATAAGGGAAGTTGTAAAAGGCAGCAGCAGCTCTATTTTGCGTATTAACAACAGCAAAGCCTTTTGCACCTCTCCTTTTAAACACAACAATGACACAAATGCAATTATCTTTATACACAATTGAAAAATAAAATCCCAGCACAGATCCTGGAAAAATGTCACCACTAGACTTTCAATTGAAATCAGAGAGCTCTGAAAGTATAATGTATTAGGCAGTTGCCTAAGCATTTATTCTGCAGTATTAACAAGTGAACAAACATGATCTAAAAATATAACCTAAGTGATACGTAGAAATGATCTGCCAAATATTTCTCTGAGATTCAGAAATACATTAAACTTATTAGCTGTCACCCTTGTTTTTTCAGAAGCCATATCACACTAGCTGCTAGCCCTTCACAGGACTTAATATGTGTTTCTAATTAAGGTGGCAGCTCCTGCTTTTTTAAAAATGGCAGTAGCAACCACAAACCTAGAATTTTCCCAACTTTGTTCATTTCCATGTCCTTTTTATATACAAGTAAAGCTGGTGTTTTCTATATGTCTGCTTTTGCCAATAATCTTTCCAAACTTTATCATCTCTTTAAAATGATAAGGAAGGGGCGCTCATCTTTAAAACAAAAACAAAAAAAAGCAACTGTTTTTTTTAAAATAACCAGAAAATTAAATGGATGGATCAGAAAAATTATGATTTGTTTTGATTCATGATTCATCAAGGTTGCCAAATAACGAATTTACAATTTTTTCCAATGAAACAATGAATCAATTCGTTGATTTGTTTTGCCTTTAAAACCTTATAAAATGCCCTCCCGGCACCTAGAGATACCAAAATCACAGTTCTTCTGATTCTCCTCTACAATCCCTCCAAGTTTGCTGAAGATTGGTTTCCCACAAGCCAGGTGCTAAAGGGCACTTTCCTGGGAGGACCCACTTTGTGGGTCTATAACTTGGATGTCTGAAACCCAATCTTTACCAAACATGGAGGGATTGTAGAGAGGAGTCAGAGGAATCTTCTCTGTAATTTTGGTATCTCTGGGTGCCTGTGGGGAACTTTCCTTGGGGGGCTCTTTGTGGGTGTGTAATCCAGATGTCCGACACTCAATCTTTATCAGACTTGGAGTGATTGTAGAAGAGAGTTTGGAGAAGCTTCTTTGTGATGTCTCTGGGTGCCTAGGGAACCATTTTATAGTCCAACAAGTTAATGAATCAAAAAGCACTAAAATTTTATTGATTCCTATTAATCAGGGAGGAATATGAATATAAATCGATTAGCGATTTTTAAACAATTTTTATATTTGTTTCTTAATTCACGTCCATCTCTAATAACTACTAAAGGGAAATTTCTACTTTCCCTCTATTGTCCTATGCAAACATGATTGACTGTAAACAACGTGATATGTCCAGTAAAAGAAGTGGGTAGCCCTTTGGTTCCAATGTCAACTTTGATCCTCCTTGGACTTCAAATCTGAATTTCAATGTGTGGCAACCCCAGGGAAACATCCCTTCTCACTATTTTCAATCTCTAGTCAGTTACACACATTCCCCAGTTAACCAAAAGCATCTTTCTGACACCTACACCTTAAAACCTAGGCACCTCTTCTTAGTGACACTAGGTTAGGCATTAGTCCAAAGGACAACCAAATCCAAAGCTCTTCAAAGTGTCTTGGACCGTTCCTTAATCTGTGCCAACCAGCCTGTGAATTCAAGCCTCAACTGGAATTAATATTATTTAGTTTTTAAGTGAAAAGGTTTCTAATGTAAGTGCTGTCTTCTTATGCAAGTCTTAGTATTGCCTGAGATGATGTGGGTGTTACACTCTCTATTCTCTCATGCAAATATCTTTAAATGTTACTTATAAATAACTAATCAGTTATGTTTTTTTTAAAAAAAGATTTATTAGGAAAAAAATGTGTGTAAGGAAGGAAAGGAAGAGTAATGAATCTGTAGTAGTCTCAACTGGAAAGAAAATTAATATGTTCAATGTTATATTCATAAACATTTATAGCCTTCCCCATATCACAGGATCCCAGGGCAGGTTACAAAACTGTGTAAAACAATTTTAAACATATGATATTTAAAATAATTTAAAATCAAGCAAAAAATTAAAACACTCAAACACATGGCACTAAACCCTGCACAGGCCATGATCCTCAGCCCCTAAAAGCTCTAATAAATATATATATATTGACCTGGCATACCAATGATACCAATGTTGGTGCCAACTGAGCCTCTAAGGGGAGGGCATTCCACAATTGGGGTGCTATGGCAGAAAAAGCTCTCCCTCATGTCTCCACATAATGTGTGTGTGTGTGTGTGTAATATTCACACAAACTATTTTAGTCTACTCTTCTATCTTTTAGCTTTAAAACTAGGTATTTCTACAGACTGCACACAACACACTATAATTACTTTAATTCCTTTCTCCTCACTAACTCTAGACAGTCGAATCAACTCTCAAGACTCCCCCAAAACAGACTCTCTCTACAAACTAACACAGACGATCCTCTCTCAACTCCCTCACTGCTACCTCCCATCACATTCTAAACATATCAGCCTATCAGCATTCAACATTCTATCACTCATTCACCAATCATTCCAACACTCAGCCTATTTATATTCAGCCACAGCTATTCACACACAAACCCGTTATCGCTGTACATAACCACCACATGCTCCCCTCTCAATGACACCACTGTTTCCCAGTTGTGCTTTCTGGGGGATACACTGAAGGACCAAAATGCCTGTCCTAAAGCTTAGTTATAGGCCATAATATCTAAAAGTGCCAGATCTCTTATTTGCTCCCACCTATCACATCAATATAGCCCTCAAGAACTCTGAAACTCAATTTAACTCTCAGATTGAAAGAATGTCCCACCTGGCTTTAGCATTTTACTTATCCTTGTCTAGTGGCCCACTCCTCTTCAAATTCTTGGTGTAATCCTGTTCTTGTGACCTTGATAGGAGGGAGAATAAATGCTGGCAATTGGGGGGGGGGGGGAAGGGAGGCAGTAGAGAAAAACAAAAAACTAAACAAAAATATGAAGTAAGGTCTACTGTAAATTGCCAGGATCACTTCTGCCTATTTGGCAGAGAGAGCAGTGTGGTACCAGTTTGGTGACACCAAGGGTAAGGGGTTCAGTAGAAGCCAATGGAAAGTCTTAGCGTTGTCAGAATTTACATGGGAAAAAGTTTCTGTATGCATGAAAAGAGAATACATCTGCCAAAAGTATTCAACACAACCCTTTCTATATTTTATTTTGCACTTAACCTAATTTTATAAACATTGTGTCTGATACAAAACACGAACATGTCCGAGATTGTGGGGAAAACATAAGGGAAAATCAATGTTAAATCAATGCTTCCTTCTATGTAATCAGGTAGCTTTGCTTCTGTGACCATATAACATTTTTGCAGTACTGTAAAGGTTAATTAAACTTAGCAAAAAAATTCAGCTTCCTCAACTAGACAATATTTGCTAGCTTCTGACAATATTTGACTGATCTTTTCTGCAGGAATACAATGGTGTGTACTTGAAGAAGGTTGCTTTTCACTGTGCATTCCTTGTGGAGAAAGAAGTCACAAACCAAATTATTTTATAGGGTAAAGTTATTCTGAACGGTGGTAAAGTCAATATTAATTTGGGAGTCTACCACTATAAACTGAAGATTGTGTTCATGGAGCTGCAACTTTGCAAGTGGGAAGAAGGAAATCCCAAGTCTCCCCCTTCTTCCAATCAAATTCCATCATCTGCTTTCTGAAGTCACTCACAGGTCACCGAGCCCTGGCTATTTTGAACTCCATTAGCCTATCCAAGGTTGTTAAGTAGCAATTACATAAGCAAGTGCCAAGATTTCCTCTTGTGTGCTTATTTGCAGGTGACCAGTGCACAAATTAAACAAAATAATCAATCCACTGAAAACAACTCTTTAATGCTGCCCAGTAATGATATGTTAATGAAATATATTGGTTCAAATTACAGGGTCATATATAGTTGTTGAACTCAATTCCCAAGGCTATCTATGTGACTACACTTCAGGTTTACAAAGGTTTTCAATGCTTGATGATGAAACTAAATACTAATGAATCTAATCTTCAATTACAAGGTTTTACTTCTGTACACTGGCACAGAAGTAAACCTGTAAGGATCTACAGTATTATAAACTGTGTGAACTGAACTCATATTTACTGTACTTCTATTATTCAATATGAAAAACACCATAGCATATTTTAATCCTATCACTGTGACCCATTTAGTATGTATTAAGATAAATACATTATCAGCACTATGTGTTACGATGTTGAACACCTCCGACATCAACAATCCATCGCACATTTCTGGTGGACAGAATACAGTCCAAAACATAAGTGGAACAGCTCAGTGAAATCCATTCTGATCTGGCACTGTAGACTAGCATATAGAAAAGGTTGCAGAAACAGAAGGGCATCTGGATACAGAATATATGGTGCACATCAAAGTAGATCCTGACATTATTAACACACCTAAGGCTTGTACTGGCAGATCATTTTCATGATTTAAAACATTACTAGCTAATGTAACCAATTATCCCAGAGTCAAACAACACTTCAGTCCTACAAATCCACACAACTGGGTACCAGAAAGTAGACAGGTTTATATTGCTTGAAAGCATTATTCACTAGGAAGTAGGGCTAATCATTCAGCTGTATAAAACATTTCTGTTAAATCAGCATATTCAGTTCATTAGCTCCTTTCTGACCTCACCGAAGTCCTCTTAAAGTGCAATGACAATAAGACTACGTAACCAGCATTCAGCCTGCTGTTGCAGATTTTGTACAAAAGGTTATACAGAATATAAATTAGATAGAACATTTACACTAAAAGTTGCAATGCTACTCAGCTTATGAGCTTCTGGTGCCCAATTACCCTAAAAATAGAGTGCTAGTTGGTCAGGTGTAGACAATAAGGCTCCAGACTAGTGCCAGATTAAAAGACCACATATGAACATTCTTTGGGAAGTCAATAAGAAACTATTTTTAATGACCATAATGGATGCAAAACACTTGCATTACAGTTAAATGGACTTGCAGACCCCATCATTTGAAAACAGTTCAAGTCCCATGGAAAGAATCACATTCTAATTGATGTAAAAGAGGCATTAGCATGGATAAATCCAATAGCCTCTAATTCAGATACACACTCACAGAAGAATACTCTAGCTTCTCAAAACAGTTGAAAAACAAATTGCTAAACAGAGCATCACAGGACTTTAAAACTGTAGGACTGTGAAGCTGGAAGGGATTTGAAGAAACAATAAGCCCATCCCTCTCCTTAGGGAGGGCACTGACAGCCATGGTATTCCTGACATGTGAACATCCAACCTCTGTTTTAAAACCTCCAATGAAGGAGAATCCACCACCTCCCAAGGCAGTCCATTCCACTGCCAAACTCCTTTTATTGTTAGGAACTTCCTCCTAGCATTTAAACAATTTTTTTGTTATAATTTGAATCCATTCCTTTAGGTCCTGCACTCTAAAGTTGCAGAAAACAAGGCTGTTCCAATGTTTATGCGACAGTCCTTCAGATAGTTGAAGATGGATGTGGGGCCAAGCAGGGGCCCTGCCTACCGGACTAGTAGACTTCCCGCCTCGGAGGATTGGGCAGTGGAACTTCTGACATGCAGCTCCCTGATAGACTGGGGTGGGCACATTGCTGCCATGGGAAACACCCTGGAGGAGGCAAGTGCAATGATGGTGGGAATGATACTTAAGGAGGGGTCAACAACAGAGGATGAAGACCTGTGGGCCAGCGCTGTTGATTGGGAGGCATGTGAGGCAGAAGAAGTGACATCAGGACTGGCACCATTGAAGGAAGGTTGGGAGGTCATCTGCTGGCGCAACCCTGAACATGGCTGCTGGGTGGACCTGTTTGTGCCACTGGAGGAAGTGGCCTGGGTACATCAGGATGAGACCAGGTGTTGAGGGGATTGCCGGGAGGCAAACCAGCAGAAGGTTAACCATCACCAATGCCGAGGGTAGAGATGCCCTCCACACACACACACCAAGGCTTACAGAGAGCTACCTGGCCCTTCTTCTGACAAGGGAGCCAGGGCTACATGCTTACCTCTTCCTTCCCATGCTCCAGAAAAAAAATCACCTGGGTGTTTCTGATATTCGACAATTCTAGGATGAGACCTATGCTACCTACCAGCCAGGCAGTTCCACCTAAGGGTCTTGTCATCATGCCAGCACTGGCGCCTCAGCTCCCGTTGCAGGGAGAACTAATAGCCTCCATCCAACACCCCTGCTGCAGAACCCCCTGCCTGGGGTGCTTGAACTCATGGAAGGGAAGGAGTTTCTGGAGCCACTTGGCGGAGCAAGGCCACGACAGCTGAAGTCTGGACAGGGACCAGGGGCAAGTTGATGCCTTGTTAAGCCTGGTCCTGTCAGTCAAGCCTGTTTCTATTGTTTTCTGTTAATAAAATGTTTAATTTTCATACAGCCCACATTACTGTCATGGAAAGGTTTGCCAGGACAACTCACAATGGGTCTCAAATCACCTTTCAATGTTCTCTTTTTCAAGTTAAACACAGCCAACTCCCTCAAGTGTTCCTCACAGAGCTTATTTTCCAAATACTTTACCACAGGAGCAGGCAAAATGCAGACAGGGACACCATTTTTTCAGCCTTCAGATCTGGGGTGTGGGATACAGGAAAAAAAGTGCCATTTTCCTGCACTTGGAGGTTTCAAGGAGTGGTGGGTTTTTTAAATAAAATGTGGTACAGAACCTCCCAGCCCTACAAAAATCCCAACGCTAAAAAAAGAAACCAGATGTGGACTTCCATCAAACTTTAGTTTTGATTCTTTATAATTTTGGGGCTGGGGCATCCTCTGGTGGAGCCTGCAAACAGAAAATGGACCCCTATGGCTTCTGAAGTTGCCCACTCTAACGCTGCTTTACCATCCTGACTGCCTTTCTTTAGACATATTCCAGCTTGTCAATATTCCTTCTAAGCTTTGGTGCCCAGAACTAGACACAGTATTCCAGGTACGATATCACCAAATTAGAATAGTGTGAATAGAGAATATTACTTCCCTGCATCTGGGGTGCTCTATTTCAGAGGATGCAGTCCAGAACTACATCAGCTTTTCTTTTCTTTTTTTGCCTGCCACACTACACACACACTAACATGCTGTTGACTCATATTTTGCTTGTGCTTTACAAAGTTCCCTACATCCTTTTTCACATATAGTATGTTATTGCCAAGCCATCTGTCATCAATTATATATTTGTTCACCTGAGTTTTCCCACCTAAATGCAGAACTTACATTTTTCCCTGTTGAAATAAATCCTGCATCAGCCCAGTTCTCCAATGCTAAGATCACCATAAATCCTGATTCTGTCTCCTGAAGCTACTCCTCTTAATTTGGTGTCATCTGCCACTTTGATCAGCATCCCCTCTCTTCAGTCATTCAAGTAATGTATGAAGATGTTCAATACCATCAGGTCCAGGACATAACCCTTTGGCACCTCATTTGTCCCTTCTCTCCAGAATGATAGGGAAACACTAGTGAGAGCTTTTGAGGTATGGTCCTTCAAGCCGCTACAAATCCACCCAACAGGAGCACCATCCGGCCCATTTTAAGACCTTTCCATCCAATTGCTGAAATCTGAACCTACGCGCTGCAGTCATGATTATGACCACTGTGAGAACTTTGCGAAAATAACAAGCATGAATGATGATCCAGCTTCTAGGTAGACTGAAATATTACTTTAAAATGAATTCAAAACAGATCACTACATTTGAAAAACATTTAAATAAAAAGAAAGAGCAATCACAGCACAATTGAAGCAATATTATTTTCTGACCACAGAGAAGTAGTCCGCAGGCATGGCCTGAGCAAGTGTGACAACAAAATACTAATCTTCCTTAATAGAAACTGTATGTGTAGAAGAACTGCACTGCACAAGAGCCTAATAATTCAATCAGCTACAGATGGCTGCTATGCTACAGGCCTAAGAAACATGGGCCATTTTCTATAACTTTCTTATACAACAAAAGCTCTGATTAGTCTGGTATAGCACAACAAAGCAGAATGATTACTTTCAGAAATTCACTCACACTTTTACAAAACACCTTAAACAGTTTTAAAAGCGCTGTTTCAGGAGTGGAGATGACAGGAACCTTCCTGAACTTCAAACATTAATATGGATTTTATGAACAGACCATGGTTAGTTTTGTATTATTATATTTTTCATCTGGAGCTGTCCAGATATTGCAAGTGTTCATCTGTTTAAAAAAATACCAAAATAAGCAAGGATTACCAAAGACGGTTCAGAATCTATTTGCTCCTCTTCTTTTTCTGAAAAATTCTGAAATGAAAAATGAATGATAGCAGAGGTATTTCAGTTTTTTCTCATTCAGAGGATTCTACTTGAATGAAATGCTTGTTAGAAAGAGAAGTGTGAAGAATAAATAGTATTTTAAAAGGCTCATTTTTATGCTGTGCTAACATCCACTTAAATGCCGAAGAAATGTGCTTCGACATCCAAAATGAAAGTGTGGAATGTTCTGACAAAGGCAAGTAACTTGGAATTTGGCAAAGCAAGTCAGAACAAAACAGAGACAGCTTGGATCACCTTCCTTTAAAAAATTAATGTAATACACAACAAAAACATAAAATTGGCTTTGGGAATTGCCCACTGCATGGTGATACATAGTCTCAGTTCTACAGTATGGCATGGAATTATGGACTTTAATACTGGCTATTATTAACAAGTCAAAAGCATTTTTATCACAGGATGATAAAAATTTCTTAGTTCAAGAGAGTAACCAATAAAGAAATACCAAGGCCAAAAATCATAAAACATGTAAAAGAAAGAAAACTATAATACTTCAGCCATGTAATGAGAAACATAAAGTACAGATCTCTTGCAGTGGATTATTCAAAATTAAATAAAAGGGAAAAGAATTCCAGGAAGGATAATTTACTGGCTGCAAAACTTTAGACGCTGCTTTGCTTGCAACATATCACCATTGCTCAGAGCTGCCTCAAACAAAATCAAAATATCCTCCACTAAAAGAACAAGAGCAAAGGTACATGCTTTTTGAAAAAAGTCTTAAACGTAACAGCCAGCTAAAATATCGATTTCACACAGCTATATCCTCTTTTAATTTCAGAGTTTCTGTTACACAGTAAGAATCACACATTGGCCAAAATTCTGCCAGGGTAACTACACCTATGCAAGGGGATAATGTCATCCCCAGGGGTTATTTTTGGTAATTAAAAGCTTCCTGCTTCTCTTCCATAGCTTTTCCAACTCCTGTGTAGTCCCTTTCCTTGCTTCGAAGCTTTGGGATGAAAGGAGGAAGTTTTTAATTGTCTAACATTGCCCCTGCTTATGACACCATCACCCTTCTACAGGTGTAAATTATGCAATGATTTCCAGCCATGTCAAGAAGTCCTAAAACTGTATGAAGCAACATAACTAGTGAAGAACCTAAGAAGAATAGTACTATCAATCAATCAATCAAAATCCTTTATTGGAATTAAAACCAGTAACTGTACATGAGCATGATGTTCAAAGTGTGAAGGCAAGAGGAGAAGGGGACGACAGAGGATGAGATGGTTGGACAGTGTCACTGAAGCTACCAACATGAATTTGACCCAACTCCGGGAGGCAGTGGAAGACAGGAGGGCCTGGCGTGCTCTGGTCCATGGGGTCACGAAGAGTCGAACATGACTTAACGACTAAACAACAACAAAAGATCTGACATGAATAAATTAAAAAGAGCAGGAGCAAGGACACAGCCTTGTTTAACTCCTTTAGAGATTGAGATATCTTTGGTCAGAAGACCTTTATTATTGACCCGAACTTGGCAACTATTGTCAGAGTGAAGTTTACGTACCAAGAACAGCAGACAAGGGTTTATTCCTTTGCTGGCCAGTTTATTCCAGAGCAGAGATCGATTGATGGAGTCAAACGCTCCTCGAAGGTCAATAAAGGCAACAAAAAGCTTGCCATGGAAATGAAGATAATATTTCTCAGCTAGAAACGCGAGAGTGAGCGAGTGAGCAAGCATTGAGGATCCCGCTTGGAAGCCCACCTGTTCCTTACCAGGCAGGATAAGATCAGTCATCCATTCCAAGAAACGCTTCGTTAGATGCTTAGCATATATTTTACCAAGTATTGAAAGTAAGCTAATAGGGCGGTAATTAGCTGGTATACTTGGACTGCCCTTTTTAAACACTGGAATAATGATAGATGTTAACCAGGAATCAGGAAAAATACCAAAATGGTCAATTAGAGTGAAAAGACGGGCCAGAGGTTTCGCCCACCAGTGCGGATTGTTTTTAATTAAATCAGCCGGGATCCCATCTGGTCCCGGAGTCTCCCCTGATTTTAGGGAGGCAGTAAGTTCTAAGATCTCCTGTTCAGAGACTGGGGGCCAAGAAGGGACATCAGGAGAAATTTGCTCAGTGAATTGCGTTGCTGGTGAATTAGGATCTGTAAGTAGATTTTAATAATTATCGGTCCACTTGACAGGAGAAAAAGGGGATTGTATGGCATTGGTTGAGGAAGGGGTTGTAAAATATATCAATGTCCAGAATTCCTTTGTATTCCTGGTACGGGAAGCATGAATCAATCTGGCCCATTGTTTTAGGGCACAAGTGTATCTTTTCTCATCCAGGAGAGATTGGCAGTTCTTTTTTTACCTCAAAATACAGTGCGGCTAGATCAGAGGAGCCCTGAGCATGTAAGCGGCGGAACATTAGGCAAAGATTTTTTTTTTTTTGGCAGCCCAGCATTCTTCGTCAAACCAATTATAGAAAGTATTATGGTTATCCACTAAACGCTTAGGGTCTTGAAGACTGCTCAAGGACTTTAGCATTGCTTGGTATGACTGGATAGCAACAAATGGAGAACTAGTTTGAAAGATTGCAGTAAGAGATTCCTGACTTCAGCAGAGTTGGTCCATTGGTCATATAGATCCCTAGTTTTATTTGACCAGACTATTTTATGATGATATAAGGCAGGGGGAGTAATAGTATTAGTTAAGAGGGGAAGCTCCCAAAATAAAGATAGACGAACAGGTTGATGGTCACTTTCAGAACGAGAGCCAATCGTAAAGTTCACAAGTTTGGGAAGCAAGTCAGGGTTAACTAGTGAAGAAAAAGAGGTTACTTACCTGTAACTCTGGTTCTTCGAGTGGTCATCTGTGAATTCACACTAATGGGTTAATCTACGCCTGCGCAGAGCAGCCTCGGAACTTTCCAGGGCTCGAGCACATGGTGCCGGGACCTCCCACATGCCGGCTATAACTCCGCCCCCGGCACTGAGTGCCTCAGTTCCTAAGAACTGTTCGCCACTGCACAGCATGCAATAGCACACGTGACATACAGCAGGGAGGAAGGGCGGGGAGTGTGAATTCCCAGATGACCACTCGAAGAACCAGAGTTACAGGTAAGTAACCTCTTTTTCTTCTTCGTGGTCTCTGTGAATGCACACTAATGGGTGTTTAGCAAGCTGACTTACCCGGAGAAGGGACATCACGAGAGTACAGAAGCCAGGACAGCACGGCTCACTGCAGCCTCAGCCTTGGCCCGGACATCAAGCTGGTAGTGGGATGCAAAGGTTGATGGAGTGGACCAGGTAGCAGCCCTGCAGATGTCACTGAGGTCCACCCCTCTAAGGAATGCTGTTGAAGAGGCCATGGCTCTAGTAGAGTGGGCCTTCACCGTTGTTGGTAGTGGAACATGAGCCAGTTCGTACGCGAGACGAATTGAAGAAACAATCCACCTGGAGATTGTCTGGGCACTGACCGGTGTCCCTTTAGAAACACCCTGGAATGCAACAAAAAGCCTCTTCGAGGCACGGAAGGGTGCAGTGCAAGTCACGTAATAGGACAGTGGCCGTTTAACATCCAGGGAGTGCAAGCCTCTTTCCAGAGGTGAGGTAGGTGAAGGGGAAAAGGTGGGCAGCACAATAGGTTGGTTAATGTGAAAGGATGTTGAGACCTTGGGAAGGAAAGACAAGTCTGGAAAAAAGAGTAACTTTGTCCGGATGGAACTGGAGGAACAAGGGATCCATCCTAAGAGTTGCCAACTCCTCAGTCCGATGAGCCGATGTAATAGCAATAAGAAAAGTGGTCTTTAAGGTCAGGAGCTGGTCCGATGCCAAGGCCAAGGGCTCGAAAGGCGGCTTCATCAGGCGATTGAGGACCAGCTGGAGGGACAACTGCGGGGTAGGAGACTTATATGCCGGACGCATATTCCGAAGGCCACGCAAAAACTGTTTCAACATTGGGTGGCGAAAAAGGGAGGCCGCCTCAGAAGCTGGTGGCTGGTGAGCCACTATGGCAGCCATGTAGACTTCCAAATGAAAGAGGTGAAGCAAAAAGCGGAGGACTGTCTGCAAAGAAGTCGGGGAGGTAGGTAAATGAAAGGAAGCAGCAAATCTACAGAAAGCAGACCACTTGTAAGAGTATGTCTGAGAAGTGGAGAGCTTTCGGGCATGCTTGAGAACCTCAGATACTGAGGGGGAATCCTCCACGCTGTCAAGTGCAGGGACTCCAGGTCCGGATGAAAGACCTTGCCGTGTTGTTGAGATAACAGGTGGGGAACCAGAGGTAGATGGAGGAACTCCGATGCTCTTTCCCGGAGGGCCGAGAACCACGGCTGATGCGGCCACCAAGGAGCAACAAGAATTGAATCCGCATTGTCCTGACGGATCTTAACTACCGCCTTTTGTACCAGAGGAATCGGTGGGAACATGTATAGGAGACTCCTTGACCAAGTGGTCATGAACGCATCTCCCTGAGAGTAATGACCTATCTCTGCCCGGGAGCAACAGGCGATGAACCTGGTGTTGGTTTCTGAAGCAAAGATGTCCATCCGCAGGGTGCCCCAGCGACGTCACAGGTGGCGGAAGACTGTGTTGTCCAGAGCCCACTCATGAGATGAAGCTTGGAGCCTGCTCAAGTAATCGGTGAGGACGTTCCCCTCGGCCGCTACATAGACTGCTATAGAGTAGATGTGACGAGTGTAACACCACTCCCAAAGATTGACGGCGAGGTAAAGCAGGGGAAGCGAGTGGGTACCTCCCTGTTTGTTGATACAGAACACCGCCGTAGTGTTGTCGGATGCAACCTGAACAACTTGACCCCTGAGAAGCTTCTCGAATGCCCAGATGGCCTTGGTTATTGCCAGGAGCTCCAGGTGGTTGATTTGGAGAGATGCCTCAGCCGTGGACCAAAGACCATGGTGAGTGAATCCAGGTGTGCTCCCCAACCAATCGGACTGGCGTCCGTGGTTATTTGGATGGTAGGGGAAAGGGGGCCGAAGCACCTGCCCACCAAGATTGCTTGGGTGACCCCACCATAGAAGCTGAGCTGCCAATTCTGCTGTTACCTGCAGGAGCCTGGTCAGAGGATCGACTGCCACATCGAAAAGGGAGAGGAACCAGGCCTGAAGAGATCTCATTTTTAAACAAGAGTGCTTCACCACAGCTGTCGTTGAAGCCATCAGGCCTAAAAGACACTGAACATGCAGTGCTGGTACCAGAGCATCCTGGTGAAAAGGGGTGAGCATACTCTGGATTTTCAGGATCCTGTCTTGGGGCAGGTAAGCCCGTCCTGCCCGAGCGTCCAATACTCCCCCAATGTAGGAGACGCGCTGAGTAGGGATCAGAGTGGATTTTTCTGTATTGATGCAAAGGCCAGAGCCTCCAAGAGAGACAACGTCAAAGCAGTGTTGTGTTCGGCCTGGGCCAAAGATAGCGCTACCAGCAGCCAATCATCTAGGTAGGGGAACACCGTGACACCCTGGAGACGGAGGTGCGCTGCCACCGGGGCAAGACATTTGATGAATACCCGAGGAGCCGTGGACAACCCAAACGGGAGGGCTTTGAACTCGTAGGTCACTCCTTTTACTGAGAACCTCAGAAATCGGTGGTGGTCGGAACGGATGCTGATATGAAAATAGGCGTCTTTTAGGTCTATGACTGTAAACCAGTCGTTCTGCCGAAGCATCTGAATAGTCAAGTCCAATGAGACCATGCGGAATCACCAGGAAGTGACGTACGAGTTCAAATGGCGAAGATCCAGGATGGGGCGGAGGCCTCCGTCCTTCTTTGGAATGGTGAAATAGCGGGAGTAGAATCCGCGAGCTACATCTGGATGGTTGAGACGACAATAGCATCCTTCTGGAGCAAAGACCAAATTTCTTCTTCCAAAGGAAGAGAGGAGAGTGTAGATTTGAGGGACCCTGTGATAGGGAGAGAATCAAAGTCGATGGCATAGTCGACGGCTATGATAGAAAGGACCCATGAGTCTGAAGTGATGGTGCGCCAGCCGTGCAGGAACAGTGAAAGACGGACAGAGGGGTCTAAGACTGTTGGTAGCTGGAAGCTGTCAAACATTCTGCCTGGATTTGCGGTCCCCACTCCACTGAAGGGGAGGTCCTCGATTCTAGCCCAAGCGTCGTCTGAAATGCCCGCAGACCGGAGCTAGGCATGGCGGCGTAAGGTTATGGCAGTGACTAGTTGCTTAGAGGCCGCATCCAAAATATGTCTGGCAGCAATCCGCTCCTGACGGGCTAGGCTCATAGCTTCTTGATGGTATGCAAGACCCTGGGCCCGAACTTCCTCTGAGGCTCCCTGCAAAATGGGTAAAGCCGAATTCCACAGATGACAGTGGTAGGCACCCATGGCTGCCGAATAATTCGCCACCCTCAAAACAAAAGAGGCAAGGGAGTACATGTGGCAACCAATGACGTCCAGCTTCCTACCTTCCTTATTATTAGGGGTGGAAGCTGACCGATTCCGGTCCCGGTTCTGTGTTGTGTCTACTACGAAGAAATTCAGGAGAGGGTGTTTCAACAAAAAAAAAATCCGTATTTTCTCCATACGTCTTATATAAATTTTTCACCCTCCTCGGAATCTGGTGAGATGAAGACGGTTTGGTCCATGATTCTCTCATCAGGTCTGAAAGAGAAGGGATAAAGCTAAGGCAGAGAGGAGGACTTTGATCTTGCGTAATGTCCTCATAAACTTTATCCACCTTACGGGTGACTGGCACCTCCACGTCAAGCTCCAGCACCTTTGCAATCCGAAGGATGAGTTGAGAATAGGAGGTATAATCCTCAGAGAGAGGGAGAATGATTCTCCGTGACATCTGATGCAGGAGTTGGCAGATTAGGGGGAGAGTCCTCATTGATGTCAGATGCTATTGAATCAGACTCAACCAAAGGTAAGTCAAGAGATGGAGAATAATCAGCACGAGCAGGCGGAGGAGCAGATGGTCCAAGATCGACACGGGCCTGACATGTATTGTCATCTCTACCCGGCAATGCCAAAGCCCTCGCAGAAGTCGCCCTCGATGGCAAGCTTGAAGGGCCTTCCCGGCCCAATATCGGAGGACGAGCTCGCTTAGTCTCCGTAGAGGGAAGGTATTCCGGAGGCAAGGGCCTCTTACGAGGGCAAGGAGGAGGAGGAAGATAGAAGTCGTCTTCCAGATACCGATCCTCAACATATCGATATCGAGGCGGAGACGGAAACAGTGAGTAAGGAGTATAGAAGTGGGAGGGGCGACGATACCGATAATATGGCTCCGGTTCGTAGAATCTGTTATACAAACGCGGGTCGGGCTCGAAGTCTTCTGACCCAAAGTAAGCCCTGCGGTCGTAGGACCTCCCTCTGCTGATTTCACAAGCAGAATGCTCGGCCTCATACAATGGACGGCGCCGAAGAACCTCCTCTTCAGCTGACGGGTCAAAATGCCTCATCTTCGGAGCCCTTTTCCTTGGAATCTCCACAAGGGCAGAACCAGGGGGCGATACTGAGGCATGCTCCACCATAAAGCCTGGAAGAGAAGTTGGGCTAGCCTGAGCCAGGTGGACCGCCGAAGCGTCCCCCCAGACCGGCGAGAAGCTGGGAGCTGGGGATGGCAAGGCCTCCAGCATCAAAGGTGGATCGTCATCGTCCTCCGAAGGTACACTTAATGTGACCGCGTCTCGCCAGGAACCCTCCGGTTGAGGCAGAGTGGGAGAAGCTACCTCCAGTGCACGCGGAGGCTTGTGTGTCTTCTTTCTTTTCTTTGATGTCGAGCTCGAGGGAGGCTTCGGTATCGATACCGTGGCCGTCGACCACGAGCCCAAAGAAGACGCCTGCGGTTTGAACACTATCTTAGGTCCCTTAGAACAGGGGTCCCCAACCTTTTTCACCCCGTGGACCGGCTGGGGAAGGCGGGGCACCCCCTGCGCTCGTGCGCATGTGCAAACGAGTGCGTGCAAATGGCAGCATGGCAGTTGTGCGGTCGCACGCACTCGTGCGCATGCGCAAACGGTGGCGTGGCGGTCGCATGGGCACGCTGGAGCATGCGCGCATGTGCAAATCAGCTGTGCGGGGGTGAGTGCGTGGGGGGGGGGCGGGAGGTCTGTCTCCGCGGCCCGGTTCGGCTCAGGACCCGCACCGGGTGTTGGGGACCTCTGCATTAGAAGGCTTTGACGATGGGGGAGAACCGGAGATCGACGCCAGCAACTCAGCCCGGGGAGAATCCATGGGGGTCCCTCGGGATGGGGACAGGGACTTCTCCCACAAGTAGGAACGTAGGCGCTGAAGCCGCAACTTAAGCGCCGGCTTAGTGAAGCCTTTGCAGACCGCACAAAGGGCCGGCTGGTGTTCCTCCCCGAGGCAAAATAAACACCGAGAATGGCCGTCGGAAAGAGCAATCTTATTATTGCACGACTCACACCTCTTAAAGAGGCGAAGGCAAGACGATCTGAAGAAAGAAACCAGGGAGGTCTTTTTTTTTTTTTTTTTTGAACAAATGCGAAAGTTCCTGGTGAAGCTGCTGCAGCAGCGGCAAGAAAGAAACTGAGGCACTTGGTGCCGGGGGTGGAGTTATAGCCAGCGTGTGGGAGGTCACATCACCATGTGTTCGAGCTAGAAAGTTCCGAGGCTGCTCTGCGCAGGTGCAGATTAACCCATTACTGTGCATTCACAGAGACTACGAAGAAGAACCTAAGAAGAATAATACTAATAAAATGATAGTAGTAGCTGTGATCAGAATAATTATAAATGAAACATTTAGGTATTATCATAAATTCTACAGATTACTATTCAGAGCTTCAGGAATAAACGGGGGAGGGGAGGAAATGGCTAAAGATATTGAAGGTCTAAGAAGAAAAAAAAGGAAAAATGGGGGGAAAAGCACCAGATTAGTTGTCTAATGAATTTTGTATTTACAGCATGATATAATATTTATTTTAAAACACGTACACAGAATGCAAGGCTTCTGAAGAGACTGCTGATTTTGAGTAACAGTAAATGACACTTTTTTGAGGAGCCTCATGGTCTAAGTGCAAACTGTGTGGAAAAAGTTGATATTCTGTATTTGGGGATTAAAACCACACCCACCACAGTAAACATACCCTTGTCTTTTCAACTATGCATTAATTTTTTTTAACTAAACAATTAAAAAACAATATGACAAGGTATTTATTCCCTTGCTGACTTGCAGTAAAATTTATTTTTCTTTTGCTTTACTGTCAAATAAAATCACTTGTCAGTCAAGGCCACTTAAACTAGGAATGAAGCATCTCTTCTCTACAGAGAAAAATACTATCAGTCATCACTCTGGTGAACTCCCATAATTTCCCTCTGTAAACACCTGAAAAGGAAAGGTCTAGAATGCAGTGACAGGCTTATGCCAGTTGAAACTGTTAAGTTCAGCAGAAGGTTAACTGTAAGCCAGAGAAGTAGGGGCTTCTGCTTCAGGTGAGACCTTTTAAAGAAAATCAGGAGCATGATATATAATATTATATATAATGTAATCTTTTTTCTAAACCCCTCTGAGATAAAAGCAGGAACCTGGACTACAAGCAAAACAAATATCCTTAATAAAGGAACATGAGAAAAATGTGAATTCTCTGCAAACAGTTTAATTACCAAATAACACTCTCCTATGTTAGTATATACACAAGGAGAATAAAGTAAAAACAAAACAAAGGGAATGAATTTAAAAGAGCAGAAGTTAACAATCTACCACCTCCACTGAAGTAAAACGTATGCCCTGTTACTACAATTGGCAATGATCACAGGTAGTTAAACTGCCAAACGGAACCAAACATAAACTCTGGAGCCTGTCTCTTGTCTTGTAGACTTTCACAGACCACAAATGGACACAAACCTCAGCTTGATAGGTCAAATCCTTTGGCAGTATATAACAAATCCCCCTCCCTCTTTAGAAAACCTTTCCTATGCTTTCAACCAGAAGCCCAATACAAACAGATTTAGCCACCAAAGCTTTATACACACATACACACCCAGTCCCATTTTATGCCAGTAAAAGCTTTATCTGCTAAATGTCTGTTTACCAGGCTGGTGTTAAAAGACACAAATGTACACCCAGCTAAAAGACTGGCAACGCCACAAACTACCTACATTGAGTTAATGTAAACACACTGTCAGTATCAGAATGGATTTGATTTTTTTAAAATTGATTTTTGACTATTTAAATTTTAAAAATCAATTTTAGAATTGTGATTTAATCGATTTGATTTTTAAATTTGATTTGATTTAATCATTGATTTTTATCCACCCTGGTCGGTATTGTCCTAGACTTTCAAGTCTTTAGTTCTCCTGCGGTTTCAACACCACTACTTAAACATGTGTTCTTTCTTTCCCTCTACTGTGATCCCTTTTTAGTCTATCACATAATAAAAGAGGCTTCCATCTTTCATATACTGGATTTCCCCCCACTATACACACTACCTGGTCCATTGCTGGTATTAAATAAAAATCATTCACAACACTGAACTTTCTGCATTATGGCATTGCAGACTTTTTAAGAGCTAGAAAATTTACCTCTAAGATTCTCATTTCCCCCCGAGATTACAAAGCCACTTCACAGTCAGATAGAGCAACTGATCACTCCAGAAAGCCCAAAGAGATGCCACACAGAGAGGTCTGGAGGCACAGATCACAGTTGGCCAAGCATCAGCTCTTTTCTTAAACTTCTGTGCTTCACAGGCTGAAGAATACAGACAGTGCCGCACATATAACTATCTGCCTTGTCCAAGCCACAGAATGGCAGACCAACAAAATGAGTTGTCAACGTACCCAGCAATGATAGCTGAAAAATAATATGTAGCATTTAAAGAAGAGAATTCTCTCCCTTTGGAAGCCTTAAACCATGCGTAAGGAATCTTTGCCTGCCCCCACAGATGTTCTGAATTACAATCCTTTACTGACCATGCTAACTACGCCTTCTGGGAGTTGAAGTCCAAATATCTGAAATATCACCATCTTTACTTTAAACCAATACGGACTGCTTCATGGAGAACAAGTTTCTTCCCAGCATCCTAACAGCACTGGGTTGGTCTTGTCGGTCTCTGCCCTCTACCCCACTTTCCTTGCCCAGATTTATCTTCTGTCACTTCACTGCCATTGCTCTCAACATACTCCTACTACTTTATTACACCAGTTAGTCAGTCCAGTGTATTAAAGCTGAGATAGAGCAAGGACAAACAACCGCTCCTGTTTGCAACTGCATCCTCACCTTCCATCCTGAAAAGCAGGAGTGGGAACATTCATGGGCTGCATGCAACTAGTGAGGTTTTTTTGTTTTTTAACGAGGGCCCCTCTGTAGCTCTCTATTGTGTGGAAATAAACTGGCCCAAAGTGGAGAAACATAATTTTGAAAGACTAAAAGTGATCTTCTGGGTTTGGGTAAATGGCCACAGAGGGTGAGGGGACTCAAAATGGGGGCAGAGTGGCTTTTAGACGTTCCATGGCTGCTCGCCCCTGTTTCATAGGGACAGATGTAACAGATGTGATTCACTATGTACGGGGTTGACAAAGAAAACAGATGGTACACTGCAAACGGCATTTAAATACTATAAAACTAAAACACATTAGGAATTGTGATGGACAAGTGGGCTTCTCCATTCACTTCAATGGAAGAGGAAGTTCTGTACGTCCATCCAGCTCACTGTACACACGGAAGTGCCCTATCCAGTAAAAGTACCACCACCAAACAATATTGTAAAAAAGCAGAACCTCCTGAAATTCCCTCATGCTAATCCTAAAACGTTCTGATGCTACCACCACCAAGATCTTTTCTCTCCCCCTCCCCCCACTTTTTTTTGTTTCCTCATTGTTGGTGGGTAGTATCACTCCCTGGCTTTCAGAAACCCTTCTCTATGGTTCAGGGGAATATGAGTCGTAACTAGTAATTTTGGCATTTGCGGGGTGGGGGGAGGTTTCCAACATTGCCAAATTTAAAGGGTGCAGCCATAGCAACCACCCTGTCCTCTGATGGTCCCCTGGGAAGCAACAAGCTAAACACGAGCTAAGGTTGCCCATTTGCAGCAAAAAGTAAAGTGATACGTACATGGCACCTGCCAATGAGCCAAGTTCAGCCATTCCCAGTGCAACCCCTGGATGTCAAAGAAAACAAACCCACACCAGGGCATGCTACCAGAAAAGGTGATGACATTCTTGAGCACCTCACTCTCTTTTGATGGCTGGTTTCAAGAGAAGGTCCTGAGAAACAAGGCGTGATGGCAAGGATAGTTTCTGAGGTCACCTGAGCTCTGAAACAAAGCTTAGAAATTATCCAGACCACCCTTCCAACACAGCAGTCAAAGGAGAGCCAAAGAAGTACAGCAGTTGCCTTTTCTTTCTTTTTCCTCTGATGGCATATGCCACTCGAGATCTGTTTTTCCTTTCTTTTTCCAGCATCCAGAGAGCTGCAGTGGCAATAACTCAAGTGACTCGTGAGAGGGGTGGCACGTGGTATCTTGCTTCTTGCTGCAGACAGGCAAATGTGCTCTTCATACCGTTAGCTCGTTGCTCTTCAGGAAGATCCACAGATAGGGCAATCACTGTGATCACACCCTCTAAACCTGGTGTCCTGGGGCCAAGGTGGATTGGATTTAAATCAAATTGATTTAAATCACTTTTTTAAAAAAAAATCAGATTTTTAATTATTTAAATTTTAAAAATCAATTGTTTTTATTTAAACCGTGATTTAAGCCAATTTGATTTTTAAAAATTATTTTTATCCACTCTATGGGCCTGAGTAGAATGTTCCCCTATGCCGTTCAGAGTGGACACAGTTATTATCAAATTTCAGTGTATGCTGAATTTAATCAGCAATAGAAACAGAGGCAAATTTAGCAGCAATGCCAGCCTGATGGCTCCCGCACGGCAGGAAGCTGCCCATTCCTGCAATAATAAATATCATACAATTGGAAAAAAATCAGGTATCAGAATATACAATGTTACACTTTATTTTAATAATTGAGGACCACTGAAAGGTACTGAACGATGACAGGTACCAATAATATGATTTATAGACTAATAAACATCTGGATCAAGTCTTGCTTCACTCATGAACTTGGGCAAATCACTGAAATAATGTTCACAATTCTTACATGGTTATTGGAAAAACTACATGTTAATAGCTTTGAAACTTAACACTTTGTACATGTTATATATTATTATCATCATCTTCCCTGCATAATGAAGTCAAGTTAGCACAATTCCCTTAGTCAATTTAGGCTGCTAGTCACAATTAATTTAAATAAGCCTATTTGAACACAAGCTGACTTGGTTTTACTGGAAGCAAACCCAGCTTCCCATCTGTTTCTCTGTTCACATCTCTGTGTCTCACAGGAGTTTTCGATTGGTGCAATGTGTTCAAAAGGGACAACCTAAGAAAGCAAAGAAGGCAGGCATCACCTTGCTCCTTCCACATAAGAAAAGAACACAGAATGAATGTTGTGGAGTGATTTTGCATGCAAAAATGAATACCACTTGGTTGGCAACTGTCAGTAAGCCAGATTTAGTAGTAATATACAAGTCTGGGATGAGACAATTTGAATATAGCTACAAATATCAAAACAAAATGTAAAGTAATGTATTCTAAGGATTACAAGAAACACTGTTTTCTGTCATTTACCATATTGTGGCATGACAACTTTATCAGGAAATAATCATAACACAATAATTCAATATATTAGGGGGAAATAGTTCCTTTTACAGAGGTAGAAAAAGGCGTGCCATATATAAATACAGGGGATCCCAAATGTAACAACTGCTGACTTTACAATAGTCCACTTTGACAACCATTCCAATGTTAGCTAATCCCCTGTCCCGCATTCTTCAAAACCCACTTTTACAACCACTCTGACCCACTTTTATAACTACTATGATGGGTACTCTAAAACTAACATGTTTACATCATGAAGCAGCACGAAAGCAGAAGTGGGAAGGAAAAGAAATTAAGCATTAAGAGTTGGAGGGGAGTGTCCAGCTAAAGGGGTGTAGGAGGAGTGAGAAGACACAGAAGAGAGGAGCAAAGAGCAAGCAAGCGAGAGGCATGAAGGATAAATGAGAAGGCATCAGTTTCACGTAAAGGAGAAAAGTTATCCAGGAATCAAATCCCTGTTTTGACATTAAGCCTATTGGGGGAAAAGGGTCCAACTTACAACAGTTCACTCGATAGTCACAATCAGGGAACCAGTTACACAGGGGCCTGCGATGTAATAAACTCACATTATAGTTAGGACTCGGAACCATTTCTGCTACCACCAAGACCATCCCATACTGTTTTGAAGGACAAGATCACCTTGATCCCAGAAAGTAATGAGATATTCCTTACAAATAAGCTGATTAAAGGGTTACTGAAAATCACTAGAACTCTATCCAGGTTTCCAATAGTACAAGGTGAACATTGAACCATTCATTTTACTTTTGCTAGCCATTTATATTGACACCTTGGACTCAAGCCACCATGCCGGTAAGTTATATTGCCTCCCAGGTCCTCTCCTCCAAGTGGGGGGAGAGAGAGAGAGAGAGAGAGAGAGAGAGAGAGAGAGAGAGAGAGACGTGCAATGACAGCAGGTGGGGCCAATGGGTTTAAAAATAAGTAAATCTTATCCCACAGGGCTATTACAGCTGCCTGCACTGGGGGGGTCCAAAATAGCATGGCAGCTAATGAGCTATCTGTGATACAATCATCTAATTTGCAGACTGCAATCTCGCAGTTATACGTAAGTAAGTTCCACTGAGATCAGGGGAGACTTAAAAGAAGATGGGTGGAAAATAGTAGGCCCATGTCCTAAAATACTTTGCAACTGTGGAATTGCTGCCAATAATAAAACAGTCTGACATAAAGAATGGCTTCTCACTCTCTTTAGTGCCCATGCAAACACAAAGAAAACTGCCCTAATGTGTTGCAGTCAATGGGGATGTAGAGATTTTCTTTAAAGAGAATGGAGAAGAGAGAAGAGAGAAGTGGGCGCAAGCCAGATTCATATAAGGTGTTTGTAGATTTTTTTTTCTCCTTTAATTTCAGCTGGTCTTATGGGACAATTTGTGACATATGCTTATAATTTGATTATTATAATAATTGCAGAACTGTGTGATATACAAAAAAGATGCTTGTAATTTTAATTGTTCCAGTGGTTTTCCTTTGTTGTAGTATCAGAATGCTTTAACGAAGTAAAACACAAAGAGAAGATTCACACACCTTTTGAAATAAAGTCCGTGGGTAGTTATAATTGCCCTGAGATAAATGGCAGCTATCCATATACTAGTCTATATGATTAACTGCCATATCCAGCCAACATGCAACCCACAGTAAATATCCACAATTCAGAGGGACAGCTTACTGGCTATAATGCATGAACACTTCCAAATATCCTCACACAAAACTTCTAAATGACAAATGGCACTACCAAAGAGCTTCTGCTGAAAGATAATTTCTGAAAAATAACTGCTGTATGTTTTATAGCACAAACCTGTATCTGCCTACTCAGAAGTAAAACACAGTATGATCAATAAGACTTACTTCCAAGTAAGACAGTGGAGAGTTTGCCGCAGTTACTATAACAAATGCTGCAGACTTCTCTTTCATATAGAAAAGCAGTTCCTCATGGATCGTAATTGTTCTCCCCAGCTCTTCCTAGCCGCTAATTAGTTAGGATAGCAGGAATAAAATCAATCGATGTCACCTCCCCCTCCCCATTTATGTCAGGAGGTGGAGTTAAGGGCAGGAGGTATAGGATTCTACAAAGCAAGTCGAATTGCACTGCAGTGAGACAAGTTTGACCAAATGTATTCTGTTTGCTCAGGTTAACAGCAGTATCCCGCTCCCACCCCCTGTCCTCTGTTTTCCCTTTTAAATTCAAGTAAACAATAGAGAGGCAACTCCATTTGCCAACTACTGGTGCCCCCAAGTTGTCAGCGTCCTGTCAGGCAGCAAAGCTGGCTGTGACTTCCCTTCCTCCACTCTTTTGTTGCTTTCTCAAATGTAAGCACTTTGCTCAGCGGTCCTTGCTATTCAACAATGCAGTTGCTCCCAACCCCACCCTCCTTCCTGCCCTTGGCTTCCATGCTTCGGGAGGGGGTAAAAATAGCAAAACATGGTCACAAAATATAAAGCCAGACTTTCATTTCCTGTACCTCAGAGCCTCATTCTTTCACCTCCTTGTCCAGAGAATTTGGCTACCAAATAGGTCTTAATCTGTAAACAAATGATTTGCTCTACAATTAAACCATTCATGCCCCCCTCTTCTCTCTCTCTCTCCCTTCCTTCTCTGGCTGCTTGGCTGCAGTCCAGTGCATATGCTCAAAGATTCTTCTATTATTTAGTCCTTAGGATGTTTAAAAGCAATAAGCTCATTGAGGGTTTATAAAATTGTAAGGCATCCCCCAAGGCATGTTATGCCTTCTCAGCATGACTGCCCCCTGGTCGTCGTTGTCGTTTTCTTCTTCTTCTATTTTTTTTGTTTTGATCAATCTTACGCTCCTTCCAAATAAATTTACAAAATAATAAAATGGCTGAAATGGAAACTAAGATGGTGGCCCCAATCCAGTCGTCTTCACAAAGCTTTGAAGGCAAGTCATATGGAACCTCTAAGGCAAAAATTGGAGAGAAGACTAAGAAAAGAAACTGTCTCACAGGTTGAAAAGCCCAGCAGGTTCTTAGGAGAGATACGGTCTTCTGATTGCTTGGTCACAAGTTGCACAGGGCTCATTGCTTCTCTCCCCACCAACAACATTTACTGGTTTTGCATACATTACCCATGCCCCGTTACTTACAAAACCCTGGAAGGGGTCACCATAATTTCATATCAGCTTGTTGGCACACAATTATTATTAGTTTCATATCTCGACTCTCTTACTTTTTCAGTGAGTTTTCTACACGTAGTTCTCCAGGGTAATATGATACAAAGAAACTGGACATGGACCAGAATGACCTGGGTTCCAATCTACCAACAGTTATTAACCACCAATTAGTGATTTTGGAGCCAAACAATTCTAAACATTGTACAAATCTAGACAAAAGGGCAGGGGAACATCTGGCATAAAAGCCAAATATGGGCTGCAAGTGATCCCAATCAAGCCTGAGGTTAATAGCTGAGCCTAAGAAAGGGAAATAAATTAATGTTTGTCAACACAATGTTTCCAGTACCTACAGCCTGTGGGAATTTAATTCCCAGCCAAACTGACATTTCCTTTGACAAAACTGAACTGTTTACAAGCATTATTTGTTGACAGATTGGTTCCTTCAGCAGTTAACATATCTGTGAACATCTATCTCACAGCAGTACATCCAACTGTTGCCAGAGGTTTTATTACCACAAAATCCCTTATCATTCTGCTATATATTCTAGGTTGTCAGAAACATAACTTTAGAATTTAGGCTGACTATATAACCTCATATTGCCAGAGAATTTTGCAATAAACTCAAAAGTTTCCTAAAGTAATAAAGAATTTGCTGATACCTTAAAGACTAAACATTTGAATGAGCTTTTGTAGATTATATCTTATTTTGTTGATTATATGATACACATGTGGTGAAATGCACTACATGAAACCTTTGCCTTTAAAGTAACACAAATTACTTTTGATTCTGTTTCCACTAATACAGATACTATTTTGAAAGGGCTACCCTAAAAATGAGGATATGGATTTAAAGAAGGTAATTCATAATTTATTCCACTTCTATGTTTATTGTCAGTCATATCATAAGTTAAGGATATTTCCTATGTATATATTTAAATCTTTTTAATAAGAAGAATTTTGTCTGTTTTCCTCTAAGCCAGTGTTATACTCACAATCATACCTGCATGTAAAGTGTACCCTCACATGATAATATTGTGATTCAATACTACTGTATTGAATGGGGGAAGGAGTGTGTGGTGCTATTTTTCCTTTTGAATAAAAGAATTATTGTTGATACTCTCAAAACTAAACTTACAGATGGAAATCTCATTTAGAAATGACAGATACTTCACAATAAGAACTTGAACAATTTGCTTTCAGTGGAAGCCTGCAAGTCTATTGAAAGTCTATTACAGCTACTGACATCAATCTGCGAACCTATAGAGCAGTGATGGCGAACCTTTTTGAGTCCGAGTGCCCAAACGGCAACACAAAACCAAATTATTTCTTTCGAAGTGCCAACACTGCAATGAAATCTGAATACTGAGGTTTTAGTTTAGAAAAAACAACTCTTACAGTTGTCTGAACTAATCAACACCTTTTGTCTTCAAAGAAAAACTTAATAACAGAACTTTCAATGATACAAACACTTTTTTAATTGAAAAATAACCATTAACTCTAGTAAATGGAAAAAATATTAAAGTAATACATTCTACACATAGCCTGAAGTCAGGTAATTTATACAAACTTTAAAAATAATTATGTGCATATATTTTTGATAAGGGATACTCAATTTGGCATGCTTTTGCACAATTAATGTGATTTTTGATGTTGTATGCATGCTGATAATTTGTCAAACCTTGGCTCATAGCAAGTTAGTTTGAGAGCAACACATGCAGCACTCATGTCATCTGTCAGTCTGTTTCTGGTATTAGATTTGATATAATTCAAAGCTGAAAATAGCTGCTCACAAGCATAAGATGACCCAAACAAAGTAAGAAGAGCAATCTCAAGTGCTTTCATTGACTTAAAATTATTTGGCAGAGAATTCCACACTTTAAGGATTTCATTTTCAGAACTACCAACTGTGCTGTTCTTTGTCGTCCCTTCGCACTCTATATTCTCCAGTGTTGCATGCAGGTCATAGAATTTATTTTGCCAGATACAGTTTTCTTGAAATTCCAATAGCTCCATTTCCAGATTTCCAAAATCTAACCAGTGTAAGCAGGAAAGATCAAGTTCTTCAAATTTGGCTTTATCTGGAGAAGTAAGAAAACAGAGTTGTCTCCATCTTACGGAACTGTAAAAATCTGTTCCTAAAATTCTCCTTTGCAGCTGCTACAATGCTAGAAAATTCCTTGCAGATTTCCTGATGGCTTGTAGGATTGTCCATAAATGTAGAATTTTCCAAATGCATTTGTAGATTTGCAAAATATTTCAGCTGCCCACTTTCAAGGTCTCTCTCAAAAACCTGCAGTTTTCTCTCAAATGTTCTGATGTCACAAAACATCCTTTCTGCTGTTTTCCCTAAACCTTGCAATTTTTTGTTCAGTACATTGAAGTCTGCTGTAAAATCCGTAAAAAACATGAGGTTGGTAAGCCAGGCCATATCAGTGAGCTGTGGATATTCTTGCTCCTTTTCAGTCATAAACAGCCTAATTTCATCCAAGCAGGCTACAAATCTCTCCAGGACTCGTCCTCTGCTCAGACACCGGACATTATTGTACTTAAGTAAAGTATTATACTGTACCTGAACCTCATCGAGAAGTGCTTGAAACTGTTGAAAATTAAGAGCACGAGCCATGACCTAACCTTCCATATGAACCTACCCGGCAGTTAAGATCTAGCCAGGGGGTCCTTTTGAAAGAGCCGTCCCTCAAGGAGGTAAGAGGGATGGCTTGTAGACAAAGGGCCTTTTCGGCAGCTGCCCCCAGACTATGGAATGCCCTACCAATTGAGATTCGTCTGGTGCCAACGCTGATGACATTTTGGTGTCAGGTCAAAACCTTCCTGTTCCAGAAGGCTTTTAATTGAAATAATATCAACTGTGGGTCCTGATGGCAATTTTTAGAGTATCTATTTTAATTGTATTATCTTTTTTACTGTATTTTAATTGTTGTAAGCCGCCCAGAGACCTTTGGGTAGTGTGGGCGGCATATAAGTTAAATAAATAAATAAATAAATAAATAAAATAAATGTAATTCACCATTTTTGTGACATCTCTGAGGATATAAAGAGGTTACTTACCTGTAACCATAGTTCTTCTAGTGGTCCTCTGTGAATCCACACAATTGGGTTGTTCTGCGCCTGCGCTGAACTTCTCAGAAGTTTCTAGAGCTTAAAGACACATGATTAGTGGGATGTTCCCCCGTGGAGCGCATGCTCCGCCCATCCTAGGTCCCCTCAGTTCCTGATAAGTGTCCGCCGGGTAAGAGAAGTATTTAAGATAAAACGTGACGAACAGAGGGGAGGATGGGTGGGATGTGTGGATTCACAGAGGACCACTAGAAGAACTATGGTTACAGGTAGGTAACCTCTTTTTTCTTCGTGGCCTCTGTGAATGCACACAGTTGGGTGACTAGCAAGCTCACTTACCGGATGGTGGGACATCACGGTAAAAAGGATGCCAAGACAGCTCTGCCAAAACCAGCGTCACTCCGTGCTCTGACATCTAGACGGTAATGTCTGATAAAGGTCAATGGAGTAGACCATGTGGCCGCACGGCAGATATGAGGGAGTTCAATCCCATGCTGGAAGGCAGTGGACGTTGACAGCGCTCTGGTGGAATGTGCTGATAAGTGTTCAGGACATGATTTGCCTGATAACTCATACGCCAATGATATAGCTTGGACAATCCATCTAGAAATAGATTGTGGGGAAGCTGGTGCCCCTTTATGAGGACCATGAAAGCATAGAAAAAGTCTATGTGATTTTCTGAAAGGCTTGGTCCAGTCAATGTAGAAGGCGAGAGAGCGTCTTACGTCAAGTGAATGGAGCATGCGCTCGAGAGGTGTTGATGGTGATGGAAAAAGAGTTGGCAGGATGATTGGTTGATTAAGGTGAAAATCAGATACGACTTTGGGTAAGAAGGAAACATCAAAGTACAACGTGACCTTATCCGGATGGAACTAAAGGAAGGGTGGATCGGAACGGAGGGCGGCGAGTTCACTGGCTCGTTTAGCGGATGTTATTGCTACAAGAAAGGAAGTTTTCAGTTATAGTAATTTGAGATTGCATGTAGCCATAGGTTCAAAGGGTGGACGCATAAGTATATTGAGGACAAGTTGTAGGGACCATTGAGGGATAACACGTTGACGTGGAGGACAGATATTGTTGAGTCCCTTGAGAAATCTTTTTACAGTCGGGTGAGAAAAGAGTTTAGCTGATCTAGAGTTGGGAGGTTGATGAGCTACGATAGCTGAGATATAGACTTTCAAAGTGGAATGGGAGAGTCCAAAGTTGAACAGGTGAAGGAGAAAGGTGAGTAAAGTTTTCAAAGAGACTGGTGTTGCAGGTAAGTTGTGTGAATCAGTGAAGGAGAGGAATGCTTTCCATTTATTTTGATATAGCAGCTGGGTCGAGGGCTTTCGAGCTCGATCAAGCACGTCCTTTATGGCGGGAGTATCCTCCAGGCTGTCAGATTCAGAGATGGTATGTCTGGGTGGTAGATCATCCCGTCGTCCTGTGTGAGAAGATTGGGGATCAGAGGGAGCCTGAATGAGTCTGTTGACATCGACGTGAGGTGAGTGAACCACGGTTGCCTCAGCCACCACGGGGCAAGGAGGATTGCATTGGACTGGACCTGTTGGAGTCGAATGATAGTCCTCTGTATGAGTGGTATGGGAGGAAATAGATAAGAGTAGGTCCTTGTCCCAATCTATCATGAATGCGTCTCCGATCGAGTTCTTGTCGACACCGGCTCGGGAGCAGTAATGTTGGCATTTGCTCGTGAAGCAAAAATGTCAATGGTAGGAGTGCCCCAACGGTTGCACAAGAAATCGAAGATGGTGTTGTTTAGAGACCATTCGTGTGTCCTCGATGTCAAGCGACTGAGGTAGTCTGTGAGGGAGTTTTCTTCTGTGGCTATGTGGACTGCTATCGGGAAGATGTGGTGTAGGTAACACCATTCCCAGAGCTTGATGGTGAGGTACAGAAAGGATAAAGAATGTGTGCCTCCTTGTTTGTTCACGTAATAAAGGGCGGTAGTGTTGTCTGTGACGAGTTGAACTGCACATCCTGCGATGAGTGGCAGGAAGGCGTGAAAGGCTCTGATAATTGCTAAAAGTTCGAGATGATTGATGTGCAACAATTTTTCCTGATTTGTCCATAGGCCATGAATCTTGTGATGCAGGCAGTGTGCTCCCCAACCTGACAGGCTGGCATTAGTGGTAACTTGTATCGTCGGTTGAAGAGACAGAAAGGGTCGTCCAATGAGTAGATTTGGGAGAAACGTCCACCAGGTGAGTTGACGCGCTAATTCGGGTGTTACCGTTAGACGCATAGATGGGTGGTCTGTCATGGGATTGAATAGGGACAGGTACCACGATTGAAGCGATCTCATTTTGAGTCGAGCATGTTGTATGACCAAGGTTGTCGATGCCATGAGTCCGAGAAGATGTTGGACGTGATGGGCTGATACGGAGGCTAGAGGTCGAAAGGGTTGAATGGCCTTTTTTAATTTGAGGATTCTCTCTTGTGGAAGAAAGGCTCTGGCCTGTAGAGAACTGAAGAGGGCACCGATGTAAGTGGCATTTTGGGAAGGTTCGAGATGTGATTTTGCGAGATTCACTTTGAGGCCGAGATCTCGAAGTGTGTCGAGAGTAAGATGCGTGGCTCTGATGGCATCATGATAAGATGTTGAGACTATTAACCAGTCGTCTATGTAGGGAAATATGTTGATACCTTGAATTCGAAGGTACGCAGCGACTGGTGCCATGCATTTTGTAAAGGTCCTCGGTGCTGTGGAGAGCCCGAAAGGGAGAGAGCAGAACTGGTATGTGGTGTCGTTGAACCGGAACCGAAGAAACCTGTGGTGATACGGATGAATAGAGATGTGGAAGTAGGCGTCTTGGAGATCGATCACGACGAACCAATCTCCCTGCGAAAGGAAAGGAATGATAGTGTCTAACGTCAGCATTCTGAAGCATCGAGGTCGAATAAATTTGTTGAGATTTCTGAGATCGAGTATGGGACGGAGTCCTCCATCCTTTTTGGGTACTGTAAAGTATCTGGAGTAGAAGCCATTATACAAGTCAGATGAAGCGACTGTGGTTATGGCTTGTTTTTGAAGAAGAAGAGAGACTTCTTCTTGAAGGATAGTAGAATCTGGGGTATTTTTGATTCTTCCAATTGGTGGAGAGGATTTAAATTCAATAAAATAACCGTATTTGACGATAGAAAGGACCCACTGATCATTAGTTATAGACTGCCATGCATGAAAGAATGGGCTTAGTCTTGTTTGAAACTGAGTTGGAGAACAAAAAGACGGTAACGGGAGTTTAAGGGCATTGCTTACCCTTCTTTTGAGGCAGGCGAAAGGGCTGGCGGCGCTGTTGCTGTTGTTGGTTCCGAAAGGACGATGGTACCGAGGCTGAAGGTCCTTGAAATGGTTTGTCAGATGATTGAGGTTTATATTGTCGATATGGCTGAAATTGTTGGTATGATTGTTGATAGAATGGTTGTCATCGGTATTGTGGACGTTGGTATTTGTAGGTCTGTTGGGTTGAGTAGGACCGGGCTGTTTTGCGTATTTTATGAAGATTTTCCATTACTTCATCTGTTTTTTTTTTTATTGAATAGTCCGGCTCCATCAAATGGCAGATCTTCTATTCTAGATCTGGCATTGTCTGAAAGTCCAGTAGATCGAAGCCATGCATGACTTAGATGCAGCATCTGCAGTGTGGCGAGACGCAACTCTTTGCTGCTTAGCGAGTGTAGAAGCTTCTGTATGGATGTTGATGGTTTCTGTTTTAACTGATTCGGGAGCTGATTCAAGCATAGGTAGAATTTTGTTCCATAGTTGTCTATGGTACGCTCCCATTGCCGCTTGATAGTTTGCCACTCGCAGTATGAACGAAGTGAGGGAATAGAGTCGTCTGCCAAGTATATCTAGTTTTCTTCCTTCTCTGTTTGTGGGAACAATGGAAGATTTGTTACGGGCTCTTGATTGGCTGGATTCGACTATTAGTGAGTTAGGTGTAGGGTGTTTGGTGAGAAAGCCGGTATCGGGTCCGTGTGTCTTATAATGGTTTTCAGTGCGTCTGGAAATCTGTAATGAAGAGGGAGGTTTGTCCCAAAATTCTTTAATTAAATCAAGCATGGCTGGAATGAAGGTCAGACTGAGCGGAGGTGTTTTGTCTTGATTGATGTCGTCAAAGACCAAATCAGGTTTAGGTGGTGGTGGTTCCTCGATTTCAAGTTGTAGGGACTTGGCCATTCTCATAACCAGTTGGGAGTACGAGGTAAAGTCTTCTGACGGAGACGGTGGATGGTTCTCATTGACATCGGAAGTCGGTGTTGGTAAGTTTGATGGGGACTCCTGTGATGTATCTGAGCCTAAGTCTTGAATAGATGAGGAGGATGAAGATGGAGATAAGTCTCGGTGTCAATGGTTGTGCAGAAGGAGGCTGAACTGTAGAAGGAAGGTGTGTGGGACGTCTTTCTGTATCGGTAGGAGGAGAAGTAATGGTAACTTGTAATGACGTTTGAGGGAGACCTTTGGAAGACTGTTTGGAGCATTTGGACTTGGAGAACAGTTAAGGAACATTTTAGAGTCGGTTTGGCTGGAAGAGTAGACTAGGCCGGTACCGAATGTTGAGATCGGTGTCGGTGTCGAGGGGGAGATGGAGAGAGTGACGGTGAATATCGAGATGAATATGGTAGGGTATATCGGACTCGTTTGGGTTCCTCGTAATATAGTTGTTCTTGAGGATCTTCAATTATGTAAGGATCATATTGATAGTATCTCTCTCTCTCTTCGTATCGTGATGATTGTGGGTAGTAGTAGTACTCCCGATGTGGAGGGTCATACCGAGGAGGTGAGAAGTGTTTTCGTTTCTCTCGGTGTTTCCTCGGAGAATAGTGTGGTGACTCAGAGCCAGAAACCTTGATTGGAATTGCCCACCCTGATGATGCAGGGCTTGAATGGGCCGAGGCCTGGCTGGATTGCACATCAGCCGAAGAAAGGCCAACACTAGGCGACAGGCTAACAGTCGAGACTGGAGCTTGAGCCGGAGGTAAAGGAGGGTCGTCTCTATCAGATGTGGACCCTGGACTCTTCCATAATGGGAGATGGAAGAGTCGGTTGTGGTGGGTCAAGATGAGTTGATTTGGAGGTCTTTTTTGTCTTTTTTGATGTCGTTTTGTCTTTCTTCTTTTTAGAGGAGTCTAGAGCTCGGGTCAAGGTCTTCGATGTCAACACTGACTTCAATTTCGATGCAGACCGACTTCTCCTTGGAATGCAGAGAAGGAGTCATGGAGCTGGGAGCAGGCACGGGTGGATTTTGCCGCTCTATCTGAGGGTCCGGTGACCGTGTAGTCTCCATAGAAGCAGCGGGTGGGTTGAGAGATTTCTCCCAAAGGTAAGACCTCAATCTTTGGAGGCGAAGTTTAAGGGCTGGTTTTGTTAGCCTCTTGCACGCAGCACAGAAATGGGTAGGATGTTGTTCGCCAAGGCAAAAGAGACAGCGGTCGTGCCCGTCAGTTAGCGGGATTTTGTTAGAACAAATCACGCACCGTTTGAAAGGGCTGGGAGTGGCCATAAAGCAGGAAAAATAGGAGGGAAAAAACGGTTGGGGGGGGGAATAAAACGCGGATAGATTAAAAAATTGGAAAGAACTCACAGGGGAACGTCGAATAAGGTACGATTGTAAAACAATAATGATTGAAAAGAAGTACGATTGATTAGAATGCTCTGATTGATAGAATGCTCTATTTCTCTGAAACGACATGGCGGAAAAAAGGAACTGAGGGGACCTAGGATGGGCAGAGCATGCGCTCCACGGGGGAACGTCCCACTAATCATGTGTCTTTAAGCTCTAGAAACTTCCGAGACGTTTAGCGCAGGCGCAGAACAACCCAATTGTGTGGATTCACAGAGGCCACGAAGAAGATCTAATTTTTTGCTGCTTTCCCTGGCACAAAGAGCTTCTTGATGTATAATACAATGAAACTGAATGACCGGATGTTTTGCTTCTTTAACAAAGAACTGTATGAAACCAGATGTTACCCCCACCATGCAAGGTGCCCCATCACCAGTAACTGAAACCACTTTTTCTGCTCTTATGTTTTGTGACAAAAATGCCTCCATCACAGGATTGTAGATATCTCTCCCTTGTGTTCTTCCAGGCAAAGACAACAGATTCACCAGCTCTTCTCTCCTGATGTCATTTACACATTTTGTCTGTCTGGTTCTTTATTGATTCCTCCAACTGACAGCTCTTTTAGAAAAAAGTCAAGTGCGGAATGCTACACTGAATTAAAGGCACCCTATTTATAAAGCTTATTAAGTACATTGAAATCCTGGACTTGTTTCCTCCAAAGTAAACCACCCTCAGAAAAGCAGCTATATATAGGAGTGCAGGCCTTTAATACACATTTTATACACTACATAAAGTGTATACCCATACATTTCACTTATTTGAAATGTAGTGTTGGAAAAGAGTTTTACAGATATCATGACTTGTCAGAGAGATAAGTAAAGCAAATTAAGTGTGGACTCTCACTAGAAGCTAAAATAACGAAACAAAGGGTATTGTACTACAGTGGCATTATGAGAACACAAGCTCACTGGAAAAGGCAGCAATGCAGGAAAAAGTGCAATGCAGTAGGAAAAGAGGAAGACTGCACATGAGATGGATTAACTCAATAAAGAAAACCAGTCTTTTGTTTGTAAGACCTTTTGTTTGGTGTTGTAATCAAAGCAGGACCAGGAGCAGACAGACAGGGATTCAGATTTGGGGAATAAACTATGGTACTCTTGCCTGCTTTGGGGATGAGAAATAGAGAAACGCAATTGCTACACACTTCAGACATCTAGTCCCAGGTGTGTCGGTTGTCTTTTACTAGGTGTTTGCTGTTAGCGAGACTCTTCTAAATATTCCAGTTCTGCCCAGTACAAATTCAGCGTCTAAACAGAATCTTGAAGTACTTGCTGTTCTCAGCAGAAACTGCAGAGCTAAATGCAGTGGAGATTAAATTTGGAAGGTTCCTTTTTTCATGGTTTTATGAAAGAGTCAAGTCTCTCTCTGTCTCTCTCTCTCTCACACACACACACACACACACACCCTCCCTAAATTTTCAACAATCAGTTGCTTCAGTTCAGTATGTCCATTTCCTCTCATTACATTTAAACAAGCTTGATGAAACCACCCGGTCCCTCTCTCGCACCTTCCTTCCCGCCTTAATTGGAGTTTTCCCTCCTGCTTGCAGTCACGTCCGGCGGAAGCAGTAATTCACAAGCCGGATTGACTGCCCTTGGCTGTTCTACAGCAGTAAACAATAAAGCAGCCTTATCTCCGATCTGTAAAAGAACTGATTTACAAGTGCCCCAACCAAGGAAGGTAGCAGGGATAGGTGGCTTACAATCGTGCAGTTTGAGGTTCGGCTGCAGGGGGTGGGGGGTAGCTCTCTGCTCGCGTGCCCAGGGAGAGGTCTCCACGTGCCAGCTGTGGCGCGCATGCCGTAGGTTCGCCATCACTGCTATAGAGTATTAAGCCTTGTGAAAATGTTGCACTTATAAATAGCTACTGTACACAAGTACACAGCTTCTTTCTCTACATAAACTATTTGCACAATAATACAACGTAAGAAAAACGCAATCTTCTGAAAAGCAGTAGATTCCTCCAGTGAGACATATCACTAACAGAAAAAAAGACAAAATCTGTGAAAAAAGTCTGACTTGGCAAGAAGCATAACACCATAAGGATAGTCCCACACATACACACTACTCTAGTGAGTTAAGAGTTCTGCATTTCACAGCACATCCATGTAAATTGTACAGTATAACATACAATGTCCAAGTCAGTTCCCTAACAACTATGTTGACTATATTTGTTCAGTAGAAGGGGAAAAACTCACAAGTTTGGAGTTTTAATACCACTTCATAATTATGATGTTATAGAGAAATTTTACTCAAAAGAATGACACATTTCCTTCCTTTCATCATATTCTGAAGGCAAGGTGACTTTTTTTTCTAGTTCATTGGTCTGAATTTCCAAATCGCAGGTTGTGACCAGCGCATTAGCATCCTATATACAGATTTGTTATTAACTTATCATCATTGTCATATCTCTTCTCATTAGCACTAGTTTACTATCAACACCTGCCAGCAGTCCTTTAAAAGGTGCGTAATGACATATTGAACTGAGGTTCAAAAGTCTCATGAGCATTTCTAAGACACTTCCTCACTATTTGTGTGTGTGTGTGTGTGTGTTGACAGTTTCCTGTTTTAGCTGCAATTATCATATGCTACACTGAATATAACTCAGAAGGTTCTGAAAAGCTTTGATGTGTGTGTAAATAAAGCCTTTTGCATTCTGGCCATTGTAAAATATCATGAATTCACACCTACACACGCGGTTTAAAAGCCCTGAACATATTTCAGTTCCCTGCACAAAGAGCCCTCTGAAGCAGACACTGTACAATTTGCAATGCAACAAATGTACTTTAAAAAATCACCATCCATAATATATTTTCAGTAACCTCAAGATGCCAAAAATATGTTGCAGGGTTTTTTGTTGTTGTTGTTGGGTTTTGTTTTGTTTTTTGAAAGCCAGAAACAGCATGTAAACGGAAAGCCTCTGGTAAATATTAGAATCTGAGTAAATAATGTAGCCCATGGACATGACTTGAAAATATTTGGCAATCCCCCCTCCCCCCAGTAAATCCATGGGCTCAGAAAATAAATATTCAAGAGCATTAATTTGTTTCTCGATGTGTTCGTGCAAGTAAAACAGCAGTCGTAATGTGGAAATTTCAGTCACATTTTGCAACTAATTGGAAGCAGATTAGAATTCTGCCTCAGGGGAACATTGTCAAACTAGAAGCTGGAGCAAATGAAGAAAGAGGTGAAAGCATCGTGAAGAGCTGACAGATTTACAGTGCTCAAGGCAATAAACGGGTACTAGATGAAAATGAATGTGCTTCACTGTACTATACGCAGTTCTCTCAGTCATATCTCAGCAATAACAGCATACAGCTACGAAACTATTATTTTCAGCGGAGGCAGAGAAGCAAAGTATAAGAATGTAAAGCAGCAATTTATACAGCATGTATTAAAAGCCCACATAACTTGATCTGTAAAGAGTAATAATCAGTCAAATTATTAATTTAGGGCCCTCTCAGCATCCCTTATTTATAGTGAGTGATATTCATTCATACAGGTAAATCCCAGAACTATTTCCACAGCTACTATTTAAGGTTATAAAGAGATACAAAAATCAAAGAAATCATCAATCCATATTTAATATTAAACTATATATTTCTCAAGGTTACACTGCCAGAGGGCCAACAAGCCCATTGCTAGAAAAAGAGAGTTTGAAAAAGCCATCTGCTATGACTAGATGATGCACGGCCCTAACAGTCATTTCCAGACAGTCACCTCCTGCTTCAGGCACATGGCTTTTACAAAGCAAATACTTAGCTCCAGCTGCTTCTAACAGTCCACAAGGAATAAGACAAGCAAGATAAGCAAATTCTGTTTTGCATAGTGGGGGAGGAGACAGAAGGTTTTTATGACTTAAACAAAAGAACTAGAAAAAAATCCTTAAGAGTAAGGATAAATTGCTGGACACCAAGGTCAAGATAATTCATATCACAGGATTCCTGATAACTATATATGACTGTAGACGTTGGACAATGGTGAAAATTGACAGGGGGAAAAATATCATTCATTTGAAATGTGTTCTTATGAAGAAGAGTCCTATGGACACCCCTAGACTGATAAAAAGAAAAATGAGTAGGTTCTAGATTAAATCAAGCCTGATCTCTCACCAGAGGCTCACATGACTAAACTAAGGCAATTGCACTTCGAACATATCACTATTAAACAAGACTTACTTGAAAGGTCAATAATGTGAAAAGTTGAAAGCATTAGGAAAACACATTTACTCAACAGAGGAAGCCATGGTCCTTGGAATGCAAGACCTGAGCAGGTCTGTTAATGAAAGGCATCCAGAGAACAACAACAACAACAATCCAGCAACAGCAGATAATGAAGAAGAGGAAACAGACTACAAAGAAATGTTATGTTCCAATCAGATACCTAGCCTGGTCAAAGACACTGCTATATTTAAGCATTCTTGAACAATAATTCCTGATAAGGTTCCATGATCACAGCAGATTGGCGTGGACAGCAAATTTCAAGACAAATGACACAGTTTAAGGTAATCATCATCCATCTCTTCAGGCAGGCTTTTAACAATTATAACTGAATCCCTGAACCCCATTTTAGCAGATAATTTTAATATTTTTTATGTTTTCATGTTTTAATCTTTTAATTGTATTTTAAATCATATATTGTTTAATTTATCTTTTAATATTTAACTTATTGTGTTTCTAAACTGTGTGAATTTTAATGTTGTGAGCCACTTTGGGTCCCTTCTTGGGAGAAATGTGGCATATAAATAAAACTAATAATAATAATAATAATAATAATAATAATAATAATAATAATAATAATAATAATAATAATAATAATAATAATAATAATAATAATAATCCAAGTATATTTATGCATCCAAGAAGGACATCTGCAGGCCGACTCAATCTTGGAATCTTAACAAGAGATTAAGATGCACGGCTCAATTAAATTGGATCAAGAGATGCACAGCAGGCAAAGCCAGAAACTACTACGACTGTAGGAATGTTGCACACCAGCATTCTGAATTGAAAATGCAGTAGCAACCAATGTCGTTTATGTAAAATTGATGCATATGATCCAACCATCTAATCCTGACAAGGATACCAGTAGTAACCTTCTGGAATAGCTATAGTTGCTACATCACCCATAAAGGCACTCCCGTATGCATAATTGAGGTTAGGTTTCCTCTATTTAGATAGTGTTGAAGCTGATACACCAACTATAAACACAGCCCAGACCACTTCTTACTTTCTGACTACTGTGCCTACAACTGCTTCCACAGGCTACTGAGTCCAGATATCCCCAAACCTTGGTTTGGTTCTTCAGTAGAAATACACCTCCATTCAATATTGGCTTAATCCTCCTATCCAGTTCAGAAGCCTCTGTTATGCACAGATCCTCTGCTCTCCCTCATTGATCCCACAACTCCCTGCAAGCACCTTTTCAGGAGTTCCACAACTTCTGAAATTAGTAGCTTGAAATGAAAGGCAAAGCTGTGCATTACCCTCATATTGGTGATACCACAGCTCAAGCCATCTGGTGGCTTTTCCCCAGGGGATTTATTTGTTTGTTTGCTTAAAACATCTTTACTCTGTCTTTCTCCTAATAAAGGACTCAAGGCAGCTTACATCATTAAAACACAATATTAAAGCTAAAAACAGTGAAATATTCAAATATTAAATGATTCAATAACATTATATTAAGAATGTTAGGTAAAGTATTTTAATATAGATGCTAGATACCCAGGAAAAGATGGAACCCTGAGGCACCCAAAATGCCGGTGGCCAGCATCTAAAAGGCTTACTGAGATATATCCACTCGATATATATGTACCGTGTTTCCCCAAAAATAACACAGGGTCTTATATTAATTTTTGCTCCAAAAAACTCATTAGGGCTTATTTTCAGGGGATGTTTTATTTTTTTCATGTACAACAATCTACATTTTTTCAAATACAGGCATGTCATCTTCTAGTTGCTGCACAATGGTGGAGGGTGGGGTTTCACTTAACTAGGGCTTATTTTTTGGGTAGGGCTTATATTACGAGCATCCTGAAAAATCATACTAGGGCTTACTTTCAGGTTAGGTCTTATTTTTGGGGAAACAATATATATCACACAAACATTAACAATAAGAGATTAACCAAACTGGAGATATCCTGCAGAACTATTCCATTACAAAACCTTGCTCCTCACAGAGAAATTTGGCTGGAGTTTTGTATACACTCACTTGAAATCTGTGTAAACACGCATAGGAAGCACTGTGTGCATTTAGGAGAAGAAAGGAAATAAAAACCTCTGTGATACACTCCCAAATTTTAATCCTTTTCTCCCTTATTCATGTGCAAGATTATGCAAATTTTGACAGTTACAGCAAGTAAAATAAATGCTCTTAATTCTTTTTTTTTCTTTTTTCAAAGAAGCGCCAGCCAAATACAAAGGTAGCACTTGTCATGGGGCCCGCTTGTGAAGGTAAGGGCAAGAATAAGTGTAGGATGCAACCCAGTCTAATGTTTAAGTTCTTCCTCCCTCTCCTGCTGATATCCAGGAGCAGAAGCCCTTTAAACTTTAAAGGGTTTTAAACTTTAAAGCAAAGCTTTTGATATGTGGTGCACTGAAGCTGCCATCAACCCCTCAGAGGTGTTCTTTGTGGGGCATGGCACCCCAAATCTCAGATCCATCCCTTATTTATTTATGTATTTAAAATATTTTTATCCCACCTTTCCCCTTAAAAAGAACCCAAGGCAGCTGACATGATTAGAAAGACAATGTTTAAAAGCTAAAAACAGTATGTATACAAATATTTAAAAAGAATTAAATATATTTAAAAACAGTGAATAAAATCAATACTAAAACACATTTAAAACAACAGAGCACAACAATACATTTAAAAAACCCTCTCAGACCACCTGTCACAAAGGAAAAGCCTTCCTGAAGAGAACGGTCTTTGCTTGTGAAAGGACAACAAAGATGGGGCCAGTCTAGCTTCCTGTGGGAGGGAGTTCCAGAGTCTGGGGGCAGCAAAACAGAAGGCCCTCCTTGCTACTACAATGAGCCCCTTGTCCATCCCCTTGTCCCCACTCTCCTTCTCCTTCCTCTGTTAAACACCAACATAACACCCCCTCCTTCCCAATACAAATGCAAATGCAGACTCATGTAACACAAAACATGCACTCAGATCCATTTTCTGCTGATAGGATTGCCTCTGTTAGTTTCCTTTTTCATGATTTCATACAAATAGACAAATGAAAAGTTTAAAGCCTTTCTTTGTCACTTTAGCTCCAGGAGTTGTAAATCCCTAGAATGAAGACAGTTCATGATCAGGGTTGGGAGCAGCATCCCAAAATTTTGGAGTGAGACACCCCTGTCCCAGTCCACCAGCTGTCCCTGCCCTAGACAAAAATATTTCCCCTTTGATGATGATACCCTTATTCAAAGCCTGTACCTGTATACTGAACTGGGCCCCCACTGAAGAACATAGCCAACTGTAGTCAAGAAACTGTATTGGTGTAATATGTTCATAACACCCAATCCTATTTTGCAGCCATATCTTGTAGCAGCCGATGTTTCTGGCCTTTTAAAAAATGTAGCCCTACACACAATGCATTGCAGTACTACAAATGGGAAGTTACTAGAACATGAATCACAGAAGGTAGACCTATCCAGGTTGGATCATACCTGGCATACCAGCCTAAACTCATAAAAGGAGCTCTGCACCACAGAGTGTCTGGACTAGCAGTGATGAATTTGTGAATACGCCCATAATCAAAACACCTGATACTATATACACAGGGAGAGATGAAGTTACTAATAATTATATCTCTATCTTATTCAGACCAACCCTTCATTTGTTGGCCCTCATCCAATCCATTACCAAAGGAAGGTACACATGTAGCACCTCCTCTACCTCAGCGATCCCCAACCTTTTTCGGTCTGCGGACCGGCTGGGGAAGGCGGGGCACCCCCTGCGCTCGTGCGGATGCGCGAACAAGTGCTCTCTCTCTCGCACGTGCGCGCCCATGCGATCGCTGCGCCGCCGTTTGTGCATGCGCATGGCCGCTCATGCGCAGGCACAAACGGCGGCGTGGCGCTCACACGGGCGTGCTGGAGCGTGCGCGCAGGCACAAACGGGCTGTGCGGGGGTGAGTGCGTGCGGGGGGTGGGCGGGAGGTCTGTCTCGGCGGTCCGGTCCGGCTCAGGCCACGGACCGGGGGTTGGGGACCTCTGTTCTACCTAATATAGTCTATCCATTTGCCTGATAGTACTTCTGTGAAATTTCACTTATTTCTTGAAAGGATTATTCTATAAGCACATTGCACACTGAGCATAGAAGTACTCAATAGGCACTATTTAAAACTAACAGAAAAAACAAAACAGAAAAGCAGTAGTCTCTGGCAGTAGGAATACAATTTAAAAGAAAAATGAGGCAACTGGAGAGTTAAAGAGGGAAGGGAGGAAGACTAAAAGAAAGTGAAAAAGAAAACAATATAGAACACACAAAGTGTAGAAAGATTAAAAAACTCAAATACAAAATTATTCAGATAAACTAGAGAAAGACCAAAAAAGCAAAACAATGCTATGATGAGCACAATGACTGTTAGGCATGGAATTTCGAGAATCTATGGATGATAGCCCAAGTCTGCAGGACTTCTGCCACACCCAGACTTCTTGTAGCTTTAATCAAGAAAACGAAGTCCCAACAGATTTTTCTTAAGCTAAAGAATTCACACACTGACAGCCATTTTTATCCTGTGGAAAAGACAGTGGAAATGGCCGGGCAGGGCTAAGCTCTCAGGGAGGTGCAAGGATTTAAAGGTGTGGTAGTCCCTGCTAGAGATGGGGGTATTTGTATACGAATACTCCCACACAGGTGGACTCACCCATCTGCTGCTGCTGCGGCTCTGCACTCCCTTCCAATTGCTCCAGAGCTCGTGGTTGACTAGCCACTCCTGGCAGAAGGAGGGAAGACGAGCCTCCCTGCCAGGCTGACTAGTGGTTAGTCGACCGTGAGCTCCGGAGCAATTGGAAGGGAGCACGGAGCCTTGTTATGTCCACCCATCTCTAGTCCCTGCCCATTAGACTCTATACAGAAAGCCTCTTAAAAACCCTACCAGATGCATAATCCCTTGAAACTCCCATGGAACTTAGTTTTGCTTATCCATTTCCTCTATCTTCTCCACAGGACAAAAATGGCTGCCAGATTCTGAATTCATTAGCTTAAGAACTTGTAAGGACTTCCATTTCTTGACTAAACTCCGCAGAGGTCTGGCTGGGGGAATTCCTGCAAACCTATGGGGGCTGTAGGATATGAATTCTGAAAATCTCATGCCTAGTGACTGGTACTCTTCCACACGTCTCTCAAGGACTAACTTCCAGAGTACAGAGATAAAATGGGAGAGTTTTATAAGTATTATACAAAGGAAACTGACAATCCATAGATAGAACAGTAATTCCAGCCAAAAAAAAAAAAGTAAGAAAAGAATCCAACACGTATCCACATACTTCAGTGGATAAGACTGAATGATGATGTTAACTGAAAGAGAGGGCAGAAGTGAAGTTTAGTCACAATGTTCTTTTAGTAGATTAGGGGTTTGACAGTCATCTGATACCCAGGAAGAGATAGCTGGAAATATTAGTTGGAGGAGAGAGAAGTAAAGGCAGAGCTGGAAATGATCAGTGTAACCTTGTTACTGGAAGCCAGAAGACAAAATCAGACTGTCAACAGGAAACATGTTAAGTTATAAAGATAAAGAGAGCGAGAACTAAGTCCTAAGAACGGCAAAGGAAAGAGAAAACAGAGAGAAAGGGGTTACTGACAATTATTTTAAAATAAAGATTTCTGAGATGACAGTCAAACTAAGATAACGTTTATTTATTTATCTACATATTTACAAATGACATGAATTTCATCCAGTGAGCTCCAAGTGATATACATGCCTCTGCTTCTACACGTTCTATTCTCACAACCACTCTGTGGGTCAGCCTGTGAGAAAGGGTCTGGTCCAAAGTCAACAAGTCACCGTTACGGTTCAGTGACGCCTTCAATCTGGATCTCTCAGGTTCCAGTTAAATGCTCTAATTGCTACAGTATTGACTATTGCAGCACACTGACCCTCTTAAATAAAGAGATCTAGGAAGCAGAGGATGGTCAACACTTGTCACAAAAACTAATGGGACAATCAAATACTTTCAAAAAAACAATTCCCTCTGTAATATAAGAGAATACCATTAACAATTTTATACACAGGAATCTCCACATTATACAGACAGCAAAAATCAGATGAAAAGAGGATATATAGAAAAAGTGGGAGGGAAAGTACAATTACATCACAATGAAGTGAGTGCTACATGGGAATTTCCTTGAAGGGTCTCACAGAGCGAGTCCAGCACAGCAGTTAGAGTGAGACTTGGGTTCAAATCCCCACTCAGACATGGAAATCCCTGGATGAGCTTGTGGTGTCATACTCTGTCAGCCTACCAAAGGTTTGTTATAAAGACTAAGTGGGAGGAGGGGAGTCATGTGAGCCATCTTGAGCTCATTGGAGGAAAGGCAGAATGTAAGTGCAATACAAAAATGACATAAATAATACATTCTACATACATTTCTCCACTGGTTGTAATACTGTTTTCTCACCATACAACAGCCTAATTACTCTTCTTGTTTCCATGCACAGTTGGCTTTCTCAGTTTGAAAGACTAAACATTATGTTAAAATGCCAATATGACTTGAGAGTTCTGCTGTCGCTTATCTACATATTAGCTATTTATGGCTCATACTATGGGCAAAATCCTATTTCTGTAGGCATAATATAAATTTACACCCGCTATCAGGGTACTGCATAACTGAACATTTGTGCAAAGCACTGTTTGAAGTGCTTTATGGATAGCATCTCTGTCTTGGCACTACTGTAGCCACCACTGGTGTAAGGTCAAGTTATGCCCATGCAGCTATGCAAGAGGATTTTCTCTGCTATTTCCTGACATGGGTTACAATATTTTTCCACACATATGTGAAGAAGCAGCCAATCATCCATATTCTATAGACATTTTTCTGCATGTGCATTTTAAAAGAAGAAAATGCCCCCAAAAAACCACTTCTGGGTCTACACCAAGATGAATAAACATCTCGTAGCATTTTCTGCTCTTTTTCTGTCATTCATTAATCTCAAAAGGAAAGAAATCAAACATGAGCAGTTGCTCTACTATTATGGCTCTTTGTTTTAAAAAATGCACTCTGTAGTAGGGGTATCCAAATATTTGTTGCATAGATTAGCCTGCAACAAGCTGGTATAGAGGTGGCCAAAACTAATTTGTTCTTGGACTCATGGACATCTTTCAGTTTCTGCAAATGGACAAAACACAGGAAATGACCTGGAATGGGATTGTTACCTCCAATGTGCAGTTAAAGTTCCTACCAACTTCCTTTCTTCTGTCCCAGGGAGCCTTGCCCCTCCAGGATTCTAATCTGCATCAGCCAGCAGCAGACATTAAAAAAATAATAGAGTAGAAAGCAATGGGGGAAGCAGAAAGACAGTCTCAGAACTACTTTGACCGATTCAATCAAAGCCTGCACAAGAGTCAGTCAACCATCCCACATTCACACACACACGTTGTCCTAACTGTAACAAAGATTCAGTGCAGCTAGTTACCTAAACAAAAAAAGGAGGAAAACAGTAGAATGCAGCCAGTCTAGTAAGCGAGATAGCACCCTCTCACTGCCATGCCTGGATGCAAAATGGCTACCTGGTCAAGTGGATGGGAATATATCTAGCTCAGTGAAATTGGTCTGAGACCAGCCCTGAGCAATGGCCATTTCCAAGAAAGGTCATAGCGATTTCAGTTACTTGTACGAGTTGGGTAAACCAACCTGAGGGCGGCCAGGGACTTCCTGAACTGCCCTATATTTGATGGAGAAATGCACAAATACCCCTGCTCTGCCACATTTTGATATTTTTCTTTGACGCTGGTGGGCATCCCTCACCTCTAGATTTTCTAATGTTATCCATATACCACCACAAGCTATATATCAATAAACATTTCTCATTACATCAAAGAATGAAAATTTAAACATCCAAAAAGGTGACATTCAATCTTACATGAGATAAACTCTACTCACAAAACAGGTCTGCATCTCCTGCGTCCAACCATAAAATGCCCCAAATTCTCCCTATGCACACCTTAATTCTTCAGAGTTGATTTCGGGTTATGAGCAGGAGATTCCAGGGAGGGGAAAGAATCCACTTCTCCAACTATGCTATATTCCACCGGCAGACTGGCTCTGTTGGATTTCATCCAAAATTTTCAGTACAATTATAATTGCTTTTAATATCAGTCAACCTCACCAACAAACCAAGAAGTTACTTGTTGTTGTTGACTCTTTTTAATCTTTCTAATTATACAAAAATATTTATAATCTGATTTCCCAGGAGGGGGAAAATATGCAATTTCCCCCTCATGCTAGAAGTCCACAACATTTGTGGAACAACAACCAAAAGAAAGCAGCTTCTAAATTAAGCAAGCTTGTGGGTAAAATAAAATCAATAATTAATAAGACAGACACACACATGCAAAATTAAACAACATACCATGCACCACTTGTACCACCAGATGTTCTAAAAACTTTTAGAAACACTGAGTCTTTATACTCATGTACCTTCTTTAATCAAAGAAATAAGAAAGGGAACATGCATTATGACCAGTTAAAGCTTAGTCTTTTACTGTTAAGAGAAGCATAAACACAGAGTCAGATTCTTCAGAAAAACTACAAGCATATACTTTTAATAGTCTATTACAACATGATAAAAACCAGAATCAAGCTGACTGGTATAAAATTGACTGGCAACCAAAGACCATGCTATTATTTGAAACTATCATGGGAAGGCAATAAAATTGCTACCAGGTCTCCTCAAGTTACCCTTCAATAAAAAGAAGCCATCAGGGAAATAAGAGGAAAAAGAAGAAAAAACATCAAAACCTTTAAAATTCTTCTAAGCAAAAGTACACTTCTGCAGCACAATGCCATCTACTTCCTGGTTACTCCCCAATTCCACAACTTAAAGGGTATCAGCATTTCTAAATTACTGAACATAACAAAATTAATAGATTTTCATTTTAAACAAAATATATTTAACTTGAAAAACTGCATTCACATGGAACAGACTGAGACATCTCTGTGGACATGTTTCCCTGATATTCGTAGCTGACAATGACAACTCCCAGGAGACAGGAATGCACAGTCAAACAGGGAATCTGCAAGCAAATAATATTCATGCTGACACAGCATGAAGCAGGAAAATAAATAGCAGAAAAGCAAAGATATCTTCTATCATTTGCCTAAAATCCTATCCAATATAACCAGTAAAATGGTTTGCAAAGAATGTGACATAAAAGACAGAGGATTTGGCTTGGGTTGTTCTTACTAAATTCTGCTTTAACAGTGTGATCCTACATATGTCTAGCCAAAAGTTAAGTTCCAAAGAGTTCAGTAAGGCTTACCAGCCAATACATGGGTATGGAATTGCTGGCTAGATGCACTACAGGTAATTACAGTCACCTGCCAATTTGCTTTATGACATTTACATCTTATCCTTCTTTATAGCTGTTCAGATTCTCAGCCTGCTGATTTTATCCTCATAACCATGCTGCAAAGTAAATTAAACCGAGAGATGGGGACTGACCCAAGATTACTCAGTGATGATTTGAACCTTCCTTTCCAGCCTGCACTAGGATAATACAGTGTGTCCTCTTTCACAGAGGAAAGTACTTTATTTGAAAGACAGCTGTAGGACAGTACGCTTTTTAAAGGTGTCCTCTATTTGAAGAGCTGTCCCCTTGAAACCTGATTTAAAGACAAATAGCCCAAAGGTGGGAGAGCAGGGACGCTGAAGCTGTCCATTCACACTTAGCAACTGGACGGCAGACTCAGCATGCACGCTGCCTTGCTGGCTCAGGACAGGTGCACTGAAATTCTGGTTTTTTAAATCTGTTCTAATTTTGCATCTGTACACATGAATTAGCACAGGCAATTTTACGTAAAGTGGTGCTTTTGTGGTATTTTTTGGTAATGTGCAATTGGTCATTCAGTGCTTCACTGGTTATTAAATGCAATGCTGATTAAATTCTAGAAATAATTAAATAATTATATATGAACTTGCAAGGTCACAGATTAAATATCTCACACACTTTTATTTTAATTTGGGAAGACTGGGATAGAATCCTGCAGGTATATGTTTTCCATGCAGTGCTTCTCTCTCCAATCACCTCTCCATCAGATGTTCATCAACCCAGGTTGTAAGACGCGTCTCACACTTATGCATACTTATGCATATGCATAGGTTTATGCGTCTGGCTGACATGTGCTCTGCAAACCTGACTGCTTCTTGGATGACTGCCAAAACTCAGATCCATGTAGATCACTTGACTGCAGAATAAACCAAGAGACAACCAAAGAGTGTGGTTTAAACACCTTTGATTCATTTTCAAACATACCTATCCTCACCCAGTTTCAGTGCTCTATTGACAAACCTATTTTAAGCAAAAATTAATATAAATGTAGATACAGAAGCAAAAGTGTTAACTCCCATCATTTTAAATATTCTTTCAACTCAAAACTACCAAAAAAAAAATCTTTCAAGCCACTTGGAATAAATACACAACCCTTCATTCAAATCCAAAGGGCTTTCTGCCAAACTCAGCAATTAGTGAAATCAAATCAGCAAAAAAGAGCTGATCTAAATGTTTCCCTATATACTTAACTAGCAATTCATGGCTTTGCAAAACTGATTTTTCATGAGCTATATTAAAGGTGGCATGCAATTCAAAATAATAATGGTAAATAAGTTGCATGAATTGTACACTAACATTGTGAAAATAAGTGTTTTCATCCATTTTTTATTTTACCCTAAACTACAGCTCTGCTCAGAAATGCCCCAAGCAGAAGGGTGGAATGTGATCTTCCAAGATTCCCCATCTCTTAGTACTTAGCACCATCTCCCCAACCACCTCCTGGAGAATGTCCAGGTCTACAGTACAGATTTTCAGAGCACAGAGGGCACATGGTGGAGGGATGAATTGGTGAACATCACCCTTTCTTCAGCCAGCAGTATTCTTTAACTGGATCAGAAGGCTTTCATATCCTGAAGCACTCTTTCATTCACAGGACACTAGTGCTGGATCCAACCCTCTTTGGCATGTCTCAACAATAAAGTGTAGTGCCATAACAAATAAAAGGCCCTGTCCAAAGTCATCTCATGCTTTATCTCTGATAACAGATTACCTTAAAAAGTGCCTCTGGCAAGCATTTTATTACCCAGGCTGATTAATTCAGAAACAACCCTCCCTCAAGCAACTTGGGGATTTGGAAATTAAAAGGAACCCCTTTATGCAGGCTTGGAAATACACCAGTGGAGCAAAATGTGTTCAGTCTTTGTTGCCATATTCTGTACTAAAAATTAAGTTTGCAGACTCCATGCAAAAAAAGCTACTTATTTGGACTTCAACTCCCAGAATCACTGAGGATCCAGCCATGCAGGCTGAAGGATTTTCCAAAGGGGAGGTTACTGGACTGTGGAAAATTGTAGCCACAACTCTTTAGAAGTGCCCTAGTTGGTACACTAAACCATGAAAACATCCTTCGTATTACCAAAAGCCTCCGCTGATAAGGCTGGATGTAACATCACCATTAAGCTGTGAAACAAACTCATAAGACTAATGCAGATCTGTTCAGAACAACAACTTCTCCTAAAGCAGACATACCGCCTACCAACAACAGTCCTATGATATCAGGATTGGGCTTCAGTTTATTGGCCTCCAGCCAGCTAGTTACAAATGACAGGCAAATGATCTAATATAGCCCTGTGTAAAGTTCTTACACCATTATTTTACCCTTGCACAAAGGATGCCCCAATTTTATTTTAACAAAAGCTTCATGATGAGCTAAGATTAGCTTCTGAAAGATCACAATGGCTGTAATCTTATATGCGCTTATTGGAGAATAAGTTCCAGTGACTCCAATGGGACTTATTCTGAATAGATAGAACAGACATCTGTATAAACTTGCAGTGTAATCTCCATTCCAAATTCAACACTGCATCCAGCTCAACATTTAACATGGTCCCCTGAAGGTTGACAAGCAAGCATGAGAAAACACTGTATTAACCAATTCCTACTGGTGACCCAATGAACCACTTATTCAAGTTGCAAATCAACACGTTTTAATTGTCACATCAACTATTTATCATGCTGTTCCATTTAGGAAACGTCAGACACACATATTAGAGACACCTCCCTTTGAAAATTCACTTCAAGATTGATCTCCTTGACTATATATCCACTCGTTCCCCAACAAGGAGCATTACACAGAGGATCAGTTCAGATATAACAGTAAATCACAGCTTGGGAAAATGGCCCACACTTACTTGTTTTTTCCTCCCTGTCCTCATGTGCTACTGTTTCCCATCTTTGGATTTATTTGCAGACCACTATTTCTCATTGTGCTCAAACTAGAAAAACTGTCTGTGTTTGATTTCGGCCAAACAAGTTTATCTCTAAACCATGATTATGTGCTCAGTCCAAACTGCCCATCCTGAGTAACAATACAGTGGTGCCTCGCTAGACGATGTTAATCCGTTCCACGAAGATCGCTGTCTTGCGAAAACATCGTCTAGCGAAGCGCGTTTCCCCATTGGAATGCATTGAAATCTCTTCAATGCGTTCCAACGGAAAACTCATCGTCTTGCGAAGATCGTCCATAGGGAAACATCGTCTAGCGAGCGCGGGTCCCCATTGGAATGCACTGACAGCTACTGACCGCTAGTCAATGCATTCCAATGGGGAAAACTTGTCTAGCGAAAATCGCCCATAGGACACCATCGTTTTGCAAAGCGCATTAGCGATCGCAAAAAGCCATCGTCTAGCGAATTCCTCGTCCTGCGAGGCAATCGTCTAGCGAGGCACCACTGTACTTTGCTTAGCATGGAACGTGATAGGCCAAAGAAGGTGGCATGCAAACTACAGATGTAGCTCCAAACCATAACCCACTGGCATGTTTATACATTAAAGAAATAAAATCAACAAGGCAGTGTGTTGGTGCAGAGTGCATTATTATTATTCCAGAAAAAAATATTCTCCAAATTAACTAAATACACCATAGCCTGACCATCCATAGCTTGTTTAATGTGACATGTGAAATAGTCTTCTCTTTGCCTTGAAGGACAGAGTCAGAAACCAAAAATAATCCACAGTTCATAATCCAGACAAAAGAATCTTTTGTTTACATGTCACATTATCAAACCATGGCCAAAAGGCTGCAGCGTGCATGATGTTAATAAAAAGAATGCTTGCTTACTGTTGTGTGCAAACAAAGCTGGTATAGTGCATTATAAACATGGAAACATTTACTGATAAGGTTGGGGAAGTGAAACTTGCATTTCAACACTCATTTGGTAGCCACAGCTGAGAAGAAACTACATGCATTTAAGTGTATGGAATTACATGAAGGCAAAACAGCAGGCTGACAGAGAGAGGATGGAATGCTATTTCTAACACTGGCACTCATAACTAAAGGCAAAAAAAGCTGCCAAAGAAGTCATTTTTATAAGGTTGAGCACCATTTTTAACTAAGTCATGAATTATCCAAAATCAGTTATACATAGATAAAGTATGCATACTTGGATTTAATTTAAAAGTAGTATTATGGTAAAATCAGACTACGAAGGACCTTTCTAGATGAGATTAAACTAGCAACAAAAAGGAGAGGAGGGATGAGATCAACCTAGCCTTCCAGGAAAAGGAGTTCCCAACCTAGGAGCAGCCAGCAGACCACCCTGTCTTGTGTCCTCGCCAACTGTTTTTGCGAGGGTGGTGGGATCAAGGAAAGGATTTCCCCCAAAGATCTTAAAACCCAAGCAGACTGACTCAGTTGAGAGAATATAGTTCCTGAAACACTGGACAGAAGTATAGGATGTTATAGGTGAAAATCAGCACTAGTAGCAAGGCACTTACAGTATAGACTACCCATAATCAACTCAGTCAAAAGTCAACCAACAGTCAACAATCAGGCTGCAACATCTGAAATTTCTCAACATTCTTCAAAGGTAGCCCGAAGCAGAGCATGTTACAGTAATTCAAGTGGGATGTAATTTAAAACATGTATCAATGCAACCAGATCAGCTATCCTCAGGAACGGATGCTTCTGGCACACTTAGCTTTCACTATCAAACATACCTCTAACCTCCAACCACCCCATGCACGCACACACACAAAATAAATTAGATGACCTTTTGATTTAATGTTGCAGGGCTACATTTATATCCGAATGCCTTCCCTTTTATCCTTGTTCTGTGAGCAGCTGAACAAGTTCCTCTTTAAACAAACATTTCATTAGCACATTGTTTTGTTCATTTATTTATTTCTTAAAATACTTGCATCCTATCCAGGGTTCAGATAATTAAAAACACTTAAAAGATTTACAGAACTATTTAAACCATTTACAGACTCCCAAAAGTCCCCTGTTAATTCCTACACTTGGCTCTTTCTGTTTTTGTTTTTGCTGCTACTTTTCAATGCAATAAATGAGTTTTGATGTACAGTTGTAATTGTTATGCTTTCTAGATTTCACAAGGCATCCTGAGTAATCCCTTTTGGGAAATATAAATATAATAATAGTACTGGCTTTTGAATAAGTTGCCAAAAATGGTTCACCCAAAAATGGGCTGGGTTCTGGAGCCAGGACGGACCCAGCAACTTACTTCTCTTAACATTTTATTTACTTTGTTCATATGGATCTTAAGGCTTAAAAAACATTGGGGGGTTTTTCAGTTTTTATCACAGCCCCACCATGAGAGAGCCCTATATCCTACCTTCTTATTCAAAAACTCTACATCACTACACACATCTGGAACTTCTGCAGTACAGACTAAAACACTCAGAACAAACAAATCACAGCAAGTATACAAATATAATGCACCCTGATCTGGGAAAAAACTATTATTCTATTGCATCCTTCAGCTCTGCAGAAAACCGACAGAAAGAAAATAATGTGATGATCATCAAAGCAGACATTTACCTGGTAAGTGCCCTAGTCACAATTAAATATTAGGTCAAATCTTTCACAGATCATAGCATCAGAAGGGCACACATGAGATGGGCACATCAATTTTTAAAATGATTTGTAAGAAGCTCCTGGAGCCTTTCAGCTGAATAGTAGAATAAAAATTTCAAAAATAAATACAGTAAATAATTTGGAAGAGTTGTTCATCAGTAATAGGGCTCAGTTTCTGATCTGGGTAAAAAAAACCTAGCCTTGACTGATTTAATATTTTCATCTCCACTATCAATACTTTTTAGCAAATCTACTATGAAAATGAAGTTCAATATTGACCCTAGTGGGCGAGATGGTGTAACTAGAGATGATCTGAGTCTATTCACAGGTACAATTAATAAGAAGATTTATTCAAATCTCAACAGATAAAGAATAAGATCCATGAAATGAAGGCACAATATAAATCAGAGAAAAATCAATGAATTTCCAATACAACACAATACAATGATAAAACAAAGAATAAAACTGAACAATCTGGATTAAAGCATGAGATGAAATTATAACATGCAACATTGGTCCTTCACAAAAACATTACATTTGCCCCTAACCTTCCACCAGACCTCTAGTTCAAGCTTACTATGTTTCCCAGCTGTTTAATATTCTTTGACCTGAAGACTGAAAAAGAAAGAAAAATAGAACCTGTTCTATTCTACAGAACAGGTTCCTGAAGACTTAGGGGAAACATGCAGAAAATTGATCCAGGAAAATTCAGATGGGAAAATAAGAAGAAAAGAAAAGAAAAAAGAAAAGAAAAGAAAAGTACTGAAGTCTGGACCTCACTGCTGACGGTGGATGGATGTACAGATAGATGCATGTGTTGAGGAAATAAATAAAAGAAGAAAGTAAGGGAATCAAAGTTCGCTCAGGGCAGTCCACAGGGCACAAATCTAGCCCAGGAAAGCCTAGCTCTTTGTAAATGAATCACAAGGGAATGAAAGCTGTAGAATCTCCAAATGGAATAATCTAACCCACTGTAAAACCTGAAGCTTCTCTCGAAATTAAGGCAAACTAAGGCTCAAAGGTCCCAGAGCAGTCGAAATCTACAAAAGTAAATAGTAAGAGAAAAAAATGAGCTGGTAAGCATGTGTGTGAGTTAATGTATAGGGCCTGAGTAAAAAAACACACACACAACCTACAAATCTGGAGGTGTTTTTGTTTGTTTGAGATTTGCTTTGAGTGGGAGAAGGAAACCCTTATCAGTTGCTGTGCTTGATCATAGGCAACATGAATAGAAACACATTAGGAAGAAGAACAAGTAGACACAAAAGGAGGGCAGACACAGACAGAATTATTTCTCTTGGGCTTTCTACAGAGTTGACAGTGGGGTGCTTCTCGCTCTCCCCCCTTTTCCTGGCTATCTGTCAGCGATCGAGATTTCAAGCAATGCTTGTGAATACAAAATCAAAGAAGAATTCTAATTAGTCAAAGAAGTGGTTTGGAAAAGTGCCATGGATCAATGGTATCACACATCATTTTTATGCAAATGGTTTTAAGTCCAATTCCTGACATCTCCAGAGTGAGGAAAGATTTCTGTCTGAACCCCTAGAGAGCCACAGCCAGTTTTGCTGAGTTTACTGAGCTACACGGCTTAAGGCCTCCTAAGTCAGTATGAGTCAGTTCCTGTAAAATGAATAATCACAGAAGGACCTGGGACTGGCATGGGCAACTTTGGTTGTTCTAAGACCAATCTTCTGCCCTTCCCAGGTCATAGTTCTCCACCTGTAATATAAGGTAATACTATTTATCCTGCACAGTTCCCATAAGGATTACTGAGACAATACCTGTTAAGTGTTTTGCTTGCTTAAGCCACTATTTAATAAATATGTAAAAATTATTATTCCATTTATGCCATCCAATTGCATAAAGAATAACATGAGGGGAGATCTGAATGAAGTTTTAAATGGTGGCATTTTGTATAATATGTATTATTTCAAATACAAAAATCAAGGCAGGTAATGATTCTGGGTTATATTAAAATAATTGCAGAGGATTAGTGTACAGTATTATGAATATGGTTTTTTGGTCACACTATTTTAGCCCATTTTAATCATAATGATAGCTAAGTCACACTATTTTAGCATATTTTAGCCTTGGGTCACATCATTTTAGCTGTCATCTTCATGAAAACTACCCTGGCCAGGCACAATACGATGGAATTTCAACAAATTAATATACATAACATGGGACAAAACTGGAAACAATATGGATCATGCCATCTGATATTTATAGACTTATTTTAACAGGTCAGTTGGCCCCAGGTGGCTTTTCTCATTTCATAAAGCAATTACTGGAAGAACACTACATTTCTTAAATGCTAAAAATGTACTGAATTTCCAATGTGATGTGTTCTTTTCCTTTTTTTCCCCCTTCTTTCTAATAGCGGTTATTGTCCTGTTAACTATCGGCTCCATACAGAATAGGATTGTTGCCATTCAGCTACTTTTGCTCTTTTTTCTAACAAAAGGTCCAAAAGTTTTTATATGCAGAGGTACTGAAGCATCAATTTTATGGTCTAAGAGTAATTGTTGTTAAAGTAGCTTTCCAATTATCACAGATCTGCCAGGAAAAGGCAGGAATGTGTTACGTGTTAATGATCACAACCAGGGGTCTGTGCTTAAGTCTTTTGTCAGAACTCTAGCAGATCCTCCCTGCAGCTTCACCATTAACATGTCTGTTTCCTGTCAGCCTACTCAAAGATAATGCCATTTATCTCAAGGCGGCACAAGACCAGTCATTAGCTTCAATAACAGACCTCAAACAAAGGCCGGATGATGTTTCATCCAAGGTGCACAGTCTGCAGCCAGAGTCTCCTCTTATCTAACGGTTTAGAAATTTAGTGGGTTTTAAAAAATGATTATTTTTATCTAGCACACCAACAATTTCACTTAACTTTCGGAGACTGTTTCCAAGAAATCTGAGTAGACAGCTTTTACCATGAACAATTTGATAAGTGTCATTAACATTTTAAAATTATCCTACAGGAGTTTTCCCCCATTCCATTTGCCATTTTCTTTATTGCCTCAGGGAAATTTGGAAAATTGACAGAATAATTCAAGTGCTTGCTAAATAATGAGATTCTCAAAAAACTGACCATCATTATAGTTGCTTGCTGGAGTTGATTTCCCTATCTTCAATTCTTTAGTTCAAAACTGAGCTTCCATTAAAAGTACAGTGAGCTGATATATATATACATATATACATATATGAACATATACTGTCTCTGGCTTTCTTGAATTTTAACCGTGCATAATATTTTTTTCCCCAAAGTTACAGCTGAGCATCTTAAAAAGAAATAAAAATGTGAGCAAATTTCAGTTTATCCAAGTCTTGTTTTTATACTGAAAACTAGGAACAGATGGTACATTCCATGTTGCTTAAAATGTGGTTATTGAACACCTCTATGGTTACAGAGGATTTCTGCTTAGCACTTTTTACATACATTTCATTTATTGGACTATAAAATGCTACCTCACAAAAAAAAAAAGTATTTATATAGCCATAATTAAAATAGGCTTTCAGGAAAGCACACTTGGCTTTAAAATACAGAGAACAAGCTTAACCTCAAAACACCCTAAGAATTCACCCATCTTTTTCTTTCTTTTCTGCTAAGCATTTACGAAGTTATTTGAATAGTAAAAAATATTGACATCCTATGTGAACTATACATACCCCTGCCTGCCCAGCAGTTCACAGCAATCTCACCCCTTTAAATGTTTTGCTTTCTTAATGTTTCTGGCCATTCTTTATTCTTTCAGTGTTACTTTAACCTTGCAGGAGAATTCAATACAAAATGGATCTGGGCTGAAAGGTCAGGGGGTTCACTAAGAAAGCTTTAGTCAACCAAAGGGCACCACCTCTTCACCTAGCTCCAGAAAAACATTGTCACACTACTAGACATCACTATAGAATGTTAAAAACTCAGAGCAGTGTTCATTGTTAAGGACCCAATAGTTATCAATGTTTTCAACAGCTAAATCCCTTATGCAGCTTTCAAAACAGTTTGCTGTCAACCAACAATGGACTCTGTACTTTAATTACAACCAGCGACCTTGCTGCCCTTTCTCCCCTACAAACAGTGAATAAATGGCCCCTAAACTGCAGCATTTTCAGGTCTATTTACAGAATACACCTCCATAAACTCATGGTAAGCCATGAATTTGTAAAGAGTGTGTCCAGAATTCTATGACATTACAATAAATGAGAAAAGCACTATATGGCACCACAACCAGTCAAATCATGCCAAGTTAGATGTAAATTAGCTAAACAAATGGATTCTAGAGAAATGGGTAGCTACTATGTTTAAAAAAGCCTAGACATGGACACTTTTTTCTGCTAAGTATTTATACACACACAGACCAATTATTACGCAAACCTTCAAATTCTGCACGTATGTTATATATGAAGTACATGAAGATTCATGTGTCCAGACCATTTCAGGTATACACAGGGCAACAGTGGTAGACATTACAAAACTGGTCATAGAAAGGAGGAATTCATGCTAACAATTTTTGCAACTTATATGGATAATATTTGGCAATGCTGATGGGGGGGAGGTTTTAACATTCCTAGTCTGACATGAGTGATTATTAATCCACCTGTCATAACTTGACAACCAAAGCTTTCTTTTTGTTTTACTTATTTAAACATGTCATTGGTGTGATGACTACCAAATATGCTGAACAAATATGTAACCTCAGATATTGTAGAATCCCAATGTAATTCAACTTTAAGTACACACCAGGGGAGTGGCCCTTTTTAGAAGACAGGAACATAGTCACTGGATTCCATAAGATTCAACAGAACATGTTTTACATGACTTTCTCCGGCTCAAACAGAAACCCCAAACCAACACTTGAGGTAGTTACAAAAATTAAACAGTAACTGCACCTCTTGGGAATGTACTCCTAAGCTTCCCATAAAGGTAAAAGAAAAAGAGATATCACCACTATTCTACACAAGACAGCCAAGGTTTTTAATGCAGTGTTATTTAATTAATTTAAATGAGAAGCCATTTAAAAGAGATTCAGATTTAAGTGTGGAAATTGATTTGACCACCCGCTGTTGATAAATCCATGCTGAAAGCAAGATGTTAGTCTTGTGTGTGTGTGCTTGTCACATATCTGCATCTGTTGGTAGATAAAGATTAAACTTTAATTTCATTCTCCCCTCCTTTCAGGGATACTGCCCTTGACAGTCTGATAACACACAAAACCCTTACATAAAAAAAAAAACAACAAAAAAAGTCACATCCTTTTGCAGCAAGGTTTCACATTCACATATACAAGACTAGATTGAAAGGCATTTCTCCTAGAAGTAAAAAAAAGAAAAAGGGAAAAAACCTGAGGGGTGTTTTAGACACTAAGCCAACACACCAGTGTGACAGACAATGGGTAGCACTGCAGGGCTCTAACAAGTGAAGCCATTAAAGTCAGTACAAGCCAACAGCAGTGGGTGTTACTGGTAATTCAAGCTCCACCAATTCTATAAAGGCAAGAACTGCAATGAAAAGTGTTCCTCTGGCAAAAATCTACTCCAGACAGGTTTGTTCCTAGTTTACACATTACCTCATTTACATTACACTGGCTGAAATGTACTTGTATATGAATTCATTCCTCATATAATTTCCTGTGTGACTGGTATGAAAAGGAACACAAAAACTGGAGAAAACCATACCACTCTCTAATCTCTTGTTGCCATGACAGCAGCCTTTGAGATACTGAAATGTTCAGATTGCCAGCTAAACAAAATTGTTGAATGTGAACATTTGGCTGGAAGATTAAAAGGCTAAGGGGGTTACAAAAGGGCAGTACCTCCCACATTCCAGGCATCCACTGAATCCAATCAAATGGCTCTGACTCTTTAACCACAACCATTGTGAAGACTGGATTAGGGCAATTTATCTAGATAGTTAAAGCAGATTAGAGGACTGCAGTTTGAAGACTATTGGCAACAAAAGCAAATGCCTACTGTACTGACTTAATAAAAATGAGCATGGGATTTTAGAGCCAATTTCAAAACAAGCAAATACGTTTCGCTAACCTTGAAGAGAGACACACTTAAGAGAGAACAAATCTACCTTTAAAAAAAAATCTGCACTTAACAAAGATTCATACAGACCTTTCAAAACTGTGTTTACAAGCATTAAATTGCAGTAGGACTTAAGCAGCACAGTTGAAAGACAAAGAGATGCATCCTAACTGACATACATACGAGATCCTCTCCAAACTGTGATTTGTAAAGCTAAACAAATGAATGTTCAGGGTGGTGGGGAAGGTGTTCACTAAAGCATTATGCATCAATCATAAAGCTGGTGGCTGTCACACCTCCTCTTGTAAATAGCAGGATCCTTCACACCTGTAAACAATTCTGGGCACCAGTCAGAAAGTCCCCTCACTTCTGAAAAATCAAGCCTGGGAACTGTTTTTTCTTCTTTTTTTAAAGGGATAATGTGAGAACAATTGTATACAACCATGTCACCAGCTATTACTCAGAGTGGGAAGCAGGGAGGGGCTGTCTTTGTTTAAACAACCTGTAGAATTAATTTGACTCTTAATTATAAGCCAACAATAGCTCCCTGGATGACAAAGAAACCTTCTGTTCTCTGGGTACAGAACAATTGCTGCTTACACCAAACTCTGGCCCAGTGAGCAACAACAATAAGCCAAGAGAAACTAGTTCTGGCCACCTCCCTCCACAATGCAAGGCCATTTATCCTGAACAGAGAACATCCTTCAGCTTTTAGTGAAGAGGAAGAAAAACACACACATTTTTCAGCTACTCAACAACAGGCAGCACACATATCCAGGAACTCATTGAGAATCCAGATAAGAAGACAAGATTGCTGGGCAGAGGACAAAGTGTTCCCCTAGTTTGGGAGAGAAATGTTTTGCACACAGATTTCAGTCAAAAACGCCCTCCCCTCCTCCACCGCTCTCATTCCCAACAGGTTATAAGCACACTGCATGCCTGCTGACAAAGCACTCCGTATGGCAGTTGCTGAATTATGGACGATTCTTGGCTTGCGTACACACAACCCTGACTCTCCACCTTATCCCCTCTCACATTCACAACAACACAGCTCGAGGAACCCGTTGTCATTATTCATTTCTGCTTTGTATCTCTCTCCCTGCTGTCATGGTGAAGGGAGTTTCTTTTGACACCTAGGAAGATGGGATACCACAATTTCAGAGTGTCCTCCAGGCAATAACCACATGTTTCACAGACACAAGGGGTCTCTCTCTCTCACACACACACACACACACAACCTGCAATCCAACAGCAAGCCCACAACTTTCAAGGTCAACAAGATAAAGCCAAAAAAACCCAAAACAAAACCCACTCAATAAAACTACTATTTAGTATACCTTTCCTTTAAAGACAAAAACACATACCCCAAACAGAGTACAAGCAAGTGACTGGGGATACCACAAACAGTATGAAATATTGAACAATAGGCCAATGCAACCAATAGACAAGTTGTTGAAAGTTTATCAGACAATGAAAGGAGGAAACAAGGGAAGAGCATGTGTCCTTACCTTTTCTGTTTTCAGTTTCTTTATTCTCCTGTGATTCTCCTCCTCCTCCTCTTCTTTTTTTACCAAAATAGAGTTCCCCATTAACCCTGAATCTGGGGCACTTTTGTTCACATCCCCCACCGTGGAGGTGCAGTTGAAAGGGCTGTTGCTTCCAGCACAACCTCCCTTGGCCCCAAAGCCATACAGATGCCCAGGAGAAGCCTGGCTGCTGTTGTTGGGGTGTCCCTGCTGTAGGTCAAGTTGTTTGTCCTTTCTGGACTTCCCTCCATCCTTATCCCGCTTGGAGCCTCTGCTGCCTTGGGTTTTACCTGGTTTCTCCTCTTTATTTTTCCCACAAGAGGCAATCGTAGTGTTATTGTTGCTGGTGGTGTTATTATTGCCATTTGGGCTGTTGCTCACACTTTGACCCAGTGTTGAATTCATGCCAGCTGCCTCGCTTGGGCGCCCTTGGACTTCCTGCCTCTTGCCAGCACTGCTGATTTCAGGAATTCCATACAAGGCAGCAGAAGGCAGAGATTTACCAGCATCCTTGGAAGTTTTACTCCTTTTCACTTTTGATTTGCTAGTTTCTTTGTGTGAAGAAGTCCCCTGAGGAGCAGGGGGCTGAACAGAAGCAAATTTTAGGCCATCAGCTAAGGCTGAGGTAGCATTCACACCACTAGAAGCAAGACCTCCACAATCCTTGGAATTGGTAGAATTACTCATCTCAAATTTCTGTCTGTCCTTCTCCAAATCAGCATCCAAATCAATTATTAAATTTCCAACCCCAATCTCCCAGTCATCACCACTGTCGTAAGTATCAACCGTGTTTGGATCCACACCTTTGCCAGCAGTCGAAGTGTTCAATGACATCCTGAAGATGAGACCTCTTGAGTAAAAATCAGACGAACTTTCTTTTGGAGATGAGGGGACATTCGTTTATCTGCGTGGGGCTTTTTAAAGTGTAATTCTTCTTGCTTTCCTTCCCCAGGTATATCTGGGTATATACCCTGAAGTCCAGATCCACTTTTTCCTGTGAGGAAGGGGAAAAGTCGAATATTTCTTGGCTGGGTGTTACCAGAATATAATAAAATTAATAATAGAGAGGCAAGTGAGAAAGAAAGAACATTCCATAGATTAATTTTTAAGAAGTCTGTTAAATTGAAGCTTTTGATAATAAGCATCTTCCCTACAGTTGCAGCCCATCATCCAGGATCACTCTTTAAAATGCCATGTACCAAAAATATATATTTTTTAAAAATTGCTTTTAAAAAAAACACCCTTTAAGTTGTAGGATTTAAATCCACAAAGCTAAAAAAATTAAAAAAAAATAAAACTGGGAATGTGATTCTGGATCCCCTAGGCACAAAGACAGACAACTTCTCTCCCAAAATGCATTCCACAGATTTTGTAATTTTAAACCAGACCTCTCAAAGTTCGGTGACTTTTCCCTAGATACGGTTAGCTTGTTTCTGTGTGGGAGGGGGAGGACAGAGGAGAGCATTTAGACACACAGAAAAATAACCAGTACAAGTGCATTCACCGTACTTTCTTTCTAATGAGCAGATGAATCATTTCTATTTAAAATGTAGATCAGATAACATATCTGAAAGTGGTTTTAATGTCCTCTTAGGTCACCTACAGTTCTAACTGTTAAATATAGTATTACTGACTGTACAGGAAACTGATTAAGACATACACTTTAATGATCCACACCAAGGTGGCCTCTAAGCACAAATAAGTGTGTGTCTGACACAGCTTAGCAAAAATTATTTTTTTTTAAAAAGGGAAAACCCTTTTCTTAGGGTTACACGTCCAAATATTCACATACATATTATATACATTGCTTACCTTTAATCTTTTACCATTTTTTAAAAATTAAGCCAGCAAATCAAACATTCTGTTCTCCCTGGTCTCAGCAAGAACTCAGTGCCCCATTTCATTTTACTTAAAGAGCAGATGATCCAGAAGTAGAAACCAACTAACATTTCTGCCAGAGTAATCGCCGAGTAACATATTTCCTTCCACTTTTGCAAACAAAACAGAGGTCCTTGCCCCTCTTTTTCTGATTTGGTTTTCCTCCTTAAAATATTATGTCCCTTACAACTTCACAGGCTGGAAGAAAGCATTTCACATTCACAAGAAGCCTCAAGTATCAAAAAGGAAAAAAGGAAAAAAATCTCATTTTTGTTTGTTTTTCTCCCTTGTTTGAACAACAGCAAGATGTGATTGCAATAAAAATAAAAAAAATAAAAATTGCAAAAAAGGTTTTCCCCAACTTCACATCCCGTCTTCAGTTCCAGATTCTGCAGTCATCCTGATGAGTAAGTAATGATTCCATGAAACAAACCTACAGGCGTCCAGTTGTTACAAGGCAGAATGTGCTAACATCGGGGAAAATTAGTGAAGGGGGGGGCAAAGAAAGGACTGAAAATCTGGGCTGGATTCCGCCTGTTAGTCGGGAAGTGGCATTTTTCCCCTCCCCTCCTGACAGCTCTGACTTCTTGAACTAACTTGAGAAAAAAAGGAGGGAAGGGGGGGAGGGGGAAAGAAAGGAAAGGGAACAGGGGAGGGGATCAAAATCAGGGTCTGATAAACCGGTTATCAAAACATTTGCTAGCAGTGGGAAAACAAGAGTGCCTTTTAAAATGAAGCAAATATTCCCAAGCATAAGATTTCCCACCATTTAAAGTTTGGGGGTTTGTTTGGCTGAAAATAATAATAATAAAATCAGATTCCCAATGCTGTCCAGGAAAAGAAAAAAAGGCAGCTCGAAAGCGAGTCGGTCGTGAGGTGGGTAATTCAGTAATTAAGAGTCCAAAAGAGATAAAATGGGCGACCTTGTTTTCAGGACAGAGGTCCCCCCCCCCCTTCTCTCGCTCAAAATTGCTTCAGCAAACGCTAGCTCATCTGTCACCTATCCTTCCCTCCTCCTCCTCCTCCTCCTCCTCCTTCGGAGCTTGGCTTAGTATTTTTAATTAGCTGGCGTTTTGAAGCTAAAAGCTGTAATGAATTGTTGATAGATTGGAAACTACAGAGTCGCTTCGCTGGAAAATGTATGTTAAAGTGGGGAGGGGAGGGGAGGGAAAAGAGGGAGGGAGGCCGCGAGAGCGCGGCGGGGGATGGGCGAGGGAGGAACCACCAACCACCTAAAAGGAGCGATTTTGTTACAGTTCAAGCTTTTCACATCACGTGAGGATCAAGGGCTCAATTGGTTGTCGTGAGGAGACTCTCTCTCTCACACACACACACACACACACACAAAAACACACAAAACACAAAAAGAGGGGGGGTGGCAACCATATCAAGAAAACACTGGTCCTTAAAAGACGAAAGTGGGGTGTGTAGGTGTGAGCGTGTGGAATTAAGGTGTGTTTTCTGCCTTCGTGCTCTCTCTCTCTCTCTCTCTCTCTCTCTCTCGCGTTGGCAGAGCTGCAAGTACTGAATCCGAAGCCTTGGGGTTCTCTGGAGTTACGGGGTGAAATTGCGCGGGCCCCATTTTGCAAAGCTGATGTTGCACAAAGAGAAAGGGGGGGCGCGCCTTCTAACCCTTTTTTCCCCTCGAGTGCTGCGAATTTCTCACTCGTGAGGGACGGAATGTGGCCCGCGTTCACAATTTGTGTGTGGGGTGGGTGGGTGTGTTTCTAACATGAATCCTATCCAGCACAACAAAGCATTTCATGGCGTTCAAATAAAGCTTTTTTCTTCCTTGGGCAGTGGCAATCTGAGGTGTGAGAGAGAGAGAGATTGGGCTAGGGAAGGGCGGGTGAAGAGGCTTGTTAATGGGGGCGGGGGGGGGATCTGCACCAAAAACCCAGGGACCTCCTGCTTCCTGCCTCGTTCATTTTTACATTACACGGATTCTTTGCATGTGGCATAAGACAAAAATCTTCCTCCCCCCCCTCCCCTTTCCTTGAACAAGCTTCTTGAGATATATACATATATATATATATTCGAGGCAGGGTTGTGAATCTGAAGGGAAGGGGGCAAGGCGAGAGGCAGACGGGGCTATAACTGTCAGTTTTATGCCCCCTCTTTGGTCACTGAAAACCCCAAAAGGTAATATGCTTTAACGCGCCCCCTCCCCCCACCTCCTCCTCTCGAGTGCAAGTTAAGGATGATTTGTGTGAGAAACTGCAACGCTTTCATCCTCTCCTAAATCGTCCTCACCGTGATCGTGGGCTTTAAAAAAAAAAAAAAATCCCAAACACAGGTTTCTTTCCGATGCACACATTTCTTACCACTCGCTCCCCTTTGCATAGGAATATATTTAGATAAGAGATAACTATCCCCTCTAAACTGCTAGAGAGATATCACGCAGCCGTACTTACGATCGGTATTGAATCGAGTTGACCTTTTCCTTCTACAACTGCATTGAGTGTGTTTTTGTTGCAGCCGATTTTTAAGATTTTGGAGGAGGAAAAAAAAAATTCTACATGTCTTCAACCAGATTTTTTTTATATATATATATATAGGGGAGGTTTGTTTTTGAAGAAAAGAGCACCAGATTTCATGAGGTCTTAAAATAAAATGGGATTTGTTGGAAATGGAAAAAAAAAATCCTTTGCAACACACTCTCTTAACTCGCTTTAACACGCACGCAACCCATACACAAACACTACGCAAACCAGCTGCTTGGACTGCAATAGCAGCGGCAGAAATCAGAACGGGAGAGTGTGGAGCGAGCCTAGGACTCTGTACCTGAAAGGGACTTTTCTTTGTTCCCAATGCCCTTTCCCATCTGCCCAATCGGAGGCCAGCTTTTATGAAACCGGGCTCTCTGATTGGCTAGCTGCTCCTCTTGGCTGCCGGAGGGGGTGAGAAATGCACACACACAGAGCAAAGCCTTGTCTTTTGCAATCACCCGACTGCACGGCGTGCTCCAATAGGCAGTCTCCTGCTCCAGCAAGATACAAATCATGTTTCCCATTTCAATTACGGCATTAGCCTATACATTTTATTTAAATTAAAGGATCCGGGGGAGGGGGAGGGGGACCGCACCATATCGCTGACAGGGGGCAGGGAGAAAGGCTCTCTCGCTCATTTAACGTCGGGATGCGGGGGGGGGGGAGAGAAGAGGGGGGAAAAGGGTTGCTTTGCAAAGCGAATAGCTTCCCTGCCTATGCATGTGTTTGTGAGTCTGTGTGTGTGTGTGTGTTTTCCCAAGAAGCAGTCGCAAATCTCATCCGTTCTCCAAATGGCCCTTCGCTGATTATTTGTAACAACTCGACACTGCCCGTACATCCTTTTTAATGCAGATAGGCGAGCATTTTCCACGATTTACTGGAGCTAAAGATGGGCGGGGGGGGAGGGAGGAGTTCCCAAAGAATAATAGAGACAGGCTTCCCATCCCCCACCGCCCCTGCGTTGCAGGGGTACTTCAGCACTGCTGCTGCACGATCGCCCTTTCTCAACTTCCTCCTCTCATATATTATATTCTGTTCATTTTTACCATATGACTTCAGTAGGACAGTTCAATTTTTTTCATTAGGGAAAGGAATAACTCTTTCCTTCCCAGCTTATTGATGATCCCCTGACGCAAGCGCTGAGCTGGAAGAAGCAAGAAACCACTTACCGACCACGTGAACACAGCCGTGAGAATAAATACAATTATTTTCCGTTCCTCCTTCCCTCCAGTTCACCTCCCTTCCGGCGAAGCAATTCATCAAGAATTACATTTTCGTTTCGGATTTCGTTCCAAAGATGCATCGGAGGCGCGGCAGATGCTAATGTTCGAAAATGGAAGCGTCTGCATTTGTAGAATGCGGGTTCGCTTAGCAAATAATAGCCCTCCTCTCCCCCCCCATCCTTTCAGACCCCCTTGCTTCCCCACACAGCCTAAGCTACAAAAGTGGCTTGAACGGACTGCATTTTAAAGAGCGTATTATCATCAAAATGTCCGATTCTTGTGAGTTCGCGCTACAATATCTTGCACTGGCCACGCATTAAAAAGCACTAAGCATATGCATGCTATTTAATACCAATCATTGTTTAATCAGACATACGATATGCGTCTTCTTTGGCTCACTTCAGGGGTTTTGTTTTTCCTGCCATGGTGGCTAACTGGTGGGAATCAAGAGTGCATTTTAAAAGACGCCTTTGAAGAGATAATAGACAATTTTCTCCAAAAGTTGAAGCATGAAATTTGCAATGTGCTGCACAAAACGATAATAGATTGTGTCCAACTGAGCAAAGTATGTGCATTAGTGTTTATACCAGGACATCAGACTGGTGCTTAGTGTAAAAATTGTGGATGAGTAAACATTATATGAACGTTATTTCTGGAAGTTACGCTTAAAAGAAAACATTTATTTGACTAAAGATGGCTTTTCGCTAAGGCTACAGCCCTGAGCTACTCTGCATGCTCACAAATCCCACTGCCTTGGAAAAGGGGCTTACAACATGAAGGTTCAGTGGTACTGATCAAATTTCCTTATCCAAACCTTTTCACAGTTGCCGTTCTCCTTAAAATGTCTGTGTTGAAACCATTCTCCATTTTCAGCTGCAGCAAATAACCTGTTACTGCATTTTTCGTGATGGTTAAAACAGTATAAAAATGTCCCAGACATTTTTACACTGTCAGGATCTCATGTCAGCCATGATTTCTAATTTCTTTTGTTATTCTGTCAGAGCATTCCACAATCTAAAACTATGGGTGTATATGAAATATGTGTAAATATTAAAATCAAATTGAAGAGTCAGAAATTATTGTCATTTGTGGTCCTAAAAGGACCGTTGGGTCATTTTGCTCATCAGCAAGTTTGCAATGTAACGCTTCTGGAAGTGAAGTATTGGCTCTGGTTGCCCAGGGGACACCCAAATCTTTCCACTCTAAGAGGCAGCTCCTTCAATGTCCCCTATGATTTGTAATGAATGTTAACAGAAGAAGCCTAAACACAATTACTCTGATGTAAGGCCCATTCTGTTCTGTGGAGCTTATTCCAGGCAACTGTACAAAGGGTAGCAGTTTAACTTAATATATATGATCCAAAAGTATTTCTTACTCAATATTCATTTGAAATGCAGTGCTGATTGCATGACATGCCGTAGGTGTCCATTTAAAAAAAAAGCATTTTAGATCTTCTATTTCAGCTTATTTGGCTTGATCCAGGAACAGTTATTTGGCAGTGGAAGTTAATTCGTAATGCCTATGTTCCCCAGCCTGGTGCTTTCTCGATGTGTTAAGACTGCAAGTTCCACCATCCCTACTCAATGCTGTGCCAGCTGAGGAGGGCAGGTGTAATCCAGCACACCCAGAAGATACCAGGGTAGACAAGACTGCATAAAACCATTCTGCATGTTATGTTTTCTTTGGCTTAGGTTCTGTGGTGCCTCTGGCATGTAGGGTACCTAAAACATCAGCTCTTGAGTTCATGCACCTGGTTCACCAAAGTCCGAGAGAACAGTACTAGCAGAACCTGTCACAACAGACCTCATTGTGACATCACTGAGCATGACTACAGCACTGAGACTTAATGGCCCTCACTCCCTTTTCTTTCATATAACAATGGACACCTGCCACCCTTTAACCCCCTTGGGTTGTCTGGAATTGTTTTATGCTGGATGTATTTAACTAAATTGCACTTTGCTTTGGCTTAATAAAATAAGAAGAGAGATAATTATTTATAGTACTATTTGGATACTATGCTGTGTCACGGGAACAAAAAGAGTGTAACAAGTATTTACTTGGGTTTCTTTCATAGCATTTTTGTTTGTTTCTTTGTTGAGGTTATAACATATGTTCACATTAAGATCTGTGAAACAAGGGAAACTGCATTTTTCAGACAACAAAACTGTAAATTCAGGCAACAAAGTTCAGAATTATTGTATGGATTGGGGTTTGGTTATGTTTGCTTCAGTGCAACTCTATATTAAGTACAAACACACTTTTAAGTTATTACAGATATTTGCATTATAAGAAGGGCCTTCTGCTCCTATCATTAAAGCTAAATGGGGACCTAGCCCTGTACAATGGAAATCCATTAGTGATTCTGAAGGGAGAGACCTGATTGTGATTTATTAATTTTGTTGCTATCAAAATGATCTCTTGTGAGGGAGGAATGTTCAACTTGGGCACAGCATGGGGTTAGAAGAGCCTGGATTTTACTGTCCGTGCCGGCTGCAAGGTTCTGGGAGTTGCAGTCCAAAAATGGAATTTTCCCCATCTTTGCTATAAGTGCTTGTGATATCTTTTTGCTAAAGACTGATTTTGATAGCAAATTCTTGAAATCAGAGGAAGAGTTGTGTATGTGGTCCAGGAAAATCACGGAGAAACCACATGAGGAGGATAATAAAAGACAGCAAGCTTCAGAAATGAAACTGGATTTTTGCGTGGATAAGGGTCCATGGTTTAATGCCTCCTGTTACAGAGATCCTCAGGCCAGTTTCATGGGGAACTATGACTGCATCTCCATCACTTGAGTTTTGAAATTCAGAAAGAAGATTGGTTCTGGATATACAATTTCAGGAAATGCGGTGATGTTCAGTTCTGCTCCTCAAATGTTAGCACTATGTTAACATCCCGCACGGAGCTGAACGCATACTACTTCAAGTGACAAGATATTTATGCATTCAGACACAGCACTGGGGGCTACTACTGGATCGGAAGAAGAAATTAGAAGTAAATTAAATGGGACTGGATTTTTAAAAAACCTAGAAAGTTCCGAAGCCTGAGAAACACATGTGAAGTGGCTTAAACAGCCATCCTGTTCTTAAGCCACAAAATGAAACTCTTCCCAGGAGTGAAAAGAGAAATTTGTAAGAATGGTTCTGTTTATAGCAGCGCAATTGCAATGTGTTGTGTCAACTCTTGGAAGATCCTCCATAGAGACAGGCTCAGAATACATAGCCCTATGCTAACAGAAGTAAAAGCTTGTAAAGTGGGCATTTTCCATGAAAGCTACTGATTAGCAAAGTACAGATCACTGCAGACCTTGTCAAGCTGTTTAAACTGTTTCAGAATGGCTTTGTAGTGATGGTTACTGGCTTAGTTGCAAAAATAATTTGTACCAGTGCATTAAATGAAACATGCAGCCAAATCCTTCAAAATAAATCTATCCCACTGATTTCACCAGAACTCACTTCTTACTAAGTGTACAAAGGAGTTAAACCTTCGCACACACTTCTTATGTTTCTTTACTCAGAAGTCTCACTGAGTTCAGCTGGACTTATTGCCAAGTAGGTGTGGACAGGATTGCAGCCTAATTAGTGTGATGTAGTTGCTGTGAAGACTGTGAATTGTGATCAGCAGTAACCCTGGTCTATGTTACTGGATTGTTGCAAAGATTAGTGATAATGTATGAAATGTGTGAATTTTAAATTGTCATGAATCATTTCACGTTATTGTTCTTTGGGCAGAGTACCTTATTTGTGGGTCTTTGTCCTGCTCATTGGTTGAAATCCTGTTGCCCTGCTACACAAGCAGCGTAACTTTGAGATGTGAATTGCCTTAAGTTAAGGCATCTCTGTAGGCCTTATCTGTTACACACTGGTTCATACAACTCAGTACTCCACAGTTATTGACTAAGATTTCTTCGTTTACCGCAATTTGCTTCCCAAAGTTAGGCTGTTTGCATAACTACACAACAGGAATTCAACCATTGTTGGCTGAAGCAACATTCAGACCACGTTTTCTGTGATGACCAAATAATAATAATCCAGGATTGACAGTTTCTACTATAGCGATTTTAGCTACAAGCACCCATGGTGTTCGACTCCATGCAAATTTTCCTTCCTCCACTTCTGTTTTTCTCATCATACTTTTTGCATGCCGCTCCCTCTCATTCTTCAGTCAATGCTTTTGTCATTCAATAATATATGTCAGACAAATAACACCCAACTGTTTGGAATTTTTTTATTTTTTTATTTATTTTGAGAGAAGTTAAGTTATGCTAACATAGGTCATTGCTGTTTTTTTAAAAAAAAAACCCGACACAATATATATATTTTACTTATTTGGTTAATAGTCTCAATTTTTCAAAAGCGACCTCTGTTTAGACACGTTTCACTTTAGGCTGTTTCATGTCTGCAAATTACAGTCATTTGCACATTATTATTACAGTGAGTGGGAGACAGATTGTATTTAACATTGGGTAGGGGGAAGGGTTATTATGGGAAGCAATCTGCTACGGTCAGCACATAAATTCAGCCTGAAGAAAATTGCTTCTGAATAGTTAGTCTGTTAGCTCGCCAAGGAATGGTCACTGGGTGAGATTGCAAACATGCTTCTGCTTTATCTGTATTATATACAATCCTAATGTTACAGAAGGATAGTCCACTGAACAAATGTTTTTGTAACTGAAACTGACAGGGGTGAAACATCACTCCATCCCGACGACATTCTGACAATTCAGAAAATATTTAATGGAAAATGGGTGGGTGTTTGGAAAAAAAATAAGCCAGTGTTAATGGCTGTAGATTTTGAACCGTACTGTTCCCTAAAACACACAATTACCCAGAGCATATTAGCAGGCACATGTGGTTACTGCATATTTAGCAGCAGCATGTTGTTAATCAAGCATCAATGTCTCATCTCAGCCAGCTCTTTTCTGTTGTGTGTGTGGAGGGCGGGGGGAGGAAAACAGGAACAAGAGACCAAATACAGCTGGTAAGGCTGTAATTGCGTGGTTGTGCTGTTAGTTTACATGCTTTAGAATAGCTGTTGCTTTGCACGATAACAATGCTGGAGTTAATTACCACTTCTGAATACAAGCAATGATAAGATCACTTCGTCCTGGAAAAATTCCCCTCCTGACTAGTTATTATTATCAATCGTATTAATCAATTGAGAAGTTACACTCCTGTGATATGTTGCCTTCCAACTTCAACTTAACAAAGATCTAGAAAGCCTCGTTTGTATACTTTAGTACTTTGCTTGGGCATCACTGGAGCTGAAGTAAAGCAATTTTAACTTTTAATTTTGTCATTACTTTGATTTCAACAGCAGAAGTTCATGCATCTCTATTATTATTATTATTATTATTATTATTATTATTATTATTATTATTATTGCTATTGCTATTGCTATTGCTATTGCTATTGCTATTGCTGCAGTTCTTCTTTCTCAGCATTGCTAGTGCACGGGGGTTGGCCAAAGGGTCAAGCCTAGAAATCCAGAGTCAAGTCCTAAAATTTTGACATGTTTGCAAAATCACTGATTTTTTTTAATTTCAGGAAGCAAATTTGCAGATATTGGCAGTTGTTTTAAATTGGTAATCAAAGACTTTGGAACAACTCAAGTTGGGGAAATTATTTAAAAATCTATTTATTTAAAACATATTTACCCCACCTTTCTCCTTAAAAGGACCCAAATAGTTAAAAGACAATAAAAAAAGCTAACAACAGTGAGTATACAAATGTTAAAAAGGATCAAACAAATACTATTTTAAAAAAAGCAACACCAAAACACATTCAAAGCAGTAAGGTACAACAGTCCATTAAAAAAAAAAAACTCATCCAGGCAGCCAGTCATTCAGGGAAAGCATGTGGATGCAAGGATCACACCACACACCTCTGTGTAACTTTATTCGGTCTTAAACAGTCCTGTTTAGCCCACTCCAACTTGGCCGTCTAGCCAAGTGCTATATTCTATAAAGAGTCCATCTTATAAAATCTTTTATGAAAATGATACAGAACAGACAGTTATTGAAGTAAAAATATGTTTTTTATGCCTTCTGATTGTTTGATGCTCAGACCTTTGAAAACAATCTAGTCATATTTCTATAGTATCCTGGCTCATTTAAAAGAATCTTGTGGGCCACCCTTTTTCATATTTGTTGCTCCGTAGGAACCTTCTCTGTATGAACACGTTGTTTTCAAGTGGAACTGAACTGTGCTTTGAGTGCAAAGAGATGGAAATACTAAAGTCTTCACTTTTGACATCCCCAAATGTGGCTGAAATCTTGAAGAAGTGCTGCTGGCTGTTGAGCTGGTAGGCAATCTGGTGTCCTCGAAATGATGCAGAGTGTATCTGCCACAGTCCCTGATTACTAGCCAGGCTGATAGGGACTGTTGGGAAATTTAGTCCAAATTATCTTGAGGGCATCAGATTTCCTTCACACAACCTGAGGAACCAACGGTATAACTCAGTAAAAGACAGCTTCCTATGTATAATACTTCTCTTTTGTTTTTAAACGATGAAACAAAGAACCAGTTCGGTTAATGCACTCTGCTTGCAAATAGGAAACGCAAGCTTAGTTTCATGCTGAAGAGTAGCATCACTTCAAGTCAAGATGTTATTCTTTAAGACAAAATGCTGTTCTTATTTTCATGAAGGAGGTAGGGCAGAAAAAGGTAAAAAAGAGTAAGACAGAAAAAAGTAAAAAAATAAAAAGGCTTTTCCTCCTGTCTCCCAAGAAGAATTTTCTGTTTACTGATCCTCACTCTATAATTTCCATTTCAACAGTTGTTTGCTTTATCCCTACTCTCTGACATTTATGCTTCATCTATCACTTAACATACTTAACATATATTTAGTTTTTCAAAAAACCTCCAGTTTATGAACGTGGGATATTGTGTTTCCTGTATCCATGATTCAGAATTCAAGGAAATGGCCCGATATTGCTGTACAATATCACACCTGAGTTGCCAACAGGAAAAAGGATGCCAAGCTTTACGTAGCAAAGGGCAGCTTGAATGTCGACACCAAATGGCAGCAGTCAAAATGGCCTGCAGGATACACTCTTGTGCTCACTACCATTTGCAAAGTGAAACCACTTAAGGGAAAATCCCCAAAGCTGCCTCCTTTTTCCATCAGTTTATCATTTCTCACTCAAATACAAAGCAACTGTCAGGGCTGCCCTACTACCTGTCACATGGTGTAAACAGATTGCACATGGAGAATGTGACGTCACAATGTGGCTGGATGTGATGTCGCAAAAGGCCATGTGCATGTCCATGTGACCTAAACAAACCGCACATGACTGGAAATAATGTGTTTTGTTATTCCCCATGATTGGAAGGGTATCATTTGTGCCACATGACTGGAAATACTCCCCGGAAGTGGACAAGCCCATCCTCCTGTATACTGCAGAACCGGAAATGGGACCCTGATGTATCAGACTGGAAGCAATGTGGTTTGCACTCCCAGAAATGACAAGGTGCACCTTGGAAACAAAACCCTTACACTGTAACACACACATGCCTTGGGATTGGCTAAAGAGCATCCCACAATCACTCTGAAAACAGTTGGTGGCTAATAGGAAGAGATTTTAGAACCCTGAGAGCCATGCAGACTGATTAAAAGAGAACGACATGGATGGAAATGGCCTTTCAGGGTCCATTTCCATCCCCACCCCACTGGCCCAAAGGGATTTCGCATAGGGTCAACCATAGTCCGTATTGGTGCTGTGGGGATATGTGAGCTCTCTCTATGAACTACATGAACCAAGAGGCAGAGATTTTGGAGCAAAATTTGCAAAGGCTGTCCTTTTGCTTGCCCAGACAAGTTCTAAGGAGAAAACATGGAGGCCCCTAGAACACCACAGAAGCCTACAGCGGTAACTGAACCAACACCATTCACGGTAACTGAGCCAGCACCAGTTCTGAGGATATAACACTGTCATGGTTTGGGCCCCAACAAAAACACACATGAAGAAGAGGTGAACCAAATATGGTGCATCTTGTTGGAAGCAATTTCTGCTGAAAATATTGGAGTGCAGGTAAGCCATGACCGAGCCTGATGGTGGAAACACATTGGGAGAACTGCAAAATAAAGAAGGATGGTAAAATAAAATTACTTTTACTTTTAAATCTCTAGGAGTCCAATACAAATGTTGTAAGCACTCAAGAACCTGGGTTTTCTGGTGACATTAGTGTTGAGCCACCACCAATAGAGATCTCGAATATGGAGAGCAGGAAATATCTGTCACATTCAGCCATGTTGTGATGCCACATCTGCCTCATGCAATTTGTTTACACCACGTGACCACATTTTGACAGGTGGTAGGGCAAGGAAGCTACATTGATGTGTAAAATATTATTTTCCATTTTAAAGAAAATAACTTAAAATTGTTGTGGGGGGGAAGTCACAAAATTGACAAAATAGGCAGAAAATGCTGTGATCTGGTAATATTTTCTGAAAATGATGATGACAGTAATAACAATCATGCCATGCACTGTTTTCTGCTACAGAAAAACAACAACAGATAGTCTTGTGGCACCTTGAGAATTAGGAAATTTGATTGCACACAGACTTTTGTGGATTATAGCCCACTTGGTGGTCAGTACTTCACTGAGCATTCACCAAGTCAGCAGGTGCAAATGCCTCCAAGAATCTCAGTGGTGACTTGTTCATTGCCAGCTAGGATTGACTGAATGTTACACTCTCTGCATGCATAACAAAACAACAGGTTTTCAACCTACATATTTAGTACAGTACTTTAGAAAAACAAACCACTAAGTCAAATCAAGGCCAAATTTTCTGTAGAAACAAAAATGGTGAAACTGAGGTTGTCATGCCTTGGGGACATAATGAGAAGACCAGAGTTGCTGGAGAAGACAATAGTGCTAGGAAAGGTTGAACGCAACAGGAAAAGAAGAAGACTAAATATGATATGGACTGACTCCCAAGATGGAAAGTGAGGTAGGTTTGCATCTTCTCCTGTATTTGCAGATTTCCCTCATACAAACACAGAGAAAAACCAGAACTCACTATGAGCATGGAATGTGAAAAAGTAACATTTTTGAACTACCGCTCTCAAAATCATGCTGGATGGGGGATTCTGGGGAACAGGAATCCAAAAAGATCACTTTACTAAGTTCTATTGTGGCAACATTTGTTTCTTCTTTTGCGCCTTTTGATATGACCATCAGAGAATACATGTCCACAAAGCAGGTGCCTCCACTGGATTTTCAGAATCCCTCTCCTCCTCCATGCAACTCCATTTAGCAGGATCCCCTGCCCCAGGAGCTGGAGAAGCTGTCATGTGGAGGAGGGGGCAAAGAAGTCTACTTCTGCCATTCCAGTTTCAGATACCTGCATCAATATGCAAGCCATCACCAGCATTAAATGATCAGTGTTTCAACGGATGGCAAAATTGTATAGTTCTCAAATGTGTATGGCATACTGAAAGGAACAGCTACAGGTGTGTTCATTTATACAACTGGTTTCAGCAACATAATCCTGCAGAAAGCACATTTCATGTTTATGTTTAACCTTTTCTTTATACAAGCTAGTCTAATTTGCTCAGCTTATTCTATTCTGTTCTTTTGTGGCTTCCTTTTACGTAGAAGGGGAAAAAATTGAAAGGACAAAACTGAACACTAATCAAATGCAGCTTGACAATTTCTTGCACTCCAGTTTTGAAAGAAGGGCTGTCTCTAGATGATGTGCTCACAATTTATTAACATAAATTATGCATGCTGTTGTATCAATGGATACTCTATCTAGATATTAGGTTTCTTTCAAAAAATATACCACAATTTTATTAGCCTTATTTGGAAGTATGTTTTTTTTCCTAAACTGGTTAAATTTTAATGTGTTCAGTTTAATCCAGTTATAAATAAAATAGTTTTCTCCATCTTAGGCCAAATACAAGAGGTTGAAACTTTATTTTTTGAAAGGAACTTCTGCTTTTTTCATTAGTTCTTGGGACCTAAGTTGTTATTTTTGTTATTGTTACTGTGAGCCCACAAGTAACAATGTGGTATGTGCATTATTAGCACATTATATTATTCTGACAGGCAGGCCAGAAAAATGCCAGAAGCATCCAATACTCCTAAATAGGCCACAATATTTTTGTTTTTGTTTTGTTTTTGCTTTTACGATTAACTAATGATCAGATGTGATGATAATGTAAATCTAACTGTTGAGTTGAAACTATAAATAATAACATTTATTGTTGAAATTCATTTTCATAAAATGAATTAACCATGCAACATCAGTGACTGGTTGTCTGCGTGGGGTTTTTGAAATGGATTGTTATAGCTTACTGCTTTGAATGTGTTTTGGTGTTGCTAATGTTTTTTTGTATAGTATTTGTTTTATCCTTTTTAGTATTTGTACACTGACTCTTGTTAGCTTTTATATTGTCTTTTAATGATGTAAACCGCCTTGAGTCCCTTTAAGGAGAAAGGCAGGATAAGGATATTTTAAATCATAAATAAATAAATTTAAATAAATCATAATATTTGTGCTTTGTGGGTAAAACAAATATATTATCTTACAGAATCAAAATGAATACACAAGTGTGTGTGTGTGTGTGCATGCATGTGTATTTATGCATGTGAGCACACACATACATGCACATGCAAGCCATAAAGAGAAAGAGGGAACGAACCACACAGAGGAAGCACATCAGAGAAGTAAAAACAATGATTGGTGGTGGAGGAATAGAGTAGACGCTTTGAGATTCCAGTGTCCATCAGCCCCTGCCAGCATGGGAAGTGGCTAGGGATGATGAGAATAGTAGTCAACCAACACCTGTTGAGGCACACACTGCCCACCCTGTCACCAAGGCTGCCTTCTGTGTGCGTGTCAAGAGATTTATCCATTTTCCTCACGTTGCTTCAAATTCTGGAGGGTTTTGGTGGTGTGGGAAAAAGAAACGTGGAGTCCAGAGCTGTGGCTTTATGATTAGAGAGATTAAGGTGGTTGTTTCCATCAGCTCTTTTGCGGTGTCAGGATAAGGTAGCAAATGGTAAAAGGCGGAATATTGTGATTTTTGTTGCTAGGAATGAGGAGTGGTATTTGTTGGGTTTCCTGCTTCAAGCACCAAAACTTTCTTTGCTTACTGTGTACCTTGACATGGACAGGTAGGTATTTATTTATATTATTTATATGCTGCCTTTCTCCCCATAGGGGGTCCGAGGTGGCTCATAACAATTAAAATCATACAAAAAATAACAAGTTAAAAATACCATACAAAACAACATATTAAAAAACAATCAAATATCAGTCAAAATTTAAAAAAATTAAAAACATTTTAAAAACATTCAAAAATGTCTAAATTGCAAAAGTAGAGTATTCTCTACTTGCCCCACATTGCTTAAAAGCCTGCCTGAAAAGGAAAGTTTTTGCCTGGTGATGGAAAGTAGGCCACACTTGCCTGCTCTCAGGATATGATCTGAAGTTTCTGAAAATTTTTGTGCTTCCTCAGCTCTCCAAGTGACAAGACAAATCTTAAGGTGAACTGTAATGGAGGAAAAGGGATGTGATTTTGGTATGCAAGATGGCTTTGAAGTAGAGATGGGCATGAATTGGTGGTTTGGGCCAGTTTGTTTAGTGACTGAATAGCCACTCAGAGGCAGCACCCGGAGGAGACAGGACAGGGAAGCCAGGCCACTGCCTTCAAGTGCACACCCGCTGGAGGAGGAGGGGCTTTGAAGTGCCGAAAATCTGTTCAGCTGATAAACAGACCAGCATGAACCTCTGAACTGTCAGTTTGTGCCCATCTCTTCTTTGAAGACTGGGCAACCATCTCTGCCTATTCTCAGTTGGGATCAGGGCTCACTGGTTCTTTGTGTTGCGCTTGTGCCATGCCGCTGCATGAAAAACCAGGAATAAAGGGTAGGTATCAAGGAGACAACCAGTGTGTTCATGCACATAGCTCTTTGTGACATTTGGAGCAAGTTAAGAGAGTGGCGCTCCTGCCAACCTAGCAGTTCGAAAGCATGCAAATGCAAGTAGATAAATAGGTACCACCTCAGTGGGAAGGTAACGGCGTTCCGTGTCTAGTCGCGCTGGCCACGTGACCACGGAAACTGTCTTCGGACAAACGCTGGCTCTATGGCTTGGAAACGGGGATTAGCACCGCGCCCTAGAGTCGGACACGACTGGACTAAATGTCAAGGGGAACCTTTACCTTTACCTAAGAGAGTGGAGGACTAGAACTGGAGCACCAGAGTTGTCTTCTTGTAGACATCTCACCAGCATCACAGGGCCTAGAAGAATTTCCAAAATGTTGTGTGTGCCCTTAGTAAATCCACACAAGATGTGAAATCTAGCAACTGCTGCTGCTGTTGCGTGTGTTTTGCTGCCTGCCAAGCTGCTGATAAATATCTTTAATTCTGGGCTGTAATAGCAGCTGGATTTTACTTGAATTCTGGGCCCATTTACCAAGATTCTCTTTATGCCCATGTCCACATTCTGCTAGTCCAGAAACATATCTTCCCCCTTTTTCCAAGTCTTCCTTGCCCCCACCTCTGTGACAACTCACAAACCATGCCGATTTCAGGTTTTGGCCCTGAATTCTCAAGGACTGAGACGCTGCTGACCTGGAAACTTGAAAGGAGTCCAATTTACTGTTCCTTTTCATGCTGAAAAACCTCCTGGCCAGCTCTACTGGCACTGTATGCATGGCAAGCATACAATAGGAAAAGTACTTTTCTAGGAGCAAAACTCCCCAAATACACAGTCATGCTGCCTGGGATATTCTGGGAGCCACTGTCCAAAAAAGTATCTTTTCCCATCTCTAGGAGCAAGTGGATGTGTGTGAATCATTCAAGGTCCTTCCAAGGTCTTGTTTTTAAAGCTGCCACAATTTCGCCACCTGTATGTATGAAATAGACACATATCACAGAAATTACCATGTGTGTGTTTTGTCAACTCGAGAACAAAGAAGAAAACAGGGAGAAGTGTGCATTCAAGAGGCATTAGGACAAACAGGCTGAAGCACTCCTTACTGAGCCTGTGTTGTTGTTTTTTGTTTCTGTCGGCAGTATGAAAATATTTTGCTGACAGAATAAATAGGTGAAACACACATTCCATGATAGCACATGGATAGCACATAGTTTTGTGGATGATTTCTTGAAAGCCTATGACAACCTGCTGAACAATGTGACTCAACTAAGACTTTAAAAGTTCTCCTTGGTTTATTGTTTTTAAAGGGGGGGAGCTGCGCCTCAGAAAGGAACAAGAAGGAAAAAGAAACATGGGGGGGGGGGGAGCCAGAGCTATTAGTTTGGAGTGCGGAGAGATGGTGAATCAAAAAACCATTGGTCTCAGTTTTACTGATACAATAGCCTTTTATGAGGAGGGATTAGAATCCCCTGGAACTGGTGTGACATTCGTTGCCACACTGGCCAACCATCAGGGAATGGGATGGGGGAGGGGAAGCCAGTGTGGCGTTGTATGTATAAATAATCCCAGACAAGACCCAAATGATTTCTAGTTTTGCTGGGGACAGAGAAATTTGACCAAAACAAATTATTCTCCTATATTTTCTAGTTTCCCCCTCTTTCTTCCACAGGATATAGCCTTCCAAAAACAGGTTGAGCGAGTTGAGGCATTAAAATGATCAGTCTCTGGCTGTTGAATGAAAGCCTGTTGTATGTGTGACTCACATACTAAACAGAGATCTGCCTTCAAAGACTATTTTACTGCCTAATTATATATACACAAAATGTAGCTGTCTGTTTCAATCAAATCATAGGAAAAGAAATAAAACTCCTCTTAAGATGCAATTTTCACGGTTTGTCATAACCTTCCAACACGCACTGCTAACGTAAAATGAGGGAGTACAGCTGCAACGTCCAGATAAGACTGCCATAATTGTTTTTTTTCCTCCCCCTTTTAATTATTGCATTATAAAGACATTATACCTTCTATGTGGAATCAGGGAAAACTGTATCTTTTGGTCTTGTTGGAATTTTTCAAACAATAGTTTCCACCTTTTCAGAAAAAAGGCTATTGGTCTCCTTGAAGAAATTGTCAGCCAATCGGCGTTTACTTTCAAATAACTTTGGGGAGTAGTATTCAGAACTGCTCGGTCTCAGGCTTAGGTTATATCAAAAGTCACATCCTTGCTCTGCAGCCAGATACCTAAACCACTGAGCTATCCAGCCAGTTTCTCACCACAGCAGTGACTATTAAATGGAAAATATATGTTGAATATATTTCTGTTTTGGTGATTCCTGTTTGACGATGAATTGTTCAAAGATAGACAGTGTTATGTGTATAGCAATTAATGTGTTGTACTGAGACTTTGTAGATGAGGTTTTTGTCCGCACAGCAAGCCTGCATGAATTTCAGTTCATCACAGGACTGTTGTGAGGATAAAAAGAGGAGGAGGAGAGCGGTGTAAACCACTCAAAGCTCATTGGAGAAAAGAGGAGATAGAAGTGTAAATAATGTGTTGGTGAATGTTTGGTGGTTAAACCACATTGATTTTTCACTCTATACACGTGCCTTGTGTAACCTATCTATAGGTATATTTATTCAAAATAAGTCCCAAAGTAACTTGCCCTCAAGAAAAAATTGCATCTACCCTTAAGAACATGGCAAAGGATTACCAATTTTTGTCACACTTGCTTTGTAAATTGCTTTGGTGTCATTGGGTTTTGATACAAATATTTTTAAGTGCCTGTTTGTTTTCGGTACTGATTTTAACTTGCTGTTCAACCACCCAAATAGTAGTTTTGCACTAATGGGGAGGTATAAGAAAGAAAGAAAGAAAGAAAGAAAGATGTGGTAAAATATACCCTATAACAGCCATTCTCAGCTGGTCACATATGGTCCCCTGGGGGGCCTTGGTACATGTGAAAGGGACCTCAGACTGGAAACAATTCTTCACACACCATCTTACAATGTTCATTATGCGACTTATACAATCCTGATTTGGCCTATATTTCTTTAATATTGTGTTTATGGGTGTGGCCAAAAAAAGGTTGAGAATGGCTGCCCTAGAACACATAATGCCACTTTTCAAAGAAGCATTTTTGGAAATTCCTCAAACTGCAAAGTCCCATGTGTCATCTTGTAGATACAAAAGATGAAAACAAAGTACCATTTTAATAGTTCAAACAATAGATGTTTAACACCCATACAGAAGCTTCTTAATTTTAACGACAGCCTTATCTGAATCAATATCTGATCAGCTGAGAAACTTGCATTGTCATTTTTCCTGTTTTTCTTTTTAATTTCTCTGGGCCAAATTGAATATGATAGTTATAGACCCAAATACAGAATCAGATTCCATATAAGAATCTTATTCATACTATATGAGAAGCAATTAACCATGAAAATTCCCTGATGTTAATCTTTTTCCCCACCCCCACCCCTGTATTTGTACTTTTACAGAATTGTAAAGATCATAACTGGGTCCTACCACTGTCTAATTATGCCCTCAAGATTATGAGACAGGTCTTTCTCATAATAGCCTTAAATGATTCATCTATACATTCTCCCTCTCTACCTCTACCACTCTCCCCTGACTCCCCCACTGCAAATATATATGACTATTATGGCTATAAGATTAATGGAATTGTGGTCCAAAAAAGTAACTTCCCCTCATTTATTGTTATAAAAATACAATATGGGGTACCCCAGGGCTCAATCCTGGGCCCAGTGCTTTCAACATTTTTATTAATGACCTGGATCAGGGGCTGCAGGGAATGCTAATCAAATTTGCAGATGACACAAATTTGAGTGGAATAGCTAATACTCTGGAAGACAGAAACAAAATTCAGAATGTTCTAGATAGGTTTGAGCACTGGACTGAAAACAATAGAATGAAATTCAGCAGGGATAAATGCATAGTACTGCACCTAGGAAAAAGAAACCAAACACAAAGTTGCAAGATGGGAGATACCTGGTTCAGCAATACTACAAGTGCGAAGGATCTTGGAATCGCCGTAGATCACAAGCTGAATATGATCTAACATTGTGATGTGGCTACAAAAAACGCAAATGCTATTTTAGGCTGCATTAACAGAAGTATAGTCTCCAAATCCCGCAAGGTACCAGTTCCCCTCTCTTCAGAACTGATGACGCCTCACTCACCTTGAGTACTGTGTCCAGTTCTGGACACCACACTTCAAGAAGGATGTTTACAAATTGGAACAAGTTCAGAGGAGGGCAACAAGGATAATCAGGGTGCTGGAAACCAGGCCTTTCCTTTCTTATGAGGAAAGACTGAAAGAACTGGGCATATTTAGCCTTGAGAAAAGAAAACTGAGGGGAAATATGATTGCACTTTTCAAATACAGTGGTGCCTCGCTAGACGATTGCCTCGCAGGACGAGGAAATCGCTAGACGATGGCTTTTTGCGATCGCTACTGCGCTTCGCAAAACGATGGTATCCTATGGGGAATTTTCGCTAGACGATGAGGTTTCCCCATTGGAATGCACCGACTAGTGGTCAAAAGCTGTCAGTGCATTCCGACGGGGACCCGCGCTCGCTAGACGATGTTTCCCTATGGGAGATTTTCGCAAGACGACGAGTTTTCCCTTGGAACGCATTGAAGAGATTTCAATGCATTCCAATGGGAAAACGTGCTTCGCTAGACGATGTTTTCGCAAGACAGCGATCTTCGTGGAACGGATTAACATCGTCTAGCGAGGCACCACTGTACTTGAAAGGCCGTCATATAGAGGAGAAGCAGAATAAGTGCAGGACATGCGACAATGGGCTCAAGTTACAGGATGCCAGATTTCAGTAGAATATCAGGAAAAACTTCCTGTTAGAGCAGTATGACAATGGAACCAATTATCTCGAGAGGTGGCAAGTGCTCCAACACTGGAGGCATTCAAGAGAAATTTAAACAATCACCTGGCAGATATCTTTTTATTTGTATCCCTGCATTGAGCAGGGAGTTGGACTTGATGGCCTTATAGGCCCTTTCCAACTTTATGATTCTGTGATTCTCTGAATATAGTCAACAACCCAAACATTAAAACAGCCATTGTCAATATTACAATATTCAGCTATTAATAAAATTGCTAAGAAAGAAACTAAGTACATATTAAGTGCCTACCAGAAAAAGATGGTCTTAGTGTATATACATAAATATGTAACGTGACTATGCAAAGAGGGGACACAAAAGAGCATGCTGCCTCTCTAGTAGCCACCTGTCACATCATTGTGGATGTACACAAACAAAAGCCTCCAATAATGATCTTAACTATCTGGATGGGAAGTCTGGGAGAAGCCACTCCTTCATGTTGACTGGTTGAAAACCGTTTAGAACTTCAAAAGTCAACACCAACACTTTGGATCAGGCTAGGAAACTAACTGGTTGACACAGCGTTGGAAAAATTAATTTGAGATAATCAGTTCCAGTGAACAGCCCCCCTGCTTTGTTTTGCACGAACAGCATTTCCCCAAAGGTAGCCCCATACAGAATGCACTGCAGTAATCTAGGCAAGAGGTTGCCAGTGCACTAGTAACTATTGTAAGGTTAGTTTTATCCAGGTAAGGTCATAGCTAGTGATGGGAATTTTTATATTTTTGGGACTGCAACACCCAGAAGTCTGCTGGAATTGCCCTAGCCAGAATTCTAGGGGCTTTAGCCCCCGCAAAAACATTGTCTCGTGTATTTGAAATAGCTTACAACCACTGCTGAATAAATGAGAAAAGATCACTCCATTTCTGAGCTGCTGGGTTATATGATGGTGGTGGAATGAGCATGGTGGGCCTACACTCGGTGGGCAGTGCAAAGCATTATGGGTGTCCTCTTTTCCTGAGTGGCACCCTGTATGGAACATAAAGGGAAGGGAGACTACAGTATCCATAATGCTTTGAAGTGTCCACAGATCTTAGCCTCACACAGGCATTTCCTCCATCATCATACAGTCTTGCAGTTCAGGAAAGGAATAATCTTCTCATTTGTTCAGCAGCTATTGTAAGTTATGTCAAACACCTTTTTTTGGAGGAAGCGAAAGCCCTAAGAATTCTAGCTGGGCAGTTCTGGCAGGCTTCTGGGTACCATAGTCCAAAACAAAAGAAAGCCCTGTCTCTGGTCATAGCTAAAGCCAATAAAAGGCACTGCATGGCATGAAAGCTATGTGGGCCTCAAACTCCAGAGCTGGATCTATGAGCACCTTTATACTATGATCTTCCTCCTTTCAGGGCAGTACAGTCCTATTTAGAGCAGACTGTGAACAGTAATAGTGCAACCATCCACTAACAGAACTTTCATATTGTCTGGAGCAAATCTCAGTATATTAGTCCTTATGCAACTCATCTGGTTTGACTTTCATCCAGTCTAAACACTGATTCAGCATCGTCTATTTCATCTGCCTTTGATGAAAAGGAAAGATAGAGCTACATATTATTTGCATACTGATGATGACACCTCCCTTTCTCCCTCCAGATAAGCTCACCCAGCAGTTTCATGAAGATGTACCAAAGCCTACATAACAAAATAAATCCCAGAAGGAAGTCAAGAAAAAACCTTTCTTCATATTGGCTGCCCAAATAGGGATGGAACCAGTTCAAACTCTCATTTTAGACTGCCTGCTCAGAAGCAGGCCATTGCTGGGCTCCTGGGAGATCCAGAAGAACCAATAGGCAAGTCCTCACCTGTCTTTTCCCCCCAGTACGTATCATCTTACATCTGTCTCCCCTCTAAAACCAAGACTGATGGCCATCTGCTGCAGCTCCAGATAAACACTGCTTGAAGTGGATGAGCAACCACCTACACAGTCAACTTGCCCTAAAGTATGCTGTTGGTCTCCGGTCTAAAACTAAAGGCCCTCTGAAACCTGCTCTTGTTTCTTCAGGAGAGGTTCAGCCATACTCTTTTTAAAGAAATTGATAGTCAGGGAGGCCTGCAGAAAAGATCTGCTACTTGTGGTCAGTTAACAATGGACATGGATCAAGGGCACTGGTAGCTGAATTGTCAGATCCAAGCCCATCTGTGTCCTCAGGCTTTTACAAATGAAATACATCTGGTAGTAATGGACAATTTAAGATATTCTATGGCTTCGTCATCCAATTTACATCACCTGAGGAATTTAAATCTTGGTGGGTCTGAGAGATTTGATCCAGATACTGCTCTGCAGACCAATCACAAGAAGCAACTGATGACTCACTTAATATTTTCTTCCAATAAGCTTGTGAAAAGCCACTGACCCACTCCCCTCAAAAGGGTCTGCAGGGCAGTAGTGCAAGAATATAATGGTGAAATTCTTTTTTGACATCAATATCACCAGAGACAAAAGCATAGACTAGGTTCATATATGCAGGTGGTGAGAAACCATGGTGATAAAGATGCCAAGGCAGATTGATGGAAGTCCTTGAGCTTTTCCACTCCATCACAGCAATAAACTTCAATATCTTAGAATCATGGAATCACATAAAAGTGAAGTTGAAAGGGGCCTATAAGGCCATCAAGTCCAATCCCCTGCTCAACGCAGGAATACAATCACAGCATATCGGCCAGGTGATTATCCAAGTTTTTCTTGAATGCCTCCAGTGTAAACTGGGCCAAATGCAAAACACTCTTTTATGCAATTTTTAAGGCAATGGTTCATGGCCTTGTTTCCCCAGATGTTCTTGGACTAAAACTCCCAGAAGCCTTCACCACGAGCTGTGTTGACTAGGATTTCTGGGACTTGTAGTGCAAGAACATCTGAGGAACCATGTTTGGAAAGCACTGCTTTAAAGAGTATTTCTTGTGATCTGTACCTGCACAGCCGGGCACTTAAGCTTACTCAGCTTGCCCAGTCTGTATTTGAAGTTGCCTCACTAGTTTTCTTCTGCTGTTGGAACATGCTGCTTTAGAGCCACCCAAAATAAATATATGGCAGAGATTAGCCTTTGCTGTGGTATTTACTCTTAGTTGGTAAATGTTTTATTCAGAAGGGCCCTTCCCAGCTGTAGCTGGCTAAGCAGACAGAAGAGTATCTATTAATCTTTTGTATTGTAATGATCAGTTAATTTATCATGAGATTAGGTTCAAGACAGTACGACATGTTCAGATAGTACTTGAAGAAGGAAAGGTGTGGTGCCGTATTGAACCATCTTGTAGCAGCAAATTATTTTAACCTTTTTGAAGTTTATCTCTGCTGTAATGGTTCATTAAGCATCTGGCATTCTCAGGACATTACTTCAGGAACAGAATTAAATCTCTTTATTTCTTTATTTGTAAAACATTACTATGTTGTCTTTTGGATTTAAAAAACAACTAAGGCAGCAATAAAATATCAAAGCAATTGGACAGTAACCATTGTTGCCCTGGTCAATTATCCAAATTTTTTAAAAATTGGCATTGGTAAAAATTGGTCAAAGCAGAAGAGAAATTCCCCATGGTATTAAATGCTTGGTATATCAAACTAAACATCCTTGGCTACACTGTGCTTTCTCTCCTTCCCTCCCTTCTCCCTCTCCCTCTTGGCAAATGTCTAATTTCAGATCCTTTTCACGTCCTTCTCTTGCAGCGTTTAATGTACGTGATTAATCTTGACTCGGCTTAATACTGCTAGGAATGTGGCAGTGACCTCAGCTGAACACTGGGAAAGTGATTAATGTTATATGAACAGGGGGGATATTTCTTACTTTGGATCCTGAATAAACACAGACATGCAGGATTCAGTTACAGACCTTTGCTCAATTGAAAACGGACCATGGTTTCAAAGAATAATGTTTCAGATCCAATAAACAGTGTTAGAGGAAGCATGGCTCTTGTTAAAGAAAATGCTGTTTCAAGCTAAAGTCCTAGTGAACATAAAAGATATATGGAGCAATAAACAAAATGAACCACGGGCAAGAAAGAGCTATTCGATGACTAACCACTGATTGAATTTTCGAACACTCCTGGACATTCTGGGAGATAAACTGTTTGCAAGAGGTCCGTGTTAAATATAAGCTTGTCAGTCCCTCCCTCCTCCTTTTTCTCTCTCCTTTTTAATAGGGAGGTCCAACCCCTGTATATTTTTTGCTGTAGGATGTTTGTGTTTTTGAATTTTTTATGATGTGGGAAGACAGGCAAACAGTTGCTATGATTGTCAAATGGCTTAAATCAAGTAGAGAAAATGCAATAAAACACTGTTTCCATGGAAACACATTGTAACCTAGTACCTCTGGATTATGAGCCAGCTCACATCTATGATCATTATTTGTTGAAAGACATAAATTCAGTCTAAAAGCATTAATTTCAGGGGGGGGGGGAGAAAGAGGTTAACGTGGAATATACAGCTACAATATAATAGTGTTTAAATATTTTTAAGGCACAACTGGCGTATCAACGCTAGCCTACGGAGCCATTTTAATACTCCAGTGTTAATAAAATAAATGAAAACAGTTTGATTTTTTTCAGTCTTTAAAACAGTGCAATAAATAGATACATCTTCAAGGCTGCCAAGAGTAATTGATGTGCATTCTTTACTCCTTGGAGAAATACAATAGGTTGGATTGTAAATAGTGAGCTAGAATTTGGGGGGTAAAAAAAAAAATCAAATAATGTGTCTTATCTGACTGAGGGGGGAAATACTGAAAATGAAACATTTCAAATAAACAACATGTGGTAGAACAGCGAGCCTTCATAGATTTTCAAAAACCTTGTACTCCCATCTGCTGCCTTTTTTGTATGGATAGTAACTCACAAAAGCAAAGGGGTTGGTTCATTTGTTTCCATAATTTTGGCTTTCCTAAAAACAAATAGTTTATAGTGGCAAAATAAATTTTTATATTTATTCCTCCCAAAATTTATGCATTAACAAACTCAAGTGGAAAAAAAACACCCAAAACGATCTTCTCCCTTTTTTTGGAAGAAGCTGTGATCAACAACAACAACAATGTTCCATCAAGTCACTTCTGATTTATGGTGTCCCTTTCCAGGATTTTCTAGGTAATCACTTGGAGTGGTTTACCAGTCTTTTCTTCTGGGGGTACTCTGGGACCGTGCAGCTTTCTCATTGCTCTATAGACTGGCTCATCTTCCAAGAGGCAATCAAACCCCTGACCTCTGACTCCACGCCTGAGTACCCAACTTACTGAGCTACTGATTTATAGCAGAACTGAATTTTGTAAGAGCTGTAAAGAAAATTCAGAATCACATATTTATGGAGAGCTTTGGCTAACATCTATTATGGTACATATTAGAGATATTACATGCACATTTAGAAGCCTCTCCCATGTTTTGGCTCATTACCTGTTCCCACAGATTTGCCTCACTTGCTCCCCACATGATTGTACAGAACACCACTCTTGTGTATGTTTTCAGTGCAGTTTAAGCCCTATTCAGGCAATTTATAAAAAGGTTAGCAAAGAACATGAGGAGGGATCCTTCTAGCCCCACCCTATTTAATTGTTGCTTTATTCATGTGAAAAGCAATAAATCTGAAGAATACAGTTTCACATGGACTATCTCTGTGCTAGCCAGAACCTTGGAAAATCAGGATAGATAATCATGTGGAGAGCCTCAACACATATAGGGGACTCGTTTTCCTCAGTCATTGCTTTCCATGTGATCAAAGCAAGAACTGACAAAGTAGGGCTAGCCTGCTTCCCTCCTTGTGTATTTAATGAATACTGTTACAGAATGCCTGAACAGAGCTCTAAAATCCTGCATAGTCAGTGTTCTAAACTCCACAGTGAGGCACCTCATGTATAGATGTCTCCCAACTATGGATGTTTCACCCAACACCTGGAAGATGCATTGGGGACAGAGGAGAAAAAAAGGAGGATCCAATCGGTTGAGTCATGTGTTGTCACAATTACATTGTGTAGAATTAGATTTTTGAATAGGGTGAACAAATCTTAGAATTAAAATCCCGAACATCCTGCATTGTAAATGAAATTTGTTAAGATACAGGTAGTATTTTGACCACTTTTCCTTATATGTCACAAAATGTTCTTAATTATTTTTGCATAGGTGTTTTAGAAGATAATTGTGTTGAGTGTGTTCTCTGCCTGGGATACTATTGCTTAGTTTCCAGAGTGTCAAAAGTAGAAACAGTCTTGTATACACTTCTTACATCTTAATAATGGACATGTTGGTTCAAAAATCAATGTGCCAAAGAGAAACAAGTTCATTTAAAGAAACAGTGCTTTGTATGCTAGGATATGAAATGATTCTGTCCACATGAGGTTGGCCACATGTAATGTTCATCAACAGAAACCCCACCAACTCTAGGTTTCTCGACCTTCTGAACTTAGTTAGGTAGTGGCTGAGGAGATGAAACCCCATATCATATTTGAAATGTCATTTCCAGGGAATTTCACCTGGAATCAAACCCAACATCATTCTAACATCATACCAGGACATTTTAATTTACCCAAGCCTTTCACCATGTTATCTAGCTGGTCATAAGATGAACAGTTACCACTGATCTAGATTCAATAGTAAGGTAAAGGTAAAGGTTCCCCTTGACAATTGTCCAGTCGTGTCTGACTCTAGGGGGCGGTGCTCATCCCCGTTTCCAAGCCATAGAGCCAGCGTTTGTCCGTAGGCAGTTTCCGTGGTCACGTGGCCAGCGCGACTAGACACGGAATGCCGTTACCTTCCCACCATAGTGGTACCTATTTATCTACTCGCATTTTTTACATGCTTTCGAACTGCTAGGTTGGCAGGAGCTGGGACAAGCGACGGGAGCTCACTCCGTCGCGTGGATTCAATCTTACGACTGCTGGTCTTCCGACCCTGCAGCACAAAGGCTTCTGCAGATTCAATAGTAGCAGTATGCTTATACAACTCCCTGTCATGTGAGTGGCTCTGTCCTTACAAAGCTCATACATGCTCAAGAAGTTCTCCATTCTGAGCTGAGAAGGCCCCTGATTGGTCTTGGAAATGGTGCCGGGGCCTCCCAGATGGTTCTGAGGGTGTCAGAACAACATGCCAGTGTTTCAGCCACCACTGGACATCTCTGTCACTTTTTCCAAGGCCAAGATCCCATTTAAATGTCCTGGTGGGCCATTTTGCTCCAACAGCAATACATTGGATCTTGCTGACATGTTTTAAATGGTTCTGCTGTATTTCTCCTTCTTTTGATACTATTACTATTATTATTAAAATGCTGTTACTATTATTCTGATAATGTACTCTTTTAAAGCTGAAAGCTGCTCACAGATACTTTATTTTTGAGTGATATATATTTTAAGTAAATGAATGTTTTTAAATTGATTTTTAAAAATGACCAAGAACTTGATTCAACTATCCATGCTTTCCATTGAACAGAAAAGTTCTAAAGTCACCTTCATGTCGAGATTTATATGGACTTCAGACTCCATTCCACAGATTCTTGATTATGTCTACAGATATCTCACCAGTAATGCTGACAGTGCTGATCACTTGATAGGAGGCAGAAAGGATGCTCCTCTCTCTGTGTGTGACTTAATTGGTTTCTCAATCATGCGTTCATAACATAGGCTATTTATTCATTCACTACATCTGCATATTCTTTTTCTGCTAATTCACTAAATGTGGCAACATCAAACATCAGTTAGGGTGGAGTTAGGCAACTTCCGGGGCCTCCTCTGACTCCCCTCCCATTTTGGGGTTCAGTTAGATGATGCAATTAGCCATTTTGCTAACAAACATTTTTGTCACCCTGACTTATTTTAGGATGGGAAACCAGAAGTGACCAGAATGTGCAGGTTGCTCACTGCTGTTCCAGAGGATGAACATACAGACACAATTCTCCATGAACAGTCATACATGCAGCATTGGTTACTGAGTATGCATTGGATTTTCTCCTGTTAGGATCTTTTCCATGTGCATACACCTCCAGAAATCCACAGAAATATACAAAGCCTTATTGGGTTGGGATATGGGTCATATAAAAAGTGTTCATTGCATAACTAAATTGGTGTCACCATGCCTTCATAAAATCTAAAGTCGAAAGTTTAAAAGTGCAGGTGTCATACTTGAGGAACACATCACTGTTGGTATCACGGCTCAAAAGATTTCATTGAGGACAGGGCCACCCAGTATCAAAAATGCATCATGAAATTGTGGTGTTTGTGAGGAAAAGTGCATAGCATAATATCAGATTTACAGCTAGATGCAGATATGCCTCAGATAACTAATTTTATGAAATGCATATCTAACAGTAAGAGAAATAATGTTACAAATAGCTAGCGATATTGCTGGTGTTAATAATAACCTGGCTGGAAATTTTAAAAGTGTGCTTAGTTCATATTGCATGATTGCATTGCAATCATACATCATTGTTTGAAGAAGTTGTCCTTTGGCTCAGACTGTAAAACAAGATTCTGGAGATATGCAGTGTTTGGGCTGATTAGACTTTGTGTAAATGTTTTGCAATGTCAGTCCTTTACTCTTGACAACACTCCCATTGAATTTCTTGCCCATTGCTGTGAAACGACGTAGATTTTAGAGCTTTGTAGGCTCCTGCACAGAGTTCTGTCATTTACATCACCCACCTTTCCTTCAACTAAACCAGAACATGGGGGGGGGGGGGATTGTCTTTTGGACTATGGCCTCGAGAAATCTCCCATCCCAGTCAGCATGATGAAATTACCAAGTGTAATTTTCTCCAAGCTCTGAATGAAATCCTGGTGAAATTCTCATTGGAACTCTTAGTGATGGCCGGGACTATCTAGCAGCGTTTTGTATTTTCTTTGAGTCAGTTCTCATGGTTGTTTCTTGGTACTTTCCACACAAAGATAAAAACCTGTGTTGCTCATGTTGGACAACAAATCTCTCCCACAGCTCCTGGGCATGTGGTGAATACTGCCGTTCCCAGAGAGCAATGTGATCAAGTGTTTGCTTATGGCACTAAGAGAATGCAAGCAGCAGCATTACATACCAAAAGAAAACAGGAATCCCCAGTTTGCCAGGGAAAGAAAGTTCAACATTATAAACTAAATTCCAAATTAATGTTCAATAACATATTTACTCTCTGTTGTATGAACTTGAGAATCTCATGAAAACTCATGCACATACACTTACCAATTATGTTTAAATGATTTTTCACCCAAACTGCAACAAGTTAATAAAAAAACTGTATGAATACTTGATAAAGATCTTCCATCGTTATTACAGAAACAAGTACAGTGGACCCTCGACTTACGGAATTAATCTGTATTGGAACGGTGGCTGCAGGTCGAAAAGTCTGTAGGTCGAGGCTCCATTGACCTACAATGCATTGAAAACCGATTAATCCGTAACCGGCCGTTTTTGGTCCATTTTGTTTGATTTTCCGGTCTGTAGGTCGATTCTCCGGCCGCAAGTCGAACCTAAATTTTGCGGCCAGAGAAGTCTGTAACTCGAAAAGTCTGCAGGTCGAGCCGTCTGTAAGTCAAGGGTCCACTGTAAACCTCACTTGATAGAATATAATACTTCTTTCATGCTAGTTACATAGCAACTACCATATAAACATTTTCTTGGATTGTTTTCAGACAGCAAACTTTGGTGCATTCCAATGAGTTGTGATTTGTTCCACCCTCCCACCCATAACTGAGATAATAAATACAAATAGCAATTGCACAGGAGTAGTACTTGGTGGTTTACACATATTGATGGCTATTTACAATGTAGGCAGGGTTCTGATTCAGCCATGTTGGATTGGTTTGCATAATGTGGGAAGAATGTTTGCTTCTTATACATTCACAACATGGTGTTTGAATTTTTCCTGCATTCTTAGAAAGCTTTTAGGTACTTGAAAGAAAGGGCTGTGCCAAAGGAGATATGGGAAAGTTGAAAAAGAGAAGTAGTTTATAAATATTTTTGAAATTAAAATATATTTGCTAAAAGGCATGCTCGTAAGTCCTTTCAATTATCAAATTAGCAATAAATTCTTACTGAACAATATTTGCATTGTGCTGGGCACGCCCTAACAATTGCCACTACACTGTCACAGGAAGACTGCAGGACCATATCTAGAAGGAAATAAAAGGCCCAGTAGTGACTAAGGGACATTCTCAAATCAAACTTTTTGAACTGCTGGCATTGCTTACTTGCTGACTTTGAAAGCCCCAGGGTATGAGCCATCCTTTAACTTATGACAGGTGGGATGTAAAAACTGAATATTATTTCTTGTAGCATCTCACTGCATTTGCCTTGTGAAAAGTAAGACTGGTAGTGCTAGTACACAAATAGCTCTTTCCTCATTACAGACAGGGGTTGGAAAAATATGGTCTGAATTTTCAGAAGGGCATGTCATCCGCAGAGTTGGGAGGTGGCAGGGGTTAAGGGCACTCATAGAGGACTTTGTGCATGGGGACAAGTTCTGTACAACCTGTCCTAAACCCTTCTCCCATCTTCACTACAGAGTCCCAAGAAGCTAAAGTTCTCTTTCTATCTGAAGGGCTACCCAATCCAAATCTGATTTAAAGATGAAGAGCCACAAGGAAGAAGATCAGGGGTCTTGAAGCTGCCAACTTAGTCTGCAAAGTCAGCAGGTACACAAGTCACCTGCTCACAATCTTCCTTATTCAAGTGAGGGATGCTATAATTCCGTCCATATTATGAAAACACTTCTAATTTTGCAGCTGCATATATAAATTAGCACATTCAGCTTTATTTCAGTGGGCTTTTTTATGATTTATATCCTCTTTTTTTACATTCTCTGGTGGAAATGCTAGAAAGCAATGAATTATTGAACTCTTTATATTTGCTTGTTATTTGGTAGAACCCCCCCCTACCGCACACAATATTGTAGTAAGTCTGTTAAGTGGACAAGTTATGGTAGAGTAAATTTCTCTCCCAAACCTTATTTTCTGGGTGCGAAGACACTTTGCTCTACGTTTCACTATTATTGTGGGTCGGTGTTTGCTGATGTGACTGGCGATGGCATCTTTAATGGAAAGACACCAACACTGTCCATTTGTCCTCCTCCTTTTCTCCATCGGTGGCACTCCAGTTTCCAGTGCCTAGTGTATCATGAAGGATGTAGGGCAGCAGAGCAGCAGACTGAATGAAACCAAGAACACCTCAAAAGAAGAGAGGATTCAAAGGGAAAGAGTAAGTGTGCAGAATAGTTTGGAATTCACCATGAGGAAGACAGGCCATGACACAGCTTATCAAGGTTTGGTACTGTGGAAGAGGACAACTGGGAGGTATTCAGAAAGGAGAAGGGAAATGTGTGGAGCGCTCTCACTGTGAAGAAGACACACAGAGGGTACAGGAAAGGAGACTCAGACAGTACTACTGGAAGGCACCTAAAACATAGCTTGCATGATCTCTTGGGAAGTTGCTGCTGGGAAAATACAGATGTAGCAGATTTCCCCTCTTTATTATTATTATATTTGTTGACCCACCTCCCCCATTCATGCAGGAAAGATGAAGAAGGAAATTTGCTGTGAAGTGGGGGGGGTGAATGATAGAAACCAAAAATTCTGGGAGAATTTTGGGTGTGGTGACAAATAGGGACAACTGATGAGTAGGGCAGATGTTACTTATCATGACATTGCATTATGAACTGGAACAATTAAAAAAAATCAGTGCCTCCTGGGTGAGAGCAAAACATTGGACTTGATGGCCTTATAGGCCCCTTCCAACTTCACTATTCTATGATTCTACGCTCTGTGGCAATATGGGCTGTGATGAATCGGAAAGATTGGGAACAGAACCGTTTCACACAGTGGCACTATGCAGACATCGGGATTCCTCCATTATTTTCAGACCTGTTTGGGTGTATGAGAGGAAAATGAAAGAACTTAAGATCTCGACAACACAACCTCCCCCAACATTCCCAGAAGGCTATCTTTAAGTGTAGGCAGAAAAATAACGACGGTGGACCTTTTCTGAGGTAATCTCCAGCAGTAGATGTGCCACTGGGCCGCCCTCGCTAATGGCAGAGTAGGACTTCTCAGTGTCTGTATCCTCTCAGTGTCTTCCTGATGACCACAGAATTGCCAAGCAGGATGGCCAGAATCATAATTACAGGCCATAGCTTATATCTGTAAAGGTGACTGAAAGTATTATAAAGTTAATGAAGTTTAATCATGCAAAATTAAGCAGTTTAGGAGTAAGTGCCGAATAGCAGTGCATCATTCAAGTGCCTTTACACTCATTCACTAAGACAGCAGAAGGTGGATCTGACGCTTACTGGGGGAATTAGCAGAATGTTGCCTCTACATGTTTCCTTAGATTATCAGAAATAAGAGGACTGGGACTTTTAAAAAGGTACCTGAAAACTCAAGGGCATGTATGCACTCTTTGTGTGTCTGACTCCTCCCATGCTTTGGTTTGTAGAAGCCTCTTTGAGTATTTAGGAATCTGCTTTTTCTTCTAGGTTCCTGAATGCACAGAGAAAAGTCTTTGATTATGCATAGTAGTACATAGTGCCCACCATATAATTTGATGAAAAGGCAGCCATGATGACCTGCTGGATATTTTAAAGACTTTCCCCCCTTTTCCTTTTGCTATATGAAGCAGAACAAATCTCATCTCCTCCTTTCAATGGGGTAAAAATGCAAATATGGGATCAGCATTTTAAAAAGTCTTTCTTCACTCTGCAGATAACAATTTCAACCTTTTTTCATCACTTTCCCTTCTTTATCCCAATGATGGTGCTTTTTCAAACAGGGTCCTATCCCTACTGCATTATAGGACTGGCCCTGAAGGGGCCTTTAGAGGACAAAGAGTATAAACAGGTAGATTTCACACTGCCCCCCCCCCGACCAGTCTAATCACAGTTTGCATCCTCTGTATAAGAATGACAGTAATAAGAGAAAGTCATTGAATTATAGAACTGTAGAGCTGGAAGGGACCACCTGGTCAAGCCCAACCCCCTCCCAAAGCAGGAAATCCACAGCTAAAGCATCCCTGATAGTCATGTATAAAGATGTTGAACAATACAGGGATCAGGACATAACCCTGTGGCACCTCACTTATCCCTTTTCCATAATGACAGAGAATCACCGGTGAACACTCTTTAGGTACTGCTTGTCAGCCAGCCTCAAATCCATCTAACAGCAGCAGCATCTAGACCATTTTTTACCAGCCTGGCTACAAGAATATAATGAGAGACCTTGTCAAAAACCGTGCTGAAATCAAGATACACTATATTCCTAAAGTTCCCCTCAACTACGAACCTTGTGATTCTACCATAAAAAGAAATAGGATTAGTCTGGCATGATTTGTTTTGCTGGGTCTTAGAAGTCATGCTATTATTTTCCAAGTGCTGACAGACAGACTAATGATCTATCCTACTATGTCTCTCCGCTTTGAATGCTTGGTAATTTGATCAGCGAAGGCTTTATCCAGATTTCAGTATGGTTTGGAGGTCTGTAGCAGACCCCTACAGTGACCTCAGTGTTGTTTCTCTTTCCTTTTGATTTGTACCAAATGCAGTCCACCAGGGTTCCACACTCCAGCTTGTGGATCTCCTCACAGTTGTACACATCCGTTACATACAGTGCCTTTTCTATTCCCTTCTTGTTCGAATAAGTTATATCCTTTAGTCACTACATGCCAGTTATGAGTCTCATCCCACCAAGTTTCAGTAACGTCTGCTAACTCATACTTCCCTACCTGTGCTAAGAGTTTGAGCTCATCTTGTTTACTTCCGATGCTCTGTGAATGGGTGTTGGGACATTTAAAAGTATGAGTTTTTCCCTACTTCTGCTGTGTTGTTGTACTTTCTCCTTCATTGGCAGGTGTCAGTACCACCATCCCAGCTTCTGATGCATCAGTGACATACAGTATTTGCTCACAGGATTTGTCTCCCTGTCCTCTGCAGTACCCTGATAGAGTTCAATTTAAAACCCTTCTGATCATGATTGAAAAGGTATGTCCTTCCCAACATTCCAAAACCACAAATATTTGGATGGGGAGGGGGAGGGGCAGAAAAACAAATAAGAAGGAGGAGATTGGAGAATACCAGTTGCACAGGTTGAAGTGCAGTTACAAAGTTGCAATAGCAATTCCGACTGAATATTAACCTGAGTCAGTATCTTGGAATCTGGTTTATTTAAGAGCCTTGGCACTAAATTCCTAACCCATACACATTGTTACGTAACATTTGAGACTCCACTGATCTTGATATGCTCCTATTCATAAAGGATGTAAAACAATTATAGTTCAGCAACTAAAACCTTTTATGTTTCCTTTTACATTCAATAAAACCACAGCTTGGAAAAATGAGATTTTAGAATGACAAGTCCCATAGTCCACCAGCCAACATTGCCAGGGGCCTCACTGGCTGGGAGATTCTTGGAACTATGATCTAATTTACCTGTCCAAGTTCTGGTTTTAATGTGGGAATATCAGCAACCCCATTGTGTTCATTATTTAGCCCAGGCAAAAGTTTTTCTTGGTTGTTTCCCTGCCATTCATGGTCCTTGTATTCCCACCGGTTGTATCTATTTTCAGAGAGCTGTGCATAACCTGCAGAAATATATCTCAGCTACAGGTGGGGGGTGAAAGATCTTTTAAATGGCATGGGAGAAATCTGTGTTAAAATCCTGTCTTTTTGAGTGGCAGAGTGGGTTAGATAAAGTGCCTTCAGGAGCTGAAAAAGCCACAAATATTTGTAGCAACAATGTGTGTGTATTGTTGTTGTTGTTGTTGAGGTCAGATGTCCAATATTATCCCACTGGAATGAGATGGCAAACCACGGGCATACCAGTGGAAGCCTGAAACTTGGGAAAGGGTAATGCTACATGAAATCGCTGTTTTTAATCCTTCATTAATCCTTCATTTTGAAGGCTCAGAGGGCCTTGTCAAAACTGCTGCTCGCCAAGACATTCATCACAGTCCTTAGATTTGTTCGCAGGTCAAAGCAGAAGCTTAGCTTGAGCAGTTTACATTCACAGTAATGCTATACTGTTTCAGCTGAAACTGCCCTTCATATGTCTGAAAGAATTTCAGAGGATTGTAAAAAATATAATAAAGAGGTAAGGGATGTTTTCCCAACAATATTTCCCAGCATTCCACAGCCATTAAAATTATCTGGGGTATAGTCCAATAAGTTAGCGACAATGCACTATAATTTAGCATATTTCTGCTCACTTACTATATGGGCCATTTTTATTTGGAAGGGGGGCGGTTCTTTATCTATTATATTTCCACTGCTATGAAAACAAGTGTTTGCGACTTTAAGGGAAATGCGATTCACCTTCCACACTGTGTAACTGATGTCCTCTTTCCCGCATCTCACTCTCCTTCTTCTGTGCTTTTTTGGTGCCCACCTTTCCCCCCTCCCTCCCACCCCAGGCGGTTCAGGTGTATGACACAAAATCATATTAATGAGGCCAAAATCTGTGATAAGCATATGAGCACTTTTTAGGCTCTGCGCGAACTCAGGCTGGCACTGCTTCCTCTCCCTCCCCCTCTCCCACACCTTCCCTTCTCTGCTGGGGCTGCAGCTTTAGCCATGACTGACTTGCTGATGATGAAGCCCTGCGCGTTGGCAGGTTGCCCAGATAGCAGCTCTCCTACAGATTCCAGCCTGTCTCCAGGAGTTGCCTGCCTTCAGCATAATGGGCAGCATTCAAAGCAGTAAGGCATTTGGTTGACAAGGTCAGAGTGCCTTTCATTCCTGCAATAATCAACCAGTGTAGCTCTTCCTCAGACCTGGGGAGAGAGAAGATAGAGGTCAAAAGAGCAATTACATTTCACATTGACTCCAGGAAAGGCTGGGAACACGCCATGGAGAAAGAAAACAGCATAGAGATTCACTCCACACACACACACACCCCGCCACTTTTCCTGGCCATTATTAATGGAGGGGGGGGGGAGAGAGAGAAACACACCCACACAGGCACACACAGAGACCCACATCACATAGCAGCCATTTCTAATATAAGCTGGCAAACAAGGGGAACCATTTTGTTCCAGTTTGTGAAATTGCAGTCCCACCCCCACTCCCTTCTTCCTTTCCCCGAGACATTTAGCACTGTCAGCAGATCACAAAGGAATGTAAATGAGATACACGACGTTATAACCAGATACGCTGCGCAGAAGCCATTAATTATGTTAAGAAATGTTAACCCTCGCAGACTGCAGAAAAAAGCAATTGTGCTAATTTTCAGACTGTAATCAGCCCCAGCATTATCATAACTATTTATTTAGTATTAAGACAACAATTTGGAGAATAAAATGTCACTAATTTTCTGCTGGGGTATTGCTGTTACACAGCTACCTTTGTTTGACCTTACAAGCTGCCAGCCTTAATTACTATAATGGCATTAAGTATACTGACCAGTCTGATGTCACAGAATTGGAACTGCTCTTCCTACAATAGCTGAGAGAACAAGAGAAATGTTTGCTTCTGTGCTGCTTCAGTTTTTCTTGACTTTGGCACGTTTTTAAGAGCTCCCTGAAAAGAGAAGAAGAGATGAATGGGAAAAGCAAAGAAAAAAGAATACCCACACTATAACTAAGCACCAAATCATATGACTGGTTATACACAACCACTTGAAATGATCATACGCAGGAGTGACTGGTGGATTGGGACTGTTATGTGCAGAATTAAACCCTTTATACTTGTGATTCTCAAATCAAGGACTGTGGTCCATGGGTGTGGCCCAAACCAAGTGTTCAACAAAACACAGTTTCCGTTCAAAGGGCTTCTTTTCTTTCACTACTATCTGGTGGCTCCTTTAAAAACAAATTTCATTTTCTCTCTTTCTTTGCCTTATATTCTGTGGTTGGATTTTGTTCAAGTACATACTGCCCCCCCCCCCCGATACATACCTCAAATAGATATTAATATGAAAACATCTTGGCCAAAATCCTCTTGCCTAGTTATGCTGGCATTAACACAAGCAGCGTAACTTTTTGAGGTCACCATAGACATTATCCATTGCTACTGAGTTGTGTGGCTCAGAGTAATGTCTGTTGATTTCTTAACGTGGGGCTATTTGCTTCTAAAAGTTATGCCATTTGAATAGTTATGCAAGAGGATTTTGTCAATATATTTGAATGTAATATGGTGCTGGAGAAAAGTTTTGTGGATACCCTGGTCTGCCAGAAAGTGGGTCCTAGACCAAATCAAGTCTGAACTATCTCTGGAGGCAAAAATGCAGAAGCAATGGGAGCTTCAGTTCTGGATCTAACCGAAGTCCTCCCATGAAAACTTTAATGTAGCGTGATAATAGAGTATATCTAGCCCAGTATCTACCTGCCCTTCCTTAATTTTATGGCAGCAAAATAGCTCACTGTTGACAGAAGGTTAGGAAACTTTGTGGTGACATGTTTTAGAGCAAACAAAACCTCCCTTATTTTACATTTCTCGCTGTAAGCAGCCACTTCAAAAATTTCACCTCTTTGTTTCCGGCTATGCAAAGTAAACATACCTTGTTTACTATAACAGAGGATGGGAGTAAAAGAGTCTCTCACCCACAGATAAGATTGTATTAGATTACGTCTTGCTCTCAAACATGATTGTTACTGCAGGTATTACAACCCAATGTATTTCCTCACCCAGACTTTGTTCTCCTCAGCTTTCCCCATAAAAATGAAGAGAAGTAAAAACATTGAGCAGATGGGCAGACCAAACCTATGGTCTAGACAAGATGGTTGCTTATATTTCCATCAGTACAAGCTTAGCCTTGTACTCTCTCTTTAGTTACATTAACAACTACTGTTTTATTTATTTAGAAATCTATAACTGCACCTTTAGTGTAGCTTCTCCCACAGCATTTGAGGGCATATTTTTTAAACCCACATGCCCATTTTAAAAGCAACAGACAAACTGATCCAGCAATGAAACTAGACATTCCGAGACGGTGAACTTGATATTTTTGGATGGTACATCCCAACCAGAACAAGGTAAACACCACTTAACCATGCAGATGAACCATCCACCAATATAGCAACACGATCGGGAGTAAAGACTCTTCGAACTACTATGAAGCCATCACATAATTCTTTTCTATTAATATCATTTTTAATTAAGTCACCTGTCATTGCCAAGGGACAAAGTAGCTACTGCATTAAAAAGAGATAACCATGCCACCAGAAATGCATACTATTTTTCTGTGCAGAGGAAGGTACCACAAAAAAAAATGTGTCCAGCCTTTCTGTAGGCTTTGTGGAAGGCTGGTCACATCACCCACATAAGTAAGTGGGTAAATTTGGGCGAGCCAGACTACTGAAACACTAGCATGCCACATACCCACCAGACTGCCACCTGTACTTCCCATAGTCCCACCCACTTGCCACTTTAGTTATCTGGCCATGGGCACCTAGACGTGGCACTGTTCTTGTCTTGACAGTGGCTACAGGGCCTTTCACTATTTCTGCCTGTGATTCATTCACCTGTTTAGATTATGTTGTGCAAAGCATACAACAGAAGAGAAGAGCCTTTCTGTAAACCTGCAGTTGTTCCAGAAGCCAATGTCTGGACACACGTGGAAAAAAACACCTTCCCCTCTCCATTTCCCAAGTAAGAGGCTCACCCGGTCTCTCTTTACAACCTCCTCAGGGTCTACATAGTCTAAGCCCCACAAAGGCATTATGCCACAAGTCAGCATGGGAGGGGATGATAACAGACAGACTACTTTGGTGACAGAAACCTTGTTGTCTTTCAAAATGTTCCTGATTCATTCTGTGTCATTATCTGGCAGTATACCCCACCTTAATTCTTGTCTGGGTTTTAGGTGAGGGAGTGTAGTCCTGGGATTGATGGCCAAACAGGAGCCATTAATCTACACAGGAAAGCAGGTTAACTCCACTGTAAACAGTGGTTATTTGCCACACTATGAAAGCTGTAGCTGAGACGGTGTTGTGAAAATGTGTTTCTCTCAAATCCTCCCTCCAGTTTCTGTGGGTGATGAGTGTCATGACAATGGTCAGCCAAGGCTCCCTCTCTGTCCCTAGGTGGTGAAGCTGTTCAGCAGCACTCTCAGATTCTGTGTTGGCAAGTTTCCCCCTCTAGCCCATCCTAGCATTTAAGAAAGAGGAGAACAAACCACAGTTGGGTGACGTGGCCAAGAAGGTCACATTTTTGTTCAAACTGAAAGTCTCTGTCTGCTTTCAGGAGAAATGGTGCTCCTCACAATCCTTGTATTTAAAAGAAAGTAAAGCCCTTTGCCACAAATTTGATGGCAGTACTGGAGCAAAACCGTGTGTGTGTGTGCGTGCGCGTGCATGCGTGTGTGTGTGTGTGTACATGCATGCATGTGCATGTTGCCGTTTCACCTCCAGTGTAAAGGTACTACAAATAGAAGCAGGGCAAGTCTTACTGTTATTTATATAGCACTGTCAATGCATATATCCTTTTACAGGATATTGTAATCAAAATGATGGTTCCATCCCCCTCTCCCTGAATTTTTTATCTTTATTGTGAAAGAAAGTAAAACAATGTGGTAAGGAATTGGGTGCATCCCTTTAGGACTTTTTGTTCATTCCATAGATTCCCCCCCCCCCATGCAAACATCTGATGAGTCAGCCAGCATTTTACTGAGTCTTAGATATGACTAGCCATTCATAGCATATGCCATCAAGTTTTCCAAGTGTTAATGCCCTTCTGGTGATGTTCCTACCTCCCCTTTTCTCCCCCACCTGCTGGTCCTTTTGAAAATGAACACTCCACTGATTACTAGAATCTATCAGTATGTTTTTCTTGCTTGAACTTTTCATGCTTTAACTTTTTTTTTGCCTTTGTGGGCTTAGCTGCCAAAATAATCAAATATTGTGAAACTGCAGGCATCATTTTAAGCCAATGTTCAAGTCTTTTGTGCAATCACCGTTACGTGCATTGCTTAAATACAGCCTATGATTAGTCTTTTTGAAGATAATAACAAAATTTCATTTGATTCCAAAATGTCAGGTTTAGACCAATCATCTTCTGCTGGCTGGGTAGCTCAGTGGTTTAGGCATCTGACTGCAGAGCCTGCTTTGAGTAGAGCCAGCCTGTGTGACCATGGTCAAGCTGCACAGTCCCAGGGCACCCCCAGAAGAAGGGAACGGTAAACCAATTCTGAGTATTCTCTACCTGGAAAATCCTGACAAGAGTTTTCAGAAGTCAGAATTGACCTGACAGCAGATGATTATATTATTATTAATATTATTAATATCTTCCACACATTGCATACACAGTCACATGCTATCAAAAGTGGCTGGTTTCACATTAGAAAAACCACCTACTCTCACTCTTACTCCAGTACTTCTCTCCCCACCCCCATTCTGCCACCCTTTTTCTTTTGCACCACTCTTTCTCTCTGCCTAATATTCAAACAGGAAACTAAGGGCCAGGTTTTCCCTGGTGGTAATGCAAGGGTATAAATTCTGCAACCAAGGTATTTTGTGCTTTGCAAAACCTCTTTTTTTACCACTTCTTTCTCTTGCATAGCTCATATGTCTTTCACACTTGTATAAATGCATATATTCATCATGTATAAGCTGAAATCATGTTGTTGTTACTACACCTTCAGAAGGGTGATGACGTCACCAATAGGGGGTAATTTCCAATAATTAAATACTTCCTAATTCTTCCCCGTGGCTTTTCTGATTCTCATGTTATCCTTTTACTTACTTGGAAGCCATGGGAACCATGGGACAGAAGGAGAAACTCTTTAATTAATGAAAATCTCCCCCTACCGGAAAGCAATTTTGGTTAAGATTTCTGTCATCTGTTGGAAAAGAAGTAGGAAGTTCTTAATTTCTAAAACTCTGCCCCTGCTAGTGGTGCTGTCACCCCTCCACAAGCGTAATTTATACAACAGTATTTCAGCCACAGCTTTCCTAGGAGTTGGGATTTCACAGAGATTGCTTGAAGCACCCAGATTCGCACCATGTGAAATTTGCAACAAAAATCAGCCCCTCTCCCGCTCATGAAAAAGAGTTGCAAATACTCATTTTAGTACAAGGAAACTATCAAATGTAGACACAAGTAGCCTATTTAAGGCACATGCAGACAAATAAAAAGGTGCTACACCTTCTTCACAGTTTTACTGCCAATGGGACCAACCCTATATAGCTGAGCAACAGAATGAAAGTGCCCTTGTGATAACAGTACATGGATCAGTGCCAGTGCCAGACTTGTTACCTTAAATTGGCACAGGATTTTCTTTCAAGTTCCAACCAGTTCCAAATTCTGTTCAGACAGCACGGCCCATTGGAACAGAGAGCAAAAGGCCAATCCATTATGTAGGTTTGATCTCTTGCCATGCTGTGCCATTGTTTGACATCATGAAACACTCAACCCAGGAAAGGTCATTTTGTTAGTGGAAGGAAGCAGGGGCAGGACACTGCTTAGCCTGAATAGCTGCGCGCCGTGTATCTGGGAGGCTTAATCCAAGCCTGCTAAACATTCTCTGTACAGCTAGTCCAGACCGTGCTTATTTTTTCTCTGCACATACGCGTACGTTTGGCACAGAAGGCACAGCAGTGGGATGAAATGCCATCATTTAAAATTAATGCCATTCTAATTCCCACGCTGATAGTTTCTGCAGAGGATGAACTCTGTGGCACTTTCAGTAAATATGCCAGACCTCTGAGCCAAGGCAAAGAAGAGGACATTGACATGCCAGAGGTTTTCCCCCCCCTTCACCTTTCCTTTCAGCACTTCCCAAATAAATCCAGTAATAGGAGTTTCCCCTCCCCATCCCCTAGCACGCATTCCACATTACTCAGTGCCTGCGGCCAGTGTCCTATTTATTATTCAGGTATACTAGAAAGAATTGTATTAGATTTCCTAAATGAGTGGCCTCTTTTTCTGTGTGTGATCTTGCATGATTTCAATGCTACAATACTTTAAGTTGCCAATGTATACACGCTTACGTCTAAGACCTCTTCGGGCTTTTGGGCAAACATGTAAGGGCTAACAGTATAGAAATGGATGAAACAGTGTGTGCCCTAGGCAGCTTATGACCACACTTGGGGGGGGGGGGTTTCCCCATTGTTGCCCATTGCTGTTTGAGCTGGGAGACACTTTGCATAAATTCCATAATTCACAACCAAAATAGCACTTGATATGTTGCCCTTGTGTGTTTCTGGGGAAGGGACCTCTCAGAGGGGTTTGAGAATCTTTACAGGCCACCTTTTACAGGCTATTGTTATGATGGCCATAATCCTATTGCTGTTCATGTTGAGATTTGCATAACTTGCCACGGCTAATTGCTGCTAATTGACAAGGTGGCAGGGCTCACCATGGCTGTTCAATCAAGTACATAATCAGGCATATGAGTGACTAGGCATGTAACCATGATATGCCCCAGCACCTCATCAATTAGCTACAATGGCAAATTACACAAACCATTTGTTGTTGTTTAGTCGTTAAGTCGTGTCCGACTCTTCGTGACCCCATGGACCAGAGCACGCCAGGCCCTCCTGTCTTCCACTGCCTCCCGGAGTTGGGTCAAATTCATGTTGGTAGCTTCAATGACACTGTCCATCCATCTCGTCCTCTGTCGTCCCCTTCTCCTCTTGCCTTCACACTTTCCCAACATCAGAGTCTTTTCCAGGGAGTCTTCTCTTCTCATGAGATGGCCAAAGTATTGGAGCCTCAGCTTCAGGATCTGTCCTTCCAGTGAGCACTCAGGGTTGATTTCCTTCAGAATGGATTTGTTTCCTTCAGAAACCTTCGACTGCAAGGTTTGTTCTCCTTGCAGTCGAAGGGGACTCTCAAGAGTCTCCTCCAGCATCAGCAACACAAACCATACATGAACACTAATAAGATTCTGGCCTGTGGCTGAAATTCTGTTTAGAGATGGGCGCGAACTTCAGTTCAGAGGTTCCTGGTTTGTACACACGGCAACACAGGTGCTGTGTGTTCTTTTCCCTCAACTCCCCAGCCAGTGCCCCACTCACGTGCCAGAGTGTGCTTCTCTCCTCCTCCTCTTTGGCTGTTCAGCCAGTCCCTGGCAGGAGCATGGGCTTGCCTATCCCGCCTCCTTGTTTGAATGGGCGATCAGCCAAGGAAGCAAGTCAAGGAAGCCCATGCTCTTGCCAGGGACTGGCTGAAGAACTGAAGAGGAGGAGGAGAGGAGCATGCTCCAACTGGTGAGCAGGGGAATCCACCTAAGAAGATGGGAGAAGGGAACGCATGGCACCTGTGGTGCCACACTTACAAACTGGCACAAACCTCCAAACTGAAGTTCGTGCCCATCTCTAATCCTGTTGTACTAGAATAGGCCCATTGAATCTGTGGAGATTTAGTCAGTCAGCTCCTCTGTAAACTCCATTGATTCAAATGGACCTGCTTGTAACTTATTTTAGCATTATAAATCACAGTTAGAGTAGGCTTATGTGAATCAATGGAATGTATGGAGGAGTGGACTCACCAAATTCCCATTGATTCCATGAGCCTACTGTAGTTCAATTTCCTGTGCTAAGGAATAGGATTTTGCCCAGTGTCTTATAATGAAACATTAGGAAAACTTCTTCACATCCCTATATTTGAAAGAACATGAAGTGTGTCAAGGCAGCTTCTCCCACCTGAACATCTGGGGCACAGGCTTGTGCCTCCAGGCTGTCATTAGCTTTCTGGCAGTGTGAGGGAAGAATGCACATGCAGCTCTTCTCCACAGAAACAAGAACAAAGTTTTAGCTGTGAGATGAACTTTGTTTCCCCCCATGTTTGTTCTGTACTGACACACAGCTCTGCCACTGAAGCAAAAGATTGCTGTTCCTCCCATGTGGCAGGCTGCTAGCTGTGCTTTTAGATACCTCACCACACTCTGAACAGGGCATAACAAGATGATTAAAAGTTGTTTTTCATCTCCCCCACCCCAGTTTGAAATTGGCTTAAAGAGAGGAGGTGGCTCCCTCAATGACCCAAGAGGCAACTAATCCATATTCATTCCATCTAACTCTTCTAGGAAAGAAAGAAGGAAGTAAGTGATTTTAAGATGCATTGTTTTCTTCTGATAAATCAGCGTTCTGAAAATCCAGCTTTGCCCTCACTTCCTCAATCTGTTCCTCTCTGGGGAAAGACCGCACGTGTGCTGAAACTTCAATGAGACCACTTCAGGTTGGCTCACAACATTTTGCTGACTGAGGCAGAGCAATAAGTGCTGTCTCCTTCATCTTAAGGTATGTGTGTGTGAGAGAGAAATCCATTAAATCGCTGTGCCCCACCCCTAGAAAATAATAATGAAAATGTAAAAATAATGGATTTTGAAAACTAACAATTTGATGCATTTTCACTACATCTAGAATCGAATGCGGTGACCACCTCACTTTACCTAGTGATAGGGCCGGTCCTGGTATACTTCCATGGGAAGCTCACTCCTGAATTTGTGCATGTTTGTATTCAGCCAACATCGGTTCTTGTTTAATGTCTTTTCACCCTTACCAAAACACACTTGCTGAGGGAGATCATCTTCCATTGGCATTAACTTCTTCCATAAAGCTATTGTTTATTTATGCCAACTAAGAGTCTTGTTCATATTTTTAAAAGGTAGTAAAGAACCTAAATAAGTACATTAGGCATTTGAAGTGACCTCAGTTTAGTGTATCATAGTTATTAAATTGTGTGTAATGAGCATGTTCCCCATTAACGTTTCATTGTCTGTGATATAAATGCTGCCTAGGATGTTCTTAATATTCTCTGTTTTGGGGATCTCTTCAAAGCCAGGTTACTTGGTTATCTTATCGTACAAACCTCTGTATGTCTACTCAGAAGCAAGTCTCACTCAGTTTAATGGGACCTATTCACAAGAAAATGTGTACTGGATGCAGCTTTAAATGTATAAAACCTATAACTACAAAAATCCTGGAGGGCAGTTTGCTTGGCAACATATGTACGTATAAACATAAACTAGTAACTCTCTTTGTTATATAAGTAACAAGGTCACTTGCTACTCAGCTGTTGGAGCAAACTCGATTAAGATGGAGGATAATCTTTGGAAAGATAGCAATTTATCTCCATCTAAAGGTTATTATCTTGGTTCTACAGCTATCGCAGACAGCAAGGTTAACAAATATTCAGTGATAAATTTTTGAAAGCATGAGTCTGATCTTTTTCTGTTAAACCTTTGCAAGAATTTGTCATGTGCTGCTAAAACAACCATCAAATTTGTACACAGGATTATTTAAAGGGTTCTTTGAGCAAGTGCTTGTGATTCACACTTTATTTGCAATGAGTTATACTTCACAGCAGCAGCATTCTTTAAAGCATTCCGCAGATAAGATTAGCCTGAAAAGTGATCTTGCGGAAAAAAGGGAGCGTGGGTTGAAATTCAAACTGTTCAATGAGAAAATGTAACACTCATGGTATCTGCCTTGGTGAATAATATTGACCAATTTTTGAATTAAAAATACTCTGGCCAAAATTGTGTTGCTTAGCATAGTAAATCACACTAGAGTAGGCCCGTTGAATCAATGGGGATTTAGTGAGTCATCTCCTCCATCAGTTCTGTTGATTCAAACAGGCCTACTCTAACTGTGACTTGCTAAGCTAAAGAAAGTTACAGTTAGTAGGCCTATTTGCATCAATGAAACTTATGGAAAAATTGATATACCAAATCCCCATTGGTTCAATGGGTCTACTCAATTTGCTATGCCTAAGCAACAGAGTTTTAACCATTGTATACTTGAAGTTATCTGCCATGTTAATATATAAGGTAAAGGTAAAGGTAAGTTATCTGCCATGTTAATATATAAGGTAAAGGTAAAGGTTCCCCTTGACATTTAGTCCAGTCGTGTCCGACTCTAGGGGGCGGTGCTCATCCCCGTTTCCAAGCCGTAGAGCCAGCGTTTGTCCACAGACAGTTTCCGTGGTCACGTGGCCAGCGCGACTAGACACGGAATGCCGTTACCTTCCCACCGTGGTGGTACCTATTTATCTACTTGCATTTGCATGCTTTCGAACTGCTAGGTTGACAGGAGCTGGGACAAGCAACGGGAGCTCACTCCGTCGCGTAGATTCGATCTTACGACTGCTGGTCTTCCGACCTCGCAGCACAGAGGCTTCTGCGGTTTAACCCGCAGCGCCACCACATCCCATATATATATATTGTTATGTTAAAAAAACACAGAGTCCATTCCAAAGAGGTGAAAACATAAGAACACTGCTAGCCGGGAGCTTTCTTTCTGAACAGAAAGTTAGGCAGAGCTAGGCACAAAGCCTTCCAGCTAAGGTCCTTCTCTCAGATGAGCCATATTTAGGTGTCTGTCTGGCAGATGGAACTCCTAGAATGGGGAATTAGGGGATTTGTAGTCCAAACCATCCAAACTCCCATACCTAGTAAGCACTCCTAATTTTGTGCATTCCACTGGCTGCCTTTAACTGTGCTACCACTAGATGATTTCTTTCATGTCATTAGTTTGAGGAAGTGTTGTTTTCACTTTACCAGTTAGCCATTTTAAAGATCTGTGTCATAACATCTGGGTACAATGAAAGCACTGTGTCCCTTGGAAAGCCAGTATAGTGTTCTTCCTTCTAATTTTGACGTATTCAATAATGTTCATTCCATTAACTTGGCTGCTAGGATACCAAATTGAGGACTTCCAGCTGGGTTTGAAATTAAGAAGACATTAATTTGGAAATGCATTTAGATTTGATATCCAAAGGTTGCTAATACATATTTTTACAAAGTATTAAATATCAGGCATATTGATGGCAATTAGTGGATCAAAGCAAACTCCCAACACGGTTAGTTCATAACTACGCTATTGCCACTAGTCTTGTCTAAGAACTGAATTACACAGTCTCCCTTTTGAGGCTCTTCTCTGTCTAGAAAAGCATTTTCCTCTCACTCATTTCTGACTCGACAGTTCCATTACTGATATCTTGTTAAAGTACAAGAAGGTGGCTCTGGGATGAAAGAGAAAGATTAGCCTACCTCACCACATAGCCACCCACACGTAAAGAATTAAGACTCAAGAATAAGATGCATTCATTTTATTGCCCAAGCTTTTGCTATAATTAAAATGAGCATTCACCAAGAACTTATATTTAAAAAAGGTTATTGCTGACAGACACTACATTATAGAAAAAGGTGTTGGCTAAGAGGGAAATGAGATGGGGCCGTGAGGAGGAAGAGGAAAATATACTCCGGAGGCTTGTGATAATGCTATGACTGCAGGCTTTTCTCAGCAAACGGAAGGCATTTCTTTGTCTGTTAGACTTGGTGGAATCTACTGTTTGTTTCTAATACCAAAAACCTAGCAAAACACTACAAAGAAAACCAACTAGATGCCCCCAAGCCCAAAGCCATCCACGTTTTGCCCACAAGAAACAGAACCCAACTGCACATTCATGATTTTTACTTTCAAATGCAAAACTGTGTCAAAACAAGGTCAAAGCAAGACACAAAAACAACGTATTATCACTTGCTACTACCACTAATTATTATTTTTATTTTAAACCCAATTAAAGATGCAAATTGGAGCTAGGGAGATGATTCCCTCTCCCTAAACACAAGGTGGTGGTCATTAGAACATGGCTGCGTAAATTCCAGTGGTCTAGGGGCCACACCAGCCCACACCTAAGCCTTGGAGGGCTGCACCTACCTCCAGGCCTACAAGATCCTCCAAAATATTTTTAAAATTTTGAAGAGAGAGTTGCCTTTAGAGTGCAGAATTGGATCTCTGAAACCACACTTTCTCCACCCTTTGGTTAGAGCCACTTTTTCACACTTTTGCCCCCCTTCTGTTTTGGATTGGAACACCCATCAGCTCCAGCTAACACATTAGAGAAGGCACTAGGTTGAAGGAGACTTGATTATATTTTGAGTTTAGGACAGGGGATCTGTATTCAAATCCTTGCTTAGCCAGGAAGCTCACTCCATATTCTTGGACAGGCAATTGTCGCTCATTGCTGTTTATGAAGATTAAAACAGATGACAAAAGAGAGTGTATGCTGCTGATATCCCTGGAGGATACCATGTAAATAAAGAACTGTTTCTTCTTCTTTTTATGTCCAAATAAAGCTTATTCTGGCTGGCAGTAACTAACAGTAATGCCAAGAAAAGAGAAGGAGAAACATTTTGGGACTTTACAGTCCTTTCTGATGTGTTATAGAGATTTATCAATGTAGATTTATATTGCTTTCAGGCTGAAAAACAATATACCTCTAGGGATCAAATGACATAATGAGGGAAATGCATGTTTGCTCTTTAACCCGGTTTCCCTTCAGGTGCACAATTCCTTCAAACCACAGCAACTTTCTAATTAATCTGATTTTTCCTCCTGATGGCCAGCCACAAATGAAAGAAAGCTGATTTGCAAAATGCAGAGTGAAGCAAGCTCATTTTAGTACATTCATACCTCTTTTAATATCTGTTCTACACCACCCAGAGTAGCAATTTTCTAGGTGGCGGTATAGAAATAAATAAATTATTAAACAAACAAACAAACACATTTTAATGCTTCTGGGTGCTCTGTGTGTAACAATGTGCTGAGTTTGTTTTCTAGTTTGGCCTGAATGCCAGAGTCTAGAAGCACAGAATAGGGCAGACAGCCACAGCTTTCATGCTCTGCTTATAAGGATCCAAGAAGCAACTCAATGTTGAACTCTTGATCTCTGTTGGATAGCTCAATGGTTTAGGTATTTGTTGGGAGTTCATTTCCCCACTGTGCCTCCTTGACAGGGCCTAGACTCTGTGATCCATAGTGTTCCTTCCAGCTCTGCAATTCTAACATGATGAGGATGAGGATGAGGATGAGGATGTTAGAATAGTAATGAAAATGATGAGGGAGGAGAATGCAGCCAATGACCCACCCTTGTGTTTTTACAGTACCCGGGCTGGGAATGCCTGAATAGGGCTTTTGCCTAATCCAGAATGGCAGTTCTTAAGCAGCTTCCAAAACTAATATCAATTATGTCAGGGTCAAAATAGCTGTACTCAGCAAAGAAGTTCATTTTGATCCAGTTATTCTCTCTTGGTATGACTTGTGGGCCAAAAGGGTGAGTACCTCATCTCAAGATGGTAAGGAAAACAGGTTTTTTTGGCTGTGGGCCTGGTTTATCATATAGGGCTATTGTGAGGAGAAATGTCAAGAGAACAAAATATCCCAACCTGAGCTCCCTGATAGTAGGATGTAACAGTGTAATAGTATAAATAGTAAATATCTTTAGAAGAAGGATATTTTAAACAGAAATAGACATAATTCCTTCCTGCGAGTTTTTCAACAGTTTTAGCAGGAGTGAAAAATGTCTGATGAAAGTAATTTAAGAAAAGAAGTAATAATAGCGACATCTTTGGTAATCTCTTTCCCTCTGGGAAAATGGATAAATTAAGGGTGCATACATTTTAACACTTCACCGTGGATTTATCACAGACACTATCAAGGGATACGCCCTTGCCATAATAGGGTTCACAGATCCCCAGCTGTAGGTCTGTATGATGAGGACTGATTTATTAATGCTAGAAGATTCCACAGTGGCTTCATCCCTGGAGAACTCATATTTTATTGCCAATGCCAGTATTTTTAGAACAGAAAGGAACTAGTTTTGTCTTCCTAAACAAGAACAGAATACCCTATTTTGTGTGAAAAAGCAATTCTCTTCATAACTCATGCCTACAAAACATGGCCTAAGGATAATCTACTTAATCTGCACAAGACTTAGAATGTGTGCAATTTACACTCCATATCTATGCACCCTTGAAAAATCTGACAGAAGTAGCACATGTGCCATTTCCAGGGATAATGAAACAAGTAAAAGACTGTGTGTTTAAAGAAGATAACAAAGTAGAAGAAACAGAGATGCTGTTCCAAAAGAAGAAACAAACAACAACAAAAACCCCAGAATCCACCACCAAATGTGAAACAAGTGTGATCAAAATTGAAATGTGTACATGGAGAAAAGAAAATTAATTAGGGGGCAACACTGATCTGACTGGAAGAGAATCAGGAGTGTGAATCTGAAGTGTCCCTCCACTGATGGTGGGAGTTTCACATCTTCTGTGAAAACTCTGAAGGTGCTGGTAGGGATAGACTGTAAAACAGGACATTCTATGGGTAGGGCAGGATGGATTGGCAGCCTTGGGTTTTACTAGATTCAAAGTCCCTTCTTTTTCTTTAGGAACCCCTAGGACTGGTTTCCTGAACAACACTGACTTGGACTTATCATCTCTGCCATGGGGGAGGGGAGAGGGGGGAGGAAAGAGGGAGAGAGAGCAGAAGAGAGAGAGAGAGAGAGAGATCTGTTGTTGGGATCAACAAAGAAAACTGGCAAAAGCCAGTGGGTTTTAACAAATGGCAACAATTCACTACTTCACCCCCCCCCCCCCACGTTAGGATCATTGTCACTTTCCACATAACTTAAACATATGATGCAAATACATGGGGAGTAAATATGGATGCTCAACATCACCTCTTCAGTGCTATATCTGAAATCTCAAAATCATATTTTGTTAAGGGAATGCTTTAAAGTCTTGGCTATAAAACCAAGTGTTAAGGCTGACCAAGCCACATGTGATTTCTCTGTTAATAAGATGGAGTATGACACATTCATTATGTTTTTTCTCTTATGGGTAACTTTTCTCTTATGAGGCCAGAAACAGATATTAGAGGTAGCCCGCAATTAGAGCTGAAAGCACATTCATTTTACAGAGAAGTGATTGAGGCAATCTTTCCATGTTTGTGAAATTAGACTTCAAAGGAATCCTATGCTTAAACGCTGAAGATCAATCACCAAACAAAACAAACTAATCTACATAGTCTTGGGAGTCACAGAAGCTCCTCCAGTGACAGACTCGTCAATCTATTTCTGGCCTCAGTGTTATTGTTGGCTGGAAATGTCTTAATGGCCCTTCTAAAGAAGATTCTAAAGAAAATTCTAAAGAAGATTCTGTGGCAAGCAAAATGTTTTTCTGGAATGAGCATAGTTTATTCCACAAACTTCCTAAAAGTAAGAGCCATTCGACAATAGAATTGACTGCCTGGAAGAGTGGTGGACTCTCCTTCACTGGAGATATTTAAGCAGAGGTTAGATAGCCACCTATCAGGGATCCTTTAGCTGTGGATTTCCTGCATTTACAGGGGGCTGGACTTGATGACCCTTAGGATCCCTTCCAGCTTTACAGTTCTATAATTCTATGATTCTAAGCCCAAAGCACTTTGTGCTTGAAGCAATACACAAGATGCTGTTTCTCTTCCTCCTTCTTCCCTACCTTCCCTATACAGAAGCCAGCAGTTAACTCTTAGATCAGTAACATAAGCACTTCTACAGAGCCAAATTCATGATGGGGACACTAGGAATGTGCAGAAACCTTGCCCTTGAACATTTTCAATATACTGTACTCAAAAGCTTAAGAAACCTTTGTGTGCTGGGTATAAAGATCTGGAGAGGACCTGTAAGTGCATTTAGCTATACTGTATACTCCTACAGAGTCCTCTTCACAATCTTTGCACTCGTCATGTGAAGATACAAGATACTTCTGAGTAGTTGGGGATATTTGGGGTTTGTATCTACATGGATGTCCCTACCATAAATTTAGCCTCCCACAAGTTCAGGCACACAACTGAATAATGTTAATACAACCCCATCCTCCAGCTGATTGGCTTTAGAAAATGTAGGACAGGCAACATGACATCCGTTGCCCTCCAACAAGCTGCTGTTCCTCTTCGTGTCACCTGCAGCTGCCTTACACTGCCTAATAACAGGGCCGGCCTCATCAGTAAACAAAAACAAAAGTAAGTTGAAAATGTGGCATCCCAAACTGACATTTGTTCCAGTGTGATTTTCCAGATGGTAAATTTGTGTTAGGGTGGTTGAAAGTAGAAAGAAGCACTAGAGAATAAACCTAATCAATTTCCCTCATAGAAACTCTTAAATCAGCCAGTCATTAATTCACTGCTGTCTGTGAATCCACAGTGTAATTGATCAGGCAGTAAATACTTAGTAAAGAGAACAGCTTCTGACACCCCAGCCTTAAGAGGGGGGAAAAATCATGCTACTTTAACTAATGACAAATACTCTCTTTTTTTTGGTCTGCACATTTATTGTATATTTTATTTTAGCAATTTCTTATCAACTGAAAATGTGGGATTCTTGAAATATGATTCATTTTAGTCTTCATTCTAATTCTGTAGACCTTAAAGTCTGTGGGTGATGTTCTAATTCATTACAAATTCAACTCGAATTTTATCAAGGACAATTTATGATCTTGCACATTCTGAACAAAATCTTATAATAGACCAAAAATAATAATAATCCTAGAACACTGGCAGCCTAAAATGAAAGATAGATTCATAAAAACGGATAGGAATGTTTTTGTCATTTTCCACAGAAAATGTTTTGTTTTGCAGAAATATCAGATTTGTGACTTTGAACCTGGAATACAAATCACACCACACCATTCAAGGGTAATTTGTCACAGGGACTGAAAGATTTTAATGGAACCAGTTCATACAAAATTCAAAAGAAGCAAAATTCTATCCCCCCCCTTTTTTTTTCCCCTTTTCTTCCTTTCTTCCTTTTTCACAGCTTTTGTTACTCTGACAAAGAGCTTGTGATTCCGAAGTGAAGGAAAAGAGTCCAGAGAATGAAAGTGGGGGGAGGGGCGTGTGTGTGTGAGGAAGACATTGCTCAAAATACTTGATCCTCTGACTGGGAAAGAATTGTGAAAAGAACACACCCATCCTAAAAACGATCATCTTGTCTTGTCAAATGCAAAAGGGGATTTATTTCAGCTTCAAGTTCTTTTAAAAAAGGAACTTCTTGAGTAGGAAGAGGTGTCTCTCTCTGTGTGTGTGTTTGTGTAGCCAGCAATGAAAAAGAAGGAGAACTGCTTAGAAGAGGATCCCTAATCTATCTAAATATTTTTCTCGGGGTCTCCCTCTCTTTCCTTCATTTGGTACTTATTCTGATACCCCTTATGTATCCCTTTGCAAGCATTTTGATTTCAGCAGTCCCAAGCTCTTAATGAGTTGAACAAGTCTCTGTAGTTTGGACAGATACAAACAAAGGAAAAAGAGTGTCTATAAATGTTAGGGTGAGGTGGGGGAAGAAGGTGAAAGTTCACATTTGGGTCAATGAGCAATTTCTTGGGTCTGGAAGATAGTGTCAATGAACAGCAGTGCTTAATGTTTCTTTTCCTTTCCCCAAGTGGAATATAGTCCTTATTTAACAGCCTTGAAAATACATGGGACTTTTCTCAAGACTTTCTTGGATAGATGACTTCGCAAAGATCCAATGACCTGCTTATCGCTAGCAGAGCAACAACTGTATCTGCTCACTATTACCACTGTTTAACAAGAGATAAAGAATACGGAAAAGATTAATGACATCTGTGACACAAAATGAGCACTGTATACTTTAGATGATATATTTGCCAACTGCTTTAAGTTACACTGAGATTCTCCCATGCCCTCATGCAGAACTGTGGTCACTGGGCATTTCTCAAAGAAAAGTATGTAGTAGACTTCAGCTTTATCTCTGCAAAGCATGGTGAAGTTACCTTTGGGACTTCAGCTCACTGAAAGCTCTACTTAGTATGGTTAAGGGCTAAGATGCCTGGGGGATTCTGGGAGCTATACTACAAAAAAAGTAACTTTTCCAACTTCTGGTCTAATCATCCTGCAGAAAGAGGTAGGGAATTGTAGTAAATTTTTGAAATTGTTGTTCCACTTAGTGAAAGCACAAGTCTAACTGCACTTTCATGTAAGTAAATTTTGTAAAGCTTGCGAGGAATTATATGTGAGAAAAATCAACTCATAGACATGAAAGGTACCTCAAAGATCTACTGATGGAGAAAATCCACTGTTGCATCACACTTTTTCAAAGGTCATTCAGACTTCCAAGGCAGCCTGTTCCACTGTCAAAGAGCTCTTATCACCAGCAAGTTACTTTTTAATATTTAGTCAAAATCTGGAGCAACAAGTGAACTGACGCTCTGTCTAGGTGGCAGCCTTTCAAATATTTCAAGATGGCTATTATATGATTTTCTAATAATCTCTTCTTCCCCGGGTTAAACATAGCTAATTCTAGGCCCTAACTCTGTGGCCATAATCCCACTAGACAGTGATTAGGATTTGTGCCACCATACCAAAAAAGAAAAGTGGGGGAGAAGAAGGGGAGAACAGCAGGTGGCAGGACAGACAGGCCCTAGGCAATCAAAGTCCATATAGCAATCCACCTCCCACAGTCTTTCACATACAGTCCCACTAATTAATAATAATTGTGTCACATCAAATCAATTCTGACTTATGGCAACTCGTTCTGGGGTTTTCTGGGTAGAGGATACATAGAAGTGATTTACCATTGCCTACTTCTGGGGGGTGCCCTGGGACTGTGCAGCTTGCCCAAGGCCACCCAGGCTGGCTCTCACAGGAGGCACAGTGGGGATTCAAACTCTCAACCACTAGCTCCACAGCCAGATGCCCAAACCACTGAGCTAGCCAGCAAGCCACAATCTAATAATATTTCAGTAAAGCTTAATAAACAATGAGAGGAGAAAGAAGGCGACTGTTTCAGAACACAAAAGACACCTTTGCAGTGATGTAAGCCTCATATTTCACTGTATAAATCTACAAAAGGGGAGGTATAGCAGCCGCAGGAGAATTTATAGTGTACAGTCTTCTCACCTGAGCCCTCCCTAGTGTCACTGAGATTTGAATGACCTGGAAATTTAGGGGCTTCATAGAGTAGCCATTCTCAATTGGGGGGACGGACATATGACCTCCTAGGGGACCAAGACGTATTTGAAGAGGGCCACAGACTGAAAACAATTCTTCACACACCACCTTCTAATATTTGTTATGTGATTTATAGAATTCTGATTTGGCCTATATTTCTTTCATATTGTGTTTAAGGCTGTGGCCAAACAAAGGTTGAGAATGGCTGTCACAGAGTGATCAGCTTTCACTTATCATCTCCTTTGAGGCGGTGTCATTGTAATGATACTGATTTCACATTTCCCCAATTCAAATAATTGAGCATCTCTTTAACGATGCTGTATGCAATAAGAAGGTTCCTTTGGGGTGTTGCTCCACCTTGAGAGTGAATAATGACTCTTTGCTTTGCCTCCATAGTCATCCCCATGTCAAACAAGTATCCTTGATCCATTTCATTTTTGCATATTTGCTCATAGACGATGCACATGCCGCTCCTAGAATCCTCTCAGAATAACACTCACAGAGGATTGTTGTAGAGATGAAGCAGAATGACAAGAAAAGGGTAGATGCCCTGGGCTCCTTCAGGTACAAATGGAGTATATACAATAATAAACTGAAGGAAATGGCAACACAAAATAAACATAATTGGGACTTGAGTCCTGAAGGAGAGTCTCAGGATTCAAAGCTTGAACCATACATGGATTCTGTCCCTATCTATGTTAATCTCTGTGTACAGTGTCTTTTTTTGTCCATTGGCCTGCTGACATCTGGGCAGAGTCCAAGAACACTGATCAACATCATTATGGGATGAGCTATGCCAGTGGGTGTCACATGAATTATCTGTGTTCCTCTGCCAACTCATTCTCCTCATTTCCTCTTGCAGTTCTAATTATCCTCTTGTGCTAATGCTGCTGCTCTGGTTACACTTTCTCTAGTTGTGTTTTTCTGATGATGTCCAAAATCACCTCACTGATGAAATGTCATCACCACCATTGTGGATGATCGATGTTTTGTTGGCAACCAGTGCTTGGCAGAATTTTGCCTGCTGAGCCACTCAATACCTCTGTTATGTTTCTTCCTTGTATTTCCTTTCACCTCAGAGCTGCAGCAATGAAAGATGGTTATTGCAGCATGGCTGGTTCTGAAGTTTGATCGCACCAAAAGAAAAACAATCGTTAATGAAAAGTAAGTCAGTGATTGATGTTAGCGCCAGTGCTTTGTTCATGCAAGGGGTAGGCATATTGGCAAGGAAGGATGCATTCTTGTTCATGTCAATTATATCCACAACCTGTGCTGCTGATTGGCAGATCAGATGTTGGTCAGAACCCAACCTTCTGAGCAGTTAACCCAGTGTGTTTAGATTTAAGACACTGAGTGCTAAAGCAGCTTAAATCCAAGTACCTTTCGTAATACCAACGGCCATTGGCCAGGGGCCATCCATTTGGTCTGGGAGTGGTTTGGAAAAACAACAACAACACAGAGTTTAAGCCTCCTGGGATTTTACCATTCCAGATTGCAGTTAGGGAACTGCATGCCTGAAAGCTCACACTCCCATCTCACCCAAAGTGCCTGCTAGATCTGATGTATGGCAGGTGGATGAGGGAGAGAGAGGGGGAAAAAGAGAAAATGACTCTGATATAAGGGAGGCAAGCTTTTGGCAGTTTTAAAGTGATCCCAGTTGTCTTTAAATTGTTCCCTAAAATTGCCCCTCGATCTATTACTTGTTGAATTTTGCCTCTGCGGTGAGGTGAGGGGTGTTCAATCTGACACCCTTCAAGCAGAGATGGGAAAGCTTGAGCCTCACATGTGGCCCACAGTCATAGAATGACAGAATCATAAAGTTGGAAGGGGCCTGTAAGGCCATCGAATCCAACCTCTGCTCAGTGCAGGAATACAAATCAAAGGATATCTGCCAGGTGGTTGTCTAAATTTCTCTTGAATATCTCTAGTGTTGGAGCATTCATCACCTCCTGAGGTAATTGGTTCCATTGTTGTACTGCTCTAACAGTTGGGAAGTTTTTCCTGATATTCAACCAAAATCTGGCTTCCTGTAACTTGAGCTCATTGTTATGTGTCCTGCACTCTGGAATGATTCAGAACAGATCCTGCCCCTCCTCTTTTAGTCTAGTCATAGTTTTGAAAACTTGTGGGTTTTTTGGATTGCAGCCCTTAGAAGCCCCCAGCCAAGATGTAGCCATGCTGGCCGGAAAATCTGAGAGTTGTCCAGAACAACAATGTTTCCAAGTTCTGCCTGCACATAGGCAGCCCCTGGCCTAATTTTGAAAGCTCTTTTCTAAATGACTAGTTTATTAGAAGAGCAATCTGTTCTGTCCTGTCCATGTCATAGAATTTTATAGTTAGAAAAATAGAAGTTTATAGTGCTTCTAGAAGGAAGCATTACCACTTTTTAGAAGCCACACTAGTCTATGGTAGCCACTTCCCAAGGATCATCTAATGTAACCATCTGCCAAGACAGGGATCCACAGTTAAAGGATTGACAATTGGCCATCCATCCTTTGTTTAAGCCTCCCTCCACGGTAATCTGTTGTAGTGTCAAGTTGTGTTTACCACTAGAAAGCCCGCTAGATATGGAGAAAAAGAAAGAAAGAAAAGGGGCAGGTGGGTGGGCGGAAGCAGAGAGAGAAAGACTGAGACACAGAGAGAAGCTTATTATTGGCTTTGGCCCCATGCCACACTGGTTTCAACTCCACTGTCTGCTGGCATGCCAATCATCTCTGAAGGGAATGTAGCCCTAAACATAAACAGAGAGGGTTCACCCCTCAAGAAGTGGTGTGAACCTCAGGCACTGAAGTCAAGCCTGGTCTTCCTAGGATGCCAGTTCAGCTCTCTGGTGTCCTCCATATGGTCACATCCCTTTTTCCCATGACACTTTGCATCTTGCAGTTCCCCAGCTTTTGTACAGGGCTTTCCTCCCCAGTTCTAAAAGACTGAAATGCCTCTTCTAAGACTGAATTACTGGCTAAAATATTTAAGCTAAAATATTTGACTTTGCCCGTGGCATGTTCCCCTCTAAACCTGAATTCAGCCCTAAAAGGCACTCCTCACACCAGCCCCAAAGGTCCATAGTATGTTGTTTTCTAAGGGTGTGAGGCATGCACTGCCACCACCTTCAATGAGTTTCCATGGCCAAGTGAGGATTTGAGCTCAGGTCTCCTGAATCCTAGTCCAATACTCTACTCACTACACAACACTGGCTCCCAGGGCCAGCATGACAGTGCTTGTCAATATAAGCACAAATGGTCTTCAAAGCATCTTTTATCAATTTTGACTGAGATACCAGGGTGATGCTCTGATATCTTTTGGGTTTTAGATGGGAAGTATTACTATTTTCTATTGTAAGGGGACAAAATGATGCACAGGAGACTGATTAGTTTATTATCACTACCAATAAGAATAGATATTGTGAGAGACTGGAAGTATCCGACCAAACCATCTGTAAGAACATGGATGCAGCAGGTGTGGACAATGGCAACTAACAGGGAACTACAGGTGACAGCAGGACAGAAAATGGGAGACAATTTTATTAAACAGTTATATCCTTTCATAGAGTACATGGCCACACACAAGCAGAAAATGAACTCCCAGAATCCCACAGCCTGTAGCCATGCTGGTTGTGGAATTCTGGGAATTGTATTCCAACCCCACCACCACCATTTCATATCTCTGAAGATAGGCTGGCCATAAATAACCTTGCTCTGGTAAAATCTTGGTGGAATTATTCCAAAATATTAGTTGCTTATGTTGCTTCCCTAGATCGTCTAGAAATAGCAGTTGGTCTAAAACAAGGATGCTGGTTTGTTGAATAGAAGTAGCAGCAAGAGCATAATAAGTCTGTGTTTTATCAGCTTCACTGGCACCCCTTTCATTGTCAGCTGTTTTAAAAAAGTTGTACCCCAAAATAGTGCTGAATTCTTTACCACTCTGATGCCTCTGGGTTTTCACCAATGACCATTTTGTCTCTGCAACCCTTGGCCCCTCACTGTGTCTGACAGATAAGCCAACACTTGAACCCCAGCAAAGGCAGTGCAAAGAAAAATGAAATGGGGGATCTTATTTATTATGAGCAGTTTAGGAAGGAGAATTATAATACTCTGTCCACTGGCAACTGGTTGATCCACTACTGCCAGAAAATAGGTACCTGGGTGATTGTGAAGACTGCTTCCAGAGGGAAGCATTGTCACTTTTAGAAGCCACACTGGCCTATGGTAGCTATTCATACATTATCTGTATGGATGGCCAGAAAGGAGTCCAAATAAGACAGTGGCTTGTAGACAAATGCATGTGCTAATTTATACAAACAGTTGCAAAATTAGAAATGATTTCTGTAATTTAACCAGAAATACAACCACTCTAGTGGAGAAAGGAGTGACTAGGTGACTTATGTGCCTGGTGATTCCACTGTCCAGGTGCTCACTCTGAACATGTAATGTTAAGGGCCCTGATCTCCCTAGTAAAGCTTCTTTATCTTTAATTGAGACTAGGACTGGACAGGCATTCAAATGCAGGAGACTTTCAAAATGGTGAATTGCTGTCCCAGCAGTCCTTCAAATGGAAAACTATCCTTCCTAAAAGAGGACAAGTCACCAATTTATTTTAGTCATAGTCTCTGCTTGACTGAGCTAATAGCCAACCTATGCGCTATGAACTGGAGGACACAGAAAAATAACTCATAATCAAGTAACTCAGTATCCGAAATCCTGTTGCATAGTTATACAAAAGGTGTAACTTTATTGGCAAACTACTGTAAGTTAAGAAATCACCACAGGCATTATCTGTTGCCTGTCAAGTCATGGGACTTGGTGTGCAACACATAATTTCAACAGAGATTTCTTAATTTACGGTAATTCACCTCTAAATGTTAAGTGTTTTGCGTAACTGCACAACAGGATTTCAGCCAATATGTTTTGACTAGGTTGGTAACATATGAATGGCTGGGAATATGGGTGGTTTGTGGGCTGGGATGAGTGGACACTCACTTCCAAATTTGGAAGCCCACATAGCAAATTTAGAGCTCAGTATTGCATGTATGTTCCCATATGCTTCAGCATCTTGGTTTATCTAAAGTGTAATTAAATCATTTTAAAATTGCATTGTTCATGATATCTGCTTATTAGTGGTGGAAGAATATTGATACGTAAATAATAGAATATCCTAAAAACATGCTCATGTGTGTTTTCTTGCTTAATGAACTGGGAAATAAAGTCTCATTTGAAATCTTTCATGTACAACTTACTTATTCTTTTGAGGCTTCTTAAAATAACTATTATTACACATATAGTTTACTAATTGCAGAACTTCTTTGTTCAAAAATTGATGTAGATGAAAATTAAAAACCAAAAGAGGCAAGTAAACTCTTTTGAAAAAAAAAATACTAGACTACAGGGTAGGGTAGGATACTACTTGTTTTTTACTACTTTCTGATGTTTCAGTTTCATTGTTCAGATTAATTACAGTCCCCCAGTAGTTCATTGTCTTCAGATTAACTTTATACCTCATGGCTAAACAGCTGACCAAATTTGTGGATTTACATTCTTCACCACCCTCACCCTTTTTGAAATCATAGTTCTGGCAAACTCAAAAGCTTGAAGACTATTGTGGAAATGTGTTGTAGTTCTGTGACACCAAGTTCTTCCTAACTTTGGGGCTCGCAAACTAAAGACTGTTTAGTCTTTATTCCCTTATTTAGTTTGTATTCCCTTAAATGTTTGACGCAAGACTTTGATTATTTTGAGGAAGTCTTGGTGCTTCTGAGGAGACATAATCTCACTACCCATTATGCTGTATGGTGGGCACCTCCTGAAGAACTGCAACTCTCAGGAAACACCTGAGCAGCTTTCCGTCCGTCCGTCCGTCCGTCCGTCCGTCCTTCCTTCCTTCCTTCCTTCCTTCCTTCCTTCCTTCCTTCCTTCCTTCCTTCCTTCCTTCCTTCCTTCCAATCAAGAACAGGAAGTTGTTGGCATTATGCCCTCTCCAGCTAAATCAAGAGCTGAAGCACTTTACCTTTTGCCTGCCTCAGACTCTGGCCTGTAGAGGCCATGTTGCCATTCTCAAATGTACAAATTACCCAGCAATTTACTTCTGATTGGTAGCTGCAGCCATTTGGGTTTCAGTAGCAGAAGAAAATAGATTTCAGTGTGAGAAGCCGGAGTCACAGCATGCTTCAAAGACCAACTGTGGGTATGTTCAATTTAACTGTAACAAATTAATGAGTCAGATGTAGATCTCAAATATTTGTTTCAGCTGTCCTCCAGCAAGGTTATCCACCAGCAAAAGTTTTTGTGGCTTTACCATGTATATCTTGTCCATAAGCCCTTCCATTTTTTATAACAATAGTAACCTGATGTGTGTCTGACAGAATTAATTCATTTTAAATAATCACATGGGGATTTTAACTGGCAAGGGCTGCCTGGGCTTCACTAGATCAAGATAATGAGTCTTCTAAGTCCATGTAGCAGCTATGATCATATGTCATATCCAATGCTATAGTGCAGGGTTTCTATTTTCTTCTAGGCTGCCCTTTGTTCTCCCTGACTGCATGGTCTGAGGGGGCAGGGTTTTGGCTTTAAATGTGGGCTGGCAGAAGCTCTAAGCCCTTTTCCTGAAGAGGAGCTGAGGCAGGAGGTGAGCTGTGTTTGGGAGGACATTTTATTTGGTGAGGCATTTTCTTCTAGACTGATCTTTGTTCTCCCTGACCGCATGGTCTGGGGGGGGGGGGTTTGGCTTTAAATGTGGGCTGCCAGAAGCGCGCGAATTCTCTGGTTCTATTTTTGACTCTAATCTGGTAAATAGGAAAGCCAAATATCATTGCATACACCTGGGGGGCAGGAAAGTTTTAGGGGTAGGATCATACTTCCGCACTCTTAGGGAGCAGGCCGGGTAGGTGGGGCTCATCAGCCTTGAAAGGCAGCCCATCTAGGAGAAGAAAAACTCCGATTTCAAACCTCCACTGCCTTGCGGCTATATCCACTGATGGAAAAGGCTTCAGGAGTTAACCTCGAGGCAAAATCCAGAGCCGGAGTCCCGGAGGCAGTTCGTGTCATTCTGGCAACTCCTGCGACGTTGCTGGAACCAGTTGTATTGGCTCTTGCCTTTCCATTGGATTATTTCAGCGACGTGGAGAGGGGGGATTTGCTGCTTGGGTAACAGCCTATCCTCCATATTATTTTACCCAGGCTTTGTGCTCTGGAGAGGACACTCCAGCTTCGCACACAGTGTCGAAATAACACGGGAAGTAGCAGTTACCGGTTATAAGTCTTTGCTCGATTGGCATAGAGCATGACACCAGGGGCTACTTCCGACAGTGGGAGAGGTCATTACACCTCACTAGGTAGCTACTGCCCACCTTAAGCTGGGCAGTCCCCAGCCAGTAAGGTGCTACCTCGCCACGGTCTGTTAACCTCACGGGGTTCGTGGGGTTTAGGGTGAAAGCTGACAAGCAGATTGATAATCCTGCACCATGCAACAATCATAAGAAAACTTCTGCCCTAAAGTTGAGCACCTGGAATGTTCGGACAATGACCCCTGGCTTTTCTGACGACCTGCAGGAAATAGACGACGTGCGCAAGACAGCTGTCATCGACATGAAACTGAGTAGACTGCAGATGGACATTGTTGCCCTGCAAGAGACGAGATTGCCAGACATGGGATCTGTCAAAGAAAAAAACATCTCATTCTTCTGGCAGGGAAAACCATTGAATGAGACTAGGGAATATGGTGTTGGCTTTGCAGTCAGAAATACTCTGCTGAGATCCATTGTTCCACCTACTGTGGGGAGTGAAAGAATCCTGCCTCTGCAGCTCCACTCATCAGCAGGACCGGTCACCCTCATTAGTGCATATGCACCAACACTGTCATCCACAACAGAAGTCAAAGACAAATTCTACGATGATCTGGCAGCTACTATCAAAAAAGTCCCTGAGAGAGAGGCACTGTTCATTCTCGGAGACTTTAACGCTAGAGTTGGTGCTGATCACAATTCTTGGCCCACTTGTCTAGGCCATTTTGGCATTGGGAAGATGAACGAAAATGGCCAACGCTTGCTGGAGTTTTGCTGTTATTATGGTCTTTGTGTCAGCAACACGTTCTTTAATACAAAGCTTCAACACAGAGTTTCCTGGAGACATCCAAGATCGAAGCATTGGCATCAGCTCGATTTGATCCTCACTAGACGTTCTAGCCTTCCTAGTATTACGATCACACGCAGTTACCAGAGTGCTGATTGCGATACTGATCACTCCCTGGTGTGTAGTAGAGTAAAACTGTGAACAAAGAGATTATATCACATGGAAAAGGAAGGAAGACCACGTATTGACATCAGCAAGACTCGTGATCAAAGAAAAGTGGAGGAATTTGCCCAAGCGCTTGAGGAAACCCTTCCAGGCCCGGCTGATGCAAATGCACCTGAACGATGGGAACATTTCAAGAACGCTGTTTATAACACCACCTTGTCCACATTTGGCAAGAAGACCAAAAAGACGGCAGACTGGTTCGAAGCCCATTTGGAGGAGTTGATGCCAGCCATCGAGGAAAAGAGGAGAACTCTAGCCGCATACAAAGCCTGTCCTAGTGAGCACAACTTGCAGGTTCTTCGAGTTGCTTCTTCGAGTTGCTCGTAGCAAAGTCCAACAGACTGCCAGGAGATGTTCTAACGATTATTGGCTTCAGCTCTGCTCTCAGATACAGACAGCAGTGGACACAGGTACTGTAACATCAAGGGAATGTATGATGGTATCAAGCAGGCTTTAGGTCCAATACAGAAGAAATCTGCTCCCTTGAAGTCTGCTACAGGCGTGATCATCCAGGACCAAGCACAGCAGATGGAACGCTGGGTGCAGCACTGCTCTGAGCTATATTCCAGAGAGAATGTAGTAACCGAAGAGGCATTAAATAACATCGAGTGCCTGCCTGTCCTGGAAGAGTTGGACAGCGAATCAGCTTTAGCAGAAATAAAAGCGGCTTTGGATTCCCTCGCCTCCGGCAAGGCACCTTGTAAGGATAACATCCCTGTTGAAGTGCTGTAAAGAGATCATCACCACCGAGCTGTATGAAATCTTTTGTCTTTGCTGGAGGGAAGGTGGAGTACCACAGGACATGAAGGATGCAAACATCGTCACATTGTATAAGAACAAGGGAGACAGGGGCGACTGCAATAACTACCGTGGCATCTCTCGTCTCAGCGTTGTACGGAAGCTGCTTGCCCGTGTTGTGCTGAAGAGACTCCAGGTGCTTGCAGACGGAGTCTATCCAGAATCACAGTGTAGATTTCGAGCTAATAGATCCACCACTGACATGGTATTCTCCCTCAGACAGTTGCAGGAGAAATGTAGGGAACAACGACAGCCACTCTTTGTGGCCTTCATAGATCTCACAAAGGCCTTTGATTTGGTTAGCAGGGATGGCCTTTTTAAAATACTTCCCAAGATTGGATGTCCACCTCGACTCCTTAACATCATCAGGTCCTTTCATGAGGAAATGAAGGGCACTGTAGTTTTTGATGGCTCAACATCAGATCCCTTTGACATCCGAAGCGGAGTGAAACAGGGCTGTGTCCTCGCGCCAACCCTGTTTGGGATCTTTTTTGCTGCATTGCTGAAGCACGCTTTTGGAACTGCAACAGAAGGTGTCTATCTCTGGACTAGATCAGATGGAAAGCTCTTTAATCTCTCTAGATTGAGAGTGAAGACCAAAGTCCAACTGAAATGCATGCGGGACTTCCTCTTTGCCAATGATGCAGCCATTGTTGCCCTCTCTGCTGAAGACCCCCAACAACACATGAATCATTTTAGCAAGGCCTGCCAAGACTTTGGACTAACAATCAGCCTGAAGAAAACACAAGTCATGGGCCAGGGCGTGGACTCACCTCCCTCTATTACCATCTCCACACAAGAATTGGAGGTTGTTCATGACTTTGTGTACCTTGGCTCAACAATCTCTGACACTCTCTCCCTAGATGTCGAGCTGGATAAACGCATTGGCAAAGCAGCTACCATGTTCTCTAGACTCACAAAGAGAGTATGGCTTAATAAGAAGCTGACGGCATATACCAAGATCCAGGTCTATAGAGCCTGTGTCCTGAGCACACTCCTGTACTGCAGTGAGTCCTGGACCCTTTGTGCACGGCAGGAGAGGAAGCTGAACACGTTCCATATGCGTTATCTCCGATGGATTTTTGGTATCACCTGGCAGGACAAAGTTCCAAATAGAGTAGTCCTAGAACAAGCTGGAATTTTTAGCATGTATACATTATTTTATTTTATTTATTCGATTTTTATCCCGCCCTTTTAGACAAAGTCTACTCAGGGCGGGTTCCATAAACATTAAATATAAAAACATTAGAACAATTAAAATTAAAATAAAACAGTTCAAAACAATAATATTAATATTAATAATACTCAAGATGGGAAAAAATTATAATAAAATAAAATCAAATATTGACAGGAGGGAAGGCCTGCCTGAAGAGCCAAGTTTTCAATTGGCTCTTAAAAACACCCAGCGAGGGAGCCAGGCGGATCTCTGATGAGTGATCCATTACTGAAACAGTGATGTCTACGTTGGCTCGGGCATGTCGTGAGAATGGCTGATGGTCGGATTCCCAAACATCTCCTGTATGGAGAATTAGTGCAGGGAAATCGCCCCAGAGGGAGACCACAGCTGCGATACAAGGATATCTGCAAGCGGGATCTGAAGGCCTTAGGAATGGACCTCAACAGATGGGAAACCTTGACATCTGAGTGTTCAGCCTGGAGGCAGGTGGTGCATCATGGCCTCTCCCAATTTGAAGAGACCCTTGTCCAGCAGGCCGAGGTGAAGAGGCAGTCCCGAAAGCAGCAAAATCAGGGAGCTGGACAGGGGACAGATTGTATTTGTCTTCATTGTGGAAGGGATTGTCACTCTCAAATTGGCCTTCTCAGCCACACTAGATGCTGTTCCAAGACCTCTATTCAGAGCACGTTACCATAGTCTCTCAAGACTGAAGGATGCCTACATTATAGTGCAGGGTTGAAGCCATGCAACTTTCTGAGTAGAAGGGACCTATTATATCATCTGCCAGCATCACCCAAGCTTCCATATTCCTCTGAGTTTAAGTGTAATCCCCTCAGTTACTGGGCCCAGAAAGGATTTTCCCAAGAACTGTATACTATTACAAGCTATTTCTGCTGTAAATCAAAGTGTTTGTGGATGGTTTGATCCTGAATGGTCAACAAAAAGCCATTAAGCTTACAAAAGATGTGCTCCTCATTTACCTATATGGGCTAATCCAGTTGCCTGTATTTTGGACTGTCCTGATGAGAGTGTGGGCTAGCTGTAGTGACTATCATGATTGTTCTCTTAATTGGCCTCTGCATTACTGGTCTTCTTTACAGACAGTTGTCATAGGTCAACAAGCAGGCTGAGCATACAGATGTGCCATAATAGATATGGGCATACCCATGTGAGTAGGAAAAATTTATTTATATATTTACCCCACTAGCATCCCCTAATGCTTGTAAATCGGTAGGAAGTGGACACCCATTATGGAGAACGACCATAGTGGGTGGTTTTCAGGAGTAGCTCAAGGTCTCCTACTCTTTGAGGCAGAAAGAATACCATGAGTCTCCACTGCTGCCTCCTCTTAGCAACTTGCCTTGCTGCTTCATTTGTCTCCTCCTTTCTCCCTCTCCCTTCTTTTTTTGCATTTGTTTCATCTCCACCTTCTCCTTTCTGCTTCACGCAACCATTACTTCCCTCATCTCCTCCCACCACCATCTTTTCTTCCTCTCTTACTTCCCTTGAAGAGAGCAGCAGAATGCTTCTGTAGACACCAGCACCAAATGTATTGCTCCCACAGAGCCAACTGTTTTCTAACTGCCAGGCTCTGAGAACCTCTCAGAACCAAGTGGACAAGTTCCTGGGCTGCCCACAGTGTAGGCAATTTTCCTCACTTGGCATAAGCCACTTGCCTGGACAGCCGACAATCAAAGCTGGCTCTGACAGATTTTCAGAGATCAGCAGCTCCAGAACAGTCAAGTCCATAGAGGCACGCAACACAATGTCAGCTCTCTGGCATAGTGCCACCCGAGGCAACTGCCTCACTTTACCTAATGGCAGTGCTGGCCCTGATTTTTCTAAACAGGGTTCTCTTCAATGAAAAGACAGCCAATAATGGGGAAATATTTGTTTTGTTTTGTTTTCCCAACCAATAGACCTCCCTAGTGAAACTGTTATGTAGTTCTGGCAATTTGAATGAGTGTTGTTGATGAGGACAATGATCTGCTTGTTGACATTGTATAATAGACTTTTCTGGCTTCCACAGACCACAGAGTAGTCTTTCACACCCAGAGCCCACCTTTAACTGAAGCTTGCGTTTGTTGACTTTGGAATCTGTTATTATGTATTTATCACTTTGGAATCTGTTATTATTTATTCATCACTTATCTCATTCTCAAACCATTGTTGCTTATTCTCACCTGTGAGATGCTGAACTATTTTCTCCAGTTGTTAGTTAGAGCTGCCAAAAACCTCTACAAGAAAGAATGTTCTTTCTCATATTCTCACATTGGGGGTGGGAAATCTTGAAAGTGAATTAGTTAGTCAGTGAATTAATAAGTTTGTCATAATTCTTCACACTCTTAGTGGGACACCCCTTAGGTCACACTGTGACCTATTAGTTAATTGTGACTCAACAGTTTTAAAGACCCATGTGCATTGTCCTTGCAGGGCTAAATCACAGTTTGAAAATGTAACTTTATTTCGATTACTACTCCTAGAACTCCCAAATTATCATAAAGAAACAGTAATTCTCCCAGGAATCTACTTCTTCCAATAGTAAGATTTTTTTTTAAGAAACCACACTCTGAACTGAGAAAACCAAACAAAAAATAAATAGTGTTACCATTAAGTAACTAGTAAATATACTTTTTGCAGGTTATTACTTTCTTTTATTATAATAATAATAATTATTTTATAATCATTACTTCTGCTGCTTATAATAAAAATGAAATACTAATTCCCCTCTACGCAGTTTGTCCTCCTTTTTTATTTGCTTTCTGTGATTGCTTCTGACTTGGTGGTAAACGAACCAACAGAGAAACAGCAGTGGCTCCATAATCTTTAATGCTGACACCGCATGCATTGTTGCCTTTTGCTAAGATGAACTGGCTTCGCCTTGCAGGGCTTGGCCACCATTCCAGCATTAGGAAGAGGAGCCGAGTCATATCATCTTTTCTTATATCACCTCTTGGCTTTAGGCCTTTTGATTGTGAGTTGTTTTATTCTTAAGCCTCCAAGTGGAGTTCAAATAGGGTTTTGAAAGCAAATGGAAATCTAGCTCATGTCGACCTTTCTAAAGCAAGATCTTGATATCTGTTTCTTTCTTCCTTTTTTCCTTTTCCTTTCTCAGCCCCTAAACCCACAGCTAGATAATGCTTTTTCCTGCTGTGAGATTTTTAAAGTCAGCAGACACCTCCTGCAATCCAGAGGCAATCCGTTTTTTGGATGAAAAAATCAAGTGTAGCTCTCACACAGATCTATGAGCTGATCGGAGTTAATTGACAGCTCACATGCTTTGGTTTCCAGGCAGAGTTAGAAGGAACAGAAGCCCTGTGGGGTTCATCTGGGCAGAGATAAAGCAGGCTTTTATGCAGCACTCATGGAGAGAGCATAATTAACCTTTTAGAAGTTTAAGAATGATCAAATTGTTATTCATTTTTGCAAATGAGGAAAGGGAGCTTCTTTTTCTGGCTGCAAAATGCCAGTGCTGATTTCAAGGTCATTTGATCTTTACCGACTATATATATATATATATATATATATATATATATATATATATTTGGAGAGATAGAGAGAGATGAATGCATGCTTTTTTTCTGCTTATAAAATGGGAAATGGGAAATATTGCCCCTTGCAACAATTATTCACTTGATAAAATGTATCTGTGTGGTATTTATTTATCACTCAATCATGTCAGTCTGACACATTCCTAGAAATGCTGCCACACATTCTTCATCATATCAATATTATGCCAGTATTTTGTGTTTTATTGGAAAGCAGACAGTGGTAAGATGCATATAATAGTGATGCACATCTTAAAAACACAACTACAGTTAGTTAGATAAATAAGTAACAACGCCTGTAATATGGGGGGGGGGGGGGTAGGTTCTTGCGCTACTAATTGAATGTGGAAATATAAAGCATTTTATGAAGCATACTAATTTCTCATAAATGTGAGTTCTTTTTTACATAATAATCTTAGAACTACAGAGCTGGAAGGGACCCTATGGATCATCAAGTCCAGCCCCTGTCAAGGAGGCACGGTGGGGAATCGTACTTGTGAGATGTACTGTATATAACAAACCATGTCCTTTAGCAATGTATCTCACTATTTTTGTCATACTAGCTAAAGTCAAGTTGCAACTAAAGTAGGTCCATTGAATCAGTGGGGATTTGGTGACACGTGTGTAAGTTAGATTGATTTACAGGGCCTCTTCTAGTTGTGACTTACTACTGGATTTCAGCCACAGAATAGAAATTTAGCTTATGTTCATAAGATATGAATTCAGGCAGATATTTCCATTTTCTCTTCATGAAAAATCCAATCAAATACTACTCGCAGTGATACATTCTCAAGCCTAATTGGCTTCAGTGACATAGAATAAAACTGGCCAAACCCCAGTGGGGTAATTCTATATAAAACACTTTACTTTGGTGCCTAACCAATACTTCCTCCACCATCACCCCCAATCCTAGCTCTGCAGGACAGACAAAAAAACCTGCTCTGAAGTTTTGGGGCTCTAATTTATAATTTTCTGAACTACCCACAAGATCTCGGTACACAGCCTGAGGAAAGAGAATTATTATTGAAAGCTACCTGTCTACTGTTCACTGGTTGGTTGGTTGGTGGTCTGATAAAGATATCACTTGCTCTTGCCTTTGTGTTGGTTTGAGGACCACATGGCCTTTTTCAGATTGTTTCTGAAGTCTTTATGATACCCTTGAATGGCTGCCCAGGGCACCACTGGAGAACAACGTGGACTCTTGACACCAGCCAAGCAGCACTGCATGCTGAGGAAAATGTCCACCAGGTAACACTACTGATTTGGCTAAAACTGGCTATTCCTGGTGAGTGAGCTAAATTTTAATCCCAATTCTCTGATGGAGGCTTGCCTTGTTGCTGTGTTAACTTGTTTTCCCTAGCCAAAATGAAACTCTGAGTTTCAAAAGAAGTCAAAGCGGGGAATGAGGTGGACGCAGAGTGCTTGGCAGTTCTTTGAAGAGTTGGGTGATAAATTTCAAGCTGCTGCCTGAAGAGGAGTTTGAAACCACACCCTCCTCTCACAGGCCTTTTGCAGACTGCATCTGAACTCATTTTAAGAAGCTAACCTGGCCCAAACAACAGCCATGGAACACTGGGACTCTAATATATAATTTTCTGAACTACTCACAAAATCTTGGTGCACAACTGAGGAAGATGAATTATCGTCGAAAGCTGGCTGTCTACAGTTTGTTTGATTTTGTTTTAAGTGATCTAATAAAGGTGTTATCTGCTCTTTCATTTTTTCTGTTTTGGGGATAAAAAAAGAGGGTCTGGGGATTAGTAAAGATTGTCAATGGAAACTGAGTGGAGATGGGCACAAACTACTGGTTCGGCAGTTTGTGCCAGTTTGTTTAGCAGCCTCAAAGCCCCAACTTCTCTGACAGGCGCCCACTCAGAGGCAGCAGCCTGATTTCCCTGCCCCACCTCCTCTGGGCGCTGCCTCTGAGTGGCTGCTTGGCTGCTAAATGAACCGGCACAAACCCCTGAACCAGTGGTTCACGCCTATCTCTAAAACTGAGGTCAAAATCATTCATAGTATGTGAAAGATTAATAGAGCAGAAAAATGGGGTTGGGAATAAACTCGTTTGAAATGTGATATTGGAGGAGAACCTTACATATACCAGGGACCACCAGAAAGGCAGATCAATGGTTGTTCAATCAAATTGTCACTGAACTCTCAACACAGCAAAAATAAATAACCGAGGCTATCCTATTATGCAGATATAATGATAGTACAAAATGGATCAGAAAGGACAATATTGCAGGGAAAAGTGGTAGTGGGGGCAGTAGTAAAAGAGGGACACATGACATGAGATGGGTTGAATAAATGAAAGAAGCCACAGCTGTTAGTTTGCATGATCTGAGAAGAGCTGCTAATGATGTGACATTTTTGGAGATTTATTAACTTATATAGTCACCACACACCAGAAGTGGTTTGGAGTTTTTGTTTTGTTTTAATTACCAAGAAACAGTATTGTGACAAGACGGGAGGAATGGTTGAGGTACCCAGTTGCCACTAGAGACTATGATAGGCTATAGCAGTGGTGGTGAGCCTTTTTGGGCCGGAGTGTCCAAACTGAGAGGAAAAAAAGCCAGTGGGTGGCAGGCCGCGGTGGCGGAACCGGAAGTGGCGGTGGCGGAACTGGAAGTGGCAGCAGAAGGGGGAATCCCAGGCATGGAGGTGCCTTGAGACCCCACTCCGGATCCACTGCCAGCGCCAGCTGCTCCAGATCCTGGCCTGTCGCCTGTCGAAGCGCCAGCACCATGGCTGCAGCCTCCTCCTGAGGTTTGGCTGCGGGGGGGGGGGGGAATAGCAATCCAGCAACTTATGGCTCGCATGCCCGCAGAAAGGGCTCTGTGTGCCAGCTGTGGCACGCATGCCATAGGTTCACCATCGCTGGGCTATAGGCACAAAACTTCTACTAATATTGAATAAGAGCATCCCCAGCCATAAAGCAAAAAGCAATCATTTCACAGCTTAAATAAGTGAGCTTCTGAACATTTGTTCTCTATATTCTAAATATCTATGTCTGCATTTTTACAACCAGATACAGAATACCTTGCAAGCATGAATCTTAAACAGCCTATTTGGCTAGGAAGGAATTAAAAAATTCTCATCCTGACAGTCAGCTAATTGGGTCCTGATTGACAGGTTTAGAGTTCAGATTATCCCAGATACTGAAAAAAAATAGTTTTCCCTCTTGAAAATTTATATTAAGAGACTGGTCTCAGAAATCCTGAGAGAATGTCTACTGAAAATATTTTGGGTTAGGACAAAACGCAACTGCTATGTGCTTTTGTTACATGTTGGGAAATACTTTGAATATGCCTTACGAAATTGTATACTAATTCTCTGAAGATAGAATAAAAAAAGTCCCCCTTTCTGCAGGATTGTAACTCCACTGGATTCTTTAAAGCAACACCGCTCAGTTTTAAAAATTACAATTTGTTGCTTGGGTTTCCCCCATTTTTAGAATTGCCTTATAGAATGTTGATTTGCTGTGCCACACAATATCATTACTGCGCTGTTATACAGCTACAATGTCCTTTATTTTACTTTACTTTATTGGATTTTTACCCCACCCCCCTAGACAAAGTCTACTCGTATCAGCAACAAAGGACAATGATGAAAACATGGTAGCCTGATTAGATATGGATTTGGATAATGAACTCTCTCTGGCCAGTTCACCTATCCCACCATATTGGGGAAAAACTGGACCAGTTACTTGCCATTTTGTAATGTCTGCCTGTTAGATCAGTTTTAAATGAAAGTAAAGATAGCACTGAGTGTAGGCCGAGGAATTTTGAGACCCAAAGTGGGACTATAGGTCTTCCCTTAAAAAAAAGTATTTTGTTTTCACAGTATGGAAAATTATAGACATGCTGACATTTAAACCTTTGCTTTTCATAGCATTTCACACTTTACACCATTTTAAAAGGCAGCTATTAACATTTACAAAAATCTTTCTGAAACCAAATGTTCTAACATACAGAATTCCAATTATGCTGCATAAGAGGGTTATCAAGCATTCTTCTACAATACTACTTTGAAATGTGTGGTATTAAACCAAGAACTAAAATGTCAGTTGCACATAGACAATAAATTAAGGTTTATAAAACCATGTAAGATTTATTTAATATTACAATTTTGACCTTTAGGCTGCCTTAACTGTGGCTTGTGTAACGTTTTCCTCACAGTTGCATTCTTCCTGTCATATGACTAATCTTGTTTGAATGTTACAAGAAAGGTTGTTGTGGTGCATACTTTGTGAAGTAGGATTTGTGATATTAGCACGTTTGTATCACTGTCTCACCCTCACTCCATAAAATATTTTTATTCTTTAGGATATTGATATGAAGCTATTTTCCAACGTAATCAGCTAAGGTCTTCAAATGTCCCTGGTATTTTCACTCAAGGTCTTTAACTCATCACAGAAATGGCAATTTTACTTTATATGTTATACACCCAAACCTCAGAGGTAACATTTTCAGGGAAAATTCTACAACAGGAGAATTCGTCTGTGTAAGGAAAATGAAATTAAACACAGTTTTCCTTAAAGCCTTGCATAACTTTGAAATGTGAGCTGTATTTGTGATTCTTTTCTGGCCACTGTGTGATAGAAAGGGTGACTGGGTTGGTCAATGGCTTTATCCTATGGATGGTGGGAATGTAGTGGCCATCCTGATGTTTACAGACTACAAATGCCATCACCTTTGACAATTGGTCACACTGGCAGGGGTTGATGGGAGCTGAATTCCAACAACATGAACCACAGCTTCCCCTGGGTCCTGTAATTGTTATAGTGTTCTTGCATTTCCTTTTTTTCACTCTTATGCCTACATAACCCCATCTTCCCTGTAATCCACCTAGTATAACATGCCCATCCTCTTTCACCCATCATTCTAGATAATATCACACTGCTTCAAATGAGCAGCTGCCAGAAAGTATCTTACTCCATATGTTTTTTCCTGCTAGGGCATGTCCACATGTCCTTAATTGTCAGGGCTGGGAATGCAGTCCATCCCACAATGTATCTAAGCAGGCAATGATCCTCTCCATTTACAATCTGAGAAGGGATGATGCTAGACCAGATTGAGTTTTTTCCTAATCTGCAGTTGGTTCCATTAATGCAGCACAGCTTTGATCTCACAAAGAAGTAACTGTCTAAGCATCTTTACCCATGTCTGTTTATTCCCATGTCATATTTTCTCCCACTGAATTAAACCAAACATAATCCCAATTAAGTGTACCTTAGATTGCAGCAACATTTCTATCTACCAGCTCAGGAAATGGCAGACATCCATACTCAACTTTTTAATTCTATATCAGTTCATTAATTTGACATATATGTAACCGGCCCCACAAGAAAGTGAGGCAGTGACATTGTTGTTGTAGTTTAGTTGTTAAGTCGTGTCCGACTCTTCGTGACCCCATGGACCAGAGCACGCCAGGTCCTCCTGTCTTCCACTGCCTCCCGGAGTTTGGTCAAATTCATGTTGGTAGCTATGGTGACACTGTCCAGCCATCTCATCCTCTGTCGTCCCCTTCTCCTCTTGCCTTCACACTTTCCCAACATCAGGGTCTTTTCCAGGGAGTCTTCTCTTCTCATGAGATGGCCAAAGTATTGGAGCCTCAGCTTCAGGATCTGTCCTTCCAGTGAACACTCAGGGTTGATTTCCTTCAGAATGGATAGGTTTGTTCTCCTTGCAGTCCAGGGGACTCTCAAGAGTCTCCTCCAGCATCACAATTCAAAAGCATCAATAGATACAATTAAAATGTCAAACGAAGGAAAGCATAAAAGATTCAAACACAATTTTAAACACACCAATAAAATAAATTATAACATTGACCCACTGTTATTTATATGGATATTTACTTGCTTACTTCCTAACTTATTCTGTTTCTGTAGTACCGACAATCTGCGCAGAAGAGCAACAGTTGTACACAAGTGAGGAATGTTGACAAACCTGATGGAACTCAATAATCTGAAGAAATTAAAAAAATTGTTAAAGAAAAAATATGCTAAAGGGGAAGGGAATCATCTTTTAAAAAGGCAAATGTCCAGTGAACACAAAATGCTTTCAATGGTTAGTAGTTATGATGACTATATATAGCCACCAGTAAGAGAGACAGTTCACTTCTTTCCCCTGTTTCTGGGGAAATTTGGGTGCAACTACACAGTGGGAAAAATATGAAAGAATCCACTGTGAAGTTGCACTCAAAAATTTGGGTTTCCCTGGGTGAATTTGTTTTAGCTGATTATACAGGAGTCAGTGGAGAGAGAAAGGTGGAAATTGGCAATCAGCCTTTTTTGCAGCTTGTTAAGGAAGCTCTGTTATGGCCATTCAAATTTACAGGAGGCACAGTTCCAGCAGACAACCTGGATATTAGCTGCAAACTCTAATTTCCTGCTCTTGCTCTCTCTGCTTTCATTCTCTCCCCCACCCCTTTGATCATCTAGGTGCCCTACTGCAACAGCACCAAGTTGAAGGAAGGGAAGGGAAGGGGGAGCAAACAGACCCATATTTGGGGAGAATAATATTCAAATGACAGTGTTTCCTCTTTCACTGCTTCTATAGCTTTGCTGGCTGGAATAGTTCGAAAACAACAGGTACAAACCTCTCCACATAAACTCAAGTGATCATGCAGTCTGAACCAATGCAAGGGCATTTGATTCCAAAACAGTCAAGCCCCAGCAACAGGGGAAAACTAAGTACGGGGGCAGAAAACTCTGGGCTGATTCACATTGATTTGTATATCGTGTAGTCAATGGAAAATAATGTGAATCTGACTGTCCTGGTTTTGGAGCATTTCCTGCATTATTTGCCAGTGTAGTCACCTCCTTAATGGAAGGGAGCTATTGCATTCATGTACTGCTCGTGGGCTTCCCACAGGCAATTGGTTGGCCGTTGTGGGATTAGAACGCTGACTGAATTAGAAATACTTTTATCAGTAATGCTTGGGCAATCTTCCCCCAGCAACGAGTGAGAAAGGGAACAGAATGAAAAGGCTTGAAAAATAGAAGAGAGAAAACTGTGTGTAGGTATAAAAAGAATAGAGAGCACTAGCTTATTTTTCATATAGGTCATACCCTGATATATCCCCAATAAAGCCAAAGAGGAGCACTCATAGGAATCACTGGAGAAACTCTAGATATTGGTATAGTTGGGAGTGGATATTGGTATGTTCACTTCCTCACCCAACCCCACCCATTTCAAATGTAGCAACCAGTCTCTTACCCCCATTGTGGACTCCAAGACTCCAAGATACATCAGTGAAGGGGTGGTTTGTCGAGATTGTCCACCATCGTTGTGGATGAAGTAACTGGGAAAAGTTTCTCCAACGAAAGGAGAAAGTTTCTCAATGTTGAGGTTCACCATTAGCAGCAATTGTAGCACAGCTTTGTGCTTTCCCCTGTAAGGATTCTTTCTGGGCTGGGGCTGGGGAGTTGGCGTGCCACAACCAACAGCAACCAAAGGAATGGCGTTGGCGGCCAAGACACTATTTTGCTATCCAACAATTCTCTGTATCTTGTGTTATTCAAAACCATGGTGGTGGCTGCACGAAGGCTGCCACCCCCTTAAAAGGTGGAGAAATGTTGGAAATTCTAACAAGAAACCTTCTGTTACAAAAAGAGTAAGAAATAGATAAATCTAAGAATGTTTCTCTGAAAAGAAAGTCTTCTGATAATTTTTGGCTTAGTACTAATTGTCATTCTTCAGAGTTCAGAACTTTCCCCAGCTATATTTCGAACAGAACATTATAGATTAATTTTGTGGTTATTGCAGAAGATGCATGTAGCACAACTCCATCTCTATAAGCCTTGTAGGCAAATAGAAGGGAGAGCAGCCCAGGAAAAGGGCAAAGTCATTGCAGTGCAATGATTTGTCCTCCAAGTTTTCAAAGCACCCCCCCCCCAAAAAAAGAGCCTTAATTTCCCCCACCCCACCCCCTTCTTCATTTTCATAGCTCTTTGGAATTTACTTTGAGCTCACCATAAAATTACAAGGTGTACTACATTTGCTTTTGTTTTTGTTTTTCTTTCTATGACATAGCTCTTCATTACTGTTTACCTTTCCTGGCTGCTCACCTTTCCTGATCTAAACAAGCTTTGTGAGCTGGGTTACCTTATAGTGTTGTTCCCTGGGCTTTAACTGAAGTCTTGGATTGCAGAAATGATTGTACAATGTTAAATAGAACATTTATGTCCATCTTCAGCTACCACTTAAGTTGCCTGAGGAAGTGGACTTGTCCACAAAAGCTCACATTAAAATATAGCAGTTAGTCATTAAAGCATCAGAACGTTTTTGCCTTTATTTTTAATTTTTCTTTTTTACTTGATACTCTTAAGTACAGTAGGTGCAAGAATCTTGAACCTCACTCATTAGGATTTCTCCAGAATTTCTCATCCTTTGAAATTCTTCTTGAAAAGAGTTTATTTAATAGCAAATTGTAAGAGAATGCTTGAATTTACCACAGCACTACTCTGCGATTTCCAAGAATTAGCTCAACAAATTTTGCATGTGAGGTAAGAATTTGTTTAGAGCAGGGATTTCTGTACTTGACATTACTTTTGAGTTTTTCCCCCAAGTACCTCAGCTACATATGTGCCAATGATTTGTTGTGGGATGCTGCTTGTTTCTCGTATGTGTGATTCAGTGAAACCTATTCTGCCGCCACAGACTATTTCTTTGATTTTAAAATGGCTCACCGTAGCTTTGTATCTAGGTTTAGCAACATTCAAAGATGGGATGAAAAGAGATGAAGAGACTTCCTATCATCAGGCAGCTGAGAAACACACAGAGAGGAGATAGATAAGCATGTTGTGGCCTGTAGCTGTTGCACAAGCGGAATGTAGGAACTTTCCCCAAACATTCCTTCTGCTTGTAAATTGCACATAACGTTCACACACAAACCCTGGGGCCAAAGGAGATGTGACATTGATTGCATGAATGCAATCAGTATGCATAAATACAATTAATTACATAAATGCATCTCAGGCATACATGTTTTTATGACGTAAATAGCAGCTGTCTGGAACCAGAGCAGCTCTGAATCACAGAGGAAGGTGTTTAACTCTTTTGCTCCCTTCCATAGACTTGACAAACCCTAGTGCCGATGGAAGCTTCCCATGGAAGGCAAATAGCAGCTTGCATTTATTGAGGCATATTTCTCTTGGTCAGAACTCATGGCAGAGGGAGAAAGAGTTTCCCCTCCTTCCTCTTCTAGCCCCACTGCAGCTTCTTCTGTAACAAAAACATGCATGTTAAGTGCATCTGTGTCATTAATGCTATTGCATCAACTAGTTTGGTTCTCAGAAATTGCTTTCGATGCCCAGAATTAATCTGACTGATGGGTTTCGATATATTTGTCATTCCACTTTGATACACACCCTCCACTGGATTTGTCAACCACAACCTCTTATAGCACCTACAGCTTACAGGATGGGAATGTCTGGTGTACGTAACCTTTGATTAGGATGCAAATCTTCATTTATTTCATGCCCACCTTTGGAAAGATTTCCAAAATTGTCTCCTTGTCGGGTGAGATTGCAAGAGCTTTTGTGTATTTTTCAGCATCTTCAAAATTCTATGTGTATTTTTGTGCTTTTTTTGGTGAAATAGTCATGGAAGTGGGTTTTGTTTTTGTTTTTTGCACAAGCACTTTGTATTTTACATCATACAATTGTGCCAAATAATATTTTGTAGTTTTCAAAATATTGCTTTTTGCACATATTACAAGGTTTGGGCACAATAAATACATGTGTTTTGCCAACGCTTTTGGTAACGAAACAAGTAATTATTCCCTCACTCTCATTCAGGAGCAAGAACTCAAGGACATAAGACACATTTCTGTTGAAGATGAGAAAAATTGTGAATATTCATTTCTTCCTTACCTTAGATGCCACAGAATCTTGAACTTGAAATCTTTGAGGATTTTTTAAAAATTCTTTGCTTAGTTAATAGCCTAAACAGTATCTGAAGCAATGTGCCTATTTTGTGTTTTCATGTTTATAAATCGTTGCATTTACATATTTTGGTAGTCACTTTTGAACTTACTTTAAACCACCTTGGGTTCTAATCCTAGGAAAAGGTGGGATACAAATCAAATCAAATTTTTTAAAAAGTATTAAAACAACTATAAGTTGAGAAGACAAAGAGAGGACTCATGAGATTCTACATCACTATCCCCCAATCTGGTGCTCTCCAACTAAGTTATACTATAACCTCCATCAAAATCAGTCAGCACAGTTACCCTGGCTGGGGATAATGGAAATTACAGACCAATATGTCCAGAGCACATCAAGCTGAGGTAAGTTGAACAGACTGAAAATTCAGGAACTGTGGTCCAACAGAGGAGAAAGAAACCAGGGTTTGGAAAGGCTATGCAAGAGAACATCAGCAAAAGAGCTCGTTTCTGCCAGAAGAAGCCTCTTCTTTCCAAGACAGATGATTTTAAAAGAAAATAATAAAGTCAAGCTTGTAGATCTGCCAGGGGGATTGATGGAACAGATGTAGAAAACTGCACTAAAGGTCTGCTCTGTAACCAGAGTCAGAAGCAAGATGTGCCATGAAAGTTGATGTGAAAGGGCACTCAAATGCCAATGAAACGTACCACCTGGGAGCTTTCTCTCCACATGTCCTTTTAGATAGTTCAGCTATGGAGATAAGGTTAAGATGTGGAGGCTTGATGGACAAAGATCAAAAAGGGAATTTAACTCTCTGTTTCACTCAAGCTGCAGTTTAGTGATCTGAAGAGGTCATCTTTATTTTCCAGAAGGGGAGAAGACCTTCAGAGGTCAAAATATTAAGAGTGGCACAGTGTTTCTTGCTGTAATTGTCTCAGCTGAAGTATATTAAACAGGAAACACCATTCAACCACCCAAGAATGAAATGAAAAGAAGGTCACTTAACTTCTACTTGCCAAATTTCGTACTGATATCCTAATACTGGAAGGTAGAAGAAAAGATGGTGAGGGGAAAGAGAGAGAGGCTGTTCTGTGCTAAGTGAGGCACAGGCAATTCTACAGAGCCTGACACTAAAGGATTAATATTGCTGCCTTATTAAGTTGAATTAAATTAATTTTCTCCCTCATTGATTACTATCAGGAAGAGAGAGTATCCGGGACACTTTCTACCTCAGGTGCAGCATTACCTCACTCTGTTTAGTGGGGAGGTCAGATCTGCTCCACACCAAAGTCACATCATTTGGCTAACAACAGGGTCATGAGGTTCCCTGACTCCCGCATGCTCCCCTTCAGGTACCCAGTCTTGCAAAGCTGGTGCAGGACCAGTCCTATAACTGGTCACATGACAGAAGCCTCCTGGAAGAGGAAAACTGTTATGCAGTTGCCCATAAACATTTGGAAAATATTGACAGGATTTCAGCAGAAAATCTTTAGAGGTTTTTGGCTTCAGCTTTCATGGACATAGCTCACTTCTTCAGATGCACATAATACAGTATGAAAGCCATGGGTTTATATGTGTACTGGTCACAGTTAGGGGCACAGGACAGAAAAAAATAAGATGCAAAAGAAGCATAACCATTGTGCATGCTTGATTATGGAAAAGAGAGTGAAGAAATGGGCTTTGTAAGCAAAAGCTCATGCCAAACAAAGCCCACTAGCCTTAAAGTGCCCCAAGCCTGTTTGTTGTTTCTGGAACAAGAGACTCACGTGTCTACTTCTGTGCAATTTCTTACTCATTTGGTTTTAACAAGTTAGAAATGTTTATTTTCCTAGAAAGCCGGTACTGGGTTGAGCAGTATTTCAGAGTCTTCAACTCAAAGTAAGTGGCTCTAATATGATGACCTTTTCAGATTTCTTTATTGTTTTGACAGCAATCCATCTTTTATATTGACATCTTTATCATTATTTTATGTATTTATGGGATTCATTTTATGTTTCATTTCATTTGCCTTTGGGATCTCTGCTGGCTTTAATGGGCTGCACCAGTGCATATACTTGGCAGGAATATGGAGGTCTATTGGAAAGTTGTATGATTAGAAGCATCTGGATTATTCCTCGATGGCCTGTACAAATATTTGGTATTTATTCTGGCAGAGTGTAGTGGCTAGTACTAAGCTTATGACTACTAAACAGAAGTAGCTACTCCAGAAACTTGCACTCAAGCAACAGTAGAAAACTTATAGCTTCAGGGAATCCCTTTGGTTTTATGCAGGAAAAGGAGCCTAAAACTTACTTACAGAAGCCTCTAATGTTGGGTTCTACTCATGAGAATATATTGATACTCATAATTAAGGAGATCCCAAGAACGCACAACAACTGTACTCAGGGCAAGACTAGATAGGGTGATTATTCCACCCTGATGCACCCTTCCAGTATTGCATAGTTACAGATCATTCTCCCCTTTCCACCTTCTCTTTTCTCTTCCCCTCCTTATTTTTTGTTTCTATTTTGACAGCTGATCTGTCTCCAAGGGGTTGTTTGCTTTTCCAATCAGAAGAGCATACCAAATAACACATTGGTCCTCCCCACCACCACTGACATCACCAGAACCTTTGTAGCCCAATCCACTGCACACCCAAAAAGGCCAGTCTGGACTGGCCTTTACAAGGATGTAAGGGTAGCAAGTCATCTCCTTTCAGCCTAGAAGTGTTGGAACTGACTAAAGGTTAACCATGCTAAGGCTTAACTTGTGGTCACATTGTGGTTGTGTCTCTGGGCCAGAAGGGTTTTGAATCAGGCATAGCTCAGCTCTTCTCATGCTGTGTGGCTCTTCTCCTAGCCAGCCAAAGGCCTGTGATTAATCTAAATGCCCCTAAGGCCAGCACATGTTTGAGTTAGGATTTCACACTTTCCTGAAGTAGATTGGGGCCCAAATACTCTTTTGAGGCTTTTACTGTGACACAGACGGATATGGCTTCCTTTCTGGAATCTTTCTGCTCAGTAGATTTTGACTTGGGGAGCAAAAGATTTTACAAATCAAGCCTAAAAACAGATGGTTGTAGCATGGACGACCATTCAGAGCAACTGTGTGTAGAAAATAGATGGTTGATCTAATTTGTCCTAACTGGCATCTGGACACCAGTGTCCAGATTTCATATATTTGTAGCTATTTCAGAAGTTATATGGGGTATGACTTAATGCCTGCCTGAGAGATGCAACATATGGTCTCTTGAAGCCTAGATCTGTGCATATTACAAGATCCGCTTATTTCCCCTGGCTTTTCCCAGATACTGGATGAGACTGATTAAGACTGATAAGAGGTCTTTGAGGTTCTTAATGTTATTTTGACATATTTTGAACATATGATTGCTGTGCATATGTAAGAGGGGGGATTAACGCAATGGATTCATAGAAGTACGGCTAGAGATAGATGCAACCAGTATATTGATCAGATTTAACAGAAAACAATTCTCTCTACCTTGACTTTTATGCACATTCTAGTTATATATGGGATAGTTTCAAGCTCAGAGCAACAACATTACTTGCAGGTAATGAGGACATCATTTTATTTAAGTGTGTTCAGCAGGAGCCCCTGCCGCTTCTATGTGTCTGATGATTTCCTTAGATAATCCCTGAGGCAGGAGGTCACTGCAACTAATAAACCGCAATTCCTCTGTCTTTTCAAGCCAAACAATGTTTGCATCACTGGTGATTAGTGATCATAAACTGAATGAATTGGATCATAATTCAGAAATGTGTATTATTAATAATCAGGACGTTAATGAACAAGGAGAAGAAGAATGCTCATAATGATTATGAACTATCTTTCCAAGCACCCACAGTCCTGGCGAGTGTTCCTTAACATATATTTTGAGCAATTTGGCAATGAAAACAGAGGTATTAATTTTGTTTTATCGTTCTGTGGGGAAATTAAGAAACTGATCTAAAGAGTACTTCAATAACAGGAAGCACTAAAGGGCAGAAAAGAGAAAAGAATAGCAAGAGGGAAATATGTGCCATGCAGAGGGATGAATGTTTCATCTGTGTTGCTGTTGTTACACACCATCAAATCACCTCTGACTTACGACCACCCTGTGAATGACTGATCTCCAAAATGGTCTGTCCTTAACAGTTCTGCTCATCTTTTCCAGATTCAAAGCGGGGTTCCCTTTATGGAGTCAATCCATCTCACGTTTGGTCATCTTTTCCTGCTGCCTTCAACTTTTCCTAGCATTATTGTCTTTCCAAATTAGTCTTGTTTTCTCATGATGTGCGCAAAATATTCTGGGGGTGGGGAGATACAACCTTGCATGTTTCTGCTTTAACCCCTTTAGCCTAAGTTTCATCAAATACATTTTTTGCTTCTAGAAAGAGGTCAGGCTTCATTTGCTCTCATTTGTTCTGCTTTCTGACAATCCATGGTATCTGCAAAACTCTTCCAGCACCATGTGATAAAAGAGTTGTCACATTTCTGGACATGGGCAATCTTAACTCAAACTTGCACCAGTTGCAGGGGATAGGATTAGGCACAAGTGTCTTCTAATGACAGAAATGTCATTCTGTTGGCAGAAGCCATTTTTGCCAGTTGATCTTTGAGTTGTGTTGACAGAGAAATCTGTCAGCAGAACTACTCTGCTGGCTAAGATCATCTGCTAAACAGAAAAAGTGGGGTGGAGAAGGGAAGGGATCTGAGAGGGACCAAATTACAACCGATCCAAACTTTCGGTGGTCCTGATACAATGTTAAGCCAGGGAGAGGGTAATCCTAAGCAATTTCCAACATCTTTCTGCTGGCAAGGGTTTTAATACAGTCCTGCTTCAGTTGGCCTAGGGCCAATGCAGCTAGCCCTTGGCCTATCAAAGCTGTGCTCTAACTCTAATGTCATTTTTGCTGAGGGACACAACCTGTGAAAGGCTACATGTGTTAAATGCAGAATAGCCCAGGTTAAGCTTCCACCGTATCCAGTTAAAAGGACCAGGTGGCAGCTGATGAGAAAGGCTCACTGCTTGAGACTTGGAGGAATTACTGGGAGAGGAAAAATCTGTCTGTTCATAGACAAAAAGTGAGCTGGTCTAAGGCCTTGGGTTCTTTGGAGAATTCTTGTCAGTGAGGGACAAATCATTTAGATCACATATCAAGGCCATCACATATTTCCTTTGTCTGCCCAATTCTCTCTGTGTCTTCCTTGCACACTTCCCCAGCCCTCTCGTAGCTTCCTCTTTTATAGTCTAAGCTATAAGAATAATTTGTCAAAGAACTCTCTGGAATAACTAAATGTGTTGTCCCAAGCCATAGCACCAGTGCAACAAGAGAAAAAAAACCAAAAAACAAAAGGAACTGGTAACATCTGGTAGATCCGATTGTGAAAGAGGGACCAAAGGACCAGAATGTATAAACATATAGTTTTATTACAATTAAAAACCTGCCCAGTGTATTTGCATGTGCCCTCAGGATCAAAATCTGTTTATACAGAGACAAGGATGGGGAGCATCTCACCCCAGAATTCTGGAGGCACTCCCTCCTACAACTTCCCAAATTCCAGCCCATCCAGTGACCATACTGGGTACGGATTCTTGTAACGGCAGTCTAAAACAGAGGTTAAGAAAGTCCTATTTTGGCCTTTCAGAATCCCCAGGCAGCCCGGCTTATGTTATAGCGCAAAAAGTTACTTTTCCAAGCTGTAGTCCGAAAATAATTTCCCAAACTCTGGCCAGTTCATCAAAAAGATGCCCACAGGACTAAAAAATACACTGATGAGAAACCAGCAGATGCCAGAGGTATTTATGTACTTTTAGGACACCAGGAGAAAGAGGACAGCTCCGGGGTGGGAGTGGGCGGGCGAGAAAACCATCTTTCCACCATCACTTCCTTTCTAAAAAATTATCAGTGGAAATATAACTGCCAGCAATCAGGAGGGAAACTGCCACGCAAAGTCCTGCTTATCAGCTTCCAGGATATGGTGATTTATTTAAAACGCACGACTGTGAACATATGGAAGCTGGTGCTGCTTCATTTGAGTGCCTTGCAAGAGAAATGTAATTGTGTGGTTCTTTGCTGGAAAAGGTCTATTGAAAATTGGACACAGTGCCCTATACTGAATTTTTTTTTCCTTTCCTTCTCTCTCTCCTTTTCCTTTCTGTCTCCCACTTTTTGCATAACTGTACACTCTGAGGACTTTATAAACAAGATAGACCAAAGTGGAAATCACTTAACATCAGCTTTGTGCATTTTGCTTTGAAAACGGCACTTTTGACTTATGTCTGTGTTTACAGAATCACCAGTAGACCGGTTCCTTTAATGAGCTGTAACTAAGAGCAGATTCACGGGGAACATCAAGTACTTTCTCAAAATTCAGCCCAGTAACCAAAAGCATTTGATCTTTTATTGGCATGGCAAGACTGTTGTAAAAAGAAAGAAAGGCACTGAGTATTCAGTGCTGAATAACTGCAGATGGCTTCCCCTGAAGCGATTCTCATATTGGTAGGGTTACGGTCTGCTAATAATCAGTTTCAGCTCACTTCAGCACACAACTGCAACTCCGCATGCATATGCATGTATGTGCACAGTTACAAACACAGATGACACACATATCATAAATATACCTACCTACTTTTCTCTAGCTTTATCTATTTATTTATGTGTTTATTTTATTAAAAAAATTATTACCATTTTCATTTTAAAAAATTCCCCAGAGTGGTTTACAATGGTAAAAACCAACAAAATCCAGTAAAACCAATTTATAAACTAATAAAATAAAGAATAGACTATTTCATTTACGGTACTTAAAAAAATTATTTTATTAACAAATCAAGAATATACAAACACAACATAAAAGGAAACAAAAAAAATGAACATCTCTTACTAAAACTCAATAAACATTATTAGTACACCCATCACTAGGACCAGTGGAGACAGATTTCCTTCAAACTCTTGATTATAATGTCACATAATGACATTTATCTCGTTTGGGTAAACAAATAATGTTTGCCTTCCAATAATACTAAACTCAGAAAGTCTTGCCATATACCAACAAACTTATTCTCCTTTAACAATCCCTTTAAAAAAATGTAAATATCACACGTCAACTTATCATTAACTGCTATTTCCCACACTTCATTATACCATTCAACTAACTGAAAAATGTATTTAAGTTTCCAGTTTCTCACAATAACTAATCTGGCTGCTGTTACCAAAATCACAATTAACTTTTTTTTTTTTTTTTGCCCAATCCCACTGTTCTTCATCGTAAATAAATAAATAATGCAGTTCTGGGGGAAACTTCAAATGTTACTTTTACAATTTTTTTCCATTTCTTTAAATACTAACTTCCAAAACTTTCATTACTACTTCACACTCCCACCACATATGGAAACAAGTACCTGCATCCTGTCCACAACTCCAATATTATTTGGAGTATTTAGAACTCATAATATTTCATTTCACAGTTGTCAAGTACCATCACCATCTCCAAATTTGTAATCATTTTCTTTTAGTCTCATAGACACTGATTTTAAAATTCTTTTTTTCCATATACTAATCCACATGTCTGTACTTATTTCTTTAACCAAATTTGTTTCCTATAATGTTTTAAGAGTTTCTTGATGATTTTCTACCCCTGACAACACTGTATAGATTTTACCCACCATCCTTTTCATTGACTTTTCCTTTTCTCTCTCTCTTTGAATTATAATTTCCTCAAACTTTGTCAACTTCTGCCATTTTGCTTTTCTCATTCTCTTGTCCAATAATCTAACGAAATCATATTGATCCATGTTATCTTCACATTTTCTCTATTTTTTCTTTAAAGTTCCTTTTCCAGAGCCAGTCTTTTACTCTGTATACCTGTTTTCTTTTTAATAAGTTCAGAAAAATTCCTTTCAAATTTTCTGGAAATTTCTCTAAGTCAACTACAGGTGTTAAATGAGAAATTAATGGAAAAAGTATGTGTCTGTGTTTAGTCCAAATTTGCAACATATTTTTCAAAAAGGGATTTTCCAGTTCTTTTATACAAATCTTATTATTTTCCCTAAAAATATTTTCTATAGTGCCTTTTAATTATTGCATTTCCAAGTTAAATCAAAACAAAATATCTGGGGAAGATATAATACCGGGAATAAAATTTAACTAAATAATAAGATTTTATTTTAGGAGGACCCAGCCCTCCCTCTTTTTGAGGTTAATACTGTAATTTTTTGTTTATCCTAGCTCTTCAGTTACTGTTACAAAATTTATTAACCATATTTAGCCAGTATTTTATTTCTTCCTCCTTTATCAATACTGGCTAGGACTTGCAGGGGGGGGGGGGCAGGGTTGTAGTCTGAACAGTATATATTTTTTCAGACTCTGCTTTAAAAAAAAATGTTAATGATTATTCTAGCCCCAGTTTTTTGTTTGATTGTTACAGCACCACTGTGCCAGAAATATATACAAGCTGTTATCAATGGCCTCTCAACATCATCCATCAACTAGCATTGGGCAGGGATTATTATTATTATTATTATTATTATTATTATTATTATTATTATTATTATTATTATTATTATTATTATTATTATTATTATTAACCACTCTGTTCTCTAAATGTAGCATGCCTACCTAGGCATTTCTTGTGTAATATTCTGCATTCTGTGGGATATTTTCTTTTCCACATTAGATATATTCTCCTCCATCATTCCCCACTGCTGTATAACATTCACACACACACACAGCACACAAAAGGTTAATGGAACATTTGTGCTCCTGTCACACTTTTCCGCACCAGATTTTCCTTTTTTTCCCCCCTCACAGGGATTCTTCCATTTTATATGTGTGTAGACAAGCAGTATGCAAATTGTGTACACAGATGTCTCCTATCTGGAATGGAAGAATATATTTTCTTTCCAAATGTGATTTAGTTTGATAAATGCAGGGATAGGCTGCAACAAGATACTTCAGGCAATGCAAAATGCAGTACTGGAGCTGTGTTTAGTCATGGCGTGGCAAATCCACTTATGAGTCCCCAGAGATAACCCTGCTGGGCTAGAATAACAGCTCCATTATTCAAAGCTTCATGTCTATCACCCAACACTTATTAGCATAGTTTCGAGGTGAAACAATGGTGTGAGCTCCTTCTGTGTATCCTTCTATTTATTCATTATCAAATTACTTTACAATGTTTATTTAGCTTCCTATCATGTAGATCAAACACACAAAGTTGGAAAGGGATCACATTCTCAGGAATAGTGGTACCGGAGTTTAATATGTTAAAGAAACAGCAGTCAAAATAGAGTGAAAAATAAAAGAAATCTAGTATTTTCATGAGAGGAGACCCCTCCATTTCCGATTTTATTTCTAGTCTTATATGGTGATCTACAAAACTCTTAAATGTGTCTTTTTGCACCTCAGTTAATTTAAATCTGGGTAAAATACCCAGCTCATGAAAAAGTCTCTTTTGATCCACAATATCTCCCCCATTGAGTACCAAGCCTTAGTGAACATTCTCAGACTACAGCTCCCAGAATCCCCCAGTCACTATGGCCAATTGTAGTCCCTGAGGAAAAAAAAGCTTTTTCAAACTCTGGTCTGAATTACCATGTTAATATGCCAGAATACCAGTGTCCTGACATCAGGAAGGCTTAAAAATATGATTAACTGTTAAAATAAGTACAGAAATGAAATAATAGGACTTAATTAGATTAAACGCAAGCCATGTAGCTTAAGTGATTTGTTCAAAACCTTTGGTATTTGTCCATGGAAGCAGCTGATCTGAGGATTAATTCTACTGTGAGTGGATACCAACATTTGATAGATGTTTTCCTAAGGACTATAGCCATGTAATATCTCCTTTCAAATTCATACAGAGCAGTGGTGATATAAAATAGCTAGTGATTTCTTTGTTTGTTACTTACGCACAACACTCTGCTCTGGCTTTAGATAGCATTTATGTGTGGTGGAATTACTTACTTACTTACTTACTTACTTACTTACTTACTTACTTACTTACTGCCCATGTAGCCAATCGCTACTCTGGACAGTGTACAAAAAAAATAAAATAAAACATAAATTATATAATTTCTACAAACACTACATAATACTACAAATAGAAAAACAGAAAAAAAGGCAGCAATAACCATTTCCAGTCACAGATTACAATATTCCTTGCCTCCATTATCCACTGTCCCAGTTACTTGGAGAGAATCTCACCAAAAGCTTCTCTAAGCAGCTCAGTTTTCAAGAGTTTTTTAAATATGTGAAGGGAGGGCACCGCCATACCTCCTGTGTGAAGGCATTCCACAAAGAAGGTGCCACTACTGGGAAAGTTGCCCTTTTCCAGGCTTCTTGAGATGTCAATACCTGCAGATATGAGATCTGTGAGGACTGAATCAAACAGGCAGCTGAACTTGGCAAAATGTAATAATCAGCTCAAGTTACAGGAAGTCAGGTTTAGGCTGAATATCAGGAAAAACATCTTAGCTGTTAGAGCAGTATGACAATGGAACCAATTACCTTGGGAGGTGGTAAGTGCGCCAATGCTGGAGGCATTCAAGAGAAAATTGGACAACCATCTGACAGATCTGCTTTGGATTCCTGCATTGAGCAGGAGTTGGACTCAATGGCCTTATAGGCCCCTTCCAACTCAATTATTCCATGATTCTATAAAGACATTCAGATAAGTACTGAGATCCCAGACTGTTTAGGGCTTTGTATGTTAGAACCAAAAGCTTAAACTGGCACAGAAGCAAACCAGTAACCAGAGCAGGCAGACTAGAGTTAGGGTGATATGGTAAAACTTCCTCAGCCCAGTGACCAATCTGACCACCATGTTCTGGACCTCCTGAAACTTCCATACCAGCTTCAAAGGCAGCCCCATGTAGAGTGCATTACAGTAATCAATTGTTGAGACTACCAGTGCATAGACCAATGTTGCTAGGGACCTGTTGTCTGATGTTTGCTGATGTTGGCAAAAGGCAGAGACCATGGTCTAGGATCATGCCCAGACTGTGCACCTTATCCTTAATATATCCACACTTGTACTTCTATATACATACAGAGATAAGAGTGGCTAACATGACAGAAGTATCTTAATTCTAGCAAAAGGTTTCAGCTTTCACCTTGTTCGGTTCTGAATAAAAGTGTGCTGAAATACAAAGTGGCAGTTATGGAGCATAGAAAACAGAATAGATTATGTCAAAAGGCTGTTCTCTAAGCCAAAATGGATAGATGATGTCAGGTGCTGTGCTCCAAGGTTCAGGTGCTAGTGAAAACTCTATGAACCCAGAAGTTCTCCCATTTTGCTGATTACTTGGGTCTGAGGGTGTTCCCATCTCAATCAGCAACAAATCAGATAAACCATGATGTTCCATTGGAATTAAAGTGCCTTGCCACTGTTTGTTCCAATGTCTTGGACAAGGGTTGCACAACTATCTTTTCAATGAAAGCTTCTCCATCAAAGTTACAGACCAAGCAACAATGGGCAAGACATTCTATTTGTGATGGATTTCCACCACAGATCTGCTAACTACAACAGGGTAGTTAGAGAAAGCTCTCAATTGCTGGCAACCTTGAAACATCTGGCAAAAGCTGTCAGCAAACCTCCTGTCATACCTTATTGCCAGCCTCCAAATCTATAGAGATGACTTGCAAGAGCTGCCTTCAACCCACCAGTTGACAATCATGAATCACAACCTTATAAATCCAAGCTCTGCATCACAGGTGTATGTATATATGTGGAACATTAGTTAAGGTAGTGCAGTCTAATTTTTCTGCAATCTTGAAGGACCAAGATCTCTGTGTGACACAGCCTGTCCTGTACTAGCCTGCTGTGCTGAAAGACACTTTTTCATTATCAGTGTTGAAGTAAGATTCAGAGAGCAAAACCATATATAGGTGGCTTCTGCACATGGAATGAAGGGGTGCCATCTTGTCCTTCACTTGCTTAAGGCAGCAAAATGTCTTGGGCTGAACATAAGAACATAAGAAGAGCCCTGCTGGATCAGGCCAAGGGCCCATCTAGTCCAGCTTCCTGTATCTCACAGTGGTCCCACCAGATGCCTCTGGGAGCACACGAGACAACTAGATACCTATCTTCTGATCCCCCTCCCCTGCATCTGGCATTTTGAGGTACCTTCCTTTGAAGCCTGGAGATTATATATCCCCATCATGGCTTGTAACCTGCGATGGATTTTTCCTCCAGGAATCTGTCCAATCCCCCTTTCAAGGCATCTAGGCCAGATGCCATCACCACATCCTATGGCACATCCACAGACTAACAACACACTGGGTAAAGAAATATTTTCTTTTGTCTGTTCTCACTCTCCCAACACTCAATTGGAGTGGATGTCCCCTGGTTCTAGTATTGTTTGAGAGGTAAAAGAGCTTCCCTCTATCCACTTTATCCATCCCCTGCATAATTTGATACGTCTCAATCATGTCCCCCCCTCAGACGCCTTTTCTCTAGACTAAAGAGCCCCAAACTCTGTAGCCTTTCCTCATAAGGGAGGTGCCCCAGTCCAGTCATCATTTTAGTTGCTCTCTTCTGCACCTTTTCCAGTTCCACTATGTCTTTTTTGAGGTGCGGTGACCAGAACTGTACGCAATACTCCAGGTGCGGTCTTACCAGCTGTGTTCAGTTGTGTACATGAATAAGTGAGTGTCCATGGGTATATCACACCATATGCCTCATCAGACAGATCTGTTACACTAGTAAACAAGTGATGTGTGATCCCTTGATCCTGTCTTTAAAAGAACTATTCTCTGAAGGACTGGATCTTAGATTTCATACTTAGCTTTGAAAATATTTCAGTGCCCAGCCTGTTTTTACATAATTTACATGTTTTTTTCATCTTGTTGTTGTTGTTTGTTTGCCATGCATTGTGGCTTTATTCTTTAGGTGTCACACGATCTGCCCAGAAAATGCCTGCTACAGATTGCACTAAAAATGCTATAAATACTGTAAATAAACAGGTGCACTTGATTTTAGTCTGTTACAAAAGTTATTTGACACATTCTCAGCCAAACAAAGTTAAACTACATTCAGGCCTACATCTGTTACACTGGCAAAATACCTTGTGCAGAGGTGCAATCTAGTGCAACTGGAAGAATTTAACTAGGTTTCCTATTACGTTGAATGTAAGCATGCACCAGGAAGTCACTGCCACCCCTGTCTCTTGGGCAAGAATAAAAGTCATAATCCACATCTTTTGAAACATCTAGCTGCCCAATTTATATGAGACAATTCCATTTTCAGCAGTATATTTTTACAGAACACAGGCATATACCTTAAAAGAAGAGATCCCCAGAGACTTTGAAAGCCTTTGGATTCTCCACTGATTTACAGAACAAGATATGAAATGGGGCATCTCTTCTCCTCTTGTTAGGGCCTTCTGTAGCTGCCCTCCTGCTAGTTTTCAGCTTTAAACTATAGGCATTGTTGAGAACCTTGCACAGAAATCTCATTACATTCGATTAATTCCTGTCCATACCTGGATGAAGGCAGCTGATGGATTTCTGCTGAAATGCCTGTAAAAACAGCACATGGGGAAACAACACCTTAATAAAAGGATCAGCGGGTGTCATATTCTGCTGACAAATATGGATATCATGCATGTGGCTACTTTTTAAAGAAATGTGGATGCCTGGTAAATTGTAGGGTTATTTTGATTCCTGAAGACATACTGCCTTTAAATATGGACCAGATTATGCCTTTTTTATGGGTTGCCTTGAGATCTGGTTTCTCCCTAGAAAGGAAACTAGAGTATGTTTAAAGCATCTCCAGGCTTAAATATATCTGTGCAAAGTGTTTCATTTTATAGGCATAACATCTTTGCCCATTTATTTGGAAGGTGCATCACAATAGACAGGAGTGGGTTTGGCACCACTATAATAGGAAATTTTTGTGCGATTCATGCAACAGGCTGGGAATATTACATTGTGCTCTACTTATCATGCTGCAACCACAGCAGGAGGGCTGTGTTATACTTATATAACCTTTTGTTTGTAGTGCAGAGGTAGGCATCCTGAATACTGGTTTAGAAATCATAATAGAGAAGTCTTACTTTGTGCATAATCCTAGTATCTCCACTGAAGAAAATCAATGAAGACAAAGCATTGATCTCTTTGCAGAGTGCAAATGCAGTTAGCTCTGAAATACTCTGCTGGGGATTTTGTTATTAAAGTCATTTGATTGCACAGCCATGTTTGCTAACCAAGTTCTTATCATGCAGTACCTCACTGGGGTAAACCTGTCTCCATTTGCGTATGTGTGGCATATATGAGAGAGAGAGAGAGAGAGAGAGAGAGAGAGAGAGATTCTTTTCAGAAGGAGGAAAGAGCTTCCCTCTGTCTCCATCTCTTTCTCTTCTGCATATTCACTTTTTTTCCATGTTTGCTCAAGGCTAGACTAAATTGCCTTTTCTTCAATGACATTTCACAATGTTACCGAATATATGAACGTCTCCCAGAAAGCCATGTGAATATGAATCATTCCGGGGGGGGGGGGGGGGGGAAACCCCATACGTTATCTTTAGCTATGATGAATTTTATGTAATTCTGTGCAAGGTGGTCAATTTATTTTATTTCCTCTCCCGATTAGTGTTATTATTAAAGACATAAGTGTGACCACTAAAAGCTGAAGGGCTTACCATATAAACAGGTACACTTTTAAAAAATTTATATCTAAGCTATACTCCATACGTGTCAGTGAAAACATTTCTACAGTATAATGTACAGCTTTCCCAATGCTGCAAGATAAATCAAGTGTTTTAAAAGTTATTGCAGATGATTCACTTAGTACTGCCATAATAGAGTGTTTTCTTTAATGAAAATTTATATCATTTCCCCATCATACTAAAAGTCACATTTATACTGAGAGACGGAAAAGGTTTGATGTGCTCAGAGCTAAACACTGACGGATATTTGACAATAAACATGTCTGGACAAGTGAGATGGACTGACATAATTTAATTCATCTTGCTTTAGGATTTTCCACGTCAAAGCATTGGTTAAATAGGGAGTAACTGAAGGTGACCTTTGTAGTACAAGATAACCCCCTATAGCCCAATCCATTCCTATAATAATTAGGTATCAAAGCTTCAACTGTGTCTTGAAAAATACACACACCCTGTGTTTCTGGGCATCTATGAAATCGGTTGGTGGAATTCTTTTTGTCCATTTCCTATCCTTGAATATTCAATTCCTGCAGAAAAATATACCACTTCAAATCTCACCAAAATCTGTTTTCATGCCAGATTGGTTCTATTTTAGCAGTTTGTTGGTCCAATGAAAATTTCACTCGCATCCTTGGTTTGTGGGGTTCAAACTGCATAAACAGGCATTGCATATGTATGCATGGTCTACATTTAGGTTACTTTTTATCCTTTTTTTCCACCCTATGTTTCTCCCAGTATGTTCCTGGATAGAAAGGGAAACAAAAGTAGTGGCACATATGCCAGCTTTCAGTGGTGGATAGGCTCATATAGGGGGATATACTGTAATCCTTAATGATGAAAATGCCCCAAGCTGTTTAGAGCCTTAAAGACCAAGGGCAGCACCTTAAATTGGGCCTGCAGGGGGGAAAAAACAGGAGGCCAATACTGATGGGGTAAGGCTGAGGCCTCATGGCTCAGTGAAGGCTTAAATATGGATCTCCCAGGTCCCACTCCAGGACTCTAACACTGTGCCACCCTGGTGCCCATAACAGTTCATCTTGCATGGATGCCACAGAGCATGGAGATTTTAATTTACCGTGACTATTGTAGAAGCAACTAATTACAGTCTACATTAATCTAACATTTATGTTGATTCGTAATTCTGCCCTAATTCACCTGTCTGTGTCCAGGGGTTAATTTAAATGTCATGTTATTGTCTTCAGAATGAAATGATTCTGTGTGCTTTTTAGAAAATAAACCAAGTCTACCCCCTGCCAGCATCGCAGCAGCATCTCAGCATCCCTCCTGAAGTCAGTTTAATTATTTATTGTGAACTACCTAAATGTAGCTCTCTGTTCTTCACTTGTGAATGGCTTGGGAAATGGTCAGAATTTTGAGAAAATGGACCTTATGCACTTGGGCTGAATAGTTCAATGGGAACAAATTTCCCTATGTGGCTTATGCACAAAAGGGGCTCTTCACCCTGTTTCGTATTCACTGTTCATGGTGACAGATGTTTGCTCGTGTACTTGCATCTATGTGAGATGTTATTATTGATTGGGCTTTTTGGTAGGCTGAAAGGTCATTTTGAAGGCAAATATGAAACAAGTATACTTTGCAGATAATTTGCAGAGCAATCTTGCAGTTTGTAATGTTCGGATGATCTACAATCTGCTTTCTTCTTGAATTCTTATGTTAGGCAATAAAAAGTATAAATATAATGTATACCATCAAAATAACAATCCCACGGGCATGCTGATCCACTGGCCTTGCCACAACTCCAGTGGTCAGGACAGCAGGGTGGATGTCAGTCTGAAATAACTCTGGCCTGTTGTGCATACGGCAACAAAGGGGGTGCAGGCACAAGTGCGGACAGCCAAAGAGAAAGCCAACCTCATGGGGTCCTTGGCCTGCTCCATCACTGTGCAACTGGAATGGTAATGACTGAGAACTAGGAGTGCAAGCAATGCTTGCTAAATTCTTCACTCTTGTCGATTCAGGCTGTCTTGACCTCAAGCAAACATATAGATATCACGGTCACTACTGGTATGATATGTACACGTGTCATATATGCAAAATTGTATCAATGCATGATAAGGAAAATGCATTGATAATACATATTTGGCATAAATAAGCAGTTGTTGCTGTTTAGTCATTAAGTCGTGTCCGACTCTTCGTGACCCCATGGACCAGAGCACGCCAGGCCCTCCTGTCTTCCACTGCCTCCCAGAGTTTGGTCAAATTCATGCTGGTAGCTTCGATGACACTGTCCAACCATCTCGTCCTCTGTCGTCCCCTTCTCCTCTTGCCCTCACACTTTCCCAACATCAGGGTCTTTTCCAGGGAGTCTTCTCTTCCCATGAGATGGCCAAAGTATTGAAGCCTCAGCTTCAGGATCTGTCCTTCCAGTGAGCACTCAGGGTTGATTTCCTTCAGAATGGATAGGTTTGATCTCCTTGCAGTCCAGGGAGCAGTAGATGTTGGCAATCAACCAACTGAATGTGGGAATGAGATACAGAGTATGTGTAAGTATGTATGTAAGTGTGCTTGCGTGCATTTATATCTGGAACTATGTATGTGGCACGTTACATGATAAATCCTTATCCCTAGGCAATGTGTTACCCTTGAAGAACTCCTATGCTCTGTTGTAAGGTAGTGTCCACTCTTGCTGGGACTTGTTCCATGTCATGGGTTTAATCTGGTCTTCAGCTTCCAGCCCCTGCAGTTACCTGGTGGGAGTGCTTCAGGATTTAACAGGATTACTGCTTTAAACCTCAGTTTTTGTGTATTCTCAATCCTCTAGATGTGAGAAAAATATAAATATGGGCAACTTGGGTCATAGCAGTTCCTTTTTTGGAAGAGGAATTTGACCTGACCTCTCCCTACTCCCCCATTCTGGCTGAAATATGCACCACATCATTGTCTATATCCAGCTTGTTGTGGTCATCAAAACCTATCCTATTTCTAACACAGTGTCATGCAAATTCAGGCATTTGAGATGCAGAGCATCAGCAACTAGCTGCTAGGTACTGTGAAGAGAAAAGGCAGGGGAGGCCTGAGTGAGGTACAAATTGAATTCCAAGTGACTGAGCAGCCTCTTTATCTTCTGGTGACATCAGCAGGACTCCTGACAGTGATTTTCAAGGCAACGAAACCCAGTGAAAGGCATAGTTCAATCATTTCACAGTTGTAGCGGCCTTCCTAGCAGTCTTTCCAGAAACAGTGATGAACAGGGCTTTTGGGGAGGGGGGCAGGTTGAAAAAATACACGAGGCCTTGATTTCTGCACAGCTAAATTTGACAGAAAGGTCTCTTCCTCCTGTGGAACTGAACAACAGAGAGAATGCCTCTGAATAAACACACACAACTTCATTTAATGAAAGATGTACAGCCTCTCCTCTCTCTTTTTGTCTTGTGTGACTGTGTGGGCAGGAGCTTTTGTTTTTTTAAAAAGCCCGCACAATGCTTAATGCATATCAGGAGCTTTATAAATAATGGATGATGATTTTGATGAGAGAGCATCTATGCGAAATATTGCAGCTGAAGGGTTCTAACAAATAACTCTTAGATCCACTCACTCGGTTACTCTGTTGTGTATCTCTGAGTGTTTCTTTTTCAAAGCACAGTGCCATATGTTTCCCTCAGTTCTCCAAAATGGCTAGCTGTCCAAAAGGCTTTAAAAAAAAAATCCCCAAAAGAAAATAAGGAAAGAACATGTGACTCTTCTGATGTTGTTCCCCTCCATTTCCCTTCAGCCCCAGCCAGAACTGGACAATGGATACAGAAAGTGGGAATTGTGATCTATCAACATCTGGACTATCATACTTTCTCTAACCTTGTCTTATATCTCCACCCACTTCAGCAGTGTGACACTAATTCAAACCACACTGGGACTCCAGATGCCTCCCATCTGTATTATGGCTACTTCAGATCACAATTTGTCTATTACTGTTTATTCTCTTAGATATTTTACTGAGGTGAGAAATAAATCAAACATAAAGATGTGGAGGCAGTCAGTCATTGCACTATTGTAGATAGGAGAAAAAAATCTGAGACTTTTTTCAATTCAGGAGGTAAATAAAATAAGAAAGAACATTGGAGTGGCAGGTTTATAAATCTGGTACAAACGATGTAAATGCGTTGATTCACTGGTATTTCTAAGTTGGTGCCTCAACAGTAATGGCTTTGTGATTTTTTTGATGTGGTTGTTTTTCAATGCCAAATGTTTGGAATTTTGAACTTCCTGACAAGAAGAACTGTATGACAGTGGAGCAGCCTCTTCCCTTTCTTTTTAAATGGAGTTAGGAGGGACAAATCTCAGAGATGCTTTAGCTGTGGATGCCCACATTGACAGAATTAGACAACACTTGAGTTCACTTCCAATTCTACTGTTCTATTGCTCTGTAATTCTGTCCGTTTCTCCTAGTCTTTAGAAAATACAAAAAACACAATACCCTTTCAAAGATTCCTGTTTAACGGCTTTAAGCATATTCTCCTATAGATGTTTATGGAAGTTAGTAATAACAGTGTGCCATCAAGTCAGTTCTGACTTACGATGACCCTTTTGGGGGTTTTCTAGGTAAAAAGTACTCAGAAATGGTTTACTGTTCCCTTCTTCTGGGGGTGCCCTGGGACTCTGCAGTTTGCCCAAGACCACACAGTCTGGCTCTTCTGGGATGCACGGTGGGGAATTAACCTCCCAACCTCTGGTTCTGCAGCCAGATACCTAACTCACTGAGCTATCCAGCCAGCTTATGGAAGTTACTATTAAAAACTGTGAGTGCTCCAGAAATGGTGTGGCACTCAAAACTCCTCTTTTTACACCCTAGCTCTTTTCCAGCTTCGTCAGCCCACACAAACTCTCACAGTTCCATCGATAAAAGGTTCCATTACATTCCACACATTTTATACCAGTTTTACTTGAACTCTGTCTACCCAAAGTAGTGCTTTCTAATTATAGCGAAGTACACCAAAAGCAAATTCAGATAGTGGAATAACCAATTCAGTCCCTCAATTTTCTGAAAAGATGTCAGTCTAAATGCCAAAACATATTTTAGTCTTACGATTTACATTAAGAGCTAGTTTGATCCTATACACTGTGTGACCTACAAATCCCACCATAATGAATTCAATAGCAGACACCAGCGTCACAGGACCTACATTGAGACCTGTGTTCTCTCAGGAGGCCAAATGCTAGATATCCCTTTTTCTAGAATTCCCTGTTTCTGTTTCTTTTGATTCTTGCTTGCTGTCTAACTATACACATCAAACATGCCTGATCAAGGAGAAAGAAGAAGAACCTCCACGTGCCAGGCACTCTCCTTCTGAGCAGTGCAGATTGGGCCCAAGGAATCCCGAGCAAATGGTGAGCTATAAGAACAACTGGAGTTGTACCATTCAAGAATGGGCTATGTACCTAAAGGAATAATACCTAAATGCCTCCAGAATCTGCAGTCAACGGTGCCAACATCCTTATGTTGTGGCATTAACCTATCACATGTTTTCTCCCTGCCTCTGCATCTAATAAGCCTTGGTGACTCACCATGTCATGGAAGTGCTTAGAAAAGTTACTTTTAAGACTATAATTTTTGCCTGGAATATTCCAAGAGGAGGATTCTGGTAGGTACCACCCAAGAAAGTAACTTTTCCATTCTTACCTTTAATTCACGTTGGATTATATATATCCAACGTGAATTAAAGGTATATTGAATATATATTTAAAAGGAAACCACTATCCTAAGACTGCAATTATATACATTTAACTGAAAGCAAGTCGAAAGGAACTCCATAGGCTTCCTTCTGCATAGACATGTCTACAATTATAATATAAGGCAGCTGAGTTATGCCCTCTGCCTTCCCCATTGGTGTTTTTTCACAAAATGGTATTAGCTTATTTTATGTTATTATTGCTGGATTCTTAGATTCTTTTTATTTTATTTTATTTATTTTTCATCTTGGGAGCTCATTAATTGGCTTCCGAGTTCCAGCTTGCTGAAGACTGGAGTGTAAAAAATTCAGTCATAACAAAACATTGACAGTGTGATTTGGTAAGCAAATATTCATTAAAGACTCAACACTCTTTCATATTCCTGAGAACCTGTTTTGTTTGGTTTAAATAGCCAACTTAATCTCAGCTGAAACAGTATTACATTCACGGCTTGTCATCTCCAGGAGGGTAGAATCTTGGTCTGCATATGTGGGAGTTAGTTAGCACCCTGAGGATAATATGTTAATTACAAAGCAGGGAAATCATGTTCTGCATCAGATTGGTGAAAAGTCTTTATTAACTGCTTAGAAATAGTTAATTCTTCATTAGTCAGAACAGTGAACCAGAGGCAGCTGCCTAGGAGCCATTGATTGGAGTTTATGGAAGCAATAACTTCCCTGAAAAACATTTGTTACCACACTTAATGACCAGATTTTAGACTATTAACCTTTCATGGGAGGTCAACCAACAAAATGGATGTTAACTGCTAACAACCAATATCTTTGCAATGAATATTCAGATGTCTTTAGCATTAAAATCGGCTCTTCCTCTGGATCTTTTATGATAATAGCAAATAGTGTGGCGAGGTTTCTTTTTCTTTAATAAAACAGTATTTGTGCAGCTCTGAGGCAAACAGAGAGCACTGTGAAGGCTGGTTAGAGCTTCTAAATGTGACTTTTCAAAACTACTTCTTTCAGAATATATTGACCAAAGTGGCCATAATGAGAGACACAGTGGTTAAAAATTCAGATAACATTCAGATACAAGAGAGACTCAGGTTCGAATCCTTAGTGTGGCATTGAGTTTGTTTTGTTCAACTGGAGCCAGTCAGTCTATAGGCCTACTCAATCATTATTTATCGGTTATTATCAAAATGCACCTGGACCCTCATCTGTCTGTCATTTTCTTTACCTGGAGGGCAAGATGGCTGAAGAGGAGAGATGCCAGCTTACGCACAGGCTCTCCATGTGAGCAAGAGTTCTTGCTTGTGTGTAAAGTATATGCACGAAGAGGGCCTTTCTCCTCTTCAGACATGTCAATTTCCTCATGGTGAGGTTTTTAGAGAGTCAGCAGGCAGTTTAGATGGGGGGGTCTTTTAAAATGTGTAGTATAGTTTTTAAGCAATTATTGAAAATATTTGTATATTATCATTTCACATTTTAATTGGTATGCCTTTAATTAATTGAGGACTTGAAATATTTTTATACTCCACCTTCAATCCCTAGGCAGAATAATGAATGAACAAATGAATGTATGAATGAATAAAATGTAGAGAATACAGCCAACATGATCAGGACTACCCAGTGCATCACACTGGTCCTTTTGTGTGTGTGTGTGTGTGTGTGTGTGTGTGTGTGTGTGTGTGTGTGTGTGTGTGTGTGTGTGTGTGAGAGAGAGAGAGAGAGAGAGAGAGAGAGAGAGAGAGAGTTCTACCCTTTCCTCCTGGTCCTGTATTACTTGCAGTCCTGCCCTCAGTGGCACTGGTGACACTAATCTGGGAGAACAGGTTTTTCCCACTTGCCTTGTTGCACTGTTCCTGTGGTACGTTTGTGGCCTTCTACAAAGCCTGGCTATGTAGGCCTTCAGTTAAAGGATGAAATCACTTATGTCGATAGGGGTTTAAAATTTCTCAACATCATTTTGGTGAGAAACACACTTTCAATATTTCATTCAGCAGCTATTTGAGAATAAGGATGAGTTTAATACAATTGCTTTTGCTATCCTGTAATATAATGTTTGTTAGACTTCTATATTGGGATACTCAATGCGATGTAGTGGATAGAGTGATGGACCAGGATTCAGGGAGCCTGAATTTGAATCTCCACTCAGCCATGGAAGGTCACTGGGGGTGTGGAAATGGTAAAACCACTCCCTATATATCTCACTTGACTTGAAAACCTTGTTAGAGTCGCTATAAATCAGTTCTAACTTGACAACACATAACAACAACAGACTTCTGTATTACATACTTCATCTTGGGTAGCCTACCTAGAGGAAGAAACAATGGTGTTTTCAGAAATGCACTGTTCAAGAGTTGCAGTATATTCACCAGAATCCTCTTGGCAAATGCAGAGCGTAAAGTCTCTGTTCTGCTGATCTCCACCTTGTGATTGTGCAAGCTGGAAAGCACTGCATTGAAAACAACAGGGATTTCTGCTTCTGCAAAGGGTTGTCGATTCCTCTTTACACAAGTGGTAAGGAAAGAGGCCAGGCCACTCTGACCACAGAAATGAACTTCTGTGGAGAAGTGCCATTCTGCTTAACTCCAGACCACAGAACAAAGTGAGATGAAAAATCAACCACACCCTCAGCTGGGACTAAAAAAAGCATGGAAAGACGCAGAAATTGTCTCTGCACTAATCCAGACAAGGAAAACATTGTGTGGATGCCAGGGAAAAGGCTGATAATGTTCAGGGTCAGTTACATTACAGACAACAAATGCTGCAGTTGTCAGAGACCAAACTCACATTTTAACAGCAAGGTAATGATTGGGAAAGAGTGACTTCACTTGTGTGACTGATCATGTTTTCTAGTTACTTTTGAAAGTCACATTTTGTGCGCATTTTAGAGACATTTTGGTGAATTTTTCTTCTAGGCCAGTGGTTCTACAGTTTCTGGGAAATGGACTACAACTCCCTGGTTAGCACTGCTAGTGGTGAAGGCTTCTGGGAGTTTTAGTACAGGAACATCTGGGGACCCAAGTTCGGGAACCACTGTTCTAGACAAATGCAATTCTAGAAAAAAAATCTCATCAATCCCTAAAAGTTACAAAAGCGGTGCATTGTGTAATGTACATGGATTTCTTTCCCTAACACTGCATGGAAAAACAGCAACACATTATTATTTTTCTCACACCATAGTGCGTAACAGGAATGAATTGCTTTTCAAATACATTCCTAAGGACTGGAAAAAGATGGATTATAAATCTCTCTCTCTCTCTCTCTCTCACACACACACACACACACACAGATTTAAATTTATCATTTTGTTATAATACTGTATTTCTCCTCAACACAGTATCTTTTTGCTGTGCGCATTGATTGTGCTTTGTGTGTTTCAAATGGGGAAAAACTTGTGTTCATGAATGTTTGTCTTCCTGGGCAGATAGCAAGTCCCAGTGTTTCACTGACTCTGTAGCTCCAATCCAAGGAGTGTGGCAGCAGGTATTTTACGAACTTGCACATTATAGAATCCTCAAACCTTTTTGTCTAAATCCATTCCCCTCAAACTTTAAAAAAAATGGGAGGAGGATCTATATGGATATTGGGGGGAAGATCCTAAGTATTTCTCCCCCCCACCCCCACCCCCAAATTACAGATTGCCATATGGCACAGTCAGAACACACATGATGCCTTATGATTTCAATCAGTTTAATGGCTTTTCTCTTTGTATGGGATAAAAGAACTGTGATATTAGTTGTGTGTAAGCTTTTACTAGCTTGAGTAGAAGTTAACGGAAGGCATTTTAATGAAAACAACAGTTACACTGAGGAGGGAAAGAAATAAGGGATTTATAGTGGAAATGGAGTATAGCTTACATAGAACTTATATGGCTTATAGTCAGAATGTTATTTTTCGAGATCATGTGTTTCTGGTTACAATGTGCAATAATGTATAGCATATACAAGAAGCTTTCTATAATTTACTGTGGCCAGGATCCAACAGTGTCATTGCAGTGATGGAAGCAGTTTCATTTGCCGAACCAGGAGTTGGGGGAGGAGAAGTCTCCCCATAGTCTTTTACATCTCCTCAAAATTTGTTCCAGATCGCTGGGAAACCTGCCAGGGCAGAGTTTCTGGTGGCACAGAGGACTTGGAAAGAAGGTCCCATTATAGCAGAAGAAATATATATATAGGAGGTCCAAAAATATATATAGGAGGTCCAAATATATATATAGACCTCCTATATATAAGGATATATATATATCCTTTCAGGAAAAACAATCTTTGAGATCAAAACTATTTATTTATTTATTTATTTATTTATTTATTTATTTATTTATTTATTTATTTATTTATTTATTTATTTATTTATCATATGTTTACCCCACCTTTCTCCTTTAAAAGGACCCAAGGTGACTTGCATCATTAAAAGACTATGTTTAAAGCTAAAAATAGGAGGCCTATAAATACAAGAATGGGCTCAATTTTATTCATTTTTCAGATCTCAATAATACAACAACAGTAGTGGCTTTTTTTTAAAAAAGCCCATCTTCATGAGAATGAAACAGCAGAAGACCCGTGGTGGTTAGATCAATAACTGTAATGATGCAAAATGTATCAGATAAAGAGCTTCTTTACGACCTCCCTGTCTATTGATAAAGAAGCATTTTACAAGGCAGATGCAGGAATTTCTTTCATTTAAATGACAGTAAGTAATTCCCACTTTGGTGGCTATTTCTATAAGGCGGGACCTGTTATGTCTTGGTTGTCTAACTATTCTTGGTAGAGTGTTCATCTTGTAAGGTTTGAATGAATACTAGAGGCTACTCTGAATACTCTCTACTCATTGGGGCTCACTTTCAATACAATATGCATAAGACTGCACTGTAAAAGATTACCTCCACCATGCTCAAACATCAACATCTTATAGCACCTGTCTGTCTGCATGTCCAGACAGATAGGGATGGAGATGAGAGAGACAGAGAGAGCATATTGTGTATCTAAATGAACTCCAGTGCATGATAGTATATATAAAAATGTATCAGTCATCTGTTGCATGAGTCACTTCTGCCCCCTGAGCTGACTGCAGCAGGTATCAGGATCTTGAACACAGTGGTTAGAGCTAGAGTGGAAACTCTCTTTCAGTCTAAGGGCCAAATTCAATTTTAGAGACATTTTTCAAGGACTGCTTTCCAATAGTACATACATAAACTTTATTGTTTCTGGCCATAGGCCTTTACAATGTACAGACTACTCCAATAGTGGGTGAGGCCAAGGAGGCTAGCATAGGGTGCAATCAGATGGCGAGAAAGATATGCATCAGATTGCGCCTGAAAGGGTCATTTAGCCAGGCATGGTCTCCCTTAAAGCAACCCTTCCATCTGTAGGAGAATTATTCCAGCCGAGTCCTCAAAAGTAATAGCCCTACTGCTGGACCCAAAAGAAATGCCATCTTGGGCACGGATCAGAGTAAGGCTGGAGCGCCCATATGTCATGCGATTGCCAGGAACTAGATTGCACCAGACCATGCCACAAGAGGTCCAAAATGCCCATGTGATCACACCCAAGTCCCACGGAGCACAGAGTAGTTTAAACATGAGTGGGGAGGAATTATATAAAAACTGGAGATCTACAAAACAATTATGACATGGGGAAGGAGCATAGCTAACTGAAGAAGCCCAGAGGGCTGCTTACTCTCTTCCCCATCCCCAGACCTAAAGATCTTCACTTCTGGGTTAGCGTGTTATAGTAAAACAAGGAGGATGTAGCTCAAATCAGCACTCAGCCCTGAAACTCTGGGTTAGTCATTTTTTCTTTAAATTACTTCCCTTGGAAAGTTGTTGCAAAGATAAAAGCAGGGGGGCGGATAACTCTGTATACACCTATCTGGAGCAAAGGCAGGATAGCATATAAATAATACATTTGTGTGCATAGGCTCACAACCTCTCCCTTGTGCACCAGAAATAAGAGTCTTTGTTTTCACCTCTCCAATTAATAAAAATGTACAATACAAGGCTTATCATTGTGTCCTGTAGTTTTAAAACTGGTTGGCAGTTATTAGTGTTCTGTGACTAATGAACTTCCCTGCACTGCTTCTGGGAAGGGGAAAAAAGCCTTTAATGCTTTCTGTTCCTCCCATATGGCGCTCTGATGAGCTTACACTCTGGCTTAAGTACTGGAGTATAGCAAAACAAGAACAAAGCTGAAACAAAGTGAGTCATATGTGTTTGTCTTTACTTTCACTGCATGAGATAATGTGGAGGTGTTAATTACAAGATTTCACTGAGTCTTGACTAATAACAGTGTGCAAACAAATGGATGTCAGCCTCAGCTTCAGAAAAGCTTCTACTAATAAGGTAAAACTAGCAATTAGAGCTGACAATGAAGCAATACTCTGCCTTGAATATTCATGTGTGAAGTTCTCCTTTGATTTGCCTCTGCCTGTCCAGATGGGAACTAAGAACAGGAACCCACAGTCATTCAACTTAAGATGATTTAAAAATCATTTGGTGTGCTGGCACATTGGATTAATTCTCCCTTTGTACTAAAGTGTTGCCCCTTGGCATCAAAGCAGACATATAAAATTCAGGAGGATTTCCCAATCAGTCACCCTGGTGTAACAGAAACAAATTGAATTCTGAACAGAAGAGAAACAATAGTGGCCAGTGAAGTCATTAACTGCATGTTTGAAATGCTATTTATTTCATTTTAACTTCTGGCTCCAGTCTGTTAGGATACAAAGGGAATGAATATGATCAGCTCTCTGAATATCACCATCCCACTTAAATCTAGACCTTTAACCTCCCAACTTCTCTGTTGCTCACCCCAGCCCTGTTGATGTATTTCTGGAAGCTCACAATTTGTTGCCATGCTGGATGAGAACCCACAGGAAATATCTACCCCCTCAAAATCCCCTCTCATATCCCTGAATAAAAAACTCCAACAACTTTATACTTGCTTACTGATGTCTGCTACCAGATTACAAGTCATGAGTATAATTTCATCTCAAGGGTTTATTTCTGAATGGTCATGCTTTCCCACCCTAACATCCTTTCTTTTCACTTTATTTTAATGTTCCTTCAGTTATGCACCACATCAGGGAATACTTCATGTGGTAGGCATGCATAAGTGACAGGTTGCAATCCTACACGCAGTTATCTGGGAATCATGGAATGTACTTCTGAATAGACATGTGGAGGATTGTGCTGTTATTAAGTCTGTGCCTATTCTACATATTTGTGAGGGCCCTCCTTTACTTGATGCAGAAGTAATGAGATCACAACAACGCATTTCTAAATAAAGTGGCATAGGGAGGCATACAGCAATATCACTTTTGACTGCTTCCAGCTGTACTAACCATGTGCTGATGCTGATAAAACACTTATACAGATGTGGGGTGATGTGACATTGCACTGCTCTTGTGCAGTTAGGAAATAAAGCTACGGACTGTAGAATACTTGGAAACTGGAGTAACTGGACTTTATGACAAACCATTGTTCACTGTAGGGCCTTTAATGTAGGAACTTCCACCTGTAGTTCTTCAGATATTTTGGATTTCATCTCCCCAAAATCCCAGCCAGCATAGCCAATGTTCAAGGATTCTGGGAACTGAAGTCCAAAGCATTTGGAGGAACAAAAGTTGAGGAGTGCAACTATATGTGCAGACAACTTTCCAGGGGTCAGTCTCCGCTCTGCTGCCAAACAAGACTTGCACTCCCAGGGTTCCTGATTCGTAAAGTAAAAAACAGTAGAAACACTTTTTTCCTTCCAGCACCGTGGTGGTACACTGACAGCTTGTGTGGTATGGGCTTGGGCAGCTTGGAAACCAAGAAGGAATAGGAGGCCTATATGGGCCACTGGACACAGACTGCCCACTCTGTGTACTGTACGGAAATCAGCCTTAGCTTGACATACTTCCTATTTTCCTCTCTTTGCAAGGCAACCACTGGAAATGATTGGAAGCTTTCCCTCTACTTTTGGCTAACCATAGTTTAGGGCTACCTTCTCCGGTTTGTTCTTTATTGAAACAAGTTCATAAAGAGTTCACAACCAACCTACAATCTGAAAGTCAGGAAATCATGATTAAGATTAATCATAGTTCTTTAGGAGGAGCCTTCTAGAGAGCCTAATGGGCAGCAAGACTACACCTCCCAGGGAGCAGTGCACCCATTTCAACTAGAGGAAATGGGAAGTCTGGCTGAGCCTGATGGTGCAAGTAATTCATTGGAAAACCCTCCTCTGCTGGGGTGGGGTGGGGGGCCTTGCAGGTATCTTGATTTCAGCTGGAATTCCTGGAATGGTTGGAGAATTATCCATTATCCAAACAGTACATCCCTAGTAATCAGATTAAGTGGAACTAAAATGCAACATCTTACAAACAGACAAACAACAAAGGCTTATAAGTTCACAAATCCAAATCTAGCAGTCTTAATTGCATATGATACATCAGGGTACAAATCTGTTTGCTCGTTTTGAGCTTTGGTATATGGTTTACCAGATATGCAATCTCTCAGAAGAAGGGAATAGCGAACTCCTTCTGAATATTCTCTAACTGGAAAACCCTGAAAAAGGGTTGCCCTGAGTCAGAATTGACTTGACGGCACATGATTTGGATACCCAGTATGAGACTAGGACTCTAGAGGGCTGGGTTTCAGTCCCTATTCAACCATGGAAACTCACTGGGGAACTGGTAAAAAAACCCTCCTTAAATATCTCACTTAACCTTGTGAGCCCTATTAGTGTCACTATACATCACTTCTGACTTGATAGCATGGAACAACAACAAACCATTTTACAAAATTCTGAAATGATGTTATCCATAAAGACTTGGACAATAAAACAGAAAAATATCACGTTAGAAGAGTATTTGAAAGCCAGATACATCCTTCCAATCATTCGAAATGTACTAATAAACCACTGAACTAAACACAGGAAAATGTGCAGGAGTGCAGATTAGTGTAAGATCTACTGGTTGTCATATTGGTTGTCACAGTAGATCTTCAGGTGGTGGGATCTAAAAACAAGACTTCCTCAAAATAATCAAAGTCCTGCGTCAAACATTTAAGGGAATGCAGGTTTTCTCTTCCTTCCTTCCTTCCTTCCTTCCTTCCTTCCTTCCTTCCTTCCTTCCTTCCTTCCTTCCTTCCTTCCTTCCTTTCTTTCTTTCTTTCTTGAAATGGCTCTTCTGTTAATTATATCTTACATCAGGTAAAAGCTGTCAAGGTAATGCATTACTACACTATTTGGAAAAACTACAGTTCTAATTAGATGAGCAAATAAATGTTCAGTTCAATTTATTAATATAGCTGTAGGCCTTGTTGCAATTTATCTCTCATTTCTAAGACCAATCCATCTCAGGCTGGAAATCATTGTGGTGAAGTAACAGGCTTTAATAATGGATACCAGCAGTGAATTATTCATGCAGAGGGGAGCAAGCCTTGATGCTTTCCACTCGCTCCTTTAATTAACTGTGAGATGCTGACGTGTGCTTAAGCTTTCCAGGCTTAGCTTCCCTGGAAATGTGATCTCTTGTAGCCACAAAGAATATTCTGTTTGTCAACAGCTTAATCCACATAATACAATCTTCATGAAGGTGTTACTCAGCAGTTTTTTTTTCACCTCAAATTTACTTATAGCTTGTACCATTGTCACACCCTTTTTAAAAAAGAAAGAAAGAAAACCAAATTTGATATTAAATTTGTAGTACCAGTTAAGTACGGGAGGAAAACAATGTGCCAGAAATACAAAACGAGAAACCATGTTTGTCTCCCATGTTAATGAGGTGATGAATCTTGGAGACCTCCTCCCGTCAGGTTTTGCATACCAGAGGAGGAAATAAGAAGCTGTCCCCCCCAACTTGTGAAGAAACCATAGTTTACGAACTCATTGTTTGTCTAAACTATGATCCAACCAAAACCATGTTTTTTTAACAGCAGAATTTTAACCCCTGGTTTGTTCCTGGCCTGATCTGAACAGTTTAAACAAGGAACAAGACCCTTTTAAGTAAACCGCAGTCTTTGGTGATGAGACATTTATTTATTGCATAGATTAATTGCCCTATCATCCCAGCTGTTTTTTTTAGTGGAATACAAGCAAATTAAAACACACAAAATCAATTAAAAATGCAGATTATACAGTAATGTACAATGCTAAAATAAAATAAATAAATCAGCTCCCCATTAAGAGTTGATATAATGCCTGATTCCATTTATAACTTTTGGCCTGGGTTAAGCACATTTGTTTTAGTAGCTGCTCAAAGTTAATGAGTTGCCAAAATAATTTTAAGCCTGCCTTGGATGTAACATTAAATGAAATCTTAAATTCATTCCAAGTATAAGCTATGCAGTTATTTGCCTAGGAAGGAACAAGCCTTGCCCGATGTCACTTTAGCACTGCTTCTGAACATCTTCTATAAGAAAATGCACCTCAAGTCTGATCTTGAATTTGAAGTTTTGCTCAGATTTTCCTGTAAGCATAGTGCTGGAAATACAAGTATGTATATTTGTCTAAGACAAGCTCAGACAAATGTTTTTTTTCCCCTAAAGACATTCTTTCCTATTGCAACAAATGGTTTTCTACAAATACAATTTTAACATACTTTGATAATTTGTCATCTTTTTTTATCTGGCAAAGAACCAACGAGGCTCTTTGGGATTTTTTTTAAAAATATATTACTATGAGATGATATAGAAACACTGACATTTCTATTAATGTTGGCACAACCAGCTATTAGTTATAGATGTAAAAACATGGATCCACCTTGGGTCTTTTGGGGGAGAAAGGTGGGATAGGAATATTTTAAATAAATAAATACATAAAATTAATTTGTTGGTGGGTTTGCAGGGACACAGGATATAGCTTATATTGGGGGAATGGGGTATGTGTGAACCTGCTTTGTTAAGAGGTAGACAAGTTCTACACCAGGATGTTGGGGTTGCTCACAAGCAATGGATGAAGCCATTGTTGACGTGTGCCACCCCTTTCACACAGCTGCAGAAGAAGATGTACACACCCACTATGTACACGTGTACTCACTATGCACACCATTCATAAACATATATACAAGCACACACATTATCTACTCCCATCTCATTCACTTATTCACTCCTCCATGCATGAGTCCCACCCTTTCAGCTGCTCCGTGCTGATCAGCTAGGGTGGGTGATTCTTCCCAGCACAGAGAAAGATCCTGTTTCTCATCAATATGCAGAGAGAAGGGCTTATTGTTGTTGGCAGCAGATATGAGACAAACCTCTTCTTTCAGCAATGGGGCAAGGGACAGGATTCTGGGAAGACACTTGGAAACCAGTAGCTCCAGATGACTGGCTTATATTATAAAACTGGTAAATATGACAATTTGGCCACATTCTTTTTTTGGAAAACAGTAAAATAATTAGTATTGCTTTATGTATTTCCAGGAAATTTCTTGAGCTTATTATCCATTTAGAAATCCATCCCAATTCCAATGGCTTTTGTCCTCACATATACCCAACTCTTTTTTAATGTGCTGATTCTCTTTACTAACTCGTCTTTTCTTTAGCCTTCTGAGACTTAATGACTTAAAAAGTGCCCCAGACACTCATGTTGTTGTTGTTTAGTTGTTACGTCGTGTCCGACTCTTCGTGACCCCATGGACCAGAGCATGCCAGGTCCTCCTGTCTTCCACTGCCTCCCGGAGTTTGGTCAAATTCATGTTGGTAGCTTCGATGACACTGTCCAACCATCTCGTCCTCTGTCGTCCCCTTCTCCTCTTGCCCTCACACTTTCCCAACATCAGGGTCTTTTCCAGGGAGTCTTCTCTTCTCATGAGATGGCCAAAGTATTGGAGCCTCAGCTTCAGGATCTGTCCTTCCAGTGAGCACTCAGGGTTGATTTCCTTCAAAATGGATAGGTTTGTTCTCTTTGCAGTCCAGGGGACTCTCAAGAGTCTCCTCCAGCACCATAATTCAAAAGCATCAATTCTTCGGCGGTCAGCCTTCCTTATTGTCCAGCTCTCACTTCCATACATCACTACTGGAAAAACCATAGCTTTGACTATGCGGACCTTTTTCGGCAAGATGATGTCTCTGCTTTTTAAGATGCTGTCTAGGTTTGTCATCGCTTTCCTCCCAAGAAGCAGGCGTCTTTTAATTTCGTGGCTGCTGTCACCATCTGCAGTGATCATGGAGCCCAAGAAAGTAAAATCTGTAACTGCCTCCATATCTTCCCCTTCTATTTGCCAGGAGGTGATGGGACCAGTGGCCATGATCTTAGTTTTTTTGATGTTGAGCTTCAGACCATTTTTTGCGCTCTCCTCTTTCACCCTCATTAAGAGGTTCTTTAATTCCTCCTCACTTTCTCCCAACTGGTGAACGAAAGCATCGGTAACAATAGTTGCAAACTTCTATTTTGGAGCAACGAAATTCTCCAGAACCAGAAAACTCTAGCATACACAAATGTAGAGTGCAAGCAGGTTAGCCTAAAATGACATTTTGATGTATTAACCACTGCACCTCCCATGCCTGTTAGAGACTGAGTCTAAAATTGCCCAGCTCTGCTTCTGCTCAGTCCAGTGCTCACATCCTATCATCAAAACGGAAACAATCGTACTGAACTGATTCAGGGTCAGGATTGCTGCAAGGACTGAGTTGTAAATAGCAGTGGTCACCGTTGTGACTCTTCTCATAAGTGGAACACACTGAAAGGCAGTAGCAGATTTATTTCTTGTAAAATAAGTGGACACAACTGCACATTTGTCTCCTATCTCAGTTTTTACGGGGCTGCATTTTTTTAAAGAAAGAAAATTAAATCTAGGAATCCAGATTAGTTAATTTTGTTAATAGGGACCAGGAGCATGGCTAGGGTGAAGTTAAAACCAAGCCAACTGGAAAATGTTTTCATTTTTTTACTGCTTTTCTTTCCCCAGGTACTAAGCCTGTAACGTTCCTCCCACTCAAACATCAATTCAATCCATCCATCCATCCATCCATCCATCCATCCATCCATCCATCCATCCATCCATCCATCCATCCATCCATCAACATCCCCTCCCCCTTGAATCAGAAATATGGAAGTTTCACCAAGTGACTGATTTACACAGAATTCGGACCAGGTTTCTTCCACCACTGGAAAAGGTGAGGAGTGAAGATTTATCTATCCTTGCCCGCTACACTACAGCACCACCTTAAAACAGTTACAGGCATTTGGACCAAATCTCAAGACTTTCAATTTTTGAGGAGGCCCTTGTTCTTAAGGAACCTGTTATTTACAAAGAGCCTAATAGGACTTTCAAGGTAAGTGAGATATTTAAGGGATAGTTTTTCTAGTTCTTTCCCTTCCCCCAGTGAATTTCTATGGCAGAGCAGGGATTTGAACCTGAGTCTCCTGAGTCCTGGTCCATCACTTTAACCATCACACTACATTGGGATGATATGCAGTTTTGGAGCCATATATTTGCATCGTGACAACAACAGCTTTTCTGTTTTAGCTTTATTGCAAACCACTTCATAGAAACTTGAGTCACAATTGCCATAGATCATATATCAACTACATTAAAAGGCCTGTGAAGTAACCAATGAGGTATATGAATTAGTGGTTCAGTCTTTGTCAATACAAATCAAAGTGCCTTTGTAAAGGTATTGATCTGTATGTGTGTTTTTCTGTTGTTGTGTTTTTTTTACTAAGATTTTAATATATTTATGCATTTATTTTGCTAAGGGAATTGTTGATCCGAATGTTTCTATTCACCTTGAAACCAGTTTATGGTAGCAAATAAGCATTCAAATACTGAGCTAAGGATGACATTTTTATTAATTATAGTGGCCGTAAGTCCATGGCAGAAGGGTTCAAATGTAGCCTTTTAATGTCACTGGATTGCAAACAGTAGAGCAACACATGATTAAAGGTGCTGTATATGTTTTAAACCAGCTCCTCCTCTTTCTGAAACTTCCCAAAAGCTTTGCACATGACATTCACAACATCACAGAAGCTGGGAACTGGAACATGAAAAGATAAACTAAAGGTAAGAGTAGCAGGTAAGAACTTATGTCTTAGCTTCAGGCTGTCCCAATTATTTTTATGCAGTTTGCCCTGTGCATGAATGGGTGATGAGCATGAAACTGATATCCATGATTGCTCTTTGTGTGAGACAAAACCCTGATTTTCTAGGGTTTCAACTCATACAAAGAGCCCCTCCTCCCCACACATATTGTGGAGGCTCTTCAGACTTCTCTCTCCATGCATGGTGGACAGGGTGGGACTAAGGTACGCAGAGACAACTCATGGAAACACAATGTATTGTATTACCTCTTTCTCTTCTACATTTACCTGTCTAAACGTCTCTGCACTTGAAGCTGTTACTTACCATTCTGTGACAACTTTAATCTTTGACATTTCAGCCCCTATATGTTTTCTACAGTGTGGAAAACAGCAGCTAGCAAAATGGCTCAAAAGAGAAAGGAAACTGCCCTTCCGATACTGACACTGAAATTAAAAACGAAATCTTGCACAGCAGCTTTTAAGTAAAAGTAGGAACTTTGGGAGGGGTGGTCGTAGGTCTCCCACACGTTGTGTAGAACCTGTTCTTCAAGCCTGAATCTACAAGGTGGCCTGCAAACCCTGCTCCTGTGCATCTTTATTCAAGGTCATTCTTTGTGAGTTCAATGAGATATTCCTAGGTGCATGTGTGTAGCATCTGAATCTCTGGCAACTGCCATTCTTGTAGTAGGAGTAACCTACATAGAAAGTAGGTTGCAAGTGTTATTGAAATAAAGTAGATAAGTCACTGTACACACTTGAAATGCTCAGCTCTGGGATGAATGCAAATCCACTCAACTCACACACAATGATGTCATGTTTGAGCAATGAGGGATTGAAGTAGAACTCTTTAATTAGTAGCAATACAGTCTAGGGTTACCCCACTTGCCTTATGCTGGCATAATTTATACAAAAGGAATTTGCCCAATGCATTGTTTTACTATGATTCGAGGACACCAGTGGAACCAACATTACTACTAGTACTGCTACTACTATTACCATTACTACCAATATGCTGATGACAATGCCTAATAACAGTTAAAAACAACAAAAGAATTTACACTTTAGCCAGTATGCTGTTGCTAGCTCCAAATGGAATACATCCATTGACTCAGTGGGATTTATATATGTGTTGACTTGCCATTTAGCAATTCAGTGGGTCTACTCTAGTTGGGAATAAGATGCTGGCTCATAAAGATTACTAAATTTTATTTGGCATCAACTATTGTAGATTGCAAACCAAAAGTGGGCTGCCATCTATAAAATGCAGAGATATAATAATACAGTACAATTAGTTGTATTTCAACTTGCTCTCTTCCTGTTATTCTAATCTAAAAGTTTCATGGGTCTAAAACAATTTGACCCATGCTCCCTGAAAAACACTACAAACGGTCTGATCAAATATCTTATGTACAAACATTGGGGTTTTGCACAAAACACCATACTCTTGTTTGATCTGGGCAGATATTGGAACAATCACTACAGTAAACAGGACATTATCATAGGACTTGTGGGGGGGGGGGATTATAATAGCCATGCTTGTTTCATAAGGAGAATTCCCCAATCAGGGTGTGCAAACACATGTGTGTAGCAAACATAGGAGAGTATCCTTGCACAGACTCTGCTGAATGCATAGAGACGATGGTGGAGCACAGAGCTGCTCCCTTTGATGAACTCAAAATGGCTCCCACATGTGAACCAGCTCTTGGAGAAAATAGTAGTAGTAGTAGTAGTAGCAGAAGAAGAAGAAGAAGAAGAAGAAGAAGAAAATCACAATTACAACTGGTGGGTAGTTTAAAGCAACAGATCATCTGAAGCCCAGGATTTAAAAGATTCTATAAAAATACGAGGCCTTTCCTTTGCCTGCTTCTTCAAAGAATGGGGCCATATCCAGCCACAGCCTGTTATCTCAGAACAGTGCAGAAGGCAGCCAGTTTGCAGTGGGAATGGAGGGGAGGAGGATAGGAGAAATTAATACTGATCAAGCAGTGTGTTAATGAAACATTTACACAAGCAGTTTATATGGTAGTAATAAAAAGGCATCTTTCATCCCAGTCTTTCATTACTTAGCACAAGCCATAAGAGGATTAACTTTTTTTAAAAAAAGGGAGAAAGAATGAGAGACAGAGAGAGAAGAAGAATGTGCTTATCAGTTGAGTCTCAGGATTCGTAATGCTTAATAGATTGCCCTGGATTTAGGATTACTGCCTTGCATGTTCTTTCAAGCATTGCTACAAAACAGAACTCCCACCTCACCCTGCTCTCCTCCTGCATATGAAGAATGCTATAGACTTTGTGATAAAATGAACTAACCTATCCAGTGTAGGCACAGATTAACCCCATCTGCCAAAACCCACCCCTCATCTTTACAAGTGTGAAGAGATTGTTTATTTATTTGGGAGTGGATGGGAAACATTTGATGGAAGTCTGCACTGAGACACAAGCCAATTCCTTAGATAATGTGGTTAAAAGTGGCTGAAAAGAGAACTTGGGTTTGGAAGGTTGATGACAGTGGCAAGTTTGTTTTGTCTTGTTTTGATCTAGTACCCTGTTTCCCCGAAAATAAGACCTAACCTGAAAATAAGCCCTAGTATGATTTTTCAGGATGCTCGTAATATAAGCCCTACCTCAAAAAGAAGCCCTAGTTAAGTGAAACCCCGCCCTCCACCATTGTGCAGCATTGTGCAGCAACCAGAAGATGACATGACTATAAAATAAAACATCCCCTGAAAATAAGCCCTAATGTGTTTTTTGGAGCAAAAATTAATATAAGACCCTGTCTTTTTTGGGGGGGAAACACGGTAGTGTTTGGGCACAAGGCTTGAGGCTGAAAACAGATAGTTTCATTATGCTCAGTGTTTCACTCCTTCTTAAGTGAGATATACTCATTGTGGGAAGGGATATGAAAGAGAACAATTAGCCAATACCTTCACCAAACCAATATGTGGAATGGTACCTAAAAACACTATTCCATTCAGAAAAGAGGGCTCCAGCGATTCCCATGAAAAAGGATTTTTTGTTCTGTGAGACCAGACTTGCTCCACATAATTACGCACATGGATATGTGCGTAAGTTAAAGGAAACCAGATTTCAGTTTAATATCAGGAAAAACTTCCTAACTGTTAGAGCAGTACAACAGTGGAACCAGAAGATTATTGCAAGAGGTCCCGTCTAGGGTGGTGGGGAACACAGTTAATTTGTATTTTGGTTTATGTATTTTATGTTTATGTTTATGTTATAGTTAAAAATTAAAAAAATAAAATAAAAAAAACAGTGGAACCAGTTACCTTGGGAGTTGGTGAGTGCTCCAACACTGGAGGCATTCAAGAACAACTTAGATAATCACCTGACAGATATGCTTTGATTGTATTCCTGCATTGAGCAGGGGGGTGGACTTGATGGCCTTGTAGGCCCCTTCCAACTTCACTTTTCTATGATTCTATGGTTCTATGATATGTGCGCACACGCCAGTCTTTCCCTATTTCCCAAGGGGACCCTTGGGACAATAGGTAGCCTCTTTTACATCAGTGTTTTAATAGAAAAGGTTCACAAACTATTATCTGAATCTGAGGACAATAAAAAAATCAAACAATTAATGACCCATTTAAAAACACACAGTTTTCAACCAAGGTTTTCCAACCCACTTTGTGTTTTGAATGCCTTCAGAGAAGAGGCATACTTTATTCTTCAGCTGCTACCCACTTTTTGTTGAGAGCTTCAGTCCTTCTTCAAAAACAAGCCTAGAGCAAATTCCTATTTTTAAAGTAATTTCAGGGTTGTTTTTTTGTTTTGTTTTGTTTTGATTTGTTTTGGGGATAGAGAGGGAAAAAGAAAAGGAACAAAAGCTTCTTGCCTCAAGGAAAAAATGGAGAGAAAAGCACTGAAGTATATATATCTTCCATTTGTTTTCTGTTTTATTTTGATATGGGCGATCTTTACTTAAGATTTCCTCTGGCAGCAATCTGACTGCACAGTGCTTTTGAGCCTGTACATGATAAAAATTCAGTGTATTTTCCCATTAGTTCGTTTGTTCTGCTATAAAACTCAGCAAAATCGCAAAAAAAAGGCTCTCTTCCATCAGAATAATAATAAAAAAGCTCCCTCTTCTATTCCCCCCCCTTTTTTTCTGTTTTCCCCACAAGAAAATACTTTGGCACATACTTTATGTGTTAAGCGTTTATTAAAAGTAGCCATGATCCAGCTTCTATATGAAAAGATAGGAAGCCATGAATTTTGTGAACAAATACAGCTCACACAATGCAATGACATTGACATGGAAGGTGGTAGTAAGATCTACATCACAGAACTATATTTTGACTATATTGGCTTATGCAATCACAGAATGGCAATAGCACCAGCGTTTTCCCTTCTGGTGGGCTCTGCTTTGCATGACAGATCACTTGACAGTTGTGAATTCCGGCATGTGACCAATCACACAATCTACTGTGTGAAGGGCAGCCAGTTGAAGAGAGAAAACTATGATGCAATTCCTCTTGTGCACACTGATTTTTCAAGACAAATCTGGGTTTTATCTTTACTCATTTGCCAAAATCTTGTTGCACAGTTATGCAAAGGGCATACATTTTAGCAGAAAATTGCTGTAAATGAAAAATTCTCCATATACATTATCTATTTCACACTGAGTCATGCAGCTGAGCACACAACAGCTAATGTATATCGAAATTTCTCATTTTGACGGTAATTTTCTGGTAAAAGCTGAGCCTTTTGCCTAACTGTGCAACAGGATTTCAACCATTGTGTCACACCAATTTTGTACTGGCTGACAATTACTAGTTCATGCCCAAATTTAGTCACCTGACTTGTAAAACTTGTGAGGCAACTTGTTCAGGCAGGAGGAAAACACATAAACTAGTGGATTAAACACTTTCTTTGTTTGCTTATTACATTTACATCTCACATTTCTTCCAACAAACATCTATGGTTCCCCTCTCCCCTACTTGATTCTCACACAATTCTGTGAGGTAGATCATGCTCATGTGATTGTCATAAGGTTACTTAGTGAGATTTTATGGTCATGTGAGAATATTAACCCAGGAGTCCAGAATGCTAGTTCACAATTCTAGCCACTATATCATGCTGGCTCCCTTCGGTGGTGTAATAATCAGCCATCTCAACAGGGACCATATGTCCCCCTGGGGGCCCCTGACACATTTGAAGGGGGGCACAGACTTAAAAACGTGAGACGTTTCTGAAAGATACCCGTTTGTGTTGTACCTTTTTTTGACAGCAGGCCCTGGAAACTGAGAAGAGCTCCTAAAAGGGCCATGGCCAAAGAAAGGTTGAGAATGGCTGGTGTAAACCAATAGTTTAAAAAGATGGAGCGATAATACTGAAGTATACTGTTTTCCCAATGGGAATATTTAAATCAAAAAAGCATGGAAGCAAGGGCTGAGCTGCAATCTGGCATAATCAGAAGTATTGTGATGCTTTTAAAGAAAAAAAATTGCTATGGAGTAGGAGAGAGGGGTAATAAAACCCAAAGCAGAGAAAGCAGCAATGAAGAACAAGTTGTTCCATGTGACATTTCATTTCTTAGCAGTTGAGATTAATGCTCTTTCCTGCATTTCATGCATTACAATCCCCGGCTATTCAGAAATGAAAAATCATGTACTCAACTCATTCTTTATTGCATAAATGTTATACAGTGGCCGGTGGGGGGGGGGAAGAGAAATTGCACTGAACCCTTCTTTTCTGCTAAAGTAGTACTATCTTGTTAACTTTAAGGACAGAGAGACTGGCACATCTTCCTGCCTACTCTTGATGAAACAACTCAATACATTCCTGTATTTAAAAAGTAGGAAAATGAGAGGCTACAGTTGTGGAAATACATGTGAGTATTTGCTTGTGAGTAGTTTGAACTCCTTTTTTTAAAAAATTGACAGATAAGTGACAGATAAGGAGTCTCATGGCACAGTTGTTAAACTGCAGTCCTGCAGCCAAAAGTCTGCTCATGACCTGGGTTCAATCCCAGCTCAAGGTTCACTCAGGCTTTCATCCGTTCAAAGTTGGTAAATTGAGTACTCAGCTTGTGGGGTGGGGGCAATGTGTAGCCTGCATAATTTAAATTATAAACCTCCCAGAGAGTGCTTTAAGCACTATGGGGTGGTATATAAGCAGCATGCTTTGCTTTTTGCTTTTGTTCAAAATCACAGAGGAAACAACCATCTTGTCAGCTACACTCCACCCATGAATAACTAAAAACATATCCCAAGTATACTGAAAGATACTCTCAGTGATAGCTGACTAAATGTTGAAATGGCGGCTCTGGCTACCCCAGGCAATTTTCTACTGTAAATGCTTGCTTGTTCACAACCAGTGAAATGCGCCTCGGCCTAATACAGATGCCACTTTCTCATTAGGGACAGTAGCATGTTTGAGTAAGAAAGTACTTCAACTCCCTCTCTCTCTCTGGCAAGGAGATGGGTATGTCATTTCAGTGGAACAAGTGACAGTCATGCTTGGCAGAGCCAACTGTTACAGACGAGGCAGTCACTGATTAATTTGTTATACCTAGGCTGCAATGTACCAGTTCAGAGATGCAGAGTCAGGATGATGAAGTGGCTCCAGCTTTTTCAGTGCCAAAGAGTTCCTTCGGGGCAGGATGCCTTCCTCACATGTCTCTTTGCCCATAAAGGCATCTGTTTTCGTAGCAGTGGAAGCAACCTATGGTTCTGTACTCCATCAGCTGGCTTAAAAGATGATGTTGTGGCAGCACTAAAGGAAAGAAAACACAGTCATGCTGGTGCAGTTCAACTGCAAATGTACAGCTTTTCTATGAGTCAGTTCAGAGTGGACACGGAGTGAACCTAGATGATGAGGTTAATACTGTGAACAATGGAATTAATCACATGGGAAGCTCTGGCATTTTAAGCCATTGACACACAGCTATTCACCAATACTTTTTAGTGGTGTCAAGATTACCCCAGGTCAGGAAGCCTGCACTAACCACTCAGCCACACTACCCTGATTGTCCTGATATGGGTAAAATCCAGGAGTGCCTAATGTGCCAATGGTTGTGGTCAATCTTCCTGCCTAGTACCCTCCCGAAACCTTAGTCCACTCTGACTAAGCAGTGCTTCCACTGAGTTATCAAAAATCCACAAAGTTAAGTGCTTTGACTCCTACACAAATCCTACAGGGCAGGAATACCAAAACACCCACAAAACACACAGGGTCCTGGTAGATGGTTGAGGCAAACCTGGTTTTAGTACGACTCTTCCTTCAAAATGACCAAACAATTGTAAAACATTTATTAAGGTGATGAAAAAGTCAAAAGAGCAAAACTTCAAGAGCAGTTCAACAGATGCACAATAGTTAAACTGTAGAACAAAAGTAAGCAATCAAGAAGTTTGAGGAAAGAATAATTCCAGAACAATTCCACAAGAAAATAAAAAAGCTAGCTAACCTATGCTAATACTAGAACCTGACATAGCTTCAGCATAGTTACAGAGCACATACAGAGTCCAAGTTGTGTAGTAGAGCTGCAGATGAGCATAGTGTTCACCTAAGAGAGAACTAGGCTAAATTACATAACTTATCTCCCCATTTGTATAGCCCAAATCCCAGTTTCCAGACCCTTCCAGAAAATCTGCCAATCAGGTTTTCCTGAACTTTCATGAAGAAGAGAGTAACTTCTTCCCTTCTCTTCACTTTGCTGAAACCACTCAATTAGCTCTGTACCAAGGAGTGAACACTGACTGGCCTTGAAGTTTCCTTTCTCTCAAAAATAAGATGCAGGTGTTTGCTGCCTTTCAAATAACAGTGAGCATTTTCACCCCCCTTTCCCAGTCAGTTTGCCTTAGGCACAAACTACAAGGCCTGATTTTCTAGAAGAGCAACAGTAACCATGAGCCCTTGTTTCTCCATCTCTTGACAAGTGGTATGTGTCAAACCAGGGAAATAGCGTGAGGGTATCTGAACCTTCTAAATTCATTACCATTATCTATTCTCAGATTCTTCCCAATCCTTTTCTTTATTTTTGATGAGGATGAAGCATCTGCACAAACCAGAAATCACTCCAGAAATCCTCAGTTGATCATACAAACATAGCCACAGCAATCTGGCAGTTTGGTGTGGACAGTTGAATTAAAATGAAAAATGAGAGCTCTCCAGCACCCAAAAAAATCTTTGGACTGTTTCAGGGGAATACCGGCACCTGTGAAAACATATATACTCAAGGGATGTATTAGAGATGTACTAGAGAGATGGTCTTCTGACTCCATTTGCACTGGGACCTGTGGTTACACATTTTTTTTACTTCAGAGCAAGTCCAAAAATGTTCTGTGAGGTTTTATGGCCAGTAAAACCAAACCAAGCCAGTTGATAATTGCTATAGAGTATTTTCAATCACAAACTTGAAGAAGTGGTGACTGTCTGTTAAATGTGTCAATAAACTGAAAATCTGTTAAAACATTTTAGGCTGTAAAATAGAAAAATGAAAGAGATATGCCAAAAAGAGGGCAGAGGCAAGATGTATTGATTAATAGTTAAATATGTGCCATCACATTGATTCCAGCTTACAGTGACCCTTTGGTGACGTGATAAAAGAATAAAACATAACCCTAAAATGTTTCAGCAAAAGGATATAAGAGACTGTCATTTAAAAAAAAAAAATCTTTCTCACCTTTCTTGCAGATCTCAGTGAGTTTCCACAATGATTCTGCAGGATTTTACAGAAGGTCTCCATGACATACAGTGATATTGTTCCCTTACCTTCAGGCTGACCTCCACATTTCAGCTGCAATGCACAGCAGAAGACAAGGACTGACACTATTATTCACCAGGTGAACACGGAAAAGGACAAAGCTGCAAAAGAATATAAAAGTCACTGCCAGGGCAAATGGAAAACATTTCAAAGTAGTTCTCCACACAGATAATACCAGTGGAGGATAATGGTTGGAACAGCACAACTGGGGATTTCCCCCTTCTGAAATTAGCATTTCTACCGTGTTTCCCCAAAAATAAGACAGGGTCTTATATTAATTTTTGCTCCAAAAAACGCATTAGGCCACAAATAAGACCTAACCTGAAAATAAGCCCTAGTATGATTTTTCAGGATGCTCGTAATATAAGCCCTACCCCAAAAATAAGCCCCAGTTAAGTGAAACCCCGCCCTCCACCTTTGTGCAGCACTCAGAAGAAGATGGCATGACTGTATTTGAATAAATGTAGATGGTTGTACATGAAAAAAATTAAAACATCCCCTGAAAATAAGCCCTAATGTGTTTTCTGGAGCAAAAATTAATATAAGACCCTGTCTTATTTTTGGGGGAAACACAGTAATTGCCCAACTCTCATCATACTGTCAGGATCTGGCCCACACCATCCTGGGAGCTGCAGGATCGGGGCCAGCCTGACCCAAGAATGGCCTGGTGTTTGCAGGCTCAGGCCCTGGCCTGTGTAGTAGCTTCTGAGTCACTTCTGAGGCTCACCTGGAAACTTGGAGGGAAGGCCTATTGAAGGAGTGGTCCTCCCTCCCAGAACTTGCTTCAGCAACAAAGGTCTTTGGCCATGGTGTGCCTTGCTGCTCCTGAAGTCCGGAGTCCCTGCATTCCAGTGCTCCTGTCCCTGCCTTGGCCCCTGCTTGCCTCCTGCATCTCTGCCTCTGGACGTCAATGTTCCTGCCCCTGTCTTGGTCCCTTCTTGCTTCTGCTGGTCTCCTGCATCTTGGCGCCTTGTTCCTGCTCTGTGCTCCCGGTCCTGTGACCTGGCTTCCAGCCCAGTGCTCCTGCCTCTGCTTGGTCATGGCCAGCTGTGCAGTGAGTGTCTTTGGACTCGATTCTATCGATTGATCGATTGCAGTTCTCTCAGTGGAAAAAAAGCCATTAGATTTCACCCCATTTGCTAAACTTTGGAAACATGTTATATCATGTGCTATAATGAGCGCTGTGATTTCATGTATTCTATATGTTCAGTCCCATAAAAATAAGGAAGTCAAAGTGGTTGAATACTTGCATGTGGGCAAACGTAATAGTTGTCAGGAGGCTTTGAGTTCCCTGGGCAAAGGAAGGCTGTGATCTGAACTCTGTGTGTGTGTGAGAGAGGGGGAAAAATTAATAATAAAACAGGTATCTCAAAAGGTCCCAGTGGTGGGGAGCACTAAGTATTAGTAATAAGGACTGTTGTGTACTGAGGGATATTACCTTGTCCTAATGGTGACATTTTTTTCCTTTTCTCTTTCAGTCATTAATTCTATCTTTTAGCTATCAATTATCTTGTTTTTATTGTAGGTTTATTATTATTATTATTATTATTATTATTATTATTATTATTATTATTATTATTATTATTATTATTATTATTATTATTATTATTATTATTATTATTTTAAGAGTGGTCATGCTGGGTGTAGAATTCTGGGACTTGCTGCCCAAGCTCTAACCAAAGCATCCACCACCACAAACTGGGGGACACCACTGAGCGGGTCCTGCTTCAAACTCCCATTAAAGAATAAAAAATTAAAATGCACATGCAGACCTTGAAAGAGAGACTGAGAGACAATCCCAAACTTCTCCTGCATATATTCCATTCATGCCCAGAGTGTTTGCCTTTACCTAATTGATAGGAGGACCTTAAGGTTTTCTGCAGTTGCTTGGTGCTTCAGGTCTAAAGAGCAAGGAAGAGAAGAAACAGGTAATGTCTCTTGGGCTGAAAAAGTCAGTGGCCACAGAATCTTTCATTCTTTCATGTAGAGGCACTTGTAAAGTTATCTGTGTGGTTAGAAAATTAACAACATCTCTCTTTCTCCTGCAAAAAGCTACAGGGTAAATTACAGTCTTGACATATTAATATTTCTCAGTGGGAGAAAGGGAATCTTGGACCACCACAGACACCAGAGGAGAAGGAACATGCATTTGATATGTGGAACATCAGGTGCAGAGAAAGTGTACATCTTTATAATACTGCCCCAGGGGTGAAAATTGGTCAACTGGTGTCATCATTAATCTTGTTGCGCTGTCTAAAACAGCACAGTCATTTAGTCCAAGAAAACCCCGCTTAACAGCCAGAGCACATGTTTGATTTTGATCCAGTGACAAATGGATTTTGAAGGCTTCCTGGCTGGCCAATGGCAGATTAGATCATGTCTGTAAAACAAGATTTAATATTAGAATAGCCAAGCAAAGGGTGCAGCCTTCCTCCTCCCGTCCAATTTCTTTTTAGGATTTGAAACTGAATATATAGGCTTTTTTTAAAAAAACTCACCCGAGTTACTGAAGGCTGCTGCCAGGCAGATAGGATAAAAATATGTATTATTCAGTTTATATTTTATTGAATGTTTTTTGTCATTTCAGAAACAATTCTGGTAACTGGAAGCATGAAGAAGGCCTGGTGGTAGCTGGAGAAGGTAGAAAGAAAATAAATGCATAGAACTAATAGAACAATGGGATTTAAGAAGAATTAGGACTCAGTTTATATTACAGCTTGGTTATGCAAATATTAGTTAACAAAAGGGTGATCTTGTTCAGATTACTGTCACATTCCATGAAGACCCAGTTTAAGCAACAGTCATGAACAGCACTTGTATTTCTTCTAATGGCAATGCTTTGGCTGTCTCTTGTCTTTCCCCATAAATCAGATTTTAAATCACAGTTGTTATATGCGATCATAAATTGAATCTGATAGATTTACATGATGCCCACAGTGGGAGAAGAGATTGAGCACTTTTTGTTTTCTCACTACATTCCTTTTTTCCCTTTAATTATTTTTAGAAAAGAAGACTGAATCAGAGATATCTAGAACAACTGTTTAATGTCCCACAAAAAGACTTAGAATTGTATTGGTCATTGGCACGGCTAGTGAATCTAACTCAGTTTATTAGTATCTCACACTAATTGATTAGAATCTAATCAATTAGTGTGAGATACAAGTTTAATATTTGCCAAACTAGATCGCAAGGCGAACTGTTGATCAAGTCCAGCTTTTATGATCTAAGGGTACACATGGCAAAAAATGTGTGGACATGTGGACTGGACTAGCCTACAGATAAATAATTTATGGACTGGATTACCAACCTGTGAATAGCCCCAGATCATCTCTTGTTATACCTTTTGCCCTCTGAGGCAAATAAAGAACCTCATTTTAACCCAAGTGGATACTATAGACAAGAAATCAGAAGACGACTGAGCCTCAAAGTGTAGCTGTGAAGGAACTAGAGAAGATCCTCACTTAGAAAAGTGAGCCTGGAGACTAAGGTCATGATTGCCTAGCTGACTCTATTCCCAGCTACTGTGTAGGGATGTGAAAGCTGGACAGTGAAAAAAGCTGACAGAAAAAAAAGCCTGATTTGAAATGTTGTGTTGGAGGAGAGGTCTATAGATAGCCACGGACCACCAGAAAGACAACTAAATGGGTTCTAGATCAAATCATGCCTGAAAATTACAAAACTGAGGCAATCATATTTTGCACAAATTATGAGTACCCAAAACTCACTGGAAAATATGATGATGCTAGGAAAAGTTGACAGCAGTAGAAAAAGAGGAAAGCTAAACATTACAATGGATTGGCAGAATACAGGAAGCCATGACCTTTAGTTTATAACACTTGAGCAGGGTTGTTAATAATAGGAACTTTTGGAGGTCATAAGCTGAGAATGACTTGATAGTATGTTGCAAGAAAATCACACACACATGATAGAAAGCCTTGTGAAAACTAAATTTACTGTGGCTTATTTTAGCCTGTCCCTAGCCGTATTCATTTGTTACTTACCTGGTTCCCAATGTGCTCAGAGACAAGTGAATAGCCCTCACCTCTCTGTTGTCTCTTTCTTCACATGGAGAGCGTGTGTCTGAAGAAACTGTACACACATGCAAGAACCCTGGAACTTAAGTATGTATTGATAACAACTGATGAAGCCGCTGCAGAGCCACGCTTCGGCAGCGCGGCTTGCCGTTGCCTTCTTCCCCGGATGAGGTGAGACCTCACAGTCTCGCATGAGTAACTCGAGGGAGAGGGGGGAACGGTAGGTTATTTAAGGGCCATTCCCCCCTCTCCTCTTCCTTTGATGGCAATGGTCGAAGGAGGACTGCTGCTGTTCGGCTCTTTTACGAGCTGCGTAGCTGGTCTTGAGGCCTCTCAGCACCCAGATTTTGGGGGTAGCATCGGCTACCTCCCTTGGTTTGCCTGGCATTCACCAATTTTTTGCTGATATATTTAGTTTATTTATTTATTTATTTATTTATTTATTTATTTATTTATTTATTTATTTATTTATTTATTTATTTATTGTATTTTTACCCCGCCTATCTGGTCAGACGACCACTCTAGGCGGCTTCCAACACACATAATCATACATAACAAAGTATAAAATATATAAAAATATAAAATATAACATCAATAGACAAACAGTTCAAGATGGAGAAGGGAAAAGAAAAAAGAAATAAAAAGAAGTGTTCACTGGAGGGAAGGCCTGTGTAAACATCCAGGTTTTTAATTGGTTTTTAAAGGTGCCCAGCGAAGGGGCCGCACGAATCGCCAGAGGAAGGTTATTCCAGAGGCGAGGAGCTACCGCCGAGAAGGCCCGGTTTCTTGTTTTTTCCTTCCGGGCCTCCCTCGGCGTCAAGCTTCTCAACCTCACCTCCTGACTCGATCGGGTGATCCGGGTAGATTTTGGTGGGAGTAGGCGTTCCGCCAAATATCGAGGCCCTAAACAGTTTAGGGCTTTGTACGTTAGCATTAAGACTTTGAAGTCAATGCGGAACCGAATGGGCAGCCAATGCAAAGTGGCCAGAGTGGGAGAGATATGCTGATATTTTCTCACTCCACTAAGAAGTCTGGCCGCCGCGTTCTGCACCACTTGGAGTCTCCGCATCAACCTCAAAGGCAGCCCCACGTACAGCGCATTACAGTGGTCTAATCTCGAGATTACGAGCGCATGTACCAAGGTAGTGAGCGCCCCAACATCAAGATAGGGTCGCAGCTGGGCTATCCGCCAAAGATGAAAAAAGGCGGTATGGACCACCGACACCACCTGAGTTTCCATGGTGAGCGCCGGGTCCAGATGGATCCCCAAGCTGCGAACCTCACTCTTAGCGGTAAGAGTCACCCCCCCAAATGAGAGAGAGTTTCCCAGACCACTGACGGTGGGGCCACCCACCCTCAGGACCTCCGTCTTGTCTGGATTCAGCCTCAGCCCATTTTCCTGCATCTATTGCAGCACAGACTCCAAGCAGCACTGGAGGGACATAACGGCATCCTCTGCAGTTGATGAAAAGGAGATGTAGAGCTGAGTGTCATCAGCGTACTGATGGCACAACACCCCACACCCCCTGATGACCCCACCCAGCGGCCTCATATAGATATTAAACAGCATTGGGGAGATGATCGAACCCTGCGGAACCCCACAATTAAGGGTCCATGGGGCCGATAACCTCTCCCCAAGCTGTACTCTCTGAGGTCGGTCCCCGAGAAAGGATCGGAGCCACGCAAACGCATGGCCACCAATTCCCAACTCGGAGAGCCTCCTCAGGAGGATACTGTGGTCGACAGTATCGAAGGCCACCGAGATGTCGAGGAGGACCAACAGAGATGTTTTACCCCTGTCAGCCTCCCTCAGCAGGTCATCATACAGGGCGACCAATGCCGTTTCTGTACCATGGCGCGGCCTGAAACCCGACTGGAATGGATCCAGGGCATCTGTTTCATCCAAATGAGCCTGAAGCTGATCGGCCACCACCCACTCCACCACTTTGCTAATGAAAGAAACATTGGCGACGGGCCTATAATTGCCAATTTCGTCCGCCGCCAAACTAGGTTTCTTCCTTATGGGCCTAATGAGTGTCTCCTTGAGGGCAGGAGGGACCCTGCCCCCAAGGAAAGACCCATTAATTATTACTGTGGCCCATTCTGTTGTTATAAGCCTGGCTGCTTTGATTAGCCAGGCCGGGCAAGGGTCAAGGGATGAGGTGGTGGCACGACAGCGATCAAGCGCTTTGTCCACAGTATCTGGCGTCACAGGCTGAAAGAGATCAAGAGTCACCGGGCAAGGCGGAGCGCTGGACATCTCTGCTCGACTCACTGTATCTAAAAAAGGAGAGAGCTCCCGGCGGATGGCCTCCACTTTAGATTTTAAAAATGCTGCAAATTGGTCCGGTGAAATACTAGGGGGAGGCCCATCACTTAGACCAATTCCGGATAGGTCGCGCACTATACGGAATAACTCCGCCTGCTGATTTGAAGCTTCGCTTATCCGGTTAGCGAGATGTGCTCAGCTAGCAGCCTTCACCTTGGCCAGGTAAAGGTTAGTTGCGACCCTGACAGCTATCCAATTATAATCCATCGGGTTCTTTCTCCACTTGCGCTCTAGCCTTCTCCTAAATTGCTTCATCGCTCGTAGGTCCTGGTTAAACCAGGGCGCAGGCCGAGCTCTGCGTTGAAGAGGGCGTTTAGGAGCAATCATGTCTACAGCCCTGGTGGCGGCGGTAAACCAGCCATCAACCAGAGCCTCGACAGGAGCACCAGCCAGGTCAGCCGAAACACCTCTCATGGCATCCTGGAATCCTACAGGATCCAGTAGCCTTCGAGGGCGGACCATAGCAATAGGTCCTTGCTCCCTGCGAGGGGGGAGAGCCACTGAGAGGTTACATTTTATTAGGTGGTGATCTGTCCATGACAATGGTACCGACACAAGGTCAGTCACCATCAGACCACACTCACTCCAATTGGTGGAAAAGACCAGATCTAACATATGACCACCCACGTGGGTGGGGCCGTTGACATGTTGGGACATGTCTAAGGAAGCCATAGTTGTGAAGTTGGTTTGTTTTTTACGTTTATACAGGTTAATTGGCACAGTCTAAAGGGGGTGGGGTGTGACCGCGCGGCTCGAGCTACCCTCCAGTTTAAATTATACATAGATAAAGTTTAAAAATACAGGACATATTGCTTGGTTAGGGAATTAACCGTCCCTTAGTAGCCTTATAAACATTGAGTGCTACTCACTCTGTCCTTGGTTTGGTGGCGCTTGACTGCTTGAGCCAGCAGCAGTGCGGTTCGGCCATTAGGCGCCTCAGCGGTTTGGTGTGCCGCTTCCCCCCTTGCTGCGGATCTGCTTGGATTTGAATTGTAGCAGCACTAGGCGTTTGGCTAAGCACACGTATACTCGACAACACTTGTTAATTTAAGGCTAGTTAATTTAGTAGGCTTCTTTGATTATCTACTTTTAGATAATTATATTAGGCAGCACATAAATTTTGAATGAATTAGACTAGCTGTTTAATTAACAGAGATCATTTGAATAAATTAATTCTTCAGTTTTAATATTCTATTTAACTAATTCAGTAGAGTAGGCGTGATTGTATTTCAATATTAATTGAGTGATTCATTAGTGGTTACATTGATTGAATAAATTAATTAATTGCTAATACATAGTAGGGGTGAAGGTATTTGAATATTAATTGAGTAACCCAGTAGTGGTTTACAATTGATTGAATACCTTAATTAATTGCTAATACATGATAGGGGTGATTGTGCTTGAATATTAATTGAGTAATACATTAGTGGTTTACATTTGATTGAATAGATTAATTAATTGCTCATACATAGGGAGTAATTAATTAGTTAACTGTACCAGGGTAATCAAGAAATCGATTGCACATACAAGTGGTGGGGTAATTGATTCATTAATTACCTGATTGCTTATAGTTTTAAATAATTAATAATACTGAGACATTTGTATCAACAATTGAAGGGCAGGAATCCTGTGGCTGTACTTTGGTAATTCAGCTTGAATAGTGGGGCACAATGGCATCGAGGAAGGGGCAAGGTAATAGAAAGGGGAAACAGCCGGCCAAGAAGCATCCAGCGCCTCAGGTGTCACCGCCCCAGTCCTCTTCGGACGAGGAGTCATGGCCCATATGGCAGCAGCTCCAGGATAAAATGGCAGCTTTTGAAGCTGCGAGAACAGCAAAAAGAACCCCTCAGCCCAGTGAGGCGCAGCCGCGCCGGTCAGCTAGGGCCTCTAAAAGTCATCACAGGGCTAAGCTTAAGGCTCTGGCCAAGAACCTAATGCATAGGTTTACTGTTTTTGAAGCTAAGCAACAAGCAGAGGGAACAGCCAGGAAGGAAGCGAACGAGGCAACAGTAACTGCACTGAAAATGGGTTCAGACGAAGTGAGGGCAACCCCACTTGCGGCAGCATCCAGCATGTTGGCTCTAGGTGTGCAGGAGGCATTGGAGGAGGTTGGACTGGATACCATGCACTGCAGGGAGGAGACTGTCGCCAGGCCTTTGCCTGCTGAGTCACCCGTCGCACCGGACACCTCTTCACAGTTCCCTGCCTGGCCCTGGCCAGGCAGTGGACAGACCATGAATTCTGACACCACTCCATCATTCCCGGCCTGGCCTTGGCCAGGCAGTGGACAAACCACTGCACCCGGCACCTCCTCACAGTCTCCTGCGTGGCCTTGGCCAGGCAGCGGGCAATTTAATTTACCACATTATACGCCATATAATATTCAGAGCTTTGGGGGGGCTGGGTCCTACGTGGCCTTGTAGGAGCACCCAGTTTAGCAGCTGGACCACGCCATGCCCACAACCTACATTTCCAGCCCCGGTAACTCCGGCTGCTGGTGTAGGTGTCTGGCTGTACCCTTCAGTTCCAGACATGGGTTATAATACCATGCCATTGCAAGCATTGCCATTTGGGGATCGTGCAATGCCCCTGGGTGACCACCTCACCCCTGCAACGAAAGAAAAAATCTGAAAAGGTAAATATGTAGATTTATTTGATTTAATGAATAGGATTGTAGAAAAGAAGGACCTGGACAGGGAGGATGAGAAGGATAAAGAGAGGCGTAGGAGGAAGAGACCTGACAGGAATTGGGCAAATTGGCTACCTGGATTCCTAATATACGCAGGGGTGGTAGTAAAGGCACAGCCTTGGCGGCCTCAATCCTTATTTCAATACTTGGATCTCATCTATAGGGCATATGTGGACTTTGCAGGGCAGGCATGGCTTTCCTATGATGAATCGTTCCATATGAGGAGTGTGATTCACCCAAATTTACGCTGGGATGAGCCGTTACCGGGTCTCTGGCTGCAGATTATGACTCCGGCCAGGCCCAATCTAGGTGACAGGACTGATAGTGGGCACCTGATTAGGAAGACTGCTTCGAATTTGTCTCCCCGTGTAAGCGCGGGGCAGGTGGTTCAACCCCGCCTGCTCTGCTGGGAGTACAACTCCTGGGGTGTGTGCACCAAGAAACCCTGCAGATTCAGGCACGAGTGTACGGTGTGCGGGGGGACGCACCCCAGTATCACATGCTTCCAGGCCAGTGCCACAAGGCAAAATAAGGGCCCTGGAGGTGGGAGGAAACCCAATGGGGGCAGGGGTAGCCCTGGAAAAGGGACCCAGCCCAATTAAGGTTATAGTTTTAGAATCATGGTTGCACGATTATCCCTTTCGGGATGACACCAGTTATTTGCTTGAAGGTTTTAAGGAAGGTTTTAGGATTCCAGCGTTAGGGGAGCACACAGCATTCTTTGCCCAAAACCTCACATGGCATGGAGGCAGTGGTTAAAGACAAGATAGCCAAGGAGGTACGGGAAGGGAGAGTGCTGGGTCCGTTTGCAACGGCTCCTTTGGAGACCTTGCGGGTCTCACCTTTAGGAATAGTACCAAAGAAGGCACAAGGTGACTTCAGATTGATCTACCATCTGTCTTACCCTGAAGGGAGCTTGGTTAACGATGCTATCCCTCAGGAACTTTGCACTGTGCGTTATACCTCATTTGATGAGGCAGTTAACATGGTACGTAGGTGCGGTGTAGGGGCAGAATTGGCAAAATGGGACATAAAATCAGCATTTCGGATTTTGCCAGTTCACCCGAGGGATTTTGACCTGTTAGGATTTTGCTTTCAAGGTTCTTTTTATATAGATAGAGCGTTACCTATGGGCTGGTCAGTTTCATGTGCAGCATTTGAACGATTCAGTTCCTTCCTTGAGTGGAAGCTTAGGAGTAGAGTGGGATGTAAGAGTACAGCCCATTACCTTGATGACTTTCTTTTTTGTGGGGAAAGGAACACTGGGTGATGTAAATTTATACTATACACCTTCCGTTCCATGGCAGATGAATTGGGTCTGCCTTTGGCTGAGGAAAAAATGGAAGGGCCGACTACGGCCTTGACGTTTTTGGGTATTGAATTAGACACGGTTCAGCAAACGTCTAAGTTGCCAGAGGAAAAATTAGCTGACCTAAAGGTCAGGGTAGCTTCGACGCTACAAAAGAAGAAGGTGACCCTGAGGGAGCTACAGGAGATGGTTGGACACCTAAATTTTGCCTGCATAGTGGTGGCGCCTGGTCGCGCCTTTCTGTGTAGGCTTTGTACCACAATGCAGGGGCTCAATTGTCCTTTTCATAGGACCAGGGTTACTCAAGGCATGAGAGAGGATTTGAAAGTTTGGAGGCAGTTTCTAACTGAATTCAATGGCATTTCATTTTGGAGAGGAGAGAGGATGCTTAGAGCGGAGTTTCAGGTCCAGTCGGACGCTGCAGGCTCCTTGCGGTTCGGAATATATTTTAGAGGCAGATGGTGCGCTGGCAAGTGGCGGGAGGAGTGGCACCACGCCGGGATCACCAGAGACCTGACATTTTTGGAGTTTTTTCCCATAGTTGGCGCATTGTGGCTTTGGGCAAGCGAATGGGCCAACTCTGTGGTATGTTTCTGGTGCGGCAACCAGGCGGTGGTTTATATTGTAAACAACATGACTTCACACTCGGAAAGGGTCATGACTCTGGTCAGGGCTTTCACACTGCGTGCCCTGATATTTAATATTCTGGTGCAGGCCAGTCATGTCCTGGGTGTAGATAATAGCTTAGCGGATACATTATCAAGCCAACAGATCAGAGAGTTAGCTCCAGGAGCCAACGAGTTCCCGGAGGTCTGGCAAATTGGAGTGATGATGCGGAAAGGGCAATAGGCCTGGCCCTGGCACCGAGGACGCGAAAGGGGTACTCTGCTGTGAGTATGGAGTTTCAGGAATTTAGAAGCCTGGTGGGCTTGGACCCAATGTGGCCTGCCCCAGTTGAACATCTGCAGCAGTTTATAGTGTATCTAAATAGGAAAGGTTTGGCACCAGGAACTATACAGGGTAGGTTATCGGCCATAGCCTTCTATGCAAAAATCAATGGGTACCAGGACTATTTATCAGACTACCACCTTAGAAAAATGATCGAAGGCTGGTCTAAGGAAAGGGGCAGAGTAAAGGACGCTAGAGCTCCCATATCACCTGAACTGTTAGAAGGCATTTGTGAGCAGTGGGAGGTTCTCTGTAGGGACGATTACGAAGCTGCTTTATTCAGGGCAGCGTCCTTATTAACATTCTTTGGAGCCCTCAGGATTAGCAAGGTAGTCACCTCAGGGAAGGGGGACAATACCAGGGTAGCTTTACAATGGCAGGATGTCAGGGTAATGGATGAGACGGTGCAGATTTGCGTCTGATGATCCAAGGCCGATCAGTGGGGCAAAGGAGCAGGTATCACCCTGTCACGTTGTCACACTGAACCAATTTGCCCAGTGAAGGCTATTGATGCATATTTGATCCTTAGAGGACCAAGCCCAGGATATTTCTTTATACATGAGGATGGTTTCCCTCTGACGAGGTACCAGTTTTGGAAGTTAACTGATTTAGCTCTACATAAGTTAGGAGTTCAAGGACTGAGATTTGGGATGCACTCCTTTAGAATTGGTGCAGCGTCTACGGCGGCGGCCCTTGGTTACCGCCCAGAGGATATCAAACAAATAGGACAGTGGGCTTCGTCCTCTTATCGCAGGTATGTTAGGGCACTTCCTAACATCTAGGCAGGGGCCTGGTTTTTGTTTATGTCTTACAGGTACCACAGTGGTGGCCAGGAGAAGACACATTGTGATCGTGGGCCACAGTTATGTTTTTTGGGCAGCGTGGTATGCTGCCATGTCCCCATGGGGGAGTTGTCTTGGACTCGAAGCAAGGGCCCTTATTGAGTGGAGAGGGCGCCGAGGTTTGCTGTGTAACCAGATTTGCCGTGCAGCCGCCTTCGGTCATCATCCACCAGAGGTGTTGGTAATACACCTGGGTGGTAATGATTTGACCAGGCACAGTGGAAAGGCCCTGATCATCGATGTGATTCGTGATCTCACCTGGTTGAGGGCCACATACCCGGCTATGCGTATTGTTTGGTCAACCATCATCCCTCGGCTGGTATGGAGGGATGCGAGAAATATTTTGCCCATAAACACTGCCCGAAGGAGTGTTAACAGGGAAGTCTGCAGAGCTGTTTGCAGCGGCCTAGAATCGGTGATTGGTCACCATAGGATCCGTATGGATAGGCCAGAGTTTTTTCGGTCAGATGGCGTACATCTATCCGAACAAGGTTTGGATGTCTTCCTGGAAGACATCAAGGGGGGGTCTGCTGCTGGAGCTTGGTGAGCTCGATGGCGGGCATGGGACTTAGCTTGGCTAGTCCCTATGCAGTGGCGGGTAGTGCGGACTAAACGGGTATTTTGGTGAGTCCCATAGCAATATCAGGTAATTATAGCTCATCTGAACTCCCAGCACTGCAGATCGTGCGATTACAGTGCTTGGGGGGGGGAAAGATGCGCTGGGGCCGCACCCGGACCAACAGTCAACAGGCAGAGGGTGGCTTGAGGTCTGGGGGTGGTCCAATTTTGGCCGGCCGGGTTTATCGCGGTCTTAACGGCTGCGAAAACTTGGGCCAGGGACTCGCCCAGTTGTTTGTTTGTTAAAGTTCAGACCCATGTGTTCAAACCTGAGTCCGCACTACGGCAAGCCCCCCTTTGCCAAAGGATTGGCAACATTGATTGTTTTCAATAAAGTATGGCCCGTGTTTAATCCATAATTCTGGTCTCGCGTCTTTATTCCGGGGTAGGGGGGCAATGGAAAGGCAGCTTTTGTGGAGCTAGCTGTGTTAGTCTGTTTCAGCACAAAGAAAACAAAACACAAGAATTATGGCGATACCTTTAAGACTTAACAAATTTACTTCAATATGAGCCTTTCTGGATTACCATCCATTTCTTCAGAGACAAACTTCTTGTGCCTGAAGAAATGAATTGTAATTCATGAAAGCTTGTGGTGAAATAAATGGGTTACTCTTATGGGTGTTTTGTTTCTGTTTTATCCAGCTAGGTAGGGACCGAATAGGGCTCAAGTATGCTGCCATTCAGAATGTCAGGGATGAAAGGAACACCACAGTGGAAGTCCTCCCTTCTTCTTCTTGTGCATTGCCCCCATTTCTTTAACTGCAGCTACTCAATCCCATTATGGTGCAGGGGGAAGAGGTTGGAGGGTCTGTTAGATTAGATTAGGCATCCTTCAGTCTCGAGAGACTATGGTATAAGCTGTCTTTTAAAGAAGTAATATTTGTAGTTAAGGCTCCTTTCGCAGCTTTTTGCTCACCTGCTCGGGCAAGGTGAGTGCAGGAGGATTCACAGAATGGTGTGATGGGGTGGGGGCTGAAGCAAGCCTTTAAAAAGGCAGATCCCCCCCCCGCCATCTTACCTTTGCATTCCAGATGTTGGCCCATCCACCCACCCTTCTTAAGAGCAATCTTTGCTGGTCGCTTGGGGGCTGGATGGGAATTTTTGGCCTGCCCCTTTGATTGGCAAATGAGGAGTAGGTGTGTTTTTGCCCAGCCCATTCTTAACCTTATGTTAATTGTTATGGGTGAGGTGAGGATTATGTTTATTGGTCACACTGGCAGGTAGGAGCGGACGTCATGAGTTTGAAGGTGAGTTCAAGTGGGCACCCAATAGGAGTGTGAGCCATCCCACCCCACAGCATTGAATGCCTGCTGGTTTTGAAGGACACACACGCACAAAAGGATCCTTGCGAATGAGAGGGCAGACTAGAGAACAGCAGATAATTTCATAAAGTTCTTGCAGATGAGATGAAAAATGCTTCAGTGTGACATTCTCATTTGTACGGATGAGACAAGCAAGCATTTACATTCCTATGTTCCATGGTATGAGAAACCAGGAAAGACAAACGTTACTGTATGTGCAGTGGGGTACCTCTCTTTCTGACACACAAGATGGGGTGGGGGAAGAAAGATGAGGTGGCAGGGAGAAGCAGGTTAACTCCCCGTTGAATAGAATAATCCATTCACTGTAGTTTGTAACACTACATTAGCCAGACAGTTTATTTTTTTGTGGATTACAGAGCATGGGCGCTCAAGACTTGTGGAAAGTATGAAATGCTTTTGGGGAGTATTCTGAATGATTGCACACAGTTTTCAGTAGCAAAAATACAAAGTAATTCTGTTTGCTTTAATAAAACCATCTGTTTTAGCAACCACCACTCTATGCATGCTGTATGTAGCTTTCTTTTTACATGCTTTCCAGATTTGATCAGCAGTAAGTGTGCACTGTGGCAAGCTTTGTGTGACATGACTGGCAACTTTATTTCTGAGACAGAAAGAACTTCAATGTGAAAGACACAGATGCTGCACAGAAGTTACCTGTCTTGTGAAGGTTGCACACTGCCTTATTCATGAACATCTTAGAGTGACACCAGCTCAGCTTCAGCCAGTGAAAACTTGAAAGCCCATACTTTTTGGAAAATAACATTATTTATGTTGTACATGAATAGGTACATTTTGTATTTAAGTTTTGAAAGCCTCTTTCTGGTTGCTCACCAACTGGAACGTGGAGTGTATGACATCCAAGACGCCATTAGGCAGAGTGGTCAGAATTATACTTGGTGAGCATCACAAATGGTGTACTTATTCATTGGCCAAGGTGAATGTCAAATGCATGAGGGCGGTAGAAATACCAGCCATGCATATGTGTGTCAGAAAGCCACAAAAAGGTGGGATAGAACTGGTCAGAGGTGGGGAGGCACTCAGCATGAAACTTTAGAATAAGCTAACATCTTGAAAAAGCAAAAGGGTCTTATGGAAAGACCTGAACTTATATACCTAACTGTACTCAGCAAATGTGATTACAGTTTCAGCCCCTGGCACTGAAAACTGACAAGGAGAATCACCGCAGCTCTAGCACTAATTCAGGATATGGAAGTATTTCAAGCAAAGATCCCCAAGTGTGGAAAATCTATAAACATTGCTCACAATTTCTTCCACCAGTTTGTTAATGGAATTTCCAAGCACAGAGCTTGGAAACTTTGCTTGGGTGGACCAGAACTCCCAGAATCCCCCAGACCACTAGTTGGCCCATTGTAGCCCAACAGTACTTTCCAAGCTGTGCCTTTCTACCTGCAGGATTTTACAGCCAGCATACCATGGGAGGTAAGAAGCATCCAGGTCAGATCCTATTGCTAGGCAAAATGAGGCAGTAGGTGCTAGGATGTATAAAAATGTGTGTGAGAAAAATGCTTTATGTGACACTTGATCTGCTCTGTGCCCCCTAAGCTAGTCTGAGACCTTCAGGAACAGTAGAAGATGGTGTCTCACCATCCGCTTTGAAGAAAGACTCAGTTTAACCAACATTTGTGGAAGAAAGGACATGAACTCTCATATTCTTTCTCTCTTTTCCATTTACTCAAGACTCTGCTGGATCAAAGAGCTTTCTCTGAACAGAAAAGTATAGCTGGATGCAAACCATAGTAGTAGGAGAGGTGGGTCCGTAATCTGTGAGATATGGTGATAAGGAGATGCAAATGAATGGGTGGATGGATGGATTTGTGAACAATGCATTGCAACTTATATAACAAAAAGAAAAAGAAAAGTATTTTGTCACTTTTAAAACTAATACATTTATCTCAGTGTGAGCTCTCACAGATTACAATTCACTTCTTGGGAGATATCACAATGGCGAGAATCCTACTACCAATTTACAGTTGTATAAATAAAATCACAGGAGTCTCCAGAGCAAACTGTCACTCATCATAAGATGATGACTGCATTCCTCAGTGTCCGGGGCAATCGTGCTCTCAGGGCACATGCCCAGGGGTAAAACCAGCTCATGGTTAACAAGATGCAATTTGCTGTCAAGATTTACATCATTTCCCTTCTGCAAACTTGAATCAACAACAGGATTCTGATTAGTGGATTATTATAAAACACAAAAGCTCACCCTAAAACCAATGTGTTAGTTTTAAAGATGCCACAATAGTTTTTGTTTTGTTTTTGTTGTGAAAACAGGCTAACACAGCTGCTTCCCGGAAACTTAAATGTATGCAAAACCAGCACACAACCAAGCAAAAAGGCTCAGCTTCTGGTTTTTAAAAGCTGGAAACATTTCTTCTCTGCATCCTCATGGAAAACTTCCCCTGCTGAGGTGACAAAGGTCACTGTATTCAGTCAAAATAGGTCAGGAGACTTCAGGTCTAGTCAAAAGTCATTCCTAAGGATTTCATGTGTGAACTGTGCTTTTCAGTTGTATTCTGTCTCTTGTTTGTTTAACAAAGCAGCAAGGGAGGATTACATGATAAATCACTGTCATTTTTATAATGTAAATGAAACCGCTGGCAGAGCAGGAAGCTTTCCAAAAAGTACATTGTGTGCAATAATTATTTTAGAGCTTCATTTGCACAAGAAAGCAAACATTTCTTCTGCTCAGATTTGGCATCTAAGAGCCCATCCCAGGGCATAAAGTGTTCTGTGTTGTGGATCTGGGTAGAGAAATGAGTAACAATTAAATTCTGATAAGGAGGTAGCAGGCTCTGTTTTTCTCTCTGTGTGTGTTTCTCTCTCTTTCCTTTTGCCTTACATGGCTGGCTAGATCTGATAAACTGGTACCACAGAATTAGCAGCTGAGAGCATAAACACTGGAAGTGAGTGTTTATTGGTTCTGCATAAGGTGTACTCCCAGACCAGCTGCTGTCCTGTTGAAGTCTGACACTGAAACGAGATTGTGGGTTGTTTATATATATATAAACAAAATATATATATTAAGTGAACGGAAAAATTCTGCTTTCTACATATCACTTTAAAAAGTGACCATCTTTATTTCTCAGATCAGATTTTCAATTCCCAGTTAAGCAACAGCATTGTATTGAAAGATGGTGTGCTTCAGGGCAGTGGCTAATGGCAGGTATTGTTGCGCTGGACAGTTACCTCACTTGAACTGCCATGGGTCCATCCTATAGAACCCCCAGGTTTTGTGGTTTGGGGATGTCCTTATAATTCTCCACTGAAGAGTATGAGTAGGCGTTAGATCTCTAGAGGGACAGAACGTTGATCTAAGGAATTCCTGGTTCAGTCCACACTGTAACCAAAACCAGCACTGGGCAACCTTGGGCAAGTCTCCATGCTTTCAGTCTTATCTCCTGCTGCCACAGTAAGGGAGTTATTACACCAGTCTACCTTACAAGGTTGTTGAAAGAATTTCTCTGATCATATGAAGACTCTGAGCACCTGTTGTCCTCAGAAAACCCCACAAAGCAGATCAGGCGGAGGTAGAGTGGCAGGCCTAATGTCACACAGAAGTGTCATGAATCATGATTCAATGCAATCATTTACTTAACTGTTCCTGATCTCAGTGTTATACTCTGACTGGTGTACCAGTTTGTGATTCCCTGTTACACAGGTAACACTTCATGTGAGGAAGTGGGCTACAGCCCATGAAAGCTTGTGCCAAACATCACTTGTTTGTATATAAAGTGCCATAGGACCCTGTTGTTTTGGTTGCAACAGACTAATACAACTACCCCTTGGAATTTGTTTGTTTGTTTGTTTTTACCCCACCTTTCTTCTTAAAAGGACAAGGCAGCTTACATCATTAAAAAGATAATATTTAAAATCTAAAAACAGTAAGTATACACATATTTTAAAAAGAACTAAAAAGGATTAAACAAGTATATTAAAAACAGTAAATATAATCAATACTAAAAATACATTTAAAAGCAACAGAGCACAACAATCCATTTATTGCTTGGATATATTGATGTCATATAGAAGGTTCCCTTTGAGGGTATGAGCTGTATGAGCGTGTGTGACTCCGCCCCCTCTGTGAAGGGTTCCTCTCTCCTCCACACACCGACAGTAATAGTTTCCAGCCCTTTTGGTTCTGGTTGCAATGAAACCCAATGGGAGAGGAGTTGTGCAGCATGGCTGAAAATTAGAGGGAATGTTGGTCATATATCACAACATAAAACATAGTGGTATAGACAATTATCATCCCTATTTTACAGAGCAACAACTGAAAACGCTTTCTGAATTTACCCCTAACCCAGTGCACTGTCTACACCAACACTAACCAGTTGCATTTATTTTATGCAAATGCTTGAAATTCTCTAGATCAGTGTCTGGTGTCAGTTATGGACTGGATGAGGGTGAGGGTGAAGTAGCAACAGAAACCCGAGCATCCAGGCTCAGAGACAAATCCAGAAGCACCCCTCAAGCTGCACACCTGTTTTCAGAGGGAGTGTAACCCCATCCAACAGAGGCTGAATCCCTCTTCCTTGCTCTGCCTTTTGACTGACTAGGAGCACCTCTGTCTTGTCTGGATTCAGGAGAAGGCCTTCTCTGTTGCTACTCCCAGACTCTGGAACTCCCTCCCACTGGAGGCCAGGTTAGCTCCATATTTGGTGTCATTCTGCAAGCAGACAAAGACCTTTCTCTTCAGACAGGCTTTCTCTTAGTGATTTCCCTTAGTGAGAGGGGTTTTACATGGAGTGTTATGCCTTGTTGCTTTGAATCAGTTTCTGGTGTTGATTTTGTTTACCATTTTTAGTCTGGTATTTGTTTGATTCTTTTTAAATATTTATATACTTTTTAAAAGCTTTTAAATATTGTCGTTTAATAAGACAATATTTAAAAGCTTTTAAAAAGTATATAAGCCGTCTTGAGTCCATTTTAAGGAGCAAGGTGGGGTAAAAATATTTTAAATAAATGTTCTTGATAAAGTAGGCTTTTGTGCTGTAATTAATGAATTAGCCTTTAAGATGTCACAAGATTCTCTGCTGTTTTCCCATCAGGAAGACGTGACACAAAGGTATAATAAATAAGCAATTCCTTTATGGTCAGAGTAAGGGATTCTGTGTGATTCCAAGTGTGGTGTAGTGGACAGAGTGATGGTCTAAGACTCTAGAGACCAGGGTTTGAATCCCCCCTCAGCCATGGGGACTGACTGGGGGAGTTGAACTGGTAAGACCATTGCTTGAATATCTCACTTAAAACCCTATTAGGATTAGTATAAATCAGTTCCAACTTGATGACACAGAACACAAGGAATTCTGTGTCTACAGTAGCCATCATTCTATTCTGATCCATGGCCAGAAAGGTGAAAATATTTAGGGCTGTGAAATGAGGAGATTTGCCTTTCTGGCCAATAACTTAGAATCAGTCATGGGAATGTGTCTTTCAAACAAATCTTTTTCAAAGAAACTTTACATCTCATTAACTAAGTTTGACCCTTATTTCAAAGACCATGCGCTTACCTTGTTTGCACAGATTTAGAATTCTTTTATGAAATGGAGGAGGGGGAAGGAATGAACCAATTTCCTCTCACACAAATGAATAGGGCTCAGAATCTCACACTGACAGAGATAACTGCATTTTGTTTTTAGTGTCAATAAATTTGTATTTGTCAGGATCTTTGTTTTCCTGTCTGTTTCCCCAGTCATTTAATACTCACCGTGCTTTAGTCTGCCTGCATGTAAAACTATTTGTTCCATCTGAAAAAGCAACAGAACCCACTGGAGAACAAATATGGAGGATTAGCACATTATGAAGAATAAAGAGCAGCTTTCAGCTCTTTGCTATATATGGTGTTTATTACATTTCCCCCCTCTATCCAGCTCGAAGAGCACTGAAGAGATAAAGGAGACTGAATACATCTACCATAATAGAGTATTTTACAACAACTGGAAGACAGATAGTAGCTGATGCATGTCTTCCTCCTCTTTTTTCATTTCCTCTCTCTCTATCTCTCTCTTCTAAAAAAAAGTTAAGGGGAAAATCCTAACCTTCTCCTACTTATACAAAAGTGGGTTTGGACTTTTTCTGGCTGCTGTCTTAATGTATTCATAGAAAAAGCTGGTGCTAAGGGTGCTTCTCCAATTAAGACAAATGAGGCACATTGAAGAAGTCCCCCAGGGCACAGCAGGGGTGCTGGCAAAATCGACTTTATTCTTTTCTGTCAGAGCTGAACAGGGAAACAAAAGCATGAAAATGCAACACATCCACTTACAGAATAATAAAGGCTGTTGTTTAAAGCGTGAAGAGTTTTGGCACCCTTCTGGGGCCTTATGCAAATCAGTTGTTCCCTACATTGCTACAAAACCATCAGGTCTCAGAAATTAAAGTTGTACTTTGTCTGTGAAGAGCTGAAAAGAGATGCACAGCCTGCAAGTCAGTTATATATGTATTAAGCAAATAAATGAGGACTGGCTGATATTGGCTAAACTAAAATGCCTTCGTACAGGTTGACAGTAATTTTAATTTGATTGATAACTCTGGGTGGCCTGGCTGAAGCTGAAAGGAAGATGAGAAGAATCCTATTATTTTTTAATGTATAGGCTCTTCAAGCCAACCATCAAAGATGAGTCCATTGTTTACTGCCCCCCCCCCCCAATGAAGGGGTGACCAACTTAGTTCATGCTGTTTTTGTTATGTGCCATCAAGACTTATGGTGACCCTATGAATGAGTGATCTCCAAAATGTCCTGTCCTTAACAGCACTGCTAAGCTCTTGCAAACTCAACCCTGTAGCTTCCTTTAGGAGGTCAATCCATCTTGTATTTGGTCTTCCTGTTTTCCTGCTGCCTTCAGATTTTCCCAGCATTATTGTCTTTACCAGAGAATCCTGTATTTTATGTGTCCAAAGTAGGACGACCTCAATTTCAACATTTTTGCCTCCAGAGATAGTTCAGGCTTGATTTGATCTGGAACCTACTTGTCCATCTTTCTGGCAGTCCAGTCCTCAAAGCATTCCTCCAACATCACATTTCAAATGAATCATCCCCCCATTCAGCTTTTTTTTTTTACTGTCCAGCTTTCATTCCCATACATGGTGATTGGAAATACAAGAGTACAGATGACCTTGGTCTCCAGTGACACATCATTACACTTGATGATCTTTTCTAGTTATTTAATTGCTGCCTTTCCAAGTCTCTTAATTGCTGCCCTTCTGCTTTCTTGACTGCAGTCTCCATTTGTATTGATGACTGAACAACGGTATTAAAAAATCTGACTATTTTGGTATCTTCTATAGGTCTGCATGTTTTCCCAATATATATATTTAAATTGTCTTAAATCTGTTGGATATACAAGTTCCAAAAAAGAACAAATAAGCCTAAATAAGAATAGTCAAACAGCAAGAACATTTTCAAGGGTAAGATTAATTGATGTTGAACCATCTGCACATGGTTCTAATATCTGCTAAGGTTCTCTCTCTCTCTTTCTATTTCTCTCTCTCTCTCTCTCACACACACACACACACATTCTTTCTTTCCTATTCACATGCTAATATTTCCTCCAGAAGCCATTAGTTTTCATGTACATTCAATGTGACCTGTGTTCACGATGCACTTCAGCAGGTTTCCCTCGTTCAGTCAGCAGTACTCTAGCTGTTTGAGGTTTTGTAACACCACTCCAAGGTCAAAACCATATGGGCTTACCACTTTGATGTGCTGTGTTTTAATCTCTCCCCTCCTTCCCCAAGCAACCTGTATGGTGCCATCATGACCTGCTTGTATGGCTGAAGGCACTCTTGGTTTCCTACTGCTTTGCAAATTTTTGCTATTCCAAGTGCTGAGAATTAACCACTTCATTCCTGCTGATGCTTTTTGTCCAAAACCAAGGGGAAAAAAGGACAACATAGATAGAATGTTCGCCACAAATGGATAATCTGTGGCAGGTAACATCAGTAGGAGACAGTTGATCACACTTGTAGGAGGACATGGGGATTCAGGGAGACTGATTCTTAGTGCCCCTTCTTGGATGCTCACCTTAATGGGATGAGGGGGGTTGAGAGTGTCAGAGAAGCCAAGAGCAATGCCTCCAGGAGGACCGACTCCATTATGAATCTGGACTCCTAGCAGTGTCACCCAAGGCAAAGTGTTCATAGCTGAGGCACCACACTAAGATGCATCCACCCTCTTCAGGGATAATGGCTGCATAAGCAGAAGGGAATGGATAGCTCCAATGGTGATGAGGGTGGAAAAACATCTCGAGGGCAGCAGTGATCCCTGAAGGTGACACTGATGGAAGATCTTTTAAAGTCAATGGCAGTGTCACTCAGCGAGGCTTATTTTCAAGAATTCTCTTCCAGAAGATCCAAAAGATCAAAGTGAAATTTAAATCCAGATTAGGAATGCTGAAAGACCAACAAGGGAGCACACTATCTGACCAGGATAAAATAAAGAGACGATGGAACCAGTATACTGAAGACTTATTCAGAAGAGATTAAAAGATGATAGATTCATTTGAAGAGGAAGCCTATGATGAAGTACCTTTAATTCTTGAAAGCGAAGCAAAAACTGAAAGCGCTGGGAAGAAAAAAATCACCAGGGGTAGACGGAATACTGTTAGAACTATTTCAAGCCACAGACTGAATCTGTCAAAATCCTAACAAGAACATGCCAACAATTATGGAAAACAAAACGATGGCCCTCTGACGGGAAACGTTCAATATACATTCCAATCCCCAAGAAAGGAGATGCCAAGGAGCGTGGTAACTATAGGACCATTGGTTTAATTTCCCATGCAAGCAAAGCGATGCTCAAGGTTGCAACAAAGGCTTTTACCTTATATTGAGCAAGTAATGCCTGATGTTCAAGCTAGATTCCAAAAAGGAAGAGGCACTTGAGATCAGATTGCAAGTATTCCCTGGCTACTGGAGCATAGCAAAAAATTTTCAGAAGAACATCAGTCTATACTTTTATAGCAGTGCTACCCTATCTTGGGTCCCAAGATGTTGTCAAACTACAGCTCCCAGAAATCCTGGCCAGCACAGCTAGTGGTGGAGGCTTCAGGGAGTTTTACTCCAAGAACATCTGAGAACCCAAGGTTGGGAATCATCGCTTTATAATCTACAGCAAAGCCTTTGACTGTGCAGGTCATGAAAAACTATGGATTGTGTGTGCCACAGCATTTGATTGTCCTGATGTGTAACCTATACTGTGGACAAGAAACTACTGTTAGAATATTGAAAGACAGAGTGGTTTCCTCTAGGCAAAGGTGTCAGACAAGGGTGCATTTTATCTCTTTATCTGTTTATTCTGTACTCAGAACATGTCAAACAGAAAGCCAGACTAATTCAGATGGTGGAGAAGTGAGCATTGGTGGAAGAAACATTAATAATGTAAGATATGCAGATGACCCCATCTTACTGGCAGAAAGCAGCAATGACATGAAATGACTTCTGATGAAAGTAAAAGAAGAAAGTATAAAAGCAGGATTGCAGTTGAAATCATGACAAAAATCATGACGACTGAAGAATTACACAATTTTAATGTAGACAATGAAGAAATTGAAATAGTGAAAGATTTTGTATACCTTGGTTCAGTCATCAATCCAAATGAAGACTGTAGCCAAGGAAATAGAAGAAGACTAAGACTTGGAAGGGCAGCAATGAAGGAAAATATAATCAAGTGTAAGGATGTGTCACTGGAGACCAAGACCCAGATCATTCACACTATTGCATTCCTGATTACTATGTACAAATGTGAAAGCTGGATAGTGAAGATTTTTTTTCTGAAATAAAGAAAATTGATTTGTTTAAAATATAGCACTGGAGGAGGAATGCTTTGTAGATACCCTGGGCTGCCTGAAAGATAAGTGGGACCTAGAGCAAATCAAGCCTGAACTTTTTCTGGAGGCAAAAATGATGAAACTGAGACTGCCCTACTTTGGGTACATCACGAGAAGGCAAGATTCACTGGAAAAGACAATGATGCTGGGAAAGAAGACCAAACATGAAATGGACAGACTCCCTAAAGCAGGGGTCCCCAACCCCCGGTCCGCGGCCCGGTGCCGGTCCGTGGGCTTTGCAGGACCAGGCCACGGAGACAGATCTCCCGCCCCCCGATGGGCATGGCGCGCTTGCGCACATGCGCAGGGTGAATGGGCGTGTTCGCGGGTGGGCGTGGTGTGTTCACGGGTGGGTGTGGTGCGCTTGTGCGTGTGCACACCCCACTCACCTGCAAGCACACCACGCCCATCTGCACATGTGCGTGAGTGCACCACACTCACCCCCGCATGTGCACGAGCATGCCACGCTCACCCGTGAGTGCACCACGCCCATCCGCAAATGTGCCACACCCACCCGCAAGCGAGGGGGTGCCCCCACCCACCCAACTAGTCCGCAGTTCCGAAAAGGTTGGGGACCACTGCCCTAAAGAAAACCACAGGCTTGAGTTTAGAAGAACTGAGCAGGGCTGTTGGGACAAGACATTTTGAGGATCACTCATTCATAGGGTCGCCAAGGTTGGAGGTGAATTGACAGCATGTAGCAACAACAACAGTTCTTAGTGATTGTTTTAATAAATTGGTGGTGAAACCACTGGTAAAGCATCACTGTCCTACATGATGCTGATAGCCCAGGGAATATTATTTTATTCCTAATAAATGTTTTGGCCCAGCTTGATGGTTTTCACCCCTTTTAGACTGCACCTCTCTTCGGATCTAGGAAACGTCCAATGGAAAGAGATGATGGTAATTGTAGTCCTAGACCTCCTGGGGATATCAGGCAGCAGAAAGCTGCTAGGCTGTGTAAGGAAGGAGAGAGAGCCCCAGTAGGCTCCTTTAGTGAATCATAGAAATAAGACGTGCACCACACAAGTTGCTCTACATGGCACAAACATAATGCACATAAGAAGATATTTGATGAGAACCATGAAACTGATTCATAAGATGGGTTTATGATATAATGAGAACACCCACGTATAAACACAGGCTTATTCACAGACTTTGATTATGTCCCCGCAAAGGATTCACTGGTTTTTCTAAAGGCAAACATGTCAAAAGCCTCTTTGCCTCAAGCTTTTCTTGCATTCATGTTTTTGTGCAAGTCTGTCAGCAAGAGATAAGGTGTAAAAAAGAGGGAAATGGTATGAGTAAGAAGAAATGTGGTGGAGGGAAGATAGTGAAGATTTTGTAGATGGCTTTTCAGCTGTGACATCAGGGCTGGAAGCCTTCCCAACTGACTCACAATGCTGTACAGGGAACAAGTCTGCCCCTGCATACACACAACAACCAACTGGGCCATATTGACTGAACACAACTTTGTTTTAGATGGCTATGGAAACACACTGTGGCTAATTGATGTGGTCACCAACGTACCCACAGAGGCAAGTTTGGATGAAACCACCAGCACTGGAAGACCAATTCCTTTCCCTCATCTCATCACTTGCAGAGATGGCAAAATACTTCTCTGCTTTTTTGCCTCTTTGGCTCTCCCCAAGTTGGCGATTTGTGAATGGATCCTGCAGTGGGAAGTGTGTTTTCCACCAAATTCTGGAAGTTTTGGCTCTAATATTAGGGATGCTGCCTGCTAGCAGGACTATGTAGGACTGCATTTCAAGATAGGATTAGCATGACTGATGTGTGAACAGCAGCATGGTTTGATATTCCAGAGTTTATAGTGTGCGATTTTTTATGGACAGTACATGTTTACCGGTGGAAATATGGACATTATTGGTGCTCCTGGACTTTGGAACTCCCTCCCACAGGAGGCCAGACTGGCCCTGTCTTTGCCATCCTTCTGCAAGCAGGCAAAGACCTTTCTCTTCAGGCAAGCCTTCCCTTCATGACTGGCTGCCTAAGTGGGGTTTTTTAATGGATGGTTGTGCCCTACTGCTTTTAATGTATTTTTGGTGTTGCTTTTGTTTGTTGTCTTTTAGTGTGGTATCTGTTTGAGCCTTTTTTGTATTTGTATACTCACTGTTTTTAGTTCTCAATATTGCCTTTAATGATGTAATCTGCCTTGGGTGCTTCTTAAGGAGGAAGGCAAGGAAAATGCAAAGGAATTGGACTGTTTGCCTTTGAAGTGCATTAAAGCTGCAGCCTCAAAGCTGTCCCAAAGGTTAGCAGAGGGGTCTTCGGAAGGATTGTAAGTGCGGCTCTATAGGTACAGAGAAGGTCTCATGGTGAAGCACCACTTAAAACCATGGAACACCCTCCCACCTTGCAGGTGTCCACCAGTGGAAAGCTTCATGAGCCTGGATGTACCACCCATGGTGTTTGGCTGGCAGCAGCAGATAGAATATATGCCTGGATAGGTTTGAGGCCCCTTATTTCTTAAACACAACAAAAAAATTGTCCTCAATTATACCAACCCGAGAGGGGAAGTGGCTAATTTTCTCCCACTGGAGTTGTGAGAGAAAAGGAAGGAAGAAAGGAAGAATAAAGCAAGGAAAGCACTTGCTTTGTGAGGAATTCTCCCCCCCCCCCACATACACACATTGCTTTGCCCAGCTGTAATTGTATGTGTACTTCCTGGAGATACACATCACTGTACTTAACAGGATTTACATATTGAGTATACAGGTGCAGGATTAGGCCAGGAGTGGGAAACCTCCTGAAGTCTGAGGGCTGCTCATGGCCATCTCTGGACACTGGATGGCTTCATCCGCTCCCTTATTATTATCATTATTTATTTTAAAAAATAATTCAAAAATACCCTCTAGTTGCCTTTTAAAAAAAACAAATGGGGGTATACATGATCCCTGTTGTGCTGGGAGACCCTCAGAACATGGCAAAATTACCTCTCACGCCTTCGACAGGCCACAATGGGACTTTCTGAGGTAGTTTTTAGTTCTTGTTTTTCAGGGTTTTTTTTGGGGGGGGGGAGGTCATAAAATGCCCCTAAGGAACTATATATGTGGCTCAGGACCACATGTTAACTGACTTGGATTAGGCTTTAATTGTGCGATCCTATGTACGTTAATGTGGAAATAAGACTGATTGTATTCAGTAGGGTTACCTTGGTGGTAACTCAGTTGCAGGCTTCAGGATCTTGCACATCCAAACATACAGACAGACAAAAAGACAGACATGAAAAGACATTGACTTCCAGATTAGGATTGCAGTGGGAATAGTTGCGTTCTAATGAGTTTTCTGTTGGATCTGGGGCTCTCAAATAAACAAGGATAGTTCATTTAGTAAAACAGCAATTAATGTTAAGGGGATTATTTCTGCCAATGGGGCTTTGAGGGATTTTGAAAGATAATCTAAATAATTTGTTTTCTTAAAATAATATCCTTTTAGAATGTACATTTATGTTTAATAGGTTGAAGACTTGCAATTTGGAGTAAATAATACAGTAATATGAAATGTGGGAGACCCAGTGCTGCTCTTATGATGGTATAAATAATGCATGATTTCATGATTACATTTTAATGTAATCTCCCATTTTTGAGCAGCTAGTCAGGCTACTGTGGAATCTCATCTATGTTTTATACATTATTCCTTCCAAATATTCTTTAATTTCCCAGCCAGAGGTTTATGAAGAAAACTTTTGTGCCTAATTTTTCAAATTAGCATTTTCTGCACATTAATATGGAACAGAAGCATGCTAGAAAAATGTGCTTAGTCTAGAGTTCACAAGCTACCAACATGAGCTCAGTCTGAATGGAAGTGTTTAGGCAACAATCCTGTACTCTGCTACATGGAAGTAATTCTTGTTGAACTCATAAAGACATGTATAAGGATTGCACTGTTGTAGGGCTGCTCCAAAGTGATTGTACACCAATAATTTCCAACTATGGATCCCCCTATGGATCTTATTTTAACATGTTTATTCTTTATGTAAATCTGGATCCAACCCTTATTCTTACAGGTTCCTGCCATGATGAAACAACAACAAAATGAAAGTAGGTAGAGATCTTTTAAGTATTTATAGAGTTTGGCTGCAAAACTGAAATAATGATGGTTGAATTCTTTCCAGACTGAGGAGGGAAAACAGACATTGGCTGCTATCATGTTCTTTCCCACTATTTGCTAATTTCTTTTCCTTGTCCTTCCTACCACAGCTTATCAACAGGCCTCTTCTACACACCTCTTCTCTTGCCCTCTACCTCCTTTTTGGTCTTAAGACTTGCTTTGCATTGTTTTTAAGTCTGCCACTCTCATGCTGATGTGGACTCAGCAGGTGAAGCCATGACCATAACCTGCAGAATCTCCTTGACCCACACGCGTCATTTACTACAGGACACCCTAACTTTCTTTATGCCAACACTGGCTGGGGGTATGCTTGTGTGGAAACTGGGATAATTCCCTTTCTATCATCCTCATAGCATGGGAAAAGCACACAGAGAGTTAAACAAATCAAATCAGGATCTTTGTCCAGGATTGGTTACAATTTTCAGGCCAATTTACTGACATATCATCATGACAACACACAAAGTCAATGTCAGGGAAAGACAGCTGTTCTGGAGATGTGTGAGTCTGTTGATACTAAGCTGGAAATAGTAGGATTACCTGAGGTGTGGTGGAAGCAAGGCTTAGATGGAAGAATGAGAGAAACAGCAGATCCAAAGTATGAATGAGGACCTGGTGGAGAAGAGGGTGTTACTTTCACAATGGATGGTGATACTCACTACTAGGACATGTGTGAAGCTCATCATCACAATCTGAGTCAGAATGCATCCACCACAATTTTGAAACAGGGTGCAATAGGAAACCAAATGCTCCCAAACACATCAAAGTAGTTCCTCATGCTGCTTCTTGTTGGTTAAAATGCAGTGTGAAAAAACTGCAGGAGTTCATTGCATATGTCATGTATTTACCAAACAAACAAACTCTGAAACACTTTGCAAGGCTAAACTGCAATCCAATTCTTGTCTGCTTTTCTCTCCTGATTCTCAATTGTTAGCATCTGCTACTATGCAAAAAGGAAAGTTCTTTTTAATAAATGCAACAATGCTTCAGGAAAATGTCTTGTCAAACAATACTCTTATTTTCTGTGGCTTGGGACAAAGCCAAGGCAAAATTTAGATGCCTCTGCTTTTCCTAAAAGGTCTCTACAACAAACAAAAGTAACTCTATGAAAGCGGCCTGACAATGCAGCCGTTGTGTGGAGTTCAGCAAGACTATAAAATATTACATTTTGACAAAATGAATGCTGCTGAAAGTATATACTGCCAGCAGCTCAGATAATTACAAGGGAAGGCAGTTCGTAATGAATTCTTTTACACAGAATTCAGATCCTGGACTGAATGTTGCCCATTATTACAGTTCAAAGGCAACTATCTCTGGAATTGTTCTTTTAATGTTTGCTCGATGGTTTTAGTTGTTCTTTTCTTGTCCACACACAATTGTTGTCTTGATCATTGCGATAAAAAGAGCTACATTGCAGCTTTGTAGTGAATCCAGTTGGCTTGGTAATGTGTTCTTTGAAGAATTCCAAAGTAGGGGAACAAAGGCAAGGGAAATAGAGGGCCCAGAGCTGTTTGTTCAGGGCTGTGGGAATCTAACACAGACCAATGAAACCAAGACACTCTCCATAACAGCCACATTCATACGTGATTCCATGCCCCTTTGTGTTGTCCAAAATCAGGAGTTTAGTTGTGCTTTAAAGAGCACAGCTCCTTTTATCAACTCTCATAGTAAGATTCCCAGCAGTTGATAATTCTCTTCAAGTTATATCCTTGGAGAAACCAATTCAGACTCACAATTGTTTCTTTAACAATGATGTAGCTGCAGCAAGGACTTTGCTTAATAGAAAGGCTAAAACTCTGATTAATTCATGTGATTGTTCCAAAATAAGCTTAATAATAAGTTAAAAATTGGCCCCAGGTTCATTGGAAGGTTGTTATGCAACGGGCGGAGAATCTAGAAACCATATGTTAGAGTTAATGCTTCTCCTTATTTTCTAATAGAGCTATGCTTCTCCTTATTTTCTTTTCATTCTGTTAATGACATGCATGTGGCAATGCTTCAAATCCTGTTGCATAGCTACGCCTGTGTAATGTGAAGTTGTGCCAGCCATTGTGAAATTTGCGTCAAGATGGGAGTAGTATGCTGGTTGACAGTTGCACAGTCAGTGTGTGGTCAGTTGCCTTGCTCATTGTATGGTTTGTTGTGCAATCAGACATGCCAACTGCCTGGGTTTAACTCCTCACAAACTCCCACAGGTGTAACATTACACTATGTGAAGAGCAATTATGCGGGGAACATTTCTTACTTGAGCAGGGTTACCTACCAAGGAGGCAGTATACAATGAGGGAAAGCTTGTCTCTTCCTTTATCGTCCTGACTGGAATTAAAATGGTCCAGCCCATTGAGGCTAGGAGAAGAAGAATAGACCTGCCCTATCCTGGGCACCAAATGGAATTCTGCACCATTCTAGATGCAGCTTGGCAGGTGTGGATATAGATATGATTGCCCTGTGAAATGAAATAACAAGCCTCCTTTTTCTCTGTGCCACCTTCATGGCAAGGAATGTCTGCCCCACCATGTGCTTGTAGTCAGTAAAATTCAAAATAATGCATTGAATGTAATGTGTAGTTTGCTGCTTTGGTTGTAGTAATACTTGCCCTTTTTTCTGGTTGCTTTCTCTTGTTTGCTAAACTTTTATGGAGAATCTAGTCAAGATCCATATTTCCAACTGTTTCTGGACTGTAATCCCTGTGAACCTCTCCTCGTAGAAACTGATCCGATTTATCAACAAGGATCTCCAGGAATATGCATATGGAACCTATGAAGCTGTCATACTGAATCATACTGTTCTTCCATTTTGTTCAGCATCACCGACACCGGATGTTGTTGTCTGGCAACTGTCATCCTCCCTATGCAGCACAGGCCATGGTGTAGGATAATGGGAAATGAAGTCACATGTTCAACCCTGGCCCACAGTGTCTGGCAGCATCTATCCAGGTCTGCAGAAAGAAGTCTCTGCAAACCCTACCTGGAGATGCCAGGGATTGAAGGTGGTACACTCGTCATGCAAAGCATATGCTCTGTCATTCAGCCACACTATGGTCACCTGCTGAATGACTGGGGAACCTACATGGGGAATGGCTCTCATACTGCCATGTATAGCCAACATATGAATCAGCCCTAAGCAAAACATGGAAAATAATTTATGGAGGATGACTCACTGAATTTAGTAGAAGTTCTGTGCAGTACGATCCTTTGTTATTATAATGCTTCCTTTGATCAGTACATCCATTTAGCTGAGTACTCCCCACCTCCTTTTGCACTGTTAGGCCATGACAAGAACGATATGCAAGACCCAACACATTCACATTTTACCAAACCTATAAATAATGTGCTGTTAAAGGGTATTAACTTTGCTGGAGCCCTGCCATGAATAAAGTTTGTTAGCATTTATTCCACTGCTCCTTCATGTGTGGTGCATTTGCTTAAGTGCTACGATTCTACCATGTCATGCAGTTGATGCAAGCCAATAATGCCTGAAGGGAAATTTGGGGGGTTTCAGGGCTTTATTTCAGGGTGTGTTTTTTCCTGGAAAAAAAATATATTGCTCTGTTCTTTGATTTCTTACATGTATTAAATTTCAGCACTGCATAAAAAGTAGCTTTTTAAAGCTTTGCAGCTAGCTTCTCATAAGCTCTAGTGCAACATTTATGCTCTACCTGCTATTTTGCATGATACCAGCCGTGCAAACTAGCAGGGCTCACATCAGCACCCTGCTTTTTGGGATTGCTTCCCAGATGCCAACCTGGACTCCCTTTAAAATTGAATTTTGGTGCTGTAAACACATCTAGTAGTTAGTTCTAGCCACCACTTAAATTTTCCACAAAGTTCCAATGTCGTGTCACTAGAGGATGCTATGATGAATCAAGATGGTTAGGAGCAGGGCCTAGAAGAGGAGGGGTCAGCAGGGGCAGGAGGGGGGCTCACTTCAGCCAAAGGTGCATGACTGACATGTGTTCTATGAATTAAAAAATATTTTTTACATGCAAATTAAAATATTTTTCAGGTCTCTTCCCAAACCATGAGGGGGCTTCACAGTGTGAAAAGATCTGGGCTTCATCTGAGCTCTTGGAAGGCCTGGTTGGAAGAATCCTCCCAATAGCCTCGTTCAGAATGCTGAACATTTTGCAGCCTCTGCTACCTTGCCACTCATCCCCACCATGAAGAAAGCCCAGTGAGGGCCACTGATGGCAAAGTCATCTATTGTCAAGTTACTATGCTCAAGGTCCTTTCAAACCAGAAGCTCAGCTCACTGCTCATTTTGGCACAAAGACAAGATTAAGACCATGTGAGGGTTCGATTTGTGCTTTAGCCTCATTACCAAAAAAACCAGGAGACGGTTTTATCTCAAAATTCAAACTGGGATTTATTACATCCTTTAACTGTAAATCATTGATTAATGGTTCAGTTCTTAACTTCTCCTGCGACATCAACGGACGTCTCAGGGGTATCCACGATTCTTGCTCAAAAGGGTTCAAAGACTTGGTTTCCCAAGGTCCCGGTAGGAAGGGGTCTGGAGACAACAGACGTTGGTCCTCATCTTGATCTTCTAATAATGGTAGGGTCTCCTCCCCTCCATCTCGGATCCAAAACAGCTCCTTCTCTCGTCCCAGGGAACCTGGTGGCACAATCTCCTCCTCACTTCCTCCGCTCGCCATTGTCGTCTTTCCTCGGCCTCTCTGGCCACCAGTTCCCTTTCTTCCTTTAACCTTCTTCTCCACTCCCTGGCCTCAGACTCTCCCCAATACGAGGGTCGTTGTGGCAGACCCCTCCTTCTTCTATAATCTGCCTCTTCTCGAGGCACCTTTACTTTTTCCCATTGTCTCGTCCAGGGATCCTCTACCCAAATTAGCTCCCAGCCTCCTGGTATGTTGTCCCTCTCTCCCCTTTTTATATCCCCCATTCCCGCCTCAATCACGGGCCTCCCCTTTTCTTCCTTTCCCGCCAATTCTCCTTCAGTCTGAGTGGCTACTGACAAACCCCGGAAGTTCTCTTCCAGTTCCCAGGTATCTATTCCCTGGTGTACCCTCTCTTGTAGAGCTGGCGGTGGAGTGGTCTGCACTTCTCGGGAAACCTTAGGGATGGACGGCACTCCGATGAGAGCCTCTATACTCTCATCACGCCTCTCACATACCCCCCCATCCAAGAGGGCCGTCCTCTCTTCCTCGCTTCTGGCCCATGGTCCCTGCCGAGAAAAATAATCGACATTAGCATGCTCGGTTCCTTTTCTATATTGGACCGTGAAAGCAAAGGGTTGTAATGCCAAATACCACCGGGTAAGCCGAGGATTGGTTTCCTTCATTCTACACAGCCACTGCAGAGGGGCATGATCAGTTATTAAGGTGAATGGGGCCCCTTGAAGATAATATCTTAGGGCGTGAGTAGCCCATTTGATCGCCAGCGCCTCTTTTTCAATCACTGCATATTTTTGTTCCCTTGGTGTGAGCTTTCGACTAAGATATAATACTGGGTATTCTACCCCCTCTCTTACTTGGGACAATACTGCACCAAGGCCTTTCTCAGACGCGTCGGTGAACAGAGAAAAGGGATAATTGAAATCCGGGGCGAATCTAATGGGCAACTCACATATAATAGTTTTCAGTGTTTCAAAAGCTTCTTCTTGTTTTTCTCCCCAAATTACCCATCGGCTAGCTCTTTTACGGGTCAAGTCTGTTAACGGGGCTGCAATACTTGAAAATCTCGGTATAAACTGCCTATAGTATCCTACCAATCCTAGGAACTGCTGGACTTCCTTCTTTGTCTTTGGGCGGTACCATTGAGATATTTTTGTCACTTTTTCTTCCTGAGGTTGTATTTCTCCCTGTCCTACCTTAAAACCCAGATAGTCTACTTTAGGCAGGGCTATTTTGCATTTTTTGGGATTTACGGTCAAACCTGCTTTTCTTAACTCAGTTAGTACCCGCCGCAGATGGCTTAAGTGTTGTTCCCAGGTGCGGCTATATATTATTATGTCATCAATATAGGCGGCCGCACAGTCTTGAACTGGCTCTAACACTTTGTCCATCAGACGTTGAAAAGTTGCCGCGGCCCCGTGCAACCCAAAAGGCATTTTTACAAATTGATACAAACCCTTTGGGGTACAGAAGGCTGTTTTTTCACGATCTTGGGGTCTTACTGGTATCTGCCAATAACCCTTAGTCAGATCGATGGAACTCAGGTAAGTAGCACTCCCTAAATGGTCTAACAAATCACCCACCTTGGGCATGGGGTACGCATCGAACTTAGACACAGCATTGACTTTCCTAAAATCTATACAGAAGCGCATGGACCCGTCGGGTTTGGGAACCATCACGGGGAAGCTTCGCCAGGGACCTTTGGCGGGTTCAATCACCCCCAGTTGTAGCATCTCCTCCACCTCAGCTTCGATGACCCCTGCTAGTTGTTTGGGCCAGGTCCTCCCGGACGAGCGTACTATCACTCCTGGTTGGGTGTCAATAACATGTTCTACCAAACGGGTGCACCCTGGAGTCTTAGAAAATACTTCTGGGAATTCCTTTTCTATCTGTAGGATTTGTCCCCTTTGATTTTGATCCACCTGTTCATCTATCACTAATGTACTATCTGTTGTTATTTCGGTACTCTCTGGCCCTAGCTCTTCCTCTACTTCTGATCCATATAGACATTCTCTGTCTATCCACCTTTTTAATAAGTTTACATGTAGTACCTGTTTTTTCCTTTTCCTATCCGGAGTCTCTATCTCATAGTCTACTTCGCTAACTTTTCTTACTACCTTATAGGGTCCGTGCCACTTGGCGAAGAGTTTGGATGAGACTGTGGGTAGCAATACTAACACTTTTTGATCTGCCTCAAATTCTCTGGGCTTCACCCTTTTATCGTATCCTGTCTTCTGCCTAACCTGTGCTTGGCCCAGGTTGTCTTTAGCCAACTCCCAGGCCACCATTAAACTGTTTCTCATGTCTACTATTTGTTGTAATGCATTCTGGGAGTGGTCTTCTCCTTCTTCCCACTTTTCCCTTATCAAGTCTAGCACCCCTCTTGGGTGTCTCCCATATAGTAATTCGAATGGTGAGAAACCTGTGGAAGATTGGGGGGCTTCTCTCACTGCAAACATTAAGGGTGCCAAGAAGGTGTTCCACAGCTTGGGTTTTTCTAGTACTAATTTTCTCAGCATCCCCTTTAGCGTTCGGTTGAACCTTTCCACCAGGCCATTGGCTTGAGGGTGATAAATAGAGGTTTTCATGGGCTTCACCCCTAACAATTCCCACATTTGTTTGAAGGTCAAACTCATAAAATTAGAGCCTTGATCTGTCAATACCTCCCGGGGAAACCCTACTCGCGAGAACACCCCTAACAGCTCTCTGGCCAAGACCTTGGCCGACGTGGTCCTTAGGGGAATAGCTTCCGGGTACCGGGTAGCATAATCAATGATGACCAGGATGTATTGGTGTCCACCCGCAGATTTGGTTAGCGGGCCTACGATGTCCATGGCAATCCTATCAAAAGGTCTATCCACTAAGGGCATGGGTATCAGCTCCCCTCCCGGTCCCGCCTTGGGTTGGGTCAACTGGCATTCCGGGCAAGATTGGCAGTATTCTTCCACCATTTTGGCCATTTTTGGCCAGACGAATCTTTGACGGATTCTGGCCAACGTCTTTTGTGTGGCTAAATGTCCCGCCAGAGGCACGTCGTGTGCTAGATGCATGATCCAACCTCGAAGCCGGTTGGGTACCACCAATTGAGTCTCTTCACCAAACTTGGTCTTGGTCACCCTGTACATCAGACCCTGTCTGATCTCAAAGTTCGATTCTCCGTCCCTGGTGGTTCCCTCGGGAAACGCTTGCAATCTGTAGTCCTCTAAGCTCATGTCGTCTTGTTGCCAGTTCCTTAACTGGTCCCTGGACAGGTTCACCATCTCGGATTCCCAAGTGCCCTCCTCTAACTCTCCATTATACGCTTCGGCCACTGTATACGTTAATTCCTCTACACCTGGCCAATCTCTACCTAGTAGCATGTCCCTTCCTAGGCCCGGCACTATTCCTATGTCCAATTCTCTCTTTTGATTTCCTATCTCAATTTCGGCCCTCGCCGTTTCATATTCCTTAGCATCTCCATGCACGCATTTAATAAGCATGGGTTCGGGTAATCGTTCCCCTTGTAGCACTTTCACCAGGGTCTTGCTGCACCCTGTGTCGATAAGGGCCCTCTTCCACTGTCCATTTACCTTGGCTTTTACCGCCCACCCCGGGTGGTCTTCGTCACCCACCTTGGCTGTTAGGGCGTAGATGTCTGTCCATGCACACTCCTCTGCTGGGCAAAACTTTTTTATGTGTCCGAATTGCCCGCATCCGAAGCATGCCACCATCCGGTCTTTATTGTTGTTCCACGTTGCGGGTTGTTTATTCGCTGCCGGGTCCGCCGTTATCAGGGGTCTTGGCACTCTCGTTCCTGCCGGGTTCACAAAGTCTACACGGTCTGGTCGGGTCTTCTTAAAACTTTGAGACATCGGGCCGCGCGCCGTCGCATGTACTGTTGTCTCCGCCATCTTTTCTCTACTCCTCGGTCTTTCTAACTGCGTCACCGGTTTATATTGCCACGGGTCTTCCGCCTCGAGGAAGTCTTCCAGCAAGGTTACAGCGCCCTCTAGGTTGGCGGGTTTGTTCTTCACCACCCAGTTTCGTGGTCCCGTCCCTAACGTAGATATCAGTTGCTCCATTAGAATTAACTCTAATACTTGCTCGCCGGATTTCCCTTTGGGTTGTATCCATCTAGTGGCGTTAACTCGCATCTTTTGCGCTAGTGTTCTCGGGTGTAACCCGGGTTTCAATTTTAGTTCTCTGAATCGCCGCCGGTATGCTTCTTCATTTAAATTCAAAGTGTTGAGAATGGCCGTTTTCACCGTTTTGTAATCGCTTGCGACCGACGGGTCGAGTGTGTCCACTATTTCTTGTGGCAGTCCCGTCAGATACGGCGTGAGGATCAGGGCCCACTGGTCCTGCGGCCATTGCGCCGACGTCGCCACCCGTTCAAACGTATTAAGGAACGCGGCCGGGTCATCCTGTGGTCCCATCTTTTGCAATTTGATAGGTGGTCTTGTCGCTATCGGCAGCGTGGGACTTTGGTGGTCGGACTTGCCATCTGGTCGGATGTGTGTATTCTTTAGCTGTTCTATTATTAATCGTTGTTGCTCGGCCAGCTGCTTAATGAGGGTTTCTTGGCCTTCCGTTATTTTTTTAATCCACTCTTCTGTCTCTCCGTCTGGGGTATGAGGCTCTCTACGTTGGGCGCCAATATGTGAGGGTTCGATTTGTGCTTTAGCCTCATTACCAAAAAAACCAGGAGACGGTTTTATCTCAAAATTCAAACTGGGATTTATTACATCCTTTAACTGTAAATCATTGATTAATGGTTCAGTTCTTAACTTCTCCTGCGACATCAACGGACGTCTCAGGGGTATCCACGATTCTTGCTCAAAAGGGTTCAAAGACTTGGTTTCCCAAGGTCCCGGTAGGAAGGGGTCTGGAGACAACAGACGTTGGTCCTCATCTTGATCTTCTAATAACGGTAGGGTCTCCTCCCCTCCATCTCGGATCCAAAACAGCTCCTTCTCTCGTCCCAGGGAACCCCACGGTCCTGGTGGCACAATCTCCTCCTCACTTCCTCCGCTCGCCATTGTCGTCTTTCCTCGGCCTCTCTGGCCACCAGTTCCCTTTCTTCCTTTAACCTTCTTCTCCACTCCCTGGCCTCGGACTCTCCCCAATACGAGGGTCGTTGTGGCAGACCCCTCCTTCTTCTATAATCTGCCTCTTCTCGAGGCACCTTTACTTTTTCCCATTGTCTCGTCCAGGGATCCTCTACCCAAATTAGCTCCCAGCCTCCTGGTATGTTGTCCCTCTCTCCCCTTTTTATATCCCCCATTCCCGCCTCAATCACGGGCCTCCCCTTTTCTTCCTTTCCCGCCAATTCTCCTTCAGTCTGAGTGGCTACTGACAAACCCCGGAAGTTCTCTTCCAGTTCCCGGGTATCTATTCCCTGGTGTACCCTCTCTTGTAGAGCTGGCGGCGGAGTGGTCTGCACTTCTCGGGAAACCTTAGGGATGGACGGCACTCCGATGAGAGCCTCTATACTCTCATCACGCCTCTCACAGACCAGGAGAACACTAGGACTAAGACCAGAAATCTGGAGAACAGCAGCACTAAAACAACTGCTTGAGGGTGGGGTAGTGTCAGGAAGAGAATCAGTGGGCAGGGGAAGGACTAGCCATTGTACCCCTAGGTAAAGGTAAAGGTTCCCCTTGACATTTAGTCCAGTCGTGTCCGACTCTAGGGGGCAGTGCTCATCCCTGTTTCCAAGCCGTAGAGCCAGTGTTTGTCCGAAGACAATTTCCGTGGTCACGTGGCCAGTGCGACTAGACACGGAACGCCGTTACCTTCCCACCGTGGTGGTACCTATTTATCTACTCGCATTTGCATGCTTTCGAACTGCTAGGTTGGCAGGAGCTGGGGCAAGCGACAGGAGCTCACTCCGTCACGTGGATTCGATCTTACGACTGCTGGTCTTCCGATCTTGCAGCACAGAGGCTTCTGCGGTTTAACCCGCAGCGCCACCACGTCCCTTTATTGTACCCCTACTCAGGTATTATTGAATTCAGAACTGTGAACACACATAGACGGGAGTAATTAGTCCTGGCCACTCCATTGCCAAGTTCTTTATGCCAGATGAGAATAGAAGAGTCCTGCTGACGTGTAGCCTCTGAATATGAGTAAGAGTGTAGATTTCCAGGTTCTTTATTGTCCATGGATGTGGCCAATACACAAACAGGAACCGGCCTTCTTCGGATGGAGAACTGTAAATATGAAGAAGTGATGATGGAGGAGGTAAGGCTTAGATCTTCCCCTTTACATATATTCAGAATGCTAGACTCAATAATGACTAACTGGGCTTATCTTGTCCACTGATTCTAACCTGCAAATGCCCCTTCCATTTCTACCTCAGTGTTATGAGGAAATGTTTCCCTCACACTTCACTTGTATGGTAAAGGCACCTGGTGAAAAGCTTCTGGAAAATAAGTATATCTCATCCTTCAGCTTTTGCGTGAATAATGCTGAGTTAGGTACATTTCTTTGCAAAATACCAAACAAATATCTTCCTTACCAACACCCAAAATCTCAAAAAATAATCTTGTGTCCCTTGAAACTACTCACATAAATATAATAACAAAGACTTGTTTCCGTGTTCAAAGCTGTTGTAGAACATAGTTCTAAATTACTGTTTGGTATTTCAGTCAATTTAATTAGCTAGTTAATGCTAGTATCAGCTTGTAATCCAAGCAGTCAAAAATACCTATTTCAGTAATTAGGTCATATATTTCTTTTAAGATTATTGTAGGAAAAAGGAACAGTGGTACCTTTAGGCATTGTTTACAATATATTCCTGCATTCAATGACATTGATTCTACCATAATATTCAGCACAGGAATTACAGTGTGAATTATTCTCACCCTCTTTGTCTTTAATGTTTTTTATGCTGATTTAGAGTATAATGTTTGGTAGGGGTGTACATTTCACATTTTTTGGACTACAAATCCCATAATTCTCCTTTTTGGGAATCCCATCTGCAGGATCCAAACCTTAGAGACACCTGAATTCTGCTCACCTGGAGAGAAAATGCAGCTGGCAAGCTTCGTGCTGTGGATAGGCCTAACTTGTTTAAAAAGGAAGCAATCATTGGGGTAGATTCCTCTCCAAATACATATTCCCCAACGGATGGATCCAGAGGTTCCCAAAAATAGAAAAGAGAAAGCGGTTATCACCTATAATACCCAGTGGAGGCTCATGACTCTGGTGTCATGGAGTGGTGAATCTGCTCCAAACCATTAGAATATTTACAGGAAGTTTCCTCGATGCTGAACCCTATCTCCCAAAAAGATTCAGTGTCTTGGATGGCTCCTTTAAAGTTTGGTCTGAAACTCAGTGTTGATTCTCTGCCTGCCTAACATTGGAGTCACTTGATACCACCTATTTTCCTTTGCATCTGCAGACCCTAGATGGTTGGAGAAACAGTGTAGGAAGGAACAAGGAAGAGAAGTGACAGTGGAAGCAGCACAGGGGAAAGAGAGCACGGGAACACAGAATCAGCAACGCTCTGGACTCATGATTAAATTATGCAAGTAAAATATACCAGGGATTTATTTTTTTTGTCTACAATGTTAGGTCCTAGTGATTTCAGTGGACTTATTCTTGTTATTATGTGCTGTTAACTTGCAGTGACCCTATGAATTAGTGATCTCAAAAAGGTCCTATTATTTATGACCCTGCCCGGTTCTTGCAAAGTCAAGGCCATGATTTTCTTTTCCTGCAGCCTTCAACTTCCCCACCATCATTGGTTTTTTTCAGTGACTTCTGTCTTCCCAGGATGTGCCCAACCATCTCAGCCTCATGTAGTAATTTTTTTTTTGCTTCTAGAGAAAGTTCAGGTGTAACTTGATGTGGAACACTTATTTGTTTTCTTGTGCTCCTATAAAGCAGTCCTTGTTCGAATTTCAAATGAATTTATTTTTTCTTGTACACTTTCTTTACTGTCTAACTTTCTAGACAGTATGTATGTAAGCAGGTAGGTAGGTAAATAACAACAACAAACAAACAACAATAATAATGTTCAGCTGCACTTTTTTCTTTCACCTTGTACAGTAGTTGTTTTAAGTCATTGCTGCTTTCTGCCAGAAATATGGTGTCATCTGCATATTTTAAATCACTGATATTTATTTTACCAGAAAGAAATGCTTCTGCTTCTCCTTCATCTGAATGTAGTCCAGCTTTTCATAAGATATGTTCTCCATATAAATTAAACAGAAATGGAGATAAAATACCTCTTTGACCAATATCGTTGCCGTACAGAAACAATTCCATTTCTCCATATTGTGTTCTCATACTACAGTGTTGTCCAGAGTAGAGGTGATGCATCAGGACAACTGAACGTTATGACATATCGATTTCCTGCAGAATGATCCATCTCTTTTCATGATCTACACAGTCAAAGACTTTGCTACAATCTATTAAGCAGAGATTAATTTTCTTTTGAAATGATTTACTGTGCTCCAGTAACCAATGTATATTTGAAAAATGATCTCTAGTGCCTGTTCCATTTCTGAATCCAGCTTGAGCATTGGGCATTTCTTTTTCAATATATAGTAGTAGTCTTGTAAAATTTTGCACATCTCTTGATTGGCAGCCAGCTCATGGTTCACTCAGCTTTCCATCCTTCCGAGGTTGGTAAAATTAGTACCCAGCTCATGGGGGGGGGGGGGGATGTGTAGCCTACATAATTAACTTGTAAACCACCCAGAGAGTGCTTTAAGTGTTAGGGGGCGGTATATAAGCAGCAGAGTTTGTACTGAAAATTAATGCAGTGATCTTATAGTTACCACAAAGTTTCTTTTATTTAGGCTTGGATTGCATATTAAAGGTTTCTAGTCTATGGGCCTTTGTTTTGGTTTCCATATTTGTTGGCATATTCTTGTTATAATTTTGATAGATTCATCTTCTCTCACTTGTAATAGTTCTCTTGCTTTCCTATTTACTTCTGGTGATTTGTTTCTTTGAAATGCTTGGACAGTGGGTTTCAGTTCACTTTCTAAAGCTACAAGTCCTTCATCATAGCCTTCTGCTTTGAAGGAATTTGCATCCTTGTATCGCTTCAGTACAGTTGTTCAGTATATTGTTTCCAACTACTATTTATTGTACTTGGATCAAATGATATGTTCCTATTTTTTCTTTCAACATCCATAAACTTGGCTTAAATTTCTATTTGATTCCTTCATTTTATGAAAGAGATATCTTATTTGTCCTTCTTGCTTTTTTGTTCTCTTCTATTTTCTTGTATGGATTGTAGTAATAGATCTCTTTGTCCCCATGTACCAATTGCTGAAAAATAGCATTTAGTATTCTGATTCAATTTCTGTCATCCTCTATCTTTGCTTCTTACCTGTCATTAACAATTCTAAGTTTCATCAGTCATCCATTGAGGATTTTGCTTTCTTTTGACTAGAAGAACAGGTTTGTTTTTAATTTTTTTGCATTCTTCTATTATAACCTCTCTGTTTTAAACCCATTCTTCTTCTGTTTCACAATCAGTTGAGCATAGTAATACAGATCTGTTCTTTACATGGTCTTTATATTCTAAAGGATTATTGTTTAAATTATATTTTGGTACTATGATTGATTTACTGTTATTCTTTAGCTTTACACTAAATTTTGATAGTGTAAAGTGATAGTTTCCAAACCTAATTCAAAGTGCTAGTTAGGACTTACAAAGTCCTACACAGTTTGGGTCCAGGCTTTTTACTGGGCAACATTCCTCAGATCCTAAGATCTTCTGGGGAGGCCCTCTTTACAGGGTCACTTTTACAGGTATGATGAGAGAGATTTGTCTCAATGGATGCTCCCAAGTTAGACAGCCCTCCCACATGAGGCTAGGTTAGCCTCCTCTCCTCTCCTTTCAACAACAAGTGAAACCTTTCTTTTCAGATAGTGTTTTAATATCTAATTTTATCATATCTCCTTTGGTTACTGCTCCTATATCCATTTTAATGTTTTTACATTCTTTGTATTGCTTTTAGACGACGGTTTTGATATGACCGTGTTTAATTGCTTTTTCATGGTTTATTTATTTTGATTTAAATTCCAGTCTGTTTTTACTCTATGTGTGAAAAGTGGCATGAAAATGAAATAAAAATTTTTAAGTAAATAAACCACTTCTGAGTATTTTGTACCAAAAAAACAAACAAACCCTGAAAAGGACAATTGTAAGTTGAAATTGACCTGATGACACAGAATTAATAATTATAATTCCTTTGAGCACAGTGTGTTTATGGCAAAATGCAGTATATACTGATTATGGCTATAACTATGAGGAAGGTAATCTGTATTTCATGAAAATAAATGCACAGATGTATGAGTGTGCAGAAATATCTGGACTGGAGTGATCCTGTTCAAACTCTTGCTACTGGTTGACATAGAATACATTCTGCTTTTCCTTCTTATACTATGATAAAATAACCTTCAAAAGATGAATTGTAATTGGATAATTAAAATAGCTGCATAATTACAGAGTACCAGAGGAAACAATCAGTGACCTTATTAGCAATGTTGATCTTGGAAACAACATAAGAAGTAAAACATAGGCCATTACTTGGAATGCTATGTATTTATTTTACTTTATTTTTTACAGAAAAACAAACTAAACAAAGATAGCACTACAAATCCAAACTGACACTTATCATAACCCATGGCTATGAAAAAGCCTTTTCAGGAAAGCATTAGAATAAGCTAATTTCATTTCTCCCAGCCGCCTGTCTTTCAGTTCTTTATCCTTCCTATCAGGTTAGAATAAAATTCATCTCTCACAGTAGACGTAATGAGCAGGCAATGACTTATGAAGCAAAGAGACCAAGCTGAGGCAGAATTAGAATACAATTTTAATGAGACAGAACTGAGAAGGGGGAAGTGTTACCCATTTGACAGACTTGGCAAAATACCCAGCATTATTTCAAATGCCTTTTTCCTCTCTGTAGAGGAACTGTCAAATATTATATACTTTTTTTTTTTAAAAAAAAGGCAGTGCTCTAGAGTATCCTTTTAGCAAAATACTGTTAATGTAATGTAAGTTAGGAATTAGTTCCTGTATGGTATATGTGACTGTAATTAAATTATTGGCTGAAATCCAGTAGCATGTCACAACTAGAGTAAGCCCATTGAATCACTGGAACTTACATAGGTGTTGCCTCACCCAATCCCCACTTATTCAATAGGCCTATTTTAGTTGCTACATAGTACTGGGTTTCAGCCAATGTTCTTCCTGTAAGATCTCAGGATACAGGGCAGGATATAGATGCTCTAAACCAATGGTTCCCAACTTTGGGTCCCTAGATGTTCTTGAACTACAACTCCCAGAAATCCTGGCCAGCACAGAAGGCTTCTGGGAGTTTTCATCCAAAATCATCTGGGAACCTAAGGTTGGGAACCACTGCATATTAAAATTGCACTAGCTCAGCTTCCCCCAACCTGGCACTCTTCAGATATCTTGGATGGCATTTCCCATAGTACATGTGTCATAAGATTATGGGGGGATGCAGTCCAGCACATCTAAAGGACTATGAGATATTGTAGGTAGTAGTGATGCATCTATGCATCCCAGACATACAGTAGACTGACCCTTGAATTTTCTGTTTACTTCCTTAGGAGTCTCCTAGTATGCAGCTAGGTGGTGCTGGCCCTGGGATTAATAGTTTTTCTGAGGGAGCATTGGGGGATTTAAAAGGCCTCCCATAATACTTCACTTTTGAAATACACAGTCAACCCCTCTCTTTCACCATTTTATGTTTTATAACTACTTCTCCATTTGCAGTACAGAGGAACAGAGGAAAGCTACCTTATACTGGCCAGCAGACATTGAGGTAGCTCACAGAAATGAGGTCATCTTCACCAGCAGGTTGCTGCAAATTAAAGAGTTCCTTTTTCAGTTTGGGGATGTGCACAACTCTCATGCGATAATACTAAGCTACACACACCACAAAGTTGAAAAAGTAATTATTTAATTTGGGACAATTTGCCACAGCTGGTGATGTCACTCCCATTGTGCAAGCCGAGCTACCCAACAGGATCCTGTTAGCCAATAAGTCAGGGCTATTTAGCCAATGTCTAGTACTGTCAATTCTAATTGATAGTGGCCCTCTAGAGTTTCAAGCAAGACCTTTTTCCTAGGAGAAAAAGAAAAGGGAGACCTTTCTGGTGGTCTCCCATCCAACTACTAACCAAGCCTTGCCCCGCTTAGCTTCTAAAATCAGATGGCATTATGTGTACTTAGGCTGATCTGGAAACACATTGGTTAAAGGAAGAACTATACAGAGAATAAAGAGATCATTTACCAAAGCCGAGAAAGAGAGGGTGAAGGAGAGAAGGAAAAAGGAAAGAAAAGGTGGCCTACCAATAGGGGATATAGCCATTTTGTGTCCCACAAAGGAGAAAACTGTTTGAACTTTTGCAACCTAACACGCTGCCTTCAGTAGATGTGGTTGGGAGGGACCTTTCTGAGTTAGGGTGACTGTCAATCTATCTAGCAGTAATCTATTCAGAATGACTGTTAATAACTCCTTCCTTGCCTCTGAATTCAAAGAGAGCCCTGCCTCTGCTTTTGTGCTTTTTCCCCCTCTCTGGCAATTAGTAGTCTGTTGAGGCCTGTTGTTGAAAGCAGTCATGTTTGCCAGTTTTCCTGTTTGATCTGTTCAATTGTAAGTAATGAAAGCTTTTATTCTTTTTACTATTAATATTTACTATTAATAGTTAGTTACTGAAACTATAAGTGCCAGTTAATGAAAAAAGGGATGGACTACCCTGCGGAAGCTATTCTGCTGTGTGAATCCCTGCCTTCTGCTGCGCAGCTAGAAGAATTTAATCAAAAATTCAAAACTCTGCAACAAAAAGCAGGATTCATATTCGCATGCATGCATAAAAGTATTCTGATCATGTCCAATTTTACATTTTAAAGTCACAATACTATTGTGACTAAAGCAATAAACTGAGGTTTCTTACTATAATGCAGGACACATTTACATAAAAGTAAGCAGCATTTTGTTACAGAACAGGATGATTTTTTTTTCAACCTTACAATAATATGATGAACTCTGTACAAATACCTTCCGTCCCTGAGGACATTCACACACCCATGATCGCCAAGGTGCTGATGCTGGATGGGATTCTCGCTGTTGCCCCATCACCTGCCATTCTCTGGGTGGCCATATTATTCTCCTCTGGATTGTGGGGCTCTGAACTGTGGCTGAAACATCCAGGCTTAGCTGCGGCACTAGAGATCCTATTCAATCCATAATGTCTGGGATCAACAGCACCATAAGCTGTACATAGAACTTTGTGCACTTCCCCTGATTTCATCTTTAAGTCCTGTTTTGTGTGTATATCAGATATTAAACTATGCAGGTGGAGTTTTATTATTCAGTTCATAGCAAATGGATCAATAGCGCCACAGCTGCTTTAGAAATGGCATGCTCTGAACAATGAGCTGTTTTGCCTATACCGAAATAGTTTTGATTGTTTGCATTTTTACAGAAAGATAACATTTGCCTTTTATGATTGCTGCTAGCTTCTTAATCAAAAGAAATAATTTCAAACTGAAGGTGCCATCTGGCTTTTATGTTATGAGAAAATATGTGTTCACCATCTCATATTTATTTTGTCCCAAGGACTTGCTGAAAATAAGCTATGCTTATTATTATTTTATCCCGAAAGGGCTGTCTTTCTTTATAACGGAGAAACATCATTAACGTCCATTCTAAACTGGTTCAATTTTACTGATTTTATGGAGAGCCAGCCAATTCTGACAACTGTATGAGAAAAGGCCAGCAAGATAGACTACGATGAGGAATGGACTACCCATTTCATTTAAGACTAGTGAAAAAGCCATGCACTGTGTGCAGAAGAAACTGGTTCTTTCTTCCAGAAAGCACTTCCTTCCTTAAGCCATGAAATTAACCAGGGAAATATCATTATCTGGGTTATCTGGGTGTGTAAATTGCACCTTAAGCTGTGTCATACAAAACATGTATCTTCTCAAATGCATAGAGCAGCGGTTGTTAACCTTTTCTTTACCACGGACCCCCTTTAAATATCTTTTGTTGCCATGGACCACCAAGACTTAACTCAAGATTTAAAACCCTAAAGTGCATCAAATATGTATTTAAAGTTTCTCTTGAAGGGTCTTCAAATTTGGAAAGAAGGGACAAATAAGTTAATCTGTTAATGCACACACTCCCATTATAATATTTTGATTGGAATAGTATTATCACACTAACACTGACTGACTCTGGCTCTCTCTTCCTGCGGCTTCTGACTGTCTGCGCAGTAGCAAGAAATGTCACATGTTGTCTCTCAGCCACTCAGCATCATCCACTTGCATGTTTTTACCATGTGCAGAAATATCAAACCATTATTTGCTATCAAACGGTTATTTTTATAAGCCATTTTTACTTTTTTTTTGTTTTTAATGGAGGCCGTAGGTTAGAAAAGCCAAGCTTTATTAAGGGAAATTAAGATTTTGTTCTACATTTCCTTCCTTCCTTCCTTCCTTCCTTCCTTCCTTCCTTCCTTCCTTCCTTCCTTCCTTCCTTCCTTCCTTCCTTCCTTCCTTCCTTCCTTCCTTCCTTCCTTCCTTCCTTCCAACCTTTGTGGATCTCTGTTAGGACATCATGGCCCCCCAGGGTCCATGGACCACAGGTTAAGAACCTAGGGCAGCGATGGTGAACCTATGGCATGCGTGCCACAGCTGGCACGCGGAGCCCTTTCTGCAGGCATGCGAGCCATAAGTCGCCAGATCGCTACTCCCCCCCTGCGCAGCCAAACCTGAGAAGGTGGCTGCAGCCGTGGTGCTGGCGCTTCAACAGGCAGATCCGAAGCAGCTGGCGCTGGTGGCGGATCCGGAGTGGGGTCTCGAGGCACCTCTGTGCCCAGGATTCCCCCTTCTGCTGCCACTTCCAGTGCCGCCGCCACCGCAGCACGCCGCCCGCTGGTTGTTTTTTTGTTTGTTTGTTTGTTTTCAGTTTGGGCACATGAGCCCAAAAAGGTTCACCGCCACTGACCTAGGGGCATAGCGAAGGTTCACTCTCCTCCCAGTTTTACCTCCAGAAAAAATTCCCTTTGGTGTGGGATCTAACCATACACTTGAGAAGACCCATTTGAGACAGCTACAGGAGATGTTAAGCACAGCACAGAAGGGTCAAAGCAGTCTGTTCATGTGATGGTTAAGCAAAATCTGTTTCTAGTACTCTTTGATTGTTATCTACAATGTGATAATCTCAATTTTACTTTATTCCATGACATTTTATGTGATAAGAAGTTGCGTGTCCATGTGTTTACAGAGACCAGGTCTTTATATCACAGGATGTTGAATGATCCTCTGCCTTTGAGGAGGATCCACAGTTATTCTCTGCCTAAAAGTCACTGAAGGATTGTGGAAATGATGCCATATATAAAAGCAAAGAGAGATGAGAAGGGAAAGTTACGTAGTAATGTGCCATCAAGTCTGAATCAACACAGCAACACTAATAGGGCTTTCAAGTTAGATATTTAAAGTGAGGTTGCCTGAGAGTTCAGAACCAAAACCTAAGACCAGGAGGCAGGCTTTTGTGATGTCACAGGTGGGGGCTTCTCTGACATCACAGGAAGTAGGCCCTTTTCTAATAATTGCAAAAAAAGAGCCCATGTGTGAGAGAGTAGGGCAACATAGATTTCTCTTAAACAAACATGTGCAACTCACATAAAAACACCTCTGTGCTGAGTCTGTGAGTCCTGTTAGCAGTGGGAGGTGAAGAAGAGATGGGCACCCAGGTATTAGAGCCACCACACCTAATAAATTCAACCTTGCTCTTCTTCTCAACCCAAAATTTATCTCCCTGCTTGGACAACTGAAGAAATTAGTATCCTGCAATTTGGCAACTCTTTAGCCACCCACATTCCCCTTATCCATTATCAGTATTAAGATATAAAATATGATATTTTATGGGCCTCTCTTTTTTTCTTTTGTTCACCCTGCTTCCTCTGGTGTAACATCTCCACTGAAGATTCATTTCAATCAGTTGTTTTCAGCATGCAACACATCTGTGGTTCACTAAAGCCATCTATGCATATTTATCTAAGATATAAGATGTTTATAGCAGGTGCCGCTTAAAAAAAAACATAAATGAATAAGTGGTTTTCCAGGTCCCAGAGGTTCATTTTGTTTGTTAAGGGGAGTAGAAAGAAGAACTCTTATGTAAAGCTTGGATTCTTTGAACAAGCAGTATACAAAAGAATCTCTTATCTTACTACCTCTTAACAGACATTCAGCCATACTGCAGTTCCACACAGACATCTGAAAGTAGAATGGCTTAGGCTCAAAGTAAGTTTCTTGAACTTAGATCCTACTGAAATCAGTGGCCCTTCCATTACTCAGACATGTAAATCATTCTCCTGTCCTCACAGGTGAGCATAAGGAACTGCAGCATTTTTCTGTTCACCCTGCAAAGGAGCAAGAAATTTGCTTATGACATGTGATCAATTTTTACACGAACAGCGTATGCTGCCTAAATTGTATAATCTGTTCAATTTGTGCAAATTAATCAAGATTATAATAACTGCTGCTTTGTTGTGCAATTTTTTAGAAATCAGAAACATTCACTAGATTGTGTAATTTAAGGAAGGAAGGAAGGAAGGAAGGAAGGAAGGAAGGAAGGAAGGAAACCGATCAGTTTTCCTGCGCTAGCTATGTTTGCTTTTAAAAGGGGAAAACATTAGACTGTGATGGAAACATTGTGTACAAATTGCATTGTGCACCCAATACTGTAAGATATGTTTCTGCACCTGGAGAACAGGAGAAGCATAGCAAATCCTGGAGATTTTGGCTCGTGCCCTACCACCTGGCAACTCTAGTTGATTCCCTCTGCTGCTTTGATGAACTACTGGATAGCTTGGTGGCTTATGTATGGCTGGGAATTTGACTCCCCACTGTGCCTCCTTGACAGGGTCTGGAGTTGGACTCAATGATCCATAGGGTCCCTTCCATCTCTGCAGTTCTAAGGTTATTATTATTATAATCCACTCCCCCCCCCTCACACAATAGGATATTCATCTTCTAACCAGTTCTGATAGGTTACCACCACACATACTTTGGCTGGATGCCTGAATAAGGATGGCGGATTATGTTTGGAATTCTGATAAGGAAATGTGTAGGATCTAGTTTATCCATCCCCTGCTAATGTAATTTCTCCTTGGAGATATTTTATATCAGAGTGGTTAAAAGGGAGTGCATTAAGAAACTACTGTACATTTATTTAAAGAGCTGCTTATTGAGCTCTCTTAGGTCTGTCCTTGCTCTTTCCCTAAGGCGATTTTTATTACACTTCAGTAAGAAAGCTAGTACGATGAAGCATGAAAGACTGTGCTCTGAGACAATGCCATAGTTTAAGCCCACTAGGGTGAATCCTAATAGCTCTCTCAATTGTCTGTAAGAAAATGAAGTTTAGAGTACTGAAGATAAAGGCTTATTTATTTATTTATTTATTTATTAGATATTTATCCCGCCCTTCTAGACATATGTCTATAGATAACCACATTCCACTCATACAAAGTCTGATATCCTTTTTCATGCTCTCTCTCTCTCTCTCTCTCTCTGTGTGTGTGTGCATGCACAGTTATTATGGAGTCCTCAGTCTTTCTAACAGTTGAGCCATATTCTGAGGCAGGGACTTAGCTGTTAAGGGTGAATGTGTATGTTATTAGCTGGTTTTCCTTCTGAAATATACAAAAATACAGAAGAATGTTGACAAGAATAGTCATAACTTCATTGTTCTTTAACAAGAGACAATGCTATATATATATATATTATTTTGTATGTATTTAATATTTATTTTCTCTATCTTACACACACACACATTTTGTTTACATGTTTGTATTCATTGTTATGGGCCATCAAGTAGCTACAGCTCCCCTTATCCATGTGCAGTGTAGATGATGGATGTTGTAGTCCATCACATCAGCAAGGGACCGGGTTGAGGGAAGGTTTTTTTAAACAAAACTTGCTAAATCAAGCAGACGGGTTTGGGGGAAGAGGGAATTTTCATCTAACAGAATAAGAAAAGTGAAAGTTGAGATTTATACTGTGATTTGCATGGCCTTATAGTGCTTGTAACGTCCCTGGTTTTATTTTGACACACTGACTTACACCGTTTTACACCACTAAGTCTTGGCATGCCACTCTCCGCTTTCCTTCCCACCTTTTCAGGAAAACAATTAAAATGCCCTCTGATAGAGCTTAAAGCTCTAGCCACAAGGGCGGAAGAAAAGATCTGTTACTGTTTTTTTGTAAAATCATATCAAGCTGACAGGCTAAGGTCACCGAAGTTCAGTTCCAAAATGTTCTCATCCCTTAGGAGAATGGGACATTATTAATATTTTTGTAGAGAAGAGCTCATGAGTGATGCAGTCTCTCTCAATGATGAAATGAAAAGGGTATTCCACTGTGTACTGTGAAATATATAATATATCTTCCACATAGTTGGTTAGGGATCAACTGCCAGTTCCTTCACGGTTTGAGCTCCTGATTGAAGTGCCAGCTGCGTTCCAGGGATTGAAAGAGACCTTGAAAATGGCAAAGCAAGGCCCAGAATACTGAGCTGACAAAACAAAACTGACAAGAGCAGCAATAGCTATTCTTTCCGAGTACTCATCATAGGAAATGTCACGGGGGGGGGGGGGGGAATAAGAAAAGGAAAAAAAAAATAACAAAGGAGAGAAAAGCAGGGAGGACTCTAAAAAAATCTTCATGACTTAGATAGGATTTGCTCTGTGTGTGTGTGTGTGTGTGTGTGTGTGTGTGTGTGTGGTTAAGGGAAATAACAATAGCCAATTTTTTAAAAAAGATGTTGCACTCGTAGTCTGTTTCACTATCACAAAAAGGAGAAAGAAGACCTTGTGGCATGTCTAATAGATTTATTTTAGCACGGAATTTTGTGGATGTTGTTCATCTGAAGAAAACAATTGTATCCCATGAAACCTCATGCTAAAATAAGCCTATTAGTCTCAAATGTGCTCAAAGATTCTTTCTTTGATGTTTTCCCCCCCCCCCATTTTATTGTGACATAAGCATTATATTGTCATTTACAAAGATCCACAACAAATTCCTCTCACCCAAAAGCATTAAAGTATTTTTGCTGTCAGGGTGAGGTGGAAAAAATTGGTGAATCACCTTAGTACAGTTAAGAGTAATGTACTCGTGCAGAGAGGGTACTTTACACAGTGGCTCAAATCCTATTGCTTGTTGTTGTTTAGTCGTTAAGTCGTGTCCGACTCTGCGTGACCCCATGGACCAGAGCACGCCAGGCCCTCCTGTCTTCCACTGCCTCCCAGAGTTTGGTCAAATTCATGTTGGTAGCTTCAATGACACTGTCCAGCCATCTCGTCCTCTGTCGTCCCCTTCTCCTCTTGCCTTCACACTTTCCCAGCATCAGGGTCTTTTCCAGGGAGTCTTCTCTTCTCATGAGATGGCCAAAGTATTAGAACCTCAGCTCCAGGATCTGTCCTTTCAGTGAGCACTCAGGGTTGATTTCCTTCAAAATGGATAGGTTTGTTCTCTTTGCAGTCCAGGGGACTCTCAAGAGTCTCCTCCAGCACCACAGTTCAAAAGCATCAATTCTTCGGCGGTCAGCCTTCTTTATGGTCCAGCTCTCACTTCCATACATCGCTACTGGAAAAACCATAGCTTTGACTATGCGGACCTTTGTCGGCAAGGTGATGTCTCTGCTTTTTAAGATGCTGTCTAGGTTTGTCATTGCTTTCCTCCCAAGAAGCAGGTGTCTTTTCATTTCGTGGCTGCTGTCACCATCTACAGTGATCATGGAGCTCAAGAAAGTAAAATCTGTCACCGCCTCCATATCTTCCCCTTCTATTTGCCAGGAGGTGATGGGACCAGTGGCCATGATCTTAGTTTTTTTGATGTTGAGCTTCAGACCATTTTTTGCGCTCTCCTCTTTCACCCTCATTAAGAGGTTATTTAATTCCTCCTCACTTTCTGCCACCAGAGTGGTATCATCTGCATATCTGAGGTTGTTGATATTTCTTCCGGCAATCTTAATTCCGGTTTGGGATTCCTCCAGTCCTGCCTTTCGCATGATGTATTCTGCATATAAGTTAAATAAGCAGGGGGACAATATACAGCCTCGTCGTACTCCTTTCCCAATTTTGAACCAATCAGTTGTTCCATATCCAGTTCTAACTGTTGCTTCCTGTCCCACATATAGATTTCTCAGGAGATAGATAAGGTGGTCAGGCACTCCCATTACTTTAAGGACTTGCCATAGTTTGCTGTGGTCCACACAGTCAAAGGCTTTTGCGTAGTCAATGAAGCAGAAGTAGATGTTTTTCTGGAACTCTCTGGCTTTCTCCATAATCCAGCGCATGTTAGCAATTTGGTCTCTAGTTCCTCTGCCCCTTCGAAATCCAGCTTGTACTTCTGGGAGTTCTCGGTCCACATACTGCTGAAGCCTACCTTGTAGGATTTTGAGCATAACCTTGCTAGTGTGTGAAATGAGTGCAATTGTATGGTAGTTGGAGCATTCTTTGGCGCTGCCCTTCTTTGGGATTGGGATGTAGACTGATCTTTTCCAATCCTCTGGCCACTGCTGAGTTTTCCAAACTTGCTGGCATATTGAGTGCAGCACCTTAACAGCGTAATTTTTAAAGATTTTAAATAGTTCAACTGGAATGCCATCACCTCCACTGGCCTTGTTGTTAGCCATGCTTTCTAAGGCCCACTTGACTTCACTCTCCAGGATGTCTGGCTCAAGGTCAGCAGCCACACTGTCTGGGTTGTCCGGGACATCCAAATCTTTCTGGTATAATTCCTCTGTGTATTCTTGCCACCTCTTCTTGATGTCTTCTGCTTCTGTGAGGTCCCTACCATTTTTGTCCTTTATCATGTCCATCTTTGCACAAAATGTTCCTTTAATATCTCCAATTTTCTTGAACAGATCTCTGGTTTTTCCCTTTCCATTATTTTCCTCTATTTCTTTGCACTGTTCATTTAAGAAGGCCCTCTTGTCTTTCCTTGCTATTCTTTGGAAGTCTGCATTCCATTTTCTGTAACTTTCCCTATCTCCCTTGCATTTTGTTTCCCTTCTCTTTTCTTCTATTTGTAAGGCCTCGTTGGACAGTCACTTTGCTTTCTTGCATTTCCTTTTCTTTGGGATGGCTTTTGTTGCTGCATCCTGTACAATGTTACGAGCCTCCATCCATAGTTCTTCAGGCACTCTGTCCACCAAATCTAGTCCCTTAAATCTGTTCTTCACTTCCACTGTGTATTCATAAGGGATTTGGTTTAGATTATACCTGACTAGCCCAGTGGTTTTTCCTACTTTCTTCAGTTTAAGCTTGAGTTTTGTGATAAGAAGCTGATGATCAGAGCCACAATCAGCTCCAGGTCTTGTTTTTGCTGACTGTATAGAGCTTCTCCATCTTTGGCTGCAGAGAACATAATCAATCTGATTTCGGGATTGCCCATCTGGTGATGTCCATGTGTAGAGTCGCCTCTTGTGTTGTTGGAAAAGAGTGTTTGTGATGACCAGCTTGTTCTCTTGACAAAATTCTTTTAGCTTTTGCCCTGCTTCGTTTTGAACTCCAAGGCCAAACTTACCTGTTGTTCCTTTTATCTCTTGACTTCCTACTTTAGCATTCCAATCCCCTATAATGAGAAGAACATCTTTCTTTTGGTGTCAGTTCTAGAAGGTGTTGTAAGTCTTCATAGAATTGGTCAATTTCAGCCTCTTCAGCATTGGTGGTTGGTGCATAAACTTGAATTACTGTGATGTTGAAAGGTCTGCCTTGGATTTGTATTGAAATCATTCTATCATTTTTGAGATTGTATCCCAGTACATCTTTTCCCACTCTTTTGTTGACTATGAGGGCTACTCCATTTCTTCTACGGGATTCTTGCCCACAATAGTAGATATGATAATCGTCGGAATTGAATTCGCCCATTCCTGTCCATTTTAGTTCACTGACGCCTAGGATGTCAATGTTTATTCTTGCCATCTCCTGTTTGACCACATCCAGCTTACCAAGGTTCATAGATCTTACATTCCAGGTTCCTATGCAGTATTCTTCTTTGCAGCATCGGACTTTCCTTTCACTTCCAGGCGCGTCCGCAGCTGAGTGTCCTTTCGGCTTTGGCCCAACCACTTCATTAGCTCTGGACCTATTTGTACTTGTCCTCCGCTCTTCCTCAGTAGCATGTTGGATGCCTTCTGACCTGAGGGGCTCATCTTCCAGCGTCATATCTTTTAGCCTTTTGTTTCTGTCCATGGAGTTTTCTTGTCAAAGTGGCTTGCCAGTTCGTGCTCCAGGTGGATCGCGTTTAGTCAGAACTCCCCACTATGACCTGTCCGTCTTGGGTGTCCCTGCACGGCATAGCCCATAGCTTCTCTGAATTACTCAAGCCCCTTCGCCACGACAACACAGCAATCCGTGAAGGGGATCCTATTGCTTACCATTTGAAAATTCACAACACTGAGTGCGTTCCTAGCTGGCAAATGAAGAATCTCCGCTGTGATTCTCAAGGGTACACATGTATGATGGCTTGATCACAGAGGGGATTTTTTATTTGCCATTAAGGAATAGACTGAAAGTTATGAATTTTCTTACAATAAGCAACAGGATTTCAGTCAGTATATAATATGACCACAATCCTCCCCAGGGTAAGATACTATTAAACTCCACTGCTCATCTTTGGAGCTGCCTGCGTAAGTGTGCTTTCCTGTAGAGCAGCTCCCAAAATAGTACCATATGCTTAACTGGAACTCAAACGTGCAAACAGGCACAGATAAAGATAGGAATTCATCACATTAAAGCATATATAATTAATCCGGTTCTAATAGGAAAAAGCACACTGTTGAATTAAAGTTCAGTTTTGTAATGCATCAGTTAAAAAGCACAGCACCAATCTGTTAAAAGGCCCTTTCTCAGCAGCTAGTCGATTGGTGAATAAAGCAGTTTTGCCTGAGGTCAGAAAGACAGCAGCCTCCCTCAGAAGGGAATTCCAAAGCCTGGGAGCAGCCCAGGATATAATTAAAAATGGACTTTATCTGTAGGTTCTGTAAGGCATATTGTATTGTACATCAGAGCATGAAGGAAACAAAAACGTTACCATTGCTATATTTGTGGTTTTCAGCGTTCTTTTACAGCATTCTCTTAAAACACAGCATTGTTTCTCCTCATCATTTTTTGTTTAAATTCAGCAGCAAAACTACTGAAGTGTCAATTGGTCTCCTCCAGCGACCATCTCCACTATCCTCCACAGTCAAAATTATCAAACTGTTCAGGGTTTATCACCCCTACTGGGATCAGCAGGAAGGTCTAAATCAAAACTGCATAGAGCACACAGGGCAGAGGTTGATTAAAGTACAACTGGAAATGAAGTTTTGACTTTCAGATCCTACCCTGAGACTCCCACTTTTCAAACTGGGTGCAAATAATAGCATGATTTTAATCTCAGCTCAATAAAAATGTGGCCAATGGTATAAAGCCAACATAATAAGACTAGTAGGTGGCATAAAAAACGTTTTTAATCTTGGATTGATAATTCCAAAACTGATACTAAAGAGATATTACAAAATTAATCTGTACAAATGTCATGAAAAAGACTTTCTTAATAAGGGGGAAGTGATGCAAGAGTTTGCATATATACAACTATATTGTGCTCTTTGTAAGAAAATATACAGTTGTGTGAAAAATAAGGTACACGTTCTTTGAGTTTTATGGTTTTACGTATCAGGACATAAAAAAATCATCTAGTCCTTAGCAGGTCTGAAAATTAGGTGACTACAACCTCACATGAACAACAGCGCATGACATATTACACTGTGTCATTATTTATTTTACAAAAATAAAGCCAAGATGGAGAAGCCATGTGTGAAAAACTAAGTACACCTTATGGTTCAATAGCTTGTAGAACCACCTCTAACAGCAATAACTTGAAGTAATCATTTTCTGTATGACTTTATCAGTCTCTCACATCATTGTGGATGAATTTTGGCTCACTTTTCTTTACAATGTTGCTTTAGTTCAATGAGGATTGAGGGCATTTGTTTATGCACAGCTCTCTTAAGGTCCCGCCACAGTATTTCACTTGGGTTGAAGTCTGGACTCTGACCAGGCCATTGCAACACCTTGATTTTTTTTTCTTTTTCAGCCATTCTGTTGTAGATTTGCTGGTGTGCTTGGAATCCTTGTCCTGTTGCATGACCCAGTTTCTGCCAAGCTTTAGCTGTCGGACAGATGGCTTCACATTTGACTCTAGAATACTTTGGTATACAGAGGAGCTCATGGTTGACTCAATGACTGCAAGGTGCCAGGCCCTGTGGATGCAAAACAAGCCCAAATCATCAACCCTCCACCACTGTGCTTGACACTTGGTATGAGATGTTTGTGTTGATATGCTGTGTTTGGTTTTCACCAAACGTGGCACTCTGCATTATGGCCAAGTATCTCCACTTTGGTCTCCTCTGTCCAAAGGACATTGTTCCAGAAGGCTTGTGGTTTGTCCAGATGCAACTTTGCAAACCTAAGCTGTGCTGCCATTTTCCTTTTAGAGAGAAGAGGCTTTCTCCTGGCAATCCTTCCAAACAGACCATACTTCTTCAGTCTTCAGAACTTTAACATTTAAAATGCTAACTGAGGCCTGTAGAGTCTGAGATGTAACTCTTGTTTTTTATTATTATTATTATTTCTCTGAGCATTACATGGTCTGACCTTGAGGTGAATTTGCTTGGACGTCCACTCCTGGGAAAACTGGCTAATGTCTTGAATGTTTTCCACTTGTGAATAGTCTTCTTCACTGTAGAATGATGGACTTTAAGTGGTTTGGAAATGGCCTTATAACCCTTCTCAAACTGATGAACAACAATTGTTTCTCTACAGCCATTGCTGATGTGTTTCCTTCTTGGCATTGGGTTAATGCACACCTGAATGCTCCAGACTATTAGCTAATACCTGTGCACTAGAGGATTGTGGGAGGAACACCTAGCCCCTGATGGGGGTCCCGCGGGGCACCCCAAAACACTGAAGAGCTCTCTTGGCCTCTGGCGGGACTGGGGCTGTGCAGCCCTGTTCTGAGTGGGAGGTGCAGCCAGGGGGTCACCATGCCTTGGGGGGGGCAGGGCACAGAAGGGGGCAGGAGGTGCAAGGGCCCCTCCAATTCATACCTTGCAGGGGAAATACCATGGTCATGAAAGTGGTTTTCCCAGGGTGAGGCTCATCCATTGCACTTCGGGTGTGCTGATCCCTGTGATTTCCCCAATTGTGGGGAACTCAACTGCATAATTTGTGGTAATGGAGGATTGCATTTATGCTTTCCCTGATCTTTTTAGCCCATTGGCCCTGCTGGTTTTCCAGGAGGCAGATCCTGGAAAGCCAGCAGCTCAGATGGCAGAGCAGCAGGTCCAATGCAAAGAGGGGGGTAGTCTTATACAGCAAGTATATAATAAACTCTATATTTTGAGTGGAAATGTTGGGGGGTCGTCTTATACGCCCAGTCGTCTTATATGCCGGCAAATACGGTACCTAATTTTCAGACCTGCTAAGGACTAGATAATTTTTATTATGTCCTGATACATAATATTTATTTATTTATTTATTGAATTTATATCCTGCCCATCTAGTCAATAGACTACTCTGGGCAGTGAACAACATATAAAATAAAACAATTTAAAATATAACAATGATATAAGACATCATAATCAAACTGATTCAAGATGGAAAAGGTGAAAAGAGTAAATCAAGTAGTGGTTGGAGGGAAGGCCTGCCTAAACAGCCAGGTTTTCAATTGACTTTTAAAGATGCCCAGCGAAGGGGCCATGCGGATCTCCGGAGGGAGATTATTCCAAAGGCGAGGAGCCACTGCCGAGAAGGCCTGGTTTCTTGTTTTTTCCTTCCGGGCCTCCCTTGGCTCCTCAGCCTCACCTCCTGGCTAGATCGAGTGATACGGGTAGATTTTGGTGGGAGTAGGTGCTCCGCCAGGTATCGAGGCCCTAAACCGTTTAGGGCTTTGTACGTAAGCATTAAAACTTGGAAATCGACGCGGAACCAAACGGGCAGCCAAAAAAACCAATAGAATAAAACCAATTCAAAGAGGGTGCACTTTCTTTTTCACATGACTGTAACTCAGTGGTATTTGTTTTTTTTTTTCTCTCTTTGACTATGTGGATATTTTATTTATTATTTATATATTTATTTTATTTTATTAGATTTATACCCCGCCCATCTAGACAGATAGTCTACTATTTTGAAAAACCACAGCAGGTACAGCTTTATATTACACACAGCAATGATACTAGCACTAGATACAGACATTTTTCCTTCTTAGGTATCACAGAAATGACATTGTTGTTCAATGGCAGAATACATGTTTTGCATGCAGAAATCTCAAGGATTCTGAAATTTTCTTTTCTTTGTTCTTTTCTTTGAATGCCTCATTTCTTTTTCTGTAAACAGTGCCATGATGTCCTTTACCAAAAAGCTCTACTTTTGTCTCATCTGTCCACAATACGTTCTCCTAGAAGGATTGTGGTTTTGTCACATAAGTTTTGGCATACTCCAGTGTTGCTTTTTTATGCCTTTGTGTCAGCAGTGGTGTCCTCCTGGGTTTCCTACCATAGTGTCTCTTTTCATTCAGATGGCGACGGATAGTGCGAGCTGACACTGTTGTACCCTGTGTCTCCAGATCAGCTTGAATTTGTTGGGAAGTTAATCTGGGTTCTGTATCCACCATTCGAACAACCCTTCGTTGTAATTTTTTCAGTAATTTTGCTCTTCTGTCCACGTCCAGGGAGGTTAGCTACAGTGCCATGGGCTGTAAACCTCTTGATGATACTGCGCACAGTGAACACAGGAACATTAAGATCTCTGGAGATGGACTTGTAGCCTTGAGATTGTCAATGTTTTTCCACAATTTTTTCTCTCAAATCCACAGACAACTCTTTACACTTCATTCTTTTCTCCATGCTTAGTGTCACACACAACATAAAGGTTAAGTCAACTTTTCTCCATCTTAACTGGTTGCAAGTGTGATTATTATATTGCCCGCACCTCTTACTTGCGACAGGTGTGTCTAAATACAAATTAAAGGAGCATCACATGCTTGAAAAGCAATTATTTCTTACAATTTAAACAGGGTGCCAATAATTTTGGCCAGTGCATTTTTGGGTTTCTGTGTGGGATTGTATCAGATTTGACTTTTCTTCTCTGTTTTTTTGTGTTCCGACGCAAACCAAAGAAATGAACATGTGAGTACCAAAACATTTGCAACTGCAACAATTTTCTGAGAGAAGGGTTGAATTTTCTGACAGAACTGCAAGGGTGCCAATATTTTTGGCCATGACTCTACCTGCCCCACCTTGGTGACATTGCAACATCAAAAGGCATCCAAAGAGCCCTACCTACTCGTCTCTAGTTTTGGCCCTCAGGAGTCAGGGAGCTGCTGACCTGGCAACTGACATTCCAGATCTTCCTGTGTTGGCATGAACTGTCTGAAAAGGCACTTTAACTGTGTTCAAGTGTACACTACATGAGTGCTATGCGGTTAGGTTGCCTTATCAAGTTCCTGGTCACTGTTACTTGATAAGTCATCTGTGTTTTAACCAAACACAGGATCTGTGTTTAACCAAACACCGATACAGAGGGCTGACAGGCTGCCACACTCAATGTGCCAAAGTTTAGAATATTTCCAGGCCTGCAGTGATGTTTGGTTGCTGACCCAGCACCAGTTTTCACCCAACACTTGAGCAGGCTAATACATGTGGAGTTTTTAGTAGCATGGGTTTTCCAAGGTTTCCAAACTGCATATAAAGGAGACACAGATTTTTTTTAAAAGGCTTCTTATTGCATACATTTGCCATCTACAGGGGAGGGTGAATTGAGGAGGACAACTAAAGGTATGATCAGACAAGGGTATAGCTCACATTTTGGCTCCCTTTTGTCATCGTTTGGTTCACCTTATTTCTGATGACCAGATGTGTTTTAAGTAAAAGCAATCCATCTTGCCACTCTTGCAAGCTCTTCTGCTCCTTTCTAGCCCAGTGCTAGGGCTGCAGTTTGTGTGGTGCAACTGGGAGCACTTCAGATTTTCCCATTCTGTAGTCTGTGTGGTTGTTTAATTCACTCCCAAATAGAGCTGTAGGTGGCATTCTCTTCAGTGACAACTCTGTGACATATGTAGTGGGTTGTGACAGCAGAAACAATGGCAGAGAATCCCTCTCCCCTATTTTCCTCTTCTCACAATTTAAAATTTTTTCCCCTAAGTGACACAGCACTATTTCAGATATAAGGGAGTATCCATGCTAGGTTGATGCATTGGTGTAGTCCTATACCACTTACAAAATTAAGCAACCACACAAAAAAGTAAGCTATTGAGAAACCATTGCAGCAGTCTGGGAACTACCCACTGAAATTAATCACTACAACAGAGGTATTAGAAAGAGGAACTTAACCAAAAGTCAAGTCCAAACCACAAAATGGACTGTCTAAAATGTATTGCCTCTTGAATATTGTAATCTAATTGGAGATGTCCAGCCGTCCATGTGAAGAACAAATGATTGACCTATGTTATGACATGGATATAAAAAAGTATTTGATTTTAAAGGATGATGCTTTTGCCTAGACTGGACTTGAGGGCATTGAGTCATTTGTGCACATCTTAAATAAACCAGTCTGCTTCGGACAACAGCTCTGAGGTTGATTGATAGATTGATTATCATTTGATTGTTTGAATTTTTTTCCCCGACAGAAGGATTGCTCAAGTGCAATACAAAATAAATCTCACCAAATATAAGGGCCTTTAAAATGTGACATGGACCACTCCAAATTCCCTCAGCTAGTCGCACCCTAAGAGGAGTCTAACTCAGCACACCCCTTCTCCACTATCCCCTTTTATGTGTTAACACTGAAGCAGAATGAGAGACTCACACGGGGTCTCAAACACCCCGACTCACACGGGGGCTGGGGTGGGCAGCCTGACTAACCAGAAATGGTGAGTTTGTTGTCACTCACCCTAATGCCCCCCTGTTTTTCCTTCCCACTTTCTCTGCTTCTAAAGCTTCCAATATTTGGGGGAGACAGGATTAAACTCTCTGATTTATGTCAGGTTTCTATTAGACTATAGTCTAAGGCATGGAGAGGAGCTGGAGCTCCAGGTGTCGGTGGTACTAGTGATGTAGAAAATGGTGGGGGGTGGGGTCCTTTTCTCAGCCACCCTTTGAGTCAACCATCCCTTTAGGCAATCTTCACCCTTCCTCCTCATCTTTAGCAAAGGGAAATACTTCAAAATGGCTCTTCTAATAAATCCCAGCTGGTTTTAATGGGAGGATTTATAGGCTACTTCCAGGCAATGAGGATTGTATATCCATTGTGCCCCAACAGAAATTGTATCCTGCATCATAAGACCATTTTCACCAAAGGGCACAAGTTAGCCACTGTTATACGATCCCTGGCTCCCTCTTCCTCCTCGAACATCAAAAGAATACTTAAAACTTACCATTCCTTTCATTCCCCAACACTCTCTTTGTCTTTTTAGGACCACTTCAGTAATGCATAAATTACAGGGCACAGACATTGCCTTTATTAAGAAGCTGTGTTGGAGAAGGGCCTTTTCTTTCCTTTGCTCCAAACGTAGAAGGTTTTGAGATCATTCACTGAGAAAAGACTTGTCTGTTGTAAACATCCAGGGGTTTAAGCCATAAAATGCATCTTGACAAAGCTCAAGGAAATCAACAGGGGTAGTTCAGTATTTATTTGTAATTGTAATAATGCAAACAGTACTTACACCACTACAAACAGTACATTTTCTCTGAGTGTCTTTTTGTTCTCATGCTTTGTTGGTTAAAGTCACTTTTTGGTGGCATTTACAGCCTACACAGAGTAGCAGAAAATTCTTACAGACAGGATTTGACAGCATTAATGCTGAAGTGGAAGTGTCATACAGAACTTCCTACGAACAGCAACAGAACTTTCTTTGGATTGAGGGAGCAATTAGAAATGAATGAGGAACAGGGAAAAAGAAAAAGAGATGCATAAACACAATACAGTAATTGTAGCAGATATTTTCCGCCCTTACCCTAACATTGACATTTTCACAGTACTTGTCACCAAAGGGACCCCAGAACATTCCTCTTGGAGGCATTGAATGCTTTGTGCAATCTAGCAGCACAGCCTGTGGAGCATGGAGCGTGTTTTTGGGAGAGGGAAGAAAAAGGGTTTGGGGTTCTAGAGGATTCCAGAATAGGGTTAATTTCATATTCAGCTTGTGAATAGGCAGAGGAAAAGCCCATGTGGCCCAAGACTTACTGGAAGTAGGGAAAATTCCTTACCTTTGAGTACAATTTGTACTGGCCATGGTCACTGGGGAATTCTCTCGTTATAGCTACGTCTGGGATCCAGTTGGCCCAATTTTTATATATGGCCCTATAGTCACAACAGTAGAATTGATTCCCAAGAACATTTACAACGAACTAGTAAAAAACCCATGCTTCAAGGACACTTAAACAGCTGTCTAGTGGTGAATGTTTTCATACTGCCACTGCAGGCACTTGTCTCATCAGATCCCACCATGCATACACAGTAGTGAGTTTTCTGACTAATTCATGAGTATAAATCATTACTTTGTATATCCTTCCATCATACTTCCAGATTTCCAGTTGCGGGGGGGGGGGGGGGGGGGGGGAGAGACCTGAGATTTGTTATTCAGATAAATTATTCAGACAAACCAGATGTGCAAAAAAGTTGTGAGAATTGGGCATGGCAAGACCTGAGCTTCAAGATGCTAGACTGAGTTTAATTTGCTACAAGCAGAACACTGAAGGGTAAATGACATTTAAATGGTACAGAGAGTCTGGATTAACTTTATGCTTTTTGACACAAGGCTTTTGATCCCCTCACTTCAGAAGGTAAGTAAATCATGCTCAGAAACACACCTGCTTTATATCAGGTCAGGTCAGGTCATTTGAATAAAGTGTATTCCAAATACACATTAAAATCATTGTAATACAGTTAGAGGTTCATTTGGCTTAAGATGAGAAATCCAATGGATCAGTCCTTTAAAGTAGGTAATATTGTGTTCTACACTTGATCAGACTTTCTATTACACATTTATTTTGATGAGTATTTTACGTTGTTAATTTACATAATACTTTTCTCTATTGAACCTGTGTCATCTTTGCTGCTAAGCCCATCACACTAGTAAAATGCCAATAATAAACAAAGAGGAAAAGAGGAATTTTTATGAGGGGAAAATACAGGGAACATCAATCACTTTGTTGCTTACATCAAGACAGTGATATCTTGGTACAAGCAAGTGCTTGAGAAATGCACTGCAAGCAATGTCCAGCTTTTAAAGAAGTTTATAATAACTAGCAGAAGAAAGAATATATAGTAAATGTCAAACAGTGATTATCTTTTTACCTGTAACCAGGCGCACTTGGTTTGCAAATATTTGAAATAACTAATTTAGATAGAGAGCAAAAAAAAAAAAAAAATCCATTATTTATAACATTGGGCTCACAGCCGGTGCCATCATCCTTGAGTTCCTTAATTAGTTTAGTTTATGAAATGTATGACTACATTCCTACATCTCACAGGCATCCCAATGCAATTTATAAGAGGATGAAAATACAATATAATGTGTTGTACTAAAAACAAAATGTAATACAATATGTAGTAAAATGTGTGTCTAAAAAAAGCATACCCATTAGAAACATGTCTATCTTTTGAAAAGAAATAACCAAAAAGATAAACCCCATCTGACATAAGACAGAACGACAAAAATAACCATCAAAGTGTGTGTGTGTGTGTGTGTGTGTGTGTGTGTGTGTGTGAGTGAGTGAGTGAGTGAGAGAGAGAGAGAGAGAGAGAGAGAGAGAGAGAGAGAGAGACATAAATATAAATACATATTAACTTAATAAAAATAAAGTAAACAATGTCCTAGCTTTTTCAAAATCCATTGTAGCTAGGATGATGTTGTTGGGAAGGTTGTGTGTGGACTGAAGTTTCCTTAGGAAGCCTGTGGTATCCCTTACGTAACTAGGTGCACTGGTGGCATAAAGTTTGAAGATGGAGTCCATGTATCCAAATACCCCAACTGTGATGGTGTTGATGCTTGATACAATGGGTCTACCAGGGTTTCCTGGTTTGTGTATTTTTTGTAGTAGGCAGAAGGTTGCTGGAGCTACCTATTGCTATTTGCTTAGTTTCTTCACTTATAGGCACAGGAACTCTGCTGTGGGCATAAATCTGCCATTTCTCATTCATTCAGAAAGAAGAAAACGCATGCTGAAAGGACAAAGGCTGGCTGCAGAGCTTTGCCCTTAACATATGAAAGATGACTCTCTCTGTGTAGCTAGCATGCTTGCCTTCAATCAGTTTGCTTGCATGTTCATGATATCCTGTAAAAGAAGACACTGCTGAATAAGGCTAATGCGTCTCCTGAAACCGCATTGGCATGTGCAGCTGTAGCTATTCTCTGCACAATTCTAGACCAGGTTTCATAAAATGTGTTTGGCCTGCAGCTAGTGGGCTAGTAATATGCAAATTATGTAATTTTCCAAAAAACTAAAAAAAAAGAAAGAAAAAAAAGGAAGCCGCCCCCAAAGCAACAATGGGATGATTTTGTTTGTGAAGTCCTCTTTTTTTTTTAAATTAAGACTCAGATTCTCCGTTTGCTTTTTAGCACACATGGAAGCACAGCCAATTACTTTAGAAAGTTCAAAGAAAATTTTAATGTGTCCTCAAGCGCAGGGGAAAGTAAGCTCTGGCATTCACTGCTTTGAGAGCAGCATCTTTCCCCATGATTCATTATTCAACAGAAACTATTAATTATTCAGAATAGTTTACATATGAAACCTACTGTTAAGATTTCAAACTCCTTCCAAGTTAAATAGAGTTCCACAGAGTGATACGATGTTGGTTCAGCCACAGATTTCTTACCATGTGTGCGTGTGTATGTGTGCATTTATCCTACATTTTCCTGCTTATTTTGTCTAAAAGAATGCACTTTGTCTAAAGCAAAACAAAGCAAAAATCTGTTTTATTTTTTAAAAATAACATGGCACGAGTCAAGAAGATTCCCTGCGACTTACAAAGGTCCATGGAGAAATGAGTTCCAATGGAGTTAGCCTTGCAAAAGTTAATGACGGAATGAACCTCCACGGAATGAGCTCCATTGGAACTCATTCCCTCATGAACCTTTGCAAGTTGCAGGGAATCTTTGTGAGTCGTGACTCTCTTAGTGTAGTGGGGCACATTTTTAATGGTTCAAAGAAGCAGTGTGGGAATGGCATGGTGTTGAGGATGTTGCTTTACCCCCTTCCAGCTTGAGGACGCCCATAATTCTGCCAGAGTGTTTGTGTCCTGCTGATTTGTGGGACTGGGAGTCCTTGAATTTTTTTTTAAAATCCCATCTGTAGTTGTCATGTGGAAGATGTTTACAGGCTTGTTTTCTGTGCTCCAGAGGTGGGATCTAAACCAATGGAGTCAAATGACAAGAGAGGAGATTCTGACTAAGGGGATTCCTGATTATGATGTCTGTTCAGCAATGTAACGTACTGCCTCAGAAAGGGAGGGGGGCTGTTCTTCACTGGAGGTTTTTAAGCAGAGGTTTGATTTCAGTCTGGCAGGAATACTTTAGCTGGGATTTCCTGCATTTCATGGGGTTGGATCAGATGCCCATTTGGGTCCTTTCCAACTCTCCATTTCTCTAATTCTATGCTTCTAATGTTTGGCCTTCCTTTAAAGAGGAAACTCAGATCCTTTTAATGTGTCAAGTTTAACACTAAGGGAATTGTGCATTTCCTACTATTAGCACACTTCTCATCTATTGACAGGATTTCTTCAGAGCTGCTTGGTTCACAAATCCAATTTGCAGATTAAACCCATGCTTACCTTCTGATGACCAATTACAAAACAAAGCACCATGGAATGCAAGATAATGAGGAGAGGAAAAGCACAGACTAGAACAAACAAAAGTCTTTCACCACTTAGGAAGCATTGCATCTAGGTATGAGCTGAGTGTTTTGCCTTGTTAGACTCTAACCACTGTTGCCCTAATTCATCTGTCCAGGCAGCAGCTTATTCAGGGGTCTATGCCTGTGAAGGATACAGGTATATGAATTAGTAAGAAGAATTGGGCTACACATGTTGGCCCTGCTTCCAGTGTCCGCACATGCACCGGCCTCCCCATCTACTGTAATCCCTCAACCCTCCTATGTTGAGTAGAGAGACCTACAGGAAAGGAGTCCTTCTCAAACTCACCTGAAGAGCTTTGGAACCACTTGGACGAACAGGAACTGTAGTAAAGCATGGTTTCCCCATTATACAGAGACTCCTACTCAAATTCAAACAAACAAACATGAACAGAATACCTGAAGGTTATCTCTCCACAGGGTAACACAGGGATCCCATGTAGCAACCATACCACAGAGGTTGCATCCCAGCCACATCTCAGGAGGGAGGGTTGTGGGGTATTGGAGAGCTCAATTCTCCTTACTCATGATCACATATGCTGATTAGGTGATCTTCTTAACACCTTAAGAAGGTTTGTGTCCAGCTATAATCCTATTCAGGAATTAAATCAACATGTACACTTACCATGTGAGGAGCAGGGAACAACTAACTCAAGCCTTTCCTCCACCATCGTTTCAAGTCTGAAAAGGAATATCTTTCAGGCTTCTAACTCACTTAGAAAGCCTTGCTAGGTAATGAACACTCTTCTATTGAGATGGGCACCCTCCTCACGTTGGAGGGTGATAGAACTGGATGGGGGGGGGAGGTGAGGCCAAAATATTCTCTCTCTTCTTATGGCAACTCTACACTGAACATAATTATCCACCCGTGCTTGGTCTTCTGAACCTTCCTTGATGTGAGAATTTGTGGTAGGGTGATAATACAAGGAACACACACTCTTCTTTTTCGGGCACCCACCCGCCCGCCCTAATTCTAGTGTGAGTTTTTCTGGTCGCCTTTGGGGCCAGATAGGAATTTTTGACCTTCATCCTGATTGGCCGTTGGATGGGGGGATTTTTTTGCCTATCCCACACTGAAACAGGGTGTTGGCAATTTTGGTAGAAATCCGGTCACACTGGCAGGTAGTGCGGAAAAAACAGGTATTTTCCGGTGAGTCCCACTGTAAGATCAGGTAAGCTAACAGCGCATCGGACCTCCCAGCGCTGTGAATCATGCGATCACTGTGCTTGGGGGGGGGGGGGGAAAGATGCGCTGGGCCACTACCGGACCAACAGTCATCAACTAAAGATGGCTTGAGGTCTGGAGGTGTTTATTTGCGGCCGGCCGGGTTCCTGCTGTCTTTAAGACTGCGAGAACCTGGGGCTGGGGACTCGCCCATCTGTTGATTAAGGGGTATTTGGATACATCTGCGATTTACCTGTTTCCGCACTACAGCAGGCCCCCCTTTGCCAAAGGATGGAAAATTTGAATTTTCAATCAATAAAGTGTGGCCCGTGTTTTAACCCATATTATTTGTCTCACGTCTTTATTCCGGGGTTGGGAGGGCAATGACAACCTGTGCATATTTAGCATGACTTCTAGATGTTGGCAGGAAGACAGAACCATTGAAATGAGGGCAGGAAGCAAGTTGTTCCTGGTTATAAAAAGCCAAGAAAGCATTTATCTGGCCAGGTGCCAAATGACAACTCTTCATCAGTATTAAGCATGGTTGGTATGGATATGAAACGATAGCTTTCTACTATTTTTGGCTGGCTGAGGAGCTGCAAATGAGTTTGCCACAGACGTGGAGGAATTAGTGGAGATCAGCACGGTACAAAGTTTGTTTTTCTCTGTTTTAGAAAATATTTTAAGCAAAGCATGTAGAAAAGGGCTGGAAACATGTCTTTCAGACAGCCCGCTCGCAACACATAGTTCTCTGTGCCCATAACAGTAGCACACCTTATTATACCAGTAGCACATTCTCTCTGTAGTCTGTATATGAACTACTGCAAGTAAATACTATATTAATAAGTGTGTGTTTGTCTCCATAACTGTTATTTAACTGTTGAGAAGGCATGTGGGGCTCACATTTGTCAAGGGAAATGCTGCTGGGTGTGCTAGCCATACCCCCTGCAGCACTGTGTTCAGTATGGAAATGTGCACAATTGAAGAGTACAGAGCTTCTCTATCTGGGCTGCCTTGCCATGTGAGCCAGACCCACAGGCCAGGAGTGGTGGTATGGGCTCATCACAGCAGCCTCTCCCTCTTCAGATGGTTGCATTTCTGTGTTTTGTATGCCAATGGAGGGGGCAGGGCTGCCAAGTTCCCTTCTACTTGTGTGGGCTCCACATACTTCCTCAATGACAGCATAGGGTTTATATCTATAGCACAGCACTCCATTCCCCTGTCTCAACATTCCATCATGCTCCAGCATCACCCAGAACCTATTTGGAATCAGCACTCTTTGTGCCTGAAGTAGGTATGATTTGTTAACCAGCAGAAGTGAAGACAGAACCCTTTCTATATAAGAGTGAACTGTACCCAACCCCTCCATTGCAAACACAATTGTTTCTTTATCTAGCTGTCCCTTTTTGTTAAACTCACGGAATATCAAGACATATAAACAATGGAATTAGTTTGATGGATCAGGGCACTAAGCTATCTAGTGAAGCGTTCTGTCTGTAGTGGCATTTAACACTTTGCAGGCAGCTTGTAAAGGTGATGCATATTTCCTGTTGTTTCCACAGTACTAGGTACTGGGAAAGAGACCATGTTTTTACACAGAGATCTCATGTAACAATAATACTGGAGAGGTTCCATTCCAACCAAGAATCATTTGTCTAACTTACCTTGCACTCATGATACATTATCAATACTACACCCCAGTGTCCACGCAACAGACGGCTGAAACTAGTGTCAAGAGAGTCAATGTGAGACCAAAAGCAAAGCAAAGCAAACAACCTTGCTGTTCCAGAGGTTTTCCACCACCACTGGTTGGTAGCATATTTTTGTTCTGCTTTGTTCCAGTTTGCTCCAGTGCAGAATCTGCTTGTGTGAACCCTGGTATTGTGTTGTTTTGTGCTGCTCCACACATTTTTGGGTGTGTGCCATTTGATGATGTTTTCTTATGGTCGTTCTTATTCTGATCAGTCTCCATGCTCTATGCCCCATGGATGTGTAAAACAAAGAAGGGAGGGAGGAGAGAGTGAAGGAGGCAGGGAGAGGACACAGAAGATAGGGGAAGGGGGAGGGCAACCTATATTGAGAGTGAGATGTCAAGGAGCAATTATGGATGTGGGTGAGCAGGTGGTACTGGGGCAACTGAGTGTATCCCAGTACACCCAGCAACAAAAATCCTCACCAGGTATGGCTTCAAACACTTGTGTGCGCTATTAAAATCTGCAACAAAAATCACCAGAACAATGTAATTATAATTACTAGTTATATATATAGTTATAATTATAGTAATTATAATTACTAGAAACAACATTATTGTGTAGACAAGGCCTTAGTCATACTTAGAGAAGATCCACCAGGGGAATCACATTAGTCAAGACTATTTCTTTAGTCCCATGAATTCAGCCAGGATCCACCCATTGCTCTTAACAAACTCACCTTCCATGAAAATGGAGCTCTTCTCATTCCAACAGTGATTTATACAACATAAGCCCATCTGTGTCTTAACTCACATATTAAGTCCCATTGACTTCTACAGACTTCCCCCGGATAAGTGTGTATAGCATTGTAGTCTTAATTAGCTCTAAAAATCCTGGGGCTAGAGGTGGCATGTGGTATAATAGAACTGGGAAAAGGGTTTGTTTGTTTTATATACAGCTCCCAGAATCCCTTAGCTAGAACCTGCACCTGAAAAGGGAAATTTTCCATGATCTGGGGAATGCACACATTGTTCACTATATAAGGGCAATAATTTCATTGTAAATTTTAGCAAAGAGGTTAAAAAAAACACACCACATACCCAACGGTTTCAACAGACTGCAAATAAATGAGCTGGCTGACTAAATTTTTCAAAGAAAACTTAACATTTTCCTTACGCACACACATGCACACTCATATCCTCTTGGTTGTAATTTCAGCAGCCCTACATTCTCAACATCAAACAGAGGTTAAGTACTCTGTTATTTAAACAAGATGGAGGTATTTGATAATGACTGAGTAAGGAAACTGGGGTGGGAGGCATGCTGGAACAGACTGGAACGGCTATCAGAGGGGCATGGGACCTAGTGATTTATCTTTGCATTTTTATATGTCCCACTTTGGAGGACAACCATGTCTATAGATAATTATTCCACCTTTTAAAATTGTGCTATTTGAGGCAGTATTCAAAGCCAGTTAGATTTAATTACCTCCATTAAGTTATATTATGCTATATGTCAAGCACAGCCAGCATTTCACATGTTTGTGGAGGTCAAGAGATTTATTAGAAGATGGGATTTTCTGGTTTTTGCAGCCTTGCAGTGCTTAGATAGATAGATAGATAGATAGATAGATAGATAGATAGATAGATAGATAGATAGATAGATAGATAGATAGATAGATAGATAGATAGATAGATAGATAGATAGATAGATACTTGTCACCACTGAAAAATGTTCTGTATATGTACCTGTCTCTGATATTTATAACTGACTTGCTCAATTACAAATTAAATTTAAAATATTTAATTGGGCTCCTCTCATTATTTCTTGAGTAGGATAAGAGCTGTCTCTGTCTGTGTATTGTCACTCAAATTCAAGTGGAGAATATCAGCGTGGAAAAGAAGGCTACAGGATGGGCCCAAGACATTCTTCTGCAGAATGGTGAATGGTGCCCTCCCTCCAGGTCAAAGACGATTGTTCTGAAAGCTAAGACTTTTTTCTTTTTCTTTTACTTAATCTTTTTATTTTATTTTATTTTTGTGTAGCAGAAAAATCTTGCAAATACCAAATTACATAGTTAACTATTGGCTGTTCTTTCATGTCACCAACAATAAACTGTGTTACACAACTTATTGATGAAGCTGTTCCTGTCTAACTGAATATCTATAGGCAGAACGGGATTGCCGTGGGCAAAGAGTGTTGCCTGTTTAATTTCTCAGCTTGATCCCAAAGCTCACTGATAAAATTGTATGCAAGGATTCTACCAATTGGCTGTTTAGAACCAGGCTGTGAGGGGCTGAATCCAATCGGTCTGGATCCCCATTCCCCACCAAACAGCTGTAATTAATCTGGGCCCTGTGTTACTATTCTACCTTAATATGGCCTTTTATTATCATTTTTTAAAGCATGTGATGTACTTTTTCTCTGATGGCCAGAATACTGTTCTGTAGTTAGGCGAGTGGAAGGAAAATGGCACAACCTGCAGTGGCAAATTGCTGCTAATGGTTGAACCTCTGCTTGGATTGCTAATTAAGCACAAAGAGGCTGTGGACAGGAGTCCCTGCACAGTTGAAAGTTGACAACCTAGCCAAGGGAGGTTTGGAGCTGTCACACTCCCCAAGCTAATTTGCAGGTGGGTTGAACTGATTTATACTTGGGTTTCTGAAAGTACTTGTGGGTATTTGTATATTTCTGGACTGGAAATTTTAAAGACCCGAAAATGTGGAAAATAAAGGGCTATGACATTTATTTTATGGGATGGAGGTGCCACCCAGCACCATCAGCTTTGGGAACATGATAGATCTTCAGATCATAGCCAAAATTCCTACCAATTTGCTTGCTTCTGTTGGGGTGTGAAAATATCACTTTAGTTTGGTGTGGATTGCCTGAATGTGCTCCCTTACTGCCTAGTAGAGATGGACACAAACCTGAAAAATGGTGGTTCATGATGGTTCGTGGTAGACTACAAACCACGAACCATGAACTACTACGAAACAACCAGAAAATCGAACTGCGAACTGGTTTGGATTTCAATTTGTGCTCGGTGGGAGGGCTTACCTTCTCTGGTTGTGCCACCACTACACTGCCACTGCTGTCACACTGTCATCATCACAACCGCCATGCTGATAGGCTGATGCATGCACAGAGCCAGAAGGCCTGGGTCCTGGAAGGGAAGTCGGGCTGCTGTCTCTGAAGATGGTGGTGGTGGAGATGGAAGGGGAGCAGGACCCAGTAGGGAGGAGACGGGGGCAGTAGGAAGGGGGCAGGGGGGCATCCATTTTGCTGGAACAAAGAGCCGGATGGGAAAAAAGTTCATTTTGTTCCGGCAAAATGGAATGCAGAAACCAAACCACGAACCGTCCTGGTTCATAGTTCGGTTTTGGTTCATAGTTCAGTATGTGCCTATCTCTACTGCCTTGCCCAATTCAGAGAGCTGCAGGTTGGGCACCCATCTACTCTGGAACATTTATAAGCATGCACAACAAGGGGAAAAATGGTTCTGCAAATACAGGTCAGTAGCAGTCATTGCAAAATTAAAAAAAAGGAGAAAACGACCTTGGTGGTGAAGAAAGAAAAATAGTACCTACAGGTACTGCAACCTACCTAGTCAAAGCCTGTACAAGAGAGTCTGTCACTAGTTCCACATTCACACACACTCACAGTCCTAAGTGTAGCTACTTAAAAGTAAAAGTGAGAACTTTCTAGAATGTGTCCCCTTCCATTGTCTCCTTCTGGAAGAGGTTTTGTCTTTTATCAGAGTTTCAGCTGTCTTTTGACTTTGGTGCTTCCTACTTTTGCTATCACAACTGGTGCCACATATCTTTGTTCTAATGTCAGCATTTTTTACCCTCCCCTCAGACACTAAAGGAAATCTCAGTGATTTGTAGGAATGCCCAAATCAACCTGAACATGAATTGAGTCTTCTTGAGCCACCTTGTATCTGCTTTGGGAACATACAAATATCCTTGTTTCGCCCTGTTTGAGACTTTGCTCTGAAGCTGATGCATATGCCTAATTGAAACACAGGAAGTGCTATAACAGGAAATCTATTTTGTAATTTTATCATCTTTACCTAGGAATACATTAGCTGGCTAGATAGCTCAGGTATCTGGCTGTGGAGCCAGAGGTTGTGAGTTCAATTCCCCACTGTACCTCCTGTGTGGCCTTGGGCAAGCTGAAGAAGGGAATGGTAAATCACTTCTGAGTATTCACTACCTGGAAAACCCTGAAAAGGGTTGCGATAAGTCAGAATTGACAGCATATGATTATTATAATTAGGAATACTATGCTGCTCAATTCCTTTACCTGTCATTCAACATCTCTCTAAATATCATTGGGACATCTTGTCTAATCCATTTTATTGCTGTTGGTAGAGCCTATGGTGAGAGCTTTGATGGATGGACAAGAAAATAATGGCAGCATATAATAGTTTAGTGGGAGGAAAAGTTGACAAGGACAAACCATGCAGTCTTTACTAGTACTACAACTACAAATATATTCCATATTTATACCAGGTCACTTTTCATTGGGATTTTGATAAAATTCTTGATGATCCTTAGCCCAACTCTACATTTCCTAGAGTTTTCTAGAAAAGGAGATGGCTACTTAATCTACAGATGTGTAGCCTAGGTCTCTCTTTTTTAATACTAATGTCTATCACTCATGTGAAATATATAGCCTGGAGCATAATGCTTCTAAAGAAATAGATATGTACTTATTTTATTATGACTTTCCTTGTATTTCATTTAGGTTTCTTTAAATGAATTATAATAGCATGTATAGTAGTATGATTTTTGTCCATAAAAACAGTGGTTTAAGGATCTGGCTGTGGAGCCTGAGGTTGGGAATTTGATTCCTCACTGTGTCTCCTTGACAGGGGCTGGACTCAATGATCCATGGGGTCCCTTCCAGCTCTGCAATTTTAAGATTATTATTACTATATTTACCTCTCTGTAGATTTCAGGAGCAACGAACAAACTGTCAATGTCATTAGTGTGCGGACTTTTGCATTATACGTTTTATAACTTAGAAAATGACATCAAGGCTGGTTTCACTACTGATACGTTATTGATCACACTGTTGAACTATATTTTATAACACCATCGTCTTTTTATAAAGGGTCTGAGTATCTGTCAAATGAAATCAATACCAATCCCCTTTCACGAAGCCGCATTTTTCTTCTCTCATAGATGGTTCCTTTACCACCTCCAGCACCCTCCCAGGAGTCATCCATTCAAATCTCTCCAAGGTACAGATGAGTCTTCTAGTTCTCTCTCTCTTTCTCTCTCTCTCTCTCTCTCTCTCTCTCTCTCACACACACACACACACACACACACACACACTAAATTGTTCAAAAAGCAAAGTGACATGGGGCTGCTGGGTGTTCAGCAATAGGTAATTATGTAAGAGTGTCATAACAGGGAGGAAAAAGGGGGGCTTTGGTGAGAACTGGCTTTGGTGGAGGTGGAGCAGGGCTGCGTATCAGCACTGAACAGAATTTCCAAAGGGGCGTCCATGTTCATCTGTTGCAGCAAAATCCACAAAGAGTCCTGTGACACATTACCGACTAACAAATGTACTCTAGCATGAAATTTCATGGACAATAGCCCGCTTCATCAGATGAATCAAGTATTAGCCAGAATGTATATATTATGGCTGTTAGCCAGAATGTGTATGTGTGCAGTACTGGGTCAAATATGATAGAATAAGCTGATCTGAACTTACATTAGTGTTGATTAACAAATCCCATTCATTTCAACACGTCTATTCATGTCAGTGAGGAAAAACTGGATTTTGCCCAAAGTCAGAACTTTCTCCATTTAATTTTCTCCAACCCCACTGTCTACAATGTCAGCCCCAACCATGAAGAATACTTCTCCATGCATACAGATGCAGTTCTTATATTTTTTGCTCTTTAAAGTGCCATAGGAGTTTTTATTATCTAGATCAGTGGTTCTCAGCCTTAGGTCCCTTGACATTCTTGGACAACAACTCCTGGCCAGCACCGCTAGTGATGAAGGCCTCTGGAGTTTTAGTCCAAGAACATCTGGGGACCCAAGGTTGGGAACCACTGATCTAGAAGACTTCCTAAAAAACCAGTTCTTTGTGGTCAAGAGAGTTGTCTCAGGCATAGAAAGTAGAGATAGAAAAAGCCTCTGACTTTGGCTACTGGAAAAAAGTTTCAGGTGGATGAATCCACAGAAGATGTTAAATGTCTGATCCTCTGACCTTTTGGTGTGGAAGGGTGAATTATTTTATTTCTGTTACTGTATATACTTTTGCTCACTGCCTGCCTGGTTTTCCTTCTTTCCTTTCAACAGAGAGATGGGATATAAATAGCTTAACAACAGCAATAACACGTTTTCACATTTAGTTTATTATTAAGAACATCCTCTTAGCATTTTGACTACTTCTGATTTGAAAATATTTTGAGTGTGCAATGTTTTCCTTGTGCCCAAACATTCCAAATTGGTAACGCCTGCATTCACGCATATAATGGCCTTCAGACAAGGGGGGAAAAGCTGAGGAAAGATGACATTCCAGAGCTGTGTTTTCAATATCTAAAAACCAATGGAAATAGGGAAGAGAGAGGAGAACGACAGGCTATGATTGCAGAGAGTTAGCAAGACCATATGTTCTCTTCCTCTTTTGAAATTTATATACAGAATTTCCAGACTAGCAGATGGAGGAAACTGGGCTTTTTGTAAAGCACAGATGAGTTCCTCTTACAAAGCTCTGGAATTATAAATTTTGCAAAATGTTAGGAAATTGGTGAGTGTTGTTTCAATGCCATGAATACCACACATGTATTGGTAAGGTGTTTTTAAAGAGATGAAGTTAAAACTGGAAAGCTGGTATTTACTAATTCAAGACAGTGGGAGAAAAACTACCCTTCCTATGGGTTTATGGACATTTTCTTCTGTATATACTGTAAATAAAAATAGTCCATATAAAACAGATCCCTTTGTCTTGTTTTCATGAATGTGCACATCAGATACAATTCTTATAAAGATGGCTAGTTTTCCTTCATCATAAATCCTGATGCCGACAGGTTGATGGAAGCATTTTGAAATATAATGTAAACTGAAGCTTCTGAATAGATAAACTCATCAGTCAAAAACCAGTGACACTTGATACTCTAAGAAGAATTTTAAAAGGGTCCCATTCAGTTCAAATATCAGAAATTCTTTTCAGGCAGCTTTAGAAAACGCTGGCAACGATGCCTTTTATCAGAGCTGGAGGAGGACACGTGAAGGTTAAATTTAGACAAAGACCAAACAAGGGCTATATTCATACTGCTATCATTAACGTGGTGTTCCTCTTCCCAGAGAAACCTGGCAGCTTTCCAGTTTATAAAAACAACGATCAAAAGCAGATCTTTGCTCTGTCCACAAACTAAGTTAATGATACATTGTTTATTCAGATAGCCTGGCTAGCTGAAGCACAACAACCGTAAAGAAATGCATTTGGGAAGAGATGTTATTTCATGAATGTTGCTACACTCAGGCCAGTTTTGTCAGAAGACCATTATGGTTGTTTTGGATCACTAAGCTACCCAGCTGATTAATGGAGCAAATCAACTTAATGAAGTAGACATCTCATCAAGTCAAGAAATGCTGCAATGTTGGTTTTCCTGGTCAGCCACAAAACAATGTGTACAGTCTAGTTATTTGAAGACTTACATATACATATACCATTTGTGGACCTATTTTGGAGACAAAAGACATGAACTAGCCCAAGAGCTAAGCAAAGGCTTCTCTTTCTCATTGAAACTATTGGGATTGGATCATGTCCACAGTGTGGCTCATGGGTTTAGCCAAATCCATTCAAAGATGTTCAGTTGGTAGGACTTCAGGAGTTTGTAAATGAACCTGTCTTTTGATTTCGAACCATTTCAGTTCAATCTGTGCACTGTTAAAGGAGGAGGAGATAGAGTTAGTCTCTGTGGTTGTTAAGAATGTAACAAAAGTGCAGTGAGTAAAATTTATAGATTCCTGCTTGATCTAGAAGAAGAAGAGACTGAGGAAGAAGGATTGAAGTTAGTGTGGGAACATGACTTAGGAAAAAGAATAAATGATGAAGAATGGAGGAACATGTGGAAAATGAGGGTTTTACGATTTATGTCGGTGAGAATAAGAGAAAATTTTTTCAAATTGGGTTTAAGATGGTATTTGACACTGACAAAATTGAATAAAATTAACGCTAGTTATCTGAATGTCTGTTGGAAATGTGAGAAGGAAATTGGTACATACTTTCATATGTGGTGGGAATGCGAAAAAGTACAAAGATTTTGGAAACTAATTTTTAAAGAACTAAATGATATATGTGAAAACGATATAGAATTTAATCCTGAGATAGCTCTGTTATCAATATTTGAGAATGTGGAATATGATAAGATGACTAAAGAATTGATTACCAGTTTATTAACAGCAGCTAGATTAATAATAGCTAGGAATTGGAAATCAAAGTCTGAATTTCGAATGGAAGAATGGTATAATGAAATATGGAACATTGCTATAAATGATAAGTTAACTTGTAACTTAAAGGTTAAGAAAGGAGAGATGAAAAAGAATAATTTCTATGATATATGGGGCAGATTTCTTGAATATGTGCTAACAAGAGGAAAAGGGAAAGTTCCAAATCAGGAATCGATGCAGTTCTGGAGAAGAGGACAATAAAGGAAGAAAAAGAATAAAGATAGAGGAAGAAGAGGATTACTGCAAGAGGTCCCGACTATGGTGGTGGGGAACACAGTCAATTTGTATTTTGGTTTATGTATTTTATGTTTATGTTTATGTTGTAGTTTAAGAAAGAAAGAAAAAGAATGTAACAAACACTTGCAAATTTTCCCATCATTGACAAAAATAGAGTGTTTTGACACACTGAGACACCTTATCAGAAAAATGAGTAACTTGTGCCAGATTCTTCAGTCTTACAGGAGAGTGAAAAAATCTGCATGTTTCATTAGAACATTTCATGTATGCAAGGTTTTTTTTTACATGAAACACTAGTATTTTGTGTTAAAACCTTTATGGGCTGCACATAATTATAAGGTTTTCTGTGCAAAATACAATGCTGTGCACAATGTTTTGCCCAAAAACACTTCCACAAATTTTTCACAAATAGCAGCCAATGTATGAAAAATACACAAAATTTCTCACAATCTTGCCCACTGGAAAGAAAACCTTTTTGTCATTTTTTTAATTCAAGAAGTGTAAGTTTGCATCCCTTTTCGTTGCACTTTGGAATGGAAATTATGCCTTGTTTGCTCCTCATGTAAATGAAGCCTGGCAGCCATTCACCAGGAAAAAAAAGGACAAAAAAGAGAATAGGTTTCACAATGTCCAAGCACAGTTTAGTATAACTCTATAACAGTAGTATAACATTGTTCTGCCGTTTATATGCTCCATTACTTACTATGCAATATAGCTTTTAAATAAACTTTTTGTTTTATTGTCTGAACTTTAAGGAATGGCACAGAGTGCACAGTGGGTGAAAGAGCATTAGGCAATACAATTAAAAATATACATTTTTTGACATATTCGCACCCATTATCTTTCTTCTTCTTTTATCTCAACAAGGACCCAATCCTAGATGGTCCACAGATGTTGTGAACCTCTCTCTTTGAGCATAGAAGGAGGTCCATGGGTAGAGAAGGGGGGCTGGCTCCAGAGACTTCTTCATGACGGTAGCCACCACCTTTCTTTTTCTGCCACTGGCGCTCTGACAATTTTGGGCATGGAATGGGGAAAAGATGGCATGTAGCTAGCACATGGGCTATATCAAGTACCTTGTAGTGATTTTGTTTCTCCTTCCCTCTTTTGTGAGTTTGATGGCATATATTTTTTAGATGTTGCAATGTGAACCATTCGTGAATAGTGTAAGGCTAGTAAAATCTTGGATTCTCAGTGTGGTGTAGTGGATAGAGTGATGGACTAGGACTCTGGAGAACAGGGTTTGAATCTCCACTTGACCATGGAAACTCACTGGGGGAGTGGAACGGGTAAAACCACTGCTTAAGTATCTCATCTCCAAAACCCTATTACAGTCGCTATCAGTCGGTTCCAAGTTGACACACAGTATAATGTCTAATATTAGTATTCAATAGATAATTTTATCTGGCCTATATATTCTTATTTGACCTTGTTTAAGTGAACTCTAATGGAGTTAATGGTATGGTGTACTATAAATATAATGATATAATTGTAATGACTGTATTTGGTTTTTGTGAACCGTTTTCAGAGCAATGTTTTCTTGAAAATGTGGTATGCAAGTAACCTGACTTGAAAAGCAGGTGTTTCTCCCTCTTTTGTGCCAGTTGGATTGATCTGTGAAAGTGCCTTGAGCAACCTAATGTGTACCTACTTGTATGCTTGCAAAATGAATCACTGAAGCAACCTGCCTACAATAAACTGCAAGAAAGAAATGGGGAGGCTATTGTTCCAGGCAGGTAAGTTCAATTAGAAGGAGCAGGCAAAGTGATCGGAGTAGGAAACTTTGGTGCCCCTGGGGCCCAATCCATCTCAGTTCCTCCTATGGGCAACATCTCTGTGGTGGCACTGCATGGTGCTGAAATTCAGTGATGTGAGGCAACGCAAAGCACACGTTTGCTACTTATATGCCATCCCACAGTGCGTAAAGCAAATTCTGTGGGTGGTTTACAATTTAATTACGCAGGCTACACAGTGCCCTTCCAGCAAGCTGGGAACTCAGTTTACTGACATCAGAAGGATGGAAGGCTGAGTCAACCTCAGCCAGCTACCTGAGTCTGTTGGGATTGAACTCAGATTGCGAGCAGAGACTTGACTGCAGTATGGCAGTTTCGCCAGTTTGACTGCCCCAAGAAAAACTCACTCTTGGTTACCCCAAATTGCTATTTCTTGCTAAAACAAAGTGTGTGGGGAATATCCACTTGTTCTAAAGCTGTGCTACATTGCTTATGAGCTGTGTGGAATATGGTTCTACTTTAAACAATATGTGTTTTCTATACATACATTGGGTTACCAAAAACTGTATGTAGGTTTGGATGAGTTTTTTCCTGCAATTGTGACAAAAGCTTTCAGGGCTGTAAAAGCAATTGGAATAGGGGGTTACCACCTTGGTGTACACAATGGTTATGCACAGAAGAAAGAAACTGAAAATGAGTAGAAGTCTTGAGAATTTGCCTAAATAAACAAGGATCTGGAAGGGAGAATCATCCTTAGAGACTGTTCTATTGTATCAAGAAAGATTAAAAAAAAACCCATACTGTATCTTTTTAAAAGCAGCCTGTAGTCAATAGGGCTTATTTCTAAATACATACATATAGGATTGGGCTGCATAATATGCTTCAAAGGATTAGAAATCACATCAGAGCAAACAATTTACAGATCCTGGTTTTGCTAACTTCCTCCTGACAGCAAGGATCCTGAGCCCACAGAATCCCATGTGCCTCATCCGCCCCTAATTAAAAACCCTTTACATTGGCTTTAACACCTACAATTACTTGTCTCAGGCAGTAATTTTAGAGGTTAAACAGCACTGCTGTGTGCCCAAAAGGCAGTCAAAGATGTAAGACAAACAGACTTCACACTGGAAGAATGCCTCTCAGTCAGCAGAGTCCGCCTCAGGGAGAGCTGTCTCTAAAATCTGCTTTGTTTGCAAGGCAGCATTTTGTAAACAAGGCTTTGATAATGACACAGTCATATTGAATTGAGGCTGTGTGACTGAATGGCTATTGAACTTCTAAGTTATGATTCAGCGCACCACGATGAGAACAGAGCACAAAAACATTAAACACCACCAGATGGTAGTTCAAAGCCCATCAGATACACAGATTCCCTTTTCTTCTCTACAAAAGATTGGCAAGCCTTCATATTGGGGAAGTTGGGGGTTGGGGGGGCCCAGCCCATTAAGATAAATGGAGCTGATTTGGCTTTTGTCTTGCTCGGCTATTCTAGGGAAGTCATCTGAATGGGTCAAATTGCAAACAGGCCCAGATCAAAGGATTACTCTGGCAGTAGCAGGTCAAAGTGGTTCACACTATGTCAACTAGATCAGGATGAGATCCTGCACCACAAGGCCACGGACTTTTAAGAAATAGGGCTGACTGAACTAATTAGATGAAACACTGTTTCTCTCCAACTGCAGGTAAAAAAACAAAGCAAAACAAAAAATGCTCAACTATTTGACAGTTAATTTGGTAAATTTATCTAAATCCATTTGCTCTATAAGCTAATTGGGTGTGGGTGTGGGTGAGATGTTTTCAGGAATGGGCTCATGATTCCATGATATTTGGGGAAAAGATAAGCATATACTCATATATCATGTCTTGCTGCAAAGGGTGTGATTCTCAGTCTCACTGAGATTAGTGGTTTTAGCCCTTCCCTTTAAAATGGCATGGCTTTGAAGTAGGCATCATTTTACAACTCCTACTAGAATTCCAATCTCTTGCTAGGCTAACAGAATCAGAGAATGAAAGGACAGAAAAATATCTGGATGGCCTATTTTGTTGCAAGTACATAAGCATATGCTATGATAATGATGATGATATGCTGTCAAGTCAATTCTGACTTATGGTGACCTTTTTTCAGGTAGAGAGTATTCAGAAGTGGTTTACCATTCCCTTCTTCTGGGGGCATCCTGGGACTGTGCAGCTTGCCCAAGGCTACACAGGCTGGCTCTACTTGCAGGAGGCACAGTGGAGAATTAAACTCCCAACCTCGGACTCCAGAGCAAGATACCTAAAGCACTGAACGAATCCATGTATCTATACACTGATACATTTTTACAAAAATGATGGCTACAGAAGAACTACACAACTTTAGGGTTGACAACAAAGAAATTAAAATAGTGAAAGATTTTGTATACCTTGGTTCCATCATCAACCCAAAGAGAGACTTCACCAAGAATTCAGAAGAAGACTGAGCCTCAGAAGGGCAGCAATGAAGGAATTAGAAATAATTATCAGTTGTAAGGATGTGTCACTGGGAGACAAATGTCAAGATTATCCACAGTATTGTATTTCTGATTACTATGTACAGTTGTGAAAGCTGGAAAGTGAAGAAAGCTGATAGAAAGAAAACTGATTGTTTGAAATATGGGGTTGGAGGAAAGCTTTGCAGATCCCCTGGACTGCCAGAAAGACTAACAAGTGGGTCCAAGATCAATTCAACCCTGAACTTTCTCTGGGGACAAAAATTATGAAATGGAGGCTGCCATACTTTGGGTACATTGAAAGAAGGACAGATTTGCTGGAAAAAACAATAATACTAGGAAAAGTTGAAGGCAGCAAAAGAAAAAAAAAGAAAAAAAGATGAAGACCAAATATGAGATGGATTGAGTCCATCAAGGAAGCCACAGGCTTGAGCAGGGCTGTTGAGAATGGACATTTTGGAGATCACTTATTCATAGGGTCACCATAAGTTGGAGGCAACTTAATAGCACATAACAACAGCAACAATCAAGCCAATCAGCTTGCTAATTATACTGGGTTCCTCATTAAACCTGGTAAATCCTCTCACCCAAGTGAAACCTAGTTAGGATTTGAGGGACGTGCCTGGATGCTTTTTCCATTTAGTGTGAACAGAAGCTTTTGGCTCTGGGTGCCAGTGGCCTACTTCGTTATGAATAAGCAGGTTTTAATAAGTGATGCCCAATTTTTCTCAGCTGCAAGCTGTTTATCTGAGGTTAGAGGAAATGAAAGGCTGCAGCTATTCAGAGTGCTGAATGTATCAAAGCCCCCCAATGATTTCTAACATCACACAAACAGCAGTTATACCAGTGCTGGTGGGAGGTGGAGAAGGAAACTCTCCTCAGCCCTGCTCTACACTGTGTTCCTATTCATGGATAAATCAGCAAATGTTACAAATGCCTTGACTGAGTAATGAATGGGCTCTGGGTTAGTTACTGTGCTGACAGCAGGTTTTACATTCTATTGAGTCAGGCAACGGAGAAGGTGAATAGGGTAGAATTACAGGAAAGGATTAATGAAGGGTTTCTCACTGAACATACTGCTGCAATGTTCTCTAAGTCGCTATACCAAGCAGTCACTGATTTTTATTATTTATATATATATTGCCTTAAGGCTCACACTTTAATAGCTTAAAATAAGCTCCCTTAAACAAATTCACATCAGATGATGTGTATGTGAACCACTTCATTGGTTTCAACAGAATTACTCTCACAAATGCTCTCTCTTTTTTTTCCAAAGTAATTTTTGTACTTGAAAATGCATTACAAGGAACATTGGCTGCCGCTACAGTACAATGATGTGTAATACGACAAGCCGTGTTTTAATCAGCACAAGCCATGACAGCGAGTGTATTGCGCATATGGTGGGTCTCTTTCTCCATTTCCTGAGACACCTGTTGTTCCCCAAGAGTCATAATTAAAACCCATCAGTTTGGCCTTTTCATATCTGCTTTTTTTTTTAAATGGTTGTTAAGAATTTGCTCATGTTAAGATGGCTGTTTCTGCCTGAGACACAGTGGCAGCTTTAGGGATGACAGGTTGATGGATGTGTGTTTGCCAGGATAATATTGTTTCTGCCCCTTACTTATACAAAATCCAGCTAAATCAGTCCTAAGAGTCTTTGGTTTAATGCAAAATTTAAAAAAAGAAGAAAGCAAAACCTCTGTTTTTGTCTGCACCATAGCTTAACATCTTCAAGGGAAGCTAGATCCCATAGGCTGGTTTTATACAGAGCATGTTTTTGTTTTTTTACATGGAGCCAGATCCAGTGCCAGATAAACAGGCCTGAGTTGGAAAACTCAATTGGCAAACCTATCTCCTTCTCCCTGTGTAGAGCACAGCCTGCTAACATCATAGATGAAGCAGGAACTAGAAACTAGGAAGGAAAGAAACAGTGTAGGAAAGGTGCACCTCCCAATTAAGGAACCTTGTAGACAAACAATAAGCTTTGGTGTTACCCGACTCCTACTGCCCAGGAATGTCATTGCTCAAACATTCTAAGCATCAGTTGTGGTTGATCAATGTTTTGCCTAGGCTCCAGCACAATTCAATGTTAAATTTTTCTGAAGTATGATATTAAAAGAAGAAGATGCTGTGAAACAACCTTTGTTCTGATCTTGATTGAGCCACGGGAATTATACCACATGGGGAAAGAAACAGAGGTGGACAGAACTTGAATTGTGTACTTTTCTTACATGCTTTTTCTAGACAAAACCTTACCTTCTGATAACGAATACATAACATGGAAATGAGTGGTGCTGATATGACCTAATAAATGCCCAGCAAATAAAGTCCCTTGTTTGGGTAAGGATAATTATCCCCTTGTGTTTGTTGTTAGTATGCAATTAAAAAAACACACCTGTCTTTCTTTCTGTGCATGTCTTTAACATTAACAACCTGAGCCTGACCCTATAAAGAAATTGGTACCCCTTACCTCATGGATTTCAAAGGCTGTAGGTATGTCGAACACGGCAGAAAATCAACCTGTAAAACAGAACCTTTAGTTACTTGCGCAAAATCCCAGCTGCTAGGCTCATCAAATCAGGTGCTTATCATCATCATCATCATCATCATCATCATCATAGAACTACAGAGCTGGAAGGGACTCTAAGGATCTAGTCCAGTCCCTGTATAGTCCAGGGACGTGTGAATTCTTTATTTATGCGGACCTTTGATTTTTTTTCCAAGGCAAGGCAAACCCTTAGCATAACTCCACCAAGTTAAATGGAGCAATGCCATCAAAAAGCAGCATCACAAAAGTGCAGAGAAGAGGTTGGGTAGAAATGCTTGGCTTCAACAATCAGTTAAGCAAAGCTGGAAGTCAGATGTGCTGCAGAGGGAATTCTTTTGTTGCAAGCTTTTAAGTTACTGACAGTGCCAATTTAGTTTTGCTTAGCTCATTTACTCTGCAACTGAACTTGTAAATTAATCATTGCTGGCAACATCAATTTAGTTGTAATTAATCATACAGGGAGGAGCAAAGAAATTGCACTGATGTGAGTCATATTAACAACATTATCTGATTGCTCTCGGTGTAATTTACTGGTATCCTGATGTGGGTATAGAAGGCTTTGGCTGGTGTTTCTCGGCATAGAAGAAAATGTGTATCATACAGAACACAATAGAATGAATAACAGATAGCCAAAGTGGCTGAGCATACCTATTACTCACCACATGTCCCCCCCCCCCGCTTTTGTTTATGTGCAAAACAGTGTGTAGGCTGGACTTCTGTTGTTTCTCATTTTAAAATCTTCAGCTTTTGACAAGATAAGGATATGATGAGCACCAACCCAAAAGGGATTTATTTCAAACAAACTCAATGGAAATACATGGAAGCTATGCAAGAGTACAGGCAACCCCTTGCACAGCTACCTTACTTTTCAACAGAACAAAGACATTCAACTCCTTTATAGATTTCTTTCTTGAAGAAGTTGGGGGGGGGGGGGTCGTAAAGTTTGCAGATCACACCAAACTGGGAGGGGTAGTTAATTAGAAGGTAGCATTCATAATGGTCTTAACAGATTGGAGAAAAGAAACAAAATGAGTTTCATGAGGGATGTGAACTTTTACATTTAAGTGGGAAAAATCAGATATCACATTCCTGCATTGAGCAGGGGGTTGGACTTAATGGCCTTATAGTCCCTTTCCAACTCAATTATTATATCATTCTATATATAGAATGGACACCCAGCTTGGCAGTTATATGTATTTTTTGGATTTATGTCCGACCTTTCTATACAGAATGGGTTCTCTGTAAATTTAAGCTTAAAAAGCGCAATTAAAATACAGAAAAACAGTCAAATATTTTAAAAATAAACAAAATCTGGAAGTATGTGTATAAAGGATCTAAAGGTATTAGTGTACCATGACAACAACAGGAATCAAGTGTGTGATTCACTGCCCGAAAAAAGTTAATGCAGTTGTGGGCTACATCAATAGTATTGTTCAAATAAGGGAAGTAGAATTGCAACTTCTGTTTTGGTCAGACCTCACCGGAGTACTTTGCCCAGTACTGTAGGCACCATAGTTTAGGAAGAATATTGGAAGCCTCAGATATGTCTACCACCTTCTAAAGTAATCTAGTCCATTGTCTAACCATTCTTATTGTCAGAATTCTTTTCATAATTCCTGTTCAACATCTTTGTTTTTGTCATTTGAACCCATTAGTTTCGGTCGCACCTTCAGGAGCAGCAAAAAAGACAGTTGTTCCATCTTCCATGTGAATGTGAGTATCATATTATTTGTAGGTTTTCTCTTCTCCAGACTAAATTTACTCAATTACCTCAAATGTTTCTCACAAATCTTTGTTTCTGGACACTTTGCCATCTTGGTTCTCCTCCTCTGGGCAGGTTCCAGTATGTCACGGTTCTTTCCAACACTGCCATGCACAGAAATGGACACATTAATCTCTAGAGGAAGATTATCTACCAGGTTTGCAAACAGAGTCTTCATTTCTTACTAGAGATAGGAAAAGTATTAAGTCTGAAAGAAGTGGGAAACATAGATCAACCTAGAGCGACCAGATCTGGAAGTCCATGTGGTGTGTGATGGTTGGCACCATTTTGGATGTTCCTCTTCTTTGCCCAGCTGAAGAGTGGAGCTGGTGACTTTAAAGACAAGACCTGGTGTATTTGAAACACAATGTGTCAAAATTTAGGAGACAAACACATTTTATATCCAAAGGCATGGTGTTTGTCTTCGGAGTGGGCAATCAAAGCAGGGAATAGGCTCCTTTGGGATTGGAAAGTCATGTGAAGATGCTGAGAGAAAAGAGGTGAAAACTCCTCTTGAAATATTCAGGTTGCTTTGCTGGTTGTTAGGAATGCAATAACCCTGCACTAGCTAAAAACTCATATTTTTGTAATCATAAAATGTTTAATGGGACCAAATACGATGTAGTATATTTCAAACTATTAATATATTTTTAATATTTTAAAATATATGCCTTTCCTTGGCCAAGAAATTGTTTGTTGAACTTCAGCTCAATGCATATGTAAAGAAATAAGCTATAAAAACTCCAAATAAAATCTTGATAGTAGCAATGCTGACCAAACCTCAGTGTTAGCGGCCCTAGGAAACAGAGCTCTAATAAAGCATGAAAGCATGAGAAAATTTTAAAAAAGTGTATCTTGGAAAATCTCCTAAACAGCTGAAGTTAGCAAAGAGGGAATTGGGATTATCTTGTTCCAATCTGTGATGTTAAAATTCCAGTTTACGGCTTTTCCTTGGCATCTTCTCAGCTGGTTTATACATAAATACTCAGTAGGTTTATACATACATACATTTTTCTGTAAAGGAATTATTAGTTAACTATGGGGAAAATAAATATTTTGGAATTTTTTGAAGAGCCAGTTAAGAGATACAACATGGTAACTAGAAACTGAAACTTCATACTCACATGTGATATACGTACCTCTGATTATCAAATGCCTGTGGTCAACCAGGAAGGCTAGGTCTCTTTTGCCTTATTTGTTAGTAACTTGCGACCACTGGAAGCACCAGAACGCTGGGTTAAATGGAACATTGCAGAGAGGCAGTGTCTAAACACAGTTTCTCATTGTTTCATTACATTATTAATAAAAAAAAAACCCAGCACAAAGTGGGAGGAGGGAAAGAAAAGAAGAAAACAGAAATTAAGAATGAGGTTGAGAGAAAGAGAGAATGAAAGGAAAAAATGCACAAGATATAATCATAGATAGGTATATACACCAATATGAGCTTACCATATGTAAAAAAAAAAATCTTATTTATGTTCATGCTCCTACTCGTGTTAGAAGAACGATGAACAGATGTTTGAAGGCTGTTCACTGTTCTGGGGCTGTGATCAACCATCAATATCGAGGTAGCCAGCCCAGCCAGCCCTCCACTCTAAAACTGGTGCTGTTGAATGCCAGGTCTGTATCCAATAAGCTCCAGATGATTTATGATCTTATTCTGGAGGAGGATGCAGACCTGGCATGCATAACCGAGACATGGATTGGTGGTGAGGGGGGTCCTCCCCTAGCGCTGGCCTGCCCGCCCGGTTATGACGTCCTGCACCAGGGTAGACTGGAGGGGCGGGGGGGAGTAGCCATTGTTTATAAATCCATCTTGGAAGTTACTAGGCGCTCCTCGGTGGTAAGGTCGGGTCTTGAGGCCCTCCACATGTCGATTGGGGCCAGGGATGGTATTGGGATTTTGCTGGGTTACCGCGCTCCCCGTGACCCAGCCACTTCCCTTCCAGAGCTGGCGGACTTTATCTCCGCTGTGGTGTTGGGGTCCCCAAGGCTTTTGGTTTTGGATGACTTCAACATACGCGCGGAGGCAGAGGTCTCAGGGCCAGCTCTTGAGTTCTTGGAAACCATGGCTTCCTTGAACATGTCCCAACATGTCAACGGCCCCACCAACGTGGGTGGTCACATGCTGGACCTGGTCTTTTCCACCAATTGGAGTGAGTGTGGTCTGATGGTGACTGACCTTGAGTCGGTCCCTTTGTCATGGTCAGATCACCACCTAATAAAATGTAACCTCTCAGTGGCACTCCCCCCTCGCAGGGAGCAGGGACCTATTTTTATGGTCCGCCCTCGAAGGCTACTGGATCCTATTGGATTCCAGGATGCCATGAGAGGTGTTACGGCTGACCTGGCTGGTGCTCCTGTCGAGGTTCTGGTTGACAGCTGGTTTACCGCTGCCGCTAGGGCTATAGACACGATCGCGCCTAAACGCCCTCTCCAACGCAGAGCTCGGCCTGTGCCTTGGTTTAACCAGGACCTCCGAGCGATGAAACGGATTAGGAGAAGGCTAGAGCGTAGGTGGAGGAAGAACCCGACGGAACATAATTGGATAGCTGTCAGGGTCACAACTAACCTCTACCTGTCTAAGGTAAAGGCTGCTTGTCGTACATACTTCGCTAACCGGATAAGCGAAGCTTCAAACCAGCAGGCGGAGTTATTCCGTATAGTGCGCGACCTTTCCGGAGTTGGTCTGAATGATGGGCCTCCCCCTAGTTTTTCACCAGACCAATTTGCAGTGTTTTTTAAATCTAAAGTGGAGGCCATCCGCCGGAAGCTCTCTCCTTTTTTGAATACAGTGAGTCGAGCTGAGATGTCCAGCGCTCCGTCTTGCCCGGTGATTCTTGATCTCTTTCAGCCTGTGACGCCAGATACTGTGGACAAAGTGCTTGATCGCTGTTGGGCCACCATTTCCTCCCTTGACCCTTGCCCGGCCTGGCTAATCAAAGCAGCCAGGCCGATCACAACTGAATGGGCCACTGCAATAATAAATGGGTCTTTCCTTGAGGGCAGGTTCCCACCTGCCCTCAAGGAGACACTCATTAGGCCCATAAGAAAGAAACCTAATATGGCGGCGAACGAAATTGGCAATTATAGGCCCGTCGCCAATGTTTCTTTCATTAGCAAAGTGGTCGAGAGGGTGGTGGCTGACCAGCTTCAGGCTCTTTTGGATGAAACAGATGCCCTGGATCCATTTCAGTCGGGCTTCAGGCCGTGCCACGGTACAGAGACGGCATTGGTCGCCCTGTATGATGACCTGTTGAGGGAGGCTGACAGGGGTAAAACATCTCTGTTGGTCCTCCTCGACATCTCGGCGGCCTTTGATACCGTCGACCACGGTATCCTCCTGGGGAGGCTCTCTGAGTTGGGAATTGGTGGCTTGGCGTTTGCCTGGCTCCGTTCCTTCTTGGAGAACCGTCCCCAGAGAGTACAGCTTGGGGAGAGTGTCTCGGCCCCGTGGAGTCTCAATTGTGTGGTTCCACAGGGGTCGATTATCTCCCCAATGCTGTTTAATATCTATATGAGGCCGCTGGGTCGGGTCATCAGGGGGTGTGGAGCATCGTGTCATCAATATGCTGATGACACCCAGCTCTACATCTCCTTTTTACCAACTGCAGGTGATGCCGTCCTGTCCCTTCAGCGCTGCCTGGGGACTGTATTGCAATGGATGCAGGAAAATGGGCTGAGGCTGAACCCGGACAAGACGGAGGTTCTGAGGGTGGGTGCCCCTGTGGTTGGCGGCTTGGATGACTCTCTCTCGTTTGGGGGGGTGGCCTTGGCCGCTAAGAGTGGGGTTCGCAGCTTGGGGATCCATCTGGACCCGGCGCTCACCATGGAAACGCAGGTGGCGTCGGTAGTCCGCTCCGCCTTTTTCCATCTTTGGCGGATTGCCCGGCTGCGGCCCTACCTTGATATGGGGGCGCTCACTACCTTGGTGCATGCGCTCGTAATCTCAAGATTAGACCACTGTAACGCGCTCTACGTGGGGCTGCCTTTGAGGTTGATGCGGAAACTTCAGGTGGTGCAGAATGCGGCAGCCAGACTCCTTAGTGGAGTGAGAAAATACCAGCATATCTCTCCTATTCTGGCCGCATTGCATTGGCTGCCCATTCGGTTCCGCATTGACTTCAAAGTTTTAATGCTTACTTATAAGGCGCTAAACGGTTTAGGACCTCGATATTTGGCGGAACGCCTACTCCCACCAAGGTCTACCCGGATCACCCGTGCGAGTCAGGAGGTGAGGCTGAGGAGCTTGACGCCGAGGGAGGCCCGTAGGGAAAGAACAAGAAATCGGGCCTTCTCGGCGGTGGCTCCTCGCCTCTGGAATAATCTTCCTCCGGAGATTCATGCCGCCCCTACGCTGGGTATCTTTAAAAATCAATTAAAAACATGGATGTTTATACAGGCCTTCCCTCCAGTCAATACCTGATCTTTTTATCTTTTCTATTTATCTTTATTTTTTGTTTTATAATTGTTATGGAAATTGTTTTTGTAATAATTTTGTGATTTTATCTGTTGTTTTATGTTGTTTGGAAGCCGCCTAGAGTGGTCGCAAGACCAGATAGGCGGGGTATAAATGAAATAAATAATAATAATAATAATAATAGGATAAACATACATACATAGATAATAGGGTAAGATTCTTCAAGAACTGGTGAGTATTTTTCTTTCCAGTCTTGGAGTATGAGTTGTGTCCCTATAAAAAGAGTCTGCAGGACATGATACAAAATCTTAAAATAAATCCAGATGATTTCAATTGAACATACTATAAAATTAGGATCACTTCTTCTTAATTAAACTACACCCACATGTCAACCAAGTTACCTTTTCTTTAATAACTATCTTATCTATTTGCATGAAAGTTCAAGACTGTTTCTTGCAGCTCTCATATGTGGTTGTACTGAATTCAGATTTAAAACATTTTTCTGTTCTTGAGCACACGTAGGGGAAACTGCTGAATCACCACACATATCTTGACTATAGTTAGTGCTGAGCAACAGGCAAATTATACCTGTTCAAGTCAATCCACTGTTTCCAGGACATGGCATGGTAACAGTTATATGTGCTGCTAGCATCACTTACCAGGACAGTAAAGAAAAAGAAAAGGCCTTTTCCTGAACACACTTTAAGAAAACAGGCAAATGCTAGCTAGATTCTGAATCTAATAAGAGACATGACTAGAGATGGAGACAAACTGCCAAAAAAGGTGGTTCGTCTTGGTTTGTGGGTCATCAAGGTTGACGAAGCATGATTTTGCCCCCAGTGACCCGACAAACCACAAATTGATTCATCAGGTATTTTAAAGCTGCCCCGCCCGCACAGCATTCCCCCCACCCCACCACCCACTGCCATGTCACTTTCCAATCCCTACCTTATCCTGCTGCCTCCTCCTGCTCCGCTGCCACTGCTGCCTCCACCAGAACGGATGCAAAACTGCTGGAATGGCGGTTTCTGTTCCAGCAGCCTAGCTTCCATTCCATTGCAAACAGTGGGGAGGATTCCCTTCAGTCAGGCTTCTACTCTCTGCCTATGCCCGCACAGAATGCGTGCAGGTGTAGGCTGACAATGGAAGTCTGACTGAAGGGAACCCCCCTCCCCCCCATTTGCAATGACAGCAGAGCCAATTCCCTTCAGCCAGGCTTCCTCTCTCTCTCTGTGCCCGCATGGATCAGCTGATCTGCGCAAACCTAGGCAGAGAGACGAATGAATTAATATAAAGGGTGTATATATAAAGAGTAGACCTTTGGTCTAGATGGGTGGGATAGAAATCCAATAAATAAATAAATAAATAAATAAATAAATAAATCCATCCCTTTAATTCGTGGGGGTCTCCAGATCTCACGAATAGGAAGGGATGAATATTCGATGAATCAGCACTATTCAACGAATATCGTGATTTGTTTTTACGTTCGTCCCCATGTCTAGATATGACTCATCACTAGATTCCTGTGGGATATCATACATTATGTTGCCCACTCTCAATATTCACAATTTCTGAATAGTGTCTGAATCCTTCAGGATATAGCTTCCAAACATAAAACCAATATTTTAAAGAAATCATTTTACTAATATATCTGGGGAGCTATTCAATCCACCCATTTTCTATTAGGATGACATTACAAGAAGCTTTTTATAATACAAAGTAGTATCATTTTAAGACTGTTCAAGCAGAGTGCATACAATCATTACCAAGACATTTCTTTTGAATTATCCTGCATCACCACATAATTCATCAATCCAATCCTATTCTACATTGCTATAATAGTGATAAAGTTATGTGATTGATAGCAACTGCACTGTGATTATGAATGGCAGCTCAGATGCTTTCCAACTAATGCATTTTGGGCGTCAATTGGCTTCATTTAGCACTGTGAAGCCTTCAAAAACCAGGGCAAGAGTAATTGCCCTGAACCCCACATGGGCATTCAAACAGTGGACAGAGGGATGTTATGTGCTATTGAGTTATTTTTCACTTACAGCCAACCACACATAGTTTTTGAGATGTTCAAGGAATGGCTTACCATCGTCAAGTGTCAAGCCAAGTGCAGATTGATGGGGACAAAGGCAGGTCTCTGAGACAAAGAAAGAGGTCTCTAAGTGCAAAAGAAAAAGCTTCTGAAGTGGGCATCTAATGGAGGAAGGTAGTATTTTTCATGTTGCTGGAGCAAGAGGGAATGCTCCACAGTGAGATTTAGTGGAGAGGCACCTCTCCCTACACAACCCGTAAGTTGCCCCTGGCAAGGGCTGAATTAAGGAGGGTGCTAGGGTGAAATACAAATAAATCATGACACTGGCTGTAATTCAAAGTTCATCCTCTTGGAACAGAGACCAACTCTAGTGGCATCTAGCAGTGCTTTGCAAATCTAGCTGTTTTTCTTTGGAAATCATGAGAATGGGGCTACCTTGAGTTCAGTCTCTGGGGAAGATCGCATGAGTGCTGAAAAATAAAATGAAGGGAAACCAACAAGGGGCACAGTATGGAAATTATGTACAAAAAATAAACTTGGATATAAGGAAGGGTGTGGTGTTGTTTTTTTTAATACAATTACTCAGGTTGGAATTTTATAAATAGAAAAAAGACAGATGTAGGGAAATGAAGTGAATAAAAATTAAAGAATAAGTAGAACATGTAAGAAAGAAGGCACTGAGAGAATCTTGCCTCATGATCTGACAGTAGAAAAGCCAAGACTTCTCAGCTGTCTTTTTCCTGCATTCAAAGCTACAAATGAGGCTGATGTTGAATATTTTATGAATATTTACATGCACAAATGATGAAAAGGAACCAAGAAGCAAAGATTGTGCTTTGTACTGTACTTATAAATTAGTTACTTACATTTTGTTTAGTTTTGTTAGAATTACTGGAAGCTTGAGTGGCTTCCTTCTCAAGTTTAGTTTTATGTAAAGAGAAGAAAGCTACTGTTGCAGGAATGTGAGATCATGCTATAAGTTAAAGTGGGTTGTTTTTGTGAATGATATAATCTATGCATGATGCTGATGTCACTTGCTTTATCATTGCCATGTTCATATAATAACCATATAGATCTCGATCTCGATCTCGATTCTATCTTTGGGACACATCAAATATTGTTGGACTGACCTGGCAGAAACTTCCTGTAGTGTTGTGGAAGCATGGTTTGCTATGAAGAAAATTTATGCTGGGAAAGGGGTGCGGGACCCCTATGGAAAGCATATTTTCCAGATGATTTAAAAGTTCCAGAAAGAATAAAAATGAACTCAGAACTGAACCGGCTCTTTCTCTGCCTGCTTTGTTCTCTTTCTTAGCTGTGCTATATTTCCTTTCTGCCTCTACAGCTCAGTCTCCTTTTCCCTTTCTTGTTTGTTTGTTTGTTTTATAAGCTGCCTTTCTCCTGATAAAGGGACCCAAGGCGGTTCACAATATTAACTTTCTGAGATAAGCAGCTTTCTTAGGGCCATTGAAGAGGCATCCAGAGTGTTTGCCACTGAAAATGTCTTTAGCAAGGCCGGGCTCCATGGCAGGGGAAGCTGGGAAACTATTGAACTGGCTTTTCATGTGAATGCATCACAAGGTGTGATTATTTTGGCTTTAAATCCCATGAGCTCCCCATCTGTGGTCTAAGGGGAGCAAATATTTGTCTATTCATTTGTCTAATTTGCACCGCTCACTCTGTGTGTCGGCCAAGTTGTCACGTCTTGTTCTGTTGCAAATGTGATATGAAAAGAATGCTGCAGTTTATTGGTGATAGTTGACATATCTCAGTTTCATGTATATCAGTCACAGTGGTAAATCGTGAAGAAAATTCATAAATGTCAAAATGATGCCATTGGATGCTTAACATTTATAAATATTTACAATCTTTGCAGCACCAGGTTAAGACCTTCCTACTTGCTCAGGTATTTTCAATGAAATCTTTTTTGCTTTTGTGCTGTCCAGTGTGAACCTAAATGAGGTCAGGAGAGCAAAGCTTTGATCTACTGCCTCAATTCAAGCCATGCCGTTTAAACTAGCCAGAAAGGAAAATGGACTTATGGTTTGTCAGCTTTGTGAATCTTTTTCTTTTAAATCTTTTTCCCCTCACTTTAGAAGCAATAGGTAGCATTTACTTAACTGTTGGCAGAAATGGAGTACCTCTGATTTTTCCCACCCTCAGTACTCCTTTTTTGGGGATCATGCACTTCCTGCATCGGCAGGAATACTACTGCCAGTTGTTTCCACCTGAAGTGCTTATGAACATAACTGAGCTGCCTCATCCTAACTCCCTCTTAAGGCCTAATATTGGCCTGCTTCTGCCTGTATGTTCATATGTTTTTACTTTGCGTGGTGTGAAAGAGAGGCTGAGACTGAATGAGGAAGAGGATGACAAATAGCCACTACCATGGGTGTATGCTTATACATCCTTTCTCACTGGGTGATGTGGAAGATTGCTGGACCTAATCCCCACTACTATTCCACTCAGAGAGAAATTTTGTGTGAATCAACAAAGGGATGAGTTGGCTACTTCTTCTGTGACCTGCCTTGTGTGCTCCACTACCTGGAAAGAGACAATGGGCAAGGTCACAAGCAGGCGTGTTTTCTCTCTAGGTGGCATTGTGGTCCCAGGTCCCCCTACTTTGCTGGTCAAGGTAAGTGAGAGAGAAAGAGGTACTAGGAGCAGCCACTGGATTCTCATGCTTGCATGCTTCCCTGCCTGCCCCTGAAGAGCCAAAGCACTTTTTACATGGTCCTGTTGTGGCAAGGATCTTCAACGTCTCAGTTGAGGAGTCCCTCCTTGATTATTTCTCATCACATCACCAACACCTTTTCCTTTAAAATCATAAACAGCAGTGCTAATCACCTTTTTCCAAATATGTGTTTCTTGTGATGCTCATTTAGGCTATCAGACTTTTAAAATTAATTAAATGCTGTATCTTTTTATGGCTATTTGTTGTATTAATTATAATGTATCTGTAGAGCTGTGTGAATAGTTTTATTCCTGCATATACATTATATCTATATCTGTTATCTATATCTATCTTCATTAAATATAGATTAGAAAGAGACACATTGATAAATACAAGAAAATACCAGCTTTGTATTTCAAAACCTATCATACAGTACTTACCTAATCATAAATAGAATGTATTTGTTCTGTCCTTTCCACCTACAGTAACTTTTCCAAGCTCTACTAATTTCATACAGCCTATCTGCATTTTATGTGTTCTTTATACAATATGGAACAACCCATGGAATGATGATGAATAAACCAATGGAAACATGCCATCAAATCAACATGAAATTGAGCTGACAGCTGCTCCCCAGAATCTTGGCTGTAATATGATAGCTTCCAACACATCTCATGTAACTCAGGAGCAGACACTGTTCTCAGTAATTTTCATTATATTTTTTCTTATGCCTAGTATAGTTGGATTTGTTTTTCTTATCCTAAAATGTTCTGCCCTGATTAATTGCAAATTGAAACAATAATCACAGATTTATCTTCTTCCTATTTTCCAAGAAAGTTATTAGTAGGAAAAAAATATTTAGAAAACATACACATGCAGGGTAGTTTCCAGTTACTTGAGATTTCAGGGCCAAAAAGCTGAGATCTCAATATAATTACTGTCCTTATAATTTTTGATGTCATAGAGGTGGATCCTTATGAAACCACAGAGGCAAGGCAGGCAATCATTGTGAAGGAAGAAACACACCCACACCACCACACTGAGCCAGTGAGCTCCAGGAATTGCTGGGAGAGCCTGGAAGGGAAGCCTGGAATTAAGTAATACACTAGTAGGAAACATTTGTATGTTTATAAAGTTTATATTGTACACAAAGCTACTTATATTCTCACAAAAGTTTGAGTTCCTGTGATGGGCAAATGTTTGTTAAGGATGGGATTTTCAGAATTATTGGGCCACAAATCCTATACTGTAATTCTCCATTGTGGAAGCTGTTCCTGATAGACAGAGACCTGAATGTGGCTCACCACGGAGGAAGTCTTCAACCAGAAAGCTCTTAGACTTAACTAGACGGAACTCTGCCTAGCTGTCTGCTCAGAAAGGATGCTCCCAGCTAGCACTGATGCAGGAACGGGAAGCTTGGGAGGATTTAGACCTAGCTAAGTCTCAGAGCCTTCCAGTTGAGGCCTTTCTTCCAGGTAAAGCATGGTTAGGTGCTTGTCTGTCAGACAGAACTCCCAGAATGGACAATTACGGGGTTTGTAGTCCAAGAAATTAAAAAATCCCATCATTAATGTTTATTACACCTCTAATTACATGTGAATGGGGTTTTAACTGTACTGTGAATTGAGGGGGCAATCAGATGAGCATATCACTCACCATTTGGTTTGCTTTTGGTGCACCTTACTTCTGGCGACTGCATGTTTTAAGTAAGAGTGCTCTATCCTACCACTTTTGCAAGCTGTTCCACTCCTTTCTGGCACAGTGTTAGGGCTGCAGTTTATTTGGTGCAATTGGGAGCACTCCTGATTATCCAATTCAGCAATCTCCTTGTTTAATTTGCTCCCCAATAAAGCTGTGGGCAGCATTCTCTTCGGTGACAACCCTGTAGCTTATGTAGTGGGTCTGAGACAGTAGAAAGAATGGCAGAGAAATCCGCTTCTCTATTTTCCTCTTCTCATCATTTTCAAAAAATATTTTCCTAAGTGATACAGTACTATTTCAGATATAAGAGAGTTGATTATTGTTGTAGTGCTCTGGCACTTTCCAATTAAACAACAACAGCAAAAGGGAAGTTGCCATGGCCCATGGAATGACAATCATGACCAAAGGCAAGGAAAGGGGCAGGGGTAACAGTAATTGAAAGGGAGAGAAATCAGAGCAATCTGAAATGCTGTCTGGATGTTTCTCACAGAAGAAGTGTCTCCTATGTCAATGGAAAGATTGCTGAATTGAGTGATGAAACAGATTGCACAGAAGACAGGAGCCTTTTAAACATGACCCAAATTACCCCAAATTCCCCTGTCTAGTCATGCCTGGAGTCAGTCTTGTGGAGCCATACCATGAACAAGCTGGGCCCATACTGGCCATCTATTTGGAATAGTATCTTTCTCAACCTTTTCTTGAAATAAAGCTGTCATATGGCAACAACAATATGGAGACCACCCACAGTTGCAGAGTCGGAATTCACTAGATCCCAAGACATGCAATTATCTCTCTGCTCTCTGTTTTTGGCAAAGCTACTGTCCAGATAAAATGAGTTAATATACTGACACAACCCTAAGCTGTTAGAATGGAAAAGAAATCGGAATGAAACATAGATAACAGATTCCTTGGGTTCAGTTCTGCAGTCCAGGGCCACAAAGTACAAGGGCTTTCTTCCATGGAAGTCTCACTGAAATAAACAGGCACACACAGACACCCATTCACTTCTGTTGCACTCCTACAGCAAAATGTATGAAGGGATTATTCCCCTAGGCCACACAGAGCGCCTTGGCTTTCCTAATGCGACTATATACTTGCTCATCTCTCATTCTTTCAAAACCCCACTCCAGCATCCAGTCACTCAAGGAAAGCTTGCCTGAAGAGAAAGGTACTGTATTTTTCCGTGTATATGACCCCCCCCAATGTATAAAATGACCCCCTAATTTTGACCCTTGATGGAGGCGGAGGAGCAGTTAATGGGCAGTTAACTGCTCCTCCACCTCCATCTCTTGCTGCTGCTGTCTCCATTGCCCACGCGATTACCTCCTCCAGTGCGACTGCCAGGGCTCACCTCCAGCTCACCTAGCTGCCTTGTCCCGTGCCCTAAGGAGACGATCGCTGGAGGAGATGATCCGGTGGAGGCAGCAGGAAGAGGCACCCGAGCGCGCTCGACTGCTTGTTTGCCTCCGCCTCTGCCTCCTGCTGCCACCACCACTGGAGGGGACAAGGCGGTGATGTGAACTGAGCCCGTCAGTCCCACTGGATGTGGTGATCGGGCAGGCGGGGGAGGCAGCAGCAAGAGGCGCCCGAGTGCGTGTGAATGCTCCTTCGCCTCTGTCTCCGCCTCCTGCTGCTGCTGCCTCGGCCACCAGAGGGGACAAGCCGTGAGCTCTGGAAGAGGCAATTGGGCAGCGACGGCGGCGGCAGCAAGAGGCTCCCGAGTGCGTGTGCGACTGCTTCCTTCCGTGTATAAAACTATACTCAATTTTTCCTCTAATTATTTTAGGAAAAAGTGTCGTTTTATAGACGGAAAAATACAGTATTTTCCCTGCTTATGGAAGAACTAGAGGCTAGTCTAGCCTCCTGTGGGAGGGAGTTCCAAAGTCTGGGAGCGCAACAGAGAAGGCCCTCTCCCATGTACCCACCCAATGCACCTGTGAAGGTGGTGGGACCTAGAGGAAGGCCTCTCCTGATGATCTTAACACTTGGGGAGGCTCATAAAGGGAGATGTGGTCCTTGAGATTGCTTGGACCCAAGCAATTTGGTGCTTTATAGCTTAGAACCAGCATTTTGAAATCAACTCAGAAATGAATTGGCAGCCAGTGGAGCTGCTGTAACATGAGGCTTATGTGATTCCTGTGGCTAGAGCCCCAGTTAGCAATCTGGCTGCTAAGCTTTAGACCCATTTAAGTTTCCTCTCATTTTCCATAGGCAGCCCCAAGTAGAGCGTGTTATAGAAATCCTGCTGGGATGTAACTAAGGTATGTGTCACTGTAGCCAGACCAGATCTCTCAAGGAATGGGTGCTGCTGGTACACTAGTATTGGTATTGGAAGCCAGGACTTGGGATCCTTGTTTAACTCCTTCAAGATTTATCCAACTCTAGATTTCCTTGGGCTCAAAGAAACTCAGCTGATCTGACTGGAATTCCTAGAAAAACAACTGTTATGTCATGTTTCCAGATCTTTTAAAAACTAGTGGTGCATCACTATGCACACTGCATCTTCAGCTTATATATGTAACTATATCTTAAAAGAAAAAGACCAGATATACCTCTAGGTGATCAAAGTGGAAGCAGTATGAATTATTTCACTTCACGCTTCTAATCTTTTAAATCTGGCCTGTTATGTAAACAGATGGCATCCAGTAGAATCCAAGTCTTGTTACGGTCTGTACTTTCATTCCATAATGTCTTATTTGGTGTGTTGACTGACTCATGATTACTTCCATATTGTTCTAGATTGGTTTAATGTCCCTGAAGGCTTTCCACATTCTGTGCATCACTTTATCTCCACTTCTTTTGTCTCTTGTAGAAGATTGTCAACATTTCAGTAGCACTGCAATGTTAAAATACTACAAGATAGAATAATTTTCTTAGAAATGATTGTAGCAGGTTTGACCATAAATTGCATATTTTGCTCATGAAATCTTCTTTGAAACAGTTACACAATAGGAATCTTAACAACACCCGGTGTACTTTTGAAGCTGAAAATGCTGCAGCTTCACAAGTTCAATATGACCTTTGGGACAGTATTCTTTTTCAAGCCATTTTTGGCAAACCATGCTATATGTGAAAGGCTATGTTCTTTCTCTATTGATCTTCATATTTTTTCAGTGGAACTAGAAGTGCCAATGTACACTGTTCAAGAATTGAAACCCCACTCTGAAATACTAGCTGGTAATATAAAAAATCTCAGTTTGATGCTTTCTTTTGACCCTAGGCACCCAAAAGCAGAACTTGATTGCAATCTGCAAAGTGTAAACTCAAAAGGGAGGCTGTCTGTATAATGCTGAAGCCCTAAGTCTTAAGCTTTCAAAGTCTGGTGGATTTGTGGAGCTGAAAAATGCTGTCCAGTAGGGCTAGAGAGGAGTAATGTTGGCGAAGGGAAGTAAGAGACTCAATTTTCAAGGAAAGTTCAGAAAAGCAAAAAGCAAACAACACAATTCAAAATGGCTTCACCTACACATACGAACATGCTGGCAGTTAGGAAGGGGCAACTGTAAAACTTTTTTCTTTCCATGTGGCCAATAAGGATGACCACCCTCAGCTCAATGTATCATTAATATGGATTTTTTTTAAAAAAAAAGTTCCCACTGTAATATACCTTTACCAATGTATCAATGTACCAGACAGGACAGGAAAACAATAATGATATGCGAGCCATAGTAATGGCAGCAACCTTACAGCCTTTGCCTCAGAAAAGAAGCAGAGCAGGTTGTACTTATACTTCAGAACAAGGCTATTTTTTTATCTCCACCACTTAAAATAATAAAAAGAAGGGAAGAGAGAAGTTGGTCATAGGCCTGGATGTATAAAATGTCTCTCTTGCATTCAACATGTACTAGCAGTGAGTATTTCACACCAAATTAAAAGTTCATCAATATAGAATTTGCTGCAGTGCTTTCTTCTTGTACCCTGCCTCTGAAATGGTGGTGGCTGAACCTTACCAGCAGTGAAATTATGAAGGTGATATTACAATGCTCTCAAGACGACCACTTAGAGGTATTATGGTCTAATATTTGATTATATTTAACAGGCATCCAAATTGCCTTCTAGTTATAAAAACATGGAAAAAGCTCAGCAACACTTACTGTCTCCCTTTAACTTTAAAGTAGATTTTTAATTCTACTACATGTTTGTGTATTAAAAGTCTCCTTGGCTTGAAGTATCTTACAAAACCACTGCGAGTAATTTTATCATACAGTTATAAGAAGGTGTGAAATGAAAATATAAACAGCTATGCTTATTGGCAGAAATATAATTCTCCTGGGGGGGAAAAAGCATAGTCAGGGAGTCTTGTAGGTTCGAGACTTCCGAAAGTAAAAAAAACATCCAAAAAGATCATTATATTTTCTTAGAAGTATCCATGTAATACACGCAAATGCACGTGAACTGGCATTTTTGAGTTCCACCAACAGAAAACACAGAAGATGGGTGTAGATTGCTAGACAACTGGATTGTTTTCCACATTCACTTAAGGAATACTCAAATAGGATATAGTTTTGGTAAGACTCATACAAACATGTTCTTTCACAAAAATGCCTTAGCAACTGGATGATAACATAAAAGTTATCACCAATTAAAAATGTGACTTGGGATAAAAGAGGAAGTGTGACTGATGCAAGAAGCATTTGTGAAGCGATTTAAACAGAAAATTGCCTACAGATTGGATAGCTGACAATGGCCGTGAAAGGAAGTGATTTGTCCCATGAAATAGGTTGATAAATATGTCTTCATTTAAAATGATCAGAGCTTGGAATGTTAGGTTTGAAAACTCACTTGTTAGTGTTAAATGTTAGAAATCCCAAAATTAATTTGCTATTAATATTTACAGTAAAATTGTTTAGCTGCTTGAATTAATGTTATTAATTCACTACTTATATTATTCTTTTTTAAAGTGGGATATACAGAGGTCCTAAATTATCTTCCATAATCTAGTATGCGTTTGCTAATCAGACCACAATTCTTATAATGCCATTTTTCTTTCTTTCTTTGTTCATATCAGAAGCACCACAGAACAATTAATAAGTGTATCAGATAAGTTTGCTCAGTCACAGGAACCATCAAGAGCATTTGGAGCAGCTGACATTTTACACAGGACATGTTGAGGGGCATAGAGTATGCTGACATAGCTGTGAAATTGCCTGTTATTCTCTGCTCTTGCAAAGAACTGTGCCAGTGCAAAAGGCCCATTTTCTCAGGTTCACCATGATTTTGCCAACTCCAGACTGTTGCTTTTTAGGTGACATCCAAGTGACCCAGTTCTCCATCTGGCTGGGGGTGAGAGTTTTCTGGGTTTCCATTCCTTTTAATAGGCAGGTAGTTGTTTCTTTTCACATTACAATCCTTGCATTCTCTGATGTTTCTACAAGAATCACAGATATTCTGGGGGGAAAAACTTTCCTTGACATAATTCTTGAAAGGAAGGGATAGTTTGGAAGCATCACTGGATAATGTATGTATTAACTGGGGATGCTAGGATACAATATATCTGAATAAAGTTGGGATCAGCCATCCTGCAGGATTTCATCTTTAAGGGACATCTATTCACCACCAGAACAGTGCCTTTACATAAGGTCATTCATTATTTTACCACTTCCACATGGGCCAAAATTCTATTGCTTAGGGTGCAGCTACACTAGCTTCAGGAAGCAAGGATTCTCGACTGGTGATGCAAAGAAAATATTTTTTAATATTGATTTTTTTTTAAATGGCAGGAGCCATTTCTGTGTGAATGATCAGGCTTGATTAAATCATTCTAATCAAGCTCGACCATACCAAAGTGGCTCACAGTACCTTGCTCCCTGAAGCTAGTGTAGCTGCACCCTAAGCAATAGAATTTTGGCCCATGTGGAAGTGGTAAAATAATGAATGACCATATGTAAAGACAATGTTACGGTGGTGAATATATATAAAAAATAATATCTAATGTAGCGCATCAGTGAGAGTCTTAAACAGGAAAAATGATTCCCCCCCCCCTGCCAAACAGGGGAAGTGATTAATTTGCCACTATCCAGAAGTGGCTCACTTATTAATCAATTTGACACTGGAGCAATGTAGGCGATCACACATCCACAAAACTGTGCTTATTTGGACCAATCCTAATCATTCCAAAAACAATAGGCTTCAACCCAAGACTAATCTGGGATAGATTGTTCCACAGTATGAATGGTTTGGAACTCTCTAACAAAAACATCATGGCATTCATTAATTGCCTGAGAGAATGCACTGCAAGTCATACCATTTGCCTTTCAATTGCAAAACTAAGCAGCAGGATTTTTGACTTCTTAAACACATTCCTATAGAAACCGTTACAGAAACTACAGCAAGGAAAAGGTTAAAGAAGTTTCAATTTTTTCTGTTGCCTGGGTATTTCAAGCTGCAGTGACCAACTTCCTATCAGATCCAGCATGTTGAGGGGACAGACAGCTGCAAATGAATGCCTTCCAGTCTCCCATGACTAACATCATTTGCAAAAATGCTATTAGAATCTGGAATTTGAAGCAGAACCAGCTTTTTGAGGAAAAATGGTTACAGATTGAGGGTGAATAATTTGCATGGTCCCATCTTTAAGCAAAATGTTTTTGTTATGTGAATATGAGCAAGTGTCGGCATATTCTTTCTTGTCAGTATCATTTTTCTGTTTATTCCATGCATTGTAGATTAAATAATCTGTCTTTTGGCTTCAATTAGAGTGAACACAAATACATACTAGGGAGAGGCCATGAAAATAATCTGTTTCCTTTTCTATTTTGTCTCAAAGACTGGTTTTGCTTCAAATTGTTTTCAATGCTAAAAGCATTTTTCAAATTACTGACAATATTTCTGAAACTGAATTACTCATAGGAGACTGTGAGCCATTCATTTCCAGCTGTGTGATCTTTACAAAAAGGGAATGCATGAATCAGAAGATTAGCTGCTGTGACCTGAATAGCAGTACAAGAAAGGATATACAGTGGTGCCTCGACTTACGAACATAATCCGTTCTGGAATGATGGTCGTAACTCGAAATGGTAATAAGTCGAAGTACCATTTCCCATAGGAATGCATTGGAATGTGATTAATCTGTTCCGGCCAGGAAAAAAATTACAAAAAACAAAACAAAACAAAAAAACCAAAAAAACCCCAAACAACCCCACTGCAAGCCCCATCGGAATGTGTCGGGGCCGAAAAACACACACACCAAAAACCAAAATAAAAAAATTAAAAATGCAAGCCCCATCAGAACGCGCTGGGGCTGAATTTTTTTTTGCCAAAACAACAACAACACAGCAAGCCCCATCGGAACGCGCTAGGGCCGGAAAAAAAAAAAAAAACACCACCCAAAAATAAACAACACAGCAAGGCCCATCGGAAGGCGCTAGGGCTGAAAAAACAAACATACCAAAACACACAAAAACATCACAGCACAGAAACATAACCCCCCCAGCCCAAACCCACCCTGCAAAACCCTGTATGTACTCACTCAGAAGCAGAAAGCAGCACCAGGCTGTCCGAAGCCGCCTCCGACGCACACTCTCTAACCGTTGGGGTGAAAGAGCTACAAAGAAGCAGCCTCTTCGCCGACCAATGGTTAGTAATTTAAATTCCCCGCATTTTTCCCCACCTTTTTTCCGGTCATAACTCGAAGCTCCGGTTGCAAGTCGAAGCAAAATTTAGTCCAAAAACACCTACTATCTCAGTGTGTGAATCTTGATTTCTCAACCAAGGCATTATTAGAGATGTATGGGTGCCTCCAACATTCTCTCTAATTTTCCTCCCCGCTGGGCAGGGCTCTGCCCTCCATGCACACGGCTCTGCCCCCTGCACCAGACTCCATCCACGACTGGAACCAAAGGGGGAGAAACACTGGTTGTGGGTGCACAGGCTTGATGCAGCACTGCACGTACCTGACCCAATACTGTGTAGCCATGCAGACACGCAGCTTAGACGGAATGTTGGGTGCTTGTTTCCCTTTTTAGACAAAAGTATATAAATCTTTATAGACACAATCTTTATGGCTATAAATAACAACCTTTAATAACTTAAAATCCATTAACACCACTTTTAAAAAATAATTTTAGAAAACTACCTTTATTCATGGCATTTTGTATTATTGGGTGGGAATGGTAATGAATTTAATCTTAATACATTAAAATCAACATTTTGTTTTGTTTTGTAATTTAGATGGTATTAGGGAATCTCTCTATTACAACAAATGGAATGAGACCACGAATCCATCTCCTTTCAAATAAATGGTATAACAGCTGTTACAGTGAAGAGATTTCTGGTCAAACAAACAGTATGACAGACTGCAACAACTGGTAGAAAACAACACAAGCATCAGCTTGGATTTGGGGGCAGTTGAGAGCTGACACCAAAAGCATGGCAGATGGATTTTCATTCAGGCTGGATCCTTGTAAAAGACAAATTCACCAACATCCTTCAACAGCTTGTTGAATGCTCTTTGGCATGCCTGAAGCTGGTTCTTTCCCTCCCTTAGCACCTCACATCAGACTATCATAACAGAGAGACACATGCCAAAGGTAACACGCCTGAAACATTTGGATAGGCACTTGTTGTGTAGATCATTAAGACTGCATTAATTCATTCTGCAGAATGCCATCCTTCAGTGTGATACTGGTCATAGGCATCATTTTAAAAACTTTATTAAATAACTAAATAATTTCTCATTCACACAACAATTAAATATACAGGAATTCTGCCCTCTTTTTCATGTGGCCGCTCAATATAAGAGTCATTTTTGAACACTCTTGACTGCTTCCACCTCCTTCAAAGCACTGCTACTGGAGGTAAACAAGAAGAAAGGGTTATAACAGTGGAGATGACTGCTGCGGTTCTCTAGAGCAGTGGTTAAAAAACTTGGACCCTCAATGTGGTCAAACTAAAATTCCCCAGATCCCCGATCACTGAGCATGCTGGCTGAGAATACTGGGAGTTTTAGTTTCATGATGTCTCACGACCCAAGCCTGTGAACCATCATCTTGGAGCCTCCTTTGACCTCAGCCAAAGCCAAGGCTAATCCAAAAGGAAGGGGCTTCTTGGAATGGACTGCTTTTCAAGGTTCAAAGAATAAGATAGATAAACAAGTCTTCCTACTGGTTCTCAGACTGTGGTGTTCTAACAGCTATTTCCTGTAATATTATTTCATCTGTAATGTTTTTCTGCTGTTGAGTGATACCATGGACACTGAATAGTGTTGGACATCTGGGTTTTAGCTGCTGGCTCTGAGTCTATTTTTAAAAGCCATTTCCATTGTTTTGTTATTTTATCTCCTGCCATGTGGGGAATTCTCTGAATGAATCCACCACCTACTCTGCCACAAACAAGGAAGCAAGTAATAATAAAAAGATGCTAAAATGCACATAACAAAAATCCCAGGGGAAAGAACTTTATTGACAAAAAGATGATCTTGTACTGAACACAACTTTCTGGGTAATCTCACGTAGTATCCTGTATTAGTTTCCCTGTTCCAGATGCAGTAGTAAAAACACTGTGGTCCGCTAGTCAAGAGTATCAGCTGTAAAAACTACCATCAAATCCCCAGTGACAGTGCCTAGACAGGAGGAGAAAGCAGCCTAGTCAATACCTGTAGGAGGCAGGACAAAGAAAAAAGCTTGGGGAAAGAAAAAATGATTTACCTTTATTGCCAGATCATAACAGATGGTAAGATCTAAAGGGAGACAAGCATTAAGGATTTAAAAGCAAGCTGTTTATTCTTTAGGGTTTCAAAGATCCAGTGTAGCTGAAAATGCTGCCAGAGATGTATATTGAAACTGTACAATAGTGATGTTTGATGACAATAAAGCAAATCTAAAGGGCAGATAATGTGCAGAGCTGAGATAACTGAAAATTCTGAAGCCGGCACAGGTTCCTTTGAAAGTCAGATGGCTGCAAATGTTATGCGGGAAAACTATTAAAAATACAACAGGTGAATTATATGGCAAAACATCAAACACAGTGCTGAAATATCGAGCAACACCTGGCAGGTAAGCCAATAAGCCATATGGAAGAACTAGGTCACTCTGAACTTTATGGCAATTTGCTGTAAGAGTTTATTATCTGGAATTCTATGCTGTTGAATTGTTTAAAAGCATTTGTTTTAACAGCAAGTTTGGGTGGTCGAGTATCTTCACAGCTTGGAACTAAAACGGAGCCACCCAAAAATAACACAGTTGTTTCTTTCTAAATGTTTGGAAGATTCCTTAGCAAGGGTGCACACCAGCTTTGGAAACAAATGTGCAAAGAAGGCTAAGTGGGATATTTCTACATTCCTGGAGCAGAGGCAAGATGGCTCCTGAAGCTATCAGATAGGGTGCCCTTATGAATCATGGCAATTTGCTCTGGTGTTTTAGGGTTAAAAATGCCAACATTTGAACAAAGGAAATTTGTAGGAAAATAAGGAAGCACCAAAGCAGGAGACTGTCATACAAGCAAAGAAGGAGAGTCCAAAGTCACACACTTTCAGGAGTTAGCAGCAAAGGTCAGAATATAAGGAATGAAAAACAAGAAAGAAGTTGCTCTTTTCCCTCTCATGCAATATTAGAACCAGGGGACATCCACTCAAATTGAGTGTTGGGAGAGTGAGAACAGACAAAAGAAAATATTTATTGACCCAGCATGTTGCTAGTCTGTGGAACTCCTTGCCACAGGATGTGGTGATGGCATCTGGCCTAGATGCCTTTAAGAGGGGATTGGACAGATTCCTGGAGGAAAAGTCCATCGCAGGTTACAAGCCATGATGGGGATGTATAATCTCCAGGCTTAAAAGGAAGGTACCTCCAAATGCCAGATGCAGGGGAGGGGGATCAGGAGACAGGTAGTTAGTTGTCTTGTGTGCTCCCAGAGGCATCTGGTGGGGCCAATTTGAAATACAGGAAGCTGGACTAGATGGGCCCTTGGCCTGATCCAGCAGGGCTCTTCTCATGTTCTTATGTTCTTATGCCTCTCATGAAAACACAGTCCCACATTTTGATTTATATACTTGGCTAGCTAAACCCCACACTGCTCTCTGTTTCAGGATTTGGCCAGCTAGTCTTTTGAAGAGAAAGAGGCTGCAGTCACACTTGCAAAACATTTCCAAGTTACTCCTCATGAATTTTGACTCTTTTTTGGGGTGTGTGTGTGTGTCAGATGACACACGGCCATTATCGATTCTTCCGTGCTATCTCCGCATGAAATCCAGCCTGCTGGGAGGCTACTACTATTTTTGTTCCTCATTTCATAGCGCAGTACTACCGGTATTGCATTCAGTGTGTACTCCCAAATTGATTTAATTCCTTTACTTCTGGCATGTGGTCCCATCTCCCCCACCTACTTTTGATTGACTCTCTTATTTATTTTTTTAATTGATTTTTCAAATGGGAATGCCAGTGCATTGGTATTCTTCTGTCAAATGCAGCTTGAAGTATGAGAGTGTGCTGCGGGTTCTCCTGCGTAGAGTGTTCTGCATTGTGGAAATAGGAAAAAAATGGCACAGGTCACTATGTGACCAGCAATGGATCACCCTTGCGCTTGCTGCCAAGAGGCTTTCTGACACGGGCAGAAAGAGCAAGCTTCAGCGATCTGAGGAGCCCTGCATAGGCAGTCTGGGTTGGGAAGAGGAGCTGGGTGGGCATTAGGGAGGTGGGCCAGGTTGTACAATGGCACACAAAGGAGAAGCCCGGGCCCTCCCCGCCTCCCGCCTTGCTCTCTTTCTCCACACAAGGAAAACGTGGGTTGAGACCATTTTCTGCTGCTACTAGGGAGGGTTGGAAAAGGAGCTTTTGTACTTTTTAAACGGCTAATACAATCAGGGGCGGTGGGATGGGTGTGCATGTGTTTCTGTGTGTGTTTTAACCCAAGGCATTAGCAGGCGGGAGGGGAAAATGCCCCAGCAAATCCTGTTGTGCTTTGAACCACCCCCACCCATGAAGGGCTTCAGAAAGAAAAGAAATGGAGAGAAGGAGAGATGGAGGACGATTCAGACAAAGTGATGTCTGGAGGGCGAACTCGTGTCTCTCAGATGATGTGTTGACCTGCCAAATCCCCCCCACACACACACACACACTGCTGGAGCCCAAGCAGCAAGGGAATGGGATGTGTCCCGCTGCAGGGGTGTAGAAGAACATATCACAACTAATTTATCCCCCAAAAGGCGGAACAAATAAAAAAATGTATGAACCACTATAACGGGATATATGTCATGTGACCTCAACACACGACTATACAGAAAGCAAAAGACATGAGAAAAAAGGGATGCATTTTATTGGTGTGACCGCGGCCAGACTTTTCCCTCAAGGAGTCTTCCCTCTTGAACGTTTCCTACATACTAACATACATTCAGGGGTAGAAGAGAGAGCTAGCAATAGAAAACAAAGAACACACCCAGGATTATACCATACCTGTGTTTGGGGGGCAGCATGCCACCACATGAACAAACAAAAGGTTTTAGCAAAGGTGTACTTAGAGTGCAAACTCCAATTTCTCCCCTTTCACACAATAAAATAAGTTACTGTATTCTAGAATGTTCTTACCAGTATTTTATATGTCTTGGAAGTTCACAGACTGTGAAAACTATCAGGGCCATTTCAGATGTTCAAATGTTTCATTTTAGTTTACAAAGATATTGTTCTTGTGTACTAGGATATGGGGTGCATGTGTGTGTAGATATTGTCCAATGTAATTTGTGTTCAAATATTTGCTTTACCAAATTGAGACCAACCCACCCTGAGCTGATTTGAAGGTGGCCTGAATTCAGGTTTCTGAATGTATTTGTATATACTATGGGAGTGGGGAAAAAAAATAAAATGTTGAAAGTAAATGGTTATGACCTTGGATGGGAGCATGATGCAGTGCCACCAACATTGAGAATGTGGTAGATCTTCAGTCTGTAGGCAAAAATCCTACCATCTTCCTTTCTTCTTTCCCCTCCTGACAGGGAGCCATGTTCTGAGATTACATGTGTTGAGGGTGTGGGAAATGGTGTCCCTAATCAGTAGCCCATCTTGAACATTTGGCACCCACCTATTCTTGAACATACACAGGCACCCATGGCAAAAAGAAGAAAAAGGATCTGCTTAGTCTCAGTGGCACAGGACAGGCTGCTTCATATTATGCAGAAAAAACTATATTCAGTCTGAAGTTTCTTCTGTGGCACTCTTGCAGAGCAGTAAAAGAAATAATAAGAAAACGAGGAATTGTTTCAGGTGGTGGAAGATGTCACCCAGTGGCTCTTTTTTAAAACTTTAATTGCCCTAAGTTATCCAAATAGCTCCCTTCCCCATCCGTGATGCAACAATTTATCTACTTTCCAAAATTCTTTTGGGCAAGCCTGTTCCACACATGCTCAATGTGATAAAAAAAATTCACTGTTTCTTCCTTTTGGAAGGCCTTTTGTCTAAACTTCCCCAAATTTGGCACAGAGCAAGAACAGACTGCCTGCTACAACTGAGTCAAATTTGATGCTCCTCTGAAGTCCGGTTTCAAAGTTATAATTTTTGTTTGGGCTGTCCCCATTTTTAGAATTACCTTGTAGAATGTTGATTTGTTTTGCCAACACAATATCACTGCTGCATTCTCAGGCAGCAATAATGTCATGCGAAAAATAAGGGTGAATAACTGATGTTTCAAAGCAGTTATTTGCTGCTGATAGTTGTGCATGGTTAAGGAGAAAGGATGTGAGTGGTAAGCAGTTGCATAAAAGAACCGTACGGAGAGGCCAATTACCATCTAGTAATTATCCTGGAAAACAATGTGGGAAGCATCCACTGGTGTGGAGTGTTTCTTATACTGTTTATCATTCTGTTTCTGGGCCCAATTCAAAGTGCTGGTCATTACCTATAAAGCCCTATACAGCCTACCTGAAGGACCATATCTCCCTAAATGAGCCTTCTCGGCATTTAAGATAATCAGAGTAGGTCCTCTTCTCAGTCCTATTGCCAGAGCAGGACCTCCTCTGTGGTAGCTCCCAGACTACGGAATGCTGTCCCTTGGGAGATCAGGTTAGCCCCCTTTTTAAAATTCTTCTTCCAACAACCGAAGACCCCTCTCTTCAGGCAGGCTTTTAACAATCACAATTGAGTCCCTGAATGCCTTTTTAAAGTTAAGACCGTTTTTAATGTTTATTTGCTTTTAATTATTCAATTGTATTTTATTTCGCATATAGTTTAATCGTTTTTTAATGTTTAACGTATTATGGTTTTTATTCCATTCTTTCTAATATTACGAGCCGCCTTGGGTCCCCTTATTGGGAAGAAGGCAACCTATAAAACAAACAAACAATAACAAGTGTGAATGGCAGTTCAATGAGTGAAGATGATATCAGACAGAATGGGGAGATCTTGGAGAAAGAAGCATCCTACCATTATTCATCAGCATTTGTGTTAGTTTCTCAATAAGGATGAGGCATGGTAATTGAGAATGTTCCTGGTAGTCTAATGCAGTTGCATTGTATATCCAGATGTGATGAGAAGAGATCAGCTACAGCACTAGTTCCAACTTTGAGTGTAGCACTTTAATCCAGAACACAGTGTAGATTCTGGTCATATTTTGTTGTTGTTGAAAGAAGAATGGGGATAAAAAAGAAAAATATACCTCCTAGGGCAATCTGTATTTTCTGATATCCTAACATTACTAACATATCAGAAATCCTTCTCTGCCTCACTAATCTGGCACCACTTTAAATACCATGTTTAGAAATTGACAGCAAAAGAAAAAAGGATTAGCATGGAATTAGCATTTTCCTTCAGCAGAATCTAAGCAGCAGCACTCACAAAGTTGCATATAACACTATATAACATAAAAATCATTGTTTGTTCTCTGTTCTGTATTTGTACCAACAATGGGGAAATGGAATTATTCAAAAAATTGCAATTTTATGCCAAGAGATGTATGTGTCATCAAGGAATTCTGGCAGAGTCTGAAAAACACATTCAGTAACATTGCAAAAGAAGAAGAGTAGATATTAGAAAGGGAATTTCTTATGAATCCATACAGTACATACCTGAATGTCTACAAGTTCTGATGACAATGACTGGAAATCCAGTGGTGACCATCCACTGGTGGAATGGAAAAATTCAAGGGAACCAGAAGGTTCTCTCCTCCCTATGGCAGCTGCTCTCCCCCAACCCCAAACAAATCAAGGGCATAGGAAACCATCCAGAGCTAAATTTGGGTTAGTTTGGAGATTGCATTGAATACTCATGTATTCTCATAGACCACCCTCAGCAGTTCTGGGAGCGAAGATCTCAAGGAAGCTGTGACTGGGAGATATACTTCTTATGACAGTGAAGTTCAAACTTGAATCACCAGATATTGTTGGATCAACTCTCAGAATATCCAGCCAATACAGATGATGATCAGGAGTTCAGGGAGTTCATCCGATTGTGACTTCAGAGTCAGGTTTGGCAATCAATACTTCATGAGGATGGTTATTAGAGAAACGATTGATTTAGAATAATTGATCTCTCCTCATGGTTGAAGTAGAGAATTGCTAATCTTTGCCACTGAGGACCTAGATTGAAATGAGAATTATGGGTTTCCTAGAGATGTGCACTATTGTCAGATAAATGGCCCTTGCAAAAATGGACTGAATTGGAGATATTTCTGTTATTCTGGGGTGTCTGCATGGCAGAGCAAAGAACCACTGGTTACTCATGGACCCTTCACTCTTCATCTAGGAGACATGGGGTTAAAAAGTTTTTAACTAAAGATGCCCAGCAATTTGATTTGAGGAAAAGGAAATAGACGCTGGTGCTGAAGAAGGCGTCATGTGGCAACTGAACCAACCAATAAGGTCTATGGACATCTGAACCACTGGAACTGAGAGGCACATGTTTCTGTATCTTTGTGTCTCCCCTTTTAGCCTCTGGATGAGCCATTTTGTTTGGTATTGTATGAAGTGAAAGGCTTATGCAGTTGTTGCTACCTAGGGTTGACATTCTAGGATATTTTTTTATCTAGCTTAGGTAGTTTAGTAAACAGTTTACCACTGGGATAAGCGTGTGAGACTGTGGGCAAACACCTATGTTCCACTTGTATGGGCTTTGAGTGGGTAGGTCCACATTAGTATGTTAGAATCCATCTTTCATCATCCCTTTTGTCTTCCTTCTGGTAGTGCAAATTCCACTGCCTGCTGGTGTCTGTACATTTGCTAGAAGAGTATCTGCAGATGTAAAATCCTCCTATCTACTATGTCCCTGGAATTGATGGTACTGTCCCCACCCCATAGACATTTGCATTTTTCTCATTCATGGGAATAAGATTTTTTATTCTGAGATCAGAAACACACAAATACTTTCATAGACCAAGAAAAGGCTTGAGCTAGAGTGTAGCCAAAAGGGTACAACGCACATTGGGTGTCTCTCTGAGTGCTTTTACTTGGGACTGAACGAGGACTGGTGGCTGCTACACTTCTCTTATGTTTACCTCCTTTGCTGCTGAAATCACTACTTGGGAAGGGGAATTCAGCTTGGCTTTGGCATATTCCTATCAACTTGAAACTGCAGAGACCAAAAGGAGCCACAAGAGCCCATTTCCTTCCACCCGTAGATTGAAATCAATCAACCGATTTGTTCCTGCCCCTGCTGAAAAAAGATACACCGCAGCACTCTTCAATTAAAGTCTATGGAACACACAGGGGATCCCTGCTCAATGACTCCATCGTTGTGAGTAGGGACAAATGTCACAATCTGTCACATCAAACGTTTGGAGTAAGTTAGGAAAGTTTTGGACTTGCAGAAAACTTTGTGATAGTGCATATGCTGCTAATCTTTTGTTGACACATAATTTGGTACTTTAAATACTGCTGTGGGCCTATATTTCTAATGGGTTTGATAAGGAAAGGCTGCTACGCAGACATCCATACTGGAGGGTGAAGGTATTCCTGTGCTGATGATGAACCAGTGCTGAATGTAAAAAAGGAATGTACACCCTGGATGCTGAACCTCTCCTTGAATACTGACTCAAGGATAGAGAACTGTTTAGTACAGTCCTATACAGTGGTGCCTCGACTTACGAACGTCCCTACTTACGACCATTTCGAGTTACGACCAGCTCCGGCCGCAAAATTTTGCTTCTACTTGCAACCGGAGCTTCCACTTACGAACAGAAAAAGGCAGGGGAAAAAGGCGGGAAATTCAAATTTCTAACTGTAGGTGGCGACGAGGCTGCTTCTTTGTAGCTCTTTCGCCCCAGCAGTTAGAGAGTGTGCGTCGGAGGAGGCTTGGGACTGCCTCGCTTCTGCTTCTGAGTGAGTGTGTGTGTGTGTTTGCAGGGAGGCTTCAGGCTGCCTGGTAAGGTAAGGTGCTGTTTTCTGCTTTTTAAAAACTGTTCTGGGTGTTTTTGCAGCGTGGTTTTGGGCTGGGGGGGTTATGTTTCTGTGCTGTGATGGGTCTTGGGGGGTTTGTTTGTTTGTTGGGTTTCCCCCCCCCCATTTCTGATGGGTCTTGGGTTTTTTTGTTGCTTTTTGGAGTTTTTTCCCCATTTCCGATGGGTCTTGGGGGGTTGGTCTGTTTTTTTGGGTTTTCCCCCCATTTATGATGGGTCTTGGGGGGTTTGGTTGCTTTTTGGGGTTTTTCCCCCCATTTCCGATGGGTCCTGCATGCTTCCCTTGCTTTTTCCTTTGTTTTCTTTGCATTTCCGACCTGCCCCCTTTGTTCTCTGTGCATTTCCGATCTGCTCCGTTTGTTTTCTGTGCATTTCCAATGGGTCTTGCACGCTTGATTGCTTCCCCCCCCCCTTCAGCCGGAAGGGATTAATTACGTTTCCAATGAGTCTTGCAGTGATTTTTTTTTTTTGGTGATTTTTTTCTTCGGCCGAAATGGATTAATTGCATTTCAGTGCATTCCTATGGGAAATGGTGCTTCGACTTGAACCATAGGCTTGACCTTACAGGAGCTGAGCAGTTGAGAATAGGACAATGTGGAAATCACTCATTCCTAGGCTCACCATAAGTCAGAAGCAATTTAACAGCACATAATAATGGCAACAACAACATAGAGGTTCTTGCCTGATTTTCACTACTTTGGATCTGATTAAAGCACAATTTGTGAAGTGTGTATACAGCCATTTCCTGAAAATAAAACCTCCAAAGTTATTTCTCCTTCTTCTATGGAAGATTCAACTGTGAAAGTTGAAACCTATGTCTCAATCATTATGTGTGGTGACCAAATGTTCATTAATTTTGCTTCAGGTATATAATGGAAATTAAGCTATCGATGCTGCAGTAGACATATGTGATAGTTTGCATATGTTTGCCACATTGGCTTTTACATGGAAATGTACTCTATTGAAAGAAACACAACAATATAGAAATCCTTAAATTTTTCAACCAAAGCACACTGTTCACCTGCAGGCTTCTCTTTCCCTTCCTGATAGCAAGGATTTATTGTGTCTTTCCTTGTTCCCAAAAAACCATTCACAATAAATCTACTCATTGACCACAACTAATTCACATTAGATTTAGGCTGCATTTATTTATTTCTTTGTAAAATTGACCTTTTGTTTGAATGGGCACTTTTTCCTCTTTCTATTTGAGACACACGCCAGGGAATGCAATCAGGAGATTCCTATTGATTGTTCTAAAGCAATTTCGTGCTGGTCATGGTTTTACTGGATTTGCAATCATTCTGAAGAGAGGTGTTATTGACTAAAGTTAGTAATTACCACACTCACATCACAGCCTGTGGTGTGCTCCTTGTCTAGGTTGCTACAGAGAGACACCTTCTTTTTCTAATCAGAGCCTAGGTTAGCACTGAATAATAGAAACAGGATCCTCCAGAGTTTTTTCAGGTAGGAGGCTTACCTTTAACACGATGCTTGCTCCTGATTTTTTTTAAAAAACCATACATGCCCAGCTTTATTTTTGTCTTTCTCCTTATTCTTCTTCAAAAAAGTACTAGAGGTAGTGTGGATAATATGGCCTACATTATATGCATCCCCTGTCTAAAAGCATGGCCCAGACAATATATGATCTAACCGTAACGATCAGGTGTTGAATTCTCCTCCAGTCCAAACTGATGGCATCTTGAAGCATGTGCCTGCCTCACTGTTAACTCAAGAATCCCCACCCTGCCATAATAGAGTACCAATCTCAATATAGATTTGGCTCTGTCTAGAGATGGGCATGAACTGCTGAGCTAGCGGTTCTTGCCTTTTCATGTTTGGTCTGAACAGGTGTTCAGTGTTTTCCAGCCCCGTCCCAACCAGTGGGTGCCCACTCAAAGGCAGCACCTGGAGGAAGCGGAGCAGGGTAGCCGGGACACTGCCTTTGAGTAGATTCCCACCTCAGGAGGCAGGGCTGGTAAGCGCTGAACACCTGTTCAGCCAAAAAAACAAACTGGCATGAACTGCTGAAGCATGCCCATCTTTAGGCCCCAGTCCTTACTTTTGAGTAGAAATCCTTTAAAAAGTAAGGTGCAGTCTGACCCTAGGGAGCTAGCAAAAGATTGGTGCTTTTTGCCTTGTCTGTAAATTATGAGGAATGAGAATGGTCCAACTTTTCAGAGCACACAAAATTATCCATTTTGGTGAAAAAATAAAACAGACCTCAAAAAGCTTCAGAAGAATCTCCTTCCACACTTGAATCAAAGTAAAGAACATAAAATGATTCACATTGGGGCAAAAACTATTGGGGAATGTTGGTTATTGCTTTAGGCAAAACAGTATGATGTAGAAAATCACAACACAGAAAAAACAACAACCAGAGAGATCAGCTCAGTCTCATTACTCCCCCACATCGGTTTTCCCCACACAAACTATTACTTTGTGCGATAAAATCACTCTAGAAGCATTTAAGGTAGGAAAAGGTATCTTTACTTACAGTTACGATTTATAGCTACAATCAGAAGAATTGTAGAGACCTCCATGCTTGTTGTTGGTCAGATGTCAGGGAGAAAAAGGCTATCAATGACAAAGACAATGGAAGCAAGCAAACAAATAGGAAGAGATGTCAGGGGCTTGCCTCAAATGCCAAAGGTGGGAAAAGAACTTCATCAATTAAATTAGTAGCAAAAGACAATCACATTAGGCTGTGAAGCCCCCTTCCACTCATACCCAATCTGTGTGGTAACTTTAGTTGTTTCGGGGGGGGGGAAGGGCAAATTAATTGACATTAAGGCTAGTAATGACTGGCTATAGGTTTCAATGGCTATATGGGCTCCAGGAAAAATGGAAATATATCACTGACTATGAATTGCTGGAAAGCTAGAGTTGGAAAAGGCCATTGTTATCACATCCCTATTTGTGGGTTTCTTAGAAGCACCTGAATAGCCACTGTGGGAATAAAATGTTTAGCTACATGGACCTTTAGTGTGATCTACCAGGATTCCTACATCCAAACAACTAGCTAGATATGTGACTTGGGGATCCCAACAAAAGTGAGAAGATTCAGTCACACCCACACCCACGACAGTAAATTAAGAAGGTAGAAACTATTCCTGTGGAATATTAACCTGGCTTTAAAGTCTAAAGAGCTATTCCTGAGTGTCATAGGGTTATCATCAGAAATGCTGCTAGATGTATTCTTCCACTGCTAAATCTTTTCTCCTGTTTCCATCTGTGACAGCAATTTAGGACAATCTCTCTTCTTCCGACGTAGGGGGAGTGAGTGACAGAGGACAACTATAACATCTCCCTAAAATATTTTCCATTTTTTTCTGGCACATATTTCTGCGAGAGAGAGAGAGAGAGAGAGAGAGAGAGAGATTATGACTACACTTGTTTTGAAGCTGGAAAAAGCAAATAGACAATACTAATTAGTCTGAGAGCAGCAGATCAATAACTGAGAGTTCATTGGGAATAAGAGATGAATGATCTATTCTAATGCATCCTAGCTCTATTTTTCTTAAAATAGAATACTAGGATGCACTTTCCCTTTGCATTTGATACACATGCAACACACTCTGGTATACAGTTCTGATTATGCTAAATCAATGACATGCCCTTCTGTTGTCTTTGGATTGTCACAAGGAGAAAATCTTATATTGGTTTTAAAGTATACTGATCCCTACATACCATAGATACTGTTTAGAGACTTTGGTCTAGAAAAACGTCAGGAATTTCTACTTATGTATGTGTGCAAATATATAATCATAACCATCATCATCATCTTAGAACTGCAGAACTGGAAGGGACCCTATGGATCATCAAGTCCAACCCTTGTCAAGGAGGCATAGTGGTGAATCAAACTCCCCACCTCTGGCTCACAGCCAGATGTCTAAACCACCGAGCTATCCGGCATATCTATCTGTCTGTTGGTCTGTCTATGTAATAGATTTCCGGTGTCTGTTTATTTAATTACCTGTCTGGTGATCAGATATCAGCCTTGTTAATCTGGTTTTCTTCAACAGTGCCAAATAATTAACCCCTTGAAAGAGTCTCTTTGTCTGTGACCTAAATACATCTATGTAATTGAGGAAAAAGAGTCAAAGCCGAATCAGGTCTGGTCAGAAAATTCTCTCTTGGATTTGAAATGGATTTTACAGGACAGCCAGGTCTCTTTCTCTCTCTCTCTCTCTCTGTAGCTGCAAAATACTGTACTTGGAAGCAACCATAACTTGCATACAATGTACTGAATTATGGAAACACACGTATAATTCTATAAATACATACACAATGTGCATAAACTGCCAAAATAATAATGTTGGCTATTATCTAATTTTTTAAAATAAGCCCATCCTTCTGTACGAAAGTAAGGAGGCCCTCTTTAATTCAGTGGGCAACATCCTGTAGTCATAAAGTTGTGGGAAGGAGCCTCATGATGTCATCATCTGGTGCCAGTAATATTTAGTTTAAATAAATGGAAAGCTTCCTCTTCCCCTATTTCAGGTTCAAGGTCTCCCCAGGGTCTCTTTTGCCCTGGGGAAACCTTGGGGAGCCTCAGGATAGGATGGGAGAGGGTAGCCTTTCATAGTCAAAAAGTTATGCTGGATGGTCACTCGATTACAGTGGTCATCTGGTGATGATTTTTTTTACTATTAAATGTTCCCCCTCTCCTGAGGCTCCCCATGGTTTCCTCGTGGCAAAAGGGAGCCCAATGGAGCCCTGGAACCTGGAACAGGGAAATTGCAGAGGAGAGTCGGAGGAAGCTTCTCTGCCATTTTGGGGTCTCTAGGTGCCTGGGAGACTGTTTTATAGGGTTTTAAAGGCAAAAACAAATCAACAAATCAATTCGCTGATTTCTTAAAAAAAATTAATGCCCATCTCTTGTTTGCATTTGTTTAATACACTTTTATATTTCCCCCTTTCTCTAATAGGTTACTTTTATACCTCCAGCAATTTTGCAATATCTCATTTATTATTTTATCATTACAGGATTGTCACACTGTAACTAACCGCTTTACACTGTATATGGAATGCTTTCAAATAGACATGTATGTATTATAACTGCTTCACGTGGTACATTTAAACCATCAACGTGAACTTAAATCTGTGTCCATGATCCTCTGTGTACAAGGATACTCTATGATACTCATGTTAACAATACTGAGCAGAATATGATAGATTGTTTATTTAGCCCATAAAATAAGCAATTCATCATGGATTTCCTTCATGTCCTGGCCAAACATTACTTAAAAACCAGTTCCAGGGTTCCTTCCTTCCTATTTGATGGAGCTCCCTGCATGCATTGCTGAGGAAAGCAGTGGAGCAATGGAACATGGCATGTGCTCTGAATATTTCTTGAATGATTGCTGCTGAAGACAAAATATTGAGCATTATCTAATTTGACTCAGGCTGTTCTTGCATTCACTTGTTGTGTCAGTTAAAATGAAATATGAAAGCACAATGACATCATCTTTTTGCAGGTACACAGTGCACCCGTACATGCATTGCTTAACACCCCTGTTCAGTAATGCACAGCCTTATGCATCTGAATGACATGAAAATAACACTACACTTGTTGGTGATCAGACATTTAGGGAAACAAGAATGTTATTTACAGGCCAGTGCATTGACAGGAGTATGCATAGGGGCTTCATAATGAGTCTGGATAACAAGGACTTTACTCAAGTACTCAACATTTGGATAACAAGTTTACTGTAGTGACATACTGTATCACATCTCAGACACTTATAGAAAGAATTCCTCCCCTCCCGGCCCTGGATTCATCCAAGCAAACATCTAGCTGTAAATGCTGTTATATGCCATACGCTGTAATGAGTGCTTATAGGCCTATCATAGGTTGAACATGAAGCTGTGCTCATGTCATTAAAAACTCAACTAGGCAGAAAGCTCCGAATGGAGCCGTTGACAAAGGGAGAGCAGAGAGCTTTGTGGCTTATCCTTAATTAGGTGTTGGCACTGGTTCTTGTCAAGTGAAGGGAGGGGAGCGTGTGCTGAAGCACCCGGGTGCAAACACACAACACAAGTCAGGCAGCTGGAAGGGATACAAAGTGCTTTCAAGCTGGCATTGAACGGGATTTAGGTAAGCACTCAAGGTTACAAAAATAAGAAAAAAGAAGAGATGATAGCAATGGAAGCTTGGGATGAATTGCAGCAGAGTGTGCCTTTATTACAGCTTATCAGTCTCTAGCCAGCAACAAACCAACTTTCCTAGTGCATTTCTCCTCTTGGTGTTCCCGATTAAAGGTCAGAGGAAGTCAGATTTATACATTCTTTGCCTCTCTGTGCAGTGCACATCCTGCTTCATTGGTATGCAAAGGGTGAGATCTTCCGCTCCTTGAATACAAAGGCCTTCCCCCGCTTGCTTGTCAAAGAGCTTCTGTTTTCCCCAAAACAATTATTTGTTCGAAGAGGTTACAAAACAATGCAATATTAAAAGGTTGCCATAATGTAGCATAAATACATACGCGGCAATACGCCAGACCTGATTAGTTTATGTCCGTTCAGTGCAATTTTCTTATACATTCTGTTGACATTGTGAAAAGGCTAATATGTGGGTTTTATTAAGAGGCTTTGTACATATATAATGTACAAAGACTGTGGGGTTTCACAGTGTCTATCATCTGTGCCCATTCAGATTACCAGATGGCAGTTCTTATTATAGAGAAAAGTGGAGATAAAAGGTATGAGTGTGGGTGTGTGCAATACAGCTCTAGCTATAGATTTAAACATATTCTTCCAAAAGAAAGGGATAAGAGAAATGACACTACATATCACAGCTTACGTTACTCATTTACTTAGGCAGAAAACAGCATATGTTCTGCCGTGAAACCATAAAGCTTAGGAGAAAAATATGATTGCAACAAAATATATCAATGTGATATGATTCACATGAAATATATGCTAAATGAAAGAACCTTTCAGCAATGAAAGCTGACGTTTATGATATTATTCATATAGCAAGCCTGAATGTTATGTGGAACACAATTTATATTCCACAACCACGTCTGTCTTTTGGGTTTTTATCCAATTGTACCGTAGAAATTACTTGTAGTTTGCTTGTAAAACAAGTTTTTGTTTTTTGTTTTTTTAAATGATGGCTTAATCTTTTCATTCAGCTTGTAACTTCCCTTGACTGAAAAGGAAACAGGTTGGTTTTGTTTGCATTTGGAATTCAGACATGTATGGGGAATCTGTTTATACAGCCATGATTGAGACGTACGTTGATCCATTGTGAAGCTTGATCAAATTCAGTCTCTTTTGCTGCATGAAAACTGTACGGAGACGAAGAAGTAACTGAGATACATTTTATTTATTTATTTATTTATTTATTTATTTATTTATTTATTTATTTATTGGACCTGGAAACATTCAATTACTTTTAGAATGTGGTGTCAACATCAGTTGATAAGCACTCTGAAGCATATTTTTGTTCAGTATAAACTCTCTTTTCCCCCTCTTCCCTTCCCCCTTTCCAACAGCAGAGGAGAGAGAGAGAGAGAGAGATTCAAGGCAGCTTGTCTCGGCTCCAACTCATTCTGCCTCCAGCACCGAAGCATTGGCAGCCGGCCAACCAATCTCCATTTCCCAATGCAGCTCTGATTCCATCTGCTCCAGTAGTGCAATATATTCCACTTCAGGTCAAAAGCAGGGAGCCAACAGTATTAACATTACACTAATCTGTAAAGACATTTTCACTAGCCTAGATAGGCTAATGTTACACACAGCTTTAAAAGCTTCGCGGATAAGGAAAAGCAGTAATTGTTGGAGAAATACACAGTATGTAGAGTGGGGCTGTTGATGACGCAGTACAAGCTGCTGAAGAATGAAATGGGCGGGGGGGGCACAGAGTATTAACTTCTTGTGCGATTAAATTTTAAAATATTCATATTGGTCGAATGGAAAGGAGAAATTGCATCAATTTGTTTCTAAATCTGCTAAAAAGGAGGAATAGTTCAGTATTATTTTCAGCAGGAAAAGTGGTAGTAGTTGAAAGACAGTGATAAACAAGTAAATGCAGCCATTGTTTCCACAAAGGCAGGTCCTGCTACGCATTTTGCAGATAAAGTGGCCTTATCAGTTGCTTCTGAAATATGACATCTGCTATATTTGGAAATTTACAAAGATTCTCATAAAGCACTACAGCAATACATTCCAAACCGGTTAATACATAGGATAGAAATTCAATATCTGCAATAAAAAACTGACCTTTTATTATCTGGCTCTCTCAACTCATCTCCTTACAAAATAGTTTAAAATTCATGTCTTTAGGCATATCAGATAACATCATGAACTACATTTCTGAAAACACAAATATATAAAAATTCAATTTCAGCTGCCTGGATTTTTCCCTCATCCTTAAAGCAGGGGATGGCAAGGGAAAAGATGACAGCAAATTACCTATATGAGGACTCATATTGTTAAATATTTAGTTGTTTGGGGGGGGGGTGTTTCTGTGCGGTTTGATTCAGATGTTGCAAGTGCATGGAATTATGTAAGCAATAATACAGTTTTGTTCCCATGAGATATATAATGTTTTGGAATTGAAGATTAAAGCCACTTCAAAGCATCCACCACCAAGGCGTGTTGAACTATCTTAAAGCACAACAATGGTTTATATTTATACTCACCAGTTAGGCTACCTCTTTGTCTTCTTAAATGTATGCATGTTTGTGGGTCAGAGAGGGGGGGGAGGGAGAGAGAGAGATTGTAATAATAAAAAAGGTTTTGACAAAAATGTGTCCCCCAAAGATCAAGATGTCTATCAGTTAATGTCGTGAATGCAAAATATTCTTATATACAAAATGGAAATCTATTTCTTCACTACTTGTGTAAGTGAAGCATTTCAAGAAACATGTGTAAAGTCATACATATTGTTTCAATTCAGATCAAGAGAAAGATGGTTTTCAAGGGTTTGATCTGAGTGGAAAGGTCTGTAGTAAGTTTAGATAAAGTACATTGACTCCCATCCATTCAGCCTTTCCAAATGCTTTATGTTCTGATCACGGTACTAAGCATCTGTCCCTGACAGGCAGCCTGTTCAGTCTAGCAGATAACAAATGTGGTTTGATAGCCGTTGGGCCTGGCCATTCCACATATACTAGAAGTGATAGTATTCCATTCCTCTGATTATACAGGCCGCCAGAAAGTGCTCACAAAGCTGTAATTGCCTCAGTTATGGAACATCTTCACCTGTTATCCACAGCTAAGTTGAATCATTGGATATTGGAGCCGTGGCTGTTTTCATGCCAGCTTAATTTGAGCCAATACTGCTGTTCACTTAACACAGATGAATAGGTGTGTAGGATGAGACTTTAAACAGAGATGACACCCCAATGAATATTTGCTAGCAAGTGTGCTGCAGGAAGCCAGCTTGAAGAGCAGGCAATTGTTAAAACCTAAAGGGGAGGGGAAGAAGGAATTGAAAGGAGAAAAGACTGAAGTTCTTCCATGTGTATCCAGGTAATGTCTAAATGGGTGGCAGCTTTTTCCCAGCTAATGGTTTCAGTCTTCAACGTGTTACAGCAATCGAGACTAGATTGGAATGCATAGGAAGTTATACCTTGGCCACAAAACCACCCTATTGAAAATCCCCTCCTTTTTTCTCACAAATTAACCCCAAGGAGGATGAAAGATGCAAAGTGAGGACTGTATATTCACAGTGGTGTGAGAAATATTACACTGCATCAAACCTGGTCATCAAATTCACTTCTTAGGGAGTTGGACAAGGCACTAAAATTTAATCGTCTTCTTTCATTTTCACTGCAGTGTGCTGTGCAATGAGTATAAATTACCATGTTCTGCTTACTTTTGACTAAATAACAGATGCTTCAGCATTTGATTTAGGAGTGATATGTGCTTCACATACAAAACAAGATTTGCAAATACAATTTATCGTATGGGAGATAGTGCTTCAGCAGAAAATAACTTCTCCGATAAGTCATTCTTTTTTCCTGATGGATGATTGTGGCTTGGATATGTGCTTCAGATGGTAGGATTTGCCTCTAGACACAAGTCAGGGCAGGCCTGGCCAATAGCAAAGGATGGGGAAAGTGAAGAGTAGCTTATGTGGTACGGCTTTCGGAACAGAAAGCACCATGCTGGTCTGCCAGTTGGGCTCCAAAAGAGGCGAAACTGAATCCCAGTCAGACACATATAACATGGAGGGTTGGCAAATCTGAATCAGAGTTGACTCTTTACACTATTTCAGTCTATTTTAATTCTTGTTTTGCAGAGTTAAATGGTTCACTGTGGGTATGTGCATGGCACCATGGCTGCTCAGTATGGAGCAGTAGGAAATTCCCTTCCCCAGTGACAACCTGATGTGAAGGTTTTAAACTTCCTGCCCTTGTTTCAGTTCCTGTTGCCAGGTCAGCACCTTCTTATTCCTTGAGATTTCAGGGCCCAAGCCAGGGACTAAGGGTGGACTCTTATGTTGTTTTCAGAGTAGGCTTATGTTATCACAGGAGGAAAGTCCTGGGAAAACAATAGCAAAATACTATGTTTATGTGTGAGTGAGACAGACAGTGTAGATTTCTTGTACTCCCACCTAAATGAATACACTTTTGAGTGATAGCTTCTCAAGAGGTTTACAGAGAAAAGCCTTCAACATGAAAGGGGATGCTATCTCCTCAGGGGAGGTTACATTTTGTGGCTACAAGTCAAAGCTAATGCTTACCGTTGCTTCTGACTATTAAAGTTTCCTGGCAAAAGGAATGGGTCACAACAACTGTCTCTTCTTCCTGGCAGAAACAGGTAGAGCATTACCTGTCAAAAGTGCAATTAGGAGCGTCGTAGGAGTTCATCTGACACTGTTTGGAAGAAATTTTTTGATCTTTTCTCATTTCTCTAGCTCTTGCTTATATAGGATTTCCTGTCTGCCCAGATGTATCTCCTAGCTGTATTTCTCCAGAATACTTCAGAGAGTACTGAAGTACTGTAGTATCATGTGTGTAGGCATCCTTCAGTCTCAAGAGACTATGGTAACATGTTCTGTATGGAGGACTTGGAACAGCATCTAGTGTGGCTGAGAAGGCCAATTCGAGAGTGACAATCCCTTCCACACTGAAGACAAATACAATCTGTCCCCTGTCCAGCTCCCTGATTTTGCTGCTTTCGGGACTGCCTCTTCGCCTCGGCCTGCTGGACAAGTGCCTCTTCAAATTGGGAGAGGCCATGATGCACCACCTGCCTCCAGGCTGAACACTCAGATGTCAAGGTTTCCCATCGGTTGAGGTCCATTTCTAAGGCCTTCAGATCCCGCTTGCAGATATCCTTGTATCGCAGCTGTGGTCTCCCTCTGGGGCGATTTCCCTGCACTAATTCTCCATACAGGAGATCTTTTGGAATCCGACCATCAGCCATTCTCACGGCATGCCCGAGCCAACGTAGACGTCGCTGTTTCAGTAATGTATACATGCTAAAAATTCCAGCTCGTTCTAGGACTACTCTATTTGGAACTTTGTCCTGCCAGGTGATACAAAAAATGCGTCAGAGACAACGCATATGGAACGTGTTCAGCTTCCTCTCCTGCCGTGCACAAAGGGTCCAGGACTCACTGCAGTACAGGAGTGTGCTCAGGACACAGGCTCTATAGACCTGGATCTTGGCTGTCAGCTTCTTATTAAGACATACTCTCTTTGTGAGTCTAGAGAACATGGTAGCTGCTTTGCCAATGCGTTTATCCAGCTCGACATCTAGGGAGAGAGTGTCAGAGATCGTTGAGCCAAGGTACACGAAATAATGAACAACCTCCAATTCTTGTGTGGAGATGGTAATAGAGGGAGGTGAGTCCACGCCCTGGCCCATGACTTGTGTTTTCTTCAGGCTGATTGTTAGTCCAAAGTCTTGGCAGGCCTTGCTAAAACGATTCATGTGTTGTTGGAGGTCTTCAGCAGAGTGGGCAACAATGGCTGCATCATCGGCGAAGAGGAAGTCCCGCATGCATTGCAGTTGGACTTTGGTCTTCGCTCTCAATCTAGAGAGATTAAAGAGCTTTCCATCTGATCTAGTCCGGAGATAGACACCTTCTGTTGCAGTTCCAAAGGCGTGCTTCAGCATGACAGCAAAAAAGATCCCTGTAGTATCACCTCAAGATGTTTTGCACCTGAAACAGAACATTAAATGGTGCTTCTCCTTCCCTCACTCAAGCCACTCAGTCTTTCGCTTCCATTGCTTTGTTTTCCTCTCAAGTTCAGATAGCTTTGGTGAAAATGGAGCACTGATGAGGGCTGATGGTGGCTGCCAAGGCATGACTCTGCCGAACTCAGTGCCTCAGCCAAGTTCTTGTGACTCCTTTAGCCCTTCACCATTGCCTCCACTCTTGCTACAACTGCAACACACCATGAGATTAATCCATAGCTGGGGTGATGAATGTAATCTTGCTTTCTTTGCCTACACCTCCACCTTAGTTGTACTATCATCCTGGATTACTTTCTGCAAGTCTATGCTTTTTCTATCACTCCTTCCACCAGCCCGAGAATGTGTCCTTAGGATATTAGAAGTTTGACCAAGGATAAATATAGCCTTTTGTGAAGAACTGGGCCTCTGAGATAAATTACTCCTAGATATTTCACCATCACTACCACCAATGTGACAAAATTTAGGATTTTTAATTGCACAATCTTTGGTGCTTTACTTGCAGACAGAGCTAATGACTCTTTCAGTAAGCATAGTAGACTGCAGTAGAACTTCAGTAACAGGGTGGGGAACAGTACAATATTTTTGTTATGGAATCAGTTGTCAGTGAGGTGGTAGATGAAATAATAAACTGGTAACTTGCTGACTAAGCGAGTTGCTCAGGATCTAGTCAAGTTTTCATTTTCTATCAGTGTTTTCCAGAAGGGTGCCAAGTTTTGAAACATAGCTCAATGAACTCTGCAACCTCTCACAAAGGAGGCATAGAATCTCTTTGCAGCTATAAATTCGTTTTGAAGGTCCTCCAAAACACAGCAGCAGCAGCCATTCTGATGTGGAAGAAGACTATTAACTACCTAATTATTTAGGAGTATTACGTGGTTTACTTAGTTAATTTGTCATGTGCTTGAAATTCCAGTGCTGACATGTGCAGTTAATCTAGCTTGGTATTTTTATCATTTTGCCCATTTTATAGAAAAATATTTACAGTATCATACTGGTTGCAAAATTGTTGGTTTTACGCAAGCTAATTGAGCCAATAGGCTGCTGGATCTGTTTGAAATAGATTGACGTGTTATAATTTAGCACAATGTGAGTTGTCTGTGTAAAAAATGTTCTTGCAAATGTGAAAACCGAAGTCTAATAAAAATATATCACCTTGAAAGGCTTTTTCTCCTGTGGTTCTTGTTCTTGTGTGCAGGAACAAGACAAGTGAGGATTTACATGCCAAAGTGGCAGCCATACCAAGCCTTAATATTAGGATGGCGTTTTTCATATAATCACTCCTATTTCAGCTTGCATGACTTCTTGTAATGTCTGTAATTTATGAGCACTTAGAATGTTCATAAGCTACTCCATGATATGGAAAATTTAAAAAACATATCTTAAGGAGATTCAAATATTGCAACCAGGCTTTATCTATACTGGCATTCTTCTTCCATGGTGGCCAAATTAAGAACTGGAGCACATGACAAGAACTCAGAAAGTACATTTTGCTTCCAAAGGTGAAGGACAAAGTGTTCCCTTGCCTGCATTCCATATACAGATTCTTCTAGAACTGGCAACTAAAGCCTGGACTCCCATTCATTGAGCAGTGTCTGTCTTCTGTGATTCTATATTGCAGGACATGTTATGATGGGCTCAAGTTACAAGAAGCCAGATATCAGTTGAATATCAGAAAATATGTCCTAACTGTTAAAGCAGTACGACAATGGAAGCAATTACCTCAGGAGGTGCTGAGCACTCCAGCACTAGAGGCATTCAAGAGAAAAGTAGACTACCATCTGTCAGATCAACTTTGATTTGGATTCCTGTACTGAGCAGGGAGTCGGACTTGATGACCTTTTAGGACCCTCCCATTATTTTATTATTATATTCTAGACCAGGATCCTTTTCAGTCATACCATTTGTGCAACAGTCTTTGTTGTACAAGTAACTGCCCTTTTAGTTTAAACGTATTATCTCCAAGACCTCTGCTTCTGCACCAGCAAGCCAGAAGCTAGAGCAGAGCTATATCAGCAGAGTCTTATTCTCTGACAGCATTTTGAAGGATTCCTCATATTTTATGGGTAAAACAAGCATAGGCAATCACAATGTCCTTGTTTTAGGAAGGTAAAAGAAAGAGGAAATGTAGCACATATTACTTGGGGAAAGAGGGGAAGCCAAGCTATGTAATAGGCTAAAAGTAAAGATGATTGCAGAATGTTAATGCATCATTTTTGAATGTACCATTAATATTGATATTTTGTGTTATGAAATGATCCCTGAAGCTTAAATCAATGATAGTTAACATATGAACTGTGTTGTCTTCTCATTGCCTTCTCCACCTGCTTAGTTTCTGGTGTTGCTCTTCTGGTTCTTTAGCTTACTGTTCACTGTCTGAGATTGGGCTGCAGCTGTCATTTCCACCTGTTCAATGTTGTCCTCTAAGAGTCTCTGCATATGTAGGATACAATCCCACCCAGATCCCATTACATTCAAATCCTTACCAATCTGGAGCAGTATCTCTGGTGTTTAGAAGATGTTTTTCAGCAAGCATGCACTGAAACCCCAACTTAGGGTTTTTGTTAACTTTCTCCTAGATATCAGGACAGTGTTTAGTATTTAACCATACCACTTACTAGAACATTTGTGTGTATATGCAAGTTTGTGTGTTTGTGTTTTTTACAGTCAGTGATCAAAGTGTTACTGCTGACTTTTCTGCCTTCCCCAGTCAGGTGTCCTCCAGATGTTTAGGACTACAAGTCTCATAATTCTTGACCATTGCCCATTGTGGATGGAAAAGTGTTGTAGTCCAAAATATCTGGAAGTCACCAGCTTGGGAAAGCTGCTTTAGCCAATTCACAGGTGGAAAGGAGGCCATGTTTCTCTCCCATTGTGATAAGCTCATAATGTAAGCACACTACTTTTTACTTTCACTTATAAGGTGGTCCCCTAATCATCCACTGAATGAAACACAAGAAATATATTTCTTGTTCTTCTAAATTAGTGTTGGTGGTTGGATGGAAGGTAGACAACAACAATATAGGAAAATAAGGGGAAAAATCTATTTAGAGAAGCTTGATAGAAGAATTCAGTGATGCATTTAGCAATGTATTCAGAGCCTAGAGGTACTGAGTTAAAAAATAACAACATTCCCTGAAATGTGTTACATTGCATGTGCAACAAAGGAATAAATACCTTGCTTTTAGCATGTCAACCTGTAACATCATCATCGTCACCATTTTGCTTGTTATAACTGTTATTGTGATAAAGATGAACAATTTGTTATTATACAATTCGACTCTTGGGAGGCATTTTGATCTGATTTGAAGCAACAGAATATCATTCTGTTCATTTTTTAAAGGATTTATAAAGTAATGTGTCACATGATGTCATGATGAATAGCCAAAATAGCACAGGGAGACAACAAGTAATGCTAACAAATGTTGTCTTAAAACAGAGGGAAAAAGCCTAAAATAACAAGTTGCTTTAAAAATTATTTTTCAAAGCTCGGAATAATAGTCATTCCCCTCCTAGAATAGTTCCTGGAATTGGTGTTTTTGTTTGTTTGTTTGTTTTTTGCTTAAATCAATGAGGTATTTACAAGCTCTTTCCCAGTGACATTTGCGTGACTCATGGACTGGAGGACTGGAGGGGCTCATCCCAGAACCTTAGGGACAGGCTGCCCTGCTCTGCTCAGCATGCACTTATAGTCTCCTCCTTGGGGACCACCAGAATGGCTGCTCAGGTCTAATACCTAAGATGGCCAGTCATTGAATGTATGCTGTGTTGGACACATTCTTTCTTTCTGCTCATGCTTCATTATGGCCTCGCCAATGCCAAATTCTGATTACCATTCTGTTACCTGTTCGCCCAATGTTATGGGGATCCTTCCATAAAATCTTCATGGTCTGTATGAATGTTGACTGTGCTTCATTCCTCTCGGCGCCTGGCTCTTTGACAAACATCACTTGCTGGTGATGATTTTAGGCAGGAACATGAGGTTGTCCTGTCAACGCGCAATTGGCACTGCAAGACACCCCCACTCCCAGAGTATCTAACCACATCAAATGAAATACATTAGTTCCCCATTTCTAGTGTGCATCCTAGGCATGGAGCCATCAGCGGTGCAGGCATTTCAATTTAAACACTCAGTAGCTAAAGCTTTCACATCTCCCATTGGAATATGAAGCTCACAAGATGCTTATTGTTTAGAAACTCTGAAAAGCAATTGTTCCTTGTTTTTCATTTTAAGACAGCATTCATGTATGGCAGCCAAAGAGAGCAGAATATATAATAAGAGGTGGGAGATTTCAGTCTCTGCTGCTCCATACCATACAATGTGATTTTCTCGTGGTTCCATTTGCCTCCTGTTTTCCCAAACTGAAGGTGAAATTAGGTTTCTAATTTGCCATGACAACTCTTTTGTATGAATAAGAAGAATAAAATAAACACTTTCTCTCACATTTGCAATCCAAGTGAGGAAAAATAAATGTCAATAAATGCAGTTGGGAGAACCTGTTCAAAGCAGTTGTTGCCACCAGCTAAAAGGATAAAAATGGAACTAGGTTAGGCGCTCTAGAGGGAAACTGTAGAAATGACTTGTAACTAAGAGGATGTGACCCTCTGCATAATTCATAATCATTAGTCTAAGTGACACTTCTGCAGCATATGCACCAATGCCTTCCAATACAGCAGGTTGGAGTCTAAATGGCCCACTCAGCAGCAGTCACTCGGTGATCACGTTTCTCGAAAAGGCAACTCTGAATGCTGCATCTGCCTGATGAGTGTATGTGTGCATTTTACAGAATAAAGAGGCTGGTTCAGATTCACCGTGTGTGCAATTTAAGGGTTGTTCAAGTGATGCCTTAAAACTGCATAAAAGCAATTCAGCTGTGCCATAGAGATGGCCTTGCTTGCTATACTGGGCTGTGCATACATCTGCACGATTTCTCACAGCTAATTCAAATTTAATGCATTGATAATTCCTCTCCGGCAGAAATTGCTCAGCAGTAATCTGAAGGTTAGCCAGTGATATTCGGGCTCCAATAACACTTCCAAAGAAGCATAAAGCAGGAGGTCGGATTATAATGGGCAGAATTAGAAGGCTCAGACCGGCATTTTTCTATGCTCTTTGCAACCTTGTCATTAGCAGCGGCTTAATGCTATCAATGTAATAAGAATGCATAAGAAAGGATCTTTATTTAGAGTTTACACGGAATGCCAAGCAAACAACGGCAGGCTTGTTTTAATGAAGGGAATGGTGACAGAAATGCAGCTGAGTTGGGCAAGACACAGAAAAGGGGAAAAAAGGGCACACGTTAACCTGTTCGAAGTAGTTACAAACACTCCAGAGTCTGTATATGATTCCTTGATTAATAATAATATTATAATAATCTTAGAACTGCAGAGCTTGAAAGGACTCTATGGATCATCGAGGCCAGCCCTCGTCAGAGAGGCACAGTGGGGAATTGAACTCTGCAGCCAGATACCTCAAGCACTGAGCTATCCATTTATTAATCACAGTGTGAAGACGAGGATTTTAAGATATATCTCCAATCTAAGGTGTCATTTTTAGTAATTTTAAGTGTTGTGAGCAATTGCTGTGTATTTTGTGATCCGTGTAGGCTGGCCATGTGTCCTATATGTTTTTTAAGAGAAGGTTTTTCTTTTTGAATGTGTCCTTTCATTAAAAGCTCCAGATGTTCTTGGACTACAACTACCAGAAGCACTCCTCACTGCTTATGCGGTCTAAGGAATTCTGCGAATCATAGTCCAAGAATCTCTGGTGCTGCAAGTTTGGTTTATGCATAAGAACAGCACTGTTTCACATCTCCCATAATGCCCTCTACCTAATATTAGTTTGGGGCAACGTGTTGATGATTGCGACCAAATGTGAAGGAGAGACAAAATCTCAGGAGATGTAATATACTTTAAAAACTGCCCGACATATTTTAGCCAAATCAATCTGTGGCCACCTTCAGGGGCTATTCAAAAGAAGCAAAGAGGGACAATGCATTGGTTATCATCATAATACATTCAGAGGACATTTTGCTAGACACATTAAAATTATTTATACATTACATGTAACCATCTAAGCTATCATTTTCATTATTTACTGTAATACAACATTTATAAGGCAATCCAAAAGCTGATTGCCTACAAGATATAGGGAGTATGTGCAAATTGTAGAACACTTCTCAGAAAATGTGTCAAGAAGGTTTGGCTCAACATTAGCAACCATTCTTTAGGGTTCAGCACCTCCCTGTATTTCCCAACCGCCATATTTGGGAAAGGATCAGTGTGGATACATTTTGCCTCTCCTACAGATGCTAGTAATAAAGCTCGTTTGCTTATAGCATATATGAATGAGGCAAGCATTGTGTCCTGATCCAGGAAATAGGTGGAGCTAGTATTGTGCCAACATTTGTTTTTCAGTTCTCCAAAAATGTCATTTCTTTATGAAAGATGTTTCGATTTTTTTGTGTCATTTCCAGGGCCCTTCAGAATTTTTTTAATATATATATTTGAGATTACTGTAAGATTATATGGCAGCCAAGGGTGCACTTTCTTTCTTTCTTCTACACATCTCTTCATGACTCTGCAGTTTCACCAGCTACACTCGCTTCCTGGAGTGAAAACGCCTTATGCTGTCTTCTAAGCGTTAACTGAAGTGTGGGAAGTTCTGGGGAAGCTGCCATAGAAACAATGTTCAGTAAAAGACAAGACACTTATATTTGTCCTCTGTCACCTCATAAGTAATCACAAGAACCCATAAAGTTGTTTCTAAAATGTTCTCGTTGTATATTTATTTCAAAAGGATCCTTTTTTCCCTTTTTTGTCCAGTTGACTGAGAATAGTAAAAAAATGAGGAAAAGGTATTTTCACACAGAACTAAGAATGAATAAATAGTTCAAATAGTTGCCTCACCAAAACTGTTATACCTGTTCCAGGTAATATCATTAATAGTTTTTGTTAAGATCCTAAACCATTGGCAGGTAAAGGTAAAGGTTCTCCTTGACATTTAGTCCAGTCATGTCCTACTCTAGGGGGCGGTGCTCATCCCCGTTTCCAAGTCATAGAGCCAGCGTTTGTCCGTAGACAGTTTCCGTGGTCACGTGGCCAGCGCGACTAGACACGGAATGCCATTACCTTCCCAGTGTGGTGGTACCTATTTATCTACTTGCATTTTTACATGCTTTTGAACTGCTAGGTTGGCAGGAGCTGGGACAAGTGATGGGAGCTCTCTCCGTTGCGTGGATTCGATCTTATGACTGCTGGTCTTCCGACCTTGCAGCACGGAGGCTTCTGCGGTTTTAACCCGCAGCACCACCACATCCTGGAGAAACCATTGGCAGCTAATGTTAAATAAATTTGTATGAAATGAGAAGTAAGCTAGCTTGTGAATGAGAACAATGCATAATAAGTCATAATATGGGAGCTGAGATGTTTCTAATTTAAAGGTTTATTTTTGGTTGAAACGCTTGTTGGCATTTAGGTTGGAGGAAGACAGAATACCACAGGTTCAGAGACATCCTTTGTGACAGAAAACTGAACTGGCATGGTTGATATTCTCCAGAATGTCCAAAACATCTGTGGAATGTTTGCAAACTCTGGTTACTACATCTACACTGGAAATCAGGTAAAGAGAGTGGTGCAGAATATCTTCAGTTTGATAATATAGGGTATTATTATAATATTGGGTATTTTTAATGGTTTTAATGTTTTTCTAAAGTTTTGATATTGTTGTACGCCGCTCAGAGACCATTGGTAATGGCGCAGCTAAAAAACCTTGTAAATAAATAAATAAATAAATAACATCTTCAACATTCATAAGTTATCACTTCTCATTTTCAGAGTTGCTTGGAGCTATTGATTGGATAATATGATGAAAATGTAATTTATATAGATGGAGGGATTTTTGCTGGAAAGAAAAGTCTTGATCACTTGATCCTACAAATTCAGTGGTAGTGGATATCTCTTAACATGCACCATATATGTGAAAAAAGTTGCCTTCTGCGTTTTAACAGTTGGGGAAACATGCTCATGCAAAGTTATGGATCAATGTTTGTCTCCCCCCTCCCCCTCACATTCCGACATTGCTATTAGTACATGATTAGTAAATATTCATTTTCTCTCTCTCTCAATGTTATCTTTCAGTTCCCCAGTTGACTTTATCAGGGAGAAAAATACAATGGTCAAAAATATGTGAAGGTCTTTTGTATAAATAAGAACCTCTTTGGTTCCAAAGCCAAAAATAATCTCTCTGCACCTGTTTCATCTTCTTCCGCAGGTTGCCTCTAAGATGGCCAACATCTGGTCCATTTACAAATCTAATCTTAATTACATGTCAGGCACACCATGTTGGTGGGAAAAGAGATGTTTTGTTGAACGACCTGTGGATGTCAGGGATAACTTATTACCTTTAGCACGTTTAAAAGGAAAGCTAATATGTTTTTTTAATACTAAAACCCCTTATGGCAGTTGCTCCATAGAGTCAATTATACTGCAGTGAGCTTTCCAACAGACTTATTTTTCACACTCTGAGGGGACAGATAATATGATGAACAAACATCTCCACAGTGAGGGAGAGCTATTTCCCCCTCTTTCTTTTTGGTTAGGCTGGGGAAAGAATTGTGCCTAATGAACAAAAGAAAGAGGGGAACATCCTTTTTTTGATTCATATGTATCATTCTAATAAGGTTTGCTAATGTATGTTGCTATTATGCATCGTTATCTTATGTCCTGGGAACAAGATGAAAATATGGTATAAAGATGATGATGATACTATACAAAAATGTTGATATGGTATTAGTGTTTTGCTGATAAGTATTTGTACTTAGTGACAGTGCCTTTAAACTCATGTTATGCTATATGCTGTCAAGTCGACTTATAACAACCCTAATAGGGCTTTCAAGCTAAGGAGTGGTTTTACCAGTTCCACACTTCCAGTGAGCTTCGATGGCTAAGTGGGGAAGCAAATTCTTCCTGAGTCCTAGCCCATCACTCTGTCCACTACACCACACTGGGTATCACCTGCATTACCCCAATCAAAATGGTTGGCTTCATTCTTTTAATTTAACAGGTACACAACCTTTCTACCACCTTTGAAAACACATTTGGAGACCCCTTAATATCACGTCTATCAGCTGTCAATAGAGTGATCCCTTTTCTAGTAAGCATCATTCTAGCCACATCTTCCAGCTCTCAAAAGGCAATCAAAATAGCTCCATGTTCTAGGTAAGGAATTCCTTCCTGTGCTGTACACAATTTACCTGTACATGATTGATGGAAGACGTTGCACATTGTCCTCAGACAAACCATAATGAAAATGTCTTACATTTCCCCTAGTCTTTTGAGGATCTCAGTGGTTGTCCCATGTGATAAATCATATGATTCCCCTAGGTATCTAGGACTGCCAGGTCACCAGGTTGCTATCCCCTGAGACTTCAGTGCCAAAGTTTGAAGCCAGCTAGTGGGCCTTGCAATGATATAGGGGAGATGCAGTGTCAAAAGAGGTGGTCCATTTTGTAACAATATGAAAATAATACTGTAGTAAATGTAGTAAAATCAAACTTTCTCCTTCTTCAGCATCACATGTCCTGATACTTGTCTCTCTGTCTCGTAGAGGTCAGGGAAAGCATTCAAAGTCACTGGGATTTCATATACCCTCTATATGTCTGACTATTCTCTTTCAGGTGTCTTTAAGATAGCAACCCTCCTGTTTTGTTTTATTTTTTTAAAAATTATATCATTTATGACATGCTCAAAGAGTAGTTCACTCTCCTCACCAGCCCAGATCACTTGAATTATCATCCAGGCTTTAAGCATAGGAAAGTAAAGAGAGATAGGTAGGTTGAGGCTTGACAAGCAGGAGAACAGGCGCTTGGCTTACAGTCTTTCCTCCACTCAAGTAAATGCACCCCACGTCAGGGATTCACATTCATTCCCAGCTTTACTAAGAGCATGCAGTGGCATCGATCAAAGATGGACAACCCTTTGCCAGTGGTTTGCCCTGCAGAGCTGGATATTGGAATGGATGTTACTCTCTGTCACCCAGGGCCCAAGCCGGACATTATAAATAGCTTATAAATGGAAGAGAAAGTGAATTCCTCAAGTGCTGAAGACCTCTGATGGTCACTGCTGGAGTTTTTCATTTTTCCTGTTGTTGGCAAAATAGCTTGTTTTGTTTCACATTTCTTCACTGGGAGCTAAGGACAGACTTCATTTAACAGATGTAATTGCTTAGTCGTGACGGTCTGCCTGAATCTGCCAGAACTCTAGCAGATTTCCTTTCAGTATATGAATCCATGTTAGCAATGACATAACACAGGGTCGGCAACATGGGGCCATCCACATGTAGCTGAACTGCCTTTTAGTGGCATCAAAGAATGGAAAGATATATATTTTTAAACTATGGCCACACTGGCTTGGATATTCTGGGATGTATAGTCTAAATTAATGGTTCCAACCTTGGGTCCCCAGTTGTTCTTGGACTAAAACTCCTCAAACCCTTCACCACTAGCTGTGCTGGCCAGGATCTCTGGGAGTTGCTGTCCAAGAACATCTGGGGAAGCACTGGTTTAAATAGCAAAAATTCCAAGCTTTAACTGGAACTTGTCGGTATTATACACCTTAAGCACTGGAGTTTCCTCCCTCCATCCCTTTCCAGAGTAAGCTTGTGGGAAATCAATAGCCAACTTGCAGGAAAGGTACATCATTTCCACCTGATCTTCCACATACCCAACATTATCTGCTTTATAATGCTAGAGAATTTAACTCAAGTCACGCTGTGCAAACATGTTTTTAAAATCCAGAGAGATTTCAAAAATGAATGCTGATCCCCAGCAAGATAACTTCCAGAAAATTGCCAGATAAATAAGATTTATAAGCTTCTGTTTGCTTCTTGAGAATGGTTTTGTACAATGGAACAATCAGTTCATTTCAGGTGAGGTAAAATTCTATGCCATTATTTATTTATTTTAAAAAGCTGTTGAGCTGACCTCTCAAGAGGGTGGTGGAAGTACTAGACTATTTACTGAAATGAACTGTGGGACCAAAAAGAAATTACCCTTTCCTTAGCTGATATTTATTCTGCATGTGCAATTTGGTTATAGCAGGCATGCTTGTCTGTTTGCATTAGTAGTGTTAGCCGCTTATGCCTGTGGTGAGGGGCTGACAGGATTTAGGCTTGATCAGGAAAGGGAGCAGGGCCAATATAGCTTTTGGTGTTATGGCAAAATACTTGAGGCATTAGAAATATTTGTGTGTAATTTGTATCTCCCCAGTGACAGTTCCTGGAGCCTTGTCTATCAACCTTGGGTTGTTGTGGCATTTAAGCACCTTCCATTTTAGCTCCTGAACTGCTCTGCACTGATTAACTGAAGGCAATATAACCATGTCACTTATATAGAAACTGCCACCAAGGCATCTAAGCTATAAATGAGACTGGAAAAGAACATGAACTGGAGTGTCACATTTTTAACCGGGTGTAATCATTTGTCAGCAATATCCTGTAGCCATTTCAAGTTAAAATTAAAGGTTTATGGCTCTCAAAATTTACTGGGTTTTATTTTGTTAATCCTGTCAAACTGCAAATAGCTTGTTTGTATAAACTGCATCAATTAACATGATCTCCATCCTCAGTTAGAGGTATAAGTATTGCTAGGCTGCATGTCAACAGCATTATCAGTGTTTTCTGCAATGTATCAGGTGCACAGTTATACATTGACATGGCAGGCTTTGTGCTGACTGACCTGCATGAGGCATTGCATGAGTGATTTTTCACTTACAGATTTAGTCCCACTGGGGATGTTCTGATACCCTGTCCAGAAGACAGCAACAGTATACTTACGTGTTTTTTAAAATTATGATTTGCCAATTTATATCCCACTACATGCTTTTAAAAAAATGAACAGCAGCTAGCAACAATTAAACTACATAAAACACAGAGAAACAAATAGTAAATTAAGGCATGACTACAACTGGAAATCCCACTGAGAGTAAAGCACTTGGATCAGTGAGATTTACATAAGATCATGGGAAGCTGCTTTATACTGTTCCATGCAGCCCAGTATTGTCTGCCCTAGACTGGTCCATCTAAGCCAGTGCTTATCAACTTTGTATCCCCAGATGTTCTTGGACTGCAACTCCCAGAAATCCTGGCCAGCACAGCTAGTGGTGAAGGCTTCTGGGAATTTTAGTCCAAGAACAACTGGGGACTCAAGGTTGGGAACCACTGATCAAATCCAATATTGTCATCACTGACTGGCAGTGGTCTTTCAGGCAGGATTCTGTCAGGATCCTTCCTAGAAATACCAAGGATTGAATCTGGACATTTTGCAAGCAAAGCAGATATTGTACCACTGACCTCCAGCCCTTCTCTAAGTGTTGACTAATCATTGCAAAATTGTGGTGATCCCCCCAAAAAGGTGTAACAAATACTCACACATTTTCCCATGCCCCTGAAAGACATCTCAGCACATCAAGACACCACATCAAACAATGGTGAAGTGCTACAAGGTTGTTTGCTTCTGCTCAAAAGCAACAAAACTTGTGTGTTTTTGTTAGTTTTTGCAGCAAGGGGATTTTTGCATTAAGCCTTGCATTTGTCAGTTTTTGCAGCAAGGGGATTTTTGCATTAAGCCTTGCATTTTGCACAAAATGTGTATTTTGCATATAATACATACAAACATGTATTATACATACAATTTTAAATAAATCCATTTTTTACACAAGTATTTGTGCAAAAGGTAATTTTTAAACTTTTTTTAAAATTTCAAATTAAAAAAAAACTTAATTTCAAGAATGCACAAACTTGTGCAGTCTGATAGAGAACAGAGAAAACTTTCGAAAGCTGCAAGAATGAAATCAGTAAATATTTATATCTCTAACTCCATTCAGCAGTAATTTGTTGGGTCTGATTGAGCTGGGGTTAGCAATGGGATTTAGGCTTAAAAGTTTAAGAGCTTTAACTCCAAGCCTCTAACAGTACCCAGTTCCCTTACAACATGAGCTGGGAAAAATTTACCATTCTCCAAATGTTCATCAGAAGAATCCTAACAACCAAACTGAGCACATTTCTCTAGGGTCCACCTAGGTCCATCACAAGCACCATGATGTGAAAACCCACCAAATACCAGACAATACTGAACAGATGAAGCTGCATTATCCAAATAAAACTACTGGTCTGCCTAGCTCAGTACTCTTGTATCTGATGATCAGTGGGTCTCCAGGGCCTTTAGCAGAGAGGCATTCCAGATTAGTAGTTATCTGACCTTTCAATGCTGTTGGATGCACTGATGCCAGAGGGCTGCACTTTTTCCACCAGGCCTGCCCCACCCCACCACTTTGGAGGCTTTTGTTGCCAACTTATACATGGAAGAAGTGGAGAAGAAGGCACTAAACACCTTCCAGGGGATGACTCCGACCCATTGGTTCAGGTATGTGGATGGCACCTGGGTGAGGATCAAGATTCAGGAAGTGGCCTTCACAGATCACATAAACGCAGTGGACCCAAATATCAAGTACACCAGAGAAGACACCAAAGACAACCAACTGGCTTTCCTGGACTGTGCAGTCATCATAGGATCCAATGGCAGCTTAGGAGTAGAAATCTACAGAAAACCTACACGCACTGATCAATACCTGCGGTTTGACTCTCATCACCCATTCAAACACAAACTAGGTGTCATCAGGACGTTAAACCACAGAGCAAGAAACATCCCCACCTCCACAGAGACCGAGAAGAAGGAAGACGGACATCTGAAGACAGCCCTTAAGGTTTTTGGTAAACACCACATACCCGTGCACTTCAAACCTGCAAACACACTAAGGCAGAGACTTGTCCACTCAAAAGACCAGAGACCAAAACACAACAGGAGTAATATAGTATATGCAGTCCAATGCAAAGAGAAGTGTTCGGAGCAAAACAGAAGAATGGCCAGGAGGGGCAACGGCTCAGGATCACAATCAGCAGTGTTGGACACTCATTTGATGACCAAGATGTACTCATTTTGGACAAAGAAGATAGGTGGTTTGAGACAGGGGTCAGGGAGGCCATACATATGCATAAAGAAAATATCTCACTCAACAGGGGTGGAGGCCTTACATACAATCTGTCTCCTATTTATCAGGCTGCCCTTTCATCTGTGCCCAGAAAGATCAGGATCACACCCACCAGAAAGACCACTGTTAATGACTGTTAACAACCCATGAAAAGGAGTGGAGAAGGACTGCAGAAGTGGGATTTTCATTCCCCCCCCCCCCCGGTCCATAGTCCATCTAACGAGCCTATTCTGATCAGGGGGAAGTGAAACCAAGGTGGAGGATCTATCAGGGATCTCTTACCAACTCTCCTCAGACTGAAGAAGCTACTTGGATGAGTAGCAAAATGTTTCAGCCTAATAAGAAAGAAGTCCAGTTGCCATGACTCAACTTCCAGATAACCCCACCTGGGTGACTGAGAATCTTCACAGATATTTTGGAGGCTGATAATACTGCTGGCTGAGCAAGAGTACTGGTGAGTGAAGACGCAGGCCTCAAAGGGCTAAGCATTCTCTATTCACATTACCTGGTCCTACGCCATACCTGAGAAAGGTGGAGTAACTTGATTTGCAAGTGGATGTGGGACTGAACAGAAGACTGGTAACCTTTACCTCCTCAAGTGAGAAATGGGACTGAGAGAGGAGACCAAACTAAGACCTGGGAAGTAGGCTGCTGCAAGGGAGAAGTGGAGCTGCCTCCCAAAGTAGGTAGACTAGTGGTGAAGAACTCCCATGTGATCTTTGGAATTGTGATCTATTTGGCCCTGTCTGTAATATGTACTATCTCTATTAGCCTTTAATCTCTGTCCCATTTAGTTTCAAATGCTGGATTATATTAGTTTATTTGTATTTTATTCCATATTTTATTGCCATTTTATTATATATTTATCTATTGATGAAATGTTATTTGCAATTATTATTGTTTTTTGAACTGTTGAACTGATTATTATTTATATTTGTGAGCTGGTTGGGGAAGGCATTATTAGTGAAAAAGTGGGATACAAATAAATTCATGATGATGATAATGGAAGAAGATAGGGAATGAATTTTGGGGACTAATATATGTGCTTTACCACTGAATTATATCCTTTCACCAAATACTGTATAGATATTTAGGGCAAATTCCTAAATGCATGAAGGAGTTCATACAGTGAGAGGCTGCAGAGAACTCTCATCTCCAACTCTTTGGGGTTTAAACATGAAGGTCTGTACAAGGCAACCTGTGTTGCTTTATAAAAAGAACCTCTTCAGCTTTAAGAAGTGCAGTACATACGCACAATTACCATTTTATCTCTAGGTTCAACGCCACATACAAATCACAGCTAATCCTATTGCTAGGAATAGTTGCCATCTCAGGCAACAAACTTAATGTATCATGAAAGTGCAGCAAATTGCTAAGTACATATTATTGTATTCATGACTTTTTTTCTGCTTTGTGTGCCTCAATAACTTATCTGACTTTAATCGAGAGACATAGAGTGTCTCAGATGGGTTGAGGACATCATTTGCTGCTATGTCTCAGCCAGCAAGATGTCTTGGACCTCATACCAAAAAGTAGTAATTTTTAAAACCAATAATCACCCCAATTAACCAATTTCTCATAACTTTTCAAGAATATGGGACTGGAAAAGTCTAAAAATACAATCCTGGTCTCTTCTCGATGTGTATGTTTTACCTCTGTTCCAGCTCTCATCCTAATGACCAAAAATCCTTTTCAATGTCAATATGATTCCCAGAATTAAATGACAACAGGCACCCCAGCCTGACATTTTATTTGAAATGGAAAAGGAAGGCAAATACCCTTTGGTTACACATTTGCCCCTCTTAGAGGAGAGAAATGAAGAGAATGAATAAAGAAATGCAAACAGTGATCGCATCACATGCATGCAATACAGTGATACGTTGAGTTTTTCTTCATTTTTCTCATTAAATATATACTACTAAAAAAAGAAAAAAAGAAACCTGCAGTAAAACAAGGAGCCAAGCACAATTAAAGTTGTTCCACTTTTACACCATGGTGATATTTTTATCATTTCTACTGGGAGACGATAGATTAATTATGTTTCATGTGCTTTGGTTTACAAGCACTTCGGTGGTTTCTGTTTGATGAAACAAATCAATGAGCATCCTGAAAACTGTGAACATCTTACAGCAGCTGAATACATTAATGCATCAGGAGTGTGTGTGTTTGTGTATGCACACACACACTCACACACACAGCTTGATAGACAATGGCCTTGCAAGCATCAGCTCAGGAGTAGAGTGTACCAAATGGATGATGTTATTGAAGTAGAGAGCAGTACAAGAGGAGCTGAGGGAGAAGTAATCTGGCATATTGCATGAGAAAATTACATTATTATCTGAAAGTAGATTGGTTTACTTGCCCTGCACTCACAAACCCCTTTCCCTTGATAATCATCTTCACACTCAACTGCACTTCATAGCTTGTTTACCATGTTGCAATGATATTTGCTCCCTAAGTTTATTTGATGTTGGCCATTTGAAAACATTATCATTTAAATTAGTTCCTGTAACTAATGAGCATATGTTTCTAAGTGAAAAGGTAAATGAAAATTTTAAACCTGTGCTGCTATTGTTAAAAATTCTGCAGCGTATAATCTATATGTTTTGGATACCACACAATGCAATTTAGAAACCTGATCTTGAATATATGAATATATTATAAAGGACAAAACTACCGAGTGTGGTAGAACTTGCTTTCTTGCCATATGTTGAGGCGCTATGGAGACCTGCAGAAGGCAAAGAGTTTAGCTACACATCACTAATCATCTGTAGTGGCAAAATAAAAATAATTGCACAATCCAAGCAGAGGAACAATCTGACACAGGTCAACTTTATCTGTTCAAAGAGTCCCTTCAAAACAACAAAAGTGTTTATAAAATATATTAATACAACTAATAATCATACAAATGGATTCAGCTAAGTGGTGTGGTTACACTGGGTATTTGCATATCTGGTGGTAATGGACCATAATTTTCTCAAAATGAGTTTGCAACTGATTATTTTATTCATTTTAAAGTCATTGCAATGCCCCCACCCCTAGTTTTAGTAGGTCATTGGACCTTGTTGAATCCTATTCTCTCCCATTAAAATCTAGAGCTCACCCTCAAAATTGCCAAGGAAATTTAGGCAATAACACACCCATACAATGTGTCATAGCAAATAATCTGCATAGACAGTATCACAATGACATTAAAACCTAGAAGTATTGGTGTGAACTACATGGTGTAAAGCTACACAAATTACCTCCTTGTGTAATTGTGTAACACACAGAGAATGTGGCCAGCATCTAAAAACAGAAATTCTGTTGTGTTGGATCAAGATTTAAGTGTGTGCAAATAGGGTGGTGAAAGCAGACATCTCCTACCCCTCCTTATCACAGCAGTCTTTTTGATCCCTTGAAAATGCTACACAGAGTGTTGGGTGACCTTGTGGAATGAGGTGAGTTACAGTATGTTGTGGGACAGAGGGACAGAAAGAATCAAATACCAGCTATGGGTAGAGCATTTCACCCACGAAAGGCAGAACTTGGATCCAACCCTTTCTCTTTTATAAAAGCATATTCCTTTTGCTTTTAAGGTTCTGTCAGTACTAGAGCAGTCTATGGGAGACCTAGATAATGCAGAGCTTAGGAAATCAGGGGACAATCAGATGGCTGGAAAGGCGTGTGCCTGATCACACCAGAAAGGGTCACTTTAATGAGAGAAACGTCCCTTAACACAGAGGTCCCCAACCCCCGGTCCGCGGCCCGGTGCTGGTCCATGGCCTGAGCCGAACCGGGCCACGGAGACAGACCTCCCGCCCCCCTGCGCACGCACTCACCCCCACACAGCTGATTTGCGCATGTGCGTGTGCTCCAGCACGCCCATGCGAGCGCTGCGCCACCATTTGCGCATGCGCACGAGCACGAGTGCACCCCACGTGAGCGCCGTGCCGCTGTTTGCACATGCGCACAAGCACGCCCACACAAGCGCTGTGCCGCCGTTTGCATGCGCACTTGTTCGCACATGCGCATGAGCGCGGGGGGTGCCCCGCCTTCTCCAGCCGGTCCGCGGGGTGAAAAAGGTTGGGGACCCCTGCCTTAACACAACCCTTCTGTCTGCCAGGGACAGATTGCACCAAGTGGTCCAAAATGTGATCTATTCCCTCATGTGAGCACACCCCTACCTTTAAAAAGTAATTAGTGACATTTAAAATTCAACCTCCAAATAGTTACTCCTATAATAACAGTTTTCTAAATGCAATGTGCACATGTCAACATTCAAAAATAGTAAAAATAGTACTTTTAATTGTAAAAACATCAGAGGGCAATTGATTACTTGTTCATGGTACAAAGTGCAGCCAAGGGCCTATCCACACTGTGAAATTTGGTGCAATCTGGCCAGTGCTTAAAAGGTCCTTATCTTCAGTGCAATCTATTTTACCTCAATTACCCATCCGTGAAGGCAGAACAAAGAGCAATTTTGCATATCAATGAATTGTCCCATGTCCTAGCCATGTGCCAGAAAAATACAGGCTAGATCTTAAAAGGGAAGGATGGATTGTTTTAATTAGAAATCCAAGTGGACAAGGCATTTTTGTCATGCCAAGCAGTGCTATCAGAGTACCATATATCAACTATATGCTACTGTGGATAGACTCTTAGTAATATGTGGGTCTGAATAATATGTGATGTCTGAAGCAGATATTCCTCTGCTTCAGACATCAGCCACCAGTGCCAAGTAGTGGACCAGACACTTCCTCCAACTATAAAAGATTCATTAAGACTGGAACACCACAGAGTTATCCTTCTTTACAGTGCAATGATAATGTAACATAGGGCATATTCTGATTGGCTCTTTTGGTGTAGGCTGGTGCTATCTAAATGGAATTAGTTGAGGTGGTGGGGGGAGTGATACACCGTTTGGTGTGATCTTTGTGTCCAAATGGGATATCAACCTCAAGGGACCTTATTTCTGGCTCTTGAAGTGGCAAGCCTGTGGAAAGCTGGAGTTTGGGAGAAAGGAAAGGGAGGTGGGTTCAAGTACAACTGGGAATGGCAGGCAGCAGAGGTGGAGAAAGAGAGAGGGAGGCAAGTCCTGTGTGGCAGTGCAAGGGGAGAAAAAGCAGCTGATCCATGGCCAAAAGCAGGCAGACAGACTTCTGCCCTTGGCACTCCTCTTTGGCTACATTGAGTTTGGAGCTTGGGGAGGGGGGAGGGGGAAGGGGAAGGCAGAGAGAAGGGATATGGGGTGTGTGCAATCTCTGACTGTCCCCAATCTCACCAGTGGAGACAAAAGAGAGGAATTCCCCCTTTTTGCACCTTGTACACAAACAGAGAGAGAGAGAGAGAGGGGAGGAGGAGGAGGAGACAGGGATTGCTTAGAGGACACAAAGCAGATTAAAAAGGTCAGGGGGAAGTGAATTTCTTTGCTTTCTTACGTGTTCAGTTTCACTGTTGTCTGGAAGCAGCTTGTTTATTAAGCACTTCATGATACCATAGTTGTAGTTTTAGAAGAGGTAGCTGTGTTAGTCTGTGCTAGCATGTCAGGCAAAGGTAAAAGAAAAAATTAAGAAGACAAAAACCCTGTGGCACTTTAAAGACTAAAATATAGTTGTTAGTCTTTAATGTATCATAATGTTTTTGTCGTCTTTATTTTATATTTTTCTTTTACCTTTGCCTGATGTTCATGATGATACTGGAAATCCAAACCAGAAGGAGCCTTGGCAGTCTTGACAGCTGGAAGGCTCAATTTTAGTCTGTTCCCAGCAACTGCATGTGCTGGGAATGGACTAAACTAGAGCGCGCCAGCCCATACCAAAAAAGCAGAAGCCCCTGCCAGGGGCTCAAAAAGGTACAGATTAGGGAGCTCTGGGGGCAAATTAAAACAAATGGACCTGCTCATCTTGTGGACACCAGAAAAAAGAGTGGACCAATCTGCCCCAGCAATGCACCACACAGGGAGACAAATGCCTGTCTGGACATGCCCCTTGGAGAGCTTTACTTAATGCAAAAAGAATTTATTACAGGCAACTAGTGAGTTGTGAGTAGTTATATCCAAGCTCTGGGATAGCCACGTGATAACAGAAGGTAACCACTTTAGTATTTTTATTGCAAATCAGGTACACCATAATACTTTTTAGAAAATGTATGCAATGTTTGTAGTTCAGGCTGAAGTTTAATTTCTTCCACAATGTTTATGTCCATTAGTATTCTCAAAGTCATGACAGACCTGTGTGTGTGCACGCGCGTGGGTACACGCGCTTAAAATGCAGACACCAGAACTAACTTTCTTGGAAACCTGAGTCCATTATATTGTTTCTAATTAAACACAGACTGTACAAAGAGTTTATTTGTCAAGCTCAGTAAGATTTCACAAAGACGCTTGCATTGATTTGTAGTGAAAGGCCAAATTCTAGCACTTATGTCTCATTAAAGGCAATAGAGCATGACGAGATCAAGATCTTTCTTGGCCTTAAGTAGAAAGACATTTTTCAGACCCTTTTCAGTTGCCTTGTCCAGCGGCCATTCAGTTCTCATTTTACCACCTCCTCCTCTTCCTCGTCATCCTCCTCCTCCTCTTCTTCCCCCGCCTCTTTCATGGCTATTTAAGAAACCTTTGAGAAATGTCTGGCCTTTTTAATTAAGCATGCATTTAAAATGGCTGTGTGTAGTTTTTAAAAACTATTTATTCTCTTCCTTTATGGACTGAAAATCTCACAGACTTTCACAGCATTTTTTTAAAAAAGCCTTTGATTATGATGTACACTTCTGCATTGTGCACAATTTCATTTTGGCTTAGGTTAGATTCCCCCCATTGCCATTTCTGAAAAAACAAAGCAGTAGATTTTGCGAAAGCCATTTATCTGTTCTCTTGTTTATTGCTTACTATGCTTTCACTGTGATTAAGTGAACAGAATGTTTTAAAAAGATCATCAAGCTCAACCCAGCTAAGAAAATGCTCTCATGTATATATGTTACTACATACAAATCATTTGCCATATCAGGAACTGTGGGCCAATTGGACATACCTCCAAATATGTGTAATGTAGGTGATCACGGAGCAAAGGAAGGAATGATGTGGGTGATCACAGAACAAAGGGAAGGCAATTAGCCTTCAGAGAGAAAACAAAGAAGAGTCGACAACAGATGTCCGAGCCAGCGGAGTCACAAGGCGATGCCCTGAGAACTCTTTTTATTAACATAGCACGATTACACAGAATGTTGAAAGAATTCAGATAGGACACTAGTTACCTAATCGCCACTAGGATTGGCCGGAGAAAGTCTTTGAACCTATGCCCTAACTCTAAGGGAAAAGGCAGAATGAGTAGGTCACCCTGCCCACTGGCAGCTGCTACTTCTCTGCCAGGAGACTTTGCTCATCACTGAAAACAGATAACAGCTAACAGCCTTGGGCAGGAGCTTCCCACAGTGTTAAGCATGTATTCAGGAGGTGAAGTCATTCATATTTACTCCACAGCATTCAATGGGATACTCATTCAAATATGCATTCTCATCCATGTTCTAGAGCAACTAATCTCTTTTTTAAAGTTGATACTGCTGAATCAGGGCAAAGAATGCCAGCTGAAGGCCAAATTGTACACTACAGTTCACTTTGGTGAGCCAGGCAGAACTTTATGTCTGAGCAATCAGACTTGTAAATGAAGTTGAGTTTAGCTGCCAGCCACCCTCTACAAAACAAAATAAGCCAATCTGCAAATGTTTGTAAGATTGAAAAAATCTCCTACTGTTACAATCATGCATATTCTGCAGTTAATGAATGCCCTCTTCTGAGGCTGGGTTAACTGTAACATATAGTTTAGTCTTCACCTTATGCAGAGTTGAATGCAGACATCAATTGCACATGTTAACATTTCTGTCCATTCCCTACCCCCAGCTTTCACTTCCATACCAATAGAACAGATCAGCATCCACTATTTGCTTTATGAACAACAAAGTCACCAGGGCTGGTGCATGATTTTTCCATATGCAGATTCCACTTGCTTGACAAGGATGCCAAAAGAGTGTAGACAACAATGTGGAAATGTGGGTGAACCCCATTGTTGGCCCAATAGTTTTCAGTAGGATCCATGGCAAAGTTCTACACATATTTGCTTGCATTTTTCTGCATTTGATCCAGACCTGCTCTTCCAGATATTAAACAGCTCCTTAACAGATCAAGATCCAGCGAATACGTTTTCCTAGAGAAAGAAGAGAGTGATGAGGTTGGTGTATTTTTGCCTCCTGCAACCCCTCCTATCACCCATACTTTTCTGTGGCCACCTGATCCCTTGAAGCAACTTTTTGGAGAAACATGGAGTGCAAGGTGGAGGGTGGGGGAAGAAAATTGAAAAAACAAAATTGTCTCCCATAGAAGCTGAGAAAAAAAATGTATCCGGTAAAAATGTCCCATTAGAGTAGCTACTGTATAAGAGTAGTTCCTTCAGGCTTTGCATTTCTGTTTAGTTATAACAATGATGTGATAGTCAAAGTGGCAGATTGCCAAATTTTCAGCTATAAACTGTTAGAATTATAACACGTGATGTAATAATTAGATTTTCTGTTGGAAAATTATTATTGGATCTCCAAGCTTTTGGATCTCCAAGCCCTGCAGAAAAACATTGTTTATAGTTAGAAGGGAAAGGTAAACAACAGAAAGAATTACAAATGAAGAGAAATAAGAAACACTCAGGCATTCAGGAATTAATCACATCATTGCACTTTGGGTATCAGACGTCAAAGAGCAATAATCAAAAAGCAGTGCACAAGTTTCATTCCCAAAAGCCAGTAACATTTCTTTCATAGAGTCAACCTGGATTGGCTGGGTAAGCATTCAGAATTATTTTGTTTTTTCTTAATATGCTTAGAGGCTAAGAAAGTTAATTTTTATATATTCTTTCTTTTAATAACTTTGGTGTTTTGGACAAGGTTGGTTTTTTTCTGTTTCAATGTGCCTCTTTTAGGTGATAATCTCCTTTACTTTTGAATTCAAATATGATTTGATTTAATTTCTGCCTACAACCTAAGTTTTATTTTTGGATTATTTCTTATTTGAAACTTTTCATAGTTATAAGACTTTTGGATAGCATTCACATCAGCACCTTTTCACAAGCTTCAAGATGGATTTCTGTTTAAGCGTTTGTGCCTACAGTTTTTCCATAGCTGTAAGACTTTGGTATTTTTGCAACAACTTGAAGTATTTGGGGGCATATGGAACATATACACAATGTAGATAAAGCTTATAGAATTAGACAAGCCAAAGTTGCCTGGAATTATTGCAACAATGAAAAGTTGTATACCTTCATATTCAGAGGAATTTTGATATGATTGTCAATGATTGTTTGAGTTCATTCTGGAATTAACTTTTTTTTAAATAAATGACATCTGTGATACCAGAAACTTCTAATTTTTCAATAGTGGTGTATAAAATTCTGTATGGCTCTTAGGGACATGTGCAGGCATCAGTTTCCCTGACCGACAAAGGCTGGTAGTATTCATCACATATATTTAGGCTTCAAAATATCTCAAACAGACGTGAATCTTGCAGTATCTCACTCTCAGTGAGAAAAATGAGAGGAAAATTGATTTTTCTTATTACAGCAATACCTCTGCATGGAGGGTGGGTTATTTGGTTTTTTTGTTTTGTTTTGTTTTTGTTTCTTGACAAATGTTTTGGTAGGAGTTCTCAGGGGGCAATTAAATAAACATATAGCTCACTATTTGCTTTTCGCATGGTATGATTTGTCCTATTTTCTAGTGACATGTATTTTAAATAAGAGCATCCATCCTGCCCCTTTTGCAAGCTGTTCTGCTCCTTTCTAGCACAGTGCTAGGGCTACAGTTTATTGGTGCGATCAGGGGTGTTCCTGGTTATCCCATTCTGCAGTCTGTGTGGTTGCTTAATTCACTCCCAAATAGAGTTGTGGGTGGCATTCTCTTTGGTGTCAACCCTGTGATGTATACAATGGGTTGTGACTATAGAAAGGATGGTGGAGAAACTCTCTCCTCTATTTTCCTCTTCTCATAATGTTTAAAAATATTCTTCTAAGTGACATAGTACTATTTCAGATATAAGGCAATATCCACGCTAGGTTGATGTACTGCTGTAGCACTATGCCACTTACTAAATTAAACAACAACAAAAAAGGATAGTTGCCACAGCCTGTAGAATTACAGCCACAACAAAAAGCAGGGAAAGGAGAGGGGGAGGAACATCAGTAATCAAAGGGAGAAGAAAATGGAGGAATCTGAAGTCCTGTCTGGATCCTTCTCATGGGAGAAGAAACGTTTCCCATTTGAATAGAAGGATTTCTCAAGTGTGAGATAAAACAGATCACACTGAAGATAAGAACGTTTTAAATACTACCTGGATCAGTCCAAATTCTTCCATCTAGTTGCACCTTTGGTGTAGTGAGACAAGAAAACTTCCCATGAATGATCCTTTCCCACTAGACAGTTGCAACATATTAGTAATAATACGTTTTCACATGATTAGCCCAGTTCTGACTGGCTCTCCAGTTTTCTATGGGGCTTTTCTGCTTTCACCCTTTGATTCTTGATTTCTTGAGCTTTCACAGAAGTATTTCCCCTCTAATTATGGTATACTCAAACTTAAAGAAGATTTAATTAAATCCTCGTCTTAAAAATGGATTTTAAGATTAGAAAATAGCTAAATGACATGAGGATATACAGTGTGTATGGAATCTAAACAAAAATGACTTCCTCTGTGCTATGAGTGCCATTTTATCAAATGTTTTCCAAGGGATTCATGAAATTGGTCAAGAAACCCTTAGAAAAGAAAACAATTGAAAAACCAATCAGAACATTCTTTTTTGAGAAATATTGGTTCAGACTGACAAGGTACTGAGTAAAGAAATTACCACCTTGTGTTTCAGAAACAGAGGCAGTCCTCCTGGCTTATTCTTCTGTTCATAATCACCATCTCTGTGATATGCTCATTTACCCTTCAGTTTATGGAGGCCAGGAGCCAGGTAGCTTTGATGCAGTTCTGGCTGTTGGCAGAATGTCATATTGCCTGGGTAGCAGAGCTGAAACACTTGGCAGGCTGAACGTTTAGAGTGTGAGAATGACATTGTATTCTTTTTAGTGACTGAGAGCCAAAGCACACGGTGCTACAGAGTGCAGCAGAGTGAGGAACAAAACCAAACCAAACCTGCAGACCCGTACAACACAGTTGCCATCATTCACTCTCAGATCACAACTTGTTATAGGAAGCATTCAATTCAGCTGAGTGCATCTTAATCCATTTCTAATTGTACAAACAACATTCTCCTGTTTGGTTATGGAGTCAAACCGTTTTTTTAAAAATCAATTTAATAAACATAATCTTATTAACCAGTGCTTGTGTCAACTGCAGTCCTCTGTCCTCAATTAACCCAAGAGATGATACTGAATGGGAGAAATTAAAAATGCATTTGTTAGGCGAAAACTTTCTTTCAAGTTCAGAGGGATAGGTAATTTGTAAAATGTTATTAGTTTCCTCTTGGAACATTGAATACAACTGCATTTATTACATCTGTGCAATATCTGTGAATTCTAAAGGGAAAGAGATTGGCTGGTGATACAGTTTAGATGTTATGTGGGTAAGTGTATTTGTTGCCAAAATGTTCAGGAGCAACACCAGGAAAAATCAGCATGGGGGTGCAGAGGAATCACAAAGACCATTGTGAAGGAAGCAGGAATTTATTTTGTGCCATAGAAGAGTCAACGTAGCAGAGTGGACAGAGTATAAGATGAGGATTCAGGATACCATTGGGCCATGGAAACCCAATGGAAGGTGGCACTGGGAATACCACTCCTTTAATATTTCACTTACCTTTGAATTTCCACTATGGTCTTCATGTGCTGGATATGTCTTGATGGCATGTAGCTCACACATAGAAGGTCTTAATATATTGTAACTGAATATATTAAGTCCCACACAGTCCTTCTTCTCATTTGTTTGCACTTGCTGTCACATACTGTACTCCTGCATTTTTTCCCATTTGAGAAAAATGCATGTGTGTATTAGAATGGACATAAACCAAATTTAGTAGCAGGATATTCAGGAGCAGATTCTAAGGTGGTCACTCTGCAAGTATCTTGAAAACAATGCAGTAACAACTAGATGCCAACACAGATTTGTCAAGAACAAATCCTGCCAGATTAATCTTATCTCATTTTTTGATTGGGTAACTTTCCTGGTAGATGGTGGGAATGCTATAAATGTAAGATATCTTGATTTCAGCAAAGCTTTTCTTTTGCACTGATGCAAATGAAATGTGACAATATGATAGATCTTAAAGAGGGGGCTGGATCTGTTAAATTTCAGAAAGCTAGCTTCAAGCATTTGTGTACTAGGCACTTTTAAGGTATGTTTTTTTGAGGAAGGAAGGAAGGAAGGAAGGAAGGAAGGAAGGAAGGAAGGAAGGAAGGAAGGAAGGAAGGAAGGAAGGAAGGAAGGAAGGAAGGAAGGAAGGAAGGAAAGCACCCAATCCAATTTGATTAGTGCTCCAGGCACAAATAGATTTGTAACTACTTTTTACTTTACTCACAAACTGAATCTCGCCATTCCACTTTGATCTGGATTACATATAGGCATGTGAAAAAGAAAGTACACCCTCTTTGAATTCTATGGTTTTACATATCAGGACATAATAAAAATCATCTGTTCATTAATAAGTCTGAAAATTAGGTAATACAACCTCAGAGGAACAACAACACATGAGATACTACACTGGATTCAGTGCACAGTGCTAATAACAAGTTATTAGCAGGTTGATAATTGGACAAAGTTGACAACAAGCAGTCATGTATGTAAGTTGGGAGGAAGTTCTGCAAATATCTCAGTCACTGTAGGTCACTTTGCTATGGTTCCCCAGGTTGAGGTAGCAGCATATGGGCAGGACCAAGACTTGAACCAGTGTTCATTGGCATTCTTGTCCAGGTTGCCAAGCAAAGTGGGGTGAGAGAGTGCTATATCACTGGTAGAGCACATGCTATAAATGGAGATCAACTCTATCTGACATCTTGAAGAGCCAATGCTCCTCAGTGTTGACAATACTGGGCTAGATGGGGCAATGGTCTCAGTATAAGGCAGTTTCCTATTTTTCAAACTAAAAGAACATGGAGAAAGTCATTTTTGCAGGCCATAGTTCCCAGTACCTCCTCAGCCATGGCCATACTGCTGATTGTAGATGCTGAAGTCCAAAAAAGTGACATTTGCAAGCTCTGTTCCTAAGGTGGGTTTGCTGCACAGCTGAAGAACAAGAACCCTCTGTTTGCAAAATGCCTTTCCTTAGCCTTCTTTGCTCTCATTACACAGCTTCTTTGGAGCCTGGGAGTTAAAGCACAACCAAATAGGTACATCGAGGATGTGGATCCATGCAGAGTTTGGCATGTGTCAACCTAATCATCTGATCATTCCACAATGCAGCACAACCCCTCTTTACATGGGCTTATGCTCAAGTCATTCTTTGACAGAGTTGGGGGCAAACCTAGCTTGACATTCTCTTCTCCTAGAAAGTTAAGCACTGCCTAGGCTTGCACCACATTAGAAATATTTTTTTAAAGCACAGTGCAATGTTACTTCTTAACCCTGAGAGCTTCTTTGAAAAAAGAGCCCTTTAAAAAAGTAGTTAACATGAGGAGCAGCTTGTGCCACACTGGAGAGAAGGTGATCATACTTCTCTTTATCACAGCTTCAGGCGATCCAGCTTGTATAATGAAGCCAGTTACTTCATCCTTTCCCCCTTCCAGGGTAAACAACTAGCAAGAGTCTTGATTTTTAAATTGATGCTTCACACCCTAATAATTCTTCATTTTTAATTCTATCGTGGCCTGTTAGATGCCCAGTAATAAGGGGAAATGTAAGATAAACGGCTCTAATTACAGTGTCACGAAGGGAAACAATAAACATATTAAACTATGAAGGGATAATCGTTATCATGGCTTAAAGAAAAGATCAGGGTCTGCGGCAGACATTTCTAACAAGGTTCATTAACTGTCCTTACAGCTCTTGGAATATTTTAACTGTGGCAATTAACATAAAAATAGATTTAGCGACACCAGCTTCTCATTACTGTCAGCTTGTATTTGGGTTCATAAAACATAATTATAAATAAAATACATTTTCCTTCCTAATGCTTATTAAAAGGGGGATATTATACAGTTTCTCAGAGCTACTAATGATCAGCGCTTTAATTCAATATTGTAAATGACTGCATTCATGTGCACAAACATATACATACTAACTGCAAGTACTTTTCCTCATAGGATTACTCCATCACACCCTGTGATATCTTGTTTGGTTTTGCTATTTTCTCCCTCCCTCCCTCTTTTCCTCCTTTCATTTTACATAGTTTTTCACACTGTGTGTGTATGTGGTGGTGGGGATATGGAATGTGTTTGTGCTCTATAGTTTGATCCATCATGTGATTGGGCACCTGAGTTTTAATCCTAATAAAGTTAACAGCAGGTTTCCTTCATAGTACCTATAAGAAGACCTATCCAGTTCAGTAAAATTAATGGAAGAATGTGAGTAGTTCATCTTCATATATTTGAGCCAGCTGTCTTTTCCCCTATAGGAACATGGTACCTTCTTGATTGCATAAACTGACCATCTCCGATTAGTAAATGGACTGTGTAACTAAATTCACTTGCACTGCTTTGCAATAAACCAGTGTTACCGACTTGCTGTTATCAGGCTTTCCCCCCAATTCTCTCTAAATGTCATAGTACTTCTCCAACCTCGCATAAAGAAATTTCCCTATTTTCCTTTTTCTTGTGTCTTCTTCCTCTAATTCATTCCTTTCCCCCACAACCTTTTCACAACATTTCATTGCCTCAAATGGCTTTCAAGCCCAGCACACAGATCAAAGTGCAAGCACTTCTAGGTTTTAGCATTAGAAACTGGCACAGTATGAGTGTAAATACAGCCTGTGCCCTGATACAGCTCTTGGAAAGTTTAATTATGCTCGCTCTAAATGGAATATTTCTATGTCCATCAGCACTTTACTCTGGTATAACAGGACTGAATAAGCATTGTTGGTACATAATTCTGTTAGCCACTTCAGCTTGGCATTTGAAAAAAGATGGGGGAGTCTAATCATTATTATTTTTTTGAAAAATCAAAACATCCGATGAAAACTAAAATGTGTGTATTTATCCAAAAAATAAAACTGTGTATATGTCTGTATGTAGGAATTTGAACTTTGCAACTCTTGCTCTTGGTAAGAAATTGAGAGAGAAAAGCTGTCTTTTCTCCTCACAGAAAGATTTCTTTGTATAAGAGGATTCTTTTCTCCTTTTCTGAAAAATCTTACATGAAACCTCATGTGATTTCTTAATGTTTCATCATGATTTTTTTTCCTAGAAGAAACAGCAATGTGTGCAGAATTATTACAATTCCTACACAAAATGACATATTTCCTGAATTTCTTTTCCTGGAAACAGCATCAAGCTGCACAGAATTTGGCAGTTTCTTGTGGAAAAGAAAAGACAGAAAAATGATTTTGGTGGTGGTGGGCGAGTCTAATTTTTGCAGAAGCCAGGAAATCTCATTAATGTGGAGAAAGTGCCACTTGGGATTCTTGGCATGGTGAGACTGGGAAAATAGCTAAAAATGAAATTTAAAGACAAAACAAAACTCAGCTCTCTGTGTTCTTGTAAAGACACACATCAGCTCTTGGAAAAGTTATTTTTTCTTAAGCAATTATTAGTGTTATAGTTCTGAGGCCCAAAATGTAGTTTCCATTATAGTAAAACAAAACAGGAAAAGTAACTCTTTACTCTTGACTGTACACACACACAATTACTTTCAATAGGTATCTGAATGCTATGAGTCACTGGCGTAAGGTATGAAACATATTCTGCTCCCATCCATGTCACAGTTGTTTTAAAGAACCTCAACAAAGCATGAGGCAATAGATTGAAGCACTACACAAGCCAGCATTTGAACATGTGATATTTATTCTCCACATTTAGTGAGGGCCACATCTGTACTGAACATACAATAATGACACTACAAAAAGGAGTTACATTTTCCCTTATTAAGCCATAAATATTACGTAATGGAGGTATATATTATTGGGAAAAGGAGATAGTTACAAATGGCAAATTATTTGTAGCTAGTTATCCCTATGCTCTTATCTCTATATGTATGATGTGTGACGTGAATATTTTGAGCACTTATAAATTGTTATTATAGAAACACTAACTATTTCACCCTGTTTCTGAATTAGCTTTAGTTGGATTTAGGCATTGAACATGACTGTGTCTTCAAATCATGTCCACTAACCCAGGATGAGTGTATGTGGAAACCTTTTGAAGGTTGTTGCAGAAAAACAAAGTTAGAAGAGGAATCCAACAGGGTGTCCTGGTGCCAACAGAACACATAATGCCCAAAAATCCTTTTAAAAAACAAAATAATGCTCTTGGCTTTTCACACACTTCACGTTCCAGCCATATATCCAAATACTCCATATATCTGAAGCTAAACACACTCGTATGTATAATGTAACACAAACAGCCATAAATAACGGGTGATGCATTCCCATACTGTGTTAAATCCAAGATTCTCAAAACACTTTGTAGTCATTCATGTTTCTGTGTTCTCAAAACCCAGCTGAATCCCTCTTTAGGGAACAGTAAATTCAAGCACAGAATACAGAAATGATTTGTGAAATGTCAAGCAATGAGTTAGAAGCCCATCAAGAAACACAAACGAGAATTTCTGATTTTCAGCCTTTCCATTAAGCCACCAGTTCTTTTCTCTGTCCCTAGCTTGAGGGGAACTTGGCCAAACAGGAGTAAATAAAGCAAGCACATACTGTAGGAAAAGTGGGGGAAAGGAAGTGTGGGAAGGAAGGAAGGAAGGAAGGAAGGAAGGAAGGAAGGAAGGAAGGAAGGAAGGAAGGAAGGAAGGAAGGAAGATCAATATTACGACAGAAGAATTATTCAAGAGTAAGTGGTATATGATTATCAAAGGTTTATCATATACCCTTGTCAGGGGTTTTGTAGGTTTCTAAAATCTCGAGGAGGGTCTCCATAAATAGATGTGTTGCAGGTGGTGGGATTGGCAAGGGAATGGAGCTGGTGCCCTCATCCCATTTAGCTTATATACAAAGAGAATGCTCCCACTTACAATTATATCAGTGCTACTTTTCCATGATTTAACTGTACTGATATAAGTTACATCATTACGTTGTATCAGTGCCATTTTTTCAGAATTCAAAAATATTCAGAATTCACTGAATTAAGCCATATTCAGATAGATCCAAATATATCCAAATTCAAATCTGATAGTTCTGCATTTCTGTAATAATATTTCCTAATATTTAGTCTCATTTACTTGTACAGATTAGAAAGCAAAAGGCTAGGTTTCTGCTTACTAGAGGAAGAAGCGAAAGTGAAACCCAGTTCCATGGTATCCTGGAGTGATTTCTTGAGAAATGAAACTTAAAGATACTCTGGCCCCAATGGTAGTAGGGGCAGGGAACTTAGTGTCTCTTGATTGGGGTTGCCATGGGCTTCCCAAGGAAGGGGGTCTGGGGTGAGAGCAAAAGTTGTAAATGATGTCTGTCTGCACCAATGAAATCTAGAAGCAGGCACAGACACTAGAAGATATTATTTCACATTGATTCTTTCCAATTGAAAAGTGTGCATAGCTGTTTATAAATTATCTGAGCATTTGCTGTTAGGTCATGCTCTGCTGCAAGCCTGCACTGCAGCAGTTTTCTCTGTATCCTTTTCTGAACTCTCAACTTACGCTTACATTCGCCATATCTCATTGTATATTGTTTACTTAATATAGTTAGGAATAAGATTTAGGATGATCAGATTCATAGCTAAAGAAATTATAAATCAACAGGGAATTGTTAGATTAGATTTAGGCCTCTTTGGAGTATGTCAGGTAGAGGAATACAATTTTGTTATATATAGGCAGATATATTAAATTAATAGATTTTGAAGTCCAAGTATGTGCATTTGTGATTTTCATTGGAAGGGTTTGTACTCTGTTGTAGCAGCATCCGATCCTCCTCTTCTTTGGGTAGAGTCTGCAGGCAGCATGAAATGTGGGTGTAGTAGACGAAGAAGGCATTTGGGGAAGGCTTCAGGAATGCTTCCTGCACCCACCGCAGTAGCTTCTATTAAGAGGAGGGTGAGAAGGAGAGGAAAAGGACAGCCTTCAACTGCTATTATGAACCTCCCCCCCAAAAAACAAAATCTGTCACCCAGCTGCGTTGTTCAGCACTGACACTATGAAAGAGCAGCAGGCAGCAGTAAAGGGTGTGTGTCTGCCAGGGCTATTTTTTATACCATACTCACAGAGCAAATCCTAGGCGTGTTTACTCAGAAGTAAGCCCCACTGAACTCAGTCAGACTTAATTTTCAGTAGGTGCTGATAAGATCACAACGCAAATAACATTGTGCCTCTGAAAATATGATCAAGTAGCTGCTGTGTTCATATTGTTGAGTCCAGGGTTATCCCAAAACATTTTCAGAAGTGCTTCTGGTATGCGGTTGTGCAAATGGTGGAGTGCAAAATGCTTATGAAGGGCAAAGGCTTTTTGCAGTCTAAGCCCACTCAAGAATGCAAACAGCCTATGCAGGTTTATACAGAGAAATGAGACAGATATTTGCTTCTGAACAGATTTGTCGCATTTGAGAGTTCATCGGCTTTTGCATCTAAAGAGTTAAGTGTGTATTTGTGAGGATGTCAATCATCATCAGTCAGTCAATCATGCAACTAATTCCTTTAGGGGTCACGGTTTCAACAAGGACAACAGTTGACAGCAGAGCTGACAGACCGAGGCCTACCACCTAGATAACAGTTTGTTAATACCAAGCCTTTCCTGCACAAACAGATGGTAGAGTCCATTCAGTATAAACTAATCCCTCAGGCAATTTTTGACATTCTAACCCAAACAGTTCCTGAATGAGGGACGGGGTAGATGGGAGGGAGGGAAATAAAGCTTCTTAGGTTTCACTGCTTGCTATTTTTCTTAATAATTGCCACATTTCACACTTAATCCAGATCCTGTGTTGACATATTTCAACATTAAAGGAGAGGGCTTCCCACGGTTATTTAAATAAAGTATTTATCTGCACAGAGGCAACAAACTTAAAATGCATGAAAACAGACACACACACACACACATTTTACTTAGTGGAATGCTTTATTTGCTGCAGAAGAACAATGGTGATAATGGGAGGAATCAATGTATGTTATCTGCCTTGAACTGTACACAAAGCACTATAGGCACTGTTGTAAAATAAAAGTAACCGTGATAAATTCATTGGTTACAATGGGACAATTTGTACTGCTCTGGAACTGAAACCTGCAAGTTGCAATTGCCTTTTTGAATAGCTTCAAAATAGTTTCCTTATTTTTTTACCCGCAACCTTCCCAGTAGCTGGGAATGGATTTCCCAAGGAACAACAAAATTGTTTTGTACTATCTTGTTATAGTACAAAGTATTGTCCTTTCACCTGATCTTGAAAGAGCAGTTAAGACACATTTGGGTTGTTTTTGTTTTCAAGAAGACGAGATCTTGGCATAGATGCAAACATCCAGAATTAGTTGTTATGAATTGCCTGCCTTTTTGGACCGTTGTTGGGAGTGTGGCTAGCTGAACGGTCACAATGAGCTCCTACCTTCTGAAATTTACCACTACACCAGCAATTCTCCACCAGTGTCATCCATTTTCAAGTGCAGATGTCCATCTTGACAGTCTGCATACTCACACCCTCAAGGACAGAAAGGAAGACTGTTCTATAGTAGCAAAATTATCAGACTTACTCCAGCTCCATATTTACCAGACAATTTCCTTATTGAATTTGGGAGCTGGACAAGGTTTGCCCTCCTCTCTCAGGCTTTTAATGGCAGCTGATGGGCAATTTCTCTTACAAACTGTTTCACTTGCCAACTCAGTGTTGGTTTTTATTGCTGCATTATTGGAGACTTCGCTGTTTTATGCTTTTTTTAAGGTGATGTGAAAGGTGGCAGGTGAACATTTAAAATATAAACAATCACATAAACGAAAGACTATTCTACAATCCTGAAAACATGTTTATTAGTCTGTTCAAATTTAGGAAATGGTGAATTTGTAATTTCAGAAGTATCAGAATGTATCTGTTCAAACAATTTGTAATTTCAGAAGTAATTCAGACTGACAATCAGTTTTGTAAATATCTGGGGTTGCGGGATGACCTGGAACATTCATTACAGCTTTTAATTAATTGCAGCAATGCGACTCTTATTATTTCTAGGTTGGCATTGGCTGAGTTTTATAAAACCCTATCATATACTACTCACAGCAGAGATACAGAGACACAGTAGTATTTCATAAATGTAATGTAAGGGCTGTAAAAAGATATCCCTAGAACCAAAAATGAATCTGTAAAAGGATTTGTATCATTTTGAGGCAGCAAGACTATAACATTAATGAGTCTAAATCCATAATAGGATACAGTTTTCACATGCTTTTTCTTCTGTGGTACATTCTTACAACCAGGTATTCATACCAGTAAACTGTCAGCTTAAAAAAGCAAGACTTTTTATAATCTCCCAGCTTCACAAATGGTTTACAGTGCTGAATTAATAGAATGAAGTATTTATGGCCATTATTCTGATCTTGAACTATATAAGCAGGCCTTCTGTTCTTTTTTTTAAAAAAATCCAAATTCTCCAATAATAATCCATATTTTCTTTCAAGAGAACTGGAATTATGTGACTTGAACAAACTGTGCTTAGGAAGCAAATTGTGGATATCTATATCCTGCTTGTACTAATCACGGAAGAGCAGTGAAATACGTATGCATTGATATCTGTTTTGGAAATTTCATCAAATATTCCCAACCTTCTTAGACATGCACCTTCATTGCCCGGTCCGCTGACAAGGCTCTTTGGCAGTGCAGGCCGCCATTATCCCCTTCCTGGGATAGCGCGAGACATTGCGGTCTCGCAAGAGCAACCTGAGAAGGGAGGGGGAAGGAGTAGTATATTTAAAGAAGCTTCCGCCTACCTTGGGCCTTTTCCTTTCGGACATCAAGGGAAGACGGAACGCTGCGGCTGTTCTTAATCCTTTCTGCGTCACTCAGGTTTGGCAGTCTTGCTTGGACGGGAGGGGTTTGCATCGGCACCCCCCCCCCCCCCACGTTTGCTTGTGGTGCTCTGCCCGTGTTGCGGGCGATAGCACAAAGACAATTTAATTTAATTCTTTGTCTGTATTAATCAAGGAAGGAACTAGTTGACCGGAAGAGCGTTAGGGGGGAAGGGCAGCCGTTAGGGCCAGGCCAGCACGCCCGCTCGCCCACACATTCTTTGGGCGTTCAATTGGCTTGACGTGGTGGTTAAAATAAATAACTAAATAAATAAGAGGGAAGAAAGAGGCTTGCTTCTAGGACTCGACGATAAGTTGAGCCAGGACTAGAACCAAGCGGCGAAGGGCGCATGCACACAGACAGAGTTTCCCCCCACCTTAGGAGACCATAGCGTTTGAAGAGTAGGACCAAGTGGTGAAGGGCGCGCGCGCACACACACAGTTCCCCCCCACCTTAGGAGACCATAGCGTTGCAAGAATAAATGATTTATTTAGAATCAAGTGCAAAACCAATTACTGATCCTGGGAGACCGGCATACTTAATGGGAGTTTACTAGGTTGATAAGGCTGTAATTTAATTTTGGGGTAGGGGTGCACAGAGTATTTTATATTTTTAAGGGAAGGAGCTTAATTGGTCAGGAATTACAGTATTTTAGTATATTGAATACAGCGTTCGGTAGTTAGCTAATTAATTCTAGTAGTATAATTTTAATTACTTCATTTAGATAATATGTACACAAATTGATTCTGAAGTGTCTGATTTAAAACTGGTTAATAATAATATTGATAATTAGAATACAGTGGTGCCTCGACTTATGACCATAATCCGTTCCAGAAGATGGGCGTAACTCGAAATAGTCGTAAGTCGAAGCATCATTACCCATAGGAATGCATTGGAACGCGATTAATCCGTTCCAGAAGAAAAAAAAATACAAAAAGAAAATAATAAAAATAAAACACTGCAAGCCCCATAGGAACGCACTGGGGTCAAAAAACAAACACACCAAAACACACACACACACACAAACTGCAAGCCCCATAGGAATGCATCGGGGCCGGAAAAAAAATACCAAAAAAACAAACAAACAAACAAACAAAAAACACCAATGCAAGCCCCATAGGAACGCGTCGGGGCTGGAATTTTTTTTTACCAAAACCAAAAAAACACAGCCAGCCCCATCGGAACACGATGGGGCTGGGGAAAAACACACACCAAAACACAAAAAACATCACAGCACAGAAACATAACCCCCCCAAACCCAAATCCTCTCTGCAAAACAAAGTAAATGTACTTACTCAGGAGCAGAAAGCAGCTCCAGGCAGTCCGAAGCCTCCTCCGACCACTCACTCTAACTGTTGGGTTGAAAGAGCTACAAAGAAGCAGCCTCTTCGCCACCAACGGTTAGCAAATTTGAATTCCCTGCCTCTTTTCCCTGCCTTTTTCCGGTCGCAACTCAAGGCTCTGGCCACAAGTCGAAGCAAAATTTTGCGGCCGGAGCTGGTTGCAACTCGAAATGGTCGTATGTCGGGACGTTCGTAAGTCGAGGCACCACTGTAATTAAATTTAGATCTGGGGAGCAGAGAATTGGGGTTCCATAAAGTGTACTGCTGGGAAGCTTAGAGTGGCTTGAGGAGGTTTTATTCGTTTTGGCGTTGCTAAATAGTAATTACAGTGTAAGGTTGGCAACTAGGCAGATTAATAGACATATATATATGTCTACACATATTTATATAAAAAAGATTGATTAAAATTAATTATTATTTAATTATATATAGATAGTATGGTAAGGAGGAAATACCTAATTAGTGATAGTTATACAGCTGTGGTGGCTAGTGGTAACGTTACCGGGAGATTGGATTGGAGAGGCTGGAATGGCTTTTAGGAAGGGTCAAGGTAATAAAGGGCAAGCTGCCTGCAAAGAAGCATGTAGCCCCCCAAGTTTCTCCTCCTCAATCATCTTCTGATGAGGAGGTGTGGCCCATATGGCACTAGCTCCATAAATAAATAAATAAATAAATAAATAAATAAATAAATAAACAAATAATAATAATAATAATAATAATAATAATAATAATAATAATAATAATAATAATAATAATAATAATAATAATAATAATAATAATAATAATAATATGGCATTAGAAGCTGAGAGAGCAGCTCGAGATGCCACGTCACTCAGAAAGCCACAATCTCACCGTTCAGCCAGGGATGCCTAGAGTCACAGGAAGGCTAAACTTAAGGCCATTGCAGAAGATTTATTGTCTCGTTTTTCAGCCTTAAAGGATGACCATGTGGCCTCATGGCCGTCCAGTAAGGGGGCTGATGTTTCAACAGTTACGCCTCAGCGCTGGAGCGAGGAGAAAGAGCAAGGTTACAATCCATCTGAAAGTGGGCGGTCAGCTGCTCGGAGGCGGAGCTGGGAGGATATTGGGGAGGAAGCCATTTGCGTGGAGGATCTCGAACCGACTATATCAGATATAGCACGTGAGTTTGAGGCTGCACCTAACACGTTCACAACATTCCCTGCTTGGCCCTGGCCAGGCAATGGTCAGTTGGATATGCCTGTACACACACCACCGGGCATATTGGGTTCTGGGGTTACAGGTACACAGTGGCTAAGTGCAAGTACACCATTAAGAAATTGGGCTTCTCTGTATGCACGGGCTTCCTTCCCAGCAGTTTTTTGGGTCCAACCACAGGATTAGGTGTCTGGCCATATCCGTCAGTTCAGGACATGGGCTATAACGCCATTCCCCTGAAGGCTTTGCCTTGTGGGGGCCATGCCTGCCATCAGGCAATCATCTTAACCCAGCGACAAAAGAAAAAATCTGAGAAGGAAACTGTGTGGACCTATTTAAGCTCCTTAATAGAGAAGTTGATAAGAAGGGCATTGATGAGGATGAGCGGAAGAAAGAAAGACATAGGAGGCGCAGGCCAGACAGGACCTGGGCTAATTGGTTGCCAGGTTTCTTGACTTACACTGGGGTAATTGTGAGAGCCCAGCCTTGGTGGGCCCAGGCCTTGTTCCAGTATTTAGGTTTATTCTACAGGGCTTATGTGACCTTGCGGGGCAGGCTTGGTTGCTCTATGTGGAATCATTCTGTATGCAGAGTGTGATTCCTACAAACTTGAGGTGGGACGAGCTGCTGCTGGGCCTTTGGTTGCATTTATGATGCTGGCCAGGCCAAACCTAAGTAATAGGTTTGACAGTGGTCATCTTATCCACAAAACCTGGTCCAAATTTGAGCTCCCGTGCTGGCACAGAGCAGGTGGTTCAACCTGCCTGCTCTTTTGGGATTACAATGCCAGGGGCACGTGCTTGCATAAGGCTTGTCGTTTACGGCACAGGTGCTCGGTCTGGGGAGCCCAGCACCCCAGCACCTCATGTTTTAGAGCCAGGGCACAAAGAGATATCAACAAGGACCCAGGAGGTAGCAAGAAGGCGAATAGAGGAGGGGGTTCTTTTAACATAGGGGCCCAATCCAATTCAGGTCTAAGCATTGGAGAATTGGTTGCTGGACTATTCACGGCATGCAGACACACAGTATTTGGTGGAAGGTTTTCAGTTTGGTTATAGAATACCAGCCTTAGGTGAGTGCAAGGCGTTTTTTTTGCCAAAATTTGAAGTCAGTGAATGGCATGGAAAATATAGTTCGGGACAAATTGGAAAAGAAGTGTTAGGAGGTAGGGTTTTGGGACCTTATAAGTATTCCCCATTGGAGAACCTTCGGGTATCGCCCTTGGGTGTGGTACCCAAGATGAATAAGGGAGAACATAGGCTCATTCATTACTTGTCTTACCCAGAAGGGGAGTCAGTGCATGATGCCATTTCGCAGAAGCTTCACAATGTGCGCTACACCTCCTTTTATGAGGCAGCACGTATGGTCCGTAGATGTGGAATTGGGGCAGAGCTTGCGAGATGTGACATTGATCAGCGTTTCGTATTCTCCCAGTTCATCCATTAGACGTTGTCCTTTTGGGCTTTTATTTTCAAGGCTCTTATTATATTTATGGGGCCTTGCCAATGGGCTGTTCCGTTTCCTGCGCTGCATTTGAGCGGTTCAGTTCATTTTGGAATGGAAGTTCAGAAGCAGAATAGGTTATGAGAACACTGCCCTTTGTTTGGATGACTATCCTTTTGTGGTGGAAACAACACCGGTTGCTGCTGATTTATATTGGGAACCTTCCTAACAATTGCGCATGAGTTGGGGTTGATATTAGCTGGGGAAGAAACAGAAGGGCCGGCTGCGGCACTTACTTTCGTGGGAATAGAATTAGACAATAGGCAACAAGCCTCCAGGTTGCCAGGGGACAAACTGGAGACCCTTAGGTCTCGGAATTGTCTACTTTTTCATCGAACCCAAGTTGCAAAGGGCATGCGTTTAGAATTACAAATTTGGAGTCAGCTCCTCGCCGATATCAGCTTAGCTGATGCACTATCACGCCAACAGACCGATCGGGTTAGGGAGTTAGATGCAGGAGCCCAGGAATTCCCAGACGCTCTTCCCACGGAGGTTTGGCAAATCCGCATGTTGATGTAGACAGCGTGATAGCCTTGTACCCTGACCCGAGGATGCTAAACTGGTATTTGTCAGAAAACATAAGATTTCAGGAGTTTAGAAACCTAATGGTATGGGATCTGATCTGAGCAACTTTTTTGCTCGATTTGAGATCGACCAAACTGAAACTGTTCGTTTGCCATCATTTACTCAGCAGAGTCCTTCCTTCATTGTGAACGAGCAGGATGTGAGACAGACTATGAAGGTGGTTAACTCCAGAAAAGCAGCTGGACCTGATTCAATTCCCGGTCGGGTGGTAAAAGGCTGTGCTGATCAGCTAGCCGGGATATGGACTGTAATTTTTAATCGATCCCTGACACTATGTGCAGTTCCTGTCTGTCTCAAGGCCTCTATCATCATTCCACTGCCTAAAAAGTTGCCTACAAACAGTCCAAATGATTATAGACCGGTGGCACTAACTTCAATTTTAATGAAGTGCTTTGAACAGTTAGTTCGGAAATATATTATCTCCTGCCTTCCGGATTCCTTTGATGGGCTTCAGTTTGCTTATAAAGAAAATAGATCTACTGAGGATGCGATTAATACAGTGCTTTATATGGTTTTATCCCACTTGGAAACACAAGGGAATTATGTAAGATTGCTGTTTGCGGATTTTAGCTCTGCTTTCAATACCATCATACCTCCCAGATTAATAGCCAAACTTAAAGATCTAGACTTTCCAGATTCTATCTGTCTGTGGATTTTGGACTTTCTAACAAACCGTCCACAAAGGGTTAAACTGAATGACTACATCTCTACTGACAAGATACTCAGCACTGGCACTCCACAAGGCTGTGTCCTTAGTCCACTACTGTTCTCTATTTATTCATCGGATTGCACCAATAACCATCCCAGTAATAGGATTATCAAATTTGCAGACGATACAACACTAGTAGGACTTATTTCCGGGGAGGATGAGTCTGCGTATCGGGATGAGGTATTACAACTATCCTGTTGGTGTAAAAAAAACAATCTTCTATTTAACATCCAAAAAACCAAGGAAATTATAGTGGACTATAGGAAAAAAAGGGCAGACATTCGGCCACTGTATATAGATGGAGTCCGTGTGGAACAGGTGGTTGAATGTAAGTTTCTTGGGACCATCTTAACAAATGACCTGACTTGGAGTGCAAATACTGCTGCGTTAATCAAGAAGGCGCAACAACGGTTGTATTTTCTAAGGACTCTTAGAAAACAACAATTGACTGAGAGTTTGTTAACCACCTTCTATCGGAGTTCGATTGAGAGCATATTATCCTACTGTCTCTGTGTATGGTTCGCGAGCTGCACAGTGGCAGAAAAAAAGGCAATTCAGAGGGTGATTAAGACGGCCCAGAACATCATTGGCTGTTCACTCCCCTCTTTGGAAGAATTGTATAAGAACAGATGTAAGAGGAAGATATCTAACATACTGAGTGACTCCTCTCATCCGGGATATCAACTCTTTAAACTATTACCATCGAGAAGGAGATTCAGGGTATTGAAAGCAAGGACAAGCAGATTCAAGAACAGCTTTTACCCAAGTGCAGTACTGAGTTTAAATGCAGGGTCATAAGTGTCTGGTGGAAATTTAAATTGCGGAGAGTAACGGGGTATTTATATCTGTATGGAGAGTGTGGTGTATATTTTAATTTTTTTTTTTTATTTTTTTTTTGTAGTGGTGTTGTCCAGTTTTTACCTTGGGAAGAGCACCTCATTTCGTTGCACCCACTTGTGAGTGTAATGACAAATAAATTTCTTATGTCTTATGTCTTATGTCTTAGGCCGCTCCGGTGGAGCACTTGCAACAGTTTATAGTTTATTCACATAGGAAGGAACTGTTGATGGGATCCATAAGAGGCAGGTTGTCAACAATGACTTTCAGGCCCCGACTTGGGGATAGTAGGAGCATACCTCTGACTTGGGCATTAGGAAGCCGTTTGCAGGCTGGACTAAAGAAAGGAGTCGGGTCTAGGATGCAGGGTACCCAGATCCCTAGCATTGTAAAATTGACGATAGATGGCTTGCCGTCTGTAGGGATGGGTACGAGGCAGCATTATTTAGGGCAGCATCACTGTAACGTAAGTTGATGCATTAAGGTTTCGTGAACTGGTAACTAGAGGAAAGAGTGACCTGACCAAGTTAGCACTACAGTGGCAGCATGCTAGGCGAGAGGATAGTATGGTCAGGTTGCACATTCACCAATCCAAGGTGACCAGCAAGGTGGAGGTGGCGATCTTACTCTAGCACCATGTTCTATAGTGGAGCTATGCCCAGTAAGAGTGGAAGGTTCATATTTGGTAGTCAGGGGGCATTGACAGGATTACTTCCTTGTGCACTATGACGTTCTTCTTTAACAGAGTATCAGTCATGGGCGACCATAGACATGGCATTGCATTAGGTGGGAATTTCAGGGTTGAAAGTCTGGTGCACGTTCAACTGCAGCCACCCTAGTCTGCCATCCTGAAGATATTCAAAGGCTTGGAAGGTGGCCATTCAATAGCTTATTGTGAATATGTCGGAACACTCCCTCATGTCTGGGCAGGCGCCTGGTTCTTTTTTTTGTCATTTCAGGTCTGGTAGTGATGGCGAGGCGGCTACACGTTATGGTGATTAGCAGCATTTGGCTGCAACTCCCATTTGTTTTAATACACTTGGGAAGTAAAGATCGGGCCTGTATAGTTGAACGGCCTTGATCTTGATGCACTACGTGACCTCAGACAGATGAGGGCAAATGGCCCTGTTATGGGCATCTTATGGTCCACGACCATCCCGAGGCTTGCATGGAGAACAGAATGCCGAGTTCAGCGGGTTAACACTGCGCGGAGGAGTGTTAACAGAAAAATACGCAGAGCTGGATGTAATGGCCATGGATCGGTGATTGGTCACCAAGAGATCCACGTAGTTTGGCCCGAGCTCTTTTGGAATGCCCAGCGCGTTAACACTGCATGGAAGTGTTGACAGTGAAGTGTATCGGGCAGTGCTCAATGACCTTGGATTGGTGAATGGTCACCAGAATCCGCATGGAGAGGCCTGAGCTGTGCTGGCATGGCCAGTGGGTTAACACTGTGTGGAAGAGTGTTAACGGTGAAGTGCATCGGGCACTGTACAATCGTCTTGGATCGGTGAATTGTCACCACGGAATGAGCATGGCTTGACCGGAGTGCACCTCTCAGACAGAGGTTTGGAGTTATGTATTAAGGACATCCAGGGGGGGCTGCCTATGGAGCCTCGGAGACTGGTTGGCGGGCATGGGCCTTAAGCATAGCTTGCCCCTATGCCGTGGCGGGTAGTGCGGATAAAACAGGTTTCAGTGAGTCCCCCTCACAACCACAGGTAAGGTATAGCTCCTCTGACCTCTCAGCGCTGCGGATCATGCGATTACAGTGCTTGGGGGAGAAGATCCGCTGGGGCCAACAGTCAACAGTCTTGTTGACTGTTGATCCTGGACTAACAGTCAACAAGAAGGAGGGGGCTTGAGGTCCGGGGGTGGTCAAATTTGGGCCAGCCGGGTTCTCGCTGTCTTCACGACTGTGAGAGCTTGGGGCTTCAGACTCGCCCATAGTTTGGTAGGGGTCCGTTGAGACCCCTCTGCAGAACCTGATTCCGCACTACGGCAGGACCCCCCTTTTTCATTGAGGATAATTATGAATATTCAATAAAGTGTGGCCCATGTTTATTCCATAACAGTTGTCTCACGTCTTTATTCCGGGGTAAGGGGATAATGGAATTTGGGCTAGATCCGTTTTCTTTCAGAAAAAAGAAAGCAAGCTGAAATGATGTTGAGTTCCGCACTCATCATACATTCTGGCAGATAGGCATAATCTACGGCTCATTCAGACTGCTGATAAATAAATTACCCTGCTTATTAGAAAATAATGGCATACATTTGCTGTTTCTAAGCTACTTTTGAAATCTGCCTATTCAAAACATGTAGAAATTGTATCCATTAAAATTGTTTTGCAATGTGTAGATATCATCCTTTTACTTTTATGCTGAACAAATGAAATCCTCAATAGCAGCTGTATGCGAACTGTTTAGATGTGTTTAACTCTGCATTGAGCTTTGACAAGCGACTGTTTGGACTGAGACTCAGAATAATAATAATAATAACCTTTGAACTGCAGAGCCAGAAGGGATCCTATGGATCATTGAGTCCAGCCCCTCTGAAGGAGGCACAATGGGGAACTGAACTCCCAACGTCTGGCTCCTAAGCCACTGAGCTATCCAGCAGTTCTGAATTCCCCCAGTCAGTTTGATTAGTGATCTTCCAGGCTGGAGGATTTAGAGAGTTGTAGACCACTGTAGTGGAGTGGGTAAAGGGAAGGACTAGGACTCAAAAGACCTGGGAATGAATCCCCACTCGGCCATGGAAACTCACAGGGAATTGTATGGCACTGATTAAACACACACACACACCTCATTTACCAAATGAAAAGCAGCACACTTTTCATTTACCTTGAAAGATCTAGGAGTATGGCTGTAATTTGGTCCTGACTTGGTAGCACTTAACACAGAAAGACCAAAATGGCAAAAAACAACAATAACAACTTAACCAAAGCTCTGAATCTACAGATTCAAAGAATCTACAGATTCAAAGAATCTACAGATTCAAAGGACACAATGGAATGAGAATTTCTGCTATGCACGCAACATGAAGAATTTTGTATGACCACAGCCATAAGGGTCATGGAGGAGGACCTAGAGGAGAACTTTCTTTCTTTCTTTCTTTCTTTCTTTCTTTATTTATTTATTTATTTATTTATTTATTTATTTATTTATTTATTTATTTGAGATGCTCGAAAGCACAATCTGTACTAGATTAATTTTGCTATACAAACCTGGAGAATAAAAATGCTTAAACCTCTGCAACAACTCTCTGGGGTATGGCAGCTATTATCCCCTATTGAGTTGGTACTTACCATTCAGAGCCTGAACAATTCATACAGAAAAATAAACCATAACATTCCTGTTTGTTATTGCTTTAGCCAAGAGGCGCTGACATTAAACAGTTCTGCACCGCTGCTATAAATCAGCATGCTGCGGATGTTCCCAGCATGAGACTGGAGCTCCTTGGTAACAGCACTCATCAAGGCAACCAGCTGCCAGAATTCTTCAAATTAAACTGTTATTACTGTAGTATTCATTAGTCAGTTACTGACTATTAAGATATTTTTATATCAAAGCCATTGACAGTGGATATTGCTTTTTAATATGCAAGTTATATATAAACATGATTAAGTGGTTCGTGCAGAATGGGTGGCTTCTGTTATAGCTCGTAATCCCCTCCGAAGGGGCTTGGCTGCTGAAGACACTGGCCTGCTCTCCAAAAATCAGTGTTCTGTTTTGGCCATGACTGATGGATCGTGCCCCCAAAGACAGGTGCTTGTGTTTCAGCTGAGGTAGGTTCTCATTCTGTCATCCAGAAGGGGAGTAGATGTTAATTTGAGCCCTGAATAAAGGTTTGGAGGCTCAGTTGAAAAATCCCCAAAGTCCTCACAGGGGTCTTTTGGGAGAGCAGTTGTTGAGAATCAGTGGCTGAGATCCTGCTCCATGAATTACACTGCGTAAAGCTGCTGATGACATCAGCCACACCAATTTTTCAGAAATAAAACATTTCTGTTTTTCCCCACCTCAAAGGTCCTGAAATTCTGGTGGAATTCCTTTCACTGTGGGGAGCCATTGGGAGCCGTAAGATAGGAGGGGTAAGTCTTCAATTTCCAATAACTGCTGCCATTGAAATAAATTTACTGGTGGTGTAAAGAGAACCCCATTCCATGGTCCCCAATGGCTGCCCTACAATGAAAGGAATGCTGTGGGGTTCCTGGGATCTGTAGAGGGGTTGGTAATTTTTTTTTCTTTCTGGAAAAATTCACCATGACTGATAACATCATTAGCTTTAAGTGACATAGCTGTGTGAACAGGATTTCAGCCACTGGATCCTTATGTCCAGCTTGAGCTCCTAGGGCTTGAAAACAGATGATGAAGGAGGCAAGTGTGGATAAATACCTCTTTATTTAAAGCAGTTTCCAGCTGCCTAGTTGATGAAGAGATGTGCACTGCACGTGTGTAGTACCATTCAGACAGTCAAAGAATGGCTAATTTCGAAGTATGAGCAAGGAAAGATTCTAGCCTCAACCCCCCCCCCCCACCTGTTGCTATCTCTGCAGGGGAGAAGGACTGTCTGAAAAAGACAATTTGTGCTATATAAAGAGTCTCTCCGTGTGATTGGGGATCTCAAAACGTCAGGGTTCCTGATTGTGGGGAGAAGCTTAGACTATCTCCTCTTCACACTGTCCGTCTGGTGGAGACAACAACAGGTAGGAAGTGCGGCTAGAACTCTCTCCCTGTCCATGTTTTCAAGTCAACCCTTTTAAAAACACCCAACTACGGTTATTATCTTTTATATATACAGAGTACCATCTCAAACTATACAAGCAGGGCACCTGTGCAGTGAATTTGGATAAATCTCAAATTACTGACCAAATTGGTCTCATTTGGCCTGATCTGTTATGAGGCCCAGATCAAAGCGGAATGGACAGATTTAATTTACAAACTCCAAAGCACAAACTGAACCAGAGAGGACAGGAATTGCTTCGGCCTTTTTCCCCTTAGCTTTTTTTTTTAAAAGGTGCTGAGTAGGCTAAGTCTTGAAGCTAGCTCTCTGAAATTTGTCATGTTTACTCCCTTCTTTAGGGTAGACTATGTCTCCAGATTTCATGTACATCAAACAAAGAAGTTATAGCCATTTTGGTTTTCCAATGGGAGGTTTATAAATTGATTCAGATCCAAAACACAAATTGCTCCCAACTGAATAATGAAACTTTCCAATACCCTGAATTGGCCTCCAAATTGGATTGGGGGTTCTGTGCACAGTTCTGTTAGAAAGCCACTTTGTTCACAGCTTGAATGAGATGCACAACATATGTAGCCGCACGAAGTCTCCATCTGGTGTTGCTATCAGGAGAAGGACCACACATCCTCCACATACATCTTAGTGTATGCATGTATGTATTCCCTACATTCCCTACCTACAGAGATATAGGATTGGGAGAGGGATATGGTGGAGGTGAAAATCCTCATATAAAAAAACTTCATTTCCAAAGATTGACCCCCTTCCCCACAACAATCCTGCTAAGAAAAGCCTATCCCAGGACTCAACATACTGCTCTGAATAATGGGACACAGAGAAGCCCTCTCTCCAACAGATCTTAATGAAGTATATAGTGGAGAGGTTAAGGAGGATTACAATCAAGTAGCAAAGAATTACAGGTATGGCCTTAGGAAGGCAAAAGCTGCAAATGAGCTGAGGTTAGCTAGAGATGCTAAAAGCAACAAAAAAGCATTCTTCAGGCATGTACATAGCAAAAGACAGAGAAAAGGAATAGCGGCTCAGCTAGTCAATGGGGATGGGGAAATAATACCAGACAACAAAGAAAAGGCAGAAATGCTCAATTCCTGCTTTAGCTTGGTCTTTCCTCAAAAGGCAGACCATGACCCTCCAGGCAAATGTGAAGTACAAGTGGAGGGGATAGGATTGCAGTATGAGATTGATAAACAAACAGTCAACTAATACCTTATTACTTTGAATGAGTTCAAATTTGCAGGGCTCAATGAATTGCATCCAAGAGTATTGAAGGAACTGGCTGAAAAACTCTCAGAACCACTGTCTTTTATTTTCTTGAAATCATGGAGGATGGGTGAAGTGTCAGAAGATTGGAGGCTGGCTATCGTTGTCCCTATCTTCAAAAAGGGCAAAAAGAAAGAACCAGGGAACTACAGACCAGTCAGCCTGACATCAATCCCAAGGAAAACTCTGGAACAGATTATAAAGCAGTCACTCTGCAGGCACCTTAAAACAATGCAGTAATAACTAGAAGTCAACACAGATTTTCAAGAAGAAATCATGCCAGACTAATCTTACCTTGTTTTTTGATTGGGTAACTTCCCTGGGAGATGCTTGGAATGCTGTCAGCATAAAATATATTGATTACAACAGAGCTTTTGACAAAGTGCCTCATGATATTCTGATTAGCAAACTAACTAGATATGGGGCTAGATAGAACAACTTACAGAATTGTACTCAGGGAGTATTTATCAATGGGTCCTTCTCAAACTGAGAGGAAGTAACAAAAGAGAAACCATAAGACTCAGTCCTGGGCTAGGTGCTCTTCAACATTTTTATTAATGACTTGGATACGGGAGTGATTGGAATTGTTGTAGATCACAAGCTGAATATGAGCCAACAGTGTGATGTACTGCAAAAAAAAAAAGCCAATCCCATTTTAGGCTTCATTAACAGAAGTATAGTCTCCATATCCCATGAAGTACAATTTACTATTTGGCACTGGTTAGGCCAAAAACTGGGTATGTTTAGCCTTGAGAAAAGAAGACAGAGAAGATATGATAGTGCTTTCCAAATACTTGAAAGATTATCATCCAGAAGAGGAGCAGGATCTGCTCTTGACCATCTCAGAGGACACATAATAATGGACCCAAGTTACAGGAAACCAGATTTCAGTTAAATGTCAGGAAAACATCCTAACTGTTAGAGCAGTATGACAATGGAACCAATTACCTCAAGAAGAGGTGAGTGCTCCAACGCTGCAGGCATTCAAGAAAAAATTAGACGACCATCTGTAGGATATACTTTGATTTGGATTCCTGCATTGACCAAAGGATTGGATTCAATGGCCTTATAGGCCCCTTCCAACTATCTTATGATTCTACAGTATGCTGTGCTCCCTCAAATATTTAGATCCCAAACTATTTAGACCTTTAAAAGTTATGCCTCTCTGACCAAGATGCACATTAATATCAGCAGTGCTAGTGTGGGAATGTCTGCTAATTGCATGTCTTAGGATGCTGTGATGTATCTCTTTTGCTTACATATATAAGGTTGAATAGACAGTATATTTCATGCTGTGAATCTACATTCCTCATTATAAGCAAGGGAGGAAGACAGATGGAGATGCATATTTGATAGTCACCCACTCTGAAACACACAGAGGCACACACAGTGAGGGGGGGAAAGGACACACATGGTGACTCGAGTACGTACATGAAAGGTTGTCCCATACCACTGAGATAAATAGCAGGAAGGTAAGTTCAGGGAAGAAGTTGCTTCCGTGAGGAGTATTCACTCAGTTACTGGTCTCAGGAGCAAAGAAGGGGAAACTGTCAATAAAAGAGCAGCCTCCTTCCCAATCAAAATTTAGAGAAAACCCCAAATGCAGCAAATAGAATATTGGCTGAGAGGAGCTCCCCCATGTTTATTAAAGAAGTGGGGTTGAAGACATTTGATTTACAAAGGAGATTAAGTGGAGCCTCTGCTCTCAGGAGTGGAAATGTGAAACGAAGCGACAGAGCTGGCTCTCCCTTGTAGAAAAAACATAAATCTCAAAGACACCTAATTTCTAGAGCAAACAAGAAGGTATTCCTCTTTTGTATGTGAAACACTGTGAGACAACCAAGGAGTCCCATGAAATTGTGGAGAGATTGTCTCCGATGAGATCTGGGTGTAGGGAAATTTCAGGGAGAGAAGTAAAGACATTTTTTCCCCTGTCCTCCTTGGAGAGAACAAGAAGTTGAGAGATTTACTTCTCTATGCACATTCACACGCATGCTCAATCCCAAGAAAATCGGGACCCGGACTTACCCGCAGTCCCATGTTGATGGTGGCGTGGCGGCAGGGGTTCCCTCTCACAGCAGCCAGGCGGAAAATGGTGCCCACCACATGGGCCACATGAAAGGGATCTCGGGAAGGCTCATGCTGGGCTCAAGAGTGCGGGCCAGCCCCGCACTGGATGGTGCGGCAGGCAGAGGCGTGGGCTCCCTGCTGGTGGACTGGAAAGGAGGGGTTTCCTCTTCAGTCCGCCATCACAGCATAAGAAGGGGGTGTGCCAAGGCCGAGAACCTCAGTCTTGCAAATGCACTGTCCCCCAACTCACCCACCCTGGCATTAGCATTAGTCTGGGGCATAATCAGAGAGCTGGAGCATGTTTTGTTTCATGTTTTTTGTTTCTGGCACTTACATATGTTGTTTCACTTGTCATAACTTTAAGGCATTTTCAGGCATTGGGATAGATCCAAAGGGTTGTTAGGGTACCAGGCGGGGATTTACATGCCCGGGTGGGGGAGAAATCCCCGTAGGGGAATCAGTGGAGGGGCCAGGATCTACCTCAGCTCGGGAGGGGAGAATTGCCTCTGCCCCTGGTTGGCAGTGGAGTCATGGAGTGACTTACGTCCACGTGGTCTCCAGACAGAACTGCCACCCGAGTGGTCTCTCAGGGAGACAATGGTCTGCATTGGGGGGACAAGTGGGTCCACCAATGAGCTGGATCCGACCCAATGCTTGGCCAGAATAACTGCCGCTGTAATCAATAAAGTGGTGGCCGTGTTATCCCAATTATGGTGTGTGTGTCATTCATTCATAAACCCAACTGGCTCAGCAATAGCCCATCAATATTTTAGAATGCAGCCGGTCTAATCTATCTGCCACCCTCCCCTTTCCATGCCTGGACACATAATGATTGCTTAGTGAAGTGGAAGGGAAATAAGTAGGGTCTAGCAAGGCTGATCAAGCCCTCCCCAGGGATCAGCAACTGGAGCTGCCATGAGATGCTTTGGCTTTCATTGAGGCTTCAGCTGTCAATCTCTTTCTGCTTTGGTGCTTCCTTCTTTTGCTGCAGGAAATGTTTTAGCCCCTCAAATACTGGGGCAGGTGTCAGTGATTTGTTGAGGATACCCTAACTCAGGGGTCGTCAACCCCCGGTCCGTGACCCGGTGCCGGTCCATGGGCTTGCTGGAACTGGGCCGCGGATACAGATCTCCACCCCCCCGCATGCATGCACGGGGGATGTGTCATGCTCGCACGGGAGGCATGTCGCGCCTGCGGTGGGCATGTCACGCTCGCACGGGGGGCATGTCATGCCTGCGGTGGGCGTGTCATGCTCACGGTGGGTGTGTCGTGCTCACGCGACAACCCCCCCGCAGGCCCCCCCACGCATGGAGCTCGCTACCCCCAGCCGGTCCGTGGTCCCAAAAAGTTTGGGGGACCGCTGCCCTAACTGACCTAAGTGCACCTGTGGGCTTCTGCATCTGCTCCTGTAACATACAATACATATGCCCCTGCTTTGCCTAAGGTTCACACTTTTTTCCATTCTTTAGAGATCGCTACACTATGTAGGAACCACATGACATAATATGATCAGCACCTGGATCAGCTTCTGCTGCCAGTGGCCTCCCCATATCACCATGACATTTCTGTGTGCCTTTGTTGCAGAGCTTAGAAAGGTTATTCTTTTGGACCACATGCTGGCTAGGATTGATTAAACACCATGAGATTCATAGAGTCCAGAGAAGTAACTTTGTCAAGCTCTTCTTTATCCTCCCTCAGAACAACCTTGGGTAGGCTGAAACAGACTGAGCAGCCCAAGGGCACTCTGTGAACTGCAGATCTGAATGAAGGGAAGAAACTGTTGTACAACTCCATCACTCTCCAACAGTTCGGCCTGTGCACAATGCACACATAACTGGGAAAAGATCTACCATTCTCATAAAACCTTTAAGAATATTCAAGAGCAGGGACACATGAGGGCAGAAAAAAATGAAAGCAAAAATCTTGGCTCTTTTTATGCAACTTGTGCTCTCTTTTTCTTCATCTCATGTATGGTGAGAGGATCTCCTCTCCCTTTCAGAAAATTATATTATGCTTTATTTGGTACTGTTATTGTACAAAAAAAAAGGCAACAAAAAAGCAAGGGGAAAGATGTCAACAATTTTTTTTTCTCCTTATGGAAGAAAAAACCTACTACTATGGCAACACTCAACAGTGCTGTCTCAGAGTACTCTGACGAAGGATAATCAGGAATGACTTAAGAAACAAAATGATTGGATGGATGGGGCACCAGCATAACTACACTGGAGTAACCCGGATTGGATACTAGAAACATTTAATTTAAACTCATGGAAAGTTTCCTACCCCCACTCTACCCATTCAGGTTCTACGGCTCTCTAGGGCTCCCTCTTGCCCTGGGGAAGCCTTTGGGAACGTCAAGACATGGAGGGGGTGCAGGGAGCCTTTAGTAGTAAAACATTGCCCTGGATCACCATCAAGAACCATTGGTGAGAACTTTGTAGGTTCACTCTATCAACTAACTACGGGTCCACAATAATGGAAGCACTGTCAAACCCACATTGAACCATATTGTTCTCAAGAATATTATGGGCAATCTTTGGAAAAACCTCACTGAAATCAAGATACACTATCTTCACAATTTCCCCTACCCTCCCAAGCATGTATCTCTATTCAAAACAACAACCACAGGCAAGAGTAGTTTGGCATGATTTGTTTTTGGAAAGCCCATGCCAACTCTTAGAGTGACAACCAGATACGAATGTTCATTTGTACTTAAATTTGCATTAGTGTCACTCACTTGTTTGATCAGATCAGATACAATGGTTAAGAATACATGAATACATACAACAGGAAATACGTACAACAGGAAAGTGATATGCTGACTTCTTGATTTGTGAAAGTTACTTTGGGAGAGTTAATTTCTGGCCACCAAGATATAATGGCAGAGGTTATAAAAATACAGCATTATTATAATGTTTTTACATACATACCATACATACGTGGGGGGGGGGGGGGTCTGGGATCATGCAGCTCCCTAAGTCTCTAAAGTTTGCCCATTCTGTGCTGTATTCTTTGTAGATGATACATTGTTTCCTCAATGTACAATAGGGTAGGGAAACATAAAGGTAATACAGAATTTTTAAAACAAGGAATGAAGAATGAAGTACATATTTTGTTTCTATGGTATTGATTTGGTTATGTTTGGCAGTGCAATTGTATTATACTTTGGTGGCCAGAACTAACTGTCCCAATGTAGCTTTTACAAGTTAAGAATTAACATATCACTTTTCTGCTGCACATCAGTTGCACAACCTGGTCTGCAGTAGGAAATGCTTGTGGCAAGTCACTGCTGGAAGTTATACCAGTGGAGTAACACCTGTGTAAATATTCAAGACAGTTGCATCCAGTAATTAAAGAACTGCATTTCATTCAAGCTTCTTTTAAAAAGAAAGATAATATTCGAATCTCAGTTCTATATGGAAATAAATTTGCTGATTCACAGACAAAAGGCAATATAATATTAATAAGAAAATTAGATAAAGATCACCATATGTGTCATTCAGCTGAGCCATGTCTTCATTAAAGCATGAGTATAAGGTGTTGACAACAATTTAAGGAACCAGACATAAGCTGATAACAGAAAAATAAATTTGCCAAGACAACATACCAGCACAATGAATAGAGTAGAATATATTAATTAATCAAAGTAACAGCTGTCTTGCTTTTTTAAAAAGATGTCGAGAAAGGGCTTGACAGATTAGAGTGGGTTTTTAACAGCATAGGTTTAAACTTAGAGTATAGTGCTTCTAGATCCAAGTAATTACGATTTTCTAACAGAAGTAAAGAAATTAGTGGCACCAGGCTAGAACATAAAATAAGTAGTAATATAAGAACAGCTGCAAAGTTGGGATACCATTTATTGACTTAATTTTTCACAGTTATAATAGATCCATTTGATAATCCTTTCCCCAACATTGAAATGGGCACACTAGCATAGATTGGTTTATTGATTTGGAACATAATAGAATAATATAATTTTGAGAAGTACAGGCAAACAATGGAAAGATGAATACACATTGTCAACCATTAATTTATTATTGTTGTTATTGCTGTATTATTATGAAGTTATTTCTCAGCATTGCTGATGCTTTGGAGGGGTGGGTGGGGGGAGGATCAAAATGTCAAGCCTACAGATTAGAAACCAAGTCCTAAAAATCTGTGGGAGAGAGACATGTTTGCAAAATCACAATATTTTTGAATTTAAGAAGCAAATTAGCAGCTATTGGTGATCGTTTTATATTGGTAACCAAAGACTTTGAAACAACCACAGTTGTTGAAATTAATATGAGGAAGAGGATGAGCTGATTTTCCTTCCATGTTCTTTTAATTCTTTTCCTTAATGTTTGGCGCTTTGCAATTTTAGTCCTTTTTGTACTTTTGAGGTTGCTTATTGATGGAACTCCAACTTTATAAGGTATGCTTTTCTCTGTTGCTCATTCAGAAGTACAACATATAGCTCATGAAAATCAACTGTTTTATCTGTGGTAACTTGCTTGCCAATACAGTATTGCAGTTTGTTTTCTAAAATGGGAAGTGGCTTGAATTCATAATATGGAGGAAAAGATGTGAGTAATCCATAAGATTTCATCAACTGCTGAAAAATGATCCTTGCAACCTGGTTATGCCTGCACATGTAATCCATTGATGCTAGCTTAGAGTATCCAGCTACAACATGATGAATTGTTTCTTTAGACTCATGAGAGCCTATATCACTTACACTTGCTTCGTAATTATTTTCTGACAGGAGCTAGTGCTAATAATGTGGTCTTGGATTGTGTGTATGAATCCCTCAGTTTCAGCCTGTAGATGGCCCAGTTTAAGGAACAGGTTCAATTGTTGCTTATCAACATTATCATCTAGGAGGTAACTGGGGTGCTGCCCATGTAACGGTTTTCAAGCTTGGTTGGTTCTCACTTGCAAGTTGTCATATTGTTGTTCTTTATCATTTTCCATTATCGCTTGATGAAGTGGAATCACACTTTAAAGTCTGACTGTTTGACATGTTTTAAAATTTGGCTATTTGACCTGTATAAAGATTCTTGAGGTCAACATGCCTGCTGATGCTTTGTGGCAAATAAAATACACACTTTGGGTACCGGCACCACTATTTTGACAGGGGGACTCAGGTTTTCCTATTTAAATCATGAAGATCACTTTACTTCCAGGCCACAGTTCCAGAATAATATGTCAATACTGGGATTGCCTAGGTATTAATAGCAGTATTTATTTATTTTTTTGCATTCAGTTCTATTGTATCACTTTTACTCTATCAGAGTACTTATTCCTGAACAATGAATTGTTCCTGATAGTTTATACTGTGATTTTCATGGATGCCTAGATATTTGTAGGTTTCTGTTCTTTTAAGCATAGAATAAACTATCCATTAGTGAGCTCATAACTACTGCCCTCTGATAATATGCCTCTTTTTAAGTGGATAGTAGCACATTTATCAACACCAAAGTTCATTTTGATATCTGTACTATAAGACTCAGTGAAGTTTAAGAGACTATTCAATGTATTGGGAGATTTTGCAGACAACTTAATATTGTCAATATACATTACATGTACATTCAGATACATATGACCCAAGTCATATGTGAAAAAGAAAGTACACCCTCTTTGAATTCAATAGTTTTACGTATCAGGACATAATAAAAATCATCTGGTCCTTAGCAGGTATGAAAATTAGGTAAATGTAACCTCAGATGAACAACAACACATGCCATATCAGGCAAAATCGAAAGAAACAAAACAAAACAAAACAAAAAGACAAAAAAGTGTGGCACCTTAAAGACTAACCATTATATTTAAATGTAAGTCCACTTTGTCAGTCATGAAGAGACAGAATGAAATGAAATGCATATGAAATATCTGATATTGATATATACTGATATTTGATATGCATTTCATTTCATTCTGTCTCTTCATGTCTGACGAAGTGGATGTGTCCACGAAAGCTTACAGTAAAATATAATGGTTAGTCTTTAACATGCCACATGTTTTCATCTTTTTGTTTTGTTTCTTTTGATTTTGCCTGAGATGCTTACACAGACTAACATGGCTACCTCTTCCAAAACACATGACATATTACACCATGTCATGATACATTAAATAGTAATTTAATACAGAGAGATCGAAAGAAAAGAAAAGAAAAATGCATTGGAATTGACTCTCCCCCAGGCAAATAACAGCAGCAGGACATTACAATACAATACAATCTGAAAGTGTGGGAGACCATGATAGACATTGCCTGGGCAAGAAGAAGGGCTTCCTCTTCCTTTTGCCCAGAACGGACATGCAGACGTCTGTTGAAGGAGGGGGAGAAGAGAATACCTGTGGCAACCATTGCATTTCCTTGCAGGGTAGGGAAGAGGGAGGGAAGCCTCCTTCACCCTTTTCAGCCCAGAGGTTGAGGAGAAAGAAAAAAGGGAAAGGAACACCCAGAGGGAGAGGGGAGAAAGTGAGAAAGTAAAGGAGGGAAGAAGAGGTTAAGGGTGGAAAGTGGATGGCAGAGGGAGAAAAAGAAAAAAAAGTCAGTCTACAGAGACTCACACAAACTTTCTCTCTCTGTCTCTGTCTCTGTCTCTGTCTCTCTCTCTCTCTCACACACACACACACTCATGTATGTACTCACTCGCTTTCATACACACACACATCTCTCAGTCTTGCCCCCTGACTGGTTGACTCCCCCCCCAGCCACTGGAATGCAGCCCTCTATGTAAAAAAGATCCCCACCCATTGCTTCAATAGTTATACACCCAGGAAATAGACTTCCAGGAACCATGAGCATGCTTGCCCCAGGGGTTAGAAACTGGGGCAGGGGGTTCTGGGAACTCTACTCCTGAAAAGGATTTTTTCCCAGCTCTGGCTTAAATGCTGTGAGTAGGTGGCAGTAAGGAACTAGAGAACAAACCTTCAAGCTTTGTATGTTGGTGGGGAGAGGAATACCGCAGAGTTTGGTGCAGTTGCTGACTCCTTAGTATTCAGCTCAAAGAGTAATTTTGTCCTTTCCAGCAAACCATGATTATAAAATATGGAGGCGATTTAAAAAAAAAAAATCTTATAGTCTTGTTTTATTTGCCTTCCTTACAGCTTGAAAAATAATGTTCTCAACAGAAAAATAAATAAATAACAAGGAAAAAACCCCTCTTAATCCTATTTACTAAATCTGCCTTGGATACAGAAACCCATTTTAATGCAAAAGAATTTCACCTTCTCTTCGTTTTGACACCAGAAAGGAAATTGAATGTTTCCTTTCCTTTCCAGATCTCATTGCATTCCATGCATGTTTTTCTATTAGACATGTTAAAACAAAGGATGTGTGTTGATTAAAAATAAATCACACACTTTAAAGCTAAGATGAAAAGCCTGATAAATTTCTAGCATTTTAACCGTGTCAGTTAGGTAGAGGACAGGCATACAACAAAATTTAAACCTAGGTCTTTAAGTTTAAGGCTGAAACTGTTCCTAAGGTTAACAAGAAAATAATCGTCTAGTTTGAATTTTAGGTTGTGGTTCATGAGCCAGAACATCCAAACTCTTCGCATATGAATGGGAAATGCAGGGTGGAAAAGCACAAATTCTCTCAGTCTTTAAAGTTTAAGAATTGAAGTTTTGGTGACACATGCTACCAGGAAAGCTTGCTGCCTTTCAGAGGCAGCTTTAATGACAAACACCAAACAGATGTTCTGAGTCTCCTTATGATCTAGTAAATAAAATGGAATGCATAAGCACACTTTATTGGCCTAGCTAATGTTACTGAAAGGTTATAGCCTTCTTTTTCCACATTTTTCAGTATGTTAGGAGCCATGGAGGAGGAATTCTTTGTATGGAAATTAGAAAACTCTAACCAAGTTGACTTAAAAGCTCTTTTCAATTATTTGTTTTTCATTGGTTTTAATTACAAAACATAAGTTTTGGCCTTCCAAGTTCACAATTACTCTATCAGAAGTAATGCAAAGACACATTCAAAACAATTGTTTCTCTTATGTTAGGGTGTTGCATTCAACAGCATTGGAAAAAGTTTGGTTCTGTCATGGTTCCAGTATAGCTTGGTTGGTTCTCACGTGTCAGAGGAGACTAACACTAAGCTTCCCTAGGACAGGAAGATGATAGCAAGATGCACTCCCCAAGAACTTGGAACTTCTAGGAAAGTGCCATCATGATTGGTGCTGAGGGAGTTCCCTTCAGGGAACAGAGAGAACTGTCATGAAATCAGTTAACAGACACTGTGCAGCTACTCTTTCTCTAATTCCTTCATCAAATTGCTGTACTAAAGAAACAGATGAGAGATATAATTTGAGGGTTGCAAAATGGATGTCACCATCTAGACCCACGATAACATTTGGGAATTCAGGAGGCTTATTGCACAGTAAAAACAAATCTGGAAAGCATCCTTTGCCTTCCTCTTAGAGCCCATAGTGTCATCGCCAGAACATGGAAAATGTGACCTCAGGAACATTATGCCAATGTATCATGAACATTATACAAGCAATTAGGGATGAAAAGGATATTCTTTGAATCCCATGTTCCTGTCAGTTTTGAATGTCTCAACAGGATGAAATATGCTGAGGAATTGGAAAGCCCCACAGAACTCCTTTCCTCCAGTCAAGAAAGAGACAAAGAATTCCCCTGCACCCCAAAATCTGTTTAATTTGTACAAAATGTCTTTGTTGTCTTTTCCCTTGGAGATGCAACACATACACTAGAGAAAGCATGAAAGGACTGGGTGCTTGTGAGAAAGAAGCAAAAAACTCATCCAGGGCTTCAGATTCTTAAAGTAGCTAGCAGTCATCCTGGGTTTGGGCAATTTGGATGATTTTCATGATTTGCACAATTTGCTCATTCATGGAAATAAGGAAATAGCACAATTTTCTGCAAAATATAATTCCCATCAATGTAAAAAGTCTGATGTAAGCATCAGGAAATTCCTCAATATTCTAGCTGGCAAGAAAGAGAATATTGGTGTTCTTCCTCCACCTCCTACAAGGATGAGATTAGTGGGGGTCTTTATCCTTACAAGTAATTCAAGTGGTATTTATCTTGGTCTAATAAACACTAATCACATATTCATTTATTCTGCAATTATGATTTATTTGTTTATTATGTACCCATATGTTTCTATTAAAATACCTCATTATCTTCCCAATGTTAATAATTCCTAGTTATTGATGGTTTAAGCAATCTTGTGCTTTTTAAAGATTTAGATCATTTCCCCCGTTTCCCTTATAGTGTGTAGTTGCCGTCATTCACCTCAGTGCACCCCATCATCTCTCCTGTTGCATGAGACTGATTTGCATAAATTGACAAGAGAAGAGGGGAAAATGCTAATCCTGCTTCATAAGAGAAAGCTGGACTAGGACCTACAATCCTTTGACTTTCACTGCCCTCTGTGCTTTATAGCCGATGAAGAAAAAGAAGCTCCAATAATCTCCCCAGCTCCAGAAGAAAAATGATATTTCTAAGTGGGTGACTATTGTCTTGGCATTTATTTGGCATGTAGTAACTTCAACTTTCTTTCAATGATTATTTGTTTTCTTAAGGCTGGATATAATGACTGGCTTATTTTTGTGCCATTATTGTTTCCAATTATGTCACTTGCACGAAGATCTACAGCATTCTTAATTTTGTTTTAGTTCACAAAAACGATCAGCTCAAATGTTTCTGAAAGATTTATGGTATTAATATCCAGAGGATGTTTTAAATCACATTTTGCCTTCACAAGCAAGGCCTACGGTTTGGATGGATGCAGAAAAATACATAACCGTACATCTTGACTTTGAGAATACTTATGATTCGCCTCCACCTCTATATTTAGAGGTACTTCAGCTTGGCTAGACTCTCTAAGCAGAGTGTCCAAAGTGTTCTTATGCCCATTCTCATATCAATTCCAATGTTCCACGGCTTTTCTCTTTATTAAGGCTAAAGCCTGGAGGGTCATCTTCTCAGACCACAATAGCTGAAAAGGGGGAAAATGCAACAAATGGAAACCCCAGCCTCTGGGAAGAAAAAGTCAAGTTTCCTGTTGATACTTTCAGCACAAGGGAGGGAGGGAGAAAGAAAGAAAGAGGGGGAGACCCACAACACTTGGCATAAGAAAGAGGAGGAGGCAACCTTGTCTTTTGACACATCAGTTGCTAGGAAAGAAATGAGACAAAACAGTGTGAATCTCTTGGTATTTATTATGGACAAAGTTCTATTTTTTATGATAAGACTGAAAACTGCTTGCAGCTTAAAAACTTTAAAAACTTAAAATAAATTAATCACACGTTGTCAAGTCAATTCAGACTTATGGTGACCCTTTCCCAAGGTTTTCCAGGTAGAAACTGCTCAGAAATCAAACTCCCAATTTCTGGATCTGCGGCTAGATATCTAAATCATTAAACTATCCAGCCAGCCCCGAAAACTTTAAAAGGTGCTATTTTTAGAAAAATTGTGACAGACAAGGGAGGCTTCATTTTCACTTGTATCCCCATCTGTGCTAGAATGAGTTCTGACATTGTAGTAAAAGTTGCCACATAAAACTACAAAAGCGAGGTACTATCCAGAATCCTGTTGTGTTACATGATTCTGTGATGGGAATTGTGCAAGTGATAGTTTAACAGCCCCACCTCATAGTCCTCTAGTTGAGTTATGTGGCATGCAACTGGTCATACCATGGGGTATTGTGACTTCCAAAAACTATGCACATTCTATTTCACAATAAGCCTTTGACCATTGTTTTGGCTTCCCTTCTTTGACTCCTTCTTTTTATTGCAACTTTCTCAGCTATTACATGGTTGCAGAAAACTTTGTCTGGTATGTTTTGTGTGAAAATTAATGTCTGCAAAGGTAACAATTATGAAATCATATGCCAGTGGTTCTGTTCAAAATAATAATTGAAGAGAATGGCAGACACGGATGAGGCTGAAACTTGTTGTAACAGTTTAGAAATGAGATTGAATATTTAGGCAATCCCACTTTAGACACTTACTCTGAAATGAGAATCATGTTATACAAGCATAGCTGATGACTTCTTCATCCGCACTGTTAGCTTCTCCAACCTTATAGTAAACAAGGAAATGTAATAGGCATTCATGCAGACAGATGCCACCGTAAGGAGAGAAATAAAACTAAGGGGAAGAAAACAAAGGTTCTTGATAAATGACAGATGTAACCATTGTTAATTATGAGAGACCAAAAATCAATGTACAAAAGACATTATTCTTTTCAAGTATCATATGACGCTCATGTTTTGCTGTGAATGAAGTGTCTGCATCCCATTTCAAAAGGCATATGCTCATGTTTGCTTAAAACAAAGGGATGGTTGACTTAATGAATTATTTACAGGCATGCAATATGGCAATAGTATCATTAAGAACTCTCTTCTAAGATCTCCTCTGGCTACTCCTGGCAGGGTGTCAATTTGCTTGTTTTTATTATAGGTGATAGAGATTATGGAGCTATTTTCCAAAATGAGATTCTGCTTTCTACTTGTTTTAATGTCAGCAAAGTCAATGCACGTGTGCAACTGTGATGTTATCACATCAATTGTGAAGCCAATAATTTTCCAAAACAGATTTTAATTCACACACACAGAGAGAAATATATATATCATATATGAAATCCATAGATCAACTGAGAAGCAAATTTTTAAATCTACAGGAGCAGAAAAGTTTGAGTAGAGATGTGACTAGAGTATACAGGTGTACAAAGAGCAGATGTACACCTTTATATGCTAGGTTCCTTGAGCTCAATTGAGGAGGGGATATTTCATACCAAATTGTAAGCATCTGATATATAAGACTATGTCTGAAAGGCTGGAGGGAGTAGAACAATGGTTTCCAACCTTCCAGAAGCCTTCACCATTAGCTGTGCTGACCAGGGTTTCTGGTAGTTGTCCAAGAACACCTCGGTTACCCAAGGCTGGGACCCACTAGAGGAGAAGGTGGCTTAGTTAAGCCAAATTTGAAGAGAACTTTGGAAGTCTACAGTCATCTAGCAGTCATAGCAATCACAAGTTTCTATTGTAGCTAGCCTCTCCTAATCAGCGTTGTCAGTCTTACATGAAGAGAAATGCAGACAAAAATGAGGCTGAAACTTGTGTAACAGTTTAGAAATGAGATCAACTGTTTAGGCAATCCCACATGACAGCAGATCCTCCTCTGGAAGACATTCCTGCATTCCAAGTATCCCCCCCCCCCCTTTCCTGGCAGTTGCAGCCTTGGAAAGCCTGCCATTAAAATACAGTAGCCACATTCTCTCTAAGACATTGGGCTAAAATGTCCGGGTGCTTCACCAAAACACACATATAAATGCCAGTCCCTGCCCTTAGGAGATTACAGGTAAGGACTGTAGACAATTTTTTTTTTCTAACAGTAGGCACCTTACTGAATCCTTCTAAGGTGTCTTCATCTAGAGGTGCTTTCTATGTGGAGTTCTTTCAAAAGGGAGGCTTTATCCAAATTGGAACGGGGGGAATTCAGGCCTGAGTGGTCTAGGTCTGTGGGTTAGATTTGCTGTTCTTCCCTCCTGCCATCAAACTCAGGCATGCTTTCTGCATGTGCAGATTGAATATTTGTGCTAGTAGGCCTCTCCGTTATTCCACACAGATTGGGCACATGCCTTGACATCCCTCTGCATGTGCTGAGGTTTAAGTAACTTATTCTATGTACTGTATCTGTTTTGCCTGGAGATGTGGCTTTTGTGTGTTTGTGTGCTCAAGATGAGCAGCTTGAGGGATGGGTTTGCATACTTAATACATGAATGAGTTTATGATATAAAGGAGATCTTTGGACTGTATTTAAGCAGTTGCCCTAGAAAGAGCTTTTGTATTTATTAAGGCAGGCAGGCAGGCAGGCTGGTGGAGGGGTGGGGTGGGGGAATGGAGACCACTCCATGCCTACTCTGTTCACAGTGGAAGTCATCTTCAAGTGCAGCAGCCTGTAGTTGCCATGATAAAGGCCACTTTGTGCTCCTGAAAGTCTCCAGCCAGAGCTGTACCATTTGTCACATCACTGGCGTGCAGTGTATACAGTGGGAATGTAAAGACTTAAAGGTATAAGCTCATCTCCATTTCCTTCTAGAAACCAGAGAGAGAAAATGTGATTGTATTAATAAATGTATTTGCACTTCAAGATGTCTTCATGGAATTGAAGAATTTCCGACATAAAAAAGAGAGCGAAAATAAATGAGTTGTTCACTCAGATTAGGTCTGTGTCTCTGGAACACAGTGTGTTAGAATGTTAATTGAGTTTGACAGAAGCATGGATATAAAATGCATGATGCCACTCAACTTACCAGCAGTGAAACTGATTACCAATTATAATCATTCTATGCTTGGTGACAGCATACCAAGATGGAGATGTTGAATATTTCAGTTGGCAATATTATCTGAGTTGTTTAAAGTACTGACTACGTGCCCTGAAACCAATAGAGGTAATTGGTATGCATGTAAGAGCTGGCAGACTGAACACATCACTTATTTATAGACTCTTTTGATGTAACTCTGCGGAGGAAAAAAAAAGTTAATGAAACATGCTTCAAAGGCAAATTTACACTCTCCATTATATTATGACAAAGTACAAATGATTGTACCCAAATAACTGTTTTCTGGTGAATGGGGTTCCTTTACATGAACCTGCCCAATGAAAAGTCCAGGGGAAGTTAAGGCAAAGGGAGACAAGAAAACACATGAAGGCTATTATTCATTCCATTATTCATTTGCGCATGTTGTATGGCAGGTGGGAATATGTGCTGTGGTGGGGAGGGGAGGAAGAGGGAACAGTGCACAATATTCCTTCCAGTTTGCTCCACAAATTGTTTTATGAGCCTCTCTGGACACATTCATCAGCAAACTTTGTGTCAACAACTGATAGGAAAGCTTGAACCGATCACAAAACAGGATGCAGGAAGTGACACCATGACCTTTGCTGCAAGGCAGCAAGCCAGCTAAATTAGTTTTAATTTAAAACCCTCTGCTACAAGAATGCCAAGTTTCTTAACAGGAAAAAGTATATAAAAATCTTAACATAATATTTATAGAATTCCTTGTTTTGGCCGGAGCTGACTTTAAATCGGATGTGATCTTATTAGAATGCAATTTGGTTGCCGCAGAGAGAGGAGGACATGCTGGGCTGTTACTAGCATCTTGAGATAACATGTGAGGGTGGAAGGAAACAGCGATGCAGTTAGATAGCATTAGATTTGGGTCTGTGAGTGTAGTAGAGGTTTGGTCCCCCCTGTTAGAAAGTAAAGGCCTAAATGTAGTTGTAAGTCCCAACTACAACAGACCCTCTGAGCCAACCACTGAATGGTAAAAATATAAAATCCATTGATTCAACGGCTCTCCTTTAGTTGGGACTATCACTTGCATTCAAGCTGATGTGTATTATTTGGCTTACTTTAAAACGTGTAAAGCCTGCCTTGTTGTATTTGGGGTCAATCCTGTTAATTCTGCTTAGTGAGGGTTTGGGTTTCAGCCACAAAGCTGAGCAAGGAAATTTAATTATAAAAATAAACACAAAGGCCATCCATAATTAAGTCATGATAGGATGGTGTGCTAGAACCCATAACATCATCCTACCACTTTTCAGTTGTGGATGACTTCAACATATCATTACAGTCTTTCTCCCTAAAAGTCACTTTTCGATATCTGCTACAAACTCATTCTGATGGCATGGCTCGAAGGAAAAGCTAGAATATTAGCAAGTTCAGATGCAAATCCAGTGCAGGAGGAGAATCCATTATGGCCCAAAGTACCATCTTAACTGGGTGTGTCTCCACAGAATGCAGGCATATGCATGAGATGCCACTTCATTAAATTTTATGCCAGTTAAGTCATGCATAGTGTGTACCCTGCAGTGTCCAGCATAGATAACTGAATCTGTTTCATATAATATTTTCACTTTAGAAGGAGAGAGCTGGAAGAGCCAGGAGCAATGTGAAGATACAGCAAAAGAAGCAGGAGAGAGTTCAAACAAACTGAAAGAGGAAGGAGAAAAAGCCATACATCATGTTAGAGAAAGAATTCTGCAAATATATGTCCCAGGCTATGGGAAACATTAGATTTTGGATTACTATTCATAGGATACCCCAACCAGTGGACAGTTCTGGGAGCTGCAGTCCAGAAAGTCAACATTTTCCATCTCACATGGAATTCTATTTTCTTCTTTGCAATACATTTGCACAATGGTACAGTATCTCACATTCTTTTGTTACCAACAATGAAACATTGAAATTTTATTATTTAGTATTGTTTATACATGCAATATTTCTAGTGCCAGTGATCCCTGGGCATCAAAATGCTGTGATATGGTAAGCCAAATAAAATTATGCATCTAAGGCTTTGCCCCACGTTTTCCTCAGTTTCTTTGCCGCTTTTCCTTCCATTTGTGTTTGTAATCAAGTGACATCAGCTGACTTTCCAACTTATGGGGATCCTGTGTATTAATGACTTCTGAAAGGTCCTATCGTTCACAGCCCTGTTAATGGCAAACTACGACCCATGGCTTCCTTTATCAGTTTGCATTAGCAAACACTGTTCTCATTTATTTATTTATTTATTTGCCCTTGACCAGGAGATGGCAAGGATGGGTAGGAAAAATGCAAAGTGACAGAACTGCCTATTTCATCCTCTTTGTCAAGTGCATGTTGTGCAGGAAAGAGGTGACCTATCTATCGTCTATAAGGGATACTTTAGATCAGTGATAAGGAAATGCGTTCAGCCCAATGTCCAGACTTCCATCCTGGAAACTTTCAAGGTTTACATGCCAGCACTGAGTGTGGCCAGAGTCCAAAGTGGACATGTCCAGAGTTATCCCTTTCACACATATACACACATACCCACAACCTTCCTAGCCCTCCAACCTCAGCTAAGAATGGTATTTTTAAAGCACCTGGTAGTGAGTTTTAACTGTATCTGTTCAGTGTACCATGTTGAGGATGGAAGTTGAGTCTTCTCAGCTGGTCTGTTCAAGAAAACAAGGGAACTGATACCTCCATTACAGCACCTTGCAAAGAAAGGTTTGTAACTCCCCTTCTGAACAAAGATAAAGATAAGACATGCTGGAGGACATTGTGTTGCAAGCTAGACAGGAACCTCACAAGCTGCATGAGGCCTAAATGCTGGTAGTTACTCAACTCTGCTTTAGGTCACAGTCATTTTCCATTAGGCCAAGGCCTGTTAAAAACCACAGAAACGTAGCTCGGAAAAAAGGTGACAAACTGCAAGCTTGCTTCAGGTCACACCAGGCACAAAGCATGCAGAAGATACATCACTGTGTTTCCTATACTGAAAAAGGACAAACATACCATTTATTTTCATTGTTTCCATATGGGAACAGTGATATTTTAGAACACTGAACAAGGCACATGTGGAAATACTGTTACTGGCATGAATGTAATTTGATTAAGTTCTCACTAAAACACTGAAACAGAAAATGCAAGGAAAGACACAAGAAGGAAACATGCATTCGGTGAGACATAAGTGTTATTATAAAGTATTACTACAAGGTGTTTTTTTTCCTGTTATTGTCTTGCTCTGCTTCATTATTAAGTTGTGGAAACAAGCTTTTCAGCTTGTATGTATTGTCTTAGATATATGAGGCAAATGTGCCAATTTATAGACAAAAGAGGAAATACTGAGGCTGCTCTTCAGTTAATCTCCTAAAAGCTCCTATTGAGCAGATTACTAAATAAATTGTGTGGGCAAGCACATAAATTGTGGGAAAATCTGGGGGTGGTGGGGGAGGGAGACCATTACAAATATAACATGCAGCCCAGGACATAACCAGTGCAGGGCATCCACTAGCCTATATACAATAGTAAAAGAAAGGTAAATGTATTTCAAATATTATATTTCCTTATTTTCTGTGCTACGTGATTAAATCTAAAATGTGCAGCTACAAGAAACTCAGCGTCAAGACTGATCTTTTTCTGTATGCTAGGCTGGCTCCCATGAAGGTCAATTAGATAGAGCCATATTTTTCCTCCTCTGGGTTGGTTATTGAAAAACAAAAGTTACCGCCAAGGCTACAAGTTTAAATTGAAGGACAACATGGGGGAGGAGGGGGAGGAGCTGCTTAACCCTTTTCCTTCTGTCCAATATTCTATTTATATTCAATCCCATCAAGCTGCTTTTTCACCTGCAAGGAGAAAAAAAATACTGGGTACACGGCCAGTGCCCTAGACTGGCAATAACCAGTGATGGCCACAGAACACAGGAAGATGCCTCATACTGAATCATTGAGCTCAATATTGTCTGCACCAACCGACAGAGGCTATCCAGGACTTTAGGGAAGATTCTTCCCCCTGCTCCTATCTATAGATAGCAGGGACTGAACCTGCAAACTTGTGCTCTGCTCCTGAGTTATAGCCTTTGTCCCACATCAAAAAGTATTGCCTCACCTGTACTCGAACCAGAGACAATGTTCAAGGCCTTCATCTGGTCTAGGTTCAGTGAGCCCTCCACAGATTGCAACTACTGTTATGTTCATTGGAAGAGCCAGTTATTTCCTTTTATTGACTAGCAAACAACCAGCCAACATAACCTTTAATTTAGAAACTACGCTTCCTGTGGTTCTGCTACTTATCAGCGTGAGGCTGCCTGCCTCACAAAGTTGTGCCAAATCTTCAAGCACCCCTCTGGCTACTCCCATTGATTTCAATGAAACCAGCATGAGCGAATTGTTTATTGAATAGACTTGCTTTTATTTAGACGCAATTAGGAGCTATGTGGGGATTTGCTTGATTTTCAATTTTTCTGCATCACAGGAGCATCCAGCTCTACACAACATTAGATGTGGATTTCGCAGAATCATTATCCATTGTCAGGTATTTGTTAAACTCGGGTATTAATCAGGGAAATGCTGCATTCTTTTGGCTTATAAATGTTCGTTCGTACATCATCTGAAGATTTTATAACAGTTCAAGATCTCTTTGCCCATTTTCTACATGTCAGAAAAGAGTCTGAATTCCAGTTTAGTGCATAAAATAATCACACCAGTAATAATGGAAATGGTGTTAAATGATTCACAAAGAATGAATACATGTAGCACTCTTTACTTTAAAGAGCTGTCATTTGGGAGAAATGTTTCTGCTTCGGTCCCCATTATTCAATCAGAAGTCCAACAGGACTGAAAATCTTTAAAATCTTTAAAAAAATCTCTCTTGTTATTTGTGAAGTCTTTAATAATAATAATAATAATAATAATAATAATAATAATAATAATAATAATAATAATAATAATAATAATAATAATAATAAACAAAGCCAGTGCAAAAATTTAAATAAATGGCTCAATAATCTGTCATTTTCTTTCACTAATCACAGTTATTAAAGGAAGCTCATGGTGTTTTTATTGTGTTTTAAATGGGCACAGAAAATCGGAGTCTGATAATGAACTTTGTACATCATGCCGCAAATTGATTTTGATGACCTTTCACTCTCTGGTAATGAGGCAGGCTCTATGCCTATTACACATCCGTCTCTGTGGTTGTCTAGTTTCATGGGCCTGAAAGACTTCTCTTGCCTTTCCTTTGTCTCTGTGCTGCTGATTAGTCGATTCAAGGCTTTCTTTTTCAGTGGTGAACCTAAACTGAAGGGGAATTATGCTTTGTATGAGGAGTTGTTGATTTTCTTCTGAATGCTTTTCCAGCATTTGGTTTTTATTCTTGAATGTTCCTAAGTGTGAGGAAGAATGATTTGATGTCAATATTTTATGCCTGATTTTCTATCTCTTAATATACAAACACTTACCTTTTTCAGATTCTTACCCAAGATAGAAAAGTATTTGATAAAAGGAAGGAAGGAAGGAAGGAAGGAAGGAAGGAAGGAAGGAAGGAAGGAATCAGTCAGTCAATGAGAATGTGGATTCTGTCCACATAGCTCTGATGCCATGAAAGAGGAAAACCTCATTTCATCACGTGCAGTTTAAGCATATGTGTTGAAACTGAAGGTGCTTCATCCTACCTAATCCTCTGCTGTTCAAACTTTTGACAGTACAGTACTAGACCTGCAGTGAGTGGAATCTCATGAACTTGTGCTGGTGGTGGAAGTGCTCCTGTCAAGTGGTATTAAGAGGAAGACAGTTCTCCTCTCCCCTGCAGCCTCCATGATCCTTCACAATCTGCTCTGGGTGACTTGACAGACCCTCTAGAGTAAATTGCCAGCTGACATGTTGGGCTGGGGGAGGGGAAGGGAGGAGAAGAAGAAAGAGTTCAGTTGCCCTACAAAATGTGCAGAAGACCAGATATCATCTTAGTTGCATGTCTATGGGTCAAACTAAATGTTACAGAGAGCTTGTTGTTAGGAGCAACTGTCCTTTAATGTTAAAAGACAAGAGATTGTCCTCACATACATTTTTCAAACTTCCCATGGCTTGCAAATTAGCTTGCTTTGTCTTGTGGTTGACTATGAGGAGTAAAACATGAGTTTCATTTGCATTCTTACTACCAAGATAAGGAGCTTGAACAGAAATTATTGTGTTCCTGAAACCTGGATCTACTTACATCTTTGAATGCTGCGCCAACTATAGTTTTTCCCAAAAACATCTCTGTGAGCCTTATTGTGGGTGTTGTGTTGCCTCACCAAGAGCTAGCTTTCATTGATCAAAGAAAAATTCGATGTGCAATTGATTCTGTCACTTCTGAGAATGGCAGGCTATGGCAGGACAGACAGAAAAAATGGGATAAAAGTAGAGATGGGCACAAATTAAAAAATGAATCACCAAATCCATTCCAAAAAACCCGCTAATTTGTCAGTTTGTATACATGATGAATACAAATCAATGAATTTTTAGTGATTTTTGATTTGTTGATTCATTGGGTTATAAAACTGCCCTCCAGTCACCTAGAGATACCAAAATTGCAGGGAAGCTTCCTCTGACTCTTTTCTACAACCCCCCCCCCCAGTTTGGTGAGGACTGGGTTTCAGATGTACAAGTTATATAGCCACAAAGAGGGGCCCCCCAGAAAAGTTTCCTCTAGACACTTAGAGACACCAAAATCACAGAGAAGCTTCTGCTGACTCTCCCCTACAATCCCTCCAAGTTTGGTGAAGATTGGGTTTCCCCAAGCCAGCTACTAAAGGGCACTTTTCTGGGGGGGACCCACTTTGTGGGTATATAATTTGGATGTCTGAAACCCAATCTTCATCAAACTTGAAGGGATTGTAGAGGAGAGTCAGTGGAAGCTTCTCTGTGGTTTCAGTGCCTCTAGGTGCCTGGGGGTAACTTTCCTAGGGGCTCCTCTTTGTGGGCATATAACCTGGACGTCCAAAACCCAAACCTCACCAAACATGCAGGGCTTGTTGAGGAGAGTCAGTGGAAGCTTCCCTGTAGGAATTTAGTGTCTCTAGGTGCTTGAGGAGCCATTTTATAGGGTTTTAAACTAAAAAATGAATTGACAATTCGATTCATCAATTTGACAGAATTTTTTTTGGTAAATTTGTTATTTGTGATTCACTGACCTTGATGAATCATGAATCAAAATGAATCACCATTTTTCTGATTCTTGCCCACCTCTAGATAAAAGCTTCACTCTGTGGTGTGTAGGGCTGCCAGGTCAACAGCAGTCTAGTCCCTGAGATTTCACTAAAACCTGAGACCAAGTTGTGGAGCTTTGTGAGGTTATGGGACAGAGCTTTGTGATGTCACAGAAGTGAGGCAGGCAAGGCTTGAGAGGGGGGCAGAACTGCTGGTATAACTGGTTGTGAAAAGAGGTACAAGGGGAATCTAAGCAAACAAACCCAAAATCTGTGTAAAAATCAGCTTACCAGGGAGTTTAGTAACCTAGAGATGGCGTGAAAGCCAAATTTTGGCAGCCAGAAAGATCATAAAAAGCACTATGGTGCCCGATAGGAAATAAGAGAGATGGGCACACAGGCTCTAAAACCATCTCTCATACACAAGAACAAAAGTTTCTCTTCCTCAAGCATCGCCATCCTGAGATTAGTCTTTTTTGCATGGAGACATGAGGAAGCAGCACAATTCCCTCAGTCTTGGCATCTCTAATGGCAAATATTGGAACAGAAGTGGGTCAGCAAGCATTTCTAAATTCCAGTCTGAAGATGTGGAAGTTTTTGACCTTGCTGCGACAAAAATGCCAACAGATATTCTAGACTCTTTGTGATGAAAATGCCAATGGGCAATTTATTCGAGACACTCTCTCTCTCTCTCTCTCTCTCTCTCTCTCTCTCTGGTGTATTAAAAAAACTTCAAACCAGGCTTTTGAGCTATTTTACTATATTGGATCCATGACCTTCCAGAGTTTATCAAGCAGAACATGTTACCTGTTTGAGGACTGAGGATGTTTTAAATGACAATTTGAAAGAGGTTGTCCTGCCTCTGCAATCACTTCAGCGATTGATATTTGGGGAGAAGGGGAAAGGGTACTGAAAATGTTCCATTCTGAACAGTATGCAGATATGCAAAAATAGCATTAATCGAAAGGAGAGATAAAATATACCAAAATTCAGTTATGATGATGGCTGAGTTGAATCTTATAGAGATCCATAGAGCTAAAAAAAATAGTATTAGAAATAAAATATAATAAGCAGATATGTGAAAAGACATGGAACTCATTGGTATAACTAGAAATGTACATTTATGGCCTATGTTCTTTGGAAGGCTTCCATCACTTCGATTTCACACAATTCTTCCAAGCTTATTTGGAGTGAAAGTAACGAGTTCTATAAACAGGTACATTTCTGTGCCTGTATTGAACAGGCAGTAGGTTATATATCATACTGTATATTGCATTGCTGGTGTATCTATTTCCTAAGAGTAGGTTTCTGGCTAAAATACAAAAAAGAATTGCTTGCAGGAGTGATTTTGATAGCAGGGATTTTTTTCAGTGGAGCAAGATAAATATATAACATATACAGCCAATTTTATATCTGTCAGCACAAAATAGGCTAAAATGACTTGGCTTAGAAGATCTTCATTCATGTTATCTATTTATGTTCATGGACTATGGAAGCAAGTGGATGTGTCCTGTTTTACAATGACCAATGGTTTTAAGCGAATGCAGTAAAGCTAAAGCATGAAGAAGAAGACAGCTGTAACATATATAGTGAACTTTCTGTGCTGTGTCAGTGCACATTCATAATACAGCCACCCGCCAGACGAGCAAACAAATCCTTGTCCGTGTTAAGCTTCCCTCCTTTTCTGCTGCTCCATTTGATGAAAATTAATAAATCACCGTCTTGATCAGGGATGCAGGTTTTGTACTCCTCCAGAGGTTTTTGGACGAAAGTTCGCTTAAGCTGTAGCCAGCATAGCTAATGGAGAGTGGTGATGGGATTTGCAGTTCTGCATTATATGGAAGGCCACGGGTTGTCCCCCTTTATGATAAGGAATGTTTCCAAGATAGGAAGCTTCCTATCATGCAGTGGAAGGTTTTGTTTTGAATTACAGTTCAAAAAAGTAACTTCTCTAAGCTCTGTCTCAGAGCGCTTTCTCAATCTTCTCCAAATGGAGCAGAAGTAGAGGGAGGGAGGAGCGGGACAGGATTAACAGCTGGGAACAGTATCAGGATTGCTGGTGCGCTTGTCTTGTCATTTCAGTGATGAACAAAGACTGAAAACATGACTTGCTTGAGCCCCCTTTTTTATTATGACACTTTTATCCACAGTTGATACCAGAAATGGGACTTCATTGATCTATTATAAAGAAAGGCATGGTATGATTCATGTTATAGCAATTTTGACACAATTATCTTTCTGGACTTCTTATTATTTTCTCTTCTGAGAAAGGATGAGAAACGTTCACCATCAGGAGGTAAGTGGCTTGGGCCAGCTGTACTCCAAGGCCATTAGGAATCACAATTCTTACAATTGCTAATGCCTTTTGGGAAAGGTTACCAGTTGGCGTTTGAATGCATTTGGTTCACCAACCATTTATTAGCCATGAAAATATATTCCATGTCAATTTCGTTCTTTCCTTCTCACCAGTTGCTACAAAAAAGAGAACAAAAATTGAATACCTGCATATATTGTGGCTTGGTCTACTCTGAAGGCATAAGTTCTGACAATTTTAAAAACCACCCAACCAACTAGGGTGGATTTGATTTAATTCCAACTTATTTAAATCACAATTTAATTTTTTTTTATTTAAAAAAATGATTTTGTTGACAATTTAAATTAAAACTCAATTTTTAAATTAAAACCATGATTTAAATCATCATTTTAAAAATCATTGACTTTTATTCTTTAAAATGCAACTTCAGGCCTTCTTCTTCTTTAAAAAACACTTTATTCTTCTCAAAAATACATTTACAAGTTTATAAGCATTTAGGAAGTATGTTTTGGGGCAATTATTTTGATGATCAACCCCAAATTTTAAAATCCAGAAAGGCGTGGCATTTCATCTTAATATGTAGAAAAAGATAGGGCATCACATTTCCTATTAACGAGAAGTACTAGCATAAAAATAATGTTCTGTTAAAGTTCTGACATCTCTGAAAATGTCCTCTGGTTTAAACGGGATCCTATTATCTCATGGAAGTTTCTCATAATAAAACTTTGTTTACTGCTAGGTTTGAAAATAAAAGCATTTGGTATAAATCACGAAGCACCTGCCCATCCCCAGTGCCTCACTAGGTGGTTTTAAGTCAAAATGTTTTTTGTGAGCTATTGGCAAGGATGCGGTGATCTCTTTTAAAAATAATAGATTACCTTATTTACATTGTGGAGGAATTAATCATGCTAGTTCTCACAGCAATGTAGTTGGCTTTTCTGTTATTTATCCTAGGGATATAAATCCCTACTTGTCTCCGGATGAAGAATTGCAAAATTATTCTCTTTGGCCATGAGAGGGCAAGATATGTTGTCACACACTTGACAAGAAAAGTGAATATTTTTTGTGCGAAGCAAGCAAAATTGCACAAACCATGCTTTGATACAAATAAAGGAGCAGCCTGTTTTGGACTGCTGTTGACAGTCAAATGTAATATATTTTTCAGTGACTCCATGATGTACAGCTACTGGTAAACCACCCAGCCCTTTCCATGGCCATCTGGACCTTTTAGGTTCAGCAGCTGACTTTCTAGAGCAATTGGGCTCACATTGTTTCCAAAGTAGTATTGTGGTGTGTGTCTAAAGTGACTGGATGGTGGTGACATTGTGGATGAAGTTTGGCATTGCAGTGTGCAACAGGAACAACCCTTCCTCATCTGTTGTCTCTGCTCTGAACTTTTTTTAAAAAATTAATTTGTCGAATTCAGTGCTATTTCAGATTAGTGCTGCACTTGCTTGAAGTATTATCTCAGTTCAGTGCTATGTCCCTTGGGGAAAAAACAATTGAAGATTCGCAGCTGACAGCAGAGAATGAAATGAAGGGTGAGGAAGAGACTGTTTTCCACAGAAGTAAAGGTGAAAGCTGTCCTCCTTCCCTCCCTTTATATTCTTAAACAAATCAATCAGTAAGGGAAGGAGAGAGAAACACACACGAGTGCACAGGAGTGTGTGCTGCCATTGCCTTTTTCTCCTCCTCCTTTCCCACTGTCTCCCTCCCCACTTATATCCCCTTCAGAATCATTTCCTCAAGATGGGGCAAAGAGTGGTCAGCTCCTTGTCCAGTCTGGGTGGGACTAAGGAATCTCTCCCATCAATTTCCAGATGGGGATGGCAACTGGTGAGGGGAGAAAAAAAGAGGGAATGCATGAATGAGTCTATCCCTCCTCCCCTCATGACACACACATTGCTGCTGCTGCCGTCTCTTCTTCCCATTGGAATCATAATACTGCAGCTACCCTTCCCACCACATGCATTTTGACCCCAGAGGTGTTTTTTTTCTCCAGCTCTGGTTCAACACCAACAATACCCAATGCAGTCCTCTCAGAGGTAGAGACTCAGCAAGCCAGGCTACACTGAACCCCAAACCAGTTCCACAACCTCCCCGTACAAAAACTGTGAGATCCCCTTTCTGCAATCATCCCGATGGCTAAAAGATGACAGCAGAAGATGAAAGGGAGGCCAGGGTTAATGACAGAGAAGGGAAGTGATCCTGGTGCATATTGCAGCAATCTTAGTTCCAGACTGGTTTCCTGCCCAGGGTATATACATACAATTATGTGTGAATACAATTTTTGATTTAAATGCTGTAGGAGACAGATCACACCTACAGAAGCAACCTTTTTCAAGGTTCAAGCTGGGACAGCTTCCCTGACTAGATGCAACCTAACACTTTTATGCAAATAATGCAACTTGTTTAAAATGAGGATGGCTGCTGCTTTATTACATGGACTTTTGAAGGATTAGAAACATTGAAGTGCTTTTCTAAGAGGTCGTGATGACTGCATAGTTAAGTGGAAGCAAATTTACTTTAAGATATGACTGCATGGGTTCAACACATTGGCTGAAAATCCTGTTGTGAAACACTGTGTGTGTGAGGGTGGTTACAGAAGCAGTTTTTACATTTTTTCAGCCATCTGTCATATGCCTCCAATACATCTGGAGGGTACCAGGATGAGGCAGGGTGGTACCTAATGATTAATGCAGGTAACTATATGGATAATTGGACATCTCTAGGAGCTGAGTATTATTGTTGTTCTTATGCTCCATTAAGTCACATCTGACTTCTAGCAACCATAACAAGGTTTTCCAGTTATGTGAGATATTTAAGAAGTAGTTTTACCAGTGCCATGGAAACTCAGTGAGCTTGCATGGCAGAGTGTGGATTTGAAACCAGGTCTCCTGGGTCCATCTGTCATTCTTTCCAGAATACTTCACTAGACGTTCTCTGGAGCTGGACATCTATCAGGTATGCTCCTAGTACTCCACACTTCTGATCAGTTGGAGAGATACAATTTAAAATTGTCATATCATCATCATCGAACTGCAGGACTGATGATATGGTTACTGGATGCTGCAAGGCCAAGCATGGAAGCTAAGAATGACAGAACTCTCCTGAATGGCCCAGCACATTGCAACTCATCCATAACAGCATGTGTGCCCCATTCTGTGGGCACATGGTGGTAGAGGAAGAAGTTATATTGCATGTTAGAGATAGGCAACTTCTGGCTTGACGCTGCAATGAGACAGCAGCAGGAGGACGGAGCTCTGTCTCCTGGGCTGAATTCCGACCTGTTTGGGCCCCCCCCCAGGGGGTTAAAACCACCCCGAAGAGTTGGTGAATTGGGGGAGAAACCTGTTGATCATGGGGGGGGGTGGCAGTCCCTCCCATTTGATCTGGGAAACTCCCCAATCAGCCAACAGGTGGAAAGAAGCAGCTGAAAAGCTTGCTTGCAAGTCGTTGGCAGCAGGCAATAGAGAAGTGACAATCAGCTATTTAACATCGGTGTTATTATTGGGTGAGATATATTTTTACAACTAATTGCTTTATGACTATCCCTGGACAAGACAATTCTTATATACAGAAAGAAGCGTCTCCTATCCCCTCACCACTTATTGAGCAGCGGTGAATCTGAAGAGAGGGAAAGTTGACACAAAGAAAATAATTTAAAGATTAATTGGGACACTAACTAGACATTTAAATACATTTAAAATATACTTTACTGAAGGAAGCTTGGTATTAACTTGGCGTTATAAACTTAAGAAATCTTAAATCATTATCAGCTAAGTAGCAGTTTGGAGCTAATCTTGCTATGTTATGGCTAACTGAAGCTTTGGTGGAAAGCCCAGAACAGTGACCTTGAACACTCTATTGCTGTTTAAAGCTTGTAAACTTGTTTTAATTTCCTTTTTTTTTTTTCATGACTGGCTGGAACATAGACAAATTAACCCTGCAAAATCCAACTATGTTAAAGTGGATATTTTAACTGTACTTGGGGACTCAGTATATTTGGCCAAAGTGGATTTTTTGGAACCACTTCTGGGGGCTTGGAGTGTTTGTTTGGCTGGCGTAGAGTTGCAGGAACTAGGCTACCAGGCCATGGATACAACCACTGAATTGGACTGTGAAATTTGGGGGTTTTGAACTTTGGTTCAGGCATATTTGGCCAAAGTGGATCCTCTGAAACTGCTCCTGGGAGCTGGGAGTGTTTGTGTTTGTTTAGCTGGCAGAAACCTGTGGGAATTAGGCCATCAGGCCACCGATACAACCATCAAATTGGACTGTGATATTTTGGGGTTTGAATTTTGGTTCAGGTCTATTTGGCCAAAGTGGACTTTTTGAACTGCCTCTGGAGACTTGGAGTATCTGTCTGGCTGGCATCGACTTGCAGGATCTAGGCCATCAGGCCACGGATACAACCATCAAACTGGACTGTGATACTTGGGGGTTTCGAATCTTGGCTTAGGTTTATTTGGGCCAAGTGGATTTTTTTTTAAAAAAATGCTTTTGGGATCTTAGAGTACCTGATTGGCTGGCATAGATCTGCAGGAACTAGACTATCGAGGAGACACAATCAGCGATTGAATTAGACTAATTTTGGTTTCAATAATACTAATTGAACCAGATAGAATCTTTTCTCTCTTTTTTTGGTATTTCTCTCTACTTTTCTCTCTTCTTTCCCCCCCTCTTTTTTTTGGGTATCTTTGAACTAAGATAAACTATAGATTTATATTATATAAATGAAAGAAGGCATGGGGGCATGGTAGTAATGTCTGTATGAATGCAACAAAAATAATTACTAGACGGGGAGAAAGTCAGTTGGGTAAAGAAAATATTGAGTATTAGCCAGATAATAACCCAGGATGAGCTTACCAAATATCTCCAAAACTTTTTTAAAAAACCTTCTCTGCACCCCCATCAGGGACCCCTAATCCAACACAACAAAGAAATATTGACACAACGTTACAGCAGGATAAATTTCAAAAAGATCTATAGACAAACCTCCAGACAATACAGGAAACAGTGTTATTCAGTAAACAAGAGATGAAAACAATACAAGAGGAGATGAGAAGGAATCATGAAAAAATGGAAGGGAAAATTGATAGTATGAATGAACAGATTTGCAAGATGAATACGCAACTGCAAGACACGCAACAAAAGACCATAAAAACAAACAAAGAATTGTCAAACTAGAAGATAACACAGAACAGTCACAGAAGAAACTAGATGAACTTAGAGAAGAAAACCAAAAACTGTCACAAACTAATAAAAACTTAGAAGATTCAATTGCAATTATTGAAATGGAGAGTGCTTCAAATACTTTGAGATTTCAAAACATACCTAAAGATAAGGAGGAAGAGATATCAGATTTAATCATAACTATCTTGGCAGACCTATTGGGGATAGAAAAAGAAGAAATGGAAATGGAAATTGACCAAACATACAGAGTTAACTCAAGTTATGCAAGAAAAAAACCCAGAGAGGTTTTCGTAAGATTTGTGAAAAGGAGGACATGAGATAAGGTACTGAGAAGAACCAGAGAAGAGTGACTAAAATACAGACAAAAAGAGATTACACTTCTTAAACAGATACCATGGAGAATAAGAGAGGCGAGGAAACAATATCAATTCTTGACTATGAAACTAAATGAAAAAGGGATACATTTCAGATGGTTGGTACCAGAAGGGATTTTGATCAACTGGAACTCAAGAAGATAGATTGGATTCTATCCACAAAGCAAATATATTGAAGAATTGCAAAGATCTGAACAAGACAGAGAAAAAAGCAGAGAACAGGATATAGAAACTCTAGAAGGAGTGACATCATCAAGCAAAGGAGAAGAGAAAGAAGTCACTACAAGAACTGACTAAAGAACAGAGAGAAAAGAGAAGCACTAGGACAATAAATCCTAAATATAAATAAAGAAGATGGAGAATGAAATTGGAATCTTTTCAGTGAACATTAACGGTCTTAATTCTCCAGAGAAAAGGAAAAAAAACATTCTTGCAATTACAAAAAACAAAAATGGATATAATTTGCCTTCAAGAAACTCACATTAAAAAACAACACCATAAATATTTGGAATACCCAAAGACTGGGAAACTTTATTATTCAGCAGCACAACAAAAGAAAAGAGGGGTAGCTTTATATATCAAAGAAAACCTGGACTCTAAACATATTTATTCAGATGAAGAAGGAAGAATCTTAATGGTAGAAGTAACAATAAACACTAAAAAGATCTTGATGGTTGCAGTATACGCCCCTAACAACAAACAAGAAATTTTTTTTATCAAAAACTATATAATATAATGCTGGAAATGGAATATCAAAATCTTTGCTTACTAGGAGACTTTAATGCAATAATTGACGAAAGATTGGATTACAGAAGTGGGAAAAAAGGGAAAAAAGGAAGGAAGAAACTCCCCAAAATTTTCTTCCAGGTGATGGAAGAATTAGGCCTACAGGACATATGGAGAGAAAGGAACATTTAAAAAATCACAATATACTTTTTTACTCCAACAGACATCAATCTTGGTCCAGAATTGATATGATTTTCCCCGGAATTGAGGGCAGGAATTCAAGAGGTGGAAATAGAAACAAGTATATGGGTGGACCATAATCCAATGAAGATACATTGGAAAGGAGAAATGAAAACTTTAAAATGGACTCTAAATAAAACTATACTGAAAGACAAAGAATTTATAGAAAGAGCCATAAAAGAAATTGAATTCTTTTTTAGAGAAAATCGAAAAGAAGAGACCTCTCTCCAAACTATCTGGGACACAGCCAAGGCTGTCTTTCGGGGAATAGCCACAACACATATGGCCAAGAAAAATAAAGAAAGAGACAACAATATACAAAACTAAAGGAAGAATATAAGAAATGGGAATTGGAATTACAAAAAGATCCACAGAAGGGAATATTTAAAAAAACAAATGGAGTTATTAAAGCATAAAATAAATCTAATAGAGTCAGAAGAACTAGCACAACAAATTAAGAGAGCCAAACAATTTTTTTTTGAAAATGCCAACAAACCAGGAAGATGGCTAGTAGAAAGACTGAGAAAAGAGAAACAAAAAATAAGCAATAAATAAATTGCAGGATGAGAAAAGAGATTTACAATTCCACAATGAGAAAATTAAGGGAATAATTAAAGAATTTTATGAGAAATTATATGATACACAAAAAATTTCTCCAGAAAAAAATTACACAATATATTGAAAAAGCAAATTTACCAAAAGTATCATAAGACATTTAAAATCTACTAAATAGGGAAATAGCAATGATGGAATTGACCGAAGCTATCAAAAAACAAAAAAAAAGTGATAAAACTCCAGGACCAGATGGATTACCAGCAGAATTTTACAAATCTTTTCAGGACATACTATCTTTACCTATGAAAGAAGTTTGCAATGAAGTCTTAACAAAAGCCAAAATACCAAAAACATGGCTAGAGGCAAACGTTACTCTAATACCAAAAGAAGATGTGGATCTAACACAAATAAAAAACTACAGACCAATATCGCTCTTAAATGTGGATTACAAAATTTTTGCAGCAATTATGGCAGAGAGACTCAAAAAATTCCTGATGGAATTTATACACCAAGATCAAAATGGATTCATACCAAAAAGACAGCTAAGACACAATCTAAGGATAATTTTGGATATACTGGAATATTATGAAATGAAACCAGGGAAACAAATGGCATTACTATTCCTTGATGCTCAAAAAGCATTCGATAATGTCAGCTGGCAGTTTATGATACAGCAGTTGAACATAATGGACCTGGGAGAGAAGTTTATAAATGTAATTAAGACAATCTATAAGAATCAAACAGTGAAAATAATCATAAACAGTGAACGGACTGAAGACATTAAGATTTAAAAAAGGCACAAGACAAGGATGCCCTCTCTCCCCTCTGCTGTTTATATTGACCCTGGAAGTGCTCAATAGAAATGGGAGACAGGATCCGGAAATTAAAGGAGCAAAAATAAAAGGTGAAAGCTACAAGCTACAAGCTACAAGCATGTGCAGACGATTTGGTATTTATCTTAGAAGATCCACTGGAATCAACACTGGAATTAATAGAAAAGATTGAGGAATATGGAGAAGTATCAGGACTGAAAATCAACAAGGAAAAAATGAAAGTTATCACAAAAAATCTAACAGCAAAGCAAAAAACCCAACTATCGGAAATGTCAAAGTTACAAATAATTTAAAAGGTTAAATATTTGGGAATATACAGTATCTAAGCGCAAGATGTGCAACCATCAAAGAAGACAACTACGTAAAATTACTTAAACAAATAAAAGCAGACTTGGAAAAATGGAAGAACTTACTATTATCAATGTTAGGAAGGATAGCAACAATTAAAATGTGTAATTTACCAAAACTACTTTTTTTGTTCCAAACAGTACCAATTAAAATAGAAAAGAAATACTTTGAGGATTTAAACAAGATGATTTTAAAGTTTATTTGGCAAGGGAAGAAGGCAAGAATTAAACTGAAAATGCTACAAGAATCTAAAGAAAAAGGAGGATTCGGACTACCAGACTGGGAGCTATATTACCAAGCATGTATTTTAGTCTGGCTTAAAGAATGGATCACTTTGAGGAATAAAAGACTGCTCTATCTAGAAGGACATGATCTACAATTGGGCTGGCATGCATTTTTATGGTATGAGAAAGCCAAAACCCATAGATACTTTCAAAATCATTATATTAGAAACTCACTACTGATAATATGGGAAAAGATAAAAAAGAAAATGTACATAAAAATACCTAGGTGGCTTTCACCTATGGAAGCATTTGTGCACCCAAATCTCAGGAACTTTGAGGAAATTTTATGCTATAAAGATATACTACAGAAGGGAAATTAAAACCAAAACAAGAATTTATTGCTCAGGGATTAGGCTTGTCATGGTGGCCATTAATGAAAATTCAATCTAGATACAATAAAGATGTTAAAGATGGCTTTTATAAAGAACAAATACCGCTTGAACAAATATTGTTAACCTCAGACGATAAACTAATTAAGAAACTATACAAACTGCTTTTGAATTGGAAAATGGAAGATGAACAGGTGAAAGAAACAATGGTACAATGGGCTAAAAATTTTGGGCACAATATTGAATTGGAGAAATGGCAGAAATTGTGGAATAGAAATTGTAAAATAACAATGGTGACTTTGTATAAAGAAAATCTTTATAAAATGTTTTATAGATGGCACTTACCACCTGCCGGAATTGCAAAAATGTTTCCAAATATGTCTAGTAAATGTTGGAAATGTGAACAAAAAGTAGGTATCTATTATCATGTATGGTGGACTTGTGAAAAAGCAAAAAAATATTGGACTAAAATACACACATGGTTGGTTAAAATGCTTAAAAAATGTATAGATTTTAAACCAGAACTGTTTTTATTAGGTATTTTACCAGAGGATTTTGATAAACAATCGGTTTACCTAACACTGCATATTGTGACAGCAGCTAGGATTGTATTTGCACAACATTGGAAAAATGAAGAAATACCAACAGAAGAAGAGATAATTAAGAAGATTTTAGATTGTGCAGAAATGGATAGACTCATACTGAGACTGAGAGAGAAAGAAGATTCAGAATACTTTAATACATGGAATTTGTTCTACAAATGGCTAGAAGATCGGAGAAGGGATTAAATCACCAAGACGTGAAAATAGATAATTACAAGCAAACCCATGTAACACAATGTTTAACAAGCACGAATTGAATGTAGATATAGTGAAAAACTAATAAAATGTTATATATATATAAAAGAGATAGACAATTTATGGTCTTCCAGGTGTTGCTGGCTGCAGCAGCCATAGCCAATGAGAAATAATGATGGTGTTGGTCCAATAACATCTGAGCAGCCACAATTTGCCCATTCTGTGCATCTAAAGGAAGGTCATCCCCCTCTATCTGACTTGTATAGTGTTGGAAGAACATCCATTTTCATCCACCAGATCCTTGTGTTATAAAAATAAGCCACAACCCAGTATTGCTACTGGAGTTCTTAAAAATACATCTTAACTAATTAAAGTGCATTTTTGAGTCTTTCATGTTCACTGAACATTTGTCTAATTGAGCAGGAAGTTTGTAGAGTTTGCAATATTTATTAAGTGTACATTTTGCAGGTTTTATAACATGTGTTTAGGATATAATTGCATGCTAAAATTATTTTCTTTAGACTTACCATTTCCTGACCTTTCACTGTGTGTATAAGGCCTCAAAATGTAGTCCCCTCTTGGTATACATTATGTTAATCCTATTTAACTATAATTTAGTTGGTCAGCTAGGTTGGTCGAAATTCCCATTAACAGTAAATCCTTTAGACTAGTCATCAGTCTACCATAATTTACAGCCCAGCCTAAGCACATTTATTTGAAAATCCTATTTAAATCATGTTGGATGTGATGTATTTCCAGTAACTTTAAAGAAGACATGCTGTTCTAGTTAACCTTATGTAGCAATGAAGCTAAATTCCCCATTGCTATACATATAGACATTAAATCCAGGGATGGGTGAACTTGTCAGTTTTAATTTCTCCCACAACCAGTGCTTTTAAATCTTGCTTTTTGTCAAATGTCAAGTGTATGGAAAAAAAAGCCACAAATGTTGGTAAATCCTTTAGAATTTTATTTGGCTCTTTTTTAAAAAAAAAACCCTATCTACACAGATTAAATTCAATATGTGTATCCGCTGCCATGTTGATGTTGAAGATGAGGAGCCTGTTAGGAAAAACAGATGACAATCCCGATTCAGCACCACAGATATGGCTGAATTTGCAACTATATTTTGGATAGTACACTGACATAAAACCTTTTCAAGAGTTATCTGTTGATGGGCACCATTGGTACAGATGAACACTCTAGCCCCACCCCCTCTCATTATAGTATTATTGCTCTCCTACATGCAGAGTATCATTACTCTGAAAAGGAAAGCTCCATCTATCCAAGAGGACTCTCCACATGAGTTGGCAATCTGGAAAATCAGGTTATTGACTGATGTGGAGGTAAAGTTTAAGGTAAAGTTTCCTGTAGATATAAACTTTTGTTATCTGCGTCCAGGAGGCAGACATCTCTGTGTGTATGTGTATGTGAATGTCCTGGAGCACCTGTGGCTGGATAAGTGCACCCACAGAGATTGCATTTTGACATTCACCGTTCAGTCCAATTGAGTGAAGAACTGAGTGTATCCCTAATGAATTCATTCTTCTAAGACAGTGGTTCCCAATGTTGGGTCCCCAGATGTTCTAATGGACTAAAGCTCCCAGAAGCTTTCACCACTAGCTGTGCTGGCCAGGATTTCTGGGAGGTGTACTCCAAGAACATCTGGGGACCCAAGGTTGGGAAGCACTATTCTAAGATAACAGGGCATAACTAAAACAGTTCCAAATGATGTGGTTGAAGGAAGGGACAGGTCAAACCCAGAAGCAACAATGGAGAATCTAAAGAGTCCAATATATATTTGAAGTTTCTTGCTAGTGCTGAGGAAATCAAATCTTGAGCTACAGTTATGGAGGCTTGACCCGTACTGGGTACCTCTAGTCACATCAAGCTGAGGGATGACAAACAAATCTGTGAAGTCCATTTCCACTGATTTTGTCTTTTCATCCCTTCTGAGCATTTTCCACAGTATTACCATTTGGAGATATGTGGCACGAGGAACGAATGTTCCGGAAATACATGCTGAGAGCCCACCTGAGTTCATGGTCTTTTTCTTTGGCTCTTGGTTCTTTGCAAATGAGCAAAAATATATGTTTGTGACTGTTACTAGTAAATGCTATGCTGTAGCTGTGAGGAAAAAAATGACAGACTCCATTTTCTGACTTTCCCTCCCACAGTTTGGATTCTGACTCAGAATGTGGTTACATGAACAATAAGAACCACTTTTGAATTGGGTTTTGCATATTTAAAATTGATTTTTAAAATCTCAATTACACGATACATGGCGAGGCTCATATTTGTTTTGCTGCAAAGTGAGGGTTTTTTACTAGCCCCACAGCAGCTTTTTATTTTAACATGCTTGTGAAACTGATTCATTATGAATCGTTTTGGTATATGTGAATGCCCCTGTCATCATAAATACTGCAAAAGTGTCTTGGCAGTACTGCCATGGCAGCTGTGAGCTGGGTGCATTAAAGAATGCAGAGACTGGGAGGGCTAGCATGACAAAACAGAGCCCAAACAAGGGGTGTGTATGGAATGGCCAGCCAAGGGACCCAAGCAAGAGGATTGTGGGGTAAGTGGACCATGAGGGAGAAATTTCCATTCTGGTCTGTCCAGTCAGCTTAAGAGCAAGATGCCAGCCCCTGCCAGAGCAGTCTTTGGCTAGCAAATTCTGCAGCAGGACCAGCAAGGAGGAGATGGGAGGCAGCTGGGAGGCAGTGTAGAAAGACACCAGCTGTGGATTGGCTGGATCAGCTGTGATATGGTGTCAGGAGTCATCTGAGGGAAACAACACTGTAATATAGGATGCAGTGATCTGGCTTCACTGCCCATCAGTTGGGTGACACAGTGCCTGCTCAGCTACATTGACCCAGCCTCACTGTTTCCTGTACCTGCCATCTTGCTGTTTCTATGATGTGATTTTAACATTTTTATGTTGATTCAGCACTATGCCACTTAAATTTATTTTTTTAAAAAAATAAATACAAACAAGGGATGCAGTCAAAAGAAATGCAGGCAGTCCAAGGGAAACCTAAAAGCTTCTAAACAATATTGCAGACAATATTGCAGATGTGTAGTTTCTAGAAGAGGTTTAATGCCCAATTTAACATGGGACTAAGAATTTTCAAAAGTGAACATGCACAGAGATACAAAAACCACTTGCCCGCCCAGTCCGGAATAATGAGACAGACACAGAATGTATAGTAAAAACTAGGGCCACAACTTTATTAATTTATTTAGAACTTAGAACTTCCCTTTAACAAGGGGGGGGGGCACTACCGTAGTGCTAAAACTGGTCTGTAACTGGAATCAACCTTGACCTTCTGGTCCAGAGCGCCAATCGAGTTCCTAAACTGGAAGCGCGCTGTCCTAACTTACAGCATGCCTCCGCATCTCCGTTATCTGGGGTACCCCAAGTCTGCCCCATCCAGGCCTACACACCTTAAGTGCTCAGCATCCCTTGGGGTCCCCAGCTTCCCTCCCCTCAGCTAAACCTCTGCTGCTGCCATTCAAAGGGGGGAGGTGCTTTGCACCCCATGGGTGCCTTCTTTGGAACTCAGTTAACCTTTATCTTTTAGCACTACCCGCCATGGCATAGGGACTACTTAGTATGTCCCATGCCCCCCACCATGCCGAAAATTTTGGCCCCAAGACCCCCTTGTAAATCCAACTCCGAAAGGTGCACACCATTCTCCCTATATAACCCCTGCTGGGAAACCTTAATTTGAGGATGGGTGACGACTGACCTTGACGAACTGCCCTGCCAACTTCTCTGTTGACACCTTTCTGGGCTTTGTCGATCTGCCTAGGATCATGTGCATTCCACCAAACCAAGCGTGGTATAATCGCCGACCAAATTATGCGTGTTTTGGGGCACCGTGCCACAAATGCCCTTAGGTCCGCTATGACCTGGAGGATCAGCAACCTTTGGGCTAATTCGTTGCCTCCCAAATGTATCACCAGAATGTCAGGGGGGACACCCGGAGAACCCTGGGACACCAGTTCCATGAACCCGTCCCAGAGCATGCCTCTCCGTCCCCTCCATTCTACTGCAGCCACATCTCCGAGGCCCAGATTGCAACTCCAACTGCTCCGTCTGGCATATCTGGCTGCCCAAAACACGTAACTGTGCCCACATAACAGAACTTGTCGGGCCAGGATCTTCAATGATAAACAACAAACAGCACCACAGCAGCACCTAATACTGTGGTAAGGGGCGCACGTAAGCACAATATTTTCCAGACAACCATCTGCCCACTCGCTTTATATCCTCAACTCCATATCCCAGAGAGCTGCTGCTGTGGATGCAACACCAATTCTAAAGGAATGTGTCCCAAATCGCCAACCCCGTATATGGTTATGGGTGAGTGAGTGGGCTAACTCTGTGGTCACCTTTTGGTGTGATAACCAGGCGGTGGTACACATTGTTAACTCATTGACATCCAGATCAAAGAGGGTAATGGTATTAATTAGGGCCCTCATCTTGCGTTGCTTGCAGTTTAATATAGTTTTTCAGGCTCACCATGTCCCCGGAGTGGATAATTCCATTGCTGATGTCCTGTCCCATCAACAAATGGACCGGTTCAGAGTGTTGGCACCAGGGGCGCGGTTTCAGCCTGACATCCTACTGGACGAGGTATGGAACCTTGGAGGGCTGAAACTAATAGAGCAATGAGCTTAGCAGTAGCCCCAAGCATTCGCCGCAGTTATACAGCGGCATGCAAGGAATATTATGCTTTTTGCAGGAAAGAAGGCCTGGGGCATGAGTGGCCAGCATCAGCTGATCAGCTGATGCAGTTTGCAGTGTATCTGCACGGGAAGGGATTGGCTCCTAGATCTATTCAGGGCAGGATGTCTGCATTGGCCTTTTATGCAAAGGCACAAGGGTGCAAGAGTTTCTCAATCGATTTTCGCATCAGGAAGATGATTGAAGGATGGAATAGGGAGCGAGGTTCCACAAGGGATACTCGTACACCGATATCGCCTGCCATATTAGCTAAGTTAGGGTGCACATGGGACACAATGTGTGAGGACTATTTCGAAGCCTGTCTATTTAGAGCAGCGACGCTTATAGCATTTTTTTTTGAGATCTGAGGGTAAGTTAATTGGTGGCTGCATCTAAAAAAGACATGTCGCTATCCTCTTTGCAGAGGCAGGACGTGGTAGTATCAAAGAATAGCATTGCACTTCACCTGCATAAATCCAAGACGGATCAGGTGGGAAAAGGGCAGATGATATGGCTAGGTCAGTGTTCTGAGGTGGAGATTTGTCCAGTATGGGCCACGGTGGAATTTTTACAGCTTAGAGGTGATGGAGCAGGTAGTTTTTTATATCATAAGGATGCGTCACCACTTACAAAATATCAGTTTGGGAAGGTTACTTCTCAGTCCTACAATCGGGAAAAGCTGTTAAAAAGTGAGGTCCCTGGTTATGCCCAAATTGTGCCACACCACAGGCCATGTCCCAGCGCACCATTTTCCTTTGAAAAATATGCCATAACCCCGTGACCCTGCCACATAAGTCTGAACCTGAAGGTCAGATCCTAATAGCAGCTCCTCTCTCCAAAATGAAACTCCATTGAACTCTTCTAAAAACCGCAACCAGACCCTCAAGTCCTCTTTCATTCCTTGAGACAATCTCCTTCTATGATGGGGTCTTGTAAGACCTGCCATGGCATCACACAATCTTCATAAAAAAGGTCTGCCAGGGGCCACCACTTTGCACACAAAGTTTAGGTGGCCTACAACTTCCTGCAATTGCTTTAATGTGACCTTCTTCTGGGCCAGCAAACCCTGCAGGCTAGCTCTCAAGTTACACATTTTTTCTTGTGGGAGCTGACTAGACTGTCTGACAGTATCCAACTCAATCCTTAAGAATGTTAAAACTTGGCAGGAACCTTCCATTTCTCTTCGGCTAACGGGACTCCCAGCTCCCTTGCCAAATCCTGAAAGGCGATCATAAGGCATACACATTGCACTGTGCCTTGTGTCCCACAAAAAAAATTCATCTAAATAATGGACGACCTGTGCTTGACGGCCCCGTCGCTTAAGTGCCTACTCCAAGAATGTGCTAAATTGCTCAAAAGCTGAACAAGAAATTGAGCACCCCATGGGTAGCGACCTGTCCATATAAAATTTCCCTTCAAACGCAAATCCTAATAGATCAAAATCACTAGGGTGAACAGAGAGGAGCCAGAAAGCCGATTTAATGTCTCTCTTCCTGAGCTCTGCCCCATCCCGCACTTCCTCACCATGCGCACCGCTGCGTCAAACGATGTGTAGCGTACTGTGCATAATTCTTGGGGTATCTTGTCATTTACTGACTCACCCGCTGGGAAATACAAATGATGAATCAAGCGAAATTCACCTGGTGTCTTCTTCAAAACTACCCCCAAAGGGGACACTCAAAGGTGCGCAATGGGCAGGGTCTGAAAAGGCCCCCAAACCCATCCCTCTTTAACTTCTTTATGAATTTTTCTCCAAACAATGTTCTCTTGCCCTTTAATGGACTGTAAATTGTTCAAATAGGTGGCCAACCTGTCCCCCAAGGTCAGAATACGAAAGCCGTACCAAAAACCATCACTTAGAAATCTAGCAGCCACCCTATTGGGGTAGTCCTGAAGCCAACAATCTAAGACAGCCTGCTTAATTGGACTGGGTCCCTTTTTGAATATTGGAGCCACCAGGGTCGGCTTATGCCCACTTCCGGAATCCTTGTGTCCTGCTCCCCCTGCCCTTCCTTTGACACACATTGCCGATGGATGAGTCCCCCCACAAATGGAACACAAGAGAGAGTCCAAGATGGCGTCCCGATAGTCGGACGGGAGAATTTCTCTCGCCGCTTCGGTCTGTTTTCTTTTCTTTTCTTTTGGTTGCTTTACTTCATTTACCCCTTTGAACTGTTCTCCCTCATCTGGTAAGCGGCCTAGTGATCGCTGAGCTGTTCCAGAGGCTGTTTTGGAGGACGAGGAAGAGAGCTTGCTTGATGGGACTAACGCTGTGAGGCGGAGCCCGGCGCTGTGAGGCTTGTTTGGAGCCCAGCGTTGTGAGGGTTGGAAGAACCCGGCGCTGCGAGGCTCGGAAGAACCTGACTCCGTGAAGCTTGGTGAGCCTGGCGCTGAAAGGCTGAGAGGTGGAGCCTGGCACTGCGAGGCTCAGAAGAACTCGACCCCACAAAGCTTAGTGAGCGCGGCACTGAAAGGCTAAGAGGCGCCGAGAGGCTTGGTGGAACCTTGGAGTTGAGAGGCTCATTGGAGCCTGGCATTGTAAAGCTCTGCCAGGTGTGCTGTTAATGGTTCCACACGGCGTTGGCAATGGTGAAGGCAGAGTGAGCTGAGGCAGCGGCGCTGTTGTTACCCACTCAATAAGTCTCTGGAATGTTTTGCTCTGTGAGTTCTGTGGTTCCATCATCGGCAATAGCCATAGAAACCACTCTCCCTTGCCTCTTCACCTGGTATGCTTTGTGAGGGTTTTTCATCTGACCTCCCGCAGTGGAGAATGGCAACAGTGGTGCTTATTTTCTATCAACTCTCCTGCTACCTTTATTCCACCTTCTTATCATCGGACCAAACTTCGCTTGCAATCACTGCCCCCATTAACTTAATTCTAAGAGCCTCCTTGGAGAAGAGAAGATCTACAGCCAAATTGCGATGGGACAGGACCTGGGTGTGGGGGGACATCTTGGTTTTATATTTTTTTTATTTTTACTCTGTTTTATTTCATTCTATTTCACTTTACTTTGGTTCTTTTGTCCTTACTCATCTTTATTAAACAAACTTATACTCTTACACTTAGAGGCGGGGTGGGCAGATGGGCTTTTCTTTCTTTAACTATACGAACTAGCTTACCCTACCCTAAGTTGCAATAATTATTTAAATGGTATTAATGTTTTGCTTACTTTTATTGATTCTAATTTAATTAATAGTGTGTAATTTATTTTGCTTATGTTAATTATGTTACTGTTAATTATTGTGTACTTACTCTTACCTTAATTGAGTTTTTTCTGCCACCGTTAGACTGTTTTGTGCTAGGAATGGAGAGGAAGGCCTGCCTTCCAGCGGGGGCTTCAAGAACATGCAGGCGATTATGGGTAGGGGAAGATATGGTGTTTGTACAGCTGCTAGTCATTCCAGAAGGACGGTGAACAGATGCTTGAAAGCTGTCCATTGTTCTGGCGCTGCTACCATCTGCCAGGCTCCAGGTCGCCAGCTTAGTCATCCCTCCACTCTAACTTTGGTGCTGTTGAATGTCAGGTCTGTATCCAATAAAGCCCAGCTAATACAAGATCTTATTCTGGAAAAGGATGCAGATCTGGCTTGCATAACCGAGACGTGGATGGGTAGTAAAGGGGGTGTACCCCTGTCTCTTGGCTGTCCCCTCGGTTATGCTGTCCAGCACCAAGGTAGATCGGAGGGTCGGGGGGAGTTGCCATTGTTTATAAGGACACCCTTGAGGTTGTCAGGCTCTCTGCTGTGGTGATGCTGGGCCTAGAGGCCCTCCACGTGTCGATTGGGGCCAGGGATGGTATTGGGATCTTGCTGGCATACCATGCTCCCTGTGATCCAGCCACCTCCCTACCGGAGCTAACCGACTTCGTCTCTGCGGCTCTGTTGGGATCCCTGAGACTGATCGTCTTGGGTGATTTCAACATCCATGCGGAGGTGGAGGTTTACAGTCCGGCTCTTGAGTTCTTGGAAACCATGGCTTCCTTGGACATGTCCCAACATGTTAACGGCCCCACACACGTGGGTGGCCACACTTTGGACCTGGTTTTCTCCACTGAGCAGAGAGAGTGTGGCCCGATGGTGACTGACCTTCGGTTGGTCCCCTTGTCGTGGTCGGACCACCACCTGATAAAAGTGCAATCTCATGGTGGCCCTCCCTCCCCGTGGTGAGCAGAGACCTATTTTCATGGTCTGCCCTCACAGGCTACTGGATCCTATTGGATTCCAGGATGCCATGTGTGGGATTCCGACTGACCTGGCTGGCGCTCCTGTCGAGGCCCTGGTGGATGGCTGGTATGCTGCTGCTGCCAGAGCTGTAGACATGATCGCTCCTAAATGCCCTCTTCGCTGCAGAGCCCGACCAGCATCTTGGTTTAACCAGCAGCTGTGGGCTATGAAGCGGAATAGGAGAAGGCTAGAGAGCGTCTGGAGGTGGAACCCGACGGAAAATAACTTAAAAGCTGCCAAGATCGCGTCTAACCTCTACTTTGCTAAGGTAGAGGCTGCTAGAAAAGCCTACTTCGCTGTCTGGATAAGCGAAGCATCCAATCAGCAGGCGGAACTTTTCTGTATAGTACGCGACCTATCCAGAATTGGCCACAATGATTGGCCTCCATCTAGCATTTCTTGTGACCAATTTGCAGCATTTTTTCAATCAAAAGTGGAGGCCATCCGCTGGGATCTTGCACCCTATTTGAAAACAGTGGATCGAGCTGAGACATCCAGCGCAGTGCCTTGTCCGTTGAGAATTACTCAGTTTCAATCTGTGACATCTGCAGAGGTGGACAAGGTCCTTGATCGCTGCCAAGCCACCACCTCCTCCCTTGACCCTTGCCCAGCCTGGCTAATCAAAGCTGCCAGGCCGGTGATAACTGAATGGGCCACTGAAATAATAAATGGGTCTCTTCTTGAGGGCAAGGTTCCTTTTGCCCTTAAGGAAATGCTCATTAGGCCCATTAGAAAGAAACCGAGCTTGGCGGCGGACAACATTGGCAATTATAGGCCCGTCGCCAATGTTTCTTTTCTTAGCAAGGTAGTCGAGAGGGTGGTGGCTGACCAGCTTCAGGCTCTCTTGGATGAAACCGATGCCCTGAATCCATTTCAGTCGGACTTCAGGCCATGCCACGGCATGGCAATGGCATTGGTTGCCCTTCTGGATGACCTACTTAGGGAGTCCAACAGGGGTAAAATGTCCTTGCTCGTCCTCCTTGATATCTCAGCTGCCTTTGATACCGTCAACCACGGTATCCTCCTGGGGAGGCTCTCGGAGTTGGGAATTGGTGGCCTTGCTCTCGCTTGGCTCCAGTCCTTCTTGGAGGGCCGTCCCCAGAGAGTTCAGCTTAGGGAGAATGTATCGGCCCTGTGGTCCCTCAGTTGTGGGGTCCCGCAGGGTTTGATCATCTCCCCAATGCTGTTTAACATCTATATGAGGCCATGGAGGGGGGGTCATCCGGGGATGTGGAGCTTCATGTCACCAATATGCTGATGACACCCAGCTCTACATCTCCTTTTTTCCATCTGCAGTGTATGCCATTCCGTCTCTTGGGCACTGCCTGGAGGCCGTTCTGCAATGGATGCAGTTGAATGGACTAAGGTTGAAGCCGGACGAGATGGAGGTCCTGCGGGTGGGTGGCCCCAATGTGAGTTTGGGGAACTCCCTCTCTTTTTGGGGGGTGACTCTCACCACAAAGAATTCGGTTTGCAGTCTGGGGGTCCATCTTGACCCAACGCTTACCATGGACACCCAGGTAGCGTCCGTGGTTCGGTCTGCCCATTTACATCTTCAGTGTACTGCCCAGCTGCGTCCCTATCTAGATGCGAGGGCACTCACCACGCTGGTCCATGCGCTCGTGGTCTCAAGAATAGACTACTGTAACACTCTCTATGTGGGGCTTCCTTTGAGAATGATGCGGAAGCTCCAGATGGTCCAGAACACGGCGGCCAGGCTATTAACAGGGGTGAAGAGATTTCACCATATTTCCCCCACCCTGGCCACCTCATACTAGCTATCTATCCGCTTCCGCATTGATTTCAAGGTGCTAACCATTACATACAAAGCCCTTAACGGTTTAGGCCCTCAATACCTGGCAGAGCGCCTTCTTCTGCCCAGTTCTACCTGTATCACCCGCTCCAGTCAGGCTAGGTGGCTGAGGGGCCTAACGCCAAGAGAGGCCCGGTGGGAAAAAACTAGAAATCGAGCCTTCTCAGAAGTGGTCCCTCACCTCTGGAACAACTTACCTGTAGAGATCTGCCTGGCTCCCTCGCTGAGGGCCTTCAAGACTAACTTGAAGACATGGCTATAATGGCAGGCCTTCCCTACAGCCATTACCTAGCCTATCTCCCCTTTTCTTTTTTTCTCTCTCTTTCTTCTTTTTCTTCTTTTCTTCCTTTCCCATCTTGGACTCTGTGATTAATCTGGATTTTACCTTAGTTTATTTTTATGTTATATGTAAACCGGCCAGAGTAGACACGTTCTAGATAGGCAGTATATAAATCTAATAAATAAATAAATAAATAAAATTAAATCTGCACTGCTTTCTGCTACAGGCCCCTTGGGTATTGAAATCCCAGCAGACCAGGCGGGGTTGAACCACCTGGCCCGCTACCAAGCGGGACATGTAAGGCTGTGCTTTTTGAACTAAATGGCCACTGTCAAACCTATCTCCAAGGATTGGATGGGCAGGCATCATCAGCCGCAGCCACAATGCGTCGTGCGGCACGTCCCAGCACATGGAGGGGTGCAGCGCCACGCACATACGGAACCCCTCATCATAGAGCAACCACGCATGCCCTGGGAAATCTACATATGCCCTGTAAATTATATCCATGTATTGGATCAATGAAAGGGCTCTCTCTGGTTGGGCACGAATCACTGTTCCTGCATATATAAAGAATCCAGGTAACCAGTTTGCCCAACAATGGTCTGGCTTACGCTGTCTGACCTTTCCCTGTCCCTTTCTTCCTCTTTGTCTTTTTTCTTTTCCTCACTTTTCCTGTTCAGGAGTTCAAAGACATCTACATACTTACCCTTCAAGATTTTTTCAACTGTAGTGGGCAGAAGGTGATCACTCAGTGGTAGGGACTGATCACCTTCAGGCAACGCTGCCCTTTGAACTGAATTATACCCAATGTCAGGAACAACTGTGGAAACAGCTGTTCCCCTATCCATGGCTGTCCTAGCCTGGGTAAGTGCCATAGAACCCGGGGCAACGCTCCCCCCTGTTCCTGCTAACATATGAGTTCCCAAATGTTCTGCCAGCAAAGGCGAGGCTGGAAGGACAGGAACTGTCTGGCTCCCTGTACCCCACGGCCAGGCACTCGCAGGCTGTGTTGTGTCAGGTGCAACAATACTCTCACCTGATTTTATCCCGATTGATGCTGCTGCTGGTGCACTGGCCGGCCTGTCCTCGCTCTGCACCAGCTGTCTGCTCCTGGTTCCTCCATCCGCTTCCTCCTCTTCCGTCTGTGTGCCTGCTGATGTCCTTCGTGACTGGTTCCCTTGCTGGCTTGTTACCTGATGTTCACTCCTCCACATAGCTGGAGTGGCTGCCACTGATGAGGCACCCGAAGGGCTGGATTGCTCCCCTTCTAAAATAGCAATACGAGACAACATAATGTCTCCCATCCTTTTAAGTTCTGCCAGCTTCTGCGCCTTGGACTCTCTACATGATCGTCTAACTGTAGAAGAGCCCTCCATCTCCCTGGACTGCGCCTGTTCCCTTTCAAGGTTGGTAAGTTTCTCCCACATACACCTGTAGTCAGGCCAATCATTCTCATCAGATGAGGAAATTGCTGGTGGTGAGCGCGGAGGTGCCTTGTGCTTTGCAGGCTGCTTCCCCTTCTTTCTTCCTTGCCCCTTTTTGGGGCCCATAATTTACCACTACCTAAGACTTGAAACTACTTATAGGTGCTCTAGCGTAGTCACTCAGTTCCTAGTGACACCACCTGTGGTGTAACCAATGCCAATATTAATTACTCTCCTTGCCTATCTGGGTTTTTTTAATTATTGTTTTATATATATATTATATATATATGTCAATGTATTTAAATTCCCCCAGGGGCCGTGGGGTAAGCTATATTCCACCACCCTTATTATTTTATTAGTTTATTTATTTTATTTGCTTATAAATCTTTCTTTCCTCTTTTTCTGTTGTTTTTTTTTTAATCAAAATGATCAACTGCAGCCCAGTGGTTAAACTCCTATTGCGTCTGTTCCTTCTTTTTTTAAAATATTGGCACTATGCTCCTCTTAAGGTGGCACCAGAGCCTGCCCTGTTAATCAGGGGTAGCTACCCCTAAACTTGAAGAAAAAACCCCAGCCTTTCTTTCATCGTCTGCTTCACTTTGTTTGCTCCCCTTTTTTCTTTTTTTCTTTGAAATGCTCCCGTCCGTTTGCCTTCGATCTCGCAACCACCCCTTCTTGCCCTCTCTCTCAACACTCTTCAACATCTACACAGAAACCCCAAGACTCCCAAACAGCTGAGCCTGACCGGAGGGCTGTGCTGATGCACAGCCTTAAACCTTGCTGCCTCCAAAAAGCTCTGTGCAGACCAGGCAGCAAAAGCAAAACCACCTGTATCCACAGCCATGGAGCTTCGCGCTAACGCGACGAAAGGAAGGAGGGCGAGGTGGAGCTGGGCAGCCTTTTTCAAGGCTCACAAGCACCCAGCCCCCTCGCCCCATATGACACAGCGACGGCTGAGTCTGTCTCAACCGTCCGGGCGGGCAAAGGAGCCCAGCCTCAGCAGTTTTCACGCCTCGCAGAGAGGCCCAAGACTTTAGTTCAGTTTCAAAAACAATGGAGCTGAAACCAATATAAAGCATCAGTCTAACCATGCTCTCAGTATTAACAGCACACTGGATGGGGAAAGGAACTATGAAATAACTGTATAAGAACACACACTATTTCTAATATCTCAATTTATGAAGGATATTTGTGACCTCAAGAAACATATATATATATTTTCTGCTAAATTTCTGCTTATTTGTCAAAATACATTTTGCACATCAGTTATGTAATTTATAGATAGTAAAATTGGACAAGGGCAGGTGCAGTGACAATCTGTATTTTGATCAAGTGTAATTTTGAACAATGCTTGGGGGACTTCAGACTGGCTCCACTGTTGAAAGAATGGAGGATGCTGGTGCAGAATAGGTTGGACCACTAGAGAAATCCCCCACCTGTGCAAAGTTCAAACCTCTTTATCAATGTTCTGAAAAACATTTCATGTGCTGATCAGTGCTGAGGTTTGGGAATGGAAAGAGGGGAGAATCACAGAAAGAGCTGTCAAGGTTTGATGCTCCCAACTGCTTTTTATTTGCCCTAAGTGTGGTGGCACTGGAAAAGAAGCAGAAGGAGTAGAAAAGAATGAAGAGTAACAATTAAAAGGGGAAAGGGTAAACTTTTTTTTTTTTTAGAAATAAATCAAAAACATCAGGACCATGTTGGACACATGATACCACACACAGACTCCCAGGAGAAACAGAACATATTTCAACTCTTTGAAGCTACATGAACATAGCTTTATAATTATGATATGTATGACTGCGGTTTTGAAGCAACAGAGAGGGGAAAAACACCACGAAATGAAAAGTAGCCTTGGAGGGTCTTTCATTCACCAGAAACAGATCAGGGAGAATGGTGCTGGGAGAGAGAGGAGGAGAGAGCCTTAGACAGCCCGAACTGGAGAATCCTCTGATGAGCTTAAATATACAGAGATGCTGGGGTTTTGTTGCTTGTGCACAAGGGGTTTTTGTTTTAGTTTCCCCTCCCTTAAAAGGAATACAAAAGAACTTGGACATTAAAGGCAATGGTAAGCTTTGAAGAAATGGTCTATGTTAACATCATCTTGTACTTCATTTGTGCTTTTCTGTATGCCAAGTGAGTTTTAAATTTAAGTTGTTTTAATGCAGGTGGGGGGGACAGGAGAGAATCACATGGTTGTGAGAGATCTGCCTGTCTGGAAGCACGACACAACGTAGGCTAAGAATTTTTTGTCCTTTCCACCAGCCCACATGCCAGCTGCTGCCACTGTTGCTTCTGACTCCTTCCTTCCCAGCACTTCCTGTTCCTCTCTGCCAGCCCATTTTCTTCCTGGTGCCTTAGGTTTCTACAAAACTCTTCAACATTCCTCTCTTCCACATTCTCCTACTTATTTAGTATTATTTTTTTTGTAACTACTCCCATATCAGCTTTCAAGATAATACAACTTATTTTCAAGAAAGTACACATACGTAATTATGATTAAATCATATAAATATTGTGCTAATAAGCAATAGTGTTTTGTAGTATACCAACACAAAAATGTATAATCTAAAATGAAGTCTGAAACCAAACGGCAAAAATTTTCAGCCAAAATTGTGCCCATACGGGGAGTTGCATGAGTAGTTTCTGTAACTTGCTAGCGGTCAGGCACACAAACAGAGGGTGCCTAAGAATGCACTGGGCAGCCGGTAAAATTCCCCTCACAGCTCATACGACTGCCCTTTTGTGATTGCGTATAACAGGAGATTTGAGTCATTATTTCAAAAGCCTGAGTAAGTTCCAAATTAACCAGTAAAAGCAGATGTAAACACCCAGAGCTTCAACCACTCTTTAAAGCCACACTAGAAGGGGACCACATTAATTATTCTGTGGGAGAAATGTATTTTTTGCCTGTAGTGTCCATTACTTATGCATCCAGTTATATAAATCTCAGCAACTCCAGTCTTCCACAATCATGAACATTTATTGATACAATCCAGACATGGCAAAAGTTCAACAATACATCTTGAAACTACAGTATAACAATTAATGGCCCCCAGAGGAAAACTAATTTTACTTTCAACAAAAGGCGGCGGGGGGGAGCCATGTAGTAGTTTTGCTTTCACATTTTCCCAGTAAGCATTTCCTATCATTTTCTTCAAAAACAAGACACCATATTTCCCTTCTTTATGAAACACAAAGATCTGAATCCTAATACATATATATATATATTTGAAAAATATGAAATAGAAAAATATTCTGATCAGCTGGTGTGGTGGGTCCAGATGTCACAGCAATATTTGTTTATGTGCTTCCTTGTTTGTTTGTTTCATTTTTCTGCCACTGTTCTCAAAGTGAAGGGACCCAAGGGAGCTCCCAAGCTATTTAAAAAAAAAAAACATCTAAAAACATGGTAAGTTATTACACTGAAAAAACAGTAATATTAAAACATCTGGTTAAACCCATTTAAAACACAGAAAACAACAAAAATAATAACATGCCACATTTTAAAAATATATATCAAAGCTCTTTATTGCCCAATTTAGTAGTTAAAAGTCTGTCCAAAAGGGAAGGTCCTTACCTGTCTCCTGAATAGAAATCGGTGAATATTTCACCCACCATTAAAGATTATCTTCATCACCATTCTTCTTCAAAGGACTTAGTCCCTTAAGCGTGCTAGCAAACTAAATATCTGCCTCCAGACATCACTTGTGGACAGATTCTTACCATGAGGTCAATCTCAAGACTCAGAGGTAGCCATCCTTATTAATATTGTGTTCAGGATTGTCTAGAGGGTTATCTAGAGAACTTCACCAATCTGGCTGAATAGCTTATTATCACAATTTTTGAATGACCTGAGTTGAAATTGTAAATGGTGTCTCTTGAAACAGTACTTGCTGGATCAAGAGTTCCTACTTCACAGAAGCAACTGTTTGTGTATTTTGTCACAACTGCAGGCTGTAAGCCTATACAGTATGTACTGAGCCACCTTAGAATCATAGAATACTGGAGTTGGAAGGGGCCTACAAGGCCATCAAGCCCAGTCTCATGCTCAATGCAGGAATCCAAATCAAAATATACCGGACAGATTGTTTTCTGATTTTCTCTTGAATGGTTGCAGCATTGTAGTGCTCACCACAACCCAAGGTATTTGGTCTACAGCCAAAATGCTTCTGAAATACATGTAGTCAAATTTTATTAATTCTGAGTCACTGAGAATGAAAACTATGCTTAAAATTGTTGATCGGCTCTAGTTTTCAAGATGTCCTATTGGATCAGTATATACAGCCTTTAACTTGGAAATGGTGAAACATGAGTTGTATGAGTATATGAGTTATGTTTGTGATGCTTTTAATTGTAATTTATTGTATTGTATTTGTCTCTACTGCATTTTATAGTATTTTGTTTGCACTTCTTAATGTATTGTTGTTTTATTTTGTTACGTTGTTGTTCTGTCTAGTTGTTGTAAACTGCCAAGAGTGGCCTTGGCTGCCAGATGGGTGGTTGGTAAACAAACAAACAAACAAACAAATAAATAATAAAGAGAAGGGATTTCAATTTAAACCAGAAATGACTAGTATACTGACTGGATCTATGAATAAGTCTATGACTGGACAGTACTTGCTTTTTAGGCAGAACAGTGAATGATGCAATCTGAAGCTGGTATTGTGTCAAACATGATATGAATTGCATCATGTTATTCCTAGATATCATGGATTATGCCATCATAATGAAGCTGACATCCTGTTGAACCAATTGCCCTAGAAATTATACAGTGTTGTACTCTCTTATTTTTCAGTGTTTGGTTTTGCAAATGGACACATTCCTGGTTAGCTAAAGTGAGCAGAGATGCCTGGTACTCGTGTGAACACTGCAGATAACTTCTGCTATATTTGTGGTATAAAATAAAATTTATATATTTGTGGTATAAAATTGTGGTATAAAAGCCTGTCACTTTTATTTTGGCTGCAAAATTGGAGATCAGGACAAGAGGTGGGCCCCACACATATGCTGCAACACTTGTGCAACAAATCTTCACTAGTGGTTGAACAGGAAAAGGAAATCTATGCCTTTTGCAGTGCCAATGATTTGGAGAGAGCCATCAGATCATACTAGAAATTGTTATTTCTGCATGGTGCCTCCAGTTGGGAAAGTTTTGTCAAAGAAGAAAAAAATGGACTGTGCATTATCTAAACATTCCATCAGCTATACACCCAGCACCCCATGGAGAAGGCCTGGTTCCCAAGGCACCAGAATCATTCTCACTTGAGTCAGACAAGGAAGAGGATGGAACTTCTGGTCCTGATTCTGAACCATCAGTGTCACAGGACCCACATTTTCTCCCATCTTCCTCTTCTGAACCGCACCTCACAACACAAGGTGAACTGAATGACCTTGTCAGGGATTTGGAACTACTCAAGAGTAAGGCAGAGCTGTTGGACTCCAGACTACAGCAGTGAAATCTCTTGGCAGATGATGTTATGGTTTCCATGTTACCTGACCATCAAAAGAAACTTGTCCCATTCTTCTTTATGGAAGGTAATCCTGTAGCCTGCAACAACATCAATGGTGTGATGGCAGCCCTCAACATCATTCATGATCCAGATGAGTGGAGGCTGTTCACTGATTCATTGAAGAAGAGCCTTAAAGCTGTTTTGCTGCATAATGGCAATGTTTTGCCATCAATTTCATTTGGTCATGCAGTCCATATGAAGGGAATGTATGACAACATGAAACAACTTTTGAGGTGCATAAACTACAACCAACATCAGTGGCAGCTTTGTGGTCATTTGAAAGTTGTTGTTCTCTTGCTTGGTCTGCAGTCTGGATATACAAAGTACTGCTGTTTTCTCTCAGAATGGGATAGTCTTACATGAGATTCCCACTACATCAAAATAGATTGACCACTCCGATAAGTCATTGGAGCCTGGGAGGAAAAGTGTTCAGCATCCACCACTTGTTGAATCAAGGATGATTTTGTTACCACCCTTACACATCAAGCTGAGTCTGATGAAGAACTTCGTCAAGGTCATGGACACAAGCAGCTTTCAAGCCCCTCAATGGAAAATTTCCAAGGTTAAGTGAAGGTATCTTTGTTGATCCTCAGATTCATGAACTTCGAGATGATATATTTGACCTTGCACTGTGTGGCAAGGAAAATATGGCATGGAAAGCCTTCCAGTTAGTGTCTATAAATTTTCTCAGAAGCAACAAGGCAGACAACTACAGGTTGTTAGTGGAAAACCTCCTCAAGGTATACAAGAGCCTCAGTTGCAACCTGTCACTAAAGATACATTTTTTGCACTCTCATCTAGATTTTTTTCCACTGAACTGTGGAGCAGTGAGCGGTGAGCATGGTGAGTGATTTCACCTGGATGTTGGAACAATGAAGAAATGCTATTAGGGCAAATGGAGCCCATCAGTGCTTGCAGACAGTGACAAGAGACGCTCCATTTAATGAATACAAGATACTCGTACAAGCCAAGAAGTGCCGAGTAAACACTGAATAGGACTAAAATATGTACATAGGTTTTTCGCCTTTTGTTTCATAATAAATTTTATTTATATAACCCTTTTGCTGAAACAGGACAGGTGAAATATTATCATGTAAAGCAAACATAAATACATGAAAAGACCTAGGCCCACAATTTATGGTAAAAACTCTACTATCTACACAATATACATAGATATAAAATGTAAAAACTTAAATATCTTGGAAACAATAGCCAATCAGTTGTTTTAATTGTCATATTTGAATTCAGCACATCAAAATATATAATAAATAGCATTTTATCCCTGAAGCAGACAACTTCTAAAAACTTGTAGACCAGTTGATTCCACTGTCCTACGGCTCTAACAGTTAGGAGCCTTTACCTGATATTCAAAGTCTGGCTTCCTGCAACTTGAGCCAATTATTATGTGTCCTGCACTCTGGGATGATCGAAAAATGATCTTGCCCCTTCTCTGTATGACTACTTTTCAAGCATTTGAAAAGTGCTATCCTATCTCCCATCAGTGTTCTTTTCTAAAGGCTAACCATGCCCATTTCTTCCAGTCTTTCCTCACAGGGCTTGGTTTTCAGTCCCCTGATCATCCCTGTTGCCATCTTCTGAATTTGCTCCAGTTTATTGGCATCCTTCTTAAAGTGTGGTGTCCAGAACTGGACACAGTACTCAAGATGAGGCCTAACCAGTGCTGAATAAAGGGGAACTAGTACTTCATGGGATACGGAGACTATACTTCTATTAATGTAGCATAAAATAGCATTTGCCCTTTTTTGGAACCACATCATACTGTACGTTAATATTCATCTTGTGATCTGCCACAGTTTAAAATCCTTGTCACTTGCAGTATCGTTGAGCCAAGTATCCCACATTTTGTAACTGCTTGATTTTTTGTTTGGTTCTCCCCCCTCCCAGGTGTAGAACTTTGCCCTTGTCCCTGTTAAATGCTTAGCATAGGTTTAGACCAGGAAGCTGTTCAATTTTCTTTAATCATGCATGCATTACTGAGTAACTATTTCTTACTTTCCTTTTATATTCTTTAATAAAAATTAATAATTGTTGACCCTGGACTCAAATGGATTCCTGTACCACTCAAGGGATAATATTCCTCCATGCTGCCCAAACCACTTGAATTATAAGTTTTTGGTTAACAGGAGGTAAGAGGGGAAGATGAATGGATGATTGATAGGCGCAGGCTAGAATCTTAGATGACGGCCCCTCTATGCCAGGACAAATAAACCATAGGTATAGGAATTTCAATCACCCTAATTTAAGTGATTAGAATGAAAGGTGACAATGGAGATAGAAAGGGAAGCCATGTCGTCAGTGGTCTTCCCTAGAGTTCACTGGGATGGAAATCCCACTGCTTCATAAGAACCAATAGTAAATCTTGTTTACTGAAACAGTATTGTGTTGGTGGCTTAATCTATTGTGCTGCACTCTTATCTAAAAGAATAGTATTTGGGAGAGGGTTTTGTGGTGTTTTGGGTTCCCCCCCATGCCTTCCTATATATTTGGAGCTGACTCTTAAGGAGTAAGCCTTAATAACTAGCTTTTTACAACTGATCATGACAATGTATTTGATACAAATGTCTGAGTAACAGCCAGCCATCTTCCAAATAGGAAATCAGCTGGCATGATGTCAAGGGATTCATCTTCACTGCCTTGTATTCTAGTATGTTACAGACTCTCATTTTGAACTGACATTACACTCCACTCATCTCTATCAGTGTCAGAAGTTACTGCATCTTCTAGATGAAAAGTCTTCGTGTTTATCTTAAAATGTCAATTCCCCTACTCAGTCAATATTCACAGACAGAGTCTCCTCTTTCTTTTCAGCCTACATGAAAAGGTATCTGGAATAAATGATGCATGTAGGACAGCTTGAATATAGGGCAGTAATCAAGGCTCTGAATCCTTTTGGTCACTTCCTTGGGTGATGTATTGGATATATTGCCAGAAAAAGCTTCTTACCTGAATTGTACAGGTGTGTGGAAGCCCCCAGCCCATCCTGTTCCCAAATAAAGGACATACAGATTAGAGCTGACCAACCTTGCACTGTTTGGGAGACATTCTAACCTGCTGGATCCATGACAGTATCTAGGCATTGCTAGATACCCATTGTTTTTTTACATCCCACAAAAAAAAGGGGGGGTTTGAGATAGCCATTACCTGGGGGGGCTGCACAGCACCCTGTGATACTTATCCGCTCAAAGCCTATAAAAAGTATCCCTTCACAAACACACAGATATGTAATCCTAATGTCATAACAATATTTCAATGAGTTTGATACACTAGGGGGGATACTACAGTGGCCATTTACCCCACAATTTGCATCAGATTGGGAAGTGATGAATTCAAATTACACAACATACACTGAGTGTAGGGAAGCCCATTATGGAATTATCTTTTTTCAGCAGCTGATTGTCTTGTTTTGTTCCACCTTCAGGAGTGATTTAAATTTGTTCTGATCGGATTGACATCACTTTTGTCTGCTTTCTGCCAGTGTAATTGCCTGATCTGAAGCAAAGGGGCACTTGTTAGGATGCCTCAACTGTGTGCCCCTTGTCTCCAAACAATTTTTTTTTAATGAAGTTTCACTTCAGTGCTGGAAGAGGCTTTCACTAGAGCACTTAGGACACCAATAAAAAAGAGAGGGAAGTGAAAATTGCCAATTAACACAAGGCTTCTGCTGTTGGAGCTCGGTTTGCAGTCTGCCTCTGCTCCTACTAACTCCTACAAATCCAGATGGCCACAGCAATTTCACCTGAGGAAACCTGACTTCCATAAGTGTAAATCACAGCAGATCAACCTGTATTTTCCTGCTGTGTAGTCACATGCTTTGCTGAGTAAAAGAACAAAGACCAACAGGAACATCCCAGGATATCAAGAGCCTATCTAAACCATTACCCAATCTTTCTCCTTACTCTACAGCTCCACAAAATGGCTAGTGGAGTGCCTGCAAGGGGATACAGGTCTCTCTCTCCATGTGTGTGTGTGTGTGTGTACATGTACACACACACACACACACACACACACACACACACACACACACACACACACTTAAGCCCTCCCTAGCACCACCATGGGCATGAACAGCATCTCCTTTCTGTACTTCATAATCACCCCCAAGTTGTACAAATATAACCTTTTGATTTCTTTTTGCACATTCATAGAATCATAGAATAATTGATTTGGAAGGGGCCTATAAGACCATTGAGTCCAACCCTCTGCTCAGTGCAGGAATCCAAATCGAAGCAGATCTGAGGGAGGATTGTCCAATTTTCTCTTGAATGCCTCCTCCCAAGGTAATTGGTTCCATTGTCATACTGGTCATTTGTCCAGAGACAGTGGTTATTAACTAATTGTTATTAGTTGTGTGGTTATTAACATAGTGATACAAATGGCTGAACTCTGGGACGAACCATAGCATGTTTTGGATGTTTATTTCTCAATATATTTTGACATTTAGAGGTTCACCTAGACTAAATGGAAACTCATTTTCTGAATGTAACACTGTTTGCTCAGAAGCTAATAATAAACACTGGTTTTCAAAGCACTGGTTTGGTCTTAATCCAGCCTTGGAGGTTCCACACCCTCTTCCCAGACATTTCCATCTTTTGGAGTTTAGCAAAGCAGAGTAGCCCTGCTGCTGTGCCCAGTCACTAATCAGATATAACAAAGGACATTTCTAGCTGTGCATCTTTTCCTTTTCTCCATATCCACTGCAGACGACGCAAGGGGAAGAAAAGTTGGTGCTGACCAAGCTACACAGTGAGGGCTTTGTCGATTACACATCTTCCTTGACTAAGGGAGGCACAATGGGAATAAACCTCTCATAAGAAAGCCAACTTCAGGTACAGTTCAGACTCACTTAATTGGCAGTCTACATTTTTCTCGTACAGGCTGCCCCAGTCTTTGTTATCAGGGAGGGACTCTACTCGCTATACAACAGTCTAGTGAAGTTTATTTTGATTTAGGGCCCAGGATGGTCTTCTGTCTTGTGGCCCCCAACATAAACAATGATCTTCCCATTGAGATTTGACAAGCCCCTTGCTGGATGTTTCTACCATTTGATTAAAGGCAATGCAAGTTGTTTATGCAATAATTTCCTTGATTGTTTTCCTCATTTTTAATTTTATATTTCTGGTTTTTAATGATTTTTAAAATTTGTTTTTATAGTTTTGATGTTTTTATCTTTTTAGCTGCTGCTTTATTTTATTTTATCTGTGTTTCCAGCACACCATTTTGAACATTTGTTTCAAATGCAAAGCACCCTAAAAATGTTCTACAATACATAAAATAAAACACAGTTCCATCACCTATAAGGTGACTTGCTTCAAAATACTTTTCATTGTCCAATTATGTGATGAAATCATTGTTTAGCCAAGAGCACGGTTTTCTGAAGAGCTTTGATGAGGTGTTATGTTTTTGTTGTGGGAAGAGGAGAAATGACTTTATTATGGCAGAGTGATTTATCGGTGGTTTAAGAAATGTCAGGTTACTATAACCCGGAATACATCTGCATCACTAGAATAAGGAAACCAAACCAAAACAAAAGATTAATTATGCATAAAAGGACCCCTTCTGAAATGCCTGCTGTTTGGCTCACTGTTGACATTCCAATCTCATTTCCATTTCCTTACTTTCCCTTTTAAAATGAGATGTGATTAGGTTTCAAAGGAGTTCCTCTTCAACATTTCCCATATGTGGCCCTCATGAAATCACACAGCATGCTTCAGAGCACATAGCCTCTGTGTGGGTATGTTTCATTGGGATTACACCCACATCAAATGCCTTTGAAATAGCTCACAAACATGAGAACAATTTATTTAGCAAGTGGGTAGAAAGTATTTTATAAGGGGTAATTATTACTTAGCTATCCATTTCATTGCAGTGGCTAAGAAGTGAGCAAACTTTTTTCTCATTAACTCTTGCAACAGGGAGGCAGAAAGAGACATTCTCAAACACACATTTATGCATTTTTATGCCTCCCTGCTAATGAATGGTTTTGCAAAATTGTTTAAATGGCAAAATTGTGTGTGGCAATGTCAAGCACTGGTGGCATACATGTGCTTCTGCAGGTTTTCTTTTTTGCTTGGTGTTGTTCAAATTATGGGGGTACAAGGCCCAAATGAAACTAAGGCTATGGTCACACCAGCAAAATGTTTCTGAGTTACTCCTCATGAGCAAAGCCTTGCCCTTTTGAAGGAATTCAGATGGCGCAAGACTATTATTGATTCTTTTGTTCCCCTTCTATGCTATCTCCACATTAAATCTAGCCCACTGGGAGGATACTACTAAATTTGTTCCACAATTTATCACACAGTACAACCAGCATCCCATTGAGTGTGTGCTCCAAAACGATTCATTTCCTATGCATCTGGCATGTAGTCTCACCCTCTCACCCACTGTAGTTCAACTCTCTTAATTTTTTAAAAATTAATTTTCAAGTAGGAATGTCGGCATGTTGGTATACTTCTGTCAAATATGGAGCCTCAGTTCCCCTACAGTCTTTTGACTGCCACTGCAGTGTGCTGTGAGTTCTCCTCCATAGAGGATAAGAAAGCATGGAAATAGGAAGAAGTGGCCCAGATCAGTACATGGCCAGGGTATTTTGTCGACAAATTGATGTACCCACATATTGAAGGCCATTTTGCCAACAAATCGATGTACCCACACATTTAAAAAAGGGGGGCAGGCGAAGAGAAAGGCACAGGAAAGAAAGGGGATATGTCCCATTCAAGGGATGTAGACAAATGTGCCACATCTAATTTACCCCCAAAAATCAGAACGATTAAAAAATGTATGAACCACAATCACAGGATATATGCCACATGACCAGGAGGCAGAAGATGTGAGAAAGAAGGGGAGGGACATTTCTCTAGTATGACTGTGGCCTAAGAAGCTGAAACCTCTAATTGTACCCCCATTTTAATGAAACCATCTTCTCCCAGGGATTTTTTAACACAATAGGAAAAGTGACAAGGAGTTCTCCCACCCCCTCCCTGCCACCACTTGAGCACTACTTTTGTAGACATTAAGAGGAAGGCATGCTTCTTTAAAGGAGAGGTCATTCACAGGTTCTTAGCAGGGATATATTCACCTAAACACAGGTATTTTCTTCTTCTTCTTTGCTCTTATATTGCAAACACAAAATGTGAATTGGCTTCCTGAGTATCTGTAAATCTGCCCATTTGAAAGCAGGATTTCATTTTGTGGAAACAGCCGCCAGGCTTCCAACAACACAATTAGTGGCAGAGAGGAAAAAATGCACATTTTCTCAGTCCAAATGAAAAAGGGAAGCTTTTGTTTTTAAGCTCTCCAGAAGCAGGGAGGAAAAAGGGAGGGCAGAGAGAAATGAAAAGAATCAGCCCTTATTTATATAATGCAGAAGCAATACTTAAGCAGACCAGAACTGAGGCTTCTTTGTCATGAATTCCTAATTTGTTCATTTTACACCCTCACTGTAACTAGATCGAAAAGCAGCATCCAATGCCCAGAGCAGTGTGTCACCAGGGTGGGTTTTATTTTCTCTCTCTTTTTCTCCCCATCCCCCAGCATCTGAATGGAGGAAAGCTAGCTGTGTATTTCCAGCAGAATGTCTCTTGCTGGCAGCTCCTTGCTGAAGAATGAATACATGCTAGGAGTACAGACCATTTGTCTGCTGATTAATACAGGCCCCCGGGGATCTGCTGTTGGCTCTCATTTCACTCCTTTTTCTCTCACGGTGCAGTCTTCCCCCCACTCTTCCATCTCCAAATCCCCTACCCCCCATTTCCTCTCAGCTTTGCAATAGCTCTGGTTCTCATCAGCTGTGATGTGATTTAAATCTGTTTTACAACTCAAAAGGCTTGGTGTTGTCTGAAATGGGTTTTCTTGTCTTGAAGGTGAAGGCGTTCACATGGGCACACGCTCACACACTCACAGAGAGAGAGAGAGAGAGAGAGAGAGAGCTTGCTGTTTTCATTTGGAATTCATCACTGCTCATAAAGGAGGCATTTGGTATTCACAAGAAGCGTGCATGAAATCACATAAAGAGCGCCACTGTAATTTAACGCCATTGCTAAAAAACACTGACGGGAGAGGGAACACTTAAAGCAAAATGTCACAATAGCAAAATGGATGGCACCTCGTTTGGTCTGTTGTGCGCAGAGCTTGATTTATAAGACATTGCTTCTCACGTTTGTAGAATTTCTTCGGTGAAAAGTGGAGAAATATTTTATGGCACTACATATGTAGCTCCATGATACAGTAGTCTCAAGGGGAGCACTGATCTATGTGCCATCAAATTACACACATTTTACGCACCTATTTGTCTCTGATATCTAATAAGAAATGTGTACTTACTGCAATAACCTTGCATTACTCATGCTTCTTCTCACAAGGTAGGGATAGGATACCCTGAAAGAGGCATAGTCTAGGGATGGGAAGAGCACTCATATTTTTTTTCTTCTTCTCTGTGATTCTCCATGTCTCACCATGCTGAGGCTCCAACCCCTCCAAGAGTCCCCTGTGCATCATCAAGATTTCCTAGCTTCCTGTAAAAATAACATCCTGGCTTCATTTCTCCCTCTCCCCACCATTTTGTTTGTTTGTTGTAGAAAACTTGAACATTCTTTGAAGCTTAATGCCCTTTCTAATGAATGCCATTCTGCCAAAATAGTACCAATCCTGCACAGGTTGTGGTTTCTTCTGCCCTTTCCAGGTGAATCCTAGGCAGGAAAGATGCCACTCTGTGCAGGAATTCTAAGTTTCCCAGGCATTCCTCAAGGGAAGCCTCCAAGAAATCACACAAGACCTCCTGTAAAATTCATTGAGGGGGGAAAAAAATCACAGCACAGAGAAATCTCAGAACAAGTAGAAAAGAGTGAGTGTGGTGTGTGGAGGGGAGCCCTTGTTTCAGACAGTAAGAGGCTGCAAGGTCCACCTCCCTGTCACAGTCACTTTGAAGTTGCTTCTCTTGTATTTTGAAGTGAAGAATCAACCAACATTCTTGTATGGTAGCTGGGCAACTCGTACACATGTGTCATATAATTTTATGGCACAAATTTGCTGATTTATGTGTGCATGGGTGAATTTTCTTAAAGGAGAATGCATGTTCTGCTTATAAAATAAGTCCTCCTTCCCCTTCTCCAGCCCCTCTTAGTCAGGACTCACATCTCACTTTAAGAATCCACATCACCATATGAATCAACAAATAATGACAGCAGAACATCTGGATGTGGTTTCATAAAGTTGCTAGACAGTGTCCTATTCAGCAAATTAGGAATGGAAAGAGGATCACATATTTCTCTCCCCCCTCTTCCGCCCGTGGCAGACTTCTCGTTGCATGCCCGGTCTCATACTGGTTGTGAGATGGATCACATGACTGGGTATGTGACAGAGAGCCTGTTGAAACAGGGGAAATGTTCACAGGGTCGTCCTTCCATGTGACATTCACTGAATAGGATACTGGTGTCTGTCTTTCTCCCATCTGCTTGCCCTAGTGTTACTAACATGTGAGGACAGGCAATCCGGTCACATATGACTAATTTTATTACAGGACTTTGAGAAATAGTTACATTTCTCCCATGGGGGCAACATCTAGAAACAACCCTAGCTATTGATGAACAATGCCTCTAAGGATGAAAGCTATAATCTCTAAGATTTTTAAGACTTCTTCTACACATGCTTGTTTGTTTGTTTACATAATTTACATCCTGCTTCCCTCCCAAGCAGAACCCAAAGCAGTTTACAAAGAATTGTAAAAACACAAGTAATGGAGCAATTAAACTGCAATAATGCACAGCCTGAAGATGACAATTGAACATATGAATTGTTAGAAGTGCTACATGAAATTACTTTTAAAGTATTTAAAAACACATTTCTTAAAAAATTAAAAAGACAACTCATCCATTCAAAGCCCTCTCCAGCAGCAATTTAAATAGTTATTATAAAAATAAATGTCTTTGCCTACTGATGGAAGAATGTAGGGAGGAGGCGGGCCTTCTTTCCCATAGGAAAGTATTCCGTAGCCTGGGAGCAGCCACTGAAAAGACCTTCTCTCATGTCTGCACCAAAAGCTCCTGTGAACCAAATGTGTTCTGCCTTCTCTAGTCTCATACACAGTAGTAAGCATTTATATATCCAGCGGGTGGAGGGATCGCAAAGTAATATGTACTGCTCGGTCTATGTTTACTTCTTTTCTTTTCTTTTTTGAAGCAGAGAATAGGTAGTAATGCCATCACATTCCCTTTCCCTTCAACATATGTCGTTTTGAAGTATAAAGTGTGAGGTTCCTATTTCTCTACTCCCTCCAACTCTTTGGCTGCAGCTTCCATGGGCTGGAGTTGGGCAGATGCTATCACTACCATTTTACAGCCTTCATTTCCCCCAACAGCTGCTATATGTTGCCCCATAAAGTGTACTTTGGGCCATAAATACGACTGTGTACCAGCTATGTATAACCATCACACAGAGCCCTAACAAAAAGAAGAAAATGTTAACCCTTTGACCAGTGTTGATAATAACGTTAATGAGCTATAAAAATGAGAAGTGATAAATACTCTTTAATGCACTTGTTAAAAATACAATTTAATCTTGACTCTAGAATGTTTCTTTAGTCCTGTTCTGAATATCTTTTTCTTCCACCTCTACTCAGATCTGAAATAATATCTCCTCAAAGAAAGGTTCAACAATTCAACAGATTTAGAATGTTGCAGAAACTTTGTCAAGCCGTGCCCTTCTCTTAACCACTCGTGAGAATATTAAAGTATTTTTGGAGCAGACATTAAGGTCAGGTTCATGAGAATGTGTAAAATATTCACTGCTTAATTTATGAGCCTAAACTCCATGGTGAATCATAGGTAGAAATGTGAAAGTAATTACCCAGGAAAGTCAACGTAATGAATGCAGAATATGTGAAGGCATTATTTCTCTAATCTTTTCTATTGGACAATGTATCATTTTTATTGTTCATTTACTTATGTAATGTAGTCCTGCTATGAATTATAATCTCTAATATGCCTTTTTCTGTAGAATCACTCATTGTAGGTCTTGGACAAAGATAACATTTAAGGAGTGCATTTGAAGAATGAATTTGGTACTTGGCAATGCACACCCACCCACCATTTATTTCAGTGGATGAATTTCTGTCCACATTGAACATCAGTAGGCCCCATACATAATCACAATCAGGATTTCAGAATATTTATTTCTTTATAATTAGCATGCTTATTTATCTCCCATCATTCTCTATATATCCTATTCTTGGCATGGCCACAGACAATACTGAGATAAAAATGAGGCAGCTACTTTAGATGGCAGATTTGGGCATCATTTGGATGCAGTAGGACAGACACTGGATTTATTATATTTTACTTCTCTTCCCCTCTCTTTTCTATTTTAATCATCTTCAGATTACTTATTATTATAATCTCCAGTACTCAGTTTTTAATTTTATTGCTTTTGCGGTATATTTAGGTGGCACCAGAGAGAGGAGGAATGCCAATAGAGAAATCTGTCTTACTCCACTCATAAACTGGGAGTGGCAGTACATCTTCAGCACGCTTTTTATCTTACCTGTTCGCTAGAACTCAGAACAAGTTAAAAATGATACCATTAGCAAGTGGTTCAGCTCCTTAGCTGGTAAGTTGCTTGGTAGATTATGCCTCCACTGTGTCCAAGCCAATTGGCTAGACAGCTCAGTGGTTTAGGTATCTGGTTGTAGAGCCAGAGAATCATAGAATCATAGAATAGTGAAGTTGGAAGGGGCCTATAAGGCCATCACGTCCAACCCCCTGCTCAATGCAGGAATACAAATCAAAGGATATCTGCCAGGTGGTTGTCTACGTATCTCTTAGAATGACTCCAGTGTTGGAGCACTCACCACCTCTCAAGGTAATTGGTTCCACTGTCTTACTGCTCTAACAGTTAGAAGTTTTTCCTGATATTCAATTGAAATCTGGCTTCTTGTAACTTAAGCCCATTGTTGCTTGTCCTGAATGCTGGGATGATCAAGAACAGATCCTGCCCCTCCTCTATACGACAAGGTTGGGAGTTCGATTCACCACTGTGCACCCAGAAGAGTGTGGCTTTGGAGGAGCTGCACAGTTTCAGGGTCCCCCCAGAAGAAGGGAATGGTAAACCACTTCTGAGTGTTCACTACCTGGAAAACCCAGAAAAGGGTCACCACATGTCAGAATTGACTTGACAGCACATGATTATTATTATGATGATGTCCAAGCCAAATGTTTTTTTATCAGCACACCACTTTGTACTGTATACTTTCAAATCAGAGCTAAAGGCATATAGTACAAAGTGGTGAATCAGTAAAAAAAGACAGACCACTTCCTCATAAGCTGCTTGGCACATTCTGCTGAAAGGAAACCACAAAACAAAACAAAAACCACAAAAAACAAAAGGCATTTTTGCATTCCTCAAGGTGCCCTCTAAGGCCCACAAAATAGAACAACAACAACATAATTTTGCATATATTTTTATTGTGAAGGAGGAGGAGGAGGTCTCTTTTTTTGTTAATTGAAGCCTCTCGGAGTGCTAGTTTTCACTTTGGGGGCTTGGAGAGGTCTCTCCCCCAAATAATACAAAACCAAACCAGAGGTATCTATCCAGACACTTCCTGTTCACACTTGTTTAAGGTAACAGAAAATTGCCATTTCAGGAGGTATCACACGGTAAGGTCTGGTAGCTAAAATTTGGTCCTCAGTCTTCCCAAGATCACCCTCCCATGCCTTATAAGACTATTTAGAAGTGCCCCTTCACACATGTGCTGACCACATGGAAAAGAAACCTGGGCGCACCCATTGGCGGTCTCTTCAATATCAGGGGTCCTGGTGTTTCCATGCTTCTGATCTTCACACTTTTTGTGGAAATCTGAACAGGAAGGCCATATGCATATAAGTGATTTCCTAGTGCAAATTGTTCTCCCCATCCCACAACTTTAGCTACTGTTAGCCATGGAAGAAACAACTAGTGCTTTCTCAAGAGACCCCTGAAGGTTCTAGAATTCATTGCCAAGGGAGGCTGGATTAGTCCGTTGTTGTCTTGTAATAGACAAAAACATTGATATGTCAACATATGTAGGCGTCTCATGTGATTTGGAGCCCTGGACAGTTAGAGTTCTGAATAGGTTAGTGGGTTTATGTGGCATAGTGGGAATGCCAACATATTGAACAATGGCCCTCCTATACATGGAGGGAAAACACTGGGTGGGGAAGAACCACTAGGCTAATCTCTGCTCCCGCTCATTGTAAGCAAGGTTAAGGTGGTGGTTGTACAATGCCTTCCATTTTGCTACTCGCCCTTCCAAAAGTTGACAAATGTAAGCTACCTAACTATAACCTAAAGGGGCATTTCTGATGGTCTGTAGAATCCCTGTCTGTCTACATTTCTTGCAAACATGCATACATTTAATAGTAAATTTACATCATGATGTTGTAATGTTGTGTATGTGAATTTTATTTCTATGCATTCTGCTTGCACATTGTTTTTATTGCTTTGTTTCATGTTGTAAACCTCCCAGAGTGGCCTTTGGCTAGATGGGTGGTATATCAATCAATCAATCAATCATCAATCAATCATCAATCAAGTTATTCATAATACCCTTGTCCAAATGTTTGATTTTGTGATTACGTATATGTCTCCATCAGAGTCTTTTATCAGTAAAAGACTAAGTAAGGGATTAATCCTTAACAGATTTAAATGAAACCCAATATAAAGTTTCTGGTGATGGTCATGCCATTATAATGTTCACTGTGTACAACCTAAAATTCAACCTGTGCTGGCACTGATCTATTCTATTTACCATAATTTTATTTAATCAGTCAACGTGAGAAGGAAGGAAAGAAGGATTTATACTGCAATCCGGTATGTGTAGAATCTGCTTAGAATCTACTGTTAGGAAATAACTACCATGAGACAGTGGACTGAGAAGATTAAATGCCATATGCAGAACTTCTGAGTGAGAAGCAAGAGGGAAGAGAGGAAAGAGTTTAGCACTCAAGTAAGAACTAGGAGCTTTTGGATGTTGGTTCATGGGGTACCTGCCCAAGATGGGAAACACCCTATGCTCTGTTTATTTTGAGAACATTTAAGAATTCCTGCTTGTTGTTTGCATTAAAGCTCAAAGCCTGCTGTCAAGCCCACACACCACTCCTTGGAGATTGTATTTTATTGGTCTTTTATATTTTGTACCATACAAAGTATTTATGTGAAATGTGGTATATTATATGTAATGAAATATGAAATCCAGTATGTTCAGTGTAATGTTCTACCTTTGAATCCTTCTGTCCTTCAAGATCTTGCTTGAGCAGGCAAGGTCTTGCCTTCCTACATATGAATATAGTGGGTGTTACTGCTGAATGCCAGATCAAGAACTGCCATCCATGACTTGCATGGGCATTGGTGGGCTGATCTGGCATGTATTACTGAACATAACATAAACATAAGAAGAGCCCTGCTGGATCAGGCCAAGGGCCCATCTAGTCCAGCTTCCTGTATCTCACAGTGGCCCCACCAGATACCTCTGGGAGCACAGGAGACAACTAGATACCTGTCTTCTGATACCACTCCCACTGAGATCTGTGTAAATGCACTGTTGAAGTCAGTTTGACCCAGATTTGTTCTGGGTACTCAGTTTAACACCAATCCAGACTAAAGAGAGGGGAAATGAGATGTCATTGTTGATAAGGATTCTATGACTTGCACAAGTCGATCTGCCCTGGCACCCATTTTGAGGGATTGTACCTAGTGGTGGGCTGAAGAGATTGAACAGGTATCCTGCTGGTATATTGTCCACCATGCTGCTCAGCAGCTCCCCGCTGCCCAGCAGTGTTTTCTTTTAAATTAAATGTTAAAGTTGTTTTTAAGTATTTAAATTGTACTAGATTCTTTTTAATATGATTTTACTTATTGTAAATCTGCCATTTACTGATTGATCTGTAGGGTTAATTAGAAATGATTGAGTAGATGAAATAATATATAAATGAATAAGTCCCTTTAATGTCAATAAGCCATTGTTCCAGGTTAAGTAGTATGGAACTGCATCTTACATTACTGATCTTGCTAGTAAATATTCCCCAAAGAATGAAATGTCACATTTCACAAATGCATAAAGTCCCTTCAAGCACACCTAAGACAAATGACCACTTAAAGGAATAGTTTAATGGTCCTTGTGTATGTCTTCAGAGAATAGGCCTGTTAAAAAACACCACTTGGATTTAATCATGCAATAATCATATGATCATGTTTTCACTGGACTGCATGGCATATTCAAGTTAAAAAAATGCATTAGAGATTAGTTAACCCCACACACATACTTTATGGTATCACATTAAATTCAGTTGAATACCTAGTTGTGTTCCATACAGATCACATCTACTTGTACAAAGCTATACAGTGTGGAGTTGGTCAAATGAATGAATGGCTTTCTCATTACTTCACCCTATTCTGCTGTCTCTTTTTTCATGTCCTTTGTAATGTAATGGAGGACAGCTGTGGCAGTGAAGTGAATATTAACTAACCCCAGTGCCTCAGCAGATTGTGATTTTAATCCTTGCAAATACCACTAAAATCAAAATTTAATTACACTCAGCACAGCTCTGTTAATGCCTGAAAAATATTTAACAATTAGTGGTAGGCTTAATTAAGGAAGCTGCCTTTCACAAAGCAACCTGCAAAGTCTCCCCCTCCCCCGCCTCTGCTCTCCCTCCCCTGCCTTTATCTCTCAGACTAATTAGTCTGATGTAAGCTTACAGCACTTCATTTACTGTAACTGAGTCTTGATGCTGAGCTGATCCAGTTTGTGGAGCTTAACTGTCTGTAATGGAAGGAGAAGTTGTAAAAAGGATGGTGGTTAACTGAGCACTGCTACTTAATAAAACAAAACCTTGAGAGTCAACCTCTAGATATAATCAGAGCCGTTTTCCTATACCTCAGTTACAGACCAAAGAATGAGCCTCAAGCGCAACAATGGCCATGTTTATGTTTCCAGTTAGTATCAGACAGATGCAAACAGAGGTTGTCAGAACAATATTTATTCTTCCTGAAGCAAAACACAGTGTACCTGGGAATTAATAAGCAACTGAGTACTTCTGAAAGGGGCTGAAAGGTGTGGCTTTTCTTCGCACATTAAGAAGAAACAGAACCTGTCAGAAGGGCATCTTCATACAGTTGTTTATATTGTTATGAAAACAACCTTTAAACATACCCTTTCTTTCATTTTATAATAACATTTATTGTTTATGAGTCATTTCCGTATTACTTCGAGCATCTAAAAGAGCTGAACAGCACAACTCAACATAGAAGTATTGAAAAAGAAGTCATATTGGACAGTGGTGTTTACTCACAAGTACATGAGTGCAGAATTGCAGCCTAAGGACTAAATTTAATGTTGCTCCTATCTAAAAGAAGTCCCATTTAAATGAATGAAACTCATTAGTCATAAGTAATTTGAGTTCCACTGATTCCAGTGGTCTGGTTCTAGATGGGATGAATACTGGGTTTTGCCCTAAAACTTATGTCAACATTTCAAACATTCTGTAATGTAATATGATATAGTATAATAATATAACATTGTTAAATAACACCCATACATTATTAAACAGTTGCAAATGAAGTGTTCCTGTTGTAACTCCTTAAATGCCACAATGCCTCTGTTTTCAGAAGTTCCTTTCCATAATTTTCTGCATCTCCCCAAGCATTGTGGGGGTGGAGGCAACAGGTTTGCATTTGCTAAGCTCCCTTCCCCCGTGTTGTTATAGTTTTCAGGCTACACTCCAACTGTCAGCATACTCACCTTAACGAGTAAGAGGGCTTCTCCATGTGGACAGCTGTAGAGACTTCGACATAAGGTTTGCCAGGGCTCAGGGTACTGGCTGAAGTCTTAAGGAATTGCTCTGACTTTCCAGGCCTCCAGAAATTTCCATACCCACAGAGGTACCACTTGCATGTATTCTGTATGCATTAGGAGTGTGGCCAATGCAATGCACTGATGGAAGAGGCAAGAAGGCCAGCAGGGGGAAAGATGTGGACAGAGCTTATGCACTTAGATCTGGGAATTTGGATTAGGACAACATTTGGATAGAACTTGGAAAAGATACTTTTCTGGACTATAATTCCCAGCTTTGACACTACAGGAAATAATATATTGTAAACATGTTATCTGCACTCACTTCAGGTTGATTTATCACCAAATTCACATGTGCTATGAATCCCTGCCAGAGATGGAATACTGTATTCATATTCATCTATGAATATCGCCGCCACAGGTAGCTGGCCCATCATCGTTTGTGCAGTGCCAATTCCAGAAGCAGCCCAGCCAGCACTTCCCCACCTCCCTGTGTTGCTGACCACTCTGGCGAGGAGGCAGGATGACGAGTTTCCCCATTCAGCTGCTGAGTGGACAGCAGTGCAGGGAGGCAGGGAAGCGTCGTCTGAGCTACTTCCGTGATTGGTGCAGCATGAACAATGATGGTCGCACATGCCACTCCATGAGTGGTAAGTGGACTGGCTGGTTATGGAGGTCCAAAGGGCCTGGCCACCTGTGGTGTTGATATTCGTATTCGTCTCCCTGGGAGAGAAATACGAATATCCCATCTCTAATCCCTACTATTTAAAGCTACTAGCATCTTCTCCTCCCTGCTCTATTATATTACAAATTAAAGTGTCAACACCCATATAAGAATTAGGTTGAACTTTATGGCAAGTCAGTTAAAACATCAATCCTAGATGTGCGGGAAGATGCCAGCAGTCATACTTTGAGATAACTATATCCCAACAAGAAAGTCAAGAGTAGCAGAGGGTCATGTTTATGAAGACAATTCACCAACAAGGAGCAGAGAGACCACTCCTTATAAGCTTTGAAGCCAACACAGCATTTTGATCTATAACTTCCAATGTTCATGTCTAACTCCCATTAACTCTTGCCAACCTGACTGAGGGTCAGGTATGACAGCATTTGCAGTGTAGCCACAGGTCATCCTACCTTTGCAGGGTGTGCATAGATACTTCCAAACCCATCCCTGCATTAAAAAAAAAATTGTATGGGAAGAGATTTAAACACGAAGAACCAAGTATAATTCATTCAGCATAGCATTGATCGCACAAACTGACCCTAGAGTGTAATGGAAAGATCCTGCACCAAAGCTTCACTATAGGATTACCAAATCTTATAACGCTGGATTTCTTTATATCACCTGCTCTCTTCCTCACTCGAGCTGTTTTTTTTTTTACTGTATTTACAATACAGTGGATTTGCATTATGTAGTGAATTTGCTCTGTATTTTTTGGCATCTCTGTTCTTAGTAATATGTCTATGTTTAGACAGAAACCAACATAACCGTGTTGATTTGACATGTGTGAGAAAAAACACTTTAGCATTTTTCCTGAACAAAGACACAGATAGACTAGAGCCCAAATCGGGTCTTCACAAGGTAACAAGACAAAAAGACCTCTGTTGTAGTTTCCTCACCCTTTGCTCACTATATAAGCATGTTGCTACCACCAGTTTCATGCACTTCAGTACTGGACCAATTAATTTTTGGCCCATGGCAATTCTCAATTACAAGCATTTTTACAAGCAGAAAAAAAAAATATATGATTTCAAAGTGTAATACAGGTAAAAATTACTTTCAGTAGAAGGGTTTAGGATAGATACTGTTTTTCATGAATTTTTAAAAATACATTAAAAGGTGAGGAAAGGAGAAGCTGCAGAGTAAGCTTAAAATGGTGGCAAAACCTGAAAATAAATTATATTTGTCAATTTTGAGTTGCCTAATGATTAAGTAGATTGCACGGTGATAAAAGGGGTGCATTGAGAAATCCATACTTAGACATTCCCTTTGGATTTTAAAATTAAATCTAGCTGCTCATGTGCTCGACAGATGTAATAACAGGTTTTGATTTGATGACTTTTGCAAAACATTAAGAAGTAATTAGGAAAGCTTCCAAACCTAGTCAGCAAATTAATAGGTCTAGGAAGTTCAAATTGGATTTGTACTATATTTTCTTGCCATCTTTGTTCTTGGCAAACAGCATACATTTCTGGTCACCTTAAGAATTAGTTTTTTTAAAAAAGCTTATGCTATAAACCTAATCTGGTTGTGGAGTTGCTGCCTATACCAGAAATAGCAGCCTTCATTCTCCTGCTCTTTAGGAATTTGTGAGAATGGCTAAGGAAGTTCAACAGTTCCCAAACTAAGGGCACACAGAGAAGTTCCTGAATTGCCCTCTGCTGATTGGCATTTGAGCATTTCCAGATCTCTGGGGAAAATCCCATTCCTGTCAATGAAGAAAACACAAATGGGTTTAACTTGGCATGGGGGTGAGGATGACACGGCACCATCCACTGTGAGGATATAGGAGACAAGAGGACTTTATCTCTTCTCACAGACACCCTTGTAGTAATTGTGCAAAGGCCGGTAGGCAATGGGATTTGCACTACCACAAAGATGAAAAGAGACGGGGCGGGGGAGACAATGCATAGTGTGTTAATTCTGACCTAGCCAGTAAAAGCCCATACAAGAGGAATGCAGGCATTCATCCAGTCACACAAACACTCAATCCTAGCAGTAAACTGTTTAGCAAGCTAACTAAACTAGATAAGAAAATAAATCAAACATATAAATCCTAGGTAACAGTGATTTGATAACACATGCTCTACACCCACATGGAATTGTTAGCCAACTGGCTGAAAGAGCACATATATATAGCATGTGGTGACCTCAGCCTGAGCCCTCCCTAATGCCTCTGTAGTTCAAGTGTCCAGTGGAAAGCTTTGGTTTTATTGGAGGGTTTACATGTCACTGGTCTTCTTCCTTTAGCATCAGCAGCTTGGTCTTTTTGATTTCCATTTCCTCAATTCAAAACATTGGGTGTTAAACATTGGGTGTTAAAAACCTTTTAACCCCAGGAATTTCAGCTGGAACATGAAGGATCCATGGGAACATGGTTTTACTCCATAAGTAAACAATACCACTTTGCTCTGTTCCATGGTCATGTTTACTTCCTGCAAGAAAGGGAAATTTCCATATTTTTAACAATTTTCAAGGATTAACTTAAAGAAAGTCAAGAGAGGTCAAGAGGCTCCATGCTACCCATCTAGCTAGCTTTCCATTACCCCTACCAGCAAACACAGCATTGCTGCATTTATTTATTTATTTATTTCCTTCCTTCCTTCCCATATAGTGGAGAGCCACTACTCCGGGTGATTTACAACCATTAAAATCCCCACCCACTCCACATGCAAATGAACAAATAAAGTAAGAATAACAAAAAAGAAAAAGAAAAAAGTCCAGAGGCAGCAACCAAATAAAATATAAATCTGTTGGGTCTATCACAGGGGGAGAAAGTTCTTAAAGGCCTCCTTGAAGAACACAGTTTTAATCTGTGCTCTTCAAGGAGGGAGGGTGCTTGGTGTAAATCCACAGGCAACGTGTTTCACAGTGTTGCAGCTACCCCTGAAAAGGCCCAGTTCCTGGTGGTCCACATAGATTCTATCTAAATAAACAACTACTTCTTAATTTGCTTCTGTTTCTCCTAATTATTGTTATATCCTGCCCCTTCGCCAAGGGGTTCCTGTGGCTCAGCTGCTCTAGCCTTTTAAAATTTATTTTATGGTCATCATATCATACAGCCTTCATTTCTTCTAGTACGTAATGTTTGAGGGATTGTGTTTTCTTGTTCTTATAGCTGTGTGTGCTGCACACAGATTTCCAAACACTTCCAATGCCTGGATTCCCATTATTCCTAATTACAGATCCATTTTATTTCCTTGCCAGTGTATAGCTTGAATTAGTGGTAGTGGGAATTATGCATGTGCAGGGATCTGAGAACAGACTCCAGAGTTACTGTGTAAATATTTTACCACTGACTGCATACTGCTGTCTAAGTAGCATGATATTCTGCTATATGCCAGTGTGTGTAAAGCTTCAGATGTACAATTAGACTGGGGCACACTGATCCAGCTCCTCTGTGACTAGGAACCCACCTTTCTCCTGGGTTTATGGAGCAAACTGGAGACAAGAAGAAGGTATCCTGTTCCACACTGAATCATGAACCATTTGCATACTGTAAATATCTTCCTTGCTGGGCAGCCTTGCGTTGCATAAAATGTTAAACTGCAGTTTCTAAGAAGGGGAATCTAGGCATCTATCTACATGTTAAAACTGAGAGGCAGAGTACCTGTAAAGCGAAATTTGTATTTCCTGTTGTTACAATGTTGTCCCTCTGGGTGTGCAAATCCTTCAAACTACATGCCTGAGAAATCAAATATGCAGACAAAGCTTCTCTTATATCCCAGTGGCCTTTATAAAATGAAGGCAAGCTTTAAAAAATGCAGATGGAGGCAAATGCAGGTGGAACTGGGGAGGAACTGTGTATATCCTCACTCTCAGACACACACACATGGTGGCAGGCAACAGGCATGCGTTCACACATACATACACAGTTCTTCCTCTTCCTGAGGCAAGGAGGCTGGCAGGAGTGGAATGGCTAGTAGAAGCCCAAGGTGGGGCAAGGCCCATTTTTTGGACCTAATGCACAAGCCACCACTGGATGAAGGGAAAAAACAAGTATGCACAAAGGCTGAAATCCTGTTACACAAAAGGCATAACTTTGGGAGGTAAATTGCCATTAAATTAAGAAATGCATGATAAGTTTCACTTCTTTAGGGAGCATTGCTTTCAAGAATACACTATTTATGTCATCTAGCTCTGCTCTAAGGAAGCACAGCTTTTTTGGGCTTCATTCGTTTCTGAAGCCTAACACAAAAGGATAGAAAGAAAAAAACAGAAACATAGAAACAAGCTATCCATGCTCAATTCAGTAGAAATTAGATGGGCACAAACTGATCCGTAGTTTGGCGCCCAGTCCTATCTGGTGGGTGCCCACTCAGAGGCAGCGCCCAGAGGAGGCGGGGCAGGAAAGCCGGGTCATTGCCTCTGGGTGGGCGCCCATCAGAGGGGGCAGGGTGTCAAACTGCAGATCAGCTGTGTGGCTGGTAAACAAACTGAACCAGTGGTTCATGCCCATCTCTGGTAGAAATCCATGGGGCTGAATAATTGTTGAACCTTTAAAATGGGTAATGAATGGATATTTGATAGAACAGTTTCTTCTGCTAGTTGAATATACTATGCAACGTACCTCTCCTCTAGAAAGAAACAATTGCTTAGTTCTGCATTTTCTTGATATTATTTTTTCTAACTTTATCCTAGCTTATCATTTAACCAAGCTTTTGCCCCTAAATCAGAAGACAGTTCATAATGCAAAATAACTTGGATCCATTTGTAACGTGGAAACCAAATAATGTCTCTTTCCACAACATTTAAACAATTGAATCTGGACGGAAGAATCACCTACCAGCCCAATAAAAGAGAGTGGAGCATCCATACAGTTATTAAATCTTTTCTTTACTGGAAAATTAGTGTCAAATTGCCTAAGCCCATAAACTATGTCAGCATGAGGCAGTCTCATTAATTTGATGGCTGAAGGTAGGCTTCTCAAACAGCAGGCTTTTTCATTCCTGTTTTTTTTTTTTAATTTTAATCAGCTAAAATAATGAGCTGGAGGTTGAGTTGCTTAACCAGGCCAAGGGAAGAAGAAAGCCGAATCATCTTAAAACACCAATCCTGGATTTAATAGCCTACAACAAAACACTAAGCAGGTCAGCTTCATGGTTCAGCAATTCCTAAAAGCCCTGTCTGCTTCTCAGCAGCTTATCAGCGGTCAGTATATAAGAGCTTCCAAAGAGCTCTGATTTACAGCACTGGAGGAGGTTGCAGTGGAAATGAAGGACAAGGGCTGTGGTGTGCCTTGCATCATTTTTCCTCCCCTCCCTCCAAAACCAAAACCAAAAATCTAGAAACCTCAGCAACTGATTCTGATCTATGGTGATAAAGATATTTTACATTTTGCATTGACATAAACGGGTCACAGCACCCAGAAAAGCTTAACGGACTACTCAGCAGCAATCTGGTTTGTTTTTTCTGGGTCAGTGTCTGGCTTTATCTTGTTAAGCCCACTAATTGAACACAAAACCATGTGATACAAATGAGACAAATGCATTGAATGAGGAGAGAAGATACAGCTGTGGGGGAAGGAGGAAGGACCGGTTCCCTTAAGCTCCATTTGGGGATATGTGTTTGCTTCAGAGTTGTTTAATACAGTTTAGCAACACCTATGCTCATGCACTGGGGTGGGGAAATCAATTATTAGCCATTCTGCAAATAACTGAGAAGGAATTAAGAAATCTTATTTTTGTAAACTGCAGCCCTGATCTAGAAATCCCCAGATGCCCCAGTTCATTCCCGTCCTTTTCTGTGGAAGCAGAATTCCTGTACAACAAATACACAGGGTGAGATCAGACAGCTGGAAAGGTGCCTGTCCCTTAAAGCGATCCTTCCACCTGGCAGAGAATCTCTTCCTGTTCAGCCCCCAAAAAGCAGTATCCCAACAGTTAGACCAAAAAGGTCAAGCTTGGGCATAGATCAGGGTCAGGATGGAGCACAATTCCCCATATGTCATGGGACCGTCAGGAAACAGATCATGCCAGACTGCTCCTTGTTCTGTCCAAAATGTAATCTATTTTCCTGTGTGATCCCACTCACAGTCAAGTATGTTTGATGCAAATTACATGATGGGATAACTACCAGCAGCCCACGGGAGGCTCACTCCGCCACCTCATATGGGGAGGTGACCCCTGCTAAGGCTACAGGCTGCTCTTAGGGACTACTTGGTTGACTATAGAATTGTAGAGTTGAGGAGGGATCTCCAAGGCTCATGAAGTTGAAACCCTGGTGAAGCAGGAAATACACAGCCCATTGCTGAGTGCAAAAAGACTGTTGTTTTTCTTTCATGCCATGAATATTATTCTAAGAGATCAATGTAGCTACCAGTTTTATGAATTTGAACATTTGAGAGGTACAGCTTTGGTATCCTGATAGATAACCCTATGTTTTCTTTGTCTCAATGTCATGAGTTCAGAATTTTGTAAGGTTCAGCAAGGTCAGGAAGTGCTTGTTTTTCCATTTCACCGCCTTTCTGAACATTACATTGTAAAATGAGATGGAAAGATCATGAGATGTATCCCTACTGCCTGTGCCACTAACCAAAAGGACTGTTTGTTGGAGAATACACACACACAGCAGTACAGGAGCAATGCTAACTTGTGGATTCAGCCCTAGAAACTCAGAATGATTGCCTTCCATCTTTGTAAAGGAGCTACATCCACACTTCTTCCTAAGAAGATAAAGAAGAGTTTGTTTAGTAGGGTAACACACTTGTGATAGGAGGAAGGTGATAGAAGTCTTAATTCTAGGTGTCAGGAAAAATGGCTGTCTCTGTCATAGGCAAGATGGAGGAATGAGATAGACATGTGAGGAGGAAGGAAATGATATCAGCAATTCTAAGAACAGCAATCTAAGATGAGATAAATGTCAGCATACGTAAAAGACAGTCTAGGAAACCTGAGGAGGCCCTCTCTCTACTGTCCTCCATGCAAATATGTTCATCCTCTTGAGTGTAAGCTGAATTGCACCCAGTCACTTCCAACACTGTGCATACAACAGTCTGACATCGCACAGAGGCTCTCTGATGGAGTAGATGATTTTGTTGTTGTTGTTGTTGTTGTTGTTGTTGTTTGGCATATTTCTCCTTTCTCTTATCATCACCTTTCCTGTCATGCTGCTCCACTGTGTCCCACAGAACTTTGAAAAATGTTTTCAGTGGGGCTGCAATAAAAAGGTGGAACTGAGGAGAAACACCTCTTTCTCCTTCCTCCAGTATGAGTAGAACTCTGCCCACAGTAAGTTTGTATTCAACCTCATTTAGGTAGTAGCGGATGTATATTGTATGTGTGTGTGCCTATACAAAAGCACAGAATCAGTATATATATGCGAGTGCACGCATGCACACCCATTTTTTAAAAGTCAAATTGTTCAATGTTGCTTCCCCGAAAAAAAGATGTCGCTTGATGAGCCCATCATAACTGCAAATTGGCATTCTAGCTAAGTACAAAGAAACGTAACATCATTTCCAGTTACTCCACTGTATACGCGTGAGATCACCACCCAGCTAAATATAGCATAATTATTCTAGATGTACCTTTGGGTAATCAAGATAAAGTTCTGGTTGAAACTGCCTAGTAAGCACAAACCTGCCAGGCCAATGATTTAAACCCCCACTGAGCAAACCAGAAGTCCAGGCAGATCCCACTAAAGTGAATTATATATAATAACACTTATATTTTCTTGGTGCTATCAGATGTGCCTTTTTATACAAATGCTCAGCTTATATGATAAAAATAACCCAGCCTGGGTCTGTGTCAGTTCTTTTCAGCCTCCCTTTTTCTCTTTTTCTCTCTCAGCATATTTGCTATTAGCATAAGAAATGCTGCTTATGGCAGAGCCAGCCGTGCTTGAAATTTCTGAATTAATGGATTTGATTTCCTCTTGAGACAAACCATCAGCCTTGCAGTAATGGAAATAGATGTAGTTGGTAAAACAAATAAAAAGCTGGCATGCAGATAAAATGAGTTTTGGTTTAAAATAGTAATGTTGTAATTGAAGTGAACAATTACAGGGTTGCTGCTGCTAGGCACAAAAGAAAATACCATGACAGTGAAGTAATGTTGTTGTTAAGTGTGTAGCCATTTCATGAACATGCAAAGCTGCAGATGTCATTTGCTGTACAAAAGAGGTGGGGTGGGTGGGCCAGAGTGGCATAGGGTCTCCATTTCAGCTGCTTGACAGCACCACCTTTATATTTTTGAAAAATCAATATTCAGTTTTAAGAACAAAAATAGAAAACCAGAAGAAACAACACAGAACAAAACAAACATGTTTTTTTTTAAGTGATCGTAACATACAAAGCGAAATACACTGCCTCTTTTTAAAGGATTTGGTCACATTGGCATAGGGTAGCGAACTTTTGGTACTCCAGACTCTTGGACTACAATTCCCAGAATCCCCAGTATGTATTGCCAATGGTAAAGGATTGTGGGAGAGGCCATCCAAAACACCTGGAGTGCCAGAAGATCACCACCTCAAAAGGCTGAATGTCTGGCTCAGTTGTTATGCAGCGCCTGTGCAATAACGCAAGGCTAAGTGATGCTAAATGCATCCACATCTGAATAGCGGTTTCTACTCCTGCATTGGCAGGTACGTTTTTCAGCCAGAGCAGTACGCAAAGCACTTTAGAACCAGGCTTTGACTGATAGTTACCAGTCGCTTCATTTTGGAGGAATTTCTGCTTTGGCACTACTAATAGAAATGTGATGGAGTTCTTTCAGAACCTGAAAAAGGTCAGAGAAGGGGATTTTTGTTTTTTTGTTTTGTTTTGTTTCTGGTTTTATTTACTGCAACTCCTGCTGCTCAAGACTTCCCACATTTAATGGCCACGATTCATGCTGGATTCTGAAGCCTGCAGCTCCCAAAAGTAACTGTGAAAGATAGTTTTTGCATCAGTAGTGAATAGGTTTGACAATGTCAGTTCAGATCTTATGGTAAACAAGTGTCTTTTTATTACAAGTCATTACGGTCACAGTTGGCACACTAGTTTTAATTGTGCAAATGCATTCCTGGCTGCTGCTATAACCTGGGCATCTAGGCTCAGAGTAACGCCTTGTTGCAGTGCTTTGCTTTGTTGTAAAACCAGACCTACGATGTAGGCATTCTGCATCAGTTTTGGGAGGCAACTGAGAACTCCTGGGCAGCAAAGGAAAAGATTATTTTTCTGAGGGCACAGGAGGCCTTTGAATGCTCTTACATGAATGGAGCTGGTATATATGCTTAGGAAGGGCAGATTCGTGCTTTTCCAGTAGCATTTTTTTTTTTTTTTGCATCATCTACATTTTGACAACCTGAGTCAAAGCCTCAGTTGCCTTGACTTAATTACAACTCTGGCATGAAAGTGGGAACAAGCATGGTACACATGGAAAAACATACTGGCTGAAATCCAGTAGTGAGTCACAACTTGAGTAGGCCCACTGAATCAGTAGAACTTTCATAGGTGTCTACTCAGCAAATCCTCACTGACGCAGTGGGCATACTCTAGTTGTGATTTACTACTGGGTTTCAGCCATTCTCTGTACTTGGGAGAGAGCCAGGTTCAAAAACATGGTCAGCTATGTAATTTGCAGAAGACAGCAGCAATGCACACATTGGGTGTTTTAACGCCTGCTCCATTCACATCAGAGGGTTAGAGAGCTATGAACAGGTAATGCATATGCTTCTTTATCTCCCACTTTGGCATATAAATAAGGCAGATTATTCCCAGCACTTACTATGGTGGATTTCTGCACACTTTTTCATCTGCAGCAGATATCTGCAGGTAGATGAATTTACCACAAGCAGTTGGCATGGCTATATGGTAGAAAGTACTGTGCTTACAGATGTCACTTCATTAATAGACCTCTCGTTGAGCTTGTACTGCTTTCTTCAGATGATCCCACTTAAATAAATACATTGATATGGTGCACAGGCAGATTGCTGAACTTTAAAGCATTTTGGCCACTTTCTTTGCTCATCACCAAAATTCGTTAAAATAAATTAGCACCAGAGCACATATCTCCTAAAATCACATCTCTAAGGTGTTTACTACCTTATATTCACTTTTTAAAATAAATGTTTTGAATCAGGTGATTATGTGTCATGATTTACATATACACTTAAATCTACAGAGGACAATAAATGCCTGACAGAAAGAATTAGGTTCTCCCTCCCTTATGGTTTCCCTGACATGGTGGCGGGTGACACATAAATGTTCTTCTCCCCGTCCCCCAATTTGAGAGAGTAATAAAAATCTCATTATCTCTGAATAGGCAGCAATTTTGTTATCTAATCTTTTTACCAAAAGGTTACTTAATTAATCAGAAACAAATCCTGATTATTATTTCAATAGAATTAGAAAGACAAATTGCCAGACTTGAGCTAAATAGGGCAGGCCTGTGGTTTAACCCATCTCATTTACATAGAAGTACAATGACTGTCAGCCTGAGAGCAAACAGCCCCAGGAACATAAACCAGCAGATGGTTTTCTCTGGTAGCTAGCCTTTCCTCTTCTCTAATGCCTGTGATCCCATTACCTCCCCGAATCTGTTACCAGGGTAACTGTTAAATTGCTGTGAAAGGCATGGTAATAAAGTAACCTGTCACACTGGCAATAAAAGCAGCAGAATTTTCCTGTTCACTGAACTTCTCAGCTCATCAATACTCACTTTATAGCGAAATTCACCAGTACATACGGGTCAGCAGTGAGGATTGTTCTATAAGCTTATTGAAAAGGAAACGAAAGTTCATGTAAACACGGGAAAGATATAATTAAAAAGCTGGGGCTTGGGATGCACAAAAGGTTCATCCTTTACTGTCTATCAGTGGAGCCAGGAAGCATTTGCTAGGTACACCAAATGCTCCTTTTAAAAAGAGCGCATAACCTCCTGTCAAGAAAGAAAATAATAATAATTCAATAAGCATTACCTTTTTTTGTTGTTAATGGGCAAAAGAAACAAGCTAAGAAACAAGGAATGAAAATAGATCATCAACAGTAACAACAGTGGCAAAAAGAAGGCAGCTAAGAAAATTTTTCAACTAACCACTCTATCCCATTTTAATTTTTTTTGAAGGCAGCTGTTCAACCCCCCTTTTTTTCCTGTGACTTAGGATGAAAGAGGGAATGGAGATTTTTTATTTGCTCCTATTTTGTATCTCTGTCATTCTGTCTCTTTCCCCACTCTTTGGGTGGCACTGAAAAATCTAGCCCATTTTAGCATTGCTCTGAGATTGATTTTCATCTATTTATTTTCCCACTTATTTTGTGGGTTATGTGTGCTTAGAACTGTGATGTATTCTTGATAAAATATTTAATATAGTTTAGGATCTCTGTTTAACCTTATCTACAACTGGCTTAACTGAGGTGAAAAACAAGGCAAAGCAACAACAGCACCTAAATTCTAAGCCACATAAAACATTCTAACAACAACAATTTATATATATTGCACTCTGCACCAGAGTGCATTCCAATAAAATCAATAATGTACAAACACGCAACACATTTAGCCACAACCATAGTATTATGTGTATATATGTTAATGAAGTATTACACTTCAGAATCCTTTGGGATTGATAAACACTGAAGATTGCATTGGTTCCTTTTCTTTTCTAGAAGCTTCCATGCAATTTTATACCAAGAAGACCTCCCCTTGTTATCAGTCCTGAAGAAAATGTAGGTGTCCAGCTCTTTGAAATGGTGTTCCTCAACTTACAATGACTAGATTTTTAAAAGCATGCTTTAAAGGTAAAGGTAAAGGTTCCCCTTGACAATTTGTCCAGTCGTGTTCGACTCTAGGGGGCGGTGCTCATCCCCGTTTCCAAGCCATAGAGCCAGCGTTTGTCCGAAGACAATCTTCCGTGGTCACATGGCCAGTGCGACTTAGACACGGAACGCTGTTACCTTCCCACCGAGGTGGTCCCTATTTATCTACTTGCATTTGCATGCTTTCGAACCGCTAGGTTGGCGGGAGCTGGGACAAGCGACGGGCGCTCACTCCGTCACGTGGATTCAATCTTACAGCTGCAGATCTATAGATCTTACAGCACAGAGGCTTCTGCAGTTTAACCCACAGCGCCACCACGTCCCTTATAAAGCATGCTTTACAACCATACTAATGTACTTCTTGCATCTAAAACATACTTTTACAGCCGGTGTGACCCACACTGTAAACTAGTGCATTTATATCACCAGATACTACAGCAAGAAAGTAGAAGTGGAGGAAGGGATAGGACAAAAGGAACACTCATCAAGCAATCAACATAGAGAAATATGAGGCAGAGGTGAGAAGACAGCAGAGAGTTTGCTCACAAGGTACAAACATTCTCCAGGAACCAAACTGCTCTCTGACTTTAGATTCCTTTCCTTCCCACTTATTCCATAGAGACTACTGAGAATTGTGTACCCCTAAGGGGCTCTTCTTTTGTTACCTTCATCAATCAATAAATCAATGACTACTAGTTAGGACAGCTATATAACACTTCCAGTATCAGAGACAGAATGTCCTCTGTATATCCATGGCTTGGAACATGAGAGGAACAGCACTGTTGTACTCATTGACTGTATCCAGAATTCCCAAAGGCAACTGGTTGGCCATGGTGTGAACCAAATATTGGACTACACAGACCTTTAGAGTAGTTCAGTGTAGCTCTTCTTATGTTTTACATTCTTATTCTTAAATTGCCCACATCTGCTTTCCGGACGATTGATGCTAGTTGAGAAAGCAATTGTATGTGATGTCAACTTCTAATGCTTTCTAACTTTATGGGACTTTTTCACCTTGAACTAGAGATGTAAAATTTCCAAAAAATTCCAGTTTTTTTTAAAAAAGTTTTTCCCTTTTTTTCCCAGAAAAAAAGGAATTTTTTAGAGATTTTATATCTTTACAGACAACTTAAATACATAAAGTCTCAGAAGTCTTCCATTAAGGTCTTCACGTTATATAGTTTGAATGCCATGCCATAGACATATTATTTATCATTGTAAAAGAACATATTCCACACTCCATTTCCCCCCCAATTTTTCTGGAAAAACAAAACAAAAAACAGCTTTGGTAAAAATGGGAAAAAATTCTGTCCCACTCGCCCCCAGCCTTCCCATCTCTACCTTGAACAGAATGTTCAAAAGGGACCCAGAAAGTAAAAACAAACAAACAAACAAACCATGATTTCAAGAAATACTGATGGATTTATTCTTCATTTTAGTCAAAGCCAATCTTTCACTAAATTTAAGGAATTTTTCTCTCCTTCCTCCTCAATATATATTGAAAGCATTTGACTTCATTCTCTTCCACCACGCTCCAAGCTATTATCTTACACTGACTTTGAAGGAGAATTTTATTGTGATTTTGTAAATCATTTAGCTGGAATCAGCTATCGAAGCATACTGAACTCAAATTACAAAAAGGACTGGCAGTTATTATATTCGTTGTTTGCATTTGACATGTCCTTCAAAGAGTTTCCTGATGTTCCCACCCAGATGTGCACATTATTTTCTGAAAAAGTAGTGTTAGAAGAACATTTGAGGAGGGCCATCTTTTTCCACATGAGGAGAAATCAACAGATGCCTGCTATCAAAAAATGAAATCATGAATATATTGGTGAAAATTAAAGCTATGGCAGGATTTGGCCTATATTACTTTTTCTTATGTGTTGATATGTGGAAGAGGATGTTTCTTTGTTCTTCAAACAAAGGTAGAAATATTGTGTTTTTTTCCTGTTGAATAAAAATATGAATTAAAATGGTTGTAGAAATGCTGCATTGTTGTAGGACACTGAGTATATTTTTCTATTAGAGTATCAAGGGTTAGGGACTTCTGACTCCCCAGATATTGTTCAATTGCAGCTCCCATCATTCCTCAATATTAACTATGCTGGCTAGGGCTGATGGGAATTATTATAGTCTAATTATACCTGGAGGGACATACTGGGTCTACAGTGGCTGGCAGACATTCTCCTGGGTTTCAGAGCAGAGTTGTGCTGCCCAACCTGGACATGACAGACTGAATACAGAACATTTTGCATGCAGATAATTCGCTCTGCCCCTCCCCATCCTGATAAGCTGATGAAAATACTATACCAAAGCCCATTCTGTTCTTTTTAAAAAGTACATGATAAATGCACTGACAAAACCTGCAGCCTTTGGCGAAAGCTTATGGAGGCTTTTCTTGCATGTTTTAAATTCCCACAGGTGTTCAGGTAAAGGAGGACTGGTCTATATAGACTTGATCCAAAAGAAATTTAATCATAGGAGAAATGTTACATTGGTTTCAGCGTAATTAAGCAGCTTTATTTGTGCCAAAGTTTTCTAGTCCTTAATCAAGGTAAATTTAATCGGGTCTTCATTTTAGGAAGGATAAAAAATACTAGAGTGTTTGCAACAAGATTTGGAGAGACAGTACATGAAAGCTGACATGTATTTTAGTTTGGATACATGGGTTTCTTCAGATAAGTGTTTCAAGACAACGCACAGATTAACAGAGAGGGCTTTTCACTGATGCACTTTCTGTAGCAGAACTGAGCCAGGCTGGAGATATAAAGAATATGCACTAAATTCTTTATTTTTATTTTTTTATTTTTTTTTGGTTGAGACATCTCAGCAAGGAATACGTATGCACAGCCTGAAGAGTCTTCACTTCCAGGCGAGAGCAAGACAAAGAACACAATTTTCCCCCTCAGTGAGGGCTACATAATTTGCTGAAATTGCATCTGCACAAAATTGGGATCCTTTCCCTTTGTGAAGTGATGCAAACACACACGTGGCAAATACAGAATGGCTGGCTTATTCTTTAAGAAGATCAAACACCATTTTTGATGCTTCAGATCCTTGAAAGTCAATACAACAAAGAAGCAACTGTCACAATTTTGCCCATTTGTATTGTATTAAAGTGTTATTTGCACAGTTTGACTCTGGTGCAAATTAAACAAAAGTATGCAATCTCATTCTCCTCCCTTATTCAGAGCACCACAAAAATATCTTACCCTCTTGCCTGGTGAAAATAGTAATTTTGTTGTTCCTTGATCCTGGATATAAGAAAAAGACAAATGAATCGTTACTTCCCTAAGACAGTCTGGGAATAATATGCCTGGATATGAGACTGTGGGTATAGAGTAATAGGAATGAACGCCTGGTTCATGTTTGTGTAATTTAGTACAGATGAAGACATAAATAGACACAAGTATGTTCATTCATATCTCCCTTTCTTTATTTTCAGCATAGAAACTGAGATGAGTAAGGCTAAAATCCTGTACACACTTAGTGGGAACAAAGTGTCACTGAACTCATCAAGACTTACTTCTGAGTATAATAGCCATACATGTGCTTTACTACCTTCATTTTTATTTTCATTGGCCAGAATCCTATTGGCGTCCAGATAAGATTTGTATAATTCAACACACCTAATTGACAAGGTGTTAGGGTGCATCCCAGTTATGTGCCTGATCATGTGCCCAATTGTACTGTTCATATATGCTTTCACACCTTGTTAATTAGCCACAATTAGTTATGTCAAGTTAAACAAACTGTACATAAACACTGATAGGATTCTGGCCAGTGTGTTGTTATTGGATGTGTTATAATGTATTTTTAATTTGTTGTGAGGTGTTCTGGTGCATGAGTGCTAACGTTTGTTGTAAATTTCTAGATCAATCCATCAATTAATAATTCAATCAATCATGTATATTCTATATTAAAATTACAAATACTTTTAAAGATTACAGGCTACTGAAGTTTTTTTGCATTGGACCTTCAGTTGCTGGAGGACTCTGTTCTGCTAGCCATCCTCCCACAGGCAACTGGTTGACCACCTATGGAAGAAAACATTGAACAAACACAGTTAGCACCTCGATATCAGACTTCACATACGCATAAGCCACATGGCCTCAATCCTCTTCACTTGAGACATCTCAATTCTGTTCAAATTATAAGAATCATATCTGATTTTGCACCTGTACATAGAAATCAGAATATGCAGTAGGCACTAGACAGGGATGTCCACTCTCTCCATTGTTATTCATATTAACTTTGGAACTATTAAATAGGAATGTAAGGAATGATCCAGAAATCAAAGGCACTAAAATAAAGGACGAGAATTACAAATTACAAGCATTCGCAGACGATTTGGTGTTCATTTTGGAAGATCCGTTGGAAACAACATTGAGACTACTGGAGAAAATTGATGAATTCGGACAAGTAGCAGGATTGAAGATAAACAAAGAAAAAACTAAAGTTATAGTGAAAAATTTAACAGCCAAACAAAAAAATCAACTTTCAGAGAGGTCAGACCTACAAATAGTTAAAAAAGTTAAATACCTCGGAATTTACTTAACTGCTAGATGTGTAACTATAAAAGAAGATAATTATATAAAACTACTTGACCAAATAAAAATGGACCTAGAAAAATGGAAAAATCTACAATTATCACTATTAGGAAGGATTGCAACAATCAAAATGAATATCCTGCCGAAACTACTCTTTCTATTTCAAACAGTGCCAGTGAAAATAGAGAATAAATACTTTGATGATCTAAACAAGGTGATATTAAAATTTATTTGGCAAGGGAAGAAAGCCAGAATCAAATTGAAAATGTTGCAAGAATACAAGGAAAAAGGAGGCTTCGGTTTACCGGACTGGACTTTATATTACCAATCATCTATTCTAATGTGGCTGAAAGAATGAAAGACTTTTGTATTTAGAGGGACATGATTTACAGTTGGGTTGGCATGCCTTTTTATGGTATTAGAAAGCTAAAACCAATAGGTATTTCCAAAACCATTATATTAGAAACTCATTCTATATAATATGGGAAAAAATAAAAATGAAAATGTACACAAAAATACCAGGATGGGTTTCACCTATAGAGGCATTTGTTCATCCCAATCTTCTGAATTTTGAATTTTTTTTGACCTATACAGATATGTTAGATATAGATAGGAGATTAAAACCAAAACAAGACCTTATAGACCAGGGATTAGACGCATCGTGGTGGCCCATAATGCAAATACAATCTAGGTATGTAAAAATGTATGATTTTTATAAAGAACAGACAACGCTTAACCAAATAATGTTAACATCAGATGATAAATTAATTAGGAAAAAAATATAAATTTCTTTTAAATTGTAAAATGGAGGATGAACAAGTCAAAGAAACAATGGTTCAATGGACAAATTTTTTAAGATATAATATTGACTTTGAAAAATGGCAAAAACTGTTGTCTAGAAACTATAAAATAACAATGGCAACATCTTATAAAGAGAATTTATACAAAATGTTTTATAGATGACATTTACCACTCGATAGATTAGCTAAAATGTACTCTAATCAGTCAAGTAAATGCTGGAAATGTCATAAAAAAACTGGAACTTATTATCACCTTTGGTGGACCTGTGGAAAAGCAAAAAAAATTTGGACAAAAATACATATATGGCTTGTTAAAATAGTAAAAAAAAAAAGTAGATTTTAAGCCAGAACTCTTTTTTATTAAGCATAATGCCAGAGAGCTTTGATAAACAAAATGTATACTTAACACTGCATATTTTAACAGCCGCAAGGATTATATTCGCACAATATTGGAAGAATGAAGAAACACCTACAGATCAAGAAATAATTAAAAAGATATTGGACTGAGCAGAAATGGACAGACTGACACTGAAAATCAAAGGAAAGCAAGATGCAGAATATTATCAAACATGGAACCTGTTTTATCAGTGGTTAGAAGCAAGTTGTATAGATTAAGAGCTTAATATATATTGTAGTTGTATTAACAAATGATTATAAGCTGAACCGAGGTGACACGATGTTAGGTAAGCATGGATGGACTTTATAAATAATAATAATAAAAAGAAAATTTTAAAAAAGAAATTATAATATGCAGTTTTATACAAATTAAAGCCCTCTTTTGTCCTCCTTCTAAGGGACACATGTCCTCTTTTTTGGTAATGTGTAAGTGCCCCCTTTGTCCCTCTATAGAGTAAAAATGGATAGATATCATGAAGATCAAAACAAAGCGAAAGAAACACAAGCTCTGTTCATACTTTTGGATCAAAATATTAATCTCAAACTATTAGTAGAGGTTTTAGAAGAAGTAGCTGTGTTAGTCTGTCCAAGCATATCAGGCAAAATCCAAAGAAACAAAGCAGAACAAAACAAAACAAAAAGACAAAAACTTGTGGCACCTTAAAGATTATTATATTTTAATGTGAGCTTTCGTAGATCAAGTCCACTTCCTCAGACATATGGAAAAACTGAAACACAGAATGAAATACAGAAACCACAAGTAAAACATTCAAGATATTCATTGGCTTTCAGAATCCTGGGTGTGTCTAGAGGGAACAGGATAATTTCCCTCCTTCCTAACTTTCACCATGTGGAGAGCTAAATTCGGAAAGGACAGCACTCTTGATCCATGGGGGCTTTCCATATGATTGGAAATGGCATGGGGATACTTCACATGTAGTGACTACTCTCCTTTTTAGATTTAGCTCTTTATAAGTGAGAACCAGGACTGAAAGAGACAAGTCTAGTCTGCTCTTTCTGCTCACAGATTATAATTCACTCTTTCATTGAATGGCTGGGGTCACAATGGGGGATGAATGTGCTACTAAAAAGAGCAAGCTGGACCACCCATCTGTAAGCAACTCAGGGATAAATTTATTATTCCCCCCTCCCACACATACACATTTCACCCATTAAAGGAACATGTAAACTATCTAGCATACATATCAATTCTTAGAACTTGATATTTGCTTTTCCTTTGCAGAAGTAGGTTTGTAATAATAATGACACACCAGCAGAATACAAACACAAAGCAGGCAGAAGTGCAACCAATTGTGGTTAATTATTTCAATAAATATTCATGCAAACTTTCTTACAGTGTTTGCCCAGTTTTACTGAGATACACAGAACAGAAATTTAGAGTGGATAAAAGTTTATGGCATAATTAATATGCAACAGATTTTCAGCTGGTCTAAAAGCTAATATAGATTTCGGTATAGGTCATAAAAACATTTTTTGGCTAAAAACTACTCAATGCAGAAATATTTTTAACTCCTTAGGTACTGTATTGTCTTAATGTTCATGTCATGTTTCACTGAAAGTATGCAGAGAACAGTGTATACAACATAGTTGTATAATTCCTGCCTGTTGCTTTTTCAAACACTACTGAATTATGCACAGTGAGAAAGGGAGGAATTAACTAGAAAAAAAAAATCCTTATATCTGAAATTCAAAAACTCAGCAGGCTAGTTCCAGATTTAATCAAATGTAGAATAACAGCTCACATTTTGTTCAGTGGATTTTCTCCAAGTGGGTCTATTTTAGAATGCTGGCTGAACTGTGGGTATAACTAAGACTTGATCCAAACCAATTTTTACCACTGTAAATTATAGGCAGCCATAGTAATATAAATCAATGCACAACAGAATATTTTGCATAAGAATACTTTAATAGGAAGAGCTCTGTTGGTGCTCATGTCAGGTTAGCATAACTTGCGGCAACTAATTGTAGCAATTTAACAAGGTGCCAGCATGTGTATTGGTCATGTACCTGGCCATACACTGAATTGCATAATTGAGATGTAGCCCAGTCCCTCATCAATTAGCCACAACTAGCTATGCCTAGTTAAACAAACCTTACATAAACACGAATAAGATTCCATCCCATACAAGGCAATTTATAAGCAACTGTAAAAGGCAAATGCTGGCATCAAAGCAACCCTGGACTACTAGATTAAATTATTAACAAGAATCAGTATCCTGTATGCATAATACACTCCCAAAAGAGGCTCACCTAAACACCTGCTCCAGTGTCTATTCATCCTGAGAAAACTTTCTGTTTTTCTGGATCTTCACTTTGTCATTTTATGTTGTTTTTATATCCCCTGTTAATTTTGTTATTCCTCGCTCTGTAGTTTATTCTGGATGGCACTGTTTGAATTGTAAATTTCATTGATTTTGTTTTTGAAATGTTGGGGGAATGTTCCTTCATAAATTAACTTTTACAAATACATAAATATGAGCATTTCTTCCCATCAAAGTGATTCTGTGCACATATGTAGGTTTGTCTTTTTATCTTCTTCTAGTGGGTTGTGTTCCTTGCATGTGCTTTCTTTTCCTGCCTCTTCCTTTCTATCTCATAAAATGCTATTTCTTTTATTGTCTCATAGAATGTCACTTTCTGCCTGAACCTTCCTTCGTGGAATACCATGCTCTCAACCAACCTTCAGGGGGAGGTTTTCATCAGAGGGAGATCCAACCTGGAAATAAGGAGGAATTTTCTGATGGTGAGAACCATTAAGCCGTGGAACAGCTTGCCTCCCAATGTTGTGGGTGCCCCGTCACTGGGGGTTTTCAAGAAAAGATTGGACAGCCATCTGTTCAGGATGGTATGAGGTCTCCTGCCTTGGGCAGGGGGTTAGACTAGAAGACCTCCAAGGTCCCTTCCAACCCTACGACGATTCTATGATTCTATGATCAAGGTGGTTGGATCTGATGCTACACGGGCTGCTGAAAGAACCTGCTTAAGAAGACTGCAACTCCTGAAAAGCATCTAAGAAATGCATTAAATAAATAAACCAAGCTATACATGGTGAATTGCACAAAATTGTATTCGAGCAAAGGGAAAACTGTCGGGCTTTCCATGTGGACTTTCCTTGGCATATGGATGGGCTACAGCCAACAAAGGGAATACCAAGGCAGAAGATCTAAACAAATATGGCTACTGTAACATTTTCTTCTTCTGTTACTGTATTTCACTAATAGCATCTACAGTATGTTTACTATGTGCAATTGCATATGCAGAGCAAAATGTGGTAAATATTTGCTAAAGATGTGTAATTACTCCCCAAGATAGTAATTTCTTTGCATGCACAAAAGCTTTTTCTGTTAACTTGCTACACATTCCCCACAGGACAGGGGCATCTTAACAACTTATCAGGCAAAATCCAAAGAAACAAAACAAAACAAGACAAAAACATGTGGCACCTTAAAGACTATTATATTTTAATGTGAGCTCGTTATCCATACTGCCTTCAGTCAGGCTCAGGCATCAAGGCGGAGGAATACCAACAGGACAAGAACCAGAAGGAACAGGAAGAGTAAGAAGACTGGCCAGGTCAACCACTTCCCATGCCCTGAGATTTTTCCAAGATCAAGGACCAGGCGATGGGTCCTTGTGATGTCACAGGGGTGGCATCTTTGTGATGCCTCGGGAGGTAGTCCCTTGTGAAATAATTGCAGAATATGTATATGTGTATTTGTGCAGCAAAAGCAACAAGAACCTCACAAGCCATGGCAAGGGCCCTCTGTTCCCTGTCTTGCCCCAAACGGCTTTAATGGCCCAAATGCATGTAACCACAAGCCCTTTCACAAGAACTCCACCCAGTGTTTTGGTGCACTGCTATTGTATGAGCACAGCACACATTCAGATGACTTCACACTGAGCCACTGAAACCTGGTGTCAATTGGGAAGGGATAGGGATATGTAAGCAGACTTTAAAGCTGCCTCACAATCAAAAATCAAAATTTCTCTTCCTCCAGTCACTTGCCTGTCACCCTGCCTGATGACTACAGAGGACATAGTAAACACATCAGTCACCTAAAACATCAGCCAACACCCTGACAGTTAGTAACCCCACTGGTAAATCCTGTTGCACCTTGGATCCTTAGATATAAGGTGTTTAAGACAAATGGCACCTATTTTTTAAAAATCCATAGTAGCTGAAAGCTCACTAAAAGAGATTTTAGAAAGGACATGTTTCGGGGGTTAATTTGTGCCTGCTTGTCACACCTAGCAGAGCTACCCATTTTTGTTTACAAACTGACTTGTCTTATATTGCTCTCAGTACAGTATCAACTACAATTTCTGGTCACAGCCTGAAGATCAAATATGAAATTTAATCTTTGCCCTGTTGATACTCATAAACTACTCAAGCATCACTCTCGCACTCTGAGATGGCTCTACAACCCTTGATTCAATTAGACTATCATTAATGGGGAGCATATATTAATCTCTTCCCAAACAAAAAGAAAGAATGCAAGCATAATCAAATATTCTGGAAACACTGTCTTAATACAGTATGATAATAGGAAGTGTTACAATTGTACTATTCAAACAAGGTTGTGGGTGGCTGCTAATTTGTATATGTTAAATATCACACACATACACGGGAATTACAGTATTACCACAATTTGTTGTTTAGTCGTTAAGTCGTGTCCGACTCTTCGTGACCCCATGGACCAGAGCACGCCAGGCCCTCCTGACTTCCACTGCCTCCCGGAGTTTGGTCAAATTCATGTTGGTAGCTCCGATGACACTGTCCATCCATCTCGTCCTCTGTCGTCCCCTTCTCTTGCCCTCACACTTTCCCAACATCAGGGTCTTTTCCAGGGAGTCTTCTCTTCTCATGAGATGGCCAAAGTATTGGAGCCTCAGCTTCAGGATCTGTCCTTCCAGTGAGCACTCGGTTGATTTCCTTCAGAATTGATAGGTTTGTTCTCTTTGCAGTCCAGGGGACTCTCAAGAGTTTCCTCCAGCACCAGAATTCAAAAGCATCAATTTTTCGGCAGTCAGCCTTCTTTATGGTCCAGCTCTCACTTCCATACATCGCTACTGGAAAAACCATCGCTTTGACTATGCGGACCTTTGTCGGCAAGGTGATGTCTCTGCTTTTTAAGATGCTGTCTAGGTTTGTCATCGCTTTCCTCCCAAGAAGCAGGTGTCTTTTAATTTCGTGGCTGCTGTCACCATCTGCAGTGATCATGGAGCCCAAGAAACTAAAATCTGTGACTGCCTCCATATCTTCCCCTTCTATTTGCCAGGAGGTGATGGGACCAGTGGCCATGATCTTAGTTTTTTTGATGTTGAGCACCAGACCATTTTTTTGCACTCTCCTCTTTCACCCTCATTATGAGGTTCTTTAATTCCTCCTCACTTTCTGCCATCAGAGTGGTATCATCTGCATATCTGAGGTTGTTGATATTTCTTCCGGCAATCTTAATTCCGGCTTGGGATTCCTCCAGTCCAGCCTTTCGCATGATGTATTCTGCATATAAGTTAAATAAGCAGGGGGACAATATACAACCTTGTCATACTCCTTTCCCAATTTTGAACCAATCAGTTGTTCCATATCCAGTTCTAACTGTTGCTTCCTGTCCCACGTATAGATTTCTCAGGAGATAGATAAGGTGGTCAGGCACTCCCATTTCTTTAAGGACTTGCCATAGTTTGCTGTGGTCCACACAGTCAAAGGCTTTTGCGTAGTCAATGAAGCAGAAGTAGATGTTTTTCTGGAACTCTCTGGCTTTCTCCATAATCCAGCGCATGTTAGCAATTTGGTCTCTAGTTCCTCTGCCCCTTCGAAATCCAGCTTGTACTTCTGGGAGTTCTTGGTCCACATACTGCTGAAGCCTACCTTTTAGGATTTTGAGCATAACCTTGCTAGCGCGTGAAATGAGTGCACGTGAGTATTACCACAATACTTCTAGCTTATTTAGATGTAGGAATGGATAAATCTGTCTTTCCTTTCTTTTTAAAGATATTCAGTGTACATTTTTTAAAGCTCAGAATTCTTCTTCCCATGTCCATATCAGTTTTTTTTAATGTACACAAATATGTGCTTTTTAAATATGCAATTTTGGGATACAAAATATACAAATCTTTTTTCTGACATATGATTTTTGTACATAATTTCCTTGTATTTAAGCGTATAGTACACTATTTCCTCCATATATACGTCCTCTTCAGGAGACTTAGATCACAACATGCAGAAAAATGTAAAAAAACGAAAACAAAACCTGAAGGGTAACTCCATCTCAGTTGTATATTCATCTGGAACATGTAAACTAAGTTAGTTCATAGTCTGATTCGAGCCACATGAATTTTGCCTCCATGCCTAGTAAGTCATACACAAGCCTAAAATAAGACACTTGTTTCATTTCATCTTTGTTCCACATTAAACTGGGTCAAAGCATTACATGCATCCTGTTTCTCCCTGCTTAGAGAAGTGAACACCTGGAATACTGCATTTGTCCATGTCTCTACTCCTGGCCCAGCTTTTGCCCTTCCATGAATCCACCCTGCATCAGCCAACAGCAGATGTTAAAAAATAAACAAAAAACAAAACAATGGTGGGAAGAGACAGTCCTCATGCTACTTTGACCTGTCCAATGAAAGCCTGCACAAGAGAGTAGGTCATCCAGCCCGTATTCATACACACATTCAATCCTAATGGAGGTTCATTCTAGCTATCGAAAAGTAAAATGGAAGAAAAATCTAGAACACAGCTGGCCTAATTATATAGCCCCCACCATTTTACCATGCATAGTTATGAAATGTTGGCTCAGTTGGACGGATGGGAAATATACAGAGTCAGTTATGATCAGTCTGAGACCTCCTCAGGGGCTCAGTGATTGGAATTCCCAAGGGAGTTTTTTGTTTTCATTGGAGCATCAGCTGTCAATCTTCTACTTTGGTGTGTCCCTCTTTCGCTAGAGTATTAGGTTCTTTTTCCATTGACTTGCAAGTGACACCAAGTATTCTTTTTTTCAAATGTTAGTGTTTTTAACACCCGCCCTCCCAACACTGAAGCAAAGTTTAGTGATTTGTAGGAGCACATGTTTCCACCTGAGGGCAACCAGAGGCTTCTTCTACTGTCCTGTGGCTGACCCAGAAACACACACACACATCCCTGCTCCATTCCATTTGGACACTTTTTTCTGAAGCTGGGACACATCCCTATTCATGGGGGATGTGTGTAAATATCTTTCCATGTCACCTAGTCACTTTAAAGGTTAGTTCAAACACTTCCAATTAACCCAGAAATGAATGGTTAATGAATTAACGAATTAATGAAGAAAAGGCATCTAAAACTAGTGTAATATGATCAAATCAGAGTTTGGAAAACGTATTCTTTTGGATTACAAGTCACTGAGTCTGTCTCCCCCAGTATGGCTATCGGCCATGCTAGAGGGGGACCTTTGGAAGTTTTAGTTCAAAAAAGTAACTTTTCCAAGCTTGCCAGGATCTTTTTTTGAGCTGTAGTCCAAAGAGTAAGTTATTCAAGCTCTGATCATACTGCCTAGATGCCCCCCACAAACCCTACGCCCCATTGTAAGCAACTCGATAGGTTACCCAGGCAATAACACATAGCTGTCCTGTTTCCTCTCCCACAGAATGAGTAGCAATTTGCCCTTCAATAAAAATGGAGGGTGTGTTATTTATAGGCTTCATTTGATGGTGTATTTGAGTTTAACTGAAGCATATCTGACTCAACGAGCAAGGCTTTTCTTAATGCTGAATATTTCAAATGGACTTGCTTAAATGCAAATGCCAAAAGCCAGCTGAAGTAGGAGCAGTTATAGAAGAAACAAATCATATATTTTTATATCAGTAAGTTATTATATCTGTGGCAGCAGAGAAAATTAAAACTAAAATATTCATGCCTGATAACACTATACATTCCTCAGTACTTTGAATTGACTTGAAGATGTATACCACACATTGTGATGTGAAACAAATAATTATATAAAGGGAAATGTGTTTCTGTCTTAATGACTACATTTTATTTCTACTATCAAAATTAACCTATGCAGTGCCAGTTCACTTCTATTGGAAAGGTTACTCATATAAGCAGAATAGTTCTTCACAAGAGCAGGGATGTAAGTTTATTTTCCACACATTTAAGCTTCACTTGAACTGCCACAAAATGTTTTATTACTTAGTTAGATAGTTAGATATTTATTTGCATTTCAATGTAGTTTGACTTCATTTTTTTGGGTTCCCCATTTCTACGCTTGTGTATAAAACATATATTTGCAGAACTGAGGAGAATGCTTGTTGCATCTAAAAAGCGGGAAAGAGCAGAGCTTGGAAAACAAACTTTTCTTTACTGCATCTCCCAGAATTCATCATCCAGTACAGGAACTGACCACAGTGGGTGGGGTATTGTGACTATTGTGATCCCCTGGTCATGTTGGTCAGGGAATTCTCTGAGTTCTGGTCTAAAAAGTTTAATTTGAATATTCTTGACCAAGGGTATCCATAGGAATTGGAGCGAGGGGGAAGAGATCCACAATAGTATATTAACATAATTCATGCTTACAGCATGCATCACTACAATACAGCAGCCAAAATCCTATTGCTTAGCATATTAAATCACACTAGAGCAGACTCAATGAATCAAAGGAGATTTGGTGAGTCAACTTCTCCATAAGTCTTATTGATTCAAATAGGCCTGCTCAAGTTGTGACTTACTTTAGCACAGTAAATTGCAGTTAGAGTAGTCCCATCTATATCAGTGGAATGCACAGAGGAGATGACTCACCAAATCCCCATAGATTCAGTGAGCCTACTTTAGAGTGATTTACTACGCTAAGCAACAAGATTTTGGCCAATGTCTATTTAAAAATGTATTAAACAAATTAATTTAGATTTCTGGGAGAAAGATCCTGTACCCCCCACCCCCCACCGGCAGACATCCATGTTCTGGACTCAACTACACACTAGCTTTTGCCATTATAAATGTCTTAGTTTCTAAACTGTGAGGAGACTCATTGTTGGCTTTGCTGTCACAAAAAAATAAATAAAAAAATCCAGTGTCCACTTTGGAATATAGTGGAAATATTTTAGCAGTATTTCAATATAGAGATAGCTGTCAATTGTAACAGCTACCAGAGTATAACGTCCTACATAGCCTAGGCAGAGTAAATTACATCCTTAGTGCTTTCTTGAGATATTTCTTCAATATATATGGTGTGAACTGTTCAACATCCATCTGCTAATTTAGCAGCAGCAAAGCACACACCAAGCCTTGGTAGATTCTGTAATATTCATGACTAGGGGGAGGATTTCTATGCCATATCACATTTTCTCTGCAACCTACATTTGAACCCATAAGCAAGTTTAAACATGAATGTGAGCAACCGAGTAACCCGGCCTTTCTCACCAGATTACTCATAAACATCTTCAGACCCACCCAGAAGCTTAAACATAGGTTGCAGAAAAAATATGACATGTCATAGAAATCCTTAGTTATGAGAAATATTGAAGCACTTAGGTGTTCTTTAAAGGAAAGAAGGGGAACCAATGTGATGTAATGGAAAGGGAGATAAACTAGGACGCAGGAAACCTGGATTCAGATTCCCACTTGACCATGAAAAATTACCGGAGAGCAGTGGTAGAACCCCTTCTTAGATATCTCACAAACCCTATCAGTGTCACTATACATTAGGTGTGATTTAACAGGGCATAACAACTAAAGGAAAGGAGAGAGAAGTAGCTTTGGTATCTGGAAAAGTATTATCCACAAAGAAAATTCTGCAGTAGCATAGCTTTTCAAAACATTTTGCTGTCTAAAGCAGAGCAACAAATCGTACTTCTCTCAAAGCCCATGGTATTCCTGGTTGGCCAAGTTATTTTGACACCTAAGCTGAACATCTCACAGGTGCCCCCACCATTTGTGTAAGCCAATATATAATCATAATAAATTAAATAACTGGCTGTTTTCTGCCATTTACTGATACTCCATATCTGCTGCACTCTAATGGTATGGCCAGCTCCGTGTAACAGCAAAAGCTGACTGTATTACATCCCTGTTACACAGGCATATCCAAGTTTCTCTTCGTGAAAGAGATTGGTACAAATGATTTCTGTTAGCATCCATGACCATGCTTGCTGCAAACACTGCATCTGTACCATTAGAGTAAAAAAGCAGGTATATCAACTTCCCCTGAGTAAAGTTAAGAACATAAAATAATACTTTTAAAAAATAAAATAAAGAATAATAATACATTTTTTTAAAAAAGGAGAAATGCCACAGAAATGAGATCTGCACACAATTTTTAGCCCTTGCTGTCTGTGGTAAACTGATTGCCTCCTCTTTTTGCCTAAGTACTGACCAAGAGTAAATAGCTGGCTAGAGAGCTCACTGAGTTTGATCACCTGGCTGTGGAGCCAGAGGTTGGGAGTTCAGTTCCCCAATATGCCTCCTGAGAGAAGACCCAGCCTGTGTGGCCTTGAGCAAGCTACACAAGTCCCAGAGCATGCCCAGAAGAAGGGAATAGTAAACCACTTCTGAGTATTGTATAACTAGAAAACCCTGGGAAGGATCATCATAAGGTGGTATCGACTTGATGGCACACAATGATGATCATGATGATGATGTAAGCATGTGCTGTGTGGGGTATGCAGAGAAGACAGTATATCTAAGCAATGGTGTAGTAGAACCAGGGTTTGCAGTGTTGAAGAGCTGGGACTTTCTGAGTAGCGGCGACTGTCACATCATCTGCCATCCGTCCCCATAGGCTTCCCTTTGAGTTTAGCTGCAATGTTCACAGCAGCTGGAACAGAAGCTGGTTTTCCCACAAACAGTAGATTGTTGCAAGCAGTCTCAGTTGTAATGCAAAGTACTTTGGGGCAGTTTGGTACTGAATGAGCAAAAAAAAGAACCATTCACTTTACAAAAGACCTGTGCCTCATTTGTTGATATGAACTGATCCAGGCACATGCATTTTGGATTCTTCAGAGTAGGGATGTGGACTCAAGTACCAAAACTCACTGTTAAGTCAGACTTAATTCATATCGGTGACTCGACTCAGACTCGACTCTTATTTTTTTAAATGACTTGGACTCAACTAACAACTCAGAACCCACCCACCCCTACCTTGTTTCTCGGGGGGGGGGGTTTGTTTTCAATATGGATTCGGACTTGGGGCTTGGGACTCGGGGCTTGGTACCAAAGGCTTGGACTTGAGACTTAAATCCAAAGATTTGCCAGCATCCCTGCTCCAGAGTGCCATGGCAAGCAGTTGTGCTTTCAGATTTACCACTGCATCTGAGGCTGTGTATTCTAAACTGTCTAGGAATCTGAGGGGAGAGAATGTGTTTGCCTCATTTTGTAACCTAGAAACATCTTTTAAAGGCAGAAAAAGGCAAACCCAGTGGGTCCTGAAACTAATTAAGATTCGTGCTGGCAAAAATTCTCAGTTTCAGAGGTTGGGATACTGCTGTGTGAAAGAGGAATGTTCAAAAGGCACTGCACTGTGCTTTCCCTATTTTTGGTGGCGTGATTTATTCTGACTACTTTAAATTATTCATTTTCTTTAAGCAATCAATATTAATAATGTGATTTGCTCCTTGGCATTTTTAGTCACACTTCTGTTTAACTGACTGTAAATAAAGGTCACTAGGAGGTTTCCCGCTGCTGTTCTGAAGGTCCTTGCCTAATTAATTCCCCACACTTCTTTTCCCTTACTAGTCTGATTAGCTGTTGCAATCAAGCTTTGCAATTAGAGATCTCCCCACTCTTGAGATCTGCTCACCACAGTTCAGCACAAAAACATGCATTTGGACAATATTGGGGCCTCCCCAGAAGAAATGAAATTCATTTCTTTTATGTCTGTTGCTCACAGAGAACATTAGAGATCAGATTAAGTTGATTGGCAGGGCATAACCACAGTTCAGCCATTTCTTAGCTATCACCACCTTTGACCTTAAGCCCTTATTCATACCGTAACTACTAGGGGTATATACAGCCACAACAACATTCACTTCAAATCCCCATTGACCAAAATGGAAAAAAAAAAAAAAAGCCCAATTCCGTTGTGAGTCTTTCAGGTGCCTCCTAATTAAATTTCCCTTTCAATCTGAATCTTCAGGCAGAAATATAAATCTGTGTGTCTTCTAATTAAATTGTGTCTTCTATTCACTTTAATTAAAAATCAACAAAAAGGTATAATTTTTTTCTGTGCCAGAACAGCACGAAATTTGCAAGTATCATAGGAATTATGCCTACCAAATTACAGAAAAATAAATGTTGGGCTATTTATACTATGCACCTTTTCATTTTGATTTTTTTAAAAGAAACAAACTGCCAGTCACTTTTCTATTTCTTGACATGATCTGATGAAACCTGGAGAAATAGTTTGAGGGGGACCAAGCCTTCTACATTTGAAGAAAATAGCCGGGTTCCTTGGCAAGAAACATAAAAAATAAAATTCAGAAAATTAGGTGATAGGGATATGGAATTGTGACATATGGAAAACAAATTCAGGACTTTTGCTTTCTGCTAAATTGGCACTCTCAATATTTAGACAATGGCTGGGTGGTCCTGGATTCTTCTGTTCCAAATTAGGGCATACCTTTCCTTTCTCCACCACAGTTAAGCATCAGATAATTCAGAATGACATAGACCCCAGTGTGTAGATAGTGTGTCTTGAATACCATACAGAAATAAAGGAACTGCAGGTTTGAGCTGGGCTGAGACTGAGGCATGGAGAAAGGACTAAATTGACTTATGAGTTCTTTAAAAGTAACTGTGTTTTGAGTTCTTTAAACGAAACCAAGGGTTCAAGTTTTCTCTGGTGAACTGATAAGGAACAGTGGATTTGCTATTAGAGTACTATTTATTTATTTATTTATTTAACTTATATGCCGCCCACACTACCCAAAGGTCTCTGGACGGCTTACAACATTTAAAATACAATAAAAGGACAAAACAATTAAAATGCAATTAAAATATATACTCTAAAAATTGCCATCAGGCCCCACAGCTGATATTATTTCAATTAAAAGCCTTCTGGAACAGGAAGGTTTTGACCTGGCGCCGAAATGTCATCAGCGTCGGCGCCAGACGAATCTCAGTCGGGAGGGCATTCCATAGTCTGGGGGCAGCTGCCGAAAAGGCCCTTTCTCTACAAGCCATCCCTCTTACCTCCTTGAGGGACGGCTCTTTCAAAAGGGCCCCCTGGCTAGATCTTAACTGCCGGGTAGGTTCATATGGAAGGAAGCGGTCCTTCAGGTATCCAGGGCCCAAGCAGTTTAGGGCTTTATATGTCAAAACAAGCACTTTGAATTGGGCCCGGGCAGCAACTGGTAGCCAATGTAATTTAAACAGAATCGGCTTGATATGTTCCCTAGCAGCCCCACCACTCACCAGCCGTGCAGCTCGATTCTGGACCAGTTGCAGTCGCCGGACCGTCTTCAAAGGCAGCCCCACGTAGAGTGCATTGCAGTAATCTATGTGAGATGTTACCAGTGTGTGTGTAACTGTCATGAGACTCCGCTCGTCCAGGTAGGGCCGTAGCTGGTATAATTTCCGCAGCTGAAGGAAGGCGCCTCTGGCCACCGAGTCCACCTGGGCTTTCAGTGTTAGACTGGGGTCCAGGAGCACCCCCAAGCTGCGGACCCTGTCCCTTAGGGGGAGTGTAACCCCATTCAGGGCAGGGAAATGGCCCTCCAGCCTGTCCAGTGAAGCACCCACTAACAGCACTTCCGTCTTGTCTGGATTGAGTTTCAAATTATTAACCCTCATCCAGTCCATTATCAGGTCCAGACACGAGTTTAGCACAGAAACTGCCTCACCTGGATTGGTGGAAAACGAGAGGTAGAGCTGAGTATCATCAGCATATTGCTGACTCCTCAGCCCAAAACTCCTGATGACCTCTCCCAGCGGTTTCATGTAGATGTTAAACAGCATGGTGGACAGTATCGAGCCCTGAGGAACCCCATGACATAAATGCCATGGGACAGAGCAACTGTCCCCCAGCACCACCCTCTGGACATGGTCAGCCAGGAAGGAGCGGAACCACCGTAAAGCGGTGCCCCCAACTCCCAACCCAGCCAGCCTATCCAGAAGGACACCATGGTTGATGGTGTCGAAAGCCGCTGAGAGGTCCAGGAGTATCAACAGGGTCACACTCCCCGTCTCTCTCCCAGCAAAGGTCATCGTACAGGGTGACCAAGGCAGTCTCCGTACCAAAACCTGGCCTGAAACCCGATTGAAATGGATCCAGAAAATCCGTTTCATCCAGCAGCGCCTGGAGTTGCCCGGCCACAACCCGCTCCAACACTTTGCCCAGATAAGGGAGGTTCAACCTCAGTGTACTAAAGCTGTCTGTCTCCACCAATGTTCAACCTGGATACATGTAAATAACTCATGTATCAGACTTGAATCTCCAGTGATCTTTCCTTTTGAAACAACAGCTAACTGCTGCAGCCTGAATCTTCTCAAGGAAATGGAGCAAACATAACAATACTCCTACTGGGCTTCTTTCCATGAATGGACAATGAAAGAGACCCATGTAGCTTTGCAGAGTAGTTCTGGAGAACCATCCAAATATGTGAACCCAATGGGAATAAAATGAGGATAGCCGCTCTCCCCCCCTGGATTGGCTGCCTGTGACTTCTTAGAGCAGGGCAATTACATGCTCCAAGGAAGCAGAGTGAAATAATGGATAGTGTTGTTGCTCAGTGGTAATGTACATAATGTGCTTATAGAGGAGCCCAAGTCCTGACCTCCTCTGGTAGAGTTTCTGAAATCTTTGAGAGTGGCTGTCACTCAGTATAAACCAGTGACCTGCAGCCTGGTTACCTTTAGAACTATTTTACATACCTAAAACCCAGAAACCATGCACAGTGGTCAGATATTAATGGAGTTTAGTCCAAACTAAAAGCAACTACAAGGAACGAGGTTGTCTACCCCTCATATAGACAATGCTGACCTAGACAGACCAACACTCAAGTTTCTATAGCTCAGCTTTCTGTGACCCTGCACAAAGAAAAGTCTGTTCTTTGTATGCCCCTGCTTTTCTTTGTGTGCTGATTTGTTCATGGATGTTTGACTCACTATAACACAAGTAGAAATGGAAGCTAAGTCAGATGTCAATGTTACTAAACTGGGTTACACCCAAAAACTTTAGCATTCTGAAAATGTTCTCACCAACAGAACTACCACAGAAACTAGCAGATATGTCAGCAAATACAGTCTTTCCTGAGTGACATACCCCAGGTAAGAAGGTTCTCGTTGCAATAGGTTCCCATTACAAATTGGATGAGAAGATGTCAATCGATTTTGATTACTGGATATACTTTTTCAATGAGAACTCCATGAACTACCACCAACCATCAGGTGCAAAAGGTAGAAACCTATTTGGCGTGGAGTGTTCCTGATCTGTACAGCAGATCTTCAGAAATAAATAGGATCAGATGGTACTTGCACATCCCTACTGTGGTGTTATTCTTTTTCTTTACTATGCTCTAAAATCTAGCCTGACAAGTACCTACCTGTTCTAGATAGATACCACAGATTTCCCCAGTTAAGGGGAAAGGGAAAGACTTTAGGCTTGGACTTTTTTAACTGAGTGTACTGAGTCTTCTGGTTCCACAACAGAAATCATGCCATCTGTTAGGTCAAAAGGAATTCCCTTCAGTTCTACTGGGCGAAGAGGGAGGTGGTGCAGTTACAGTTCAGAAACTGGGCCCTCAGTCTCCTCACAGAAAAAAAATCTGAAGGAAAAGCCTCTATGGTTTCAAAATGGAATTCAGCTCCCAGTCTTCTCATACAAATGTGCAATCTTGATTAACCCCCAAAGCATTCATTTCTACAGTTTGATTTTGGATAACAAAGGTAGTTCTGGTGTTGCTATTGTTACGAGATATAAAGGTGGGAGTATAAAGGTGGGAGTCAGAAATCCTTGCCAATATACTTCAGATCATGTAGAGTTCTACCAGCAGATCCAGATTTGCCTTCTGCCTCCTACTAGTCTAGACTTCTGTCATGGATTCTATCTTCCTTCGGTAAGAGTTCTAGCGCTCTCTAAATTCATGTATCCCTCTCTCTCCTTAGAGTGTTTCCCACATTTTACAACTTTCTCTTCGCTATATTTGCCCCAAATCTGTTTCTCCCAAATACTGACCTGCCATCCTTGTGTTTGAACTTTTGCCTTTGCCATGAGTCTTTCCAATTCATCATCCCACCCCCTGGATGCTCCCCCCCTTTTTTGCAAGCAGTATCAGTCTCTGCCCTTTAGCTGATTTATCATGGCCCCATATTGTCTATAGACATTGGGATGGCTGTGTGTCTTAATTTATAGAAGGTTGCCCTCTCTTTCAAGGCCTTCTGTATTAGTCCAGTTTAACAACAAAGCACCATAAGATAGGAAAGCAGGGGTGCTGAAGTTGTAAATGAATCACCTAATCATAGACCTTGTCACTATGATGAGAAATACTCTACCGCTATTTAAAGCATAGTAATTATTACTTAAATTTGCAGCAAGGATAAAAACAGCATATGCAAATTTCAGACAAACCTTTGTTTTCTTTTTAGGAGGCAGAGGAAGAAAATGCAGCAAAGAAATCTGACAACTGTGAATGTTTTGCTCTACAAGATTAGAACCTTGGACAGGCTTAACAGAATGTTAAATCCCAACAAATAAAAACATTTGAACAGGAGCATATTTGCCCTGTATTTTACTATCACTTCAATGCCCTTCTCTGTATTTACAATTTTTCTTCAGTATGCTTTTCTATTAAGGTAATAACAGGGTAGAGAAAGAGACAGGAAAATGGCATTCTATTATCTTCAATTTTTACTTCACTGTGCAGGAAAACATTACAGGCCTCAAAATCTTTACCACCACTACCTAACTGACTCTTGTTCTGACAGCAGCAAGCCAAAGCATGCTTGCCCTGAACAAGCAGATTTCTCTTTCCTTTCTGTTCCAGCAAGTGTATTCATTTAATCTCACAAGGGATCTGACAGCTTTTCCTAGCTCTTAAAGCAATTCTTTAGCACTCATTGAAAAGTGCTCTAAGCCAAGGAAAGAATGCTGACTGGTGCTTACATGCAAAGACATGCCATGGGCTACATGAGCTCCTAGTACAACCATCTATTTTATAGATTCTGTTGCTCAGCATAAAAGCTGGAAGCAAATAGATGAGTACCTGGGAATCACTCTCTTGGTAACGATAAAGTAATCATTTATTCCATTGATGAACAGTGGGATGCCATGGATACAAAGAGATTGATGCAGTCAAATGGTATCTAATTACTCTCTCTCTCTCTCTCTCTCTGTGTCTCTTGTTAACCAGAGAGAGAGAGAGAGAGATTTCAGTATAATATTTATTTTTCCTTCTCCTCACACCTATTCACCAACACTCTCACCTTCACTCATTTTTTACTTCAGCTATACTTGGGTCAAGATATCATATCCTGTGATAAGCAGCCCAAACCACATGAGATCAACTGAACATCTGTGGTGATGGGGATAAGTTCCCTGTCACCTGTGTAGCCTTGGACAAGTTCCCCAGTCCCAGAGTGCCCAAAGAAAAAGGAAGTAGTAAACTACCTCTGAGTATTTTAAACCTAGAAAATGCTGGGAGGGTTGACATCAATTGGAAATGATTTGATGATGCATAATTATTATTCAGAACATATAAGTGTTTTGAATTTTTGAATGCAACATTCATTTCAGGTTCCATATTTTACCGAAGCCATTTGGCAATTTTATCAAACTGAATGGAAAGGAATTCTGCTTTACAGGAGTGCTCAAAGTTGGTGAGCAAACTGAAGAAGAAGCTGGCCACTTTAAATATTTCTGGTCAGGGCTAAACTAGATGAAAAACCAGGAAATAAATGTCCTGGATGACCTTTTGAAAAACAAAACACTGATGTAGATTAAATGAGGGACAGCGTGAGGAAATAGTTAAAGTGTTGAACTTCAACTCAGGAGACTTGGGTTCAAATTCTCACTCAACCATGGACCTTATGGGGTGATCACAGACCAATCGCTTTCAGCATGATGTACCTCATAGGGCTGTTGTGAGGTAAGCCTGAGAGGAGGAAAACCGTGTATGCTGCCCTCAGCTTGGAGGAACAGTGGGACATAAACATAATAAGAACCAGCTTACAAGTAATTAATACTCAGAAGTGGTGAATCTGGCTGGAAGGGTGGCAGCCCAGCACTTCCCAACCTGAGGGGACAGACTCACTCCACCTAACAATAGGGCAGGCTCTAAGTGACAGAGAGAGCTAGTTGACAGATCTTTCACCTGGGCTGTTTTTCTGATTAAAGTCGCTCCTCCTGCTGCTTTCCTAACTATGCGGTAAAGAGACATGGAGACTACAGAACCACCCTCCTCTGAAAAGTAAAGGAGTTTGAGGAGGGCAATTTTGTAGGGAGAGAGAGAAAAAATGGCCCATTGGGAATGCATTAAACATCCCCTCTACCTGCTGCTAGTTCAACCACATTCTGCTTTCTAGCCATCAGGATACCTGCCACTTTGACTTTCACACCTGGCCTATAATTGTCTACTAACTATGTGCCACACATTCTGGCTACAGGTCCTGGCTGCTACCCCTTCTGTGCTCATAGAGATCTGACTTCTCTCAGAATGCACTGAGAAGCAACTGGCTGCCTTTCAAGGAATATGAGCCCAAGCTCTTTACAAGTATCCTTTGGTGTGCAATATCGCTGCGGTGTATTTCCACTGGGGAGGGTGAAGGGAGTGAACTGGCTTCCAGCAAACACTTTTAGCATAAAAGCAGTGCATCGTCATGACTGTTACTTAATTAAGGTAGCCAGGAAGACCAGAGACCTGAAAGATTCTGTATGAAGTAAAACTTGTTGGATTTAATCTGTAAAATGCTGGCAATAAACCTTTTAAAAGTTTGAGTGCCTGAATGCTTGGCACACCAATAGAATTTTACAATGTTGTAAAATAAAATCATTAAATCGTTCAATATTTATATTCAGTGCAGCGCACACTGGGGTTTTCATCTGCCTCAGAGCTCTGATCAAAACCTCTGTATTCGCTATTCCCCAGATTTCTGATTAGATGCAGAGTGTGCCTGCAGGATGGGAAAGGAGTGATTTAATCATGGCATGGAAATGGATAGTTATAGCTTTGAAAAGGCGACAAGACCATTTTCACCAATATCTACCTGCCTTGCTGTACCTGGGCATCAAATCTTATGGCATCCCATTCCTTCAGATGAGAAATAAAATCTATTTTGATGAAAAGGCAAAGCAAACCTCCCCTTCATAGCAGTAAAGTTACTGATTTTTGCCCATCACAAGTAAGCCTCTGGCAACTTTGCTGTAATGACCTTCAGCTGTGCACAAACTAGATTTTAAAGAAATCAAAGAGCGATGGGCATGAACTGGCACGATGGGGCTTCATGATGGTGTACATGAACCACGAACCATGCTGATTTTTTAAAAAAAGAACCAGTTCATGATTTGTTCAGTTTGGACCCATCTCTAAATGAAGGGGGCTTTCTGTGTAGCTCAGCTACTTAGAAAACCCCCTTGCATGGGTTTCCCACCCAGCACCCAACTTCATGGGCCCCAGCAGTGACCTTACTTGCTCCAGGCCTCCTCCTCCCTTTGGCTGCTTCTGTATTGCCCACCTAAGTAGGAGAGTAGGCTGTCTGGGCCCTACCTCCTGCCCTAGTGCTTCATGGGAGGCTTAGGGTGTTGTGAGAAGTGTAATTCTTTGAGGGTTCCCTACATGTAGCCCAATAGGAAGCAAAACTCCTTAGCTGCACAGCAGCAGAGGAGGCCTAGAGTGAGTAAAGTAGGTGCTGGGGCCCATGAAGGGGGGCTTGTGGGGGAGGAGAATGAAGCAAAATGAAATGCCAATAATCAAAAAGTTCTGTGTTTCATTTCACTTTGTGAAAGCGTGATTTGCTGAACCACCCATAAAACAAACCATGAACTGGCCCAGTTCATGGGTTTTTTTGGTTCATGGTTTATTTTGTGCCCATCTCTAAAATTAAGTGTAGGCATCCTTCAGTCTTGAGAGACTATGGTAACGTGCTCTGAATAGAGGTCTTGGAACAGCGTCTAGTGTGGCTGAGAAGGCAAATATGAGAGTGACAATCCCTTCCACACTGAAGACAAATACAATCTGTCCCCTGTCCAGCTCCCTGATTTTGCTGGTTTCGGGACTGCCTCTTTGCCTCGGCCTGCTGAACAAGTGCCTCTTCAAATTGGGAGAGGCCATGCTGCACTGCCTGCCTTCAGGCTGAACGCTCAGATGTCAAGGTTTCCCATCTGTTGAGGTCTAAGACCTTCAGATCCCGCTTGCAGATATCCTTGTATCACAGCTGTGGTCTCCCTCTAGGGCGATTTCCCTGCACTAATTCTTCATACAGGAGATCTTTTGGAATCCAACCATCAGCCATTCTCACAACATGCTCAAGCCAACGTAGACGTCGCTGTTTCAGTAATGTATACATGCTACAAATTCCAGCTTGTTCTAGGACTACTCTATTTGGAACTTTGTCCTGCCAGGTGATACCAAAAATGCGTCGGAGACAACGCATATGGAATGTATTCAACTTCCTCTCCTGCCATGCACAAAGGGTCCAGGACTCACTGCAGTACAGGAGTGTACTCAGGACACAGGCTCTATAGACCTGGATCTTGGTATATGCCGTCAGCTTCTTATTAAGCCATACTCTCTTTGTGAGTCTAGAGAACATGGTAGCTGCTTTGCCAATGCGTTTATCCAGCTCGACATCTAGGGAGAGAGTGTCAGAGATCGTTGAGCCAAGGTACACAAAGTCATGAACAACCTCCAATTCTTGTGTAGAGATGGTAATAGAGGGAGATGAGTCCACACCCTGGCCCATGACTTGTGTTTTCTTCAGGCTGATTGTTAGTCCAAAATCTTGGCAGGCCTTGCTAAAATGATTCATGAGTTGTTAGAGGTCTTCAGTGGAATGGGCAACAACAGCTGCATCATCGGTGAAGAGGAAGTCCCGCATGCATTTCAGCTGGACTTTGGTCTTCGCTCTCAATCTAGAGATTAAAGAGCTTTCCATCTGATCTAGTTCAGAGATAGACACCTTCTATTGCAGTTTCAAAAGCGTGCTTTAGCATGACAGCAAAAAAGATCCCAAACAGGGTCAGCGCGAGGACACAGCCCTGTTTCACTCCGCTTCAGATGTCAAAGGGATCTGATGTTGAGCCATCAAAAACTACAGTGCCCTTCATTTCCTCATGAAAGGATCTGATGATGTTAAGGAGTCGAGGTGGACATCCAATCTTGGGAAGTATTTTAAAAAGGCCGTCCCTGCTAACCAAATCAAAGGCCTTTGTAAGATCTATGAAGGCCACAAAGAGTGGCTGTCATTGTTCCCTACATTTCTCCTGCAACTGTCTGAGGGAAAATACCATGTCAATGGTGGATCTATTAGCTCGAAATCCACACTGTGATTCTGGATAGACTCTGTCTTGCAAGCACCTGGAGCCTCTTCAGCACAACACGGGCAAGCAGCTTCTCTACAACGCTGAGAAGAGAGATGCCACGGTAGTAATTGCAGTCGCCCCCTGTCTCCTTTGTTCTTATACAATGTGACAATGTTTGCATCCTTCATGTCCTGTGGTACTCCACCTTCCCTCCTGCAAAGACAAAAGATTTCATACAGCTCAGTGGTGATGATCTCTTTACAGCACTTCAGCACTTCAACAGGGATGTTATCCTTCCCAGGTGCCTTGGCGGAGGCAAGGGAATCCAAGGCCGCTTTTATTTCTGCTAGAGTTGGTTCTCTGTCCAACTCTTTCAAAACAGGCAGGCACTCAATGTTATTTAATGCCTCTTCAGTTACTACATTTTCTCTAGAATATAGCTCAGAGTAGTGCTGCACCCAGCGTTCCATCTGCTGTGCTCGGTCCTGGATGATCATGCCTGTAGCAGTCTTCAAAGGAGCAGATTTCTTCTGTATTGGACCTAAAGCCTGCTTGATACCGTCATACATTCCCTGTGTCAGCTGCTATCTGTATCTGAGAGCAGAGCTGAAGCCAGTAATCATTGGAACATCTCCTGGCAGTCTGTTGGACTTTGCTACAAGCAACTCGAAGAACCTGCAAGTTGTACTCACTAGGACAGGCTTTGTATGCTGCTAGAGCTCTCCTCTTTTCCTCAATGGCTGGCATCAACTCCTCCGAATAGGCTTCAAACCAGTCTGCCATCTTTTTGGGCTTCTTGCCAAATGTGGACAAGGCAGTGTTATAAACAGCATTCTTGAAATGTTCCCATCGTTCAGGTGCATTTGCACCAGCCGAGCCTGGAAGAGTTTCCTCAAGCACTTGAGCAAATTCCTCCACTTTTCTCTGATCGCGAGTCTTGCTGTTGTCAATACATGGTCTTCCTTACTTTTTTGTGTGATACAATCTCTTTATTCGCAGTTTTACTCTGCTACACACCAGGGTGTGATCAGTATCGCAATCAGCACCCTGATAACTGTGAGTGATCATAATACTAGGAAGGCTAGAGCGTCCAGTGAGGATCAAATTGAGCTGATGCCAATGCTTGGATCTTGGATGTCTCAAAGAGACTCTGTGTCGAAGCTTCATATTAAAGAACATGTTGCTGACACAAAGACCATAATAACAGCAAAACTCCAGCAAGCATTGGCCATTTTCGTTCATCTTCCCAATGCCAAAGCAGCCTAGAGAAGTGGGCCAAGAATTGTGATCAGCGCCAACTCTAGCATTAAAGTCTCTGAGAATAAACAGCGGCTCTCTCTCAGGGATTTTTTTTGATAGTAGCTGCCAGATTGTCATAGAATTTGTCTTTGACTTCTGCTGTAGATGACAGTGTTGGTGCATATGCACTAATAAGGGTGACCAGTCCTGCTGATGAATGGAGCTGCAGAGACAGGATTCTTTCACTCCCTGCAGTACGTGGAACAATGGATCTCAGCAGAGTATTCTAACCGCAAAGCCAACACGATATTCCCTGGTCTCATTCAATGGTTTTCCCTGCCAGAAGAATCTGAGAGCATCCCCCTGCCCCAAGAATCCTAGGAGCTATAATATATGGAAGGCACTGAAAATCCTCTTCTTATTAATCCCAGTGACCTTTATGTAATTGCAATTTCTAGGTTTCCTTGGAAGACAGCATTAAGTCTGTAATATAGCTATTCTATGGATTTTATATTCAGAGTCAGACACAATGTTCACATGGTTCCTTTTGCTCTTGTTTTCAAGCCATGAGAAGACTTCAAACGTATGTTTCCACTTTTAAACTGTTCACACCTTCCTATCACATATGACCTTGAGGCTGCTACAGGAGAGAAAAGTGTTTCAACCAGAGACATATGTATTACACTAGAGCAAATCATTCTGCAAGCCAATTCTAAAAATGGAGGTGGGCCAAAGAAAAAATTATAACTTTGAAATTGGACTTTGGAACAGCATCATATTTACAGGAGATATAGAAGATAGTCTGCTTTTCGTCAGTGCCAAATTTGGGGAAGTTTTGGCAAAGGGTTTTCAAATTATGATTTTTAAAAACTAAAACTATTTTCCCTTCTGTGCAGAAACAAGTGACCCTAAACATCCTCAAATTTAAAACAGCTCATATAAATTGGAAAAAAACCCACAACAGTCTTGCTTATCTTGAAAGAGAATGGTTGATCCCACCTGGTTTTTAAAATTTTTTTGGAAAGAATCCAGGTTGCAGGGCCTGAAATGTTGATCCTCAAAAAAGGCCTTTCAAAACGGAAGAACTACCACTTTGTTATAAGACTGGGCATGTCGGGAGCAGGTGTACCAGCTAGAGTGTTCTGAAGTAGATACAATGTTGCAGCTTTGTAGCCTGGGAAGGGAGATGTTTGAATGGCAATGAAATAAACAGTTAAAAGAGCAGTTTTCTTTGAAGAGTCCAGAAAACAGGGTTACTTTAAAGTAAGTAATGGAGTGTCAGTCCTCTAGAAAGGGAATATTTGACATATATCACCAATTGGCATACAATTTTAAAGGCACATTTAAAGTATTTCTGCATTACAAAAGCACAGAACAGTTGTTTGTTCCCGCCCTGACTGCTTCTAGTAAACATTTTCTCAGGATTTCTGAGACCAGGCTCCTGGCACAAGTCTTCAAAGGGGAAATAAGCTCCAGATCTGGGGCAATCTGAACTTTTAAAATAGTCAGTCAGGATGCAAATAGCTGATTCTCAAGAGGAGAACTTTTTAACTCCTTTAACTGGCCAAATAGGGCTTTGTTCTGGCAAAGGGATTGTGTCTGGTTGTAAAAATATTTTAAAATATATTTTAAAAAGAATAGAGAACAGCTATTCAGAAGGTTACTCATTTAAGATGTAAAATTACTGTTTTTTGCTTTGTGACTGGAGATGGTCTTACTCAGTGTAAGCTATGGTGCCTATATGATAGCATAGTCTCAACCATTCCGCCTGCCTTGTCATTATACAATTGTCTGGTAATTAAGGGGAAAAAACCCTCCAAAGATGTTATGTGCCATCAAGATACTTCTGATGTGTGGTGACTATATGAGTTAATGACCTCCAAAATGCAGTATCATTAACAGCTCTACTCAGATCTTGCAAACCAACAACATCCCTTGTTAGGTTGTTCACTCTTCCTGCTGCCCCCCCCCTTCCTAGAAATATTGTATTTTCCAGTAAGTTCTGGTCAAGTCTTACAAACTAACAGCTTATTGAGACAATTTGTCTCATGTTAGGTCTTCCTCTCTTCCTATGAGCTCCCCCCCCCCCTTTCCCAGCTATGTTATCTTTTCTGGGCAGTTCTGTGTTTTCATTATTTGCACATAGTAAGACAGCTTCCATTTACTCATTTTTGCTCGAGTAAGAGTTCAAACTTGATTGAGTTCAGAGATCTGCATCTGCAACACTGACATTTTTTTATAACAAAGGGGGGGAATTCATTCCAGCAGCTTTAAAAGTGTTTGAGGCTAAATCAACTAACCAATTACTCTATGGTGTGCAATTACGACCCTACTCTGTCTTTACACCATTGGAAAGGGTCCAGACAAGATTTCTAAGAGCGATTCTGCAGGTACCACATGGGGTTCCTAATGCAGCTCTACAGCTGGAGGTAGGATTCCTGAAAGTTGAAACAAAGATTTGGCTAACCATCTTTAGCTTCTGGCTGAAACTAATTTTCTTCCCAAGAGGTTTGACCTCTCTAATACTACAGGAGAATTATCAATCAAATTGGAAGGAAGTTCTACTAGCTAAGCTTAGATTTTATGGATTTTCGGAGGGCAATATAATATATTTGTGATATGATGCTGCAAACCAAGCTCTTAAACAACGCATCATGGAGGTGGAGAGGCAACATGACTTAGGAGCAATATCAAATAGTATTTCTTTGGATAAAGCGCTACTGCCTTTTAAACCAGCTAACTACCTTTACTCACTGTTAATACCCAAATATCGTAGAGCCTTTACCCTTGCTCGACTAAATGCATTACCATCGGCAGTACAAGAAGGGGAGTGTAAGAAAATTCCATACTCCCTACGTAAATGTTCTTGTAATTTGGGTGCAATAGAAACAGTTACGCATGTTCTTCTGTCCTGTCCTTATTATTTTGATATTCAGAGGAATTTTATTGAATCTCATCTAAAATTACTCCCTGGGCGCTCTGAGGTTTTTTACACACTTTTATTGCTGTCTGGACGCAATATAGATATCTGGTACAATGTGGCAAAATTTCTTGCAGCTGTTGTTAAAATCCGTGAAAGGAAGGTTTTAAAAATTACTTGATTTTAGTTATTAGTGGGAACCTGAAAGGGAGACTAAGGTAGTATAATATATTACTTTGTTAGGATGCTTTTAACTTAGTATATGTTTTTATATATGTGTTTTGCTGTTTTTGTACATGTACATTTTTGTACGTTTGGATATTGGTCTATGACCGTATTAAACTTGATCTGATCTGATCTGACTTCATTTGATTGATCACCCACTTTTGTGCCTTTCTGGCTATCTGTAGCATCCGTAAGGCTCTCCTCCAACACCACAATTCAAATGAGTTGGTTTTTGTCCCTGTTTTTCTTCACTGTCTTTCTTTCACACAGTATGGATGATTTTGACCTTAGTTTCCAATGATAATCTTTGCTAAGACCCAGCCTTTTCTTTTCTTTTTAATTTCAAAAGGTAAGGAGACATCTTTTGGAAAACATGCATACAACATGTTCATAGAGCTTTTGATCTGATATAGGTTTCCTTCTTTGAGTTGGCTAACTCAAAGAAAGGGTTTGAAAATTGGAAGATAGCTTTCTAGTCTGCATTCTGCAGAGTGGGCATGGCAACGTTAGTTTACCTGAGAGATTAAAGGGTGTGTATGTTTCTCCATTGCATGTGTTGAATTTATACCTTTGCTTCGCCGTTAAATCCTAAGCAGCTCTTCAAAATATTTTGGGACTAGGGCCACATCTCAACTGTTCTTGTTTCTGTTCTTCCCCAGCAATCATAGTACAGAACTTGTGGTCATCTTCTGGGATCTTCTATCACTGAATAATTCTACATGAGGAAATATGTATAGCTGGCTAGATAGCTCAATGGTTTAAGTATCTGGCTGAGGAGCCAGAGGTTGGGAATTTGATTCCCCACTGTGCCTCCTGAGAGTAAAGCCAGCCTATAAAGCCATAGGCAATTTACACAATCCCAGGGTGCCCTAGAAGAAGGGAAATGGTAAACCTCTGAGTATTCACTACCTGGAAAACTCTGAAAAGGTTGCTCTAGGTCAGAATTGACTTGATGGCACACAATTATTATTATTATTATTATTATTATTATTATTATTATTATTATTATTATTATTATTATTATTATTATTATTATTATTATTATTATTATTATTATTAAACGTCTGTTTTAAAAGCCAGGGAATTCAATTTATTAAAAAAAAAACCCTCCAATTTATGAATGTGAGATATTGTGCTTCTGTATCCACCATGATTCTAGATACCAGGAAATGGCCTGATATTGCTACACAATAGCATGCCCCCATTGCCAACAGGCATGTTTTACAGAGCAAAGGGCAGCCTGAATGTTGACAATACCAATAGCAGCAGTCAGGATCCTCTACAGCAGCGGTCCCCAACCCTTTTTGGGACCGCGGACCGGCTGAGCCTCTGAGGAAGGCGGGGCACCCCTCGCACGCTCTCAGGCAGATGCTGTGGGGAGGGGAGTGTGTGCGGGGGGGGGGAGGTCTGTCTCCGGACCGGGGGTTGACGACCTCTGCTCTACAGGATACCCTCTTCTGCTCACTACCATTCACACTTAGGGAAAAACAGCCTTGACAATTGTTTTGTGTTTGGAAAAGAAACAGTTTCTGGGATTTCCCCTTGCTCAGTGTCACTTTGTGAATGGTTTAGAACCAGGTAGTGTTTCTTGTTTAAATACCTTAAAACAAATACAGGCTGGTTCAGCCCATTATCCAGGCGGTTCACACTAAATTGGCAGAATGGAGCACCCGCCTCTTGCTTAGCCCTTGAGTAGAGAAAGGGAGTTCCAGTCATTAATTGCCAATTCAGTTAGAGAGTTCTGGGATTTATTTTGAAATATCTTACCAGCAAAATATGAAGGTCCTCTTTCCATCTATCATTTTTTGGCAGCAGCCATTCCATTAAGCAGTAGCGGAGGGAGGTAGGGCTGTCCCATCAGCTCGGTTGAGAAGCTAGTTCCATCAGTCCCCGTTTACAGCAGTCGTCATGGCGCCAGCCATGTTCAACTGTCTAGGGACCACTTCTTCCTCTCCTTGGCACTTTTTCTATCCCAGCTGGCTATTACAGGAACTTTAAAATTAAAAACATACTCAAGCTTAGTTTTCTCCTCTTCCCTCCCAAGCTCTTTTCCTTTTATGTTATTTATTAGAGACCAGGAGTGTGAAGTGTTTTGTTACTGATCATTTCAAGTTGCAATGAGAACCCTTATTTTTCTTCAGAAGGGGTGGTCCTCCAAATAAATAAATAAAACTTTAATGTTTGTGCTGCTATGTCTGCCTGAGGCCTGGTTGCAATATAATACAAATAATGATAGACAATTTATGATGTTTCATTTTGACAAATTCATGCACAGTATGAGCACCTAGTTGCTGACAGAGGAAAACCACAGGTCTAGGTTGATATTAGGAAAGCTATGTAGTAGCTGTAGTATGTATGCTACAAAAATTGCAACCTACAGTATACACAATATTTTTTCAGTGCTGAAACTCTAGTGGTGACAGAAAAAGAGCTGAAGGCATCCAGGCACAAATGAAACATATATTCCAATAAACTCTAAGCATAATCAGACATAAATTTGCTTAAGAATAGACTATGAGGCTCCAATGAAGCAAAGCATTTGCTTTTATGTGTTATTTAAGACTCCAAGGAGTCTCATTCACATCTATAAAACTGCTTGCTTTTCAAGAACTGCAAATGAAAACAGCAGAAAAGACAGGAGAAGACATTAGAATGTCTATTTTGCTCAATTGTTTTGGCACGTATATTCAGTTTTAGCTACTTCTACTTTATTTTACAATAACAAGTCACATCATGTTGAACATTGGGTCAAAACTCACTTTACAAGCTGATGTAGTTTAAAAAAATCTTTACAGAAAACTTAGAACTGGGAGACACAAGCAATTGTTTGTGGCCATTTTAACATTGCAGTTTAGCTTATAGTCTAGTTCTATTCCACCTTCAGAGTAAGTTCTAACTCTGGGGGTAAATTCTCATGCAACCAATAAAACGGCAAAGATTTCTGGATTTCAGTTTATTTAATTTTATTTCTAACCCACATTTCTCCTTGTGGATGAACAATCTGTGTGTCAAAACACACACAGACAGAGAGGTATACATTTCGGTTGTCTATCGACAACTACTGCTTCCTGGGAGGAAGTGATTGGGGGGACACAGGTATCAAGAGAGAGAAAAAGTGGATTTTGAAGGATAGTGTGTTGAGCTAAACTCCACCCACAGAACAAACAAGAACAAAAAATAATCCAAGTATTGAGGGAGAAGCAAAAAGGTGAGGGAGAAAAAAATGATAGTATGGTGTGAGAGAGGGACAATATTGTCTGCATGTTAGTGCAGTTTCTGGTATGATTCCTGTCTGAAGGGGAACACAGAAGGGCAGAAAATAACCCCATGTGGAACAGCTCCAAATTAGGCTGCTGGGCTGCTGAAAAGAAACTGGCTTGAATGGAAAAGGAGTGTTTTCATGTGTGTTGAAGGACTGCATTCTCAGTTCTGATGATGAAAAAACATTCCTGTGAGCCTTATGCTGAGGGGCTGCTTGTTTCTCCAGTATTCTGTCTGAACTGAGTGCATCCTCATTTCTCACCCAATCCAGTTGGTGCACTTTGAGGTTCTAGTTTTTTAAAAAAATTAAATTAAATAAATCCCAAAAGCCTGAAACTGCCCAACCTTGTTTTCCACTTCATTAGACAGCAGGGTATTGAAAGAGACAGCCTACTTTGTTTGCTTTTTAATTAATAACACTTTTCCATTCTGTTTGATGCTGCTGGGATTTCTGTTGAATGTTACTTCCCAGAAGGATGTTCTTCAACACTAATTTCATATATAACCTTTTTGTAGTGAATTCACTTAAGAGAAAAGAGGATTGCTGCTGGTGCAATTGCTGGCAAGGATTCATCATACCTAGTTTTTAAATAATAGAGAAGCTTGAATGATACTGTGCTCAGTCCCTGTTGCCACGTGGCCTTTATCTATTTAAAATGGCAATGTTCATCTCAGAAAGTGGAATTGTAACATACAATTAAGCACTCCTGATCAGAAGTGATCTGAAATCAAACATTAGTGTCTTAATCCAAATTAAGGAATGTTAGATCAAGATATACCTTTTTTTGGTACATCAACTCCCAGCTCCATCCCAGCCCCCAGACATCATGGCCATTGACTGCACTGGCCTGGGGTGAATGGGATCTGTAGTCCAAAAAGATTTTTCCAAGCTCTGAACCCTCAGGAGGCAAAATCCACGGAGAGGCTCTTTTGTGTGGACTTCTCTGGAAGTGGCTAAAGCTGCAGAATCAGGGCTTCAACTATTCCCATTCAGAACTATTTCACTGGGAAGGCATCCTGTGCTAAATCTGTTAACAACAATGGTGAAGCTGTTTTGCATGTTTATTTCCTTTTTGAAAAGGAGATTTATGAAGCACTTGCCTGTGACTAAAACAAGGAAACAGTGCAATAATGCATACTATTTAAGATTATCAATGGATTTAAGTGTGTTTACACAGTCTGAATCCCATTTTCATAATGTATAATGAAGCTTGGTCGGAAACAAGTTAATGGAATATTTATGTTGTATAGGTTCCAGTATCAAAAGTAGCCAAGATTTAGACGTTATGAAACACAACACTTCTCCAAATGCTACATTTCTTATTACCATTTGAGATTTTTCCACTGCCAGTTCACCAAACTGCAAATCTCTCTTCCTAAGTCAAGCACTGCTTATGCTCTTTGCTGGGGGATGGCTATGTATCTCCATTCAGCAATTATAATAACCTGCCCTCCTTTCATTCCGATGGCAATCCAGAGATTTCTACAAATAAGCCATGTGGCTGGAAACAGATTTTGAGATGAGAGGAATATCCCATCTAAAGAAAGAAAGCAGGCCTCTCAATAAACAGATTATGTAGAGACACACACATTCAAAGTAAATATAATTAATAACATTTGTTAAAACCACTAGAGATAGTGGCCAGTCCTTTCCTCGCCTAATACTTATACTTAAAACAATCAAAATAACATAGAATACAATATATGGAAAGAAATATATTGTAATTAGATTGAGGTGCGGGAAAAAGTATGACATGTAAGGCTAAGGGGTTGTTGATTACATCACTCATGTGAAAAGCAATCTGATGAGCAGAAAAGGGCGGGGGGGGGGAAACGCTGGGAAATTCAGTGGTGACCCATACATAGACTATCCTTTTCTATCACACCCGGAAAGCTAAATGTGAAATTAATGTGAAAAAGGTGTACTTCTTTCCCCTACTGTCAGGACTCCTTTGACTGCTCCTTCTCCTGTTTTCACTCAGAAGTGATTTTTAATTACAGGTGTGGAGAAAAGTTTGATGAAGTCCGACAAATTATGTTACATTCCAATGATATCTCTAACAATACTGGTAAGGTAAGAGGGCCACAGATGTGAGTATTGTTGAGCAATTAAGGAAGGACTCCACCTGATCCTCAATTTATTAGTTCTGTTGCTCTCTTTCTCTTACTTTCTCGCTCACACACACAAGCTTTCAACTTAGGGCATGTCTATAAGGCTCAATTGGAGCTCAACTGGAACGTAGTCCATAAAATAATATTCCTAAGCTCTGACTCAATAATTAATCACCACCACAGGGAAAAAGGTTTTTTTTTTAAAAAAATGGGTTCTTTGAAACAAAGAGTACTGGGGGAAGACTCTCCAAAGATGTTGAGACATGAGTAGTTTATGCAGAGAGAAGGAATCCTTTAGGCACCATGGTCCAAAGTGATTTGGGATTTTGTAGGTGGGTAGAGTTACATCAGTACGTAGATCTGCAGTGCCATTTTGGAATATCATCAGAAAGTAACAGGATAACTACACTTAAACAAATAGGAAAATCTTTAAAAATATTTAGCATCTTGGCACTGGAGTGGTACATTTCTATCTAATACTAATTAATAATTATGTACCATGAAGTCATTTCTGACTTACGGCCACTCTCTTACCTTCAGCTTGCCCACGTTCACATAGTTGGCAGGACAAATAACTCCGTAACTCTACACAAACGCTCAGATAGCTCTTCTCTCAAGAGTCACAGTGGGGATTTCAGCTCCCAGCCATTCAGGCAAACACTCCGACTCACAGAGCGATATCACCCCCAAATTAGCCACAATAGAACTATGAGGATCCTCCCCATCATACCCAGCTCTCATTTCTCTCAATTTTCTGTGTGTAGCCTCTGGAAGTCATTATTTTGTTTATACATATTCTGAAAACAATAAAACCCCTTTTCAGTGTAGCAATTACGCAGTCTATTGACAGTGCTGTAGTAATGTACTGCACAAAGATGCTGCATTGTTCACTTATTCATGTTCTGAAGACACACAGTGAGATTCAGAGATTTTTGCATTTCAAATAGTTTCTTCTTACAAAAGCAAGCATCTCATTTTAGATAGCATTAATATGTTAATGCTATGAGTGATCAACGCTATGTGCTTTGGAATACTAAAAAAGGTAAAACCTTGTAATAAAAATAAAAGAGATCAAATTAACCTTCATTTAATGAATGATCATCTTCTTTTCCCCTCCTAAGCATATAGAAAAATGCACAGACTCTGTCTATGCCCCAGTACATGATTATATGCAATAAACCCTTGCCTTATCAAACTGATGCTTTTGAGAAGACTGTCAGTAATAACTATACCGAGATATATCCCTTACAAAAGCTTGCAGTTCTCCCAGGTTTGCTCTTATAAATGATTTATTTCTATCATAAACCGTTATCCATCTCATGGTTCTCTGACATTACAATGCTGTTGTATTCAGCACACAGCGGGGTGGGTGATGGTTTTTCTTCTTGGTAAATATGAAGATTGACAGGCAGGTGACACTGCTAATGAAAAAGCTATGACCAATGACATAACATTTCTTTCAGGTGAGCTGCTACTGTGAGCAGTGCAATTGCAACCTTTTACACCAAAACCCCCACCATGCAGTATTCGTCAGACAAGTATATGCCTCACCAAGTTGCCTCAGATGAGGCAAGTAGCTAGAAAAAAAAATGTTTGGAAAAAACATAGAGATGAATATTTATCTTCAGAAGGTTTAAGCAATCTCCTCTTGCTATCAAGGGATATAATATGCTTGTTGGGAATAATATTGTTTTGCTGAGCAAGCTAAGAGGATCATACACAAGAATGTCTTCAGGAATTGTTCTGGCAGGGAGTAAAGCAGCACTGTGCTACCAGTAAGTGTACTGGTGCATAATGGTTACCAGACACACAGGAGGAGGAGGAAAAAAGAATCAGATTCAGGAGAGAGGAGCGCCTTCCTTACTCTTCCTACAGACACCCATGATTGTACATTAACTATCTAAAGATAAAGTTGGGATCGGAACTGTAATAACAACAGATCTCAAATGAAAGTTTATGCACAATGCCTTGGTTTCAGATTTCAGACAGTGAACGTCTCTAATCCGAGATCTGCCACTTTGCATAACACCATGCACACAGATGAGACTATATAAATAAATGAATAATTATTCTTACTGTTAACAGTACAGCGTGACATCCATCTTAACCATGTGTTTATTTCCCAGTACTACATCCTTTTATTGCCCAGCTTTCCATTCTCTAGGGATTTTCATAACAAAACCAACGAAGAGAAATGGATTTCCTTTGCAACTTGGGGTCAAAGGTAAAGAGCTCGCTCTCAGCTGCCTTGCTACAGGAATTAAAATAGAGTAATGAATTTGTGGTGTGCCGTGTGACTTCGTGTTAGACCTTGACCTTAATATCACATTTAACTGAGAACAATCATAGGTCACAAATTAGAAGGTTTAAGCAATCTTCTGGTGTTATCAAGGGAACCCCTTTTAATCTGATTCTATTTAATATGAGGGTCAAAATTTCTAAGAGAGAAATTGTTACCTTAGTTACAGCTATGATGAAGGCATTCACAGTCCTCTCCTTAATGTAGTCAGAACTTGATTGAAATCCAACTACATTGGCTTAATTTGGTTGTTCACTGAGATTGGGGGTTCGGCTGGCAACATTTGAAGGACCTTTGTGTTAAGTCTTTTGAGCACAGAATACATGACCTCCCCATATAATACCAATGCTGGCTGTGGCCAGGAAAATGATTCAGCCACCAACAGGAATTCACTGAAACACAAAAATCTAGTATCTAATTTGGAACAGAATGATAATCACATAAGAGGGCCCTCCATCCCATGTCCAGTTATGCAACAGGTTGTGTGGGCGCACAAAAAGGATCCTGCTAAAGCACAGTTGCCTTTCTGTAATTGTGTAATTAAACTAGATGTCAGACACTGAACAAGTCAAAATATTTTAAAATAAGGGACATTTTTTAAACTTTCAAAATTTAAATGAATTTTATTACCTTCTTTAACAAAATAGCCAGGCTTCCCTGGTTAACCAACCAAAGCACCTATTTATTTTTTCCCCAGAAAAAATTCTTGTTCTTGTTGTATTCCATTCCATTTCACTCTTGTCTCTACCTGACTGTTACATTTCTTTTACTGATCTTTACATTTTTTTCCATACACATACACTTCCAACTCTAGATTTACAGACTTACATTTTGGATTTTTACTTTACAATTAGGAAAGAGCCAAGTTAGCCAGGGAAAAGAGAGAGAGGGAGAGATGGAGCAACCCCTCAGGGAGAACTTTGGGCAGGACCCCCTCCCTGGGACATCTGTGAACCCCAATGTGAAGGTTTGGGACAGGAACCCCTCAGAAATGGCCCCTTGCACATGTTGCCAGAGACATCAGAACTTGAAATAAGGGAATATGACCCAACTCCGATGTTTGGACCTGTTGAAACCCCACATTCTAATTCCTTCTTGAGGTAAGCCATTAACCCCTTTGTCGCACCATTGTGCAAGGAGGAGATGTTGAACATTACTGTTGACGTTAATAGTTTTTTGGATCTTCCCGATATAAATGTTGAAGTTTTGGAACCGATCAATCAGCTGTTGTTATTAAAGAAGAGGCTACTGAATCACAGTTTGCCTGAGATGACAGAACCCTCATAAATAGTTGCAAAAGAAATTAGAAAGGCAAGTAGATTGAAGAATCCACTGGTTTGGTCATGAAAATTCAACATTAGAAAGAACAAGATGCCAACACTGAACAAAGGAGGATAATAGCTAAATAACTTGTGATGTCCGTCTAGACCAATCATGTGAAATGCGGAGTAGTTCATATAAGTAGTGTTCACCTTGCTATGACCTCAGGATGACCAATGGCCTTGCAAACTTGCATCTCCATATGAGATAAATGGATGGCCACAGAAACATTAAAAACTTGTTAAAATTTATAATTGTAGTTTTAATTGCAAGACAAAGCTAGATTTGATCTTACACATAGTGTTTAATTCTAATACGTACAGCAGTTATCTCCCCAAGTGTTATGTTCACTTTCATAAATTAAAACTTCACAGTGTTTCAGATTGGATAGGAAATGTTAATGGTCTTACCACTTGCATTCATCAGCGAAAAACAGAGTGGCTTTCATCAGCACTGTCAAGCCTTACAGTATTTCATTTTAATCATAGCATGTTCACCTTAAAGAAAAGTTTATTGTAATTTTCTTTAAAATACTTTAATTCTTTAAAAAGAGAATGTTAGTTAATTATGCTGCAATTGCTTTTTATCAGTTTAAAGCTGCCTTAATTCCAGCTTCTCTCACATGTTCTTTCTCCCTGTTTGTAAATCTAGTGACTGGATACACTTGCCCAATTCAAGAAGATTCTCCATTGTCTGAATATGAAGGTGTTGACAAATGAGCCATTGATAGGACTAAGTTAGAAACAAGGACATGCATTTTGTTGCCAGGATTTCAAGGAGAGAACATTGTGTGATGGACCTTTAATTATGATGTGTAGTTATGATATGGTTGGATCAGAAACAAGAACAGACAATAAGGTAGAACACCAAACACATATGGAATATGAGCTGGTTTTACATATTGGCAAAACAGTGACTCATCCAACAAGTGAATATTTTGCAAATAAAATAATGAGGTACACAAAAGAAAACCTGTTATATAAATCATGTGCCTGACGATGTTTGGGTCCACAGACACTATTTGTCATGTTTAATACTCAGTTCTCTAATGTCTGAATAAAGGAACCAGAGCCTCAGTTGCTCTAATAGTAATTGCTCTATTTGTCCAGAAAACAATATATTAAATCATTTATCAAGAAGATATTGCAGCAGCACTAGGAACACTCACAGTGCTTTTTATCTAGAAAAGAAATATGGGTCCTTCATCAAAAAAGCATGCCAATTCAATTTTATTTCACATGTATAAAAAGGTAAAGGTTCCCCTTGACAAATTGTCCAGTCGTGTCCGACTCTAGGGCGCGGTGCTCATCCCTGTTTCCAAGCCATGGAGCCAGCGTTTGTCTGTAGACAGTTTCCATGGTCACGTGGCCAGCGCGACTAGACACGGAATGCCGTTACCTTCCCACCGTGGTGGTACCTATTAATCTACTCACATTTTTACATGCTTTCGAACTGCTAGGTTAGCAGGAGCTGGGACAAGCAACGGGAGCTCACTCCGTCGCGTGGATTTGAACTGCTGATCTTACGACCTTGCAGCCCAGAGGCTTTGCAGTTTAACCTGCAGCGCCAACACGTCCCCTCATTCAAGGCATATAATAGTTAGGAAAAAAATTATTCAGTTACTGCATAGCTATGACCTACTTTCAACCAGTCTTGAAACTCTCTTGTGCATCATCAGGCTGCATGTGGGTAGGCGGCAACCAGGTTTGCTAGACCCACCGCATCTCATTCTCTCAGGATGAAGCGCCAAAACAAGAGTGAGGAGCAGGAGCTTCAGAGGCCTTGTGATGTCACAGGAGCTCAGTTTTGTAAACAGAGATAGAGCAGGCAGAGGTGGGAGAAATATCTAAACTTCTGGAAATTTTGACAGTAAAAAGTTTGGTTAGAAAAGCCAGGAGTCCATGTAAAGCTGTGATAACCAGGTAATATGGCAATCCAGAACAAGGACGACAATTGTTTTTGGTAATTTGGCAGGCAGCAAAATGCCAACATATTGCTGTGATTTCTGTTAAGGCCTTCTAATTCCTATTAAGCTTGCACTCTACATTCCTTATCTTTAACACACATGACACGTAAGGAGTTTTTCAAGGGCCTGTGCTCCTGCCAGGGCTTGTGGAAGGTCCATCATCAGCCCATAGGGATTTTCCCCCCAGCTCCCGAGCCATTGCTGCTAATATAGCAAGAGGTCTCATGAATTGGTAGGGACGTGGTGGTGCTGCGGGTTAAACCGCAGAAGCCTTTGTGCTGCAAAGTCAGAAGACCAGCAGTCGTAAGATCGAATCCACGCGACGGAGTGAGCTCCCGTCGCTTGTCCCAGCTCCTGCCAACCTAGCAGTTCGAAAGCATGTAAATGCGACTAGATAAATAGGTAGCACCAAGGTGGGAAGGTAAGGGCGTTCTGTGTCTAGTCACGCTGGCCACGTGACCATGGAAACTGTCTTCGGACAAACGCTGGCTCTATGGCTTGGAAACGGGGATGAGCACCGCGCCCTAGAGTCGGACACGACTGGACTAAATGTCAAGGGGAACCTTTACCTTTACCTTTACCTCATTAATTACAACACCAGAACTCCACTCTCTGCCTTATTTCAAGTGGGATGATAAGCCCAAGTACATGCACCCAGTACTGTGCAGATCCAAGACATATGCAGACACCTTTACTCTGATCCTATTAGTACTGCAGTTCAAAGTATTTGGTATCACCATCACCCAAAAAGAATACCTATTACTTCACCTCTTTTATAGGTAGGAATAGGTGTGGGAAGTCAACTACTAGCCCAAAGTTTCTCACGAAGCTGGGGTTTGAGCTATAAAAGGTTGAGACAGACTTCATTGTGTACATCCTTCAGTTCTGAATCTGAAGCCACCCATCCATTTTAAAAACGGTGATGCCCCCAGCATGCTAAACTCTACAATAGAAAGAAGACATTAAAGAGCTCTGCCATGCCCCTATTGCCCTTCATGACCTTGCCAATAAGCAAGCTTGACACAATGATTGGATTGAGAATATATTAAAAGTCATAACCACCCACTCCAGTGCTCCTGCTCATGAGGTGATTATTTTATTAAGCACTATCTATAATAATTCTCTAGCTTCAGTGTAGCAAGCGTATTGCTTCCTCAAGCAGCTGCACAATTACACGGACACTTAAGATCGCCGCTATTTTCCATTTCACTTGCACTAAATTACTTTGTCACTACTGCTTGAGTCGGAAAAGCACAGAAAATGTGGCTTCCATAATGGGAAGCTTGTTTACGCAAAATGCTACATGTCCTTAGAGCAGCCAAGCGCCTTTGCACAAGGTACTGGGGCCCATCCAAATGGACTCCCATCTCCCAGTAGAGTTATCATCATCTTGTCCCCTTTAGTACTTTGTCCATCTGTATTCTTGTAAAGGGCATTCAGATTTTAAAATGAGAAGTGCTATAAAATATTATTAGATACCTTTATATATTTATTTATTTCCTATACTTATATCCTTCCTTTCCTCTAAAATTAGAATTTAAGGTGCTTAACAATAAATGCACGTCACACAATAATATTAGAGCATAAAAATATGAATAGTCTCATCAAATGAAAACGTATCTCCTCAAAATATTTTTTTGTATAAAAACATCAATAAGAAGGGGGAATGAATGCACAGCAGGTTAAAAACTGCTTTAGCAATACATCAGCTTGGACACCCAAAGACCACCCAAATAAGAAGTTCTTGTCTACTAATGGAAAGAAAACTGAGAGGCAGCTAACTTGGTTTTCCCTGCAGGGCGGTTTGGAGCCTAGGAGTCAAATTGACTAAGATATTCAGCTCCATAGTTAGAAATGGAGATGCCTGAATCAGTAAAAAACATATGTTTGGCTTACCCTAAGATTTGAAATGGGAGTGCCTGACCACCTTATCTATCTCCTGAGAAATCTATATGTGGGACAGGAAGAAACAGTTAGAACTGGATATGGAACAACTGATTGGTTCAAAATTGGGAAAGGAGTACGACAAGGCTGTATATTGTCTCCGTGCTTATTTAACTTATATGCAGAATACATCATGCGAAAGGCTGGACTGGAGGAATCCCAAACCGGAATTAAGATTGCCGGAAGAAATATCAACAACCTCAGATATGCAGATGATACCACTCTGATGGCAGAAAGTGATGAGGAATTAAAGAACCTCTTAATGAGGGTGAAAGAGGAGAGCGCAAAAAATGGTCTGAAGCTCAACATCAAAAAAACTAAGATCATGGCCACCGGCCCCATCACCTCCTGGCAAATAGAAGGGGAAGATATGGAGGCAGTGACAGATTTTACCTTCTTGGGCTCCATGATCACAGCAGATGGTGACAGCAGCCACGAAATTAAAAGACGCCTGCTTCTTGGGAGGAAAGCGATGACAAACCTAGACAGCATCTTAAAAAGCAGAGACATCACCTTGCCGACAAAGGTCCACATAGTCAAAGCTATGGTTTTTCCAGTAGCGATGTATGGAAGTGAGAGCTGGACCATAAAGAAGGCTGACCGCCGAAGAATTGATGCTTTTGAATTGTGGTGCTGGAGGAGACTCTTGAGAGTCCCCTGGACTGCAAGGAGAACAAACCTATCAATTCCGAAGGAAATCAACCCTGAGTGCTCACTGGAAGGACAGATCCTGAAGCTGAGGCTCCAATACTTTGGCCATCTCATGAGAAGAGAAGACTCCCTGGAAAAGACCCTGATGTTGGGAAAGCGTGAAGGCAAGAGGAAAAGGGGACGACAGAGGACGAGATGGCTGAACAGTGTCATCGAAGCTACCAACATGAATTTGACCAAGCTCCGGGAGGCAGTGGAAGACAGGAGGGCCTGGCGTGCTCTGGTCCATGGGGTCACGCAGAGTCGGACACGACTTAACGACTAAACAACAACAAGAAGATTTGAGATATATCTGTTCTACCACCTCAATATTTTGCAGGTTGGCTTCCTTTGTTTTGTGATTGGTCATCAGGAGGTAAACATGGGCTTTGTTTGTAAGTCTGCATAGTGAGACATAAATGTCTGAGGGATCCCATCACTGGAAGACTAACTTACTATCAGCTTCTGATTTCAGGCCAACTCATCTTCATCTCAGCATAACTGTTACTACACTTCAGGGATAGATAGAGGTTGCTCCTGGAGGTTCCTACAAAATGCATTTTTAAAATAACCATCTTCTTTGAACCTGCAAATGTGTCTTGAAATATGACACACTGCATGGCTGGTACAAGTATCTTAAGATGTTATCTTCAGAAGTCTAACACTATGTAATGTGTGCCTTTCTTTTTTAAAAAATACTTTCTTTACATGACTTTTCAGACACTTTCTGCTACTTTTCCAAAATCAAGCAGCAGAACAGAGAATGGCCAGTGGTTTGTATGGGGCTGCCGGTGGGAACCGAATCAGTTAAAGTGGAGCCTTAGGGAGTCTGGGAGGTGGCATCAAAAGAGGGGGCCAAGGGAATTGGCAGAGGTTAAGCCAGTTGCATTTACTGTCCTACCCACCATCCTCAGTTGCGACATCCTAAGGTCATGCACACTATACATTTGGCATATATGGAGTAACAATTTCTCATCTTGTTCCAGTGTTCTGTCCCATTCAGTTTCGCATTACATTGTGCTCATGAAGCAAATCCCAAGGCTTTGAAGAGGGTTTGAACAGACTGGCTGGTAAAGCTAACCTTGCAGCTTTGAAGATGATGCTGACAATAGGTTTTGAGAAATCAGCAAAAGTGAGACTCTTCAGCGATGACTAACAACTAAACAAAAGGGACAAACTTAATTAGGAAAAACTAATTAAGTAACATATTGTTATCACAAAACAGGTTTAGGAATGCCAGCTGTAGATGTAAGACAGTATGCTGACACAATTGGACAGTACTTCTTGAACAAGAGATTTGACCTCAAAGCTTTCAAAGCTGTAGCTTGAACTGTCCTTGGTAATCTCAAATAGCTATATTGAAATATAAGAAAAGGTTTGTTTTTCCTCCTCCATAGCTTGCTGTTGTCTCTCCATTATTGTTTTTCTACCCAACTGCTGTGATGCCTGCCTCCTTGACTCAGGAACATGCATAGAGCAGTGCAGAAAATGACCAACAGCCAGTTCTTGTGATCATGTCTCTAAATACTTGGGGTGAAATTACTAAAACCATTGTTGATTCTTAACAGCATCTTAGAATCCCACTCACTTGCTTCTCCTGTCACTGATTAGGAGGAAGGAGGCAGCGTGTCATTTGAACTTAGAAGAAAATGTTTACTTTACAAGGAGATTATCTGGATACTTTGGGAAAATACACTTTCGTGTTGCCTTTCCACCAGGTTCAACAGTTATTATTATGCATGTGTAAAGGAGTGGTGGCCACTTGGGGCACGGTCAGACAAACATAGGGCAAACACCAAGATGTCCTACTGTTCCATTAGCGCAATACTCAACACTAGGAAATGTCCAGAAATAGTGGTGGCCATTTTGTGTCATGCTTAGAGGTCAAAATGAAGTTATAGGTCATTTTGTGGCTGCTAAGCCAGCAGTACATTTCCTGGATACTGAGAAGAATGAGAACATGCACTGTATCCAGCAGTTTTCTCTGCTTTTGTATTGATCTTGATCTGGGGAATATTTTGGAGACATGGCTGATCCTGAGGCGAGGCAGTGCCTTATTGGGCCTATTTGACCAGTCTCCACTGGTGTTTTATTAGAAGCTGTTCCCCTGGCCTCTTCCCTGGAGCTGTTGCGGTAATTAAGGTGCTTTGAGGGAAGTGAGATTTCAGTTATTATCTCCCAGGGAATTAACTGGAAGACGGAAATACATTAGTCTGAGGAAGTGTTTCTTGGCAACCCAGACCTTTGGCAGATTTGCTTTAAAAAGGGAAACTCTTGTCTTCAAACTTTTGTGTGAACATGTTGTTTGCTTGATATAATTTGAAAAACAACTGCGAAACACAAGTTGTCCACAACCAAGATACATAATGTGACAAAAGCAAGTCAGCATTTTGAGCATTTCAGTAAATGAAGTCCAGCTGTTGTATGAAATTTATCCATCAAAACTGTCCCAAACCCACCATAAATATGATGTATTTGGTTTCAACCACTGCAAACATGCAAAACGGCCTAAAATTAACAGGAAACACCAGACTAAGACTTCTAAAACTTTCTGCTAAATATACACTAGAAGATTAAAAAAACAAGTAGTCTTCATGTAAGGAAAACTTTGTGTCGCTGTTTCTAGTAGGAACTGCAGCTATTCAGTGAAACATACCGTATTTTTCCATGTATAAGACACCCCCATGTATAAGACACACACACACACCACTTTTCTAACCCAGAATTTCTTTCTTCGCAAGAAAGTGGAGAGGGAAGGCAGGGATCAAAGTGCTTTGATTCCTGCTTTCCCCCTCCACTTTCTTGCGAAGAAAGTGCTTTGCCCCTCCACTTTCTTCCGAAGAAAGTGGAGGGGGACAGCAGGAATCACCAAAGCGATTCATCAAAGCGATTCCTGCTTTCCTCCTCCACTTTCTTCCGAACTTTCTTTCCGCTAGAAAGTGGAGGGGGAAAGCAGGAATCAAAGCGCTTTGATGATTCCTGTTTTCCCCTCCACTTTCCTCGCAAGAAAGTGCTTTCCCCCTCCACTTTCCTCGCAAGAAAGTGCTTTCCCCCCTCCACTTTCTTCGCAAAAAGTGGAGGGGGAAAGCAGGAATCAAAGTGCTTTGATGATTCCTGCTTTCCCCCTCCACTTACTTGCGAAGAAAGTGGAGGGGAAAAGCAGGGATCAAAGCACTTTGATCCCTCCCCTCTCCTTACTTCTCTGTGTAAGATGACCCTAAATTTTTAATCTAAATATTTTAGAGAAAAGTATCATTTTATACATGGAAAAATACGGTGCATATTCTTGAAGAAAGAGGTTAAGGAACCAGTTTGGTTATAAAAGTCTTAAACCTAATATCTCTTCAACACCACCATTTTTGTTTTTTCTCACTGAGATTTCTCCAGTCCTATTGCATAGCACCTATTGATAATGCCCCATTCCATGCACCATGTCTGAACTGTAAACTCAGAGAGAAAGGTACCCCTTTGGGGCCACTCATTATTTTTAGAGATTCCTCTCTCCATTTTACCACTCTGTAAACATTACTGCTAGTGAACTAAGGGTAAGTATTTGGGGGGGGGGGGGGAAGCCACCTACAATACATCCTTTGGCAGCGTGGGAAGAATGCAGCATTGTGTGTTTATCACAATGATATTTGAAGTTGCAGTGGGCCAGGTTCTGGTACTGAACAGAGGTTTTTAGTGGTAGGTTGTGTTGCAATTAAAGCAGTTTGGGTTTCCTTGTCTTCATTTAAAAGTGCTTTCTTCCCTTTTGATGGAAGCCTTTGGAACTGTGTCAGAACCATAGACAGCTTGTGACTGGTGCAGGAGGGTAACCCCCAAATTTGGGGGTGGAGCACTCCCATCTTGGTCCATGCGCTACCCCTAGCTAGAATTTTCCAGACAAACACTACTCTGAACCTAGATATCTTGCAGAATTTACACACACACACACACACACACACACACACACACACACACACACACACACACACACACACACACACACCAAGTACCATTCAGTCAGGTATTAGAGCATAATAAACATCTACCAATTTTTTATTAACTATTTCTAATAGTCACCAGATCTCGGGTCCAATTAGGTTACACTAATTGTTTGCACCCCCCTCTTTTTTTAAAAAATGATGTAAACTGCATTTGAAGGGACTAGAGGTCAAAATCAAGACATTGGCACAGGTTATGGGGGTTAAGTCTGGTTTTCAGGATGGACGTTTCCGCTAGAACCAAGGCCATATTAACCCATGGCAGGGCCCCTAGGCTTTCAGGTATTTTGGTCCCCTTCTGGCACCTCAGTCTTTCACCCTGTGACAGCTGACAGCCGGATCCTGGTCCATTGATGGGTCCCTAGTCCCTGCGGGGCCCCTAGGCTTCAGCTGGTCAACCTTATGAATAATAGGCTCTGGTTAGAACTAGTCCTAAATAGAAATATCAGGCAATCAGTGTTTACTCTATGGAATCAGATCATCATGCTACATAAAGATGCAACTTTGCCAAGGAAATGCTCAACTTTCTCCACAAACTCTTTCAAGCGTCACAAGATGGTATGCTTAGTTTTCCAAAATGGCAAAAATAAGCTGCAAAGGTGTTACTCTGGAGTTTGATATGAAAAAGCTTCTGTAGAGTTAGAAGGATTGAAAACAGCTGTTCAGAAGACAAAGCAATCTCATTATGGAAAGAAAATATAGGAAAATATCTTACATAATCTTCTGAGACAAAATCTACAATGCACTGTACATACTGCACAATTTATTTTCCGGTACAATGGAACTCTGTGCACTCTTTCTCTGCCTTTGAAGAGTCATGCTTTTGCTTCATAGATACAAATCTCCAGGATGTTACTGAGAAAATATTGTTGAATCCATGTTGGTTCAAATATCGTTGAAACACATTTTCCTGATTATCAAACTCTCTCACAATAGCACAATAATGCACAAGGAATGTTGTCCTTCAAAAGGAGAAATTGTTGTTTCTTTCTTATTAATATTTATTTGCTTCAGGTCAGTAAACTTGACTACGTTTGATGAAGAAGATGAATTAAGTATTTGCCTGCATTTTTTCCTCTTCCTTTTTTCTATTTCTATTTCTTTATTTTTTCTTTCTCTTTTCTCCTTTTGCCTTAAGTTATTGGCACATTTGAAGTTATGTCCTCACTTAACAGACCAAAAATGTGATTCAAAGGATCTTTATTAATGGTTTGCCTGAGGTGCTGAGCAGAGATTTGTGATTTAACAGCTCCATACAAATAGATATGAATATAGCTTGTTCAAGGCATTTGTTCAGCTTGTTGGCATGTGTAAAATTATAAATGGATTGGGGGGATTTGGCTAGCTAGCTGGTTTTCTTTATTTTGTAAGTAGGTTTAGGAGTACATAGGTGTATGATTGTGTGTGTGTGCAGCATACTAGGGATGTACATTGCCCACGCAACCCGGTCTGTACCTGAACAAGAGCACACAGACTGGTGTCTGACCAACACTCTTCCAGTTGGCCACTCTTAAATAGGCCAGGAAAACATCAACAACAAGTTGGGCCTTCTTGGTGGTGGCACCTATGCACTGGAACCAACTCCTTGATGGGCTGCATTTGCCCCCTCCCTGCCTACCTTTAAGAGGCTGCTGAAGATGGTGCTCTTTAGAGAGGCACTTGATGGCAACCTTGTATGATTTTTTTTGCCACGGCGTGCCATTATGAAATGCTTTCATAATGCCTGCCATTATGAAATGCTTTCTGCTTTTAGTTTGATAAGTCTATCTGTTGTCTTATGATGGTTTGACTTATTTTCTATTCATTTATTATTTGCTTTTTGTTTGTAAACCACCCAGAATAGTGCATTGCACTAATGGGGACAGTATATAAATAAATGAAATAAGTAAAATAACAATAAAATAAAAAAGAATAAAAGACACAGTACTCTGCTTTTTTCCATGCAAAGACATGCACCTTCTCAAATGTAAGATGAGTCACCTGCAGTCACCTCCAATATTCCTTAGTTTTTCTTTATCTTTCCCCAGTTCTAACTGTAGCACTGAGTGCCAGATCTAACATGAGGGATCTATGGGAGTGTCAGTCCACCTTCTAAACATCTCTGGGCTATTCACTTTGCTCTGCGGTCACCCTCAGAATGTACAAACACCTCGTCATATTTATACATTTGTCAAAAGACAATGACTATTCCTAGAACATACAATTACTCAGCAATTGATTCCCCTTCTGATGTCATAATCTAAATTAAATTATAATTTCAAAATGATCACAAAGCAAATAAAAATGTTGTTTTATGTTACTTTATTACATGATGACAGAGAGTAACACCTAGCAATGATCCAGTTGTCAGCAAGCTGTTATCACAGACTGTGGCATCATCCTTTGCTCATAATATCTGTTTCCTGGTTGAAGAGAAAACTGAGGTGAGAATCCTATGAACGTGTAAGGAGGCGTCACTTTGTGGGGCTGCATCTGGATAACCAGCCTTCAATTGCACTCAGTGTCCAAAGTGGGCTGATTTCAAAGCAGGAAGGGCTGGAGAGGAATTATTAAGATAGTGAGAATTATGTTTGCTTAAAAACAAGTGGGATAACCCTCATTCCACTCTTCTTTGTGTACAGATTGCACTGCATGAAAATTAATGCACACCAAAAAAAATCAAAGTAAAATTCATTCTATTAATTCTAAAGAAAGGAGTGCTGTCTTAAATGTGTTTACCTGGAAGTAAATTATGCTAAATTCAATCGGGCTTATTCACTAGTAATTTAGTATTGCAACCTGAATAAAGATTATGAATGTTGATTTCACTACAGAAAAGAAGCTGCATCGAGAATGGGCAGGAGAGAGACCATACACCAGCCACAGGCTTTCAGTCAATTTTTTTTATGGATCATCTAATAATTGGATTCATATAATTCTGGACTAGGTAATTAGAATTCTAATATCCTGGAAATGCCCTGGAAGAGTTCAGTGAATACAGGTTACTTTGTTCCCTATTCTGTCATAAGATATCCCAAATGGGTCTCTTTGCTTTTTAGGGCAAAGGCATACTAGCAAAGTAGAGGGATTGTAGCAGAAGAAAGGCAGAGAATGCAGGGTTATCCAGGTGAAATTGTTGTGATATGCGCCCACTAAGTCAATGTATGTTCTACCAAGATTATTTCTCAGCATTTTTTCTACTAAAAGGAAAGAGTACCTCAGGAGTGGACTTTTAGCCACAAAAATTCATGGCATAATAAACCAGTTAGTAGTCTCTGAGGGCTTTCCTATACAATAGTTTTATTGTAAAAGAAATGCATCATCTTATTTAGTTGTTCTATAGCATTCAAAGATATTCTTTCCCACCAGCTAGTATTTACGACCAAACTGCTTAGAGGTCTGGCGACTAGCACAGATATTTAAAACCTAACAAAAATGAGCATGCTGCCAATTTAAAGAACTTGGCCGGTGGCAGTACTACCCAGAAACTACCATGGGCTTTCCTGGTGGCAGTGGCAAACAGCTAAGAAGCTACATTTTCAAATGTCCTACAGTTCCTAGGAATACCACCTTACTGGTGATTTCCAGAGCCAGTAAGGTGGTCTTCTAACCCAGTTCACAGATCACAAGAGAGACATTAGCAATGGTGGGCCTTGCTGGACACTGGGAACCGCCTGCGGCTGCCATGTCCTTGATGGCAAAGCTGCCTGTTATCCACGTAGACTTCAGTTTGGGCTGAGACTCCTACCAACCCTGGACTTCAAAAAAATCAACACATAGGAAGGAACACTGTCGATCTCCCAAAATGAGAGCCATGTGCACAAGGTCCAGTGGAGACATTTCCTCCCCTTTGGTAGCCAATCATTATTTTTCCTGGCAGGCTCCTGGATCTTGAAAATGTGTCGGCACCTGTGTGTGCACAGAACAGTGCAATTCCTCCCTTCCGTATGGAGTGAATCAGTACAAACCATCCGCAGCCTCACAATGAAAAACTCTAAAAAAGAGGCCGTGTCAGATTTTTGGCAAAGGCATCTTAGAAGACATAAAAACAAGTTTAAACACTATCATTTATGCATAATTCCTTCTTGGCATCTTTCCTCGCTTGCCACAATTTGCAGCCAGAAACCACTTATTTCTCCTCTCCTGACTCTAGAAATAGTCCAGCTTTAAGTGGGTATAATTCTACCCTAGAAGAGAAACAGTCTTGTCAGGGCTTGTGTGCGTGCGTGCGTGTGTGTGTGTGTATGTGTGTGTGCATGCATACATTTGAAACATCAAGGCTTCCATTTATTGCACAGCTGCATTGCTTCCAAAAGCTGGGGCTGAGCCAGAGTTCTGTACCCACAGCGAGCTGTCGGGAATGATAAACACACAGCTGCCTGTGGAAAGGGCCACAAGCATAATAGATAGCCATGTCTCAACTAGACTCTGTCTGAGCCTCCACAAACGATTAATCTGCCATTAAGCATTGAAAACATGTGCAGAAATGGCGAGCCATTCCACAATGGTGGGCAATGAAGGGAGAGCAAGAAGCTGTAAATATTTTCCAAAGGTATGAGCCGGGGTCTGATTTACAGCTGTTAAGCCCTCTTGTTGCAAATAGTTCATAAAGCCTATGACCTAAGTACTTGCCCACGGGGCCACAATAACATTTATCTAGTATAAATTAATGTGTTTCAACCACTAATTCAATTTGGCTAGCTAATTCGTATGGTTTTGGCACAGACTGACCTCTGCAACAAAGTCGAGTTCTTACAGGGATGACTCACTGTTCTGGCTGTGTTTTGTTTCAGTCTCGTAAGTGATGTTTGAACAAAGAGTCCTATTGGTTGAGCAGCCGTAAAACTCTATCTTGAGAAAAGGTTGGGATCAGCACTAATTGAAACTTCCTTTTCAGAGGTGACTGATCAAAACCAGCTGTGGATGTCAAGCAGAAACGTATTTAGATTTATATTACATTAGAAATCCAACAAGACCAGGGCTTTGCAGCTGAAACACTCATATTCAGCATGGATATATTGCTTCTAGTTAACAAGAAATATAGACATGCAAAACCCATTGGAAATCTCCTATTTATGTCTTTATCTTTTTATTGCTTAAGTTTAGGTATTGTGGATCTTAACGAATCCAAGTGAGTCTAAGCAAAAATTCATAACTGAGGCATGACTGAACCAGGAGACAATGATCTGATGCTGTGGGAGGGATGTACAGGTAATTTGAAATTTTGGGCTCAGTAGTCTTATGGGGGCTCCCCTCTTAATGTGGATGTACTGCTGCTCCTTAGGCAGCAATGACTATTGCTGTACTTTCTTTCAAGTACTGTATTTGAGGTCTAGTGCATTTGGGAGCTCTCCTCCTCTCTTTGCTGAATGGGACTCTGGATTTCTGTCCCACAGAAGAAGAATATCACTTACTCTGGAAAGCTGCAGCTTTACCTATTAAATTTCTGTGGTTAGCAACAATGTGGGAATTGGCTGAAAAGTTAAATATAGCAAGTCTTTTGAAATGAGAAGAAATATGCCAGGGAAATGAAAAACTAATGCTATTTTTCTCCAATGAGCTGTTCTTTATTATTTCATACATTTGGTAATGTTATGTTACACTTTTTTTTACATCTTGCACCTGAGAATGTGAGCTTGTTAAACAATGTTTTATAGATGGCAGGAGGGAAACTTCTCTTCACTTTAATAGCCCAGTCCTGATGACATTTACTTGAGCAACCAATTAGTTCAGGGAAATGCACTTCCATTTTAGGATTCTTCTTCTTCATTTATATCAGAAGGAGAGATGGGCACGAACCACCAGTTCAGCGGTTTGTGCCAGTTTGTTTTTCATCCGAACAGCTGTTCAGCGCTCCCCAGCCCTGCCTTCTTGACTTCCCTGCCCCGCCTCCTTTGGGTGCTGCCTCTGAGTGGGCGCCTGCCAGAGGAGGCAGGGCTGTGAACCACCAAACATCTGTTTGGTCAAAGAACAAAGCAGCCTTGCCCACCTATAGTCAGAAACAATCCAATGGTGATTCCAGAGGGGAAGGATCAGCCGACAGGGTGCTGTTGCTGCCTGGAGGATGGCATGCTGTCATTTTAATTCCAAATTACTGTGACCCTTCCCAGAGTTCTCCAGATAGAAAATACTTCAAAGTGTTTTAGGAGCCCCTTGTTTTGGTGAAATGTGAAAGTGAAAGAGGAAAGTGCCAAAGCAGAACTGCAGTTGAACACGAAGAAGACCAAAATAATTACAGAAGAACTGCACAACTTAAACACTGACAATGAAGAAATTGAAACAGATGTTTTGTATACCTATGTTCAGTTATTAATCCAAATGAAGACTGCAGCCAAGAAATCAGAAGACTGAGACACGGAAGGACAGCAATGAAGGAATTAGAAAAGATCATCAAATTTAAGGATGTTTCCCTGGAGCCAAAGGCCATGATCATCCACATTATCGTATTTCCAATCACCATGTGTGAAAAATGGGCAATAAAAAAAAACTGACAGGAAAAAAATGTGATGTTGGAGGATTGCTTTGTGGATACCCTTGACTGCCAGAAAGATGAATAGGTGGGTCTTAGACTGACATCAAACCTGAACTATCTCTGGAGGCTAAAATGTTGTAACTGAAGTTGTCCTATTTTAGGGACATAATGAAAAGACAGGATTATCTGGAAAAGACAATAACGCTGGGAAAGGTTAACAGCAGCAAGAAAACAGGACAACCAAATATGAGATGGATTAACTCCCTAAAGGAAGCCACAGGAATGAGTCTGCAAGAGCTGAGCAGACCTTTTGAGGACAGGGCATTCGAAGATTGCTCACTCATGAGGTTGCTGTAAGTCAGGGGTGGCTTGACCGCACATAACAACAGTAACATCTTGTTGGCACTTCGGGACTATGCAGCTTGCTCATATAGCTTTTCTCAGGAGGCATTGTGGGGAATCAAACTCCTGACCCCTAATCCACAGCCAGATGCTCATGGCATTTATATTAAACCAAGTTCTTCACTTTGGTAGATTTTCCTTCAAGCCCCACAGACTTTTTAAAACCTGCCTTTGAACTGTTTTGTGTCATTGAAAAGAAAAGGGAGCTGACAGTCAAAAGTGATACAAGCTAAAGAGTGCTTGGCTTTCTAGTTCTTTGTGAAAGGGTGTTTGAAGTGAAATTGTTCCTCGTTTTAAAATGGCCAGAAATTTTAGTATTCTATTACTTCGCTTGCTGCTGCTCTCCTTTGTAACAAAGGAAGGAAAGAGGTACAATGTATTCTTTTCCAATCAGATTTAATACAGAACTGGAAGCCAAATTTGCCAGTACAGATTACATGCTGTTAGACACTGAAAGTGCATTAGTGCTCCAGTGAAACAATGCCCTTCAGGCTTCATGCATGAACAATCCAACTTGTAAATGAAGTCCAGGTTTACCTCCAAATGACTAATCGCAAAGCAAAGAAAGCTCATGCTATGACAACCAGTTGTCTTCCAGCACCTTACAAATTCCTGCTTCTAGTGGGTGCCATCTCTATCATTTAATCTGACATACTTTAATATTAAAAGAGAAACTCATGAGTGGAAGAATTATTACCTGGACATGGTGGAGGAGGAGAAAATAAAAGGACAGGTTGTCAGATATTTTTAGGATTTAGAAAGATTTGATGCATTACTGTTGATTAGGGTTGGGTAGAAAACGTGTTCTGTTCACATATTCATGCAGATCAGAATAATTTGCACTTCCTGAACCAACATAGGAAGCAGTGCACAGCTATCCTTCAATATAATCAGGCATTCTGTGGAAATCTAAATTCAAGCTAAATTCCCTTTGGTTTTTAAGGAGAGATTTTGAACATCTGAAGTTTGTTTTAATTATAATATTCCACCAGTGTACTTTTCATGGTCTTGATGATGTTCATGAGTCATACTTGCAAATTTTGATGGTATCCGGAGTCTTGACATGTATTTTAGAAGTACCATTTTATTTCTTCTAAATATCTTGAGTTAGTTTTCCCTTCACTGTTTTAATGCTTTCGTTTTAAAATGATGCTTAGAAAATCTAAAACCGAACCTGAAATTGCAAGCGTGGTTTGGCTTCCACTGTAATTAAATATTCATTTCATAGAAGCTGATTGCCAACAAAATATATCCATTTAATTATTCTCTGCAATGAAGGCAACATTTAATCTTTATGAAGGAAAAGGCAGGGGAAGGTGGAAGAGATTTGGAGTGTGAGGAGCCTTACTGTTTAGTGGTATAACATATTTCCCCCCCCCCTGAATTCCCCCCACCTTCACTTCAGGAATCTATTTGAAGTTTAGACAGTGCCAGACAGATGAAGTCATAGGCATTGGTACAGGTGGTGGAGAGGGAAAGGGGAACTTTGAAATATAATCAATAGTTCCTGCATGATTCAACAAGGGGGAGCCTACAGAGGAAACATAGCTCCTCTGTGTTTCACAAACGATCTCCAGCACACTTCTTTCATCTCGTCTTGTGCCTTAAGTCTAAAATGTGACCGGCTTGACTATGGTATCGTACATCTTTCTCAACAAGTCTAATTTAGTGACTATCAAAACGCATGTATTATTTTTTAAAAAGCCAATTGTCTATATATCTAGGAAATAACTGGGATAAACACTAGTTGATATAGACACACACACCCCAATTGTTTTCTTACTCATTACACTTGCCATTTAAGAAAAAATGTGCTGTTCTGATGCTTTGGCTGTTTATTATTCTTATCTGACGTTCCGTACCTGGGTTCCAGCCTGCTATCTAGTTCCATCTCAACAATCTTGCCAACCTGCACTTTTTAAATGTCTCTACTTTTTTCTTCAACTTTGTGACCTTTACAGTCCATTTCCTCCTTTTCATTCCTCTCTCCTCTTCAACAGACTTAGTGGCTTAAAAGCTACCTTAATGTCATGGTTGCACTGGCCCTTGAAGCCTTGAAGCTACCTTGGTGATAACGTTGACTGTCTTTTAGCATGTCTTCTTTTCTACCTTTAATTCAGAATGTATACTTACTCCTCCTCAAAGTCCTGCTCTGCCACATCATGTTATGGAGGTGACCCTGGCTTGTCTGAAAGTATACCAGTGGGGTGTTAGCTCTGGCAGGTTCTACCAAGCTGGTAAGGCTTTCTGTACAGCCCCAGTGGCAGACAGTGTATCTGCTGCTTGAGAACAGAGAAGCTGGTCACTAGAAGCTTGATCATTAGGTGATGAGCTGGCCAATGCAACTGTGAATAAAGTGATAAGAGAAAATAGTTCTGATGTGCAGCAATGGTTCGACTGTGTAATCATGTGTTATGTGTTGCCATGTTGGAAATGATTAAAAGTGACCCTAGTAGGGCTTTCAAGGTAAGTGAGATATTTAAGGAATAGTTTTACCAATTCCACCCATCTCCAAGGAGTTTCCATTGGGTGAGCAGGGATTTGAACCTAGGTCTCTTGAGTCCTAGTCCATCTGTCTATCCACTACACCCCACTGGGACAGACAACTGAAACAGATTAAATAAAGGCTCTTCAAGGCATACTTATTCAGCTATTCACATCTGATTTGGGCTGGCTTAAGTAATTTCAATTCTGTGAGAAAGTGTATTTTATTTGATTGTTTTCCATCGTGTTTCAATAATTTTTAATAGTTGCTTCTTTCTATGAACAAAGCCTGGAAGTACTAGTTGAAAATATCTAGTTGCTTTTAATTCAGTCAGCTTTCTGAGAAGTGAGCTATAACTACACTACATTATGTTAGTTAAAGAAGGATACCCCCTTTTGTGGTATAACTGTATTTATAGTTAGAAGTAGAGTTGGGCATAAACTACCATTTCATTTACTGTGGGTGCACAGCCGATCCACGGTTCGGTGCCCCATCCCCTCTGGCAGGTGCCCAATCAGAGGCAGGGCAGGGTAACCAGGGCACTGCTTTCGAGTAGGTGCCCACCGAAGGGGCCGGGCACCAACCTGTAGATCAGCTGTGCAGCCAGGAAAGGAACCATTTCTAGTTATAAGTGTGTATCCTTGTTAATGGATGCAGGAGGACTATCACACAGTTCAGCTGCTGGCTCATGCTTTGCCTTATGCAGCTTCTTTGTGCTCTGTTGTGGGTACTGAGGCAGAGACATGACAAAAGTGGATTTTGTACCATAGACCAGTGGCTTGTAGGTGTGTTTTGAGGTTAATAAAAATGTAGTATGTTACTTATTTATTATTATTATTTTTAAAATCAGGCTTACTTTCTTTAAAAATTGTTGGGTTATAGCCAATTGGCTTCTCTTTGCTGATCTGTCTAGCAGATGCTTGCATGAGCAGTATGGGAGGAGAGTGCTTCTGGCCCCTTTTCCTTTTCCCTGTGACCATTCATGCCCTCTCCCAGATTATTCTGAAGGATCCAGCTTGTCGAACCTCTTGTAGACTTTGGGGCTGCAGGAGGCTGAAGGGAAGAGAATCATCACAAAGTGTACTCTCATCAAAGGATCAAAGACCCGTCTGTCAATGGAGGGCATCAATTGCACAAAGCAACGGAACAATTCTAAATGATGGTTTCAGTAAAACCACTTGAGACTTTTGCTCTCAGCCATTTTAACCACTCCATAATGAACAAGTAGTCATGACCATATCAAATGAGAGGGTGTCCCTCACAGTAAGGAACCGTATCATTTCTTTCAGGGAAGTATGGATGCAATTAGTTCTGATGTCAGTATTCTGCTGTTCTCTCATATATTCATCAGGGCTCCAACCCACTGCATGAAAAAGTCTACTTTACATTTTGCTCACAAAGACCCACCCATCAAGTGCAATGTCATTTTTTTAAAAAACTGATTTTTTTAAAAAAGGGGAAATAAAATCCTTTCCAGAAACTGTCTCTGCCCTTGATGAGAGATGAGATTTATGGGTAGGGTTAACTGCCACAATCCAGCCTTGTCATAATTAGCATTTGATTTAAGGAGGGTGGGGGGAACCTTTCATTTGAAATAGCACATTACATTATTATTATGCACAAAGCAATGTCTCGCTAATTATAGCTCCTGACATTATACCCCACAAAAATGCAGAAGCAGATGCGTACAGCACTTCACATTGCCACACTTCAAAATGCCGAAAGAAGAATGTTAGGAAGGCTTCAAATAAATGTTCAAACACAGATACATAAATAATTCCTTAAGAATCTCTCTATTGTGCTGCTACAGTGTTTAGCCCTAATGGCGTTTGTGTCAAGACTACAGATGATAAACAAGTTTGCTACTATATCACACGGAGATTCACCCTGGATGATGAGTATGTAAGAATAAAGTCTGCGGGAGAAAAGGAATAATGATGCACACGTCCACCTAAAATGTTATACAATGCTTTTATTGTTCCACCTGGTTTCAAAGATTAAAAGTTCATATGTTAATGAAGTCAGCATAGCCAATAGATAGCATTCAATATGTTGAATCTCAATCAAATCCAATGCTCATGAACAGGAATGTCATTTTTTCTAGGATCACTCCTACTTCCCCCACTGTGATCCTTCTGTTCACATGATTATTTGCTCTTTGCCTCTCAAGTTACTCCTGTTGCTGGTGGGAATTTTTGTAAACAGTAATGTGAGGAGAAGAGATTTTTATTGGGTTCACTGATGAAGAATCAAATACAGGACAGCAGAGGTCTGTCCTCACAGAAAACGCCAGCTATCAGTATCAACAATATCCAGACAGACGCGGGCATCTGTTCTGCTAAGCCTTTGATTGCTTGTAAATTGTCATTACTACAGTAAATGCCTGTGACTGAAGCCTGTGGATATCTTTAGTGCTACAGTTGTCAGCTCTACTTAAAATAATACTGACTTACAGCAACATGGTTCAGAGATCTTAAATGAGGAAATCAGTCCTGTGTGGAAAATAAGGTGCAATGGCATATAGCCTCTTCTGGGGATTCTTGATGGTAGGCATGTGGGAAAACTGGACTGAATTGGGAGTATTTGTACAATTTCAGGATAATTACGGGGTGAAGCAATTGGCTTCCCTTCACCTCCCAGGGTGGGACAACACTACAGTGGATCCTTTGTATCTCAATTGGTTTTTTTAAAAAACAGATAGGAGAAAGGAGGAAATGAAAGTAATACAATAGACCAGTGGTTCTCAACCTTGGGTCCCTAAATGTTCTAAAACTCCCAGAAGCTTTCACCGCTATCTATACTGGCTAGGATTTCTGAGAGTTGAAGACCCAAGGTTGGGAACCACTGTGACAGACTGAGTTGCTGGTGATTGGCAGCTGTACCACTATTAAGCCCAAGATCTCTTCCGGACACTCCAAGTACCAAAGTGCTATAGAAAGCCCAGACTGAGATCATTGTATGCACTATATATATCCCCTTACAGCTACTTCGGCAGCCATCTTGTACGGCTGTAGATGTGTAGGGCTATTTAACTAGCTTCTTTGCATTCTGGAATATTCTTTTTCTTTGTCCTCTCACACAGCTTAGTTTACAAAACTTTAAATATGTTTACACTATCAGACACTTAAAGTCTACTGCATCCCTGAAATTGGTGGTGCTGTGTCGTTCCCACCCACCCACTCTATTCATAGCTGTTCTGTTTCTCTCCCATTCCCTGAAGTATTTTAATGGAGATCCAGAAATGTACAGAAAATGTCACAGACCCATGGACAAAGAGGGTCAGAATATATTCTAAAAGGCAGGTCAGCCCTGATCAATATGCCCTTTATTCGGGTAGAGAGAGTTTCCGTAGCCTTCTGCACCACCCTACTGGATATCATGTGACATTCAGTTAATTTTATGGTGTACATACTTTGCCTCCAAATTTGCCCAAACACTCATGAGCTAAATACTGTATGTTTGTTTACTGGAGTGTGTGTGTGTGTGTGTGTGTGTGTGTCTAATGAAGTGTATTTGTTTTTAAAAGATAATAGTTTCCATGTTGACATAATACTTTTATTAACAATAGGGAAGGACGTTGGTTATTCCGTTTGCTGTTTCATCAGAGCCATCACATGAAGAATAGCCCCAACAAATGAGCAAATATTATTGATGGTCATTGTGAACACCAAAACTCACTATGTGATGGTCCTAGCTCCTCTTGCAAGTTATACTAAATGATATGGCTGAGGGGCCAGCAGAGAAGATTGCTGACATGGGAACTTTAAACGCATGAAAACAGCTAATGTATACATTATTTGTTATGTGTATTGCTGCCCTCAGAGACGCTTCTGAAGGATCTTTGTTTTTGATGCTTAATGATTATATATCTTTGTAACCTTTGATAAAAGAGTTGAAATCAATAAAAGTTCTTTTTTTTGAAAAAGGTTAGCTGCCATAAATAATTCTATCTAAAATTTTGGCTGAATACCTGTTGCTTAGCATAGTAAGTTGCAACAAGAGAATGCTTGTAGAATCAGTGGGGTTTTGATGAGTCAACTCCTCTGTAAGTTCTGTTGATTCAATGGGCCTACTGTAGATATGACTTACCACACTGAGCAACAGGATTTCCACCACTGAAAAAAGGCAAATATAAAATAATCGTTTCTATTGAATTGGCTTTAAGTCTTTAAGGTGTTGCATCCTTAAGATGTTTTTGTATCTATTGTTGTTGTTACCAAAACAGACTGACACAGCTGCCACTCTGTAAATTTTGTGTCATCGTGGCTTAGTGGCCCTATCCATTCTTACCTCACACCCCCATTCGAGATAGGCTGTACCTTAAGATCACTGTGAAATCACTTTGCTGTCTTTCAAATCAAACATTTCACTATATATCCTACACATTTGTTAATCACAAAATACATGGTCTTTTCTGTAATGTTACCATTCTCATGGATTTGCCTTCAGGTGGGAGGGGGGCACCTGGCAAATCAAGTTAACAGATATTTAAGGAAAGCTGGAGTACTGATGTGCTTCTTGATACATATCTTTCCTTGTTACTAGGTTAATTAAGAGTTACTTGCAATTAATTATTTTTTTCCACTGCCAATGCATCAACTCCATTGCATTGTGATTGTAACTTCACAGAGGATAACCTTGCCAGTTTTGCAATTTAGTGGTGACATTTGGTTACTCATACAGTTATGTGGGGTAGCTTCATATCATGGTAGAGGAAGAATGGCATGTGGTTGAAATGTTGGCTTTTGTCTCTTCAGGGGCCCTGTGTTGTGGGTATTGAGACAGCAATGAGGGGAGTATCTTTCATATCACAAGCCAGTAGCTTGTAGCTTCAGATTGCTTCAAAATAACTTTTGAATCTCAGCTGAAACAAATCTGACATAGGGGCTATATGAAGGTAGTCTGAAGGAGGTTTCTAGGAGGGACCAAAGCTCAGTGGTAGAGCACATGCTTCCCGCATGAAGGTGCCAGTTTCAAGTCCTGTCACTTCTATGTAGGAAAGAATATTGCCCACAATCTTGAAAAAGTCCTGCCAGCCCAAGTTGACAACACTGGGCTAAGTGGACCAATGGGCTCATGCAGTGTAAGATAGCTCTCTCTAGGGACTCTTCATGCTGCATGTTTGTCATGTTTTAATCCCATTTTAATTGATCTATAGTATTTAACTTTTCTTACTGTTATCCTTTTTATCTTGCCATCAGTAACCTGCAAGGAACAGGGGCTTTAAATGTGAGTTATCAATTATAGTAAAGAAAGACTGGGTTATAAAGCATCTTGGACACTGTGCAGCCCTGCAGAAACAGAACAAACACTCCAGCAGCAAAGAAATTGTCCTTCACAGCAGTGGACTTTTTCTTTTCTAGTCAGTTTCATAGTTCAGAATAGTCTCGCTCTTTTTTCTCTCCTATAGTGATAAGACAACCTCTCCTCTACAGTGAGCAGCTAAGTGGTTTTAGCTGTCAGCTCAAGAAACTCTGGGTCACACAAGAGTAAAAATGCTTGCAAAGAAGAAGAAAAATACACTAGCTTAATAGATCCAGAGATTCAGCCCCAGGGCAAACCTCCATGGTAATTTTATAAATCATTTCCACAACAGCATAATTGTAGAGGGATCTGTGCCAGAGATGCTTGTCATGGCCTACTTTTCCATACTTTCCTCTCTCAGGCCTAGGGCATGCAGCTATCGACTTCATCTAATTTAGACTTTGTAATGAATCATGCCACTCTTTATGAAATTTTCGATCCACAAAATAACACAGCAGGATTAGAATCAAGGCATAACGAAACTTTACTGTAATTCACTTGCCAATCTACTTATTGCCTAGCTGTACATACTAACACATTTCCTACAATTTTAGTACAATTTTCAATATCCTAATATCATTTGTGTTCTCAAGGGGTGATGGTGTCTGAAATGGTCATTTTACATTTCCTTTGAGTTTTTATATTAGCAGTGGCGTAGTGTGGGTTGCCAGCACCTGGGGCAAGGCAAGTATTGCACCCCCTTGAGGTCACCTTGGGAAGCAGCAGGGGAGGGGGCTTGGTGCCCGCCAAGCTGCCTCCCCACACCACCCCTCCATGTGGCCCGCCCACCTGCTTTGTTTACACCAAACACCATGGAGCGAGCAAGGCAGTCACAGCCAAAAGAGGGGAGGGGAGGGGAGGCTCACCTGTTTTCTCACCCACTGGATGGCTCTGAAATGTTGCGCCCTTAAGAATTTTGTGTCCAAGGCAACCGGCCCTGTGGCCCTACCCATGCTATGCCACTGTATATTAGATTAGGAAGAAGACTAGTTAAATGCCTTGTTACATTTGGAATACTGAGAATGTTGATTTGGCCTGAAAATAGCCCTAGCAAATATGACCATTGCTGCACTGGTTAGTACCACATGTTTAGAAAACTCAGCCATATTCATATTATGACAAACTGTGCATGTTAAGGGCAGTCATGCAAGCAGGTTTCTCAGTTTGCCAGCTGCCTGTTGTGCGACCAGGAGTGTGTGATCATGTACACAACAGACTGCACAACTAGAGGAACACCAGATGTGTGATGAACAACCACAAAATGCCTCCCACCACTAGAACAACTGTACATAAACAAACAGGCTTCTGGCCTCAATGGTTTGGTTAGTGATGTTACCTAGATCATACAAGTCAATCAAGAGCCTCATGGCACAGTGGTTGAACTGCTGTACTTCAGTCAAGATTCTGCTCATGACCTGAGTTCTGTATTGATGGGCTCATGTAGCTGGTTCAAGGTTGGTTCTGAGGTCAGTAAATTGAGTACTCAGCTCATTGCAGAGGTAATGTGTAGCCTGCATAATTAAACTGTAAACCACTCAGAGAGTGCATTAAGCGCTATGGGGTGGTATATAAGCAGCACAGAGTGTTTGCTTTGCTTTGAATGTATAACTTAGTTTGATCACCTTTGCAGTCCCAAACCCATTTACTATGAAACAGGATTTTTTCTGGCATGCTTCTCTTTCAACACTAGGTGTCTGTGGAAAGTATGCTCTGTATCTGCCACCAAACTTTGAGGGGTTTCCTCACTCACACCTTAAAGTTTTTAAGACTTCCTTCCTTACTCTTGCCTTTCCTCCCTCTTCCGTTTTCTGTTCTCCAAAGACAAATGTGTGGAGATATAGCTCCATGCTATATATGCAAAATAACAAAGCCATGTATTGTAAGTCAATATTTTTTGTTTCTTTTAACCAAGCAGCATCCAGACTGATCTTTTTTCTTCTTCTTCCTCTTCCAAGGGAAAGGAATGAGACTGAGCAGATCTTTCCATACTTTCCTCTGAACTAAAAGGGAATAACCAAATTCCAGTCCCTTTAACAACAGTAAGATACTGTGAGCCCCACTGGCCCCAGCAGGGTGGCTTGATTACATTTTTCCATCTTGAGTTCCCTGAACTCTGGACACAAGGGTTGTAACAGAACAGGATTTATTGTAATGGGGAAAAGGTTAGCATTCGACAACTTCACTTCTTTCTTCACAGTTCTCTTCACTGGGGTTGACTCACAAACTGCAGTCTCATGTCCCTCAGTTCACTTCACAGAGGGATAGAGATTTTTCTCTACCAACCTCAATTCTATTCACTGGAGCTGGGGTGGGTGGTGTAGCTGAGGCTCCTAGTCAACAATGAGGGGCAGTATGACTGGGAGTCTATTGTGGGTGGTCCTCGACTAGTTGATGCCCTTGCCTCCACCCAGTGCTGGCATTCTGGCTCCCTCTTTCTCTGCCAGCATCAGAGCTAAGTGGTGGAAAGTTCCCCTGGGTGTGGAGCAGACTGTTTCTCCTTCTTTGCCTTCCTCTTTCACTACATCCAGTAGGGAAATTTGATAGGGAGGTGGAGATGCTCATGTTTCCCCCCCTCTCCTTATTGGACCCTAAGCTGGACAAGGATCTCTCATGAAGGGTCCTCTTTATTAATTAGTCCCACTCCCTGGGTGGCTCAGGGTCCTCCTCATGTGACTCTTCTGCCCAGTAAGCTCCCAAAAAACTCTCTGAGGCATCTCCCCAGTCCTCTTCTTCCAATACTTCTCCTTCTGCTCCTTCAGGGCCAGTAATGGGCCGTCAGCTCTTTTCAGTTTGGCACAAATGCTCTTTGCAGGTCCTTTTTGATGATGGGTCTGCCTTTCCATGTGGCAAAGGCTCTTTTATATCTTCCATCCCCTTTCATCTAGGGTGTATGTCACATCAGACAATCTGATGCCTGAACATCTCCTTAAGAGCCCTACAGAGCTTTATAGACCTTTAGGGAAAACTCAGAAGCCTGTGTTTGTCACAGTTGGCATTTATCCCAAAAAAACGGGTTAATTCCATAATGAAATCAGACAGTCATTTCAGACTTCATGAATATAAAGATATAAGTCTTTACGTTGTTGAAATGGTTCCAGGCAACATCAGCTTGTCGAGTTCTACAAATTTTATTCATCTACATTGCTTTTATTTTCCATGAGCACAAAAAGAAAATCCCAAATATTCTAAAGGCTTATTGTTATGGAAAACTGTAGGCACAAATACCTAAAAAATATGAAAACTAAACTTAAGTCGCAGGCAAATACTTAAGTCAGAATTCAGTCCAAAATACGTTAGTATAAAAAGTACAATAAAATTCCAAAAAGAATGTTTAAATTACATTCTAAACATACAAGAGCTTATAACCTAAAAAGGCACAGTCAAAAAGCTGGGAATACATATGTTAAAATATCAAAGTTCTTAAAAGTAAGAATATATTTTAGAAAATGACTTTCTTAGCTGCTGGGTAAATTAAGAACACACACACAAAATAATTCTAAATGCTCACCCAGCCAAACCAGTTTGAATCTATTGTGGGAAATCCATGTGGTCCTAATCTGCTGCCACTGTTGCTGCTACATGATCGTTGTTGGTATTCAGTGCATTGTGTTGCCTTGCAATATGATGCTCCTTCCCTGATTATCTTTCCTGGCCATTGTTTATACCCTTATCTCCCCTTCATCCACTATCAACAATCCTTTTTGCTGGGTCTGGAGGTACAGGGGCCTGGTGCACCAATAGAAATTTTATAATATTAATTTCTATTGTTCCTGTACATCCTGTAACTACGGGTTTGCAACTCAGAATCTGGCAAACTGCCATTACGATGATAAACATTATTGTTGTGACTAAGATTCTCAAAGCCTGGAAGAATAAAGGCTTGTGAAATAAAGGATCTGGTACACTGAGATACTGTAAAACCAGAGTATAGTAGCTACAAAAAGTACTAGTTATAAGACTTGCAAATGCCACCTATCTGTCATGTTAACATTTTGCAACATTTTACTTATTTCAATACACTGGGGCGTGTGGCTAGCTTTTTCTATGGAATTCAAACTACATTGGTGAGGTAAACTGGGTTTCAAACTACCTCAGGAAAGGGTCCTGTGAGCCTCGTCCTATCTTCATATAAATGCCCTGAGCACTAAGCTTTGTATCTCTGTATTCCATGACTGACTGCTTTTAGCAAAAGGACAAAGTGGGAATACTTCTCTCTATCTTACCCACTTAGTCTAAAAACCCATTGTGTTTCACTCCTCATTCTCAGCTCAGAGTGAGGCATGTTTTCTCCCTTTTTGGTTTTCCTCTGAGCAAGCCAGCTGCCTTGTAGAGCAGCAGGGTTTATTTTTCCTGGCTCAGATACAAACCTCGAGTTATTAATATGGGAGAGAGTTCTGCTAGCTGACAATTTAAGATAAAGCAAATTGGAAGTGACATAAAAGAGCGTGTGGGTGTTAATGTGCGTCAGGAAGGTCCTTTTTCTGACATCCTGAAAGGTCTCGCCTGTATGGCCGACACATGCAACCTTTATTAGTGACCCTGTGTTATTAAAGGCTAGGCACTCCCATTGATTTGTAAAAGTGACAGGTGCAGCATGAGATTGTAAATTAGCAACAAGAAGCCAACTCTCTACGGATTTTCAAGTATGAGTCTTCCCATGTTTCCCAACTCCCTCCCAGTGATTTGTGAACATCTCTTTGCCAAGCTGCTTGTGCAAAAGCTCTTAAACATTTAACTCATGTAAATCTGCCACACTTCTGTGAACACAACCCACTCTCCAGTTCTGCTGAAAACCAGGCTTTTGGGTGGGAGAGCAGTTGCTTTCTCAAATACTCTGCTCTGTTCCAGTGGTGTCACATCAGGTGAACAGACAAGTCCGCATTCAAGCTGGAAATGGTGGGTTTTATTTAGAATATTTTAAATCTTGTGTATAGGAGAAATGTTTGCAGTTGTGAAGATTAAAGGTCTAGCTTTGTTGCCAGACAAAATCCTCTTTTTGCAGTGTACGTATAGAGCAAACGGAAGCTGTACAAGTTTCTATATATTCTTGGCACTGATATCTGTGAGTGTAAATAAAATCTTAGCACAGTAAATGAGCAACGCTGCTTGGATCACTTATTTTTTCATTCTGTCTGTAACACTGGTTTGCTACACTGAAGGATGGAAATCATTCATGGCTGAATCCAAGGTGAATTTGCCTTGGGTGAGCTGGGGTATGTGACTCATCAATTTGACTTGCAAGCTTTTCTGAATGCAAAAGAATCCTGGTTGATGCACTGTGGTGGTTGGCGGGGGAGGGGAAGGGGCTAGGATAGAGGAAGGCAAGAAATGTAGCCTGAATATTTAACAAAAGATTTTCCAACGTTGACACTAGTTGGGTGGATGGGATTTGAGCACCAGGCATGAAAATGCCTTTGGCTGGGCCTGTATCCATATTACCTTCTCCTTTTCTTCATCATCTCATTGCTTTTTAAAGGAGGTAGTTGGTGTAACTTAATATGCAGCGTGGTGAATATTAAGTTACTTCCTTCATGCAAATGCCATCTGGGGACTTTCCTGTTAGCTTCAGTAGCACATGAAGCAAATCGTTTACTAGCTGAATTGTGAAGTGGTTTCTAAGCCAGAGTTTCAGCAGCCTTGATACTGACTTATTATTACAAAGTCATACTTTGATGTCGACGATCAAGTCATATTGTGTATAGGACAGAGGGGCTGCTTTTCAAACAAATAAACCCCAACAATTCTGTGTGTCACATAAACTGCTACATAGCACTATTTTGTGTGGGGGCGTGTGTGTGCTTGTGCAATTTATACTAATGGTTCCTAATGTTTGCATATGGCCACTCGTATGTTCCAACCTCCACCCCAAAATAAAATCTGTAAATGTTATCTTATTACAGTTCATATTTAATCCAAAACACAGCTAAGTAACCAACATGGAGTCCCTGAGGATCTATGGTATTTTTTTTTAACATAGAGTATACATAAGACTTGCATGTACATAAATATTTTAAGGCCACATATTATTTAAATTATGCAATTGTTGCTTGAACAAGAAATTCCACAACCAATGTAAAGGTGGAAAGGTGATCATCCTATATGTCTCTGACTGTGTCTTTTATTCTAAATCATTTATGTGTGAACTGTTGTTCCCATTTTTGTGAGAAAAAAGTGCTTTCCTGAGAACTTATGAGGTAGATAGTCAACATTGCACCAAAAATGAAAAGTTTAGTTTTAGTTGCTAAGCCATCAAGTCCCTGCTCCTCCCTCCCTTCTTTCCTTCCTTCCTTCTTCCTAGTTTTCCTTTTCGAACTGACTCGCGAACATTATTTTTCTTCAGTATTCACTGCAATGAGAAACCTCAGACAAGTGGCTCCACTCAACACTGTGAGAGTCTTACATCATCCTGAGATTTCTACAAAAAGGTCACAATGTTGCCATTCTTTTCTTTGGCCTTCATAGAACACATAACTTCCCCTTTAAAGCAATTGTGTTTGATCTCCAAGACCTCAGTTGAGTCTATACAGTTTCTTTTTGTTGTCTTCAAATATGTTTCTAAAGTCTCAAACTCTCTCCACGCAACCAAGCTGAGTTTTACTTTACCGTCATAATGTTCATTAAAGCTAGCCTCTTATGTGCTTTACTTAAATAAGCAATCCATAAGCATATCCTTGTATTGTGGGAATTTTACTTATTCAGGGAAAGAAAAACATCGTTGGAAGAAAGAGGAATATATTTCAAGGTACTATGGCTCCATCACTAATACATTCACACTGGAGCCCATAGCTAATCAGAGATTCCAGTCTCTGATGAGCATCTCCAATGATTCATACATTTAATTTTGTTCTATATTTCACAAGCATTAAAATGAATTGTTTTAACCCCATTATCCATGCACTTGTTCTCAAGCTACTCAACTCGTCTGCACCCCACCCTTCACCCCCTTTTTAAAGTCCAAAATCGACTGTTTCTATGGAAACAGGCACAGATGTAACATCTGCTGTTCACAAGAAAGGGGAAGAAGAGGGAAATGGATCAAAAAGTGTCACTTTCATTATGCAAAATTACATAGCTCTGTATGAATCACATGCTGTGAAAAGGGCCCTTTGTGAACACGAAAGTTAGAAAGGTCACTCTCACATAGGAGAAAATATTTCTTAAGTTTATAAATGAAGCCTCTTGAAAGCCTTGCATGGAAAAAAAAACTTTGGTTTTTAACTTCTGAGATTTCCCTAAATCTATCAAGAGTCAGTCTTTCCTTTTGTTTATTCTACGTGTCCGCTAAGTTATTCCTTTTAAAAAGTCTAGGATATCCTTCACGGAAATTATTTTATATTCCTTTCCATTTCTAACTGAAAGTTGAAAGTAACCCTGTCCACCAAATACTCTTTCTTGGATGCAATTCTTGTGTATGGCTTCTGTAGGAGCTGCAGAATGAAAGGAGTGGATGTGGATTTTGCTAGTAAAGTTAGTATTGTGTAAGAGTGACACAACCTCCACAGCCAGCATTCCAAGGGCGCTCCACTTTCCATATAAAGCTGGAAGCTTGAAGTGGAAGGTGGGAAGAGAGACACGAATCAAGATATTCCTTAGTTGCCAACTGCCTACTCCATTTTATAAAAATGCCATTATGTGACATTTTCTTGTTTGATCCTAATTCACAAGAATACATTGAGACATAAGTTAATTAGGCCTATTAAGTTTCCATTGTATTTTGACACCTCTCTTTTATGTCTCTTTGTATTCTTTGCTTTGTTACCAGTCCAGAAACTGTCTCTTACAGTGAACTGAGTAGGAGCTTGCTCCATCTATATAGTAAATCACAAAGAAGATACACAGCAACATAGTCAGAAGGTTGGCCACCTCCTTGTTCTTAACTATTGCTTGGGCTCTGCTGGGACTTTCAGATGAATGCTGAGAAATCAATACTGACACTTGCCAGTTGCTAGGTACAGTATCTGTAAGAAAGACAGTTTTGATTTTGAAGATTTCTTGTACATTTACAAGATATTTCTATAAGTTTTCTTGTAGACTTTTAACAAAGGAAGTCTATGACTTCTGAAAACCTTTCTCCATCTTACAGAGTGATGTCCAAACTTACTGTGTGGGTGACAAAACAATGTGCAATGTTGCTCTTGACAACCTCCTTTTATTTCTCAATTCTCTTCCCTGTTTCACCTACAAATATTTATAGCCATAACATTAACAAATATACTTCACATAATCTTTCTGTTGAAAAACACAAAGACCTTTATAGGCTTTGATTAAGCTTCCAGGAGAACAGGAAAACAGAGATGCTTCTAGGACACAGTGGCACAGCAAAAAATCAGAATGTTTATAAAATAGTATTGGAGGCAAAGGATCAACTCTAATATCATATTCCCACCATGCTTTAAACATTATGCGAATAGGATGTGGAAGAAAAGAGAAGTACAGGAGGTTGGAAACATATATGGGATATAACAATACTGACATCTAAGTCTGTAAGGATAAAGGAGAGTTAGTATAAGTTAGTTTGGAGAGGGTATTTAACTCCAGTGAATTTAGATCAAAATCAATTACTCCCAAGTTGTTTTGGAGAGGGTATCAGAAAATAGGTACTTATTTTCATATGTGGTGGGAATGTGAGAATATATTGAAATTTTGGCAATTGGTTTTGAAGAAGATAAATGAAAGAACTAAATTAAATTTAGAGGTATGCCCTAAAATATCACTTTTATCAATATTTGCTAGGGAGCAATATAATTGAACAACTAAAGAATTAATTTCCAATTTATTCACAGTGGCAAGATTAATTATAGCTGAAAAATGAAGTATGAACTCAAGTTAAATAAATGGTATAGAGAGGTTTGGGATATAGCTATTAATGATAAATTAACATGTAATATTAAATTAAAGGAGGAGTTTATAAACAAGAAAATTTTTATGGATATATGGGGAAAATTTATTAATTTTGTTTTCTAAAGAGAAATGGATGTGTATCTTTGCAAGAGTCAATGAAATTTTGGAAGGGGAATAGGGTTCCAAAGAAGGAGGTTAAAAATGTTTATATCTCCACAAAGCAATAATGACTTGGAGTGACTTTTAGTGGAAGTGAAAGTACCAAAGCAGGACTGCAGTTGAGTGTTAAGACAAAAATTATGACTTACAGAAGAACTATACAACTTTAATGCAGACGATGAAGAAATCAGAATAGTTAGTTTTGTATACCTTGGTTCAATCATCAATTGAAATGGAAGTTGCAGCCAAAAAATGAGAAAAAGACTGAGACTTGGAAGGGCAGCAATTAAGAAAGTAGAAAAGATCATCAAGTGTAAGGATGTGGCACTGGAGACGAAGATCATCCACACTCTTGTACTTCCAATCACCATGATGGGTGTGAGAGCTGGACAGTAAAGAAAGCTGACGGGGGGGAAAAATGATTCATTTGAAATATAGGGGAGGGCTTTGTGGATACCCTGGACTGCCAGAAAGATTAACAAGTGGGTTCTAGAGAAAATCAAGCCTGAAATACCTCTAGAGGCAAAAATAATAAAATTGAGGCTGTCCTGTTTTGGACACATCATGAGAAGGCAGGGTTTTCTGGAAAAAACAATAACGCTGGAAAATCTTGAAGGCAGCAAATATGAGATGGATTGACTCCCTAACGGAAGCCACAGGCTTAAATTTACAAGAGCTGAGCAGGGCTCTTGAGGACAGGGCATTTTAGAGATCTCTCATTCCTAGAGTTGCCATAAATCAGAGGCAACTTGATGGAATGGAATAACAACATTCTTTTATGAAGAAAGATGTTCCAGATACTCACAGGTATTGCCTTCTATGCATGTACAGTGAGGGGGACCCTCCCTGTATTATGGATATCCATCTCCCCAGACCCTTTCCTGTTCCTCTATTGTTATTTTCACTCATTTCCTAAGTTCTGGAGTGCGGTGCATAAGACAACGGTCTGCAAGAGGTCTTCTTGTGAGGAAGAAAGCTGCTCCACAACTACCACGATGGATTTCCTCTTCATGGCTGGATGTAAGAGAGGTGGAAGATGTCGTCCTTGAGAATGGTATGCATGAAATGTAATGAAAAGAAACCCAGTGGCATAAAACATGGGCATGTGAAGCATTAATACTCCTTTTAGCTGGTCTCATGAAGTGTGCATGGAGGCTAGTGATTATCCTTGAAGATATTAAAGCACATCTCCCCACTTTTAAAAAAATGAAAGTGAAAGCTTATGACTAAACTGTCATTGCTTGGCTATGGAGTAATACAAAACAAGCACAGCAGAGTCAAAGACTGATCTTTACTATGTTAATATTAAATAAACATAAATAAATAAATATTTCAGTTTCTTTTATTGTCTTATGGCTCTTTTCACATGGCACAGCTAAAATGTAGAACTCTCCTACAGGAAGTAACATATGTTTCTTCCAAATCCATTTTCCTCTCTCTTATTCCTGTCAGTCAGTGTTATTCCTACCATTTTTCTGATAAGCTGTTAGATCTCTTACTTTCTAAAGCAAAAGGCATCTCATGGCCACTGTTTCAATTAAAGTTCAGAAGACAGATTTATGGTAACTGATTCAGTATTCTTCTTCACTTGGTACCAGGGAGCAGCCAAGTGAGAAATATATGACTTGAAATTTGATATGAAAGTCAGGAAAATAGGTAGCAGTTAAAAAGAAGATAATGTTGTTGCTGCCAAGGTTTGGATCCAGTAATTAATCATTATACAGCCACTTTTACGTGGCATGTCTAGTTCCATGTGAATTCATGTATGTTAAACAGATGAGAGGTTGATTGCTGGGAGCTGGTTGTATCTCTCTGCTGCATTCTAATATTTTTAATTATACTTGTTGCATTCTGTTAAAATGGACAAACAGGACATTTCTAGTAACAATGACAACAATGACAATAATAATAATGGAAAAAACAACATAAAGGCTCAATATAAGAAACAACAATTTGAAAATAAATTAAACAGATGGAAAAATAAACCACTACATGGACAACACCTGAGAAATATTGATGGAAAGCTTGATCATAATTCAACATGGGCATGCCTAAAACTGGGGATCCTTAAGAAAGAAACTGAAGGCTTGATTTTTGCTGCACAAGAACAAGCACTCCAAACCAACGTGACGAAAGCTAAGATCCAAGGAATTAGTGCTAAGAGCAAATGTTGATTCTGCCAAGAATCATATGTGAATATCCAAAGATTGCACAAACAGATTACAAAGTTAGACGTGATAGAGTGGCAAAATTAGTGCACTGGTCATTATGCAAAAAATATAGCTTGCCAGCCTCCAAAAAACCCTGGGAACATCAGGTAGAGAAGGTTTCGGAAAATGAGGAAGTCAAGATCTTGTGGGATTTCCGGATCCAAACAGACAGACACCTTGAACATAACACACCAGACATAGTAGTAATAGAATGAATAAATGTCTGGATAATTGACATTGCAATTCCAGGGGAGGCCAGAGTTGAAAATAAAGAATTGGAAAAACTAACAAAGTACAGAGACCTGGCAATCAAAACATCTCACCTCTGGAAGAAACACACTTCAGTGGTCTCCCGTAGTCATTGGGACTTTGGGAACAATATCCAGAAATTTCACACCGTACTATAAGCAGTTACAGATCTCAGAAATAACACCATCAGAGCTACAAAAAAAATGGCAATATTAGGAATAGCATACATACTGTGCCGATATTTAACAGATACTAAGGTTTTGGTTGAAACCTTTATCTGTTATATTATACCAGTCAATGTTTTCATAATTCATAAACACTGTGCCTGGTGTTTTTGAATAACAATGAAAATAGTTATACACCATCATATTGATTGCAACTTATGGCCACCTTTTCCAGGGTTTCCTAGGCATGGAGTACTTAAAATAGTTTACCACTCCCTTCTTCTGGGGATGGTCTGGGACTGGGCAGCTTGCCCCAGGCTACACAGGCTGGTTCCTCTCCAAAGAGACGCACGGGAATCCAACTCCTAACTTCTGGTTCTGCAGCCAGGTACCCAGGTCATTGAGCTACCTGGCCAGCTAAATCTCATTGTAGAACTGCATTATTTTAATTGTTTGTCTTTGGCAACCCTTTGTGGAACCTTGCTGAACACCACTTGAGTTTGTTGCATGAAGAAATATTTTCCAGACTTTTCTGGAACTTTTTATCCAAACCATCTAAGAATCCTGTACTCTGTACTAGGTTGTAGATATGTATTTCAGTTATAGTTGGGAATATAGAATGTTTGCATTAGCTAGACTAGAGAAGATTAAGAGTGCTAGACCAAGTTGGGGTTTAATATTAATTTGATTCATATCATTTCAGCATACTTTAATTACATTTCATTCACATTGTCTCAGCATACTTTATTTGCCCTTTGGCATTTTATTAACATATTTCCTTAGTCTTGGTCACAAGGTGCTGAAGGAGGCTCCAGGAGAACTTTTAGCTATCTTTGCACACACCTGATTGTACTTTGATGTCTTAAATTAATTGTGTCTTTGTAAAGACCTTGGAACCCAATTTTGTGGGGAAAGGGTAATATAAAAATGTTAAAATAAAATAAAATACATCAGTCTCAGCTGGGAAATGGACCATATCAACACTTGCTTCCTATGGGCCAAGCTTCAGGTTAGTGTTGAGTTTTCTTGAAGAGTCCCACTTGGGGTTCCTCTATAGATCAAATAAGATGTGACATGGGCTATCTGTGTTCAAATCTAAAAATGTTGTATTGATTTTTACATTAAAGCAGCTGCAGGGAACTATGGTTTTAATCAAATATTGTTTTGATGGAGAAAACAATATTGACCTCTCTCCTTTCTGCACTATTCCCCCAGTCTTAATGTTCTCCATAACATTTCAATAGGAAACTACAGAGCATAAAAATATAGACATAGTACAGGAACCCATTGCTACAAGCATGGTGAGGGGATACTGTGACAGACCAGGGCACTGGAGACCTGAGCTCAGATCTCCACTTGACCATGGAAGATCACAGGGGAGGGGTGGAACTGGTAAAAACACTCCTTAAATATCTCACTTACCTTGAAAGCCCTATCAAAGTTGTAATAAGTCAATTCAAACTTGATTGTGCATGCTGTAACACAGAAATCATAGATATAATCTCTCCAGATCTAATAGCAGCCAAGGTGGGAGAAATTTAAACCAATTTTTTTTTTAAAAAAAGGGTGGGGAGTTGGCCTCTTCCCAAGAACCACTGCTCCAGTCAAGTCAGTTTCCCACAATTGCTTTTGTTCTAAGAATGATCAAGCCGGAAGATCCAGTCATAGATGCCATCTGGTTTTCTGCAAATTCTGCTGATAAATGCCGAATAATAGATTTACCTTTCTGCTTCCACTAATTAGTTCCGCATTCCAGGCACTTGCTAGTCTGTTCCCTTGACAAAGAAAAGCTCACAAAGAATTGGCAGGTTTTGTCTGTAGTTCTAAGCTAATCTCAAGTACTCCACCACAAACACACATTTTAAAGCTGCACATCCATCAGAGAAATTCAAACAAAGTTTTGCCACACAGTCCAAAATGTTGATTAGGCACGCCCTCACCACATATTATGTTAGGCTACTCTCCTGTGTTACCATAAAGGGTGCAGAAGATAACTGCAATATGTCATTCATATGGGTTCCAAATTCAGTTTAGCTCCTGTGACGACGACTATTTCCTAGGAGTTTAGTTCCAGTGGTGATGTGCAACCAATAATCCTCTTGGATTATTACTGGTCCCATTTTTGAAGACTCAGTTCAATTTGTACTGCCCGATTCAGGTTTTATATTATTCAAGTCTTTGCAAATGTGCAGTTTGCTTACTGTCACACTGCTTGAAGGGTTGAGTAGCCTAAATTGACCATATGCCCATTTATAGCATAATCCTACACCCATCAATTCCAGATTAAGTTACACAAAGCTGAGTGTGACTTACTTGCTAGCAAGCAGAGACAGAATTGCAGCCCAATGTCATGTGAAAAAAGGATGCACACAGTAACAATGCTAACTGAGCAATATGTTGCTACTGGTACTACTTAACATTGCTAGACTGTGCAAAAATTAAGAATACCATAGGCTACATCATCAGGTTTACATTCTAAAAACACATGAACTGATGGTTCAGTTTCACATTCTCTTACATACAATTATTTTCTAAAATCTCAAGTCATTTTTAACAAAGTTATAAGGGTTTTTCCCCAAAATTCTGGGAAGTCTTTATCAGAAATGAATCAAGTGATTTTCTCCATCGTCTACATTCAAATCAACATCTGTCTATTTATTTATTCAAATTTTCTCCCATTCCTTCGCCAGAAAGGTTCCTACAACAGCACACACAATACAAGTTATAGAAACTAAACCAAGAGAACATGATGTGAACAAACAAGAGAATGGTGAGGAAAGTAGAAAAAAAGCATATAGATGGAGGAATATTCATGCTATCCATTTCATGCTGATGGTGACTGGTGGGGGAAGAGATTTGATGAACCTTCAGCTAGGTTGGTGGAATGGCCCAGCTTCCCTTCCCATCTCATTTCCTTCTCTTGAAACTTTCTGGAATGGGTAGTGATGGCGATAGATGTGGGGAGGGGACTTCATGGTAGTAATCGTTCAGCAGAGCTGGTGGAATGGTCCTGTCCTATCTCACTTCTCTGTATTGCAGCTAGGGTTGCCAGGTGTTCAGGTAATGAATATGTTTCTCCAGGTCTCCAGCTAGGGACAAAAATCTTAGGGCAAGTGGAGGAAGTTTGTTTTGTGTGAGAGAGGTACCTTGAAAGAGTGGGCACCCATTTCTACCCATTCCCAGCTGGCACCAGGGCTCCCTGGTGTTTGTATGTCTTTTGAACTTGTTTCCCTCCCAATCCCTGCCTGCCCCATGACATCACAAGGAATCTCCCATGACACCACAAGCATCTTCTGCTTGTTGCCAGTTTTGACTCTGCTCACCTGGAAAGATTAGCTGTAGCCTTTTGGACTGATTGGTAGTGACAGCTGAAGGAGTCATGTGTTTTTTCCCCTCATTCCAATTTCACTTTCTCCTACATTTTAAAAATCTCATCTTCTCCCATTGAATTTATAAAGTAATTTATGGATTTTGGAAAGTTCTTATAAAAAAAAAACCTGTATCAGATGAAATTCATATACACATTTCCCTTGATGACTCATTAAAAAGCCAGGGGGGGAAAAGAGTATAAATGAGAATCAGTTGAGGGAAAGTGCACGACACCCACATACAGACAGATCCAAAATGTCCTTTTGATGTCTCATAAGAGCCATTTCTTTCTAACTTAACATACGTATGTAACTAAGTCTTCCTTCTCTAAATAACATCAAAGATCTGCAGATGTCTTAAGATCTGCAGCACAGAGCTCCTCTGTTTTGTACCATTGGGAGCTGGATGTCATTGGGAGACTTTTGAGCTATAGCACCCTGATTGTAGAATATCTTTACTTTGGAGGCCCAGCTGGCACTGGCCTCAATTTTACCAATAAGTTAAACCGTGGCTGCTTCTTTAGGTACCTGAGGCCTACCATCAAAGCCACAACTAGCCATTTTGGCAGCTGGGACAAAGGCCTCCCACAGACTCCATGGTGAGGGATGGTGCAAGTGTCCATGAAAAAAGAGGAAAAGAAAGTGGTGTCCCCCTGGAAGAAAGAAAGTTTAGGCTTTTTTTAAAAAAAGTGAATCGAACCAGAAGATGTTACTTGCCAATAGATTCACCTTTCAACTTCAATGTATTTTGGTACATTTGTTCCACCCTAGATACAGCCCTGCCTGTTATTATTCATGAGGTTTTTTCCCCCAGTATTTTAGATTGTTAATTCTATTCTACTGTTGACTTGGTTGCACTGTTTTCTATTGCTTTAAGTATTCAAAGCTGTTTAAACTTTTTAAAATTGTCTTAAGTTGTGCTAAAAACTGAATTTTTTAGGTATTGGGCAGGATAGAAATAATTAGATGATAAAATAAATGGTCAAAAGGAGCAGAATCCATCCAACACAAAAAGATGTGTGTGGGGGGTTTTCATAGCAAACCTAAATTGCCAAGCTAGGCGCTAAGTAAAAAAAAAGAAAACTTTGTTCCAGCTGCAGGGCAGATACTTATTACAGGAGAAATTTCTATAAGTACAAGCAAAGTTGCCAAGACAGGACTATTTCAAAGTGCATCCACCTTAGCCTAGAGCTCTCAACATTCACTGACTCCCACTAATTGATCAGTTTTAAAAGTTCAAAGTAAAAGCCAACAACCCAGCACTACAGCAGATGGCTTCAGGTTGCTGGAGCTTTCATGCTGAACTCTCTACTGCCAAAAATAATCATGCAGTTGATATCTGGATTTTATTTCAGACACAGTTTAGTCGGGAGCCACTTTCCAGTACTTTTGGTCTCATGAATTGCCCAGCACAACACTTCACATCCAGCATTCTGAAATATGAGTGGAACAACAGCATCATTTGGCCAAGGTTTTAGTGTTCCCTGAATCTATTGAGACAATGGAGATGATGGTATAATAGCTGATTTGTCTGCTCAACATTTACTTTCTCATTTCCTGCGAAAGGAGGAAGAGAACAGCTCTAAGCAGAGAGCGTTATAGTAGTCTATTTTAGAGATCACCACTTCATGAACCACTGTTGTTAGGCATTTCTAATCCAGGTCAGGGCACAGCTGTGCAGTCAACCAAAGTTGATAAAAGGCATTCGTAGCTACAGCAGATATTTGTGCCTCCATAGAGAGAGCTGGATTCAAGAATGCCCCCAAGCTGCAAACCCAGTCCTTCAGTAGGAGTGTTACCCCATCAAGGCCAAATAAATATCCCTTCCAATCTCTGTTTTATCTGGATTCTGTTTCAGTTTATCCAGTCCATTATGGCCCTCATCCAGTCCATTATCAACACCAGGCAGTGCTCCAGGACCCGCACAGTATCTCCTACAGATGATGAGAAGGAGAGATGGAGCTGTGTGTTATCTGCATATTGATGACAACGAACTTCAAATCTCCATATGACTTCTCCCACCGGCTTCATATAGATATTAAAAAGGATTTCTGGGAGTTGTACTACAAGAACCACTGTTCTAGAGTACAGAGCATACACAGAGGAACCTATATACCTATATACTTCTTGGTATACACACATGGAATCTATTCACATGGGATCCTGAATGTATGAATTCAGGATAGGACCTATGGCCATGTTCAACACACACACATACACTAATTCTCTCTTTCATCCTCTCTTCATAGACGATTTACTGAATGAGGGCATAGAAATGCCATTATCTATTTAATGCTTACAACCATGATTTTCATGAGAATAGTAAACCGTAGTAAACCATAGCTCCATTCTAGGCTACTTCTGTATTCTTCAAAACATGGCACTATGCTGTGGATGACTCAAAGTCAGCTCTCTTTATCTCTTTTTGCTTTGTCCCAAAACTGACTTTCCATTTGCTGTTTGTGCTATGAAAATGTTTTGATTTTTTGTGTCAAATGTGCACTCCCAGAGGTTGCCAGGTTTCAAGCAGAAAGATAAAGCTTTGCTCTTTATGTTGCCTTGCAGCAGAGCAGTAATACATCCCACACACTGTGTTTAAATCCTTGGTTTTATGAAAGTACGAATAATTTCTACTTTGTGGTTCTTTTGACATTCAAGTGGTGTTTCCTGAGGGAATGAACCAGCCAGCAGAACATTTTCTCAGCTTCTCAAGGTTTCACAAACTATACACAGCTCTCAGAGAAAATTGCTGGTGGTGTAGAAAAGGGGTGAAAAGACTGAAATTGCTAGAAAGAAGCATAGTTCATTTGATACTGCTGGCTGCAATAAAGACACCATGTATTTATGAAAATAATGGCTTGAGTGTTGTGATCCATAAACAAAGTAAAATCCATACCCACAATAATTGGTTGAATGCAAAATTAAATGCTGTACTCCCAATGAGAAGCTGTGAGTTGGTTTTCCAATAAAAGGAAACAGCAAATAAAGAAAAATTACAGAGTCCATTTTAAATAATTACAGCTGAAATGTACTGACCACCAATTGAATCCTGGTATACACATGCATAAATGAAAACTTGGACTTTAGGTCCCAACGTGAAGAGTGCCAAATTCTTACTATATAAGGTATTAGAATTTGGTACTGTAACAGTTTTAAAGTCTAGTAATTTTTGAGTGAAGTTAAGTATGATTGCATTTCTGATGGGGACGCACAATATTACCCACTGCACAATTGTACTGCTATTGTAAAAACCAGAGAAACAAAACAGTTAGGTTCTTCTAGCCTAGCGACTTCTTACCTGCAGGAGGATTCACCCATATCACTCCCAGTTACATTCTGAAATGATACAGCCCAGAGCAGGTTGTGCCATAATGATACTTCTGAGCCTTTAGCTCAGCTCCAAACGAGGGCAATCTGGCACCCTAAGAAAATGCTTTTCAGCCAATAACTATGGAAACCCTTCCCTTGAAAGTCACCAGAACCCAAGTCTGTCTTTTGGAAAGATCTCCTCATTATACTTCCTTTTAATTAGGGATGCAACTCAGTTAAATAAAGTTTAGGTGGATAGGAAGCTTCACTGGAACGCCCTAAAAAGCTTTAAAATGATTATTTTTCACCTAGCAGACTTAACTCCGAAGGCCCATGTTTGTCTGTCTTGACAAACAGATTTGAAATGTTTTTACTGCAACAACAACTACTCTATAGTCAGCATCCTATTACTGGTCCCCAGTAGAATAGATCCATTGCTTTAATGAGATTTACATAAATGTTGATATAGATGTTCAGCAATTGATTCAGTAGGTCTACTCTTAGAAGATACAAGTGATAAGATTCTAGCCCATAAATAAAACAAGTATTCCCTCAGGATAATTTTTCGGCAATTTGTTAATAACTTGTGCAATATTTTAATTCAGGAGGAATTATGTAATCTTTTGTTGATGGTCAAACAATGGCTAAAGCAAGTTCAAAGCAACAAGTTCATATTAGTAACTAATCTCGGCACAGAGATGGCAAAGTTGCAATTACATTTTACTGACGGGGCCGGCGGTTTAATATTTAACATTAAGCTGTTGAAAGGGTCAGAAAGTAATGTGTAGAGAGAAAATATTTGTATATAAATGCTTTCTGTGGGTGTGACATGATTCAATATAAATACTTTTTTCTCTGCTTGGTTCTTCTTTTATGTCAATTCAGGCCATAACCCAGCAGTTTGAGTTTATCTTGGCTGTAAAATGCTACAGTAATTTATACGCTCCCTCACTCAATGCTCCTTAGAGGCAGAAGCAGCTGTCTCGCCAGCAGTTTAAAGAAAGAACTGTAATGAGCACTTGAGTGTACAGAGGAAAGGAAGCCAACCATCATACAAGATCATCTGTTTTCAGCTATCTTAGCTAGCCACCATCACATTCAAATGGCTTGCCTACAACTTGAAATGTCAGCACAAATATTTTCCTTCTGCCTTTGTCTATGTGTCTGCCCGTATTACAGATTAAGGCATCACAAACAGACACTTTTCTCTTTCAATTTCTCTTCCAGCTTGGGTTCAATATGACACAGTACTCAGCCCTAACATTCACATGCATTACCACTCTCAAGGATGGAAAGTAGGAGGGGCCCATCTCTCATCTCTCAAGATGGGGAGCGAGTTGACCTAGCACCTTTGGAGCAAAAAAACAATGAAAGAAAGGATTGACGTTCTAGTGCAACAATGGGGTCAGTGCCCCAAAACGCAGCTCAATTACTGGGAAGAAATTGGAAGAGACCTCTCTACCTAATCTTCATTTCTTCAAGAATAAATTAAAAATATTTTCCTTCAAGGGAAGTGACTATTAAGAGAGTTCTTATCTTTTCTGAATAGGTCATGTTCAGCTAAAAAGAACAGTGGTGCTTGTATGTGTCATGGAGGCACCTACTGTGCCATAGGATTGGCTACATCTCCATCATGAGCCACTCTAATGATGACAGAAGTGCTAGGTCATGACAGAGAATCCAGCCATATAGCTTTTGCCTCTGGCTCCATCTCTTCAGGGAGCAGAGATAGCACTGGCATGGGAAGGACCTCTGGATCCAAGCCTATAGAACTGGTAGGGATGGAAAAATCAGTCCACCCAATGTGCCACATTGCCTTCTTTTCAAGGTGCACAGGTGTTTATTTATATATTTATGAATGCCATCTCCCCTAACATACCTGCTTTGTACACAATTTACAGAATATATTCACTTTTTGATCAAGAGAAACATTTTTGTATGTGCTTTTGAGCTATGAAGAACACCATAAAATACAGAGAAGTGCTCAATCCAAAGGGCAGACACTTTTCCATTGGCATATTAGTCTGGAAAGTGGGAATTGGGTGAGTTTGGTTTTGAAATGTGGATCAAAACAAAGTGCTCCTGTTCCACAGCCCTAGGGACTGGAACATCTGACATAGCTTGAGTGGTACAAAAAAAGCTATTCGCCACTCCATTTTATCGTCACAAGAACCCTACAAGGTAGACCAGGCTGAGAAAGGGTGGCTGGCCCAAGGTCATACAGATGAGATCAAGGGATGGGAACCAGGGTCCCAAGCCATTACTCTAACTTTAGCTCCACTGCACAACACTGGGCTTGTATAACAGTATAGGCTGTTAGTAATGCAGTGATCAATTGCAGCTGGTCTTAAGAGATTCTACACAAAATTTCTTGCTAAATTGTTCTAGGATGCTTGAGAGGTTTCACTGTCCAAATACATCCCAATGTAAATTTTAGACTACAAACGAATAACTTATCTCTGTTTGTCCAATCCTGTAGGGATGTTTTGTTTTTGTTGTTTGTTGTTTTTTGGTCTTTTTTTTTTAGCAGGTTTCAAATCAAAGCCTTGCAAATATATGGGACTCTTTCCCAGGGATGCTCAAGTATGCCAAATCAGAAAGACCTATTTTCAGTGCAAGAATCCAGTTCTCCCACATGTCTCTTCAACATCCCATAACCTCTAATTTACTTGATAAGGTTCAGAAGGACACAAATGAAATAATTTGTTGATCAAGGCAGTGTTCCAAAAAAACTGAAATGTCAGAAAAACAGACAGCAGACTGTTAACCCTCCTCAGAGATGCTGAACCTGATTACATTCCATGCAAATCAGACTCCGCTGCTGATTCTGACACATCAATCTGTCTTGTCTGAGCTGTCATGGTCATGAAAAGCTCATTTACTGTAAACATTAAGATGACTGTATTTTATAAAAATAGAAGTTTAGGGAGTAATCCTGTGGGAAAGGAAGCAGATAGACTGACCACTGTGATAGATAGATAGATATATCACACACACACACACAGAGAGAGAGAGAGAGAGAGAGAGAGAGAGAGAGAGAGAGAGAGAGAGCAGTGCAATCACTGGGGAAAAACATCATGTTAGACCAGCTCTGAGGCACATCTTACTTAATGAATACCCACAAATTTTCTTGACCTTAATGAAAAAGAGTGTCTCAACACACTGAGGCTGTCAAAAGGTTGGACTCTTACTGTCAGATTTTTCCCTGTATAAGATTTAAAAGAACTAAATGGTGCGTTTTGAAGGAAAATGTGCATTTTGCACAAAATACGAGATGGGTGTGTGGAGGTGTGCACTGAAAAACTATCCTGCAATTCTTCTTTGCAAAAGTACCAAAATCAGAAAAATGAACAAAAACTTTTGTGAGCAAACCTGGAGGGGTGAAAATTTATCAAATACTGATAACTTTTGGATTTTTTCATTTTCACCTGTGAGAATGAAATAAGCAAACATTTATATCCCTATTCTTCCTCCATGTTGTGAGTGTGAAGGCCAGGGATGAGAGGCTGGCATCTTCTCCCATTGCCACATCCTTAGTCCAGACCATTTCACTCTTCTGTGAGGTTGGAGATCTGGCCTGCTGTGGGGGAGGGGACACTCGGTGACTGGGATGGGTCAGGAATGAGACCAGCTTTCCTCGCTTGAGGTTAGAACACTATCAGTTACCTCACAGCAGGATTTCCAATCTGCCCTATGATGGCTTGGATGGTGACCAAATACCACAGGAAGGATTAAAGCCTTAAGGATCTATCTGTCCAGGCACTTCATATAATCTATATGTACATACGATTAATGCTGTATGCACTTTCATGCTTAATGCTTTAAATAGGGCTGGAATGTTCTACACAGTGTTGCAGTACACACAGCCACAAGACTCTGCATTCCTCTGTTCCATTGAACTACTATTTAAAAAGGCTTCGATCTATGGCTCTGTCCTTGTTTTGAAATTAAGTCCAAAATTCAATATTAGAGACCATGTTAGGGTGATATCTTTATTAGTCCAACCCTCCAAAAGAGGCTTCTCTGGTGGTTCTCTCCTCCTTCTGCCAGAACTGGAACAGCATGGGAATAAGATCTACTTTGTTTTTCTCTTTCCTTTCCTCATTCTTTCTTTCTTTCAGTTGAACTACTAAGGATAACATCTTAATATGAATTTTGTACTCGTTAACACAGCTGCCCCTGCATTCCACATGACTTGACCAATAACCAATCTAGCCACCGGCTCGGGGGGATTGGGGCAAAACAAGCTCCTCCTTTCCCTGAAGACCTTCCCTGCCAAGCTTAGCCCAGTCCAAAAGTCCACTACTGCTTACCCTTTGCTTTAGGAAGGCAAATGAGAGGGCATCTCTAGGTCATGAATCAATTATCTCTCTGTCCTTTGTAAAGGGAAAATTTACAAAGAATTGGAATTATCAAATATATTCCATCCTCTTATCTATCTCATTTTGTGGTAATCCTTTACAATACATGGAAATAAGCTCCTCCTTTAGGTCTTTATAATATTATTAAGAACTGCTCTCATTTTTTTAGCCCACATAAATCTAAGCCCATGTAAATCTATATAGCATGTTTTACCACTCAGCCTGCTCTTTATTGTTTCAACTGTAATTGTAATAGTTTCTACAGTAAATAAAGACCTAGCTAACATTTTCATTGTTATCAGATCAATCCTGCTAAATGAATAAAACTTCAAAAGGCTATATTTTAACATCTGTTTTTATATTCTCCCATAGTATAATATTTTTTAGCTTTAGCTCCATCACATCAGTTGACCAAGAGATTACCAAATAGTTAATATGTTTACTTGAACATATCAAACTCTACTATTATGCTTATTTGTTTCTATCATGATCTTGAACATGTACTGCCATCATTTTGATCTTTCATTTATTTCCAGAAACATGGCTGTATTGATCTATTTTTTCTAATACATGAGCTACAGATCCCTTAGCCTCTTGCAGCAACAACCTCACCCCCGCTGGTATTCAAACTCATACTTAAATATTTGTGTCCTGCATTGTGTACAAATCACTCTTATACAATCTAAAAAAGATCCTTCTATATCAATTTTTTTGAAGAACGTTAAAAAGATTTGCCATTTCAGTCTAACCAAAGGTTTCCTGCAAATCAAGAAAAACTATGATGGCTTCTAAATTGAATGATTTGCAAAAATTAACAAGCAAGCAAATAATAGTTCTACCTTATTGTTGTTGTTTAGTCGTTAAGTCGTGTCCGACTCTTCGTGACCCCATGGACCAGAGCACGCCAGGCCCTCCTGCCTTCCACTGCCTCCCGGAGTTGGGTCAACTTCATGTTGGTAGCTTCAATGACACTGTCCATCCATCTCGTCCTCTGTCGTCCCCTTCTCCTCTTGCCTTCACACTTTCCCAACATCAGGGTCTTTACCAGGGAGTCTTCTCATTAGATGGCCAAAGTATTGGAGCCTCAGCTTCAGGATCTGTCCTTCCAGTGAGCACTCAGGGTTGATTTCCTTCGGAATTGATAGGTTTGTTTTCCTTGCAGTCCAGGGGACTCTCAAGAGTCTCCTCCAGCACCACAATTCAAAAGCATCAATTCTTCAGCGATCAGCCTTCTTTATGGTCCAGCTCTCACTTCCATACATCGCTACTGGAAAAACCATAGCTTTGACTATGCGGACCTTTGTTGGCAAGGTGATGTCTCTGCTTTTTAAGATGCTGTCTAGGTTTGTCATTGCTTTCCTCCCAAGAAGCAGGTGTCTTTTAATTTCGTGGCTGCTGTCCCCATCTGCAGTGATCATGGAGCCCAAGAAGGTAAAATCTGTCACTGCCTCCATATCTTCCTCTTCTATTTGCCAGGAGGTGATGGGATCAGTGGCCATGATCTTCGTTTTTTTGATGTTGAGCTTCATACCATTTTTTGCGCTCTCCTCTTTCACCCTCATTAAGAGGTTCTTTAACTCCCCCTCACTTTCTGCCATCAGAGTGGTATCATCTGCATATCTGAGGTTGTTGATATTTCTTCCGGCAATCTTAATTCCGGTTTGGGATTCATCCAGTCCAGCCTTTCGCATGATGTATTCTGCATACAAGTTAAATAAGCAGGGAGACAATATACAGCCTTGTCGTACTCCTTTCCCAATTTTGAACCAATCAGTGTTCCATATCCAGTTCTAACTGTTGCTTCCTGTCCCACATATAGATTTCTCAGGAGATAGATAAGGTGGTCAGGCACTCCAATTTCTTTAAGAACTTGCCAAATTTTGTTGTGGTCCACACAGTCAAAGGCTTTTGCGTAGTCAATGAAGCAGAAGTAGATGTTTTTCTGGAACTCTCTGGCTTCTAGTTCTACCTACTGTCTAACTAAAACCAATTTGCTCAGTAACTAGATATTTTTCAATTGTTCTTTTCAACTTGAGTTTTTTCCTATTTTTATTTTTATTTTATTTTTGCATTAAGTTCAGAGGCTTTTCATTTGAATACTTTGCAAAACTTAACAAGCAAGCAAGTTCTTCTAGGTTCACCTGCTGTCTAATTATTAACTACTGGCTTTAATAAAAGGGTGGTGGGTGAAACTGACAATTTTTAAACAAGGAAAAGTTGTTACAAGAGGGTATGAAATATATGCTGTGGCACCATCTATTGATATTAACAGTGAGGTACATTTTCTAGCGGCTCCCTCCCTCGAAGGGGAGCGAATTTCACTATAGAAGCAGTGTCCTGCCAAAGCGATGTCCTGTGTTAGCGATATCCTGACCTTGCCTGTTGGCTTGTTGTTTTGGTTTGCTAGGCGATAAATACAGGAAAAAATGTGTTCAGTGTCATAAGACACACATCCCTTGTTTTCATTGAGAGGGGAGGGAAAAAACATCTCTGCTAGGAGAGGGTAAGATAATAGAATGATGTAATGTGATTAGAGATGGGCATGAACCAAACCACAAACCAGGAGGGGGAAAAAACCAAACTGGGCTGGTTCATGGTTCGGTTTGCGGTTCATTTTGTGGATCCTGTTTTGCCAAAACAAAGTGCTGAGCTTCCCCCCCCCAGGCGCTTTGTTTTGCTTCGGAAAAATGTAATGCCTGCCTTTCCCCCTTCCACTGTCCCTATTGCCTCTCTACCTTGATTTGAAGCTGCCATTGCCGCCTCCTCTTCCACTGCCGCCATCTTGAGAGGCAGCAGGCCTAGCTCCTTGCATGGAAGTTGGGCCTGCTGCCTGTGCACATGTGCCCACCTGTCAGCTGAGCAGCACGCGCATATGCACAGGCAGCAGGCCCGGCTTCCATACAAGGAGCTGGGCCTGCTGCTTATGCGCAGACACTGGCTGTTCAGCTGATGTGTTTCAGAAAATGTGTTTTAGAAATGCCTATGCCAATACTAATGTAAAAATCTTGCAATATTCTGAAAAGTGTTTAACATAGTTTTCAAATAACTTTTTAAGTTGTGTGTGAATTTATATTTTTGCCTCTTTTTTAGAAATTAAGAGCATACATTTAAGCAGTGTGTCTTTTGAATATCATAACTTTTAAGCCTTTTTATGTTACTTTATAGAGGATATAGTTGTTTGTAACTCACAGTTATCCATTTTAGATTGAATATTGTTTAGATATATGGACAGAGGTTTTACATGAAGACAGTAGATTTGGAAATATATACTCATCTATTTTTATATATTTCATACACTCAGAGGTATATGCTTGCTATTTTATAATTTTTATATATTTGCTTGCTTGCTAAATAAATAAATATTAGAAAGGAAGATTTCCTTCTGGACATCCAGTTCATTAAGAAATAGAGAAATCAAAGGGATATCCAGAAAAAAGGAACAGAGACATTATTAAAAGGATGCTAAACCTTCTGAGACTACAAATCACATCCTTGCCAGCTGTGTATATACACAGGTCTATAAGTCTCTAATTGGGAGCCTGTTCATAGCAGGAGCCCTATGAAGATATTCAGACATTTCCTTTTAAGATTTCTGACATATCTAAAGCCAGTTTGCTGTTTTCCGGCCCCACTGGAATTCCAGTGCATTCTGATTTAGCAGTTGTGTTAGGGTTCAAAGGTTAAATGTACAGTTCCTGTACATCCTGATGCCACTGAGCATCTCAATGTTTCCCCACTCCCAGGAATAGGGGCAACCTACAGACAACTGGAGTATATCATTTTTTGCTTTTCAGCATAACCGTTCATTTAAAAAAAAAAAAGAGTCCCTGTACGGTGCACTGAGTAATGAATATTAGATGAATGATACATAAATGAGCTGCAGAATTCCTCCAAAAAAGAAATTGGGACACCTGATTCCAGGGGATTTATATTCCATTCTTAAAATAATAATAATAATAATGTTATAGACAGAATATTCTGTAAACCAGGTGTCGGCAAAATAGCTTCCCCACTTGCATGCAATAAACTCCTTACTATTCCTGTTATTGGCAGTAAAATTTGCTACTTTCTTCTTGGCAATAGTCCTCAGTTCCGCTGCTCCTCCATGCCTCCATGGGTGGTTTTAGTGGACAATCTCACTTGGTTCTCCATCCCCCAAGTGTGTCTTGGCTGCAATGGAAGTTCTTACAGCAGAAGAATCCAGAAGTTCTTCTTCATCTAGTATTATTAACCTTTAGCCCTTTAGGTTTCTTCTCTGGACATAAGACTTCTCTCGATGCTACTGCCATGGTGACTTCATGTAGGTTGGAGCACTGGTGTTGTTGATAGCTTTAGTGGATCACTAGAAGCTATCTTTAAATTCTTCAGGAGTCTTCATCAGGCTGGACATTACAGAGCTGGGTGTGGTGCAGAGGAAATGTAAAAGTTCCAAAATCTATAGCCAGATGGGTAGGCTAATTTTTGCTTGTTTAAAACAAGTTCCAAAAAAGGACTGCAGAAGAAACTCATAGATGTTGGGTTTCAGATTTTGCCTCTGATGGTGTGGATGAAACTATCCCTCCCAAACTTCTTAAACAAACAACAAGAAGTTTAGGAGGGACTGTCTAATCCATACTGCCAGAGGTAAGATCTAAAACCTACCATCAGTAATCTCATTCCACAATCCCCCTTTTTAAACTTCCTTTAAACAAGGATACCTACATTTCTGGCCATGAATTTTGGAACTTTCATATTTTTTCTGCACTACCACCAGTTCTGTAATGCCAGGATGGATGAAGACTCCTGTGAAGTCAACAATATTTTTGTGGTCTAATAAAGTCATCGCCGCCCTTCTCTTGAGATTGTGTATAAGGGCCACATGGCTTTCTCTCTTCCTCTCTCTCTTATCGAGGAGGTCAGGATTGATCGTACCAGCAGGTCCTTCCACTGCTGAGCTTCTCTTTGTCTTGGCTGGCACAATAGTTTTGGAAGCAAAGAATATAGAAATTTTGGCCACATTCACGTTTTAGCCCTCCAACTTCCTACCTGGGGTACACAATTCTCTAAATGTTAAAACTAGGGAGGCTTCAGCACAGACAAGACTGATGGATCTGACTGCTCCTTACCCATCAAAAGCAGGATCATATATTTAATGTAAAAAAACCCTTAACCTTGTTTTTCTTGTGAGTTTTTATTTTATGTTGAAAGAAAGCTTAAGAAATTACTGGCTGTAATTCCATGGACAAATATACTGAAAGAGAAGGGAGTTCAGGATGGATGGGAATTTCTTAAAAAAGGGAGATACTAAAGGCACAATCTAAAACTGTTCCAATAAGAAGGAAAACGGGAGATGTCTAAAGAAACCAGAATGGTTGACTAAAGAACTTTCAATTGAGCTAAGTGTTAAAAAAAAAACATGTACAAGAAATGGAAAAATGGGGAAAACACCAAAGAGGAATACAAGCAAATAGCCAGTATATGCAGGGGGAAGGTAAGAAAAGCAAAAGTGCAGAATGAACTCAGGCTTGCCAGACAGATTAAAAACAATAAAAGGGGCTTTTTTAGTTATGCCCACAGCAAAAGGAAAAACAAGGAAATGATACGGTCGCTGCGTGGAGAAGATGGCCAACTACTAACAGAGGACAGGGAAAAGGCTGAACTTCTCAACACCTTCTTTGCCTCAGTTTTCTCCAAAAAGGAAAATAGTGCTCAACCTGAAGGGCAAAGAGCAGGTGATGTAGTGGGGGAAATGCAGTACAGAATAGGTAGGGAAGTAGTACAGGAATACCTGGCTACTCTAAATGAATTCAAGTCTCCAGGGCCAGACGAATTACATCCAAGGATATTAAAAGAACTGGCAGAAGTAATTTCAGAACCATTGGCAATAATATTTGAGAATTCTTGGAGAACAGGAGAAGTCCCCATAGACTGGAGGAGGGCAAATGTTGTCCCTATCTTCAAAAAGGGAAAAAAGAGAAGACCCAAATAATTATCGCCCAGTTTATTTTTAATTATTACCAATGGCTTCTCTTATCGCCCAGTTTATTATTAATTATTACCAATGGCTTCTCTTCATCCTGGAGAGAGGTAACTAGTGGGGTGCGTCAGGGTTCTGTTCTGGGTCCCATGTTATTCAACATCTTTATCAATGACTTGGATGAAGGAATAGAGAGTATGTTGATTAAATTTGCAGGTGATACCAAATTGGCAGGGGTTGCTAATTCCCCAGAGGACAGGATTAAAATTCAAAATGACCTGACAGATTAGAGTCCTGGGCCAAAACTAACAAAATGAATTTCAACAGGGAGAAATGTAAGGTCCTACATCTAGGCAGAAAAAATGAACTGCACAGATATAGGATGGAAGACTCCTGGCTAGACAACAGTAGAAAGGGATCTAGGAGTCTTGGTAGACCACAAACTGAACATGAGTCAGCAGTATGATGCGGCTGCCAAGAAAGCCAATGCAATTCTTGGTTGTATCAATAGGAGTATAGTGTCTAAGTCAAGGGAAGTTATAGTACCACTCTATTCTGCTTTGGTCAGACCTCACTTGGAGTATTGTGTCCAGTTCTGGGCACCTCAATTCAAGAAGGATGTTGACAACCTGGAATGTGTCCAGAGGAGGGCAACCAAAATGGTCCAAGGCCTGGAAGCCATGTCCTATGAGGAGTGGCTTAGGGAGCTGGGAATGTTTAGCCTTACAAAAAGAAGGTTAAGAGGGGACATGATAGCCATGTTTAAATATTTGAAGGGATGTCATGTCGAGGAAGGGACAGGTTTGTTTTCCACGGCTCCAGACACTAGGACAAGGAGCAATGGTTTCAAAGTACAGGAAAAGAGATTCCACCTGAATCTCAGGAAGAACCTCCTGACAGTCAGAGCTGGTCGGCAGTGGAATATGCTGCCTCAGAGTGTGGTGGAGTCTCCTTCTTTGGAGGTTTTTAAGCAGAGGCTGGATGGCCATCTTTGGGAGTGCTTTGATGGAGTTCGTGCATGGCAGGGGGTTGGACTCGATGGCCCCTGTGGTCTCTTCCAACTCTGTGATTCTATGATTCTGTGAAACAGAGGCAACAAAAAACAGGAACACAGAAAGCAAGCCAAGAATATCAAGACCACAGAGAAGGAATAAAGAAACTGATTGGAATTCTAAATATATAAGGGACATACTTGCGGAAAAGCTAGAATAATCAATCTAATGAAAAGCTCAGTCTGTTCTTGTGAAAAAAAAAATGAAGGAACTGTCAAATGAAAGAAAAAGATGCCATGAAGCATAGTAGCACTAAACCATTCCATTTTCTGGTGAAAAGATTTGAGCAGACACAGATTCTTAAATACAGTTAAGCACTTATAAGCAGGCTGAAACAATTAAGTGTTTTGCAAAATGTCTAAGTTTACAATCCAGCTGAATGAAGCTGTCAGATATAAGAAGGAAAGAAACTAATTCTTCAGTCCTTGATATTGCATTAGTAAAGGCAGCTTAAGAAAAAGCTAGGATCTTATTAATATTAGTTTAATCACTATAGAATATGCTAATATTTGGAGTGTTTCTTTGTGAACTTATGTGACATTTTTCCATATGGAAGTCTATCTTGATTCCTCTGCTGTTTAGTTTAATAAATCCTTGTTAAGCAGTTAAACATAATAAACCCTTCCTCGAGGTGCAATTTTCACCGCAATTCGATAAAAATAAGCCATAGACATGCACAATCTCTCCTTTCATAGCGTCCATGAACAGGTTTGTTTAATAATAAAACAAAGGAGCCTAGAGAGGTCAGAAACATGGTCAGGAAGTAACAAAATGAGCCCTCCAATCGAGGGAGAAAAATGCTAGCTAATATGCCTGGGGAAATGTAATGTAAAACAAAGATCAATTCCATAAAAATGAAACATTTGCAGAGCAATAATGCTGAAATACACTTAAGTCCCTGATCTCTCTGTAAAACCACCTGCAAACAGCACTTTGCTCTGCTCTAGCAACCAAGGGGAGAGGTTGTGGCTGTAACCACTAAAAAAAGAAAAGAATAGAAAAAGCAACAGAATCAATGGCAGCTGGGAACAGGATGGAAAGTTTGAAACATTCTGCAGATGCAGGGGCAATTCATACCTATTAAGTGTAGACACAAATCTCCTGCCACAGCTGGGATTTCTTGGGAACCCCACTCCTCTCCACTGCCCTGCCATGATTTCTCCCATGGCCAGTTTACCCACCACAGCAAACCATTCAGGCAGCTTATGGGTCAAAATGAGTGTGTAGAAGTTCCATTGGGAGTTCTTAGGGAGGTGCATTTTTCTCTGGCTTAACAAGCAAACATACACACGCTCACTCCTCTGCCAACCACAAATGCTTGCTTTATTGGCTGGGATCCTGTTATGTTGTTACACCAGTGCAACACAATTGGCGCACATCTCAGTAATGAATTGCTACCAGTTAAGAAGTTGGCAACTCAGTATGCAACAACAAATGTTACTTGGATAGTAATGTCAAGTATGACGTGGCCTTCCTGTTAAGTGGTGTCTTGTACCACTTGGCATAAGCATTCTGATAGCTGAAAATAAATTGTTGTAGCTATTTCTAACAATAAAGCAATGTATGACTTTTTAAACATCATAACAATATTATTTGGGGGATCTTGAGATGGTAAATGTAACTAACTGCTCTGAAAAGTAACTTTCCCAGTTCAGCACAAGGACAATGTTTTCATTGCATGGGTTTAGAGAGCAAAGGAAAACATGATGAACGTACAGATTTGTTACAATTAATGGACGGCTTTCTCCCAACCATTCAGCTCTAATTAGGTACAGTACATGAGTGACTGAACCAGCTTGTGGTGCCTTTGCTCCCTCTGGCATCCGCCACTAGTGCTGGACGTTATGAGAGACAGCAGCAGCAGCACAGAGATAAACCTTGCTCATTGACTGTTTGGTTAATTGATTGACTGATTAACTTGATTGATGGAATTCACATTCTACCCCAAAACAAAGGCACTCAAGTTAACTCGGCAGCCATTCAGTGGTGGGATGATTTCCTAAGAAATGAGCCATTTCTTGGACAATGACTCATTATTTTCATGTGTTGTACCAACACAGAGAAAGGGGAGAGCCTCAAGACCAACCTCCTCTGTCTCTGCTTCCGTCATTCTCCTCTGCAGAAATAGTAACAAATCTTAAGCAAAGATTTTCTGCTGTCCATTAATGTTCTCCATGTGGGTCATGACCCTGATTTTCCAGGGTTCCAATTCATGCAGAGAGCCCCGACGGTCATCAGAGATGGACCTGCTTCATATTTATCATCCGCCACACATGTCAGGGCAATGGAGATGATAATAGAGAGACAGGGCTGAGGTTCTCTCCTTCTCACTCATTGATCCAGTGCAAGGAAATAACAAGCATATAGGGCTCAGCTATGGACCAAAGATTCAGTGTCAAGATTGATTGATTGAATCAATCTTGGGGATAGCTGGGATAGTTCTGAGGTTTGGGAATGATGCTTACGACCCATTTCTTCCCACAGGGGGCCCTCTTGTATCTGCCATCTGACAAAAACATTATGCTTGATCTTAGACAGAAGGGCAAGAAGTAATTTGAACACAGCATCAGCAGGATGTAGGGAAGTCCAGATCTGTGGGATGGCTTTTTCTCCCCTTTGGCTCCTTGGCAAAGCAGGAGACTGCTGGCTGCAGTTAGGCATAGGAAGGTGGAGTGGCAAATTTCAATGCAAATCCCCCTCCTCTTTGTTGCACCCTTGTATGTTGCCATTAAGAGGCTTTAGCTGGGAGGGATATTTCTGGACTAGGGTGAATGTCAATCAATTTGGTAGCAGCCAATTGTTTTCTCTCTGAATCAGAATTTTTAAGAGTGCCAAACTTCTCTAGTCTGGAATTCTTTTCCCGACTTTTTTTCCAGTTAAAAGCCAGAAGACAAAGTTGTGTAGTCAGTTAGAGTCTGTCATGTAATCAGCATGAAGCTAGTTAACCAGTTAAGCTCTGTACATGTAGCCCAGGGGTCTCAAACATGCGGCCCGGGGGCCATTTGCGGCCCGCCGGATGATAGTTTGTGGCCCCCGCCTTGCGTCCCCCCCAAAGCACCCACGCGTCCTCTGCTGTCAAGTCGCTCCCAGCCTGTCCTCGAAGAGCACCTCCAAGCTGCCGCCGCCGCCTCTTCCAGGGAAGCAGCTCTCTTTATCTCTCGGCACCCCAGCACCAGCCCGGCCAGCAGCCGCCTCAGCACCCGGCGGTGCTTCCTCCTCCTCCTCCTCCTCTTTGTCCTGCTTCAGCCGCCTCGGCTCTGGAGGCTGCCTGGGCTCGCCTCGCAAAGTTTGCTCCTCTGTCGTGGTGGGGGTAGCTGCTGCTGCTGAGTGCGCCTTTTTTTAGGGGGGGCTCAGAGGAAGCTTGCCGGACCTCCGTGTGTGTGTGTGTGTGTGTGTGTGTGTGTGTGTGTGTGTGTGTGTGTGTGTTTGTTTGTGTGCATGCACGTGCACACACCTGTGGGGGCCCCCGCCCCGTTCTGTTTAATTTCGCGGGTACCGGTGGGGGCTTTTCTCCTTTGACAAGGTGAATTCTGTGAGGGTGTGTTTTTTTTAATTTTATGTCATGCCCTCCTCCCCCCGGCTAAGCGGTCACCGGCGCTCCCTCCCTTCTCCGCTTTTTGTCCTGCTGGTGGTGGTGGTGGTGGTGGTGAAGAAGGAGCCGGAGGGGGTCATGGCTGGGTGACAAGGGCTCGCACGCCCCTCCTCCTCCTCCTCCTCGGAGCCCCAGCTGGGCTAAGGAAACTCCCGGGCGGCTTCCTCGGGCTCTTGCTCTGCTTGGCAGAAAATCTGATGTGGCCCAGCCTCACTCAGACTCTGCCTCCAGCGGCCCCCAGGTAAATTGAGTTTGAGACCCCTGATGTAGCCAATTAATATTTTTTTCTACAAAGCACTGTTTGTTTTGATCTATTAACAACTGTGAGCAAAATAGAACTTTTTAAAATTCTTTTCTCTTACCAGTGTTTCAAAGTGAGTTATTGAGACAATAAGTGTCAATTGAGAACTAACCAATAAGGGGCGGTCTTCTGTGGGGAAACTTGAAGCTAATCCTGTTCTGTAGGTCCCTGAGGTTTCTCCACTGCATAACTAGAGGTTTGTTAAGTCAATAAATTTCCACACTCTGCCAAATGGCAGGAGACGTTTGGTGGAAAAACCTATGTTTTGCCTGCATTCAGTCCCTAACATATATTTGAATAAAAAAACATACTTGTAACCATGGAAGGATTCTTCAGTGGAGGCACAATAGGATAAACAAGCTCCTGGTGGACTCAGTATAAAAAGCCTCTCTCTAACCGGTCCTATCACTTGTCATTTGACCATTTAAGCTACAGATGCTGAGATTTTAACTTGAGACTTTATTTTCACAAACCATGTGTTATAGAACTGAGCCACATTCCTTCCCATTCTTAACTCCATGGGCTCTGTTATATCAATTCAACCTTTTTTCCCTTGCTAGTAACACTCCATAAATAACAATCTGAATGGGAAAAGTGCTACTCTTATGACACAGAAAAAAAATGTGAAGAAATCACAGTGGAGGAGAGGTAGATTGATCTAAAGAAAATCTTGAGACCCCAGAAGTCTGAAGAAGCAAAATGAGGGAAAGCAAAGACACTGGCTTGTTGGAAACTTCTTTGAATTCTTTTAATCCCCAAGGTCAATTTAAAGGGAAATGATCTGACTGTTTGGCATCTGCTAGTGATTGGAGGCACATAAAAATCATTGTGTGATTTCCAGCTCAAGCAGTGCATAGCACACACACTGCTGTTATGAAAGCAAATACAGCAATTTCTCAATTGACCTCAAATGACTAATAAACCCTATGATGATTCTAACATATGGGATCCTGAAACAAAATGGAATAACACACACACACACACACACACACACACACACACACACACACACACTTACTTTTTTTTCTTTTTTTCTTTTTTTCTTTTTTTTACTTTTAAAAAGAGGGCCTAATTTATGGCCAGGGCTGGATTTGGCCGAAGATGCGCAATCCCCACAACATCTTTAATATTTAGTCTCCCATACAGAAAACATGGGAAAAGTGGCATTTAAAGTCATAACATGTGGTGTCCTTTTCACATTTGACCTTCTGTTGCAAATCGGAAACCAAGAACAGTCTTGGAGGGATTGTTTATGTATTGACTCTGCACAACAGGAGCCCAAGTATAATGTAGCTGGGAAATGAGACATCGGGTTGTAGCAGCTCTTTGTGCACAGCCCTGCAAATCATCCCATTAAGGCTTGTAATATGTTCTGAACAAGGGCTAGATCGTGAAGCAACAAAGTAAGAGAGCAAGCGAGCAAGAAAGAAAGGACTATAGACAGACAAAGGTATAGTTGCCCAAGTTGCTGCAAGGTTAATGAAAATATTTCTTTCTCAAAACAATAACAACAACAAAAAGCAGCAATGAGATAAGCAGAGTGTTTTACTTAGGACCAACTCCTCCAGGAACATGGTCTCCACTTGCATTCCTTTGCCATGACATATTTGCCATGTTTGTTTGTTTTTTTTGGCGTCTCTGGTTACGAGGTTAGCACCATAGGAAACAATAGTCTTGAGTTATTGTTGGGCTGCAAAAGATCTGTTCCTTGGAGGATAAACAAACAATGAGAAGAATAGGTATGCATTCCTAAGGTTCATATGTGAGAGGTCCCACTACGCACTCAAGTGCATTCTTTTTGAGAATGCCAATAAGGTGGAGAAAGTAAGAAGTGGTTGCTATTTTGAAACTGGGTTGAAAACCCACAGACTCCTAAAACTTCAGGCCAATTTCATTACTTTTCATGTGTATAGAGAATGATCCTCCCAAGCCTTTTGATGGTGATAGTGGAACCACTCCTCATCCCACAATAGGTTGGCTTTAAGCCTAGGAACAACTCAATACCTGGCAGAACACCTCCTTCCAATGAGATCTGCCCGTCCCACAAGTTCTTCCCAGGCTGGGTGGTTAAGAACATTGACCCTGAGAGAGGCCCCTCTCTGTCTCTGAAATAATCTCCTGCCCAAAATCTGCCTGGTCCCTTCACTGGGAATTTTCAGACAGTCCTTGGAAACATGGCTCTTCAGACAGGCCTTCTTAGAGCTTATAACATCATAACACTGTGGTTGCTTTAGTGTTCATATGATCAGTTCCACCACCTTGTCTTTAAATTACTTTTAATCATTTTTAGTTAATTTTATGTTATTTTGTATATGTGTACTGATGTTAAATTTGATTTACTTTCGCTATTACGTTTATTGTTTATGTTTACTGTTTTTAAATTGCTATCTATTATGTTATTGTGCTGTAAACCCTCCAGAGTCGCCTTGGCAGCCAGATGGGCAGTAAAAAAGTCAAACAAACAAACAAACAAACAAACAAACAAATCCTGCATTTAATGAAACATTGAGGGTGAGTTTGAAACTAGCAAGATAACAGCTTTTGTTGATCTTTTGGAGGCTTAAGATACTATTCACCAAGTGATATGGCAAAACTTTATAATCTAATCAAGGACTATAAGCTAAATAAAGTAACAGCGACTCTTTTGCAAAATCATTGATTTTTCCTTAATTTTCATGGACAACACCATTTGTGGAAGAATCAAAAGAATGGCCTATATCTGGATAGCGTATTGACTCCTGTTTTGCTTAACGTCTACCCCAAAGATCAACCATTTCCTGAGGGCATGAGAAGTTTTATTTATGCTGATGATCTCAAACTTGCTGCTCAGCCAGCTAGTTTTCAAATATTACAACATTTCTTAACAGGTATGATAGAAGAATTTGGTACCTATTGTGATGGAAATCAACTTAAACCCAACCCTGCTAAGACTCAGATATGTGCTTTTCACCTGATAAACTAGCAGGCATCTTGGAAACTTCAGGTTACTTGGAACTAGATCAACTAGATCACTGACTTGCCCCCAGAGATCTAGGTGTTCCTTTGGATTGGATGCTCAGTATCATGCAGAGTATAATGTAGCCAGAGATCGAGTCATTGGATTTTAGTAGTTCTTTGTACACAGTCCTGTGTAAAGCATCACATATAGACGTGTGGTACAAGAAATACTTCCAAAACACAAAGTAAAAGGCCTCATCTAGGAACAATGTTCTTTGAAAGCTGTCAGGAACCAGTTGAGGTACACAGCCACAAAGAACTACAGCCTCTGCCCTATGCTAGTCTGCGCACAAGTATGCTGGTCCCGTGTGGCATAGTTCAGCTCATGCAAAACAGATAGATATAGCACTCAATGATAACTGCAAAAGCATTACCAGATGTCTGAAGCCAAATTCGACTGATAAAATCAATTGTCCAGCAAGCATTGCAACCAATACATGGAGTTAACAGTGAAAGAATCCTCTCTTCAGCTACCATCCCAGCCCTTCAAGATTAAAACGAAGAAAAAAAAGTGTGTGTGTTTTGAAAAAAAAAATGTCTGTGAATCTTCAAGAATGCCAGTACTACAGTCTCGAGAGAACAAACAACCCACCTCTTAAAATGAATGGAACCACAGGAAATTTAGTCCCTGGTCATACAAGAACTGGATTACTTGGACATCACTTAAAAGGTTAAGGACTGGAGCTAGCAGAACTAAGGTGAGCCTAAGAAAATGAGGTTTTCACACTGACACAGTCCTTTGCAAGTATGGAGAAAAGCAGGAAGCTTTACACCTATGTCAATATACTCTGTGTCCTTCAGTGTGTACCATGGAAGGCTTGGTGCTAACTGTCCCCAGTGGTTTTGATGATGCATGCTACTGGGGGAAAATTAATTATACTGTGGTGCTTCTGACATGAACAAATAAAGAGCTGCAATGTACTTAGAGTAATGGGTTAGGAGGATAATCAGATCTAAGCCAAGCTGTTAGGCAGAGAAAGGCAGCTGCCTTGAACAACAGACACAGTGGAGCCAGGAAAAAACAGAGAGGGACTGGAGGAAAGAACCATAGTCTCAGTCTTTATTGTTTTGACCACTTTGGTCATCCAACATCCACAGATGGAAAGAACTATATGTATCAAGTGACCTGCCCTGCCCTGCATCATCTAAATTCTAAACTAATCTCTTCTTAGCCCCTGGTCACAAGAGAACTGGGTAACTTGGATGTCACCTAATAAGCTAAGGACTGGAGTTGACAGAACCAAGGTGTATTCTATGTCCTTCAACAAGTACTGTGGAAGACCTGACTTCTGGTATGAATGAAAAAAATGAAAGACCAAAGAAAGAAGTTGCACACCACTCTCTGATCAGCAGAAGGATCAAGAATGTGCTGATGTTTGGCAGGAGAAGAACAGGAAAGGAATGGAGATGTAGGACTTGGGATAAGGCAAATTAGACACTACCATATGACCAAGGAAGTCAAATGCATTCTAGCAGGCAATGTCAAGGTGGGGAGCCAACAGAAAGAAACAAATTTAAAAATCAGCTAAGACACAGTACTAAAAAAGATCATTCTTCAGCAGTGGTTTTCAACCTTTGGCCCTCCAGATGTTTTGGATTTCAGATTCCAGAAGCCTCAGCCAATATAGTCAATGTTCAAAGATTTTGGGATATGAAATCCAAAACATCTGAAGGACCAAAGATTGGGAATCATTGTTCTACACAGCATGGGTATCCTATGCAAAGCAGCAATTATTTAGATTCCAATTGCTGGTTCAGAGTCTATGAGACCAGAGGTGAGCACCATGATGCCTGCAGAGTGCATAACACCCCAAGGGTTTTATCCCTCCCCAAATGAAAGAAAAGTATAAAGTTGTGGGCCCTTCCTTTTCACATATTTTTTAATGTCAAAACAACAAAAAACAGCCATTTTCCAATGCAGCCTGTGGTGAGGGCTGGGATCAAACTTTTGGCTCCCAAGCTACCTGAGACAGCTCACCTCATTTTAAACCAAGTTAGCCCAGAGCTAAAGGCCCAGAAGAATTATTATTCTGTTTTCCCAACTCAGTCTGACAAAGCCAAATATACATAACAAAAGCAACCAAACACATGGTGGTGAAACTGAATGACACTGCAGTTTCCTCTGGTGACAGGAATAGCTTCTTCTTGTGATGGGAATTCATATTTTTAATAGATCCCAATTCGATTTCAACCACTGTGTTTTCCAGACTGGGCTGTTGCTGACTATGAAGTCTTTGATGTACAACATATTAAAAAGAAAAAAGAATGCAAAGGTACTTCTGTGTGTCCTGCCTGTGATCCAAAAGATTCTGACCATGTTAAACAATGTTGATAACACAGACACAGAAACACACACACATACATAAAAGAATATATGTATTCTTTATCTGAGCATCCATATTTCTCAAGCATGGGCTAGAAGCTTTGTGCTCTCCAACCTTCTGTTTAGAATATATAAATGTGTAATTTCCAGTACTCCAGCAGAGTGCTGATTTCTCAAGACCTCTTTTACTGACTCTTGGGATGGGATTGTCAATTCTTCTCTTACAGGCTGAATGAGCCTGGCAAAAGCTTGGGCTAAGAGCAACAGCCATAATAAAAAAGGATTTGTGATGTTAATTTTTATGTTGCATTGAATTCAAACGCCTGCTGAATTATTTTTGCATAGACTCCAAGCAGCTATTCTAGCCTTTGGCAGTACTCAGAACTATTCCCTCACTTCTTCACACGGCTTTGTTTCCTACAGATCTGCTGACAACATCTTTACAAATGTCTCCAAAGGAAACAAAACAGCAAGGCTGAAAAGTTAAAAATCCTTTCCAACTAAACTTCCAATTCCATGCCGAAATGGCGTGCGGGGAGACAATCTACTGACGTCTGACACATGTGTGCAAGTGTCAAAGAGAGATAAAAGTTTTTAAATATGTGTATGGGCCTGGTGGGAGGAGTGCAGCCTTCACCCTGAGATTGGATCCTACAACTAAGTGTAAAATATGTCCACCAAAGGAGGCATGGTGACTCACCAGGGAGGTTAAGAAGACTTCTTTGGTTCCTCTCAAAAGAACAGAAAAGTGAAATAGAATATAATAAAATAGAAAGCAGAGAACCTGACTCACTGAACTGGTAAAGAAAAAGAAGAAACAGCTGTTGGCTGGATTAGATTGGCAGGATTTCTAATTTATATGTGTTTAAGGAAAAGCACAAGTATCAAGGTCAGCATCACTGGGTACCTGCTGAGCTCTTCATCACTGTGGTGTCTCACAGCCCCTTACTTCTCCTTCTCATTTTCACTTTCTCTTTTCCTTCTTTGTTCAAGTTTCCAAGTGGTAACAAAGAAGAGAAGGTCAGAGAAAGAGCAGCCTCCCTTACATGCCCAGTCTTGTCTTTTCTGGCAGTAAGGAGGATCAGGTCTAGAAAGATGGGGCAAGCGAATGGGCAGTGGTGACAGTGGTGACTATGGGAAGGAGGTGACTCCACTCAGGGAATGGGGACTAACTTTGAGCATCAACGCCATTAAGGAATGAAACAGTGACTGTGTCATAACTGGATCAATTCTTAGGCTGACAATGCCTAGGGGGAACTTGGGAGATGAAGGAGGTAGATAAGGCAATCTTGGCTTCCTGGCAGTTAAGAGTCAGCCTGGAAAGTGAATAAGACTAACGCAGGCAAGATGTAGTGAGCTATCAGCCCTATATAGGGCTATCAGCCAGAGGTTTGCACTGTCATAAAGTATAAAGGAGTCTATATTTTGGAAGGCATCAAGACAGAACTGTATTCATTCCATTTCCCCTTTGTACACAGTCATTTTCAGGATAAAATAATGTGCATAGCCATACAATTAAATACTGTGCCTGTTTGAGGATCCTGGAGCCACCATTCTCTGTTTTGAATCCAACTTTTTACCAGCAGTGTTGAGGGACTAATGGGGGGGGGGAGTCCAGGGGACTCAGGAAGCCTGCCCCCTCAGTCCACAAGTGGCCCACAAGCTCCACAATTTCGACCTCTGAATTAGAGGCATGAAAAGCAGCAGCAAGTAAGAGGCAATGTGGAAAAGTGGAGGTGTCATTGCTCAAATTCATGTCTCTGAATTTTTCTGGATTGCCAGTTTTTGGGTGATCAGCTGACATGGTGTCTGAACTGAGCTTATGTTTCTGAATGGTTGTTTCAATTAATCAAAGTGTTGATTCAAAGATACGTAAAGTTAAAGGATGAAGTGACCACCTGACTTGCGAATAAAGAAGAAATGTATTAGGAGTTGTTCAGGTAAAGTGTTAACATGCTGTCTGGCAAAGAGGGTTATAGGTGTAAACCTTCAGTACAATTAATTTAGATAGGGAATGATAAGAGAACACCTGGTATTTCACAGTCTTGGCACATTGCCATCACATTTTATTAATGGGTGGCAATTCTCTTTTTTCCTCCGCATAACTTTTTTAAAAAAGAGAGATGAAAGCATGCAGTTCTAAAATATATTTGGTGCAAAGAAAAAAAGGTGCCTCACATCACTACAAAAGAACTATTTTAAATCAAATTTTAATTAAGTATGCTTTTATCTCAAAACAGAATGGAAAGCCTTTAAACTCAAGGAGGAAATATTAGTTCGTGGTTATCTTGGATTTTTTGTTGTTGTTGTTTAAATTGATTTGATAACAGCAGGAACTTAATCATGGTAGAGACAACAATGTCATGAACAGAGGCCATACAGTGGAGATGAGCGGAGGTCTCCTCACCCATCACTTTGATCAGAGGCGACCTTGGGAGGCAGGGCATTGATAATCAGGACCATGGCAATCTTTTTTTTAAAAAAAAATTATTTAATTCATTTTATTTATAACTCTCCATTGAACCCAACAAAGGGACTCAATGCAGCTTACAAAACAGTTTAAAAGACAAACACAACTAAAATATATAAATTAAAATATAAAATTAAAATACTAAAAAGCACTTAAACACATAGCATATTCAAACAACAAGTGAATAAAGCAATCTTAGTCATAGTATCATAGAATCATAGAAAAATGAAGTTGGAAGGGGCCTGTAAGGCCATCAAGTCCAGCCCCCTGCTTAATGCAGGAATCCAAATCAAAGCACATCTGACAGATGATTGTCTGATTTTCTCTTGAATGCCTCCAGTGTTGGAGCGCTCATCACCTCCCTGAGGTCATTGGTTCCATTGTTGTACTGCTCTAACAGTCAGGAAGTGTTTCCTGACATTCAACCTAAATCTGGTTTCCTGTAATTTGAGCCCATTAGTAATTTGAGTGCATGCCCTGCACTCTGGGATGATTGAGACCAGATCCTGCTCCTCCTCTGTATGGTGACCTTTCTAGTATTTGAAAAGTGATATCATATCAGCCCTCAGTCTACTGTTCTCACAGCTAAACATGCCCAGTTCTTTCAGTTTTTCTTCATAGGGCTTGGTTTCCAGTCCTTTGATCATCTCTGTTGCCCTCCTCTTAACTTTTTCCAGTTTGTTGACATCCTTCTTAAAGTGTGATGTTCAGAACTGGGCACAGTACTCAGGACGAGGTTTAACCAGTGCTGAATAGAGAGGAATTGGTACTTCACAGGATTTGGAGACTATATACTGCTAGACCGGCCTCTTTCCTCCAGCAGGTGAAAAACCCTTGAACAGACAGTCAGTGGTAGACTCCAACTACCACATTCTATTTGTTTTTTGCCCCAATCCAGATGCTCTCGGTGGGACAATCAAACTCATCCTCCATTATTTCTGTGGAGAAATATGTAATTTTTTTTACATATGAGACCCTCCGTTTCTATTTTTTCTGTTCTTTTTGAACAATTTATATCCTTTAATTGCTGTATTCCAGTCATGGAAGTCATCCTACCAAGTTTCAGTTATCCCGATCAAGTCATATTTACCCTCCTGAATTAAGATTTCCAGTTCTTCTTGTTTGTTTCCCATGCTCCTGGCATTTGTATGTAGACACTGGACATTGTGTAATTTGTGGCCTGCTTTCCTTTGCACATTTTTATGAATATTGTTATTGATCCCCATTAGAACACCTCTTACTGTGCATGAGCCTACATCTATCTTTAGCTCTGATCTTGTGTCTCCTCCCCAGTTCCAATTCAGTTTAAAGCCCTCCTGATGAAGTTCTTCAAGCTTTGGTCAAATACATTCTCCTTAGACACAAAGTCCTCAGACATGCTTGACCAGGTAGTCTCTGCTTTGACGGTGAAGCCCTTCAGCACCATGAGCTGAGTGAGGGAACTCTAGAGTCACCAGCTAGCTCAGGAAGAGAGTTTGTTGAGCAGCTCAATGGGCAATACCCCAACAGAATCCTATTCTGTCCTGAGCACCCACCTTTAGCTATGTACACTCAAATCCAGCAGACTAACTAACAGGGCACCTGGCAGCAGGGGGGCTGAAATAATGATAGATCACTACAATTCCACCTCCCACCCCCTAGGTCCCACCTGCTGCTGCACAGAGAACCCTGGTGTGCAAAGCACCCCCACCTTCATCCAGCCTGTAATACTGTCCAGGTCAGCATTCTCATCTGAGATGAAATCTTGGGTAGTTGTTTCCCCAACGATTTGCCTGGTATTTAGCAGCAATCCAAGCAGAGGATTAGTGAGGACCAGCCATCGGTGCTCAACTCTTAAGAGGGCACTTGATCAAGGAGTACCCAGTGCAACCATTCAATATCACTTGGCTCCACAATTAGATGTGGTGAATTTGCCCCCTCAGTTTCTGTGCCTACAAATGTAGTGGAGATTTTCAAAAGGCTATCTGAACACAGCTAAAACACAGTTGAATATGTCGCACATTGCTTGTGGCATTTTACTTATCTATAAAGTACATTTAAGCACACTTAGTGCGTTTTTGATCAGAGGAATATTTATTGATGCACACCAAAGAGACAATTTTCCAAGAAACCTTTTGAAATGTGCATATCTAGTGTGTTACAATTGCCCATGTATTTCTGAATTGAAATATTTCTGTATTTCTTTAACATTCTGCATTGTGAAAATGCAGAGGAGGCTTTACATATTACATGTGGAAAGAAACTATTTTCAGGTCTAGTGGTCGATTTGGGTGACTGCCAAAAAATCAGGAAGGGTCTCTGACTCCCAATTGTTTTACAATCACTACAACCTTGCCCTCTCTGAGCAAAAGCAAAAGAACAATTGGGGGGGGGGTTTAGGAGTGACTGTTGTATATGAAATAGATCATGAGCTTGGTTCTGGTACTTATTACAAATCCCTGGTGTAGCATGTACTCAAAAGCACTCTGTTACTTAATTCTTAGTTTATGTATGTTTCCATGACCCTGTTTTGTCCCTGGCTTGCAGATCTCAGGGTTCCAGTGAAAACCAAGGTAGACCACTCTGTCTGCCCTCCATGACCACAGCACTTTGGCATTCCTGTAACCAAACCATCTTCAATACAACCCATCTAACTAAACCTATTTCCCATCTGACTAAATAAAGTTTTGGCTTTGGTTCACAATAACGTAGACTAGGCTGTCTGTGATACAGAACCAAGGTTGGCAACAAGTTTAATCCCTTTGCAGGGGCTGGATTTTTACTGTAATAGTTTTCACTGGGAAATGATAGATGGCCAATGGGAGCAAGGAATGGAGAGAGAAAAGGAAGCCAGTTGTAATATACTGTGAGAGTCAGGAAAAATAACTACCAAAGGAGTTATTAGGAAAGGGCAGAGTTTGATAAGAGTTTGGTGGAAAGTAGCATAATTTGTTTAGCGGTATTCAAAGAGGACTCATATTACTCTTATTAGCTAAAGATGGTCCATGGGGACTGCGCACTAGGGTTCTCAAGGAGTAGATCAATTACTCTGCTGAAAGTAGTGGTTTGTGCCTGGCTTTAGCCTCTGCCTACTTCATAAATGCAGAGGACTAGACAAGAATCTAGAAGGGGAAGATATGGAGGCAGTGACAGAGTTTACCTTCCTGGGCTCCACGATCACTGCAGATGGTGACAGCAGCCACGAAATTAAAAGACGCCTGCTTCTTGGGAGGAAAGCGATGACAAACCTAGACAGCATCTTAAAAAGCAGAGACATCACCTTGCCGACAAAGGTCCGCATAGTCAAAGCTATGGTTTTTCCAGTAGTGATGTATGGAAGTGAGAGCTGGACCATAAAGAAGGCTGACCGCTGAAGAATTGATGCTTTTGAATTGTGGTGCTGGAGGAGACTCTTGAGAGTCCCCTGGACTGCAAGGAGAAAAAATCTATCCATTTTGAAGGAAATCAACCCTGAGTGTTCACTGGAAGGACAGATCCTGAAGCTGAGGCTCCAATACTTTGGCCATCTCATGAGAAGAGAAGACTCCCTGGAAAAGACCCTGATGTTGGGAAAGTGTGAAGGCAAGAGGAGAAGGGGACGACAGAGGATGAGATGGTTGGACAGTGTCATCGAAGCAACCAACATGAATTTGACCCAACTCCGGGAGGCAGTGGAAGACAGGAGGGCCTGGCGTGCTCTGGTCCATGGGGTCACGAAGAGTCGGACACGACTAAACGACTAAACAACAACAAAAAGACAAGAATCACAAGGGAGAAAAGGGATTCCTGAGAATATGACTAGGCAACTGTATTTGTTCTGGGCAGTTCCTTCCTATGGACAACAAAATGCTATAGATGTCTGGCAAGTGGATGCATGCCTTTTTGTACAGAAAAGGAAAGGAATTATGAAGAAATTGAATGTTGACCTATTCATATTTCCAGACAATGGCTTGCTCCCAGTGGCTATTGTCTAAGAACAGGGAAAGCCAAATTGTCTCTTGAAGCCTATTATGAATGGTATATTGGTGTGAGTATGTCTATTGTGTTGCATAAATGGAAACTCAGACCCCAGTTGAAGTGTTTAACAGCTTTGATTCACAGTCCCAAATCAAGTTAGTCCCATATCTTATAGATCGTCATGGGAAGCAGGACCCTGGACTAATTAGACTTTTCTTCTCATCTAGCAGGGCTCTCCTTATGTTCTCATCCTATACTGCAGGGGAATATGTACCCCTTCAGTTCTTGTTGTTTTAGGAATTCAGCTCCCATCAGCCTTAACCAAAATTGCACAATGATAAATTTAGACATGCAGCCTGCTGCATCGGTGCACATCAAAAATTGAGAACTGGGTCTTGTGTAAATTTATTGGCTCTTAACTGCCCATTCAAGACCAAACCATCCTCAAATACTTTAGCAGTACAAGAGGGCCAGCTTACAACAATATACTGTTCCTGGGAAAACCCATGTTTTTCTCAACTACTGAAAGGAACACAGCTACGCCCAAAGGAAACAGGAAACCTGAGGAGGGAGAAAATGACACCATAGTTCATCTCCTCAGAAAACCCCAGGTTTCAATATTGTGAGCCCTTTAGTACTCCATTGCCAAACCATGTTAGTCAAGGATGAAGGACAGTGGACGTTGCACTCCTGTGACATCCAGACAGCCACTTGTTCCCTGTTCCTACCATTCAGAGATGCCTGAACCTGTCCTCATAGACCTAGTTTTGTCCCTCTGTATCTCTTTCTCCTTGCACTTCCTTTCTGTCAGCTTCTCCTCCTCTCTGGAAACTTGCACAGTCCAGGCAGTTTGGTAACTATCTGCCATTTCTGGTTTTCATATCCCTGACTGGCTTTAATTTATTGCATGAGCCCCTGATACTAAAAACGGGGTCGACTTCTCACAAAAAGCACACTTGCTTTACTATGGTATCTACACAAAGTTGGGATTACATGTGTCAGTAGATCTACACATTTCCCTCCCTTGCTTAACTTTGATATGGGCTGCCAGAGACTGTAAATTTAATGAGAGCACCTGCTGCCCTCTTGCTAGTTAATTCACAGTGATTTGCCTCAGCCGAAGAGTTTTTTAAAAATCCACTGTTCTTCAGTAATAAATTACCAGCCTATATTATAGCCTAAAGGGTCTTTGATTCATGTAATATTACATTTACACTAAGCACTCCTGGCAGTGGGAACATTTAGCTTCTGAGTTAAGGAGGGGGTCTGTTTAGTTGGGAAGGAGAGTGGTTGGTGAGATTAAAATAAAATGAGAAGATCAATTGCCTGAATGCTGACTGCCAAAGGGAGGGTTTTGTCCTCGACCTCACAGGCCTGAAGCAATTATTTTCACAATATCAAAGGCCCCACCAATACAGATTTGACTACATCAAGTGACAGAGTACAATATGAGGCCATTAAAGGTTGTGTTTTTTTCCCCAAGAGAGCAAATAATGGTTACCCTGTAATTTGCTGATTTTGTTTTTGAAAATTGAGGTGGCACATTGCCATATACTGTATATATAAAATGAAGCATACGTTTAGTTAATTTTATTTTTATTAAAAAAACACTGTGTTATTGTGACGTACACCCCGTGTTCCCAGTTTGTTTCCCCCAAACCCAGGTTCACTCTCTGGATACGTTCTTTTATTCTCTTTTCCGCTACCACCAGTGGATCTCTCATCCACACTGCACCATAGATGTGGTGCAGTGTGCTGCCAATATAACTTGTTTATTTATAAATCACAGATGTTCTTTTATTATTGTTAAGGATCACTCATTAAACTTATATATGATTACACGTTTGATTATTCCTTTGTATTTGCTTATTCACTTTAACCAATTCATTAAGACTCTCTGACTATTTATTTAACTTCATTTATCTCCTCCTCATTCTCTCTGACTCTCCAACTTTCCAATCTCTTCCTTAACTCTCCAAATCTGGTCAGAAAAAGAGGGAGAGCATGTAAGCTACCTAGCAGGTAAATTACCTGCAAGTCTGACAGTCACTTCCTTCCTCCCAGGTGATCATGCATTTGATTGCATGCTGAATTGTATACATTCCCAACATTCTAAGCAGTTGAAACCATGGCTTCTGCCTAGAGCACCACAGGTGTGTTTACAAGTGTGTTTACACTAAGCACCCCTGGCCCAGGAGTGATGCAATGTGATGACATGCCTACCTTCCTGGTGCCATTTGTTGTGTCATTTTAAATGTGCGCATGGAAAAAGAAGCTGAGTTTTCTCTCTTCTCGGAATGACTGTTACCCTAGAAAATAAATATGGGGTTTTGTTTTAAGATTGTCCTCTGACCATCTCACAATACAGTCTGTTTTCAAAGCACTAGTGTTGAAGTGTCATTTCTGAACATCCAGAGTCCTGTTCATTCATGCAATTGCCCAAGAGTAATACACATTTCTCCCCTTCCTGTTGGCTCACCTTTACATGACTGATCCTGTGCTAGCTACAAAATTGTGTAGCTGGCTATGCAACCAGTCATTCTAAGGGGACCCGGCAGGAGGAGAAAACTCTGCTGTGTGATTGCCCTTACACACATGGTTTTCTTCCAACTGAATTTGGCCAACATATTTGTGAACCAAGATTTGCTACTGCATTGCAAAATTTAACAGAGTGTTAAATCTAGAGAGCAACCATTTCCCAATCTTACAGTCTAAAAGATACCAAATATATTTATTTTGGGGACATCAGTTCAAAGGGATCGATCAGTTCCCTTCCCTCCCCCCTGCAATGTGCATCACATTAATTCCTTGAGGATCCGAGCCTTAGCTACTTCTTTATCCACTTTCTCTAGTTGGCTTGGCTCTGACAGTGCAACTCATACAATGTGTTATAGGTGCAATATACAAATTTCACAAGACTTAGGAATGTTTTCATCACAATATTAACAAGGTACACACAGAATAAGTAAATATTTATGACATTTGAAATTCATGGTTTGCTTTAGAGTAGGGATGCAATTTGTTTCTCCTCACCTCTGACAAAACATAGTTTCTGGTGCCTTCACTGAAAGTAATTGCATTTGAAAGAATACTTTTTCCATGAATAAATAAATAAATAAATAAATAAATAAATAAATATTAACCAAAAGTACAGTAGTTTCTGCTTCATTGCACTGGCTTAAGTATTGGATGGGTACTTTGCATCTTTTCCATCAATCGACCTCTCCTTCTGTGCTTGCTCTCTCTCTCTGTCGACTTTGCTTCAAAAGGAAAATGTCAGTTTGTGTGGAGATGTTTTGCATGCACTGTGGAGAACTGATTGGAAAAACCCTGTTCCTTGTTCAGTTCTTTTACTGGAAGTAAGAACTCTTGCAGAGGCTAGAAATTTCTTGAAATGCTGTCTTGACAATTAATTCTGTGCTTTCCCCCCACATCTCTACATTATATGTAAATCATCTCCAGGAAAAAAAACACTCTGGTTAGTGTTATTATTCCTATACCATTCACAATTATCACCTGATACTGAGAAATGGCTAACATAGTAGCTTGCTTAAAACAACTTACCAAATTCAAAGCAGAATTTTATATTTCACATTTTAAATCTTCCATAATGCTCTATTTTAAATCTGCTTTTTAAAATCTTCCACAAGGCCTCAGACTTAGCATGTGTCCTATTACGTTGAGGGGGAAATGGCAGCAGCCATTTCCAAAAAGTGTGATGAGGGAGAATATTTGAAGAAAGTTATATAAAGTGGTCTCCTTTTTTTAGGAGGAAGGATGAGAAAAAGGGACATCTCAGGAAAAGCACATTAGTTAGGCATTATTGTAATATACTGCGTTTTTTCCTGTGAGATGTAGAGGAGCAACCCATCATCTGAGTGGGGAAAGGGGGGGGGGCTCATTCTGCAATGACAGACTTATGACAAGTGTCAACCATAAAAATTAAAACATTTCAGCTGCTGATTTTTATTGGCAAATAAGTATTAGGAGCGCTGGGATTAAAACTTGCCAAAGACTGTGGTAAACACTTCCTATTTCAATCTGCTCAATCAAACATATCCCAATTAATTTTATTAGTGTTTTATAAGTAATTTACTTTGAATAACCTATAACCATGATTTGTTATTGTCAGGTCTTAAGTGGAATTGTAAAGCTTAATAATTATTTGTTTAAATAATGGAATCATTGGTGTACTGATGATAGTCCAATGCAGTAAAGATTTATTATCTTTAATAATAGGATTAAACAAAATCATAACTGAATATAGATCTCAAGAGAATCTTTTAGCTGCTGTAGGTGAAGTGGAAATAATGTTACTAATTAAAGCAGCATAGTGGTTGCTGGAAGGACAGCTGCGCAGACATGTGGATGATATAATACCCCATCACCACTCCTAAATCAACTCTACTGGATTTAATTTTAAACCTTAGTAATAATCTGAAATGCTACCTTTTAGCCTCATAGCTTCCCATGCCACAGAATCATAGAACAATAGAGTCAGAAGGGCCGCTGAGTCCAACCTCCTGCCAAGTGCAAGAATCCAAATCAACGTAGATCTGACAGATGGTCGTCTGATTTTCTCCTGAATGCCTCCAGCATTGGAGCACTCACCACCTCCCAAAGTAATTGGTTCCATTGTTGGACTCTCTAACAGTTAAGAATTTTTCCTGCTATTTAGACAAAATCTGGTTTCCTGTAACTTGAGTTCATTATTATGTATCATGGCATACATCAAGGTGGTGAAGGATTGAGAACACATCCTGCCCCTCCTCTGTATGACTACCTTTCAAGTATTTGAGAAGTGCTATGATATCTTCCCTCAGTCTTCTTTTCTCAAGGCTAAACATGTCCAGTTCTTTCAGTCTTTCCTCATAGGACTTGGTTTCCAGTCCCCTGATCATCCTTGTTGCCCTACCAATCACAGATCATGAAAAACAGAAGGCTACAAAGACAGGTATGGTCTGCCCAAGTTGCTTTTTTGCCTGATGCAAATGACAAGAGAGTGCTTCTGCCCCATGTCCATGAGCAGATGCCAACTGGACTGGCAGCTGAGTTTTACTTCAGCAGTGATGACGTGGTGGTTTAGAATGTGTGGGATAGATCATATAGCAGTTACAGTATTGTCCTCCAAAAAAGGAAAAATATTTAGGGGGCTTAGGGTAAATAGACGAGGAAGTTCCACTCTCTTACTTAGGAACTTTCCACCTGAAGCAGTTTCCTCTGGTGGGGCTGGCCCCGAAGCGCACCATAACCATGGAGTAAGTGTAAAATGCAATGGTTGGCAAAGCTCTCCTCCACTTGAAGCTGACTCCCGCTTGGCTATTTCCAACTTTGTAGGGAAATAGCCAACCATCATGCACTCTGACATCCACACTTGCCTCTCTTCCCTCAGCTGAGCTGAGTGCTCCTCCTCCTCTTTGCTGTCACTAGAACAAGTCATCAACTTTCCTTGCAGAAGCATCATCTACTCAAACCATGATGTGTGTTTTCAAGCTGATGATCCATTTTGCAAAGAAGGTGGCTGTGCCATTGCATCAATGCCATTACTGTGGTACAGAGATGTCACATCTTATTTTACTTAGAAAATTTTAAAGGTTCACTTTAAAAAAGTAATACTTTCAAAAAGTAATGGTTATTTTTTCCCCCAAAATGTCTCCTAGCAACTCGAGCTGAGCACACAACATAGTTCACTCTCTCTTTAAAAAACAAATAGAAAACCCAGAAATATTATACTTTTTGCATACATACGCAATGCATAGGCCCATTTACATGTTTATGACAATAGTCACCCAAGGTATAAAACCAATGGGCCTAAAACAGATGTGACATACAGCTCTGTATAACTTTCCTTCTGGCTCCACAAAAGAGGAAATAAAAGTAGCATTTGGAAACTAAGCAGAGAAACTATAGAAAATGGCCATTTAACCCATTTTTAAACCCATGTTTAACTCATTTGTTTCTCTGCATGAAATAATCTTCAGCTATTCTTTTCCTGTACAATTTTTTTCAATGGCCATTGGATGTTTTGCTTTGCTTTTCAGGAAAGTAATTCAGGGAAAATGTAAAATGCACCCTCCTACATGTGACATTTAATCCCAGCCTCATCAAGCAGTAAATACAGATGCCTTGAAATCCCACAAGCCCTGATACATGGGTTTAGAACACCTACCTCCCCTCCCCCAAATGGTGTTACTATTGGGTATCTGGGAAATTTTCCCTTAAATAAAATTATGAGTAAAATTGTTCAGTGGCAGTAGTTCATCTGCATTTTTGAGATAAAGTAACACAAGAGAGAGCATGTCTAATAACAGAAGTTCTGTGCCATTGGAGAAAGACTCCAGATTGATTAAATTCATGAAAATGGGAACAGGCAACCTCCCATCACACTGAGTATATCTTTCTTTCATTAAGACTCACTTATATCCTTGAGACACCTTCAGTGTCTTTCAACTGTCCTCTCAGTGCTCCAGAGCGTGGAGCGAGGTCTTGAACTCCAGACGATGAATGAGATACGCCTTGCTAGGAGTAATTAGTTTATTGACGTCACTTTAGCTTTCAGATCACATTTAACTGAGCTGCTACTCCTCGAAACAGTAGGTCATTTGTAGCACATTATGCAAATGCAAAGACTAATCTTTTGCATTATACATAAGGACTTGCATTAGCTAATTTATCAGCCTACACAGGAGCTATGAATGCCCATTTTTATTAAGCTCTTCATTAAGTCAAAATTGTAGCTGAAGTAATGTGTGCTACTGTTATATATGTCATAAATAGTATAGGAGAGGGAGAGAGAGAGAGAGAGAGAGAGAGAGAGAGAGAGAGAGAGAGGCTGGGGAATTTACAGTATACTGTATGTATTGTTTCCGAATACTATTACTTACCATGTTGGAAAAACAGTTGGGTTGTTTCTCACAGCTCAAAGGTGTGGTCTCACTAGATTCTGGGGAAGTTACTTCTTTTGGACTACAGTTTCCAGAATCTCTGGAAGCTGTGGTTCTTGGAGCCATAGTCCAAAGCAATAAGGTTCCTAGCTCTGGGTGTAATTGAAATGGTCAGCCCTGACAGACAAATAACTGGCGTCTTAAAATATAACTTCCCTCCACACACACACAAAAAGCACTCATATGTATAAGAAATACAACAAATATCATGACCATTTCTCTGGAGTCCATATAAGGATCCCATAAACAACTTTCCTCACAAATGCCCTGCAACAGAGCCAGCGACCTGGCATATGAACTGCAGCAGGCCTACTTCAGAACAGGCAGAGACAATTCCACATGAATGATACAGTGCACTCCTTCCCTTCCTGGCTCACTTACCTGCATAAAGAGACGTCATACAGTAGAGGCTGGGAAGCATGTTCAGTATTTTGTCAGCCACTCAGAACATTGTAGTAGATATCTTCTAAACTGGATACAACCAACAGATACATTAATAGTGCCTTAATTGTGGAAGCAACCAATTTGCATTGGCTAAGGACAATGGAACCAAGGCAGAATCCCCCAAGAGCCACTTCTAATGAAACAACCCCTGCTCCAACACAGTTGACTGGTGGGTAGAAGACACCTATTAGCAAATATGAGACATTTTCTTAGAATGACCTGGGGAAATCCTTTTGTCATCAAACTTGACTGAAGCTGATAGGGCCAGCCCCACCATTAGGCAGAGGGAAGATGGAGAACAAGGAGAAATGAAGGGCTTAGTCATGGTAGCGGCAGAGGGCACTTTGAATGGTTACAAATATTTTGTACAGGGGAGCTCATAAATCCCTAGCCAAGTTGGACCACTGATCTCACGCAACTGCTCTGATGCAACTGCTCTCACTAGAAAGACATGAGCATGGCAATATAGTCTGGTGCCAGAGAGGCCATTACAACACTGGTACCCCAACTAGGGGTGGAGGTATGACTCCAGATGGGTATGAAGAAGTTATGGAGGGGGAGGGCACACTGTGAAATAGACACAAAGGAAAATGCTTACATTTTTTGAGACTGATATTATTACTCGAATGCAGGCTTTCCCATGAAAAATTATATGTGCTTCTTTTTAATTTGAAACAACGTTTATTAAGTTTCAGTTCTTATTTTTGCATTTTAAATTGCAAATTGACTTTTTGTTGTAGGGTTGTTTCTAGAAGTGGGTTGGCTGAGGTGGGTCAAGGTGGGGAGGCATTAAGACTTCTCAAAATTCAGAGAGTGTGATGCCAGAAAAATTGGGAACTATGGTTTCAGAAAAATATAGTGACAAAACAACAGTGATGGTTTATCAGAAGATTGTAGTAGAGTTAGAGGCTAACTACATGGGCAGTTAGCCTGTCGTTTGGTTTGCTGCAGAGATAGGTTGGTTCACTCCTAAAGATGGCAATCAGATGACATCTTTGCTGGAGCAAACTAACCCACTCCCAAAGTGGTCCTATCTGCACCTTTCTGAGTCAGGGGCTTCTACTTTTCTGGTGTGAGTAGGATTGCTTTGTTTTGGTCTGTTTTGGCTATGTGTCATCACTGGAAATGGACCAAAAGCAAGACTTCCTCTAATTTGACAATATTGTGAAGTGGCTTAACAAGACAGCCATTTATGACAGCCACTATTGGCAAATTCCTTCTTCACCTTCATGGAGGGACTGAGGAAGTATTTTTTAAAGTGTGTGTTAGGGTACCTAATATTTGCTGCACCATGTTTAAAACAAAAGAGAGAGAGAGAGAGAGAGAGAGACAAACAGAAAGTTTCCCCCAGAAGCTTTTGTTTGCTTTTCTTTTAAAGGATGAGTTAGAGCCTGACTGAGCTGTTCTTTATTTTTTAAAGTGGTGCAGTGAATATTTGCTGTCCTATGACACTTCTTAATAAAAGAAAAATCACTTATTTGGCCCCTCCACAGAGCTGAGGAAGTTATTAATTTGCCAATATCACAAAGTGGCTTAAACAGGGTCTTAAGAGTCTGATTCAGCCCACTCCTTTCACACCGTGTAGACCAGCCCTTAAACACAGAAGCTCTCAGACCATGTGTGCTATTTGCCTAATTGAGTCATACAATAACCATAGCATTTTGAATGCATTCTGCTGCTGAAGCAGTGCAGTCTTGCCTGGGTGCAAACTGGTGTATTAATCCTTATGGCAAGATTAGGATGGGAAATAGTGCTGCTTCACTAGCTACAACTTTCTCTGTCACCTCAGCATTGGTCAAGAACCTGTATAAGTCTACTGAACCCTCTCAGTTGTATCCCCACGGTTGATTGGATAGTGAGTAGCACATCGGTCTAAACAACTTGTTGTGTAGGGAATTAGAGATAAGATACCAAAATCAGTTGTTGTTTTTTAATGGAAGGAGAGGGATTATCTTCTTTCCATTACATCCCTAGCCTAATTTTTCCTCTCAGTTTGCTGTCTGCACTATGGAAAATTAGAAAAGCACAGTCCTGCCATGATGATATTCAAGGGGCGGAAAATAAGAAAAGTAGCTCCTGGACAGGCATTCCTCTTTGATTTTTCTGAGGACTTTCCAAGTGAACAAGGGGGTGCTGGTCTGACAGATTCTCAGCCTGCCCTGCCCACCTTTCCCCAAACCCTGACTGCCCTGCACAGTCACCCAGTATTGGCTGGGGTTAAAGCCAGCTTGACTTATGTCAGAAAATGGGGGCTGGGAAGGAAATGTTTCAAACAAATACTGCCTTCTGGGGGGGGGGCCCTCTTTTCCTAGAAAAGCATCCACCTACCCAGTTCAAAGGGGAGATTTAAAATTATATTTCAATCATAAGGACATCTTATACAGCCTGAAACAAAGATCTAGCTCTCTCCACTTGGTTAAAACGAAATCAGTCTCTCAAACACTACAATTTGAACCACAGGATAAGCGTTCAAGTAACTAGTGTTTTTTCCACATATAGCCCAGAGAGATCAAAGGGAAGAATCTTTATTAAAATTTCCTGAGAACTTATTTCTTACTTAACTGAAAGCACATCCTATGTAACAGTTAGTATAAATAATTCATACATGACGTTCAGTACACTGTGTATATGTAAGTAACTACATTCCTTAATCAAGCAGCATGTTATTTCCTATGGGATCAATATAGTTAACAATGGGAAAGAATTATTGAATCAAAGCAACATTCAGTATCACTTTTAAATTCACCAATGAAAGTGCACTGAAAATTCACAGTATACTAGTATGGTGTGGATTTCTGCAATACAAGGGCATTTGATAATTGTGACAATTATCACTGGGAAACAGCATGGCAGTTGACACTCTAGACTTGATTAAAGGAAACAACTCACCATTGTTTTCTGATGGTTACACACACACACACACACACACACACACACACACCAAGTACAACGTTTGGGCAAGTGAAATGGTGCTGTGAAAGTTCCTGCAGGTAATGAGATCGGTTGAAAGTATGTCAATGAATGGACTGAGAATGATGTAGGACAACTGATACAAAGGGGTATGAGCATCTCCAGAGGTTTTTTTTATCTCTGATCAAAATTGCACAGCATAGTGTGCTTATATTTACCATGTGCTGTCAAGTCAATTCTGCCCTTTTCAGGATTTTCAAGGTAGAGTGTTCTCAGAAGTGGTTTGCCATTCTCTTCTTTTCTGTCCTCAAGAAGAAAACTGGGCTGCAGAAGAACTTCCTGAGAACTTATTTACAGAATTCTACTTCTGGTTTTTGTTTTTAATTTTGAGGGCTGTGGGGTGGGGGAGCTACCTCCCATTTGAGAGGACAGCTGGTACTCCTACAGGCTACCAGAAGCAGAAAATGATGACATTTTGGAGAGCCCCAGGTGAAAGCTGATATACCTGGACATGTTGGAAGTAGTGCCAGCGAGCACACTTCCATGTGCTCCACACAATTTTGTGCCCATGCATACTCTATGAACAGGGCTTATATTAAGGTGTAATTTTGGATCCAAGAATATAACAACCACCCACCCACCCTTGAAATCAGAGTATTTGAAAAGCATGTTAGTGGGATTGCAGACTATAATTACTTATTTATTTGCAATTAAATATTTATGGCATTTTCCCCATCAAAAAGCCTCTGTAAGCAACTCAGAAGATAGTCAGAATGTTTTAAAATACGAGTCATCTCAGTTTTCCAAGCCTGGAGATAGATTATCCAAGCAAACATTCATTTCCAAAACTACTTCAGTTTTCATTCAGCAGGACAATTCTTAGTAGCCTTTTCCATGAATCTTAAAAGTTTGCTAAGAAAAACAAGAACCTGAAACAGTTATCACACATATATTTATTCAGTATTTTTACACAGTTACTACTTTACTAAGAGGCTCTGATACAGCATTCAACTATCCAAGCTTGTTTAAAGCTCATACCCAAACACCACAGGGAATAGTCATGTTGTTTTCATTAGTTTTTGGGTTTTGCAAAAGATGTGGGGATTCCTGATGCATCTGAAATGATATTATTTCCAATGAAGAAAGAAACTCCCTACACACAAATGGATCCTTGCATAACTACTTGCCTGCCTTGTACCCTGGATGGGGCTGCGCACCAAGACTTCTGACTGTAATGTTAGAATTACTACACAGTGTCAAGTCAATTCTCCCCTATGGAGAGAATTAATTCTGAATTATGGTGCCCCTTTCCAGGGTTTTCTAGGTAGAGAATATTCAGAAGTGGTTTTCCACTCCCAACCTCTCGCTCCGCAGCCAAATACCCAACTCACTGAGCTGTCCAGCCATCTTGTAATGGTTGAAGAGGCTATGTTTCGGGGTGTACAGCTCCAATCAATCCTAGTCAGCATGGCCAATGTTGGGGGAGTTCGGGGAATTAAAAATTAGTATTGCCAAAAATTAGTATTTCCAAATCCTTAAACATGAGTATTGCCAAACTCTGCTAGATTGCAGAGACAAAACATTCAGTGATTTAGGTCCCTGGTTGTGGAGCCAGAGTTTGATTCCCCACTGTGCCTCCTTGACAGGGGCTGGATTTGATGATCCATAGGGTCCCTTCAAGCTCTGCAGTTCCAAGACTACTACTGCTACTACTACTACTATTATTATCATCATTAGAGATGGGGGTATTCGTATTCGTATACAAATACGAATATCCCCGCACAGGTGGAAATAATGAGGGTTATTTCCACTCACGATTTCGCCGCTGCCGCTGGCTCCATGGAGCCTTCCTATCACGCTGCTCTCCTCAATGGATTAGCCACTCTGCGACCTAGCAGAGAGGCTTATCATCCTGCCTCCTGCCAGGAGTGGGTAATTGATTGTGGACAACGGCGCGATAGGAAGGCTCCGTCGAGCTCACATCAGTGGTGAAATCGTGAGTGGACAGTCCTCGTTATTTCCACCTGTGCGGGGATATTTTATATGAATATGAATACCCCCACCTCTAATCATCATCACCATCACAGGTAGATGGGGTAGAGCAGTTTCTTCAAGGTTTAAAATATAATATGCAACATATCTGGCTTTAAGAATGTGCATTGTATGGTGCTGAGTGTTCTTTGTTTTACAGTATGGTATGGGACTGTGGACCCTAATGGAGGGTACAGTAAAAACACAGAACATTTGAAATGTGGATATATCACAGGATGCTAAACATTTCTTGGATCAAGAGGGAGACACATAAAGATATACTAAGACAAATAATGTGAAACCCAGAAAACTGGATTATTTTAGTTACTTAATGAGAAACAACAGCTACAAATTCTTGCAGCTGACCATTCAAGACAAAATCAATGAAAAAATAAGTCCAGGAAAGAGGAGAGCTGCTTGTCAAAAGAACACAGAGATTGATATGGATGCAACACAGTATCATTGTTTCAAGCTGCTTTATGTGAAGTTGCAGTAGTTTCCAGAAGAAGAAGAATGAGAAGATGTTTGTTAGACTTCTCTAGAGATGACTGTGGAATAAAAAAGTTTTCCATCCTTCTGGCCACTGGATATGGGGTTTCTGTGCCCTGCCAGTTGCTTAGGTCTCTTCTACAACCCCTGTGACTCTCATGACACGATCTGTGAGATTGGTCAGTGTGATTGCCATTTAAAAAGCCCATGACTGATGTTGGTCATGGCTTGTATTTGCCTAGTTGGCACATAGCTGAGCAAGAATCTGAACTGAAGCCTTTCTGCTCCTATGGAAGCTGCAGGGAGGTGTGCTCCTTTGGACCCAACTGAGCCACTGGGGACTGTAGCTGCTGCTATGCCCCAAACCCTAATTTTTAGTTAAGACCATAGTACTTAGGAGCCACATGAATTGTGTTCAGACAGAAACTGTACACCCTGAAGCCTCCTAGAAGTAAAACAAAGATGTGCACTTTATGGCCACTGTTCTTTATGATAAGAATTTTTGCCAATGCTGCACCACTAAAAAGTGGTGATGATAGTCATGGTGGTGGGGACTTTGGGAAGCCACCAGAGGATAATCCTGCATCAGGTCCACAGTCAGCATATTGCCCATCCAGAAGTCCCAGAGTGATGCTTTCCACTGGCTTGTACTGTCTCATCTCTGTGAGTTAAAGTGAGAAAGAAATCCTACTTGGGGTAAAAGGAGGAGATGTTCCCTTCTTCTAATACAACTCCCAGAAATCCTGGCCAGCCCAGTGAGAAGTGAAGGCTTCTGGGATTTTAGTCCAGGAACACCTGGGGACCACTATTCTAATAAAATGAGACTTCCATGATGAGGGGGCCTGTTCTGTTGGCAGAACGGCAACTGTGGAACTAGAACCCAGCATGAGTACAAGAAATACAGGGTGACATCTTTCCTTCCCTTCATGCAGAAGTTCAGCATGCGAATGAAACAACCCTACCTGCTATATCTGGAAGTTGAGTCATGGCAACTGGACTTCTTTCTTATTAGGTTGAAACGTTTCGCTACTCATCCAAGTAGCTTCTTCAGACTTAAGAAGCTTCTTCAGACTTAAGAAGCTACCGTATTTTTCTGTGTATAAAATGACACATTTTCCTAAAATAATTAGAGGAAAAATTGAGGGTAGTTTTATACACAGAAGGCAGCAGCAGGAGACAGAGACTGAGGCAAAGAAGCAGCCAGGCTCGGCTGCCTCTTGTGGCTTCCCATTGACTGCTGCCGGCGCCGCCCGATCGCCCCCTCCAGCGATTGCCTCCTTGCGATCGGGCGGCAGCAGTCAATGGGAAGCCATGAGAGGCGGCCCAGCGTTGCTGCTTCTTTGCCTCAGTCTCCGCCTCCTGCTGCTGCTGCCTCCGCCGCTGGTTGTGGACTCAGTGATCATGCAGCCCTTTGACACCTGCTTTTCCCTTCCTTTTGCTAAGCCCCAGGTTTGGGAAATTTTCTAATTTGCGGTTAGAAAAGGGGGGGGTCATCTTATATATCGTGTCGTCTTATAAACGGAAAAATACGGTACTTGGATGAGTAGCGAAACATTTCAACCTAATAAGAAAGAAGTCCAGTTGCCATGACTCAGCTTCCAGATAACCTCACCTGGATGACTGAGAATCTTCACAGTTACTACCTGCTATAGTAAACAGATCTGCAGGCAGGCAAGCAAACTGCTTTACCCCAACCCCTCTGGGCTGATGCTGACAAGGGAGAAGTGAGGAAAAAGGCAGCATTTTAATATTTCTTCCCTGACCCTCTTTTATAAACTGCCCCTTTCCACTGATTCTAGTAGGAGTGAATTGGGAGTGAACTGATCCATAGCAGTTTCAGGGCTGCTGAAGATCTGCTGATGTGTTGCAGAGCATATCTGAAGAACCAAGAAGGATGTTGGTCCTACAGGTCCACAATGTCTCTCAACCTGTCTCAAATGCAGCTCCTTTCTGCCTTCTAGGACATCAGAGGTCCAATGTCAAAAAAATTGTATGTGAAAATTTCCATATCAAGATTTCAAGAGTAGTTCTTGCCTCTGATGGTGGACCCTCTCTGCACCCTCAGAGGGGAAGACTAATATATTCTACAGTCTCTGGGATGCTCTCTCAGCAACCAGGAACTGAGAAAACAGGAAAGAATTTACACTCCCTCCCTCTCTTATTTGTATTGTACAATGTATTTCAATTGAAGATGAGTAGAAATAGGACAAGGCAAACAGACATGTCCTATTCTGCCTACAAATATACAAGAGTCCAGAACTGCGCCCAGTGGAGAAGGAAGGAGCTAAGGTTGTCAAATTCCTTTCTGACTTCAGTGTCCAACTGGTGGTTCATTAAAAAGTAATAATAACTCACTACAATTATGCTTAATAAATGACAAGAAATCATGTACGTGTTAAATAGATAAACATTACATTGCTAGTAAAACAGATTGTGCCAACAGTTCAAGGAGCTGGCCTGATGCCCACATTTACTGAAGAATGTTTATTAAATTATTAAAATTTATGGGTTGATAACATGCTTATACAATTTATTGCAGCTGTAAAGCATTTCTAAGTTTTGGAAAAACAATAAAGTTGATTTAATAATCCTTTAATCTTATACTCAACTTCCTCCGGAATTTTCTTCAACGACACCTCATAAATAACAATTTTTCCTACATTAGAGGAACACTAAAACAAACACTCCAGGAGATTTCATCAGATTCGTTTATTTTGTTGAGTTAACCAGGAAGCACAACACACTCAGAAATGGCCCTTACAAATTAAGCCTGGAATGTTATTAAAGAAAAAAGAAAAAAAAATCCATATGGCAGTGATAACACTCAACACCTCTCATCAAGGATCCTGGATAATGATTCTAAGAAGAAATTAATCAGACAAAATGTGTGTGCGGTGTGTGAGTGCACACAGAGATGCAGAGTTATTTCAGCTGTGTAAAAACAGGGCAGAATCCCATTCAATCATTTTAAAAAAAACCTTTTAAAATCGAATGTTTTATTTAATAAATCCCAAACAATATCAATATGAAAATCATTACTATACAGAATATGTACTACAGACAATGAATTAGTACAAATAACCTTGACAAACACAAAGCTTATCGCTATCTGATACAAATCAACACTAAACGTACACATTTATTGGATACCTTCCTAGGATTGCTCCAATGTTGGAGTCTCTGAAATATCCAAAGTCCTGCTGGGCTTGCACTGAGAAGAAAGAATGAGTAGAGAAGTGCTCCCTCCCTCCTTCCTCTCTTCGATTCTTCCTTCTCTTTAAATCCAGGGAGCATTTTCCAACACCCTTGGACCCACTCACTCTGCCCTAAGGCATGATGTGACCCACCACCAAGAAGAAGGAGGAGATGAAGGTGATGCTTCAAAAGAAACAGAAAATTTATGTTTAAAAATAGAAAGAAATGTGAATAGGGCTAGAAAGTGTGGTCATTTATTTTCCTAACATTCACCAGTAGACTCACCTCCAGCATACAAAGTTGAAATAATTCCAACACAAAGCTCCTCTGCAACCACTGCTAATGGTAAGTTTTACCTCCGAGAAGCTGTTGGATAATTTCTCAATCCCCTGAAGAAATTTACTGATGTTATTTCCCTAGTTTCTTTTGCCAAAAACAAGGTGGAGAATTGTGAAAGGTCATTTGTGCACAGCTCGGACAGTAACCGGTGGACTCTACATATAAAATATGGTAAAGATCAGGATCCCAGTGAAATAGAAATGCTCAGTTTCATTTCTGCTGCAGTTCTCCCAATGAAAAATGCTTCTCCTTTTCTATTGTTTATGTTACAAAAGATGACAATGTTGGAAAGGCAAAACTAGGAGATGGCCATTCGAGGAAAGTTCAGTGGAATGAAAATATGGCCAGTGGGAAATGAATGATGGGAGGAGCAGGACTCATCCCAGGCCAGTAACCTTAAATTTTAATAACTTTGAATGCCGCATTGGCTCCAAAAAGGAGTGCAAATTGGTTACACACTGTGAACTTTTCTCATTCATGCACAATCGTGCATGGGTGTGTTCCACTGAAATGTTTAAATGCATAGGTAACCCCCTATTTCTGAAAAGAGAACAAGGTATAAAGCTTAATTCATAGTAAGTAGCTAAATTATTTATCATGAATGTTAAGTTATTTACCAAGAGTACCTACAGTTCTCCAAGTGCCAACACTTTTGGAGGCAAAATGGTGCTATTCACAAACAAGAGGATGGTTTCAGCAGGCTCAAGGAAACTGCAAGAGTTATAAAAGTACAAAAACAAAAAGGGGAGGAATAAAGACCCCAAAGCCCATGTGTGCTCAATTGGCATGGAATGCTGAATGTTGATGGCACATGGAAAACCAGCAGCGGAATGGAATGGATTAGAATCGAATGGAATGGCTAGCACCATAAACAGGAGAACTCCACATTTATTTACTTGTTTATTTGAAGATCCCGCATGTACGTGCATAATATGCAGAGAGAGAGAGATTTTAAATAATCAAAGCTAAAGATGTTCCAGTCTTCATTCTAATATTTTTTACTGCTATTCCCATCTGAGTTCTGATGGGGGAAATAAGTCTGAAAGAGATGGCAAAAGTCCTAGTCGTAATCATTACCACACGTAACGAATGAGACTTTCCAGGTTTTGTCCAATATAAGCAAATGTGCATACTCAGTCTGGATGGCATAAATCAACTTCATTGGGCATAAACATCCGGGTCGTTGTAGTCTTCAGCAAGCAAGAAACCTATCAACATTCAGGTAATGCTTTACTTCCCTCCCCCCCCCCCCCCGATTAGAAATGTTCCATGTTTTTATTATCTGTATTAAGGACAGATGTGTTTTGTTAGTGTTACAGTTACCATTTTTCAAATTTATCACTGACATTTTATATGCTATGCCCCAAGGGTCTTCCTAACCAGAAATAAACAGACTGTCTCCTTTAAGAGGAATCTGAGGATCAAATGTATGCCAAAGATACAGTGTTTATTTAAAAAGAACACAGTTTTTAATTGAACAAACAAGAGCATTTTGCTTTTTTGTTCATACCTTTTTTTAAACGCTTTTCACATATTCATTAGAATTTTTATTAATTTTTACTGCATTAATTTCCCCCAGAGACAGTGAGTGAAATAATTTCCTGGGATGTGGTAACATTATTCCTGTAGCCTTCCAAGCAGCTGAAACAAAAATGTAACATTTGGTACTATGAAAATCTCCACTGTTTTGACCAACATTGCAGGTTGTCATGGAAGTGAAGATTTTCAGAGCAGATTAGTCAGTCAGAGGGGTTTCCCAACCCATATGGCTTCTTACCTGAAGATCTATCAATTCAGAGAAGGGCTGTCTGGCATAAATCCTCCTAGACTTTCAGATTTAGATACAGAAGTTTCTATGACTGAACCTTGTCACTTATTGCACTTTTTCCTTCTTCCCTCTCCAGGTGAGTGGAAAAAGTCCCCTTGATGACAGCAAGAGCAAATACAAGGGAAGCCCATGAAGTCTCTTTGGAAAACCTAACTCTCCAGGCCTGGACTGGTGCCATGGATAACATGCGGCTGCCAACAGCATGTGGCTGGAACTACACCATTGCAATAAACTGTTATCCTTAGTTGCAGCACTTTTTTCTATTATTTCATCCAATATACTGCAGTATGAGTGGGTGTGTATTCTGTTGCCATGGGCATATTGGAGGCTGGGTGCACCATCACATAGCAGGAGTATTGCACCTTGCTTCTTAAAAAAGGTGTTTACATGCACCTTGCAACATGCTTTTTAAAATATAGGCTTAAAAGAGTCATTGGTCCTCCACATGTGCACATGGAGGCACAAAGGGGAAAAGATAGAAAGACACAACAGCAGTCAAGGGGGTACAAGGTGTAGTGGCAAAAAGGAGAGGTGGAAAAGCACTAAACAACCCACACAGAGACAGTACAAAACAATACAACAGATAAGCCATGCTTTCAAAAAGGTACAAAAAAGCAACAGATAGTGACGGAATAACACATTTTAGTAAATGCTCTTTCGTGATTGAATTCTACTTGCCCATATTGCTAGGTGAAGAGAGGTTAATGAAACACTGACAGTGAAATTCCATGACCTACTGAATGTTAGATGATGCCAAAGATGATCATATTAGCTCATGGTCAAGTTAGCCCTCTTGGCTACAAGAAACAATGCCCTGGGCTATACCTTCTGTTAAATGGTTTCTAATTTTGATCCAGCCAGAACCTATGTGTTCAATTCCTCCTGAGTTTGAGATTGTGTGAGGAAAACTGCAGGGCTTGTGGACTGGAGCAGAGGGCACCTCGTGACAAAATGTCAAAGGGAGACACTTCCTCTGCCGTGGTCATGAGTCTCCCTTACTAGCCACAATCACTCATTGCCCACTGTATTTACATGGCTGTCCTACTGTTCTTCATCTGTTGAAAACAACAACTCTTCAAATGTTACTTTTGGGGTCACATCTCTCAGAATACGCCAGGCAGCAGGGGCAGTGGTTGAGGACTCTGGAATTTACAGTCCCTCAAAGCTTTACTATTGAAAAGGGAAAGTCTGAAACAGATAAGCAGGGGCTATAGCATGACCTCTGCGGACTAAACTTGATGACACTGCACATCTTTTTAGAGACCAGAACATTCCTGTATGGTCTACTGTCCCTAAACTTGGAAAAATCACTTTTTGAACTATTATTCCCTCTGTTCGTGGACCTTTCCAGAGCCACTGGCCATGCTGGCAAGAAAAACCTGGGACTAATGGTCCCTAAAAGAAACTTTTTGAAGCTTTGGTTTGTCTTCATTGAGGATGAAAGAACTGCCATCAGCATGCTGATAGCATCAAGGAGATTATGGCATTTTCCCTGTTTGCTCTAAGTTACAGAAACAAACGTCTTTGTCCAGCATCCTGTGACATGTCCCACTTGTATGGTGCTCTTCACAATCTCTCACTTGCTGTTACTGAAGCTGGAGATCACCTCATTGAAATACATGGGCTAGGTGTGGATAATTTTCCACACAAGCTTAGTAGAAGCCCATGCAATAGACCACTGCACTGGGCTTGAACTGCTCTCCAAGCAGGTGGGCTTCCACAAAAAATTATTGAATCTTTTTGTATTTTTATCGTATGATTTACTGTATGTTGTGAAATGCCCAGAGAGTAATAAAGTTAATGGGGCAGTATAGTAGTGAAAAGAAGAGAGAGAGAGAGAGAGAGAGAGAGAGAAGGATGATGCCCATAAAAGGCATTCTACATCTTGGAATCTCATAAGTATGGAGAGCAACTATGCTCACGTATTTCTCACTGTCTTGTTCTCAAACACATGTGGAAAGAGTTGGGAGCTTTATGGAACCTTCATGTTTTGGCAACCTAAATGAGCCAAATCTTTTTATTGGAACTTCCGAATGAGCTAAAAGCAGAATCTGAACGAAAGATCTCAGAATCCTCCACCTAGCATAGCCACTGGTTCTGGAAAGATGAATGGGCAGATGCACAACAGTGGAACTCCCTTAGTCATCACTGTGATGTTTGAGGTACTCCATAACTGACAGAGTTAAACCCTGAAAGTAGAAGAGAGGGGTGATGGCTCAATGGGACAATTAATATTTTGTAGCATATTCAGGTAGGGTGTAAAAAGAATTCTGCCTGAAGCCCTGGACAGTCTCGCTGTTGAGAGCTGATGATACTGGGCTAGAGGGACTGATGGTCTAAGTCAATATAAGATAGCTTTCTATGTTCCTTAATTGGCCTTCTCAGCCACACTAGACGCTGTTCCAAGACCTCTATTCAGAGCACGTTACCATAGTCTCTCGAGACTGAAGGATGCCTACATGTATGCATGTTCCTGAGTATGGAAAAGTCATGCTGTTACACTACATTGCCCAGATGCCAATGCCTATGTTGGGTGGGGGATTTGAGGCATCGCTGTCCAAAGGGATATGTTTCCTGTACTCTGGTTTCCAATAAGCAACAAATGCTGTGCTAGAGACAAAGCAGTAAGCCTTATCATGAAAAGCATATTTCAGCTGTGTATTTGTTACTATTGAGACAGAGTTTCAGCCCTGGATGAGGAGGGAGAATCAATATTAATCTGCCCATACTTGTAATGGAAGGATGTGGTCACATAAAGTACTGCTTGAGAGTGCCAGGCTCAAGCTGGAGCCCAAAGACAGATTCCTGTATGTTTGCTATGGAAACAACAGACCATAACATTGTATTTGATATGGAAAAATCAATCACACTGTTACTAGCTAGAAACCATTCCATTCTGAGACAAGAATATAAAGTACCTCAAGCAGTTGTTAAACAGAAGAGGTTTCATGATTATTTAATCACTTTAGAGGTCAACCCAATTAAAATATCATCTGTCAATACTTCCCTCTTAAGATTTGTTTGCTCTGGGAATGAATGTTTTTGTGGTTATCTATTGTTCTTGATTTAAATGGTGATGTTGCAGAGTAATAAAATATCGAAGCAAAACCAGTGTTGGCATGAAATACAATATGGTTTTTCCAAGCAGAAATATCTTACTTATTTCATTTTATTTCAGAGATTAATAAGGTAACTCTTCAAAAATGACGTACAAAATTAAAACCATAAAGACCCATAACAAAGCATCGATAAAACAATAACCATAAACTATAGAATGTTACAATTAAGCCCATTTCTCATATGCACAGTGACTTTCAGAAAACTGTCTCAATTATATGCCACACAGGGGTAGATTAGATATACGTCTATAGACTATTTGAAGGTCTCTCATGATGGAACTTCGTGGTGGATATTAACTGAAACAGAGGTCCAGGAACAGGGGGCCATTGAAAACCCAAACCGCAACACTACCCTAGGTTTTACTTCAAAACACATTTGTTGAGGCTTCTAAATTCTTAATCAGCGTATAAAAATAATGAACTTTGTTATTTTTTTGACAGATTAATTCCATTTACAACTGTATCCTAGAAGATCGTATCCAGTGAAAACCCTATGTATACTTACAAATAAGTACCAGAGTCACAAACACTCCTTATGCACGGCCTTAAAAGATCTATTTCTGTAAAATGGAAGATGTAGCAGGTGCATGCGGTGCAAAATGCCTTCCTTAAATGTGTCACAAAATTTCTTTCCTGATTTCTTCTTCTAATAATGCTCACTTTTAAACACAGAACTAGCAAAGCAGTTAAATGGGACAAAATGCAGCCTGGATAGAAGTGGTTAAAAAAACTTCATTTGCTTGGGTATGCTTCTAATGCTCGTTTTATGCTCCTTGGAATTAATCAGTTGTAGGAAATGGTACGACAATAGCAGACCTTACGATGCTGAATGTTTTACAACTAAGCTGTTTCTTTCCAGCCATCATCTGCCACCGTGACCGAACAACTGATGGCCAGCACTGTTTTTGTCAGATTTGGACAAGGGAATCAATAAAAAGACACAGGAACAGCTCAGTGGGAACAGATACCAGTCATGCTACTGGCCTTTCGGGACCCACAAAAGCGTGGGGCTGCTTTTCCATGTTAATTTCTCTTCAGCACTCTTGGGGTTATCACCTTCTTTGGCCCCTCTTAATTAAAAACTGCCTCTCGTTAAAACTCCCTGGCAGACTTTTTCCTCCTGTCAGCCCATTTTGCTGACTGCTGAGAGAAGAAATTAGAAGAGGGAGGAAGTTCAGCGAACCTTGTAAAGAAACATTGCCCACATCCTATGTTTTTATCTTTGATTTCTATGGGAAACACACTTTATTTCTTCTTTTTTCAATTAACATTTACTGACGACCACAGCCCCTTTCAAAATATGTGGAATAATTACGATGTCTGTACAAATACATGTCATTGTTCTGAATGCTTCTCCAGCAACTTCTGATTCCCTGAGATTTCAGGACTTGAACCTGAAACTAAGGAGCAAGTCACTGTGGTATCATAAGAGCCAAGCCCCCGCATAACAGTTACTAAATATGTGTGCATATGTATGTAATACAAACAGGCAATACTGATTTATTGCACTCCCTTCTATATATATATTTAATCAAGTATGTCGGTATTTTATCTGGCACGTTTCTCACAAAACTGAGACCTGAGACAGCTTAAATGATAGTTAAAACAATAGGAGTAAATTTCACTGGAGTTATAAAGAGATAACCAGTGTAGCATAGAGGACAGAATGACAGACGGCAATTCAAGAGACCTGGGATTGAATCCCTGCTTGGCTATGGAAACTCACTGGGGTGTTGAACTGGTAAAATCACTCCTTAAATATGTGCCTTGAAAACCCTATTAGGGTTGATATACATTTGATGGCACATAATGTAAAATTTAAAATATTAAAAGAGAATTAAACTCATTCTATTTTTAAAGTACAGTTAAATTGAAAACACTTCAAAATCACTTAAAATACCAGCCTTACTTTGACTTAAAAAGAAAGAGAAAGAACTACCACACCAGTCAAAATCTAGTGATCTGAGGCTATTAATTGCTAAAGGCCAGGCTAAATAAAAAGGTTTATTTTTTCCCTGCTGATAAAAGTACAACAGGGAGGGTGAAAAAACCTAAATTCTTTTGGCAAAGAGTTCCAGAGACTGCAAGTGGCCACAGAGTAAGCTCATAAACAAATGTTATGTGAGGAACAAACACGCCTTGCTACTAGTTGAAATTGAACAGAGGGTGAGGACCAAAAAGTAAACAACCCCACAAATAAAATCAAACTTTCTTCTTCTCCATATCTGCTCACCTTAGGATTTGTCTCCCCGCCTGTAAAGTCGAGGAAACATAGCAATCCCCTGAAACTTCAACAAGCACCAAGAAACATTAAGAAGACCTTCTCACAATAATAACTATGCAAATGTTTGACAAAAAGAACTATTTGAATGGGCTACAACAGAAGGTGGTTGCTTCTCGCTGTATCTAAACAAGAGTTAGGTGACCACATGTCAGAGATTCTTCAACTTTGGATTTCTTACGTTGGCAGGGGCTTGGACAAGACAAACCACGTGAACCTGTTGAAGTCCACATTTCTGCATGAGACTATGAGACCGGGAACCCTAGTTGATGTTTTTAGAAAAGAAAGATGTTTGGAAATGTACCAAACTTTAAAGGAAAGGTTTTTCAACCCCACAGTGTTTAGGCATGGTTGTTGTGCTTGTTAAGTGCCTTCAAGTTGCTTTTTATAGAGACCCTATGAATGAGCAGTCTCCAAAATGCCATGTCCTCAACAGCCCTGCTCAGCTTTTGCAAACTCACGCCTGAGGCTTCCTTTAGGGAATCAATCCATCTCATATTTGGTCTTCCTCTTTTCCTCCTGCCTTCAAACTTTCCCAGCATTATTGCTTTTTCCAGAGAATCCTGCCTTCTCATAATGAGGCCAAAGTATGATAGCCTCAATTTTTTTTTGCCTCTAGAGATATTTCAGGCTTGATTGGTCTAGGACATATTTGTTCGTCTTTCTGGCAGTCCAGAGTATCTGCAGAGCTCTCCTCCAGTACTGTATTTCAAATGAAACATTTTTTTTCTGTTAGCTTTCTTAACAGCAGCAATAAAACTCAATTAATGTGTAAGTGTGTTTTGCGTGGGATATTATTTCTTCCATATGCTTGAATTTATGCCCTGATATACTTTACTTTTTGAGATGTTGGTCTTTGGATAGACTGACCGCACAGTGGTACAAAACTGTTCATTACCTCAAATTAAACATAATTTACTTTTGCAGTAAGGAAGGTCTCAGATACAATGCTGCTTTCTTTATAAAGCAACACTTTTGAATGATTTATAGTACTGCACAGACATGGAAAATATGTGGAATGCTGTACATGTAGTGGCCACATGGATTTTACCAGAAAGTGTTTTGAATAGGTGCTGACACAAAGCTAGCTGTTTTCTAAAAATTCATGTGACTTTCCATTATGCTGTCCTTATATATATAATGTCCAAGCAGTTCTGAAATATAATATATATATATAAAGTCAGAACCATGTATAGTTGGCTAATATCTTAGGCTGCTTTCTAGTTGTCACCCTTAATACCCTTCAACTGAGGCAGAAAGTACTGTAACTTAGTAATGAATATTTTGGCATGGAAGGTCTTTTGCAGTTAAAATACAACAAGGGTTTCAACATGGTCAATTGGAGAGAATAAAAAGCAATTCCCTGTCCTGTGTTTTTGAACAATATGTGCTTAACAGTTTCTGCTTTCTGGTTAAGCATCACGGGCAGCTGCATAATTGCTGGCAGAATTTAATCTGATGGAATTGATGATGTAGAAGGCATTTGTATTTTAGACAGAAATTTTCAGCATTTCTTAGTATGAATGTTACTGATGTGATTGTCTCCATGAATAAACAAAAGCCAAAGTTTAGGAAATAATTTATCATAGGGCATGATCACACAGATGTTTGTCCCAGGTTGAGTCAAAATTATCTATTCCACAACCTGGCATTTAAATTGCTGTGTCTATCCACACAGACATGTTTAATTATTCCAGGAAGGTGTCCTTCATCAAGATTACCCTAGGTCAGAGAGACCACACTAACCAATCAGCCACACTACCCTAATTTTCCTTATGCGGGTAAAATCCAAGAGGGCCAAATGTGCTGATGGTTGGGGGAAATCTTCCTGACCACTATCCTCTCAACACTGACTAAGCAATGCTTTCAGGGAATCCCAAAACACCTACAAGGTTAAGTGCTTTGAACTCTTATGCCAACCCTGCAAGGTAAGAATGAAAAAACTACTGACAAAACACAGACTCTCCATAGATGGTTGACGCAAGTCTGGTTTTAGTACCACCAAATCTCTTGCTTCAAAATAACCAAGCAGTTGTGAAAAAATTATATTTTATTAAGGTGGTGAAAAGATTAAAAGAGCAATACTGCAAGGGCAATTTCAACAGTTACAGAATAATTAAAGAACTGTGGAACAAACGTTAGCAGTCAAAAAGTCTGAGGCAAGAACAATTCCAGTTCAATCCCACAAGAAAATATGAAAGCTAGCTAACATGCATTAATATTACATCCTGGCGTAGCTTCAGCATAATTCCAGAGCACATACAGAGTGCAAGGCATGTGAGCAGCAGATGAGCATAGCATTTTCCTAAGAGATAACTAAGCTAAACTAATAAGCTTTTCTCCCCATTTGTATGCCGAAAATTCCAGTTTCCAGTCCCTTCCAGAAAATCTACCAATTAAGCCTTGACTTTCCTTGAACATTCTCAAAGAAAATAGTAACTTCTTCCCCTTCCCACACCGAGCTGAAACCATTCCCGCTAATTAACTCTGTACCAGGGACAGAGCTCAGTCTGGCCTTCAAGTTTCCATTCCCATAAAGATAAGGCACAGCTGGTTGCTGCCTTCCAAATAACAGTGGCATTTTCTCCCCCTTCGCCCAATCAGCTCATCATAGGCATGAACTACAAGGCCTGATTTTCTAGAATAGCAACAGAAACCATGATCCCCTGTTTTCCCAGTCTCTTGACATGCTTCAAGTATCCATATGTCACATAGCACCACATCCCCTCACCCTTCTCTGTCATTGTCATCACTGTCTAACCCACCTCTTTAGCATTCAATTTCCCCTTTTTACAATGTTTAGCAAGTGAAATAGTAATAACCTGACAAGCTATGGTATGCATTTGAATTAGTGCTGTTTCAGTTTAGCACTATAGCACTAAATATAGGTGTTTTTTCAAAATACAATTTACAAATTGCATTGCAGTTGTAGTCCTTTTCAGTGTGAGCAGAAGGCAGTCAAAAGGAGTAAAATTTACTCCCACACCATGCCCCACACTGCAACTCATCAGAGAGGTAACTGGGAATACCCAGTGTGGCTATTCCACCCGAACACACACCATAACCCGCTGGCATAATTATTATAAAGGAATTATGTGCACCACTTAATGCCATTTTGATCATATGACTCCCAACCTAACTTCTTTGTAGAATACAGTAAACACATAAGGGTCCGAAATGAGCAGGCCTTCCCATTCACTTCAATGAAAGGTTGTGTATTATTTTCCGTGTGTAGAATTGCTAGTCATTTAAATGAATTGGAAATGGGATAGAAAAGCTGTTTATACATTGTAACTCATATTCTGATACCCTGTTTCCCCTAAAATAAGACCTAACCTGAAAATAAGCCCTAGTATGATTTTTCAGGATGCTCGTAATATAAGTCCTACTCCAAAAATAAGCCCCAGTTAAGTGAAACCCCACCCTCCACCATTGTGCAGCAACCAGATGATGACATGACTGTATTTGAATAAATATAGATGGTTGTACATGACAAAAATAAAACATCCCCTGAAAATAAGCCCTAATGTGTTTTTTGGAGCAAAAATTAATATAAGACCCTGTCTTATTTTCAGGGAAACAGGGTAACTTGGTTCACACAATGATATTGAATGTAGTAGTTGTTGTTGTTGTACTCACCAGTAAAACATATCTAACTTGATGAACTACCAAAGATCTCAGGAAAATACTGCACATCTGTAATCCATGTAGGTGATTATATTGTACTGAGTTTAAAGTAGTGATGCCTCTGAGAAGATGAGTTGGTACCACTGCCATACATGTTCTAGATCAGTAGTTCCCAACCTTGAATGACTTAGGTGTTACACTGCAATTCCCAGAAGCCTCTGCCAAGCTGTGCTGGCCAGGGTTTCTGGGACTTGCAGTCCAAGAACACATGTGTTACCCAGGGCAAAACAGCCTCCCCCTATCTTGCTTTCATCATGTCACTTTCACATGACAAAAGCAAAAACTGAGGGGGTGGGACTAGCGTGCTTCTTTATTGCACGCCAAAGACACACGTTAGTAGCTAAAGTGGGACAAAGCAGGCAAGAAGGCAAGACCAGGAGGGAACTATAGACTGTTGAGACGTGGTGTAGAAGAAAGGAAGAACGTGTGAGCAAATTGACACATAGGATGTGGTTTATGCTGGTAGGAAGGAAATGGGCAGCCAAGTGGGAGAACCAAGAGGGTGTGGGACTGTTAAGTCTAAACATTAAGTGTAATTATTGAATTGTTGGCTTCTGCTTTATGTGATTGCTACTACAACATATGTGAAAAATTCCATATCTGAAGCACTGCATGTAGAATCCATGATTATGCCAGAAATAAAAAATAAAAATGTATCATAGACAAACATCAAGTGTTTCATAAAGCAATCATGTGCTTGATAATTGTGTTATTCTGCTGTTTGGTGACAGATAAGCAAACATGTCAGCGGTTACTAATAGACAAAACATGTCTCCCCTCATATATATTTTTTTAAAAGCATGATACATTGTTTATTGTGGTTAAACGTGTGGCAGTGATTTAGTGGGAAAGGGAAAGGCTCCTAATGTTTGGTATGAGGTTCCGCCCTCCCCTTCTTTCTTTCTTAAGTAAAATAAGACAATGCAGTTTCCTTGTCCTCATGACAACTAACTCCTTTGTCTAATTTCCATTTGTTTCTGTGGCAGCTAAAACACCTTGAAATTACCTTCTCCAGCATGGAAGAATGATTTTCCCCTTTCTCTAACTGTCATAGTGATTAGAATTTTAATTAGTAAAATGGAGAGAGCGCAGAGGGAGGAAAATCATTGGGGGGGGGGTGAGCGGGAGGCACATGAAAGATTCACAATTGCAAAGGAGACAAAGAGACATCTTCTCCAGCCTGGCTGTTGTATCAGCAAGTCGAGTGCAGTGTTGAGCTCCATATACCGCTGGCCTCCTAGCTGCCACTGCCACCGCCCCCACCGGCGTAAGTCCATTTAGGGGCCTTAGGAAACACACTTATCAATGCCCAGTGATAAGCCAGGGCAGGTTGGTCATGGGGTTTGTTTGGTTTGCGTTTGAAAGACCAAAAAACAGTTGCATCGCAACGATCCAGAGCTCCCCAAATATGGGAAAGGGGATGGAGGATTCTGCAAGCTGTAGTCCAAAACAACAACAACAACAACTTTTTTTGGATCTGGCATATCTACTGCAAACTTCCCCTCCCCTCACCCACTTCTGCAGACTAGGAATCACAGTAAAGAATCTGTTTGCCGTTCAGGTGTGTTGAACTACAAATTCCCATCCAGTTGGTCATCGCTGGTGAGCAAGAGTGGGAGGTCTAGCCCAGCTACCTCAGCGTAGTCTCCTGGATCACAATTGTAATTCTCTCTGCTCTTTCAATCTGTTATGCTGCAAATGAAGTGGATTCTTCTTAGGCCTAGAGAATGGGTTGTGCCATATGCTTTTCCCCTCTCCTTTAATTTCTTTTAAGTGCCTCTGCAGCTTCTCTGATCTCCTGATCTCCTTTTTCAGTTTCAATGTCTGTTGTATTCTTTACCCAGCCAGCAAAAAAGAAGCACACTTGTTTTCCCCCAGTAAGAAGAGGCTTTTTTTTTGTTTCTTTACTTACTATGATGAGTAGCGCAGCACTGAGTACTCATTGCTAAACGTTGAAATAAAATATATTTATGTAGGCTACGCTTTACTCTTCTAAAGTATTCTCTATGTTCTCAATCATAGTGCTTTTTATCTCTCCTGGCCTGGCCCTCACATCCTTTCCACTGGTGAGAGGGGATTAATATAATAATAATTAGGTGCTGCCAAGTCACTTCTGACTTATCACAACCCTTCTCAGGGATGTCTAGGTAAAACGTACTCAGAAGTACCATTCCTTCTTTTGGAGGCATCCTGGGACTGTACAGCTTGCCCAAGGCTGTACCAGCTGGCTGGTACAGGAGGCCCAGTGGGGAATCAAACTCTCAAGCTCCGGCTGTCTAACTCATTGAACTATCCAGTTAGCAGAGGAGAGGATTAACAGGTGCTATTTAGCTCCCTTCAAAAATGCCTGATATCAGGTTGGCCTGATAGTGCATAGCCCACACTGAGGGATTATGGAAGCTGTAGTCCATTTTTTAAGGCCCACAAATCTCTACTCTTTGTATATGTATATCTTCATGACTGAGATAAGGACTGCCTTACATTTCTGGAATAAAGGACAATCTAGCAATTTTAATGTTGTTTGTTTACTAAAAATGTACAGTCTCACATGATTTGTCTCTATTTAGCCTTTTCCATACATTCCAAATGGACAAAAGAAAGATACATGGGTAGGACCAGTAAGCCCTGTTCCATGATTAGACTATATTCAGTTCCTATACCTGTACTAAGGGTAGCTGTCTTATTTATTAGTTTACTTAGCCCACCTTTCTCTCAATTCAGAAACTGTGACCCAAGGCAGTTTTCACAATTGCAAGGAAAAAATCTGATCCCTCTACTGGGAAAAGGTGGGGTGGATAACTGTCTTCTGACAGAGCACCCCATTTGGCCTATTGCTCTGATGTCGGTCTTACTGCCTTCCCAGTAAATAGATTAGATCTGTCACTTTTAATTTCCCATAGACCCTGAAGCAATGCTATACCGAAGCACTGTGGGAAGCAGCCTAGTGAAATTGACCAGGTCAAAGGTGCTGGGTCCTTTTTGACATAGTCCTACACAGCAACTAAAATATTGTCTGAAATTTTCATATGGTTATTCCTCTGTTCCGCAACTAAAAGACTTGCTCCTGTTCTTTGGAGAATCTTTGTCCACTTCTTTGCATACATTCCTTTAGGGTAACAAGCAGGTTTTCTTGACCTTTTCTTTCAGAATAAAACACTTGACATAGTTGTAATTCATGAAAAATCAATCCAAAGAGAGTGTGTTCATTTCAAGTAATTATATGTGAATTTTAGATCTAAATAAAGGTGAAAATGAGGTCATAGAGAAAAATCCATGTTACCATGAAAATAAAATTAGAGAGCAAAGTTCAAAGTTCAAAACTCAACACAAGTTCTAAATAGTAGTAATAAGGTAATGATTACAGTTCAGGTCAACAGTAGTCTGTCCTGAAGAGCTATAAAATATTCAGTTCTTCAAAAAGCCTCCAGTTTATGAATGTAGGATATTGTGCTCCTATATCCATGATTCAAAATGTCAGGAAATAACCTAATATTGCTGCACAGTATTGGGCCTGTGTTGCCAACAGGAAAAAAGGATGCTATGCTTTATATAGCAAAGGGCAGCCTGAATGTTGACAACACCAATGGCAGCAGTCAAGATGGTCTACAGGATACCCTCTTGTGCTCACTACATTTCACAAAAAGATATCAAGCAGGGAAAAATCCCCACCTCAAAATCCTTTTTTAATCAGTTAATGACTTCTCACACAAACACAAAGCAATTGTCAGGGCTGTTTCTCAACAGGCTATCTAGGTATCCACTAGGAGCCACAAAGTAATCAAAAAGCCAAAAAGCCCTGACAATTCTCTTTTATCTTAAGTAACCACCCATATTAAGTTAAAAATAGCCCTGAAAGTAGATGTAAGTGAGGGATTGGTGGACCGGACAGCTGAGGAAGGGATGGGCAAAGGAGTGATGGGGGGAAAAGGGTGGTCCTGTACCTCCCAAAATTGCAGTGTATCTGTAAATTCCAGAGCAATAAAAAATTTAAAAAAATTAAAAAAAAGATTGGGCTCAGTTTTAAATTAACAGTTTAGAGCTTAAAAGTTACCAATGATGTGAGCTTTCAAATCTTGCAAAACTCTTCTTCAGACATAGATGTCAGAAAGTTTTGGGACTTGAGTAGAAGCAAAAAGTCCAGAATTAGGCATGATGTTCTTGGAGATGAATCTGCAGTCTTCATCATTCCTTGCCATCAATCTTCTTTCAAGAACAATGGTCATTACATCTCATCAGGTTTTTGGGGGTGGGGGATTCTGCTTTCTCCTTTTTCTCCAGTCCTCCAAAATTTTATAGCATATAAGTTTGAAAGAGGGTTCTGGAGGACTTGAAATCTCATTTCACCAAAAAAGCATTATTCAGATATGTGCAAAAGACAGTGGCTCAGCTATTCAATGGGGATGGGAAAATCATGACAAAGTAAAGGCAGAAGTGCTCGATTCCGACTTCAACTTGGTCTTTCCCCAAAGATAGTTGATTCTGGAGAAATCAGTGCAAAGAGATTAGACTGCTGTGGGTCAATTGTATGTTAAACATGGATCATGCTGTTCAACACCCTCCTCCCCCAAAAAAGTAACTCTGAACAACCCTAATCTGGACTGGAAACATTATGTGGTTCTTATCTAAATCCCTCCTCCAGTGCAAGAATGGGGGGGGGGTTCCATTGATGCCAAACCCCCCTTTAAGAAAATATATACTGGGAAGGCTGTGCATTTTTCAATAAATCCAGATGGGAGGAACCTTAAATATTCCCCACCCATTAACACTGCTCCCCAATCCAGATTAAAGTAGTAGGTGCACAGTTACTCTAGATGTGACAGGTAGCTGCACACCTATGCCTACATTAAGCCTTCACTCATGTAAACCGGTTCCAGGGACTGTTGTGTCTGAAGAAATGATTTTATATATTAAGTATTGCCTCCATATTCGAACTGCAGCCCTGAAAGCCTTTCACTGAAATGTCATCTTGACTGTGAACTCACTAAGAAACCTTTGGTTCATGGATGGATGCTTGATTGATTCTGTATGCTGCGTTTCTTACCATTGGGAACCCATGACAGCTCACAATCGATTAAAACAATCCAACAAACAGAATTAAAAACAGTGTAAGGTATTTTATGAGAAAACAAACAAATAACTAGGTTAAAAACCACAGTTTAAAAATACTTAAAAGCATACCCACCTAAGTTCAGTATACACAGCATCTCATCATGTCTACTTAAATTAAATCCTACCCAAAAGGCCTGCCATCAGGAGGACATGAAGGAGGGGCCCGATCTGGCATTCAGGAGAGTGCAGTCTGAGAGCAGCCACTAAAAAAGCCATCTCTGGACTCTTTGCCTGAAACCTGTTGGGGTGAGACTTATGACTAGAACATGGTAATTGAAGGGCATAACTTATTCAGAAAGGAATACATATGAGATATGTACACCTGTGAGGAAATCTATGATTTGGAGCATGGAATGCTGGTACAGTGCATTTGGGTACAAATCAAAAGAAGCAGAAACCGTGACACCATTAAAGGGTCTGCTGCAGACTAGAATGGTTCCTTCCTGAATTAGATTACAAAACATTCAAGGAGGAGAGATGCAGGAGTAATGGGAGACTCCAACTACCCTGGTATCTGTTGAAGGTCAGATTCGGTCAAGATTGTAAAGTGGAACAAATTCTTCCGTTGCCTTGCTAATGATATCACCTTTCAGAAGGTGAAAGAATCTACTTATTGCAACTTTAACAGGATTTTCAAGGTATGTGTGAAATGTTCAAGAAGTGCTTTGCCATTCCCACACCTCAGTAAGTTTCCACAGTTGAGAGGATATCTGAACTGCGTTGCCATTCTTTCATTCCTTCATTTGATTTATATACTGCCCCATTAGTGCAAGCACTACACTGGTCAGTTTCCAAGATTAAAATGTACAACCCTCGACACACAAATCCCAAAAACACATTCAAAAGCAATAAGAGATACAACAGTCTGTCAGTAAATCATAAATACAAATAACCCTATAAAATCTATAATTAGTTAAAAATTGATGATGATAATCATAATCATAGAACTGCAGAGCTGAAAGGGACCCTATAGATCATGGACTCCAGCCCCTGTCAAGGAGGCACAGTGGGGGATCGAACTCCCAGCCACTGGCTCTGGAGCCAGATACCTGAGCTAGATGGTATCCAGGAGAATCAGTGATTAAAGGCAATTTTAAATAATTCTGTCTTTACCAGCCTTCTAAACATCTGGAGGAAAGGCGCCTAGCGTATCTCTGATGGCATTTTGTTCCAGAGACTAGGGGCCACAATCAAAGTCTTTTCAGCTTTGTCTAACACTCGTCCACTACACCATGCTGGCTCTTTGGATGTGATACTTTGGAATAATTTCTGTACCTTCTTGTTAAAAAGTCTGCTTTAATGGAAAACATGATTAAAACAAAAACAAACCCAGAATAAAACCCATGTGAATTATGCTGTAAAGACAGATGTAAAAAGAGCAGCCAGAACCAGGTAACAGAAAACATCAAAGGAAAACCAGCATACTGGGGATACCAAATATTAAAGGAGAGTCATCACAGTACATTCTTGTATAAACAAATGCTGGATAGGCTTGACAAAATAGATCAATAAGACCAAGGGTCTAAAGGAACCAATTTTTAAAATAATGTTAAATATTCATATTATTATGTCTTCTGTCTAAACCGAAAAAAACAACACGAAGACCTTGTACCAAAAGCATACAGGTTATTTGTCTCTACAGTAATTAAAAATTTAAACATAATATTTCACAGTTTGTAGTTATATAATATTTTATAGGATTCTTCATACTTCACATGAAGCATCAGTAATTCTTATATCAATCCTGGAAGGTAGGTTAGGATTTATATAATACCTTATCATGGGTTTGGTAGGTCAAAATGGCAGAACTTTTGAATTAACATGGCTAATAATGGCACTTGCCATACCCCACAGACTTCCCTGTTCACTATTCATTTATCTGCAGTAGCTGATAGCAAGGTGTGGGGTGCATTTTTCCAGAAACAATATAATATTATGAGCTATCCTTACATTGATGCCAATTAGTGGCTTGGTCTTGAATGGCAAGTGATTTGGCTGCAGATGGCTATTGGAATCCATGAACTTTTTTTAAAAAAGGCATGCTCTTGATGGAGATGAAAATTGCTCAGTGGTTTTGTTGATATGGCAAATTGCTGCCATAGTTGTAGCTATGGGGACTATAATGAACAGTGACTACACCTCAAACGTATCACTGTACCATAGATTATACCCATCTGTTAGATGGAGACAGAGACAAAAAGAGAGGGCTGCCTAAATTGTTCCTGACACAAGCAATTTTGCCACCCAGAGCCTTCCTAGTACACAGCTCTAGTTCATAACTGCATAACACTAGCTAATCCTGAGATGAAATGAGAAATTAACCAGCCAGTACTATTTGCAACTTTTTTTGTTCACCTTAACAAGGACAAGCACGTGCAGTGTTTTAGAACACATACATGCAAAGACTGAATTTGTGGTGATTTGTTCTGCTGTTTTGAAAACTCATACTTCATACACAGAAGTAACTTCAGAGGTTTCACTTCTCTTAAAGTATGAGAAAGAGGTGACCACAAAAAGTCACTTGAATAAAATTGCAATCACTAGTTTAAACAGTTCCAGCATTTTAATTCAAGCCCTCCAGCAGTTTTCTAACGTTACCATCATCCAATTTTCTTGCAAAAACAATGTCTCACTCTGTAGCTGAATACCAAGCAAACATAACGGCATGAACAATATTGGCTGCAAAGATTTTGTAAATGACCTCTAGACTTACACATCTTCACTTAAAGATTTAACGTAAAGGAAGAACTCAAACATCAAAGAGGAGTGAATAGGGGGGAGGGAAATGCAGATGAAGTATGGCACAAAACAGAATTGTATCTGTTCAGTTTGGTGGGCAGAATGACATATAACCCAGCTGAAGTATTTTTCTACTAGAGAGGATAACATATTAATAATAGCAGCAGCAGCAGCAGCAACAATGAAGTTTGCAATCCCAGTTGTGAGGTCAGATGCAATGGTCAGAGCAGTTTCTTTCACTATTCTAATTTGTATTTTTATTTATTTCCTCTATATACTGCCTTCTCATCAAAGGAGTTCAATGTGCCGTATACTGTTCTCCCCTGCACAACAACCCTGAGGGATTTTCCTCACAAGCAAAGCAAAGTGTGCTGCTTATATACCATCCCATAGTACTTCAAGCACTCTCTGGGCAGTTTAAAATTTAATTATGCAGGCTAAACATCCCCCCCCCCCCTGAGAGCTCAATTTTTACTGACCTTGGAAGGATGGAGGGCTGAGTGAACCTTGAGCCAGCTACCCAGAATTGAACCTGGGTCGTGAGCAGAGTTTTGGCTGCAGTACAGCAGTTTAACCACTGTGCCATGAAGCTCCTCACAATATCTCTGTGAGGTAGACTAGGCTGATAGATAGGGACTGGCACAAACAGTGACTAAATGAGTTTCATGCCCATCTGAGAACTTAAACTTGCATTTACATGAGTCTGTATTTTCATGAAAGCAATTACAAAGGAAGCTCAGCAAATCCAAGGTGTCATATTGTTGAATGTTCGTGTTCTGGATTTCAGCTGCCTGGTCACATTCCTTTCCAAGACATGTCAATCCATTCAGCAACTTCTCTGTCCCAATTTTCCCACTCAACTTCACCAACCATCCATCAGCAGTATTTCATGACCACTCAGCATACCTGGTCCTCAATGGGCTGTTTCTGAGGGGCATCCCCACTTAGGATATTTTTTCAACTCCTAAAGACATTGTTGTCTTCTGAAAACCTTGATGTTTTCTGAGGCCTCCTGATACCTTCTACATGAACATACCTGGTGCCATTTTAGTTATTATTACATGAGAGTGTATTGCTGCATTAGAGTAGAGCAGTGATCTTGTAGAGGCAGAGCTTTGAAAACTTCAAAGTAAGGAATTATGTAAGGCAATTCTAAAAATGGGGTCAGCTGAAACAAACAAACAGAAAATAGCATTTGAAGTGGGTTTCAGATCAGTGCCAAATCTGCCACTGTCATAGCTGACAGGTTTCTCTTCCCTTGGGCCAAATTTGGAGAATTTGGGGCAAAGGGGTTTTGAGGGTGTGTGTTTTTAAGTAAAGCTGTTTTACCACCACCACCACCATTCAGAAACAGGCGACCCTAAATGTATCCAGATTTAAAATAGCCTATATAAATTGAAAAGACCAGTCTTGTGTATCTTGAAAAAGAATGGTTGGCCACACCTGGTTTTTTTTTTAATTTGGAAGGAATCCAGGTTGCAGGGGCTGAAATACTGATCTTCAAAAGAGGCCTTTCAAATGGGAAAAACAGTGACTTTGTTATAAACTGAGCATGTGTGCCAGACAGACAATAAAATGTAACATATAGGCAAGGGAGAATTACAGGTCAACAAAAGTTCAGTGCTATTATGGAAGGAATTTTAAAAATTGGTATGTTTTAAAGAAACTAATGGAATGAAAGTCCTCCAGAAAGGAGGGCATTTTGCCATGTATCTCCAGGGAATTAACATACAGTTTTGTAAGGCATATTCAGAGGCTTTTTGCATTACAAAAGCATAGAGCAGTTGTGTTTGTCGCAGCCCTGAATGCTTTCAGTAAACATTTTCTCAGGATTTCTGAGACCAGGCTCCTCACACAAGTTTTCAAAGCAGAACACAGCTCAAACATTATAAAAAGCCAAGAAATTCAATTCTTCAAAAAAAAAAGCCCCTCTGGTTTATGAATATGGGATATTGTTCATCTGTCTCCACAATTCAAAATGCCAGGAAATGGCCCAATATTGTGACTAAATATCATTCCCGTGTTGCCAGTAGGAAAAAAGAAAAACAGCCCTGACAATTGCTTTGGGTTTAGGTGAGAAGCGGTTAACTGACAAAAAAAGGAATCAACATCTGGGATTTTCCTTTGCATGGTATCCCTTTGTAAATGGTAGTGAGCACAAGAGGGTATCCTGTAGACCATCTTGACTATTGCCATTGGCGTTGTCAACAATCAGGCTGCCCTTTGATATTTAAAGTGTAGCATCCTTCTTCAGGCTGACTACCATTTGCTATGTAAAGCTTGGCATCCTTTTTCCCACTGGCAGTATGAGCATGATATTGTGCAGCAATATTCAGCCATTTTCTGGCATGTTTACTCAGGGGTACAGAATCACTATATACCATATTCATAAAATGGGAGGGTTATCTGAAAAATCGAATTACATAATGATTCATGAAGGTTTGTCTTTGAAATATGGGTGATAATTTCTTTGACTTTCATTATTCATACTGATAGTAAGAGAGACTGGGGGAGGAATAGTGGTTAGAGTGTGGGGGCTGGTATTTAGGAGTTTGAGGATCAAGGGCTACCTGAGCCGTGAAACTTTCAGGGTGGCCTTCAACCAATCACATTCTCCCAACCTAAACTACCTCATGCTTAGAAAGCTCTTATGACAATGGAGTCATGAGAAGAAGAACCGTATGTGCTGCTTTGAGCTCAGTATTGGAAAGGCAGGATGAATTGTAACAAACCAGCCAACAGCCTGATTGAATTCCCCAGTTGACTGTACTGCCCAATAAGTGGTCGTAAATTTTTCATTATCTCCTACCATATAAGACACACTTTGAAGATAAGATTGTAAACAAATTTGTGTATTGAAATGTTAATTGCTAAATAATTAATTATATACTTTTATCTGAGTTAAATTGGAGCATCCAACAATTAAAGAAACAGAAGGCCACAAATCTCCTTTGCTCTCAATGGCATCATCCTCACAGCCTTCCCTCAAAAATTTGATATTGTCTCTTCAGTCTAAAACATTGTTTCATGTATTCTGCAAAACTGTTAATGTTTTCCATGTTCAGTTGATGGAAAGGAATTCAGGAGATTCTCTGCCAGGTAAGAATAAGCTCCAAATGCTCTTTGAAGCTCCATCTCTTTCTCCTATTCTTGCTTTAGCATTATGCCTCTATCTCTTTCTCTCTCTCTCACTCACACACACTCTCTCTCTCTTCCTGTGCACACATCACTGGCAAAAACAGTTTTGCAACTTGTTTTATGAAAAACATTTTTTCACGGTGCCATTCAAGTGATAACAGCCAGATGTTCCAAGCTTTGTGTGTATGTCTCAGCAGGGAAAGGAAGGGGCTTCCTGCACAGCCTGGAAAAAGCTACAGTGCAATATGTTTTTAGTTTAGATGTTTGAAATAGGCTGTCCATTTCTCAAATCAACTGAAAGCTTGTTTGAAGAATTGCTGTCAGTTCTCTGCACTTCACTTTTTTCTCCTGCTGTTGCTGGCTCACTTGGGATTCCATGCAAATTGAGTGCCTGAGGGATCTATTCTGAACTTTCTAAAGAAAACATAACACAAGTATTGTGGCTGGGTTATGAACTTAACGGCTGTAAAGGAAAACGTGTAACAACACAGCCCCTAATGACATTCAAATCATGTTCATGGGGGTTTGCAAGTGTCAGATGTTTTTCATTTCTTAGCTCAGGAAAGAGATATTCTCCTGCACTGATTTTTGCAATGTTGAGCAGCTATGTAAACGCTGAAGCTTCCAGGCATGCTGTCAGTGGGTATCATCCAAGAAGACAAATATCTCACTAGGCAGAGATGAGTGGATTTAAACTCCTAGGCTCTGGGCAAATTTTTAAAAGGATTTGCTCAGAACAAAATCATACTGAACTATACTGCGTGTTGTGTTTTTCTGTATTATGAGGCACTCTTCTCTGTCAAGTGTACATAGAAAGATCACTGTGAACATTGCATGCAAATCACCTCCCTTCTGCTCAGCTCAAGTTCATTAGGCTAATTCACAGCTGCCAAGCAATAGCAGCTTGGCAAATGTGAGCTGACATGCCCATATCTCCTTCACTAGCTTAAACACAAGTCTTGCCTCACCCCCTACACCCAGAGTCTCTCCATATGCCCCTTTTGGCATACGGCTAGCCACCATGACAGATAGTTTGCTTATGTTGACATTATATTATGCTGATACCCAATGAGCCAATGCCACATGCTGTTCAGTATGGGCTAGCTTGTTCTATATCAAGGAAAGAGAACTTCTAGCTCAGAAGTCTAAAGTGACCCATAGAAGTTACCCATCTGGTCCCCAGAACATCTTTTGCCCTTATCTTCAATCAAATTGTTCAAAATCAGTGATAATAAACATTTTAAAGTCCACAAAAGTGCAGACAGGAGAGGCTTTGTGTGCCTGAAAGCTCTTCCACAGGGGCAAACTGGTAATATTTTCATAAGTCTCCATCCACTTTACTTCGGGCCCATCCAGTGCTCTAAACCTGATCAAGTGCTGGCATGCAGGTGTGGTGGCCTTTCCCAAGTTAGAACTCAATCCCTAGATGAAAAAGTTTCCCCACTCCTATTCTTAACCACTTAAACTTCTTGAAAGACCTACAAAAGATGATTTGTGCTAAGTTCTCCATACGGTATTGGCATTCACCCAAATAGCTACAACACAGCTGAAAATCAGCGTCAGTTGACTGAAATTATGGCTGTGAAAAATAAGCTCGGTTATGTTTATGAATTGCTCCCCAAGTACTCCTTTTGATAAAGTGTGCAATGTATTGCAAAGGTCTACTAACCATTTTTAGAAATAATTAAGAGATAAACTTTAGCAAAAGGGAGGGACAGAGGCTGGTCCCTCAAAACAGGTGTTTAAAAACTATTGTTTAGTGGTCTGATTTCATGAAGTCACAGTGAATTCACATCATTGCTATTGGACCTATCTTTTTTTCAAATATGTGATCATATTTTCAGAGTAAAATCTGAATCAGCAGTATTTGTTACTGTGTATTCTAGGCACAAATTCGATGCAAATGATTTGTACCTAGTATATTGCAGATAGACACCATATAAATATTAAGTACTAGGAGAATGAAGACTGAACTGAATTGGACCTCTTTGAAGAGATTCAAGACTTACATGATATAAAGCATGTATCCTCCAAATCTAGCTAACTAGACCTCCATCCCTTAAGAAATGTTACAGGGTTCTTAACTTACAGGGGTTACTTCTGATGTCTGACATTTCCTTACGAACCATCAACGATTTTTTTAAAAGGTAGATATATGAATACTTTTTAAATCCTCCAGACTTTAAAGAATCCCCCGGTAAAAAGAAACTCCTCAGCTCATATTTTGAAATATAAAAGGATTCATTTTCTCAGAAGGGAAAGCTCTGCTTGCAGATCTCTTCCAGTTCTGCCAAGAAATAGAAAAGTTATAGACTTTATAAAAATATGTAGATTATTTGTAGGTTTGCACCAATTTATCAGGAATCCGGCAGATTTAATCAGCTGTTCTGCTAATTCCATATACTTATGTCAAAAAAATAAAAATGAATTCAATTTGTTAGCCCCCTCTAGCATGGGCCCACTAAATCCATTGGACTTTGGTACATCAATACTTAAGTACCACAACAGTCTACAGTTGTTGGATTTAGGCCATTCTTGTTTCCCCCGTTGCCCCCAAGCACTCCTTCAAGAAATAAAAAAATATTTGGAATTTCCAAAGTGAGATTGGGTTTCTGTACTGAGTCAGAAGGATGCCCTCCATTTGAAATTTAAGTTTTGATTTCCAATTCCTAGCTATTATTAATCTGGCTGCTGTTAATAAATTGGTAATCAACTCTCTAGTCATCATATCATATTCCACATTTACAAATATTGATAACAAAGCTATCTCAGGATTAAATTCCATATCCTTTTCACATATATCAGTTAATTCCTTAAAGATTAATTTCCAAAATCGTTGTACTTTTTCACATTCCCACCACATATGAAAGTATGTACCAATTTCCTTCTCACATTTCCAACAGATATTCAGATAATTAGAATTAATTTTATTGAGTTTTATTGGTGTCAAATACCATCTTAAACTTAGTTTTAAAAAATTCTTTTATTCTCACCGACATAAATCGTAAAACCCTCATTTTCCATATCTTCATCCATTCTTCACCATTTATTCTTTTTCCTAAATCTTGTTCCCACACTAACTTCAATCCTTCATTCTTACCTACAGTGTGAATCCCTACTAACAAACATGGCACTGGCCAATAAAACAGTTTTACCCCTTGACTTACGTTTCCTTGACTTAGTATAAAATAACCAATGCTAATAATCCATGAAATAAGGAAGGCAGGAACCAAATCTTATATCTCAAGGTTTCACAAAATGAAAGTTGAACAAATACATTGATAAATGGACAATGTATACTTCCTAATGGGATGATAGTTGGTCATTTATACAAACCGTCATAGTAAAATGGACTTTATGAAACTGCACTGATATACTTGGACATATGTCCATCAACCTGTGAACTACAGAAAGTCAATCAAACATTATATCTGGTTTTACAGATGAGTCTTATATGTCTAGCTCAGTGGTTAAGAGAAATACTTGAAAAGCAAAGACAGTTCAGCCCTGTTCAGGGGTCAGAATACCTACTTCTTCAACATGCTTAGAGGGAGTGCCTAGCTCCATCTTTTCCATTCTACTTTCTTTACATGATGTCTAAGGAAAGTGAAGAGAAGGGTCCAATTTGCATGTAGCTCAACACACAAACAGGACTTCTTGTTCACATGAACAGCCTACAAGGAAGCAGTGACTCCCTCTTCAGTCTCCACATGAAAAAAAGCAAGGGAGGTTCTCTCTTCTAAACGTGCTGAGGAAACTGTGTTCTAATGTCTGAATATGGCCAGTTCATCATCCCAGTCACCTTTGGAAAGTAAAAAAGATCCCCAGACAACACAGAACTAAGTTGAATGAGGAGTAAAGGAGGGAATACTATACGTTTCCATGACATATCTACTCTGAAATGTCATGTGGCTTGAATTATATCTGCTTTTAAAAATTATTATTAGCAGAAGGGCTTTCTGGTATTTAACTATTTTCTTTCCCATTGAAATGAAACAATGTGTTTTTAAAATAAGATTTAGCTGGTTTAGCTTCCCAGTCAGATTAATGACATGCAATAATGCATTAATCTTGGAAGACCAGGAGATCTAGTTAAGAATGGGTGGAGTGATTTAGAATTTCATCCCTTCCCTTCAATGAATGTGAAATGCCAACTAATTGGCTATTTCAAAGCTGCTCACAGGAAACTTCATGCTTTATTCAGGTTTTCCCAATACTGTCATTGCAGGGAGTTAAAGTCTCACTACATTTTATATCCTCTTACTGTGAGCAATTGGAGAGAAGACAGCTTATATGTGGAGTAAATGGAAAAATGACAAGTCGTTTTTACTGATTTATTTAAGCCACAGTATATTATTTAAAACATCTTGTTTGGAATAATTTACAAAGAGAGATGGAATTCAGATGTCTCAATAACAATGACATCTAAACATTTCTGGAATACAAGATGTGTAGGAAAGGCTTAAAAAGCACTAAGAGAAGCAATATGTCTATAAAATGTAGCACTGCAGGCCCTCTTTTTGGGAAAGGATTGTGAAATGGATTTCCTGTATCAGCAAACTCTGTAGAAGTAAACAAACAAAAGTGACAGTTTTCACAATTTCTTTTTCTTTCTAGTGTATCTGTAGATGCTTTGCCAAGAGAGAGGCAAGTGATTGTGTGATGTATACTGTACATCTTCCTTTAAAGTGGAAGTGTGCAAGGGTGTTGCTATTTTAAAGAAGGCAATTTCAGTCTATAACATAGCAGCCAACGATGACCTGTCTCTAAACCTTTCTGCTCCTGCCAGGTCCTGTCCAGCTGCCACATGCTCTTGTTAAAGTAACACCTTTGGGTGTGATCAGGCACATACCTTTTCAGTCATCTGATCACACCTAAAGTCAGTTTATTATAACCTCTACAATCTATATGTAGTGCCATAGAGTTGGAAGGCACCTGATAGGACAGAGCTATAAGATCTTCAAGAGTTGGGTGCCAGAAGATATCCAATACCCACAGTGTTTATTGTCAAGATGTCTCTCTAATGATCTACCAGAACTGAACCTCCTGTAACTTTAGCCCATTAGACCTAGGCCTGTTATCTGGGGCATCAGAGAACAAGTCTTTACTCAGCCTTTCTGTAGCTGAAGAGCTAACCATGCAGAGCATTGCCAGATCAGCAGCTTCTGGTTCTCTGAAATCTCAGGGCCAAAACCTGAGACTCGAGACAAGCTGTGTTGTCACATGGGCAACCCTTCTAATGTCACAGTGCCAGATCATTGTGAGGGCAGCCACTTTGGTGCTGAGCCAATGAGCCCTGGTATCAGCTGGGTCAAGGTGGGTACCCTGGCTTTAAAATCTCTTCACATACAAAATCTAAATTCCCACCTCCTCTACGCCACTCAACCTAAGATATGTCTTCCTACCTGAAGACCCAAAATCACAAATCAATTTGCCAAGGTTCCAGGTAGCACCCAGACGCTTGGCAAACCTAACAATGCACTAAAGGTAAGAGAAAAAAGACATGTTTTAAGGCATCAGACTGTAGCTCTCTTACAAGCATGTCCATTAGACATTTACCACTGATAACAATAACAATCTATGCTCTTTTGAAGTGGTAATTATAGAATAACAGATCGCTGCAACATCCTGCTTGATTTTCCACTATACTTTCTGATCAGTCTAATGTTAAATTCATCAATAACTTTCCTCAAAAGTGAAAGATGAAATGGTTTTCATCCCCATGAACAGGAGTTATTATTTACAGTATATGCAGAATGGCTGCTCATTTTTCAAAGAAGTGAAGCTTCTAAAAGAACGTACGGACAGAGGAGAGAAAACACGCCTGTACTTTTGAACTCTGATTGACCTACATGTGTGTGCTGACACAATGTAATTATGATGAACAGCACTCGGAAAGCTTCCTCTGGCAATGCAGTTTTCCCATATATCTGTGCAATACCAATGGCAAAAATGCTCTGCTTTGAGTAAAAGAGTAATAACTATTATTATAATGTTGTTAATCTGCCATTAAAATCAATAACTGTTTTATTATTTATTAAGCATGCAATGCCCAGATTAAGCCTGCCGTGTGCTATAAATTTACTAACCTGTCACTTCATACAGTATGATTTTACAATATTGCTCTACGTCTACATAACATTCAAATATGGAATATTGGCACATGTGTGATTTATAACAAATAAGGGGAGGATGAATTTTGGCTTGGCCGTTCTGTTATTTGACTTAGATCAGAGAAAAATCAATGTGATTCATAATGTATCTGTGCCACAGAAGCCTGGGTGAAGAAACCTCCTGAGGCAAAAGAACGATGCTTTACTTATCCTTTTCTTTTCTTTTTCTTAGAACATGAGTTATGTGGGGGGGGGGGGGGGAGGTAAAAAGTGCCCAGGATTGTTCTTGGCACCTTGGTTAATGATTTTTTAAAACCTTAAAAAAAAAAAACCACTTTCCCCAGCAAACACTTCAATATCCCTTTCTGAAAATTCCCTACTATTGACTACATTGTGAGAAAATTAACCATAGCAGCTCATGGCTAGCCTAGGATTGCACTGGATTTATGAGGGAGTGAGAAAAATGAAGAGGCTTTGGACATATATTTGTCTATGACTACCTCTAATACACCCAGTTTTGATTTGGATTTCTGCGTTGAGCAGGGGGTTGGACTTGATGGCCTTTTAGGGCCCTTCCAACTCAACTATTCTATGATTCTATTACTTGGAATTCTTGACTCATTCTTTGGAAGTCTGATAGGTTGAAAGTCAACTGCAGAACTCTTACACGCCTTTATACCACACTGTGCATCTGTTTGAGGTATTTTTGTACTGTCTGTAAAGCACGGCATTTTTCAACAGCACATTTAAAACCCTAGTGAGAGATATGTGTAATGCCTACATAAAATGTAGCATTCCAATTTCTTAGTCTGAGTGAAAAATATTTCATTTGTAATGGCTTTTCAGAAACCGCAGGAATGCATGCTGTTGAAGGCAGAGTGGAACAGAATATGCAAAGCTTGTTTGCAGAATAGGCAAAGTTTATAAATCATACTTAGCTCAAATAAATTGTCTGTATCTTAAGAAGAGAGACATCATTTCTGTGAATGAAACTGCTGCATAACTTCATCGAATCACTGAACAAAATGGCTGACAAATTAAGGAAAGACCAATTGCAATGTGCCATTTGAGAACCTTTAGAAATATAATTTCCAGCTGTAATCGTTATTGTAGGGTGAAAATAGAATGTGTTACATGAAAATTCATGAGGGAACCTGAAGAAATGAATTTATATAAAACTGGTCCAGAGGTAGAGAGAGAGGCTATTGTTTACAATACTTGGCTAAATTCCGTTTTGGAATATAATGCCCACAGTCCCTCATCCAGCAAGGATATTGGGAGTTGCAGTCCAAAAAAAAGGAACTTTATCAAGCTTTGGGAAACTCTAGAAACAATCTGGGGTTCACTGATTAGGGATGGACTGAAGAAAAAAATTCTCAATTCCCAACATAAATCGATATTTATTTATTTATTTATTTATTTATTTATTTATTTATTTATTTATTTATTTGCATTCTTTCAGTGTGTTAGCAGCTCATCTCCTTCCCTCCTTTATTCACCAACAGTCTCTCTTTATTTCTTTGTTTATTTTATTGGAGAAAGATTGGCCCCTAAAAGAAAAACCTCCCTGCATGCTGAGAGGTGACATATTCTGTAGCATTCATATGCATGCACACATACAGTGTAGTTATAGGGAATCACATAATTCACTTTAACCCCTGTAGGTTCGGCTGAATGATACAACAGGCTCTAATCAACTGGCCTTCACATGTTTTTCCCTTTTCTACTACTTTAATAACATTTTATTGCTGTTTCATTTCTGTTAGAGAGAACACATTGATACTATTGAATGCCTACATTGCCTTTCTTTTGAATTAGGTGCAGTATAGTATCTGCCCAGCAATGTTTAGTTTTAGAACTGCATGATCCCTATGGATCATGAAGTCCAAGCCCTGTCGAGAAGGCACAGTGGAGAATCGAACCCCCAACCTCTGGCTCTGCAGATACCTAAACCACTGAGCTATGCAGCAGTTTTGTTATGCTAATTTTTTCACACACATGGCAACCACCGAAACTTGATTTTAAAGTGAAAAGGGCAGAGATAGAAGTTTACAGGAGTTTTCATAGTGATGAGTTCTTAGCTGGCAGGTTTACCACCAAACAAACAAACAAGAGAAGTTGAGAATACCATCACCACCAGCACATGGTAGATCTAGCTTTGCCCCAAGTATCGTATCTTTAGTACAGTCATTGAAGGGGAAGCCAAGATATTCCTGTTCAGATATCTGTGCTTAATGCACAGATATTGGGAACAAAGGAAAGTTACCCCCTGTATGGTATCAAGTAGAGCCCTGTTCCTTATCCGCACATGTCAGTGAGTATTACCTGCAAAAGGTTTGGTTCTCAAAGGCATTAACTACAGATTAAACCATTCACCAAAAGAAAGGCATATCATGCAGAACTATTTATGGATTTTGAATTTAAGATAGTTTATTCTTCTGAAGTTCAAAAAGACATTTTACTTAAAATTGATCAACATCTAGTCTCTCACTTAGAGATGGGAAATGGTGAGAAAGGGTTAATATATGGAGTTAATCATTTAAAAACTGAAAACCACTCCTTAAATATCTCACCCTGAAAGCTCTATTAGGGTCACTATTAACTGGTTCCAACTTGACAGCACAAAACATACACACACATTTTCGATAAACATATGAAGTACATTGTGCTGGGTCACATCATTCAAGTTAAGTGATTGTATGGTAACTTTCCCACTTTCCCATTCATTTCTAAGGGTGAATTAACTTCACAGTATAAAGATACTTATTGCAGGTAACTTTCTGCAGCCATCTTGAAGCAGTTGTTCACATCCAAGCTCGAAAATGTTTGAACTGGTTTTTATTTAGCTAGAGCAAAGATTGGAGAAGTTGAACTTTTAGACTGTAATTCCTAGTATGCCCTGTAGCCATGCTGGCTGGGGATTCTGGGAGCTGTTACTCCAAAAGTAATTTTTTCAAGTTCTGATCTAAATCCTTGACTAAGTCATGTTGGCTTGTTCAAAAGCTCAGAGGCTCTTCGTGCAAGGTATCAACTTATAACCATAAATGGCTTGATAGATAAATTATCTCTCAGCCCAGTGAAGTGAAGATGATGAACGTAAATTATGGTTCACTACAGACAGTAAAAAACAAAACAAAAACAAAACAAAACACAGAGGTTGTCCAGAGACATAGTTAGGCATCCTTCAGTCTCGAGAGACTATGGTAACGTGCTCTGTGACAATCCCTTCCACACTGAAGACAAATACAATCTGTCCCCTGTCCAGCTCCCTGATTTTGCTGGTTTTGCGACTGCCTCTTTGCCTCGGCCTGCTGAACAAGTGTCTCTTCAAATTGGGAGAGGCCATGATGCACCGCCTGCCTCCAGGCTGAACGCTCAGATGTCAAGGTTTCCCATCTGTTGAGGTCCATTCCTAAGGCCTTCAGATCCCGCTTGCAGATATCCTTGTATTGCACCTGTGGTCTCCCTCTGGGGCGTTTCCCTGCACTAATTCTCCATACAGGAGATCTTCTGGAATCCGACCATCAGCCATTCTCACGACATGCCCGAGCCAACGTAGATGTTGCTGTTTCAGTAATGTATACATGCTAAAAATTCCAGTTTGTTCTAGGACTACTCTATTTGGAACTTTGTCCTGCCAGGTGATACCAAAATGCGTCGGAGGCAATGCATATGGAATGTGTTCAGCTTCCTCTCCTGCCGTGCACAAAGGGTCCAGGACTCACTGAAGTACAGGAATGTGCTCAGGACACAGGCTCTATAGATCTGGATCTTGGTATATGCCGTCAGCTTCTTATTAAGCCATACTCTCTTTGTGAGTCTAGAGAATGTGGTAGCTGCGTTGCCAATGCATTTATCCAGCTCGACATCTAGGGAGAGCGTGTCAGAGATCGTTGAGCCAAGGTACACAAAGTCATGAACAACCTCCAATTCTTGTGTGGAGATGGTAATAGAGGGAGGTGAGTCCACGCCCTGGCCCATCACTTGTGTTTTCTTCAGGCTGATTGTTAGTCCAAAGTCTTGGCAGGCCTTGCTAAAACGATTCATGAGTTGTTGGAGGTCTTCAGCAGCGTGGGCAACAACAGCTGCATCATCGGTGAAGAGGAAGTCCCGCATGCATTTCAGCTGGACTTTGGTCTTTGCTCTCTCTTCGCTCTAGAGAGATTAAAGAGCTTTCCATCTGATCCAGTCCGGAGATAGACACCTGTTGCAGTTCCAAAAGCGTGCTTCAGCATGACAGCAAAAAAGATCCCAAACAGGGTCAGTGCAAGGACACAGCCCTGTTTCACTCTGCTTCGGATGTCAAAGGGATCTGACGTTGAGCCATCAAAAACTACAGTGCCCTTCATTTCCTCATGAAAGGACCTGATGATGTTAAGGAGTCGAGGTAGACATCTGATCTTGGGAAGTATTTTAAAAAGGCCGTCCCTGCTAACCAAATCAAAGGCCTTTGTGAGATCTATGAAGGCCACAAAGAGTGGCTGTTGTTGTTCCCTACATTTCTCCTGCAACTGTCTGAGGGAGAATACTATGTCAGTGGTGGATCTATTAGCTCGAAATACACACTGTGATTCTGGATAGACTCTGTCTTGCAAGCACCTGGAGTCTCTTCAGCACAACACGGGCAAGCAGCTTCCCTACAACGCTGAGAAGAGAGATGCCACGGTAGTTATTGCAGTCGCCCCTGTCTCCTTTGTTCTTATACAATGTGATGATGTTTGCATCCTTCATGTCCTGTGGTACTCCACCTTCCCTCCAGCAACGACAAAAGATTTCATACAGCTCAGTGGTGGTGATCTCTTTACGGCACTTCAGCAGGGATGTTATCCTTCCCAGGTGCCTTGCCGGAGGCGAGGGAATCCAAGACCTCTTTTATTTCTGCTAAAGTTGGTTCGCTGTCCAATTCTTCCAAGACAGGCAGGCACTCAATGTTATTTAGTGCCTCTTCAGTTACTACATTCTCTCTGGACTATAACTCAGAGTAGTGCTGCACCCAGCGTTCCATCTGCTGTGCTCAGTCCTGGATGATCACGCCTGTAGCAGACTTCAAGGGAGCAGATTTCTTCTGTATTGGACCTAAAGCCTGCTTGATACCGTCATACATTCCCTTGATGTTAACTGTGTCCGCTGCTATCTGTATCTGAGAGCAGAGCTGAAGCCAATAATCGTTGGAACATCTCCTGGCAGCCTGTTGGACTTTGCTACAAGCAAGTCGAAGAGCCTGCAAGTTGTACTCACTAGGACAGGCTTTGTATGCTGCTAGAGCTCTCCTCTTATTTTTGATGGCTGGCATCAACTCCTCTGAATGGGCTTCGAACCAGTCTGCCGTCTTTTTGTTCTTCTTGCCAAATGTGGACAAGGCGGTGTTATAAACAGCGTTCTTGAAATGTTCCCATCGTTCAGGTGCATTTGCATCAGCCGGGCCTGGAAGAGTTTCCTCAAGCGCTTGGGCAAATTCCTCCACTTTTCTTTGATCGTGAGTCTTGCTGATGTCAATACGTGGTCTTCCTTCCTTTTTCGTGTGATACAATCTCTTTGCTCGCAGTTTTACTCTACTACACACCAGGGAGTGATCAGTATCGCAATCAGCACTCTGGTAACTGCGTGTGATCGTAATACTAGGAAGGCTAGAACGTCTAGTGAGGATCAAACCAAGCTGATGCCAATGCTTCAATCTTGGATATCTCCAGGAAACTCTGTGTTGAAGCTTCGTATTAAAGAACGTATTGCTGACACAAAGACCATAATACAGTCAACCCTCGACTTACGAACGGCCCTAGTTACGAACATTTCGACTTACGAACCGCTCTGATAGAAAAAATATTGACTCGACTTGCGAACTTAGATTCGAGTTACGAACTGGAAAAAAAAGCCTAAGTCATCTTAGGTTAAAAGGAAAAAAAGGAAAAAATTCTGCCCCTATTGGTAGGAACGGATTAACCGGCTTTGCATTAGTTCCTATGGGAACTAATGATTCGAGTTACAAACCGTCCCTCGACCTAAGAACCAAAAACAGCCGGAACGGATTAATTGGTTTTCAATGCATTCCTATGGGAAATGCTGATTCGACTTACAAACTTTTCGACTTACAAACTTCCTTCCGGAACGGATTAAGTTTGTAAGTCGAGGGTTGACTGTAACAGCAAAACTCCAGCAAGCGTTGGCCATTTTCGTTCATCTTCCCAATGCCAAAACGGCCTAGACAAGTGGGCCAAGAATTGTGATCAGCACTAACTCTAGTGTTAAAGTCTCCAAGAATGAACAGTGGTTCTCTCTCGGGGATTTTTTTTTATAGTAGCTGCCAGATAGTCGTAAAATTTGTCTTTGACTTCTGTTGTGGACAACAGTATTGGTGCATATGCACTAATGAGGGTGACTGGTCCTGCTGATGAGTGGAGCTGCAGAGACAGGATTCTTTCACTCCCCACAGTAGGTGGAGCAATGGATCTCAGCAGAGTATTTCTGACCACAAAGCCAACACCATGTTCCCTGGTCTCATTCAATGGTTTTCCCTGCCAGAAGAATGAGAAGTTTTTTTCTTTGACAGATCCCATGTCTGACAATCTGGTCTCTTGCATGGCAACAATGTCCATCTGCAGTCTACTCAGTTTCATGTCGATGACAGCTGTCTTGCGCATGTCGTCTATTTCCTGCAGGTCGTCAAAAAAGCCAGGGGTCATTGTCCGAACATTCCAGGTGCCCAACTTTAGGGCAGAAGTTTTCTTATGATTGTTGCATGGTGCAGGGTTATCGATCTGCTTGTCGGCTTTCACCCTAAACCCCACACACCCCATGAGGTTAACAGACTGTGGCGAGGTAGCACCTTACTGGTTGGGGTCTGCCCAGCTTAAGGCGGACGGTAGCTACCTAGTGAGGTGCTATGACCTCTCCCACCGTCGGAAGTAGCCCCTGGCGTCATGCTCTATGCCAATCGAGCAAAGACTTATAACCGGTAACTGCTACTTCCCGTGTTGTTTTGACGCTGTGTGAGAAGATGGAGTGTCCTCTCCAGAGCACAAAGCCTGGGTAAAATAATATGGAGGATAGGCTGTTACCCAAGCAGCAAATCCCCCTCTCCATGTCGCTGAAATAGTCCAATGGAAAGGCAAGAGCCAATACAACTGGTTCCAGCGACGTTGCAGGAGTTGCCAGAACGACATGAACTGCCTCCGGGATTCTGGCTCCAGATTTTGCCTCGAGGTTAACTCCTGAAGCCTTTTCCATCAGTGGATATAGCCACAAGGCAGTGGAGGTTTGAAATCAGAGTTTTCCTTCTCCTAGATGGGCTGCCTTCCAAGGCTGACGAGCCCCACCTACCCGGCCTGCTCCCTAAGAGTGCGGAGATTAGAACACAGGCCTCCAGCTGCCGGACCTTGTCTTCCAAGAGGACCACCAAATAACACTTAGAGCATTCAACCCGGGGAACCTCATTGGCAAGAAAACAAACATGCCACAGGTGTTACAAGTGCAACAGATCCTGCACTCTCCATCTCGACTGATTGGTCAGTGAATTAAAAAAGGGAGGAAGTCTGATCCTACCCCTAAAACATTCCTGCCCCCCAGGTGTATGCAATGCTATTTGGCTTTCCTATTTACCAGATTAGAGTAAAAAATAGAATCAGAGAATTTCGCGCACCATTAGGCGCTTCTGCCAGCCCACATTTAAAGCCAAAACCCCGCCCTCTCAGACCATGCGGTCAGGGAGAACAAAGGTCAGCCTAGAAGAAAATACTTCACCAAATAAAATGTCCTCCCAAACACAGCTCACCTCCTGCCTCAGCTCCTCCAGAGACAAGCCCACCCAATACCACAAAAATAAAAGGCATTTGTACAAAGCATTCCTTTTTGTTCTGAAAAATGCTCTGACATGTTTTTTCAGCTATTTTCCACCCACTGTTTCCTACAAGTACTTCAGAAAGAGAGTGTATTTTCTTGCCTTTTTCTGCATAGCATAAATATTTTGTGGTGCCTACAATGTCAGAACATTACGGAGAGAAGTCCTTCTCGAACAACTACTTGGTAACTTCAACTTTCTCTCTCTCTCTCTCTCTCTTTTTATACACCAGTGAAAAATTTAAAATTTTAGTTAGTTTGAGCTAAAATTAAAAAGTATTTTTTTTCTTAACAAAGCCAAACAGAACACGCATACAGCTGCTGCTGCTTTGCTTTTCATTATCCATTTTTCACTAATATATGAACCTGAAACTTCAGATTGTAACATATGATGCTTATTTTTATTAAGCAGCTACAAGCATTATGACCCACATCTGAAACCGCAAGATATGATGTTCCTATGACTGCCAGACTCCAGTCCACTGAATAATAAATACCAGGTCTTTGATTTTAATAGTGACAGATGTCAAATATGCATTCCATGTGGGGAAATAATGCCATTTTCAGCAAACCGGATCAGCATAAATGTTTTTCTGTAAGTGAATATGAATGACTAACCACATAGATGATGCTCCAGAAAAGAGAAACATCTTAGGGGCATTCCAGCTATTCTTGATCTGCAGTTCACATCAGCCCAGCCACCATAGCCAATGGTGAGGGGTTATAAGACTGAGCTACAGCAGAAAGAGACCCGGAGGACCATGGTTGTCCAGCCCTGCTTCAAATGATAGTGGACAAAACAACAGGTTCAGACACATCACAAGGATGGGAACGTCAGCCAAATATGAGGAAGGCCCTATTGGTGGTATGAGCTATTCAACATGGAATAGATTGCCAGAGAAGTGATAGCATGTTCTTCATTAAGAGTTTTTGAACAGATGCCTACCTAAGAGAGATGTTGCAGTATTGGAATTACTTCATTGTCTAGAGAGGTGTTTAGATATCCTTTGGGGTCACTTTATTGATAAAGTGATTTAAAATGATCTCATATATTTTAGTGGGGAATCTTATTACATATACTCCTAGGAATGTGTGTCTAGTATACATTTTTCTCTCTCATGCTTTGTCGTTCCAGATCTAGAGAAATGCACCATGTTTTCTTCTGCTTTGATGTTGAACACCCTGTATTTATGTCGTGTTACATTCACTTTAATTCAACAAATTCATTTTCCCTGACTCATTCCAACACCACCCCTCAGAACTTTATATTCCAGCTGTTCTAGCCCCTCATATGTCTCTCAAAATGGAACAAGCACTTTACTACACATCCTCATAGTTAGTGCTCCAGAGCAGTGGTTCCCAACCTTGGGTCCTCAGATGTTCTTGGGCTACAACTCCCAGAAACTTTGGCCAGCACAGCTAGTGCTGAAGGTTTCTGGGAGTTTTAGTCCAAGAACATCTGGGGGCCCAAGATTGGGAATCACTGCTCTAGAGCAACACATGATAATTCTTGAGGATACTCACATTCTGTTTTGTACTCATCTGTAAGGTCATTTTAGATTTCATGAGATAATTCAGCAAAGTCTCCAGGTCAGCATTAGAAATACCATCAAGGTTGAATGGTGAAAAGTAACATAGTTTAGCCATAGTTGTCACTCCAGTGTATCATGAGAAACAGAAAATATTTTTTACCATGCAATCCTGTAGATATCTACTCATCCTTTAGTTTTCAGTGACATTCCCTCCTAGGCATAGATGCATAGGATTGTACTTTATTTACTTTATTTTTGTACTATTATATTCTTTTGCAGCCTTTTATCCTTCAACCAATAGTACAATTCTTTTTTCAGTTCCGTTATGTCCTTGGGGGTATGATACAAAGTCAACAGTTAACTTCTACTGATGGAGCAGCAGCATCCAGCAGAACTGGGAGGGGGACGACCCCTTCTCCCCACTTAAGTAGAGAACAACTCAGGTCTTAAATAAGTAATGAAAGAGTTTATCCTTTATTGGCCCAAAGGAGGTCACAGTGTGAGGATTGGCTGTTATCTCTTGATGGGCAGGTAACAAAGGTCCCATGTTTGGTTTGTACCAAAAGATCTTGCAAGTTCTGTGCAGAATAAAGTTGTGTTTAATCTAGTCTTGTTTGTGAACCCTAATATGGTACAAAAAGAACAACAAACAGCTTCAGAGGACTGTTGAGGCACATATTTCCTCACTCTCTATGAAGCTACCTAAAACATCAGAGCCTCAAGGGAATACACGAGCCCAGGCCTCCATGGGCCCTGTCCCTCCAAGTCCCCGGGCTATTGGCAGGTCTGGGATTTGAAGGAAAACACTATTACATAGACATTGTGTTATTTTTCATAATATCTGTTTGCCCTGTTTTTTTAAAATTACAAATTCATGTGGGTTCTTTGCAGAAAGGCAAAAATAGAACCAGAGGTTAGAGAATTGGACTGGGATTCAGGAATAACCCTCCACTTCACACATCCTTACATGTGAGGATAAGGAATTACAAAATTATTATCCTCACTCCTCAGGATGAAGAGTCATTTTCTGAGCTATTAGTAAGAGAAAAGAATGAGAACAGGTGCCCTTTTTGCACAAATCAGACAAAATTGTGCAAATAACACTTTAATGTGAATAATGCTTTAACACAGATAAAATATTCATGCAAAGAATCTTGTTGAGCTTGAAAATTATTCACTGAAGTATTTCATTGGTTGAAACTTGTTGCTTAGCATAGTAAGTCACAATTTGAATAGGCCCATTCATCAGTGGTGATTTGGTGAGTCAACTCTAGAAGTTCCATTGATTCAAAGTACCTGTCTTCATTGCAACTTACTTTGCTAAGCATTAGGATTTCAGCTATTGAGTCAAGATAGTCTAATCACTGAGAACAAAGAATTTAGTGAGTATACTTTGACACCCATGTTCAGGAGACCTGGGTTCAAATCTCCACTTAGCCATGTAGCTCACTGGAAGACAATGAACCAGTCACTCTTGCTCAGTCTCCTTTACTTCTCATGATTGTTGTGAGGCTGCAATGAAGGAAGAGGAGAGATATGAACTCCAACCTGAGCAAACTGCATTAAAAATAATATATATTAATAAATATAAATGCATTAATGAAGCAAATAAAGTAATGCATTTTGCCACATGCCAAGTAAACCAAGCTCAGTCTATGCATACAGACATTTCAGCTCCCACCTTCCTCTTCGTCCCCCTTTCAAGGAAAAACACATCTCCTTGCAAGAAAATGTCATTTTCCTCGGGGGGGGGGAATCACAGTGCTTAGGTTCACATCTACTGTACTAAATTTCCCCACTATTCTGGTAATATATTCACATGAAAAAAGTAAAAAGGCAAAGAAGATAATGTTTGCAAAAAGATATTCATACTGTAGAATAGGTCATTGTTTCCTCAAATATCTAGAGCTTGGAAAAGTTACCCTTTTTTGTACTATAATCCCAAGAAACACCCAATGAGCATGCTGGGGGAGGAGGTTCTGCGAGTTCCAGATGACTGCACACATACAAAAGCAGTATTTCCAAGCTCCAAAACTAACAATATATAACATATTGGCTGAAATCCTGTTGCTTAGAGTAGTAAGTTACAGTTAGAGTAAGCCCACTGAGTCAGTGGGGATTTGGTGAGTCACTTTCTCTGAAAGTTCCATTGATTCAGCTCGTCTACTCTAGGTGTCACATACACTAAGCAACAGGATTTGGTTTGTTAAATTTTGTAAACCGCACCATTGTAGAAGGCAGGAAGAGAAACACATAACCATCACAGGGAGTAAAAGACGGAGCAGCCTCAGAGCTGCATTTGCACTCAGTAATTGTGAAGCATTCACTGTTGTCAGAATTAAGCACTGAAATGCAAGAGAGTTCAGAAAGCAGACAAATGATTGCCTCATGGAAGGCAGGGAAAGCAAAGGAAAAGCCTTTGGGCCAAATAACAGCACTAAATCATGTCTGCTCTCTATGACCAATAAGGTAGAAATCAATGTAAGGGTTCAGCAGCAATTTACTGATGCCGAAATGGAGACTTCTAGAAAGGCTTTCTTTCCCCTGTGAAACACAGATGAAGGCAGTATTTTATTCCTTCTTTCCAAGTAAGCCTGATCTTTTTATTGAAAAATCTCATATATTTCTTGCAAGACAGGAGGATGTAAGTGCGGGAGGGCACAATGTTTTCTGATCCCAGTTTGAACATAGTGGCTGAAATCCAGTAGTAAGTCACAACTAGAATAAGCCCATTGAATCCATGGGATTTGGTGAGTCAACACATATGTACATTCCATTGATTCAGTGGGCCTACTGTAGTTGAGGTTTACTACTGGATTTCAGCCACAGTACCTTGCAAGACATCAGAATCTTCAAGTATCAGCTTCCCATTGAGAGAGAGAGAGAGAGAGAGAGAGAGAATACTGGTTTTCTTTCAGCATAACAATACTGTGTGAAGAGACTGAGAAATTTGGGGAACATGGATTGGGGAACCATTTTGGAAAGTTCAGGTTTTGTTCTGGGTGCCTGGAAATGACTGAATGAAAGCAGGGAGGCAGTTTTTGCCCACAAAGGAATGGAAACACACTTGTGTTTGTTAGAGCATGAACACGCAGAAATGACTCACTCAAACACGATCAGCTTCTTCCACCACCAGACGTGTATTTACAGAATATTTACAAATATACAGAGCGACAGCATGACACCATGAATTCATCAGAAGAGTAGGAATACATCTTCTCTACACAGTCCACATATATACACTTATGCATCTGGCTATATCCAATCAGCACAGATGTTGCATCATCTTTGAGCCATCCCTCCTGAGTCACTGTGACTCAGCATTTTGACACACCTGAACATCATGGTTGCTCATTAATATATTTGTTCTGCTCAGGTCTGAAAATTTTATACTCTGACAGTGTTTTATATGTTTGGCTAAAACATGAAGGTCCTGTTGGCTTATTCCCTGGTACTGTGATAATTGGGAATGGCTTCAGTTGTGTTGAAGAGAGGGGAGCAGAAACTGCTTTTGTTTTCAAGAAAATTCAAGGGAATTTGAAGCCTGATCAGTGGACCACCTTGAAAGGTCTGAAAACTGATGATAAGATAGATATATATTTAAAGAGTTGAGAAGTTATTTTAGTTGGCTTAGTTATCTCTCAGGAGATGCTATGCTCAATTGCTTTCCTGCTGTCCTGTAAGGGATGCACTTTGTGCTTTCTCTGGGACTATGCTGAATCTACGCTTGTGTGTAAGTACTAGTTAGTTTAGTTAGCTTTCCTATTTCATGAAATGTTTGCTCTGTATTGCTTCTGCCTTAGATTTTTATTGCTTATTTGCTGCAGAATACTTCTGATGCTCTTACAGTGGCATACTGCTTCTTATAAAAGACAATAAAAGTTTGTTCAACAGTCACAACCCCCTTGTCCTAACTGGTGGTTTTGTAAACCAGTCAGAAATTCAATCAGCTTCCAGTCTTTGTGTTCTGATGAAGACAGAAAGCTACTGGTCCTTTGGAAGGTAGACAAAAATGCAGCATGGTAAAAATATGTCAAAAGGAGATATGCAGATGACCTCCCATTGTCTAGCTGAATGTTGTCCCTAGAGAGGTGTACATGGTACATATGACCATGGCAGCACCCTCCTATAGCAGAGGCAGATTTGAGGAAAGAAAAACTGTTATGTAGTGAGTGGCATGAAGTTCTTCTCTGAACAAGTCAGCATAGTGATAGGATAAGCTACTTTTCAAGGAGTGGGTTTATAACTGAAGGATACATCATGCACTCTTTCTATCCTTATGGCTCCCACTATGTTAGTAATATGACAACTATGAAATAGAGTCTAGATGCATTTTATACAGCAGACTTCCAATTTGATACACCCCTTTACTTTTAAAACCAGTGTGACTATGGATATGGCTGGTTTCTCTCCCAGCAGGCTTATTCTGGACTTGCTGCAAAGCCCACCTGGTTCCTGTCTAGCATACTGAAGAGCTGAAGAACTAAGCATAGCCATCTACAAATCTAGTTGCCAGGTCACCAAGAATGAATGCCCTCCCCATCCTTTAAAAAAGATGCATTATGTGGAAAGTTACATTGCAAGAATAATCATAAGTGACTGCAATACAAAAGTAGGAAATAAAGCAAAACCAAACATAATCTGAGAATTCAGCCTTAGAAATTAGAAATGGAGAGCACGTCATAGAACTCTGGGAAGCCAGCAATTTGTTTATCAAAAATACATACTTCAGACAGAGAGATAATTGTACTTAGGGACATCATCAGAAGCCCAGTATAGAAATCAAATAATTCAAAGCAAGAAGGTCTATTCACAACTTTAAGAACAAGTGACAATGACTAAATGAGGCTATTGTACTTGGGAAATATCCAGTTCTTCAAAAAAAAACCTCTGGATTATGAATGTAGGGTATCGTGCTTCTGCAGCCACAGTTCAAAATGCCAGGAACTGACCTAATAGAGTTGCACAATATCATGCCCATGTTGCCAGCAGGGAAAAGGATGCCACGCTTTACATACCAAAGGGCAACCTGAATGGTGCCAACATGAGATGGTCTACTCATTACCATTCACCAAGCAAGGGAAAACCCCAGAAGCTGACTCCTTTTTTCATCAGTTAACCACTTCTCACCCAAACACAAAGCAATTATCAGGGCTGTTTTTCAACTAGTTATCTATGTATCTATTGCTTGGGGCCACAAAACCATTAAAAAAAACACCAAACAACCCTTAAAATTTGGCACAGAGCAAGAGCAGTGCACCTGATCCAAAGTCCAGTATCAACTAATCTGGAAGCAACTTGATGACACATAACAGCAACTAGAAACAGGAGGAATTTCTCTTTCTACTTCATATCTTATTCAAACCTCATTGCAAGCAAGCGAGCCTGAGGGTTTTGGAGGCAGGCAAAATCTTTTCATCGTAGGCTGCCTCACACCAAGTCAGATCATTGGCATATGTAGCTCAGTACTGACTGACTGGCAGCAGTTCTCCAGAGTTTTCAACCAGGGTTTTTTCCTAATCTCACCTGAAAATGTCTATATATGTAGCAGAAGTTTCACTTCTTACTCTCTCCCCTAACTCAGTTGAAATGTGTTGGCATGGAGAACAAGTTCTGTTCAAATAGAAAGCCAGATCAATATTTATGGGTCATTACTCCAATTTGAAATTTAAACTGGGAACATGAAGAAGCAAATAGGAAAAGCAAAAGGGAGGCATCAGAGTGAATGTACTGTACAGGCAAGGAACAGGACAAAGTTTGGCAGCTCCAGAGATATACTACTGTCACTGTTTTACATTAAGCAAAGTGAGTAAGAAGCTACTGATGTTTCATAGACTTGAGAAATGGCACAGCCTAATAAATGATTTTTGAACACTGATTTCCTTTAATCTTAAACATAGTGTCATTCCACTTATTGTTATCATGTGCCATCAAGTTGTCTCTGATTTATGGTGACCCTATGAACGAGTGATCTCCAAAATGGCCTGTCCTCAACAGCCCTGCTTACCTATTGCAAACTGAGACCTGTGGCTTCCTTTAGGGAGTCAGCCCATCTCGCATTTGGTCTTCTTTTTTTCCTTCTGCCTCCCACCTTTCTCAGTATTTTTGACTTTTCCAGAGAATCCTGCCTTCTCGTGATGTGCCCAAAATAGGACAGCCTCAATATCAACATTTTTGCCTCTAGAGGTATTTCAGGCTTGGTTTGATCTAAAACCTACTTCTTCGTCTTTCTGGCGTTCCAGGGCAAAGCTTTTCTCCAGCATCACATTTCAAACAAATCTTTTTTTTTCCCCTGTCAGCTTTCTTAACTGTCCAGCTTTCATACCCATACATGGTGATCCAAAATCTAAGAGTGCGGATTATCTTGGTCTTGGTCTCCCATGACACATCCTTACTTTTGATGATCTGTTCTAATTCCTTCATTGCTGCCCTTCCTAATCTCAGTCTTCTTCTGATTTCTTGATGCTAGAGTAGGCCCATTGAGTCAAGGGGGATTTAGTAAGTCAAGTCCTTTGTAAACTCTCTTGATTCAATCAGCCTATTCTAGCTGCAACTTACTACTGAGTTCCAGCCATTCTGATATTTTTAATGTCCCATGTATCATTTGATTTCAAAAGCATAGATTTGCACGAGTCTAGTAATAAGTTTTGAGCATCATCCAGCATTTAAGCAAAATTCGAGATTCACCCACATGAGCAGATGCCAGAGCATTTGACACTTTTAGGTAAACATTCTTTAATCTTTGGGAAAGCCTATTCTGTAACTGCTGAAAATACCTAATATTGTTACAGTGTGACATTATCACACTTCTTGTAGTTTTCAGATTAGCATAATTTGTTTTGTGATTGGTCATTGTGAGGTATACACAGGCTTCATTTCAAGTATGATTGCTCAGTCATGAAGATCTGCATGAATCATAGCTTGGGAACACTAGTCACATCTCAGGAACTATAATAGATTCAATCTTCTAACAATAAGCTATTTGTAATGCTTAATTTGGCCCTAGAGGTTTCTGAAGAGACATTCATTTGAAATCACCACAACCTTGCTGAAAACAGGCACATAGTCCTGCTGAGAAAGCATCTCTGCCATTTCACTCCTCAGTTAATCTCCAGAAGGAAAATGTGCAAAACACAGAGGAGGATGGGAGTAAATGTTTCTGGGGGGAAAGCCCTTATCCAGTTTTTCTGAATACGACTGAATATTTCCTCTTTCTTATTCAGTTATACTTCATTCTACATTTTAACCACTTTGATATCACTGACTGTATTCTGGTCACCTGAACCATTTTTCTTATTCATTGAGGGCTCTGCTGGTATTCCAGCAGGATTTATGAAGTACTTACAGTACCACAGGGAAGCTTCCCATATCTTCAAGACTGTACACATTCAGTCTATTAACTCCCACGTGCCTAAAAGCTTACCTCCGGCAGCAGCTTTTTCCATCCATAGCCACTGAAATGTCCTTATACTGAGGGGGAAAGTTGTTCGGGTCAATTCCTTCCCTGTTGCAATAATTTAATAGTGTCGCTAAATCAGTTTTTGAAAGAACACCAAGTAACTCAATAAAAATGCTTAACTATAGTCTGTCCCTTTTCCTCTTTAAAATAAATGTCATTGCAGGGAAAAGATCGCTGTGTCCTACAGTAATAAAATCTACAGCCATATATTTTTGTCAGTTGCTAAGACAGGGGGCGGGGGGATAGAAATATCTCTCTTCTCTGACAGAATTTAACAATAAGGCGAGTCCTTCTTTTGGAGGAAACCAAAACACTGAAGGTAGGTTAAAAGAGAACTTTTTTAAAAAGTCAGCCAAATGAAACAAAGTATTTTGGTTGCTAGGATTCTTTGTTGGGGAAGGGAACTGGGGCAAGTGCTCTTTCAATTGAGCAAGCAAAATGAAAAAACTAACCAAGCTTCCAGAATTTGTATTTTCTACTTGTGCCTTGCACAAAGAGCAAAGCAAAGCGTGCTGCTCCATAGCACTTAAAACACTCTGGACTGTTTACAATTTAATTATTCAGGATACATATTGCCCGCCTGCCCTCTGAGATGATTCTTACATGATAAGCAAGAGGTGGGTCGAGCGACAGTTCTCTGTGGGATGAATGGGTGGCTTGATTGTTTTAACACAAGGCTACGTCCCCATCTTTTCAACATGTTGCTACATATCTCATATTTCTGAATCAGAATCAGACTAAGAAAACACATGAATTCAAGCTTGGAAGTGTTACTTTCTGGACTGAACACACACACACACGAGCACACACACAACCAGTTCTCTAACCACCATGGCCAGTGGCTGGTTAGAGAATTTGAGAAACTATGCTTCAAAAACTGTGCTTTCCTACCCCTACAGTATGATGATTGAGAAACTGTGCTTTCCTACCCCTACAGTATGATGATTTAAAACATGCCCAGAGCAAAACCATTTCAAACTATCTTAATTCACTCATATTTGGCCTAGGTGTCTTCTCTCACACTTCCAGGCATGTTCACAGGGTTGGTTTATGTTTAAGGGAAAATGGGGCGGCGGGGGGGGGGGGGTTGGGGATCAGGTATTTATAATGCCTTTATTGAAGAGTTTTCCAGGAATTAAGCCATTCCAGGAATGACCTTGTCTTCCTCCTCCTCCTCCTCCTCCTCCTTCTGAAGTCTTTGATAGGTGTTTCTTAATTTTTGTTGATTTCTTGGACCTTCTCTGTTTGTGTTACTTAGGTAGGGAGCAACTATGAAGGGCATACCTGCATATTATTAGGTTATCTGATCTGTTGATCATAACAAAGATCTCTCTCATACATATTATTAAGCATATCTTTCTTAAAATCTAAGAGTGGCTGGCAAAAATCAATTGTGTTACTACTTCTGAATTTTTAAACCACACGTGTGGCTTAACACAGAATCCTAGCAACCAAAATACTTTGTTTCATTGGCCTGACTTTTAAAAAAATATTTTCTTTTAAGCTACCTTCAGTGGGGGGGTTTTCATCCCAAAGAAAATTTTAATTGACAAAAAAAATGCCACAGCTGATGATGTCACCAGCTTTACTCAGCATAAGTTCCACTACTGGATATCAGCCTATGGATATCTAATTGGGTATGATTTTAACACAGTGAGGCTAACTTTTGAATCAACATGCCACTCACAAGTCGCCCACAGAATGGTATTATAGGAAAAACTGCAAAATAATATTACCCAAAAGTTAGACTCTTATCATACATTGTTGAGTGCAGCACTGCAGCACAAGTTCATGCTGGAGATGAGCCGTACATTGCGAACAGTGCCTTATGTTGCATGCTATCTGTAAGGAAAGAGTATAAAATTGGATTTATGATTCTCTTCATAATTGTGATCAAATATGCTTGGCATGAGAACTTGCTTTACACTCGTATCGAAGGAAAAATAAATCATTGATCTAATGTGATTTCCATGTCTCTCTCTTTCTTTTTCTCTCTCTGCTTCTCTCTCTGTAGAGTCATAGCCAAAAGGTAATTGATCTGCAGTTTTAACCTCTTTACCGTTGTATGAATAATTACCCAGAAATAATGCCATTTCCTTTTTTTCTAGACAACATAATTGCAGAAAACCCAACTAGGCCTAGAGTTTCTAATCAATATTTTGATAGGTCTTTAAGATTAAGCATTCTTTTGGCAAAAGCAAAAAAAAAAAAAAGGTCTATGTTTAGAAAAATGTACACACACCAGTGACTGGTACAATACAGTTAATGATCAATCTGTTAGAGAGAATTTTGCTAACAAATGTCATTTCCTCTTGTGCTTTCCACATTTGCTTTACATTAATGCAAATGATGTAAAATTAATAGCAGGAGCAGCCATTAAAGGTGACAGGCTCTCTTTTCCCCCAATTTCCTTAGGATTTCATTTGTTTAATTGCATAGAACGCACAGAAATAAAACAATTTCAGTTTCAACATAAGCATATGTCTGTGTACAATGTGTTTCATTTGTAAACCTTTCAAATCTGTGCATGTGACTGAACCAGTTTTTCACCTGTTACAGTGTGTATGGCAAATCCAGAATGTAGAGATTCCTGATCAGGGATTGGGTCCACTTCTGATCAGAGACTGGTACCAGTCTGGAACATGCAGAAACCAGACATACTCACTTTTAAACCCCCTGAATTTATTAAATGTCTCACACAGAGGCCACATGAAAGTTGCTGTCCAACTATAGGGAAATCCTCCCTATTTTGATAAGACTTAGGGATCTATGGAACTAGATATTAACCTGTCCACACAATGAAAGAATCCCTTTACTATTTCAGTACAATACTGAAAGTCCCATGCAGAGTTTTCTAATCTCAGTCCATATATCTTTTACTGCAGTGTGCACTTGTACTGCAGATTTTTCAGGCAACACACGTTTGTGCTGCCAGTAATATTTGGCAGCAGGTGCAAGGGACTTAACTTCACATCAGGAGATGTATGTGCTATGGTTGGGGATGGCAAGAGATGCTGGTCACAACATCTGGATCAAGGATTTCCAAACCTGGTCCCCCAGATGTGTTTAGACTAAAACTGGGTTAGCAAAGAGCAGCCCCTCATCTCCCTGCCCTCTATTAATAATAATGGTGTGCCATCAAGTCAACTCTGACTTATGCTGACCCTTTTCAGGGTTTTCCAGGTTGAGAATACTCAGAAGGAGTCTACCACTCCCTTCTTCTGTGGCCTCTTGGGGCTGTGCAGCTTGCCCAAGGCCACACAGGCTGGCTGTTCTCCCTGGGGGCACAATGGAGAACTGAACTCTCAACCTCTGATATCTAACTCACTGAGCTATCAAACCAGTCTAACCCCTATATTTTCATTAAAATAAAATTCTTTCACATTCAAAATCCCTCTCAATACCTCTACATAGGGCATAGTGGACATGTTTGCCAGGTTTTTAGGGGGTACCCATGAACTCTTCTGGGATGAGGGGGGGCAGATATTTCTGGTGACTGCTGGTGGTTTCCACTTCTGAAAAAGGACATCTCCTGGGTATAATACAGCTGAGAGGGATGGGAAGAAACTGACAAAATTGCCCCCCAGACCCACTACAGAGCATGAAGGAGCCAATAAAAAAAAAACTACACACAAAAAACTAATGATATGGACCACTGGGGGGCATCCAGTCCTCCAATGTCCAGGTGTGGGCCCCTGGATGTTGCTTACTCCTAAACTACAACTTCCAGGAGCCCTGACCATCAGCTACTCTGTCAAGAGTGAAAACCACAGATCTAGGTAGAGTCAGAAAAGAGCTCCTATCATGTGCACACAATGAAATAATGGAGAGCCAAAGCAGAGAAATATAGGGGGGGGGGGGACTGCTATTCTCATTTAAATTTCCATGGATTGATCTACTGACATTCCATTGGTTTTTTTAAAAAAAAATGTCATCTTGTTGTTATTGTGCAGTTGAGCTGGAATTAATCTAGCTCACATATTTTACCCACATTTTAACTATTGTGTTTTTATAAATAAAACCTGAAACTGCTGCATTTATTTCCCAGGAAAAAGCATTGATTTATTGAGACCTCGTATGTTTCTCTCCAGACGGTTCAGATGGCAGCTCCCATAGTGTGTTATCATTACCATTGGCTATGCCCCTAAAGGAGCAGGATCCAAAACATTGGAGGGCAGGGTAGGGCTGGAGAGAAAGGTTTCCTATCCTTGTTCAAGCAGAAGATGCAAACAATATTAAAAAAAGATCAGAGAACACAAACAGACTGACTCTGGGAAATGAGAGATTTAAAAATTGAAATAAGCCATTTAAATTTGTACGTAGACAGATTTACAGTCATCACACAATCCCATAAAATTGGTATTGCACACCTTTTAATGTTGCAGAAAAGGATTCCAGAATTATAACAGAAAAAGAGCCACATGTGAGCTGCCTAGAATAACAGTGGCAAGGGCACCTAATGTAATGCCTAGATACATAAACCCCAGGGCAGAAAGGAGAAATTACTTTGAATTGCATCTGTTCAAGAGTGCTTGAACTGAAGCAATACATTCAATAGGTAATTTGCAATGTTCACATTTTATTTAGGTACACTGTTTGCAGTCATGAGGCATTCTTCTCACATATACATTAAATTAATGTCAAATTCACAAAAGCAGAGTAAATTATTCTTTGTATAATTTTCCAGCTTGACCTGAAGCCAAGGTTTAAGTAACAAGTTTTCCTGCATACTGCAGGTTGCTTTCCCGGCTTTCTCTTGCTAATGGGATCAGGGACCTCTACCTACAACGTGTGTGAATTGTCACTTAGGTAATGTATTTCTTGGAAATGTTCTAACACAGACCTTTAAATCCTTTACACTTCTACACAGTGCAGTACTGTGCCCATGAAAAAAAAAAGGCAAAATAAGGACATTTGGGGGAGTAAAAAAGGCTCTCCTACACAACAGATTTTCAGTGTTTTTATACTAATTGACAGCTTTTGTTCTCCCTTGTGTTCTTGCTTCAGCAGATTTTTTTCCTCACTTTTTTCTGTGATCTCAGCCAATCAGTGTTCTTATAAGGGACGTGATGATGTCACAGTATCATACAATCCTCAAATGTGGTCCAGTGATAGCATCATGAAGGGGAAATTAAGCCCATGATTGTTACAGACTATATTTGTGTAGGAAGAAAAGAGACCCTCCTTATGATTGTGGCAACCTTATCAACAAGATGGAAAGCATTTGCAGTATCCCCTGACTAAGAGAGAGCGTCTTTGTCTAGTTGTGCTGTGCTGCAATGATTTCACCAAGACATGGCAAAATGATAAAGGAGATATTTGCTTACTAGGCATGTAAAAAATACTGGCAAAGGCTTATCATCATGGCAAGAGTGCCCAGTGAGGAATTCTCCACCTCTTCAAGATTTCCTGTCCTTGGCATTAAAGCAAGACATTTGGCCTGCCCCACATTCATCATTGGGTCAGTATTTGGTGCACAAAGTTTGATAAACTATATATAAGAAAAATGGATTTGTGTCTCCGTGCAAGATGTGTTCCAGCTTGCACAAGACTGAAGACTGAGACGACTCAACTAAGACAAGTCAACCAACTGCTCATTTACTTCCCCTTCCTTGCTTGCTGGTAAAAGAGGCATTGGGGTTGAATATATCATTGAAGGTGTGATGGCTGCCTTCTCAGAAAATGTTAACTGATCTGTATTTTGTCTTCCCTTTGAGTAGCAATGTCTATGACATCCATTGGGCTGCGTGTTGTACCAATTTGATGAGCATTGCTGGTGGTGGTGTTATGGCCCTTAATTAATTAATTAATTTCAAATGTTTCTATATCACCCTACTTAGTGCCAGGCACTACTCTAAGCAGTTTACAATCAAAAGAAGAAGAAAATCAACTCATAAATCCACCCCACAAACCCCTTGAGTCCCCTTATGAGCTTCCTTGAGTCCCCATATTGGGAGAAAGGCAGCATATAAATAAAACCAACAAGCAAATAAGATTAAATGGCATAAAGTAATGGCATGATCAGTAGCAGAAAAAGCAGCTTTAACTGAACTTAATTTTCTCCATACTTTCTACATAGCACATACATACCTTGTTGTGCTTTATCTCTACTTGCACAAAAGTCTCCCAGCAACACACGCAAATGTTCTCAGATTTTTTTTCAGAATCCTCACATCTCAAAAAATCACAAGGGGAAGAATAATGTCTTGCTTGGCTCACAAGAGCAATATGCAAGAGGATTTACATCTTTACCACGTAGCCATTTTGACAATGTTCACACATACAACTTGAGAACATTTTCCTGCCCTTTTAGGGATGTGGAAACAGATAATCCATTTGGGCTGGACATTATTTCTACACCCTGTTGCAGCTTAGGTGCTGAGGAAGTAAGGGAAACCTCACTTTCCTTGCAGGGAGGATTGGGCTCCGTCTGGTGGGACTCATGCTCAGACCATGCTGGCTAGGGTATTCGGTAACCTTTTTCATTTCTGCCCCCTTAGCTCTGCATTCATTGCCTGTAAGAGCCCAGTCTTTTTTCCTTCTCTATTACTGCAGTGAGGAGGCAGAAACAGTGAAGTTTGTGGTCCAATAGTAGTATAGACAAAAGCACTGACTTATACGATTGGACCTGGCCTTATGCAACAAGATCTGCCCCTGCTGACATCTGTATCCTCTCAAACGCAACAGCAGATACATGTTAAGAGGGGCATGTCATGCCACACACAGCCAGTGCTCCTGTCAGCACTCCTGGACACCTACCTGTTACTAGGGTAGAACTCAGCACTGCAACCCCTCCTCAACTGATAAACCTATAAAGGGCCCAGACCTTACCCATGTTCCTCTTAAACCTGGCTTGGCCCTTGGACTGCTAATGCCAATATGAAGGCTTCAGTTGTTTCCTTCAATCTGGGATGGAAGGGATGAATCGAATGGATTTTGTGGATCCGTATCCTAATCCAGGAAGAGTTGCCTAATTCCATATATTCTTCCAGTCAGCTATCATTCCCTCCCTTTGCCCCATTCCATCAGAATCAGGTGACAAAAATGTGGTGTGTGTGTGTGTGTGTGTGTGTGTGTGAAAGAGAGAGTGAGTGAGTGTGTGTGTGTGTGAGAGAGAGAGAGAGAGAGACACTGTGTCCAACTTTAAATGAAGTCACATTCATTCCATTTTATGTTTTCTACATTCCATTATAGAAAACATAAAAACTACAAGGAGCAAGAGATTTCTTAATTGAAAACAAAGGGGGTGGTTTAAACAGAAATGGAATAGAATCAATACTTTTTTCAAAATGCACCCCACCCCTGTTTTGGCCCTTCAGTTTGCTCAATTTCCAACTTGAAATGTTGTGCTGCAGAAATACGGAAAGCAAAGCTCTCGATTGCCATTCAGAAGCTCTTGCAAGGCAATCAAGTGAAGCAGCAGTAAATGCACCCAAGGCGTCTGATGGTCAAATTATTTCTTTCTGTGTCTTGGACGCATCTAAGTAAATGGTGTTAAGGCTGAGCTCGGGCAGCTTGTACAAATGCTGCTGAAATCTCTTGCAAGGACCTCCTGAAATCTCATGCATCATGACACTGCTTTAGACACAGAGGTCTATCTACCATCCTAGGCTGCAAACCGCTACAAAATTAAGTAAGGTATCTTTTTTACTTTGTGCTAGCATATCAGGCAAAACCACAATAAAAATAAAAAAATAAATAAGAGAACAATGTTGTGGCACCTTAAAGACTCATTGCTATATTTTAATGTGAACTTTTGTGAACAAGTCCACTTCCTCAGACTTGTCCACAAAAGTTCACATTAAAATATAGCAGTTAGTCTTTAAGGTGCCGCAACATTGTTCTCTTCTTTATTTTTAATTTTGATTGTGGTTTTGCATAAAATTACGTGAGCTAACTTCTGCTAGTGTTTACCTCATTCACACAAAAAAACCCAAAAAACCCAGAGAGAGGCTCCCTTGCTCCCTACCACCTGAAATTAGTTTCTCTTAAACTTTACAGAAAAATGTGGAATCTGGTAAATAAGTTTTTTGGTTTTAATAGTATTTTCAGTCCAGGAAGATGCTATTGGCATTTTGTCAAATCATATTGACCTTGCTGGTGGGGGGGGGGGGGGATCAGTCACATTTTTAAAAATACGCTCTTTCCTGATTTTGTCAATATTTGGGCCAGACGAATGAACTCATTGTGGTGCTTTTTTACCTTTTATCACAATGCAAGGCATGTTTTTTTAAAAAAAACTAAATGGCAGACTACAAAATTGCTGTTTTCTGAGAACATTCAGAATGATAAATGCATTATTTGCCCATGCTTACAAATGGTTGTGATGCTCTTTTTAACACCAAAGTCCCAGTGTGCATTCCAGTCATTGTTTGTGAATCGCTGTACCTGATTAGTCCATGTACTTTGTAATAACCTTGAGAGCACTGAACATATGTTGTGGGAAAGTGCTGTCAAGCAAAGAAAAGGGGTGAAAAAACCCAACAACCTCCAAGTTAATCTCATTTATCTCTGTCACCCTGAATACTCACTTATTCAGCAATGGGACAGAAGGATAACACATTGGGCTTATTATATTATTTCTTTAGAAACAGTGAATTTAAAATGGCTTCAAGAAAATTACAAAAATGATGGCCTATTCAGTTTAGTTGAAAATTATGTTATGGTTTATAAAGCAACAAGCAGAGCAAAAAAGACACATGTTATGGACAAAATAGACACATACAGAGGCAAAAATCCTGTTGCTGAGTCCACTAAATTGAACCAAAGTAGGCCCATTGAATCAATGTGGATTTGGTGAGTAAGTTCCTCCATATCTTAATTGATTCAAATGGGCCTCTTCTAGTTGATACACACAAAGTTAAGCAACAGGTTTTTAGTCATAGGCTTTCACTCCCACACCCAATCTGGGGAACCACATGTGTAGTTAGGTCCTATTGCCTATGACAGGAGGCAGAGATCTGCATTCTGCACCTACAAGCCATTCTATAATTTAACAGAGAGGCTGACCTGCTTGATTGTAGACCTTTGGTCATGGAAGGTTCTAGACAAGCAACCCAAAAGGCATCGTCCATGCTGACAAAAATACAATAAAGTGAAAAACTGACGATTTACTGCCATATAGTGATATCCCATATTGTACCACAGAAAGGCAAAACTGGATGTGATAGAGATACAGCATTCTAATAGGGCTGGCTGTTGAACGCCTGCATAGTTTTTGTTTCCTAAGGGCAGAAACAGACCAGATGGCAGCTTCTCAACAGGAATGTGGTAAAAAATATTATTGTTCCAGGGATCCATACTACACAGCTGCTGCCTTAGCACAATCAACAGGCAAACAAAGCACAGTGTTTACTTTCTGATGACCAATCACCCGACAAAAGCAAGCTAATTTGCCACTCGTAAATGTGCAAAGCGCTAATGTTACCAGCAGATAACCAGATGTCCTTTATGTTTTCTGATAGTTCTGCTCCTCATTGTGAAGCTGCCATCTCATGTGTTACTACAATAAATAGCATCTGTGCGGGTGATCCCAAATGGAACCGTGATGTGGTCTGAATCTGCACTGGATGTGTCTATTGCTGCAATTTAAAAAATAAAAACAAAACTTATAATGGCCAGTCATGCCCTTCATATTTCATTCATTTCAGTCTATAGTCAGGCTGCTTCCTCCTGTCCACCTCTATGCATGCTCTCTTGAGTGAGGAAGCAACATGAGCAGAAAGACTCATGTTATTTTCTTCATAACTACATAAATTGTTTATTTAAAGTATTTATATCCCACTTTTCTCTTTAAAAGGATCCAAGGCGGCTTACATCATTAAAAGGAGACAATATTAAAAGCTAAAAACAATAAATTTTAACAATATCAAAAAATAATTAAACAAATATTATATTAAAAACAGTAAATAAAATCAATACTAAAAACACATTTAAAAGCAACAAGGCACAACAATCCCATTTTTAAAACCCTTCTCAGACAGCCAGTCGCTAAGGGAAAGACTGCCTAAAGAGAAAGGGAGACGTGGTCTTTGAGATAGCTTAGACCCAAGCTGTGTAGGGATTTTTAGATTAAATCAGCACTTTGAATTGTGCCCAGAAATGGACCGGTGGAGCTGCTCTAACATGGGGGCATTCTGTGATCGATGTGACCAGCACTAGTTAACAATCTGGCTGTAGCATTTTGGACCGACTGAAGTTTCTGAACACCTTCCAAAAGCAGCCCCACATAGATTGTGTTAATCTAGCTGGGATGTAACTAAGGCATGTCTCCAACTATTTCAACCTGCCAGGATAATCTACAGAAGATTTGAAAGTCACTATATTAGAACAGAATCATTACAAATCAAGAATACAAAGGGAAACAGCTGAGATAAAAATTTATACACATGATGGACACCCATATAAATGGATTGAATATAACCTAGGTTTCTTAAGTCATTACAAAATGTAATACTCACACTTTTTATCTACTGCCACTGTTATTTTCTTCAAATTATCAGGTCCATCTCTCATCAAGAGGCTCAAAGATTAAAAAAGTGTCAATATTCCCTCCATTAACACACATGGTTCCTCTACTATCTTTTTTTTTTTTTTTTGGCTTTTATATACTGTCCCCCTCTTGAGTGTTTAACAGTCTTCAACCCCCCCCCCTTCTCCCCCCCCCTTTCATTTTTCTCATGCCTGTCATCTGTTTTCTGTCTCCTGGAAGAATGTTTCAACCTAACACCAAACATAGGCCATAAATCACTGCATGTGAGATGTAACCACACATCGAAGACTCTTAGAGCCAATGAATATTTAGTATGTTTTACTTGTGTAACTGGTATTTCATCCAGCATTTCATTTTTTTCCATATGTCTGATGAAGTGGACTTGTCCATGAAAACTCACATTAAAATATAATAGTCTTTAAGGTGCCACATGTTTTTGTCTTTTGCTTTGCTTTGCTTTGCTTTGTTTCTTTGGATTTTGCCTGATATACTAAGGCATGTATCACTGTGGCCAGGTCAGACCTCTCCAGGAACAGGTGCAGCTAGCACACTAGTTTTAACTATCCAAAGACACTCCTGGCCACCACCTAAACCCGGTCATCCAGGCTCAGAGACTAATCCAGGAGTACACTCAGGCTACACACCTGTGTATTCAGGAGGAGTGTAACCCTATCCAGCACCAGCTTGATCCCTATTCCTTAATCTGCCTTTTGACTGATCAGAAGCACCTTTGTCTTATTTTGATTAAGTTTCAGTTTATTCACCTTTATCCAGTCCAGACACCAAACTAGAACTGAAACAGCCTTCTCAGATTTAGATGGAAAGAAGAGATAGAGATGTGTGTCATCCACATACTGGTGACATTGAACCCCAAAACTCCATACAATCTCTCCCAGTGTTTTCTATATGAAACCACTTAAATGAAATCATGCTTAAATAGCATGGAGGACAAAACAGAACCCTGAGGGACACCATAGGCCAACAGCCAAGGTATGGAACAGGAGTCCCCCACCACCACATTCTGATTTCTCCTCTCCAGGAAAGACTGGAGCCACCATGAAACAGTGCCTCCGAATCCCATCCCAGAGAGCTGGCCCAGGAGGATACCATGGTGCATCGATGGCTGCTGAGAGGTCCAGCTGAAATAACAGGTACACACTCCTCCTCTCCAGTTCCTGGCATAGGTCATCCACCAAGATGACCAAGATGAGGTCTGTGGGTGGTCAAATTTGGGCCGGCCGGGTTCTCGCTGTCTTCACAACTGCGAGAGCTTGGGGCTTGGGACTTGCCCATAATTTGGTAGGGGTCCGTTGAGACCCCTCTGCAGAACCTGATTCCGCACTATGGCAGGACCCCCCCCCTTTTTCATTGAGGATAATTATGAATATTCAATAAAAACCCGAAGAGCCAATTAAAAACTTGGCTCTTCAGGCAGGCCTTCCCTCCTGTCAATATCTGATTTTATTTTATTATAATTTCTGTTTTTTCTCCATCTTGAGTATTATTAATATTATTGTTTTGAATTGTTTTATTTTAATTTTAATTGTTCAAGTGTTTTATATTTAATGTTTTATGGAACCCGCCCTGAGTAGACTTTGTCTAAAAGGGCGGGATAAAAATCGAATAAATAAATAAATAAATAAAAATAAATAACAGTCTGTCCCATAACCAGACCTGAAGCCAGACTGAAATGGATCTAGATAACCCGTCTCATCCAGGAACCCTGGAGCTGAGAAGCCACAACCCGCTCCAATACCTTGCCCAAGAATGGAATATTAGAGACTGGCTAGTCATTATCCAATACTGTGGGATCGAAGGAGGGATTTTTCAGCAATGGTCTTAGTACGGTCTACTTTAAGCATGCTGGGATCCTATCCTGCTGTGAGGAAGCATTCACAATTCGTCCTCCCCACGCAGCTCATCCCTCCCTGGCAGCTTTTATAAGCCAGGGTCCAAAAGACATGTGGAAGCCTTCATTTCTCCAAGGCTCCTGCCCACATCATCAGGCTGCAAAAACTGAAATGTATCCATTAACACAGGATAAACAGTTACATTCATAGGACCTGTATGAACTATGGCATCCAAGTCAGAATGGATTCAAGTGCTTTTGCCTGAAGAGTGTCATGCAAATTCTTCACAGTGGACGGCAGTGTGGTCTGCATTATCTGCCTATGCACCAGCATGTAATAGGTCCTTGACCGCTTGAAAGAGTGGACAGTTCTGTGCAGACACAATAATGACAGAGACTTAATTGCCTCCATCACTGCCACAGAGTAGACCTTCCAGTGGGCCCTAGCCCATGTTCAGTCAGATACAGTATATCACAGAAGTGAGTACACCCCCCCATACTTCATATGTAAATATTTTAGTATATCTTTTCATGTGACAACACTGAAGAAATGACACTTGGCTACAATGTAAAGCAGTGAGTATACAGCTTGTATAACAGTGTAAATGTACTGTCCCCTCAAAATAACGCAACACACAGCCATTAATGTCTAAACCGCTGGCAACAAAAGTGGTACCATTCTACCAATGGCTCCGCAGCGTGCGATCCGCTTGCCACTCCTGGCAGTAGGCAGGAGGACAAGCCTCACTGCAAGGTCGAAGAGTGGTGAGCGGATTGCGCACTGCGGAGCCATTGGTAGAATCGCACTGTCCACGTCCGACTCAACTTCATGGGAGGAAGTGCTTAGGAGTGATTGTGTCAATGCCCTAGCCATTTCCCCATTTCAAAGATCAATCAGGCTTTGAAAGAATGGTGGGGACAAATACAATTTGGAACAGAGCTATGGTTGTCAAGGAGGTCATGAAATTCTCAGCCACTCCTGACAAAGCTGCCTCAGCATGGTTGTTGACGTCCCCCAGCACAACAAGCTGAGTGGGCTCCAGCACCACCCCCAAGGTCAGCTATGCAAGCTCAAGAAGGGAGACTGTTGAGCAGCAAGGTGAGCTGTACACCAACAGAATCCCTGTTCTGTCTCAGCTTCCCACTTTCAGATACACACATTCAAACACAGAAAACTGGGAGATGTGACACCTGGTTAGGGATATGGAATCATGATAAACTACTGCAACTCCATCTCCCTGCTCCGCAGGTTTTTCCTGCACAGAAAACCCTGGAGGACAAAGCTGAGTGAGATTAACATCCCCAACCTCATCCAACCAAGTCTCAGAAATACAAGCCAGGTCAGCATGTTCACACAAGATCAGGTCCTGGATGGCTGTAGTTTTCCCATTCACCCACCTGGCATTTAGTAGCAGAACTTTCAACCCATGGTTGGGGCAGGGAGAGGTATTTAAAAGCTGCTGATTTGTTCTGGAAGAGAGACAGAGGAAGAGAAAGGGCAACACAGGAAGAAAATACAAACAACACCTTCTCTCTCTCTTCTCTTGCTTTCCTAGTGATCCTGAATTGGGGTCACATGCTGTTTCAGATGCCCAAACACATCCACCTTTTCCTGTTCCAACAATCTCTCTTTCCTCAAACCAGCCATGGTTCTATTAAAATTCAATCCTAGCAAGGATGCCAGTCTACAGAATTTCTTGATGACACTTGATGTGATAGACTACAAATCCCATCCCATCTCCAATCAGATTGGGAAAGGAGAGCTGTAATTCGAGGCATCTGGGAAGAAAGTGCCAAATTTTGCCTTATTTATTTGTTTGTTTATTTAATTGTTTAACTATTTATTAGCAAGAATTTGCCTCTTGAGAGAACTGGTGAGCATTTTCGATTATTTTACAATGACTGCTGCAGTAACAAGAATACAGACACATTGGTAATTAGATACAATAGCATGTTACTTTTGCAGATTAGTAATGGTAAGTGTAATGACCTTCTTGGCCCAAAAGCAGTGAGCAACTTAATGAATTCTGAGCTCTGATCTTCCCCCAAAGTTCAATGTAATATGTCTTCCTATTATGTCCAAACAAGGAAATCGTAGTTCAATCTCTATAAACCTTTCACTTGATCCTGGTTTGCAAACCATTGTTTTTAAACCTTAAACCACAGTTCAAATGCAACAGGAGACTATAGTTTACAAAACTTCAGAAGTGTTTAATTAAGGGAAGTGAGGGGAAGGAGGAGGGAAAGAAGAAAGAAGGAAGTAGGTACAATGCCAATTCTAACAAATCATGGTTTATTTGACCAAGATAGTTAAGTCTGAACTTGGATGCATGTGCAAGAAAGTCAAGACAGAACACAACTGTCTTATCTTTTAAAAAGCTTTCAATGGCTGTGTAGCATCAAGGATATACCAGGTTTGACGTTTCATTTCAGATAGTTAATGATGTTTTTACCTAGGCAGTCACTCACCAGTGGGTTTTCCAGCAAGGTCTTCATAAATAATGTGGTTTCTCTTTTTATTTTACAATCTGACAAAATGAAAATTGAGAAGCAATATATCAGATATAGCTCTTACACTTTGCTGAGTCATTCAGAAAGATTAAGGTAGTGTCCCCTGACACAGCTCTAGACTTTTAAAAATGACATCCAATACACACCACTGTTTCCTTCAGTTCTCATGCTGTTAGTGAGTTAGAAGCACATCATAACTTCAAAAGCATATAGTTAGTAAGTGTCACTGATCTGAATTTACTCCAAATATATTCCTAATGATCGTTTGTTTGCTTGCTGGCTTGATTCATTTTCAGCTAAGGAAGCATTTCCAATTTATTTAAATATGTACACTGTCAATTCTCAGCCTGAATGAAAATCTGGCTCCTTTTTAGCTGTTTATGACAGAGTGCCATGTCATAATGCAAGCTGGGCAACTGAACACAAACCAAATTAAGAGCCTTGAATTCAAAGGAGTATCTTGTGCTACTATTTTCTTTTTCTTTTTTTAAAAAGCAGGAATTTCATTGCATCTTTATTTTCTCCACCAGAGCCCATAATATAAAGTCCAGATAAGAGCCCAAGCTTGGGGGGGGGGGGGGGGAGGCTTCGAATCAAACTGATTTTCTTGCCAACCTAGCTCTTATTTCCTTGCAGTTACCTGCGAAAAATTGAAAGGAAAACGCTCCTGATAATAAAGAACAAACACAAGCTTTTTGATCTTTATGTTTTACAGCTCAGTGTTCCCTGGCATACTATACCTTAATGCACTTTCACAAATGGAAAAAGCAACCACGATAATCTTTTACAGTCTATTTTCACGTTGTTGTTTTTCACCCTAGAATATCATCCAGTTCTGTAATACCAATTACTCTTCCTGGGAGTGGAAAGGAGTCGGCAATAAACACTTGGGTACAAGCATTTAAATCCATCAGTGCTGACATTTTAATGGTATCTTTCTCCATTTCTGCTTATGCCAGCGTTTCTATTCCCCTGCCAGTCGGCAGCAAAAGAGACGCTCCCCGTAAAATGTCTTAATGTTTAAGGTTGTTACAAAGTGGCAAGGACATTTCATTTCGCTCTCTCCGATGAACTGATCCACTCCTCTTAACAGCTTACTGAAATAGGATGGGACAGTGAATAGGATAACTTTACTCGGTTTAGGCTTTCACCAAGCCTTAAACTCGCATTCTCTCAAAGGATGCAATCTCCAACAGAACAGCAAGACCATTCATATCATATTCTATTTTCTTGTGCTAAGAAATGATAACAAACTACTTTCCTAGCATCCTGAGGGTGTGATCACACAAGGAAACGGATCGCATTTGGGACTGCTTGCAGAGTGGTCTGGTGCAATCTATTTCCCAATGATCAAATTATGTACAAGGAACAACAGGCCAGCCTGACTCTGACCCATGGCCAAACTGGACCTTTTTGGTCCAGCTGTAGGGCTGCTATTTGGGGGGCTGGATTGGAGGGATTCCCCTGCTGACAGGAAGGTCACTTTAAGGGAATCTCTCCCTGCAAACAATCCTTTCCAGTGTGGTCAGAGATCCCCTTTTCCTGCTGTCTGATTGCACCCTGAGACAAATAACTTATCTCCCCATAGTCACTGTGGTGGTGCTGGGTGCATGGGGAGGAAGAGTTACAGTGCCTCCCTCTCTCCCTCCACTCCCTCCCCGGTTGTATATCCTTAGGTGTAACTTTTCCACTTATAACTTTTCCACTGCTATGTCAGACCACAAACTGGGAATAAAACTGAACTCTGACTATCATGACCAGATGCAAAGCAGACCTTGACTAGAGGAAAATTGAGAAGAGACCTTACAAAACAGGAAAAGATTGCAATGGAGAAGTGGTAGCACTGAAAGCACTAAAGAGCAGAAGAAAGCCTCCTGGAATGGTTAGTCAGCTCATAGAAGAAGGTGTTCTTCGACTCTCCCCTGTGACAAAGTAGAGCTTCTAAGTCCAAGAACAAAGATGTACAATGGGTTCGAAGCTCTGTCATCCAGCAGAAAGCGGGCAGAGCTGAGAAAGTTCAGAGACCTGAACATGAACATGTTGAAGTTTTTCATAGTTGAGCAGTGTTAGGATGATGTGGCTCTGAGCATCATCCTTTCACTGTACAGGTATGGATGTCTTCAGCCTGTCATTATATCTAACTTCTTTAAAATGATTGTCCAAGCTTTAAAAGGTGACTGATACAGTGGTGCCTCGACTTACGAACTTAACCCGTTCCAGAAGATGGTCATAACTCGAATTGGTTGTAAGTCGAAGCACCATTTCTCATAGGAATGCATTGAAACCCCATTAATCTATTCCGGCCAGGGGGAAAAAATCACCAAAAAACACACAAAACACTGCAAGCCCCATCGGAAAGCGTTCAGGCTGGAAAAAAACACACCAAAAAACAAAACAACACTACAAGCCCCATCGGAACGCATTCGGGCCGGGAAAAAACACACACCAAAAAACAAGACAACACTGCAAGGCCCATCGGAACGCGTTTGGGCTGGGGGAAAAACTCACCAAAAAACAAAACAACACTGCAAGGCCCATCGGAACACGTTCGGGCCGGGGAAAAAACACACCAAAAAACAAAACAACACTGCAAGCCCCATCGGAACGCGTTCGGGCTGGAAAAAAAAACAACAAACAAAAAAACAAAAAAAAAACATCACAGCACAGAAACATAACCCCCCCCCCAGCCCAAACCCACGCTGCAAAACCCTGTATGTACTCACTCAGAAGCAGAAAGCAGCACCAGGCAGTCCGAAGCCTCTCTGCAAACGCACACACTCTAACCATTGGGGCGAAAGAGCTACAAAGAAGCAGCCTCTTCGCCGGCCAACGGTTAGCAATTTAAATCCCCGCCTTTTTCCCCACCTTTTTTCTGATCGTAACTCAAAGCTCCGGTTGCAAGTCAAAGCAAAATTTTGCGGCCGGAGCTGGCCGTAACTTGAATTGGTCGTAAGTCGGGACGATCGTAAGTCGAGGCACCACTGTATTTCTCCGAAGGACCCTATTGTTATTAAGAGGTAGCTGTGTTAGTCTTTGCTAGCATGTCAGGCAAAAACAAAACAAATGTATATATACACAAGTATATATACACACACATAGACATAGGCATATATAAAAGACAAAAACATTGTGGCACCCTAAAGATTAACTGCTACATTTTAATGCGAGCTTTCATAGGGCTTTCCGTGTCTGAAGAAGTGATGATGATGAAACGATTTGTATTTAAATTCTACTGCTTTTTGGGCAAACCTGTTTCTTACTAAGCAATACTTTCATAAGCAGCTATACCAGTAGATCACAGGCTTTGTGTGCAGAGGGTTCCAGAGTCGATCTCCAGCATCTCCTGGCAGGGTTGCAAAAACTCCTGTCTGACATTCTGGAGAACCACTGCCAGAGAGTGTCCACAACGAGAGAGCAGAAGGATCAATGGTGTGACTCAGGATACAACATTTTTCACATTCCTAACAAGAAGGCCCCTCAGAAAGTCACCACTTGCAAGTGCAAATAATATAGAACTGTGGGGAAATGAAGACATTTCATCTACATTTATTCAGGTAAATGGGTTTTCCCTTATTCTCTATTTGACTAGAAGCAAATTAAGCAAAGAGTTCTGGATTTTCCTTTGGAGTCAAGTATATATTTGAAGAAAGTCTCTCATGAGAACCAAAGAAAGGATGAACAGTGTATGCAGTAACCAGAGGTGTACAGTTGCAGTGGGCCTGTAAAATTAATTAGACCACAAATATTTTCACCCTGTTGACTAATTAAAATGTTCTCTGATGTGTCCGTGCAGCTTATTATGACAGGGTTAGAGAAAGGCCTTTACTTCCCTCCCCTTTCCTACTTTCAAGATGCCCCTTCATTAAAATGTCTTCTCTAAATATGTTAGTACAGACGTGTGACAGAAACAGTCCCTACTGTAGAGTTCTTCCTTGCATTTAACAAACTAGACCTGTTGTGGTTTTCCTGTCTTTGAATCTATTACTGTGGTGGTATTCTTGAATTTTAAATTAGAGAAGAGGACGGAGCCTTTTATATTTATTAAAGACAGTGAATTCCTTTGACTCTTTCACATTCCCTTCTAACATGCTATTAGCACTCAATAGGGAATTCAGTGGTACTCAGATGTGATTAGATTGCAAAAGCTGAACTCAACCAAAGAACATAGTCAGAACAGCTGCCGGCTAAGAAGTGACCCAAGAAAGACATGGGGTTATGGTTTGATGTGTTTATGTTACAAGGGATTTGAAAGGAAAGGCTTAGAACTAAAGAACTAAGGAGAAAATGTACTTGAAGAATGCTACTGTTGCTTATCTTAAATGCTTGTTTGTTAAAAGCTATTCAGATCCCATTTTAAATTTCCCTCAGAATTTATGAGAACAAAGAAATGCCATTATTGAAGAGTTATTCACTATGAACCATTGTCAAATTAATATTTTTTTTCTTAATGGTAATATCTACATCATTAAAACTTAAAACATTTTATTTGCAAGTGCAAATGCCAGTTCCATGTTTGGTATTTTCAATATTATTTCACAATCAACCGTGAACCCAATAACAAAATCCTGTACAAAGCCAGATTAATGACCACTTTGTACAACATGCAAAATAAGGCAAAATAAGCTGCCATACATTTTGGGTCAGAGTGCATGGTGATTATGAAGGTTTAAGCATGTTGGCCAGTTTTGAGTTTCAAAGCAAATCAACCTGATGCAAAATTCCTCAAATAATGTGCACATCAGAATGTGATTGTTCTTTATATTTTGCACAACCCCAAATTTGAAATACAGTTCAAAAACTATAACAAAATGTGTGCTGAAATGTGTACTTCAGGGGGAAAGCTGTATTTAGAAATGTATAGCACGAGAGTATATTTGGAAACATTTGTTTTCTAAGAAATGCACTCAAAATCTGTGTCTAAACATATTTAAATACAAACGTATCTTTAAATATCACATCATTCTAGTGATGGAATTTCCAGACTGTGGATGGAAACTTAACATTGAAGCCATAGATTATCTGGATAAACTTTGATAAGTATCAGAAAACTTTTCAGCCTTATTTAACACAATGGCTGAAATCCTGTAGTACATTGCAACTAGAGCTAGCCCATTGAATCAGTGGAAATTTGATGAGTCAACTCCTCCATAAATGCTAATGATTCAATGGGCCTACTCTAGTTGGATTTCAGCCAATATGTGTGCATCACCTTCTTTCTGAATCCATATGCTCCTTTACAAGAAATAGGCAAAAAGTCAGCCTTTTCAGTAGGTAGGATGAGGAAGCAGCCTCAGGCACTGGGGTAGGAAAGGAGGCAACTCCGTCCCATCCCCACAACCTTCTCATCCTGCTTGCTGCTTTCACATTCTAACTGGCTTTCACGTTCTATCACCCCAGACATAGAGTTCGGGATAGTGTTTTCAGCCAGACGCTGCTGGCCCCAGCTATCAGATGATGCTTGCATTCCCCCGAACCTTCTTTCATCCAGCTTTATGGAGCTTCAATGTCCCCAGAAGAAAAAAGAGCAGGGCCATTATCTTCTGCAAGGAAGGAGAAGAACATGTAAAACAGTACCAAACACAGATCTTCCTATTGACAGTGAGTGAGCTGCTTCCCTCTGCTTGCCTCCTTTTTCAGCTGGCTAGAAGAGATGAGAAAAAGGTGGAGCATCCTGGTGGTATACGGCAAAACAATCAGGAGAGAGTCTCATTACTCTGCATGAGTTGCAACAGAACTGTAAGCCTACCATCAAGCTGCAACAAAAATGGTGCATCAGCTTGCCTATTCTGCTATCACCTCTACAGTTATCACTGTACGATAGCACCCATGCTTCTTCCCTGATCTGTCAGCAATTTACTTAAAGAGGTACACTTTAAAAACTTCTGGGACAGTCCACTGAAGTGAGTACATCTTATCTCTCCTCCCAACAGTTTTTAACTATGTTTTTCCAATTTAGTGCTATATCAGATAAGCATTACAGTTTTAGTGTTTGTTATAGCAATTTAGTGCTATGTCACTTGCAAAATACTTTGTTAAAGAGGTGAATAATAGGGTGGTGTTAATGACAGAGGAAGGTGGACTGGTGGAATCTATTTCCTTACTTTTTTACTGCTGCTGTTCCTTAGCAGGACCGAAAAGTATACCTATCTTAAAGCTAGCAATGAAAGTACTATTTTGTTATTTCAGCTCTCTTTATTTGTTATGGGATTATGTTATTGTGTATTGATGGTCATTCACTTACTATGAAACTGCTCTGCTATTTCTTCAACAGATATGCATGTTTGTTTGTGGCTTTCTGTGTTGCTCAGTTGTGAACTGCTTTAAGCATAAAGAACAATTTTGGAAAGGTGGTATACAACAACCACCTGACTGAAACAGAGGACTCCAAGTTTGGGATGACAAAGGTATGAGGATAAGTGGTACATTTAGTTGTAAGATACAGGAACACTGGTTGATGGATAGGCCCATAGGATTAGAGAGGACTATTACAGTACATTAACTGAACATATGCTTAATCACTTGCAGAAGGTTCTGGGTTCCATCTTTCATGGTTCTTTCAGAGAAGTTCTTATTAGATATTGCCCAAGCAATCTGAGAGTGGAACCTTACAAGGACCATGACAGACCAAGGATAAAGAGGACCCACCCTTCTCCAGAGGAAAGGGTTCAGAAGCAGACTGTGAAGCAAACTCGGTCCTAAGTAATCAAGAGTAATGTCACTTGAAGAGGCAGAGCAGAATAGCCATATCTAGGATCTGCTCAGATGCAGCTCAATGAGTTGAGTACATGGCTGAGGAGCCAGAGATTGGGAGTTGACTCTCCACTGCAACCCAAGAGAATAGTCAGCCTGTGTAGTCTTGGGAAAGCTGCATAGTCCCAGACTGTCCCACAAAGAAGGGAATGGTAGACTACTTCTGAGTACTGTATACCCAGAAAATGCTGAAAAGATTTACCATAAGTAGGAATCGACTTGACAGCACACAATTATTATAGCTGGCTGGATAGCTCAGTGAGTTGGGCCTCTAGCTATGGAGCCAGAGGTTAGGAATTTGTAATTATTATTCTAGGAGGAGAAGGTTCCTTGAGAGTTAGAAACTTCAGTAGTGAAAGTCTGCTGCTAGCAGTCTTTGAAATCATAGAGCTGTGTTGTGGGGGAATGGGGGTTGGCAGTGTCTATGAAAGCATTGTTTGTAACAGATCTTTACAACATTATCTTGAGCCCACACCTCCCTTGACTGTGCTGGCAAATGATCAAATTCCTCTCACTTCCTGAAGTTGACCCAACACATATGACATGGCAGAACTTTTCTCTTTTGAAAACGTTAGTTTTCTTCCTAAACCATGCTTCTTCACAAACGTTAAGAACCTTGTTGAACCTCTCTGTGTGCTTCTGACCTTGGGCTCCTTCCTCAGGTGCCTCACTGTCAGTTCATCTAGCTCAGTGTGCTACTACAAGTGCTTGAGGCCTGCAGATACCAGAGCTGGCATCTGCCCCCTGGGGGTAGGACATAATGCCAGATAGGTCCAAGAAAGAATTTTTTTGAAACTCTGGAAGATTTCAGTGTAAAAAAGGATTGATCTAGATAGCCAAGGTAAAAAAAAAAAAACCCACAGCTGCCTGTGTTTTATGTGATCACCATTTATGTGGAGTCAAAGGACTAGCAATAGGCTCTATTAGAATATAAACAAGATACTAGAAGACAAGGTGCTAGCTGGAAACATTCTATGGGTAATTTTTGACTTTTCTAATCTTTGTAGTAAAGTAGGTCATTAAAAAAAAAAAACTAATGTATTTCCCCACCCCCTCACCCTTCCTTTCCAATTTGTACGCTATCCTGAGCCAGAGAACCTGATCAGAATGGAAATCTTTTTTAAAAATAATAATCTTTCTCCATTAAAATGGATTTTCTAGCCATAATGTTATTCTTTGGTATCAGGCACATTTTACTCTACTTGTTAAAAACCTGCTTTGTAGCTACTACAGTAAAGAAAAGCCAAGTGTGTCTGTTTTTGACTGGCCATGCGTCTACCACACTCTGCTACAGATGGCCTGTCAAATCTATCAAGCCTTGATTGGAATAGATTACTGAGTTGATGGAGCCCTGGGATTATGGCCATCTTTCTGCAGGCGGCTCTGTAATCATGATGAGAGGCTATTGTTGCCTGGGAGCTCAAAAACGACAAACCGTGCTGCACTGGGAGGATCAACAAAAGCTTTGGGTAATGCAGGAGGGATTGAAAAACAATAGTGTCGGCTGCATGTCTGTTTAAGCCCTGAGAACATGAGCAAAGGAGATTCAACACATTCAGTGTACGTGAGTGAAGGAGGAATTTTGTTTATTATAAACACATTTAAGCTAGTGACTGAAGGGGAAAGCTTCAGCATAAAATAAACGGTTGAGTTCTGTCCTCAGTGACATTTATCCATCACCACTCAGTTTAGTGGAGACGGGTGGAGGTGTCAATAAAATTTAACCTTGTGTACTTTTTCTTGATATTAGTAGTAGCAGTAGCAGCAGTAGTAACATTATTAGTATTAATAGCCAGAATCCTGTTGGTGATTTACATGTATGTAAGTTAAGTTGCATAACTCATTATGGCAAATTGCTGCTAACAAGACACTGGTTGTGCTATGAAGATTGCACCCAACTATGCAAATGGCATGTGCCCAGCAGTAGGATCAGAAACTTGCTGGAGTGAGTTCTACAATCTAACTTTTGCACATCCTGGATCCTGGCCATTGTTATTAGCTTTGGTGGCTAGGCACTGTTCATACAGAATCATTTAAAATTGAGCTGCACAGTCCCTACCACCAAAGTGATCTATTTCTTACTCTGTGTTCCCCCATGGCCTGGTAAACCATAACTGAAAGAATCTCTGAACACTCTTTTATCTTGAAGAGAGATCTCAACAAAGTCCTATTGTTTTTTTAGGATAAGAAGGCCCCACAGTATTGTGAAAAGAATAATTCCTTCTCCCCCCCCACCCCCACTGCTTTTCCTGCAAGTCCTGCTAGCAACCTCTTAAGTCTTTCTACAAAGCTTGATGTTAACTTTGAAGGAATACTTTCTCAAATAAGAACAAAAGTGCCTAAGCTTCATATCATCATCAAGAGAGCCAGGCGGTAGGGAAAGGAGCAATGGCTTTTTCTTATTTTTTGCATTTTCTGTGGAAGGCTTGTAAGTCCTGCAGCTTTCTAATAAAATTAAGTTTACTTTTCTTACCAGGGGTTTGTAGCTCAGATGTTAAATGTACACCCCAACACACCTACCCCATGGTGGGTCCATGCTATAAGAGTGAGGAATTTTCTCTCGTTCCCCAGTTCCTATCTTCTTAAACATTTGAGTGGAATTATCTTGCTGTAACATCATGCCACTGACTCCACTGCCACAACTTCAAAACCAGGGACTGAACAGGCTGGGGAGATTAAATGTAGGAAGCAGAGAAGGCAAAGGACTTCAAAGATGGGCTAGGGGGACAGAAGGGTATTGTGATACCCAGAGAGGTGGCAAAATATTCCTGCAGAGAGGATTCCCTCAGAAACCGGCACAAAGCTTTCCTTGCACCCACTGCAGAAGACATGGGCTGTTTGGTTTTGTGTCTCCCTCCTGTTCGGGTTTTTGTTTGTTTGTTTTTGTTTTGTCTGTAGGGGTCTTCTTTCTCCTCCCCTTCCTTCAGCTCTCTGTGAGTGACATGTCATAGTTTAAATCCCTTCTTTGCGGCAGGGGCAGCAATTCAGTTTTTCTGCTGGCACTTCTCTTTTTGTACCCTGTTTCCCTGAAAATAAGACCTAACCTGAAAATAAGCCCTAGTATGATTTTTCAGGATGCTCGTAATATAAGCCCTACCCCAAAAATAAGCCCTAGTTAAGTGAAATCCCACCCTCCACCATTGTGCAGCAACCAGAAGAAGATGACATGGCTGTCTTTGAATAGATTGTTGTACATGAAAAAAAATAAAACATCCCCTGAAAATATGCCCTAATGCGTTTTTTGGAGCAAAAATTAATATAAGACCCTGGCTTATTTTCGGGGAAACACGGTAAAAAAAATAGTCCCGATCATCCTTTCCCAGAAATAGAGGCTTCTATCTCCCCAAAAGGGCCTTCTTCTCATACATACACATACACGTTAACTGCAATATCCCACTCTGAAAGGTCAGGAAAGAAATTGTTTAACATGGGCTACCACACATATAAGGTGACCTGTGACCCCCAAGAAAACACTTTGCAGCCTCCTTAGGGGTCATGACTCCCTGGTTGGGAAACACTGCTCTAGCAGCATGTTATTTCTGGATACTGGCCTAAAGGCTCCCATTTGAATAGAGACCAACATTTGTTTTATAAACAGGCATTTAATAGCACAATCCTGTGCACATTTACTTGGAAACAAGTCCCAATGGAATAAATGGGAGTTGCTCCTAAGCAGCTTAAGAGTTTATAGACTGGAAACACAAGTGTTCGTATTGCCAATTCCATAATCTTTGTTCAACCATTTATATCCACATCAGAATTTTGAAAAAGAGAATTTCTAAAACTAAAATGAAATTGATGACAATATTTCTAAGGAGAACAAAGGGACATGAGAAATTACTACCTTTTCTGCAGATACTCTTCCTTCTATAATTCTTTAAGCCTATGAAAAAAATCAAATATTGGTAATTGCTGCTTCTCTCTTGTTTCTTTCTTCCTGCTCCACAATTCTAATAACATGCATTATACTTTCTTTATTATATGTACCTTTCATTTCAATCAAAGCCTTTAATCCTCCTCTTTTTAGATAAAATGCCACAGCCATACCACAGTAGGTTAAGAATGATTGACAAGTGCATATAATTATGGTTTCAATACCAAAGTATGTTTTACAGTGGGTTTTTTTTTAAATGCTCATCCTTGAAAATAAAGAAGCTATGCCCTTTCTGTGGGATAAAAGGATCATATCAAATTGCTTCATTTCTTTTGCAGAATGAAATAAAAGACTTTTAAAAACAAAGAACATTTCCCTAAAGGCTGCTGAAGGAAGCCTTTTTCAATAGATAATAGCACAGCAATGAAGAAATCAAACAAAAGCAAACAATAGATTTTAGGAAATGTTCCTCTTTTTAACCTCACTTATCATCCGCTAGTCCACAGGAGGCGAAAGACCAGAAATGTCATTTTGCTATTCTGATTCTCATCTTCTTCATTCATAATAATTTAAAGCTATCTCTAATACTTTATCTAGTTCTGCTTTTATTTTATTCTTATTAGAAAGCTCCAAAATGGAGAATTCAACAGAACTTCAAAGAGAGAGAGAGAGAGAGAGAGAGAGAGAGAGAGATCTTATTCTAAACCAAATAGCAAGTTCATGTGTCACAGTCAAATGGTATGGGTGTGTGTGGGTGTAAGCATGTTGAGGGAGGGTAAGTGTGTGTGTGTGTGTGTGTGTGTGTGAGAGAGAGAGAGAGAGAGAGAGAGAGGCTGCAGTTCTGAGACACACCAATATAAAATTGCACTTTAATAACAAATATAGTTTGGCCAATTGCCATTATCACCTTCATATTGTGCTGATGTCAGAATTTTTAGTAAAATGTGGCTGCCTCTAAAGTGAGATGTTATGGTACTGAATAAAAAACAAATGTTATCAGACTAACTGAGTTCCTGTGGGCCATCCACAAGGATATGGCCCACAGCAAATGCGTGTGTGTATTCAATACCTTTGCTAGTTTTCTTTCTCTTTGGCGGCAATGTCAACTCTGACCATCACACTACCCCCAGTTCCAAGTGCAGATTGCTTGGCTTTCACAAGAGATCTGCTCCAGGGCCTGCTGCCACTAGCGCATGTCAACAAATCCATTGGCACATCTTTCAAGAGTTGGCTGGCACAAGCAGTTTAGGTACAAAAATCACTTCAGTTCGTGCCCTGGATCTGAATCAAGCTAAATTCACTATGCTTCACCAAATATGTCTATTCTGCTTCTATCTGACCCTCATACAAATCGGTCTTAATCAGGCCAATTTGGTTTGTAAACTGCGCTTCAGCCAAAGCCAGTACACATCCCTGGTGTCATAGCCCATTCCATTGTTTGTCTGAGAATGGTACATGAAAAGACAATAGGGTAACATAGCCCCAAAGGTGATTTCAAGTTTCACTTTACCTTCTTCAAGCAGAACTATCCACTCTGAAGAAGAAGTATTACAAAGCGTGCTGCTTATATATCACCCCATAGTGCTTAAAGCACTCTGTGGCCGGTTTACAATTTAATTATGCAGGTACACATTGCCCGCCCCCCAGTGAGCTGGGTACTCATTTTATCAACCTTGGAAGAATGGAAGGCTGAGTGAACCTTGAGCCAGATAGATACCTGGGCTAAAGCATGAGCTAAAGCAGCCAGCCAGCCTTTCCCAGATGTCAGGAAACAATCAGATAGGACAAGGTTTATGGGCTTTTTCTCCTAAAGGACACCGCCCTCTGACTGAATTTGAATGGTAATCTCAGAAAAGGGGATCTATTTGTGCTCAAGCAACCACCAATAGAATCCGGTTTCAGATCTTTGCTCCATGTGGAAAAGTCAGAAACTAAGGAGGCACTTTGGCACACACATGGACATTGACATATGGACAATGCACACTGTTCCCCAGCCCTTACACATCTTTACATACCTCTTTCATCATAACGCCGAAATAGGTGGTTATGTGTGTGATATGTGCCATCAAGTCCTGCCTGACCCATAGCAATTCTAATAGGGTTTTCAAGGTAAGTGAGATATTTCAGGTGTAGTTTTACTGGTGTTACTCCCCATTACACCATATTGAAGGCTCTGATAAATCCATCCCTTCTGAAATCAGGGATTGTTATACAGGAAAATGAGGCAATAACTATTCTAGGCACAGTATCACAGCCTGTTTGCGATCAGAGCACTTGGGCGCAGTGCTGGTCCATGGCTACTTCACACAGTCTAGAAGGCTCAGTCCAATCAGTGCAGTAATGATTGCACAAAGCCACCAACAGACCTTTCTTGTCAGATGTGGCCTAGATGCTGGGAATCTGGTATCTCAAGGTACCCACATTATTGCCACTTTAGCTATACAGGGTTGTGTTTTGTATATCTCTTTAATCAGACACTGTATTTGTTTGCATTCCATTAAAACCATATGGTAACAACTCTAAAACCAATGCCACAAATATATGCTTTAGTTAGACCTATTAAAACAGTGATTAAAATCAAAGGTGGCCCAATTATTTACTGAAGGCATGACTATCAATGTTCTATAGTGGTACAAGAAATTGCCCTCTTTTGCTTTATTTGATGCTAAATTATTGCATTTACTACCTTCCAACTCAAGTTCTCTGAAGACACATGTCATTACTACAAAAGGGTTCTTCTAATGGTTAAGTGGCATATGGCATAAGAAAGGGAGCAGACATCATCAATAAGTCTTTGGGGGAAAGGGTGTGTTATGTTACTTTTTATTCATGATAATGTTCCAGAGCTTTTTACAGTGCAATAGAATTTTCTCCCTGTCTCAGTGCTACACAGAAGGTAGTGTGCTAGGCATGAAATAAAGGGGTGGAAGATAAAGTGGCAATTTTTCACATCAGTCAAACATCCCTCCTTCAGTCCTTTTGGTTCATAGCTTTAGGAAGGGAAAGCATTTTGAGTTCAATATGGGCTTCCATATGGAGGGAGCTTCCAATATGAGGAGGCAGGATGTTATATAAGGGCCCAACTGTGGAAGAGAAGTAATGCTTGTCATGCCATTTTCCCCATGTATGATTAATTAATTTCTTTAACAGAAAGAGAGATCACAATCATTGTATGAAGGGAGATAACCTTAATACCCAGCACGGTCAGAATTCTTCCTGTACATCTGCTAATATCAGTTCTTGGCTATTTCTACATCAAGAACCACAAAAATATTCTCCTCACTCGACGGGAGGGCAAGGTATTTCATGGCACCCTTCACAACAGAATGGGAAGGAAAAGGAGGATTTTTATATGTACGCAAATGAAATATATATGTACACAAATAAAACATCCCTGTGCAAATAGAGCAAATAATGTAATCACATATAATGTGATTAAAATAATGCTGACATGGACTTTTGGGGACTAGTAGCAATAGTGGACTAAAGCCTTTTTTTAACAACCAGCCATTATTTCTGTGTTTTCTCTCTGTGTGTGTGCATATGTGCTTTACTTCTCACAAATAAAGGGCACTAGTTTTACACCAAGACTGTTTGCGCAGAAGATCTTGATGAGTCTTGTTGCTCTTTATAAAGTCTCTGCAATAGTGAGAAATAGGTTTTGCGCAAAATTATCATTTTGAATCAAATTGCACAGTTCACAAATTGCCCAAAAGGGGGATGGCTGCTGCTTCATTTATAAACCTGAAGGACTGAATGGGTGGCCAGCATCTTTCTTAATAACCAGCCAGTCCTTCTGTGCTTGCTGTATGTGCACTTTGCTTCTCAAAAGGAAAGAACTCTAGAGAGATTGTGCATTATTTATACTAGGCTTGAAGAGAAAAAATAGCCCCTTTTCTCACTCTGGTTGGAGGCAGATAATCTTACAGGGCTTTAAAATTCCTACTAGAAGAAGGTTGTGACTGCAAAATAGCCTAAATTGATGTGAACAAGGAATTTAGTATTCGTTCCATCCCCATTGTTTATTTCTGTAGTGAGGTGACATCATGAAGTTACCCAAGACAGTTCCTTATGCTAGCATAGTTTGGGAATTGAACAGTCAGGACTAGAGATGGGGGTATTCGTATTCGTATATGAATACCCACACACAGGTGGACATAACGAGGGTCCAGCCCCATGGGGCTGGATGGTCCACTCATGATTGTGCCGCTGCCGCGACCGCCACAGAGCCTTCCAATGGCTCCGGAGATCGTGTTCGGCAAGCCACTCTTTGACCTAGCAGAGAGGCTTGTCGTCCCACCTCCTGCCAGGAGTGGCTCGCCGATCACGATCTCCGGAGCCATTGGAAGGCTCTGTGGTGGTCACAGCGGCGGCGGAATGGTGAGTGGACCGTCCGGCCCCATGGGGCTGGACCCTCGTTATGTCCACTTGTGCGGGGGTATTCGTCTTCATATACGAAGACGAATACCCCCATCTCTAGTCAGGACCCTTGTTTCAGACCCTTCTGGACATGTCCCAGAAAGAAGACTCAGAACATTTCAATTTAGCCAGCAACTCCCTTTATTCAATAACAGAGATTACAACAGGGGTCCTCCTGTTCCATCAAAGACACCAGCTGGGACGGCAGTGTCAGGGTACAGATGGATTTACTCCTGGAGATGACAGTCAGCCTTGAGTACTATGGACAGGAGAACAGACACCTTCTCAAGAGCCGGATGAGATGTCTCATTGATTGTGACCAGCTCTGACCCAAGGGCAGGAAGAGGAGTGGGAGTAGTTGCTGGACAGGGAGTGGATATATGGTGAGTTGCTACAGGACCAGGATGAGGGGGACATGACAAGAAACTTGTTCTACATGACAAGAAACTGCTATTATCCCAGCAGTATGAAGGGTCAGTAACTGCAGTATTCTGGAGAAAAAAACCTGGAAAGCAAGTCCTCTTGGCAGGTATTCCTGTGAATAGACAGAGCTGGAGGCCGTCAGCCAAGAGGCTGAAAAAGTCAACAGAGGTGACAGCCTGAGAGTGGTGGCAGCTCCCTCTTAGCTGCAAGGATTGTCTACAGTCTGAGGATTATGCCTTGCAAAAGTGGTGAAAAAAGATGGGTCCTTTTTCAGCTTGTCTGTCCTGAGCACCATTCTGCCCTTTGGATGCCAGTTCCCCGGCCATTCCTGGACTACCTGAGCCACCTTGAGGCTAAGGGTGAGAGGGTAGCTTTTTGCTTTGCTTGAGTGGGATTCTCCAGGCTCCTCCTGGGGTCAGTCCCTCTTCCCCAGCCACAGGGCAGAACACTGGTGAGACTACCACTCTGCCTCCCCTTGCTCTGACAAATGTTTACTTCCCCTTGAGCAGGCAGTAATAACCACTTTTAATTGCTCTCTCCACACCAGTCTCTGCCTGTTTGCTTCTGTCTTGCCAAGCAACTGGCTGTTCATGCAACACCCCTGGCTGCCACCATTTCCAGGTGGCACCACAGCCAATCTTGCAACTATGCCCTCCACTGCAGCCACTAAGTGGAGAATGGCCACAGCAAGACCATCCACTGTGTCACAGTGACGAAGTCTACAATAACTGTATTCATAATGAAAAAGGCACTCATACTGACAGAGGAAGATCTCTACAGAAGGAAATGCTCTGTTTGTGATCAGAGCACTTGGGCGCAGTGCCGATCCATGGCTACTTCACACATGGCTGCTAAATTAAAAATTGGTTAACCTAAATAATAAAGATTATTTTGAAGGGCAATGATTTCTGATTCCTAAATGTGATTCATGCTGTTTTTCTTATATTTTTTAAATAACAAATGTTAAGCTGTTATTGTTCATAAGGATTTTCAAATCTCAGCTTTACATTACAGGGCATAACCATGATGTCTCTAAGTGTATCTGTAGAGCCCCATCTTATCCAATGTGAAATTTTCAGGAAATGGAAAAAGGATAAGCTGCAGCCCCTATCTGTAAAAAATAAGCAGTAATCCTGCCATAATCTTTACACAAATTTAGCTTCTTTTATTCGAGGCTCAAGTTCCAGTACATCTGTCAGAATTTCTTGTATAGTGTCACAAAGCTATCCCCTTTACAGGAGTCCTTCTTTTCTCTCTATCATCCTGAAGCCAGGCAGCTGATATTTCCTGAGAATAGAGAGAAACCGCTACTTTTCTCGTCAAAAGAATGGAATAATGGAATTATTGTTATCAAGGTGGGCACAGGGGAAAAAATATAACTTATATGTGACAATAGCCAAACAAAATGATTGTCGAAATTAACATTTCCTTCTTGCGGCAGTGTTTCAAAATGTTCTTTTCACAAATATCTGTGGAAAAAATATTGAGCATTCTTTTCTTAGCCTAAAATGAAAACTTAATCCACCAACGTAGCCTTCTGCTCTTCCCTAACATGAAAAGAAGGGAGCATAAAGAATGCATTGTAAAGCTGAAAGGTTTTTAATATTTAAACTTTTTGAAAAGGAGCATAGATTCTGCTTACAAAGAGCATATGATATTTAGAACTGAGCTTCCATGAAGACAGGGATTTTTCAAATATGTAATATTCAGGGACTTTCAGGAGCACGTTAAAACTGGTGAAAATTATTTTTATAAACATTAATCATTTAACAGAAACAGACTGAACAGATCTTCCATCCTCTCACCACCTCAGCAGTCCCCTTTTGTAGAGAGTTCCTGCCACTTGGAAAGTGACTTGTTAAAAATAATTATTTGCAAGGCCCAAAAAGAAATTAGCTTTTATATAATTTTATTTTTAAAAGTACTTTTTAATTTCCCATTCAAAAGTAGCTAAAATACATACTTTTATTTTCTTTGAAAACAAACACTGGCATTCGACAATCTCGTGCCCTGGGGTACAAAACTCAGCTCCTCCCCATTCACTTCGTTGTCATTTCAACACAACCCACAGATCAAAAGGCGTAACACAAACTGCACAAATCACAAATAAAATATGTTAATTTTGTCCCTTTAGTGAGATCATATCCCATGAGTTACATTTACACTAGAAAAGAAGTGCAGTCACTCATTAAATTGCATTAGTATTAGGCATCCTTCAGTCTCGAAAGACTATGGTAACGTGCTCTGTATGGAGGACTTGGAACAGCGTCTAGTGTGGCTGAGAAGGCCAATTCGAGAGTGACAATCCCTTCCACACTGAAGACAAATACAATCTGTCCCCTGTCCAGCTCCCTGATTTTGCTGCTTCCATGACTGCCTCTTTGCCTCGGTCTGCTGGACAAGGGTCTCTTCAAAATGGGAGAGGCCATGATGCAACGCCTGCCTCCAGGCTGAACGCTCAGATGTCAGGGTTTCCCATCTGTTGAGGTCCATTCCTAAGGCCTTCAGATCCCGCTTGCAGATGTCCTTGTATCGCAGCTGTGGTCTCCCTCTGGGGCGATTTCCCTCCACTAATTCTCCATACAGGAGATCTTTTGGAATCCGACCATCAGCCATTCTCACGACATGCCCAAGCCAACGTAGACGTCGCTGTTTCAGTAATGTATACATGCTAAAGATTCCAGCTCGTTCTAGGACTACTCTATTTGGAACTTTGTCCTGCCAGGTGATACCAAAAATGCGTCGGAGGCAACGCATATGGAAGGTGTTCAGCTTCCTCTCCTGCCATGCACAAAGGGTCCAGGACTCACTGCAGTACAGGAGTGTGCTCAGGACGCAGGCTCTATATACCTGGATCTTGGTATATGTCGTCAGCTTCTTATTGAGCCATACTCTCTTCGTGAGTCTAGAGAACATGGTAGCTGCTTTGCCAATGCGTTTATCCAGCTCGACATCTAGAGAGAGAGTGTCAGAGATCGTTGAGCCAAGGTACACAAAGTCATGAACAACCTCCAATTCTTGTGTGGAGATAGTAATAGAGGGAGGTGAGTCCACGCCCTGGCCCATGACTTGTGTTTTCTTCAGGCTGATTGTTAGTCCAAAGTCTTGGCAGGCCTTGCTAAAACAATTCATGAGTTGTTGGAGGTCTTGAGCAGAGTGGGCAACAATGGCTGCATCATCGGCGAAGAGGAAGTCCCGCATGCATTTCAGCTGGACTTTGGTCTTCGCTCTCAATCTAGAGAGATTAAAGAGCTTTCCGTCTGATCTAGTCCGGAGATAGACACCTTCTGTTGCAGTTCCAAAGGCGTGCTTCAGCATGACAGCAAAAAAGATCCCAAAAAGGGTTGGTGCGAGGACACAGCCCTGTTTCACTCCGCTTCGGATGTCAAAGGAATCTGATGTTGAACCATCAAAAACTACAGTGCCTTTCATTCCCTCATGGAAGGACCTGATGATTTTAAGGAGTCGAGGTGGACATCCAATCTTGGGAAGGATTTTAAAAAGGCCATCCCTGCTAACCAAATCAAAGGCCTTTGTGAGATCTATGAAGGCGACAAAGAGTGGCTGTTGTTGTTCCCTGCATTTCTCCTGCAACTGTCTGAGGGAGAATACCATGTCAGTGGTGGATCTATTAGCTCGAAATCCACACTGTGATTCTGGATAGACTCTGTCTGCGAGCACCTGGAGCCTCTTCAGCACAACACGGGCAAGCAGCTTCCCTACAACGCTGAGAAGAGAGATGCCACGGTAGTTATTGCAGTCGCCCCTGTCTCCTTTGTTCTTGTACAATGTGACGATGTTTGCATCCTTCATGTCCTGTGGTACTCCACCTTCCCTCCAGCAAAGACAAAAGATTTCATACAGCTCGGTAGTGATGGTCTCTTTACAGCACTTCAGCACTTCAACAGGGATGTTATCCTTTCCAGGTGCCTTGCCAGAGGCGAGGGAATCCAAGGCCGCTTTTATTTCTGCTAAGGTTGGTTCGCTGTCCAACTCTTCCAAGACAGGCAGGCACTCAATGTTATTTAATGCTTCTTCGGTTACTACATTCTCTCTGGAATACAGCTCAGAGTAGTGTTGCACCCAGCGGTCCATCTGCTGTGCTCGGTCCTGGATGATCATGCCTGTAGCAGACTTCAAGGGAGCAGATTTCTTCTGTATTGGACCTAAAGCCTGCCTGATACCGTCATACATTCCTTTGATGTTACCTGTGTCCGCTGCTATCTGTATCTGAGAGCAGAGCTGAAGCCAATAATCGTTGGAGCATCTCCTGGCAGCCTGTTGGACTTGGCTACGAGCAGCTCGAAGAGCTTGCAAGTTGTACTCGCTAGGACAGGCTTTGTATGCTGCTAGAGCTCTCCTCTTATCCTCGATGGCTGGCATCAACTCCTCCGAATGGGCTTCGAACCAGTCGGCCGTCTTTTTGGTCTTCTTGCCAAATGTGGACAAGGCGGTGTTATACACAGCGTTCTTAAAATGTTCCCATCGTTCAGGTGCATTTGCATCAGCCGGGCCTGGAAGGGTTTCCTCAAGCGCTTGGGCAAATTCCTCCACTTTTCTTTGATCGCAAGTCTTCCTGATGTCAATACGTGGTCTTCCTTCCTTTTTCGTGTGATATAATCTCTTTGTTCGCAGTTTTACTCTACTACACACCAGGGAGTGATCAGTATCGCAATCAGCACTCTGGTAGCTGCGTGTGATCGTAATACTAGGAAGGCTAGAACGTCTAGTGAGGATCAAATCGAGCTGATGCCAATGCTTGGATCTTGGATGTCTCCAGGAAACTCTGTGTTGAGGCTTCGTATTAAAGAATGTGTTGCTGACGCAAAGACCATAATAACAGCAAAACTCCAGCAAGCGTTGGCCATTTTCGTTCATCTTTCCAATGCCAAAACGGCCTAGACAAGTGGGCCAAGAATTGTGATCAGCACCAACTCTAGCGTTAAAGTCTCCAAGAATGAACAGTGCCTCTCTTTCAGGGACTTTTTTGATAGTGGCTGCCAGATCGTCGTAGAATTTATCTTTCACTTCTGTAGTGGATGACAGTGTTGGAGCATATGCACTAATGAGGGTGACCGGTCCCGCTGATGAGTGGAGCTGCAGAGACAGGATTCTTTCACTCCCCACAGTAGGTGGAACAATGGATCTCAGAAGAGTATTTCTGACTGCAAAGCCAACACCATATTCCCTGGTCTCATTCAATGGTTTTCCCTGCCAGAAGAATGAGAAGTTTTTTTCTTTGACAGATCCCAAGTCTGGCAATCTCGTCTCTTGCAGGGCAACAATGTCCATCTGCAGTCTACTCAGTTCCATGTCGAAATTGCATTAATAATTCAGTATAGTTATATTCTTATTACTAGGACAAAAAGGAATTATTTTCAAGTTATAGTTACTTCCAAGTCTTGGAAGAGTAGAGAGGGATTTGGACATCCCCTGGGCAATAGCAACACCCTGTCAGCTGATACTTACACTCTGGAAGCTGTTGGGGAATTACTATCACACACCCTTTCACTGTGACTAGCACTTTATGCAATAAGAAATCCCTCTAGAAGCATTTTAAGAGAGAGTTTACTTAGTTACAATCTGTAATTGCATTCAGAGGAATAAAAAGGAAAAGATAAGGAGTCTCAGCCATGATGAAGAAAGAGCCAGACATGCCTGCTGCATGGTTGGAGATCAGAACAAAAAAAGAGGGCTATTAATAGCACGAACAACAGAAGTAAGCAAGCAAAACAGGAAGAGGGGACAGGAGCTTGCTTCAAATACCAGAGGAAAGGAAATGAAGTTTCCTAATAGGTTAGTGGCAAAGGACAATCACCATAGGTTGTGAAGCCCCCTCCCACTGACACCCAGTGTTAGTGCATGCAAGATTGTTATTATGTCAACAGAAGCACCACTAGATTGCTTCTGACACACAGAAAAAAGAAGAATCAGACCAGAAAGGAGTCCTTAGACTTTCCATGGTGATCCTTCAATGCCGTCAAATTGAGCAAGAATTCATTATTGGAATTTAGCTCATGCCATCAACCAACTTCATTTAGTCACTAGAATTAATTTAGACAGTAACTGTTTTCACTCAAAAGTCACTACGAAAACAAATTGGATATAAAACTATGAACCAAAAGGAAGAGCGTGTAAAATAACCGTAGAATCATAGAATAATTGAGTTGGATGGGGCCTAAAAGGCCATCAAGTCCAACCCTCTGCTCAATTCAGGAATCTAAGTCAAAGCAGATCTGACAGATGGTTGTCTGATTTTCCCTTGAATGCTTCCAACATTGGAGTGCTCACCACCTCGAAGTTAATTGTTTCCATCGTCGTACTGTTCTAAGAGTTCTGAAGTTTTTCTTGACATTCAACCCAAATCTGGCCTCCTGTAGCTTGAGCCTATTGTTATGTGTCCTGCACTCAATCCTCAGTCTGGGATGATTGAGAAGAGATCCTGCCCCCACTCGTCATAATGCAACTAGATAATTTTTGAATCTGGGCTTATTTTTTTTATTTTTTTAAAAATTATTTTATTGGACTTCTACCCCACCCATCTAGACCAAAGGTCTACTCTTATACAACACCCACCATACATCTTGTCCAAGTTAAACAATATCCCAGTCCTTCCCTGTTTTTCCCCTTTTATTTTGTTATTCAGTTTCAATTTATTAAAGCTTTGAGGGGAATGATCCTAACCCAGATAGATACTGAAGATTCCATTTTCTTTTGTTAACTGGACCAGGTAACACGGCATATTCATAAATTCCTCAGTGCACTGAAGGTCTTATTCTATTACAGCACAAGTACGTAGTTTAGACATGTTGTTCTTTAACTATCCCTTTATTTTTGCATATATTCCTGCAATATTCAAAATTCCCACGTATTTACTACTAGCTATAGGTACTGTGTGGTTCAGTGGGATTCAGACCCCTTTGTATCTTAATTTCCAGCTGACTGTAATTAATACCATTAAGATTAATTATTATTATTAATGTTCTACTAGCTTGGAAAATCGAATTGTATGGTAGTAAGGAGTCATTTTTTTCACAGTTTTAATTTTTTAGTAAATTATTCTTGGCAGCTGGATTCCAAACCTGATATTTACATTCAATTTTGGTTTCAAAGGGCAGAAACAGCAATGTCTAGACTTATTGTACTTTGATACCAAGTTGTCATAGCAACATATGTAAATTATTAATCTTTTTATGTGAAATAGCTCAAAATGGAAATATTACTTTTGTGTTAGAACAGCAGACACCTTTAAAGGATATGCAACAGTTCTTACTTTTTTCGGAATTATTGTGCCATTAAAAATGATTATGCTTTAAAGAACCACAGACTCGCATGTTCTATTGCTATTAATGCTACCTTCCTTTATTATTATTATTATTATTATTATTATTATTATTATTATTATTATTATTATTATTATTATTACTTGATAAATATGGGCCCCAGCAAAACGTTAATAGAATTGTAATATTAATAGCAACAGAATATTTAAGTCAGTGGTTTTCAAACTTAGTCACCTTCAGAGGGTGAGCTCATTGTAGATCATGTTGGAATACATTCAGAGAGCACCAAGGCCAAGTAGACTAAACATGCATGGAAGGGGAATACTCTTCCTCTACCCTATTCCCCTTTGTCCCTGTTTCCACAGCCCTCTCTACTAGTGGATGATGACTTTCTGAGGATGAAAGCCCCCTCCAAGCATCACATGTTGTGGCAGCAAAATCCATACACCCACTGTACTGTGTGAAATAATACTTTGCCTTCTATATCCAGAATCTCCTATCCGTCCATTCCACTCAAGATCATATGAAAGCCAGGCCTTTCAGGCAGGGTTGCTATATTCCAATTCTCCTAATCTGGGTGGCCTTACTTGTATATTAGGCAAAAGGCATATTATATAAAGTAAGCACATTTGCTCTTTTTCCACCAACATGTTTCAGACTTGGCATCATTCACATAAGTAAGCTCTGATCGGTGAGAGCCAGTGTGGTGTAATGGTTGGAATGTTGGATTTTCAATGAAGAGACACTCATGCAGTGATAATGAGGAAATAGTTCTGGGTGGAGGAAATTGGTGCACATATCAAAATGCAGTGGAGAGGCTCACTAAAGCCCTATTCCGGTGTTCCAAAAGTAGTGTAAAGTTTACAGGCAAGGAGGGAACAATATCATGATCATACAAGTTTCATATTCTGCATCATCATTTCTGTGGCTGTTTCCCTGATTTATAAATAACAACTTGCAGAATAAACATACATATGGGAGCCAGACGTGCCTTGTTCAATAGCTTACTAAATAAACCAAGCCTTGTTCAGCCTTTTGTTTAGTGTACTACCTGCCTGTCCTACCACTGATTTACACCCATCATTTTTAACAGAGACTTGCTGTTGCACATATAGCTCAATTAGGCAGGTAGACTGTGTTTCGAGACAGCAACCAAGTGGGTTATTATAGGGGATACAACAAAATAAGGATGTTAAGTGCTTTAGACACTTGACAGTTTTATACAAATGTTATGTATTATAAACTGAGGCATCAGTTGCTTCTGACTATCTCAGAGTGTACTTGGGTTCCTACTAGCTTTTACCTACTTCTGCTTGTTTAGCCTCTGAACAAGGAAGATTTTCCCATCACGTTGCCTTCAAGTCAGAAATCTCCCATGAAATAAATAAAAACATTGCTCACCATTAGAAAAAACACAATTTTTTCCAGCTTACACAGGAAGTTATCACACTAAATGTATTTAGAACCTAATAAATGCTGTGAGAAAACCACCAAGTTGGAAACCATGTACAGATTAAGCAACCGAGGCCTGTTCCTCAGTCTGCATTCAGACCATGGTGTCGACAAAGAACAGAAACTGAGGTGTGAGCTGGAAGCTTATCTTCTAGAATATGCATAGACAGTGTAGTTATTCATGTGTTAGGCTGCCTAGATTTATGAACACTACCTTTCTCCTCTGGTGTGTAGCAGAACTTAGGCCACAAGGCTCATTCTCTACTTGAACCTTTCCAGTACCACATTTGGTAGAAAATGTCCCCCTACTGCCATATGCTCATTGAATGTGCAGGGAATTATGCTAAGTGTTACAATGCAGCCATATGCATATCTGCTGAAGCAAATCCCATTTAGTTCAATGGGGGGTTCTCCCAAAAAAACAGGTTATAGACTTGCGGCTATGATGTTTCCCACAATGTCAATTTATAAAAGAGAAAATGCATCTTGCAGGTTAGCCATTATTGCAAAACAATTGACAGCAGTTACTGTACAGTGGACCCTCGACTTACGGAATTAATCCGTATTGGAACGGTGGCTGCAGGTCGAAAAGTCTGTAGGTTGAGGCTCCAGTGACCTACAATGCATTGAAAACCGATTAATCCGTAACTGGCCGTTTTTGGTCCATTTTGTTTGATTTTCCGGTCTGTAGGTCGATTCTCTGGCCGCAAGTCGAACCTAAATTTTGCGGCCAGAGAAGTCTGTAACTCGAAAAGTCTGCAGGTCGAGCCGTCTGTAAGTCGGGGATCCACTGTATAGTGACTGCAATAGTGAACTGCCTATATAGCTCAGTGAATTAGCTATCTGGCTATGGAGTCAGAGAGTGGGAGTTTGATTTGCCACTGTACTTCCCAATAGGAGAACCAGCAGATACATGATTGGACAGGCGGCACAGTTCTAGGGAGCCCCCAGAAGAAGGGAATGGTAAACTGCGTCTGAGTGCTCTCTACCTAGAGAACCCTGGATAGGGTCTCTGTAACTCAAAATTGACTTAGCGGCATGTAATTACTACCCTGTTTTCCCGAAAATAAGACCTAACCTGAAAATAAGCCCTAGTATGATTTTTCAGAATGCTCATAATATAAGCCCTACCCCAAAAATAAGCCCCAGTTAAGTGAAACCCCGCCCTCCACCATTGTGCAGCATTGTGCAGCAACCAGAAGAAGATGACATGACTGTATATGAATAAATGTTGATTGTTGTACATGAAAAAAGTAAAACATCCCCTGAAAATAAGCCCTAATGTGTTTTTTGGAGCAAAACTTAATATAAGACACTGTTTTATTTTGGGGGAAACATGGTATTATTATAGTCCAATAAAGACTGTCTTTATTATCTGTTCTCTCTATAGAATAGGATCTTCTGAGCAAACTTTCTTTTGATGATCAGAGGATGTTGGTGATCTTCAAGTTTACGCCAAGGGGGGGGGGAAAGGAGAGATGGGACAAGGTCTAATGGGGTACCTCTGCCAGTAGAAGCTGCTACTGTCAGAGGTGTTGAGAAATGAGAGATGAGGCTAGCAAGATATGCTAAAAGGAACAACAAAAAGAAGCATTCTTCAGGTACATGTATAGCGAAAGGCAAAGAAAAGAAATAGTAGCTCAGCTACTCAGTGGGGATGGAAAAATGAAAACAGATGAGAAAGAAAAGGCAGATGTGTTCAATTCTTACTTTAGCTCGGTCTTCTCCCAAAAGACAGTCTATGACTCTCCTGGCAAATGTGAAGTACAAGTGGAGGGAACAGGATTATAGCTAGAGATTGATAAACAAATAGTCAAGAAACACCTGATTACTTTAATTGAGTTCAAATCTCCAGGGCCTAATGAACTGCATCCAAGAGTATCAATCCAGGGAAACATTCTGGAACAGAACAGATTATAAAGTGCTCACTCTGAAAGCACCTTGAAAACAATGCAGTGATAATTAGAAGCCAACGTGGATTGGCTTTAGGTACGCAACACATCTTATTATCCTCAAAATGCTGTGAAACTGTCCTTGTCATTTTAAACATACAGAACTCCACCTTTAAATAAAAAGTCTTAAAGAAAATACATATTACAATGTATATTTCAGGGCAAATTACACCTAAAAACACAACCTGAAAATACGCATTCAAAAATCATTGTAAGATGCATATTTTAAATCCACAGAAACAGAATGGAATTAAGGGCAAAAAGAGAGTTACATGGACTAGAAGCTGCTTCCCCTGTCACTATATCATAGCGCGGCTTGTGCCTTTATCTAAATAATTTTTCCCATCATTTTGACTGAGTCAGTCTACTAACCTGCCCACTCACCCAGCCTCCGGCAACTCTGGTAACACAATTTGCATATTATGACCTTTTATCTTGCTTACACTGCTTAGGAGCTGTTGCGTACCAATAGGCAATGAACAATTTTTCACAGTATGTGGGGCTTCTTTGTGCCATTTCAAATCTAGTTGACATTTCTCTATTTTTAACGACAAGCCTGGCCCAGGCATGCTGACGCTTTCATGTTCCTTTCTTCCTGCACATGCATTTTAACAGCTGGCTCTAGAATTAACTCTCCTATTAGATATGAAACAATTAAAGTACCTCCTTTATGATATTAGAAATCTTAAAATAGCAGGATATTGCTAGTCACTAATGCCAGTGCAATAATAATGAGACATGAAGACGTGAAGGGAAAACGAGAAACCATCTCCAGGGAAATGTTTCATAAATGTTTGTTGACCGTCTCATAATAGCAATAATGACCTTGAAATTGAGCATATCCTGGGGTTTAAGAAGCAGCTGGGGTGAATAGTCCCCTGGACACACTTCAGGCTATCAAGTCCTCCCCTTTCATCATTAATCTTTCTTAACGCCTCGTCGCTTGATCATTTATTCCTTCCATGCTGAAAAGATTTCAACTTTGAACATTATGTGCAAAGTGCTGTAATTTTCAGGCTTCGATCACGCAGGCACTCTGGAAAAGAGGAAAACAGTGTAAGTGCTTTATGAAAGCATGTCCTCAAGATGCCTTGGTGGAGGTGAGGATGAACCTTTTAAAAGAATAAATAGTAATCAAGTCTTTCAGCTGGGAAGGCAAACCGCAAGATAGAGATCAGCAGATCATCTACTTTCACAAAAATCACATTCAACTGCAGCCAATCCATCGGAGTGAAATGAGAAACTAGACTAGAAAGCTGTTCAAAACAATACTGTCATATATTCACCGGAGATCTTATTCTTCCCTGTGCACAAGACCCCTTTTACAATTCCCTTATTTTAACAGGACTGGCCTGGCTATTAAGGAGAGGGAAGCCGAAACCTCAAAGCAGAGATCTGGGGTGTCATGAGACATAACAAATTATTATGTATTTAGTATTAATATTTGCATATTTTACTGCCAAGGGATAGAGAGATAGGCTTATGGGATGCTGTTACCCATCTGATTTATATCCTGCCTTCCTACAAAAAGGTGGTTTGCAGGAATTTTTTTTTAAAGTACAGATAAAAGCAAGCAGAGATGAAAATATAGTAAAAGAAATGTATTGCTAACCCCAGCTAGGGTAGACCCATTGAATTTATGACATTTATCCATTGATTCATATGGGTCTACTCTATTTTAAAAAAAAGTTACATCAACTTCAAGGGGTGTCAGATACAAAAGAGCTAAGAAAAAGTAAGGTACCAAAAAGTATATATTTTAGAAAAAGAAAAAGAAATAAGACCTTATTTTGAAAGCATAAAACTAACGAATAAACCTCTCACACCAAGAATTAGGGAGAAATTACCTCAGCTTCAAGACACATCAGGTATAACACACAATTAGGTAAGATCTAGTAACCAAAATCTGGTTTCAAAGTTGAAAATAATTACACAAATCAAACTGTTTGTTTTGTTGCAGACTGGTAAATATTTTTAAACTGGTAGAATAATACTATTATTATTATTATTATTATTATTATTATTATTATTATTATTATTATTATTATTATTATTATTATTATTATTATTATTATTATTATTATTATTATTATTAAAAACACCAGGGACAGTCAAAATTATAAAAACATTGACTGATATTATATAACAGATACAAGTTTTAACCAAAAACCTAAGTATCTGTTAAATATCGATGCAGTATGTATGCTGTTCCTAATATTGTCGTTTCTTGTAGCTCCAGTGGTGTTATTTCTGAGATCTGCAACTGCTTATAGTACTGTGTGAAATTTCTTGATATTGCTCCCAAAGCCCCAATGACTATGGAGACCACTGAAGTGTGTTTCTTCCAGAAGCAAGATGTTTCGATTGCCAGGTCTCTGTACTTTGTTAGTTTTTCCAATTCTTTATTTTCAACTCTGGCATCCCCTGGAATTGCAATGTCAATGATCCGGACATTTCTTCATTCTATTACTACTATGTCTGGTGTGTTATGTTCAATGTGTCCATCTGTTTGGGTCTGGAAATCCCATAGGATCTTGACTTTCTCATTTTCTGACAGTATCTGATGTTCCCAGGGGTTTTTGGAAGCTGGCAAGTTATATTTTTTGCATAATAACCAGTGGACTAACTTTGCCACTCTATCATGTCTAACTTTGTAATCTGTTTGTGCAATCTTTGGACATTCGCAGATGAGGTGTGACACAGTTTCATCTTTTTCTTGGCAGAGTCGACATTTGCTGTTAGCACTAATTCCTTGAATTTTCGCTTTCATCACATTGGTTTGGAGCAGGGGTCTCAAAAATGCGGCCCGGGGGCCAATTGCGGCCCGCGGGATGATAGTTTGTGGCCCCTGCCTTAATATGAAAGTTTAAGGAGCTGGAGCAGCGGCGGTGGCACCTACTTGGCGAGCGTGGGGCTTCCTCCCCGCCTCGTAGGGGCTGGGTCCCGCCTGCCCCCCCCGAAGTGCCCACGCGTCCAGAAGGGGGGCCCTCTCTCTGCCCGGCAGTCTTCTCCCTCAGGGGTTTGGCGCCACCGGGGCTTCTGCTTTTAGGTCTCTCTCTCTCTCTCTCTCTCTCTCTCTCTCTCTCTCTCTCTCTCTCTCCCCCCCCCGCTCTTCGCGGGTCACCTGGCGAGGCTGCTGCTGCTGTCGCCTCATCCTCTCTGCGCTTCTCCTTCCCCCTGCCTGGCGCTCCTCTGCTCCCTGCCCAGACGTGCCGCGGGAGGGGGTGCTGCCGAGAGAAAAGCCTTCTTGCACGCGCTCCCCTCCCCCCGTCTCCCTGAGCCACACTGGGCAAGACCACGGCATCTTGCCAGAGTGGGAATCAAGAAGCCCCAGGAAGCCCCATTAGCCCTTTGGTAGGGGGGAGAGATTACTCTGCTGATGGGGCCAGCCTTGCAGAAGGGGTGCATGCAGCTGCTAGGGGTGTGTGTGTGCACAGGGAGTGGAGGAGCGCCAGGCGGGGGGGGGGAAGGAGAAGCGCAGAGAGGATGAGGCGATAGCAGCAGCAGCCTCGCAAGGTGACCCGCGAAGAGCGGGGGGGGGGAGAGAGAGAGACCTAAAAGCAGAAGCCCCGGTGGCACCAAACCCTTGAGGGAGAAGACTGCCGGGCAGGGAGAGGGCCCCCCTTCTGGACGCACAGAGCCACATTTCAAATTTTTGCGGACCCCCTTCTCCTTTGATGTGCAAGATGCCCCTCCCGTGCTTCAAATGGAGCTCTTTGACCTGCAGTGCAACTCTGAACTCAAAGCGAACTTCAGGGAGGTGAGTGGAAAAGCAGACAAGCTTGGGCAATTTTTGAGGGAATTGACCCCCAGCTTCCCTGAGCTTTCCTGAATGTTCAAGCGGACCATGTGCCTTTTTAGGAGCACATACTTGTGCGAAAAGCTCTTCTCCACCTTGAACTTCAATAAGTCCAAGTACAGGTCCAGACTGACTGATGATCATCTTCAAGCCATACTGAGGGTCTCAACTGCTTCCTCTCTCAAGCCAAATGTGGCTCGGCTATGCAAGAGGAAGCGCTGCCAGGTCTCTAGCAGCAAGGAGTAGGCAAGAGAAGCCATGTTCAGAAGAACAGTTCATGTTCTTCAATGTTCCATTCATGTTCAGGACAATTCATGTTTAGAAGATTAAGGGTTAAAGAACTGTTAATGCAGACATTTGAATCTAAATACAGCAGATATAGAAGACTGAAGAAACCACATATAGTCGCTCACTAGAGAAATATTATTATTATTATTATTATTATTATTATTATTATTATTATTATTATTATTATTATTATTATTATTATTATTATTATTATTATTATTATTATTATTATTTATTACTGGTTGATTTATTTATTTTCTTATTAATTCTTAATTTGTTTATTTATTTTTTCATCTTATTTTGTGTTAAAAAATAAAGAGATTTGAGAAGATTGGAATTTTTTTAACAAAGCTTTTCTTGTGGAAAATCTGATGCGGCCCAGCCTCACCCAGACTCTGCCTCCAGTGGCCCCCAGGTAAATTGAGTTTGAGACCCCTGGTTTGGAGTGTTTGTTCTTGTGCAGCAAAAATCAGTTATTTGGTTTTTCTTAAGAGTCCCAGGTTTTAGCCATGCCCATGTTGAATTATGATCATGCTTTCCATCAACATTTCTCAGGTGTTGTCCATGTAGTGGTTTATTTTTCCAGCTGTTTAATTTCTTTTCAAATTGTTGTTTCTTATATTGAGCCTTTGTTTCTGTTGTTTTCAAAATATTCTCCATTTTCACTGCCTTAAGTAATTTTTCTCTGCTTGTACTGACGTAATCATTTAGGCTTCTTTTTCCTCCTCTGTAGCAGAGAAGAGTCATGTTATGTATGCTGCCTAAATAAGTAACAGAAACAAGAAACTGCATGAATGGTGTTGTACCTACACCTAGCCTGCATCTCAGCTGGCAGTGGGGAGGAAGGGGGGTAAGAGATTAAATCTAGCACCTCATTCAACAATTAGATTTTAAGACAGTTGTTCTGAGAGAAAAGTCCAGTATTAAGGGACAGCCTGTCAAATGGATAGGCTGTAGAAGGCTCAAATGCTGAGTATATTTATACAAAAGTAATCCCTAATGGATTAAGTATGACTTTGTTTAATAAATACACACAGGACCAGCTTGTAAGTAAAAAAACCCCTCATATTTCTAAAAACATAAGGTATCAGTCAACAGACTATTTTTATGGGACGAGAAAGGAAAAGGCATTAAAAGGGAGATATAAATTCACCACAATTTTTATTCTCAAATAATGTACATAGACACAATGCATTTAAATCACTTAATATAGATTACACACTAATCCTTTAAGTGCATATGGAAGGAGTTTGAGAAGTTCTGTTCTTCTGCCCTGCTAACAAAAAATAAGTTCACTTTAGCAATTTGTCACTTGCTTTCTGGGGGACAGGGAAGCCCACAGTTGGAACTACCTGAACCATGTCCCTAAGAATGGCTGAAATTTGTTGCACCACTCTGCATGTGCAATGGGGATGAAGTAATTAGCAGCAGCAAAGTACTGCTGATTAAAAGCTTCCTTCAGTGATTTCAGGCTGTGCACAGCTTTGTTGCATTGTGTACAAGTTGCATGCAAGTTGCATCGCCTTTAATCAATAGTGATTTTCCCTTCAGTCAGCGATGATTTGCCACTACTGATAGCATCATCTCTGTTGCACATACAGAGCTGCACAACAGGATTTCAGCTAATGTTTCAGAGTGTGATGGGAAAATCTTCACAAAGGGGGTCTTCTCCCTGCTTACCATGGGAGAAACAGCAGTAGCTTACAACCACTCTGTGACAACTGAGAAGATGAGAACAAAACTAATGGTGTGCTACACCTTGTTAGGATACCTGTCCCCTAGGTCTTGTGATGCTCCTGGCCTTTTGACACAAGTTGATGTTTTATGCACTCACATCAGCACTCCAGGCACAATACATGTGGATACTGGAGGCCTATTATCCACAAATAATTTGTACTATAAATATGCACTGGCTGCTTAAACTGGTGGGTCAACATTTTTGGATTAGAATGGGTAGAATCACGTACCACTGAAACCTCCATTTTGAGTGTCAAGGGAAGGATTAGAATGTTAAGGTCCAAGTTGATGTTAAGGAAAAGATGCATTCTCTTTGATTCGGATGGCTTTTCTTCCACATTGAGATTTCTCCAGAAATACAATTCCTTCACAATCCAATTTACAAATTAAATCTGTGTATATCATTATTATTATTGCCTATCGAGGACCAATTACAAAGCAAAGCAAACTGAAATTCAAATTATAGAGGGAAGGAAAAGCATGTGTTTCACTGCTTGAGAGTACACCTCTTCTAAATACGTAAGCAATATATTGTGTAGTTTGACCCTCAGACTAGGACAGAGTCAAGGTTGAACTGCGGACAACCAGGTTCAAATCCCCAGTTAACCATAACACTCCCTAGTCACCCAAGGCCAGTCACAGTCTTTCAACCTGACTTACTTTACAGAATTCTTTGAGGATGGTATGGAGCAGACGATGTATGCCATCTTCCACTCCTGAGGAAAAATGAATAAGGAAATAAATATTGTGCTTTTGCTTTACATGGAACACAAGTAAAAGCATCACTTACTAGGACAGTACATACATACTAACTTTTCTACTATATATGACTAACCAAACTTCACCCTGTTTTAACTTCAGCATTATCTCAAAAACTGTGCAGTGGTGGTATAAGAATTTTTAAAAATTAAAATAAATTTTCATGCCAGTGTCAGGCATTAGACCATCCATTTTCAAAACAGCAATAACAATAATTTGTGAGATTACCTTTGGTGTTTTAACTATTGAATGCAGTTGCCAGCAGGTAAGCATGACAGCCAGAGATGACAAAGCAAATAGACTGATTTATATTCCTTCCCTGTCTGTTTACAGGGCTACAAAACTCATTTGTCCAAGCAGAATCATCTTCCCTTTCTGATTAAATGCAATCAGTCTGGATTGCCTGGCAATCTGGTCTAATGTAATAACAATCATATCAGGAGATAACTGCTAATAACTTCTCGTATTATACAGTATCAAAAATGAAGGTCAAAAGCTGTGACTTGAAAGCTTAAATAGCTACAGCAATTTTTTTCCCATCCCCCATCCCCAAGGCACAAAGTTGTTGCTTGCACCTCAAAGGTCACCCTGATAAATTCTTTAGTGGCTAACTTGTTTCACCTTTAATGTAAGTCAAACTGAAGAAAGTACTACATGGTGAAATGGTGCAACATTATCACGTCCATTCCTCTAAAGGCATTTAGCTACTGACGTTCAGTGACATACGCGTTGTAACAGATTACTGCTACTCAGTCTATCAAAAGATCCTCATTAAAACACAACACTGTTTTCAAAAACCAAGCCACCATGAGCCTGTCATTATGTTATTAATGAAAAGAAAATTGCTAATATGATGACAACGCTTCTTGACTCACATCTTCCATACCTCACCTTTTTAGTAGTTCAGGTTAGGATGTGACTGTAACTGCTGTACAGGGTCAAAATTTCTCGAGACTCATAAAAGCAGAGTGTTATTTTCATTATTCCTCCTTCTTGGTGACATCATGCATTAAGCTGTACCAAAACCAAACATGTATTTATGTCCCATTCTGCCTCTTTTCATCATTCGAAAATTGTTTGAGCTATTTATAGGGAATGACTTTGGTTTCCCATGACAGAAGGTTCATTCTTCCGAGGGAGCAAAGAGTGTATAAACTCTTAACTGGCTGATATCACAAGCTGGACCATTGGCATGTATCAAATCTATAGGCCAACATTCAAACATTCAGAAAACTGCCAACATGACAAGAGCAACAATCCAATAAGAGTTAAGCACATCAGTTTAATTTGGGATTCTGCTATTTACTACCAGCAAGTTCTTATAAGCAAACTGACCACTGTAGACCACATACTGCAGTTTGGCCTCAACCTTCATCTGCAGGGCATTAATATTAACCAAAGGAAACAATAATGCCAAAGGTAGCTTTGTAGGAAGTAGTGTTCTGACCAAGGTCATGGATAGGATCAAAAGCACCATGGGCCCAATTCAGTTCTATGTATGTGACCAACAAACGTTGTGAGGCAGAATGGCTGAGAGTATAGATTTGAATTCTAAAAAGGCACTGCTGTTGCTGAAGCCTATGATCTTCTCCATGCAAACGGGCACCCATCCATGTGTAGAAGAATCTCTATATTATATTGTAGAGTCCTGTGTTCAGTTCCCATCTTCCCATTCAGCATGCATAGACATTCAGCAGGTTGTTAAAAAGAGTGGGAGATCTGGGCGGCAACTCATATCCTCATGACCAATGGCGTATATGAGCACTAAAGACTTACACATCCTGGATCCTTAGGGAGCATTATCATATAGGTTCTCATCTCCACCTAGGCATTCAGATCTGATTACATAGTTTCATATATGAACCACTGTGGGTTCCTACAGGAAGCAATGATGTAAGTGGCCTCTGTTCTTCAGAATTCCTTTAGAGCAGTGGTTCCTGACCTTGGTGTTCTTGGACCGCAACTACCAGAAACCCTGGTCAGCACAGATGATGGTGAAGGCTGGGAAGGCTGGGAATTGCAGTCCAAGAATACTTGGGTTACCCCAAGTTGGGAACACTGCCTGAGAGCAGTGGTTCCCAACCATGGGTCCCCAGATGTTCTTGGACTAAAACTCCAAGAAGCCTTCATCACTAGTCATGCTAGACAAGATTTCTGGGAGCTGTCGTTGAAGAACATCTGGGGACCCAAGTTTGAGAAGCCCTGCCTTAGAGGTTCTCAGATACATTCTGTCCTCTGTTTCTGGAAGGGAGTGAAAATGTTTCCATCCCAAGTGATTTTTGACAAACATGGCACTGTTTGAATGGGAAGGGAGGAATTTCTGGTTGCATCACAGAGGTGCCAACATATATTTAAAGACCCCCTCCTCCTCTTAAATGAGGTCTGTTCATGCTGGAAATAGTTTCCAAACTATTTTGGAAATTCTACTAAATTTCTAAAGCTGATGTAAGTGTTGATGTTGTGGGTGAACAGGGAGTCAAAAGACCCTCTTGGCAATACAGCTGGTTGTGAAAGGTCCTTGTTGAGATGAAAGTTGCTCTCCATATACGTCCTGTGGCTTGCATGCTTGATTATGGTGCCTGTTTTCAAATAAAATATAGTTTGCTGTTGGAATATATACTTGAAATCTCTGGCAATGGAGATACAAATTGCTGTCATTAATATTAAGAGATGAAAATTTAATGCAATATGCATTCAACATAATTGATATCTTAGCTTTTTAATAATCTAAAAGTCACCTTTGAAATTTTTTATTGCCAGAGGAATTCTAATAAGTTCTATCCAAAGATCCCTGGACTAATTAACAATTTTAGTGAACACCAAAAGATGTATTTTATACTATGTAAAAGAGCAACTGTTGTAAATTTGAGAGGACTACAGTATTTTATTAATCTGATTCTTTATACATTTCTCTGGCAAAAAATAACCAGAGCTGCTTCAATTTGTAAAGCATTTGACATTCTCAGATGAAATACTGCAAAAATGAAAACTGTTATTTTTTGTGTAACAGACAGCATTTGACTGCAGTGTAATATTTGGCTTTCAGCAGGGGCTCTGTCATTGCTATTATGGTTTCAGCTGAAATTATTGCAGCTTAATGATGTGGGCAAGTTGCTTGCAACCATGTAATTGGCCACTGTCCCTTAAGATCCATGTGTTTCGGACCTAGCAGACTATGGGGATTCAGGGTGTGGTTAATAGGACTTTGCTGTCAGGTAGCGTCTGATGTCCTTTTTTAAAAAAGTTAATAGCACTTGTGGAAAAACCCCACCATAGGCCCCTAGTATCTATATCTAGTATCTTATCACAAATACCTCACTTATAGGGAAAGTACTGGAAAGGATAGTGGCTGGGTAAATGTAAGCATCATGGGAAGTTATTGAGGATGTAGATCTATTTCAGTCTGGGTTTGCCTTTGGATCTGCCTTGGACTGCCAGAAAGTAGGCTGGTTTTGAAATATGACTATATATATATATTTAAAGGAAAAAAGGAGAATTTTGGCAGAGCATGAACCTGTTGTATCTTGTCAGTCTTTCTGCAACATTGGATACCATCAACCACAGTGTCCTCCTGGATTGTGTCTGTGGGAGGAAGATCAGAGCAACTGTATTGTATAGACTCTGATCTTATCTGAGAGCTGCATGAAGCTGTTGGGGATAGTTATTGAGTGATCTGAGGCAATATGTTGTCACACTAATCTCTCTCTCTGTAATTTCTGAATCAGATGAGAGCATGCAGATCCTGGGGAAGTAGACAGGGTGCAGAACAATAAACAGCTTGAGGAACTCTAGGGGAGATATCTGGATCAAGTTCACTTCCTCAGACATTTGAGTGATACTGTGTGACTGCCATATTTATACATGGCCCTGTGACCAGGTGAGGACACAGATAATGGATAAAGTATCAGTGGTTCATTAATAAAGGGATAGGACTATCAGGTTGTGAATAATTTCAGTTATCAGTCTAGGAATCTATAATAGTGTTTCCCAACCTTGGGTAACTCAGATGGTCTTGGACTGCATCTCCCAGAAACCCCAGCCAGCATAGCTGGTGAGGAAAGCTTCTGGGAATTGCAGTCCAAGAACTCCTTGGTTACCCAAGGCTGGGAACCACTGGTCTACAAGGAAGCAAAAGCATTGTTGACACAAGTGGCAAATGTGGGAATCAATATATTATTTCATACCTGATAATGCATTAGAAACAAATCATGCTAAGCAGTCTGGGGTGGTATACCTGGTTCCCTTTCTAGTACTTTAACAGCACCGTGAGGTATTTTAAGTTGAGAAACAGTGACTGGACCACTAATTTGCATGGCCAATTGAATGCAGTTCTCCACAACCTTATTCTGACATTCTTACATCCACAATGGCTATGAATGAATGAATGATGTCTGCTTCACCAGCCATAGACATATATGCATTCACCATATGTTTCAGTATGCATTCCCCACATCACCCTATGTGGACCCAATATCCAAAATTAAATATAGCAGTGGTTCCTGATTTAAGAAATTGATCTAGAACCTGCAGAACCCTGCAGAACCCTGAGCAATACAGCCAGTGGTCAGAAGTTCTGGAAATTGTACTCAAAGAACACCTTGAACCACTGGCCTATAGCCAAGCAGGGACAGATATATGCATCATGACCTCAGACAAACTGCAATGCACCTTTAGCTACACCCATTTTAGCCAATTTCCCATGTTCTGTATTTGCCCCAATTTTTATCACTCATTATGTCCTTATATAAATCCATAGGCAAACATGCTATATCACTACAGACAAGTGAACTTATTAACATGCTTCTTAATATTTGAAAATAATACTACCCTGTTTCCCTGAAAATAAGACCTAACCTGAAAATAAGCCCTAGTATGATTTTTCAGGATGCTTGTAATATAAGCCCTACCTCCAAAATAAGCCCCAGTTAAGTGAAACCTTGCCCTCCACCATTGTGCAGCAACCAGAAGATGACGTGACTGTATTTGAATAAACGTAGATTGTACATGAAAAAAATAAAGCATCCCCTGAAAATAAGCCCTAATGCGTTTTTTGGAGCAAAAATTAATATAAGACCCTGTCTTATTTTCGGGGAAACAGGGTAGATTATTGAAAATAATATATTCCACATACAAAAGGCATCATATCAATCCATAATGTCAATGGCACCCAAGATTCAGTCACCTCTATGTTACATGATACATTGTTTATTTAGAGCCATCAGTGTATATGGAGCATTACGAAGGAATATATCCATGCAAGAATGCTTTTCTAAAAAATCTAAATTAAGACACAAAAAGGGGGTGGGAGGCAACGGGAGTGTGAGGATGATAGATTAGAACTGCAGCCAAAAATCAAAAATAGAATAGAAGAGGTAGTTTTGAACCAGAATTCAAAAGAAAGATGAGAGATACAGGGCAGAGCCCATCATATAACAGGATGCAACCATCTGCTCCAGGCAGCAGGTGTGAGAAAGGGCAGGAGTTAAGAAGCAGCAGATTTTTCATCTGAATGGCTAAATTGGTCCCTGGACCTGTCAAAGTTGCCTGTCCCTGTTCTAAACCAAGGATAGGCAACGTTGACAGCCCCCTCCTGGTTATAGCAAAAGTTGCATCTCCTCCTCCTGCCTCTAAGGTTATTTTTCTAAAGTAAAAGGTCTTGACACCCCAAAATGGGGCAATAACAAGAAAACACAAGAAGGAAATGTTTGTTTTAATAGATTTTTCTCCGTTTGCCGCCAAAATCTTCGTTGCAGAGATTTGGATGTGCCTTAGGATGGCATCACTCAGGGCTGTAATGAAGGTGGAGAAACTCAGGCTTTGCCCCAAGGCACCAACGTTTAGAGGGTGCCAAAACTGAGAGCTGAATCTATTGGCGTGTGTTAGGAAAATAAACTGCAAGCCACTGCACCTTATTCGCTTTTATTTTTTAAAAAACATAAACATTATCTTTCTTTTGAGGGACCACCACATTCTTCCCTTCCTTTTTCTGTGGGGGCTTATGCCCATGCCTCAGGGCAGAGTGGGAAATAGACATTGCTGCTTACCCCACATACCAAATGTACAAGTTATAGCTCTAACTCCACTGCCTAATTACTCTTTTTTGTCCTCCTGTGATGTTCTGGCCTGAGCCAGTGTGATCTTAACGCCTGCCACTTTATATCAAAACTGCAGCTAATAGCAAGCTTAGCATTTATTTATCCACTAAACAGTTCATCAAATGTACCTAATCTTAACCATTTATTATGGAGAGACTATCTGTGACTTACAGCCTATATTTAGTGCCTGAAATTTATTACCAATGCCTTGAGTTTGTCTAAATTTGCCTGTGTATACCCATGCCTATATAATTCATGCTTCTCTTAAGTTCGTTTTTACATTTTGAAACTCACAGCCTTTGTATACCCATGTAAATTTATGTCTGCAGTTTTAGAGACTCTAAAAGCAGACAGCCTCTTCAGATCTAATAGGAGGGGTTCTGCGAGGCTTCAGAAGCCCATATGGATGCATATCACCCACACCTGTTTTAAAGTGATAGTCTTAAGGGAAGGACCACATAGGGGTGTACCTGTGATAACAAAATGGCTTTGGCCAGCACTGGAAAAATACTATTACATCCAGTTGCAACCAAGACCTAATGTAAATCATAGAGTCTTGGCTGTCTGAGATGATCGACTTAAGGAATTATGGAAGAATGAGGCACTGCTTCTTATTTAATTCATCACGGTGAGTATTTTTTAACTCCCTGAGAGAAATATGTGTATAATGTTCTGGCTCTGAAGTTGAAATAATTTTATGTGTTGCCCACAGCGTCCAGGGCTGACACAGCAGGATCACTGGATGTCCTGCTTCAGGCAGCAGAATGTCTTGGAGTATAATCTTAGAATCTTAGAACTGCAGAGCTGGTTGGGACTATATGGATCATTGAATCAAGGAGGCACAGTGGGGAATCAAGCTCCCAACCTCAGGCTCTACAACCAGATACCTAAACCACTGAGCTATCCAGCAGACCTCCCTGACAGGCAGCATGAGAAAGTATTCCAAGTTGTTTTTAGATAGGAGCAGAAAGGTGTGGAGACCTATTTGCATGAACAGCTCAAGAAAGGGAAAAATACCACTGAAATGTTTGTTGCATTATCTACTGATTTAACAAAGAAGAAGAAGCAGAAGAAGAAACTTTCACAATAACATTTTCTTCAGTGGTTTCTTTTCACCCCACAGGGAATCACACCAATTTTGAATCCTCAGAATTTCCACCTCTAATTGCTAGAAGGGTTCATTATCAGCTGTCGAAAGTGCAATACATCAATCTCTGCAAAGCTGCTATACAAAAGACTTTCACACATCTGATGGACTGCTGTGCTAAATACATCTTAATTTGTGCTGCATCTGCTGTTTTCTAATTTGTTTGTCATGCTGTGAATGCTGCAGTCTTTGCTATAGCAGCTCCCTGATTCTACTTGGAAAGGAGAAGAAAATCCCCAGCTACTCGGAAGAGAAATGGCAGCGTGCCATCATTGTTACTCTGTTTTTCAGAAGTCTATGGTGTATTTTTCCCCCATGGGAAAAAAGTAACAAATATTGTTGAGGTTTATTTTTCCTCAAAAACATGTTATTTGTGAGTCAAGGTTTAGAGATATACCTGCCTGTAAACCCTGAGCAGAAATTGTACATTTAATTCTTGATGCAACATGCATCATAATGGAATTGCAGCTTCATTTTCAAACTGTTCTTTGTGCCAGGATTAGTTTTCAAATTATAGTTTTGTTTTCTTATTTTAAAGTGGTTGTTAGATATATGCATATAAGGACATAGAATGCTGCCTTATACTGGGCAGAACGCTGGTCCATTATTAGTATTGTCCATGTTGAATGGTAACAGGTGTCCAGCATTCTGGGTAGGGATCTTTCTTAGCACTGCCTCAAGATCCCTAGTGTCCTCCATGACGTCCCATCCAAATATAAACTATGTTTGACCCTGTCTTACTTCCCAAGTTTGAGTGTTCAGGATGATGGAGTAGGGGAAAAAGGGGAGAGTTGCTAGCTATTCCTAAGATCATCTGAATTTGGGACATTTAAATGTGCAGCCAAGTTCCTTGCCCTGGGCTATTTTACTGAGTCCAATAGCTTTTTCAGGCTGCCTGTGAATACATCAGCCCTCCTAAGGGCATGAAATGAATCTGGCACCGTCCTCATCAGCACCTCCTGAGTCACACAGAATGAGACAACAACAACAACAAAAGCCAAACCATATAATGTTGTGGCATCCAAAACAGATCAAAGGCTCTCAGTAAGAAAAAGCCTAAGCCTGAATTGTCAAGTGGGTGGGTGCAGAATCGAGTCAGTGCTATTCTCCCAAACAGGACAGTATGTTTTAACAGGTATACGAAGTGCAAAAGACCCTAGTGGGAATATTGATGAGTTTGCACTGTAGCCACCTCTGCTGTCTGTCCATTAACTTTCACAATGGCAGAAATCCATCATTTGAAACAAGAGGGAAAAAGGAAAGAAAAAGGAGTCCCTTCAAAGCCACACAGATGGGATTCTTTATGTGTTAAAGAAGCTTTGCAGGGCACGAGGTTAAGAAGACATCCGTCTGACAATAATATACCTTATTTCCAAGCATAAGGACTAGTTGACTAACATCAGTCACTGGGGAGATTGCTTAGGGATTTGAGGCTGAGAGCCAGAACAGCACAATCAGCTTTTTCAAAGAATTTAATAACATCAGGAATGTCAATTGGTGCAAAAGAGCATTCTGCTGTCATCAGGAAACACAATGCTATATGTAACATAAGTGACGTATATTGTCATAGATAATGTTCCTGACACAGCTGCCAATCTCTTTCACTTGGGCTAAAAATCAGCTCTCAGGCACAAAATGTGCAAGAGAACTTAACTTCCTTGATGGGCAGACCAAGTTTTGCCATGAGCACATGGAAGGCAGTTTGATACAGCCTCCCCTGGCCTCAGGTGTAGAGCCATTTATGGAGAGCAACTTTCATCTCAACAAGGCCATTTACACATTGCCAGTTTCTGCTGTCATCAAGTCTGTAGGATGAGAGCCACTCCTCCTCCTCCTCCTCCTTCCCCAAACAAACTTTCTATGACTGACAAAGCCACAGGCAAATCAGAGGTGTGGTAAAAGGGCTGCCTATTTGATCAATAAGGCATATTGTTCAACCCGGGCTGGCAGGGAGAGCAAAGGGAGTAGAAATCCTCCTAAAGGTAACAGCGTTTGTAAAGGTTAATCAATTCAGCTAATTGTAAATGCTCTCAATTGTCCGTCTCTAAACAGTAGCCCTTCTTTTGTAGCCAGTAATTCACTGCGGGATAGAGCAGTGCTAAACTGGAAAGCAGGAGGAAAGAAGAGAAAGCAGTCAAATTCCTCAATATTCTCTTCATGTTGTGCTCAGTCTGTGTCTGTAAATGTCAATACGTATACCTCTGGGAGACAGTCTTTTCTGTCTACCAGTGCTCTCTTCCTAACTTCCTTATGCACTAAAAAGAGGACAGGGCCTAATCAGCAGGGTGCAGGAAAATGAAGAAGTATCAGACCATTGATCTTTTGCTTGCTACCTTAAGGCTGTTGTGTCCGACTAGTTGTGAGAGTCATTGCTGCCCAAGCTTTTAATTTGTGGCAGCAAGCAAAATAAATCTGTCCCAATTAGGGCTGCACTGAAGGTTTTCCTGTGAATCTTTTCAGGACAAAATGTTTAGTTCTGCAGAAGGATGAAGGAGAAATTTATCTTTGGGGGAAATTAATTCAGCATTGTCATACTGTCGCCTGATGCTGTCATCCTACGATTGTTAAAGGCGCTCCTCGATCCTGTTCAGAGAAGTACAATAGATTCTATGCTTATTTCTTTATGGAGTTTGAAAACTTGTAGAGTCTCATCTCTGCCTTTTATCTGTATCCTTATATTTCTCTGTTACTTTTCATGTGGGTGGCTACCACAGAGAGATGAAAGCTGCTTTTCAAAAAGTTTGATTTTCTTTCCGTATGCTAGACATCTACATCACTGTAATAGTCTCTTGAAGTTTCATTGAAATATTGTTCAACTTACTTCCAGATTAAACTAGTCATTTTATTTAAAAAGCGTCAAAGCACTTTAACAATTCTCAATCATGCTGCACAAAGCAATTTAAAATTATTGGAGCAATTTTATAAGTACTTGAATTTCAAGGTGATCAGAGACCTGAAAATGTGCAATATAGATAAAGTCATTTAAAATTATTAGAGCACCTTTTTACAAGCAGTTTGCAAGTTGTCAGGTTTTGACTTCTAGGTTTTCACAATCCAATAAGAATTTTCCATTTGAAAAGGAGCCAGTCTCTTAGCTCATATACTGTCCATCATCATAAACTGTTGAGCACAGAACACCCTCAAAACATTTCCTACATATTCAGATTTTTTAAAGGAAAAGTCAACAGAGAGTCTTGTGGCACCTTAAAGGCTAGCAAATAGTACTATAGCGTTAGCTTTCCAGAGCACTATTGATCTCATCAGATGGACAAAAATGTGTCTTACGATAAAAATTTGTTGTCTTAAGGTGACACAACATTCTTTCATGTTTTTGCTCCAGCTGATTAGGTCAACTATCCTTGTGTGACATAGGCTTTTAAAAACTATGCAGAGGATTTTGCTCTGTCAAGCTCAAAAGCCCAGTACTATTCACTAAACCATTTTTCTGTGTTGAATTTCAGAAGATTTGAGAAATCTGACAACACCATAAAACTTGGTATCAGAATAATCATAGCCAATATGACTTTCTGAAATTCCCCTAAAAATCTGTTGAATCTTTCACAGTAAGTCTATTCATATCCTCTCCTCCATGTGTGTTTGGGGTTCTTGTAGAAGAGAAATAGAGATTAGTCTACTAGCCCTAGCAACCTATGCCAGCATATCCTCTGGGCACACATTCCTGGGTTCAGTGTTAGTCTGAAAAGGGACCTGCCTTGTTAAAGATGTACATGAGAAATGTTCATCTTACACCATCATAACTGTGATCTGGAAAATGCTACACTATTTCATGCATTATAATAACCCTAACTCACATTCTCTTTTGTGCACACCATGCTTTTATTTTCCACTACTTGCTCTGATTCGGGAGAAGAAAGCATCCCACTGGATCAGTGGTTCTCAACTTTGGGTCCCCAGATGTTTTTGGACTACAACTCTCAGAAATCCTAACCAGCACAGCTAGTGATGAAGGCTTCTGGGAGTTTTAGTCTGAGAATATCTGGGGACCCAAGATTGGGAACCACAGCAGTAGATAATTATCATGAGTGCTCCCACCATCATGCCATTTCTGGTAAGGACAGGTCCAGCTACCTTGGAAAGTTGACAAAGAAGGCCATATTCTCAGGTGGAATTGTTACAGGTCAAAACCTGTTTCCCAATTTTCTCCGGCAAGGAATCAGGCATGACGCAACCAGCTGAACCAAAGTCCAATTTGATTGATTAATAATAAAGTCAGCTGGGACTTCTCTTAAAAGCAGAGAAGACCCTGAAAATACCGTTTACAGATGTTTTATAATAATACAAAGAGCCACAAAGTTCTACAATTCTATTGGTCACCTTTACCCAAAATCAGGATCCTATCCCTTATTGGATAATGATGCTATGATTCACTAAATTATTGGTTCCCTGTAGATATGCATAAAAGATGTCCCTACTCTGCCCCTACTCCCTTTGACCTGTAATTGGGGTGCGCCTCAATGTCTGGAGGAAAGTGTATCCATCTTTCCTTATCTATTTGTATGTTTATGTGTCCTTCCTGGGCCTGAATGTATGGCCGTCAACCTCCAGCTCCCCTGCTGGGTACCACTGGAACTCAGTGGTACCCAGTGGTAAGGAAGAAGCTCAGTCAACTGCTTCAAATAACACATGAGAAGCAAGGTGAATATTAAAGGATAATTCTTCTATGTTTTGTACATTCAGACTGTGCATCCTAAAAGAGCAGTAGTAGAATATTTCTGCACAGAGAACATATAGGCATGGCTTGTCCAGCTCCCAATAAACATTTGCTTTGATGTTTATGAGCCAGCTACTCTCAGCTTTCCATGCAGATGCATTGTAATAATTTGTGGGAATAGAAATCCAAAACCTTTGAAAGGCCAACAATTTTCCACCCCTGCCATGGTTCCTCTTCTTAAATAGGAACCCCTGTTTCTCAAATGGTAATCAAGACAACAATATAGTTCAGTTCAGTTCAGGAACCTTTATTGGCATACTGCATAAATTAAAACACAATAAAATACATCTAAAATGTTCAACGGCTAACAGGTGGCAGGGACCAGCCAAATGCATATTTAGGGCTCTACATTCTGCGAGAGCACGCTACGACGTCTCTGCATAATGGCATAGACGTATCTAGCAGTTGACAAGGTAAGTTCCTTTATATTGCCACTTAAAAGATGTTGCATTTTCCTCAGATTATCCCATCCGGAATGGGAGGAGAGAAAAGTGCTCAAATGAGACAGGTGAATATCCTTGTACAGAATACAATAAAATAACATATGCTGCAGAGATTCAACCTCTCCCTGACCACACGGGCAGACTCTCAGTTCTGTAGGTAAACCCATATACCTGCCCTGCGCTAAGCTCGATGGTACTATATTGCACCTGGCGAGGGTAAATGCCCATCGATCTTGTGGCTGTTCTAAATGATAAAGATAGATCGGTCTACTGCCATGGGTAAGGGGCAGCTGAAAATAAAGTGGTGAACAGACTCTTTGGGCAGCGCTATGCAAAGTTTGCCCCTCTATATCCAAAACCCTTTTTTTGATTGTTTGGAACACCCTGGAGGGGGGTATTGAGCCCAGTAAATCTGGTGACAGCCTCAGGGTCTTGATTTTCTTAAGAAATAGGGCCAAACCTTTTGGAAACAGACTGTCAGCAAGCAGCACTTGGAATAAGGTGTCCTGAGGTGAGAAGAAACAGAATCTGATCCAATACTTCAAGAGTCTGAGCCAGGCCTGGGTCTCAATCCTGTGTTGACCACCTTCAAGGCATAGAGCAGCATAAGGCACACAGTGGGGGAGGCCAAAGATTTTATATAGAAATGTAGATTGGACTCTTTCCACAGAACTGTGTAATGCAGACATCCAGATGGGAACGCCATATAGAAGCTGTGTTGCTGATTTAGCATTAAAAATCTGCAGCGCAGCAGGGATGTAAGAGTGGCCCCACGTACGATGGAAACGTAAGATAGCCTGTGCTGAGAGCTTTGCTGACTTAATCGCTGTCCGTTGGTGAGTTGTCCAGGAGTGTCGATAATGAAAAAAGACACCCAAGTACTTAAACTCTCTAACTTGCTGGATATAATTGCCATTGAAAGACCACGAGAAGGATTTCCAAGCTTTGCCAAAAGCTATAATTTTAGATTTCTCAAAATTTAATTGGAGTTTATTGCATATCAAATAGTCATAGCAACCAGTAACTAGCCGCTTTAGGCCAACCCTTGTGCGGGAGAGGAGAACCATGTCGTCTGCATATAATAGAATTGGAATCTGTATATGGCCCAATTTGGGGCTATGACCATTGATATTATGTAGGAGTGGGGCGAGGTCATTAATAAATAAATTGAACAGAGTTGGCGCCAGAACGCAGCCTTGCTTCACTCCTCTGTTGGAAAAAATCTGATTGGAAAGGGCCCCCTGCGTCTACATTTTTATGCGACATGTAGAGCCCTCATGGAATTTTTGGATTAAGAAAAGGAGCCTCCTATCTATACCCAGCCTGGCGAGCTTTAGCCATAAGATATCTCTATCGATGGAATCAAAGGCCCCTTTTAGATCTAGGAAGGCTGCATAGAAGCGAGTATTACGCTGTGAAGCGTATTTAGAAATCAGATGCGATAAGATCAAGCAATGGTCTAATGTAGACTTTCCTGCCTTAAAACCCGCTTGTTCAGGTCCCAGAATATCTTGATCTAAAAGCCAGTCTTGTAGTTTATGGAGTAGATAACTGGTGTACATCTTCCCAGTGATAGCGAGAAGGCTTATTGGTCTATAATTTGCAGGGGATTTCTTATCGCCCTTCTTACAAATGGGAATCACTATGGCCTGTGTCCATGGTCTAGGCATGATACCAGATCGATTAACGGAGGTAAATAAAGCAGCAAGCACAGGCGCCCACCAATCAGGGTAAGCCTTAAGCAGTTCCGGAGGCAGGGCATCGGGACCCGGTGCCTTTCCAGTTCTAAGGTGTCCTACAATATAAACCACAGGCACGTTTCTAGGAGGAAAGCATTCTTTAAATGGGATGCTGAAACTAAGCATGTTCTCTCCCTGGTTAATGCCCACATGCTTTCAGATATGGGTTGGGTGGGGACCAAAAGAAAGGAAGTCCAGAAGAGGTTACTGAAGTATACAGTTAGGTTTATACAGGAGTAGGTCATCCTTTAAAGGAATGTCTAAGAGGACAAACAGGTATTTGCAATGCTTGGAAAGTAATTTGGACTGTAAAAAGGAGTAAACGGATAAAATCTCTCCCTTCCCCCACTTTTCTGAACCTTTGTGGAAGGAAAGAATTGCCTTTTGGGAACTAGGTTTTGTTTGTTTACACAGGGGCAAGAAAATAATATCTCACAAATTTGGGTGTAAAATCAAGCTTGAACCCACAATACAATACCCATAAAATCCTACAAATATTGCCCAGTGAAGGCTCATAGGGAAACTGAATATGTAAAAAGTGTGTGGTGGCCCATATCTCTGCAGTGATCATTGTAGCAGACCCTGGAATATATATATAAACAGTGAAAATACTAGGTTTTACCAAAAAAAAAAAGTAGCCAATGCACTAAAAGAACATGAGAGGGGAGGGTCATAGGACCACACAAACTATGCCATTCCTCATCACACACTGTGGCCATGCAGTGCAGCTTCTTTCAATATCCAGAGGAGGAGCTTGGCATGGTATTGCTCTGATCCAGTAATACAGAAGGATGGGAATTGGCCCATTAGAAGCATTTGTGAGACTGGCCTGTGTCTGTATTTAGTTTCTTGATTATTTTGAATATTTTGATCAGGTCTCAAATTTGGCTGGAAAATTGCAGGAGCTGATAATATTTAGCCCATGTCAGCAGCCTTTGGACAGAAAGCTGTGTTGGCAATCAATGTACTCCCCCACCCCCCAGCCATCAAAGCAGCTATAAGCAATTCACAACATTAAAAGCCTCCTAACGCTCCAGGACACTCAACAGTAAAAGGCTGGCACATTTATTAAAGGCACGTGGCATGCCAAAAAAGGGTGTGGGGGTGGGGAGGTACTCTATGAATAGGGCTGACAACAGCTGGTGAAGAGGAACAAGTCAAAATAGGGGTCCAAATAAAATGGAATATTGAATTCAAAATGCCCAAGTGCTGTCTGTTTGAGCAGCACTTTGAAAGAGCAAAAGAAAGCTGGAAACGATCAGAAACGGAGTTTAGACATAGAATCTCTCTTCCCCCTTGCAACTGCAAGATTTGCCTGTGTTTGTATTGCTACAAAAGTTAAACAGAAGAGCAGTGAACCAAACCAATCAACTAGTGGAAGCTTACGCTGGGTCTTTTATTCCAAACAGATGGCAATTTTTTTCCACATTATTGCTATTTTACTGTATTGTAAGGTCATTTTCTTCCTCTTGTCCATGCAGCCTGAAATGTTTCACTAAAATGACACATGTCTGTTCTTTTTTTAAAAATTGTACTTAGTATGTAAATACTCCCCTTCACGGATTGCTGCCTTGTCGTGGCGAAGGGGCTTGAGTAATTCAGAGAAGCTATGGGCTATGCCGTGCAGGGACACCCAAGACGGACAGGTCATAGTGGAGAGTTCTGACTAAACGCGATCCACCTGGAGCAGGAACTGGCAAGCCACTCCAGTAACTTTGCCAAGAAAACCCCATGAACAGAAACAAAAGGCTAAAAGATATGACGCTGGAAGATGAGCCCCTCAGGTCGGAAGGCGTCCAACATGCTACTGAGGAAGAGCGGAGGACAAGTACAAGTAGCTCCAGAGCTAATGAAGTGGTTGGGCCAAAGCCGAAAGGACGCTCAGCTGTGGACGTGCCTGGAAGTGAAAGGAAAGTCCGATGCTGCAAAGAAGAATACTGCATAGGAACCTGGAATGTAAGATCTATGAACCTTGGTAAGTTGGATGTGGTCAAACAGGAGATGGCAAGAATAAACATTGACATCCTGGGCGTCAGTGAACTAAAATGGACGGGAATGGGCGAATTCAATTCAGATGATTACCATATCTACTATTGTGGGCAAGAATCCCGTAGAAGAAATGGAGTAGCCCTCATAGTCAACAAAAGAGTGGGGAAAGCTGTACTGGGATACAATCTCAAAAATGATAGAATGATTTCAATACGAATCCAAGGCCGACCTTTCAACATCACAGTAATCCAAGTTTATGCACCAACCACCGATGCTGAAGAGGCTGAAATTGACCAATTCTATGAAGACCTACAACACCTTCTAGAACTGACACCAAAGAAAGATGTTCTTCTCATTATAAGGGACTGGAATGCTAAAGTAGGGAGTCAAGAGATAAAAGGAACAACAGGTAAGTTTGGCCTTGGAGTTCAGAATGAAGCAGGGCAAAGGCTAATAGAGTTCTGTCAAGAGAACAAGCTGGTCATCACAAACACTCTTTTCCAACAACACAAGAGGCGACTTTACACATGGACATCACCAAATGGGCAATACCGAAATCAGATTGATTATATTCTCTGCAGCCAAAGATGGAGAAGCTCTATACAGTCGGCAAAAACAAGACCTGGAGCTGATTGTGGCTCTGACCATCAGCTTCTTATAGCAAAATTCAAGCTTAAACTGAAGAAAGTAGGAAAAACCACTGGGCTAGCCAGGTATAATCTAAACCAAATCCCTTATGAGTACAGAGTGGAAGTGAAGAACAGATTTAAGGAACTAGATTTGGTGGACAGAGTGCCTGAAGAACTATGGATAGAGGCTCGTAACATTGTACAGGAGGCAGCAACAAAAACCATCCCAAAGAAAAGGAAATGCAAGAAAGCAAAGTGGCTGTCCAACGAGGCCTTACAAATAGCAGAGAAGAGAAGGGAAACAAAATGCAAGGGAGATAGGGAAAGTTACAGAAAATTGAATGCGGACTTCCAAAGAATAGCAAGGAGAGACAAGAGGGCCTTCTTAAATGAACAATGCAAAGATATAGAGGAAAACAATAGAAATGGAAAAACCAGAGATCTGTTCAAGAAAATTGGAGCCATTAAAGGAACATTTTGTGCAAAGATGGACATGATAAAGGACAAAAATGGTAGGGACCTTACAGAAGCAGAAGACATCAAGAAGAGGTGGCAAGAATACACAGAGGAATTATACCAGAAAGATCTGGATGTCCTGGACAACCCAGATAGTGTGGTTGCTGACCTTGAGCCAGACATCCTGGAGAGTGAAGTCAAGTGGGCCTTAGAAAGCATGGCTAACAACAAGGCCAGTGGAGGAGATGGCATTCCAGTGGAACTATTTAAAATCTTAAAAGATGATGCTGTTAAGGTGCTACACTCAATATGCCAGCAAGTTTGGAAAACTCAGCAGTGGCCAGAGGATTGGAAAAGATCAGTCTACATCCCAATCCCAAAGAAGGGAAGTGCTAAAGAATGCTCCAACTACCGTACAATTGCACTCATTTCACACGCTAGCAAGGTTATGCTCAAAATCCTACAAGGTAGGCTTCAGCAGTATGTGGACCGAGAACTCCCAGAAGTACAAACTGGATTTCGAAGGGGCAGAGAAACTAGAGACCAAATTGCTAACATGTGCTGGATTATGGAGAAAGCCAGAGAGTTCCAGAAAAACATCTACTTCTGCTTCATTGACTATGCAAAAGCCTTTGACTGTGTGGACCACAGCAAACTATGGCAAGTTCTTAAAGAAATGGGAGTGCCTGACCACCTTATCCATCTCCTGAGAAATCTATATGTGGGACAGGAAGCAACAGTTAGAACTGGATATGGAAACACTGATTGGTTCAAAATGGGGAAAGGAGTACGACAAGGCTGTATATTGTCCCCCAGCTTATTTAACTTATATGCAGAATACATCATGCGAAAGGCTGGACTGGATGAATCCCAAGACGGAATTAAGATTGCCGGAAGAAATATCAACAACCTCAGATATGCAGATGATACCACTCTGATGGCAGAAAGTGAGGAGGAATTAAAGAACCTCTTAATGAGAGTGAAAGAGGAGAGCGCAAAAAATGGTCTGAAGCTCAACATCAAAAAAACTAAGATCATGGCCACGGGCCCCATCACCTCCTGGCAAATAGAAGGGGAAGATATGGAGGCAGTGACAGAGTTTACCTTCCTGGCCTCCACGATCACTGCAGATGGTGACAGCAGCCACGAAATTAAAAGACGCCTGCTTCTTGGGAGGAAAGCGATGACAAACCTAGACAGCATCTTAAAAAGCAGAGACATCACCTTGCCGACAAAGGTCCGCATAGTCAAAGCTATGGTTTTTCCAGTAGTGATGTATGGAAGTGAGAGCTGGACCATAAAGAAGGCTGACCGCCGAAGAATTGATGCTTTTGAATTGTGGTGCTGGAGGAGACTCTTGAGAGTCCCCTGGACTGCAAGGAGAACAAACCTATCCATTTTGAAGGAAATCAACCCTGAGTGCTCACTGGAAGGACAGATCCTGAAGCTGAGGCTCCAATACTTTGGCCATCTCATGAGAAGAGAAGACTCCCTGGAAAAGACCCTGATGTTGGGAAAGTGTGAAGGCAAGAGGAGAAGGGGACAACAGAGGACGAGATGGTTGGACAGTGTCATCGAAGCGACCAATATGAATTTGACCCAACTTTGGGAGGCAGTGGAAGACAGGAGGGCCTGGCGTGCTCTGGTCCATGGGGTCACGAAGAGTCGGACACGACTAAACGACTAAACAACAAAATGTAAATACAAACAGACCTGCTTTGAACACTAAACACTACACAATTTTAAACATCCACTGACTTTCTTGCTAACTAACCATGATCTCTGTATTTTGATGAAGTGGACTTGTCCACGAAAGCTCACATTAAAAAAAATATAAAGTTAATCTTTAAAATGCCACCACCTTTTTTCTTTTTTTTTACTTTTTATTTCGATTTTGCTATTAGTTAATTATGTGCCATCAAATTGGAACCAATTTTTAGCGACCATAATAGAGCTTTCAAGATAACTGAGATATTTAAGGAGTGGTCTTACATTTCCACAAACTCAGTGAATGGGGATGTGAACTCTGATTTCCGGAGTCCTAGTCCATCACTTTATCCGCTATACCACAGTGCGTATTCCTACAATAAATACAGTCAAGAAGGCTTATGCAATTAACACTCATGAAGTATTTGACCCACTAAAACAGTAAACTATTTCAATTCAGTACAAATTTTTTTTCCAGTGGAATCCTCAGGAAAATCCTCTTGCAACATATTGGCTTGGCTTGTCCTAGCAGCCACCAAGGAGCTAAGAAAAGTAAACAATGCCAGAAGGTTCTGCAATCATTGCTTATTCCAGCAGGGATACATATTTGTAGCCCAGCAGCTGCAAATGACTTCAGGACATAAACACTGTTATTTTCAGCATTGTTGATACACACTAACCAGCCTTTCCAGCTGCAGCTGTGATGAGGAGAAAAATCTCCCCCATGATGTTGTGAGCTGAAATGGAAGCCCCAGGAACTTGTTTCTCAGATACTGGGAATGTAAGCTCACAGCAAGACCTTTTCATTGGGGACTTTTTCTCAACGGTGATCACAAGCCCAGTGAAAGCAGCACACATTTTCTGCATGCTTAGCCTATGTGTCATATTGTTTTTGCTAGGCCAAACCAGAGTTCAGCCTGAAAAAATATTTACTCAGACTTTATGGAGCACCTAGAAGAAACACGCAAATACTTACCTGCTCCTTGAACTAGCCTGGCTATGATTCATGCTTCAGAAACCTCTAGTGTTCTGACGCTTTTGTTCAAGTAAACATTGCATCTTGGGAACTGATTTTGCATCATTTGGTGCAAGCCCCCTTATTGGCAATATTTGAAGAGAGGAGCCATTTGCCACCGGCTATTGTGTGAAGTGTCCCTCTTGGAATCCATTCACACAGTCTAGTAGGAAGTAATCATGTTGTCACATGGTTTTTATATTCAGGGCATAACCATCCAAAAGTGCAGATAAAGCTCTGTAAAGGTAGATACTACAGTATGAAAACACTAGGTTTTCTTTACATTAAAAACATACAGCTTTCTCATTCAAAGCAGTGTGCCTCCACTGGCAGAAGCTGTTTCCATCAGCTGAAGTGGGAGGGGTGGCCCTTCCCCCCCCCCCCCAAGCCCACACTGCACACCCCAAAAACCTGCTTCAGAGCATGGGTAAAACCCCTGGGAGGGTGAAGGAAGATAGTCCTGACACCACCAAGAGCATTAGAACAGATTTATCCTTTGATATCTGAATTGCTATAGTATTTATCTTACTTGGTGGATGAAGCAACTCCAGCCACTGTTTGCTGTGCTGAAATCACTGAATAGTCAGAACAACATGATTTTAAAATTTAAATTTAAGGTTTCCTATGTACAGGGATGCTTTAAGCAAAGTGTGCTGCTTATATACTGCTCCATAGCACTTAAAGCATTCTCTGGGCAGTTTACAAGTTAAATAGGCAGGCTACACATTGCCTTCCCCCAAGAGAGATGAGTACTGAGTTTACTGACCTCAGAAGGATGGATGCTTTCAATCTAAGGTACTTCAAAATTACGAAGCATGTTGTCACAAAAAAAAAAAAATCAGGACCTCCCTAGCACAATTCTAATCTGTTATTAAAATTATGTGCAAAACATTTTTGTAACCAAGGAAGAAATTATTTAAGATGCTTGTCATATGTAAAACCCTTTTGTATTCCAACTCTGTGCTCTTTAAATTTTAGCAAATCGCCTGGGAGAACATCATTTCTGGTGGTGATGAGGGAGAGAGAGCCGTTTTCTTGTTAAAAACTCCCCATTCCAAATTAGCTATTAGCGCTATTAGGAAAACTGATTTGTGGTTCTGTGTCAGGTTGTCAGTGATTGTCCAAATATGCAATGTGGGGAGGGGGGAATGAAACTCCAGCACTGATACCTCAGTCCAGACTGCCTTCTACCCTCCTCCAGTTACTAATTGCAATAATTCAAAAAGATAAGAGATCCACCCATAAATCTTCATTGTCTCATCTAATGTTGGCCCTTAGGCTTATGTCCTGGACAAAAAAGTGGTTCAATCAATTAATTGTTCTGTGTGGCTTTCATAGGACTAATTTAGTGTCATATCTATTATGCTGATTTCTGCAAGCCACCTTCTCTGGAGTACCTCAATTGCTTCCAGCCAGACTGCTGAAAGACAAGAGGACACAGCAGCCTTAATCTTCAGATCTTCCAATCCTTCCTTCCCAGCTGCAAATAAAAAGAAAATAAATGTTTGCTTCGGAAGTCCTGCCTATGTGATGAGATTGGACTTACTCATAGGGCTGTCATCCAGAGGCAAGATGCTTTGACATGTGGACTTTCACAGTGAGGTAAGGTTCCAGCCCGCAGCTGGAGGCTGTCTCTGTCCAAATGCTTCCTTGAGCCAATTTGTAGAAACAGCGCCTGCTGGCTAGCTGGCTGACAAGCTCAGAGTCAGAGCACTTTCCCAGACCACAAGTGTGTTGAAAGATCCAGCTAAACCCTCACAGCAGGTGCCAGCAATATCAGCCACTCTAGATCATAGGTTCTTAGTCTCTTAAGTACCCCTGGCATGACAACAGTGTCTCCAAACCTCCATTCCAGGCCACAGCAATGTTAATTCTGGGAGTTTTCCCATTGATTAATTGTTCTTCAGAGACCCAAGAAAGCTGCATTCCGCCAGCCTATGGCTGTCAACAACAGCTAGGAAACACTTCAAAAATGGACCCATTACATAGCATTCGCCAGCTTTTTACTATCACAGTGCCAATTTTCTCTCTGTGTCTGGGACACAATTGTAGGACATTACACTCATAAAAACAAAATACAGAAGCAATAATGCAGTTGTGTGTTCGAGCTGAATCAGGAGTGCCGTATTTCTTCTCAGGAGAGACAGACAAAAGAATCTATTAAATCCTCCCAGCTCTTCAGACAAATGCCAATCCAGTCACATATCCATATTGTCATTCACAACAAAATAAAAAATAAAAATAAAAGGATATGAACTGAATTGATGTTTTACGATTCAAAACAATGAGTCTCTTAAGAAACGTCTTAATACTCATGACAAACTGGCACGTCATGTTCTTGATAAGCCTCTAACTCACTGTGTGCTTAAACAGGGTTACCAAAGAATGGGTGTGAATTTCGGGTTAGTTAATTTTTATACAAATTTTCCAAAATGTGCACATTTCTTCATATTCAGAATACAAGGAACTTGTAAATGTAAATAAAACAATTAATTTGTTCCCTTAACTATGCAAAGACAGTGTTCGAATCCTTGTATACTCAACCATGTTAGCATTTACATGGGGTTGCCACTCCTGTTTCTGACTGTCTTCACTTCTAATATATATATATATATATATATATATATATGGCTTGCAAAAACAGCTGAATCCTCTCCATATTGGACCAACTTGAACAGATGAACTTACTGAATTTGTCCTGTGCATATGGCTGAATTTTTGTTGTTGTTGTTTCAGTTCACATTTACAAAAACCTACGATTCACAAGTCATATATTTGGGACAGAAAGAACTCAAACTCTCTTTTTTTTAAAAGTGTAAACGCAGGAGAAAGTGAAAGTGACAGATTTCCCATTAGTTGACCACCTTTCATGTTCAGTCTGGAAAACAAAGCAATACATAATTGAGAAAATGTGCCAGAAGGTGTTCTGCATATATGTTAATACCTTCTGGCACTTTTTCCTCAATTGATCAAAATGAGAAAGGGGAAGAGCCATTAAATAACATTCTTCCCATTGACTACATGAAAAGACAAACATTCTGAATCAAAAGTGATGACTATTTGCTCCCCTGTTTGTTTTTTCTAATTGACAGAAGAAGAAATGAACAATGAGCCCCTCATTTGCTTTAATGAGGAGTCAACACTAGTACCCAATACCATCTTTTCCTTGATCAACCTTTTATATTAATAATGAATTGTCAATTTTCCATTGTTTTCACTGTCATCAGACTGACAAATCATTTCTGGCTTATTGCAACTCTCATAGGGTCTTCAAGGTATGAAGTACTCAGAAGTGGTTTACCAGGTACACCTCCAATGGTATTCTGGCACTATACTTGTTTGTCCAAGGCCACACAAATTAGAAGGTGTTTGACCCTATTCATTAAATGTGTGCCTGGTGATCTTGGCTGGCCCTTATGGAGACATGCCAAAATATATAAAGCCCCAAAATGAAGAATTTCAACATTCACATTGTTTTCTTTACGTACATTTAAGTGAGAAATAATAATAAATGCAGCTCTTGGTTGTAGCAACTCAGACCTGTGTCAAATTAGCAAAAAATTAAATAAAAAAAATTAAATGGTAGGCCATATGCCAAAGATGCAGAACATGAGAATAACTCAAATACTCAAGAGAGAAATAAATAAAGAAGACCTGGATATTGTATGAAATTGCAGTCTAGCTATTTCGGCACATGTGTCTGAATTATAAGTTGAAACAATGTATCGTAATTGTTGTTTCTTTGCCATTGCTAAAGGAATATGAACAAACCAATGATTTAGGGGATTATTGTATATGCTCATCGTAACAGAAAAAAAATACATTATTCTTCATAATCCAAGAAGCAGGAAAAAATAAACTTGCCCCTTTAAAAACCACAAGAATCTCAGATGTGTCTTTCTTGCCCCCTTCCCACATCAAAGGAAACTGCGATTTCCTTAAATGGTGTGTTAAGGCCTCCTAGGATGTTATGTAAGTAAAGGCCAGCCTGAAGTTTGGAATTTCAGAAAGTTTAGGTTTTAAATATACACTTCATGTCTTCACAGATGCTTCCCTTGGCAGGGGAGCACCGCATGCTATAATTTCTCATTAGTAGCAGAGATACAACCATAGTCCAGCCTAAGATATTTGTAAATACAATTTACCATGAAGGGTTTTGCTCCCAAGTAATTTATTATTTTCATACATGTTTCAGAAGCATCCTGCTGTTTGGGCTGCTGAAGGATGTGATGCCCAAAGGAAAAGATATTTTACCTTAATTTTTAGACAAAACAGATTTCAATTAAATCATCTAATCTGAATTAGAATTGTTCAAAATGATTATCGAAACAGCTTTATAAAATGAGTGAATGAGTCTTTCAAGGTTTCTAAGATGACAACTCGCTGCTTTCCTTTAATGCAGAAAGTCAAAGGCTAGGCCCAGAGAGCTTCAGTAATGAATCGCTGAACTATTTCCTGAAATAATGTTCTTGTCACCATCCAAAATTGTAGAGAATTATGCAAATAATGTAAAAATAGTTGAAGAAGAACGCCCCAAGGCGTTGGAGGAGACAGCACATGAACAGTTTAGAAAATAGTTGTTGGGAGTGGGGCAAAACAGGATATTACAGGTGAAAATACCAACAGTATATCACAGAAGTGAGTACACCCCCTCACATTTCATAAATATTTTAGTATATCTTTTCATGTGACAACACTGATGAAATGACACTTGGCTACAATGTAAAGCAGTGAGTATATAGCTTGTATAACTGTGTAAATGTGCTGTCCCCTCAAAATAACACAACACACAGACATTAATGTCTAAACTACTGGCAACAAAAGTGAGTACACCCCTAAGTGACAATGTCCAATTTGGGCCCAAGTAGCCATTTTCCCTCCCTGGTGTCATGAGACCCGTTAATGTCACAAGTCTCAGGTGTGAAGGGGGAGCAGGTGTTATCGCTCTCACTCTCTCAGACTGGTCACTGGACGTTCCACATGGCACCTCATGGTAATGAACTATCTGAGGATCTGAAAAAACAAATTGTTGCTCTACAGAAAGATGGCCTAGGCTATAAGAAGATGGCCAAAACCCTGACACTGAGCTGCAGCATGGTGGCCAAGACCATATAGAGGTTTGACAGGACAGGGTCAATTCAGAACAGGCCTCGCCATGGTCGACCAAAGAAGTTGAGTGCCCGTGCTCAGCGTCATATCCAGAGGTTGGCTTTGGGAAATACCGTTTCCCCAAAAATAAGCCTTAACCTGAAAATAAGCCCTAGTATGAATTTTCAGGATGCTCGTAATATAAGCCCTACCCCAAAAATAAGCCCCAGTTAAGTGAACCCCCACCCCCCACCATTGTGCAGCAACCAGAAGAAGACATGACTGTATTTGAATAAATGTTGTACATGAAAAAAAATAAAACATCCCCTGAAAATAAGCCCTAATGTGTTTTTTGGAGCAAAAATTAATATAAGACCCTGTATTGTTTTCGGGAAACACGGTAGACGTAGGAGTGCTACCAGCATTGCTGCAGAGGTTGAAGGGGTGGGGGGTCAGCCTGTCAGTGCTCAGACCATACGCCGCGCACTGCATCAAATTGGTCTCCATGGCTGTCATCCCAGAAGGAAGCCTCTTCTAAAGATGATGCACAAGAAAGCCCTCATACAGTTTGCTGCAGATAAGCAGACTAAGGACATGGATTTCTGGAACCATGTCCTGTGGTCCGGTGAGACCAAGATAAACTTATTTGGTTCAGATGATGTCAAGCATGTGTGGCGGCAACCAGGTGAGGAGTACAAAGACAAGTGTGTCGTGCCTACAGTCAAGCATGGTGGTGGGAGTGTCATGGTCTGGGGCTGCATGAGTGCTGCCGGCACTGGGGAGCTACAGTTCATTGAGGGAACCATGAATGCCAACATGTACTGTGACATACTGAAGCAGAGCATGATCCCCTCCCTTTGGAGACTGGGCCGCAGGGCAGTATTCCAACATGATAATGACCCCAAACACACCTCCAAAATGACCACTGCCTTGCTAAAGAAGCTGAGGGTAAAGGTGATGGACTGGCCAAGCATGTCTCCAGACCTAAACCCTATTGAGCATCTGTGGGGCATCCTGAAACAGAAGGTGGAGGTGCGCAAGGTCTCTAACATCCACCAGCTCTGTGATGTCATCATTGAGGAGTGGAAGAGGACTCCAGTGGCAACCTGTGAAGCTCTGGTGAACTCTATGCCCAAGAGGGTTAAGGCAGTGCTGGAAAATAATGGTGGCCACACAAAATATTGACACTTTGTGCCCAATTTGGACATTGTCACTTAGGGGTGTACTCACTTTTGTTGCCAGTGGTTTAGACATTAATGGCTGTGTGTTGCGTTATTTTGAGGGGACAGCACATTTACACTGTTATACAAGCTATATACTCACTGCTTTACATTGTAGCCAAGTGTCATTTCTTCAGTGTTGTCACATGAAAAGATATACTAAAATATTTATGAAATGTGAGGGGGTGTACTCACTTCTGTGATATACTGTAAGAATAAAGGAATAAAAGGGATGAGCCCTGTGGCTATTACAAAATACAAATGCAAGAATAGGTGATGTGTAGTGGCCATGAGTAGTGGCCTCTTAATGGACTTTCCTGGTGTCCTTGGGAGCACAATCCTCCCTTTTATTTCTCAGAATGTGTAGAGTGATTTCAGTAGTTATGAAACAAACCAAGAGGACTTATGAAATGTTTACAAAGTGAATAGCGCTAAGATTTCTTCCAATGCTGATAATCACATTGGTAGTCCCCAAAAGAATAATCAATGGGATTTACATAAGTGTTGATTCAGCATTCAACAATACTTTTAGTGTGTCTATTCTTTTTGGGAGTATCAATAGGATTTAAACTATTGTTGAAATTAGTGAAGTAATTGCAGACTTAGATGAATCCAATCTGGTGACTGGATCCAATCTTGGTGACAAAGAAAGCTATCCAAGTTGCGTCCTTGGAAATTGTTTCCCCCCCACCTCTGCCCCCACCCTCTTCTCACCACACTGAATTAACCTTCACAACCCATGCCAGTAAGTTTTGGGGGTACACATATCAAATGAAAAAAAATCATCTCTAGTTGAGCTTTGTGAAGTGTGGATAGTATGAACACATGCCTATACTACAGGTTAAGGGTGCAAAGGTAAACTGCAGTAATGTAAGATGCTGATGTGTTAATATATACGGGACTAGAAATTGTTGGAAATCAGGGCAATTGCCAAATAAGCATAATGCTTTTACTATCTGATGAGGCCAAGACAAAGCACATAGCCGCTTTGGGTCCCTTGTTGGGAGAAATGTGGCATATAAATAAAACTAATAAATAAATAATAACCCACCCCTTTTTATCCACCTAGATGGGTTTCATTGTATATTCAGGGAGAATCTGAATAGCACTTGCAAGACATGAAAATTAAAGGTTGATCCTGAATATTTGTGCCCTGCCCATTTGTGGTGTTAGAGAAAAAAGACAGGGGAATTGGATTCTGTGTTGACTATCAGAAGCTTAATTACAGTGAAAGATGCTACTGTTCCTAAAAATGACCTTAACTAGGTCTGTTACTTAAAGCCTGGTGGTTCTGTGCTTAGGTCTAGCAGATGTATAATGGAACATCGACATTGGTTCACAGAGCAAAGCTGGAAGGGTATTCTGTATCTCACAGGGACTGTTTTTCAGTGTCATGCCATTTGGGTTATGCCATGCTCAAGGTGCTTTTTAGAGCCCGGAGGATATTATTTCAGCATTCCTCCAGTCAGGCACGTCTTAAATACCCAAATGACTTTGTACACTTTGGAAGGACCTTTGAGGATCTTTCAAAATTTTCTGGTGTATTGCAGTGGTTCAGACATGTATATTGAAAGGCAAAATCTTTAAAATGCAAATTCTTTGGAAAGAAGGTGAAATATTTACAACATGTATTCTTTTGAGGGTATAGAAATTGACCCTGGGGAAGAAAGGGAGAGGGAGAGAGAGAGAGAGACTATAAGAACATGGCTAATGTCATTGCCCAATATAAATGTTCTGGTATTATTGTGGTATTATACTATAGCTCCTCAAATGTTAGTTCCTTCCTTCCTAGTGTCTACATGAACTCTTCAGCTTCTTGGCAAGTTGTAGTTCTAGGCCACACATATACATTGTATGCATATTTTAATAGAGGTGTGCAGATTTGTGTTCCTGGAATCTTAAGACCCAAATCTAGATGCTCTATTCTTAAACCTCAGTGACATATTTTAATTTATTTATTTATTTATTTATTAAATTTATACCCCGCCCATCTAGACCGAAGTCTACATTTCAACTTGCTAACCACTGCATATCAGACTAGACCATGTCACAGAAAATATCCTTATTTATAAATTTGCATATTATTCTGATAAACATTTACCTCAAGATTTATTAACAATAATTATGTGTCGTCAAATTGATTCCGACTTACAGATACCTCTTCCAGGGTCTTCAAGGTACAGAGTTCCTTTCTGGAAGTGCCCCGGGACTGCACAGGTTGTCGATGACCACACAGGCTGGCTCTTCTCCTAGGATACACAGTGGGGAATCAAACATCTAACCTCTCCCTTCCAAGCCAGATACCTAATGCACTGAGATATCCAACCAGCTCAAGATTTATTAAATATTTTTATTTATAAGTTTACATATTGTTCTGACAAACGTTTACCTCAAGATTTATAAGTTCTGCAGAAGAACATAATGACTCTGTCTGCTCATATGAACCTTGTTAGACATCAAGGTTAGCAAAAAGCCAGATATGGATCCAGCACCCTCATCCTCCATGAACAAGAAGAATTTATCACTCACTGAGCAGAGTTTTCAAATGAATAAACACACACATACACACACACATATATAAATTGGGACAACATGACTGCCTTGACTGCCCCTATTTCAAAATTGTGAGTTCCTTTCTAACATTGACTGGGTGGGATTTTTTTTAAGCAGTGCTATTTCCCCAGGTTTACTGTTAAATATCCATATGGAAATTATAAATGCATTAAGCATTACTATTTATTTTTCATTACTAGTATTACAGCAAACCATTATTAATAGGGTATGAAATGATAAATCAACTGCATAGCTAATAAAAGTATTTAAAGTAGTAATCCCTCTGAATCCTTCCATGTATTCAGTGAGCCACTGCGGTACAGGAATCAATGAAATTCACACATAATGCAATGGAAAAGTGGAGCAATTATTACAGCATTTTTTCCAAAGAACCATAGGCTTTTTGATGGTTACTGAACAGTCTAGCACTTTCAAGTTTCAGCCAACAGTAAGGCTTTAAATTGAACTGGATTGTGGACAAATTGTTATATAATATATGTTGACAGTTTAATAACATAGGTTACTATCCTTCATTTTCTTTATGATGTAATACATCTTTATAGGAGTCTCCTGGGATCTCCAGCCCAATTTTCAAGGCTCACAGAACTCAATAAACCAGACTCCTCCAAGTAAGGTTTTACCTCCTGTAATGTATATTTTGGAAATTTTCCTGAGAAATAAAGAGGTGCTACAAATTTGAAAACAGTTTCCTGACATGCTTTTTTGCTTTCCTTGTCGTGTATTAGATTTTTATGGTGTATTTCATATTTAAGTTAAACATTCTTTTGAAGTTCTTTTCCTAAGTTTTTCTTCCTCTTTTTTCTTTCTTTTCGCTTTCATGCATTAATTGCTTCATTTTCAGATCTTTGGGGGAATACCTTATTCAATAAAATGTTGTGAATGTTCCACAGTTTATTCTTTAATTTGAGAAGACAAGTGCAAGCAGCCTAAGACATTGCAAACTGAAATAAAAAAAATCTTTTTAGCCCTCTCCTAAAAATGCTGCTGGTCTAGATCTTCCATAATCTAGTTAAAGAGACCCAGTCTCAGCATCACACCAAAAATTATTACAATAATCCCGCCATCAATCCCAGTAAAGACTGCATACTTCCGGACATCTTTTTGTGGCCCATGATACCAAATTTCAATGAATAAGAGGCAATTGTTCATGAGCAAAAGTTATTAATTCCTTTTATTCTACATACAGCCTTTCTGGTTCTTCAGACGAGTCCCTGGTGGCTCTCTACTTCTACATAATTCCCTGCATGTTTTCTGTTACAGTCGGTCACACACATTTCAACTAATTAGTTAGACGATTTTGGCAAAGAAAAAGCCTACAGATGTATTTCCAATATGAAAATCAAAATCTAGAGAATAATTTAATTCTCATATTACCGTCATTCTATTTGTGCAGGTGTTGAAACTTAATCTAAAATAAACAGAGATATTCCAAGAAGTGTACTAAATCAACATTGTTTTCTATACAGAACATTCACACCACTTTAAATAGCATATTTTCATATAAAATAATTTTCTGTGGTGCTTATTGTAACAAAACAGTGGGGCAGGTGTTACAGAATTAGAGTTTCTTCATTGAAATTGCATAGCAAATGCTGCCACATAATTTGGGTGGGGGGGTTCTTTACTCCTTTCCCATCAATCCCCTTCCCTGCTCCCTACCTTGTTTAGCTGGGTACTTCCCAAAACCTCTGTGTAGCATTTTAGGATAGCTGAACAGCCTACCATGGGAAAGAGGGTGACATCTACTTTCACCAGCTGTGTGTGTGCCATAATCCAGATGCCATCCAACAGGTTTATATGTAGAGGTGGTTCACTGTATCAATGCTAAGGTAGCTACAAGACATTTAGATTTTGACCAGTTTGTCACTACCCGTTTGCAGAGCTTGGCATGAGGGATTCTGGGGGTTGCCGTTCCATGAACTAACTTTCCTAACCTCTGGGAATTGTTGTTAGCATGACATAATATGACTAATTGCTTATAAAATAGAGATGGGCACAAACTGAACCATGAACCAGAAAGAAAACATGAACTGGGCTGATTTGTGGTTAATGATTCAGTTCATTGATCCTGTTTTGCCAAAACAAAACACCAAACATTTTCCCCCACCAGCACAACCCAAAAAATCAACCGCAAACCAGTTTGTTTTTCCAAGGATTCGTGATAGTTTGTAGTTCATGGTTCATGGGCAACCACAAACCACCATGAACCACTGGTTTTCCAGTTCATGCCCATCTCTTTTATAAAATAGTGGGGTGGAGAGACAGGTGCTCATACTGGTTCTGCAGAAACAATAAAACAAAAGAACATGATGGTACAGGATTCTGATAAAATCTGATAAGATTCTGATATCACACCACTGCTACTACTGGATATTGGCTAAATACAATAAACACAGAGGCATGTAACTCTGGAGGCGTCTGCTCTTTGTTCTCTTCTTCATTTTGCTTTCAGTTCCCCAGGACTAGACTGAACAGAAGATAGATGTCCGCCCACATAGAGATCATCTCCCGTATTGAATTATTTCAAAAATATGAGTATACATTAAAAAGTCTTTGTTTCTATTTTTCACCCTCCAAAATTCAAATAGTACATCAAAATAGTGACAATCTGAAGAGGTAACAAAACAAAAATGGACTCAAAGCCTTTTTGATATGCCCTCGTATATTGAAAGCATCCTGTGCAATCTCACAGTTTATCCTGCATGTTTGAGTATTTCTTTTGCTTTGCCAGCACAAATTCCATATTAAACCCTTCTGCCCTCAAGCTTTGCATGCTAAACTAGCTTCTTATCCCTTGCAACAGGACTCCAAGGGACACATGAAAAACTTGCCAAAGCCCTTAGGTCTGTGTCTAATTGGCATATGCATTTACATATAGCACTTTCATAATGAAAGAGAAATGCAAGCACATAACCATGACATTTGCTTCAAGTTGCAGTACAGATTGGGAAAAATATGTTTGCTGGAATAATCAAATCACAGTAAGGGAAAGGAATGACATATTGACAGTTATACATGTAATTGAAGTTGGAGGGGAGGTGTATATCCATATGATCATGGATAACATCACACTGGGCAGGATCCCGGTATATTCCCAAAAACTTGCTCTTGGACGCCAGGAAACCCTCAAGTCTTGGTTATCAGGCAGTTCTGAGACTGCAAGGTGAAAGGAGGAGAGGGACATTCAGTTGTGCTGACACTGACACTGGGCATATGCCATGGTAAGCAGGATCAAAATATTGGGGCAGAGGTTTAGAAAGCTAGAGATATGTGCCTGTTAACATGGTAGGAAAATTGGGATTAAATTGTAGGTTGTACTTGAAGATGTTTATGTTGGATTCTTCTTCCTTCTGTGTATCTAAAAGGATTCCCTGGATCTTTTGATAAGTTCCTGTGAAGTTTGCTAGAACCAATTCAGAACAGAACTTGGAAAGTAACTTTTTAAAAGTAATTAATTCTTATTATCCATTGCAGTGTTTGAAACCAACTTGTCATATTTCCCATTTCTTTATCCGAAAAGCACATTTTTGTGACACTTATTGTTCTATACATTGTTCTCTCATTTACTTTCTATTACTTGGGGGAGGCTTAAGAGTAATAAAAGAATGGCATATAACTCTCGGGGGGGAAATCGTATCAGAATTTTAGAAATATTTTTAAATGTTCCTTAAAAGTAATTTCTCAAAGTAACCAGAAAATGTCAAACATTCTATGAAATAACTTCTATCCTATTTGTTATGTTACTTTTGAGACATAATTTAATTATACTCTCTTTATTTAGAAAAGTAAATTGTTAAGTTTAATTAATTACTTCCAAGCTGTGATTATCAAGATGTTGGTCCAGGAAAATGTGACAAGTACAATTGTGATCAGAGCCATTGAGATCCACAGGCCAAACTCCTGTTGCACAGTAAATCACACTAGAGTAGGCCATTGAATCAATGGGGATTTGATGGGTCAGCTCCCCATAATTCTAGTGATTCAAATGGGCCTACTCTAGTTGTGTCTTACTTTAACATAGCAAGTCATAGTTAGTGTCAGTCAGTGGTTCCCAAGCTTAAGTCCCCAGATGTTATTGGACTACAACTCCCAGAAATCCTGGCTAGCACAGGTACTGGTGAAGGCTTCTCGGAGTTTTAGTCTAAGAACATCTGGGGACTCAACTACAGGAGTAGGTTCATTTGAATCAACAGAATTTATGGAGGAGTAGACTCATCAAATCCCCATTGATTCAATGGGTCTACTCTAGTGTGAGTTACTATGATAAGCAACAGGATTTTAACCAAAGAATAGTGGAATCTTGTTGACAGACTCCAGAGTGTACAGGAGAATTGTACTGCACAATAAGAAAAGAATATTAAATGGGCATTTAATAAGCCTCCAATTTTTCTAAATGTTTAGAGAATTTTTCTTATGGAAGTAGATGGATGGAGATAACTTGATCCAGCAGTTTTGAATCAATGTGGCTGAATAAAGCAGATTTGTGTAGTTATTGTTGATTGAACGCCTGAATTATTGTAATGATTGGCATCCCAGCTTGTTCCTACAATGGGAAACGGTAAGTATGATACTGTAAGCAGAGTGGTCCTTAGTGGAGCTCTTGCAGATCTCAGTATACCTTTTATTTGCTATTGCCCTGAGAGATGCTCGTAGCACTCTGAGAACAGTTTCAGATTAGGCATTTACCATGCCTTTGCCTTGCGTTGTTCACTTAATTTTACAGAGAGAAGGCTGCTCAGATGAAATCCTCCCCCACTGCTGTTCTCTTGTTGTTCTACTTCTTTTCCTTACTTCAGAAAATGCCTGATGGAGAACAAGATGGAATAGCTTCTGATTGTTAGTGTGAGGAGCTCTCCTTCTGAAAAAACTCTGAGGCAACACTTCCTTTTCTATACCTTTTGCACCAGACTACCTTCAACAATCAGTATTTATCAGAGTCAACCAGACTGAAACACAGCCTACTGTAGTATCTACTGTAGTCCCACAGGTCCCACACTTCCCACTTCTCCACCCTTTAAACAAAGCACAGTTTCTCTTGGAATGGTTGTAAGCACAGTATGAATGTGCCCGTTATCTGATAAACATAGTTTGTAAAGAAGATGTTGTGTTAATTCTAAATAAAGGTTATGCCACACACCTTGTGTATCAACTGATGTTCTTCATTAAAATGTAACACAGACTTACATCCAGTGTCATGCTAGTGGATGCCAGGTAGCAGTATGGAACTCTATTCCCCTCCCATCCTCCCATCAGCCCATTCTAAAAATTGACACCCGGTTTTGAAAGTACAAGGAACTTCTAGCTTCCCAGTTTTGCCAACAGAAGCCATTCCATCACTGTACTCACTACCTGCCCCAGCAACTGCAGTATATTAATATCTTCAGAGAGCTCCTTTTTAAAATCATAAAATAAATTGCTCAAGAAAACTAGTAAAGCACTCAGAAAATAACTTTTCTCAATCACTAAATATATATTAACATAGGAACCAAAATATTTATATTGACAACATTTATAACATTGCTATCATAGAGCACCAATTACGTTTCAAGGAAAGAAAGATATCACTTAATATCTCTGTTTGAAAATTAAGTCCCAGTTCAATTGCCACCAGAAAAATTTGCAATGCATTATGGGAAAATAGGCATGGATTGTGTCAGACCAAAGATCTAATCGAGCATTCTTTCCCACAACACTTAAGCAAATGGCTGTGGGAAGCCCACAGACACAAGATAACTTCAATATTTCCTCATCATCATGCTCTCGGAGCAACTGATACTGAAAGGCAGACTGCTTCTTAGACCACAGGTATCATGACTACTGGCCACTGAGAACTTTATCTTATATGAATATATTGACTCCCCTTTCAAAGGCATGCCTGCTACCAGCCCTCACATCCTGTGGAAGCAAACTCCTCGGTTTAACTTCTCGATATGCTATGTGGAAGAGGAGTTCTTTTCCTCTGTCCTGAATCTTGTGCCATCCAGTTTCACTGAATGGCCCTGGCCTCTGGTTGTATGAGAAAAAGAGAGAGAGATCATCATCACCATCATCATTAATCTATTCCTATCCGCTTTCACCACAACATGCATAGTTTCATACACCAAGCTGAAAAACCCAGATGTTGTAACCTTTCCTCACATGGAAGTTGCTCCTGTTGCTTGATCATGTTGTTTGCTCTTTTTAGTACTTTCTCCATTTCTACTGTATCCTTTTTTTAAAGGGCAGTAACCAAAACTGCCTCTTCACGGATTGCTGCCTTGTCGTGGCGAAGGGGCTTGAGTAATTCAGAGAAGCTATGGGCTATGCCGTGCAGGGACACCCAAGACGGACAGGTCATAGTGGAGAGTTCTGACTAAATGCGATCCACCTGGAGCAGGAACTGGCAAGCCACTCCAGTATCTTTGCCAAGAAAACCCCATGAACAGATACAAAAGGCTAAAAGATATGACGCTGGAAGATGGGCCCCTCAGGTCGGAAGGCGTCCAACATGCTACTGAGGAAGAGCGGAGGACAAGTACAAGTAGCTCCAGAGCTAATGAAGCGGTTGGGCCAAAGCCGAAAGGACGCTCAGCTGTGGACGCGCCTGGAAGTGAAAGGAAAGTCCGATGCTGCAAAGAAGAATACTGCATAGGAACCTGGAATGTAAGATCTATGAACCTTGGTAAGTTGGATGTGGTCAAACAGGAGATGGCAAGAATAAACATTGACATCCTGGGCGTCAGTGAACTAAAATGGACGGGAATGGGCGAATTCAATTCAGATGATTACCATATCTACTATTGTGGGCAAGAATCCCGTAGAAGAAATGGAGTAGCCCTCATAGTCAACAAAAGAGTGGGGAAAGCTGTACTGGGATACAATCTCAAAAATGATAGAATGATTTCAATACGAATCCAAGGCAGACCTTTCAACATCACAGTAATCCAAGTTTATGCACCAACCACTGATGCTGAAGAGGCTGAAATTGACCAATTCTATGAAGACCTACAACACCTTCTAGAACTGACACCAAAGAAAGATGTTCTTCTCATTATAGGGGACTGGAATGTTAAAGTAGGGAGTCAAGAGATAAAAGGAACAACAGGTAAGTTTGGCCTTGGAGTTCAGAATGAAGCAGGGCAAAGGCTAATAGAGTTCTGTCAAGAGAACAAGCTGGTCATCACAAACACTCTTATCCAACAACACAAGAGGCAACTCTACACATGGACATCACCAAATGGGCAATACCGAAATCGGATTGATTATATTCTCTGCAGCCAAAGATGGAGAAGCTCTATACAGTCAGCAAAAACAAGACCTGGAGCTGATTGTGGCTCTGACCATCAGCTTCTTATAGCAAAATTCAAGCTTAAACTGAAGAAAGTAGGAAAAACCACTGGGCTAGCCAGGTATAATCTAAACCAAATCCCTTATGAGTACACAGTGGAAGTGAAGAACAGATTTAAGGAACTAGATTTGGTGGACAGAGTGCCTGAAGAACTATGGATGGAGGCTCGTAACATTGTACAGGAGACAGCAACAAAAACCATCCCAAAGAAAAGGAAATGCAAGAAAGCAAAGTGGCTGTCCAACGAGGCCTTACAAATAGCAGAGAAGAGAAGGGAAACAAAATGCAAGAGAGATAGGGAAAGTTACAGAAAATTGAATGCAGACTTCCAAAGAATAGCAAGGAGAGACAAGAGGGCCTTCTTAAATGAACAGTGCAAAGAAATAGAGGAAAATAATAGAAAGGGAAAAACCAGAGATCTGTTCAAGAAAATTGGAGCCATTAAAGGAACATTTTGTGCAAAGATGGACATGATAAAGGACAAAAATGGTAGGGACCTAACAGAAGCAGAAGACATCAAGAAGAGGTGGCAAGAATCCACAGAGGAATTATACCAGAAAGATCTGGATGTCCCGGACAACCCAGATAGTGTGGTTGCTGACCTTGAGCCAGACATCCTGGAGAGTGAAGTCAAGTGGGTCTTAGAAAGCATGGCTAAGAACAAGGCCAGTGGAGGAGATGGCATTCCAGTGGAACTATTTAAAATCTTAAAAGATGATGCTGTTAAGGTGCTACACTCAATATGCCAGCAAGTTTGGAAAACTCAGCAGTGGCCAGAGGATTGGAAAAGATCAGTCTACATCCCAATCCCAAAGAAGGGAAGTACTAAAGAATGCTCCAACTACCGTACAATTGCACTCATTTCACACGCTAGCAAGGTTATGCTCAAAATCCTCCAAGGCAGGCTTCGGCAGTATGTGGACCGAGAACTCCCAGAAGTACAAGCTGGATTTCGAAGGGGCAGAGGAACTAGAGACCAAATTGCTAACATGTGCTGGATTATGGAGAAAGCCAGAGAGTTCCAGAAAAACATCTACTTCTGCTTCATTGACTATGCAAAAGCCTTTGACTGTGTGGACCACAGCAAACTATGGCAAGTTCTTAAAGAAATGGGAGTGCCTGACCACCTTATCCATCTCCTGAGAAATCTATATGTGGGACAGGAAGCAACAGAACTGGATATGGAAACACTGATTGGTTCAAAATTGGGAAAGGAGTACGACAAGGCTGTATATTGTCCCCCTGCTTATTTAACTTATATGCAGAATACATTATGCGGAAGGCTGGACTGGATGAATCCCAAACCGGAATTAAGATTGCCGGAAGAAATATCAACAACCTCAGATATGCAGATGATACCACTCTGATGGCAGAAGGTGAGGAGGAATTAAAGAACCTCTTAATGAGAGTGAAAGAGGAGAGCGCCAAAAATGGTCTGAAGCTCAACATCAAAAAAACTAAGATCATGGCCACGGGCCCCATCACCTCCTGGCAAATAGAAGGGGAAGATATGGAGGCAGTGACAGAGTTTACCTTCCTGGGCTCCACGATCACTGCAGATTGTGACAGCAGCCACGAAATTAAAAGACGCCTGCTTCTTGGGAGGAAAGCGATGAGAAACCTAGACAGCATCTTAAAAAGCAGAGACATCACCTTGCCGACAAAGGTCCGCATAGTCAAAGCTATGGTTTTTCCAGTAGTGATGTATGGAAGTGAGAGCTGGACCATAAAGAAGGCTGACCGCCGAAGAACTGATGCTTTTGAACTGTGGTGCTGGAGGAGGCTCTTGAGAGTCCCCTGGACTGCAAGGAGAACAAACCTATCCATTTTGAAGGAAATCAACCCTGAGTGCTCACTGGAAGGACAGATCCTGAAGCTGAGGCTCCAATACTTTGGCCATCTCATGAGAAGAGAAGACTCCCTGGAAAAGACCCTGATGTTGGGAAAGTGTGAAGGCAAGAGGAGAAGGGGATGACAGAGGATGAGATGGTTGGACAGTGTCATCAAAGCAACCAACATGAATTTGACCCAACTTCGGGAGGCAGTGGAAGACAGGAGGGCCTGGCGTGCTCTGGTCCATGGGGTCACAAAGAGTCGGACACGACTAAACGACTAAACAACAACAACAACAACCAAAACTGTAGCCATCTACTTTTAGTTGAAACATAAATTTGTACAAAGTTACTATGACATTGGAGTGGTGTAATGCAGCGATCCCCAACCTTTTTCGGTCCGCGGACCGGCTGGGGAAGGCGGGGCACCCCATGCGCTCATGCGCATGCACGAACAGGCTGTGCGTGGGTGAGTGCGTGCGAGGGGTGGGGTGGGAGCTCTGTCTCGGCGGCCCTGTCAGGCTCAGGCCATGGACCGGCACAGGGCCGCGGACCGGGGGTTGGGGACCTCTGGTGTAATGGGTAGTGTCAGACTAGGATTCAGGTGGCCGGGATTCAAATTTGTACTCAGTCACAGCAATTCACTTAGGGGTGGACATGGGAAACCATTACATCAACATCTCAAATACTTTGAACACCTTACTGAGCAACCTGATGGAACATAATGACAGCATTATGATATTACCAGATCTCTACACCATGTATAAGTTTATACACCTTGTTCCTCTTACTTACACTTTCCTTCTGAAACATTAAATAAATGTGTGATAAATATCTTATCTTTAAAAAGCAAAAATAACACAGTGTGCTACCTGACATTGAATTAGATTGATAATTAGGATCCAGTTATTTGTGTTGGGCTTCATCACTCTGATTACTAAAACTAGCTGAAGACATATTATTTGAAGAAAGGGGAAAGATGACACTCTTGCCTTCAATGAATCTAAGCCTATTGGATTGGTAGTTGGTATTACAAGAAGCTCAGACTTTTGACGCAAATTATGATTATAATATTATTTCTTATAATATGAAGCTGCATTCCTTTTTCTCCAAGTCTCCTGTCTTGGCTGCCAGCTTCCTGAAATCCTGTTCCTGTTTTTCTGTTTATGTGCCCCAACTGATCACATGACAGTCACATGTTTTTATCAGCCTACACATATTGCATAAGCTAACGCTGGTAGTGTATGACTGCCATCAATCCTGGTGATGGAAAGCAGGTCATCTTAATGAAATGATTGATTGATTGATTGATTGATTGATTGATTGATTGATTGATCGATCGATCGATCGATCGATCGATCGATCGATCTGATTCAATTCGATTCGATTCGATTTGATTTCTACTTTGTCTTTCTCCCTGAAGAGCCTCAGGGTAGCTTACAAAGAGTTTAAAGAACACAACTATTGAAACAATTACAAATATAAAAACATTTTAAATGATAAAACATTAATTATGTGTTGTCCACATGAACAATGACTGGATTCACACATGCTTTTCCTGAAAAGGGCAAGAACTCCATGCATGAAGAAACAACACACATATTTGCTATCAGTATCAAAGCAAAACCTCATGTCTCCTCAAAAGCATTTTAAAAAACTTCATTAGCATAAGTCAGCTGTGCATGATAATCCCTTCCCAGTGGCAGATCCCAGCAAGAACTCATTGATTTTTGTCTTAGTTTTCCACTTCTAGTCTAGGAATATTTGCAAAAAGCCAGTCCTTGATAGCTGTCAGACAGCCAAGCTTTGGACAATTTTGTCTAGATTTGTTATTAATGTTGCAATACTTCTTCTGTGTCCAGATGCCTTCCAAGCTTTAGCTTTTTGAATTTCATTTCTGTTCTTGGTTTTTCTCTCTCTTTTAAACAAGGTTGGCATCTACCATCATGCAGGTCAGGACCAGAATAATTCTTGCTCTTGGAACTCTGTGGATTAGCTAATCAGGTGGCACTGAGGAACTGACAGAACTCATTAGCATCACGCAGCTATGCTTATGTGCCACCCATCATGCAGAATGCCAAGAGATACAACAGAAAGTTGCCCTTCTTGGCCCGAGAGACAAATTCAAAATGGATACAGTAACACCAATCTCAATGTGAGCTGAAATAAAATTTCACATAAATTTGTTATGGTTCTATCACTTTTGTTAATCCTCTCTATTCATATTTGGCAATAGTGTAAATTAGTATTACATACAAGTATAGTATACATGTAAAGATTTGCAAGCAAATGTGGGGTTTTTTAATTTCCTTATCAATCTCTGCCCTCCCCCACAAAGAGAGAGCAGGGAAGGGGCGGGGGGAGAGAGATGTATCAGGACATACTAAGAGAAATAATAGGGCTATATATCATGTATTGATGTTGGTGTATATTCAGCACAAAACATACCATTGAGGTGGCAAAAAGCCATGCATAACAGAGAACAACAGTGAAGCAGGGTAGACCTGAATCTCCTAACTTCTTCTGGGAGCAGATTTATGTCAAAAATTCTGAATAAGAAACAAAGTGCACAAGTATAATTTTCCCTATCTCACTCCAGACTGGTTTTCCTTGTTTTTCAGTTTCTGTCCTTCTCATATCTCTGGCTGATATCATGTCTTACAGTTTGCATTCCATCCAGAGATGGGAAAACTAATTTCTTTGGAGTACAACTCCCAGAAAACCGCAGCAAATAACTTCTCCTGTCTCTGATCACATCACCTTTCATAACCCCACGGTAGGTACGAGTCCACAAATCTTAGAATATATTCCTCTTCCCCAATTAGTAGTAACAGCATACTGATTGAACAATCAGACTCTGCTGGCTCCCTTTATTTAAGCCATAAGGACCTGGAAACACAGAGAAAAACAGACAAGTGAGACAGAGTTCCACTGGAGTTATTACCTTAATAATTGCATTATCTCATTCTACCATGTACTCTGATCTTTTTTAGGATGATTGCCAGGTCATCAGAGACATCAAGGAAAGTCCCAGTGAGAGAATAGGTCTTAGGCCATGCAGAATGCAAAAGCACCTACTAGCACACACCCTCTTATGACAGTATGTCATTTAATCATTCAAAAATTAGCACTGAATCACAGAACCGTCCGTTGCAGCTAACGCCAGTTATCCATTAACAATTTTCCTGTCTCTACATAGACAGCAAAGTGGCCGTTCAACAAGCACAGAAGCAAGGATGTTCCATAAGCCCCACACCTGCACGAACTATGACCAATAGGAAGTAAGTCCTACTTTTGTGGCATCTGCATCCCAATGTGTCAATACAGTAAAACAGTATGGTAAGACACAGCATATAGGGATCAGAACAGATCTGAGTGAGTGTTATGCGCTATCAAGTCCCATCCAATTGATGATGACTCTAGCAGGGGTTCAAGGTATGTAAAAATTTAAAGAGTGGTTTTATCTGTTCTATCCTCCCAGTGAATTTCCATGACCAAGCAGAGATTCAAACCCTGGTCTCCTGAGTCCTGGTCTGCCACTGTATGCACTACACCAGTGGTTTTTAACCAGGGGTGTGTGCACTCCTGGAGGTGTGAGAAAGCATTTCTAGTGGTGCAAGAGGGAATTATTGTTTTTTTAACTTGTAGATTTCTAATATAAAATTTAAAGCTGTCTCTATATAAATTTGACTTGACTGTACTATGTACTCACAGTTGATGAGTACGTACGTACATACGTACATACTGGCAAACACTATGACCAGATGCTATGACAATATGATCCCGGCTACAACCCACCCTACTTTTGTCACTGTGCATGCACTTGGCAGTGCCATGAGAAATTGCTCAAAACGTGCACTTCATCATGCACAAATGTTAACGAAGCAGGTCAACGCACAAACGAATGCTAATTTTCTTTGTTTTCAGTAAGAATGATAATTAATTTTTGTTTACACATTATTTTATAATTTACTTAACATGTATAGTTAAAATAATGTGCAAATATTACTTTATTATTTGCAGTAACCCTTGCCAAGAAGATTATGTTGCTTACAGATTCGTTTGTACAACAGAGAAAGACAGTACCCAGCAACTACAATGCATTTAATGTTGCAAGATATTTTCAAACCCCAATCTCAAACCATCAAACTTGTTAGAACATTTCAACAATCAGCATGGTAGTGAAGCTGCAGGGCATACACTTAACATCTTGAAGTCTAAGAAGGCACAATTTGATACCAGTGGTATTATCACAAAATTTGACTTGGCAGCAGTTCAGAAGGCTTTGTTAGAACCTTCTTATCAGGCGGCATATCTGTGTACTGGGGGGGAAGGCCTCATACAATAGCTGAGGAATTGATAAAAACATGCGCATTGGAAACTGGGAAAACTGTATTAGGTTCTGAAGCACATAAAAAAATTCAGCAGATTCCACTATCAAATGATGTGATTCGATCACACATTCAAGATATCAGTCAGGATATTTTACTGCAAGTAGTACAAGATATTAAAGCCAGTCCTCTGAAAGTGAGTATTCAATTGGACGAGTCAACTGATGTTGATAATTGCAGTCAGCTATTAGTATTTGTGTGATACATAAAGGAAAAGGAAATTTTGGAAAAAAATATTTTGTGAGCAACTAGAGTTGGCAGCAAAAGGAACTGATGCTTTCAATCAGATTAAAGACTTTTTTTTAAAAAACATCACATATCAATAATAGGCTCAGTTTGCACTGATGGTGCCCCTGTGCTGTTAGGCAAAAATTCTGGATTTTTTGCATATATGAAGTAAGAAGCACCGCAAGTTACAATAATAGATGGCATGTTGCATCGCCATGCACTTGCATCAATAATTTGGCCAGATAAGTTAAAACAACACTTAGCTACTGCAATAAATGTAGTAAATTATATCTGAGGACGGGCACTTAATCATCATACCTTTTGTGCTTTTTTAGAAGAAATCAGTGCTGAACGTACTGTGCTTCTTTATCACACTGACATAAGGTGGCTCTCCAAGGGATGTATGCTAAGCAGGGTTTTTGAAATATATGAGGAAATTATTCAGTTTCTTACCAACCAAAATTGTAATTTAGTTAAAGACTTGGAAAGAACAGATGCAATACTTTGACTGGCCTACTTAGCAGATATATTCACTCATCGGAATGAATTAAATATATAACTGCAAGAATATGGTAAGAACATTATAACAGCTACTGAAAAATTATCTGCTTTTACTGTAAAACTAAAAATCTGGATACGAGTTGAAAATGGTAATTTTGCAAACTTTCACTTTCTCAGTGAAATTGTTCTGGAAAATGAGAAAATCACAATTTTACCTGAACTTGCAATATTTTTGCAACAACTGAGTGCATCTTTTTATGGATATTTTTCCATGGGAGATATTGGAAAAGAGCACAGATGGATACTGGATCCATTGCTTTTTTTACCTTAATTCTATAGACAACGGTAAATTGATAAAAGACTATTTTATTGAAATACAGGCCAATGCATGTACTCAAATGGAATTTGAAAAATTGGACTTAGAACAATTCAGGTGTGCTCAGTTAGAAACATTTCTACAACTAGATGAAGGGAACATTGCAGACACTTCTACCATTTGCTACCACTTATCTGTCAAATGGGATTTTCATCATTTTTGCATATAAAATCAAAAATCAGAAATTGCCTAAATGCAAGTGGTAACATATGCATAGCTCTTTCAAAAAAGGAACCCCACTTTCAAAATATTATTATGAATAAACAACAACAAATTAGTCACTAAAAATTGAGACATTATTTTAATTTTATGTCAATATATATGTGTATATCTGTTCTTCCGTAAATAAATTGTTTTGCAATAAATGTATTTTTCCAACAAATAAATTGGAACACATTTTTCAAGGGGGTGCAAGAATGTATTTTGAGATTCAATGGGGTGTCAACCACTAAATAGGTTAAGAACCTCTGCACTATACCAACAGATTTACCTGTTGGTATTCTTTCATGCAGTGTTCAAAGCCATGAAGATCTTGTATAAACAAACTTGAATCATTGTTTTGGAAAGATTCTCAGTTCTATAAACCTCTGACCAGGAGGACCCTCATGGTGGAGGTACTATTGTCTGTTGCCTTATGTATGGCCAAAATCCACCTGGGGGAAAACTATGCATGTAAGGGCAATTGTGCGGTGATTTTTCCTCTCCTGCCAGCTCCCATTCACATTATGTGCCCAACTTTACATCAAATGCAAGATTGGATATGATAAAGTGAGCCTGCAAGAGGGATAGAAATGCTGACACAACTAAGCAAATTGGATTCTGACTAATGATGCCATCATGGCACTTTGTGTTGACTGTGCACTTTCATTAAGTGGCAACTTAGGGTTATGTGTGTGAGGTTCATTGGGAAGCAACATCATGACTGGTGGGCAACAGGAGAATTCACAGGGACTGCATAGGCAGCTACCTGTACCAATGTTACCTTGTCTTTGCAATGATGTAGGGCATTCTGTTGACTTTGCTGTGCCTCTGATTCCTAGCATAAACCCTAGCACTGTATGACCGGAGCTCTGGTGCTCCTATGTGAGACCTGCTAGTTGGAAATGGTGAGTGAGACTTCTTGTGCTGATAAATACCTCATGCAGAACTGCAGTAGTACACAGTGTTTGCATACATTGTTAATGCACCAAATATGTAAATTATTAGATTACAATTCCAAAAGCTTTTGCAAAGCACTAAAGCACTAAATTGGCAGGGCTCCTGCATGAGTTAAGTGCTAATCTCTAGCACACATCAGCTCGAGCTTGGCTTGTCTTGTTAGGTAAACAAAATGTGTCTTGACTGTCATTGCCATAAAATATTAATGTACTGGAAGTCTCTAAACCTTGCTAAGCATAAGGCCTATTATCACACTTAAGAGCAAAGCAATCTAATAAATCGCTGGCCGTATAAAAACTAAGTCAGCTGGCAGAGACGATAATCTCCCTAATGGATAGTAAGAGCCTAATCTTCAACTACAGCAGCTGCAGTTCCAGAGAAATTATGTTTCTGCTGCTCACAACAAATGCATTTGTGCTGAATTCTGTTATTTAAGCTCTAACAAAATCATTAGACATTGTCATATGTTCAGAGGAGGAGTAAACTACAAAGCACAGCAAGAGAAGGCTCATCTTGCAGATGCAATATTTTTACTACTCTCTAAATTTTACATCTTTAAACCCAAATAAAAGCAAGGCAAATGTGCATATTGCCAATTTTCTGAAAACATCAAGCCCTGCTCATACATAAATAATCTTGTATATTTACTGAGCCTGATCTGATGTACTTAATTGAAAACAACTTCCTTGTCTAGCATCAGTACAAGGTCCTTCTGGCCGTATTTAACCATAAACACAATATTGTCAATTTTTTTATAATGGGGCAAATAAAACTGTGATCATGCTATTTTTATGGTGTACTTATGGTCCATTCAGTGCAATACAAAAACAAATAACTAGAAAAATTAAATACTGGGCAGGACAACTCCAAACCTGAGAGAAAAATTAATTGCATGGAAGCAAAGCCCTGTTTCTCATGATTTTTTAAACAAGGGAAACTGCCATAAACAAGGAAGGGGAAACTAGCTGTCTGTCTGCATGGTGTTAGGCTTCAGCTTCTATCAAGCCTAGCCAGAACAACCAGTGGTGAGGGCAAGTGGGATATGAGGTCCAACTATACTTGGAAGGTCTCAGACTAAATGTTAGTCCATTTGGTCCAATCTTGTCTACTCAAGGGATGGTGAACACGTGGTCCTCGTGATGTTGTTCCACCATACCTCCCATGAGGGCTAGACAGCACAGCCAAAGGTGAAGAATCATGAGAGCTCCTGCTACATGTTCTTCATCCCTTGCCTACTCCCACTGAAATAATTCTTAAAATCCTCCAGCAGAAGTCTTCCCCATCCTTTCTGTCTGAGATACTGGGACTTGAACCTGGATTTCCTGCAGATTATGAGCAGTTAACACAGTAGAAAACCGCTTCAGATTTAAAGGGAGACAATATAAGGGTTTTCTAAAATTAATTAATTGAATTTTAATACTCCATTATACAGTAAATGCCAGTAAAGTAGACAAATCATTCAGGGACAAATTCAATATATAACTTTCTCTCTGTGACACATCGGCCCAAGATCGGAGAGGGAGACAACTGAGGTAAATTTCATCCACAAGTACCAAAGTATGACTAAATAACACATTCTTTTGTATTATTTTAGAAGGAAGTCATTCATTATTCAGAATGCTTACATAAATTACACAGAATAAGAGCATGGAAGGCAGGACAGTTAAGTATATGTACAAAAGAACACAATGATATCTGCTACATCACACACCTCCATTTTCAGTAAATGTATTCCTAGCCCATTACTTATATTTTGTAATTCTCTCCTAATTTGTTATATGGTACTTCCTTTTACTTATCAATCTGTCCAAGTGGAAAATTTTGTGTAGCTGTGTAATATGACTTCAAGAAATGAATCTTGTCTATTTGTACAGTACTGCTTCCAATCAGTAATTCTGTTCATGTAACAGCTAGAGAAATGCCATTAATTTTACCATTTTGTTTTGAAGTGTAAACCTTTTTTTAGTTGCTATTCTATTATTTGCATATTTGGCTAGTTAGACATGCATATTCCTAGACTCATGCCAAAGACTGGCTTGAAAACCTGCTTGAGCTGAGGCAATTTCCTGGCATCTGGAGCAGATCTTAAAGAAACACACAGGCTGCAAGGGGGAGATAGAAATGCTTCCTTCCTATTTCTCCTGAAGGAAACAGTTCCATCAGTGGGAACTTTCAAAGCCTGGAATTTGTATGGAACATGTCACATGTAAAACCTACCTCTAAGGACTATCAGGATGATGTTGTTAATTAAGATGATAGTGCAGCCACTAGCAAGCTTCACACATTGAACTGGTTACAAATGTGCAGAAAGGAGGAGTAACTGATTTGTATTTCAAGCACTTATTTGCCTTGATTTGGACATACCACACTACTTAGTTATTTCTTATTCCTATGGGAAAGGCTTTTTCAGGAGCACAGCAACCCTCAGAAGAGTGTGGCATGTTTTCCCAAGAATACAAGAGAGCTGGGCCCAATGCGCTGCTCAACAATGGACCTCACTGTCTACACTTCAAGCAAGTCACTAAATATCTCCACACAATGTCTCTCAAATGGGTTTGGGGAAGATACACGGGAAGGGAATCATAAAGTACAAACATCAGTAAAGAATGGATAATTTTAGAAAAATTAATATAAAATTGTTGCATCAGATGGGAGACTACAATACTATTATCTCTACCACCTCAAAGGATTTCCGTGTGACCAATGCTTCCTCCTGATGCCTCGGAAACCAATAAAAACTAAACTGAGAAAAATAGAGGAAAAACAACATTAAAATAATAAATCTACAAAATCTCTAGCTCTGAAAAAGCTTCATATACTTTGCTGTTCAGTGTTGTATTCGCATACCGGTATGGGACCACACATAAATTAACAGAAGATAGGAGAAAATTTGCCCTGTCAGGTTTAACCGCCACAACAAAATCCTCAGAAAACTTCATTTTTCTTGTATTGAAAAATTACATGACTTCATTTCGATTTGTTGTACTCATATTTGCTGCCATTTGTGTGCTGCTAGCATATCTAAAAGTTACTTCCCTAGAGGATCTTGGCAGCAATGAGTTGTATTCCCATTTTCTTTTTCCTCAAACATTCTTCATTATTTCTGTTTCCTTCTGTCCTCTGCTCCTTTTCCTACAACAAAGATAGAATTCACTAGGAGAGCAGAAAGAAGAAAAATATCACCATGTTATCAAATCATTGATTAATGGCTCACAGTTATAAAGAGAGGTTTTCAACTGATCAAATCATTGGCTGGAGAGCAGCAGAAAAAGACTTTCCTGCAACTCTAGTGGATCTTGATTAAAAAAGAACAATCTGTGCTGGTTGAGAGGGTCTATACGTGACCCAACTCTGGGGCGAGCATTAGTCCAAAGGCCTTTCTAGTGCCCTTGTGTAACCTTTCTGTCTTCCTTAAATACTTATTTTATATTCAAAGTGTTGGATACTTCAAAAGTGAAACAACTAAGGATTGGGACATGAGCATGGTACCATTTAAGGGGCCAATCTAAACATTGAACAGCTGCTGTTCTGAACAATCTGCATTGTTTGGATTATGGGCCTATTCCAGCAGATACAAGAATGACAAATGGAAGTACGTGATAGAACCTGTCCCTTCTTGAGTTGCCTTTTCCAAATTCATGTGCTGTTTTTCCCCCAGTCAGTCTGACCTGGGACACATTTTAGCCTGGGCCTTTTTCAGTCATATCAGCCTGTGACACAAGCTTTTTATCACTCCGATACAGCAGAAAGTTCTCTGTAAAATTAAATCAGTTAGCAGTTCTCAGTTTCTTGTTTTTGTCAGCTGTCACTGACCTTTAGCCCTAGCTAACTCTCACACGTGGCAATTACTACACTAACATGGGCTCACGCGCTAGTGGAACAGTTGAGCTAGCTTTCTAACTGGGTGCTTCTTCGCTCTCCTCTGCAATCTATCTTCACTACATTTTTGTTCCAATTATCTCTCTTTGACTGTTGCAAAGTTACAGTTGCCTAATCCCACTTCAATACTCTTGGCTTCATCCAATGGAATGTCGGGATTTGTAGTTTCCTGAGGTACTTAGAATTCTCTCCTAGGCAAGCTCTAGTGCTGCCGTGCAGGGGAACACAAAGAATTTTAAGTACCTCCCCAAACTAAAAATCCCAAGTTTCTTTCCAATGGAGCCATGGCAGATAAGTCTTTCTCTCATGCCCACATACCACACCCATCTATTAAAAAATAAAGACACGTAATTAATCATAACAAACACTGAATGTCAATGCATATGTAGTCAGTTACCCCAGGAAACAATCATGTGGAATCTCTCAGTTGTAGACGCCTACTGCAATGCATGCTGGCTTTGCATCTTATTATACATGAAGGTTATTGTTATTGTAATGTATCTCAGTGGTGTACCAAATGTTACTTTAATGATGTAATTAATATGCTTGGAATTTCCATCTGATGTTCTTAGGCACCACTTGTGTTAGCATGTGATACCACCAGTTTCAAAGATATTTGGAAACAGCCGCTTTTTGTTAAGGGAGTTGGCAGAGAAAGAAAAGGCTTAATAATCTAAGTCAGATTTCCTAACACTTAAAAAACATTTGTGTCAGATGCATTCAGATGACATGACAATTTGGAAGGATGATGTCTCTGAAGTTTCTACAAGTTGCATTATTTATAATCTGTCACTTCTTTCCCCTCTACCTTTTTTTCCCCCTTTCTTTTTTTCCCTTTCCTTCAAGTCATGAATGTAGAAACAACAATCAAGTCTTCAGGCAGGCTCGTTATTGCCCTGACAGATCAATCTTTGTAAATGCTGAATCGCGAAAAAAGCCAATTCACTTTTTTTTGTGGAAAGAAATGATGGTTTAACTGGTAAATCATGCTGTTAAGTGCAGTTTAATTGATAGGCACTGATTTGACTAAGCTTTTTTCCCTGCTTCAACCTATCAAACTTCATAAGGGGTTGTTTGACGCCATTTTGTGGGATGGAATATTTTTTATTTTAACAGCTCCATCAGGGGCAAAAATGAACAGTGGAATCATTTCTTGGCAGGGAGATGGACAAAGCTGCACACCCGTTGCCTTCTGTCAGTTGTGCAGTTGCCTCGCAGTTTGTACTTTTGTGGACTGTGGTGCTTTTCCAAATTGAGCTGTCTGGGAAAAGAACAAAAAGGGGTGGGCAAAGAATATGAGGGTGCAAGTATAACATCGCTGAAATGGATGAGAAAGAAACTTGCAGTGGCTGATGTGCAGGCAAAAAGACGAAATTCACAAAAACAAAATGGATTAATCCTACCAGATAGGTAGAGAGCTTATTAATTCCACTTGCATTTTCATGGACCTCCCAATATATTTCCAAATGTGTTGCAATAATCAACACATCTCACAATCAGTGATGCCCTGATTTACATCTCACCTTATGAACAAAAGGTAAGAGTGTATATAGTCAAAATGTTAAACTAAACAAACACAAAAACAAAAAATCAACCCAGCAAAGTGTAGAAATCACAGAAAATGGTGCCTGCAGCCTGCCCAGTCAGTGATGGGTAGGAAAGCAATTATAGCTGTTGCAGTACAAATGGCCAGACAAGGCTTAGAGAGTGGGAGGCAAGGTTCCCACAGGAAATAAAGGAATTATACTTAATATTTATAAACTGTTCATATACTTTATCCCAGTAATGAGGCAAATCTGAACATCTGGATCTCAGGTTTGGTATGAAATCATCAAAGAAGCCTCACAAATGAAAACCTCTTTTTCATGTCAAAAGTAATCTTTACAAGACATTTTAACAGTAGATCACTTGAACAGATATCTTTCTTCATTGTGACACATTTCACAGACAGGAAGGTCACGCCTGTGTCTGTTTATGTACAGGTGTGTGTTGCAGTAATCATTATATATGTCTCTAGTACGTACAAAGCTGTTGGACTTTGAGTGCTGCTAAGAACTGGACAGCTTCCATGAAAATGGAATCTGTGGGATTTTATATCCTGCTATAAACAGGTCACTCTGTTTCAGGTCTATGTCTGGAGATGTATGTACAGTTTCCATATGTTCACTCCTAAATCCATTCTATCCCATTTCTATTCAGATTTTGTCCCAAAATATGTGGTTCTAAATGTATTTTCTACCAAACAAAGGTTGTTTTTTTTAATGGATCTTGACATGCTGTCTGAACTGAACTGTGTTGTAACATCCAGAGACATACAAGATTTAATGGACAGGAGTGTTCTAATCTACATGCTAGTCTAGGGCATAACAGATCAATTCAAACTGAAATTCATAAAGACAAAATTCCCCTGGAATTCCACTGAAATATACCAAAAGCACAGATAAGCTAAAATACTAATAACCATTCTGAGATTAAGACACAGTAGTACACTGTGCCCCTTCATGGATTGCTGCCTTGTCGTGGCGAAGGGGCTTGAGTAATTCAGAGAAGCTATGGGCTATGCCGTGCAGGGACACCCAAGACGGACAGGTCATAGTGGAGAGTTCTGACTAAACGTGATCCACCTGGAGCAGGAACTGGCAAGCCACTCCAGTATCTTTGCCAAGAAAACCCCATGAACAGAAACAAAAGGCTAAAAGATATGACGCTGGAAGATGAGCCCCTCAGGTCGGAAGGCGTCCAACATGCTACTGAGGAAGAGCGGAGGACAAGGACAAGGAGCTCCAGAGCTAATGAAGTGGTTGGGCCAAAGCCGAAAGGACGCTCAGCTGCGTATGCGCCTGGAAGTGAAAGGAAAGTCCGATGCTGCAAAGAAAAATACTGCATAGGAACATGGAATGTAAGATCTATGAACCTTGGTAAGCTGGATGTGGTCAAACAGGAGATGGCAAGAATAAACATTGACATCCTGGGCGTCAGTGAACTAAAATGGACGGGAATGGGCGAATTCAATTCAGATGATTACCATATCTACTATTGTGGGCAAGAATCCCGTAGAAGAAATGGAGTAGCCCTCATAGCCAACAAAAGAGTGGGAAAGCTGTACTGGGATATAATCTCAAAAATTATAGAATGATTTCAATAAGAATCCAAGGCAGACCTTTCAACATCACAGTAATCCAACCACTGATGCTGAAGAGGCTGAAATTGACCAATTCTATGAAGACTTACAACACCTTCTAGAACTGACACCAAAGAAAGATGTTCTTCTCATTACAGTGGTGCCTCGACATACGAACGCCCCTACATACGAACATTTCGACTTACGAACAGCTCCGGTCACAAAATTTTGCTTCTACTTGCAACTGGAGCTTCCACTTACGAACACAAAAAGGCAGGGGAAAAGGGTGGGAAATTCAAATAGCTAACTGTAGGTGGCGACGAGGCTGCTTCTTTGTAGCTCTTTCGCCCCGGCAGTTAGAGAGTGTGCGATCCGAGAAGGCTGCCTGCTAAGGTAAGGTGCTGCTTTATACTTTTAAAAAACTGTTCTGGGTATTTTTGCAGCGTGGTTTTCGGCTGGGGGGGTTATGTTTCTGTCCTGTGATGGGTCTTGCGGGGTTTGTTTGGTTTTTTGTGTTTTTTTCCCATTTCTGATGGGGGGGTTGGTTGCTTTTTGGAGTGTTTTTTCCCATTTCTGATGGGTCTTGGGGGGTTTGTTTGTTTTTTGGTTCCCCCCCATTTCCGATGGGTCTTGGGGGGGTTGGTTGCTTTTTGGGATTTTTTCCCTATTTTCGATGTGTCTTGCATGCTTCCCTTGCTTTTTGCTTTGTTCTCTTTGCATTTCTGATCTGCTCCGTTTGTTTTCTGTGCATTTGCAATGGTTCCTGCATGCTTCCCTTGCTTTTTGCTTCGTTCTCTGTGCATTTCTGATCTACTCCGTTTGTTTTCTGTGCATTTGCAATGGTTCCTGCATGCTTCCCTTGCTTTTTGTTTTGTTCTCTGTGCGTTTCTGATCTGCTCCGTTTGTTTTCTGTACAGGGTTTTTGCAGCTTGGGTTTGGGCTAGGTGGGGGGGGGGTTGTTTCTGTGCTGTGATGGGTCTTGCAGACCCTTTCTGCAAGGGTCTGTGCTGGCTGGTTTGCTCTAAAATGGAGTTTAGTCTTTTGGTTTTAAAATCAGAAAAGTTTTTGCAAGGGTCTGTGCTTGCTGGTTTGCTCTAAAATGGAGTTTAGTCTTTTGGTTTTAAAATCAGAAAAGTTTTTGCAAGGGTCTGTGCTGGCTGGTTTGCTCTAAAATGGAGTTTAGTCTTTTGGTTTTAAAATCAGAAAAGTTTTTGCAAGGGTCTGTGCTGGCTGGTTTGCTCTAAAATGGAGTTCAGACTCAAGTCTCCCCCCCCCCCATTGTCTTCTCTCTCTCTCTATGCTCCCCCGCTATGCTGAGGGGGTCTGTTTGCTGGAATAATGGTTGCTGGATTCTGTGGCTCCTAGGGTTTGTGTACTGTGGTGTGACCTCTCTTTTGTTTTAAAAGGTGTTGGTGGGTGGGTTTAAAAGGTGTTTGGTTTTAAAATGTGTTTTGTTTAAAAGGTGCTTGGTTTGGTTTAAAATGTGTTTTGTTTAAAAGGTGCTTGGTTTGGTTTAAAATGTGTTGGTGTAAAATGTTTAGGTTTAAAATGTGTGGGTTTAGCATGTGTGGGTTTAAAATGTGTTTTAGACTCCAAACTCTCCCCCCCCCATTGTCTTCTCTCTCTGTGTCTTCTCTCTTTTTGTGCTTAAAAGCACAAACCTTTGTCTGAGGGGTCTGTGTGCCCCAGTGATGACCTTCTTTCTTTCCTCTTTCCCCCATTGTTCCCTCCCTCCCTCCTTTCCTGCCCTTTTTTTAACCGAAGTCATCTTAGGTTTTAAAAAAAATTCTACCCCTAGTGGTAGAGGACGGATTAACCGGTTTTGCATTCGTTCCTATGGGAACGAATGCTTTGATTTACAAATGGCGCCTCTACATGCAAACAAAAAACAGCTGGAATGGATTAATCGGGTTTCAATGCATTTCAATGGGAAATGCTGATTCGACTTACGAACATTTCGACTTGCGAACATCTTCTGGGATGGATTAAGTTCGTACGTCGAGGCACCACTGTATAGGGGATTGGAATGCTAAAGTAGGGAGTCAAGAGATAAAAGGAACAACAGGGAAGTTTGGCCTTGGAGTTCAAAACAAAGCAGGGAAAAGGCTAATAGAGTTTTGTCAAGAGAACAAGCTGATCATCACAAACACTCTTTTCCAACAACACAAGAGGCGACTCTACACATGGACAGCACCAGATGGGCAATACCGAAATCAGATTGATTATATTCTCTGCAGCCAAAGATGGAGAAGCTCTATACAGTTAGCAAAAACAAGACCTGATTGTGGCTCTGATCATCAGCTTCTTATAGCAAAATTCAAGCTTAAACTGAAGAAAGTAGGAAAAACCACTGGGCTAGTCAGGTAGAATCTAAACCAAATCCCTTATGAATACACAGTGGAAGTGAAGAACAGATTTAAGGAACTAGATTTGGTAGACAGAGTGCCTGAAGAACTATGGATGGAGGCTCGTAACATTGTACAGGAGGCAGCAACAAAAACCATCCCAAAGAAAAGGAAATGCAAGAAAGCAAAGTGGCTGTCCAACGAGGCCTTACAAATAGCAGAGAAGAGAAGGGAAACAAAATGCAAGAGAGATAGGGAAAGTTACAGAAAATTGAATGCAGACTTCCAAAGAATAGCAAGGAGAGACAAGAGGGCCTTCTTAAATGAACAGTGCAAAGAAACAGAGGAAAATAATAGAAAGGGAAAAACCAGAGATCTGTTCAAGAAAATTGGAGCCATTAAAGGAACATTTTGTGCAAAGATGGACATGATAAAGGACAAAAATGGTAGGGACCTCACAGAAGCAGAAGACATCAAGAAGAGGTGGCAAGAATACACAGAGGAATTATACCAGAAAGATCTGGATGTCCCGGACAACCCAGATAGTGTGGTTGCTGACCTTGAGCCAGACATCCTGGAGAGCGAAGTCAAGTGGGCCTTAGAAAGCATGGCTAACAACAAGGCCAGTGGAGGTGATGGCATTCCAGTTGAACTATTTAAAATCTTAAAAGATGACGCTGTTAAGGTGCTACACTCAATATGCCAGCAAGTTTGGAAAACTCAGCAGTGGCCAGAGGATTGGAAAAGATCAGTCTACATCCCAATCCCAAAGAAGGGCAGTGCCAAAGAATGCTCCAACTACCGTACAATTGCACTCATTTCACACGCTAGAAAGGTTATGCTCAAAATCCTACAAGGTAGGCTTCAGCAGTATGTGGACTGAGAACTCCCAGAAGTACAAGCTGGATTTCGAAGGGGCAGAGGAACTAGAGACCAAATTGCTAACATGTGCTGGATTATGGAGAAAGCCAGAGAGTTCCAGAAAAACATCTACTTCTGCTTCATTGACTACGCAAAAGCCTTTGACTGTGTGGACCACAGCAAACTATGGCAAGTCCTTAAAGAAGTGGGAGTGCCTGACCACCTTATCTGTCTCCTGAGAAATCTATACGTGGGACAGGAAGCAACAGTTAGAACTGGATATGGAACAACTGATTGGTTCAAAATTGGGAAAGGAGTACGACAAGGCTGTATATTGTCCCCCTGCTTATTCAACTTATATGCAGAATACATCATGCAACAGGCTGGACTGGAGGAATCCCAAGCCGGAATTAAGATTGCCGGAAGAAATATCAACAACCTCAGATATGCAGGTGATTCCACTCTGATGGCAGAAAGTGAGGAGGAATTAAAGAACCTCTTAATGAGGGTAAAAGAGGAGAGCGCAAAAAATGGTCTGAAGCTCAACATCAAAAAAACTAAGATCATGGCCACTGGTCCCATCACCTCCTGGCAAATAGAAGGGGAAGATATGGAGGCAGTGACAGATTTTACTTTCTTGGGCTCCACGATCACTGCAGATGGTGACAGCAGCCACGAAATTAAAAGAAGCCTGCTTCTTGGGAGGAAAGCGATGACAAACCTAGACAGCATCTTAAAAAGCAGAGACATCACCTTGCCGACAAAGGTCCGCATAGTCAAAGCTATGGTTTTTCCAGTAGCCATGTATGGAAGTGAGAGCTGGACCATAAAGAAGGCTGACCGCCGAAGAATTGATGCTTTTGAATTGTGGTGCTGGAGGAGACTCTTGAGAGTCCCCTGGACTGCAAGGAGAACAAACCTATCCATTCTGAAGGAAATCAACCCTGAGTGCTCACTGGAAGGACAGATCCTGAAGCTGAGGCTCCAATACTTTGGCCATCTCATGAGAAGAGAAGACTCCCTGGAAAAGACCCTGATGTTGGGAAAGTGTGAAGGCAAGAGGAGAAGGGGACGACAGAGGACGAGATGGCTGAACAGTGTCAGCGAAGCTACCAACATGAATTTGACCAAACTCTGGGAGGCAGTGGAAGACAGGAGGTGCTGTCGTGCTTTGGTCCATGGGGTCACGAAGAGTCGGACACGACTTAACGACTAAACAACAACAACAAGTACACTAAAGCTTTCAACTAAACACAATTTCTAGGAAATCATTATGTCTGATATTTAAATTCAAAGCCTAGAGATTCAGACAATATATATGTTCATCACGAAAGCAGCATCCATAGATCAAACACACAAATGTTCTTTCATGAAATTTCATAATGAGGGAGATGCAAGGGTGTAGCTACTAATTAATAGAAACATATGTTAAGACAAACAATCTGTTAAGAATGCTAGGAATTCATGTTGGTTATTTTTATTGCTATTTCCTTCCCTTCCCCACCCCCACAACCCCAAGTTAAACACAGCTGAGTTCTGAGTTTCCATTCCTCATGTCCTGTAAGTCATATTTCAGCTGGTGCAGCCAATTGTTTCATTTCAACAAACAGGAATAAAATCGTTGCACTAGTCACGATTGCCATACATAGGAAGAATGCACACTTTAACATTCTGCAGCTAAATAATAATACAAACAGAAAGGATTTTGTTTTTGCTATGGTTCATTTATTCTCTTAAAAGTGTTGCTCTTCTATAAGAAACACAATACACATACACTGAATACTACTGAAGGGGAAACAGTAGAGCTTTGAACTATCTCACGTTGTTGCACTCCTTGTGAACTACTGTAAGCATCCAACTGTAGGCAGATAAGCCAACGGTTGGATATTGCTGCTGGGAATGAGATGTTTTGCACCCCACCACCACTCCTTCTGCAGCCCAAGCAGGGCCAGGATCCTCTGGCAATAACTCCATGGGTTCCAGCTCACCTCCTTGACTCAGAACAGCTTTTATTAGTGGTAAAGTGTCACATCCCCCTGCCTTTTCCCCCCACAGTCTCATTGGGCTGGATTATAGTCTCTAAACCATTGGGTGCCACTTGCCAGCTTGGGAACCGAGTTTGCTGGTGGTCCCAGAGTCCAGGTTCTGGAAAGCAGGAACAAGAGGAGAGCTTAGGTGAACAAAAGAAGTCAGGTTCTCTGGTTCATCTACTTGGCCCTTCCATTAGTATGCCTGTCGCTTGCCTCTCCAGGGCTGTGGCAGCATCCAGGCTAATGTGGCCTTGTCCAAGCACGTGGCTGGAGTCTCTGGTGCCTGACTCCTTTCACAAGCAAACAAAACGGGCAAGAGTAAACAGCTTAAAAGGTAGGTGACAACACCCTGCCTGTCCACTCCTGCCCTTTCATTCTCTTTGACCCTGCCCCTTCCAGCTGTTTCTCCTCAGGGAACTATGTCTGTGTCAGCCTGATCCTGAGAAAACTTACCCTCCTCCCGACTGCCTGATACTTGTGTGCTGGAGCCAGATGGCTCGCTAGGGATGTGTACCTGCACCCTCTCACAAATTTACTACCAAATGTATATTTCAAAAGGAGAATCAGCCATTACTCTTTCACGATAATTCTTTGTTATTATGTGCCATTAAGTCAGAACCAACTTATAATGACCCTAATAGGGCTTTCAAGGTAAGTGAGATATTTAAGGAGTGGTCTTACCAGTTCCACCACATGCCCATTGAGTTTCCATGGCTGAGCAGAAATTCAAACCAAGGCCTCCTGAGTCCTAGTCAGTCATTCTATTCACTACAGCACACTTTAGGTTCTTCCAGATGGCAGGCTACAGCTACCATCATTGAGCTGGAAGGATACCTCCCCAGTTTAAAGGATCAAGCAATTGTCTATGTTAATCCATATAATTTATTTACTGATACAACAGTAAATGGATGAAAATGCCACATTTTCTCCCCAGGAGGGAATCCACTTCGGATGCACCTCCTACTCTCACTATGGTGATGGGGTGATGCCTGCGAGGAAGCCAATTTTCCTTTAGACCAAGGGATGCAGGTAGAACACACCTTGTTCTCTGTCTGATTTGCTTCTGAGAGGGAAATTACATCCATGAGGGCTAATGTGGCTTATGGGCTACATATTGTCCACCGCTGCATTATGGTTTATAAATTTCATTTCAGTTCCCATACTGTTGTGACAAGTGACAAAGAGGGAGGCTCGGTGATAGAGCACTTATTCTTTATTCACAAGGCTCTAGATCTAATCCCAGATATCTCCATTGAAGGGATCTTAGTTAGCTGGGTTGGGAAGAGACTTTTGCCTCAGAGCCTGAAGAGCAGCTATCACATATAGTTGAAGCTTGGGAAAGTTTCTTTTGGTGCAGCAACTCTCAAAATCCCACAGCCTGGGAATTCAGTCCAATAAAGTAATTCAGACCAAAAAAGTAGTTTTTCAGTAATAATTCGTTTCAAAAAAGGAATTTTTCCAAGTTAGGCCTCTAGCTGAAGGGACCAATGCCCTACCTTAGTAGGTAATAATACTTAGTGTGACATTCTCTGCACTCCATAGGAGCTCAAACCTTCAACCACTGTGTTTGTCCCCACAGGCCAGTTCTTCTCAGCAACACACTGAGCTTGAATTCAAAAATTAACAACTCTAAGTGAACAGCTAGAATGTTCCTCCTCCACCTCCACCTCCTTCTTCTTTGGATTAAAATTCCTAGAATCCCAGAGCCAATCTCACCATTGTCCATGATGGCCAGAGGATTCTGGAACCCATAAACCAAAATGTATCTTTTTTAAAGTTCTAGATAACAGACCTTTTCATAAGCTACTCACAGAGCTTGGAAATATTTCTAGTTTCAATTGCTATTTCCAGACACAAGCTGTCTGGAGAATGCCCTTGCTAGATGTGGGATTCAGGAAACTGTAGTCCTCCCCCAAAAACTAATTTTTTCAAGCTTTAGCTACTCAGAAATAGGGACATTTTACTATAACTAAGAACAGGACTGCTCCACTGGCTCAACCCAACACCACTCCCCTTCCCATATATTTGTTCAACATGAATGTCTGCAAAGAGGTGTCTAAATATTACCGACTGCTGTGTGCATTGATGGCAATGGAGAAAGAACAGGAAGAGGGGAGAGGTATTTTCCTCCTCTCTGTTGGCTCCATGATTGCCATACATAGGAAGAATGCACAAAATGAGCATGTGTTGACTTTAAAGAGGATAGAATATGCCAGTAAAAGGAAAAGCACATTGTTGCATAAAAATGTATTTTTTTCAATATGGAATTTTTGAAATCTTATCTTCAAACCACTAATAATAAGTAAAACACTGCAAAAATGTTGTTCAGTCCTCCTTTTTTTACATCTAAAGACAAAGTTGCTGTCGGAAAAGATGTTAACCTATTTCATACAGAAGACAAAGAGCTACATATTATTAATGGGGCTGGAGCTCTTACCAGCAATAAAAACAAGGGCAAAAGTGAACTTGCTAATAAAAGCCAAATGTATCCCATATGTTGCCATATGGTCCAATGGGGGGATCTTGAAAGGTCGTATAAAATTAATCCAACTAATAAACCACAGCACAAAGCCAAACATTTCCAGAGTATGAAAATATAATCTGAGACTCCAGCCTGCCAAAAATGTTCATGACACTTTGGAAACTTCAGGCTAATATTTCTACTTTGAGGAGGGAATAAAATCAAGCTTTTTTTTCCACCAGCTATCTGTATATTTTATACAATCTGAATTTATTTGATGACTGGGTTGTTGTTTTTCTTTTAGTCTATCAGAGGTGCTGCCACAGTCCAGTATGTTTTCCATCAGAGTGCAATTGCAACTATTCCGCAGGATGGCTGTTCCACATGGGGAACCATATATTTGTTCTAGCTCATTACAGCATAATGCCACAATATATATGGGTCACGAGACCAGTGTTCCTAAGTTGCAGTTCTTATTAGAAACTGATGATCCCATCACACTGAGAACCACAAGGAAAAAATATTAAAACTGCAGGGATGTGGTGACATTGGCTCACACATTTGATGAACAGCGAAAAGTGAAAGGCTCAAAGAGAAGAGAGAAAAGTCATGCTCGCTGGCTACCCCACTGTCTCCACATCATCAATTTCTACCATCACTACTATCCACATCACAGGGAAGAACATCATCAACTCATTATGTGCATAAGATCACCCCATGATGTGGAACTCTTGACTGTGGTGGTCTACACATCTCAGGGAGAACTTCTCAGAGAAAGGAAAATGTATTTTGGTCTTCAGGTTTCAGAATACCCCAGTCAGCATGACCCATAACTAGAGCAGCTAGGTGATCAAAGGGGGGAAATGAATGAGGAATCAGCAGAGAGAAGGGGGAGGGAAGTTGTCAATCAGCCTGTTTGCAGCTTGTTAAGGTAGCTTTACTGTACTATGCCTCCCACAAATTTAGATGGCCAGAGCAGAGATACCATAACAAGCTCCAAACAAAGCTAAGTGCCAATTTCCTCTTGCCTTTTGCATGATCAGCTGAAGTGAATTATCCCAAGGAAACCCAACTTCGTAGGTGCAAATTCACCGTGAAGCCATCCACATTTTTCCCACTGTGTCATCACACCCTGAACATATGAAGAAAGAAGGAATAATAGACTTGCCCTCTTCTGCCATTGTTCTCTTCAAATGGCTATTCATGAATTACTATTGATTAGTTACACTTACCTCCCATCTTTCTTGCCTACTTGCATCCCAAGGCAGCACACATGGCTCTTCTCCTCCCCCTTTTATTCTCACAATAACCTTATGAGGTTGGTTCAGCTACAAATGACTGGTCTAATGATAACTGTGATTTCTACATGTCAATAGGGATTAGAACCCTGATCTTCCATATTCCAGCCCAGCATGCTAACCAATGCTAACCACACTGACCCTCAACTATATATTAGCAGACACATTTATTTACTTCTGCTAACTCCACAGTCCTGCCCCAATATATTAACTCATTATTCTGGGAAAAAAATGTTCTTATTTTATCACTCCACAGCAAGGACCATAATCTACTCTGGGTTTTGCATGATGCAGAATGGCTACTATGAGGCTTTATACTGACATGGTGCTATTAAAGGGATTTAAATTGCCCACTGAATAATATCAGTGCTACCACTATTAATTTCCACCTTTTTATTGCATACTTCAGCTAGTACGTGACTTCTGCTGTGCAACAGCAGTTATGCTCCAGGGATTAGAGATTAACAACATGGGCTCCAAGTGGTTTATTTTACAATTGCTGTGAAATAAAAGCTGATGGAAATGAGCCACCGCTGAATTACTCTGCCTACACAAAACAATATTTTTTGTTATCACTGATGAAAAGCTTTGTATTTTCCTCCTTGTTCAAAATTTTAAGTGTTCACTTGCAGTGCTAACACAACACAGAAGGGTTGCAGTCTTTTGTCGGGAAAAGGAACGGGGGCGGGAATTAAGAGGATTGTAGCGCAGTTATTTGTTGCCAGCTTCTTGGAATAAATTTAATCAGGCAAATCTCTGTCACAGATAATTAACCCACAGTTTAGGTCTCAAAAGCATGTCCAGCAAGCAAATGGATGTTATTTTCAAGGTAACGTACAGTCAATTCTGTCTCATTATGATGAAGAGGAAAAAAATATATGGAGCTGCTGTGCTAGTTCTATTAGATATCATAGTGGTTGACTCCTGTCCAACATCTGTGTGAATGAGTGTTATATGTAAAAGACTAGTTGATTGTGAATGTAGTCATTGTCACTAAGATGCGCATTAGAGCTTACTGGGAGGGAGCTGGCTGCTCTCTCATTTTGTGATAGTACACTAGGAAACAAAACACTGCTTCCTATTACTTTTGATTTATTATAATATATCATTGTTTTGTGAGTAAGAAGGTGACTACACAGGCATTTAGCTCACTGTTTGGTCACTGTGGAGATGGGTGGGTTCCCTTTTTTTTGCTGGCAATCACATGATGTCATTGTTAGAGTCAACCTGCCCACTCCAGAGCATTCCTACCAACACCTTTCTGGATCCCTATCAGGGACTTCTACTGTTTTAGTTAAGTTGGATCACTCAATTTTGGTTTGTTTCCAGAGTGTGCAATCGCTGGGATCAAACCAAAGTGAGCTTCCTGATTCAATTTCCCCATATCATTAGTGGTTTACTAATATATATTCTTCTTTCTTATGCTTCATGGATCAGAGAAAGGATGTTTTTAATTTTCCAGTAGTCTTTTTTTTACAAAAAGAATATTTTCTTTTCTTAAGATCTTTAGGAGGTGGACGAAATACTATTCCATGTGTATGCAAAGATTGCACAACGTGGCATACGGGATCTCTACCTGACCTTAAGTGACCTTTTTTAGCCCACATCAGCCTTCTCCAAACAGACTGTATGGCCAAGCACTCAGTCTCGCACAACAACAACCACTGTCAGCATAATTGCTCTAGATTTAACCATTGCTAAACCAGTAGCACAAGAGACAGCACTCACATGTGATCCACTCTGCACAACAGGAGTGAGCAATGCATGTATTGACTGGGGACTCGATATCTGCTGATTCCTCCTCTGCTGGTGTGCAGTGATCATGGAAATTCAGTGCTCCAGTGGTCTGCATTGCAACTGGTTGCCCAATGGAAAACAGTTCTAGAAATTAATTTCTGCTAACACAATAGACTTTGGCATAAGTGTGGCTATTTCTTTTTAAATGGGCTTTTTAAACTTCTGGTATAACAGATGTCACTATCAGTTCTAGGTACTCAACTTCCGCCCCTTTTTCTTCTTCCCCTTTGTGGTAATGCACTTACCTTATATATTGTAGATATACACACTGTAGTCCAACGTAGAGTAGAAAAATGAATAGGATTAGTCATGACTCATGACTAGGCAAGTCTCAGTGACCAAAATCCTAGTAGGGGGAAAAATGCACTTGTAAGGGCAATCATACAAATAGTTTTCCCCTCTGGCTTGTCATCTGTTATGTAGGTGGGCATATAATCATATACGTATGTGCCCAGTAGATAGAAGGAGGTGGGATGGAAGGACAGCTGAAGCAGTGGAATCGCCTCCACAACTGGCCTTACACAACTGTATTAGGTGAGATCCTAGCCATTGATTCAAATAGGACTTCTGTGAGTACAGTACATCTAATTCTGATTCCAGCCCCTCATGAGTCATCCTGTATTTCAATTTTCTATTTGAATAAGTAAAGAAACAAGCTTTAAAACTTGCAACAACAAAAAAGACTTTTAATAAAAAGAGATTTTCCATGAAATATATTTTTATCACTAATAGAAAGAATGGTACATGGTTCTGCTCGCAAAGAGTATCCCCAAGGATAATCTTAGTAAGCAGAACCAAGTCTCACAGGACTTGGCCCCTCCCGAAATGGTTTCTAGGGAGTGAAAAGATTACATGTTGGCATTTCTGTCTTTTTTTTTAATCCTAGGAACAGTAACTCTTCTGCCCCCCCCCCAAACACTCACATATTAAAGGAAGACTTAGAAGAGAGGAGCACCTGGAGGCTTTTTGGGGTGCAACTGCCCTTATTTTTGGTCCCCCAGATTATACCATTTTAAAATCAAGGAAGTCCCACTAGCAATGGCATTTTTATTTCAAAATGAAAGGAAAACTCAAGAGACTCTTTTTCCCCATTTTCATTTCATCATCATCATCAATATCATCTTAGAATTACAGAGTCGGAAGGGACTCTGTGGATCATGGAGTCAAGCCCCTGTCAGGGAAGCCTAGTGAGGATTCGAACTCCCAGCCTCTGGCTCCACAGCCAGATGCCTAAACCACAGAGCTATACAGTAATTCTTTCTTTCATTGAGTTCTGAAAAAGAGCTGCTTTACAACAAATGTTTCATTTAAACCAGTTGTTCCCAGCCTTAACAAAGGTGTTCCTGGACTGCAACACAGTCGGTGTTGGGAATTGCAGTCCAAGAACACCTGGGCTACCCAAGGTTAGGAACCAGTGATTTAAATAAAAGGGAGGTGAATGAAAATGTTGTGTCTCTTTGGCTTCCCTTCTTTCATTTGTCCTTTCACATCACCTGGTGTCTGTCAATTCTCTGGGGAAATATTTATAGTGTCACAAGAACGGTTGTCAGTGCCACAGCTTAATACCTGGAGCACCAGAATCCTTGCCCATTAGTGTGCAGTAAGTTAGGCCACAGCTAACTGGAACAACACAGAAAAGTACTATAATGGTGTGCCATGAAATAAACATTCCAAAGACATTCCTTTAAAAAAGATTTAGCTGCAGTGTGAATACAGAGTCCTAGATTCAATTTGATTCAAATGCCTACATTCCAGTTCTGCTAGGCTGAACTAGAATGCCAACATTTGAATCACATTGGATTTAAGCCTCTGTATTCCACCATCACATGGAAGACTATTTTTAGGGACAATCTGGTGTGCCCCATTGAGTGAGTGACTCCTCAGCTTGTAATAAGATGCTGTCGCTGTAAACAAGGCCTATAATCAAGGAACTGCTAAGTCATTATGATGAAGCCACTTGCTATCCAGGGCTAGAAACAAAATTGCCCTTCAGATCTGGTGGGAGTGGCCACCAATCATTACTATTACAAACATGTTTCCAACTTATTTTGAATTATGATGAAAATGGTGGCATGCACACATGTCTAAATGAATTGTACCCACACTTTCCATAGATTCAGAGGGCCTTTTATTTTTAATTTATTTAAATAACTTCGCTTTTAAAGCATTGTTCACACACAAACATAAAGGCTACAATTCCACACAGATTTACAGCTGAAAATCTCATTATTGGATTAAAACCTATGACATATCGAGTTGCAGACTCACTCATTTTCTGACTTACAGATGCCGTGCAGAACTGAATTTTTATTTCATCACCTATCACAGTGACGGTAGACTGTTTTGCATTCTGTTTGAGTGCTCAAGATCACCCATAATATTCAAGAATATTAGATGATTGGATGTGCTATAATTTATACATGCAGAATTCATAATTGTTTATGAACTGCCACTGGGAAAGAAACAGGAGAATGATTTAAGAAAGGAATGTTTTCTAACAAGCTAGAGTAACACTATGAGATCATCTTTCTGTCAATATGATCAGCTAATGAGATAGGTAGACAGCTAAACAGACGTGTGCAGAGGTGGAAAATGGTCTTTTTTGGACCACAACTCCCAGTATTCTGAGACTTTTCATTCAAAATGTTAACATTTCTCATATTGAGTTTGAATATAGTCATAAACTTGTCCTCTAAACTAGTGGCAATCAAATACATAGATCTAAATCCAATTGCTAGTCCCAACAAGAGCAGACCTGATAAATCAATGAGATTTTACATAAGCATTGACTTACAATTCAGCAACTGATTTAGTGTTTCTGCTCTAATTGGGACTAGCGATTCAATTTAGGCTTTACATTCACATCAAGATGAAGGCAAATGTTCTCACTTGTGAAATGTTCAGATCAAAGCTATCTGTGGCTGGGTGTGTGTGATCTGGGGAGGTAATTAGGGAGTCCAGATGTAGCAGAGGTCAAGTAGATGACAAGCAGCAACTATTTATAAGTGCAAGAGCCCTGTCCTATTTTGTATTTGCCAGAGCACTTTTATGCAAGATTCCTCCGTTCCTTCAGATGCTGTAAAAACGTCCTCAAAAACAGTATTCTACACACACATTCAGGGTTACATTGACCAAGTTGATTGATACAGGCTTCAGACTAACTTTCAGCTTCAAAAGAACCATGCTGCTGCCACATAAGCATTCACTGGCACATCAAACAGCCAGAATATCCTGGCAAACCGTTTCAGGACTTCAGCCTAAGTCAAATCTTATCCAGCGCTGCAGGCAGGCACAGTTCTTCCCAAAACAAGGCAAGGGACTGCCAAGCAGCTATTAGAATATAAATGATTAAAGTCCTGAGTCTGGTTTCCAATTTAGCACAGAATATTAAGGACAGCATGTTCTCGCAAAGTGTTCATCTTAGAGGAAAACATTAAATACTGAAATGTTGAAAATCAGCATTAAACGGTTGGTGTGTTCCTTGTTGATTAGATATAGTAATGAGGTACAGAAAAATTGGGGCACCAATGTCATGGATCCTTACTAGGGAGTAAAGCCTATTGAGCTCCACTGGACTCATTTCTGAGTAAACATATGTAGGACTAGGCTGTATACCACTTACCATCAGTAATTATGAAACAATTTGTAAGAACAACAACGAGTCAAGTATCATCCTTGACTATTAAAAGATTTATTGTGGCATAAGCTTTTGTGTAGTAGTGTCAAAGCTTGGAAAGGGTCTGGGGTTTTCTTTACTTCAGTTCCCAGGATGCTGGGAGCAAAAATGTTAATATTCCACACTTTGAGTAGGTTAATAATTTATTATTATTATTATTATTATTATTATTATTATTATTATTATTATTATTATTATTATTATTATTATTATTATTATTATTATTATTATTATTATTTATTTATTATTATTATTATTATTTATTTATTTATTTATATTGCGCTCTATACCAGAGCGCATTCCAATAGTCAAAAACAGTTAAAATACAACCATAGCATAATTACAATGATAAAAACATACAGTAAACAATTATCATTCCATAAAACAATAACAACAATCAAATTAACTATAATAACAATATAATAATTGAAGTACAGTAATTCTATCCCAATAATTACCTATTTCCATGGTTAATCCCTATGGTTCCAGGTTAAACAAGTAGGTTTCTAGGTCTCGTTTGAATTTGTCCAACTCTAGTTCCACGCGAAGGTATTATGGAAGAGAATTCCATAATTTGGGGGCCAGATGAGAAAATGCTCTGGAATTAGCCACCTTGGTCCGAGGGACTAATAAGAGACCAGAATCTGCATATTGAGTCCTCCTAAGAGGAATATGCCACCCCACAATTTCCACTAAATAGCTAGGGCAAGAGAAATGTAATGCTTTAAATGTCAGAACAAGTACCTTATAATATGTTCTTGATCTGATGGGTTACCAATGCAATGCCCTGCGGTGCTGGGAAATGTGAGAGTAGCACAGCAAGTTTAGAACTACCTGTACCGCGCTATTCTACACCAACACGAGAGGACGAAGTTCATAAGAAGAGAGACCAGCTAAAAGGCTATTACAATAATCCAGACGTGAAACCACCAGGGCATGAACAAGAAGTTTTGTAGTCTCAGGAGTCAGGAAGCAATGAATACGGCAAATATTAGCCAAATGAAAATTACATGTCTTGGCTATCGCATTCACAAATGAATGAAGTGACAGCCTATCATTCACTAAAACACCAAGATCCCTAGTCTCTGAGACAGGAGTCACCGAGCAGCCCTGGAGAGAAATAGAGGAAACAGTCAAAGGGCGAGCGGGATGATCTGGGTAAAAGACCAGAACTTCAGTCTTGTCCATATTCAATTTCAAATGGTGGGAGGACATCCACAATGAAATATTTGACAAACAACCTGTCAAAGAAGTCCATACATTATCATTAAGCTCTGAGTAAGACTGGTATACTTGGGTATCATCCACATACATATGATAGTGAAAACCCTGTTCAGAAATTACGGCACCCAGGGAAAGTGTATATAAAGAAAAAAGAATTGGGCCCAATTCTTTTTTCACTTCAATACATTCATGAAGTCTTATCCTGAATAGGCAGTTTTACATGCCTATGTTCTGCAGACATACATGCACACATAGGAACAGAGGAGAAATTGCATCTGCAGTCCATAGGCCATTGAATACATTGATGTATCTTTTTCTGTACAGTACCTATGTGTATTTACATCCATAGCTCTATCTAAAAACAGAGAATATTTGCAGCAAAAATTGGCTAAAGTTTGTCAGCATATCTCTACAAGGATTTTTCCCCAAATGTCTCCCCATCTCACAGTCACAAGTTTCTGTCTAATCAATTTCTGTGGGAAATTCTGGCAACATTTCCTATCAAAAGGTTGGCTCATTGCATGGAGAGGGAAGCACAAGGAAACCTGAACCATGGCTGCAGGTCCACATTTATGCAGCTTATGTTGGATGTATTATGGTGACCGACACTATTGAGGATGGCTGCAGTCTTCTTGTGTTGGAGGATAAGCTGAGGTAGAGTGATAGTCTATTATTTCCTCATTGTCCTACATGGATTTTTCACTTCCATGTATATGGCTGCCAGAGTCCACTTACTGAGTGGTTGGTGCAGATCATTCTTGCCATAATCAAAGCGGGAATGGAACTGGTCATTCTCTCTGGCATTCAGCACTGATATTCTCTTCTGAACTCTGACACTGAGAGCACAGGGGATGCCAACTAATACTTCAACATTAGCAACAGCAATATCAGGAACACGGGATTACTACATCCATCCCTTAGCCATCATCATACTACCAAAAGAGCCTACATCCTTGGTGAACAAATGATATTTAATTGAACACATGCGCATCGGCAGACAGCCTGTTTCTCATAACATTCCCCTTGTACACAGCTGAATGCCATTAGTCAAGTTCAAATGCTATTGTGGGGGGCATGGGTAAGCACAGATGTACTCAGGGCCTTAGGCCATGTAAACTCTATTCTGAACAGACATTACCACAGCAGATCAGAATCTACCCAGGATTTGTTTGATAGAATATTCTAAATCAATATGCCTTTTTTTCATTAAAGTGAGACCGGCCTCTGCATTAAGAGCAGGCAATGTCAATTGTTGTGAATAGTTCCAGGGTTTTTGTTATTTTTTTAAAAAAAAATTGAAAGCATTCACTGTGTTATTAAATCTGTCTCAGTTTGATATGATTTACCACAAACTAAACATGTTACCACAAAACAGGCATTATTTCTAATTCTCTTACGATTAATCAAACAGGCCTCCCACAAGCTCCCTGCGAGACGCCACAATATTTCTGAGAACTACTGGTTTTCCCGGCTTTGGAGGATTCTGGGAGTTGTAGTTTACAGGTGTGATTCTCTTATGTTTGAAAGAAACTGAGAATGTTGGTGTGGGGACTTCCAAAAGAGGAGGGAGTATTTTAGGTAGGTTCCATGATTCCCATCCCTCTTCTAGAAGGCCAAGCAAAGCTTTGATGGTGTTTTTCCCATGTTATTGTCACAGCAACCTAATAAGGGAGGTTAGATAGATATACAGTAGCCCTATCCAGTCATTATTATTGCTGCAAAAAAGTGCAGCAATGAACTTGTGCCAGCAGAGCAAATAAACATTCTATAAGGCAATTCTAAAAATGAGGGCAGCCCAAACAAACAGTTGTAACTTTTAAACTGCGCTTCAGATCAGCACTAAATCTGACACAGTTGTAGCAGACCGTCTGCTCTTCCTCTGTGCCAAATCTGGGGAAGTTTGGGCAAAAGGGTTTTTGGGTTATGATTTTTTAAAATGTAAAACTGTTTTACCTCCTTGTTCACAAATAGGTGACCCTAAACATTCCTAGATTTAAAGCAGATCCCATAAACTGAAATGACCGGTCTTGCTTATCTTGAAAAAGAATAGTTGGCCCACCTGCTTTTTTTTTAATTTGGAAAGAGTCTAGGCTGCAGGGGCTGAAATACTGGTCCTCAAAATAGGCCTTTCAAAAGGGAAAAACAGCCACTTTCAAAAAAAACAGCATGGATGGTACAGACTAGCCAGCAGAAGCTTCACAAAATGAAACATTGTATACATTTGTAGGCTGGGGAGGGAGATATTTAGCAAAAAAGGTCATAGAAATAGACTGAAAATATATTTTTTGAAAGAGTAGGGGAAAAACAGGTTTGCTTTTTTAAAAAGTAATGGCGTGACAGTCATACAGAAAAGGGAATATTTTGCCATGTATCTTCAGTAAACATTCTCTCAGGATTTCTGACACCAAACAGTCTTCTCACATACGTTTTCAAAGGGGGAAATCAGCTCCAGTTCTAGGACAAGCAGACGTTTTGATTGTGTAAATCAAGATGCAATTAGCTGACTCTTAGCTACCTTTTTAACTTTGTAACTTTTTCCTGGCCAAACAGGCTTATCAGAATCATGCTTGGAAAGGGATTCTGGGTCTGTTTGTAAAAAGGGAGACAAAAAACAAATATTTAAAAACTTTAAAAATTAAGATATTGAAATATATTTTAAAAAGAATGCAGAACAAATATATAGAAGCTCACTGGTTTAAGCTGAGAAATGACTGGTTTTTTGCTTTGTGGTTGCAGGTGGTCTTATTTGATATTAGCAGAGCTTTGGTGCCTATATCCTGCCATAGTCTCCTATCATAGTATCCATTTTACCCATCTTGTAATGATACAGTACTTGGTAATTAAAAAGAAAAACTTCAAAGATGTTATGTGACATCAAGTCATTTCTGATGTGTGGGAAAGATATAAGTTAATAAACTCCCAATTGTCCTATTGTTAACAGCTCTGCTCAGATCTTGCAAATCATCAGCATCTCTTGTTAGATTGTTTTCTCTACTGTCCCCCTTTCCTGGCAATATTGTCTTTTCCAGTAGGTTCTGCTCAGGTCTTGCAAAACAATAACTATGGATTCCTTTGTTGAATCAACTCATCTCATGTTAGGTCTTCCTCTTTACCTACTGCTCCCATCACCACTTTTCCCAACAATGTTGGGATTTATGGATGTTGGATATTGTGCTTCTTTATCCATGATTCAAAATTCCAGGAAATGGCCCAATATTACTACAAAATATCATGCCCATGTTGCCAGCAGGAAAAAGGATACCACACTTTGCATAGCAAAGGATAGCCTGAAAGTTGATTATGCCAATGGCAGCAGGCAAGATGATCTACAGCAGGGGTCTCCAAACTATGACCCGCGGGCCACATCTGGCCCGCCTTGCCTTTTTATCTGGCCTGGTCCGGACTCTATGACCTTTCCCGCCCCGCCCCTGCCTCCCTGCCTTCCCTAACAGAGCCTGTCAACAGGATTGGTCTCCCACTCATCCCCTGCCCCAACTCAAATTTGCTCGCACTCTCAGCCAATCTGAAAAAACGAAGCTCCTGCCCTTTCCCCAGGCTTCTCTCTAGAGGCCTGGATTTTTTTTTAGTCTGGTGGAGTCGTGGATGGTGATGGGAACGGTCCAGATGAGTGCCTCTATTTCCACCTTCACCACTCCATCTCTTGCTGGGAGCACTTCCAAGGGACAAGCTCCCTCCTACACTTCCTTGCTGGCTGCTGCTCACCTCCCTCCCACCTCTCAGACCAGACTAGGGTGGGGGCACCCAGAGGCAGTTCTGGAGCCGCCGGAGCCCGGGAGGGGGAGGGGGAGGAAGGAGATTGGAGATCCAGCTCCGCCGGCGACAGCAGCAGCAGGAGGCTAGCGGCATGTGCTTTGGGCAGGACAAAGGACAGCTGATCCCTGTTCTAAAAGACAACTATCAGAATCAGCAGGAGAGAAAACCATGCTGGGGGAAGCCAGGCAGGCAGGCATCGGGGGTCCCTTTGCAGTGTCCTCTGCCTTGGCCTCTGCCTAAGGCTCCCCGTCTGGGATTCCAGGAGGCCGCTTCTCGGCCAGAGCGCTCCAGCCTTGTGTGCTCCTGGAGGCTGCGCGTGGAGAGGTAGGGTAATCGCTGCCAGATCATAGCTGAGATGGGTTGAGTAGATCTGCCCCAAACCTGGCGCTGAGGAAGCTTTCTTGCTGCTGAGGGACACACACAGAGAGAAAAGAGATCCAATTCTCTCTTGGTCTGTCCACGCGGCATTTCAGCTCCCAGCCCTGGGATTGATGGGTGGAGGGATCCCTGAATGTGTTCTGTGTGTAACTAGAGTGCTGTGGAGCATGTGCAGAGTGCTCTGAGCAGCCCAGGAAGAATCGAGGACAATCAGTGAGGGGTTTTTTAAGAGATGGGTGGTAGGGCGGGAGCTTTCAATCCAGGCTCTGAGCCTGATCACTTTGCTGGATTTAGGAAGGCATGTCATTTCTTTAGAATACATGTGATCGCTTGTTCAGTTCTGTTTTTTCTGCCTGGTTTGACAGTTTCCAGGATTTGGATGTCTCTCTGTGTGTGGAGACAGGGAAGAATCTTCCTTACCCTTGTAGAATTATTTTCAATAGGGCATGCTTGGGATTCAACCTATGTATGGATCATGTACCCTTCATGCTGAGCAATGTGCATGTTTCTGGAAATTAAAGTTGCATGAAACTCTGGGGGGTTGTTTACATGGGAGCAGATGTCATGGAACAGCACTGGATTTATTTGGGAATAAAAATTCTAACAATTGGCTCCTCAAGCTTGAAACCTCAGTTCGGCAATATTTTGAAATTAAACAAGCAGTTCCATCATTCCCATTAATATTGTAGTATGCAAGTTTGTTGATCCAAATAAAACTTATTCATTCATTATAAAACTGGTGGGGTTATTTTCCTTCCGTCCTTGAAAATGTGTAAAATACATGATGTGGCCCTCATACTGAAACCCCTGATCTACAGGATACCCTTTTGTGCTCACTACCATTCATGCTCATCAAAAAACAGTCCTAACAATTGCTTTCTGTTTGGGTGAGAAGTGGTTAACTGATGGAAAAACGGAGTCAGCTTCTGGGGTTTTCCCTTGCTTGGTGTCACTTTGTGGATAGTAGTGAGCACAAGAGGGTATCCTGTAGACCATCTTGAATGCCTAAATCAGACTTTGCATGTCTTTTATTCCTGGAATGCCTGAATAAGGTTTATGTGTCATTCCTTTATGTCATACAGATTATTTTCCCCCCAAAACATTCAGATCAGAAATGATCAGGTATATGACTGCAGTGAGCTCAGGTACCTGTACAAGTGGGAAAGTGTGCATTTAACCACTATACAGAATTCTATAGATAAAAAGCTTTCACAAATCACTGTCAAACCCCAATGCAATATAAGTATCAGAGGCAACAGACATTGCTGCTAAAATCAGTTTGGCAGAATTGTAACCCATAGAAATGTTTGGATTTAAAAAACAGTGACTAGCAAAGCAACAGAAGACGGTGAGGGATTGGTGAAAAGAAGGCCTGTTCTTCTGTTTTGCCTCTTTAAAAATAAAGTGACCAAACAGTGGAAATCCTTATTATTCTTGACAGGAAATAAAAATGTCAGTGTACAAGAGTTTAAGGAGAGGAAAGGATTAGCAGCTGACTCTATCTTGACACATTTTGGAAGGGTGGGATCTAATATGTTGTGTGCATTATTTAAGGACAGTAATTCTGGAGAAAACATATAATAAACACATGCTAATAAGGCAAAGCAAGAAGTTGTTTGCTCTTTTTAATGGAATGTTAAGGAAAGGAACTTGAAATATGCACAATGAAAAGGCATCAAAAGTGTCAAGCCTTACAAAACATGATGAAAAGGATGGATGTGTTTTATGCATGCTTTAATGTGGATATGGGCTGGTTGTACACATAAAAAGTTCCCTGCAGACAGTAAAGCAGCATGGCAAAACAAGCAACAGCTTGTGTCAAACAATGCTGGTTAGTTATACATTTGGATTACCAAGAAACTTAACACTTCTCCATATGCTTAAAATTATTTTTAATTTCAGTAGACATTTGCACATGGCACAAATATGTACATTTTCAGAAGACAAGCAGCACATCTAGATTTTGATGTTCATAACCCTTGAAAGCAGTAGAGCATTTTAAGTCACTCTCCTCCTCCTGGAACAACAGAAGATCCTAATTTTTAATTCTCCTTCTGCTTTTCCTTTCTTCCCAGAGGTCAGACTTTTTCATCTGTCTTTGGGTGCAACGACTCCAAATACAGATGTTGCACTATATCCAAATCAGTCTCCAAGGTTTTTCAACTAAGAAATCCTTCTCCTTCCTGCACTACCTTTTTTTAACTTCAGTGATCATCGTCATCATCTTAGGACTGCAGAGCTGGAAGGACTCCATACATCATTGAGTCCAGGTGCTATCAGAGAGGCCCAATGGTGAATCGAACTCCCAACCTCTCGCTCCAAGCCAGATGCGTAAACCACTGAGCTATCCACGTGCAACAATCTCTTTTCTTTTGTCATTAAACTAAAGCAAAGTAAATGAAATGGCTATATATATTGAGTTGGTCCATATATTCTTTCAGTCACTGGTGGCTTGTGACTAGGAGAGAAGGTACATGCCCATCCTTGTCCATGAGCCACTGCTGCTTTCAGTTTAGTGTTCTACTGTTGACAGTAGCTAGGTCAAAGTAGATTGTACTCTTACAGAGAGTTATAAGCACACACAACAGTGGCAGTCATCCCTCACTTCTCCCCAGCATCTGGTAATCTGAGACACAGTGCCTGTAGTGTCGCAGTGAAGAGATATGAAAATATTTCTGAATTTCAAATGAGCAACTACCCTTATTAATCATATTTTTAACTTTAATCTGCAGTAGCTTTAAATGTGAAGTGTTGCGTGCTTTGCACTAGAATGCGTTCTTAGTAGTCTGCACAACCTTTAATTTAACAAGTCAGATGTACTATTGAAACAAAGAAAAAAAACATGGCACCCTCCTCTATTTTTTGAAAATATAAGATTTCCTTCTACGATGCCATCTCTTTCTTGCATTGTTTTCTCTTGGAAATCCATCTGCTAAAAAAAATAAAAAAATAAACTTCTGGCAAGAAAGCAGCTATTATTTTTACCCATTATTGAAATGCCACAGGGAAATGGGCGGCTTACAAGATCAAGTGACACCATGGAATACCATCTCTCTCTGCCCCCCTGCTGATGTAAACAAGAACCTCTGAAGTCTAATAAAGCACCTGGTAATGTCAGGCAAACAAGAGCTAATAGAGCTAAAACCTGAAATCACCGGTGTGAAATAAAACATGCTCTGTTGGTAGGAGAGGAAGATTCCTGTTGAGAAGCTTGTCAGTCTGTTGTACTCTTTCTCCTTGCTTCGGAAAAGTTCCCATTATTTCTAACTGTCAAGGACCACATTAGAATTGGCTTGGGGTTTTGATTTTGTTTGTTTGTTTGTTAAATTGCAGACAGTAACATACATTCAATATGAACATAAATGTCCACAACAGAGTAGCTTCTACTTTCAAACATTCTACAAATGGCCCCAAATTTACTTCTAGAACTAACAAGCATGTGAGCAGGCTGGATTGGGCAGGAGGGGAGACACTTAGATCTTTATGTCTCTTCCTCAGTTTGTCTGACTGATTCTAAAGCCCCATTCAACCTTAAGCCTGAAAGCATGGAGGGCTAAATGTGTGGAGGTGACACAGAGATACGTATAAGCCCTGTGCCCTTGGAAATAAAGAAACTGTTCCAGTATTCTCAGCAAATGTTGACAGAGGTACTTGTAGGGACATTCAGGTTACCACACTTTCATTACAAGGAAGGGCTCTTGAGCACAGGAACATACGGCTGAATGAGCTTGTAAGTGCCCCTACAGACCTTTGTAGTGGACATGTGAAGATCTTGGTGGGTGTAAGAGCTTATGTGCATGTCTCCACCACTCCCCATTAGGGTTCCAGGCTTAACAGATGAATGGGGGTCCTGATTCCAGGCTTAATTCCTCTGCAGTCAGCTCCCCACCAGAAGTGGGTGAATATATATTCTTTGGGAGTAACCACACCACTAGGTTTTACTCACAACAATACACACCTTCTTATAAATAGGCAGATACTATGCATGTTTTCTTAGAAGAAAATCTTATCGTATGTAATAGCACAGTATAATAGCATTTACTCATAGGTGGTTCCAGTCCAAGAGAACTAGTGTGCTGCATTATAAGGAACAGATTGCACAAACTAACGTGGCAACCCGTTCTACAACTACTAGTATGCTGCAGTGGATGACAGGGTAAATGTAAATAGAGTTTGAGCTTCAAAGATCAACTCTGAAACATCTTAGAACCTCAGCCTAACCTGAGATACTAAGGTTAAGCTCTCATGTTACCCTGTCTGCTTCACTGTGTTTCTGTAAGAAGAAACTGGAGAAAATGCCAAAGTGTTCCTCTGAGGGAAAACAGAGACAAGGAGTTCTACAAACAAAGGATAATAAGAGCAAAGTTATTCCTTTGTGTTCAACAGCCTACATATTATGGAACGAATCCCTAATAACAAGGATCTTGGTGTAATGTATAGACTGACCCAGGAACACATTATTTCAGAAGGAACAATAGAGTTCATTCCATTCTGTTGCAAGAAAGTAAGGTTAAATAAAAAGGCGTGTTTGTTACAAAGATGAGAAGGGTTCAGCTTGTTTGTGAGAAAGCAGAGATGGAACATGATGTCAGAAGCAGAATAGCTGGTAGTTGATACCACAACAGAGACTAGAAATTGTATAGCCACCAGTGACAAAGGCAAATACTGTAATCAATTTGAGGAAACAAGTTCTAGCTTGTAATAATATGTAATAAAGTTATATCTAACAATGAACCACAACACATATATGCTGAATTTACAACATTCACCAAACAGTGGGTTTTAAACCCTCACTCAGAAGCCCACATTAACCACAAAGAATGCTACTGAAGAATCTGAGTAGATTATGAAAAACATGACAAAAATGCAAAACTGGTGAAAAAATATGATATACACTTAAACATACTAAGCTACAGAACTGTGCATGTAGTTGTATAGTAGTAGAAGCTTCTCCAGGTCATCTCTTAATGAGATGGAGGTTTCTAACATTTTAGTACCATAAGTAGACCTCTTCAAGAGAACATCCAAGAGGGAGATAAGATCTGGAGACTCTAATTTCAAGACTCAAACAGAAAATATATTACGGTATGACTCAAGTGTTAAGTTACTGAAATCACTGAAAGAAGGACATTTTACATAGTGGGTTGATAATACGATGGACATTTGAAACAGCCAAAAGTGACAGGAATAGAATGTTCATGTCTGGTGCAGGCATAGAAAGGTACCAAGTCCATGTGAAATGGAAGACAACTGAAGAAAATAGCAAAGGGAAAATAATAGACCTACATGAAGTAGAGAGAGATGTCTCCCCTTCCCCCCAGTAAAGCACTGTCTACAGCATAAGAGGAATCAGAAAATGAACTAGAAAAGTGAACAAAATATATGTCCAATGCCAATTAAGTTACTGGTAAGACACTGAAGTATCAGAAACAAAATTTACCTCAAATTATCAGCAGGCATATCAAATACAGTGGGCTAAAACCAGCATTACTTGTAAACAACACAAATCTGCTGGAATCAACAGGATTTAAGTTATTTGTGCTTTGCAAGTCCCATTCATTTCAGTCAGTTGATCCTCAATAGGACTAATGCTGGATGTATCTTAGAATTCAAAACACGGTTGACAATTAAAGCCTAAGTTCAAGATGAATCACATACCAATATAAGAAAGGCAGTTTAATTTTATCATCCACATTCAAATTAAAAAATAAGGGGCCATCTACTAAAAACAGCACTACATAAGTAATATACAGAGCTAGCCTTGAATGCATTGTTTCAGGCTACCAGAGTGCATGTCACACTCTTGGAAATAAATAGATGATACATTTATGGCATTTTTTGAAGAGCTGCTCCCCCAAGTGGTGAAAGTACATGATTTTTCTTATCTTCATATTTTGAATTTAGTGTGCATTGTTGTGTGATTGATCATAGGAAGGTAAACATGGGCTTAATTTTCAAGTCTTATTGCAGAGACATATATCTTAAAAATCCCGTTAAGAGAGAGACAGTGGGTTTGGATAATATATACAAAAGTATACCATGTTCATTTCAGACTTGGTCACAATTAAAGTAGGAGATCAATTGAAATAAAGCCATGAGCAACAAAATCGCATTGCTTTCAGTGGCTCTGCCCAAAGACCTGAAATTAGCCCCTTTTCCAGGTAGGCAGGGCTCAGAAGCAGGATCTAACGGTGCAAAGCTGATACCAGTAAAGTCACACGTAGACAGTGGACAAACCAGGAGAAAGAAATAGACAAGGTCGGTCAGAGAACAAAAGAAGGGTAAACAAATGGGAGTCCCATGGGTAGATTTGACAAAGCAGGTAAGGAAGATTCAAAGCCCAGCTCCAGAAATATCCCAAGTTCTGCAACCAGTGGAAGCCAAGTCACAAGCAGACAATGAAATGTCAAGAACCAGGTCAAACACAGTCCAAGGGCAAGCATGAGCAGATCAAATTGCATGGGTCAGGGCATACAAGAAATGTTAGCACATGTAACAGGGCACAGCTACAGGCAAGATTCCAACAGTTCTTCTTGACTCAGACTTAAGCTTTTAAGCAGAAGCTGCCAGAGCTCCACCCAAGATCCAGTTGCAGTCTATTAAAGGGTTCTGGAAGAACATATTCTATTGAGGAGACTCCTACACATGATAAGTACTTTACTCATGAAGAGCCCTCTGCTGCAGCTGTCTATTAGTTCTAGTTATAAAAGTTCTGCCCTGCCTCCTTAATTACCAACATCTTGATTGTGGCTCTGATTTTGATTCTCTTGCACAGCTGCTTTCATCTGGAGGAGCTGGACACTTAGCCGACCCTCTGAAGGCACAGGCTTCTCCTGGACACTGGGCTCAGGCAGTTCCTTACTGGATCCATCCAATTGTTGGCCAAATGGGAGGAGCAACCCCCTGAACCTTTAAGAAGACCAGAACAGCCATAATGGATCCAACTAAAAATTGACCCAACCCACCCACAAACAGGGTTTGAATGCCACAGCATCCTCCACCAATATGCCATTCATTCTTCTTCATGTAGAAGAGGGGATTTTTCTAGGAGTAGCTTGATTTCCTCTTCTGCAAAACTTTAAGAGATCAGGAAATCTATCAGTTTTGCTTTCTCAAACATTTGACTTCTTTTAAAACTTCAAGTTCTCTCCATCCTGAATATGAGGAAAGTTATGAATTTGGTAAATTTCTCAAAAAATGGACTGGACTGAAATTATCCCTTAATTGTACTGGCCAAATTCAACAGATCACAGCTATCCCCAGCATGGAGAGGATGATGTTAATCATCGGCAAACTGCAAGGCTGATAGGAACCCTATGGATCATTGAATGTCAAGGAGGCAGGGTAGGCAACTGAACTCCCAACCTCTGGCTCCACAGCCAGATACCTAAATCACTGAGCTGTCCAGCTTGTACCTGGCTGTCATATAGGTGTTAAGGATTAGGAGCCCCTCAGGAATAATACTAGAGCAACACTAATTCAGCAGTAACAGGGTTGAATATACATGCATTGAAAGTTTAAGAGTTAGCACTCAAAGCCTTGGACCTACAGATGAAATGGCCATTTTCACTTGTTTCCACACTCATTATTTGTGAAGCTCAAGTTCTTCCAAGTTCTCTCCAAGTTGAACATGACAAAATGTTTTGTTAAATTCTTACCACAAACACATTGAAATGTAGTCATAATTTCTTCACTCTGAGGAGACCACTTGTGTATCCAGTCCCCATAAACAAACATGGTCACCCCAACCATGCAGTCTACCTGCCATGGCATCCAAATCCCCAGGAAGTTTCTCTGTGCAGCCACTTTTCTAAAACCTACAAAGGAAAAATGACACATTTTAATAAGGATTTTTGTAAACTGTCAGGAGATGATGTGGCATTGTGCTAAATTCAAGTGGAAGGTTTTGAGGTAGTGATTGTGTTAGAAAATAAATATGAAAAGCTGTTTACCAGTTTGCTTGCTGCTGCATCAAATATATTCAAAGTGCATCGTGTATCATATGCACACTAATTGGGTTTGAATCACTCAAATGTGCATTTGCTGTGACAATAGCATTCCCTTTACATATCATCTCAGTGTTTATAAGAGAGGTGAAAATTAACATTCCCTGCTTTTGTCAGGGTGAAGCACATTTCAAGGAGCCTCTGAAAACATCTGAAACATCCCTTGCATCCTAAGATCATCTTCCTATTGTACTTTCAAGGGTTGTCTCTCAGAGAACTATGACAGACATAGAATAAGTGATTGCAGATCCTTTATTAAAAACAGCAAACATTCACAGGGGCTTGTTTGTCATGCTTCCCTATTCATGTGGTTGTGTTTGCTTGTTTAACTTTAAAAATTACCAACTTGAATGGTCTCTGGAGAGCTGTGTTCTGAGTAGGGCACCCCTTGACTTTTAAAAAAAAATATTTATATTGAAAACAGTTGTAAATTGTCATGACCAGTTCAAAACAATTGAGCAAAGAAGTCTTTATTGTTAATTGGTACAGTATATGAGAAATGTGGCCAACAGCTTCACTGTCTGTGATTTATTTATTCATTTAAGTTACTGTCCATCTTTTTCTCTGAAGATGCCCAAAACGGCTAAAAGAGGAACAAAGGGTGAGCCACCAGCACATCCTGGCCTAAAAAAACAAAGTGCACATATGTCAAGGATTCTAGCACACTTAACACTGTTTGATCATTGTAATTGGGAAGCATAATTGTAATTGATTTTCTATGTTGTTGGCCAAAATCCTGTTGCTTAGTGTAGTAGAGTTGGCCCTCTGAATCAATGAGGATTTAGTGAGTCACTTCCTTCCTTCATATGTTCCATTGATTCATATGGGCCTACTTTGTGACTTACTTTAACTTAGTCATTTTTAGAACAGGCCCATTTGACTCAATGGAACTTATGAAGGAAGTGGCTCACTAAATCCCCATATACTCAAAGGGCCTGCTCTAGTGTGATTTACTATGCCAGCCAATAGGATTTTGGCCATTGAGTATTATCCCTTTTCTATGTTTCCATCTTCCTTTGATGGGTCTACACTAGAGATGGGGACGACTCACCATTTTGGCGAGTCGTCCCGCTTCCTGAGTTGTCAAAAGTTGATGACTCATGAAGCATGAAGTTGCCCCCGTGAAGCAACGAATAACAAAGTTATTCATCTATTCGTGGGGGGGTTATTAAAAAAACACCCTCGCCCCCGCCCCCCCCACTGCCACCCCCCACCGCCCCGCCACCACCGCCCCCTTCCTATTAAAAACAAAAACAAAAGAAACATTCTGCCTACCAGCCGCCGATCAACTAATTGGCAGCCAGTAGGCAGAATGGTTTTGGTTTTTTGTGGGGGGGGGTTGTAATACGAAGGACAAATAAAAATGGGTAAATATTCATCCCTTTGTATTCGTGGGGGTCTCTGGAACCCATGAATATGAAGGGATGAATATTTAACGAATCAGCTATTTTTGTCGAAAAAGCCGATCTGTTTTTATATTCGTCCCCATCTCTCGTCTACACCACTTGGCATGATGCATTTGCAGCAGGTGGGTCTATTTGAACTTTCATTATAAACCTTATGGAGGGTGCCATCTTATGAACTCATGTTCTTGTTTATTCTTTAGCAAACAAATGCTTTTTCTGCTTTGTTTACCTTTTAAAAAAATTAAACTCATACGTTGTGTGATAATATGTTTATTTTTGCGTTATTCAGTTTTTATAATAGAAACAAAATAAAATAAAAAGTCTGCCTGCCTCTCTGACATTAATCCACAACCATGAAACCTAGATGCCTGAAATTAAGGGGCTCTTGGGGGTCAGCCTCTGAGGGCTGGTTCAGTCCATAGGTGGCAGACTCCATGATGTGGGTGATCACGGAACAAAGGAAGGCTAATTACCTTAGAGACAGAACAAAGGAGTTGACAGCGAAAGTTTGAGCCAGCGGAGCCAACTGGCAACGCCCTGAGGGCTCTTTTATTGACTTAGCATGATTACATAGTATGTTATGAGAGAAACAGATAGGATACTAGTTACCTAATCGTAACTAGGATTGACTAAAATAACCCTTTGATCTTATGCTCTACCTCTAAGCAAAAGGGCAGAAGAGGGGGCTACCCCACCTGCTGGCAGCTGCCGCATCCTGCCAGGAGTGTATGCACGTCACTGAAGCAGAATGCAGCTACAGCCTTTAAGCAGAAGTTTCCCACACCATGACACTTGAGAGTAGGGGTCTCTTCAACAGCAGGAAGCATTGAAGTTTTGTCCAAACATTTGCAAGGGGGTTGAGTAGGGCATTAAGGGACTGGCCTACATGCATCTTCACTTCACTATCTCACTGGTGGAAAGTCGCAGTTCCACTCAAAAAACAAAAAGCAAAAAACCAGCTGCCTGCTGAATCTTGATGTTTCTGAGTCCAAGCACATCCACATGTACTTTTATTATTTACACATACAGTGCGTCAAAACCTATGTACTATACAATACTTTCCCCAACATGGTGTCTTCCATGTGAATTCAGCCCCAATTCCCACTAGCCATGCTGGCTGAAGATGATGGGAGTTGTCATTCACCACATTTGGAGAGCCCTGGTCTGAAGAAAGCTGCTATAAAACTTATGTTTAAAAAGAGCAAACCAAGCCAACAAGTTTAACATTTCAGAAGGAAAGGACCCAGAAAAAAGAAGAAACACAAAGCAACGGATACTCCGAGGGGGGGGGCAGGTTCATCTCAGCTCCAAACAGTATCTGATGGATTTTATTATTTTACTAAATTCTAACCTGCAATTTTCTCAGGCAGAGAGAAAAAATAACATAAAGTGTTCTTCTGCCCCAACACATAATGATTTATAGCAGTCTACAGTACATGAATATTTACCAGCTGGTCTATTTCCAATATAAACTTTCTAACTCACTAAATCTAACTGAGAAAAATTTAAATTAGTCATTATAGCTCACATTTTCAACACAGTGGGGGATGAATAAGCCCCATTACTGCTAATAGGAGCTGTAGACTAGGTTTTATTCCCAAGAGTACAAGGGAGACTTATTTTATCATAGACACTTTAACAATTGATGAATTTCTCATTGGTATGGCTTTTGAGTTTTACTTTTTATAGTATGCTACCCTCTTCCTTTCACTGTAAAAAAGACCTTTCAACATTTCCCCCAATATGCAATCTACTTAAAACCCATTCTTTAAAAACAAGACTGATGCCCTATAGACCTTCATGTTTTAAAAAAATGAATGAATCTCCATTCTTACGAAATTGACCATAGAAGAAACAAATGAATGAGTCTCCCTTCCAGTAAATATTGCATGTTGTTTTTGTAAATTAGTCTATTTACCATCCTTTATGTTTATATCAAATTAACTGCTTAAAACGCAGCTGTTTCATAGTGATCATGTTCTGAGTGCATAGAAACATAAATATGAGTTGGTAGCTATGAAACTTCAGCGAGATCTTCACCTGTCCCTCAACAGTAGCCTTCAAGCAGAGGCTGGAGCACCATCTGTTGGGGATAGTCTAGATCTGTATTCCCTATATCAAACAAGGGATTGGATTAAATGGATACTACACCTTCACCAGCTCTTTTGAGTCTATGATTTGTCACACTTACACTCTTAAGCTTTTTCCCTTCACTATGTTAACAAATAATTGAAGCTACACAAAGCCTGAAAAACTATCTGATGAGCTAGACTTGGTCATGTTTTATGATACCGTTCTGGGAGAAAAATATATTATGTAGTAGTTCTTTTCACACAAGTGGCGCTATTTAACAACTACATTAGAAAATCAGCATATCAACTGCAGTATTGCAAGCTGAAGAGCAGCCAACTACTACACCAAATCAGTTTTTAATTCTTTGTTTGATTATTTGTTTGGTTATTAACTGCAGGAATTTGTTACCCCACGACTCCCCTCTAACATAATGCTGAAGATAGTCCACAATATAATGTTAATACACAGTTAAATGTCTAAAATATGTCTAAAATGCATAACAATGCAACTAAAATTAAATCACAGCACAGCAAAACAAATTTATCTTTTCAGACTTAATGCATTTATAGACATGTTAACTTGAAATAATTTCCACTGTGTTCAGTAGGATTTGCAGCTTAAGTCTATGATACAAAGTCAGATGATTAAAACTTGGTTGATGGAAAATCATAAAAGATGGAGCAAGATGAATGTCACAAAGCAACACAATCCAGCCACTCTTAATCAAAGGCCCTTTTTCTTCTTCCTTTCAATCATCTCTCATATCATTTCATTGTGGGATGTGTGGAAGCAAGCAAAGTCATACAAAGCAAGCTCCATCCCAGAGTGCAGGACATGCAACAATGGGCTCAAGTTAAAGGAAGCCAGATTTTGGGTGACTATCAGGAAAAACTTCCTGTTAGAGCAGTACGACAGTGGAACCAGTTACCTTGGGAGTTGGTGAGTGCTCCAACACTGGAGGCACTCGAGAAAAACTTAGATAATCACCTGCCAGATATGCTTTGATTGTATTCCTGCATTGAGCAGGGGGTTGGACTTGATGGCCTTGTAGGCCCCTTCTAACTTCACTTTTCTATGATTTCTATGATTCTAAGCTGGTTCTTAAGGTATCTTGGCTCAAAGTTGCTATTTAAAGATATAATTATGACACAAAATTGTCCCTGAAAAGAAACCAGCAGCAGAATAATGTCCTAAAGGTATATAAGGCAAATGAAGCCGTGTCATATACTTCCCAAATTTAAAAATCCTTTCTACTTGTTTTTAAAGTTGTTGCTGAATAATTATCATGTCAATGTGCCCTTATATTAATGCCCAGATACTTATTATCACTGCGCTATGGAGCATAATATCAAACTGAAAGCAACATAGGCTACTTTCAGAAATTGTGTTGGAAACCACAAGATGTCTATTTATTATTCCTATGTTTTTCTCCAACTCCACCAACACCACCACTGGTGTATTTCATGATAAGTTCCTTCAAAAGATATTTCTGAGAATTATTTTGTTTTCCTCTACTGTGAGGCTTGGCCATTAACACCAGAGTGATCTTTGAAGGTCTCAGTTTGGAGACACTTGGACTTAAAAAAAGTTGGAGATAACTCATTAAAAAGTAACACTGTACCATTACTTACTACTTTACTGGGTAACAAAGAGATATGATGTTACTTTTCAGAAGTAATAGAACAAGCCTGCTAAACATTACTTTTTAAAATACAAGTAATAGTTCCCATAAATTATTATTACCTATCTTTAATTGTGTTAAATGGTGAGGGGCAGGTCTGTTCTGTGCTGAATTTGAACATACAGACCCTGCGTTGTAGGGCCATATCACTTCCTTTGTAGCCACATGCCTATAACATTCTGGAATGCCACTAAGAAAACACGGAGTACTCCACTAGCTGTAGGAAGTGTGAAAGGGAGCTGGCTAGTGGCTACACTTCTGGAGGTGGGAAAATCCTGTTCTTCCAACACACTTGGTTGTGTTACTCTCACACTGCCATTCTAGGATTATTATAGACATGAAGGAATGCTTTGGGGGAAAGGCACATGGCACAAAAATGTTGAAGTGCATTGTGAAATCTTGAATGTCACAAACAAACTATACAAAATGCAAAATACATTCCATGCAGTTAAAGATCTATCTCTCTTTTCTTTCTTTCTTTCTTTCTTTTTCTTTCTTTTTTTTGAAACTCCCATGTAAACACATTTGGCCCCATCCACAATGGGACCAGAGAGCATAGGTTGGGGAGGCCTATATCCCCCCATCTGGTTCTTCTTTTCAAAAAAATGTCATAACTGTGAGGGGATTAAAACATTTTTTTAAAAAAAAATATTATAACCAGATGGTGGGCGGGGAGGGGGGAGCTTAAACCATAGCAACTTGAAATTTTGAAAAGTGCATGATGTGTAGTTAAGCGACAATGCCAGTTGAATTTTACTTCAACACGGGTGATAGCACAGTATCTTTTACTGTACCTGAGGGCAGCAGGCTGGTTTAGAGAAATGACAAGAGGCTTAGGAGGAACGGACAAGGATTTGCCACAACGGCGGATAAGCATCGTTCACCAGAGGTGTTTGCCAAATTCTGTTTAAGAGTAGAGCTAGCCTCTTGACACTGCTCTGAGTTTTGAGACAGTTAAACCTTTCCAAGTAAGGATCATCATAATAAAGTTAAGATGATTCATTGTTTAGCGATGTCTTTGATCCATACAAGGTTAGCAGGGGAAGGGCCAGCAGTGCAAGCAAAGAAGCAGCTGTATATGATTAGATTCTGGGGTGGGGTGGGGTGAGGGAAGCGATTGCCACAAGTGACATTATAGGACGTGATGTGGTTTCAAACAGCTCCAGCCTATTGTGCATGACAACCTCATTGGAGGAAGCTGAACCAGTTACTATGACAGCATGCTTTGACTATAACATTCATAGAAGATAAATCATTTCAATTTAGTCTGTCCAGTTGCTTTATTATTCAAGCTGACAAGGAAGCTGGAGCCAGTATCACAAGAGAAATCACTGCAATATACGTCTGTCACATCATAATATGGTAGGATGAGAGATCATCCGGGGGTGTCATAATTGTAATTTCAGAAAGCCTCGTCATGTTTACATGATAACATCCACCTGTATCTCTTGAGTGTGCATTTCCAATTTGTTGCCTGTTTGCATCTATTTAGAAATGAGTACTGCATGTGGTTAAGCAGGATAGAAATACGTTGGGCCTGGCTGTGGAAGATCAGCATGAAATGCAAGGTAAACTGCAAGATAAACAGAAAAGGGCTGGGGGAGCAAGCCTGTCTGTTTTATAAGCATGTGGGTGGTCTGTGAAGCAAAGCTGAGTAGCAGACCATAAACCCAAGCTTTAAGCAATCTCTATAAAGGCTGCCAATGTGATCCACAAAATGCCATGGACCCATTACGTGGCCAAATTCCATGTCCTTAATTGGGAATTGTAACAAACTACCTCACAGACCTGAGTTTGGCAGTAACGCTGCTGTAAAGAGCTAACAGCATGATAAGCAATTTTACTAAATGCCACAGTTAAGCTAGACATTTCCTTACTAACTTTAAGTTATTTCATGCAAGCTCTGGGAAAGACCATGATCATCTTGCACATAATGCTTTAAAGTCCCTCATACAACACAAGCACAATACTAGAAGGAAGTTTCATTCCACATTTTGTTGTTTAGTCATTTAGCGGTCAGCTTTCTTTATGGTCCAGCTCTCACTTCCATACATCACTACAGGAAAAACCATAGCTTTGACTATGCGGACTTTTGTCGGCAAGGTGATGTCTCTGATTTTTAAGATGCTGTTGAGGTTTGCCATCGCTTTCCTCCCAAGAAGGAGGGGTCTTTTAATTTTGTGGCTGATGTCACCATCTGTAGTGATCATGGAGCCCAAGAAAGTAAAATCTGTCACTGCCTCCATATCTTTCCCTTCTATTTGCCAGGAGGTGATGGGACCAGTGGCCATGATCTTAGTTTTTTTGATGTTGCGCTTCAGACCATTTTTTGCACTCTCCTCTTTCACCCTCATTAAGAGGTTCTTTAATTCCTCCTCACTTTCTGCCAGAGACAGAGTGGTATCATCTGCATATCGGAGGTTGTTGATATTTCTTCCGGCAATCTTAATTCCGGTTTGGGATTCCTCCAGTCCGGCCTTTCGCATGATGTATTCTGCATATAAGTTAAATAAGCAGGGGGACAATATACAGCCTTGTCGTACTCCTTTCCCAATTTTGAACCAATCAGTTGTTCCATATCCAGTTCTAACTGTTGCTTCCTGTCCCGCATATAGATTTCTCAGGAGATAGATAAGGTGGTCAGGCACTCCCATTTCTTTAAGAACTTGCCATAGTTTGCTGTGGTCCACACAGTCAAAGGCTTTTGCGTCGTCAATGAAGCAGAAGTAGACGTTTTTTCTGGAACTCTCTGGCTTTCTCCATAATCCAGCGCATGTTAGCAATTTGGTCTCTAGTTCCTCTGCCCCTTCGAAATCCAGCTTGTACTTCTGGGAGTTCTCGGTCCACATACTGCTGAAGCCTACCTTGTAGGATTTTGAGCATAACCTTGCTAGCGTGTGAAATGAGTGCAATTGTACATAGTGGGCCTTATTTCCAAGCAAACAAGCACTGGATTGCCTCACTGATGTATCCACAGCTCCCAGTGTGCATGAAAAATCTTCCTGTCAGCACCACAGAGCCCTGACATGTTTGATACTGACATTCAAAATGGGATATACCAGGAAATAAAGAAATGGGAAGATGCTTTTAACAATATGCACCCTATCCCACACCAGTTTTGTTAACTGTAGACATTTAATTAAATGGTCAGAATCCTATTACTTATGCCAACAGGCATATGCCCATCAGTGTAAAGCTCAGCTGTGAATTGCTGCTAAGAGCAGAAATAGGCACCTTCACAAATGCATTTGGTGGGGACACAGGAGAGGGCCTTCTCTGTTGCTGCTCCTGGACTTTGGAACTCCCTCCCACAGGAGGCCAGCCTGGCCCCATCTTTGTTTTCCTTCAACAAGCAGGCAAAGACCTTTCTCTTCAGACAAGCTTTCCCTCAGTGACTAGCTGCCTGAGTGGGATTTTCAAATAAATTGTTGTGCCTTACTGCTTTGAATATGCTTCTGGTATTGCTTTTGTTTATCCGTTCTTACAGTGGTATTAGTTTGATCCTTTTCAGTATTTGTATACTTACTGTTTTCAGCTTTAAATATTGTCTTTTAATTATGTAAAACATCTTGGGTCTTTTTTTAGGGAGAAATGTGGGGTAAAAATATTTTAAACAAATAAAAAAATTTGCTGTCAATGGCCATCACATGACTTGACATGCAACAGCATACACCTACACTGACTTCTTAACTTGGAGCAATTCACCACTGAAACACCAGTGAACTTCTACCAGTATAATGTTTCAGCTGGATTCTGGCCAGAAGATACATAACATTACTGTGAATGTACAGTGTAAGTTATATAAAACTTTATAAAAATGAAATGAAGCAAAACAACCACAACTGTGCATTCTTTATTTCACCTTAAGTGCTGCCTAGGAATTCTACCGGATCCAAGGAATCTCATGCAAGATTGGTAGTTCTATTGTCTGTTGTAGATATCTGTTTTATTTCAAAATGCTTCACTTATATATTGTCAAGCAGGAAGACCTAAGCCTCCCTTGTCCTCCCTCATTCAAAGAAAACCAAGATTTAGAACAATGCCCTGGGGTTCTTGGTAGATATGGAAGTAGAAAACACATAATTGCATGGTGTAGGTTTTCTAGGAGTAGTAAGCTTAGATATTTGACTTTTCAGTATATGGGCAAAGAATGAATCCGTGAGAAGCAAAATATCCCACTGTCATATCTTAAGTAACAGCAATGACAAATAGTAGTCTTCAAATCAGCCCATTTCTAAGCCTTCAGGTGTATCTGACTGGCTTCCTGAAGACAACAGACTTTGTCTCATAGCTCTTTGCCTAACCCATCAAGGAATTGTTTATTCCTTCATCATTTCACCCAACTCACAGACACATATCACATCAAACTAATCAACAGAATACAGATTAACTGTTGAATTGTAAATTCCCATTAAACCAGCACCTGTAAATGGGGCACTGACTACCCTGGCAGAAACATCCAAAGCAAGGGAGAAGTGTCTTCTGCTTTATACCCCCTTTGAAACAACAGCAGCTGCTCCAAAATACATTTGCCCCTTACATCAAAGCTGTACTGAGTCACATGCTTCTTTAAGGAGTGGCAAATATAAATGGCACTTTATGTCATTAGATCTCATAACAATAGATTTCAAAGCCTAAAAGGGAAGTTCTGTGCAACAGCACAGAAAGCACTGAATTTAATCATATGGCTTTGTTTTGCTAAGCTAGGCTGGTGAAGGCTACCAGCATAGACAGGAAGTTACAACAGTTATTCTGATAAATTCCAAGACTGCAAAGTTGTGTTTACAGCATTCTACTAATGATGAGTCTTATGACATAACCCTAAGGTTAAGGAAGCTGACATGACACCCTCACCGCAAAAGGAGACAGCAAAGTTAATAGAATTCAAATATCTGAAGGGTAGAATGGTTTCACGGTTGCAACAACCTGCCCTGGCTGTGTTAATTCATTTTTAGGCTGCCCTAAAACACACACATCAAAGCTATGGTTTTTCCATTAGTGATGTATGGAAGTGAGAGCTGGACCATAAAGAAGGCTGACCACCGAAGAATTGATGCTTTTGAATTGTGGTGCTGGAGGAGACTCTTGAGAGTCCCCTGGACTGCAAAGAGAACAAACCTATCCGTTCTGAAGGAAATCAACCCTGAGTGCTCACTGGAAGGACAGATCCTGAAGCTGAGGCTCCAATACTTTGGCCATCTCATGAGAAGAGAAGACTCCCTGAAAAAGACCCTGATGTTGGGGAAGTGTGAAGGCAAGAGGAGAAGGGGACGACAGAGGACGAGATGGTTGGACAGTGTCATCGAAGCTACCAACATGAATTTGACCCAACTCCAGGAGGCAGTGGAAGACAGGAGGGCCTGGCGTGCTCTGGTCCATGGGGTCACGAAGAGTCGGACATGACTTAACGACTAAACAAAAAAACACAGAGAGAGAGAACACACAAGAGGAAAGAGCACTGAGGAACAAATGACCAGAGGAGAAAAAAAATTCAAAAGTGCCTAAATTTATTAAGCACCAACTCATGTCAGGGCAAAGTTTTTTTCCTCGGGAGCATTCTAAAAGAATAAATAAAAACATATATAATTATATATTTATGTAATGTTGGTGTGTATTCTTCCAGAAACAGAAAGCTTGGTTGTTTTATAAATACTTGAAAACATTTGTAACAATAAGTTGGCTGAAATCCTCTTGGCATAATTTATGCTGCATAAGCTATCCAGCAGTTTTTAGAACTGCAGAGCTGGAAGGGACCCTATGGATCATCGAGTCCAGCCCCTGACAAGGAGGAAAAGTAGGGAATTGAACTCCCAATCTTTGGCTTCACAGCCAGAGACCTAAACCACTGAGCTCTTCAGCAGTTTTAGCAGGCTGATGATGTCTGCACCAATGGCAATTTTTTGAAAATTAAACATTTGCAACTTCTGTCCCTAAACTCACAAGTTTAACATGTAATCCCTTTCATTTAGCTCAGTGGTTTAGGTCTCTGGCTGTGGAGCTAGAGGTTGGTTCAATTCCCCACTGTCCCTTCTTGACAGAGGCTGGACTCAATGACCCATAGGATAGCTTTCAGCTCTGCAGTTCTAGGATTGTTGTTGCTGCTGTTGGGAAGCTGTGGGAGCTGCAGGAGAGCCAAGCAGAAGTTTTCCATTTCTTAACATTGTTAAGCGCCAAGATCATTAAAATTGTTGAGAGGCTTCCCCAAAGGGACAGCCGTCCATCCACTTTGGTTGGATTCACACATGCTGGAATAGAGCCAAAGCGGAACAATCCTACCCACATTTTAAAAAGAGTAGCTCTTAACAGAGAGCCAGAAAGGTGTGGGCAGGTACACTCTGAGACTGGACTGGTTTGTGTTGGCACTTGCTTTGCTGTTTGTTTGTTTAGTTGTTAAGTCGTGTCCGACTCTTCGTGACCCCATGGACCAGAGCGCACCAGGCCCTCCTGTCTTCCACTGCCTCCCAGAGTTGGGTCAAATTTATGTTGGTAGCTTCGGTGACACTGTCCAACCATCTCGTCCTCTGACGTCCCCTTCTCCTCTTGCCCTCACACTTTCCCAACATCAGGGTCTTTTTCAGGGAGTCTTCTCTTCTCATGAGATGGCCAAAGTATTGGAGCCTCAGCTTCAGGATCTGTCCTTCCAGTGAGCACTCAGGGTTGATTTCCTTCAAAATGGATAGGTTTGTTCTCTTTGCAGTCCAGGGGACTCTCAAGAGTCTCCTCCAGCACCACAATACAAAAGCATCAGTTCTTCGGTGGTCAGTCTTCTTTATGGTCCAGCTCTCACTTCCATACATGACTACTGGAAAAACCATAGCTTTGCTGAGTCACCCACTAATGGAGTGAACCAGCCCATTCCAAGAGTGGGGCAAGTGCTCTTGTAGTCGGGCACTCAGAAGGAAGCAATGCAAAAACTCCCACAATGTCTCACTAGGCTTAGGGGAGGAGTATCCTATATCACATCTAGTACCACCAACCTTGTGAGATCAGAGCATGAACACTAATTGTGGAGAAGGATTTCTGATTCATCCTGGGGCTCTGGGGACTGTAGAGGCATGACTGCAGCCTACTCAAAAGGCACTACACGTCATCTAAAATGCCTAGGCTCAGGCCTCTAATTAGACAGTGGTTCTATCCCCATTCATCCTCTTTAGTGCTGATGATGAGGCATTTTTCTTCTGTAGTTACCATGAAACAGAATTCAAACTATGGTTCTAGATATTCCTTACAACATCCCGACCAAGCCAATCTCCTTGGAGAAACTCATAAGGATTTTTACTCAGAGGTACATTTCCTTTCATTCTAAAGGCCATGCTTGTGGTTGCAGACTTCCTCCAGCAAATGTCTTCTAGGTAGCTGGTCTAAAGGCAATCCTCATTCTTCCTACCATCAGCCTAACTGAAATCACCCTTTTAATAAGACATTTCTAACTCCCTGCTGTTCACAAGCATTACTGAAATCAGCTTTTCAATTAGTCATTTACTCTTTGCAATAAGAGCAATCTCACCATTTGTATACTTTTTAAAAAAAATTAGTGCACTTGCCCTTTACTGTACAAATGATATAAGATTAAGAGGAAAATGCTCCACTCCATATGGAACTGTCCATATGATCAGAAAATGCAGGCAAGCAATATAGGGTACTTTCCCCACAAATTGTTTCAGTCAATCCCACAGCACATGATACAGCAGCTAATGCAGAGCTTGGAAAAGCTACTTTTTGGACTCTAGGATTCTGGAATTGTCATCCAAAAAAGTAACTTTTCCAAGATCTGAACCTAAGCAGCTCTCCTCAGTGGCCAGGTAGAAGATGGCACATGAACCTGATCTATGGTCTCTTGCAATCCATGAATGAAAGGTAAGATAGTTATATACAAACTGTGCTTTTTCCAAACTTCACAATGAATGCCTTTATATCACACAAATCACCCCTTGGGGTGGGACTTTCAGATTTTTTGGACTGCAGCTGCCAGAATTTCCCAGGGAGAACTCTTTTGGAGATGCAGCCAAAAATAGAAGTCTACAAAGCAGCATTCATTACCTATACATGGGTTTCTGTCACCTTTATTGGCCTTTCAAGAAGAAGGAAACTGTGCCAGTCATAGCAGGGAGTGGCAAGGCTCCATGGTAGTCACAGGAGTTCATGGGATAGGTAGTTATTTGAGAGACTCCCTCTGTAAAGGCAATAAGACTACTCGTCCCATGACCTCTTGCTTACCAACAGCTGGGAGGAATTCTGCTGAGAGTCTGTACTCTTTCCTGGATCTGAGAAGTACAATAAACAAAGAAAAAAAACCCCAAATCATTTCAAGATTTGTGGCTTCCTTCCCCCTTCCTTAACTGGAGAACCCTCTGGAACGTAAATCAAGCAAAAGGTGATGGACAGTCTAGGTTATTTGTAAGAAGGAGCTAAATTTTGCCATATCTTAAAAGGAAAGTGTGCAATGCATTCAAGCAAAAGCTACTGTGAGGTAGAAGAAACACAGAGACAGGTCACTGGGCACCCATTTAAAAAGTATAAAAATGACATAAGGAATAAAGAATTGGTGGATAGCCAAAGAAAATTGTAATTCCTGATGCAACCAGTTTATACAGCCCTATTTCTGTACGCAATATCTTGTTATCTCACCTCTCATTGTCTAATACTAGCTCTTCCTCATGGAGAGGAACTCCTGGAGAGAGCAAAGGATGCTCCTTCTGGATATTCAAATATCTGTTAATCAGCCTAATTGGCTGATACCTGTGATTCATCAGTAGCATCATCCCTGATCTCACAAATTACCTTTCTTTGGGTGTTCGCCCTTTCCAATCTTTCCAGATTTGCATTTTGCAAGCCTGTTACATATACATTAAGACTTTTGTTGTTGCTTAATGACATGGATGAATCCTTGTCATGGCAGCTTCATGCTGGTTTCCCACAAAATGCCTAAAGCCATTATGATACCTTGGTCCATTTATTATCATTTCTTTTTTTAATATTACTAATAAACAGGTGACATTATCAGTTCTAACTTATGATGACCTCTTCCAAGGTTGCCTAAGCATAAAGTACTCAAAAGTGATTTGACATTCCTGTCTTCTGGGGGGGGGCGGTCTGGGACTATGCCCAAGGCTACACGGGCTGGCTCTTCTGGGAAGCACAGTGGGGAATCAAACTCCCAACCTCTGGCTCTGTACCTAAGTACCAAACGTACTGAGCTATCTAGCCAGCTCAATTTTATTAGTTTTATTTATATCCTGCCTTACACTCAGTAAGCTTAAAGTAGCATAGACAGCTAGTTTCTTCTTCATCTTATCCTCACACCAGTCCTGGGAGGAAAGTCAGATTGACAGAGAGTGTGTGACTGGCCCAAGGTCATCCAGTGAGTTCTGCAGCTCAGTGGGGCTTTTGATCTCTCAAGTCCCAGACCCAATATTCTAACCACTATCCCACATCACCTCTCAGTGTGTTGCAAGCCCAGATAGAAGGGAGTAACATGACAAAGTATATGGTCTTCACGTTGTAGTAATGTGGACCACAGCTGAGTGGGAGAGCACAGGGTGTAAACACAGAATATTCCAGATTCCATCTTTGTTATCTCCAGATGGAGCTGGAAAAGAGCACTTGGAATGCAGGAGCACTGTTATCTTCTAGTAGCTACAACACTCATCATCTGACAAGTGACGGCACTACCTGGAAGTGATGAAAGCTGGAGTCCAGGTAGCCTATCCCTCTCAACACACACTTTTTTTTTTCACTGAAGAAATCCTAATGCTCATGCTCAATTGCACATTCCCCCTTAAAAGGTCCTTGTGGGGGTGGGGATTTCAAATCTGGGAAACCCAGAAGAACATATTTTTCTCACTTCTTAATAATCATTCATTTTCCAAGCCCTATTCCGTTTCAACAGATTTTAATTCATACTAGTGTTTCTTCCAAGGATGAAGTAGTTTTCAGTCAGCTTTCCAGTTCTCTTATCCAAGAGATGGAAAAAAGCCTTTTCCACGGGGGGAGTTCAACAGCTGAGTTTCATAAGTGTGGTAAAGTTGTTGTTGTTGTTTTTTTAATTTCGTGGCAACAACAGGGTAGAGGCCTGTGATTTAAGTAGACAAAAAGCAGACCACTGATATGCAAAAGAAACAAAAGAATACAGATTCCTCCTTCCTCTGTTTTCACTTGTCCGTTTTTGAAAACTCATTCACATTCTGGCAGCCAGGCATGAACACATCAACTCAGAGACAAAATACGAACATTCTTCCAAGAGGTTTACAATTGCAAGATTGAAGCCAGGCCAGCTGTGTTGGCTTGGAATCCCTCTTTGTGGCCACTGGAAAAGACAGAACTTTACAACTGACCAGCAGCATCTTTAACCGTTTAAAAAGAACACCTCATTCCAATAAATGCGCACTTTCTGCCCACTAACATTTTTATTGACTTTTAAAAAAAAAGCAAGAAAAAGACAGGGGAAAACCAACCACATCCATATTTCATTTTAGTCTGTGGCATTTACTTAACAGCAGAACGCTGCTGGACTTAACCAACAGCTGAGTGTTAAAGGCACGACTCAGTGAGTTTGAGTGACACATATTTTTCCCCCAGGAGTAAAGGGTGAGACATTCTGAAGAGGAGAATTTGTGCAACGGAATAGGTGTTGGAGGTTAAAGCAAGGACAGGCTCATTTGTTTTGCTCTAAGAAAGTCACCCCCACCCCCACGAGCAGTGAACAGCTCACTAAGTCAGAAAGTGGCTTCTAATACAATGAGATCCAACCAATATTAACTGAATTTTAAATGTCCGATTTAATTTAGCACCAATCTAGATAGATTAAAATATAAATCACATATCCTGTAGATCACATAACCTACAAATGTAGGTTCCAATCCTGTGCACAGTTACCTTGAGGCTAATGACACTAGTGTCTAATGACACTAGTGTCTAATGACACTAGTGCAATTTACTGCTGACTAAATAAACCTAGTATTGTGCTCAGAGCTGATTTTTATAGTCACTATATTTTTCTAGGAAAGATCAGGAAAGGTTGCATGGTCATAGAAACAATACAAATGCAGGAAGAAGTGATACCTTTAATCGACCATTAAAAATATTTTTAAAAAATGAACAACGAGCTTTCAATGATAATTTATCTTCTTCAAGGTGGTGCATCAAGTTCTTGTGGGCAGTTCCAAACTTATATGCTGTTATTAATGCCCCAAATTCACATGGCTGATGGTGTTGAGGCCAAGTTCGCTTCTTAAGTGGAGATAGCTGCAGTATGCAAGTTGGTTTCAAGCTCCTTCTCAGCTAACAGTTTGACATTTATGGTCCATCTCTTAAAGCAGTGGTCCCCAACCTTCGGCCTCTAGATGTTCTTGGACTACAACTCCCAGAAGCCTTCACCATGACCTCTGCTGGCCAGGATTTCTGGGAGCTGAAGTCCAGGAACATCTGGAGGCCCAAGGTTGGGGACCACTGTCTTAAAGTACAGTCAGGCAATCGGGGGGGGGCACTCCCCCTTTTTCCCCGTGCCTTTTTGAAACTCAGATAATTTCTTTTTGGCTAGGAGAGGGAAGAGTGCCCAGGAGCATGGCCTCCCTCTAACAGAGTTGAGATTAGAAATTTAGTTAAACTATCGGGAACAGTCAATTTAAGCCAAATTAAAGCCAAATAAATAGTTTAACCTGGTGGATACTCTCTTTAGCATGCAGTACTGCTTGTTTGGTGTCCAGAGTCCATGATGTTTGATAACTCACGTTGGTCTTCAGTTGATGCCCTGATCAGCCATTGCCGCGCACCCCCAGTGACCCCTGTATGTTTTGCCTCTCACACAAGTTCACCTTTGGACACGACAGGTTCTTTTCACTTTTATTCGCTGCCACCAGAGGATATTATCCTCACTATATCAATTATGAATCTCACACTGTTGCTGCCAAATATAACAAGGTTTATTTATGTAGTAAGTAAATCACAGAAGGAAAATCATGGATGTTCTATTATCATTCATTCAATAAACGTGTATTGGATTACTTATAAGCTTGCTTGTATTCAGTTACTTTAATCAAGATCTCAATAATTTCTGACTGTCAATGTACTTCTAATTCCTTTTAACTCTTTAATATTCTATAACCACACCAACTGTCCAATGTCCTGTCTAAACCCTTCACAATCTTCTCTCTAACTGTCTAAACGCTTCACCATCTTTTTCCTAACTGACTCTCTGTCACACCCAGTTCTGTTGACTCCGCCCCTCCTGTCCTGTCATAGGCTCCTGCACTAGAGCTCTAAGATGACTGACAGGAGTGACGTGTGGGCTGTCCGCCACAGCCATTCTATGGTATCTTACAGTTCAGGAAAGATCGATTAAAGGTATCACTGCTTCCTGCATTTGTTTTTCTAGGAACCCTAGGAAACTGTAGTTTGGAAAGCAGGCATGGGGATTTCTTAAGAAATGTTCACCCTAATTCTTTCAAATACTGGCCATGGTTCTGAGCCAATCACTTTCAAAACAGAATGGGTGATGCATAAACCAAATGGAAGGTTTCAGCCTGTCTAGGGGAACACCATTGTAAGTAGGAATACAAAGAGTCCTCACTAACTCCCTCATCCTTGTACATTTAGGCTGTGTCAGTTTGAAGAGACCCCTCATCAAGAAACTTGGAAGCTTCACAAAAATGCTGACCCCTCGGGATACAAATACAAATATCCCATTAATTTGAATCTCTCTGCCAGCTGAGAAATACCTTCTTCTTTTCTCTTCAACATGGTGTCTAACCCTTGCCCTTGAATCCCCCCCAAGTGACTCCCTCTTTGAAGTCGGCCCCACTGCCAGCAACCTTGTCCTTGGAACAACCCAGTTCTTACCCCCTTTTGCTTCTCCCCACAGGTGATGCAGATGAATCTCTAAAGTTCAAGCCAATCTCTAAGGTTCTCAGCCAAAAAGTTATTCCCCTTCCTATACTTTTTTTATTCATGCATTTTGCCTTGAATGGTCAGTTCTAACCATCTGTACTTTTTGTTTCTCATAAACGGCCAAAATATTCTAGCTTTCTGTCTTTCATGCGCTTTATGATCTCTGTGATTTTGTCCATTTGTCTTAGTACCTCTTTGGTGGTCACCACCTTGATCTAAGAAATCCTTAACATCCTGCAATAAATCCACATTATTCTTTTTATGTGGCAGCCTGTGTTAGCATCCATGGTTCCATGATTCGGAGCTTTTTTTCCTTAAGCAAATATGATCAAATAAGATGTGTGCATTGGGGAGGGAATCCACTGCATTTACTTCAAATCTAAGTGTATCATCATGAAAAATCATCAGCAGTGTTCGTTTGTCTCTACATAGCAGTGATTTTAAACACCACTGCTACCCTGGGTGTCAAGAAGATGGAGTGCCCTGATCATCTCTTAAACAGCGCACAGCTCAGCCAACAAGAAGATGGAGTTACTTTTTGTCGATAAGAACAAAAAACAAATGGGAGGACAGATTAGACTACTGTCTGTCACCAAGCCTTATGAGAATATTGAAGGCCAGCTTTAGTGACTAACTACACGCAGCTGAAAACATCCAGCCATTTTCTAATCTATCCCTTCTCAAGGCTGCCTGCCCATTTATGTGATTGAGCATCTCCAGCCAAGGCAGTAGACATTCTCTGCTTTCTCATTCCAGTTCCCACCCATTCATAGTTCCTGATGAGATAGGCCTTTCAAATTAACGGTTCAGGAAATGTACAGAGTCTTATCTCAAGCAGTAGCATTTACGATATCATGCCTGCAGCATTTTTGTACTTATTTATTTATTTTATCATACTTTGGCTGTAGAAACAACATATTTAGGCTATATATTTCCAACAGTGATGAAAAACAGTGATGTTAGGGTCATTTGACATGTTGCATGGAGGCAAGTGCAGAGCTGCTTAAAATGTCATCCTGATTTCTATGATAAGTTTACAAGGAATTTTTGTAAATTCAGTAGGACTGTGATATCTGTGGGGATCAGTTCCAAACCCCCATGAGTTTTTTGGTTCCTTCTAGTGGCCAGTTCTGGTAATTACATCATGGAAATATGCATTTCTGGATTATTATTTTTCATATAATACTTCTAATATTTTCAGGGTGTGGATAAGTGAAACCATGGATCCTGATCCTGCGCATACAGCGGTCCTACTGTATAGGTTTCTTTTTAAAAGCATATTGGTGGGCCTGTTACATCTCTACCAGCATGTGAGATAGATCATTTCATGATGAAAAGAGAAGGTAAACTGATTTTATTGACAGATGTGGTTAGTCAAGTTGAGCACCCTAGATAGATCCTTGTCTGGAGACAACCAAGAAAGTGGCCATTTCAGGAGTCTTTCTTTCTGCCCCACCATTCCATGGAGATTGAGAATCTACCATTTCTATGTTCAAAACCACACCTTGGTGACCATGCTGCCTGTGGGATTCTGAGAGTTGTAATCCAAAAAACAGATTTTTCCAAATTTTGAGCTGGCCTTTTAAATTTCCAGAGTCACTGCCACCTCACAACAGCCACAGCCATCATATGAATCATCTTGATACACACACATTGCTCTCAAAAAGAAAAACCAATAATGCCAATGCCCTACTGTAAAATCTCAGAGGTATCTAAGAAGGTCTGAAAACAGCATGCCTGCTATCCATTGAACAGTGGTTAGAATCCTACTGGGTTTTTACTCCCCAGTTAAGGGGAAATTACAGCTACTTACCAATGTGCTCGTCATATGCCTAGTCACATGCCAGTCTAATGAACAAAGGGCCTAATTATATCAAGGCTGGAGAACATGTGGTCTTCCAGAATGCTTTATCACCAGCTCCAGTAAACCTGACAAGTGGTGAAGGTCAATGGGAATAGTAGTTCACCAAGAACTGCTGGATAGCTCAATGGTTTAAGAATCTGGCTGTGGTGCCAGAAGTTGGAGTTCAATTCCCATTGTGCCTCCTTGATATGGGCTGGACTCAATGACCCAAAAGGTCCCTTACAGCTCTGCACTTTCGATATTATTAATGTCTTGAAGTCCAAAGTCTCTCTGACCCTATTCAATAATAATCAGTAGATTAAAGTGTAAAGGACTTGCAGGGAATGTCCCACTTCAGGCAATATCCATATACAACCTGCCTGTACACACAGAAATAGTCACATCAGGGAGGAAAGCTAAATTTAGTTTTGCCTCTGAGATATTTTATTTCTAGGTAAAGAGATGTTTAATCACGAGATTGCCCCACACTGCACCCTAAATCCAAGCATCATATATATTCTCCAGTGTAGAAGTCAGAATACAAGCCACTATGCACCTCCTACTTCTAATGTTAAATGGTATGTTCAGTGAATTGGACTGGCATGTCACCAGACATATGACCAGCACTTTGGTATGTAGCTGTAATTTCCCCTGCCACTTACATGATTGCACTTAACCGTGAATATTTCACGAACTCCAAAAAAGCACAACTTGCACAACAGGGCTTCAAGAGAAACGGGATATGGCAGGTTGCTTCTGACTTCAAAAGACTACAGCTCCTGTAATCCATGGCTTTGTCCCAGCTGTGCTAGCAGAAGTCCTGTTGTGCTCATGGTTGAGCCTTTGTGGAGTTTGTGAAATATTCATGGTATCTAATATCAGTTTTGTTGTGCAAGAGGTTGTAATCCAGCACAATGTTGCTAGCAGGGATTGTCACTCCATTAGGAATTACACTGGATTTAGAATCTAGTAAAATTCTATCCCTTTCTGTGTCACATGTCTGTGTGTATTACATATTTATTATTACAGACATTTTATCCACTTCCTCACCCAAATAATTTTCCATAACAGCTTTATAGAGTCAATTTTAAAAAGCCAATCTCAGCCAGCAGATTTACAATCCAAAAATGAAGACATGAACAAAAGAGGAAATGGGAGAAAATAAAGGGGAATCTCATAGCCATCCAGCACACAGCTGGCTCTGCTACAGTCTGCCAAAACAGGTATCAAGAGAGATGATTCATAATCTCCAAATTTGGTGACCACTCCCCTCTGCTCTGTGAGCAGGGAAAGCTTTTTCCCCAAATCAAATCTGGGTAAGGCAGTCCACACAAGCCATAAGATATCCACCCTGCACTTTAATGCTCTTGTTAGGGAAGGATCCCTGAAAATTCCTGGTACAGCTTTTAGGTTAGTCTTACCTTTTCACTATCCATGTGAAGATTTATTCAAAGAAACTCCATTGTATGAATGTGGGATGTTGTGCCTCTGTATCCATAATTCAAAACACTAGGAAACGGCCTGATATTGCTGCACAATATCGTGCCCATATTGCCAGCAGGAAAAAATGTCAAGCTTTACATAGCAAAGGGCAGCCTGAATGTTGACAACACCAATAGCAGCAGTCAAGAGGGTCTACAGGTTACCCTCTTGTGCCCACTACCATGCACACTTGTTGAAAAACAGCAATGACAATTACTTTGTGTTTGGTTGAGAAGTGATTAATTGATGAAAAAAGAAGTCAGGTTCTGGGATCTTCCCTTGTCTGATTTTTCCTTGCATGGTGTCACTTTGTGAAGGGCAGTGAGCACAAGAGGATATCCTGTAGACCATCTTGACTACTGACATTGGTGTTGTCAACATTCAGGCTGCCCTTTGGTATATAATTGGATAATTCATCCTGATCAAAAATTACACAAGATGCTACCATACATGTCTGCATTTCTGTCTGGATGACTGCTCCTCGCTGCAGATTCCATCCTTGCATATATATTTTTCATTTTCCTTTATTGTTTCTAGCCTGATACCTTCTTTTAACAACTCAAGCTCTCTTACTACTTGTGTACATTGCTCTTGGGTTTCTCATATTTCCTTATCCATATCTATCTTATTGCTCATTGCTTCAGGTTCACTAAAACCTGGTGAATTACTAATATTTATTTATTTATTTATTTATTTATTTATTTATTTATCCATTCAACTTGTATGCCGCCCGCACTCTGCAAGAGTCTCCTGGTCTAATAGTCTAATAACGGGTTCCTGCGGTGGGAAAGGGGGCGAATTAGGTATTATCTTTTCTCAGTAGTGGACCACGGCAGGAGACTTGTATCATGGACATGCCCCCAGTTGTGAGAAATGCTCACACCCTTGTTACTTAATGCAGTAACCAGACAACCACGAATACAAGCAGTTCTCTTTTATTAAAAAGCACTTTTGCAAAAGCGGGTGTCCTGAGTAGGCACACCCACCAATACAGGTAGCATGATATTTATCCCCTATTCCCAGCCACATGGTCCCTCCCTTGTTTTCTCATTAGTAGGTACTCCAAGGTGTACAGCCTATCCGGTGCACCTAAACCTATCTCAGGAAGTCCCGCCTCTGTTTACATCTCCCACTCCTCTCTTTACCTAGACCCCAGACTCTTATTTATTTCTATCCTTATTTGGTATATGTTCCCTTTTCCTAACCTCCTTGCGGTCATTCTAACTGACCCATTAAATTCCTTCATTCTTACCTAGGCCTACTCGCTCAATCTTCTTGTCAGTACAATAGGGCACCTCCCTTATTTGTACTTTCCTCTTATAATTTCTCATGACTTCTCAAAATTCCTTGTGTCAGCTAAATAATTAACAAAGAGTATATACTGATTATTTTACCATTACCGTTTACTCAATCATCCTGTCCTTGCACGGACTTGCAAAAGCAGCATTTACCTTCCTCCATTTCTCTAATTTTCAAGACAGAGATCACAGACATATACCCATATAAATACATGCACATATGTAGATCTGTAACAATCCATCAATATTATAACAAAAATATCAAATGTTAACACTACATTATCAAAGCTCATAAGCATTCATTTTTTGGTGTTAGGATCTGATTTTGTGTTTCTTCGTTTATTTTTGCAGCTCTTACTCTTTTCCTCTTAAAGAGAAGCTAAGGCTTCTGTTAAATGTCCCAATACAAGCATAAAATAATGAGGGATCTGTCTCTTGAAGTCATCATTAGGTTCATCAGCTGCACCCAGGCCAGTAACCTGCTACAATCAAATGTTTCACAAATTAAGAAAGAAAGAAAGAAAAAATAGCCGAATGGCTTGAGTTAAAAAAATTTGGATAACCAAGCCTTGATAAGTATTTTGAAGACGATTATTCCTTCCAATACCAGGAATTCCACCAAGATCTTGAAAAAACGTACCCTTTCTTTGAGCATTTGGTATTCACAGTTACTGGAAATTATTGGAACCCTATGTTTCAGCATAAATGTATGTTTCTCCAGTGATAATTCCTGAGATTTATAATCCATACTCATACATTCATATGGATCGGGGTGAGGAATCAGGGACCAGCCAGCCAGCATGGGTAGTTTACAGGCGTGATGAGAATCATGATTCACCAGCACCTGGAGGGTCACAGATTCCCCACCTCTGTTATTGGACAAGTTGTATAAAGTTCAAATGTATGTATATTACCTAAGACTTACGGAAGGATTTAGAAGTGGAAAGGATGTTACCTTTAAAAACACTTTAAAAGTTTTTGAGGAACATTGTTTCTTTATTGGATTTATGTTCTGCCTTTCTCCTCCCAAATGGAGCATAAATTTTCTATTTAGTTAATTAGGGTTTTTTTTATTAATCATTTTTCTGCCCACCAGGGTTTCCAGAATAACATAAAATAGATTTTATTAAACTTTTTTTAAAAAGAAAAATCTTTTAAAACAATTAAATTGAAACAATTTTAAAAGCCAGTTTTAAAAAACAAAGATTGTGTTGGCAGCTCAGCAAGAATGACTTCTCTTGAGAGGGAATGCAGCAGTCCACATGCCGCTGTAAGACACAGTTCTGTGTTGTTCTGAACTGAACAGCCCAACCTCTCTCGGTACAAAAGGATGTCTGCTGAAGATCTCAGATCCAGGTAGGTCCACATGGGACGACACAAGCTTTCCAATATCCTGGCCCACAGCACTTGTAATTCAAAACCAGCATCTTATATATTCCCAAAGAAGGTAACATGTCAAAACACATAGGTTGTATGGTATTTCTAGTGCCCCCCCATATTGAGCATAATTCTGAAGTTTGCCTCCCTTGATTGGCCCCCAATCCATTTACATTTTCCTGAAAGTAAGCCTGGTTCCATAGAGTTAGATCTACTTCTGAGTAAATGTGCATAGGGTTGTGATATAGCTACTATCACATAATGGAATGCAATGATGTGGGGATTCTAGCCTCCATTTAGGAGGAAGGTGGCAGAGAGGTACCTGCAAGTACCTGAGGAGTGTGTAAGCTCACTGGTGTGATAACAGAGAGATGGGACATCTTTCCAGCTATGTAGCAAATGGGCCTCCTTTTTTTTCCTTTTTGCACAATAACTATGTAGAACAGCGGTCCCCAACCTTTTTGGGGCCGTGGACTGGTTGGGGGGAGCGGGCTCCATGCGCGGGGGGGGGGGGCAGAGATCCGTATCTGCAGCCCAGTTCCGGCAAGCCCATGGACCGGCACCGGGCCGCGGACCAGGGGTTAACGACCCCTGATGTAGAAGATGAGACTGTAACTCACATTAAATCTACATAGCATTTATAAGTAAAGAATTTAACTTGACAAAAGCATTAATTAGTCACAGCAAAGAGATTAAATCCAGATTTATGCTATTTTACTGTTTAAAAATCATAGCTCCTTCTATTATGGCTGTTTTTAGATGTAATAAGTATCTTTTTATTCAGTGACAGCACATTCTCCCAAACCTTTCAGAGATTCTCCCTGGTTGTCATCTTATTGAAAGTAATGCAATGAATCATCGCAAGCTAACACTTTGTCCTAAGCGATCATTATAAAATGCTTGCAATTTTTTTTAGTGTGATATTTCCAACAAAAAACATCATGGCAATTTCAAACAATCTTTTCACAACCTCCCAAGCTGGGAAGATATAATATGTTTCATGCTGTATGCAAAGTCTTACTTTTTTTCCCCAATATACAGTGGTGCCTCGATTTACGACCATAATCCGTTCCAGAAGATGGACGTAACTCGAAATGGTCGTAAGTCGAAGCACCATTTCCCATTGAAATGCATTGGAACGCGATTAATCCATTCCAGAAGAAAAACAATACCCCCAAAAAATAAAATAAAAATAAAACACTGCAAGCCCCATAGGAACGCGCTGGGGCTGTAAAAAAAACAACAACCAAAAATAAACAACAGAGCAAGCCCTGAAGGCGCTGGGCATTAAAAACAAAACAAAACCAAAAATAAACAACGGAGCAAGCCCCATGGGAAGGCGCTGCAACAAAAAAATCACCAAAAAACAAAACAACAGCACAGCACAGAAACATAACCCCCCCAGCCCAAACCCACCCTGCAAAACCCACCCAGAACAGGCAGTTTTTAAAAAGCAGAAAGCATCACCTTACCTTACCAGGCAGTCCCAAGCCTCCCTGCAAACAAACACACTCTTACTCAGAAGCAGAAGCCAGGCAGTCCCAAGCCTCCTCCGATCGCACTCTCTCTAACTGCTGGGGCGAAAGAGCTACAAAGAAGCAGCCTCTTCACCACCTACAGTTAGAAATTTGAATTTCCCGCCTTTTCCCCCTGCCTTTTTGTGTTCGTAACTGGAAGCTCTGGCCGCAAGTCGAAGCAAAATTTTGCGGGCGGAGATGGTCGTAACTTGAAATGGTCGTAAGTAGGGGTGTTCGTAAGTCGAGGCACCGCTGTAGTAAAACTAAAGCAGTGAACAGATCTTACGTTTTCCACTTTGATGATATTTCCTGTGGGATGTCCTGGGTACAGGCAAACAAACAAGCAAAGTTTCCCTGAAAGTAAGCCTGCCACATGTTAATGTCACAGTTATTTCATACAGACATGGGTGGGGTTAGATATTAAAATCAGACAATGTATTTCTGTTCCATTATCTCCATATTCATCAATAATCAAAGAATAATTGAGTTGGAAGGCACCTATAAGGCCATCAAGTCCAACACCCTGCTCAGTGTAGGAATCCAAATCAAAACAGATCTGACAGATAGTTGTCCAATTCTCTCTTGAATGCCTCCAGTGTTGGAGTGCTCATCACTTTCCAAGGTAGTTGGTTCTATTGTCATATTGCTCTAATTGTTAAGAAGTTTTTGGAAGAACAAACTACTCCTTCCCTAGCAAGATGCTAGATGGAGAGAGAAAAGACAAGAAAAGGGGTGAGGGAGAGACAAAGAGGCAGCCTCAGGCTTCAACTACACTGGCAAGCCAGATTGGAGCAAATCAGTTTTGCTACAGTTTAATCCACAGCCTATGTTCCATTTTAATTCATTGTTAGTGATCAGACAGGAGCCACAGATTGATTCGGAGACAATTTCCACACAGGAATACACTGTGATCCTCCTTTCAAGCCACAGCCTCCTTCTTTCCTTCCTTCCTTCCTTCCTTCCTTCCTTCCTTCCTTCCTTCCTTCCTTCCTTTGCGAACATGTGCAAATATGTGCCATTCCTTCTCAATCTGCTCCTAATATTTCTGCATCCAGAAGGTTTAAAAGGGTCATGTAAGAGTCAATCCATGTTTTCTGACTCTGTAGAGAAACACAAAGATTTTGTAGTTGTAGAAGGAATAGCCATGTTAGTCTGTGCAACCATTATAGGTATAAGCAAAATAGAAATAAAAAGTTTAAAAAGACAAAAGCGTGGTGGCACCTTAAAGACTAACTTTTTTTTTTAATGTGTGCATGTTATCCTAATTGAAGGGGCTCATCCTTACATTTTTCTGTTAGGAGCTCAGTCCTCCCAGTACAATTTCTATGTCCTGATAAGCCCTGCAGAAGTGAATTCTAGTGACACTCATTGTGAAGGAGAGCGCAATGCAGAAATGACGACTATCAGAGAATCATAGAATAGTGAAGTTGGAAGGGGCCTATAAGGCCATCAAGTCCAACCCCCTGCGTGATGCAAGGACTAGAAAGTTCGCTTTCGGGCCTAAGTGTGTATCTTGCAAAACTGCCAACAAAACATACATTTGGTTAAGCTTCACCAAAATGCCACTTGGACCAAATCAGAGAAAACAATCATCCTGCTACACAAATGTGATCAAAGCATTTTTGTTTCCTTTCATTTCTACTGCCATGATGCTACTGTGAACTCAACCCCAGTTATCCTGTGATATAAAAGACAAATATTTCTTCTATCAACAAAATATTCTACCTAATTAATAATCTAACTTGTTTCTCTCTTTCCCATGCGTGCGCGTGTGTGTTGTGCGTGTGTGTTAACTGTAAGACTTTACAGCTAATGTTACATGGATCTGACAAGGGCAATTATCATTAAAAACCATAGAGAAGAAAGCTATGGTAATAAGGGAAAGCTGCAATTCATTCACCAAGGCTCTGTCAACGATGAAAGGAGTAAACTGAACCTACCTTTTTTCTTTTTTTTCTTTTTTTTTTTTTTACAGATAACAAAGCAATTACAACATGTAAAGTAATACAGAGAAAATAATAATTTACTGGAAAACCAAGGGAACAGCAGAGTCTGGCAAATACAAAGAGGAACAACTTGTAGAAAAGCAAATTCACTATGTCAAAACCTATTATGAATAGATGACATGTTAAAAAAATGCAAAACAAAACAGTGTAAACAGGAACTTGTTAATTGCAAGGGGACTGAAAAAGGGGAGGGAACTGCTAGACTCCAAGGCAGACAACTGGAATACAGATTCTCTTCAGAGGGAGTCACACAATCCATTGGTAGAAGATCCATGAGACAACTGGTTTGGCCATGGCCAAGTTGGCTTTCCACTAACAGCTGTGGCTTGTGCATGTTAGGAGTACCAATGGATGATGCAGATTTTGGGGCCAGGAAGAGACATTAGCTCATAATTAAAGTTGAATGTACATTAACAGGAGAGGAGAAGCATCTGGGTCAGTCTTTTGGGGTTGGTAAAATCAGCTCTGATAGGAATTCTGTTCTTAATTCCTGAAGATGAATCATGAAAAAAGCTGATTTGCATAGTCCAGGAGGTCAAAGAAGCTCCTGCTGTGAAAATCAGATGCTTCCATTAGTTAAGGATTTTCCTTTTCCAGACATGGGCTATGTCTAACATCTGTTTCTGGCTGAAGCCAACTGACTAGCCCTTGATAATTGCCATGAGAATATTGGAGGTAGGGGAAGAGCTGTGCAAATTCACCTTCTTTGGAGTTGTCAGGCTAGGCATATTTACAGCACACGGCCTAGGTGTGTAGCTCAGAAAAGGCGTAGTTTACAGCTTTGAATGTTGCATGTTCCTAGAGAAACAGTTACATCATCTTGGCACAGTTGAAAATGAAATCAATGGAGTTTAAGTACACTTAATTCCATGTTGGACTGTAGCCTCAGGATATTTTTTTAATTGTTTCCATTAAGCACACACAATAAATATCTGAACAGGTTTGTTTGTCAGTCCTGTACACACAGACTGCAGAGCAACTTTACTATGGTAGTATTTTCTTTCTTCAGTTTATATGGGGGGAAAAGGTTGGCTAAATGCCTGACTTTTTTATTGCATGACATTAAAAATAATGTTTGTCTAAAAAGCAGCCCCAAAGAATATAACACAATTCTGTATTATCTTTTAAGAAATCTAATAAATACAATTATCCAGGCTTGGATATCTTATGGGAGGAACCATATGCTGTGTTGTATTTATATAAGCTGAAGCTCTTATTTCTGTTAAGATTCTCAGTCGTCCAGGTGAGGTTATCTGGAAGCTGAGTCATGGCAACTGGACTTCTTTCTTGTTAGGTTGAAACGTTTCGCTACTCATCCAAGTAGCTTCCTCAGTCTGAGGAGAGTTGGTAGGAGACCCCTGATATATCCTCCACATTGGTTTCACTTCCGGATACCAAAACACTACAGGAGCAATATAATATATGCAGTCCAATGCAAAGAGGAGTGTTTGGAGCTCTATACTGGAGAAACCAAACAGCCACTAAACAGGAGAATGGCCCAGCACAGGAGGGGCAACTGCTCAGGACCACAATCAGCAGTGTTCTTTCATTTCAAGGACAAAGGACACTCACTTGATGACCAAGATGTACTCATTTTGAACCGAGAAGATAGGTGGTTTGAGAGAGGGGTCAGGGAGGCCATAGATGTGCATATAGAAAATCCCTCAGTCATCAGGGGTGGAGGCCTTAGAAACAATCTGTCTCCTATTTATCACGCTGCCCTGTCATCTGTCCCCAGAAAGATCAGGACCACACACACCAGAAAGACCACTGTTAACTACTGTTAATGACCCAGGACAATGGGTGTAGAAGGACTGCAGAGGTGGGATTATCACTCACCCCCTCCCTGTGTATTGTCCATCTAACGGGCCTTTTCAGACCAGGGGGAAGTGAAACCAACGGGGAGGATATATCAGGGATCTCCTACCAACTCTCCTCAGACTGAAGAAGCTACTTGGATGAGCAGCGAAACGTTTCAACCTAACAAGAAAGAAGTCCAGTTGCCATGACTCAACTTCCAGATGAAACTCTTATTGTTAGAAAAACAACCCATTAAAGATCCTTAACTGTTTTTAAAAAAATAAGTTTGGCAGTAATATAATTAAACATCTTCTTAATAAACTTTTGACCATTTATTGGATGGGATCGGGGGGGGGGGGGAGAGAGAGAATGCACAAACCATTTGTCACATTGAAATGATTCATATAACTAAGGGAAGGTGTATTTGAGTTACAAGATGACATGCTGAAAATAGATCTTGTTCCCTGTGCTTCGTGTTCCAGCTCATGACAATGAAGAATAATTGATCTGTGCTCTATAATTTAAGAACCAGCAAGATACTGTTGGTCTCTTTCCAGCAATCAGTAAAGCCGAGAATGGACCTAGGCATTTTTCTTTAGGAACACAAAGTTCTTAGACTGCAGCTCTTCCAAAGAAGACTTGCATTTAAAATGTAGCAGTAATATGAGTATGTCCAAGAGCTTCCAAAGTCTACATCAAGTTTTTAACAAAATAATTGCAAACATTACCTCATGTCTTTATCCCTTCCTTTGTATTACTCAGGATATTCACTTGCAAATGCTGCCTTCTCCACCTGTATACCTTCTAAATGGTTTTCAACTACAACTCTTATCATCTCCTCACAGCACAGCGAAATCTAGTGGTCCTGTTGGTACCTGACTGAAGATGCTGACAAAGGTGGATATGTCCCTCAGCAGAGGGCATATGCTTATGCAAAGTAACAAGTTTATATCTGACCACATGCCCATCTATATCTATTCCTAAAATATAGCCTTGTTTACTATCAAGAAAAAAAATTAACCCAAGAGTGCAAATGTGTGCTGGCTTCAGAAAGAGGAGTCCAAATGAGACAGAACAGGAATTTAGTACAGTACTGTAACAGATAGAGTTCAAGAAGTCCACAGTCAAGCTCAGGTCATTTAGAGTGCCCTTACAAATCACAGTTTAAAAATGCTGAAATTTGATCAGAAGTACTTGGTGCCTGTTGGGTTGTGGGGTTTTTTTTGTTTTGTTTTTTCCCCCCAACCTCTGCTTCTAGTAGATGTGGCTGAGAGGGACCTTTCTGGGCTGAGGTGACAAAGAATCTATCCAGCACTTCCCTGCCTCTGAATTAAAAGAGAGCCACGACTCTCTGCTAAGTGTCTTTTTCTCTCTTTGTTGTCTGCTGGCAGTTACTGAGTCTGTTGAGGTCTATTGTTGAGAGCAGTCATGTTTGTTAGTTTTGCTGTTATCTGTTCACTGTACGTAATGAAGCATTTTTATTCTTTCTGCGACTAGTGTCTCAGAGTGAATTATTGAGTTATTGAGATTGTAAGTGCCAGTTAATGAGAAAAAGGGTGAACTTAAAGCTATTCTGCTCTGTAAATCCCTGCAATTCTGCTGCACAGCTAGAGGAATTTGACCAAAAATTCAAAATTCTGTGACAGTGTAAATTGCTGTAGCAAAAGTGCCAAAGCAGAAGGAGACTGACAGCTGAAGTATCAATGAAAGCCAGAGCATCTCCTGGAAACTCCAGTCATAGAGCTTTGAAGATGGCTCAAATTAATCTCGCTTGCCTCTATCTATTCCCCATCCATCTGACCTAACAGGCATTATACATCTAGGCATTGGGAGCGGGCAGGAGTATGGCATTAGATTGTCCATATTATAGAATGTTATTGGTTGTTCCTTTATGTAGCAACACTGAGTCTTCATTTCACTTAGGAATATATATATGTTTGTGAACCTACATGAATTACTGAGAGGCCAGCCACACGGGAGTTTATCCCGCTCTGTAGCCCCTCTACTAGAACGGTTGGGATCACTCTAAAAATGTTGACTACATAATGTTCTTGTTAGAGCATGGGGACTAATCCATCCCAGATTACTTTAGGGTTGGAACATACTGTTTGTTTGGAATGATTTAGGATCAGCCCAAATAAATACGGTTTTCTTCTGTGATCACCTAGATCACTCCCGTGCGGGGTTAAAAGTGTGTTCTTCCTACCGTGTGGCTGGCCTCTCAAAAGTGGGTGTAGTCTGGCCATTATGGCAGATGACACCCTTCATCCTATTTTGAAGAGAGAGAAAATATTTTTGTTTTAATTTTAATTTTTTAACATATATTTTTCATTTTTCCACTATTTCCTTGCATCCCTTAACCATCATAATGTATAGGACTTAAGATGATGTCCTTGCTGTTCAGCTTTGCCTTTAGTCACAATTATTTCCTGCCAGTTTTGCAAAGCTGACATTGCTCAACATCTGTCAGTGTAGACTACCTTGCATATTAGTATAGTAGGAAGTAATATTGTTGTTGTTTTTTAAAGATAGAAATGCATTTCAGAAATGAAGAGAGCCAAAAGGTCAGCTAGGGTTCTTCAGTGATGAAACAATGCAGCGCTATACCACTTACAAAAATTAATTAAAAAACAAGAAGGAGCAAAGTCCCTTTCCTTTTGTATGCATAAAAACTCATCACTAATGCCCACCTGCAAGCAAACAGAAGCAGGCTGTTTCCCAACCGATTGACACCTACTGAAAAAGAGAAGGCAGGAGGCAAGGAGTGAGAAGGGGAGGGACACATTGTGACCAAACGGACTGAAACGGAGCAGTCTAACGTCAACATGTGGTTGACTAGATTGCTAGTACAGGATTCTATGTAAATGGAAGGAGCGATTTAATCAAGCCTGACTGTTACAAACCATTCCAAAGTGATCCAGGCTAGACCACTCCTTGTCCTCAATCTAGCTGTGACCAGTTTCTCTTGTGCAAACTTTGACTGCAGCTCCAGCAACTATCTTGTATTGCAGACCCAAGAATAAGTCAGTCTTGCCCTCATAGAAAATACTTCTGTTGTAATGTAAATACCACATAATAGGGCAATGACTGAGATTTTCTTCCCAGCCATATTTTCTTCCAGGCTACATAAAGCACTGATCAGAAGTTAGCATATTGCAGAAAATTCCTTTCCTCCCTTAATTTCTAGATGCAGTTTATCTGAGAATTCTTTGTTTTATACTCAAATCTATGTCTTGTTTTATCAACAAATGCCAATGTGCAAAAAGACACCTCTGCCCAAGATCAGCCAGTATGCCAGCCACAGCCTTTCCTGGACTGAGATAACCTGACCTCAATTACTCATATCCTAAAACTGGGTTAAACAGATTACTGCAGTGAGGTTTATGACAGGCTGCCCTTAAAAATTATTCAGAAGTTTCAGGTGGCACAAAATTCTGCACCCGTTGGGTCTCAGAAGTTACCCCAAAAGGATCAGATCAACCTGGCTTCCATTCAGTCGCTGAGATAAGTACAAAGTCTTACTTTTGGCACAGAGAATCCTAATGTATTTAATTGCACTGTTAATTTTGTTTTTATTTTAATGTTTGGTTCGTTGCCTTTCTGTGTTTCTGTTATTATGGTTTTTTCTTTAAATTGCTATGAACTGTCCAGAGTGGTGGTATAAAAGTCAAATGAATAAAGAAACAAGTATCTGAGATAGCATTTCCCCCATTAGCATCCAGTATGTACTATGCCATAAACAAAGGATGCCTTGCTCTCACCAAGAAAGAGAGCTAGGAAGTTGGTGGCCTGAGATAGAGCCTTCTCAGTCATGGTGCCCTTTTTATAGAGCTTTGTTCCAGATAGATGTAACACACACACAAACACAGAGAGTCTTGTTTGCTTGTTTCTGCAATTAGATCTTCTTGATATACAGTGTGTTTCAGGTACAGATTAGAGATGGGGGTATTCGTATTCGTATTCGTATACGAATATCCCCGCACAGGTGGTGTTAACAAGGGTCCAGCCCCATGGGGCCGGACGATCCACTCACCGATCCGCCATGGACGCAGACAGCGCAATTCTATGAATGGCTCTGCAGCATGCGATCTGCTTGCCACTCTTCAACCTTGCAGCGAGGCTTGTCCTCCCACCTCCTGCCAGGGGTGGCGAGCGGATCGCGTGCTGCAGAGCCATTCATAGAATTGCGCCGTCCGCGTCCGCAGCAGATCAGTGAGTGAACCGTCCGGCCCCATGAGGCTGGACCCTCGTTAACACCACCTGTGCGGGGATATTCGTATACGAATACTCCCATCTCTAGTACAGATACATAGAGATCCCATATTTTAGTATAAGTATTGTGACCTTCAGCATATTAATAATGTTTTCGTGGCTATGCTACTGTCTCTTGTTAGTAGCCCTGTGCTCCAGAAACAAAAGTGCAACAAGATTTTTAAAATAAATTAATGAATAAGTGAATACTGAGAATGCCTGTATACACTGAATTTGGATACTGTACAAACCTAAGCATTTCATTCAGTATATTTTTGATTACCAGAACATGCTAATTTCTTTGGAAGCAGGACTGGAGAAAGTTCAGCTTTAAACAACTCAAATGTGGAAGAGAGCAGAACTGTCAGAGTCATTCATCTGTAGCTGAAACTGAGTTGGAATGGAGGAGAGCGATTGAAAATATCTTCAGTAGTTGAAAAGGGAATGAATATGCAAGTGTTGAGTGTGCTGGCAAATGTATGCAACTTGGAATCTGGTTGAGTGAGCACTGGGATCCTAGTCATGCAAGAGCAGTGAGAACAATGATACCCGAGATAACTTCCTCACAATGAAAAATATAATATGCACCAAAAACTTAAAATTGGCTTTATAGCACTGTGTATCCTCAGCTCAGCTCTGTGACATGGACTTGTGGCATTTAACACAGACTACTATAAATAACGGTTCCCTGTGTGGTGTGGATAGAGTAATGGACTAGGGCTCTGGAATTGGTAAAACTGCTCCTTAAACATCTCACTTGCCTTGAAAACCCTGTTAGGCTCACTATTAGAGATGGGGGTATTCGTATACGAATACCCCCACACAGCTGGACGTAACAAGGGTCCGGTCCCCTGGGGCTGGACCGTCCACTCACCCGTCCGCTGTTGCCACCAGCTCCACTCTCCCTTCCAGTCACTCCATAGCTCACGGTCGACTATCCACTCCTGGCAGAAGGAGGGAAGACAAGTCTCCCTGCCAGGCTGACGAGTGGATAGCTGACCGGGAACTCCGGAGCGATTGGAAGGAAGCACGGAGCTGGCTGCAGCAGTGGACAGGTGAGTGGACGGTCCAGCCCCAGGGGGCCAGGCCCTCATTACATCCACCTGTGCGGAATAGAAATACGAATACCCCCATCTCTAGTCACTATACGTCAGTTCTGACTTGTAACAACAACAAACTATAAATAAAAGTATGTGAAACATGGATTTATCCCAGGATTCTAAGCAATTTTTTAATTGAGAGGATGACCAACAAAGAAGTACTATGAGAAATGAACAAAGACCAAGAAACGCTAAAAATGTATAAAATGCAGAAGAGAGAACATGTCTGATATGTGACAAGAAACAAAAACTACAGATTATCATAGCTAATTTAAGGTAAAATAAATGGGGACAGAAATGCAGGAAGAGAAGACATTCTTAGTGGAATAACTTGGAAGAGTGGTTTAGATACAGCAAAACAACTTGGTTTAGAGCTGCCGCATTCAAGGCCAGAACAGCTATGAGGGCATCCAACTTCCCTAATGGAGGAGTAACACTGGTCCACAGCCAAAATGTTTCTGAAATAAATGTAGTCTAACTTTACTAATTCTGGGTCACTGAGAACAAAAATGATGCTTAAAATTGTTGGTTGGCTCTAGTTTTCAAGATATGCTATTGGTTTTTACTTTCTACAGCTTTCAAGTACCTCCATGGAAAATTTCCAAGATTAAGTGAAACTAAGATAAAGGAAGGTGTCTTTGTTGGTCCTCCAAATTGTGAACTTCTTCAAGACGATGCATTTGACCATACATTGCGTGGCAAGGAAAGGACGACATGGAAAGCCTTCCAGTTAGTGTCAATAAATTTTCTCGGAAACAATAGGGCTGTTGGTGGAAAACAGGTTGTTGGTGGAAAACCTCCTCAAGGCATACAAAAGCCTTGGTTGCAACATGTCACTAAAGATACATTTTTTGCACTCTCATCTAGATTTTTTTCCCACTGAACTGCGGAGCAGCGAGCAACAAGCACAGCGAGAGATTTCACCAGGACAAAGCAACAATGGAGAAACACTATCAGGGCAAATGGAGCCCCATCAAAGCTTGCAGACTGTCGCTGGACAGTGACAAGAGATGCTCCATTTAATGAATACAAGGGAGAAGCCAAGAAGTGCCGGGTATACACTGAGTAGGACTAAACTATGTACATAATAGTTTCTTGCCTTTTGTTTCATAATAAATGTTATTTATATAACTCTTTTGTTGATTTTGAAAGTGTTACATGAAGGAGAGGTGAAATATTATCATTTAAAGCAACCGTGAACACATGAAAAGACCTAGGTTTACAATTTATGATTAGAACTCTACTATCTACACAATATACATAGATGTAAAATTTAAAATCTTAAATATCCTGGAAACAGTAGCCAATCAGTTGTTTTAATTCTCATATTTGAATTCAGCACATCAAAATACATAATAAACAGCACACTTTATCTCTGAAGTAGACAACTTCTAAAAAATTGTAGTGTAATAATAAGAAGTGGTGGACTTTGGCAGTGCCAAAGAATGCTCCAACTACCGTACAATTGCACTCATTTCACACGCTAGCAAGGTTATGCTCAAAATCCTACAAGGTAGGCTTTAGCAGTATGTGGACCGAGAACTCCCAGAAGTACAAGCTGGATTTCGAAGGGGCAGAGAAACTAGAGACCAAATTGCCAACATGCGCTGGATTATGGAGAAAGCCAGAGAATTCCAGAAAAACATCTACTTCTGCTTCATTGACTACGCAAAAGCCTTTGACTGTGTGGACCACAGCAAACTATGGCAAGTCCTTAAAGAAATGGGAGTGCCTGACCACCTTATCTATCTCCTGAGAAATCTATATGTGGGACAGGAAGCAACAGTTAGAACTGGATATGGAACAACTGATTGGTTCAAAATTGGGAAAGGAGTACGACAAGGCTGTATATTGTCCCCCAGCTTATTTAACTTATATGCAGAATACATCATGCGAAAGGCTGGACTGGAGGAATCCCAAGCCGGAATCAAGATTGCCGGAAGAAATATCAACAACCTCAGATATGCAGATGATACCACTCTGATGGCAGAAAGTGAGGAGGAATTAAAGAACCTCTTAATGAGGGTGAAAGAGGAGAGCGCAAAAAATGGTCTGAAGCTCAACATCAAAAAAACTAAGATCATGGCCACTGGTCCCATCACCTCCTGGCAAATAGAAGGGGAAGATATGAGGCAGTGACAGATTTTACTTTCTTGGGCTCCATGATCACTGCAGATGGTGACAGCAGCCACAGAATTCAAAGACGCCTGCTTCTTGGGAGGAAAGCGATGACAAACCTAGACAGCATCTTAAAAAGCAGAGACACCACCTTGCCGACAAAGGTCCGCATAGTCAAAGCTATGGTTTTTCCAGTAGCGATGTATGGAAGCGAGAGCTGGACCATAAAGAAAGCTGACCACCGAAGAATTGATGCTTTTGAATTGTGGTGCTGGAGGAGGCTCTTGAGAGTCCCCTGGACTGCAAGGAGAACAAACCTATCCATTCTAAAGGAAATCAACCCTGAGTGCTCACTGGAAGGACAGATCCTGAAGCTGAGGCTCCAATACTTTGGCCATCTCATGAGAAGAGAAGACTCCCTGGAAAAGACACTGATGTTGGGAAAGTGTGAAGGCAAGAGGAGAAGGGGACGACAGAGGATGAGATGGTTGGACAGTGTCATCGAAGCTACCAACATGAATCTGACCAAACTCCGGGAGGCAGTGGAAGATAGGAGGGCCTGGCGTGCTCTGGTCCATGGGGTCACGAAGAGTCGGACACGACTAAACAACTAAACAACAACAACAAAATAATAAGAAAAGCATCAAGGTCTATATGCAAAATCTGCAAAGCTGAGCATTATTGATTATTGCCTACTAGCCACATGGATCAAATGACAGATGGTTATGAAATTAGAAGGAAACACATACTTTTGATCTATACCAGCTGAGCCTTTTTCTTCTCCTTCTTGAAAAGAGGAAAGAAAACACTGCTGCTATTGCCAACCTCGTGGCCAGATTTATTTCACTGCTGGAATATAAAGTAGTATATTTATTTATGGAGCTGAGTGGAATGGCTTTAATTAAAATGAAACATTTCATCCATCTTAGATCCAAATAGACATTCTGATGAAAACATCACTTTGAATTTGATTTGGCTTGCTGGAGCAAAACCATTAGAATGAATTGATGCTGTGGTTCCAGCTAGCATACTAAAACAATGACTTAAGCTGTCCTTTTTTGAGTAGGACTTTGGCCAAGGAAAGAAAATGAGATTCCAAGTTGCAGGAGAAAATAAAGTATTTTCGAAAGCATGACACCTGTCTGCCCTCATTTTATTTTACAGCTTGATGTTACAAGTGTTTACTCAGAAGTAGGGCTGTGTGTCAGCTTCAGCTGAATCCCAGATTCAAAACAAACCAATCCAATACAGTCTAATTTGTATGACTTTTGGATTAAATCGTAATGACCAAATTTAGCCCAAGGGCAGAGCAAAAGGGACAGGAATACTTCAGACCAATTGAGAGACTGAGATGTCTGAAGGAAACAGGGAAAAGCAAAATAGTGTGTCTAAAAAATGGTGGTATGATCAAGAGGAGAGTCAGCTTTGCTCATTGTTGTTTATTTCATTTGTTTCCCACCAGTCTGCCTCCAAAACAGGATCCAAGGTGGGTTACCGAATTTTTTAAAGTACAAATTAGAAACAATCTATTATGCATTTTACAGTTTAATTAAATCAACTATATTAAAACAGTATGCAGTTTAAAAACATCTCAGTCAAAAACTACATTTAATAGTACAAAATGCCTTTAGTCAGCTGCTGATTAGTGGACTTCAGCTGAGGGAAAACTATAAAAGGTTCTGTGACTATATTATAAAGTGTACTTCCATATAAGTGGTTGTACCTATTTATTGGTAAATAAATTGTCTCCTTTATCTTACTCACATCTGGTTTATCTATGCCTCCCAATCCCTCTCACCAAGAGAATGAACTTCAGATTTGTTTAACCTTGGGCTTCTTCCCTCCACCCCACAGCGGTTTGCATGGGAGAATGCAGTCTTTCAGACAATGGGCACATATCATGTACAGCTTTATTAAATTATAATCAGTGCTTTAATTTAGGGATGTGCTTTGAGTTTAGCAATATTCAGAATCTGAAGCATAGAGGGCTATTTGCCCATTTCTGAACCATTCCAAAATGAACAAAGGAAGCCAACGTGGTGTCCAAATTGAATTGGGGGCCCTGTTTCTGGAGTTTTCCAGAATGTTACTGATCCAAACCTTGGCAGATTAGACCTTGCCTTGGACTCCCTTGTCCTAGAACAAATGTATTGGGTCACAACTTTATAATAAGAGGACTTTGCTATTTTAATGGCATTAAGATCTGCTACAGGGGTTGTGAATTTTTGGCCCTACAAATGTTTCTAACCATAACTTTCTGAAACTCTTACCGTTGACCATGTTGGCTAGGACTTCCACAATTTGAAATAAGGGGGGGTTGGAGATTGTCTGTGCCTGCTATCTGAGGGGCTTGCATGCAGGTCTCAGAATTGACAAGGACTGCTAAGATGGATGATCATTCAGTGTCCACACAGCAACACCCATTTTTGAAAATATAAAATTATCTGGGATCGCAGGGGCATCTCAACCCTGGAAATTGTTCACACATCAAAGCAACGTCCTCTGCCAATTCCATTACCACTTTAAGTCCCGCTTTTCAGGATTGCCTTTTGCTGATGCCTCCAGACCAGTCATATTTACCATGTCTATCTTCCTCTTCAAAATCACAATTTTGCAGGAGAGGGATTGTGACTGGAATTGTGACACAAAGCTTGGAGAGATAAACCACATCATAGTGTTTTAGAAGTCTGGTTTTAAAAGTGTAAATGACTGGAGATAAAAGCAGATTTCCCTGCCCCATGCTGAAGAAAGGGTGTCTTTCGCCAGAATGTGGGGCACAGCTGCACGGTGCCAAAGGGAGAAGCGGCAGTCCCTGGAGAAGAGGGCCATGAGCCAGATGGAAAACCTACACGTGCTGGAAGTCCCCCATGCCTTCCTTTGTACACACAGAGTTCCGTTTAGGAGATGTGAACACTGCCCAGTCCAAATTGTGTCCAAACATTTGCTTTACAAAATGGGTGTGAACTGCCTCAAGCCAATCTGGAGTTCGACTGAACCGATTTGTTCTCAGGTATGTGTATGTTCCTAGGCCAGAAGGAAAGACAAACTGAAAATGTAGAAAATAAAAGGCAATGATTTGGGACGAGAGGTGGTACACCGTGCTACCAACTTTGGAGACGTAGTGGACTGCCAGTTTCCTTCTTTCCTTCCACCCACCTAACCTCTTGGAGCCATGTTTATGCATGAAGTGTTGAAGGTGTGGGAAGGTTGTACCCAAGTACAAATCAAATTACTGCATGTCTCAAACTCATGCACTTTGGAACACACACAAGCACCCAGAGGAAGGGGGCGGGGATTGGCTCTGAAGATAAATGGCACCAGCAGGCATTGAAAATGAAATAAATTAGATCTATTCAATCAAAGCCTACACAAGAGAGTCAGTTGTCCATCACTCATTGACATGTGCACTTAATCCTCCACGTAACGAAGATTCAGTGTAGGTGCCCTAAAAATGGCTATTTGGTTGCATGGATGGGATATAAAAAGGAAATATGCCTTTCCTTCTGTCCTACTTTTGAATGCAGTTCTTTTTGTTTGTGACAATAGAATTGGCCACAGTTTTTTTAAAACAAGAGGAAGTGTCCGTCCAGAAAACCAAAATTTTGCATGAACAACAAAGTACAAAATTAATTGGGAGTGGGGAGGCATGCATGCATGCATTTGCTGAATCTGCTCACGTGAGTCAAGAGTTTCCACATTCTGACCAAAGAACTGTCCAGCTTGTACAGGTAGCTCCTTCCAGGTCATGTTTTTACAGGAGAGTGTTGCTGGTCGCATTGTCTCAGGTGCTATATCATTGGGCTGATCCTGATATGTTTGATCTGAGGTTTACAGAAGAAAAATAGGTCTATTGACTGCCTATTAAATAGGAGGTCAAGAAGGCACCATGGAGACAATCCATGGTGAGTACACAGCTTCTTATCTTTCTGTGTCAAGGTTGCGCTGGATCCCATGCTAGACAAATGGAGTCCAATGAGGTTGATCTGAAACCTGACCAGAGTTTAGTGACTGGAATTTCCAGGAAAGATTCTGGCTTTCATTGGAGCTTCAGATGTCAATCTCCCTCTCTTTTGGCACTTTCTTCTGCTGCTACAGCAATTAGTGGCAAATCCTTTTGTTCAAATGTCAGCATTTTTAATCCCCAAAACACCAGGGGCACCATAAGCAACCTGCATGTGACTGGGGGCTTCTTGGACCTCCCCATATATTCTATGGTGACGTACAAATATGCCTGATCTGCCTCATTTTGACAACTTTTTTGGAAGTCAGTGGACATCTCAGTTCAATTACATAGTTTCTTTCTTGCGGACAGCCGCAGGCAGTTCAGTGTTCTTCCCTTGAAATCCCCTTCCCCTAGCAATCTAGTGTAAATCCTGAAATGGATTAGCCTTAGGTTAGCCCTAGGCTTCTGAATTGCAGACCTGGATCAAGAAATAGATATGCCACAATGTTATAATTTGCAATCACTGAGGTTCCTCTCAAATGGAAGGGATATTCCCATTGACCAGACTTGAGACAGGTACAAATAACACTTCGTCATTATTCACATATCTCTTAAACCAAGATATATTGTATTTAGACTTCTTTCTGACTACTGTAAGGGCAAGATACAGAGTTGATCAAGTAGCTTAGACTGCTGATAACTTTCAAAGAGAGTGTGGGAAAGTACATTTTGGACTACAACCCCCAGAATCCCCTGCATGGCCAGCAGATAGTTGCAGCTTTTTAAAAAGTAACTTTTTCAAGCTCTGTTTGAAATACGAACTTTTAATTCCAGCGAATTGGCTTGCTTTAGTTTGCAGCCAAGTTCCATGTGTCAGCTCTGTAGGCATTTCTTCAGCTCATTTTTTTAAAAAAATATATAATAACCTCCATATTCAGAAAAAAGCTGAATATTTCACATAAGATTACATTTCTCTTTTCATGTCAGGAATGATAAGCCAAGCCAAATACCCTGAACAGAGAAATGATCCTTCAAAATGGAAAGAAAAGATTCTTGACATTTTAACAATAACAAGTTATTAATATAATTCACTTCGCGCGAGCACAGTTACAATGCACTTTCACTGCGGTTTAGTGCATATTTTGTGTTTTGCTCTGCATTAAATACATATCTGTCATATCAAATCTAAGGCTAGTAGTAGCACGCTCTTTGAATCTCTGTTTCTAGCAAGGAGGAATTAATTCAAAACATCCCTTCTACAAATGACAGGATCCAAATAAAATAGATGAATGTTACATGCAAGAGCACGAAGAAAGCTAAGCTAGCTATTTTTAGGAAGGTTTATACACTTGCTGGCGGTGACAAAAGACAGTAAACATGATTCCTGGGGCTGGTAATGGTGTGATCCTGCACAAATACTGAGAATTATAGACACTAAAATAAAAGCACTGGTCTTCAGATATCTAACTGAAATAAATGGTGGCAAAAGCATTATTAAAAAACACATAGCAAATGAGACTATACTTCAGCAGTAACATCAGGAACAACAAACAATGAATTGTAGAGAATTTTAGGGAAGGTAGGAAGCTGCAGTGTAATATAGTGGACAGAGTACAAAACATGGATTTATGAGTCTTGGTTCCCCAAAACATAAATGAATACAAGGACATTTTGGCCCTGCAATGTGCACACAGATCTATCTAAAATGGTTATTTCATTCAATATACAAAAATACTTTCTCTCATAAGAAAAGCAAAGATTACAGTACGTCTATTTAAATATTAATTTGGTAAACAATGAATGAATAGATCAAGTGAGTAGTTTTTACAACACATTTCCCTCAGAATGGGATATATTAAGTCAAAACAAGCAAATTTGAAAGGCTCAGAGGATTCTAAGATGCAGAATGCTACTGTAAGGCCTCAAAAATCTATTTGAGGTATAGAGGATGACAGGAACTTATTATCCTTAGTCTCATTAATAATTACATGCCATCAAGTCAATTTTGATGTAAAGTGATTCTGGGACAGTGTAGCTTGTCCAGCCTTGTAGGTTGTACAGGCTGGCTCTGCTCCCAGCAGGCAAAGTGGGAAATCAAACTCCTAACCTCTGGCCCCATAGCCAGATACCTCACTGAGCTATCCTTAGTCTCATTGTGTGTGTTCTGTGCTATCAAGTCGGAAGTGACTTACAGCAACCCTAATAGGGCTTTCAAGGTGAGATATTTAAGGAGTGAATTTACCAGTTCCACACACACCCCTTGAGTTTCCATAGCCAAGTGGGGATTTGAACCCTGTTCTCCAGAGTTCCAGTCTGTCATTTTATCTACTATACCACACTGGGCATCATATATCCTATAGGACCACTAAATTTTATATTAGATGCCAAATACTATCTTTTAAGAGTGGTTTAATTTCTGTTTCTGCATACAGCCTGATTGGCTATGAAACAATCAAGTATTCATATTTGTATTTAAAAGCTGTAACAAAACACATCTGTCTTTCACCCTAGCTGCCCATCCCTCCCATTTGCCTGCATTTCTCCTATTGATTTTTTTTTTCTCCCTTCTGTGGCCAAATCCTTCAGGGGTTTTGTGCAGTGTTCAATATCTGGGGTGATGAAGGACCTCACATCTGTAGAACGATACTGGAAATCATACATGTCAGAAACCAAACTAAAATGGAGTAATCCTACCTGCACTAAAAAAGCAGTGGCCCTTGCTAGGGACCCAGAAAGGTATGGGTAGGCGTGGACAAGGGTCAGACTAGGTTGTGATTCCATTATCTTATGTGGTCTCCAGAAAATGGAGCAAATCAATCCATTCCCAAAGTAGTCTAAAACATGAGATAAAACACCATCTGATTGGACCTTAAGTCTGCCCTTAACATCCATTCCATGGTCCACACTTACTGGTAGGGCTATTGTTTCATTCTATCGAGAGGTATCCTAATAGTAGGTGAAAAATCCAGGACTGTTTCTCGTACAAAAATTAAGTGTTCCATTGTTTTTGGCTAAAAGTAGGCATTGGTTGAGCATGATCATAGCATGTTCATTTAGCCTAAAGTTCCTTCTTATTTGAAGCACCTCCTTCAACTGTTATCTTCCTCCATGCTTGGTCAATAGAATTTTGCCAGCATCCAGTGTGTACTCAGAATGAGTTTCTGCTGGATTAGCTGCTGTTGCAGGTATAGGCAGGAGTTTTTAAGGTTTACACCCATAGGGGCAGCAGCCTACATAGTCAGAGACTTGTCTAGCATGGGATCCAGCGCAACCTTGACACAGAAAGATAAGAAGGTGTGTACTCACGAGATTGTCTCCATGGTGCCTTCTTGACCTCCTATTTAATAGGAAGTCAATAGACCTATTTTTCTTCTGTAAACCTCAGATCAAACATATCAGGATCAGCCCAATGATATAGCACCTGAGACAATGCGACCAGCAACACTAGACACTCTCCTGTAAAAACATGACCTGGAAGGAGCTACCTGTACAAGTTGGACAGTTCTTTGGTCAGAATGTGGAAACTCTTGACTCACGTGAGCAGATTCAGCAAATGCATGCATGCGTGCCTCCCCACTCCCAATTAATTTTGTACTTTGTTGTTCATGCAAAATTTTGGTTTTCTGGATGGAGACTGCCTCTTGTTTAAAAAAAAACTGTGGCCAATTCTATTGTCACAAACAAAAAGAACTGCATTCAAAAGTAGGACAGAAGGAAAGTCACATTTCCTTTTGAAGGCCCAGTGCATTTCATGTTTAAAAGCTCTTCCCCGGGGTATTTTCTTTCTTCCTTTGACTCTTTCAAAGTTAAGGGGGAAATGCTTTCATTTTCTCTGCTCTGTTGCTGGAATGATGGAAAGTCCCATTATTGTTGGCTTGAAACACATAATATTTTTTAAAGTGGCATTCTACAACATCTGTCACTATAGAGATGGCCCAAAACATCTGGTTGACCACAGCAGAACAGGAAATGCCATCTTCTGCTCACTCACATCAACAAGCATAGTACCCAGGGCCAGGAAATTTGTATGGGGAGACAGGCAGAAACACCACGCCTGTGCATGCACACTTATACAGGTTGTTTTAAATCAGTGCATCAATTTTTCCTGGACTAACTCTATGTCTTCATGCTGATATAATACTCTGATAATTCTGTTCTATAAACAAAATGCCATCATGACCTCTGTACATGTGTACATATTATTAGGAGAACATCTGTGTTATGTTTACTGTCAGGAAATCACTATTCTACATACTTCGTCTTCTCGCCATCGTACATGGTGAAATGGGAGTAGACGGGAGTCATCTAGCATGGGCAGGATTCATCTCAGAAGAACAGATGCCTTTTGCATATTGCAGGCGTCCAAACCAGCAGAAACATACCATGTCATAACATTGCCGACATTTGCAAGGTCTTTAAGTCATTGACTGCCTTTATGTGGAAAACATCTGTAAAGCCAGCTGCATGTGGACAATGCCAAAGACTAAGAGGAAAACAAGGCAATAAATTCTGTGTTTAAAACCAAGATGACAGGCACAAAAGCTGCTGAATGGTCATTCTTTTCTTTTCTGAGAGATAAACATAAAACTCCACTGCTGCAGTGGGATGGATGATACATCATCAATGCTCTGTTCACCCATATCTCATATGAACAGAGTAATGTCTAGCCCTATCATATGTTCATTGGATGAATAAGGTGATTTGTAGTGAAAGGGAAATGGGGAATATATTTAGCCCTCCCCCCCCCAAGTCATGATGCTGCCATCACCCTTCACTGCCAGTTATTCTTTATCACTTCCAAGCATGTGAGGGGGCTGCTCCTACACTCATGGAGGCTCCTGTGCAATGTAGAACCTTGTACACATGATGTTTCTTACTCTAAACATTATGCTACCTATGATGACAGCATGAGTAGAAGCAGCAGCATGGCTTTATATATAATCTAGTATTCATGGAAAGTAGAAACTTGCTGGTAGGCAAAGGATTTTTGGAATTCCTCCAGCTAAAATTTTGGTAGCTTTCTCCAAAAGAGCCAAGTTCTCAGCAGACTCACCTGTTCCATGGCAAGGTTCTCTCTGCAGTGACAGCCATTAAGCATGAAGAAAGATAGGGGCAGAGCTTTCTAAGCTCCATGGCATTTGCAAAACATAAGGGGACTGGTAATTTTTTTAGAGGTACTCTCTAAGGTGTCTAACGAACAAAGAGACAATTGTCCCCTAATGCTTTGTAGTTCCTATGGAGTTTAGAAATAACTCCTAGGTTATTTGATGGCATAAGAGCAAGCCTTTCCTTCTCCAAAACTTCATGCTGCTTGGATGTAAGTCTCAGTTTAACCAAAACACACTCCCCAGTGTCAGGACACAGCTGGAAGGTTGAAGAGGTTGACAAATATCAAGCTTGGATCCAGCTTTGCAGGAACCATTGACACCAAGGAACTCTCCAAAGAGACATCACACTGTTATTCTATCAGCAGTGTCACACCAAAGTCAAAGAGAACTGCCATTGTCTATCTACAGGTCTATGGAAGAAATCAGTATGGAACAAAGATCCATGTTGGCTACAATTCTAGGAAATGTAATTGTTCTGAGTTTGGTTCAGCCACATAGAATGAATTAGCGCTGCCACTTCTTCTTCGGTGTTTCATCATGTTTTGTCAGCTCCATGACAGGCAGGTACAATGTGGTCTTCTCTTTTCTGGAAACAATAGGAGCTAATCAATTTGGTCAATGTGGGTAGTGAGAACTCAAACAATTTTTACAAGAATTTACCAAAATTCACAAACTTTATCAGAAGGAAACACTTCTCGATTTGAATGAATAAAAGCAGGACAGTGTGACCATCCATTTTCCTAGAAACACCAGATCTTTATTTGTAGGTTGTTCATGTTGTAGAAGTATATCTCATTTAGAGGTCATGGAAAACAGTACAGATTAAGCTGTTACTACTAAATGCTCTCAGTGAAAACTGTCACTCAGAACATTTCCATTCTTCTTCTTTTTCTTTTCCAGTACCAGCATAACACATCAGCATTTGCCCTTAGCGAGACTGTAATTTTATGGATTTATTCTATGTGCTGTAAAATGTAAACATTATTCTACATCTTTGCCTGTTAATCCACTATCAGCTCTTCAAAATTAATGTATAGCATTACCTTGCAGTGCAATTGCATCTCTTCTCTGTGGAATTTCCTGACAAGGCATCTTAGGGATGCTGCCAAGGTTTCATTTCCTAATAATATTCAAAAAGATGACATGTTATTCATTGTTAGCTTGGCCCTGTCTGCATTTTCCTGTGGATGCTCGCTTGAAAAGAAATCCTACTGAGTTCACTGAAACGTCCTGCCAAATAAGCATAGGATTCCTACTTTAATATCTGCATGTAAAAAAGATAACTGGTAGAAGAATATTTTAGATCCTGAGTCTTGGATACCTTGATTCATACTGACTTGAAAAACCATTCCATCTTTGATACCAACTTGCCACATCAGCTACCTATTATCACCACAAGCTCCATTCTTCCCAAAGTATGATCTTTTTGTTGCAGGTCTATACTTCATGAGACACAACTTGAGTTTTTTTTATATATTAATATGGAATTATTATTGCACTATTGTCCATTGGTAGAGTAACGATTTTTGAAACACAGATGGTCTTGTTGCATCCCGCTAGCCCTGCCCCCAAGAACAGCTCAAAATGCAGTAATCAACAGACCCAATTTTACCAGTTTTCATGTCCATCAGGAGCAGGTTCCTGATAAAGATCTTAAGTACACATTCAGGACCAAAGTATGCCAAAGAGGTATAGCTGTCAACAATCTAATAATGCTGGCACTACACATTTTCTCTCTCAATTTTGTAGCCAATCAGGCTATACGCAAGAACATAGATTAAACCAATCATAAAATAGTATTTGGCATCTCATGCAAGTATATACAAACAAGCATAAAAGACATAAAATAATAAAATAATAGTAATAAAATATAATAGCATTCTCAAAAAACATATCAAGATGTGAGATTAACTTGAAGAATTTATGAAGCAGACAGTAAGTTCCATCTTTCCATGGCTCGTTCAACAAATTTAGCAGTCCTATAGGATATATAGTAGTTTGTGCCAGCTAGCAGGAATAGGACCATGCATAGAGGGGAAGTGTTCTTGATCCCAGCTGTTAAGGGCTTTAGATATTGGTCCCTCAGATCTGCATACAGAGGACATTTTGTTAGAAAGTGTACCATGTCCTCCATTTTAGAGCATCCTGCTGGACAATGTCTGCCTGTACCATGTTGGTCCATGAATCTCTTTCAGCTGTAATGAGTTCAGTCTGCACCTTGTTAGCAGTTGTCTCAGCTCATGTGAGCTAATAAGGGACAAATAAGGGGGCAGCTTTCTAAAAGGCAAGGAAAAGCCTTTGTATATCCCATTGGAGTGGCAACAGACTACAGGTGCCATGGTAGTCTGAATATCAATATCATATACTCTTTCAATGATATCTTCTCAGGCAGTCTTATATCCCCTCCTATAGAGGTAGACTGTTTTGCTATAATTTTGGACATCTTAGATGCCCAGGAGTCCCTTCCAATTTCTTCATAGGGCAGTGGTGATGTCATACGGTACACTTTCTCGAGCCAAAACAACATGGCTGCTTTCTTAACAAGAGTACCCACGGAGTAGCACGATGTCTCATAGCAGACTGTGGCCATGGGAGTAGATCTTGGTACCCCCTAGTGCTCTGGTTAAAATTTGTGCTGGATAGATTCCAATTTTGTGATATTTGAAAAAGCCCACACTACAGCTCCGTAGAGCATCTGAGGAAGGAGTATCTTTATACAGTTGTATTAGTGATGCCACCATTCTTCCACCTGGTCCAGAAGAAAAACAGTAAATAGCATTGGCGGATTTTGCATTATAATGCACCTTTTGGTGATTCCCAGAAAGCATTTTCTCAGATTACATACCGTAACACAGAGAATTGGATTTTTTGAGTAAATTCTTAACCAAATGTTGTACCTGCAAATATTTAAACAGAGATATTTGTCTGACATGGATTTGGTGTTGACTCAGAACCATTTTTCACTACTCTGTTCTCAAGGAGTTCCCCTAATGTCCGGTCCGCTGGCAAGATTTCTTCGCTAGCGCGGGCCGCCATTATCTCCCTCCTCGGATAGCGCGAGACACAGTGGTCTCACTTGAGCGATCTGGTAGGGGAGGGGGAAGGAGCGGAGTATATCCTCTGGGTTCCTGCCTCCTTTCGGCCTCTTCATCGCTTGCTGTAGCCGAGGAAAGAGCTCTGCAGTTTGGGCTCTTTTTCCAAACTACATCACTACAGCTCTTGGCTGCATCAGCAACCCCCTCACGGTTTGATCGCTCGGCAACTGTCCCGGTTAAGGGGCAGTTTGCATAATTTTAATTATGGTTAATTAAATTTAAAAAGAAAAAGAAAGAAAATAAGGCGGGGAATCTTAAGAAATCATAGGGGTGCATGAGGAATCAGCTCGGCTGCTGGGCTGGTCCAGCAAGGGCTGTCGCCGCCAGGCCAGGGCTTGGATTGCTAAGGAGAACAAATAGTAAACAACCCTAAGGCAGTAACATATTAAATAAATAAATAATAAATAAATAAATACATAATGAGCAAGACGGCGACGAAGAGGGAAAAATTGGGTTTTGGTCACATTTTAGAAGCGTTTGGGAGCGCGCGCGCCCCCTCGCCCCCCCTCCTGACCAGCAGGATATAGGGAGGATTTTAATATTAGAAATAAATTGGTTTAATTCAAATTGATTAGGGTTACAGTAGATAAATTTTATTGATTGATGGTGTTTTAGAATATTTATTGGTAGAGTGGTTTATAATAAAAATAAATAAATAAATAAATAAAATATTAATAGAAATTTAATTTAACAATTGATACCTTGACATGTTTTAGGTGTGGGGTTGCCTTAAGGTGGGTACAACCCCTTTGTAGAGGTGGTATTTAGTTCATTGTATGCATATATACAATAATATAGTGATAATACTACTAATATTAGTAATAAAATACATGAATAAATAAATTAAATAAATAGTTTGTAATAATAATATTAATTAATTAATTAATTATTTAAATTGTGTGATAATAATTAATAACTATTGGAAATAATTATAAGGATAATACATTGATATTCTACAGGGGGTATAGTGAGTTGGCAGTGGGTTCAAGTCTTAATACGGGGGAGCAGAATTAGGTTTCTTTGAAATTTATTGATTTATTGATTGGTTTTACTCATAGCACTGGGCTTTGCTCAGAGGAATTAATGGGTAATTAATTGAGCATCTAGGCAGCAATACATCTGGGGAGCTGGCAGAGTATGAAATTTAGCTTAATTTCACTTAAGTGGCTGGGTTGGCGTCCAGGAAGGGACGAGGTAACAAAAACAAACAAACAAACAAATAAACAAAAGGGGAAGCATCCAGCTAAAAGAGAGCTGCTCCTCAGATATCGCCTTCCCAATCCTCTTCTGATGAGGAAGCTTGGCCAATATGGCACCGGCTTCAAGAAAATTTCAGCCGTGGAAGCTTAAAGAGCAGAGCAATGGGTAGCACAGAGTGACTCGCAACTAAGACGGTCTGTGAGGGAGGCTAAGAGTCATAGAAAGGTTAGACTCTAGGCTATGGCTTAAAATTTAATGTTCCATTTTGCAGCTTTAGAGGATGACCAGAGGGCTGCGCGGCCACCCAGGAAGGGATCGGTGACATCAGCTACAACGCCTCAGCGTCAGAACGAGGAAGAGGGGCAGGGACTGCGAACCAATCGACCGAGGGATTCTGGGGCAGTTTTAGGTCATAGAAGAGACGGCTTCGGATGAGCATTTTAATGGGGAGGAGCAGGAACACCACCCCCAGTAGCACATGAGTTGGCACCAACACCTGACATGCTTAACAAGTACCGGCGTGGCCACGGCCAGGTAGCGATCAGGGCAGCAGACCGACTCAGGTAACACATAACACACAGGGCTATGGGGCTCCAATTGGCACCTGGCCCAGCACCAGTACACCAGCAGGGAGTTGGGATACTCCCTACCCTCAGTTTGCTTTACCAGCAGCCATTGGATCGACGTTGTGCATAGGGGGCTGGCCTTACCTATTAGCACCGGACAAGGGATACAAGATAGGACAGGGGCAAAACTGGTTGACGGGTTTTTTGATTTACACTTGTGTGGTAGTGAAGGCGCAGCCATTGTGGGCCCAGCCTCTGTTCCAGTACAGGGATTTGATTTACAGGGCCTACGTAGACTCTGCGGGGTAGGTGTGGTTGACCTATGCTGTATCATTCCATATGCAGAGTGCTATTCATCCAGATCTGAGGTGAGAAGAACCGCTGAAGGACCTGTGGCTGCAATTTACGAACCCTGCCAGGCCCAATCTAGGTGATAAGTTCGATAGCGGTCACCTCATACATAGGCCAGGTCCTCCTCCAAGTCCCATGGTGGCACGGGGTAAGCAGTTCACCCCGCTTGCTCTGTATGGACCATTACGCCAAGGGCATGTGCACGCACAAACCTTGCCGCGTTAGGCACGAGTGTTTGGCCCGCAGGGGTCAGCATCCCAGCATGTCATGTTTTAGAGCCAGAGGTCAGCGAAATATCAATAAGGATACCCCAAGGGGCAAAAGGCTGACGGGGGGGGGCTCCTCTAAGAAAGGGTCCCAGCCCAATTAAGATGTCTGTATTAGAGACCTGGTTACGGGATTACCCTGGGCAGACAGACACACAGTATTTATTGCATGGCTTTACGGAAGGTCCTAGGATACCGGCGTTAGGTGAACGTAAGGTCCTTTTGCAAATATTTGGAGTCGGTGCAGGGGATGGAAGGTATTGTTAAAGCAAAAGGCAGAAGGAAGTTTCGGAAGGTAGAGTTTCTGGACCTTCACAGCATCCCCCATTAGAGAACCACAGGGTATTGCCGTTGAAAGTGGTGCCCTAGTAGATTAAGTGAGAGTACAGGCTCATTCATCATTTGTCTTACCTGGTGGGAGAGTATGTGACTGACACCATACCGCAGGTACTTTGCACTGTGCACTACACCTCTTTAAGTCAGCATTTCACATTTTCCTGTCCACCCACGAAACCTTGGGCTCCTGGGCTTACATTTCCAAGGTTCCTACTATATTGATAGGGCACTGCCAATGGCTGTTCTAATTCACACGCTGCATTTGAGCGCTCCAGTCATTTGCGGAATGGAAGCTCAGGAGCAGGATAGGTTGTAAGTACACTGCCCATTGTATGGATGACTATCCTTTTTGTGGTGTAAGCAACACTGGTCGCTGCAGATTTATATTGGAAACTTTCCAAACAATGGCGCAGGAGTTGGGGTCGCCATTAGCTGAGGAGAAAACAGAAGGGCCAGCTATGACATTCACTTTCCTGGGAATAGAATATATATAGCCTCCCGGTTGCCAGATGACAAAGTGGAGACCCTCAGGTCTCGGATTGGTCTACTCAGTGACAGTATACATGTAGGGTAATTGCTCCAGGCCGGGCATTTCTGCATAGATTATGCGATGCAATGAGTGGTCTGTGTCGCCCCCTTTTCATCGAATCCGGGTTACAGGGGGCACGTGTCAGGATTGGCAAGTTTGGAGTTGGTTCCTTGGTGATATCAGCTTAGCTGATGCACTGTCATGACAATAGATTGATAGGGTTAGGGAGTTAGTTGCAGGAGCCCAGGAATTCCCAGAGACTCTTCCCTCAGAGGTTTGGACAAATCCGCATGTTGATGCAGATAGCGTGTTAGGTTTGTGCACTGACCTGAGGATAATAAACAGGTATTTGACAGCGAGCATTAGATTTCAGGAGTTTCAAAACCCAAGGGGCTGGGGGCTGATTTGGCCACTCCGGTGGAACAACTGCAACAGTTTATAGTTAGTCACATGGGAAGGAACTGCTGATGGGATCCATAAAGGGCAAGTGGTCAACTATGGTTTTCAGGCCCCAATTTTGGGAGCATCAGGACCATACCTCTGTGTTGGGCATTAAGAAGACGTTTGCAAGCTAAAGTTAAGAAAGGGGTCGTGTCTAGGATACAAGGGTACCCATATCCTTAGCATTATAAAATTGACTGTCGACGGCTAGCCATTTATAGGGTCAAATACGAGGCAGCGTTATTTTAGGGCGGCATCACTGTTAATATAAGTTGATGCATTTCAGATTCGTGAACTAGTAACTACAGGAAAGAGTGACCTGACCAAGGTAACATTACAATGGCAGCATGCCAGGTGACAGGACACTTCGGTCAGGTTGTACATTCACCGATCCAAAGCGACCAGCGAGGTTGAGGTGCCGATCTTAGTCCAGCTCCATTTCTGTAGTGGAGCTATGCCCGGTAAGAGCGGGAGGTGCATATTTAACAGCCAGGAGGCATCGACGGGATTACATCCTTGTGCACTAAGTCGTTCTCCTTTAACAGAGTACCAGTCAAGTAAGATCATAGACATGGCACTGCATAAGGTGGGAATTTCATGATTTACGGTTTAATGCACATTCCGATAGGAGGGGTGCTGTTTCAACTGCAGCCACCCTACTCTACCATCCTGATGATATTCAACAGCTTAGACAGTGGTCATTCAATAGCTTGCTGTGGATATGTCAGAACACCCCCTCATATCTGGGCAGGTGCCTGGGTCTTTTGTCATTACAGGTCCGGTAGTGATGGCGAGGCGGCTACATAATATGGTGCTTAACAGTATTTGGCTTGCAACTCCCATTTCTGTTGTTAATACAATTGGGAGGTAAGGATCGGGCCTGTGTAGTTGAAAGGCCTTGATCTGGATGTACTACGTGACCTCAGACGGCTGAGGGCAACTGACTCTGCGATGTGCATTATATGGTCCACGACCATCCTGAGGCTTGCGTGGAGAACAGACTGCCGAGTTCAGTGAGTTATCAATGCGCGGAGGAGTGCTACCAGAGAACTATGCAGAGCTGGATGTACTGGCCACGGATCGGTGATTGGTCACCAGGAGATCCATGTGGTTCAGCCTGAGCTCTTTTGGAATGCCCAGCTTGTTAACACTGCATGGAAGTGTTGACAGAAGTGTATCGGGCAGCACTCGATGGCCTTGGATTGGTGAATGGTCACCAGAATCCTCATGGAGAGGCCTGAGCTGTGCTGGCATGGCCAGTGGGTTAACACTGTGTGGAGGAGTGTTAACAGTGAAATGCATCGGGCACGGTGCGATGGCCTTGGATTGGTGAGCAGTCACCAGGATCTGTGGGAGAGGCCTGAGCTGTGCTGGCATGGCCAGTGGGTTAACACTGCGTGGAGGAGTGTTAACAGTAAAATGCATCAGGCACAGTGCAATGGCCTTGGATCGGTGAATTGTCACCGGGAAACAAGCATGGCTTGACCGGAGTCTGTAACACGGTGGAGTGCACCTCTCAGACAGAGGTTATGATCCATATATTACAGACATTCAGGGGGGCCTGCCTATGGAGCCTCAGAGGCTGGTTGGCGGGCATGGGACTTAGCTTAGCTAGTCCCTATGCTGTGGTGGGTAGTGCAGATAGAACAGGTTTCGGTGAGTCCCCCTCACAACCACAGGTAAGGTATAGCTCATCTGATCTCCCAGCGCTGCCGATCGTGTGATTACAGTGCTTGGGGGAGAAGATCCGCTGGGGCCGCTCCCAGACCAACAGTCAACAATGAGGAGGGGGTTGGAGGTCCGGGGGTGGTCAAATTTGGGCTGGCCAGGTTCTCACTGTCTTCAGACCGTGGGTACCTGGGGCTCGGGACTTGCCCATAATTTGGTAGGGGTCCATTGAGACCCCTCTGCAGAACCTGATTCCACACTACGGCAGGACCCCCCAATTTACTGAGGGCATTAATGAATAATTAATAAAGTGTGGCCCATGTTTATTCCATAATATTTGTCTCGTGTCTTTATTCAGGGGTAGGGGGGTAATGTTATTAATCTTGCTTTTTCTTTGAGCCTGATATTATTTACTTTTCCTTGTCTCTGTATTTTTGTTTTTCCTTTTTAAAGATATTTCAGGAGTGTTCACATATGTGGAATCAATTCCAAGGAATTAATTCAACATCTACCCCAAAATAAATGGACTTCTGGCAGGGGAGCAGAATAGCTCACTTCCCTGGCACAGTAGTCCATGCACGCACGTGCCTTGTGTGTACACTTAAATTTATGTTGTGTGGGGGGATTTTTTAAAGGAGAACCCAGTACAACAGCCAGGGGGGACATTGTCAGTGGGATCAGACCCAGAGCCTCAGTTGTGAAGGAGTGATTAAAAATGCAACATAAAACAGAAGTGATAAAGCATATAATAATTCATGGCTTGGTTTCAGATTCAGTCATAGTTTGGAAAGGATCATTAAAATTAATGGAACTTCAGTTAGTGAAATCATAACTAACTGTAGTCCCACTGACTGCATTGCATCTTCTCAAAGTATGACTAAATCTGGAACCATCCCAATGTAGACAATCCTGTAAATGACCTGGCCCACAAAGTCAATTATTAGATTATAGAGAGATTCGGAGGGGGGGGGCATTTTATTGAGGTGACAGAAATACGTTGATGTTGTTGGTTAACATTTTTGATTATATGGAGTAAATTCCACTGCTGACAGCTGTGGATATTGAATTTCTGTTGAATAAGAACCGTGAATGAGTAATGAATGAATAATGTGCTTCAGCTAATATTAACAGTGTAATGCCAACTGGGTGTCAAAAGATGCAAAAAAAAGTCATGGCAATTTACATCACATCTAATTCAAAACCACATTCATTAAAATGTGGTTATTTTCGGGTAGTAAATTCTTCCATTTCTTAGAAGTGGAATGTTTAACAGAACAAAATAATCCCATTCCATTCTGAGCAAAGAAAACATACCATTCCTATGATTACGACTCTAGAGATAAATGAAATGAAATTGGCATCCAAAAGGCAGCCCCTTAAACATGCACAAGCAAAGGAATGCATTAGAGATACCCAAAAACAATTTTAAATAGGTTGAATGCACTCCAAATCAGATAAATTGTACTCACGATCTCTTGGGTAACAAGTATTCTCAAATATTAATCAAATGTAAATGTACTGTGATGACCTCTTGAAAACAAAGCTGCACACAGTGACAGTTGCAAGTTAACAACAGTTGTACCTCATTTCATAAAAGCTGCTTCTAACCCAGAAGTGGCTAGCAGAGGTTGAAACTGAAAGGATATAGGTTAGAATAATATATCACATTTACACTTATTGTACAAATTTACCCTGCTTTGACTCCTATCTATTTATCCTAGTATAATGCGAAACAAGATTTCTGTAATAAACACTTTGGTGCAAATCTGGTATGGGATTCAGTCAAAGCTATATACTTTCAAGTCCCATTGATTGCAGTGGAAATGCTGAGTGCACGCTTATATCTTTTGGTTGAGGTAAATGGGATTTCAAGTATTTTATTTTGTCTTGCTGGTATTTTTTTTTATTCAGTATGCATGAGCTTTCTGTAGTACACCTGAACGAGAATCAGTGGAACATGTTACACACAAGAAACACACAGAGAGAGAGAGAGACATCCCAGAAGCATGCTCTTTTCAAGTACAGTGGTGCCTCGCTAGACGATGTTAATCCGTTCCGCGGAAATCGCTGTCTTGCGAAAACATCGTCTAGAGAAGCACGTTTTCCCATTGGAATGCATTGAAATCTCTTCAATGCGTTCCAAGGGAAAAGTCGTCGTCTTGCGAAGATCGTCCATAGGGAAACCTCGTCTAGCGAGCGCGGGTCCCCGTTGGAATGCACTGACAGCTATTGACCGCTAGTCAATGCATTCCAATGGGGAAACCTCGTCGTCTAGTGAAAATCGCCCATAGGAGACCATCGTTTTGCAATCGCATTAGCGATCGCAAAAAGCCATCATCTAGCGATTTCCTCGTCCTGCGAGGCAATCGTCTAGCGAGGCACCACTGTACAGCAATAATTCAAGGTAGGTGCCAAAAGAGCAAAAATGTTTACCCCTCATAGTGAAATTGCAAACATCACCCTTACTTGGTTCTGAGACACAATCATGCACCCACATGGAGTAGGTTACTTGACATCATCAGGAAGACTACACAGAAAAAGGATAAAACTTCTTGTCCTCAGAACAGTAGGATTTAGTGAGTTCACCTTGCTGCCATACCAACAGGGGTAAGCAGGAATGTATTGTCATAAAAAAAAAAACAAGTGTCTAACCCCACTTTAAAAAAAAGAGAACATTTTAGGGCCTTTTAATTTCGCTTTTCCACACTCAAAGTTTTTCTCTCTCTGCAAAATTTGGCACTGCCATAATCTGTAGCAAGCACGCACCGATATTATTCTATTATAAATATATTCTATATTTGGGTTATTTCTTTTTCTCTTTTCAAATGCTTTCCCCTGCATAAAAGCGTAGGTGATTACAACTTTCGGGAAAGCTTTTCCAAAGCCTGGCATTTGCTAAGGCTGCAATTATGTCATTTCCCATTAGTTATTTGATTAGTTCATGTCCAGGTAAGAATTCAGAGCACCAGCTAAGAATTTCAATTTATGGATTTTGAATATTACAGTTGCCCTTTCTCCCCCAAAGCCCTAAGGATTAGGAAAAGCATTGGCAAATGAAGGAATAATTTCCTGAGGCTAAGGGGAAAATAACAAGACAAGAGTTTGGAGCAGCCCTCTGGGCTTTGAAGAATTTGTCTACTTTTCTTATACAAAGGTACCCTACAGATTTAGCAGAGCCTGATATCAACATTTTCCAGTTTCTGGTTGTGTTTGCATGATATGCGCTATCTTTCCTAAACTTTAGTCTTTAATTTGCTTACATGATCAAAAGTTAAATTAGAGATTGGAGAAAGCTGAATAATTCAACAAGTCCCAGAAAGATCAGGAGCCTCATCATGTATAACTGAGGGTAGAACTAGACAAGCTGCCGGCTTGGCAATTAGAATGTGATAAACCATTTTCCTCCAGAAATGTAGTCCTTTAAAGCTCCCATATCTGAACAATCAGAAAATGTCAGCAGTAACAAAACAAGAGCGAGTTAATTTACAACTTGAAGTGCTAAGAAACCTCATTCATGCTCAGATAAGCAAATGCTCAGATAACCCTCATAAGGGACTTCCACTTCTCATGCCACCCTATCATCCATCTCATCTAAGGCCTTGGCTAGAAGACCAAAGTGGACCAGGCTGGATGGGGCTAAACAGGGTCACTTAAGGTCAGGTCAGGTCGAATAGAGGTGCATGGTACAATCCGTGCATCCACATGCCACAATCACATGGTTTCAGGTCAGGAAACCACAGTGCTCTCAAGCGACCCTGTTTAGCATGATCAAAATCTGTCCTCTTAAAGGGAAAAAGATCTCAAGATCATTAAGCGCTCGGCTGGCTGTCCCCTTGGAGAAGCCTCTTAATGATCTTGAGAAATGGAAAACTTCAGCTCAGCTGTCTTTTGGAGAAAGAGACAAAGCTTCCCTTTTCTTTTTAATGGCTGCTAACTGACAGAGCACATAAATGATGTTTTGACAGTGCTAAAAAAAATGTTCAAAGCTTCGCTGCCGCATTAGCAACAATTTAAAAGAAATGCAAAACTTTATGTCCCCTGCCCTCCAAAGGAGAACCAATTGGATATTTTCCTTTTCTCAAGACGCTTGGGTAAGCATACTGCACATAGCACTTTGAAGTTAAATGCACCTAACTGAATGTATTGGCCCTTTGGTGTGTAGAAGTCTTATGTCTCCACTAGAAAGATCTCCTTTATAAAAAGTTCTGGAGCTCCCTAGGTCAGATAGCACAGCTGAGGAGACCTTCAGAGGAGATTGTTCAAAAATGGAGCCAATCAAGTCCAGAGCCAATCAAGTACAGTTAATATTAACTGTACCAAGACCTAGCCCCAGAGAAAGCCATTGTCTAGATTTTTGATCACACAGAATGCTGATGCATAATAAAAGACTCTGGAAGAGTAAAAGACTCTCCATGAGTAAGACCTGCCATTTGAGTAATATTTCTCCATAAACTGCCTGCAATGATCTGCACTTGAGACTCGTGTGGCCTTCCTACCCTGCAAGAGGCAGCTGGGGATTGATTTTGTACTGGTCTACTACGTTGTGATCTGTACTTAATGGTAATGCTGAAAATGTTAATACATTTTATTAAAAATTGTGAAGTCCTTTAGGAGTTGCGAATCTAGCTTAAATTCTCATAATCAGTTTATTGTATCTATTTTTCTTCTGCTCTTCTCCCTTCTGTAAAACTTTAAAAAATACTTCTAATATCTGGACTTCTCAGCTGTTCACAGATTTTTGACTCTCATCTGGGCAAAACTTATGGAATCATAAATGATTTGGCAGACATCTCTTGACCTTAAACTAAGAAGCTGTTTTTCTTGTTTCCTTTTATCATTCGAATGCAATATAAGCATAACAATAGAATAAATAAACAGCCCATCTGATTAACATGGGCTATCTGTTAATCAGATTATTACTCTGCCATCAATATCTTATCATTGTTATTTTACTACTGTTAAACTATGACAAAGGTTCTCGTATTCTTTACAGCACTAGCTTCTACTAGACCTGCATATCAAAGACACTGTCATCACAATGTTTAGCACCTACTGACTTTCTTACCAACCAACCACAATCTTGATGCCACGTATAAATATTTGCCACGTTATATCTCTTTCTCTTAGTCTGATGAGGTGGACTTGTCCACGAAAGCTCACATTAAAAAAATATAAAAGTTAGTCTTTGAAGTGCCACCATGTGTTTGTCTTTTTTTTTACCACTTATTTTTATTTTGTTTTCACCTATAATGCTTGCACAGACTCACACGTCTACCCTTTCTGCAATAGAACATAAGCTAATTCTTCTCATTCATTGTTTGAAAACTAAGTTGGTTTGTAAGAGATGCAATGAAGAAAGAAGAACCCAACCCACTTCGTTTTGAAAGAGAATATGGAATAACCCTGCAAATAGGCCAAGGTAAAATACTTGTGGCATGCATTTATCAATGGACACCTCCAGACTTGAAAGAAAAGAAACCCTTTCTTCCTCATCCAAATTTTAAAGACAGAATAGCCTTAGTACCATAGAAGAGAACTCTTGCCCTCCTTCATTCTCAAAGAGAATGTGGAATGGCTCTCCAATAAGCCAAGGGAAAATACTTGTAGTAAAGTCTTCCTCAGATGTTTCTCAGCAAGCCCAGGAGGTTCAGTACAAAAGAGAGCCTTTGTTTTCAAAGGTCTGTAAAGTAATTTTTAATGCTTCTCCCCACAATTTTCCCTCTTTCACTGAGCTACCATCTCCCAGTAAGCCAGAAATAAAAGAATATCTTGCTTGGTATTCTTTCATTCAAATAAAATGTAACTCATACTTCTAAGGAAATAATTTTTTTTCTCCCTGTACAGAAAACATTATGTGATAAACAGATTCAAATATATGTTGTTTTTGTTTTGATTGTTTTAAAGTTTGAAACAGTTTTAGGATGTAATCGAGCACCATCCCATATAACAGATTTTTGGCTATTGATGACAATTGTATATGACTTGCTCCACTTGTTCACTACTACCATAGTACCACAAAAATATTGCGGCTATTGGAGGCACACTTGAGATACTCAGGTGCATTAGCATATTCAATTCTTCCAAAAAAGAGAGAAAAGGCCAGTTTATTAATGTGGGATATTGTGCTTCTGTATCCACAATTCAGAATGCCAGGAAATGGCCCAATATTGCCGCACAATATGAGGCCCGCATTGCCAACATGAAAAAGGATGCCAAGCTTTACATAGCAAAGGGCAGCCTGAACGTTGACAATACCAATGGCAGCTAAGATGATCCATATGATATCCTCTCTGTTCACTATCATTCATACTTATGGAAAAACAGCCCTGACAATTGCTTTGTGCTTGGGTGAGAAGTAGTTAGCTGATGCAAGAAGGAGTCCTCTTCTGGGATTTTCCCTTGCATTGTATCACTCTGTGAATGGCAGTGAGCCCAAGACTGTATCCCATAAACCACCTTGACTACTGCCATTGGTGTTGTCAACATTCTGATTGCCCTTTGTTAAGTAAAGCTTCGCATCCTTTTTCCTGCTAGAAATATAGGCATCATATGGTGCAGCAATATTCGGCCATTTCCTGATTTTTGAATTGTGGATAAAGAGGCACAATATCCCACAGTCATAAACTGAAGGGCTGTTTGGGGTTTTTTTTGTTTGGTTTTTTTGAGAATTGAATTTAAACCTAGATTAATGTAACCGCACTTCCTTATAGTCAACTCTTGCCTTTAAGATCCCTCCCATTTCTAATAGGTTTTCCTGCATTTTCACCTTTTTTTTCCTCCTCTCTCTCTTATTCCTCTCCCTTTCCATATAAATTTAGGTTGCACGCCTTGTGAGCTGAGATCTACCTTCTCATCATTTTATATGCTGAAATATCCTGTCCAGCTGCGATGGTATATAAATTATAAAAAGAATAATGTTTTATGGAATTACGTTTCTTATATATAGTGTTAAGTCCTATTCCTATACTCCAACTCTCCAGTTTTCCAAGATGTTTCAACAGAGGAAGCTCAACTATAAATTTTGTGACATGACAGTCATATTTTTGTAAGGATCTCCCAGTTGGTGAGCTCTGATGTTTGATACCATTAAGAAATGCCCTCTGGTGCCCTTTTGGCATCTCTACCCAGATGAAATAGGAGGTGTACTGGAAACATACCAAGAAGCCATTTCAGACAGTCACAGTTATTGCATTCTAGGTGGGTTGAGGGATCCCTTCTGTCAGTTCGGTGGCAGCAGTAAGTAGAAAGAAATTACCACAAGCTACAGAGTAATGGAAAGGATCAGCAGTGGGAAATAGGACAGAGAAGAGAATAAAATGTATGAAAATATTGCTTTGTCTTTATGTCTCCTTATTAAATACAATCCATATAACAACCGAGGCTCATAACAACTGTAGAAACAGTAAGCTGATTCACCTGTACTCCTAAACTGTGTGTTATTGCTGAGAGAGTGACTCTAGACTTGGGAGGAATATGGGACAAGAGACTTCCTCCTTGTCCCACATTTCTCCCATGAAGGTACAAGAAGGAATGTGGAAGCTTTCCTTACCTTTCTGTTTCATGGGTTGTTGTTTTTTTCATGTGCAGTGTTGTCTGAACACAGTCTAGCTGAACTATCATGCAGCAGGAGAGACATTTTAATCCATTAGACTCATGTTTTCTTGCAGAAGTATCGTAGCCCAGCGGTTCTTAACCTTTTCTTTACCAGGGACCCCCTTTAAATATCTTTTGTTGCTGTGGACCACCAAGACTTAACTCAAGGTTTAAAACTCTAAAATGCATCAAATATTTCTCATGAAGGGTCTCACTGACGGATATTCTTTGCTATAACACCAAAACTTTTTACGATGACTGGAAGAAGCTTCATTTTGCTTTGAAGCATCAGTTCTTTCAAATTCAGTTCTCATCAACAGCATCAGTTCTTTCAAATTCAGCCAACAATCTATTTTGAGACTCAGCCAAAATGTATTGTTATGAAATTCACTGCAACAATATTGAAAAGTCACTTTAACCAACAATAACCAAACGGTTTTATTAGCAGAAATTGAAGAAGAAACATGATCACAAAGTCCATCTGAACTCTCACTCACATTGACACTGACTGACTCTGACTCTCTCTTCCCGTGACTTCTGACTCTCTGCACAGTAGCAAGAAATGTCACGTGCTATCTGTCAACCGCTCAGCATCATTCACTTGCATATTCTCACTATGTACAGAAATATCAAACAGTTATTTGCTATCGAACTGTTATATTCATAACTGATTTTCTCTTTTGCGTTCTTAAGGGAGGCGGTAGATTTAAAAAGCGAAGTTTTACACAAACAAGCAAGGGAAACTAAGATTTTATTCTACGTTTCATTTTCATTTTCTTTCTTTTCTTTCTTTCTTTCTATTTTAACTGCATTAGAAGAACATTTCTTCAATCCTTCACAGACCCCCTGTGAGGACATCATGCCCCCCCCCCCGGTGAACCTATGTGATGTACAAGATTTTTTTTTCTCCTTAGAAACAAAAAAAAATCGTCCCAACAGAATAATGTCTGGAAAAAAGCCTATTGATGCCAGCCAGTTTGATGGCTTTGTTTGTTTGTTCCAGTCAATTTAAAGTATTGGGATACACACACATACACACAATAAATTTCTTGTTCTACTTTTCATGAAAATCACAATGTAGCAAAGTAGAATTGTTGTCCTCTGATTATCAGAAGGCTGGATCCTTTCAAAGAAATTTAAAAAATTTCACTGAGGGGACATTGGAATTTATTAGGGTCAGGAAATACTCAATAATGCAAGAAATGCATTCGGTCTAGTCTGGCCTGATCTGGTCTGGTCTTTCAGCTCACTTTACTTTTTTATTATTATTATTCTACCCTTTGTTTCCTGGCTCTGGGTATTTTGGTGGTGTACACTTCATTTAATTCAGAAACTACTCTACACATGATGCAAATTTGCTTTAATCCTACTACATGAAGGTTAACTGTGGTTATTTGATTGATTGGTTTAGTGTAAACAAGTCAACTCCATACTATTCTATCAGAAACTGGTTTGTTTCAACAAACCATGTTTAAGACTAACATCAGTTTAGGATTCTGATGGGATGTTAAACTGTGATTCATCTAAAATGGAAGCAGGAACTTCCAGTCTCCTCCTCATAACCCTGCTAGTGAAAAGCTTATGAGCACTGGGGGAAGTGGATCTTGTTCGTTGAAGATTGAGCCATAATCTAGTGTTTACACAAGATGCAACCAGATTCTATACGTTTTTTAAAAATTTTATATTCAAAAGGGTTTTTTAGTCAGAGAACAGCTTCCCTAAGTAATGTCATGTTTTAACAAATTCAGTCATTTGACACCCTGAAATTAAATATGTTCTCTTCCTTTTGTAATTTGAAACCTCACAAATTATTGAAATGGAAAGTGTTCTCCCACACTTTCTTTTCTCAGAACTGTAACAAAAGAGAATTCTTCCACAGAGTTAAGGTAACCTTGGAAATGTATGTAGGAGTTAGTTATTACATCTGATTTTTTTAAAAAAAAGACAAAGATCTGTGACCACATATATCTTTAGGAAAGGCATATTTATTCTTTACTTTTATGCTGGCTTTCACATTAATTCTTTTCCAGTACTTTTCTGCAAATGCAAAAAAGAAATGTCTTCACCCTAGACTAGGGCCTGTCTACACCCCGTCTTGGAGCAGATTGGATTGGGCTAAATGGGATTGCTAGGAGGTCCAGTATGCCATTTGTACATCCAAATGGCATACAGCCATCAAGGCACCCTATTTGGCCCATTGTCAATATGCCAATATTGTGAAGTGGCTTAAGAAGAGATTCACTTTGGGATATTGAAAAATTAAATACTTCTTTGGCTCGGTGGAAGGGCCGAGGAAGTGCAATTTTTATAAAGTGCATTATTTTATTTAAAAAATAAATGCCAAATGGGAAACTTCCTCCTGGAAGTACGAGGAGATAGGAGGGAGCAGCAATTGGGATTTTAATTTGCTTTCCTCTTCCAGTCAAAAGCCAGTCAAGAAAAGCAAACAAAAATCAGCTGGGTTGTGCCCAACATTCATATCTACAGTCCATGTTTTCAACAAAAAATCATTCTAGAAAGTTGGAGCCTCACTAATCCAGTTTCTGGCCCTTCCCACCATCCTGCTGGGCATCTTGTAATGGAGGAACCTTTTTTTTTTTTTTTTTTTTCATTCCTGAAGTCACAAGTACTTCAAAGCAATGTTGCCTAGTTAATATCTGGAGTAGAACTTTGTCAATAGAAAACATGAGTGTTGTTCCTGGCACAATTTAATATGCTGCTTATTATCTTTAAACATCTGAATCATCTCAGTGGAACAGTATTTGTTGTTGACATGCACTATCAAGTCACCTCCAATCCATGGCATTCAGTTGCATTCATGATTCTGACCCTATTCCTGTCACCTTTCACTTTTGTTTCTCTCTTTTCTTCCATCATTCATAAGGCTTTTCTTTCATTTTTATGACAAGAATAGTCTTTCTGTATTCTTCCCTAATAATATTTCTGGTTTCAACACACAGTTCTCCTAATTCACTGTCAATTGAATTTAGTAAGGCAGATCTGTTCTTTATGTGGATTTTAAATTTGGAAAACATGCACTACAACATGTTTTAGAGGTTTTGGTCCAATACAGCTCTTCTTCCTCAGGTTGCCCACACCAAGAAAAGGGTTTGGAAATTGGAACATAGTTTCCTAGTCTGCATTCTGCAAGGGTAATAACATTAGTTTACCTGAAAGGTTAAGGGATGTATATGTTCTTCATTGTATGTGTTGCACTTACTCATACTTTTGCTTCACCATTTCATTAAGTCCAAAAACAGTCCTTCAACATATTTTGGGAGAGAGGGACTACAGCCACATCCCAGCTGTTCTTCCTTCTGTCCACTCCCAGCAACCATAGTACAGATCATACGCTCATCTGGGATCCTCTGGCACTTGGTAAGCCTACATGTGGAAAGTTTCTATTAGAATTTGTGTGTAGTGTATGTATAACTACACTTTTGTTTTAAACAGACAAAAATTCTATTCTTCAAAAAACCTCTGGTTTATGAGAATAATGGGATATTGTGGTTCTGTATCCATGATCCAAAATGCCAAGAAATGGCCGGAAAAAGGATGCCAAGCTTTATAAAGCAAAGAACAGCCTGAATGTTGAAAACACCAATGATAGAATTCCCAGAAGCCTTCACCACCAGCTGTGCTGGCTGGGGTTTCTGGGAGTTGCAGTCCAAGAACATCTGGGTTACTCAAGATTGGGAACCACTGGTCTACAGGATACCCTCTTCTGCTCACTACCATTCACACTTGTTGAAAACAAAAGCCCTGACAATGGCTTTGTGTTTGGGTGAGAAGTGGCTAACTAATGAAAAAAGGAGTCGGTCTCTGGGATTTTTCCCTTACATTGAGTCACTTTGTGAGCTGCAGTGAGCACAAGAGTGGTTAAGTATGCATCGGAGGGCAGGTATCCTGATGCTGATATCCACTCCTTCCGGCTGCACCAAGACTATTGTGCTGCAGCCGACTGAAGCTGTGGCCTGTCTTTTATCTGCAAAATGTTCAATAAAGTTTTAATTTTAACTTGGTATGTTTCTTTGGAAGGTGGGGAGGTGGGCACAACCTGGGTACTTTCACACTGATCTGCAATCAGACTATTCCAAACCAGCCTTTGGAAGTCATTGATCGGGACATGTGTGTCCGCTAATCCTAGAGACCCTGTAAGAAAAGAGAAAAAAAGAGAAGGGCAATCTGCCCATTATATTAAAAATGACATTTAGTTTTAAATAGCAAATTCTACCATTTACACATCACACAGTCTATAAATGGAAGGTTTGTTAAGAACTGTGCAAAATGAGAATTAAACATGCACTTGCCTGAGGAAAAACGTGCAGAAAAAATCTCTGCTCTGGAATCCCCCTCCTACATTTATCAATGCTTGTTCTTCATTTCTTCAAGCATTTCTGCAAGGGTCTAAAAAACTGCTCCAAGAAAGAATGACATAAATAAACAATAAAACCAAAACCACAGCCTTTAGCTTGTGGCAGCACTACCTTGGCAGGTGCTGCAATCTGGATTCACTTTCCTAGCAGGAGTCCAAGCATGTATTGATAAGACTACCTAATTAAGAACATTGAGCAGTGCTTGGTCTCTGGGAGCAGGGCGAAAAAATCAATCTAGCATAGACCTGATGGGCTTGAGTAACTTGCAAGGTACTATGTGAAAAAGTATTTGGCGAAAGACAGAATTCTGCATCACACATTCACATATGGCTAAAAATGTCAGAGATGCAGCATGGCAAACTTTGAGGCCTACAGAAATTAACTTGTTTCTGTTAATGAGTAGCACACCATCCCTTTTCCAATAGCCTGCTTAAGGCTCTTAGTGCCACACAGGACCAACCCAACCATTAGCCAAAGTGAGGCAATAACTATCTTATTCTTTGGCTCAAACATCAAAATGTCTTCAGCTAGATGACTTTTTCTCTTGATCTGGTATATTTGAAATACAGAATGCTAGGGCACTTGTGAAAGAGGTTCAACACAGGCAGGAAATCCAGCAGTGTGTGACACTTGCAAATTATCTTGGGAGTATCAAAACTTTGCATTGACTCTCGCAGGTGACAATCTCCAAATATCGTAGAACATCACACAGTGGTAAACATGATCAAGGGCCTGGAATGATTCCTTTGTGAGGGAACTGGCATTTCAGGGTTTTTTTTTTAAAGGAAAGTAAGAAGCAACACGAGAGAGATGCATAAAATTATGCATGGTATAAACACAACGAATAGAAATAAATTTATCTCCTTCCTCACAACGTAAGAGATCAGAATCACCCAATGAAGCTGAAGGTGTTTAAAGAAATTCATGTAGATCAAGAAATTTGCTTCTCTTTTTCTCTGATGTTTTAATCTGTTTACTATGGAAGTTTTGTTCTATGTTTATGTCGATATATTACAAGCTGCCCAGAGTAGTGGCCTGGCCACTAGATGGGCAAGGTAAATAAATTTTAAAAATAAACAAACTACCAATATTTATTTGTAAGTGTGGCTATATTATTCCTAATGTTAGTGGCAGTGTGTACAGTGTGTAGAACTGCATAGCAGTTGCTAGGAAACAGGAAGCTGCTCTTGCAGTCATAACTTGCTTGTGAGTGTCCCACAAGCATTTGTCTGTCTCCTGTGGGAACAGAATGCTGGCTGTGAGCTTCACATGAACACTGAGAACAAAATACTGGCCTAGTAGACCTCTAATCTGATCCTGCAGGCTCTTATATCCTTAAGGGTCCAAAATCGTATCTCCTTTTTCAGCTTTACTGTTATCCAACATCTCCTCGCCTCCAACATACAACCTTTTGCTTCTATCTCTCTTTTTCCTTTTGAACGTCATGTTGCCTTCTTTCTTTTCTTTTCTTTTCTTCAAATGTTCTTTCCCAGTCTATCAGCTCTCCCAAGTTCCCTTAACATTGACATTAATCCTTCTTCCACTCCTTTGCTTTTACTTTTGCAAATTATCTACTTCTAAGGTTCATTTACCCCAAGCACATGTTGTATGTCAAAGGCTGCACACGTATGACCAAAGGCTAGTAGAAAGAAAACAATTGGCTCAGTGATGTGTTTGTTTGTGACTGAAACTTTAATGGTGACAAATAAATACAGTATGTTCCATGTATAGCTTTGCACTAATGCCCTTATGAAATTCTCACCTCTATTTGTAAGTAAAGACATTGGAGAGTCAATTTTACTGAATTTGTCCAAGGGAAAGAAAAATCCTCCAATAGTTTATCTGAGGCAGAGCTCACCTTTATCCGTGTTTGTAGTAAAGCTTTGCTAGGGGCTTTTTCATGTCAGTTTATTTATTTATTGCACTTCCACTGGAAGTGGCAATCATAACTACCAGGTTGGCACCTGGGCCACCATTTTGCCTTGCCCATACCTCTCTCTACCTTTATAGGGCATTGCAATAGTGCAGCATTTCAATACAACCTTCTTTGTAAACTTGTAGCAGGTATGAAGGAAAGCACTGTTACATTCAGCTCCAGAAATCAAAGCAAAGTGTGCTGTTTATATAGCGTCCCATAGCATGTATGGCATTCTCTGGGCAGTTTACAATTTAATTATGCAAGCTATACATTGCACTCTAGTGAGCTAGGTGCTGGAAGGATAGAAGGCTGAGTCAACCTTGAGACAGCTACCTGAGCCTGTCAGGATCGAATTCAGGTCATAAGCAGAGTTTTGACTGCAGTACTGCATTTTAACCACTGTGCCACGAGTTGAAGCTAGTGTTGTAGCATAGTTTGTCTTCCATTTCCCCCAAAAAATTGTTTCCCCATGAAAGAGACTTCAATTTTTCTGTCTTATTCTCAGGGTACTTTAGAATTTTCTTTGGTTATATTTTTTAAGATAAACATAAACACCGCTAGGTTGCAGAGGGTGCTGCTCTTGCGGTTTCTTTTTAACATACATCTCTTCATAACTCTGCAGTTTCCTTGGCTCCCCATACCTCCTGATCTCAAAAGGCCTCTGGGAGAAGTTATCATACAACATCTCCCCCAGGAGTTAATTGTACTGTGAAAAGCTGGGCAGATGTTTGGGGACTGCCAGCTGCAACAGAGGGATTGTACAATTACAGACGAGACAAGGCACGTACACAGACTCCTCAGCAACCTGATAAGGAAGATAAACAAGAGAATCTTAAACTTCATCCATGAGAATTTTTCCAAAATGTCTTGTTCTTCAAAATTATTTTCAAAGGAAGCTTGTTTTTCTCTAAATTGGAGGAGAGTGGTTGAAATTTCTTGTGGCATATTTATTTATTTATTTATTTATTTATTTATTTAGGTACAGCACTGGTTGGATCATCAATACAAAGCCAGTGTACATCACTATTTGATTTGGTAGTTCCCACTTTGAAGCAAATCTAAGGCCTGTAATTGATACATGTTTATCTGAAGACATTGTTCCTCATGAGGGTGAAGTGAAATGTTGTTTCGCTCTCTTGTTCTTTATTTCTGGATCGACAGTGCAGTAAACTAACCAATAAAAATTCAATACAGAAGAATTAAGAGAAAAAGACAAGTCTTGTACATGACTTTTTAAGCCACATCACCTCCTTCTAAGAGGCTTATTAACTTCCCCGAGTGGTTGCATATAGACTTTTTCATCTTGTTCCACCTCTGTAACTGAGTGGCCACTTTGGCCCCAGTTGTGCTGGCTCCAATGTTGTTTCATTGTATTCAGATCACTCTCTGACATTTTTCAGTGAACAAGCTTTTCATTCCTGCACTGTTTTTAACTTTCTGCACTTATTTAATTTCAGGGAAACTACAGTCACGACAGGATTATGATCTGAATTCATGTTACCTCTAAAATACGTTTTCACCAACTTAACACCGGCCCAGTACCTCTACTTAATGGGAAGATGATCTGTTTGTTTCCTTACAATACTGTTGTATGGGGTGGGGAGCAGATTCCCATGCATTCACTCATCTGGGTGATAATTTGAACATGCTGTCGATGACTGCACGTTTGTCTCCTTTATAACACTGTATTATTCATTTCCCTGTTCATTTTGTGTTCATATTTGTTACCTCCAGAATTTGCCTTTATTGGATAAACATTACCTTGTCTCAGTTTGGAACGAGGTTTGTAATGGCTTCAGGTACTTTATTATTATTATTATTATTATTATTATTATTATTATTATTATTATTATTATTATTATTATTATTATTATTATTATTATTATTATTATTATTGCAACTCCACTGTGGTTCTCTGTGTTATTACTTCCCAGGTAAAACCTAGCATACCCACTCTCAATCTGTACTGGACCAGATCTTTGCCAGCAAACTTCACTAACTCCAATTTATCTGCCTATTCATAATTCTCAATTTTTTTTGTACATACCTATTATGTTGTTGTAGGATGATTAATCTTATAATAGGCTAACATTAGTAGTAGAAGCAGCTGTTCCTGCTGCTGTTAATTTGACCCATATCCCGTCTTTCTCCAAGAACTGGGAGTCAAAACGATCCACACTGTGATTAAAACAGATGCAGGCAAAACTAGATACAAGTGGGTATAGATAAAAACAAATGACAAATTATAATATTAAGACCAGTCCAATCCTTTCATAAGCCATTGCTTTTCTCCCTCTTTTGCAGGTGTATTGAGAATTTCTGAGAAACGTCTCCAACCGGAACACTGCAGGTCTTCAGCACTGACGTTATTATAAGTTGGCAGAGGGGTGTATGCTTTTTCTTTACAAGAAACAAACCATTATCCTGTGTTGTGCAGAGGCACAACGAAGACCTAAGGGAGCAGGCCATTTGGCTGAGTCTTCTAGCATGGTGCATGCCTTGTGCAATAAAAAAGCACACCAACATATGCAGCTCAGCCACCTCATTTACATGAAGGTCAGGAGAGAAGCCCCATGGCCTTGCCCTCCAAGATATTTTTTGGAAATTTCTCACTACTTCCCACAATTTGTGGATGTCATTTCTTCTTCCCTCTTTCCTCACCGAATGGCTGGAACAGTATATAGAGAAAAGAGAACTAAAAGAGAATAAAAAGCATAGAGATTTTTTTTCCACAGCATTACCTGAAATCCAATTTAAAGGTTAGAGTATTAACACACTGGCCAAAATCCAACTGGGAAAAACTGCATGCAGAATACATTTGTGAGACACTTTCTCCCACCTATCACCAGCCCTTCATGCAGTTAGGTATGACTAGCTGTGTGCCTGATCTTACAACCACTGAAGCATCGGACATGCAATGAAGAGCCCACCAGCCAGAGGGGAAATAAAAAGGGTCATTAGTTGGGTTGTGGTGTTTTGGGTTTAAAAAAAAAAGTTACAGAAAGCCATTTTTGAAAAGCACAGCACTGACCCTTCTGCAATACTAAAATAAACATTTAAGCTGGACTTTGACTTTCATTTAAAAGAAATTTCCCATTTTGTTATGCTACAGCCCTTGAAATTCCAAATGCATTCATTTCTGAAATGGTGGGGTGGGTTTTTATCTTCCCATTGAAGATAAAGCATTCATGGTGCCCAGCAGTTTAGCTTTCTGTTTGTTTCTTCATTATATTGAAAACTTTTTTCTATTCCTTGGTTTGCGTTTATTCATTTGTATTCTATTGGTTGGCTAACATGCAACATGTGAAAAGATACAATCAGGAATGAAGTACACAATGGGTGAAATGAAACAGCTGAATTGTTTAAAAAGAAACTGAATTGGCACTGTATAAGCTCTAAAATGTATACACGTATTCTGAATTTTTGTTGCAAAAAAGAACATCTCGAAGCAATTTGAGTTCTAATGCACACTGGATTTTTTTTTTTAGTAGTGTTAATCTTTTTCTCCAGAGAGACTCCAGTAAACAGTTTTCTGAACTAATTCCAGCTAAAGGTCAGAAGAAAGGTCATTTCTATCAAAGGATTTAGAAAGAAGCTTCGGTTAACAAAGACTGAATGAAATGTTAGGCAGCTGGGTAGCATCTTCCTTATAAGATGTGAACTAGCAAGACCAAACAATTTTCAGTCACGGGAAATAACTGCAGAGGAAGGCAACCTGCTTTCCTTTCATTTTAATTTCTGCTAAAAAAAACCAAAAATACAAATGGATAACCACCACCCCCATACTATACAATTCTACTGTTAATTCTTTCCCAGGATAAAATTGACTTAGGACACAACAAGGAGTCAGAAACCAGGAGCAGAAAATAGAAATGAGGCACAATCTATAAATAAAGATTGGTGGGTCATCTTAAATTTGGTTTGTACCAGGTTATTAATTTTAAAAGTCTCTTTCATCTTTATAATTTTTGTAAAATTTTGTTTTGAAAAATATTTAGAATTCTACAAAGTGATTCAATGTATATGTTTTCAACACGCAGCTGGAAGCAAGGAAATATGATGATATGCCATCTCTCCCAAGTCATTCTGTGAGGGGAAATGACATAGCCGGGGCTTAACCACATGAGAAAATGTACACAAACAGAGATACAGAGAGAGGGAGGGAGGGAGGGAAGGAGAGTTTAAACGGTATCTATAAAATTCCAAGAGAATGGTTGTCTTCTAAACATCAAACATTAAATGTCAATGAACCAGTTACCCTACCTTCTATATTTCTCACAGACCTCCCTTAGGAAAGAAAGAATAGATGGCCTTTCAGATGCATTATGCTGAGGTCAAATGAAAGTAGCTCTGTATATTTAACCCTCATGCACTAGGACAGGACATGTGACTCATGCTTTGTTACAGGATCCATGCAGAACTAGACTTACAATGTCAATATTCTACACTGTCGCCTGAAGAGTTGTAAACAACATTCCTGCATTTTATCTGCTTGTAATTAACAGTTTTGCTTGTGTCTTGTGTTTTGTCATTTATTATATATATTATTTTGTAATTACTTATATATAAAAAATTGTAATTACTTATATATATAAAATTACTAATAAAGTAATTACAAAATAATAGCCACTAGCAATAACAAATAGCCACTAGTAGAATGACTTAATGCTTGCATTCCTCATTGCACAGTTTTATAACTTGGCACATGACAAAGAATAGGAGTGACAACTCCTTAAGTATTTGCAATTCACTGCTGCATTTTATTCCACTTTACTCAACAATGGCATAAATAACCAATAGGATTCTGGCCAATCAATTTATGGATTTTTTCCACTGTCATACTTTTTCGTCTCAGCCAATATAATTAGGATAAACAATGCCAGGTCCTATTTTTTCAGTGAATCGTGATACCAAGAATAGGAAGCATCTTGTTAGCAATCTGGCCCGTTTGGGGACAGTTGGGGGGCACTGGAATTCCAACTGGATTCAGGAAATATAAGAAATTAACATTAAACCCATCCCTTAACCCTACTGCTCACCTACAATGGAATTGCAATGGTAAATGTAACTTGTTACTTCTGTGGCAAAGAGTAACATAATGACTTAAGTCCTGTTGCTCAGCATAGTAAGTCACACTAGCATAGGCCCAATGAATCTCTGGAGAATCAACACTCCCGTAAATTCCATTGCTTCAAATGGGCCTATATTAGTTGCGACTTACTGTGCAAAAGGAAGTCAGAACTAAAGTAGGCCTACTTGAATCAATGGAAATTACAGGGTAGTTAACCCACCAAATCCCTATTGATTCAATGGGTCTACTGTAGTGCAAGGTACTATGCTAAGCAACCGGGGGTTGGACTCGGTGGCCTTATAGGCCCCTTCCAACTTCCTTATTCTACGATTCTATGAATTCGGCCCATAAGTAATTACAAAAGTATAGCAAAAGCAATGTAATAAATAGTCAAAAGTTATTCTTAAGGTATACTGAGCAATATTTTCTAGCTACTTTCAAAAGTTCTTGTTGAAGAGCATTCTAAGGCATTTCTAGAAGTATCTGACAGAAATTTTTCAGAAACGCATTCTCTTTCCTCTCCTAAGTGGAAGCATATTTTTTTTTGGTCTTTTTGTAAATACTTACAAGGTGCAATATGAGAACCAGCCAACCAGACAGTATTTCCCTGTACTGTTCTGGCATACTGGTAACAACAGTGCAAAAGGCTAACAAGGTATAACACATCTAATTGCTTATATAACAGGAGCAATGATAGTGATAGCAAGTGCCATGAGATAATTTTGAAAAATACATCTTCCAAGCCCATTAAACAAAAAAAGCCCCTCTCATGTCAAAGAGAGGTCATTTAATATTAAAAGCAGAATGGGCATGGTGACAAAGAATGCAGACTGCCCTGCTTCCGGCTTCTGTTACTTACAACTTTGTCAAACCTCACCACCACCAATACATTTTGCTCAGCTACAGAAACAAACATCAATTCATGGGGTAGGAGAAAACATTCAAAGGAGGATAGGTGGGGAAAGGCTCAAGAGTCTCACTGGGGATGGATGAGTCTGTTTTTCTTCTACTAATATTTGCAGGGGGGTTTTTTGTCATGCATAATCTTATTCCTTTCCATTACTGCATCTGCTTGCAATTTCACAACATTTGGGCACATTTTTGTGCACATAAAATATGGACAGATACTTCAGTGAATTTTTTTCCTTAGGAATTCATGAGTTTGTAAGTCATGTCCCCAAATGTATCCCTTTTTTGTTTGCATGTTTTGGTTGGAAATGTACATTAGACAATTCAAAATGTATTTGCCCGGAGGTCATCCTGTCATTACATTTAGTTTGACATTCATAGGGACATTGATGGATAGCCATGTGTCTCTTTTCCTTTTCCTTCCTTCCTTCCTTCCTTCCTTCCTTCCTTCCTTCCTTCTTTGGGGAGGGGACTCTATATTCCAGAATTCTTCATTCTGGGAGTTTCACCTGCAAGACCCAGACCTAAACTGTGCTCACATGGAGAAAGGTTGGATTGGATTCATGGTCTAAGATAAGCCAAGCTTCAGTCTCACTTCCTGTTAGAAAAAGAAGTTGCTGAAGTGCTTACTGGGAACTCCCAGGAAGTCAGAGCTTGGCCTGTTTTATTCACAGATTGTTCTAGCCAGAATTACAGCTTAAATGTAAGTGTGGTGCATATGACAGTGTATTGTAACATTGTAGTTACTTGGCAATTGTGAGCAACTTCTCATTTTTTGCCAGGCAATTTGAAGAAAATGGAAATTTCCAGAACTGGGGTGGAATAATCAACATGAGAATAAAGACATGGGCAGGTGTTGACTTTATTTGTACAGTGGCAGAATAAAATTAAGGGGTTTTTGATCCAATGAACGATATATGACATCTTTAGCCCACATTGCACAATATAGAAAAAAAATTCCAACATGTTGCTGAATTGGCATAGCTTTTTAGCTTTCTGACAGCTGAGATGCACTCAGTTTTGTCACATGGGAATCAGTGCTTTCCTGTGGCAGACATAACACTCATATGACTCTTTCCTGGGAGTGATGGTGTTGTCTTCTGGTCAAAAATCTGTCCTCTATTTGAAGGACTGTTGATGAAAGTTCTATGTCCATAGATGTCTTCTATTTGAAGGACAAACCGGTCCAAAATGTTCATCAATAGCCCTTCAAATAGGGCAGCACACAGAGCAGGCCTAAAAGTCACATGGTCATAGACTCTCCCACTCTGGCGACATGATATATGTGTTGTGTTTCTATTAATATTACATTATAGCAACCAGTTCTATATTTGCATCTATGATAGAAAGATGCACCATTTGTTCAAATCTGTGTCCCCTTGAATTTGATGCATTTCTTGTCTTTGTCCCCTTGAATTTGATGCATTTCTTGTCTGTGTCTCCTTGTATTTGATGTATGTACTGTTTAACTGGCCACTTGTCTCCCTTGAACAGAATAAAGAATAAGAAGAGGGAAAGCAGGAAGGTAGAGATGGGTAGAACTTCCCAGATCTGCTTTGTTTTGTTTAGATGACATGTGGAACAGATCACTTCTTGTGTGCTGTCAGAAATTTCCATATTCAGAAGGGATTCTGATGTAAAGCAGGGCTCCTAACTCCACAATACCATATGACTCAGAAGATGTGTAACAATGCCAGAAAAACTCAGCAAGCACCCCCAGATCTCACAAGCAATGGCATATGACCAAATACCTTTCAGGGCAAACCCTGCTGCCTTGTTGCTTTGGTACCAGGATACTGGCCTCTAAGCATGAAGGGTGTTGTGTGCCATGACTTGGGAACAGGCTCTTCCTATACCTTTGTGGTATATTTGATTCTGGTTTGGAAAACATTCTGATTTGGTGGCTGTCTAGCCCAGATCCAAGCAGTGCTAGTAGCTTTCTGAAAGAATACAGGCACATGGGAAGCACTAGCAGGTATTGGGGGAATATAAGGAAAATGAATGAAGAAATGAAAAGCTGTGACCAAAAAAACATGCACAGTAATAATGAAGGAAACGTAATATATTCTTCACATAACAGGAAAAGTGACAAAGAATAAATAGTCTAATGAGTGCAAATGAAGCTGCTGTGTCATGAAACTGAATCCCGTTAAGCCCGTTCCCTAATAAATCTCAGAGAATGGGAAGCTTCTGATCTGACAATCCCTGTGCAGCAATGTGCCCTGGGCTGTGAGGGTTGGCTGGGAGATCACTACTGTCAGCCTTGGTAAATGTCCAACAGTGCCAGTCACTGATGCTGACCACGGCCATTAAGCATCAATCAATTAAATGAAAGTTTTAAAGCCCATAAATTGAAGGACTCCGCTCTGTGACTATTCCTCATCTTGAAGGCCTTTTTACTTTGGTTTCAGAGTCTGGCAACTGAGAAGCAATGCAGATTTGGACAAGGGGCCTCTTACTTCATCACCTGAGACAAGTGGCAAACAAAAATTGGCTTCAGGCAATCAGGTTGGATAGTTCTTGCCTTTGCTTTTGGGTGGTAAGTAATGCCACAAGTGACTAACATATATTGAGAAGAATGCAGGCACGCAAAAACGTTAACTTTTGAAGAACGGCTGGTGGATAGTAATAACAAGGATGGCCCTACAGCAAAAATTGGCAGGGCATCCCGGGAGTTTAAGTGTTAGCAGAGCTTAGGTCTGACAGCCGAATTATGGGGAGGGAGGGTTTCACAAAGACAGTTTGATGTTTAGTGTTTTCCTGTGTATGCTAGTTACTTATAGCCCTCTTTCAACCTGAATCATTAAAAGGAAATTACACCTAAGGTTCCCTTCTCTCAACTCAGCCACCTAATCATACGTTTAATGGTGAGCTACACTTAGGGTTGCCCTGTGCTACTCAGCTCAACCTATTCCATGGAGATAAAAGCAATGGACAAGGCTACTGTTTCAGCTTTTGTTTCCAAAATTTGAACAACACTGCAGGGCTGTTGCAAACCATCTGGAGCCTAATCTGCAGCATTCAGCATGGAATGCACTCCACAGCTGTACTAAGCCAAAATTTCTCCCAGCTATGGATACAGTCCACAGCTAGCCCTCTGCTTCATTTGAAGCTTTTTGAGTTGGGCACACACTCCCTTTCACTGACCATCAAACTAAGAGATTCTATGTTTCCCTTCTTGACCCATGTTCTATCTTCCAGCTGACATTCAGGGTGTGTCTATATTACAAAATATAGAGCAGTTTGGTGGCTTCATCCTATGGAATCCTGGGACTCAGAATTTGGCATGCTACTTTAAATTAGCATTCTAGTGCCCTTCCTGAACTACAGCAGTGAATTTTAAGTGCCTCACCAAAATACCAGGATTCTACATAATGTAGAAACAAAATACCAGGATTCTACATGACAAATGAAGTGGAATCAGACTCCTACAACTGCATAGTACACATATATTTTCAGTGCTCCATGGCTTCATGGCTCCATGCTCAATCCTCATTGAGCAGCTCTAAAGGTAGAACAAGCATTACTGTTTCTCATTGCTTAATTTCTCATTGCTTAATATTAAAATTCTTACATTAAAATATTCAAAAGAGACTATTATTCCTGGGGATAAATGTTTTTAAATGCAATAAAGAAATAAAAATAAGTCAAAATTAAAATTGAAATTTCCATAGATAACATTTGAAGATTTAAATTCTATCCAGCATGTTTGCAGGTTTTGTCATAGATGTTTTGTGGTGCTTTTAAAGAAAAAGAAGATTTAATGCCACCTGGAATCTTTATGGCTCTGAAATCTCATGGGGAACAGTCAAAAGTAAGAGACAGAAGGAAGAAAGCTACAAGCTGTCAAGCATAAAACAGTGTCTGGCTATTGCTAGCAGTATTAGGACAACTATAGCTCCGGGGAATACAAATGTATGTATATAGTCTTCCATATAGGAGGTATTGTCTTTGTCTTCACAACAGTAGATAAACAGGCTATAAATTATCTCAAACCAAACTATTTGCAATTTGTGAGAGAAGTATTTTGGACCAAATCAATGTGGTTGGTATTTACAGAACTCTAGTTTCAACTAACAGATAAGAAGGACTGCCTGGATTTGAGGATGGTCTACTCTGCATTAAGATGCTGGCCCTCTTGTGTTCTATAACAGATGCCACAGAGTTTCCTTATCTTTCCCAGGAAACTGAATCTTTACTCCGTGGGACTATTGCTGAGATTCACCTGGGAATCACCGGCCAAAATCCTGTTGCTTGGTGTAGTAAAGCACAGTAGAACAGATCCCATGAATCAATGGGGATTTTATGAGTCAACTCCTCCATAAGGTCCATTGATTCAAATTGGCCTACTCTAACTGCAACTTACTTAGCACAATTGCAATTACAGTAGCCCTGTGTGAATCAATGGAACTTCTGGAGGAGTTGACTCACCAAATCCTCATGGTTTCAGCAGGCCTACTCTGCTGCAATTTACAACACTAAACAACAGGATTTTGGCCATAAATTATGAAAGAGGGTTAAGCAATGAGGTTATAGTCAAAGGGGAGAAGGAAAGTGAAGTGTGGGTATAAAATGAATTGTTTAAAAAATTATTCCTTTTTCCCTAAAGTTCAAAACAGGGATGAGAGAGCAAGAGGAGAAAAACAATGAATGATTTTTTCCTGCTTTTTCCAGATAGTCTTTATTGTAGTCTCCTATGTGAAACTTGCTACCCAGTTTGGTTTAGTGAACACAGTGATGGATCAGGAGACCTAGGTTCAAATCCTCCTCTGCCATGGAAACTCATGAGGGGTGTTGAACTGGCAACCCATTCCTAAAATCCCTCACTTACCTTGAAAGCCCAGTTATGTTTGCTGTAAGGCAGTAGCAATTTGACAGCACATAACAGCAACAAAAATTTAAACTTAAAGGGTAAATTAGCATTAACTTAACTGTTAAACATTTGACCTCGCCAACTTAAACTAAACTGAATTACCATATATACTCGAGTATAAGCCAAGTTTTTCAGCAATATTTTTTTGCTGAAAAAGCACACACACACTGACTCGGCTTATACTCAAGTCAGTGTCAAAATTACATGTTCTCCCCTGCAGTGCGGGTGTTCTCCGGACTCCCCCGCTCATCTACAGGTGCCTGCAGCCTCTGTGGGTGGTCCGATGACCCGGGTTAAGTACACTGGAATTTTCATACTCCACAGGCAGACACCGTGCTGGGAGGATAATAGCAGTCTATGTCCAAATGAAGGAGCTGTAGATGAAAACTTTTTCCCAGCAGCGTGTCAGTATTTCAAAGACCACTCTGAACAGAGGTCACAGTGAGGGCATCTTTGTTTACAAGCCCAGGGAAGCCCATTCACCCCCCCTTCTTCCCTGTCAGCTATGTCTCTTAAAGATCTTTACAGGAGTGTCTGCTTCCAGGACACTCCCATCCTCCTCATTCTGCATATTCTATGTACCCACCTTCCTCCTCCCACCTTCCTCCTCCATCCTCCGTCTCCCTCCAGGACTAGCTAATGAACTATGCTATGTGGTGATATTTACTCTAAATGAATATAGATGAATATAGATGTAAAATGTGTTAAGTTGAGGGGTCGAAAGTGATTGTGGGGGAATTGTATAATAACCTAACTTTTTCTCCATAAATTGGGAAAAACAGAGAAAGAACTTCAAGAACTAAAAAGGATGACTCCCCTAGTCAAGCATCGAATCTAACCAAGCTAATGAGCCAAGACCCTTTTTAAAATGCAATGCAGGATATGCAAGCCAATATAATTAAACAACTTTCAGAACAGATGCAAGAACTAAGAACAGATCTAAAGGCTGGAATTGACAGTAATAACCAGAAGATAGACTCCTTTACACAGGCCATGACGGAAGTGGAACAGAGATTAACAGGAGTTGAAAAAGAATTGCAAAATATTAAACAAGAAAAAAATAAAGATCAAGAGTGTCTTGTGTTCCTGGAAATGAACAGAGCCTCGTATTTTCTCAGAATACAAAAAGTGGAAGAACAGGAATCAGAAGATCTAGAGAAATTAATATTGGAAGAACTAGCCCTACAAATAGGGTTAACCCAGGAAGAGCAGCAACAATCAATAGAGAGAACTTTTAGAGTGGGAAATACCTTTACAAGGAGAAACAAATTGCTAAAAAAGATTCATATAAAGTTCCTAAGAAGATTGGTGAAAGAGAGAATACTGAAAGTCAATAGAGAAAAGGAGCTGACAATTAGAAAGACCAAGATTAATATCCTGAAACAGGTGCCTTGGAGCATGTGGGGGAAAAGACAAGAATACTCCTTCCTTTCTAAAATACTGATAGACAGGAAAATCCCATTCACGTGGCTAATACCAGAAGGAATATTCTTAAATTGGGAATCAAAAAGATTTAATCTAAATAGTAAAATGAAGGCCAGGAACTTCATGGAAGAAATGAAACACAAACTGAAGCTGACAGAAGAAGTCCTACAGTTCTCCAATGGGGAATCAGAAGAAGAACCAGAAGAAGAAGAATTTAAAAGACAAAGGACTCCACCCTCGCTGAGAAGAACCAGAGGCATGGCTAAAGCCAAAGATAAAATTGGTAGTAAAAGCCGAGCAGATGTCTAAACAAATCAAAATACTTTCAGTGAATGTTAAAGGGCTGAATTCACCCCTAATAAACCAGGAAGATTGTTAGCATGTAGAATTTAAAAAGAAAGAGAAAACACAATGATTAATGCAATAGTGGATAAGGAAGGGAAGGAAACATACAAACAAAAAGAAATTCAAAAAATAATACATCATTTTTATATTAACCTCTACAAAAAGAAAGAAATTGAGAAGCAGCAACAATGGAATTATCTGGCTAAACTCCCTGATTGGAGGTTTAGCCCCCAACAATTAGAAAATCTAAATAAATTAATTACGACAAGCGAAATCGTGGAGGCATGGAAAAAACAGAAAAATGGTAAGGCCCCTGGACCAGATAGTCTCCCAGCTGACTATTATAAAGCATTGGAAGAAGCCATAACCCCACATTTTAAAAAGTTAGTGGATTATATTGAAAGTAGAGGGAAAATCCCGGACTCATGGAAAGAGCGCATATCTCCCTAATACATAAAGCAGGGACTGAAATGAAACAAATTAAGAACTACAGGCCAATCTCTCTTTTGAATGTTGATTATAAGATATATGCGACCATCTGGGCAACTAGATTAAAGAAGGTATGTACTTACTGAAATGATACACAAAGATCAAACAGGCTTCATCCCCAAATGGAAACTTACGTTAAATATAAGATCAATAATAGACATTTTGGAATATTATGAAACACATCCAGAAAAACAAATGATGCTGATCTTCCTTCGAAAGGCCTTCGATAATGTGAACTGGGAGTTTATGTTATTGCAATTAAAGAAGATGGGAGCAGAAGGAAAAATATTTACAAGCAATTAAAGCAACATACACCAAACAGAAAGCTAAGATCAGAGTTAATGATCAAACAACTGAAGATATCCAAATTGAGCAAGGCACGAGGCAGGGCTGCCCTCTATCTCCATTGCTATTTATTCTAACCTTAGAAATTCTGAATAGACAAATAAGAGGAAATAATGGAATCAGAGGCCTCAGAATCAGGGGAGAAGAGTATAAGCTACAAGCATACGCTGATGACTTAGCATTGATATTAGAAAATCCCCTCAACAGTATGGAAGAACTATTGGGAACAACAGAAGAGTTTGGAGCTGTCGCAGGACTGAAAAGTAACCCTAAAGTACCAAAAAACTAAATTTCTGACTAAAAATATGAATAGAGAGGATGTGGAAAAATTGATAATGAAAACTGGTTTTGAGGAGGTACAAAAGGTTAAGTATTTAGGAATCATTATTACAAAAAAGACAAGTAATTTGATGAAAGAAAATTATTTCTCAACCCAGAAAGAAATACAGAGAGATTTGGAAGATTGGAATAAGCTATAAAGTTCAATGATGGGACGAATCTCGATAATAAAGATGAACATTTTACCACAATTGCTATTTCTATTTCAAAATTTACCATTTCTATTGAATTATAAATACTTTAAGGACCTGGACAGCCTGACCTTGAAATTTGTCTGGAAGGCCAAAAAGCCAAGAATAAAACTTAGAGCACTGCAACACTTAAAACAGAGAGGAGGACTAGGACTACCGAATTGGCTATTATATTACAAGGCCCACGCTATGGTTTGGATAAAAGAATGGATAACATTAGAAAATCAAAGACTGTTGAAATTGGAAGGTCATGATTTAAAGATGGGTTGGCATGCATATGTATAGTATGGAAAAAGCAAAGAACAGACACATTTCTCAGAACTTATTGTGAGTAAAGCCCTATATTTATTATGGCAAAAATTTCAAGTGCAAACCTATAAGAAAATTCCAACATGGGTAGCCCCAATAGATGCCTTTACATTAAAAGTGCTAAGCCAGGAGGGAGCCCTACTCATGTATAAAGATTAAATTCTGAAAAATAAACAAGATTTAGAGGGACTGGGTCTATCAACAGACTGGTGGTCAATGTTGAAACTAGAATCAAGATATAAAAAGGATAAAAATATGGGCTTTTTTGAGGGGAAAGTTCAGGTGGATGAACTATGAATCTATACAAAAGAGAAAATAATCAAAAAAAATGTATACGTATCTATTAGAGTATGACCTGGGAGATGAGAGGGTGAAGGAGGTGATGGTCAAATGGGCACAAAACTTTGGTTATAACATTGATATAGATGACTGGACAAAAATGTGGAAAGATAATTATAAGTTGATTAAACCAGTTAATCTTAGAGAAAATATCCTTAAAATGTTTTATAGATGGCATCTTACTCCGGTAAGATTGGCAAAAATGTCAGAAGGGATACGTAATGCTTGTTGGAAATGTAAAAAAAATCCAGGGACTTATTATCATGTATGGTGGTCATGTGAAAAAGCAAAATAAAAATAAAAATAAAAATAAAAAGCTTTAAACCTTAAATGTTTTTATTGAATATAATGCCAGAGATCATTGATAAAATAAAATAAAATCTAGTCTACTGTATATATACACACAGCAGCTAGGTTACTCTGGGCCCAAAAATGGAAGAAAGGAGAAATACCAACGATAGAGGAACTACTAAAGAAGCTACTGGATATTGCAGAATTATAGACTCTTGCAGAGTGCGGGTGGCATACAAGTCGAATAAATAAATAAATAAATAAATAAATAAATATGCTTATGAGATCAACCAAGACACTTTGTAAAGGAAAGCTGGAAGATGATGTACAATTGGGTCCAGAAAGAGACAAGAACCTAGGGGAAGAAATAATTGTGCCAAATCAGTACTTACAAGAACCTCTTGATGATATTAGATGACCTAGACCACTGGTCCCCAACCTTTTCCAAACTGCGGACCGGTTGGGGGGGCGGGGTCCGTGCACAGGGGGGCACCCCCCTGCTCATGGATGGGTGTGACGTGCTCGCAGATGAGTGGGGTGTGCTCAAGGGTGGGCGTGGCATGCTCATGTGCACGCATGGGTGGGCGGGGCACCCTGCATGCGAGTGGGTGGGCCATGCGTGCATATGGGCATACGTGGGGGGAGTGCTGCGGGGGAGCGGGAGATCTGTCTCTGTGGCACTGTCCTGCAAAGGCCATGGACTGGCAGTGGGCCGCAGACCGGGGGTTGGGGACCCCTGAACTAGACAATGGCGAAATCTCTGGCATTACGGGGCTCCAGCTTCCTGTGTTTCTCCCTCCTGAGATTATGCATTGTAGGACTGAAATGTCTGTAACAAACAATTAAAATAAAACCCATACTCCCACAGCCAAGGAGAGATGTGCTGGTTGCTGGCAAATTGTCCTGGAACCACTTTTGAGGTTTCTGTCCTGTGCTGGCTGCCACTCACAGCCTCTCACTGCCACTGCCACCACCAGTTCACTTCCCTCATTGAGGTGATGTGGGCAGCAGAAACAAAAGCCACGTTCTACTGTTGTGGTGTGATTTTTAATATTTGTTTTTTGTTCAGACTGGCATAGCAGTAGATCAGTGTTACAGACAGGGAAGGGGAAAAAAATCAGACTGCAAGGTTACCCAGCAGCCCAAAACCCATGATCCAACACTTGACAAACCTCACAGATACAATTTACTCCGACACAGGCGAGCACATATGCAAAAATGATTTAAAATAAATAGTATTCATAATCAAATCAAAATAAACAAGACCCTTGTGGGTGTTTTTAAAGACTTGCTTTCCTGGGGGGGGGGGCTTCTCAGACAAAAAAAATGTACACTTAGCTGTATGTTATATAAACGGGTATTTTTAAATCAATGTTAAGCTTGCTAAATCCAATGCAAATCCAGGAGTATTTCAATGTGAAACTTTTTATTTGTTATCTTCTGTTTCTATAATGGCATGATTTTAACTTCAGTTCTACATAGCAAGCTGCCTAGAGAGTCCTTGTCATTATGTGATGTTAAAAAAACAAACCAAATTAAAGTAAGAGTTCATTTACTCCTTTATAACATTTTGGTCTTGCCCAGTTGCAAATTGTTCTAATAAACTAAACTGGCTTCTTTTGCTTTTTAACTCCCTGTATCTCTTGCCGTACATTTGCCAAAACATTCAGGAATGTGTGGCTTCCTTTTAAGTTTACAGTAATGCTTCAAATGAGGCTGCAAAGTCACCCTCAGGGTGAGAAGCATAGTTTATACTGGGGACTTCCTGAAGTATGATCATTGCTGGCATGACCTCCCTGCTGAACTCTACATCTTCTGCTGTTGCAGTTCTGTCTCCATATATATGCTAAGCCTATGGTCTAAATCCAGAAAAGAATTGGGCATGCTTTAAGCCTATGGAAAAAGGGACGTGGTGGCGCTGCGGGTTAAACCGCTGAAGCCTCTGTGCTGCAAGGTCGGAAGACCTGCAGTCGTAAGATCGAATACACGCGACGGAGTGAGCCCCCGTCGCTTGTCCCAGCTCCCGCCAACCTAGTGGTTCAAAAGCATGCAAAATGCAAAAATGTGAGTAGATAAATAGGTACCACCTCGGTGGGAAGGTAAACGGCGTTCCGTGTCTAGTCACGCTGGCCACGTGACCACGGAGGATTGTCTGCGGACAAATGCTAGCTCTATGGGTTGGAAACGGAGATGAGCACCGCCGCCTAGAGTCGGACACGACTGGACAAATTGTCAAGGGGAACCTTTACCTTTTACCTTAAGCCTATGGAAGTCAGGCCTGACTCTGCTAGTATATAGCTCAGGGAGTTAGAGAGTATGACCATGGAGTCAGGGGCTAGAAGTTTGAATCCCTACTGCACTTCTGAGGAGAAGGTCCAGATGAGATTACCTGGAACATGGTTGACTGATGGGTTATGTATCCTGCCACTCGTGCAGCCTTGGGCAAGCCGCATGGTTCCAGAGCATGCCTAGAATGTGGGACTGGTAAACCACTTCCAAGTATTCTATACCTAGAAAACCAAAAGGGGGTTGCCGTAAAATGGAAACAACTTGACAGCACATAATGAATTAATTTTGCACTACGTTTAGGCTTCTGACCATGAGCAGCTCACAGAAAGAGCAGAGAGATGCTTTGCCCCCAAAATATGTGGGATTGTCCGGCTACCTGTGCTCCTAAAGGAAAGCAGTGAATAGCACAGTGACAACAGTCCTTGTCAATACTCTTTCTTTCTTTCTTTTTTTTTAAATAATCCGGATTATGTTTATTCAAAGACTATTCAGTAAACTGAATTTCAACAATTTATGAAACCTGAGGAGAAATCTGAGGATGCAAAATCATTCAAGATGAGGTTATTTGAAAACTGCAAGTTGTTGCTCAGCAGCCACGGATGATGATATTTAGAGCAAATGATGCTCAGAGTGGAAGAGGATAACTTGGAGTGGGGGGAGGGAATCAAACAAGGAACTTGTAACCGCAGGGAAGGCTTTTTAAAGAATCCTGCTCAGTTGCCCTGAACCAGCCCGTGTGTGTAACGTTCGCGTTTTTAAGCTGCGTTGAGCCTTTTGCTTTTGAATGATGAATTTAGTCCCAGCTGTGGTTGCCTTTTAAAATGTAAATAGTCTAACAAAAGGAGACTACCAAGATAACCGTGCGATCTAATGATTAGCATTATCTGTCTTCGGGAAGGGGGAACAAAAGATGAAATAAATGCTCCTTTCCCTGCAGTCAGTGGCAGAAGCTAAGCATATTCTTCTGAGAAAGGAGCTAGTTAGAGGAAGGTTATGTCGAATGACTCCTCCTGGCAAGCAAATGCTGGCTGTCCTGTTTTCTCTCTTTCCCCCCTCATTTGAAATTCATGAAGATGAAGTGCTGCTTTTGTTTCCCGTCTCTGAGATGAGCCCCACTCCTCTTGCCAAAAGCGAGCGAGCGCCGCGTAATTGTTTTTCATCTAAATTGCATGTCCAACCTGCTTAGTCTTCAAAGAACATTGATGATACAGCTTTGATACCCAACAGCAGACTGACAATGTACAGGGCACCCCCGCAGATGGTCATGATGAGCATTTTTAATCATCACTTTATCCTTCAGTGTTTCTGGGAAACAATGAAGGGCGGGGGGGGGGAGAGAGAGAGAGAAGCCAAGTGGAAGGGGAGGAGGAGGAAGAGCGGAGGAAAGGATGGGAAGGAATGCTGGGGAGGAAGAGGGGGGCTGCGCAAAGGGAGAATATTCATGAGACCAATGTGGCCCTTGTTCTCGTTGAGAAAGCCTTTTCAAAATAAACAAGGAAATCAGCAGTTTGGGAAGAAGGTTCCCGAGGTGTTTTTAATCTCTTCCAGCCCCAGACAATAGAAAGGGTTACAAAATAAATGAATGAAATTATAGGCAGGAAAGACAAAGGATCTTCTCTATCCCTATCTGGAGAGTCCGCTGTTTATTTAAACACAAAGACAATTTTAGATTCACTTTACATAATAATGCATTCGCAAATTTGGACTGTGTGATTCCCAGCCCTCCCATCCAATCGGCTCTCCAGAGGACTCCCATAGCCCTTTTCCATTGGTGGATTGTCCAAATGATAAATTAGATTCTAATGTTAGGATATCTGCATGCGTGCCTTCCACGGAGATGTCCTATTACCCTGCCCGCTGACCTCCTTGAGTCCACGGGTAGCAATCCAATGTTTCATTACCTACAGCAAGTGTTACCCAAGCTCCGACCAGGCCTGTGTGAAGTGAATAAAAGAAGGAAAGGAGTTATTATGTGAATCCATTTGCAGAGGTGGAAAGATGCTGCAGGAAAAGCATGTGGTTTTCATTATTGATTGCTGAGCTCCATTGTGTGATCTGGACTCTGGAGCTAGGAGGAAAGGCTTGGTTCCACTTTACTGTTTTGTTCCAGTTAATTTAATTCTTCTAAGCTGGGCGGGGGGGGGGGGGGGGATGGCATGATTCTGCCTGTCATGCACATCACATAAGGGGATATGGCGCCTGTGTTATCCATGCTGTTTTTTTTGTAATCTTCTCATTGCATTAGCCGTGCACTCGAGGGTCTTAATTCAATATCAAGCAATGTACACCACAGTATTTCTGCAATATGCAACAAGAAAGCTGCTGTCTTTATATGACCTAAGTGAGCCTCTTCCACAGTTTGGAAACATTATTTTCAGATCACAACTTCCAGAATCCCCTGGCTAGGAAAGAAACATTCCCAAACTTTAGCCTCTTTACCATTTCTAGAAATAAAAGACAGATGTCATTTTGTCTAGAAAGCAGGAAAACACTTTAAATATTCAGCATATATAAATACACATTTTTTTCCTTTGTGGTCATTTCAGACTCTGAAAGTGCTAGCATTAATGTAGACCCATAAAGAAGTGGGAGGAGGACCCACAAACACCCAAATTTCCACCTGTCTTCTTCAGATGAGGCAGACTCAAAGTACAGGCACCATTTGCAGATTCAATTCTTTAAAAAAAAAAAACAACCAAAAAAACCCCCTCTGGTTTATGAATGTAGAATATCATGGTTCTGTATCTACAATTCAAAAGCCATGAAATGGCCCAATATTGCTGCACAATATCATGCCCGCATTTCAGAAGGAAAAAAGGATGTCAAGCTTTGCATAGCAAAGCTCAGCCTGAATGTTGACAATGCCAATGGCAACAGTCAAGATGGTCTACAGCAGACCTTGGCAAAGTGCGGCCCAAGGGCCACATACGGCCCGCGAGCCGCTCCTGTCCGGCCCGCCGGACATCAAAACCATTTATAGCTTTTTGTCTAAAGTTGATCAGTTGCTTATCTTTAACATACCGCAAAAAACCTCTTTAGTATTTGTGAAGATTAACAAGTTTAAAATAAAAACAATCATAACATCACTGTTTCATTTTATTTTTAAGTTAAGTTGGTTCGGCCCCCGAACACAGTTCAGATTTTTCATGTGGCCCCCTATAGAAATTAATTGCCCACCCCTGGTCTACAGGATACCCTCTTCTGCTCACTGCCCTTCACACTTGTTGAAAAACAGCCCTGACAATTGCTTTGTGTTTGGGTGAGAAGTGGTGAACTGATGAAAAAAGGATTTTCCCCTGTGTGATGTTTCTTTGTGAATGGAAGGCCATTCTTTTTGCTTATTATTAGGAATAAAGTCAAAAAGTAATCTAACAGGGCTACAGTCCTGGAGAAAAAGAAATAGGAATTAGAACTTGATAAGTATAAAATAAATCACCCATGTGTCGATGCAAGCAGACCTTGTTGTAGGGATGAACAATACGCCTGTGTATTTCCAGGCCATGTCAGTTTCACAAAGATTCAGTCGATTTCTGCATTCTGTTAACAACAATGCTCAAAATTTTGCAATGTGTTTGTTTGTTTTCCTGGGTATAACTAGTTTGGTATGCAATTGTTGCTACTATTTTAGTAAACAGTTTTCCTCCCTAATATGTAGAGTGTGTCCTAATAAAGGCACTGTTGTATGCAGTTTTCTCTAGTATGTCCATCTCTACATGCAACTTTCTCTAATACATGCATGAGCCTTGTGGCACAGTGGTTAAACTGCTCTACTGCAGCCAAAACTGTACTCACGACCCAGCATTCAATCCCAGGTAGTTGATTCAAGGTTGACTCAGCCTTCTATCCTTTTGAGGTTGGTAAAATGAGTACCCAGCTCACTGGGGGGGGGGGGGCAATGTGTAGCCTTGCAAACCGCCCAGAGAGTGCTTTAAGCGTTATGGGGCGGTATATAAGCAGCACACTTTGCTTTCGATTCTGCTTTTGCTTTTCTCATGCAGTTGCTGAGCCACGGACTGCATTACAAAATGAGAAATATGTAATAACAATCTTAGAACTGCTGAGCCGGAAGGGACCCTATGGATCACCGAGTCCAGCCCCTGTGAAGAAGGCACAGTGGGAAATCAAACTCCCCACCCTAATACCTAAACTAATGAGCTATCTAGAAGTTCTATGTAAGTCCCTCTGTACCTTTGTTCACACGTTGTGATGTCAGAAAAATACAAAAATAGTTTTTTGTGGTTCTGCAGCTTCCATACATCACTGAAAGCAAAATGAGATTAAAAGGGCAAGGGAATTCTGCCTCTACTCAATAATGAAAAAATGTTGAAATAGTCATTGTCAAAACTGGTTGAAAATAACATCCTTTTAGAATGTTACTCAAATACTTCTTAAAAATACAGTTTGTTCATATTATTATTCAGATCAAAAACATAAACAATACTTAGAGAGGGGTGGATTTTCTTTTTTCAATAAACGCTGACAGTTTGCTAGTTTTCTCCAAAGGAGGTGACTCTTATCCTCTTTCCTTAACACATATAGAACTGAGCAGAAACCCCAAAATCCTGTGTTTTATTGTTTTATTTTCTTCCAGTAGTCACATGCAATTTACTGGAAAGCAGAATATGGTCTCGGTTGGAAATATTTCAGACCAAGCTGAGAATCTTTATATTCAAACATTAGAGCATTCTTAAACCTATCATACGTGGCACAGATTATGATAGAGCTTTCTCTAGCCTCCTGCTGAAACAAGCAGTCAGAAGGGGAAAGGTAAGTCAACTGCTGCTTCATGTGAAGACTATTGATCTTATTGACTGGGTCACCAAAGTCCTGCAGTGCATTAAGTAAGAAGGGAATGCTGAAAATTACATTAATTCAAATGGCTAAATCAATATTTAAAAGTGTTGTTACTGGTAACTTATCTCGTGGGTGCCTCCAATAAAACAAAAGGTAAAGTCAACCAGCCTGAAGCTGGTTATAACAATGTATATTACAGTAGCTTAATTCACAATAGAGACCGTTTTCAAAGGCTTTTAAATAAGATTGCTTTGCCAGATTTTGATCCAGATTTTGAGGTTTCACTGTGCTGGGTATGTTGAATTGGACTTTCAGGGAGAAAGAACTCCCAGTACCATAATTCAGCAGGAACCCCCAGGGCTGAATTATGGGATGGCGAATTATTTTCCCCCCTGAAAATACCATCCCTATTTACCAGAACAATATTCAGAATTAAAACTGCTGGATATTTCAGTGGTTTAGGTATTTGACTGTGGAGCCAGAGATTGGGAGTTTCATTTCCCACCGTGCCTCATTGACAGAGGCTGGACTTGATGATCCATAGGGTCCCTTCCAGCTCTGCAGTTCTATGAGGATGAGGGTAAAATGTTAGCACTGATTACTGTTCCACTGGTACACTTTTGGACTTCCACAAGTCATATGAAGGAAAGGGTCGACTCTTTTCTGCCTCTAAGTGACAAAATCACACGAGAAAAATACACAAAAATGTATTCACTTCACCAAAAACACTTCTAAGATTTTATTTGTATTGTTTCTCCATAGGACACTCGTGTTTCTTTTTTAAAACTCCCTTACTTTATTTCTTTATACCCTTTTCTCCGTCCCAATTTTGAGTCCACAAGTTGGGATCATTATTGGAACAAATATGGCAAGGCTATAAACCCTCAGATTATGAGCCTTAATCTGAGTATGGGTACAATGGTTGAAAGGATACATGTCAGCCCCATCCATACACCCTCACAGTAGCACGTTTATCCCATCCCTTGCATGTGCAGAATCCTTGAGACCAGTTTCACTCAATTCTACAGACTAACACTTAAGTCACTCTCAAAATGGAAGGTCACTGCCCCACCAAATCATATCCCAGGAAAACCTACTGTTATCTGATGCAATCATTCCTCCCCCATGTAGTTCTAATATTCACTTACACGCATGCACATCCTTTAGCAAAATGGCCCCCTTGCTGCCAGCTAAACAGTTAAATAGAGGGCTCGTCTCCCTCTCCCTGCAGGAGTCTTATTAAATATTTGCAGTACAGACTGGTCACAATTGCATTGTGTAGTTAAGTTATTTGAATGCTTCACTTCAGTGACTTGAGCCAGCTGATTAGGCTCAGGGGCTGCAGCATGCCCACGGCCATTCAGAGATGTTTATGTCTCTGTAATAACTCGCCCTTGGGTCTCCCCATTATTTGCTGCTCACTCAGGTTGATTGCACAGGCATAGGTGTGGATCTATGAGAGAACTGTGGGGAGAAAAAGAGAATAAAGATGGAAATTCTAACCAATGGTGAAGCAGTTCTGAAAATCTTCCATGGCTGTGATTATAAGAAAGAGCTAGTGCAGTGCTGATTAGCATTGAGATCAAGAAAAAGAAACCCTGTGTCTTTAATGCTCTACTATGATTCAAGCAGAACATGAAAGCATTACTCTTTTGGACTAAAATTCCCAGAAACCCCCAGCCACTATGAACACAGGTCATGTGGACTGGGAGATGCTGGGAGGTGGAGTCCAAAATAGTAATATTTTCTAGTTCCAGGTTTTCATGTTTCAAACCCTATGTACCAGAGCACAGCATTAGCATCTGAGATGTAAAGGTGTTACTAGCAACTATTAAAAACTCCACAAACAAGGGCACAAAACACAATCTAATTTCTGATTGCCACTTAACTTGTCTTGGCATTGCAATTTTCATCATAAAGTAGTTGCATAAAGAATTAAACTGTCAAACTACTGATTTTATGGTAGGATGATTTGCGTGATAATTTCTCTCCAAAATTTCGGCTATGAGGATGAATTTTAGCTCATCATGCAGTTCTGTGACACAGTTCTGGAATATGTGAAATGGCGCCTAAGAAACAACAACAAAGCAAATTACGTCCATATAAAATCTGGGATTTTAAATTGTCTTAAGTCAGGCAGTGTGGACTACAGAGAGATCTGGTCTTCTTATTTTCCCTTTAGTAGTCTACGAAATGAAAACATCATCATCATTTGAAGGAAGCATATTTTACTGTGCTGCAGTGTTGTGCACAATCTTGTACGTGGCCACTCAGAATCAAATGTCAGAGGAGGCTTACTTCCAGTGAAATGGGTACAGAATTGCATTCTACCTATCCTTCAGATTATAGAATCTCTACAAAAAGTATTTTCAGGGTGGGAGTGGAATTATTTTAAGAAACACCAGTTTCTGCCAGTTTTGGGGGGGAGGGGGAGAAGACATGAGTTTTTGACTCCTATGCAGTTGTGGGTTTATTATTAGCCCTCCTGATTTTTAATGAACAAGGAAGAACGTTAGCAAGATGTAGTGATTGGCATGATGGTTGATCGGGACATGGGAGATCCAGGTTTCATCAAAACTGAGCTATGAAATTTACTGTGTTCACAGTCATTCTTTCTCTCAGCCAAACATACTCCACAGGGTGGTTGTTGTGAGGATGAAGTAGGGTAGAAGAGAGCCTTGCATAATAAAACCATGAATGGGATTTTCTGCCTCTTTCTGCTAAAGCTGTAGTAATCTAACTTCATGGTAGCTGTCAAAATCTGGGACCCTCCAATTTAATCTGAACAAATTAGATTCAGATTAGATTCTGAGCTCACTAACATTTGACTAAATCGTTAACTATTTCCTACTGTCTTCTCTATCTCTACTATGAAGATGGTAATGATATACCAGATCCACCAGATTCACATGGCTAGTCATACTTTTTAGAAACAACATGACTGAAAAGAAATTGCATGTTATGTAATCTGTAAAGAGAGACAGCCTCATGCGATCTTTGCAGATCTAATATTTTGCCTCATTAATTAACACAATATTTCTCTTCTGCTTGCATACCTCTTTGGCACATTAGCTAATGGAGTTTTCTTCTACTTGCATGACTCTTAAATCTTTGGAAGCATCCACTGTGGCCTAATTATTTTCACTCAAAAATGCAAGTATCATCCTTTTTTTATTCATGATCCTTATCAGCATGCTTTAGAAAGGTTTTACAGCTCCTTTGAAGATTTGTTACAAATAGTGCAAGTAAAGGAAGCATTGTGTTTTCATAACACACAGGTCCTGAAGGCTCTTGAAAGACACTGCAATTGTGAAACAAGAAATAATATACTCCTGTGAAATGAGTTTTTAAATACTGCAGTGTACTGAGATGGTTCACTGGGGCCATAAATGTCATAGCAGAATATATAGTGGAACAATTCTAAAATTTTCTCTTAAGTGCAGACTGAATTTCCATGTATGATACATTTGCAAAGTAGCACACAAACGTTGAATCCTCTGGATTTACTTGTGATTTACTCATGAAACAGGAAGAAGAAGAAGAAGAAGAAGAAGAAGAAGAAGAAGAAGAAGAAGAAGAAGAAGAAGAAGAAGAAGAAGAAGAAGAAGAAGTCATTAGCCATGACTGTAAAAACAACCTAGAGGTAGACTTTGTTTGTTTGTTTGTTTGTTTGTTTGTTTGTTTGTTTGTTTGTTTGTTATGCTACCCTTCTCCCCATAGGGAACCTAAGGCATCTCAAAACAATCAAAACTGTACCATAATAACAGGTTTAAGATATTATACAAAAATATATTAAAACTCAATTAAACATTAATCAAGATTAAAATCAAGATCAAAAACATTTTTAAAAACATCTAAAAATATCTAAATTTCTTAAATACAGCATTCCCTAGACCAGCCATTCTCAACCTTTCTTTGGCCAACCTTTCTTTTAGGAGCTCTTCTCAGGTTCCAGGGCCTGCCGTCAAAAAAAGGTACAACACAAACAGATATCTTTCAGAAACGTCTCACATTTTTAAGTCTGTGCCCCCCTTCAAATGTGCCAGAGGCCCCCAAGAGCCATATGGCCCCTGTTGAGAATGGCTGCCCTTTTAGATTAGGCATCCTTCAGTCTCGAGAGACTATGGTAACGTGCTCTGAATAGAGGACTTGGAACAGCGTCTAGTGTGGCTGAGAAGGCCAATTCGAGAGTGATAATCCCTTCCACACTGAAGACAGATACAATCTGTCCCCTGTCCAGCTCCCTGATTTTGTTGGTTTCGGGACTGCCTCTTTGCCTCGGCCTGCTGGACAAGTGTCTCTTCAAAATGGGAGAGGCCATGATGCACCGCCTGCCTCCAGGCTGAACGCTCAGATGTCAAGGTTTCCCATCTGTTGAGGTCCATTCCTAAGGCCTTCAGATCCCACTTGCAGATATCCTTGTATCGCAGCTGTGGTCTCCCTCTGTGGTTTCCCTGCACTAATTCTCCATACAGGAGATCTTTTGGAATCCAACCGTCAGCCATTCATGCCCAAGCCAACGTAGATGTTGCTGTTTCAGTAATGTATACATGCTAAAAATTCCAGCTCGTTCTAGGACTTCTCTATTTGGAACTTTGTCCTGCCAGGTGATACCAAAAATGCGTTGGATACAACGCATATGGAACGTGTTCAGCTTCCTCTCTTGCCATGCACAAAGGGTCCAGGACTCACTGCAGTACAGGAGTGTACTCAGGACACAGGCTCTATAGACCTGGATCTTGGTATATGCCGTCAGCTTCTTATTAAGCCATACTCTCTTTGTGAGTCTAGAGAACATGGTAGCTGCTTTGCCAATGTGTTTATCCAGCTCGACATCTAGGGAGAGAGTGTCAGAGATCGTTGAGCCAAGGTACACAAAGTCATGAACAACCTCCAATTCTTGTGTGGAGATGGTAATAGAGGGAGGTGAGTCCACGTCCTGGCCCATGACTTGTGTTTTCTTCAGGCTGATTGTTAATCCAAAGTCTTGGCAGGCCTTGCTAAATCAATTCATGAGTTGTTGGAGGTCTTCAGTAGAATGGGCAACAACAGCTGCATCATCGGTGAAAAGGAACTCCGGCATGCATTTCAGCTGGACTTTGGTCTTTGCTCTCAATCTAGAGAGATTAAAGAGTTTTCCATCTGATCTAGTCCGGAGATAGACACCTTCTGCTGCAGTTCCAAAGGCATGCTTCATCATGACAGCAAAAAAGATCCCAAACAGGGTCGGCGCGAGGACACAGCCCTGTTTCACTCCGCTTCGGATGTCAAAGGGATCTGATGTTGAGCCATCAAAAACTACAGTGCCCTTCATTTCCTCATGAAAGGACCTGATGATGTTAAGGAGTCGAGGTGGACATCCAATCTTGGGAAGTATTTTTAAAAGGCCATCCCTGCTAACCAAATCAAAGGTCTTTGTAAGATCTATGAAGGCCACAAAGAGTGGCTGTCGTTGTTCCCTACATTTCTCCTGCAATTGTCTGAGGGAAAATACCATGTCAGTGGTGATCTATCAGCTCGAAATCCACACTGTGATTCTGGATAGACTCTGTCTGCAAGCACCTGGAGTCTCTTCAGCACAACATGGGCAAGCAGCTTCCGTACAACGCTGAGAAGAGAGATGCCACGGTAGTTATTGCAGTCTCCCCTGTCTCCTTTGTTCTTATACAATGTGACGACGTTTGCATCCTTCATGTCCTGTGGTACTCCACCTTCCCTCCAGCAAAGACAAAAGATTTCACATAGCTCGCTGGTAATGATCTCTTTACAGCACTTCAGCAGGGATGTTATCCTTCCCAGGTGCCTTGCCAGTGGCGAGGGAATCCAAGGCCGCTTTTATTTCTGCTAAGGTTGGTTCGCTGTCCAACTCTTCCAAGACAGGCAGGCACTCAATGTTATTTAATGCCTCTTCAGTTACTACATTCTCTCTGGAATATAGCTCAGAGTAGTGCTGCACTCAGCGTTCCATCTGCTGTGCTCGGTCCTGGATGATCACGCCTGTAGCAGACTTCAAAGGAGCAGATTTCTTCTGTATTGGACCTAAAGCCTGCTTGATACCGTCATACATTCCCTTGATGTTACCTGTGCCCGCTGCTATCTGTATCTGAGAGCAGAGCTGAAGCCAATAATCGTTAGAACATCTCCTGGCAGCCTGTTGGACTTTGCTACGAGCAACTCAAAGAGCCTGCAAGTTGTACTCACTAGGACAGGCTTTGTATGCTGCTAGAGCTCTCCTTTTTTCCTCGATGGCTGGCATCAACTCCTCCAAATGGACTTCGAACCAGTTTGAACCATGGCTGCCCTAGACACTCACTTATTGCTTAAAAGTCTGCCTGAAAAAGAAGGTCTTTGCCTGACAACGGAAAAACAAGAGGGAGACCAGATCCATATGTAGATATGTCCAGTCAAGAATAAGGAATATGAATCTGTCAATGTCCTTTTTGAGTGATTTCTGCCTCTGACTGGAGATATGTTATGGCTTGTAAGACACTTGAAACAATGTGGTAAGGAATAATGAGGTTGTCCAACAACATCATATTCCTTGTCCTTGACTGGATAGTAGAGATGGGCATGAATTAAAAAACAAATTGCAAAATTCATCAAAAATCACAAATTTGTCAATTCATATTTGTCCAAATCGATGCCCCCAACCAATATGAATATGAATCTTTTGCAATTTTTGACTTGTCAATTCATTGGGCTACACAATGGCCCCCAAGTGCCTAGAGACACCAAAATCACTTTGTGGGTGTATAACTTGGACATCTGAAACCCAATCTTCACCAAACATGGAGGGGTTGTAGAGGAAAGTCAGGGAAGCCTCTCTGCTATTTTGGTATGTCTAAGTGCTTGGGGGCCATTTTATAGGATTTTAAAGGCAAAAACAAATTGATGAATTAATTCATCAGAAAAAAATGTAAATTTGTTCTTCATGATTCATTGACCTTGACGAATCAAGGATTAAAACAAATCCCCATTTTTATGATTCGTGTCCATCTCTACCGGATAGGTCTACAGATGAATCTTCCTATGGTGTACACACTCATTTCTTTTGTTCACCTGTTGTCACTGGCCAAAGAAGGTTTTCAAACACAACAGAACCCACAACACTTGTAAATATCCTGTGTGCCTGTATGGTACTAATTTCAACTCTCTAGCCAAGGGATGGGGAATATGTGACTATTTAAAAGTTTTAGTACTCCAGTTCCCAAGAGCCCTAGCCAGAATTGTGAGGGATGATTTGGGTCTGTCCAATGACATCTGGTGAGGTATACAATCCCCATTCCTACTGTAGCCTCTGGATATAGAACCAGAAAGGAAGTCAATTCCATAGGAGCATTTTAATCAAGACTGTCAAAGAATCAACTTACCCTCGTGTTTTGGACAGGATGTGGGTCCTTAGCATGAAGTTTCAGAAGTTTTATTCAATATACCTTTGAAACAACGTGCATATACTGCCATGATAATAATAGCCACAATAAGAGTGGGCATCTCAAGTTTGAGTGTGGACAGATTAGATATCTCTGTATCTAATAAAATTAATTATGTGCCATCAAGTCAGTTCTACATCTCTATATTTATATACAGATATATTAAATGTGATTATAGTTATATCTGAGTAGTGTAGAGTTTGAACGTCTGTACGTACTAGGGATATGGTTGTACAGATTTTCTCAGATATGATTATTTGAAAATCACAATTTTTATAATGTAATAATCATCATCTTAGAATTGCAGAGCTGGGATTCATTTTTCTACCAAATGTTAAAATGTTTACAGCAATGAATTAAAAGATATGCATAGCTGTCTAACCAAAAGGCCTGCAAAGCTGTTGTTTTTAAAATGCAATGCTGTTGCTTTCTCCTCTCTACTCCCCTGACTTTCCTTCAAGAGAAAACACTTTATCCATGAAAATGAAAAATCACAGTGTTTGCCTCTTGACTAAATGCACTGGGAGAAACAAGTGATGTCTTCATAGACAGCTTGATTTGGTGATCCCATTGATAGACTCTTTTGTCTAATGCAAAACCCAGGCTTATTTGCAGAAAGTGTTGTACATGGAAATAAGTGTTGCTTGAGGAGAGTGAGTTGCTTTCAGTTATTATTAAAATGATACACCAGGGGCTTGATTTACATAAAACAAGATTTAATTTATTATCTTCTCATGTATCTTTGCTAAATCAATGTCAGGTCACCAGCACACAGAGACTACCTTTCTTCTTTCTCTTCTCAGACCATTAAAACTTTGTATTTGATTTACAATGCATTCTTGCATATGGGGAGATTTCATTTCAATGCTGGGAGTTTCTAGCCCTCAAGATTATTGACAAATGATAAAAGCAAAGCATTGATCTGCACAAAGACTCAGTGTCAAAGTAGACAATATGGCAATTTCACAATTAGAAGCTGATAGTACGTTTTACTTCCAGACAGACAGTTCCTTCAAACCTCTATGCTAAAGCAATCAGACTTGTAGATATACCTGATGCTATGAAAGAGAGACATCTTTTGCCTCTTAAAGGACCACCACTTCTAATAACATGCTAGTTCTATTGACTAGTTTGACCTTCAGAAAAGGGAAAGGAGTGTGTTGGGTGGGTTGATGATAAAATGTGTTCTGATTCTGAAATTATGACTTGGAATTGTTTTCCTGCTAAACCATGATGTCTCTAAAAGAGTAAATATACACATTTTATTTTATCAATGACAGATAAATTAAAATGGCATAGATTATCCTTGATCCAGAGGGATCCACAAATCTGCCTACAAAACATGTATTCCAACAGCATTAACGACATTTTGTAGTGCAGAAGAAAGAGAGCAACTACCCTCAACCCCAACAAAACTTGTCACTGTCAATGCTAATGAAACTCACTGAATGGGCTGCAGCCCAGTAGCAGAACACTAGCTTTGTGTGCAGAATGTCCCAGGTTCTTAGAGTTACCAGGTAGGGCTGCAAAGCACTGGAGAGCAGCTTCCAGTCAGTCTTGTGATCCAGTCTATCAATTGAGCTGGATAGACCAATGGTGTGACTGAGCATAAGGAGTGCCAACCGTGCATGCAGATTCTCAGTCTAGCAAGGAGCCCTGGCTCTATCAAGGTTCTGGATGTGGCATTTTCCGTCGCATATTATCTATGATGTATTTAAACAATCACCTGCTCCTTGATCCCTTTTTAGGATTTTCTGACAGGGCTCTTCTTCACTTACTTCTTCCGTTAAAGGTACAAAGATCATCTACACCACTCTATACCGCACTGGTGAGGCCGCACTTGGTGTCCAATTCTGGTGCTGTGTCCAGTTCTGGTCACCACAATACAAAAAAGACACTGAGGCCCTGGAACGGTTGCAGAGAAGAGCAACAAAGATAATAAGGGAATTGGAGGCTAAATCCTATGAAGAATGACTAAAAGAACTAGGTATGTTTAGCTTGACAAAGAGAAGACTGAGGGGAAACATGATAGCAGTCTTCCACAGGGAGGAAGGGTTGCCACAGGGAAGAGGGCATCTATTCATTCTCCATTGCACTTGAGGGTAGGATAAGAACCAATGGGTGGAAACTCATCAGAGGGACATCCAATCTGGAAATAAGGAGGAATTTCCTGACGGTGAGAACCATTGAGCAGTGGAACAGCTTGCCTCCCGATGTTGTGGGTGCCCCATCACTGGAGGTTTTCAAGAAAAGATTGGACAGCCATCTGTTCGGGATGGTATGAGGTCTCCTGCCTTGAGCAGGGGGTTGGACTAGAAGACTTTCAAGATCCCCACCCTATGGTGATTCTATGATACAAGGGAGAAGGTTTCCTCAGCAGTGGTGCCCTAGCTATCGGGTGCTCCCACAAAGCTATTCAAACAGTTCCAATGCAGACACATGTTATAAATCCAAACCTTTGACTCTAATTCACTAGGACTGTAAAAAAGGAAGTTCAAGCAAGTGAATTGTGGATTGTTCTCTGAATGCAATGAGCATTCCAGTGCTTTGAGGGTTAGGATGATAGTTAAAGTTGCTTTTATGGTTAGTGTTTAACCTTTCCAATGAAATTCTCTGTGTCTCCCAGTAGAATAGACCAAGATTTCCCCCAAATGGGGACAACACAACTTGAGCATGTTATTTTTCCTTATAGTTGACCTAACAACAGCCAGCGGTATTTTCTGCCACATTACATAGCCTGGGACAATAAAATACCTCAGTAACAATAAATAACAAAAATATACCTCACAAATAGTGTGGTGTAGTGAATAGAGTGATGAACTAAGACTCTGGAAACAGGGTTTGAATCCCCATGGCCATAGAAACTGACTGGGGGAGTGGAACTGGTAAAACCACTCCTTAAATATCTCACCTTGAAAACACTAGGGTAATTCTAAAAGTGTCTCCCTGTTGAATTTCTTTATGCCATATAGAACTTTGAAATCTGATGTGCTAAAGGACAGAACAACAATATGGTGGACCTAACCTATGAAACTATTCTGCATACAGAAGTCTCTTTCTGTTTATAATTCTGCACAGAGTCTAACAGAAGCCTAAGCTTCAAGAGTGAGAATGTATTTGGTTGTAAGTATCGTACAGATAATTTAACAAACAAGCAAAATATCATATCATAATAATTTCTATCCACACTGGCAGCCTATGGTCTGACTGATGGTGGGGGAACCGCATTCTGCCACTTTGAGAGCCCCCCCCCCAACACTCATGAGTTGCTGGTGCATTTCTATTACCTGTCCATTTTTTTCTTGTATTTTACCAATATGGTGGATCATAGGTATTGGATCTCTATATTTTTTTAAATTTACCAGCCAAAATCCTGTTGCATAAGTTACTCCTCCAGAAATGTGATGACATCACCAGCAGGGAGAGACCTTCAATAATTAGAATTTCTTCTTCCATCCCATGGCTTTCAGGGCTCACACACATGCATTTTGGACAAGATATAGAACAGACATAGGGATTCTTTAATTTAAAAAAACCGCTGTATATCAATAATGTTTTTATCTTTCCATGTGCGTAACTTATGCAACAGGATATTGATCAATATTTAAAATGGAAACAATTTAGTGATACCAGTGTGATGGGGGGGTATCAAATTGTGATCAGATTTTAATCCCTTGGGCTTTTTCAGAAGTGATAACCATCATATTTCTGTGCCTAATCTCCAATATATCACTCCAGAATGTTTTTCTGAGATGCAAAAAACCCGAACAGAGCTGCTTTAGAACTGAGTGCATCTTCTGAACAAGATGTTCCTTACAGAGATCATAAAACATTTTTACCAGAAAAAGGTATAATTAATTTAGCAGGTTAATTAATAACTAAACTGGTTGTTGATTACCTGCTGAGGGATGATATTAATGAGTAGGTAAATTTTAATTCATGGGCATGCAGGTTCAATGCATATACTAGTGTTATAATTTTAATGCATTGCTTCATCAGTACAGAAGGTGGCGTGTCCATGGTGATAGTTTCTTTCAACAGGTACACCACTGTTTAATACATTATAGCAGCCATCAAGCAATGTAGCTCTTCACACAACACATAGTTAATAATAATGACTATCTGCCATCAAGTCAATTCTGGCTTATGGCAGTTCTTTCCAGGGTTTGCTAGGTAGAGAGTACTCAGAGATTGTTTACCGTTGCCTTCAGGGGGTGCCCTGGGACTGTGAAGCTTGTCTAAGGCTACACAGGCTGGCTGTTCTCCCAGAGGCACAGTGGGAAATTGAATTCTTGACCACTGACTAACAGCCTGCTAACTAGGGAATTTGCTACTGCAAGATGTAATGATGGCCACCAGCATCGGTAGCATTAAAATGGGAATTAGATACGTTCTTGGAGGTTAAAACTATCAGTGGCTACTAGCATGATGACTATATTACCCACAGTGTCAGAGACAGTATTGCTCTGAATTACAAATACTGGGGAACATGAGTAGGAGGGTGGCATTGCATTCATTTCCTACCATGCTCTTCTACTGAATACTTGTTGGCCACCTTGCAAACACAATACTGAATCAGCCTTCATTCTAACTTATGTTATCATTAAGAATGTACATGTGTAAACAGAAATCCTAAACTGACTTAGTAAAAAGTCTCAGTATAGTTTGTTGTTGTTGTTGTTGTTTAGTCGTTTAGTTGTGTCCGACTCTTTGTGACCCCATGGACCAGAGCACGCCAGGCCCTCCTGTCTTCCACTGCCTCCCGGAGTTTGGTCAAATTCACGTTGGTAGCTTCAATGACACTGTCCAACCATCTCATCCTCTGTCGTCCTGGAAATTCAACATTTCTTCCTCCCATCCCAAGGCTCCTAGAGGTCCTGAGTAAACTCTCTCAGCATTAGAAACCTGTGGGGGCCACAGGATGAGAAAGGGAAATATTTAATTACCAAAAATCTTCACCACTGGGAAAGTCATCCCTGGTTACTGCTGAATTTCTGATTTGATTATCATGCATGCTGTCTTTCCAGAGGATGTAGGGCAGGATAGCCTGTAGTAATGATACCAAATGCTTGCCTGATTGCAAGGCTAAAGGGGACTATGCATGTGCATGTGTATTGTTTCTCCTATAATTTGCAGCCAAGATGACACAGAGCTTTGGTGGTCTTTCAAGAAAAACAGCAGAGGAAATGTAATGACGCTAACAGGAGTGCTATGGTGACAAGCTCCTGATTCCCCATTGACCTACAGTGCTAGATGTAAGAGAGGGCCTTTTTAATGACTGCTCCCAGACTGTGGAATGCCCTCCTCTAGGAGGTCAAGCTGTCTCCTCCCTCTTGTCCTTCCACTAGCAGGCAAAGACCTTCCTTTTCAGGCAGGCTTTTAATTGATATGAACATAAGTGTTATTAGGGGATTCTTGTTTGGTTGCTTCCATAATTGTTTTTAAATGGTTGCTTTTAATATTCTTATCTGCTTAATTTAAAAATATATATTATACCCCACTGTATTTTAATTGTATGCGATTACATTACAGTGGTGCCTCCACTTACAACCATAATCCGTTCCAGAAGATGGATGTAAGTCGAAATGGTCGTAAGTCGAAGCACCATTTCCCATAGGAATGCATTGAAACCCCATTAATCTGTTCCGGCCAAAGAAAAAAAATCACCAAAAAAAAAAAAAATCACTGCAAGACTCATTGGAAACATGATTAATCCCTTCCGGCCGAAGTGGGGGGGGGGGGAAGAAAAGCAATCAAGCGTGCAAGGCCCATTGCAAATGCACAGAAAACAAATGGAGCAGATAGGAAATGCACAGAGAACAGAGGGACAAGGTCAGAAATGCAAAGAAAACAAAGGAAAAAGCAAGGGAAGCATGCAGGACCCATCAGAAATGGGGGGAAAAAACCCAAAAAGCAACCAAACCCCCCAAGACCCATCAGAAATGGAGGGAAAAAACCCTTTTTCTGTTCGTAAGTGGAAGCTCCGGTCGCAAGTAGAAGCAAAATTTTGCGACCGGAGCTGTTCGTAAATCGAATTGGTCGTAAGTAGGGATGGTCATAAGTCGAGGCACCACTGTATTTTAATTAATTGTGAGTCATCTTGGTTCCCTTCCTTGCACGAAAGGTGGCATATAAATAAATTTAATATAATTAAATAATTACATAAAAACTAGTAAGAAAAACTCAATTGAAAATCGTATACAGTGGTGCCTCGACTTACGAACGTCCCAACTTACGACCATTTCGAGTTACGACCAGCTCTGCCCGCAAAATTTTGCTTCGACTTGCGGCCGGAGCTTCCAGTTATGAACAGAAAAAGGCAGGGGGAAAAGGCAGGAAATTCAAATTGCTAACCGTTGGTAGGCGAAGAGGCTGCTTCTTTGTAGCTCTTTCACCCCAACGATTAGAGTGAGTGCGATCGGAGGAGGCTTCGGACTGCCTGATAAGGGAAGGTGCTGCTTTCTGCTTTTTGAAAACTGTTATGGGTGGGTTTTGCAGCGTGGTTTTGGGCTGGGGGGGTTATGTTTCTGTGCTGTGATGGGTCTTGGGGGGTTTGTTTGTTTGTTGGTGTTTTTTTCCCATTTCCGATGGGTCTTGGGGGGGGTTGCTTGCTTTTTGGGGTTTTTTTCCCCATTTCTGATGGGTCTTCGGGGGGTTTGCTCACTTTTTGGTTTCCCCCCCCATTTCTGATGGGTCTTGCGGGGTTTTGGTTGCTTTTTGGGTTTTTTTCCCCCCATTTCCGATGGATCTTGCAAGCTCTGCTTGCTTTTTGCTTTGCTTTCTTTGCATTTCCGATGGGTTTTGCACGCTCTGCTTGCTTTTTGCTTTGCTTTCTTTGCATTTCTGATGGGTCTTGCACACTCTGCTTGCTTTTTGCTTTGCTTTCTTTGCATTTCCGATGGGTCTTGCACGCTTCGCTTGCTTTTCTCCCCCCCCCCTTCGGCCCGAAAGGATTAATCGTGTTTCCGATGGGTCTTGCAGTGATTAATTTTTTAAAAAAATTTGGTGATTTTTTTCTTCGGCCGGAACGGATTAATTGCATTTCAATGCATTCCTATGGGAAATGGTGCTTCGATTTATGACCATTTTGAGTTACGACCGGAGTTCCGGAACCAATTAAGTTCGTAAGTCGAGGCACCACTGTATTTAATTTACCGGAGACATGATCAATAGGTCACTTACAAGGTAGTAGTACTTTCTACCAAGAAAGGTCACCAGCCATGAAAATGAGAGTCTAGGGTTTAAGTAACAAACAGATCCCTTAGGCTCAGTCAAGAGGTGCAAAGGAAATAGTCTTATGATTGAAACTGGGGCATGGTCTAGGTTAATACTTCTTGGGAGCCTGAATTAAATTATTGCTAGGTGTGAAATGCAACCAAACACCACTGTCCCTTTATCTTAGAGCATTGGGTCCCAACCTTGGGTCCCCAGATGTTCTTGGACTAAAACTCCCAGAAGCCTTCACCAGTAGCTGTGCTAGCCAGGATTTCTGGGAGTTGTTGTCCAAGAACATCTGGGGACCCAAAGCACTGTCTTAGAGTCTTGCATGAATGTTTTATCTTGTTGTCTATGTATTATAACTCTTGTGTCTGACAAAGTGGACATGTTCCCACAAAAGCTTACATTAAAATATAGCAGGTAATCTCTAAGGTGTCACAATGTCTTTTTTTTTTTTTTTTTTTTTTTGCTTTTGTTTTGTGTTTCTTGTTGAATTAACCACAGTTCTTGAACTGAGTTTTGTGTGGTGTTATCAAAACCAGTTTAAGGGAAGGATCTTTTTGTACCAAGATGGCCCGTTTGTTAAATTTTACTTCCATTGTACATGGAAATGTCTTCTTACAGCTTTATCTCATCCTTAATGTTTGTTTATTTTCAAGGTGAAGGTTAATCCTTGGCCTAAACACAGAGAAGGAGAAAGAGGCTGCAAAGAATCCTATCATTACTAGTCAAGGTATCCCATTGAAATGACATTATCTTGTTGAGCAAGTGGTTCCAGCATTTAATTGACTGTAAACATGAGCAAACAAAAAACAGGCCTTGATTTCAAGCCTCTGAACATAAACCAAGTGGCACAGATTGTGTTTACACTTTTAACTCCCAGGATGCTTGTTGCTAAGTGTAGCAGAGCTTGCAGGAAAAATGTGCATCATGCTATCAATACATGCAAACAATCTGTCAGCAGTTGATGGTGTTCCTCTTTAAAGCAAAAATTTTAAGTCAATGCAGCATTCACAACAAACATCCGTTTATAAATGAAATGCAACAAAGAATGAAGAAATTGTCTATTATTGAAGCAATGAAAAATAGAAAAGATCACAATCTGACAGTACATAGACACTAACAGAGAACTGCTTCCAAAACTCTGCCTTCTTAATTGACTGTAAACATGAGCCAACAAAAAAACATAGGCCCTGATTTCAAAAAGGGCAAAAAGGAGGAACCTGGGAATCACAGACCAGTCAGTCTGACATCAATCCCAGGGAAAAATTCTAGAGTAGATTATAAAGCAGTCATTCTGCAAGAACCTTGAAAACAATGCCGTAATAACTAGAAAGCAACACAGATTTGTCAAGAACATATCCTGCTAGACTCGTCTTACGTCATTTTTTGATCAGGTAGCCTACCTGGTAGATGGTAGGAATGCTATAGATGTAATATATATTGACTTCAGCTAAGCGTTTGACAAAGTCTCCCATGGTATTCTGATTAGCAGGATAACTAAAAGCATGGGCTGGATAGAACAACTATCAAGTGAATACACAGGTGGTTACAGAATCGTACTCAGAGAGTGCTTATCAATGGCTCCTTCTCAAACTGGGAGAAGGTAACAAGAGGGGTACCAAAAGGCTCAATCCTAGGCCCCATGTTCTTCAACATTTTTTAAATGATTTGGATAAGGGGCTGCAGGGAATACTTATCAAATATGTGGATGTCACAAAATTGGGTGGAATAGCTAATAGCCCGGAAGACAGAAACAAAATTCAAAAAAATCTTGATAGGCTCAAGCACTGGACGGAAAACAACAGAATGAAATTTAACAAAGACAAGTGCAAAATTCTACACCGGGGTGGGGGCAAATGCACAATTACAAGATGGGGGATACTTGGCTCAGTAATATTATGAGTGAGAAGGATCTTGGAATTATTGTAGATTATAAGATGAACATGAGCAATAGTGCAATGTGGCTGCAAAACAGGCAAATGTTGTTTCAGACTGCAATAACAGAAGTATAGATATCTAGTGTGGTGTAGTGGATATAGTGATGGACAAGGACTCTGGAGACCAGGGCTCAAATCCCCACTGTGGCTGGCTAGATATCTGCGTGTGTGAGTCCCCTTCACATTCCATGCATAAGTTCTTCTCTCTCTTCTCTCTCTATATAAGGAATTCAAGGTAAAACCCTAAACCCATTGGATAAAAGAGAAAAATGAGACATAATGCCCATAACAAGGAATCTGCCTTTCCATTCCCCTAGCTAACATGGAACAAGATGAATGGGGCCGAAATTTCTGATTCACATATATACAAAGTGCTTGCTCAGTAATGCCCCAGAACACTCAAAGTGCAGAAATTCATTTGAACCCCAAAGCACCTCTTGATACCATTTGGTGGCTGTTGCTTTGTTTGTTTTTTCAAAGAGTCAACTTACACATTGCTTTCCCTACCCACACAAATTGCTCGCTCCCATTTGTTGACAGCTCTAGCAACATGGTTAAGAAATACAAATAAGCATTTATCTTGCCACATTCACACGTCTGGCTGTTTAACATCAGGCATAATGATATTCTGAGGATTTGATCAAAGGCAGGAGCTTCTTTCTCTACGTGACACCCCTTTCGTCTTTTTATGTTATGCCCAGAATGCATACCATATGAAATTAAGCCTCCTTTTAATTATCTTGCTGCCTGTTTCCTGAGCTTAATTAACTTTTCTGAGCACTTTTTCCTCTACCATTTTGCAGACAAGCCCCATTTTGCCTTATTCAGCAGTTTGTCTTTTTTTTCTTCCTCCTTTCGCTTCATTCCTAGGACAACAGAAGCTTTTTCCAGCCTTAATTGCTATGCCAAATACAGAGATATGAGATTTGAAAGACAAGCTATAACAAAAATTGGGGGCGTCCAGCGAAGCATACTAATGAGAGGACAGAATTCTGCATGTGTGGAACATTAATCCTTTCTAGCCTGTAAATGAAGTGACTTTAAATATTTAATTATCTTGTTAAGTAAATTCAGATTATGGGACTCAAATCCTAGTCATTACAGGTCATCAGGATGTTTTAGATGGAGTACAAATTGACTGCTAATAATCTGTAGTGATCTAATAAATTTAAGATAAAGTAACATCAGGTTTAAATGCTCAAACTTTTTATTCCTGCTATCCATGTAGTTCCACATGAGATTTGTGGAGTCATAAATTACATCTATGAATATAATTTCTCATATCAGGATGATTAAAACAGAAGATCTTAGCCACTCAGAGTACAAATTCCCCATTTCTGCCCCCTGAATTGCTGCTGTATGTTCCATCAAGTTGCATTCAGGTTACGACAATCCTAACAAGGTTTTAAAGTATGTGAGATGTTTAAATATTTTCCCTATTCCTTTCCCTCCCCTAGTGAGCTTTCATGGTCAAGGAAAGATCTGAACCCAGGGCTGAGTCCTAGTTCGCTACTTTTTCCACTACACTATACTATACTGGCTCTCAGAATTACTAGTTCGGAAAAAATGTATGTGTGTTTTTGGTTTTGTTTGTTTGTTTGTTTGTTTTTCATTTCAGCCACTTGACGGTGTATCTGCTAGTTAAATCACTTTTAATTTTAGAATTGAACTAATGCCATTTTATGAACATCATAGCAGTTCTCTGAAGTCCAATCCAGATGTTACAGTTCAGCTGCTTTTAGGCCAGAGGAGTCTTCCTGGTGTCTTCTTAGAGCAATGTGATGTACAAAAGAAGACCTCATAGATGCCAGTAAGGCCAATGTGAGACATACTACATAAAGCAGAAGTAATGAAATGTATCCTTTGATGAGAATTTCTTTTGCTCCTACCATAACATCACCCAATCAGTCCACTACAGTATATATCAGAGAAAAAAGGAGAGGTTATTTAAACAACACTGTTAACAGCAGTTTGATACTAGTTTTAAGTTCCATTTTTCAGAATTCTGGGATTTGTAGTTTTGTGAGTTTCTTAAAATTCTTTCCTGCAGTTCAAAGTAGGGTCCACTAGATTCACTGGCAGATTATGTGAGATTCCATGGGATGGTTACATTGTACCATTTCACATACCACAGGCCAATCAAGCAGACATTTTCTACTCTTACGTTAACATTTCATTTTACGTATGCAAAATTTGCAACCCTGACATCAAGGCAGTTAAAGTGATATCAAATAGCTATATCTGTGTTCGATAAATATACTCAGGGAGAGACCTCTTAAGCAAGCTGACTTCAGATCTCTGAAACATTCAAGTTTTATTTTATGCTGAAGGCAGACCATGAGGTCAGATTTAGCTTTTCAATATTCAGATTTTCAAAATGCCCCAACTTTGTTTCAGCCTTGAGTAATCCCATCTAAAAGGACATTTCCTGTATTCTGTCCCCATGTTACCCATAAAAAGTTAAATGATTTACTAGATAATATTAAATCAACATCCCAGCATTGGGTGTCAAATATACAAGGAATGGACATCAGCCAGCAAAATTTAAAAAAAAAAGTGGGGGGGAGCCAAGGACTTTTGTGTTTTCCTACAGTGACCTCTGCCTGAAATTCTACTAACATCTGGTTGTTTACAGTTCAGTCTGCTTGGAACCATTCTGTGGGTTACTGAGGCAATCTCCCAGCATCACAGAATCAATTAAGGATACCATAAATAAGAACATCACAGAGCAGAGGGGAGGAATGCCGCATTATGTGTTGGACTTGTCCAGCAGTATTCGATTTGTTCAAAGCAAACATTAACAGCACTGCTGCCTAATTGTGTTCAGCTGTCTGGAAACAATTCCATCCCCTTGTCAAAAGCTACTCAGATCTTTGAATTGGTTTTACAATAAAAAGGATGGGGGGGGAGGGGGAAGTTGCCTGGTTTAGGGGTTTCCCCCCCCCTCCCTTCTGATGATACGGTGATTGTTGCTGTGTGCCCTACATCAGTGCAGGGTTGTACATCTTTGATTTGCCATCATGCACTCACATCTGCAGCCACACCAAACCCACACATGTCCTCTCATACATAAGGTTGCAGATTCATACAGCAAAAGTCCTTTGATTCAAACTCATTGGGAACAAATCCCAGGATTCTTAAGGATGGAGCTGTGGCACTTGAAACTAGTCTCAAACTTCTGTTAACTGTGTAGTTTGTTTGTTTGTTTTTTAAGACATATTCTCTCTATGATATATATATCCCTCATGGAGATCACGAATTTGGTGAGCCTCTGCTGATACTCGGCAGCCTGCCCAGCTGCTTTTTTGCACTGGTTGTTACTTTCCTCATAGAAAAATCCATAGAACTCCATCTATCTAAGTGCAAAAACATCATTGGCTGAAGTTACTACGAACTTACTGGATATATTCAGCTGAGCCTGCTTTGAATCTTTTCCACCCTTATTAGCAGATACTCTGGCAGTCAATGGAAACACAATAAAACCTTAAAATTTCCACAGGCTAGAAAAGGTAGCATTATAGCCAGAGTGGGAAAAGTAAACCAACCCAAAAACACTTTTACATGATCAATACATTGCCATTTCTGGAGCTATGGTATAGTTATATACCCAGTATGGTGTAGTGAATAGGATAACAAACTGGGACATACGAGGCCTGGATTTGAATCCCTGCTCAGCTATGGAAACTCTTTGTTTGTATGTATGTTTGTGTTTAAAATAGTTTTACCCCTCATTTCTCCTTAAAAAGGACCCACGGTGGCTTACATAATTGAAAGACAATATTTAAAGCTGATAACGATGAGTATGCAACAGTGGTTTATATCATTAAAAGACAATATTGAAAGCTAAGGACAATGAGTATGAGTAAGGGGTGTGGAACTCTAAAATCACTCCTCAAATATCTCACTGATGTTGAAAGCCCTGTTAGAGTCTCCGTAAGTGAGTTCCGACTTGAAGGCATATAACACAACTACAATGGTATAGTTATATGTTGTTTATTGAAAGCCATGAATGTAGCCTATCATCTTATATTCACACAAAGGTATAATCTCATCCAAAAATGCTATGGGTTGTTGTTTCTCTGCACCTTTTCTATGGGGACATTTGGGAGATACCTTTCAGCAGTATAAGTGTGTGAGTCCCACTGCCCCCCTCCCCTGAGGCTTGGTGGCCGAGGAGTCCCCTGGCAAAAATTCCATGGGTTTCAGCCTGGTTTGGTCACTCACAGCAGCTTTTATTAAAAGCACAGAGTCAGCCCCTCCTGCCCTTTCCACCATATTCCCAAGGGGTTGAGTTTCTGGCAATAACCCCTAGGCACAATTAGTCCATCTGGGGCCCTGGTTGACTTCACTGGGGTTTCCAAAGGTCCAAGTCCAGAGAAGTGGGTGGAAAATATGAGTCTTGATCTGGGACACAGTCCTTTTAGGGAGGGTTAGTAATGGCAGGTGGTGTGAATTGGACTCTGTGGAGCTTCCACTTCAGAGCCCCCTTTGCTGCACCTGTTGTCACTTGTGTTTCCAGTGGGTTGAGGTAGGCTTCATAGTTCTCATCAAGCACAAGGATGCTAAGGCTGGAGTGACCCTGGGTCAGCTGGAGGCTATGTTGCTAGAGCCTCAGGTTCTCAATCTCTTCCATGCCAAATGGCCTAGGTCAGAGGAGATGACTCCCCTTGTCCTCTATCACTGTTTGCACCTCTGTGGAGGCACAGAAGATGGGGTTCCAGTGCTCAACTGCTTCCTTACAAATTTCCCCTTCATCTGATATGTCTGACGATGACCCTGACTAACTACTGTGCCATGCAAGTGTGTGGGCACATTTTTTCAATAATATACATTTTTAGCCATTCACTTCTTGTGAATTATGTTGTATTTTGTTCACGCTATGCCCATGCACCTTGCAAATCTATAGATTCTCAAAAGGAGGTGCATTTCTTCCTGCAATGAGTCACAGAAGATGCAATACAGAAAATGCAGGTGGAGTTCAGAATTTGTTCAGACTGTGGAATCCAACTAAATTATTTCCAACTATATTATATCGGTATCAGGCAGAGATGGTTCAAAAAGAGGATCAGAAGTAAATCTGTTTTGTGCCTTGTTAGTGCACAGGTGGGACATCACCTAAGAATCCCAGATACACAGTCCTGATAGAAAAAAAGGCTGTCTACAAATCTATTAATAGAATTAAATATGTCCCTCTAAGGTGTGCATGTAGGGGTGCACTGTCTTTGGAAACTTGTGTGAAGATGAACCAAATAACACATTTCAGAATGGAGCAAACAGCCCATAGCCATTAACAGTCAGAGCAGCACACAGACAGATCCTTCACATTAAATCATGTATTACAATAAGAAGTGAGAAAAGAGAAATAAAAACTCAGGAAGATGAAGGAAAGTATGCACTTTACCTTAGTAATGAGCCTTCCTTGCCTATCTTACTGCAAAGTCATTGATTAATGTATCAAAGTATTTTGGCTAGAACCACACCAGTTTCAGATCCAGGGAACAGGAAAAGTGGGGCTACAGAGTATGAACAGAAAGCAAGAGAACATAGGTTCGCTGCATTGTCCTTTTAAGAAGAAAACAAAAAGCACGGTAGCCATTATCCTTTTCACATCTCTCACTCACTCCCTTCCCAGTGACTGCCTCAAGAAGCTGCTGGGGCCTTTCTTCTGATGGCTGAGGATTAAAAATAAAACAGAGCGCTCACCTCTGCAGACTACTGCTGTGCCTTTTAGTCCTGTCTGCATCATTTATCCTATGTCCTAACCTTGTTATTTGCATTTCCCCATTTTTAAAAAATGGGGTGTTCAAAAAGAATTATAAATGCACAAATACTATCAAGAACCCAGACAAGGATTGGGTTGGGCTGTTACCAAGGTTACAGAGTAGCTCAACCCTGATTTATGTGCCATACATTTGGGCACAGACCAGGTTTGGGGCTTCTACACATGTCTAGTGTATATGAATCAAATGCAAAAATAAGAGGTTTACTCTTTGGGTGTGGCTCAATGCATTTCTCCTCCTCTTAACTTGTTACAACCATTGGTAAATTTCCAACACAAATACCAATAGTATGTGCAGCTTTGCTTTCGTCATGGTATGAAAAGTAAAATGTATACTTTTTTTTCTCCAGTCAATTTATGACGGGAAGCCAGTCCTCTATACCACATTATGGTATAGTTTGCTAAGTTTGTAGAGCTACAACAGTGTCTGTACAGATCTGTGTATATCTGGATATGCCTATGTACTTCAGTATATGTATGCACAACACATATATACACAGAGGCATCTCTGATGCTGTTTCATCTCTTTTCACAGGCTTTCCTTTTTTCCACTATGCTTCATTCAGTTATCAATTTCACAGCCTCAGAACTGTCAAATCCACTGAAACACTAACATGTCGGTCAGTAAGCTGATAATAAAAAGCAACACAAGTTCTCAAGAAGTTTTACAAGAGTGTGTAAGCAGATGGGTTAAGTGACTATACCAAATGAGTCCAATGGAGAGCAAAAAAAAAAAAGCTCTCATAATTCCCAGTCAGCAATGCTAACAGACCTACTAGGTCATATCTCTTGCAAAGCTTTATTCTTTCTTTCTTGATCTCCTGCCCACGGGTCAGTAGATGCTGAGAATTCTCTTCAGACAATATGCTCAATTTCCAGGATCAAAGTCACTTCTGACTTTGGAATGGCCTCTTGATCTTCAGAGCGAGCTATACCTGGAAGGACTGATTTTGAAAGCTGAGAAAGAAATTGAGGAAGCAATTGAGGGTATGTAAGTGTGAGGAGCTGGTTAATACAGTTTATTTTCCCTGTTCACGCATAAAAAATACAATGTGTGCATGTAACAAATGCACAGTTATGGCTAGACATATTGCATCATTTCATATTCCAGAGCAATGGGATAGTCCAGGAGTCATTACCATGTTTAGATGTAAATACATGTTGACTTTTGCATAATATGTTAAGTAGGTATGTAATTCTTTGCATGTCTCATTCTCATGAGTGAGAATGAGAAAGCACATTTTATCCTTGCCTGAGAGGCAAGGTATTGACTGCTCGTGTTGATTAGAGTTTTCAGTTTTGCCAGAATGTTTTTTGCACACATTGTGCAATTGTGCAGTGAAGATAACTGCCACTTTGTTGCACAGGCTTTTCAAATTAGAACCTGTGGATGGGTTGGTGGCATGTTTTTGATCATGTAACCAGTCTCTCTGAGAGAGAGAGAGAAAGAGAGAGAGAGTTTTGCATAGAGATGTTTTACACAGATTGCAGTGAGGAAAAAGCACTCCATGTTTCAACATCAATCTGTTAAAAACTCTTCTCTCTACAGCTATTCAATTGTTGAGCCTGCATGAATAAAAAGACCTTTGCTTGCCTGTGGATGAACGACACAGAAGGGGCCAGCTTGGCCTCCCCTGGCAGGGAGCTCCACTTCTATCTCTCTACCAGATGTGCCTCTGAAAGTGGTGGGACCAAGAGAAGAGCCGCCCCTGAAGATCTTAGAGCCTAGGCAGACTTACATGAGAGAATACAGCACATGTGACAATCTGAAACGCAAGCCGTATAGGATTTCACAGGTCATCATAATCAACACTTTGAATTGTGCCCAGAAATAAAACGGTAGCAAGTGGAAAAGAGCAAGAGTCTTTGAGCTCTTTGTATCTGACTCCAAGAACCAACAGCCTTTGTCTATGCCCTTTTCAACCATCTTTGAATAGTTTTCAAAGGCATTTCCAAGTACAGCAGGTTACAGCTTTCCAAACAGGATGTAACTAAGACATATATCAGGTTGGACAAAGTAAGCACCCGGATCCCTTGCAGCATCTAATTTCATCATTTTTATTACCATGACTGCAGTCTTTTGATATGTATCTGTGTTACATTTCAGTACTTTATTTGGCATCAAATACACCTCAGATCCAAGCTATTTTGCTCTGGGTGAATTTTGTTTTATCCCTGTACTGTTACACCCACCTACACTGTCTTTTGCATCTCTTGTTTAATATTTAAAGCTTGTCTCTATGTTGATCCAAAACAAAACAAAGGTAGCGAGCTAAATTAAATGTGATACTTAAAGTAGAACAGTAGATGGCATAATTACACTGTGGTGCTGAGAGATGCTTCAGCTGCACTCCTTGCTCTTCCTTTGAACAGAATGGTAGGTATGATCAAGGATACGACATTAAAGCTAAGCGCTTTAAATTTCCATTGATTCTAAAGAAATGAGAAAGAAACACAGGCATTATTCTATCAGATAAATCAACAGGAGTTAAAGCAGTTTAACAATGTGTGAAATATTATTTTCCTTTCCACTAAACTATTTAATTCAGGGATCGGATTGAGGAGTCAGTGTGGCCACAGGCATCAAAACAATCCACAAATTCCATGTGATCCCCTAATCTGAAAAGTGTAAAATAGGTTGAGAATCAAACCACAGTATAACCGCAGCCCACTTACCTGTTTTGACAACTGTAACGTGCTGTATGTTGACCTGCCTATTAGGAAATTTTGACTGAATATTGCAGCCAGGGATCTTATGGAGATGGTATACGGGATTCATGTTAGCCTCTTCCGTATCAACGGCATTGGCTTTTTAAACATTCCTGTTTGAAAATCGAAGCACTGGTTTTCCTCTTTGAAGCTATAGATCAGTGCTTCACAACCTTGAGTCCCCAGATGCTCTTCGACTACAACTCCCAGAAATCCTTGCCAGCACAGCTAGTGGTGAAGACTGGGAGTTGTAGTCCAAGAATGTCTGGGGACCCAAGCTTGGGAACCACTTCTCTAGATGGATTGGGAAGAAATTACTTGAAGGATCACCTTGTGTCATATCATCCTGCTGAAGGACTGACATATTTCACAGAGGTTCCTCTTGCTTTTCCTCCAGGTATTCATAAACTGGTTGTATTCCTGGCTAAATGCCAGATTGAGCAATCAAGTGTGTACACAGGAACACAATGAATACTAGATTTTTGAGTGCCAATTTATGTGAGTTTCTTTCCAAAAATGTAGAGGATAGTAGGATTCTAGCAATTTATTGTAAACCACTCTGATTTCCTTACTTACAGGCAAGTGAAAGTAATAATTGTTGTTGTTGTTTAGTCGTTTAGTCGTGTCCGACTCTTCGTGACCCCATGGACCAGAGCACACCAGGCCCTCCTGTCTTCCACTGCCTCCCGGAGTTGGGTCAAATTCATGTTGGTAGCTTCGATGACACTGTCCAACCATCTCATCCTCTGTCGTCCCCTTCTCCTCTTGCCTTCACACTTTCCTAACATCAGGGTTTTTTCCAGGGAGTCTTCTCTTCTCATGAGATGGCCAAAGTATTGGAGCCTCAGCTTCAGGCTCTGTCCTTCCAGTGAGCACTCAGGGTTGATTTCCTTTAGAATGGACCACAGCAAACTATGGCAAGTTCTTAAAGAAATGGGAGTGCCTGACCACCTTATCTGTCTCCTGAGAAATCTATATGTGGGACAGGAAGCAACAGTTAGAACTGGATATGGAACAACTGATTGGTTCAAAAATGTGATGTTTTAGAAGCTCTTTTATTATAAAAATTGATTGCGCCTTTTTAGGAATGGCAATGTATTTCATTATACAGTCATGGCCTTTTTATTGGCACCCTTGCAATTCTGTCAGAAAATGCAACCCTTCTCTCAGAAAATCGTTGCAGTTGCAAATGTTTTGGTACTCACATATTCATTTCTTTGGTATGTTAAGATGGAACCAAGGCAAATAAGGCAGAAGATGAAAGCTAAGAAGTGTTACTTTTTGGATTACAATATTCTAGAATTCTCTGGCATGTTAATTGAGGAATTCTAGGGTTAGTCTAAGATCTAAATCCAATTGGTAGAGCAGCCCATTGAACCAGCTGCTGAGTGGTAACTGAACACATAAACTCCACTGATTCAACAGGTCTATTTTAGTTGTGATTAGCAATTAGATTTAGGCCCCCCAAAATAATTTTTCCAGTCTTCACATAAAATGAACATTCTGACCATGTAAACATATGTGAACAATTTTGAAAAATGTATGCAATTTTAAAGCTGCCCTATATGGAGAGAGAGAACATTGTGCAGTCTTGTTTTACTGGCAGAAGTTCTCCAAAGTCTCGTGAGGTGCTCTTTCCTATCTCTCATATGAAATCCCTCTAACTGAGCTATTGGGATTACCCAATAATGATACAAACAAGTACAAAGCTGAATCATACATGTACAAATAAAGAATAAATGAATAAATAATTTATATTCAAGTTGAGTGGGGAAATCTATTTAGGTTGGGGGAGGAGAGAGGATTCAAAGTTTTCCCAGATGTAAAACCCACAGACAGACCAGGTATACATTAATGCTTAAGAGCTAAATCTGCTGATAGGGGTACCCCTGCTTGTAGGTTACTGCCCCTCATTTTCCAGTTTTGCCATTTTCTGTTTGAGCACCTCTGTGGAGCAGTAAATCCTGAATGGTGGTTCTACCTATGCTGGATTAAAACCCAACAGAATAAACAGAATCCCTGGTTCTGCAGAGCAATGCTTCCCCCGGTCCTTCAAAATAAATAGTTGAAAGATGGTTTTTAACCAGGGGCAGACAACTGTAGCCTTCCAGATGTTCTTCAACTGCAGCTTTTTTCATTCCTCACCATCACTGTGGCTAAGGCAGAGGCAGTCAAACAGTGTTTGGACCAAGGGCCACAAATTGCCCAGCATTGTATTAAGCTACGTGTGAATTGTTTGATATTTGTCAAGATCTTTTGAAAATTCCATGTGTTATTTTCCCTCAGACACATCCATCTCTACAGTGCTTGACAATAAACCACAGGATGTCATACTCATCAGATCTGATGGATAAATACTCTGCTATATGTCAGCTTCTCTTCAGTAGGGTTCAAGCTGCCTGGATAGATTGATACAGGCAGGCTTTTCAAATCACTCCACTGCAGTTTTGATGGGAGACCTTGCGCTCTTATTCAGTGTCCTTTGATCTTGGAGTCCTTGCAAGTATATTGGTACATTTTCTGTTTGAGTACTGCCGTTGCAGTTCCACTGAAATGTGAATTCTACAGGATTGAACTGCCTACAAACAATAAACAATAGACATCCTTTTGCAATACTGAATTATTTGTAAACTATAAACAACAGCTATGCTATCTGTACTTAATTTAAATAATTAGACTATTATTTTCATGCTACACTTATTTATATGAATGTTTGTATCCTGCCTTTCTATGTAAAGTTTCCAAGGTAGGTAATAATATCAAAATATCAAAACAGCTCTATATAGAATATCTGAACAGGAGTATATTCTGGAACTCATTACGTCACAGGTAACTTGTGGCCAAATTAGATTTCTCCATCTAATCAACTTCACATGAACTTTAATAACTTCTATAACTGATATATTGCTTTGAAATCAGCCAACTTTTGATTAGGTTCAAAGAAATGTTTGCATAAAGAATATAGCCATTGGTAGTGTTTTTCTGCCAGGTCTTATTATAAGATAGAGCAGTGATCCCAACCTTGGATAACTTAGGTGTTCTTGGACTGCAGCTTCCAGAAACCCTGGCCAGCACAACTGGTGGTGAAGGCTTCTGGGAGTTGTAGTCCAAGAACATCTGGCTTACCCAAGGTTGGGAACCACTGTGACAAGAGGATAACTGACCTTATGTTTCTTCCACACAATCCTATTAACTGAACTTCTTTCTTAAATTAGTGTGCACACTAATTTAAAAAAAAAGCTTCCCTTTTTAAAAACCAAACTTCCTTGTGCATTCTGTTTCATTTCTTTTATACTAAATTTCAGTAAGCTGTTCTGGCTAGGATTTCTGGGAGTTGTAGTCCAAGAACATCTGGGGACCCAAGGTTGGGAACCACTGCTATATTTGAATAATGATCAGGACCAAATTGTGCACTTAAGACAAAATTGTTGGGAGAAAGTTTTCATCCAGCCTAGTCAGAGAACCAAACTGAATGAGATGTGGGAGATCTATCATTTAATTTCTTGCCCTGAGCAAGAAATCTAACTCGTCTTTTTTAAAAAAGATGGCCATCTGCCATCATGGAACTGGAACAGAATGGATTTCCTTGGCACCAGTCGTCCCCCACACCAACTGACCAATTCAGCAAGGGGTCAAATTTGAACCCTAGTAGCCACCCCTGGTCAGCATAGCCATTGGGAGATTCTAGGAGCTGTGTGCCCCAAACAAACAAGCATACCATTTTTGCCAAATTCTGCCATCGGAGGAAGGATTTTTAAACATTGTCACCTAGAGCCATAATACTAGTACAGGGCAGCAGCTGTTCTTCAGTGGGGTGGGAACAAAAATTATAGAAGATCCAATCACAGATTTCTCAGCCTTTTTTCTGATTTGGCTCAATATCCTGGCAGCTCTCCAAAGTTTCAGGAACAGTGTTCCTCAATCCTGGAGCAAACATCTGTATATAAAAAACACACTGTATTATTCTGTTGGAACTTCCTTGGAAATCAATCAATTCCATCTCAGATATGACTTACTAGCACTTGGAATCATATAGAGAGCTATTGTGGTGTGAGAGACAGTGTGATGTAGTGGACAGAGTATCGGTTTGGGATTCAGGTGACCTAGGTTCAAAGTCCTCTAAAACGCTAATAGGGTCACCATAAACTGGAAGTGACTTGATAATATGTAATATCAGAAACGCATAACCAAAGAAAAGGTGTGTCTCACGGGTTGAACACATGCATTGTAGGTAGAAGATCTCAGGGTCAGTTCCTAGCATCTCCAAGGTAATATTAAGATACTGCAAGTTGGTGTCAACAATACTGAGCTAGATGGGCCTTATACTCAGCATAAGACTGCCTATTTTCTATATAATTTATTAATGTCAGGGCTCAATTTAGAACACAGTAGCAGCAAACTACAGTCTACTACTGCATCTTACGTTTGTATAAAGTTTGTATAAAGGTTAGTAACCCCTATAATAGATGGCATGGTGTAGCGGAAAGAGAATTGGACTAGGATCCAGAAGACCTGAGTTCAAATCCTCTCTTGGTCATGGAAACTCACTGTAGTGCGTGGCAATGGTAAACTACTCCTTGAATATTCCCCATACTCCAGAAAACCTATTAGGGTTGCTAATATTGGAAGCAACTTTACAGCACTTAACAAATCTGAAGGATAATCCCTGCTTTCAGAGTACAGTCTTCAGTTACTGGTTCAAATTCCAAAGGAAAACATTAAAAATTAAAATTCTTTCATTTCTTCCTCCTTTGCTCTGTGGCCTTAGCCGTCTGTGAAGCATTGCTAATCTAGAGTCTTAATACAAAAGTCAATAAGATTATCTTCAGACAGGTATGCAAAAGGTTTCCCATGCAAAGGTAAATTGTATGTGACATCGTGCAAATAAGTGACTTATTAACTTTAAAAAAAACCACACATCCTCCTGCTTGAACTGGATCCAGAGTAAAAATCCACGTCAGACACCAGCAAACGCTTGGAGTGAGGAAGCATATGCTTATGGGCAGGTGAGAAGCAGCTGATTCTTTTGCCAGCATGGTGAGGAAAAGATATTCTTCTGACGACTCAGATGTCTTTGACAAAAGTCAACCAAGCTTCCCGAAGTTAAGTGATGAGCCATCTCCTCTCAGCCCTGCAGAAAGTATCGGATCAGTGTTTATAAGGTATGTTATATAACTTAGGTTGTTCTCTCTTTTTCCTTCAATCTTGTTCTAAGTATTTTAATGTAATGATTTATTAGACACCCATTCCAACACTGTGGATTTCTATCTATATTTTCCAAAAAGGACACCAAAAGACACGGTTGAAGATTTTGTTTCAGCTTGCTTTTATTCAGAATTTACCAAAAGTTGCAACATTCAAACGTAGGAGAAATAGAAAGAGATGGTTTAAAAAATAATAATAAAGGCAATGCAAAATCAGAACAGAACTGAATGATGGATAAATAAGAAAAAGCAACATAGAGTGGAAATCAACTGATACATTTATTCCTAAAACCAGTATAGGCATGCTTCTCCTTTAGCAAACTTATGTTGCTTCATATACATAACACATTGATTGTCCATAGATATATACAATACAATACTCGAAATAAAGCATGACAGCTGGCAGACCATAGTTTACATCTGAGGCCTGCAAGTTTGGCTGATCTGGGAATTTCATATGTACTCTGAATCTCCCATACACTGAGCCACCAACTGATCACCAATACTTCCACAAGTCATAAAAAAAATCAGTTGTATAATGAAAAACGTCCAAAGGGTTCTGGGAGCCCAATTGTCTCTTAGAGGGTTCTAAGACCCTGATTTCACCCCTGGTTAGACAAGGCACATGCTGCCCGTGTGTTCTGTTTTAGCACAGCAAAGGGGCTTCTCCTGCTATGCACCATCAAAATCAACAGCCATGGGGCCCATAAACCAAGAGTGGGACCCATGTGCCTCCTACAGGCTGCATCTTGCTCTCCTCTTCTCTCTCCAGCACACATGTATAACCTGGAATGCTAGCCCAGTTTAATTACTTACTCTTTTTCTGAACAAAGCACACAGACACAGTTTCATAGCATCACGGACACTTCTTGAAACCCTATAGCTAACTGAAATGGGTACCTAAGGAATCTGGGAAGGGAGAGCAAATAAGTCTGCACAGTTTCATATATTTGCTACGTGTTGTTGTTGTTGTTTAGTCGTTAAGTCGTGTCCAACTCTTCGTGACCCCATGGACCAGAGCACGCCAGGCCCTCCTGTCTTCCACTGCCTCCCGGAGTTGGGTCAAATTCATGTTGGTCGCTTCGATGACACTGTCCAACCATCTCGTCCTCTGTCATCCCCTTCTCCTCTTGCCTTCACACTTTCCCAACATCAGGGTCTTTTCCAGGGAGTCTTCTCTTCTCATGAGATGGCCAAAGTATTGAAGCCTCAGCTTCAGGATCTGTCCTTCCAGTGAGCACTCAGGGTTGATTTCCTTCAGAATGGATACATTTGATCTCCTTACAGTCCAGGGGACTCTCAAGAGTCTCCTCCAGCACCACAGTATTGGTGATTTGCTATGTGAGCAACATTAAAATGTGGGATCAGCATTCTGATAGTATTATGCAAGGCTATCAAAGTTCTTTGCATTGGCTTACACAACACTTCACACTGACACAGTGAAATGAGTCCAGAACGTTAAAAAAAATGCAGTTAGAACTGGAAAGGGATCGATAAATAGCCAGAATTTGGCATTATAGCCTATCTTGGTTTTCCATAAATGACAATTCAAAGATTGTTGCCCTTCCTCCTTTGTTCACTTTCTCTGCTCAAGGAAATATCCTTTGTTCTTCGTTCTTTTTCTTCTGCGATGCAAAGTCAGCCATGAGGGTGTTTCCACCTTGAGCGATTGCTTCCGATCCACAGCTATACGCTCACTTTTCTCCCCTGCAGCACTTTGCTAACATAATTCCTAGAAATCCCTATACATACCACCTGTGAAATATACTTGAATATCATCACAAAGCAGATCTAATAAGTACTAGCTAAACAAGAGCAGCTTCATCATGGAGGAGGGACATGCTTGGCCATAGTACTTTCACAGTGCCCCCTTAAGCCGCAGGAAAGAAGCATTTAATACCAGCACCACTCTTGCCTTGTTTCTAGCCTCTTGAATACCATGCAAAGTGAGAATGGAGATGCTCTAGCAGCTGGTACTTTTTGCCAGACCTGGGACGACAGCAAGGGTGCCAAAATGTGGTCCTGGAGCCATCTGTGTCTTCTCCAAACTGTTTCTGTAGGCCACGGCTCCTTAGGCTCCTGTAGGCCACAGATCCTTAAATCCCCCAAGCAAAAAAATAAAAATCCTTCCAGCAATATATATATATTGCTATAGATGGAAATCTCCGGGAGCTGGAATTTGCTCTTTAAATACATTGCCTCCCCTCCTGCACAGTTTAACATCCATTTTCAAAACAAGAAATGGATTTCCAGTCACTTTTAGTTTCATTCTTTTCAAATTTTGGTAATTTTAGTGGTCTGTGTGTCCTTCTAGCTGATTCCAGGAACTGAAAACTGGCCATCAAAGGTGCCCACCTCTGAACCACAGCTTGTTAGTGCTGGAACTTGCCCAGCACAGACAAGCAGACATGGATAAAACTCCAGAAAATGTTTTATTCATGCTTAATTTTTCTTATAAGGTTAGGAAACTGCACAGAGTGTCATCTGAAATCATATACTTAGCGATTGTGTTGTAACTGACATCAGAAAGATGGGGGAGGTGAGAAAGAATGTCGAGTTTTGTCCACAAATTTATTTTCTTTTTTCCTAATAGATAGTGCAGATTTTACATGGCTGTTTTGACCTTACCAAAGGAGATTTCTTGCAAGGGTGCAATCATTTATACAAGTGCACACCTTGACATGTCTCCATGATGATGAAGTATCTGTAACTTGAGGGTGTAGATGGAATCAATCTCAAATTACTGTGATGTAACAAGTAAGATTTGTCTGGATTGTGCCCCACTGACCTATGTAGCAAGTTGTAGAAATGTCTATATGAAAATGGATAGTGCTACAATCTGATATACTTGCTGTAAAGTCATTGTAAGTCTCCTGCTGAGGAAGGCATTCAGGAGGCGGTGTGTGTGGCCTCTTCCCCATCTTTTATTACTTGGATTTTGGTTTTGGTTTTAAAACATGGTAAACAGTGAATTTCCAGAAAATGCTCTTGAAAATATAGAGACTAGAGATGGGGGTATTCATATTCGTATATGAATACGAATATCCCCACACAGCTAGACTTAACGAGGGGCTGGCCCCTGCGGCCAGCCCATCCACTCACACGTCCAGTGGTGGTGACAGCGTCACTCATCCTTCCAATTGCCCCCCCCCGGGAATTGCCTTCCAATTGCCCCCTCTCTTCCTGCTCACCTGGCCACTCCCTTTACAGTTATACCAAACACACACATATGATTTTCTAAATGAATCTTCTATGGCAGCACTAGGCAACTGGAGCCTTCTAAGTGTTTTTTGGCCTGCAACTCTGTTTGCTCCTAACCAGCATAAACAATGTGAAATAGCATGGGAATTGCAATCTAGAAACATGTGATTGGCCTCTCCCTTCCTCTCAGTCTGCAATGTAGTACTTTTTCAGTTTGGACTCCAAGGGATCTTGTTCCCAAAGCTTTCCAGAGTTGTTTGATTTCCATAATGCCAGCAATTCCACCAGCTATTTTATCCCCAGGTCAGACAGTTGTGAAAAATGCAGAATCCCTGGCAGAAAAATAACAGCTAATGCAATGCAGAAATATACTTGACAAAACTACAGCATTTCTTATAGTTTTTTTAGTTCTTATACAGGAAACTAAAGTATAGTGGAATAAAACATTTTCAGTCTTATAATTACAAAGTGTTTTATTCTAGAAACAACAAACCCTGAAGAAACAACGAGGCTCTAATACTGAGTCAAGCTATAGCCCAAGCAATTAGAGGCTATAATGCAAAGTCTGGCCAAATAATATCACACAGGCTTCACGGAAAGCCTATCAGCATAACCATCATTCAAATCTGATTGCCTGATTTATTTATGTTTATTTTGCCTTTCTCCCCTAGTAGGGACCCAAGGCAGCATGTAAAAATATTTTTAACCACAGTAAATTAAAAACTTACCAATTAAAATACAGAACTATAATATACAAATATTTTTAAAACATTATTTAAAAACTATAAAAAAGATTTTTTAGAATCTCTCCATCTCTGTTACCTGCTGACTCCCTAAAAACCTCTCTAAAGAGGTAGGATTTTCAGCTGTTACCAAAAGGAGAGGAAGAGAGAGGCCAACCACACCTCCTGAGGAAAGGACCTCCATAATCTTAAGAGCAACCACAGTAAAAGCCCTCTCTCAAATCTTCACCAGAGGTGCTTGTAAAAGGAGTGGGACTGAGAGAAAGTACTCCTCTGAAGATCTTAAAACTTGGGGGGGGGGGCCTCACACATGGTCTTTCAGATATCCTGGACTTTAGCCATAAAGAGTGTTAAGGGTAATAACCAGCACTTTGAATAGGGCCTGGAAACAAACCAGCAGCCAATGGAGCTATTGTAATGGGGGGGCAGGGTGTCACACATTCCCAACAACAGTCTGGCTGTAGTGTTTTGCACCAGTTGAAGTTTCTAGACTGTCTTCAGATTCAGCCCCATGCAGAGTGCATAACAATAATACAAACAGGAGGTAACTAAGGCATGCGTCACCATAGCCACCTCAGGCCTCTCAAAGAACAGGCACAGCTGATGCACTAGTTTTAATTGGCCACTGCCACTGGCCACTACTGAAATACACCAGTTACACACCTGAGTTTTCAGGAGAAGTGTAACCCCATTCAGGTTGAGTCTGCCTTTTGACTGACCATTTCTGCCTTGCCTGAATTAAGCTTCAATTTGTTCAGCCTCCCAGTCCATTACCAACCTCAGGCATCGTTTTAGGACAGAGACAGGATTTTGATGGAAAGTATCTATGCTCCAACTACAGATGCTGAAGAAGTAGAAGAAACAGAAAGCTTTTGTGCAAGTGCTCAGAAGAAAATTGATCATGCACCAAGATAATCGTAGGTCACTGGTAGAATACAAAGCACGACCAAACACTTTTGAAGAACTGGGCTTAGGAGTTAGAAATGAAGCAGGACAGCAACACATAGAATTTTGTGAAACCAACAATTTGTTTATTGCAAACATGTGCTTTAAGCAACGAAAAACACGATTATAAACATAAATGTAATTAGAAGATCAATCTTGAAAACAAATCAGAAGCAGAAGATGGGATACGTCTGTCTGCAAAAACAAGGCTGGGAACAGGTTATGGCACAGAACATGAATACCAAAATTTATAATAAAATAGAAGAAAATGGGAATGATGTTCATGCTAACATATAATTTAAGTAAGATTCCTGAATAATTTAAACACCATGTAAAGAACAGATTTGCATTACGAAACTCAACTGAACATAAATCAGAACTATGGACTGCAATAAAAAATATTATTAGGGGAGAATGTAAGAAGATTATTCCTGTAGTCAAAAGAAAAGAAAATTCTTGATGGATGCCTGACAAAACTCATAAACTTGTTAATGACAGATGAGAAACAGAAGTAAAAGAGGACCAGATTCCTAAATGCAGCTTATCAGCAATTAGTTTGTATGGACAAAGAAAACTGCTATAATAAGAATTACAAAGAAATAGAAATATTTACAAAGAAAGAGAACAAAAAAAACCCAGCAAACAAGAGATGTCTGCCTTAAGAACCAAGAAATCAAAGATATGTTTAAATCATGATTAGGCCTAATGAAAGATAAGCAGGAGTATATATTATTTAATTGATACAAAATAAAGAGAATATGGAGACATTAATACTGAATAAATGTACAGAAGACATGAAAGGATAACTGGTTCCTTCTAAGCAGGATTCTTTGGTGAAGAACGTAGAATTTTAGAAAGTGAAGAAAAGCTTTTCTCAAAGCAATTCAAAGAAATAAATCAGCAATAGTAGTTGGGATACCAGTAGAGAAATTTCACACCGGAAAGACTGAATCTGTCAATATTGAGGAGATAAAAGTAATAGCTACAGAAGAACTAGGTAGCTTTAATGCTAACAAACAAGAAATCCAGATTGTTACAGATTTTCTATACCTTGGTCCAATAATCAAAACAAATGGAGATTGCAGCCAAGGAACTGGAAGAAGAGTAAGAGTCAGAAGAGCAGCCCTGAACGAACTAGGAAAGATCCTTAATAGCAAAGATGTGTCACTAGAGATCAAGGCCAAGATCGTCCATATTGTTGTATTACTGATTATTATGAATAGATATGAAAGATGGACAAGCTGAAGAAAACCTGCGGAATAACCAATTCATCCAAAATGCAGCGTTGAAGGAGATCTCTCCAAACACTATGACCCATAAGAAAGACAAATAAGTAGGTGTTAGCCTGAACGCTCAATCAAAGCTAAAATGACTAAACTGAAGTCATTTTATTTTGGACATACTATGAGAAGACAAGACTCATAGGAAAAAAATAATGATGCTAGTAAAAGTTAAAGCCAACAGGAAAAGATGGATTGAATCAACTACCGCCTTTTGTTTGTAAGACTTAAGCAGGGCTATTAGTGATAAAGCCTTTTGAAGATTATTAATTCATGGGGTTGCCGCGTGTAAGACACCACAAAATGACAACATTTCTTATAGTTGTTCTGATGTACTGCTAAAAGTAATAAAAGGAAAAGTGTATTTCTGCTATTCAAATGGGTATTCTTCAAAATAATATTCAAAAAATTGATCTTTCAATAACTTACTGTGGGGCTTTCAGGCTGGACAATATCCATATCACTATTAGATGTGTTATATAAGTAATCTGAGGCAGTAAATAGATGAAGGGCTGAAAACTCACAACTAGGAGCCGAAGTGGGGAGAGGAGGGAGAGAAAGTATTCATTTCTCATACATATTTGATTAGGAGCGCTGAGGAGATATGAGTAGCAATGGTGAACCAAGTCAAGAATCTTCCAGCTCTCCTATGACAAGCCTGATATTTTAAAAGTTGTAAAAGCAAGACAGATTAATTATCTGCAACTGTTGCCTTCAAGTAGTATCTGTTCAGTGGCATACTTTGACTAGCATAGAATGATGTTTTGCCATCTTCTAGAACCAGGGCCTAGAACCACCTCCGCCCCTTACTCTCAAAGGAAAAAAATGCATTGGTGGCTTTCCTTTCAAGCATGCCTTGAGAGGTAAGATGAACACTGTTCCTTCCTGCATCTTCTGATCAGCGCCTTCATATTAGTCATAAAAGTAACCCACATCAGGAAAAACAGTGCCTGCAGCATGGATGGAGGAGGATGGTGTGACTATGCAGATGACCATGCAGAGAACTCTAGTTGCAGGTAAGTAACCCGGCTTTTTCTTCAAATGGCCTCTGTGTCAGGAAATCCAGAGAGCCGACATACCCAAACTGGCAAGTTGGCATTAGCAGCTGGAAAGGTCTGGAGATTATATTCAGTATTACTCTTAGAGTCAGGCAAGAAAACAGGAAGAGCACTTTAAATGGAAATTAGAGAAATGTTAGAAGAATGAACACACGTGGATGTTTTCTTTTTGTTTTTAAACTTTTTCTTGGCACAGGCAGAGATATGGTGAATTAAACAGTAGGGTGGCCTTGCAAAGGTAGAAAGTATCAGGTACTCTGTTTCAAACAAAATGGGACAAAGGTTGCAGGTAGCTATATGTTCAAGTAGTTTCCATATCAGCTAGATAAGAAACGAGGGCATATACCAAAGAGAACATTGTAGTTATAGGATACCACAAGTACCACAAGCTTGAAAGAAACTTTTTACTGATGTGTAAGCAAACAATGAATGTTAATACTGAGGGGAGTAGACTGAAAAAAGCAAGGTTCATACACACATACGTGCACACACAACAAGTATGTTCAAAGAATGTGTGGGAGGAATTGAGGTACTGCTCATGACTCCATTTTCACTGCTCAATGCATCCACTGTTCACATCAACAGAGCACTGCACCATGGGCCATCTAATCCCTTTTCCTCCATTAATCTGAAATGTTTGTTTCCATGTACAAGAATAATCATATTTAAATACATATTTCTTAGAGATGTGTCCATTCTCATCCAGTCTGTATCCAAATAAGGGTACACAGATTGGCACCCAACGTGCTAGTGATCTCAAGGATTGACTACTGTAATGCTCTCTATGTGGGGCTTCTCTTGAGGCTGACCTGGAAGCTGCAGTAGGTGTAGAATGTGGCTGCCAGGCTGGCATTGAGTGTAAATAAATTCACTCACATCTCCCCAGTCTTGACTTGCCTGCACTGATTTTCTGTGCCGTCTGGGCTGGGTTCAAGGTTCTGGTTCTTACCTATAAAGCTCTCCACAATTTGGGACTTCACTACTTGTCAGAGCACCTTTCTCTAAGAACATCAGCCCATGCCACCCGATCCACTCAGGCTATGCTCCTATGACTTGCCACTCTGAGAGAGGCCATCCACAAGAAATCAGGCCTTCTTGTTTATGGCACCATACCTTTGGAATGGGCTCCCAGTGAAGTTGTGCCTGGCCCCCTCCCTCCTCACCTTTAAGAGGATACTAAAAACGAGAGTGTTTGAAGAAGCTTTTAGGGGCATCTTCAGTTAAATATTTGTTTAGATTCTCACCACTGCCTTACCATTGTTTTGACCTACTTGGTTTTCACATTGTTGCATTGTTACTTCTTGTTTTTATTATTTTGTTTTTATTTGATGATTGGTTATATTTGTCTGTCACATTATATGTATATTGATTTTTTTTTTAATGTAAACCACCCGGAGTAGAGCCCAGCACTAATTGGGCAGTACATAGGTCCATGAAAATAAATAAAAATAAAAATATGTTTTATGTTTTCCTTTAAGAATATTTGGTATACAATCCCATTTATGCTTATATCTTGGTAAATTCATACAGAATTGACCTGATAGTGACTGGGGGAACTTAAAGTATAGTGTTTGTAAAACTAGACGAAGATGGCCTGGACCTTGTAACTATGGTTTCCCACTTCTAAATAGGTTTCATAATATTAACTATTTCAATCCCACCTATTGTCTAAGCACATTTTTATCTATTCCCTCACATTGTATTAACATACTTTTACAGTTTATAGTTTTCTGGAGAGGGGAGATGTTATCAGAAGACCTTATAACCACCTTTGTATTCACTTAGCTGTTTTAAAAATAAACAGATGTATTAGCCTACCAGTCAGCTGACAACATTCACAATAATCTATGTGACAATCATGATCTGTCCAACTTCAAAACAATCCCAGGGTCGCTGCTCAGAACATTATGGCAGGAAGGACAGGTATTTATTTACAGAGGAAGCCTATTAATGTTCACCTATCATTTAACTCCACTGCTTTCAATGGCTAAAATCCTCTTGCATAAATTATGTGAACATAAAGGAAATTATGTAACCTGCAGCAGCAGATTGCAGCTAATTAAAGAGTCACCATGTTGACTCTTCACTGGATAAATGTAATCTCTTTATACACAAGCTGGGTAAGTATATGATGACATATAAAGCCCTAAACGGTTTAGGACCTCAATATCTAGTGGAACGCCTCCTCCCACCTAGATCTACTCGAATCACTCGTTATAGCCAGGAAGGGCGGCTGAGGGGCCTAACGCCGAGGGAGGCCCAGAGCGAAAGAACAAGAAACCGGGCCTTCTCGGAAGTGGCCCCTCGCCTTTGGAACAGTCTCCCTTCAGAGATCTGTCTGGCTCCCTCGCTGGGTGTTTTTAAGAGCCAACTTAAGACCTGGCTCTTTAGGCAGGTTTTCCCTCCTGTCACCACTTGATTATTTTTATTTTCCCATCTTGAATGATATCATTATTGTTGTTTTAATTTATTATGCTATTTTTATTGTTAGCCGCCCAGAGTAGACTTGGTCTAAATGGGCAGGGTATAAATTTAATAAATAAAATAAATAAATAAAATAAGTAACCCAGAATGAAGTAGGGACTCTTTAAGCAGCAATCTAATTCACAAAATAATCCAGAAAACAGCCCTTTTTAAAGTATTGAATTAGATTGTCACTAATTAAAGAGTCCCTGCTTTGCTTGCAGATCATATGTGAAACCAATCAATGAGATAACATGTAAGCAATGAAGAATCGAAGAAGGAACTCTTTACTGAGAGGCAATCTGCTGTTGCAGGTTACATCTCTTCCCTTATGCCAGCATAATTTATTCATACGAATTTTTGCCAATGCCTTTTATTCCTATTATTCCTTAGAACAAAGGCAATGGGTTGCAAAAGCACACATATTCTGCAGCTTCATCTCCTGGATTTTTTAGGCCACTGCTTCATAAAACATAGGTGTACAGGGCTGGAGGGGCTATTTACTTTCCTTATGCTGCAAGAGCCTGCACTGATTCTAAAATCAATAAATCAATCTTTATTGAGCAGTCACAGACCCAACAAAATGATTCAAAATGTAACTGCTTTCCAAAGAAATGTTTCTGTTTGTCTAATTTGCTTATTATAGAAACGTTTAGCTCAGGACTAGGTAGAAGCCGGAATGGAACAGAATGGGCTGGAATGAACACTTGTTAATAAAACTGACCCTAAAACTAGTGAGATGTGATGGGTACACTTCTGAACAATATTTTAGAAATCAAACCCATCAAATAGTACTCTTTCATTAACCTTTAAGTGCCCCCAGACTAGCTGAAATAGAACAGAATGAGCTGGAACAGTCACTTCCAAGTAGGATAAATGAACCAACTTCATGACTCATGTGACTAGATGAGACTGATATAGCAAACCACAAAACATCACTGGGAACAGCATTACTGTACCAGGTCCTGGCAGAAAATTCATCTTGCGCAATGGAGTGGCAATTTATGAGTAGAAGAACACTGCACCCACCAGAGTAGAAGAGATTGATGTAACAAGTCTCAAAACATCCTCAGGAACCAGCCTAGTCTTAGCATCTTATTTTTATTATTCAATTCTTTTTTTAAAAAAAAATAAAAAAATAAAAACGAGATATTGTACTTCTGTATCTATGATTCAAATGCCAGGAAATGGCCCAATATTGCTGCGCAATATCATGTCCACATTGCCAACAGGAAAAAGGATGCCAAACATTACATAGCAAGGGGCAGCCTGAGTGTTGAAGACGCCCATGTCAGTAGTCAAGATGGTCTACAGCAGTGGTCCCCAACCTTGGGCCTCCAGATGTTCTTGGACTACAACTCCCAGAAGCCTTCACCACCACCTCTGCTGTCCAGGATTTCTGGGAGTTGAAGTCCAGGAACATCTGGAGGCCCAAGGTTGGGGACCACTGGTCTACAGGATACCCTCTTGTGCATACTACCATTTCTTCTAGCCACTTTGATTATTTTTTGCCTCAAAGCAATAGATATGTAGAGAATTAGTTGAAAAACAGCCCTGACAATTGTTGTGTTTGGGAAAGAAGTGATTATTAACTGATGAAAAAATCAGGGATCTGTGATTTCCCCCTGCTTGGTGTCTCTTTGTGAATGAAGAAATGCCCACTCTGGCCCACTGCATTCCATTCTGGCTTTTACCTAGTCCTTGGTATCTCTGTCTTATTTGCTAGACTTTTTTTATTACTCTAATTTCTATTTGGTTCATACATGCTATATTTTAAAAATAATTAAGCAAATTCATCAGTGTGATGATTTTAGAAATAACATGTTTAATACAACAATTTTACTATGATATGTACCGTTATTTTTCCTTCAGAGATGCCTGTTAAGCTTCATTGTTTTCATGTAGCATCAAGTCTTTTCCAACTTATGTCAGCACTATGAATTAATAACCTCCAAATGGTCATGTCAATAATAGCTCTGCTCAGGTTGTGCAAACAAAAAGCCACACCTTCCTTTATGGAGTCAATCCATCTCATATTTGGACTTCCTCTTTTCCTGCTGCCTTCATCTTTTCCCAGCCTTCTTATCTTTTCCAGTGTATCTTACCTTTTCATAGTACATCCAAAGTAGAGTAGCCTCGGTTTATTTATTTTAGATATTCAGGTTGGATTTGGTCTAAAACCCACTTATTTGTCCTTCTGGCAGTTCAAGATATCTGCAGAACTCTCCTGCAGCACCACATTTCAAATGAACAATTTCTGTCCTGTCAGCTTCCTTCATTATCCAGCTTGCTCATCTAGAAATATATTTTGTCCCTTTTGTGCCCCCCCCCCCGGGGTTTCTTTTCTGGGGCTGGCATTGTACAAAATGCAGATATATAAACATATTTTACCACAATGTATATTATTCTAATCATATATTATACTAAGATAAGCATTGTAGGATACATTTGATGTGCCTTAATGTACACATTTGTCAATGTATTTGAACTAAAAACTACACACACATTCTCAGATGTGCAAAATCCAAAAGCTTTTTTTCTTTCTTCAGTTTGTACTATAGGCTTAGAGATATGGACACAGTCAGCTCAAATCAAAATCAACTGTTATTTTAACTCTTCAAGTATTCTTATAAGATACTGTTTTTTAACTCAGAGTCTGTTTCCATGTGTGTTAGAAAGTTTGAAGGACAGACTAGGGTTTATTGTCTTCTGCTATTTCTGACATTCTCAAAAGTTCAAAGAAATGAGATAAGATTCCACCTCTCAAGTTCTGAAATTATTTGGGATTTTAATACAGTGGGAAGTAAAGGGAACAAATCCAAATTAACAAGGAAAAATATGTTACAATGATAGAATGGAAGGAACCAATGGGGTTTGCTCATCACTAGAGAGCTGCTGGTGGTTGATCATGGCTAGAATGTCACACCAAGGGGGACATGCAATTTTGTTAATCATCTAGATGGATTTTTAGGGTGTGGATTGCTAGAATGAATAGTGTAGTTCAACTGTATTGCATTTGCTTTTCAAAGAGAGGTTTTACTGCATCCATAATACATAGGCTATTAAGGCTACATAATAATACAGCTACTATTGAGCTTCATACTTGCGTAACAAGATCTTACCACACAATAAAAGCTTAACAGTTTGAGAAGATTTTCCATCCAGACTGACAACTGCTCAGTTTCCTATTTATCTTTTATAAGACTCTATGGGCTTGAAATATAAGGTCACCTTAAAACATTAATGGTTAAATGCTAAGAAGGTCAGTTGACTCCACAAAAAGCTAGGTTATACGTTGTAAATACCCTCCCATTCCCCTATTGACTGTACTGATGGCACAATCCTACGCTAAGGTGCCAGCCCAAGATTTTAAGAGCTCCTCTATGTCTTTAAGAATTATGCAGAAAGAAAACAATGTTATATTCTTTCTCATTAAGAAGCAAAACTAGAAGGTCCAAGATGAGCAGGCCTGGTGGGTAAACAGGAACAGGTTCGTTTTTATAGCTGAAGCCTGAATTAGCAATTAGGACAGATTAATTTGGGGCACAGATACACTTCCCAGTTGCATCACACATTTCTTTTCCCTCAATCCATGTTTTTCTGCCTTGGATTTTCCCAGTATTATTGCAAGAAAAAATAGGTTAGGTTTTTAGAGATCTCATTATTTCACAACACTTTGTGTAAACAGTTCATGAGTTTCCAGTCGTGTCAGTTCATGTTTATTGTTAAAATAGCCTGAGCTTTTGATGGCAATATCCTGTGCCATCTTCATCAGGGAAGGCAAGATACAAAAAAACAAAGCTAACCTTAAATATCTCCAGATACAATCACTGGGTGAACATTCAGACCAAACCCAGGCAACTGAGTTGATGTCTTGCCTTCCCTGACGAAGACGGCACAGGATATTGCCATCAAAAGCTCTGACTATTTTTAACAATAAACATGAACTGACATGACTGGAAACTTGTGAACTGTTTACACAAAGTTTACATTTTGTTAATGAATGACAATTAATACAGAATGAAGAATTTTTAGGGGACAGCTATGAAATCAAATCCCCAATTTGATTTTGCATACATCTGATGAAGTAGGAGAGTCAAACTCAAGCTAAATAAAACTTGTTGGAGTCTGACTACAAAGGAAAAAATGTGACAAATACTATAAATTTGTGGTGCCTGATTTTTTCCCATTGATCACATGACACAACAGGAAATACAAACCAGACTGGAGTCTCATAGCCTCAATCTGTAGCTTTTTGTCCCCACAAGAGACCCTTCTATTTTTAAAAAGTCAGATTCTTTTGCTTTAGTTCAAAGTTTCTTCCTTTTTAAAACAGCTTTTTCTCGGACAGAGCTCCAGGTTTCTTTTTTCTTTGTTTGCTCTTTTGTTTAATGTTTATTGTTTATTATTGAATTTTAGTTTATGATGTTGATGTTTTCATTGTAAACTGCCCAGAGTAGCGGTCTGGCCACTAGATGGGCAAGGAAAAAATTAAATCAATCAATCAATCAATCAATCAATCTACATCTTAGCGAGCTCTGCTGGGCAGCAAGATAAGATGAGGAAATAAGAGGTTGAGGAAAGAAAGCTTTCTGTGGCCATTTATACTGAAGAGAACCAAATGTCCTGGTGTGACTTCACAGTGAAAGAACGTGAATTAATTCACATCTCCCTTTCTGTGTAGTCACACTCATTGTCTTTACAGTGTCATAAGAATCTTCCTTATAGATGCAATGAAAAGAAAATCTTAAAAATCCATTTTAGCATGCTCCAATATTTTATTAATCTTTTGTGCATGTGGACATGTCTTTAGTAAATTAATTGACAATAGTGTAATGCAACCAGTGCAATGTCAAACCTAGATGCTTAAGTATATCTGGAAGTTGAGTCATGGCGACTGAAATTCTTTCTTATTAAGTTGAAACGTTTCACTACTCATCCAAGTAGCTTCTTCAGACTGAGGAGAGTTAGGAGGAGATCCCTGATATATTCTCCACATTGGTTTCACTTCCCCCTGGTCTGAATAGGCTCATTAGATGGACAAAGGACTGGGGTTGAGTGAAAATCCCACTTCTGCAGTCCTTCTCCACCCATTGTCATGGGTTATTAACAGTTGTTAACAGTGGTCTTTCTGGTGTGTGTGGTCCTGATCTTTCTGAGGACAGATGACAGGGCAGCATAAATAGGAGACATTGTATCTAAGGCCTCCACCCCTGTTGAGTGAGGGATTTTCTATATGCACATACAGTATATGGCCTCCCTGGCCCCTCTCTCAAACCACCTATCTTCTCAGTCCAAAATGAGTACATCTTGGTCATCTTGGTCATCAAATGAGTGTCCTTTGTCCTTCAAATGAAGGAACACTGCTGGTTGTGGTCCTGAGCCATTGCCCCTCCTGTGCTGAGCAATTCTCCTGTTTACTGGCTGTTTGGTTTCTCCAATGTAGAGCTCCGAACACTCCTCTTTGCATTGGACCGCATATACTATATTGCTCCTGTTGTGTTTTGGTGTCTGGTCTTTTGGGTGGACGAGTCTCTCCCTTAGTGTGTTTGTGGGTTTGAAGTGCACAGGTATGTGGTGTTTACCAAAAATCCTCTTGAGCTTTTCAGACACACCTGCCATGTAAGGAATGACCAGGTTCTTCCATTGGCTCTGGGTCTCAGACTGTTCTATTGTCCTGCTGGGTTGGGGCATTGACTTGTTAAAGGCCCATTTTGGATATCCACAGGCCTTAAGGGCTATCTTCAGATGTCCTTCTTCTTACTTCTTGGCTTCTGTGTAGGTGGGGGATGTTTCTTGCTCTGTGGTTTAACCTTCTGATGACCCCTAGTTTATGTCTCATACTGACCTAGGGGTCTCCTACCAACTCTCCTCAGACTGAAGAAGCTACTTGGATGAGTAGCAAAATGTTTCAACCTAATAAGAAAGAAGTCCAGTTGCCATGACTCAACTTCCAGATAACCTGACCTGGATGACTGAACATCTTCACATATATAGATGCTTAAGTAGTTTCAAGTTTGAAAGATCTTCAAAGATCTTGCCCACTGTCTCAGATGAATACCATAACACACTGGGGGTTTTTTCTGTCAAGAGAAAAAAGTTACAAGTCTAGACTGCTAGCAGGGTCTGCAGCAGTAGCAGAAGATGACTTGGCAGAGGATCTTTCATACACAATGATAGTGACATTCAAGCTAATTTTTATTACTGTGCAGAAGATGGCAATGCAAAACCACTTTTAAATGTTTTATACCTTCAAAACTCTATAAGGAGACAATCCAACTTGAAAACTCTATAAGGAGACAATCCAAACTGAAGTAAGAGATAGTGCTGGAAGATGAGACTCCCAGGTCGGAAAGCACTTAGTCAGCTATTGGGAGAAAGCTATAGAAATGTTGCCAGTGAAGCAACTGGATTAAAGCCGACAGGATATCCAGCTGAAGATGTACACAGATGCATATGGAAAATCCAATACTGCTGTTGGTGGTGTTTTTATGCATATAATCAAAATATGGATGTGAGAAGTATGGGTAACAGTATGATTGAAATTGTAAAACAAAAAAATTGAAAATTTAAATGTTCTATTGGTGTGAGTGAAGTGGATTAGAATATGACATTCTCATTCAGACAATTAATTAATAATTACATGCTGTGAATTACTCTGGGAATTGTAAACCCAGAAGAAATGGTATGGCTCTAACAATGAGAAGCAGTCAGGGGTAAGGTGTAGCCAAACATTATCACTCAGGTGTCATGGAAAATCTATCAGCATCACTATATTTTAAATCTATGCTCCAGCTGTAGATGCTGAAGAAGAAGACAAAGAAAGCTTTTGTGTATGTGTCTAGGAGGAATTTGATCACACCAAAACAGTATACACTATTAACCATAGGTGACTGGAATGCAAAGGTAGGAAATAAAGTGGAACCAAATATTGTCAGAGAATTTGTTCTAGGAGTCAGAAATGAAGAAGGAGAGTAACACAGAGAATTCTGTGAAGCCAACAATTTGTTTCTTGCAACCACATACTTTAGGCAACCAAAGATATGATTGTACACATGAATGTCACCAAATAGCCAATGCAGAAATCAAATAGACAATATACCTGAAAGTAGAAGATGGGGAGGTTTTGTTCATTCTGGAGAAGAAGTTCAGAAGCAGACAGAACATAACTTGTCAGTATTGAAAAAGCAGAGTAAAGTTGAAGAAGACTGATACAATTGTGATGCCAAAATATAACTGAAATAACATTCCTAAACAATTCAAAAACCATGTAAACAACATGTGTGCATTATTAAATTCTGCTGACCATGAGCCAAAAGGACTGTGGATTGAAATTGTCAGGTAAGAATGGAAAGGATTATACCTTTAGTCAAAAGAAAGAACAGATGACTAATGAAACTTAAAATTGTTAATAATAGGCAAAAAGTAAAAGTACGAAGTGACAGAAAAACAGGTGGATTCTTGCTGACTTGCACACAGAGACAAAGAGAACTACTATAATAATCATGAACAAAAAATGGAGGAGAAAAACAAAGCTGGGAAAAACAGATTTCTCCCATAAGAAAGAACTCAAAGAGAAATTTAAGCCAACGTTGTTGTTGTTTAGTCGTTAAGTCATGTCCGACTCTTCGTGACCCCATGGACCAGAGCACACCAGGCCCTCCTGTCTTCCACTGCCTCCCAGAGTTTGGTCAAATTCATGTTGGTAGCTTCGATGACACTGTCCAACCATCTCGTCCTCTGTCGTCCTCTTCTCCTCTTGCCTTCACTCTTTCCCAACATCAGGGTCTTCTCCAGGGAGATTTCTCTTCTCATGAGATGGCCAAAGTACTGAAGCCTCAGCTTCAGGATCTGTCCTTCCAGTGAGCACTCAGGGTTGATTTCCTTCAAAATGGATAGGTTTGATCTCCTTGCAGTCCAGGGGACTCTCAAGAGTCTCCTCCAGCACCACAATTCAAAAGCATCAATTCTTCGGCGGTCAGCCTTCTTTATGGTCCAGCTCTCACTTCCATACATCACTACTGGAAAAACCATAGCTTTGACTATGCAGACCTTTGTCGGCAAGGTGATGTCTCTGCTTTTTAAGATGCTGTCTAGGTTTGTCATCGCTTTCCTCCCAAGAAGCAGGCGTCTTTTCATTTCGTGGCTGCTGTCACCATCTGCAGTGATCATGGAGCCCAATCTGTCACTGCCTCCGTATCTTCCCCTTCTATTTGTCAGGAGGTGATGAGACCAGTGGCCATGATCTTAGTTTTTTTGATGTTGAGCTTCAAACCATTTTTGTGCTCTCCTCTTTCACCCTCATTAAGAGGTTCTTTAATTCCTCCTCACTTTCTGCCATCAGAATGGTATCTTCTGCATATCTGAGGTTGTTGATATTTCTTCCGGCAGTCTTAATTCCGGCTTGGGATTCATCCAGTCCAGCCTTTCGCATGATGTATTCTGCATATAAGTTAAATAAGTAGAGAGACAATATACAGCCTTGTCGTACCCCTTTCCCAATTTTGAACCAATCAGTTGTTCCATATCCAGTTCTAACTGTTGCTTCCTGTCCCACATATATAGATTTCTCAGGAGATAGATAAGGTGGTCAGGCACTCCCATTTCTTTAAGAACTTGCCAGTTTGCTGTGGTCCACACAGTCAAAGGCTTTTGCGTAGTCAATGAAGCAGAAGTAGATGTTTTTCTGGAACTCTCTGGCTTTCTCCATAATCCAGCGCATGTTAGCAATTTGGTCTCCAGTTCCTCTGCCCCTTCAAAATCCAACTTGTACTTCTGGAAGTTCTCGGTCCACATACTGCTGAAGCCTACTTTGTAGGATTTTAAGCATAACCTTGCTAGCGTGTGAAATGGGTGCAATTGTACGGTAGTTGGAGCATTCTTTGGCACTGCCCTTCTTTGGGATTGGGATGTAGACTGATCTTTTCCAATCCTCTGGCCACTGCTGAGTTTTCCAAACTTGCTGGCATATTGAGTGTAGCACCTTAACAGCGTCTTTTAAGATTTTAAATAGTTCAACTGGAATGCCATCACCTCCACTGGCCTTGTTGTTAGCCAACATTAGCAATGCTGAAAGTTCAACAAGGAAATATATTATCCAATCAGGATAAAATTAAAAGAAGATTAAAACAATATGCTAAAGAACTATACACAAGAAATGAAAGGAAGACAACAAATTCCCTTAAAGAAGATTCCTTTGATGAACAACTTGGAATCTTAGAAAGCAAAGTAAAAGCTTTACTCAAAGAAACTGGAACAAATAAATCCCCAGAAGCGGATGAGATTCCCATAGAGTTGTGTCAAGCTACAGAGACTAAATCTATCCTAACAAGGATACACCAACAAATATGACACAAAACAATGAGATACTGGAAATGTTCAGTATGGATTCTGGTCCCAAAGAAAGGAGACACCAAAGATTGCAGGAAGTATAGGACCACTGCATTAATTTCCAATGAAAGCAAAGAAAATTAAAATTTAAAAACAAATACTTTTGTTATATATGGAGTGAGGAATGTCAGATATTCAAGCTAGATTCAGAAAAGGAAGAGGCACTAGGGATAGTGCAAATATATGTTGGGAACTTAAGTACCTATACCAAATAATTTAAGAAAAAAAGATATACTAAAACGAATAGGCTTGCCACAATAGGCATTTTCCTGATGCTCAACATATACTTTCTACAAGAAACTGCCATTAGAACACAATATGGAAAAACAGAATGGTTTCCAATTGGCAAGGTGTCAAAGAAGGGTATGTTTTATAATTCAGTCAATTTGATCTGTATGGACCCAGTATGTGTTCATCCAGAATAGGGCTGAGTTTTGGAAGGGCAGCTGAAAGAACTAAGGGGAAAAGACCTCAAATGAAAGGATATGTCAATAGAAACTAGGTCACGGTCATCTATACATACTGTGTTATTCCAGATTGCTGTGTATGGATGTGACTTGTAAAGAAAGATGACAAGAAAAAAAATCAGATCATTCAAAATGTTACTACCTCTTGCATTTAGTGTGCTTTATTTTTGTGATGGTTTCTTGGAAGGTAAACATGGACTTAATTTGTAAATCTGATTACTGAGGCATGTTATTTCTGAGGAAATTTCATTGTTGGAAAGAAAATAGGTTAATCCTTAGGAAGGTGCATTCACTTCAACATCTATATTGACTGTAAGGCCAAGGAAATGTGGACAAATGCCTTGTGGGTGTAGTGTGATGTGGGATCTCTGGCTTGTAGTTGTGCAGACTGAGATTGCTACATTGAAAGCAACTGAATGTGAGTTCCCCTTCTGCAACCTCTAGAAATTGAGTAAAAATAAAGATGGTTCTGGCTTATTTCCCATCTGTGTATCCTGTGTTCATCAAGTTTTTTCTGTCATATTCTGCATTAATCTGCATTTGTAAAAAAAAAAAAAAAAACTCCACAGAAATTTCCATTTGAATAGTGTATTTCTTCTCAAAATACACATATCTAAATTTCTTTTGATGATGTTTTTAAGCTTGGAAAATTGAAAAGTGTGAAAGCTGGTGGCTACGTACATTCCAGAACATGCTGCAGTTCAAGAGGCATGGATTAGGTCAGTTCATTCAAGAAATTACATACCATGATTAAATTCCTTAAACATCTGTATTTTATTTTTGAGTTTAATTGCTTTTCTGAGTAATGTCCTCACAAAGTAGCATTCAAATAAGTACATAATCAGATAATTGTGGGCAGCTATAGTAGCAAGCATAGAGAATACTTTGTGATACTGCTTTGAACACGAGAATTAATTATGAATTCAGCTGAAAGCTGCATGAAATGTGTTTATTTGTTTTGCTCTTCTTTTAAACAACTGCACTGAGGGCTGAGCTGCCTATTAATGGGAAGGAGTTTCATAGTGTTAATGAAATTGAAAGCACTGTTATGATAGCTGTTTTGGATTAAATGACCCACAAGCAAGCAGCACGATATCTATCTAAAGGGGAGGACTCCGACAGAAAAGTGCAATCATGTGAATTCCTCTGGAAAGTCATATGGTGATTCTGTGTGATGTTGTGCTCACGCTCACTCACTGCTTTCAGGAAGTGTGTGAAGACATCGTTTTATAATTTTTTAAAAACCATTCAAGTATGTCTAGCAATAATTTTAACTTTCTTGTTTATATACTAAGCTACATTAATGGTTCTATGGTTAAATCTGTTTCCTATTTGTTTGTTCTGTTTTATGATGTTTGGAGGCCTCCTTGAGCACTCCTTTCTCGTGAAAATATAAATTAGACATGTAATAATTTACTACAAGGAAGATACAAGCTTCCATTGTTTACTGCTCGTAGAATTCTTGTGACATCAACAGTTGTGTGGAGTACAAATCTGAAGCAAGAAACTCTTTTTCTTGCAAAAAAGTTTGAAAACAAATTTCCCTCCAGCCCAAAGACTGATTCATAGAATCGCAGAATCAAAGAATGAGTTGCAAGGGAGGCCCCAATAAGGCCATCAAGCCCAACCCCCTGCTCAATGGAGGAATCCAAATCAAAGCAGATTTGACACATGGTTGTCCAATTTTCTCTTGAACACCTCCAGCATTGGAGCGCTCACCAACTCCCCAAGTGGTGGTGGTGGTGGTGGTTATTGTTGTTGTTGTTGATGATGATAATGATGATGATAATAATAATAATAATTTGATTTATATACCACCCATCTGGCAGTCAGGGCCACTCTGGGCAGTTTACAACAGATAAACAAACAACAGAATAACAAAATAATACATATACAAAATAATAATAAAACAATTGGGGCATAAATCAAATATCATAAAGTGCAGTAATATACAATACAATACGATAAATTACAATAGCATAAAATATAAAAGACAAGACGCATTGGTTCCATTGTCATCCTGCTCTAACAGTTGACACATTTTTCCTGATATTCAGTCTAGATCTGGCTCCCTGTATCTCGAGCCCATTGTTACATGTCCTGCACTCTGGGATGATCGAGAACAAATCTTGCCCCTCCTCTGCATGACTACATTTCAAGTATTTGAAAAGTGCTATCACATCTCCCCTCAGTCTTCTTTTCTCAAGGCTAAACATGCCCGGTTCTTCCAGTCTTTCCTCACAGGACTTGGTTTCCAGTCCCCTGATCATCCCTGTTGCCATCTTCTGAACTTGTTCCAGTATATTGGCATCCTTCTTAAGGTGTTGTGTCCAGAACTGGACACAGTATTCTAGATGAGGCCTAACCAGTGCTGAACAGAGGGGGAATATTACTCATGGGATTTGGAGACTATACTTCTGTTAAAGAATCCTAAAATCATATTTGCCCTTTTTGCAGCCACATCACACTGTTGGCTCATATTCAGCTTGTGATCTACAACAATTCCAATATCCTTGATTGACTGATTACTTAATTGGTGGAAGCATGGATGTGGGGGCAGGGCTAAAAGAAAATCCCATGTGCAGACAGGACTGTAGTAATAGTTCCTCAGAGCAATATCCATGCACTTATCACTTTAAAGTAATGCCATTTCAGCTTTTAAAAAAAATTCTACCGTACCTTTTGTATGTGTGCGTGTGCGTGTGTGTGTTTGTGTCTGTATGTTTACACTTGATGTCACGTTACCTGGGCGAGTTTTCTTCTTGCCACTTCCTGGTTCCCATATTAAACATTCAGCAGACCTTTTGTTCCAAGTATCCAAGAGAGAAGGCCTGAGGAGGCCACATCCTGTATGAATAATTGAGACCGTGTAACGGGCCAGCCCCTCGATGTCATATATGATCATGATCAGTTGCCTTGGAACCCTCTTCTCCCCACCTGCCAACTCCCTTTCTTGTATGGCTGAGTCGTAACTGGCACTTCCTACACGAAGCATGCCCAAATCGTATCACAATAGCTTCCTTGATCTTTATAATATTTTTTTTCCAAACCAGCAAGCTTTCCGGCTTCAAAAGGAGCCATTGTTGGAGTATTTTCACGTGCTTGTGTAATCCATTTCCTCTCCGAGGAGCTCGTTGAACAGGTTTCCAAAGGTGTTTTTTTTCTCTTTCCCCTCCCTCCTCCTTCCTAGTTTGTGGCTTGAGAAGAAGGATGCCTCTTCCTCCCCGGGTTTTCCCCCTCCCTTCCCCTCAGTCGCCTCGGCCACGAAGAAGGCCAGGCAACGATACCAGTTGAGACTTGCTCGGGTTAGTTCGAGACCACATCGACTCAGGGGGGTGGGGGTGGGGGGGAGAGAGTTAGAAAGAGAGAGAGAAAAAAAGAACAAGCAGGAGGAAGAAGCGGCAGTCCTGTGCTCTAAGGTTGCCAAGCCGTGTCCTGTGACAGGAAGCAAGGCGAAAAAGCTTGAAAAGCTTGGAGGGAGTCCTGGACAAAGATTGCTAGGAGTGGGAGAAGCGGGAGAAGACTCGGCAAAGCCAGGCAGTCTAGGGTGGGTTTTGTTTTTTTCCTCCGCTTCCGATAGTGCTAATGACTGAAGTACAACTTGAGGGGGAAGAGCTAAAGCCTGTCAGAGTGACCAGCAAAAAGGAAAAAAGTGCCTTAACCCAGTAAGTATCTTTTGGTCCGCAGGAGCTCGGCGACCACAGAGCCAAGAAAGTCGGCGCTTTGTGAGAGGGAACAAAGTCGGGCGGAAAATTCTCCCGCGCTTTTCTCTCGGCTGTTTGTTGCGAGGGGAGAATCGTGTTCTCGCTTCGTGCGAATTTTGCGAAGTCCCGGGGCGCTGTTCCGACGCTCATGTGAGGCAAGCGTGTCGTGTGAAGGGTTGAGATGGTCACGGGGAGACCTTTTTCGCTTGACAGTCCAGTCTGGCCATGGGCGTAGTTCGAAAGGTGGCAGACAAGGGTTAGAGAGACAGAGGTCTTGTTATCTTCTGTCAATATAATATAATAAATTAGGTTGTAATCTCCGCTGAAAGAGAAGAATCACATGAGTTAAGTGGTGTGATCCCTGTAATGATGACAGGGGTACTGGTTTCTAGTAGGATGATGTAAACCTTCCATTCTACAAAGTTTGGTTCAGTCTCATTCTCACATGTGTGTCCAGAAATTAGCAGCAGTTTTTTACTTGATCGTTCTTAGCTGAATGTGTGAAGTGGCTCCCTCAAAATCATTGTGTCAGAGGGGATGCCAGGCAGTAGAAAAGCTGGCAGAAACTTGATTTGTGGTTTCTGCTTTATACTTGCAAATCCTTACCTGAGATTGTAACTCAATGATGACACCTATGCTCTCTTCCTTAATCTGTTGTCCTCATATGGCTATGCAGTCTAGAGATTGGGATCAGATTGGATCGTATACCTCATTGTGGAGATTTGTTTCATTGTCAGTAATATGTGTGATTGCCAACTGGTAAAGCTAGAACTGGTAGGGTTAGAAGGTTATTATGTTGTGGTCTGCCCTAGTTAGTAGGGCTGTAAATTCTCGCCTGTCTTGTTCTTAAGTGTGAGAATGAGAAAATGCACATTTTTTCCCTACCCTTCTGAGATGGGAAGATATTTTCTGTCAGTAGCTACGAGAGTTCTCACACTTCTGAAAATGATTTTTCTGTAATTTGAGCAATTGCACAAAATCAGGACAGCTGCTGCCTCACTGCACTGCACAGACGTTTAAAAATCAGAAGCATTTAATGGGCTCTTTGCATCTTTTTGATGAATCAGAAAGATAATAGGACTGCTGTGTGTGAGCGCTTTGCTTCACAAAGGGAAGATGAATGGCCCAAATCTAATTATTAGTACCAACTAGGATAAACCCAATGAAGCAATGGGATTTAACATAAATGTTGACTTGACAAAGTCCAATTGATTTAATGAATATACTTTTATTGGGCTAACAACTGGATTTATGCTAATAGTTCTGCACAGAAACATGCTGTGCTAATTGCAGAAGTATTAACAAAGCCCCACTCTTTGCCCTTTTTTCACATTAGAGATGAAAAAGCTTGTTCGGGTCAGTTATATCTCAGCAGGCTGTCTCACTGCCTCAAGACAACCTGCCTTATTACAAATTAGTAATTTTGGAAGAATTCTTCACATCTTTTTTGGATAGCATAGATTTAAAAGATGCTATACAGTGGTACCTCGACTTACGACCATAATCCGTTCCAGAAGATGGGCGTAACTCGAAATGGTCGTAAGTCGAAGCAGCATTTCCCATAGGAATACATTTAAACCCCATTAATCCGTTCCAGCCAGGGGGAAAAATACGCCCCCCAAAAAATTAAAACACTGCAAGCCCCATAGGAACTAGCTGGGGCTGAAAAACAAACACACCAAAACAAAACAAAAAAACCAGCAAGACCCAGCGGAACGCTATGGGGCTGGGAAAAAACACTCAAAAAACCCCCCCACACACAGCCAGCCCCAGCGGAACGCCATGGGGCTGGGGGGGGAAACACAAACACCCCACACACACACACAGCCAGCCCCAGCGGAATGCCATGGGGCTGGGGGGAAAAAGACAAAAAACCCACACACACACAGCCAGCCCCAGCGGAACGCTATGGGGCAGGGGGGGGGAACACAAAACCCCCCATAGCCAGCCCCAGCGGAACGCCATGGGGCTGGGGGAAAAAACACAAAACCCACACACACACACAGCCAGCCCCAGCAGAACGCCATGGGGCTGGGGGAAAAAACACAAAACACACACACACACAGCCAGCCCCAGCGGAACGCTATGGGGCAGGGGGGAAAAACACAAAAAAAACCCATAGCCAGCCCCAGCGGAACGCCATGGGGCTGGGGGAAAAAACACAAAACCCACACACAGCCAGCCCCAGCAGAACGCCATGGGGCTGGGGGAAAAAACACAAAACACACACACACACAGCCAGCCCTAGCGGAACACCATGGGGCTGGGGGGAAAAACACAACCCCACACACACAGCCAGCTCCAGCGCAACGCCATGGGGCTGGGGGGAAAAACACAACCCCCCACACACACACAGCCAGCCCAAACGCGATGGGGCTGTGGAAAAAAACACACCAAAACACAAAAAACATCACAACACAGAAACATACCCCCCCCAAAAAAAACCCCAAACCCACCCTGCAAAACAAAGTAAATGTACTTACTCAGGAGCAGAAAGCAGCACCAGGCAGTCCGAAGCCTCCTCCGACGCACACACTCTAACCGTTGGGGCGAAAGAGCTACAAAGAAGCAGCCTCTTCGCCTACCAACGGTTAGCAAATTTGAACTCCCCGCCTTTTTTCCCTGCCTTTTTCCTGTCGCAACTCGAAGCTCCGGCCGCAAGTCGAAGCAAAATTTTGCGGCCGGAGCTGGTCGCAACTCGAAATGGTCGTAAGTCGGGATGTTCGTAAGTCGAGGCACCGCTGTATGGTGTCTCATTCTGACCCATGTAGGTGTGACCTGTGTCAGAATGATGTTATTACCAGTTCCCAGTTCAGCAGGATTTATGGTGGAGACGAAATCTTGCTCTGTCCATAGGATTTCCGTGCAGTGTAATTATATAGATCGGAATACAGACTTAATTTATGAGATGACAAGAGGTTCAAGCCTGCTGGGAATCCACATCCTCAGTTTTAGTAGTTTCTTCCTCTAGTGACATGTCTTAGATTGTATTCAATGATGAGAAGCACTTGATCATTTTACTTTTTCCTGCCTGGTTCCATCATATAAAACCGTTTCTACTTGTCTGCTCAATTTATGCCTGGCCACAGACATGGTATCTGCTACAAAACATCTTGTTACAGAAAGAATAAAGACCTTTGGCCTTCCATTAATTTTGGACTTCAGTTCCCAGAAGCCTCAGCCAGCATGACTAATGGTTAATGATTATGGGAGTGACAGCCCAACATCTGAAGGGAACTCAAAATTGTACACTTCTAACCCATTTGCTAATAATCTCAAAAGACAGTCCCTTTGCTGCATTTCTCAAATATGAAAACAGTACAGTTCAAGGGATTAGCAGAAGGTTGCCTGCAGAGAGCAATGCTCATGGAATTTTTCTTGTGATGTTTGGGAGGGGATGAACAGCTTCCAACAGCATTGGAAGTATAGTCCCCATCATTTCTTCAGAGAGGAAGAGGACAAAAGGGTTTATTTGCACTGGTCCTGGAAATTTGCCATTTTTACCAAGTTCAGCTGTTATATGTTTGTAATGAGCTTGACTAGAAGTGGAATCTCTCTGTTACTTTCCCTCCATAATAATAATAATAACAATAACAATAATGTGTTGTTAAGTCAGTTCTGATCTATTGTGACCCTCCCAAAGTTTCCTAGATGTAGTTTTATTGGTCTCTCCTTCTGGTGATGTTCTAGGATGGTGCAGCTTTCCTGAGGCACAGGTAGCAAGATATGTACACCATTAACCATACACACTCTGGCTGGATTTGGCTGACCTTTTTCCTAGGAGGCACAATGGAGATTCAAACTCCCAGCTCCCCAAGTAATCCAACTCTCCTTATACAGTGGTGCCTTGACTTACGAACCCCCCGACGTACGAACATTTCGACTTACGAACAGCTCCGTTCGCAAAATTTTGCTTTGACTTGCGAACGGAGCGTTGACGTATGAACAAAAAAAAAACTGTGGGGAAAGCGGGAAATGGACTTTGGACTGCCTGGTACTGTCTGGTACTGTAATTTTAAAATGTAAAAATTGGTTTAAAAGGTGCTTGGTTTGGTTTAAAGCTGCTTGGTTTTAAAGGTGTTTAAAAGGTGTTCGTTCCCTCCCTCCCTCCTTTCCTGCCCTTTTTTTTAGCCTAAATCATCTTAGGTTAAAAATAAAATTATCCCCCTAGTGGTAGAGGATGGATTAACTGGTTTTGCATTAGTTCCTATGGGAACTAATGCTTTGACTTACAAACGGCGCCTCGACATAAGAACAAAAAACAGCTGGAACGGATTAATTGGTTTTCAGTGCATTCCTATGGGAAATGCTGGTTTGACTTACGAACATTTTGACTTACGAACATATGAGATTTCTGATAGGCAGCTTGAGTAAGTAAAGCTGTAGCCCTCCAGATGGGGATACTGAAGAGATGGAGGCATGCCTCTCAGTGAAGGCTGGGAAAAGATCTATCTTTTTTTAAAAAACCAAGGAGACAAAACAAAACATAGGATGCTTAGTCTCTCCATTTCCATGAAAATATTCTGTTTAAACCAGTGGCATCTATTTTTTCTAAATAAGAGCATGGAACCAGAACCTGTTTGTAAGGAGAGTGATCACATATGTTTATTTCTGTTCTGGAGTTCTGTTCAATTTCCAGTCTTCTTTGAATCAACTCAAGAATGTACATGGGCTTTGACATTGTCAGAAGAGCCAGAATATTCATTGCATACTACTGTGTCTTTTAGCTGCTTTTCCTCTAGCTTTGGTCATGTTTGCCCTATCTCGATAAAATCAGTCATACAAAAAAAGTCCACTTGTCTGCAAATGGCTCTAAAAGTATGAATTAACATATTTTGCTTAGGCAACTTAACATGCAAAAGACTGTCATCTGAAGGCCAATTTCTCTCTGTGAAGCACTTCTTGTAACTTCTTGTAGCTTGTCCTGGTGCTGTTGTGTAACTTAAGGTCAATCAAGTTCATTTATCACCTCTGTATCCAGTCCAGCTTCTGGTAGAAAGACACCATGTTTTAAACTCTAAATACAACAAATCATGCCTTTTGCTCTGGAGATCACCAGTTTAATTTTAGATGTCATGTAAAATGGCAGGGGCTCATGTTATTTCTCTTACATTTTTCCTGGCAGGTTGCACAGAGAATTATACCCACAACTAAGCTTTTATGTCACCTTGGAGCAAAACGCCCCCAGTTTTGAGCATGCTTTTATTGATTTGTATGTCTTTTATCAGCAGGCAATCGTTTCTACACTGACACTCCAGTCACCTTTTAAAAAAATAATCTGAGAAAACTTTATACAGTGTCCGATGAGTATATATTCAAGATAAATGCAAAACATTACAACTGTAATTCAATACCCACTTTCTTGGGAATATGTCCCACTGAACTCAACAAGGGTTAGTTCTGATTTGAAATATATAGGGGTAAACTATATATTGTCAATTTAACTGCCTGGCTAGTTTTGCAGTCATAATATTTGCACATTTATGCAATTAAAAAAAAAAGACACAGACGAGATTCTTTCATTTTCATATTCTTTCATTGATTCGTGAAGGAGAAACTAGAACAGGAATGATTCCGACTAAGAAAAGAATGGTCATGTTCCTTTTGTGTTCCTTCTTTTATTTAACCTTTCTTTTACCCTTCGTATGTCAGCAGCCAAACATAAATCCAAGGAGAGCAGTAATTTTGTATCTGTAGAAGGGCCTGGAACCAAGTGAAGAGTGTTCTTTTTAGCTTAGTCATTCCTTTTATGAGTGGGATCACTGCCTGATAAGCTCCTGATGCTCTCCAACCTGGTTGTTTTTGCTGCATGAATGCCTGTTCCTCTATATTGAACCCTTTTCAATTTTTTGCCTTTGTTTCTTGATTTTTATTTTGGCAGATACTTTTTCTCTTTTCTTTGAATTATTTTTTGTGCTGCCAGATAGACTGCCTGTGCCAGCATGCCTCCTTGGGATAATTTTTTTGATCCCCCTTCCCTGATGTCTTTGGAGATTTTCCTCCCTCTTTTAGTCTCCATTCTTGAATTATTTTTGCTGCCTGCCAGGCCTGCCTCCTGGACTCATAGAAGAAGAGAAGAGAAAGCATTCTGGCTGCTTTGCATTGGCTTCCCATTCGTTTCCACATTGACTTCAAAGTGTTAATGATGACATACAAAGCCCTAAATGGTTTAGGACCTCGATACCTGGCAGAACGCCTTCTCCCACCTAGATCTACCCGAGTCACTCGCCATAGCCAGGAAAGACGGCTGAGGGGCCTGACGCCGAGAGAGGCCCGGAAACAAAGAACAAGAAACCGGGCCTTCTCGGCGGTGGCCCGTCGACTTTGGAACAGCTTGCCGCCAGAGATCTGCCTGGCACCCTCGCTGGGTGTTTTCAAGAGCCAATTAAAAACTTGGCTCTTTAGGCAGGCCTTCCCTCCTGCCAATACTTGATTTTTATTTTTCTTGGTTTTTTGCTGTTTATTCTCCCATCTTGATTATATTATTATTGTAGATTTTAATTGTTGTTTTTAAATCTGTTTTGTGTATAGTGTGTTGTGAGCCGCCCTGAGTAGACTCCTGTCTAGAAGGGCGGGATAAAAATCCAATAATAAATAAAATAAATAAATAAATCAAGTGGTAGCGGGAGCAAAATCTCCCCATATTCTAGTTGTTTTATTTGAGGAGGCTGTGACTTTAATTTTTAGCCTTTATTTTCTTGCTTGATTTTGAGAAGAGGGTTGTGTGTGTGTTGCTTTTCTTCCCCCAGGGGTGGAATGCTTTCCCTGTTTGTTTGATTTTAAAAAAATGTTATTATTGTATATTTATTCTCTAAAAAGTGGTTTTGGAGAGACAGTTTTGTTTGGTGATGGTGGTTGCTGGTAGCGTTGTTTCCAGCATTTGAAGTAGAATGATTCTCTGTTGCCTTGCCTCTGCTTTTTTCAAACTAAGTTGTAACAGGTTCCTTAAGACCTTTTTTGACTAGTACCACAAAACATGAATGGGAAATATGAAATGAAATGACCCCAAAGAAGCAGTCCTCTTCATGTAAAATGAAAGGATCAGTGTACAAAAAACATAAAAACAAATGAGGCATTTCTTGAAAGAATCCAAAATGAAATAACTATGAAAATTTTCACCATGCACATCCGTAATACCAACTATGAGTCCACATGGGACTTGGAGCCAAAGTCTATGAAATGCTATATTCCGAGTTAGGAGATGATAAAATGTTATTCCTTCAGAGTCACTTTTCTTCAAAGCTGCGATGTCTGCACAATCAGCTTGCAAATGAAGCTGGTTGTTTACCTTCCAATGACTAATCATAATGATCATTTAACAAAAGCAAGCTAATTTTCAGCTTGCCAAGCTACAGAAACATCTTGCTTGGAGAAATAAATATCCTTTACCTCTTAAGAAAGTCCTCCTTCTAATAATGAAGCTGGTGTCTCATATAGTTTGACCTTCAAATGCTTCCAGGCCTGTTTCTTCTTACATCAGAGCCTGCTGTGATTTAAGACCATCATGAGAGATTTGTCTCCACAAATCTCAGTTGCACTATTAAATCAGAAAGGAAAAGAGCCTTCTCATTCATCGCACTCTTGTTGTCGAATATCCTCCACATGGAATTGTGACTGAAAGTAAGACTGTAGCCATTTTGGCACGAGTTCAGGACATTTTTGTTTGCCAAGACATCTCTTTCTCCTATAGGCTGTGAGAAAATAGACAGATCACCCTTGCCAAAGTTCTGAATTGATTCTTTGCTAAGGACCTTTTGAATTAGATATGAGATACTTGGTATCAAGCTGCCCACCCATGCGGTAGGCAACAACAGCAGCAGACAGCAACAACAACAGCATGCCATCAGGTTAATTCTGACTTATTATGACCATTATCAGAGATTTCTAGTTACAGAGTATTTTGAAGTTGTTTATCAGGCCTTTCTACTGGAGCAGTCTGGGAATGTGCAATTTGCCCAAGGCTACACAGGCTGGCTTTTCTCGTATAATACACAGTGGGGAATCAAACTTCCAGCCTCTCATTCTGCAGCAGATATCAAACTTACTAAGTTACCCAGACTATCAAGAGCAGCAAGTTTGTTTTCTTCCTCAGCTCCAGTGCTTTTACAAAACTATACAAGATGAGCCTGAAACAAATGACAAATTGGCTCCTCTGCCATCTCCTAGTTGCATACACAAAAGTTGGATTTTGTTTCACACTGGTGATGGAGCAGCAGCCATTACTAATCACCCCTTTTGCCTAATGGTAGCTTCAGCACTGTATTTGCATGACAGGCAAATATTTGGCAGCTTGAATGCATGCTAATATACAGATGATACAACAGGAAAGCTCCACTGTATACATTTCTGTTTATTATGAAATTGCTAAAAAAAATTTGCTGGAGACATAGGGCCCCTTCTCTTGAACTCTCATCCTCACATTCACATGAATGTCTGAAAAGACAGAGAGAGATAAAAGAGAAGAAAGAAGCAGCAGATAGATACAGTACATTTCTAATGGGGGAGGCATGCTTCTCAGGTATGTTGTAAAGTATACGAATATAGTGTTTGATGTGGCAGTGTCTTAGTAACCTGCTCCCCTCCCCTCTTGTGTATATGAACTTTTGCCCTGACTTTGTCTCCCACCAAGGCTTTCCCCCACCTTTAGCTACCGTGTCTTCTGCCCTGCTATCACCATAGCCTATGGACAGTAATAAAGACAACTAAAAGTTTGCTCTTGTGCACTCTCCCCAACAACTGAAATGTTGTGCACAGGAATGTTAAACTAATTGACTAATGCTATGCCTTTTTCTAATATGTTAACAGTATTTTGAATCAGGCTGTTTTTCTTGTCATATGAGCAAATTTAATCAACTGTGCCAAAACATACAATAAGCATGTGTGCACAGCGCAAATTCATACTGAAATTCCATTTAGAAAGTCAAGTAGCAGTCAATGGAAAATCAGCTCATGTAAATGGTTACAATGCCTTGGATTATTTAGTTTAGAAAAAACTTGATTAAGAGTGAGAACATGATACAGAGATATAAAATTATGCATGTTACAGAGTAAATAAGTACAGAAGTGTTCAGCTTCTGTTCTCATAATCCTAGAAGCTACAGTCATCCAGCAAAGCTAGTGGATATTTCCACTAGTTAGTGGAGAAAAGGAAACTGTCAGATTTTCCCAATGCTAGCTACTGTTTCTCATTTTGAGAATACTCTCATTCTAATAGTCTCATTTCGCTATATATCTGTAACTTCTCAGTATTTCTGGCAGTTGACTGGTTTTGCAAATCTGTCTGTGTGAGAGTCTGTGCATGCTCATGCGTCTGTGTGTGCTTGTGTGTCTGTATGTTTGCAAATATCACTGAGCAGGTTGACTGCTTACTTGGCACATGTTAAGCAATAGTTTGTCTTATTCCCAGTATTTATAAGGTGCATTGTGAACTTTTCAACTGAATAGTGATAGAAAACGTGTACCTTTTGGCTTGTACTCCTAAAAATTTCCAGTCGATACAGTGGAACTTAGATGTGAGTAAACATCCACTGGATGGTATTTATAGATGGATTTGAAGTTTTAAATGATTTTTCCTACTGACGTTTACATTTGCACGCATATAATCTCTGGCCAGGAACTGCAAAGTATTCTGGTTGCCTAATAATTTTGTCTCTATAATTATGTTAATATGATGTACATCTAATAAGCATCTGGCCACATAATTCACCAAACCACCTCCACAAAGTCATATCTGAAATTGCTGTGTGTTTACATTACATAGTTCGATCTTTGCCTTTCACATAGAAAGAAGGCATGTTTGTGCCTGTTTTAAATAATCAGTTTATATAATATCCAAAACAGATACTAAATTTTGCTCTGACCTTATTATACAAATGAAAGGGTTGCTTTTCTGGTTGCAAACAAACCACTCCTTGGTCATCCATAGTTTTGGATAAGTTGTGGAAGAGAAGCAATGAAATTTCATCAGACTGTTGGGTGTGTATTCTTCACACATACACACACACATACTTCTACTGAAAACTTACTCCCTATGTACTCCTATACCAGAGAACAATATGGCAAATTAAACATCAGTACTGTGACAAACAGGTGGAACGTGGTGGCGCTGCGGGTTAAACCGCACAAGCCTCTGTGCTGCAAGGTCAGAAGACCAGCAGTCGTAAGATCGAATCCACGCGACGGAGTGAGCTCCCGTCGCTTGTCCCAGCTCCTGCCAACCTAGCAGTTTGAAAGCATGTAAAAATGTGAGTAGATAAATAGGTACCACCTCGGTGGGAAGGTAACGGCGTTCCGTGTCTAGTCGCGCTGGCCACGTGACCACAGAAACTGTCTACGGACAAACGCTGGCTCTACGGCTTGGAGACAGGGATGAGCACCGCGCCCTAGAGTCGGACACGACTGGACTAAATGTCAAGGGGAACCTTTACCTTTACCTTACTGTGACAAACAGCATTTCTGAGGATTTGTGGGAAAGTACTATAGTGCAGTCCTATTCCTGTCTACACAGAAGTAAGTTTCATTGAGTCTGTGAGACTTCCTACTAAGTAGATGTGCCTAAGATTATACTATGAGTTGTCAATATATCAATCATGACTTATTAGTCAACCAGCTGTACTAGTCAGTTCTGTCACAGCTGCTTCCTCAAATGTTGATTCATATCAGTGCTTTGCATTACAAGTGTGGAGTGTTCATAGCCAAACAAAGCAGCTTAAATCTGTCACTAAATATTTTGCCAAGATGGTACTTAGTTTAAACAATGCCAAGTAAACCTTTACTTCAGCAAACTGATTTGTGGAAAATAGCACATGGTGTTCTATTTCTAGAGGCAACATAAAGGACTTAATCTTTTAAAAGCCTGGAATGACTTTGAAGCTGGATGGGTGAAAGATTGTCTCCACTTATATGATCCTGCCTATTTGAAATTCGTAAAAGAAACCCTCTTGCAATTGCTTCTATACCTAACTAGTACCACCACATACCACAAGCCAGAGAAGGAAGCAACTATATTACAAAACCTACACTTGAACTGACATCTGCCTAGAGAAATGTTTTCATGAGCTTTGGAAAAAAAGGACGGGCAGCAGATGCCCATGAGTCCAACAAGCAGCATCCATTTGACAGTAAGAGCTGATCTTTTTCCAGAAAGGTCCCAGTTTATCTTAGATCTACAAAACTCATTTCATATAAGGAAACAAACTGAGAGAGCTTAGACTGGTATCCTCCTAAAGTCATGTGTTTTCTGGCCAATGCCAGACAGCTTACATGGCCTGTTAAGACACCAGATCCACCAACAGAGAGCCCATCCACATATAGAAATGTTTCCTCCTCACTTTGTTCTAGTTTGTGCCACCTGGGGCCACCTAGGCACAGATCTTTCCAAGAATTCTGTCCACTCGTTCTTAAAACCCCACTTTTCTTTAAAAAGTCAATATCTCTTGGAGAAATTACTTAGAGATGTTTCAGAAAACCTTATCATGAAATCATAGCATAGTGAAGTTGGAAGGGGCCTATAAGGCCATCAAGTCCAACCCCCTGCTCGATGCGGGAATACAGATCAAAGGATATCTGCCAGGTGGTTGTCTAAGTTTCTCTTGAAAGCCTCCAGTGTTGGAGCACTCACCACCTCTCGAGGTAATTGGTTCCACTGTCTAACAGTTAAGAAGTTTTACCTGATATTCAATCAAAATCTCGCTTCCTTTAACTTGAGCCCATTATTGTGTGTCCTGCACTCTGGGATGATCAAAAACAGATCCTTGCCCCTCCTTTGTATGACAGCCTTTCAAGTATTTGAAAAGTGTTATCATATCACCGCTCTGTCCTTTCTCAAGGCTAAACATGCCCAATTCTTTCAGTCTTTCCTCACAGGGCTTGGTTTCCAGCCCCCTGATCATCCTTGTTGCCCTCCTCTAAACTTGTTCCAATTTGTCAGCATCCTTCTTGAAGTGTGGTGTCCAGAACTGGACACAGTACTCAAAGTGAGGCCTAACCAGTGCTGAATAGAGGGGAAGTAGCACCTTGCAGGATTTGGAAACTATACTTCTGTTAATGCAGCCCAAAATAGCATTTGCCTTTTTTGTAGCTACATCACACTGTTGGCTCATATTTAGCTTGTGATCTATGACAATTCCAAGATCCTTCTCGCTTGTAGTATTGCTGAGCCAAGTATCCCCCATCTTGTAACTGTGCATTTGCTTGAAGAAACTCCGAGAAACTATGTGTGCATACATGTATGTGTATTATAGCAGATCAGTGCTGAAATGGGAAGCTTAGAACTGGAGAAGCTGTTGCCAGCTGAACTCTACCCAGTGCAAAGTGAAACAAACAAAACCCTCTTATAAGGGGTGGTTAAAAGGGGGGGCAGGGGGACCATAGAAAGCCAGGATATTTGCTCACTTTGTCATGGTTGATACCTGTATTAGCCTTGTGTCACCTTGGAGAAAAGGAATAATACTGTCACCATCAGAGCACATAAAGTGCAACTAATGCTCCATCTGGAAAAGCCCAGACTCAGACACAGTGCTTGTCCATGGCATCAAAATCCATCATCATTCAAAGAAACAGATAAGTGTATAAACAAACATAGCTATTGATATATCTGTGTATTATTCTTTGCATTAGGAATTAACCATTCAGTATTGCTCTCAGTGTTGCGTTCATCCTTTAATCAGGAGCAAACATCCTAAAGTTTAGCAGTCCTTGCTTGGTACAAATGTTATTTGATTTGATCAAGGAGCATACATCTAGGAAATGTATGGGCTAAGTCACCTTACATTTCAAATAACACAGCTCAAAAGGTTATCTGTTATAAGAGCAAGCTTGTTCATTGTGGAAGGTAAGTTCAATTTCAGCAAGAATTCACAATTGCAGTGGCTCATCTTTTAGTAGAGAAAAGTGTGTCTCTTCTCAAAGCTGCATAGACTTAATCAATTGAGTGATTGATTAGGTAATTGGTTAAAATCTTGCTTCAGAAATATTGCTTTCATCCATCTGCAAATTTAATCAATCAATTAACTGGAATTTGTGGTGAACAGATAACCATGTCTTTAATTTGAGTGCAGACTTCTAATTAATATGTGCATTCCTCTACATCAGAGACAAGTAAAGTCCAGTAAAGTTTATGACTCCTTTTGTTTAGTTGGCTCTGGTTCTTTTTTTAAAAGAGCTCACTTAAATACAGGTAAGTGCTGATATATGGGTTATTAGAGAGTCTAAGCAGCAGGGTGGATTTGATTTAAATCAAATCAATTTAAACCACAATTTAAATCATGTCTTAAATTTAAAAAATCAGATGTTTTTGATATTTTAAATCAATCTTTTTTAAAATATATATTTATTTTTATCCACCCTGCTTAAGCAGACCACAACAACAAGAAACAAAATAAAACAAAAGCAAAAATATAAAGAAAACAAAGACATTGTGATACTTAAAGACTAACTGCTATATTTTAATGTAAGCTTTCGTGGAACAAGTTCACTTCTTCAGACATAAGATTGAGAATACAGAGATAATATGGCTCTAAGATAAAAAGATAGCCATGGTTGATTGATTCAAGTTATGGAATTTCACACCTAGAGAAGATTTAAGACCCTTGTTTGATATGTAGTTATTTTCTTTCGAAGCTTTGTTTGGTAAACAGCAACACTGATTAGTGGCTAAAGGAACCCCAGGCTATAGAAACAATGTCAGTGACTTTACCTTTGATGTTTGTTCTATAAGGGTGGCTGTGGTTGGGAAGCAATCTGGCTATGGAAAAGTCTAGTAGATAACAACATAATTATTGCAGTATTTAACATTTGGTAATGGCTTAAGAACACTTGGCTAATATTTAATGCATTGAGATGGGTATTAAGCATATGCATATATTTTATCTCCGCTGTTTCCCTCTGAATTCTTCTGTAATTTTTTTTCTCAGAATAGCAACTTTCAAACCCTGTGAACAGTGTCCTGGTAGATTAAAATGATTTAAAACAGTTTTTTGTGTATGTCCAATTTATGTCCATTAATTTTTTATTTATTTATTTTGCATAGAGATTGCCGTGTTTGTCCTGTGTAGAGTGCAGAGGAGCATTGTTGGCAAAAGATGGTATAGTTCACATGAACAGACCACAACATTTTGGCTTTGCTGCCAAAGGTCATGTGAACTGCCCAAAAAAAGAATTGAAATGAGGGTGGAGATGAGGAGTGGGGCTACATTGTATTCACTGGAAGGGAAGAGTTACTTCTATACAGTTTCTGAAATTTCTTCGCATTCTTCAAGATTAAAACTGTTCAAAGTCCCCTCAAGGGAAACTAACACATACAAAGCCACATTATTTGATTAATAGCAGTTTGCCATAGCTAAGGAAGCAAATCCTTCAGTGACCATTCGTCAGTACCAATAGCATATTGTCCTGTCTAGAACAGAGTGAATAGTTTTTCCTCTGTTCTCTTTTAATCAGATTGCATGTGTACCCTTTCCCTGCTAATGGACTATTCAGAATATTGGCTCTTTTTTGACCAAGCAAGGAGCTTAGAAAGTTATTTTTAGTAAGAAAGAATATAATGACATGTTGAAGCTATCCATAACTGAGCAATGATGGGATGATGCCTTGGAACCTAGAGCATCATCCTTTGATTATGTTATGGATGGTTTCAGTGTGTTATTATATTCCTTTTTATTAAAAAAATAACTTTATAAGCTTCAAAACAAATTTGGGGGGGGGAAACCTTTACTAGATAATTCCCTTCCTCAATAAATCTTGGTGCACCAAAAGGAATGTGCTATAATATGTGGTGCTGTCATCTGTATAGCTCATTGAGTTGGATACCTGGCTGTAGAAACAGAGGATGGGAGTTTGATTCTCCACTGTGCCTCCTGGGAAAAGGCACCTCCTGTGTAGCCTTGAGCAAACTGAACAGTCCCAGGGAGCCCCCAGAAGAGAAGAAGGGTAGCCTATGGACTTGTCTGCATGGGATTGTCTGGAGTGGGCTGGTGCAGGCTAAGTACGGTTGCTTGAGCTTGGGTAAAGGGCCAGTATTCCATTTGGTGAGATCCTTGCATCCACATAGCATACATACCTTAAGGGGCCCTATTTGGTCTGCCTGACTGTAGAAAACACCAATAACAAAATCCCCCTCCTTGCCCTCCTCTATATCCTTCTGCTTCCAGGAAGATTTCAATTTTAATTTTTTTTTGTAAGTGATACAACACATCAGCACTGCTGTAATTGGTAAAAAACAAAATTAGTTTGCATCCTCCCCCTGCTCCATGGAGGAGTAGAGGAAGGAAGTTTTTATTTGCCTATTTAGTTTTTTTTGGGGGGGTATGTGTCGAAAGTCCCCCTCCTGTCTCCTCCCACTTCTTGGAGGAAATTTTCAATTTTCTTTAATTTTTTTATAGTGATGCAGCACATTAGCAGTGTCGTAGTGCAGGGCTGGGGTTTGTTTGTTTGTGTTTGTTTGTTTGTGGGGAGTTTTTTTTGTTTTTTGTTTTGTTTTTTACTTTTTATTATTTACTCTTTCCCTCCACAGAGCAAAAGAAGTGTTTAATTTACCTGTATTGTGACATGGGTAATCTCTCTTCTTAAACCACTTCACGATATTGGCAAATTGACAGTGGAAGGCAAATTGACAGCCACAAGTGATTGCACACACTGGAAATGAACCAAAATGGAGAGGTCCTACCTGGAGCAAAAGAGTAAGAATTCCTAACAGAGACCCAGAAAGGTTCAGATAGGAATGCTCTGGGGATGGGCTGGCTCACTCCAGCAGTTACATGGTTTGATTGCCAGACAAAAAGAGTGAACCAGCCTGAAACAGACCAAAGAACAGGCTAAATGTCCATCTGATCACACCCCATTTCGGTGTAATCCATACCTATCAAGGGTCTCCATAAGTCAGAATTGATTTGACAGAATGATATTGTTTCTGTTGTTGTTGTTGTTGTCGTCGTCATTATTATACCCTGTTGGTTAAACTGAAACATATTATAGCAGTTCCTAACTCATGTTCTTTTTTTTGCTTCTGAAAATAGTTCAGAAGTATCTTTGTGAAGGGAAGGTAAATGAACTGTGCACACGAATGTTCTTATGTTGCACAAGAACACAAATGGCAAAAAGAGTGTCAGTATAGACCAGAGGTAGATAACCTTGGCCCTCCAGTGGTTGTGGGGCTACACCTATCACCACTGACTGCACTGTTTAGGGCTGATGAAAGTTGCAATCCTACAACCTCTGGAGGGCTGCAGTTTCTCACCCCACGAGGAAGTTGGCCTTTGCAAATAATTGTCAATTTACTCAAAGAGCATATTAGTGAGTGGTATGTTTTCAGTGTCCCTCAGGTGACTAGCAGGAAAGAGATTTTATGATTCTTTATCCTTTTCTAAAATAATAAAGCAGTGACATGTAATTTTCAGTTTATTGGCTGAAGAAACGGATAAATTGTGATGAAGGCAGTTGAACTTCTATATAGATTTGTTTCAGCATTGTACATATTGCATCAGATGTGAAGGATAAGGTTCCATTAAGGAATGACTGTCAACACTGGTATACAGATTTTGCAAACAGGTGACATATTTAGGAACATAATAAATCCTTTTCCTTTCCATGTTATTCATTCATTTCACACATATAACTTTGTAGGTTCTGCCTTTTTAATTGCCCATTCAGAATGTCATTACAAAAGCTTTGGTAATCCTAACCTTAATCTTACTGTAAAAATGAAGGCATGTATTCCTGTTCTTGGGTGAACTAATTACTCAGTCACCATCATTTCAAATTATGATAGGAACTGGTGGATAAATATCTCTAATTTTACACATACAGCTGCTAGACAAATAGGTTCCTTTTGTGTGATATCTTTCATGAAGGTTAATAGGAAGTCACCCAGTGCAGTACTTGAGTACAGATTGGGGTTTTGTTTAAAAGTAAAACAAGGCTAATTTGAAAATCAGCATAGGTATTTTTGGTTGGATGCTGAGTCATGTGAATATGTGAATGTGCAATATGAAATGTCTATGCTGAATTCTTAACTTGTAACAGTTTGCTGCTGAAAGTTACACTGAAGTTGTAAGCATTCCAAGCCATTGATTTAATGCAGCGGTCCCCAACCTTTTTGGGACCACGGACCGGCTGAGCCTCTGAGGAAGGCGGGGTACCCCCCCTTGCGTGGGTGCTCTCTCTCGGGCGCATGCACGCAGCACTGGGGCGGGAGGTCTGTCTCCACGGCCTGGTCCGGCTCAGGCCACGGACTGGCACGGGGCCGCGGGCCAGGGGTTGACGACCTCTGATTTAATGGATCTGCTGTAGCTGGGACTAAGAACCTGATTTGGCCCCAATCTCTCTCTCCCTCTCCCTCTCCCTCTCCCTCTCCCTCTCTCTCTCTCTCTCTCACACACACACACACACACACACACACAGATCCTTTTAAACTGACACAATTTCCAAATTGTTTCTGTTTTTCAAGGATCCTTCTATTTAACACTGTTCAGTGTTATGTAAGTCAATAATTAGGAACTGGAAAATGCAGAAGCAGAATAAACTCCGAATGACTCTTCAACATAATTGGAGTTCCACATAGAGAATGGTGTCATCTTCTCCTACCTAAGAGAAGAGACCATGCAAGTGCAAATGTTCTCTCTCTTAATGAAATATGAAGGGATTTCCAGCACATGTTTGAATAACAAATTAATGTAATTTGTATCTTTTCAAATTAATGTAATTTGTATATTTTCAAATAGGTCATTCTTACACATGATTGTGGTCACCTGTACTAACCTTATCAGCTATTGATGATGCTAGTTCCATTAGTGCTAACCATTACTGCTACCTGGACTATAAAAAGATGTGCTTTGAAAATTATCCTTTTGTATGGCAGATGGAGATCAGTAATTATGGTTAGCCAATTAGGTATTCTAACTGGCTAGAATTGTTCAGTGAATTGGACTGTCTGTTTGTGGAGCCAAGAGTCATCTATAATCTAGCAGGCACCAGGCATTGGAAGGTTAATCTAGACAATGCAATATGCACTGGCTACAATGCTCTTGTTAGCAGCAACATTCTGGGGTTTGTGCTGTTTTTCATAGTTAATTCTGGCCAGAGTGTCTGCTGGTTCTGTGTCCCCGCCAAAAAAGAAGGGCAAGGGACAGGTTAAAGATGAGTTCCCACTGTCTCCAAGCCAGTAGAAAAATAGATATGGCAAGCAGAGCATTTTCAATATAGTATTCTGGCTTGTGCTAAAAATAGGACTGCTTTCTTCTTATATTTCCTTCTCCAAATATGAAGGTGTGCACTAACCACTTTTAACTATAGGAGTAGACATCCAAAGCTAGGTAGCTACATAGGAAGGGAGAAAAAAACACACGCACATAGAAAGCTGTCTTATACTGAGTCAAACCATTGGTCCATATAGCCTAGTATTCTCAATTCTGTCTGGCAGTGGTTCCCTACAGTTTCAGGATAGATACTTTCTTTTTCCTACCTGAGGATCCCTGGGGTTCACTAGGACTCCCTTCAAGTATTAACCAGGTCTGGTCCTGTTTGGGTTCTGATAATGGTTTGTTTCTGATGGTTGTGGTGGTACTTTCCAAATTGAATGAGACTTGAAGAAGCCTTGAATTTTCATCTTCATTAGCTAATCAAATTCAATATGGAAAATTAATTACTAAATAGAGGTTTCCATCATGTCATTTAATTTAAATGACAATCATTTTATTTTACAGAGGGATAAGATTCTGAACATTCTTCCCGGGCAGATGGCAAAGTGAAATCTAGTCAGTCCTTGTACAGCAGTCTTCTCTGAAAGAACAAAAACATTACTTAGATGCTACTGTGAGCTGATATTTCAAGATGTGTATGTTTTATTTTATCATGCTGTAAACTGCCCAGAATAGTGCATTGCACTAATAGCGCAGTATAAGAATTATTGTTGCTGCTGCTGCTGCTAGTCTTCTGTTGCTTGTATTTTACTTGATTTTTATTGTTATTCTATTATTTGCTGTTATTTAAACTTACATTACCTATCACCTCAAAGTGCTGTGATACCAGGTGGCAAAATACATTAATTAATAAATTTATTAACTATTAAATGAACCTTCTTAAATTCTTAAAAAATTCTTAAAAAATCATCCACTCTTTTTCACAATGTATACCCTAAACTGCTTTAGTTTATCAAGATGTTTTCTCTTTCCCATTTTCTATTGAATAACAAGCATGAAACAAAAACAGCATTCTGAGTTAATCCTTTTCTATGGACTAGAAAGCATTAAGCAAAAGTAACATTCTGATTTTTGTTTTCTCATAATACTGATGAAAATGATTGTGGCAAGGCTCAGACACCATTCTTGAAATGCCAAACAATAGTGCTTGAAAAGAAATGCAATTTAAATTTCCATTACAAAAGAAGTAGAGTAACTTTTTCTGCATGAACCTGTCAGTGACTTACCCATCAGTAAATGATCTATAGAAAATGTTTGCATATTATATAATATGTATATCTCACTGATCTTGGACGTTTTGCACATAGGCTTTGAATTTGGTTGCATAAGGTAGGCAGAAAGTAGATGAGATGTAGTAGTTGTTCTGTAGGTGATTTGTGATTCAGTCACAGCAGCAACAACTAAAAGGCTTCCCCTGTGCCAGAAATTATGTTGCTAAAATGAAGAAACCCTGATGTAACTAGGAGTGATCTTTGTGTAAACTCACTTCAGCACTGAAAACCTCCTGGAGTGCATCTTCACTGCAGTTAATAGCAGTTTCATTCCACTTTAACTGCCATGGTTTCATTCTATGGAGTCCTGAGATCTATAGTTTGGTGAGATACTTAATATTCTTAGTTGTACCGTAGTTCATAGGAGTTCACTTTCACACTCTGGCAAAAAAAAATAGTCCTAACCTCAGTATGTATTCAAAGGCATGTTCCTCTTTAATTCTGTGTCACTTACTTACTTACTTACTTACTTACTTACTTACTTACTTACTCACTTACTTACTTGTTATTTCAGTTTATATACCATTCCATAGTACAACACACTCTCTGGGCAGTTTACAGCAAAGCATACAAATAAAAGAATATTTACAAAAATGTACAATCAGTCAATCAATCAATCAAGCCTTAGGTTTGATTTACTTCTTTACTTCTTTAATTTGCTGAAGCAATTGCTAAAAAAAATACTTCCAACTAAAAGCTAAGCACCATTACCTTGGAGCAGCACTTCTACTTTTAATCACACACACTTGCAAAAAAAATTCCATTCTAACAGCTGGCAGTTGCATACTAGTCAAAATTCTACCTAGATGCAGATGAGATAAAAATCAATGGTATTTTTTAAATCAAACTGATTTAAATCACAATTTAAATTTAAATTGTTATTTTAACAAATTTGGTTTAAATCAAATCCCCCCAGCCTTGAGGAAAGCAGCATCAATTTTATCTACTAAGCACACAAGTACAGACACTATGATTCTTCTATGCTTAAACAAATTAATTTGCCTCACCCACAAGTGCTTGCTTTGAGTAGACAGTAAGTGCATTTTCTGACTCTTGTGCAGAAAAGGAAAGAGTCTGCCTTCTACAGCAATATGTATATAGGGGAGAACACGGTACAGTCAGTTCTAGACTACTTTGTCTTGATCATATGCTACCTAAACTGCACAGAACAGGAGAAGACACATTTATTATTTACAGGTAATGTTAAGGTTTAGTTTCTCAGCTGTAAGCACAGATCAAGCAACTATCTGTGGTAGCTCTCTCTCCACCTGCAAGAATGAACTCACTATTTTGTTAGTTTGACCAAACATTTAAAGCAAAAAGACAGCAGATTTAATTCTTGCCTCATCATAAGAAGAGCACTAAGGCACATCTGCAACAGAATGGGCTACCACAGGATACACACACTGTAAATCAAAGCAGTAAACAGACATTGATGGCCTTAAGATCTTTTTATTTAAATACATCACACATCCAAATATCAAATTAATTCATTTGTTGCTATTCTCTACCCTCCTTCACTACATTTCTAGAAATATTTCTGACTTTATATGCCCATGCCATTTTGCTTTATTTCTGAATATCTTTGCTCTTCACCTATTAACTTCTCTGAACAATTCTCCTAATTCTTACCCCAAGTACCTATTCCAGTGGAGGTAGGCTGAAGGTAGATTAGGACATATCAGTGGATCTGTAAATATTCTGTAATCAATTGGCAATGTCTCAAAGAATTTCCCCAATTCTTACCGCAAGTACCTATTCCAATGGGGGTAGGTTGAAGGTAGATTAGGACCTACTGGTGGATCTCTAAATATTCTGTAATAGATTGTAAATATTTCTAACACAAACCTGGAAAAAAATCAGAAGTAGAGGTCCCCATTTTAGCCATTTTCAACCAGGAATTTTCTGTATGATTTATGTTTTGATCTCTGTGTGTTCAGATATTTAATTATATTACATATTTATATTTTCCCTGTTTTTTTATTTATTTATTTAAAATATGTTTTACCCATCTTTCTCCTTAAAAAGGGCTTACATCAATTTTTTACGCTGTAAATGTGTGATTAGATGTGTGATTGAAGGGAACATAGGCCAGTTTATACATATGCAAAAGTAATCAATAAAAAGCTAAAGGAAAACAATTCCTGGGGAAAGCCACTGGCAGCATTTTACAGAAATTGAGCTGGTTGCTAAACATTGCCGTTAGGGATGCCGGAACCCTGTGTAGTTCAAAATCTGTATAGAATTCTTATGGCAAAAATCTAACTACAAAACATAAACAGTTGATGAACACATGCACAGACAGAGAGAGAGAGAACAGTTGTCTCTATTGGGGTTCTCTTCCATAGCATTGACGATCGTTTGCATATAGTACCGTGTTTAATGAGCCTTAAAGGTCCTTATGAGCCCCTGATCTAGAGGCTGAATTAGAGATGTTGCGTTTGGAGACAAGTACTTTGATTCCTTTAGCATTAAACCCATGGGGTTCTGGGTGGCCATGGGCTCAGTATTTATTGAATATTTATTTATTGAATATTTATTTATTTATTTATTTATTGGGTTTTTAAAAATTATTTATTGAAAAAAAATATGTGTATCACCAAAACCATGCTGTTCAGTTCCATGCAATTCAAGGGAGAAGTGTAGTAGGAAAATAAGGAAACATTACATCTTCTAATTTTGGTGTCACCAAGGGAACTAAAATATTGTGACACTGATGAAGTATGCTTGCTTAAACCCATCAGAATTTTGCATCAATTTCAGGTTGGTAGATCTTTGTGTTCTAGCAAAAGAAGAGGCAACCAGGCTGGCTGTGGTATTCTGGGAATTACTGTTGTCCGTCACTGCCCACCCACCCCCCGTCACCGCCCAAATAGTAACTTTCTACATCTTTGTATATCCAAACTGGATCCAACAAGCCTGAGGCCTGCCCACCTTCATCGCAAGGAGGCACTAATGCTTTTCGAACACAGTAATTTATTTATTTATTATTTATTTATTTATTGGATTTCTATCCCGCCCATCTAGACCAAAGGTCTACTCTGGGCGGTTTACAAATTTAAAAACAATAAAACCAAAATCATATATTATAGGTCCAGGATGGCCAAGTATAAGAAATTAAGATATGGCAGGAGGGAAAACCTGCCCAAATAGCCAGGTTTTAAGTTTATTCCTGAAAACACCCAGAGAGGGAGCCAGGCGGATCTCCACTGGCAAGTTGTTCCAAAGGCGAGGGGCCACTGCCGAGAAGGCCCTGTTCCTCGTTCTTTCCTTCCGGACCTCCCTCGGTGTTAGGCCCCTCAGCCGCCCGGCCTGGCTAGAACGAGTGACTCTGGCAGAACTGGGTGGGAGAAGGCGCTCTGCCAGATATCGAGGTCCTAAACCGTTTAGGGCTTTATATGTAATCTTAAGAACTTTGAAATCGACGCGGAAATGAATGGGCAGCCAATGCAAGGTGGCCAGCGTGGGGAAAATATGTTGGTACCTTTTCACCCCTGTAAGAAGTCTGGCCACCGCATTTTGTACCATCTGAAGTTTCCGCATCAGTCTCAAAGGCAACCCCACATAGAGCGCATGACAGTAGTCTAATCTTGAGACTACGAGCGCATGGACCAAAGTGGTGAGCGCCCCCACATCAAGATAGGGACGCAGCTGGGCAGTCCGCCGGTGGAAATGTGCGGAACAGACCACTGACGACACCTGGGTCTCCATGGTGAGCGCCGGGTCCAGATGTACACCCAAACTGCGAACCTCACTCTTGGTGGTAAGAGATGTGGATTTAGATCATCATGTGTTTCTCCCTCATTTAATTTTTGCTTCCAAATTAAATAAAATCTTGGTCATGGAGGATAAAAAAATATGGAGCTTCTTTAGACTTTTTTTTTTTAACCTCAGTGCACATGTGTGAATTTAGAAATTAAAAAACAGGTTGGGAAAGTTTAAACCATCTCCCACTCGTGTTATGGTGCCAGTCTGGGTTAGATGAATACAAATTTATTTTAGCATTAAAAAGATGGCAATCTCTAACTATGCACTGCGTAATTAATAGAGTGTTGTTTAGTTGTACATTCAGCCACAGGTTCTAGTTTAAATATACTGCAAAACATCTTCCTTGTGGAAAATCTCCCTTGATAATATGAACACTTGCAGCTTTGCTTTGATGTTTTATATTCCTTTTGCCATGTGCAACTCGTGTTATTAATTCCATAGCTAAAAGACTGCTTATCAGTGCAGCTGCAAAACCTATTCTATCTGAGAATATCAGAAGGGGAAGGAGAAATTTTAAAGAAGCTGCTTTTCGGTGAAAGTTTTCATTCTGACATATTGGGTTTTTATTCCTTGAGAATGAGAATCCCTGAATCAGTTTCTGTTAGTGAAAAACTATGCAAGCTGTCAAGTTACAGAGGACAGCCCTCTTTCGTATTTGTCATTGTTACTGAATCGAGGCATGAGAAATTCTTGATCTTTAGCATTTTTTATTAAAAGGAACTTAACTGAACCATCCTGAAATAAAATACATACCTCAGGGAGGTGAAAGAACAACAGTGTATTTTTCCCCCATTAAATCCATTTCATTTTACAGTGGATATTTACCAGTCTCTGCTGCTGCAAATTCCCCTTGCCAAAAGGAGGGGAGAGACAGAAGATGGAGGCTACAAAACTCTAAGGCTCTGAATTGTCCAAAGCTTGCAGGGTGAAAATATCATCAGAGCCAATTTTCTGTTCCTTTCCCCCTTCATGGGCCATGAAACAACTTTGGTTAGGTGTGGTTACTTCCATTGGGTTAGAGATATGCTAAGGCACACAATATTTGTGTCAGAGTTGAGAGGACATTAAATCCAGTTGGTGGAGGTCCTCCACCTTCTTGCCTGCTGACAGCCCCCTGCCACTCCCCTTTTCATTCCCATGTGAGTTTGGATTTGGGGGACAGGATAGGTCACTGTCGAAATCTGTACACCAGGTGGGTGAGAAAAGGAAAGGGGATCCAGGGTTGCATCTCCCACTCTGAGACCAACGCTTTTCATTGAACATTGTCAGTTATCTTAGAGGAGATGTAATTTCCTTCCAGTGGCTCCTGACGGACGTATTTAGGACCATAAGGCTGCAACTTTAAGTTTTCAATTGTAACTATAGTTCTTTGGAATTAACTTCCATTGCAATCATGGGACTCTTTTCATACATGGTTTTTTGGAGTCAACATAGTGTATTATGCATTTTGCTGCTCAGAAGGTATTTATTAACCTTACTTTCTACATCAATCCTTGATCTACCCCTTTCCTCCTGAAGAAGTAAAGAGATTATATGGGGTGCAGGCTTACTGAGACAGCAATCTCTTCTCTGATATTTGTTGGGAGTTGCTACTGGCAGCTCATGTGGCTCAGGACAGATACAATGTTTGTTTACTGGGCTAGCAAAACTGCATATGTCTTATTTCAACATATGCAGTGCCTTCCAATATTTGCCTGTCAACAAGGTATTTTCATCAAGCTTCTATTGCAGTCAGCAAAAGAGCAATGAAAATGCTGTATTTATAGAGATAGTGGCTTCCCATCTATAAACACAGAAATCTATACAAATAAATAAAGAATATGCAGTGATGGAGTAGAATCATGCCTCCCCTCAAATTGTGACTATAAATGAGAAAAAAAAATACTAATGGACCTAATAAAACTGATTAAGCATAATTCAGTTGAGACAAGAAACATAACTACTCCGTGCTACTTTTTAAATGTTCTCTTTGCTTCTGCTCTTAACTTCTATCCCATTCTCTGATGAAACATGAAAACCTAATCTTATATTATGAACTTCAGCATCTTATAGGAAAGATACATACGTGTTCTGCCTTAGGTATTTCAGAACCTTAGGTAGTGGAAATCATAGGTGCATCCAGTTATCCATCCATGACATAAAAGACGAAGCAACTTTAACCCTAGGAACTGGTTTTGTCCTGATAGCCGTAGCATCCCCCCCCCCCCCCAAAAAAAAAATTTCAAGTTTTGTTAGAAAGCTAGGCTATATGAATACGTAGTAAGAACTGGAAACTGAAGCAGTTAAATAGGTATTTTATATCTTAACTAAATATTGATACTCTGAAACTGTTATTTTGTCCCTTAGCACTAAAAACAAGTGTTACTTTCTTGTAGTTCAGAGAGTGAAAATGGAACAGAAGAAAGGAGGAAATCTGGAAAACCATCTCCTGGATTGTCACAGATACCATCTAGTGATCTGGAGTATGCTGAAGACCAGAAGAAAGTTGTAGCTTCATGGTAAAAAAAGAATCTAAACAGCTCAAACTTTTCAGAAGTATAAACGTGTTGCACCCTTCTACACAAAGTCGTTAGAAATAAAATTACATAGTTATTGAAGTGCTCTTATAATTTATAAATTACATAGCTTTGAAGTGCTCTTATAATTTATCCATGTAAGCATACATCCATGAAGTTTGCTGTCTTGTGATATTCTCTTACTATACTCTCTTGGTTGGATGTTCCTTGAAATAATGGTAAAAAAAAAGATAAGTGGAAATTATCCACTTAAGTTATCCAGCTGGAGTTAACGAGGGGCCGGCCCCCTGTGACCAACCACTCACACGTCTGCTGCCACCACTGGCCCCGCTCTTCCTTCCAATCACTCCAGAGCACCCAGTCGGCTAGCCACTCCTGGCAGAAGGAGAGAAGATGAATCTCCCTGCAAGGCTGACGAGTGGCTAGCCGACCAGGTGCTCTGGAGCGATTGGAAGGAAGAGCGGGGCTGGACCCTCATTAATTCCAGCTGTGCGGGGGGTATTCATATTCGTATACAAATGCCCCCATCTCTAGTGGAAATACCTTCCTTTTTTAAAAGCTGGGGGGGGGGAGTCTTCTTTGTCTCAGATTTTCAGATACCTGGTTTTAAATCTTTTGATCACATAAATCTAAGACCAGAGTCATGTGAATAACTATGACATATAAATTGTCACATCCCTCTACAGAAAACTGGAGAAGCAAAAATGGCTGCTTAGTAACTGGAAATTGCCCAGTGCCATGCAAATTGAGAAATTTGTTTTTTGTGCTGCTTTGAAAAAAAAAAATCACTTTTTTGGCGGTCTTGATAGAAATCTGAGTGAGATAAAGATCTTCTGTTTGTCCTGTCAAAAGCTGCCCCATGATCCTATACTAGACCTGTGTGTTAGTGTAAGTGTGGCCACAAAATATCTGTGCTTAATGCACACAATCAGTCTGTTTGTGTATTTGTGGTCACCACAGAAAGACTCTGCATGGACATGTTTCCCCTGTAAGCCCCAGCAATCCCCAGTGGCCTAAAACTGCTTCTGTTAAATACTAGGTCAGTAAAGGGAAAGTCAAAAGCCATTCATGATTTGACCTTGGATGAGTATGCCAGTCTGACCTTTATTGTGGAGACCTGGCCAATTATGATGGTCTGCCCCAGGAGGCTCATGGATCCTAATGGTTTCCTGATGGCTCTTGGGGAGTTTCCTGTTGCTGTGGCAGGGAATTCTGTCAAAGTTTGACAGAATTGCCTGCCATAGCAATTTGCCTGGTTGACCTCTGAAGTGGGGAATTGCCTGGTTGACCTCTGTAATGGATCAATGGCCAGGGTGGTAGACACAATTTCTCCTAAGTGTCCCTGCCCACAGAATGGAACCAAATTAGCCTCTTGTTTTACTGAGGAACTGGCAACAGATGAAATGAGTGGCACGGAGACTAGAGCAACACGAGTGGAAAATTCTGAGTTAATCTGATTGAACAAAAGGTAGTGCTTATTGGAGGGCCTATTCCATGGTGACACTGTCATTGAAAAAATCATTTTTCTCTGCACCCATTGCATGTACTCAAAGTCATCCAGCAGAAAATGAAAGAATATTAATTTGCATACAAAAATAACAAAAATGTACTAAGTGTGGCTATTTCCTTGTTCCAGGTCAAAGACAATTGTGGCTAATACTCTCTTGGCAACAGATGGCAAGAATAACTCAAAGTCTGAAAGGAAGAAGCATGTCTCCAATCAGGTACAGGGGAGGAAGTAACAGTTGCTTGAAATCTGAAAGGTTCTAGGCTGCAGTTATGGCTGGGGGCATAAATGGATTCTAACGTATCAGGCTGGAACAATGAGATAGTACTGTGATGCAAATACTGCCCCCCTGCCTCCCATTTTGGTGAACATGGGAGTGGGTGGGCAGAACATAGAAGCAAAAGGGGTCCTTTACCTCGTCTTTCCAAATGTCAAGCAACACTTATTGGACAAACTAGTAAAGAGGCTACATTTTAAAATGCCATTGTCTCTCTTCAACAAGAATAGATCAGTATCTGGAAGCACCTGACTCCACCAGATACACCCAACATCACTCAGGGACTAAACAGTACAGTGACATCATCCTCCAGGAACGGTGCAATTATGTCATTTGGTACATCCACATGCATTTTGCTGTGACTAAAAGAGAAGAAAGAGCATTTCTGCTTCTAAGACTATTTACCCACTTTAAGAAACATACTGTATAGCATCTGTATTACCATCACGCAAAGATGACCCTGTAAGATAACAGTGGTCAGGACCAACCTTGGGCATTTTCACAATCAAAGCAAAGAATCAAATTAATTCTCCACAATGCACACATAAGATGAACTTCTCATTTATGGGGACCATGGCCTTGAACTCTCTTCTCCTTGACAATATCAGTTGTATAGTCTTTATGTAACCCTTCTGTTCCTGAAAAACATATATACTCAGAGTCACACTGGACAATACTTAGCGCATATTTAGTAGGGGTATTCCCTCAAGTAGTAAAATATATCTATGATAGCATATGATATTCTTCACCTATACATCTTACATTTAGCATGCTTTGTTTTGGGATTGGTTCTTGGAGGATAGACAGAGGCGTAATTTGCAGGCATGACTGTTGAGGGATATGCCTGTGAGGAAATCCTGGCATAGAGGAGAAAGGGATGGTCACAGTCATGCGTGTTAAATTAATCAAGTATGAAATATTCATTTCTTAGTGTCTAGTTTGACTTTGGTACAATATCCCTCCTAGTTTCTTGCCGCAGAAAGTTATTTATTAGTAAAACAAGCACTGGTTCAGAGGTAGAGGCAGGAGTGCAGATAATACAATGGAATCGGCAATAATCAAAATTTATTCCTTTGTCGTTGTTTTTACCATAGTTTAAGGCAAATGCACACTTTCACAAGCTGTTTCTGGATGTCCCAATTGATGAACCTTTGAGACAGAGTAAGTTGAATCCTGTCATTTTTTATGTTGCATTTTCATAAATTATGTTTTGCATCACATTATTTTCTATTTTATGCATCTGCCACAAAAATTATGTTAGGACCTCTATTGCTAGTTATAATGTTAATGGGTTTTTTTTTCAACTATTAGTTAATTAATTTAGATTTTTTTTTGATAGACTGTTCTAGTTTATAGCCTAGAATCACAATATCAACGCAAGTTTACTTTTCCACATAAATCTAACAGCCATTTAGTATGAAGTAGCTTTTTTCTAAAAAGCAAGTTACAAAAGTATGAAGATGTGATCCAAGAAATTTGACTTTTCCTCCATAACTAACTTCCTTTACACTGGCAGTATGGTTTTTGGAATTTATCATATGTATTTATCACATAGATTATTTTGACCCTCCATGCAATATCACATTAAATATATTACTTGCAGCATTGGACAAGTGCTACAGTTGGATAACATGGCACATGTGACCTTTTTTAGATTTCACTTGCGCCTTACAGAAAGAAATCTTGTACCAAGGCAAGCTCTTCATTTCAGAAAACTGGATTTGCTTCTTTTCTAAGGTCTTTGGCAAGGACATTAAGGTAAGTAAAGTTGTGTTTTCTATGTTACATTCAGTGACTCATGCCTAATTCTAACTCTGTATGGATGGAATTGATGAAGCAAATGTGACTATTCAGAAACAACATGAAAAACAGAAGTAGATAATACAGAAATATAGCCTTATTTCAACTTCCATACTCCTGACTACAGGACGGACTAAGGGGAGTGATTTATGTTGTTTCAAAACGGGAACCTGTATCTAATAGTTAGACCTAATTGGAAGAGCCTCTTAGATCAGTGAAACTTGCATATGTGTTGGCTTACCAAGGCTTCATTAATTCAGTGGGAGTATTCTAGTTGATCCTAGACATGTATATATATAGTCTGAACATTACAGTAGTTTGATACAGTCCTTGGTCTACATAGCTGTCTTCCATATGGTACTGTACAAGATGGTGCTGACAACTGTTGTTACTTTTTTTGTGAAGGGAGCCAAATTTCTAAACTCTACATTAAAATAAGGTGTGCGCTACCTGGGAATATGAGGCAGGTTGCCGCCACTGCCGACAAATATCATTGACAGTGTAACATTGACAGTGTACATTGACAGTGTAACAGTACACAACAGTACACTGTCAGTTACATTGACAGTGTAACAGTACACAACCGAGAATGGCAGCAGAGCCCACAAAAATGGGCAGGTGGCTACATACACACTACACATTGCCACTCAAATGTATGTGCTTAGTCTAAGTTCCATTGAATTCAATAAGGACTATTCTAGAAGTGAGGCCTAGGATGCTATGGATGTTTACTCAGAAGCAAGCCCTGCTGTCTTTAATGGACTTACACTCAGACAAGAATGTTTTAGTACCAAAGCCTTGAAGTTTGCTAAAAGCCCAGCACTAATAAGCTGTTGCCAGTTCCTAATCAGGAGAAAATAACAACAGAAGATCCAGATTGACTGACTTTGTCACTTTCTTCATTCCAAGAAATCTCTGAACTGTTTGATCATTGTTCAGGACGATCATGTCAGTGTAGGAGCCTTCTTATAGCTTAAACAGGATACAACTGAATATTTTGCAGTCTTCAGAACTTACTTTAACATGTATATGCATGAAGATGTTTCTAATATTTTGCTTTTAATGAGGTTTTTTCCTTTTTTCACTTGTCATAACTGGATTTTAAAGTGAAATGATTGCTACAACACTAATATTTATAATATTCAAATAACTTTGAATAGCATATGTCAAAAACATTTTCCTGTTTAATACCATATAGTAAGCGCTAAACCCGTTAACTGAGAACAAAGAACTGCTCACAACCTTCCTGTCTTTGTTAACAGTTGTGGATATGCCATAATTTAAATTTGTGAAAACAGCAGCCCTCTATTTAACAGATTTTATTATTCCTGTCATAGTACATAATAGCAGATTATTAGCACTCCCAATTCAGCTTCAGTATAAAAACAGAAATTGTTTTTGTTTACCTGAAAGCATTTTGGAATCCTCAATGTAGAAACTTCTTTGGCTCAAATCCCGTTGCCTTTTGTAATCACACAAGGACAATTGCACAAGGGAAGGTACCTACTGTATCTACTAAGATTTCACACTGTAAATCATTTGTGCAAAACCTTCCTCACAAGGATCTATTTCTAAATACATCGAGTTGTTATTTTCACACTACGTTACAGATATGATCTCATTTCAGATTAGTATCCCTGTGCATTCTGTGACACTAATAAAGAAAACAAAAACAGCCCTTCTAGTGCCAAATGCTCTGGTTATAACAACTGCCTCTGATAGGGTGAGTTCACATTTTGGTGTTTGATTCTTAGCACTTTTCAATTTCTCATTTGTTTTGCTTCCTCCTCTCATTTCCATATTATCTTATTTTAACATTTGTTCAGTAAACTTATTATTTTTATTATTTTTATTGTTTGTAGGACTTCAGCTTTTTTCAAAAATGCTAACATGAGAGAACCCTTGACACAAAAAATCCAATTCAGACGAGAGTCTTAAATAATATTGAACAAATGTAATCAATCCAGATATTAGAAAGCAATTTGTTATAGTACATGCTGCTCCCTTTTAATACCTTGTATCTTCAAATCAATTGTTAAATCAGGATATATATAATCAGAAATACTAACAAAAATCAAACATCAGTGATCTCTTCTAGTAACTGTTGATGACCTTTTTTTTCCCCAGTACATATTCGTCTCATTTCTGTCCAGGGACACAGCTCACAAACTTTTAAAATCTGTTTGTAGACATCTAGAGGTGAGTAAAATTCCCTTCAGCTTTGTGTGAATATTCTTAATATTAGTTAATCCACTGTATCATTTTAAAACTGTATTTTCAGGATGTGAGTGTTGGCAGCAGTCCTAATCCTTCTTCTCCGGAAAACAATGTCAGAGCTGATCATTCTCCAACTTTGACTTTGGTAAGCTTGTTTCCTTAATGTAGAAAGAAAGAACATAGGTGTTGGCACACTACTAGAGGATAATATGATATTTGCATAAACTAGGATAGTATTCTGCTGAGATTATGAAAGTGTGTTCACACATGATGCTGCACCATGACTTTGCATTACAAGGATGAGCCACAAGCTTTAGGCTCATGGATTCCCTGCTGGCAAAACCACAAAGATAAGTTTGGAAGCTTTCATTTTTATTTGAGTCTAAAATTTAGACTAGCTACAGCTTACAATGACATTTGAACTGCAGTCTTAGCTATGATTAGTAGAGACAAGCTGAGTTCAGTCAACAGTTTACAAAGCTGCCTCATTCTCACTGACCACAGATAAGAGTAACAAGTTAGGATTCAGACAAAATATGCTAAAGCTGTAGTTATCCTAAAAAGAAATTGAAGCTTCTGATCTCTTGCTTGTGGCAATGATAGAAGGGGAAGCACGAGGGATCCTACTGCTCATCTTTATAATATATCAGGCCAGTATTTGAAGTTTCTATTTAAAAAACAACAGTTCATCTATTTTGAAAGATTGTGTTTTTTGGAGCCTAACTACACAGAAAACAAATGTGGGAAATATTTTGTGACAGGCTGATTTGCATTTTTTCCCATAGATCACATGATGCAATGGGAAATGCAAATCAGCCCAAAGTTCCACACCTCCAATCTGTAGTTTTTCCTCCCCACCAAAGGCCCTTCTACTTTTTAAAAAGTTGAATCCTTTCACTTTGATTGAAAGTGTGTGATCCCTTTGAATAAATGCAGAAAGACCAACAGAGCACATATACAAAGCTGTGCTTTGGCAAAGCACCTTCCCCCTCACCTCATGCCTCATGAGAGAGGATGAGAATAGCACATGTGCACACACACAAGCAATGCCAGCACTCACCTCTCTCTGCAAAGCCTCTCTCCCAAGATATTTCTTTTTTCTTTTCTCCTGGGTGGGCAGAGTCTCTCTCTCTCTCTCTATCTATCTATCTATCTATCTATCTGTCTCTCTGTCTGTCTGTCTGTCTATCAATTAACAAGCTCTACCCTTGGCAAGATAAGATGAGGAAACAGATTCATTGAGGCAAGGAAATTCTTCAGGCAGATCCTTTGAATCGCGTCACCTACAGGCACTTCAAATATAACTGCAGTTAGAAGGGATTTTTCTCCTCAGCTTGTGCAGCCACTTAAATCGAAAAGAACAAAATGTCTTGGTGAGACTTCATAGTGAAAATGTGAGTTAATTTGTATTTCCCCTGCTGTATAATTGCACCCTTAGTGATGTCTGGCCACATAGCAGTATTCTTCTACACAATGGCTGAAATCCTGTTCACAGAGCTGAGCTGCGAAGGTTTATTATGTCATCAGATCTGATGATTTTTCGGAAATAAAAAATGTCTGATTCCCTTACCCCACCCCCCAAAGTTCTTAAGGATCCTTTCATTCTGGAGGAGCAGAAAAGAGAGGTATCTTTCATTTCCAGAAATCAGTTCCACCAGTAAAATTCCCAAGATCGAAATGGTTCCCACAGAAGCTTCAGCACCTTTGGGAGGGGAAGTAAAAATGTTTTACTTCCAAAATGTTGTCACAGCTAATGACGTCATTAGCCTTCTGCGACATGAGTTACAGAACAGGATTTCAGTCTATATTTGAAGAATTTGAAGTGAATTAGATCTGTCTACAAAACAGGTTAGGCCGAGAGAATATGACTTGATGAAGACCGTTGACCTTCACGGAACTAAAACCTACACCTTCCAGTGTCTTGTCCCCTTCAATCCTATATGCATGTACTTCGAAATAAGCTTTGCTGAACTCAGTGACATGTATTTCTGAGCAGACATACACAAGATTACACTGTGAATGTCCACTACAATTGTGTGATGTTAACCAAATTTATTGAAGCCGTGGGGCAGGTGGCAAATTACTAATGGACACTTAATTTTTAACAAGCATTTTGATGCCTCAACCTTTTTTAGGATTTCAGTGCAGATTTTTCCGAACTGGATGGCATCATCCACCAACACAGGCAGGAGATGGAAGAATCCAGCAGCACTGGTTCTCAGACTTCAGAACTGGAACGCTTCCAAGGTTTGAATAATATACTGTTTCTAGATCATCGAAGAGCCAATATGGTGTAATGGATAGAATGGCAGACTAAGACTGAGAAGACCTGGATTAAAATACCCACTTGGAAACCCATTGGGGAGTTACACTGCTAAAAGCATTTCTTTAAAAACCCACATATCTTGAAAGTCTTAGGATCATCATAAGTCTGATGTGACAATATTAGAGCATCCAAATTGCAACACTTTGTCCAGGCATTAGAACAATTCCCAAAGCACAAGGAATGTAGCTATTATTCATGTACCACTTGTTTTAATGTACAAAGAGCTCTACATTTTTCATGATAGTTGTTTTTACAACACAGCCATGAGCCCTAATCATATAATGCCTGATTTTATTGGGAGGGATGGCATTCTCCTAGTCTGTGATGGACTGATACTTATTTAAGAGATTTCATAATTTAGCCCACCATGCACTATGTACCTAAAATCACATTAACTAGCCCTTAAAAATAAAGAGTTACAGTTACTCATAATTAATTCAATTATGAAATAACAAAGGCATAGCTAAGTTACATTCAAGTAGTAACCTAAAGAGCAATAACCTCATTCCTTTTGCACAGTGTAACTGCAACTTCTATAATTAGAGGCATGTAGAGGAGGAACATCAGATGGTTCAAAGATTAGCTCACTGCACTTCATGCTCTGCTGTGGATGCTGAGGAAATAGCAATGAAACAAACTGTACACATAATTAGAAGAGAGAATTTCCTAAGTGCTGAAAGGTGTTTGATTGTCATAGCATGAACTTTGTACACCTTCCCTGGTTTGCAAATTAGCTTGTTTTGTTTTGCAAACATGGGCTTTATTTGAAGTTGTGACTGCTGAAGTTGAAGGCAGCAGGAAAAAAGGAAGACCAAATATGTGATGTATTGACCCTATAAAGGAAGCCACAGGGTTGAGATCACGAGAGGTGAGACGACTGTTCAGGACAAGACATTTTGAAGATCTCTTATTCATAGAACCACCATAGGTCAAAGATTACTCGATGGCACATAACAACTATTTATTTATTTATTTATTTATTTATTTACTGCCCCATTATTCTGCCCAGTTTACATGAAATAAGCAAAATAAATAGATTAGATTAGATTAGGCATCCTTCAGTCTTGAGAGACTATGGTAACGTGCTCTGAATAGAGGACTTGGAACAGCGTCTAGTGTGGCTGAGAAGGCCAATTCGAGAGTGACAATCCCTTCCACACTGAAGACAAATACAATCTGTCCCCTGTCCAGCTCCCTGATTTTGCTGGTTTCGGGACTGTCTCTTTGCCTTGGCCTGCTGGACAAGTGCCTCTTCAAATTGTGAGAGGCCATGCTGCATCGCCTGCCTCCAGGCTGAACGCTCAGATGTCAAGGTTTCCCATCTGTTGAGGTCCATTCCTAAGGCCTTCAGATCCCACTTGCAGATATCCTTGTATCGCAGCTGTGGTCTCCCTCTGGGGCGATTTTCCTGCAAAATAAGTAAAACATCAAATATAACATAAACAATTACACCAGAGAACCGGCATAACCCCAGATGGTGCATTAAAATCAGAGCAGCAGAACAGGGGCGGAAAATTCAAAATTATTTTTAAAAACAAGTTTCTTAGCAGTGAGGAAATAGTATTGTTTCCAATCTCACCTAGAAGCCGCAGATCCATGTTTCAACTGTTGTAGGGCAAACTGGTTGTTAATTGTTTCTTAAATTGTGCTTAATGTTCTCCCAGCTCTTAGATATAAGATATAAACATTCTTCTTCTTCAACAGATTACCATATAGGTGAGACTGAAGCACATCTAAAACCTGCCAAGGTGGAGACAAAGCCCCTCCATACAGATGGACAGTCTAAATACTTGTGTGATGATAAAGTCAGGAATGTTTCAAGAAATGGTAAATAAACAAAATCCATCTTTAGTGATGATGTTGGGGGCTAAGGTGGTACGGCCAAGGTCATATAACCAAACAGCAGTTATTTTACTGTCTGAGGCAGAGCACCAAAAGTATCCTCCTGTCCCTGCAAGCTGAAGGACATATTATCCAACACTAGCCATGTTATTTTGGTACTTCAAGCAGAAAATCCCGCAACAGCCCAACCATAACAGTAAAAAATACAGTAGGAATTGATTAACAGAAATGATGAACAGTTTGCTGCCTTTTCATGACTGCCTGAGGCAGCAACCTTACTCTGCCAAGTGGTAGGGTCAGTCTTTGCTTGTAGAGTTGGGTGGGGGAACCATAGGTTGAATTTCTTCCAGATGAGAAAAAAAGCCTTTTACTCATGGGATGAGAAGGAAAATTCAGTTCAAATGTGTTTTCCCACTTGACTGAGAACCTCTGCAGGTTCCAGCAGAAGCAATGAAAAGCGATGTAAGATTTGCCCATAATTCCCATGAGATTATTTACCAAAGAAAGCTAGCACTTTGTCTTCCTTTACCTCACATATCAGTGGCTCCAGCCACCCGTCTGTAACTAGAACCTAACATTTGAGTTGTTGCTGTTGTTTTCAAACTATGCAGACGTGCATGATTTGATTTCGTATTATTTCATTTTTGAAGCAGAACTCTGCAAGGCTGAGAGACGTTGTAGCATACACAGATGTTTCTGGTGGGGCCTGAGTTGGAAAGAAACGTTATAGATAATCTGTCAGTACAGTTGAAAGCATGTTAGTGTTGAAGAGACGTAATTCAGGCAGACTTTGATAAGAAATCAGACTTGAAGGGAATTCCATGCTTGTTTCTTAGACAACCAGTTGTAAAACAAAGAAAGCTAATTTGGCAGATGAGACAAGCACCTGCTCTGATACACACATTGATCTTTTGAAGATTTTCCTCTTGTAGTGGCAGGTTCAACATTTGTTTCCTCTCTGAGGATATGAAGGAGAAGGCCAAGAATAAGTCATCATTGATGAGTAATTTTTATAAGCAGGAGAAATGAGGAAAGGATTTGTGAATGTACTCAGAGCACCACTTTTAGCTGATATTTCCAATAGATTGGAAACTTTTCTCCCAATTATGCCTTCCTTTGGTTTTGTCTTTGACCTGGAACAATGAAATATCCACACTCAGTACATTTTTGTTATTTTTGTATGCAAATTAATATTCTTTCATTCTTTGTATGCAAATTAATATTCTTTCATTCTCTCATTTCATCTGTTGCCAGTTCCTCAGTAAAACAAGAGGCTAATTTGGTTCCATTCTGTGGGCAGGGACCATGCGTGCAGATTCTACATCCTATAGCCTGACACACTCATGCAATGCTTTAGAATTCTTCCCTCCCCTCCCCTGCCATGCTGAATATGGCTCCATTCAGATCAGTTTACACTTTGAATTTTATCTCCTGTATGAATGAGACTATGAGCTTCCTAATCTGTTAATTACATAATTAAATGATAGCATTTAATCAAACCTTCCTTAGGTATAAAAGTATCAAGTACTGATGGCATTAATGTAAGCAGTGGGCTCCATCAACTTAGAATATTATCTTCATGCGGTGTGGTAGACAAAGCCAGTTAGCTTTCCTTAAGTGGCATCAGAACATCACCTGCATTACTATATTGTGATTTTCTCTTTTTTAAAACAGTGAAATGTATTCTTGCAGTTATTTGACAGTTCTAGTCTCCCATAGTGTTTAGTTGTGATATTTTTAGATTTATCAAGGTCTAGATTGGTGGTAATAAATATTTTGTTCATCTGACAGTTCCTCCCAACTTCGCTAGATTCTTCTACAGACTGGATTACCAGAGGTTTTTGACTGTGAACCACATACTTATTCTCTATGCAATTCTGTAAGTAACTGTGCTTTCCCTCCTCCCCCACAAAAAAAGCTTTGTAGAACTTTAAAAAAAACAAAATAAAAGACTCAGGACATCTTACCTGGGGCCTGCCTGGTTTGGTATAAATCTGAGATGAATTCAGAAAGTTGGCCTTCCTGTGGCAAAATAAATGGCTTACACATTCTTTTTTTTTTATTTGCCGCATAGCCATCAAGATTGGAATACATTCCCAAATAAAAATTTCCACGAGGGGAGGGGGAGCAATGAAGGGAGGGAGTTAAAACTGTGACCTTTACTAAATTGCTCGAGTGTTGTATTGTAAGGATAATAGGCTTATGTGGTTCTCCAAAATCACTTTGCCAAACTCCTGGAGGCTAACTGAAAGAAGATTGATAGATGTTTTCAAGGATTACGGGTCAAGTGGAACAGCCAGCAGCACAGACAACCCCCAAGCTGTAGCTAAAGGGATTGATGGTGCAGGTAGCAGTGGAATGTCACTGAGTAAAACCTGCAGTGTTGATGCAGCAGGATGGGTCACTCCCCTAGTTACAGCAGTTAGAGGGGAGATTCGTACATGAATTCTACTAAAGACTCAGACTCTGGAGGGGATTATATGTTCAAAGGAGAATTTACACATAGATTTGTATTCCTTAAGTTTAGGATGGGGGAGTCTTACTATACTATCAATTAAAAGAGGGATAGAGAACCATTTTCAATTCTAGAGCTAAAGTGGCCCCAGACTTGCTGAGGTCACATGCCAGCAACAGGCAAAATTACTGCCTGCTAAAAGTGGAGCCACTGCTCGCATGTGCCAACAGCAAAAAGCAACACTTTCTTACTTACACGAATACACACAAACCTTTTCTTCTCTCATATACACACATCATTCATACACATGCATCCACAAATGGAATCAACCTTTCCCAGCACCACCTTCTCAACTGGCCCATGCAGATCAATTGGTGGGGCGGTGCATTTTCCTTGGCTAGGGTTAGGTTTTGGCTACAGTGGGGGAAAATGTGGAAGATGCTATGGGTTTGGGGTAGGGTGATTTGCTCCCCCCCCCCCCGCTCCCATTAATCACACAATACGAAGGGAAATGTGAATCAGTCCAGAGTCCCCTCCTCCTTCATCCATAGCTTTTCCCCTCTACCTCTGGGACTTCTAATTTAAAAAAAATGAATCCTTTTGCATCAGTGTAGGCATGTGATGGCTTGAACTGATGCAGAAAGGGTAGATGAGCCGAGCACACACACAAAATACCATCTCTCTTGCCTCCTACAGTACTTCACCAGGGAGGACAAGCTGTGCAAATGTACAAACACAAGGCAGCACCAGTACACACTATCTAGCAAAGCCTCTCTCTCAAGACTCTTTCTTTCTTTTTCTTTCTTTCTTTCTTTCTCTCTCTTTCTTCCTTCCTTCCTTCCTTCCTTCCTTTCACATCTTCTACTCCATGGTCAACACTCCTGAAGAGTATTTGGGGGTGGGGTTTTTTACAGCTTAACAGAGCTTGCCTCTGTTGGGGAAAGTGTTGTTTTTTTTTAAGATAACTAGATAACTAGATGAGGAAATTGAAGAATGAAGCCTTTTAAGGTAGTTTTTTGTAATGATGCCACCTGTAGGGCTATAAATATACTGCAAAAAAGCAACAAAAATATGTGGCACTTAAATTGCACAGACACAGATCCCCCAGTGTGACTTCACAGCAAATGAATGCAAGTGAATTCACTGTTCCCTTGCTGTGTAGTCACACTCTTCGATAGGATCTGTTACTCAGTGATAAGCCTTTTCCTTTGCTCATCTCTGTGCAAATAGAAGATATATTTACTATGCACATTTTAAAGTACTGCTCACTTTAAGTGGTAAAAGAATTATCTGTACATTGTAGCACATGATTTTCCTCACCTTTGTATTTTGAACTGGGCATGCTTTGTTTTATTATGCGTTATTGGGAAGTGAACATGTTTAATCTTTGAAGAAAACCCACTGTAGAAGGAAAAATGTGTTAATTTCTGATTAGCCCTTCCTCCTGCTCAAGTGCTGATAGAGGAAGTCTTCCTCATGAGTGGGGCAGGGAAAAGGTGTGGGGCCTGTAAGAGGGAGCAGGTCCTAGAGAAGAATTTGGCAAGCCAGAAAGGGCAATGTGGCCCACAGGTCACAGATTCTCCATAGCTATATTAATTTCTACATTAGGGAAAATATATCCAACATAATTTTGAAGGACTTGAAAAAACTTTTCTGTCTTAAAATGACATATCAGCTTGATTGAGATGGAGATTTAAGTTTAAAAATAAAAATTAATACAATAGCAGCTTCAACATCTCAATATGTTTCCAGTATTGTCAAATGCATCAATACGCTATCAAAGGGTCACATCTATTTCTTTGTCTATTTCTCACCAAATCTTCCCTGCAGTGTTTGCATGCTCATTTTCTCCACATTCTACATGAGATACAAGATATACATTCTGGAAGAGCAACTTGGGTCCATGGCTTCCTTCATGGGTTCACAAATAAATGAGTAAGTTTGCATTTTCCTTATTGGAACCTTCTTTAGCTTTTCATTGTTGTATGCCTCTTGCTTCCCCGTCGCCACAACTTCCTTACAAATAATTTATTATATTGTATATATTCATAGCTATTCCCATTTTGAAATCCTTACAGCAGGAAAGTGGTGGCGAGGAGCCTCCAGTCCACAAAAAATCAACATCTAGGCTCCTGAAGGACCAGATCTTTCTCACACACACAACCCTCTCAGCCAGCCAGGAATGGGAGTCCCCATTTAGAGAGACAAACTCCCTACCACAAAGTTATTGGCAAGATACCCTAGGCTACAGAACTAGTGTTTTAAAATTGTATTCTACTCTTATTGTCCAGTCTGGTTTCCTTTTCCTTTCTGCTTTCTTTTATTTAATAGCTTTTAAATGAAGGAGTTCATGATTGAGGAAGACCACGTGTGAACATAGTCTGAAGAGCTTTGAAAGAGAGTGGGGGGGGGGGGGACAGAAGGAATTTACTAACAAACATGAGATGCCCTCTTTGTTTACGTGCAGTCAGCATTTTTGCTTGTTGAGAAATCTGCAGGTGAGCAAGGTATAAACAAGAGTTCTACCATCATATTTCACTACAGACATCAAAGATCACACCCAGAAATAGCACCCAATAGGACCACCACCACCCATTGATTGCTAATGAAGTTCTTGAGAAAATATATAGTTGCCATATTTTTACTGTCTGCCCTACTGTGGCTTTTACAAGAAGGCTGGCATGCAGAAATTTGGAAGATGAATTGTTTTCTGACATGAAGACGAAGTGATAGAAACCTATGTGCCTCCTAAATTTCTACATGTCAGGCTGCTGTTAAAGCTACTAGAGTAAAGTCAGTTTTTACAAACTACTCAGAACTATTAAACATTGCACAAACTCCAGTTTTATTCAGTGGCACGCAGTTTCAGTTTAAAGCTTATAGATGAACTTTTTGCAAAACACAAATTGTGACAATCTTTTAAAAAAACCAAAGGATTACTTTGTACAAACCCATAGCATTCCATTACTGAGAAGTAGTGGTTCTATGCTGCACCTATTACCCTCCATATTACAACATATGTAGTAAAGGGCTCCTTCTTTAGACCACCATAATCATGGTTAGTTATGACAGTAACCTCAACTACTCCTATATGGAAATATTAGTTCTCATAAGTGGCACCTTCATGTAAACATTTTCAAGATATGAGTCTGAATTTGAGTAGGCAGCACTAAGTTTGATGGGGCTGGCCTGGTCTTCCATGGGAGGGAGTTCCAGAGTGTGGGAGCAGCAACAGAGAAGGCCCTCTCCTATGAAACACCTATGAAGGTGGTGGGACCCTCAGTGGGGATTCCAAATGCTGGCCCCTAGCTCCTCCACCAGGTGCTCCAACCTACTGAATTATAGAAGCTCCCATGTATGATGTTACCTGATCTTAATTGTATGATTGTTTTATAGTTTCATTGCTGCTCAGAGGGTTTTGTCATTTTCCGTTCTATGCATCACCTTAGGAGGGTTGGCCCCAAAATTGGCTTCCATGAGCTAAATCGATTTTTTGTCCCAGCCAGAGTAGACTAATTGAAATGAATGGGATTTATTCATTATCACTTCTTGAAATATCATGGATCTGTCCTCCATCTCTTTTTTATTTATATATCTATCTCTGTCTTTCATTTCAGACATCCAGTACAGGAATGCTTAGGATCCCCCCTGCATCTTAATGTTGACGGTTTCTGTGAGGAGCTAAGAGCTAATTTGGTAAAACTAGAAAAGGTAAATATAGAGAACTGCTAAAATAGTAATAATTAAGTTATAAAACATTATCAAAAATAGCTAGACTTCGTAAATCTTAGAAAAAGAACTATCAGGGTTGGTAAGTACAGAATATAGTGCTAATGGTCTAAATTCACCATTGTACCAAAATAGTAAAAGGTAAAGGTTCCCCTTGACATTTTAGTCCAGTCGTGTCCGACTCTAGGGGGCGGTGCTCCTCCCCGTTTCCAAGCCGTAGAGCCAGCGTTTGTCCGAAGACAGTTTCCGTGGTCACGTGGCCAGCGCGACTAGACACAGAACGCCATTACCTTCCCACCGAGGTGGTACCTATTTATCTACTCGCATTTACATGCTTTCGAACTGCTAGGTGGGCAGGAGCTGGGATAAGCAACAGGAGCTCACTCCGTTGCGTGAATTCGATCTTACGACTGCTGGTCTTCCGACCGTGCAGCACAGAGGCTTCTGCAGTTTAACCCGCAGCGCCACCACGTCCCTTGTACCAAAATGGCAAGGTTTAAAAGAGGGCAAGGCTGTGTGAAAGGAAATTCCAGCAGTAGTAGCTTGTTGGAATTTGTTAAGAACAAATTCTTACCAGAAAATTGGATCACACCCACCTGGCAGAATAATAATGAATAGTAATAAATGAAGGCTGCCATTTTAACTTCCTTAGTAGCTTCAGGTTCTTAGCTTGAACTCCAGAAACCCACCAAGTAGTTTGGAAATGATTTTGCATAGAGAATGGTATCATATGAATCAGACCTCTTACAGATATGGGCACAGATTCTAATAGTTACAATACCACTTTTTAAAAAATGCCACTATAGATGGGCACAAACCACCCATCAGTGTTCAGCACTTCCTAGCCCCACCTTCTCTGGCAGGCACCCACTCTGAGGCAGCACCTTGACTTCCCCGCCCCACCCACCTCCTCCAGATGCTGTCAAACACCTGTTCGGCTGATAAACAAAACAGCACAAACCACTGAACAAGCAGTTCGTGCCCATCTCTAAACTTTACTGGATTTGATACTAGGAATCTGAGACATCTGTGAAGAGTCATCTCAAATACTGCTGCTTTCCGTGAGAAGCCATCCTTTGGGAACAGAGCATGTTAAGCCCTTTTGGAAAGGGTGAACCAGCTCTTTGAATTCATACAATATAGCCTACCTTTAAAAAAGAAAAAAAGCAAACCTTAATCATTCACTTCATTTCCTAAGTGCTCTTGAAATTCCATTGGATGGGGTCTGGTCTCGGCTCTTTGTAACCAGGAGGACTTTTTTTGTTTAGTCTTCTGCTCGCTGCAGATGCTGTCTGTTCCAGTTCATTTGCTAATTGCAGAAGTTAGATGTACTTGCAAACTCTTTCACAGGAGTTTCTAGTCTAAAACTAGCCAGGGAGGCTCCAGTCCATTTGAGTAGACTGCACTGCAATCCTATATCCAATGAAACTTACTTCTGAGTAGAAGTGTATAAGCTTATGCTCTTCTTAAGTACCGCAATAAAGTAGTTACAGCTGAGAGGTTTTCCCTCAGAGAGGCTTGCCTTTGTCAGGTGTATTCTTTGTCTAGATATAGTTTGTATCATTTCCCACCTTCCAAAGTTGTGGAAAATAGAAAATGGTCCAGTTCAGGCATAGCAGGAAACCATGGTGCTCTTTGTCTTTTCTGCAAAGGTGAATGCAATTACACTTCTGTGTTCTTTACTTTATACAGCAGAACATTTCTCCTGAAGTATATTCAAGATGGAGAAAATTACTTTTCTGGATGACAGCTCCCAAACGATTTTGCACTCCAAAAAGTTTTTTTTTTTAATTACATCTCCGTGGCTGGAGTATTCTGTAAAGTGTAATCTAGCGAAGTAACTTTTCTTATATCTGATTATATCTGTCCCCACTCAACAATAAGAGATCTCATCACATCGAAAAGGGCAGAGTCTTCCTTATGAGAAGCCGCCACCCATTGAGGTTTTCAGACATAAAGAGGAGGCATCAGTTTTTCATTCCATTGTGTATTGCTAGTGTAACCTGAAAGCTGCATCCCCATCAGTGATGCATTTTATCTGCACTCTCAGCCATGAGATGAATTTAATGGAAAAGGTCATCGCCACAAAATATGGGGATTCTTCTGGTTCCTCCCTCATCTCCTAATAATTTTTTACCCTCTAGACTGGGGTGAGCAACTCAAGCCCCTGCAGACACCAGCCCCCCCCCCCTTTATGTTTAAAAATCCAAAAACAATAATGTGTTGCTACTTGGAGATCTTGGGAGTTCTCTTGAAATTCCTTCCTCAAAAGAAGCACAACAGAAAATGGATGTGCCTGCTCAGGCATTTGCTTTTTGTTTGTCTGTTTACTTTTTAATGGCCATTTGCAACCATTCCCGGGCCTGATGTCAGCCACTGTGAGATCTGGGAGCACAAATTTGGGCCCCCAGTACTATTGAGATCATCCATCCAGGATGGTTGAAAATTCAGAACTCAAAAGCTCAGACACTTTTCTGGCATTTTTCCTGATAAAGTATTGCCCAACTGTAGATCTTGTTTCTGCCCATGGACAAGGAAAATTATCTTTGTTTGTGTTTGTTTTTCATTTTTCATAGACCGTAGACATTCAAAGCATGCTGAGTAACACCTCAGTTACTCCGCAATGAGCCAACTCTTAGATTTGGCTCATTCACAGTATTTTTTTTCCTTATATGCAGTCTATTCCAACCTACCTGCTGGCATATATTGGTGTGGGTTTCTGTGACTGTAGAGAGATTTTCCCAGTTATTGTAATTGGAGGAAACTGATTTTAAAAGTTCACACAGTGTGCTTCCCCTGTTTGCAAGTAGGCTTACTGATTTAAAGGGTTAAATGAAATTACTGAATTTAGGGTACAATGACAAGTTAAAGGAAATATATAGTGGAAGTTTCTCTCCAGGCACACAGATCCTTCAAAGCACCATCAGACTTGCAAATAAGCCAGTGTGATAATTTTGCAAGTTCATCCCAAGACAATCAGATATGTTTTTATTATTTCAGGATCTCTGTTTCTAATAAAGTGCTAAACATGTCCTCTAGTTTGGGCCTTAGGTGGATTGTGACTCTGGTCCTCTTCCTGTTATTGTGGAAGTGGCAGAAAATGTCATCCACCCTATTTCCTCTCTCTCTCTCTCTCTCTCTCTCTCTTTCTCTTCACGGTCCACAATGTTTTCTTCTTTCCTCAAGAATTTTTGTTTTAAAGATTTTCCCCTTAAATCATTTTTCTTCCTTTCTTTAAAGATACAGAGCAACTTACAAAAGCTACTTGAAGACAGGGAATGAACTGAAGACTTCATTCATACCTCATTTCCTACTTGAGAAGGCAACTGAAAAGCCGGTTCTGCAGGCCGGGGTGCATATTACCTTTAACTCAATCAAAAGCTACAATCTTTTGCAGCTCCTATGGTTGGCAGTTGTGAAAGTACATATCTGTGCAATAAAGTGCATCTATTCAGATGATGATGCCTTAAAGCTATCTATAATGGCATGTGAATAATTGGGAAGACACTTTATTATATTGTTCGGATCTACAGTAATTCCATTTTATTTTTATGTGTGACTTTCAGATTTTAATTTAAGTAGATAAGAGTAGTCCTTAGCCTTGGAAGTGCAATATATGGTACCACTGATCTCTAAAGCTTTGTGTTGCCTTCATGTTTATATCTGAATACACACTCCAGTTTATTTTATCTTTTTTTCTTATCCAGACATAGAAGCTGGACACATATGCTGGGCACAAGTCCCACATGTGCTCAGTTGGACCCTTGAGTTGTCATCTGTCAGGTGCTCTGTTTCTCTTTGATCATATTCTTGCTTGGTGGGAGATGGCGTATTTTATAAAGAGTTGCCAAATTGGTCTATTCTGTGTGCTAAAGAAATGTATCAGTTGAAGCTTTTCCTGGAAAAGGCCAGAATCCTTTCAGTGTTTGCATAAGGTTTGAGTAACTTGCCGCAGCAAATTGAGGCTAACTGACAAGGTGCAAGGGTACAACTGAGTTTGTTTACTCAGTTGTACAACCAGACACACAACCAAGACGCACCCCAGTGCCTTGTGCCTTAGCTACAGCAACTTAGGTAAATCTTTCACAAACACCAATAAGATTCTGGCCAACTGAATTTTTTATTTTATTTTATTTTTGCATAAGTAGTAATTGTTACTGTATTTCCATCTCAGGAAGCTGTCAAAGGCATATCCCAAGATCTAATTAAAAATTAGATGACCATCATTCCATTGAACTGGATTCAGATCAAATTAATTACATATGGCTCCCACTGAAATGAGTTTTCATAGGTATAGCTGGGAAAATATTTTGCAGCAATAAAGTTTTAAGACATCTTGAAGGGAAGTAAATTTATAATACCTGTGCAAGTTAGTTAAGATAAACTTTTTATATTGAGTTCAGTGGGAACTTTTTATATTGAGTTCAGTGGGAACTTTTTATATTGAGTTCAGTGGGACCAAAGGAAATTAAATTGGTCTAGACTCATTTACTGGGGCTGAAATACCAGATCTGTTTACCCATGAAGTATCCTGCAGATATAGAAGTGAAGTACATAATGGTGATTAGTTTACGCAACAAGGCCTCTCATACCTATCACCTTTATTTTTTTAAATATACTCCTAGTTCTCCAGAAAGGGGCATAAACTGTTAATAATGTTCCATAATTTTAAACAAAACGGCATAAGTTTCTGCACAGTTGTTCACTAGATGGATCTTTATAGAAGTCTAGAGCAGAGGTTCAGTCCATTTAAGCTGGTATACACTTTAAATAAGACAGGAGTAGGCACATGACTGCAAAGCAGTCAAACTTCGCAGGCTAGTTAAATTAGTTTAAACCAGTTTATTCCCAAATGATGTATTTAAAGTCCTTATCTTTTCCAATTTTAAGCACATATCTTACACATCTTTGGGTTGCAACCCTGCCATAGTTTCCTTGGGATTTTAAATGCTTCCATTCAACATGCTAGGAGAGTGGCTAATTGATGAAGGCCAATTCTCAGAAGCAGTGACATAATGGGTATCAGTAACTCAGGGCATGTCCAGACTGGCCCTTCTGGTGTGGGCTGCTGCACTCCAAATCAGGTCTGTTGAAGTCGGGGGGGGGGGGGAGGCGATACTGTGAGCCTGGCATCAAAATGGCATAAAAAGGGAGAGGCAATCTATGTGTAGCCCGTGCAAGGGAAGGGAAAGCAGCCAATCAAAAGCAGAGAGACACCTGTCTGCCCTTTACAGTCCTGTTTGGCTACACTGAGTTTGGAGAGAAGGAGGGAGGGGGAGCAGAGAGAAAGGAGCAAGACATGCAGAGAAGGGATGTGTGCAATCTCCCCCTGCCCACCCCCACCCCCGATCTCACCTGTGGAAACAAAAGAAATGGATCCTCTGTTTTTGCACTTTATATTGAATTCACACACACATGCACAAAGAGATAGGGATTGCTTGGAGGGTGTAAAGCAGATTAAAAAGGAAAGGGAGGGTGTGCATGTGAACAAGAGACCTCCCCAACAGGATCTCTGTGTCCATTTAAAAATTAGAGACTCTTAACTCTGTGCTGCAGGTCCACATACACCTCTCTATTTGCACCTTCCAACCACACTTGCCTTTTCTGCCTCTCTTTTGCACACAACAGACAAACGCCCCACAAAAAAGAGGAGAGAGGAAAAGGGGAGAAATACGTATCTTCCTTTGCTGACTTAAGTGTTGATATCCTGAAGCAGCTTGTTTGTTAAGCACTTCACAATACTGGAAATTCAAACCGGAAGGAGCCTTGGCAGCACTGACCTCTGGAAGGCTCAATTTTAGTCCATTCCCAGCAACCACATGTGCTGAAAAAGGACTAAACTAGCGCACACCAACCCATACCAAAAAAAAGTAGAAGTCCCTGACAGGGGCTCAGAAGGGTGAAGAGTAGGGTGCCTTAGGGGCAAATTGGAGCAAATTGGTCCATTCGTCATGTGGACGCCAGGAAAAAAGCGGACCAATCCACTACAGCAGCACACCAAACAGAGGGAGAAATGCCTTTCTGGACATGCTCTTAGTGACATTTTAATTGTGGGATCATTATTTTTGCCACTAGAATATCCAAAGCCCATCTTTTCCTATATACTGTTGTCTTCAAAATGCCTTACAGATGTAAAGCTGGTGATTCTTTTTGTTTGTTTGTTTGCCGGATGAGTTAATTCAGATTAATATTATTTAAAGTATCTTTGATCTGTGTTTTGTTTACATAGCAGAGTTATGTCTTATCATTTCTGTGAAATGTAACTTATTTGTTTTTAAAATAAACCGTTTCTAAAACTGGTTCTATGACTGTTCTTTCTGCATATCCTATCCATACAGAAGCTATTCTGCACAGAATCCTACCATTGGCTGAATGAAGATATGAAACGTAATAGTAGCTTCTTGCTGATATTAAGAAATTTGCACCATTACTTACATTACGGCTGGAAACTCAAGGTTTTCAGAAGTACAAAAAATCTTCATGTTTTCCCCCTCAAATGGGGGCAGTGTTTAAAAAGCAGCTGGGCAAGCATTGATTATGTTCAGTGGCCATGGACAGCTAGAAGGCCCAGAGGGAGCAGAGATGGAACAGAGTATTCTAAACCGGAACACAGAGTGCTCCAATATTTTGCCACCAGTCCGTTTCTAGACATTCTATGTGTAATGAATTAGTTTGCAACATGCCAGCCTCCTTGTAACGAAAGATTTAGACATTTAAACCTATTTTCAAGATAGATATTGTAACTATTCTTCTCGTGCAAAGCTGTATGCCCTCAGATTCTACACAAATCTAGAACTGTTTTGGAATGTGGTACTGGCCTGGAAACTTGGAAATCTATGAATGCTTGCTTTTATTCTAAAAAGTAAAGCAAAACTTAGCTATACTATTCCTGATCCAGGAAATGCTTGCGAATGTGCTGGCAGTGCCTGATGAAATCTCTCATGTTTGGAGCAAGTGAGATGAGCAGAATACACTGTGGCTGGCGGTGCAGTGTTATCTGTAAACTGGCAGTAGCAGCACAAATTATGCCAAATAGAAGCAACTCTTCTTCATTTGATTACTTGTATACAGACTGCAAAGTTTAGTTTTTCCAAGCACATAATTCTAAAGCTTGATTTTAAGAATTGGGTGAGTTGAACAGAGAAGCTATAGGGTGAGGCAGAGGTTGGTTTGGGCTCTGTCTCTTTGCATTCTGTTCTTTCTCATCTTCAGCCCAGAAGCCCAACATGCATAACACCTGCCTGGATTTTATCTCACTGATGCAAGTCACAAGCAATTTGCTATAAATTTCCAAAACCAAGCTGAAACATCTGCAAGTAGAAAAATGCCCTTTCCCTTACATAGCATTCCAAGGTAAGTCTACATGGGAGCAAACAAGGCTTAAATAACCATGTAGTGTAATGGCAAGATCTGGACATTGACACTTGCATTGCATGTTTAATCTTATATACAACATAGATCACATAAATTCTAACAAAGGTAGCCATAAAACAGTAAGATAAGTGTGTGTACGTATTATGTATTTATTTAAAGCAATCACCCTGTTTAAATGCCATTGTAACTAGCAGATTTCACAGCTTCCTTAAAAAGCAGTGGTTCGGTATTGTAAACTCATTAGTTACAGCAATTTTGTTTGAAACTGTTTAATCCAGTATATTGAGTCCCATTCACACAGGATCACTGCTAGCCAAAGAATGCTCTCATTCCTGGGTAGGTAGCTCAGATTATCAATGTGTTCAGCAATCTGCTTAAAACACACATGATTTCCTTTAGCTCCCTACATATAGGTTCTAGCTGTGCAGTGGATTATTTAAACTTGCTGCAACACCACCTTGATCCAAATCTCTTACATAAACTGTTTTGTTTTGTTGCTGGTTTTTTGGCGGTTCATAACCAAGAAGATGCACCTTCATTGCCACACACCTCTGATACCACTAACACCTTTCCTGGTGAAACTGATTCCAGTATTGGGGTTTGACTGCCAAATTAAAGATTATAGGAATGCTCCACTGCACCCACTGAAATTATGTGAGTAATTGGTATCGCATATCGCTGTTGCTTAAGCTCTGCCGCTCACATGGCAACAGTTGTCCATTCCACTTGAGCAGCTCAATGTGAACACGGGCAAAGAAGCCAGCAAGATCAGCAATAACTTTGAACAGCAGCTTTATACAGTATAAAATTTCTGAATCAGAATTTGTAGAAATGTATGGAGACAGTTATCTGGCTGTATAAACTCTGCCTAGATTATTCTCACAGGCTCATTATACAGAATGATATATCAGTTAGTGTAGCATCAAAACATTTTTCCAATGAGAATTTCAAGGATTCTCTATCAGTTTGGCAGAATTTTTTTCAAAAAAATTTCATCAGTTTCAATATTCACTTGTTGCTTGCTACAGCTATAAATGCATCCACATTGTCCAATCATGTCTTCACATTTCTAAAGTTTGTACTTGTGTCTTTCCAAGAGAGGTCCACCATTCTCCATCTCTGCTGACTTTTTCCACTACGTGTTGTTGACCACTGCTCCTTAATAGTGTTAATAGAAACAAATATTTGACTACTGATCTGTCACAAAATCAGAAGAAATAGTGTGGCTCTAATACTGAGACAAGATGTAGTACAAGAAGTTAGAGGCTATAATATGAAGTATAAAGTCTATTCTCCAATGACAGATGCTGAAAAAGAAATCAAAAGGTTTTATGCAAGTATCCAGGAGGAGACTAATCACACATCAAAAGGTTTGCTGATAATCATTGGTTATTGGAACACAAAAATAGGAAACAAAGCAGAACCAAATATTCTTCACTAATAGGAGTCAGACATAGGCGTCAGGAGAATGACTCAGAAGTCTGTGACACCACCAGTGTTTAAAATGCAAATATAAGTTTTATTCATCCTGACAGACAATTGTACACATGGATGTCATCAGATGGCTAATACAGAAACCCAGTTGACTAAATAAGTGGAAGTAATGAGTGGAGAAGCAGATTGTATTACTGACAATGAACTGTTAATATCAAAACTTATACTAAAGCTGAAAAAGAAAACAAAATAGAGCACAGTGCCAAAATATAATTTCAGTAACATTTCTGGTGAAATTGAAGCCCATATGAAGAAGATATTTGCATTACTAAACTCAATTGACCATGAACCAGAAGAATCGTGGATGGAAACCAGAGATGTAAGTGAAGAATGCAAAAAGACTAATCCTGTCATCAAAAGAAAATAAAAGCCTAGATGAATGGATAAGCAAACAATTAAAATTGTTAATGACAGGAGAAAAGAAAAAATAAAAGATGACAGAAATAGGGTCAGAATTCTAAATGTAAATTTCCAAGTTGCAGATGAAAGAGTGAACATTGGTGAATGAAACATAAGCAATTTAAGATATTATTGACAGGATTCTTTGGAATTGACAATAATGCTGGGAAAGTAGCAGGAAAAGAGGAAGACCAAATAGGAAATTGATTGACTTGACAAAGGGAACAATAGCCTTAAGTTTGCAAGAGCTCAGCAGGGCTGTTAATGACAGGACATTTTGAAGATCGCTCATTCATGGGCCCCCTCTAAGTCTGAAGTAACTTGATGGCACATAACAAAAGCAACTAGTTTGTTCTTCAAAAAATGGGAAAGAAAAATAAATGTTTAGCTTGCTGTGTTATTGTTTATTATTTACAATCTTAGCTGCCTTGATTGTTTTCTAATAGAGGAGCAGGATGACAAAAAAGCAAACTGTGATTTTGAACAAGTTTATTTCAGAATTGAACCAGCTCTTTATAAACAAGTGCACGAACTTTGACAGCATAGATAAGTGCAGGTGCAGGTCAAGAACATGAAAGCAATTACCAACTCCTGTTCTCTTAAATAATAGGATTCAACGAGGTCATTTTCCATTGAGAAGGCATTTTGCCAATGCTTAGCAGGAGATTGGAAGGCAATCATTTGAATGTGCTGCCAAGTGAAAAATTAAAAATTAACTCTCTTTGTGTTAAGTCACAAACACCTAGAAAAACGGTGCTTACCAGTATGAAAACCAGAGAGCTGGGATTCAGATCTAAAATCATGGTGACCTCAAATAAATGTGCAGGAATGAGCATGTGCAACTCTGTTATGTCAGGCCATGACATCAGAGATGCGGAGAGAATGATGAGCCACAAATCATGTGCATGATTTCACACATTATTTTCCATGACATTGGTCTCTGTTTCAGGAGGATGAAAGGGCATGGCAACATCACATGGCACAACAGGCAGAAACAGAAGGATTGTGTAGAGGGAAAGAGCCTAGCTCCGGTGCAATGTTTTTCTTTACATTTTAGTTATCTTTCTGTTGTTGATAACAAAAGACAAAACTTTCTGAATCCCTGGATAACTTATGCTTGTTATCACGGTTCAAATCCAGAAACACAGAGAGGCAACTAAAAAGAGAGGACTCGGAGAAGGTGAAGTGAGCCACCACAATTATTCTGAAATGTGTGGTGGTAGGAAGAGATAAATCAGGATTCAAAATCTTTATGAGACCTAACTTAAATATATCTTATGACCTTTTGAAACCTATTAGGTAACAGCAACAAGGAATTTAACATTGATCCTTAGCTGTTGTGTGAATCGTGCATAAAATAATGGTGCTATAACTGCACATTATGCACCCACCTGGTCTGGAAGAAATATTTGTGCTTTAAGATCAAATATTATACAGCCCCTCACAATGTTCTAGTTAAAGACTCTTCTTCCTCTCAACTGGCCTGTCCTGAAAGGTATTGTGTAAAGGTGTGTCACACTAGAGAAGGCCCATTGAATCAATGGAGATTGGGTGAGTCAACTCCTCCATAGGTGCCACTGATTAGAGAGGCCTGTTCTGACTGCAACTGATTACTTGAGATGCCACATAACTAACTATCTGTACTTTATGTTCTCTTTCCTTATTATTAAGACATGAACCTACAGTTATCACAAAGATGGTACAGACCTCCTTTCTAATTGCCAATCGATTTAAAGCTTAAATTCACTTCAGCAACATTAAGCAGGTCCTTGGGATCAGTCATATGCAAAATTATCATTAGCTGCCACTTCTGCACAAATGAAGTAAGTAAATCCTAAATTAATTCTTTGGGTGATTTTCAGTCCCCCATTCCAGGAAGTTGAATGAGGTGAAATTCTAATCTAGACAAAGTACAAGTAGAATATTCAGGTAGCTAGAGGTCTATCCTCCGACACAAACACACACACACACACACACACACACACACACACACACACACACACATTTTTTTCCTGCTGCCTTTCAGAACACAATCACAGATTATCCTTCTTTTTGAAACATTCGCAGCAGGGGTGGAATTAGTATTTTTAAGAAAGCAAATGTGTCTTCCTCCTGTCTTCCATTAGAAAATGGCTATCCAGTCTCCAATTTGTTCTACAGTACTCTATTTTAAAGATCCATTTTAAAATGTTATTAAAACATTAAAAGGGAAGAAAGGAAAACTATTAAAAGCAGTGAATGCAGGGCAAAAGCAGACTTTTTAAAAAATGCTTCCCCAGCCGGTGTCCTCTTCTCCGGTTACTCATATACACCCAGCAAACCCAAGCAACCAGTTTTGCAACACTATAACTTTAATTGATAATCTGATGGATATATTGCAGGAAAAGAGGTACTGTGTAGCATAGGAAATGGCACCACAGTGGATAATTTAGGCTGTGCAACCCTTGTTGCCTCAGCTGGCTTAGGGTTACTATTGTTTGGACTAGCCTGAATCTTCAAGGCAGTCCCCGTGTGACCTCTGAATGTTAGGTTCTGTAGGGTCAATGCACCTCAAAAAGCAAAACTCTCCAACCATTATAAATCCTTTTTGTAGTGGATGTAACGGAGAGAAAGCATGCTGCTCCGTTAAGGAAATGAGGAGCATTTCTTTAAAAGCTGTGTTACGGCAGATAAGACAAGCGTGAGCAAAAGCCCCTTCACGGATTGCTGCCTTGTTGTGGCGAAGGGGCTTGAGTAATTCAGATAAGCTATGGGCTAGGCCGTGCAGGGACACCCAAGACGGACAGGTCATAGTGGAGAGTTCTGACTAAACGCGATCCACCTGGAGCAGGAACTGGCAAGCCACTCCAGTATCTTTGCCAAGAAAACTCCATGGACAGAAACAAAAGGCTAAAAGATATGACGCTGGAAAATCAGCCCCTAAGGTTGGAAGGCGTCCAACATGCTACTGAGGAAGAGCGGAGGACAAGTATGAGTAGCTCCAGAGCTAATGAAGTGGTTGGGCCAAAGCCGAAAGGACGCTCAGCTGCGGACGCGCCTGGAAGTGAAAGGAAAGTGTGATGCTGCAAAGAACAATACTGCATAAGAACCTGGAATGTAAGATCTATGAACCTTGGTAAGCTGGATGTGGTCAAACAGGAGATGGCAAGAATAAACATTGACATCCTGGGCGTCAGTGAACTAAAATGGACGGGAATGGGCGAATTCAATTCAGATGATTATCGTATCTGCTACTGTGTACAAGAATCCCGTAGAAGAAATGGAGTAGCCCTCATAGTCAACAAAAGAGTGGGAAAAGCTGTACTGGGATACAATCTCAAAAATGATAGAATGATTTCAATATGAATCCAAGGCAGACCTTTCAACATCACAGTAATCCAAGTTTATGCACCAACCACCAATGCTGAAGAGGCTGAAATTGACCAGTTCTATGAAGACTTACAACACCTTCTAGAACTGACACCAAAGAAAGATGTTCTTCTCATTATAGGGGATTGGAATGCTAAAGTAGGGAGTCAAGAGATAAAAGGAACAATAGGTAAGTTTGGCCTTGGAGTTCAAAACAAAGCAGGGCAAAGGCTAATAGAGTTTTGTCAAGAGAACAAGCTGGTCATCACAAACACTCTCTTCCAACAACACAAGAGGCAACTCTACACATAGACATCACCAGATGGGCAATACCGAAATCAGATTGATTATATTCTCTGCAGCCAAAGATGGAGAAGCTCTATACAGTCAGCAAAAACAAGACCTGGAGCTGATTGTGGCTCTGATCATCAGCTTCTTATAGCAAAACTCAAGCTTAAACTGAAGAAAGTAGGAAAAACCACTGGGCTAGTCAGGTATAATCTAAACCAAATCCCTTATGAATACACAGTGGAAGTGAAGAACAGATTTAAGGAACTAGATTTGGTGGACAGAGTGCCTGAAGAACTATGGATGGAGGCTAGTAACATTGTACAGGAGGCAGCAACAAAAACCACCCCAAAGAAAAGGAAATGCAAGAAAGCAAAGTGGCTGTCCAACGAGGCCTTACAAATAGCAGAGAAGAGAAGGGAAACAAAATGCAAGGGAGATAGGGAAAGTTACAGAAAATTGAATGCAGACTTCCAAAGAATAGAAAGGAGAGACAAGAGGGCCTTCTTAAATGAACAGTGCAAAGAAATAGAGGAAAAGAATAGAAAGGGAAAAACCAGAGATCTGTTCAAGAAAATTGGAGATATGATATTGGCTAACAACAAGGCCAGTGGAGTTCATGGCATTCCAGTTGAACTATTTAAAATCTTAAAAGATGATGCTGTTAAGGTGCTACACTCAATATACCAGCAAGTTTGGAAAACTCAGCAGTGGCCAGAGGATTGGAAAAGATCAGTCTACATCCCAATCCCAAAGAAGGGCAGTGCCAAAGAATGCTCCAACTACCGTACAATTGCACTCATTTCACACTCTAGCAAGGTTATGCTCAAAATCCTACAAGGTAAGCTTCAGCAGTATGTGGACCGAGAACTCCCAGAAGTACAAGCTGGATTTCGAAGGGGCAGAGGAACTAGAGACCAAATTGCTAACATGCGCTGGATTATGGAGAAAGCCAGAGAGTTCCAGAAAAACATCTACTTCTGCTTCATTGACTACGCAAAAGCCTTTGACTGTGTGGACCACAGCAAACTATGGCATGTTCTTAAAGAAATGGGAGTGCCTGACCACCTTATCTATCTCCTGAGAAATCTATATATGTGGGACAGGAAGCAACAGTTAGAACTGGATATGGAATAACTGATTGGTTCAAAATTGGGAAAGGAGCACGACAAGACTGTATATTGTCTCTCTGCTTATTTAACTTATATGCAGAATACATCATGCAAAAGGCTGGACTGGATGAATCCCAAACCGGAATTAAGATTAAGAAATATCAACAACCTCAGATATGCAGATGATACCACTCTGATGGCAGAAAGTGAGGAGGAATTAAAGAACCTCTTAATGAGGGTGAAAGAGGAGAGCACAAAAATGGTCTGAAGCTCTACATCAAAAAAACGAAGATCATGGCCACTGGTCCCATCACCTCCTGGCAAATAGAAGGGGAAGATATGGAGGTAGTGACAGATTTTACTTTCCTGGGTTCCATGATCACTGCAGATGGTGACAGCAGCCACGAAATGAAAAGATGCCTGCTTTTTGGGAGGAAAGCGATGACAAACCTAGACAGCATCTTAAAAAGCAGAGACATCACCTTGCCGACAAAGGCCCGCATAGTCAAAGCTATGGTTTTTCCAGTAGCGATGTATGGAAGTGAGAGCTGGACCATAAAGAAGACTGACTGCCAAAGAATTTATGCTTTTGAATTGTGGTGCTGGAGGAGACTCTTGAGAGTCCCCTGGACTGCAAAGAGATCAAACCTATCCGTTCTGAAGGAAATCAACCCTGAGTGCTCACTGGAAGGACAGATCCTGAAGCTGAGGCTTCAATACTTTGGCCATCTCATGAGAAGAGAAGACTCCCTGGAAAAGACCCTGATGTTGGGAAAGTGTGAAGGCAAGAGGAGAAGGGGACGTCAGACGACGAGATGGTTGGACAGTGTCATTGAAGCTACCAACATGAATTTGACCAAACTCCGGGAGGCAGTGGAAGACAGGAGTGCCTGGCGTGCTCTGGTCCATGGGGTCATGAAGAGTCGGACACGACTTAACGACTAAACAACAACAACAGGTCATATGTGGCCCTCCAGGAGCAATTTTGTGCCCGACCAGTTCTAAAAAAGAGACGGAATGTGCCCAGTTTTGCAACCAGTTATGTGACCAGTTCACACAACAGATGGCCCAACACAGGGGAAAACAATTTGCATGAAATGCCTTTCCACTCTGTGTTTGCTGATGAGGATTCTGGCATGTAAATACAAGAGTACCTTACTGCTTTGGGGGCACCTAGTTTCAAACTGAAAATGTAATGAAGTATTTCAAAGAGGTAAATTTTCAAGTTCTTGCCTGTTATAGTTCCCAACACCACCTTATTTCTACAGTAGGACCCCTTTATCCACGGAATCAGTATCCACTGATTCACTTATCCACAATCTGAAAATACTAAAAATATTAAAAGAAAAAAATCCAGAAAAAGCTACTTTCACATGTATTACCAGAACTAGCCAATAGAGGGAGCCAGAGACCATGCCATGAATACTTGTTAGTGAAGAATACATAGCATGGTCTCCGGTGCCCACTAGTGGCCAGTTTTGGTAATGCATGTGAAAATATTGTTTTCCTTTTCCTTTTACCATGCTATATAAATCGTGTTTGGTATTATCCATGGCTTTTAGTATGCACAGGGTGCTTGAAACCAATCCCCAGTGGATATGGGGATTGTATCTAAGGTACAGTGGTGCCTTGACTTACGAACTTAATCCATTCCGGAATGATGTTCGTAGGTCGAAATGCTCGTAAGTCGAAGCACCATTTCCCATTGAAATGCATGGGAACGGGATTAATCCATTCCAGCATTTCAAAAAAATACCAAAAAAAGAATAAAGCACACAGAAAGCCCCATCGGAAGGCGCTGGGGCTTTAAAAAAAAAACTGACCAAAAATAAACAGAGCAAGCCCCGAAGGCTGCAAAAAACAACAACAAAAAACAAAACCCAAAAATATACATCGAGCAATCCCCACGCTGGGACTGCAAAAAAAAAAAAAAAAAATCACCAAAAACAAACAACACAGCACAGAAACATAACCCCCCTCAGCCGAAACCCACCCTGCAAAACCCACCCAGAAGTTTCTAAAAAGCAAAACGCAGCACCTTACCAGGCAGACTGAAGCCTCCTCCGATGGCACTCACTCCATTCATTTGTTCTTCCACTGGCAGACACACCTTTCTCTTCACTTAGCCATTTGGCCACTGATCAGAGAGAATTTTCAACAGGAGATGCTGCAGTTTTCTTCTTTAAGGCTCTTTTTGATCTGTGTATGTCTTTTGTTCTTTTTCTATTTTTTTTCTTGCTGCTTTTGTTTTTACATTAATGGTGTTTTAATATCATTATATTAATATTATTATATGTCTCATGGAATTTTTAATACAGCATGATCCCTGTATCTGTAGAATCAGTATTTGCTGATTCACTTACCCCTGGTCTGAAAATATTTAAAATATTAAAAGATAAATCCTAGAAATACATATTTCTAAAGATGAAGTTATCAAAACTGGTCACTAGATGGAACCAGAGGCCATGCTATGCATAGTGTTTGCTGTTAAAAATAGCATTCACTATAATCTATGTTTTTCAACATCCATGGGGAGGGCTTGGAACCAAACTCCTGTGGATATGGGGGTATTTTAATTTCTGTATCTATCATGTTTCCCCACACACCATTCTGAAAGCTACCTTTGGTTTATCAATTGGGAGACAGGAGGGATATAAATTGAAATGAATGATACTGGGGAGGTTGCTCTAACCTGAAATATATGCTAGATAGCTTAAGTCGGGAGCCATTGGTTGGGAGTTCAATTCCCCTCTGTGCCTCCTTGAGAGGGGCCAGACTTGATGTTCCAGAGGGTCCCTTCCAGCTCTGCAGTTCAAAGGTTATTATTATTATTTTACACATTGGAAAACAGACAAAAATCAATGTGGTGCATGTAATTCTGGTCGGCTTCCTCCCCTTGTATTTCACATTGTTGAGGATGATTCCCTAACCGTCAGGTGGGGAGATGTGCACAATGTATTTGTTTTAGTGTTTTTGTTTCAAAATTGTTTTAAGTTTAATGGTGTTTAAATATTATAATATGTTTCATTTAAGAAGGGAAGAGAAACTATGCTCGTGCATAGGTGCATTCCCTTCATTTAAGTTCCAAGTCCATCTTTTCCTCATTTCTCCAAAAGTTAGCTTCTCATTATGGCCTCCCAAATGTCAGGTGTGTATTTCATCGGATTAACCCACTTTTTTGAAAAAAGTCTGCATTGATTTGTGTTATAAGTCTGGGCAGAAGGAGGTAGTACCTTCCGGGGCAGGGGGAGAAAAACTGCTGTAACCACATTCCGCAGACTCAGAACAAAGAGATGTGTGGCAATGACATTACCGCTGGCCTAATCTGGGAAAGTATCTGTTGCATGAAGTGAGCAAACAACATACTTAAAAGTAGGACAGAGGTGTTTAGACTGCTTAAATAATAGGCTGTGCTATTCACCGCAGAATGCTGTTGGTTGCTCAACTGCAATTAAACTGTAACACTATTTTCATCTCTCTTCTTGGAGCTGTGTGTATGTAGAATGATATTAATCAACTGAGACTTAAGCTGAGTGAAGTAGATGTAATTATCAGCTAAAAAAAATGCAATGTCCCCAGCTGTGCTGGAACATAAAGGAGCTCATAGAAGTGGAGGTTTGCATTTCACACATCTGCCTTAATGAATGCAAAGGCTGATCTGTTTTGACCTCATGAGAAGAAAGAGAGAACTGGGAAAAGCACACTCTTCCAGCTCAGCAAAGGAGATATGTGTGTGTATATATATATATTCCCTCTGACCAACAGTGACACCTAAAGGCTACACGATAATAACACTAAAGAAAGTCAGAGAGAGACACCGTCATCACGCTGGTGTTTCTCTCATTCTCCAAGCTTGGCTTCCATACACAGGTCTTTTTATTGTTGTCCTTTTCTTTAAAATCTTCGGTGTTGACATCAGCCTTCCCCAGACCTGCAACCCTCCGAAGCAGTTCAGACATGTTGGGCTGCAACCCCTATAACCCCTTGCCAACATCATCACTGGCCATGCTGGCCCAGGATGATGAGACTTGCTACCCAACAAATCTCAAGGACAGCTGGGTTCAGACAGACCATGTTACTGGACTGAGCTGAGCACTGGCCACTAACAGGCTATTTGTGTTCCAAGTCCAGTCCTGCAATAAGTTGCAGTGAGGCAGTCAGCTCTGTATTAGGGACAGAAAGTGGGCCACTGTCTCCCACCCATAACTATTTGCCAAAGGAACAGGAAAGGCCTTGTTGCTCCATATTACTTCCACAGGCTGGCTGCTTCTGGGCCTCAGATGTGTAGAATGTCTCTGGCTCCAAGGGGGTCTTGGAGCCAACGTCATGTGGGTGGTTCAGAACATTCCCTGCCTTGTAGCAGCTGGGAAGCAACCAAGTGCCCAGCAGAAAGCACTCTGGAAGTACAACCGCCATCCCCCCTTCCTCCTTGTCTTCTTCTGTGGGGTGGGCGGGGATCACATCACCTCACCACCATCACTACTGCCACCCACGTGCTTTTCCCAGCATGAAGCATAGGTAGAATGGGATTGAGGCAGCTGATGGAAGGTGGCAGCAGCCTCCATGCCACTTATTAATAAATAAATAAATAAATTGTGCAGGGGTGACCCTTTGCTTTCTTCTTTGGACAGTGAGAGGGCTTGCACTGCTCCTGTGGTATTCAGGAATTACTTACAAAAATAATTCAGAATATGAAACAGCACAACATAGTTACAGTTGTCTGTTTATTTCAGAACAACATTTACATTGGTGTATTGAAAGATTAAAGACCAAATGTTCCTTTACTGCCTTAAAGACTGTCATTTTTTTGGATCATTTTCTGTTTAAAGCCAACTAATTTAGCATTTCTTCTTCGTGATCTCTGTGAATGCACACTAATGGGTTTAATCTGCGCCTGCGCAGAGGTCTCCGGAATATTCTAGAGCTCAAACATGCGTTCGCCAGGACCCGCCCCCTTAACACACGTGGTCCGCCTGTCCTGGCGATTACCTCAGTTCCTTTTTTGCCGCCGCTGAGGTCTCATCTTCAGTTGAGCTTTCCATTCGCGCAATCTGGTTCTTTTCCTGAGGAAACATAATTATAATCGTATCGTTGTTATTTAGAATAGACTCTCTTCGTTCTTCTTTGTGAGATTTCAATTTTTTTCCTTCTACCATTCCCCCGCACCCTCCCTTTGCCTTCCCGCCATTTATGGCCCCCACAGGGCCGTTTAAGAGGTGCACGTCATGCACGAATAAGTTGCCTGTGTCTGACAGCCACGGTTCTTGCCTATTTTGTCTGGGAGAATCGCATCAACTGGCCTCCTGCTCCCATTGTAAAAATTTCACTAAACAAGCCATCAAACTCCTCCAACAACGCCTCAAATCCTTTTTGTGGGAGCAATCTCTTCGTCCCCCATCCAAGATGGATGAGGCACAGGGTTCACAACCACCACCGGTCTCGTCTGCTACCAACTCTCCGTTGCCAAAACCTAAATCTAAGTCCAAAATGCCTAAGCCTAAGTCCTCGGGATCGGCATCTCAATCGACCCTGACACCAAAATCCACTCCGAAACAGGTCGGTACCAAGCCAAAGAAACCTAAGAAGTCTTCCATCGACGCGCAGCCACTGGTACAACACCCTCCCATGCAGGATCAACCTGCATGGGAGGGTGTTGTACCCTCCTTGATACCGATCTTGATACTGACCATGAAACCATTCCGCCTTCTCCTCTGTTGGCTCAATCTCCCTCCTAGGTGGACACCTCGGCTGAGGTAACTGTACTGCCTTATTCGGCCTGTTCAAGCCCAAAATCCCTGGGTTGCTCTGTGTCTGGGTGTGAGTCTGAATCAGCATCTGTTCCTGCTGATTCAGTGCCTTTACGGAAGAAGAGAGCTAAACTCCACCACATTGAGGACACTGGCCGTTCCGATACCGCTTCCTCACAGCCTCCGAGACTTTCAGGACTGTCGGCATCACGGGACCCTCAGGCTCAACAACACCGGCCCAAGCAAGTCACAGTTTATGAGCCTCCGGCTTACTACGAACCACAGCCTAGACCAGTGATGGCGAACCTACGGCACACGTGCCACAGCTGGCATGCGGAGACCTCTCCCTGGGCACGCGAGCAGAGAGCTACACCCCACCCCACCCCCTGCAGCCGAACCTCAAACTGCACGATTGTAAGCCACCTATCCCTGCTACCTTCCTTGGTTGTGGCACTTGTAAATCAGTTCTTTTACAGATCGGAGATAAGGCTGCTTTATTGTTTAGTGCTGTAGAATAGCCTGGGGCAGTCAATCCGGCTTGTGAATGACTACTGCCGCCGGACGTGACTGCAAGCAGGAGGGAAAGCTCCAATTAAGGCGGGAAGGAAGGTGTGAGAGAGGGATGGGTGGATTCATCAAGCTTGTTTAAATGTAAGATTGTAGAAAATTTAGGGAGGGAGGGAGGAGGGAGGGAGGGTGTGTGTGAGAGACTGACTTTCATAAAACCATGAAAAAAGGGCGTGACTGCAAGGAGGGAAGGCTCCAATTAAGGCAGGAAGGAAGGTGCGAGAGAGGGACCGGGTGGTTTCATCAAGCTTGTTTAAATGTAATGAGAGGAAACGGACATACTGAACTGAAGCAACTGATTGTTGAAAATTTAGGGAGGGAGGGTGTGTGTGAGAGAGAGACAGAGAGACAGAGAGAGACTTGACTCTTTCATAAAACCATGAAAAAAGGAACCTTCTAAATTTAATCTCCACTGCATTTAGCTCTGCAGTTTCTGCTGAGAACAGCAAGTACTTCAAGATTCTGTTTAGACGCTGAATTTGTACTGGGCAGAACCGGAATATTTAGAAGAGTCTCGCTAACAGCAAACACCTAGTAAAAGACAACCGACACACCTGGGACTAGATGTCTGAAGTGTGTAGCAATTGCGTTTCTCTATTTCTCATCCCCAAAGCAGGCAAGAGTATCATAGTTTATTCCCCAAATCTGAATCCCTGTCTCTCTGCTCCTGGTCCTGCTTTGACTGCAACACCAAACAAAAGGTCTTACAAACAAAAGACTGTGGCTTTCTTTATTGAGTTAATCCATCTCATGTGCAGTCTTCCTCTTTTCCTACTGCATTGCACTTTTTCCTGCATTGCTGCCTTTTCCAGTGAGCTTGTCTTCTCATGATGCCACTGTAGTACAATACCCTTTGTTTCGTTATTTCAGCTTCTAGTGAGAGTCCACACTTAATTTGCTTTACTTATCTCTCTGACAAGTCATAATATCTGTAAAACTCTTTTCCAACACTACATTTCAAATAAGTGAAATGTGTGTATACACTTTATGTAGTGTATGAAATGTGTATTAAAAGTCTGCACTCCTATATATAGCTGCTTTTCTGAGGGTGGTTTACTTTGGAGGAAACAAGTCCAGGATTTCAATGTACTTAATAAGCTTTATAAATAGGGTGCATTTAATTCAGTGTAGCATTCCGCACTTGACTTTTTTCTAAAAGAGCTGTCAGTTGGAGGAATCAATAAAGAACCAGACAGACAAAATGTGTAAATGACATCAGGAAAGAAGAGCTGGTGAAACTGTTGTCTTTGCCTGGAAGAACACAAGGGAGAGATATCTATAATGCTGTGATGGAGGCATTTTTGTCACAAGACATAAGAGCAGAAAAAGTCATTTTAGTTACTGGTGACGGGGCACCTTGCATGGTGGGGGTAACATCTGGTTTCATACAGTTCTTTGTTAAAGAAGCAAAACATCCGGTCATTCAGTTTCATTGTATTATACATCAAGATTATACATCCCCAATGCTGTTTAATATCTACATGAGGCCGCTGGGTGGGATCATCAGGGGGTGTGGGGCATCGTGCCATCAGTACACTGATGACACCCAGCTCTACATCTCCTTTTCACCAACTGCAGAGGATGCCGTTCTGTCCCTTCAGCGCTGCTTGGAGGCTGTACTGCAATGGATGCAGGGAAATGGGCTGAGGTTGAACCCGGACAAGACGGAGGTCCTGAGGGTGGGCGGCCCCACCATTAGCGGTTTGGGAAACTCCCTCTCATTCGGGGGGGTGACTCTCACCGCGAAGAGTGAGGTTCGCAGCTTGGGGATCCATCTGGACCCGGCGCTCACCATGGAAACGCAGGTGGCGTCAGTGGTCCGTTCCGCCTATTTCCATCTTTGGCGGATTGCCCAGCTGCGTCCCTATCTTGATGTTGGGGCGCTCACCACTTTGGTACATGCACTTGTAATCTCGAGATTAGACCACTGTAATGCGCTCTACGTGGGGCTACCTTTGAGGTTGATGCGGAAGCTCCAAATGGTGCAGAATGCGGCAGCCAGACTCCTTAGTGGGGTGAGAAAATACCATCATATCACTCCCACTCTGGCCACTTTGCATTGGCTGCCCGTTCAGTTCCGCGTTTATTTCAAAGTATTAATGCTTACGCACAAAGCCCTAAATGGTTTAGGGCCTCGATATCTAGCAGAACGCCTACTCCCACCAAAATCTACCTGTATCACTCGATCTAGCTAGGAGGTGAGGTTGAGGAGCCTAACGCCGAGGGAGGCCCGGAAGGAAAAAACAAGAAACCGGGCCTTCTCGGCAGTGGCTCCTCGCCTTTGGAATAAACTCCCTCCTGAGATTCGTATGGCCCCTTCGCTGGGCATTTTCAAAAGCCAGTTGAAAACTTGGCTGTTTAAGCAGGCCTTCCCTCCAGCCACTATTTGATTTATGTTTTTTCTTTCCATTTTGAACAATTGATTATTGATGTTATATATTGATGTTATATTTAAATTGTTTTACTTTAATGTTGTTAGCCGCCCAGAGTGGTCAACTGATCAGATGGGCGGGATATAAATACAATAAAGAAAGAAAGAAAGAAAGAAAGAAAGAAAGAAAGAAAGAAAGAAAGAAAGAAAGAAAGAAAGAAAGAAAGAAAGAAAGAAAGAAAGAAGCTCTTTGTGCCAGGGAAAGCAGCAAAAAATTAGACGATATCCTCAGAGATGTCACAAAAAAGGTGAATTACATCATGGCTCGTGCTCTTAATTTTCAACAGTTTCAAGCACTTATTTGAAATGTAGTGTTGGAAAAGAGTTTTACAGATATTATGACTTGTTCAGGCACAGTATAATATTTTACTTAAGTACAATAATGTCCGGTGTCTGAGCAGAGGACAAGTCCTGGAGAGATTTGTAGCCTGCTTGGATGAAGAGGGACGTGGTGGCGCTGCGGGTTAAACCGCAGAAGCCTCTGTGCTGCAAGGTCAGAAGACCTGCAGTCGTAAGATCGAATCCACGCGGCAGAGTGAGCTCCCGTCGCTTCTCCCAGCTCCTGCCAACCTAGCAGTTCGAAAGCATGCAAATGCAAGTAGATAAATAGGTACCACCTCGGTGGGAAGGTAACGGCGTTCCATGTCTAGTCGCGCTGGCCACGTGACCACAGAAACTGTTTTCGGACAAAACGCTGGCTCTACGGCTTGGAAACGGGGATGAGCACCGCCCCCTAGAGTCAGACACGACTGGACAAATTGTCAAGGGGAACCTTTACCTTTACCTTTACCTGGATGAAATTAGGCTGTTTATGACTGAAAAGGAACAAGAATATCCACAGGTCACTGATATGGCCTGGCTTACCAACCTCATGTTTTTTTTACAGATTTTACAGCACACTTCAGTGTACTGAACAAAAAACTGCAAGGTTTAGGGAAAACAGCAGAAAGATGTTTTGTGACATCAGAACATTTGAGAGAAAACTGCAGGTTTTTGAGAGAGACCTTGAAAGTGGGCTGCTGAAATATTTTGCAAATCTAAAAATGCATTCGGAAAATTCTACATTTACGGACAATCCTATAAGCCATCAGGAAATCTGCAAGGAATTTTCTAGCATTGTAGCCTCTCACTCCATCCGTATACCCCTCCTCCCCCACCTTCTCACCCAGCATCAGGGGCAAACTTACCTTCCCAACCTACAATCTCTCCATCTCACGGCGTGGAGGATCCACCCTCGTTGAGCACCATCCTCGCTCACGCGAGAAAACCTGCCACAAATCAGCTTTATGCTTATAAATGGTCTGCTTTCCAGAAATTTGATCGTCAAAATGATCTCCCTACGGCTCCAACTACCCTTCCCGCGGTTTTGGCTTTTCTTTCCTATCTCTTCGATTGTCCTCTCTCATTGTCTACGATCAAAGTTTATATGTCCGCAATTATAGCCCACCAACCAAAGGACTCAGATGCTGCCTTATTCTTGAGACATCCTACTCTGAAGCAGTTTCTTCGAGGTGTCGCCAACCTACATCCATCCCGACCTTCCCCTCCACCACAGTGGTCCCTGCACACTGTTCTCCGTCGCCTCTCATTACCACCCTTTGAGCCTCTTGCCACCTCTTCTGAGCGTCTACTCTCCTTTAAAGTGTTATTTCTAGTCGCTATCACATCGGCCTGTAGAGCATCCGAACTTGCAGACCTATGAGTAGACCCTCCGTCCCTGCAATTTCATCCAGATAAGGTCACAATGTATCCAGACATCTCCTTCCTCCCTAAGGTCGTTTCTGAATTTCATGTCCGTCAGCCTATTGTCCTCTCTACCTTCTTCCCGTCACCAGCAACAGATCTCGAGCAATCTCTCCACATTCTAGATGTGAGAAGAGCTCTGGCATTCTATGTCAAAAGAACTGCCCCCTTTCGGAAGTCTAAGAGACTGTTTGTTTCTATACATTTGCCACATAGAGGAACACATGTATCTCCTCAAACCATCTCACGATGGATTGTTCAAACCATATGCCTCACATATCAGCTTGCTCAAAAGCCTCTGCCTACACAGATTAAGGCTCATTCCACCAGAGCAATAGCCACTTCCGTGGCTTTTCTGCGAGGTGTACCTATTCCAGATATTTGCAAGGCTGCTACTTGGTCCACTCCGTCGACATTTGCATCCCATTATCGTTTGGATGTAAGGGCCAAGGTGGATGCGGCTTTTGGTCGTGTGGTCTTGTCCTCAGTCTTGCCGTGACGTCCCTCCACCTGTGAGGTAAGCTTGTTAATCACCCATTAGTGTGCATTCACAGAGACCACAAAGAAGAAAGAGAGGTTACTTACCTGTAACTCTGGTTCTTCGAGTGGTCATCTGTGAATTCACACTTCCCGCCTGTCCTCCCCTCTGTCCGTCACGTCTGTCTTAATGTGCAGCGGCAGGCTGTTGGGAACTGAGGTAATCGCCAAGACGGGCGGACCACGTGTGTTAAGGGGGCGGGTCCTGGCGAACGCATGTTTGAGCTCTAGAATATTCCGGAGACCTCTGTGCAGGCGCAGATTAAACCCATTAGTGTGAATTCACAGATGACCACTCGAAGAACCAGAGTTACAGGTAAGTAACCTCTCTATTTTATTTATTTATTTATTTAAAATATTTTTACCCTACCTTCCTCCTTAAAAGGACCCAAAGTACTATATATCATATTTGTCTCTCAATCTCTCACACACACACGGCTAACACACATATACATACACACTCAAGTGCACCAGACCAAGAGTAATTTTTATTCGTTTTTATTTGTTAAATACCTCATAAAATATAAGTCTCTAAATATTGTGTAATTCAGCCAAAAACATAATAAAAATAAAAACACACCCTAATACAGGAACATCCAGGGCAAAAAAGTCCCAAAATAAATGCACTGATACAGCATAAGATATAATTCAGATTTTAAGAATTAAACAGCTATCAATAACACAAGTTCAAGCTACACCAAAGAGACTAAAATAGCAGATTTTGAATATTGTAAAAATATTTTAAATGTCTAAGAGAACAGAAAAAGGCTGCATAAAAACATAGTAAAATGGGTACCCAGTGAGCAAGCTTCCATCAATAAAGCATTCCAGCAATGGAGATCAAAAGCAAAACAAGTCTTGTCTCTTGTAGACACTCTGTGAGTGGCTTCAGGTCTGAACAGTAACGAATTCCACAGAGCTCCATGCCAGCAATCCGATTTCAGATGAAGCCGAATGAACAAAAGCTAAATGAAGCAAGCTGGTTTGTGAGATAGGGAAGTGAGAAAAGTGAGAATACCAGGCCTTAAAGAAATTCCCTCTGCTACCCAGAGATGGGCAATGTTTGTTTTTTTGACAACAACTCCCAGAAGCCCATGCCTGGCAGAGTGATGCTGCTTGGAGGATTCTAGGAGGTATCGTCCAAAACCAGCCATTTCCCCTCTCATGATGTGCCCTCTACTTTGTATAGCTTGACCTTGTGAAATAGGATGAAGGGCCCTTAAGGAAAAGCTGCCTTGAATAATTGACCTACAGGCACGGACAAGATCTGTGTTAAAAGAGGAGCTTAGGGAGCAATTATGCCCAAGTTAAAATCAACAGTTTTTTTAATAAATTTCAATCTAGTCATTGTAGGGCTATTGCAGAACCGATGCAATCTGGGTTGGTTTCAAAACACAGCTGCAATTACCGAAAGGGGTTAGGGTTAGCATACATTGTATTCAAAGATATTTGCTTTGAATACAAGCATGTGGCTGTGACATGCAGAAAACCTTGTAAGAATGAGGCCTGGGCCCTGCAAGGGCAAACTGACCAAACCAGTTTAGCATCATGTGCAGTTAAGAGGGCGATCTTATCAGGACAAAAGTGGAGGCATGTTTGCCTCTGCAAACGCTATGCAGAACATGAGAAAAGCAGAGGAGATATAACTATTATCGCAACGGGGATCATGGGTAGAACTGGTATGAACTTGTCAGTTTGTTTCTCGGCCGAACAGGTGTTGAGGGCTTTAGAACCCTGCTTCTGCTGGTGGGCTTTGAAAATCTGAGCACCTGCTCAGCCGGGAAACAAACCAGCGTGCATTGCAGAACCAGTGGTTCGTGCCCACCTCTAATCATGGCATGTTGGGGGGACATGTATGCAAATGTGTTGTATGTGCTTATATCGTGATACAAACCAGAGCAAGTATGGTTTTACCTGATTTCAGAAGCTGAGCAGTAAGGCTGTGTTTTTTTTTTTTGTTTTTTTTTGTTTGTTTTTTTTTTTGTATTTTTGGTTATTTACCTCTGTTGCTGCTTTCACTGGCTTATTTCTACTTTCAAAAACAAGGAAGCTGCCACAGTGCTACCTGGGAGCCATGGATATTCCCGGTAATGATGCTTCATCAGAGAGAAAAGAACGCAGGCCAGAAAGACTACAACCTCCAGCATCCTCTGCCCCCAGGGGACATTGGTCATGTGATGGTGGAGTGGATGACCAACTAATGGGGGGGGGGGCAGGCCCTTCTGGGCACAAAGGATGGTTGCTGCCAAATAGACTACATGAAGGGCACCTCCTGAAGAAGATGCCTTCTATAGGTACCAGTAAAACCTGCAACTCACAGGTAGCATCATAGTAGACTTTGAAAGTAGAAACAGGCCAGAGAAGGCAGCAACAAAGGTAAGTAACCAGAAAGCTGCTCTGTAAATTTGTGTTTCTGACTGTACCTCCTAGAATTCTGCCAGGGAACTCCTGGAGAATTCTGGGGGTTGCCCTCCAAAAATATGAAAGAGCACACTCCTACTGAGCATGCTCAGTCCTAGTTAGTATTTGCCTGGGAGACCCCCCGTGCAATGAGGAACCTTCGTGTAAGGAGAGCACCATGTCTGAAACCCTGGAGAACTGCTGCCAGCCTGAGCTGATAGTGGACTAACTCAATAACATGGCTTTGTGGATTCCTATGTGCATAGTGATTCAGAACCCTGGCTGCATAAGATCTGAAGTTAAGGGAAAAGCCCAACATATCTCTTCAAAGTGGGGGCAGCAAGAAGAGGCTGGTGGGGATTTGGAGAAATTATAAGTATAATGGAGCATTCTTCCTCTTCTCCCTGCTGTGAGGTTGGGTCAGCATGAGAGAGTGACCGGCTCAAGGTCACCCAGTGGATTCCATGGCTGACTGGGGATTACAGCCTGGATCTCCCAAGTCCCAGTCCATCACTCTAACTACTGTGCCACACTTAACTGCACACTACACTGGGATGTGATACTGTGACATGGTGTCACACCTTCCCTCCCAACAGTTATGATCACATACAGAGTAACTTTCGTATGGATTTCTGTGGGAAACAAACACAAGCATAGGGCAAAACTCCATTGGACAAAATAATAGGTGCATTTTTTCCCCTTATCACAGTAACGCCATACCCTTAAAACACATCCACGTGTCAGAAGCATTCTTGTACATGACTAGTCACACCCAGTTAGCCCATTGTTGTGGCAAAAGTCACACATTGTCACATGAGATGCTATGTACTTACATTTCCTCCATGAAACCAATATCCAACATGCAACACATAGCAATGGTTTGTTTTCCAGATGATCCTGTCTTCAGACAAGGGCAGGAGGAAGCAATTACTTGAATGAACTGGCTCATTTAGACCCACAATTAATTATGTTTTATCAACAGTAGCATTTATATGTATAAGACATTAACAAGCACAGAGCAAGTAAACCTAACCTTTTAGAGTGTTCATTTCCATTGACCAAACTCTAAAGATGCCAATGAGGGGGGACATTAAATTTCAGTCCTTATATTCTTCCAAGGTCATTCTGTAGTAAAACAATACACTGCTAACAAATGAATTATTGACCAGCCATGTAATTTAAGACTCAAGATTCACTGATGTTATACATTCAATGGTAATTAAATGTATGCAACAGCAGAAGCTACAAGCAGCAGCTGAATTAAATTGTAAGCAGCTTTTTGCACCGCATAATACAGTCACAGCTCCAGGACATATTTTACAGCTACTCAGATGGGCTTCCTCAGGGAACAATAATCAACTAGCAGCAACTGTAGTTTATAATCTACTCAATAGCATTTGATAATTAAACTAGAAATTAAGGAACATCAACTTGTTTACAGTATCGCTAAACTTGTCTTTGTTTTATTAGCGTCTCATAAATACTGCTGTTCTAAAGCGCTTATCTTCAGCATTGGCATTCATGCCAAGAATGTTTAGTAAAGGTCACAGGCACTAGCCTGAAATGGTTCCTTCCACCGGAGTGGTTGTGAACAATAACTTGTAGTCCTGAATCATAAGCTGATTTGGTTTTGTTTTTTAACCCCCGAGAACTCTGCTGTTGTGGATCACATTTGTCCTTTCAGATCTTGTGATTGGTCTTCATTGCTAAAGGACTACAGGAATAGTAGCCCAGGACATCTGGAAAGTGAAAGCTTCCCCACATCTTCCCTAACCTGGCACCCTCCCATTGTTTTAGATTACAATCCCCAGCATCATTGACCATTGGTCTTCCTGGTTGATGAAGATGGGAACTGTAGTCCAAAACAGTTGACAGGCATTTCCATCTTGGGGAAGGATGCTCAAGATATACTCACAACAGATTTTCAAAAACCATCGGGACCAAATTCCTTTTCAGTGCTTTTAATTGTGAGAGTACAACCATTGAGCCTTCACTTTGAAAGGATCACACATTCCTTTCTAGACAGAATTACAGCTAGTCTCTTTTGAATGACTTGTGGCCACTGTCAGAAAGAAGCCAGGGAGGAGGTTCTGGAGCAAGGAAATGTGAAGAAAGGTCATTTTCCTCCATCCATGAACCCATTTCCTTGAAAAAAAAGTTAATTTTCAAGCCATTCTTTATTTGCTGACAAGAATACACCATCCAGGTTGTTCTGCCACATCTGGTCTGCCTTTACAGTTTTACTGCAAAGTCCTGTCCAGGCTTTGTTTAAAGCCCTCCCTGAGCCTAAACATTTGGGAGGTATGGAGGGCAGGGTGCAAGATGGGGGCGCACTGGAGAGCTAGGGGGACGTCTGCAGTGCACAGGCAATACTTTGTTGAGAGTGTGTGCATGTGTTTCTGATTCCCCCACCATCCCTTTTAAGAAATGGTTTTGGCTAGTTGCTGCTGAAGAGAAACCATCTGAGATTAGGAGCAAGGGCTGACCTGTGTGATAGAAAAGTAATGACCGTTGACAACTCACTGATTTCTTTGGAGGCAGTTTTGCTTAGGATTTGTAGCTAGGATGGTTCAAGATTTTGTATAGTTCTGATTTCGAAGGAAATCCATCTGGCCTCAATTACCTAGCCTGCTTCCTCAGGCATTACGTAGCTCCCTACGATCAGTGCTTCAATTCTAATACCTGGATGAATAACAACAAATGTTTGAAGGCACCGCCAAAAACGAGGGAAGACCAAAGAGATGTTTGTGTAACAAAAAAAAAGCCAAACTGATTGAGTTTCGTCCTAAAGCAGTATTGTTATTGTTTGCTTGGGTTTGCCTTAAGTGTGCTACACACACAGCTCTGCTCCCTTCATACATTCAAGCTGAAAAGTGGAAAAAGAAAAATTCACCTCATCAGCAGCAGTACACACTAGCTACATAACATCCCACCTAACCCCAAATAAGGTTTGTCTAAACAGAAGACATTTTAGAAGCCAGGAAATTTATTAGAATGGAAGCAGGTACGCCATGATAGCAAGAAGTTCTAGTTTTATTTCTGCACTGTAGCTTATGATATATGTATTGTCCAAAATGCATTTGGCCCTGTTTATTAGGTACAAAAGGTGCTGTAAGATTCTGCAGGTCATAATACAAGATATAAAAAAGGCCCTCTTTTCCATCAGACGCTTGACCTGAACTCTGAAAATACTGCATCAAAGACAAAGTACATTATTGAAATGACTGCAAGATCAACACAATTGAAGGCACACTGTAGCCATTACAAGTATCCTCAATGCTAGATGATTCCAGGTAGGAAGTCTGCAGCTTCAAGCCAACATGACTTCCGCTCTTATAGGCCGAATTCAGCCAAGGCAGTGCATTCACAAAGTAGTTACTGAAACTTGATCCCTTGAGCCAGAGGCAAATCCTTGCTGTAATTGATTGTGCTGAAAGATAAACAGAAAAATTAGATAAATAGGTTGGATAGAATCCGCTGGATCACGCTGCAGAAAATGGCAATGTGTTTTTCAGCTGTGCAACTTTCACCATAGAAATTAGTCTAGTATCCCATTTCTATGGTGCCCAATCACATCTAAAAATGCTCTGACCAAGATGAGAGGCTTTAAATAGAAAGACCATCAAGCGAACTCCCAAACAGTGGAGAGTCTCTGATGTACAGTTTCCACTACCACGGGAATATCACCATTTAAACCAATGCAGATCTTTTGGTCTCATTTGGTAGAGCAGGCTGTGCAGAATCCAGAGATAGGGAAAGTAAGCCATTAATACAGGTACCAGCATGGAATCAGGAGCTTTGCTAAGAACCAAATAGGATGAGCAAACAAAAGTTGTTTTCAAAAGTGAGTGCTTTCATAGTATTTGTCTTTATGATGCTGCAGCTCAGATATGGGGTGCTGTCTCAGACAGTGAAGCCCCACAGCCAAAAGAGTGCTTAGGTTTTGTTAGGTGGCCTCCTACTGATCTTGAGTGACATGGTTGGGGGTAAGTCAGTGGGGTGGGGGGATAGATGAAGTTCAGGTTTTGGTGGACCTCTGGGCCAAATCACGTGGAGTAAAGAATCCTGGGCTAGTCAGAAAGACAGAGTCTTCTACGGAAGCAGCTGAAAGTTCCAAACCAAAACTGGAGCCCCTCCCTCAAACATTAAGGTGCTATGTAGCACTAACTAAAATTTAACTCTGCCAATTCATATCTGTGAACCAAGGCTCGAAGGAGGAATAGGGCATGAAAAGATACATCATGGAAATAAAGAAACTGAAAATGTGTCCAAAACATCCAGTGAAGGAATTGCAGCAACAAACGAGGAAACTATGCATGAAGAGCTCCCTCTGCTGTTCTGGCATCATACTGCACAACAAGTCACAAACACAATATCAACTTCTTTGACTGCAATATGCCCAGAATTTCACAGAATATTTTGTTAATTAAGGATTAACTCTTCACATTATGAGGAGGAATTCAGATTGGAGGAAATGTGCACAAGTCAGTAGCAACTGGCATTGCAAAAGAAGTGAATAAAGCCCAATTCTCTAACCATTTGAGCCAAACCAAAATATGTATACATACATTAAAATGTACTCATTTTTATCAAATGGAAGCATGGCAGCTTCTTCCTGAGACAAAGAGCAGCCCAGAGGAGACTTCCACAAGGACCATGTGGAATGAGTCAAATCCCCACCTTCAACATGTCATGATACAAAACCTTATTGTTCCTGCGGCTGTTGTTTTTAAAAGTAAACACAAGGTAGTTTACACACATGCACAAACTGACACATTGGCCAGCATACTCTTGTTGGGTTCTGCTGGTGCAATGGGAATGACATCACTACCACCAGCAGACTGCCACTAATTAAAGAGTTCCTTTTGTGATTTTTCTGGTGTCTGCAAGTTTATCTCATTGTATACACATCAAGAATGCCCCGAATGAAAAGAAATTCTTTAATTAACTGCTGATGATGTCAGTCACAATCTAGTTGGGCTCCAGGATTACACTTTACCTACTGGAGCAATGGTGATTACATAAACTTAATAACTAGCCGTTATTATGTTTATATATTACTGCATCCCATATTCTGCAGTATCAACCATTCGTATTTGTGAAAACTTGTTCCAGAAAGTGCAACATTCATTGTTGCTAATAACTATCATGATGCTTTCTACCATCCCTTTAAAGCAGCACAGAGGCACCAATACCATATCACCAAAAAAAGACGCCTTGATCACCCAGGCCACCTTCCAAATAATTATTTTCTGCTCTTTCAAAATCTTCTCACCCTGATGCCAGGTTTGCACACAGTCTTCTGTAGTGTAATCACGCCTCCCACATTGATACTGATTTACTGCATACCTTTTCTGTATTTTATTCAGAGTTAGACTAAGAAAGATGTTCACTTTCAAGTTGACTCCCAGCAAATGTTTCTCAGCTAAACTATTCCAATTCTAGTTCCAAGTTAGTAAAGAAGTCCAATGAAAGCAATGTTTGTTACTGATCTCTTTCCTATTAGTGTCAAAAATCCTGTTTAGAAATTTTGCAACTCTTTAGCACAGGCATCTAAATCAGCCTTCCCCAACCTGGAACCTTCCAGATGTTTTGGAAATCACAGCTGGGGTCCAACATACTGGAAGGACAGCATGTTGAGGACAGCTGCTCTTCACATATCAAAGGTAGTTCACCCCAGGAACAATTCAGAGAAAATGTGTACGTGCCTAACCCTTCTGATCTTACCAAGTAGATCGTCTCATGTATTGCTTCCATGAATCACTGCCAGATTCCCTTCCACCACCAGTATGCTTATTACCACCTAGAAGAAGTATAAAACAGATGTTAAAGGGTCTAAAAGCCAAAAGATGTTGTTATGTATTTCTCAAAGCAGCTTTAAATCAGACCAGCAATTGAAGACTGCACATTATACCAAATTCCTCTCCTCTGAATCTCAAAATTCTCCTTTCCTGAAAACATGCAAGTGTTTTATAGCTTTCATGATAGCTTTTAAAAACTCAATTTTCTCCATATATTTTTTTAACTCAAGACTGGAAAAATGAAACAGAAGGGAATAAAGGCTGTGAACAGATCACTTGCTTATATTCTTACTGCTATACTCAGCCAATTCACAGGTGATACTAATCTGTATTTAGAATTATTAGGACAGGCCACCCCTCCTCTGTACAGCTTTAAAGAAGACTGCAAGCTTCTGCATCTGTTTTAGTCTAATCACAGCTCACTGTGTAGTCCAAAGCCTTGATCTCAACTACACTTTGTTCAAACAAGCCAGTTTCATAAGCCCCTGGTTTGTCAGGTTCAAATGATACAATGACCTGCAGTCAGTTAAAAATGGTAACAAGAGCTTTTGCAACCCCTTTCATGGCCATACCAGGAAAAAAAAAAGATTAAATGATAATTCTAACATTGAAATATGGTTCCACTCTGAAACAGCCCACTGTACAACCATAGAACCTGGACAGCTACTGCCAGACACACTTTACAACACTGTGCTAAATAAACTAAGGGTCTAGAGCAGAGGCCGGCAATCCCAGCACGGCCGGTTTTTTCAGTAGCCCAAGGACATCGGGTTAAAGGGTAGGGGCTGTGGCCAAAAGGGTAATTTTCATATTTAATGTCTTATTTTTAAAAATGTTTAATGCAGTGATTATGCACAATAAAGTGTTGCCACAATGATGCCTTGTTAGCTGAGAAATGAGTTTAACTAAAAGAAAAACAAACTGAAAAAATCCTCTTGCAACCTCTAGAGACCAAAAACAAACAAATAATTTTTCCCCCATTTTAAAAATTCAGGGGAATGTGGGGGCACCAAGGATCCTGCAGCCCCACAAAAGGCAAAATTGCCCCCATGTGCCCTAGATGGCACATTCTGAGGAATAAAAATCCCGCCAAAAATGAAACAAGTTGTGAAGGTGCAGACACTCCCAGGGTGTTGAAGGCCACGAAAACGTAAGAATAGCTGCTCCAAACTTTAAACTAATGGGTAGTTTAGTACATTTCTTTTAAATAAATGCCTAAGCACATGTCTCTATAACTGTAAAGTTCTACTTCTGAATCGAGGTGGGCAACCTCTAGAGGTCCAGGAACGTCACATGCCCACTCCTCCGAACTACTCGCTCTTGCCATCAGCCTACCCACCCACCCATCACAAATTCCTAAAGAATGGGTTCTTGCTGAAAAATCCCACTTGGCACCCTCTAGTGGCCAAAATAATATTGCTCCACCAAAAAATTAAAACTTGTTTGGGAGTATGGGGTGCCCAGTATTGTTGGGGAGGGTTCTAACACAATAAAATAGTCTCCCCACTCCCTAGATGGCACAAGAAATCTCTCTGAGCCCAAAGTTTTTCTGCCCAAGCAAGATTTGAGACTGGTTTCATGACATACAAAACTGGTCATTCTTGAATGATGAAGTGGCAGTTTTACTGATACTTTGTCAACCTAGGCATATTTATAGCACTGATGATGACAATCAGTATAGGAACTCAACATACCAAAGGCACCTCCAATTTCAGCACCATTAGTTGGAATATTCACATTCACAATGCCACAGTCTGATCCCTTCGGTCTAGGAAGACAAAAAAAAACCATAATAAAATAATGTTTTTAATTACCAAATCATACATCAATGTGGATTGCTTTGAAAGGTAAAAACTCCAACAATTAACCTCAAACATAAACAATCATCTAGTATAAGTAGATCAGTATTCTATCTATCTATCTATCTGTCTATCTATCTATCTATCTATCTAATTAATTGAACTACGTATATTCTGCCTTTCTCCTGAAAAGGAACCAAGGTGGCTTATCTCTTTATAATAGAAATAAGGATCATACCCAAGCCATCTGAATATTCTACCCAAATCCTTGGTAAAGATGCTGCTGGAGAGGCCTTGTTTTACTTCATTATTCCAGGCAAAGACTTCTTCTTCTGTCTGGAAATGAAAGCACAAACTTAGAAGCTTAAAAGTGAATTACACGCTGGCTAAAGCTTGTTTAGATATCTAGCTATGGAGCCAGAGTTTGGGAGTTCAATTCCTCAGTGTGCCTGCAGCCTGTGTGGCCTTGGGCAAGCTGCACAGTCCCAGGGCTCCCCCAGAAGAAGGGAATGGCAAATCACTTCTGTGTACTCTCTACCTAGGAAACCTTGGAAAAGTTCTCCGTAAGTCAGAATTAACTTGATGGCATGCAATTATTATTATACTATACAATTATAGTGGGACGTGGTGGCGCTGCAGGTTAAACCGCAGAAGCCTCTGTGCTGTAAGGTCTATAGATCTGCAGCTGTAAGATCAAATCCACGCAATGGAGTGAGCGCCCATCGCTTGTCCCAGCTCCCGCCAACCTAGCGGTTCGAAAGCATGCAAATGCAAGTAGATAAATAGGGACCACCTCGGTGGGAAGGTAACAGCGTTCCGTGTCTAAGTTGCACTGGCCATGTGACCACGGAAGATTGTCTTCGGACAAACGCTGGCTCTATGGCTTGGAAACGGGGATGAGCACCGCCCCCTAGAGTCGAACACGACTGGACAAATTGTCAAGGGAAACCTTTACCTTTACCTTTACAATTATAGTGGATGACAGACCTCCATGTCATCTTCCTTATAACAAAACTAATCACGGACACTTTCTCCCCCTTTTTTGGCAACAGTCTTATTACAACTATTATTCACTGATGTTCTAGTTTTAACCCTCTATCTTGTTACCATCTTGTTACAGGTGGCTGGGCCTGCAGACCAGTTTGGTGAGCATTTACAATACTCACATTCAGAGAGTAAGGGTGAGAAGCACACTACCAGATCCTAGAAAGATCTATGCATAAACGTCTTTGTCCAGCCACCACAATGTTCTACCTACATGCCTTGAGAGATGCATCTGTAAAGTTACTAGGGAACAGGTTTTCTCAGAAAGCCTGTTACAAAGGAGGAAATGAAGGATGTGCCAGGATTTTCTGAACTATCAGACACTGGAATTGCTTTATATAAAGTTCTCCTTATCCAAAGTACCATGTCATGCCTTTAAACTTTAGTCCATATTGTGGTAATATCTTTATGAGAGAAACAAAATCTGCACAAGCTTTAGAGGCTCTCCAAATCTTTTTGTCACGCTTGATGTCACAAAAAAACAGCCAACAGGAGGTGTGTCGTGTCAAGGAAAGATCTGCAGATTCTCATTTAAGTTCACTGGGTTATTACATTTCAGCCTGAATGCCCTGTGGGTTTGCTAAGAACAGCAAAAGCAATAGAAGACAGCAAATGGTGACTCTCCATTTTGAAACCATCCCTTTGAAAAGTGAGGCCTGCCTCTAAAGCTTGGCTAAATAGAATGCCAAGAGTCAGCATTAACTGGTTTGTTGTCAGTTGCGCGGGAGGGGGAGTTGCTAATTGAAGACACTGACAAAGTTATTTGTCTCTTCAGAGTTGTGTTGAGAAGCATGTCAACATTTTTAATCTTAAAAAAACCCTACAAAAACTGTGTTCTGTGCATCAGAAGTCTGGGAAACACTTGTCTAACTTCATAAAACACTATATTCAGCACCCTCAGCTACTGTGAGACGAAGGCTACGAGGCCACTAAAAAGACAAATTCCCAGAATGTTCCAAACATCCAAAGTTTAAAGGTTTTTAAAATTCAAACGCTTAAGTTTTGTTTCCAAGGGGGAATCTACTCAAGAAATGGCACTGGTTTTCCACCTGCAATTTAGCACCATCATGAGTGATCAATTCGTTATTTGAATAATTTCCCCTTTCCTTTTATTATACTTTACCGTTTAAAAATACAAAAAGAAATCTTTAGTACTTGAATAAAAAATGGATCCTCTATTTTCTAACCATATCTAAGAACTGACAGACCTACCTTAAATTTTAGCACGTACAGAATAGGAACAAATGTCTCTGTCTGCACAATGGGTGCCGCATGTGAAAGGCCAGTCACAATAGTTGGCTCAACATAGTTTCCAGGACGATCTATAACCTTGAATGAGAAAGGCAAAAAACACCATCCATTAGTTTTAAGTGAGTCAGTATTTTATATATATATGCAGATACACCTTTATATATATACTGTTAACACAGGCCAGGCCTTGCCTTTCATGGCAAAGGATCACCTGAGGGTTTGGCATTTCAAAACCCTCAGGTGGCATTCGGGTTTAAACGGGACTGTAAAGGTGTATCTGCATTACACAGTTGCCTCAGTGTGACAGCACTTGCAACTGTTATGGTTCCCTTCAAATGAAACCGACAATTTATAGTTTGGTGAGATACTTAGAATTTTTTACTGGGGAGGTCTAGGATATCCCCCTGAATTAAAAGAGAAAACACGAAGACTTTCAACAAACTGCAAATCCCATGCAGTATCAAACTGATAGGAGTACGTGGTGTGAGTGTACCTTAGGTGTTTGAGGGTGATTTAGTCTACCTTTGTAGTAAATCTTGTGTAATACATCCCACTTCTACCCCAACAGAATTTTAAGGGTTCAGATCATTTTCTGTCTTCTTGACAGACTAGTTATGAGAACGTATCCCATGGCTGCCTGGAGAAAATGTCATTCCCTGAGATAAAAATAACCCTTACATAAATGATATGTTTGTGCTTTAATGCTTCCTCTGCCTACTGCACTATCACTACAGATAGTATAAAGCAGCTATAATCCTGCAAAACCTATCAATCCAAATCCTCAGACATGACTGCCCTATCTCTAGGATCTCGTCATATTTGCATCCTCATGATTCCACTAAGATCTCTTACCTTTAGTAGAAACCTTAAGCCTTGTGAAAAAGCAGCTTCCTTAACTTTATCAAACTCTACAGTGTTTCCCCGAAAATAAGACAGGGTCTTATATTAATTTTTGCTCCAAATAACGCATTAGGGCTTATTTTCAGGGGATGTTTTATTTTTTTCATGTACAACAATCTACATTTATTCAAATACAGTCATGTCATCTTCTTCTGGTTGCTGCACAATGGTGGAGGGCGGGGTTTCACTTAACTGGGGCTTACTTTTGGGGTAGGGCTTATATTACAAGCATCCTGAAAAATCATACTAGGGCTTATTTTCAGGTTAGGTCTTATTTTCAGGGAAACAGGGTAGACTACTTATAGAAAGTTTGTTTTAAAACAAAAATGCCCTAAAGGGTTCGGCAGAGCTATCAAATATGTGACAAGACAAAGAAGTAATGTCAATATATTACTTATCATAGTACACTTAGGGCTGGAGCTTGGGGCAAGCATTCAAGCCCTACAACTGCCTACCCAAAGAATAATAGGTGATGGGGAGACATCAAACGAAGTGTGTTTGAGCACAAGGGCTGCAAAAGACACGCCAAGATCTAGCAGGACTGAAGCAGCACTCACTCTTTTATTTTTAAAACCTTGTTACTGTTAGGGATGGCTGGCTAGGCATCCAATGTCATTCCAAATGCTCATCTTATTATTTTGTATTTTAAAATATATGATCCTTTTCCAGAAGCGAAAATGTGCTTATTCCCAAATAAATGCATATCACACAAGGGCAAAAAAAGTAAGCTTCATTTTATTCCTGCATTAATCCCTGTAACAACCAAGCTCATAAAGCTCAGTGTGTTGGGGGGCCTGGCTGCAGACCAAGAGGTAAAGAAATAAAACTGTTTTGAGCAAAGTGCCCTTCTTTTAATTGAAGATCATAGCTTTATTTTTGACAGATAAACAAATGCACATATAAAAACAGTCACCTTTCCACCATAGACCACAGAGCCCCCCTGCTGCTTGGCCAGTCCCACTGCATCCACAAACATCTGTACTGCTTGCTTCGTGTGGACAGGACCATACAGGGTGTGAGCTGCAAAGAAAAAGGCATGTTTGAATGGGACTACCAAAAATTATGGGGATCATAAAAGCAAAATCATTATTGACTTCATAATTAGTTCATTATTCTTTTACTTCTATAGCCAAAGATGGGAGAGGTGCCTGTGAGATCCTCTCTCTCATGTGCCACAATAACTTTCTTGGCTCTGAATACTATGCAGGAGGAGAAAGAGAGTCTCCAGGTAGACCTCCTTGGTGCCCCCTCCCCCTCCAGATTCCAACTGCCATGTTTTGGGCTATAGAGGGAGAAAAGAGGCCAAACCTGGTACCTCCCTCGTGCTTCTCTCCTCAATAATGAAACCCTGAACTCATCAACCGCACCCCTTCCTACCTATACTGAAAAGCTACTGTGCGAGCCTTTTTGACTGAAGAGCGAGGTGCAAATACACTTCTCTCTTGAATTGCACAGGTTTATGCAGCACGGTTTTAGCTATACATGGCTTTTTTCAACAAAAAATACATAAACGTTTTAATAAATATATAAATATTCAATAAATACTGCACTGCTCATCGTCTCCAGGAAGTAACATGAGAAAAATGGGTCTTGGACTTACTGAGGCCCCTGTTGTTGGCAGCGAGGCAGCCCCCGGTCTGATGGCAGTGGCCTAGCCAGCCCCTTTCCTGGCATGGCGGGTGCCTGTGGTGGCCATGTTGGGGGAGGTCATAGTGGTACATACAGTTAACACAGTAAACTCACCTGCCCAGTACCTCTGTGTGTACGTGGGTGTGTAAATCAATTGTTTATGCTTTGTAGTTACGTTTTTGGGGGCATAAGAGTTATATATGGATTTTGAACTACAAGGGGCACCAGCACCCTTAACCCCAGCATTGTTGAAGGGAGATGTGTGAAAGGCAGACAGACAAACAGACAAGATGTCTCAGCTTTGGGGATGGGAGAAACCATCTGCTGTTCTGCCTTAAGCAACAAAATGTCCTTTTGGGTCCTTCTTAAGGAGAAAGGTGGGGAGGGAGGGATCGATGGATGTCTTGAACCAGCCCCGCCCTGACTGGCAGCAAATCTCCAAGCTCTCAGGCAGACATCCCCTCCCGTCTTGCAACCCAGAGCCGGGACTATCTATATTCAAGGCATGGGCTCCAGAGCTGAGCTGTGGTCCTCTCCCCATTCTTCCAAACTACATAAACTAACACATAACATTCTTTTCCTCCAACATATTGTTGTCTCAGTCACAATTTTTGTTAAAGAGACACCTTTTAGACAATGGACGTATCTTATGACCAACTGCACTTGTAAAAGCCATTCCATGTCCCAATTGATTTCCAGAAGCTTTTGAAAAGAATAGAAAAATGCTCCTCCAAGCTGCTTCACAATTCTTGATAACTGGTCGTATTGTGCAATTTAAAACCACACGCATCTATGCTACAGAATGGGAAAGCGACATTTTTGGATTATCACTCTCAGAATCCCCCCACAAACATGGTCACTTCTCTTACCGTCCCATGGATCTCCAATGTGGACTTGTGCATATGACTTGGCAAGTTTTTCCACCACTTCGTCATGGACGCTTTCATGCAAAAACTAGGAAGAATGTCATGAGCAATTTTTTTTCAGGCTGACAATCATAACTCTTTAAAGTGAAACTTAAAGACCCAAAGGAGAACACCAGCATCTTCCAAATTTATGATGGTAAAACTGGAGACAGAAGACTACTTATAATAGTCATATTTGTTATAAAAGCTTAGAAGACAGTATTTGTCTTCCTAAGTGGAATATGCATGTAGCACATAAAAAACACAATTATATCATTATGATGTGAAGTATTTCCATCCAGTAAGGTTCTTGCATGTTACATTTATTTTGCAGTTAGGTTGCACACTGAAAACCTCTAATAGCCAAAATCATTTTGCCAAGGAATTCATTGTAATTTCTTCATACAACATTTCTCTCTCAAACTTCAGCCCAACGAGACTGAATCAAGCCCATGTTCTAGAGAGACACAACTTTCTTATGCTCTCTTGTTACTCACTACAAAATAAAACACATATTCTCTAAGTCAGCCATTCTCAGCCTTTTTTTTTTTTTTTGCCATGGCCATAAACACAACATGAAAGAAATACTGTATAGGCCAAATCAAGATTTTATAAGTCACATAATGACTCTTATAAGGTGGTGTGTGAAGAATTGTTTCTGATTTGTGTCTCCCTTCAAATGTGTCAGGGGGCCCCAGGGGGCCATACGCCCCCCTCACCGTTGATAATGGCTGCTCTAAATAACCAAGACGAAAGTGCAAACGACATACAGAATCTCCCACAACAGGTATTACATTCTGTCTGTATATGGAGAGGGGAACAGGATGGGTGTAGAAACCAAACACCTGCTCCATTGCAATAGCAAGTACTGGATGCCAGAGGGGATGGATAGAGGATCTGACATTTATAAAGGAAACGGAAAACCTTCGCACTGACTTACCAGCCTCCTCGTACTTGTGCACCTCTGGCCTGCTGTTCCCACGGCCGCAAAGAGGGCAGATGGGATGACCAGGTTAAGGTCTGCATCTTCAAACACTGTAAGGAATTCAGCAGAAGCATGTAAGCAGCGAAAGAGAGGCAACTTGGAGACAAAAGAGATACCAAGCGAAACACGTAGAGAATCAATCAAAAATTATTCAGGAAGGACAAAATTGACAGTAGTTTTAACTCTAAATAGATCAGATGGCATTTATAGTCAAGACATCGACTACTGAGAGCAGAATTGGCCAAGCAACAAAACTTTGTTTTGAATCAAGCTGGGTCAGTCAGCCCCTGCAGAGATGACAAGGCAAGCATACAGTACACTGTAGTTTGAACTGGTGGGGGTGGGGGTGGGGACTATCTAGAGCAAAAAAAAAAGTATAAGCAGGAGCATGTATAGCTTAAAATTAGCTCCAAGCTAGACCAGCACAATATTATTGTGCCAAATGATTTCAGAAGGAGCTACTGACACCAGCAGAACATTAAGCTTATTGGGGTAATATATTTTACTCTACAAAGCCAACAACTGCAGCATCTCTGCTGCCACTGGTTGGTTCCCATTAAAGATAGGGGCTTTGCGTTCATATACGAATATGAAGCCCACTGGTACAGGTGGCCGGCTTGATGAACACCCATCCCCAGAACCCACAGACCACTTACCGCACAGCACGTGTGGCAGGCATCATCTTCTGTGCCCCAATCGCAGTAGTAGCTCAGCTGTCACAGCTGCAACTCCCTGCTTGCCCAGCCACTCCAGCAAGGGTCAGGAGAACGAGTCTCCCTGCTCAACCACAGATTGGCTGGGCGAGCAGGGAGGCGGGACTGCAGCAGCCAAGCTACTGCCGTGATTGAGGCACAGAAGATGACGCCGGCTGCACACAATGGGGTAAGTGGTCCAGCAGGGTCTGGGGGTGGGTGTTCATGAAGCTGGCCACTTGTGCCATTCATGAATATGAAGCCCCCATCTCTAGTTCCCATCATTTCCTGGGAACTGCTGCAAATATTGGCTAACCAGTGGAAGTAAACTCTAGTTTCTGTTCTTCAAAAAGGAGGTATTTTATAAATAAAAGAGGCTAAATGATAACTTTCCCAAAGACTGAGAAAGGCAACCAAAGATTAGCAAATATTAGCATCAGATTTAGCTTTAAATAAAAGGACTCATTACCAATGATAGCATTGTTTCCTCCAAGCTCAAGAAGACAGCGTCCTATTAAAACAAAGAAGCAATTAAGTTATGTGAATACAAACTGTAACTTCTGTTGACTAGCTTCCATCATCACAATCTAATCAGGGGAATAACAAGGGGATCACAGCAAATGAAAGCTGTTTATTGTCCAAATTCAAAAATAATATAGGCCATTATCTCTCTATGTGCATTCAATAGCTTACTTGTGTGCGGTGGTACTTTTAGGTCTAAGCAATAATCAGAAGACACTACATTTCACAAACAACTTGCTATGATTTCAGGGGGAAAGGAGGAAAAAATCTCTGTTCTACATCTTTTTATCAGAACTTCAAGTCAATGATGTGGGATACATTGCAGCAGCACTCCTTAGCAGGGTGTTAGCCTTCAGAAGAATTGGGTTAAACTTGGTGTGGGAAACAGATGCAGCTTGGACTCCTTCCACATAGTCTCAGGGTCTGTCCAGGCTAGCTGTTTTGGTGCAGATTGGGCTGCAAAAGGTTGGTTAAGATTGGAGGGAGGAACAATGTGCCATTTGGCACATTTCTCTTGTCCAAATGGCATATAAAACTTTGTGTCAATTAAATGCTTCCCCTGATGATCTGCAGGAGGTCAGGAGAAATGAAATTAGTTTTTTTATGTCTGCTAGATCATCACTGATGTAAATCACTTTGATTTTATTTATTTTTTTAGCTTTCTTTGCCTGTCTATGTATTGCCGATCAAGAAACTGTCCACAACCATGGTTGTGATTGGCAATACATAGACAGACATAATTAAAAAATAATAATAATCAAAGTGATTCATCACATCAGCAATGATCTAGCAGACACAATAAAAATAACTTCACTTCCCCTGATCCTGTGCAGACATTTGGGGAAGTATTCAATTTCCAATATCCTGAAGTGGCTCCTAAGCTGCTTCAGGATAGTGGAAATTGACACTGGAAGAAGGTGCAAGGCTCTAGATTAGTTCAGTCCACTTCAAGTGACCACACCCGCTGGGAACAGACTAAACTGGAGCCTTCCAAACCACACCAAAATAGTAGTACCCCCTGGCAGGGGTTCAAAAAGGTGCAGGTTATTCTGCTCCAGTGATGTCCAGGGGTGATGCCAGAAAAAAGAGCAGACCAACCAGATTCATCACCACACCAAACAGCAGGACAACTGCCTGTGCGGACAGCCTCTCAGGCCTCTTATGCTAGACTGTTACGACAAGTAAGTTTTTTTAAACTTAACATGGGTACTGTAATAAACAGTGTCTTTTAAAACATTATCATTGGTTTTGAGCTACATGAGGAACATGCACACCTGCGCATGTCCACTTTCATTCTCCCCCTCTCTCTCATACACACTCACATACATGAAATACAGAGTTCTATAAAACTATTTGCCTTCTTGCTCTAGGCAAATGCACCTCCCCACATCTAGCAAGTTCCTAGACTTTCACCAGAAATCCCAACTGTGAGATACTACCATTCCTTTTGCCCTCAGTTCTTTCCATAAAAGGAAACATTTTTGGTATAATAATAATAATTTAAAAAAACATAAAAGGAAAAATTTGTTTTCAGAAATATTTTCACACTTTGCAGATACAGGGATACACATACAGGAAAAGGCACAAACAAACCATTATTGTAGGCTGTGGTGTGTAACATGTTCAGCATGGGACTCTACATAGAAAGTGTCAGTGGTAGCACAAGAAATGGGTTTGAACGATAAGCCAAGTTGGCATTTGCTGACATGTGCACATATGCAAACTAGTGCCCATTTCGGCTCTCTTCTGAGTTATTTTTAAAAGACAGCGACAGGGAAGGGCAAGAGAGTCTGGGCCACAGTACTTCCCTTACCGAATCTCTCCTGAACCATCAGCGCCACCTGCTTGCCCACATTTGTGCTGCCCGTGAAGGAGAGGAGATCAATTCTTTCATCTCTTGCCATAGCTGTGCTACACAAGAAAAGACAGAAATACCCTCACTCAATCACAGAACAGAATGGAGAGAAAAGGGTCCATTCTTCATCTTTAGAAATCCATCAGCTTAATAATGTATGAATATCTAACATTCCCACTCACATTACAATCTTTGGGTCATGATTTCCCATTTTGTTACTTGCTAGTGTAAATTAAAAAAAAAAAACTTATTTTGACAGCACTACCAGAATGTCAACTTTTTTAGTGTTCTGCTCTACAAAGATGCAAATGCATATTATATGTACTTAAAGTGCCTATAAAAATTAGGATTACACCAAACTTGCTGGAACACAAATGTTTTGCACATTTAGGTGTGCAAAACTGAACCCACTTCTAAATATTCAGAATGGATGTAATAACACATTGGTGACAAAAATGGGCTAGAACCTCCCTCTATTTCATCCTTGTCTTACTGTGTCAGTGGATCCAGACGGCAATTCTATAGTTGGGAGTAGGCTTCACTGGGACCTACTTCCCTGTATCTAGGACTGTACTGTGAATCTGTGCCCACCAAGAGAATGGATTTCCTTTTAACAAAGGAGCTTACAGCTTTTAAATGAAGCGATATAATAATTCTTCTAGTTTTGACAAGTGACACTCGACAGTCTATGGAACATTGGCAGGAGCAGATTAAAGGCATTACTAAGGGATGAACAGAGAAAAACATGATTTATCATGCTTCTGAATTCAACGTAACACTTGAGGACGTTGTACATACCCAATATCTGCTCCACCACACGTGAGAGAGCAGATTGCACCAGGCAGTTTGTTAGCCTCCAAAACTTGAGCAATTATTCTAGAAATACAAACAAAACACAAGATTCACTAGAAAAAAGTGATTTCCACCCTTAGCTGGGGGTGAAATATACATAGATACACATTTAGTGAGATTTTTCCTTTGGTGGATTCACCTTGTAAGTGCAGCTAACTTTTTTCACACAGACCACTTTCACAGATCATCAAAATGCAACTTGTTCAGGTTTTATGGTAGATTCACAGAATCATGGAGTTGGAAGGGCCTATAAGGCTATGGAGTCCAACCCCCTGCACAATGCAGGAATCCAAGTTAAAATATATCTGAAAGATGGCTATCTACCTTTCTCTTGAATGTTGCCAGTACTGGAGTGATCACCACCTCCTGAGGTAATTGATTCCATTATCATACTGCTCTAACAGTTAGGAAGATTTTCTTGAGGTTCAACTTCCTGTAACTTGAGCCCATTATTAGGTGTCCTGCACTCTGGGATAACTGAGAACAGATCCTGGTCAGATAGTATGTTTCCCTATTGGTCTTTCAGCATTTCTAATCTAGTCTTAAATTCCCCTGTGATTTCTTGGATCCTCTGGAAGCGGATTTCTTGGTTTTTCCTTTTGTTGTTCTCCTCTGTTTCTTTGCACTTGTTATTGTAATAGTTCTTTGTCTCTACATGACAATGCAGAAAAAACGGCATTCAATCTTCCTTCTGTCATCCACCTAGGTTTTGATTTTCTTTTTACTACAGGAATTGTCTTTTTTTCATGCATCCCCAATAAGATATCTCATTTCAATCCTCAGTTCTTCTAGTTCATGGTCAATTGAGTTTAGAAATGCAAATCTGTTCCTTATGTGGACTTTAAATCCATGTTGTTTAAATTATATTTTAGCATTAGGATTCTTTTAGTGTTCTTTTTCAGCTTTACTCTGATGTTGGATATTAACCATTCATGATGATCACTACCATAATCTGCTCACAATCTTGTTTTGGGTGACAGAACACTGCTTTTCCATCTCCTGCTTCCAATTAGTCTGATTTCTACATTTACCATCTGGTGATGTTGATGTGTACAGTCTGTTTGGTTGCTTGAAGCATGTATTTGTAGTGAACAGAATGTTGGCTTCACAGAAATCTGAGTCATTCTCTTGCTTTGTTTCTGACCCCTAGACCAAATTTTCCAACAACATTTGGTTCTGCTTTGTCCTTTAATTTTGCATTCCAGTTATCTATGGTTATAATCAGGTCCTGTATTTCAGTGTGTGATCAATTTCCTCTAGGATGTGTGCATAAATACTTTCAATTTCATCTTCTTCAGCTTCAGTAGTTGGGAGCACAGGGTTGAATGATAGCTACATTGATAGGTGTTCCCTGGTGGCTGACTGATATTATTTGGTCAGACCTTACAATATAACCCCTTACTGCCTGTGCTACATCTTGTCTCAGTATTAAAGCACTCCATTTCTTCTGAATTTGTCATTTCCAGAGTAAAACACTTTGTAGTTGTTTGACTGAAATATCCCAGTACAGTCTACAGACACCAAGCACTGCAATATTTATGTGCTGCATTTCTTGCTTTATGGTTTCCAACTATAGCTGACCCATAGTTCTTACATTCCATGTTCCAAGTTTATATATTGTGCAGAATCAGACTTTCCTTTCATTTTTGTGCAGGTCAGCCACGAAATGTCCTTCCAGCTTTAAACTGGTTGCATCATTAGCAACAAGCACTATTTGTATTTGACCTTTGCTCTTCGCCAGTAGTTGAGTGCTTTTCAATCTGGAAGTCTCATCTTCCAGCACTATCTCTTGTTTCATTCTGGACTGTCTCATCATAGGTTTTTTCAAGGTAAGAAACGTTCAACAGCGGTTTACCACTGCCTCCTACTTTTGAGGTAAGAAATGTTCAGCAGTAGTTTACCATTGCCACCTTCTGCACAGTACTAACAAAAGTTAGCTTGAGTGTCACTAATGTTGCCCTTATCTGCCAGTATCATCTTCAGATTCTGCTGCTGCCCAGGAGCTGCCAGCCCAATGGAACTATCCATTTTCTTCTGCTGATGCAGCCACTACCCCTGAAAAGGGCGGATGCATCTTAGTCTGTTATCTCAGCTGTGACTATTCCACCTTGACTGACCCTGCTAAGAGTTCAGGCTTGTAATGAAGTCTGACATTTCTCTCAGCTTCACTGACATATTCAAACCCTTTCACCACATTAAGGTGTGCATCTAAGCTTTTTCAGTGTATCTGATTCTAGAGCTGCTGTGCCGACATGTCATTCTCGTTTTCAGTCTCTGTATGTTCATGCTCAAATCCAGCAAAGTCTTTCAAGATATTTTTGTATTTTGTTTCTGTCTTCCAGGGTATTAGCTATTCCATCCAGTTTTGCATCATCTACAAATCTGATAAGTACTCCTTGCACCTCCTCATCCAAGTCATCAATGAAAATGTTGAAGAGCACCAGTCCCAGGACAGAGCCTTGTAGTACCCTGTTTGTTACCTCCTCCCAGTTTCAGAAAGAGCCACTGATAATCACTCTATGAGTACAGTTCTGTGACCAACTATGTGTCCACCTGATAGCTGTTCTATCCAGCCTACACCTAGTTAGCTTGCTAATCAGAATATCATACAGCCTTTTGTCAAAAGCTTTGCTGACATCTCTAACATTCCCACCATCCACAAGGGAGATTATCTCATCAAAAAATGAGAGAAGATGAGGTAAGAATAGTAGAGAAGGCAAAAATTTATTTATCAAATGGACTTTTCCAGACATAAGGCAGGCAAATCAGTCAGTATCCATCATAAATTCACTTCAGAGTACTTCTACAGAAAAAGTACTCTAAGACTAGCCCTACTCAACTTTTAGGCCTGAACATAGGTTCACACAGGCCACAACACCCCAGTCCCACCCTCATTTGCAACCTTGCCACACTGAGCAACAAGGTTTGAACAGCAAAGTCTCACTCTATTCAGTTGTACATGAAAGTAATTTCTGCACCATCAGAGATCCTTTTTAAGTCTGCGTTTCTGAAAATAAGTAGTAGGCATTCAGAACTCTTGGCCTCACATGAGGAAGCTGGAGCTGAGAGGGCACAGATAACACATGCACAGAAATTTTGGGAGGGCCAGAAGTGGACACGGGATGCAGTCAATACACACACTCCAGACATATGTTCACACAATATTGCTGGCATTCTGATTTGATTCATAAGTGACTTAAGCCTAGGGTGGGAACCTTTGACCCTCTATATGATTCAGTCTGTAACTTCCACAACCCCTCGCCATAGGCTGGTGGAGTTGGTGGGAACTTCGGGCAAAAAACTCGGGAGGACCAGACTCATAACACTCACAATTCAGTATTAACTCACAACACTCAGGCAACATGAATCAGATCCTTGGAGAAAGGCAAATAGGTAAACATGATCCCAATCCTTTTTAAACAACAATGTGGAAGCACGAACAAGAGAGAGAAGGGGCAGACGAGTTCTAGTGATAGGGATAAGTGGAAACTTACTTCGTAACAGCAACACTAGTGAGCGATGTCGTGGGTGCACCTTTCCTTTAGAAAGATAAAGGAAGAGGAGAAAGATAACTTGTATTCCTAACCATTTACTTTTAAACAAACATTGCATAATCTTTCAAACAACTGAACTAAACTTATTACACAGCTGAAACTACTAAAGCAGAAAAAAGATCTTTAAAAAATCCATACTGAACTCTGTACAACCTGCAGCTCTGATGGACCAGGTCCATTTAGACAGCCAGGCTTCAAGTAACTAACAAGTAAGGTCAAACAATTTGTACTGCAAGAACATTACCCAGTAGTCCTATTCAGCCGTTCAAAGATGGTAAACAACGTAGGGATGCTTCCCCCTATCCATGCTTTTTGTTACAAACATTACAATCCTCTTTTAAAATCACCATAGCTGTAGCTAAGATGGAAATAATGAGAATTTGAACATCAGCAGCAAAACGCTGGACTGAGAGCTGGTTCTGGAAGGCCTGTAAATAGTGCTTGTGAAAAGTTAATAAATCACAACGGACTAATCACAGGAATAGCAACACAGGATTTATTGCTACCTGTGATCAAAGATCCCCTTACATGATCAAAGTGAACTCTTGAGTTTAAAACAAAACTGGATGGGGCAATTAATACTTATTTGTGCAGTCACTTTGTAAATTAAATATAAGAATCATTTAAAGCATTCATCAGTTATTAGCCATCACTTAAAACATTCATCATGAAGTAAGACAGATTTCCTTACCAGAGACAGACATTGCCACAGACCATGGCAACTGCATTGTTCCAGCCATAAACGGCTACAGGGAAGTTGAAAGCAGAAATGATCCCTACTAATCCCACTGGGTTCCACTGCTCTATTAAAGCATGTCCAGGTCCTAAAACAAAAGGTTAAGTAGAAGTCATTTTGGTTTGGCAAGAGCAAAAACCCACTTCTATTCATCCTTCCCATTGTTCAATGAGCTCAGGCAGTTTATACTGCATTCTTACAACTATTCTGTGTAATAGGTTAAGTTGAGTCCTACATTATTGCAGGACAAAACTAAATCTTAAGAAGAATCTGTAGTCCCTGCAACTACGCAGTTTTTCCTGCCAAACCTGCAACCACTGAAAGCAAAGCAAAGCAAAGCAAAGCAAAGCAAAGCAAAGCATGCTTCAATTCAAGATGTGGAGAAAAGAAAAAGCACAACAGACATCTTTCTCCATTTAAGGTACCACTGCTTCTAAACACATGCCAAAAATTCTGTGTGGTTTGACCTCAACAGAGTTTATTTTACTCTGTAAAAAACATTTGGGAATCTAATATCAAACACACAGAGAAAGCCTAATACAGTGGTAACACTCATATTTACTATGTTTAAGAAGCAAGTAAGTAAGAGGCATCTCCATGTACTGGTTTTTTTTGTTTCAGGTTTGCTATTGATAAAAAGCACTCACAGACACGTATACGTAACCTGAAAGGATTTAAAAGTTCACACAACTGTTACCTGATACACGCTTGAACTCAGCCGCACTTATTTATGAGCAAGTGTACATAGCACTTGACTGCCCAACATTTAATGGTCAGAGTCCTACTGGGGATTTAGGCAGGCGTAACTGCAGAAATTACAGCAGTCAACTACCACTAATAAATGACTTTCTGCTTGTATTCCTTGTCGCAAGGCAAGTAACACAACTGGCAATCAGGAAGGAATTCTACCAGCAACTTAATTGCATAAAAAACGCTGATCAGATCTGGACTGAGATACATGCTATGAGGTTGGCAGAAACTGACTTATCCATTTTTTTCTTTCCCACAGCAAACCCTCCAGTTCCCTGACACCCAGAGGATCAAGTACAGGGCTGCTGAATGCAATAGACTGTAGTGCTGGGGGGAGGGGGTTGAAAGTAAAAAGCAATCCCTGAAAATTCAGCACATGTCCCTTCCTGACTGCAGGAGATCCCCATTTCCCACGCCCTGTTCAGTGGTTTCCCCCATCACTGCATTTTTGGAGAGGTAGGAAACCTAAAGGGGCAAGGAAGGATCAAGGAAATCTACTTTCAGCACACATGCTACATGCTGTTAAATCTGGATGCAGCTTGGATATCTATGTATTACTTTAATAGCAACTTATATCTATTCCTAGGAAAACATATACTTACTTTCAGAAGGAAGGACAGGTCCACCAATCATTCTGGATAAGCCAACAGCATAGTCACAGACATCCACATATTCCTGTACTTCACCAACACTCTCAACATGGATTTTCCCCACCTCTAAAGAAACCTAAAGGTATTGAGGATATGTATTAGTCTTGTACTATTGAGAAGTTCTGGGAATTTCACTAAGCACTGTATGAAAAATTACAAGACTCTGCCAAAATGTCTTCTAGTAGGACAGAGATAAAAAAGAAAAAGAAGTGAACAGTAGCTAATTGTGTTCTATAAAATAATATGATACACATAAGAAATATTTCAGCATGCCCAGGGAATTTTATTTATTCTCTATTCTTCCATAATAAATACAGTACTAAATGTGGTTCACTGTACAGCAGAATATAACACCATTCAGCAGAAGTATCACATCAACATTTCAAATGAAATTGCCTAAATGTTGTAAACATAATAAATAAAAGATTAATTCAATAATAATATATTACAAAAAGAAAACAATACACACAAATGAAAAACAGAGCAAATTTGAAATCATAAAATGATACACAGAATATGTAAATATTAAGAAAACACTGGTAAAGCAAAATGTTTTTATAGAACAGCAGGATCAATGAAGGCCCTGGTTTCGCTGGGGGTGGGTGGGTGTTAGGTCCGAAGATGCCAGAATAGCTGAATTAGGAATAACCTTTCCCCTAGTATTTCTTGCTACTTTTCCCTTCTTTTGATATGCTAGCCCAAATCCTGTTGCGTAGTGTAGTAAGTTGAAGTCACAGTTGGCCCATGTGATCCAATAGACCTTATGGAGGAGCTGACTCACAAAATCCCCAATGATCCAATGAGCCTCCTATAGTGGCTAATCAACAAAATTTTGGCCATTGATACTAGATACATTTGCTTTGATTTTATAGCCTTTGGATACCCCCATATACATTTTAAACATTTACTAAAACATTGAGAACTGCTGGATCGCTCAGTGGTTTAAGTATCTGACTGCGGAGCCAGAGGTTGGGAGTTTGATTCCCCACTGTGCCTCCCTCACAAGGGCTGGACTCAGTGATTCATAGGGTCCCTTCCAGCTCTGCAGTTCTAAGATTTATTATTGTTATTGTTGTTGCTGTTAGAGTAGCCACATGTGATGTATAACAGGGATGGTCAGAAGATAGATCAGAATCTACAAGTAGATTTCTCAGTGATGTGCAGTAGACAGAGATTTCTAATTGCCAGGCATTTAACCACAGCAACAAAAGAATTACTCTCCTCTAACTTCAAATGGTACTTTTGAAAGTAAGAAAACTTGGGGTAAGCAAATTCCTGTGTTCAACATTTTGCAATCAAGAGCTTATCTTTACACTAGATCTACTACTGAATCTCAGAATTCTATTCAAAAAATGAATTAGATCTCCCACCCTCAAGCCTGAAGTTTGTACATCCATGGCATATAGAACTACCGTGTTTCCCCGAAAATAAGACAGGGTCTTATATTAATTTTTGCTCCAAAAAACGCATTAGGGCTTATTTTCAGGGGATGTTTTATTTTTTTTTCATGTATCTTCTTCACAATGGTGGAAGGCAGGGTTTCACTTAACTGGGGCTTATTTTTGGGGTAGAGCTTATATTATGAGCATCCTGAAAAATCATACTAAATCTTATTTTCAGGTTAGGTCTTATTTTCAGGGAAACAGGGTACAATCAACACTTACATAAATTTGCATATGAGAAAAAATTGTTCTAAAGAAAAAAGGAATGTTTTCATTCTTTCTTTTCTGACATACTGAAGGGTGTGTTTCTTCAAATTGCCTTTGCTTTATGCAATTTGTATAAGAACTCACCATTAAAGAAGTTAAAAGTATGATGTTTAAGTAAATTCAATTAGGAGACTCTGCTTAAAATATTTTCAAGTTGATTTCAATCCCTGCTATTAACACAATGAAAATGGGACATTTCATATTTAAGAAAGATTATGCAAGTTAGAAGAAACTATAATTTTTAGTTAGGATGGGGACTGTTTCTGTGTAAAAACTTACCAAATTTGCTAGAACTTTAATTTTCTGCCTCAAGGCATCACCAATCTGCCTCACTACCTCTCCTCGCTTAGGTGCAGGAATCTGTACAAAGATGCAAGAAATGAGAGAGATTACTTTGTAATCGACTTTTCTTTTAAAAATGAGCACCCTGCACTAAATCATACAGAATATTTTTGGTGCTTTGTCCAGTGTGTACCTGGTAATCCAAGAGTAAAAGACTACTATAGGTACTTAGCCAATAGAATCAGACACTTTAATGACTGCGGTCAAAATCCTGTTGCTTAGTTATGCTTGTGGAATGCCAACGGCATATCTCACAGCAATTTCTTGCCGCTAATTAACAAGTTCCTACTTGGATTTTCAGGTATGTGCCAGTTCAGAGGGTTGTCACACACCTGAAATTCCGAGGGACTCAATGACTGGAATCCTGTTGCACAGCTACATATGCGCAATGCAACGCAGCAGAAACAGTAGAAAATTGTTGCAGTGCAGTGCAGAAGTAATATCCATAAAGCACTTCTGCGGGTGTGTCATGCACCTGTTGTAACCTGAACCATGAGACTGATTACAGAATTGCGAACCTTGCGATCGATCACACAATCACGAATCAGTTATCAGTTGCACAGCCACAAAGAGGATGTACATGACCAAATGTGCAATTCTGGCTACCTGGGTATTAAAGCTCTGTAAACATAACATTATTTCAGCAATCAACTGCCGGCAAGAAGCTGATGTGAGTGACATATTTGACTTCTTCAGTCATAGCTATGCAACAGGATTTGGACCATAATCTTACAATATGTCCTACCATCAACAAAATGTCATCCATTTCAGAGCTTCAGAAGGGGCTCTTAACTGAAAGGTATGGGGGCATTCAGATGAAAAATGTTTGCCGGATTTCAAAAAGTTGAGCCAGAAGGGCTGCAACACTTTCTAGTGTTAGAAAAGTTGCTCTCAAAAATTTCCTAGTTTTCCAAAACTTTCCTAGTTCTCCAAAAATATGCCAGTGCATACGGTTCAATAGGGAGGAAAGAATTCGGGCAGAAACAGTAGAATTCAGTGGAGATATACTAGCCATAGACCCAAAGTTGGAGTCAAGCACAAGAAATGAAATGGTGTATCTTTGCTATATAGTGTGGGTGTTAAGGCATCATAGGATTTATAAGAGCTTTAACTCTTATACCTAAATGTTTATTACCCTAAATGTTTCAAACAGCATAAAAGCAATTGGAATTTGCACCGAAGAGACTGCTTATCTCATAAAGGATGAGACAATACACAAGTAACCTCTGCATGATAACATTTTTAAAAATCCATAAAGACACTCACATAGTTATCAGCTCCGGGTACTTGAGCCAAAATGTGATAAAAGCTGAGTAAAAACTAAAGGCTAACTATAGTAGTTACAAGATTTGGGGGCTGAACAAGGTATACAAATGACAATGGTTAAAGATCACAGAAATTTGTATATAAATTCAGTGAAGTTTACTTTCAAATAAACATGCTTGCATGAGGTCAGGCCATTTGGTTCTAAGAAAGCATATGAGAAAGCTACTAAATCATAAAAAAAATCTGAAAATCTGTGATGTTTAATGAATCTCACACAATACAAGGGTTTTGAAGTTTTGTGCAAACAAACATTGCTAAATTGAAAAGTACTGATGTGGTGTGCTACCAAAACAATTTGGAGATGGAAAGATATGGCTTCTGCAAGCAGTTAGGCTGCATTCTCACTAGAGCTACATTTAATATATTCCCCAACACAGGTTAAAACAAAAGGATCAGAATCCTACTGCATCACTTTAATGGAAAATTCAATGGACTTATACTGTAGCTCATTGAAGAATGCCCACCAACCCCAAAGATAGGGAATGTGTGGCTGTCCAGATGTTGCAGAAATGCAACTTGAGATAGTCCTAGCCAGCAGTCAGTGTTAAAGGACTATAGGAGCTGATGTCCAACAACATCTGGAGGGCTACATTTTCTCCATTCCTGACCTTCGCTTACAAGATACATTTCAGAAAACCACAAAGTGATTTCACTCACCTCTGCCCATATTTGCCAAGCCTCTTTAGCTTTCTTTACTGTTTCTGCATAATCTTCCAAGCTGGCCTAAAAGAAATATTTGTTGTTCTTATTGTTAAAATTCACTTTATTCGCTATTATTTTTACCACTACATATAAGAGTAAGCCACAAATAAACTAATGTATGTATTCTTTGGGATACTTCAAGCTTTTTATGACAGACACATCTTATATGGGCTAATCTACAAGTTAATGATTATCTCCTCTAGTTTTGGTGATCAGCTGTATTCCAGATAAAGAAAGGAAGACAAGCACTGTACACAAGACATGCCTGATTCCTAGCATCTCCAGGAAAAGTTGGGGAAGTTGCCTGTCCAAGAGACACTAGTGAACCAGATGGACCAGTGGTTTGATTCCACATAAATCATCTTCCTACATTCTTAAGCAAGATGGTTTCAGTCTGGTTCTACATCTTACCTCAAACACCTAAGACTTTTTAGATGAACCATTATAAACAATGGATTTACAATCTTACCAATTCTTTCAAACTGAAAACTATTTGTACAAAAATGATTAATATGTGTTCTAAACCCAGAAGATCTCAAAGGTTTGCACAATGTTTAGTGACCTCTGAGTTGACCTAATTAAAGTGCTGCCCTAGTATGGGTTTGGGGGATTTTTCCGTGTGGCCAACATAAGTATATCTGCAATTGATTGCACAGGGATGGGCTGCTCATTAGATTTTAAATGTTTCAATTGGATTTTTTTACTGAATAATAAAAAAACAAAACAGCCCCATTTTGGCACAGAAGGGAAAGTTTCCAACTTGCATTATTGTACAGAGCCAGTTTCTGTATTTTTCCTCCTCCTTATCTGTTTTTTAACCTTCCAAGCCTAACCTACAGCTATTTAAGAATATGGTGCAATTTTCCTAGAGGAGCATTTGATTGAAAAAAACAAAAGAAAAACCTTACCTGACGAACTCTGGCTATCGGCTGATTATTAGCAGGGCAATATGTTGTCACAACCTGAAGAGAAAACATTTTAGCCACATTTAGTTACTACATTTATATGTTCAAGATTTAATATATATAGGTGAAAAATACAGTACATATGAATCATCATAAATCTCACTACAGTCATGATTGCCTTAATCAGGCCAAGTTTGCATATGGAATAAATGTATCCCTTATAAATGCTAACTTTAATCAGACATTTTTAGATATGCAATTAGCAAACAGGAATGGAAACAGTTATAGATCCAGACACAGGAGTGTATACATATCTACTCTATATCCCATGTTGTGTTTTTGTATTTGCAATTTAAAACATATTTTTTAAAACCATCTTGCAGAAACAAGCTTTTGCACATGGACTTTCACTAACAAGAGCAAAATGGGCAGACATACTGGGAAAAACTAATATTGTGATGGAATAATGCAAGTGGAACTGAATGGATTGTACCGTTTGGACAAAATCCAACAGATGTACACATAACATCCTGCATTAACTGTATTTTAGCAAGCAGTACCTGTGAAAAATTCAAGGTATCTTGCTAAATCAGAAGTTGCAAATGAGTCGACAGTGTGATGCAACTGTTTTAAAAGCTAATGAAATTTTAGTATACATTAACAGAAACAAAGCATCCAGACCGCAGGAGGCAATGGCATCCAGTGTCTAGTAACTTTTTAACAAAGACATATCAAATGGAAAGTGACCAGAACAGTTAGGCATCTGGGAACAAAGTCTTACGAAGAAATGATTGAAAGTGGTGATCCTTGTCCTACAGAAAGGAGGATTAAAAGGAGACATGTTACTATCTGTTATGCAACCAAGAATGTTGCTGCAGAGAGCAAGTTCAGAACCAATGGGTGGGAACTGCAGGAAGTCAATTTTTGACTAAATTTTTGAAGATGTTTCCTAACAGTAAGAGCTGTTCAACAGCAGAACTGAATGTCTCAGAAGGTGGGATGAGCTCTTTACTGGACATATTTACTCAAAGATTTGACAGACATCTGGCAGGGTTGCTGTGGCTACACCTCAATGTTGCAGATCCTTTGTTGAGCAAGGGGATGTTTTGGACGACCTCCATGATACCTTCAAACTCTGTGATCCTGACTTTAAAAAGCAAGGAAATATGTAGGAAGTCTGACTTATACCTATAAATCAATGCTCACTTCCTGGGTTCATTAACCAGTAAGTATCTCACCCTCATTTTGTTAACTGCAAAATACTTTTATTTACAATACTTTTAGTTACTAAGTTGGGGCACAGGTGAGTCAACCAACTCCAGAAGTATTATAGCAAGGATGCAAAAGGTAATGTGTGAGTCCTACACATTTTAAGCTAATTTGCTGAAGAGGAGAGAGAAAAGTAGGAGCACTGAGAGAAAAATATCGACCCCACTAGTGCTCATCTTAGATAAAGAAAGGGATGAATCAGAGACTTGCCTTTGTTCCTGCCAATTCTGATAAGTTGAGCAACCATCACAATTCTGCATAACAGATTGTGACAACTAGTAGTTCAAATATGGGGTCTCCAGTATACCATCATTTAATCCCAGGGGAGTGAGGGCTTTAACCACCTTCACACTGAAAAGTACTGCGATAAATTAAGAGTTGCAGAACCCTTAAAGACTGGATCCCTGTGGCGGAATTCAACACCCAGCTCCACCTGGAGCAAACCCACTGAAATCACTTGCTCAACAGTGAAACAACATTCATGTAAATCCCTTTGATTCAGTGGGTCTACTCTGGTTGCAACTAGCAACTGACTTCAGACTACGGGTTTTGAAAACAGTCTGCTCCCTTTAAAATAAACGGAATTTAGGAGTCGTCCGTTAAAGCAAGCACACCATCATTCGTGGTTTAGGGCTGCAGAAAGACTGATTCACCCGCGGAAGCTCTTCTGGGAGCCTAAAATGCGGGAGTCGGAGACCAAAAAAAGAATTTTATTTAAAAAGCAGCCCTTCAAAATGTCGGCACCTTCTCAATTAGGCTGGCTCCGCTCCGCTTTGGCAGCCCAGCCTGGTCACCGCCCCCCTCCTGCCAGCCCGCTTGCCTGCCAACCTGCCAGCCAGCCTACCTACCTCTCCGCTCCCTCCCCAGGTGCCATTATACACTCCCCCGTTTTCCTCCTCCAGGCCCAGCTCCTTCAGCCACGCGTAGGGGGCTTGGTGGATCAGCAAGGTCGACATGGGGGCGGCGGGTCCGCAGCGGGGAGGCGGGGAGAATGCTTTCCTCCTCAGCAAAGCGCGCCTGCCGAGCGAAGCGAGCCGGAGCTGGAGCCACATCGCCTGGAACTGGGCGCACGGCTCTCGCTCGGCCAATGGGAGACGAGGCGGCCTCGGAAGCCCGTTCCGCCCCCCTGAGCTCCGGCAGCCGGGATTGGCGAGGGCCCGGGCGCGGGGGCAGGCCGGATGCGGCGCGTCTCCGAGCAGCCCTCGCGGCGAGCCGAGCCGAGCCGAGCGACGCCGCGGTCTCTGTGCGAGGCCGGAGCGGGTGAAGCCCTTCCCTTCTGCGGCCCGTGAATGGCAAATCCCTTCGTTCTTATAACCGCCCTCTCGCCTTGTCCCAATGACCTTTAGACGATGTTTTATTCCCGGCAGGTTAATTTAGTCCGGGAGATCAAGCGAATTCCAGCTGGCTGCGAGTGACGCCGTCCTTGATCCAGTTGGCACTTCAACTGCTCCAGTGGTGGATCAAGGAAGGACGTTGACTTCAAGAGCAGCCTCTGATTTCAGTTAATTAAGAGGCCTTTGTGACCACCACTGCCGGGGCCTACCGTTCACGGACACAATGAACCCCTAGAAAAGGCACAAGCAGCCCAGGCACAAAGCTTTGAAACTGACAAGATGCCTCACAGAGATGATGAACTCAGGTGACCCTGCAGAAACTTCAGAGGGACTTTGTTCACAAGTTCTGACTCTGACATCTTGCGAAGAGACAATGAAGTCAGAGAGGTCTACTATGGTATCGGCCGTTCCTGCTAGGAAGAGGTAGCCTATTTCTTTGCATAGTCAGAACTGGTGTGCAATCGATGTGCAATAAGCCAGTAGCATTATCTGATTCTTTTTTTCCCTCCTTGTGGGGAAACTAGAAAAGTATCTGGAATTAAGTTGTCCATGTTTCTAAGGCTTACACTCAGTGGAATTTAGCAAGCTGCATCCACAGATAAATCACAGTATGAATTGATCCATGATTTAATTTCTGTCCCCTAACAAGTAAACATCAGGGCAAAAGGGAGGGCACATTCTTCTCACAAAATCCCAGCCAGTGGGCTGTATCCATAATCAGTCATGCATAGAGTAGACTCATTGAAATCAGTGTCCTAAGTTAGACATGCCTTAAGTCTCACTGATTTCACTAGGCCTATCCTTAGCGTGAATAAGTCTCATGCTTCTAATGCAATAGTTTCCTAGGTGTGATTGAGAGAAGAACCTGCACTTCTAGCTGTAGTAGAAGAGAAAGTAGGGGGAAAGAGATGAGAGAGGAAACAAACATCTCATTCCACAGCATTGCTTGGAACGTGCTAGTCAATGTTTTGAAATATAAGAGGAAAGCATCATGTGATATATTACAGATTTTGGTTGAAGTTGTTATACACACAGTTGAACTCTGGTGCTTCCTTCTGAGTAAACACTTGTAAGGATTCCAATCCATTATTGTTGTTGCATACACTGTTGTGAAATAAAGCTCTCTTTTTTCTGGATGCAGTGCTTAATAAAGTTTTTTGGGGAAAGTTGTCTTCTGGATTGCCTGAGGAAGCATGACCTAGGGGGATTCTGAAGCGTCTGCTTCAAAAGAGTAAACTGTCCAAACTCAGCAGCCAGGAAGAATGTATGGCACTGTAGATGCTTCTTGGACTACAACCCCCATTATCCCCGGACATTTTGTTGTTGTTGTTTAGTCGTTAAGTTGTGTCCGACTCTTCGTGACCCCATGGACCAGAGCATGCCAGGCCCTCCTGTCTTCCACTGCCTCCCAGAGATTGGTCAAATTCATGTTGGTCGCTTCGATGACACTGTCCAACCATCTCGTCCTCTGACGTCCCCTTCTCCTCTTGCCTTCACACTTTCCCAACATCAGGGTCTTTTCCAGGGAGTCTTCTCATGAGATGGCCAAAGTATTGGATAGGTTTGTTCTCCTTGCAGTCAAGGGGACTCTCAAGAATCTCCTCCAGCACCACAATTCAAAAGCATCAATTCTTCGGCGGTCAGCCTTCTTTATGGTCCAGCTCTCACTTCCATACATCGCTACTGGAAAAACCATAGCTTTGACTATGCGGACCTTTGTCGGCAAGGTGATGTCTCTGCTTTTTAAGATGCTGTCTAGGTTTGTCATCGCTTAATAGGGATCATGGGAGTTGCAGTTCAGTCACATCCACAGGGCCGCAAGCTGTGAAGCCTTTAAGTATTTGAGAGGATACTGCATTTACACACAGGTAAAAAATTTTTACAGATAGAGACACTTTTTTTGCAGATACTATTTTTTCCAGGCTTTTCTTTGCTACGATTTGCGACATATTCCCCACGTATTAATTTACGGGTTTAGTACTCTGCAGTTGAAATTTACTCGGCGGTTGATTTGTTTCTATTGTTTCAATTCGGCTTTGTATATCTGATGATATTTTCACGCGCCGGTGGGTAGCCTGCCTTTTCAGGCTTCAAAACCGCGATCCTGTGAGCCACGGGAGTAGAAGCCACGCCCGGTCTCTTTAGTCACCCAAAGCGAAAAACTGCAATGCCCGGCATGCCTCGCGAAGAATACGTGCCTTGCGTTGCTATCTTTCCTTCACCCCCCCCCCCGTTCGCAAAGCATCATGGGCTCCGTAGTCCTAGTGGGTTGTGGCCGAGCCTCTGCGGAAGAGGAAAGGGCGGTTTTCGCCGTCCACTCTTCCTCCCGCCGGGGTTGCATCGCTCCTCGCCTGACTGAGGGGCGGGAAGATGGCCCTGGAGGCTCGAGGGATGGAGCAGGACGTGGAGGACGGGGAGATTTCAGATTCCAACTCGGACTGCGAAATGCCGGTCTCGGCCGCTACCAGTAGCCCTCAGCAGGTCGGGCCACCCCCACCCCCACTCCCTTCAGTCGGGCTTCATGGCGGGCGTCCTTTTCCCGCCTGCTTCTCCCAGGGGGAGGGTTGGAGGCCTCGGGGGTGCCTGAAGCAAAGGGTGCCGCCCTCAGAAGACAGCAGAGACCGGGGGTGGGGTGGGGTGGGGTGGGGGACCCTGCAGGCTTGCGAGGGGCAGAATTGGTGGGGTGGGGGCCAGGGCCGCAGTTTTGTCTCAGTGGGGCCTTATTCGACGTAAAATCCCACGGGGGGTGTGTGTGTGTCTCTTCCCAGGTAAGCCTGACTCGGCACGCGGTCCTCTCGAGGCAGAATTTTCTCTGGGGACGTCTTATCTTTTCGCTGCAAGCCCGAGAAACTGCCCCGGACGAATTGCTGCCTTGTTGTGTACCGCTCGGAAAGGCACCCTGTGTCTCCGAGGCCTGGTGGTAATCGTACCTGAGGGGAACTCTGGGGCAGCTTCTCGTTTGCTGGTACACGCTGGTGTTCTCATCCGACGCTGAAACTTGAGCTTTCAGGTGATCCTCTGTGGATAAAGGAGCGCACAAGTGGAGTAAGTACTGCAACCGGTATGTTGCAGCACAGAGTGGTCCAGTTCAAGGTTTATCTGCCTGATGACTTATTTATATCTTGCCATTCTCGCAAAGGTGGAATATTCAGATGGCTGTAACCTTCTTCTGGCTAAGAGAGGGAGTATCCTGTGCCACCCTGAAGACTAACAAATATAATATACTGTGATTCTTTTCTGATGACATTTCAATGTTTCAGAGAAGTATGATATGAAATTTCAGGTGTATAAGTACTACACCTAATTGGAGGCAGGATTATAGACAGTGAGGGAAATTAAAAGAGAAAGTGTGGATAGTGACAGTAACATCATTAGCACTGAACATCCACAGAACTGTTGTTGCCAGCTTGACAAATTGTTCCTATCTGTTGGCTGACGTCTTTGAAACCGAAATGAATAGAATGGCTGCAGGCAGGCATTTAACACATGTACGGGGATAAGGATCGAACTAGATTAGAACTTTGTAATGAATTGTAACTCTAATTTCAATCTCTTTGAAGTTTTTTACTCTGCAATTGTTAACTTTAAGGTCAGTGATACAATGGCCTGGAAGAATGAAGTTTTAGCCCACTTGTGATGTCAGATTTAGATGCCTATCTAAATATTATGCATGTATTTCTTTTACACAGGGGTTGCCTTTTTTGCCTATGTGGAATGCAGAAGGCTATTGCTGCCAGACGATAATATGTATTGCACTGAAAGATGAGCAGGTGCCTGAATTTTTGTGGATGACATTTTTAGGTTTTGTAGTGTTGTTATTTTTTTGCTCAGGGTTGCTTACAGTATCTGCTCCTGTGGCCTGTTTTGCTATTAAGTCTTTGTTTAACCTTCCCCTTCTGCTTCTGAAGAGGTGCATTTCTGTATTCCATATGTTTGTGAAAATTCTGCTTTGGCTTCATAAGGATTCATGTTTGGAGATTAAGTTTGTTGTTAGCATTTTGGGTTAACAATTAGTTCAGTTTGGTGCCAGATCTTGGATGCATCTTTCTCCTAGCTTTCCCTCAGTGAGTACAAGATGGTATACAGAGCTCTGTTTCTTCTCATGGAATTATCACAACAGTCCTTTGAGATACATTAGGCTTAGAGCAGTGGTTCCCTATCTTGGTTAACCCAAGTGTCCTTGGACTGTAATTTCCAGAAGTTTTCACCAACAACTGTGCTGGCAGGGGTTTCTGGGAATTGCAGTCCAAGAACACTTGGTTTACCCAAAATTGGGAACCACTGACTTAGAGTGTTACGCTCTATTTATTTATAAATACTAGACAATGAGAGCAAGATTTGTTACTCTGATAAAGACTGTGTCACAATGACACAGTATATACTGTGTCAGGGTGAGATCAACTCAGTTCTTGATTGCTATCCAACTATCTGCTAAAATCCACTGCTTTCTAATAGTGCATTCTTGGGGTAGGGCTGAATGTCAGAGTTACTGGATGCTCCTGGAGAATGTTCTAAAACATAATCTAAACCAGTTGGTCAGACTCCTATTTACTTACACAATTGTAGAAGAGCCATTGTCTAAGCAATTCAACTCTTTGTGCACCTGATCTTGTATTGGTTGCAAAATTGGATATGTGACCAGTCAGGTCACATACCTGATTCACATAAGGGGAGCCCACAGGAGAAAAACTGTTGCAACGTATGTGTTTTTTCTCCAGTTAGGTTTTGGGCATTGTCATATGTCAGACTGTGCTTTATTTTTTGAGACAAAAGAAGCACAAATCTATTAAGAAATGGGAAAGAGCTTAAAAATGTTCACAGATGCTTTCAGCAAAGGCCAGATTTGTCAGCTGCCATATTTTTAAAATAAACATGAATAGAATCTCCCATATTTATTTTCCAAGCTTGTGAGCTTGCCAGCTAGCTTTTTTCTAAGAACAAAGGACTTCCACTAGATTGACTGTCAATCTAGTGGAAGTCCTTTGTTCTTATGAAAGAAAAGTTGTATAAGACTGAAGTTTCTTTTTTTATTTTTATAAAAGGCATTTCCAATAAAATGGTTATTTCTCTGTGGTTTAAAGATCGGGTAAGTAGGAATACTATGGATTAAGTTGACGTACTAGTTGCATCACACACACAGTGAACGTTCTTGCATACCTGTAGCTTCAGCAAGGGACAGAAGGATTATAAATATTAAGAGGGCCCTATGGAAGGCATGCACAAATAGAAACATATGGAGGCAGATGCATTTCTCTTTGTGAAATGGACCTATGAATTCAATATGGGAAGATTCCGAAGAAAGAATAATAACATTTGTCCATGCACCCAAATTTGGGAATCTGTAAAGTTTCTGCACTTGCAACCATTCTCCACTCCCAGATTGTGGGAGCACACTGTGATTTTAAGATTCTCTTCATATTTTGAGAGCTGGATGGTGTAGGTATCTGGCTGTGAAGCCAGAGGTTGGGAGTTCAATTCCCCACTGTGCCTCCTATGTGTAGAGCTAGCGTGTGTGGCTTTGGGCAATCCAGGGCATTCCCAGAAGAAGGGACTGGTAAACCACTTCTGAATATGGTCTCCATGGGAAAACCTGAAAAGGGTCACCATAAGCCATAATTGAATTAACGGCACATGATTGTTATTATATTTTGAAGTTCCCATGAAACAGTGTAACTCTGAATGTACTGTGTATTATCAGTACTGAAAGTTTTGCCAGATAAACACAGAATGTAGTAGGGAGCACCACAGGCTACACAACACAAATTGCATCTGTCAGTAGAAGGTAGTGTAAATTGACAGATGCACAGACCAAGTGAAGCTTGTGTACCAGCCAGACCTCTTGGAAGCTTGTGTGGATTTCAGTAATGCTTTTTGCTTCAAAAGAAAAAAGACTCAAAAAGAATCTTGCAGCATCCTTGGTAAGAGTACAAAGAAATCGGAAACTGTTGTAACTAGGAGCTCAAGTCAGTGTGGGCTCCTAGACACAGACAAAAACATAGTTGCCCCTTCCTAGTATGAATGGTCGTGGTTATTTTTTGTCACTCCAAGAGATCTAATGGTGAGTTCTGTTTCCTCATACAGGCGCACCTCGGTTTACGTAATTTTTGGTTTACGAACCAAAATCTGTAAGAAATAATGCCTCGGTTTACGTTTTTTATTGGGGGGGGGGGTTTCGCTGTACAAAAAGGACGCATCGCACCTGGAGGTTTCTATTGCCGCCCCCGTTGCTACAGCGTCCGCGTTCCGGTTTACGTAATTTCTGCATTACGTAACGTCCCAGATGACGGATTAATTTCGTAAACTGAGGTACGCCTGTACTGGTTTTGAAAACTGCATAATTGTTCACATTATGAATACAACATTATATTGTATTTATAACCATTAACGTTTTTAGAGTTTCATATCTTAGTAATACATAAATGTTTTACATTAAGTGGCACTTGTTCCAGATACAGTGGTGCCTTGCAAGACGATTGCCTCGCTGGACGAAAAACTCGCTAGACGAATGGGTCCAGCAAGGTTTTTGGTGCCTCACAAGACGATTATTCCTATGGCGGTTTTCCGTAAGACAAATGTTGCTGTTCAGAGGCTAGCCGAGCACCATTTTTGCAGATCCCGCCCCTTTCCCCTGCCTTCAGCAAGCCTCCGAATGGAAAAAGGAAAAGAAAAAAAAAGAAAGCCTTTTTACGTTCGGAGCCTTACCGAAGGCAGGGGGAAAGGGCGGGATCTGCAAAAATCGTGCTGGGCTAGCCTCTGCAAGCGCCCATTGCTGCGTGGAGGGACCCCCGTGAGTCCTCGGATGGTGCAGGGAAAGCCTCCGAAGGGCTCCGAAGCTGGCGCGCACGGTTGCGGGGGACCCCCGCCAGTGCTCCGATGGCTTCCCCTGCACCATCGGAGCACTAGCGGAGGTCCCCCGCAACCGCGTGCGCTGGCTTCGGAGCCCTTCGGAGGCTTTCCCTGCACCATCCGAGGACTCGCGGGGGTCCCTCCACGCGGCGATGGGCGCTTGCAGAGGCTTGCCAAGCACCATTTTTGAGGTTCCCGCCCTTTTCCCCTGCCTTCGGCAAGCCTCGGAACATAAAAAGGCTTTCTTTTTTTCCCCTTTTTCCGTTCCGAGGCTTGCCGAAGGCAGGGGAAAAGGGCAGGAACTTCAAAAATGGTGCTTGGCAAGCCTCTGCAAGCGCCCATCGCCGCGTGGAGGGACCCCCGCGAGTCCTCGGATGGTGCAAGGGAAGCCCCGGGGGACCCCCAAAGCCGGCGATCGCGGCGAGGGGACGCCCCCGCCAGTCCTCCGATGGTGCTTCCCCAGCTCCCTACCTGGTAAGTGACTTTAAAAAAAAAATCCCCATAGGAATGCATTAATTAAATTTCAATGCATTCCTATGGGAAAACGCATTTCGCAAGACGAATTTTTCGCAAGACGGCATTGACCGCGGAACGAATTAAAGTCGTCTTGCGAGGCACCACTGTAAGTGGAATAGTATCATAGGGTGGCTCTTCTAATCTCTATGCCACTATTCGTGCAAGCATTTAATATTAAAAGAAGGGATGTGTTTGTGGTAACAATGAGGTGCTGGTTTCATCTTCCTTTCTAACATATGTGATATGTGAGTCTGATACTGAGACTTATGGATGAAGGACTTAGTGTCCTCAAGAATGTGTTTTGACAACTTACACTATCAGACATCCTTTAAACTCATGCCAATTAAATATTTCATAATGTGGCCAACCAATCTAAAAGCAGTTTTCTATTGTTAATCTATAACCGAAGAATGAGCTGATGTGTAATGTATAGCTGAGCTCTAATTGTATTATGTGCTATAACAATTTCTTTATATATTTACACTTCACCATGACAGACATGTACTGCAGATATCAAAAATTGTAACCATGCCCCTTATATTGCAGAAATCAGTTTGCTATACATTCTGCAATGCTGTCATTTAAGCAATGAATTGTCAACAGTGTGAATGAAACCTGTTTTTTTCATGTAAAGTGGAATTTTAAAACATTTTGAATTAGCTTTTTAAACAATGGTTGAATTAGTTTTTGAAATATTACGTACATATAAAGAGTCTTAACAAGCCAGTAAGCCTCTTTAAAAATCTTTCCTGTTAGAAATCTACATTTAAATTCCGATTTCAAATCTGCATTTGTAATTTCTTGAAACTGAATCATGACAATTAGCCAAACTGTAAGCTTAAAAGCTGCTTTTCAGTATAATTTATTTATCTATTTAAAATATTTTTACCCCACCTTTCTCCTTTAAGAGGAGCTTACATCTTTAAAAGACAATATTTAAAAGCTAAAAACAGTATACAAATATAAAAAGAATCAAATACTGCACTAAAAGTGGTAAACAAAAGCACCATCAAAGGCACGTTCAAAGCAACAAGCCACAAAACCCCATTTAAAAACCCTTGCCAGATAGCCCAAGGGAAAGCCTGTCTGAAGAGAAAAGTCTTCATCTGCTTGTGGAAGGACAACAAAGATGGGGCCAGCCTGGCCTCCCATGGGAGGAAATTCCAGAGTCTAGGAGCAACGACTGAGAAGGCCCTCTCCTGTGTCCCCACCAGATGCACATGTGAAGGTGGTGGGACTGAGAAAAAGGCTTCTCTTGATTATCTTAATACCCAGAGAGGATCATAAAGGGAGGATACAGTCCTTGTAAAAGCTTGAATGCAAGCTGTTTAGGGCTTTATAGGTTAAAACCAGAACTTTGAATTGTGCCCAAAATCTGATTGGCAGTCAGTGGAGCTCTTGTAAAGGGGGTTATATGATCCCTATAACCAGCCCCAGTAAACAGTCTGGCTGCATTGTTTCAGTCCCACTGAAGTTTCGAAGTGCTTTCCAAAGGCAGTCCCATGTAGAGCATGTTACAGTAATTCAGCCAGGATGTAACTAAGGCATGTGTCACCGTGGCCAGATTAGACTACTCCAGGAATGGACAAGGCTGGCACACTAGTTTTAACTATGCAAATAGAATGTGGCATGCAGAAATTACAAATGTATAGATAATACAATATATGTTTTTGGAATCCAGTCAGGCTAAAGGTCTATATTCTGGCTATTATTATTCTGTTGTGCTAATGCACACTTGCTGATTGTTCCTGCTAGTGGCAGGACATCTAAGTCAACCATGGGCACTTTGTCCATGGTTTGTTTATAATGGCATCAGAAGCCATGGGTAAGCTGGGGAAAACAAAGGGGATTTTGCCTCACTCATTGCGAGTAGGCACCCAAAGGCAAGCAGTTTATTTTTTTGAAGAAATGTGACTTGACAGAAAAATCGTTCCCTTCTTCTGCTGCAATGACCTTGATGCTACTCTTTTTCTATTTTGTCTATCCTGTTTGAACAAAAGAGAAAAGTAGAGCTCTTATCCCAGATGAGCCTTTCTTCATTTTATTTTCCCCACAATGTTGTACATTTGTAGTAGATGTGGGCAGTTGTTTCTGGCTTACAATTCCTATCATCCTTAGTCAACATACACAGTGGCGAGAGATTACAGAAGCTGCAATCAAAAGTCATCTGGAGGACCACCTCTGTACCATAGGAGCAAGAATAGTCTTTAGCTTTCATCCTGCTTGGGAACCTAATGTTTTTTCTGTTCTGACTTTCTCTACAGGTTGAGAAAAAGAGACAGAAGGTTGAGTGAGATGTATGAATTTTTGTTTGCTTCAGTATGTTTTGCTGAATATCAGAAGTTTCTTCCTGTAGAGTAGAAATTAATTAACGCATATGAATACTGTTCTTCAAATACTAAGGTGTTTTTTTTTTAAATTTCAGAAACCGCATGATAACAACAGCTCAGCCAGGCCTTTCCCAAGCAGCATTTCACCCTGTACATTAAATGTCCCTTATCGGACAAACAAAAGTGTGGACTCGAGTGATGAGAGCTTTTCTGATTCAGATGAAGAAAGTTGTCTCTGGAAGCGAAAGCGGCAGAAATGTTCTAACTTCTCCTCCCCTAAACCAGAGCATTTCCAGTTTCGCCCAAATCCTCAAAAACAGGTGACTCAAGGGGGTAAAAAGATCAACAACATCTGGGGTGCAGTACTTCAGGAGCAGAATCAAGATGCAGTGGCCTCAGAACTTGGGATTCTTGGGATGGAAGGGAGCATTGATAGAAGCCGGGCTTCAGAGACTTACAATTACTTGTTGGCAAAAAAGCTGATGAAAGAATCTGAGCCAGAAGTGGCTGAAACCTTAGACAAACAGCTGGATGAATATATGCAGGATGACAAAAAGACATTAGCAAAAGATGAGGAGGAAAATGGACAAGGGCTTTTGAAACGGAAACGGGCTGTTAAGGAAAGATTGGGTGAAAAGCAAGAAATGGATTATAAAGGGAGATATGAAATTACTGAAGATGATCCTGAGGAAAAAGTGGCAGACGAAATCGCCTACCGGTAAGCGTCTGATCTTTTGTGTAAAGGAGCAGGTAACTTGTGGCCTTGCAGACTTTTGTGGCCTTTCAGTTCAAATTAACATAGCTAATGGGATCATGAGAGTTGCTGTGCCAGCAACATCTGAAGGACCACAAGTCATCCTCTTTTACTTAACAAAACTCTATCTTTTGGCTCGGTCTTCAATAACTGCCACCTTGATGCAGAAAGAGCAAATTTGGGCTGGGGGGGGGGGGGAGATCTGTCTCTGCGGCCCGGTCCAGCTCAGGCCACGGACCGGCACCGGGCCACGGAACGGGGGTTGGGGACCTCTGTTCTAGGGTATTAGCTATTCCACCCAATTTTGTATCATCTGCAAATTTGACAAGTGTTCCCTGCACTCCCTCATCTAAGTCATGAATAAAAATATTGAAGAGCACCGGGCCCAGGACTGAGCCTTGGGGTACCCCATTTGTTAGCTCCTCCCAGTTAGAGAAGGACCCATTAATCATCACCCTCTGAGTACGATTCTGTAGCCAATTGTGTATCCACCTGACACTTGATCTATCCAGCCCACACCTAGTTAGCTTGCTAACCAGGAGATCATGGGGCACTTTGTCAAAAGCTTTGCTGAAGTCAAGATATACTATGTCTACAGCATTCCCTCTGTCTATCCGGGAGGTGACCTGATCAAAAAACGAGATCAAATTAGTTTGGCAGGATTTGTTCTTGACAAATCCGTGTTGGCTTCTAGTTATTACTGCATGGTTTTCTAGGTGCTTGCTCAATGACAGCTTTACGATCCGTTCCTGAATTTTGCCTGGGATTGATGTCAGGCTGACTGGCCTGTAGTTCCCAGGTTCCTCTTTTTTGCCCTTTTTGAAGATAGGGACAACATTAGCCCTCCTCCAATCCTCTGGCACCTCCCCCGTTTCCCATGATTTCAATAAAATAATGGATAGCGGTTCTGAGAGTTCTTCAGCCAGTTCCTTTAGTACTCTCGGATGCAGTTCATCTGGCCCTGGAGATTTGAACTCATTCAAGGTGGTAAGGTATTCCTTGACTATTTGTTTATCTATCTCCAGCTGCAATCCTGTCCCCCCCCCCCCCCACTTGCACTTCCAATTTGTTTGGAAGTTCATAGTCTGTCTTATGAGAAAAGACTGAACTAAGGAATTAAGCACCTCTGCCTTTTCTTTGTCATCTGTTATCATTTTTCCATCTCCTTTGCGGAGCTGTGCCACTATGTCTTTTGTTTGTCTTTTGCTACTCACATACCTGAAGAATGCTTTTTTATTTCTTTTAGTGTTCCTAGCTAACCTCAGCTCATTCTCAGCTTTTGCCCTCCTAATGCCATCCCTGCATTACCTTGGTACTTAAGTCTGTACTCATCCTTGATGGCCTGGCCTTATTTCCACTTCCTGTACATGTCTTTTTTGGTTTTTAGGCCTTCCTGAGTTTTTTGTGAAGCCACACTGGCCTTTTTTGCCACCTCCCACCTTTTTTTTCTTGTTGGAATTGTTTGGAGTTGTGCCTTTAGAATTTCTTCTTTTAGAAGCTCCCACCCTTCTTGGACTCCTTTTCTTGTTAGGATCTCCTGCCATGGGACCTTACTTATCCTTGTTCTGAGATTATTAAAATTGGCTTTTTTTTAAATCCAGCAGAAGTGTGTGGCTACACTCTGCTTTCGTTTCCTTTGAAATCAAGAATTCTAGAAGGACATGGTCACTCTCGCCTAGAGTTCCCCTTACTGCCACTTCCCCCACCAAGTCATCTCTGTTGGTCGGGATCAAGTCAAGGATAGCAAATCCTCTAGTTTCTTTCTCCACTTTTGTAGGAGAAAATTATCAGCCACACAAGCCAGGAATTTCTTGGAAGGGCCATATTTGGCAGAATTTGCCTCCCAACATATATCTGGATAATTGAAATCTCCCATCACTACTATGTCGTGTCTCTTTGAAAACTGCAATTTGTTTTTCAAAAGTTTTGTCCGCTTCCTCTCTTTGATTGGGCGGTCAGTAGTAGACTCCAACTACCAAATTCTCTTTGTTTTTTGCCCCAACTAGATTGATCCAGATGCTCTCGATAATGAAGCAGGAGAATGACTCATAGAGTTCTGTGAAGCCAACAGTCTGGTTATTGCAAATACATGCTTCAAGTAGCTGAACAGACTGTACACATGGACATCACCAGATAGTCAATATAGAAATAAGATAAGGATCAAATTTGCATTACTAAACTCAATTGACTGTCATCTTAGAGGAGATGCAAAAGTAAAAGGTGACAGAAATAGGTTTAGAACCCTGAATGCAGTTTTTCAGTTACTATCACACAGAGGCAAAGAAAACTATTAAAATAACCTGCAGTTCTAGAAAGTGAAGTGAAAGCTGCTCTGAAACACTAAGAACAAATAAATCACCAGGGTAGATGGGATACCAATATAACTATTTCAAGGCACAGAAACTGAATCTGTCAAAAATTTACCCAAACCAAACAGTGGCCTACAGACTGGCAACATTCAATACAGTGGTGCCTTGACTTACAAACGTCTTGACTTGCGACCAATTCGAGTTACGACCAGCTCCGGTCGCAACATTTTGCTTTGACTTGCGACTGGCGCTTTGAGATACGACCGGAAAAAAAGGCTCCCTCCTTTCCTGCCCTTTTTTTAACCTTAGAGGTCATCTTAGGTTAAAAAAAAAGTCTCCCCCTAGTGGACGGATTAACCACTTTTGCATTAGTTCCTATGGGAACTAATGCTTTGAGATACAAACAGCACCTTGAGGTACAACCAAAAAACGTCCAGACTGGATTAATCATGTTTCAATGTATTCCTATGGGAAATGGTGCTTTGAGTTACAACCAACTTGAGTTACGACCATCATCCCGGAACGAATGAAGTTCGCAACTGAAGGCACCACTGTATACTATAGGACTGTTGCGTGAATTTCCCATGTAAGCAAAGTGATGCTCAAGGTGTTGCAACAAATGCTTTTATCTATATGAAATGATAAATGCCTAATGTTCAAGCTGGATTCCAAAAAGGAAGAGGCACTCGAGATCATATAGCAAATATCTGCTGACTAGTAGAGTGCATGAAAGAATTTCGGAAGAAGATCAGTCTGTGCTTCATAGACTACAACAAAGCCGCCCAGAGTAGTCAGTTGACTAGATGGGCGGGGGTATAAATTTAATAAATAAATAAAGTTTTTGACTGTGGATCATCATGAGAAACTATGGCATGACACGCGGGGGGGGGCGTGTCGTGCCCGCGGGGGGCATGTCATGCTCGCGGGGGGCATGTCGCGCGACTCAACACTCCCATGAGCGCAACACTCCCATTGCGCGAGCGTGATGTGCCCCCGCCCCCGCACGCATGGAGCTCGCTCCCCTCAGCTGGTCTGCGGCCCCAAAAAGGTTGGGGACCGCTGCTCTGGACTACCAGAAAGACCAGCAAGTAAGTCCTAGAGCATATCAAGCCTGAACTATTTCTGGAAGGAAAAATGATGAAACAGAAGCTGGTCTGCTTTGGGGACATCATGAGAAGGCAAGATTCTCTGAAAAAAGACAATAATGCTGGGAAAAGTTGAAGACAGCAGGAAAAGAGGAAGACCAAATACAAAATAGATTGACTCCCTAAAGGAAGCCACAGTCTTGAATTTTCAACAGCTGAGCAGGTCTGTTGAGGATAGTACATTGAAAGGTTACTTATTCATAGGGTCACCATAAGTCGGAGATGAGTTGAAGGCATGTAACGACAACAAGGCTGAAATGCTGAGCTGAAAAAATAGAATGAAATTTCACAGGGTTTAGTACAAAAGCCTACACATAAGAAAAAGAAGCCAAGTGTGCAGTTACAAGATGGAGGATAGTTGGCTCAGCAATACTATATGTGACAACAGCAACAGTTTGTTTAAAACTAACTTGCGTAGACCATGGATTATATAGCTGGGGTTAAACATTAACCATAGTTCAGAAGTTAGACAAAATGCTAAGTCATTAATGGAAAACAGAAGGGAAAGCTTCCAAACTTCTCTTTCTTATTTTGCTACAGGAGGAGGGGGGCACAGCGTGGCTCATCCTAACCTTCCTAAACAATGGCATAGTGTGCTGGCTGAAATCTTGTACAACTGTATGCTGTGCAAGTATAATAACAACAACATCCCATTACTGTAATTATTTCATTAGAATTAATTGAAAGCTTCCTGTTCCTGCCTTCAGATTCTGAGGCTTTCTGGGGCTCCCTTTTGACCTGGGGAGGGCTCTGGGTGTCTCATGAAGGCAGGGAAAGCCTTTACTTTTCAAAAATTGCCACCAGACCATTATCACTGTGATTGGGACTTCCAGTGGTGATCCAGTAGCAATTTTTGAATATTAAAGCTTATTCCTTGTTATGTGGAATGACCTACTAATTGAATGGCATTTAAAAAAATTGTTACATAAAAAACAGAATGTTTCTGTTGTCAAAAAGGGCTGAGAATTTATCTCAGCCTGAACGTTTTTCCCCCTTTATTTATTTATTTAGAAAATAAACATGTCTGTCTTTAACCCTAATTTACCCCGTCTTCTCCAGTATTTTCCTCTGCAATTCTATTTGGTATACCCGGTACATATAAAATACTATGTTCAGCCACTAAAACTGCCCTTTAAGCAATAAAGATGCTTAATAACACAAAGACCAGTAGAATATATACTGAACGATGTAGGGTTTTTGTTGCAACTCAGTCTGTGCCCTTGTTTGTGTTTGGGACCAGTGAGGGTTCCCCTGGCTGCAAGAGTGGGCTCTCCACCTGTCAGAGAACACTGGCCAGATTCCCTGTCTGAAGCTTACCTGTGGACTGGAGGTAGATAACACCCTAGAAGTCACAAGTGTGGCCATGGCAGGACTTGGACTTAAGGAGGAGCAAGAGACAGGAAGACTGTTGGGCTGACATGGTGGCGTGAGAGGTGTGCAGGGCTCAGGAGGTGGTGGTGCTGTGACCAAAGTCAAAAGCCGGCTGGGAAACAGGCTGCCGGCATGATCCCAATACTCACATTTGGATGGAACTGCTGTTGCCATTGGAGGAAGCTGCCCAGGTCCCTCAGGACCTGGCAAGGTGCAGAGTCCTGAAGGCTCAAACCTGTAGAATATTGGATTATATGCTGAGAAATCCAGAGCTGTTTCAAGTACAGAATTAATTTGTTTCTTTCCAAAATTGGGCAATGACTGGGCATGACCACAGCATGTAGATTAAAGACCTCCTCTGCTCAAAACGTCTCTAGCAATTGTTACATTCCTGCATGTTCAGCTATTAGAACCTGCATGATGACCAATTTGTGCACAAGATGATTTTCTGTTGGGTTGGTTGCAGTTGTAGGTTCTTCCCTGTATCTTTTAGAATTTAGTAGTTATGTGCTGTCAAGTCAGAAGCCATTTAAATGTGACCCTAATAGGGCTTTCAGGGTAAGTGAGATATTTAAGGAGTAGTTTTATCAGTTCCACTCCCCCAGTGAGTTTTCTTGGTGAAGTGGGAATTTGAACCCTGGTCTCTAGAGACCTAGTCCCTCACTCTATCCACTACACCATACCAGGTACCCTTTTTAGAATTTAGTAACCTACAATATTCAATGAAAAGGATGTCAATAATATTACAGACGTCATACCAGTATTGAACAATATTATATTGCTGAAAGAATTTCTAGACAGCAATCTTAAATTCACATACTGTAGAAGTCTCATTGAACTTATTAGCATTTAGACTTTAGCTGTATAGGATTGTTGTTAGATATATTTTCACTTGATCTGCTTTTTTGAAAAAAATTGAGGTACATTACCAGGCCTCTAAAATATCTTTAATATTTTTGCTCTGTGAAAGTAACTTCAAATCTGCCACCTCAAACTATTAACCCTGATAAGATCCATGTTTGCTTGAAAATAAATTTCACTGTGTTTACCTTTCCCCCAGGTAAAATAACAGGCTTTCAGCCTTTATTTAGTTTAAAGCTGATTTAATCATGCTGTTGGTGCTGGATAAATGGCAAGGAGTGCTAAACTATTACCCACTGTGGTGTACTAGATAGAGTGATGGTGTGGTGTCGTGGACGGAGTGACAGACTGAGACTCAGGGGACCTGGATTCAAAACCCATCCAGCTATGGAAACTCACTTGTGGGGTGAAACTAGTAAAACCAATCCTTAAATATCTGACCTTGAAAGCTCTATTATGCTTTCTATAAAGCAAAGTATGCTGTTTATATACCACCACATAGTGCTTAAAGCTGTCTCTGGGTGGTTTACAATTTAATTATGCAGGCTACACATATGCCAGTTCTGACTTAGTGGAGCAGAACTAACTGGTGTTAAACTGTAGGTAGATTTATCAAACTTTTTTGTTATTGAAACAGGTTGCAAAATAAAAGGTCTGACACTTTTAACAGAACATTGTGTTTTCTTTTCAGACTTTGTGAACCAAAAAAGGATCTTATTGCTCGGATAGTGAAAATCATTGGGAAAAAGAAATCTATAGAACTACTCATGGAAACTGCTGAAGTGGAACAAAATGGAGGCCTCTTCATAGTGGTAATGAAAAAACTGAACATGTGTTTTATTGAGTGAGTGAGTGAGTTAGTTAGTATACCGCTCCCATTAGCTCTGAAGCACTACTCTGGGCGGTTTACAATAAAATACACAATCAGAATAGAAAATATAATAAAAGCAGTGTAACAATCTAGCCAGATTGTTCGGATTATAACCTTGTACTCTCAAGGCAAGAGGGGGATTAAACCCTTTCCCCAAGTTGCCCTCCTTGTCGTTTCATTGAATCACATCCAGTCTGACTCCCCTAGCTACTATTGGTCAGCCAGACACTGAGGGGCCCTCTCCCTCCAGTCTTTCCAATTTGCCAGGCCTCCTGACCCAGTAGAACAGATGTGACCTTACCTTCTTGATCCTGTTACCGTAACACTGTGGAGCATTCAAATTAATCCTGTGGTGTGTTAAGCTGCATTAAACAAATCTAGCCGGTACTACAGCCGTCAGACCTGACCAGTTAAGTCATTCAGATATAGTTAGTTGGCCGCTATAGCACTCTGGCAAAATATTGTCAAATAATTTATGATGCTGCAGCTGCTGATTGAAAACAAATGTTGCTATCTATTTAGTGTAAAACTTTTTAAAATGAATCTTATTTTCCATAGTTCTTATTACTATTTTTATCCTTTTCTCTCACTTCCTTAAAAAAAGTAACAATAGACCTATTTTGGTTTTATAAAGTGAAATTGAATTAGTCACATATATGGTAACTTTACTGAACATTATTTGTTGAATGTGATTTTGTTGCAGTTATAATATTTAACTAGCATAAGTATCAAACATGTTTTTTTTACTATTACAAAGTACATGACTCATATTAGATCAGTTGAGTAAACTTTTTCACCCTCACAAATGCCCTACTTTACTAAAATGTCAACAGCACTGGTTTCCTACCATATACCCTGTTTCCCCGAAAATAAGACCTGACCTGAAAATAAGCCCTAGTATGATTTTTCAGGATGCTCGTAATATAAGCCCTACCCCAAAAATAAGCCCCAGTCAAGTGAAACCCCACCCTCCACCATTGTGCAGCAACCAGAAGAAGATGACAGGACTGTAAAATAAAACATCCCCTGAAAATAAGCCCTAATGAATTCTTTGAAGCAAAAATTAATATAAGACCCTGTCTTATTTTCAGGGAAACACGATATGATCTGATCACATATCATGTACAATATTTCTATTAGAGAAATACTAAGCTTTAGGGAGACCACTTTAAGAGTCACAGAAGAGGGAGCCTGGCTGCTAAGGATTCTCCACAGACACCACCAGAAAGCCCTCCTGTCATGGCTATCCCACCATAGCATCAGTGCAACCAAAGGCAGAGTATATTGGAACTGGCCGGAGATCCACAGGAACCTAGGACCGTATTCCTTCACCCTCCCAAATGTCTAGCAGATAGTCCCCAAGCTGGTATAGCTAGCTAATCAATCCCTCATTGCAATTAGTGAGAGGGATTAAAAACAACAACAAAACCCCTACTGCTTCTCACCTTGGCAGTAGCAGGAGAAATAATGGTTCCTGTATAATAGATTCCCCTTCACCCACCCCCCTAAAAAAACTGTTTTCCACTTTTAGCTTCATAAATTATTATTCTTTCATTATGTAGAATGGCACTAGAAGAAGAACACCAGGAGGAGTTTATTTAAACTTACTGAAGAATACACCAAGCATAACTGGAGAACAAATCAAGGTAAATCATGTCCACTATATTCTCCATTATATCACATATTTTAAGGTAACTTTAAAAAGCATATGTATTTTTGGAAAAAATATTTTGTATGTAATTAAAATATATATATATTTAAAAAGCATATGTGGAATATAACTTTCTGAGCATACCTCTTCTCTCTTCATACATCTGATGTGAGACCATGTTGTATTATTTAAATTGTACCTGGACCATCTTGAAAGAGGTCATTTTCAAAGTTGAAGTTCGTAAAAAATTATCTATACTCTTCCTGTAATGAGAACACTTACTATTGTGTAGCAATTTTTACAAGAAGATAGGATTCTAGTTTTTTTAAAGGAGACTTTTTTTGTTCTTTGTCACTCTTAGTTTTCATCCTTAGCTTAAAGGTTAACTAAGGTATTTGGTGGTTTCTGAAAGCGCAACTTTACCTATTATTCCTTAACATTTCATGGGCTATTAAAATTCTCTTTGAAGGAAATTTTCTATATTGAAAACCAAAAGGAGTACGAGAACAAAAAGGCTGCAAAGAAAAGAAGAATTCAAGTTCTGGGAAAGAAGATGAAGAAAGCTATTAAAGGGCTCAACCTCCAAGAATATGATGACGCTTCCCGAGAGACTTTTGCTAGTGATACAAATGAAGCACTAGCTTCTCTGGATGACTTGCAGGAAGGACATGGTGAAATGAAATTGGATCCAGAGGATGCTATTGAAATAGATAACACTCATGATTTAGACATATTTTAATGTACTGGATATGTGAGAGACCATAGTTTTTCTGAGAAATGTTCAATTGCAGTTTTTTATATTATTTTTCTTTACATTAGATACAGTAGTACATATTGAAATCCAGTAATAAGTTGCAACTAGAGTAGGGCCAGTGGGGATTTGGTGAGTCAACACCTATGTACATTCCACTGACTCAATGGGTATACTTTACTTACAGCTTACCACTGGATTTTAGTAACTGTGCCAGTTGTATGCTGAACAAGGCATTTGTTTTTCTCATTTAATGTTAATGTGTGGCTTATTAGCTTATTTGAGATCATGAATGTTTTTAGATCTCTCTCCTTTGTTAAATAACTTACATCTTTCTTTACTTACTTACTCATCAGTCACTCACCTCGGAATTAGTTCTTGGTAAGAACAAAACTGAATGTTCTCATTCCAGAGTAATGTTCCTGTGTGAGGCCTACCTACTGTAAATGCATGGGAATATTTCTTAATTTAACCAAAGTCAATATATAATGAAAAGTTTAGGAACACAACATTGGGTCACGGGTGAAATACAATATTCCATCTGCTTGTAAATTAATTTAAAAGCTGTCTTTGGTTAGTATTGTAAGATTAGAAGGGACTATAATGTAGTGGTATTGAATGCTCTTTATTTGGATGCCCATCACTGTAAAAATAGAATATTATTTCTAAAGGATTTTAAGGCATCTTCAGATTTATTTACTGTTTCAATGATGATTTAACAATCTCAGAGGAGGGTTTTGCTTATAAATATGAAGCACAGATACTCTGCATTGCAGATCTATACAGTTCTAACCTTGTCTTTTGATGGTGAACTATTAGTCCTAAACAGCAGCTTTCATAAATATTTGCCATGACTTAATAAAAACAGAACCTTTGTAACACTTTTCCAATCATCTACTACTCATTTCTGGGTTTTGTGTTAATTCTGTAGTATTGCATTGAATTACAGGAACATTCCTCAAATCATTTGTATTTAAGCACTGTGACATGGATCCAGACTTAATCATATTTTGACTAGGTCCACTGAACCGCAAGGCAGTTAATGATTAACTTGTCTTGTGTTGATTTCAGTGGGTCATCTTGAAACATGGCAAAATCTAGATCTAGCTTGGTACAGATGTCCTATCCCAGTGGGCAGGATCTTGCTTGCACATTGCCCTTTCTAAATCTAAGTCTTCTTTGTTTCATTGCCTTTAGGAAAAAGTTCTGGGTTTCATAGATAAAATTGATTAAATATGTTAAGTTATGCAAAGAGCTATGGTGTAGGTATCTCATTTGGTAAATTTTCCAGTTTCTGTTTCCATTAAACTTGTGTGTTTGTTCATGTTGATCTCTAAACAGCAAAGGGATGGTTGAGGCTTAATTTGCGCATCTGTGGTTGGTTCATGGAATATGTAATCTGACACATATCACTTATACCAGTTTTCACTAACATGGGCCTCTAGATGTTGCTGGGCTCCAGCTTAGAGTCCCTAACCACTAACTATGCGGGCTGGAGCTGCTGAGAGTTCACAATCAAAACACCTGGTGTGATTCTCCTATGAAAAGTCATTGGCACTACAGTGCATTGATTCTAAATATGTTTTATGAGTTGGATCTAGCAACAACAAGCATGCCAGCTTGTTTGAAGCTAGAAATCAAACCAGTTTGAAGCTACAAATCAAATAGCTGCTGCTATTCCTTTTGGGTAAGCAAGGCAATGTGGTATTATTGAAGATGTCTTCACGTGCTCCTAACGTATGGGGGATTCTATGTAGATATGATCGTGTTTTCTTTCTGAAGTGATTAAATGTTCCAAATGTGGGCAGAGTCACTTCTGTTACCAAGTGATAATGATATGGTAGATAAGCTACGTTCTCCTATGTATTCAACTTATTTTAAAGATCATTATTACATATACTGACAGTTGATAGGCTTTTGGCAGTCATTTTGCTAAGACTGTTTTCTATTTACTGAGACACCCTTGTCCTAAGAGTCCTACAATCCTCAGTTAGAATGAGGTCCTAGTGAAAGAAGCAGGGTTGCTACATATACCTCTAAAAGTGTAAGTGATTACAGGGGAAATTATTTAATGTTGATAGATTAGTGTTGGGGGGATTATGATGCTTGTCAAGTCCCCACATGCTAAATTGGCGTGTGCTAGGTGCAGCCCATCTAATAATTATGTTGTGGATATTCTTTTTCTTTCTATTCACATTAAGGCCATTTACCACCCTCCATAGTATGTCTTTAGCTGCTGAATATCTTTATTTTCCTTCTGGTTCTGAAATCCCCTTTAACTGGTAAATCTAAACAACACAGCTGGCAACAAAACGTATCCTGAATTCTTCCACCTCATTAGGTTGAATGCATTAAATTGAAAGAAGTAATGAAAAGTTATGATGGCTAGCAGTACATTTTCCTGAACCATAATAGTAGATACGTTAGTGGAATTGGATAAATTTTCAGCTGCAGAGTACAAAAATAAAGATTGATGGTTTTTAAAACTGTTTGCTGAATTTCTTTGTATGTTTTCACAGAATTAACAGACACACTGTGAGTGGCTCCCTCCCCCACCACTTCCCACTGGTGATCCATAGGTGTGGTAATCCTTGTGGGGAGCTCACCCAAACTCCCTGTGGACTCGGCTGGCATCTCCTGTTTAGCGGGGTGAAGAGCAGGGAACGGCAGCACGTGGAACCTCTCTGGGCTCTGTGGGAGGATGGTCACAGGGCCTCTCCGACACAGTTGCTTGCCCCTGGTGCCTCTTCGCCCAGCCAAAAAGAAAAAAAGGCTTTTTTTTTGTAACTGCGTAGCTGTTCCACATGGCAATATGTATTATAGGTGTACGTGACTACTCGGCGAGGCGCTATCACAAACATGACATGGGGAGAGAGCAGAGAGCACTAATGTTTCAACACTATGTCAAAAAAACATTTGATCACTTAACTGCCTTTGGCAAAGTTTTATTTTCCTTAGCTTCTTCCTTTGCAGTCCTTTTGTTATGACAAGGTATACTCAGAAACTTAACAGTAAAAAATTCCCTTTGCGCTTACAAAAGAACCCTGCTGCCTTGGAGTCCTTTAATCCTCCTTTAAACTATTGTTCTGATGTTTGGAAGGGGAGGAGGGAGTTAAGTAGGTGATGGCCAGAAGCCTCTGCCTCTGAGACTGATCAATATTGCCTGTGCCACTTGCTCATGTTTCGCACATATTTTTTTAATCTTCCGTTATATAGTTGTTATTTTATTCCTCAGGAGTGAGCCCTTTAGGAAAGAAATACCTTTTATGTCACTTGGTATAGTGAGCAGTATAGAAGGGTCTGGTATAAGATGTGAGATCAGTAGCCGCTACCAGTATTGCTATAACAGATTTAGGCTGCAGATTTAAAAACTGTTTCCAACCAGAGTAATATGATTCGAGCAACTTTGAGGAGCTGCACTGGAGTCTCATTTTTTCTTCCAATCCCCTCAGCTGTCTTGGAGCTGTACTCTGCTGCTGAATCTACCACAAATTCACATTTTTCCTGCTTTTTCTCAGGTGTGGGAGGACTGTGTGCTTTGTATTTAGGAAGGGTCATCTTTCTAGGCATACACACATCCAGGATGTATAATCCTCTATAAAAACTAGGGTGCACAGTTCTCAACTGTCTCATCTATGAAGGTTTTTTTTTTTTAAAAAAATGCTAATTTTGCGGCTGCCTCTGGATTGGTTTTAGCACTGGCTGCAAAAAATTGCTGTTTTTTGTGTACATTAATAAGATGGAGGACTACGCACTCTTAGAATCATAGAAAAGTGAAGTTGGAAGGGGCCTACAAGGCCATCAAGTCCAACCCCCTGCTCAACACAGGAATACAATCAAAGCATATCTGCCAGGTGATTACGTTTTTCTTGAATGCCTCCAGTGTTGGAGCACTCACCAACTCCCGAAGTAACTGGTTCCACTGTCATACTGCTCTAACAGTTAGGAAATTTTTCCTGATATTCAACCGAAATCTGGCTTCCTGTAACTTGAGCCCATTGTTGCGTGTCCTGCACTCTGGAATGATCGAGAACAGATCTTGCCCCTCTGTATGACAACCTTTCAAATATTTGAAAATTGCTGTCATATCCCCCCTCAGTCTTCTTTTCTCAAGGCTAAACATGCCCAATTCTTTCAGCCTTTCCTCATAAGGCTTGGTTTCCAGCCCCCTGATCATCCTTGTCACCCTCCTCTGAACTTGTTCCAATTTGTAAGCATCCTTCTTGAAGTGTGGTGTCCCACAATACTCAAGGTGAGGCCTAACCAGTGCTGAATAGAGGGTGACTAGCACCTCGCTGGATTTGGAAACTATACTTCTATTAAGTATAGTTCTATAAACAAATGCTAAAATAGCATTTGCCTTTTTTGTAGCCTCATCACACTATTGGCTCATATTTAGCTTGTGATCTACGACAATTCCAAGATCTTTCTTGCTCGTAGTTTTGCTGAGCCAGGTATCCCCCATCTTGTAACTGTGCAATTGGTTTCTTTTTCCAAGGTGCAGTACTTTGCACTTATTCCTGTTGAATTTCATTCTGTTGCTTTCGGCCCAGTGCTCCATCCTATCAAGGTCATTTTGGATTTTGTTTCTGTCTTCTAGGGTATTAGCTATCCCGCCCAATTTTGTATCATCTGCAAATTTGACAAACGTTCCCTGCACTCCCTCATCCAAGTCATTAATAAAAAATATTGAAGAGCACTGGGCCCAGGACTGAGTCTTGGGGTACCCCACTTGTTAGCTCCTCCCATTTAGAGAAGGACCCATTAATCATCACCCTCTGAGTATGATTCTGTAGCCAATTGTGTATCCACCTGACACTTGATCTATCCAGCCCACACCTAGTTAGCTTGCTAATCAGGAGATCATGGGGCACTTTGTCAAAAGCTTTGCTGAAGTCAAGATATACTACATCTACAGCATTCCCTCTGTCTATCAGGGAGGTGACCTGATCAAAAAACGAGATCAAATTAGTTTGGCAGGATTTGTTCTTGACAAATCCGTGTTGGCTTCTAGTTATTACTGCATTGTTTTCTAGGTGCTTGCTCAATTACCACTATACGATCTGTTCCAGAATTACAAAATCTTACAAAGGTGGATTTTGTTTTGTAGAAAGTACTAAGAGCTCAGTCCAAAAGAACAAGGTGTGCAGCCCCACGTATGCCATTTGCTTCAAAAATGTTGAGGTGTTTTTTTTCACAGCTCTAGATAATATATTTTAACATTTTTTAAAAATCAGATTTATTTATTTTTATTTTATTTTTTTGCTGCTGCTTTAATTGAGCAGTGCAGCAGCAAATGTGATGGTGAGGATGTACTTTATGTTCTTCACTCCAGGTAAGGGTGGCAGGCCAGGACAGGGAAAACTTCAGTTCCTCGTGAAGCTTGCTGAGTGATCTTGGGCCATTCATCAATTATTCCCCTTAATAAACTTACATGATTTTTTTTTTGGACAATGGGGAATGGCCATGTGTAGCACCTTCAACTCCTTGGAAGAAACTGATGATATCTCATTTTTAAAAACAAATATGAAAGAAGCAATCATTTATAATGTTGCTGTTATGTGCCATCAAGTCCAAACTGACTTATAATGATCTTGATAGAGCTTTCAAGGTAAGTGAGATACTTAACAGGTGATTCATTATCCATTGTCACAGAAAATGGAAAGGGAATCCTATTTTTGATACTTCCAAAATTAGTCTCACAGAAGTATTTGAAAAGCAAAGTGTGCTGCTTATATACCGCCCCGTAGTGCTTAAAGCACCCTGGACGCTTTACAATTTAATTGTGCAGGGGACACATTGCCCTCCTCTCAGCAAGCTGGCTACTCAGTTTACCAACCTCAGAAGGATGGAAGGCCGAGTCAAGCTTGAGTCTGGATTATTTCAGATCATGAGCAGTCTTGAGTGCAGTACTGCAGTTTAACCACTGTGCCACAAGGCTCCTACATTTAATACAAGATGACTCCAGATTTTTTTAAACTGACAATTTATTGAATTTTCAACTACATGTTTCCAGCTTTACTCACCAGTCAACCCATTAAAGCTCAGTTTTACACGTTATATGGTTGATGCTTATTCATAATTTGTGTGTTACAACTCCGTTTTCATGGACAGAGTTGACTTGTGTGGTATGATGTGTTCCAGCTGACTTTGTTACGTAGTGCTTCTGATTAATTGTTTCAGCCTGTCCAGAGGAATTATAGCTTGAAGCCATCATCACTGTGACTTCCTCCACTCATAATTCTAGTCATGTAATTGACTGCTGAACCCGTCTTGCTTTTGCCTTTTAGTTACCGCAGTCAATTGTACTTAATTCACACACACACTCTTCTTCATGCATCTGTGGATTTTTGATCCAGATTTTGGTTCCTATTGTAACTTTTGTGTCATCAGTCTGACAACAGTGTGTGTGTCACAATCCTTACCCAGGGAAAGGTGTTGTGTTTCTGGACAGCCCTCAAACAGTACAGTGCATCTCCTGCAGCATGAGTAACTCCAAAGCTGTGCCCCCAGAGGGGTCTAAACACAATGTCGCTTCCAAGGGGACTAATACTGACCTGAGAGGGTAAGGAAAAGACTTCAGTCCTTTGAGGGAAAATATTTTCTCCAACAGGGAGTATTCTAAACAATTGGGCTGTACAATCTTGCTAACTTTTTTTTTCCTGATCCATTTGAGAATTCTGAGTTTTAGCTATGCCTGTTCATCTCTGATACCTATTCATACGGATATGTTTGGATGAAGAACAGAAGTGCGCAGATTTGTGTTTCAGAACTACAACTCCCAGAACTCGACAAGCATCATGGCTACAGAGTTGTAATCCAAAACCCCAAGTCTGCATCATCTCTAGTGGGGAGCATTTAACCTTTGAGATTTTTTGGACTTCAAATCCTAGTGGTCCCAGCCAGCACGACCCATGGCAAGGGATTATGGGAGTGGTAGTCGAAAACAGCTGGAACTTCAAAGTTCCCCAGTCTGATGCAAGAGATTACTAAAAGCTACAATAAGTAAAGGAAGAGCAGGCATTTTTGGACCAGCTCTATGACAACCAGGGTGCTTACACCATGATAAATGGTAAGAGCAAACTACATACTACACTGCAAAACTATTGAACAAAGCAGTAATGGCTCTGTAGGTAGCTTGAGAAGGAGGAACAATGCCTAGTTCGGCTTCCTCTAGAACAGGGATGGTTCATGAGATCGCTCCACACGGAGTACAAGCTAATTCTGCTTTAGTGGCTTCAAGACTTCCTTTTTCGAGATAAACATGGCTGTAAAGTTAGTTGAAAGCCACTAATTTTCAACTAATTTTCCACCAATCCCTTGTGGTTCAGCGTGAATTACACCACACGAGTTTGCTAATTTCAACAAAGTTATCTGGTCCAAGTGCCCTAATATGCCAGGCCTGGGCCCTAGAATGTCCAAATAATTTCACCTTCAGCTGTCTTGGAGCTGTACTCTGCTGCTGAATCTACCACAAATTCACATTTTCCTGCTTTTTCTCAGGTGTGGGAGGACTGTGTGCTTTGTATTTAAGAAAGATCATCTTTCTAGGCATACACACATCCAGGATGTATAATCCTCTATAAAAACTAGGGTGCACAATTCTCAACTGTCTCATTTATGAAGGTTTTTTTTAAAAAAATAATGCTAATTTTGCGGCTGCCTCTGGATTGGTTTTAGCACTGGCTGCAAAAAATTGCTGTTTTTTTGTGTACATTAATAAGATGTAGGAGGACTACGCACTCTTAGAATCATAGAAAAGTGAAGTTGGAAGGGGCCTACAAGGCCATCAAGTCCAACCCCCTGCTCAACACAGGAATACAATCAAAGCATATCTGCCAGGTGATTACGTTTTTCTTGAATGCCTCCAGTGTTGGAGCACTCACCAACTCCCGAAGTAACTGGTTCCACTGTCATACTGCTCTAACAGGAAATTTTTCCTGATATTCAACCGAAATCTGGCTTCCTTTAACTTGAGCCCATTGTATATATATATAGCAATTTATATAGCATCTATATAGCAATTTCACATAGTTTTGTAAAGTAGGTTGGGTTGAGATACTGTGATTGACCAGAGGTCACACAGTGATAATTTGAACCTAGGTCTTTTCCCACCCCAGATGGATGCTCCAACTATCCAACCACAACTGTTAGAGTATGATACATGTCAAACCTTCAATAATATAAAAAGCATAATGATAAACTCGGCGTGTCCTATCAGGTGTAGGGGCTAGGGAGAGGGTTTGGGAGTAAGGATTGTTCTCATCTCTATTGTGTATAAAATGGTCTTGAAAACAACATTAATTGTGTTGTATGGTGTGTGTGTTTTGTTTGTTTTTACCTTTGCCATATTTCCAGGCTTGTTCATTGCCATTTGCCAAGATTTTCATACAGACATGGGATGATCCCAAAGCTCTATGTGATGCCCTGGAAACAAGATATGAAGTACCGCACACTGAATTTAAAGGTAGGGAAGTTGGGCATACAGTGACTTCTGGACACAGTGGGAACGTGAGCCCTGTTTTGGAGAGACAAAATACCCAGTGGCCCAAAGCCTCTTACCTAGTTATACTGGCATGGCACAAATGGCATAACTTTTGGAGGCGAATTGCCCCATGTAATCAGCATAGACATTATCGGTTGCATATGGAGTTGTGTGATTCAATGTGCAACTGATAGCATTTATGGTGATTTCTTAACTTGGATGACACACAAGAGGATTTTAACCAGTGATTTTTATCTGCAAAGAGAGGTGGCAAGATTCCTCATGCTTTCTGAAATGCGAAAATATCAAATCAACTGATCAATCTCTTGAAGAGATTTTTAAAGCAGTAGACTTCTTTGTAAGTCTTAGTATGTTCACCATTCAGATAGCCCATGGTTCAGTTTGACACCCAGATAACTGAGGCTGAAATCCTATGCATGTCTGCTCAGAAGCAAGCCCAACAGAATTCAGTGGGGCCTACTGGCAATTACATGTGTTTAGGATTGAAGGTCCTCTGCAGCCAAAGATGGAGAAGCTCTATACAGTCAGCAAAAACAAGACCTGGAGCTGATTGTGGCTCTGATCATCAGCTTCTTATAGCAAAACTCAAGCTTAAACTGAAGAAAGTAGGAAAAACCACTGGGCTAGTCAGGTATAATCTAAACCAAATCCCTTATGAATACACAGTGGAAGTGAAGAACAGATTTAAGGAACTAGATTTGGTGGACAGAGTGCCTGAAGAACTATGGTTGGAGGCTCGTAACATTGTACAGGAGGCAGCAACAAAAACCATCCCAAAGAAAAGGAAAGGCAAGAAAGCAAAGTGGCTGTCCAACGAGGCCTTACAAATAGCAGAGAAGAGAAGGGAAACAAAATGCAAGGGAGATAGGGAAAGTTACAGAAAATGGAATGCAGACTTCCAAAGAATAGCAAGGAGAGACAAGAGGGCTTCTTAAATGAACAGTGCAAAGAAATAGAGGAAAATAATAGAAAGGGAAAAACCAGAGATCTGTTCAAGAAAATTGGAGATGTTAAAGGAACATTTCGTGCAAAGATGGATATGATAAAGGACAAAAATGGTAGGGACCTCACAGAAGCAGAAGACATCAAGAAGAGGTGGCAAGAATACACAGAGGAATTATACCAGAAAGATCTGGATGTCCCAGACAACCCAGATAGTGTGATTGCTGACCTTGAGCCAGACATCCTGGAGAGTGAAGTCAAGTGGGCCTTAGAAAGACATCACCATGCCGACAAAGGTCCGCATAGTCAAAGCTATGGTTTTTCCAGTAGCGATGTATGGAAGTGAGAGCTGGACCATAAAGAAGGCTGACCGCCGAAGAACTGATGCTTTTGAATTGTGGTGCTGGAGGAGACTCTCGAGAGTCCCCTGGACTGCAAGGAGATCAAACCTATCCGTTCTGAAGGAAATCAACCCTGAGTGCTCACTGGAAGGACAGATCCTGAAGCTGAGACTCCAATACTTTGGCCATCTCATAAGAAGAGAAATCTCCCTGGAAAAGACCCTGATGTTGGGAAAGAGTGAAGGCAAGAGGAGAAGGGGACAACAGAGGACGAGATGGTTGGACAGTGTCATCGAAGCTACCAACATGAATTTGACCCAACTCCGGGAGGCAGTGGAAGACAGGAGGGTCTGGCGTGCTCTGGTCCATGGGGTCACGAAGAGTCGGACACGACTTAACGACTAAACTACAAACAACAAGGATTGAAGGTAACATTATTTATGAAAGCCAAACTTTAATTTGGGTTGTGTGTTAACAATATTGGTTAGGTTACACTATTTGTGCAACTACGCAACAGGATGTTGGTCATTAAAGTTTCCAAGCATTTTCTCAGAACTTGGGTAAGCGTGTTGTTGTTGTTTGTAACTACAGTCCCAGAATCCTCCGGCCAGTAGCACCAGAGACCATCCTGGCTGAGAAAGTGCAGGAGCTGTAGTTCAAAAAACTAACTTATTCAAGCTGCATTTTCTGTTTGCTATTAGCTTTCTCTAATTTATATCACAGAAAGGAAACTTCTTTGTCTGCCACTGGAAGAAAGAGCCAAAGTTATTACTGGATTTCAATATGTACTACTACTGTACCCCTTCTCTTCCTTTCCCTCCACTTCCTTTCCCTTTTCACTCAGCCAACAGCTAAGGGAAGCACAGGTTGCTCTTTCCAGAGGTTCAAAAGAGGGATTGGAAAAGTCTTTTTTTTATTATTGTAGCTCCCAGAATCCTCCTGCCAGCATGCTCAATGGCTGTGCTATCTGGCAGGCTTGAGAATCCCTAGTCCTGAAACACAACTTTTCCAAACCTGTTCCCTGAAATGATCCGTGCAAGAAAGCTTTTGAAATTCAGCTGCATGAAATCAGGCCGATAGCCAAAGATTGCCCATTGAACATGCTTGCTTATCCTGCACGGTTAACTTTTCTGTTTACAGTATTAATTCATTATTAGCATTGATTGTTTAAAAAAATGATTACTGATTACAGCATTATTATTGGCATAAAGGTTTTGCACAAGTTTGTAATAACTGCTTGAATTCTCTTCCCTAGTACGCTGACAATATTGGGCTTTATAGCGGTTCCCCGGAAGACACTCTGTTTTTGAACAAAAGCGAGAGGCATTGTCACGGAGAGGATCGCAAGAAACTTCTGCAGAAAGTGCCCCAGCAAATGGCTGTGGAAGACATTCCCATTTATTCTCACCTCTCTAGGTACCATAAGTCCATGGTGGCTTATGGCTTCAGGATCAAACTCTGAGCCATTTCCAGCTGGGATTCCACTGAACATGAATTAAACAATGCTGGAAGCAAAACAATGTGCAATACTTCACCGTTTCCCTTTTTGAGTGAAATTTCCCTAAGCCTGTGAGATGTTCTGCTAAATGAAGGCACTGAGATGTCACCTGTTCAGAACCATCCATCCACTCAAAATGCTGAACTTCTGGTTCAAGACTTGCTTTAGTTATTAATACACTAGTAAGCCTTCATTAATGATTAAAGTTAATTTAACTGATTAATGATTAAGATTCTCATCCTTAGCATCCACCTGCAACACGTGAAAAATTACATGTGTTTTTTTACCTCTCGGCAGGGTTGGGGAACCTTTGGCCCAGCAGATACTTGAGCCTACAGCTCCCACAACCTCATGTCGCATGACACGGACCATGTCAAATAGAGCTGATGAGAGTTATAGATCAAAACATCTGGAAAGCCAATGGTTTCCCATCCTTGCCTTCCAGAATTGTTGTAGGGATTACCTCATAGTGCCTCTGAAATGCTTTCAGTAGCCTACAATGGCATACAGAACCTACTTATTATTTACACAATGCTCTTCTTAAGTGCTCCGAGCGCTTGGGGAAGAGCATTTAATGAAAATGTTTTACACTGCATGTATCACTTGTAAATACAATTAAGCACCTGCATTGCTCTGCTAAGTTATAATTAAATGTAAACTACATTGTGACTTTATACAAATATATACATCCTGAGTGTTTATTTAAATGAATATCTGAACTGGGAATTTAGAGGGGATTTCTTGCCAATCAACACACATTTTAAAACACGTATTTAAGATTCTGAAGTTGCCAAGGAAACAGATTAGTAGAGGTGATTTTTTTAAAAAACAACTTCTACCTAATTGCATTTTATGTGCTCATTATTGTTTTTCTAATGCAGTGTTCACTCTGAGGCCACTGAGTGCTACCAATCACCCTAAGTTCTTATGGTTATATTTCCCCCACCTTTCTCTCAGTGTGCAATAACTTAACACTTTCTGGAGGGCACCTCTAGCCTTGCCTTGTTGTTTTGCTATAGGGATTGGTTGGCCACTGGGTTTGTTCTCGCCTTAACTCCACTTGCAAAGATTTGAACATCTCATCAGAACACGACTTGGTTTGAAAGAAGCAAGCAAACAAAAGTCTTCGAGGCACCTTACAGAATAACATTTCATTTGGCACCAGCTTTTCGTGGACCGAAGTCCACAAAAGCTTATGCCAAATAAAACATGTTTGCCTTTGAGCTGCCCTAAGACTTTTTGCTGTCTTTGCTCCAACAGGCTAGCACAGCTGTGCCCATCTGAACCTTTCTAATGGCTTCAAGGGTTTACAAGAGATTGTGTCTTCATTCTCCCACTGTAACAACGTAAGGAGTTCAGCTTGCATGAGGAAGCCAAAGGACCCTTGGGTGATACATTGACAGAAGGAAATTCAAGAACCCAGCTCATTTTGTATGAACAGTATACTGGCGAACTATTCCAGCTGAAAGCTGTGCTCTGTTGTCTCTTTATTTCATTGGGCAATTTCCCTGCTCTGGCTTGCATTTCTCCAAATGAACCAGTGAAATGAAGCCAAAACAAACCCCGCATTCTTGCTCTGGTTTGTTGGGACACCATCAGGCTCTTACATTTGAACAACATAATGCACCAACTGTGCAAATGAGACTGATCTAATAATGTGCACTAGCACATTGTTTAGAACTGATAAACCAGGGTTCCCACAAGTCCCAGACTGAATCTGTCATCTGACCTGTGGCCATAAACTAGCACCCTGGCCTCTGAAATCATTGTTCTGTCAGCTACACTCTATTTTCTCCTTGGCCCATAACAGCACCTCTCCAGAACAGCATAGCCCTCTTGGGGCAGCAGTGGGGAGCAATATATTTACTGCTCTCAAGGACTCTGCCTCATTGAGCCTAATGGTAGGGCTGCCCCTACTCAGATCACACATTTTAGCTTCTTCTAATCGCTTAAAATATCTGCACATTAGTGCACTCTTAATCCCGCCCCCACATAAACACTGCGGCATAATCCCATTAGTCACCCCACTCCCTGTATTGCACTACGCTAGTCACATTGCACTCATTTCACACGCTAGCAAGGTTATGTTCAAAATCCTACAAGGTAGGCTTCAGCAGTATGTGGACCGAGAACTCCCAGAAGTACAAGCTGGATTTCGAAGGGGCAGAGGAACTCGAGACCAAATTGCTAACATGCGCTGGATTATGGAGAAAGCCAGAGAGTTCCAGAAAAACATCTACTTCTGCTTCATTGACTACGCAAAAACCTTTGACTGTGTGGACCACAGCAAACTATGGCATGTCCTTAAAGAAATGGGAGTGCCTGACCACCTTATCTATCTCCTGAGAAATCTATATGTGGGACAGGAAGCAACAGTTAGAACTGGATATGGAACAACTGATTGGTTCAAAATTGGGAAAGGAGTACGACAAGGCTGTATATTGTCTCCCTGCTTATTTAACTTATATGCAGAATACATCATGCGAAAGGCTGGACTGGATGAATCCCAAAACAGAATTAAGATTGCCGGAAGAAATCTCAACAACCTCAGATATGCAGATGATACCACTCTGATGGCAGAAAGTGAGGAGAAATTAAAGAACCTCTTAATGAGGGTGAAAGAGGAGAGCGCCAAAAATGGTCTGAAGCTCAACATCAAAAAGACTAAGATCATGGCCACTGGTCCCATCACCTCCTGGCAAATAGAAGGGGAAGATATGGAGGCAGTGACAGATTTTACCTTCTTGGGCTCCATGATCACTGCAGATGGTGACAGCAGACATGAAATTAAAAGACACCTGCTTCTTGGGAGGAAAGCGATGACAAACCTAGGCAGCATCTTAAAAAGCAGAGACATCACCTTGCCGACAAAGGTCCGCATAGTCAAAGCTATGGTTTTTCCAGTAGCGATGTATGGAAGTGAGAGCTGGACCATAAAGAAGGCTGACCGCCGAATAATTGATGCTTTTGAAGTGTGGTGCTGGAGGAGACTCTCGAGAGTCCCCTGGACTGCAAGGAGAACAAACCTATCCATTCTGAAGGAAATCAACCCTGAGTGCTCACTGGAAGGACAGATCCTGAAGCTGAGGCTCCAATACCTTGGCCATCTCATGAGAAGAGAAGACTCCCTGGAAAAGACCCTGATGTTGGGAAAATGTGAAGGCAAGAGGAGAAGGGGACGACAGAGGATGAGATGGTTGGACAGTGTCATCGAAGCTACCAACATGAATTTGACCCAACTCCAGGAGGCAGTGGAAGACAGGAGGGCCTGACGTGCTCTGGTCCATGGGGTCACGAAGAGTCGGACACGACTTAACGAGTAAACAACAACAACAACAAAGTCACAGGGGAAGAGCTGAAACGAAGCACAGACTTTGATCCTCTATAAACAGCATATTGTTAGAACAATATTAGCTACAGTTACATAATCTTTTCTAATTTGGTTCAGCTGATCTGTATTTTGGAGGATTCATGAGGTTAGTCATGGGAGGCAGGAATCTTCCATTTAAAGCAAAAAATTACGGTTTAAGTTGTACTCCCACCGCTAGTCTGCTGTTTATATAAATGCCTATGTTTCATCTCAGTTCTTCCAAAGTACTAGTTATGTGCTATATAGGAAGTGAAATGGATGACTAGGGATATTACACTTTGGTAAGGAAGTTAAGGTTCAAGAGGGTACAACCATGTGTTCGTGTTGTAAGAAGGGGAGGCTGATCTGTGGTCTCAAATTCCTTATTTTGGGAGCTACAGTGCTCAATCGTACCTTTTGGGTTTAAACTAAAACTACATGTTCCTGTTCTGGGAATTTTCTTGCTTCCAGTTTAAACCAAAATGTTATCTTGCCGTATGTTCTAGTTTTTGAGAGAAAGGTGAGGTATAATATAATAAAAGTGGGGGGAAACAGATCCTTTTCTCTTTAGTGAATCAGAGAGTAAAATTCACCTTTTGTGCTTATTTGGTTAAGGTAGCAGAAGGTTATTTGACCCAACTCCGGGAGGCAGTGGAAGACAGGAGGGCCTGGCATGCTCTGGTCCATGGGGTCACGAAGAGTTGGACACAACTAAACGACTAAACAACAACAAATGTTTTAACTACGCACCAGGGACCCCACTGCAAACTGAATTTCATTATTTTGAGGGATGCCATTTCAACCTTCGCTTTTTGCTTTAAACTAAAGATTTTTCTTCTTTAAAAAATAATGAATCAGACCACTGATTCAGCTCTACACTGTCAGCTGTAACGGGCAACAGCTCTCTGTCATTTCAGACAGAAACTTTTTCCAGCCCTACCTGCAGTACAAAGATGACCAGATTGTATTCAGCTACCTTTCCTATAGAGATCATTCAAGATTGTTCACAATTAAATCAAAACAATTTCTTTGCCCTTTTTTAAAAAATATGAGAAATGGTTAAATCCACCTTACTGAGTTCTGTGATAGAATTTTCTGAAATAAGAGCTGTCCATTATGTATGAATCCAACATGATCTGTAATAACATTGTTAGGCTCAATATACTAAGATAGCTCAGTGAGTCAAAGTACATGGCTGTGGAGCCAGGACTGGGATTCGATTTCCCACTGTGCTGCCAGGGAGAAGAGCCAACCTGCATGGCCTTGGGCAACCTGTACAGTCACAGGATGCCCCAGAAGAAGTAAATGGTAACCCATTTTCGAGCATGTAACACCTAGGAAACCCTGGCAAAAGCTGCCATAAATTCCAATCTCCCTAATGGCACGTTATTATTATTTATTACATTGCATTTCTTATTTCTCAACATTGCTGGTGCTTTGGGTGGACCAAAGGGTCGAGACTAAAAATTATGAGTCAAGTCTAAAAATGTGTGGGTGAGATGACATGCTTGCAAAATCACTTACTTTTCAATTACAGGAAGCAAAGTAGCAGCTGTTGGCAATTGTTTTGAATTGGTAACCAAAGATTTTGGAACAACTCCAGGTTGCTGAAATTAGAATGGGGAGAAGGATGGCATGATCTTGCTTTCCGTATTCTTTTAATTTCTTGCCTTAATGTTTGGTACTTCGCAATTTTCATGATTTCTTCTTTCAGAACTATTTCCAGCAGAGGGCAACCTAACATTTTGTTTGCAAGATATGCCTGTACCTTTTAATTAACAAAAATACCAGAATAAATTGAAATGCTTAATAACTTCCTCTAAAAGCTTTCTATAATAAACATTCAAAGCAGATGAGAGTGAACCAAGAAGTGTGGGGAATACGATTATAAAATACAGCCTAATAAAAGTGATAGTATTGTCTGCAGTAGTTGTGCCATTGTTTAACAGCGATGCTGTTACAAGGGCATGTCTCCTCACTGAAGTCTGCAGTTGGTAGGGGAAAAGAATGCAGGGCTATATAGATCTTTGGTCTGATCAGCAAAATTCTTTTTATATTCTTATATTCTAAAATATAACAGAAAAAGCAAGAACTGGAGAAGCACTGGTGTCTATCCTTCTTTTGGGCTCAGCTTGTCAACTCCTTGAAATGCTGTGAGAGGGTTTATGAGTACAGTGAATATAAGAAAGTGGGGGAGGTTGTTGTCATCACTGTTGAGAATCATAACAGAAACTGAGTGTTTGACACTTAATCAGCCTAACATTGTTTAGGTTGTATTCGAGCCTTGAAAATAAAGTTTGACTATTTTTTGTTTTGATCACTACTTCGATTGGTTTGACCAAGGAAGCTATGGAATTCTGGTCATACACCAACAGAGCATAACAATATACCTTAGCCTTTGGTGGAGCTGACTGGATAGTTCAGTGAGATAAAATACACAGTTGTGAGTTCAATTCCTCACCAAAAGAGCCAACTTGTGAAGCCTTGGGCAAGCTACACAGTCCCAGAGTGCCCCCAGAAGAAGGCACTGGTAAACCACTTTTGAAGGTTTTATACCTAGGAAACCTGGCAAGGGTTGTCATAAAGCAAAATTAACTTTATAGCACACAGTTATTAGTAGTATTATATACTCCCGTATTTTCTTTGGGAGCCTGAGGGCAGGTGCTCTGGATAAGAGAATTAAGCTGGAGCATAGGAGAGCCAGACAAATAAGAAGCGGTTGCCAAATGTCCATGTGGTCACACAGAAGCTTGCTTTAAACCACAGATTAAAACAAATCTGGATTAAAACAATACAGTAAAAATAGGGGTAAATGAAGCACAACTGCAAACAGAGAATGATGATAAAAGCAGGGAAAAAGGAACCAAAACTGTCTGTAATTTATAGCGAGGACACTGATCCAGTGCCAAAGGAGAAGTCGGATAACTTTATGCCCAAATGAAGCCCATGAATAAGACCTTTCCTTCACACTCCAATTGCACAGGGAAGGGTCTCTGAGTGAGGTCACTGAGATGTAGTAGCTACTTTCCACATTTTTGTTTAACAGCAGTGCAATGCAAGGAATTTCTGTCACTATTGCATATTATCTGGGCTTTGCCTTTCCCCCATTTCTGTTTTAAAACTTGGTTGGTTTCACTACTAGGTGAGTGTGTGCATGGGGATGTACAGATGAATGCCTGCATTTCTGTGCAGTGAAAAAAAGAGGTTACCTACCTGTATAAAATTGTATAAACCAACCCCACTATGAAAACCTTCAATACATTAGAAACATTAAGAATTCAGAAAAAGAAACAGATTAAAACAAGATAGCATAGCAGGTTATATTGTGCACACCAATCTAAAAAGATGTGTTTTTCCCTTCTTAAAATCAGCTAGTTTTGGAAACAATTTGGAACTTGGAAGGGACTGCATTCTGTAATCTGGGAGCCACACAGAAGAAGGCCTTCTATAAATCAAGGCAGAGCAAAATGTGGTCCTCCAAATGTTGGACTACAATTCCCACAATCCTTCAGAACTGCATGTGCTTGCTAGGCCTGATGGGAATTAAACACTGACAAAATCTGAGGGGTTGCATTTTGCCCATCTCTGCTATCAAGCGCTCACTCGCACACTGCCAGAACTCTTTCTCACATGTTTGGAGTTTCTTTTCTGATAAGAAGGGGCCACCTGCTCTGCCACAGAACCTGTCCTCAAAGCCTTCCCGGTTCCTCCTCTCCTTATAACAAACTCTGTAATCAGGGCTGCTTACTCTGGGCCAGTCCTAAACTTGCTTGACCAGTTGTGGCTCTTCAGCTGCCCAGATTAAAAAAATAATTTTTACCTAATTGTTATATGTGTTTAAACTCCCTTATAGCTTAGCTGCAACCTTAGCTTTTAAGCAGGCCTCTCCCTTCCTTCCAGATTCCCAGGAATACATTTTACAACTATCTTAAGTTTGACCAAAGGAGTAGAGGGGAATTCTGATTTAATCCGTTCTCTCCCTGACACACCGATATTTTAAATAATCTCTTACACTACATTTATATGTTGAAATGCAGTGTAAACTTACATTGTAAGTATTGTTTGCTCCTTTAAATAAAATACTGTGAATTCTGCTGAGTCACATGGTGCAGGCAAGGCAGAGGCCAAGAGTGCACGAAGAAACAGGCAGGGCGAGTCTTGCTTTTCCAATGCCTGCTCTAGTTGCCCTTCCCCAGAGCAGCCCTGCACCTCTGAATATCTTGTGCAGAAGATTGCAGAACATAGCTGTATAATATGTCTTGTTACTTCCAGGACAATTCCCCAGCAATGGCTAAGGAAAGGGCTCAGGGCAAGCTACCTCTTATTTGGCCGTCTGCTTTCAGTTCAATCCCGCGCCAATTCTAGGATTCCAATAAAGCCTCCGTCATGTGGTAAGGACGACTGCCAAAGGACGGCCATCCATTGAGAATGACAGTACTGTACTCAAAACCTTGATTTCTCAACAACGATGCTACAATTTGCACAAGCAAAGTGCAAACAGCCACATTCCTAACAGTGGCAATGCCCTGTCAAACACAACAAAGCTACCATAGTGTTGACTTTATACATACTGTATGTATATACAGCTTTGCTCTGTAGCACTTCCTATCTTTTGTAGTTCATTGGAGGTAATTCATTACAAATGGTTACAGCTTGGTGTCCTCCTCAGGTTGGTGCTCTGTTCAGCTCAGCTGGGTATTCCCTTCAACTGGGCACCCTGGGCGAACGCTCATCCTGCCACTCCTCACCTTTTTTTGTGCTAAAGAAGGAGCACAAAGAACCAGGCATGAATAAAAATGTTATACATATCTTGGTTTAATATGCTAAAACAAGATAATCCAAACTAGGCCACCCTGAAAACACTAAATCTTAGGTTTATATACAGTATCTAACGCCTGACTCTCATTTTTAAAAGAAGTTGTGGACAAGACCTTGGAAATGGGTATATATTTGGGTAGGATTTCCTTTCATTGTAATGTGCACACATCGGTGGGCAATCCTCCATACTGGCAGCTTCCAGTCTTCTCATATGTTGAACATCTTCTTTTAAATATATATATATATAATATATATAAAAGAAATAAAATGTATTTCATTGCTTAAAGCTTTACTTGCTGTATGCAATAAATTATGGCAAAGCACAATTCATGTGAAGCTAATGCAATTTCTTATCTATTAAAGCAAGCTTTAATTAAGCCAACTATTAACAGTCAACGCACTTTGAAAATTAATGCATCTCTGAGAAGGCATGCAAATTTTGCCACATATTCTGTCGCTCATTAACAGCCATCGTTTCTTCATTGAACTGAAACTTTACATGTATATAATGTGATGGCCATATCTGTGCATCTTCCATTGGTTACACTCATGTCTACCTCTTTTCATGATTTGCTGACAAGAACCCAATGAAACAAGTAGAGCTTCCTTCCAAGCATACTGTATGTGCATTTTGCCAGGCTGCAGGACACATAAAGGGTGCAAGTGTATGAATAGCAATGTTTACCTTCCCTAGTTGAAAATCAGAAGTTCTCCTGCCATTGTTGACACATGTACAAAGAGCATACCACAAATGAAAATATTTACGTCAAAAATAAAGAATATATTCATGCCCTGTTCAAGTGTATGAATAGCAATGTTTACCTTCCCTAGTTGAAAATCAGAAGTTCTCCTGCCATTGTTGACACATGTACAAAGAGCATACCACAAATGAAAATATTTACGTCAAAAATAAAGAATATATTCATGCCCTGTTTCCCCGAAAATAAGACCTAACCTGAAAATAAGCCCTAGTAGGATTTTTCAGGATGCTCGTAATATAAGCCCTACCCCAAAAGTAAGCCCCAGTTAAGTGAACCCCCGCCCTCCACCATTGTGCAGCAACCAGAAGAATATGACATGACTGTATTTGAATAAATGTAGATTGTTGTACATGAAAAAAATAAAACATCCCCTGAAAATAAGCCCTAATGCGTTTTTTGGAGCCAAAATTAATATAAGACCCTGTCTTATTTACGGGGAAACACGGTATATGTTAGAAGATTCCAAGTTAAGTCTCACTCTGGACTCTATATAACTGTGTTTCTTAATACTGGAAGCTATTCCATTTTTCCTTTAGATCTCTTCTGTTCAGACAGGGCAAAATGATTACATGGAAGAGTGTGTTGCAGCAAAACCAGCAGAAAATCTAGTGGCAGAAGTGTGTGTGCGCACACGTATGGTAATAGAAAAGTAAAAGATAGTTGATAAGAGTCAATTAACCCTAAAAGATACCATCCCAGAATAGCCAGCCTGTGTGGCCTTGGGAAAGCTACACAGTCCCAGGTGCCCTCAGAAGAAGGTAATGGAGAACCACTTCTGAGTACATAGAAAACCCTGAAAAGAATTGACTTGATGGCACAGTATTATTATTCATGTCATTATTGTGTAAACTCAATAAAGATTAATACATGAAATTAACAAAACTGGTGGTATCCTACCTAATGTCAGGCCAGTAGTCCTGGTAGTCTCTATGCCTATTAAGTTCTGTTACAGGGTCCTCAAAGAAAAACAACCAGTTCTATAATTCCTTGCAGCTCTGCCATTCCCAGCCATTTCCTTCTTCTTCAGAAGCAAAAAATGGTGGTCACTCCAGAGGCTTATTGAGGCTTACACATCTGAGCAATGAGAACTCCTCTGACAACTTGGAAATATTTTTTGGGGCTGCTGTTCCCAGAATTCTGGATGGGAAGTGGGGTTCCTGGTGAAGTCTGGGGGATGCAATGCAAAAAAGTCTGGAAATTCCATGCCGATCACCCAGCATGGTCAATACAAGGGACTGTGGCAGCCGTAGTGCAAACAATTTGGAAAAAAATCAAAGGTTTCTCAACCTTGGAATAACATGTGAAACATAACAGAAGAACCTTGGGCCCCCGGGCAGTCCTAATCTGGCTTGAAAATGAGAGACACGGATCCTTCTCTCTCGGCTCCACACACCAGGAATCACCCACTCAGTCTCCCCGTCAGAGATAAAGGGTGGGGGGAAGGTTCAGCCCTAATGCAAGGACCCTTCTCCCGTAGCTGCTCACCTTGCAACAGGCAAGAACAGCAGTGGCGGCGGTAGGAATCCTTGTAATTATCTCTGATGTCAGAGATTTCGTGTTTTCAGGGTGACCTAGTTTGGATTATCATATTTTAGCATATTAAATCAAGATGATCCCTGTGCCCCTCCTTCAGCAAGTTTTAATTAAGCCCATTATTAACACTAGCTAGCTAAGTGGATAGCTCAGTGAGTTACGTCTGGCTGCAGAGCGAGAGGTTGGGTGTTTGATTCCCCACTGTGCCTTCCGGGAGAACAGCCAACCTGGGTGGCCTTGGGCAAGCTACACAGTCACAGGATGCCACAAAAGAAGGAAATGGTAAACCACTTCTGTGTACAGTATCCTCTACCTGGAGAACCCTGGAAAGGGTCGCCAAAAGTCAGAATCAACCTGACAGCCCTGCACACACAAATATTAAGAGTCAATGCAGATTGAAAATTAATGCACGTCTGAGAAGGCATACAATTTTTGCCACTTATTTTGTGACTCACTGATCTCAGAGATAACAGTAGCAAGGTGGCTTTGCCTTCATAATGAAGACAAACATCGCTTGGCTGAAGCTTTAAATAGCTTTGCTTCCTCCCTCTCTCTCTCTCTCTCCCTGTTTGGAGAAGGCAAAGATGGCAAAAAGTACAGCTGGAAACTCCAGCCACATTTCATTGAGGGATTTATGATTTCAGGGGGAATGGCCACACCCATGACATTAGGGGATGGCCATGTCCCTTGACACCATCTGGCCCATGCAGGGGCAGTGATGTGGGGCTTTGGTTGTGTCTCTATAACAATTGACCACTCCAGTGTAAAAATAGGTGCGGTAAGTTAAGGGAACTGGCATGCCAGGTTCCCAAATGCATCCCCCCAGAGTGCTTTTGTGTGGTTAAGGCAGCAACTACACTGGCAATCCAAATTGGAGTGATTTGGTTTTGCTGTGCCTTGATTCTCAGCCTATGTTATGCTTCTGTTTGGATTAGGTGGTGAGACAGGGACTGGGGATTGTTCAATCTGATGCAGTTTGATCAATACAGTAGCTCATGGCCCCCCTTCCTTTCACCTTGCCCTATGCCAATCCCCAGCTCTCATTTTATGGTTCATTGTAAAGACGGTGGGCTGTTTATGTTCCTTGCATAATTACGTTGTAAACTGCCTAGAGAGTGCTCTAGCACTATGGGGTGGTGTATAAGTTGAAAACAACAACAATTGAAAGTATTTACTCAGTAGGTTGTTTTAATTAAAAAAAAATACTTCAAGGTGACTAGGGAGAAAGATCATGGGGGTGGATGTTCCCACTGTCAAAAACATCACAAAGCTTAGTATGTCACCAGAATACCACGCACAAACACACAATCGTTATTTCAGAGAACAAAACAACTGATCACACAGGGAAAAATCTGTTTGAATCATTCTGGCTTGAAAAAAAGTAGACACCTACAGCAACAGGGGGGAAAACAAACCTCCATGTCATGAGCAAAAAGGGCCAGATTGATTCAAATTGGCTTTTGCATCATGTGATCAGTAAAAAATAATAATGAACATTGGTTTGTTTTATACCTGCAGCAAATCCAGCAGTATTTGACCGTGTAGTCATAGCCTAAGTTGAACAGGCATCCTTATCTTGGAGCTCTGTGCTATTGAACAAAGGTGCTGTCATTTGAGATGGAATCAAATCCATGTCTGCCCCTGCTGCATTTACAGTTAGATAATTTGCTTTAGCAGAACCATTCAGAAATAAGAATGAATCACTTTTCTTTAACTCTTACTGGAAAATGGAATGTTCACTAGAAGCTGAGAATCTTGCACACACTGTGTGTGAATTTAGGGAAGCAAACTCCACCTCTCCTCTATGTTTTAACTGCAATGAGTATATTAATGGCAGCAAGCATTTCTTTAATGCATGTGGATGCAGGTGCTCGGAGAGGAAATGTATTGCAGTGTAACCTCCTGTGGCTTTTAGACCCTGCCCTCCCCTGCATACAATTTGTATGGGAATTGGGCAGGCATAAGAACAAAAAAATTCTGGTTGCTGCTCCATTGTGCCGTTTTGGCCCTTAAGTGCAGCTGATCTCACTGTCTTTGAAGCCACCTTTAAACTACTTTGCCTCATTGAAAAATGGTGAACACTGCAGCCTAATGACACAGGTGATTGAGCATCTCTTACAAAGTCTTATAATTTCAAACATTCCTGTTTAGGAAATTAGAAACTTGGGGTCTTGATTTGTCATCTTGCCAAATGGCTACTCTTAAATGCTTTCATTAGCTCTTCTGTTACAAAATGCCAATCAGCCATCATGAGGGGTGGGAGAGGGAGCCTGAAGGCACTGGCGGGTTTCAGACTCCCTTGCTGGCAGGCATGGGACTCTATTCTTTGATTAATGCCACTGACTATGGAGGCAGCAAAAGCAGGACTTTCTCCTGGAGGGCCTTTTTCACTTGGGGTGAAACAGAGCAGCGAGAGTGGACTTGGAACCTGTCCAAATTGAGCTTCCTGGTAAGGGATGGACGTAATGGTTCACGGAGGTCTGAGCAGGAATTCTGCAAAGAAAGCGCTCAGAGAGAGAAATGGAAAGCTAGGAGGCAGGAGAGGCAGAACACATTTCTTAAGAAAAACATCAAAGGTTAATGAAACAAATACACAGGGCAGGTTTAGAAAATATCACACTGTGGGATCTTTTCTAAACCTTGTTCACTTGGCTGTTCAGACCACAGGTCACCTGTGCACTCATTATCTTTGTCATGTCTCGACCTGACCAGTTATCTTCAGAAATGGAAGAGGCTCTCTTTCAGCTAGATGGCGCCAGTAAACAGGAAGAGCTCAATGATCCATCTCAGAGTACCCTCAGGGAAGCATTGGGGAGAAGAAGGGCTGGTGCCAGTTCTGCCTGCGAGGAGGACACAGTGGCTGATGTGAGCCCCGTTTGCCTAGGACTGTGGTTTCCAACCTTGGGTAACCCAGATGTGCTTGGACTGCAATTCCCAGAAGCCTTCACCACCAGCTGTGCTGCCTGGGGTTTCTCAAGACTTGCAATCCAAGAATGCCTGGGTTGCCCAAGATTGGAAACCGCTGGCCTAAGAGAAAGAGAAAGTCTTAGAAGACTTGAGCAAGGTCTCTTGATAACGGATTGGAAGCAACTGGACATTTGGGAGATTTGCAGGAAACAACTCATTAACAGCCTGCCACTCATGCCCATCTTCATCTTGTTTAGATTCCTTGAATCTATTGCCACTACCAGGATTGGAACTGCTGCCCACAGTGATTTTTTTTTTTTTACTATTAAAGCCCAAGGCACCCAAAGCCTTCCCCAGGGCAAAAGATAACCCAGGGAGGCTCAGAACCTAAAACTGGTGTTTGTGGGGGGGGGGGGGGGAGAGGAAGCTTTCCATGGGCTTATGCAATAGGATTTCCCTCCAGTGTTTACTTCAGGTCTGCACAACTGCCCATATGCTAATGATCAAGAAGGCTAGCTCTGCTTTTGTTTGTTACACTAATGACATTTAGATGGATGTTTCACATCCAAAAATTATGATGGGTAGTTCAGTTATAGTCATTTGGTTGAGCTGCACCAGAATTTCCAGGAAGTGAAAGATGGATTTGAAAGTAGGTAACAGTCAATAGAGATGGGTAACATTGTATGATGACAGCCGAAAGCGGGACAAAATTACGTGAAATTCACAGTAATCAGAACTCAGTTCTATTTATGATTTATTGCAGGAAAAGCATAGAAGGAACATGAGATAACAATATCCTTCTCCTTGCAATGAATATTACTCTAACATTTACAAAACATGTAACCATGAAGTTGTTTGTTGGAAAAAACCACAGTAAGGGATCAGTCATTTCAAAGATAATAATTCAAAAGTACTTCAAAGATGTGTGATTCTGAAGTCCGGTTTTCCTTTAATAATGGAATCTTCCTACAGTAGAACAAACTCTTCATAGTTGTGTATGGCCATTAGTTCCTATCAATGATAAAAAGAGCATAACCCACATTATTTGTGTGAATGCCATAAGGCAGGATAGAGAGTAGAGGTCATACCTGCCTTCCAAATGAGATGATTTAAGGATGATAGGAATTGTAATCCAACACATTCTAAGGGTACTATATTTATCCATGGAAACAAAATACATGTTTCAACACGTATTGCCCATTTCCTTCAGACAGTTAAACCATTTTGGCTGTGGTGGGGGTGGGTGGGGAGGAATCATACTGGATGAAGCTAGGAACAAATAGAAAAACTACTACTTCTCCTTTTTTTTAAGAATGGGTGTGCTCAGGTTCAAGAAGCCAGTTCAGTGAAAATCTGATCGTGTTTGGACAAGAGAATCACCTCTGTGTAAATAAGATTATGAAAAGAGTGGCATTTTCTTGGAGGACTGGCATTCTGAAGGAGGCGTGACTGTTAAGTCAGCTATTGTTATGTGTGTGGCACCAAAGAGGCCAAGTAATGATTCATTGCTAAAGAATACCAAGATAATGTATTCTAGAGGTTAAACAAATTGTTCCATGTATCCCTTAATTGAGCAGGTGAACCCATTGCATAACCTCTTCACAGTAATCCAGGACGTTGGGAAAACCTCCAAGGTTAATAACAGTTCTGTAGAGTGCCAGTACATTCCTGTTATGACATGCCATCACAGCACAACAGGAAAGTTGTCCTTAAGAATCTACATTAAATGTTTCCTCTTTTATTTGGGACCAGTCTCTCTCTGCTCATGAGTTTATGGAGTAGATACACAAAAAATGTTCTGAAGATTGTAACCTGCAGCATTTGCTCATAATTCATTTGTGAGGGTGGTGGGACTGAGAGAAGGGCCTCTCCTGATGATCTTAATGCCTGGGCAGGCTCATAGAGGGAGACACGGTCTTTTAGAGAGCTTGGATCCAAGTCGTTTAGGGTTTTATAAGTAAAAACCAGCACTTTGAATTGTGCCCAGAAATGGATCAGCAGCCAGTGGAGCTGTTGCAACAGGGGAATTATATGTTCCCTGTAACCAGCCCCAGTTAGAAATCTGGCTATGGCATTTTGGATCCACTGGAGTTTCCAAACACTTTCCCAAGGCAGCCCCATGTAGAACATGCTATAGGAATCAGGCCAAGATATAACTAGGGTATATGTCAATGTGAACAGATCAGCTATCTCAAGAAATGAGCATTATTCCATGTGCAGATGCTAATTGAATTGCCAATTAAATCCCACTTCAGCAATGGCAATGGGAAAACATATTTCATAGCACCAGAGGGCAGCAGGCTCAGCCATACAGCACACACAGCAATGTCCTCCCATCATTTATTTATTTATTTATTTATTTATTGCACTTATATGCCGCCCATCTAGACATTGTCTACTCTGGGCGGCTCACAACAGGCAAGATAAAACAGTTAATATATAATAGCAGTTTTACAGCAAAATACAAAAATAACAATAGTTCAAGATGGGAGGAAAAAATAAATTAAGTAATGCCTGGAGGGAAGGCCTGTCTGAATAACCAGGTCTTAAGTTGGTTTTTAAAAATGCCCAGCGAGGGGGCCAAACGGATCTCGGAGGGAACATCATACACTGTTCTTTATTTATTTATTTATTAGACTTCTACCCCGCCCATCTAGACCAAAGGTCTACTGTTCTGCCTTGCTCTGTCTAATGGCAGGGCTGGTACTGGTAAAATCTTAATGCAGGAAGATGCATACATCTTCTCCAGATGCTAAGATCTCAGAAAGAAGGGAAGGGAAGGGAAGGGAAGACTTGCTAGTAATGATGCAGGTGATACATACTGAACAACAGAAACATTAGGAGTTGCCCTATACCATGCCAGAAATTTGATCTATCTTGCTCAGTGCTGCCTGTGTGAGACACAGGCAAAATGCAGGCCTCCAGATGTTGTTGGACTGCAGCTTTCAACATTCCTCACCACTGTTTATGTTGATAGGAGCTGCAGTCCAACAACATCTAGAGGGCCACTTTGCTGCTGCAGTAGCTCTTAAAACCTCACCAGGTTTCAGAAAGGGGAGTTCACTAGCCTTACCCAGAGATGATAAGAATTGAGCCCAACACCTTTTCTATATAAAGCATATGCTCTGTCACTGAGCTCTTAAAACCTTTCTTATACATGCATATTGTAGTCTTTGCCTAGCATTTGTACTATAGCATCAATAAGATTTTGAAAACAATATTTTCCATATATCAATAACAGCTATAATGAAGTGACAAACCCATGGTCGAGCGGAGTCTCATGACAGTTACACACGCACTGGTAACATCTTGCATAGATTACTGCAATGCGCTCTACGTGGGGCTGCCTTTGAAGATGGTCCGGCGACTGCAACTGGTCCAGAATCGAGTTGCGCAGCTGGTGAGTGGTGGGGCCGCTAGGGGACACATCAAGCCGATTCTGTTTAAATTACATTGGCTACCAGTTGCTGCCCGGGCCCAATTCAAAGTGCTTGTTTTGACATATAAAGCCCTAAACGGCTTGGGCCCTGGATACCTGAAGGACCGCCTCCTTCCATATGAACCTACCCGGCAGTTAAGATCTAGCCAGGGGGCCCTTTTGAAAGAGCCATCCCTCAAGGAAGTAAGAGGGATGGCTTGTAGACAAAGGGCCTTTTCGGCAGCTGCCCCCAGACTATGGAATGCCCTCCCGACTGAGATTCGTCTGGCGCCGACGCTGATGACATTTCGGCGCCAGGTCAAAACCTTCCTGTTCCAGAAGGCTTTTAATTGAAATAATATCAACTGTGGGTCCTGATGGCAATTTTTAGAGTATATATTTTAATTGCATTTTAATTGTTTTGTCTTTTTATTGTATTTTAATTGTTGTAAGCTGCCCAGAGACCTTTGGGTAGTGTGGGCGGCATATAAATTAATTAAATAAATAAATAAATAAATAAATAAATGATGCAGTGGTTAAACTGCAGTACTGCAGCCAAAACTCTGCTCATGGCACAGGTTCAATCCCAGGTAGCCGGCTCAAGGTTCACTCAGTCTTCCATCCTTCCGAGGTCAGTACCTAGCTTGCTCGGGAGAGGGCAATGTGTAGCCTGCATAATTAAAATTGTAAACTGCCCATAGAGTGCTTTAAGTCAGCGGTCCCCTATCTTTTTGGGACTGCGGACCGGCTGGGGGGGGCGGCCTCCGTGCGCGGGGGGCGTATGCGCGCGAGTGTGACACGCCCTCTGCGCGAGCGCGACACTCCCACTGTGCGGGTAGGGTGGGGCGGAGATCCGTCTCCGCGGCCCAGTTCCGGGAAGCCAGCACCGGGCCACGGACCGGGGGTTGGGGACCCCTGCTTTAAGTATTCTGGGCCAGAATATAAGCAGCACCCTTTGCTTTGCTTTTGTCAAAATTATTATTAACTCTCTCTGGAAATGAAGTATAACCAACACATGAGAATACTCCTAAATAAGAAACATGTACTGTGGTTAGACCTAGAGAGGAACATTTGGAGAAATCTAGAGGACATTGTGTGTGCGTAGCAATGTATGATGACAAATAAGAAGATGTATGGCATTAATGTCAATTGTAGCCGAAACCTATGAGATGGGGGGGATCCTTCTTTAAGGAGAATGCTGTATTGATCAGGAGGCTGGAAAAGCAGGCAAAGGAAATGTTGATTAACTTACTGTATTGTAAGGGGAAATAACATTCAGTTAAGCCATGTATTCTCTTTCTTTTATCCTATTCAAGATAATCTATTATTTTGGCAAAGAAACATGAGAACGTGCCATTCTATATCTAAGCAGATTATACACTTGCAAAACAAACCCAGCAGAAAGTCAACTCAACATCAAGGTAATTATACACACTTGTACCTAGTTGTTCAAGTCATGCACAGTGCTCAGAATATGTACTTCAAGGCTCTTTTAAAAAGAAACACATTTAAAAAGCCTTCATTTGCTGCATCCCAGAAAATACCACTACACATGAGGATGGTATTTAACCCTTTATTAAATGCCACATTGAGTTATATTCTTATCTCCTTAGCCACAAGGAGCTAATGTATAAACACAGTCCGACTGCAATATCCTGTAATAATTAAATGAAAATATAAATCAAACTAAAATGTCAGGGAAAGCCAACATATTGAAGTTGTATTTCATTATTAGATCCAGTGTCAAGAAAACCTAGCTGAGATATTTGCATACAGTGGTGCCTTGACTTATGACCGTCCCGACATACGACCATTTCGAGCTGCGACCAGCTCCGGCTGCAAAATTTTGCTTCAACTTGTGGCCGGAGCTTCGAGTTGCGATCAAAAGAGGCAGGGGGAAAAGGCGGGGAATTCAACTTAGAGGGCTAACTGTTGGTCGGCGAAGAGCTTCTTTGTAGCTCTTTCGCCCCAACGGTTAGAGAGTGTGCGTCGGAGGAGGCTTCGGACTGCCTGGTGCTGCTTTCTGCTCGTGAGTAAGTACATTTACTTTGTTTTGCAGCGTGGGTTTGGGTTTGGGTGGGTTATGTTTCTGTGCTGTGTGTGTGTGTGTGTGGTGTTTTTGTGTTTTTTTTCCAGCCTCATCGCGTTCCGATGGGACTGACTGTGGTGTGTGTGTGTGTGTTTTGCTTTTCAGCCTCATCGCGTTCTGATGGGACTGACTGTGGTGTGTGTGTGTGTTTTGCTTTGTTTTTCAGCCCCATCGCAACACAATGGCTGTGTGTGTGTGGGTGCTTTTTTGCTTTGTTTTTCAGCCCCATCGTGTTCCGATGGGGCTGGCTGTAGGGTTTTTTTGTGTGTGTGTGATTTTTCCCCCCTGCTGGAACAGATTAATCCCGTTCCAATGCATTCCTATGGGAAATGGTGCTTCGACTTACGACCATTTCGAGTTACGTCCATCTTCTGGAACGGATTATGGTCGTAAGTCGAGGCACCACTGTAATTGCTTTAGATACAAGAAAGACTAAAAACTCTGCAGGCTTTAGAGGTAATTTAAGAATTTAATAGTTGTACATAGAAAAATTCAGACTATGTTGCTTTTAATCATTTGGATTATTATTTGTTCCTATTGTCCTGTTGGCTCAAGATATCAGGAAAGTAGATAAAATGGTAAGCTAAGTCACATCAAGTAAAGCAAAACAATGCAGGGTGAAGCCACTACAGACAAGGCAGCACTGCCAGGACCATGGATAGCACACTGTAGAAGATGTTGGCTGGAATATTCTTACACACAGGAAGCTGTTGTTCTAGCAGCAAGACGTAGAAGTCTTCTGGAGACTGGTCAGTCTTGTTCTGCTATTGGCTTGGCCCACTTCCAAGAAGCTGCTCGAAATGTTGACATGCCATTGTCTTATTTTACAGGTTTTAGCACCTGTGACACAAGGGTTATGAGACTGAGCCAGGAATAGGTTTTATGTGCTTAAGTAGTCTTGGTGCAATAATGTCCTCTGGCTGCCAAGGCTCTGGAGAGGGAATGATGACCCTTTGAACAGAGCTCATCACCAGACCACAGATCTCATAGTTTCATAGTTACATAGGGTGGAGCCATGCGAACTAAGTTGTAGTAAACTAAGTTGTATTAAATGGACCATATACATACACCCATACTCTCAGATAAGTGTGTATAGGAAAACTTTGGCTATAATATTGATATTGATGACTGGACAAAAATGTGGAAAGATAACTATAAAATGATTAAACCAGTTAAACTTAGAGAAAACATCCTTAAAATGTTTCATAGATAGCATTTTACTCCAGTAAAATTGGCAAAAATGTCAGAAGGGATCAGTAATGTTTGTTGGAAATGTAAAAACAAAAACAAACCATGGACTTATTATCATGTATGGTGGTCATGCGAAAAAGCAAAAAAAAATTGGTTACAGGTTTGAGAAATGTCACAAGAAATTGTTCAGTAAAAATTCAGTTTTAAACCTGAAATGTTATTATTGAATATAATGCCAGAAATCATTGATAAGAAAATAAAATATAGTTTACTGTATATATTTACTGCAGCTAGGTTACTCTGGGGCCAAAAATGGAAGAGTGGAGAAACACCAACGATGGATGAGCTATTAAAGAAGCTATTGGATATTGCAGAACTAGATATGCTTTCAGAGGCACTACGGGATCAACCGAGGCATTTTGTAAAGGAAAGCTGGAAGCTGATATATAATTGGGCCCAGGAAAAGACAGGAACTTAGGGGAAGAAATAGTTTATGGCAAATCAGTGCTCACTAGAATCCTTTGATGATATTTAGATGTCCAGACGATGGCAAAATTGTCAGGATTTTGTTCTGTGTTGGTGAACAGGGAGTTAAATTGTAATATTGTAGATGAAGTGCAGAGTCACGAATGTAAAGCAAAAGCCAATGTAATGACTTACAGCATCCAGGTGAAGCAAGATGATGTAATGCTTAATTGTTTTAACATGACCAGCTGTAAATGGGGAAATGTGGTTGGTTGTTCTGAGTATAAATGTAACTAAGACAGAACAGACCTTACCACTCAGCAGTAAGTCTGGTGGTCATTTACTTCTATGCCAATGCTCTGAATGTTGCTATGCCAAATGTACCTTGCCTTGTAAATATGTATATATGTGTTGCCATAATCAATATATTATATTATAATTACTAAGAACTCTCTCATGTTATTTTCTCCCTACGTCTAAATCTCTAAGTCACTCAATCCCTACGTCTCTTACTTTGCTTAACGTAAAAGTGGGATTTAACCAGACTCTAGGAACATTTTCTTGAGGCCACTGCCTCATTAAGATTCTGGAGTTTTGGCCCCACGCCAACAAAAATTTCTGATCTATTTGTGTAGTATGGATGTTTAGTTTTGATGTTTTGTTGTTATTAGTGCTTATTTCTGTTTGGTTTTAGTTTTCTGTTTTGTATGTTTGCATGTATGAAATAAAAATATTGACCTGTAAAAAAAAAAAAAGATGTGTGTACTGTATATAGGGGAATAACATAATAGTGCAAAACATTAGGACAAATTGCTAGAAAAGGCAAGTTAAGTATGATTTCTGCTTTATTTTGATGATTCACTTTCTTTATGAGAACAGGGTGATGTTCTACAGTTTAAAGAAATTCTCTACGGGCCCCTATTCAAATACAGTGGAATTAATCTTTTCAAAGTCAGTATCAAAGAATTTCTAATCACTTTTGAAACAGTTAATTTAAGATACAACATGAAAATTTGAAATCTTTAATTATAAATTGTTTATGAAGGAAGAACTAAAAATGGAAAATTGAAAGAATTAACATTTGCGACACAAAACGAGTTTGAAGCTGCTAAAAGTTGAAATTACATTAAATTACTGGTGTAGTTCCAAGAAGGTATTTACTGATAGTAATAACATTTTAGAACACAGCAAGAGCTAACAGTAGCAAACCTATATTTCACATCAGCCACTGAACATATTGAAACTAGTACTAAGTGATTTCATGCAGATCAGTGGTGGGCAAGAAGTGGTTCTAGACTATTTACCGTATTTTTCCGTGTATAAAACGACACTTTTTCCTTAAATAATTTGAGAAAAAATTGAGGGTTGTTTTATACACGGAAGGCAGCTCTTTACTGCTGCCTTTTGCGAAGACACGGGGCTTAGCAAAAAGGAAGGGGAGGCGTTGCTCCCTTCCTTTTTGCTAAGCTCGGTGCCTTCTCAAAAGGCAAGGGGCGCGGGGCTTTAGCAAAAAGTAAGGGGAGGGTTGCTCCCGTCCTTTTTGCTAAGCGCCATGCCTTCTCAAAAGGCAAGGAAAAGCGGCAATCACTTTGACAGCCGCTTTCCTTGCCTTTTGCCAAGGCACGGGGCTTAGCAAAAAGGGAGCCCTTTGATCCCTGCTTTTTCTAATTTGGGGTTAGAAAAGGGGGGGTCATCTTATACATTGGGTCGCCTTATAAACGAAAAAATACGGTATCTATGCTCCTCTGCCATCCTTTGTGCTAGCACATGGCGGTTGATGCTGGATCAGGTCTGTGCATATACCGCTAAATAGTCAACACATTGGCAATCCCTGTTGAGAGGAGGAGAAAAGCCAGAGGGCCCTTGTCATTTGCAACAAGGAATTGGCTCTGCCAAAGATCTCAAACCTTTCTGCACATTGATGGATATATTGATCTTTGCACCCTGCAGGAGCTAATAACTGGGACCCATGGCTCCATAGATTCCTTTGGATTCTGAGTTGTGTCCACCTGGATTTTTGTGCTCTCAGCTCTGGCTACTTGAACTGGACTTCTTGAACTGTCATGAGTCTTTCTGTGGTTACCCCAAGATTTAGTAATACTGCTTTACCATGAATCAGTTACATTGTACAGAGCAGCACAACGATTTTCAAAAGCCATTTTATTATTGAAGACAGAATTGTACAAACATCTCATATTGAAATGATTAAAATGAAAGTCTAGATATGAAGTATATTATCTTATTATAAGCCTATGTATCTTTTCCTCCCAAATAGTTATTTTAAGCTGCTAAAAATCAACCATCATTGATAGTTATTATCCCGACAGACCTGAAAACGTAATTTTTCTATCTCAGTAGTGACATCATTGTCATCATGATCGTGAATATCCCTCTACCCTGTATTTCTCTGAAATCCAAAGGTGAAAACTTTTAAATTCACAGGCATAGTGAGAACAAAAATGGGAACAAAAGAAAATCCAGGTAGGCCATGTAGCTGGTCTTTATCTCAAGCAATTTACCTACATTTTTGGTATCACAAAGACAGTAGCAGCAACCCTTACAGAATTTCTGCTAAAGGCAATTTATTACTCTAGGAAGCTATCCAAGTGGAAAATGTCCGCAGCTGTAAATATTCTCAGTGGCCGAGGCACCAAATATGCAGAAGGCTATTAACGACAGGTGCAGCTGTTTTGTTAGAATGGCTTGATTGGTTCTGCACTAGCTGTTAAAAGACTGCATTAACTTTATGTCCTTCTTAATTAAAAAGCAAATAGCTTTTAGGAAAAAAAAATGTATCACTGGACTCAGAAAGCCAGCACTAATGTGAAACAGGGAACTAATAGCCTGTAATACTAAATTAAGACTCTACTAGGGATTAAGGTACCCATTTTTAATTTAAAAGATTATAGTCTTATGAGATTCTAACGCACTGTTAATGTTGCAGGGTTGTTTTTAGAAGAAAAAAGCAAGATGAAAATGTATAATATATCATGCTGTTAACATTAGCATACCTACAGGCACACATGCAGTGACATCCTACATGAAGCAAAGCACATGTTAGGGATCTTTTATCTGTAAAACTGTAAGATGCTGGATGAAAGTGGACAAATAAATATTAGTACGACCAGAAAGACAGGGACAAGGATTCATTTTCAGGATAACAAGAAGATAACCATGGACTCAAGCTCTTTTTAATTAGTCCCTTCCCCCTAAAAAGATGGGTGTTCCCTCCATTTACCACTACATTATTAAGGATCCAGAAGACAGTGTACCTAAAAAGATTTATCATAGCACTTCAAGAATGCAGCTGCTCTCCAAAAAGCAAGAGGGTTACAGGCAGGAGGTAGGCTCACAGTAGCTAAATGAACGTTCATAGCCCTGATAAATTATCATTATAATTTTTTTTTTAAAGCAGGAGTATAACTCTTTTGCTGCTGCTTGATTTTAAGTGGTCACAGAAAGTAGCAACAGGAGATAGTTTCTTGGTCCCCTGGCAATTGTGTTATGAGGTGCTACAGGACATGGTCTTACTTCTCATGTTGTCTAACATCTACGTGAAGCCCTTAGAAGACATCATAAAGAAATACTGTATAGGGGAAGTGTCATCAGTGTGACAGCCCATGTAGTGAAGAGGTAAATTGACCAGCCTTCTAAAGGAATTCTCATGATTTCCCCAGGGCAAAGAATCAACCAATCAGGTAAAAGAGGAATATTTACAATGAAACTGGACCTCAGATCAGCACCAAATTTGGCATGGATGTAGCAGAACGTCTGCTCTTGCTCTGTACCAAAATTGGGGACATTTGGGCAAAGGGTTTTCAAATTCTGATTTGTAAAAAAGTAACACTGTTTTACCAAGAACCAAGCAACCTTGGGCTCTGCCCAATTTAAAACAAATCAAATACACTGATAAGACAAAATTTGCATACCTTGAAAAAAAAAAAAGGTTGGTCCCAGCTGCTTTTTTTTCCCTGAAGGAACTCAGACACTCATGGCTCAAATTCACACTTTGAAAGCAGTGATCTTAAAGCAAGATAAACTATGAGCTTATGGGCACAATATTGTGCAGCAATATTGTGCAATTTCCTGGCTTTTTGAATCATGGGTACAGAAGCATAATAGCTCACATTCATTAACCAGAGGGGGGTTTTTGGGTTGTTGTTGTTTTTTGTTTTTTTTTGGAAGAATTGGATATGCTTCATTGTTCATGGGTTATTTTGAAAATAAACTTCTGTTTCAGTTCTAGAACCTGCCTCTGTTAATATTTATACACAAGTCAGGGGGATAACTCTTTTAAAGAACCTGAATAATGTGCAAGTTACTGCTACTATGTTCTTCTTCGTGGCCTCTGTGAAGTTTCTAGAGCTTAAAGACACATGATTAGTGGGACGTTCCCCCGTGGAGCGCATGCTCCGCCCATCACTGATCCCCTCAGTTCCTTTTTTTCGCCGAGTTGGCTAGACCTGTTTCGGAGACTAGAGCGATCTATTGAATTAATACTTCCCATCGAATCATCATTTATTTGCTTCTAATTCCTTTCAATCATCTTTCTTTATTGGACGTTTCCCCTGTGAGTTTATTCCAGTTTTTTCTCTGCCCGTGTTTTGCCGACCCCCCCACGACCGTTTTTTCCCTCCCATTTTTCCCACTCTTTTATGCCCCCCCCGGGCCTTTCAAGCGGTGCGTTCTATGCGCAAATAAAATCCCGCTCACCGACGACCACGACCGTTGCCTTTTCTGTCTTGGGGAACAACATCCTACACACTCCTGCTCCGAGTGTAAAAGGCTAACTAAACCAGAGCTAAAACTGTGTTTACAAAGACTGAGGTCTTACCTCTGGGAAAAATCTCTGAACCCACCTCTGGTCGCTATGGAGTCTGCACAATCTCCAGACCCTCGACCAGATCGGCAAAATCCACCCGTGCCTGCTTCCAGCCCAGCAACTCCTTCTCCTCACCATAAGGAGAAGTCGAAGTCTGCTTCGAAATCGAAATCCGTGTCGACGTCAAAGGCCTCAACTCGGTCTCTAGACTCTTCTAAGAATAAAAAAGACAAGACAACCTCTAAGAAACCGAAAAAAACTTCAAAGTCCACTCAGCTCGACCCACCACAGCCGACTCTTCCATCTCCCATCCTGGAAGAATCATCTAGAGATGCTCTGGGCTCTCTGTCTGACAGAGATGACCCATCTCTACCTCCGGCCCAAGCTCCAGCCTCTGCTGCGAGCTTGTCGCCGAGTATTGGCCTCTCTCCGGCTGAAGTTCATTTCAGCCAGGCCTCGGCCCATTCGAGCCCTGCATCATCAGGGCGGGCAATTCCTATTGAACTATCCGGCTCCGATTCGTTTCGCCACTCTCCTAGAAAACACAGGGAGAAGAGATGACATCTATCAGCTGCTCTGTACGACCTCCCACACCGGGAGTACTACTGTTATCTGCAATCCTCTCGACACCACTTCCGAGATGATAGAAGAGATAGATACTAACAATATGACCCATATATACCTGACGATCCTCAAGAACAGCTATATTATGATGAGCCTAAACAGGTCCGCTACAATTTACCATATCCACCCCGATACTCACCTTCACTCTCTCCATCTCCTCCTCGACATTGACACCGGCCTCAGCATTTGATACCGATTCATACAACCCTTCCGTCTAAACCAACCTTGAAACGCCCTTCATCGATTATAGAACATTCTCAATCAAAGCGTCCTAAGCATTCCTCTAAACACCTTCCTCAGGCATCACTGCAAGTTACTACCACTTATAAAGGTCCCCCTCCTCCGCCTACTGACACTGAGACATATTCCACACAGATGGTTCCCACAACACAGCCTCCTTCCTCCACACAAATATCGATGTCAAAACCTCGACACCAATCTCCTTCTTCATCATCTCCATCGATTCAGGACCTTTCCTCTGACGTATCACAGAAATAACCATGTAATTTACCGACACCGACTTCTGATGTCACTGAAAATCACCCACCCTCTCCATCAGAGGATTTCACTTCTTATTCTCAACTAGTCATGAGAATGGCTAAATCTTTACAACTTGAAATTGAGGAACCACCACCACCTAAGCAGGACTTGGTGTTCAATGATATTAATCAAGATAAAACGCCCCCTCTCAGTTTGGCATTCATTCCGGCTATGCTTGATTTGATCAAGGAATCGTGGGACAAACCTCCCTCTTCCTTACAAATTTCCAGACGTATCGAAAATCATTACAAGACCCACGGTGCGGATACTACATTTCTCGCCAAACATCTGACACCAAACTCCATAATAGCAGAGTCAAACCAATCAAGAGCCCGAAATAAATCCTCAATGGCACCTACAAATAAAGAAGGGAGAAAATTAGATATACTCGGCAGGAGGCTCTATTCCTTCACCTCATTTTTGATGCGAGTTGCAAATTATCAAGCTGCAATGGGAGCTTACCATAGGCAACTATGGAACAAGATTCTCCCAGTACCTGAAACAGCCCCGGAACAGAGAGGTTACTTACCTGTAACCATAGTTCTTCGAGTGGTCCTCTGTGAATCCACACAAATGGGTTTTACTGCACCTGCGCAGGACTTCTCGGAATATTCTAGAACTTAAAAAGACGTGATTAGTAGGACGTTGCCCCATGGTGCACATGCTCCGCCCGCCCATAATACCTTAGTTCCAAAAATGTCCGCTGCTGTCAAGGCTCTGACCGAAACAAAGCTCAAGACACTAAGTGACGGACAGCGGGGAGGATGGGCGGGATGTGTGGATTCACAGAGGACCACTCAAAGAACTATGGTTACAGGTAAGTAACCTCTCTTTCTTCTTCGTGGCCTCTGTGAATGCACACAAATGGGTGACTAGCAAGCTCACTTACCGGAAGGAGGGCCATCATGCCAACAATGAAGTCAGCACAGCCCTTCCGAAACTTGCTTCTTTCTTGGCCCTGACATCCAGATGGTAATGCGTCACAAAAGTCGAGGGAGTTGACCAAGTGGCCGCTCAATAAATGTCAGGGACTTCAACGCCATGCAGCCAGGCAGTGGAAGTGGCCACTGCTCTTGTAGAGTGCGCTTTTAGCACATCTGGCGGAGCCTTGCCTGCTAAGTCATAAGCCAAAGTAATGGCAGAGACAATCCATCTCGAGACTGTCTGTGAAGAGGCCGGAGAACCTTTCCGTGGGCCATGGAAGCACACAAAGAGTCTGGGAAAAGTGCGAAAATCCTTAGTCCTGGAAACATAAAATGCTAAAGCGCGACAAACATTGAGGAGTGGAGCATGCGCTCAACATCAAAAGAGGGAGATGGAAACAATGTCAGAAGAATCAAAGGCGCTGATTAACATGGAAATCTGAAATCACTTTAGGGAGGAAGGTGATGTCTGGGTACAAGACTGAATATAAGGAATGTTGGCCCGAAGGGCAGCCAGCTCGCTTGCTCGACATGCAGACGTTATAGCTACAAGAAAAAGAGTTTTGAGGGAGAGAAGTTTGAGATGTGTTGAAGCCATGGGCTCAAAAGGAGGGCGAGTGAGAGCATGGAGAACAACTTGGAGGGACCACTGAGGGAGTGGAGGTCGCACAGGTGGGCGAATGTTCTGCAAGCCTCTAAGAAACATCTTGAGAGTTGGATGGGAAAATAGACAAGAGGCCTCAGATCCAATAGGTTGATAGGATATTATTGCAGAAATATAAACTTTCAACGTGGAGTGGGCCAAACCTTGATCAAACAGGTGATGAAGAAACAATAGGAGGGTGTCCAGCGAAACAGGAACTGCTGATAAACCTCTTGATGCAACAAATCTAGAGAAAACATTCCACATAGGAATACAACAATTTAGTAGAGGGTTTCCTAGCTTTGTCCAGTACCTCCGCTATGATGGGGGGATTCTCCACGCCGTGAGGTGTAAAGATTCCAGGTCAGGGTGACAAACACGGCCGTCGTTCTGAGTCAGCAGGTGTGGCCGAAGAGGCAGTCTCAGGACTTCGGCCTCCATGGCCCTGAGAGGAGTAAACCAGGGTTGTCGAGGCCACCATGGTGCTATTAAGATGGCATTGGCTCGCAGCTGGCGGAGCTTGACTATTGTCCGCTGGATAAGAGGAATGGGGGGGAAAGGTAGAGGAAGACATCGCCCCAGTCTACCATGAAGGCGTCGCCTAGGGAATTCACGCCGTGTCCTGCTCGAGAGCAGCAGTTGCTGCATTTCGAGTTGGTCTGGGTGGCAAAAACGTCGAGACCTGGTGTTCCCCATCGGTTGCAGAGATGGTGGAATGCAGAGTCATCGAGAACCCACTCGTGGGTTTGGGTGGCCAGACGGCTCAAACAGTCGGCAACTTCGTTGTCCTCTGTAGATATATGAATAGCCACAGGGAAGATGTGGCGGTCGTAGCACCATTCCCATAGCTGGATTGCGAGGTATAGAAGAGCCAGTGAGTGAGTACCCCCTTGTTTGTTTATATAATACAGAGTGGTCATATTGTCCGTGGTAACCTGGACTCCGTGACCAGCTATGAGGAGGTGGAAAGCTCGGAAAGCCTTGATGACTGCTAGCATTTCTAGGTGGTTGATATTCAGTAGCTTTTCCGAGTTGGACCATAGAGCATGAATTTTGTGATCGCCACAGTGTGCGCCCCATCCTATTGGGCTGGCATCCGTCGTGACCTGTATAGTCAGTTGAAGAGGTCGAAAAGGACGGCCTACAAGGAGGTGCAGGATGAAGGTCCACCAAGTGAGTTGGCGATCTAACTCCGGAGTGACAAGAAGACGTTTTGAAGGATGATCTAACAGGGGGTCGAACAGGGACAGGAATCAGGCCTGCAAAGATCGCATCTTGAGCCTCGCGTGTTGGAGCATGGAAGTGGTCGAGGCCATCAAGCCTAGGAGATGTTGTGCATGCCGAGCAGAAACCGTGGCATGAGGTTGGAAATGGTGAATAGCTCTCATCAATTTGGATATCCATTTGTGAGGGAGAAAAACTCTGGCCTTGATCGAATCGAGATGCGCCCCGATGTAGTCTATGGTCTGTGATGGTTCGAGATGGGACTTCTTGAAACTGACTTGCAAACCGAGTTCTGCCAGAGTCTGAAGAACAAAGGCAGAGTCCCTTCAGGCTGCGGAGTATGACCCTGTTACTATCAACCAATTGTCTATATACGGAAAGACCATGATGTTGTGCAGACGAAGATAGGCAGCCACAGGAGCCATACACCTTGTGAAAGTTCTTGGAGGGACAGCCCGAAGGGGAGGGCACAGAATTGGTAAGCCCTGTCCATGAAGAGGAAATGAAGGTATTTGAAGTGACATTCGTGAATGGAGATATGGAAATACGCATCTTCTAGGTCTACGACCACAAACCAATCGTCTGGAGAAAGCAGTGGGATAACGGATTCCAGGGTGACCATGCGAAAGCGCTTTGGCTGGATGTAGGTGTTGAGAAGTCGCAGGTCCAGGATAGGGCGAAGGCCTCCATCTCGTTTGGGGATGGTAAAGTACCGAGAATAGAAACCGTTTAGAACATCTTGGGAAGGTACTCGTTGGATAGCGTATTTCTGGATGAGAAGAGAAATTTCGTCCTCTAGGGCAGGTAAGTCGTATGTCGGAGATAGCCGAGTGGAGGGAGGTTGGTGAATTCTAACAGGTAGCCGTGTTGTATGATAGAGAGTACCCAAGAGTCCTTGGTGATAATGGACCACTTGTCGAGAAAGGGAGCCAGACGGGGAAGATGGGGACAGCCAGGGAACAGATTCGGAGGGATCAAGTCAAAGATATTGTTTATTCTTTCTTGCAGGTCGACGGAAAGGTTGTCTATGCTGCTGAGCTGGTGCCTGAGAGCAGAAAGAAGGAGCAGCTGAGGAAGATGGAAGATTGGACCTCTCTGGAGCAGGAGTGAAAGGTTTGTAAGAACGATAAGGTTGCTGATATGATTGTTGAAAAGTGAAGGGTCTGCGCCACTGAGTGAGTTGGTATCTAGGCTGCTGGGTGGAGTAGGAACAGGTAGTTTAGTGAATTTTGTGTAGATTGTCCATCACTTCATCGGTCTTCTCGTTAAAAAGACTGACTCCATCAAATGGAAGGTCCTCAATGCAGGATCTAGCATCATCATTGATTCCCGCCGAGCGCAGCCAAGCATGTCTTCAGAGGGAGATGGCAGAAGCCAAAGCCTTTGAGGCAGCATCAGCCGTATGGCGAGATGCAAGACGCTGCTGCTTAGCAAGAGTAGTGGCTTCTAGATGAGTATTGAGCGCATTGGTCCTGATCTCCTTGGGAGCAGACTGAAGGACAGGAAGTATTTTGCTCCTCAACTGCCTGTGATAAGAGCCCATTGCCGCTTGATAGTTGGAAACTCTCATCACAAATGAGGCCAAAGAATATAAACGACGGCTGAGAACGTCCAACTTTCTGCCCTCTCGGTTAGTGGGGGTGACTGTTGACCGGTTACCAGCGCGAGATTGTTTAGACTGGACAATAATAGAATTTGGAGCAGGATGTTTGACAAGGAAAACTGTGTCGGCACCGTGTGTTTGATAGTGATTCTCAATCCGTCTGGAAACTTGGAGGGAGGTGGACGGCTTGTCCCATGATTCTTTAATAAGGTCCAGCATCGCTGGTATGAAAGCCAGCCTCAACGGAGGGGATTTATCCTGATTTATATCCTCGAAGACGAGGTCGTGCTTAGGGGGCAGAGGTTGTTCGATATCGAGCTCCAATGACTTGGCCATCTGAAGAATGAGTTGGGAATAAGAGGTAAAGTCTTCAGAGGGGGACAGAGGATGAACATCTGCAACATCCGAATTCGGTGTTGGTAAATTCAACGGAGACTCCCTGGAAGCTTCAGAGGGAGGATCATGTTCAGAAGCAGTCGAAACAGAGGAATTTCCAGAGATGTAGAGAGTTGGTGAAGGAGAGCATTGACAGGTCCGAGCAGTTGAAAGAGGGATCGGTGTCGGGACATGACGGGCAGATTGGGATCCAGACAAAGCGGTTGTGGGGCACGATGTCGAAGCCAAGGGCACTGAAGAAGCGCGCGAGCGCTTGGATGGAACAGGCTTGTGTTGAGCAGAAGCTGGATTGCATCGAGGGACATCCGGCTGAGATAGATGGTGTTTAGTTTTCTTAGAGGTCAGTACCATAAGATCGGGTTGATAATAGGCTTGATGCCGACTCTGAATAGGAGGAGGCGACAGTGATGGTGAGGACTCAGATGGGGCATAAACGTAGCAAACACGCTTGGGATGCTCATAGTAATCCTGTTCAAACCGCAGATCGAACTCATCAAAGCGGTATCGATAGCGATCACCGCGTCAGCCGACCTCATAAACAGGCTCTCCATATTCAGAAAGTGAGTGGCGTCGAGACGGATGCGGGACAAAGATTACCTCCTGATACTGAGAAGACGGGGAAACATGGTGCTGCTTCGCTGCCTTCTTACACGGAGGGGACCGCGAGACCGATGCCTCTGAGTTCGAGAGATGGATGACAGTTGCCCGCCCGGTCGAAACAGGGCTAGAATGGGCCGAGGCTGGGCTGGATATGACATCAGCCTCAGAGCGGCCATGTCTTGGAGACAAGCTCGGTATCGATACCGAGGCTGGAGCTTGAGTAAGTGGTACTGACTCTCCCACTTCTGAAATGGAGTCCTGGTCTGGTATATCTCTAGACGACTCCTCCAAGATGGGAGACGGGAGTGAAATCTGAATGCCCGGAGGCTCTCGAGGGTGGTGAGGCTTAGGAATCCGCTTAGCTTTCTTTTGCTTAGCCCTGTCCTTCTCCTTTTGCTTCTTATCAGGTCGGGCCATAGCTGAAGCCGAGGACGACTTCGACACCGAGGTCGATGTTGATGCCGAGGGGGATTTCGGCTTGGAAGCCTTGGTAGAGGCTTTTGGCGATGGAGTAATTGGAGCTGGTGGGTGAGAAGGCTCAGACCGAGGCACTGGAGTGGAAGTAGGCTCCATCGTGGGGCTGGTTGGATGGCTTGAGGGTGTTAAGGATTTTTCCCACAAATGGGACCGAAGTCGTTGCAGTCGGAGTTTAAGAGCCGGCTTTGTTAATTTTTAACACTCCGGACGGGAGTGGGTCTGGTGACTTTCGCCCAGGCAGAACAAGCAACGATCGTGGCCGTCAGTAAAAGGAATTTTATTGGCACACGTCGTACAACGCTTGAATGGGCCTGAAGAGGCAATAAAAAAGGGCGGGAAGGTGGGAAGGGGGGGGGGAAGATGAAAGAAAAATAACTCCCAGGGAAACGTCCGTAAATGAAAAACTGATCAAGTCTGTAATCCAGGAATCGAAAATGTAAGGCAGTCCATAAGATCAAAAAAACCGTAAGATTGAGAAAATCAGAAAATCGCTCTAGTAATCACTACAGAAGTCCGATTCACAGAGGTCACAAAGAAGAAAGAGAGGTTACTTACTTGTAACCATAGTTCTTTGAGTGGTCCTCTGTGAATCCACACATCCCGCCCATCCTCCCCACTGTCCGTCACTTAGTGTCTTGAGCTTTGTTTCAGTCAGAGCCTTGACAGCGGCGGACATTTTCGGAACTAAGGTATTATGGGCGGGCAGAGCATGCGCGCCATGGGGCAACGTCCTACTAATCACATCTTTTTAAGCTCTAGAATATTCCGAGAAGTCCTGCGCAGGTGCAGTAAAACCCATTTGTGTGCATTCACAGAGGCCACGAAGAAAAATGGCTAAGTCAGAAGCCCTTAACATCCATACCGAGGCTTCCACACTCACCAAACAACAGAGGATTGCATCTCGCCATGCCGCGGATGCCGCCTCTAAAGCTATGGCGACCTCTATTGCGCTCCGGTGTCATGAATGGCTTCGATCTGCTGGGATATCGGACGATACCAGATCTAGAATAGAGGATCTACCATTTGATGGGGCTGGACTGTTCAATGAAAAAACAGACGAAGTGATGGACAACCTCCATAAGATCCGTAAAACAGCTCAATCCTACTCAACCCAGCAGACGTACAGATACCAGCGGCCACAATATCGAAGACAACCTTTTTACCAACAACCATACCAACAATTTCAACAACCATACAGACAATACAAACCTCAAACATTGGACAGACCTTTTCAGGGACCCTCAACCTCGGCTCCATCCTTTCGAACCCAGCAACAGCAAAAGGAGGTTACTTACCTGTAACCATAGTTCTTCGAGTGGTCCTCTGTGAATTCACACAAATGGGTTGTTCTGCGCCTGCGCTGAACGTCTCAGAAAATTCTAGAGCTGAAAGATACAAGATTAGTGGGACGTTCCTCCATGGAGCACATGCTCCGCCCACCCAAGATTCCTCTCAGTTCCTAATATTTGTCCACCGGGTAGAAAAGTTATTTAAGATAAACCATGACGGACAGAGGGGAGGATGTGTGGGATGTGTGAATTCACAGAGGACCACTTGCAGAACTATGGTTACAGGTAAGTAACCTCCTTTTCTTCTTCGTGGTCTCTGTGAATGCACACAAATGGGTGCCTAGCAAGCTTCACTTACCGGATGGTGGGACGTCACGGTAGGAAGGATGCCAAGACAGCTCTGCCAAATCCAGCGTCACTCCGTGCTCTGACATCTAGATGGTAGTGTCTGACAAAGGTTGATGGGGTAGACCATGTCACAGCACGGCAGATGTTAGGTATCTCGATTCCACGCTGGAAGGCAGTAGATGCTGACAGCTCTCTAGTGGAATGTGCAGTCAGGTGATCAGGAGGTGGTTTGCCTGACAATTTGTATGCCAAGGAGATGGTCTGGACAATCCATCTGGAAATGGATTGTGAGGAAGCTGGGAAAAGTCTGTTATCTTTCCTGAAAGCCTTGGTCCTGTCTATGTAGAAGGCAAGAGAGCGTCTTACGTCTAAGATATGGAGCATGCGCTCTAGAGGAGTTGATGGTGATGGAAAGAATTATGGTAATATGATTGGTTGATTTAAATGGAAATCTGACACAATCTTGGGCAAAAAAGAGACATCAAAATACAATGTCACCTTATCTGGGTGGAATTGGATGAAAGGTGGATCAGAGCGGAGGGAAGCAAGTTCACTGGCTCTTGTAGCAGATGTTATCGCCACTAGGAAGGATGTCTTGAGAGAAAGTAATTTAAGATTTGAAGAGGCCATTGGTTCAAAAGGTGGACGCATAAGAGCATTAAGGACAAGCTGTAATGACCATTGAGGTACAATACGTTGGCGTGGTGGACGAATGTTGTTGAGTCCTTTAAGAAATTTCTTTACCGTCGGGTGAGAGAGAAGTTTTGCTGATTTAGAGTTATCCGGTTGATGGGCAACGATGGCTGAGATATAAACCTTTAAAGGTGGAATGAGAGAGACCAAATTCGAAGAGATGGAGTAAAAAGGTAAGTAGTGTCTTTAAGGAGACAGGTATTGCAGGTAGGTTATTTGTTTCAGTAAAGGTAAGAAAAGCTTTCCATTTATTCGCGTATAGGAGCTGAGTTGAGGGCTTTCGGGCTCGATCCAGAACACGCTTCAAGGCGGGAGTATCCTCCAAGCTGTCAGATTCAACGATGGAATGTCTGGATGGTAGACCATCCCGTCGTCCTGTGTCAAGAGGTCGGGAACCGGAGGGAGTCGGAACGAGTCCGTCGACATCGACCTGAGATGAGTGAACCACGGTTGCCTCAGCCACCAGGGAGCTAGTAGGATCGCATTCGATTGGAAATGTCGAATTCGGATGATTGTCCGTTGAATGAGTGGTATTGGTGGGAATAGATAGAGTAGTCCCTTGTCCCAATCTGTCATGAACACGTCCCCGATGGAGTTCTCGTCTGCTCCGGCTTGAGAGCAATAGACACGGCATTTGGCATTCGCACTCGAAGCGAAGACATCTATGGATGGTGTTCCCCATCGACGGCAAAGTTGATCGAAGATGTGATTGTTCAAAGACCATTCGTGTGTTCTCGATGTCATACGACTGAGGTGGTCTGCAATGTAGTTCTCGTCCGTGGAGATGTGCACTGCTTCGGGAAGATGTGATGTTGGTAACACCATTCCCACAGGTCGATAGCGAGGTACAGGAGAGATAAAGAATGGGTGCCTCCCTGCTTGTTGATGTAGTATAGAGCCGTGGTATTGTCCGTGGCAAGTTGTACTACTCGACCCTCGATGATTGGAAGGAAGGCGTGGAAAGCCCTGATAATCGCTAGTAGCTCGAGATTATTGATATGCAATGATTGTTCGTGATTTGTCCATAGGCCATGAATCTTGTGGTGGATACAGTGTGCTCCCCAGCCGTACGGGCTGGCATCAGTGGTGACTTGCACCGTCGGTTGGAAGAACAGAAAGGGTCATCCGATTAGGAGGTTTGACATTGATGTCCACCAAGTAAGTTGTTTGGCCAATTCTGGTGTCACTGTTAATGGAGTGGACGGGTGGTCTGTCATCAGGTTGAATAGTGACAGATACCACGACTGGAGAGACCTCATTTTGAGTCGGGCATGCTGAATCACCGATGTTGTAGATGCCATGAGCCCGAGGAGATGTTGAACGTGACGGGCTGGTATGGAAGACCGAGCTCGGAAAGGTTGAATAGCAGTTTTTAGTTTTGTAATTCTTTCTTGAGGGATAAACGCCCTGGCCTGTAAGGAGCCGAGGAGGGCTCCGATGTAAGTGACCCTTTGGAAGGGCTCGAGGTCCGATTTTGTAGAGTTCACCATGAGTCCGAGGTTTTGAAGTGTGTCGAGCGTGATGGTGGTGGCTCCTACGGCGTCGTGATATGATGTCGCTACTATCAACCAGTCGTCTATGTATGGATAGATGTTTATGCCTTGAAGTCGAAGATGCGCTGCGACTGGTGCCATGCACTTCATGAAAGTTCTCGTTGCCGTGGATAGACCGAATGGTAGGGAGAAGAATTGGTATGTGATATTGTTGAATTGGAATCGCAGAAATTTGTGATGGTATGGATGAATCGAAATATGGAAATAGGCATCCTGGAGGTCGATCACGACAAACCAGTCTCCCTGCGAAAGTAGAGGGATAATAGTATCTAGGGTCAACATTCTAAATCGTCGGGGCCGAATGAATTCGTTGAGATTTCTAAGATCGAGGATGGGACGGAGTCCTCCGTCTTTTTTAGGGACTGTGAAGTATCTCGAATAGAAACCATTGTGTAGGTCAAAAGAAGGTACTTTAATTATGGCGCTCTTCTGAAGAAGCGAAGAGACTTCTTCTTGAAGAACTACAGAATATGGGGTAGATATGATTTTTTCAAATGGGTGGAGGAGATTCAAATTCAATAAAATAGCCGTATTTGATAATAAAGAGGACCCATTGGTCATTTGTTATATTTTGCCAGAAACGAAAAAATGGGTTTAATCTAGTCTGAAACCGGTATCGGAAGTGGTATGTTGGAATCTGAAATCTATGGATACTGTTGGTACTGCTTACCCTTTTTCTGGGGTTGATGAAAGGGTTGGCGTCGTTGAGATTGTTGTTGGCTCCAAAAGGAAGATGGTATCGGAGGTGAAGGGCCTTGAAATGACTTGTCTGTCGCCTGTGGTTTAAACTGTCGGTATGGCTGAAATCTTTGATATGGCTGTTGATGGAATGATTGTTGGTAAAACTGAATCTGTCTATATTGGGGGCGTTGATACCTGAACGATTGTTGGTTAGAATATGATCTTGCAGTTTTTCTTATCTTATGGAGGTTCTCCATAACCTCGTCCGTTTTTTGGTTGAAAAGCCCTGTACCGTCAAATGTAAGATCTTCTATTCTTGACTTAGTGTCGTCAGAAAGGCCAGTGGATCTAAGCCATGCATGCCGACGTAACACTATCGAGGTGGCTAAGGTCTTCGATGCCGCGTCTGCCAAATGTCGAGCCACAATTCTTTGTTGTTTGGCCAGTGTCGTGGCCTCTGCATGTGTGTTAATAACCTCGGTCTTGATGGATTCAGGTGCTGACTCGAGTATGGGGAGGATTTTATTCCATAGTTGGCGTTGGTAAGGCCCCATCGCCACCTGGTAATTTGCAACCCTGAGCATAAAAGATTGAAGTGAATAAATCCTTCTGCCGAGAATATCAATTTTCCGACCCTCTCTATTAGTTGGGGCAACTGAAGATCTGTTCCGAGCCCTGGATTGATTGGACTCTACGATTATTGAATTGGGTGTGGGATGCTTTGCAAGGAACTCGGTGTTGGGTCCATGCGTTTTATAGTGATTTTCAGTCCGTCTCAAAATTTGCAACGAAGATGGGGGTTTGTCCCAGGACTCCTTAATTAGTTCTAACATTGCAGAAATAAAGGTAAGGCTGAGTGGAGGGGTTCTTTCCTGATTAATGTCATCGAAAATTAGGTCTGTTTTCGGTGATGGAGGTTCCTCTATGTCAAATTGGAGGGATTTGGCCATTCTTGATATTCATTATGAGTAGGAGGTGAAATCCTCGGATGGAGAAGGAGGGTGATTATCGTTGATGTCAGAAGGAGGTGTAGGCAGGTTAGAAGGTGATTCCTGGGATGATTGTGATTCCAGTTCCATAACAGATGAAGAAGATGAAGATCGGTCTCTGGGCCTTGGTAAAGAGGAAAGTGCGGGTGGAGGCTGGGGTTGTAAGGAGGAGCATGATTGGCGTCTTTCCAATTCATCTGACGGATGGGGATCTGCATATGTAGTTGTGACTTGGACTGAATGTTGGTGCTTGGAAGAATGTTTAGACCTTTTCGAATGGGCTGTTTGAGTTGTCGAGATCGAACGCTTCAGGGTTGGTTTGGATGGTACCGGAGGTGCATGGTGAGCAGGTATTGATTGCTGAGAACGATGTCGACGCTGCGGTGGAGAGGGAGATGGTGACAAGGAATATCTCTGTTGGTACGGAAGTGCGTACCTGACCCGTTTCGGTTCATCATAATAGAAACGCTCTTGGGGTTCCTCCATCAGATAAGGGTCATGATATTGGTATCTGTCCTCCACCTCATCATGGTAATGATATTGTGGGAATTGGGAATAATGAAGGCATTCCCTATATGGAGGGATATGCCTGGGAGGCGAGATGTGCTTGCGCTTCTCCCTGTGTTTTCGGGGTGAGCGGTGTGATGACTCCGACCCCGATAGTTGTATCTCAATTGCCCGCCCTGATGAAGGGCTAGAATGGGCCGAGGCCTGGCTGGATGGGACGTCAGCCGTAGAAAGGCCAGTGTGAGGAGATAGGCTACCGGTCGACACCGGAGCCTGAGCAAGTGGTAGCTGCGGTTCCTCCCTCTCCGATGTGGAGCCGTGAGCCTCTCTTGAGGACTCCTCCATAATTGGTGATGGTAGATTAGCTTGTGGAGGGTTGATATGGACCGATTTAGCTCTCTTGGTCTTTTTCGTAGTTGATTTGTCTTTCTTTTTCTTAGGTGTTTCATGGGCTCGAGCTGGAGTCTTCGATACCAATATCGATTTTGGTTTCGGCTTCGAGGTCGACCTTGCCTTGTCAGAGCTCTCCTTAGAATGTGGAGAGGGAGTCACAGGGTCGGGAGCAGGCTGCGATTGAGTTTGCCGCTCTACCAACGGGACCGGAGATCTTGTCGCTTCCATTGAAGCTGAGGGAGGATTCAGAGACCTCTCCCAGAGGTAAGACCGGAGCCTCTGGAGTCTAAGTTTAAGTCCTGGCTTAGTTAGTTTTTTGCAAGCCACACAGGAATGGGTAGGATGTTGCTCACCCAAACAAAATAAACAATGGTTGTGGCCATCTGTCAGGGGTATCTTGTTTGAGCAGATGACACACCGCTTAAACGGGCCTGGCGAGGCCATAAAGTGGGGAAAAGAGAGGGGAAAATGGTTGGGGGGGGCGGAAGCCAAAAACGGGGATAGCGAAAAGGAATTAACTTACAGGGGAACGTTGATCAGCTGATTGGAAAATAAAATCGGTAAATTTGAAGTGTTGATTGAAGTAGGAAGTATCAATATAGATCGCTTAATGAAATAGCTCAATTCTCCCGGAGAAACGTGCAAACGACTCGGCGGAAAAAAGGAACTGAGGGGAATCTTGGGTGGGCGGAGCATGTGCTCCATGGGGGAACATCCCACTAATCTTGTATCTTTAAGCTCTAGAATCTTCCGAGACGTTCAGCACAGGCGCAGAACAACCCATTTGTGTGCATTCACAGAGACCACGAAGAAGAACCACACCGCCGACCCTTTCGGCGCCCTCAAAAGAAGGGTAAGCCATACCCATAGACTCCCTTCACCTGCTCTCAATTCTTCAACCCGGTTCCAAACAAGATTGCGTCCCTTCTTTAATACTTGGCAATGTATAACTAATGACCAATGGGTCCTTTCTATCATTAAAAACGGTTACTTCATTGAATTTAAAACTATCCCACCGATCGGAAAAATTAAAAATACCCCTTATTCGACAGTCCTTCAAGAAGAAGTTTCCCTTCTTCTCCAAAAACAAGCCATAATTACAGTCCTTCCATATGACCTGCATGATGGTTTCTACTCCAGATATTTTACAGTACCGAAAAAGGATGGAGGACTCTGTCCCATCCTCGACCTCAGAAATCTCAATAAATTCATTCGACCTAGATGCTTCAGAATGTTGACACTAGACACTATAATTCCTCTCCTTTCACAGGGAGACTCCAAGACACTTACTTTCAAATCTCTATTCACCCGAATCACCACAAATTCCTTCTATTTCGATTCGACGACACCACATACCAGTTCTGTTCTCTCCCATTCGGACTTTCCACAGCACCAAGGACTTTTACCAAATGCATGGCACCAGTTGCTGCCTACCTTCGACTTCGAGGTATCAATATATTCCCTTATATAGACGACTGGTTGATAGTCTCAACCTCGTATCACGATGCTGTCAGAGCTACCCAACTCACTCTCGATACACTTCGAGACCTCAGCCTCAACGTGAATCTCGCCAAGTCACATCTTAAGCCATCTCAAAACGCTACCTACATCGGGGCGCACTTCGATTCCCTACAGGCCAGAGCCTTCCTCCCAGACGAGAGAATCCTCAAACTAAAAAAGGCTATTCAACCATTCCGACCTCTAGACTCGGTATCAGCCCATCATGTCCAACACCTCCTCGGACTCATGGCCTCGACAACTGCAGTTATACAGCACACACGGCTCAAAATGAGGTCGCTTCAATCATGGTACCTGTCACTATTAGTTCCCATGACGGACCACCCATCTATGCGTCTTACAGTAACACCCGAGCTGGCACATCAACTCACTTGGTGGACGTTTCTCCCGAATTTACTCATCGGGAAACCCTTTTGCCTCTTCAGTTGATGATACAGGTTACCACCGACGCCAGTCCGTCGGGATGGGGAGCACATTGTCTGCATCACAGGATCCAGAGCAGTTATCAAGGCTTTCCATGCTTTCCTACCACTTATTGCAGGACGTGCAGTCCAACTCGCTACGGACAATATGACAGCCCTTTACTACATAAACAAACAAGGAGACACACATTCTCTATCCCTACTGTACTTAACCGTCGAGCTCTGGGAATGGTGTTACCTACATTACATCTTTCCAGTAGCAGTCCACATAGCCACAGACGAAAACTCCCCCGCGGACTATCTCAGTCGCCTCACCTCGAGGACACACAAATGGTCCATAAATGACACAATCTTCGATCTCCTCTGCGACCGTTGGGGCACCCCTTCCATCGACATCTTTGCTTCTCGAGCAAATGCCAAGTGCAAATATTACTGTTCTCGAGCCGGTATCGACAAGAACTCGATCAGAGACGCCTTCATGATAGAATGGGACAAGGACCTCCTCTATCTATTCCCTCCGATGCCGCTCATACAAAGAACCATCATTCGACTTCGACAGTTCCAGTCGAATGCAATCCTTCTCGCCCCATGGTGGCCAAGACAACCATGGTTCACCCACCTGAGGTCGATGTCAACCGACTCATTCCAGCTTCCGCCGATCCCCAACCTTCTGACTCAAGACGATGGGATGATTTACCATCCAGACATACCCTCTCTGAACCTGACAGCATGGAGGAAATTCCCGCCATAAAGGATGTACTTGATCAGGCTCGAAAGCCCTCAACCCAGCTTTTATATCAAAACAAATGGAAAGCATTCCTTTCCTTTACTGATTCTCATAACTTACCTGCAACACCAGTCTCTTTGAAGACTTTACTTACCTTTATCCTTCATCTCTTCAATTTTGGATTATCTTATTCCACCTTGAAAGTTTGTATCTCTGCTATCGTAGCTCATCAACCTCCTAATTCTGAATCAGCCAGACTTTTTTCTCATCCAACTGTAAAAACATTTCTTAAAGGACTCAACAATATTCGCCCACCACGCAGACTTCCTATTCCTCAGTGGTCTTTACAACTTGTCCTCAATAAACGTACTCGACCACCCTTCGAACCGATGGCTACCTGTGATCTTAAACTACTTTCCTTGAAAACGTCTTTCCTCGTCGCAATAACATCTGCTAAGCGAGCTAGCGAACTGGCAGCCCTCCGATCCGATCCACCCTTCCTTCAGTTTCATCCTGATAAGGTCACCCTTTATTTTGATATGTCCTTCTTACCCTAAGTTGTATCGGAATTTCACCTTAATCAACCTATTACTCTACCTACCCTATTTCCATCTCCGTCAACACCTCTCGAGCGCATGCTCCATACACTTGACGCAAGACGCTCCCTGGCCTTTTACATTGACAGGACCAAATTATTCAGAAAATCGCAGAGACTTTTTCTATGTTTTCATGGTCCTCGTAAAGGAGCCCCAGCTTCACCCCAATCTATTTCTAGATGGATTATCCAGACTATCTCATTGGCGTATAAATTAACAGGCAAAACACCTCCTGAACATTCAACGGCCCATTCTACCAGAGCGCTGTCCACATCTATTGCCTTCTAGCGTGGGATTGAACTCCCTCACATCTGCTGTGCAGCGTCATGATCTACTCCATCGACTTTTGTCAGACATTACCGTCTTGATGTCAGAGCACGGAATGATGCTGGTTTTGGCAGAGCTGTTTTGGCATCTTTTCTACCATGACGTCCCACCATCCAGTAAGTGAGCTTGCCAATCACCCGATTGTGTGTATTCACAGAGGCCACGAAGAAGAGAGGTTACCTACCTGTAACCATAGTTCTTCTAGTGGTCCTCTGTGAATCCACACATCCCGCCCATCCTCCCCTCTATCCGTCACGTTGTACTTTGAAATAGCTCTTTGACAGCGGCGGATTTTTACAGGAACTGAGGGGATCAGTGATGGGCGGAGCATGCGCTCCACAGGGGAACGTCCCACTAATCATGTGTCTTTAAGCTCTAGAAACGTCCGAGAGGTTCAACGCAGGCGCAGAACAACCCAATTGTGTGAATTCACAGAGGACCACTAGAAGAACTATGGTTACAGGTAGGTAACCTCTCTTTTTGTTTCCCATAGGAAATACAAGAAATGTCTAAAATTCTGATCACTCCTGATCTTGATCACATTGCCTCCCTTTAGTGAAAGAGTGTCACCCCTGCTCTATTACTCTGGCACAACTGAATCAAGTACACCCTTGCAAAACTTGGACTAGTGCCCACAAGCAGTGATAGGTGCAGTGATGGTTAATAAACTGAGGATGAATTCTGGCAAGACACAGGCGGCATGGACAAGTAGTTCCTGGATGTGAGAGATGATAAATAGGCTACAGGTTCTGGGTTGAACTTCCTCTGAATGATCAACTCTATACTACAGGGATGCTCCCAAATCCATCTTTTTCAATGGAGAGAAGTTATTTCAGTGGCTCAGAGTGTCTTTTACCAGCTCTAATTGGTATGGCAGCTGCATCCACTCTAGAACAGGGATTGCCGAGCCATAGTATGGCCAAGCTCCATCTCAGTTCACAGTTCCATGTCCTCCAACCACTAGGCATGCCTATTAATTTGGCTGTAACTGATTTTTTAACCTTGTGTGAAACCTAAATTTAATCTCCTGTTTTGCTAACATAACTGATACTCTGTTTCATTTTTTTTCTGCTGCAAGCCCACATAAAGGTCTGTGTGCCTTATCTAACGAGTTCTTAGGACAATATTCTTGTCTATGGGTTTGAAACCAGGAAACCTGGTGTTTCACAACTTATTATTTTGAACATTATGATACACTGTCTCACCTAGCTTCTTCTATGTTTTATTTTTTTTGACATAGTGTTCTATAATCATATGCAATATGTTCAGGAAGCATGCTCATCATGTTATGATCAGATTTTTCTCTTCTTGTCCTAGACTCAACTCTGGGAAGCAGATCAATCTGATTTGCAGCAGAAGCTAGTTTTGCATGCTGCTGATTGGCTGGAGGTTGTGACATCACAATAACATATCTTTACTATTCCACCAATCCAGAAAAGAAAGAGGCCATCAGAAGCATGCTACAAGGGGTAAGACTGACCACTGAACTGGTGTAGTAACCAGTGATGAGTAAACCAAAATTAGCATGAAATCAGGGCTCACCCTTTAGGAGAATAAAATGACAACAGCTATTTGCAGTATCTTTTAGGACTTCTAAAAATTTTAAAGTCTAGTTCCTCCTCCCTTTCGTTAGTTAGTAACAATATGGATTGTGCATACAGTTTTGTTTTCCTAAGTCTGTTACAACCAGAGTGAGATCCATAGCACAAGCAATATGTGAATGCATTTTTGCACCACCTGTTACAGTGTAAACTAGCCATGGAATAATGCCAGTAAATAGCTTTATATAGCAGCTGGCACAACAAAGAAAGAGTCTATGTGCACATACAACATAACAAACAATATAATAAAATTGTGTTCAATATTAAATGCTGGACAAATGGGATCCACACTGATCTTTAACATCAGTTTTAAATCCCTTACTTAAAGGGTGGGGAAACTGAAAAAAATATAACAAACTAACCACCCAGAAATCTGACATTTGACAAAAAATATAGGCCAAGACACTCTCATGATTAGGAAAGTAGGACATTTTTCCACCTCTTTTAAAACTAGGAAGTAAAGGTACTATCTGAAATTATTCAAAAAGCTAGAGAACTGAATGTTGTAGTTCAAGGCATGGTAATTGCTAGGAATGTCTGAAGGGTGGAAATTTTACATGTCTCCCTTAAGAGAGGAAACTCTAATCATACAAAAATTGATTAAGTTACTTCCACACAGCAGTTAAAGCTGGAATACCAAGGAAGGGTAGGCAAAAAGCAGATCTGGATCTACTGATAAATCTCTGTACTTTGCAATAGATTATCAACAACGTCTTACTCCCAATTGTTGAACAAAAGAAGCAGCAAAACAATCTGCACACTATTCTAAATTACATCACTGAAGGGAAGAGCATTTGGGCAGCCCTATACCAGCCTTCTTTGTTAGTTGGTGCATTTGGGGGAGGAGGCGTATAATGCTAGCAGTCCCTCCCTACACTGGTGTGGAGGATATGAGAGCCAGGCCAAAGGAAGGGAAAAGCAGTGACCTTCCTGTTCAGTCTTCCTGGATGCTGAGGCTGTGTTATCCTACATAATGATCTATATAATGGTCAAGTTAACAGAAAGTTAATGTGGCCACTAGGAATTGAATAACTAGCATTTTGTTGCAGTGTAAGAAAAAGGCATGTTAAAGAACACAATGGATAAGAGGATACCAAAAAGGGTATCAAGCAAAACAAAACAAAAAACAACAACCCTAGTGTGGAACTTGTTTTCATTGTGAATGTTCACAAGGTGAGAAGCAAGAAAAATATTGAAAAATCCTTGTAAAAGGCTAAGTGTTGCATAGCAATCTGGGTGGTCAGTCTCATAACAGGCCCACAATAAAGCATAAGAAGCAGTTAAAAAGAAACAAACAGCCTTTATTAAGAACGTTAATTGGAGACAGAAAAGCCTAAATCCTAATCCTAACTAGATAAGACATGTGTCCTAGAAGGCACAGGGAAGAGGAGCAACTGCTTGTTTGCTACTTAGAGAAACAGTAAAGGAAGTGAGAGTAAAGGTTGGACCCCCAATAAAGATGCAGGAGGAAGCAGAGGTCAGAGAGTCAAAAGGGCAGATAAGCCTCACTGACTACTCTATTCCCAAATCCCCTTGTGATCATTTGGGCAAGATAGGTGCTACGAGACCCTTGGAGGATGCCATGCCAACAGTTTTCTCAAACACTGTTTTAATCACATATTACAAAAGCATTAATACAAAAAGGTAGATTTTGGCACAGAGTAAAGGCATACTACAACGCAAACATATTCAACTATTTAGGGAGTATTTGTATTTATTTATTATGATCAATGACTAGGAAGATAAAAATAGATTATTTAGATAAAATCACATAATATCAAATAATACTGAAAAACATTGGACAAGACATGTCACCATCAATGCACCGTCTGGCTCTTTTAAGACATTAAAGATAAGAAAGAAGTTCTAAGTTAGCCAGCTGCATTGAACGGCATAAAAGCTTTTAAAACATCAAACCAATCACATAATATAAAATGAAATTAAGGGACACATATAGCCATCAGTATGCCATCCCAACTCTCCTAGAAAGTAAAATGACACAAGAAATCTCTAACAATGGCGGGGGCACTCAAAGACCTCACGTGGTCAGGAAACTGCAACAATCTATAACGGCTGCACAGTATTTGGCCACTTTACTAGTAATGTAAGAAACCTTGTCAGAGAGCAGCAAAAGAATATAAAATTCATCAGATCTCCCCGGAAATTTTTGAAAAAGAGGGGAGAAGATCCTTGTGGAGATCTCAATAAAAATGTCTATTTAGGGAGAATGGTGCTAAGAACAATATCCATAACTTCCTTGTTGAAGTAAATAAGACTGAGTCCTTAACTTTACAAAACATTGACTCCATACTTCCTTTGTAAACTTTAATAAAAATGCAAGAAAACTTTGAATGGTATATTCACAATATGCCTTTTTAAAAATCTCTTAGGTCAAGTCTCTTCTTTATTGTTGAGCTCCTGCAATTTTTTGGCTGCTTGAAGGGCTTCAGGGAAATGTTTCAATGTTATTTGTTTGCATTACTGAACTAATCATAGCTATAGAGTCCTTTAATCCTGTTTCTTAGGCGTGCAAAAACTTATCTGCACAGGGTTGGGCCATTTTAAAAACATAGTCACACTGAGGTGAACTCTCTTGAGTTCTCTTAGAATTTACATCAGATGTCAAGCCTCAAATCCAACTGCCAGTCCCACCTAGAGCAGACCAGCTGAATCATTTGCATTTACACAAGTGTTTACTTACACTTCAGCAGTTGTTTTAATGGATCACCTATAAGTGAGACTCGCAAATGGAATTTCCCCCAGGTATCTAGGTTTCTTGTCTTGAAGCTACAGCAGAGGCAAACCAATGGATACATGCTAGTGGTGGTGGTTGATAGACGTCAGCATTTCAGTACAGATCAAGTCAAACTGAAATGCTACAGCATGCAGACAAAATGTGGGAATTCTATTACTTCTTCAGATTTGGTGACTAAGCTCTTCCAGTAGCATGCCGGAACAAATATGTATTTTTATACAATATAAGTGTTCATTACTAGCAGAGTAGTCAACTAGGTGCCCTGCAGATATTCTGGACTTCAACTCTATTGTGCTGGTTCAGGCAAGATCAAGACTGAATGGACTCTAAAAACAAGATCCTGGCAATTGAACTGTCTAGGGCAATAGTTCCCAACCTTGGGTAACCCAGGTGTTCTTGAACTGCAACTCTCAGAAACCTTGGCCAGCACACTGTTATAAACACTAAGACCATGTTTCAGGTGGCAGAGTTCTAGGGGAGGCAAATGCGTTGCTTCCTCTCCCTCACCTCCAATACCAGTTAAATCATTGGATGGATTTAGGCAACTTCCCTAGATAGCCTTCCCATTGTGTCTTGGCTGTAAGAGGACTCCTTAGAGCTATTAAAAATTAAAAAAATAGTTTGCTGTCATGCTGCTTCTTTCTCTTTTCAGTAGAGATAGTGGTATGTGTGGAATTGTGCAGAGATGCTACTCCCTCCAATGGTGGGACACATTTTTCTACTTGACATAGCAATGGGGGGGGGGGGCCAGCTGTCTTCTTCAAGTAGCAGGAAAGATTGGGCCGCCCTTACTGATTATATTAAAGAGGTGATGGCATTTAGGTTTGTGAGAAAGGGGCCAGGGATAAATGGCTATTCTGGTTTAACTCTATATCAGAACAGAGAGTTGAGAAGGCTGTCCTGATATAATAAGGAACATCCATCCACTCTCTTGCAGACTGCTCAAAACAGTGTATATCACAGAGGCCAGATAAAAGGAAGCAAGATAATTGCAAAAAAACGTGCTTTTATTTAACCCATATAGAGATCACAAAATATGTTCTGTATAAAGCACAAACATTTCACTTGTTCACACTATACACTAAAATGTGCAGTGTTTTTTGTCCGATCATTTACTACAGTATTTTAAGCTTATTGTTTTTGTTATGGTTTTAAATATCATTTTCTTCACCTAGGTGGCATTTGATCAGAAAGGAATTATTTAAATAAAGTGTAGAAAGGATAAGTAATGCAAATAGCATTTTAGGGGCTAATATGAGAAGAACAGCTATGAATGGTACTTTTCACTAGGTTTGCTGATATAACTGTAGGAAGGGGATATTAATAAACTAGTTCAGAGCCCTATCTCTGCATCAGAACTTATGTTCTAGATAGGGTCTTTCCTGTGTTTTCTCTTTAAAATAAAAGTGGTAAATACAAGGACACGTTTTAAAAAGCATATTGTAAGGGGTCACTCACTCCTGGTGCCCCTAGCAGGCTGTCTGCCCTGACCCCAGACCTCTTGAGGGCCTGATGGTAACTCTGGCACCCAAGTGCCAGGAAGGTGCAGACAGGGAAAGGTAGGCTCCAGGTAGAAAGGAGAAGCTGGGGGATGATAGATCCCACTGGGTGAGGTGGCGGGGTTGGGGACTGGGCCCAACTGGTGGGGGGCAGGGATAAAGAAGGGAGAGGAGCAGGAAGAAGGGGGAGTTTCCAGCTTGATGGATTCAGTGGAGTCAGAGGGAGAAGAGTGGGGAGAAACCATGGAGGAACACAAGGGTATGCATGGAATTCCCAGTGGCCAAAGGAAGAGATGTGATGGAGCACTGATCTTCAGCCCGCCAGCTTCCCTGCCTCTGGTAACCACTCTGTGGAGACCTCAGTGACTAGCAAAGCCCCCAGCCTCAGCTCCCACACAGTGGATGCACTGGAGACACAAGTGCCCAGAAGGAGCACAAGAGGCGGCAGCAGAAGGGAGGAACTGGGAAAATCCAGACATTAGTGAGCAGCAGATGTTACAAACTATCACTGAAGTTTGGCTTAGGGCTGTGTTTAAGACCCAATGCCATCAACAGAATGTGAGCAGCCCAACCACAGTGATGGGAACTCAGGGTCAGACAGAGACTACACTTGATGTGGGGAAGCCAGTGGAGCCAACTCAGTCAGCTGGCACCCTTCCCTTTCTTGTACTGTGTTCCCAATGTTAATAAAGTAAAGTTCTAACAGCTCCAGCAATTTGGAGTTTATACCGTGTTTCCCCGAAAATAAGACAGGGTCTTATATTAATTTTTGCTCAAAAAAACGCATTAGGGCTTATTTTTGGGGGATGTTTTATTTTTTTCAAGAACAACAATCTACATTTATTCAATTACCATCATTTATTTTATTTATTTATTATTAATTTCTTCCCGTTCTCCTTCCCCTTCTTTAAATGTACCTGGTGCCGCTTCCTCCAGGGGTGCCTCCGCCGCGGCCAGGAGGATACCACCACGGTGGTGGCTCAGGTTCCTCCAGTGGCGGTGCCTGGGCTGAGGCTCCCATTGGGGCTGGCGGGCACTGGGTTTGTTTTGAGGGAAACAACGGCAGCAGTGAAGGGGGAGGCCTTGGTGTGGAAGGGGACCGGGTCCGAAGCCCGCGAGCCCAGTTGAGGAAAGGGCGGCAGCTGCTTCAACACGTGACCCTACCAGCAGCACCAAAGAGGGAGCCGAACAAGAGGAGGGTTAAAAGAGTTATGGTAGGAGAAAGAGGGGAGGGGGAAAATAAAGGCAGGGCGGGGGGCTGGCTGGCTGGTAGGGGCCGGAGCTCCAAAATCGCCTCCCCCCCCTCCAACCTTGTGCTTTGAGGGCTTGGGAGGATCTCGGTGAGTCCCTGGTGGAGGGCAGGGTTTCACTTAACTAGGGCTTATTTTCGGGGTAGGGCTTATTTTCGAGGAAACACGGTAGAGACCATGATTGAGGAGGGACTGTGGTACTCACACATATTTAACATGACATATGATTTGGCCTTAAGCTTTATGGACAGGAGGGGGTATTGTACAGCATTTCAGACTTGGTACTTTGGAGCCTGTTAAGTTTCTGCCAAGCATGTGTTGCTGTGTGACACTTACAGACATTTATTATTACATTATTCTTAGAACTGCAGAGCTGGAAGGGACCCTCTGCTGCTCATCAAGTCCAGCCTGTCAGTGGGGAATTGAACTCCCAACCACTAGTTCTGCAACACCTAAACCACTGAGCTATCCAGCAGTTCATCTTTCAAAGACTTTTTTATGACTGCTTCTCTCAAGTGCACAGATAAATCTGATTATATGTTTTTATTTCTCTGTATTTCTAAATTGATTTATTTGATTTATTTTCTAGCTTGAATTCATCCTTCGACACAGATGGCTAAAACTGGGCATGGTATTCTTGCTGGGGCCTCCACTGTGTCTTGCACCATAGCTAGTTCTTATGCACTCCTACAAAATCCCTGCTTGAACTTTTTTGCCCTTCTTAAAGCAAAATCTACTGGTTTCATGATTCTCTTGTGATCCAATAGTATCTCAACAGCCTATTTCTCTCCAGCTTCTAATTATAGATAAATAAGTTCATTTGTTCCCACATGCATGCATTAATGAATTGCATTCCATTGCTCTCACTCCAATATATGACATAATCCAACTAATCTTCCATAATTTCCTGGAACCCTTTGTATAACCAATACTTCCTGATGTAATGTGGAAATTTCATCTATCCAGTTACACTTTAAAAATTCAAAAAAATATTTTAAAAATAGATGTGGAGACTGGAATCTGGGTATTATTTCTTGGAATTAATTATTTTAAACACAGTGAAATCTAATTCAATGTAAACATGACATAGACTCATGTTTCAGGAGGATAAGATTGGGCAGTTCTACTGAAATCCAAACAGTGCCATTAAGTAGAGTGAGGTGGGGATGGTGATTCAGCCATGTGTGTTAAAATTATTTGGCTGACTTTAAGTACTACACAGTTTGACTTGGGTGGGGTGCTTGGAAGGTCTCATTTTCCCCCCTTCCAGGCAGCAAAATCTGGGTTGATCCTAAAACACTTAACTTGCAGTAGAACCTGAGCTCTTAGGGGTAGTTAGAAGGACCTGGAAGTCATACTTTGTTTGAAGGGGGCAAGGACAAAGTAGTATTTAATGGCCCTATTGGGAAGTAAGATCAGCACTTTTTTCATTTAATAATTCCTGTTTACAGGTTGCTTTTTCTTGCTTATTCACATGTTAGGCAATTTTCTTACTTTTTTAGATGGCTTTTTAAAAAAAGTAAATAATAAGGTGTCTGTGATCAGGTTCTTCATGTTTTGGTGGCGGTTCCCTCATTTTGGCGGGAATAAGAGACGGAGGCGATTTTAAAAATTCAACTGCATCAACTTTATTAACTCCAACATCCAAATTAACCAAATCAAATGAGTCCAAGTAACTTAGTTCTGGTAACGTTTTGTAACTCAAAACGTTAGTCCCGGAAGTTAACACTTCACTCCTCACATCGGGCTGGACCAAACCGCTCTCGATCCGTCATTCTTCTCAGTGGGGTACTCCTGACCGCGCAAACCGTCCCACAACAGGGATGTCTCGCCCAGTCCCCTTCTGGAGGTGAAACGTTGTTAGAGGGATTGGGGCGGATCGCTCTCCTCCCCCCACCTTGGTTGCGGGGTAGACCACTACAGTCCATTCTAGTAGAGCATCTCCTGTCTTCTCTACTTTGGGTGTCGTTGGGTCTGGCAGCAATCCCCCTCCAGTCTTCAAATTGGGGAAGTCCTTCAGGAGATTACCAACCTTAACCGAGCCTTCTTCTTCCCTCTCGGTCCGTATGGCACAATTTCTCGTCTCTCCCCGTACCTGTTCCGTTTTCAAACTGAATTCCCGCGTCCCATCTCCCTCTTTTATCACCTCCTCCCATAATATCAAATCACGCTCCTCCCCTTTCTCCTCCCCTTGATCTTCTGACAGACACACCTCTACTGCTCTTCTTTCTGTCACCCTTCCTTCTCCTAGATCAGGGGTCTCAAACGCGCGGCCCGCGGGCAAACTGCGGCCCCCCGGATGATAGTTTGTGGGCCCCGCCTTGCCTCCCCCCCCCAAGCTCCCACGCGTCCTCTCTATGCCCGGCAGTCTTCCTTGCTCCTCCTTCCCAGGCAGCGGTTCTCTCCTCTTTACCATCACTTCGCCCAGCCGGGAGAGGAGGAAGAGTGAGCGGGGTTTGCCGCTATGACGCGGACAAGTTTGCCTCCTCTCTTGGTCCTCATCGCCTTGCTGAGCCGGTGCGGCTCTCAAGTTCGGCAGCAGCAGCAGCAGCAGCCCCTGGCACCGCCGCAGCAACAAGGTACAGTAAAAGGCTTGGCGGCATGGAAAGCAGTTCCTCAGAGAGCTGCAGTGTGCATTCTTGAGGGGCGTCTGGCGCCCAACCACAACTCACTGCTTCGGGGTGGCAGCGCCCCACTCCTCCATCCCTGGGCTTCCCTCCTCGCCTGTGCGCGTTCTGAGCTTTCACCTCAGGACACTCCTGGAGAAGCCGGAGGCGCGAGTGAACCGAGGGCGAACTTTTGGGGCTGAGGCTTTGCCGCGGAGCGCGGGGAGTAGCCCGGACCCACGTCTCCCAGATGGACCGACCAAGAGGCACTTTGTGAGACCGAAAGGCAGGCTCCTAAGTTTTCGGACTCTGGAGAAAGTTTTAAGCAGGCAGCCAGGTAGCTGCTGTTGCTGCTGCTGAGTGTGCTTTTTTTTTGAGGGGGGCCCTCAGAGGAAGGTTGCCGGACCTCCGTGTGTGTGTGTGTTTGTGTGTGCGCGCGTGCGCACCTGTGGGGGGCGCTCCGTTCTGTTTCATTTCCTGTGGGGCTTTTCTCCTTTGGCAAGGAGAATTCTGTGAGAGGTTTTTTTTTAATTTTATGTCGTGCCCTCCTCCCTCGGCTAGGCGGTCGCCGGCGCTCCCTCCCTTCTCCGCTTCTTCGTCCTGCTGGTGGTGGTGGTGAAGAAGGAGCTGGAGCCGTAGCCCAAGCCTCCTCCTCCTCCTGCTGCTCGGAAACTCCCGGGTGGCTTTCCATTCAGGGACTGGGAGTGTAAAGGTAATTTGGGGGGGGGGCTGGAAAGGAAGAGGGAAGGCTGTTTGGGTGCCACGTTCACCTCCTTGTGAGGCTGGCACCACAAAGCGTCCAATTGAGGAACTTGCCGGCAGAGCGCCAGGCGGGAAGAAGAGGAAACACAGAGACCACGAGGTGAGCAGCAGCCTTGTCATGTGACCCGCGAAGAGCGGGAGAGAGAGAGAGAGACCTAAAAGCAGAAGCTCCCGTGGCGCCAAACCCCTGAGGTAAAAGACTGCCGGGCAGAGAGAGAGTAGGTGCCGCTGCTGCTGCTACCGCTCCTGGTTGGGCTGAAATAGATTTTGAGAGTGGGTGGCTGTGTTGCCTGGTGGTTCACGCCCCTCCGTGACACATCCAAGTGGAATTATATCACACAGCCCCAAACATGTCTTTTTCAAAGTCTGCAGTGAAGAGAAAGGTTGGTGATGAGCACAGACAATTTCAAGAAAAATGGGAAAATCAATATTTCTTTGTTGAGCACAGGGGCACCCCGACATGTCTTATTTGCACAGAGAAAGTTGCGGTGCACAAGGAATACAATTTGAAATGTCATTATACAACTAAACACGCTGAGGAGTATGCAAAATTCCAGGGAGATATGAGAACCAACCGGGTTGCCAATCTTAAAACATGTCTACTGAGGCAACAAGATTTCTTCAATAAAGCAACCAAAGAGAATAATGCAGCAGTGGAAACTAGCTACGTGATTAGTGAGATGATTGCTAAAGCAGGAAAGCCATTCACAGACGGTGAATTTGTCAAAAAGTGCATATTACAGGCTGCAAGTATACTCTGTCCGGAAAAGAAAGGTCAGTTTAGCAACATCAGCCTTTCTGCCAACACCGTGGCAGAGCGCATTTCTGACCTATCAAGTGACATTTATGATCAACTGTGTGAGAAAGCCAAATGTTTCAGTGTATACTCAGTCGCTCTTGATGAGACCACAGACATAACAGACACTGCCCAGCTCGCAATGTATGTTCGTGGTGTTGATGACAATTTTGAAGTGATGGAGGAGCTGCTCACAGTAATTCCAATGCATGGGCAGACCACCGCTCAGGAGATATTTCACCAGCTGTGTGATGCCATTGAGAATGCCGGTTTGCCATGGAAGAGGTTTGTTGGAATAACAACTGATGGAGCGCCATCAATGACAGGGAGGAAAAATGGACTGGTGGCACTTGTTAAAAAAAAAAAAAACTGGAAGAGGAGGGTGTGGAGGAAGCCATTGCTCTGCACTGCATTATCCATCAGCAGGCCCTTTGCAGCAAATGCCTGAAGTTAGACAACGTGATGTCTGTCGTCATGAAATGCATCAACCAAATCAGATCCAGGGGCTTAAAGCACCGAAGGTTCCGTGCTTTTTTAGAGGAAATGGAGTCAGAATATGGGGATGTGCTCTACTTCACCGAGGTACGTTGGCTCAGCAGGGGAAACGTATTGAAGAGATTTTTTGAATTGAGAGCAGAAGTGAAAGACTTCATGGAGAAGGATGGAGTGGCTGTTCCTGTGCTAAGTGATCCCAAATGGCTCATGGACTTAGCTTTTCTTGTTGATATCACACATGAGCTTAATGTACTGAACAAGAAGTTACAAGGCCAGGGGCAACTTGTCAGTGCTGCCTATGACGTGAGAGCATTCTCCACAAAACTTGTGTTATGGAAAGCCCAGCTCTCTCAGACAAACCTTTGCCATTTCCCAGCATGCAAGGCACTCGTGGATGCAGGCACACCATTCAGTGGTGAGAAGTATGTTGATGTCATTTTGAAGCTACAGGAGGAATTTGATCACAGATTTGCAGACTTCAAGACGCACAGAGCCACATTTCAAATTTTTGCGGACCCCTTCTCCTTTGATGTGCAAGGTGCCCGTCCTGTGCTTCAAATGGAGCTCATTGACCTGCAGTGCAACTCTTAACTCAAAGCGAAGTTCAGGGAGGTGAGTGGAAAAGCAGACAAGCTTGGGCAATTTTTGAGAGAATTGACCCCCAGCTTCCCTGAGCTTTCCCGAATGTTCAAGCGGACCATGTGCCTTTTTGGGAGCACATACTTGTGCGAAAAGCTCTTCTCCACCTTGAACTTCAATAAGTCCAAGTACAGGTCCAGACTGACTGACGATCATCTGCAAGCCATACTGAGGGTCTCAACTGCTTCCTCCCTCAAGCCAAATGTGGCTTGGCTATGCAAGAGGAAGCGCTGCCAGGTCTCTAGCAGCAAGGAGTAGGCAAGAGAAGCCATGTTCAGAAGAACAGTTCATGTTGTTCAATGTTCCATTCATGTTCAGGACAATTCATGTTTAGAAGAAGATTAAAGTTTAAAGAACTGTTAATGCAGACATTTGAATCTGAATACAGCTGATATAGAAGACTGAAGATACCACATATAGTCGCTCACTAGAGAAATATTATTATTATTATTATTATTATATTTATTATTATTATTTTATTTATTACTGATTGATTGATTTATTTTCTTATTAATTCTTAATTTATTTATTTTTTCATCTTATTTTGTGTTAAAAAATAAAGAGATTTGAGAAGATTGGAATTTTTTAAACAAAGCTTTTCTTGTGGAAAATCTGATGCGGCCCAGCCTCACCCAGACTGCCTCCAGCGGCCCCCAGGTAAATTGAGTTTGAGACCCCTGTCCTAGATCTATAAGTGCACCTTCTACACATCCGTGTACTTCCTCCTGCACATTCTGAATGGAGGACGGCTCACTAACTCTCTGCCTCACAGTGTCAAACTATGAGAAAATTGTGTGAAATTGAGTAACAAGAAGATTATTTTCAAAAGTAACTTTCCAAGCTACTAAGCAGTGGGCTTTGCCAGAAAACTGAGCATTATTTACTGGTGCTTTTGTAGGAGCAAAAAGTGGTCCCTAGCAAATTAAGCGATAGACTCTGGCAAGGACATACGTAATGTAAAGCTGGATATATATACAGTGAAGTTTCTTTCTAGTTAGCCCAGGGAAAAAAATTAAGGTTTAACTCTTTGAGCAGAAGGCAAAGCCGAAAAAGAACTTGATGCCCTTTTTGGAGAGGAAGACCCACCCAGCTGAAAAGACTAAAGCTTGGTGAGAAAATCGGACCAAACCTCTATAATTACCATTTCATAAGGAATGAAAGAACAAGCGGAGGGGACAAAAACGGAGGACCAAACAAACATGACCTTGAATACTTGAAGAATTATGTCTGTGGTGGGTTGTTTTTTTTAAATAATGTAAGTTAAGGAGGATCAGGCTAATGGTGGAGGAGGCCGATTCCTGTCCCAACTCGTGAAAAACCATTTCTCCACCCCACCCCCGGACTCGTGTAGGGAGAAGGAAACGTCCAAAGTTTCAGAGCAAACCAGCTCTCTATCAAGCTACGCCGGTATGCAACTGATTCAGGGCCTTTGGTTGCCATCCTTACCATTTCCCCCCAGTAATTTTAATTGAATTTAGTCGAGTTTACTCCTGAGTTGACGTGTAGGATTATGCAGTATTCGCTGGTTAATCCCCACCATATAGCACTGTGGTCTTCAGCAGCCTTCTCCTTTTGTGCCTTTGTCTGCTGAGGGGACCATTCGTGAATCATAAAATATGTGCGTGTGCACCGCAGGTACTCAAGGCGGTATTTCTCAACCGGCAAGATACAGTACATGCAAAAACGTTGCATGTCGGAAGCAGTAACGGGTGGTCTTCGGTTCCCAAACCACATGAAATCACACCTTCTGAACGCCCAAATCGAGCCACCCCGTCCGTGACTAACCCACTCTTTTCAGTTTCCAGGCTGGCCAACAAACCAGCTCATTTCTACCACGCCGGTGTTTCTATCGGCCTCTCAACTACAATGCCCCGTCAGTGCCCGGGGAAAGGGAGGCTCCAATACAAGACTCCCGCTTTAATAACGACCATCAGTAACGCTGCCGCCACACGGGCGGGGAAACGGGAAATAGCAAGGCCTTCTTCTGCGGTCTCTGAGAGGACAGGGGCAACAGGCAAGCTCTTCCTCTTTCTCCTGCCATATAACGTCTGAAGAGAAGAAGAAGAAAAAACCCAGCCCAGAGAAGCGAGAACGAAGCAACAGGAAAAAGAAGAAGGAAAAAAACAACAACAGCCGCCCAGACACGAGCCTTGCGCGCGCACGAGCGGGGCCAAGGGGGTGGGGAAGCTCGGGCAGAGGCGAGCGCGCGCGCCACCGCGCCGCTGACAGTTGCAGGCCGCGGGTTTTGAATTTAGTCTCTAAATCTCCATAACCAGCCAAGCGCGGCACGCTTGGCCTCCTCATTGGCCAAGCCGGGGTCACGTGAGCCTGGCCAGGGGCGAGGAGCGGACGGAGGCATGGGGAGGAACCAGATCTGAGCGCGCGACGGCCATATTGATTCCGCGCGAAGCCCGCCTGTTTTGTGTTTCCTGGGGCCGGGGAGGAGCGGCCGGCGGGGCGGCGTGGGCGCTGAAAGCAGGCGGCTTCGTGCCCTTCCTCACCGCCGACTGCAACGCCTGTCCGTGCGTGCTCCATCGCTGTTTTCCTCCCTGCCTTGCACCGCTTCGACTTTCCCGAACCCCCTGTTCTTTCTGTCCGGCACCTGCAAAAGCCTCTTCGTTTGCTTTCGCTCCTCCCTCTTCTGTTTTCCTTTTTCCCGCCCGCGGCTGGCTTTCTCGGCCGGTGGAGTTCTGCCTTCATTCATTCATTCGCCTCTCCTTGGCTTTCTTTCCGGCTTTAAACTTCCTTTTCCTCCCCTGCTTATTTTCTGGAGCTGCTGCGACTGAGGCGAGAGATTATTATTTTTAAAATTATTTCCGAGGGTTGCTTCGTCTTTGCTCTTCTCGCCCGGCCCCGCTCTTGCCCGCGCCCTCTTCCCGCGGCCCCTCCGCTCCTTTCCTCGGGCTTGCCCGCGCCTTGTTCGCGCCATGGCGGCGGCGGTGGCGGCCTCGACGCCGGTCGGGCAGCGGACCCGGAGCAGTGCGGCGAGCACTCCGCTCAGCCCGACGCGCATCACCCGCCTGCAAGAGAAGGAAGAGCTGCGGGAGCTGAACGACCGCCTGGCCGTCTACATCGACAAGGTGCGGAGCCTGGAGGTCGAGAACAGCGCGCTCCACCTCCAGGTCACCGAGCGAGAGGAGGTGCGCGGCCGGGAGCTCACGGGCCTCAAGGCGCTTTACGAGGCCGAGCTGGCCGATGCCCGGCGCGCCTTGGACGACACGGCCCGCGAGAGGGCCAAGCTGCAGATCGAGCTGGGCAAAATCCGCGCCGAGCACGACCAGCTCCTCGGCAAGTAAGTGGCCCCTTCTCCTCCCGTTCCCCCTCGGCCTGCCCTCCGCCTCGCTCTCGGAAGGGGGAAAGTACGTTAGAAGAAGGGGGCCCAATCGAGGCGGCTTCCCTGCGGCCCTTTCTGTGAACGGTGCCCCTCAATGCGAGAAGGCGGCTGTTGGCGGAAGGTGGGTTGACGGGTCGTGTGAGTGGTTGGGTTTGAACTTCGGAGCCGCCCTGGAATAACTTGCTGACAGACTCGCCCCTCTCTTCTCTGCCTCAGGCCTGAAATGGTTACACTCTCTCTCCCCCCCCCCCTCCACCCACCCACCCTCAGATGCTGCACCCCTTGCCCGTAGTTGTGGCGGCCTCGTTAAATGGGGTGCTGAAAAAAGTGGTTTAAAAATGGATCGAAGTGCCAGGGTTACGGGTGGCATTTCCTCTTCAAAGACTACTTTGATTTCTTTTTCCCCATTTTCAAACTCAGGAAGTGATGCTTCTGTCTTTTGCAAATATCCGTGGTGGGAAGTTGGCTCCTAACTTTTTTTGGCGGAAAAGTTTTACCATGCTCTCGGGAACTTTTGGCTTCCCATACGTCTGTCCCGTCTTTCTTAATTTCAGTCTTTTTGCCTCTTGGTCCGTTGCCTTATTTTTCTGGTGTTTAGATATAAAAATACCAACATGGGTACTTTAACTGAGGAACTATCGTGATTTTAGCTAGATACAAGAAAGCAGGTCCCATACTTTTTCTTCCTTTTGCATTGTTAAGTGAGAATCATGTGTGCTTTGATAGTATGTTATCGTCCCTCCCCTTCTCTCCCATTCGGTTCTCTTTTTGCTGTTGTAACTGCTTCTCCAGCTGCCACCATGTGCTATAGCTAGGGTGTTTGTGTTTGAATGAATGAAAAGTCCCTGCTCCTTGCTCTGGCAGCCCCGTGCATTCTTTCTGTGACGAGTTTCCGGCAGAAAAGTAATGTACAGTGTGGGCGTATTACTGTTCGTTGAATGGGCCTTATTCAGATTGTCTTCTTTATTCATCTCCAATCTGATTACGACTGGTTATCCAGACATGGTGGTCACAGAACTGAAAACATAGATATCTACAGTACTGTATGCATGTTTAGAAGCAGTAACGTGATATGTTAATCCCTTTTAAATTTAAAATAGAATACTTAAGTGTTTGATTTTAGAAAAAATGTTTTCATTACATAACAGCAATAACCTCCTATAAAGTTGTAAACACACTGTTACAGCTTAACTTTTAAATACACCAATTTTAAGTACCCTGTTTCCCCAAAAATAAGACAGGGTCTTATATTAATTTTTGCTCCAAAAATGCATTAGGGCTTATTTTCAGGGGATGTTTTATTTTTTTCATGTACAACAATCTACATTTATTCAAATACAGTCGTGTCATCTTCTTCTGGTTGCTGCACAATGGTGGAGGGCGGGGTTTCACTTGACTGGGGCTTATTTTTGGGGTAAGGCTTATATTACGAGCATCCTGAAAAATCCTACTAGGGCTTATTTTCAGGTTAGGTCTTATTTTCGGGGAAACGGTATTAAATGCAGTGGTTGTAAAGAATTATTATTCCTGTGACAGCTGGATTAGTCAAATTGGTGACAGTTGGATGAGTCACTACTAACTTGTTGGCACCAAATGTGAGAACTGAAGACACATCAGTTTGTTCACATGTGTGAATATTACAAAGGTTGGTGCAGTTTTCAGAATCATATGTTGAGGCTACTTATATCCCTCCCAGGACATCATTGGGTTATTCATCATGTAATCCAGCACCATGTTACCATGACCAAGTGTTTTTTTCATACTTTTAGATATTAAATATGGTTTTGCTGCTTAGCCTTATGTCAATGGAATTGCTGGATGTTTGAATTAGTAGCATTAGTAGAGTTCCTGTGCCTCTAAAGCTGTGGTTCCCAAACTTGGATAACACAGATGTTCTTGGACTTCACTTCCCAGAAACCTTCACTATCAACTTATGCTGGCTAGGGTTTCTGGTAGTTGCAGTCGAGAACATCTGGGTTACCCAAGGTTGGGAACAACTGCAAGGATGGACAAATGACTACATTGATGTTATCAAACTGCTTTTCCACAGTTTGCAACTGTTTTGTGTTAATTACATCCAAAGATTTGTTTTTTTAGAACAGTGGTTGTCAATCTTTCATATATAACATCCCATTCATTGCTCTGTAAGAGAACTCTGCCTCACCATGATAAAAAGTGCCTTTTTAAAAAGAGGCACCTTCATAACTTCACAAACATTCTGCTATTATATTTATCACTTACTGGACGGAATACTGTTCGTATTCATGTGTATTGTACCTGGGTTGCTGTGGCTAATGGACAGTGTGCCACCATGGAGTTGTGTTATGAAATCGGATGCATAACCAGGCACACAACTGTGACATACCCCATCAACTCATAAATTAACTATAGTGAGCTACAGCAAGTTGTATAGAATGTATGATTCTAGCCATTCTGTGAAATGTTGGCCAGTGGATCAGACTAATGTAATGAAGATCAGGATCATTATCAGCAGAACCAAGGCATCCACCTGTATACCATACTGAAATTTTGGAAAGAAAGCTAAAGGAAAACTTCAACAATGTGGGGAAAAATGGTGGCAGAAACTACCTCTATCTTTGGTCATTGTCTTCTGTTGTGCCACGCACTCCACAACTTCACTCTAATGCTGCAAACCTTATTATTTCATTTCCATACACATTGGGTTTTGAAGAAGTAAAGCTAATGAAAAAAGGCAGTGCTACTGCTAGGCTGGCTCTGAACCTTTCCCAACACCTCTTGATCTTCATTTCCAGAGTTCCTTGTTAGATCAGTATAAGGTAACCATTCTCACACAGCATAACCTAAGCTGATGAACTTCGAAAGCTGTGAACAGCTGTGTCCATTCTGGGCTTTAATGTGTGTTTTTTTAATTATTGGAGTCCTAACCCAACTTCCCAAAGAGCAGTAAAATTGTGTAAAATAGGCAGGACTGTAAAAAGTGTTAACAATGTGTGTGAATTAGAAGGTGTTCAGCCTCAGCATCCTCTCTGTAGCTGTAGATATAGAGACAGCAGGATAATCTTCCCCCTTTTTTGGAGTAATAGAGGTGGATATAGAATGATGTGTCAGTCACTGTGATTGGCACGACAGGAAGCAGTAGTGTCTCTCATGGCCAAAATTATGCTGTTGAACAAAGCTTGGAAAGGGCCCCACATATCAGGAAAAAATAGCTTTAGGCTGCATTGTGATAAGAAAATTCTGTACATTTTGCTATTCTATTTGTATTTCTATTTTTTACTATGTACATATATTCTTTGAATGAGCTCACATTTTTGATCCATTAGCTGGGTTTTTGTAAATCAGACTTCAAAACTTAATTCCTGCCATATTAAAAAAGTCTCTTTTATTAATTGTGCTTTCTCAATAAGATCTCTAATGCTGTGGTTTCTGGTCAGCAGACATTCGGCTGTGGGAAAATCTCTTTCCAAACATTAGTAATAACTTTAAATAATATCCCTTGGTTTTGTGGGGCGAGGTATGTTAGTAATATAAACATCTGTGTTTGGGATGAAGAATAACCTGTCTGGCTGCAGTATCTCATGGGGTTTGCTTTGCAGAGGAGGCAGTCTTGTAGAACCAGGTATGTCTCTCTCCCTATCCTTGGCAGGATAAAGAATGTTGACATCTCAGGTTGTCTAAAATGTGATAAAGCAAGCTGTGTTGAGAAATTAACAATATGATAAGTCTACATGCTTAAGTTTTTAGTAGAGTAGTTTCTGATTTAATAGAACGAGGTGAATATTTGCGATTTATCTATTGCAGGGTGGATAAAAATTCATGTTTTTAAAAAATCAATTTGATTTAAATCATAATCTAAATAAAAATGATTTTTTAAAAATTAAATTGTGATTGAAACCAATTTGATTTAAATCACATCCACCCTGTCAGGGAAATAGGGTAGAACAGTTGAAGGAGAAGTTGTAGTAATGAAAATCCTGACTTTTTATATCTGTGAAGGATCTTGCTGTGTCTGTGAAGACCTGTTATTTTTCACAGCATCTTTCTTTGATACGCTAATATGTGTGGGAAGAAAACTTTTCATAATTGAGCTGGATTGTAAATACTGTTGTAAAAACAGTAGAAAGGTTAAAGTGTGATTTCTAAAAGTCATATTGAGTCATTAATAAATTAAGTCCAGAACAGAAGTTGTGTCTTTAGAAAAATAAAAGTGAGAGAGGCCATCCTTAATCTTTTTCCTCCCTTACATTTTCCTTCTTCACATTCAACCATGACCTAAATGTCTTTGAAAGAGTGGATGTGAAAATTAGATTGGTACTTGCATATTTTTGCTTGTGTCATAGTTTCTAATTATCTTAAACTTGTGGCATCCTGCTTAAACCTGATTCAAACACTCAAGTGTCCAGAATCTTATTCATGTTCATAGAAGGCTGTGTTTGTTACAGTGGCTAATTGCGGCAAATTGACAAAATGCCATGGCATATTGCAGTCACCTACCAAATTGGATAACCAGGATGTACCCTGGCACTTCATCATTTGGTTGTAGCAAATTATGCAAACTTTATGCAAGTACATTTTTTATTTCAGAATGCATGTCTATATGCTCCCTCTGTACATGTGACAGGCAGGGTTTGGAAAGAGGATTCTAGTAGTCATCTTATCATTTTAGCTTCACATGTGAAGGAAGAGGTGGATTGAGGCATGCAACCCAAAGAGAGCTATACAATGTGATTCATTCTTAATCTTTAAAATGTGATAGCGTTCTTCTGTTTCCATCATTGGATTAGAGGAAATAAGTGATACACAAAAAGTTCTTAATATTTTACAGTATCTTGGCAACACTGCATAATAGTTGCAAAGTACTGTTTGGCTACTTCATTGACCCAAATAGGAATGCAGATTTCCTCGCAAGATTCTCTATAAGTCAAGCATAGGAAAATATTTTCCTGGTGATGTGTGGAGTAGTGGGGAACACATTTTAGCTATTCATAAATCAGCTAATAAAATTGCTCACTAATATGCTCTTTCTTTCCCCTTACACTTGCTGTACCTATTAAATCCAAGCTCAGGAGAATAGTGATGTCTTGTCTTTATTCTCTGGTTGGAGAAATTCAGTACATGAGAGTCATCAACCAATTCTTGAACTTGGAAGTATGAAGAAGGCCCATTGTTGCCACTATGTCTGCCCTCTCAGCACCAGCCAGTATTGTGGAAAAGGCAAATGTGTTACCTACGTTCCACCTTTGCTTCATTCCTCATTCCTTTATGATTTTGACAATGGACAAACTAACTAATCTAGACAGAGTTAGAACAGAAATGAAATGGGTACTGTGAAATTCCATAGTATAATATGTTGTGTGTAGTAGCAGATGCCCAAATCAGATATTTTGAAACTAGCCCAAATCCAGTCGCTGGTTCCAACTGACGTAAGCATGAATCAGTGGGATTTAGATGGGCAAGGATTTACCATTTATAACAGTTGATTGATTGAATGATAGTTAGGACTAGAGGAAAAAAGAACTGTCTGTAGTACAATTCAGTGGGAACCTTCCCACTAGGCCAGATACGGAATGTGAGCCATCAAAACAGAAGGAGCTGAAGTAGCCCTCTTGTCTCCACACTGTTCCCACACCACTTCTTCACACTGAAAAGTGTGCCAGGCACGTTTACGAGTCATGAGGATTCCCTGCAATTCAAAAAAGTACATGGGAGAACAATTTCCAAAGAAGGCTGCCTCTGTACAGTCTTTATTCAGTGTCTAGACCAGTGATGGCTAACCTTTTTGAGCCTGAGTGCCCAAACTGGGGGGGGGGGGGGGGAAGCCCGGTGGGCGGAAGTGGACCCTACTCTGGATCTGCCTCCAATCATGTCCAACCCCCGCCAGCGTCAGCTGCTCCAGTTCCTGGCTCGCTCGAATGTCGGGGCGCTAGCACCACGGCTGCAGCCGTCTCCTCAGGTTTGGCTGCCGGGGGTAGCAATCCGGCGACTTGTGGCTTGCGTGCCTGCAGAGAGGGCTCTGTGTGCCAGCTGTGGCACGCGATAGGTTCGCCATCGCTGGTCTAGACTATCTCACAGAATTACTATACCAAACATTTCAGTAAGGAACCTCTTAACACAAAGTGCACAGTTGCAAAATTGAAAATTTGCATCTGTTATTCGTCAGGGTTTTAACTTCCATAGTAAGGTTACTAACTGTTAAGAGGAAAAAAATCATGTGTGTTTTTTAAATCACCCTGTTCCAGGAATTTTACTCTCTCCCTTAAGCACACCACTTCAACAGACATTAACTTGTGGTTCAGCTGGTGCACAGCCCAGCTGTTCAGAATAAGTGAAGTTGAAACAGGTGTCTCAAATCCCTCCTCTAGAAAGTTCACTTAATATGACCTAAATGAATTTTTGTTCAGTGTTGCTGAAGTCTTGTCAGCAGATGCATGCCTCCCTCATGCCCATGGCTTGCCCTATGTAATACTTATTTTCAGTCTTTGCATTTTGCCTTTAGCTCTTGAACTGAACTCATACTGTAACTAGGTGTAGCTGTTCTTGTTTCATTTGTTATTTATATTACTTTGATTCTTCATAGAATGGCTTGAATTATTTCTAATCTGTGTAAAATCTTGCGTGATGTGCTGAGGTGATTGGTTAGCCAAATCACCACAGGAATAGATTGAAGACTATCTTGTTTCAGAATCTGTTAACATCTTGAGGGGAATAAGGCCAGTACGTAAGCATCCCAGCTTCAGTTTCCAGATGCCTGGATTGGTTTATATTGACTAGCTCAGCTACACTCACTGACCTTTGTAACTTGTATGTGATTTGAATCTGCACACTATTAATTGGTGCTGATCTGAACATTCAGCCCCCAGTGTCTTTGCTTTCTGCCTTCCCTGCATCTCCCTGTAGAGTGCTGGGAACCACAAAATGGATGTCTGAATTTGCTGATGCCAGAACCCCAGCATTTGAGATGACAGCTTCAGTCAGCCTAATGTTAGGGGTGGTCCTATTTTAAGTCATCATTTTAAATTTTCAGCTGGATCAAAGTCCCAGTTGTCATGCCCAAGTTTAAACTTTGCTTGAGCTCCTTTCCATTTCTGCAAACTGTTGCCAAATGCTGATTTACCATGTAGGTGAGAATCTCAGTTAAACACTGTGATGAACATGGCTAAATCTACAGCACTTATTCAAATTATGAAAATCTTTTAACACAGCTGTGTTAAATACAAATAACAGTTAATTTTGCTTTCTACTGAAGCAAAATCAGTCATATGTTTTAAATAGAAAGTAATCTGGCCTTTTTCTCATGGACTTCTTGCATGCATTAAAGGTAGCCATATTGGGCATGAGAAAAATGTGTTTGGTGGGCAATGTGGAACTATCACAGTGATCTGGTACAGTCAGATTTAAAATAATTTTAAATCCTCTTACATTTTGTTTTAAGACTTTAGCCCAAATGCAGCCCCTGTGGCTTTAACAGCAGCCTTTTCTCCTGTTTTTGTTGTTTTTTCTTTCTGTTTTTTCTTTTTTGGTTTTCCCCCCTCTTTATTTACCATCTAGACTGGTGGAGTGAAAACTCAAAAGCTTGTAACACAGTGTTGTAACCTTTGGCCTGATTATTCAAGATGAGGGCCTAATACGAATTTCATTGCTGTATTGCCTTGCTCCACTCATGATACATTCCATTTCAAACTACCCCCAATGAAAAGTCTATTTCTTGAGGATACATGGAAATCAGCCTTGGAAGGATTCCTTTGTAGCGTATTGAGGAGGATAGACTTTGCGCCATATTCCTAGAGAATAATACCTGCAATTCCAAGACTATTTTTTCATAGCAGGGATGTGAGCTTGTATTCTTAGATTTCAAGGTCAGTGAATATTTATATCCAAAACTTTAACAGTTTCAACAAAGACATTTATTCAGTATCCCTTTCATCAGCCAGGGGGGGGTGTTGACTCTGAGAAGGATATGAAGGTTTGTGCTATGATAAATGTTACATGGGAACTCCCAATTGTGCAAGTACCTTCCATTCTAGTAGTGGGATAGTTGTATCCTGACTTGCTGCTGTGGAAATTGGGAAATGGTATAGCAGGTCCCCTATTGTTGGGTGGGATTTCTGTTTTGCTTATGCAGCAGAGATTGTCCTTAGAGAGAACACAGATACACAGGTTGTCAGGTATGGCATTTTGGACAGTATCATTAGAACTACTGGTGTATTAAGTGCAAAAAATGGTGGCATTCTAAGCCTAGTTACTTAGTAACAATTTAACAACAGCTTGGGAAAGTAATTGCTAAGGTTTCAAACCCTCTGGTATGGTCTAATAACAAGGGTGAGAATTTCCTCTGTGAAAAAGTCTACTTAAGTTTCTTAAGATCTTCATATTGCAGATTTTTATTAAAATCTTACTTTAAACATTTCAGTTATTCCAAAAGAGAAATGATTTCTTCGTTTTTGTTAGCGTTCCCCAATTTTTCCCCAGGGGAAAAAATCATGTGAAAATGTTCACCCTTCAATTTTTCCCCACCAACCTGTCATTTTTATAACCCCAACTTTGTAGTAACTAGTTTATGGCAACAAAAGCAGTTGAATTGCTGACTCTTTTGAATTTCAAGTCCTATGCTTGCCAAAAGCCCTTCAAGCCCTTTGATTTTTGTCTATTAAATGGAGACTGCTGTTAATCATAGCATCACTGTGATGTTAATTATAACTTCTTTTTGAGATGAAACTATTTGCATTGCAAAACTAGTAACACAGCAGTGTGGTTGATCCATTCGTATACTGTTAAACTCAGCCATCATAAAATTTACAAATTTAGTTCTGTCTTCAATATATAACAGAAGATTTTATTCGTAAGGTTTTGTTTGCGGATTGGCATAGAAATGGTAGTGCAGAAAATCTGTGCCTTGCTGAAATGTAAAGACTGGTAAGCAAAAAGTAAACTGATCTTGAAAGCATAATTTGCAGCTTTTTAATGAGTATTCAAGTCTCCTCTGACTGTAGAATCTACATATGTACCTATAATCACTCCCAAGCTTGGATCCACAAGGTGAGGAAAATATTTTCTTCTCATTTTCAAGTGTATTTGAGGCACTTTATTGAACTTAACTTCTCTTGATTTTAGCTATGCAAAAAAAGAATCTGATTTGAATGGCACAGTGGCTAAACTTCGAGAGTTTGAAGCAGCTCTGAATGCTAAAGAGGCAGCACTTGCCACAGCACTTGGTGATAAGAAGAGTCTGGAGGGAGATCTGGAAGATTTGAAAGATCAGATTGGTCAGGTGAGACTTTTTCTTTTCTTTTTTTAACTTAAACAGTCTTCTTTGGTCTTATTTTGTAGCACATTGACTGATTTTGGTTTAGTGCATTACTTTTGTATTCATGCATTTTCCCCAGAAAAAAACCCTCACCCTCAGTTTTATGTTAAGTTTAGCTGCAATAGTTGATAGCAGATAATTTGTCCATAGATTGTTGGATAGTAAATACTGCTGTTATTTGCATTGTTTTAAGTAAGGCCAGACAAGTATGCATCTTGGATTATGTACCTTTTAATAACATGGATCAAATGATGGCTTGTTGTTAAATGTCTTAGTCTGAGGTACACGCAGTTCTCTTTCTTTCGCTGGCATGGTTGAAAAGAAGAGATTGGACAATCTTGTTTCTTCTGCATTTTCCAATTAATCATAGCTTAGTTTTGCATGTTGGTTGATTTTAAGCATGTTTATGAACCAGACTGATTTCCACTAAGAATTAACTTTATTTTTCTGCAGCTTGGGCACAAAACCTAACTGACTAGTCTAAAACAGACATAAACGCTTCTGAACTTCTGCTTTACCGGTTTCACCGAGGGGGGTGAAGGGAGTGGTAGAGCGCAAGGCTAACTGTGGCTCATTCTCATAGAGATAAATCTTGACAGCCTCCTCACCCTTCTGCTACAAATTTCTATCGCTGAGGGGAAACACCAGGGAAAGAGGAAGCAGCAGTCATCCATTATCTTTTGATTTGGTTTCATGACTGGTGTATTATTTTCTGTTGGGCAGAAATTAATAGGCTTAAATGAATAGGAAGTCAGTACAGTTTAAACCATATCTGCAAATTCTACTCTCAGTATTTCCACTACTGAAAGAAAGTTTTTACATACTAAGATGCTGAACTGTTCAGAGTTGGGATGGGATCATAATGGTGGGAAACAGCTTCAGGATAGGCAAGAAAATCATCTGGGGGCAGAACTGGAACATTGTAGGTAGATTGCATTGTAAATCATTTTGAAGCATAGTGTTGCTGGTACATGTATTAAGCAAAATCTCTTTCAAGGTGGTCACTCACCACCTTGACGAGATTTGCCATTCAAGGTGACATTGAAGTACTTGGCTATTTAAACATATATATATTGTGCGAGACCACTATATTTCTTGAGAGTGAAAAAGTAGTTGAATGAATCTTGACTAATTAAAGAAAGATTAATATCTCTAAGAGCATCAATTACTTTAATTCATAACTTCCAGGATTTGCGGGCTGTATGAATACTTTGTCAGATGGTCCTTTATTTTGTGTTGTTTTCTAATTTGCTTCTGATACTTTCAGCTTGAAGCTGCTTTAGCAGCTGCTAAGAAGCAACTGGTGGATGAAACTTTACTGAAGGTGGATCTTGAAAACCGCTGTCAAAGTTTGATTGAAGACTTGGAGTTCCGAAAAAATATATATGAAGAGGTAATGTAATTGGAGGTCTAAAATATTTTTCTGGAGCATGTTCGGCAGAAACGTGAGCTGTACATTACAAAGCTTATTTAGTTGATGATTCCTGTATGTCTTGCAGTGCAAAAAGTAATCTTGTAATCTTTGATTAATGCAGCAGTTTGACAAGATGTCTTCTTAAAAACACATTGCTTTGTGATATTTCTAACCAAAGTGCAACTTTATTCATTTATTCTTAGGAAATCAATGAGACAAGGAGGAAACATGAGACGCGACTTGTTGAAGTGGACTCTGGGAGGCAAATAGAGTATGAACATAAACTTGCCCAAGCACTTCACGAAATGAGAGAGCAGCATGATGTACAAGTGAAGCTGTACAAGGAGGAGCTTGAAGAAACTTACCATGCCAAAGTACTGATATTTGCTCTTGAATGTCATCAAATTTTAAAAACGATGTTGAAAAACTGATGTGCATTTCAAGTGGATATTGTATCTGAATGAGAACTTTAATTTAGATTTTAGCCCACCTAGAATCTGGGATAGGTAGTCAAGGGGTTGAAAAAACAGTGTTTAAATATGAGTATTTTTAAAAAATAACTAATTGTTTAGCCCTAGTTGGTAAACCCCATCATAGAATTGTTTTATTTGGATAAAGAAGCAAAATGGAGTATAAATTCTAGTAAAAGGGAAGTGCATTTTACATCTTGGGAAGCTTTGACAGATGTTAACATGGAGATTCTATAGACAAGAGGAAGATTTGAAGGGCTGGGCTTTTTCCTATAGTCAGCTTGTGCCTCTGGCTTTTCTGTGTTGCTCTTGGTAGTAATGACTTGATCGTTCTTCTTTGTTAAGGCAAACACAATTTTAAATGCTGTCTAGTCAGTGCAGCCAAAATGGTTACTACTGCTATTTCAAATCTGACCAGGAATTCTGGTCACCATGTTTCCCTATTGTCTGTCTCCTGCTTTCTGGAATTGGGCTATAGTCACATTCTACTTGCATTTGAATATATGTTACTTTTATGAAGAGCCATAGTCCTCAGCTGAGGAATACTAGGCTTCTGAACTTGCAGTAATTTAGTTTGTCTACCCTAGAACCTTTAGGTATGCTGGGCTGCCAATTCCCATGATCCCCTGCCAGTATTCCTATGTTGATGGATGATGATGGGTAAACTGATGCAGCATATCTGAAGGGTACCAGTTTGGGAAAAGATGCATTAGGTAGTTAAAGCAATTTTCTCCATACGTTTCTCTCTGAGTATATCTAGTCTTAAAATTTGTAACCTAGACCAGCAATGGCGAACTTATGGCTCTCTGCGGGCACGTGAGCCATAAATCGCCAGATTGCTACCCCCGGCAGCCAAACCTGAGGAGGCAGCTGCACCCACGGTGCTAGCACCCCAACAGGCGGTGGACCAGGATCTGGAGCAGCTGACGCTGGCGGGGGTTGGGCACGATTGGAGGCGGATCCGGAGTGGGGTCTGGAGGCACCTCCGTCCCCGGGATTCCCCCTTCCGCTGCTGCCCCGCTGCCCTCCCCGCCCCCCCCCCCCCCCCCGTTTGGGCACTCGGGATCAAAAAGGTTCGCTGTCACTGCCCTAGACAAATTGTTAAAGCAGTGTAGAGGTAGTCTCTGTACTTCCCAGTGAATTTTGACTTGATTAAATTTTTACCTTAAAAGATAGGTAAAATTATAGTATAGTAAATTTTTTGAAGTTCAAAAGAGTTTCCTTAAAAGTCCCACTTTAACTTAGTTCATCAGTAACTGCAGTTCAGTCAGTTTCAGATAAATGCTGAAAGTTCATTTAGTGGCATTTCTAGTGATCTTTGTACTTTGAATGTGATGTCTTTGTACTTTGAATGTGATGTCTATTTTAGTTCTTTTGCTTAATGAAGTTTCCTATGTTGGATATGTTTGCAGGCAGGCATAAACTAGTGTCTTGGTGCAAGTGGGAGGAGCTCAACAAACAGTGGACCAATGCATTGTGTGTCATAATATCCAAACCCAGCACCCTAGTTGTCATGGGAGAGATAAGCCAGTCATATGTCACAATAAACATGATGGACAGAATATCCATGGTTTGTTAGCAGATCCTGTTTTGTAGCAGGAGTGAGCAGGCAGCATTGTCATAATTGACCAGGCAGAATTCTAAAGAATTCTTGCTTGGTGTTGCTTCCAAACAAGGTAATTGGGTTGACTGGAAATGAAAGAACTGCAAGTGTTCTGCGGCTGGAAGGTTGTGTCCTAGGGAAGTGTTACACATGTTCTTTGCTGTTAGTGTGTCAGAAAAGCCTTCTTGATTGGTTTCCTGTGTTGCATAAACTTCATGTCTTGATGTTGTTGCTGATTCCGTATTTGTTGGTTGACCAAATGTGAGTGTATTCTGCTTTCTTTTGCGCAGCTTGAGAATGCAAGACTCTCCTCTGAAATGTCTAGCTCTGCAGCCAACACAGTAAGAGAAGAACTCATGGAAAGTCGCATGCGCATTGACAGCCTATCTTCCCAACTGGCTGCTTTGCAGAAAGAGGTAAGGAATTCAGATGCTGATTTTCTCATTTTACTGAAAGATGATTATTCCTCAGATACTTTATACATTACACAAATGCATATACAGCCTGGCCCTATGTGTTTTGGGGAATACTCATTTACACTTTGGAGATGGGGTAGGTCCAGATACTTTGTACTTTCATATACATTTCGTCTAGTCCAACACAGAGAAACCTCCCTCTCATGGACTATCCTTTTTGTCTATATGTATGCACATAAGAATTTAATCGGAATTAGAATATTTGATTTCATTTGTAGAGATGACTTCGTAGGTTACATATGTAGGGTACTGTAGTTTAATTGTTTATTCCTGTCTTTAGCATGGACCAGGCCAGTTCCGTCCTGCATACTCCTTATGTCAATCCCAGCTGTTTTCATCTTCTGTCATTATATGATGGCGTTGCTGGTGTGTGGCCTGGCTTTACAGAATTGTAACTGATAATGGGACATCTGGTCCCCACTAGGCAAGGAGATTTCAGGGATCAGTATTATTAGAATTTGTTTCTATGTGCATGTTGAAATTCCTAAAGATTCTGTTTACAAAGGTGCACTCAATTCACTTTAAAATGAATAATAGTTTTAGCCTCTGTATTTGTAAATTTATGTTTGAAAGCATGTAGATAGTATATGCTGATGTTTCAGAAGGCAAAGGGGTAAACTGACAGAATTTCCAATGTCCCAGGTGGGGTTTCACAGCTTTCATCATAACTAAAACAAATCATACATTTTATGCGTTGGATGTTATTTTCTGAAAAATTAATTAATCTGCATAATTATACTGGTAGCAAAATTTGAACTACTTGTCTCAAAAGTTTCCACTTTTGCTTAGAGGGCACACAATAGTACTGATTATAATGGTTAAATCTGAATGTTTTTTCCAGTGTTTAGCCCTGTCCTTCCCTTTTAGTAAAGCCTGTTAGTAAATTAATACTTCATGTTTTGTGTAGCATGGGTTAGATCTCTGTTCTGGTAATGAGCTGGTTTTGTAATTCTTCAGTGACTTGCTTGATTTATTATTACACAAGATAGGAAATGTATGGCTGTGTTCTCCTTGTGTGTATCAAATGGCTTTATATCCATCATAAGAAGCTTTGTCTCTTTAAATATGAAGAAAGAGACATTATGAAACATGCAGTTTGTAGTTTAAAAATGAACAAAATGTAGATTTTTACTGGGTTTTGTGCTTATGATACAGTCTTTGAATAATGGTTTTCAGAATTTAAGATTGCTGTGTGATTTCCCCCCCAAAATCTAGTCTAGAGGATGGCTTGAGAGGATGCAAGAACTGGAGGATATCCTGGCTAAAGAAAGGGATAACTTTCGCAGGACACTCTCTGACAAAGAGAAAGAGATGGCTGAGATAAGAGATCAGATGCAGCAACAATTAAATGATTATGAACAACTGCTAGATGTAAAATTGGCTCTAGATATGGAAATCAATGCATACAGGAAGCTGTTAGAGGGTGAAGAAGAAAGGTAAGAACTGTTTGTTTGAGACAGGCTGGAAATTAATCTGTCAGTAACAAAGTTACCGTTATCTATCCAACTCATTTCAGATTGACAGAACCTACACTGAAGGAACAGGAAGTGAGCTTTATTATATATGGAGATCAAAATCTTTTGGCAACTTTATGTCAGATATATAAAGATACACCTTGCCAACTCTTGACAATTTTTGTCCTGTGCTTTTTAATGTTCCCTGGTGGAGGAGCTCATGATATTTTGCTGACAAACTGGAGCTCCATGAGTGGAGGGGATAAAGTTCCTTTTAGAAGCCCCTGCTCTGTCCATGAAGTTGGAAAGCTACCGTTGGTGATTTTCCTGGCAGCAGTAGTTAGTGTAACCCCACTCCAAGGTTCCCTCTAAGCTAGGCGTGTGCACGACTCCACCTCCCTCTGCACAGCTCTCTTCTCCGTGCAGCAATAGTGTTTGGTTCCGGTTGTGATGGAACCCTGTGCGCGAGGGGGTGGAGGCGTGCGAGAGAGAGGCGGAGCAAGGCTGAAAATTAGAGGGTATGTTGCCCACTCCCATGTGCTGGATGCAGGAATAAATCAGCTTTGGATCTGGTGATTGTGAATCTGCTTTGTTACCATGAACTTTGTTACCACAGAAGCTCACATTAAAACATAGTAGTTAGTTTTTAAGGTGCCACAACATTTGTGTCCTCTTTATTTTTTTATTTTTGTTTTGTTTTTTGCCTGACATGACCTGGGAGAAACCCGTCAGTTGTGTCATCTTGGAACTGGTGTAGTTTGTTCCTTCTATTCTTGTTGGGGGTAGGATTTGAAAGTGACACACACACACTTTTTGCTAAGCTCAGTATAAACTAGCAGATCTTAGACTGTCCCTGAAGAGCTGCTACTCTGCTCTGCTGTAACTTCGGGTAGGATTGTCCACATTCTGAATCTTGCACCAAAAAACTGATGCCCTCAAATAACTACTTAATACATAATTCAAGGGCCACCTCAGACATGAAACCTCTTTTTTCCACCTCTTTGTGACGTATGCTTGAAATCCAACCTTGCATGCAATTAATATGTACAAAGCTTAACATACTATTTTAAATAGTCAGCTCTGTTCAAAAAACTTTGTCTTGGTTTATGCTGCTAGGAAAATAAGAGGGGAGAGATGGAAACACATTTTAAAAAGTGGGGTATGTTCATAGACTTCCTCTTCTTCAGGCTGAAACTTACCCCCAGCCCATCATCTCGTGTAACGGTCTCTCGGGCATCATCGAGCCGAAGTGTGCGTACAACCAGGGGGAAAAGGAAGAGGGTTGATGTTGAAGAGTCGGAGGCCAGTAGTAGTGTTAGTATCTCCCATTCAGCTTCAGCTACTGGAAATATCTGCATTGAGGAAATTGATGTAGATGGGAAGTTTATCCGCTTGAAGAACACTTCTGATCAGGTACTGTATGTGATAACCAGTTATACTCTTTCTTTCAAATTGAAGCAGTGGTAAATTAATCCATGGTTAGAGGTGAATACATTATATTCCTCTAGTGATAAGAAAAAGACACAGTAACAAGTTTTCCTGAAGCTAGCTACTTGTCCATTGAAAATAGAACAGTTTAGGTAAGTAAATCAACATCATGAATCTCTTAGATAATTTAGCAGCAAGATAAATCACAGCTAAATCTATAAGGATTACATATTGTTAAGGAAGAGCAAAAAGACATCTAACATATTGTACTTCTTCCCCATATTTTGAATTGCTTAATGTTCAAAGGTACTGGGTGTTAAAAGTAGATTTTTTTTCTGCTTTTGTTTAGGACCAACCAATGGGAGGATGGGAGATGATCAGAAAAATAGGAGATACTTCTACCACTTACAAATATACCTCAAGATATGTTCTAAAGGCAGGCCAGACTGTTACAGTAAGTGAAATGTACTTTATGCAACATACAAATGTAACTCAGTAATGTGTTGGACATGTACTTGGAGCCTGAAGAATCCCACAACTAGTTACTACCACAGGCTTGACTGGATATGTTTCATTTTCTGTTACAAGCTCTCATGAGTTTATTGAGTAGTTTTATTAGTTTTGTTTATTAGTTTTATTTATATGCCACATTTCTCCCGTGCACAGAGTTTTTTCAGTAAATGTGTGTTCTCTGAAGTGTACTTGTTGATATACGTATCAGGAATAAAGATTGGCACAAACAAGCAATTTGGTGGTTCAGCACAGTTCATTTACCAGCCAAACAGGTGATCCGTGGTTTGTCACCCCACCCACTCTGGCACGTGACCACTCAGAAGCAGCACCCCGGCTCCTCCAGATGCTACCTCTGAGTGGGTGCCACCAGAGGGGTCAGGACGCTGATCAGCTATGCAGCTGGTAAACGAACCACTCTGAACCAGCAGTTTGTGCCTATCTCTAATGAGGAATATGGTGACATGGGAAGATTAGAATGGGAAGCCTAATGTCTCGTCCTCCCCCATGACAAATGCTCCGTTGGGGCTGTTTACCCTCTGCCAGGCTTTACAGTATTTAATTAAAACTGAATATATTTTGTGTGTGTCTGCTTACATTCCCATTTTGCCCTTTTGCCTCTAGCCAATGTTATAAATAAAGTTTCTGTAGCTCTTTTCTGGAAAATATTTTTTTACTCCTAGTGATATATCTGTTTCCTTCCCAGATATGGGCTGCTAATGCCGGAGTAGTGGCTAGTCCTCCTTCTGACCTCATCTGGAAGAACCAGAACTCCTGGGGTACTGGCAAAGATGTGAAAGTTGTACTGAAAAACTCTCAGGGAGAGGTAATGAGTTTTTTTAAAACAATCTCTGTTAAACAACGTAATCTACTTTAATTCTGTAATCAACATTCATTCATTCATTTATTACAGGAAGTTGCTCAGAGAAGCACAGTCTTCAAAACAACTTTACTTGAAGCTGAAGATGGGGAAGAAGCAGAGGAAGAAGCAGTTGAAGCTGTAGAAGAGGAGGATCTATTCCACCAGCAGGTATCTTTGAAATAGAAATTACACATGCTCTGAATAGTGTCTTTTGTAGAAAGATATTCCATGCAGTTGTTGAGTAGATCAAAATTTATGTCTCAGTATAGAAGTGTGAGTGCAATGCACTTACTAACTGCTGTTTTTATGTGCTTTTGCTCCCCGAAATGAGTGCACAGACACCTTCTGATACAAAGATGACAAGGTTTATTGTTTTTCTCATCCCAGTATTCAGCAGAAGCCTGGAATTTATGGTGCTTCTGCAGTGGTGCCTTGAGTTGCGAATTTAATCCGTTCCAGAATATGGTCATAACTCATGTTGGTTTTAACTCAAAGCACCATTTCCCATAGGAATACATTGAAATGCGATTAATCCGTTCCGGCGGGAAAAAAAACCCGTCCCAGCAGGGACTAAAAAACACACTACAAGACCCATCACAGCACAGAAACATAACCTGACGACCCCTGCTGTACAGTACTCACCCAGAACAGGCAGTTTTAAAAATTTTAAAAAGCAAAAAGCAGTACCAGGCAGTCCGAAGCCCCCCTCCTGCACCCTTCCAGTCATTTTTTTCTCTGGTTGCCGCCACTAGATTTGGGGGTTAGAACATGCCCGAAACCACAAGCGTGGGAAGCGTGCGCACAGCTCGCCACACATGCACGCACACACACAAGGAGAGGGAGAGAGGGAGAGAAAGAGAGACCCGCAAGGTTTTCAACAGCTCAACGAGCCACGAGGAAGCAACAGCCCTGAGGAGAACCGCACGCCCAGCCCCGCAAGGCTGGCACGGCTGAGGCACTTTCAAGAAGTCCCTTCCTCAGCTCTCTTTCTTCCAGCCACGCCTCATTTAACAAAAAACATGAAGGCCACCCCGTGTAATTTCCCCCACCCTCACCCCGCCATAAGAGGCTGCCGCAGAAGCGACAGCAGAAAGGGAGAGGGGCTGTTTTAACTCCTTCCTCAGAAAACCTCCCAGCACACCTGATTAACTGTAAGCGAAATAGCACTGCCAGCATGAAGGCGTCACACACGTTTTTGTGTGAGAGAGGGAGTGTGCCAGAGGACGAGAGGCACCCCCTCCGTGTCTTTCCTTCCCTCAAACACACAGCACGTGCACGCACACATCCCAAAGCGTATTCACCTTTCACACAACAAGGACCGTTTCCTTCCCAGCATCCTTGGATGCTGCCCAGGAGGAAGAGAAAAGGAACCGAGTGGCCTGAGCGAAAGGGCGCGAGGAAGGGGGAAAACTCCTCCCCAGCAAAACCTCCAGGCAGCCCAAAACCGTGGTGGTAGCCGCGGCTGCAGCGTCAGGAAAGCTGAGAGAAAGGCAGCCCCCCCTTTTTTTCTTTTCTTTTTTTTTTTTTTTTTGCTCAGGAGGTAAGCGGCCGTGCGGCTCGCTGGTACCTGCTGGAAGGTTCTCTTCATTGCCCTCCTCCTCCAAGGGTCCTCGCCGAGCCCCCAACCTGTACGCCCCCTCTCTCCCCGAAATAGGCACTGCCGACATGAAAGGCGTCACACACGTTTGTGTGTGAGAGAGGGAGCGAGCCAGAGGACGCACACGCTAACCGCTGGGGCGAAGGAGCTACAGAGAAGCAGCCTCTTCGCTGACCAACGGTTAGCAGTTCAAATTTCCCCGCCTTTTTTTCTGGTCGCCCCGTCGCAAGTGAAAGCAAAATTTTGCGAGCGGAGCTGGTCGTAACTCGAATTAGTCGCAAGTCAAGACGGTCGTAAGTCGAGGCACCACTGTATCTGTAACAGACAGAGAGCCAAAGGAAGCCTCTGATTCCTGCTGCAGCTCCAGAGATAAAGCTAGGGAAAACACTATATTTTCAGTTGTGGGACATGAGCTCAGAAAGAAGATACCTCTTGCAAGGGAGGCATTAGTTGTACAGAGATTTCCAGAGCCAAAATTTATGGATCTCTGAAAGTATTACAAGGTCTGAAACCATATACTCATCCGAAGATCTAGAAAGATTATGACCAAAAAAAGAGAGTAAATTATTGCTTCTAGTGGCTTTTTCAAGTTGTTTGTAGTAACAATTGTGTGCCGTCAAGGTTTGTGTTCTAGTAGTAACAATTGTGTGCCGTCAAGTCGATTCTGACTTATGGGAACCTTTTCCAGGATTTTCTAGGTAGAGAAAACCCAGAAGTGGCTTACCATTCCCTTCTGAGGGTGCCTTGGGACTCCACAGCTTGCCCACGGCTACACAGACTGGCTCTTCCCTTGGGAGGCACTGTGGGGAATCAGAACTCCCAACCTCTGGTTCTGCAGCCAGAAAAACCATGGTGTTCTACCTTCAGTAAATTCATGCAGTAATATATATCCATGGGTTATTCAAAGTTTCTAAATTAGCGAAAATATGTTCAGCTTCTCACAAACAGATGAGGTTATGAAAATCTGTCAGTGGTATTTTTTCAATTTACATGTGTCTTAGGTTGTGGGAAGCTAATATTTTAAATGCTGACTATCAGGAAACTGTTGGAAGGTTGTAATACTTGCTACCTGAAAGAAGTAAGGGTTTGAGATGAGTCAGGAAGCCTCATTCAATTCTTCATGCAGTGGGGTAAATAGCCCACCTTGTTCAGTTTTGCATACATGATTACAAACAAGAAATGAAGCTTTCTCTTTCATGATTATATGCTTTTTAAAATTCCATTTGGATTAGAGCATTTCTGTATGAGATCCATGAAGTAAACATATGACTGTAGGTATGATCCTGGTAATTTAAATGTTTTAAAAATACAGCAGTTTTAATTGCTGGTAAATATTTATCTACAAAATAGTGGCAGGCATTGTGAGAGTCCATATTTAGAGGCTAAAGAGTCTTAGTAACAGGAGACCCTCAAATGCAGAAGAACAGACACTTAGCAATATTGCTGTGAAGACATTTGTTAACAAAATTGTATTGATAACATTTAGCTGACCCCAGCTTGAGGGTACTAACATTTGTCTAGCATCAGACAACAGAAATTATATAGCTTACACTTGATCCAGAATATAATTTACTGCTATGATATTCAGTATTTTGTTTCTAACAAGCACTCTCCTGTATCTTTATACTAAACATTTCATTTGAATTGATTGAAAGCAGTGATTTTAATTCTGTGAGCAGACCTTTGTGCTAATCAAGCCAATAATTTAGAATTTGCTCCTAGTAATTCATTATTTTGTACCCACTTTTTTTCTGTTTTGCTGTTAGTTCATACACAACAAGGGCTGAAATCCTGTTGCTTAGCGTAGTAAGTTGCAACTAGAGTTAGGGCTATTGAATCAGTGGAATTTATGAAGGAGTTGATTCACCAAATCCCTACTGATTCAATGGGCTAACTCTAGTTATGACTTGATACACTAGGCCAGTGGTCCCCGACCTTGGGCCTCCAGATGTTCTTGGACTACCACTCCCAGAAGCCTTCACCACCACCTCTGCTGGCCAGGAATTCTGGGAGTTGAAGTCCAAAAACATCTGGAGGCCCAAGGTTGGGGACCACTGCACTAGGCAACGGGATTTCAGCCAGTATAATTTGGACTTTCAATTGAGGTGAACCTGTTGTAGAATAACTGTTGAGCAAGCCTCAAACTGTGCTAATCATTAAAACATTACTGCCCAATAGCAAGTAAGAATTTGGAGGTTTGTATTAATATATTCACATCATCATCCTCTCACAAAAATTGTTACTGGGGACGTTTATTTTAGTCCAGCCACCCCTCCCCATGTTCTGTCTTGGTAAGGAGCGACATACTATTGTTTATACTGAATACTGTGTAAGGTATTGCAGGTCATGAAAGATACTTAAAATATTTCTACTATAGCTTTAATTAAGACTGTCTTTGTTTTATTTAAAACAGGGAGACCCACGAGCAGCCAACAGGAGCTGTGCAGTTATGTAAACTCCAGCCACATATATTCCTCAGTTAAGTTAATCCCTTCCTGAAGAGGAGAACCTTCTTGGAAGCACAACATATTTTTGTATTTCCTTTTGTGAATTTTAAAGCTGTGTCTGGCCTTAATTTCCTTTGTCACAGAGATGGAGGTTTTTGTAAGTGAAATCATATTATATAGCTTTTTGAAATGTGAAATTTGGCACTGAATAATGTCCTTTTTCTTTTTTTGGAACAGCCCTCATTTTTATGCTGGTCCCTTTTTAATACCCTCAGTCAGAAATAATAACTACTGTGTGGGGGTTTTGGTTATTAGACTAGCCATCTGCTCTTTGTCCTTTTACATCCTTAGGTGCTTTTTGGAAGGGGAAGGAAAGATATATTCAGCAAAAAATTTTGTACTGAAAACTTTTGTATTTTATCAATCAAGTTACATAGATTTTACTTGGAGCATTTGTAAAGAACATTGTCTATCAGTTGCATCATGAATAGAACAATGAAGGATTTGACAAAATTCCTTTGCTAGTTTTACTTCACTTAGATACCGAATCAGGAGGCAGGCTTATGTTAATGTATTAGGTGTGTTTTTAAATTCTAGTGTAACTTGCCTACTTTTTTCATGTCAAGTTAACAAATAAAAGCTATCTTAAGAAGAAGCCTTGTAATTTTGAAAAATAAAACTCTGTATCTGTTCATTGTATTGATCCTGTTGGTGACAAGTTATCTGTATTTTGATAACTGGACTATCTTTTCTCTTGATTTAATTCTTTTAAAGTGTGCTTGAATAGTCCTTGTGGTTTTATAAAGGTTTGTACTTTTACTCTTACAGTTCTGCTTCCAGTGATGACCTGCAATAAACTATTATTTGTAGGTAGTTTTTCTTCCCTCTGCCCCCATTTGGGGAGGTGTTAATTGAGAGTTACATCTTTAGACCTTTTGCTCATACTTGAACAGGCTTGCAGGAACAGACTATTTCTACTTCATTAGTACTTTAGGTATCTCAAAGTATTCACTTGTGTTGGTAGATCATCATATTTTATCTATATGGGGCCATCTGTCTTCTTTTTTTAAAAGGAATGATTCCTGTCACAGTATCCCAAACCAGACTCTTCACTATAACTACTCTGCCACATTACCTCTCTTTTGCTCTGAGTGGGAGTACCCAGAGGGAGTAGAAACAGTGAAGGCCATGAACTCTGGCTGGGATCTTTCACCCAAACACACCTTCAGCCTGTGAGACAATGCATGCTTCAGGGATTCAAAGTTTAAAATTATGACAGGCTGCCACCAGCTCTCTTAGAAATCAGTAATAGTGTTTTCAATAGCTTAACTGAGACAAGGACTGGAAAATTAGTACTACACTTTCCTTCTCAGTCACCTTCCAGACACCAACTTGAAAGGATTTCTAGAATTTATTTTTTAAAAAGGGAAAAAGAAGGGGGGGGGGGAGGAAGGACAGTTCAAAAATAGGAGAACTTCCTTGTACAAAACAGAAACACCAGAGAAAATAATGAACCTTACTCTATATATCATACGTAAGTAAAGCGATGGAGTAACACTGAGGAGACACACTCTGTGTTTCCTGGGCACAGGTTTTTATAAGGCATATAGGTCTCCTCATGAGTAACACACCAGAAACAAAGCACACCCTCCCAAAGCTATGCTAAGCTTCAAAAGACTCAAATTTTAAGTTCCCTTTTAAACAAGTGAATGACTGACATCTGGGCTGACCATCATGTAATTACTCTTAATCCACTTTGATCATTCTTACATGCCTCCTTCCCAGCTTTGAAATCTGCATATCCTCTGGCAAGGAAACATGCCTACTTCCTATCTCATAGACAAAACCAACTGATGACTACTTTGATATACAGAACATAAAGTCCCTGTGTCAGGCTCTGCTTTGAAGTCCTATTGATTTCAGGTCTCTTTTGAAGTAACCCTGGACAGAAGATAGGGAAGAAGTGTGAACAAGCTGTTTTCCATGGGGTGAAAGTTCATGTTCCTCTGCCTTGCTTTGCAGGCACATGGACAAGTCCCAAAGAAGTCCATAATCTCTTCACAATTCCTTAATACTAACAAGAGACTAGCATTATAGTTAGATGGATGGTGGTGGATTCTAGACTTAATCCCAGCATCACTTACTACTCACAATTGTCAAAGTACTAGCCAGTCCAGGAACTGAAGATGTTTGGGACTAGAGCTGCTTCCTGTTCAGTTTTTCAAAAGATTGCTCCTCTCTACGCATTTTGATGACACTAATGTAGGCACTAACTGAATAGAGATATCAATATCTAAGGCTACATAGTCATGTATTGACTAGTTTTTGCCTACTGAATAGAAGTGAGCCCTCTGTTGTATATTAGAACATACCACTTAGACTTTCAGTCCTTTGATGCTTGGAAAAGTTATAGCAGTAGGCTTCTGAATCTGCTTGATTACAATTAGTGTACAAGTTAATGAAAACTAAGTAGTGGAGTTTGTAAATCTAATTTTTAAACATTCACATGGAACTAGCTCATAGATGTTTTGCTGCTAGGAGCACAAACTAAATCTGCATTGGTCTAAAAATCTTGAAGCGTTCATGTCTACTGTTGCTGCCAACAACAAACAGCTTACATTATGACAGCCAAAGTCTTTCTTTGGTGATGTATATGCTACAGTGATGCTGTCTGCCACAAGATGGGAGTCTTGCTATTGCAGTGTTGAGATCTGAAAAAACAAAACATTTGTTAAAAAATTAGTTTGCTGTCGTTTGATCTGGTTAAGTATTATAAGTTTAAAAAATTAGTTTGCTGTAGTTTGATCTGCTCAAGCATTAGAAGTTAAACATGGATTGGACCTATCTAATGTTTGAAGATGTTGAGTTTTAATGTGTTAGTTACTTTAGCTTTTTCAATACATTACCCACATAAGAGTTTTGAAGTAAAACACCTCACAATGATTATTTTTTATTTTATTTTGTACTTCCTGTAATGCTTTTAGGGGGAAAATGGAAGGATTTAGATGCTTCCTGTTCCTATGAAACTGAGGCTTTTCTCACAACCTGAGTTTTGCCATAGGATTTGTGAGATCCTAGTTAAAGGTAGTTTCAGTGCCATAGAGCCTGATGAGCACAATGCCCATCAAGGAACATGGCGAGAGCATGCAAGTGAGGAGACATGCCTGCACAGTACCCATAGCTCAGTTTGCTAACATTTCAAAAATGGAAGAATTCCACAGATTTTATAATCTAGGAATTTTAGACTTAAACCAGCATCACAGGATCTTTTTTGCCCCCAAAGTGCAGAAGAGCCTCAGTAAGATTATGTTTCACTGAAAACTGCTGCACAAGGAAGCATCATTTTAAAACAATGCCTTATATGTATCAACAACAACAATAAAAACTACAGAGCTGGAAGGGATGCTATGGATCATCGAGTCCAGCCCTTGTCAAGGAGGCACAGTGAGGAGTAGAACTCCCAGCCTCTGGCTAAACCACTGAGCTATCCACATTAGGATTTCATTAGGCTGCCCTAGTAAATGTAGTGAATTACAGCAACAAGGATAGTTTTAACTCCAGTGCTTTTTCAGAACTGAGCCAGATTGGAAAACATTTTACCTTTGTGCCTTACTTCAGTGGTTCGTTCTGAACCTTGGGTAACTCAGGTGCTCTTGTACTGCAGTTCCCAGAAGCCTTCACCAGTTGTGCTAGCCAGGGTTTCTGGGAATTGCAGTACAAGAACAGCTGGGTTACCCAGTGTTGGGAACCATTACTTTATTTAATTAGTTTGTGCAAAGGCATTGGGGAAGGTCGCCCTACCTTATCTGCCATGCTGGAGGTCTTTAATATATGATGAAGTAATGAAATGAGGAGCACATGTTTGACTATGAGGATTTAATTTTCCAGAATGGGAGAGATCAAATAGTGTGATAAATGTGGCCAGTAAGTGTGTTAACAATATTTTTAATGCTAGCTGAAAAGCATTGTTCCACAGCATGGTGGGTACATCTTTTCATTCTGTAGAGGAGAAAGACTATAAAGTCTCCGTTATCATCAAGGTTTGTTTCATCTTGTTGAAATTTCCTGGCAGTGACAGACATCAGCTACGTACAAATTGGGTAAGAATTGGTTTTTTCCAGTTTAAGCAATTTCGGGGAAGTGTTGAAATCTGCACCATGTGATATGTACAAAGATTTACATTATTGAAATTAGATTGTCTTCTGAGTGCCAGAGGGGTGTTGGGTCTTCAGAACTATAAACAGAAAAAAAGCTAAAGAGAGGATGTTTCCCTCCTACAGTCCCTGAAAGACTTGTGAGAGTGTCATGCATTCTCATTAATAAGAGGATGGAAGGGGCAGGATACTTTAAATCTGCGACATCTTTAAATAAGCAGAACTCTACTCACAAACTGCCTCCATCTCCTGTTGGTCTCATCTCTTGCACTCTCCTGTTTTATATCCTGTATCATCCACAAATCCCAATACTCCAGGAGAGCATTCCAGGGGAAATTGGAAAGTTCTTTAGTGTGTCGTTCAAAATACTGCAAATCTGTCCATAGGAAGAACATATATTGTGTTGCTGTTGTTCCTTGTATTAGGCAGAAAAGGAGCTTGTGGATTTTGTTTTTAAAGCCAGTCTGGTGTGATACTGTATGACATCTCTTGAGCAGTATCTGAGAACTGCATGACCTACTAAGGACATCATAGCTGGAGAACGATCACAGAAATGTGTGAAAGATAATAATGCAATGCTGTGATTGGAGCATTTTAAATAGATTTATGCAGCAGTCTTAAACGCTGTTTCCTGGAAGAAAGCCTCACTGAACTTAATGGGCTCCTAACTAGAGACACAGAAGATTGCAATGTTAGATGTTAGAGTGCAGCCCTAACCATGTTTACTCTGAAGTGTGCTTATTCTCTTGAATGAGTATGAGTGAGTGAAATAAAAATCAATCACCTTGTTGCAGGATCCTGACTTTTGTTAGATGTTTCACACCAGTAAGGCTGCTGCTGAGAAATTTTAAACTTTCCTTTTCTGATTTTGTTGCATTTGCGCCCAGTAACTGTTAGATTTATGAGAGAAAATAAAAGAGGTCCACCCAGAGGCAAGGTTTATCCTGTCTAGTGGTCATACAAATAGCTGGTTGGTTGGTTGGCATAGATGCTGACCATGTGGACAGACAAATGGACATTTTCAAACCAAAATACAGTGGTGCCTTGACTTACGACCATAATCCGTTCCAGAAGATGGACGTAACTCAAAATGGTCGTAAGTCGAAGCACCATTTCCCATAGGAATGCATTGGAAAGCGATTAATCTGTTCCGGCTGAAGAAAAAAAATCACTGCAAGACTCATTGGAAATGCGATTAATCCCTTCCGGCCGAAGGGGGGGGGGGGAAGCAATCAAGCGTGCAAGACCCATTGGAAATGCACAGAAAACAAATGGAGCAGATCGGAAATGCACAGAGAACAAAGGGGGCAGGTCAGAAATGCAAAGAAAACAAAGGAAAAAGCAAGGGAAGCATGCAGGACCCATCGGAAATGGGGGAACCCCCCCAAAAAAGCAACCAAACCCCCCAAGACCCATTGGAAGTGGGGGGAAAGCCAAACAAACCCCCAAGACCCATCGGAAATGGGGAAACCCCCCAAAAAAGCAACCAAACCCCCCAAGACCCATCAGAAATGGGGAAAAAAAACCAAAACACAAACCCCCCCAAGACCCATCACAGCACAGAAACAACCCCCCCAGCTCAAAACCACGCTGCAAAAACACCCAGAACAGTTTTTTAAAAGCAGAAAACAGCACCTTACCTTACCAGGCAGCCCGAAGCCTCCCTGCAAACACACACACACGCTCTCAGAAGCAGAAGGAGGCAGTCCCAAGCCTCCCACGACGACATACACTCTCTAACTGCTGGGGCGAAAGAGCTACAAAGAAGCAGCCTCGTCGCCACCTACAGTTAGCAATTTGAATTTCCCGCCTTTTTCCCCTGCCTTTTTCTGTTCGTAAGTAGAAGCTCCGGTCGCAAGTAGAAGCAAAATTTTGCGGCCGGAGCTGGTCGTAACTCGAAATGGTCGTAAGTAGGGACGGTCGTAAGTCGAGGCACCACTGTACCGTGTTGAAGATGGAGAAATATGAGGGATCAGTGGCTGGATAATGTTAAGAGGGACTCAACACATATTCAGAGACAACTGCAATAATATGCATTATGTTAACAAATTTATAAAGGCTCTAGTAGCTGAGCAGAAGCTACAGGCAAGATGAAGCTTTAGAGGCCATTTGTCTAATCAGAAAGTATCTATGTGTGTTGTTTGTAAAAATTTAAAGTGTGGCCTGCATGAATCATGCACATTAAAAAAATTGAAAGGGCTTAATATACATGATTCTGCTTTTGCCAGTCTGGGAGAGGCAACAAGGAACAGTGTTGTACACCGGAGGCTTTGTTCCCATCACATTATTACCCTGGTTAATCTATTACATTGTTCGATAATGCTACTGGTGTGCACATTTTGAGATAATCTGTTCACTTGGTTGTTCTAAGGCAATATTCTGGTTACCGAAGTGCAGCGATGAAGGTAGATCTCTGGGCAATCCAGCAGTAGATCAGCAAAGATTGCTTTTATTAAAACAACTGGGAATAAGCAAATAAAAAAATTCTTCCAACAGTGTAATGCTGAAATTAAGACACCTTTTGTGTAGAATAGTCAGAATTGTTTGAATGTTAGCATGTGTTTTTAGCCCTTGCCTCATTGCAGTTGAAGTATTCCGATTTCTGCTGTAGTGTCATCAAGTCTGGTGACTAGTTTTCTAGCCAACTATACTTCAGTTCAGAAGTAATGTTAATTTAAGTTGTCTGTTAACTAATGGGGAAGCCAGAGTTTGGAACTTTGCTTTTCCCAAAGGGAACTCCTTGCATTACTCATTACTCATTTTTTGTAGTGGTTAGACAGTCTTTTCTTGCATCATTCTCTGATTTCCTCTAGTGATCAGATCTGATTCTGTGTCTCAAAAACCCTGATAAAATTACAGAAGATAAACCAAACAAAATTTTCTTACCACTTAGAACTGATAAGAGAATGGCATAAAATTTGAAATATTTGTATCAACATGCCTCGTCGATATATCCCTTGAAAGTAAATGCTCATTACACAAAAATAAAGTCATTCTTCACTATATTATTTTGGAAACGCTGCTTAGTTACACCCTTGTAACCCAGAAGGTAACTAGCTTCTTACCTCTTGAACAAGGTGGCAGCAAATTTTCTCTTTCCTTGGGCTTAATTCGGTTCTACATGAAGAGTTATGTGAAAGCACAAGCAACAGATGTATCGTAAAACTTTATAGGATTATTTTAATGAGCTCTCAAAAATCCAGCAAACCTGCTGGAAATTGGATGCAGGTAAAAGATGGAATAAAAGACCTGAATAAAAGATTGCACAACAGAAGTAGCCACAGGGATTAAACCATACATTTGACTAAAGTGTGATGCTGTTTGAATTTCCGTAACAGTAATGTCACTTGTGAGCGTACACTAGCGGCATAGTTCAAGGCAAAGAATTATATGGCCCTATACCAATATACAGCCAGAAAGCATGAAGAGTTGAAAGGGGGAGGGGATGGAGATGCACACATAAACCATGTCCACCCCATAGTCCCCACCTCAGACCTGCATAGGTGCTGTAAGCACATTTATTGAAATACATTAACTCAAATTTCTAATAGGTGGCTATTATTACAAATGCTTTTAGCATAGTTAGATGAGCACAATTACAGCATCAGCGCAGACCTTTATGTAGAACACAGGTATGCATGACTTTTAGATAAGGACATGGGGAGGGGGGGGTCTGTGCTTATGTGTGTCCCCACCATTGTGTGACGTATGCTTTTTGGCGCTAATGTCTGGAGAGGGTTGATATTTCTCACCAAACAACACAGCCCAAGGATTCTGTGGAAATGGACAGCCATGACAGTTAAACATATCAAAGTGTTATGACTATGCAATGTAGATGAACTCTTCTCAGGCACCTTTGTGACTCAAAAATCAATTTATTACAAGTGACAAGTTACTTCCAAACTCTGATCCCAACATGCTCCCCAAAGCAACTCTTATTGTTAATTTTCTCCCACTGACCACCGTAGAAAGAGGGGAGAGGGTCCTCCAAAGACTTTTTAGTGGGGTTCAGGAAGTGACAAAAGTTCTCTTGAAGAGGACTCTCCACCATCATGGGATAATTTTGTAAATTTATTTATTTATTGTTTGAATTTACGAGGTATATCCCGCACCATCTGGCAACCAGGCCACTCTGGGTGGCTAACAACAATATACAGTAAGGAATAATATTAAAAAATTGCCAACTGTCTGAAGTTCCATCCCCGCCCCAAAATATTCCTTTTAAACAATTGGCAAGGGAAATGCGACAATGCTGTATCAAAACTGCACAGTGGTGCCGCAGTTTGCTAGCACTGCTAAATATGTCTACTCATTTAGATCTTAAGTGATGCATAAATGTTGGAGAGACTTCCTATTCCACGCTCTTCACATGTGGCCCATTTTTAGACTGAGCTGGCATTTTAGAAGAAGCACAGAAATCCCCTTTCTGTTTTATTTACTGCTGTACCTTGACTATAATATGCGTGGTTTTTATCTGGTATCTGTACCAGGTGTCCCTATTTTTTAATGTTAAAAAAATGTTTTTCTACTTGGCTTAAATGTTAAGATCAGAATTCCTGAAATTTGATTCTATTCGTCTTAAAGAGATACCAGCAGTTGGAGCAACAGCTTTTTTTTCTACCCAGTACATGGGCCAAGTTGGAGTTAGTTCTAACAGGTGTTCTCACTGGAATGGAAGGCGAGTCAAGTGACCTGAAGTTACTGCTCCTGTGGAGCCCTCCTCAGATATTCAAAACAGTTTCCTTGAAAGCATGAAGAGGGACAGCATTCTAACCCTGCCCTGTCTGTCGCTGCTTCCAGAGGAAGGAGGACAATCTGAAGAGGACTGGAACTCCTGAAGAATAATGTGGAGATGTTCAGTCTCCTCTTCAGGCTGTCCTTCTACAGGTGGAGACAGACATGCAGGGGGTGGGGCTAGGTCTTTCTCCTTGACCCAACATGCCTGAATAGGGCCTGACTGAATATTTTAACTAAGTTGGTCTCCCTTCTTGCCTAGAAGGAGGCCTTCTAATATCTAGAGCCTAAGAAAACAGTCCTAATAACAGTCAGGAAGCCGGTGGCCTTCCCGGTGCTGACAAATTGCTATTCCCATCATCCATCACTATTAGCCATGCTAGCAGAGGCTCGTGGGGGCTAGAGGCCAGCACTATCTGGAGAGACGACGGTTTGCTAGAGTTTATATAAGTTTCTGGTTCCTATGGTTTGAGGGACAGTAACATATTGTGAAGACGACGAGGAACATTCTGTGGTTTTGTGGTTATAACCATGGAATTAAATGGCTCACACATGTCATTCCCAATTCATATACCAAGAGACAATGAATGGTATGAGTGGCTTTTTTGGGAGGGCGGTGGTAATCATTAGACTGGATACACATCTTGAGGAACATTTGGCTATGGTATATTTAATTTAATTGATTGAACATATATAAGATATTTTTGCAACTGCTTCCCTAAAAGGCAACAATATTCGTGTTTTGATCTTATTTTTACTTTTAAAACTTTATCAATGTCTTCAAAAAGGCAGCTGGTCTTCATTTAATGACTTGGCAATGTAACTGGCTAAAACCTAAAGTTAGTAACACAGAACTAATTGCCCTATCCGTCTGAAATCTATGCAGTCTTCTTTCTTTACAACGTAGCCTCTTTTATTCACTCCCCCCCCCCCGCAGCACAGGAAATGTAAACAAAATGTTGAAATCACTGTCTGTCTTTGCATCATCATTTACACACACTCACACAAATAAAGAAAAGGAAAATAAATAAAAAGAAACTGCAAATATGTTACATGTCCTGCCAGCAGCATTTCTTAGTACAAGCATTCCCATTTCATAGCCTATTTCTAAAAATAATAGAAACAGTGCTTTTCCTTTCTCTTATTTTCTTCTTTAAGAAAGAGTAGTTACGGGCAAGGCATGCCACCCAGGAATAAAAATGTTAGTATTGTATTCAAGTTCCAAATTAGCAATGGCTAGAACTGTAAGGCTGCTGTAAGATGATTCCTCCCCCCCCCCCCCCGCAACAAAGCGGCCTTAGTCTCACTGGTACAAAGAAGCCAGGGCTTCTGTATTCCCATCTAAATTTACCTGTCAGGCTGACAATCCAGCAGAGCAGTTGTCTTGCTCATTGTTATGCAAGGCAGGTCCAGGCTTCCTCGAACATGTCTAATGAGCCAGTTCTTTATTATCTACGCACGTCCCCCCTTACAAAATAAATGTTCAGAATTAGGGTAAAAATCTGTTCTGGTATAACTTGGGCTCACTCAAGATTTGCATCCCTGCTTGCACTACAGAAATGCTTGTGTGTCCCCCCACCCCACCCCCAATTCTTCAAAGAAAGCTGTGTTTTGTAATGGTGTCCTGCACGGGTCTTTCTTAGGCAACAGGTAAGAGTGCTTCTACACCAGTACAACATCATCATCATTTTAAGTCTCATCTTTCCCCCTATGAATTCTGCCCATGAATCCTCATTGGTGGGGAATCGTAAGGTGAAGAAATCACACCGAAACTGTTGTGCTGCGGGATGGGGGTGGGTGGGGCGGAGAAGAGGAATGGTGGCTCAGAGGAACTACTAGCTCTTCTCTGCAATGCTCTGCAGCATTTACAGCTGATGGATTAACCATGTAAGAGCTAACAACTGTCTTTCCTGTTGTACCCTGGAGCTCTCTTCTTCAAAAAGTTCTAATTTTGGTATGGAAACGTGTTAAGAATCTAACCTTTGCTACAATGGCCAGTTACTTGTTACCTGAACAAGGAAAGACAACCATGGAAATATTGCCCACCTCCACTCTGGCAAGATCCCCCTGGCACAACCCCTCTCAATAAGTGCAAGGACAGGCACACAACAGGGTGCTGGCTGTAGCAGGGCGGGGGGGGGGGAATACATGAATGTAATTGCCAGTCCATTCCACACTTAGCCAATAGGATACTGCCCAAAACACAAATAACAACAACACATCTAACATTTAGTGCAGATTCTGTATATCGCAGCTATGCGTAGTGTTTGTAAATGCTGCCCATGGAGGCCAGTGGCCATGCTGTCTGGGGAATTCTGGGAGTTGTAGTCCACCCCCACAACACTTCCCATACCTAAATCAGAACTCTGCTTAATTCAGGATTTTGGTTAGCGTGTAATTACAGTATCTCAAGGAATGAACTGTGATCAGTGTATCATTTGAGAGCTTTTTTAGACATACATAGCAACACTGTTCATGAGGCTCCTACTGAGAACTGGACGTTGTCTAAGAAAGCAGCTTGTTTTTACATATCAACCAGGCTTTCCCTTTCTTTCCTGTCCCTTTGGTTACTGAATCATCCCTTTGCTCTTCCATCTACGTTTTGCAAAGTGGGGTGTCCAGCATGAAGCTCTCTTGAACGTGATAAAGAAATAATGCAGCAGACGTCTTTTGTATTGTTTGCCATCATAGTTTAATAATGTTTAAACAACAATAAAAAAGGGTTGCATCCCTAGTGATGCAGCTATCAACACGGTATTAGAGGATTTCATACAGTATCTGCTAAATTTTAAACATGTTTGGCAGCTTAGCAAATATCATATGATTGCAGCATCCACGATTTCAGTTGCAACAGTGATGTCCTCCTCTGCAAAGAGTCTGTTTCTCCAAATGTGATGCTACCAGGTTTGGAATGGAATCAGACCCCACATGTAGTTCATGGCCCCAGAGGAAGATTATCACTGCTAGACGATTGTCTCTTTTGAGTTCCTTTTGACTGAATGCAGGCCTAGCAAGGACTGCTGGTTCGAAGGGATGCTTGCTGACTTTGGGATGAGAAGGATCACTCTTTGATTGGTCCGACGCCATTCATTGTATAGTCTACAGTGATATCGAAATGATACCTGTTGACAGAGCAAAGGAAAGAAGATATTTGGAATGGAGAAGAAAAGACCATGGAAACAAAAATAAGGTTGTCTTCCTGCAAATCAGGGGTGGGCAACCTCTTTCAGATGGAGAGCTGATTTCTGTTTTCAGCTAAATTCTTAAGGTTGCATTCTGATGGTGAGCAGAATGAAAGATAAAAGTCAGAAATTCCCATATATTTTAGCCATGGGAAAAGCCATGCAAAAACTAGGCAGCTACTCAACTATGATGTTGAGGGGAAGAGGGGTTATACGTATAGAGAGAGAGAACCTTGTCTGTCCTCCTGTGCATAGAATGGGCAAGATTAGGATGCCAAGAGGACCAGATTTGACCCCAGGACTTAGCATTCCCTACCCCAGCTTTAAAGGTACTAGCAGTGGCATAAGAACTGTTTTTTGGTGACTGCCCCTCCTTCATTGTCACAACACTGAAACTTGGCTGCCTTGGGGGGGGGGTGTTTCCTACACAACCATCATCAAGTAGAAAAGGTCTGCTCACCTTCTAAATATTACATTAGTATAATGGAATAAAGCTGCAAAAATGCAGCTCTGAGGCTTCCTGCTCTCATGTGTGAAGGATAACCCAGCTGTGCAATGCATAGGCTCACAGCAGGCAGGTGGAAAACTACAGGAAAATTATCAGTTCCTATCCTAGTAGTGAGTAGCATGTAATGACCTATCTTCATTACAGTTCTTCATCTGATAAACAATTAGCTAACACCTGATTTCCACCTCCAAACTGGAAGTACCCAAGGTGACACAGATAACACAACCTGCAACAGTCAATACACATTAATTTTTTTAAAAATTACAAATACATCCATATATGACATATAGAATGTTATACAGCAAATCTACATCATGTGACATGTCTATTTAAATACATTACAAAAAGCAATAACTAAAACCAGAGATGCCACTTAAAACCATTTGAAAAACCCATTTCCTCAGTTGAAAACAGTATTAATTTTTAGAGTTCTGCCATTAGATCATAGAATCATAGAAAAGTGAAGTTGGAAGGGGCCTACAAGGCCATCAAGTCCAACCCCCTGCTCAATGCAGGAATACAATTATGCTAGAAACACAATGACGTTTACCTGAACTTTTGGTAACTACTGGTACAACCTTACACACCCTTGCCTAGATGGTGATGTGGCATGGATTAAGAAGAAGCACTAAGGCTTTGGCTGTATTCTGGCTCTTCCTGAAGTGAAGCTAGCTTCCCTCTGAAGGTATCTAGGCAGAAGGCTGGATCCCAGCCAACGTTTTGTGCAGGATTTGGGCTTTGCAGAATAGCATGTTTGTATACAAATCTCTCCTATCCTCCAAAAAAGAAAACACAGGAAGAGGGAAGGAAACAACTCCTATGTTGTCTTTAATTTTCAGAACAATTGTCCTCTAGAAACTCTGAGGAGATAAACCTTGCTTGTTAATATTCCCCAAACTGGAAGTCAGTTCTGGCATGAACATTCCTGCATCTATTAATCTTTAAAAAGGCAATTATGTCTGCAGATTTATTTCAAGAAATAAGAAAACTAATTGGCATTTGAACATGTGAGAGGGGAAGAGAAAATATTCTAATTATTTGGCCTATCAAAGCCTACCAGTTTAATGTAGGATCAATGTTATTTCCTAAACTGAAATGTGGGATTCTGCCTGCCATGTGGCAGAGGAATGCAAACTGCTCCAGGTGGCACCATGGTTAAAGGGGAACTGGTTGTCTGGATTGATGCATCAGACTTTTGAAATACTGGTCTACCAGTTGTGTGTATACACATGCCACCACTGGAATCCTGCTTTAGGGAACAGGGTACCTTGATCTGACAAGAGCTATTGTTGCTAGAAAGTGACCTCACAGTCTATTTTTAATGAGGTTCAAGTAATTGGGCTTTTCTTTTTTTAAAAAAAGTATGTAGATTCTTGGAAATTGGTGCATGACTTCATATTGGAAACAAGCTTCCATATTCCATCATTGCTCATTGACACTGATAGTGTAAAAAGTTGCTGAAGGAAGGTGAACCACCATGTTGGTCCTTATCTTCTGTTTTCCTTAATCCCCATCTATTCCTCATTATCAGTGATTGTGTGTGTTCTTCTTGGCTATCCCATCATCACTGTGATAAGGAAGAAAGAATTAACTGTGCCAGCTTCAGGACTGGCATAGCTGAGACAAATCTGTGGAACTAGAGAGCTTGGAATCAAGCAATTAGAAATATTACCGGTGTGTGTGTGTTTGACTACAACTTCCAAGCCCCACCCCAAATGCTGTGCAGGGATTCTGGGAATTAGTCCAAAAAAACCCAAAAAACTGTTCCATTCTCTGAGAATCTTGAAGATCTTCAGCTGCTGCTGAAATGCCCTGTTGCACCTCCAGCAGAAGACCACTGGTGGTGCATCCACACCTGTGGAGCATTCCACAGGTATACTGGGAATTCCTATAACACATGTCTCATTCCACCAGATGTCCCTCAGCCAGTCTTTCACCAGCTTTAGGGCTGCCTCAATAATTCTGAAGTCCAGACAGAAAATCTAGAAAAGCAGTGTCTTGTCTTGAGATCTCCAACCAGGCTTAAGCAGGGCTTTTTCTAGGAATAGGTGCATTGTTGAACCAGGCTCCAGCTGACTATTTGTTTAAGACTTTTTCACAGGATATCCTAGTTAAGCTTGACAGCTTGTTTACAACCAGTTCTTGCCTTCAGGCAATTTCCAAGTGATGTCAGCTACTGAATTTCAGCAACCGCCAGAGCACCTCAAGCTTTGCATTTCACTTACCCTTCTTCCAGTAGTTGTGATGTGGCTAAAAGTGTAAAGTGCACAAATACACCCAAAATCTGAAGTCTAGCCTTTTGCAAATTTCCTTTTAGGTTGCCTAAACTTCATGTTGTGATATACTTTCTAGTGTTTTTCAAATCTGAGAAGAAGAATACTTGAACAAACCTCTTGCTGAGACCAGGCTCAATAATTAAGCCAGGATCTGCCCTTTAATATTTCTTTTTCATTACTTTATAAGAAACACACAAAATCAGAACTGTGGGATCCAGGAGCCTTCATGTCCTGAACACAGATGAAATTTGTGTGTTGATCATGGAAACAAGAAGTAGATTTATGCCAAAGGATAAACAGCCGTCTCTGGGACACAGGCTCTTATTTAACAGTGATGGAAAAGAGCTTTCTGCAAATGTATCCGTCTAGTGTTCTTAAAATAGTTGCTTCCATTTAACTATTACATTTAAGGAGCCACAGGAGTAAACGTCTTGCCCAGATGACAGTTTTTAAGACACAATGTGTCTTCAAGAAAAAAAAACTTTCAATAGTAATTAATCATACATATATTTTATGCAAGGCGGCATATAAATCTTCCAAGTTCCTTCTCCAGAAACACACTGAATTTGTGGAACTCCTTCCCTGGAGTGGTACAATTAGCTCCATGGAGAATATTTTAAAAATTAAGCTGAAAGCTCTTTATTTACACAATTCTCTGGCTCCTGATTTGTTTGGTTCTGTGCTGCTCTAATTATTATGGTGATATTCTAACTATTTTATGGTAATAGTTTTCTTTCATTGGGGTTTTATACTGACATTTTTATTCACAATATTTCTCAGCAACTCTGTGATTCCAGTCTGGCTTGGAAACAAGGTATGTAAGAACTGACTGAATGCATGTGTCAATGAATGGTTGATTCTCATCACAGTTGTAATTTGGTTTCCTCTGCTGTAGTTGTCACGGGGCACATACATTACAAAACTAAAACTCAGTACTGCTCTGGGGCCAGTCCATCGCTTTGGACATACCTCTGGGAAATTCAAAGTCAGTATTATTGCATAAGCATAGAGCCACCTTGAGTCCCCTATGGTGAGAAAGGTGTCAAAGAAAGAAAGAAAGAAAGAAAGAAAGAAAGAAAGAAAGAAAGAAAGAAAGAAAGAAAGAAAGAAAGAAAGAGGCTGAACTCTAATAAGCATCCACATATTGGATAGCTTAATAACTGCTGGATGGCTCAGTGGCTTAGGTCTCTGGCTGCAGAGTCAGAGGTTGAGAGTTCAATTCCCCACTATGCCTCCAGGGAGAGGAACTGGATTCGATGATCCATAGGGTCCCTTCCACCTCTGCAGTTCAAAAGTTATTATTATGGGTACTCTTTTGGGTGGGTGCTCACTTCAGCTATCTGGCTGTTAAATACTCCCTGATGAAATACTCCCCCTCCCCCTTTTGGGATGGGCCGTACTTATAGTGGGAGACAAAACTGCAGTTAAGACAGCTAATAGATCCTTATTGTTTAGAAGCAGACTAGCTGGCATATTTTGAAACCTAGCAGCTTGAAGTCAATATTAAGCTAAATTTCCACTTAAAACTTGGCTTTGAATCTGGGTACTTTACATAATTATTTTGGGTGTGTGCACATGATGCACACCATCCCTTCTAACAAGAAATGTTTATTGGGAGAATAATATGGGGGAACATACACAGCAGTTACATAGCTTGTCTGCATCAAAGCAAAGGTCCAAGAATTATACGGAGTCCAACATTATTACTTTTTTGCTTAAAGAAAAAGACAACCAGGACACCCCGGAGTGCGTGCTGGGCCAGTGGGGTGTTGCACCTTGCATTGTTGTACAGGGATCTCAGAATGGCCTGGAAAAAGGCATTCAAGCTCACTCAGGCATCTCTTCACATCACCTTCTATTTGAAACGCTGTCCAGTCCAAACCTCATTTAAAGGTAAAAAGCCATTCAGAGTGAGAGGAGGGGCTGTGACATTGCCTACCGAGAGGCAGCACTACGACAGCCGGCGCACAGGTCACCTTGCCACAGTTTCCCCCACTAGAGTGAGATTTAAATGTCTATTTAAATTACAGTAATTATATTTATAGAGATTATAAATTTGCATTTGTACCTAGATTAATAATAATTATGTGCCGTCAAGTCAATTTCGACTTATGGTGACATTTCCCAGGATTTTCTGTTGGAAGAGTATTTCTCCCTTTTATCTTTTTGCCAACAGTTAAAAAACTATCTGTTCAGGCAGGCGTTTAATAACTACAAATGAGTCCCCGGATGCGAGGTTTTTCTTCTTCTAGGTTTGTTTCTAAAGTCTTTAAAATTATTATTATATAATTAATCAATTGATATTTAATTATTATTGTATGTTTAATTGCTTTTTTTAACCTTGTAATTTATTGTATTTTTAGTCTGAGTTGATTTAACATTGTGAGTCGCCTTGGGTCCCCTCACCAGGAGAATGGCAGCCTACAAATGAAGTACATGAAGTAGAATTAATTAATGTTTTGAAGCATCACCTCTCCTGCACCCTTCCTCAAAGATGCCTTAATAGAGGCATTCTGGAAGTCAGAGTCTCTCACTGTCCTGTTGCCCTTGAAGAGACAAAGATTCATCACTTCCTATCCCCTCACCTTAGTCCTTTCTATTAGAGATGGGCACAAGCCACTGGTTCAGCGGTTCGTGACGGTTCGATCAGTGTTCCATGGCCCAATAGGTGTTCCATGGTTTGGAGCCCCGCCCAGTGGCAGTCAGAGGCAGCACGCAGAGGTGGTGAGGCAGGGGCGCCGAACTGCAGAACACCTATTGGACCATCGGCCGAACCAGCAGAAACTGCCAAACAAGTGATTCCTGCCCATCTCTACTTTCTGTCCTTCAAGCTGTTATCATCTCTTTCTTGAGGGTGGGCCATGTGCTCAAGCCACGTGCTCAGGCCTTGAAACATGGTGTTCTATCTAGTTAAGGCAGGCTTTCCTATCATATATACTTTCCAAACAAGTTACCTTTTGTTTTAAACTCAATCTCTGCCTGGTTTATTGCTCCAGAGAACATATCAATAAGGTGGGTTTAAAGGTTCCCAGGGAACAAATGGGGGTAAGATCCCGGCAGATGGCCTCCACTTTTGATTTTAAAAAGGCTGCAAATTGGTCAGGTGAGATGCTAGATGCTAGTCACTATGACCAACTCCGGATAGATCACAGACTATACGGAAAAGTTCCGCCTGATGGTTGGAGGCTTCGCTTATCCGGACAGCGAAGTAAGATCGACTAGCATCCTTCACCTTAGATTGGTAGAGGTTAGTTGTGATCCTGACAGCTATTTGATTGTTTTCCATCGGGTTCCGCCTCCATATGCGCTCTAGCCTTCTCCTATTTTGTTTCATTGATCTCAGCTCTGGATTAAACCAGGGCGAATGGCGATATCTGCGCCGGAGAGGGCGTTTAGGTGCAATCATGTCAACAGCCCTGGTGGCGGCGGCCAGCCAGCTATGAACCAGAGCCTCGACAGGAGCACCAATCAAATCTGCCGGTATCCCTCTCATGGTAGGTATCTTGGAATCCTATAGGATCCAATAACCTTTGAGGGAGGACCATTAAAACAGGTCCTTGCTCCCCGCGGGGAGGGAGAGCCACTGTGAGATTGCATTTAACTAGGCGATGATCCGACCATGACAAGGGGACAGACACTAGGTCAGTCACCATCAGAGCACACACACTCTGCTCAGTGGAGAACACCAGGTCCAGTGTGTGGCCACCCACGTGGGTAGGGCCGTTGACATGTTGGGACATGTCCAAGGAGGCCATGGTCTCCAAGAACTCAAGAGCTGGACCGGAAACCTCCGCCTCTGCATGCACGTTGAAGTCACCCAAGACCAAAAGCCTTGGGGACCCCAACAGTGCCGTGGAGACGAAGTCTGCCAGCTCTGGTAAGGAAATGGCTGGGTCGCGGGGAGCGCGGTAACCCAGCAAGATCCCTATACCATCCCTGGCCCCAATCGACACGTGGAGGGCCTCTAGACCCGGCGTCACCACAGCAGAGCGCCTAGCAACCTGAAGGGTGTTTTTGTAGACAATGGCTACTCCCCCGCCCCGCCCCTCCAGTCTACCCTGGTGTTGGACTGCATAACCGGGAGGGCAGGCAAGAGTCAGGGGAACGCCCCCTTCCCTGCCCATCCATGTTTCGGTTATGCATGCCAGATCTGCATCCTCCTCCAGAATCAGATCTTGCATAACCTGGGACTTATTTGATACAGATCTGGCATTCAACAACACCAGGTTTAGAGTGGAGAGCCGGCTGAGTTGACTACCTCGAGTCTGGCAGGAGGTCACAGTGCCAGAACAGTGAACAGATTTCAAGCATCTGTTCACCATTCTTCTGGAACGAATGGCAACAGCACCTACACCATATCTCCCTCTGCCAGAAATCACTCTGATGTTAAAAAGTCCCCCTCGGGGGGGGGGGGGGGGACAAGCCTTCCACTCCATGCCAACCAAGAAAGAAAAAAGAAACCAAAAGATTTAACAACTAAAGAGTAGCCGATAATTAGTAACAGAATTAACAATCAAATCAAATAAATGATCAAACAAAATAAACAAACTGTAACATAATAAACGCAATAAGATCCAGATTAATCAGACATCAGTAACAATATACATAAACAAATTAAACTATTAACACTATAACTCATATAGAATTATGCAAAAAGAAAGCAATTTAAGGAAAACTAAAAAAAATAAATGGTTTTTTACAGTAGCGATGTATGGAAGTGAGAGCTGGACCATAAAGAAGGCTGACCGCCGAAGAATTGATGCTTTTGAATTGTGGTGCTGGAGGAGACTCTTGAGAGTCCCCTGGACTGCAAAGAGAACAAACCAATCCATTTTGAAGGAAATTAACCCTGAGTGCTCACTGGAAGGACAGATCCTGAAGCTGAGGCTCCAATACTTTGGCCATCTCATGAGAAGAGAAGACTCCCTGGAAAAGACCCTGATGTTGGGAAGGTGTGAAGCAAGAGGAGAAGGGGACGACAGAGGACGAGATGGTTGGACAGTGTCACTGAAGCTACCAATATGAATTTGACCAAACTCCGGGAGGCAGTGGGAGACAGGAGGGCCTGGTGTGCTCTGGTCCATGGGGTCACGAAGAGTCGGACACGACTTAACGACTGAACAACAAACAAAATAAAAATAAAAAAGAGCATAGGCAAAGAGTCCCCCCATCACCCCTCCCTCCCCATTACACTTAGATAACAGGGACTTTGCCTCCTCCAGCCAGCCAGAACAAAAGGTGTAATTGAATAGAATCACTGGGTTTAATGTCTCTCCTCCTCTCGGTGTTGTTAATGGACGGCAGAGATGGAATGGCCTGCCCTCTCCACCGGCCCGACTGCCGTTGTTGGAACCACAGCACCACAACTCTCCAAAAGGCAACGGACCAGGTTAGTTTGAATATCGGCCAGAAGAGCCAGGGAACAGAAGCAGGAGTAACAGCAGCTGAAATCAGGGTCATCTGTGAGAGAACACCAACAATCACACCCTCAGGGGATGACGGCTGCAAGAGGAAAAAAGCCACCCGGGGCAAGCACAATACCCTCACAACAGGGCCAGCCACCAGCAGCATTGTCTCAGCGTCCTTAGCAACCAAAGCTCCCCTCAGTTCCAGCATGGAATAGATCTCTGTGTGGGAGATCTATTCCTAATAGAGTAGGAACAGATCTCCCACATGGCAGCCAAGGTAAAGTATAGGCTACCATGCAACTGACACACTGTTTGAAGTATTCTGATATATCTAGGGTTCATATTAGTCTTATCACCACAGTAAATGCACACAGAATAATGCTTAAAACACACAGCTTATCAGTTTCTGCTCCTGAAAAGAAACTTGTTTTGGAATTTCAAATGTAATTTTAAGATGCAAATTATTCTGAGAAAGATGCTTCATACTAGCAAGTAGATGTTAGTACGTGCAGTTTGAAATGCACATCCAACTGAGCATCAATTATATACTTTCTGTGGGAAGAAGGAATTCATAGTAATTAAACATTATTTTCCAGAAAATAACTCTTTAATTACTCCACATTCCTATTGACAATTTGGGAGAAATTAAGACAAAAATTAGGACGTGTCTTGGATGCTGGAAGAGATTCTGCTGTACCACAGAGATACAGCATCAGTCTCTAAGTTGCTGGGTCAGCCACACGGCAAATCAAGGGACAGGGATTCAGCCTGTACTGGATGGAGTTGCTCTCTCCCTGGAAAGTCAGATCCACATCTTAGATGTACTCCTGGACTCAACCTTGAGCTTGGAAGCGTAGGTTCCAGCAGTGGCCAGGAGTGCATTTGCACAGTTAAAGCTGGTGTGCCGGAGCTGCCTGTTTCTTGAGATTTCCTATCTGGCCACAGTGACACATGCATTAGTTACATCCTGTTTGGATTATTGCAACAGACTCTAAATGGGGCTACCTTTGAAGACTGTTTGGAAACTTCTGTTCGTTCAAAATGCTGCAGCCAGACTGCTGACTAGTGCTGGTTATAGGGAGCATACAGTGGTGCCTCGACTTACGACCATAATCCGTTCCAGAAGATGGACGTAACTCGAAATGGTCGTAAGTCGAAGCACCATTTCCCATTGAAATGCATTGGAACGCGATTAATCCGTTCTGAAAAAACAACAACCACACACACAAAAAATTAAGCACACAGCAAGCCCGGTCGGAAGGCGCTGGGGCTTTAAAAAGAAAAAGAAAACCAAAAATAAACAGCGAAGCAAGCTCCATGGCTGGGGCTTTTAAAAAAAACAACCAAAAATAAACAGCGAAGCAAGCTCCGTGGCTGGGGCTTAAAAAAAAAAAACCAAAAATAAACAGCGAAGCAAGCTCCGTGGCTGGGGCTTAAAAAAATAAAAAAATAAACAGCGAAGCAAGCTCCGTGGCTGGGGCTTTAAAAAAAGAAAGAAAACCAAAAATAAACAGCGAAGCAAGCTCCGTGGCTGGGGCTTTAAAAAAACAAACAAACCCAAACCAAAAATAAACAGCAAAGCAAGCCCTGAAGGCGCTGGGACTGCAAAAAAAAAAAAAAAATCACCAAAAAACAAAACAACACAGCACAGAAACATACCCCCCCAGCCGAAAACCATGCTGCAAAACCCACCCAGAACAGTTTTTAAAAAGCAGAAAACAGCACCTTACCTTACCAGGCAGCCCGAAGCCTCCCTGCAAACACACACACACGCTTTCAGAAGCAGAAGGAGGCAGTCCCAAGCCTCCGACGACGACGCACACTCTCTAACTGCTGGGGCGAAAGAGCTACAAAGAAGCAGCCTCGTTGCCACCTACAGTTAGCAATTTGAATTTCCCGCCTTTTCCCCCTGCCTTTTTCTGTTCGTAAGTGGAAGCTCCGGTCACAAGTAGAAGCAAAATTTTGCGACTGGAGCTGGTCGTAACTCGAAATGGTTGTAAGTAGGGATGGTCGTAAGTCGAGGCACCACTGTATAACTCTCTTATTACAACAGCTTCACTGGCTGCCATTCTGTTTCCATGCCCTATTCAAAGTTCTGGTTATTACCTATAGAGCCCTATACATCTTGGGTCCAGGCTATTTGAAGAGATGATATTACCTCATATAGGCCTTTTCAGCTTTTAAGATCTCTTGGGGAAGTCCTTCTCTTGGTTCTACCACCTTCTCAAGCATGTTTGGTGAGGACATGAGAGAGACCTTCTCTGTGGTGGCTTCTAGGCTTTGGAATGCACTACCCCAAGAAGCCAGGTTGGCCTCCTCTCTCTTGTTCTTCTGTTGTTAGACAAAGACCTTCCTCGTCAGGTAGGCTTTTAAGCAGCAAGTTGACTCAAGAATGCTGGTTTTCAACTTACAGGTTTTAAAATGTTATTAAATTGTTTTTAACCCTGGTTTGTAATCTTAATGCACACTTAGTTGTTTGTCTTATAGTTGTGAGCCACCTTGGGGAGAAAGACAGCATATAAACAAACAAACATTTACAATCTGCCATATATTCTACTTGCTGAGCTTCAGGACCAAAGTAACTATTACTTTAAATAGCTACTTTCTGGAAGGAACTGACCCTGTTATGCAGGGCTGACCAATCAGATGTTGATTTAAAGTTACATGCAACAGTTTTTACAAAAAGCAAACCTGATGTTTAAAGGGTGCTTAACCTTTCTTCCTGCAATATCTATGCCCGTGATGACTGCTCCGGCTGTGTTTCATACTCACAACTACTGTCCCCTCTGGCAATTACCGATTTCCAAGTACATTTACAAATAGATTAAAATGGAAACAGCCTTTGCATCAGCTGAATGCTGAAATTTCCCTTCCTGGACTGGTTATATATAATTGTCTCTTTTTCTGATTATTATTAAGAATAAAATGTGGTTAGAAAATCATAGTTAAAACGCTTCAAGCAGTGTGTATGTCTCAAGTGGCAGATGGTTCCTCTTCAGACCCTTAGCCCCAAAGCTTAATTTCTTGACATGAGCAATTGGTGTCCTGTGCAGTTCCATACAGTCACATACTAGTGAAATGATTATCAGTAAGGATAATCAAGATTAGGATATATTTCTGATTGGGAGCAATTTCCTTAAAAGCTGTCTAGCTGAGCAGCTAAGATAGAATATAAGATCGATTCTTATCCACAGATCCAGAATTCCTATCCTGAGATACTATATACCAAACTCTTTCATCGAACCTCATTGCAATGTAAGAAGGAAACCTCACCTCGCTGGCTACTAAAGATGATAGTACAGAAAGCGAAAGGAGAAATATTTCACAATACTAGTCCTGATTGAGGAAGGAGCTTAACTTGTCAATCACTTTCAGTTCAATTTTTTAGTAAAGTTCTCAAAATAAAATTGAGCAGGCATTACAGGCAACACCCAGCATCATGCAAGCAGATGATCTGCCCTTTCCTGACCCTACAGCCTCTGTGTTCCCCCCTTCTTCTGTGGAGGGCCTCCCAACCTTGAACAAGAATCCCTCAAGAGGTCCATCTCCATCTCCTATGGGCCAAAGACATGTGTTGATCAACCCAAGAGTGCAGGAATATCTGTGTTAGCTTCTAACTGCTGTTTGTCAGTGGCCACCAAGAAAGGATTTGTGCCACTGCCTGTCAGAATTGGCTTGACGGGACACATTTATTATTATTCATTAGTCCCAGTATGGATCCTGGAGGGACCCCACTGCTCACGGCCCAATATAATCAAAAATCAAGTTTTTAATCAAGAAGAGGACTTTTCATTTCCCAGAACCATTCACTTTGCTCAAGAGTCTTTGGTGTGGGACTTTGTCCAAAGCCTTTTGGAAGTCCAGGTATATGAAATATTCCATACTGCCTTCCAGGATACACTATTCTCTTCTCCCTCCAACACAGTCTCCTTCTCCCTGCCACCCCAAAGATGTCAACATGCCAAGGCCACTAAGCACTGCAGCCACTAAGCACTGCAGCAAACATTTCAGCTGTTGAGGATCTCTCTCCCCGAGTTCTCTTCTCCTCCTCCTTCTTTTTTTAAACACTTCTGGAAAACTTAGAGAAGATACAGTTGTGTCACAATCTGCCAACATGGTTTGGGGGTGCAGTTTTCAATAAGGGAGAGACTGAATCGGACCAAAGAAAAAACTAGGAACTCTTTCTCTCAGTCTCACAAAATGGGCTGAGAGCCCAAGAAGGCCACATTCCTTGCAAAAACAAACAAACAAAGGATAGCTTATATTGGCAACACAACCATTTATCCTGAGCTTTAGGAACACCAGTCAAAGAAACTGCAGCCACTTAATCTAAAATTAAATGCTTTCGTTTATGCAGATGTAGTACAGCCAACAGACACCGACTTTATTTTGATAGTTTGAAGAGTGATGTTATTAACTTAGGGTTACAGCAAATACAAAGAGAAAAGTAGATGCATGTGGCGATCACCCTGCTTTGGCTCAGGCAGAAGATTATTGGCCTGTACCAATGAGAGCTGTTGGGAGGCGGAGCCAGAGAAACTAGAAGGGAGGGGTGAGTCAGAGTCTAGAGAATTCAGTCAGAGACAGAGTTTGGAGAAGGAGTTTGGGGGTTTGAGGCAGAGAGAAAGTGTTTAAGGAGTGATTAGTCAGAGTGTGACCTGTATTAATTAAGATAGAAGAGATTAAAGTAAAATACTGAAGCTTTGTGTAACTTTAAGAATGTGCTTAAGAACTATACCTAAAACAACTTGTAATCCATAAACCTGTTTCTGTTTAAAAGTTCAGTACTGAATGAACCTCAGTCTTTCATAGGAAATATAGGTTGATAAAGAGATCAACTGGTGGCAGCGTGTTAAAGGGCGTGTCGGGATACTCGTGTGAGCTCTGTGTTTGGTGAAACAAGCAGGGGCCACGGGGTAAACGTCACAATGCATTTCCGAAAATTAGGAGGTAAGAGGTTTGAAAAGCAGAGAAGACAGAAGAATCAAACATCCATCTCAGAAGAGCCATTTTTTTTAATGCTTGCATAATTAGAGGCAGCAAAACAGCTGCGATGGGCTCTTTGTGGAACACTGACAGATAAAACGTTGTTTGGAACAAAGGCAAAACACATCTCCAACCTCTTTGCTTTTCTGATTGGAAAAGGTTGTACACACCAGGTTTCATCAAAGGCTGATGTTCTTCAAGAGCTAGTGACTATAAAAGCAATTTAAAGTCAGAGAGAGAAGAAAAAGTATCAGGGGAAAATTACGGAATTGGGAGAGACAGAAGCCCTATTCAGCATGAAACCTGAGTCCATGTACACACCATCCAGTCTCTCGCATGTCTGTGTGCTGTCCTACCACACACTGAATCTTATATAGACTCAGACTTGACATGTGCACATGACTAAATAAAAGCTACAGACAATAATGGAAGGATGACCAGTGATAGCAGTCTCTTAATAAAAGAATCCTATATGTTGCCACAACTGGCTGGATAGCTCAGTGGTTTAGGTATCTGGCTGTGGAGGCAGAGGCTCAGAGTTTGATTCCCCAATGTTTCTCCTGAGAGAAGAGCCAGCCTATGCAGTCATCAGCAAATGGCATAGACCCAGGGTGCCCCCAAAAGAAGGGAATGGCAATCCACTTCTATATATTCTCTACCTAGAAAACCCTGGAAAGGGTCACCTTGAGTCAGAATCAACTTGACGGCACACAATTAATATTATTATTACATGTTGCTACTCCGTTCAGTGGGAATTACTCTTAGATAAGTATGGTTAGGGTGGCAGCTTGAGTCTATCTTATCTATCTTTTGTATTGCTCCAAATTCAAAATAACAATCCATCAACAAGAACTGAGTTGTATTCATCCTACACTATCCTACACACTCTCCACACCTGCCCTTTGGGAGTTCCACCTTCCAGAGCACTAAACATGAGGGGAACACACAAGGGGCTGGAGGGAGAAGGAGAGTCTATTCTGCCAGTGGTCTCTGTTCTGCTGGTAGATGGACACTACCAAACACAAACCAAATTAAGTATACTTTGTGACAGTTCCTTCTTCCCGTATTTGGAAAGAAAACAGCCCTGTTCATAAATTACACTTGAAACCATGGATAGGACCAAATGGATAGCTGGGATTGGAGTGACACACTTAAAGCTGCCTCCCTGCCCCCCCCCCCCCATCCCCTTCGCATTTAAAAGTCTCTGGGGCGTTTGCATGATGAGTGTGAAAGTCTGAAGCAGAGCCTGCTGAACACATTCAGCTGAATTTGCCTTATCTGGGTCCCTGCTCACACGAGCAATGTGAAGTTGTCTACATAAGTATACTTACAGACCCATATTCAGACATTTGCATGCACCATGCAAGAGTCAGTGAGGGAGGGGATGAGGAGTCCCTAACAACCATTTAGCCCCATCCATGGTTTCAAATATAGCTCCTGAGTTATCCCTGAAATTCCGGAGTAGGGCTATTGCCATGAAAACTCATACCTGGTTTGACTCATCCACACGGAGGCGCATCCACGGCTGTGCTTGTTGAAAAAACGGGTGGGTCCCTTTTGTGGAATGAGAGACAAGTCTGCCTGTTGGTAAGCATGTCTTGCATTTCATAATCTGTTAGGCCACCAATGGGTAACTTCACTGGTTCTAGGGGCCTTTTTGTTTGTTTGTTCTCTCTTGGACTTGGTGGCTTCTCCCCCATTGTTAGAAAAAACAATTTGGTATGAAAATAGCTGTTTGTCCCCCCTCCCCCTTGGAAGGCCCCCTGGATACACAGCTGACCATTTGCAAGCTATTTGGAGGGCCCTGAGATATTTTTTTTCCTTTAAAAAAGAAGGAGTATCAACTCTGGTCTGTAAAATTTATTATTTTCCTCCTAAAAGATGGCCAGTGTTAGGGGCAGGAATAGCACTCAAATGCACCTAAGACCTCTGAGGGCATGGTCAGCCATTTTTACACCACTTTTTTTTTTCCTGAATTGGAGTCAAGGGGTCACATTGGGTGCAGTTTGCCAACTAGTGGAGACAGAGGAAGGGGAAGTCTTGCTGCATGAATGTATCTGTTCATGGGATGTGGCATGTAACCCCTCTTATGTAAATTTCCCACATGAGTATTTCAAATGTGACACCGAGGCTAGAATGTACATACATTCTCTATCAGATATTAACATTTCACACAAGGGCACAAGTAGTAGAAGTGCATCACAAACACAAATTTTAATTTCATAACAGAACATCCTGCAGGTTTTTTTTTGTTTTGTTTTTGTTTTTTGTTATAGGATAAATTTCCTTCCCACAAACCTATGCGCCATAGTAAGATGGTGCCTTCCTAGTGGGAAGCTTGACTCTTATTAATGCTGTTTATAAATAATGCTGTGAATATATTTCACGATGTTTGTTTTAAGTTCCAGATGATTTCTTAGTTGGGAAACAATGATGTTACTTCAGTAGTGTTTTAATAGAACTGTGGGAAATAAACCATATAAATACATACAGTCCATGGAATGCCTTCACATTGGGTAGAAATCATGACAAATCCAAGTATTAACACTGATCTTGGAATCAAGTTGCTAACCTTTCCCTGCATTTGAGAAGCAGGTTCCATTCGGGTGCATGTAACAGATGTAAAATAGAAACCAGGTTGTATTTTAAAATCTCTTGGAACACAATTCCATACAGAGTGTAACAACATTATTTTTACTTAACCTATATTTGCTTCATATGGTGTTAAACTAACAATTTGAGACTTGTTATTTCTCAACTACACTTGAGCCTTGGGAAATGTTCTCTCTCTGCTACCCCGTATCAAAGGAAAGAGAACAGTTCAAGCTTTTCCCACTGACATTTGTAGAGAGCATTCCAGGTTGCTCCAGCATCAACAGGAGACCTATTTAGGAATGACTAGCGCTTCAAGACCTGAGGCAAATTCAGTTCGCTCACAATACTCACATTAAGATGAGAAAGTGGGCTTGACTCAAGCAAGCCTTTTCCCAATAACACCCCAAGTGTGTGGGTGTATCTCTCTCTCTCTCTCTCTCTCTGTGTGTGTACATCCTGGAAGTATGATTCCCATACTTTTTGTTTTCCCTTTGCATTTGCTGGTCATGAAAAGGGAAGCCTTGCCTTGCAGGAGGAAACAGCCCAACTCTCCTTGGTTGCCTACGTCAGAGGCTGGGATGCCTTTCTTGCTCAATTAGACTTGCCTATTTTTTCCAAGTATCAGGTCAGTTCTGCCTACCCTTCTCTCTGCTCACTGATCACCACTGTTCCCAAGTCTAGATTTTTCCAAGCTGTTCATATTTTATGTCATCAACATACAGAATGAACTGGGTTGTTTTTGTTTGTTTGTTTGTTTATCTGTTGAATGGACTTTCGATAAGAAGGTAGCTACAAGGGGATCCCGGAACATGACATTACAACAGTAAAAAAAAACATTGCTCTCCAATCTAAATAAAAATCAACACAAAAGAGTACTTACTAGTGTCCAAAAGAGGTAAATAGTGAAGAGTGCCACAGTGAGTGCAATGAGGCCGACGGCTTCTAGCCTACTACTAAAGTGCAGGTGGTCAACTGCTCCCCGGAGACACAACCAGCCAGAGATGGTAGCCAATGGAGTTATAAACAAGAAGCACACCATATCCCCAAATAGAGTCCGTTTTTCATGCTGGGGACCCGGGTTTTTTAGCCACTGTAGAAAGAATTAACACACAATTACATCTCAATAAAAGAACTGTTTTCAACTGGGTACTTGGTTTCCAAAAAAGGACACAACTGAAAACATTTTATTGGCTAGAACTATTAACACTTTAAATGCTCTTGGAATCAAGTTGCTAACTTTTCTCTGCATTTGAAAAGCAAGTTCCATTGGGGTACATGTAATGGACATACCCCATTGGTGAAATTTTTTAAAAAAATTAAAAACAAAAGAAGAGATGAGCAAAATATAGAGGCTTGTTTATCTGAAATGAGATTTGCTAGGACTTCGCTCTGATCTTCCATTTGTAGTTATGATTTAATAACAGATTTCTTCACTGTTGTTTCATATTTGGAATGCAATACTTCCAAAGAAGTGAAAACTTTCTGTAATGTGATTAAATAAAATTATAAGATACAGAAGTACATAAGACAGAAAAGGCACAACATTTTTCTTTCCAAATCTGAATATTTTTGTAAATGCTGACTTTCTAGTGAATTATGGAATTAAGTAATTTGATGAAGAACCATAATGGTTTGTAGGGGAGTCGTGATTGTCAGAATTTTCTGGATTATAAGTCTTGTTTTGTGTTTATAGAACTGCAGGTAAATATAAGCACAGATTGAGGGTAGATACTACAGTCAACTTTATAGTGTGACAAACTCTGGGAGGCAATAGGGGGACAGAGAAAACCAAGGCTATTATACTGCTGAACCTGCTATTACTTACAAAAGAGATTGCTAAAATGCATAAGATGTTGGCAGAACACACGTCAAAAGCTTGAGTTTATAATGCAGAAGAACTGGAGTGGGTCAAGTAGTACTTCTTTGTGGCATTGGCTTTGCTTTTCTATAAGCTTCTCAAACTGAGAGAGCAAGAAGTGACTACTAATGCACACAAAATACCAAAATCCTAACTCATACTACACTTACTCACTTAGCATCAGTCATACGTATCACAAGAGACACTCCAAGAAAAAACATTAATTGTTTGATTATTGCAAATTTGCTAATGGGTACTCATTTTATATGCCTCCTTTCCTCCTAAATGCTAAAGATGAACATATACGGTTCCCTTCTCCCCACAACAGTGTGCTGGGAAGTAGAATAAACATTACTTACTGACCCAGTGGACCTGTCATTCCTTGTCACAATGGGCAAGGTGGAGACTTCCAAACATTGCAACTTCCATCAACCCTAGTCAACACAGTCAGAGATAAGGAAGGCTGGGAGTTCCCATCCAACAATATCAGGAAGGCTGCACTTTGTCCATCCCTGACTTGCTCCCTAAAAAGTTTTGATCACACAGTATTTGACTGGACATTGCTATTGATATTGATATTGCTGCTAGAGGCCAGGGAGGTGAGATGGAGAAATATTTCCTAGTCCCCCTCTTCAGTCTTTTAGAGCCTTTTCTAATACTTAGGGATTAAACAGATATTTGGAGGTGAGGGGTCCTGTCCTGCCTTATAGCAAAAGGTTGGGTAAGGTTGCCATCTATCTCTTCCAGGTTCTGACTTGCAGCCAAGAGGGCAGCTCAGTATCTCCAAGTAATGGTCAAAATGAATGAGAGACTGGAAGGCTGCAATTTAGTTTTCTAACCCAAGGGACTTTTCCTGTGTTAGTGAGACACTAAAGGTGTAATATGAAGCCAATAATAAATCTCAGTAGCTTTATTAGAAGTTGAAGAGAGGAGAGGAAAGGGCACATGTAAGAAGGAGGGAAGAGCAGAAATGTCACAAAGTGTGAAGGAAATAGGAGGAGGTGGAAAACACGTGGTTCAGCTGCTAGGGGTGGTTTTGGTAAGGAATCTATTTTACAGTGGGCTCAATCCAAATCTAGTCATGCTTAGAGTAGGTCCACTGAAATCAATGGAACCTAACCCAGGTTGTCTGGGCTAACAAAATTGCCTTTGTTATCAATGCATATACTGTAAGTACGGCTACATCCAAATCAAACTCAATACATCTGAAGCAGGTGAAGGAAATACTGGTTTTCAAGTGTTTGGGGGTTCAAAGTCCGAGAAGCCCCAGTATGGGCAGTGTTAAGGGGCTGTGAAGGATATTGTTCAAACAAGAGAGCCAAACATTCCCCACCTCTGTTCTAAAGTCATAATGACGTCTTTCTTCCCAAGGTAGGTTATAAAATACATGACCACAACGTCTAACTTACAGTGGGAATCAATTATTATTGAAGATAAGTTTCTGAACATATTGCCAAATTAGAAGAGTAAATGTTAATTCTAACTATGCTACCAGGGGTGAAACTTAAAACCACACACCCCAAAGCCTGTTTGCAGCCAGCATTTGAATTCACCTCTCAGAAGCAGACCTGGCACAGACATCTGTCATGAATTTCTGGGACTCCCATTTACAGTTTTTCTGCACTATCCACAAAATATTGGTGAATAGTCAAAAGAAGTGGATTTGACCCATGAAAGCTTGCAGTTTGTTCAGATTTTTAGTGGTCTAATAAAGGTATAGCCTGCTCTTGCATTTGTTAACAAGGAGTTCTCATATCTCATATCCATGTCCCTGCTATCTTCATGGCTCACTATTGCATTGCTCTTCTGTTACATAAATGAGTAGCTGAACATAAAATCTGTAAGTATCAAGAACTGTTAATATAAAAACCACCAGTGCAAACTTTACAAAAGTCCTATGGCTTTTAAATGCATCTTTTAAAAACCATGATCTATCTGCCCATAGAGTCAATGCACCTGCTGTCTTTATTAGGTGATATTAGCACTTGCCTGTGTCAAGAGTGATATTGTGAAGCTTTGACGAAGATGGAATTGGGAGCCGGCTGTTTCTGTAAAAAGGCTGCGCCCGGGTCATGTACTTGATAAACGTTGTCGATGCGTTTTGACACCGAGTGAGATGATGCTGGTTTGGTCCAAGAACGCCTAGCTGTGCTTAGGAGAGAAGAGAGCATGGAGATATGGACCAGTGTAGTAGTATCTTTAGAGATGGGATCATAAAGATGATCTGCTGGTTCAGTAGTGGGTCTGTGGATGTGTAGGTCCAGGGATTTGGCCATACGAATCATTAGTTGAGCATAGGTTTGAAAATCCTCTGCTGGTGACAGAGGGTCTGTGTCTGCCAGGTCAGAAACCGGCGATGTTAAGAGTACTGATGCTGTTTGAGGCCTGGAACTGTGATCAGATGGGTCGGCATCATGCCTCAAGTCGATCGACTGTCGATCGATATCGATGTCGAGCAGCTGATCCTCAAAGTATTGGTGCCGACTTCGAGCTGTCGATGTCGAGGGGGCGTCGGTGGACAGTGGTCGATATCGAGGGTCGTCAACCGGTATCAACATCGAAGGTGCGTCCGTGGACAACAGTTGATATCGAGGATCGTCGATATCTGAAGGGTCGGTATGGAGCTGATGTTGATACGGAGGTTGCTGTCGGTGTCAAGACAGCTGCCGAGGTGGTAAAGGTGTCGATGGACCACACTGTATTATAGTGGAATAGACAGATGCCGGTGACACCAAGTGGGATGAGTGCTCACCGTCATCCTGATGGGCAGGAAAATAACAACTTGCCGGTGGTGCAAACGTGCCCAGAGCCAAAGAATATTGATCGGCTTGTTTGGGTTTCTTAGGCACCGGCAGATAAGAGGTGTCAGGTAGTCCTGGGCGATCATGGTAATAAAATCGCTTCGACACCGAAGGCTCCCTTACAGGGACAACATGCTCTGGCAACGCCGCCAGACCAGGAAAAGCAACTGGTCGATAGTGTTTGGCGGGCCTCTCCGTTGGGCACCGATCGGGGAAAACAGCATCCCGATGATGGTGCTGAGCGTGATCTATTTCCGCGTGAGAAGGCAAGGGGACGCTCTTATAGGCTTGGTGCCTTTGTTGATGTGCCGGAGGATGAGGTGGTAGGCCTACTGGGGCAGAGTAAGGCACAGTTTCTAGTTGCATTTTGGCGCCGTGGATGTCTGGCGAGGCAAATGGCGAAGACTCGCTCAGAGAGCCCGAAGATTGTTGTGGGCTATTAGGAGAATTTGTGAGTCGATCAATACACTGTTCCGATTCGGGAGACTGCGATGGTGATGGTCGACGAGGTGGAAGTGCCTCCTCATCTGAAAGAGAACCGATGCAGATGAGATCTCCGGATTCCGGTGGTTGTGGAGTCGGGGAAACGGTTTTGGAAGGCTTTGATTTCGAAGACTTGGCATTCTTCAGGTGCCAAGGAAACGTCCATGGACAGTTTTCTCTTAGCGGCCGTTTTTGATGTTGAGGGTTTCGATGTTGACTGTTTGGCTTTGTGCACTGGAACGAGATGGAATAGCCGACGGACATTGTTTTGTCACTTTGGAAACTGCTTTATCCATGGCTTTAGCGTGGGACATGGATTTGCAGGAAGATTGGGCCATGGGCTTAGCAGGTTGGAGAGATTGCTCCCAAAGCCAAAGCTTGAGCCTAGAAAGGCGACTGCGGAGAACTCCGCATTTCAAGTTTTTGCAGTGAGGGCATGAGGAAGTTTGATGAGCCTCACCGAGGCAAAAAAGGCATTTACCGTGACCGTCAGAGAGCGGGATCTTGTTGTCGCAGGCCACACAGCGTTTAAACGGGCCTGAAGAAGCCATGACCTGAGAGCCGGCTTCGAAAAGAAAAAACGGAGAGGGTGGGGGGGCGCTTAGGCCCTAAGGCCAGAGCATACTTTGTTTTGAAAATAATACATATAATAATAATAATTGGTATATAAAGAAGATTATAAATAAAAGTTCAATAACTTTCCTTCTTTTGGTTTCAGATTTCTCACAGAAGCAACAATCGAGGCTCTCAACGCGGCGGTTGAAAGAAACTGACGGGAGAGCCTTGGCACCAAGGTACATATACCAGGGGGGAGGGGTCTGCACTAATGTATCTTTTTGCTACCACAGAAGCTCTAGAATATTCCAATGAGGCTCTGCGCATGCGCAGATTACCCATAGTGTGATTCACAGAGGCCACGAAGAAGAACCATTTTGAGTTGATATCAGGCCAGGTTGTGGAACAGAGACTGCTTGGGTTGCTTTCCCCAGCAAGCCTCCCTCCTCAAACCCTACAGGCTTCTCCCCAGCCCTCTCAGGGTCACACTGCCATCTTCAGTTTCTTTTCCCAACATGCCTCTTGCCCGATGATAAGACGGCAGACAGCTGCAAGTCAGGGCTCTGCTTTGCAACTGCCCAAGATTTTAAACAAGTACTCGTATATGTATAAGAAAACGATCAGAGGCAGTGGACTTTGGAGGGTGACCAAGGGCATGTCCATATATGCCCATGCTCATCATGCACTCATTAAATAAAGCTTATCCTACATGCTTTCTGAGGACTAATTTGTTGACATTTCTAAAATATCCTTAACAAATGCCATGTCTTTCCAGACTTCAGAGAACAAAAACAGTGACTAAATGTTTAAATTTCCTTGCACATCACTTCCTACTGTCACCTCAAGGTTGGTTAAACATTTTGGCAAGCCAGTTGGGAAGATGACATTTTTAAAAATAGGGAGGAAAGCAATATATCATATTACATCCAAACAGAACTCTTCTACAGACCTCAGGCATTTTATACAAGGTTGAAGGGTTCTGTGGTGAGGATTTATCTCATTCCGTTAGGAAATACCGCTGAGGATAGCAGCTGGATGAGGGTGTTTGTTGTTGGTAGCAGTCCCTGATTACAACTGGGTTGCTTTGAGACATGATTGATTGCAACCTACACCTTGTTCAATTTCCATGAATCCTTGTAATGAGAAACCGTAAGACAACCGAGAGGAATGGAAAGTGCACAGTGGGAAAAAGGGGGAGAAATGTTTCTTTTAAAGGTGACTGTCAAAGAGTTGGAGGGAAAGTGTTTGCTCAAAAGGTGATCTGCAGAATGAGATAATGAGTACCTGGACTTGTCACTGATTGCTGTGGGAACAGCAGGTGCACAGTTTGAGTTCAAGCTGCTGGGAATTTCCCTGTGGACAAACCCCATTCATGGGAGCTTGCTTTTTTATTTGGCCAGACTGCCTTTTAAAACAAAGGGATTGGAAAAACTGGGAGCCTGTTCAGATGGATATATTGATTGCTGTTTCCATTGCTGTTGGTACAGTTTGGTGTGAACCACATTACAGTGTCCAAATATGTTTCTACTTGGATCGATCTGCCCTGTTGCTTTAAAAGTTGTCCTGCTCCTTTCTGGGGCACAGCGCCAGGGGCTTCTGGTTTTTTTTTAGTTTTGGTACAATTCAGCACACTCCTAATTATCCCATTGTGTAGCCCGTGTAGATAGTTCGCTCCTAAATGGAGCTATGGGTGGCATTAATTGAGGAGACAACTCTGTGATATATTAGCTGGGTTGTGACACTAAAAGGGAAGGCGGAAAAAACCCCTCCTCTGTTTTCATTATCTTCTTTTTAAAAAATATTTCCCCAAAAAATACAACCAGGAAAAAGGTATGGGTGTAATTCAATTCAGCCTTGCATCATCTGGTCAGCAGGAAAAATGACCAAAATCAACACTGCTGAACCAGGTGCGTTTTCTCCTGTGCAGACAAGCCCTGAGTTTAAAACACAAGCACAAACAGGGCCCTTAATGTTGAACAAGTTGCTTTTCCTTTACTTCTGTCAAATGACTTATAGTAATCAATGGATATTTCAAAGTGATTTTCTGTCCCTTCTGCTAATTAGACAACTCTTCCTCAAACTAACTCATACATCTACACGCAAAAATGAAACTGTCTACATGTTTTCATTTTTCTAAGGCAACAGAACAATGTCTTTAATACAACGGAGTGGCTCCAAATTCAGTCTTGACCACAGGAGCACCAATTATTTCAAAATGTTTAATCAGGATAGGACTAAATCCAAACCCAACATCAAGAGACCAGTCTCATTTGCTAAATAAGGGTTCAACTAGTTTACCCCACACTTTTTCCTACAGTAAGGTAAAGGTTCCCCTTGACATTTAGTCCAGTTGTGTCCAACTCTAGGGCGCGGTGCTCATCCCCGTTTCCAAGCCATAGAGCCAGCGTTTGTCCGAAGACAGTTTCCATGGTCACGTGGCCAGCGCGACTAGACATGGAACGCCGTTACCTTCCCACCGAGGTGGTACCTATTTATCTACTCTCATTTGCATGCTTTCGAACTGCTAGGTTGGCAGGAGCTGGGACAAGCGACGGGAGCTCACTCCATCGCGTGGATTCGATCTTACGACTGCTGGTCTTCTGACCTTGCGGCACAGAGGCTTCTGCGGTTTAACCCACAGCGCCACCACGTCCCAGTTTCCTGCAGTAACAACTGACAATTTTGAATTATTTCTTATCAACTATATGACATAGGTGAGTAACCCCAATCGTTTTTCATGGTCATTCACTACATTTTGCTCAGCTAGGACAGACTATGACTTTTTTTTGGTGTCGATTCCCTACACATTGCTTTGTTTTGGTTTCTGGCATGTGTAATTGCCTATATCAGTACCTTTATATATATATTTTTAAGGCTCTGCTGTTAAATACAGCAGTGCCTCAGATCAGCGCAGCTTTTGGCTCCAATCTCCCTTTGGCCTCCAATGATTCTGGGCTTAAAAAAAAAAGAGCCCTGCTTACAAATGCAGCTAAAGCCAGCAGGCATCTTTTTTTTGGCGGGGCGGGTGGGTAGTGGTGGTTGGAGGAGAAGAGAAAGGAAAAAGACACCAAATATATTGAGAGTTGGAAGCTACAGCCCAGGAGGGAGCCAACTCGGGGGAGTAGATGGGCAAGTAAGTGGGCACTGGCTCTGGCTCTGGCACTGGCTCACCAGAGAAGCTGTGGCAACAATGTCTCCACCTCCCATGAGTGTCTTGATATGAAGAAGGAGGGAGGGAGGGAGCAGGGCACCTCTTTTTTTGCCATTTCCCAGGTTTGGGGGAGGAAAGAGGAAGCAAAGTAGCAGTTTTGCTTATTAAACGGCTTGAGCAACAAATCAGATCAGACCTTCCATTTTGTTTCAGCTTAAAGAAGCACCACGGTCCCGCCCTCCTTTACTTTCCCCTCCACATCCTCCTCCCCATTCCGGGGCACCTAGTTAGGGCTTTGTGGTCTGCCTGTGTGCAAATGCATGGTTCCTCTTCCCCCTCTCATCTTATGCTTTTTGGGTTGTAATTTAGTCATGGTTAGGTAATTAGCTGGTTAAAGGTACCAGACAGATGCATCCAATCAGGACTACCGTTGCCTAACCACCAGGTAGAAGTATTTTGTGTATCTTTTTAAAAAAACCCAAAAAACACCAAAATTGCTAACTCCATCACAAGATGGAACTGCACAAATAAGAGCAAGTTTATTTCCAAGTGGCACTGACTCAGGCAAAAAAAATAATGCAGTGTGGGGTGCAGCCAAGAGAAGGCTAGAACTTTGTATATGGACCAAAGTTATGTTTAGAACCCACCCGAACAGTGTCCTCAAGCACCCTTCTTCCTTTCATCCACATAAGGCACAGTGGCCAAAAACAGCAGATTAAAGAAAGTAGACCTACATCAGCACCACATCATTGTCTCACAGCCTACTGAGAGAGCTTTTTCAGGGCAGAGGTGCAATACGGTCCATGGGTAGCGCATACCAAAGAACACATTGCCCTGCCCTGGGAGTTCCGCCAGTCCGTTGATGTTTTCCTCCATATGTCCTGCCTGCCTTCCAGACTGATGAGGAATTATACATACAAACATATATATCAGATAACCAACCAGCTTCTGTTACTCCATCCTGTCAAGAGCTACAGCGCTGTATGTCATTTCCTCTTGCAATGAATGCACAGTGTCACAGTGACAGAGTGCATCTCCATGACACAGTTTTAGCTGTTTGATTCCATTTTAACTGCCACAGCTTTATTGTATGGCATCCTGGGATATGTATTTCAGTACGGAATACTCTGCTACAGTTCAGAGGTCAAAAACTTTCTGACAGAGACTTCTAAAGCCCTGTTTATTCATTTGGTAACCTGGAGTCATCAACATAGTTACAGGAAAGAAGCTAGTCCTGCCCCCTCCCTTATTTCTTTGCTCATGAGCGCCACAACAAATCTGAAGAGAACATGTTCCTTCCTACATGTTAGCTGAGCAAGGAAAATCTGGGTTCTAGCTTGCATTGTCAAGACCTACATGCAAGCAGGACCTTTCTCCTTTTCAGAAACATTGCTGGTCTGGTAAGCAAAGATATGAGAGATTGGGAGTGAAATTAATTTCTCCCATGCAGCTGTGTTGATTATTGTAGATTCCAGAACAGCCAAACAAATGTTTTGTGCTCCACCACACTACAAATCCCATGATTCTACAGCAAAGAGACAGGATGGTTAAAGTGGAGTCAAACCGTTGTGACTGTATAGTATAGATAAATCCTATGTTGTTAGTCATTTTATCTGACAAAGATTAAATGGTTGTTATCTTTGTTATCAAGCAGGACCACTTCCACTGGCAAATGTTCAAGGACACGGTTTCTTGAGAAAATAATCCTTAGATGGGTGTCTGTGTCTAGCCCAGAATGAGGGAACGGAGTAAATCTGTTCCCATATTTAAATATTGTCACCGCTTGCAGCCATTAATTTCAATAAAAGAAAATGAACCAATAATTCCTGACAGGGACATGGATGACAACAAGATTAATATACAGACTTGTGGGCTAATCATAGCCCATTCCATAAATCCTATCAAAAATAGAGCTCTCTGTCCCTTCCCATAAATTGCTCTTCCTACTTAAGAGACAGAAAGAAAACCGCACAAAAATCTTATCCACCTTTGAAATAATAAATGCAGTTTTTGCTTTTCAACGAAGAGCAGTCTGGCAAACGTGGTTAAATTCTAAATCTAGTTCTCAAGGTTCGGCATTTCAGAAAAGTGCACCATCAACGTACTTTACAGATGAAAAAGGTCAAGCCAGCAGATCCATTAATGGGACCAGAGAGTACACAATGATCGTGCATAAACTGCTGAATGCGCTATTCGATGCAGACAAATGGTAGATACTAGCAGCCCGTGAAAGACTCCTGTCTGGGCCTAAGTGCCATGAGGAACATGTACGGAAGTGGTCAGGCCTGGAAAGAAAGTAAAAGCTATAGAAAATATTAGTAAAGAAATCTAGCTAATGAATGGCTGATGACAAGAAACGCAGGCGGGAGACTTATTAACTCTGCCCTGTTTACCCCCCCCCCCCCCCCCATCACAAGGTTTGGAATCCTTCTCACTTTCCTCATCACATAATCTTACACAGATTCGTGTCTCTGTGTTAGTAATTTCCAAGGGAAAGATTTGTTTTCCCTAAGGCACATGACCCCACTTTACATGGTTTTCAAATAGACTGAAACAAACAAACAAAATCTAACACCAACAACAGAGCAACAACCAAGGTGAGGGATGAAGTGGTTTTTCCATCCTGCAGCAAATCTACCATAACACCTTCCCATTCAACTATTCGATATATATAGTTGAATAGATATAGTCAGTGGGGGTCCTCTGAACATCAGAGTGATTACGGGTAGAGGAAGATATGGCGTTGGCACAGTTCCTACTTGTTGCAGAAGAACGGTGAACAGATGTTTGAAGGTTGTTCACTGTTCTGGCACTGTAACCAACCGTCAGACTCGAGGTAGTCAGACCAGCCGTCCCTCCACTCTAAATCTGGTGTTGCTGAATGCCAGGTCTGTATCCAACAAATCCCAGATTATCCAAGACCTTATCCTGGAGGAGGATGCAGACCTGGCATGCATAACTGAGACTTGGATGGGTGGGGTGTTCCCTTGACCCTTGCCTGCCCTCCAGGTTATGCAGTCCAACACCAGGGTAGACTGGAAGGGCGGGGGGCGGGGAGTAGCCATTGTCTCTAGAGGTTGTTAGGCGCTCTGCGGTGGTGACACCAGGTCTTGAGGCCCTACACGTGTCGACTGGAGCCAGGGATGGTATTGGGATCTTGCTGGGTTACCGTGCTCCCTGCGACCCAGCCATTTCCTTACCAGAGCTGGAAGACTTCATCTCCACGGCACTGTTGGAATCTCCAAGCCTTTTGGTTTTGGGTGATTTCAACATCCATGTGGAGGCGGAGGTTTCCGGTCCGGCTCTTGAGTTCTTGGAAACCATGGCTTTCTTGGACATATCCCAACATGTCAACGGCCCCACCCACGTGGGCGGTCACACGTTAGACCTGGTGTTTTCCCCCGAGCGAAGTGAGTGTGGTCTGATGGTGACTGATCTTGTGTCAGTCCCCTTGTCATGGTCGGATCACCGCCTAATTAAATGCAACCTCTGAGTGGCTCTTCCTCACCACAGGGAGCAAGGACCTATTTTAATGGTCCGCCCTCGAAGGTTACTGGATCCTATAGGATTCCAGGACTCCATGAGAGGGATTCTGGCTGATCTGACTGGCGCTCCTGTCGAGGCTCTGGTTGATGGCTGGCTTGCCGCCACTACCAGGGCTGTTGACACGATCGCTCCTAAACACTCTCTCCGTTGCAGAGCTCGTTCAGCACCCTGGTTTAACCAGCAGCTGTGAGCTATGAAGCAAAGCAGAAGAAGGCTAGAGTGCAAGTGGAGACGAAACCGGATGGATTATAATCGAAAAGCTGTCAGGATCGCGACGAACCTTTACCTTACCAGGGTGAGGGCTGCTAGTCGAGCTGACTTCGCTGTCCAGATAAGCGAAGCTTCAAATCAGCAGGTGGAACTTTTCTGTATAGTCTGCGATCTATCCGGAATTGGTCTAAGTGATAGGCCTCCTACTAGTATTTCACCTGACCAATTTGCAGCATTATAAAAATCTAAAGTGGAGGCCATCCGCCAGGAGCTCTCTCCTTTTTTGAACACAGTAGATCGAGCAGAGACGTCCAGTGCTCTGCTTTGCCCGATGAGACTCGATCTCTTTCAGCCTGTGATGCCAGATATGGTGGACAAAGCGCTTGACCACTGTCGTGCCACCATCTCTTCCCTTGACCCTTGCCAGGCCTGGCTAATCAAAGCAGCCAGGCCTATAACAACCGAATGGGCCACTGCAATAATTAATGGGTCTCTCCGGGAGGGCAAAGTTTCCCTTGCCCTCAAGGAGACACTCATTAGGCCCATTAGGAAGAAACCAAGTTTGGCGGCCGACAACATTGGCAATTACAGGCCCGTTGCCAATGTTTCTTTCCTTAGCAAAGTGGTAGAGAGGGTGGTGGCTGACCAGCTCCAGGCCCTTTTGGATGAAACCAACGCCCTGGATCCATTTCAGTCGGGCTTCAGGCCGGGCCACAGCACAGAAACGGCATTGGTCGCACTGTTTGATGACCTGCTGAGGGAGGCCGACAGGGGCAAAATGTCTCTGTTGGTCCTTCTCAATATCTCAGCCACCTTCGATACTGTCGACCACGATATCCTCCTGGGGAGGCTCTCCAAGCTGGGAATCCATGGTCTGGTGCTAGCCTGGCTCCGATCCTTCTTGGAGGACAGTCCCCAGAGAGTACAACTTGGGGAGAGTGTATCGGCTACATGGAATCTTAACTGTGGGGTTCTGCAGAGCTTGATTATCTCCCCAATGCTGTTTAATATCTACATGAGACCGCTGGGTCAGGTCATTGGGGGTGTGGGGATTCGTGTCATCAGTACGCTGATGACACCCAGCTCTACATCTCCTTTTCTCAACAACAGAGGATGCCGTTTTGTCCCTTCAGCTCTCTCTGGAGGCCGTATTGAAATGGATGGAGGTGAATGGTCTGAGGCTGAACCCGGACAAGATGGTGGTCCTGAGGGTGGGTGACCCCGATGTCAGTGGTTTGGGGAACTCCCTCTCTTTTTTGGGGGGGTGACTCTCACCACAAAGAATTTGGTTCGCAGTCTGGGGGTCCATCTTGACCCGGCGCTTACCATGGAGACCCAGGTAGCGTCAGTGGTCCGTACCGCCTATTTCCATCTTCGGCAGATTGCCCAGCTGCATTCCTATCTTGATGTGGGGGCCCTCACCACTCTGGTCCATGCGCTTGTAGTTTCAAGATTAGACTACTGTAATGCGCTCTACGTGGGACTACCTTTGAGATTGATGCGGAAACTTCAAATGGTGCAGAACGCAGCGGCCAGACTTCTTACTGGGGTGAGAAAACATCAACATATATCCCCTACTCTGTCTGCCCTGCATTGGCTGCCCGTTCGTTTCCACATTGATTTCAAAGTATTAATGATGACGTCATATAAAGCCCTAAATGGTTTAGGACCTCAATATCTGGCGGAACGCCTCCTCCCACCTAGATCTACCCAAATCACTCGCTTTAGTCAAGATGGGCGGCTGAGGGGCCTAACGCCGAGGGAGGCCTGAAGAGAAAGAACAAGAAACCGGGCCTTCTCGGCAGTGGCCCCTCGCCTCTGGAACAATCTGCCCCCGGAAATTTGTCTGGCTCCCTCGCTGGGTGTTTTTAAGAGCCAACTCAAGACCCGGCTCTTTAGGCAGGCCTTCCCTCCTGTCAATACCTAATTTATTTGCTATCTTCAATTGTATTAACGTTGTTGTTTTGTTTTATTTTATTATTCTTGAGTGTTGTTAGCTGCCCAGAGTAAACTTCAGTCTAGATGGGCGGGATATAAACAAACAAACAAACAAACGTCATCCATGCACACAACACATAATCATTAAAATAATAATTACATGCCATCAAGTCAATCCTGACTTAGGGTAACTCTTTCCTGGGTCTTCTAGGTAGAGAGTTCTCAGAAGCGGTTTACCTTTCTTCTCCTTCTGGGGTTAGGGTCTGTGCAGCTTGCCCAAGGCCACACAGGCTGGCTTTTCTGGGAGGCACGGTGGAGAATGAAATTTTCAACCTTTGGCTCCTCACTGAGTTATTTAGCCAACAAATAACAATAATCAAATCATTGGGATTAAAAAGTTATACACAGGCAGCGGGGGGGGGGGGGACTCTGTATGTTTTAAGATACATATCCTATCTGCACCACCTGCCATTGCCAATGGCAAGCAACCATGTAAATTGTAGTCTAAAGCACCTGGAAAGCTAATTGATCCCTCATCCATGATGTATGTTTAAAGAGTTTTTAATTCCTTTTGCCATGCAGTAGAAGTACAGACTCACAGAGAAGAGCTTCAATTTCCTCAGATCGTCCACCCCTTTCTCATTAACTGGCACTTACAGTCTCAATCACTTATTCTGAGACATTTGTAGGAGAAACAGTAAAAACATTTCATTACTAATGGTTCTGAACAGATCAACAGCAAACAAAACAAACTGACTTCTTCAACAGACTAAAAAGAAGGGAAGAAACTCTCAGCAGAGAGGCAGGGCTCTCTTTGAATTCAGAGGCAGGAGGAAATGATATAGAATGTATAGATTGACAGTCATCCCAAACCAGAAAGGTCCCTCCCTGCCAAACAAACTACAGGCAGCATGTGAGGTTGTAAAATCTTCAATAGTACGGTGTCTTAAATCTTTAATTCCCCTGATTTAACCAGAGCATTTTAGATATGGATTTTGGAATATATACTCGGTGATTTAATTTTGCAGCTGGCTAATCTACTGTACTTCAGCATGCCTTCATTTTGGTGGTCAACAAGCTGAAGATAAGAAATAGGAGTTGTATGTATGTCATAACGGATTCAAAACACATAGCTGTCTAAAGTCTGAATAAACCATTGCCTCCACCAGTAGCTGCACCACCACCCCATTTATATTTGTTCAAGTATTTGAGTGCATAGTCTTGAACTTTTTTTTCTTTCACACATACACACAAACACACACGATACAATTCCTTTCTCTTCAGTTATTTTCATTTTGCACAGCCAACAGGAATGAGCACAGAGCACCTTTAAAAGGAAAGGCCACTATTTTTATACAGCCTTTCCTCAGAGCAGAAGCAAATGTCAAGCAATCATTTGCCTTAGGTGGATTAAATGGAACTCTTGACCTTCTTCAGATGAGCAATTAGCATACAGTCAAACTATTTCATGCGACTCTGCACATATTCAAGTTAGCCCAAAGATCTAAATGCAATTTCCAGCACTCAATCATTTAATTCCTGGGGGTGGGGGAGGAGATCTTAAATTTATAAGTTGTTATTAAATAGAAATGAGTATGATCTACAATTACAGCCAGAGCCATGCGAACTCAGAAATAAGTCTCATTTAATTAAACTTTGTTCTAGCCATGTTTGTTTGTTTGCTTATTTATTTATTATAATAATCGTGTGTCATCAAGTCAATTCTGGCTTATGCCGAACCTTTTCAGGGTTTTCCAGATAGACAATACTCAAATGTGGTTTACCATTCCCTTCTTCTGGTAGCAACCTGAAACTGTGTAGTTTGCCCATAGCTACACAGGTTGGCTCTATTCATAGGAGGCACAGTGGGGAATTGAACTCCCAACCTCTGGCTCTGCAGTCAGATACCGAAACCACTGAGCTATCTGTAATTTAATAGATAAATAAATAAATAAATAACATTCATGCCCCTTCTCCATATATCGTACATTCTCAGCATGGAATACAATAAGAGTAACATCAACAATTTAACAGTTTAAAATAATAAGATTATTTAAAAGAATTTATAACACATAAAACATTTAGATAATTTAAACCAATTAAAATTATTAAAATGGTGCCCATCACAAAACCTCTGCAACTGCTCAAGCCAAGATCCTTAAACCTCAAAGGCTCTGGTGAGTAAGCACAAACAGATATTATGCCTCTGTCTGCTGAGCTACATAGCCTGATCTTAAGATTGTTATTCATAAGTATGCACCACTGAGTTCAAACCCACCTGCTTTTCAGCAGAGATGGGAAATATTTGTTTTTGAACCACAACTCTCAGAATTCAACAGGCAGCATGGACAATTTGGATCATTATACCGCAAAAACTACATATCCCATCTCTGCTTTCCAAATAACTATCTAGAGGATTTTGACATTGGCACTATCTTGTCTACACCTGGGCACTAAATGCCATGGAACTCCATGGAATTTATTGTGTTGGAAGACGGGGATTTTTTCTTAACATATATTCTGTGGCCTTGTAAAGCAGTTGTTATTGCTGACTCTCATTGTCCTATGCCCTACGGAGCCTCTCCCCTTGTTCACTGGCATTTACAGATCTGGCTTTACATACTACTGCTAATACTAAGCATAGTGCAAGGCAAGGGTGGGTAGATGCCCGGCTTCCACGATGTTGTGGACATCCTCCCTCCCTTTTAAACTACAACTCACAACTCAGAAGACACGCTTCTTAAAGGAAGTGGAGATTCTGAATCAGTTTTGAGCACTAGAAATAAATGGTACTTGTCCACAAATATATTCATTACCCAAGCTTTGTTCATTTCAGCTGGAAAAAAAAGTTTGTCTCTGTGTGTGTGTGTGTGTGTGTGTGTCTACCTTTTGGTTTTCCCCTGCTAAACAACTGGGAATAAAAAATCCTTGTTTATCTATTGCAAAATCTCTGACAGGCATAGCAGGAGATATAGATCTGCTTTCTGCCTGCACCTGGTCTAAGGGAGTAAGCAGGTTCAGACTGGAAGCCATAGCTAGACGACGTTAGAGAGTCAGCTGTAAAAAAAGATATGGGACAAGTAAAGAATCCTTAAGCAGTTTTCAGTGGCCAAGTCATTCTATTAGACATAAAGGAGAGGTTATTAAGCACAAAGAGCAAGCAGAATCAGCAACAACAATAGCAGTCTATGTTGCTATTGTTTAAGAAGGTCACAGCATACATGTTAAGAAAAACACACAGCCCTAAATTGACAGTCAGGCTTTATGTTAAATTGGTTTGCTTTGTCATAGGCAAAATGATATTAAAGAAAGAGGTTGCTTTTGTGACTGCAAAACAAGATTCCAGCTTGTGGGAGCAGCTGCCAGGAAATATGGAACACAAAAGGGTAGGATTTAAGAGATCTACAAACTTAAAATTACACTAATTGGATATACCTTCTCTCCCCCCCCCCCCCATATTAATTCAGGAGTTGAACACTGTCAAGCTTTTTCTAAGAGGGTAAAAAGATCAGTAGACAGTATAATGGGAACACATAATGGGTTATGAGGAAACAGTGAGCTATGTTACAAGCCTGACAGATGGCTACAAAGATCATGGTAGATAAGAGGTTTTTAGGGTACAAGGACATCTATGTTATAGTTTACCAAACAACAAATACAGTTTAAGCATACCTAAGTTCCGATTCAACTAATATGGGGGATACCAACATCCTCCCACCCAATCCTTAAGATCCAATATAAATCTCTTGTTGGTTTCAGAAATGATGTTCAGGAGAGTGGATTGGTTTGTTTTAGCTTGAAAAGCACAGCTAGCATGGCTGTTTTCAACGAGGTTTTAGCCATGATAGTTCCACAGCTTTGCAAATATAATCCATTAACAGCTGAATCTTAAACATGTGACAGATCCACCTGCAACACTAATATTTCTGTCTGTTGATATAAATATTATAATTACATTGTGCAATAATTTACTGCTGGCTATTGAGATCTCTGTTGATTCAGCCTGATAATTTTGTAGCCATTTGCCGTGGAAGTTCATTATACGTTTTTAAGGCTCTGAAATGATTTGGGAAGAATGACAAGCAACATAATATACTTACATGCTGCCACAGCCCACTAGGCAGAAGAATGTCTGCTGAGCCAAAATTCATGACTATCAGTAAAGGTTGCCCTCTTCCACCAATTTTGCCCCTGTGCTTGTCCAAAATCCTTGAGCTCTTAACACTGCTTCGTGCCACATCTAATTAGGTGCATGCTGAATAATCATGCCACAGATGACTACTGAAAATAAGGTACTTCAACATCAGCAAGGAATATTTATGAATAAAAGAAAACGACTATGTTTCCAAGATGTAATAGTTGAAATCCTGCTGGTTAGCATGAGAAAAGTTGCAACTTTCAGTCTGATCCTACCCAGCAAATAAAGAGCCCCTGACATGATTCTTGGGGACATGAACACGCACTGGTTTGCTCGAAGAATTGCAGCAGAGACTTTTTATTTGCCAGTCACGAATTTTCCTATGCTAAGCGACAGGATTTTCAGCCACTGTGTGCCTCTCTGTGAGAATGAGCGACATGTCAGAGATCTACCCTTCTCATTGCAATAGTTTCCATGCTGAAGAGTCAAGCTGTTATTCAATCTAAACACTGGATTGTCTCTTCCTCAGGGAAATCATCTGACCCAAATAAATCTCCAGCTGCGGGAAAGGGGTTTCCACTCCCACGCATGTCTCCCTTGTCTGGATCCTTGCCAACATGAACTCCAAGATCGGGTCGTTTTATAACCTGTTCGGAAAGATGATGAACGATGATGAACATCATCAGACCCCATATTGCGTTATTTTTCAAATGTATTTTAAAAGGAAAAAAAAGTAATTGGGAATATAAAGATAAAAGAGGAAGCTATATTTAAAGAATCAAGCAACTGGGCTTGAAGAAAACAAAACAACTTTTGGCATATGCCGCAAATGCAAAATGTTTTTGTGTTGTAAAATCTATAACATGACACACAATCACAAAAATTATCTCTCCCTCTTTCTTTAAAAACCTAGTCCTCACATTTGTAGAGAAAAAAAATTAGAAACACATGAGCACTGTCTCCTGAAGGATCCAAAGCTAAGGAGTTATTTGACAGCAGGACTTTGATATCTATACAAACCATGTCCCTCCAGGGTTGCCCTCTGGTCCTCACATCTTACTTCTGAGGCCCTGCTCACTGTTTTTCCCTGCCCCTCTCCTTGTACTACACACAAAGCTAAAATCCAGGCAGAGATAATAATGTAAAATGTAATGCTGCAAAAAGAGCAGTGACAGTAGCTCTCAAGAAGCTCTCTGCCTCTGTTGTAGACAGAGGTCATTCACAGGAAGCGTAATGACTGTAGTCTCTTGGAATTACACACATGACCTTCTTATACCACAACGAGTGGAGAAAACATGCACAATACTGGACACATGCCATCTATACACTGACATAACACAATAAGGTTCAAGAAAATACTGTATTTAAAAAAGAGCTTAGAAACATTTCAATTATCTCTAATTGGAAACAGTTTTCATCTGTATGAAATTGTATGAACATCTTTTAAGCAAAGAAGATCAGAAAGCTATTCTAAGCAGTTTTTCCATTACTTGCTTTCAGATTGTTTAATTTTAGGTAACATTTTTAGTAAGCAATATGCTTCACACACATTAGAGAGCATATGTCTTGGGCTGCTCCTTTGTGCACAAAGAAAAATCACATGTTAGGAAGAGGACAATTCAAAGTCTCTCTTAAGAGACTCACATTTATCCAGTCTTAGAGGCAAGTTACATAGTAGAGCTTGAAAATAATAAATTCATATTAACATTTTAATGTTAAATGTGTTTCTGTTCAAATAGGGCAAAATGGACAACTAAGTGTCTTGAAGGTAGCATCTCTAAAGCAAAGTTAATTAGATTGTTAATTGTTGTCACCAACTCTGGAGAAAGAGGCATCTCTACACCTCCAAATAGACAAGATCCACTAAATTTTAGATCACATTCAAATGTGATTCTTTGTCAGGAGAAGTAAGGGCAACTCTTGCCAGTCCAGGGGCCAATTTTCTATTCCTGGCATAATCCAAGGGTGTCCAGACTACACACATTAGGAAAACATGTGGGGGGGGGGGGGAGACATAATTGGAGGTGGGCAGGAATTTACTTTTGGCTTTGCAAAATGGGCATTTCAGGGAGTTAAACTCTACAGAGAGGGCCTGAAATCTGTTTCAAAGGTGAATCACAGGAGCTTCCAGGGGCATCAATTTGCCTATTTTATTTTTCGGAAGGGGGGGGGAATCATTCTTTTGGTGGATGGAGGGTGAGTCTGATAGGGACAAGGATGACAAAAACAGCCTGGGGGGCTTATACAACTTCTGGGCTACACTTTGCCCTCTCATGTTTATGGAAGCTATCCTTGAAGTTATCCTCTTGGGATACTGTATACAGCCAGTCTTCTTCTGGAGATGTGTGGGCGGGTCTTCCTTTGCAGGTGGGAAGATGAGATTTCACGCTTTAGGATAGATGGCTTTCCTTAACCTGACAGTTTCCAAGCATGTTGAAACCCACCATCCCCATCCAACAATTGTATTATGGGCTTTGTAGCTCATTGTAATTCATTTGCCAGACTAGGCAAAACAATTTTAAAGAAACAAAAAGAGCACTTTTGATGGAGTCAATTAAAAAAAGGTGCCACTATGGTGACATCCCCATCCTCTGTACCCAACTATTTAGTTCAAAACTAATGACTTAATGAATTAATAAACTTAGGTCACCGAATTGCATGTTGTTTCATACTGAACAAGAGAAACTTACTCCCAATTACGAATTTGTTAACTAACAAATTGATTTTCAAAACCTAACATCCCTAGCTTTGCAGCAAAGTGCTAGAGTGATTCACATGACAGTAATGGATACCCCAAAAATGTTTACCTATGTGTCACTCTATTCTCTTGTGCCACTCGTGACAGTCAGATTTTTAAATTGAATAAAGTATAACAATAATTATTACATGCCATCAAGCTGATTGTGACTTACAGCGACACATTCTGGGGGTGGGGTTTAGCTATAGAGCACTCAGAAGTAGTTTACCATTCCCTTCTCCTGGGGCCACCCTGGGATTCTGCAGCTTGCCCAAGGCCACCCAAGCTGGCTCTACTCACAGGAGGCACAGAGGGGAATTAAACTCCGAACCTCTGCTAACTCGTTGAGCTAGACTACAGCTATTTTGCTATCAAAGATTCTTCATTAGACAAGTACAGTTAAAAGCATTTTAATACATAGTTCCTGATGGAGGCTCATGATCAGTTCACAGTCAGCAACAGTCACAAGAGAACAACCACCATCCGAGCTATAGGCACTTCACAGCAATTAGTAACAACTGAAGAGGTGGTCCTTCTGGTCCCAGCTTGGAAGCAAGCAGGAGGATACTAGTGGCAGTTGTTTTTCAAACATGTAAATGATGGGCATTATTGCCAAAACAGAAATGTGCACATTTCTCAGATCTCTGGAATTTCACACAAACTGTCAGGAATCTCTTTTGATGTAAAACTGTATGGATTTCACACCACAGTAAAAAGAATGAGGAAATTGATCTCAGTATCTTGACTAACATGCTAAAATGTTTCACTTCTTAGAAATAAGTTCTATTGAAGTGCAGTCTTATTTTTTTTAAAAGTAATTTTGGACAGGTGGAATTCTACACAACTATCACAATGCACCTTGACTGTCTACAAAGGAAAGAACCAGGTGTACAGTATATCACAGAAGTGAGTACACCCCCTCACATTTCATAAATATTTTAGTACAGTGGTGCCTCGCAAGACGATGTTAATCCGTTCCAGACAAATCGCTGTCATGCGAAAACATCGTCTTGCGAAACCAAATTTCCCATAGGAATGCATTGGAATTTAATTAATGCGTTCCGATGGGAAAGAAAAGCACAGAAACTTAAAAAAAATTAAAAGAAAGTCACTTACCAGGTACTGTAGACTGAGCCCGGCTTCTCATAGTGCCTGGTAGCAGCGGAACATCCAGAAAAGAGCACCAAACAGCTAAAAGCCAGCAGGCAGCAGGCAGCCGGCAGCCATTTTGTGCTCTTCTCCGCTCCTTCCCCCCTCCCCTCTCCCGACCAACAGCTGATAGGAGCAGGGTTTCTGAGGCTTCTTCGGGCTTTCCCAGCAGGGAAACAGGCAGTGGAAAAGCACCCCAGAGGCTTCTGAAAGCGGCGCTTTGCCAAGGGGTGAGTGGGGGTGGGTGGGTGGGTGGCAGGGGCAGGCCCGCCACCCCCCCACGCCACCCCCACTGCAAAGCGCTGCTTTCAGAGGCTTGCCGGGTGCATTTCCACTGCATGTTTACCTGCTGAAGAAGCCCCGGCAGCCATTTTGTCCTCTTCTCCGCGCCTTCCCCCTCCCCTCTCCCGATGAACAGCTGATGGGCGGGCTAAAAAGAGGCTTTCTCTGCCCTGAAAATTCAGGGGGAAAAGCTGGAAATAAAAAAATTCCGCTTTTCCCCTGCGCCCCGGGAGGCTTCTGAAAGGGGTGGGGGGGGGGTCACGGGAGAGGCCCCCAAACATCGTCCAGCGAAAAGCGCCCATAGGAACCATCGTTTTGCGAAGCGCAACAGCGATTGCAAAACCTCATCGTCTAGAGGATTCGTCGTTTAACGAGGCAATCGTCTAGCGAGGTACCACTGTATATCTTTTCATGTGACAACACTAAAGAAATGACACTTGGCTACAATGTAAAGCAGTGAGTACACAGCTTGTATAACAGTGTAAATGTGCTGTCCCCTCAAAATAACGCAACACACAGACATTAATGTCTAAACCGCTGGCAACAAAAATTAGTACACCCCTAAGTGACAATGTCCAAATTGGGCCCAAGTAGCCATTTTCCCTCCCTGGTGTCATGAGACCCATTAGTGTCACAAGTCTCAGGTGTGAAGGGGGAGCAGGTGTTATCGCTCTCACTCTCTCAGACTGGTCACTGGAAGTTCCACATGGCACCTCATGGTAATGAACTATCTGAGGATCTGAAAATATGAATTGTTGTTCTACATAAAGATGGCCTAGGCTATAAGAAGACTGCCCAAACCCTGAAACTGAGCTGCAGCATGGTGGCCAAGACCATACAGCGGTTTAACAGGACAGGTTCCACTCAGAACAGGCCTCGCCATGGTCGACCAAAGAAGTTGAGTGCCCATGCTCAGCGTCATATCCAGAGGTTGGCTTTGGGAAATAGACGTAGGAGTGCTGCCAGCATTGCTGCAGAGGTTGAAGGGGTGGGGGATCAGCCTGTCAGTGCTCAGACCATATGCCACACACTGCATCAAATTGGTCTCCAGGGCTGTCATCCCAGAAGGAAGCCTCTTCTAAAGATGATGCACAAGAAAGCCTGCATACGGTTTGCTGCAGACAAGCAGACTAAGGACATGGATTTCTGGAACCATGTCCTGTGGTCTGGTGAGACCAAGATAAACTTATTTGGTTCAGATGGTGTCAAGCGTGTGTGGCGGCAACCAGGTGAGGAATACAAAGACAAGTGTGTCATGCCTACAGTCAAGCATGGTGGTGGGAGTGTCATGGTCTGGGGCTTCATGAGTGCTGCCGGCACTGGGGAGCTACAGTTCATTGAGGGAACCATGAATGTCAACATGTACTGTGACATACCGAAGCAGAGCATGATCCCCTCCCTTCGGAGACTGGGCCGCAGGGCAGTATTCCAACATGATAACGACCCCAAACACACCTCCAAAACGACCACTGCCTTGCTAAAGAAGCTGAGGGTAAAGGTGATGGACTGGCCAAGCATGTCTCCAGACCTAAACTCTATTGAGCATCTGTGGAGCATCCTGAAACGGAAGGTGGAGGTGCACAAGGTCTCCAACATCCACCAGCTCTGTGATGTCATCATAGAGGAGTGGAAGAGGACTCCAGTGGCAACCTGTGAAGCTCTGGTGAACTCTATGCCCAAGAGGGTTAAGACAGTGCTGGAAAATAATGGTGGCCACACAAAATATTGACACTTTGTGCCCAATTTGGACATTGTCACTTAGGGGTGTACTCACTTTTGTTGCCAGCAGTTTAGACATTAGTGGCTGTGTGTTGCATTATTTTGAGGGGACAGCACATTTACACTGTTATACAAGCTGTATACTCACTGCTTTACATTGTAGCCAAGTGTCATTTCTTCAGTGTTGTCACATGAAAAGATATACTAAAATATTTATGAAATGTGAGGGGGTGTACTCACTTCTGTGATATACTGTATGAATGCTTGGCAGGATCCAGACTTGGAAATACTTAAGTGTAGACATACTAAGTTCCACTGATTTAACTGGATCTGATCTAAATAGAACCACATCCAGGTCCAACCTATTATCCACTGAAACAGCATTTAAATTTTGTACATATGCTTCTGGCTTTTAATATCATAATGCTTAATGTCTCTTATCAGGCTCTCAGTAACCCCCTTTATATAATGGAAAGAGTGAAATACAAATGCCGTGCACAGATTTTACTGGTACTTTCAATGCACGGTAAAACTCAGGAACTGGGTGGCTTGCTCTTACTCTATCGCACCACGGGCCTCCAAGCACATGTTATCAGCACTAACTGGTCTTGCACACACACTATGGAGTAAATTCAGTCTTTTCGAGCTGTTTATCTACTTGAACGTGGTCCCCTCACCCCCAGCTTTAATGTCTCTCAGCGCTCTGTTTGCTTACCTTTGAAATTAGCTTTTAAAAGAAGAAAAGATAAATCTTTCAGCACAGCCTTCAACCACCTCAGGAGAGCGTAATGAAGTTTTCTTCTCTTGGGCTGCAAGAGGCTCAATTGCCAGTTCCAGTCTATTTTAGCTCTTAAAGCCAATGACCCATTTTGTCTTCTTGATTACACACCTAAAAATCCTTTTCCCTCTACCCTTGACAGGGATCTTTTTGTGGACTGTGTCAAAGAGCATCTGGCCTTCTGTGGCAGTAACAGGATACCACCTTCCTGCTCTGCTGAACAGCAGAAGGGTAGGAGGCAGGGAAAGAACCTCAAAGAGACAGAAGAGGAGATGATTCAACGCTCCAAAATGGTCAGGTGATATTCATATCTCGACACATTGCTTCAAAAAAATCATTCAGTTGTTACCAGTCAAGCTCATCTCAATCATTCTATGCCTGAAATTGTTTTTCTTCTGCTGACCCTCCCCACTCACTAGCTTCACAGTTACCAGGTGAGTGTTTTTTAAAAAAGTAACAAGTCCCTGGTATCCTTGGTAATTTACTATCGGAGCCTTGAAGATATGCAAGGTTCATATACACATCTATTGGAATCCACTCATCCAAACAGCTAGGCATTTTAAATTTCAGTGTTAACTTTGTATTTTCATAGCTGTGAAGATGGGAAATTTGGAATATACAGAGTGTTAAAATAATTAAGGGGTGTGTAGAAAAAGCAGCACACTGTATTTTTAAAAGTTTGAACTTAAGTCATAGGCAAATACTTAAGTCAGAATTCTACCCATAATATTAAAAAGTACAAGAAAATGTAAAAAATAATGTTTTAATTACATTCTAAAAATTCAGGAACTTATAACCTAAAAAGGCACATTGAAAAAGCAGAAACTATATCTCCAAAAAAATCATTCAAAAGTAAAAAGCATTATAGCTTTACGTAATCTTTAGTCTTTAAGCATATTATAAAAACACACCAAAACAATTGTTCTAAGTGCTCACTCAGCCAAGCCAGTTTGAATCAACGGAGGAAAATCCATATTGTCCTTATATGCTAGAGCATATAAGATGCTGTTGTTGCTACCTGATGCCTTATATTCCTTAGTATTTGTGTTGTTGGTATCCAGTGTGTGTCGTGGTGTCCGTGGAATTATGTGTTGTTGTGTGTGTCTCCTGCCCCCTTATATTTATATTTCAGATGTTTAGATTTCCCTTCAACTGTAAACAACTGACTTTTGCCAGTGTAGCAACTTATAGGGGGGACTTGATACACAGTCAAACATTTTATAATGGAAATTTCTATTGCTTTTACAACTCCTGTATAATTCCTGTAAATCTGAATCTGGCAAGCTGCCACCACGATAATAAGCATTATTATTTTGACTATCAGTTCATACTTGCTAGGCCAGCGGGTTGCTCTGGGACTAAATTAAAACTAGAGCAAGTTACTGGATCTACAAATACAAACATTACCTGCTGGTCATGTTAACACATTGCAACATTTTACATGATACATACCAATTATTTCAATACCCTTTCAAAACAGTTATTCATTTGTAAACACGCTGAAATGTCAAGAATGAAAGAAATTATTCTGCAAGGCAATGTTATTGTACAGTGACTCTGTTTCAAGATTTTGCTGAGGATGGCTGATTGTTTTGCAGTGACTTTTAGTAAATTGCTTTGCAAACTTCATTTTTAAATACAGTGTACGTTTTCAGGGCTGCTCTTTCTACGGACACCCAATTATTTTAGGATTCTATACATTCAGAATTTCACATCTTGATATAGCAGAAACAGTGCCAAGGATTCAGGAGGCTGGGGTTCACACCCCTGTTTGACTGTGAAAACTCATGTTGGGGTAGGAGTGGCATTGGTAAATGCACTCCATAAATATCTCACATACTGTAAAAACTCTATTAGGGTCCCCATTTGTTGGACACATCATGATAGCTTATTGCAACAGCTAAGTGAGAACTTTGTTGATTATATTTATTGTGTCATTTTTTTATGAGGACCTTGTACATGCTTTGAGGGATGAACTGATGATGACAAGGAGAAATGGATGACAGGAGAACACTGATGACGGTGGAATTAAGATTTTTTAAAAAATGCTGATGTGATTCTGCAATTGCTTATCCCTTAATCTATTAATTATATAATCTGTTACAATAGTTAGATACATATGACTTAACTGAGAGTTTTTTCCTTAGTATACTTTTGTAGTATTTATTGTTGTTGTATTTGTAACACTTTAGCTGAAGTCTTATTACATTCTGAAGCACCATATTAAGTTTTGTTAGTATCCTCACTTATATTTTCCATTCAGTTCATTAACGTCTCTTAGTTATATTTCTAAAACATTATATTAAGTTTTATAGTTACAATTTTTGAACATTCAATAGCCAGAAAACAAAATATCATATTTATATCTGCCTGCATGTGCTTGTTCAATGAAAAGAAGAAATAGCAGAGATTTTCCTGGACATTCCCTTTATCTGTCTTGCTTGGGCAAAGAATTTAAAGGCTATTCAGAAGAAGGGAATAAATTGTATAGGATGCAAAATATTCCTCTGGTTCATACTAGACTTAACCCTTCTGGGATAAATGCCAGTTGTGATGAACAAAGGCTTCTGTTTCCTCCCCCCCCCCCCCCGAGGTCTATACAGTTTTGTACAACTCTTGAGAAACTGCTCAGGTGTCAAACTCTCTGACTTAACAGCTGCACCACACTGGCTCTCAGTAGGTGCCACTTACTAAAACGTATGAGAATACTCCAAAGGAACCATTTTTGGTCTTTGGATCCGTGTCACTGCCTTAAAAATTTCTAGACAATCTATTATTCTTTTCACAAGAGGAAGTGACATGAAAAGAACCTCCGTTTCCTATGTCATTTCCTTTTATTCAGTAGACAGAAACCAGGAACTCTGTAATACCACACACTTCTATTTTGTGTGTATATAACTCACTGTTTTTACTTCTGCTGTTTCATACTGAAGTTTGGATAGATTTCCACAGACATTGCTTCAAAAGCAGAAACATTAAACTGACAAAGGAGAGAGAAAGAAATGGCATCTCCCTCTTCAAGGAATGCTCAGCTTTGTTACAATGGATTCTCTCAAATTGTCTCTAGTGCGCATTCTTGTCAATAGCCAATTCCATAACTGATGTTAAAAACACAAGATGCTGTAAGTGTGGGATAAGAGTCAGACTGAGGCCTGGTATGATGAGGAGGGTGACCGTATGAAGCCTGTAGCAAACTGAGATACATAGTCTTCAATATATTGGATTAGTTGGAAAAACTAGGTTTTCTAACTATGCCTTATTCAGAAATTTGCCTGGATGCCTGAATAGGGTTCTAATTAAGGACAAGACTTTCAGAATTCTAGGACTCCAGCTCCAGAAGCTGTCCAGTATCCTGCAGGCAGACTTCTGGGACTGGGAGAGGAGAAATAAGAAAAAACAAGATATGTCTTTGTACTATTATTGACTGTCTCATTACATGTGCGTCAACTGGAAAGAAGGGGACACCCCCCCCCTCAGTCCCACTGCTTCCAAGGAGTCACTCAAGTGTTCCATGAGAATGGCAGTCCCATGAGAGATTTCCCCTATAGAGTCTAATGGGTAGCAAGACTCCCAGAAATCTGCCTGGGGAATCCTAGGCAACCTCTAGAGTTGGGAGTCCTAGAATTCCAGAGGTCTCATCTCAAGTTCTAACTATGGTGGGGACATGAACACTCACATTGAGCCCCATGGCCACACCACACAGTCTAGCAATCAGTCATGTTGAATATGAAGGTCTGAAGAGGAGACTGTATGTGTGTTTCACTGAACACACTTACATGGCTCTCGTGATAAGACAGAGATTCAGGCATAGATTAAGCAGCAAACAATGGTTTCCCTCAAACAAAAACAGAAAGCAAGAATCACTATGCCAAAGGGCGGAAGAAAGCATATGGGCCTGAGACTCATTCCAATGTCACACACAAGATGCCCTACCATGGTTTGACACTATTTGACCCAAGTCAGTAACTTCTGAGGCCCAGAGATGGTGTGAAAGAAGACAGCCAAGATCTATATGGAGTTGATGTATTAAAACAGGTGAAAATTAAGACAAATATACCAGTGTGGTGAAATGGACTAGGACTCAGGAGATCTAGGTTTGAATCCTCATTTGGCCATGCAAACTCATGTGCGGAGTGGGTGGAATTGGTAAAATACCTTCTTAAGTATCTCAGCTATCTTGAAAGCCCTGTTAGGGTCACTATAAGTTGGTTCCGACCTGATGCCACATAACACACACATGGCATCTTTGCAATTCCTTTTTTTAGTGCACTACAGTTTACTACAGGACATTAAACTCTGCAGCTTTCTGCAGCATTAGGTAAAGCACGCACAGTCATTGTTGCACATTTCAAAGGTTTGCTTTTGATAGTGCAATGAAATAGAAAACAGATCCACCTTCAAAATGCTTATCCACTGTGTCACTTATTTTACATTTTTATACCTTATACTGTGAGAACTGAATTTCCTTTCCTACTATTTGGTTAAAATGTCTACAGCCTGAAGGAAACATGTCTTTTTTATATTACTCATACAATTCTTATCTGTAGCACTGTGTTCGTTTAACAGGAAAAAAGAAATGAAAGAAACTAATCTCTTTCACTAGGGCCAAAAAACAACAAAAAAAAGGAAAAGGAAAAAAAAGGAAGGGAAGGGAAGGAAATGCACCTTTTTATCAAAAGGAAGATCAAAACATCATGCAGAGCTTTGTATCTGAATTGTCATTTTCTGGTTTCCATTTCCTCACAATTATAAAACACACAGATGATCTCACAACTTCATTCTAGGAATATTGTCCCACAAGTTTAAAAGACCCAAGGTTCGGCTGTGAAATAATGAAGAACTGACAATAACGGACTGCCGTTTAGAAAGCCATGCTCTGTGCTTGCTTCAACAAATGAGATCTGTGTATGCTGCGATAAGATAAAAATTGAGAGGAGGAGGCCATAAATAAAAGCCTGCACCCCACCTGTTTTGTCATGAATGAGGCACAAAGTCAATGCAGAGTCAGGGCTGACAGTTCCACATTCCTCATTTAAATGACTTTTCAAAAAGAAATCTACACTTTAGGGAAGAACATGGAAAGTCAGTTTTTTGAACATACGATACCATCACGTATTACAAAACAAAACAAAAAAAGTTGTTAATGAGTGCCAATCTTACAAAATTGGTAAGCAACTAATTAAATTAGCCTTTGCTTTTCTGTTATTTTTTGAAGGGAAAAGAATCAATTGAAAAGGATATGAAGATATCCTAATGTGGGGGAGGGGCTCAGAATGCCCCCAAAACATTTTTAGCCCACCAAAAGTGATAAGAAAAAATAATTGTTACAAAGAGGGGGAAAATTAATGCTACCTGTTATTTTTTAAAGGAACGTTGTTGCAGCTTATCAGTGTAAAAAGTACTATAAATTTGGTAATTGGAGAGAGGCCCAGAAAACAACTACTAGAAATCGGGCCTTCTCGGCGGTAGCCCCACAACTATGGAACTCTCTTCCACCTGAGGTCCGCCTGGCCCCTTCACTGGGCACATTCAGGAAGCTATTAAAAACCTGGCTATTTAAGCAGGCCTTCCCTGAACGAACAACTGCATGATACAACAGTTCACGTAAATTTATCATCCATCACACCACCATGCTTCTTGTCTTTTATATTTTTATGCTTGTAACTGTAATTTATTGTATTGTATTTTTGTCCTCACTGCACTTTATGATATCTGATTTGTGGCCCCAAATGTATTGATATTGTATTATTTTGGTATTGTGTTGCTTGTTTATTTGTTGTAAACCACCCAGAGTGGCCCTGGCTGATAGATGGGCGGTGTGTATATATAAATTATTTTTATTTATTTCTAAATAAATTATTTATATGAAATAAAAATAAAAATAATAATGACATTCTCTGTTAATTTCCAAGGTCTGCTCTGAGGAGGAAGAGAATACATGAAAGGTCAGAGGATTAGGAAGATGAACAGGTAGAGGGGCCAGATGAGGAAAAGGGTAGAGCTTCTGTACTTTTAATATTCGTCAAAGAGAGAGAATTTCAGCAGGTGGTGTGATCTGACAAACCTCCGCAACTGGAATTTCCTGTCATGCAACTCTTAGGCTAGAATCCTGTTCACTTTTGTGATTGCACCAGGGCGATAATCTAAGTGTCCTTCCCTTAGGATGGCTTGCCTTTGCGTGACTGGGCATGAACTGATTGTGAAACTAGTTGCACATCCAGTCACATGACTGATCATGCAAAGGAGAGCACACCAAAGGGGAGAAGACAGAGCACAATTGCCTTTGTGTGTGTGTTCTGTTCTCCAGAGTCCTAGTAGGTCACTCTATCCATTACACAACACTGAGAATAGCACAATTGCCCTTTGTTGTTGTTTAGTCATTTAGTCGTGTCCGACTCTTTGTGACCCCATGGACCAGAGCACGCCAGGCCCTCCTGTCTTCCACTGCCTCCCGAAGTTGGGTCAAATTCATGTTGGTTGCTTCGATGACACTGTCCAACCATCTCATCCTTTGTCGTCCCCTTCTCCTCTTGCCTTCACTCTTTCCCAACATCAGGGTCTTTTCCAGGGAGTCTTCTCTTCTCATGAGATGGCCAAAGTATTGGAGCCTCAGCTTCAGGATCTGTCCTTCCAGTGAACACTCAGGTTTGATTTCATTCAAAATGGATAGGTTTGTTCTCCTTGCAGTCCAGGGGACAATTGCCCTTACACTTATGTAAAACATGGGGAAGGTTTTCGCTGAAAAGGTACAGGAGCCTGTTCTCCTTTCCATGTCGCTGTCCTATAAGGATGTCTTAGACCAGTGGTCCCCAACCTTTTCCAAACCGCAGACTGGGGGGGGGGGGGCACGCTCGCGGGGGGCATGGCACGCTCACGGGGATATGGTGCGCCTGCAGGGGGTGGAGCATGCTCGTGCACATGCACATGGCCACGCTCGCAGGGGGCGGAGCGCGCTCACGCGCATATGCGCAGCACACACTCGCGGGGGGTTCAGGAGATCTGTGTCCGCGGCCCGGTCCTGCCTAGGCAGCGGACTGCTGCCGGGTCGCGGACCGGGGGTTGGGGATCCCTGTCTTAGACAACTTCTCTTGAATAAAAGCTGTGGCAAAATAAAAGAACCTGTTTTTTAATTTCACCAGTCCTGTAAGATATTTAAACTTGTACATGCAGAATCAAACAAGTCCAGTGGAAATCAAATGGTGGCAAAATCTGCATATGACAGTCATGCTATCTTCTAAATTATTACAAAATAAACCCATTAAAGTCAATACAATGCACAGTAAACAGTAGACATGGGATATTCGTATTTGTATTCCGAGCGATACGAATACGAATATTGGCACCACAGTGCCAATGGAAACCAAACCCTCCCCACAAAACTCACCAGTCCACTTACCACTGTGTGGTGTTTGCAGCCATCATCAGTCACATGGCACCAATCGCAGAAGTAGTTTGGCTGGTGCTTCCCCGCCTCTCCATATAGCTGACCACTCAGCAGCTGAGCAGGGACACTCATCATCCCGCCTCCTCATCAGAGTGGTCGGCTGTGTGGAGAGGTAGGTAAGCACCAGCTGGGCTACTTCTGCGATTGGTGCTATGCGACCGGCGACGGCCGCACATATCGCATGGAGAGCAGTAAGTGGATCGGTGGGCTCCAGGGGGAGGGTTCAGTTTCTGCTGGCACTGATGGTGCCAATATTCATAGTCATATCCCTGAAGATATGAATACGATTATCCCATGTCTGGTAAACAGTTTTAAAAGGCCAGTTTGAAGTAGCACAGAGTCTGCCTAGAAGTAGTTAGCATGGAAGCCAATCACAACTCTGGGAGGAGTGCATTCCACACTCTGGGAGCAATGGGGAAACAAGCTCCTTCCCATGTGCCTGTCAAGTGGCCATTTGCAAATGCCAGTATTCTGAAGAGGGTCTTTCCAGGATACCTTAACACTTAGCAAGGTTTACAATGAGGTAAGTGGTTCTATAGGCAGCCAGGCTCCAAGCCATTTAGGTTTTTAAAGGCTGAAACAAACATCTTGAATTGGGCAACTGGCAACCAACGTAGGTCCTGCATTGGAGCCATATCATCTTGATACACTGCACCACTAAGTAGCTTAGGTGGTGTATATTGCACAAGCTGAAGCTTCTGCACTCTCTTCAGAGGCGACCCCAGTAACCAAGACTTAACTTCACTAAAGCATAACTGTTGCAAGGTCAAGTTGACTGAGGTCACTTGCTACTTGGTGCACTAGGCTGAGTTGTGCAAAAGCACTCTTCACCACCATTGCCACCTGGCGGCCAAGAGACAATGCAGGGCCAAGGGGTACTCCCATATTATAGACCTGGCCTTCCAGGATGAGTACATCCACTTCCAGAACACGTTGATTCTCAATATCTGAATTAGACTTTCTACTGACCAGCAGCACCTCTCTGCATTTAAGCCGTAGTCTATTGCCTTTCTTTCCAACAACACTGGTTGTGACCTGCTGCACCTGGCAGGCAGTTTAGATATAAACAAGGACTTGTTTCACAAATTATAGCTGAAAACAAAGTAAAAATAAAATTGGAAATTTTTTTGATGATTTAAGACCTTCACAAAGGTCTTAAATCATCAAATAAAGCCTGATCAGGGGAGAAAATGGGGAAGTTAGCATTAAAAAAGTTATTAGTACTGTGAAGTAAGTTCCTGAATTTATTTACAGCAAGGTCTCATTTTTACCGCTAGTCAAAATAAAAACATTTGCTTTCTTTCTTTTCTTCCTTTTTGGTCAAAAGAAATATTCATTTCACCACAGAATGATGAAACTGCAAAGCTTCCTCAAAACCTGGGAGGCTTAGCTCTCAGTTTCAACATATCCAGCCTCTATTATTTCTCAAAAAATGTCATTTTCTATTTGTGTGGAGATTGTTTCCATGAGCAGCCAATCCCAAAGGTGCAACTGAAATAAACTGGGCTCTGAAATCTATTTAATCAGCACAATATTGTGGCCATTTTTAAATCTTAGCAGATTTATAGGTGGTGTCAGGTGGAGCAGTGGTAGTAGCAGTGATAGTTCTTGCCATTCTTGAAAGTGTCATAATTACTGATAATTAAATGTTGTGTAGATTTTTGGATTTGATTTATACAGATATGTCCATCAATGCCACAGGCTTATTACCTAAACCAAGCTGCTCATTTAGATCAAAACCTCATGTCAAGTAGGGTTTTACTTCATAGGGTGCCAGACGATTTTGTCAAATCTAATGGTATCAGAACAAGCTGCCCTTTGAGGGAGCAGCCAGAACAGCAGACAAATCAATGCATCTGAGGACCTGGGCAGGAGTCCACAAAAGTTTATGCTGAATAAAACATACTAGTCCTCAAGGTGCCCCAATACTCTTTGTTTTAACTTTTGCTACTACCTGCTTGAATATTTTTGTCTCTTTGCCGTGGTCCCACTTGGTTGCTGCTTTTGCCACTCAGGCTGGGGCCCCTTCACTCTTCACAGAGACTACTGGAAAAAAACACTGAGTAAGCAGGAGATCATTGACTCAGTGGGTCTCATTTGCTCTCCCCTGAGCATTTCCTGCCATAATGGGAGTGACAAGGCACTAGCAGAGTCCAGCAAGGTCCCACAAGCCTGAGGCCCCACCCTACAGGGTTAGTAATGTCCCGCTGTATTACAGTCACTGTGAAGAAGTTTGGGATAACAGGCTATTTCATGGAGGCCTATAAAGAAAAACCAAAACAAACAGTGAGTAGCCTTTGGCAGCAAGTCTATGTTGGTGGCATCATCTAGATCTTACAAGTGTCACACTTACAGTTTTTTTAAACCAAATAAACAATGCTGTGCAGGGTTTAGTGTTGGATTAGGGAAATCAAAGTACTCCTCAGTGACTCAGTGTGAGAGGGTGGACAGCAGTCCAGGGCAGAAGTCAATCTTGGCACCTTCCACAACCCCTTGGGATACTTGTGAGAAAGATGGTTATGTTTGCCATCCATTGCCAGGGTTCTACCAAGGAAGGACAGACACCTTGCTTGGAAACATTTCTATGGCTGCATGGGAACCAGTAGTGCCTAGAGGCAGGACAAGAGAAGAATCTTTGGGAAAGGGAGGAGGGGAAGCTATCAAGAGAGAGAAGCAAAGGGCAAGGTGAGAGGAGAGTGGCAAAAAACAGAAGGTGGAGGACATGTGAAGCTCTGCTCCAAAGTGGTTCAAAGGCCCATGGTGCCAGGAAGCCCTCTACCATAACAGCTATACCAATCTAGCTGAAGAACATCTTGCCCCAAGACCAGTGCCAGACAGATCTACCATGGAGAGACACAAAACCTCCCAGACCTGCCAGAGGCTGAATTTGCAGTGGGCCAGCCTGGACCTGCTCCAGCACCATTCCCCCCAACTTTACCTATGTCAACTCCCACACTGCTCAGTTGTATCACTGGCAATGTGAACAGCAAGTTAAGAGACTGTGTCGGCTGGAGTAAGGCCACAATGCCAAAGAGTAGCACGAGAAAAGGCTTGGGCACTAGAAAACTGAAGTTTGGACAGGACCAGCAGAAGGTGAAGTTTAACCACCCTGTTGGAAAAAGGACCATGGGAGGTAGAGAGTGCTGAAACATCCCATTACAGTCAGTGAGCCCTTTGGTAGACATGAGTCTCCCTAGGGCTTATTCCATAATTAAGGATAAGCTCTGCCACGCTGAATTCAATTACTTATGCAATAACCTTAACCCTGTATGATCTCCCTTTTCTGTTGGACTTACTCCATCTCAGGACCATCTCAGGACCATTTTCCTACATACTTCTATTCCTTAGTAAATCCACACTTAAGAAGAGCCTTTATGTTAGCCCGCTTCAATATTTTTCCTTCAGCCACTCACGCCAGTCGCTTTATTAATATCCCTCGAGAAAAAAGATTCTGTCCCTTTTGTTTAGAGACTTCTGACACCTTGTTCCATATACTGTTTCAATGCCCTGCTCATTATTATCTCCGAAATTTTTTCCTCCAACCTTGGATTTCATCTTTTTCTAATTCACCTGAGCCAATTCTTTCTATTTTTATGAGTGATGAATGTAATTCTTTGACCACTGCTGTTGCAGGTTTTTTATCCACAATTCTGAAACTGTTCCCCTCTTCTTGCTTCTAATTTGTGTAATTTTATTTTTCCCATTTTGCTTGTGCTGTTATAGTTTGTGAATGCCATTAAAGGTTTTCAGAATCAGAATCAATCAGTCAGTGAGCCACTGCATCGGGTTCCAGAATAAAGCTCTAGTTAACTGCACCAGCTGTTCTCCAGCGTGGTGATGACCAACGCCACAGGCTCCTTTGACATCCCCTTTCTCAGAGAGGAGCTAGGGAACCACACACTCATGAACCTCACTGGATAATGCTAGGCTAGTCACTCCCTCTCAACCTGATCTGCCACACAGGTTGTTTTGAGGATCAAATGGGGAAGACAACAGAAAGGCACTCCTTGGAAAAACGGCGGGATAGAAACAAAATGAAACGAATGAATAAAGTACGATAGTCCAAGGTAAAACTCCTTGAACAGCAGATGTTTTGGTTACAATTAGAAAATCCGTATTTCATATTGAACAATTATACTTTGTACAATCTAGCATGCTTTGCTCTGATGCATGTGCAGAGCCTCAGCATAAGAAGGCTGGCCTTTTCACATCATTTCAGTCAAAGGAATAGTTCTGCATGTAAAATAATGCATGCAAGAAGTCAAGCTAATTGTTAGTAACCTGCATGAGCAGGAGACTGAACCTCCTGTGCTCATGGCACTTACTAGATGGGGCATTTTCCTGAAGCAATGCTCACTGGATGAAACTCTCATGGACTTAAGTGGATCCTTGTTGTTTAGTCATTCAGTTGTGTCCGACTCTTCGTGACCCCATGGACCAGAGCACGCCAGGCCCTCCTGTCTTCCACTGCCTCCCGGAGTTTGGTCAAATTCATGTTGGTAGCTTCGATGACACTGTCCAACCATCTGTTGTCCCCTTCTCCTCTTGCCTTCACACTTTCCCAACATCAGGGTCTTTTCTAGGGAGTCTTCTCTTCTCATGAGATGGCCAAAGTATTGGAGCCTCAGCTTCAGGATCTGTCCTTCCAGTGAGCACTCAGGGTCGATTTCCTTAAGAATGGATAGGTTTGTTCTCCTTGCAGTCCAGGGGACTCTCAAGAGTCTCCTCCAGCACCACAATTCAAAAGCATAAATTCTTCGGCGGTCAGCCTTCTTTATGGTCCAGCTCTCACTTCCATACAATACTACTGGAAAAACCATAGCTTTGACTATGCGGACCTTTGTCGGCAAGGTGATGTCTCTGCTTTTTAAGATGCTGTCTAGGTTTGGCATCGCTTTCCTCCCAAGAAGCAGGTGTCTTTTAATTTCATGGTTGCTGTCACCATCTGCAGTGATCATGGAGCCCAAGAAAGTAACATCTGTCACTGCCTCCATATCTTCCCCTTCTATTTGCCAGGAGGTGATGGGACCAGTGGCCATGATCTTAGTTTTTTTGATGTTGAGCTTCAGACCATTTTTGGCACTCTCCTCTTTCACCCTCATTAAGAGGTTCTTTAATTCCTCCTCACTTTCTGCCATCAGAGTGGTATCATCTGCATATCGGAGGTTGTTGATATTTCTTCCAGCAATCTTAATTCCGGCTTGGGATTCATCCAGTCCTGCCTTTCGCATGATGTATTCTGCATATAAATTAAATAAGCAGGGAGACAATATACAGCCTTGTTGTACTCCTTTCCCAATTTTGAACCAATCAGTTGTTCCATATCCAGTTCTAACTGTTGCTTCCTGTCCCACATATAGATTTCTCAGGAGATAGATAAGGTGGTCAGGCACTCCCATTTCTTTAAGAACTTGCCATAGTTTGCTGTGGTCCACACAGTCAAAGGCTTTTGCGTAGTCAATGAAGCAGAAGTAGATGTTTTTCTGGAACTCTCTGGCTTTCTCCATAATCCAGCGCATGTTAGCAATTTGGTCTCTAGTTCCTCTGCCCCTTCGAAATCCAGCTTGTACTTCTGGGACTTCTCGGTCCACATACTGCTGAAGCCTGCCTTGGAGGATTTTGAGCATAACCTTGCTAGCGTGTGAGATGAGTGCAATTGTACGGTAGTTGGAGCATTCTTTGGCACTGCCCTTCTTTGGGATTGGGGTGTAGACTGATCTTTTCCAATCCTCTGGCCACTGCTGAGTTTTCCAAACTTGCTGGCATATTGAGTGTAGCACCTTAACAGTGTCATCTTTTAAGATTTTAAATAGTTCCACTGGAATGCCATCACCTCCGCTGGCCTTGTTGTTAGCCATGCTTTCTAAGGTCCACTTGACTTCACTCTCCAGGATATCTGGCTCAAGGTCAGCAACCACACTATCTGGGTTGTCCGGGACATCCAGATCTTTCTGGTATAATTCTTCTGTGTATTCTTGCCATCTCTTCTTGATGTCTTCTGCTTCTGTTAGGTCCCTACCATTTTTGTCCTTTATCACAAAATGTTCCTTTAATATCTCCAATTTTCTTGAACAAATCTCTGGTTTTTCCCTTTCTATTATTTTCCTCTATTTCTTTGCACTGTTCATTTAAGAAGGCCCTCTTGTCTCTCCTTGCTATTCTTTGGAAGTCTGCATTCCATTTTCTGTAACTTTCCTTATCTCCCTTGCATTTTGTTTCCCTTCTCTTCTCTGCTATTTGTAAGGCCTCGTTGGACAGCCACTTTGCTTTCTTGCATTTCCTTTTCTTGGGGATGGTTTTTGTTACTGCCTCCTGTACAATGTTACGAGCCTCCATCCATAGTTCTTCAGGCACTCTGTCCACCAAATCTAGTTCCTTAAATCTGTTCTTCACTTCCACTGTGTATTCATAAGGGATTTGGTTTAGATTATACCTGACTAGCCCAGTGGTTTTTCCTACTTTCTTCAGTTTAAGCTTGAATTGTGCTATGAGAAGCTGATGATCAGAGCCACAATCAGCTCCAGGTCTTGTTTTTGCTGACTGTAGTAAGTCGATCCTACACATTAATTAATGTGATCTGGATGATAAGCCTCCAATGATTTCCTGTGCCATAGCTTGAGATTTGACTTTGCTAAAGGAGAAACAGAAATACTGCTTCTGAAAGTGTTAATTTGTGACTTAACGCAGCAGAGAAAGGGCAACAAAATCACATGCCTTTTTGGAAAACGATGACAACGAAGTTTTTACTGCAGCAGTTCAGTTACAGACGGTTGCCCACACAAAGTTATGATCGAAGTTATTTTTACGTTGTCCACTTCACAACTAACTTTTTATAACTCATGGCAAAATAGTATTTTCCTCAAAACTTTAATCATCACTGTTTTATGTTCAAACTCTACATATATAAAATAAAAAAGTGCTATATTATTTAAGAAGAAAAGAAAATTGGTGCTACCAAGAAAAGATCTTGTTATAGCTAAAAGCAGCAAAATGTGAAATAGTTGCATCCACAAACCAAATTGTAAACAACTAAAAGGAAATAATTGACTGACATGCCTAGTACCTGCAAAGTGACAGATCAACTAACAATATATAAAAATAAGAATCAGACACATGCACACACATGCACAAAAACAAACAAATCTGCTTATGGAATATTTGTCAAAAGAGATATTTGCTCTTTGTTTACAATTCACACTAATAAGAATTTCTCACGTCCTGGAGATTTTATTTTCTTTCCAGAAATGTTTACCAAATCAAACTGTACCCTTATGTAAACTTAAGGATTTGCTGGTGAGGGCTTCTTCTATAAAGAAACCAAACCATCAATTCCACTTTTCTTGTTCAGGTCCTTTGCAGAAATATGGAAGTTTTAATTACTGCTGCCCTCCTGCTGCCCTTCTGTTCTCCCCTCCCTGCTTCTGAACACCCCAAATGCATTGCTTTTCTTTTGCTTCATCGAAGCTGCAAAGCTGTTGTGATCCTGTTGTAAAAACATACATCATTAAAGCCAAGTTTTGAGGACATGCCCCATTTACTGACCTCGACCAACGGCCTCGGTTTGCGCTCTACTGCAAACCTGAAGTGGCAGAGTTCACAGTAAGTGGTATTCGAAGATGACAGCCAATGCTCCAGGCAGCTGCGATGAATAGTCCCCAGGGTTCCTGTACATTCACAGGGAGAAAGCAAGTCTTCTTGACTGCTGCCTTCGTGGCAAATCCTGCACATTGGTCGGTCATTGAAAGGACTACAGTACAAGAAAGAAAAGTTCTGGGTTAGGAATGGGTTCACACAATGAGGGAAACCCCATAATCATTGGATCCAGCACAATAATATAAAGCTAAATCCATCAGCCCAAATGGATTCCCTTATAACAATGTCTTTTGACATTACTCCACAACATAGAAACTAGCGTAACGAAAGCAGAGGAGTTGGCAAGGTAACTTCATTCTTCAAAATGATTCAATCAAGGAAGCCAACCAAGCACCACATCACAGAGTGATGCAAATTCACAGGTCCTATTAGAGAACCTGATGAGGCACCAACTATATAACAAACTCTGAAGCACAGACTTGTCCAGAAGGGTGGGTTCTCCAAGTCTCTTTGTTCTAACTGCCTCAGCTCTGATGCAGTGATAGCAGCACATTGTGCCATCTGACTAGGTTCCAGGTAAGGAGATGCACTCTATTTCCACTAGGCTGAGAGACGTTCAGGCCCACTGTGGCTTCAGGATTTATATGCAGCAACAGGTCCTGAAAGGGTGATGGCCTCACTTTGCAAGGTCCTGTCTTCATGAAAGGGATGGGTTGCTCTGGCCTCTATAATTCCAGGATAGTTTTAGACTAACCTTGGTGATTTCATTATCTGTCGACACCCTGGCTTTGTTACATGATGATGATGCCTGTGCTTTCCCAGCATTTCTGCACATTTGCTAGTCTATTCTCCCTTTCCTTTCTGTGCTCTGTTTTTGCCTCTGGATTGATCTTTTGGCTGGACTGAACTGCATCTAGAGGAACTTCACAAGCATAACAGGCTGCATGAGACTTTTAAGTTTTTAAAAGAACAGGGAAGAAGAAAGAGAAAACCTTAGAGATCAATGAGGTTCTCTAAACAGATGACCAGTTTACAGAGGCTGTTTTGCTTTAGAAATCATCTTCTAGAGCTTGGAATTTTTTTAAAAAAATTATAAATGGTGACATTATCTGTTACCTGTTATTTTGGGAGTTACCAGGGCATCAACAACTGGTAATGTTGTTACTTTTCCACTACGATGAGTAACATTTACTTATTATTGTTTCTTGTTAAGATTTTGAGAACTAAAAATGATTTTCTGTGGTTATTTCAAGAAAGATTTTCTTCTGCAAAATGGAAGCTATTTTCTTATCAGTTTAGATGGAATAAAAAAAAAAAAAACCAGAAAAGAAATTAGTAACATAACTGGTGATCCAAGGAGATACTGAATAACTTTTGTAGGAAAATATTAATGTGCTTCCTTGAGGGTGTGTGTAAAATAACAACAAATTACTCTCAAAAAGTAACTTTCCAGGCTCGGTTTCAATCTCATGCCTTTTTAAAATTGGATCACTTACAGACATTGGTTTCCATGCCCCTCTCAGTCATTCTCTCTTCTCAAGTGTATTTATGGCACACAATCCTAGGCACACTCAGCCTTCTTTTTGTTAGGTTAAACAGGCTAATCTGTTTCTTTTTAGCCTTTTTTTCCCATTACTGAGTTCATTCTAATTATTCCATAGTTATTCAAGAAGATCACCTTCAAAGTTATACTAGACATAACCAAACACTATTAAGTGGAATCTATTGTTGTGTCCCTTAAAAATGGCATTACATATATCCTCTTTGACACATCATCCATCTTCCAGCTGACAGTGAGAAGTTTTCTGTGATAGATATTGTAGGAACAAACTGTACATATGGCAGACCAAGATGGAAACATAAACTTGCTGTTTTCCAAGGCAACCAGTCCACATTCTGTCAAGAATAAAAGATGTATTTCATGGCATAACTTTTGTGGCTAGAACCCTAACTTCCCTAAATTCCTTCCTCTATTATGCCATAGCCATTTGTCTTATAATTATTTATTATTCGCTACATTTATGTCCCCCATTTCACCCAAACAGCTCAAAGCAGCGTTAGTGCCTCTCCTCCCTGTTTTATCCTCATAACAACTCTGTGAGGATGAGGCTGGTCCAAGGTTACTACCAGTGAGCTACACAGCCCACTTGGATTTGAACCTGGGTCCCCAGAGTCCTAGTCTCCCACTCTAACCACCACACCACTCTGGGTCTTCCACATGGCACCAGTTTCTATCCATGCTATTTTCTTGGTCCAAGCATACGTAAGGGCCCAATCTGCTCTTCAGGTTTTCTTTGTCTTCTGTTGGGCTTAGCTTTCCACAGAAATAGCTGCACTCCCTACAAAGTATTTCTCCAATAGGCATCAAGTAGCAGAGGTGATTGCCTTTGCAAAGAGCAGTGTCCTGCAAAGGAAGGAAGGGTTATCCTTAATGAAGCTGAAAGGGACACAGTAGGGAAAGTGACTGGCTCAGCCACCGCCACTTTGATTCATTAACTATCTTTTTTTAAAAACGTGATCAGTTGCTTTTCTTGCTCCTTGTGCTCCTGTAGGTCTTTACAAATTTAGGAAAGGGTTCCTGAAAAGCAATAAAATGAAAGAAGGTGGTCTTAGGAGAGCTATCGTGGAAGAAATGGACTTATGAAGCAGCCTTGTGGTCCATCTTATCCAATGGTGTGCAGGCTGATTTGCTATAGCTCTCTGAGGGTTCATGCACAAGGTGTTCCTCTTGCTTTCTGACTGGGATCTTGCTAGTTTTTGTCTGAGCATGTTTTTGAGAGGCCTTTATGGGTAAGAGAACAGGAAATTCACATTAGCAGTTTGCCTTCCTAGTTAAATTCCTAATTTCTGAAGTGCAGTAAAACAGATTTTACAGATGACAGGAATGGTCTGTTTTGTCCCCTTCCTTCTCCCCTTCCTGTATAACAACTGGAACACAAGAGGTCTGATTTAACTCCTCACATTGCAAGTTAGGGAGACAGCCTCTGTATCTGCATATTTCTATCCCAGCATGTCCATCTATTTTCCTTCTTAAACATGACATTCTTTGGCACCTCAGATATAAATCAGGATTATTCTTTACTCATCTAGTATATTTGCAATTCCAGATTTATTTATTGCTCATACGTACCTCTGATGTTTTCACCCACCAACTCAAGGTAGGGTACAACAAACAGCATTAGCTCAGGAATTCGATATTGTATTCAGTTTGTAGGCAGTATAATGTAGCACAGTCTTTCCCAGCCTGTGTCTTGCAGATATTTTGGATGACAATTCCTGTCATACCCATGGTCTTGCTCAGCTGAGCCTAATGGAAGTAATAGTTCAATGCAACTGGAGAGCTGCTGGTTGGGGAAATGGTGTTGGGTCTGAAGATCAAACTTCCTCTTGACCATGGATCTCTTAAGGCAGCTTTTGCTCAAAGCATTGTCTTCCAGACTAACTAACCTCTCCTGTGAATGTTGTACGACATGCCATATATATTACTCATATTTCCCTGGAGAAACAGCAGGACACAAATGCCACGAACAGATAGATAAACATATACACGTTTTTAAAACCATAACTATCCTTGTTGCAAAAAAGGATGTATTTCACCATGAGCATATGAACCTATCAATTTAAAAATATGATTGAAGTGGAGGTTTGAAATACCTAACTTTTGTTTAAAGCTATGAACTCCCTGTAGAAGTTCCCAATACAACAGCCACTTCTGTAAAGAAAATCTATATCAAAACCAGGATATAGTTCTTTAAAAAACAAAAAACAAAACAAACTCATAATTGGATTGACACTTTGAAAAAAAAAATAACTTTCTCCCCAATAACACGTCTTTTTTCCTCCAAAGCATTTTTGTGGACATGCACTGGCTGACTGCTGACTAAACTTGCTAATAAGGTTGCTGAAGCATTAGATATTTTTAACTGTATATGAGAGAGAGAGAGAGAGAGAGAGAGAGAGAGAGAGAGAGAGAGAGAGAGAGAGAGAGAGGTTTGTTGAGCCGTGACAAACTGCTGTCTGTCAGCTGTGAAAAATCTCATGCAACACCACTGCTGAGACCTGCTCCTTCCAACATGCACGGGAAAAGCAGAGTTCGCACCCATACTTTGGAAATATATCTGCCAGCTGGTGAAGAGGGAAAAGAAAAGTCTTTCATACTCTCCACAGTCCATGCAATGTATGAAAGAGGATTTTAGGAATTTTCTCAAACACAGAACTACACACAGACACAGCAGGACTCAACAGAATGATGGCTGTCATTAGGAGGCAAGGAGCACTGCACACAAGTCAGCAGAATGTCACTCCTGAAGTTTTCTTCTCCGAAGCTGAAGAATTTGTTGCCTCTTATTTACGTCGCCCCCGGCACAACCTAACAGCTTTCCTTTCTCATCTGCTTTCCTTGCATGCAGCCAGAACACCAACCAAGACTAATCAAAAGCAACAATTACTAAGTTATAAGGAGCACACCAATTTAATTACAAACTCAAAAGAGGGAATACGTAAGTGACCAATCTCTGCACATGGAGTCCGTCAAGCGAGCCGGACTTCCTGTCTAGAAAAGTGAAGGTGCAGAACGGTCGCTTCTAACCGAGTTTCAGTTGTCACTGAAACAGACAGGATTTAACTTAGCTTCGAAAATAAAGACCCGTGTCCGATCGTGCAGGCTCAATATCTATCATTCCATCCCGTCTCGTCTCAGCACTTTCTTCCCAATACACTTTAATGAGCAAATCCGCCCTTCCCCTGGCTTTGGCACTACTGTACCTCTGTGTGGCAAGAGTCCGTACTACCGTTGACAGCAGCTGCCCGTCCTTGGCCGAAACTTGCATGACATACTGCGGCTGTCCATTCACAAGGTTGCTACAGTCCTCCACAGTCTTTACCACCGGAGCTGTGGAGCTGGTGCAGTCTGGTAAGACTTCAGGCAGGTGACTGCAGCGGCTGGTTGTCATGGTAACAGACAGCAATTACTCTGCTAATGGCTTCCACATTCATACAGGATTTCCATCTAGGAAAAAGATTAGAAAACAATTTATTGAAGACAGGGCTGCTCAGAGTGAATGTCAGCAATATATATATAACAAGCCACCACCGGCTTCTTTATCATTCCAATTCAGCACAGTCCGAATAGCACCATTTCTTGTTACAGTTTTCTTTTCTTTTTTTAACGCAAAAGGGGTGGGGGGGAACCAATGCTTGTTAATAACAATGCAGCAAGCACCTCAATGTACAAGACTGTCTTATTGATTCTCTTTGAAAATGAGAGATTTTTCTCCCCTTGAAAAGGAAAACAATCACAACAACAACCACAACTTGCCCCTGCTAGAGCTGGGGATGATTAGCCTTAAAATTGTAAGGGTTTGAGAAATTGCATTTCTGTGAACTGTATAAATATATCTATATCTTTAAAAGCAATTTTCTTTCTTTGCTTCTCTCCACAGATTTTAATCCCTCGGTGTTAAATGGAAAGACTGAAACCTTTTGTCTGTTTCACACACACCCCCACACATGCACACACACTTCATGCTAGTTATGCAGTGCAAGACATCTAGTTTTGTGATCACACTTCAACTCTGTCATAGCCTTTCTCCATAAACAAAGTTGTGCCTTTCATGAGAAAGTAGACAATAAATATTGAATCCTTCTGAGAAAATAATCCATCATTGCTAAGTGCATTACGTCATCAAGCGTGGAGCACAACACTAAACCCAATATTTAACGGCACAGGGTTTCTTTGACACCGAGTCCTGTTGTTAGCCACATTCTGTCACAATCTATGTTGCAAGATGAGGTTAAAGAGAAAGGTGGAGAAACAAAATCTTATTTTATACGTTTTTATATGCTACTTTTTCTTCTTCTAATTTCAAAGAAATGCCACTTCACGCTGGTTTCATTTACACATAATTTGAGGGTCAAAATGTGCACATGAACAAACACACACAGAGAGCAGAATTACATAGCCTTGGAAATGTGAACTAATTTATCAGTTCCACACATGTCCTCAATCAGAGCACTAGTGGGAGTCTAACACCATCTTTTGACCTCAGAGTGGTCTTGGCAACCTGTTCTCTCCCAGAAGTGCTGGACCACAGCTCTCAGCAGCTTCAGTCAGCTGATGTCCAAGACATCTGGAGAGTACCAGGTGGTGAGAGGCTGCCCTGCAGGTGTGAACAAAGAACTATATTTGTTTCCCTGTTTATTATTTCAACTATTTATTTCAACAATTAATCACGTGGTTCCCAAGTTTTGATCAGAAACAAGCAGAAAGTTCAGGTGAAACAAGAAAGGTGTGTGTGTGTGTGTGTGTGTGTGTGTGTGTGTGTGTGTGTGTGTGTGTGTGTGTGTGTGTGAGAGAGAGAGAGAGAGAGAGAGAGAGAGAGAGAGGAGAGAGAGAGAGAGAGAGAGATGTTTTTTCTTTTTTCTTTCCATTTTGAACAATTGATTATTGATGTTATATATTGATGTTATATTTAAATTGTTTTACTTTAATGTTGTTAGCCGCCCAGAGTGATCAACTGATCAGATGGGCGGGATATAAATACAATAAATAAATAAATAAATAAATGAACAGGAAAGCTTTTTTGTTTTGTTTTGGGTTTTTTTAGATGGAGGTATCTATTATTTCCTTTGTGTTTTGGTTTGTGTGTGTATAAACAACCTGTTTCAGATTTTTTTTAAAAAATCCTAATATTGAAGCACTGGCTTCAAACCCCACTGTGAGTGCTTCTGCTGTTCCTAGGAGAAGGTTACCTAATTCTTTCATGGGCACCATTTTTCAACACAGAAAGGGCATTTTGGTTCCCTTCTGCATGCCCCCCCCCCCTTTTCTGGCTTCCTTCTTTTAAAAAATTGCACTGTGTGACTTTTTAAAAAGACTCCTTTAAAACGTACATAGCAATAGAAGTAAATAAAATCTTGACTCTGTTTCTCCTTCTGAGAGTCTGACTATTTGCCATACTAAGGGCCCCTCTGCTGGTCTGAGCAGGGTGGGGTGGCACCTTCCCTTTCCTTTTTCCATAAGCGACGCCCCCCCCCCCCCCACTAAGGGTAGAAACATACAATAATGGAAATGAGGGGGGAAAGGAAAAATATTGTAACACATTAATTCCATGTGAGCTTTTGTAGATCAAAATCCATTTCCCTGTATTTCCTTCTTTCTTTTCTTTTGCTAACATGGCTATGACTTCAGAAATGGCAACAGAAAACAGTACCTCTGAGCTTCCCACTTCTCCGTCTTGCAGTAACATATATGTTGTAAGAAACAATACGTACTTCAGGTTTCTGCATGCCATAGCAGGTTGACTTCACCTGCTGACACCACTGAGCTAGTATGCAGAACACACTATGTGACACTAGATACCACCCAAATACTCATCACAGTTGCATTACTTGCTAGTTGGCTAACAAAGAAATCTAATACCTGGTGTTTAATTACCCATTTAGTTTGCAATTGGGTCATCAATTGGTACAAGACTGCATTTCCCAAAGTTTGCCCAATATCTGATTGAGAATTGTTTCGACCACACATACAGCATGAACCACAGTGCTGGAGTTTGTGCTTTTTATTCTTTTTCTTTTTTCAAGAATAGGAAAGAATGGTTAGAAACCCACACCATTGTGGTGATTATTTTAACTTCCTTGCATGCATGCTGCCTCTGCGCTACTTCAGAGCAATCCCATTGCTCACAGAACAAGGAAGAAAAGGAATGGCATGGCGATCCAGATTTACAAAGAAAATGAAGCACATGGTTAATTCTAATACCATTAGCACACAAAGAGATGTGGAAGAATGCAGACTTATGAGAATAGAAACAACAGTATCTCAAAGGAGTGCGCGCAGGGACATGATTATGAGCTACATTTTAGTTTTGAAATACATGCTGAGACTGTTCAACGAGAGTATGCAGCAGCACAGTAGCTGCCTCATTAAACTTAAATAGCCTAGACAGTGCTGTGCTTACAGACCCATGCTACAGAATTATACATTTCCTTGCTTGCCGCTTCACTGACCTCATTATAGACAGCAGCAAGATTATCATTCTGTATAAAGTGACCATCCATGCCTTTACAAAGGCGTCCATCAGCCAGTTGAGGAGTCTGAGAGAGTGTTACTTTGCCACCCAACAATGCAGTTGACAATACAAAATATGACAAAGCACCAAACTGCTAGTTTTAGTAGATACTCATTGTTTAAAAAGTTGGCTGCTCTGATGCCACATAGTATGTTGAAACACACCCACGCCCACCAACTTGATATCATAATTTTAAACACAGGAATAACTGCTAGTTTCCATTGATATAGCACTTTGTTACCGACAAAGATTTAGAATCTGCGGTAAATCAATATCACTCTTATTCCCATTATGCAGATGATAGAGTTGGGGGAGGGGAGGGGGAAAAGAGCAAGAGCAAGCAGCTTAGCCAAGGCTGCTGAGTAAGTTCATGGCTGACATGACATTTGAAAGCAGGTCAAATCTCAGCACTTTATCTGTAACACCCTGATTTCTAATTATTCTGATTTCTGAAAGCCATCTGTCAACAAAATGAGAAATACTAGACGAACACTAGGCTTCTGGACATATGTTTTTAAAAAAATAGCAGCAGCAGGAACTGTATAGCGCAATTCAGGTAGTTCCAACAGTTGAGTTTGTTTTCAATATTCTACCCAAAACACGATGCTTAATAAAACATATCATGAAATACATTTTTTAAAATGGTGTAAGTAATAAGCAATACGCATTGAACTCTGAGGTAAATATCAAGAATGATTGTTTTCTGAGAAGGGTCTATTGACAAAGCTAATGGCAGTGCATAAAAAGACAAAAATAAATCTTGCTACCAAACAAAACGACATCAATGTTGATACTGCTATTTTTTTAAACGTCTATCTATCTCTATGTCCTGCATGTGTGTCTCCCACAGGCATCTGGTTGGCCAATGTGGGAAACAGGATCCTGGACTAGATGGATATTTAGTCTGATCCAGAAGGACCTTTGGCTCAGCTATACCAGAAGAAGAAGAAGAGGAAGGAGGAGGAGATTATTATCATATGATAGATCCTACTAGTAATCCTGTTTGCCTACTAGGAAATCCCACTGAATTCAATGGGGATTTGCTTTCTGAAAAGTGGATTTGTAGTTAAAACTAGCCTCAGATTTCTTTGGATCATAATCCCTAATTTTGAGTAAATCACAGGCAACAACATAGGGATATTAATGGGGATCAAGGATGAAGGAAACAGTGGATTGTAATAATTTATACATAGATCAGTGTTCCACAACCAGGAACTTTCCAGATACACAAGACTACAGTGTTTATCGTCCAGAGTCTGCACAACTGTTGGGGATTATGGGAGCTGTAGTATAACACATCATTTTGCCATCCTGATGATCAGGCTGCACAATTAGTTCCTTACAGATCAATCTTATTATTAAGATCAGGGCCTCTAAAACCCTGCTGGGCTCTTGCCAATATGGTAGAAATAAAGGAGGAACAATGTTTCTGCTTCTTTCTTCAATCTCCAGGCAGTTTCTTCTTCTTTTTCACTAATTCCTTTCCAGTAAAACTAATTGTGGGGGGAGGGGCTGAAAGTTACATGGATAGTGTAGAACCCCCATCTGATTGTGAGGAATGGCTATGGACTAGGAGCTGTGGATTGTTTGAGCCCACAGTTTCTCTCAGCATATCCACTGACACACTTCCAGCATTCCTTCCCCTCTTCTTCAAAACTGGAGTTCCAACATTAGAGAAAGACCAGCTGCTGAGGGTTGAACATCCCAAGTTAAGCCTCCTCCTCTAATTATAGCCCTTTCTCTCTGAGCTTGAGGAGATCTGGAAGGGAAAATCTATACCCCATGGCTGGAATGCTTTCTCCAAACCAGAGGGTAGCTGTGCCGAATGAGTCTTCAAAACGAAGGTCTTTACCAGCTTATACAGAGTCATTAAGGAGATGATGAAACAAGTTACCCACCCTAATCCTGACTAGACAAATCTCAGAAGTTGTTGGCATATATAAGAGGGTCTCTAAATACGATCTCAAGAGGCAAGCAAGCTCATATAAGGGAAGGCAATTCTCCCCCATCTATTTTGCCAGTTGCACAGGCAGCAGCGAACTGAAATGGCTACTATGTCATCACAACATCTTAAAACCCAGTAGCTGTTTGTCAGCATGCATATCTACTGTTGCCTAAAATGTCACAGTAAAGATTGAGGGAAAGCAGGGAAGGGGGGAAATCCTCCTTTTGCTGAAGGACATGATTGAAGAAATTATGTTTATTGCTGTAGCAGAGACAATCATTATGGCACAATGTCATCCAATTGCTTCTCTGGAGAGCATCAGGGACCTGTACAAATATTTCCCTTCTGCATCTCAATTGCTGATTTAAATGACAGGTACAAAAAGCACAGGGTCTCAGACTGTTCCCTCCTGACTACTCATGCGTGGATGCTGAATAGTGATAGCACTGCAACATATACTGCAGCTTCTCCAAGGGGCCCTAAAAATCTTCCTTCTAATGAATTAACTCTCCTGTGGGGAAGGGAAGTAGCAAAGCCACGCGGCATACGGCAAAGCTGCTGTAGAGCAAGGCAGAGTAATTTTTCACCCACTGGGGAAAAGTTAGGAATATATGCCTGGGTTCTTGCAGCTTCCAGGCGCAGATTTCTACCTCCAGCCTTTTGCTTGGAAGAATAACAATGGTATTTCAGTAACACAATGATTAAACTGGGGTTCAGCCACTTCCTGTATCACTTGATTAAAGACTATCAAAGCCTGTAGTCCAGTCCATCATGTAATAGTATCTATGTCAGTTCTCCAGGATGAAAAGACCCAGAACATTTACTGATGAGAAGCTCCTTGCATTTCTTCCTGGAGCTGCGATGTCTGCAAGTCACCCACTGGTGAAGAATAACAACTGTTAGTGATGTATTTGGTACAGCTACAATGTTCAAGATTAGATCACAGGTTACAAATCAGATGCGCCTTCGGGTTCTCCAGAAATCTTCATCAGACAATAAATAATAATAATCATGTACCATCAAGTTGAATCTGACTTATGGCGACCCTCTTCAGGGCTTTCCAGGTAGAGATTACTCATAAGTGGTTTATCATTCTCTTCTGGGGGGGGGGGGGTGTGCCCAAGGCCACACGGGCTGGCTTTACTCACAGAAGGCACCGTGGGGAATTGAACTCTCAACCTCTGGCTCTGCAGACTCTATTCCATTCCTGAGTTCAAGTTGTAAAGGAAGGAAGGAAGGAAGGAAGGAAGCAAGCAAGCAAGCAAGCAAGCAAGCAAGCAAGCAAGCAAGCAAGCAAGCAAGCAAGCAAGCAAGCTTTGATTTTAATCTACTGGGACTGGAGAATTTATTTTGTTTCATCTCCTGTTATTATTTACTTGTGTCTTGGTTTCCCCCAAATGCTGGAATCCATTTTGAGCTTTCAGGCTAAAAAACCCAGAGCAAAGACATTAAATGAAATAAATTTATACAAGTCTCCATACTTGTATGGAAAAATGTCTGTATGGACAAAGTATTTGTCAACTTCTTTGGAAGAAGTTCAGCAAGTGGACTTAATCCATGGAGTGTTCATCTTTCAGTTCTCAAGGACCCTTGAGCTTTCCTGGGGAGCAGGAGACGTATGACTTCCAAACCAAGAAAAACTGCAGGACTCCACATATGCCTGTGAGGAAGGCGTGGAGATTCTTATTAAGTTATAGCAAAACATATGGAGATGTCAAGCAGCAGCCTTGCCAGGCTGGAGATGAATTTCAACAAGACCTCATTTGCATTTACAAGAGAAACGCAAGCTGGACCCCTCCTTGCACTTTTGACTACTGTGCATAAATCGAGCTCATTTCTCCAGCGCATCAAGCGCTATCATGTTGACGAATTCAATTACCGAGCTAGCTGCCCCTCCCCCCAACAAGAAGAGATTCTCCTTGGAGGCTGTGAGGAAAATCCTGAGTGTTGTTTTTTTTATTCACATGAGACAAAAAGCTCTTACATTGTAAGCTGTGGGAGGCAGAAGTTATACAAATATTGAAGTATAGCTCTTCTGTGAATTGCCCATTTGTGGTTTTTCAGCACCTTTATTAAAAACAGCACATAATGCATCTGTAGTGTTCATAGACTTTAAAGCGCTCGGAAACCCACACTGACTTCCTATTTCATATTGTTCCCAGGAGACTCCTATTAAGTTTCAAGAGATGCAGCTCAAAAAGTTGTATCCTGCAGATCTGAGATTTCAAGACCAAGAAGAGAAAAATACAAGCAGTATGTTATGAAGGGACAGCTTTCCTTCCAGTCTTCCAGTCAGCTCTTTGAAAGAGAAGGAGGGTCCCTCAAACTCAAAGTATATGTACTGGGAGAGCAAATAATTTATTCTTCATGTTTATGTTCAGTGCAAGAAACTACCAATGCCACTAGAATTTTGTAAACAAGTAATATGTGCATTAGCTGAAGTTCAAATATATTGAATTATTAAAATGTAATTAAATATGGAATTAATTATTATCCATAGTTAGCCATTATCCAATTTAATATGAATCTAGGGGCTTATAGACCATTTATGGCTCTTTCAAAACTGAGATACAATCTTGCATAATTTCACTTTTTGCACGTCACTCTCTGGTTCTACAGAAGAAGGGGCATCTTGAAGTATATAAAGAAATGTTGATGCAGAAATAAAGTAGGAAATGGAAAGTCCAATGTGAATTGAATGTTCATAGTTTTTCCCTCATGTGCATATTGCTCTCGTGCTGAAATCCGCGGTAGAATATATGTACATTCAATAGGCACAATCAATAACAGAAATACAGGAAAATACAGACTTTTTTTAAAAAAAAGGCTATAATGTGTCAAATTGTTTGGACAAAATACTGCCACTCAACCTATACTTATTTTCAGAGTCGATAAAATTCAATGATTTTTTAAAATCAAATTGATTTAAATCACAACTTAAATTTAAAAATCCTGTTTTTGATTTAAACCATCAAAAAAATCAGATGTTTTTGATTTAAATCAAATCCACTGTTTGTCTTCCTGAACTCTATTCCTAATTCCACAAAAACTGCAACAGCACCAACAGCCATATCCTAGAGAGCTTATTGTCTCAGCATGAGCCATGTGGTGTAGTGGTTAAACTGCAATACTGCAGTCAAGCCTCTGCTAACAATCTGAGTTCAATCCTGAAAAGGTTCGGGCAGACGGTTCAAAATTGACTCAGCCTTCCCTCCTTCTGAGGTCCATAAATTGAGAACCCAGCTCACTGGGAGGGCAAAGTGTTGTTTGCATAATTACGCTGCAAACCACCCAGAGAGTGCTCTAGCACTATGGGTGATACATAAGTCAAAAACAACAACATATAGAAGACCAAAAGTGGGGAAATAAAATGCTTCTCTACCACAGCTATCCAAACCAGTGCTATTTGGCAGCAGCTACTCCTAGCAGGCAAGGAAAGCTTTCAAGATAACGTTGACATCTTGGGGACAAACTAGATGACACACTTAGCTCAAGCTGTGCTCCCTGAAGTGATGAAAAATTTCAGCCATAACACATGCTTTGTTTTGTGACTGATAACTGGAAGCTTACTTGGCAAAGCTGATTGCTGACATGCACACGTCTGAGGAAGTCTTGTCACTAAAGGGGAAAGGTGTTAATTGCAGGGAATATGCCCAAAACAAGACAGCCAGTGTAGTGTAATGAATAAACTGTCAGACTGGGACTCAGGAGACTTGGGTTCAAATCCCAGCCCCAGGCCCCAGCCTTGGAAACTCACTGGGGGAACAGTGCTGGTAAAATTATCTCTTAAATATTTCACATATTCCTGAAACTCTACTAATGACAGCACATGACTTGCACACACATATGCAAAAGGTGGTTTAATGTGCCTTTCTTCTCTATACCTTGATAAAGGTAAAGGTTCCCCTTGACATTTAGTCCAGTCGTGTCCAACTCTAGGGAGCGGTGCTCATCCCCGTTTCCAAGCCATAGAGCCAGCGTTTGTCCAAAGACAGTTTCCGTGGTCACGTGGCCAGCGCAACTAGACACGGAATGCCATTACCTTCCCACTGAGGTGGTACCTATTTATCTACTTGCATTTGCATGCTTTCGAACTGCTAGGTTGGCAGGAGCTGGGACAAGCGACGGGAGCTCACTCCGTCGCGTGGATTCGATCTTACAATTGCTGGTCTTCTGACCTTGCAGCACAGAGGCTTCTGCGGTTTAACCCGCAGCGCCACCACGTCCCTATTCTCTATACCTTACTTTTATGTTAATTAAAAACCTTTACTTTTATTGACTTTTAATATGTTAATTGCCCGTTAAGAAAACCTGAGCTAACTCTGGGGAAGGAAAGAAAAGACAGTTCTCAGAATAGCTTTGTTTCATTTAGCAATAACTGGAGTAGCTTTTGCCCAGTAAAGTGGAATTTGCTTTAATCTCCCTGAACTGAATTCGACATACGCATTCCCATTTAACACCTACTTTGACCTTTACCTTGCAGACCACGGATGGGGAACACCTGGCTCTCCAGATTTTGTTTGACTGAAGTTCCCATCACAGCCTAGACAAAGGTGTAGGAGAATGGGAACAGGAGTTCATCAACATCTAATAATAATAATTGTGTGCCATCAAGCCAATTCAGACTTAAGGCAACCCTTTTCAGGGTTTTCTAGGTAGACAGTACTCAGAAGTGGTTTGCCATTTCCTTCTTTTGGGGGCATCCTGGGACTGCACAGCTTGTCCAAGGCCACAACGGCACTCCGCAAAGGTGCAGAGCTGCCTCGAAGAGTGACAGGCAGGCCTGGCTCAATGCAAGCTTTTAAAACAGGCCTAATGGCCTGCTCCGTCCTCTTCCCTGCCTGATGAGAGACCCACCCTCGCACCCAGGGTAAGAATGAGAGTAGCTGGTCGCTTCGGGGCCGGATGGGAAATTTTGACCTGCACCAAATTGGCTCTAGGCTGCAGGTGGTTTTTTGCCCATCCCATTCTTATTCCCAGGGAGCACATAGGAGCTAAATAGGTCACTGGCAGTACGGTCATGATGGCGGGTAGTGCTAAACAGGGTAGGTTCAGGTGAGTTCCAGGGTGGGCACCCAGAGGGTGCAAGGGATCCCTCCTCTCAGAATTGCATTTACAGAGGTTTGGCTGAGGGCAGAGAAAACAGGGAGACCCCAGGGGATGCTGGGCACTTGGAGTCTAGAGACTCGGGTAGAGGGCAGCTCCGGGTACTCTGGGTGGATGGCCGAGAGGGTGCTGGACAGTTCAACAGCACCCTCTCAGGGTAGGAACTCCCAGGGGCAAAGGTCTGGACTGGTTGGTCAGGAATGACGAGGGTTCCAGACCTGTTAGCACTACGGCTGGCCCCCTTGTAAAAAGGGGTAGTTAAAAGTTAAATAGTTAATAAAGTTGTGGCCCTAGTTTTAACCCACATTACTGTGTCTCATCTCAATATTTCGGGTTGGGCGGGCAAAGGCTGGCTCTACTCACAGGAGGCACCGTGGGGAATTCAACTTCCAACCTCTGGCTCTGCAGCCAGACACCTAACTTCACTGAGCTATCCAGCCAACTCATCTTCAACATCTAGAGCAGTGGTTCCCAACCTTGGGTCTCCAGATGTTCTTGGACAAAAACTCCCAGAAGCCTTAATCACTAGCTGTGCTGGCCAGGATTTCTGGGAGTTGTAGTCCAAGAACATCTGGGGATCTAAGGTTGGGAACCACTGATCTAGACGACGACAAGTTCCCCATGGAAGAGAAGACAGAAGTGCCTGAAAGTATAAGTACTATTGTCACTAATCTTGACAAAAAATGTTAGGCTACATTTCAAACTGACCTCAGGGGAATTCAAACAAGAGAAGATTCAGATGACTGGGATGCAAACAGCACTTCCTTACAGGTTATTATGGGGCAATGGTTCTCAATATCCTGGTTCTTTGTTGAGAACCATTGTATTGGGCTTATCTTCCAGAAAACCTAGCTAACATTGTTAATGGTCAAGGATTCAGGGAGATGAAGGCTGAAGTCAAAGGTTGAGAACCACTACTCTACAGATTTGTTCTAACTAAGTGACACATTTAAGTTGCGTTCAACGAATTCCAACATTTTGTGCACGACATGGCATTTGGGGAACCTGGTGACAACATGTATTTTTCAACTGGAGACATTCTGAAAGGAATCACTCACTTTATCTCCAGCTGGGATTTTAAATAGGTCTTCGGACCATGATAACAGAATGAGACAGGGGGTGGAGGAAAGGTGGTGCAGTATTTGAAGTGGAACTCCATCCTTATTCTGTTAGTTCTTTTATATCTTACTCGAGCAGTTCACAGTGAACATCACCGCACCAAAATACATTATATTGCAAAAATAAAAAATAAAATAGGAATAAATTCAAACAATATAAAACAATATAACAAATGTAAGACAAATTCAACATTCAACAGTGAAATTATCCAAGTTCAATGCATAAGCATAGGAGTGCTTGGTAAAAATATTAAAAGTAGCATATTACACTTTTGCTGTTAATTTTTGGAGATCAATTAAGCAAAAAGTAATGCAATGTCTGGAATCCTGTTGGTGCGGCTTCACATGAGTAAGCCTGATGACATTATCAGCTACAGTCTTTATCTTTAATTAGAAGTTTCCTATTCCCCCCCCCCCCCAAGTTCCAAGAGTGCCTGAGGACCTCCTTCAACCTGGGGAAGCCTTTGAGGGTCTCCGGATGGAGAGGCTTTAAACGTCTGGAAATCTCTGCTGCTAGTCCCAGCACTGGCAATTTTTAGACATTAAAGGCTTTCCCTAGGTTGAAAGAGATTTGTAGGAAGCCTTGAAACCTGAGAAGGAAGGAATAGGAAGGTTTTAATGAAAGATAAAAGGGTGTGGCTGATGATGTCATCAGCCTTGCTTGCATAGAGCTTGCCAACAGGATTCCGGCCAATGTGCTATTGAGGTGTTGCTGTCAATACTGTTTAACAAACCAAACAAAATAATAAAAAATGACAAATTCCCCATTTCCCTTCAAAATCAAGGCTCTGGGATAATAAGCAAACATCACTGGTTATGCAAAAAACTGTAAAACTGTTGACATCCTTGTTACTCAAAAAATAATGTGATAAGTGTAATGCCATTACCTTTCATGCACTCTTCCCCCCAGATCTGCATAAATACAAAGCAAAGTTAACTTTAATAAACCAAACAAGACCATGAAATTTTGATGCTGATAGTACACTAAGCTTTGCTGTACTCCATGGCCCACTGGAGCATGGATTAAACACGGTTCTGCTGTTACTCCCGGAGCAGGCCAGCTGTTACTCACTTGACACTCTAGTCTTTGCTCCCAAGGAGACTAAAAGGTGCAATAAAAGGGAAATGCAGAGGACCGGCAGCAATGGTAAGTTCTCTTTCACCAGGTGTGCCAGCTTGGTCTTGCTACAATTTTTCCAGGGAAGGAGAAAGTAACAAGCTTTTACCTGCCAACTGATACTTACTGGATTTTATAATAACCTTCTGCACACTGAATTTAGTGGCACTGGACTTTATTAATGCACAAAAGAAATACACACTGGTTTTCTTCTGGCAAATATTCCATAAAGACATTTTCAGCTCTGTTGGTCTGAAAGTAACTACTTTTGCAAGGCTTTAGGGCCTTAAAAATGATCTGTCTGTCTCTCTCTCTCTGAACTTGTCTATATAGTACCACTGGGAGGAGAGATCCAGCCTATCTCCAGGAGTGAAGAATTTATGCTGAACTCTAGATAAAGGGGTAAGGCAATCCAATGTGACTCTTCGTCAATTTTTTACATACTTATAAAATTTTAAGTGCACATCTATGAGTCACTGCGTTTCTCAATAGGTCTTAATTTCGTTTTCAAGCCACTCTCTGCCAGTGACCATTTCTTGCCCTATAAGATTGAATAATGAAATCAATTTGCCAGCAATACCATTTCATTACATGCATAGTTAATAGGAGGTACTACAAAGAGGTATAGCAAAAAAATAACAAAAGTAGAATATAAGTATAAAAATAGGTATTTGGGGCAAGAAGTTTTGAATTTACCAATATCAGGTGGTGCTGTTTTGTCAAAATTAAAAAGTATAATATAATATAATATAATATATTCATGGAAGATACCATTATATGCTTCTTCTTACATGTGTATACTTGTAATCACGTCCTGATGGATTTTTTTTGGTCAAGAAAAACAGTTCTGGGAGGAAGAGGATATATGCATATTTTTCAGCCAACAATTTCCCCTCCCCTTTGCTCTGTGCTCTTTCAAATTATTAACCCCTCTACTCTGGTGGGGTTCCAGATGTGTGGTTAGATTTGCAAACATGGTGTCTGGACTCCATAGTGGAAAAGCAACTTTCTTGGAAAAGAAAGGATTTGAAACAGAAAAAGGTGAATTTCAGAAGAGTTAAATGCTCCTGTCATTGCTGCTTCACTCCATATCATACCTTATCGAAACTTTTTCTTAACAAAATGAAACAAAAGAAAAACCCACCAAGGCGTTGCTACACATGTTTGTGTGTAATACATGGAGTATTCCTAAAATATGCAGAATCTATACTTTCACCCTTCATGGGAGATGTTTGATAAAACACTTTACTAAATTCTGAATTTGTTGTTACTATTCTATATCCAACCACTCTCTGATGGGAAAGACACCATGGGGAGAAATAGTGGGTTCAGGAACAAGGAGCATGCTTTTTGTCTAGCGCATGGGGCCCAGAGATCCAGCTTTGGTTCTCTAGAATTCATATATACTATACCTGGCATTTAGAATCCTTACCATTGGTTTTATACATTCTTTAGCTTTAGTTCCTTACAGCACTGTGACAGAATCAGACTGGGAAAAGGTACTGTTTTTGGACTACAGCTCTGGCTGGGCATTCAGAAAGCTGTAGCCCCCAAAACTAACTTTTCCTATCTCTGAATAGAACTGGTGTATGAGTGTATCACAGCACTGCTAAGGTAAACACCTATAAACCTGGTCAGTCCCTTATGTCAGACTACAGACAGCCCCAAGCAAACGGAGGCAGAGTCTCTTGAAATTTTTTAATGGTTATGTTAATTTAGGCTGCAATCCTATAAACTATTTCCTAGGAATAAGAAAGTTACTATGGTGTAGTGCAGTGGTCCCCAACCTTTTTGACACCGCGGACCGGTTGGGGGAGGATGGGGTCCGTGTACGGGAAAGGCGGGGCACCCCTCCGCGCTTGTGTGCATACACGAAGGGGCACTTGCGCGCGCACTCGTGCATGTGCAAAGGGGTGGGGCGCATGCACATACTTGCATGCATGTGCAAAGGGGCTGTGCAGGGGGGGAGTGCTTGCAGGGGGGGTGGGAGATTTGTGTCCGCGGCCCAGTCCGGCCCAGGCCATGGACTGGCACCGGGCTGCGGACTGGGGGTTAGGGACCCCTGGTGTAGTGGACAGAGTATTGGACAAGAACGCAGAAGACCTGAGTTCAAATTCCTACTTTGCTATGGAAACTCACTGGAGGAAGGCAACAGTAAATTTCTTCCTGAATATCTCATTTAACCTAAAAACCATATAAAGGTAGCTTTAAGTCACCTGCAACTTGATGGTACTAAACAACAACAACAAAGTTGCATTAAATCCAACTGTCTGCTGTCAGCCTCATCCAGAGGAGAACCACAGAATCAACTGCAGTCTATTCTAGCTAGATCTACTGTTTGGATTTAAGACACAGGGACTCACTTCTTAAAAGACATGTATAAGAAGAGCTCGGAAAAGTTCCTTTCTGGACTTTCAGTTGGGAATTATAGCTATTGTTGTCCAGAAAAACCCAACTAATCCAAGGATTGTGTTCTTAGGGAACTTTCTGAGAAAGATGTTTCCTGTTCCCTTCTCTTCCCCTGCGGAAGCCCCCGTCTCCTCCCAAAAAAGCCTCCCTGAAAGGTCAGGGGTCCCTTTCAGGCATGAGGAAATGGGGAAGGAGGGGGAGAACATTGTCCAACATTGGGTGAATCACAACCCAATTGGGGGCAATTCTTCCCTCTCTCAGAAGTCCTCGGTGTCTTTTCCTACAATGCCAAGGAGAGCCCCTTGACCCTCCAAAGAGGCTGAGGAGGGTGCACAGATTGCTGTGGGCAGGGGAGACGATGGGAAGACTTCCCTTCTGTTAACTTATGTAAGTTACCTTTGGATTCAAGCCATTTATAATAATAATGATAATGATATATAACTATGTGTTCTGCAAACATCCTACTCAATAAAAGGTGTTTTGCCCTTTTTGATGTTCTGCAGAGGGCTTTCTATGTGTGTCCATCCATCCGTAGAAAGTGGAATTGCAATGTTTTGATAAACTGCTCTAGATCCTTTGTATTTCACAATAAGTCGATTTTGCCTTGTAATGAACCCTTATCTCACAACGTTGGCGGCGGCAGCTGCCTCCACTGAATCGTGAATCTTGGTGAATTTCTGTTATTGCTGGAGGAGCAAAAGAGCAATGTAATGGCTGGGTGGTTTATGGCTGCAAAAGGAATCAAGAGGCTGCTCTCTTGATTTTTCCAGTGAAGGGCAAAGTCTCAAGAATATGTACACTGCTGAAGCCATGAACCGCCTCTACCCAAATAAAAGATCCTTCACTTCCCTCCAAAAGGAAAGTCTTAATTCGATCCTGCGTCACATTGATTTACTATAGCGCATCTTCTCCTCCAAGCCTGACCTCAGTTTGACTTGCACATTTACAGGCTACATTGAAAAAGACAGGCTGTTACACACTCATGTGGCTAAAAAGCCAAATAAGAAGGTGACAAGATATCCACTATATAAGCACTGTTGATTTACACTTAGGCATTTGTGTGGTTTTCCTACAGAGTGGAAATATAGAAGCTCAAAACTTACATCCTGCCTACTGAAATCATTTCTTTTCTGTCTTCCCAGAGATGGCCCAAAGCAGCCGAGAGATGTTCCCTGTGTCTTCATTCTTTTTTTCTTTTCTTTTTTTTTTGGTCCTTGAACACAAAATAATGTCCGAGCTTTCCCATCCAATTTAAATCTCACCCCTACTTTGTTTTGTGTACTTTGGTTGACTTTTGAGAACTCCTTCTGAACCATGATATTTGAGGCCACCTGTAACTGTGGATATTCTTGGATCAAGGGTCATGATTATCAGTCCTAGAACGAAACCCTATTATTAGCCCCCCTCCCCCACTATGTTAGACCCACCCTAAAGGCTCAGTAGTACTTAGACTGCAGGACTGGGATCTGGGAGATCTACATTATAGTCTCTCCACTGAGCCAAGAAACACTTTGGGCCTCTCGCTTTCTCTTAGCCTGATGTCCCTCTCCCAGGGTTGCTGTGAGGGTAAAAGGAGGAGCAGAGTCAAGAGTGCTATCTTGAGCTCCCTGGAGGAAAGACAGGACATAAATGTAACAAACAAACAAAACCCAAAAAAAAAGTAACAATGAATTCAATAAATTAAGACTTGTTAAATTAACACACTGGTTCACGGAGTCTAATCTTGCCAGGATTAACAACTGGCTTTTAGCCACAGATTTTATCCAGGCATTTTTAGAACAGTCAAGCACATCACAGTTTGTTTTCAGCTAAGGAAGGAACACTTTTTCTCACAGCCTAAATGGAATAAAGCTGTCATTTCTAAATTTATCTACGCTTATCCATGCTTTAGCAGTGGCATCTAAATATTAGAGGACAACCATTGTGCCAGCTAAACTGCACAGTAGTGAACCTATACCTGGGTTCATAGATCTGTGCTCATCCAAGAAAACTATAGAGGGATTTGGGGTCAATTTTCACCTCCCAGTCTAGGCTACCTCAAAGGACTGTTGTCAAGACTGTTGTCATATCTAGTGCTTTGCATTACAAGGCAAAATTGACTTATTGTGAAATACGCTTTTTGGAGGTAAGGCAGGAAAAATGTTATACATGTATGCATTATGTAATATATATATTTAAAATACATGATTCACATTATATGTTTCTTAATCACATTTATATCTCACCTTTCCTTTAAGGAGTTCAAGGGTGTATATGGGGGGGGGGGGGAGAGATACTGGCAATTCTGTGACATCCCCAAAGACCTTTATATGGCGTCACTTTATCTTCTTTTAGGCACAGAGCTGAAAATTTTTTCTTCTCTCGGGAATTTTAACAAGTTAATACTTTCAAGTGCTGGTCATTTCAGAAATTTCCCACCTACTGTTTCATTGCTTTATTATTGCACTGATTTTTAATATTTTGCCGTACAGTTTTATTGTTTTGGATTTTAAATTGCATCATGAACCACCCTGGATAAACATTTGTGATGGGCAGAATACAAATGCCCTTGAATGCACTTTTCTAGTTAGAATCACATCTTAATGTCCCTTTAGCAGCTATACCTCCTCAAAAACAGAACACTTGCCTTAAGATGTGCATTTGTCTGACTAGTCCATCTGCTCTGAAGATGGGATGGTTCGTTCCTTTTGCTGGTGACCAGATTACATAATTGCCAGCATGAATCATCCCAACCCCAGAGCATTCCTACCTGCACCTTTCTGGGTCTGTCAGGGGTTACTGGTTTTTTTCCAGGTGTGAGCAGGTTCACTCCATTTTCGTTTGTTTCCAGGACATGCAATAGCTGGGACAGAACCAAAGTGGAACTTTCTGCTTTAAACTGCTTTTCTGTTTTCAATTTCCTAAAATTGTTAAGTGGCTTAAGACAGCTTAGCCACTTCATGATGTTGGGGAAGTAAACATTTTCTCTGCTCCTCTGTGGAGGGGCAGAGGAAGTAAGTCATTTTTTAAAAGCCTGTTAGGACAGCACTGATGCACTATACCTTTTAGGGAAAAACAACAAGAAATGTGAAAGCTTCTTCCCAAAAGGAGGAGGAGAGAGAAGGGGTAAGAAGGGAGATTTCCCCCCCCCCCATTGTTTGCTTAAGGAAGATCAGCCATTTAAGGTCGTTTGAAGGGCATATGCCATGTGGAAGCAAGAACTGCACCACATGGCATGCTTGACTTCTATACAACCTTAAATGACACTATTTAGCCTGCATAGGCATATTTAGCCCACAGTGGCATAGGAAGGCAGCCCTTTCTGCAGTACAGAGTTGCTCTGTTCACTTGGAAAGCCATATCCTACATTTCTTGTACAGTATACATTTCACTCTTAAAAACCCTAGGTGTACTAGAGTTAGGGGAGTAAACCCATAGGACTGAACATAAACCAACAAAACCAAATTATTCTAATAGTGAAAAACATCCAGTAGTTGTCAGTTACTTTCCACACCCAATTCAAGGTGTTGTCTTTAACCTTTCAAAGCCCTAAGCAGCTTCATGTCTATCTAAGGGACCACCTATCTTGTTGTCAACCTGTCCAGATGTTAAAATATGCCCAAAGAGGCCATCCTAAGAACACCACAACCTCATACACACAGCAGAGAGAGGTTTCTCTTGCATTTCTCCCAGGCTGTGGCATGCATTCACCTCAAAGAATGTGATCATGATGGCTCACTCTCATAGCTTTTCGGTAGGTATGAAGACATATCTTTTCACCTGGGCCTTTTAAACTGTTTTGATGCTTATTAATTTTTATGGCTATTTTAATGGCTTTATTATTTGTGTTGATCTCTGTTTTCTATCCCAAGCATTATGTTTTAGTGGAAAGGTGGGATCAACTATAGTAGTAGTGGCTGTTGTCTCAGTAGTTACATGCAAATATTCTGCAAATCCAAAGCCACTTTTGGCCTCTTTTTGGCAATTAGGCATTTTTGGATTCCCCCCCCCCCCCCCCCCACTTCAGCTACCAGAACTCAGCAGGAATTCCCCCAGCTAGAATTCTGGTAGCTTTAGCCAAAAAACTGGAAAAAAGAACTGTTAGTTTTTTGAGAGGCAGCCTCTCCAGAGCATAACAAACAGGAGAATACTACCTTCCCCTAATGCTCTGCAGTTGCCATGGAGATTGGGAAGCTCTGCCCATGTTCCTCTCCATGCTTAATGGCCATTGCTTCAGACAGAACCTTGGCATGTGTACTGAAACTTCTCTGAAAACTATACATATACTTGGCTAAAGTTATCAGAATTCTAGCCAGGTGAATTCCTGCTGAATTCTGGTAACTGCAGTGAAAAAAATCCAAAAATCTCATAACTGTTAATCATATATTTCCAATGCCAATAACGGGTAGGTGGTCACTCTGTCACTGAAAGGTGAGCTTATGAAATACTAGCTAAAGTTCTTCAGTTTATTCCACAACAGCAGAAAAGAATTTGTTTTTCTGAGATGTGTTCATTACGCCTGTGCTGCAAGTTACACAACCATTTTGCCTCACTTGAGGGACTCTACATCTTACTTGGAGATGTATCCCACCAAAAAAGGATGAGCAGCTTCAGAGACAGAAGATTTGAAGCAGAAAAGCTGGGATTCTTAACCCTCTGTGGGTGTTCTGTGCCGTCAAGTTGCAATCAACTTAAAGCAACCCTAACGGGCTTTCAAAATAAATGAGATATTTAAGGAGTGGCTTTACCAGTTCCACTCCCTTGGTGAGTTTCAACAGAGTCCTAGTCTATCACTATCCACTACACCAGTGGTCCCCAACATTGGGCCTCCAGATGTTCTTGGATTACAACTCCCAGAAGCCTTCACCACCACCTCTGCTGGCCACGATTTCTGTGAGTTGAAGTCCAAGAACATCTGGAGGCCCACGGTTGGGGACCCCTGCACTACACTGGGAATCTGGGAACCCTCCAAGTCTACTATTTTCCACTATAATGCCCCACAACTGTTTTTGCTAACATAGAGTTACAATCACATGTTGGTCATGATAGCAGGGGGATTCTGGGAGTTGTAGTCCAAAAGCTAATTTCTCCAGCTAATGCTTCCAATTATCTTTGGTGGCAAGGGCAGTGGTTGATACACCGCTGCATCTATTTCACAGTACCACTCAGCCAAGTATTGTATAGAATGTAGTCACACACACAATGTTGCATGATTAACCCTCCCTTTCAAAAAACGAGGCTAGTCACCAGCTTCACACTCTATAAAAGATGTGTTCTCTGATAACGTATTTTTAAAAAATCTTTCTACTTAAGAGCGTCAAACGAGATTGTTTGGCTACAATCCCAACCAGATTTTAACATGTGCCATGAATATTAAGTCAACGGGAAGTCTCCATGATTACTTCTGTGTTATTGCCATCTGTGTGGCTCTATGAATTTTTCATGGCTGCTCTGTGTCCTTTCCAGACTGGATGGAGTTACTTTTAATTGCCCACTGCTCCTTGAATCTCCTAGCCAGCATGAATTGTGGCCATGCTGGCTAAGGGATTTGGGAGTTACAGTCTCACAAGTAACTTTTCCCAGCTTCCCTCCTACCTTACAAACAACCGTCTTCTGTCTGTTTCAGGGGTTCTCAAAGGATAGACCAATATTGGGAGGCATCCTAGATTTAAAGGCCTTTCTAGATCAATTCTGTTTTAAAGACAAAGAACCATAAGAAAGGAGAGCTGGAGCTTTAAAGTTGTCTGCCAACACAGGCAACCTGCACAATAGATTCAGGAGACACACCAGGTGCCTGGTCACTTTTTATAGTCATTATTTTAAAATTTGCATCTGTATGTTTGTATACCACTGTATGTAGCATATGTATATTTCATGAAAACCTTCCCCACCCCACAAAGTTTCCCTCTTTTTCATTTACAGCTAATGCACTAGGAGCCATTCTCCTAGGAGGAGAGTGTCCACAAAGTAGTTTGCACTCTCAAAAGCATCACAGCATTCTTCCTACCAAAAGACTGTTCCTTGAGAAAAAAAAAAAAAAAGGGGGGGGAGAACCTGTCTCACCACAAAACGCCTTCCAATCCTCCTTCTAGTTCGGGGAAGCTGGTACTGTAGTTCAAAAGCAGTGCTTGACTCACGGGTGCACTGCCTCCAGCTTGGAATCAGCATTCACAAGCTGCATGCAGCAGACATGAGAGTCCAGCTCCACCTTCTGAGCTGGCCAGTGTTCACCCTTCATAGCTCTGCAGCTCTTCTCGTGGGCATCAGCACTCATTCTCTCAGCGCTAACACAAAGGATGTTTCAAATGCTTCTGTGTTGTTGAAGTCTATTTCACAAGGACACCAACTCTCCCATAAATAGGGTGGGGCACCAATTCTTACAACAGCACCATTCCTTTCTTCTAGAAGACTCTGGAACATAATAGACTGCCCAAGATAACACAGGCTGGCTCTTCTCCTATCAGACACACTGGCAAATTCAGTCCCCAACCACTAGCTAGTTACTTTTACATTTCTCTTTTCAATCAGCTCCATGTGGAATACTGTACATGATTTTTCTCTTCCATAGTGCCCCCAACCTGATCTTCAGAACAACCCTGTGAGGCTGGCCAGGCAGGCCTAAGGTCACCCATAGAGTTTTATGACCCTCTGGGGACCTGAGCCTGGATCTTCTGAGTCCCAATCCAATGCCCTAACCCAGTGGTTCCCAACTTTGGGTCCCCAGATGTTCTTGGACTGAAACTCCCAGAGATCCTGACTAGCATATATAGTGATGAAGCCTTCTGTGGTTTTAGTCCAAGAACATCTGGGGACCCAAGATTGGAAGCCACTGCTCTAACCCAACTGATCTCATTATCAATTCCATGCCCTTCTGGAGGTTGTGGTGGCAACTGTTAGCCATGGTGAAGCTATCATGCTAAGCTTCCTCTGAACAATTTGTAAAGCCAACCAGCAGCCTGGATATGATGACACTTATTACAAGAAGATGATATTTAAAAATGTATGGATACACACACCACCGCATTTGCTGAAATAAGATGAAGAACTGCTTGTCTGAAAGCTTCCTCTGTTTCATAGGAACAGGCACTTTTGAAGGCCTCCTCAGCTTTGGCACTCTCCTTTTGCTGAACTGTGATGGGAGGTTGTGGGTAATGTAGTCCACCACATCTGGAAGACACCAGATCAGGGAAGGCTGCACTAAACTGGAGGAAAAACCCCACATATACACTTTGGGGGTGTGTTGATAGGCATTCAGCAATAAATAAGCAAAGTATTATTTTGAAATTTATATTAAAAAGCTTTTGTATTTTATATTCATATCCATCATAAATATGTCTCTTATAAAGATACAAAGCTACATTTTATAAAAGGTGGTTTCTACCTTGAACCTTCAGGGATATGGTTAGTAGTAATTTTAAATAACAGCAACCCAAATAGAACAAGCCAGCAAGCGCCTAGGAGAGGAATGGCTAGGAGTAGGAATTACGTCTGCGACCGCATTATACTGTAACGGAAAATGTGGGCTTGACCAAGTATCAAAGCAACTCATCAACCAATAAATCTGCTCTCAGGCTTTTTAAGCACTCAACATTATTCTTCCTTTTAAAAAGGATGACAAAAGAAGATATGGCTGAACTGTACAAATAAGTCAAAGGCGTGAGATCCATATAGATTAAATGAGATAATCGTTGCAGGAACAGATGGCTATAAACTCTCTGTTAATCAACAGAGGAGTTCCCACCATCTCTAAACTCTACCAGATCCTGATTTCATGGCAGCAATCACACTTTTGCACAATTATCAGGATCTTACCTTCCCACCCCCACTTTTAATTCTCCCAAGTTTGCCATTGACACAGTTGAGATGGCTGAATTGCTCTTGGTTAATTACAGCTCTCACACCATCTGGGTATTGTTCTGGGTTATTCATATGTGATGTCAATTTGTTTAATGGTCTGTCAAAAGCAGCTCTGGTAGAGCAGACTGTTTCCTCTAGAGTTTATATTTTCCCTCCTTCTAGGTTCATTATATCCACAGCTTGGGAAGTGTCGATGGGGGAAGAAAGTGAGGAAATGTTGAATCGAAGATACAACAGTATGATTACAATATATAATATGAAGTGAATGTTTGGTGCCAAGAGAATATTGTGCAGTTTAAACTCCACCCTGCCATACACACACACACCAGAAATAATTATTGTACAAGAAAGTCTGCTGAGCATGTGTTCAAATGTCACATACACAACAAATATTTTCAACTACTTTTGAAACATATTAAGGAAACAATATAATGAAAATGCCACAGTCCATGCATAAACTTCCAGACTGGGTGATTTATTAGGGATGAGATGAACAAGGACTGGAAATAAAAACAACAAAAAGTATTGTGGTACCTTAAAGACTAACAAGTTTTACTTGGCATAAGCTTTTGAGGACTACAACCCATTTATTCGGATGTGTGACAACATACAACAAATTATATTTGTCAAGTCTTTAAGGCGCCACAAGACCACAATAGAACAGCATCATTTCCAATTTGGGATGGACTCTTACTCTTACTTAACAATCCACAATTACTAAAATGTAGCATATTACCAAAATAGCCTCTCACCCAAAAAAAGGTATCAGTGAATCAGTGGCAAAAAGAAAATGAAACTGAAGGGGGAACCCTATAATGCTAGGTAGGGCTGAAGAACCTGTGGTCTTCCAGATGGAGAGAGAGCACAACTCACATCGACCATGGCCATTGGTCATGGTGGCCAGAGGTGATGGACACTGGAGTTCACCACAGCTTCTGTAACTCCCTCTGACACATTGTTTTATGCCAGGAGCTACTAGAGCTGCTTATCACTCCTTGGTGGAATTATCCACTGGACTACAGATGGCAGCTTCTCAGTGAATTGCTCTCAGGCTCTGGACTACCTCAACCAAGTCCACTTTGGCTACTTCTTGAGCCTTGCTGCTTTCAGGCCAGCTTGGTCCTCAATCCTGCCTGTGGACTTTTCCTCCAATCCTGACTTATGACTCTTTTCTAACCGGGGTAGGGGGGAGGAAACAATTCATAATGTTCTTTAGGAGAAGCTTTGGCATTTAGCCATTTCACACCTCAAACTCTAGATTTATTCCTCTCCAGGTTGAAAAACCCTGCATGAAAGTTACTACAACAGAAGCACCAGGTTGAAAAACCCTGCATGAAAGTTACTACAACAGAAGCACATATTTGGCATTAACAGATATTTATCCTCTTGACAGAGTGTTGAATTTTGGTTAGCACCCTCTAGCTATGCAGCAGATAGTACAGGGACCTACAGACAGAATTAGCTTCAAGTGTCCCCAGAGTAAGCCATCCCTTTTTGCTTCTCATCAACTGGCACTTACAGTCTCAATAAGACATGAGACATTGGTAAGAGAAAAAATAAAAGGGTTCCCATTTACTCACAGTTCTGAACAGATAAAAAAAGCATATTGTACAAAAATGACTGGTTACAGGAGCAGGCCTTAATCTACTCATAGCCTGTTTCCAGCAGAGTCCTGCAGACTCAGTTCTCTAACTGCAAACACTGTATAACAACTACGTAACAGCACACCTAACTACATACCTAATGTCAACTCTAACTGCCAGCAGACTGAAAAGAGTGGGGAAAAGACTCTTATGTAGAGAGGTATGGGTCTCTTCAAAACCAGAGGCAGGGAAGGAACAATTGGTTACTGCCAGATTGACTGACATTTACCCCAGCCCTGAAAGGTCCCTCTCAGTGAAACCTCTTAAAGGGAACACATGATACTGAAATAATTCCAACATACTCTGCTAAAATGGGAATCGTTTCTTCTTTGGACTACAAGAAACCTCCAGCTTCTGGCTATAGGGTAGTCCAAAAAAGTAATTTTTCCTGTCTCCGTTTCCTCCTCCTCCAGTTGGTACAGACTTCTCTGCTCCAAACAGAAAAACAAAACACCACTAAAACATGAACTTGCACTTATGGGAGGAGAAAGCATGTGTGCATGAAGAAGGTGAACATATGAATCACTTCAAAGAGGAATATGAATAACCATGGCAATAAATTAACATAAGCAGAATGAAATTCAGCAGGAATGTTAGCCTTGACACATCTGCTGAACAATAGCAGCAGTTCAAAGCCTTGCTTCTGTTACTTGTCTGGAGGCAAGGTTGCCATATCTTTATATATACACACATACACACACACATATGTAAACTAAAAATACAAACAACAACAACACAACAAAAGAAAAGGCTGTTTCTTATGCAACTACCAACTTCCTATTCGTGTATGCATTCTTACGCAATAAAAGGCCCAGGGCAACAGAAGCCTAATCAGGCATTTTATTTCACTACACTGAAAAAGGGCAAATCCTGCTGTATATTAACAATCAGCGCATAAGCGGGTAGCCAACAAACTTTCCAACTGCCCTTGGCTTAAAGTGCACTCTGTTTTTATAACAAATAATAACAAATGTCTGAATGTACTATTCTAAAACATCTATTGTAGTCCAAAAGATGAGGAAAAAATGGACCCAAAGAATAATCGAAATAGGTAGCATTTTTACCAAGTGATGCAGCCAGATTGCTTTAAAAAAAGTAAGATCAAAACAGTTGAATTATGATCCTAATATTTTTCAGTCCAACTCTCAAGTCTACCCTGTTTACACAAAACAACAGGGAACAACAGCAAGTTTTGTCACAAGTATAATTCTTGAAAATTGCTGCTCTCTTTCTAACATTCTAATGTCATCCCACAGGCACCATGGCTTTCATTTCTGTTATTTTCTTGACCTCCAAATTCAGATGCAGTTGACCAAGTGACAGAGAATGATACAGGAAACAGTGTTCTGACTTCAGATAAAAACCTGAAAAGCTTACGCGTTCCGATCCACTCTGGATGATCTTCTCCTGCGCTTCATTGTGCAGAAATAAGGCTTTAGTGATATTCATGCATCCTCAACCAGGGATGGCACATCATGGTCCAAGCAATGGGATACTTCACTCAGAATTTTGACCATGGTGATATACCTCTAACATGATTTAGTACTGCCCAATGCATAAAAGCCTAACCTCAGGAAACTGATGTGGCTTGAATTATACCTATGGCATGTACTCACTCCCTAGGTAGCCAGACACAAATCATGGTCTCTGAGTTCCAGCCATGCATTGCAATAGGAAGCAATGGGCAAAATCCTGCTGGCATAAAATTACACTGAAGTAAACTAGATCTGGCACCAGAAATATTTAATTTGAATGAATTGAAAGCTTCCTATCTCCCCCCCCCCCCCTTGCAGGTTCTGAGGCTCCCCGGGACTCCATTTTGCCTCGGGATCCCCAGAACACGGAGGAGTGAGGATCTTTTAATAGTCAAAAACAGATTGCCAGTGGCAGTCCTAATCCTGGCCACAATTTTTGATTACGAAAGGCTCCCCTCCCCCACCATCCCTGAGGCTCCCAAAGGCTTCCCCAGGGCAAAAGGAAGCCCTAGCGAACCTCAGAAACTAAAAGTAGGAGTGGAGGTAAGAAACTTTCTATGAGTTTCAATTAATAATTTCCAGCACTGGATCTGGTTTACGCTGGTGTAACTTTACACAACAGGGTTTTGTCCAATATATACCTAATTTGCAAGCTACTATTAAGGATAACAGAAAATGTACAGTATGTAAAGTACTTTGAATGGTTGAAACTGCTACATTTTTATTATTATTATTCTCTCCATGCCAAAAGGAAAACAAATCAGAATTTGCCTTGTCAATATAAGGAAATGAAAGACTTTTGTTGTTTAGTCGTGACTCTTCGTGACCCCATGGACCAGAGCACGCCAGGCCCTCCTATCTTCCACTGCCTCCCGGAGTTTGGTCAAATTCATGTTGGTAGCTTCGATGACACTGTCCAACCATCTCGTCCTCTGTCATCCCCTTCTCCCCTTGCTTTCACACTTTCCCAACATCAGGGTCTTTTCTAGGGAGTCTTCTCTTCTCATGAAATGGCCAAAGTATTGGAGCCTCAGTTTCAGGGTCTGTCCTTCCAGTGAGCACTCAGGGTTGATTTCCTTTAAAATGGATAGGTTTGTTCTCCTTGAAGTCCAGGGGACTCTCAAGAGTCTCCTCCAGCACCACAATTCAAAAGCATAAATTCTTCGGCGGTCAGCCTTCTTTATGGTCCAGCTCTCACTTCCATACATCGCTACTGGAAAAACCATAGCTTTGACTATGCGGACCTTTGTCGGCAAGGTGATGTCTCTGCTTTTTAAGATGCTGTCTAGGTTTGTCATCGCTTTCCTCCCAAGAAGCAGGTGTCTTTTAATTTCGTGGCTGCTGTCACCATCTGCAGTGATCATGGAGCCCAGGAAAGTAAAATCTGTCACTACCTCCATATCTTCCCCTTCTATTTGCCAGGAGGTGATGGGACCAGTGGCCATGATCTTCATTTTTTTGATGTTCAGCTTCAGACCATTTTTTGTGCTCTCCTCTTTCACCCTCATTACGAGGTTCTTTAATTCCTCCTCACTTTCTGCCATCAGAGTGGTATCGTCTGCATATCTGAGGTTACTGATATTTCTTCCGGCAATCTTAATTCCAGTTTGGGATTCATCCAGTCCAGCCTGAAAGACTAAGCTTAGTTAAATAAAGGCTTTCTGTTTCCATGTTTATTCTAGACCCTCTGTTTTGAAAGCATGTGAGGTATGTCTCAGGTATTTATTTATTTGTGAGAATGTACACACTGCTTACATCTAAATATTTCAAAGCTGTGTACAACAACCACAAAACACAAAATAGAAAGCGACACATAAAAATAATATGCAATATTTATATTACCGATAAAATATACACGGGAACCTTTTATACATATTGTTAGCTGCTAAGATGACAAGACAGGCTGACCTTGTGCCGTTGTTACGTCTTTCTTCGGCACTTAGAAAAGCAAATGCCTAGTCTGTCACAGGCTTGTGACAGCAGTGCTTGGCCAGTTTTCAGCTCTCCCAGATTTGCAAAGCATCTGGCATGAGTCAACAACACTGCTGCCCAATATCTTAATGTGACAAATTTCTCAGCATATTTGTAATTATGTCTGTGTGTAACCTATGGCTGGACAAAATGAGCCAATAGGCACAGGCATCTCTGTCAGTCAAAGTGGTCACTGTAGCACTGTAAATAAAAGAGGGCACAACTAGTCATTTCAGGGCAACACACCAAACTGTGAAGAAGAATACAATGAATTTCAAGGGGAAATGGCCAAATGTAGCTTATGCATCTGTAAATCCAAACACTTATAACAAATAACTGCACCAATAGATAAAGCCCTGGTGCAACCCAATACACACTTCCTTCAACTACCTTGGCACTTTTCTCACCATTACAAATATTCAGAGAACTTAGTAAACTGTGTTGCAGTAGGGAAGGGAACTGAGCAGTTGCCACCCTATGAGAGCACTACAGCATCTGAGCACACTAGAAACTTCAGTTCTATCTGGAAGTTGACCCATGGCAACTGGACTTCATTCTTATTAGGTTGAAACGTTTCGCTACTCATCCAAGTAGCTTCTTCAGTCTGAGGAGAGTTGATACGAGACCCCTGATACATCCTCCATGTTGGTTTCACTTCCCCCTGGTCTGAATAGTGAAACCAATGTGGAGGATATACCAGGGGTCTCCTACCAACTCCCCTCAGACTGAAGAAGCTACTTGGATGAGTAGCAAAACATTTCAACCTAATAAGAAGTCCAGTTGCCATGACTCAACTTCTAGATAACCTCACCTGGATGACTGAGAATCTTCACAGATAAACTTCAGTTCTAATTCGCATCAAGCTAAGGACTAATCTTTAAAATAAGTGGGGTAAGCCTTTGGCCCTCCAGATGTTGCAACTTTCATCTCCCATAATCCTTTAGCATCAGCCAGACTAGCTGAGACTTCTGGGATTTGTACTCCAAAGCAAGTGGAGGCCTAAATGTTTCCCATCTTCCGATTTAAAATGCTTGTCTGCTATTTTGAGAGGAGACAGTTTCTCTAGCCATGTCAATAGCAGCCTTTTGTCAGAACTAGAACTGAAATGCATACTGTCGTTGTTGTTCCTGCTTTCACATGTCATCAAGTTGCCTCCAACCTATGGTGAATCTATGTATGAGCAATCTCCAAAATGTCCTGTCCCCAACAGCCCTGCTCAGCTCTTGTAAACTCAGAGCTTTAGGGAGTCAATCCATCTCATATTTGGACTTCATCCTTTCCTGCTGCCTTCAACCTTTCCCAGAAAATCTTGCCTTCTCTTGACGTGCCCAAAGCAGAGCAGTCTCTGTTTCATCATTTTTGCCTCCAGAGATAGTTCAGAGTTGAATTGATCGAGGACCCCTTTGTTTGCCTTTCTGGGAAGTCCAAGGTATCTGCAAAGCTCTCTGCCAGTACCATATTTCAAACTAATTATTTTTTTCCTGTCAGCTTTCACACCTATACACAGTGATCAGAAATGCAAGAGAGTAGATGATCGTGGTCTCGGTCTCCAGTGACAGATCCTTACACTTGATGATTTTTTCTAGTTCCTTCATTGTTGCCCTTCCGAAACACAGTCTTCTGAGTCCTTGGTTGCAAACTCCATTTGGATTGAAGCTTGAACCAAGGTATACGAAATCTCTACCTATTTCAATTTCTTCATTGTCAATTTTAAAGTTGTGTAGTTCTTTCATAGTCATGCTTTTCATCTTCTTCATGTTCAACTTTGGCCCTGCATTGGCACCTTCTTCTTTCATTTTCCTTAACAGTCATTTCAAGTCACTGCTGCTTTCTGCCAGTAAGATGGTGTCATCTACATATCTTAAATTATTGATATTTCTTCCACCAATGTTCAATCCTTCTTCATCTGAATCTAGTCTGGCTTTCCGTATGATATGTTCTGCATACAGATTGAACAGAAAAGGGGATAAAATGCACTCTTGTCCGCCACTTTGACCCACAGGAAACCATGCTGTCTTTCCATATTCTGTCCTAATTTGGGGTGGGTGGGTGTTCCTGGCACATTTGAATGGGGACCACAGACTGGAAACAATTCTTCACACACCACCTTCATTATGCAATTGATACAATCCTGATTCAGCCTACATTTCTTTCACACTGTGTTTATGGCAGTGGCCAAAAAAAAGGTTGAGAATGGCTATATAAGATCATCTTACTTACCTTCATCCAGCCTCCCTGATGAGTGCAATAGTTGCTCCATAGAAAAGTTACTTTTTGAGAGTAAGGTTGCTCTTATCTCCAAGGCAGTGTAGCCCTTAGTTATGCTAAGTTTGGAACTCTGGGAGCTGTGGTACAAAAACGTAACTTTCCCAATCTCTGAGTCAGGGTACCAAGGGAAGTGAAAATTTCCCTTAAAGGTTTCCCCAAGACCCAGATCTCCTGCTTGTAAGTCAGGATGCAGATGGTAACATCTGAACCATTAAGCAACTAGATGCATTTAGAAATCTCTCCCTGGCCCTATCTTTCTAGGAGGAAATACAACTGCCAAGTGCAAGTGACATGAGGAAGACCTTCCATGTGTGAAATTTAGAATAGGAGGTACAGTCTTTAATATAGTGATTTTCTTTGCTTCAATTCCTCACAGAAAAGGGTGATGAAATACCTATGAAAGCTGCACCACATGGCTATTACTTCATCCTCTTGGATGTGCATTCTGAGAGGAGTATTCCTCCGAGCTGCGGGGCCAGTTACTGTATCTGCCCTTGTGATGCAAGAAGAAAAATTTACCTTGCATGTGAAATGAAAAGTGAGCTTCTGTGCCAGCTTTGTCTTCCCAAGTTTACTAACGACCTTTTATTGGAAGGGCTTCAACAGGCCCACTTTGTCATGAGTGACAAATATCGATCCACTCTCAGCCCCTATATATAAAGTGTTATCCAAGTAGAAGTTTTTGGAGAGCTTAATTAAAGTAAACAAAATGCAGCAGGCATCTAGATTAAGATTTAAAATCCTTCTATGCAGGGCTGGCATTCCCATTCTGCAGAGTGAGGCAGCTGCTTCAGGCAGCAGATGCAGGGGTGGTGGTCAAACGACGCACCCTTGCCAATTCCTGCTGACTCGACCCATTCCCCTCTGTTTGAGGGCAGGGCTGAGTGTTTCAGATGTCCTGCCAAGATCCCTTAAACCAGTTCACTCTCCTCAAGAGTAGTAGAAGAATCTGTTTGATCACAAGCTCTGAAGAAAAGTTCAACTGGCAATCCAGTCATCTTCTGCACATAAAACGAGAGAGACCACCATCTTGTCCTTTGCCACTGGGACCAAAATGGTTTGGGCTCTGCTCCTGCGAGAAGACTCCAGGATAAGGTGTCCATTCGTCAGAAACATGGCATAAAGGGGCAGCCCATTTTAGGGGTCATTTTCTCATTCTCGGAGGTTGCTCCTCAAGGAATACCTACTGGTATTTTATTGTTTGCTATCCATTTCTGTGTAGTCCTATCAACTCTTACTACTTTTCTCTCTTTCACTCCTCAACTGAACCGATCATGTCATGGATATAGTGGATCTACTTTGTGCTTCATTAATATGGTTCTATGCTCACAAACCTTGTAAAATAGCTAAAATCACAATGGCTAGAGCTTTTCTGTATGAAGAAATCCACTAAAGTCCTTTCCTTAGCTATTCTGTCCTTAGCAGGCACACTATTAAAATGGCATTGTATTTCTTAGCAGAGGCCAATATAGCACATTTCTGTTTCCTATTCTCTGCCAATAAAGGCCTGCATCATTAAGTGAACTTTTATCAGCTTGCCTTTTTTCTCTCTTTCTCCTGAAGCAGCAAAACTATTGGTGTTCACAAAGTTTAATGAACTACCAATTACTCTAAAGAGCAAAAGACCCCACTGGCGAAAAGTCCTCACATCACTCATTGAACACAAACACCTCTGAAGTGCACAAGAACATTTTAGAGGTTGACAGTATTTGTCTGTTAAATCTCTCCCAGTTCAGGTATAAGAGATGAACTACCCTGTCCTAATTATTGCTGCACAAGAGTTCAGCAATGATCTTGTGCGGGCAGAGCAAATCAACCTTCTACAAGACAATTCTAAAAAATTGAGGCATCCCAAACAACAACAACAAAAATGTAACTTTGAAACTGGGTTTTGGCTCAACACCAAATTTGGCACATATGTAGCAGACAGACAGCTCTTGCTCTGTGCCAAATATGAGGAAATTTGGGCAAAGGGGCTTCAAGTTATGATTTTTTAGAAGTAAAACTGTTTTACCCCCTATTTACAAATAGGTGAGCCTAAATGTTCCCAGATTTAAAACAAGAGCATATAAACTGAAAACAACAATCTTGCTTATCTAGAAAGAGAACGGTTGGCCACATCCTTTTCCAAAATTTAGAAAAAATCCAAGTTGCAGTGTCTGAAATACTGATCCTCACAAAAGGCCTTTCAAGACGGTAAAATAGCCACTTTGTTATAAGACTGAGCACCGGTGGTACATGCTAGCTAGCAGGAGCTTTGAAAAATGAAACATTGTAGGTGGTGGGAGGGAGATATTTAGAGAGAAAGGTCACAGAAAAAAACTGAAAAGACAAGTTTTCTTTAAAGAGTAAAATAAAAAACAGGTTTACTTTAAAGAAAATAATGGAGTGACAGTCCTTCAGAAAGGGGGATATTTTGCCATGTATCTTCAGTAAACATTCTCTCAGGGTTTCTAAGACCAAACAGTCTCCTCATTTTCAAAGGAGAAATTAGGTCCAGGTCTCGGGCAATCTGAAATTTTGACCTTGTCAATCAGGATGTAATTAGGTGACTCTTAGCTAACTTTTTAACTCCTTTCTGGCCAAAAAGGCTGATCAGAATAATTCTTGCAAGGAGATTCTGTGTCTAGTTATAAAAATGGAGATGCAAAAAGACTATTAAATATATTTTAAAATAAAGATATTGAAAATATTTTTAAAATATTTAAAAAGAATACAGAACAAATATTCAGAAGCTCGCTTGTTTAAATTGTGAAATTACTGTGTTCTGCTTTGTGGCTGGGGATGGTCTCACTTGCAGAGTGACTATATTGGTGGCTATATTCTGTTGTAGTCTCCATTCCACCCATCCTGCCATGATACAATTGCTTGGTAATCTTTAAAAACAAACCCTCCAAAGATGTGATGTGCCATAAAGTCACTTCTGATCTCTGGTGACTATATGAGTGTAAAATCTGAGCAGAACTGTTAATAATATGCCAAATTTTACAAAGCAAAGAGCATCCTGAATGTTGATGGCACCCATGTCAGCAATCACGATGGTCTACAGGATAGCCTCTTGTGCTCACTACCACTCAGAAAGAGACACTAGGTGAAAATCCCAGAACCTAACTCCTTTTTTCTATCAGCTAACCACTTCTCACCCAAACACAAAGCATTTGTCAGGGCTATTTTTCAACCAGTTCTCTACGTATCTATTGCCTGGAGCCACAAAGTAATTCAAATGCTTAGAAGAGATGGTAGTGAGTACAAGAAGGTATCTTGTAGATAATCTTGACTGTTGACATGGGTGTTGTCAACATTCCTATGTCCCATTGCTATGTAAAGTTCAGCACCCTTTTTCCTGCTGGCAACATAGACACAATATTGTGCAGTGTTTTGAATCATGGATACAGAATCAGAATATCCCACATTCATAAAGAGGATGTGGGTTTGTTTGTTTGTTTGTTTTTTAAGAATTATATTTCTAAGTGGGAATTCTTTTCTTTTCATTCATTTTCATTGTGTCTACTGAGCCATAAAGAGGACCCATCAAACACTTGGCTACATAGCATTCTATCTTCAGCCACAGTGGCAAAATTACCAAAATGGACTGCTGGCTCACAGGGTAACTGAATGATCAGCTCTGTTCAGTAGCAGTTCAACCAGAACACCAAACTAGTTTGTTTAAATGTGTCTCAATTTAACTTAGCAGATGCAGTTTTTAACATGAATATATTACCATCGTTATCTGAAAGTCTTTGCATCCAGCAATCCAGGCAGCATCAGCACTGTTATTAACACAAATCAGTAAGTGTATTAATAACCTTTTTTTAAAAAACCTTAGCTTTGTAGGAAGTTATCATGGACTCACACTCCACTGCTAGATTGTATTTATTTTCTTTGTCTGGTGAGAAGATTTAAATAGAAAACTATATAACCTCTATTATAAATAAAAGCCAAAAAGCAAAAAATGCTAAATCCAGGCAGATATTGTTGAGCTCCCATTCCCATCAGCACTAGCTAGCCTGCCCAACGGTGAGGGGCGATAGGAATAGAAGTTTAGTGAACATCAGGAGGGCCACAGATGCCCCAAGTAAAAAGTTTCCAGAGCTCCCATCTATCTGGATATATCCCTGTCCCTTTCTTGAGGCCTGATCTTTACAGAAAACATGTGCACAGAAACCTCACAAGTGTATGTTGTCTGCAATACAAAGCTTCGTCATGAATTATTTATGGAAGGAATGCTATTTGTGCGGTATAATATATAGCCTTGAGAACATCAGATTGGCAATTAGATAACTGGACTTCTTGTCCTTTCTCTCTCTCTCTCTCTCTCTCTCTCTCTCTCTCTCTCAAATGGACCAGATTATTGGATTTGGGCCAAGACAATTCCCTGTGTGCTTCTTTCCTCCTCTAAATGTTTGCTAGATTGTCTTCTGACATTGTGCCTACGACATGATGGAGTACTGGCAGAGCACTCTTGTTCCAGTGCAATCACCCATTTCATGCTGCTCGGATGCTTGTTGTGTGACAGTTGCCGCCCTGGCATTTCTATTCAAATCTCTTTATCATGGTACCCTTACAAAACTGTATTGGTTGAGGGATGTGGATCCTAATGAAGTTTATATTTAATTATTATACATTGGCGAAACCTAGTAGTAAGCTGAAACTAGACCAGGCCAATTGAATCAGTGGGTATGTGGTAAGTCAATACTTACGTATATAAATTCCTGAGTCAACTCTAGTTGCAACTTACTACTAGATTTCAAACCTTCTGACAAATCTATCAAGCTTTTCCTTTTGTTTGTTAGATTCAAATGGAAATACTCACATGAGAATGCTAGGATCTACATCATGGTTACAGGAGCCATGTTCTGTGGGAGAAACGTAGGGCCAGGGAAGTGATAGGCCAGCTGCTACTTATATACAGGGGGTTGTAATAAAGTGGAAGCTAGAGTAGCTTGTGCCACATTCTGTCTTGTGCCACCTAAGGAAACCTGGTATATTAACACACAGTTGAGAACCCAGTCTTGTCACCAATGTTAAAAATAAGAGTCAGCTTCCAATTACATAGTTAATTTCAATATGTGGAGCTGAAGGGGGGTACCAATCAAAGTAGCAAAATTATTTGACCTGAGAATCTAATATATGAGTTGTTTAAACACCTCCAATTTCTTGGCCTTCAGTATTCTAATCCCTGCTGACCCCAGTGAAAGTTTATTCCACTTTTGGTAAGCTACTACCAATATTAATGAGGATCTTGTATCCCAAACACAGCCTTGAGAACATATGTGAACTCAAACTGGCTCCCACCCTATAAAAGAGAACCTATAAAGGCATTCTGGAAAGCTGTCTCTTGGCTTCCTTTATTTTTAACACCTGTGGCAATAATGTGGCTGCTATTCTAATTCCAATTTCTCATCCTGCCTCTAACTTCAGTTTTCTAAAATGTCTTCTGTGTGATTAGTGATATAATGCTGCTTCCAGTTACTCAAGCTATGAAAAGACTACTAATAAGCAAAACATGGAGCTTTTTGTTCTCAACGTGCATTTGTCATTTATGCCAAAACTAAACCTTTGGGGCTTGATAGATCACAAGTTAAATTTTTTAAAAATACTTCTGATTCATTTCAGCTCTTGGAAGTCAGTTTCCTTTTTACCAAACTGGCATCTGTAATGTTTTCACTGGCTACTGGAGCCTAGAACCAGGAACAAGTAGGGGCCCACTTTATCGTAAGTCAGAGAGCTCCTTGTTCAAGCTCTTTCACTGGGAAGTGAAATAAGTTCTGGACTAGTCAAGACCATCCACTGGGAAAACAAAGGATGTTATAGGCTTCTTGTCCAGATTGAGACTTGGGTGGAAAAAAATCAATGTTTTTATTTTAAATCAAAAAGATCCATTTTTAAACATTTAAATCATGATTTAAATTGTGATCCATCCTGGCTGAGACTCTCTCCAAACAATCAAAACTCCTCTAAACTCTGGTATTTTTCAGTGTCCTATTTTGTCCCAATTTCCTAGTATGGTCCCTTGGTCCTGACTCTCTAGTATAATTATTGGCCTTCCTCAGACACCTGCCAAATTTAGTTTTTCCCTGGCAAATCTGGTGAGTTGACGGCAATTGGTTTTGGTTACAAGCTTTGGTATTATATGGGGCAGAAGTCTAGGTAGTGGAGATTTTAATCTACTGAAGTTAAGCATATGACCCTGCAGATGCTGTTGAACGGCAACTCTCAGAAGCCCTAACCAGCTGGTGAGAGTTGTCTTATCCTACAATGATGATGTAGAATAAGGGCCCTTACTGTAAAGTCCAACAACATGTGGAGGGCCATATGCACCCCAGTCCAGATACAGGTTGGATCACACACTTTCTAACAGCTTTCTCCCAGCTGTGCTTCAAAAGAACTTACAGCTGTGATCCAAAGGTATTCCCTACCATTCTTACTGGTCATGGCAAATACTACTATTCCGAATCTAATAGATATTAGAAGTATCTGTGCTGGATGACACCTGAATGCAAGAACAAAGTGGGCAGCAGTAATTCCGGCTTTTCCCAGCATGAAACAGGTCTTCCTGTAAATGAACACTCATAACTTCTTTCAGCTGTAAAGGTGACTAATATTCTTAGGGACATGAATGATGCGTGTTTCAGTAGAGAATTTCATGCTATACATTCTGTTTATCTCTCCATCTAGCTAGTTAGTGTACATTTTTTTAAAATTAAGATTATATTGTGAGAATTTGTGGTTACAAGCAATTAAAAATTGAAATGATGTAGGCTGAACATACAAAGGATCTCAGAACAGATTGAATTAAATAAAGCTGTTCTGGCTTTAGCAAACTCACCATTCTCACTCCCATAAACAGTTTCCCCAATCAGTTTTGACATGTTTACACATTTCAGTATTTACTTATTCATGATTCTCCCCCACAAGGGCACAACTGAACAAAGATCACGCTATTTTTATTTCACGATTTCAGTCTTCTGAATAACTGCATCCCAAGGCACATTATAATACAATACAATGCAAAATCTACAGCTGGTAGTGTTTATTAAGTGTATTCTAAGTTTGAAAAGATCTTGATTGACCTTGTAATAATATTAGAGTTTAACATAACTAACAGTTTCACAAGCCGTGTCCAAATGGCTTTCTGCCATAACGCTAAGAGATAAGAGGTAAGACAGCCAATTCTTCAACACCATGGCAATGTTTCCTCACTTATCATAAAACTTTTCAGTATTCTTGTTTTGTGCAGTATAGAGCATAAAAGAGGTATAAAATAGGCCACCATAAAGACAGTAGTACCCTGTTTTAAGCATTATGTATCAGAACAGGCTTTTCCAGTCCTCCAAAACAACTTTGTACCAGAATCAAAATAGAACTAGACTTACAGAGTAGACATTCTGTAACACTGTTACCTGCCACAATCACACGCATACACAGGTCAACACATTTCTGCATGTGCTAACTGAGTTAAGCCCTAATTCAGGTGTTGGTCTCTCTACTCAAGTAGAATGAGCCCAAGAACCAGCCCTACCGCCACCGTTCCTGACTCCGCTGTCTTCTCAGGGAAAGTTTGAAGAAAATCTGTAACGGTATTCAAATAGAGATGATTACAGAGTTCCAGAAAATTGGATGCCCTGTCTTATCAGGTTTGCAAAGAACATTGGTTACAGGGGTTTGTTCTGGATGAAAGAAGAAGACCAAGCATTTTCTTTCCTCTCAACACACACATGAAAAAGAAATAGTCTAAGCCCTAAAACCTTAAAGAACAGGAAGCAGTTAGTTGAAGTGGCAGAAATATAAAAGAACAAGGGAAAAAATTACCGTATTTTTCGCTCCATAAGACACACTTCCCCCCCAAAAAAGTGGGGGGGGGGGAAGTGTGTGCGTCTTATGGAGCGAATACTGTAAAAAAAAAGTTTAAAGTGTCAGAAGAAGAAGGAGAGATGGAGTGGCATGAGACAGAGGAATGGATAGAGGAGGGGGAAGTAGGAGAAGAGAGGGAGGAGTCACGAGAGGGGGAGAAGAGGGGGATAAACGTTTTTCTCGCGAGAGAGGAGGGAGGACAGTTGAAAGAAACAGAAAGAGTGGTGTTAAGGAAAGACGTATGGGAGAAAAGTGATCCGGGGGAAGAAAAGGTGTTTAGAGTGCCGGAAAAGGAGGGGGAATCACGCCGCCGTCTGACTTTCCCCGCCCCTCCACGCGCACACCCCTTCACCCCCCGATGGCGCCTCGAATGCAAGGTGCGTCTTATCGTCAGGTGCGTCTTATGGAGCGAAAAATACGGTAATGTGACACTAGACATTGAATCTCAAGAGTTCTATGCTAGCGTGCACTAGTCAGAAAAGAGCTTTGATTTTTGTTTTAATTCTGATTTTTAATTCTATTTTTAATAATAATAATAAAATTAAAAGCTATGATCATATTTTAACTAGAAACAGAAATGTCCCAGGTCAAGCAATGCCTGACATGCACCAGACAGAAAAACATTGGGGGGGGGGGGGAATTAGAAAGGAATGGGAGGATAACAAGATTGTCTCAGATTTCTTGGGGGAACAAAACCAAATGAATTAATGATGTCCAGACTGAACAGCAAAACAAACTAGAATTCCTCTCTATGTGTATGTTTATGGTTTGTGTGTCCATCTATGAATGGAGACTTTATATGTATTTTCGAGTTTGGTCATGCTGGCTGTGGGATTCCAAGTTCTAATACAAAAGCAAAGGAAAGACAGAACATTTCATACCCAGTGTTCCAAATAGGCATTCAGCAACGCCTCTACATGGAGTAGAACCAGGCCTTTAAACCCCCCACACCCTCATTCACTTGTCCGGACTACTGCAGATATGTGCATATTAGATGTACATACAATGTAAAACATACTTGTTCAGCTGTACAATAAAACAGACTAGAATAGCTCTGATTGAAACAGTAATTTGGGATCATACAAGACCACTATCAACATTTAATAGCTTTGGGCAACCACTAGGGCTCAAACGCTCGACCCAGGCCCACTTCAGATGTTGCCCTGGATGGATGGCAGGTGAGTCTAGGAGTTGTCTGTCAGAAAAGGAAGGAAAACTACAGAGCCCCAGAAGAGATGCTCCACCAGCTGCTCCTCCGTACTGCAACTTTACAGTCAGAACCAGGGAGGGACCCATGATGCAGGAAGGGAACCCTGCCTTAGATTCTGAGCAATATATTTGCTTGAGAATCTAAAATGTTTGCAAAAAGAGTGGGAAATCATATATATTAACCAGCAAGCTTATTTTCATGGTTTTAAAAAAGCACATACCTGCATTCTCGTCTTTGCCTCGTTCTCTCAAACACAAATTAAAAGAAAGAACAAATCGTTTGTTGGTAGGGTGAGAGAGAACAGCCTAACAAACAGCAATATGATTTCAATGATGTGGAAACAACATCTCTTTTCATTTTAAATTTATTCTTTCAAACCCTACAGCATCGTCAGAGATGAGAAAAGAAGCTGATACACAGGAAGTCAGCATTTTTAACAGCCAGTTTCGTATTTTAAAAACAGTAATAGGAAACGTCTAATTCCTTTTGAAAGCATCCACAGACAAAGTGATTTTACATTTCCAACATCCTACAGAAACATAACCAACAATGCACCAATTAAAAGGAAGACACAAAAATTACAGACAAATGGACATATCAGTATAATTCTCTTTGATTTACATTTAAACATGATAAAACAAGCATGGACTTAGACTTGTGTTCCAAATAGCGGATAAGTGAGAATTGGGATCAATGTAATGTGTGCATTTTGATCCTCTTATTAGAGCCTGCCCACCTGTGGAGGAGTGAAGCCTAGTGGCTCCGATGTTAGAGGGTAGTAAATTCAGTCCTGGTTTTAATCCAAGGTCCTAGTCTATTTGGTGGACAGGGTTCAGCATCCTAGATAGCTACTGTAGAGTTCAGACTAAAATCCAGTGCGGAATCATAACCACCATCCCCATAGACGAGCCACTACCTTCTATTGTTGTAAAGGCAAACCACCAGGCTTCCCTCAGAAGTCAACATCTGATGAAAAACGGTTTTAGTTACGTAAATGTGCTACTCAATTTCTCTCAGCAAATGTTATTTTGCCTTAAAGTTTCTACCATTTAGCAGTTGAGACCTTCCAAAGCATCTAGGGAGACTCTTTGTGTACTAGACACCAGATGTCCCACAAGCCAAAAAACAAACAAACAAAGAAAAAAACCTAACCCAACAATACATTTTAAAAGGTTGGTCCCTGCCCTCAGAAAAACATTGAGGGAAAAAATGATGGAAAGAAGCCAAAAAGTCATGCCAGAAATCCAGACGTTTCGGGGCTGAATGTTTTAAGTGAGAGCACCTCCAGACAGGCATAGAGCTTGCTCTTTGGATCACTTTTGGTGCTGTTTGGTTCAAATCAAATTACAGCATCCAACCATGTTTCGATTTAGAATTTAGACAGCTTTTTAGAGCTGACCTGTTCCTTTTTGGCACAGCGCTAGGGCTACAGTATTTTTGGCACAATTTGTTCTTAATTATCCATTCTATAGCCTGTGCGGATGATTAGTTTGCACCAAAATAGAGCTGTTGGCAGTGCTATATGAGATGACAATCCTGTGATGTATTTGGCAGGTTGTTGCATTGAATGAGATGACAGAGAAACGTCCCCCCTCCTGTTTTTGCATCTACTCTGCACTTTCATATTTTTAAAATATATTTTCCCATTGATGCAGCATTATTCTAGATAAACAAGACACATTGGCAATATTATATGCATCATACTAGATAGATGTAATGCTGTTTCACTATGGCACTTACTTTTTTGACAAAAAAAGGTTGCTGTGGCTTACTGAATGATGGTTGTGGCGAAAGGCAAGGAAGGGGGCAGAAAGGAGGGGGTCATTAATTGAAAGGGGGAAAACTGAGTAATCCCCAGACCTGTCTGGACCCTTCTCACAGGAGAAAAAAAAAGTAAATTGGTGTGAATGGAAGAATTGCTCAAATGAGAGATAAAATAGATTACACTACAGAACCTTTTAAGAGCAAACCAGACCACTCCATGTTCACCCAGCTGGATGTGCCCTGAGTGTTATCTATTAATTGCAGATAAATGGAATATCACAATGTCCTCTTTTAAGAAAATCAAATATTTATGAAGAAATGATCTTTGGGGATATATTTAGACATTTTGTATACCTTGGTTCAAACATCAATCCAAATGGAAACTGCAGCTAAGAAATCAGAAGAAAACTCAGACTTGGAAGAACAGCAATGAATGAATTAGAAAAGATAATCAACTGTATGGATGTGTCACTGGAGACCAAGACCAAGATCATCCACACTCTTGTATTACCGATCAACATGTGTAAGTGTGAAAGCTGGATAGTAAAGAAAGCTGATAGGGGGGAAATTATTTGTTTGAAATGTGGTGCCGGAGGAGAGCTTTGCAGATGCCCTAGACCAGAGGTCCCCAACCCCCGGTCCGCGGCCCGATGCCGGTTCGTGGCCTGAGCCGGACCGGGCCGTCGAGACAGACCTCCCGCCCTCCCCGCACGCGCTCACCCCCACACAGCCTGTTTGCGCCTGCGTGTGCGCTCCAGCATGCCCGTGCGCATGCCACCGTTTGCGCCTGCGCACGAGCGCAAGCGCGCCCAGACAAGCACAACGCCATCATTTGCGCATGCGCATGGGTGTGCGCACCCCCATGCGAGATAGCACACGCGCTTGTTCGCTCATGCGCACGAGCGCGGGGGTGCCCTGCCTTCCCCAGCCAGTCTGCGGACCGAAAAAGGTTGGGGACCGCTGCCCCAGACTACCAGAAAGACAAACAAGTATCAAATTAAGCCTGAACTATCTGGATGCAAAAATGTTGAAACTGAAGCTGTCCTTCTTTGGGCATATCATAGAAGGCACAATGTGCCCTCTGGAAAAGACAATAATGCTGAGAAAGATGGAAGGCAGCAGGAAAAGAGGAAGTCCAAATATGAGATGGACAAATTCCCTAAAAGTAAGCCACAGACCTGAGTTTGCAAGAGCTAAGCACGGCTGTTGAGGACAAGACATTTTGGAGATCACTCATTTATAGGGTTGCCACTAGTCAGAAGCTACTTGATGCCACATAATAATAAGAATTATGTTATTACTTTTCTCATGTAACAAGTAACATTTACTTGCCACCTTTCTGGGGCGAAAGTGCTCAGAAGGGCATTTTGAAGGGCCTGGTTTTCTCTCCCTCTCCCACATCTTCTTCTTCTTTTAAGAAAGAAGAACAAAGAAATAAGAAAAAGAAATGAGCAATGTAGCAGCTGTGAGGTATCTGGAAGGTGGAAGATTTGGAACGAGTTACATAATGAATTCCTTTTCAAAGTACCGTATTTTTCCGTGTATAAGACGATACTTTTATCTAAAATCTTTAGACTAAAAATTGAGGGTCGTCTTATACACGGAAGTAAGGGGGGAAAGGTTCAAAGCGCTGCAGGGTCACAGCCCTTTGATCCTGCAGCCCTTTGATCACTGCTTTCCCCCTGCACTTCATAAGCCCCACGGTCTTATACACGGAAAAATACGGTAACTTTCCAAACTCTGGTTTTTGCAAGCAATGAAGGACATGTCATGACACAGGTAAAGGAACAGACTATCTAGATTATTTTAACTGGCTAGCAAAAACATGTCTCCTGCTTCCAAAATGTGTATATATAATTACCATCAGAATGCAAAAAATAGCATTTTAGCAACTGATATACTTGTACAGCATATGCTTGTTTATACAGAACAAACAACTCAAGTTCTTCAGCAACAGACTACATGTATCTGATCTGTCTTTCTTCTTCCTTCAATCTGTGTAGCTCAAGATGAAACTGAATACTTAAACCATGAGGTTTCATGAATGCAAAACCTGTAACAAGTCCACTAACCTCAAGAAAAAAAAGAATACCAGACACTAGTTTTTCCCCCTTAGAATTGGAGAGTTCTGTACATAAAGTACTACTCAACTTTTTTCCTTCTAAAGTTCCACTTTGCTGTATAATTTAGGATGGTAGATGATTTTTCAGATCAATTTACTTGAATACTTTCCACTTTGTCACACTGATTCTATACAGAAGCTCTTGGGAAGTGCAATTCCCCCCGCCCCTGTAAAAGTACTCTTAGCAATATATTCCTCTCTTAATTTAGTGTATCATTACCTTTCCACTGAATTTTCTACTGTTCTATTTCCAGTTACGGAAAAAAAAAAAACTAACCCAAAATCTCCACACATACTAGGTGAAACAATATGGAGAGAAGGACGATGTTGCTACTCTTAAATCACATGGTAAGAATTTGAAGGATACTAGATTTCACAGTAAATCAAGATGATTCCTCTCTGGAGTCACTATGTCCATCTCATATAGCATTTTCATGTGTTTCAAGTGTAATTTCACTGGGAAATGATGCACACTATCCCTGTTTTGTTCTCTCTCTTATACAAATGGACCAGAAACTTGAGTCCATTAATCTCTGATAGCTTTATGTAGACAAAACAAATTTAATTGCTCTTATGATATGTTTTTGTGTTTGGAGTTTCCAAAGTGTGCGCACAAAATATTTCTGTCCTCTATCAATGCTTTGTACAAACAAAGCATGTGGAAATCTTGGCGAAAATCACAACTGCATTTTCAGAGTCAACTGTTCTCTCCCGTTCTTTGATCTTCATAACTATAGGATAGTAGAGCTCATCATGTTCATAAATTTTTACTGCATATAACCCTTTTCAAATGGAATGAATTTAATGACAGGCAATTATGGTGATTCTCCTAATAATTGAATCTTTTAAGGAAGTGTCCAATTACTCCTTGAACTGCTCTGCTGTGTCCTACAGTTACTTATCTGTTCTCACAGCATGCTTCCTTCCATCAAGAGTAAATTTGCAAAGGGATTCTAATCATTGAATTCCTATGAAAGTGTGCATACAAAAGACGCTAATTCTCACATTTCTGGTAAGGATAATTCTCATTTCAAATAATTTCTGTTCTACAGGCTGTTGCCTTTAGCCCTGGTGAAGAAACTTCCATCTAGCTTTCGCCATAGGAAAACAGACAGGCTGGAGATCCATTAGGAGAAGACATTTGACCCATGCATGGAAAGCTTTCTCTCTCTTTTCACTGTAACTTCCAGAACCTTCTACCCAGCATGAACAATGGCTGTGCTGGCTGGTGGTTCTAGGAGCTGTAATCCAAAGAAGAATTGTTTCTCAGGCTCTGCATTTGGTCCAACAATCTGAGATTTCCATCCCCAAATTAGATGAGCTATTGATTTTTCCCCCCTAACTGCACCTTTATATGAGAAATGCAACATATACAGCTGTGCTGCAGAGTAAATTCAAGCAAAAAAAATTATGGGTATTATTTTAATTACCAACTTTGTTCCTTTTATTAAATGTTATGAGTGTGCTCCAGTAGGAACAATAATGTACAAAACAGCCCTGGGATGGGTGGGTGGATAGAATTCCTAGATTTTAACAACCCTAGTGCCATATTAACTGAACACAGTTTAACATCAGCTGTAATCCACCTTAAAATTCTTCTTCCTGTAATGGTCTCAGTGTTCTACAAGGAGCTGGTCCCTTCTCCACTACTTAATTCTGCAGATGCACTTTGAATGTAAAGCCTAGCCTTGCATTGGCCATTAACAAAGACATTTTTCTTCCAGCTGTTAAGGGTTAGATGTGAAACATCCATTAAGAGAACTACTTGACAGCACAGCTGGCAAGGATGCTGTAAAAGGAGAAAGATCATCATAGCTCTGGAAAATTAATGCATCTACCATCACCCAAGACTACCAAAGACTGAGGAAGCATCAGTCTGACTAACAGAACCAAGCAGTTTTGTAGCCAACACAAAAAGATGTCATGTCCAGCATTCATGGAGCAGGAAAAGGAGGAGAAGCTGCAGGGAAGGGCAATATTCATTAAATGGAGCACAAAGGACAACAGTGAAATACCATGATATATCAGTGTAATCCAGCATCTAAAGAAATGTATGTTTCTTGAAGTATAACCAGAGTTTAGAAGCACATAGTTATTTATAATTTATTATTTTTTTCAACTGCTAAGGCATAACTATGCTATACTTCTCCATTCTGTTTATGTGTAGCAGTAACTGGTTTTTTTAGTTACTTTTAATTATTTATCGTGTATGGCCCTTTTATTGAGTTGTGTTTTGCCCTACTTACTTGTAGCATTCTGATGTTCTTTCTAAAAGTAATTATTTTCATCCTGTTCGAGTAATGAGAAAGTAATGTTACTTTCTGAAAAAGTCTACCCATAAACAGACCTATCGTATTTGACAGAGCACCTTGAACTAGCTCTGGAATGACTTCCTTCCTTCGTGGAGTTTTCTAGCCTCTGCTTTCATCTGGTGCACTAGCCAGAGCATCCATACTGCTGCGTATCTGGCCTTTGCCATGATCCTTTCCTTGAGCAGCAGATAGGGTTGCCATGCTGCAACCAAAAAGTCAATACCACAGCAAGAAGTTCCCCAATGAAGAGGGAGATGAAGCAACTGCAGCTTCTCCCTATCTTGATTCTCCGCTAGAGGTGACCTAGGTAGGATGGCCCCATGTTCTCTTTCAGGGAGGGCAGTCCTCCTTCTGAAGCTATTGTCCATTTGAAGCGCCGTCCAGTTCAAGTCTGATTTAATGATAAAGAAACACAAGGATAACAATGTTTATCATCCATACGAATGTCAAAATTGCCAACTTGGACTACTGAGCAACAGATAAAATATACAAGCAATACATCTCCACACTCACCTGTTTGGGGGGTATGTGTGTAAAAGTCCATTAGGTCTGCAACTGTAGCAACTCCCATAGAGAAAGTATGGAGTTTTCTACTGAAGCAGACTCAATGAGAAAATACACTGAATCTGCCAGGATAGGAGAAAAGAAGAGAATGTTATTGTTTCCTCTTATCAGCAACCATTTGCTTTTCCAGCAGAATGTATGAAATTTTGCATTAGCTTTCTAGTATTGGAATCTGCTAGGTTAGCAGAAAAATGTAAACAAAGATAAGGATATATAAACATCCTTTGCCTATTAAAGGGTTGGTGTAATATAAGCAAGATACTAGCCAGTCAGCAAGATGCCAACCAGCACAGATTCAGCAAAGACAACTGAGCCACAACAGAGCCAAGTTGAGCCAAGAAGATAGGGGGAGGAAAATAGATAACACCAGCTGCAGAGAGACAGCAGCACAGAGGCAACATAGAGAAATTATGGCTTCTCTTCCATATATTTAAACTGGCAGATGGCTGGGTGAGTATGTAGAAAATGTAGTATTTTTCCATATGTGTGTCCAAACACGCTAAAAGCCTAAGAAATGTATTTGTACTTTTAGGGATTTATCTTTTTTTTCTTTTTTAACAAGATGTGCTTTTTAAGACTATAGGCTCTCATACTTTTGGACTGAAATGAGGTCTAAGTTCTTGTCTGTAAAAAGCTTGTAACTGAAACATATTTGTCTGACAAGTATTTGCCTACAACTTAAATTCAGTCTTCATATATTTCTAAGCACTTGTACCTACAATTTTGCTGTAAGTGATATTTAGAGGTCACATATTTTTGACTTCTCAAAAAGTTACATGTTTTCAATAACTTCTGGATTTTTATGCATAGAATAAATGTAGAATAATAAAGCTTGCACAATTAGACAGGACAATGTTGCCTGGACTAATTTTTCTCTGTTTACTTCACTATGAGTGAAAAAAGTGATTTATTCTCATCCTCTGAAGACAGAGATATAGCAAGCTTGGAAGCTGCATTTCTAACGAACCAGGCACAAGCAAGTACCTGATTTATATCTTTATACCCAGATGAAATTTGACATGATCATCATGATTATCTGGTTCACACTGGTATTTAACCCTTTCAGAGATAAATATTAGCTATAATGAACCACCACAGACTTAAACTACCAAAGGGTGTTATAAAGTTCTATAGTGATCTGAGGCTTTGTTCCAGTGTCATACTTTTTACCTTGACACAAGGACAGCAGATTCAAGAGAAAGAAAGGTCAACTGGCTACAGGTGTACTTTTTTAGCCTCCTTTTTGGTGATCAATATCAATTGCCATCTGAGATCAAAGCCTCATCTGTGAGCATAATATTTCCATTCCTCCTTCTAAAGCAAGCATGGATGGGATAGATGAGAGGCTGAGATGGAAAGATTCCTTGCATGATCTGCAGGGTGGAAAGTGTAAGAAAAGGATGCAATGATACAGCGTCAATTTCTCAGATACATTCAAGTCTGTCACCTTACCAGAGTGCATGCCAGCCCAACATGAAACATCATGGGCTTAACCCCATTTCAAAAAATTACTTTTTAGGACTACAACTTCCAGACCCCCACCCTAGCATAGCTAAGCTTTCTTCCAGTTCTGATCTAAATCTAATCTATACTACACCCACATTGCCTAACACTTCTCAACTTGTTTTGTGACACATTTTTTTCGACAAGATTAAACCTCCACCTTAGGGGAGATCTGGCCTTAGTTTGAGATGCAATATTGATTGGAACCCTGGTGAGTCACTACCTGTCAGTACTGGGATAAAGCTAAAGTTTCCCAAAACATGGACTTTGACTGCAATCCTGTGTGCAACACTCTGGGTGTGTTTTCCACCGAAGACTGTGAATTGTCTGCAAGTAATTATCCACAGGATTGCCCTGTAAGACTGGAGACTTTGCAACAGATTTTCAGAAAAATGAAAAAGCAGCATGAGCCTGGCTTGGCTTCCCATACTGTATACACACATTCTTCTTTGTTTCCATCAGTTCTAGCCAAACACATTTTGCAGATTTTCAGAATAAAACAAAGGGCTGCCCATGCAATTATACTAGAGGCAATATGTGGAATGACTATGTGTGTTAAGAGCAATAAGCCTTTTCTGAAACTGTGTCCAGTTCTTTTGAACTACTCTCCAAGTCTTAGAAGTCAACTAACTTGTTTCCTATGGACAGTCATCCTGTACAGTGCAACTCTTTCCACCCTTTCTTTGGAGGAAATAAGGAAAACCTTTTAAAGCACTTGGATCAAGGATATGAAATAAGGAAAGAGTGCTTCATCTTAAGTGCAGTTGCCTTTGAAGATGGAGTAGAATGGTTACTTAGCTACCTCTCCCAAGAGCTTCTAACAGAAACAAGATATAATGCTCAAAACATCAGGAAGAATGACAGGCAAGTGAAATCCCCTTACACTTTTCCTATTCAAGATTGCCATTCCCATGATTTTATTTCTGGAGGGGAAAAGGTTGCCATCCCAGCACCTTTATCCTTTCAAGTAGGAAAGCAACTTGGGCAAAGCAACTAAGTAGAAAAATGGCTTGGGAAGAAAAGATTAAGCACATCCTCTCACTTTCATATCATTTCACCACTGAGATAAAGTTGCATGCAAATAAATACAGCATACAGCAGAGCCCTGCACTGATCCAGACAGCCTAACGTGGCTTACTATTTTCTGAGGCTCAGACACAGAAAGATGATACAAGTCATGAATTTAAAGTTTCGTTTTTGTAATTCATGTATTTCCTAAACAAGCATAGATTCTAATTTGGTTAAAACACATTGGTTTAAGCGAACACATCTGTTCAGTTAGTTTATCCATTAACATTGCTTGCCAAACATTAACGTGCTGAGTTGACAATGATAAGTTAGAGAAAGTTTTCAATTGTGAAGCAATTACCATTCTAGCTGATTGACAAAGTGTGATTACAAGACAAAGGAGCCACATGTCTCACTTTTATGAAATATGGGACCTGTTTATCAGCTATATAAACGCATATGCTCACGTGCCATCCCCTCCAAGTATGCACATAGACTTCTGGCAAATTTTGTTTAATTGATCAATTATAGATCTGTTTTATCTTCATTTGATTTATCTTCATTAATGCCTTGCCCTATGTTTGCTGTAGGTTTGCTTTTTATTACAGATGCAATAAATATCCTTTATACAATTAAGATATCTCATCTGAAAAAAAAAGTGATTGCACTGTAGAATTATACCTACATACAGACAAGATTGATTTATCTTTGGTTTTCTCCATACATGTATGTATATGTATTAAGACAAGACCACTTTACTAAAAGGCAAAGGCAAGTATCTTCTACACACATATTTGGAAGTAAGCAATATTGAACAAAGTTGTGCTTACTTCTGAAAAAGCATGCATGGGATCTAGCTGTTCCTGTTTAGAACATAAGCTGGGGAAAATAGTGCCCAAACTCATGTTGTAGAAGTTTACACCTGTACAAGCTGATGATGTCATCGACCATCACTCATTAAAACTTTCCTATTCCACCCAAGTTGTGCAGCTCCCTCAGGATCTCTTTTGACCTAGGAAAACATTTGGGAGCTTCAGGATGAGGGGGGAGCCTTTAATGCCTTAAAATGTGCTGCCAATGGTCCTGATCCTTGCAGCAGAACCACCTGCAGCAATTTTCAGACCTTAAAGGCTCCCTCCACCCTGTCTCAAGGCACTCAAAGGCATCACCAGTCTCAAACGTGTCTCAGAACGGGGGGGGGGGGGGGTAGGAAACTTTGAATTAACTATAAAAGTCCACAGCTGATGACATCATTAGCTTCCATGGGTGTAAATTTACACAGTAGGATTTTGGCCAGTGTTTCCCAATTACATAGTAAACATGCATCCTGCAGTCAATATACTGTACCGTGTTTCCCTGAAAATAAGACAGGGTCTTATATTAATTTTTGCTCCAAAAAACACATTAGGGCTTATTTTCAGGGGATGTTTTATTTTTTTTCATGTACAACAATCTACATTTATTCAGATACAGTCATGTCTTCTTCTTCTGGTTGCTGCACAATGGTGGAGGGCGGGGTTTCACTTGACTAGGACTTATTTTTGGGGTAGGGCTTATATTACGAGCATCCTGAAAAATCAAACTAGGGCTTATTTTCAGGTTAGGTCTTATTTTTGGGGAAACAGGGTACGTAATGTGAGAAATGAACATATCACACAGCTCTACCAGTCAGACCCCATAAAATAGGAATACTAATTCACCGATATGGGCTGTAGAGAATATCCTGGTAAGATACAGGAGGGCATCTCTCATATCTCAGAATCAGGAATAATTTGCTAGTCTGTGGGTTCAGTAGAAAGCTAGAAGGCTGCAATAAAAAGCTGGACAAAGATTACTTACTTAACAGTACTTTGAATAAGACTACTTACCATTGGACATGTTGACTAGGGTTGATAACTATGATGTCCAGAACATCTAAGGAAGGTACAAGGTTTGAGGAAACCTAACCTATTCTGTAATTCCCAATGTTTCAAACTCAGATTAGACCCAGGACTGTCAGCCCTACAACCTGATCTTGCTATACAGCAGTGGTTCCCAAACTTGGGTCCCCAGATGTTCTTGGACTAAAGCTTCCAGAACCTTCCTAGACTTCACCTCCCAGGCCAGGAGTTCTGCAAGTTGTAGTTCATGAATATCTAGGGACCTAAAGTTAGGAACCGTTGTTATATGACATAGTGAAGTCCATGACCATAGTAGAGGGGTGCCCCATCCCAAAATGTTAGAAGTGAGCGATCCCCCAGGTGAAGCATGGGGAACCAGTTAAGTCAAGCAGGAATGGTACTAGTAACAAGATTTTTTTATATATACATTGTCCATAATGAAAGGAGAAAGCCATCTGAGTTGCTTGTTGTCAAGATCAAAATGACCTGGGCTGGCATTCACAGAGTGGGAGAAAGATTTTGGTGTAATTTTTGGAAAATAGTAATTGATGAATATATTATTATCAACCAACAAATATACACAATTTTTCCACTGGGCTTTTCATAATCATGTACTTCTTTTCATACATTTCATTAGCAGGCAAACTGCTGTGGGAATTAGCTTTCATATCGAAAGGACAGGTTTTCTACTCTTTCCTCTAAGCTCTCTATGTCTGCACTCTAGCCGCTGAGCCAGCACATATGACAGTGACTTTTATGAAGTACATCCAGCTGCATGACCCAAATGCCATGCTCTGAAGTATACCCTCGTGCAACTGAACAGATCTCTGCTGAGCTGGTATTTCGTCTAATCCGTCGTGAATGCCCAAGAAGAGGCTGCTGAAATGTCATTGTGATAACGAAGTAATGTGGCTTTGTAGACCTTCATTCTCATATTAACCTAAATTGACTTTCAATATGCAAAAAGAGCAGAAGCTCGTCCTTACAAGCCTCTCCGAAAGAGCCCAAGAATCCTTCAAGTGCACAAGTGGGCTGTCATTAACATAGGCAGACTTGCTATCGAAGCAAGGTTCATTTAGCATACACTGGAGAGTAAGTCACAACAGTCTTTCTGACCTGGAAATTTACTGAAAAACCTGTCAAATTCATCCATCACATCATCGCTTTATGAGAGTCACTTTTGTTATGAACAATCCCAGCCTTCTGCCATGCGCAGATTTGCAGGAGAGCAGCACTATGTTGATGTAATTCAGCGTGAGTGCCACCTAGACATCCTAAATGGTATGATGAAGACAGACAGAGCTAGCTGGAGGGACTAACAAAAAAAGGAGCAGCGTGCAAGACCTGAGCAGTCAGCAAAGTCCAAATGGCTGTTCTCTTTCTGTTCGACTTTATAAGGGATTCTTATACATAGGGCCGAAAGATTTTCTGCCCTGGGATCAGTATAAGATTACTTGGAGCGGGGGAATGTTTCTGTTCCTATAGAGCAAGTCGTGTTGGCTAAAGGCGAGGAACCCATGGCCCTCCTGCTGATGTTGGGCAACAACCTCCAGTTTTTTCTGAACACGAGCCAGACTGACTTGAACTAATGGGAGTTGGAGTCGGACAGAATCTGGAGAGCTACAAGTTCCTAACCCCAGGCACAGAGGTAACATTAGGCCTGCAGCCAAAAGGGGGGAAAAAAAGTCGCCTGGGTTTTATGAGGGTGGCCAGCATAGTTACACAAGAAGCAGATGAAATGTGATACTTGGAAATATATTGTTAAACAGGCTCCACATCCTTTGTCAGGAAACAACCACACAGCCAGGATATGGGCCTCTTGGTAAGGTTAACAAGCACTCCGCCCCTGCTTTGGAAGGAGGAAAGGAACGTTTGGGATGGATGTATCCTCATGCCATTTCATGGCTATAGGCCTGAGTAACATTTACAGCAGTCACTGCTGTGGTCATCTTCACTTGCCTGCTAAACAAGATGGACGAATTCTGGGGACATGCAGTCAGATTTTTGGCTAACCTTAAGCATCTTCCCCGCCCAGCTTACTAGGAGATTTAGCAGGGTGCCTCTTTAGGTGCTGAGGCAGACAGAACTCTCAGGAACACTTGATTTTCATCATTATGAGCCACCCCATCACAAGTTCTTCACCCTGTATATGCACTTCAGCCCAACACGCTAGCAAAATAAATCCTTGCAAGAGCTTGAGGGGGGGACGGAAGGGGAGATCATTCTTCTTCATTTTGATCTGCAATCATTATCGTTAAAAAAAATCACTACTATTATGAGGCAGTCCAAACATGCTTTGAGTTTCCCAATATCCTAGAAGGATGTAATCAATTTTTAACAGCACTGCTTTGTTTAATGCCTTCATTTCTTAGATGTACATGCAAACACTCTCAAAGCACACTTTAATCCATTCTTTTCCTTAATTCAGCAGCTTCCCATCTGCTCCCCCACACTTTCTATATGTATCTTTTTCTAGAACGCCTCACCCCTTCTGTGTAAATACCCTATCTCACTACATGCTTGGATTCTCCAAGTTTGATGGCCCAAGAATAGTAATTATTCAGTTTGTTTTTCAAGCAAACCCTTAGGGATCCCTCTAGGGCAGGAATCCCCTTGTCTTTAAAATGTTGCTGGCCTATGGGGAAAACTCCCTGGGGGGCAGTGCAGCCAATGCAATCAAAAGGGGATGGAGGTTTGCAGAATTGCAGGTTCAACTTTTTCTCTCTCTACATAGCTATATTAGTCTAGTACTGTACTACACTTCAACTGCCACAGCTACAAACCTAAGATCTGTACTTTGGTAAGATGCCCAAGCCCTTATAGAATCTTGGTTTGTTGCTTTCCACACACATTCACAGGTGAGCCTTGGCTGGGGTGGGGGTGGGGTGTTCACATTGAGCATTCAAGAACCCTGGGAAATCAGGGTACTTGCTTGTGTGTTAAGTCCCCATGAAGGCAGACATACTTCTCTCTTCAGATTCAGTCTGACTTGCATTAGGAGACTCTCTATACTCGGCAGATTATGCACATATTTTGTGTTTCCTTTTGAGAATATCTGATCTGCAATCATGGTCATGCTTATTTCTGGGCGAATTTATGCAGGACTGACCTGAAAGTAACTAGAAAAACATAAAACTCTAATCTTCTTAAAACTAGGCCAGTCTGTCTTGCTATTGTACCTTTGGTTGTTCATTGCTATGTTTAATAATATTAGCTATTTTCAGCTATTATCTCTCCTGTTTCATAGACATATTTTATCTATTCCTATTAATTTATTTCCACAGCTTTTGCTTTTCTAAAGAGTTGAGGAGGGAGTGTCTGAAGACCTTATAACCACATTTGCATACACTGGGCTGATTCAGTGATAATGGAGGAGGAGAGGTATTATGCCTTCCCCCTGACTATAGCATTCCTTTGCAGAAATTCCCAAGGGGGAAGCAATGTTAGGATTTGCAGAACAATATTTGTCAACTGAGGCTACATTCCACACACCGGAAGAAGGGGGCTACAGTCCATAAATGTACCAAATAATATTTGCTTATCTAAAGTGTCACAAGAGTCTGTGTTGTATATATTTCTCGAAATTCTATGCACTTTTTCTATACTATCGCTGCTATAATGCTGGCGGGGTCGTGAAGAACCTTATAACCATCCTTGTATTCACTTGGCTGGTTGAATGTTCTTTTAGTTTTGAGGGTTCTTTTAGAGATCCTTTACTCTTCATGCTGACCTAAGAACATAAGGACCAGCATGTTGGAACGGACTGTGTAGCCCAACAATCTGTGCACACAATTGCTAACCAATTCTCTCTCGGAAGCCGTTCTGTATTCCCTTGCAGCAAACACACAGTGGCAATACCACCTTGGATTCTTAAGGCGACAGTTTAGCAATCTTGATTTAAAAAATAGCTGCCTTCTGAAGAAAGTGCTCCAATATGTGCGAGAACCAAATATTTGTGTAGCAACTTCCCCTTGTTCAAAAACTTTTCCACTCCTGTAACTGGAATTCAGTTCATGAATGCTATAAAGTTAAAAAAACAAACCTGAATTAGCCAGTGTGACTTACATCAAACATATTTAGGATGACAGTTTAGCATGAGCAGTTTAGCATTTAGAAATATACTGTTTCCACCATATCTTTTAACACATGGAACACAGCTAACCTACTTAGAATAATCTTACACCCTTTTAATTACTTATTAAAGACCTTAAAAGGAGAAAGGAAGTGATTCATGTGTGATTTTTGATAGTATGAATGCAACCAATCACATTTTAATTTTAAGTGTTCCTATTTATAGCTATAGTTTTAATTATTGAAATTTTTCAGCATACCTTTTTTTAAATTTAACTACTTTAGGTTATTAGCGGGCTTGGAGACTTTTCATTGGGAAGGCAGGAGATATACATATGAGAGAATCTCTCTCTTTTTACCCATCACCAGGCTGGCATATCGTTGGATGCCTTAATTGAATCTATTCCATATTTGCATCCCTTCCTGCCTCCTCCCTAGGCAGGGCAGCATATCAGAGCTTTGCAGACTGCCATTCACTCCTTCCTTTTTATCTCTGCTGTCCCCGCCTCAAACTGCACCCTCTTCTTCCTCTCTTTTCCCGCTGATTCTCCTTGACCCCCTCCTAATGTCATTCTTTGTATCTCTTTTCCTAGCCCGTCCGTTTCTGTCCCTCGCTGCTCTGTCTTTGGGGACGCTGGAGTAGATTGTGTCTGTATTTCCTTCTCTTCAGTTTGGAGGAGGGACGGCTCTCTGGCAAGTGAGATATCCCTCTTGCCTCCTGTCTCACACCCGGCTCCCATAACGACTGGCCATGATGGTCAGGGGATTCTGGGATTAGCAGTTTTTAAAAAAATCATTTCCAAACTCTGCCAAATCCCCACTCCAAATCACCCTTTCCTGCTGCAGGTTTGTCTACATCCCAGGCCTTTCCCAACAATCCCCAGACCTTCAGGCTGTCTTTGGAGGGCTCTCAGGGAGCTCCAGAAGAGAGAGGTGGGTAGGAAATTCCTCTTGCACATCCATCTTTATGCTGCATGAGATACCATCTATTCTCATGTATTACAACCCCTTTGTGTTCAGCAGATGCCCAGAAGACACGGTTGAAACAAATCAGCTACAAAGACACTGGCTAACCCCGGCGCTTCCTTAACCATAAAGTGAGACAGACCTGCGCATAGGATATTTGGATCAAAGTCCTGACTTCCTCCCAAAAAATAAGAACCTAGAGCGCCAGCTTTCTATAATCAGTGGTGGGTCTTTTAAATACTATTTTAAAATGCATATCAAGTGATAGAACAGATGTGTTGAATGTCAGTCAATGACTGCCAGATAAGCCCCATAAATTGTAAAAACAGAATAAATGGAAGACTACATTAGCCAGGGTTTGGCAGACAATCATATTGTCTCTGGCTTCTGGCATGAGTGCAAACATTTGTCATGAAGCCAATAGCACTGATCAAGCAACTGAAACCAGAAGGCGTAACAGAAAGAGGGTGAGGGTGAGGATGGAGGCGACAGAACTGGCATGGAAATATCCACTGGCAACAGTGCAGGAATCCCATCTGCAATTCCAAAATATCTTCAGTACCAATACTGAAGTAATTCATATTCTGCATTCACATCAGATTGCCTCTCTTGAAGAACATTAAGATAGGTCTGACAACCTCCACTGTTATTGCTGTTCCTTTTATTTTGATAAATAAAACTGATATTCCTTGATCCACACAGGAAAAATGGTCTGGATTCTAACTTCCTGACAGCAGAATATCATTTACAGCTGAAATGGGGAAAGGCTCTCCAGAAGCTGTTGGGCTGCAACCCCTATGATCCCCAATCAACATAGCCAATACTAATGAATCAGGGAAGCTACAGTCCAGCAATCCCAGGTGGGCCACAGGTTCTCCATCCCTGCTTAAAGAGTGTGCCCGCTGATGCGAAGTGGGCAACAGGTTTGTTAAGATTCTTCTTTCCTCTGCAGCCCGTCTCCTTCAAACATCAGCTATGGAGTATGGGTCGGCCTTCTTGTGCAACATGGAAGTGGTGCTGAAGCCAAGGGAGATATAGCAAAAATAAAAATGGTCTCCTTCCACCATAGGAACAGAGGCCTTCCATTGCACAGTGCCTTCTATGAACGAAAGGAGTCACTGCATTTCATGATCCAAGGCCATACACTGAGCAGGACAAATTCTTTATGCATGGAGAGAAACATATGTCCTTTTGAGTGACCATACCAGCATCCTTCCAGAGGTAAACATCAGACTTCATGTGTTGGGTTGGAAAGAGAGAAGGTCTATACCGCTCCTCGACACACACACACAATACCTGAAGCATGTTCCTGAACTAGATTGGGAGGGACACCATTTCTATTTTAAAGCACCCTCACTACCAATATGTGTTAAGATTGAGTGAGGCATATTTTGGTTCACTTTAGTAAGATGTTTCATTTCAAAACAAAACTTTATTCCTGTACTAAATTAGTTTCATTCAGGCCTAGATCGTGACTAGACATTTGCTTTGCAATCATTTATAATTCAAGGGAAAACATGTGCTAAACACAGAGGGAGAGGGAGGAGTAACCAAAGCTTCCAAACTTTTGAAATCTAGTTGTTTCTCTGTAGCATATAGGATAAATAAATGAACAGCCCTGCCCCTACGCAGGGGAAAGGGGAAATCACCAAAAAGCAACCACCATACAATTCCCTCTGCAGCACCACTTTTGTCCGAGAGGCATATTCTGGACCCATTATTTTACATGTCGAAGAGAAAACATATGGCAGCTAAGACGGCCATGAATTTCATTTCCCTCCCGAGTCTGTCAAATGCTGCAAATTCAACACTTGCATTTGGCACAGTGAAAGGTGGGGAGGGGGCAGGGCATGTCTCACTATGTGTACCTGAGACAGGAAGTGGTGAAAGGCCACTCCTCCATTCAACTGTGAGAGGACAGTGCCTGCACAAGAAGTGTCACCACTAATGGCTACATGGTCCTGGGTTTATCATGCAAATGACATCTTTATACCATGATGCAGTTTGCAAAGAACTGAGTTTCTTTTTCTCATATAGAGTTCTCCAGTCATCCTTTGAAGTCCTTCTGCAGGCGCCCAACATTTAAGAAGCGGCTGAGGTCCATAGTGGGCCTCCAATTTGGGAAAGTTCACTTAGTGCCAGCCTCACCTTTCTCTTCTTCCTCATCATCTTCTTCTTCCCAGGCACCAAGCTAGAACCATGCAGCATCCAATCAAAGAACTACCTAGACAAAGATTCTGTTCACACAGCGACTAACCAATTGCATCTACAGGGAATCTGCTGGTAGGACATGAGTACCACTTCACATGTTATGTGCCACCATCTTCTCATTCCCCATTATTTTTCTTTGTCTCTTTTTCTACTTTTTGGTGTTGTGGTGTCAATACCAAACACTGCCTGCTGAAACTTTGACTAGAGTATTAAGAGCCACCACATCCATGAAATGGATGGTGCTGCATTTCCCTCCAAGGCATAGTCGTTTGCATTTTCTTCCTCTATTCCTGGGAGTGGTGGTGGGTTTTATCTGTCTGTCTGTTCTGTCAGAAAATCAGGGAGACAGATAATGTAATGGGTCAGAATGTCTTTTAAATGGCACAGAGTGTATTGGTCCCAACATACATGCCCAATATTTGGGTACAGAGTAGGTTAAGGGACTCACATCCAAGTGCAACCGTGTACAAGCTTTGAATAGGTTATAGTTGAAGAGTGTGAGATGGAGCACTCAGTTGTACTTAGACAAGATATACAGAGACATTGTCTGAGATACTGCAAGTTGCACCCTGATAATACAAGCCCCACTAAGTTGCTCTTAGATGTGATATACAGAGGCTTGTTGTATCTACACTACAAGAGATACGTGGCCATCCTGACTAATACCCATCCATGCTCCTAACCTAACTTGCATGAACTTATCTGCCCCCCTTTTAAAGCTATCTAAACTGGCAGCCATAACTATACCCTGTTGGAGTTAATTCCACAGTTTAACTGTCCGCTGTCTTGAATCCATCACCATTCAGCTGGTTCTAGCAAAGAGAGAAAAGTTTCTCTCCATCTACTTTCTTCAATCATGTATAATTCTTTACCCCTTGATCATGACCCTGTTACATGGCATGGTTTGTTTTTTTTCCTGATCTAAACACCCCAAATGTTGTAACATTTCCTCACTGGGGAGTTGCCAGTTCTCAGGCTAGCCTTTGGGGTATTTTCTTCTGTTCCCCTTTTCTGCACTTCTTCCAGCTCTATAATATATTTTTGTTTTGATTAATATTTAATTAACATCTTTGGATTTTAACACTTCTTTAAAGTGAACTGCAATGTTTTGTTTGTTTTGTCTAGTTAGATTAGTTGTAGATTTCTGCATTTGATTGAAGCCATCATTATAACCTTTTACAATAGAAGAGCAGGTTAGATTTATAATCATACAAATAGCATCCTTTACATTGTGATTTTTGTCTGCAGAGACAGAGAGCATTTCATATTCTAGGTTTAAGTTCTTTATTTAAATTCTTTGCATTTGAAAATATTACCACTTTAAATTATTTTTAAAATTATTCACCTCCATTTCCATTTCTTTTCTGCTTACTGTGTGGTGTCTTTGGTTTTGTACAATCGACTAAAGAGAACAAAAGGATCTCTCTCTCTCTCTCTGCTACAGTCCTGACTCAGATTCAGCATCAGGAAGCTGGTAAATGATCAAAAGCAATAGGGGGGAGAGGGCAACACTGCGGGTGGGGAGGGAGGGGAATCTTTTGTCCCTTTCATAACTCCTAATTGCATCGCCTTCCCACAATCCCATAAAGGTCAATAGACTTGCAAAATTGACTAGATGAAAATCAACAAATAGCTTTGGCTACCTATAATCAATTTTACTAGAAAGCTGGGAGTGGAGGTGGAGGGAGAAGAAAGAAGACAATGTTACTGAATAGCAGGGCAATTGCTAAGGGGGAAAGGTAGCCAAACACAAGACTCTGTACCTGCAGTGCTCTAAGGCATGTTGTCATAACGTCACTTTGGGGGTGGGAGGAAGAAAGGTCTAGTGTGGATCAGGTCTGGTTCCATCTCAGGGCTAATTCACACACCAGTCTTTGGGGTATTTTCTTTCTGCTAAAAATGGATGGCTGAGCTAGGAAAAAAGCCAGTGGTCTTCCATTATGGGTCCAGCTTTTGATTTAGCACACTATTGCCACCAATTATTTTGAAGTTTGCATAGTAACATTTGCTACTTCCAAAGCTTCACCTGATGTAGGTGATCACCTGTCACCCACCCCATCTTCCTTCAGCAATGACAAAAGGGGAAATGGCCATTGCGCTATATAATTTCTAAGTTGCTCCTTTCCAACAAATTTCCAAAAGTCAACCTATGATCATTCTGATAAATATAAAGTGTATCCAACTATAATGGTTACAAGCTGCCTATCAATAGGTAAACTGAGACAGCACTTTAAGCAGCTGATTTCGGACAGTGAAAAAAAAATGCAGAAAACAGTCTTTACTTATTATTGTTGCAATTTTATTTTTAATGCCAAAGAAAGAGAAAGATGTGGAGTTTGCTCTCGTTGGTGCAAAAGTAACATGACCAGCCTTGAACTTAATGTGTCTTGACTTACATGGTGCTTATTTGCTGCTCAACTTAAGGCAACACAATGTTCTGGGCTGCTCCTGCTGCTTCAGCAAAAACCAAGCTCTTGACATCTATGTGACAAAGTATTTGCTACATAGCAGTGCTAAAGCCATGGAAGAACATGTGGCCTCCACACCCTTACCCCAAATTCTTATGATGTATTTGCTCCTATGGAAAAAGAAGAGACAAGCTTGGTCTACCTTTATATGCTATACCCTAAATTTTATTAGAATGTTTCAAAATCTTTACTAATACTTATCAATAATGAAACAGTAGCTGATTCCTTGCAGCTGCAGGGGTCAGACTAGATGACCTTTGAGATACTTTCCAACTCTATGATCCTAAAAATATGTACAACAGTAGGGTGCAACTATAAAAACACTGTAATCCATCAAGCTGAATTGCCGAGACTGTCAGAGTTTTTGGTGCATGACATATTGGGACACTACAGTCACAGTAATCTAGTATAATTTATGGCGCATGGCGCTGATTTTACAGATGCACGCTGGCCTGAGCACGCTAATGAAGAACGTTGTAAGAGTCTTCTGAAGTAATCATGCAGAAGGATGGGTGATGGTAGACAATGCTAAGTTAAAAGAGAAACAAATAGGAAACGAAAGAAGGCGTGGGGGAGAGAAAAATCAGGTTCTTGAAAGACTACATTGGGGATAATATTACTGCCCAGCCTTGTGGGATCGCTGTGCAAATTCCTGAGATAATGCTTTATGTTATTTACTGTAACAGATATTCAAGAGAAGCATATTCAAGATCTGTTAACTTAGATGTCTCCTAATTAAAGACTAAAAATAGTAAACACTGTCTTCCACAGAATCTGATCCATGTCCAGTTTAGCTTTTTGCTGTTTACTCTGAATGGAAGTAGTTTCCCAGGCCACCTTACCCATGAATTGGGATGGAAAAATACATCCGTTTCAATTTTTCCTTCGTTCAGATTTTCAAAAGGTCAAAGCTTGTCCATACGTATCTGTAATGAAGAAATTATGTGAATGTGGAAACATTCCTCAAAAATAAGTTGAAACAAAATCCTCCACTATCTGCATCAGCCAAAATCAATACATATTCCTAGGTTAGAGAGGATGCTTGTTCTTCCTGCCCTATAGGTTTTAAAGATGAAGGAGCTTCTCAGAAACAAAAAAGAGAGGTAGCAATCCTAATTTGGCACTAACATGATTTTATGACAGTGCAGGGGGTCAATTTGACCTTTGAAGAGTGAACGCCAAGCCCTAGGCCTAGATGCACAGATCTCTCACATTTGATTTCTTTTACTCTTCTTTTAATCCATCGTGAATACGAAGAAGTTTGCAAACTTTAGCACATTCTGACCAAAACGAGACAGAAATCAAATTCGCACCCACAGGATATTAAACTTATGAAATATGCCCCCAATCTCTCAAATAGGACCCCTCTGTAAAAAGGGGGCTTACAAGTCTACAATGCACTCTAGCCAAGGCCAGACATATAGTACTGAAGGGCATAAAAGACCCTGCCATAACCCAGTTAGTGTCAACATTACACCACTGAAACTACACATCTTTCAGAGGACTCAGTTGCAAGACATTTGAGCTTTGCGAAATTACAGAAGACTCCTGCAGCTCAAGGGAGTGGGAACTGCGAAATACTGTCAGTGGTGTAGGAATGGTGAGCCAGTTGAATTATTTTTCTGTTGTCATACCACAAGCACAATGATTGGTAAAGAACTCATGTGTCACAGTTCTTGTACTGAATATCCCCATAAGTTTGCACACGTACATCAATGCAGTTTTGAACACTGACCAGCTAGCTTTGATGGAAGCAGAGCTGCCTTTTTTTCCTGGGCACTAAGATCACATGGATCCTGTTACATTTGAGGAAGCTGGCAGAACTCTGGCTCACTTGAGAAGGTATAATTTGAATGTCTCTGAGAAAAAGGCCCCCTGTGTACACCAACCCAGGGTTTATATGACTTCATCCCCCGGAGATGCAAACATGATGTGCCTTCCATTTAACAGCTTCAACTGATTTCATCTCTGTCATTAAATCTGATCAAACACTACTTAGGATAGGGAGAAATACTGCAGATTAATTGAGCAATGGAATCAGCAAAAAAATTAGAAAAAAGCAGAGCAGCAGAATGAAGTAAGCAACCTGGCAAAGAAAAAGCGTCCAGAACAATACTCTCCCTAAGCTCGCCATTTACTTGGCACATTTACCAGGATATAAGCTCTACTGTTTGCAAGACCCAAGCAGGGCTGTTAATTATAGTAATGTTTGGCGGTCACTAATTTATATGCTTGCTGTAAGTCGGAAGTGATTTGATACTACATAACAAGTTCTACAGTAATATATAAAGCCTGCTTCCTCAGGAACTTTATGATTAAGGACTGAACCAAAGTGCTATAGAATTAAGATGGCCCTGAATTTTACAACTCCGTTTTTTCCCAACTCATAAAGATCTTAAAACAGAAATATACAAGCTCTTAACTCGTTTGATGACTGAACGATTGAAATATTTTCAGGAAGAACAACCAAGGGGCGGGGGAAGCCCTAACCTATTATTTATTGACGTGGTAATATTGTGGAGTCACCATCCCAGGTAGCAGGTTAATTTTTCCATCTCTTTCTACAATAAAATCATAGTGACCTGTACAATTCATTTATTTTATTTTATTTATTTATTTTTAGATTTCTACCCCGCCCCCCTAGACAACGTCTACTCGGGGCGGCTTACAAATGTCATTAAATATATAAAACATTAAAAATATTAAACAATTAAACAATTGAAACAATAATATAAAGTATTCAAGATGGGAATAATAAAAATTAAAAGACTAGAATTTAAGAATTGACAGAAGGGAAGGCCTGCCTAAATAGCCAAGTTTTTAAATGGCTCTTAAAAACACCCAGCGAGGGTGCCAGGCGGATCTCTGTTGGGAGGCTGTTCCATAGTCGAGGGGCCACTGCCGAGAAGGCCCGGTTTCTAGTTCTTTCTTTCCGGACCTCTCCCTTCAGCCGTCCCTCCTGGCTATGCCGAGTAATTCTGGTAGATCTAGGTGGGAGAAGGCAATCTGCCAAATACCGAGGTCCCAAACTGTTTAGGGCTTTGTAAGTCATCATCAACACTTTGAAATCGATGCGGAAGCGAATGGGCAGCCAATGCAATGCGGCCAGAGTGGGAGAGATGTGTTGGTATTTTCTCACCCCACTGAGCAGTCTGGCCGCTGCATTCTGCACCATTTGAAGCTTCCGCAACAATCTCAAAGGTAGCCCCACGTAGAGTGCATTACAGTGGTCTAATCTCGAGATTACGAGCGCATGGACGAGAGTGGTGAGGCCCCCCCCCATCAAGGTAGGGCCGCAGCTGGGCGATCCGCCACAGATGAAAATAGGCAGAACGGGCCACGGACGCCACCTGGTTTTCCATGGTAAGTGCCGGGTCCAGATGTATCCCCAAGCTGCGGACCTCACTCCGTGCAGTAAGAGTAACCCCCCCAAAAGAGAGGGAGTCTCCCAGACCGCCGATGGAAGGGCCACCCACCCTCAAGACCTCCGTCTTGTCCGGGTTCAGCCTCAACCCATTCAGCTGCATCCATTGCAGTACAGCCTCCAGACAGCGCCGAAGGGACAGAACGGCATCCACTGAAGTAGGTGAAAAGGAGATGTAGAGCTGGGTGTCATCAGCATACTGATGGGACGAAGCCCCACGACCCCACCCAACGGCCTCATATAGATGTTAAACAGCATTGGGGAGAGGATCGACCCCTGCGGAACCCCACAATTGAGACTCCATGGGGCCGAAACATTCTCCCCAATCTGTACTCTCTGGGGGCGGTCCTCCAAGAAGGATCGGAGCCAGGCAAGCGCCAGGCCACCGATTCCCAGCTCGGAGAGCCTCCCCAGGAGGATACCGTGGTCGACGGTATCAAAGGCGGCTGAGATATCGAGGAGGACCAACAAGGACATATTGCCCCTGTCAGCCTCCCTCAACAGGTCATCCAACAGTGCGACCAGTGCCGTCTCTGTGCCATGGCGTGGCCTGAAGCCTGACTGAAACGGATCCAGAGCATTGGTTTCATCCAAAAGGGCTTGAAGCTGATCAGCCACCACCCTCTCCACCACTTTGCTGAGGAAGGAAACATTGGCGACGGGCCTATAATTGCCAATATCGTCCGCCGCCAAATTTGGTTTCTTCCTGATGGGCCTAATGAGTGTCTCCTTGAGGGCAAGGGGAATCTTGCCCTCCTGGAGAGACCCATTAATTATTGCTGTGGCCCATTCCGTTATTATGGGCCTGGCTGCTTTGATTAGCCAGGCCGGGCAAGGGTCAAGGGAGGAGGTGGTGGCCCGACAGCGATCAAGCGCTTTGTCCACCAAATCTGGCGTCACAGGCTGAAAGAATTCAAGCGCAACCGGGCAAGGCAGAGCGCTGGACATCTCTGCTCGATCCACTGTATTCAAAAAAGGAGAGAGATCCCGGCAGATGGCCTCCACTTTTGATTTAAAAAATGCTGCAAATTGGTCAGGTGAGATATTAGTGGGAGGCCCATTACCCAGACCAATTCAGGATAGATCGCGAACTATACGGAAAAGTTCCGCCTGCTCATTTGAAGCTTCGCTTATCCGGTCAGCGAAGTGTGAACGTCTGGCAGCCTTCACCTTAGCCAGGTAATGGTTAGTTGCGATCCTGACAGCTATCTTATTATAAACCGTCGGTTTATCTCTCCAAGTGCACTCTAGCCGTCTCCTATTTTGCTTCATAGCTCGTAGTTCCTGATTATACCAGGCCCCTGGCCGAGCTCTGCGCCGGAGAGGGCGTTTAGGAGCGATCGTGTCTACAGCCCTAGTGGCGGCGGCAATCCAACCGTCAACCAGAGCTTCGACAGGGGCGCCAGACAGATCAGCTGGAATCCCTCTCATGGTATCCTAGAATCGCATTGGATCCAGTAACCTTCGAGGGCGGACCACTGAAATTGGTCCATGCTCCCTGCGGGGAGGGAGTGCCACTGAGAGGTTACATTTTATTAGGTGGTGATCTGACCATGACAAGGGAACTGACACCAGGTCAGTCACCATCAGACCACGCTTGCTCCGCTCAGTGGAAAATACCAGGTCTAGCATATGACCGCCCATGTGTGTGGGACCGTTAACATGTTGGGACATGTCCAAGGAAGCCATGGTTTCCAAGAACTCAAGAGCTGGTCCGGAAACCTCTGCCTCCGCATGGATATTGAAGTCACCCAGGACTAAAAGCCTCGGGGACTCCAACAGTGCCGCAGAGACAAAGTCCACCAGCTCCGGTAGGGAAGTGGCTGAGTCGCAGGGAGCGCGGTAACCCAGCAAGATCCCAATACCGTCCCTGGTCCCAACAGACACATGGAGGGCCTCCAGACGCGGCTTTACCACCATAGAGCGCCTAGTAACCTCAAGAGTGTTTTTATAAACAATGGCCACTCCCCCCCGCCCCTCCAGTCTACCCTGGTGCTGGACTGCATAACCAGGAGGACAGGCAAGGGTCAAGGGAACACCCCCTTCCCCGCCCATCCAGGTCTCGGTTATGCACGCCAGGTCTGCGTCCTCCTCCAGGATAAGATCTTGAATAAGCTGGGATTTGTTGGACACAGACCTGGCATTCAACAGCACCAGTTTTAGGGTGGAGGGCCGGCTGATCTGCCTACCTCGAGACTGGCAGTTGGTCATAGTCCCAGAACAGTGAACAGCCTTCAAACATCTGTTCACCGTTCTTCTAACACGAGTAGGGAGTATGCCACCGCCATATTTCCCTCTACCCGTAATCACTCGGATGTTCTGAGGACCCCCGCTGGGGGGGCAGACCTTCCACTCCATGTCAAGAAAAAGAAATAAAAAGTGCACAAAATTAATATAAATATGATACAATAATCAAAATAATAAACCAAAAATTAAATCATAATACATAATACACTTTAAATTAATCAATCATAATATATAATACACTTTAAATTAAATTAAACAATAAAATAACAAAACAAAATAAAACAAACAAAACTAAATTTAGTATAAATAAAATAAATAAAATAAAAAGTAAAACAAATTATATCAAAGCCCAAAATCCCCCCCCCACAGTTGGTTCTGTCCCCCTGCCCTTTAATTATAGATCTTATTTTCCTCCAGGAGGGTTTTAGAGATGAGTTCAGGTTTACTAGAGAGGCAGACAAGAACAGAACAAGGGTCCAGATTGTAAATAATGATGGAACTAACAGAGCTACCAGTAGGAATGGCACTGACATTGCCATATTCCACAGCAGGAGAATAGAAGAGGAGTCCACTCTAAACATGCCAGGGGAGAACACAAAAAGGATTCCCCTGGTAGTTGGGGTCAATGATGTCTCCGACAACCCAAAGAGACCCGGCTGCGAAACCCCAACAGCGAGCGCCACAAAGTTCTTAACAGTGACCCACGGCGAAGCCACCACGGAGACCTCAGCGGACCCTTCGGCAAGGCCTCCCAGCACTCCGCAAGCCAAGTTCATCTGGTTCACTGGGCGTCCCGCGGAGAACTCCTCCAAGGCCTCCCGAAGGGAAGCCTCCCACGAGGTCTCCGTCTTCTCCGGGTTCCCCCTGCGGGTCCTCAGCTAATACAAGTTCTTCCTCCCGCAAAAATTCATGATGTAATCAACACTACATCTAGCACTAAGCTCAGGTATTGCAGTCAACTGGACTGAACCCAATCAAGAATGTTGAGTGATAGCTGGGAAATTAAAAAAAAAACACCCAAAAAACAGATGACAGCAGAGATGACAAAGAATGCCCCATGTGGGAAGGGTGGCTGGCCAAAATCCTGAATAGAAGTAATCTTGGAAAAATACACAGCACTTCACTTCACATACTACTGGTATGTTCAAAATAACATTAACATGCCATACTCCAGTAGAAGAGCCCCATTCCTTTGGCATTACCAGCAAAAGAAAGACTAATTTATTTTAATTCAAATTTACATATTTTAAAATCAGAGGGTGAAAGTATATTAATCCTCAGCCTGCCCCCCCCCAGATTCCAAATTTTATGCCCGCATTTCAGAGTGCAGCATTTTGCATTTAAAATGATTTCCGTATGCTACATTAACCACATTTACAAGTGACTGAGGAAACTACTTCGAAGACAGAGGGCTGTTCTGTTGTGATGAGACAAAGCTGTCCAATTATGAGCCCACCTGCTTTTTGCATTTATATTTCTCAGAGTACTTTGGCAAGCCCCAGCACCACAGTATAATAGCTCGTAGGTACCCTGATTCGTAGAGACAAATAGCCTTGCTACACCCACTTTGATGACGACAACAACAACAACGTGTCGTCAAGTCAATTCTAACTCATGGCGACCCTTTTCAGGGTTTTACAGGTGGAGAATACTCAGAAGTGGTTTACCATTCCCTTCTTCTGGGGGCACCCTGGGACTGTGCAGCTTGCCCAAGGCCACACAGGCTGGCTCTACTCACAGGAAGCACAGTGGGAAATCGAACTGCCAACCTCTGGCTCTGCAGCTAGATACCTAAACCACTTTATGTTAAAAAAAGTTTCTGAAAACACATCGCAGGCAGGAAATACATGAAGAAACAAGAAAAACAACTCTATAAATTCTGTGTAAAATATGAATATTGGAAATACGGATATCCCTCTAACAGAATGCTCCTTCAAGGAACTGCAAGCCAGAGCTTAACAAGGTGTTTTTGTTTTTTTAAGATCACAGTTCCCAGAATCCTCTAGATTCTGACAGGTAGATTCCTGGAGTCAAAGTGCAAAACCAGCCAGCTTTTCTAAGCACGGCAACATGTTCATAATGAGCAAGTACCAATGGTTCATTTCATTTTTGATACCTTTTAAAGAAACACTGGATTTTAAACACAGGCTACCACAAAGGATTTTCTCTTTGAATATTGTTCTCCAGAACACCTTGACCATACCCTGGGCATCTTCTTGAATTACAGAGAGTACAGAGGTGAAGTACACAGTAGCAGAAGTAGCAGCTGCAGGCCATATGGATCGTATTAAAAACACAAGCAACTCATTTAATAAGGCAGTGGATATTATTGACTTTGGTGCAGAGTATTTTACAACAGTGATGGCACTTGAAATCAACAAATTCTCAGGCTCTGTGTAGGAATATTATTGATCTGTATTTAAAAAGTGTAGGATATCTATAAATCTTCTGCTGATCAAAAGGTAACTTTCTAGCAAAAATGCACCCCCCTTTTTTTCAGAGCCAGCACCCAGCCACAGACCCCCATGTTGACATGCAATTGAATCAAGTGTTATATCAGAAACAGGACAACGAGAATGTCCTTACCTAAAGAGATCTATTTCTGATGGGTTAATACTATGCACTAAAGGATCTGTTTCCATTTAGGATATTTTGTAGGAAACACAACACAGGTAGAGCCCAGGAAAGGGGTAACAGAAATGATTGAGACTGGTGCCAAAATTAAGGAGGGTCACACTGAACAACATTTCAACAGGGCTAATTGGACTTTTATACTGAGCATGAACAGTTTTCATGGGATGCTCAGTATAAGAGTCACATGAAACTGCTCAGTTATAGGCTTTCTCCAGCAGGCATCAGAACTAAAAACATGATTTTATTCATAAACAAGGTATCTTCATTCTATGAGAACTACCACGTTCAATGCAGACTACATTCTGCATTGTGTGCTGTGATTTCTTTCAGTCATTGAGACTTCTTTGAACACTACAAGCAAGTCTCTTAATTCTGTTGAATTTGTTTAGTTTTATGACTATATTATGATGAACAATTCTCTGGGACAGTCTTCCCATCAAGTAGAATGAAGCAGACATCTCAGGTGGCAAAATCCGCACAGGTGGGTTGGGGGTGATATAGTAGAGAATCAAGCTGCCCACGCCACTCAACCCGCCTTGTATCCTCCTAAGCTGACCTGCTGTTCCCAGGTCCCATAGAGGGTTATCTCATCACCAACAATTAAGAAAGATGCAACTGTCACTCCAGTGAAATCCAGTTCAGTAAGCCTCTGTATGGAGTTCTGGGACCTGAGACCCAACAGTATCCAGGAAGGCTATCTTGTCATTTACATTCAGGCAGGAAAATGTCTTTAGCCAGCTCTGAGAAGTCTGGTTGTAAACACAGGCAAAGAGCAAATCCATCAGGAAATTAAAAAATTGAAAACTGGATTTGTAATAAATCAAATCTTGTATTTAAATAAAGTATTTAAAAACCCCTGGACCTGTTTATCCTACTTCCTGAATTATGATCCTTCACTTTCCCATGTTTGTTCAAGTGGTCCTAGCCTTTTGGTGTCATCAGCTAAGAAACTACCAACACAAAAATCAATAGTGTTTGTTTCAATGTACAACAACATTCTATTTTTAAGAGCCAACACTATTTTTTCCTAAACACCATATCACCACCTGGGTCCTCTCAGGCAGTTATCATAACTCAATTTGTATAGGTTACAATTTAGGAGAATTAAAGCAATTATTCTTCATGTCACACATGGACATAACCATGGAGGTTTTCTAGTTAATTTCTGAAATGCCTTAGTATGGGGTCTCTTTATAATTTTTTTTAAAGTTTCCCTGATTTGTTGACTACTCATATTTTAAGCCTCTGTTAATAGCCTCTATCTTATCCTGTAAAAGGCCTCAGGGTTTGCATTCTTTCAGGGTTTTCTCATGACAAATATTAAAGTAAGTCTAACAACAACACAATTGTGGAGTTTGTTTTTAAAACTCTCTAAAATACAGCATCTTATGTTTTGGATGCCTCTAGTTAATTGCATATAGCGACTAACGGACAACGGCTGAAATTCAGTAGTAAGTCACAACTAGAGGAGACTCTTTGAATCAGTGCAGATTTAGCACATTAAAATCTATGTAAGTTCCATTTATTCAATGGGCCTATTCCAGTTGTGACTTACTACTGGATTTTCAGCCAATGAAAGATGCATGCCGAGATCTGTTGTCAATCATCCCAGAATGCAGGACACATAATAATAGGGTCAAGTTACAGGAAGCCAGATTTCGGATGAATAGCAAGAAAAAGGTCCTGTTAGAGCAGTATAACAATGGAATCATGTGAGTGTTCCAATACTGGAGGCATTCAAGATTAAAATAGACAACCACCTGTCAGATATACTTTGATTTGGTTTCCTCTACTGAGCAGGGGGTTGGATTCAATGGCCTTATAGGCCCCTTCCAAATCCATTATTCTGTGATTCCACATTGCCGAAAAGTTCAAATTCCTCCTTCAGCTTGAATACCTTGAACCTGACACATGCAGAATCACAGACATGTCACCATAACAATCTGCACTGACTTTCTCCTCCATGTGCAGACCGTAACCCTGTTAACGCTCTCTAGATACTCTATTATAGCCTCTGAGTTTATCAGGAAAAAGCAAAAAAGAAAAAGAAAAAAGCAAACTGTGCTGCTTATATACTGCCCCATAGAGCTTAAAGCACTCTCTGGGCAGTTTACAAGTTAATTATGCAGGCTACACATTGCCCTCCCAGCGAGCTGGGTACTCATTTTACTGACCTCGGAAGGATAGAAGGCTGATTCAACCTTGAGCCGGCTACCTGGGATTGAACCCTGGGTCGTGAGCACAGTTTTGGCTGCAGTACAGCTGTTTAACCACTGCACCACAAGGACAACTAGAGGGGAACACCTAGCTCCACCCCTCCAGCCTCTCTACTGCTGCTTTGCTCATACAAGTACCACCAAGTCTGAAGAGATGTTCCTGCTCACATGTAGCCTCTAAATATTGAAAATATGGGTCCTGGCCCACATATAGAGCCTTGTTATGGTTGATGTGAACAAACTGCTGATGGAAGGGATGTGGCTAAGCATTCTCCTGAACACCTGGATAAGGTTCCCACAATACAATTATTTTGTTGGTTGTCATCCGCCTTTCAGACAATGACCCCTGTTCGGACAATGACCCCTGGCTTTTCTGACGAACTGCAGGAAATAGACGATGTGAGCAAGACAGCTGTCATCGACATGGAACTCAGTAAGCTGCAGATGGACATTGTTGCCCTGCAAGAGACGAGATTTCCAGACAAGGGATCTATCAAAGAAAAAAATTTCTCATTCTTCTGGCAGGGAAAACCATTGAATGAGACCAGGGAATATGGTGTTGGCTTTGCGGTCAGAAATACTCTGCTGAGATCCATTGTTCCACCTACTGTGGGGAGTGAAAGAATCCTGTCTCTGCAGCTCCACTCATCAGTGGGACCAGTCACCCTCTTTAATGCATATGCACCAACACTGTCGTCTACCACGTATTGACATCAGCAAGACTCACGATCGGAGAAAAGTGCAGGAATTTGCCCAAGCACTTGAGGAAACCCTTCCAGGCCTGGCTGATGCAAATGCACCTGAACGATGGAAACATTTCAAGAACGCTGTTTATAACACCGCCTTCTCCACATTTGGCAAGAAGAATGAAAAGACGGCAGACTGGTTCGAAGCCCATTCAGAGGAGTTGATGCCAGCCATTGAGGAAAAGAGGAGAGCTCTAGCAGCATACAAAGCCTGTCCTAGTGAGTACAACCTGCAGGCTCTTCGAGTTGCTCGTAGCAAAGTCCAACAGGCTGCCAGGAGATGTTCTAACGATTATTGGCTTCAGCTGTAAAGAGATCATCACCACCGAGCTGTATGAAATCTTTTGTCTTTGCTGGAGGGAAGGTGGAGTACCACAGGACATGAAGGATGCAAACATTGTCACATTGTATAAGAACAAAGGACACAGGGGCGACTGCAATAACTACCGCGGCATCTCTCTTCTCAGTGTTGTAGGGAAGCTGCTTGCCTGTGTTGTGCTGAAAAGGCTCCAGGTGCTTGCAGACAGAGTCTATCCAGAATCACAGTGTGGATTTCGAGCTAATAGATCCACAACTGACATGGTATTTCCCCTCAAACAGTTGCAGGAGAAATGTAGGGAACAACGACAGCCACTCTTTGTGGCCTTCATAGATCTTACAAAGGCCTTTGATTTGGTTAGCAGAGATGGCCTTTTTAAAATCCTTCCCAAGATTGGATGTCCACCTCGACTCCTTAACATCATCCGGTCCTTTCATGAGGAAATGAAGGGCACTGTAGTTTTTGATGGCTCAACATCAGATCCCTTTGACATCCGAAGCGGAGTGAAACAGGGCTGTGTCCTCGCGCCGACCCTGTTTGGGATCTTTTTTGCTGTCATGCTGAAGCACATGACTTTGGAACTGCAACAGAAGGTGTCTATCTCCGGACTAGATCAGATGGAAAGCTCTTTAATCTCTCTAGATTGAGAGAGAAGACCAAAGTCCAGCTGAAATGCATGCGGGACTTCCTGTTCGCCGATGACGCAGCTGTTGTTGCCCATTCTGCTGAAGACCTCCAACAACTCATGAATCGTTTTAGCAAGGCCTGCCAAGACTTTGGATTAACAATCAGCCTGAAGAAAACACAAGTCATGGGCCAGGGCGTGGACTCACCTCCCTCTATTACCATCTCCACACAAGAATTGGAGGTTGTTCATGACTTTGTGTACCTTGGCTCAATGATCTCTGACACTCTCTCCCTAGATGTCGAGCTGGATAAACGCACTGGCAAAGCAGCTACCATGTTCTCTAGACTCACAAAGAGAGTATGGCTTAATAAGAAGCTGACGGCATATACCAAGATCCAGGTCTATAGAGCCTGTGTCCTGAGTACACTCCTCTACTGCAGTGAGTCCTGGACCCTTTGTGCATGGCAGGAGAGGAAGCTGAACACGTTCCATATGGGTTGTCTCCGACGCATTTTTGGTATCACCTGGCAGGACAAAGTTCCAAATAGAGTAGTCCTAGAACGAGCTGGAATTTTTAGCATGTATACATTACTGAAACAGCAACGTCTACGTTGGCTCGGGCATGTCGTGAGAATGGCTGATGGTCGGATTCCAAAAGATCTCCTGTATGGAGAATTAGTGCAGGGAAATCGCCCCAGAGGGAGACCACAGCTGTGATCCCTGCAAGCGGGATCTGAAGGCCTTAGGAATGGACCTCAACAGATGGGAAACTGTGACATCTGAGCGTTCAGCCTGGAGGCAGGTGGTGCATCATGGCCTCTCCCATTTTGAAGAGACACTTGTCCAGCAGGCCGAGGCAAAGAGGCAGTCCCAAAATCAGGGAGCTGGACAGGGGACAGATTGTATTTGTCTTCAGTGTGGAAGGGATTGTCATGCTCGAATTGGCCTTCTCAGCCACACTAGATGCTGTTCCATATCCTCTATTCAGAGCATGTTACCATAGTCTCTTGAGACTGAAGGATGCCTAATCTGTCATCCACCGTCTTGGCTTCCAAACCTGATATTGTTTCCTAATATATTGTTTCATGTAATAATCAGGTCAAGTTACAGGAAGCAAGATTTAGGCTGAATATCTGAAAAAATTTCCTAACTGTTAGAGTAGTATGACAATGGAACCAATGACCTTGGAAGAAGGTGATCGTGGCAAAGCTGGGGGAATTCAAGAGAAAATTGGACAATCATCTGTCCGATCTGCTTGGATTTGAATTCCCGCATTGAGCAGGGGGTTGGACTTGAGGGCCTTTATATTTTTATTTATTTATTTATTTCATTTATACCCCGCCTATCTGGTCAATTGTGACCACTCTAGGCGGCTTACAACACACACTAAAAACAATAAACAAAAACATACACATAACATAACATAATTTTCCCAAAGATGGCAAGAAACAGAGTGTATTATAGTGAAAAAAGAAAAAAAAATAATAGGAGTTAACTGGAAAGGGGGAAGGCTCCTTTCAACTTCGTTATTCAATTCCCATTAAAAAGTCTATTATCTTTTGTATTTGAGAATGAAGAGTTTGTATTTGTGCTAAAAAGTATATCTACAACTGGCAACTAACGAAGGCTCAAAGCTAACATCAGTGCACTGTAGAGAAAGTGATTCAAATATTTGTGCCCTTCATTTTCCCCAAGCACCTCCTATAAGGATATCCATATCCTAATACAAAACTGTCCAATACATAGCCGCTCACAGGTCCTCTCATTTTGTACACAGTCAAAATGAATGACGCAGACATTTCCAGCTTTCTAACCCTTGTCTTCCCCAAGGGAGCAGAGCCTATTAAATTGATTGAACAGTTTTTCCTACTTTGTCACCCTCATCTATTGTGACACAGAGTTTTCCCCTCAACAATACATGCCTCTAGTCGACTGCAGCTGTCTATTTTTATGACCGAGGACAATGTGAGAACCCAGGAAAGGTCAAAACAACTAATTGGTTACAGAGACGTTTCCTGACATAGAAGACTGTGGCGAAGGAAGAAGTATACTCATGAAGTAATCAACCTGACATACCTGCAGTGACTAATCTAGCTACTGCTCTTATCTGCAACTCTGAAAACTATAATTTTTCATTCATATTTCAAGAGGACTTACAATCTTGTCACAGGCATCTCAAGCAAGAGAGTACACTGTTCTCAGTATAAGTTAACGACCGATGAACATTGTATGTATTTTCAAAACATGTATTTGGATTTTCAGTCCATCTAACCCCATACAGTTGTTATTCATTTATTCTGGAGAATCCAGATGTCCTCCCTCATGGAAGAAATTATGCCGCAGGGCAATGAGCTGGATCCAAAATGTGTCCTTTCTGAACACAATGAATCTTCCATCTGGAGAAGGGCATGAAAGGACATGAAAGGAAGGGGTTTAGATTCAGACGATTATAGTCATTGTTGTCCAAAAATTGCTCACTGTGTTAGGTACCTGGCTAGGGAGCCAGGGGTTGAGAGTTCAGTTCCCTGTTATGACTCCAGGGAGAACAACTAGCCTGTGTAGCCTTGGGCAAGCTGCACAGCAGAGACTTCTACAATTTCCTCATCACCAAACAGTGAGGAAATGCATTACCCCTCAAAAAATAGATATGCATTATGTATATAAATTCATATATATGGATCCAAACTTAGAATTGTTGTGATTTAAACAAACACAATACTCCTCCCCCACAGGCAGGGAAGACTACACCCACGCAATCTGTGTTTCTGTTCAGTCAGTTGTCTAGGAGATGACCCCTGAGGAACAACTTCAAGGCCTCTGTTCTGTCTCCCTGTGGTTCTTTATCTTTAAGCCAGAGTAGGTGTGGATAGATCTTCAAACGGGGGTACTTTCAAACAGAGGACTCTTCACACCAAATGGTCACCCTTGATATCTTCCTTCATGTAGTGACTTGCACCACTTGTCATGCTGTTACACAAGAGTCTTCCAAATATTGAGAACAGATTTCAGAAGAGCAGAGGCCAGGAAGGACTAATGGAAGAATGGATTTCAGCCAATCTATTTCCCTAACAAATAAAAATTAATTATTTATTCATTTGTATCCCCACGTTCCTCCAAGGAGCACAAGACAGCATACAAGATCCCATTTTTATCCTCACTACAGGTGAGCTCCAACAAGCTTGGGATCTGAATCCAGGTCTCTTTCATCCTAGTCCCGCACTCTGAACATTATACCATTCTGGCTTACATTGGAGTGGCAAATGGCACTAGAGAAGATTTTAAGTTGTTCGCCCCTCTAAGTCAACATATTTGGCAAAGATAATCAAAGGAGTAAACAGACAATGCAGTAAACTGCTCCTTCATATGTCCACCTCTTAATAACCACCTAGTCAAATTATGCTTCTGCAGAAATATCACTGTATTCCAATGGCGAAATATTGTCCAATAACCAAAGCAGCATGGTTTCAATACCCATTCATTTCCTCTAAGCCAAGCAGCCCTTTCTTTTTTTCTGTTTCACACTCAAGGTGAGCTTCTAGTTCTACTTTATTAGTCAGGTTACTGAATTTTACTGAAGATGAAACATTAGACGTCTCCTTTCCACAAATCAAAACTTACACCAAATGCTGTATCAAGTAAAGAATAGAACTGGAGAGAAAAGAGAACAAAGCATCTTCCCAGAAGACTAATCATGTTGCTCCCTTCTGTACTTATGCCATCCTTTCCTCCACCACCACCCCCGGCCTCGTCAGGCACCACAGCGATCTGTAAAGCCAGTCAACGGGCATAGAAAGCAGTGCCCTTCTCATGACACCAGAGAAGAAAGGTCTATCTGCCAGAGCACTGCCAGACCAATGTATTCCTCTCTTCCAAACAAAATGTGCCCTTAAATCTACCCTAATATATGGAGACCGGGGGGGGGGGGGGGGAGAGAAAATGCATTCCAAAAGCTGTCTGATGACAACCACATAACGTGTTCCATGCAACTGTCTGAGTAAGGAACGGAAAAGCAGCATTGAAGCCTGAAAACACTTCTTAACAGTTATAAAGCCATCTGTGCAGAGTACCCTACTTTCACGAGGCTTAGTTTATTTCTGCTGTTTGGCAAATGAACAAATACTTGCTCTCATAACAGATTCAAATTCAATCATCGCTGCATGCTTCCATCAATGCATGCAAATAATCCCAGGCATTTTGGGCACAGATTCAACTGCTTAATCTAGCAGGCGGGAATGGCTTCTCTCAGCACCCGAAGTGATGACTCCAACTGGCACTAGCTGCAAACAGGGTTTTGGAAACAGAATAGGACCCCCCACTTTATCTCTGATTTCAGAATGTTCTTGGGATAATTATGCAACATTTTTAAAATAACATTTTAATTAAGGAATACAGCCCTTGACCAGGTTTTCTGGATTGGGTTCCCTGGATTGGTTTTCTGGATTGGGCTCCCCCATCCCCATTACTGCAAAACCTTTTAAGTCCGCATGCATATGTTATAGGTACAGTGTGAATGTGTGTGTCTGAATGTACAGTTACGTTTTTTTGTTTTTACAAATTTGTTCTTGCCAAGGAAATTAGAATTTGTCAAGTGAAGAACTTCAGAGCTTTCGTCTGTGCACGGCAGTTCTCAGCGCTGAGGAACTGGAGACGTGACAGGACAAGGACAATTTTATGTGACAGTGTTTGCAGTGGCAACGAAGCCAACTCAAACGTTTGTCAACAAATACCAAGTGTTTATATTACGAAATGCTCCACAATTTTTATGGCATATGGTTGTCTCTGGGCACATGCACATGGCAGCTTCCCACGCTAGCTGTTCAATGCGCAAACAAGAGCATGGGAAGTATCCCAAGAAGGCAGGTGTTCTTCTCCAAGATCACTCTGAAACAAAAGTGTCCTCCCATCAGCTAGATTAGGGACTCACACTAATTGGTAATGAAACCCTGATTTTCATAATTGAATTGTATCTTTCCAACTGTCTTCTGAGGAACCCCTCAGATTTCCTTGAAAGCTTATTCAGGACTCTGTCTGAGTCACCACAGATGAATTTCAACACAATGTGTTCTCGCCTGCAGTGTGCAGGCACAGAGATGATAGGATGTTCTCCTTGAAACATTTTTACAACATTATAATCCCAAAGGGCGGAATGTATGAGAACAGCACAATGTATGGTAGAGAGGAGGGCACATTTACACACAGAAATTGGAAATGAGTTACCACATTAAAGTTAGTTCATTGCTTTTTAAAAAATAGTATTTTAAAAGTATTGTTAACAATGTGATTGGCTATTAAGTATAATTCTTTACTGTTATGCACTCTGACGAAGGCATATGTTTATGGAGCCCTCTTCCTAAAGGGGGAAGCACACACACACACCTGTAATGAAAAACTGGCTCTACAATGGATGGTTTCATATTTGGACCTCAGGTGGTCTTGGACCATGACTCCCAGAAACCCTAAGTCAAAGTAAGCAGTGGTCATGGTTTCTTGGAGGCATGGTAGAAGAACATTGTAGGCTCCAAGCTTGGGGAACACTGCTCTACAAGGATCTGATTTTGACCAATTTCACATTGACGTCTTTAGCACTACAATATAATACTGCAGAAAGCATCAGCTCTCTCTCCTGCATAGCTACTGTATTTCAGGGCATAGTAACCAATCCCCTATCAAACCAGCACCAAGATTAAGGCTGGATAATTAGCATGGTCCCTTTTATTAAGGATATCTATTTTCTTATCTGCAGCAAAATAAAAGAGAATATTTTAAGAAAGTTAACTGTACGTAAGCCACCTTTGAAGTCAGAAAGCAATTGTCAATTTGGAATGTATGACATATACAGATAACCTATACTGGGTACAAAGGAACAGCTGAGAGCCATTCACACTTACATAGCAAGAAAACTTTGCTTACAGCAGGAGTCATGCAACTCACCCAAGCTAAGCCTGCCACCTAGGTGCTAACTGTTGGACGGTCAACTTCAAGGACAGACATACGGTCCCTTCTTAAGGTTTGTTATCTTTAAATTAGACTTTGACTGGACAGCCCTTCAAACAGAGGTGAGCTTGAATCAAAAAGAACCATCTTCTGTAAAAGACAACATGTGACCACCCTGGTAGAGGAGTACATCTACTTTTTCACTATCCTATGGAACGCTGAATAGTAGGCATGTCTTGGCATGCTTTTGAAATAGGTTTGCATGGTACAAGAATGTATTGTATTTTTAAAGGTATGGATCTGTTTGAGTCTATGAAAATACTTTTTGAAAGGGATTTTTATCTGCAAGCTTGAGCATGAATCTCACTAAAACATATAATAAAGTTCTATGTGCAACAGCAACAACTGATCCTCAAATTCAACATTTTGTAATAGGGTAACCAAGAATTACCCTCTGCTACCTTTAGTTTCTAGTGTGACTGGACATTTATTTATTTACTACAATTATGCACATAATAAATATAACAATTAAATGCAATTTTAAGATTTTCCGAATAGCTTTGTTCCAAGAATGAAAGAAGCAAAAATTATAGTGCATCTGCATAGGCTCTATACTGAGGCCAACCAACAAGGTATAAAAAGTGCACAGAGGCACATAAAAAGTGTAAGCATTTAGGAAAACACTCCTTTCATCAGGTGAGATGTTAAAGGTGAAGTGGGGGAGAGGAATAGTGGGGAAAGGATGATTTTATGTCTTTGTATTCTGACAGTTGTTTCAGATTTAGTCCTGAACCTCAAGTGTTCACTTGTAACATCTCATCTGATGAAGGGAACATGTTCTCAAAAGCTTGTGCATGTTTGTTTACCTCTGAATACTTTCTTTATATTCTTGGCTGCCCTATAAAGAAGTGGTTTCCAAACAGTGCGTCGCGGCACCCTGGGGTGCTCCAAAACCCAGCCAAGGGCTCCACAGAATCTTCTCATCCTTTGCTGCCACCTCCTTCTCCCTCTCCTTGGCCAGCAGGTCTCCCTGTGTGCTGCCCGGGATCATGCCTAATGTCTTGTCCATGCCCAGGTGCAGACCCCAGGATGAGCCCTGTCTCTGTTCCAGGAGACCCACCTGAGCAGGAGGAGAAGAGGCAGATGTGGCGGCAGCGGCAGCAGCACCTTTTTTGCACTCAGGGAGGTGCCAGGATGTGTCAAGGGAGCTGTGAGTGGAAAAAGTTTGGGAACAACAGCTATAAAGGCATCATCTCAAGATGAAGTCTGGAATTTATTTTGTGCTATCACTGCTTCTGCACACCCTGAAATACTGTAGGAATGTTAAGTCCTTCTTTTAGTATCTCTGATCTTAGAAACATCCATTATGATGATATCAATATGTTTAAAAATAATGTGTATGCTTCTTCGTTTTGGTCTTGCACACCCTGCATCCCAAGATTTTGTGCCTGCCAAGGATTTTATGGGCAGTATCTTGTTGCATAGCTCCACCTGCGCAACAAGGAGGATGCCATCATTAGTGGCAGATCAGTAAGTGCCAAAGAGCTCCTTTTTTTTTTTCAATTTTGGGTTGCAGATAACTTGTATGCAATGAGGAAAAGTCATGTGCTCCCTCCCCCCAAAAAAGACTTTAATTAGCACCCATCTTCCGCTGACATCATTCCTGTTGCACAGGCAGAGCAGTGCTGACAGAATACTAGCCTAATATAAGAACTTCCACTGAAATAACAATAGCTATTTGTAAAGAAGTCTCCTTGTGTTCAGGCAAGAAAGGTTCACAAATATGTCTTGCACAGCAGAGATTATTTTTTATAGAAACAGCATATGTGCAGTTCTTTGAAACAAGAAAACAGTAAGATGCTTCTGAAGGTTTGTATTGGGTGAAACATACGTGACTGTACAATGCTGCATTGAGAAGCTCACACCAAGAATTGAAATGTGGGGGGGGGGGGGGATGAAGGTAAAAATACAGTTATTCCCAAACAAAATCTTTGCTGTGTTCGGTGTCTAGGGCAAATAGAAAATGATTTACAGTTTTCTTTGTTTAATAGTCATCCATAGAACTAGATTTTCACCTATCCGTCTATGTCCAGAACCTGACCACTGCTAATGTATATTCAATTTTCAAACATTAATCTACTAATCAGTTCTATTATGATACCCCTGTTGACACACCTATCACGTCCACGCAGTGTAAACCTTTTCTTCAGTGAGCTCAACACGGGAAACATGGTTCCCCCCACCCCCCAATTCATCCTGCTAACAACGATCTGAGGTAGGAGCAGAGGAAACAGCCATAATATATTGAGAACACTCAGTATATTAAGTCTGGCACTGACAAGACGTGACTGTCAGCAACTCTTCAACATTTCAGGCAAAATGCTCTCATAGCCTGACCTAGGGATGCTAAGAACTGAACCTGAACTATATTTTACCACTCAGCAACAGTGCTTCCCAAATACAGCACTCAGTATTCTCTAGTGGGTTCCCATTCAAATACTAACAAGGCCCAACCCTGCTTAGCTTTCTAAATCAGATGAAAGTAGGCACATGTGTGAAATGGTAGTAAGCCTCTGTCAACTTAGCTCAAGGTAAGGGAATGGGTTTTACAGCTTCAGCAGGAACCAGAACTGGGATCTTTCGAATGTCAGTTCAACGTTCTGCCCGCAGGTGGACAACCTGGGCTCCTCCACAAGTTTTTGAACTGCATTTTCACCATCCCTCAGCCCTAGCCAGAATCCTCAGTAATGAAGGATTCTGAGAGATGCAGTTCAACAAAATCTGGAGGGCTACACTTTGCCTCTCCTTGTTCTAACCCACCCATTATGTTAGCTCTCCCACTCCATCTCAGGTATACTCCATTGGTTGAGGCAGACAATGCCATTGTACAGCTTTAGAAGCAATTGTGTTAAAATGTGTATTACCAAAAAGGGAAAATAATAAAGTTGGCAATGTTCAGACAACAACTCCTGGTGCATTGGGGAGGATACCATGTCACATTCTGTGGGAGAAATAATAGTTAAGCGTGAGGGTTTGGCTGGTTTTTAAATTATGCTATGTGGTGTCTTCCTCCATTTTTAACTCTCTGATTCAGAGCCCATAAACAGGACATACAGTATTCTCATGGGTTTTTACTCCTTCCCCTCTAGCCCTACTATATTGGATTTAAGCTTATGTCACATTCCAGCTACACCAAGCCAAGTGCTTCTTTATTACAACACAGACACTATGGTTCTAAGATCACAGTGGTAGACAAACAATCCAGCTGCCACTTCTAAATGAAAACGGTTATTATCTGCAATGGAGGAAAGGGGGTTCTGCTTAATTCTCTCCGACTGTTATCAATTCAGATCGTTCCTAAAGTCTTTCAGTTTGTGACACTGTACAAAGAGAAGCACTGGCGGGATGGGGATGAGGGAATTCATCAGTCTAGCTTTTCATCTTAACCATGACTCTTCCTGTCTCATGATCTATTTGAGTGACTTCCTTGTTCAGCTGTTTAAGATTGACAGAGCTTTACAATCCTAAAACTGAAACACAAAGGTTTTATTTTATATTTGCTGCCATTGGCTCAGGAGAACATTTTCTTCTTTGTGGAAGCCTTTTATTTTTGCTTGTCACTTACTATATAAAGCTATTGCCAGTCAAGTTAGTCTTTAAAATGCCACAGGAGGCATTGTTTGGGCTTCAACCAACTAATACATTTATTACACTCCATAACTTTTTGTGGATCAAAGCACATTTCATCAGATACACACACAACACATACTCATGCACAAACACAAATTTCACACATAAACTTTGGGGTTTTTCACACCATGCATTTTATGAAGTAGGTTTACCCCAAATAAGTTTATGACAGAATAATTTTATGGTCTTCAAAGTGGCACAAGTCTTTGTGTTGTTTTTATATAAAGCCATATTCTGTAATCTGAAACTTATTTAACATTACTTTTCATTCCATGATTCTAGAGCTGCATGTATTCTTTCCCAATTTTCCTTGCCTTTATCTGGATATGTTTAGTTTCTAGCTTCCTTTGACTAGAGAGTTCCCAAGTCAGCAGCTTCCTCCTTCCTGAGATTTTAGGACTGGTGGGTGGGTTCTTGTGATGTCACAATACATGGATCCTTGTACAGCACTGAAGAGTGACACAGACAATGTAGGCTTCTTATACTATCTCCTGGATGAATATTATGTGTAAAAAACACACATTGAGCCAGTGAGAGCTAAATGGAAAGCACTGGGAGTGCAGAGGATATTGGCGTCCAGGTATTAAAGGCACCACACACAACAAAATCAAACTCTCCTTCCCCAGCTTTGTTCACTCTTGATATTTTTCTCCCCACCTGGAGATTTGTAGAGGACTGGCAATTATCTGAAACTTTGCTAAGATCTTCGAAACCTGTCAATCTTTGTAGGAAAAGGGTATTTTTCCTTATGCTAATTAGCATAATACTATATGTCCTAAATATGCAAAAATATACTAAATATACAAAACATACAATATATGAAGTGCTAACCAATAAAAAATACAAATACAACATTTTGAATACAATATATGCAACATATAGGCTGAGATCCTATTGCTTAGTTATGCAAAGGTAGAATTTCTGACAGCAATTGTCATATGTTAAAAAAATTTCTGTAGGCATTATCTATTATACTCTAAGTCACACAATTCAATATGCAAATAATAGTGACTACGGAGATTTCTTAACTTACACCAATTCACCATTACAAAGGTACACCTTTTGCATAACTAAGCAACAGGATTTTGGCCACAATGTACCAAAAACATAAAATGAACTAAAATGCTAACAAGACTTTAAAATCAATGCTTTTCCTATATTTTAGCCACTCCTGTATTATGTTTAATATTTTCTAGATTTTAATAGCAAACATTTTAAATCAGCTTTTGCAGTCTGATGTTCTCCACATGTATAACAACCTCACCACCACCGCATTCCACCCCCATCTTCTGATCTGACATGAAAAACCATGCTTGCTAGAGAATGATGAAAACTGTAGCCCTACCATAACTTAAAGCTTAAAGACTAAAGAACACAGCTTTTATGGACTACGGCCCACTTCATTTTCAGCTGTTTATATTCCTTCTTTTTGCCATAACATAGCCACAAGTTCACTTACATATAAAACTCAACCACAAGATGGCTTTTATATAAAACAATAATGCACAACAGTTTGAAAACAACAACACATACAACAGCAGGAAGTTTCACCATACACAAAGGTGTAAAATAGGACAACCAAAGGAACAGTTAAAAAAGGGGAGAAAAGATTAAACAAGACCAAATGACACTATTAAGAAGCAACTTCAGATAGAACTAACAGCCACTAAAGATATGAGAGAAGAGGATGAACTCCACTTTCAACACAGCATTCGAGTGAACAAAACATCTGGTCAATATGAGGTTGTAGGAAAGGGTGTAAGAAGGAAAACTGGGTCACCAGCAGCCATCCTGAGAAGCCAGCTTTATGGGACTTCATTAATTCACTTCTACCCTGCCTTTCCCCCTTTAGAGGGACTCAAGATGGTTTACAAATGGTTTAAAAAGCACACATATTAGAACAATTACAAATATAAAAATCATATTAATAGAAAATTAACCTTTTAAGTATTTAAAGGCACAAGATAAAAGCAGGTAGGCAGAGCTGAGAAAGATTACTCCTTTGTCCCAGTTTCATCCAGCAAATCTCTATACAGTAATACAGGCAGGTCAGCAACACTCATCCAAGATCAAGTCCTGCATATTGGTTGTTTCGCAAGCAACTGACCTGGCGTTCAGCAGCAGTACTTTTAACCCAGGGGGACCACCAGCTAGGCTATCCAGCTAGTTGAACTTAAAGCAGGGGACAGCCTGGAGACAACCAATATCTTTTTTTATTCTCCATACTATTATTTATTTATTTATTTATTTATTTATTTATTTATTTATTTATTTATTTAACTTATATGCCACCCACACTACCCAAAGGTCTCTTGGCGGCTTACAACAATTAAAATACAATAAAAAGACAAAACAATTAAAATGCAATTAAAATATATACTCTAAAAATTGCCATCAGGACCCACAGTTGATATTATTTCAATTGTGCAGCTGCTTCTCTCTGAATGTCGCCCAGCAGCTTTTCCACCAGGCTAAGGAACTTCATAAGATTTAGAACCTGTGCCTCAGTTATTGCTGCTGTTTTTTAAGATTGTAAGCCTGAAGGCAGGGTCCGTCTTGTTTTGTTTTTATTGTTATCTAAGCCACTGTGAGAATCTTTCCAGCAACAGTGTGGGTGAAATTGCTAATAGACAGAGAAAATATGTCTGGAAAGGAAGTTCCACCATACAACAAATACCACAGGAAAAAAAACCCTGTCTGGCAGACACAGTCCAGTGTCCAATGTCAGGAACATCTAGACAAGGGTCTTTGATAAGCTCTGAAGGATTTAGGGGAGGTGGGCTCTTCAGATACCCTGGGCCCAGGCCAATATTTAAAGGCTAAAACAAGCACTTTGACTTGACCCTGGAAACAAACTGGTTGCCACTGCAGATCTCTTAACACTGGTACGGTACGTTCTAGTTCACAACTTAGCCACAACTTGTCAAAAATAGCCCTGTGACTCAGGTACCGCAGTGCCTAGCCAGAATAATGATACAGATGGGTTGTTCTCAACAGGGTGTTGGCCAATATTATTTACAGCTCTCCTTGGCTCTGATAAAAAAGAAGAGAACAGGGAACTATTATCCACTAATTGATAGTACATAACATCTTGAAGGACCACCAGAACCTTGTGAAGCATCACAGCACGAGGACTTTGGCTTCCAGCTACTGCATCCCAAATCCTGAAATTGTGCTGCTAAGGTGAAACAAAGCTATTGAGAAACAGCTCCTCCAATTCTCATCCTAGTGGTCAACTAGAAGAATACTATGGCTGGTTTTATTGAAAGTAATTGAGAGATCCAGAAAACTAAAGACTGATGGACTCCTGATCATTGTCCTGATAGAGATAATCAACCAAGACAGCCAAATTGAAATGGGTTAGGAAAATCAGCATCACCCAAGATGCCATGAGCTGAATGAAGGCACATGCTTGAGCACACAGCCACATGAAGACAGATATGTTACCAACTAACAGGCAAATCATTATAAACCAAGCAGGATTTATTTGAGACACACATCATTTTTGCTTTTTCAAAGCAGCTGATGACATGATTACTTCCCTTGAAATTTAAAGAGGCTTAAACATTTAGTTAGAAAGACAATGACCTGTAAAACCTTCCTCAACTTGATGCCATGGCTGACAGGGTTGGAGTGGGGTGAAGGATTCTGGCAATTGCAGTCAGACACATCTGGACAACATCAGATTGGAGAACGCAGCAATAAATCCCAGGACTAAGCAGTGATGCCTCTTGGGGGATATAGAACTAAACTGGTTTAGCATTAAGACAAATGAATCTTTGGGTTGCCAGGTTCCATCTCTCTCAGCATTGCTGAAAAGAGCAGATCTTTTGAGCAGCTTTTGCTTCTATTTTTAACTAAATGCAATTCAGCATTACAGATACACCTGGACAAACTTAGTTGTAATAGTAATTTAAACCAATATCAAATTAGGGTTTACGCAGTTGGAATAATGTATAGCAGAGATATGATAATGGTTTGGAGCAAGATAAGGACCATGTGGACATCCAGATACTAGTGGACTACAACTCCCATCAGCCCTACATAACATAACCAATAACAGAGGATCATAGGAGTTTTAATTTAAAACATCCTCAGGGAACCACATTTCCCCCATCCCTGGTGTACAGTCTCAATTCTTGTGTCACTAGAAATGAGAACTTCAGTTTAGTAGGAAATATGTTTGACTCTGTCACGTAACACATAAAACTGTACATCTCCATGTTTGTACAATGACAACTATGCACACCTGCATCACAGTTATTTTCCCCACCCTGGAACAGGTGTTCAGATCCTGAATATCACAGATGCTCCTTCCTTTCCGATGGCCATTCTGGGAACAGGGAATAAAACTAAAAAGAAAAGTGGCTACACAGCAGCAGGTCTCCACTGTCTGCACTTGCATTGTGTCATTGAAGCACCTGAAACTTGAAAACATTACACTTTGAACTAAAACTCCCTCAAACTTCTCGTGAATTCGGGATGTTGTAGAAAAAAAATCTTTTCAAGCACCAAAAGTACTACTGTGACCTCTATGGGCTATTTGGTTCAGCCCAATGGGTGGAGAAATTTTATGAAAGGACTGTGATTCAGATTTCAGTTGAGAAAGAGTGAGACAGCTGGAGAGGCAGGAGCTGCTGTTATTCTGGAGGAGAAAGCCCTTTCCACCTTGGTTTGGGTAGCAGAATTTCAGTATTTTTTTTTTTTTTTGCAGTAGCGGCATTGAAAGGGTGAATACCTATAATCACCTTATGTATTTGCATTTTATTTTTTAGAGTTTTAAAGACTATACTTGGAGCTGTTTCTCTTATGTTGTGAATCTCTACCTCTGTTGATAAATATATCTAGAACTCTGTTCTTATTTAGCTTCAAGGAGACATTTGAATGCTTCCTTGCTTGTTTCTTTAAGCAGCTCCTGCTGTGGTGTTGGTGAAAAGAACTTGGGGTGTTTTTTTAATACACACACACACACACTGTGAATGCATGAAACCATGGATAGTAGCAAACCCTATATACAACATACAAGGAGGTGGGGCAAAAGGCCACAAGACCTGCCCCCTTGTATGTTGTATATAAGGCTGCAGTAAACCATGGATACCTGAAACCATAGATACCAATACTGCAGACAGAGAGTATTGGCTCTCACAGGCCATGATAAGAATTCATTGATATTAGGATGGGGACTTGGGACATTGTTCCTGATACCTCCCTCCACACTAAAACCATGCACCTTTACACTTGGGTTTTCTGAAAAGACCTACAGAATATATATAAGTGAGGCCTTTAAACCTTTGAAGTCTTTTGACATAGCTGCTCCTTGGCTTTAATAGAGCAGCTATGGAAGAGAAAGCCCAGACTTTGTTTCCTTGAGTAAAATGGTAATCAAAACCTGCAACACATATAAATATAAAATGGGGCCTGTTAACTTTAGGAAAATGCAACAAAAATATCCTCCATTTTAAATCACCAGGATATTTTCCCCCTTGGGGCATTTTTAACACAACATAATGAAATGTACTTAGGAATTTCTCAACCCAAGTCATCATCAGCGTATTTTAAAATACATCCTTTTACTTTGCTCATTAATGGCACTACCAGCTAAGGCTGTATTGCAACTGTAACCCACAGCCTGATTTAAAGGCAGCCAGGTGCAGTACTAAAGATTTTGTTGAGATTGGCCTGCACTTTAAAAAGTGAGTGGAAACCACAAATTCCACTGCTCAGTGCTACCATACAGTGAAGCACAGATGGAGGTCATCTGGAGCTTACCTAGTTAAAATGGCTTTTTAAGAATTCTGGTGCCATTTCAGCTCCAAGGCAGCTGTTTTTGTGAATCATAACACAGCTTTCAAAATACAGTGTGAACAGAGGGGTGGGAGTGGGGGGAAGGGGGGGAGCATATGCCCAGCTCTGGTTTTATCCAAGGCGTGTTACTCAGATTACTTGAGAAATATTCCAGCTATGCATGTATGTGTGAACTCTTCAAAAAAAAAAAAAAAAAAAAGGCTTCTGTTGTACATTTTCAATGAACCCAGGCTGTTTTATCAATCAAAGAAATTGCCAAATGAAAACACATGCACCACAGACATCTTAGTTAAACCTGGTATTTCACAGGTTAGTAATTTTTTCCCCTTTAGTCTTCTCCATTTCAAACCATATGGTTTTAAAATATTGGTCTCCCCAAGAGGTGATTGAATTTCTGTTTGATAGCTTTTAAAATCAAAATTCTTAAGTGCTGGAAAACAGTAGAATTCTCCAAGAAGTCCCCTCCCCAAATATTATAAACATGCTAGGGCACGACCATGAAATCCTCTTCAACCAACTTAATTTACAATCAAGTGTTGGTTCCCTAAATGTGTTCACCTTCAGAATAGTTTTGCTTACAGAGCCTTAGCACATAGCCTGAGCACACAGCTTTCACTGATTTTAATATACATTCAGATGTTCTAGGAGATGGATTGGTGGTGGGCTTAAACAAAGGCTCTAATTATTACAGTATATTGATACTGGAAAAGCTGTCCTGATAGAGAGACAGGAAGACAAGCAGATAGTGGCCCGTCATCAGAAGGATTGCCTATTTGATTTATGTTTTTTCTTTTTTCTTTCCATTTTGAACAATTGATTATTGATGTTATATATTGATGTTATATTTAAATTGTTTTACTTTAATGTTGTTAGCCGCCCAGAGTGGTCAATTGATCAGATGGGCGGGATATAAATACAATAAATAAATAAATAAATAAATAAATAAATTGTGTCCTTGGCATTATATTCTGATACATGATATCATTTTATAGCTCAGTCATTTCATAATAATAAACAACTTGTTTTGGTTTTGAGACTCTTCCAGTTTTGCAAAATGGCTCTCAATTGGCTTAAAACAGGCTACAGAGGGGTGCAAGACATGTAGCAAAATTGTCCTCCATGTCCCATAGAGTGTGCAATATACCATTTAATGTTAAAATGGTGTCTTGTATCCCCTCTATAGAACAGGGGGAATTGTCCAGAGGGAGACAGCAACTTTGGAAGTTATCATTTTGGTCTAAAAAGCCATTAAAATGGAATTGCATCATATACTTGCCAGATGTTATACTGGATCAATAATATGCTGTGAATCTAAGATGTCCAATTGCTTGTGAAGTTACCATGGAAGCAAAAAGGTTCTTTGTTCAGGGACAGATGCAGGAAGGAACAGGTGCAGGGACACAGGTCCATTCAGGGGCAGTGGCACTAGTCTACTCTTTCTGAAACCAATAAGGAAGTCCATACATGGAGAAGCATTTGTAAGATGAGCATACTGGACAGGTCGAATGAATGGGCCAATTCAGGTATTCACTAGTGAGATTTAAGATGTGTGCAGGCAAGATCTAGACTGTAGCCACTGGTGCCACCTCTGACCCAACAACCACTGAAGAGCACCAAGTTCTTCAGCCCCTGCCCTAATATTTATATGAAGGGAAGTTCATGCTGTAGAGGTCAGATCACACTTTCCCCATCTAACTGATAACTGTGGAGGTCATATGAAACTTTTGCTCCCCCAATATCCCCCTTATGTCCTCTACTGGATCACTTAAACTTTGAATCTCATGAGAAATATGTGCAATTAAACACTGGAAACAAATTGGAATATACAGAATTAAGGATTTATTTGAATCAGGGGAACCAATTGCTGTTAGACAAATAGAAGAGAAAACAATGCAAAGAAGAACCAATTGGCTACAAATAAAACAAATAAGGAGCTTTGCAATACAATTATATCAAAAATCTGACCCTATAAGACAATTAACAGAATTTGAACATTGTATACAAAAAGATAAAAATAAATTGATAGGATTGACGTCATTAATATATAAATATATTATTGAGAAGGAACATGGTAAGGGTAGAGGAGCCAAAGCATTCTGAGAAACGAATCTAAATATTAATATATCTGAGGAAGTTTGGACAGGAATATGGAATAAATATCCATATAAATCAGTATCAGCTAAAACAAAAGAAACAGTTCTGAAAGTTGTTCACAGGTGGCATCTATACCCTACAAAGCTACATAAGATCAACAGGGATATATCAGATAAGTGTTGGAGAAAATGTGGACAAGGGGAACTGTGGAACACATGTGGATTTTTTGCCCCCAAATAGAAGCATTTTGGCATGACATAATCAATTGGACAGAAATACTGACTGATCAAAAAATAATTGCAAATGAAACATTACTATTATTTTCAGCATTTACAGGGGGAAATGAGAAGCTACCTAATAAAGACCTAATTGCAAATATTATAGGGAGAGCAAGGTGTGAGATTGCTAAAAGCTGGAAAAACACTCAAGATCTTTCATTACAGACATTTTTGAATAGGACATGGCAAATGCTCTTGATGGAGAAATTGACCAATAAGATCAGAATATACAGAGGAGAAATAAAGTACAGCCAAATTTTTGAAACTTTGAAACCTTTATTAAAATACACCAATTAACTAAATGAGAAGTCACATGATTTAGGAAATAATTTAGATTGCTCAGATTGTTGGTTGGTAACTTTCTAAAACAGAATGGGGATTCGAGCTTAAGTGTAATTTTGTTAAATGGTGTGGATAGCTGGTGTTTAGAATGTTAAAATATTCAGCAAGTAACATGAATAGTTAATTGTATTATCTCTTTGTAATGCAATTGGTTGTCTAAAATAAAGTGTTGTTAATTATTTAAAAAAAACTGTGGAGGTGAATGGTGAATAAAGCTTACAGAAATACATATAAAAGAAATCCAGCATAAGACATGCTGATATAGCCACACACTGTTCCTTTTTCTACTGAAGCTGGCATTCGACTATAGTGCATTTCCTTTGCCTAATTATAGCTCAAGACTGGATTTACTGTGCTCTTTTTCTTCCATAATCTTTCTTTACTTTAGGTTAAGAAAAGCAAAAAAAAAAAAAAAAAAGGAGCTGTAATGTAACAGTGATGGATAATGCTCTCTTAGCCTCGGATCCCACTGTTTATTAAGATTAGCACAGGACATTTATACAACAGATTACTAACCTCTTGTAACAATAGTGATCTTTGCCATGTACTTGTTGCCTTCAAAAAAAACTTTGGCTGAAGTCCTGTTGCTTAGTGTAGCAAGCTGCAACTAGAGTAGGCTCTTTAATTAAGTGGGCCTACTCAAGCTGCAAGTTACTATGCTAAGCAACAGAAAGAAAAGAACAGCAGAAAAGAGGATCTTTATGGAACGCATACTTGCACAAATCCCTGCCAGTGGAAATTCGGATAATACAGAAGAAAACTACGTGCATGTCAAAAATGGAATATCTAAATGGGTATCTGCGGGAAGCTGGACCTAATCCTTTTTGACACTTGGATGAAAAATGAAATTTCAGTGGTGAAACAGAAGTCAGTTTACTGGTAAGGCAAACTAGAGGGAGGGAAAAGGCTACTTTTATTTTATTTTTTCAAAAGAAAGTATATTTTCTAAAACAACGGAGACCCAAGCACTCAGAAACTGCTTAGAAAAGCTATTGCAGATTGAAGTTCCCAGAATCCTCCAGCCCAAGAAGCCACAGGGGACTGGAGTAATTGTCCAAACTCCATGTGATTAAATAGATCCAGGCAATGTTTTTCGCTGTCCTGGGGGTAAATTTCTTAGAAATATTTAGGATAAAAGTCTGCCTTACCATCTGACTAATTTGTCACTGTTTGATCTCATGACTGCTTTAAGTCCTAAACTATGAAAATAATGCCCAGAATCTTATGACTTACAGCTGGTGGCACACTTCCATCAGTGTAAATCTCAATGGCAACTTGTTGCTAGTTAAAAAGTCAGTGTAAGAATCTGGTGTGGCAGCCCAGTCATGTGACTTGGCCAACAACATCAAATGCCTATGTCCCTTCTTAAATAGCAGCAGTTCACCACTGGCATTTACACCAACTGATGTAACTCCAGCTTAATTATTTTATTAGATTCTGGCCATTATTTGTTTATTGCTCAAAGTCTCTGGTTATAGTTCCCATTGATAATTCCAAAGAACAGTGGAATACTAAATGGTAAAAGGAGGGGCACCCCCTCACCTCTTCATGTTCAGTAGAGTCAAAGCTCATATAAAATTGACTATTTGACAAATCAATGCAGATAGAATATTTAACATACGTACACAGGAACACAGAACTGTGCTTTAAATTTTTTTAGTTATTTTTTAATGCCCTAGAGATTGGCAGAACTTGTAAGCAGTATTAACTCGACTACATGCATGGGTACTTTTCACAACTTCCTCTCCAGCAGATATCACAGACTTTGCTCTATCATTTTTTCTTTTCCTTTTGACACAACCACCTGGTTTTCACTCTTAGGCTATCATAATGACAGAACTCTAACACTTCACAATATTTTTGCATTCTTGAGTTTGTGTGACAAAAGACTTGCTCAAGTAGGGATTTCAGTGTTTACCTTGCTCTACAGTGGGGTATGCAGTGGGGCCCTCTGGCCCCGTGACATCTTTTAATTTTCCTTTCACTTGCCCCATGCTCTCAGGGCACAAGGGGACACAGATGCAGTGAGACCCTTCATGGTGAAGGAGAGGAACGTGTGACACATTGATCTATAGCCCTTTCCCTGTGTGATACGAAATAATTATTCCCATGTCTCTATAAACAAACAAAACTAGACTACTCTAAGGACACATAATACATTTGAAAGCAAGTTGAACAGTTTGTTATCTCCTTTGTTAGTCAGAAAATATAAGGTGAGTTCAGAGTAGCTGTTTGGTTCTACAAAATGCAACTTATAAATGTCATACAAATTAAGTCACTGTTGCAAAACTTATTATCCTAGCTTGAAACTTGACAGGTCTTTCCTGTATTGTGGAATAGATGGCTTCCACCTCCAAACTAAAACCCATTCCTCTCAAGAACTAAATATGGAGACAAACATTGAATAAAATGGGGGGGGGGGGCATACAAGACATGCACATGTCAAGAATGTAAACTTGGCAACTCAAAATCAGCAATACTACTACTATTTATTTCAGCTCTGTCACTCTTCTCTCAATGTGGAGATCCAACATCTCTCATTGATTGATTGATTGATTGATTGATTGATTCTCATTCATAGGTTGCCTTTGTCCCCTTGAGGGGACTCAAAGCTGTTCACAATGTTAAAACAAGTGAAATTAAAAACACAATGACGATGTGCCGCCAAGTCAATTCTAACTCATGGCCATTCTTTTCAGGATTTTCCAGGTACAGAATACTCAACAGTCGTTTACCATTCCCTTCTTCTGTGAGTGCCTTGGGACTGTGCAGCTTGCCCAAGGCCACAGAGGCCGGCTCTACACATATCACATCATATCTTGCTTCTCTCAGCTTTGGTTTGTTTCTCTCCTCTCCTATTTTAGAAGTAGTAGCTGAGAAAAAAAGACAGGAATAAGCCACAGTTGTGGCTATGGATGTCATAACAAGCCACAGTTTAAATAAGCCAGAGTCTATAAGCCAACAAAAACCCATTGGTTCAGATGGTGGTTTGTGGCTGGTCATCAGACTAAAGGTTGTTAACGGAAGTGGTATTCCATATTGCAACCAGCCAGATTTCAACAATACAGTTTGTTACAATGCATGTGAATGTAGTCAGCAAGAATTTTTTTGTTTTCATTTCTATGGACGATCAGAATTAAACTGTAATGGCCTGTACATATAGTATATTATCATGGGCACCCAAAAGTACTGCTTCAGACCTGGTGACTTGAATGTACACCTCTTGGCTACACTAGATGGGGTACCTGTAAAGTTAAAAATATCCCTGCCCCCTTGCTCAGAGTATCAGCCCACTGGAAATTTTCAGTAACTACTGAAAGCTATCCAGTTTTAGATTAATCACAACAGAGAAGATCCATAATTTCAAGAAGCATCTTCCCTTGCTTAGCAGAGTCTCTACTATGGAAAAAAAATTGACTGGGACAGGTCAAAGTACTATAACTACAGAGGCCTGAAACAAATTGCTAGACCAAACTACAGTAGATTTACTGTATTAGTAAGGTTTACGTTGAGGTTGGCTTACCATTCATCAGTTAATTCAGTGGCTGAAATCCAGCAGGGTAAATTACATTGCATGAAGCTGTTTTTTAGAAACTAAACATTTCCAATCCCCCCAGAGGTCCCAAAGTTCCCTTGATATCCCCTTTATTGTGGGGAAGCCATTTGGGGACTGAGGATGGGGTGGCAGCTTTCGTTTCTGAAAACTGTCACCACCAGGATGACTTTACAGCTTGCAGTGATTTTCAGAATTTAAAGAATTCCTCTCCCATGGCCCCTCAATGGCTACCCATAAGGAAAGGGATCACAGAGGAGTCTCAGGACCTTTGGGAGGGGATAAGAAATGTTTAATTTTAAAAAAACAAAAAACACAGGATCAGCTTTACAGTGGATTTCAGCCACTGATTGTACTCTAGCTGGGACCAACAGTTTGATTTTGGCTTGCATGACTACTCAGATTCTAAATCAATGAATTAGATTTGAGTTAATCAATTAATTAAACTTATATCTCTAATTATGATTGCAAGGAATGGCGGCTAGTAAAATTTTATAGACATAATTATTGATCCCCAATCTGTTTAGATATTATCACACCAACTTCAAACTCTTGCTCCTCTTTGTTTGCAGCAGTGTAACACTGCCATAACATCAGTCTGTGCTGATGCTTTGACACAACAGACGGCACCAGCATGGATGTATGCATGCACACACACTCGCAGACACACACAAACATGTTACTTGCTGAAGCAGCAGTTTTGAAAACAGGTCAACATTAGCCAAGGTGCAAGTTTGTATTTGTTAATGGCAATGAAACTGTTCAAAGTTTATTAGAAAAGACTCAGTTCATTTCAGCAGTGCTGCTAACAGCCACCGGCTTCCACTAAATTAATTTGGAGTCCAGTCCTGTGCCTGTTTTTGGACATGCTTCACTTGGCATAAGATTATTCAAGGTCGGCATTACAGCCTCATCATTTCTACGCCACATGACAGATGAGGCTGATGGCTTCTGCCTCAGCTGTCACCGGAGCACCCATGAAAAACTAGCAAGCAGCCAGCATTCCATTTTAAAGACCCAATTCTCCTCTCTTGCAGTCTTGTAATAGCAGGGCTTGGAACAGGGTTTGGTTTTTTTTTTGGTTTTTTTAAACTGTAACTCTCAGAAGCCACAAGAAAAAGGGAAACTATTGCTTATATTGGCTGGGGGATTCTGGGAGTTGTAGTCCAAAAACATAATACTTCTTGTGCTCTAATAGCAGCAGCCTCGCTCCATCAAATTCACTTGTGCTACTTTCAGACACTGCAATATCGTGGCTAAGAGGGTACACTCTGAAACAGGATGGTCCTGGCTCAAACTCTGCCTCTGCCATAAATTCACTAGGTGGTCTTCAGCCTCACAATATGGAAATGAATAACACTGGCCTATCTTGCAAGGTCGTCTTCTGGTACGGCAGGCAGGTACAGAAGAGGAGAAGGCTTCTTACTTTTAATGGTTGTGCAGAAGTAGTAGTTTCAGCAGGTATAACTTGTCATGCAAGCTACACCTGCTAAAATTTCCATTTCCATACAATTATAGAGCCCTGCCTTCTTTCATACTAGGTCACCCTACTGTAAGGCTTAAACAGCCACCAAGATGATGCATTTGAAGTTCTTTGATCTATATTAATTTATTATTAAGTTAGAATGGGCACAAACTCTATCAGAACCTTGCCAAAAGTATTTGGCACACATCATTGCAAGGAATATTAAATCGTAGGCTTCCAGCCCACATACACGTGAGAAGCAAAGCGTGACTGGTTGGCAGCACCACCCAGTATGAGAGGCTTTGGCACAGAAACTACTCACTGAAAGTTTCAAATGGCTTCAACCATTTGCAAAAATATGGACCTGTTTATTACACTACTCTGACTCCTCCCATCTTATTTTCCCGCACCCCACTCCTGCTATTCAGCTTGACAATACTCAAAGACAACCCATTTGTGAGATTGTCTGAGGATTCCTGTTGAACTGACACTGTTGGAAGGTTTCACCAGTCTTATGATGAACAAGCTCTGGGTGAGGAGCACTTTCGACACCTCCCCATTGTTGGATTTGTGGGATCAGCTAGCGGTTTATAGTGACTAACTCAGGTATGGAACTGGGGCTCTGTTCCTGCTTCCTAAAAGGTTTAATATGTGAAAAGCTCTATGCTATTGATGTCTACAAGTACAAATAGGAGAAACTAAAAAAGAAATACACTTTGAAGCTAATTGAAGGAAAGTCGTTTCTGTGGTTAGAACCCAAGTAACCTACAGAATCTCGGGGTGAGGGAAATCTACTGCCTCCAGTCTAATGTGTAAGATCATTCCTCTCTTAAATCAACTGCCTTGGGAAATTTGCATGGAATTCTTTCCTCAGCAGCATCCTGGGTTACTTTCCCTTTGTTTTGAGACACTAAGAAGCAAAGGAACAGAGACCTATCCCTTTCTGCCTCAGGTGGCAACACAGCTAAGGTGGCAACACTGCTAAGGCCATTCTCAGCCATGACACAAAGTGTTATTAACCAAGGGCAGCTTTAGCCTTTTCACCCTCTTCTTTCATATTTACTGATTCATCTAGATTACAATATTTAAACACATTAAATAATTAATAGTACACTGAGTGTCTATTACACTGAGTTTCTATTATATTAATCATCAGATCCAATCAGTGGACCTCATATAAGTGTGGGATGAAAGACAATTGCTGGACTGCCTCTCTAGCAGTTGACACTACTTAGCTGGATGGACCATTAGTCCAACATATGAAAGATATGTTCTTTATCAGAGGTAGGAAAAGCTACTTTTTAAGATTACACCTCACAGAAATCTTACCCCAGTCAGCAAGTTCAATGTCTTAATGTATCACCTCACTAGAAAGGCCAATTATTCACACTTCACATATTAGAACGAAGATACTTAGCAATATGAAATTTCCAAAGGATACTCAGAATTAAGCATCTATGATAAAAGAGGTGTTTGGACTCAAGTCTCCCAAAGATATGTCTCTCATTTTTTCCAAAGGATATTGTAACCAGCAGTATATTCCAATTCCCCATAATGGCTCTTCATAAATTTGTACGTGCGAATTAGCACCTATTCATACGGATTTTACGGCTCAACAAAAAACTGGGCAACAATGTATGATACAGACTAGTTTAGTTAGTCAAATAGTCATCATGAGGATCCAGTCCATCTTGACAGTTTGCACCCTGACATGTGTTAAATTGAGTTGTTGCTTAAACTAAACTAATGTCAGCTTTGGTTTTGCAATTCATCACTTTCAAGTTTAAAAATCAATACTGGGAAGTTTTGTAACAGTTCTTCTAGATAACTGTTCCAGAATATGTTACCAAGAAACAGGTGATGTGGGAATAAGACAACCTGTTCTCAAATTACCAAAGCATAAACAACAACAGCCATCACCAGATACACACACTTTAAAAAAAGAAAAAGAAGAGGTCATTATATATTTAGACAAGGACAGGGACAGGTTGGACAAGACACTTTGTGGATACAACCATGGCAATGCTCTCTGAGCTAAACACACTTATTGCACTTAAAATAAATGTTTGTTACTTTTATATCCTGGCTTTCCTCTGAGCTCAAGGTGCCATACATGGCTCTCCTCTGCACTTTTCTTCCTAACCACTGGATAACTCAGTGGTTTAGGTCTCTGGTTGCGAAGCCAAAGGTTGGTAGTTCAATTCCCCTTTGTGCCTCCTTGACAGGGGCTGGACTTGATGATCCATAGGGTCCCTTGCAACTCTAAGATTATGACAATTAAGATTATTTATTTATTTATTCATTCATTCATTCATTCATTTGAATTCTATACCGCCCATCTGGCTGCTACAAGGCCACTCTGTGCAGTTAACACTAAAAAAATAAGACACAAAAATATAAGACATTGCCAAGTTACAACTATATTATGACAGACTTGTCAGGTAGATTAGGCATCCAGTGAGCTGAGTCAGAATTTGAATCTGAGTTAGAATTTGAATCTGGGTCTCCCAGATTCAATCGGAATTTGAATCAGACAGCTGAGTCAGAATTTGACTCTGGGTCTCCACAGTTCTAGTCTAACACTCTGACCACTACACCACATACTAGTAACTGCAGCTCATTGGGCTGAGCAGGATTTCAAGGCCTGGACCAGAAATATTACAAAGCATCCTCTCCCAGCTTCCATATCTCCAAACCTAAAGTATTGTCAGACGGATGCCATAACAATTACTTTAGAGAAGGCTACTCCTAAACCAGGATTCAGATCCAGGTATTTCCATCTTGTTAAATTAACAGACATGTTAAGATATCTTGAAATACTCAGAGTTTCTTTGGATGCTATGATTTCCCTCAGAAAGTTTGACAGCTGAAGCTGAATTAACCAAATGACAGTATCTCAGCATGTGCTCTCCGTTCCAGTGGTGAGAAATTGTTCGTCTCCAGATCGCAAATTGGTGGATGCTGCTATCAAATAATGAGCCTTGATTGTGTGATGATGGCATGGGCACTGTCCTTCTATGACCTGCTTACCTCAAGGGCATGATGAATATCTCTCCCCTCCCCGCTCAACACATACTGTTAAGGAAAAGGTCTGGCCTCCTTACCTTCTTCCTTCTACCTTACATATTTCCATCCTCTTAGCAAATGTACCCACAAATGTATCAGAACGTGTAGAAGTATGTATAGAGATACACTGGCGCCATGTTATTATAGTGCTTATTACATCCAACATTCACTGTTATGTTCACTTTTCTATCCATGACTCAGCAACAGTATAATGTTCTGGGTCCCAGAGCATCCCCCTACCACTGTGCAGTTATGAACAGCTTCAGATAGCATTACAGTACATTAATTCTTCTGAAAAGTAATATTTCAGACTTTGCTCAGGAACAGTAGAACCCTAGGGTGACTTTCCCAGTTTCTCCGTCATTTGAATTAGGAGAAGGGAAATCCACCCTCCCACTGCAGGCTCTGCCCACCCCCATAATCTCAAAACCTGCTCCAAAGGCCTGGGAAACCCTCCAGAACAGGTTTTGGACCATGTGGAGGAAAGCAAGAAACTCACCAACAAAGGGACACTAGAACAACATTGAATGCATAATAGTATGGCAGTGTTTTTAGCTCTCAGAACCACAACGTACACACAAGAATTCTTCCTGCTGAGAACACAGCTTTGCTGCACTGCTTCCCGTTGACAGTTTGCTTGGGAAGACATTGAACAGCATTTCATTAATCAGCTGCAATTTGGTAGGGAAGACGATGAGCAAGATTTCCATTAATTAGATAACTCTTAATTGCCTCTCAGCCTCAAAATAGCCCAAACAAACCAAGCGCTCACAGAAGCTTATCATTAAAATCAATTTGGCAGGGACCCAAAAAACTTAATTTGCCAAGCTGTTAGCTCAGTTCATGCACTCAAGATTCTGAAATCCACTACTACCAAAGCTGCATCTAAAGTTCACTTACTCAGAAATAAATTTCTTTGGGGGGGGGGAGAATCATTATGTGCCTTAGTTATTTCCAGCTATCTGCCTTTCGGGTTGAGGAAAGCAGGGTCATTCCCCACCACCACCTTTATAGAAATCTACAGCTTTGGCTGGAGTGTGTTTTAACAGATGGGCAGGGTGGCAGACTGTGGGCTGTAAACCAGCAAGCAGTGTGGAATCTGCGCTGAATGACATTGAACTGAATGCTCGTAAAGTTCACCGACACAGGCAGCCTCAGACTTGCATGCAATCACACAGAGGGGAGAACACACATAGAGTACACATCACTAGCCTGCCTCTCCCCATCCCCCCACAACCATCCAGGAGGAAGTTCAAGACTTGCCATTCAGAATTACATTCTTCTCACACACGTAACAACCTCCTCATCTGGAGCAAACAAAGGAAAGGAAACAAAAATGCCACATCCACACTATTTAATTCTGCAAAGAAATTAGCATATGTTGCCACAAGTGAGGAAACAAGAGATAGGAATCTAGACCTGACAACTATCAAGAACTGTAGTAGCATTATTAACAATGCCAATGCAGTCAAAAATTAAAAATTTGGGTTGGAATTCTGAAATCTAGCAACTATGTTGTGAGTGTGGAGAAAGGAAAAACATTTTATGGAAACAAACAGCGGAACTGCTGCAAGTATCTATTTTTCATAGGAAGGACTATTCTTAGCTCTTACTATTCTGGGACAAGAGGAAAAGATGGACTAAGATGGACTTGTAATTTAGTAAGAGTCATCTGGCTTTTGTTAGTTTGTGTTTACAACAAAATTGTTGCCACGATATGTGTTATATTTGTATACATATACACACAGTTCCAATATAGAGCAACTGCATCGTATATTATAGATGGCTTGCATGCCTCTTAATGTAGAATACACAATTTGTTCTGAGTGTCTACCCAATCTCTTAAGTCTTCTATGTATTTAATGAATAACTATTTCATGTTTACACATGGTACTTGTTACATGATTGGCTCAGACACAACTGGACAAGCTTCCCTGGGAAGCTACCTTCTGAGCAACTGAAAAAAGAAACCAAATATTCTTCTGAAAATAACTGGCAAATGGAAGACACACTTTCTATGAAAAGTTTTCATCTTTTAGGTCCTCCACACTTGCCACCCACTTTAATTATAACACTTATTTTTAAAGCCAGATGATGCCTGTAGAGTAAACATGCCGGATCCCACCAGAATTCTATCACTAATGGGGGAGGAATAGAAGTAAAAATAATAAGTATAGAATTAAAAAAAAACTATTTTAACTAAGATTTACCTGATTGAATTACTATTACGGAGAACCAACCAAGGTAAGAAAATGTTGCGCTGCTTTAAAAGTGAAAGAGTTTACTGTTAACACTGCAGCTCCCACCCCCACCCCTTTTTTCTTCAGAAAGAGAAATTAGTCCTTTGACACCATCAGAGGTAAATAAGACGCCGAAGTTGCGAGGATGCTAATAGCCCAGGACGGGGATGGAAGCTCAGGTCTGTAAAAGCCACCAAAGCAGACACAAATAAAGAGTAGCACTGATGTTCCCAGCTGCGCAGACGGACTAGGGAAACAGCAGGGCTGCAAAGGGGAGCTCACCTTCCTCTCGGGCCGCCCGGACGCGCGCGCGCACCCCCTGGCTGCCTCCTCCTCTGGAGGGGCTCCCCGCTTCTCAAGGCGCAGCTTTCCCAGCTTTAGAGACGCCTGAAGCGCGAAGCGGCACCATCGCTGCCCAAGCGAGAGTCAGGGACAGGAAGCCAACCAGCGTCGCCCGCCGCCACTCTCGCAGAATTCATTGACCTATTACAGAGAGCCCGTGTATTGTAGGCGATGGGGAGCGGGCGGGGCAGGGGGCGGGGCAGGGGCGTGTCGGCTCGCCTGACGGGCAGCCGTCGCTTCCCTCCGCCTCGCCAGGCCGGGAGTGCAAAGCTCCGAACGGGACGGGGAAGGCTAGCCGGGAGGAGGGTGCGGGGACGACGCGAGGGTGGGAGACCCCTGGTGGAAAGAGGGCAGAAGCGCACCCGGGGCGTCCTGTGCGGCCAAACGGTCAGGTGGGAAAAGAAGGGGGCTGGGAAACCCAGAGGCAACATGGAGCCTTCTTGTGACACCTTGAAGAGGGGCACGTTTTATTATGCTTAAGCTTTCGTGGACTGCCACCCGCCTCAGATGCTGCTCTCCAAGGAAGCGCGGAGACAGACGACTGTTCCCCTGCTGCCCCAGAGCTGAAAAGGACACACGCAGGCCGGAATATCAGACGGAAAAACCCAAAAGATCTATTCAGAAATGGGAACAAACAAACAATCAGTCACGGATTCTTGTGCAACAAGAAATAGGAAGGTTTTTTTTTTTTTTAGTTCAAACACCAGAACGGATGCATTAGGGGGAGAACACCACTTTGGCGTTGGGTGGGGTTGTATAGGTGTACACCCAAAGCTGAACGTGGAAAAGTTATTTCGTAGGTTTCAGCTTGCAGAATCCCCAGTCGGCATGGTCCCTGGGAGCTGTAGTTCAAAAAAAGCACCTTTTCCAAAGCCTACCACAGTGGACATCTCTAACAGGGCAGCATGTAGAGTCTAGACAGAGATGCTTGCTCTGTTTAATATCTTTTCAGAGCAACCTGCCCAGTGCCTGAGAAAGGTGAGTTTTCCCTTTGTCCCATCTTCTTGTAAAAGAAACCAACACAGATATAGCCATGGTGGTGTTGAGGAATCACTCTATGTCTGAATCCTCATCTGAATTGCCCTTTGGGATTTATTTGCCTCCCAGCCATCAGTGCTTGGCAGCCTTGACAAGTTCGTGCGATGGGCCCAGTTAATTCTTCTACAGTTCCAACAGCTACTGCACGGAATACAGGATGGGTACCGTATGGTGCACTTGTGGTCACATGAGCCATCATTTTATATAGGAGTCTTGTCCTGGTCAAGAGAATGTCTCTTAAGAAATTCCTTTCTCAGTGACACATATCAGAAAGCCAGTGTGGTGTAATGGAAAGAGTATTGGACTAGAAGTAACTTGGATTCAAATCCTCCACCTGGCCATGGAGACATGGGATGGAAATGATAAAACCATTCCCTAAACATCTCACATGCCATGAAAACACTTTTAAAGGTGATGTAAGTGGGATGTAACTTAACAACAATTGACAAACAAACTGACCCATGCTGCCTATCAAAACTGAGGGAAACCTGGTCTAAGTGACCTATCAAACTTCCATTCTTCAGCTGCAATCAAACACCTTTATCTGATAGCCTCATTCCTGTGTCAACAATGCATTGTGACTTTGTCTATTGTCTGCACCCTTATCCGGTCATGACCCCTCTTGGGGATATGTATAAATACAGAGGAGATAATATGAATACTCCTTGTGCCTGAAGGAGTGGATTTTGATCAACAGGTTAGTCATCAAAATGTAGCAAAATATGTTTTGTCCTTCACCTCCCTGCACTTTTAATTCTAGCATGCTGAGACAAAGGAACAGAGCTACTTCTTTGTCTGAAGATCCCTTCCTTTCTGAGTAAAGAGACTGAAGAGGCAAAATGCTGATCTAGCTATTGATCTATTGAAGGAAATCCTCCTCATAGGCAGACATTAGGGAGATTGTAAATACTCTGGTCAGAGGGAATTGAAATGAACAGAGTGCAGACAGTGATAATTACCTTAAGTGGCCATTAACAAAACATTAACCCCTCTGGAAATGAACATAACAGTAGCTGGGTGATAATTGCAAGCTTCCTTCTATTGATGCCCTGGGAAAGGCACATTTGTTGTTGTTGTTTAGTCCTTAAGTCTGTCCAACTCTTCCTGACCCCATGGACCAGAGCACACCAGGCCCTCCTGTCTTCCACTGCCTCCCGGAGTTGGGTCAAATTTGTGTTGGTAGCTTCGGTGACACTGTCCAACCATCTCGTCCTCTGTCGTCCCCTTCTCCTCTTGCCTTCACACTTTCCCAACATCAGGGTCTTTTCCAGGGAGTCTTCTCTTCTCATGTGATGGCCAAAGTATTGGAGCCTCAGCTTCAGGATCTGTCCTTCCAGTGAGCACTCGGTTGATTTCCTTCAGAATGGTTAGGTTTGATCTCCTTGCAGTCCAGGGGACTCTCAAGAGTCTTCTCCAGCACCACAATTCAAAAGCATCAATTCTTCGTCGGTCAGCCTTCTTTATGGTCCAGCTCTCACTTCCATACATCGCTACTGGAAAAACCATAGCTTGGACTATGCGGACCTTTGTCGGCAAGATGATGTCTCTGCTTTTTAAGATGTTGTCTAGGTTTGTCATCGCTTTCCTCCCAAGAAGCAGGCGTCTTTCAATTTCGTGGCTGCTGTCACCAACTGCAGTGATCATGGAGCCCAAGAAAGTAAAATCTGTCACTGCCTCCATATCTTCCCCTTCTATTTGCCAGGAGATGATGGGACCAGTGGCCATGATCTTAGTGTTTTTGATGTTGAGCTTCAGACCATTTTTTGCGCTCTCCTCTTTCACCCTCATTAAGAGGTTCTTTAATTCCTCCTCACTTTCTGCCATCAGAGTGGTATCATCTGCATATCTGAGGTTGTTGAGATTTCTTCCGGCAATCTTAATTCCGGCTTGGGATTCATCCAGTCCTGCCTTTCGCATGATGTATTCTGCATATAAGTTAAATAAGCAGGGAGACAATATACAGCCTTGTCGTACTCCTTTCCCAATTTTGAACCAATCAGTTGTTCCATATCCAGTTCTAACTGTCGCTTCCTGTCCCACATATAGATTTCTCATGAGATAGATAAAGAAATGGGAGTGCCTGACCACCTTAAGAACTTGCCATAGTTTGTTGTGGTCCACACAGTCAAAGGCTTTTGCATAGTCAATGAAGCAGAAGTAGATGTTTTTCTGGAACTCTCTGGCTTTCTCCATAATCCAGCACATGTTAGCAATTTGGTCTCTAGTTCCTCTGCCCCTTCGAAATCCAGCTTGTACTTCTGGGACTTCTCGGTCCACATACTGCTGAAGCCTGCCTTGGAGGATTTTGAGCATAACCTTGCTAGCGTGTGAGATGAGTGCAATTGTACGGTAGTTGGAGCATTCTTTGGCACTGCCCTTCTTTGGGACTGGGATGTAGACTGATCTTTTCCAATCCTCTGGCCACTGCTGAGTTTTCCAAACTTGCTGGCATATTGAGTGTAGCACCTTAACAGCGTCATCTTTTAAGATTTTAAATAGTTCCACTGGAATGCCATCACCTCCACTGGCCTTGTTGTTAGCCATGCTTTCTAAGGCCCACTTGACTTCACTCTCCAGGATGTCTGGCTCAAGGTCAGCAACCACACTATCTGGGTTGTCTGGGACATCCAGATCTTTCTTGTATAATTCTTCTGTGTATTCTTGCCACCTCTTCTTGATGTCTTCTGCTAGGTCCCTACCATTTTGTCCTTTATCATGTCCATCTTTGCACAAAATGTTCCTTTAATATCTCCAATTTTCTTGAACAGATCTCTGGTTTTTCCCTCTGTACTATTTCCCTCTATATCTTTGCACTGTTCATTTAAGAAGGCCCTCTTGTCTCTCCTTGCTATTCTTTGGAAGTCTGCATTCAATTTCTGTAACTTTCCCTATCTCCCTTGCATTTTGTTTCCCTTCTCTTCTCTGCTATTTGCAAGGCCTCATTGGACAGCCACTTTGCCCACAATAGTAGATATGATAATCGTCTGAATTGAATTCGCCCATTCCCGTCCATTTTAGTTCACTGACGCCCAGGATGTCAATGTTTATTCTTGCCATCTCCTGTTTGACCACATCCAGCTTACCAAGGTTCATAGATCTTACATTCCAGGTTCCTATGCAGTATTTTTCTTTGCAGCATCGGACTTTCCTTTCACTTCCAGGCGCATCCGCAGCTGAGCGTCCTTTCGGCTTTGGCCCAACCACTTCATTAGCTCTGGAGCTACTCGTACTTGTCCTCCGCTCTTCCTCAGTAGCATGTTGGACGTCTTCCGACCTGACGGGCTCATCTTCCAGCGTCCTATCTTTTAGCCTTTTGTTTCTGTCCATGGAGTTTTCTTGGCAAAGATACTGGAGTGGCTTGCCAGTTCCTGCTCCAGGTGGATCACATTTAGTCAGAACTCTCCACTATGACCTGTCCGTCTTGGGTGTCCCTGCACGGCATAGCCCATAGCATCTCTGAATTACTCAAGCCCCTTCGCCCCGACAAGGCAGCAATCCATGAAGGGGAACATAGGTAAGGCACATAGTGTGATAGAAAGCCATTGTGAATTTAGGCCACAGGACATGGATTTTACCCTCACCCCCAAGAAGCAACACTGTTATTCTGTTGCAGCAAAAACAAAAAACCAACAATAGCAGAGTCTTGTGACACCTTAATGATAAAAAAAAATACCTTTAGCAGAGGTTTAGCATAAGCTGTCTGCATAGATGTTGCCTCAGTAGAGCTTCACTTTGCCATTAATTCTTGTTTTGCTGTTCTAGTTGCAATCTGAAAGTTTGCAGCTTTCAAAGTTTTTCCATTCAAATATAGTCACACTGATGTCAGATTTCCTTAGAACCTTGCAGTGTTCCCCCATTAACTTTTGACCTTTATCTTAAACCGGTGTCAAACTTGTGTCCATTTCTTACATTGTGTAGAGAGACCTGTTTGTCCATTGGATGGATTGCTGGCATGAGATAAGGTATGTCCCATTGGAAGATGACCAGGTGTACGGACATCTCCCTGACATTTTGCTTGATGTTATTAGGTCCTGCATCAATGCTGCCAGAGTGGGTGTGTGGGAACATCATTGGCAGCTGAGTTTGCCACCTGGTTTCCATATCTGTATCTCTGTTGTGAGGGATGTTGCTGCTGCAGAGTAAAGAGATAAATAGGCTTCTATTTACACAATCTACCCAGCTAGCCAAGTCTATGAATATATTTCTGCCAAAATGAAGTAACATTTTATGTATCTGATGAAGTGGCATGCTCTCAGAAAGCTTAAGCTATAATAAAATTTGTTGATCTTTGAAGTACCACAGGTCTTCTTTTTCTGCTATAGGAGGCCAACACAATTACTCTTTCTCCTTGTAAGAATAATCCCAAGGTAAAACTTCACTGGAATCTGCCACTTTACAGTCTCTGTGTTCAAGCTTTGATTGGGTTGTTTCTGCTAACATGATCATCAGAAGCCCCAGTATATGGAGGTAGGTTAGTCAGAGCTTGGAAAAATTGCTTTTCGGGACCACACCTACCAGAATCACTTCATAGGGATTGACGTACTGGCAACGGTATTCTGGGAGTTGTGGTCCAAATGTAACTTTTCCAAGCTGTGATGGTTCTAGCCTTGCTAGACTCTTTCTTTCTGACCATTCTCCTTTGGCCCTCTTGCTTTTCTGTGTTGAGCCCTGCCTATAGTAAGGAAGGATGGAAGATTGTTAAATCCCGTAAACTCGAACCCATGCAGGTCAGTCAGAGCCTGACAAACAGAAGGCAGGGCTGGCCCCAGACTGAGAGATTCTCTCAAGTGGCAGAGTTTCATGCCATAAATCGGCACCACAAATTATTAGTCGTTGACTGTGTTGTTGTTGTGTTTTTTGCTGTCAAGCAGAGATTCTTTGCTTAAGGCTCCACAATAAATTCACCTGGATATTATGTCCCCTGACTTGTGTGGGAGTTTTGCCATTTGCCTTTTGTTTTAACTTCAGGAAGCAAGTTCTCCTGAATTTGCAGCTCTCATCTCTAGTAGCAACATCAAAACAGCCCTCTCCCTGATAAACTGTCTTTCTGCTGCTTGAGGGAAATGTCTATGTTAAGTTCGTAGTCTTTCCCCCAGTTCAACCTCTATTTCCCACTGTTAACTAATCTGAATGTGCCCTGGCATGCCACCTTACTCCGAGTTGTCACTTACAGTTCAGCTTTTGGGGTATGTACCATTAGCAGTACTCCTTTCCTGTCTCTTGCAAAAACTGAATAGGAAATGGGTGCTTCCTGCCCCCTTCATCTCTTCTGCACCATCCCTGTCTTCCTTTAGGTCCAAAGTAATAATTCATTCATTATTTTGACTACACAAGCCAACCTCCTTCCTATCCCATCCCATCATGTTTAAGATTGTATTGTATTTCAATATGTGCATAAGTACCTGGAAAATTACTAGGTCCATTAAAATGTGTGGTGATGTTCTCATGATGTTCCATTGTTTCGTCCCAGGTGAAGGTGCATATGATTGAAGGTTCAGGTTCTGGATTGAGAGATGTTGAGGTTTCCCTCCCCCATTCATTCTTTTTTTGTCTGCTACTGTGGACTGTGGACTCATCTGGACATTTAAGGCCCATATCCAATGATGGGCTGAACAGGGGCAGCACCTACCTCACTTGCTCCAGCTGTGAGCTGCCCCTGTCCATATCCATTTTTTCCAGGTTTGGTCAAGGGAAGAAAATATGGGCATTGGGATGTATTTCCAGGGCTCACAATGTTAATGATCTTCAACATACTGGTTCATATTGCAGTGGTTGGTAGTTAAATAAGGCTGTACCAGTTGTGTTCTGTCTTTTTAAGAGCCAAACCAGTTGGAGCAAGCAGTGTAAATGGATCAGAAGAAACCATTTCACTTTTGCAGCAGAAGCCAGAAGGAGCAGTTGGAGCCATATAAGCTCTTCTTAGGGCAATCCTGGACCAACACGGGTTAATATGAAGGTTAATTTTGCAGATAAGACCGTTGTCTGTACTCTTGTCCTAAACCAGAGATAATGTTTATTTAAATTGTACTGACATCTTTTCGCTTATCCAAAATTTCAGGCCTGGATTTCTTCAATTCAGCTTCTACCACTCCCACACCTCCAGGAAATTGAAAAATGAAAAGTTTGCATTCCTGGTTTCAGATGTGATGTCAGGAAAGAAGCCAGAGATGAAAAACTATGAAGCTCATCACCACTGACCTTAGAGTTCCAATATAGTGTTTTGGGAATTCTGGAGAATCATCTCTGCTCAGACTGGAAATCTGGGCAGCAGAACATTAAGAATTCAACCATGTTTCAGTTTCCTGGCTCTCAGCCATTAATTATATATTTGGTAGTTTTCTCCAGTAAGTCATTATCCTGTCTGAACTGTAATGCTGAAAATGTTATTAATAACACTAATAAAATTTTAAAAACAAACAAGAGGACACCTCTTCAAGAAGATTATAGCTATTGACACCAGTTCTTCAAACTGAGAGAGACAGATCAGGATCCAATTTCAGCCCCTTCAAGAAAAGCATTCACAGCTTTGCATTTTCAGTGTATGCCATCAGCCATTTTGGAGGGGAGATATTACAATGTCCCATTTCATCAAAGATTCTGTATTTGTGGATCAGGAGAGGTCAAAGATGTTTTCCATTATCTATTAAGTTGCCCTTTATATAAGTACCCCAGAAATCAATTTCTTGCTGGCATTCTTAGACCTTTGTGTGATAGGCCCCCCTTGGATCAACTTTGTACACTGCTTGTAGGTAGGGTCATAACTATTGCCTAACAAGTAGCAAAATTTGGTTTGGCAGCAAGGAAAATACATGCCAAGCATCAGAATTCTTAAGAAAGGAGGGAACCTACGTCATCTTATATTTATGTGTAAATATGTTATGTCAGTGCTATATATGTTTTATGTTGCTGTTGATATATTGTGACAACCAAAGGTTTTAAGTAATAAAGCTTGTTCTGTTTTGAATTAATGTAAAATTAACATGGTCTTTTGGTGATAGATCTTGAGATAATTCCTTGGCTGCAGAAATAAGGAGTGGGTACTAGAATTCTACAAAATATGTTCTTTTTCAACTCTGGAGTGATCTTTATTGTTGTTCTTATGTGCCATCAAGTCGCCTTCAACTTATGGTTACCCCATGAATGAGCAATCTCCAAAATGTCCTGTCTTCAACTGCCCTGCTCAGCTCTTGTAAACTCAAGCCTGTAATTTTCTTTAGGGAGTTAGTCCATCTCATACGAATCTTCTTCTTTTACTGCTACTTTCCTAGCATTACTGTCTTTTCCAGAGAATCCTGCCTTCTCATGATGTGCCCAAAGTAGGACAACCTCAGTTTCAACATTTTTGCCTCTAGAGATACGTAGTTCAGGCTTGATTTGCTCTAGGGTCCATTTGTTCATCTTTCTGGCAGCCCAGGGTATCTGCAAATCTCTCCTCCTGCACCACATTTCAAACGGAACAGTTTTTGGGGTTAGCTTTCTTTACTGTTCAGCTTTCATACTCATGCATAGTGACTGGAAATACAAGAATGTGGATGGTCTTGGTCTCCAGTGATACATTCTTACACTTGATTTTCTTTTCTGATTCCTTCATTGCTGCCCTTCTGAGTCTCAGTCTTCTTCTGAATTCTTGGTGCAGTCTCTGTTTGGGTTGATGATGGAACCAAGGTATACAAAATCTCTAATTATTATCATTTCTTCATTGTCAAAGTTAAGGTTGATTATGATTTTGGTCTTCTTATGATTTTGGTCTTCTTAACATCCAACTGCAGTCCTGTTTTGGCATTTTCTTCTATCACTTTCACTAAAAGTCATTTCAAATCATGGCTGCTTTCTGCCAGTAAGATGGTGTCACCTGCATATCTTAAATGTTTCTTCCACCAATTTTCACTCCTCCTTCATCTGAATCTAGTACGATCTGTGTACAGATTGAACAGATAAGAGGATAAATACACCCTTGTCTGTTATCTTGGCCTATAGGAAACCATTGTATCTCTCCATATTCTGACCTAAGGGTAGCTTCTTGTTCACAATACAGGTTACACATCAGGACAATCAAGTGCTGAGGCACACCCATTTCTTTCAGAACGACCCATAGTTTCTCATGATCTACACAGTCAAAGGCTTAATTGTAGTTTATAAAGAATAGACTAATTTTCTTCTGAAATTCTTTGGTGTTCTCTAGTAGCCAGCAGATATTTGCAATAAGATCTCGAGTGCTTCTTCCTTTTTTGGAATCCAGTTTGAACATCAGGCATTTCTCACTCCATATAAAGTAAAAGCCTTTGTTGCAACACTTTGAATATGGCTTTGCTTGCATGGGAAATTAAAGCAATGGTCCAGCGATCTTAATGTTTGTTAAATGTTCTCCAGTATATATTTTATTGGAGAATATGAGTCATGAACCCTTTATAAGAGTAATCTGGTCTGTTGTTTCAGATTTTTTAAAATAATTACTTCATTCAAAAATGTTGCTATCATAGCATAAAAGAATGCTTATTTCTTCACATCCTCACTAATAAAGAAGAGAAACATTTTTGTTAATGCAGTTGGGTTGGAGTGGTGTATAATGTCAAGTATACATTGTGCCCTCTTTAGATTGAATACCAATCCTCTCGGGCCAGTTCTAGGATCAGCAGTATGCACACAGGTCACTGCTGAACAAATGTCTGGATCAGGACAATCACAGCAATTCAGCTTTCTCTTACACAATTGTGCTTTGGACGACAGCCTACATTGGTTTATATGGGTATGGGTGGGTGTTAAAACCTCACTCACAGCATGGGACAGTTATGAAGATGAATGAGTTTATAACTTTAATATCCTTTAGTTGTTCAAAGTGCCAAATAAAAAGAACACAAATTGCAAATCAAAGCAACCAGAACTATCAAAGAGTTGGGATGAATGAGAGGGAAGGACTTAAAAAGCAAGGGAGAGAAGGGACGTAAAGGGAATATTAATTTCCCTTTACCAAGATTCTGTCTTTGCCAAGATCTTTACAGAGAACTAACAACTAAGCTGGCTCCTGAAATATTTAATTTTTCAGGATTGATGACTAATTATCCCTTTAAAATACTCTTGAGTTTGCTGGGAAAACAGACTTCTGCAAGCAGTTCCCTTCAGAAGAGAGATTACAAAAATCCTTTTATCAGACTGAGTTAACTGGGGTGCCCAGCTTGAATGCCACTGTGTGCAGCATCCCTCAATCTTTTATTCACAGTAAGTGCACTTAGTCTGATTATGAGAACCTCTTAACTCATTGTGTCTGCATTTTCATGGGAATAAAACAAATCACCTCAGGGACTGTCACACAGGGTTGATGCAGGGTCCCTACTTCATGGCAGTTATGCATAAGGATATTTAATGATGCACTGTAGAGTCTTCTAATGGAAGTATGTGCAAAGAAGAATCACAGAGTTGGAAGGAAGCTCAGAGAGCCTTTAGGCTAAGAATGGGGATCATGCGGCCCTCTAATGTTGTTGGATTGAAATTCCCATCTGCCCTAGCCTACATAGCCTTCAATGAGGGATGATGGGCATTGTAGTCCAGAATATTTGGAGAACCACACATTACTCACCTTTCATTTGAATAAAAGGCAAGGAAAAGTTCTAATGTCTTAAGTTTACATTGTTCAAATAGAACAGTGGTCAGCAAACTGTGACCTTCCTCACATTTCTGGATTGCTATGACATAATTCCTCACTGTTGGCCATACTTTCTAAGGCTAGCAGGAGTTGCAGTTCAACATGTGGAGGGTTGTGCTCTGCCCACACCAGATCTAGAATCTAGATTGCACATACACTGTTCTCAAAAATGAGCATTCTCTGAGTGCCTATCCTTGTGCAATCAAAGAATGATGTAATAACATGGTTTGGAGGAACTCCAAAGTTTGCAAAAGTACCCTCCCCCGGTGTCTTTTAGGGGAAGGAAAGCATAAAAACAACCTAAGTGAGAACTGAACACATTCTATCAGGAAAGAAAGCTGACTGGTATATGGAGTAGGGGGCAGAGACAGAAAAATTGATATTTTTTTTCTGGACTGCGATTCCCAGAATGTCCCAAGTAGATAAATATTTACAGTGATACAGATAGATATATTCCCAGATTGTGGCAGAGGGACAATGGAATGCAGTTTCATAAAAGACAGTGTGGTTGGTGGGAGTAATGAAAAGGAGCACTTCACATGATAGTTATTTTGAGACAGGTCCCACTGATATATCGTGTTCCACTCATCTATTTCCTCTAAGAGGGTCTATGGCACAAACACGGAGAAACTCCACCTTTCCAAAATCCACCTTTTCCCATAAGGAAAAGTTGTGTGAATTGGTTCTTCTATTCTCTTCAGATTAAAGAAAAAACCCTTAAGCTAAAATACTCTTTCTTCAACATTTGAGAGGCATGTATGTCCTGCTCGTGGTGACAATTTAAAGAAGGACATGAACATCCCTAATCATAGCAGTGAACTGTATGTGCACATTGAGCTTGAGGACAAACCCTACTATCTTATGCTAGCAGACTTACAAGATAATTGCATAATGTTCAATAACATGTAAAAACTGAAGGGGAACCTGTCACAGAGCAGCATATTCTGGGTGTTTTGTTTGAGGGACAACTGATCTATCAATTCAGTTTCACTAACACTTCAGTCTAATTTGTCTACTGGCATAAGTCACCCAATACTTCAGATTTTCCCAATAAAATCTTATGATTTCATAGATTTCAGTGCTGTATCTTATGGCAAGTATTTAAAATGCTATAATGCCTCCAAGCAAATGCCTTTACTCAAGTATTTCTTCTTAGCAGAGGAGCAGGCAACATATGGCCTGCAGAGCCTGGCAGGTACCTATAATTAGTTAGTTTTTCTGTGACAAGGTTGTCAAAGTCACATTTCAGAAGCAATGCAACAAGCAGAAAAGAAGTGACTTTACTGGTGTAATAAGTGACATTTTCTAGTTATTGTCAGAAGTTATTTGTAAGGCCATTTTTAGAGGAATTTTGATCAGACTTTTTCAAGTTTTATTATGACATTCCTTATCAATCCTAAGCCCCTCCTGAAACCATGGAAAGTAATAAAAAAGTAAAGACAAGTATGACAAGTAACACAAGCTACTTTTTAAAGATTGTAACAAGTAAAATCAACAGGTACTTTGCAAACACTGTAATGAGGAACAAATTATTTTTGCTAGCTCTGTGCATGCCATATGTGCCCCCCAGCTGTTTTTGCAACACCTGCCATATGATTGTGTGATACCAATCCTTCCCTTATTCAACAATGTGTAGAGAGAACTTGTCTTGTTTTAGAGGAAAACCACACTACCAAAAGCCTGCAGGAATCATACGTCTTCCTCTATGCCTTGAATAGTTGTTGAAATGTTTCTTCACAACCAGAAATGGGAAGAAACCCACTTCAGTTTGCTACATTGCATGCTGAATGTCCATGGTACAGTGTAGCTGATTGCATCATGGGATTAGGTGGGAGGCAAAACTGGCCCCTAAACATGCTCGAACTATTCACCCCAATCTACGATTTGTCTACATTTGGGGTATGAGAAAGACCATTATTAAGTACCTATGAGCACATAGCTATTATCCCTTTTCTCTAACATCAGTGAAGAGCATGTTAATATGAAGGCATGTCTGCCAGTGAGAAACAGCCCTTTTCGTTTATTAACAAATGATCAACAATGGTATCCAGTGCCTGCCTATTTTGAAGTAAACCCCACTGAATTTAATGGGACTTACTGCCAGGTAAGAAATACTGCCCTTGGAGATAAGACACGAAGGTGAGCAGTAGACACTGTGAAATCCGAGGGGTTTGATGGGAATTGTATTTCGAAAAGTTCACACAGTTAATATGGCTTTATTTGTAAGGCAGAAAACAAAACCATGCTATCTCTATACATTCTTTCCCAGTCCACCACTGAGTAGCTTCCTTTTAATTCACCTGCTGCCATCATCCTGCATCTCTAGTTTCAAGAGCTGATCTTCTAGTTTTTCAGTGTCCACTCGATGCTTCATTAGAAACTGACCATTCAAATGAAAGACAGGTATGTCGTACTTATACTTTTCAAACCAGACTGAGTGATGTGGAAGGGTTATATCTATTTCCTGTAAAATAAACTGTTCAAGACAAGAGAAAATAAATAGCTAGTAGCCAAACACTAATGATGCATCCTGAGTATGTTTCTCTAAATTAACCAAGACAACCTCTAATAAAATGTTTCAAATCAGCATTTACAGTTGGTGGTTTTAAAGCAACGACTGACTTTAACGAACTTTAGTTTACTATTTTTCCAGCTGGCAACTTTAATGACAGTAAGAGTATACAGCCAATGGCAGAATGCCAGGTAGGAGGGATTTCTGGATATAAAAAAACATTTCAACGACTTCTTATGTTGGTATAGCCATAAAGTGTGGCTTCAGCTCAGTCATATCCTGAACATTCTTTCTGAGGGTTTCTTTTATGGAAACTTACTCAAGAGAAGGAATATCTGATTTGCTAATATCAAAATGAGATTTGTTCTCCCAAACAAGGGATTCCTGGTTTGCTAATTTAAACTGTTCATGTTAATCAGCATATTCAAATAAATATATTACCATGTTATGTTTGTTATGTTTATACAAACCTGATGTCTGTATGGTTCCAGTATTGCTTTGGCTTCATCACACAAGGGACATGGTTTCTTAAGGAACAATGAAAAAAATCCAGAAAGCAATTAAAGGAAGCTGTAGGCCACATTTCCTAATGCATTCTTAAATAACTGATCATGACATGCACAGCATAATAATTCACACTAGAATAAGTCCATTTAATAAGTGGTGACTTGGTGAACCAACTCCTCTATAGGTTTCACTGATTCAGAGGGCCTAATCTAATGCAACTTTCTACACTAAGCAACAGGATTCCAGCCATTAATTATTGGATCTTGCAGCACAGAATAAAGGAGGAAGCACCACTACAGGACCCAGGATCCAGGACCACTACAGGCGCTACAAATTGGTCTGTACAATCAGAGTATAGTTGCACCATAGTGGGAGGAAACACACAAGAGGCATGCAACATTTCCATTGGTCTGGGTATACCTGCACTACACAAGTACAGTATTAATTTAACTGTCTCCATCTTATCGATTCCTATAATGTGTATAGGTTGGCAGAATACTTAGAATTCTCCACTAGAGAGCTCTAGTACTGTCGGTCTAGTGCTCTGCTGTAGCACAGAATTCTAAGTATCTCTCCAAACTATAAATCCCAGGATCCCATGAGATGGAGCCATGGCAGTCAAAATGATAACAAACGTCTACTGCTATAACTAGGTAGTATAGATATACTCTCTCAGTCAGCAGCACAGTCAGCATGAGCAAGAGCAGCCAACTCTCTCAGGAACAAAAAAGTGACTACAGTACTATGAACAAGAGCACCTCTCAGAAAGGTGTCCTTGAAACAACTTTCATGGAAAGTACTTTTCCTGGCAGCAATCACAGCAAAAAAAAAAAAATGTGCTGCTTCTATACCACACCATAGCACTTAAAGCACTCTTTGGGTGGTTTACAATTCAATTATGCAGACTACACATCGGCTAGAAGGGTTTCTGAAATAGGTGTACTCTACGCCAAGCCAAAGCTGTGTAATTCAGCCTGAGTTGATAGTTCTTCACTTGGATCCTTTATTTGTTCCCAAAGTAAATTCAGCTGTTCATTCGGCCCACTTTATTCATATTTGCTGGTCCTCAAAATCTTTTCTCAAATGCAGGAGAAGATCCAAGAAAAACATTTAGCCTGCATCTGTTTGTACCCTATGGTTGTAAGCCAGTTACACTTATTTCTCTCCTCTGTACAAAAACACATGCCAGAGAACTGAAACCCATAGTATGCTGACTCAATCTACACAACATAAAGAAAAACCCAGTACCTATCTCACATCAAAGCAGACACATTGTAAAAAAGGTAATGTGTACTTGTAACATGTGAGGGCTGGCCTGAACACTGGCCAAGTAAGGCAGGTGCTTCAGGTGACAGATGTTGGGAGGGGCCAGCTAAGTGCTGGAAGACCCCATGAACTAGTTTGTTGTTCTTAGGTGCAGTAGAAGAGAGTGTCCCATCACCCACACTGAAGGAGGAGTTAACCAGCAGCCCAACCAGATTGTGTACATGAACTGGGAGGAGGCACTGCTTTGCTCTATGCCTCAGACAGCAAAATGTTTATAGGCCATGACCAGGAATAAGAGGGATGTCTTCTCCAGAGTGAACACTACAACATTTAAAGAGATAGTATGCAAATACCTGGCACAGACCTAGTACACAGTTACAGGTGTGCCTCTTCACTGATTGTGTTCATGTGGACCCATGGTGAATTAACTGCAGGTGCTCATGCAAATCAATCTTAAGCTGTCTTTAAACCATTCCAAAGCAGTTCTGTTTGATGGAGGTAGAAGTGCTATTTCACTGCTTCAGACCACAACAGAGCTGCAGGGCACAATCACCTTCTCCAATCCATCCCAACCTGTTTAGCTGACGACTAGTATGCACACTGCAGCATTTAGAGGAAGCTGCCTTGTTTTAGAAGAGAATGTTGGTCCACTTAGCCCAGGGTTCAGTCTTCAGGGCATTAGGCCAAGGTCTTTCTTGTCATTCGCTCCTGACCCTAATCCATTTCACACAAGAGTGAGAGAGCTCTAGCTTTCCAGATGTTTTGGATTTCAACTCACAGCAGCCCCAGGTGGCATCGCCAATATTAGCAGATTATGGGAGAAATCTGGAGGGCAAAGGCTGCCTAATCTCAATTTAGTAGGAGATGCTAGGGGTTAAACCCTAGGCCTTTTGCAGGCAAGCAAGTGCTTGATTTTGGCTCACACAACACTTTCAGGAGTGATGAAATACCAGCTCTTCACTGAAGCTCTTCCATATACTGTATGCTCCAGTGTGTTCAGAGGACACCACAGAAAGCTGGCAGCTGGATACTTCTTTAATGGGATTTGCCTCACCTTTTCAACTTCCAGAAATGTAACATTCACTGAGCCGAAAATGTTAAAGAATGAAAATAATTTTTTATTCAGCTGTTGTAGGTGGAATCTCCAGCATGGGTTATACGTAGAATAGTTCATGTTCCAGAAATTGCGAAATAGATTACCAAGCATTCCCCCCATCTTCTTTCTCCCTGCCTCTATAGTAAATCTACTCTCACTACTGCCAGTTAGAATTCTCTTTACAAAAAAATACTCTTACTAGTAAGATTCTCAGTAGCCTACCTTTAGCTGCTTTTAAGAGACACAAAAGATTTCCTAAAAGATAATACCCTTCAAGAAATTCTGAGCTGCTCCAACTGCAAATGGAAAACTGATTGTTCTACAAAATAAACATTCAAACATGCTGGGCATCAAGAATATGAAATGGCAAGCTTATTCCTTCCATACATTCTCACATCAAACTGAAGCTAGACTGAGTGAGTCCAAGCTAAGAAACACAAAATGCGGCTATTAGAAGAAGGGAGATAATTTTGCTCTAAAATTGCCAGTAACACTGTATGTTCCTGACAAAAAGCCAAACACCACCACCACCCAAATCCCACATTCACAGGCATGTAATTAACCAGAGGCCAGTTCCGAATACCACTTCCAGTTTGTTGGTGACAATTTGCCCTAAAAATTTCACACTGCTAGGACTCAGCATGTGCTTAAGCATCACAAAAGACTTTTCTCCTACCCATTTATTAACCTCTAAAAGTAATCCCGCTTATTCACCACCTCATTGACATTTGGATTATAAACTGCACAGGCAGCTGGTGGAGATAGACCTGTAACTTTAATGTTGCCACATAGAAAAGAAGGGCTTTGAACAATATACCTGACAATGCTTTGACTTTCCTTAATTGGATCACATTAGCTAAATAAAATATCCTGCAATCAAATTTGCCATCCAGTTATGTTTTGTGTCAAACGTTTTTGTTCCTTTTTATCAAAAATTCTCTTTGCACCCAGACAGAATCATTTTTCTCAAAGATGATTAGAACTGAGGTGCCAGTTTCCATGCTACCAATCCATTGAAAGTGGCAGGACAGCCAGAAGGAAGTATGACTTGACACCATGTATAATCAGGTACATGCTGGATCATCTAATGATATGAAGATAAATTTGTTAGGGAGATCTGCCATTCCCTTCTAACTAGTTACATCTGGTAGCTACTACTAATGATGTCAAAAGCCCTCTCCAGCAATTTGAGTGTTGCACAAAAATGTGGGACACCTGGATTCAAATCCTCACTTCGCCATGAAACTTGCTGGCTGACCTTAGGTTAGTTCCACTGCTGCAGACTGACCTACCTCACAGGGCCGTTGTGAGGATGAAGTAGGTAGGGTAGGGAACAGGGCCAGGTACAATGCCTTACGCTCATTGGAAGAAGAAGTAATATCAATGTAGCAAATAAATATCTAGTGAATAAATCTTCACTGGGTCAGAGCTCCATGATAGAACACACTGCATGCAGAAGTTTCCAGAACCAGTATGTCAAGTTAGAAAGATTGATGGGAAAGACATATGGAGAGGAGTCAAAAGTCCCAACATGACTAGCTAAGGTAGAATGAGTTGTCTCTACCAGAAATAATAAAACAAAAGTGGACCAAGAATACAGTGTAGTTGAGCCTCTATTGAAATGATCAATTAAGAGTATATTAAAAATTAGCAAGTACCTCCCGCCCCCAAAAATTCTTATCGGAGTTGAGTCCTCCCAAGAATATCCCTCTCTTCAGTCCTAAGAGAAACTAAGGCTGCCTGGGTGTTATTCTTCCTTTCCCCCACTACTCATAAGAAGGGCTTCAAAGAGCTAGGAAGCTCAGGTGTAAAAATACTGTAAACCTGCAAATAGGTAAAGTTCCTCATGACATGACATGAACCTCTTGCTTTAAAAACAGTTCTGGGAGTCTTGTGCTATCTAATCTTACGTCTAATAAAAGGATAGATGTCAACTGTTTCTTGTGAGAGTATCCTGGAAACAAAGATTTCGGGTATAGGACATGTGGGGAAAGGTAACTTCAACCTACCTAAGTAATTACATGTAATTCCCAAGGACAACTCCATTATTTTGGCATCCAGGAAAATCTTATGTTCCTGCCCCTTCCCTTATTCAAGTACAGAAGTACGTACAGAAACAACAATACAAATAGCTAACCATCTGCTGCCCTGTCATGGCACCCAGAATGTGCTGCCTAAAGTAACTGTCTCATCAGTTTGCCTAATGGTAGGGCCAGCCCAAACTTGGCTATTGTTGGCTTGACTTTGCTCTGGCAAGCCACACCGTTCCCCCTCCTACTGTCAGGGATCTCAATTAGAGATGGGGGTATTTGTATTTGTATACGAATACAAATATCCCCACACAGGTGGTGATAACGAGGGTCCAGCCCCATGGGGCCGGACGGTCCACTCACCGATCCGCCGCTGCCGTGGACGCCGCGATTCTTCCAATGGCTCTGCAGATCGCGATTGGCTAGCCACTCCTGGCAGGAGACGCGAGAACAAGCCTTGCTGCAAGGTTGAAGAGTGGCTTGCAGATTGCGATCTACAGAGCCATTGGAAAAATTGCAGCATCCGTGGCAGCGGCGGATTGGTGAGTAGACCGTCCAGCCCCATGGAGCTGGACCCTCATTATCGCCACCTGTGTGGGGATATTCGTATTCGTATACGAATACCCCCATCTCTAATCTCAATCCTTTTCCTGCTAAAACTATGGGGCAGGACTAGTTATAGAGACTGATGTTTCATTTAAAAAAAATACATACATTTTCAGACTTCTGGATACTTTTTTTCCCCCAATACAGTTCCCCAAATATCCCAACCAGGCTGCTCTGGTTGGGGGATTCTCCAGTGATATAGTCCAAAACCTAACATTTCTGAATGGTGTGCATTTGAAATCAACCTGTCTGAGTCATTCAGTACATTAGTATGTACCTTGGTGAACAAGGTTAACACTGGTAAGTTGGTACGTGCTTCAGACAGTAACCTTCGCAGTGGACCTGAACATTTTACCAGCATTGGTGTACAGCTTGGGAACCAGAACATCTTCACCCTGTTGAAGCAATGAAACATTCTCCTTCAGTTGCACACATGGTACATTTTAATTGCCAGCCATAAGTTAAATGTCAGCAGACAGTCACCAGATAACAATGATGCTTTCAAACAAGATCTGAAACACAAATGCAATTGTAAATCATTTTTTCAAGTCTCTGAGAAAAACAGCAACCCAGGGTTTACTACAAGGCCAGCATAATTGAATGCTGCACAAGAAGCACCATTTAAAATGTACATTACATTTTCTTGTTGTAATACCTCTTTTAAATGCACCAACACAAACACTTATATAAATACATTACACTCTTTCAAGCAGATACATGCCAGTAAGAATTACCCAGTATTAGCAGAATGCGAAGTACTGTAGCTTTGAACCTCCCTTAATCTTGCTGCATTGCTTGGCATAACATGTTGGTAGTTTTTCAAAACTGTTTTAATAAACAGTTGGTGTCTCTACTTTGCTGAAATCTTAAACTGATGCTTCCTGCAGCAAACCATGAAATAGAGACAAGATGATTTAACTCAAGTGTAACTTAAAAACTGGCATATTACCTTCTGAGTTCAAAAAATGATGGTAGTAAATTAAAATATTTCTTAAAAATTGTGTCAGATTTGTTTTTGAAAAGTCTTTTAAAAAAAGAAAACAATAGCTGAAGCATTTTGGGGAAAGATTTTAAAATAATATTTGAAGCCTTAACATTTTTTTTTTAAGTTAATTTTTTTCGGAAGTTTCTACAGATTTTTAAAGTACTGTTCTTCAGTCTCTTTCTCCCTATCATGAGAGTGCGTATATGGTTCAATCTTATGCACATTTATCTGTCAAGAGTTAAGTCATGCCATTGTGTCTACAATTAGTGTGCTTAGGATCACAGCCTCAACTCATTTATTCCAGCTGGTTTTAACTGTTATTTAATTATCACATTTATACCCTGCCTTGCTTTTAGTACTATCCATACTACATGTTATAGCAGTTTGATGCCACTTTAGCAGCTGTGACTCCTTCCCATGTATAAATTGCAGAGGTACTTTTCTCTGCCAGAGCTCCAGCTCAGTTTCTTGAGAACCAAACTACAAATCCCAAGATTCCACGGGATGGAGTCATCATAGCTAAAATTGAATCAAAGTGATGTAACTGTGCAGCAAAGACATGCTGGCTGAAACCCTGTTGCTTAGAGTAGTAAGTTACAACTAGAGATGGGGGTATTCATATTCGTATACGAATATCCCCACACAGGTGGCGTTAATGAGGGTCCAGGCCCATGGGGCCGGATGGTCCACTCACCGATCCGCCATGGACGCGGACGGCGCATTTCTACGAATGGCTCGGCGGTGCGCAATCTGAGCGGATTGCGCGCTGAGGAGCCATTCGTAGAATCACGCCATCCGTGTCGGATCGGTGCGTGGACCATCCGGCCCCATGGGGCTGGACCCTCGTTAACGCCACCTGTGCGGGGATATTCGTATTCGTATACGAATACCCCCATCTCTAGTTACAACTTGAGTAAAGCCATGTGAATTAACAGAACTTACAAGAGGAGCTGGGTCACCAAATCCTCAGTTCTGTAATGGGCCTATTCTAGTGTGACTTACTATGCTAAGCAACAGTTTTCAGCCACTGTGTTTTAAAGCATACCTAATTATATGCTAAGGGACGTGGTGGCGCTGTGGGTTAAACCGCAGAAGCCTCTGTGCTGCAAGGTCAAAAGACCAAGCAGTCGTAAGATCGAATCCACGTGACGGAGTGAGCTCCCGTCGCCTGTCCCAGCTCCTGCCAACCTAGCAGTTCGAAAGCATGTAAATGCGAGTAGATAAATAGGTACCACCACGGTGGGAAGGTAACGGTGTTCCGTGTCTAGTCGTGCTGGCCACGTGACCACGGAAACTGTCTACGGACAGACGCTGGCTCTATGGCTTGGAAACGGGGATGAGCACCGCCCCCTAGAGTCGGACACGACTGGACAATTTGTCAAGGGGAACCTTTACCTTTACCTAATTATATGCTGGTTTATTATTTATGTCTGGTTTACTACAGATTTGCCCGTTCGATTCACAGTTGATAGGAACCATGTCTACACAATCCAAAAATGTGAGCAAGTCCAATCATGACTGTAGTTTTGGGCCTCCTAATTGCACTAAGTTCAGTACCACATGTGAAATGACAGCTGCTGATAAGCAAAATACAACATTTGTAACCAGACTAACCAAACTGTGGACCATCTTAGATCCCAATCTGACCATCCACTACTGCTTTTCTGGCATGAAGTATTCCTAAAACTGACAGATACAATCATGCTGATGTGCAAAGCTTGAACTTTAATCTTAAGAAGAACGTGAATTGAATGATATGCTGAAGCCATCTGTAACTGAACAGTGACAAAGCATCATCTTGCTCAGAGTATCAAGTTCTGCTGTCATGTTGCTACACCCTTGCCTTCTTCAACCTGTTGCCCTCCAGATGTACTGCACACTAACTCCCATAAACTGTAGGACCAACATATGTGGAAATCAGTTCATTGAGGAAGCCTGCTATATCACAATGTTCCAAAAAGCTAATCACAAAATTAACAGCAAAAACACAAAAATACCAAAAAACAAACAAACACACACACACAAAAACAAACCCCACCATTAAGGAAGTGACAGCGCATTCAACCAGATTCAGATTTAGCCATATTTTGAGAAGACCCATTGTAATCAATTGCACTTAAATTAGTCGACTAATTTAAGTCTCGATCCCAATGGATCTACAGTACTTTGAGTGTGATTAATTCTGGATCCAATCCATGTGAGCAACCTGGGTGTTTCAGACATTATGCTGGCTGGGTAAAATAAATGCCCTGAAATACATGGTTCTCAGAGTCATGTTTGACCCAAGGTAATTTTTGTAGTGCCTGAGGAACAACAGTCAGCATGCAGTGGGTGACATTATTAAATCTGTATTATGAATGAATTAAGTTTAGCTTACTTTACATGCTGGATGGAAATAAAATTATAATGAGACATAATTATAAGCTAGAAGAAATAAAAATATACTGCAGCATAATTCTTGTTCCTGTTGTCAGCGCACCAAATGAGACATTTTCACCACCTGTCACATAGGCGCAGAACTCTAACAAAGCTGAAAACTTCACTGAACTGAGATGTGGGGAAGGATTGTTTTTAGAAGTAGGTGTGAAAAGACACTAAAGGCAGGGCTATAAGGGCCACAGTTAGGAAAGCTCATTTGGAGAGAAAGTGAGATCAAAGATATTAGACAATCATGTGACTTCAGGACACGGGTCCCAAAGGTAAGAGATAAAAACAAGGAGGGAAAAGACAGCACAAGAAAAGGGTGAGAGGGCAAGGCAGGACAGGGGGCGGCAGAAGCTACGAGCATATGTCACAGAAAGGAACACGCAAACCAAAACAACTAAGAAAAAGTATTTGGAAAAGTTACTTTTTTGAACTGCAGTGTCCGACCAACATGGGTCTTGGTGCCCACTCTATAACCTTTTCAGCATAATGTCTGAAACACCCAAGTTATTCACATGGATTGTATCCAGAATTAGTTGACATTAGTCAACATGCTAGCTAGGGAATTCTGGGAATTGTGGTCCAAAAAGCAACTTCTCCTAGCTCTACGCGGAAATGACTTCTTGCAGAGATTCCTGCATTGAGCAGGGGGTTGGACTTGATGGCCTTGTATGCCCCTTCCAACTTCACTTTTCTATGATTCTATGAGAGATAACAGACGGTGGCTGAAATCCAGTAGTAGGAAGGCTCATGGAATCAGTAAGGATTTGGTGAATCAACTCCTCTACAACTTCCACTGATTAAATGGGCTTACTCTAGTTGCAACTTACTAGTGGATTTCAGCTGTTCTGCTTGTGTCTGTTATAACTAAACTGATGAGGTCAGTCACATACTTTCTGTGAAGGTTGGGGGGCTTTCATACTGGCGGCATTTTGGCTATGGAATGTTTTTGTTAGAGGCATTTGCTTGGTGCCCATTATATAACCTTTTCAATCTCAGCAAACTCTTTCATTTACCCAGGTACTTCTACTTTTGGAAATGATTTTGTAAGAATCACACTAGCTGTTTTATTCTTATATTTATTTTCCCTACAATTATTTACTGCATTCCACCTTGAAATCCAAAGAAGATGATGAAGGACAGTATAAACCCGTTTTCAAGGAAGAAAGGAAGGTGGTGATTATTTAGTTTTTATTTTGGAAGAACTCAGTAAATCTATTGATGAACTGAAGGAAACACTAATAAACTTTGGGGATATGGCAGGAATGAAAGTGAATCAACAGAAAACAAAAATTTTAGGCAAAAATATTCGATCAGATGAGAATCACAAATTTATAGACACAACAGGCTTCCAAGAGGAAAAAAGAATTAAATATTTGGGAATCCAAATAACAAACAAGACAAGCACATTAATAAAAGACAATTATATGAAACTTTTAAAGGAGCTATAGAGAGATTTGGACAAGTGGGATAAGCTATAACTTTCATTGATGGGAAGAATAGCAGTAATTAAAATGAATGTGTTACCTGAACTGATCTTTCTCTTTCAGACAGTATCAGTGATGTTAAAGCAAACACTTCTTCAGGACTATAATAAAAAAATAATGAAATTTGTTTGGCAAGGGAAAAAAAGGGGAATTAAAGTGAAGGCATTACAAGATTCGAAACAAAGAACGGGTTTTGGTCTTCCGGACTGGGATACCTATTATAGGGCATGTGTACTGGCCTGGATTAAAGAATGGATTACTTTGGATAACAAGATATTGCTTAAACTAGAGGGACATGATCCTAGCCTGGGGTGGCATGCTTTTGCATGGTACCAAAAAGCTAAAGATCAGAAAGTCTTTGTTATGGATTTGTTATAAGATACAAAAGCAAATGTATAGAAAAATTCTGGGGTGGGTGTCGCCATTAGAAGCATTTACACAGCCAACCTTAATAGACCTAACAAAACTTTTGAGATACAGAGTTTTGTGTAAGAAAGATGGGGCGTTAAAGACTAGTGAGGAACTAGAGAAGCAGAAAGTCTTTCAAGATTGGTGGACAAGACTAGACTTGGACTTGAGGTATGTAAAAGATAAAATAATGGGCTTTTATGAAGAACAAATGGCATTTGATAAACTACTGTTAGGAACAAGTGATAAAATAATTAAAAGAATGTATGAATATTTCTTAAATATGAAAATGAAAGATGAAGTGGTGAAAGATTGTATGATAAAATGGGCACAAAACATTGGTCATAATATTAATTTAGAACACTGGATACAAATTTGGTAAAATAATATTAAACTTACAAAATCAGTAAATTTTAAAGAAAAAATATATAAGATGTTTTATAGATAGCAAATGACTCCAGCTAAACTGTCTAAAATGTATGAAAATATCCCCAACAAATGTTGGAAATGTAAAACACACGAGGGTACTTTTTATCATATCTGGTAGACATGTAGGGAAGCAAAAAATTATTGGAGATCAGTACATGAAATGTTACAAAAAATGTATATTGTGTCACACCATTGAAACCAGAATTGTTTTTATTGAATATTATGCCTGAGATTGTAGATAAAGAAATGAGGTATTTGATAATACATGTAATTACTGCAGCAAGGATAACATATGGGAAACACTGGAAGAAACAAGAAGTACCGTCCCTAGAGGAGTTCATAGAAAAGATACCGGAAGTGGCGGAGATAGATATACTAACAGGAGCATTAAATTAAAGGTCATCTCAAAAAGGACTAAAAAACTGGGAACAATTTTATAACTGGACTCAAAATGTGGATTGGAAAGTATAGATAAAAGAAGAATGTGAAAGTCCAAGGGAATGGAGAGATTAGTAACTATAGAAACTCTGGCAAAAATTGCTAAATTGTTCTTTTTGTGATTTTCCTTTTTAGCATAATTGTGTAAGTGGATGTAAGAATATTCTTTTGCTCTCTGAACTTTTTACCCCTTTCCCTACCCATCCCTATTCCCTCCTTACCCCCTACTCCAATTCCTATTCTCACTGAAAATGAATAAAACCTTCTGATAAGTCAAGGAAGGACGGAAGGAAGAAAATGTTATTAGACACAGCCCATGCAAAGTCCCACATACAGACACTGCAGTCAGGAAATGAACATGGCTTGAGATAGTCTGTGATCAATTATAAATAGACAGACAGCCGTCATGGATATCGCCTCATGCAAGGTTCATGGCCCAGTCTTGAATCCCCCAGGCCACAATCTTTATTGCACAAAACTATACAGGTAGTCTCAGGCAAAATATGCTGGACAACCCCCACCCCATGAGATTCTGTTACTCTTGGAAATGATTCCAATGTGGTGCTTTTGCAACCATATTTGATGGAACCCTCACAACAGCACTGTGGAATGAGAGCAGTCTTCCTAGTTGAAGAACATTTCAGTTGTGTGCTGCAATGTAACCTCTCGAGGAAAATGAGAAAAACCATGCAGAATCAGACCAAATCAGCCTGTCTGGTCCAGTATTCTGTTCACACAGTAGTCAACCAGATAGCTGGGGACATCCCCAAGCAGGACAGAAGCACAGCCACATCCTCCCTAGCAACTCTTATTAGGTGGCAATTTGCCTGTGGCACTTTATACATGTCCCCCTCCATCTCTATCTAGCTATATCTATCATGACTGACACCTTCTTCCTCCTTGAATTAAACTCATCTCTTTTTAGATCTGCCATTTGGTGGCCACCAGTAAATTCCATGGTAGCACATTCCATAATTTATTGATATGCTCTGTACTATGTCTGTTCTGAATTCCTTACTATTTAGCCTTATTTGATGACTCCGGGTTCTAGTATTGTAGGAAAGGGAGAAAACTCTGTCCCTGTTCACCTTCCCTGCACCATATATTTTATCCATCTCTCTAGCATGTCTCCCTTTACTCACCCATTTTCCCTAAGCTGAAACACTCTAAGATGTCTAAGCTATGCACTAAAAATTAGAAAGCAGTATATTTATTAAACCAACAATCCAATTCTACAGAAGAGCTCTTGGCGCCTAGGGAAAGGTTAGAGTTATTTTTGTAGTCTTTTGTAATAGTTTCAAGTTTGTTTTATAAGGTTGTTATAACCCTAAACCTGAGCCAATGTGGATAAAGTGTGTTATAAATCTAAAATACAATAAAATAACACCTTCGAGATCTCCCCACACTCCATTCCCATTAATCATTCTACCAAACAGCCATAATAATCATAGAAATGTAATATGGAGTGGCTAAACTTGGCCAGTGCTATATCGCCGAAAGCAAAGCAATAAATCCTCATTTACGCTGTAAATAAGCCATGGTGCTAGAACCAACTATAATTTAAACAAATTAATTGCCTGTTTGTAAAACTAAGAAATAAATATGTCTCATTTTTCAGTTGCCCATTTTTAATTATGACATTTCCTTAAATAATCCAAGAGCTTCAAACTAATGGCTGCAATAGCCACAGGATACAAAATAATGGATTATTACACCCACTTATGACTTTCTGGAATCAGCTGATAAGATCTTTTTCCCCCCAACGATCTTTTATTCACCTAATTATGTGTGTGTAATTGAAAGCCAAAGGCTTGCCTAATGGGGTAACCATGAATTCAGAGAAAAACATAATTGTGTTTGGTATCATATATTGGTAGCTGGTCAGGAACTCAGAAGGAATTAATTGTGACATATTACAGCCACGATTAAGAGATGTTAGCTTCCTACATCGCTTCATATATACCCCAACCCAATTCTTTCTCAAGTAATCAACTCCATAAGGCTCAAGGAGGATCACAGACAATTATATTAACCAATCAAACTAACTGAAGTTAGTAGAGATGTCTGGACTCTCATACTTGACGAGACTCCGTAGAACCTGGCACCTGAAAACCTTCCTATTTAGGCAGACCTCTGGCAACGAATTGGCTTTCAAGGATGTGCTGCACTTTTCTGTTATTAAATGTAGTTATTATTTTTAACCGAGAGGTTTTTTAATGGTTTTTAACTGCTACGGGGAGAATTGCATTAGCAATCACAGAGCATAACTGCTCCATATTTTCTCTGAAGCTCTCCAGTTTGCAGTTAGGCTAGCAAGAAACCCTGTTGGAAACAGTGGGGCTTCCACACCCTTGAGCAATGGGCAGAATAAAGACATGCGCATGCGCAATGGGCCATGGTGCCCATGGGGGAAAAATAACCAGGATTTTGGCAGTTCTGTTTTGATATAACTATTTTAATCATGTTTTAATATTGTATCTTTAAAACTGTGATTGTTTTAAAATTATACCACAAGTGACACTGGGTCCCAGAGTATTACAGAAGAACGTTCCCTAGCCAAGTCAAGAGGCTGTTGTAGGAAGATTTCAGTCAATAGAAAGTGGGCTTTTTTCTTTTTGCCAGCTGAAAATAACCGTGTGGGAGCTGATCACCTTGTAGTCCAAGGATGTACACCAAAATTGATAATTAGGTGAGACTGCAATAATTTAGAGGTAAATGCTTGCAGACATCCAGAAACCGCTGGACTATTCAGTCTCCCTCAACTCATGACAACTTTATTATCTAAATTTTTTATCTCCAGCTGCTACTTTCCCTGCAAGTAAAAAAGCTTGGAAGAATACCAGAGATCCTGAAAACTCAAAATTAGGACCATGATAAACCCACCCAAGTTTAAAAAACTCATAGTTTTTCGAAACTAGCTAATACATACCTAAATACCTGATGAATTCCCACATGGCCCAAATAGGAAGGTATTGTACAGGATGCATTTTATGGGAATGAGACATTGGCCCAAATCTTGTTTGTATAACTTTGCATAATGAAGGCTGATGGCCCCACCACTAACATTTATTTTAAATTAGTTAAATGCCTCCGATCCCTCTGTTTTAGGTTCTGAGGCTGCCTAGTGCTTTCTTTTGCCCTGGGAAAGCCTTTGGGAGCCTCAAGGTGTATGTGTGTATTGTTTGACAACCATTTCTGTTGGATCACCACTAAAGGTCCCAATACTGGTGGCAGTGATCTGGCAGCTATTTTTGGTGATTAAAGGCTCCCCCCACCTAGTCCAAAGCACCCAAAAGCTTTTCTGGGGCAAAGGAGAGCACTAGGGAGCCTCAGAACCTAAAACCATCTCTCTCTCTCTCTCTCTCTCTCTCTGTGTATGAGAATTTAATTAATTTAACATAAATTTTAGCACAAGTTAATGACATCATCAGCTTATGCCACACAAAAACAATTTGAGCCATTCTGCTCTCAGCACCAACCTAAGTCAACTCTAATATAAAGGGAGGAATATAAGATGCACACATAAAATGACACACAGAAACACACACTCATCTGGAAAAGTACTGCATGCCCATTGTAATGAATTATTTTTAAATACTTAAATTTTTCAAATGTTAAATAAGAACTATCATAAACTTGCAAAAGAATGCAGTGAGTGTAAAACATGAGTCCAGCAAGCAGACCATCTTGCAACAATTACAAAACCTTCAAGGAAATTGAAAGCTAAAAGAACACCAAGATAATTAAAGAATACAGACCTATCTGGATACATCTGTACAGAAGCACCCTGCCACACTGGGCAGTCCTACATTTCATGCTAATAGATGTGTCACTCTATATTTGGCTGTCTGAACTGTTGTAAAACTATCCCCGTTAGCATGGAAGATGTCAAGAATCCACTATGCCATGGAAAAAAGATAATCAGTATCAGAATGATCTGTCACAAACTCCGTTGAGCTATTTTATCCATAATTAGGAGCTCAAAACCTTGCAAACCATCTGTCTTCCCCACTTAGTTACCACTTTAAATTCTAAGGCAATGGGATGTTACCCCGTCCGATCACTTAGGACACTTTTCATGCAAAGAGTTAAACAGAATTATTTGCAGATAATGCAGCTGAAGGGACGTGGTGGCGCTGCAGGTTAAACCGCAGAAGCCTCTGTGCTGCAAGGTCAGAAGACCAGCAGTCGTAAGATCGAATCCACGCGACGGAGTGAGCTCCCGTCGCTTGTCCCAGCTCCTGCCAACCTAGCAGTTTGAAAACATGTAAAAATGCGAGTAGATAAATAGGTACCACCTCGGTGGGAAGGTAACGGCGTTCCGTGTCTAGTCGCGCTGGCCACGTGACCACGGAAACTGTCTACGGACAAACGCTGGCTCTACGGCTTGGAGACGGGGATGAGCACCGCGCCCTAGAGTCGGACACGACTGGAACCTTTACCTTTAATGCAGCTATGACTCCTTTAATGGTTGAAATCCTGTTGCTTAGCATAGTAAGACACAGCTGGATCTATTGAACCAGTGGGGATTTGGTGAGTAGTTGTAACATACTATGTTAAGCAACAGGATTTCAGCCACTTCCTATAAAATATGATTACCTAAATCCAACATGGTGCTGATACTACAACATTAGCACAACATATATTTCTTTACTTCCCTGTTTTTAGTTCCTAGAGCTGCCCGCAAATCAACTCCATAGGGTTTACCAGTCTCCAAAACAAGTTTCTGGGGAGCAGGAAAGACTGGAGTAGGAATGAAGATTTCTCCACTCTCACTTCTGCTACATCCTGTTGACCCAGTACCATGTCCAAAGTTAGTTTTAGAACCCTATAATTCAAAACTACTACACAAACCAAGCTTTAGTTTACTTCCGTGATACATATTATTAATTTCAAAGATGAGCAGTTGTCATTATCCTTATTCTTCCAACATCCTGTGACCCCTTTACCCATTAATCTGTTGAATCCCTTCCATGAACAGAGGGCTTCCTTCCATGCACATATATACAGGAAGAATATATTACCTTCCTCCACAAGCCACACGTTTGCCTGCATGCCACATCCCATGTTGTTCTGGAGAAACCTTCCCTTACATAAACTGGCATTTGACTTCAGGAACCAATAGATCATAATTCAATGGATTTAGGATTTAGGCAAGAGTTCCTGCTTACTCTATTTTTTAACTGCACAGCTCTCAAGATCAAAAAAGGACAATTGACAGCCAGTAACATTTTTGTGATGTGTTTCAATGGAAGCAAGGATGGCCTCCAAACTAGAGTGAGAAGACTCTTACTTCTCTTCTCCCACAAGGAAGGACAAGGGGCAAGTAAGGTTTTTTGTGTATGTGTTGCAAGACATTAGTCTGTGGGGAAGTGGCTCTGAAAAGGAGGCAGAGAGCTGACTTTGCTCTATGCAGGAAATGATGTGGCACAATGGTTTCTCCAGAAATCAGATGGGAAACAAAGCTGTTGAAATATGAATCCTCATCAGAGGTGGGGGAAGTTATTTTCTTGCAATATATAAAAGTAGATTATTCCAGCTGGGTTTTTTTTCCATGGGATTGTAGCCTAAAAATCTCTCATCTTCACCTTCATCTCATCTCCCCTCTTTGATTCACAACTTATCTATATGTGTAAATAAATCCTGTTATCTCTGTAATGCCATAAAGTCTCCAGTGACCTCCTTCTAAAGAAACTGAATCCTGGGTGAAAATTCTCATTGCTCAGAAAAGGGATGCTTGTGCATAGCACTCCCTCTCCTTATGTTGTTTGGCAGTTGCTCCTAAAGTAGAAGCCAGTTAATTCAGTCATCCAGGTCTAACCATTGTTCCTGTCTTTACATTCCCCGTATTTTTTTCTCAGCATTCAGGGCAGATTCAAGCTCATATTCTGAGGTCAGAAACAGATGAGCTTTGCAATTAAAGCAGATCCAATTATCCTTCAGTCTTGTTTGATGCCTCCAAAATTTGCAAATTAGCTTACTTTTATTTGGTGGTTGGTCACTGGGAGGCGAACAAAAGGCAAACACAGCACCTGTGAACAATGTTCTCTGGAGCAATAACATTTTTATCAGCTTCTAATTGTGAAATTGGCTTCTGTCCTCCCCACACCAACATTCCCTTGGAAGTTGCCTTCTATCTGTTTCTTCCCTGTGATGACAATACAAAGAGCCTGAGAGTTTTTCTCTTTCATCTGAACAGTGGGTTCCTTGTGCTCCCACTCTAGAAGCTTCTGAAACCTGAGGGAAGAAAAAAGGGCAAGAGGGACAATATTCTCCTTGGATCCAGGGGTTAAAAACAAGGAGGAGACAGGCAACTGTCTCTCTCCAAACTGCTGAGAATAACCCTTTCCTTGTAGGGCTTCCCACCTTTGAACCATCACCTGTCCTTCTAATGGCAACTTTATCAGGAGCAGTGAGCCAAAGGCCATGGTGTAACTTCTGTTCTTGATTTCTGAATATGAAATGATTTTTAAAACATGTAACATGTCCGCTGTGTGAGACCAAGAACCATCTCATGCAGTGGCCATGGTGCCACCATGACCAGATGTTTGCAACTGGGGCAGGAGGACAAGACTCCTCCCAAGAGCATGGGACTGAACTGAATTCAGTCCCACCTCCATTCTAGAACTTGGAAACGTTACTTTTTTTTTGAAAAATGCCCAGAATGCCCCAGCCAGCATATAGTCATGTGAAAAAGAAAGTACACGCTCTTTGAATTCTATGGTTTTATGTATCAGGACGTACTAAAAATCATCTGGTGCTTAGCAGGTCTGAAAATTAGGTAAATACAACCTCAGATGAACAACAACACATGACATATTATGCTGTGTCATGATTTATTTTACAAAAATAAAGCCAAAATGGAGAAGCTATGTGTGAAAAACTAAGTACACCTTATGATTCAATACCTTTTAGAACCACCTTTAGCAGCAGTAACTTGAAGTAATAATTTTCTTTATGAATTTATCAGTCCCTCACATTGTTGTGGAGGAATTTTGGCCCACTCTTCTTTACAATGTTGCTTCACTTCAGTGAGGTTTGCGAGCATTTGTTTATGCACAGCTCTCTTAAGGTCCCACCACAGTATTTCGCTTCGGTTGAGGTCTGGACTCTGACCAGGCCATTGCAACACCTCGATTCTTTTCTTTTCCAGCTGTTCTGTTGTAGATCTGCTGGTGTTTTTGGGATCCTTGTCATGTTGCATGACCCAGTTTTGACCAAGCTTTAGCTGTTGGACAGATGGCCTCGCATTTGACTCTAGAATACTTGGTATATAGAGGAGTTCATGGTTGACTCAATGACTGCAAGGTGCCCAGGTCCTGTGGCTGCAAAACAAGCCGAAATCATCACCCCACCACCACCGAGCTTGACAGTGAATATGAGGTGTTTGTGCTGATATGCTGTGTTTGGTTTTCACCAAATGTGGCACTGTGCCTTATGGCCAAATATCTCCACTTTGGTGTCATCTGTCCAAAGGACATTGTTCCAGAAGGCTTGTAGTTTGTCCAGATGCAACTTTGCAAACCTCTTTCTTTCTAGAAAGAAGAGGCCTTCTCCTGGCAATCCTTCCAAACAGACCATACTTTCTTCTTCAGTCTTTTTCTAATTGTACGGTCATGAACTTTAACATTTAACATGGTAACCGAGGCCTGTAGAGTCTGAGATGTAACTCGATTATTTTTTGCAATTTCTCTGAGCATTGCATGGTCTGAACCTTGGGGTGATTTGCTTGGATGTCCACTCCTGGGAAGATTGACAACTGTGTTGAATGTTTCCCACTTGTGATTAATCTTCCTCAATGATGAACTTTAAATGGTTTGGAAATGGCCTTATAACCCTTCCCAGACTGATGGGCAGCAACAATTGTTTCTTGACGATCATTGCTGATGTTTTTCCTCCTTGGCATTGTGTTAACACACACCTGAATGCTCCGAACCAGCAAACTGCTAAATCTTCAGCTTTTATAGTGGTTGTCACACTTGCTGATGACCAATCAAGGGCATTTGGTTAGCAGCACCTGGCTGCTACTTAGTCTCTTAATTCCTATGGAAGCAGTAAGGGTGTATACTTAGTTTTTCACACATGGCTTCTCCATTTTGGCTTTATTTTTGTAAAATAAATCATGACGTTCAAAGAGGGTGTACTTTCTTTTTCACATGACTGTAGCCATCTATCCTACATAACAGTTCCAAAGCAAAGTAGTTAATCAGAATTAGGATCATGGTCATGGTGGCAGGGCAGGGAGTAATCCTTCATATCATTACAGAAGAAATGAAAACTACCCCCTCTAACCTGCTGTTCAGCCTGGAAGAGAAACTTCCAATAGCAACAGGTATTAATAGCCCTATTCTATGCTCCAAATTCTGATCATGACTGTTAGTGAGAAAAAACACTACATTAAATTCATTTAATGGCAGATCTAGTTTCATCCTTGGCACAGCCACTCGGCAATGAGCTATAATGAAAACCATTTTTGATAGCAATCTTACATCTGATCGTGCAATGTCCTCTTAATATAACACACAAACACCTCTAAACCACATGCAATATGACACCTTAACACCGTATGTGTGGCAAAACATTCTTTTTACAAATTGCAAGAAAGGAGATTCCAGCTAAAAATTAGGAAGAACTTTAGGAATGCTTGTTTGACAGTGCAACATATTAACTCTGAAGGTAGCAAATGTTCTTTTGATAAAGGTCCTTATATACATATATTTTCTATCTAAGGCAGAGTTCTGGACCCTTGGTCTATCAGCTGCTTTGGATCAACACTCCAATATTCCCTTACCACTTGTCATGCTGCATTGGACTTCTTAGTAGTGAAGTTCAAAACATTTATATAATCAAGGGACCCTCAATCGTGATCCAAGGTCTAAGAATTTGTATACAGCAGAATGATGTGGGGATCAAATGCTAAAAAAAAGATGGAATGGTTTGTACTACTTCAGCATGGCAGTGAGGGAACAACCCATTGCATTGAAATAAAAATAGCACTCCAAGAAATAGAACTATCATACCAAGAAACAAATTAGGCTACAATGTTACTCCCTAACATAGTAACTTCTTTACAAAATGTGCACGCAGTTTTTAATGTGGGGAAGATTCTGCTTTAATAACAACCAGCAAGTCAAATTGGAGGTTATGGGAAAAGATTCTTAGGAGAAAGCAAGGAAATGTATTTCCTGGCACCAATTCTGTAATGGCGCTGAAAAAGCAATGGCACAGTAGGGACATCACATCCCAGCCAACATCCTTTCTAATCCTTGTCATAATTTTGCTAGCCTTCCCCTTCATCTTGGTGTGTGGCAATGACAGTTTATATACTGCCAACAAAAAGATTTGTGGCACCTTAAAGTCTAAAAGATTTGTGGCATCTTAAAAACTGTCTTTTTTTTTTTTTTGCATGCGTTTTCATAGACTATCTTAACATGCTGACGAAGAATCCATCAAAAGATTCACCTCTCTCTCCTGGGGCAATGGCTTTTTGTACACTGTAAGACTTAGTCAGCTCATCAATGCAAGAATGTCATTGTTAGCACTGGGGTTGTGTACTTTTTGCACTTCAACGATCTCTGACCTCACTGAATACTATTCCCCACCTTCTTATTCACCCCGGGACATGTGCTAATAATTTGACAATGGAAGCAAGATTCTATATGGGCTGCAGTCCATGAACATTCAACAAAATGTGTTAATCTTTCAGGTGCTACAAGACTCTGCACTGTTTCTTTTCTCCAAAAGGCCAGATTCTGGAAAACTTATTTTATTGGAATACAATTCTTCCTCAATCTCTCCCACTGCAGTGTAGTAACTGGCAAACCTGACTAGAAGATTCCGAAAGCTGTCATCCCCAAAAGTAATTTTCCCCACGTCTGCAACAGTTATTCCCCATGGTTAATAATAACGGGAGGAAAGAATTATTCAATTTCCAAAAATCACCACCAGTGGTAAAATCATCCTTGCAAGAGATGTTTTCAAAAATTAGAAACTCCTCCCGCTGTCCTACAACCCACTACAAAAGCGATCCCATGGAAGCGATCCCTGGGACCTTCAGAGAGGGAATTAGAATTTTTTGATTTCTGCAAAACCATCACAACTGATGACGATTTCAGCCAATAGGTCTTATATCTAAGTTAACCACAGAACTGAATTTTAAAACAGGTAGCCACGTTAGCCTGTGCTGGCATATCAGGCAAAAAATAATAAAAATAAAAATAAAAAAGAAGACAAAAACATTGTGGCGTCTTAAAAATTAACTGACTATATTTTAATGTGAGCTTCTGTGGAAAAGTCCTTCAAACGAGAGTGGGACTACATGGCAAATTGAATTGTTTATCAGTAAAACTGCCAATAACTAGTAAAGTGACCTGAGGTTCTCTGGAGCGCCTTTCAAGCATATATGTCTACGATCTTCAATTTTCTAATCAAATGTTCTTAAGAAAACTTACTGTGGCAAATAGTTGACACAGGGCTGAGATATATTTATAATACAGTTACAATACAGTGCCAGTGAGGTATATTTATAGTACTGTTTCCAGAGACCTGGCAATGTTAGTTTACTGTAGACTTAAAGCAGTGCAACTATAAATGTTTATAGCAATACAGATTTCTTAAGGTTGCGGAACACGCTTGTGGCCTACCTTGCCTGTTGCTTTTCCTAGAAACTAGGGGCTGCTAGTCTAAAAACTTGATTTGTTCTCAAAGAATTTGCGGAAGCTTCTGATTTAGTGATAAAACCGTGTAATTCTCTGGTTATAAACCAGACCCTTTTGCTGAAATCATCTTCAGCTGCGGTTTGTTTCAGGAAAGAGTGTCTTTTTTCTACAGACACGACCATGTTGTGCTTTTTTTTTTTACTGCAAAGTTTCTCAGAAATGCGATATCCTGCAATGACCTCATCATCACGCGCCCACGTTTGCAAATGCAAAAAAGGGTAGGATCCGAGGTACTGTACCTGCAAACCAAACCACCCCGCAACCCCACCAAACCCCGTGCCTGGCGTATAAATAAATGCCCTTCCTGATGGCCTGTGTTGCGTGGGAATGGCACGGTAAGGCCGGGCGATTTCCAATTTTCTTCGCTATCGATCGTCAGACGTTGCTGCTTCGCCGAGCAGTGAAAGAATCTCGCTTCTCGGCACACTGACCTCAGACTCCCGCTCCCTCCTTCGCTGGCCGCCGCAGCAAAGGGCGATCGATCCCCCCTTGCAGCCCAACTGCTTCGGTTCAAGATCCCGAAGCGAGGCGCTTCACAGCGAGAGGTCGCTTAGCGACACCTTTTCTCTTTGTTCTCTCTGCAGCCTGACGGCTGTGCAGCCATAGAGCTAGGCAACTGAAGGGTTTGGTAGGCACCGGCGATTTCCGGTGTGCGTTAGGATGTTGATTTCACTCTTCCGAGACGAAGCCGGCCTCCCACACGTGCCTTTTCCTTGTGCTGCCGAGTGAAAAGGAGCCCGAGCGGATGCAAAACTTCATCTGAAGGGAGAGTGTCAATTCTGGGGGCGCTTCGGCTCGCTTGAACCTTTGCTGCAAGCAACCTGGGGGGGGGGGGTGCTGGATCGGGTGCTTTTTCGTCTCGGTGCAAAGCTCACAACAACCCTCGAGACGCAATAGGAAGCAACACACAGGCGAGGAAACGGGCGCCTGAGGTCCCCTGCAGCCGTTGACAGTACTACGTAGAAATCCTGCTTTTTGTGCCAACTGCCAGGGCTTCTTAGACGTCCCGAAGTGCAAAATAACACCGAGCAGCCAGGCAGAGCTGGTTTCACCGAGCACTTTCCCGCCTTTCCCCTAACGGTGCAGGGGGGGGCCCTCCGTGCAGTGGGGGGGGGGCTCCCTTTCCTCGCTCCCTCCCTCAGGTCCAGTTCTGCTGCTGGCGGGAAGAAGACGGCGGCCCGAAAAGCTGCAGGGTTTAAACAAGACCAGGCAGTCACATCCGTCCTGCGGGGGGGGGGGGGGGGGTATAGATATAGCCCTAGATATAGAAATACTCTTTTAGGTCTTGGGCATTTTTAAAATAGATTTTTTTTTCATTTTTAAAATTTATGTATTTTTCAGCCACCCAGCTTTACTCTTGTGCTAATAGTGGTGTGATACCCAGTCCACTATAATATGACAGATGTGTGCATAGCACCTGTATATGCAGTGTTGTACTGCTTGGCTCTAAAGAAAATTTACGTATCTATTTGTTATTCCATTTTTCTTTCAGTGATATCAAGGCTCTCCTGCTCCACACCTTATCCTCAAAACTGTTGAGAGGTTTTAACAACCTAGGTGTGGCTGGGAGGGAACTCTCTGGGCTGGGGTGCCTGTCTATCCAGCACTTAACCAATAGTTCCTTCCTGCCTATGTATTCAAAGAGAACCCCACCTCTGCTCTGTTTCCCCATGTCTGTTGAAGTTTGTTGTTGAACGCAGCTGTGTTTGTCAGTTGGCTGTTTGATCTGTTCAATTATAAGTAATGAAACCTTTTATTCTTTGTACTACTAATGTCTCAGAGTGAGTTACTGAGACTGTAAGTTCCACTTAATGAGAAAAGGGGTGGACTACTGTGGGGAACGTGAAGCTATTCTGCCCTGTAAATTCCTGAACTTCTGCTGCGTAACTAAAGGAATTTAACAAATATTTCAAAACTGCAACAAAAATTACCCAGTAAAATAGATAAAGTTGAGACCAAATGCCTGGCTCAAGGTCACGTGGTGAGTTTCAGGGCTGTGGATGAGAACCTGGATCTCTTGGGTCCCAGCCCAAACCATAACCACTGCACATCAGAGTGCTCAATCTTTTCCTCTTTTGATTATTTTACTGCTGAAAATTGCCTGGAAATGCATATGGACAAAGAGTTTTGAGCAGGAAAAGTGCTGGAAAAAGATTTAAACCCTAACTCCATACCATCAGCCCTTTCTCTACTTCAATTGCAGCAGTGGATATCATTCCATTGCAAATTCTGAATTAAGTTTAAATTGCACTTTTCTGCTCTGTTATTGTACTGCCCAAAGCAGGACTGAGAATCAATTAGCTTTGGAATTAGACGATGATAAAGACATTGTCCCTCAGAGACTAATTCCTCCAAAGCTGCCACAGGAGCACCCTCAGAGTGTCCAGTCATAAAATAAAATTAAGATGGTTTGCAACTTGCAGGACTGACAAAAATGCTGGGATAAGCAAATGCCTTATACATCTAAAGGGAGTACCAATTGTAAAGATGCATCTTACGCTTTATGTGGGACATAGATAGGCAGAGGGAGCCAAAGATGGGAACAGTGTGGGGGAGTTGGACAGAAAATCACAGGGGTAGAGCCAGAGAAACAGGCAGGCAGATGGTATAGAAAGGGGGATGGGGAGAATGGGGAAGAGAAGGGAATACAGGAGGATGGTTTAAGAAGGGGGAGAACATGAAGCAGAAGAGAAACAAAGAACAGGACAACAATGGAAGAGGAAGGCACTCCTCATTTTTAACTCTGAACGATTGTACATTCCTGCCATTTGCATTGCTGCCCTACATAACAGACTTACAGTACAGGTTGACCACCATTCTGCAGTCATGAGATGGAAAGAACTGAGATTGCAAGAGGATGGCAATCAGGCAGTGTTGGCTGTAGTCATCAGTGCTGTAGTCTCCAATCATCACTTAACTTGGATGAATGAGAAGACAAAGGAGGTGTAAGTACACAAGCTTTATTTGATGTAGGAGAGGAGCAGGAAATTGCTGTTCAGTGAGAAAATCAGAACCATGCTGGATCAAACCAAGCTAGTCCAACATTCAGCGAGTCCAGCATTCAGTTCACAGGCAGTTCAAAGGCTTAGTCCAACGTTTAGTTCACAACGTTCAGTTCATCAGTAACTGATGTGCAGGGGTGAACTCTGCTCCTAAACTGTGTGTGCAACATGCCATCAAGTCAGTTCTAACCTGCAGTGACCTTAATAGGGTTGTCTAGTTCAGCCATTCTCAATAAGGGCCACAAACTGCAAACAATTCTCCACATACCAGTTTTGTTATGCAACTTCTACAATCCTGATTCAGCCTCTATTTCTTTCATGTTGTGTTGATGGCCGTGGCCGAAAAAAGGTTGAGGATGGCTGGTCTAGATATTCCAGATGCTCCACTGTCACTCCTCTGTGGGCAAGCATCAAGTTTCCTGGGTTCTAGTCCAACACTATATATTATACCACATTGGATATCAGTCTTCCTCTGTTACTGGAGGTAAAAATGACAAATAGCTTTGCAGCCTCTTAAAGCCGAAAAGGTTTTATCTACCCTGTTTCCCTGAAAATAAGACCTAGTATGATTTTTCAGGATGCTTGTAATATAAGCCCTAGTCCAAAAATAAGCCCCAGTTAAGTGAAACCCTGCCTTCCACCATTGTGCAGCAACCAGAAGAAGATGACATGACTGTAAAATAAAACATCCCCTGAAAATAAGCCCTAATGAGTTTTTTGGAGCAAAAATTAATATAAGACCCTGTCTTATTTTCGGGGAAACATGGTAGTAGTAGGGAAATGTTCATGGATTGCAGCCCACTTTTTCAGAGGCTTCTGGAGGTGATACATATATCACTGGAGGGGATATACACCCATCCTGACTAGTAGCCATTGAAAACTAACTTCTGTGAATTTATCCCATCCCATTTTAATGAGAATTGGTGATGTTTAGGATTGTCTGTGGGAAAGAACAATTTCTGCCTTTGTCTGAATTCAGTATGTAATTCTTTCTGCCACGCTATCTAAAGGCAGTCATGGTAGTTTGTATAACAGCTACCTTCCTGCTGGGAATAGACACACCTTTTGTCTAGCCATTTGATATAGCCTCGTTTTACCAGGTGAAAGGCTAAACTACACATGGATCTTTCAATTTAATTTTCTATATGTAAAGGTAATACCCCAGTGGTGCATAAATATGTTTGTGTGTGTGCATGTTCTTGAGGAGGAGAGGGAGGGAGCGAGGGAGGAGAGATTTGGAGTAGATCCATAGCACAGGGGAGGCTTTAATCCTTGTTCCCCATGATGTGCGCATTCATACAGAAACCACTATTGATTGTGTTTTTATCTGCCATCAAGTCAGAGCTGACTTATTGCAGCCCTTAATAGGGCTTCCAAGGTAAGTGAAATATTTGAGGAGTTGTTTTACCAATTCCACCCTCCAGTGAGTTTCCATGGCTGAGCAAGAATTTGAACCCAGGCCTCCTGAGTCCTAGTCTGTGTCGCTCTGTCTACACTACACCATCTGTCTTAGCTCTGGAGAAAACAAGCAAAGATAGGGTGATGTCCTGGATTCCTAGCAGCACCCAGAACCATCTAAGTGGATTGGCCTGTGGTGTGGAGGACTGAAGGAGGCAGGAATACTCTTCCTCACACCCTGCCGGGATCTACCTTATGCAGCTGCATGACTGCTCCATGGCTTGATTGGTACAAATCCATGTAAACTAGGTTGGGAGCACAAAGCTGTCTGCATTGTTAACATGTCAGTGCTGCTGTGGCTTTAGCTGTGACTTAAACATAAGCCGTAGCCAAGCACAAGGAGGCCAAATGAAGCTGGATAAGGCAGTCGGAGGAGAAAGTGAGCAAGGGCCCTTTAACTCCCCATGCAGACAAATTAAGAGGAGCAAGAATTCAAATGTTTAGAAAGAATCAGGTAAACAATACTTGGTTCAAAAGGCCAGAGACAGAAGGAAAAAGAAACAGATACCTTCCACATCTTAACCAGCCACTTGAGAACATATTGATCAAGTGTATGCACAGCATGCCATAGATACTTAAAAGGCCTGTAAGAGGTGTGCAGAATTGTAAGTTTTGGACAGGGAGAAAGCAGATCAGAAAGTTTCCTAAAGGGGACTGGACAAGTCAGACCCCATATGTATGTCCTTAAATTAAGTATAGAACAGATCGGGAGACTTCTGCACATCATCAAACTCTTGTTATGTCTTGCTACCACCAACATATCTGACAATTGAACGGAGAATTGCTTGTGCACATGTATCTTAAAGAGCACAGGAGGTGTTTTCTAATAAATCTCTCTAGACTGTATCCACACTTTCTCTAAAATACTGGTTTCATGACCCTTTGCCTTTGTTCTTATAAAACTAATAAATGTTCTGTTATCCCCAAGACTTCTCCTTTTTTCTTTCTGAACTGTTTTTTCTTCTTTCAATAATATGCCCAGATCTGGCAGCTACTATCAAAAAAATTCCCGAGATAGAGCCGCTGTTCATTCTCGGAGACTTTAACGTTGGTGCTGATCACAATTCTTGGCCCACTTGTCTAGGCTGTTTTGGCATTGGGAAGATGAACAAAAATGGCCAACGCTTGCTGGAGTTTTGCTGTTATTATGGTCTTTGTGTCAGCAACACGTTCTTTAATACGAAGCTTCAACACAGAGTTTCCTGGAAACATCCAAGATCGAAGCATTGGCATCAGCTCGATTTGATCCTCACTAGACGCTCTAGCCTTCCTAGTATTACGATCACACGCAGTTATCAGAGTGCTGATTGCGATACTGATCACTCCCTGGTGTGTAGTAGAGTAAAACTGCGAACAAAGAGATTGTATCACACGAAAAAGGAAGAAAGACCATGTAATGACATCAGCAAGATTCGCGATCAAAGAAAAGTGGAGGAATTTGCCCAAGCGCTTGAGGAAACCCTTCCAGGCCTGGCTGATGCAAATGCACCTGAATGATGGAACATTTCAAGAACACTGTTTATAACACCGCCTTCTCCACATTTGGCAAGAAGACCAAAAAAGATGGCAGACTGGTTCGAAGCCCATTCAGAGGAGTTGATGCCAGCCATCGAGGATAAGAGGAGAGCTCTAGCAGTATACAAAGCCTGTCCTAGTGAGTACAACTTGCAGGCTCTTCGTGTTGCTCGTAGCAAAGTCCAACAGGCTGCCAGGAGATGTTCCAACGATTATTGGCTTCAGCTCTGCTCTCAGATACAGATAGCAGCGGACACAGGTAACATCAAGGGAATGTATGACGGTATCAAGCAGGCTTTAGGTCCAATACAGAAGAAATCTGCTCCTTTGAAGTCTGCTACAGGCGTGATAATCCAGGACCGAGCACAGCAGATGGAACGCTGGGTGCAGCACTACTCTGAGCTATATTCCAGAGAGAATGTAGTAACCGAAGAGGCACTAAATAACATTGAGTGTCTGCCTGTCTTGGAAGAGTTGGACACGGAACCAACTTTAGCAGAAATAAAAGCAGCCTTGGATTCCCTCACCACTGGCAAGGCACCTGGAAAGGATAACATCCCTGCTGAAGTGCTGTAAAGAGATCATCACCACTGAGCTATGTGAAATCTTTTTTCTTTGCTGGAGGGAAGGTGGAGTACCACAGGACATGAAGGATGCAAACATCGTCACATTGTATAAAAACAAAGGAGACAGGGGCGACTGCAATAACTATTGTGGCATCTCTCTTCTCAGCGTTGTAGGGAAGCTGCTTGCCCGTCTTGTGCTGAAGAGACTCCAGGTGCTTGCAGACAGAGTCTATCCAGAATCACAGTGTGGATTTCGAGCTAATAGATCCACCACTGACATGGTATTTTCCCTCAGACAGTTGCAGGAGAAATGTAGGGAACGACAGCCACTCTTTGTGGCCTTCATAGATCTTGCAAAGGCCTTTCATTTGGTTAGCAGGGATGGCCTCTTAAAAATACTTCCCAAGATTGGATGTCCACCTCGACTCCTTAACATCATCAGGTCCTTTCATGAGGAAATGAAGGGCACTGTAGTTTTTGATGGCTCAACATCAGATCCCTTTGACATCTGAAGCGGAGTGAAACAGGGCTGTGTCCTCGCGCTGACCCTGTTTGGGATCTTTTTTGCTGTCATGCTGAAGCACGCCTTTGGAACTGCAACAGAAGGTGTCTATCTCCAGACTAGATCAGATGGAAAGCTCTTTAATCTCTCTAGATTGAGAGCGAAGACCAAAGTCCATCTGAAATGCATGTGGGACTTCCTCTTCACCGATGATGCAGCTGTTGTTGCCCATTCTGCTGAAGACCTCCAATAACTTATGAATCGTTTTAGCAACGCCTGCCAAGACTTTGGATTAACAATCAGCCTGAAGAAAACACAAGTCATGGGCCAGGGCGTGGACTCACCTCCCTCTATTACCATCTCCACACAAGAATTGGAGGTTGTTCATGACTTTGTGTACCTTGGCTCAACGATCTCTGACACTCTCTCCCTAGATGTAGAGCTGGATAAACGCATTGGCAAAGCAGCTACCATGTTCTCTAGACTCACAAAGAGAGTATGGCTTAATAAGAAGCTGACGGCATATACCAAGATCCAGGTCTATAGAGCCTGTGTCCTGAGTACACTCCTGTACTACAGTGAGTCCTGGACCCTTTGTGCACGGCAGGAGAGGAAGCTGAACACATTCCATATGCGTTGTCTCCGACACATTTTTTGTTATTACCTGGCAGGACAAAGTTCCAAATAGAGTAGTCCTAGAACCAGCTGGAATTTTTAGCATGTATACATTACTGAAACAGCAACATCTACGTTGGCTCGGGCATGTCGTGAGAATGGCTGATGGTCGGATTCCAAAAGATCTCCTGTATGGAGAATTAGTGCAGGGAAATCGCCCCAGAGGGAGACCACAGCTGCGATACAAGGATATCTGCAAGCGGGATCTGAAGGTCTTAGGAATGGACCTCAACAGATGGGAAACCTTGACATCTGAGCATTCAGCCTGGAGGCAGGCAGTGCATCATGGCCTCTCCCATTTTGAAGAGACACTTGTCCAGCAGGCTGAGGCAAAGAGGCAGTCCCGAAACCAGCAAAATCAGGGAACTGGACAGGGGATAGACTGTATTTGTCTTCAGTGTGGAAGGGATTGTCACTCTCGAATTGGCCTTCTCAGCCACACTAGATGCTGTTCCAAGTCCTCCATTCAGAGTACGTTACCATAGTCTCTCGAGACTGAAGGATGCCTGATCTAAAAATATGCCCAGATCTTTTCCTTCCTTTTCATCCATCCTTACCTAGAAGCATGTGCTAGATAGGTTCAAAATCATCACCATTGCCATAGTGGAAGAGGTCCCCCAAGAAGAAATTTGCTCCTGCTGCCTCCGTATCCAGTAGCATTAAAGAGCAAAATCCTAGCATATCTGCCAGAGGATTGCTCTGGTATCTGAAATCTGCCAGCTCTCTCTGACTCCTGTTTAATCACAATGTGTTACTGGCCCTTTGGAACAGAAAATCTAACGCAAGCATTTAAGAGGAGCTGTCTGTCAAGCTCCTAGGTTCTTAAATAGGAATGTTAGATATTATTATAATACAGCTCCATGGGCTAGAGATGATGGTGCTTAAGAAGAGCAGAGACATTTATCAATCATTGATAGGTTTTCCACACCAATTGCATTCCTAGAGTCTGATAATGAGTTTCAGTACAGTCACACCTTCTCCTCTTGCTCTATTTATTTATTGTTAACAACTGACTTAATTGTCCAAATTGCCCACTGATAAAAAAGGAAAGAAATCCCCATAATTTGTCAAAAAGAACTGTATGCAACATTCTATCCCAAGAAATCTCAATATTTCACTTGAAGTCACAGAAATTCAAATACCTGCTATACAACATATGCACAAAACCCCTCAAAATTACCAACAGTAGAAGTAGGTGTTTGAACCTCCTGTAACTGGCAATTTGATGAAACACTGCATTATGAGGAATTTGGCTGGATGGCAACTGCTGTTGACGTGAAAGTGTGTAAGATTTTCTTTTAGTAGAAATCTACATACTAAAAAGAAATAGGGTGGCAGCAGACTAATGGCCTTCTGTTTATTGGACAATTTATCCCGGAATATGGGAAGCTTCATCTGCCCACTAGCGCTGTCCTATTGAATATTCCAAATCTGTTATCAAACTACAAATCCTAGGATCCTATAGAGTGAAGCCAAGACTATTAAAGTGGAATCAGACTGAGAGCATTCACAAGGACTGAGTGTAAAAAATAAAAACAACAACAACATGGGGAATTCTTCAACAAGTGTCTTTTGTTGAAGAACTCCCCATGTTGGCGTGTGTAGCTATTCTGTCATTCCCTCCTAAATGAGTTTGCTGTAGGAAAGAAAGGTGGAAGGAATAGGAGTGTGCATGGGGAAAACTCATGTTTATTTATTTATTTGTTTCATTTGTTTCTGGTTCTTTTGGAGGGGTGCCTTGTTCAGTTTTAGTCTTCTGGGTGCTGCTCCTTTTGTTAATCATGCAAGGGACTAGCTCTTTCAAAAAAATTTACTTCACTCTTCCAAAAGCCCCAAGAACCCTTCAGGTACCAAAAAAAAAAAAAAAAAAAAAAAAAAAAAGGGGGGGGAGAGAGAAGCAACAGAGAATCAATTCAAAAATCCCAAAGGAGCTTTAAAATCTGTTTAAAAAACAACAACACAGCAAGTAAATTAACCAAATAGCAGTGTGAGTGGACCCTTGCACGCCCTTCCATGATGACACAGAGAGTAGTTGCTGGAACAGGTCTTTCAGATTTCCGTTTCTCCAATGAAGGGCCAACAGGGCTAAAACCCTAAAACTAACGCGCCAGTCCACAGGTGAACTTTGGACTGGGAATCCCATCCTTACTGTCAGGGAGGTGGAGAGCTCACTTTTGCAGTCAGGGGAATCCTTGCCTGTCCCACACACAGTTTTTAAAAATCACTCTAACAGGGACCCCAGACAAACACGCACAAGAGAAAAAAGGGGAAATACCAGCGATGTCTTCTCTTCTTTTCCTTGAGTCTACCACCAGCAGGCGGCAGCAGGCAGAAATAAAAGATCCAGGAAAGGAAAGGTGAGGGAGAGGGGAATATCCAAGAAATCGGGAGGGGGGGTCAATAAAATTTTAAAAAAACAACAGCCCAAAAAGCAAAGGGGATCCACAGGCCCAGATAGAGAGCACGATCAAGATGGAGGGCACCATGGAGCCCAGCAGCACATAGATCCCACCCATGAGAAGGAGTGACTTAAAAAACATTATTTACTGGGTTCCAACCAATCCAAGTTCTTGCACAACTCCAAATTCTCTGTCCCCTACTCCTGCATGTTCTGATTGGCTGCTAACAGCAGCCCTCATTGCTCTATTGGATTAAACCTTCCTGGGTCATTTGACAGACAAGAAGTGAAGAAAGGGTAAATTTAAAAAGGAAATGAATCTGAAGCTTTCATTATCCTCTTTTTTGTTAAAATAAAAAAATTTGGATTTCAGAGGCTCTTTTTTGGAAATTTGAAAACAAACGTGAGAGCATCCTTTGTAGTTTTCTCCTTTTGTATTAACCTAAAAGTCTCATTGCTAATGGGAAACACAGAAGGGTGACCATCTAGATGTATGTAAAATTATGTGAATGTAGTAGGATGGCTGCAATCTGGAAGCAGGAAGTAATCTGTTGGGGTTTTTTTTTAGTTTTTGCTATTTTTTGCATACAGCCAAAGAAACAATTGCAGAAAGAAACATACTGCCATGCCTGTCTGTAAGCTAGAGAAGAAATGTTGGAGAACACACAGGCCCATCAGGATACTGTGAAGCACAGCTGGAATGTGACTACAGTTTTTGCAGCCGTTTAAATAATACAGCAGATACTTAGGAACAAATGATTCTTTGGGCCACATGCAGGCATTTGCTTCGCTGCATATTAGAACCACAAAACATTATCTCAGTTTGATAATCCTCATGTTTCAGAAAGACACTTATGGACAAATAATAATTAAATAAAGCATACTGTTAATTAAACACAAATACAGAAGCTTGGCTGAAATAAGGATTCTTTTAACAGTTCCCTCACAGTAATTACAGCTGACTCTATACAAGGGTGCTTGCCTGTCTTTGTGAGCCTTCCTTTCCCCTTTACATTTTTTCCCAATGGGACACAGCCCCCTAGCTTTGACAGGAGGATGATAATTCAGTTCCACAACAATACCCACATGGTTTGGAAATCAGATGTGATCATATGTTTCTTCTGTTGGCGCCTCTTCACTTTTTCCCCACATTTAATTTAAAATTCAGTTACTCAACCGAAAATGTATTTATTTTCTAGATCCTGCTTGTCTGTCAACGCAGATTTATCTGTATTGATCTCCTTCTCAGCATCAGACTGTTTCTTTATCCCTGTTAAGCCCTGTTCTCCACCTCCATTTTGCATCTTAGCATCTTCCTGTCTTTTTCCCTCCCTTACCACCTTCTTACCACAGAGTCACTAGATCCCTTGTCAACTAGTTTCTGCTTCTGCTGGGGTCCTTTTCCTGAATTATAATCTGCATTTGTCTCTCTTTACTGTCCAGACTTCTGTGTAATCAAAAGAACCAGGGCATGTTGGTGTATACGTGTCAGACCCATTATTCTCACCTTTTATGAAGTAACTCAATCTGCAAAAAACGTGCCGACTAATTTTGTAATTGGAATAGGCCTTCCCTCCCCCTTATTATTTTTGCTCCTAGAGATAGCTCAGGCTTGATTTGGTCTAGCATCCTCATATTTGTCCTGTGGTATCCATAAAGCTCTCCTTCAACATCACATTACAAATTAATTTTAAAAATCTTCCCTGTCAGCTTTCTTTATTATCCAGCTTACTCATCTTACATAGTAATTGAGAATACCACAGTATAGATGATTTCAATTTTGATCTGCAGCAACCGATCCTTAAGGATCTCTCTGTGTTTAACAGCTTACCACAAATGTATTTGGAGGGAGATTCACTGGTATTCATTTATTTTCTGTTCCCAGTTCATGATGGTGGACTAAACTCTAAAAGCTCAAAGAATTTGGGGGAGGCTAAGGGTGGAACAAGAAGAGGTGGTCAGTTCCACATTTAGAAGTAGTAACTCTGAAATAATAAAATTGCATTGTCCTAAGATAAGCTTTTCCTCACGTCAGCATTTTGAGAATTATCTTGCTTTGTTTTATGGTCACAGGAAGTTACGAACACTGGCTTCATTTACAGTCTGACTGCTCAAAGAAGAAGCTGTGAAGAAATTGCATTGCTATGGGAAAGAAAAGTTTATCATCTTCTAGCCATGAGCTTAGCCTCTCCTGTGGTTTGGCCCTCAGATGAAGCGATACTTACCAACACTCCAAAGCTTGGAAAAAATTCTATTTTGGACTGCAATTCCTTAAATTCTACAGTGAACATAGTAGTCTCTCTGAGCTCTGCAATTTGAAAAGCTAATGATGGTTCCCTGTTGCTTTTTCATGGCATGTATTACTTTAGACAACATAAAACTTAACAAATTAAAAGCACACCAGAAATGTGGGGCCAGGAGCTCATCAGCTGAACCTACTAATGCAGAAGAGTAGCTTACATGCCAAAGACCTTCATAAGTGAAAGGTCATGCCCGTGGGAGAAAAGAGAAAGAGATGAAGGAAGTCTCAGAATCTGGGATTGGCCATTGAGAAGGCCTATTTTTGGGTCCCTCCCTACCGAATGTGCCTCTGAGAGTAATGAGACCAGAGCAATGGCTTTTCTCAAAGATCAGAGAGTCTCATATTGGAAAATATGGTATTTCAAGTATCCTTGCCTCAATTGTTATAGGTGACAACTAGCATTTTGTACTGTGGTGACATAACCAAGGGAAAGTCATGCTTCCTGTAAATGGTGCCTCAGCAAACTGGTTATAGGATATCGGATGAGACAAACACTTCTCAAAGGCAGGCCCACCCACAATATGTCGCAGTAGTCCAAACAGCAAGTAATTAAGGCAGGTACCATGGCATGGCCGGATTAGACTTTGGGAATGGACACAGGTAGCACACTAGCATTAGCTGTGGAAACCCTTTCTTGGCCACTGCTGAATCCTAGGAAACCAAATTCAGAAGAGAATCCAGGAGTATATCCATGTTGTAGACTTGATTCTTCAGGGGGACTATGATTCCTAAGAACATTGGTAGAATCAAATCCCTGTATTTTGATTTGGCTTTCAACTCACTAATGAGTACCTGTCTTCTCTAGGCTTGCCTTCAAGTTTTTCATCCACATCCAGCCCATGAGTGAAATCACGCACTGATTCAGAATTGGAACAGCAGCCCTGGATCTAATCAGAATGAAAAGATGGAGCCAAGCATCAGTGTCATTGAACTCTCAGCCTCTGAATGGCCTCTTGGAGCAGTTTCCGGCTTGTGTTTAATAGTATCAAAGACAAGACTGAGCACATCCTGCTGTGTCAGAAAAGACAAGATAAGCCAACAGTCTCTGAAAATATTCCCCCAAGAAGAATACAAGAGGCGGCATTGCCATTTTAGAGGCTTAATATCTCATTTTAATTAAGAAAAGATGGGTCTTAATGAGTCACAGAATGTGTGCCAACATTTGCATACCTTCTCAGAGATGTATAACTTTTAAAGTGCATTGACTGTTAAGAATAAGTTTAATTAAAGTTTGCTTACATAGATAAGAAATTACATCATCTTTACTTCTGTTGTGCCTTGTCTTAATTCATTGCGAAAAGAACATAAAGCTTTGGGCAGTGACCCAAGATTTTATTTCTTTTCTTTTTTTAATGAGGATTTCCAGATTTTGATACTTCATGAAGCAAGACCCAATATTTTGTAAAACAAAGCAAAACCCAAAACCCAATATTGCATTTTTAATTACTGATATCCCTAAGCTAAGAAAGGGCTGGCGAGAAATAGGTCTTCTTTCTACCCTTCTGGCAGATGCATTCACACACACACCCTAATACAAGTGAAAGAAGGAAGAGATGGAGGCCTTGGAGATTAGGCCTAATGGGGAACTCTAAGCAAATGTATTAAAAGAAGACCAGAAGTGCACAACTCCTCCTGATCCCTTCCAGGTAACATATGGAGTCTGTCCTCCTTTTTCTCAGCACTTATCAATAAGCTCATTTTTAGTCTAGATGAAAATGAAATACTGTACTGTATGCCTCAGAGAACAGCTTCTGTGCTTTCACTCTGAATATTTAATCACGCAAATATGTACAATCCTGGTTCTGTGAAGGAAACCAGGATAGCTGGCTGGATAGCTCAGTGATTTAGATGTCTGGTTGGGAGTTCAATTCCCCATGGTGACTCCTGTGAATAGAGCCAGCCTCTGAGGCCCTTGGGCAAGCTGCACAGTCCCAGGGCACTCCCAGAACAACAAGGGAATGGTAACCCACTTCTGTGTATTCTCTCCCTAGAAAACCCTGGAAAGGGTCACCACCAACATAACTCAGAATTGACTTGATGACATGCAAAAATAAATAAATAAATAAATAATCCTGAAAAAATGGCCTCCCGTTGTAATTTACACTTTCCAAAATCATCAGACAGGTTGGTGATACTGATAGGTGCTTACAACAGCATAGTGGAATCCACAGAATGTACTTCTTGTTCATTTACGATGGTAGGGGTATTTCTTTCAAGTGATGCAGTGCACGCAAGATCTAGATAAAATATAATATATAAAAAAAACTTTGAACACTTTGGTAGACTTGCAATAAGATTATAAATGTTTATTCAGAAACTTCATTTAACAGAACTTGGAAGGGTTGCCTTTTGGACTATAATTCCCATCCTAGATGAGGTTTCTGAGAACAGTAGTCCAGAAAAGTAACTTTTCCAACTATGCCACTTTGTTCAACTAAGCAATCTTAAGAGACTCTGGGTTCAATCTTAGGAATACCTATTGGAAAATAAATCCCATTTACCTCAATGAGAGACACTTAGAGGTAATTTGTATATAATTTTAACTTAGGAAATAGAATGACATATACATTGGTGCAGGAGGAAAAATAGACCTGCATTTTAAAAAACGATTGATTTTGTCAAATGTTCATTGACAATCCTTCATAACCTTACTCTCTCCAGAGTATAAATGGCATGAGGAAGGCATAATTCAGCCTCAGGCAAAGCTATATATTTTTTTAAATAGAAGCTTTCTAATATGTCAAGAGTAAAGCATGTGGCCAATAAAGACTTGGCCTTATAAATTCAGACTGTAAAACCAGTTTACTGGATATTTTCCAAAGGTGTAGCTATGTTTGTTGCAAGAAAAGCAGTGAGAGAATTTTGTGGCACCTTGGCTGGATCTGCACATCAGAAAAAAGGCACATCAAAATGGATGAAGAGGCTTCTGAAACTGACACTGTGGAGCCCACATCTTCCCCTTCCAGCATACTTCCGGCATATTCTGGAATATACTTACTATATATACTCATACATAGTAAGTTTTCTATTGCTACAGTGGAAAAACAAACTAACTCAAAGCAGCAGCCATTTTAATCCAGAGTAGAGAATGGTGTTGTGTGAAAAAAATGGACTGACTGCCGGTTGAGGATTACAAGAAACACGTAGGTCCAGTCCTTGGAACCCACTACAGTCCATGAAAGTCACAACTAAAGTAAATGTGTAAGTTTGTAAGGTGTCCACGGTTCTGTGGTTTTGACTGAAGACTGTACCTCACCAACCCTGCCCGTAGGTGAATACTTGCATAGTAGTAGGTGAAGTACCCAAGTGCCACATAACAAAATATATTTTTTTTCTAAGTGTCCTAGCTAACAGCAACCAGATCCTGACCTGCACCTCTTCCTTCTCACATCCTGACCCTAATCCTGGAAACAGGACTCCTTCATCTGTTCTACAAATTAGAAAATGGGGGACTGCTTTCACCAGCATCCAAGCCCAAGAACCAATTGACAGGATATTGCAAAAGAGGAAGCCAAGAAACTCTAAACAACAAAAGTCATTCACAGAACAGTACCGTATATTTCAGGGAGAAAAAGAACGCTAGGGAGAACAATTGTGAACAGTTGTGTCCTGCTGCTTTCATAAACAGTATCACAATAAAGTAGCAGCTATGCTTGCTTCATCACAATCAAACTGGTATAAAGTTGATGAACTGACCATCTTTTGTCCAGCTGTTGGGAGGTTTAGTTGTGTTGTATTTTATCAGGTACACAACAGAGCAGGGATGGGGAATTAGGCTGCTAGGTTAGTGGTATCCTATTCACTGAAGTTTCAGAACTGCAAGCTGTGACCAGAGGGCATATGCTTATCATTTCAGAAGGGCAGAAAAAGCAGAAGCTGGGTGAGGGGGCTGCAGCTGCTGATGGGTAAACTGTTCGTGGAAAGCTCCAGAAAGGGCACATTTGGGTATATACGACTCAAGTAGTTCAGCAACCCAGAGCCAGAAATTAAAAGCCCATATTTTTGGTGGCTGGGCAGCTGGCAGCTGGAAAAATAAATCCAGCAGCTGCTGCCATTTGTGCTAGGCCTCACATCCTATGTGCCTGTACCTTGAGCATCACATGACATATGGGGACTTTTGCCAGGTCCTTCACAGATGCAGCTGTGTGGGGCCTCAGGACGTTCTCCACATACTTTCCACCACTGCTTGCTGTGACATGTGTCTCACAGAAGCACAACAGTTTGCTGCCATATCAGCCAACAGTCTGAGACCCAGCAACCTGTGGGGGAACTTCAGTCTCTAGGGCCCAATCAGTCTATCTCTCCTTCCTCAGATTGCCATTCCCCCCCCCCCCACTTTCTTCATTACATCACCATTTGATGGTTTTCCATTCTTCTGCCTTTAACTCAACCCACCAATGTAACACGGTAGTTCTCTGAAACTGAAAGACTTCTGTGAAATTTAAATTTTCTTTCAGTTCTGGGATGAAAAAGGTTTCCAGTGTTTCTTACAGAGCTTTGCTCACCCAGAAGCAGTCAGAGAGGAAAGATCAGAGCTTATTTGGGCAAAACATGTAGATTGGTTACTATACATGGGAAGCAGTTGTGCACCAATTCCTCCACAAAATAAACACACCCACAATGGTGCAGATAGGCCTTTATACAGAAAGGGGGCTTTATACAAATACCGAAGCCTCAGGGAAGGGCTCCAGCAGCATCTGTCTTGTGTTTGTTTTGTGGAAGGCAGTTTTAACACAAGATTTAAATAACATATTCAGTGACCATAAAGAGCCATATGGCTTTGACTGAAATAGCCCAATAGTGACAAATAATTTTACATAATTAGAGGATTGTTATAAACTCACACAAACAGCAATGCAGCAGTACTTTACACATTATTTTCTTACCCACCCACGAATCTCCAGATTCCTAATGTAATGAGCATGTGTTGCAGCATATCTAATATGCCTTTGTTTAAAATAACCTTTTCCCCCCATGTCAGGAGGTTTAATTGCATGGTTAGTTTAACTTTACAGTTCAAAGAGAACAATCCCAAGTCACAATTTCTTTTAGAAATATGTAACGAAAAAGACACCAAATCTTTACGTGGGATTAATTCAATCCTCTGGACTGTTCAAATAGTAGAGTGCCTGTTTCGGTTTAATCCTTGGGCTGTACACTTGAGCATATATATTTTTTGCTAACTCCTTAATTCTAGGTAGGTCAGCTTTCCAGCCTACCCATCTCTAACAAAAGTTGCTTTCATCAGAGATATATTAATAATAGATCCCTGGATGTGGGAGTGGATCAGCTTTGCTCCAGGGAAGGCCTATGGTGGAGTAGCAGCCATCTTCCCCCTGCTGGGATCTTTGCAAAAGTAGCCAAACCGTCCTATAGAATCTCACCTGGGAAAGCCGATGCCTGACTGGGAAAAGAAAAAAAAGCACTGGCGGCAGCAACAGCAGCACTAACGCTTCACCCAGGAGCCCCGGATGTGAGCAGAGCAGCTCCACCAGAGGATGGGGGGAGAGGCGGGGCTAGTGGAAGAAACTAAGCCCCCACAGGTACTGATGAGAAGAGGGGACATGTGAACTGGGAATGGACACCCCTTTCCTGTCCCAATAAAGACTAGCTGGAAGCTCTCAGTGGAGTCCATGGAGCCCATCACTGAAGAGACACTTCCTACCAACCCTGTGGGGGTGCCGGGGGGGGCACACCAACTCATGCAAAAGAAAAAAAGAAAAAGAAATAAAGTGGGAACAAACAGACATTGTGCTGCCACCGCTGACATTAGGAACACTGCCATTTAATTTAATGAACCAACATGTATCAATGTGTAGAACTGCAGCCTGTATATTTTTTCTCATTGACAAAGCATTTGACAATACTAGAGGATTTAATTTCATCTGGATGAGAGAGTTGAGCAGATTTACGTACAGTGTGTTTGTAGTATTTTCTGTATTTTAAAATAAACACACAGATGACAACGTGATACAATAGGGCAATTGATCCTTGTGCAGCCTGCAAATTCATACCACCTGTTTCAGCTAACGGGTGGGGGGGGGGGATGTGTCCTCTTTTTCAGAAAGGCTGCCCCATCCAAGTCTTACTTAAAGATATACAACCATAAGGAGAAGGCTCAGGACACTTATGTTACTAATGCACAATAAGCAGCTAGACAGCAGTCCCCTCAACAGACATATAGATCACCCAGGCAGGAAGCATACATTTCAGATAACCTCTGGAGGTTTTTTACAGCAGGTTATCTGAAAACAGGTGTGAAACTGCCCATTTTACACATCCTGCTTTAATTCCTCACATTGATTCAGGATGTGGAGAAGCTTCTGGCTGGCCAGTCAAAGAGTGTTGGGAGGCTTCCCATCGCTACTGACAGCACCAAGGTCAGAGCAGCAGCTCCCTGACTTTACATGTGGTGAAAATGGAGCCACTGGAGCTGCCTCACCACCAGTAAAAACGACGCTGCCAGCCAGCCACTGTTGATGTTAACTGGAAAGGCTCCCAACACTGGCTGGACAGTGATGCTGTTCTTGCCTGAGAGGCAGCTCCAGCGGTTCTATTTTTGCCACATGCCAAGCTCTGACTCCAGCACTGTAAGTAGCTGAGAAGCCTCCCAGCACCAGCTGACCATCAAAGAAAGCCCTGATGTGGTTCAAAAATGGCATCAATGTGCACTAGAGATGGGCATGAACCAAACTACAATCTGGAAAAAAAAGGGGGGGCTGGTTCATGGTTTGGTTTGTGGTTCAGTTTGTGCAAGCCGTTTTACCGAAATGAAATGAAACATTTAACTTTTTTCCACTCGGCACTTCATTTTGCTTCAGCAAAATGGATGCCCCTTTTCCTGCTGCCCCTGTCACCTCTCTAACTCGTCCTGCCATCTCCTCCTCTTCCTCCTCCACCACCGACTTCCTTCTGGGAGTCGGGCCTGCTGGCTCTGCACATACGGACACTTATTCGAAGAAGGGATGCTGGGTTGCTATCTCTGAAGATGGCGGCCGTGGAGTTGGAAGAGGCAGCGGCTTTGACATTCATAGTGATACAGGCATGTTTCTTTGTATTATGGAGTCAGAGGCTGTCCTCTCAAATATTGGCCTTATGGGGATAATTGGACAGGACTGGATTACTAACAGTGTGCTAAAAATGTGCAAGCAGCAAATGGTGTTTGGCTGGGCATGATTCACTCACTATTAGCCGGAGCCTGGGAGAGCTGAGTTTTCCCTCACACTGGGTCAGATGATTAGGGTGAGGGAGTCAAGCATGTTATTCTGATTGCTCTGTCTCATAAACCACATACATACATCCACCTATATCCCCTGCCCCTAGAAGTGATGCTCAAGCACTGAGGAAGGAGCAACAGTCCTGACATGCAAACTTGGCTTCAGTCTTGTGCTCAGCCTTCTTTCGGGCTGTGCACTAAAAGCTACAAACAGGCAACTGGATATGCCTATTTTTTGATGAGCAAACAGGAAGTCAGAGTTCTGTTCTCAGAAGTTACCGAATCCAAAATTAGCCCTATTTAGAGTACAGCCACTGAAATTAATAGGAATTAATTTAGTCATCCCACTGATTTCAGTGGATTTACCTAACACTGGTGCCATCCTATCGAACTTCGAGGTGTTTTGGTTAGTTCTGTTTTGGGAACCATAATTTAATCATAACTAAGATTTTCAGTAGATTGTTGACCTAGAAAAAAAGGATAAATTATCTATTAAATGGAATCATTATTTTAATTTTTAAGAACATAGTCATTTTGTAGATGTGTGTTGATTTTACAGTAAACATTCATCTCCTTCAAGCACAGCAAACATCACAAGACTTTTTTTTTGTTCTTTTTGAAGAAATGCTGAGAGTTGTTTTTTTTCCATCACAGATGGTGTGTTATCTCTAATGTTGAGACCTTACTTCAGTTGAATCTTGTTTTGATGAGATGTTGTTACAGGACAGAATGTTTTTGTCAGCTCTTATTGTGCATGGAATATCAAGCATTCTACCTTAGCAACTGCAAGTATTGCTTTTCACTCAGCGATGTTCCTTAATAGCCTTAATATCTATCAAGATAGATAATATCTATCAGTGGACCATTGGGTCCACTGAAAATCATATCAAGGCAGAACATACTGTTGATAAAAAGGCTAAAATTTTAGAGTGGAACTGATTACATGAAAATATTTATTATCATCTAAATATAAAAATCCCTTGTTTTATAGTCACTGACAGTAATGTAAAAAGGTGCCAGATGGATGCAGATCTGCAATCCTATGCATAATTACCTGGAATGAAAACCTTGTGAATACAGTGTGATGTGCTTCCAAGTAAATATTTAGCAGATTTCATGGATTTTTTTTCTTAAACTGGTTAGCCAAATCTGAACACAGACTAGCTCCATGTACAGGATTTCTACGGGATAGTAGTATGAACTAGCTCTAGTAGTATATGTCAGTAATTAGCAATGACCTTGAAACTTCCCAACATCTGAATGTATGGCAAGGTTGAAGCTACCATGTTATTTACCTGTGTTGGTAAATGTGTCTCTGTCCTTTGTTCCACACTGCAAGTGACATATAACAATTGCCATGTGTGAAGAGCAGGGTGAGTCTAAGACATTTTGGTGCCTGAGGCAGAGCAGCAAATGATGCCCCTTAACTCAGCACTGAATGCCAGCCAAGTTATTTTTACACCTGGGACAGAAAATCCCACATATTCCTTTTCCTGACAGAAAAACACAACAGTAATAATTCAACGTTGCTACCCTTTTGTGACAGTGAATACCTGCTATCTGAGGCAACTGTCTCATGGTGCCCGTAGGGATGAAGTTGGTAAGGAGGAATTCAAAACCAGAGGTTCAGATGATAATGTCATTTATCAACTTGTTTCTCTTCACTTTTTGGCTAGTTAGTTCTCATTCACTTTGCTTTTGCCCCAGCCTGCACCCTTTAGCCAATGGTTCCCAACCTTTTTTCTTGGACAAAAACTCCCACTAGCCGTGTGGCCAGGATTTCTGGAAGCTGTAGTCCAAGAACATCTGGGGAACTCAAGGTTGGGAAGCAGTGTCTTAAGCCATGCATTTTGTATAGGCAGGACCAATATTACTCCCAAACTGGAATTCAGTTCATTCACAATATTTATCTATTTATGTAGACCATAAACTATGATAATGTAAACTATAATACTGTTTCTGTTAGTAGTATACAATAGCTAGAGACAAATTATTGTCTCAATGACTCGGGCTGTAATTCTAGAAACATTTAACTAGAGCAATTTGCCTGTTTTTCTGTTATTAAAGGTAATGTCAATGTAATATAAGTCTAGCTAGGTCATCCCTCAAACACAATCTCCCTGTGTCTTCCTGCTTCCTCGTAGAAATGCACATCTATACAGCAACATCACAGATGAGTTCCATGTCTTTATAAAAGGCTTTGAGCTGTTGAAAAAAAATCTGTCCATCTGAAGTGTTTTCAGCAATGATATGTCATGCCTGGGGCACATCAGAAAGTTGCAGAACTGATGTCATGAATGTGTGAGATTTCCTTTTCTGCGATGTGTAAAACAGACCAACATATCTCCATTTCTGCTTTACATCATCGGCAAGGTTGTAGACACAGTAAAATGACATGAAGGCATGAGGTGGGTCATAAATTATCAGAATGATGAGACTGCCATTTTCAACTGCAAAAGCAAAAAGCAAAGTGTGCTGCTCGTATATACCTCCCTGTGGGGCTTAAAACACTCTCTGGGTGGTTTACAATTGAATCATGCAGGCTACACATCAGCCCCCCCCCCCCCCCCGCAAGATGGGTACTAAATTTACCAACCTTGGAGGGATGGAAGGCTGAGTCAACCTTGAGCCTCAATCCACTGGGATTGAATGGAAGTTGTGAGCAGAGTTTTAACTGCAGAGCTTTGACTGAAGACAACTTTGTGGTTTTTTGTTTTGTTTTGTTTTATGACAGGTAGCTCTGTCCTGAGCAGTAGCTTAGGGTGTAGGGAAAATGTACTTTGATCTCCTGTGATTCACAGCCATGGAAATCAGGTTTTTTTCTGGGTGAAACTGGTGTAGCTGTCCAGATGACAATTTGGAGGAGTCAGAGAGCTCAGTTTGCATGGAGCTCCAACAGCAGAAGCTGGCTTTAGGTGCTAACAGGTGCTAATTGGCAATTTCCAGCTCTCTCTTGTTTTTTAAAAATGGTGCCCCAGTGATAGTGTGTTGCACTGCTGACAATTTGGAGTCAAGGGGCACTTGGTTGAGGGGAACTGACACCTCTGAGAGCATTCCTTTGCATCAGATCAGGTGATCACTCTAGGCAGAAAGCAGACAAAAGTGATTTCACCCTGATCAGAACAAATTTAGGCCATTCCCGCCATCTGAACAAAACAGATGATGCTCTGCTCAAAAAAGATGATTCCTTAATGGGCTTCACCACACCAAGTTTTATGTTGTGTAGTCACCGGGCTTTAAATCAAATTCATCTGTGCTCAATCCAAACTAAATTTCAGGATAAATAGCCCTCTCAGACAAATGTTCCTTCACAGGAAAGACACCAAAGATAATGAATGAGATACAAAAGGACCATGCCATTTTTGGGGGGGTAGGATTTGCCATTAGTATAGGATTTGTCATTTATATACTGTCTAAAACAATCCACTTTCTCTTCCAGACCATTTAAATCTCTTTAACAGCCTATTAGCGTGTCCATTTAAGTCTGCAAATCTTTCCTTGCTACATTTTTGTTTGATATTCTGACACATCTGAACACTTCAAATATCTGAGTACTATGGGAAATGCCTAGGAGACAATCAAACCATATGAAATGGCACTTGTTGATCCTTGAAATAATTCCTTGCTTCACAGCACTTTTCACTGAGAGTTATGAAATGTGCAAGACAAAAGCAGATGACTTACGTTTCTTCACTAGCACTGCATAGGTGACCAATAAGATGTCAATCAGGTCTACAGTACTAAGTTTATAGTTCCTGCGACTGTGGTGATATATTGCACCAAAAGAGAATATAGTTTATCATGCTTGTTTCCTTCAACAGCAATAGTCTTCTACAACATATTTTCCATCTTTGCTAAATAATGATTCTAAAGACCTAATTCATGTGTATAATCATCTGGCCTGGCAAACATTCCAGAATCCTGAAACTGTTAATTTAGTTTCCCAAAGTTTGGTGACAGCAGTTTACAAGAAGAAAATTAGCAATAAGATACAGAGCAGTGATTATAATTTTCAGTTAGAAAATTATACGAATTGTACGAAGTCATTAGCTGCTGATGCATGGGACTACATCAGCATTATAATCTTCAGATGACTGGTCTCTTCAGTCTTCCTTTTAAAAATAATATCAATAAACCGTCCCAATTATGTCTACTTTCAGCTTCATCCTGGCTCTGATTTCTACATTATTTGCTGCCCATTCAGTCTGCCTCTAGAACTTTTCATCTCGGGTTCTGTCTTAACCATGAAGTTCACTGTTTCCAGTTGACCATGTATATATTCTCTTGCGTTGTTGTTGCATAACTATGATGATGATCTGTAATTTGTCTTCATCCAGTTTTGTAATATGACGCTGCCTATGATCGTATTACCATTATTTTTGCTACTCCCACATTTTATTTCTTTATTTTTACTACATTTTTATCTTGCCTTTCCAGTAAAAATTACGCTCAAAGTGGCTGACAAACATAATTAAGAATAAGCTCTAAGACACAATGGCTGAAATTCAATAGTAAGTCACAACTAGAATAAGCCCATTGAATCAATGGAACTTACATGGGTATTGACCCCCAATAACAAAATAGGCCTACTCTAGTTGTGACTTACTACTCAATTTAAATCACAAAAAACCAAGTAGACATCTCCACAAATATACTTAACAAAACAACTGAAATAGTAAAAATTTAATTTATTGCACTGACTCCTCCCTGAGGTTGGTCCTGAAAAGAATGTCCATCCCTCATCACTTTAAATGTGAATTAGCATCATTTGGATATCACAGTTATTATATTATAGTTAAACATGTTTCTGGATATGGAGATTTTTAATACATAGTAATGTCACATAAGATTATTATTTTTATTACATTATCAATTCATATTTTCAACTAAATGAGTTTCCATCTGCTTATTTTAAAAATATGTCTATATTCATCTTTATTTGGAGGTTTATTGCATTTGTCAGTACTATTTATTTAAGGTTATATTTTTAATCTGACATGCTTAGATGCTCTTGTGCTTACTCACCTCAAATATCAAATTTGTTTCACCTCAAATATCAAACATGTCTCACCTCAAATATCAAGTCTGAGGTGAGACATGTTAGTATATTCGCTGAAAGAGAGTCCAATGATTAACTCTTATTAGGCTATATTATTGTAAGCTGATAATTTGGGGGCAAAGAGGGGCTTTGATGTATCATCACTTGTTTCAATGTCTGTTTTATGAGTTTTTACTGAAATATATTAGACATGTCATTTTACAAGATGATTTTAATTAGCAGATTTAAAAAGAATAATGGAGGCCATCTGGCAAACACAGCTATGTTAGGTTGCCCTCTGCTGGAAATATTTAAACTTCTGCACAGAAAAGTATTCCAGATCCATAGCTGGGTTTTATTGCTATTTTATTAGTTGTATTCTATTGTTTTTACTAGAACCACCCCAAACATTACAAAATAATGAGGAAGCTCTTGGGTTCTGAAGACTACATATATACTACAGTAACAAAACATATCTTTATTTATTTCTATAAAATTAATTGCAAATCAAGCATTTCAATAACTGCCATGAGGATCTAGAATCCAAAGCCAAGGATCCCATAGTTCTGAAAAGCTGTTTTTTGGATGATAGCTCCCATAGTCCCCCAGCCAGGATATTAATTATATATAATTATATATATTTGGATGATAGCTCCCATAGTCCCCCAGCCAGGATATTAAATATATATATATATCCTGCCTTTCTCCTTAAAAGGACCCAAGGTGGCTTACATAATTAAAAAACAGTATTTAAAAGATAAAAACAGTAAATATACAAAATACTGAAAAAGACTTAAATAAGTATTATATTAAAATGGTAAATAAAATCAATATTGAAGCACATTTAAATAACCAAGCTTGTGCTGCTTATAGAGGACATACCAGGCCTGAGTACTACTAGAGAATCACGGACTTCTGAGTAATGGGGGCTGATGCCCATTGTGGTTGGTGGGGCAGAAGCTACAGTACTCAATGGCAGAAGAAGCCAGGAATGACAAACAGAACTAGGAGCAAATATGGGGTTTCTCTCTCTCTTTTTCATGAGCACAGAGAGAGAGACAAGCAAACAGGTAGGGACAGTGGTATAGTGAAGTTATGAGACCTTCTGAATACCAAGGTATACAACATCATCTGCCCCCACCTGTTTTGTCTGAGCTCAACTGCAATCTTCAGTGTAGCTGGAAGAGACGTTTATTTATTTATATTTATTTCTTACAATTATACTCCTGCCTTTCCTCTAAAAAAATATATCACTGCATAAGATGGCTTACAAACTTCATTAAAGAATAAAAAAGAAAGATAACTATAAAGCAATCAACTGTAATACAACAAAAGAAAAGGAAAAAAATAAACCAAATCTAACTGTAATATAACAGACTCAAGTAAAACCAATCCCACCATAAAAACCATTAAATGGGGAGGAATCTGCCATTCACAGGACAAAATACTTGTTCCTTAATTGTTTACGTCTATCAATCCAGTTATGTGAATTTTTGGACTTTCCTGATCAGGGCCATGAGGACTGTGATAAACCTTGCTTTGCCTCAAAAGTAGAAAGGCTTCTACCAACTGCTGCCTTCCCACTTTCCCTTCCCGCTCTGCCACCTTCTCTCTCACACATTCACAGGAAGTGTGTGATGAGGCTGGGAGTTCAGAAGGAGATGGACACAGGTTGCATTCATGATGTTGTATGTAATTGTTCTTTACATCTATAGCATATGGATATTAGAAATGTTATCTGCTTCAGAAAAACTAATAAAAATATTAGAATACAGGAATATGTCTCAATCGGCGGGACTGGATTTAAGGATCATTATGCCACGCTGAACTCTACAGGTTTTAATCGTACTGATCCCAGCCTCAATGATGTTGGATAGACAGATGACAGCATTGTACCTGAATCTCCACATAAGTGCCTAAGATATTTCAGATCAAGACGCGAAAGCGAAAGATCACATGAATAATGTTTTAGACTAAACAAGGCATTTTATGTTGCAAAGTTTACACTATCACTTGAAGTTTTGTAGGTATTTAATTCCATAAAATATTGCTCCCCCCCCCCCCCGCCCCTGGTCTGCTTGCTAACAGCTGAACAAAACAAGTTGGCAGAATACTGTTACAAACAGCAGATGGCTCTGTTTTCAAATAAATGTCACTTATTTCATGCTGGATCATTTTCATTGTGATGACTTTTAATATTTGGCTTTTGAAATGTTTTTGCAAGATTTAAATTGTCTCCTTATTTGCAAAGCTACATGTCTTTTAATTACATGCAAGATCTATGGAAATGCCAGGAATATTCCCAGAAGCCAGTTCTCTTTGGTAGGGGTGAATAAAGCCTCCTGGTATCCCTGAAAGTTATGCAAGGGCAGTCATCTGCATCACCGTAACAGAAGCTAGATCCTAGGCTTTAAAAGCTTGCCAGAGGAGGCAAAGTCATTCTCATGAAGTCCACTCCAGTCCTGTGAAGTACGGCGTTTATGGTTCAGGAAGTTGTGCTTCTCATAGAAGTCCTTACTAGCTTGAAGTTATATCCATAGGATAACTGGCCGGGCTTCTTATTTGCATTGTACTCAGAGGTGTAGTCCTGCCACCCCATGGTGGGTAAAAGCACTTTTTCTACAAAAAGGACTGTCAGGGGTTATTCTGTATTGGCTTTATCAAATCATTCCTTCAGCTACCTTCCCATCAGGTAGCTGCCAGCTCATGTCTCTTTAGTTTGGCCCCTCCATCAAAAGCACCCTTGCTTTGTGTCTTGTAGTGAGAAAGAGAGAGGTATATCTTTTGTTAGGACTACAGCTAGCTGGGGGTTACATACAATGTCATTAAAGCAGCCTTTCCCCTTTGGGTGAGGGAGGAATCTTGTCTCACCTGTGCTCCATCCAAGGCAGAAGAGGTTGACTTTGGCTTGCCCTCTTATTTTCCTGCCTGCCTGATTAGGATGGCTTCAGTGCTGTTTGACATTCTGTGGTCCAGTCTTTGGTTGACACACACAATGTGTCAACTAAAACCCAGAAATGACTCATCCCGCAACTCGCTCATCAGGCTGCTTGGAAAACTTTCTCTCCTTCTCTCCCACCCAACTTTCTCTCTCCCTCTGTTTTGCTGTGCTGTGCCCAGAAGGAGGGGGGGGGCAGGGTAGGAGGGGTAGGAGCCCAAAGGGGCATAGTAGGAAAGCCATGACAGCTGCCAGTGCCTCTCCATTTCACAAGCCATGCAAGAAAAGGTGGAGGCTCATCTCTGGATGGCAGCTTCTCCCTTCCCTCCCCATAGATTAATGCTTCCTCTTCCACATCGTTGCAGCTAAGTCATAATGTAGACCATGTGAATGTGTATGCACTCATGCTCAGGAAGCAAAAAATGGAAGAGAGAGGGGGAGAGAGAGAGAGAGAGAGAGAAGTAAGTGTGTGTGTGTGTGTGTGTGTGTGTGTGTGTGTGTGTGTGTGTGTGTGTGTGAGAGAGAGAGAGAGAGAGAGAGAGAGAGAGAGAGAGAGAGAGAGAGAGAGAGAGAGAGAGAGTCTCTTGGAGGAATTTTGCGTTTCTGAATTTGTGACCACACTACTGATTGTACTTCTCTTGAAGTTGTCCCCACTAGTATTGCACATGGGTTGGGAAGTAATGTGTGTTGATGTTATAACTGCAGATACAATTGTTATAAGGAGGTCAAATGTGTTAATGTGTACTCCTCTGAGATATATGTGCTTATGTAGCTTATTAACACTATGTTAATGTGTAGTCCTCTGAGATACAGTATATATGCTTATGTAGTTTTATTCAAGTATTATTACATGTAGTACAACTCACCCCAAAAGCAAGGTTCAGTCTACAGTAACTAAGGCACTGTCTCTAGTTTTGTATCACCGTGTAACTCTACTGATAGGCATACCCAGAGATTGAAAGTGTTACTTTACAACTCCCAGGACTCCCAGTTGTAGTCCTAAAAAGTGATGTTTTTGAGCTCTATTAGAGTGAACATCTGCTGGGGGAAAGCCTTGGTTGATTGATTGATTGATTGATTGATTGATTGATTGATTGATTGATTTGATTTGATTTGATTTTATTTTATTTTATTTTATTTTATTTATATACCACCTATCTGGCTATCAAGGCCACTCTGGGCAGTTTACAACAGAAAAATAAGAAAAATAATCAACAATAACAATTTAAAGTAACATGTACAGTAGAATTTTAAAAATAGAATGTGTACCAGACATTATAAATCAAATACATAATAAGCTAGAGTTACAATGCAAAGACAAAAAAATACAACAGAAAACAGCAACATTTAATAAAAATAGTCAAGATGGCAGAGTATCAGCTGAAAAGTTGGTACGTACTCTGGTTCTGCTGATGGAACCTTCTGGAAGCCCTGTCTAAATATCCAAGTGTTTAACGATATCTTTAAAATGGCCAGTGAAGTGGCCAGGTGAATATCAGTCAGGAGTTGGTTCCACAGATGTGGTACAACTACTGAGAAGGCCTGATTTCTGGTGTCTTCCTTCCAGGCCTCTCTCGGGATCAATGCATTCAACTGCCCCACTTGGGAGGTACAAGTAGAACAGGCGGAACTCATACTGCATAGACAGCTATAGATGAGGTGGTCCAGTTGCATGGAAACCTCCACATGAATATTTACAAAACCTTCCCTATTGGACGACGTCAGTCTGTTTGTGTTGGGTGTGGGAGTATGTGGTGATGTCCTGAGTCTTATCTCTTCTCATCGGCTCATGTGATTGCTTTCTTACCTGCCCATAGTGGTAGGACATAGCACTGTTTGCCTTTGCTCATCATGCTGTCTTCCCAGATGTGACATTATGCAGTATTGCCATGGAGTGGTTGCTGCTGTTTTCCCATTCCAGCACGCTATAGAAATTTGCCTGTGATCCCTGTGTTTGGCCCTGTTTGCTTAGGTGGACCCTCTCCCTCTATAACATACTTGCTGTTTACCCATTATGTTCTCTTACCCCATCAACAAAGTAATAGCCACAAAGCCACAAAGTGCTGCTTGCTATGTTTGGCCCGTCAGTGCTTCTGCTCTTCTTTGCCTATGATGATGTGCTTTGGTTTGTCATTCTCTAAAACCTGTGCTTTGGTTTGTCATTCTCTAAAACCTTTCTGAGTTCCAGAAAAACATCTACTTCTGCTTCATTGACTACGCAAAAGCCTTTGACTGTGTGGACCACAGCAAACTATGGCAAGTTCTTAAAGAAATGGGAGTGCCTGACCACCTTATCTATCTCCTGAGAAATCTATACGTGGGACAGGAAGCAACAGTTAGAACTGGATATGGAACAACTGATTGGTTCAAAATTGGGAAAGGAGTACGACAAGGCTGTATATTGTCCCCCTGCTTATTTAACTTCTATGCAGAATACATCATGCGAAAGGCAGGACTGGAGGAATCCCAAACCGGAATTAAGATTGCCGGAAGAAATATCAACAACCTCAGATATGCAGATGATACCACTCTGATGGGAGAAAGTGAGGAGGAATTAAAGAACCTCTTAATGAGGGTGAAAGAGGAGAGCGCAAAAAATGGTCTGAAGCTGAACATCAAAAAAACTAAGATCATGGCCACTGGCCCCATCACCTCCTGGCAAATAGAAGGGGAAGATATGAGGCAGTGACAGATTTTACCTTCTTGGGCTCCATGATCACTGCAGATGGTGACAGCAGCCACGAAATTAAAAGACGCCTGCTTCTTGGGAGGAAAGCGATGACAAACCTAGACAGCATCTTAAAAAGCAGAGACATCACCTTGCCGACAAAGGTCCGCATAGTCAAAGCTATGGTTTTTCCAGTAGCGATGTATGGAAGTGAAAGCTGGACCATAAAGAAGGCTGACCGCTGAAGAATTGATGCTTTTGAATTGTGGTGCTGGAGGAGACTCTTGAGAGTCCCCTGGACTGCAAGGAGATCAAACCCATCCATTCTGAAGGAAATCAACCCTGAGTGCTCACTGGAAGGACAGATCCTGAAGCTGACGCTCCAATACTTTGGCCATCTCATGAGAAGAGAAGACTCCCTGGAAAAGCCCCTGATGTTGGGAAAGTGTGAAGGCAAGAGGAGAAGGGGACGACAGAGGATGAGATGGATGGACAGTGTCATCGAAGCTACCAACATGAATTTGACCAAACTCCAGGAGGCAGTGGAAGACAGGAGGGCCTGGCGTGCTCTGGTCCATGGGGTCACGAAGAGTTGGACATGACTTAACGACTAAACAACAACAAAACCTGCTGCTGTTTTTGGTGAGTGGGTGGGTGGTGGACCCCTCTCAGGAAGGGTGCACTGCTATTAATGTTCGCAAGGCTCACGTGACTTTATTCTTGTTGACTGCTGTTTCCCATTTTTGTCCGTGATGTTTGTCTACCATAATATGCTGGCCACATTCATATTTGATATTTATGTTTGTCTGTGTTTGTATTGTGACAAACTGACACAGGAGACTGAGTTTCTATGTGACATGCTCTTGCCCATGTGTGCCTGAATATTGATGCTGTCTATGTTTGCCTGTGAGGTGTTGCAATTTCCCATATTTCCTGAAACAACATGATGTCTCTTTACTCAAAATCTCCTTTCCCTATATTTGCAGTACAGCATGTACTGTTGCCTGTTTCACCATATTTTCGCATGTTTGCTCACAATATCCCACTTGTCTCATTTGTCCAAGGTATAATGCATGCATTTGTGTTTGCTTGTGGTAGGCTGTGTCCTGTGTTTGCTCAGGATATGCTACTGTCTGTAGTATGTTACAGCTTTTGATGTGCTAATTTATCCACCTCCACTTTATTAGGCCATGCTCATATTTAGTCTTTGTCAGGCCTCTGCTTGTGTCTGATCCATGATATGATGCTATCCGTGTTTGTAAGTTGCTACTCAAGCTCAGAAGTTTACTTCTGATCTGCTGACTGTGTTTGGTCATATTAAGCAGTTATATGATTTTACCCAGGCATGTTTCTTTGTGCTGTGTTACTGACTGTGTTTCCATATGCTGTGTTGATGCTTATGTTTGCTCATGGTTTACTGCTATCTGTATTTGATATGCTCAACATAATCTCATCTGTTTACCTTTGTTTGTTCATTATGTACAATCTGTTAAATCGACTGGCATGCATGGATCCTTTTTGACATAAATAGCAACACGTGTTGCCCCTATGCACTCTGGATACAAGTTTGCAGAAAAGTTACAAATTGCTGACCATTGGATACAAGTGTTTCAGTGTGACTCCCATTTCTTCAGGAGAGAAAATGTGTGTGTGATTGCTCAGTCTTAGAGCCCACACATGCATCTTTTTGTATATTTATCTCCCCACCTTGCATTTTATCCAGTTCTTTGTGTCTGACTACACCATCAGTTTAGAAGTGCATTTGTAAGAGTAAAATGAACCACAAGTCCCCTATTTGTGTTAGTATCTGTGTAAAAAAAGTCCTTTATCTGTTTTCCCATATAAAAGTGTAAACATGTCAGAGTCATCTGTCAATACATATTTTAAAAAAGTTGCTATGTATGTGCTTATGTGTAAAAACTTTAAAGAGCAGAAAACAGTTATTTGATTTGTTGTAGGCTGGCTCTTCTCCCAGGTGGCACAGTGGGGAATTGAACTCTAGGCAGATGATTTGTTATTGTTGCTGCTGCTGCTGTGTACTGTCAGGTCAGAACCGACTTATAGCACCCTAATAGGGCTTTCAAGGTAAGTGAGATATTTAAGAAGTGGCTTTACTAGTTCCACACCCCCAGTGAGTTTCCATGGCTGAGCAGGGATTCGAACCCAGGCTTCTTGAGTCCTATCCCATCACTCCATCCCCTACACATCACACTGGTAACAGTGATTTGTTAATGTGTTACAATGGTGAGAAATAGAGAAAGGGGTATTTGTGCTCCATGTAGCCAAATAACTTTCTGGTTTTGGATAATACACATCTTAACTTGGGTGGATGGGATGTCACTTGTTCCTCTGCCTTGGGTTGGCCCTCGCAATCCTATGCATAAGTAATGTTTCCCTTCCGTACTTAATAATAATCATAATTACCTGTCCTCAATTTGAGGATGCTTTCTAGGCATAGAATACCGCAGACAAGAAACTGTGGTAAGTCTAAAGCTGCAGGACGATGCCTTAAGTTTCCCTACACCTATATGCATTAGTTAGTGTATGTTTGCTGAACAGGATTTGATAGCTGCCTTCCAGAACAGGGAAGATCTATGACTTTTAGGGTGCACCGGATGCTGAGGCGGGGTTCTTTTTTTCGAAAGCAAAGCCGCTGATTCGTACCCAGTTTCCTTTATGCGCAAAAGACGACCACCAGGTTTGCCGCCCTCCTGTTTCACGGTGTGCGCGCTCGCTTGACGGCTTAACTGGCTGTGTACTTGGACGGGGCGGGGAAAGGACCCATTGCCCCGTTTTGCTCCGTAACGTTGGGCATTGGACACCTGTTTGTTCCCCAGGCTGGGCGGTGAAGCTGGAAAAGGCGGCGGCGGCGGCGGCGATTCCTTCTCCGCCCGTCCCGCTCCTCCCCGCGTCTCTCGCCCCTTTCCACCGCCCTCGTTTCCCCGTGACTGCCTGCGAGGGAACTCTCCGCAACGGCCACCTGAAGTTTGCTGCGGGGCAGCCGCCGCCGCCGCCAAAGGCTGCCCGCCGCGACTTCCGATTGGCCAGGGCGAGAGAGGCGCGGGCGGCCGGCGCAGGAGAAGGTGCGGGCGTCAGGCGCTGCCTCGGGGTGGGCGGGAGGCGCTGCTTGGTGGTGCTCGTGCTCCTGCCCCGCTCCACTGCCGCCCCCATTCCGCCCCCGCCCCCCCCGGTCCCTATCCCACCCGGAGGCGCGGGAGGCAGAAGCGCCCGGGGAAAAGGAGCGGCGGCGCTTTTCTTCTCCGCGTCTTCTCCTCCCGCGCCGACCTTGGTGAACTTGAGGCAGCTTGGGCTCGGGAGCCGAGGTGGCGGCTTGGTCGCTCTTCTCCGGGAGGCACCCTTGCGCCGCCCACGCCGAAGAGGCTGCAGGCAGGAGGCGGCAGAAGAAGAACCGCTCCGTCGGCTCCCGAAGGAGAAGTCTCGCTCGGGTCTGGCGAACTCGGCGGGAAGCTCCGCTCGCCGCGTCAGCAGCAGCAGCGGCGGCGGCGGCGGCGGCTCTGCTTCTCAGGTACCACCGGGGCGTCGAAGGCGGGAAGAGGCAGGTGCCACTTGATTGCGCCGAGTCCCCCGAGCTTTCGGGCGGGAGGAGGAGGGAGGTGCGGGGCCGCGAGTGTCCCGCTTGTGGCTTCCCTGAGGGGACAGCGCCCCGCCGCCTCGGCCTTTCGTGTCCCCCTGCCTGGAGCAAACTTTAAAGGGAACCGGGGATGTTTAAAAACCTCAGGAAGCACAGCGACCGCACTTGACGAGCCAAGAACCGCTTCACAGCGATGCTTTGTCTCGCATGTCAGAAAGAACGCGTGTCTGTGTCGGGAATGGCTGCGTTCAGAGGACTTCTGAACATCCGTGGGTGTTGGGGGTGTGTGTGTCGGGACTGCGGTGCTGTACCCGCGAAGGCTGTGCCAGCTGACAATGTACAGGCCATAGGTCTGGGAAAGGCGCCCCAGTGGTCGTCTGAATAAGACCTTTTTTCCCTGTCCACATGTGATGGCGGGAAGCTGCTGTCAGTTGTTGATAAGGATCCACGCGTGTCATCGTCCTGTATGACACTTAATGTTTCTAGATGTGACACGGGAAAGGTTCCTGGTGCAAATGGTCATCTGCTTGGTAGGCATCCTGGAGGGAAAACCTAAATACCTTTTACATGTTTGGGCATTTACAAGAAGGAGCCCTGGTGCCTCTGAATCAGCAAAGAAATATTGGTTTTACTGACTTTTATGATAAAAAATGCACCTCAAAAAAACTCTTCTGGTAGCTTCCAAAGTGTTAAATTTCCTGTTGCTGTAAAATGAAGAGGACACTGGGTTTCTTGTTTGTCCTCTACCCGCAGAGAGGTAGACAGAGCTCCTTTTAAACAAAGCTTTGTTTTGGAAGTGAAAACTCCATGTCCCCTTCTGTTTCCCCTCCCTTTCTAAGTCCCTGCAAGAATTTCTTCCATTCAGCTGCCTTTTGTTTTTCCAGAGGGGTGAACTCAGTTGTTTTGTTCATAGTTCTGTGCTGGGTCTTGAACACCTAACTTCACATCTGAGCCTTGAGAAGTTAAATTTTTTTGGGGGGGGGGGGGAGTACAGCTGGTGACCAGGTCAGCTCAGGCACTCTGGGGGTTGTCGTTTTAAAAAAAGTAACATTTCCAAGATCTGCTTAACATTATAGGCAGAACTGGCTCTTTCATAGTCCAAAACTGGAGCAAGAAAAAGAGAACAGTTGGCTGTATTTGAAATCCAGCATTGATAACATGGATGTGGAACAGCTTTGAGCCCCAGGCACTCTGTTTTTTGGAAAGTTCAAAGGGCTCTGAAATAAGAAAAAGTGCTATGAAAGAACAAAAGTATCTGGAAGCATCCATTCAGACAGGGATTTTCTTAGCTATCAGGGCTAAGGCATGTAACATCTATTTTATGGTAAAATTATGCTAATAGAAGAACGCTCTAAACATGTGCAAACAATTGTTTCGTTCTTTAAATAACACTAACTGATCCCCATTTAACAAGATAAGGAAGCTTGATTTCCAGCATTGGTAACATGGATATTGAACTGCTTTGAGCACCAGACACTCTAGTTGGTTTTTAAAAAAGAAATTAAGCTCTGTTTTGTAGACTGTTTCTTTTTGCATCGATGCAGGACCTTTCATGTTCACTATCCCTCACAAACTGGACCAAAACCAATAAACCATGTAATTAGAAATTGATTAGCTAACTATGGCAGCTTACACAATTTCCCTATTTCTTCTCCCCACCACTACTAAAGAAAAGTCACCAGTTTTCCCAGCCCTCTCTATGCCCTTCATTTCTTTAGATAATTAGCAAGAACAGCAAAAGTCAACTGATGTTGTTTCTTTCGTTTTATAACAATGGTCGTTATGGTCAAGGCCCACAACAGCTATCTGTGGCTTCTACAACTGCTCTATCCATTCCATGCACAAGAATATTATGGGAAGGTACGCTCAAAGGAGTCTAGTGAGGACAGAACATGTTTGGTGGGCAGAGAATTCTGCTGTTTGTTTTGGGGGGGGGAGCAGAAGAAGGGGGTGGCAAAATATCTGATGCATCTTACTGCAAGTAGGACTTGTTACAGCCCTAAATATTGTGCTGCCAAATCAGCAGGCTGTGTCACTTATATCTTTCCATGGGTATTAGTAATCTCTGTGTAGCAGCATAGGCCTTATCATGTACAGAGTTCAGTTAGCAAATAACAAGTTTGAGGAATCATATAGAAAATCAGGAGTTAATGGAATACTTCCTATATTTTCATGTCCTTTTTTGACTGGTATGTGATCACATGGTTGTATCTTGCTTTTTTAGAGATTGCAGAAATACATCATTCAACCTGCCTTTTATTTTTAAGATGAAATAGGTTATCTCATGAAGATTGTAAAATTGTAAAAAAGCATGCTGCATAGTTTCGAGCTCTGTTCTCTTGGAGGACTGCAATAGGGAATAAACCTTTCTTTTTTCCTTAACCCACTTATTCATGACACAAAACAAGTTTGGGGCCCAGCTGTAGAGAGAAACATTCTCTCTCAGCACAAAAGTGCAACAACAGATCAACATCAGCAAGATTCTTCTTTTGCCCCTTTAGCTCTCTGAGGGATGAAGCAGGGTGATCCTGATGGCTGACTGCACACAGTGCTCCTAAAAGACTGGATAAGTGCTTCTTTTGTTTAGTGGCCGATCTGGGTCTGGGGAAAGGATCAGGGAGAAGTGTCAGGCTCTGTTTCAGCCTTCTTCTCTCTAAAATTAGTTGGAGCATTGGCAGGTCTCCAGAGGAAAGGAGTTCCACAGTTGTGGAGCACTGCCAAAGCCCACCTACATTGTGCACTGCTGTTTTAATTGGTAATTAATTGGTCATCTCTGGTCTGCAGGAGAAAAATATTCCCTTGGACATAAAAGACTGCAGAGGATTTGCAGCTCCACGTACATCCTTAAACCTTCTAAGGCTAGTTCAAGAACAAACTGAGGCTCTGTATTGATTCTTGCATGTTTTTCAACTGCTCTGAGAATGCTTGAGCTTCTGGAAACCTTGAAATCTTAAGTTTTCTCTGGGCACCTGTCTGGCAAGACGTGCTTCACTATGGTAGTGCTGGTTATGGAAGCTGTTCTCATTTAAAGAAACAGAATAACACTGTGGTGTGTGGAACATTAAAAACAACAACAACAAAAGACATTGTGACATTTGGGACATCATGTGACATAACACTAATTGTCTGACAAAGGACAATGTGTGGGATGTATTCTGAAAGTGAATTTGAAAATGTGGAATTTACTTATTGTTTTATTTATTCGTTATGGTTGTATGCTGTCCCATAACATAACGTTCTTGGGATTGCTTACAATTGGTTTAAAAATAGTGTCAATACAAAATGATACATACCTGTTTATTTCAAGGATTAGTCATTTACAAGTTTATGAAAGGTATGTAATATAGCCAAATGCATCCCAGAGCATCACTCATTCATAAAGGTCGGGATGACAGGGAGGTGTAATGACAGCCATAGCAATCCTTGCCATAGCTTCCCAAATGGGTCTGCTACTGTGCCAGTTATGTTTATGTGCACCAAGTCCAGATTCAATTATTAGAAGCTCTAGGCTCTTTGTGAAGGTCTTCTTGGTAGCTGACTTGTAGTTCTTCTGTTCTCCACCAAGCCAGTGACTGGGAAGTTTAAGGACATGACAGCAAAATAAACAGTCTTTCTCTCCTCATGTTGCTGCCGTCCCTTGGTGAGCAGCTGATGTTCTTTGGCAGCTGATTTAAAGGCTGTTGCCAGGTGACAGTTGAAAGAGGGGAAGCCTAATGATAATGGCTTCTTAGCAAAGCTGATGGTAGCCCAGCCTTCCTTTACCCTGCCTACTGCTACACCCTGATTTAATGTCTGCTGCCAAGTAGGCATGCAGTAAAAAGCAGAAAACAATTAAACACAAACCAAATCTGACAGCTACCTCAGAGTTAGAATGCAGATTTCAAAATGGAGAGGGCTGGTCTACATAAGGGCTTCCTGGATAGCACAGTGAGTTGGAGTAGGGACAAGAGTTTGATTCTTCACCATGCCTTCTGAGAAAAGAGCCAACCTGTGTAGCCTTGAGCAAGTGGCACAGTCCCCAGGTGCCACCAGAAGAAGGGACTTCTAGTACTTCATACCCTTGGGTTGCCATACATTGGAATTTATATAATGGCACACATACGTATTAATTAGTCTACATAAATTATTTAAAAGGCCTGTCATCTTTACTGGGCACCAGAAAGACAACCATGGTGCCAATACCAAAAAGAGCTTCTCCCCCATGAACACTTGTATTTCTTCATTAGTGTATAGTGGGAAGATTTATGTGACATGTCATTTTTCCCTGCAAACTATGTTTGAGCTTATGGGTGGGTTCGAACATGTTTATGAGCATCTGGGTTCAAATGTAGGTTGCAGCGAAAATGTGAAATGTCATAGAAATCCTCTCCCTAGGATTCATTACTCTGAAAAAATGGTGAGTACTCATTACATGGTATTCACTCCTATAAGAATTATAGTTTATTACTTTCTATTTTTTATTATTATTTTATTGATTATTGATTATTATTTTTTATTATTAATAATAAAATTAACAGGCCAGAATCCTACTGACTATTTATGTTTGCACAAGGGCAATTGCGAAAACCTGAATGGCAAATTACTGGTCATGAGTAGGTATTGGCTGTGTTCCTGAGTGCATGCACAATTGTGTGTTTGTTGCACACTATAGATAGGAACGAATTGGCAGTCCGTCCTGGTTCATTTACTGCCACAACAGCTATTTGGCACCCTGCTCCCTCCGGTGGGTGCCCACTCAAAGGCGCTGAGTGGGCACCTACCAGTGCGGGCAGGGCACTGAACTGCCAGACACCCATTGCAGCAGTAAATGAACCAGGGTGAACTGCCAGACCAGTGGTTTGTTCCCATCTCTAGTGCACACAGGCAGCAACTTTTCAATAAATGCCAATTTGCTGCCAAGACTTGCAAATTTCCTTTAACCAAATATAAATTGGCAATAGGATGTTGACTGTTATGGTTTGGCCACCAAGGATGAGTACAGACAAGTAGCAAGGAAATGCAGGGATGGCATTAGGAGGGCAAAAGCTGAGAAAGAGCTGAGGTTAGCTAGGGACACTAAAAGCAATTAGAAAAGCATTCTTCAGGTATGTGAGTAGCAAAAGACAAACAAAAGACATAGTGGCATAGCTCAGCAAAGGAGATGGAAAAATGATAACAGATGACAAAGAAAAAGCAGAGGTGCTCAACTTCTATTTTAGTTCTGTCTTTTCCCACAAGACAGACTATGAACTTCCAAACAAATTGGAAGTGCAAGGGAGGGGCAGGATTGCAGCTGGAGATTGATAAACAAATAGTCAAGGAATACCTTACCACCTTGAACGAGTTCAAATCTCCAGGGCCGGATGAAGAGTACTGGGCAGGGCATCAGAGAGTACTGAAGGAACCAGCTGAAGAACTCTCAGAACCGTAATCCATTATTTTCTTGAAATCATGGGAAACGGGGGAGGATTGGAGGAGGGCTAATGTTGTCCCTATCTTCAAAAAGGGTAAAAAAGGAGGAACCTGGGAACTACAGGCCAGTCAGCCTGACATCAATCCCAGGCAGATCGTAAAGCTGTCATTGTGCAAGCACCTAGAAAACAATGCAGTAATAACCAGAAGCCAACACGGATTTGTCAAGAACAAATCCTGCCAAACTAATTTGATCTCATTTTTTGATCAGGTAACCTTCCTGATAGACAGAGGGAATGCTGTAAACATAGTATATCTTGACTTCAGCAAAGCTTTTGACAAAGTGCCCCATGATCTCCTGATTAGCAAGCTAACTAGGTGTGGGCTGGATAAAGTGTCAGGTGGATATACAGTTGGCTACAGAATCGTATTCAAGGGTGATGATGAATGGGTCCTTCTCTAACTGGGAGGAGGTCACAAGTGGGGTACCCCAAGGCTGAGTCCTGGGCCTAGTGCTCTTCAATATTTTTATTAATGACTTGGATGAGGGAGTGCAGGGAATGCTTGTCAAATTTGCAGATGATACAAAATTGGGCGGAATAGCTAATACCCTAGAAGACAGAAACAAAATTCAAAATGACCTTGATAGGATGGACACTGGGGTGAAAGCAACAGAATGAAATTCAACAGGGATAAGTGCAAAGTCCTGCACCTCAGAAAAATAAACCAATTGCACAGATGGGGGATACCTGGCTCAGTAAAACAACGAGCAAGAAGGATCTTGGAATTGTCGTAGATCACAAGCCAAATATGAGCCAACAGTGTGATGCGGCTACAAAAAAGGCAAATGCTATTTTAGGCTGCATTAATAGAAGAAGTATAGTTTCCAAATCCCGCGAGGTACTAGTCCTCCTCTATTCAATACTGGTTAGGTCTCACCTTGAGTATTGTGTCCAGTTCTGGACACCACACTTCAAGAAGGAGGCTAACAAATTGGAACAAGTTCAGAGGAGGGTGACAAGGATGATCAGGGGGCTGGAAACCAAGCCTTATGAGGAAAGGCTGAAAAAATTGGACATGTTTAGCCTTGAGAAAAGAAGGCTGAGGGGTGATATGATAGCACTTTTCAAATATTTGAAAGGCTGTCATACAGAGGAGGGGCAAGATCTGTTCTCAATCATCCCAGAGTGCAGGACACACAACAATGGGCTCAAGTTAAAGGAATCCAGAATTTGATTGAATATCAGGAAAAACTTCCTAACTGTTAGAGCAATACAACAGTGGAACCAGTTACCTCGGGAGTTGGTGAGCGCTCCAACATTGGAGGCATTCAAGAAAAACTTGGATATCACCTGGCAAATATGCTTTGATTGTATTCCTGTGTTGAGCAGGGGGGTGGACTTGATGACCTTGTAGGCCCCTTTCAACTTCACCTTTCTATGATTCTATGAAAACATTGAAATTTGGGCCCAAAGGGAAAAATATACTCAAATGATGCCCAGTGGGCCAATAATTTTGAAATAACGAATACATTCCCTGATATGCAGTCTCTATATTACATTGTAAAAATAACATTATTAACATCTCCTTGTTACCCCCAAACCAAGCTGTGGTTCCTCATTTCTCTTTCTAAACTTGCTTTTTTAAAAAAAAGGCCTCAAGAAGAAATTATTGATTACTGTTGTGCCCTGTAACCTGAAAGTCTTTTTGTTGTTACTTCTATTTCAACACTGACTTTTAAGTTTATGTCCTCTTTTTCCCCCTCCTTTATTTTTGATTTTCTCTGAAATTTGGATTGGACCATGATGTATATACATGTTTCAAAATAAATCAATATATTAGGATCTGCACATAATGCATCAGTTGTGTTCATGTATGTCTAGATTACTGTGATGTGTCATGATGAATCAACTGGACATACAGAATTGCAGGGCTCTTCCTGCAAGTTTTGCAGCTTGGCTGAAATGGAAGTTCTGTCTATTTGCAAAGGACTCTTAGTTATCTGTATCAAGATCAATTAGATTAGCCACATGGCTAGTGTAACATTTGGGGTCAAATGATGTGTTTCAGCAACTTGGGAAGATTAATAACAATTCTGAAGAACGAATAGGACAGTGTTGTCTCATTGGATAACTTCCTGTCTCGTACTTAAAAGAAATGTGCCCATTGAGTAAGCTCTGTATTTAATGCAAGACTGAAACTGAAAGCTGGCACCAGACTTCATTTTTCCTTGTAAACAATCCTGAATGCCCAGTAACACAATTCAAGAAGGGAGCATACATAATTAGCTATGTGTGCTCTTCATGATGTGCATGGAGTATGGAATAGAAGTGGCTGGACGTAGCAAAACAACAGACCCAGGAACCAGGATTTCTCCTTTTCTGCTGCTGAATAGCTTGTTTACATTTTTCAGGCATCACTTAGGAAAGCCATTTGATTGTGCTGTAGAACTTTTAAGTACCAGAGAAGCAAAATACAATGGACCGTATTTTCCCATGGTACAAATTATGTAGTCTTAAACTATGGAATGCAATATCTGAGTTCAAGTTTTAATTGTATGCTAAATAATATTACTATAGTAGTAAAATATCACAGGCAGTGTTTTAAAACTGAAAAAAAACAACACCTTGGTCCACAGTATTTCCTTAGTGGATAGACTTGTTTGTGGAACTGGAAAGATATGCGGATTGTTAGAAAATTTCATCCCTAGCATATTGAGTTCTGTCTGTATTTGTCCCAAAGAAGCAGCTGTTATTCACTGTGCTGTGTGATATGACTAATTCATCTTAAGATTTTTCTCGCAAAACAAGTGTCTAAATTACATGACAGGAACTAATTTTGGTGTTGATTTGTTTCCACATAGTCTGTGAGAGAGAAAATGTGGGACTTTTTCTGTGTATAATGAAAGATGCAGGAACACACAAAGTAACATAGGTTATTCCAATTTAATGCTTTGGTGTCTATTAATATTGTCACAAGAATTAAAATATGACTTTGATATAGGTACATAAAGTCAGACTCCCTCCAACATTTAGATTTAAAAGACAAATTGGTATGTCGTAGGAGCTATTGCACTTGCTATTTGCACAAATAAATAAATAAAAAAATAAAATAAAATAAAGTGGCTTGTAGAGTTGCCAGATCATCAACGTTTGACTCTTTGAAACTGGAATGATATTAAGATCATGGGACAGGCCTTTGTGATGTCACAGAATTAGACCCTTGTAATATCATGGAAAAGCAGGCATTTGAGTGGCATCCAGAGTTGAGTGGCATCCAGAACAGCTTTGGGATCAACTGATTGTGGAACTGAGCACGAGGAACTCAATATTGTGCAAGTGCCACACACATGCAGACAAAGAAATAGGAATGCACACTGTAAATTTTTTGTTTCTTTCACTTTGTGTTATTTTAGAGGGAGGTGCTTCTTCCATTTTTTGTATATTTTGCGTATTGGTCCAAATTCTCTTTTGGGTCATTCATTTTGTGTTTCCCCATTTGTGTTTGCTGCAATTTCAAAAGCCAAAGAGGGGATGCTCACCAAAGAAATTGGAGGAGGAGAGGAAAGAAAAAAATAATCTCAAGGAGGCATGCTGGTATGGACGGGCTGTAGCAAAAATAATCCAAAGAAATGGGGGTGGGGAGAATCTCTCAAAAGAAATCAAGGAAAAAGGCAAGAATGAAAGGCCCTGAGATGGAGTTACAGCAGGTAGGCAGCAATCCAATATGGAGGGCATAAGGAGCTCAGCACAAAGTTGTCACACAAGGAACAACGGAAGCAAAAAGGCTTTCGAAAATACTAAATTAATGACCCAAAAGAGAATTTGGATCAGTACACAAAATATACAGAAAATGAAAGGACTTCATTAGGTTCTAGGCCTTTTCAAAATTCTTGGTCCACCTCCGGTCATTCACTGCTGACAGCCTTTGCAATGCTATTGGATGATTTTTCTCGTTATTTTCTTGCACTTTGTTCTCAAACACATCTATAGAATGATTTGTCTGATGCTCTGTTATTGTTGTGTTAATATTTGACATTTTGATTTTCAGGCTATTCTGAATAAATGGTATGTTCTATCTAAGGTTCTTTTGTTGCACCTTAACCCATTGTATTATATTTTATGACACTGTGAATTTAAATTGTTGTGAGCTGCATTGAGTAATGCATACACACCAGAAAGAGAGACTAAACATGCAAATAAAATGTTGAGATAGTAGAATCATGTTGGAAACTTTCTAAATTATCAGAACTTTGTTCACAACTCTGCAGTGCTGAATTAAGCAGCTAAACTGATTAACTTTAAAAAAGGAGTAAAACTACATTAATCATGAAGCACAGAAAAAGTAGGTAGTCTGTATAAAAGCATGCTTTCCATTTTAAGCCTCAAGTAACAATAATGGTAACAGAACACTTTACTTGTGACAGCTATACAAAGAAGCCATTATGCATGGGGAACTGGAGTTGCAGTCCGCTCAGACCTATATTCAGGGAAAAATCTGGCAGAACCAAAGTTAGAAAGTACACATTGTTGTATATTTCCCTTTTCAAGGCAGCTACAGGTTTGCAGAGCAGAGCAATCAGTTTTCATTGTTCTATGGATAAGAGAACACATAAGACTTAACTTTTTTCAAAAAACAAAAACAAAAATGCATTGGTAATCAAGCTTTATCATAAAAACCAGTGACAAATCTCCAGAGAGCAGCTTTTATGGCCACCCAGAAGACTACTACCTCCAGTTCTTGTTGACTTCTATTAGAAGCTTTCTCACCTCTCCCTGCTACTCTTTTTGTTTCAAAGTCAGAAATGTTTGTTTCTCACACATTTATGTACAACCAGTAGAGCAGTACTCTAAGGTGTCTATGTGGGTCCCTTTAAGGAGAAAGGATGGGTTCTAGGATGACACGAGCCCAACTCATACGAATATTATTGGATCATATGCAGAGAAGACCAACAGAGTCTGGGTTAATTTTAATTATACTGTTCATTGTGAGATAGCAAGTGCAGATCATATGTCATAAAGTACCCAATGGCTTACATTTTAATTTTATAGCTTCTGTTTTTAAGCTCTTTAATTTTATATTTTCTTTTTTGGCTGAAAACATTGTCAAAAGAAGAAATTTGAACTGGAAGCCATAATGGCATGGCTGTGCTTTAATGTATTTGCATATCCCCAAAAAGTATCCGGTCTTAGGACAATGTAGTGGAAGTCCTTCTGGCATTTCTAGCAGTTGTATTTTTATTGTTAGCTAAAAAAGATGGAATTTACTTAAATTTATTTATGCAAGACTTCTTGAATTAGGAGCTAATAAGCTTCAACTTACCTGGTCTAGTTGGGTGCCTGCATTTATTCCATATGCCTATCTCTACATAGTTGAAGATCTGTGTGCAGTTGATAGCCGAATCTTGTTAATACCACCAGACAACTGTACCAGAGGAAGATAGAAGGGAAAGAAGAGAGAGCAGGTAGCTGGGTTCATTCTTCCTCGCTCTCCTGGAAAAGATAGTAGGCAGCATTCTCAGTGAGAAGCTGACTGGACCTAAACATAGTCTACAAAATTTTTATTCCTTGGTTCTAGTCTAGCAAAATGTCCATCAAAGTGGCTTTCATGATATAAAAAACTCATAAAAATAATTATCATTAAAACAAATCACTGTGCACAGCACTGGACTACTGACATTCTGTAAGGACATACCTGACCTCTAGTATTTATGAAGGGGACGTGGTGGTGCTGCGGGTTAAACCGCAGAAGCCTCTGTGCTGCAAGGTCAGAAGACCTGCAGTCGTAAGATCGAATCCATGCGACGGAGTGAGCTCCCGTCGCTTGTCCCAGCTCCTGCCAACCTAGCAGTTCGAAAGCATACAAATGCAAGTAGATAAATAGGTACCACCTCGGTGGGAAGGCAACGGCGTTCCGTGTCTAGTCGTGCTGGCCACGTGACCACGGAAGATTGTCTTCAGACAAACACTGGCTCTATGGCTTGGAAACGGGGATGAGCACCGCACCCTAGAGTCAGACACGACTGGACAAATTGTCAAGGGGAACCTTTACCTTTACCAGTATTTATGAACTCAGATTCCTTTTGAAATTTCCTTGACAATAGGCAAGATTGTCAGGGTCTATGCTAATAAGCCTGTGTACAACTGAAGGGGTCACAGTGGGGGCCAGGGTGAGCCCTAACCCCTGTGCCTTTTATGCCAGCACACCCCAGAGTTAATCTGGGTCCCTTTACCTATGGAGATGCAGACTCCTGGGTCACCCAGGATTCAAAAGCAGAAAAAGATGCTGGCCTGGGAAGCTTGGGTCTGCAGACACCTCTGGAAGCTTCAAGATAGATGAGACTCAGGGTGGGGCTAGGCCAGAGGGAGTGCAGGAACTTGCAAGGATAGAGGAGTGGGGGGGGGGTCAAGGAGGGTATAAGCAGTGGAAGTGAAGAAAATGGGACAGCAGCTGCACCAGAGCTTAAGCATGGGCAGGAGACAGAGGCGAAGGGCAACTGATTGCAGAAAGCAGAGAAAGAAGAAGTGGGAGAGGAACAAAAACGAGAGGTCTGGTTGCTGGTGCTAGAGTGCCCTCAGTGCAAGCCTCCCCAGGAAGCCCCCCAGGTCTCCTACTTTAGTTGGCCTTGTAATACCATTGCACAGAGGAGGCACAACCAGCCTCCCCCAGAACCTGCTTCTGCCTCCTCCAGAACCGACCCCCAGACAGCAGCAATTCAGGCAACTTCACCATTCTGAGTTGGAAGTGTTAGCTATTCAGAGACTGGTGCACCAATCTCACAGCTGCAGACACAAATGAAGACAGAATTAAGATTCAACTATGAGACAATAGAGAGTGAGTGAGTTACGTATGTCAAGTTACTTGTTTGTTAAATAAAATTCTGTTGGTTCATAACTGTAGATCCTCTGCCTAGCAAGTATTTCAGGGCACATCCAGTGCAATATTAGTGTGGGTTCTCAACAGTAGCATCAGACCTATTATTTCAGACTTTGAAATATTACAAAACCATCTTGGAGGAGAAAATACCATAGGAAGAATATTTTGTTTCGAAACACCTATTCTCGGCACACACATTGCTCTGCAGTTCACCTTTATTTCCCTCTAATGCCGTCAACACAACTGGAGCCACTGATAACTGATAAACTGATAAACAAGCAGGAGATGTCAGCATGCTCAGGTATGCCATGAGATATGGGGAAACAAATACGCAGAGCTGTATAGAACCTTTAAAAAATGGAACAAAACAAACAGCCAAAAAGCCAGAGCTGTAAGGAGTGAAAATGCTTGGTGGCCTCTTAGACTTGTGGAATGTCAGGAAAGACAAAGGCAAAAAGTGGTGTGTGAGTTAACCGACATGATGCATTTTATATCTTATCCTAGAAAGGGGCATACCAGCTGGCTTATTAGCTGGAACCTTGAAATATTGTTAGAGCAGGGATGGACAAAGTGCAGCCTCCAGCTCCTAGAATCCTTCCAAAACCTTTCCCAAATATGCCCCCCACTCCAAATTATGTCTGCAGAAGCCTTGTGGGGGGGGGGTATAATTTGCCTTTCAAATGTGATCCTCCCTGGCCATAACCTAGCAGTAATTTTCTGATACTTAAGGCTTCCTGGAGTCCCACTGCTTTCAAGGGCGTCCCAAAGGCAAAAGGAACCTTAGAACCTGAAGGGGAGGGAGATGTGGAAATTTTAATTAAGGATTTCCATCTCTGGAAAAAGGCATAATCCCATTCACACAACGTAAATTTACATCAATGGGATTTCAGCCAGCTTGTAGCTAAGCCATGGAACTGGCCACATGAATTGTAGAAATGGCCCCTAAATTTAAAAAAGCTTTAGAGAAATTCCTCTATCAATAATTATTGACTTATAATAATGTATTTATGATCAGAGGCAACGTGGCTATGAATACCGTCACTGGGGAAACATTGGTGGGAGAGAACTCTGTCCCTGCCTATGGGCTTCCTTTGTATCATATAGGAGGATAGCTTCACATCCGGCTTTGTCGGCTTCCTGTTGGCATCTGATTGGAAAACAGGATGCTAGACTGATTAAGCTTTGGTGTTCTCCAAGAAGGCTCTTCTTCTTTTTTATTAATTTTGAGCACTCTGGCAGGAACTACAAGTTTCAGATAACCTGCAATATATATATTTATATTTATATTTATATTTATATTTATTTATTTACTGTAGCTTATCTGAAATAGGCACGAAACTGCCTATTTCATATGCCGTGTTTTAATTCGAATCCTTGCATCAGAGCAGGACATGGGGCAGTCCCTGGCCCACAGGATGGCCAATGCTGGGAGGCTTCCTGAAGCTACTGACAAGGCTAGATTCAGGGTAGCCTTGGCCACTTGCCATGCAGGGAAAGTGAGCGGCTGGAGGTGCCCCCACCTCGGCAAACACAACATTGCCAGCCAGCCAGTGCCACGTCGGCCAGGAAGACTCCAAGGCACTGCCTGGGCGGCAGCACTGTTCTTCTCTCAGGGCAACTCCAGTGGTTCTTTTTGCCACATGACAAGCCCTGACTCTGGGGTCGTCAGTCCCTGGGAAGTCTCTCTGCACTGGCAGGCTGGGACAGAAGCCCTGGTGGAGCTTAAAAAGGGCACCAATGGGTCCTTTTAAAAACCACACCACAGCTTGCATCATGTGAAATGACCAAAGTTGGTGTGAAGCATCTTTGGTCCTTTCTGTAAGTGTAGTTATAGTGAATGCGATTTTAATAGTGAGCCCTATGCATAGCATGGTCTCTGGTGCCCTCTAGTGTCCAGTTCTGGTGATTTCACATTTAAAAATATATATTTCTAGGATTTTTCTGTTAATAGTTTTAATATTTTCTGACCATGGATAAGTGAATCTGCGGATAGTGATCTCGTGGATATGGTGGTCCTACCATATTTAACATCTACTCCAACTTTCTTCCTAGAGGGATTCAAAGCAGCTTGCAAATGGTTTATTTAGACTCACTGAGATTTTCAAAGTGAAGATAGGAAAATCAGAGCAGATTTTGCTTTTGCTAATGTAACAGTGTTAAATTTATTTATTATTTATTTAAAATATTTTTACTCCACCTTTCTGCCTAAAAAGGACCCACATCAGTAAAAGACAGTATTTAAAGTTAACAAACTGTGAGTATACAACTATAAAAAAGATGAAACAAATAACATACTAAAAAACATAAACAACACCAAAACACATTCAAAGCCGTAAGGTACAACAATAGATTTAACACCCCACTCATACAGCAAATCACTCATGGGAAAGCCTGCCTGAAGAGAAAGGTCTTCACCTGCTTGTAAATATGAGGCCAACCTTGCCTCCCAGTGGGAAGGAGTTCCAAAGTTTGAGAGCAGCAACAGAAAAGCCCCTTTCCCGTGTACCCACCAAGTGCATCTGTGAAGTTGGCGGGACTGAGAGAAAGGCCTCTCCTGATGATCTTAACAGCCGAGCAGGCTCATAAAGGGAGATATGGTTCTTAAGATATTTTAGGACCAAGCTTAAGGCTTTACCAGCACTTTGAATTCAGCCCAAAAATGGATTGGCAGTCAGTGGACCTGCTAAGGGGTGGGGCAGGGTTGTGATCCCTGTGACCAGCCCCAGTCAGCAATCTGGCTGCTGCATTTTGGACCCACTTGAGTTTCCTGACACATTCCATAGGCAGCCCTACATAGAGTACATTACAGTAATCCAGCCGGGATGTAACTAAGGTATGTGTCACTGTGGCCAGATCAGACTTCTTCAGGAATGGGTGCAGCTGGTGCACTAGTTTTAATTGTGCAAATGCATTCCTGGCCACTGCTGAAACCTGATCATCCAGGCTCAGAGACGAATCCAGGAGCACCCTCAAGCTGCACACCTGTGTTTCCAGAGGGAGTGTAACCCCATTCAGCACAGGCTGTATGTTTCTTGATCTGCCTTTTAACTAACCAGAAGCACCTCTGTCTTGTCTGGATTAAGTTTCAGTTTATTCACCCTCATCCAGTCCATTACTGATATTAGACACTGATCTAGAACTGAAACAGCATCCTCAGATCTAGATGGCCAGGAGAGGTAGAGTTGGGTGTTATCTGCATACTGGTGACACCGAACCCCAAAATTCCAGACAATCTCTCCTGGCAGTTTCATGTAGATATTAAATAAATGGTTCTTGTTTACTCAGGTAGCTGTTTTAAAATACCTTATAAATTTATATATAGTTTGGAATGGTGCCAATAAAACATGTTTGCTTGAAAAGCTTAATGGCGCTGCTTAAAAATTTGATAATCTTTTCTGCTCTTCAACGGTGTTGCACTTGGTACCACAAAAAATATTAAAATGGCAAGGAAATATTTGGGGATCCTAATGTTGTTGCTTCTTTTCGATTATTAAGAATGGGTACAGTTTAACCATTTAATCATAATTTTATTTGTATTATAATCATATTTCCATAAATAATGTATCAATAAAATCAAGGATTAAATTGTGTTCCCAGTTGTCCTTACAATTTATTTAATGGCAGCAGATTCTTTCTTTCTTTTTTTACTAAACGGAGAGTTTGTCCTAGTCAATAACCATGCTTCCACATAAAACTAAGCCCTAGTTAGTAATCATGCTTCCAACACACACAGAAGAGATGAATTCCAGAAGGTTTCAGTAGAACCCAGTGATAATGCTTTGCAGTTCCCAGTGATCATACTTCACCTTCTGAAACTTGACCTGACTCACGTAAATGAAAGAAGCATCTTGCCTCTAACAGACAGTGTTGTGTTTCATTATGTTCCTGCACCAAGTATCATTATAGGGACAATAAAATGTGATTGCAAAATCAGTATCACAATAAGAGTATAATTTTTTATTCTTCATTGACAAGGCAAAAACAAAATACAATCACAAAGAGGAAAAAATAGACCTCAAGTAAATCTATGTTTAAAATATATGAAAAGGCTAAAGAGATGAAATTCCAAAGCCCAGTTTAACATACAAGTCTGGTTTTATCAAACCTTGATTATATTATATTCATATCAAGAAAATATAAGAGCCAGAATGATTTCTTGTGGAGTTTTTGACCTTCATTGATATGGATATGCTTTTACGTGTATCTCCATCAACTTAATTTCCACATGGTTTTACATGTAATGCCATTCTGTTTCTGAATTAATCTATAAACTTAAACATTTGTAAACATTTTATTAATTAAGGATAAAACTACTGTAAATTCCAGCTAGAGTGTATCTGTGAAGATTCTCAGTCATCCAGGTGAGGTTATCTGGAATCATGGCAACTGGACTTTTTCCTTATTAGCAGTCTGAGACCCAGAGCTGATGGAAGAACCTGGTCATTCCTTACGTGGCGGGTGTGTCTGAAAAGCTCAAAAGGATTTTTGGTAAACACCACATACCCGTGCATTTCAAACCCACAAACACACTAAGGCAGAGACTTGTCCACCCAAAAAGACCAGATACCATAACACAACAGGAGCAATATAGTATATGCAAAGAGAAGTGTTCGGAGCTCTACATTGGAGAAACCAAACAGTCACTAAACAGGAGAATGGCCCAGCACAGGAGGGGCAAAGGCTCAGGACCACAATCAGTAGTGTTCCTTCAGTTGAAGGACATTTTTTGACCAAGATGTACTCATTTTGGACTGAGAAGATAAGTGGTTTGAGAGAGGGGACAGGGAGGCCATATGTGTGCATATAGAAAATCCCTCACTCAACAGGGATAGAGGCTTTAGATCCAATTTGTCTCCTATTTATCATGCTGCCCTTTCATCCGTCCCCAGAAAGATTAGGACCACACACACCAGAAAGACCACTGTTAACGACTGTTAATGACCCACGACAATGGGTGGAGAAGGACTGGAGAAGTGGGATTTGCACTCACGCCCAGTCCTTTGTCCATCTAATGAGCCTATTCAGACTAGGGGGAAGTGAAACCAATGGGGAGGATATATCAGGGGTCTCCTACCAACTCTCCTCAGACTGAAGAAGCTACTTGGATGGGTAGCTAAATGTTTCAACTTAATAAAGAAGAAGTCCAGTTGCCATGATTCAACTTCCAGATCCAGCTAGAGTGGATCCATTGGAATTATTGATAACTAAAAAGTCCTGTTCATTTCAAGCTAACATTGGATTTAGCCCATACTTTATTACATATCTAAATTTGAATATTCTCTTAGAATACGTATTTGATATTTTAATATTACCAAGATCTGCAGTGTGAGATTCACAGATGTGCATAATCCGTGGAGCTTATGAAGTGGTGGGGAAAGCAGCCAAGAAAGGGCTGCAGGATTGCAGCCCTTTCATCCTGCAGCCTTTTCATGGCTGCTTTCTCCACTACTTCGTAAGCCCCGCGGGGCTTCGAAAGTGGAGAGGGAAAGCAGCGATGAAAGGGCCGCAGGATCAAAGAGCTGCGATCCTGCAGCCCTTTCAGCCCTTTGATCGCTGTTTTCCCCGCCACTTCTTAAGCCCCATGGGGCTTAGGAAGTGGCAGGGAAAACAGCGATCAAAGGGCTGCGATCCTGCAGCGCTTTGATCCCTTTCTCCCCCTTACTTCCATGTATAAGATGACCCTCAATTTTTAGTCTACAGATTTTAGATAAAAGTATCGTCTTATACACGGAAAAATACGGTAACTGATTTTATATAAGAATTTCCAAAGAGCAAATTCATCAAAGATTGTTATACTTTATTATTTTTTTCTAATTTATCTAACCTTGCTTTTCATTTCAACTATCATAGAGCAATTACAGTAGGACCACTGTAACTATGGGATCAGTGCCTACAGTTTCACTTACCTGGAAAAAAAATTAAAATTAAAATAATAAAAAAAACCCCACACAGAAATACACATTCCCAAGGTGTATTACCAGGACTGACTACTAGATGGAATCAGAGGCTGTGGATGGAACCAGAGACTATATAGGTGGCTTAAGGGAAATTGCATTAATGACCTGACATCTCCAAGGAAAGCAGCTCCCAGTGAAATAGAGAAGCCGCATTTGTGTTGGGGGCAGGAGGAGGCAGCAGTTGCTGGTTTCAGGGAAGCCTCCTTTGTGAATAGAAGGACAGGAAACCCAGTCCTTTGGCAAGACTGGGCCAGGGCTCCTTCTCTAGACATCAAAGAAACTGAATATAAGTGCTTTGCTTATCCGCTATTTCCAGCATCCATGGAGGGGGTTTAGAACCAATCCCCCACAGATAACTGCAGTCCTACTGTATTAAAACAATGCATTTCAAGATCTAAAAATATTCTTATATCATCCAAAAGTGTGATAATATAGTGGCCTCACTAGACAAGACGTTGATTCTTCACCTGTTAAGAAGAATAACTTCTGTTCACCCTAACATGAGCTTCCCTCAATCTGCATTTTTCAAGTTATTTCTTTATTAATTGATTATATAACAAGGCTTTGTTTGCATGTTTGATTCCTCAGACAGATAGCACTAAAAGATTTGTGTGCAGGCAGGCCAGATCTGTAGTGACTTGATAGAATCACTAGAAATGATTTTAACCAGATAACCAAATGTATATAAGGGCAATATCCTGTTGTGTGGTTCTGCTGGCATAGTAGGAATGACATCACTAGTAGCAATAGATGGTTGCTAATTAAAGACTCTTTGGCCCAGATCTTCCCTGGTTGTCATGCTGATGATATGATGAATATGAATGGCATAACTTTTGTAGATGAATTGCTAAGTTAAGAAATCATTGCAGAGATTATATGTTGAATACTGAGTTGTATGACTCAGTGTGCAACTGATAATGTCTGTGGTGATTTCTTGATTTGGGGCAATTTGCCTCCAAATGTTATGCCATTTGCATAGTTATGCAATAAGATGTTGACTTCTGTTTTGATTTTGACTTGCATGTGACTCGCATACAATGAGACAAAGTTGCACACAGGGACTTTTTAATTAGCATCAGCGTGCTGCTGGTGGTAGTGTCATTCCCTCTGCATTGGTGAAAGTTATGCAATACGATTTTGGCCAATATGCTTTACAGGTCTGAAGCTGAACTTCTGGGGATTCTTTTCATTGGTTAACAAGCAAGTCCAGGAGACAGTTGACACATTGCTAAGCTTGGCCCCAGAACAGAGCCTGTCTAGGCTATCAACATCAGACATTCTTTCCATTGACTAGCTCAAGCGTCCTAGGAAAACTGATCACTGTGACAACACAGCTGAATGGGTTAGGCAAAGAAAGGCTTCACAAGTGTAGGGCTAGACAGCTTGCTCACATTCTGTGGAGGCAACTTTGAAGAGAAGGAGCTTTGTTTAAGCATTTTTTAAAAGCCTTGTTTTTAAGTTGTGCCAGACATGGTGGATAGGGCTGGGGAAGTAAGAAGGTTTGTATGCAGTTAGAGAACTACTTTGTAAATGATGCCTAGGAGCTTCCCATGAACTGCCATTAAAGAATATTCTTGGGCAACAGAGCATCATTAATTACTGTAGTGGATTTAATTATCAATGTAATTCATTTCGGTGAACAGAAGTAACCTTCATGAAAACCATCGGTATTAATATCTTTAAAAATGATTGTAAAAACTAGATTTTTAATGCTTTTAAGATGGTATGGAATAGATGAGGAGATATATTTTTAAAAGCCCCAAACTGACCTTTTCCTGGTTCAGTAATGCACAGTCTCTATAAAACAGTAGTTGTATTAGGCATCTGAAAACTACTGTTAGGTCAGAATATATATATTACATAAGAACATAAGAACATAAGAGCCCTGCTGGATCAGGCCAAGGGCCCATCTAGTCCAGCTTTTTGTATCTCACACGAGGCAACTAGAGACCTGTCTCCTGATACCCCTCCCCTGGATCTGGCATTTGGAGGTGCCTTTCTTTTAAGCCTGGAGATTATACATCCCTATTCATAGTCTTCATCTGATTAGCATAAAATCACTTACAAAGGTGCATACTCATTAATCTAAGAATCAGACCTGGCACTGTTTTTAATTCCAGAGAAGGAATGTGACTTCCTTCACATTCTTCAAATGGCAGATCTGTTTGATATAAAACAAGGCTGTGTCCTCGCGCCGACCCTGTTTGGGATCTTTTTTGCTGTCATGCTGAAGCAGGCCTTTGGAACTGCAACAGAAGGTGTCTATCTCCGGACTAGATCAGATGGAAAGCTCTTTAATCTCTCTAGGTTGAGAGCGAAGACCAAAGTCCAACTGAAATGCATGCGGGACTTCCTCTTCGCTGACGATGCAGCCATTGTTGCCCACTCTGCTGAAGACCTCCAACAACACATGAATCATTTTAGCAAGGCCTGCCAAGACTTTGGACTAACAATCAGCCTGAAGAAAACACAAGTCATGGGCCAGGGTGTGGACTCACCTCCCTCTATTACTATCTCCACGCAAGAATTGGAGGTTGTTCATGACTTTGTGTACTTTGGCTCGACGATCTTTGACACTCTCTCCCTAGATGTCGAGCTGGATAAACGCATTGGCAAAGCAGCTACCATGTTCTCTAGACTCACAAAGAGAGTATGGCTTAATAAGAAGCTGACGGCATACACCAAGATCCAGGTCTATAGAGCCTGTGTCCTGAGCACACTCCTGTACTGCAGTGAGTCCTGGACCCTTTGTGCACGGCAGGAGAGGAAGCTGAACACGTTCCATATGCGTTGTCTCCGACGCATTTTTGGTATCACCTGTCAGGACAAAGTTCCAAACAGAGTAGTCCTAGAACGAGCTGGAATTTTTAGCATGTATACATTGCTGAAACAGCGATGTCTACGTTGGCTTGGGCATGTCGTGAGAATGGCTGATGGTCGGATTCCAAAAGATCTCCTGTATGGAGAATTAGTGGAGGGAAATCGCCCCAGAGGGAGACCACAGCTGTGATACAAGGATATCTGCAAGTGGGATCTGAAGGCCTTAGGAATGGACCTCAACAGATGGGAAACCTTGACGTCTGAGCGTTCAGCCTGGAGGCAGGCGGTGCATCATGGCCTCTCCCAATTTGAAGAGACACTTGTACAGCAGGCTGAGGCAAAGAGGCAGTCCCAAAACCAGCAAAACCAGGGAGCTGGACAGGGGACAGATTGTATTTGTCTTCAGTGTGGAAAGGATTGTCACTCTATTGGCCTTCTCAGCCACACTAGACGCTGTTCCAAGACCTCCATGCAGAGCACGTTACCATAGTCTCTTGAGAGTGAAGGATGCCTACTACTTGATATAACTAATCTCTTCCACGAACTGGGACATTGCATGCAAATTAGTATGGTAGGACCCCCTTATTCACAGGATCAGTATCTGCTGATTCACTTATCCATGGTCTGAAATTATTAAAAATATTATAAGAAAAATATATCTTTCTAAAGATGAAGTTACCAGAACTGGCCACTAGAGGGCACCAGAGACCATGCTATGTGTAGTGTTTGCTATTATAATAGTGTTCACTATAATCCAGGTTTGTCAGCGTCCATGGGGAGTGGGTTTGGAACTGATTTCCCAAGGATGCAAGGGTCCTATGGTATTTATATTATTGAGTACTGGATGGTAAGATGTTTCATCATTTTGTTTTTATTATGGTATCTATTTTGATTATGGCAGGTAGTCTGTTTACAACTTTTCTCAGCTTAATGCTTTTAGAGATGTATAAGTCAGTGAAGAGGACATCTGAAGAGCACCATATTGGAAAAGGCTGAATTATATCCAAATGCTGCCCAGAGGTTCTGTGACATTAATCTCATTTGATTACAATCCTAGAATCCTGTTAATTGCACCCAGTAGCGTATCTGAGCTGGTGTAAACTTCAGTGATGAATACTCCAAAGTTGAGAAGTCAATGTAAGCATTTGCTGTTGCACACCAAGTTGCACAATTCTGCACATGACAGCAAATGCCCATGCTGACTTCTTAACTTGCAGCATTTCACCACTGAAATGTACAAGTTACACCAGTGTAAACACATAATAGGAGTCTAGCCCACATTACCTGTTACTTAATAATACAGTATGCATTCTAATTAAAGGAAGCACTAGAATTGCTTAGGATGTAAGGACCAATTTACAGTCAGATATAGACATTTAAAAATGGAATCTGCACCCAATATCTGTTAGTCTATTGATGATTGATGATTCCCGTGAGGTTTCCTGCTTGTAAGCCATTGTCAAGGAAAATCTCAGATTTTAAAGGGAAAGAAAGAACATTATTATCCATCCCACTACTTATTCAGCAGCAGCAGAGAACATTTTTAGAACTTGTACTGTCACAATATTTAATAGGAGTGAGAAAATGTCTTTTGTTCTCAATAGAACAAAGACTTTCAAAGACTGGTCTCTCTGTATGTGAATTTAGACTATCTGCAGTACAGTACAATCCTAGTTACACTGTTTTCTCAGAAGTAAATTCTATTGAATCCCATGAAACTTACTATCTGATAGGTATAGTTAGGATAGGTATAGTTAGGATATAGTTGTAAAGCTCTTTAATCTCTCTAGATTGAGAGCGAAGACCAAAGTCCAGCTGAAATGCATGCGGGACTTCCTCTTCGCCGATGATGCAGCTGTTGTTGCCCACTCTGCTGAAGACCTCCAACAACTTATGAATCGTTTTAGCAAGGCCTGTCACGACTTTGGATTAACAATCAGCCTGAAGAAAACACAAGTCATGGGCCAGGGCGTGGACTCACCTCCCTCTATTACCATCTCCACACAAGAATTGGAGGTTGTTCATGACTTTGTGTACCTTGGCTCAACGATCTCTGACACTCTCTCCCTAGATGTCGAGCTGGATAAACGCATTGGCAAAGCAACTACCATGTTCTCTAGACTCACAAAGAGAGTATGGCTTAATAAGAAGCTGACGGCAGGTCTATAGAGCCTGTGTCCTGAGCACACTCCTGTACAGTGGTGCCTCAACTTACGACCATAATCCATTCCAGAAGATGGACGTAACTCGAAATGGTTGTAAGTCGAAGCACCATTTCCCATAGGAATGCATTGAAATGCAATTAATCCGTTCCGGCCAAAGAAAAAAATCACCAAAAAAAAAAAAAAATCACTGCAAGACTCATTGGAAACACGATTAATCCCTTCCGGCCGAAGGGGGGAAAAAAAGAAAAGCAATCAAGTGTGCAAGACACATTGGAAATGCAGAGAAAACAAACGGAGCAGATCGGAAATGCACAGAGAACAAAGGGGGCAGGTCGGAAATGCAAAGAAAACAAAGGAAAAAGCAAGAGAAGCATGCGGGACCCATTGGAAATGGGAAAAAAAAACCCCAAAAGCAACCAAACCCCCAAGACCCATTGGAAATGGGGAAAAAAAAAACCCAAGAGCAACCAAACCCCCCAAGACCCATCGGAAATGGGAAAAAAACCCAAAAAGCAACCAACCCCCCCAAGACCCATCGGAAATGGGGGGGAGCCAAAAAACAACCAAACCCCCAAGACTCATCGGAAATGGGGGAAAAACCCCCCAAAAGCAACAAAAAACCCCAAGACCCATCGGAAATGGGGGAAAAAAACAAAAAACAAACAAACCCCCCAAGACCCATCGGAAATGGGGGAAAAAAACCCAAAAAACAAACAACCCCCCCCAAGACCCATCACAGCACAGAAACATAACACCCCCAGCCCAAAACCACTCTAAAAAACACCCAGAACAGTTTTTAAAAAGCAGAAAACAGCACCTTACCTTACCAGGCAGCCTGAAGCCTCCCTGCAAACACACACACACACTCACTCAGAAGCAGAAGGAGGCAGTCCCAAGCCTCCTCCGACGCACACTCTCTAACTGCTGGGGCAGAAGAGCTACAAAGAAGCAGCCTCGTTGCCACCTACGGTTAGAAATTTGAATTTCCCGCCCTTTCCCCCTGCCTTTTTCTGTTCATAAGTGGAAGCTCCGGTCGCAAGTAGAAGCAAAATTTTGCGACCGGAGCTGGTCGTAACTCGAAATGGCCATAAGTAGGGACGTTCGTAAGTCGAGGTACCACTGTACTGCTGTGAGTCCTGGACCCTTTGTGCATGGCAGGAGAGGAAGCTGAACACGTTCCATATGCGTTGTCTCTGACGCATTTTTGGTATCACCTGGCAGGATAAAGTTCCAAATAGAGTAGTCCTAGAATGAGCTGGAATTTTTAGCATGTATACATTACTGAAACAGCGATGTCTACGTTGGCTTGGGCATGTCGTGAGAATGGCTGATGGTCGGATTCCAAAAGATCTCTTGTATGGAGAATTAATGCAGGGAAATCGCCCCAGAGGGAGACCACAGCTGCGATACAAGGATATGTGCAAGCGGGATCTGAAGGCCTTAGGAATGGACCTCAACAGATGGGAAACCTTGACATCTGAGCGTTCAGCCTGGAGGCAGGCGGTGCATCATGGCCTCTCCCATTTTGAAGAGACACTTGTCCAGCAGGCCGAGGCAAAGAGGCAGTCCCGAAAGCAGCAAAATCAGGGAGCTGGACAGGGGACAGATTGTATTTGTCTTCAGTGTGGAAGGGATTGTCACTCTCAAATTGACGTTCTCAGCCACACTAGATGCTGTTCCAAGTCCTCCATTCAGTGCACATTACCATAGTCTCTCGAGGCTGAAGGATGCCTATGCAGTTAGGATACACAGTAGCTTTACTTTTTATTTTTGCCTATTTCTATCAGACATTTTGGTATCATTGCTATTTAAATATTTTAGACCAAATTAAAAGTAGAATGTGATCACCAATCCACTGCAATATTAACTCTTACAGCTAGAAATGGAAGCATGCCTACAGACAAAATAATGACTGAAATCCTCTTGCTTAGCATAGTAAATTGTAGTAGATTACGCCCATTGAATCCATGGGGATGAGACGACTTCATCTTGCTTCTAATAGGTCTACTCTAACTGTGACTTATTTAGCTTAGTAAGTCACAGTTAGAGTAGACCTATTTGAGGCAGCAGAATTCTATTGCATCCATAGACTTGATAATGTATTGGAACATATAAAAAACAACTGGGCTTCCTCCATTTAATTCTGCCACACTCTGCTCCCAGCCATATATTATGTATCTTGCAACATATGTACCCAGGAGGACATGTACATACCTGAACCACACAAAAGTTGGTATTGAGCAGTGTGCCTTTTTCATTTAATCAGTGATTTCAAAAACATTAACCATAGCGTCTGAACTTTTCCTACAACTGAGAAAGTATTTCTTCCTTCTTTGAGTGTGCACATTTTGGGCTGTCACATTTCATTCTCAAAGTGCTGAAAGAAATCATTTGTTCAAGTAGATTGTTCATTTAAGTACTGGGGTAATTTAGTGCACGGCATGAATCTGTGACTGAACAGGATTAACTGTGTCTGTTGATGAGGTATATTTACTCCATACTACCCAAGACTGGAACTGGAAAATCCGCTTTTGGAAATACTACCTGGGAGTTTCTGGAAGATTTAATCCAAAAATACAGCCTTTCTAAGACCTGTCAAAAATCACATACATTACTTTTATTTTCTGGTCCTCGTGGCACTCTTCATGTACAGTCTGACAATATAAAGCATAAACAATCATTTTTTAGACTATTTTCAACAGGGCTTAACTGAGAACTTTATGCAGTGCTGTGTGTGTGTGTGTGAAAGAAATGTAAACTGTTCTGAAGAGTGTCAGAGGGTGGAATTTACAAGTGTCAGAGAAGTTTGGTGTATAAACAGACTATTTAGCCTTCTTTTTATAATAGAGCTTTATTGCTACTTTAATCCACACCACATGCAGATGACCTGAGCAAACCCTATGGGAAGACAGAAGCCTTGTTATGTGTATGTGGAACAGTTGCTCAAAATCTTGATGCACCAGCTGTGGCTTGACTAGTTTGGAAGTCAAGTCAAGGGAAATTTGATAGTTTAATCTTTCTTTCTTTTTTTTACACCAGACAGATATTGTAAATAACAACTGTTTCTGAAGAGTACCTGCCAGTTAGACTGAATGCAAAGATTGAATAGAAGACCTAATTTATATTTATTGTCTTTGTGGATATTAGAAAAAGATAGGAAAAAAGGTGTGAAGAAGAAAAGAATTCTTTTCCCAGGAGAATTCTTTGGGGAGTCTCTGTTAGTCTGCTTCTGTAACAATAATATGGATATTACAGAGGCAATCCAGAAAATTAAAATATGCCTGGGCCCAAATTGGAATCAATGGAATCTTTCTGTGCAGAAGTCCCATTGTTTTCTCTGGTTTCTGTCCTGTGTATTTTAAGTCTAATGTACCTCAATATAACAAGGAGCATTAGTTATGGTTCCTGAAAGTAGTGAATTAGAGTAATCAGCAACAAAAAGACTACCCAGCAACCAGGGTATTTAAGTCTTTCATGGCAGAATCCAGGCGTAATAGCTTTGTAGCTTTTAAATTACTAGCAGTAGATGTTGTGAAAGAGAAACCGTTAATACCAGTTGGGATATAAAGTCTTCTTGTGTAGTACACCCCTTTTTTGGCAGAGAATTTGACACACTCTTCAGTCAATCACTGGAAAATACTTCATAACACATGTGGCAATTAAGCTCACCCTCCCTCCCTCCCTCCCACTCCCTATCTCCCTTTTTACTGTGGAGAATAAGTTCATTTAACAAAGTGTCTCATATCTCTATCTCTATGAATAGGCATTTGAATAGCTTAAAACTAGCATAATATCTACGTGCTTCATTAGACAATGTTACAAACAACAATAATTTTTATAGATCGCACTACTGTGCTTTGCACAGGCTGCCCTTGAAGGATGCCCAAAAATTCCAGCAAAATTCTACCACAAAATTCCAGCTCATGAGCGTTGACTTGTTTAGCCATATAATAATATCATGTTACAATAGTCCTTAAGAAATTGTACTTGCTACTTATTTTACACAGAGACCAATTCAAGGGGCTGGTTGTGATGTATAAAGCCCTACATAGTTTTAGTAACTGGTTACAAAATATATTTTTCTGTACATGCACCACCACCTTCAGTGAGTGTTGGGGTAGCAGGCAGGCCTTCTTTAGTCCATATATATATCCATGGACTCCAAACTGGAAGGCTGAAGTAAGTTTGTTTTTATTAACTCTTCGGCGAGTGATACAGCACCAGCCTCAACAACATCAACTTCCTTCCCTGCCATCCATCTGTTGGGGGACTGAATTCCAGTCTCTAATCCCCCAAAGAGTCCTATGTCCTCAAGGCCTCCAGTTGCCCCCACTGGGACCATTATGAACAAAAACTGAGGAGCTGTAGAGGTGAGCCATCCTGGGGACTTACTGTCATCTCCTTCAAGGTGCCACTGATCATCCTGCTGGCCTTGGCACTGGAGTCTACAGTGCATCTTCTTTTTCTTCTTCTTTTTTAATAAATATTTTTATTGTATTTTTTCTACTTTTCTATCCGTTGCAACCAGAGTGATACAGTGCATCTTCTGAGCTGGGGTCAGGGTCAACTGTCCTGGTGGCTACAGTGGTCTTCGGTGGCAGCTTGCGTATGATGGGGGCTAGCGAGATACTCCGTTTATGCTACGATTCCCTTCTCTCCCTTGGGGAACATGAAGCTGGACCAAGACCCCCATCCAGCGATCTTTCATGTAGGTGTAGTAATACAACTTCTCCATAACGAGGGTCGGCTCCGGTTCCTCCACTGTGTCACACCAAGTCTTTTCTTGCCCTGAATCCCCAGTGTTCATTCTCGGCTATGCCTGGCCCTGCTTCCCTTTGAATCTCTGTCTGCTCCAGCTTTATTGTTCTCAGCTGCTGGCACAGACCTGCACGCCTGCTCCTTTCTCCAGGTGCTCCTGATCACTCTCCTTTTTCTCCCTCTCCTAGACCTGCAGACTGGTCTCAGGCAGGCTCTGTTTCCAATGGGCCTTCCAAGGGGCATAAGGTAAGAACAGACAGCCTGTGGGAGGTGACCCCCCCCCCTCACACTGCCTGTTAATTGAATTCTGCCAGGGAGGCCTAGCTGGTTGTTCTGTTGGCAAAATGAAGTCCAGGCTTCTGAAGTTTGGTCTCTCTCACTTAGTGATGACATCCTAGCCACAGATTTATTTTTTCAGCATGGAGGTTAGCCTTGGACCAACATTGGTCACCTTTTAACCCAAGATGAAAGCTTATTTTTTTTACTAGACAGTTTAATTTAGGTATTAAAATGAAATAGTTGATGGTGATTGTATATGGAATGTTTCGTACTGAGTAGATGACATGCATTTTTTATAGGTTTTATAATATTTTGCATATTGTGAAACACCCTGGGATCATTCTAAAAAAAAAAGAAGAACAGGATATAAATTTTATTAAATACATTGGAACAAGAGTGCCTTTTATCAATACCATTGAGTTTCAAAGGTGCAGTCAGATTTCAATAATACAAGATGTAATCTAGAAGGAACACAGTTTTGAGTATTTATTCATTTATTTTTTTTGCTTATGTTAATAAAAATAGATTCATCATTAATTTTCCTTCAGATTACTGCTCACAGGAAGGAATATGCTTCCAAATTCACTTTCAGAAGGTTTCAGATAACCTGAAACCAGAGTTAATTACCATATTTTAATAGGAGAAATTATCTTGGAAAAATATTAATTACAACTAAAAAGGTCTTTGATTGTTAGGGTTTCTAAGGCTGCGCCTTTGTTAGTTCCTCTTTAATGATGTAGCAGGCTGTCTATATGGCAGATTCTGTTCCACATTAAAGGAAATGATTTTGAAGGTTTAATGACAAGGGACATCTTTTTAGAATAAAAATAAAAATAAAATAAACGTCAAGAAGAAAAGTGCTAGTGATATGAATAACAATTGAGAACTTTGATATGAAATTAGCATGTAATAATCAGTGTTTCTGTGCATGATACTATATAGAATTGTTTACCACCAGTAAACATATAGACCATTTCCTACTCCCAGTGCCTAATACTGATTACTATTTTTCTAATAATTTTATTCATTCACTAGCTCGTTTCTACTCTCCAGAAAAGGTGACACCTTGTTTCTAGTACACAGCCAATTGTAGGAGGAATCTGCTATGCCTGAGATTCTAAAATTCAAATTGTTTTATCCACGACAGCTTGCTTGTACCAGTATAGTATTGTGGTTTCATTTTCTAAAACTGGAAGTGTATGGAATTTATAATATGGAACAAAAAATGTGAACAGTCCATAAGATTTAGCCAACTGTTGTTCAACTGTAATTGTTTTAACAGACTACTTGATTTGGGAATTCGAAGGAAATGACACCTCCCTGATTCCACAATTCCTGCTGCTTGCCCTCAGTTTCTCTTCATTTTTTCCTGCAAATCAGATGACAACGTCTGAGTGGTATTCTCCTGCATATGTAAATTTGGACTTTTTGATGGCAACCCCCCCCCCCAAAAAAAACTCACAATGCAATCAGAATACTACCAGAAGCCCCTGTGTGTAAAAAATAAATAAATCTATTGTTTATTTTTTTATACTGCATAAGCAACATACACAGTGGCTTTACATGGCTCTCTGCTGGCCATTTATTCGCACAATAACACAATAAGATAAATTTGGCTGAGAGGTAAAGACTGGGCTAACAAACGTTATCTTTTCATTTTACCATCATTGTTCAATCACAGTATTTTGTTACTTTTACTGTGTTTCCCCGAAAATAAGACAGGGTCTTATATTAATTTTTGCTCCAAAAAATGCAGTAGGGCTTTTTTTCAGGGGATGTTTTATTTTTTTCCATGTACAACAATTTACATTTATTCAAATACAGTCATGTCATCTTCTGGTTGCTGCACAATGCTACACAATGGTGGAGGGCGGGTTTTCACTTAACTAGGGCTTATTTTTGGGGTAGGGCTTATATTACGAGCATCCTGAAAAATCATACTAGGGCTTATTTTCGGGGAAACAGGGTAATAAAGTACAATGATGCCCACATTTTCATGAATGGGCAAAATAAAAGTGCTATACAAAATACTATTTATTAGCCAGAAATCTATTACTTACATATAGTGATATTAATCAGTAGGATAAATCACAACAGCAAACAACCATTGATTGGTTAAGAAATTGATGCTCATGTTCTTTATCCTGTGGCAAGTCATGTGACTGAGGAATACAACTGCCAATTTGTTAACCAGCACAATTTGCCACTGTGGTTTATGCTGTTTAACTTCTGGCAGCAGACATGATAGGATTCTGGCCATTTTTTCTTTTCTCAGACTCCCATAAATGCAATACAGGAACTCAGAGATTTTTCTACATGAAATACAGACTTGTCTGTTCTTCATTAAGAACCTTTGCATTTGACCACACCCTCCTATTCCTTGGCTGCATTCCTTATAAATTCATATATATGTCCCTATCTAGGAAATATTGGAGGGTATGTAAGGAACACTAGATTATCATTGCTTCTTTGCCTCATTTGTGATACAAAAGGACCAAAGCATTCTTGCGCCTTGTAAGACTTGGCTGTTCTTTTTACCTAATGTCCCTCTGTGCTTCGTTTATTATTATATGTCCAAGTTGGTAATAGAATACATAATTTACTGGTCTCTTCTGGATTTGTAAGCCCACATCTGGAGTCATAAGCCCATGGTGGTTTATGATTGTGGTCTGTTAGGAGAGAGAGAAAAAACAGACAAAGAAACCAAGGATCTCAATTTGTACATAATGTTAAACGAGGTACACATGATGTTTTCGTGGTTTCTTTAACCTCTGCTGCTGGAAGTAGGGGCAAAACAGGAATGAGCAGGCCGATGTTCTGGAATAGTTGCTCATTGTTATGTGTGAATTGTCTATAGCATCTTTTTTTTTTAATGCAGACTGCAGTCCTATACAGTTTTCGGCCCACACATTATATAATAGTATCTAATTTATAATGGAATATTATTCTATATAATTTCCAGTTTATTACCATTTAAAAACTTTTTGTGTTTATTTTGTCTGTTTATTCATTCACACCATAATTGGCCCTTTGCTAGGACCTGTTCACACTGTAAAATTGGGTGCCATCCGGCTGGTGCTTAAAAGATCCTTATCTTCAGTGCAATTTTAACTCTTGGTACCCAACTGTGAAGGCAAAACAAAGAGCTATTTTGCATCTCAGGGCCTGTCCCCACTGTGAAGTTTGGTGTGATCCAGCCAGTGGTTAAAAGGTTCTTATCTTCCGTACAATCTATTTTATCTCTTAGTACCCATCTGCAAAAGGAGAACAAAGTGCTATTTTGCATATCAATGTATCATCCCAAAAATATTGCATGCCCAGGCCCTGTGCCAGAAAGATATGGGCCGGGGAAAGATGGTCCACAAGCGGACAAGGTCTCCCCCCCTCCCCCCCCGTGCCAAATAGTGCTATCAGGGAACCGTATACCATAACTATATGCCGGTGTGGACAGCCTCTAAAAATAGTTTTGCACTTTGTCTCCCTACCTTTACTGGCTTATTAAATGTCGTTCCTTACATATCATTAAATGTCCCATTATGGATGCTGGGGAGAACATGAATATCTTAATATATTTTTCCCCTTCATTGTTGAAGGTCCTTGGTAAAAATGTGCTTCTGATAATGGCAGTATGCTATATCAAATGAGTTAATAATGTATACTAAATTTGGTTTTATTTTTATTTATTTATTGCCATGAGACAGATTATGTGCCATACAATGGATCATGAACATAAATGCACACATATTCTTTTAGGAAGCTTTTGTGAGCCAGTAAAAATTGTTTCCTAATCTGCTGTAACATCTACTGTATTTCATGCTTTTCATCTATTAGCACTGCAAGAACAATCAATAAAAACAATCAAATTTATTCATAGCCAGAAGTTTACACGTGGTTAACTATGACTGACAAGAGTGGGTCATGTACAAGTTGTGATAAGTTGAGATTGCTTGTTTTAATTAATGTTTTTGTCTAACAACAAAAGAGAAAATTATTTTATCACCAATCACATCTTACCACCTTATATTAATTGCTGAATGCCTTAACTCCTCCTGAGCAGTTAAGAGTAGAATGCATGTACAGCAAAGTACCTTTTCAGCTCATGGCTAATACCTATAGGTGTGAAATATTTGAAGGGGATAATGAGAACATATGGGCTAATCCCACCCCCAGATGCAGATGCAGATGCTGGCTGCATTTGGGATGACTTGGAGGGGCAGCTACACAGGCACAGACGTACATATCTCCATGTTGATGGAGGATTCCTGTCCCTGCAGAGGGAGATGTAAATGTCTAAATCTAGTCACATATTTTGCCTTCAGACTGATTCTGAATATGCGGTGGCAGGTGGCACGGCCAGTTGATATGACGAATTCATCTGAATGGGAAGCCTAGCTCACTAACACTACTTTCTTTGTGCAGTCAAGTGCTAAAAGGTTCTAAATGCCTCAATAGGGATTGAAATGTGCTTCTGAAGTGTTTCCCAGTTCAATTATCTTAGCTTATCCCCTTGAAAGACAATATACAGTAGGACCTCCTTATCTGCGGGATCACTATCTGCTGATTCACTTATCCGCGGTCTGAAAATATTGAAATTATTAAAAGAAAAAATCCTAGAAATATATATATTTCTAAGATGAAGTTACCAGAACTGGCCACTAAAGGGAGCCAGAGACCATGCTATATATCAGTGGTGGTGAACCTTTTTGGGCCTGAGTGCCCAAACTGAAAAAAACACAAAAAATCTAGTGGGCTGCGGGTCATGTCGGCGGTGGAACCAGAAGTGGCGGTGGCGGAACCGGAAGTGGCAGCGGAAGGGGGAATCCCAGGCACGGAGGTACCTCAAGACCCAACTCCAGATCCTCCGCCAGCGCCAGCTGCTTTGGATTCTGGCTTTCCGCCTGTCAAAGTGCCAGCAGCACCTCCTGAGGTTTCGCTGCCGTGGGGGGGGGGAGGGAGTAGTGATCTGGCAATTTATGGCTCGCGTGCCTGCAGAAAGGGCTCTGCGTGCCAGCTGTGGCACGCGTGCCATATGTTCGCCATCGCTGCTATATATAGTGTTCACTATAATCTGCATTTTGCAGCATCCCTGGGGGGGCTTGGAACTGATCTTCCACAGATGTGGGGGTCCTATTGCATGTGGAAAAAAATCTGATGTGGAAAAAGCTGATGTACATGTTGCAGTGTTATACGTAGTGAGTATAAAATAGTATCATCACCCCTTAAAAAACCTAACCAAAAGCCACTGTTGCCTTTTTATAAGCCATTTTCACACATTGATTTTGTGAGCTGCTATGTGAATAAAATAACCATCATTCTAAGTGCATGAAAACTTAAAACTTACTCCTCCTGCAGCTGTCATTTGATCTGCCTTCCACAGATAAAGGGCTGTGGTTGTTGAAGATAATCTCTGAGTACTGAACTTCCAGGGGTTCCCTTTACCACACCACAGCCTCCTGCATTCAGGAGGGCCCCCTGACACTCTGTCCAACATTTTCATGATGCTCGGCAGGCTGCCATGGGAATGAAGTTGTGCTATTTTCTGTTTCCACCATCAGTTCAATTCCATGCCAAAGAAAGCACAACTGGGATGTCAATCTAAGACCTCTTTTGTATTATACATTGTCAGTTTATGTCCATGCATAAAGAATGCTTCAAACATTTATATTTATGTGATGTATGATTTTAAAATGTTTTTCTTCACATTGCAGTAGTAAGAGTTAAATAATCCTATGTTTCATTGCTAGTATAAACACATTACCAATGCTAATCAGTAATACTGATTTTGTTTTAATTTTTCCTAATAATTAAGCAAAAGAACTAGGATGCAATCAAGTTGTACACTAGGGGGTTCATGCAAATAGTTGAGACTTCTTTTTACCTTTTTGTTAAATGCATTCAAAAGGAAATTTATTGACATTTTGAGAAAGGAAATACAATTTACTTCCATAATCTGTTTTAATGAAGGAAATCACCACTCGTTATTCCTGTTTAACATAATTCACTGAATATTACAGTATTATCTACTGGCAAAGTTTTTGAGGTTTGATGCAGACCAAGGACTTTGCAAAATCTAGATGGGACTAGAGGAAAGTATTGTATGGCATAGAACTGTAGAGGGGGGATGAGATTTGTTTTAACAGTCTGTTAAAAATAGGCTTGAAGTGGGCTACCTGAAGGTTGAAGACAGAGCTTGTCTGGCTATTTTTAACAGGATAACCTTCAGTCACCTTGGGAGAGAGCAATATACAATAAAATCAACAGATACGGCTATTCGGTAGAATGTATCCAACAAATGGGATACGTTAAGGCCAAGAGTAATCTTAAGCAGCGTATTATTGAGACGGAAGGGAAGCAGGACCTTGGTATCATCATGAATAGGCTTATACTTGACAACGCACTGCTTCCACCCAAACCGGCTAAATATCTCTACTTACCCTTAACACCTAAACAATGCAAAGCCCTTACTCTGGCCCGCTTCAATGCACTTCCATCAGCAGTCCAGGAAAGGAAGTATAACAACACCCCTTACACTCAGCGTATATGCCCCTGTAACTCTGGTGAGATCGAAACCATCTCCCATGTGTTACTTCATCGTGCTTTTTATTCTGGCATTCGATAAGTCCTCGTTAACCCTTACAAAAGGACATTTTCTGGACGATCGGAGGCGCATTACACACTGCTCTTGCTGACAGGGCGATGCCTTGGCAGATATACTGGGCTAAACCAAAATTCAGATACATTGACAAAAGTAGCTAAATTCTGTGCTTCTGCAATCAAAATCCATGAAGGAAAGGTGCCACCCAAAGTGCAGCCATAGTATCTGTAAATTGGTGTATACACGTAGAGGCCTTAATGATCATACGGGCTCTATGAGCTTCTAAGTAACAATTCTGTCATTCTATGCAAGCTACAATAGCCCATAGACAAGGCCTATGATAGGGAGACAGGAGATATCTAATAAGATGTATGAATGTAGTTATATATATGTATATAGATGTTTTTAGTGCTTTTAGATTGATTTTATGTTTCCTAATTTAAATAATGTTGCTTACTTTTGCTGGTCAATGACCGTAATAAAACATTTATTATTATTATTATTATTATTATTATTATTATTATTATTATTATTATTATTATTATTATTATTATTATTATTATTATTATTATTGTTGTTGTTGTTGTTGTTGTTGTTGTTGTTGTTGTTATAACAGTCTGTGCATTTTTATTAGGTTTGCCTTCAGCCATTTTCAAAGAGATAGCTCTGTTAGTCTATTTCTGCTCATATAGTAAAAAAAATATTTTGTGACAGCTTTAAGACTAACAGATTCATCTCAGTTTTCATAGGTCACAATCCACTTCATCATACTTCTGGGCTCTGATTGGAAGTCTTGGTTTGGGGGGGGGGATATTTTGAAGGAAAAGCTGTATTCCTCGCCTTTAACCCTCCCCAAAACTTCCTCCTCACTTTATTCTGGAACAGCTAGGTTTAAAACACATGGATTTGCCACAGTCATGTCCAGTTTGGCCATTGGATATTGGTTGAATTCAGATATTACTTCACATTATGATGTTGCCATTATATCTGAACCTCCTATACCAGTTTACAAATTGTGATTTGTGAGGAGCTATTAGACCACTGTAGGTTTTATGTTACTGTGCAATCTATTCTTTTACATCTGAATTCAGTAATCATTGATAAACCACAGTGTTTGTCATAGCTCCACATGAAGGGGCTGCTGGTCATGAAGACTGCAGGAGACTTATGAAAGTGAGTGAGCAGGTGCAACATGAGAGGAGACCAGCAGGTCCTGTCTAAACCATATTTTGCTTGTTTCAAAAGCTCAAGCTAGGGAATAGAAATTGAACTATGGTCATTGCAAGCCATAGCTTAGCAATCACATATTGTCTTGAGTTGAGCCACACAGCAGCATCTCTAGCCTGCTTTCATGTGCACAACCCTGTGTTGTGTGCAGGCCTGCATATACCATAGTCCTGATAGTACATGCAGTTCTGCTTATGCCACGATCCTCAATGTACATGTAATAAGCTATTAATAGCAGGATACATTCCATGAGCATACAAGCATCTACTAAGAAGTTAAGGGTAATCAAGAAGAGCATTCCAAAAGGTGTGTAGCAGAGATGGCCCAGAACATTTTCTTCCTGGGCTGAAGACTATTCAAGCTATCTAGACTGAAAACTAAAATTTTCTTCAACATTGGAAATGGGATACCATCCACTACTCCACTTTAAGGCAGCGTTTACTAGCTTAGGAAATGAAGGACAGGCTGAACATCACAGAAAAAACTCTCTTATAAACCTTTGCTACAGCTACCCACCCCTGCAAATTCTGCCACCTGAGGCAGCTGTTTAATTCTGCCTAATGGCTGAACAAGCCTTGTCATTCATTACTATTCTTTTTAATGGATCTCTTCCATCCCATCCCCTATGTTAATCAATCTGATCAACTCTCATAGGCTGCAACTACACTGGCGATCCGAATGACTCCGATATGGCTTTGCTGTGATTTGACTCATAGCCTGTACTGTATTAAGACTGAATTTGCCATCAGTGGTCACATAGGAATGTGGATTGATTTGGAAGCTCAATGTTCACACTCAATGCAATGCAATTTGCATTTTAGCCCACAGCCCCCTTTCTTTCCTTCTTTCCTCTGGTCCTGCCTCTGCCAATCCACTGCCAAGCCTCTAGGTTTTAAAAGGGTTGTACAGTATTCCAGAAAAGGTGGCAGCATTTCATAGCGTGTACAGAAATTTATTTATTTATTTAAATTATTTTTACCCCACCTTTCTCCTTAAGAAAGACCCAGGGTGACTTACATAATTGAAAGGCAATATTTAAAGCTGAAACAGTAACTATACAATGGTGGTTTACATCATTAAAAGACAATATTTAAAGCTAAGAACAAAGAATATAAAGAGGCCACTTATATCATTAACAGACAATGTTACAGCTTTCATTTCATATGGTTTGTTTCTGTTTTGCTTGTAATTTTTTTTAAAAAAATTCTCATGCAAAGGTGATTTAGCACTAAACTAGTTTATTAGAGAACAGTTGAGGAGAAAGAATCCAGGAGTGGGTGTTCCCACCGTGGTCCTGAACATCATGTCCCAACTGTCTACATCACTGAAACACCACTCACAGACATGCCTCCCCCATCTTTACAAGAACAAATCTACTGATCATATCAGAAAAAGTCTGTTCAAATCATTCCAGCTTAAAAAAGGTAGAAGCCACCAGTGGCAGAGGGGGAAAAAAAACCCGTATTGGGAGCAAAAAAAGAAGATGGATCGAAGTGGCCTTTGCATAATAGTATCAGAAAAAAAATACTTCTAATTGACCCGTATTATAACACTAAAGCAAATCTTACGGTATTTGATCATGTAATCACAGACTCAATCAGTCTGAATTCTTTTAATAATGATTCTGGGAGCAGGGACTAATGATGAATGTCCATCAATAAAATAATCAACAGAAAACAGAGACTGTAGTTCCATACTTAATCATTTTAGAATAAGACCTGTTGAATTTAATGTGGCTTAACTTCTGGCTGGGTAAAACTTGATAGAATTGTTCTGTGTTTCATTTAATTACTAAGTCGACAAAGTTACATGTGCATTTAACAATTAAATTATTAATGATACCCTGTTTCCCTGAAAATAAGACCTAACCTGAAAATAAGCCTTAGTATGATTTTTCAGGATGTTCGTAATATAAGCCCTACCCCAAAAATAAGCCTTAGTTAAGTGAAAACCCGCCCTCCACCACTGTGCAGCAATCAGAAGATTACATGACTGTATTTGAATAAACGTAGATTGTTGTACATGAAAAAAATAAAACATCCCCTGAAAATAAGCCCTACTTCTTTTTTTGGAGCAAAAATTAATAGAAGACCCTGTCTTATTTTCGGGGAAACACGGCATGTGAGGAGCGTGGGTAGTGAATAGAGTGACAGACTAGGACTCAGGAGGCCTTGGTTTGAATCCCTGCTCAGCTTTGGAAGCTCACTGGAGGCGTTAAACTGGTAAAACCACTCCCTAAATATCTCACTTACCTTGAAAGTTCTATTAGGGATGCTATAAGTTGGTTTTGACAACAGATCAGTCCAGGGTACATTTTATATTTGTATTTTATGTTTATTGCTACAGCGAATAGCTGCATTCTAGAATTGCCTGATATGTTGCACTAGATGGTAAACTTAATCCCTTAATTTCTTCATGTTCCTAGAAGTTTGAGGTCTTTCTTGAAAATACCCCCTCATTTATGCAATAAACACCTGCAACTCCCCCCCCCCCCGTCTCAATCAATAAAACGTTTAGCTACACCTTTCACATCTTCACATGTTCTTTTGTTTTGTCTCCTCCTGACTGATGCATGGCCAGTCTAGATAATGTTTTTTTTTGTGTGTGTGTGTGGCTATAATGCTTTTATATAGTTTGCATAATAGCTACCGATAATATTAAAATTCTCTCTCTCTTTCCTCTCTTCCCCCTATCTTCACCTCTTAGGGCTTTTCTGGTGAAAAGATGTTTTTTTCCTTCGATTGGTTCATCATACTTCTGTACCACTGGATAGACACAACTTTATCCCTAAATCTAGAGGATCCAAATGTGTGTAGCCACTGGGAGAGGTAATTTTTTAAAATCCATAGAATAATCATGATATTTTACTAGTATTTTATGCTTATTATTGTTCATTTTGATTAGAAGTGTATTATGTTAAGCTATGGACTATAAACTGAAGGGGACTAAACAGGGAAGAAAGGTAAGCCTGGCCCAAACATGGTTCTACATTAAAATCTATCCATGTATGAATTGGGAAGCAGAGGCCACTTTTACCAGCAGACATATTCGAAATGTGTTTCTTTAATCTAATTAACTCAGTAGGAGAATCTGCATATTTGGAGTATAATTAGCCCTATTGGAAGTCATTGAGGTATAATTATGAAGCTTTTAAAATCTATATGAAATCTTGTTGGGTTGATTATCTTCTTATGAGGGAATGAGGCAAAAAATTCAGAAACAGATAGTGTATAGTTTTAATTTCAATGCAATGTATTTTTCATTTTACTGGAAAGGGTAGTCCTGTGGATGGGACCAGTTACCTCTTTTGCTTAAGCATGGATGTGCTCTGTGAGCATCATAATGCTCATACACACAAAGAGCTGAAAGGCCGGGTGATTCTTGAACAACACCATAACAAGTTTTTTTTTAAAAAAAAAATCCCAATTTAAAAAAACATAATTTGTTGGTTTGGAAAGCAGCTAAATAAAACAGCACAGAACAAAAAACAAAACAAAAAAGGAAGTAGGGCTAGTGGTTACTTCTAAAGAAAGCAACATTTAATCTGTCTCTCTCTGTTCATAGGTGTGGCAAGATGAAAGAACATATTTTAAAAAACCACTATCTGGAAAATTACATAGCACTAGCAGCTGTGTTGAAATAGACTGTAGGAAACACCAGGAGAATCTATCAGTTTATTCCTGCTTGTTTCTTTGGTGAATTCATGTAAATAATCCCAACTGAATTGTGATCATAGGATGAAAAATCTTCCCTAAGGGTGAATAAAGGACGTGCTGAATGTATGAGGCTATTGGCATAATCCTGTGCACGCAGTGAAGTCTTACAGAATGCACTTATTTTTAAGTGATTTGCCACAAGAACGGGCAGCTTCTTAGTTAAATTACACTCTGTTTTCTTGAACGGTAATGCATGGCTGAGCTGTGAAATATCATTTAGAAACTCTACAAAGAGACTTTGTACTTACTGCCAATTAGTTCTTTTTAGATTTTGAGGGGTTCTCATAATTTTTCTTTTCTTGAAGTAACGTAAGCTTGTCAAGTCCACTTTGAATGTGGCCAGCTGCCAATCATTTTAAAATAAGGGGCTTAATTCAGTGTGATGCCGTTGTGTGACAGAGATTTTCCTTCCCTTTCTCTCCTCCTGCAACCCACAAAGTCACTTGAAAACTGGCTCCAGAGCATTTCCCAGATCTGTTGGGCTGCTTGAGGAGTTGCAGGTAGAAGGGAGATTACCTTTTCCCTTGCTTACATTGTTGCCTTAGAGGTTGCCCTTCATTGGATATGGTCCATATAAACAAGAATTACTAACACATGTTACAACCTTCTTGCCATAATTATTTTTCAAGCTATGTATTAAGGCTCCCCCCTCCACTTTTGAGTGGGTCATTATTTAAACAGTAAGAATATTTGTACATGCTACTCAGCTGTAGGTTTACTTATTTGTTGTAGCAAATACTATATTAATGTTTTGTTAAGCAGAAACACTTGTCCCCCAACCCCCCCTCCCCAAACAATCCAACCCCTTAGTGTTCTAATTGATAGCATTCTGAATGTTTGTTAAAGTTGTTAATGTTCAGTAAAAGTTATTGGCCAGTATCCTGTTCAGTATTTACATGTTTGGAGCTCCAGTGGCAGCAGCTGCAGCAGCAATATGACAAAGTGCTTGCCACGTGCAACTGTGTGCTCAGGCACATGACCAGATATGACCAGCACTTTGTCAAATTGCTGTGGCAGCTTCTACAGTTGATCCATTATTGAACAGGATGGTGCCTGTTAGGAGTAGAAAAAGAAGCAGAAACTCCCTCAGAACAGACTGGTGAAAATAAGTACTGTCATATCAGGACTGTTTGGTATATGACAAAACACTGTACACAGTATGAATTCAGATCTGTATTAAAGTAAAAAAACATACAATTCATGCTCATATTCTCTATGAGAGAGTGCAGCCAAAAACATACCTGTCACAAGCACAAAATATTTATTTGGAAACATCCTAACCTATTGATTGTTTTTTCCCTAAAATGTACCTAGTTACCTGTATTTACATGAACTAATAATATTTTGGAATTTTTTTTAATAAACCTAAATCTTTTACTTCCCTCCTATTAATTTTTTTTCAATTCAACAGTAGTTCTAATACAATATACTGTATGTGCATTTTTTTTCTTTTTATGCAGTTATTCTGTTACAGTACAAGAATCGTATCCCCATCCTTTTGATCAAGTTTACTACACCAGCTGTACAGATATACTGAACTGGTTTAAATGCACGCGGCACAGGTGATTTTTAGAATAACCTTTGTTTTCACAATGCATTCTTAGAATAAACCTTTCAAAGTGATTAAGTGTTGTTTTTATATAGAATAAATTCAAGTAGACTGACATATTGCTGGCATGTCCTGGCTGGATAGCTCAGTGAATTAGGCATCTGGTTGTAGAACCAGAGGTTGGGAGTTTGATTCCCCATTGCACCTCCATATGTAGCCTCAGGCAAGATATACAGTCCTAGAGCACCCCCAGAAAAAGAGGATGGCAAACTGTATCTGTGTATTATATACCCAGAAAATCTGGAAAGGGTAATCATAAATCAGAATAAAGTTGATGGCAAATAATAATTATTATTATTACAAATCAGATCCCATGGATGCCATCATAGTTCGTATGTAGGCATGAGGGTGTTCATGTGTATAATTAATCCTCAGTAGGACTCTGAGGATATGTAAGTCTCTGAAATATTATCTGTGAATTTTGCAATGGATTATCAGGTGACAGAGGATTATGTTATGCACTAGTGTGAAAATACATTTCCTTTCTCTAAACAGGAATTATGGAGAAGAGATGTGAGGTTGATGCACTGGCATATTCCATTTTAATTATGGTAGAATGAAATGTGCCAAGCGCTTGTGCAGCATAGCCGCCATATTTTTTAATGAGGCTTGTTATATGGGGCATAACATAAAGAGCATAGTCTTCAGCAAAGGAGAGGAGATGATATTCAAAGGGGTAGCTATTCTGATTTTTCGCAGCAAAACCATCAAAGGGTCTCATGACATGCTAAAGACTAACAAATTTATTATGACTAAATCTTTCATGAACTGTGACTCAGTTCAGAATACATATGCTTAGTTGCTTATCTTTAAGTACTTAACCAATTTTATATTTTACATTTGTATATTTTAATAGAATTAGTTACCGGACTGCCTACAGGCATGGAGAAAAAACTATGTATAGACGGAAATCTCAGTGTTGCCCTGGATTTTATGAAAGCAGGGAGATGTGCATCCGTAAGTAAATTTATTTTCAATACTACCAAATTGGATGTTGGATTTACTTCTCTCTACTTAAGATGACATGATTTCAGTGGCCTACATGCAGTTCTAATCACTCACCATTGACATGTGTGTGGGATGCAATCCTACCACCTTGAGCCCATCAAGCTCATCTGATTTTGGAAGCTAAGAAGGGTTGCACTTGGTTAGTACTTGGATGAGGGGTTTCTAGGGAATACCAGAGATCTCCAGGTGGAGCTAAGAAAGAATCCTGTCTGAATCCTGGACAGCTCTAATCCCATTTGGCTGGATGGACCAGTGGTTTGATTGAATGGAAGACAGCTTCCTTTGTCCCTATATTCCTCTGCCCTCTTCCTCCTCCATTACATCCCACTGGTATGTTTTCCAAAGAGGCACATTCGGCTGCATTTTCTGTCCTTGATGGAAATAGGGGTAGAGGGGAAAGCAACCTGCTACATCCAGTATAGAAGATGTTACCCCATATTCCTATTACCATGTGGGATTGACAACTGGTCTTCCCTCCCTCGGAAGGTCTTTAAATAGCCTTACTTAACTCAAAAGGCCAGAGTTGGTTTCACTTCACTTTTGTTGGTGATGAAACTATGCATGAATTGACATAGTATTGATGCTTTGCTATACATCTGCTATGAAATCGTTTGGATCCTTCTTTAATACATACATGAATTTATTACCTTTTGTCATGCTTTCTTGTTGATCACATTGAACATGCTCTGTGCTTAAAAAGTTATATAAAAGTAAAAATTATTTCCCAACATAATTTGAAAATTTTGGAAGTACAGTTCTTTGGAGCTATAGCTAGATCAGAATACCTATCTATTTTTTAAATAAATATTTTTGTGTGTTTTCATTTATACTATAGTTTTTAAGATATTTTGGCTCTGTCAGAGTTTGGAGACAAACATTTTTGGACTATAATTCCCAGAATAGCCCAGCCAGCATGGCTAATGGTTAACAGCCATGCTGACCAGGGAATTCTGGGGATTTGTATGTAGTCCAAGATGTAACATTTCCAGACTCTGATTATTTTGGAATTCTTAAATGGAGATGAGGAAAAGTAGGACTTACATTATTATGGAAGAATTGCCTGTAAATTTTCATACAGGTATAGATTTTTTTTCTTTTTAAAGCTATTCCAAGAAACAGCATTTATTTGTTACTATTTAAATAATCCAAAATTATGTCCGTTATCGAACTCTCTGTGCAAGTTCTTTGAGGACTTGCCATGTCCACCTGCTCTCAGTTCAACAGGTAGGTTTCATAGTAATTAAAAAGGCTGTGGTTTAATTCACCCTCTCTGAATTATTTTTCCTTGGAAATAACAATGCTGACGGATGCATGGCTTTTCTGATGGACAGCTCCAGCTGGCAGTTCGAAGTTCCTGTCTAGCATATCTGGTGCCAGGATTAGAAAAAACACTGATTATTTCTTCAGCTGTCAGTCAGTCAGGAAGGTTCTAGTGTATAAGATTAAAACTGGACAGTAGCTTTTCCAGGATGAAGAAAAACATTACTCAAAACTGGGAACAGTTACTTCTTAACCTTCAGAGTCACCATACAGCACGGTTTCTCTGGATCTGTAGTAAAAAAATAAAATAAAAAACCAAACCCCAAACCAAAACTTTTCCAGATTCTTCTCTTAATGCTGAGCAGAGGATGGAGACCAATGCCTTAGGATCCATGAACAGTGGCTTTAAGAGGGACGTGAAAAAAGCAATTATTTTCAAAACCCAGCCTCATTAGCTAATATTCCCATCTGATTTGCCATTTTGTTAAAACCGAAACAAAACTCTCTTTATTTCTTGGGTGCGCAGGACATTTTTCTTATTAATGACTCCTGTGCTCTGCCCTTTAGTCATCTCAGAATTGCACAAATACTCCTCTGTTTGCTCATTTCTCTGAACACACAGCACATGCACATGTGGATACTTTAAATCAGAGGAGGCTAAATTCTGGCCCAGTAGAGGTTTTGGCCAGCAACTCCCATCATACCAGCATAGTCAATGGTGAGGGAAGGAGAGTTGTTGTCTAAAACAACTCAAGGTTCCTTACCCCTAATTTAAACAATGTTCTCCTTTGATTCACATAAGCTTTTATGTCGAAACTAGAAGAGTGTCCAAATGAATCCACTGTTCCACTGCAACTGCCTTTCATTCCTATTGTTAATTGAATATCTAGTGAGAAGCCCCAAACCTCAATCTAAACATGCTTATCCATGGACTTTGAAACACTGCACTCCCAGCTTCAAAACTTTTCTTATTTAATTGAAAATGCCCCCTTGCAGTCTCTGATGGCTAATTTTTTTAAAAAATAGAATCTATTGGGGCCCTGCAGGCATGCTGCCTCCCTCAAAACATAGTGAAATATTATTTTCAATTTTTAACACACATACACACACACACACACACACACACACACATTTTGAAGGATGTTGGGATATCAGGAGGTCATATATGGGCCCTCAGGACTGCATGTGGCCCATAAACTACATATTAATACCTCACACGTACTCTAGATTATAGTGTCCTGTAACAAGAAGATCATACACAATAATTCGAAGAATTATTAACACATATGTCTCAGGCATCTATATTAGGCAAAAAACCAGAGTTTGGACTATACTATAACCCCCAGAATATCTGGGAGCTTGACCAGTGGCAATGCTAGTTAAGAGTTCTCAGATTCGTAATCCAAAAAATGAATTTTTCCACACTCTACAAAAGAGCCAAATGCACATTCTGTAACTGATACAAAATCTCATCCAGGATGCTAGTCAGCTTGATTTGGGCCAAAAGGTATTTGCATTTTCAAATACAGCAAAGAATTACAGGATGCCAAAAAAAATTTTTTATACATATTAATTTTTAAAAATATGGTGTACAAAATAATTTCTACTACACTACACTAGATGGGTTGAGAGAACCTTGTATTTATCTCAGAATTAAGACCATGGATTCAGAAGATAATATTCCAGATTTCTGATGCAGCACATTATGTTACAAGGTTCACAATGTTTGATACTTAAGCAGAAGTCCAATTTAAATGGGAGGTTGCAATTCAATTACATTAGTTTTCATAGACGAATGAATGAAAGTGTATGTTCAAAGTACATGTTTACCCTGAAGGGCATCAATATGTAAAATAGCCATTAGGCTTTTAGTCGTTGTAGTAGTATGGCATACTAACTGCCATAGCCCAGTAGCATCAGCATAAGAATAAAAACGAGTTCCACATAATGTCAAGTCTAAAGTTGCCAACACCTACAAATGGCAAGATGATCTAGAAATAAAGTTCTCCAGTTTTTAAGCATTTCATCCAGCTGATACAAGATCTTGAAATAACGAGATCTTGAAATTCTATCAGCAGAAAATGATTCACAACAAATATTGGAGGCATTCAGTTGGGAAGATTGATAGTTCAGTAGTACGGCGCGTGCTTTGCATGTAAAAGCTCTCAAATTCAATCACTGGTACATCCACAGAAAGGACTACAAATCCCATAGAGCCAATGATACTGGGATATCTGGGCCAATGCTCTGACTTAGCATCATGTTTTTAGTTGTTAGACAAGAATTGTAATAATTCCATTTACAATGCTATTTGTATGTTCAGCAATAATCCTTCAATGGCCTTTGAGAAAACCATTACATTTGATTAGAATATGTGGTCAATAAAGTGATCCCCAGCAGAGTAGCTACCTGATGCTGCACCTTCTTACATTTCTCAAACTAGACCAAATAGTGCAATCCTATACCCACTTATCTAAAAGCAAGGAATTAGACTTGTGAAAAGACATTAGATTGTACTGTAAAATAGACTTATGCATAATAATCTTAGAACTATAGAACTGGTAGGGACCCTAGGGATCATCAAGTCCAGCCCCTGTCAAGGAGGCATAGTAGGGAATTGAACTCCCAATCTCTGGCTCTGCAGCCAGATACCAAACACTGAACTATCCAGCAGCTCTTGATAACATAATGTATTCCTACATCTGGTCTTAACATTTCCTGGCAAATCATGACACAAACAAGTCCCCGTATACCTTCATAAACCTCTCCAAGTCTTTGAACTCAGCCCAAATGTAAATATTCTGACAGCTGCTACTAATGTGTGACATATCTCTCTAGCAGCTGTGATGTTTTTCATGCTTCCTAAAACATGAAGACCAGAACTTCATCATGTAGCCTTTGCTTAACACAGAATTTTCAGATTCTACTGGCCTGAAAAATATTGGTATATACAAGATTTTCAAAGAATGATCTAGTAGAAAGTAAGAGAGAAAAAACTGGGATAGCATTGGAGAGTGAGAATAGCAAACAGGGAAAAAGAAAGCAACAGAAAGTTTTGTCTACCGGCTCTTACACTTTTTGACTAAATACCCTTTCAGTTTTTAGGCATTTATATTCAAGACTATTTAATGGAGACCTGTAATTTTAATTGTAATACCTAAAGACTACACACATACTGGAAGCATTTAGTTGATTAAAATAATAATACATGCCATTAAGTTGATTCTGAGTCTTTTTAGGTGTAAAGTACTCAGAAGTGGCTTACTCTTCCCTTCTTCTGTTGGAGCCCTGGGACTGTGCTGCATGTGTACAGGCTGGCTTTTCCTCCAGGAGGCACTGTGGGGAATTTAACTTGTGACCTCTAGATTACCACAGAAGTCCCGACCTCTGCAGAGCAAGAGATTAGGTGAAAAATCTAGAACAGATAACGGGAAGTAGTACTTCACACAGTGTAAAGTTAGTCTGTGTAATTTGCTAACAATGATGTAGTGTAGCAATATCCATAAACCTGGGCAGCTTTAATGGGTTCATGGAGGCTAAGACTAAAAATGGATTCTAATCAGATAATTGTGTCTTAGGGCATAACCACACAAAAGTTTGTTCTGGGTTGATGAGAACTTCTCTGTACTGTACCCTGACATTTAAGTTGCTGTTGCTATCCACATGGAAGTTTAATTATCCTGGTACAGTGCACTTCAGGTGTCCCCAAATCATACAGCTCCCCTTCTACCTTACCTTTCTCTGCTGTTATTGACATCCTCCTACCCATTCCTTTTGCAGGCATTCAAATCCCTTCCTTTAAAAAAAGTTTAGCAAGTGAAATATTGCTGAACTGACAAAACATGATAAGCATTTGAATCAATGCTCTATTAGTATATGAATGTATTTATAGTGATAAATTAGAAGAACTATATTTAAAAATGCAATTTAGAAATAGTATTCGGGTCCACCACAAAAATACAACAAATGTTATGGTCAGCAAAGGACAAAAGAGACCCCCTCACTACTGCAGGAGTATACCGGATACCTTGCAGTTGTGGCCAGGTATATATTGGGACCACAAAACGCAGCATCCACGCCAGAATCAAAGAACATGAAAGACGCTGCAGACTAAAACCACCAGAAAAACTGGCAGTATCTGAACATGCCCTGAAACAAGCTGGACATGAAATCCTATTTCAAAATACAGAAGTACTGGACAGCACCAGCAATCATTATCTTAGACTACACAGAGAAGCTATTGAAATCTGCAAACACCAGCACAGCTTCAACAAAAAAGAATAAAGTCTGAAACTCAACAAAGCCTGGCTCCGAGCACTGAAAAATACAGCCTTGAAAAAGGTCAACAATCTCTACCCAGCCACAAGGATTGGTGATCACTGCACACAAAAGACTAGCTAATGGCACCCATCAATCACAGTGACAGATCATCTCCCCCCCTTATCACAACAGTACACCCATAACAAAAAACACCCTGATCACCATAATCACCCAATCTCCTGAAAAGGACAAAAAGCTGATCCCACAGCAACAAATACTCAACTATCCCACACACTACACCAGAACACAGGGTTCTAACTCCTGCCCTCTGAAGATGCGGGCCACAGAGACTGGCGAAACGTTAGGAAGAAAAACCTCCAGAACGTGGCCAAACAGCCCAACAACCAATTTAGAAATTTCATTGCAGTTGTAGTCCTTACCTGTGATAGCAGAAGGCAGGCAAAAGAAGTAGTATTTACTTTCCTGCCTCACCCCACTCTGTACATCATTAATTGTGTCATCTGGACAAGCCCAGCAACTGCCCCAAAGGCCCAATAAAGACAATCACACACAAGGCAAAAGCAAGACAATATAATGTAACTAGAAATGCTACAATGAAACACAACCCTGCTGGCCAAACAAAATATATCACATACTTAGGCCAACAGATCTATTCATGATTAGCACTAAAATTGCATAGTCAGTGGGATGAGCACTGAAAAAAACAATGAAAAACGTGTCACAAACTGTGGAATAAACACACACGTCTAGCTGTTCCCTTGCTTTCAGTATCAGAAGTGGCATGCTCCTCTGTTCCCCTTGATGGTGTCCTGTCCTTCTTCTTGATTTACCACAGGTTAACTACTCTAGTAGCAGAATAATGAAGTAAATAAGTGTTTGGTGTTAGGAGAGCAGAACGTTTAATGCGCATATACCCATAAGCAATCTCACTATTTCACATTTTACATCTTTGGATCTTTGGTTTATTATGGTGAAATAGAAGCTTTTCTTTGCATATGTTCTTGTGTTTGTTCCTATTAATTACTTTCATTTATATTCCACCATTTCTCCAGTAAATACATGTCTCTCACATTCTCTGATTTATTTTTATAAGAGTCCTGTGAGGTAGGCAGGCTGAGAGGTACAGGTCACCTACTGAGTTCCATGTCTCGGTGGGTACTTGAACCTGGATCCCCTAGGTTTCAGTCTAGCACTCTCACCACTGCCATACTGGTGTTTCTATTCCTGCATCTAGTGAAACACAAAGTGTTATGCCTGCCTTCTTCATTTTTTAAAAAGTGGCATTTACTAGAGCTGCTATGTCAGTAGCATCACAATTTCAGGGCCAAAATATAAATCGAAGGTGGATCTTTGTGAGGTTGGATTCAGTGGCCTTATGGGCCTCTTCCAACTCAATTATTCTGCGATTCTGGGATTTTCTTTAAAAGAAGAAATTCATTCTCCTAACTGGGTTCATATAGAGAGCTATGGTGTGGGATTGCTACTGGAATTTGGCAACAGGAGAGGACAGTCTGGGGTCATTAAATAAAGTGTGCTGCTTATATACCACCTCATAATGCTTAAAGCTCTCTCTGGGTGGTTTACAATTTAATTATGCAGACATTTAACTCAGTAGTTAAATAAGTGTTCCGTGTTTGCTAGTTAAATACCTAGTAACTGTGAGGAAATTAAAAGGAAATTAAAATATTGCTAGTATTTTCTTTGTTTTTAAGAGGAACTGGAGAAAGTCAAAAACAGCTGGATTGTAGAAAGCCTAGATGGAGTTTTTCTGTAAAATCAATGGTTTTGTTCTTCCTCTTTGCTCTCTTTCTATGACAGCTCACTGTTCTGATAAATGTATCCATGGCCGTTGCATTGCTCCAAACACCTGTCAGTGTGAGCCTGGTTGGGGCGGACCCAATTGCTCCAGTGGTAAGTCTGCATCTGCTGCTGTCAGTCTGGTTGTCTGTCTGTTCCGTTGTCCTTTTCTGTGAACAGATTGTGTTGTTGTTTTTTAAATTATGTCATGATTTCCCAGTGCCTCTTGGGGGAATCAGCTCTCATTTACAAGTACGTACAGGGACTCTCTCTGTGTGATGCAGTTTTTCTGTATTTCTTCTTTCTTAAATTAGAGATGTCAATGATGAACAAATAAAACCTTACATTACTTTGTTTTCTGACACATAAACCATCATTTTAACAGGTGGCATGCACATAGAGAGGGAAAGAAAAAAATGAACATGAATTGTGTAATCACAATACATTCTTAGCTGTTACTGGAAATCTTTCCAGCTAAATTGTGTGAAAAGGAAACACATATACCATTTCTTTTAGACTTGACAAAGTAGCTTGGAGATTGTGCATATTGCACAGACAGTGGGCACAATTTTAATTTCCACACTTGTGAAAAAGAGTGTCCTAAAAGTGTCTAATTATCAGACTTTACTAGTAAGTGAGCATATCTTGAGACTGGTTTCAGTGGGTATCTGCATACCAGTAGGAGTGGTATAGCCAGAGCTTGGATATGTTGCTTTTAGAGAGTGGCTATGTTTGTTGGGGAGTTCTCATAACTTTAAAACCCCCCCCCCCCCAACATTTCTAAACTCTGGTTATGGAGTTGTTGTATTTGGAAATCATTTTTTGACTCTGCAATCCTCTGCTTTGAGGATTAGATGCAACAAAATGGCCTGTTTCCAATTGTTTCCTTCTTCCTCCCTAAGCAGTTTTCAAAGTGATACAAAAGTACCCTTGAAATCAGTAGGCTTAAGCACATTCACCTCTGAGTTGGATTGTAGCCAGTATTTTAAATAAAGCTTTTTTCTGCATTCCAAAACACAGTGTGAAACAAATACCAAAAGCACATGGTATTTTACATGCAACAGAGATCAGCTACTGGCATGCATGTATTTTAAAGCTGCATTCCCTCAGCTGATTCTTTTCCAATACTTGCACAAGAAATGGATTAAAGTACTTCTAACTGCAGGAGGGACTATAGTTTACTAAATGTTCACACTGACATTTTAAAATTGACCTTATGGAAAAATGCAAAGAATTACATCCAGACTTTTCCTATATTTAGGTTACAATGCTGATACAAGGAAAGTGTTTCAATACTTTCTATATACCTCAATCTGAACTTGCACATAGTAGTATACTGTATATCCTTATGATTTGTAGATAGCCAAAAACATCTTCTATGATTTAATTCAGCCCTTTCTAGAGACCCCTCCTGATGTCCCCTTAAAAAGCATGTCACCCAATTTGCACAGCAAGTAGGGACACCCCACATTTACAGCAAGCGTTTTCTTGCTTTGTCTGCATTATAGCAGTTTGCCACTGAAAATTGGTTGCAGATAGGGAAACCCATCAGAAGGAGGCAAAAATATTTTAAATGCCCTGTAGCTGTTTACCACTGAAATCCAGCAGCAAACTGTGATGCCATTAAAATAAACAAAATTCTTGCTTTAAATACCCCAATATAACTGCCACTGAATCTGGCAGCCAGATGCAATCTGAAACTAGGGAACAACATTGTACCAAAAATCTCAAGGTTGCCCATCTCTGGTTTAACAATCTCATCACCTCAACTGAACATGTTCACTGTGAACACTGTGTTCATTAGTGTCAAAATGCATAATAACTCGTGATTTCTCACAATTTCTTAAGAGATAACCATGCTTGCCAGATTTGATATGCAGAAATCTAAAATATGCATATGTAGGTCTATAAAATGGATATTTCAGTTTTGTTTTGTTTTGTTTTGCTTTGCTTTGCTAATATTCAGAAAAGGAATGTATTAACCAAATTCAGTTCTCTGTTAGCTATAATGGGGAACCTGTTTTCCAAAACAGTTTTCCTCCCCTTCCTTTCGTTTCTGCTGGTGTTAAAGTTCTTTCTGCCTTTCTTCTGTTCATTTGCCACTTGCTGCTAGTGTCATCAGGTTCAACAGTACAAATATTGTGTGCTTTTGTCTATGCTCAACAGAAGTCATGTGAAAGAGCCCTTGTTGCTGTACCTTGGACTGAGAAATCTCATGGGAAGTTTAAGATCCCCTGGAAAATCTTTGCATAATTGCAGCAAACTTCAAGTGATAAACCACTATTTCTTCAAAAACTGATACTTCAAGGGCAGATTAAGACAGAAAAAGGCATTTTGTTCACATGCAGTTGAGACAGGATTTGGGGAGAAAGAAGCCTTGACTGCCTGGCAGACATCCATGTTCCCCTAGTAAACCTTGTAAACAAAAGGGAAATCAGATGCTGCTTTTATTAGGCTGTCCCGCTGCAAATAAAATTTTCCATAGACATTCTAAAATGAAAGAATGATTTAGCTTATGTAATTTCCACAATACCATTTGTTACTGTCTGTATGACTTACTTACCTATGTTGACAAACACAGCTTTTCATCGGAAAAGGTGGTGCAATACTGACCCCTTTCCAATTTTTTTTTTAAAAAAACGGTTTAATCATACTGATGAGTGCCTGGAAATTCTCTCTATATACCTGGAATAGATTCCTATCATAAATGTCATATTTAATCAATTTCTATTATTTAAATGCCAAACAATGCAAGGCTAAGACAACTGAGGTTTATCATAATACAAACACGATAATTCTTTGCATGGTTTTATTTCCTTTCTTACCACACATTTTACAAAGAGGTTCACTTGCTCAAACAAATTGTCAATTAATAGTCATATTGGGTTGATTTTGTTGTCTATACTAGGCAATTAAACTATGCCCAAATTGTTTGGGCAAATGCTTTTTTTCCAGTGTGAAGCAACAGCCGAAATCCTGTTGCAGGTTACTGAAAGTGTAAGGGCAATTGTGCAAAGAATTTTTGCATTTTGCTGTTCTTTGTTACACACCTGGTGCTCAACCCAGTGTTCAATGCAGGCATGTCCAAATGGGCAATGGAGTTCTGGCAAGATCACGTACACTGCTTGTGCAATTATTATTCTGCAGTGCCTGAAACTGGCACAAATCTGCTCAATATATTTTTTTCAACAGATAAAAAAGTCAATTATGAATGGAAGAATAAATGAAGTAACAGCAATTTGCAGGCCAAAGAACATGCTTCTGTACTATCTGTGGCATTGCAAGAGATTTTGGACTGCTTTGGCAGCATAAATTTGAAAGCTGTATTAGAGGGTAGATGAAAAAAGTGAACAAAGAACAAGCACAAGGTCATGGGGTCAGCAGACTTATATATATTGTATGTTTCTTTATGTGGTGAAAGTCTGACTTAACTTTGAACTTGACTTCTTTTCTTGTATCAATTTATGTGAAACATGAAAAATATAATAAGAATGCTGTGATTTTCTTCCTGTGGATTTCCTGGCCTTGTGTATAGCAAGGGTATAACATTGATATCATTTGCATTTGAATTTATTCAGATTCATATACCCCTTTAATCCCTTGTTCCTGCATACAGGAGAGTGAGTTAGCAACTTTTGCTTTTGATTAGTGGTAAATAGAGATGGGCACAAATTGGAAAAACAATAAATTGGGGTGGTTCATGTTTTGTGGCTACCCACAAACCACAAGACATGCCCCAAGCCCTGGAAAAATGACCTGGTTTGTGGTTCTTTATTTTGGTTCATGCATGGGGGGAGGAGAACCTAACAACTCCACCCCCTATGATGCCTGTCCGCCTCCTTCCCACTGCCCCTGTCGCCTCCCTACCTGGTCCTGCCACCGCCTCTTCTTCCTCCTCCACCCCCACCTTCAGAGACAGCAACTGGGCTTCCCTTCCAGCAGCAGGGCTAGCTGTCTCTGCGCAGGCACTAGCCTATCAACTGATAGGCGTGTTCCCTTCCAGGAAGGGAAGCCAGGCTGCTGTCTCTGAAGATGATGGTAGCGAAGGAAGGACCATCTATTTTGCCAAAGCAAAACGAAGAACCGGCTTGCATGAACCGAACCCTGAACCAACCTGGTTCATGGGTTTTTTGGTTCATAGTTCGGTTCATGCCCATTTCTAGTGGCAAACTGCAGTTCACTATTGTATCTGAACAGAGCTAGCTACAGTTGGCAGAAACCATAGCTTGACCTCTAAAAATCGATGGCAAACAGTGTTTGATCCTGGTTTAGAAATCTGATTCATGAGCAAACATTTTGCTTCTCTATGCAAAACGTGAGGAGTTAGGAATTCCATTACTCCTTTCCTTTCCAGTATGCTGAGAAATTCTGTTTTAATACATCATGGTCTGCCATCCATATAAATTGTACTAGTCTCCTAAAATAATTATGAGACAAATGTACAGTGACAATTTAGAAACTGACTTACAGCATTGGTATAATTAGAAATGAGCTGCACAGGCTCTTGCTCAGGTTGCAGTGTCGTAGAGAATACAGGTTAGATGTGCCAAAACCCTGGAAAACGCCATCTTGTGTCCCAAAAATGGGGCCAGTGCATGTACAAAAAATGTCCTCCATATGGTTCTGAGTGGTGACAATGAAGTTGTTTACAATCATGAATGATTTAATATGCAGTGAAATTCTTAACTTTCCCGTTGATCTGTCTTCCCTTGTCATGGCTTGTCGTTCCTGATCCCTAAGGGACCCAAGTGCTTGTAGATCTGATTACCAAATGACTTACTCTTCTATCTGTTCTTCCTCCCATTCTGCTTTACCTAATATGCTTCTTTAGGTTGGAAATCATTTCATTACCCTTTGCTGTTTCTGCTGTTCCCAAACACTGTCCCTTTCATAGTTTCAACAGCCCTTCCAGTGGTAAGGTAGGCTCCTGAAAAGCTCTATGCAGCATCCAATTTCCTCGGCAAGATCAAAAATGAGAGAAAGTTGTTTTTGCAACTTTGACAAATTATGAAAATTTGCCTTTGAGTGGCTAACTTAGAAGAAACATCCAAATTTGACATGTTTTATCTTGCTCCGGAAATGATAATAGACAAAATATGATACTTTAGGCTTTTGTGCCTGTTTCTGTTTCTGTTTGATCTCTTAGAAAACTTGTACATTGGATATTTGAAGGGTACTTTTTTAGAAAATGGATGAGAGAGCTGTTACGTATTTGAGAAGTTATATTTCCAAATCTAACTGGATATCATATACAAAATCTTCTTTTTCTAGCAGAAGAGTTGACATTCATATGAACTAAACTATGTTATTGGGTGATCACAGACAGATCGATACCATTTGAAGTGGAGAAAAAAACAAGTTTAAGCTGTCCCTTGCAGCCAGAGAATAAACACGGCATGTTGTCAGAGTCATGCTGAAACAATTGATTACAATGCTTTAAAACTATTGATTGATGTGGTGTTTTTTATTGTTTATGAACAAAAGGGAGCTGTTTAAAAACCACAATATAAGTTTTATTTTTACAATAAGCAAACAATCAAAAGCTCTATGCATCTCAAAGCATTTTCCTTCTGATTGTGTTCAAGTTAATCATTTTTATAAAATATATCAACAACCTACCACAGATTTAAACATATTAAAGCTTATTGATCACCATCTGCCTCACAGATGGCATAGAACTATTTCACATGTAAAAGTGGTAATCTGGAAAGTAAATGTTGTATCTGAATTTTATGGTTGAATTCATAGTCAAGATAGACATAACTGGAAAAAGTGATTTCTGAATTGCTCCTTGAATTACTGTTAGCCTATGGAAGCAAATAAGGAGAGAGGACAAAATTAATTTTATTAGTTGATACCAACAGAATTTGTGTGAGAAGATTTTAAAGAGCCTAGCAAGCTAAAAGCGTAAGTTTACTCCTCTGCTTTTTATTATTTGTAGAAATATTTGATCAAGAAAGAAGAAAATCCCAGTCTGGGGCTATTTCTTGTTAAATCTTCAAGCTTGATGGATAATAGTGGTAGTGGGGGAGCACTGTACATCTTTTAACTGTTAAGCTGTGCACGTTTATTATGGAAATTTTCAGACACAATAATCATGCTACCCTGCAGTGCCATTTACTATCAAGAATGTCCATAAATTTTGTATGTTCCAGGCTTCCAGTTACTTTTCTCACAGGATCTGGCAGATACAGAAGAGAGCAGAAACAGTATCCCTTGGCATAATTTGTGTGGGATATGCACACTAGGAACAAACAGTGCCAGATTCTCAGAGAAGCATTTAGTTTTTAATCAGCCCTTGAAAGACTGAACCAGATTGACAACCAAAGAAAACAAATGCACTCGGTTAACCCAGGAGGGGAACAATCATGGAATCCAATCAAACCTAAACTGGAAGTTGGTTCTTGTTTATAAATGAGCCAGTACAGAATTTGAACTGTTATTGGAAGTGTTGATTCAATATCTAGACCAGGGGCGGGCAACATTTTTGCAATCTGTACTACCCTTGAAGCCTCTAGACACATATACTGTACCCCCTTTAAAAAAAAAAGTTATATTTTAAAAAAATGCTCAGTAAGTTCCCTTACGTCTTCTGGGGAATGTGGAAGATGCTGTTGCCATATTCTGACAGCTTTTCAGCACTCCAAGACCTCTATGCCCTCCTTCTCTTTTTTCCCCCTTTTTGGGGATTTTTTTTTTTTTTGCTGCATCAGACATTTTGATTTTTTTTTCAAAAAAACTTTTTTAGTTAAATGCTTTTTTCCCAGTCAACAAAAGCTCATTGTATCAGTTCACTATACTATTAAAAACAGATAGAAACCCAAACATGCAAATTAGCCTCTTTAATCCCACCCCTTCCCTATTTCAGTGCAGTTTTACACTTAACCCTGAGACTTGAGGTGATTTTGGCTCCCTAGGTGTATGATGTGCTCTGAGATTTAGGCTGGGAAAATATGACTCTTAGAATTTTGTGAAATCTGCCAGCTTTATCCAAGCACCACCATTTTTAGATTTAAGACTTTGCAGCTTTAACATAATAAATAAAATGAAAAGCAGCTAAGTCTAAATCCATAGAAAGGGAGAATCCATTGGAATGATTTTTTTTCCCTTAGAGGTGAATTGAAATGTCTTTGAAGCCTTTTTTTCTTTGAGAAAATCTCAGGTTTTGTTTTCCTTTTTAAACCCACCCACACCATTATATGATGTCCACTTTGCACAATTTTCTCTAAATAGTCGCTAGTACCTTTATTACTTTTTTGGTGGTTCTTCGGCACACACCTGGACACTTCCATGCCCTGGAACCATTCTATGTCTAGAGCATCATGGAAGGTGTTCAGAGGTGACTAGTTTGCCACTGTGGTTGAAGCTGCTGCCACTTACAGCAGCAGAAAAGAAGTTCTTCAGAAAAAAAGGAAGTGGTTGTGCTACTGTCACTGCTAATAGTGAATCCAAAGACACAGAGAAATGTTTCTCTGCCCACAGATAAGATGGAGAATTTGAAGAGGCCGTTTGCCCACAGCTTTCATTTAAACACCACTCATCCTGGTTGGAACTTGTAAGAAAATCTGCTAGTGGAGAACAGGGAAAATAAAGAAAACAATAATTCCAGTCTTGCATATGTTTAAAAGATAAATATGTCCCCTCAAGCCATAATAATATGTGACAAAAACATTCACATCATCTGTTTGTATATGATTTTTGGGGCGGCGGAAGCAATAACTTATTTTGCAGCATCCATGGGTCCAGTACAATGAGAAGTCTTTCTTCTTTGGCATAGGAACAATTATTTATATTGTACAGTGGAACATGTTTTTACCTATTTTCATTTATAGCAGAACTTAAGCAGTGTTATCATTTTCAAATTATTTACTTTTATGAAATTATTGGCCATATCCATTTCCAGCTTATATGGACTCTATGCCATTGATTAACTTCATTGCCATATATGTTGGTGACATCAAAAGTAACTAGGAAGTCAGGAACCTTTGCCTGCTAAGCCCCGAGCGATGGGGCTCAACACAGGAGTTGGGTTAAAATATGGGCCACACTTTATTGAACATTAACACATCAACACAACATTCCCTTTCAAAAGGGAATCTAAAGTAGGGCGGAGTCATGCTCTGTGCCTGGGGCCAGCCTTGCCCCAGACACAGGCCTTAACTGGCTGAGTTCCGGTAAAATCTGGAAGTCCCCCAAGGATGCAGCCCAAATGAGACCAAGGACCGAAGATGATCCACGCCCCAGGGGACCCCCGCCTCCTCCCCATTCCAGTGCCGAAACCAGCAGGCATTCAACACTGTGAGGTGGGATGGATCACACCCCTATTGTATGCCTGCTTGAACTCACCTTCAAACTCATGACTTCTACCACTACCTGCCAATGTGACCATAATATAAACTTCACCTCACCCTTAACAAATAATGAAAGGTCAAGTGCCAATCAAGGGCAGGCCAAAAGCGACCAGCAAAGCTCTTTCTTAACAAAGGGTTAAAAATGACTTCTGGCGAAAGGTAAGATGGTAGGGGCAATCGGCTTCTTAAAGGCCGGCCTTAGCCCCCATCCCATTGCTCCACTCTGCACGCCTTCCTCGCCCGAGCGGGTGGGCAAAAAGCTCCCCCAGCTGCAAAAGCAACTGTAAAAGGAGCCTTCATTGGCTTTTACTGGTTCCCCTGCTTGTGTGTACATGTACAGCACAAAAACCGCATTAACTGCCTTAAGACAAGTCCTTGATAGTTACCATTAAAATGACTGGTATAATTTGAAAACTATGCCATATGACCTTAACAATAATAGTGAAAGAATCACGAACCCACCCGAGAAAACCGCACCACTAATTGCATCTTGCTGATAAATCATGCTCAAATTTGTATTTTTAAAGTTTCCTGTCATCACTCCAACCATGTCCCTGTTTTTCAGTATGTAATAAGCAGCCCTCCTACTATGTCTCTCTAAACAATTATTTAAAATTGGGCATTACATTCTAAAATAAATTGTACTATCATGTGAAATGTATGGTGTGTGAAAGACTTACAGCTCTGCTTCTTTTATACTTCTGAATGTCAATTTTCACTTTTCTTCTTAACCATGCTTCAAACAGCATGACAAGAGCGATAGAGATAGATAGAGAATAATTAAGGTTTGATTCCTTTCTTTACACACAAAAATCAGTAGGAGTGGTAAATGCACCAGATGATAGAAAGCCTAACGAATGAGACTGAAGACAGAGAAAAGATTCTATGTGGAACCTGGAGATACAGGGATATATAGGCATAGGAAACATAAATTGATAGAAATTGTTCATTGTGAAAATTACAACAAAACTATCAATAATTAAGAGTCTTGAAGAAACTTTAAAAATGAACAGTATATTATAAGATAAATCTTAATAGTTAAGAGTCCATGAAAACTCACGTCCTAAGACATGTGTTAGACTGAAAGACTCTGCAAGGCCTGCTTTTGCAGCAGTGAATGCTTCCAGTCGGACTGCCCCTTAAGTGCTACTGGCCAAATGCCATTTTGCATCTATTCTCCCCACCTACCAGATATTATGTTTGTGGTAAAAATAAATAATTTTGAAAAAATGGTGGGGAAACATGGAACAGGTAGAAATGGAGGAGAGTTCCCTGGGTAGGCATGTTAGTGCCTTGCAGCGAAGATGACAATAACTCTTCTGACACCTTTAAGATGAACAAGCTTTATTTGGCATAGATGGAAGACAATGTTGTGTCTCTTGTGTGTTGCTGTTCTGATTTATAGCAGTTCAACTGGGTTGCACAAAAGCCTGTTTCCCCTTACCCTATTGCACCTTCAGATAGTTGTTGACTGGGTATTTTACTACTCACCAGATTACAAAGAACTGAGTATTCTGTTTGTGAGAGAGGGGAAGGAGGGGAGAGGGGGAGAAACTTGTGTTCCTCGAAGAATGTTACCTAGCTCTTGAAAAAGTATTCTTGACACTGAGATAAGTTTCAAGTGTAGCTTCTATATAAAGTTTCATTGGACATTTTTTAAAATCATGTTCAAGGTATTGCTTTTTAATTGAGTCTATTTATTACATTATCATGCTTTTACTCCAAGGAGCACAATAAATTATATTTGCTCACTTTTTATATGTACAGCATCATTTTGGGATAGGTCAGGCTGAGAAATAGTGGGTTGGAGCCAGGTCAAATGAGTCGTGATCTTGTCCTCTTAGAATCAATGGGCCCATTGGGGCAAATTAGTCACTTGTTCCACTGATTTCAGTGGGACTAAAGCATGACTCATTTGGCGTGGATTCAAGCCAGTATTGTCTGGGGGATTCTGGGAGTTGTAGTGTAAAAATCAATTTCAAGCTCTAATTTATCCCATCTCTTCGTTCGGAAATCAGTAAAGCACTTAGACTGGATTCAACCCAGAGTAGCTGAGACCCTCTAATGAATTTTGTGCCTGAGAAAGGAGATTCCACAGTCAAAGATGGTGCTGTTTCAATGGTCCAAAGTGTGGGAGTAAAATGAGAAGAGTACTACAATGCAAAAGACAAAGTACTATTGGAGCAAACATTGTGGGATGAATGGAATGGCTAGATCCAAAGGTACTTTGTTAAATCAACACCTATGGAAGTGTCTTTGAGTTGATCTTGATGAGCTAGGACTAATAATTAGTTTTCACCCTAAGCGTTTTTTCCAGATGATCCCTAAAACACCTGAACTGCTTAATCACAAACAATATGTTGAAGAAAGAGCCATATGGATAGCTACAACCATATGACTCTTTAGATACATATTCCTCTGTTCTTTGCTTCCTTGATAGCCTTGTTTGTTCTTGATGGCCTTATTGTGTTCTCATTAAGTGTTACTCTTTGGAAAAGAATAGAATTGAGAGCAATCATGGTGAATATTTTTGGATTCATTCATGCTTCTATTTTTGCAACCTTATCAGAAGATGTGAACAGAAAGAAGAAAAATTGGGAGATGAGGGACAACCCTTGTGTGATAATGTCTTGTGAATAATGGATTGAAACATTGGCCAAAATCCTGTTGTATAACTATACAAGCACAGCAGGAATAATGACACTAACTGCCACTAATTGAAGAGTCCCTGCTTTGATTTTGGGGTGCACAAGTCACACACAACTTGAAATTGAAGCAGGAACTCAGTAGTGGCAAACTGCTAGTGATGTCATACCTGCTATACTGGTGTAGCTATGCAACAGTTTATGATGATCTCAAGATGATTTCTAAAGCCATTTCAAATCCATGCTGATAGACCTAAAATATGAGTCAGTTTTGATTTTATATTTCATAGAACAAAATATGAGTTCCTTGCGTCTCAGTGTGTGCAGCAGTGCAGGTTTAATAAAGTGGCCTACATAAAAATGGGCTCTCAAATATGAAATAGTAACAGGGTGTACTAAAGCTGGGAAGTATACTGACTTGCATTTTCAAATATACAAAACCTCAAGAATGGTGCCTCTTGATATTACAACTAGACTTCTTCCTTGAAGAAGTAGTTTGTAGCCTGGGATTATTTGCATGCATAAAGTTGTCATTTGTCATTGAGCTTCAGAGAGCATTTATAATTTTCTTTTGTTGCTCTGGATGGTGAATTTATATTGTTTTAGAGTCCTATGCATTTTAATAGTGTTTATATAATATTCTTAATCCCAAAAGCATTTTTTCACTTGAGATGTTGTATGTTTAATGTATGCTCTTCTGTGTTTTGAATTATTTGCTGAGTATGTACTACAGAGGAATAAAGTAGCATTGCTCTCAGCAAATCCAGCTGTTCAAGAAAAACAACACATATTAAAATTTAAGCAAGTGCTTTTGTTTGCCTAGAATGTATTGTGCTGTTTCAGAACTATAGTTTATATCCAATTGTTCATCTCAACTAGAGTAACCCATTGAATCAAATGGACTGCAGTAATTGTGCATTTACATAAGTCTCACTGTTTTGTTATGTGTACTCTAGTTGGGGCTAACAATTGGATTTAGTCTCTGTGAAGTTCTACTGGAGATGGAAAAATAAACTATTGTGCAATAACTCAAAATCCTTTTTAGTTTTAGGATTAAGCAAGTAGTCTCCAGTTTACTGTACTTAAGTAAAAGGAACAAAATAAAAATTGTTGAGAAAGGAGAGAACAATTTATTATTTTATTTCTTATATTTACAGTATATCCTGCTTTTTTCTAATGGAATATACAGTTGACATCCACTCTGTTTTATCTCTTCAAAATCAGAGGCAGGGAAGAAATATTTGGCTGCTGGTAGATTGATTGACCGTCACCCCAACTCAGAAAGGTCCCTCCCAGCTAAACCTAATGAGACAGCATGCAAGATTGAAAATAACTCCAACAGTGTGCTGTTCTGTATTTTGAATGATTTGTTGAATATGTGCTACAGAAGAATGAGGATTTCAAAATTGTGTAGCCATGGGACTGCAACTTTCAAATAAACATGATATAGTTAAATTTAATTACTTAATACGTTTCCAAGTAGAAGAAAAGGTAGAAGAAAAAGGTACTTTATTATTGGAGGATAAACTGGAGATGCTAACAGCTAGAGATGCTAGCTTTACGATAGGAGAAGAGAGAAGATGGGAATATGAAGAGCATCAGTATGCATGAAGATGATCAAGGAAGATAAAAAAAGGGGTTAACAGTAGTATTGGGACAAAAATGTCCCTTACTGCTTTTCAACAAATTGTGATGCTGAGAAGCAGAAGTGACTTATTCTGATTATCAGCAGGTTGGCATCATTTGGGTGAGTGAGGGGCATTTTAATTCTCATTGGGTTTATACAATCCAAAAAGTTTGCCTTAAACCCAATGCCAACCATACTACTACCTCTGTTGCTTCTTCTTAGTACATTGGAATTCTAATGGTATCATTGAAATGTGTACTTAGAATCAGAATTTGTTCAATGCTTGCGTTATTTTTTCTTTTTAAACATTTAGTGCATAAAAGTTACTTTTAAAATATCTTTTAACCAAATCAGCTGAGTGCACCAAGTAACCGATAAGTTGCTTTCATTCATTTAGAAAGTATATCCTATAACTGGACTAGTTTAGCATTAGACACAAAGTGAGATATAATGTATGGCTCATTGTAACATTAGTGATAAAGAGAGAGCATCACAAGCAGAGGATCGTCTGGTAATTTGAAAATTCCACGGGCTCAAGATGAACAATGCTTCACAGATAAAGCAGAGTTCATGTAAGCCTGTTTATGTGATGTCTGGTCTGCATGACAACCACAGTTAAGTGTGGAGCAGCATAAATTTGCTATGGTGACCTTAAGAATGATTAAATTGTCCTACCAAACATCTGCATGACTGAGTACTGGTGAGTTGCATCAAATATCCCACTTCCAGTCATTGGTAAAATAATATGAGCTGGAGTTTGTGAGTGAAGAGAATTACTGTTCTGTGCCGTAGTGTGTTGACAATAGTTACAGGTTCAGATTTAGGACAAAGGCTCCCTAGAGATAGGTACGGTCCATTTTATTCCATATCACTGCTATCTGATGGTGACTTCTAAATTCTCCATTTCCCCATGGTAGTTGTTTTGGCATTTAATGACATTAAATTTCATTTTATAATCTTTCCTTGGGGACTGACCAGAACAGTCTTGTTCCATTTTAAAAGGGAACTGTAATCTGAATATGCTAGGAGGTGTTAACCAGTCTGGTGGTCTTTGTCAAATCTTCAGGGAAGAAGAGTCTATCCAACAAATGTAAGACATTATACTGTATCTGTGAACATGCAGGTTTCAGAGGTGAAAAAATGGTTCAGCATAAACTTTTTTTTTGTCCACCCAAGAACAAAGTAAATTATTTATAACAATTTTGAATTTATGGGAATCATGATAAGATTTTTCACAGTTTCTGAGAGCAATATGATATCTACCTGTTATGAATTTATGTATAGCATAGTGTGTGCATGTCTGTAAAATATGAATGTGCCGCTTAGAGTGGGAAAGAAGCACCATAAAAGCTCAGAGTACAGTACTATAAGTCCCTATCTAATGAAAGGGCATTTTCTGTCATAGTGATCTTAGACACAATGGTATTTCTACTGCATATTCTGTTCAAGAAGAAACCATTTAAGTAGTGTATAATATAGAAAAATCTAGGTTACCAATCACATAAGTGGGAAATGTTCCTTAAAAGAGTCTAGCCCTTTTTCTTTGCATAGTCTGTATGATTCAGTCTTGCGCCAGAGTAATTTTCACCCCGAGGAGATGTCTTGGGTTCTTTTTGTCTCATCTAAGAAAGTAGGTCTGTTCTCTGCCTGACTGCTCTGCCTCAGGAGAAAGCTATGAGAACAATTGCTGTCAGTTGCTGAGGAGGCTGAGTGTATATGATCAGTGAGTAGTTACTCTGGAATTTGGCCACAGCACTATTGTTATCTGTATAATATGAAAATAAACAGCAGATGCTCATAGAGTATGTTCAGCAAATCCCCAGTGAACTTTATATGACCTTTCTATATGTTACATGTAGTACCTACCCTGAATAATTTTCTCCTGAAAATGGACAATGGGGAGATTCGGGAAAGAACATCATTTTTATGAGGCTTTTCCTAATTATTCATTTGCATAATTTTTTACAGAAATATTTATTTGTAACAGATTTTACTAGGTCTACCATGGATGCAGTACACATGCAATGAATGTAGTATAATAGAGTGCTCTCCTCCATCATCAACTATATGTTGATGGGCTGGTGTGTATGAGGCCATACCGGGGCGGGGCTGTTCACATCTCCCATATCTATGTTTCAGCCTCGCTCTCACTCCATATTCGGTTGAAGTTGTGGCTCTGTTCTTTAGCAGCGGAAAAGGACATACGTAGGTTATGTAGAGGCCTGTTGTGATCCATGTTTGCTCATGAGAGAAAAGGCGAAGAAATAAGGCTCCAGTATATCACATAGTGATGTTTCTGTGTGTGGGTGCTGAGCTCATGATGGAATAAACTGAATCTCAAAAAGCTAAAACACATAGCGTTGCCTCTAATAGTTTTGTTGACTGCACTGTGGAAGGGTGCCTCCTCATGAAAACATAGTAAAATTTTATAATGGCCATTGGCAACCTCTAGTTTTTACATGGCTTTATAGTGTATTTTAGTACAGCATGTGTCTGATAGTACCTGCAGGTAAATGGTTTCTTCCACAACTAATCAAACGGCACTGTGCAGTAATTCTACCTCTCACCAACTGGTCAGGAGTAGGAAGAGAGAGAAGTGAGCAGCAGGAAAACAAGGAAAGGTAACAAAGGAGTATGGCATTGTCTGAACTTGTGTTTTGTGGACAAGGCAAGGCAACTGCACAAGAAAAGAGGCATCTAGAAGGACTCTGTGTCTCAGCTTTTCTTCTTTGGTTCCACTGGAATTCCATTTAGTTCTACTGGAGAAAATGACCTGAAGAATTTTTGACATTTGATCTTACTGCTTAAAAAGGCACAAACAACTTCAAATTAAAAGGCAGAGAAATTTAGAATATGCTTTCTTCTGTTGATGCATCATTTTTGTATCTTGCATACAGCATTTAAAATACTGTAAGCAAGATAAAATAATTTCTTAAAAAGAAGTATGATCAGATTTATTATAATTGTGTTGACTTGTAGAGGGGACCAGTTAAAACAGGGGTGGCCAAAGTGCAGCCCAGGGATCATATGTGGTGTCCCAAGGGGGCCTAGTGTTTGTTTCCTTGGAAATAGCTAGCTTCACCAAGGGACCATTTCCTATTCTAAACCATGAATGGTATCCTCACTCCTTCACTCCCAAATGTCTTTCTCACACACATACACTCCTTCTCTCTCTCTGTTCTGTGTGACTTAGCTAGACTTCTTTGTGGCTTTTGCTGCACCAGATCTAACAAGGTTACTCTTTGGAAATCATAATGTCACACTTCCAATATTTTAAACATTAATCTGTTCTATAAAAGATATATGCTCATTTTATTGTTTTCTTCTTTCTCTTTTTAAAAAAATTGACTCAGTTTATTATAATTATCTTTGTTTTACTTATATGCCACCTTTCTCCCCAAAGGGGATCCAATCATCAGTCTTATTTTGCTGAAAATGCAATTATTTTTAAACTGAAGAATATATGATAAAAGAAGGATATGTAACACTTGCTTTCTGCTTTCTGCTCAGCCTGTGATAGTTACCACTGGGGACCACACTGCAGTAGTCGCTGCCAGTGCAAAAATGGTGCCTTATGTAACCCGATCACTGGAGCCTGCCACTGCACTGCTGGATTTAAGGGATGGCGCTGTGAGGAACACTGTGACCAAGGGACATACGGAAACGATTGCCACCAAAAATGCCAGTGTCAGAATGGAGCCACTTGTGATCATGTGACTGGAGAATGCAGATGCCCTCCTGGATACACTGGAGCTTTGTATGTAACCATTGTGTTTGTTATGTGTGGAGTAACAGCAGATTTCACAATTGTCTTTCCTTTCCCAAAAGCTTGGCATGGGTGACAAGATTTCCCTCATCTTGTTGATCATTTCATCAATGATGCAGTATATTGGTTGAAATCCAATTGCAACTAGAGAAGGCTCATTGAATTAGTGAGGATTTGATGAGTTAGCTCCTCTGTAAGTTCCATTGATTCAATGGGCCTACTCTGGTTGTTACTTACAACTGAATTTCAGCCACCATGTTCATGGCTGAGCTGGCGTTTTGAACTTGTTTTCCAGATTGGGTACAACATGCTTTATCATACATAAATAAACAATGGGAATAGAACAGAACAATCCTTTGGATCCTTAAATACCAAAAATGTGTTGGTGCATAAATTTCCACTTTTATCACATGTTTGAGGTGTTTACTGACAGTATTACCTCATGCATCTGGAAAAGTCAGTTCTGATCTATACAAACGTATGCCACAATAAATATTTGTAGCAGAGTACTTTTTACAACAGACTAATATGGAAGTAAAAGGCAGGTAAACATGAGAAACATTCAGCACACTGTGTTATTCCCATGTCCAGGTGATGCAGCAGACAGTGTTGCATTGACATCAGGAAGATTTAGCATGTTATCCTGACCCAGTAATTAAATTCATCCCTACCCCTTGTAGCATCACCTACCTCAAGTTGTTGTGACTATGGGGGTTCTGCTCTCAGAACCCTTAGAGGAAAGGCAAGAGAAAATAGAATGCATTTTTCTGTGGGCTGCCAGTATGCTAGTCTTTCTTGAAACTGATAATATAATTGTTAGGTTGGTCCCAGAGCAAAAGATATTAACAGCAGCAGGATGATATCTTTTGCTGCAACAGTGGGAATGTTAGCAATTCATGCTGAGAAATGTTTGAACAAGGCCAAAAAATGAAATGGGAATCATGATCAACTAATGGGACAGTCTATCATAATCTGGATAGTTGAAGCAGACCTTTGGTGAGTGTTCAGCCAGCCAGATAAATAAGTGTGATTGCCCCAACAAGCATAAATCCTCTTTTGCTGTACATAAAGAGGAGAAAAGTTACTAGAAAACTGGCTACTGTTGCAGCATAGATAGCAGCAACAGAAATTGCTGCTTAACATTTTCTCCAGAAAAGGATGAAAATTTTGCAAATCTATCTGCAAGTAAGTACAGGCACAGGTGGGAAAAGTTATTTTTGGGACTACAGTTCCCAGAATGTGGCTAGTAGAATCTCTGGTAGCTCTGGGCAAACGAAGTACTACTTGTTAGATTGTATGCTTTTTATTTTAAGAAAAACAGCTCAGGTATAAATCAGATTAAAGCAGAAACATCTGTGACAAAGTGGATACACTATTGCAAACCTTTAATTGCTAATGTAATGTCTGCAATACATTTTGTTTGCATATTCCATTGCAAGTAAGGAAGTTGTAAATTCCTGACAGAATATTCCTTTTGTAGAGACCACCTTTTGGTGGTCTTCATAATTCTGAACAGGTTTGTTTTTCATCCTTAAACTGAAAAAAAGGTGTGACATATGAAAAATGACATGATATTTACAGGCAACCATTGAATATTTATTTATTTATTTATTTATTTATTTATTTAGTTGTGAGGATCTCTGTCCCCCTGGGAAACATGGGCCACAATGTGAAGAAAGATGTCCATGCCAGAATGGAGGAGTGTGTCATCATGTAACTGGGGAATGTGCATGTCCTCCTGGATGGATGGTAAATACACTAGCTGAAATACTAGAAATCCAATGCTGTGGGCCTCTGGTGAGAATTTAACTTGAATTACAGCCTGACATCAACCATGAAAAAAGGAAATGCGTTAGCAAACAATATCACCACAAGGGATCAAAACCAAAGCATTGCAAAAACATATGGTACTCAGCATCCAGTAATTTAGGGGAACCTAGACTGTCTTTAGTGAACAAAGATGGAAAACATAAGCGTTTTCTTCTCTCACAGGAGGAATCAGTTAATCTACCAAGTCACAGACCGATATTTATTTACATTTCTTTTGCATCTTCTATACTTTTACCAATTCATACATTCATTGGGTTAATACTTTGCAGCTTCATTTCTAACTATACAAAATTGTAGGTTATTTTTTAAAAGAAAATAAACAGAAAAAAAATCCACAAACAAGTCTTAAATAGATAGAGCCTTACGACAGCTGCCGAGAGAATCTGGTAATTTGGGGTAGAAACTGCTCCGAAATCAGGAAGAATCCTTTTTAGTCTAGTCTAGTCTAGTCTAGTTTAGTTTAGTTTCTGTATTGTGTTTGATCTATGAAGGGCATAACTGCAAGACGGAGGAATGGTGCAAGAATCTAGGGTAGAAGGCAATAAGTCAGATGCGCAGATTCTCTTGTGTGAATCAGTGGCTGTTGATATGTAACCTCAGCTGTTTATCAATGCTGGGATTATTATCGTAGTTGCCATTCCATGTTGCCGGCAGTTTTCCTTTAACATCATTTCCTGAAAGGCAAGGACCAGGGAACAGAGTGTGTGCAACAGATCTTTTTTTAAATTCAGACTGAGAAAGGATTACAAAAGGAAAAAGAATTTGATATAACACCTCTTGTGTTTCAGCCACTTTACCTCTTGAATATTTGCTTGTATGAAAATATTTGTGTGCAGAAAGAAGGGAAAGCTTTATTTTACAATACAAAAATTCCAACCAGTTAACAGCCTAACACGTACAGCAAATATATATTGTAATGCAAGCTTTAAAAATATCTGGTATTTCTAAGATATATACAGACTGTCTTATTATAAGACCATATTGATCTCTTTGCTTTCTTCAAATCTGCTTCATCTTTCTCACTCACAGCTGCAGTCCCATGCATAAAACTGAGCTTTTGTTCCCCACCAGGGCACAGTCTGTGGCCAGCCTTGTCCTGAAGGGCGTTATGGAAAGAACTGCTCCCAAGAATGCCAGTGCCACAATGGAGGGACATGTGACTCAGCAACAGGTCAATGCCACTGCAGCCCAGGTTACACAGGGGAACGGTAAGAAGATAATCACTTCAACAAATTGTCCCTCTACTATTATTGCATAGGGAGTAAAAGGAAAATTGTAAAAGGAAATGTTAAAAACCATGACAAAATTATTGGGTTTTCATTTAGTGTCTAGTGGATTATGAAATTTTACAATCCTCAGGTATGAAGGATGATCTTAGGGACAAGTTATTTTTCAGGGAAGATTAGCAGCATCACATCTTAGTTCTTTAAGAATTCTCAAGAGAATAAACATGTGGACCATTGGATCAGTTAAATTTTCATTTTTCAACAAGGCACAAAACTTCCTCTACTCACTACTATTTGCCTCAGATCTTCAGACTTGGTGCAAAAGTCATTTCGGGCACAGATACCTGCTTTATATTTTCCAAAGGGAGGGCAGATACATAGAATTCATTCAGCCTCTTTACACTCTATTCCTTTTATTTGCTTGTCATCTTCCCTACATCCACTCTTTTTTCCTCTCCACCCTGGCTTTCTGTCCCACCTTTGCATATATCTCAATTTCTTTAAGATGTTCATTTTCCATCTTATTTTATCATCACAACAATCCTGTGAGGTGGAATGGACTGAGCAATTGTTTATATCTGAAAGGGGATTTGACCCTCGGTTTCCCTGGTCTTAATCCACTAATCCAACAATTGTGCCACAATAGCCCCCCTGGCTTTTTCTCTGATTGTCTTCCATTCCTCTGGATATGATTGATAACATTCTCAGAGAGAACAGCAGCTTTCCCATTATTTGAACTGAATTTCATTGTATGCTTGCCATATATGGAATTAGTGTCTCTCATGTCAATATGGATCACACAGAACTTCCCAATGGAATCTCTGTTAGCAGTTGAGTTGTAAGAACTCTCTGTACTTTCTGTTTATATTTTATGAAATCTTGCATACTGTCTGTGTTGTTTGAAAAGAATGTGCAGCAGCTGGCCATAACGTTGGCCTCTTTTCCTAACCCTCAATTATCTCTGCATAACCATTTTTAAGTTATAAACAGCAGACACCATTGGTATAGGCTTTTAAAAAAATTCTTGTTTCAGCTGTAACAGGAAATATCCCATTATGTGAGCTTATGCATTGTTGATTTGATCCTGAAATGAAGGCCCTTCTGTTAGTAGAGTAAATATCTCCACATTTCTTTTCACATGATAGATCCTACGGCATTTACAATTTAGATTTACAAATCAAAATACAGTTCTTACTCTGGTCATGACTCTCACCTCTTGATTTCTTTTAGTGAGCTCCTACTCATTACCAATTAAATAAATTGCTCTCACAGCCCAACAACACTGAATTTTATTATCCCTGGCACCTATACAAAACCAGCCTTCTTCCACTAGTCATTTTCACACTGTCATCTTGAAGTTTTTTTCTCTCTCTTAGCAACTGTAACTACCATAGCCCACAAGATCAGGTTCCCAGTACAAATAGTAGAACCAGAATTCTCGCCTACTTGATTGCAGTATAGCTGTCTCAGAGGTTATTCACAATATTTAAGCATTACAAAACAAAGTAAAGCTTTACTCCACACAAATCCTTTTCCCATTTATCTTTTTTTCCTGATGTCCTTCTTCACACATGCACACACCCACACACCCGTGTCGTGTACTAGCTTTCAGAACACCTTGCACACCCATAGTATTTCCTGTTTTACTATGTTATATTATGTTGAGAGGGCTACAATTCCTGGAAGATTGACTGCTGGCAAATGATGGGTTGTACTTCACTAGGACTGGGGGAAATATGTTTGACCATAACATGAAGAACTTCATCAGGGGGACTTTAAACTGAATTGGAAGCAGGAAGGAGATGCAAGTTGAGGGAACAGACCGCGCAGCTCTAATGAGTCATGATAATAGTCTTCATAAAAATGTATGAAGGAAAGCAGGCCACAAAACACACACTCTCCGGTGCCTATGTATGAATGCCAGGAGTATGGAAAACAAATGAGAAGAACTGGAAATCTTAGTTCAGATGGGTAAATACCGCTTGATAGGGAAAACTGAAATTTGGTGGGATGACTCCCATGACTTAAATACAGCAATTGAAGTATATAAATTGTTCAAAAAGAACACAAAAATAGAAATAATTGGAGTCAAAAATAAATATTCCTGCACAGAAATACAGAAGGATGAGCTTGGTTGTCTCATTGAGAGCATCTGGATTAATATAACTGGGACAAGAAAGAAAAGAAACATAGTAGTTGGAGTCTACTTCCAACCACCCAATCAAGGAGAATTTATGGATGAAACCTTTGAAAAACAAATTGCAAAAAATTCAAAGAGACATGATGTAATAGTAATTGAAGATTTCAGTTATCCTGCTATCTTTTGGGAAGCAACTTCTGCAAAATATGGCCTTCCCAAGAAATTTAAGGTACAAGAAGCCAAATTTTGGTTGAATATCAGAAAAAACTTCCTAACTGTTAGAGTAGTACAACAATGGAACCATTGAGAACAAGTGTCTGGCACTCTGAGATCAGAAGAATCCTTTCCTCAGCTGGAAAGGGGATAATGGTCAAGAACTGCCCTTGTTTCTTTAGGAGGGTCCGGTCCTCATAATTAATTTACCACAGAAAAAGCCTAACACTGCTATCCTTTCCTTTAGTGACTCTAGGCTTCCTCAGAGTAATCTGCTATTTGTAGTAACTTACCATGTATTTATTGCTGGAGTTCACTGAGTGCCCTGCTTCTCATTGCTTCTTCCTCTTCTGCATTTCTCCTTTTATATGCCCCATCAGCTTTGACATGGGAGAGCTGCTGGCTGATAGGATTAGGCCATGGGTCATTTTTTTTATTAGAGATACCTGGGACTGAACCTTGAACTTTATGCACAAAAAAGTGTATGGTCTGTCAGTGATCACTAATTTATCATGGCTTTATAATCACAAAAGTTAGTAGAACATATTTTGTTAAGAAATAGTTGTCACACTTCATTTTCTGAAGACATTTCCCGCTGTTCAGATCTGCTGAGCTGTGATCGCTTTCCTGTATATTGTTTTAATTGCTTGTAAACCTGGAACTATTTGCTTTTCTATGAGACACTCCCCCCCCCCATTTGTGCACTTAATGGCTCAGGTGGGAGCAATGTTGTCTTTCAGCAGAACGCCCACCTGTAAAAAATGCTGACTAGAATCCAGTTGGTGATTTACATGTGCAAAATTTAAATTTCATAACTCATCAAGATAAATTGCTGCTAATTAATGAGACACTGACCTTCTTACAAGATTTGTGGCTGATCATGCAATTGGCTCATATCCAGTAATGCAACTGGGCCTCATTAGTTAGTGACAATTCAGTGTGGTGAGTTATGCAATTTAACTTGGGCACATGTAAATCAAATGTGTTCTGGCCATTGTAAATAGAAACAATAAGGGTGGAATGATAATAAAACTGAAATAATATTAGAATGTGACTGTTCAGATAATTTGCTAGTTAATCAGATAAAGAAATACACCTTTCCATGAACTTTTTAAAAACCCTAGAGGAAAAACACAGCCTAGTCTAGAAAATGCATAGCCATACCAAAACTGCTAGCTGGTGTTTAAGTGAAAGAAATTCTACACTAGTGCAATGTGTTCATGTAAATTGACCTTAAAAGCTTAACTGTTGACTTAAATAGAAACTACAGTCTCATAGCATTTATTCTTGCCTATTATTAAGCGGTTCTCTTGAAGGGATTTGCTTTCTACCTCTTGACTGTGTTTGTAGAACACAATTCTTTATCTGCCTCAGCTGGCAATCTAAGAATTCTATCTTCCTTCTTTATATGCACATTACTTCACAGAACCACTGACCTGAATAATTTTAAATGTGTTTTGTCACTTGAAATGAGGTTTGCCGCACTCCCTCCTCTGTGTGTACTGAGTATGGTGCTATTTACTCTAGAAAACCTCTCATGCTAAAGAAGTTCCCCCTTTCACATTTACCTTTGTGCACCTGGCCTCCCGTTTGTTTTGTAACTCTGCCATGTAAGCGGTGATGATGGTGTCATCACTGGTGATGTTAATCTTTATTTTAATTTAATTTAAAACTTCCTGTAACTCCCTGACGATTGTGAGGCTCCCTAGAGATCCCCTTTGCCCTGGGAAAGTCCTAGGGAGCCTCCAGATGGGGAGAAATCTTAAATATCAGAAAGTCACTGGTGGATTGCTGCTGGCAGATTGGAACACTTTTTTTGACCTTCCAATAGGGAAGACCCAAATGGTGGGTTGCAGGGTCAGGGCCTTTCTTTGTAGTGACTTCATTTTGTTGCTAAAGGTCTTCAAATGGTGCTTAAGAGTTATTTTGTTTCATAAAGCCTTGTTTGAATGATTTTCTGTTGGCCAGTTATGTTCTATCTGGTGTCTTTAAGAAACGTTTATCAGGAAGTATTATGAAGTTAATGCTTGTTTTAGTAGTTGCTTTGAAGGGGAAATGCAGGGCGCAAATTGCCTTAAATAAATGGATAGGAGTCAAACTTCACTGGAACAATGGCTTGATCCTTTACTGTATAGCATTTTGGCTGCAGTTTATAGGATGAAGCAGTTAGGCCCTATTGGGTAGGACCATGGTGTAAGGGTAGAACGTCAATGCATCAATGCTTTTTTTACAGCTTCATTGATCACTTTTTTATACATTAATTTTTAATAAGTATATAGTTGATGTTGGCACCAATTGGGTATGGTAATTTGAGTACAAAAAGAAAAAGGGGGGAAAGAGGATAAAGAAGAGGAGGGGAAAATTCCAGAAGGGGAAAAGGGGTTTAAGATCAATCCTTTTCAGTTATAGCCGAATCATAATGGATCACCAATCTTTCATGCATACATGTATTCATCCCAAATGTGCATGTATAGATCAAGCATACCTAGCTGGGAACAACACAGGTTCAAAAGTTGCAAAAGTAGCTAGTTTTTTGACCATGGAAAGATCATCAGAGTGTATTTGGATTTCTAGTCTTCCAAGATCATGCACTCAGCAATCAGAAGTCCATCTTGCAAAGACTTTCCAACTGCAGTGTCATTCAAAATGCCAGGAGAGTGCCCAGTATGAAATTAAGAATGACTAATACAACTGTCTGGAAGAGGGCTACCACCATGCATGGCCATGTCTTGGTGGATTATCTTGAATGGAACAGGATAAACAACAGTGTTGATGGATCCTTCATAGGACATCATAAGTACAGTCATTCTTCTATACCGGATCTATAATTAGTATTGCTATGTTCCTCTTCCTTTCACTACTAATTGATTAAGGAATAAAACTGAGGTAGAAGAAACTCAGTTGATCAAAGCACAAGTACTTAACAGTTTCCTTAGCACCAGCTTCATGTTCAGCTCCAGGCAAAGTACAATTATGGCAGTGTTCAAGCTCATATGTCATGTGATTTACATTCAGTCTTTATATTTGTGGAAGAAGAGAGGAAATGACAGGGAACAGTGGGTATAGGGCAGGATAATTAGGAGTTAATGGAATGTCAAGTGGGGTGATTTCAAACTGGATTTTAAAATGTTTTAATCAATGCCTAATGAATCTTTTTCTTCCCAACAGGTGTCAAGATGAATGTCCGGTGGGGACCTTTGGAGTACAATGTGCAGAAACCTGCCAATGCATGAATGGTGGGAAATGCTATCACATTAGTGGTGCGTGTTTTTGTGAGCCAGGATATACAGGAGAACACTGCGAAACAAGACTGTGTGCAGAAGGTGTTTATGGTATCAAATGTGACACCAGATGCCCTTGTCATTTGCCAAATACCCACAGGTAAACTTCTGGAATAATCCATTAGAGAGCACTAGCTTGACGGCTAATTAAAAATATGAAAAAGTATTTGTTGCTTTTCAAACATCCTGACTAAGAAATGACAATCATAATAACAGTTGTTCATAGACCTCAGACTCCAGTCATATGTGTACAAATAGATACTAATTTTTCAATGTGTTCCTTCTGATGAAAGAAGCTCCAAGAATGTAGGCTTCAGGTTCTCTTAGTAAAAATAAGTCCCAGTTGAAAAAGGAGAGTGAAAAGCTTTACACGCCTTTCTACTACTGTATCAGTCACCTTATATAGTTTTGCAAGCTGCTGTTCAAACTTACTCAGTTTCCTCAGTTATTACCAACAACTGGCAGAACAAGATAAATCATTTATTTATTTTGGAATATTTGAAGAGACCCTTGTCCAGCAGGCCGAGGCAAAGAGGCAGTCCCGAAAGCAGCAAAATCAGGGAGCTGGACAGGGGACAGATTGTATTTGTCTTCAGTGTGGAAGGGATTGTCACTCTCGAATTGGCCTTCTCAGCCACACTAGACGCTGTTCCAAGTCCTCCATACAGAGCACGTTACCATAGTCTCTCGAGACTGAAGGATGCCTAATCTAAAAGTTTGGAATAGGAAATAAATGGTCACAGTGGATCACATTCCTTCTGATAGAGGAGAGCAAGATGGCAGTGGGACATTTTTGAGTGATACCACTCTGACAAGCATTTGGAGAGTTTGTGTATTCTTTAATGAAAGTAGATTTTGTTAGAATTTATGCTTTTTAATGAGAAATATTTTGTGGGAACAAATGGCAGAACTTTAAAAGAAATTCTGTGACAGAATTATCAAAGCAGAATATATGTTTGAAAGTTCCAGTTGTTTGGTTTGTTCAGTAATTGACTTAGCATACAGCTACATCCCTTTCTCGTTTTAATCAACATGCCTGTTTGCTAGTGTGCATGTTGTTTTTCTTTGTTATATAGTTGAAAAATACTGTAGGAGATAGGTAAGACAGTAATTAGTGGTTTGTGGTTTCAATGTTCTACCAATCCTTCCCATCTTATTTCTATTAAAGATTGTATATAATAGTCATGATTGGTTAATCTTTCAGAAAATTAACTAAACTTGTATGTAAACACTTTACCCTGACAGGAATGCATGGCATGGCATTGTATAGCATTTCTGATATTTCAAGGATTATGGCTGATTCATGTTCAACACAGCTGTTCATACATTTATACCACTGGAAGACAGCTTGTGATCAAGTCAAACTACAACTGTTCCGATGTAAATAGAGGCACATGACTATATTTGACTATATACATTTTATTTTTATATTTTTTGTGACAAATTGAATGGACTTACCCTCAGTGTAGGCGTGGAAACATCTGTTTGTACATTTTACAACATAGTTGAGAAGAGCAAACAACTTAGTTGGTAATACAGAAGAAAAATAAAACATGTAAGATATGCTTGAATATATTTAAAATATATTCATACCTGTCTCTTAAAACCAGAGTAAATACCTCTGACTATATATTAGCAGTTATTAATCAGCTAACTTCTCCTAATTGATTGATTTTGCCTATCCCTATCATTTAGTAATCTCTTCTACTGAAAACAGAATGGAGTGACAGGAGTGTTAGAATAGCAACAGTTAACGCCAGATGAAGAATTGATGATGAAGTTATGACTTAGGTTGTGAGGCTGTAAGCTGTATCTTTTTCAAATGCAAACACCATGTCCTCTTCTCTGGTCCCACACAAAACACTGGGATGGTAAGAATAAGGACTGAAACAGAGAGGCAAGTGTTTTTCCATCAGCATTGTGCTAACAGCAGCCAGTTTTCAAAAGTGCACTCACCACAAGTATGTTATGGTCACATCTGTAGAAACATGAGAACCACTGGTTTGAAAACACCCAACTGGTCTCAGTGGTGCTTGGGTTTTTGATTTGGATACAGTTCTTGCCACTTCTGCCAACTGTATAGCCATTTACTGTCCCTGTCTTCTATATAGAATGTGTTGCTAGCAGGGCAATATATGATGAGCTACAAACAGAGATACTAATTTGATGCCTTGCATGCAACCAGATTCCTAAAGAAGTGAACTTAAAACAAGTATGTGTAGCATTCCTTAACATCTGTGTTAACTAGACTTTGCCAATTAAACTGACTACACAAGAATCATCAAAAGCCTCCCAAGTGTTTCTGCTTCCTATATTTAATTGCAAATTATAGAATACTAATTTTGGTGTCAATCAAAATATGTGCATGTGTGCCTTACTACCACTCATTCTGGAAAGGGAAGAGGGGTACAGAATATCAATCTCACAGTTTGGTTTCACCTTATTGTGCACGTGCTCTATAGCTTTCAGAAAGGAGAGCGAGAGCAAGAGAGAGCACTCCTTAAAGAGATACTTCTTGTATTATTTTTTTGCTGGCTTCCTTTGATTATGATGTCTGTAGCTGACTGAACTGGAATATCTTTCTGAGGTGCACTGTTTTATTATTATATATTTCTGAAGGACTACTGGGTCTTGCAAAAGCCCTCCCCACTGCAGCAAATAATTTATTATATATAATAAATAGTAACAGGTTTGATGGCATTTAAAATATTTTTCAAGTAAAATGAAAAATGGTTAGAGGTAAAAAGCATGACTCTGTTTCTGTTCTGATTAAACTATAATAATATATTCATTAAGACCTTGCAGTTCAGGAAATGGCCTTACTCACATTGCCAGTCAGTTAAGAGAGATTAGAGCTGGACTGTTTCGCTGGCTTTGAGACAAGGCTGATTTGTATGTTGCTTCTGCAGTTTTGTTGTTGTCAGTTTTCCAATTTGCTCAAGTGCCAAAATGTTCCGATAGCCATTTGTGTGAAGCTGTCATCATGCTAGGGCAAGAATGGACAACTTGTGGGCCTCCAGATGATGGTAGACTACAACTCCCATCAGCCCTGACCAATAGTGGGGAATGGCAGGAATGGCCATCAAGCAATATCTGAAGGGGTCACAAATTGCCCCTCCTGGTATTTAAGGGAATCCTGGAACTCAAAAGCCTGTCCCTTAGAATAATCCGACCTAGAGGTTTACAATACATGGATGCCCTTACAGCCTCAGTCAGTTTAATCCCTCAACTTTTCACATCTTTTCAGTGTCATCTCTGCTGTCTGAGTCTATTTAACTGTTTCTCTTTTGGCACAAGTCTGGCAGAATAACCCTAATATTGTATGTGTGCTATATTGAGAAGTCACTATTGGCTGAAATAGGAGACAGGTTGATTTGAGTCTTGGAATTAAGCAGCTGCATAGACTAGTGAAGGTAGGATACGTGCACCTGAACAATAAACAGGTATTATTATTAACTACTTCTTGCAACAGAAATATATTACTGCTTTTGGGGGATGGTTCAGGCATGATTTAGGAGCACAGCTCAGTCTAGGATCCAAACACAGGATCCAGATTAGTCTCCTGAGCCAGATATAGGGAAGAAGTAGCATGACTCCCTGATCTTACTTTCATTAACATTGTGGCCTGTCCATCCTGTGTCTCTGTCCATCATGTACACGTGTCTACCCTTTTCTCCTATGGCAAAGAAAGGTAAAACATGATAATATGAGCACCCTGGTCAACATCTTCCAGCAGCCATGCATACATGATAAAAAAATATCATCTCTATGCAACTGCTATTTATAGAAATATATGTTAATGAAACAAAGACAAAAAGACTAGGTTTAAATATTTGAAAAGATGTGTATATGGCTAGAGCTCTGCCATCATAGAAATTCCATCCATCATTTCTATTTGTCTGGTCTCTCTCTGAATGGTAAATTTTGTTTTGATGTCCTGGGTTTTTGATTTTACCACTGCTTTATTTATTTCCAGTGTTATGGTATATTACATTTGTTCTCACTCAATTATTATTTAATGATTTGTCATTTTGTGTAATGCTGAAAGCTGTGTTAAAAATCAATGACTGAAAAGTAATATAAAATATTTCAAATACTGAAATAATAATAACAAATAATTATTTTAAGCCATCCCTCTCTCCCAAATATTTGTGGAGTATGAATGAAGAATAAGTCAGAGAAAGCCTTGTCCTTCTTCACATGCACATGTTAAAAATGTATTTGAAAACATAGGATGTGTGTGTTAGCTTTTGTAAGAAGATCTCTTTTTTTCCCCAGAGGTGACCGTGTTTTCTTAATAGTCATAAAGAACAGAAAACAGTTGTGAATTACATTGACATAAATGAGCAAGGAGTCTGGAGCCTTGTTTTTAAACCATTGAAGGAAGCAAGTCTTTTCTTATAGTTCATTTAATGCATCTGGACCTGGTTGCATTTCCCCTTCTCTCAAAATGCCCTAGGGAATATTACTTCAATCAGTGATCAGAATCCATCTTTAAACAGGCTGCCTGTTGTAAGCATAATTGATCTGGATATTAAGGCTTCCTTTTGGTGAGCGTTAAGCTAAGTGCTTTGTCTGCCAGAGTACCACAGAGAACTCCATTGTGTCCACTTTCCCCAGCATATATATCTTAGCACAGCTGATGGTGCCCATTTGTTATGAGATAACAGCTGTGTGGCGGGCCATTGAATGAAGCTGCTGTTTTCAGGTAGAGACAGCTGGTCTGTCACCAGGTATGGAAATGACAGGCTGTTCACATTCTCCAAGGCCATAAGAGTGCCCTTGACCTTTCGCCTGTAAAAATGACTGGTAGGAAAGGAAACAGTTGCAGACTGCGGCCCCATCTTAAGTGAAGAGTTTCTAGGTTTATCAGTCAGAGCCAAACTCGCAACTTAAATGCATCTTTGTGGAGTTTTTTTTAAAAAGGCAAATAACATAGGTTCTTGAGGCAGATAATTATAAAGGTTGCAACCAGTATAGAGGGTGGAATTTTGCCTTTGACCCCGTAATGTGGTCCTGGGGAAGATGGCATTTCCTTTGTTGGAGATTCCTGTTGCAAGGGTTCATTTAACCTCATGTCTAATAATGTCACTTCACAAAGAAGCTTATGAAATATCATTTTAAAAATATTCTTTCAATATGATGTTCATAATGAAACAAAATGCAAATTACAACCATGATCTCAGTGACAGTCATTTTTGTTGTTGCAGGAGTTGGAACATAATAAACATGCTTGAAACAGTGGGATTTTTACAAATTCATTTGAAAGGATGTTATTATTGCTGTTTATTTATATTTGTTTTGCTCATAGCCAATCTTCAACATTATTAATAACCATATTAAAGTAAACACTTCACAGGGTAGATGGATGAAAAATAAATTAGGTGGAGCATAAAATAACTGCTGTTCTTATCGCTATTATTTTACTAAGTAGTGTAATATTACAAGATATATTTCTGCTCCCTCCCACCCTGCCAAATGTGTGCATTTTTAAAGAAGTCCTCTGTGCTAAATCCTTTTATAATATATCTATAACAGTATTCTGCTGCATTGGGCTTGCTGGTGTCATATTTAGCTCCAAATGTTTTGTTCCTTTCATCCCTTTGTGGCAGCTGTCACCCAATGTCTGGAGAATGCTCCTGCAAACCGGGCTGGTCTGGACTCTACTGTAATGAGACCTGTTCCCCCGGATTCTACGGCGAATCTTGTCAACAGATCTGCAGTTGCCAAAATGGTGCTGACTGTGATAGCGTGACTGGAAAATGTGTCTGTGCCCCAGGATTCAAGGTACAAAGTTCTGATCCTCATTGCCAGCTATTTCAACAGTTACCAGTCCTTCAGAAATAGCGTCTGCACTTTCTAGCAAAAACTGATAATGAGCAAATTAACTGAAGATGGGGGCTAGAATAAAAAATTTAAAAAGGAATAGAAAAGTTTAAAACTCACATCTACAGAGTGTGCAGTTTAATAAATTGATTTCCTAGAATCATCTGCCCTGTATAGAGACAGAGAAGGATGGAAGACTGCTAATGAAGCATAAATATTAACTACACTAGAGAAAAAGCTTGAAGAATTGTTGAATAGAAGATACTTCCCCCCCCCCCCCAGGGATTTAAATGATGGTGTTGCATAATGCTCATTCTAAATAAAGCATGTGGCCCATAGGGTTCTCTTGCTACTGTCAAGATAGGCCAGCCAATGCTAGAATTGTGCTCCTTACAATTCAGATGTTTTAGTTCAAGTGCTTAAAAAGAGGAATATGCATTCAAGATGTCTTCTCCTTGGAGGGACAAGAGAGAAGGGTGAAATGGAAAGAAGTCACATCAGCAACCCTAAGAATAGCAATCTAAAGTAAAAGGAAGGTCAGCATAGGTCAGAGCAGGTAAAAACAGTCTAGGAAACCTCTCTGTCTATTCTTTTCTGTGCAAGGACATCTTCTCAAGTGTAAGCTGAGCTGCTCCCAGTCACTTCCATCAGGAAAAGCATAATGCTTTATGCAAATAAAGAACCGCGTTTGCACACACTGTATTAAACAGCTCTTAGACATAGGTTCTGCTTTAAAATTAAATAATGGCAACTGCTCATTCAACAGCTGATGACCTAATCATTGCACTCAAAGGACCAAGAGAGAGAGAGAGAGAGAGAGAGAGAGAGAGAGAGGATCTAATAAAATCACTCTCAATCGATATTGTTGTGTTTACATATCTTTTATCATACCTGTTTCAGGGTTCTGATTGTTCTATTCCTTGTCCTCTTGGAACATATGGAGTAAAATGTTCATCGACCTGCAACTGTAAAAATGAGGCCATCTGTTCCCTAGTGGATGGCTCTTGTACCTGCAAAGCAGGTAAGATAAATAATTTACCTCTTTTATTATGTAATTCATATGAAACATTTTTAAAAATTAGAACGGACCATTAACACAAGTCAGAAAGAATTTAAGGTAATTATCAATGTTAACATTAACATTAATAATTACCTTAACATTATAACATTAAGATATAATATTACTGGTTCCTTCCAATGTTTGCAGAGGTGTCAAATATGAGCAAGAATGTGCTTTTCTCCCAACAGGCATATTCCTCTCTCGCTCCTTCTTATTAGTACATCTAGGCACTACTTTTATAATCAAGGTCTCTTCAAAAAAGCCAGTACTGCTTGTTTTAATCTACAGTGTTGTACAAGTACCAAAGTATGAGACCAAAAAGGCAGCAAAAATAAATTTTCAAACTTCACCATGAAATAGGTGGGAAATCTAATTCTTTATCCTAGGAGATACATTTTCAGAATAAAAAAACCTCACATAAAAAACACCTAAAACACCAATGGCAAGAGTACTACACTATCTCAAATACATGCTTATTTTTTTATGGAAGTGCCTATTGGTATGATTGAACAATACACCTTCCCTAAACGAAGCATGTAATTTTGTCATTAGAGACTCCGATCATGAGGCAGATTCATCAGAACACATGTGTTTTGAATGACATATTGATTAAATTCAGTTCAGTTTTCCTTTCCTATCCTGCAAAGGGGGTAAAAAAAAATGAAAATCCAGTTTGAGTCATTGTGGATCATATACAATTCCTAAACTTAGTGGCTGAAATTTTATTGCACTTGGAGCAACATAAAGCTACGCCTGCAAAAGTTCACAGACACTGACACCCAGGCAATTTTTGTGTTCAATCACACAAATAACTGTGCAACTAATCACGCAGCTGCATTCACAGAACAAATTCCTGGATATCTACCCTGGTAAACGTTTTACAATGGCTTGCACAGCTTCACATTATGGAGGCATTTCAGGAAATTGTTCTCCCAGTCTTGATCAGAAAGGACATCTCAGTAAACTTCAGTATAACAACATTGACAATCAGTATCATCTTCAAACTAATTCCATTTTGACATAGCACAGTCCTCTTCAAGGACAGCACATTCTTTTCATATTTACAAAAAGAGATAGGCATGAACCGGAAAACGGGTGGTTCATGATATTTAGTGGTTCATGGCTACCCATGAACCACAAACCACAAGCTATCGTGAACACCCCCACCCCCAAAATGAACTGGTTTGTGGTTCAGACACATTTGGGGAGAGGAGGAGATGTAGGAGGAATTTACCTCACTTGAACAAGGTATCTCCCCTGCCAGGTAAGTATTAAGGCACTATTAAGGAACTTACCCTGATAACAGCCAGATACATCCACTCCATCATGCAGAGGCGATGCTGTCACAGAATGCCCAGCCCTAACTATGTTACTTGGCTGTTCCCTGCCATATGTTAGCTGTTGAATGTTTTATTTGCATCTTAGTGTGTTTTAATTGTGTACAGTATGCCAGTAAAGGTTTCTGTCTGTCTGTCTGTCTGTCTCACTTGAACAACAACACATGACATATGGAGTTCATGGTCATGATTTATTTTACAAAAAAGAAAGCCAAAATGGAGAAGCCATGTGTGAAAAACCAAGTACACCTTATGATAGCATGTAGAACCACCATTAGGAGCAATAACTTGAAGTAATCATTTTCTGTATGACTTCATCAGTCTCTCACATCATTGTGGAGGAATTTTGGCCCACTCTTCTTTATAATGTTGCTTCAATTCATTGAGGTTTGTGGACATTTGTTTATGCACAGTTCTCTTAAGGTTCTGCCACAGCATTTCAGTTGGGTTTAGGTGTCAAATTTCACTGGGCCATTGCAACACCTTGATTCTTTTTTTTTCAGCCATTCTGTAGTAGATTTGCTGTTGGTGTACATTGTTCTGTTGCATGACCCAATTTCAACCAAGCTTTGGCTGTTAGACAGATGGCCTCACATTTGACTCTAGAATACTGTGGTATACAGAGGAGTTCATGGTTGACTCAATGACCGCAAGGTGCCCAGGCCCTGTGGATGCAAAACAAGGCCAAATCATCAACCCTCCACCACTGTGCTTGATAGTTGGTATGAGGTGTTTGTGCTGATATGCTGCGTTTGGTTTTCACCAATCGTGGCACTCTGCATTATGGCCAAGCATCCCCACTTTGGTCTCATCTGTCCAAAGGACATTGTTCCAGAAGTCTTGTGGTTTGTCCAGATGCAACTTTGCAAACCTAAGCCGTGCTGCCATTTTCTTTTTAGAAAGAAGAGGCTTTCTCCTGGCAACCCTTCCAAACAGACCATACTTCCTTCTTCAGTCTTTTTCTAATTGTACTATCATGAACTTTAAGATTTAAAATGCTAACTAAGGCCTGTAGAGTCTGAGATGTAACTTTTTTATTTTTTATTTTTTAATTTTTCATTGCACAGTCTGACTTTGAGGTGAATTTGCTTGGATGTTCACTCCTGGGAAGATTGGCACCTGTCTTGAATGTTTTCCACTTGTGAATAATCTTCCTCACTGTAGAATGATGGACTTTAAATGGTTTGGAAATGGCCTTCTAACCCTTCCCAGATTGATGAGCAGCACCAATTGCTTCTTGATGATAATTGCTGATGTGTTTCTTCCTTGGCATTGGGTTAACACACCCCTGAATGGTCCAGACCAGCAAACTGCTAAAACTTCAGCTTTTATAGATGTGGTCACACTTGCTGATGATCAATTACTCAAGGGCTTTGGGTTAACAGCACCTGGCTCCTATTTAGCCTCTTAATTCATTTGGAAGTAGTGAGAGTATACTTAGTTCTTCACACATGGCTTCTCTATTTTGGCTTTATTTTTGTAAAATAAATCATGACGTGGTGTAATATGTCATGTGTTGTTGTTCATCTGAGGTTGTATTTACCTAATTTTCAGACCTGATGAGGACCAGATGATTTTTATTACGCATTGATATGTAAAACCATAGAATTCAAATAGGGTGTACTTCCTTTTTCACATGACTGTATTTTACAATATTTATATTGGATCTCTTGCTGGTTTACAAGGTGGGGGATGGACTCGATGGTCTTATAGGCCCCTTCCAACTAAATTATTCTATGATTCTAAGGAAAAAAATAAACCATGAAAAATAAAACTTAACACAAAATAAAACCTCCAGCAAAAAATAGATCAGACGTTTAAAAATTCCAAGTAAATATAAAATTTTGAAAACCCTAGGAAAGTAAAAAGTTCTTTTCCTAACAACAAAATACCATAATGTAAGCATCAGGAAAGCATTTCAGAACAGGGCATTCCATAACTAGGATGCCCACTACTGAAAAAAAGCTCCCTTTCTCTTTGGTAGTTGTGCATTGGATGTTGACACATAGAGACATCTTGCTGAAAAAATGTTCAGCTACTCCAGAACATTTCACTCTTACATGAGAATTGAAGCAACATCTTTCATCAATAACAGCATTTGCAAAACAACTCAAAATATTTTTTTTACTCAAAAATCTTGTATTTTTCACAAAATGAAAGGTTTTCTGCACAAAATGAAAAAAAAAATCTACTTTCATAATGTCCTTTGTGGGGAGAAAACTTTTTTAAAAAATTATTGCCTGTGAGAAATAGGCAAAGATTTACCTCTTTAGTTGGGAGCAAAATTTGAGGAAGCTTCAGACAAGTAAGAAGGACATTTCTACACAGAGCAAGGTTTGCTACTTTTGTCATTAAAATGGGATAATTCCAGGGTTTTATATAATTGCATCCAATCATGGTTTAAACAGATGGTGCCCCTTCATGATGTCTGATTTGAGGACAGGAATTAGTGTTCCTGGGTACATCTGTTTGGATTAACCTCATTTAGAAAATAGAGTACTCTGACAACAATATCCATGTAAATACATTACATAATGTGATAACATGCAATGGGGTGATTCCCAGAACCTTCTCTCAAAGTTTCCTTTGAGTTGTCTTCTGACTTTGCTGTTTGGTTAAGTGCTGCTGCTGCTGCTGCTTTTCATCAAGGAACTCTTTCAGAATCAGAATTTAATACTGGAAATAAACATTTTGTTTTATTGTGGCAGGTTGGCATGGAGTGGACTGTTCTGTAAAGTGTCCTAGTGGGACATGGGGTCTTGGCTGCAATTTAACATGCCAGTGTCTTAATGGTGGGGCATGCAATACCCTGGATGGCACTTGCACTTGCGCTCCTGGATGGAAAGGTGACAAATGTGAACATCCGTGTCCGGTAAGTAAACAGAACCCACTAGAAGTTGGGTCTTGGGGTTGTAATAATAGAGACACATGTTTGAAGGTAATATTTTGTTTTTATCATCATTGCTTCATAATTTTATTGCCAGTATCATAATATGTGGAGTTAGAAAAATATGTTTGGACTATCTTCAAAATAGCTAAATATATTGAGAGAATTTCTTTTTCTCAAATCTGATTAGATCCATAGGAAATGCTTCTTTTAATCTATTATCCTGCATGCAAAAACGGATTACAAAGATAAACCAATGACTGTTATTCTCTCCTCACATACCATGTTGTACTTTAGAAGTAAATGATGCATACCATTTCATAGCTAATCCATCAACTGTTATAAAAATATAGGTGTGAATGTCAGATATCAGCAAATGAATTGTATATTGGCCCACATTTCAGATTTCAGTGTTACTATGACCAATTTTAGCTTTGTGCCACACCCAGTGATTTTTCTCTACCCATAGAAGTGATTGTTGTAAAAAAATTGCTGCCATGTATCTTTGTGATCATCAAATCTCTTTTCCTGATGTTGAATTTTTTCCTCTTCTTTTCCTTGTGATGGAAAGGAATTCTAATGGTAACTTTTTATGCTAAAGGTAGACTCTGCTGCAGCAAGGGTTAACCCTTTGCTTCATATGCTGTTTCGCCAGTGTGAATCCCCCTCTTCAAGCAGCTGCTTCTCCACTTAGGGAAAACAGTTGTTATGTGCCGTCAAGTCACATCTGACTTATGGTGATCCTAATAGAGTTTTCAAGATATGTGAGATATTTCAGAAGTGATTTTATCATTGCTATCCCTCCAGTGGGTTTACATGACTGAGCAAGGATTTGAACCCAGGTCTCCAGAGTCCTAGTCCAATACTCTATCCACTATACCACACTGGCTGGCATGGAAAACATATTGCTGTTTTTCCTGATAGCCAAGGTTGTGTAGTGAAAAATGACCAGTTAGAAATGACTTACTGTGGGAACCTTTTGTGGGGTTTGGTGAACAGCTAAATTTATTAAAATAAGACTATATACTCTTTCATCTGTCAAAAGCATATTTAATCCTATTCCTGCATATTGCCACTTCAGTGGGGAGTAAAGCAATTCTGGTTCTCACTGAGGTGATTATTCCACATTACCTTGTATGTGTTTATGTGGTAAACAAATATGTTGTTCACAACCATTCTTGTTAGTTCTCTTTTTCACATATATTAGGAGATGTGCATATGATCTGGTATAGTGAGTGAGTTCATATACTGTTATGAATGCGTTCAACTGCCATCTTTAGTGATCATTACCCAATCAAAGATTTCCCAGCAGTGTGAGGCTACGTGATGTATGCCAGCGGCCTCTACAAGTACATTCACCATTGCTTTATCTTTTCTTTTCTAACAGGACGGCACATATGGATTGGATTGCGCAGAGCGCTGTGACTGCAGTCATGCAGATGGCTGTCACCCAACTACTGGCTACTGTCGCTGTCTCCCAGGATGGTCAGGTAGAACTGAAATCAGGGAGGCAATAAGGGGAGGGCTTCCAAAATAGAATAGGTAGTAGTAGATCTCCTGCTGTAAATAGAGAATATGAAAAATCCCCAGATTTTGTATTTTCTGCTTATGCATGCAAGCAGAAAGTACAAAGCTTGAAATCTTTCATATTATCCATCCTTATGTGTGTAAGCAGAAAAAGGACAACATATTTATGTTATCTAAGTGTTTTAGTGAGCTTGACTAATCTGACCACTTCACAGAGCCCAAATACAACATTTTGAGTTAGTTCTTTCTTGAAAACTGTTCTCTGAAACAAGAAAACTGTGGTGCCAAAAGACTGGTCAATGACAGTCTTAGTATGTTTTTGAATATTTTTGTTTCTGATGTCAGTCTGATGTCAGATCCTTTTCAGACAGAGGGAATGCCGTAGACATAGTATATATTGACTTCAGCAGAGCTTTTGACAAAGTGCCCCATGATATTCTCATCAGCAAGCTAACTAGGTGTCGGCTGGATATAGCAACTGTCAGGTGGATATACAATTGGCTACAAAATCACACTTAGAGGGTGATGATTAATGGCTCCTTCTCAAACTGGGAGGAAATACAAGTGGGGTACCCCAGGGCTCAGTTCTGGGCCCAATGCTCTTCAACATTTTTATTAATGACCGGGATCAGGGGATGCGGGGAATGCTAATCAAATTTGCGGAAGACACAGAATTGGGTGGAATAGCTAATACCATGGAAGACAGAAACAAAATTCAAAATTATCTAGATAGGCTTGAGCACTGGGCTGAAAACAACAGAATGAAATTCAACAGGAATAAGTGCAAAGTACTGCACCTAGGAAAAAGAAACCAACCACACAGTTACAAGAGAGGGGATACCTGGCTCAGCAATACTGTGAGTAGAAGGATCTTGGAATTGTTGTAGATCACAAACTGAATATGAACCAAAAGTGTGATATGGCTACAAAAAAGGCAAATATTATTTTAGGCTGCATTAACAGAAGTGTCGTCTCCGGCTTGACGCTGCGACGAGACAGCAGCAGGAGGACGGGGCTCCGTCTCCTGGGCTGAATTCCGACCTGTTTGGGACCCCCCGGGGGGTTAAAACCACCCCAAAGAAGTGGTGAAACGGGGAAGAAGCCTATTGATCACGGGGGAACGGCGGTTACCCACGTTTGATCCAGGAAACTCCCCAATCGACCAGCGGGCGGAAACAAGCAGCTGAACTAGCTTGCTTGCAAGTCGTCAGCAGCCAGGTATGAAGAAGCGATAAAGCAGCCTAATTAACATCGTGCTACAAACGGGTGAGAAACATCTTTAAAAACTGTATCTATTTACTATCCCTGGACAAGACAACTTCTACGGCAAAAATAGCATCTCATAGCTCTCCATCATTGTTGATTGAGCTGCGGAGAAGCTGGGGAGAGGAAGAGACAGAGGGAGACACAAGGAAAATAAATTGGGCATTAATTAGACACTTAATTATACTTAAAGAAGGAAGTTCGGTATTAAAACTTAAGAATCCCCCCCCCCCCCGAAAACACTACTGATAACAACTTTGGAAAACAAAATCTGTCTATGCTATGTGTAACAGCTATCTAAGGCACTGGCAAAATGCCTAGAATCAATGGCCTTGAATGTTCTATGACTGTTTGGAACTCCCTTTCTCTTTGAGGATGGAACTGAACTACAGACAAATTAACCCTAGAAAGCCTAATTTAGCCAAAGTAGAACTTACAAACTGTATCCTGGATGTTGAACTGGATGGGATCTTGAGCCTTTAGGCGGGGAAAATTCTCTACGTTGGAGACTGGATTCAAGCTTAATGGAACTGGATTGATTACTTTAAGCATATGGACAACTTTAACTTGGACTACAAATTTTTGACAATTGGAACATAATGACACAACAAGGACAATTTTGGGAGGAAACAAAATCTACCCTTCAAGCAATCTTAGAAATAGTGAGATCCCACAACGAACAGGCAAAATTATTCACGGCGCAGTTGAAGAAGAATTATAGTCAACAGGAGACAGAAAATAATGAACAAGGGAATGAGAGGGCGGTGGATGGTGTATGCCAACCTAAAGAAGGGCTGGAGGAAATTAATGGGGAAACCTAGTGGAGTTGAGGAGAGTCTTAAGGGAAGATAAGAGGAGAAAATCAGCAGAATCAATTAAAAATAGCCTGGAAGATCTATTGGAGATAGACCAAGTGTATAAAGATCTATTGGAGGTAAATCAAATGCATAAAATGGCCTTAGAGGACACAAAAGATGGCAAAATGTTTAGAAAGACAGAAACAAAAATTGAAAAAAGATTAAGAGAAGGAATAATATCTATTACTCAGTTATCATTGGTATAATGATAATCATTGGTATAATGATATCATTGGTATAAATTACAAAGTTTGTCGGTTAAATTACCTCAAATTATATAGATTTGGAACTGGAATGACTATTATTAAGTATGTTATTAGAGGATTTTGAAAACATTGTATACTATGAGAGTAATATTATGATAATAGCCAATATTGTATACTAAAATACATACATGAACGGTTTGAATGATCGGAAGATGTGTGGAACTTGGGGGGACAATTGGGAAGACACCAAGATGCAAAAAACAAATAATAGTAAGCAACCCATGTAACACGATGTTTGATAAGCATAAACCGAATGTAGATAGATTGAAAAACCAATAAAATGTATTTTTTTAAAAAGAAGTGTCATCTCCAAATCCCGTGCGGTACTAGTTCCCCTCCATTCAGCACTGGTTAGGCCTCATCTTGAGTACTGTGTCCAATTCTGGACAAAAATGATGCTGAGAAATTGGAACAATTATAGGCCCCTTCCAACCGAGGCCTGGAAACTAAGCCCTATGAGGAAAGACTGAAAGAATTTTCTCAAGAATTTAACCTTGAGAAAAGAAGACTGAGGGGAGATATGATATCACTTTTCAAATACCTGAAAGGCTGTCCTACAGAGGAGGGGCAAGATCTGTTCTCGATCAACCCAGATTCCAGGACATGCAACAATGGGCTCAAGTAACAGGAAGCCCGATTTTTGTTGAATATTTTGTTGAAAAACTTCCTAACTGCTAGAGAAGTATGGCAGTGGAACCAATTACCTCGAGAGGTGGTGAGTGTTTCAACACTGGAGGCATTCAAGAGAAATTTAGAGAACCACCTGGCAGATATTCATTGATTATTCCTGCATTGAGCAGGGGGTTGGACTAGATGGCCTTACAGGCCTCTTCCAAATTCATCATTCTATGATTCATTATTCTATGATTCATTATTCTATGAGCAGAGATTTACTTATTTGGAACATATAAGGGCAATGGTGATGGAAGGTACCATAGGTTTCATTGCAAGATGGTCAAGTAAATGAACTTTTGACATTATGGGTGACATTATTGGATCCTTTACTAGTGTTTCTATGGTACATATGGGGAGAGAGTCGACTTCTGTGTTTGTTCCATCATCTGGTCTCTATATTTATATTCTCCTTGTTTGTTTATATCCCTGTGTTTAAATTCTTACCTGTTCTTGCTACCAAATAGTTGTTTTAGCTTGGTTTTTATAATAAGCAAACAGAGGCTTATTGTCTTACTACACAAGACTTTTAAGTGGGGCTCCAGTTCTCTGATAACATTTTTAATTGATGGCACTTTATCTGAGATCTGTAAAAGATGGCAAGTGGTGTTCTGTCATTTTCTAAGTTGGAACTGCAGCAATTTACTCTTGAGTATCAGTCCAAACTTGTTAATTGGTGTTGGGGTTTTTTGTTGTTATTTTAGTGGGTGAATATATTGGTTTAAGCAATTCCTAATATAAGTCCTGAATTTGCCAGCCTCTGTCCAGCACAGAATGATATAGTTTTATCATAAAGCCTGGCTGCAGATAATGGAATTAGTGGAATGTTCTGGGTGGAACAACATAAGTATGCATAGTGAGTAGTTTGGTTTTTAAATATAAAGTTGTTGCACATAGTTCCAAGAAATGAACCTATTATGTGGACAGGTCTAGGTTCAGGTTCATGATAAGGTAAAAGTTATTGAACTTCTCAAGTAACTGTCACCTATGAGCCTAGATGATTAAAATGTCTTAAATGCATATCATGCAGAGTAGAGACTTTTTTTGAAACAAGGAGCTGAGAAAACATTGTTCTAGATCAACCATTTGTATAGAGTGATTTGTATAGTGCTCCATTTGAAGGGCTGGTAGAATACAGTTTCACTTTCTTAAGGTGTTCTCCATTTCAAAGGCTATCTAGTCCAAGTCTGGTTTGGAAATCAGAACCATAAGGAGGCACTGAATTTGTATGCGTACAATGAACACTTGGATAGTAGACTAAGCAGGTACAATGGTCACCTGGCCATAGTCTTCCCAACTCAAGTGAAATGCCTTGTAATTCTGTTTAAATAATGAACATTGTTTGTTTCCAGTTGTACATCTGTATGTATAAATTAGCTTATGCAGTGTTATGCGACCCAGTGTCTTCTTTTGTCCTCCTTTTTGTTAATGTGCAAGTAGCCACCCAACATGTATGAGTGTTGTCTGTGTGTAGATCCATATAAGTACCCAAGGTGGTGTCATTGATCACCTTTCTTCTTCCCAAAGATGGTGCAATTGTGAGTGGCACTGTGGTGGCTAGATACATGTAGCCTCTTTTGGAATGACATTCCTGATGTCTTGTGCTCAGAATGAAAGCTCTTTCAAATTATCTTCTGTATAAATACTTAAATGTGTACCACTGCATGGGTAGCCAGATCTCCAGATACCATGTGAAATCTCAGGGAATTTCTATGCATCTTTTGGTCACGAGGTAGGGAGATAAATCTCAGGATGTGATTTATCCCGCCATGATGGAGAAAATGAATGTTGTGGTTTTTATGTGTAAAGGGCTGCACACCCTGGGCATCCATGTTCATATGTTCCCAGCTGGGCAAGGACTCACTGGCTGAGCAAGAAGCTGCCTGCATGTGTATTGAGCTTGTGCAGTGTCAGTGCACGAAAAATTAGGAGCCTGGAGAGGGTGCTGGAGAGAGAGACAGTGGGAGCATGCAGTATACCTGGATTGGATTCAGGTCCATTTCCACAGTTAGCCAGCCCAGAAGCAGTTCTGCCCTGCTCTCAACCCTTGCTTGGCCTGTCTTTTTGACATCCCAAGGACCCAGGTTTTTGTCCTGAAATTTCAGAGACTGGAATAATAATAATCTGACAGCTATAATAACTACAGAATTTTTTTGATTACAGAATTTTGTCTTCCTAGACTAATCTATCTTACCTTCCAACCCTGAAAGTTCAACGCAATCCAACAGATAATGTGCAATGAAGTCAATTATAGGCATCGTACTTATTTTATTTATTTAACTTATATGCCGCCCACACTACCCAAAGGTCTCTGGGCAGCTTACAACAATTTAAATACAGTAAAAAGATAAAAAGATAAAACAAGTGCTCCAAAAATTGCCATCAGGACCCACAGTTGATATTATTTCCATTAAAAACCTTCTGGAACAGGAAGGTTTTGACTTGGTGCCGAAACGTCATCAACATCAGCACCAGACAAATCTCACTTGGGATGGCATTCCATAGTCTGGGGGCAGCTTCCGAAAAGGCCCTTTGTCTACAAGCCATCCCTCTTACCTCCTTGAGGGATGGCTCTTTCAGGAGGGTCCCCTGGCTAGATCTTAATTGCCGGGTAGGTTCATATGGAAGGAGGCGGTCCTTCAGGTATCCAGGGCCCAAGCTGCTTAGGGCTTTATACGTCAAGAATTGGGCCTGGGCAGTGACTGGTAGCCAATGTAATTTGAACAGAATCGGCCTGATGTGTTCCCTAGCGGCCCCACCACTCACCAGCTGCGCAGCTCAATTCTGAACCAGTTGCAGTCGCCAGACCATCTTCAAAAGCAGCCCCACATACAGCGCATTGCAGTAATCTATACGGGATGTTACCAGTGCATGCGTAACTGTCATGAGATTCTGCTCGTCCAGGTAGGGCTGTAGCTGGTATAATTTCCGCAGCTGAAGGAAGGTGCCCCTGGCCACTGAATCCACCTGGGCTTCCAGAGTTAGACCGGGGTCCAGGAGCACCCCCAGGCTGTGGACCCTGTCCCTTAGGGGGAGTGCAACCCCATTCAAGGCAGGGAAATGGCCCTCTAGCCTGTCTGGTGAAGCACCCACTAACAGCACTTCTGTCTTGTCTGGATTGAGTTTCAGTTTATTAACCCTCATCCAGTCCATTATCAGATCCAGACACAGGTTCAGCACAGAAACCGCCTCACGTGGATTGGTGGAAAATGAGAGGTAGAGCTGAGTGTCGTCAGCATACTGCTGACTCCTCAGCCCAAACCTCCTGATGACCTCTCCCAGCGGTTCCATGTAGATGTTAAACAGCATGGGGGACAGTATCGAGCCCTGAGGAACTCCATGACATAAACGCCATGGGGCAGAGCAACTGTCCCCCAGTACCACCTTCTGGACACGGTCAGCCAGGAAGGAGCGGAACCACCGTAAAGCAGTGCCCCTGACTCCCAACCCAGCCAGCCTATCTAGAAGGACACCATGGTCGATGGTGTCGAAAGCCACTGAGAGGTCCAGGAGTATCAACAGGGTCACACTCCCCCTGTCTCTTTCCTGGCAAAGGTCATCGTACAGGGCGACCAAGGCAGTCTCCATACCAAAGCCCAGCCTGAAACCTGATTGAAATGGATCCAGAAAATCCGTTTCATCCAGCAGCGCCTGGAGTTGCCCGGCCACAACCCGCTCCAACACCTTGCCCAAATAAGGGAGGTTCACCACGGGTTGGTAGTTAACCACCAGCCCTGGGTCCACGTTAGGCTTTTTTAGGAGTGGCCGAATTACCGCCTCTTTCAAGGCGGTAGGGACCACTCCCTCTCTCAAAGAGGCATTCACGGCCTCCTGGACCCAGATGCGAACCCCCCTGGCAGATCTTCCAATTAGCCAAGATGGGCAAGGGTCGAGCGGAGTGGTGGTAGAACGGACAGATCCAAGCACCCTGTCCATATCCTCAGGTCTCAACAATTGAAACTCATCCATTAATACTTGACCTAAGCACAGCACACTGGACACATCCTCTGATTCTGCACTAATGGTGGAGTCCAACCCACTGCGAATCTGAGTGATTTCCCCCTCAAAATGAATGGCAAACTCATCACAGCGAGCTGATGAGCGGTCTGGGACCTACACCAGATTTCCCAGTTGAAGAAGATCCCGGACCACCTGAAACAGCTCTGCTTGACGACATTCTGAGGAAGCAATATGGGTGGCGAAATATTGCCATTTTGCCAGCCGTATTGCCACAAAATAGGCCCGATAATGGGCTCTAAGTCGTGTTCGATCAGACTCCCAGTGGGATTTCCTCTACCTGTACCTCCAGCCGTCTCCCTTCTCGCTTCATCACCCGCAGTTCTGATGTATACCAAGGAGCTGTCTGGGCTCTGCGTGCAGGGAGAGGGCACTTAGGCGCAATCATGTCAACTGCCTGGGTCATCTCCCTATTCCATAGGGTGACGTGATAGCACTTAATAGTGCTAGCAGGAGGGAGTACTGTTATTATAATTGCAGAATTAATCTTAGTGTTCGTACTTTGAGCTACAGATACACCGAGGATCTCTGTCTGAAAATATGCTGTCCATATTTTGGACATCTTAATTCACTCAAATGCTGCATTGCATGTTCCTAGATCTTGTTTTTCTAATTTAATAAACACACCATCATTATTCAACTTCTTCCGTTGTTCAAAACAAAATGCTAGAATGGCAAACCTGTGATCCAACTATTTTAAAGCCTTTCCTTAAATATTATTTCATTTCATAGTTTACATTCACAAATACCAGTGGGCGTATTATTGCTGACAATAGCACCACTTGTCTGTGGGTGGGGATTTTTTTGAGACACCAAATACCAGAACATGTCTTGTTTGTGTCATGTGGTATGTCTAGACATCACTGACATATTTCTATTTATTTTCCAATACTGGATTCAAACAGGATTATGTACTACTTTATTATTTCTTGATATGCACCATCCAGTGTCTTGCCACTTCCAAGGAGAGCTTGCAAAAATACGAAACTGTCAAAATAAAATGCTAAAAGCAATCATTTAAGAACAGTTTAAAATAGCAGAGCAAGAAAAATATATTTTTCTGTAAGCTGTTTTATTGTGTCAAATGTGATCTAATGGTTCAGTCAAGGGCAAAAGCATGAGAGTATGTGGCCTTTTGGCATCTTCAAGATTTATAGTAGGAGTGCTTTAGGACAGGGGTCTCCAAACTTTTCACCGTGAGGGCCGCATAATATATTTTCCACATTTTCGAGGGCTGAAGGAACACACGCATGTGCACCTGCATGCCCACATGCACGCACACATGCATGCCCACACACACATGTGCTCTCCCACACGCATGGGCTGCATAAAAAGGATGTGGCCCAGGGGCCGTAGTTTGAAAACCCCTACTTTAGGATGTTATTTGGTCTTCTTTTTGATGCAAATAACGTGATCCACATGTCCCACACTAATATGCAGATTGAAAAGCCTTCCCACTTCTCTTAGTTCTGTGACATGTTTCTCAGCTCAAAAATATAAAAAAATATAAAAATACCGTGTTTCTCCCAAAATAAGACAGGGTCTTCTATTAATTTTTGCTCTAGAAAACGCAGTAGGGCTTATTTTCAGGGGATGTTTTATTTTTTTCATGTACAACAATCTACACTTATTCAAATACAGTCATGTCATCTTCTGGTTGCTGCACAATGGTGGAGGGCGGGGTTTCACTTAACTAGGGCTTATTTTGGGGGTAAGGCTTATATTATGAGCATCCTGAAAAATCATGCTAGGGCTTATTTTCAGGTTAGGTCTTATTTTCGGGGAAACAGTATATTTTCAGGCATCTGAAAATATTTATTTTAGGACACAGTGCATTTACAGTGTAATTCTAAACACGTTCATTAGGACTTTCTCCCAGATGATTGCATATAGGGTAGCAGCTTTTGAAATGCCTACTTGGAGGCAAAATGAATTGAGAAATTTGTAATTTGTGAAAAAATAATTTTGAAAGTGCTCAGATACAATAGATAGATGTAGGAAACTGACAGATTCAAGGGATAGCCCTGGATTATAAATGAACAAAGACAAAGGAAGGGAAAAAAATGGCCTTCAGACCCACAGATATGGTCCACTCCAAGAGTGCTGGGAGCCACTCAAAACATGGCAGAATTGGCCCTCATGCCGGCTAAATACACAGGGAGTCTTTCTGAGGGAAAGAATGTTTTTAAAACATAATTTTAAAAGTGTTTTGGGGGGGAATAAAGTGGGGTATCCCTTCCCTAAGGCATGACATAATCTGATGTGAGTTGTTGAGATACCTCAGGGAATTTTCTGGAGTATTCAGGGAATTTTCTACCAGGAACAACAGCTAGAATTATCTGTTGACAACTGAGTGGAATCATAGTTGCTCCCAGATATCCACTCCTGTTGAACAGCAGGGAGAGAGATGGGGGGGGGGGGAACAGGGTGCTGATCCAGTTAAAGCAAAAGTAATGAGGCTCTGTGGTTCCAGCCTGATACCCACTGCACTGTGAAGATAGAATTGGTGAGGATTGCCATTTTATGTACTCAGTGAAGAAGAAACCCTTCCTGAAGTGGGTATGCTAATGTTCTGCTTAGAATTATGATGCTAAAATCAGTTAAGATCTGTTTGACAAGGATTTTCCATTAAACTGTTATGAAAAACAGATTTTTATAGGAAGATCTGAAGAATTTTACAGGTCATGGCACATTATTTATTTCACTGTGCTGTGACATTTTGTGGAAAATGTCACTGCTTACTGATAACTTCAGTGTAGTTGGAAAAAGCACTTAAGAACTTACCTTAGGGCTTCAGTTATGGTGCTCTGCTACTGTGCTGAAGCACTGTAAACACCAATAACATAGCACATGGTAATGCTGGATTCTGAGTTGCTCCTGTTTGTTTTGATCAGCATTTGGGATCTAGATTGCTTTGAACTGTTTGTGACATTATGTCTGTCAGCTGTAGGACGGTGTTTGATTTGTACAGTAATACCTCGGTTTACAAACGCCTCGGTTAACATAATTTTCGGTTTACAAATGGAAATCCATTGAAAATAATGCCTCAGTTTACTTTTTTTTGTTTGTTTGCTTGTTTTGGTTTACAAATAAAGTTTCCCCAGGATGCATTGCGCCTGGAGGTTTATAGCGCCACCCCCGTTCCTATGGCAATCCGTGTTCCGGTTTACAAACTTTTCGCTTTACATAATGTCCCGTAGAATGCATTAATTTCGTAAACCGAGGTACTACTGTATAACTGAAGAAACAATGGAGCACTCCTATGTAATGTTATGCAGGAATCCAGCACTGCCATGCAGTTATTTATTATTTAATTCAGTTGAGAAAATAAGACTGAGGGGAGATATGATAGCCCTTTTCAAATATTTCAAATACAGAGGAAGGGCAGGATCTGTTCTCAATCATCCTAGAGTGCAGGACACACAACAATGGGCTCAAGTTACAGGAAGCCAGATTTCAGTTGAATATCAGGAAAAACTTCCTAACTGTTAGAGCAATACAGCAATGGAACCAATTACCTCAAGAGATGGTGAGTGCTCCAACACTGGAGGCATTCTAAGAGAAACGTAGACAACCACCTGGCAGATATCCTTTGATTTGTATTTCTGCACTGAGCAGGGGTTGGACTCGATAGTCCTATAGGCCCCTTCCAACTTCATTATGCTATGATTCTGTGATTCTTATGTACTAGATTTATAGTCCACCTGACCACTAGAAAGTAGCACTTGAGGTGGATTACAGTATTCATAAAAGAATAAAAACAAGTAAAAACAAATTTAACTATAATATCAGATAAAATCAACCCCAACAATAAACCAATACAATAAACTAAATGCATCAAATCAGTTCAAACCAGCAAAGTGTGTAATATTGGGGGTCATATGATTGCAACACTGTGTAGTAGTTAATGGTACCTTGCACCTTCTCATGCAGGGAGCCAACCATTTTGTAAGGTGTCTTTTTCAGGAAGTAATGCAACGTACACTCCTTTTAAAAGGAAGTGGGGAATATGTGGCCTTGTGGATGTTACCAGACTGCAAATCTCAGCAGCTCTAGCCAGTGCAGTTAATGGTGAAGGTTGATGGGAGTTGTAGTATAGAGGACAACACGTTGCCCATCCTTGCTCTAAAATCTTGCTTTTAAAATTAATCCCTGCATGTTCATTTACAATTTAGTTTTTGATCCACAGAAACATGACAAACATGATTGTGCTGTATATTCTGTGTCTCTGTTTGTGATCGCTTTGGCATGTTGATATGTTGACAGTAATCTCCATTAATTTAGTGAGGTTTATTTAAGTGTTGAGTTATTCACCATTTGATTCAACGAGTTTACTTTAGCTGGCAGTAATAATTGGATTTAGGCTTGCAGAATTCATTATGGCATAGACTTTAAAGGGTCAGAGTTGACTTCATAGGATGAAAATTTGTTAGCCTATAAGGTGCAAAGGACTTCTTGCTGTTCTTTTTGCATTATGGTTGTACATGTTGATATATTGTCAGGAGTTAATGGAGTATAATGATGTATTGTCAGGAGTTAATTATGAGCATATAGTTAAACATTTTATACCTCACGGATGATATAAAGATTGTGATGGAGGAACATTAATGGCATTAACAACAGGTGTATTTGTTTTTAATTTTCAGTTTAGGATTTATTGGCTTCAATCCAATATTGTGCCAGCTGAGATCCACTAGCACAGTCAAATATTAATTCCCTCCTCCCCTATTGTGCTCCACACCAAACACAAAACTTCTCTGGAGAATTTCCAATTTGCTTATTGGGCAGGTTTTGGAAGTGTGTGTGGGTGGCTGCTGGGGCAAAGGAATCAACGATTCCCAGTTGACTGCATCAGTGAAACAATTCTGTCAGATTCTGACCTTTTCTTTCTTTTTTTGGGAAGTTGGTAAATAAGAAGATACAGTTTTGTGTGTGTGTTTGCAGAATGTTCAGAGGATTTTTGATGGTGCCTTTGCAGCATGATCGTTTATAGTTTTTATGACCTAGTAAGCATTCCAGCAGGCATTAGAAGGGCTGTAACAACCTACCTGTTTTGCAATAGTTATTATAGAGTGCAGAGTCTGGTCCTGGTGCTTGGATTGGTTCTCCCCCAGATCAGTGCTAAGACTGTTGTGCTAGATCTTACATGCCACTGCCACAATGCAGTATGTCATAGCATCAGGCTGTTAGAATAGAGTGTTCTAACATTAGAACAATATAGATGATACCACCCGGGGATTATTTACTTCAGTCACACAATTGCAGATGCGATGCTGCAAGAATGCTAATTTAGATGTGAAGCTCTTGGCATAGTTCTTTGAGCATTAAATGCATGAGGATTTCTTCGGAGCTGCTTAGCTGAAGTTTATCATGACCATTTAGCTATTGCCTAGCAACTTGTAAAGGCTATCAAAGAGTTCTTTGTCCATTCTGCTGGCAAAAAGATCGCTTTACCAATCTGCTTATCAAGAATAAAATGTACAAATTTATTAAGAATTCTTTTAGTTCCTAAGACATGCATTAAATGATGAAATTTACATGAAGATACATTGTTCCTATTGATATTAGTTAAAACTATGTCAAAAGCTTTCATTGTCACAATTGCAGTATTGTTGTCTGTAGGCTTAAATCATTTGCCAAATAAGGCAGAGCTGTTTATTGATATTTGTTATTCAAAATCTGAGCATGCACAAGTTTGCTCCCTATTACAAATTCTTTTAGAAATGTTAAATTATGCAGAGTTAAAGCATCAATCGGTTCCTTTTAAAAAAAATGTTTTTGAACATGATCTTGTGGGAGGGGGACTTTTGCTATACACTTGCAAGAATACATACCTTATTTCTCTTTCTCTTGATCAGGCACATAGCTGCATTTACACATTGTTTAGTGTTATGAGAATGAGCAGCAATGAGTCTTCAGCTTACATGCTCCCACAGACATGTCTTGTAGATTGCCATAGGGAGCAGCTTGGAAGTGACCACCTTCATTTTTTACTAACCACAGTTTGCAGTGACATCTGATCACAAGCAAACTACTGTTAGTTATTATATATTAAAATAAGTCAGATTCAAACTAGACTTTACAAAGGTGGCTTATGAAATAAACAAGGGTAGGGGGAGTTCTAGTATTTGGGTGCAATCTGACCTGTTTTGGTCATCATCTGACACACACAAATTCTTGGAGAAACTCCTCTTCCCACCTTCTAGAACAGAGAGATATTGCTTTGCACATTTGTCATTTTAATTGTTAAAGTTCACTGCAGAATTTTACTGTTACCTTTGATTTCCTCTGCGCTCAGAAACTTGAAATGGGCAATGGTAGGTAGGAAAGTTCTGATCATGTCAAGGGAAGGGCTTGGTTGAGAAGAAGCTGGCCTCACAGGACCTAAGTGGCTACATATCATTGGTAAAACTTTGTCAAAGGAACAGTAGATTAGGATATGAACATTATCACAAGTTATAATTAATCAGAAATCAAAGCAGAAGCTTCTAATTACCTCATAGTTGTGCTACAAGAGGAGGTGAACAGGAACATGTGAACCTCTAGTTCACAGTGGCTCCTGTTTCTAATATTAAACTATAGTTCAGTATTACAAGGCAGCACTGTGGCAAATGCAGCCACATGTTAAGAACTTCTGGATAGCTCAGTGGCAGGCATCTGGCTGGGGAGCCAGAGTTTGTGAGTTTGATTCTCTCAAAGGATCCATAGGGTCCTTCCCAGCTCGGTGGTTCTAAGATGATGATGATGATGATGATGATGATGATTATTATTATTATTAAATTTATGTGAACACACAAAATTAAATTGCATCAACAAGATAAACAAAAAAGCTATTAAACCATATTAACTTAAAATCCATTAAAACATACTATAATGCATATTCAACAAATTTTCAGTTTTAAACTTAACAAGTTTGCATAAACAAAAAAAGAAGTTTTCTTGTTCTCCTCATTGAGTTGTCTTCAAGCCAGATTTGTTGCCCTGCCATTTTCGCTAGAATTCTCTTTTTTTAAAAAAAAAGGTCTTCTAGACATGTGCAACTGAATTTCTACACATAAGCATCAAAATTGGTAGTTAGTAGGCTAGTCAAATTTGTAGAGGGACAATGTTCACACAGCTTTCAGTGACACCTAACAAGTGGGCTAAGTATCTCTCCGGAACTTGATTCAAATGCAAATTTAGGTGACTGTTTAAATTTCAAGTTGGAAAATATGGTTCCAGGTTGTTGCGAAATACGTTATTTTGCATCTTGATTCAGAGAACTCAACTAGGCAGACAAAAGTCTGCTTGTTAGATACTTATGGTTTAACAATTTTTTCTGTCTTGACAATCCGTTCAAATTCCATTCAAGTTTGCACTCAGAGAAAGTAGTTCCTTTATGGTTGTTCAGTATCCTGTGTAAAATTAGTTGTGGGGTTTCTGTCAAATTTCATTGTGAGGCATTTTCCTTTACAGTTGTCTCTTTGGTCACTCATCTGACAAGCGTAGGTTAGTAGAAAAATCTGAGATGTAAAATTTTTGACCTTCAGTCATCTTCCGTACAAGATGAGATATTTCCCAAATAGGATTTACCCCCTGTAGAGTGGGTGGGTAGATTGTTTATTGTATGGACAGGCAAAGTAATTGTCTGTTGACAGACTCTTCTCAATTCTTAGGCAGACTGAACAATATATTCACTCTGGAATGTTTTAAGAAAGATTCCCCCCCCCCCCACAATAACTCAAAATCTATTTTGCTGACCTGCTTCTTCCAGAAATCTGATACAAAGTATGAATGAAAGATATTTTGCATGGAATAAATACAAAGCAAGCCATTCTTCTGGATTTAACTCCCTTTTTCTGTCACTAATATGATTCACTCAGTAGCTGAACACCAATAATAGTCAATAGAAAGCACTGTCAACACAATGGAGTCTGAGAGCTGCAGTGGATGCCTCCTGGCATTTGACATGAAAGGAGACTTTTCGAAGTGAGGAAAACAGATGGACAAAGATAACAAGAAAGTTAGTTACATTAACTGTAGAAGAGAAAAAGAGCTATGGTTATGATGAGCAGCTGCTTCTGTGAATCTGTATTACTGAAGTTTATGGTGTACATCCTTTTGCAACAGGCAGTGATAAAAACATTTAATGACCGATGGTCTTAGCATAGCTAAGCACTTTGGAATGTTACCCCCGCCCTGTTTGGCAAGAAATATAACAGTAATCAATTTGCCACTAATTAGAACAGAAATAACCCTCTTTAGTGTCCATTGCCTTGCACATTTTCCCAGTTCAAACAAAGGGAATAAAAAGGAAGTGAACTTGGTGGTTTTTGTTTTCTGAAATGACTAAAATAGAAAATCATAACAGCATAAACTTTTTTTTTTAATGCAGAACAAAGATTCATCTAATTTGACATTCTGCTTCCATCAGGAGGCAGAAGCAATGTGTGCTTCTGGGAGCTCATGGGCAGCGCAGAGTAATTTTTACCTATAATTAGTCCATTGCATCTGATGCTCAGCAATATAGTGCTTCTATATGTTTTATCAAAATTCAAAGTGAACCCCAGCTGGATTATCCTTAGACATGCAAACTACATCTCTGCAGAGCAAGGATGTGTGAAATGCAAACTCTCCCTCTCACCTTTCAGCTTTCCTGACCACTAGAGCTGATGGGAGTTGTAGTCCAACAATATATAAGGGGCATGCTTGCTCATCTTTACTGCAGATGGACTGCTGCCACCCTCTGGAGCCTTCTATTTCTTGTTATTGGTGTTTATTCACCTATCTTCTCTAACCATGCAAACAATGTCAAGAGTGAGAAGGCTTGGCAGCATCTTCCACTTTGCTTGTGCTTTTCTTGTGGGTGACTAGACAGATTAAACACAGCCATAGAGGGTAAATGAGCAATCAGCAGTCGCTTAGAATGGTTGAGATGAAAAGTAATGAATTCTCTCTGTGAGTCTCCCTTTACTCTAGTCATGCCTTACAATAAATGGTACTTCCAACTTCTTGACCATTCTAAAATTAATCATAATGTGCCATCAGGTCATTCACTTATGGCAACCTCACAGGGTTTTCTAAAGTAGTCACAAGGGTTCTCTACTTACATCAGAGTGTTGCACAATTTAAAATTATGGACATATATGAAATATAGGTAAAATTAAAAATGAATTAAAATAATATAATTAGACTATTTTCGACCAGAAGCAGGCTACTTCAATAGCATTATCTTGGCCATCTGCTTGATCTTCTTTTGTACATGTGATGAGGCATAAATTGCATGCACAAAAGTTCTGTGTTGATTGAGTTTTTCCAGTCACAGAAGATTTGTCCTGTATCCAACTAGCCCCATTTACTTGATTATTCTTTGATCTTCCTACTTCACTTCAAAGTCTAAAGTGTCTTCCAGATGGTCCAACTAGAGTCTTGTCCTGATGGGAGGCATTCTTCAGCATTCATCAAGATGTGTTATTTTTGTTCTCCATAGGTTTATCCTAGCTTCTTCTGGTTTAATATTTAGAGCTTGAGATGTGTGCATTAAACCTTTCTTCAATTTTAGCCATCCCCTAGGAGGTGGTGTCGATGGGTTTGGTGCTGTATTTCATTATTTGCTAGAATCTCTTGACATACTTCTGGAGGGGCAGTGCCAGCCAAATAAACTTTTAAAATGGGGGTAGGTTTCCGGCAACCAATAATAATCCTGCATTATTCATTAAAAGCTACATCCATACAACACTGGTATATTCTGCTGTAGAACAGCACAGGGACAAAACTGTTCTGTTTATTGTTTGTGGGTGTTCTCCCCAGTCTGACGCAGCCAGTTTCCTAACTATGTAATTTCTTGTGGCAACTTTCTGTTTGGTGTTTAGACAATGCTTTTTGTAGGTCAACATTCGATTCAGAGTGACGGCTAAATACTTTTGGATAGGACAACGTTCCAAAAGCTTGCCTTCCCAGCTAACTCAGAGATTCCTCTCTGCTTCTCTGTTCTTTAAGTGGAAAGCATAGCCCTGTGTTTTTAAAGGATCTGATTTCAGATGGTTGTTTTTATAATATAAGGAAATATCTCCTAATACAGAGGTTAGCTGCTGCTTGATGCTTCAAAAGTCTCCCCCTAGATTGTCGAGGCAAGATTGTCTGCATAGATGAAACTCCTGGAGTACAGAAATGTTGGCTGGTCATTTGTGTAAATGTTAAAAAACAATAGTGACAGGATGCTACCCTGTGAGAAAATGTTTCTTTGATTTCTCCAGTGACTATATCTCCCTTGAAATTCAACAAAGAATCTTCAGTTTTGAAGTAGAATGGTGACCATTTCTGTTAGTCCATGATCTTTAATATAGAGGCAGAGCTTTTTGAGCAGCAATTGATGATGGACAGTATCATACGCTGCAGAAGGATTTGCTAGCAGTGTTCTGGACTACACAGTTTGCCCAAGGCTGGTCACCTGGCAGGCAAGAGACCCCATCAACCACCACACCAGTTGTAATCATACCATGCACTAATACTAACAGTGGCTTTACCATAAATTTGAAATAGAATCTGTGTGCAGCTACCTTTAATATACTGTGTAAACCTTTGGTCATCCTGTCCAAAAATGGTCACAAGGGCAGGAAGAATGATCAAAAATGGATATCTTGTCTATTGTAACCCATGTTTCGCTTTTCTCTTCCTGCTCTGGATGGCTGTTTCAGGAGGGGATGACTAAAATTGTACATAGTGCAAGTGTACTAAAGGTAGCTGTACCATAGATTTATATAGTAGCATTATCATTTTTGCTATTTTAGTTTGCATTTTTGCCTAATGTTCATAATACTTGGGTACTTCAAAACCTGTTGTCTAAACTGCTGACAAACACCCTGAATCTTTGCCTCACTGCTCATTCTAACCTCAGATAAATTAAATAGTGCAGACTTAATACCAATCTTCCTCAGAAGCCTGTTGCCTGCTTTTTGTTGTGTATCTCCAGTTGTTAAAAATGATTCAGTTGTTCTGTCTTTTGTTTGCTGCATTTAGTTAGTTACTAATACACAAAAAGACCTGAGGTCTTAGTCCATGGTTGCTTCCAAGTGTGTATCCTGGACTGCCATGTCTGTAAATTTATTGACTTCCCAAATGATTGGGAAGACATGCCTTTGTAGGAATGAGAATTGTTCTTCTGGTGGCCATGCTGGCTATGATCAAGCACATCTGGAAGACATCAGGTTGGGGAAAGATGCTATGTAAGTCTAGTTGTTCTATAAACGTAATAAACTATGTTTTTGACAATAACAGAGATTGGGTTTGTGACCATAATCTGTTAGGTGCTACATTGGATACCTTGGCATCAGTTGGTAATTAAGTTACTTTAACCTGTGTGTATTTATTTATTTATTTATTTATTTATTTATTTATTGAATCCTTCTAGTTTTATTTCTGTCCTAGCAAACATTCATAGAAATGTGAAAACAGAAGTGCTGTGTTAGATCAGACTAAAGTCCTATGTGGTGAAGGTAATATTGTCCTCTCCTCCAGTGGCAACTGGTATACAGCAGCATGATGCTTCTGATCTGTGAGGTAGCACAGTAGTTATCATAGCTGGTAGGCATTGATAACTGTGAATTTGTCGAATCCTCTTTTAAAGTAATATGAGAACAGAATCAGAGTTCAAATAAATCCCATACTTCAGTTGTGAAGACCAATCACAGAACAAAGCAAGCAAATTAGCAGATTATTCCAGGTGAGAAAACCTCGTTGTGGCACTCATTATTTTTATTATTGCCATCATTTAAGGAATTCCAAATGATGGATTATAATGTCTGTTTCTGCCCAAAAGTAGTGGCTGTCACATTTTGTGGTTGCTAATTTCATAACTTCACTATATTATATGTGAAGCAAAAATACAAAAACAAAAAACCCACCCTCTCTTCTTTCCACACTTCCCAGTATTCAACTAGAACCTAAGAACTTCTTAGGTTCTAGTATTTTGAGAGAAGGAGAAATCCTTCTCTCAATACACTTTTTCCACACCATGCGTCCTTCTGTAAACCTGTTCTACATCTGACCTTGTCTCTAACTGAAAATAACACCAGTGGAGCGACTTTTTATCATGAGGTCGTTTTAACTCTCTGATCTCCATCGCCCCGCATCTCTACAATTTATTTTTTGAGATGCAGCAACCCAAACAATATACCATATTCTAAGGATGGCTATTATCCCACTCAAGCTCATGTAAAGTGAAGCAAGGAGAAAATCTCATGGAAAAGGAGAATGAGTTAAGCAGCTAAGTAAAGAATTAGATCCGAGAAATACACCTTTGCTCAAAATTTGAACTCAGTGTTAGACTGCCTTAGGAAAGGGCATGCCTTTGTCAATTGTAGTCTAGCCCTTAATCACAATACCCAAGAGACTTGTGGAACATGGCCTCATGTACAATAAAGAATGCATCTAAACTGTGCTTCCTTCTTCATCACAACAGCTGTGCAGTGGTGGCTACCTCTTGTGATTTGTGATATTGAAATGTTTTCTCCAGGGCTCTTACTAAGCCACTGCACATATTAATTTCTTGCAGGTATGCGTTGTGACAGTGTGTGTCCTGAAGGGCACTGGGGTCCAAACTGTTCACTGTCCTGCTACTGCAAAAATGGAGCATCATGTTCTCCAGATGAAGGAATCTGTGAATGTGCACCTGGCTACAGAGGCACTACTTGCCAAAGAAGTAAGTAAAAAGTCTCCTGTCCCTTTCTTTAATATAATAATAATTACATGCCATCAAGTTGATTACATCATATAGTGACCCTTTCTGGGATTTTCTAGGGATACTGAGAAGTAAGTTTACTATTCCCTTTTGGGGGGGGGGGGCACTCTGGGTCTCTGCAATTTGTCCAAGGCGACACAGGGTGGTTGTCCTCCTGAGAGGAACAGTGGAGAATCAAACACACAATCTCTGGTTCCAATACCTTACTGACTGAGCTATCCATTCTTTCTTCTGGTGTTATTATAGTGCTGATTGGCAGCACTGAAAAGCACTCAGATAGTGACTTCAAATTTTTTTCCTTTAATTTTTGCAATATGTATTTTTCATGTGCTTGAAAATTAAGCAGAGTGTTCTCTTTCTTTTTACTATTGTTTATTTTGCAAATTTGATATACATAATATATGTGTTACCTATAAGATGCATTGCTTTTATTATTGCCACCATAAAATGCCCCACAAGACTGAAGTCTTGTTTTGTTAGCAAATGCATATACTTGTAGAAAATATCACCAGGTATCTCAGTTAAGCAGGACAAGATAAACAAATTAGGACTAGAGGTGGGCACAAACTGCTGGTTCGGCAGTTTGTGCTGGTTCAGATGACAGCTCAACAGGTGTTCCATGGTTTGGGGCCCCGTCCCATCCGGCAGGCACCCACTTGGAAGCTGTGCCCTGGCTGACCTGACCTGCCTCTCAGTGGGTGCTTGCCAGAGGCGACAGGGCATCAAACCACAGAACACCTGTTCAGCCTTTGTCTAAATCAGCACAAACGGCTGAACCGATGGTTCATGCCCATCTGTATTTAGGACTTATTCAAACATTATTACAACACACACCTGAAAGCTGCTGAAAATAAAAATGTTGCTATTTGATAACAGCACTGTGATTGAACCACAACAGTTCTAAACTGTTTACCAAAGGGATCATCCATAGTTCTAGGCAGAAGTATTCTCCTTAGCTTTGCAGGTGCTAGAGCTGGCTTGCAGACCTTCTAAAAATTTGGTTTATCCTTGTGGAAGTGGTTTCTGGCATTCTTCATGTAAAGCCACAATGTTTGGCTTGATTTTTTATTGCAAGCCCAACTGGAAACAAAATTTATGAAAAATAATACTAAATAAGAATTTACCTAGATTATCTAAACAGGATTCTCCTAATCTTTGCCCATTGAGGTTTATACTTCATTTTTATACTTATTAAAAGTGAGGCGAAACTACAAACTCAAGTGTGGCAGGACAACTGAAAAAATTAAAACAGCAACAGGATTATATGTTCAAAAGGAAACCAAATAATAGGGGAAGATAGGAGGGCTAAGGGAATCAAAATATTACAACAAATATTATGAGAATGAGGAGCTGATGCTCAACTGAGTTTAACTTGAGACCTTACTTGAAGGCAAGAAGGGCAGATATTTTGATCATGTTCCCACTCTGCACACAGAGGTTTCATTATCAATATGAACTTTTATGTGGGTTTTTTTCCATATCAATGGTTATATGGCTGTCCAAGAGCAGTTATCTGTGCAATAAGCATCTCAGAAATTACACAAAACAAGATGAGGTATGGAACCTGCTTTCCTCTCTGCTTCTGGTAAAGCAGAAAGCCCTCAATGATCTCTCTGCTCCATCATGCTACTCTCTTCTCTGATTACCTGTCGGCTCTCCACTTCAGTTTATGGTTCTGTTCCCTTAAAGTGTGCATATAATATTCTTACGATTCTGGCATAGTTTTTAGGGTTTAAAGCTGCTTGATGTGGTAGAACCATACAGTGCCTCCTGTCTTTGTTTCACTCTCTATGTTCTGGTTTATATTCTTACAACCTGACTAAAGAGAGGATTTCTGGTGTTTAATTATTACCTTTAATCTATCATATTGGTATACAACTTCAGGGATTTCTGAGTTGCATCCAGCCTCTCTGCATTCAGAAATGGAGACTGGTTACCAGTTCACAGTGTTGTTAGGTATGACAACACTTGCACACCTACCAGTGAGTCATTTGGTCTTCAGTCTATGTCCTGGGACAGAATCTTACTGCAGGGTTTATGACTGTGACATCTAGGCTTATTTTTAAATGTTTCCTGGATATAAAAGCTGATGTTTCTTCCCCAACCATTACTTTTTTGTACTTTCTACCCTATCAAAGAGGTTGAATTCGAAAGTGTGCACACTTCGTGGCATTTTGGCTTGCTATCCTACAGATGTTGTTCAGTTCTGCATTTTATACAAGCCCTGATTCTCACACCTTGACTTTTAATGTTGTAAAAAATAATTATTATATTATAGTACGATTTAATTATTTTATGCATTTTATGCTGTCTACTGTAAACTGCAACATGAGCCATGTTGTGGGAATTGATGCAGTGGTCAAATGAGGATGGATATATAATACCCTGTTGTGTTCTTGAATATAGAAGCTGATGTTTCTTAATTAGCAACACATAATGAGCATCCAGTTCTATGCAATCTATCAAGCATTGCTCACACACAGAGACCCTATTGAAGTGAATTGAAGCAGCATAACAATAGTCCTTGACAGGTTGTTCCAAGGTTGGCCACAATCTGTATTGGTTTTAGAATTCAGTTAATGCAAAGGGATTGTAAAAGCAAATGATATAACAATCTATCATAAACCTAATATAAAACAGTGGCTCTCAATACTGTAACACTGAAATAACTCATGAAAAAAGCAGAGTCTTCATCAAATAAGACAAGTAGTCACAATGATCAATAGCTGTACAAGTATAAACAGCTCTGACTGTAACAGAGGAGGAGAATTTCTGACTGACTTACAATTTCACTTGGCAAGCGATGGGTCTCCGTGGAAAGGTTCTTTGACTGGGAAACCTGTTCCAAGCATGCAGTCAAGCTGGCTGAATTCTAAATGACTCAAATAATTTACACGCAAAAGTTAGTTTTGTAAATGTTAATTGCTGCTTAACAACAGGCACTTAAACTTGAACCATGGCTTAATATACTAATTTGTCATGAAAAAAATGCCAAAAGAGGTTAGAACTGTGAAGAAAGAAATTTTGCCCAATAGACTCTTTTCTTCCTCTGTCACTCTAAATGGTGATGTATCTGTAAAGAAAAGGGGGTTGGTATATTTGGCGTAAAATGAGTTGGAGTACTTTCTCTGAAGCCCTGAGTTCAATGAAACTAAGCAGGAGCATGTTACTTTCTGCACTTTCACTGCCCTATTTTATACTTGTATTCTGTGGGGAACTGGCAGGTTGCAGTGAATCCATCTTGTCCTTCTAGAAGGGGAAATATTGCACTACCGATAACTGGAGGAGATGATGTAAATGGTGTCATAATATTAATGAAAAAAGATTTCTTTTCATATTTTATATTTTAACATTTTAAACTCCTAATCAAGTGGTGAAACTGCTTGTTTAACATACCAGCCGTACCTTCGACTATATGAAGCAAAGGACCTGCGTAAACCACAACCTGTATTCATATGTTTCCAGGTCTTCCCAACTCAATCTAAGGCAATATTTACATATCAGTGCTTGTTATGTATTGATGGACTCTGAATATGATGACATCTTTCTGCTTTCAGTTTGCTCTCCTGGATTCTATGGTCATCGCTGTAGCCAGGCCTGTCCTCAGTGTGTGCACAGCAGTGGTCCCTGCCATCACGTAACTGGACTTTGTGATTGTCTACCTGGATTTACAGGTGCTCTTTGCAACGAAGGTACAAATTATAATATACTCTTATACCAGCTATAACATTTTTTTCATTTTCCCTAGTGCTATCAAAGTGACAGCTTCAGAGGTTGGATTTGCAGTCTTTAAACATGTTTTCGCTTATTATGCAGAGAGTTTATTGTATAGTTAAATACAATTATTCACTTTTTAAAAAATAAGCTTTGATGAATTATTCTGTTGGTGTTCTCTTTTTACTGCTCCTGAGAAGGTGCATGTTTGGGCAGGTTGACATATGTGATACAAATTTTACCTGCTGGAATAGGAACACAGAGTGGTAAATAATTTGTAGCTGTCTTTTGATTGAATGACTGTCTTTCAAAGAACATACATAAAACTGCAGCAAATACATATGGAACATTGTATTAAACAGTGTACAACAATGTTTCACTTGTCAGTCAGTATGCTTATCTGTCTCTTGTTTTCTCCTGGGTTGCTTTTCTAGCTGAGGAAAGAGAAACATCTCAGAGATAATGCAAAGTTAATATGTATTGAAATTGCTTCCTGTGTGATGTACCCCTTCAGATTAATGTTGTCCTCTTCACTCTTAAAGATACGATTGTTTTGGTATTAGGTTTCATTGCTGTTCTGGTTGTTGTTGTTGTTATGTGCTGTCAAGACACTTCCGACTCATGGCAAACCTATGAATGAGTGTTCTCCAAAATGTCCTGTCCTCAGCTACCCTGCTAAGCTCTTGTTGACACAAGCCTGTGGCTTCTTGTAGGGAGTCAGTCCATCTCATATTTGGTCTTCCTCTTTTCCTGCTGCCTTACACCTTTCCCAGCATTATTGTCTTTTCCAGGGAATCCTGCCTTCTCACAATGTGCTCAAAGTAGGATAGCCTCAGTTTCAACATTTTTGCCTCCAGAGATAGTTCAGGCTTGATTTGATCTAGGACCCACTTGTTTGTCCTTCTGGTCATTCTGGTATCACCAGCTGAATAATACATCAGGCCTGTTTGCATCCACCAGTGGTGACAGTGTGGCTGAATCAAAACACGAACTAAGTGTTGCCCAGCAATCATTAAGATCTGCTTACATATTCTGAGGGATGAACATTTGGGAAGAGTTATCTGTTGTTAAAAATCAAAAGACGAATCTTCCCTTTTTCCCTCCCAAAGTTTTTTTGTGTCACTTCTTCCTACCTGGTGTGCAGGCAGTCCTGTAGCATTCATGGAACTAGCTAGCAAGCACACATTAAATCATTATGTCAATCGCTTAATGAAGATAAAACAAGGAAACAACTATGCTTTGAGAGCGGTGGACAAAAGGCAATAACTGCCTTGCACGCAAGATATGAACTGCTCAGTGGTTTATATATCTGGGTGCAGAGCCAGAGGTTAAGAGTTTGATTCTCCACTGTGCCTCCTTGAGAGGGGCTGGACTCGAATGGTCCATAGTGTTCCTTCCAGCTCTGTAGTTCTAAGATTATTCTAAGATTATATGGAGAGATTTTGGACAGAGATGAGCAAAAAACAGACCAACTCATGTCTGACACAGTCATGTCTGACAAACCTTGATTTTGTCAAACCATGAGTGAGAAAGCAAGTCTTACCAAAAACACTTTGTGACTTATGCTCAAATTCCCCAAGATCTCGGTGAGTAAAAGTGTTCCTAGGAGCACAGCTAAATACAGACTACAGGCTGGCCAGGGCTGATGTGAACAGGGGAATAAAAGCAGAGGGTTGATATAGGAGGGCAGAGACAAAGGAGACTAAGGGAAAAGGGGGATGGGGAATCAGAGGATGGAGAAACTAGGGCCCCAAGGAAAGGAAGCTGGAACATCAGCTGAAGAGTTTAAGTGGAAGACAAGGATGAAGCACAAGGTAGGCAAAGGCAGTGAAACCAAACATTGGCAGCATATGAAGTTTCCTGCAAAGCCAAGGAAGCTAAAAGAAGGAAGAAGGCTAAAGAAGGAACAATAACTTCTGTTGGGAAAGGAAAGGGACGAGAAGCTGCCCACTCAGCATTCAACTATGGACTTAGAACTGATTTCTCATCATTTCGTGGGCATCCCTTGAAAAGGTTACAATTTTTTCAATACAACTTCCAGATTCCTCCAACCAGTGGCCATGCTGGCTGGAAATTTTAGGAATCATCCTTCCCCCCAAATAACTTTTCCAATCTTAGATATCTCTAGGATATCAATATTTTAACTCAAAACAAAAAGAAACAACTGTGACCAAAACATGCTATAAGATAGCAGATGATTCATATATTCTACCATTGTTTTTTACAGTCTGTCCCAGTGGCAGATTTGGGAAGAACTGTGCAGGCGTTTGCACATGCACCAACAATGGGACTTGTAATCCAATTGACAGATCTTGTCAGTGTTATCCTGGCTGGATTGGTAGTGACTGTTCTCAGCGTAAGTACAAATATTTTCTTTGGTCAGAAATGTTGTTAAATTGACTAATCACAATTTGGCTCTGCTCGGTCTTCTCCTTGACACTGAGGACATACTTTTTAAATAGCCTAAAATCAGTAAAAGAGTACATAGAGCTCACATTTCAAATACTGCATCAGATATTTGCTATAGAGATTTTGCACTGGAAATTTACTTTTCCAATATACCTTCTGAATTGCATTGGAAATTTACTTTTGGGAAATTCATGTTTTAAGTGCAGTCATTTCTGCATTTTCCATAAACAAAGCATTGAATTGCAGCATAAGTATCAATCAATTTTTATTGTACAAATTAATGCCTTCCAGATTTCATGCTTAGACAGTTGTGAACATTATGTTTTTGATATAAGGTTGTACTGATATATTTACTGTGTAGTTACACAGTGATATTTAAAAAGTGAACCTGCTGCACAGATTAGATTTTTGAAAGCTTCTTGCCCATGTATCCACACAATGATAGTGTCATAGATGTCTTTCAGCTACTTTTAGCAGAAGTTGGAAAATTATATTTTTAGACTGCAACTCTCAGAATCCCCTGGCTATGCTACCTTGGGAATTCTCAAAATTATAATCTGAAAGGTAGTGTTTCTAGCCTCTGATATACAGGCTGAAATCCTGTTGCACAGTTAAGCAATCCTGTTGCACAGTTAAAATGTAACTTTTAGAGACAAATTGCCATAAGTTAAGAAATCTCCATAAACATTATCTGTTGCATACTGAGTTGCGCAACACACAAGGTCCACAGATATCTCTTAACATACAGCAATTTGCATCTAAACATTGCACCTTTTGCATAACTGGGCAACAGAATTTCAGCCATTGTGATATACTCCCCTAAAGTTATCTATATTTCTTTGCTTTCTGGTTCATTATTTTAAAGAAGGTGAACCGAGTCTTGTCTCATTGAAAAACTTAAATGACAGGGTGGCTGAGCACCATACTGACTTCCAACTTTGGTTTAATTAAGTCTTCTTGAATCAGTAGCCAATGGAATTAAATAAGTACTTGGCAAGTATTAGACATAGCAGAACTAGTTGCATGTTTCTAATAGATTGGTCTCGATCAGTATTTACATGCGAAGCTCTACCCAAAGTTGCATTTCGGAGTATGTGAGAACTAAGAGTGTAAAAAACTGTTCTATTCTAAGACACTGCACCTCCTTTTAATATGCCTCATTTGTTCACATCATTCCTGATTTCACTAATACAGAGAAGGTTTCTGTACCCCACTGCTGCACAACATCTGGTACATTCAGAAAATTCTAAATTTGATGGTTTCAACATTCATCTTTATTTGATACAGAACAGTGGATTTGATTTGAGACAAGATGCCGAAGAAATAACAGTTGTATGAAAATAATTTTGTCAATTATTTTGAATAAGTATTATTTTTAATGCTTATTCTCTTAAATTAATGTTTTGGGATTTTATGTCTTTGTGATTTCAGAATTCATCAGTAAAATTTATTGTTGGATAATGGTTCTTGTTCTGTTACTTCCTTATAATGAACAACTGTTGTAGGGCAATTTTTAAAATTAACAGTCAAGTTAAAGCGGATGTCTACTAAGTCTGACCTTTAGACCAGGAAAGGGGAAGCATTTTTGACTTGTGTAGAGGTCTTTAGTTGTTGTAGAAAGATGTGATCACATTACTTTAAAATGTCTTCAATGTGACCTCCATGAACCTTCTTAAAGATTTCTGTGTTCATGACTTGACAGTTCTTTATCTGTGTAAACCACTGACTTTCACCCCACCCCATATCTTAGTTATAAATAATAAATATAATAGGATAATCGGGGGGGGGGGAATTATACATCAACTTACACTCTTTTTTTGCTAAATAAATCTTTTTTTAATTAGTTCCTAAAATTGTCCCAAACAAATCTGAAAGCATGTATTTAATGATTGTTTACTGTACTGTTCCATAAATAATGAACTATGACATGGAAAGAGTTATTGATTTGTGGACTGATGAAAACAGAAATTAATCCTGAGGCAAGAGCTGTGATCCAAACCTCATTAGTAGGTTCTCATGAAAGCTTTTCTGCATTGATGAAAATGAATTTCAGTAGTGTGATTTCAGTAGGCCTGTAGATTGAGATAACAATTCTTTCCCGTGGTGTTGTATTGAGTTTACAGTTTTGTGTAGTGAGACCAGCTATGGCATGTTTCATAGGTTGTAGCAAGCAACAGAGTCCATTGCCACAATGGTCACTGTGACTTACCCCAGAGGGCATTGGTCAGTGGACCACTTCAGATAACTGGGTCTGGAAATTGATCAGAGTCCACACAGTCTGGGAATTAAAAAATATGTTTCCATCTCTCTTGGCGTTGTGCAAGAGGGAGAATAACTCCACATTCATCCTTAGGGCACATTCATTTGGGCAGTTTTTCAGGAACTGGTTTTATATCTTATGTCTGTTTAACTCTAGCTCCTGTAGTTCACATAGTGCTCATTTTAAATCTGCATTGGTCCTCACTAACTAAAAGATTTGTAACTTCATCCTGCTATTTATATGACATCATCTCATTTATTTGATTAAGATTCACCAAACCTGTAGGAACACAGCATGCCTTTACGTGAAGCTTTTTTTGTGCAGTTGCTCTGCCTCATTCCCAGAATTTTACAGACAGCAAGAGAGGTCCAGATATCATGATCTTCCATTCCCTCTCCCCCAATTTTCCCCACTGCCTCTTCCATTTTTCTTACCTGAAAAAGCATGTTAAGGAAAGAAAGACAGAAGAGCTGCATGGTGTCTTTTGCCTGGTACCTCTAGGAACAGCCATTCATCCAGAAGCACCACTGCACTGTGCTTTTGTTTAAAAGACTAAACAATTAACTTGGACTGTTGCAGCTTGTCCTCCTTCCCATTGGGGCCCAAATTGTATTCATACCTGCAATTGCCATAATGGAGCTCGGTGTAGTGCCTATGATGGGGAGTGCAAATGTACACCTGGATGGACTGGTCTCTACTGTACACAAAGTGAGTTTGTTCTTATGCTTATCAATAAATAATAGGTAAATATAATTAGCAATATGAAAATTATAGCTCAGGAATGCCTACCGAAAGTCAGAAGAGTATATTTGAATTTTTAACCTGATGTAGATTTCGTCAGAAGGAGGACTCATGCATTTGAGTGCTCTCAGCAATTTGTTTGTTTGTTTATTTTTACCCCACCTTTCTCCTTAAAAAGAACCCAAGGTGACTGAATGTAAATGACATGTCTATAATGAAAAAAGGTACTCAATCTTTCATCCCTTCAGCAAAGGCTTCCTGTGTGATTTTGGGTTGATCGCTGATTATGGAAGAAGGCTTCTCACTGTATTAAGAATGAGGATATTTTCCAGGTTTGTTTACCTTCAGAAGGAGGTCAGCCACAGAGCGCCCTAGCCATAGTTACAATAGGAGCATAGCAGCTTTTCTTTTTCAAACAGTAGAACTTTATAACATTAGGAAAATAAACATACTAACAAAGCTATAAAGAACACTAGCTAAATGTTGTGTTCTGGCTGTCCTGACTTAATGAGGTGCCTCATTGAGAACTTTTCGGCCAAAGCAAATTTTCAGTCCCCTGATTTGTCATCTCTAGCAAGAGAGCCAAAAAGTGCTCCCCCCCCCCCCATCTAGGTGTCTATTTTAGTCCTCTCCCTTGGAGAAGAAAAGCATGTACACTTCTGTGTACACACAAACACATGCAGAGCAAGCACAGGACAATGTCTGGTTGTTGAAACAGACACAGATACCTTTTGTGATGCTTCTAGTGCTTAAATGTTCATGTAACAAAACAAGTAATGCTGTTTTTTGCAAGATGTGTTGTTTGTATTAAAGCGTTAAACAATTTTGCTTAATTTGCACAAAAAAATTGTATCATCTTCATTTTCTTCTCTTACCAAGAGTACCAAAAATACCTCACCCATAGTATCATTCTATAGGTCCTCATCTGTAAAAATGAGATAAATGAAGATTTATATCCCTGCATGCAGCCATCTAGCTGTTCTATGCTGCTACCATCAGTACTCAAGGCTTATATATTTTGTGCAGGGATGAGTAACAATGTTTTTGTTATGTTACTTCTTGTGCTTTTGGATTCTGTATGCACAATATACATCCGAAGGTGCTGTTGATTATTGAAAAGTCTTCCCTATCTCCCTCTGCTTAAAATCTTAATGAGTTGCATTAAAAGTCTCTTGGACATTGTAGGAGAGAGTTATACATACTTACATGGGACAATGACCCATGTACAAAACAAAGAGTCTGAAGAATCTTGAAGACTATAAATTTACATGATCATATGGTTGGACTGTTATTCAGAATTTCAGGTGTATATATACAGTACACATTGTTATAAGTGGATTTATAGGCAGAGAGATCAAAAAGAAATTGAATGCAAAATGTACTGGCAGTGACACATAAAATCTAAACAAAGACTATTTGCATAACTGTTGCTGATAACAAAACACTCTGCTAGTGACACTTCTGAATAAAGATAAATGGGATTACTCTGGAAATGTCACAGCTTTTGTTAGACTTTCTAAATAATAGGATTTATAATTCCTACATAGTCAATTTTAAATAATATGATGCTTCATATCCTGTCTAGATCATGAAATTTTTATGTTGGAACTTCATTTCAGTGTTCCCATAAAATCCTCAATATGATTAGAAACAACAGTATTCAATATAAGTTACTTTACCTCTTTCTCTTTCCTTCTGCTACAGGATGTCCTTTGGGGTTTTATGGAAAAGACTGTGCCCTGATCTGCCAATGTCAGAATGGAGCTGACTGTGATCACATCTCAGGGCAATGTACCTGCCGCACTGGATTCATGGGGAAGCACTGTGAACAGAGTAAGTTGGAAACTAGTTTCCTCTGTACAGTTAGGAGGAAATATGTAAGTGTATGTATCTCCCTAACCAGTTATTTTGAAGCTCAGAAAAATAGATTGTATGAGTCATTGTGCTTCCTGTTGGTAACTGTTGCATAATTTGTCATGTGGTGAAGAATACGAGCAGTGACTTATTAACTAATAGCAATTCACTGCTGAAATTTATGCCGTTGCACAATTAATGAGATTATGGCCATTGAGTGGCATCTAATCTATAGTAAAAGTGCTTAAGAGTGTGGTTCACACCCACTCACACACCATTAACGTCTGGAAGTAATGATAGTACATTGGTGCCTCATCACCGATTGAGATTTGCATCACATGTGGAGAAGCTGATGTGCCACAGTGGAGGCCCTTGCTGCATGCAAAGCTGTTGCCAATGGCTCTCCCACTTGGCAGTAGCAAGCAGGAGGCCCCAGACAGTATTCTGTGGAGATGAGGGAAGTGGGTCGACACCAGCTTTGGATCCAAAGTTACTCCACTCCCTCAGATAGTCACAATCCCTGTTGGGGGAGTCATATATACAAGGAGCAACAAGAACTCGCCCTCTCGATCATCTGTCCTGATCAGCAGTGCTGGAGACAAGGCAGTTGGCTTGCCTTCTTGCTCCCCATCAAACCCTATCAGATACACTGAAATCTATGGGCCCGTGGGCCTGAAAACATTCTTAAATGCAGTCACAAGGAAGCAAATTCCCTTGAAATCAGTGTGGAATTGAGCTGGAAGCTTCATGTATTGATCCCTCCCAAAATGCTTTAAAAATGGAACTAAGTTGCTGTGACATCATAGTAGATTGTGATTAACATTTTTCAGTTCTAGAATTGAGTAGACCACCAGTGAAATTTAGCAAGTTTTCAAAAACTTAGGGTGTAATCAGACAGCGATATAGCTCACGTTTTGGACTGCTTGTGCCATAATGTGGTTTTTCTGGTGATGGGACAATGGCTCTGTACCTTTTTCGTCCAGTGGCAGGTCAACTCTTTTTTTCTTTTTTCTTTTTAAGTTGGGCTGGAGCGATTGGGACTGGATCACAAGTGCACAGAAAGGTCATTTTAAGAGAGGTCGTACCCAGTGAAGCAATTCTTTCCAGCACAATCCAGCACAAGATTATATCACTGTCCCATCATATCTTTACTTCTATTCTGAAAACAGATGTCTGACATTGTGACCTCTCCCAAAACGTTGTTTTAAAAATGTGTGGTTTTGTGTGTGCATTTATAATAACAGCTGGGAAACTGACCATCAATCTGAATAAAACATATTTGCCTAGATGTAATTCTGTGTAAAATAGATGACACTGCAAGAGAAATTGTTTTTGCTCTGTGAGTTGACTATCTAACCTATTTGTAGTTTCCTGTGTTAGAAATCTTCTTAGCTTTCTAAGAAGAATGTTGTCAACTTTTCCTGTTGCTGCATGAATGATAATTTTACAAGGTTTTATACTTACATGATTCCCAATCTGCACTCATGAACATACATTAATTACATCAACTTGTGGTGGTTTTCTTATTGAATGGATGTGATTAAACATTGCCACCTAGTGGATCCACATTAAATCTTCCACAATTGCACTAAAAGGTGCAAGATTTGACAATGGCAAATTGCGGCATTTTCGATAACGTCCCCTTCCTTCAGGCTTTTAAAAGATCCACATACCAAATTAACTGCAAGTAGATCAACAGTTCTTGCTTATGCTCCATTCTGAAACACAAGCCTTGAAATGTCTTTTTTATTGGTTTTGATTCAGAAGACTGCAGAGCACTTGGGACTCCCATTGTTAGGAGTGGAGCAGCAAAGCTCCAGAAGCATATGGAGTGCTGTGTCTTCATTTTCCATCACTGACAGTTTGACAGTGCCTGCTACACACACCGCTGCTTCACTAGATTACATTCACTGTCAGCGTGAATGTCTATGAACTTGCACACAAACTTCAATATGTTAAAAGGCAAAATCAGCAGTTGATGTTTGTCATTTGTACAGAGTGCCCTCCAGGTACATATGGGTACGGTTGCCGGCAAATATGTGACTGTCTGAACAACTCAACATGTGACCACATCACTGGAACCTGTTATTGCAGCCCTGGCTGGAAAGGGGCAAGATGTGACCAAGGTAATACTTTGTTTCATATAATATACTTCTGAAATCATGGATATGTTGGCAGTGCCATAGCAAGCATCCCAAATGGCTATGCCTAACTTAGCTGTCTTAAACCTGTGAGACAAACTAAGAAAGCAGAAATTTTCATAGAACAGCTTTGTTGCTTCTAATTAGTTGGGTGGTAATACTAGCATGTTCTCTGCATATTTACTCAAAAATAATTTACACTGTGTTCATTGAGGCTTATTTCCTCCTATGTATTTTCAGAATTGAGGCTTAACAATAGAATGACCTGCATGTTTAATCAAAAGTAGCTTTCATTTTAATGGAGCTTCCTCCATTAGGATTGCAACCTGTCACCTTGCCTGCTCTTAAAACATACCCTATGCTTTTGTGTACATACAAACTACGTAGCATCTTGACTGAATGGCAGTTTAGCTTCCAGGGCCATAATTTAAGAAAAGAGACATGCCTCCTAAATTTCTTCTTCCCATCTGACACTACATTTTGTTGGATCTTCTCCAGTATAACTTTCTTTTTTCAGTTTTCAATGTATTTCATGTTTCAAAAGCAGATGTGGAAAGAAATAATAGCACCTGTGTGGTATTATTAACTGTTATATCTCAGTGGCTGGAACACATGGCTGCAAAACCAGGCCAGGATTTCCAGGAGAGGGGTCAGCTAATACAGTAGCTGATGGTATTACATGCTATCATGTGTAGCTGATAGTATTACATGCCCTGCCACCTGTGCAGCCTTGGGCAACCTTCATGACTCAGAGCACTTAGAAGAATTATCACTTTTAAGTATTGTTATACTTTGGAAAACCCTATGAAGATTGCCATAAATCAGAATACATCATTTATAATTAGAGATGGGCACGAATCACAGGTGCCACACATTCCCTTCCCCTTCCTCCCCAGCCAATGACCCACTCACCAGTTGGAGCGCGCTCCTCTCCTCCTCTTCAGCTGTTCGACTGGTCCCTAGCAGGAGCAAGGGTTTGTCTGTCCTGCCTCCTTGTCTGACTGGGCGTTCGGCCAAGGAGGTGGGGCAGGGAAGCCCGTGCTCCTGCCGGAGACTGGTCGAACAGCCAAAAAGGAGGAGGAGAGGAGCTGGTAAGTGGGGAAATCCAGCTGGGAAAGGGAATGTGCAGCACCTGTGGTGCCATGCGTACAAACCAGCACAAACCTCCGAATTGAGGTGTGTGCCCATCTCTATTAATAAATCAAGAACTGACTTGATGGTATGTGATTATTAATTATTATTAAGGTATTCTGAAAAACTGTCACTGAGATAATAATACCAGAATATAATATTTCAGGTATCTAGAAACCTGAATATTCAGAACCATATATTTTGATTTATTTAAAATACAAGTTGCTGGTCCTCATGATTGCAAAAAAAAAAAAAAAAAGTATTTCCCCATGTCTTCTCTCTCTGTGGCTGAAATCCTGTAGCTTAGCATAGTAAATCACAACTAGAGCAGGCCCATTGAATTGTGTGGTGATGGTGGTGAGTCAACTCCTTTGGAAGTTCCATTGATTCCATGGGCCTAGTCTAATGGCAGCTTACTGCACTAAGCAACAAGATTTCAGCCACTGAAGAGATGAGTGAAAAATTCCAAAGCACTTCAAGAAAACTCACCAACTAAAAGATTTGTAACTTCAGATTGTAAATTAAAATTTACAAATTGTGAAAACAACAATAGATCAATCAGCTTGAAACAACTTCATGTAAATATGTAGTTTTAAGAAACATAAAATGTAAACAAAATCATACAAAACATGCTGCACTGGTAGAATTTATATTTAAAGCATGGATTTCTAGAACTCCCATCTATCAGCCATCTGATCTTCCAGAATTTCTTCAAATGAATTTAAATATAAATCAATATCTACAACCAAGTATTGAATCCACAGTTCAAACTGTAGTTTATATGTGTGATTACTTCTTCTGTACATTCATAGGCTGTATTTTCATTTCTCTTGTTTTCCAGCTGGGGTAATCATAGTGGGAAATTTGAACAGCTTAAGCCGTACGAGCGCTGCCATCCCTGCTGATTCTTACCAGATTGGGGCCATAGCTGGCATCATTGTTCTTGTCCTCGTTGTCCTCTTCCTGCTAGTGCTATTCATCATTTACCGGCAAAAACAGAAGGGGAAGGAAACAAATATGCCAGCAGTTAGCTATACACCTGCCACGAGGGTCATAAATGCAGACTACACTATTTCAGGTAGGAAGGGAGTGGTGGTAACTTTAATCCTTTCTCTGTAAAACATGGCTTCATCAAGGACGAGCTTTGTTTCATCTGACTTTCCCAACTAGTTATGCTCTGCTAGCTTTATCAGGGGCATATCCTCCATTACTGTCTGGCCAGAGTGTCCAGTGCAGCCAAGAAGGTTGAAAATTTGGAGGTGGTCCATCAGTCCAGCATTTTTATAGCAGAAATGTCTTTACATGCAGCACCTCCTACCTGTTAATCACCACCTGTTGTCATGATACCAGCTACAGAGCAGTACTTCAGATTGCTATTTCAAAATCTGGCTTAAGGGGAAACCAGGTTAGCCATTAACAACTGCAGTTAGCATTCTTGTCTATAAACTCGTGTTAAAGAAGGAGGAGAAACGTGCTACAGAGAGAGGGAGAAACTACAGGAAGTATGTGAACATTCCTAATGCTAGCAACCAGTTTCCTAACCTTCAAGCAAACTATAGGGAGAATATTATATCTGTGGTCTGGACCACAGAAAGAATTTGGGGACAGAAAACAACGCGTTTGGTTTCACTTATACTAAGTTCAAGATGTTGATGAAATATCTAATCAATAACCACTGAGAAACAATTAGTAATACTAAAACAGATGAATGAAAAAAAGGAGATGTAAAGTACAAGTAGGGAAACTGGCTCTCCAGATTTTTTGGACTCCACCTCTCATTAGCCCCAGTTCACATATCCAGTGGTCAGGCATGATGGGAATTGTAGTCTCATAACATACAGAGAAGCACAGGTTCCCCAACTTTTGTGTAAAACAGGTAGAGGTGCAACAAAGGAAATAAAAATGAGGTATTTTAGTAAACCTCTGAATGCAGTAGGCAACTTTTAAAAAAAGAATGATCACTTGCATCTGTCACATACAAGAAGAGGTTGGACTAGTTAAGTACATTTTAGAAACAGAAAAACATGGATATTTATTATAGACAGCTATATTAACATTTGCATTTGTCTTAGGGTAACTGTTGAGTTGGTGTTGGTGTCAACAATGTAAACTCAAAAGGATGGGAAATGATACAGTATCTGCTTTTCATTTGGTTCCCCCACAGAAACCATTCCTCACAGTAATGGTGGAAATGCAAATAGTCACTACTTCTCCAATCCCAGCTACCACACCCTGACACAGGGTGGAAACCCAGCAAATGCTAACAACATGGACAGGATGACTCTGGCAAAGGTATAAAATCATTTATTTATTTATTCATTAGTTATATTTATCATTTGTTTTTCATTCATTTTGGATTTAATATGTTACTTGTATAAATTATCACACTTCCTATTTGTCCTGTAATATTACTCTTTGTGACAAATATTACTAAGTTACTGGCTTTATTATGTGACATTGCACTTTTTTTGGAAACAGACAAACAACAACCAACTGTTTGTGAATCTCAAGAATGTGGAACCTGGGAAGCGAGGCCCTGTCATGGATTACACAGGAACGTTGCCTGCTGACTGGAAGCATGGAGGTTACCTTAATGAACTTGGTATAGAAAGAAAATCAGTTTAAAGCATGGATTTTTAAGAAAAAGTGAACCATTTGCCCCACCCCTTTTTTTAGAAGGAGAACACAGTGATGTTTTCATCCAGCAGGATAAGTTTTGAGAACTTGACCATGATTTACAGAATGCAGATTCTTCATTTGTGCAGCTGCATCCAATTCAGTGGGAGTCACAATGAACAGGAAGTCTCCAGAGCCCATTACTAGGATGTAGCAGCTAGGATTTTGACTTAGGACACCAAAATTTAGAAGGTGCAGAATTTTGTTGCCAGGGCCGAGTGAACCCAGCCAATGGTATTTGCTGCTGGAATGGTGTGAACCTGCCTGTCCTGAGCACATAACACTCCAATCTGTTCTCCTCAGGCAGAAGGAAACACAAAGCAAGAGAGGATCAGCATGGAACCAATATGGGTACTGTGCACTTTGATCAGCATTCCTGCCTCTTCTTTCAGCCTTTCCCCCTATGTATGCCAATGTCACGTGACCTGAGCTTAACCAATAGGGCAACAAAGTCCTCAGTACCAAAATTGCTGGTTGCAGCTATGGAAGTCACGGTATTAAAAATGCACTTATCAGGAATGCCCTAAATTGAAAAAACTGTAAAAAAAATATGGTTCCAAGATATGATGATGACAATGGTGATTAATGTAACCAAAATGTAACTTGGTGCAAGAATGAATTATGTACAATTAATTGCAACTAAGTCATAAGTAACTAATTTGCATAATGGTTATAATATAAGAAGGGATAATGTCTCTTCTTTGCAGTGCAAGTGTTAGTATAACATAAAATGTGTGGCTTCATTACTGAGGTGTATTTTTACTGTAGGGTAGTGGACTGCAGCATTCTCAAGATTTTTTAAAATAGCAAAACAGGAAGCCACAGAAAGGGGCAGAACCACAGGATGAAGAGGCTAGGGGGTTACACCATAGGGCTGCATAGGACCATTGACCACACTGTTATCACCTCTGTTTTTAAAGTAACGAAAGCAATGTTTTAATTGTTTTTTTGGATAACAAGACATCAAAAGGTTTTTCTTTTTTTTTAAATACTATGATGTTGAAAGGACTTTAGACCAATTATTGATTACTTTTTAAAAGCAACTTTTCCTGCTTTGCATTTAATACATGTGTCTTCCAACTTTCTTTGATATTGCTTCTCTTTTTTATTTACAGGAGCTTTTGGAATTGATAGAGGTTGCCTAGGGAAATCTCTGAAAGGTGAGTTTGCATTTTCTCACAGATTTAAACATATCAGGGTCAAATAAATGGTCTTATAGCAGTTGACGTTGCAATCTTTCTGATAGTAAGCAGCATGGGCCTCAGCATTTCATAGAGTGGAAGCTGTAGAGTAAAGTGGGTTAGAAAAATTGTAAATTAGTATTCACAAACTTTTTCAGAGTTTCCGGAGCATATGCAAAGATACTAATTTATTTAATTAATTAAATTTTTACCCCACCTCTCTAGTGAGCCACTGCTCTGGGTGGCTTACACAGATAAAAACATAAACACATACAACTCCCAACCTAATCAATATTATTGAAAGGAAATAACCCCCAAAATTCCCCAGTGGCGACAGAAATTAGATCAGAGTTGTCAGTCGTGTTGTTTGTTTCACTATATATATTGTTTTATAGGGTAATTTCAAAATAAAAGAGACTTGGCGAGTAGCAAAAAAGATAAATTGGATAGAATCATCATTAAACTTACACACCACAAAATATCTTTCTCTTTGTACTGTTTCATTAACATTTAGGGTTTTTTAATATGTTTTCTCAGATCTAGTGAAGAATTCTGAATGCAATATAAGTAACTGCTCTCTAAGTAGCTCTGAAAATCCATATGCTACTATTAAAGATCCACCAGCACTCACTCCAAAAAATTCAGATTGTGGATATGTTGAAATGAAGTCACCAGCACGCAGGGACTCTGCATATGCAGAAATAAGTAATAGTGCTTCAACCAACAAAAATGTGTATGAAGTTGGTAAGTTCCAGTTTAGTGTTTTCCTGTATCTTCATGTGCATTGTACAAACCCAGATAATTGCTGGACACATTGTGTAAGTTTGAAAAATGGTTCACAAAGAGTGGCTAAATTGAAAATAAAACACAAAGTCGAGATGTGCAAGGTTAGATAAGTTAGTGTTATCAAATCAGTGTAACTAGCAACTATCAGAATGATTAAGCTCCTAAATATTTTGTGATGTCCCATCTTAGTTTCTCCTCTGAAAATCCCCCCTTTCCCAAAATGCTGCTGTCTTTGCCTATGTTGATAATCTTTTTCCCCAGCATGGAAGAGAAGGAAACTCATTTTAGAGTCCCATCATTTTTAAAGGGTAGGAGAATGTCAGTAGAAATATCTCTAGTGCAGCTCTGTAGCAGCTTTCTTGATTATAAATGAGGCTTCCCGGAAAGCATGATTCAAAAGTCCCTTAATTAGGAGACATTATATCAAGCACCCCCTCTCATCCTACTGACAGAAGGTGCAGCTCTGCTTAATCATATAAGTATCTTGCACTCTCATTAATATATACTAAATTATATTCATTTTATACTCTGCTTTAGCAGATTATTTAATATCCTATCAGAACTATCTAGAGTGAGGGGATGATCCTTGTTTTAAAAGAGCAGGGGACCATTGAAGGACTCATTTACTAATGTCCATTAAATGTTGTGATTCTTTCCCACTAGAGCATCAATGCATTTTTTTTAATTGCAGAACCTACAGTCAGTGTTATCCAAGGAACAACAAATAACAACGGACCTTTCAGCCAAGATCTTTATGATCTACCAAAAAACAGCCACATCCCCTGCCATTATGATCTGCTGCCTGTTCGGGATAGTCCTGCTTCTTCAGAGAAAGACGATAGTAGTGAATGACACCTGATGAGCATTCTGGGGCACAGTCAAAGGAGACCTAGGATGTTGTTATCCTTCTCCTCCTATTTTGCCATTCAGTAAACATTTGCTGCAAGATAATCCAACTATGGTTTGTATACATATGCACAGCAGATGGATAGATGTCAAACTTGGAAGATGCTGACAGAATTTCCATTGCAATAAGGTGGCTTTTTTTTTTAACAAACGCCAAACATTTACACTGTAATGTATTGGCTCAAAGGTACGTGCTTGCAGAACAGTTCTTCTGTCAACTGGATAGCAGTTCCTCTCAAACAATGGCCAATTTTTCACTAGCTCAACTTATATAGTTGACATGAAGCCAAGATGGTACAACCTACCAAATCATCACTTCACCAGGCCATCTGAATTCCTAGTTGCGTTGGGTGGTGGAGAGCAGAGGGGAGAACCAATGTGTTTATTGTTCTTCCTCATCACATTATATATCCCCTTGGCCATGACTTATATGGTGATACAGTCTGTTAGAGTATAACTAACTACAGTGCTGGATCAGTTTGGGAAAGCCAAGCCAAGATGTTTTCTCCATTGCTGGTAATGGAAATAATACAGGAATTGATTTGAGTGCAAGGAAATCCTTGGATGAATATGATTATGGGGCTGTTGTCATGAAGTAGGACTTGGCAGTGGTTCTTGGGGAATCATGAGCAGAGTGGAGGCTCACAGTTAGCAGCGGTGACTACACTATTTGCTAAAGCCAAGTTCGCAACATATCGGTATTTCATACATGTAAGTAAAAAGGTTTATTTTTGTCAAAATGGATTAAATGAGTACTAGAAGGAGAAATGCAATGTATGCTGCACATCTTAAAATACCAGAAAAGGTTCAAGTGATACAGCAAGTAGTACTATTAATTGTAAGAGGAATAAGAATAGTAACTTTTTTTATTTTTATTTTTCACCTGGAATCAACTGATCAGTCTTCATGCTTACCTGTTAAAAAGGCACCTTTTCTTTTTTAAACTGATATAGGAAAATATGCTTAAGCTGGTCTTTTGCATTGCTCATAACCTGGCACATATACCCCACTTTTCATTAACTTGTATTGCTATTTTAAAGTAATGTAGCTATGTTTTCTAGTGCTTTAGCATAACAGTGCAGAAATATTTTGTGTCCCTTGTATTTTTGCCAAAAGCTCCTTCCCCCATTTTGTCTGATTTAGGAACACAGTTTTTAAAAGAAGAAGAAAAATATTTAGATAATGTCATTTCCCCTGGAGATAGGCTAGAAAGATCATTTTTAATCAATGTAAACAATGGCAATTAGTCAGATTTTTAAAAAATATCTGAATTGGTGTTAATGGAAGGGATGTTTATATATTAAAAAGAAAATATTAAACAGAAAAGAAATAAGATTTTTTCATCTTCAATTTGAATAGTTTTTTTTACAAGTGTCATTCATTCCCCAAGTTCCAAAGACCTTTTCTGTGTGTTCTAGTGAGACAATTTATAGTTCGATTTTAATATAAAACATAAAAATTGGCAACTAATGTCTCTCAGTGTAGAGTTGTTCTATACAATTTAACTGCCCACTTTTAGATGGTTTTCTACTCCTAACCAGAACAGAGCATTCCTTCACTTGTGTATTAATAGTTATGTTCTCTTCAGTTTACGATGTCCAGTTTAATCTCTATGTTATCCATAAATCTTAAAGCCCTTAATTTAGGAGCTTATCACAGTAGAATGTGTTTTTTAAAAATCCTTTGTGCTCAACATTTCTACAGATGTTTCTTCCTGCCTTTAATTTCCAAGCTCTACTACAAATGTCAGGGTTCAGTGTTCCAGTAGTAGTGCAAAATCCACAGAACTAGGGTAACCATGTTCCAAGAAGAAGAAGTGAAAACAGCTACAGATGATGGCGGGAATTGTTTTAAAAATCTTCCTCAGTACTCAAGAAATACTGGTACAGAAATAGAAGTATACTCTACTTTGCATTATTCGGTAGTTTTTAAAGGCATTATCCACCAAAAATCATAGTTTGATCTAAACTTTGGCATCCTGTGTCTTGATTTACTGAAAACTGTGTAATCTTCTTTGCTCGTGCAAATATGGAAAACAAAAACATGGAGTCTGGGAAGGTAAGCAGCAGAAATACTTTTCTGTAGGGTAGGTTTACTATGGTGTTTGGAATAGCTCTACACAATTTTGTATTATGTTATACAGACTGACAAATAAAGCCTATCTTTTTTGAAATGTGATTACAGTGGTAATTTCCCAGTAGTGTAAAAGTCATAGGAATTAGTCCCACCATCCCTAAAAAGTCATGAATCTCAAAGCTTGAATGGAGATGGCTTGCTTTAGTCCATATCATTGAAAAAACAAATCTTTCATGTGGATGTTTACAAACCAGAATTAGATAGAAAACACAAGATAAAGACTACATTAATTCATTAGGCATCCAGTGCCTTTCCAGTACACACACATACACACATTCTTTAGGCAGTCCAATTACAGTCAAATAAATTAAGAGCACAATTAAATGCCAAACCAGAAAAGTATCTGGAATGGATGGTTAATCGCCCACGTATTAACACTTCATTATGATATAATGGATGGAAGAATGTTCCCACAAAGTTGTGCAACCTCCAGAATCCTAAAACTGACCTATATTTACCAGCATACAGACCTACAGCTCTTGTAAATTTAAAGTTTTTCCTGACTAGACTATTAAATAGGATCAAAATAGGATCCATAATTTATATATAACCTTTAGGACCAAATCAGTAAGGCTTCATACTTGACTGGTAAATGGCTGATACAATTAGAAGGATTCTTAATGTTATCCACATACAAAACAACTAATGTCTTCACCCTTATTAGATACCTTCAAGGCCCTTGATAGAGTAGAATGGAATAATTGCCAGCAGGAAAAAGGATGTCAAGCTTTATATAGCAAAGGGCAGCCTGAATGTTGTCAACACCAATGGCAGCAGTCAAGATGGTCTAGACTCTACACAATACCCTCATCTCATTACCATTCACACTTGTTGAAAAGCAGCCCTGACAATTGCTTTGTGTTTGGATGAGAAATGGTTAAGTGATGAAAAAAGGAGTCAGCTTTTGGGATTTTCCCTTCTGTGGTGTCACTTTGTGAATGGTAGTGGTGCTTGGGGACTCCTGTTCAACACCTTGACCCATGAAGTGTCTCAGGGTTCCATGATTCCCCATACTATTTCACATATACATGAAAAACTTGAAAAGAGGGTGTCCAAAATGTTGTGGTCTGGTACCACCAGTGTGCTGAGGACACCCAAGTCCATCAACTTTTTAAGATATTCCAGGAGGCCCATCTCTCAAAGTCACCTAGTATTGACTTGATGGTGCTGATGTTTGCTTATAGCCCATCTTTCTGAAAACTGTTCAAATGACTTGTATTGATAAAGATATTGGTCCATCTAAGCCAAGGGTTGTGTATAGCCCAATGTCTTTCCCAACCCTTCTCCCTTTCTAAAATTTGATATGGGCAAGAATGAATTTAGATGCGCAGTTTGAGAGAAAAACATATTGGAGAGCTATGTTGTATGAGTGGGAGGAATCATGTTCCAATGCCTGCATATTGAATCCTATGAAGTTGGATAAGCTAATAACTATCTAGCCCAGCCTTCCCTATCTTGATGTTCTCCAGATATTTTGGGCTACACTCAAGGTTCCCTCTAAGGTGCATGGAGGTGCGCACGCATGCGATTCCACCCCCTCCGTGCAGCATTCCTCCTCCTCCACTCACAAACAGCTATTGTTTTTAGCTCCTTTGTTTCCAGTCGTGATAGAACCCCGCACAGGGGGTGGAGTAGTGCAGAGAGCCGAGTCATGCACATGAGCCCCACCCAGCAGGGCTGAAAATTAGAGACAACATTGACTACACCCCATAATCATTCACCATTGGCCAGGATGGGTGGGAAAGATGAGAAATATAGTCTAACAACTAGAAGGTGAAGGCTGCTTTGGCTTTGGGAGGATTGGTATGTCAATAGCATAGCTCAGGGCTGCAGAGAGGATTATTAAGTGCTGGAACAAGACTAATATATGGGCCCCCTCACCTCCACATGGACATATAAATCAATAATGTCATAATTGTACATTTATTAATTACATTCCAGCATACTTGCAAATATATTAAAAAGAGGACAGGTACTTCTGTAAAAGATAATAAAAACAATAATACACATTAGCATGGCTTGAAAATTTTTAGAATGTCTCACCAGTCAGTCAAAAATTTCACCAGTCAGCATGACCAGACTATAGCCTTGCAATTTATGTTTGAACTTAAATTTAAATTTAAACTAGGCACTTTCTACATAACAATGCGTACAAACCCAAAATAAATATACCCTCAGACTTGGGTTGCTTTATTACCTGCGTGCCTGTGGGGTCATGAAGCTTGTATTTTGAATGCCTTTCTTTTGAATGTTACCAGCAAAAATAAAACTGAAAGCAAAAGCGCCCGGCCTCTTAAGGAGCCAGGTCGTTCGGTTGAAATTGGGAGCAGGGAATCTCCATATTCTCCAGCATGGGACTACTCTACATTATCCTGCAGAGCTATATATCTATGTGCCGCTCAAACTCTCTTCTCACGAGAAGAGGGCTGTTTTTCCTTTTGCAATGGGAAGGGGGAGGGGAGGACTGCAGGATCAGAGAGAGAGAGAGAGAGAGACAGACTGAGGGTAAGGAGGCAAGGAAGGGAGGGAGGGAGCTGTGGCTTGTCAAGCAGCGTTTTTTCACTCGTCACAGACGAGTGGACGAGTGGATTTTTCAACCCCTGCACATTAGTATATAAACAATAATGAAACAATATACATAAGCAATGAATTGAATACTAGATTACAAGCTCATAACAGTTATTATAGTTGAGATGTAATGGTATTTATATTCTGCTAAACAAAGGTGCTTTCCTAGCCTTTTTCCTGGCAAAATTGCGAATCACATCATCAAAATCAATTGTTTTTGCAAGATCAGACTCAATACTGAGTCTTGCCAAATCTACCAGTCGCCCCTGTGACATAGTCGATCTTAGATAATTTTTTATCAGCTTTAGTTTGCTGAATGAGTGCTCTGCAGAGGTGACAGTGGCAGGAATTGTTAACAGAATATGGAGGCAGACACGTATATTTGTAAAGAGTCCTTCCAGCTTGTATCTTTTCAAGCAATTCAGTAGCTCCAATGGACTCAGTTGGCCCTCTCCAAAATTTGCTTGATGAACAGATGGCAAATGACTTATCACCATTGCAAGATCTTCACTGATATCAGTGAGATATTGATCTGCCAGTAATTTTGATTTTTCTTTCAGTTCATCTTGAGAAATTGATAGGTACTTCAAGAGGAAGCTGAACTTCTCAGAAATGTTCACTGCAGCATTGAAACGAACAGTCAGTCCACCAATAACATTATCCAATATTACATAGAAGACAGACTTTCTGAAATATGCTTCTTCAGGAGATTCATCCATTTTGCATTTTGCTTCACCCCGACTCCAAGTTCCAGAGAGTTTCACTTCTGTGCACAAATTAGAAGCAACATGCTTCGCTTCACTCCACATACTTTTCCAGCTGTTCCGAAGATTTGTCAGTTCTGAAATCAAGCTTTTTAAGTTGGACACTTCGACATCCAGCGTTGCATTTCTGGACTGAATAACCTTGTTACAGATATCAACTGGAACTAATACTCTGTACCATACAACAGACATTATCACACAAATGAAGGATGTGACATAAGACAAAGCTCCATTAATCTCTGTTCTTGTTTTGGCAGTTAGGTTCAACTCCAAGGGGTTTTCTAATGCTAATTTGATGCCTGGCAGGTGGGCTACAAAGGGCTTTATACTATCAACACGGTCTGACCATCATGTGTTAGACATACCGTGAAGTGAACAGCCAATACACTTCTGCAAGATTTCCCATCGCTGTGGACTAGAACTAAACAAGTTGTAAACAGTTTGTACAGTTCCAAAGTGCGTTATGGCTTCAGGAATGCATTCTGCGGCATCATTTCCACACAAATTAAGTGTGTGGCATCCTCATGGTGAAAATAAAGCTGTTTCACATTGCTCAAGTATTCTTGCTTGTGCACCTTTATATTTTCCTGCCATGTTGGCTGCATTGTCATAGCCCTGTGCACGACAATCCGACAGTGGTATATCGTGTTCTTTCAATGTTTCTAACTTGCAACACATGTTCTTTTAGAATGCGATCCCAATGAGACAATAACTCTATGACTCCCAGAAAAAATGACTTAAAATGATTTCCATTGTCTTTTTCACCAATGCGCTGGGAACTGCCACGCAAAGCAAGCCCCCGTTCACTGAGGAATAGTACAACATCAGTGGTTCGTTTCATAATGTTGTACCACTTGACTGTTTCAATTGATGCCTCCAATAGACTGTCAATGCATTTGCCAGATGACAGGCATCTTTCTAGTTCTGCCTATGACTATTGTTTCTCTCATGTTCTGGGATGCGAATACATAATTTTTGCCACTTTTTAGCTGCTGACCATCCTTTTGTTGATGCAAGCATAGACTTAGATACTGAGCTAATGCTGCAACAAATGTCGTTCCAAAAAAATCAACAAGGAAAGCAAAATAATGCTTGTCTAACTTCACTCCAGAAAATCCAATCTCGGTCATGTTTTTCACCATTTAAACTTCGACATATTAGAATACTTTCAGGAAAAACCTGGTTATCTATATCTTTGGAAAATGTTTTAGGAAAGCCTGTACAGTATGACCTTTAATAACATAGTTTTCTATATCCAATTGAGAAGGCACCTATGTTATAAGAAGTCCAATATCATTTCCAGTATTTGACCTACTCTTCTCTTCACTATGTCTTCCATGGCCAGAATCTGTAGACAGTGAAGTACTCTCATCACTAACATTCAATTGTTTCTCTAAATCTTTAAATTGATAATTTACTTGATTTGAAGTTTCTTGAAAATCCAAACTGGCCTCGTGAGATTCTGACTTTTGTTTCAGTTCTGCACTAGTCTCACATTGTTCTGAATTTGAAGTTTCATTTTGGTTAGTTTCGCTTGTTTTGCATTTAACGCCAAATTGAAAAAGCGTTTGTCATCCCTTTTTAGTAATGTCATCACGTTTCTGTTTTTCCTTGCGTTTTTTAGCTCCAGATTTTTGAGATGACATTTCATAACCATTAATAAACTGAAATGAAATATAAAATATATTCATAAACGAAATGAAACTAAACTTGCAAACTTAAATAAATAAGTAATGAAATTAAAACCACCTGGCCTGGGAACACACAGACTCAAACAAAACAGAACCCGTAATGCGATCTACCTACAGTATCTCTGGGTTCCTGTCTCTGCCTCTCTGCCTCCTCAGAGCGGCTCTTCCATCCAGCAGCCCAGCCCACAGGCAAGAGAGAGCGCGAGAGGCTCCGCCCATCCCCTTATCTCCAGCTGGAGACTGCCGATTGGCCGGCAGCCAATCCTCCTTCTTCCCCACAGCCAGGACACCTCTAACACAGGCCCTTGGAAGTAAAGCAGAAAATACAATCAAACAGTACCTAAAACACAACTGTTTCATCACAATATCCAATATTGTTTTTCTTTTTAGAAATTTGGTTTTGTAAATTTTTTAAAAATTTCCCCTTCATGGGGCCCCTTTGAGCTCCATGGCTCCATGGGCCCCGGAACAATTTACCGGCTGCACCCCCCTCTCCTCAGGCCTGGCTATGGTCAAAACATGTACCGCTTTATTTGACTGATGAACATTCTGTTATAAACATTGGGGAAGTGCTGTACCTCAATAGTAGAGTCCCTGCTTTCCATGCAGAAGGCCTCCCAGAATATCTAGGTAGAACTGAAAAAAACACACCCTTGCCTGAAGTTCTGAAGAATAGTTGCCAGTCAGTGTCAGCAATCTAGATATCATTGAAGGTCAGCCTGGTGTAATAAAGTTTCCTGTGTCCCTACCCCCTGGAAAGGGAAGCCCCATGTAAGGACCTACATTCCTCTGGGAACCAAACCTTCTCATATTTAGTGTAGTATTTGTTTCTTTAGCCAACAAAATATCATATTTTAAAAGCTACAATTTGAATGCTACAGCAATGCTAAAAACGAGAACCAGAACTAAATTGTTTAGTTCTCACTGTGAGTGGAAGGACAAAATGTGTGACAATTCTTTTGTATACCTTGCCAGTCCAACAAAGAAACCTGTTGAGAATTTTGATTATAACATGTATTCTCATAACATCAGCAGAGTAAGGAGATATTGGTTAGCAGAGATACTTATGACACTATGACACTGAGAGAGTAAAATCAACTTAGTCTATTTACATATATACATAGAGAATAGACATTCCTCTGGCAGCATAACATGACATGAAACAACACACAGCATGGGAAAAAGTGATCTGACTTACAGCAGATACAATGTCCCATTTTCACATGACTTATGTATAGTTCTGGGACCAATCAAGGAATACATTACATCATCTTCTGTTATAAGAACACTCTACAGGTTACTAGGCGCTCCGCGGTGGTGAAGCCAGGCTTGGAGGCCCTCCACGTGTCGATAGGGGCCAGGGATGGTATTGGGATTTTGCTGGGTTACCGTGCTCCCCGCGACCCAGCCACTTCCTTACCAGAGCTGGTGGACTTAGTCTCTGCAACACTGTTGGAATCCCCGAGGCTTCTGGTCTTGGGTGATTTCAACGTGCATGCAGAGGCTGAGACTTCTGGTCCAGCTCTTGAGTTCTTGGAAACCATGGCTTCCTTGAACATGTCCCAACATGTTAACGGCCCCACCCACGTGGGCGGTCATATGCTAGACCTGGTTTTCTCCACCAATTGGAGCGAGCGTGGTCTGATGGTGACTGACCTTGTGTCGGTTCCCTTGTCATGGACGGATCACCACCTAATAAAATGTAACCTCTCAGTGGCCCTCCCCCCTCGCAGGGAGCAAGGACTGATTTTAATGGTCCGCCCTCGAAGGCTACTGGATCCTATAGGATTCCAGGATTCCATGAGAGGGATACTGGCTGATCTGGCTGGTGCTCCTGTCGAGGCTCTGGTGGAAGGCTGGTTTAAAGCCGCCACCAGGGCTGTAGACACGATCGCTCCTAAATGCCCTCTCCAACGCAGAGTTCGGCCTGCGTCCTGGTTCAATCAGGAACTACGAGCGATGAAGCAAACTAGGAGAAGGCTAGAGTGCAAGTAGAGACAGAGCCCGACAGTTCATAATTGGAAAGCTGTCAGGGTCGCGACTAACCTTTACCTTGCTAAGATAAGGGCTGCTAAGCAAGTTCACCTCGCTGACCGGATAAGCGAGGCTTCAAATCAGCAGGCGGAACTTTTCCGTATAGTCCGCGACCTATCCGGAATTGGTCTGAGTGATGGGCCTCCTCCTAGTATCTCACCTGACCAATTTGCAGCATTTTTAAAATCTAAAGTGGAGGCCATCCGCTGGGAGCTTTCTCCTTTTTTGGATACAGTGGATCGAGCAGAGATGTCCAGCGCTCCACCTTGCCTGGTGGGTCTTGATCTCTTTCAGCCAGTGACACCAGAAATTGTGGACAAGGTGCTTGACCGCTGTCGGGCCACCACCTCATCCCTTGACCCTTGCCTGGCCTGGCTAATCAAAGCCGCTAGGCCTATAACAACTGAATGGGCCACAGCAATACTTAATGGGTCTTTCCTGGAGGGCAGGGTTCCCCTTGCCCTCAAGGAGACAGTCATTAAGCCCATTAGGAAGAAACAGAATTTGGCGGCGGATGAAATTGGCAATTATAGGCCCGTCGCTAATGTTTCTTTCATTAGTAAAGTGGTGGAGAGGGTGGTGGCCGATCAGCTTCAGGCGCATTTGGATGAAACAAATGCCCTGGACCCATTCCAGTCGGGCTTCAGGCCGCGCCATGGTACAGAAACGGCATTGGTCACCCTGTTGGATGACCTATTGAGGGAGGCCGACAGAGGTAAAACGTCTCTGCTGGTCCTCCTCGATATCTCAGCTGCCTTTGATACCGTCGACCACGGTATCCTCCTGAGGAGGCTCTCCGAGCTGGGAATTGTTGGCCTGGCGTTTGCCTGGCTCCGATCCTTCTTGGAGGACCGCCCTTAGAGATTCCAGCTTGGGGAGAGGGATTCGGCCCCGTGGAGCCTCAATTGTGGAGTTCCGCAGGGTTCGATAATCTCCCCAATGCTGTTTAATATCTATGTGAGGCCGCTGGGTGGGGTCATCAGGGGGTGTGGGGCATCGTGCCATCAGTATGCTGATGACACTCAGCTCTACATCTCCTTTTCTCTAACCACAGTGGATGCCGTTCTGTCCCTTCAGCGCTGTTTGGGGGCTCTACTGCAATGGATGCAGGAAAATGGGCTGAGGCTGAACCCGGACAAGACGGAGGTCCTGAGGGTGGGTGGACCCACCATCGGCAGTTTGGGAAACTCCCTCTCTTTTGGGGGGGTGACTCTCACCGCGAAGAATGAGGTTCACAGCTTGGGGATCCATCTGGACCCAGCGCTCACCATGGAAACTCAGGTGGCGTCAGTGGTCCGTTCCGCCTATTTCCATCTTTGGCGGATTGCCCAGCTGCGTCCCTATCTTGATGTTGGGGCACTCACCACTCTGGTCCATGCACTTGTAATCTCGAGATTAGACCACTGTAATGCGCTCTACGTGGGGCTGCCTTTGTGATTGATGTGGAAGCTTCAGATGGTGCAGAATGCGGCGGCCAGACTTCTCAGCAGGGTAGGAAAACATCACTCCCACTCTGGCCGCCTTGCATTGGCTGCCCGTTCGCTTCCGCATTGATTTCAAAGTTTTAATGATTACATACAAAGCCCTAAACAGTTTAGGACCTCGATACTTGGCGGAACGTTTCCTCCCACCTAGATCTACTCGTATCACTCGTTCTAGCCAGGAGGGGCGACTGAGGAGCCTAACGCCGAGGGAGGTCCGGAAAGAAAAAACAAGAAACCGGGCCTTCTCGGCAGTGGCTCCCCGTCTGTGGAACGACCTCCCCTCCGAGATCCATTTGGCCCCTTTGCTGGGCAGTTTTAAAAGCCAACTGAAGACCTGGCTATTCAGACAGGCCTTCCCTCCGGGCACCGCATAATATCTTTGATTTCCATCTTGAATAATTGTTAATTCTCTGTAAATGGTGGTATAACTGTTTTATATGTTAATTGTTTTATATTTTCTGTTGTGAGCCGCCCAGAGTAGACTGTGTCTAGATGGGCGGCATACAAGTCCAATAAATAAATAAAAATAAATAAATAAACGTCCTTGCCTTAGGGCTACCTTTTTTCCTGCATGTTTTGGGTATATGAACCCAAGCATGACAACCAAAAATTTTCATATGTTTCAAACAAGGTTGTCTCCCATGTAATAGAAAATAGGGTGTATTTTCTACTGCAGAGTTCCACACTCTGTTTACAATATAATTAGCACATTTTATGGCTTCACCCCAAAAACTTCTGGGTAACTTGGCATCAGCAAGTAATGAGTCTAATACAGTTTGCAAAACTCCATTTCTTCTTTCTGCAACTCCATTCTCAGCAGGTGTGGCTACATTTGTACACCTGTGACAAATGCCTTTTTTCTTAAGCCAATCTACAAAATAATGTGCTAAAAACTCTCCCCCTCGATCTGTCTGAACAGACACTACGGGAGTACTAAATCTTCGTTCTACCATGGCAACAAAATCTTTAAATCTTTGGAAAGTTTCACTCTTATGTTTCATTACATAGACATAGCTATAACGTGAGTAATAGTCTGTTATAGTTAAACAGAACCTATTACCACCTTTTGTGGGCTGCAGTGGTCCCACAACATCAAGATGAACCAACTGAAAAATCTTGTCACTGACTCTTTTGCTTTTCTTGCTCACAGGAAAAGCCTTTGACTTGGTTAATTTACATATGTTACAATCTAAATATTTCTCACAGTTTTTAATATTTAGATCAGGCACAACGTCTTTAGTTTTGTTTGAAACTCCAAAGCTTACATGACCTAACTTTCTATGTAGGCTATGTATACACTTTTCATGTGGTTCTGAGTTGTCAACCACATTTATGGCTTTATTCACTTGGCTCTGACTCATCACATATAGATGATCCTTTAGAAACCATTTGCCACCTGTGCACCATTTTTCATTATTTTGCATCTGCCTGTCTCAAAAATTATAGTGTAGCTGTCTTTATCTAGACTTGATACACTTAATAAATTATTCTCTAAGCTTGGCACACACAAGACATTTTTTACAGTTTGCTTTAAACAGTTTACCTACACAGAACCTGTTCCTATTACAGATGCTGACTTTCCATCTGCTAGCTTCACTATCTTTTGAGCTGAAGGGGTTAAGTTTGTGAACAACTCTTTTCTCTGGCACACATGCTGAGAAGCTCCGCTATCTAAAAGCCATAAATTACTTTGCTTGTTTTCACAAGCTTTAACGATAGCCAAATGACCTTCATGCTTCCGCATTTGCTCTTTAAACATCTTCTTTTTTCTTTTCTCCACTCCATCACGTCTGGGACAGTTTTTAGAAATATGTCCAGTATGGCCGCAATTATAACATTTAACAGCTAAAACTTTTTCTTGGCTGGCTGTGAAGTCATCATCCACGGACCCTCTCGGTTTACACTGATAAACGACCTTCTCCGCCGCCTTATCACGTCGCCTCTGGTCCTCCTCCACAAGCCTCCCAGACAAATATTGCACTGTCAGGTCTTTCTCTGGCATGTTCTCCAAGCTTATCACCAGATTATCCCAGCTGTCATCTAGGCTGCTCAGAATCACGAAACATTGATGTGACTGGTCAAACTCTATCCCTCGCTCCTGCAGCTGGAGAAATAAATCTAACATCTCTTTAATATGGTTAGACACATCTTCTCCAGGCATTAAACGCTTGCGATATAGCTTACGTGCTACAGCCATTTTGGACCCGGCTGTATCTTGTACATAGACATTCCTGAGTGCCTGCCAACACTCCTGGCTTGTTTTCAGATTCCTCACGTATGTCAATTGCGAATCTTCCAAGCACAATATTATTGTGGCTCTCGCTTTATCATCATTTGCGCGTCCCTCATCATCATCAGGAGGATTTTCAAGATACTGCCACAGTGACTCTCTCCTCAAGTACATCTCCATCTTAAAAGACCATGACATGTAATTAGTGTCATTTAATCTTGTACACATTATACCACTTGCCTGCTGCATCATGGAACTTGCTGTTACAGTTTGCTCCATGTCCTCTGAAGTACTTCCACTCTCAGTTACTTCAGCGCCGTCAGACTCCAGCTCCGTTCCAACTTCAGCCTCGGCTTTTATGTGTTTCTTCCTCCCAGACATTCAGCACTTATCTGCTTGAAAAACAATCTCCTCTGGGCCCATAACCCTGTTGAGAATTTTGATTATAACGTGTATTCTCATAACAGCAGAGTAAGGAGATATTGGTTAGCAGAGATACTTATGACGCTATGACACTGAGAGAGTAAAATCAACTTAGTCTATTTACATATATACATAGAGAATAGACATTCCTCTGGCAGCATAACATGACATGAAACAACACACAGCATAGGAAAAAGTGATGTGACTTACAGCAGATACAATGTCCCATTTTCACATGACTTATGTATAGTTCTGGGACCAATCAAGGAATACATTACATCATCTTCTGTTATAAGAACACTCTACAGGTTACTAGGCGCTCCGCGGTGGTGAAGCCAGGCTTGGAGGCCCTCCACGTGTCGATAGGGGCCAGGGATGGTATTGGGATTTTGCTGGGTTACCGTGCTCCCCGCGACCCAGCCACTTCCTTACCAGAGCTGGTGGACTTAGTCTCTGCAACACTGTTGGAATCCCCGAGGCTTCTGGTCTTGGGTGATTTCAACGTGCATGCAGAGGCTGAGACTTCTGGTCCAGCTCTTGAGTTCTTGGAAACCATGGCTTCCTTGAACATGTCCCAACATGTTAACGGCCCCACCCACGTGGGCGGTCATATGCTAGACCTGGTTTTCTCCACCAATTGGAGCGAGCGTGGTCTGATGGTGACTGACCTTGTGTCGGTTCCCTTGTCATGGACGGATCACCACCTAATAAAATGTAACCTCTCAGTGGCCCTCCCCCCTCGCAGGGAGCAAGGACTGATTTTAATGGTCCGCCCTCGAAGACTACTGGATCTGGTTGGATTCCAGGATGCCATGAGAGGGGTACATTACATCATCTTCAGTTACATAAGGTTTCATCATCTACCACAGCTGTACAGCATTTAGTCTGAAACCTTGATCCACACTTGAATACAATCTATACATGTCTCAGGTAAAATCAGCCATTTTACATTTAACTATACAACATTAATATTTAATACATTCACATCAAAATCTCAACAAAACACCTCTAAGATACCAAACTAGTTGGAAACAGTGACGCTAATACTGTATGGATATGGAAATAAATTATTGTTGCTGCACTTTCTATAAGCCTTGCGCCAAGATTCATACAAACCAATAGTTCCCAGACTGGAAGGCGTGTAGAAATTCCAAAGACCTGAGAGTTTGAGCCTTTCATTGAAATGATAATTTTAAAAAATGATTTTATGAGCTCAAATTAATTTCAGCACTCCTGACTTTGTTTGTACCCTGCAATTTGGAACTCATTTTAAAGAAATAGACTTGCCATTGATATCTGCCACAACTTTTGGAACTTTCATCTGATTTTTCAGCATCATCCACAAGATATTGGTGCCCAGCCGAGTGAAGATTGTATGAGTTGAAAGCAAGTCTTTTTAAAATGTATTTTAAGTGGTCTAATAAAGTTTTCACCTGCGCTTGCTTTTAGCTACTGACTCAATCTCTCTTCCAAATGATTCCTTCCAAAGCTGCTTCCCTTAGAAGCTAGATGTGTACAGCTGAAATCCATGTGTGGAATGGTCCCTTCCCTCTTACAGTTATCTCAGTAATATCAGCCCATGAGACAAGAGGCATGCTGGTCTCTGCAATTATTTAAACAAATGGTAATTATGAACCTTCAAGAGAGTAATAGAAATGGATTGGCAGAGCAATGTCACACTCACTGAACCTGCCTGGAATAATTGCATTTTCCTGTAATACATACATTCTGAAGTTTTATGTTACAGTTTCCAAGGTGTGAGCTGAAGATCTGATTTTCCTCCTCTTGTCTTTGTCTTTACTGTTTGAAATGTGCATTAAGAGCAATCAGGGGCCTCATGGGTAAGGTGACAGCATCACTTGCTGGGGGGAAAGTTTATCTGACTGCAAATCTCTGTACTTTTACTCCTAGACAGCTTCTTATTTTACTTCAAAGCAGGAGAAACTCTTCACAGGAAAGCTGCCATTCTCTTTTAAACAGCTTCTCTTTTATGCCTAATATGGGACAGACAATTCCTCCCAGGCTGGGTATGTTGCTAAAGTATACTTTATAAATATCAGACAATTATGAAGACATGATGCTGGGCTTACAAGGACAGGCTGCAAAGCCATATGTAAGATAGGAATAGAGAATGAGTAGTACTTCAGATACTGCTGAACTGCAACTCTTATCATCCCTCAGCACTCCCTCAGTGTAGGGCTGCTTTGAGCCTCATAGGAGATCAACCCACCGTCCTTTCCAGCACCTGAGACTGTAGTACCTGTCTCTGAGAGTTGCACCTCAGGGAGGAAAAAGGTTTCCATTTACTCCCATGCGGTCACATTTCCCAAAGCAAGCAGCCAAGTGGAAGGGGGATGAAGGGCTTCTTCAGACGGGCATTTGTCCTCCTGCTTGGGTGCATTGCAGGGTTTGCTGTTTTTCCCCCCAGCTACCACATAACGTAATTGCTAGAGTGATTGCTAACGTAATTGCATTTTCCCCCAAAGCACCTCAACCCGCACTGTTCAGGGGCTTCTACTTTTTTTTGGTGCAGGTTGGTGTGCTCTAGTTTAATCCATTCCAAGTGTGAGCAGTCACTGAGACTAAAACCAAGCCTTGCAGCTGTCAAAGTTACCAAGGCTCCTTCCAGTTGCAATTTAGGTATTGTGAAGTGGCTTAATAAGTGAGCCATTTCTGGATGTTAACAAACTGAACATTTCCCCAGCTTTTCTGCAGAGGGGCAGGGGAAGTGAAATTATTATTTTTTAATTTTGCTAGACTATTGCTGTTGTGCTGAATCACTTAGATTATTGCTGTTGTGCTGAATCACTTAGATTAAATCTATCTATCTATCTATCTATCTATCTATCTATCTATCTATCTATCTATCTATCTATCTATCTATCTATCTATCTAAATTTGCCGTTGTGTGAAGTGGAGAGGGGGGTCCTCCCCTCGCTCTTGTCTGTCCACCCGGTTATGCTGTCCAGCACCAGGGTAGACTGGAGGGGCGGGGGGGAGTAGCCATTGTTTATAAATCCAGCTTGGAGGTTACTAGGCGCTCCTCGGTGGTAAAGCCAGGTCTAGAGGCACTCCACGTGTTGATTGGGGCCAGGGATGGTATTGGGATTTTGCTGGGCTACCGTGCTCCCCGCAACCCAGCCACTTCCCTTCCGGAGCTGGCCGACTTTGTCTCCGCGGCACTGTTGGGATCCCCGAGGCTTCTGGTCTTGGGTGATTTCAACGTGCATGCGGGGGCAGAGGCTTCTGGGCCAGCTCTTGAGTTCTTGGAAACCATGGCTCCCTTGAACATGTCCCAACATGTCAACGGCACCACCCACGTGGGTGGTCACACGCTGGATCTGGTCTTTTCCTCTAGTTGGAGTGAGTGTGATCTGATGGTGACCGACCTTGTGTCAGTCCCCTTGTCATGGTCAGATCACCGCCTAATAAAATGTAACCTCACAGTGGCTCTCCCCTCTTGCAGGGAGCAGGGACCTATTTTCATGGTCCGCCCTCGAAGACTACTGGATCTGGTTGGATTCCAGGATGCCATGAGAGGGGTCACGGCTGACCTGGCTAGCGCTCCTGTCGATGCTCTGGTTGACAGCTGGTCCACCGCTGCCACCAGGGCCATAGACACGATCACGCCTAAACGCCCTCTCCGCCGTAGAGCTCGGCCAGCGCCCTGGTTTAACCAGGATCTTCGAGCGATGAAGCGAATGAGGAGAAGGCTAGAGCGTAGATGGAGGAAGAACCCGACGGAACATAATTGGATAGCTGTTAAGGTCGCAACTAACCTTTACCTCAATAAGGTAAAGGCTGCATGTCGATCATTCTTCGCTAACCGGATAAGCGAAGCGTCAAACCAGCAGGCGGAGCTATTCCATATAGTGCGCGACCTATCCGGAATTGGTCCGGGAGATGGGCCTCCCCCTAGTTTCTCACCGGACCAATTTGCAGCATTTTTAAAATCTAAAGTGGAGGCCATCCGCCGGGAGCTCTCTCCTTTTTTGAATACAGTGAGTTGAGCAGAGATGTCCAGCGCTCCGTCTTGCCCGGTAACTTTTGACTCCTTTCAACCTGTGATGCCTGACACTGTGGACAAGGTGCTTGATCGATGTCGAGCTACCACCTCCTCCCTTGACCCTTGCCCGGCCCGGCTAATCAAAGCAGCCACGCCGAAAACAACAGAATGGGCCACAGTAATAATAAACGGGTCTTTCCTTGAGGGCAGGTTTCTGCCTGCCCTCAAGGAGACACTCATTAGGCCCATTAGAAAGAAGCTTAATATGGCGGCGGACGAGATTGGCAATTATAGGCCCATCGCCAATGTTTCTTTCATGAGCAAAGTGGTCGAGAGGGTGGTCGCCGATCAGCTTCAGGCTCTTTTGGATGAAACAGATGCCCTGGATCCATTCCAGTCGGGCTTCAGGCCGCGCCACGGTACAGAGACGGCATTGGTCGCCCTGTATGATGACCTGTTGAGGGAGGCCGACAGGGGCAAAGTGTCTCTGTTGGTCCTCCTCGACATCTCGGTGGCCTTCGATACCGTCGACCACGGTATCCTCCTGGGGAGGCTCTCCGAGTTGGGAATTGGTGGCTCGGCGCTTGCCTGGCTCCGTTCCTTCTTGGAGGACCGTCCCCAGAGAGTACAGCTTGGGGAGAGTGTTTCGACCCCGTGGAATGCCGATTGTGGGGTTCCACAGGGGTCGATTATCTCCCCAATGCTGTTTAACATCAATTGAAGTAAGAGTTGTTATGAAATGCTGAAAATTATTACTCACTCTGTGGTTTAAAAATTCAAATACAAAACCTAATTCAGGTAATTAACCAACAGAAACAAGAACATGCTGAATCAACAGAAAATTAGCTACAATATTCGGCTACTGTTTATTGTTCTGAACTAAGTAATCGGCAGGAGGGGTATGGAAGCCCATAGCAATTGAACCATTACTTCTTATTCTCTAGGAGGGTTGTGCTAGCAGACAGAAACGGGGGGTGGGGGTGGGGAACCATTCTTCCTCTTAGGGTGGTCTTAAAAAATGACCACCAGTTTCTCCCAATTAGAGGTGCATGGGAGGTGCAGTAATTCCCCCTGCCTCCCAGTAGCATGTTCTTCCACATCCTCCCCCCACATGCTGCCCATTTGCCCCCTCTGCCAGTGGAGAACTGTTGGTGGAGAAGTAACACGTAACTTCATGAATGGTACTTGGCCTTACACTTAACCATTGATGGGTCTCTGTTGTATACGACAACAGCATGCTAGCAATTAGTAGCCACTTTGGCAGGCTCGTGAAAAGGGAGATGGTTGCCCTTGGCTTTTGACTAGAACATTCATCCTCACATTCCTTTTGCATTGGTCAGTTTATTGCTGAAATAGGTAGAACAGTTTTCTTCTTACCCTTTGGAAACAATATTTTGGAAATTACTGCAGTTGTCTGGGATGGTCTCAGTTAAACTGTGGCAGTTTCCTGACTTCACAACAAATTATTTTATTTTATTTATTTCTTGAACTTCTGTACCGCCCACTTAGTGCAAGGGACTACTCTGCGTGATTAACAACACAAAAAATACAATACGGCAATAACAAAGGTAATACAATAAAGTAAGTCAAATCAATTAAAATTAAAAAAAATTCAGTCAACATCAAACAATAAATAGATGGGCAAACATAATTTGGCAATCATCATTGGAGGATGCCTTGAAAAGCTTCACTAAAGAGCATCATCTTCAGGAGTCTCTTGAAGGGTGGGAGGGAGGGATCCAGGCACAGCTCAACCAGAAATCCGTTCCATAAGAATGTTGCCACAAACAAGAAGACCTGATTTCTGGTGGTAGACTTTTTGGCCTCCTTTGGTGTGGCAATCCATAGGCGCATGGCCTGCGAGGATCTGATGGTTTTGGTCGACGTTCTTGAGGAAAGGTGCTCCAACAGGTAATGAAGTCCCAAACTGTGGAGGACTTTATAAAAAACAAAACCTTGAACCTGAACCAGAATATCACAGGTAATCAATGCAGGTGAGCCAGAACTGGGGAGATCTGGGCAAATTACTCACACTTGACGCCAGCCTGGCAGCCACATTCTACACCTACTGTAGTTTCTGAGTCAGTTTCAACAGAAGCCCCATGTAGATTCCAAAATTGCCACTTGAAGGGAGCAATCCAGTGGTTTCTGAGAAGGCATTAGCTCCTAGATGTATCATTCTTCTAAGGACGAATGGGAGATAGGAAGATCTGTCCCTCAGCAAACCCCTGTAGCTACATAACTCAGCCAGCATTTGCTTTGGACCAACAGAAATATAAAGTTAATCTACCCTTGACCACTGTATGGCCTTCTGCTGGGGGATGCCACAACCTATGGAATAGGGATGTGCCATTTTTTAAATTTTTTTTACTACAAATCCCACAATTCTCCATTCTGGCAGTGCCACCTGATATACAGGCATGTTGTTGTTATGTGTTGTCAAGTCTGAACCGACCCTAATAGGGCTTTCAAGGTAAATGAGATAGTTGAGGTTTTACCAGTACCACTCCCACAGTGAGTCTGCATGGCTGAGCAGGGATTCGAACCCAGGCCTCCTGAACCCTAGTCTGTCATTCTATCCACTGCACCATACTGGGTACCCAGACAAACACATACAGACACAAACCTTTCCAGCTTAGGCCTTTCTCCTGCGGAGCCACATTTATCAGACAGACGTGTACAGAAACCTAAATATGGCTCCCTGGGAGAAAGGCCTAAGCTGGAAAGCTTTATGGCCTAGCATAGTTCTAGCTCCACCTAGTTTCCAGTTCGGAAAGTAAGCTGTCCCAGTGTCTGCCTCTCAGGTCTCTTTATTATGAAATAAAATGATATTTGGCTGCCCTTTGGAATTTCACAGTCAAGTCTGGAACTTTTTAAAAAATGAATATTTGTCGGAAAATATGTTCCAAACCATTAGGAGCTGACCTGCATCTGACTCTAATTACTGGGACTTCTTTCTAGGTTTAAAAATATTGACTATTTAATCTGTTAAAAAACTGCCAGTGTACAAAACCCTACTTCAAAGGCTTAGGTGTACAGTGTGTTCAGTAATTTGAACTACTGCTTGGAAACTCAGCTCCGCTGAAACACAAACTGTCGCTCTCACAAAGAGGGAAACAGCCGAGGCTGCTCCATTCATTGCTTTACATTCATGCTTCAAAAGGGACAAAAGTATTCAAGCTGAAGACAATTCTCCCCTCACAGTAGTTCCTCCATTTTGTGTATGGGCACTTTTGCCTTTGATTAGAGCAAGAAGAAGAATTCACTAGAGATGGGCACGAACCTTGGTCCGGAGGGTGGATGATCTGGAGCAGGCAGAGGAAGGAAGCACACACTCCTGCTGGGACTGGACAATCGTGCAAAGAGGCAAAGGAGAGCAGTGTGCACCAGCTGGTGAGTGGGGGATCTGGCCAGGTTGAAGGGAACGCATGGCACCTGTGGTGCTGTTCCAACAAACTGGCAGAAACCTCCAAACCAAAGTTTGTGCCCATCTCTATAATTCACCTTAATGGGGGGGAAAAATATCCACCCAGTAAAATTAACTCTTGAACACCTGGTGTGCCTGAAAAAAGGCTGAAAATGCCTTTAGTGTTCGTGTACAGAACCCTTGAAATTCTTCAACATTGCATACACTTTCTTCTTATCCCCATATGTAACATTGCATCTACATACTGTATGTGGGTGTTTGACTTACTAGGATAAAAAGGTTCAGAAAGAGGTTACCTTTATTAGGCCAACTGCTCTTTGAACCACAAGGGGGCAGTATTATAGCAATGAATGTGCAGTTTTGGAAAACCATGAATATATGAACTGCAGAAGTGATCTTAATTAAAAATATTTGTTGCCAATATACTTGGAAATATTAATAAATATTTCAGCGAGCACAGTCACAATGTTGCCTGCTGATTCCAGATCTGCTGCATCAAAAATAACAGCAATTTTAAGAAAGAAGCGATGCAAGAAATGTCTTACCTGTTTTCCCTCCCAAAGCAGATGTTCTTATAGCGACAGAGATAGAGACCTCAGCAATCAGCCTTGCAAATTAAAGCTGTATTTATATTCCACTCAGCAATTATAAAGTAGAGCATACAAAAGGCAAAAAGTCATTTGAAGCTTTGAGGTAAATATCAATGACACTCATGTCTATTGCTCCTTGTTACTAAACACAAGGAAGAAGTCAACAGCCTTGGATAGGGATGTGCAGAGAGAAAAAATATTTTGCGTCCAATTCCTTTTTTGGGGGGGGGGGGCTCTTTTGTTTTTCATGCATGAACCTCTTAGTTTTCACTTCATTTTGTTTTTCCCCATGTGTGTTTTCTGTTGCAAGTGCTAAAACACTGAAGAACTCATAAAACATCCTCCAAAGCAGGGGTAAGGCAAGAGAGGATCAATCTACTCCAAAAGCAGGTAACAGTACATGAGAAAAGTTCAGTGCAGCTCACCCAGCACAACAGACTTTCGATGCCTCAGAAACACAATAGAAAAAAAAGACAGAGAATTGTATTCCAGTCACTCTGATAAGAGTTTTGCCACATTTCTGTGTAAAGGTAAAGGTTCCCCTTGACATTTAGTCCAGCCGTGTCCGACTCTAGGGGGCGGTGCTCATCCCCGTCTCCAAGCCGTAGAGCCAGCGTTTGTCCGAAGACAGTTTCCGTGGTCACGTGGCCAGCGCGACTAGACACGGAACGCCGTTACCTTCCCACCATGGTGGTACCTATTTATCTACTCACATTTTACATGCTTTTGAACTGCTAGGTTGGCAGGAGCTGGGACAAGCGACGGGAGCTCACTCCGTTGCGTGGATTTGATCTTACGACTGCTGGTTTTTTGACCTTGCAGCACAGAGGCTTCTGCGGTTTAACCCGCAGCGCCACCACGTCCCTAACATTTCTGTGTCCCTAACATTTCTGTGTACTCCCCACCAAAATATATGTTTCATATGTATAATGAAACATGGTACGATAATGTACAATAACGTACCACATGTTTCGTTATAGGGCAATGGAGAAGGGGGAATGCTGCCTTTTTGTCTAAGAGGATTGGGAAAGACATTCCAATCCACAGTGTATGAACTTTTAGTGATCTAATAAAGGTAACACCTTTAATGAACAATGACATTTATCCAATTATTACAGTTGAAAAAACAGCATTTTCAGCTCACATTGAAATATTTTCCCATTTTTTGCGTCCTAGTTTATCCTCATCTGAGCCAATATGTTTTGACATATTTATTAGAACACACATTATTGTGTGATAAATATTAAAAAAACACTATTTGATAACAGATGAACTATATGATTCAGAGCCAGAGGGGAAGTGGCTCAGAAGATTTTCTGACATGCTCTACAGAAAAGTGGCCCATGATCCAGAACTACAAAAAGCTAATTGTCAGACAGGCCAGTTGGGAGACTAGGGGACTTCTGAGATATAACCAGTCCAGATATTTAAATTGGGCAGTCATTAATATCCATGAAAATATATGCATTCCTAGCTGTTATTGTTTTAGAGAGCCCTCAGGACAGACAAACAGCCTTTCAAAATAAGTCTCCTTGTATTATAGCCAAAGGGAAAGGGTCTTGTAGTTGAAACTTGTTTTACACACTTTCCAGAATATCAGGCAAAATCCAAAGAAACAAAAGAAAAGAAAAGACAAGACAAAAACGTGTGACACCTTAAAGACTAACAGTTAAATTTTAATGTAAGCTTTCATGGACACATCCACTTCGTCAGACATTAAGAGACAGAATGAAATTAAATGAAATGAAATGTATAAGAAAGAAATATCAGTTTCACATTCTAAATGTTCATTGGTTACATGCAGTAATTAGGCCTTCTGGCACCTTAAAGACTAATGCTTAGTCTTTAAGGTGCCACACGTTTTTGCCTTTTTGTTTTGTTTTGTTTTGTTCCTTTGGATTTTGCCTGATAGGCTTGCACAGACTAACACGGCTACCTCTTCCAAAACTACACTTTCCAGAAGGCTCCAGCAAATGCCTACGAGCAGGTGATAATCGAAAGTAATTGTCCATGGTCTCATTCGAGGCTTTGTGGGAACTGATTTCGGGGCTATCAACTACCCAATTATATAAGCTGGGAAATCAGTAGTATCGCACAAAAGTTTGTAGGTCTAGCTTTTTGTGCTTCAGAGATATTTGAGAAAAACATATATTTACTTATTTGATTTTTGTCCTACCTATCTAGTGGGGCATGCCACTGGGCAGCTGACACGCACAAAAATACATAAAAACACCAACCTACCCACTTATTTTGACCAATGATCAAAAATAATTATGCAGTAGTTGGTTCTGGAAGAAAAGATTATAAATTAGAGCAAATGTCATTGGACTATATTAGAAGTAGCCAGAATATTGATGGGTGTGACATAAGACAAAACACACATTTTATTTATATGCAGCCTGCATTATAATGAAACTGCTATGGACAAGGTCTTTATCTATATTCTGCAGATTCATTTTTTCAGATGCTCAAAGTGCTAGTGGCAACCACCTCTGAGAATAATTGCTTGAGAATCTCAGAAAAAGATTTCAGCAAAGTGTTTTCATTTGTCACAGCACTGTGGCAGCTTTTTATTGGGGGGAAAAGGTGATTTCACAAGCATATCATTTGAGAGCTAAGAGTTGTTATCGGGCTTTATTATTGTAGAAACACTTGTTATAGGGCAAAATACTTCAGTAGTGTGACCACTAGAGATTTTATCACAGGTGATTTTAGGAAATGAGAGTTTTGTCACCATTAAATTAGCAAAGTCCCTCTAAACACTGGAGCTGTCAAATCAGTCATTTTAAATTTTTCTCACTGGCTGACTGATAAATGTCAAACTTTACTCATTATTTGTACAAAGTGCCACAGGGCCACTTTTAAATGTATGGATGGTTTGTTTAGGGCATGGTTACACATCCTTTTAACGTTATATTTGCGTCGGTTTTAACATGCTTGAAATTCATTTACAATTATCAGTCCATATGATGTACAACTAAACACACTTTTTTTTTTGGAGGGGTGTGTGGGGGTTGCTAGTTTTGCATCAATTCTTAGCTCACTTTTTAAAAATCATTTTGACATTTTGAATGCTTGTGTCAGTGTAAATTGTGTCCGTGACTGTGGGCTGCCAGGATGACAGGTTCCTTGACAGGTTTCAAAAGAACTTTTCTTTTCTTTTTCTTTTTAAAATCTGTTTTTATTTTTAGCACTGCATCATTTTACCGATATGCCACTTCAAAATTAAAAATAAAATAAAATAAAGCCATCTCCCAGCTTGTCTAGTATTGGGTACTCATCCTGCTTCAAGCAGTGAGCATGTCTCTGGTGCCGAGGGGCTGGCTCAAGGTGGCAAGTGCTGCTCCTTCTACCACTTCCTGCCAGGATTTTAAAATCTGTTTTTGGAACCCCTTTTGCTGAGTAACTCTTTCTGAGCTGAGAAGCACTGCACCTTGTGTGTGTGTGTGTGTGTGTGTGTGTGTGTGTGTGTACATGCACATAAAGAAAAAAAAGAAGGGGAAAGGGGGGGGGGGACTTGAGAAACTTGTCAACTCCCCCAGCTTCTTTAAGGGTGGGTTTGGAGTAAAGAGAGAAGCATGAAAGCAGGTTAAGCATCTTGCCATTGTTCCTGCTGATTTGCTGGCCTATTCCTCTGACCCAAGCTGTACTTGTCATGGAGGTTGGGTGGAGATTACTTCTTTTTTCTTCACTTCTCCACTATTCACTGGTAGCCAAAACTACTATTTGGAGGAATGTGTACACCTGAAATTAGCCAGTCTTCTCTCCCACAACTGGATTTTTTCAGAAGTATGTGCCTTAGCAATTAGACTTGCATATTAAGCCTGTGTTTATCTTCCAGTGAAAAACTGCATGACAAAGCATGCTAAATGCAAGATACATAGTTGAGAAAAACTGCATGCTATGATAAAATAGACATGAACACTTGAGAGCCTCTTTGAAAAATGTGCTAGGTCTCTAGTCTATTTTGACCTCTGGAGAGTACAACTGAACAGGCGGACATAAGAAAGATCAAGAACAGCAGGGTGATCAGGCTCTAAGGTATAATAGTGGGGAGAGGTGCCGGTTGATGCTAGCCCTGACATTTGCCAGAAGTGTTGAAAGGTCCTGCTAACTCTGCTGATTATGGTTTCTGCCCTGAGCTATTGAGTGGGTGGGCATCAGGATGTGGTATGCTGGATGTTTTGCACATTTATGAACTGGTACAAAGATTGTCAAGGGGAACCTTTACCTTTACCTTTTTTTTTTTACAAAGAAATCTGCCAGGGATCTATCCTAGCTGGAACTATATTCTTTCCAGGAAATTGAAGAGTACAGGCAAGGATAACTTCATGGAAAGGGGATAACACCATATATTGGCTCAGAACAGATACTACAGTTTTCTAATGCTTTATCAGTGCTTCCCAACCTTGGGCCCCAGATTTGTTTGGACAGAAACTCCCATAAATCTTTACCATTAGCTGTGCTGGCCAGGATTTCTGGGTGTTGTACTCCAAGAACATCTGGGGACCCAAGGCGTGGAACCACGGCTCTGGGTGAAAAATCTTCAGGCCCAAACCAGAGCAAGAAGCACTGCCCTCCCATGTGAAATCACTCTCTGACTAGAAGTGTACTGAGCAAAAACAAAATAAAAAATAAAGAAGACAAAAACATTGTGGCACTTTAAAGACTAACTGCTATATTTTAATGTGAGCTTTTGTGGACAAGTCCACTTCCTCAGACATGAGGTAGTCCCATTCTTAGGTGTGAGGAAGTGGACTTGTCCATGAAAGTTCAGATTAAAACATATCAGTTAATCTTTAAGGTGCCACAACATTTTTGTCTTCTTTATTTTTGATTTTTCTTTTCGTCTTTTTTTTTTGTCAGATATCCTAGCACAGACTAACATAGTTACTTATTCTAAAACTGCTGACTAGAAGTGGTTTCTTTTCTTACTAGATTCCATTTTCCTACACAATATTTTTGAGAGGATAATCATATTCATCTAAAATGGAGCAACTGCATATGCTATGAAAAGATTTGCATAGAAATGCAGATTTTACTTGATTACTGTGACTGACATGTTCTCTTCTACCTATGTATGCAACATAAAATTGTATTGGAATGATAATTGGAGCAAAACATTGTTAAAATAACTGGAGAGGGAATAAACAGAAAATAAATGGCAATCCCAAATATGATTTTAATTGCTCTGGGCTGCATCATGTGCATGTTACTGCATGGTTCAACTATCAAAGAGAGAAACGGATGTATTACTACTCCTGTGCCATCAAGTCATGGCAACTCTATGAATTAATGACTTCCAAAACATTCTTTCATTGAGAGTCCTGCTCAGGTCTTGCAAACTAAAGGACATGGCTTCTTTTACAAAGTCAATGATCTCATGTTAGGGTTTCCTCTTTCCCTCCCACATTCCACTTTTTCTAGCATTGTTATCTTTTCCAGTGGGTCTTTTCTTCTCATGGTATGTCCAAAGCGCAATAGTTTTACTTCAGTTATTTTATTTTCTAATTAGAGTTCAGACTTGATTTGCTCTAGAACCCACTTACTTGTCCTTCTGGCAGTATCACGTTTAGCAAACCATTAGAAATAATTTGAAATAGAAAACAATAACAGCATCCATACTAATGCTAACAAGATTTTTAAAAATCACCATTAAATGTCTAGCTTGAACCATCTCAAAGATGTGGAGTAAATAAGGATTTTTTTTTCTTTGAAGAAACAAAAACCCTTAAGTTATCTATTTATCATCAGTAAAAGACTCCAGCACTGCTCAGCCAACCTATGCAATAAGCATTATTTGTACATGCCTGCCTATGTAGTAAATGCAATACCTTCTGCACCACTCCTCACATATCTATGCAAAAATAGCTTCTCGCAGCCTTATTCCAGCCTTGTTCAGCGGTTAGTCCCCAGAACAGCCAATACAAATAGAGGTGAGCTGTGGGGCTACACATTTAGCCCAGCCCACAAAGATGTTATGGGAGTTTCTGGCATGATTAAGGGCCCAGGAAAATCAAAGAAAAGTTAATTTTGAACCATTGCAGCTTGAAAGTGGGAAATTGCATCTGAGGTGAGACAGTGTTTTTGTCAAAGTGGGTAGGCCCAGGACAAGGCTTCAAATGCAATGAGTTTCCAGCACCCACCCACCCTCATGCTATCTGCCTCTCACAGCCACTCACCGCTGCCGCCACCCATGTTATCTTTAATATTTTATTTATTTATTTCAAACTATAATAGCACTAGTTCAGTATTACAAATAGAAAAAAAAATAACATATTGGACTGCAAAGTTTCCCTGCAACCCAAAACCCATGATCCTGGCAGCCATTGCTTGACAAACCCATGCAGCTGAGCACACATGCCAGTGCAAGAGTGGGGGAGGCCCAGGACAAAGTCTGAAATGCATAGATTTTAAAAAAAAAAAACCTGTGTAGCCTCCTCAACTGATATACAACACAGCATAAAAATTGATTAATATGTGTCCCAAGAGGACTCACACACCAATCCAAAAACCATGTGAATGCCATGTGACTTTAAACTGAGTTCCAACACACCCACCCCATCCATCATCCAATAGTGTAACCAAACCCTCAGAAGGGTACAACTTTTTGATCCAGTAATCTCCAATTTATTCTTTTGACAGAAAAGGAATAAAGGTTGATATTTTATAGGGAATTTTTTAGCGCAGAACCACAGTCCTTTTTAAACCCCAACTGCTTTAATCAGATGCCAAATACAGGATTCCACTTATGCATATGACAAAGCATATCTTCACAAGCTGCTCTGTTTTAGAGATTCTGGCTGCCTTATGATATGCGCTTTTGAAAGGAAAAAAAACTTGACAGAGGTGGCCATGACAAGAAGCATTCACACATCAGACGACATTTAAGTAGGACTACATTTAATTTGAAGAAGGTTTATAATGAGTAGTATTTCCATTCAGAATTGGGAGTGGGGTACCAAGATATTTAATATGAGACACAGAAATAGCCTGATTTAACCTTCCTGTCTAGTTTCAGGAAGTAGCTTTGTTTCCTCACAGCCAGCCAGCGGTGGGCACTCTCTTGTCCAAGGGGCTGCACATTCCCATCCTTAGACCTTTGACGTCTGTACTGCTCCCAGGACATACTTTTGAAATGCTCCCTCGTGGTCTTGAACAAACCAACCATTTTTTTACATATGAGGAGTGGAGGTGGGGTAAGGTGGGCCAGGAATCCTGCATGCCCTTCAAAACATGTCATGGAGGGCACAAGGTGACTCTAAGGACCTTTCTCCACACACACACAACATATTAAAAATATTTTGTTGTGGGGCAGGGGCTGAATTTATGCCACATCACAGAGCTTATTCCCCGTCCCCCAAATATGTTGGGATTCCAGAGCATTCCAAGAAACGCTAAATGCAAATTGCACAAAGCAACAGCAAATGGACGTTTTCCAGGGATGAAAGAAGCACAACTTTAAATTTGTAGAATGAAGAAAATTACCATTTAGGACAAAAATTCCATTGTTTTGGGTCAATGCACTCCTCGTTGATCTTGGTAGATTCTAGAGACCTTTGATAACTAGATTTTAAGGCTGCCGCCATCAGTCATTCCCGATATGAAACATATTATTAAGGTTTCTATAATCAATGCACTAATATATAATTAATGCTTCTCTAATAGAATTAAATTAAAAAATTGAACTGTGAACTCTCTCAAGTACAATTACTTCAGACTATAAAGAAAATATTATTTCTTCAATTTTATTATACACCGCACAAATCCCTAATAAAGGGCAGTATATTTTACATGACAGAGTTCCGGGTTCAATTTTTTGTACGTCTGATGAAGACCTCCTTTTTCAATGCATTATCTATTTGAGAAGCAATGGTCTGCTGTTTGTATTGTTGTTACTATAGCAAGTTTTAAAGTGTGTGTGTGTGTAGGTCCTTAAGCTTCAAAAGAGTCATTACAATGGGGTTAAGAGAGGAAGGAGATAGCAGACAGCCACTTTAGAAATTGGAAGGAAAGGTTCAAAGATGAGGTGAAATAATCCCATGGACAGACTGTTTTTAAAATATGGGATGGACGAAGAGATGCCACCAACAGTATGGGGTGGAAGAAAGAGACACTGTTGCTGAAGAGCTAGAATGTGTACTGCCTTCTAGATGAGGCAGGACTTTTGTCAGAATTGTTGACATAATGTGTAATGAAGATGCTTCCTTCTCCTCTCTATGCCTGTCTGGGCTCTCTGAGGAGACTATACACAGTTCAGGAGGGCGGACAGAGGCACTGGCACACCCCACTCGATCCACAAGTAACCTGAAGCAGGAAATCTTCCTGTTCCTGTAAGTAAACCATATAAATACAATAAATTAAGCCACTAAAATTTTCCTTCCCTTTGCTGTTGCCTGAAAGGATCTACATTTTGCAGCACCAGAGACCTTCAGGTGGAAAAAGTCTGAAAAGATCTCTCTAACCATGTTTGCTGGAAACAGCTACAGAGCTCCTCTGACTGAAACTCCTGGTAAAGTTAGGCTTCCGCTTATAGGAACTCAGAAACTGAGCCCAGCCAAATGTGCCTGAATCCTGTTCAGAACTGATGCTCAACACGTGATGGTCTCTGATGCTGCAGGGTGCAGCACTCTTCAGGGGCATGGTCCTCACATGTGCACATATGTCCCACCCCTGCTTTAATCTCTACATATGTTCAGATGAATGCATCTAGAGCCCTTGTGTGTATCATAGCATGTACATTTTGTGTACATACTTTGGCTTGGACAATGTGGGCAGTCATGTGCTCTTTTGCTTTTGCCTCAGATGGTAAAATAGCTTAGACCAGTCATGATTCCAATATCAAACCCCAAAGCATTCAAAGTAGAAATGGGCACGAACCACTAGTTTGGTGTTTCATGCCGGTTTGTTTACCAGCCAAACAGGTGTTCAGCAGTTCCCAGCCCTGCCTCCTCCAGCGGGTGCCCACTTAGAGGCAGTGCCTGGAGGAGGTGGGGCACAGAAGCCAGGGCACTGCCTCCCGATGGAGAAGGTGGGGCTGGTTACCGCTGAGCACCTGTTTGGCAGGTAAACAAACCAGCATGAACCAACAAACTGGCGGTTCGTGCCCATCTCTAAACCAGATAAGTTTCTTGGTGTTTTTCTTTTTATACCTGTTGAGCTTTTCTATAAAGAGCAATAATTTGCCAGTAAGGAAGATGAAAGTCGAGACAGAGGGCCCGTGTGTGCATGAATGAACTGAAAGGAAGGTGCCCATGCTGCCATGCTTGCCAAGGATAAGATGCCAAGTGCATGTAGTGGGAGGGAGCTCTAATATGTGTCAACATGCTGAATGAGACATCAGGATTGTAGTCGAGGAGGTGGTACACGAGGAAAATACTGCTCCAAGACATGGCTCATTGCACCCACATCTTTAAGAGAAATCTTGGCGACAATAAAGTCAACAAAACTCTTCTGCTTCAGGTAAGCACAGTGTTCTTTTATCTTTTAATATATTTCTTATATAATGTTTTGAAACCACTGGGCCTTTTTAATTTAAAAAGACACACTCTTCTTTTTAAATATAAAGAATTACAGACAATAGAATGGTCTCAAATGGTATCGAGTTGCTTGCCTCCATGTTTTTCATTATTCTCAATATCCATGTATATGAATTTGTTACGATATGTTTGCTATTCTACAATCATTAAACATCGGTAAAACTGACATAGAAAAATATATGCTTGGGAAGGGATATTTAAAATACTGCTGACACAATTAAGCAAGCAACCTTGTTAGACATTAATCCATGGAGTGGACATTGTAGAGCTGAGAAACAGGCCTAACAAAGTGAAACTGGGCTAGCTGCATTTGCCGATGAGTAATGCAGTATAAATATAACTGACCAGGAAGTGCCTTTCTGTTTTGTTTTACTGTTACATTCATGTTTTTCTGTATATAAGTCCTGAAGCCTTTGCAGCTTTTTCTGGTAGCCCTACTGATATTTGACACGGCTGACCAGGCAATACGGCTCTCTTATAGCTTCGGTCACTGCAGTTGTTTTGGCTGGCAACCCTGATCGGGCAATAAAGGCCAAGATGTTGGTAGGGGAGGGGAGAAAAGATGTGAATTTCTTCCTGGATCTTCTGTTCTCCTCTCCAACATGAAGTTCTCCTTCCTTCCATTGCTCCTCTTCATGCTTTTGAACAAGTACACCAAAAGTAGCTTTTCAAAATGTTTGTGCCTTATGAAACACTATCCCATGAGGCTTCTTAGAGATGAACTAAATGAGACAGAGGCTTTACTGTTAAAAGGTGATAAAACTCCTTCAAAAGTGCTGTGTTTGCTCAATCAACATGCAAGCAAAGCTCTGTTTTCTTTCTGGAGACCACCAAACAAAAGTGAGCTACAATGTAATTGGCATAGCTGTGAAACCTTTTTGTAGGCTAATCAAACACCTTTTCTTCTTACAACAGCTCTGCTTCTAACTCTGAGGCTGCCATCTTGTGTCTTTCTGCCATTAAAGTAGCCTAACGCCTAGCCACCTGTGTTTGTATCTTTTGGACTATGCACTCTTCTGCCTTTGAAGGCCTGCTGGCAAAATTCTGACAAAACTCACTCTGTCTGGTATGAGATGCGGCCGATACAAGAGGCAGACCTTGTCATCTCTGCCAAATGGTTGCCTGTTTCTATCCAACATAAGCAGCAGTAATCCTGTTAAGGTAAGAGAACATTGCGCAGATGTCAAACTTCATTGAATTACTCACTATGATGTATCGGTTACTTTATGTTACAAATGATGTGTTTTTAAATTCAGAGGGCAAATGGGAAGCTACTGTAAACAGTTGGCCTCCCCTTTGCCTCTGAAGAAATCAAGAAAACAATATCCTGTTTGCATGAATGCTTATGCTGTGCTTTCGTTGATGTCTGGGTTTTATATTGAAAAAATAAATCTCTTCAAAAGTGATGGATAGAGCCCTTTCTGCCCTAATTGTAATGCAGCAATATTCTGATATCTTTGCACAAAGGTACTGTATATTTAAAGTGCAAGAATGCAATTTCCAGCATTTGTGGAATTTCCCAATCATATTAAAACTTTGACTATTTTTCTCCAGACATATGAGACATTCTAAAGAAATACAATTTTGAGTATATTTAGTCACTTATGTGATGTATCACTATGATTGAAATCAATATCAGAATTTTTAAAAACTCTCAGCATTTGAAGTAAGTGTTCTACAGAAACAAACCCTTCCAAAAATATATTTTGTACAAGCACAATCTAATGTTGGCTCCGCCAGTGCTTGTCGCCGAGCGGAGCTCCTTTGCCCTCCCCTTGGGATAGCGTGAGACACGCAATTCTCATATTTACCCGGGGGGAGCGTCCTTAAAAAGACGCTCCCCCACGTGCTCGGCCTCTTTCGAGGCTTGCATCCCACCCACCCGCCCGATATCCAGTGTGAGTCTGACTGGTCGTCCTATTGGGGGCCAGATAGGAATTTTTGACCCGCTACTCAATTGGCTGAAGTAGTCACGGGGATTTTTTCGCCTATCCCACACTGGCATGTGGTTAATATAGCTCAATTGCTATTTAATTGTTTTAACGTTTGGTCACACAGCGGGTAGTGCGGAAGGAAACTGAATTGGTGAGTGCCCATGGAGTTCAAGCAGTGCCTAGCAGGTCTGAACTTTTGGTGCTGCGGATCGTGAGGTTACAGTGCTGAGAGGAAAGACCTGCTGGGGCCCTCCCTGGGCTGAGGGCCGCCAAAGGCTGGGGGCTTGCATGCCGGGGGGAGGGCTTGATATTTCGCTGGCCGGGGTCATGCTGTCTTAGGGACAGCACGACAATGGGGCATGGGACTTGCCCTTATAGGTTGGTGAGGGGGTCCTGTGAGACCTTCGGCACCAAACCTGATACTGCACTACCGCAGGCCCCTGGTTTCTAAGCCATAAGTTATGGCATGTTGATTTAATAAAGTGTAGCCCTATTTATACCCATCACCTGCGTCTCGCCTCATTATTCTGGCGTGGGAGGGCAAAGGAGTGTGAATACATCTGCCTTTACTGTAAGGAAAACCTGAAACCCTTTTCTTAATTGAAGCAGAAGAGGAAAAGCCATTGAAGATATGGGAACTCTCTTAGGTCAAGCTGGACACCTTGATCTTCTGTCTCAGCATTGATGGGAGAGATGCTCTTTTCCCCATCTGTACTTGCATCATAAACAATAGACTTCAACACACACACACACACACACACACCAGAAGGAGAGGGAGTACAGAACTACTAATAGCCCAGGCTGAAACCGACAAGAGACATTTTGACTAAATTGGCACTTCCAGGATTGTGAAGGAGGGAGCCACACCTGCACGCACACACACACACACAGGGAGTCGAGAAGGGGTGGGAGCATGGAAGGTACACCAGTGAGTGGCAAAACCCACAGGCACTATTTACACCAATTCACATATGCCAAAATTATTGAAAATAAATTGATTTCACAACCGATTTAAAATAAACTACTATTTTGCAGCCGAGTAAAATACCTCACTTTCCAGCCAAAAAGCATGCTTCCCTGGCCAAAAAAATTAATAAATCCGTGCTTCCATGTGTGCCATGTACTCACCTTTTTAAAAACTGATGTCAAACATGCTAGATATGATTCAAATATCGTCTTTTCCCACATGTAACAGCGCTCTGTGTTTGTTTCATGTGCATAGTGAACAACCCTAGCTGAATCAAAACAGATACATGGATTGCCTAATGCTGGAAGGAAGATAATCCTGGAGTCTGCTCTGAGACATTCAGTAAAAACAAATTACTACTAGGTAAATAGTTTCACAGTTATAGCGTGAAACGTATCTTCTCTTCGAGCCCACAAGTAAGAAGCCAAAGTTTATTCTCATACTGTACTGAACTCAGCTGTCAAGATAAAGTATGTTATTGTGAGGATTTGTGCTTGTTTTAGAGAACATAAAAACTCAATTTCTCTATTGCTGTGACCTATTTTCGATTATGCCTGTGATTGGGTGAATTATTGATCCCAATGAAAGCTTCTGATTTGCATTGGAAAAAAACAACATTCCGCTTCTTTTCCTTGGCTGTGAAAGAGAAGCCACTGACGGTATTTTCTAGAAATGTGCATTGACCCTTCCCTGCCAATGCAACCCATGTGCAGAAAAGGGCTCTCAGGTTGATGCCTAACCCCCATCCGGTGCCCCTTTTGCCCAGTGCCTATCATTACATGAATGTAACTTCCTGGATAACCTAGAAGCATAATCTAGGAGATTATCCAGAAACTAATCCTAGGGTTCTGAAGTCAATACAGCCGCCAGCAACCCTAACTATGCAGTGAAAGAGAATATTTTTCTCTCAGTTTTGCAGCTGATTTCTGAAAATGACCACAGTGGTTTTCTTCTCATGTCTGAAATTTTCAGTTAAGGCACAAGAAAACATGTATATTCTTACATAACCTAATTAATTCAAAAAATTATGTGCTCAATTAAATTAGGCAGGCGTATTGGTCTTAATGTTGTAGATTCAGTTATAAAAGGCAGCTATTGTGCTTTCTCGAGGCTTCTTAATCTTATTGAAGGAATAGGTAGGATGAAATGGAATTTTTATTTTATTTCATTTTATTTTATTTTAGTTTATGGCAAGGTTGCAGACAAGTTCCCATCCATCATGGATATGGCACAGGACCTAAACATATGTCTCATAGAAAGGATGCAAAAGGACTCAAGCATATTTGCCAACGATCACTAGGCCACACAAAAGATGCAAGAAGTCAGAGGAACTCAGCATGGCCTGTGATCTGAGGGGGGCTGCTTATATACTGCCCCATCTGAAGTCTTGTGACAATCACTCCATGCCATTTAATAAAATGGAATATTCTCAGCTACCTTGCGTTCTTAAGGCTATTTTTCTAATGGCTCTGTTGACTTCAAAAACTTGGGATTAGTTGCTAACATTTTATTTCAAAACATTTCTATACCATATTTAATTTAGGAAAAAATCCAGGAGCTTGCAATAAAAACAGATTCACTAAGTAATAGCAATAGGCCCTTAACTGCTTCCGACTTATGGATTCTCTCTCTAGTTACAGAGTAGCCAGATGTGATTTACCAGTCCCTTCTTCTAATAGCATTCTGGGACTGCGCAGCTTGCCCTCGGCAGCACAGACGGCAGGTGTAACCCCGCCAGCCATAGAGATTCCCCTCCTGTCCCCCTCTGAGAAAGCACCGTGGAAATGCAAACTCTCCACCCTGGCTCCTTAGCCACATGCTCCCACCCACTGAGTTATTCAATAAAAGAAGTAGCTAAAAAGAAGAGAAAAACAAAAATAATCATATATATTAAAACAATCAATTCAAAACCAGGAAAAACCGATAGTGCCACAATTAGCAAAGTGCTCAGGAAAATGTCTCAGTAAGCAGAGAGGTCTTCAGCTGGTGTAGAAGCATGTAGCACTGGAAGCCCACCTGCTCTCCATGGGAAGATCATTCCGCACAGTGGGTACCAAAACAAAGAAATCCTTTTCGAGATTATGCAGGAGGGAAGATGCCCTGCAATGCCATGTAAAGGCACCCTTTAGCAAGATTGCCTTCTCCCAGATTCCATGCAGTAAATAAGGATCTCTAAACAAGGTTGTTTCTGTTTTGTATGCAACCTCTGTAGTGAAATTGGTTAATGAAATAAGTGCTGGCTTTACCATGAGGGTCAGTGGGAAGTACAGCACTAAGAATTCACAACATGTAAATGCAAAGCAAAGTGTTCTACTTATATACTGCCCCATACTGCTTGAAGTACTCTCTGGGCAGTTTATAATTTAAATATACAGGCTACACATTGTGCCCCCCACCCGCCCTACATAAGTTGGGTACTCAATTTACCGACCTTGGAAGGATGGAAGGCTGAGTCAACCTTGAGCCAGCTAGCTGAACCTGTCGGAATCAAACTCAGGTTGTGAAGAGAGTCTTGACTGCAGTACTGCAGTTTAACCACTGTGCTGTGAGGCTTCTGATGATGATTTAATGGTTCAAATACGAAACCAAACAATCACCAAGCTGGCAAATTTTAAATGTGTTTGTTTTTGTTACTTTTTTACATAGCATAATGTGTAGGGCAACACACGCAACAATCTCCCCCTCCTTTGACTTCTTTACTCATATTTCTGGCCCTGCTATCTATAGGCCATTTAATTATCTATACCAAAAATTGTAACAAAACTTCACTTACTGACTGGGTGCACAGGTCACAGTCAAGCCAAAATCCTCTGCAAGCAAATGCAGTTAAGCAAACCCCAGGCCTTCTGGAACCAGCGGTCTGGCTTGTCTCTCCCCAGACATTCTGGATAAAGAAACCAAGAACAAACAGTGGATTGTTCTTTTGGCTTGTCAGGAAAGAAGCATGCCAGAGTGCCTGGTTTGGGTGCCATAGTAAACAAACCATGGACAGAAAAGTCTGTGGTTTGTTTAGTCTCTCTCACGTGCAGTGGGAGAAACCTGGCAGTGTACACTGGCATGCTTCCTTATTCATTGAAAGCCAGAATTCTCAAAAATTCCAGCACAAGGTGGGGTCCTAACAACATGTGTACATTGTAAAACCGGTGAGTTGTTCAGAGACATGTAGTCTAGAATGGGGATGATTAAGGTACCTAGAGGTGCGTGGAAGAACCCCACCCCACCCCTACCTTTGTAGTGGTTACACCTGTTGTGTGACAAACAGTTAAACAGCTACCAGTTGGATTTTAATCACTTGAAGAACTCCTGCTGCTTTTGCAAAACTGAAGAATATTTAAACACTTTATTCTTTGTTGATCATGTGTCATCTCTCAGCCCTGCCAGGGATAGACATCAACTAAGATGAAATTTAAATTCCCTTTGATTAATAAAACAGATGCCTGGGACCTACTGGAAAGACTGGTAAAATGAGTCAAAATAGAAAAGTTCATGAAACAAAATGTTTAGTGCTGGCAGTTCAGTGTGATGACAGATATACATATTTAGGTGTGCTTGTTTTAATGATGGATGATTTATTTTGACACCCAAAGGCTGAGTCAGAAAGGCTTCATTAGAATGGTCATTTAAAATCCACTGTATAGTTTCAATAACTTTTTTTCTAAATAGGTGCTGCTTCTTTGAATCGATATCTCCAACTAATTCCAGGAAATTTTTAAAAAGGCAATGTTTTAAGCAGTATAAGCCCATTCATCTTCACGCAGAAGTCCTATTCTTTTTTCCTGATACTTACCAGTGGACATAGTATCAAGCAAAGATTCATAGGATCACTCAAGAGAACTATAAGTTTAATAGCATACTCAATAAGAAACAATTGCACTGAGGTTTGGGAAGGTTTGCTTGTAAGTAGATATGGTTAGACTTACATTTCACTTTTCTAAGATAATTTGATCCTGCAATTAAGCAGTTATTTAACTTAGAAAAGCTGTTATTTCCCTCAAACTCTAGAGATACTGATATATTAAAATTTGATTCTTTGAAAACTGTGTGGATTTATTTAGCTAATTATTATTTCTTCAGAGAACATATACAGTCCAAAAATTTGACTTCAAAAATCCTGACAGATCATACTTTAAACTGCTGTGTCTCAAGTTCTAGAATAAATTGTGTGTCTTCTGTGTCTGAAACTGGCGGGCTTTCCTCTGAAATGCATCTGATTGTGCAATGATGAGAATGCAATATTGTCAGTATTTAAAAAAAATAAAAGAAACTGCAGTTTTTAAATCCTGGTGACTAACTGGTGGATTGTGAGAGCAGACCTCCAAAACAAGTACGCTTTCTAAGTTTTGCATAAATCTGCCATTCTATCAGAAGCAACTCAAAGTCTGAGGGAGAAATCTATGGTTAACATTAAAAGTGTTATCCGGTTTCCCCAGGTAGGAAGCTCCCAAAATGAGAGTACTGAGGCACGAAGGCTTCTTGTGAGGTTATTTTATTGCAAAGGAAAACGCCTGCTGCAGAAAGCGGGGAGAAAAACAATTCACCACGCGGGGCAAAGGCTTTTTCTCCAAAGAACAAAAGGAGTGGTACAATCTCTTATAGCCTGTCCCTTCCGGGCGATTTGGGGTGGGCGCACAATCTCCTTAAAGGGGTCAGAAAGTTAGTTGGCGAAAATTCATTGGATTAGTAAAAACACCTTTCAAACATGCGCAGAACAGATAACCGGATCTTCTTCTCTCCCTGGGGCCCCTGCATTCCATTCTTATCTACTACAAAGCATGTTGTTTCTCAGTAAACGGATCCTTTGTCTTTCAAGAAACATTAGTCCTTGAGTCAAGAAGAAAAGCAAAAAGGAAGGGAGGGGTCGGGCCCGCTTTTACGGGGCCAGTTCTTTTCTCTCTGAATAAGTCAAACACAATTATCCTAACAAATCCCTCCTTTTCTTTTTCTACACACTTTGACTTATTCACAATTATAAATTTCGTCCTGGGCTGGGATGATTTTGTAGCTTATTTCAGTTTCTCTTACAGTCATCTGCGTTTTTGGCATTGCCGCCTGAACTGCTGAATTAATCCAAACATAATCATACCTAGGAAGAATAGTGCTTGTTTCCAGTTGTTGAAAACCCCTCCTAACCACCCAGTGTCATCCATAATTCCAGCCCATTTTTGAATAGGGACATGAGCCAATTTCCGCATTTGACCGGTAATTTCTGCAATTGCGTCCTGTGTATCTCCAATTTCAAGGCAACAATTTGTCAAATTAAACTTTCCACACACACCTCCTTCCGAAGCCAATAAGTAATCTAGAGCTAATCTATTCTGATATATAGCATTGTTCTGTTTGGCTAGCAATAATAAAGCTTGTTCATTTTCCCTAGTGAGCAACTCTACTACAGCTTGGAGTCTTATAATTCTATTGAGCATATAGATTGGGGTCCTGTGAGATTGTATGGTACAGTATGACTCCACTCAAGTACCTCCCAAGGCACTGATCTCCCTTAAGAGTACCGCCACAAATGTAGCAATTTGAAACATTCATAGTGGTAGCTATTGTTTGTGCCAGTTCAACAAACAGATTAGTTGTCCTGGGAGTCAAAGATTGTTCCCAAGGATCCGTTTCCATCTCTCTCCAGAAGGTCTGGTATCTCCTCAAATCTTCCCCTATTTTATATTCCTTAGTCTGGACAATTTTAAGGAACGCTTTAGGTTTGCTTCCTTTTCTTTCTATGAGTATACTGAACGTCTGATCCCACATGGAAGTTCCCCATTTGTTCTTCTCATCCCACATCTTTGGTTGTAATATGGTAAAGTTAACAAAGTTACAGGTACCCCAAGTGCAGTCAGGTTTTGCAGGTATTGATCTCAAGGTTGCAGTTTTATCTGCAGTGGACCAGGTAGCCCATACTATGCAAGTTGGATTAGTGTGGAATCCAAATCCATGATCCCCCATGGGGCCGCATGATCTAGTGGATCCCATGTATTTGTGCTGTGCCTTATAGTATTTTACCCATTCCATTCCCCCACACTTAGTGTCGTTGAAGGGTTGCCAGGGTGTAGATCTCCACCCAGATCCTTTCAGGATCTTCCTTAGGATCAAAACAAACTGGCTCCTGACTCCCTTTCCTGGTAGTTATCACACAAGGACAAGTAGACCCTGTCACTTGCAGAATAAGGCTCAGAAAGATCCCTAATATTGTAATCACTTTGCCGTCTACCCTTGGTCTACCAATAAGCATCTGCCTGATGTTCTTCCAAGACATCAGAGGGGTAGGCTTTACCGTTACTGGTAGTGGGAGTTCCATTCTGAGTCTGGGCTGGGCACGGACCAAGGGCTTTCGCTCCTGCACTTCCAACACGTCTCGTGGTGTACCGAAGATGCGTAGCGGAGCCATCCCTTAGGAATGGCTTTTGCCTGCGTCGAGCTATCGGGTCGAACCCTCCACTGATAGCTTGCAACTGGTGTTTCCACAGCCCACAGACTTTCGGCCCACAACCTCTCGGGATATCCCACCTTCAGCACATACCACCTCAATGTCGGGCTTTCGTCAAATTTGGTTATTCTGGCACACCAATGGTGAGGGCAAAAGTGGCAATATAGTAGACAATAGGGCTCAAAGGGATCTATCCCTAGCAAGGGATCTTTAAAGTTCCGGATATCGCCTGGAGTTCCGAACAAGCTGCCGGGAGGTGAAAGTGTGAGAGCGGAAAGGTCACTCCCTTCGGGGAACGACCTAATCGGAGTCTGACTCTGATCCAGAGTCGATGTTGCTATCCCTAATTTTGATAAGGGGGCACCTCTTACAGTCTCGATTATGCCAAAACTCTAAGCTTGAGGCCAGCTTAGTACTAGTATACAAGGTCCCACGGCCCTTGCCTTTAACTCTTTTGTATACCATCAACTGGTTGCCCCAGGCCAACCCCTCGTATTCAGTGTCCCAATAGGAAGTAGTTTGTATTCGCACTATCCACGCCTCTACCTCTCCCTTTGGTGTTCGACTGATTGGACAGGAAAACCAGGGGCAAACACTACCTGTTATATGGGGAACTATGGACATTACTCTACAATATCCGTCCAAATAATGAAATTCGACAATCCTCATCTAACTCTTCTTCAGAACTACTCTCAGTATCGGTAATTTTTTTCGTAATAGGGCAGACCTTACAGTACTGATTGTGCCACCACTGAGAATCCCACAATTCTGTAAAAACCCCGTTAAAATTCTTCTTTCCTCCTCCCTATTGATTGTCTCCGCGTCTTCCAATACTACTTGATCTCCAATTGAGTACCCTTTAAAGAAATAGGACCCCCACCGACTCCTGCTAATTTTTTTTTTTAAGGATACCTTCCAAGTTTGAACCAGATTATTGACCTTCCTTGCTTCCAGGAACACACTAAAGAAGGGGCAACACTTATGCGCCAATTGCCTGCTGGACATTACTTTTGTCGCCTAAAAATAGTCTTTAGTCCGTCCTCAGACACATGCACGGCTTCCCACCGTCCTTCAGGATTAGTTGAGTGTTTGGCGCGAGTGTGGTGAGTCCAGCCTAGTTCTTTGGTCCTGACGGCAGTTTCTGTTGTCAACAAGATCTGGAACGGGCCAAGCCACCTTGGGGCGAGCGGTTCACTCTTCCATGCCTTGATGTAAGCCCAATCCCCGGGGTGGAAGGAATGCACTGCTACCTCCAATGGCGTTCGCTGCACCGCGATGCCTCGCTCCCCACTATCGGAGAGAATAGAGAACAGGGCCAGCAGATATTTTCTTATAAAGGCATCTTCGAAAAGTTCTAGGTTGGGGCTAATTCTCTGTGTGCTAACATCCCAAATTCCCATTCCATATAGACTTTCAAAGGGCGAGAGTCCTGTAGTGCTATGCGGCTTGGTCCTTATAGCATACAAGGCTAGGGGCAAAACCTTTGGCCAGGGCAATTGCGCCTGTTGCATCAATTTGATGATTTGTCTAATTTGTTCTAATAAGATTTTGCAAACAGTCCCTGCCGTTGCTCTGGTCGTAGGATAAGCCTCCACCCAACCAGTAAGCTGATCAGTTACTACCAGACAATGATTCCACGCTCCAGACTTGGGCATATCAATAAAGTCACACTGTAAATGTTCGAAAGGGTGGAAGGCCAAAGATCTTCCTCCCATTTCTGCCTTCCTCGGGTTGTTCTTATTTACTCTTTGGCAAGGAATACAGTGAGCCAAAATGGTGTTGGCATGTGACCACACTTTCTTTCCTACGTATCGTTGCAGAAAGGCTGAGACCAAAGCCTTAACTCCCCAATGTCCTCCCTCATGTAGTGCCTTGAGGACTTCCCTGACCACCCCCTCTGGTAGCCATTGTCTTCCGTCTGCCAATTCTAGTATGCCGTTCACCATTGTAGCTCCTTGTGCTTCCGCCAACTCCAACTCCCTTTGTGAATAAGCAATATCTGTATTCCTAATTTGACCATTAAATCTCGACCTAGTAGGTTCACTCCTGAATTGGGGTCCACACGAAATCATGCCACAGCTTTTCATGTGACCCAGGTTTTAGCACCTCTAGGGGTTTTAGAACAGGAACCCGTTGCGTTAGGTTTTCTATTCCTACTATGTTACAATGTCCCCCAGAAAGAGGAAGTTGTCCTTCCCAGGTAGGTTGGCTCAGGCTAGATCTCGTGGCTCCTGAGTCTACCAAAAATTCAATTTCCTTTCCCTCTTTGTCCACCTGCAAAGTTAACAAGGGCTCTGCGCAGGCAGGACTTTTTACCAGGCAGCCCCTCACCTGCCCTTGTCCCTCTTCATTCTTTCTACCTTCCACAAGCTTTCCTCTACCTCCCTGGTTACTATACACTCCTCTCTCACGGCCCCGTCCACGAGTCCCGACCCATGGAGGGTTATTTCCTTTTATTTTCCATCATCTGTGCCATCAATTTCAACTTTCTCTTTTCCTTCTCCTCTTCCCTCCTTACCACTACCTTCTGAGCTTCCGTTAACAAATCTCCTATAGGTTTAGTTGTCAAGTCATCAATTTTCTGTAGTTTGAACTTTATGTCCGGGTAACACCCCGACACAAACTCCAGCCTCAGAATATTTACATTTGCTTGATCCTCTGGGTCTAGTCCGGTATACCGTCGCATATTTCGTTTTAGCCTTTCTAAATACTCGACTGGACTCTCATCTTTTCCTTGGGGCTGTCCAAAGGCTAATTTCATGCTAACGGTTTTAGGGACTGTTGCTTCTAGTCCCTTTAATAAGAAATCTTTCATTTCCCCACACTGCTCCCTAATATTATCAGCCTGAAAATCCCAGTTCCCCGGGGTTATCTCAGGGAATCTCTCCCTAGCCATCTGTTCTGTTCGGGCGCCATCCTGCGCCTGCCAAAGCCTTCTAGCATGACCCAACGCTTGGTTGGTATACGTTACTCCTGCTAATTGTTTGCAAATATGTAACAATTCAGTGGGCTTATAAACCATAGTCCCTAGAGCGTCCCTGAGTCCTGTCACGAACCCAATGGGATCTTCTGGAAGATTAGGCAGTTGTTTTATTACCCGAATATCGGAGTTAGTTAAAGGGACCTCTACATATCCAACCCTAGTTCCCATTGGGACTTCCCTTAATGGGTACTGAGCTGATGCACCGGGGCATTCATCAGTTATTTCAGCTGCCTCCTTTGCCCGTGTCCTAGACCTGGTGTTTGGTCGAGATGGGGTCTGCCCCATCTGTTCTACGGTCTTCTGTAGTTTATTAATTTGTTCTCTAAGTGGATCTAAAGGGGGGGAATACTCTATGGTGGAGGCAGCGCTTAAGGGACTGGCCTGGGCTGGGCCTAAATTCCTACCCTCCCGCCCTGCCTCTTCGTAAGAGGGAGGCGCTGCTAACTGCTCAGCAGCCTCTGGTGGTGCTGTGGGCGGTGCTATGGGCTGCTGATAGTTAACAAACTCTAAGGGGTCAAATTTAGACATTTCCTCACCCTTTGGCTTGGTATCTAATAGGGTTCTGCTTACTGCCAATTTAACTCCTGGTCCAAATTTTATAATGTACCACATCCAGGAGTCGACATAGGCAGTACGGGGCAGATGAGCAACATAGAAGTTGTCCACCCTTTTAATATCATCGAAATTATTGGATCCGAGTTTTGGCCATCTTGGACTGATTTCTAGATTGGTCCAGACCTCTGTGCACATACGGACCATTTCCTGCTCTGACTGAAACTCCTGTACTTTCACCGATTCCCAATTTAGCAACAGCTTCCCCAATGGGCTGTTGCTAGGAATTCCTAGCTCCCCTCCGCCTCTCGGAGTTGGTGCCGGGGCGTCCCCCTCGAAATTCCTCCTTTTGGTCCCCGCTGGACCTCTTTTCCTTCCTAGACACCTGGTTTCCCATCCCACGGGAGACAAATACAAAAGGGAAAAGGGGTTTTGCGACAAGAGTAAGGGGTCTCTTGAACGCAGACACAATAGGATTGCAACAACCACTCTCTCGACCTGACCCAGGGTACCGGATCACACAACAGCTACCGTAGGGAACTGCAGGCCCACTCAATCCTTCACTCATCCAACAACAACCAACCCATTCGGAGTTTCCCCACCTTAACTTACCAATGTCCGTTGGCCGGCCGGCTTGGAGGACCTCTTGCGTTCGTGCCTCTTTCCGAGTTCTTGATGCCGAGCAGCCGAAGCGTCGGGAAGGAAGCGGCTGCCAAAAAAAGGAGACAGGGGTACCCTCCGGTTCACTTCACCGCCGCCCTCGTTCTGCTCGGCCTCAACTGGGCTGTTGCCCAGCCCCAACCGGGGCTGTTAGGAAATCCCGGACGAGCCCCCAAACTGTTATCCGGTTTCCCCAGGTAGGAAGCTCCCAAAATGAGAGTACTGAGGCACGAAGGCTTCTTGTGAGGTTATTTTATTGCAAAGGAAAACGCCTGCTGCAGAAAGCGGGGAGAAAAACAATTCACCACGCGGGGCAAAGGCTTTTTCTCCAAAGAACAAAAGGAGTGGTACAATCTCTTATAGCCTGTCCCTTCCGGGCGATTTGGGGTGGGCGCACAATCTCCTTAAAGGGGTCAGAAAGTTAGTTGGCGAAAATTCATTGGATTAGTAAAAACACCTTTCAAACATGCGCAGAACAGATAACCGGATCTTCTTCTCTCCCTGGGGCCCCTGCATTCCATTCTTATCTACTACAAAGCATGTTGTTTCTCAGTAAACGGATCCTTTGTCTTTCAAGAAACATTAGTCCTTGAGTCAAGAAGAAAAGCAAAAAGGAAGGGAGGGGTCGGGCCCGCTTTTACGGGGCCAGTTCTTTTCTCTCTGAATAAGTCAAACACAATTATCCTAACAAAAGTTTCTTTAAATTTAAAAATCCCAAATGGGTGGAGTTATTTTTAGTACTTGTTCAGTGTCAATAAGATGACGGAGCCTCATAGAATCATAGAAAGGGACCTATATGTCCATTGAGTCCAACCTCCTGCTCAATGGAGGAATCCAAACCAAAGTAGATCTGACAGTTCATTTTCCCTTGAATGCTTCCAGTGTTAGAGTACTCACCACCTCCTGAGGTAGTTTGTTCCATGGTTGCTACTGCTCTAACAATTAGGAAGTTTTTCTTGATATTCAACCAAAATCTGGTTTCCTGTAACCTGAGCTCATTATTACATGTCCTGCACTCTGGGGTAACTGAGTACTGCAGTCAAGACTCTCCTCAACACCTGAGATTGCTCCCAATGGGTTCAGCTAGCTGGTTCAAGTTTGACTCACCCTTCCATCCTTCTGAGGTTGGTAAATTGAGTTGGCACGCCAGAAAGAGCAGGTCTGTTTGGCTACAAGAAAGTTGAGGAGTCTTCTTAATTCTGAAGGCCACATTTCTGTGGGGTTAGTATGTTGGGGCTGCCTGTGGTTGTGAGTAGAGCCAAAGCCAGGGTCCAGAGTGACAAATGATTTGGACTGATCTCTTCTCTTGCTTTTCTGTCACCCCTTTTTGCCCCTCTTTGATAGATCTTTTCATTCCCCCCCCCCTCTTCTCCTGTCTTTCCCTTCCTCTCCCATGGGAGAAAGAGGTCACACTTGTCAGTAGTCTCTGAACTTAATTCTTTTGACATAAGTGAAGCCCACATGAAATTGGGCCAACATAGCCCTAGGACAACAGGTTCTCTTCTCCAGGGAAAAGGAATCTTTGTGAAGATATTTATTTGCAGGGAAAAATAAGGTTTTAACACTATGAACATATCAACAAGTTGATTTCAAAAGCAAAAGTCAGCCCGCATCCCTCCTCCACTGGATCCCCAGACACCCTTACAAAATACAGCTGTATACTGTATAAACCTTCAGTCTATAGTCTCAGGAAGTAGGTCGTAATCTGTGAAATCTCATGCTGAATTAAGCCCATTAGTCTGTAAAATGCCCAATACTTTTATTGGTATTTTGTTTTTGTTATAAAAGTTAACCTGTGCTTTTGTCTAATGAAGTTGCTTGAACTGCAAATTTAAATGGTTGTTTTTTTCTTCTCAAGCTGATTGTTATGGATTGGCTGTCACATCCCTTAACTGCAACAACCTGCATGAATAAGTTGCTGTCACACTGCTTTCAAAATTATCCTAAGATATTTGCATGGGTAACCAGTGGGTGCAGGGGGGAAGATGAATTTTGTACTGTTTATCCTCCACCCCCCTGATTTTTTGTTTCGGCAGATGTCATCTGTTTCACAATCATCTCATTTTCTTTTAAGACTACCTTTCTAGACAGCGTTGAAAGTGAGGGGTGAAGGGAAAATGGAAAGAGGGCCGTGACAGGTTTTGAAATGTATGTTTTGACAAAATATAATGAATTATTAAAAGGCCATTGCTCAGTTCTCTGTATTTTGCAGAACAAGCCAAACATAAATTAATTGGTAAAGGAAGTATATGTAAATGTAGTCTCTTGACTAAAGTGCCAAAGTGAACTTACAACATTTTCTTCTACAGCCTTCTTTACAGTCTACATTAGATTCACTGCACTAGAAAACTAGGATATTGTTTTCATTCGCTTTCATGCAATCAAGCCTTTGCTCACAACCTGAGTTCGATCCCAAAGGACTCAGTTAGCGGGCTCAAGGTTGACTCAGCCTTCCATCCTTCTGAGGTCGGTAAACTGAGTACCCAGTTCACTGAGGGGCAAGTTGTTGTTTGCATAATTATGTTGTAAACTGCCCAGAGAGTACTCTAGCACTATGGGGCAATACAGTGGTGCCTCGACTTACGACCATAATCCATTCCAGAAGATGGACGTAACTCTAAATGGTCGTATGTCGAAGCACCATTTCCCATAGGAATGCATTGGAACACGATTAATCCGTTCCGGCCAATAAAAAAATTACCAAAAAAACAAACAAACACAAAACCCCACACAGCAAGCCCCATCGGAAGGCGCTAGGGCTTTAAAAAAAACACCAAAAATAAACCCACACAGCAAGCCCCATCGGAAGGCGCTGGGGCTTTAAAAAAAACCAACCAAAAATAAACAACACCGCAAGCACCATCACAAGGTGCTGGGGCTTAAAAAAAACACAAAAAAACAAAAATAAACCACACAGCAAGCCCCATTGGAAGGCGCTGGGGCTTAAAAAAAAAAGAACCAAAAATAAACTACACAGCAAGCCCCATTGGAAGGCGCTGGGGCTTAAAAATAATAATAATAAACCACACAGCAAGCTCCATCGGAAGGCGCTGGGGCTTAAAAAATAAACACACCAAAACACAAAAAAAATCACAGCACAGAAACATAACCCCCCCCCCCAGCCCAAACCCACCCTTCCAAATCCTGTAAATGTACTTACTCAGAAGCAGAAAGCAACACCAGGCAGTCCGAAGCCTCCTCCGATCGCACTCACTCTAACCGTTGGGGCGAAAGAGCTACAAAGAAGCAGCTTCTTCGCCAACCAACGGTTAGCAATTTGAATTCCCCGCCTTTTTTCCCTGCCTTTTTTTTGGTTGTAACTCGAAGCTCCGGCCACAAGTCGAAGCAAAATTTTGCGGCCAGAGCTGGTTGTAACTCAAAATGGTCGTAAGTCGGGACGTTCGTAAGTCGAGGCACCACTGTATATAAGTTGAAACAACAGCATTTCATTTGGTATCCCAGTATGGCCTGGATAGTGGTTTTTTTAGAGACCTATCAAGGCCGGCTTTTACTGAGATAATTCTTAAAGGTCAGTGTGGGCCCATTCCATATAAGATTGTGGTATTTAAAGAAAAAAAGAGAAAGAAACAGGAACATGTATATGGTTTTTCAAGTGCACATTTTTCAGATTTGTGTATGTTGTGCAATTTTAAAAATCTTTACATTGATATTATTGATTTGTAATACTTTTCTGCTGTATGCACATTCGTAAACACTTCTCCTTAATATGCACACTGTTTAATATATACACTTGGTGCATATTTTCCTCAGCTCAAGCTATACTGTAAAGCTCAGAAGAATGCACAATCCAAAGCACAGCTCGATCCTCACTTGTGCAAACAATTGAGAGGGAACTCCATGAAAAGGAAGAAGCAGAGGAGGAAGAAGAGAAAAAGGTAGGGAGGGTTAGATGGCCGATTTCACACCCACTCCTCTGGGGCTTTATAAAAGCCCAGTTTAAACGTTGTCTCAGCACAACACAAGCTGGGTTTGTTTGGAATGCACTTGCTCGTCCCCTTCCTCCATCACCTTGTTCATTCCTTAGCTCTCAGCGTTTTAGTTCTCAACATATTTGTCATGCACATCTGCCCGTGTTGCAAACTAAATATTGTACTTTCACCTTTAGTAATGAATTTGTGGCATTAGCACAGCACCTCAGGACTGAGGAAAGGCAAGCAGGCAAAATGACCACCCAAACGTGGGAGGTGGGACGGTGGCAGGAAGCAGCTAGGCCTGGTGTGAGCACCTGGACCATGACAGGCCCACTGAGTCTGTAATCATCCCCATATCATCTGTTTTTGTATTATTATTATTATTATTATTATTATTATTATTATTATTATCATCATCATCATCATCATCATCATCATCATCAAAAATATTTCAGAGTCAGGGATTAGCAGACCCAATGTGTACAAGAGAGAATTGTTTTTACATTCATTGAAAATACATTGTCTCCTTCTACAGTTAAAAAAAGTTATTACAGTTATTCTCATTATATATATATAATTATATTATATAATCATTATATATATATACATTATATATATATTCATTCCACAGCCGAGGAGCAACCGCCTAGCTCAGTTTCTTGTCTTCTTCCCTCTGAGTCGTTCTCGGGGTTAGCATTCTCAGCCAGCCTGCTTGAGATGTTCTTGAAGGATGGGCAGATCCTATTGGAAGTATGCATACTGACAGCTACTGAGCTCCCAAACTGTTTAGGGTTTTATAGATTAGAACCATCACCTTGAAGCTGGCATGGAGATGCACAGGTAACCAGGGTAAAATTGGGGTGATATGATGATATTTATTCACTTCACTCAAGAATCTGACCACCATGTTCTGGACCTGTTGAAGTTTCTGTGACAGCCTCATGAGCAGCCCCATGTAGAGCACGTTGCAGTAGTCTAATCTTGAGATTACCAGTGCATGAACCAACGTGGTGAGGAACCTAGTGTCAAGGTAGGGATGCAGCTGGGCAATCCTCCTGAGATGTAAATAGGAAAACCGGACCACAGATGCTATCTGAGTGTCCATAGACAGTGTCAGGTCCAGTAGGACACCCAAACTGCGAACATCATCCTTCAGGGAGAGTAGCACCCCCAAAGGAAAGTGAGGCATCCAATCTGCAGACAGCTGGAGCGCCCACCTGAAGGACCTCTGTTTTGTCCTCAATCTGTTGGCCCCCATTCACTCCAGTACCACAGCCAGACAGCACTCAAGGGACTGGGTGACATCCACTGGAGAAGGGTGGAAGGAGAGATAGAGCTGCATGTCATCAGCAGATTGGTGACATGCCGCTCCAAATCTCTGGATGATCTCCCCCAATGGCCTCATATAGATATTAAACAGCAACAGGTCCCTGAGGGACTCCACAATCAAGAGTCCAAGGGGTGGAGACCACTTCTCCAAGTTGCACTCTGGGGATGGTCCTCCAGGAAGGACTGGAACCAGGACAAAGCCAGGCCAGGAGGATACCATGGTCGACAGTATCAAGGGCTACTGAGACCTCGAAGAGGACCAACAGGGACATTTTACCCCTCAGTAGCAGAGAGGGCATCTGGGTGCAATCATGTCAGCTGCCTGGATCACTGTGGCATACCATCTGGCAACCTGAGCTTCAAGAGGAGCACCAACCAGATCAGCATCACATCCTGGAAATCAGTTGGATCCAGTAGCCTTTTAGGGCAGGCTGTCTTAAAGGGTCCCATCTCTCCATGGGGGGGTGAAGAGCCACTGAGGCTGAATTTTATCAGGTGGTGGTCCGAGCATAACAAGGGGACAGACACCAGGTCAGTCACCCTTGGGCCACCCTCTCCCTGCCCTGTTGAAAAAAAACAGGTCCAGTGTGTGGCCCACCACATGGGTGGGGCTGCTAACAAATTGGGACATGTCAAAGTAGCCATGGTTTCCAAGAACTCAAGAGCAGACCCAGAAACCTCAGTCTCAGTGTGGTTGTTGAAGTCACCCAGAACCAGGAGTCTGGGGGACCTCAACAGCACTGCCAAGATGAAGTCCGCCAGTTCTGGAAAGGTGAGTGCTGGTTCACAGCATGGTAAACCAGTACAATCCCAAATCCATCCCTTGCCCCTAATGACACATGGAGGGTCTCCAGGCCTGGAATGGCCAGGGCAGAGAGCCTGACAGCCTCCAATGTGTTTTTGTAAATGATGACTACTCCCCCCCCCCAGTCCTCCAGTGTCCCCTGATATAAGGCAGGATATGAAGCAGACTATAAACTGCAGCTTTTGCATGCATATTTGCATATTTCAAACCTTTGATGCATGATTAACCAAAGCGGACTCCTTTCAAACCATTATGTGCAAGATCTAAAATTATCTACCTGTATCAGGAAAGAGTGCCTTGTGGTGCACTGGTTAAACTGTAGTACAGCAGACAAAACTCTGCTCATGATCCAGGTTCAATCCCAGACAGCTGGCTTGAGGTTCACTCAGCCTTCCACCCTTCCAAGGCTGCCAAACTGAGTATCCAGCTTGTTGGGGTGAGGGAATGTGTAGCCTGCATAATTAAATTGAAAACCGCCCAGAGAGTGGTATATAAGCAGCACATTTTTTTTTGGTAGTACTAGTCTGTTCCTTCTTTATTATATCAGTATTTGTATTTTCTATTACAAGAGGTAGCTAGTGAAGTTTTACAGAAGATCAGTACAAAAATAGGAGGAACAGGATACATGCTCCACTTTTATAGAGTGACAGAATATACCAACAACAAACCAATTCTCCAAGTGTACAAACATGCTTAGCCAAAACTGCACCATCAACACAGAAAATGAAATTATCAGCAGGCTTGGAAATGCCGTAAGTTTAAACAGTACCAAAAAAGTTCAGAGGGGGGAAAAAAATCCTGATTGTGTTAGGATTATTTGTATTGGCAGAGTGCAGCAAGGTACAGCTGACCCCAAGGTTATTAAAGAGAAAAGGCACTCTTGAAATTGGTATTAAAGCAAAAAGGAAAAACATACTGTTTTATTTTTAAAGGAAATCAGTGTAGGTATATTAGAAAATGAAGTCTGTGAACTTAGGGGGTGATTACACAGGGATCTGTCCTGCTGTTTGGTCTGCTCTGGGGACGGGCTGGTTTGCTCCTTTTGCTGGAGGCCACGTGATGTAAGTGCAGCCCAGCCCCAAAGCATTCCTATCCACCCCCTTCTGACGCCTTGGCAGGACCCATTTGATTTAGGTGTGGGAACTGAACCAAAGTGGCTGGCTGGGTGTGGAAGCCATTTAACAAGGCACGGGAGAGGAGGTTTTGCGTTTCTTTTTGCTCATGCATTAGAAATGCTTTGAAAGGGCCTTAAAAAAATCTTCTCAAAGACTGATGCACTGTGTTGGTGTGCAACAAATAAAAAGAAATGCAATACTTCTCCTCCCATCTTCTCCAAAGGTCAGTGGCAAGGAAGATTTAAAAGGGAAACGTCCCATTTTTCAGCATCAATAACCAGCTTCCTCCTCCATGTTCTGCCTCAGCCCTCAACCATCTTGAGGAATAGGAAGATTCCACCTTTAAAGGGAAAGAAGCCTTGATCATGATAAAGAAGGTCAGTTGAAGTGCGGTGTGGTAGATCCTTGCACGTGGTTGCAAGGGTTACACCAAATGACATACCACATCACAAAGCGACTCTGTTTAGCACAATCTAGACTGGACCAGGCTGGGATAATTCAGCCATCTAGTCACACCTTAGTTGCAGAAAGGGGCCCACAACAGGCTACCATATGTGCAAGGCTGTCCAGCAGCCATTATGATGAAGCCACGTGCGCCTCCCATTCTCCAGCTAAGAGGAGGAGAAACAAGATAGGATCTTAAAAGGAGGAGGAGGAGGAAGGCAATCAGCCTAAGAGTACCAAGCTACATGTACCTCAACAAACTATAAAGGCAAAAATATATCTGACTGTCTGTCCACCACTGGCTCAGAACACTTGCCACACACTTTGGTGCTCCATTCTACCAAGAGAGGGAACAGCTCAGTGAGGACAGGGCATACCCACTGGGCACAGAAAGTTGATGGAAAGGTGGGATGGAAAAGCAACGAGGAACAGGAATTGAATGGAATGTCCTGGGTCATGACTGGCTCAAACCCTACTAGGGTCATACCTCAGCGTTTTGTTGCAGGTTTCTCTTGTATAGAATGTACAGTACATTCTTGTCTGAAACAGCATTCATTTCCTCAAACGGTCTCCAAATGAAAGCTGTATCCCCATGATATCACTGCCCTGATGGACGGTGGGGTGGGTGCTCAGCCAATATGGTCTTCCCCAGTGGAGAACAGGCAGCAGAAATACAGCCAAAAAGGCTCCCAGGAACAAAGAGTGCAAGGTACCAGAAATACTGTGCACTGGCCAGAAGCATGCCATCTTAGTCACAAGGTTTATTTATCCCCTCTTAGCCATGGGTCCATGAATTATTCGTATTTACTTCTTACCATGCAAGTCTTTCAGGGAAGGGGGTGTGTCTGAAGGTCACACTGACTGTAATGAATACCCCAGGCAGCTCATGCAAGAACGCTAATTGGCACCGAAAAGGCAGGTTACTGACAGCAATCAATACGGCGTCAAGAGAGTAACATCGTGAAATGGGTTGCTTTGATTCTTTTGCAGAGAAATAGGGAATGCCCAGAGACTTCCGCCGCCCCCCTTCACATGGCGGCATCCCCCTTGAATGTTAATGATTTCTAGAGAGGGAGCCGCTCCTCATTGCCTCAGAAGCCATGGACGCGTTGCTGAGGCAGAACTGAAACGAACCATTGGCGCGCCTCAAAGGAACGACGATCGCCGCCCGCTAATTACTTTCCAACAGCCGGCAGGCAGGCAGGGTGGCTTCCTTCCGCGCCTTGAAAAACACTGAGAAAACTCGCGTGAGACCGGAAGCCTTTGACGGAGCCCGGGTTCTTCGCCTGGATTCGTTGTCCTTTGGGAACACACGAGCGCCGGTCTGAAGAGTGAGAGCAAAACTACCTGTAACGGCGCCCGCGGCAGGGGGGCGAAGTTTCCCCCGGACTGGACAAAGGTACTTCTAGGATAACAGCTGCCCTTCCCCGTTACCTCTTTGGGCACCTGTGTGCCACCAATACGCCGGCGATCCAGGCTGGCTGGAGTGGATGCCCCACCCCGCCCCCTCCCGCCATGGTCGGTCGGATGAAGAGGGAACAAGCCTCGCTCCAACCTAAAAGAAGGGTGATGGCGATAGTAGGCATTAACATATTGGTTAGCGCGGTTGTTTGTGTACAGATCAGAAGAACCGGAGGTTTGCTTTTTGGTTTGGTTTATTAGGTTGCGATCAGTGGTTTAGGGACCTGACTGCGGAGCCAGAGGTTGGGAGTTCGATTCCCCACTGTGCCTCCTTGACAGGGGCTGGACCCAATGATCCATAGGGTCTCTTCCAGGTCTGCAGTTCTAAGATGATGATCATCATCCTCATCTAAAAAGCGACGTCGAAACACGTTTGCCTAGCTTCAAAACCTTGGATGTGAAATAAGTTGTGGAGGCTATATAAGGCTTCAGCCCGAAGGTCCACTGAAGTCAGTAAGGCATACTTCTGAGTAAACATGTATAGTAGCAGAGGTAGATAAAAAAGGAAAGTTACATGCTACATATTTGATGCATTTTAAAATGATTGGTATGGTTTAAAATAGAAAAGAAATGAGATCAAATTAAGGAAAGCTGTTCACATACATTGACATACATTCTTTCTGGAGTGTACTGAAGTAATAACTAGTACTGCACTATTGAAAGACTGCAACAAGGTGCAATGCAAAATATTTCTTAAAATATTGAGTACCTTTCTGGCTTTGCTCTGAGCTTAACTTTGTCCCTCCATAGGATTCCAAAATCATACTTCTGTGAGACTCCCCGCCTGCATTTGTTTAAATGTTTTTACCCACCATTGGTCCCTGAGGTCTGCTGTTTAACAACTGTAGAACAGCAATGCTGGAAGGGACCCTGTGGATCATCAAGTCCAGCCCCTGTCAAGGCGGCCCAGTGGGGAATTGAACTCCCAACCTCTGGCTCTACAGCTAAAGACCTCAACCATTGACCTTTGCAGCTGATTAACTCTGCTTTACAAACAACAGCTGCAGAGGCAATGTGCAGATGCATGGCACACAAAGTGTTTACTCCCCTGGGGCTGACTGGCCGGTGGTACATACCACGAATGTTATTGAAACAATCCAGTTCTTAATTTAGAGCCTACTTTGGAAGATCAGGTGCTGAGCTTTAAACCATAATTTTATTTTTGTCAGAGTCCTACATTATGTGTGGAATTGCTGGAGGTGGTGCACAGATGGGGGCCCCACTCCCCTTGGGCAAGGCCGTCAGCTGATGCTAAGAACTGCCCTATAGATGCCATTGGTACTTAGACTGAAGCAGAAGTGTCTTCTTGTTTAGCTATCCTCTTGAAAACATTTTTAAAAAGCTATGTGTCTTTCAAGATATCGGGCAACTCAAGATCGCTCTGTCTTGTATTGATGGATGTCTGTGCTCAAGGCCAGAAGTCTGCTTTTAAAACAAGAGTTCAACACAGTGTGTGTATTAGTTGCTGGAAGTCACAGAGCCAAGTGGTAAACTTTTAAAAATTAAGCCAAGGACAGGGCATATTTCACATGTTGTCTGCATATACACTTGCAGACGACATTTCCCATCCAGTGTGTTGAGGATGACCACTCGTCATTTATCACTTCAGCAAATCAATGGGGTACAATTAGCTTCAAGAAAGAAGCTAATGGAAGTGGAGCTTTTGCTTAGGGTAAGACCCCAGAGTAAACTTGCTCCAACCAGCAAGTTGGATACCAATTTAGTAATGCTCAATGGGGCTGCTCTTAGTCTGGGCTAATTTAAACACCATCATTTCAGTTACTTTGAGTGTGTTTCAATCTGGATCCAATCCACAACAGAGGGGTTTCTGATTACCATCATTCTCATGGTCTCTGCAGTGGTAACTGTAAGAACCAAGTGACCGCTAGAGCTGGAATCAGACATGGTGGAGAGGAGAAAGTGCTGCTTACTATGTGTTATGCTTGTATCCTGTTCAGCCAAAGCAAAGTTTTATCCGAACAACAATCCTCTGAAGTAAACTGGATTGAGAATTAGGGATTTGGTCAAAGCCACAATATAAGCTTCCCCATACCTGAACGAGTATTTGGGAAATATGAATGTCAAATTTTTCTGTGGCTGCAAATAGATGTTGTCCTTCACATGGTCAAAACCAAAATTGTGCATGTCAGCTTTCGTAGCACTTAAGCTTGTGCAACTTCACCTAACTGGAAGACCTCAAAGCATGTTTTATAGTATTAATCTTTTGATGCTAGTTATTTGATTTTACTGCATGATAAAATACAGCACTCAGACTGGTGGGTTTGTTTGTTTGTTTTTGTTTAGGCGCTATGGCTGATAGTCATATTTTAAAATAAATAAATGTAATGTATATAATAGGAACACACAGTTCAAAATAATTGAGGACTACTCATAATATTTTTATTAACCCGGAAAGTTAGTATTCACCACTCAGCAAGCATAAATTAGTATTTTAATCACATTTTGATTCCATTTTACCCTATTCCCTATTAGTTCCCTTTCAATATCTGAACCATGCATTTCCAGCACTGTTAATTGTGCCTCTCCTCACCTTCTAGCATGCTTTCTATGCACTATATGGTACACATTCTCATCCTCCTTCAAACCCCTCCTTATGAGGAGCAAAGTGGCATATAAATAATTTAAATTAATTAATTACTTGTACCTACTGTACAGGTCTGTACAACTCAGCCACCACTTCATAAGGCTTGGCTAGATGGGTCAATTGGAGCAGGCTGGACTGGACTAAACAGGGTTGCTTAAGTTCACATAGAGGTCTGGTATGCCACTTGGTGCAATTTTTCACATCCACATCCCTTAAGAAAAGAAAGGGGGGGTTGCCCTCCTTGCCCCCTCCTCCTTCTGGGAGGAATCTTTTTTTTAAAATGGCTTCCTCCCTCTGCACCTGCATGGAGGAGCAGAGGAATTTTTAATTTTCCGATATCAATAAGTGGCTAAGCTTTATGATATTGGGAAACTGAAACCAGATGGGGAATTTAAAGCAGCAGCTTACACTTTGGTTCAATTCCAATGATTGTGCATGCTGGAAACTAGCCAAAAAAGGGAGTAAACCTAACTGCACCTAAAAAAGAGTAGCTCCTGACAGAAAGCCAGAGATGTTCAGGTAGGAATGCTCTGAGGAAGGACTGATTCATATTGACAAAAATTACATTGTCTAGTCCCTGGCAAAAAGAGCAAACCAGCCCACCCCTACAGTGGGACAAATGCCCATGTAGTCACCCCCCTTACTTTTTTTCAATTGGCTCAACAAACCTTAATGGACTCTTTCTGTCCAACACCATAAAATAGCTTTTCCCAAATTGGATCTCACTACATCTTATGGACCACACCTTCCATAATGCCTTATCACTGCCATGTTGGCTGGGAATGATGGGAGTTGGTGTCTAGAACATCTGGAGGCCTGCAGAGAAGCCATGCTGGATCCAGTGAAGATGTGCTTAATCCAGGATCCCACCCCCATGTTATTCATCCAGTAGCCTCTAGAAAAAGTATAAGCATACCTAAAAGCTAAAGCTTATCCCTGCTGCTTGTCCCCTGGTATTCAGAGGTATGCTACATCTGAACATATCAAATTATTTTATATTGATGATGATCTATAACTTTTCAGGGTTTCCCAGGTAGAGAGTACCATTCCCTTCTTCTGGGGGGCACCCTGGGACTGTGCAGCTTACTAGAATGTAGAGCTAAGAAGGTCCTCCCCCCCATTTGAAAGAGCTAAGAGATTTCTCAGAGGAAGTAAAGCTTCATGACACTCTTTCACAGCCCCAGCTTCTCTAGCACCCCAGAAGCTTTCGTCCCAGAGACAGAACTGTTTTTTCTTTTCTTTTCTAACTATGATCCTGAAAATCCCACAGCCAGCATAGCCAATGGCCAAAATGGATGGGATTTGGAGGCTTGTGAAAAATAAGCAGTTTCTATCCCCGTTTGTTTTGCAAGACCAGCTTATGAGGAAAAAAAAGAACCATTTTACCACTCCCTCTTTTTTTATTTATTTATTTGTCTGTTTATTTGTAGGATTTAAACATTTATATATTTATATCCTGCCTTTCCTCTGATTAACGCTTAATACAGGAACAAAAAATAAAATAAAATAAAATAAAATAAATCCACAGTGGTTGACCTTTTTCCAACAAATTCTTTATTTAAAAAACTCATTTTTGTCAAGGATGAGAGTAAATGGGAGTATTTGTTACATCCTTAGTAGGCAGTTTGCTAATTTATAGTGCTCATAAAGGTGAGAAAAGCTATATTTCTGTACGTTTCTGTAGCAACTAATGCACTAATGCCCATCTTCCTCTCTTGCATCCATGCTGATTCTGATATAGATTATTACCCAGTGGGTTTATGATGTCCTGCTTCTGGACAGCAGCTCCCCTGGGATGTTGAGGCAATATGTTAAGAGCAATTCTGCTGGAAGGATCCAGTTACACAGACCCTGAATAGTCAGGAAATAAAATCCTACTGGTAGTATTGTTTCCAACAAAGGGTGTCCCGGCCAAGGTCAACAGTCCACAATAATTACCTGGCAGATGATGACAGTCCAAAAGGAGAAACATGGAGTACAACAATAAACAGTCCAGGTCACTCATGGCATATCAGTGAGGAATCCACAGGGTTTGGTGGATTCAAGTTCAAGCTTGAATGGGCAAGTTCAAGCTGTGGTAAATAATTTGCTTCCAGCACTGGGCATGGGTGAAACAGGAGTTTCTAGGAAACCACTCAGGACTCAGTTGTGGCCTAGGAAGGCTTAGGTCTCCGTATAAAATAGGACTAGCTGTCAGGAAGATCCTTTGCTCCTGATGAAACCGCCACTCATAAAGAGTTGTTCCCTTGCATTCCATCTGAGGGCCTAATGCCTAGGTTCATTCTCGTACATTCTCAGTGACTGGAGGAGGCCTGGAGTCTAATGTAAACTTGGTCCTCCCCTTCAGGAGATGCAGAGTCCTCCAGCCTAAAGCCCTGTAAAGTTCACGGGGTCTCCCTCTGGGGGAATTTGAAAAGTTATATTGCCCCTTGTCCTCATTAGAAGACTCCTCTGGTGAAGGAGTGACAAATGACATCATACAATGGGTGCCACACTCCACAGCAAACAATATGCATCTTTTTTTTTAGAGTCTAAAGCACAATGAAAGTGTTGCTATTTCCTTTCCCATGTGGTAGCAAGAGGGTTGGGAGCTGTCAAATGTTAACTTTGAATGCCATTGCTTGTGTAGCCAAAGTGGCACAACCTATTACGGAAAGGGGGAGTTATAATCAGGCTTGGGGGAAACCTCAAGGTTTGCAAAGGTATGCAAAATTCTAAGGGAAAAAAAACTCAAAGTGGGAAATCACCAAAAAAGCAAAAAGTGTGGTGCTTATATATTGCCCCATAACACTAAAAGCACTTTCTGGACTGTTTACAAGTTAATTATGCTGGCTACACATTGCCCCCTCCCCCCAGTGAGCTGGGTACTCCATTTACCGACTTTGGAAGGATGAAAGGCTGAAACAACCTTGAGCTGGCTACCTGGGATTGAATCTGGGTCTGAGCAGACGTTTAGCTGCAGTACTGCAGTTTAACCACTGTGCCAAGAGGTTCACTGCAATGAGATCTGAATATTCCCACTGGCAGCAGAATACTGACTGACTGTGTGGGGATGGGGATGAAAAAACGAAGGATAGAAGGGGAATAGAATGAAGTGGCTCAAATCTTTAACAGGAAGCACTCACAGTGCAATATTGTGTTTCAGTTCCCTCTTATAACATCTATTTCTCATCACTTGCATTTTAGGTAAGAATGAGTTTCAGTGTAACACCTATCATGATTTCCATGTCCTGATGATGAAAAGAAGAATATTGTGCGATTATTTTTTTCATCATTCTTGGAGGATGGATGGAGAGTCCTTCACATCTACTCTTTTCTCTTCAGGAAACATTCCCTCAGAAACTGGCATTACCCTGGAACAGAAAACGACTTTTGTCTTTGTGGTTTTATTATTCATTTTTCTTGGCATCCTCATTGTCCGGTGTTTCCGAATTCTCCTAGACCCATACAGGAGTATGCCAACTTCCACCTGGACAGATGGACTTGACGGGCTAGAGAAAGGCCAGTTTGAGTATGCTCTGGCTTAGAGCCAAAGACATAGCAATGAGATTTGGAAAGTATCTCTGACATATTGAAGCCACACCTCATTTGGGCAGAGGCAAAACTATTTCAGAAATGATTAAACCGAAATAGTTGCAAGGCGTGCTTTACCTTTGATGGGAAGTGATCAGTTTTCTCAGTGGACAAAACTGATGTTTGTTTTTAGTTAACAATGCCTGGTTTCAAAGTATAATGAAAATCTGCACACATACATGCACATACACACACAATATATTCATGTGGTTAGTGGTTATGCCATTGACCTGGGACTTGTCAGATCCTGGCTCTCATACCCACCCAGACATGAAGCTCATTGAGTGGCCTGATTACCTCATTTCGCTGTTGTGAAGATAAAATTGGGGGGCGGGCGGGGAGGAAAGCCACGTATATTGGTGTGAGCTCACCAAAGGAAAGGTGGGATATAAATGTAACTACGAAACAAACAAACAAGCAAACAAAATACAACACTCAGGCCACACTCTGATTTGCAGCAGATGGAAACAGGCTTACATCTGCATTCCTCCCTTCCCCCCCCCCCCACCTTCATAAGTGTAACCAGTATATTCATATTGAAAGGCAAGCATGGGATTTTTCTTTTGCAGATCGCATGTGGACATGTGGTAACATTTTCCAAGCATTGACAAAAATTCTTTCCATTCCCCTTTCTGCCCTTACCAGAGACTTAAAAGGTTCTCAGCAAAGTTAATTAAAGCTGGATAGTGTCTGGTGATTTCAGTGGGAAAACCCCACACTTTTATAGTATGCTTCTCATTATAAATCCATGACTACAATTATAAATATAAATAATGAGCTTTTCTTAGTGTGAGGGTAATGTATAATCTACTCTGTTTGAAACACTATGTGGATGTGGTAGTTTTTTAAAAGGAACTGCACAGCAGCAGTTTTAATTCAGTTGTTTGAGCCTCATTTTTAAGAATACAAAGAAAATGTAGCCATGTAATCCATTAATAGAAACCAAAAAGTGCATATATATTCCACATATTTTCCTACTCTCTCTGTTAGTGGATCTCTCATAGAACACTGCCTTCAGGAATATGTTGGGATATATTTTTTTAATTTTTATGTCAGCTAACAAAATTTCTCAGCTTTCATAATTTTTCATAACTTTCCACAGTTATGGTGGTCACTCACAGGTTGCCAAAACGAGGAAATACGGCACCAGAAAAAGATAACAAAATAAGATACTCTTTGGATAAAATGTGCATATCCTAACTTGTGCATATAGATGCAACTACAGTGCACCTATAATTATTAGAATTAAAATAGAAACTATTTAAATAGAAAAAAACACAGTGATTGGCATACAAGTAATGTACATAGGGAAAAAATGTTGTTATGTGCCGTCAAAATTTAATAGGGTTTGCAAGGTAAATGAGATATTTAATGAGTGGTTTCATCAGTTCCACACCCCCAGGGAGTTTCCATGGCTGAATGGGAATTCGAACCCAGTCCTCCTGAGTCCTAGTTCATCACTCTATCCACTACACCACACTGGGTATCAGGAATTTTTTTAAACTGTAATTTAAACAGAAATACAATACATTTTGAGGAAGACTGTGTGCCTGCTCAGTTTGCTCTCTAGGTGCTAATAGTTAACGGGCAACGTTAAGACTTCTCCTCAACATTGGACTCAGGACAACAAAGTGGGGAGGAAGTTCAGGGCCCACTTGCAGAATGAGCAAGACAATGTCCAAAGGCAACAGGGCTGGCTTACCAGCTGCCGCCTCCACCTCCTTATCTATCTACTGAATGTATGTGACTTGCAGCGATGCTACAGTCAAAACAAGCTCACCTGCACATCACCTGAGGACAACCATCTCACAGGTGGTTCTCACACAGCTCTGCCCTTTGGAACCTTATTACTGCTGTCTACCTGTTAAGAGTGAGGTGGCTGGATCTGTACTACATAGGAACAAATGCTTTGAAGTGTTCTTTTGTAAGAATTCTCTTGAGAATAACCAAAGTAGCTGATATAATGGGAAATAAATACAAATATTAATTATGGTCTTTGTAGGTGTGTGTGTGTGTGTGTGTGTGTGCGCGCGCGCAGGTGAGGAAGCTCTTAAGGTTGTCTCTTCAGACGTCAATGCAATAGAGCTTAGTACATTGTAAATGGATACAACCAGAGCCTGCAAAGTTACTTGAAAAAAATGTAATTTATTATGAAACTTGATACAAAATCCACATCTCATAAGTAATTTGTTGTGATCTAAACATTATTAAATTACTACATCGCACTATTTGGGGGAAATAAACTAATTATTAGAAAGAGAATGGAATGCTACTGAAAATTTATCCTCAAAATGCCTTTTAAAAGTAACTGAAATGTAACTAAGAATGTTGCTTGTTGCAGCCCTTGAAATAAGAAATAATGTTCCTATTGATAAGATTACTTTAGAAATACAAAATGGTTGCACTCTCATTAAAAAGAAAAAAGATAGATAAGGAGTTACAGATAATTTTGTTACTTGTAACTCATTATTTCCAAGCTCTGTATACAATATTCAGCAGGCAGGCAGGCAATGTGTAAGCAACGTATCACAGCAGTGGTGATGGTGGGGTGGGTGTCTGCAGGAAATCTTGGTGGGATACTGCAAGTGTACAGAATTGTCTCTTTTGTCACCTGAGAATTATTGATACTATGACATCACCTCGTGCTCACTCATGAAATGAGTCTGCCTCCAAGCCCAGTTCAAAGTGCTGGCTTTCCTACAAAGATCTAAAGGACTTGACTTGAGGCTATCTGAAGGGTCACACATCTCGATATGAGCCTCTCCAGGTTTTAAGATGTTTCATTCTCTCAGTCCCACTGCCTTCACAGATATGTTGAATGGGTCAGGAGGGGATCAAGGCGACCCTGTGGAATCCTGAGGACAAGTGGAGCAGATTCTCAGCCTCTAGAATTTGTCTGTCTGGCTGCTGGTGTTTACATAATTCCACTGAGTCCCAACCCAAGTCTCTTCTAATATCCTATTTCTAAAAGCTGGAATAAGTAAGTCTCACGTCTTTTTTTGTTTTTAAGTGATAGTTCTATCCTGTCTGCAAAACTGGAACTTTTTTAATTATATAGCTGTGTGGTAGGCTGGGGCTCGTAGAACCATCCAACCAAGATCAAAATACTACTGAGGTGAAAGGGAAATCAGGCCTAGATAAGCTATTACTCCACATGGCTTCACTTTTAATAATGTGTTGTTTTAAGTGGGATGGGATCTGCAACAAAACGTTGCAATGTATAGCCATCTTACCCAATGCGAACTCTACAAACGCTGGGGTTGCCTCAGGCTCACAGATACTTCCCTTTTGTTTCTCAATGGCTCCATTTTAGGTTCAATCCTGCTAACCCCAGTCAAGACTGGCATTTCAGAGACTGATATAGTTCAGAAATATTACTCTCAGGGGCTGTCTGCTCTTTTTCACAGAGTAAAGACAAAGAGAGTACTGTTAGAATGGAATATTCTAATAAAATATTATGGTTTTTATCCATTTTCTTAAATTTAAACACACAGAAGCTCAGTAGGATAGTATTTGATCTCAGTGATATTTGATAGCACTGTGGATACATATGTATTTCCTGAGTGAAATATTTCTTAATGCTAATTTATTATACATGTATGGTGGCAATATACATATACAAAAATTATTGGGGAATATTTTTGAGGCTTATTCACTTCTACTTTGTTACCATTTCCTGGATCTCAAGGCAAAACTGGCAAAACTGTCATACTTTGGGCACATAATGAGAAGGCAAGATTTGTTGGAAAATACAATAATGCTGGGAATAGCTGAAAGCAGCAGGAAAAGAAGAAAACCAAACATGAGATTGATTGACTCCATAAAAGAAGCCACTGTCTTGAGATTACAAGAGCTGAGCAGGGTTGTTGAGGACAGAATATTTGGGAGCTCACTCATTCATAGGGTCACCATAAATTGGAGGTGACTTGAAGACATGTAACAACAACAAGGCAGTCTGAAGTAGCCCCAAAACATACATGTGCCTTTGCAGTACAAGTCTATACATGTCAATTCAGAAATCTGTTCCACTGACTTCAGTGGGGCTTACTCCCAACTAAGACCCTGGTCACATGAGGGGAATGTTCTCTAGTTGTCCCCCAGTTAGTTCATTGCTTTTAAAATGGTTACATGACACAGAGACAAGATCGAGACATTTTCCCGGCCAGTGGTGTAACTGTGGAACATTTTCCCATCGCAAGGAGGGTTGTGTTATTTTGTACCTTTGTTGTACCAGTGCATTCTTTACGGGGATTGCCTGCATGCATGACCTGCCTCACTTCTTTTCAGAATCAAAACCAGGAAGGTGACCACCGTTACTGTGGCACGCACATTTTTTTAAAAAAAATTCATGCCTGATATATCGATACGTTGGTAAAAGTATCTCACTGGGGGGCCTCCACCATTACATTACTAGTGAGTAATTCTTTAAAAATTCTATGGGAATATACATTGAAATGCTGGTATGCCAATGTCACCAGGGTGTGAGTGTGTTAAACAGTCCCTCTAATTTCCACCCCCCTGTATGCAAGTCTGTCCCCACCTGCGTGGGGTTCCATTGTGACTGGAATGAAAGGGGCTGGAAACAATTGCTGTGAGTACACAGGGAAGGAGGAAAGCTGTCTGGAGAGGGGGTGCAGTCAAGCGTGCTCGTGCAGTCACACACCTTAGAGGGAGCCTTGTTTCTGATATATCGATGCATCAGTAAATATTATTTATCTATATATATAAATCAAAGGGCTAAATTGCCCCTTGAAGCAAGAGAAAAAATAAACAGTACCATGGTGTAGCCAGCCATAAGGATTCAAATAGGAGGAAATAAATCGGTACTGCTAAAAGTCCTTGGGACGTTCATCCCGGGATATAAACCACGTGACCACGATGTAGTACAACAGAGGTATGGAAAGTATCAGAAGAACTAGAAAACATTTCCCTCATGTGACCAGGGCCTAAGTGGAATAAATATTTTTATCCCAAGTAGGATAGCCACTTACAGGTCATGCATCCCACCCACCGCCCAAAAGCAATGCATTTGCCTAAAATTACTTGTGATGATTTTTATCTAGAGTTCCATGTGCAGATTCAAAATTTTAAAAATGATTTTTATGATTTATACAGAATTACAATGCATGTCAGCTGAGTAGAGAAGACTGTGACTAGGTGCCTTGAGTGTCTGTCCATCCAAGCGTCAGCTGAGGATGGGCAATGTCAAGGTCTCTGATGTCTCTCCTCCTGGTTCTGTATCTTTGAATCTGACTTGGACTTGGCAGCTCTTCAAACAGAGGACTAGACTCTGACAAAGAGGCCACATGACCTGCCTAATCCAAAGGCAGCCATACATAGTCAGTGCTCTCATCTTATCTTTAATTGAATAACAAGAAGTAGCTGCCATGTTTCTCACAAACAAAGCTTTGACTGAACTATCTTTAAAAGTGGGGGGAGGGCTTCATTATCTCAACCCATATAATCTCTTGGGCAATAGATGACTGACAGAAATAAACAATTTCTTGTTCCCCTATCCTGTCAATGGATTTTCCTCTTACCCCAGTCTTAACTCTCTCTGTCCTTCATGCCTTAACTCTCGCTGTCCTTCAGCAGATAAACACATCTTGGTACCTATTCAGTTTAGCCCAGCTTCTTGTCCATAGCGATGATATTCCATCCCTGAGACCTAAAACAAATCTGAATAATGTACACCCTTCAGCTATATGGAGCAGCAGCTAAATCACTATCGTGATGCTTAATTCATCTTCCTGGTTTTTTTTCTGTATGCCAAGTTTTCAGAAAGAAAATCCATATTATAATTTCATTTATCACATAAATTGTAATAATATGATATCCATACATTTCTAAAATGACAAAGGCAAAACATTTTAATGGATTTATTGGCATGCTTCATGCAAGTGGTAATTTAAATTCAAAAGTACAGCACATTTAAATGTAAGGAAGAGCTATTTTTGCAGAAAGAAAAATACATGGATTTACTTTTCACTGCAGTAAGGCTTCAACAAATCCCTACACTTTTGGCAGGCTTAGAGAGAAATTACATCTATCTGTATTCATAACTTTTGCTATAGAAGAAAAGGCAAACATTTCATTGGTCACATTTGCACTGGAGTGCAAACTAACAGTTTGCATGACAAATACTTGCAAAAGTAATACAGGAAATTCTTGCCTTCTTCTGCCCGTGTCACTGGCAGCATGTGTATGCATGGGTTTTTGTTCTGTGTCTCTAATTCATGTAAGTGTATATTGGAAGGGGCAAGTTGGCAACCGTTACATCGATGTTAAATTGCTGTTTGGTGACATCTTCCCAGAAAAGAGGAGACAAATGCCACCTATGACTCATCTCCTGCCTTTCTCTCCTCTCCCAACCTTTTAACTGACCAATTCCCAAGTGGATCCAAGCAATAGTTTCATGGAGTCAGAAGTCAGTTGTCCATATGACCTTGCATTACAAAACTGATTAAACAATGAGAACAATCAGATTTACATTTATTCATTTAAAGTTCTGCACTCGGCACATACAGCAAGGTACAACCCTCAGTGTCTCGGATTTCACTGTTAGATGTTTCTTAAGTTGCCATGCAAATTTAGTTTGCTACATAAACTACTGCATTTGGCTTCATTATGGATCCCTCGCACCGATACATACTCATAAGCAATTAGGGTTGCAATGCTGTGTCCCCCTACCTGGGGACCCTGTTGAACTTGGTGAGACATACATCTGAGTAGATATATAAAGGATTGTGCACTAATGTACTTTAATCCCCACCTATCCGAAATGATACAATTTAAAAAGTGAAACACAAGTGTCATTGCCATCTAAATACATCAACTCATACAACTGCTGAGGCCTACAATTACCCAACTCTTCCAATTGCTGGCTAGCGTGGTGGCGCTGCGGGTTAAACCGCAGAAGCCTCTGTGCTGCAAGGTCAGAAGACCAGCAGTCGTAAGATCGAATCCACGCGACGGAGTGAGCTCCCGTCACTTGTCCCAGCTCCTGCCAACCTAGCAGTTCGAAAGCATGTAAATGCGAGTAGATAAATAGGTACCACCACGGTGGGAAGGTAACGGTGTTCCATGTCTAGTCGCGCTGGACACATGACCACGGAACCTGTCTACGGACAAATGCTGGCTCTATGGCTTGGAGACGGGGATGAGCACCGTGCCCTAGAGTCGGACACGACTGGACTAAATGTCAAGGGGAACCTTTACCTTTACCTATCCTGGCCACATGTGCCCGTAGCAAATACAAAGCTTAAGACCTTCTCTTCCTAATGGACATTACCATGCAGATGCTATAATAGCAGGCAACACAGTGGTACAAAATAGCTGAGCCTGGCTGTTGCTAATAATGAAAATGAGCCAGTTGGGAATTAGACAGCTGAAAAATCCTAGGAAGGGATAACGCTTTGCTTTCTGGCGAGTGGTCTCTTGTTACAGCAGGCACACAAATATGATTGCTCTGGGCAAGGCTTTTCGGCACACAAGCACTTCTGTGTGGCTCTTCCACTGACAGTTTGGATAAGGAATGGCATATGGTCCTTGTGCTTTTCATTTCTTTGCTTTTATGTGCAATAAAGAGGATATTGGAATGCAATTCTCTTCTGCCTGATAACAAAGATCAGTGTGTGTCTGTAGGCCTGGTAGCTGATCAATAAAAGTATTTCAAGCAATGTGGGAATAGTTCACATTTGATTGCTGGGGGAAACAGCAGCAGATGATAGCAGGGCAATTCCAGCAAGAAGCAAACATTTTTGGGTGTGCAGAGTGGTGGTGGTTTACAAAACAACATTTACACCCACAGAGTGAGAATTGAAAGAAATGTATTGGGATATCTTATATATAAGGAATCAACAGGGATGCAAAGGACTGGGTTCTGCCATATTTAATTGCACGGAAACATCCAGAAGGAAGGAGTTTTTCTGTTGTCTCTGTGAGTTCTGTAATTTGACACATTGCCAGTGCCTGCCTTGAAATGTCTCCTTTTGCCCAGACATTAAAGATACAAGAACTTTGGCTTCCATTTGGTCATCCTGTTCCTCGTATATTTATATGATCATCATTGTATTAAAAATGGCTCCCCCCCCCCCCATCCAAAGTCACAAGAAAATTAATGTGGGAAAGAAATGCATGAAAGCAGTCCACCTGGAGTGTTTTGAACTGAACCCTGCTACTCTCCACTGTATTCCATTCCCAGCTCAACATTAATTTTGTGGATTCCTGAGACACAAACAAAACAAAACTGTGAGACCAGTGACCCAGGAACCCTGTTGAGGAGCCTTCGCCATTCTCCTGAGCCACGAAAATCTACGATCTCAAGCTTGTCTGTTGATTGGGGAGAAGTGCTAATCATTTGGGTTGAGATGACTGAGGAGGAAGATGCCAGGAAAGAACATAGGAAGGGGGGGGGAGGAGAGGAGTGAAAGGGCACCTGTAGAGGAGGAGATTGGCAATGTAGAGAAGGATATAAAAGAAGGGGGGAAGGCAGGAAAAGAGACGGAGAAGAATGAAACAGATGAGGGCATGGTGCAAAAGCAGGTGGCTGACACCAACCTAGTTGAAATAGGAATCCTGGAGGAAATTAAGCACCTTCAGGAGTGGGAGGAGGGAGTAAAGGAAGATACTTGGACTGGAGAACTGGTATTGTTCAGAACCCCCAAGGTAGAGGCAGAAAGGATAAGATCAACTTAACCCCCTCATAAACTCTCTTATTGGGGGACAGTGAGAGAGATGAGAGAGAAGGTGTCGAGCTCTGGAAGTTATTCTCTGAAAGAGGAATGAGGGAAGAGTGATACCCTCGCCCAAGACACCGGAGTGGGGCGCTCCAACTCTCCATACCCTAGGAAGTTCAAGAGGCAAGAGAGGAGAGCTGACCATTTGTGTTCAGTGTATGAGCCCTCCTTGTTGTGGCAAATCCTGTCTGGCATATGTGAAGCCACTGCTGTACCCTGAGGGAAATTGGGGGACTCAACATTGACTTTTGCTAAGGTTGAGAAGCCATCCTGGGTCAGATTAACCAGAGAGTTACAAAGAGAAAATGGACATTCGCTGTTACAAATGGGTAGTGTTAAGAGTTCGGGAAGTTGTTTAATAAAAGCTGTTCTTTTGCATACTACTGACTCCTGTGTTGTGAAAGTAAACATGGGTGAAGGAGACCTCAAGCATGGCAGTCAGTGGAGGGAAGCACAAATACAAAACAAAACAAAGCACAAGTTTCTAAGACGTTTTCCTCCATTTCAAATTATGGAAAGTGACTGGAAAATGGCATGAATGTCAAGCTTTTTTCTATCTGACTTGCTTAGAATGAGCCAGTAGAAATAAAATTATTTGGATGTTAGATATTGCCAACCCACTCTGTAGATAATGCCAGAAGGTTGAACTATTTGATACAGAGAGCACATCATTAAGAGATGGATGTTCTTAGGCACAGAAAATGCCTGATGGTCATTGCAAGAGCTTTTCAGACATCCGATTCTAAATTAGCTTGCTCTGTTTTTGTGATTGGTCTTCTGGATGTAAACACAGGCTACATCTGATATCTTAGTTATGAAGATCTGCCAGAATAATGTCATGAAGTGGTATGTATAATACATAATTTGGCCCAATGAGTTGCTGTTGCTTCAAATGGAAAAATGTTAGAGTGCCTTGGGAAAAGCTTGTGGGTCAGTATAAAAATCCTAGATGGTTCTCACATCTTGAAAAAAGAATAAAAACCCCAAATTTGCAAGCTAATTCCCTCCACCCATTACATTGTCTCTGTACAACTCAGGGTAACTTCATCCGTCCCACCAGTACCCATCCATGAAGGATAGATGCTGGTAGTAGTAAATTGAGTAGGAAACAAAGAGTGTATTAGATTCTTGGCTTCCTCCTAGAAGGTTTAAAGTGTGATTCATGATGACTCTCGTTTTTACTTCAACAGGCATCTGATACAGGGAACCAGAGGGTGGTTATTCAGAACTGTTACATAAATCATTAATTTCCCTACTCTGCTTATCTGCCAGGCTATTAATTGCAATACACTGGAAAGATGTTAAAGATAGGGTCTGTGTTATATCAAGATTTGGTACATAGGACTTAACCATACAAGTGCCTATCTTGAGAAGGCATAGTGATGGTGCCCCATTTAACAAAACTTGGTACCTATTCATTGATTTTATAAACTTAATGGGGGCTTGATAGGACTTCTCTCCACAAATTTAAAAGGCAAAAACAGGTGAGACAATCAGCAAACAGTTATAGCACAGCTGAGATCTGCTAGTTACACAGAGCGACGGCAGGGAAACAGTGGATTTCCCTGTGGAAACTTCTGTATTTGTTTGATTTTGGATTCTCTCATGGGGGGGGGGGGGGTAGCCTCTTTCATTTTTGTGTCTTTTGTGTACCATCCTTTTGTTTGCAAGGACCCTGGCCTGCTGCTTCTGTGCATGCCCCCACCGCTCAACTGATAGGTGGCCGCAAGAGCAGAAGCAGCAGGCCCGGGTCCTTGAAGCTGGGCCTGCTGACGGTCAGGATGGTTACAGTGGTGGTGGTGGTGGTTGAGGCTTGAAGAGAAGGTAGGGAGACAACAGGGGCAATAGGAGGGGCGGGCAGTTCCCCCGGGCATGGACTCAAAAAAACGAACCACAAACCGGTTCATTTTTCAGGGTGGGTTGTAAAAGTTCGTGGTTCGTGGGTAGCCATGAACCATTACAAACCATCGGTTTTCCAGTATGTGCCCACCTCTAGTTACTATCCTTCTGAGCTGTTCAATTCCCCCAATACAGTACCTATTTTTTTCAAAACTGGAAGGAGATGTTCAGCCATTTCTTGTTTCATTTAAAAAAAAATGTTTTACATCATTTTGGGGAGTCTCTGTGGCCCCCAAAGGGACTCTGAGCAGAAAATAGTATAAAAGTTGGGGTGGCGGCAACAGTGACCTTCCTCTTTCTGCCTCAAGTAGTGGGAGGGCCAGGTTACCACTGTGTGTGAATTTGTTTCTTCTGGGTTACTGCAGGACAGCTCCACACAGTTGGCCTTTGTCCAGAAGTCTGTAAGCCCTGGGAATAGTGTAGTACAGCAGTGAAGACTACAGTATAAGATAAGAATTCACTGAAATCTCATCTCAGATACAGAGTAACCGGTCAACCTGTTTTGAAGGCAAAGCAGGCCCTTCATTTTAGCTTCATTGCTCCCATCTGCAATATGGGGACAATTTTAATTAGGGACAGACCAAGGTTTTTTGCTGCCTGACACAAAAGACACAGTGATACATCCAATCAACCCCCGATTCCAGATACAAAAGCCAATGGGACAGACATCTGACTTGACTTCAGCACTACTGACATGGCAGAACACTCCACAGCACTTGAAGAAAGCAGGCTGGCTTCTGGGACTCTGGACAGGCATCCTCAACTGTGTCTTCCAATATCCTGGCAGCTTTTTGCAGCGTCCAGCATCTGCTGTCTGAGGCAGTTGTCTCACTTTGTCTCATAGCAGCACCAGCCCTTGGTCTACTTTATAGGGCTGTTCCAAAGACGATGGAGAAAGGGCATGAAGTGCTTTACACATTTGAACTACATTTATAAAAAGGCTCCGAATGTTAAAGTAAGTCTCAGATAGAGTAGGCCCATTAGAATCAATAGAACTCACAGAGGAGTTGGCTCATGAGGCTAGATAAAAGCCGAAATGGAACAGAATAGCAACTTCTTAATAAAAATTAAAGTAAAAAAACAGTGGAATGTGCTGGACAAACATCCAAAATATTTTAGACCTCAAACTTAATGAATGTTGCACTTTCATTAACCCTTGTTGTGCAATTTTGCCGACCAATGTATCAGAGGACTTGGCTTGCATCAAGACAAGGACTGACCAATTCATCCACAATTAATCTTGCTCTCCCTGTTTCACCTGTCATTAACTTTCGTAACAGCCAGTTTCATTCATGAAATATGAATGCAAGGACAAAGAGCCTTAGTGGTAAGGAAACAGAAACCGTATGTTTTGTTCTTGTCTAAGAGGGTTTTAATATTTTGTTTTGCTGCACTATCACCATAACAGGAAACTCGCAACCCAATCAATTCTACAGATGTTGATCATAAGTAAATCTCAGAGTTCCCAGGGGCTTATTCCCAAGTTAGCGTCTGTAGATCTGCAGACAAAAATTAAAATGGATTCAATCCAGACTTTGTAAAAATAAAACACCATGCAAACAATGTGATATTTTCAGCTTGCTAATTAACAGAGCATGGAACTTATTTTGCTCTCCAAATGGCATGTCATCAGTTCCATATAACCATGACAAAAAGCTAAACGTCTGTCAAAAGGCAAATAAAATCTTCTCCTCTAAAGTAATCTTCTACTAGTGACTCCAAAATCTGTTGGACTATGACTACACCATGGCTGGGGACTATAAGCACTGTAGTCTAAAACATTCAGAAGGTGTCAAAGTGAGAAAAATTGCACTGGAGAGCAATTCTCTCTTATTATCTTTTATAGCTATTTGATATACTGGAATAAAAACCATGCAAGACTTCTAGTGTTCCTCACAACATAAGCAATGGACCTGATAGCAACCAGGAGTACTTTTCAGACAGATATTGATATAATGTACACTAATGTAATCTACAGTAATTTAGCTAAAGAAAGCACAGTTACTATACTGTTAACCAAAGGGTAATCTCTTGTCATTGGCTTTATTCAGAGCTTGAAAGTAATTGGTCCCATGTAATACAGTCACTTTTAATTAGTTACTTTACAGGAAGCAATCAGTCTTAGAAGAGAGGATATGGACTTGTCCATGAAAGGTCACAGTAAAACATAGCAGTTAGTCTTTAAGGCGCCACAACATTTGTCTTCTTTAATTTTAATTTTTCTTTGGTTTTGGCCTGATAAAGTAGCAGCTAGTAGGTACAAGTGTTATTTTTAGATGTAACGCTTAAGTCAGTTAGCTATACTCAGTAACCCTCTGTTACTTTGAACAGTTACTTTTTCAGGGAATGTAAAGGCATTTTAGAGGTGGTAGCAAGATAACTACTTTTTCTGTTTTGCTTTGCTTGCCTTTTGAATTTTTATAAATACGTCCAGCATACAGTATCATAACTGGCCACTTGAGGAAGCAAAAATTATTTTCTAGGAATCAGACTTTTTAATTTATTGGTATAGAAATCCCTTAATTATCTACTCTGGGAGCTCCCTGACAGATAGATGCCTCACAGGCACCTAAATGTGGCTCAGCTGGAAGAAAGGCCTAAAATGGAAGACTTCGAGGCCTAGCTAGGCCTAGTGCTGCCCAAGCTTCCTATTCCTGCCCCATCCTAGCTGGTAGCTTTGTTTCTAAATAGGGAGCTAGGCAGAGCTAGGCCTAGCTAAGCCTCAAAGCCTTCCAGTTTAGTCCTTTCCTCTTCCCCACATAAGTCACATTTAGGTGTCTGTTAAGAGTGCATAAATCAGGAAGAACTCCCAGAATGAGGTATTATGGGATTTGCAGTCCAAGGAATAAATAAAAAAAATCAAATCTCTACTTCTGACTATGCCTTGTTCTTGATACCACATTCATAGCTGATTGATGTGACGATTGTGCACATTCTCAGTTATACTGTTTTCTCTTGAGACATGTGAATATTGTTTCCACTGAAGATAAAGAATTTCCTCTTCTCTCTGCTTATTGGCATTTGGAATTTCAGGTGTGAGCTGCTTTTACATAGAAGGAACATAGGATTTATTTCACAGGATAAGGAATGGTTTTCTCCCCTGAACTCTTATTTCCACCTGAGCCTTCTGAATGGAAGAACTCATTTACTCTGCTAGTCCACTGTGGGTCAGTGCTGCATTACAGTTCACGGTTTGCCTTTAAAACATTTCATCAGGAATGCAGACACCACTGACTCCCTGTTAAGACATTTTCCTCATTTGTTGCTATAATGGGTGAGTGACAGAGCAGATCTGTTCCAGTCAGACCCATCCTCAATGTACATAGCATACACCAACTAGACTTCCTTATGAACATCTGTAGGGAGGAAGCCTCCAGTAGTACATCATAGAGATGGGTGAGCATTTTTTGATGAGAAATTTTCAAACCTTGCATCTCTCCACTGCATTAGAAAGAACTTGAATTTAAACTTCTTCGATGAGGGAGAAAGCAAAACTGACGTCCTTCATGAAAACCACGGGTCTGTCCAAAATATCACATTCACATTGCAGTGCATACTCTATATTGCAGACTTCAGCTAGTTTTCTGGGCTGGGGAAGTAGATGTCAATCTGGCTCTGGAGAGCTCTGTGTAGTCTCATTGTCATGGATAGTCCATTACCTGGGGTTTAGACTCGTTCAAACTCAGAACCTCTGGAGGAGTGGGGGAGTCACTTAAAGTGGTCTCCTGAGGGAGGCTATTGTGGGTAGTTTTCTGATGGCTTTTGGGAAGTTTCTTTTCACCTCAGCAGGTGATCCTCTTGGAGCCCAGGTCATTCTATGAAACAGGGAAATGGTCCAGGTAGTGGACATACTCGTACCTAATAGAGATGGGGACAAACTTGAAAAATGACGCATCAGGCTGGTTTCTGCTTCATGGTTAGCCACGAACCACAAGCCACCACAAACCATAGAAGAACAAACTGGTTCATGGTTGTTTTTTCTGGTTCATACCAGGGAGGAACCTACCTGGTCCTGTCCTCTGACACCTGCCCGCCCCCTTCCCACTGCCCCTGTTGCCTCCCTCCCTGGTCCTGCCACCACCACCACCACCACCTCCTCCTCCACTGCGACTGCTGCCATTCTCAGAGGCAGTGAGCCCAGCCTCCCTTCCTGGAGCCAGTCTGCTGCCTCTGCACATGCACCCACCTATCAGCTGGGCTTTGGATTGGGCCCAGAAATGGATGGGCAGCCAGTGGAGCTGCTGTGACAGGGGGGTTGTGCTAAGAAAGCACAAGAGGTATGTTTCCAGTCTGCAGTGAAACATTGCAACCAATACTTGGAGTAAGCTGAAATGTAATCAAGTTTAATTTTCATTTCCACAGTTCCCAAAGAGGTTAGGCTTTTGGCTGCCTTTTACTGACAGCTTCTCTACATTCTCTCACCCCCCCCCCCCCCAAGATATGTTCACATTTTGTGGTTCTCTTCCAAGAGTGCTGCGGTGTTTTCACAGAAAAGGGGCACTTCTTTCACCTTACAGTACATTCCTTGTGTGTTCTGTAGATGTGGCGTAGTGTTGACGGTTGGGGATGACTTTGCACTTGTGTATATTTGCGATTGTTTTATTGTCTGTTTTGAATTGTTCTGGAGCCAACACCAGGAGCTATCTATTTCTTTGCTTCCAATGCATTTTTAAAATCATGTGCCATCAAGTCTATTCTGACATGGTGATCCTTTCCAGGGTTTTCTAGGTAGAGAATGAATACACAGAAGTGGTTTACCATTCCCTTCTTCTGCTCGAGCCTGGGACTGTGCAGCTTGCCCAAGGCGACACAGGCTGGGTCTTTTGGGATGCATGGTGAACTCCCAACCTCTGGCTGTTCAGCCATATATTTAAACCACTGAGCTCTCCAGCCAGGTCCAATGCATACACACTTTATAAAAGAGTCTTTTAAGTGTATACATGTAGAGCGCCCAAAATGCATGTTTGTAAAGCATCAGAGACATCTGCTTTTATTTTGTCTTATAAAAGATGATAATGGTATATTTTCTCAGACATTCCATTGCTTTCAGTGGGACAGAGTCTGAAGTAAATATATATAGTTTCAGAGAAATTTACATCGTCAGCCTTTTACATCCAAGACCAACCTCTGCAAAATCATGGGATATGGGGGGGGGGGGGGAACCATCTGGTGATCAGCACTCTTGCACATTTCAAATTAAAAAATTACTTCATTCTATTTTGGGAGTTCAGCTGCAAGTGAAACCACATGGGCCTAGTATTTTAAAATAGTTTTTTTATCAAATCCAGCTAAAACTTTTCTATGACCTCTATACAACATCATTGTCTGTCAAAACAAATTCCACATGCCTGGAATGTTTCATCTTTAATGTGAGAGGGGTGTAGAAAAGGCAGTAGTATCCAGGGTTTCTTCAGAAACAGCCAAGAATGTTTCTGAAAAACAAGCCCTGTGCTATAGTATTCATAGCAATTTGTGCTTAATGGTAGTCTGTGAAGAGGGCTGCTCACTTTGGCACAACCAACATTTTTGGATCAAGTAGGGCTTCTTCCACACAATGCAAAGTTTCTTTTTGTTGTTTAGTCGTTAACTCATGTCCGACTCTTCGTGACTCCATGGACCAGAGCACGCCAGGCCCTCCTGTCTTCCACTGCCTCCCGGAGTTGGGTCAAATTCATGTTGGTTGCTTCAATGACACTGTCCAACCATCTCGTCCTCTGTCGTCCCCTTCTCCAATTGCCTTCACACTTTCCCAACATCAGGGTCTTTTCCAGGGAGTCTTCTCTTCTCATGAGATGGCCAAAGTATTGGAGCCTCAGCTTCAGGATCTGTCCTTCCAGTGAGCACTCAGGGTTGATTTCCTTCAGAATGGATAGGTTTGATCTCCTTGCAGTCCAGGGGACTCTCAAGAGTCTCCTCCAGCACCACAGTTTAAAAGCATCAATTCTTCGGCAGTCAGCCTTCTTTATGGTCCAGCTCTCACTTCCATACATCGCTACTGGAAAAACCATAGCTTTGACTATGCGGACCTTTGTCGGCAAGGTGATGTCTCTGCTTTTTAAGATGCTGTCTAGGTTTGTCATCGCTTTCCTCCCAAGAAGCAGGCACTTTTTAATTTGGTGGCTGCTGTCACCATCTGCAGTGATCATGGAGCCCAAGAAAGTAAAATCTGTCACTGCCTCCATATCTTCTCCTTCTATTTGCCAGGAGGTGATGGGACCATTGACCATGATCTTCGTTTTTTTGATGTTGAGCACCAGACCATTTTTTGCACTCTCCTCTTTCACACTCATTAAGAGGTTCTTTAATTCCTCCTCACTTTCTGCCATCAGAGTGGTATCATCTGCATATCTGAGGTTGTTGATATTTCTTCTGGCAATCTTAATTCCAGTTTGGGATTCATCCAGTCCTGCCTTTCGCATGATGTATTCTGCATATAAGTTAAATAAGCAGGGAGACAATATACAGCCTTGTCATACTCCTTTCCCAATTTTGAACCAATCCGTTGTTCCATATCCAGTTCTAACTGTTGCTTCCTGTCCCACATATAGATTTCTCAGGAGTCAGATAAGGTGGTCAGGCACTCCCATTTCTTTAAGAACTTGCCATAGTTTGCTGTGGTCCACACAGTCAAAGGCTTTTGCATAGTCAATGAAGCAGAAGTAGATGTTTTTCTGGAACTCTCTGGCTTTCTCCATAATCCAGCGCATGTTAGCAATTTGGTCTCTAGTTCCTCTGCCCCTTCGAAATCCAGCTTGTACTTCTGGGAGTTCTCGGTCCACATATTGCTGAAGCCTAGCTTGTAGGATTTTGAGCATAACCTTGCAAAGTTTCTACCTCGTTCTATTGGTTGGTTGTGAAGGAGCATGGATTTTACCAATATCCAAACCTCTCCTTTAAAAAGCACTTCTCTCCTTTTTAAGGAAACTACTTATGTTTAGCATGTTTTCAACCATTCTTCCATAAAGGATGAAGAACTCCATTTCTCTGATGGAGTTTTTCTTCTGGAGCTTTTCTATTCCGTTTATTGCTAAACTGAATGCTTCTGATTTGGAGAATCCTACTGGCCTAATTTCAAATAGGAAATGCCGCAAAACTGAGCTCCACCAGAATGAAGTGAAACAAACACTTTCAGCAGGGATGAAAACCCCCTTGAAAGTCAAGGGAAAAGTAATAGGATGAATTGAAACAAAGGTTTACATCATTTGGATAGCAGGGAAAGTATTTTTAAAAACATTGGCCAAAATTCTATTGTGATAAATTACACCAGCATAAGAAAGATAATGTCACACGCAGCAGGTTGCTGCTGATTAAACGGTCTCTGCTTCAGTTCCTCATTGCTTAAATGTAATTTCATTGCACCTGAACTAAGTGCCTCAATGCAGGACCACGAATCAAAGTGGGCCTCTTTAATTATGAGCAATCTGCTGTTGCAGGTGGTGTCATTTCCCTTTCAGCAGCATAATTTTAGGCAAAAAGAGTTTGGCCAGTGACAGATCTTATACCAGAACAAATGTTCTACCTGGAGAAGTCCCCAGTTAAAAATTCATCAAACGATATGAATTTGGGCACCCTGAAAAATCCATCAGGGGACAAGTCCCTTGTGTCTTTCTTTTCATATTCAGGATGTCCAGTAATTATGACAGGTTAGCGGCCTTTCCCAATGGCACTGCAGGAGGGAACCAATGTCATCTTGTTCCTTGCACCACTCATCCCCCCCCCATTGTACCCCACAGAGGGCCTGAGGGCTAAAACATGGGGGCCTGCCTCCTGCCATATCCCTATCTCTTGGGAACAGTTGCCAAATCAGTAGTGCCCCTTTCCCAGGAATTTTAGGGCCAAAACATATGCTTGGGTGCAGGCCATTGTGCTGTCATGGGGCAGATGCTTGTGATGTCACAGGTATCATGGAGTAGGCAAGAGTTAGGAGAACAGCTGGCGCTGCTCCTGGGCCAGCTGATGATGAAAATGGGAGTGAGAGGGAACATAGTCCTAGAAGCTGAATAAAATCTGGCTAACCACAGTGGAAGACAGGAGGGCCTGGCGTGCTCTGGTCCATGGAGTCACGAAGAATCAGACACGACTTAACGACTAAACAACAACAAAACCACATAAAGGCAACCTAGTTCTGCTTTTCGGCAACTGCACAGGCAGCAACGTTTGGCACCGATTCTGCTGGGAAATATTGAAGAAGTGTACCCAGGATTCAAACTACCTTGTTACACCCCCACAAAAATAGTTTGTCTCCTGCTCCACTCCTGTTCACTCTGAGATTTATCTCCTCACATGGAGACCTAGATTTAGGGCTGCTGGGTCAGCAGCAAAACCTGAGACTGGAGGTGGACCTTTGTGATGCCACGGAGGCAGAGCAGGCATGCCTAAAAGTCAGGAGTGGTGGGGGGGACGGGAGAGTGTTGGTGAGTGCATGATCTTGGGTTCATCAAGCCCTCTGGAGCAACATACACGCACAAACAAAGCCTGGCACAAACTAGGAATAAGTGGATACATGTTCCAAAACTTTAACACACACAAAAAATCATACTATTTCCTCCTCCAATGCTGTTTGCCTTGAAATTTCACTTTCCACTTGGAGAACCTTCCTTCCACATTGTAGCTCAAATGTGATCTGAGCACCATGGGTCTACACTGTCAGTCTTCCCAATCTTTCCCTTGAAACTGTTAGTGCCTTTGCTGGCTGCAGGATTCTGATTAAAAAAAAAAGAAAGAAAGAAAAAGGAGGACCCTTTCTAAGCTCTGAGAAAATATCATGGAAATGTGGTCTTTTAGGAATGTTTCCTCCTCACTCTACCATGGTAAGTTTTAAATGAAAAATAAATACAATTTTTAAAAAATGTCATAGTTCCAATTCTAACAGTATGTGGTTGTTACTAACTTAAAAAGAGAAAATTCAGTTTTTAAAAAAACCTCTGATTTATGAATGTGGGATATTGTGCTTCTGTACCCACGATTCAGAAAGCCAGGAAATGGCCCAATATTGCTGCACAATATCATGCTCACATTGACAGCAGGAAAAAGGGTGCCGAGCACATAAGAAAGGGCAGCCTGAGTGTTGACAACACCAATGGCAGCAGTCAAGATGGTCTACTAGGCCATTCACAGGAGGGAAGCCAGGCCACTGTCTATGAAGATGGTGGTGGCGGCAGAGGAAGAGGAGGCAGCAGCATGACCAGGTAGGGAGCTGACAGGGACAGAGGGAAGGGGGGCAGATGGGCATCTGTTTTGCCGAAGCAAAACAAAAGGCCAAGCAGAAAAAGGTTCAGTGCTTTGTTTTGTTTCAGCAAAATGGAATCCCCAAACTGGGTTGCGAACCAAACCACAAACCAGCCTGATTTGTTGGTTTTTCCGGGTCATCGTTTGGTTCATACCCATCTCTAGTGACAAACCTATAGACTTCCAGATGATGTTCAGTTCTTATTCCCAGAAGTCCTTGTGTGTATGGTCACTGGTCAGGGATGAAGGAAGTTGTAGTCCACTAACATCTGGAAAGCCACATGTTCCTGCTGGAGTGCTATTAAAGTAAGGCCCTCTTATTTTTGATCAGATGACTAAATCATGTCAATAAACCCTGCCACATTTCTCCTGATCTTAATAATGCAAGGACAATCTAATTTGCAGTCCCAAATATTTGAAAACCTGATATCAAGCTGCTAAGAATTGTATTACTGGCTTGAATCCCCATGACACTTTGAAAATAGGATCCACAGTTCTTTACTTTTCTTTCCCATCATGAAGTTTAATAATAATAATAATAATAATAATAATAATAATAATAATAATAATAATAATAATAATAATAATAATAATAATAATAATAATAATAATGTGCTTTCAAGTCAATTCTGACTTATGGCCACCTTTTTGCAGGGTTTTCTAGGTATAAAGTACTCAGAAGTGGTTCACCATTCCCTTCTTCTGGGGGCGCTCTGGGACTGAGCAGCTTACCCAAAACCACACAGGCTGGCTCTGTTAGGATGCACAGTGGGGAACCGAACGCTCAACCACTGGCTCAGAGTCAAGATACCCACACCACTGAGCTAACCAGCCAGCTACCATGAAGTTTACCAATGTATTAAAGTTTAGCTTCCCCTGACCATCGCCATGATGGTTTGCCTAAACAAGCGCTATGCTGCCTTAAGGGCAATTTTCTAACATAAATTCTTATATGTTACTGCTTTCATCTCCATGAGAGGGTAAATGTGCTTCAGCTTACTGTTATTTCTATTTTTTCCTTTATATTTTGAACTACAGTATATTATCTCATCCCTATAGTAAGAATGCAAGTTTATAGACTGTAATCGTTTTGTTATAATATTTTCTTGAACTGTTAAGCTAACTATTTATGTTGTCTCTGCATTCAGTAAGCCAAACATGATTAGGTCCAGAATAATTGTTCTGAGGATCACTGCCATGATGTATAAATTATATGCCAAATCCTACAATCTTACACTCAGGCTAAACTTTGATTGGAAAGATCCATAAATATAGTATTTAGAACTACAAACATGAACTTATATTTGAATTCTCATCTTGATATCCTGGAATCGTGTTCTGTTCAAGCCCTTTTTGGTGTCTGCTTGGCAATGAACAGTTTAAAGTAAGAGAGATTGTAATGAACAGAGGTAAAGAAATTAATCAGTTTAGATCTCTCTCTTCCCCTCTTTCTCTCTCACTTTCTGTATGTGTATGTGAGTGAGAGACAGAGAAAGGAAAAGAAAATTACCTGAGATTGCAAGGGCATTTATGCTGTACATTCCACATTCTCTCACCTGGCTTTGATAAACATATGAAAGAAACAATTGTTTGAATAAATTCATGATAGTTGCTGAAAGGCTTCTGATAGGTGTCAGTGCCTGACTCTCTGTCCAAATTTATTTACAAACTCTCAAAGCCTGTTTTTGTATTCACTAGAGCACCAGGGCCAATTGTTGAATCAGAAATTTAGAGGCGGCACAGAGGTGGAACACATCTGCACCAATCAACACTCCCTGTCCTTTAACTTCGCCTGGCAACCTAACAGAACTTAGAATGGGCCACTCATCAGTGGCCAAAAATATTAAAAGGACACCTTGCTGAGGGAGTTACAATTACAAACGTTGTCCAGAACCTTGGGGTTCTGGGACTTTGGCTCCCTGTGTATATATTTTACACAATCACTCAGTATTTTAAGGTCTCCACATTCCAGAAACAAAATCACATTTTTGAAGAAGCTGAAGAACCAATGTTGCAAGAATCTAAAAAGAAGAGGAAATAGATTTTTTTAATGTTTCAAAATAGCTTGCTTAAAAGAATTCATCTAGCGGTATACTTCTGATCTTCAGACTTTTTGATGATGCACCTTTGAATATTTTTTAAAATAATCATACTCACAAACCTGGTCAGCCCCTGAGATTTCCTCCCTCCCACTAGGTATTTTCACAAGTCCAGTTGTAGTGAGTGTGGGCCATATTAAACCAGTTGCTGCATTTTAAGACATTCTAGACTGAATATTTGGATCAACTAGTAGCATTGTTTGAAATGAGCTGCTGTAAGCCTCACCTCCATTCTTTCAGGACTCTCTTGATATTCAATTGATTATTGGGCTCTCGGGGGGAGTTCAAAACGTTTCACTAAGGGCCTGTTTCCACTGCTGGAATAAACTGGCAGAGGGATCTCTTTTTTTGGTTTGGACTAAAATCACATGGATTTGGGCCAAAGTCAAGCAGGGGAACGAGTGGGATGGGCAAGCGATTGGGTGGGTGGCGGCTTTTTCAGCAAGTGTATGGTGTTTGTTTGTTTTTATCCTATCTGGTATAGCACACTATCAAGTAGCAGGAATTAATATTTTTTTTAAGTGGATGGGGTGTTCACATATGCAGAACTGATTCCAATGAATCAATTCCCCATCCACCCCAAAATAAACAGACCTCTGGCAAAGGAGTAGAAATACTTGCTCCCCGGCACAGTACTCTGCACGTGCACATACCTCATGTGTACACTAAAAATTAATATTATTTATTTATTTATTTATTGTAGCAGCACCCGGTACAACAGCAGGTTTTATTGTCAGTAGAATTGACCCTTAGGAATCTATAGGTTTGATCTATAGGGTGAGAGCAAACGGTGTAATTCTGCTGATGAAACTGCTTTTGCTAGTGGAACCTGGAGAGGGAGCAATCCCTCCTCCATTCTTGTAGCCCCATCAGGCACACCAGAACATGTTTCAGAGGATTAGGAAATCTCCTGGAGCAGCTATTAGAGTGTGTCCGTGTCTGTCCGTGTGGGCATGCGGGCGTGGTATAGAAGGCTGCGGCAGTGAAGGGGAAAACTGTTCCAATGTGCTAGTAAGATTTAGGCTAAGACAATAGAGATGTAGGTATTTGGGGTGGGGTTTTACCTAAGAAATGGTCCAAAGTCAGCATGGACTCTCTAAGCAAAGCTTTAACATGTTCCTTTTTTGGACCAAAACTCCCAGAATCCAGATTCTAGGATTTCTACTTCAAAACAGTAACTTCTCCAAGTGTTCTGTACTGAGGTGTCAATAAGCCATTCACATATCTACCCTGTCACTTCACATGAAAGTCATTGGGGTGTCAATAACTATGCTATTCTATAATAATCTTCTACTTGGTAGTTTCCCTGCTTATTTACATATGAACTTCACCTGGATCTCTTGATGAGTCTAGTGGCCCTACCTGCTTGTACCATTTGAGATGTATTTAATGACTGGCTAACTTATCTTGTGACCCTCTCTGCTTTTGCAGGGGAAATGCCATATATGGACACTGTACTCTTCCATTATAAAACCTACATACTGTAAGAAACATCAGAGAGCAAAGAGGTGTTCAGCAAAGAAACAATTACTGCTGTCTCAGATTTCTCTAGACATGCTTTTAGGAATAAGTTCTGAAATTATGCAGATTTGACAATGGAATCAGCCATACTTTTCATGTACTTAGGTCTTAGTATTCAGTAATGTTATCAAGATGGCCCTGCTAGCAAAGTCAGGGCAGCCTTCTCCTCATTAATACTTATGGTCCTGAGTTTTCACCGTCACTACTGTTTATTAAGGATGTGACATTCCAGAGTTTGTCCTGTAAAACCTAAAACAAAGATTTTTCAATCTCCTATTTGGTGACTGATAAAAACTAATAAAAGATGTGGACATAGATTTCTACTTTAAAGTGTCAAAGAACAGTTCAACCTTATGACTGGGTCATGACTCTTATGCGATAAAAAAGCCATATTAGTAGAATTCCCATTCTCTACTAAAGGTCTTATGCAGAAGGAGCATTTGTTCCTTTAAAAGTACCCTGGTTCATCACTGATGGTTTCAGTATTGTTCCCATTACTGAGGTGATGCAAGAGTTCATGCAATATCATTAGTGCTTTTTTGAGCCACTTAGGCAAGCATAGATTACTCTGTTGCAGGGGGAAGAGACTAGCACTGTGACGCTTTCCTTTACAGTTTATTCTCATTCAGAGCTCCCAAAAACAAACTTTTAACAGAAATATTAAATGATTTTTTTTTAAAAAAAGAAGAAGCCCCCTTCCCCCCTGACATTTTGAGGAACGGGGTTTCTTAAAGATGTCACTAAAAGCAATGCAATTTGGGTGGGAAATAAGCTCCACTCTCCTCTGCAACCAACTGTGACAAGGTGGGAAAGAATTTTGCACCAATTCAATAAGCCTGAGGTAAGTTTAGTTCCAAACATACATGCATACATGCATACATGCATACATACATACATATGATTAAGGGATCATTTTGTTTGTCGTTATGTGCCATCAAGTCAGCCTCAGCTTATGGATACCCCATGAATGAGCGATCTCCAAAATGTCCTGTCCTCAGCCACCCTACTCAGCTCTTCCAAACTCAAGCCTATGGCTTCCTTTAGAGAGTCAGTCTATCTCATAGTTGATGTTCCTCTCTTCCTGCTGCCTTCCACCTTACCCAGCATTATTATGTTTTCCAGAAAATCCTGTCTTCTCATGATGTGCCCAAAGTAAGACAACTTCAGTTTCAAAATGTTTGCCTCCAGAGATACAGTAGTTCAGAATTGATTTGACCTAGGACCCACTTGTTTGTCTTTCTGGCCATCCAGGGTATTCACAAAACTCTCCTCCAGCACCACATTTCAAACTAATCATTTTTTTCCTGTCAGCTTTCTTTATTGTGCAGCTTTCACACTCATACATGTTGACTGGAAATACAAGAGTGTGGATGATCTTAGTCTTGGTCTCTAGTGACACAGCCTTACACTTGATGTAAGGACCATTTTGAGATGCCATAATGTCAAAGACGTTCCCAAAGAAGGGCAGTGCCAAAGAATGCTCCAACTACCGTACAATTGCACTCATTTCACACGCTAGCAAGGTTATGCTCGAAATCCTACAAGGTAGGCTTCAGCAGTATGTGGACCGAGAACTCCCAGAAGTACAAGCTGGATTTCGAAGGGGCAGAGGAACTAGAGACCAAATTGCTAACGTGCGCTGGATTATGGAGAAAGCCAGAGAGTTCCAGAAAAACATCTACTTCTGCTTCATTGACTACGCAAAAGCCTTTGACTGTGTGGACCACAGCAAACTATGGCAAGTTCTTAAAGAAATGGGAGTGCCTGACCACCTTATCTGTCTCCTGAGAAATCTATATGTGGGACAGGAAGCAACAGTTAGAACTGGCTATGGAACAACTGATTGGTTCAAAATTGGAAAAGGAGTACGACAAGGCTGTATATTGTCTCCCTGCTTATTTAACGTATATGCAGAATACATCATGTGAAAGGCAGGACTGGATGAATCCCAAACCAGAATTAAGATTGCCAGAAGAAATATCAACAACCTCCGATATGCAGATGATACCACTCTGATGGCAGAAAGTGAGGAGGAATTAAAGAACCTCTTAATGAGGGTGAAAGAGGAGAGCGCAAAAAATGGTCTGGTGCTCAACATCAAAAAAACTAAGATCATGGTCACTGGTCCCATCACCTCCTGGCAAATAGAAGGGGAAGATATGGAGGCAGTGACAGATTTTACTTTCTTGGGCTCCATGATCACTGCAGATGGTGACAGCAGCCACCAAATTAAAAGACGCCTGCTTCTTGGGAGGAAAGCGATGCCAAACCTAGACAGCATCTTAAAAAGCAGAGACATCACCTTGCCGACAAAGGTCCGCATAGTCAAAGCTATGGTTTTTCCAGTAGCGATGTATGGAAGTGAGAGCTGGACCATAAAGAAGGCTGACTGCCGAAGAATTGATGCTTTTGAATTGTGGTGCTGGAGGAGACTCATGAGAGTCCCCTGGACTGCAAGGAGAACAAACCTATCCATTTTTTAAATTTTTTTAAATTATTATTATTATATAACTATAACATAAACAAAAACATATAACATACGAACTAAACCTATCCATTTTGAAGGAAATCAACCCTGAGTGCTCACTGGAAGGACAGATCCTGAAGCTGAGGCTCCAATACTTTGACCATCTCATGAGAAGAGAAGACTCCCTGGAAAAGACCCTGATGTTGGGAAAGTGTGAAGGCAAGAGGAGAAGGGGACGTCAGAGGACGAGATGGTTGGACAGTGTCACCGAAGCTACCAACATGAATTTGATCAAACTCCAGGAGGCAGTTGAAGACGGGAGGGCCTGGCATGCTCTGATCCATGGGGTCACGAAGAGTCAGACACGACTTAACAACTAAACAACAACAATGTCAAAGACAGATGTGTATTTTTATTGTACTTTTTTGAGCAGGCATCTCTGCTCCACACTGCAGAATACGTTCTGTACCAAAGCTAGATGACTTGCGTTTGTTTTCACAGTCCTTTTAAACCAGTTAAAATATTAAGCTTCCTTGTTTTAAGTGCATACTGTTCCTTCCTCATTGTAGTGTGCATGACATACTGATGAAGTCTTCTTTAACTGCACTTAGGAAAGTTACAGAAATTGGTACTCAACAAGTCACTAACACATGTCAGAGGAGTCAGTTTTTCTTTCTTTTTTTCTGCTCCTGAGCTTTAATTAGCAATCTGAGCTGCAAACATTTAGCAAATGAGGATTTTCTGTCATGGAGATAAAAATCAAGTAAAAAAAGTGTTTGCCCAATGTATGTGTTTCAAAATGTTTGTGTTTGAAGGCTTTAAAAAACCCCACAGTCAAAACAAAGTGCTAAGAATCACATTATTTACCTAACTGCATTTCCAGTTGTTCACTATGTAACAAGCAGCATTTCCTGCCTTCATGTTGTATGTATGGACAATATGGACAATTACAAACTCACTGCTTAGAACTCATCCGCCAAAAAAAAAAAGAGAATGATTTCATCAACATCTGAAAAAACATGTGTCTAGCTATGGAAGAAATAACATTCTATTCCATTGTGGCTAGGCGGTAAAAATAATGGCTCATTAAAATGGTGCCTTGTTCCATCTACAAGGAGAAGAATGTGGTACATTTCCTTTTCATCTGCCTGGCATCACAATAAAAGTACCAATGGCAGGCAGGAAAACCAGCACTTTCTGGTACTTCAGAGCTAATAAATAGTCAGTATTTGCCTTGATTGTCCTGGCAAACCCTAACCTTTTAATGTGATATTTTTAGTACATATGAATGCTCCCTTTTTCCATTCCTCAAATACGAAATAAGATATGCTGCTCATTTCTTCTGTCTGGGCAGTCAAATATATTCTGCAGGCTTATAGGAAGACTGTAAATCAGATCCAAATGACTCAAAATGGGCGGAAATTTGGTTTAAAAGAGAGAGATGGGTGTGGATAATTAGATTTCTTCGGCATCAAAGACACTTTCCTCTGACGAAAGCAATGAAAAGGAAATTTGTTTCTTCTACTCAAAATAAGAACATTTTAGATGACAGTCCTTGATTCATATCTCACCAGCTCAATGAGAGCCCATAGTGGCAACTTGTGATTGGCATAGGAGGGAACCCTTCAAATGGAGGGTGAGACCCCTCATTTGGTCATCTTAATACTCTGAACCATGAGCAAGAACAAGAGCCCTTGTATCTAGAAATTCTGGAAAGAGTCACCATAACTTAGAACTGATTTGACAGTTGTGAGGGTTCGCTGGTATGAGATCGGGGTTCTTCCCTTTCCCCAATAATTTCAGTCGACAACATTTGCAGTGGTAACTGTGGAACATTTATTTTCAAACTGACAAATAAACCTTTATCCTGAACTGGAGCAAAGTCTTTATCTCCTTCCTCCAATGGGGTAGAAAGAGGCTTCCATTCTTCTAAAACGAAGGGGTTGCCATAACTGGAATTCCAGGGTCCTGGTAATTCGGGTGGTGTCCATTCCTTTATCATCATGCCCGTCTGTACTGGCAGCAGGGGCACGGATGCGTCTCCAATGAAATCTTCCCAATGGGAACCTCTCCCAGGCTCCAACATCTCCCAGACCTTCTCCACTCCTCCATCCTCCTCATCTCCTGTGCTCGCCATTCGCTCCTCTCTCGTCTTTCCTGCTCCACCCTGTCTCTTTCTTCTCTCAGCTTTCTTCTCCACTCTCTCACTTCAGCCTCTCCCCAATAAAAGGGTCAAGGAGGAATCACTGACCGTCTCCTATGATCTGCTTCTTCCCTGGGCACTCTTAATCTCTCCCACTTTTGGGTCCATGGATCTTGCAACCAGATCCATTCCCAGCCTGAGGTAATGCCTCGCTTCTTCCTATCACCTCTCCCTCCCCTGCTTCAATCTCCTCCTTCTCTTCACTTGTCTTTCCCACCCTTTCCAACTGCTCATCTTTCACTCCCACCCCCCTCAAGCCCTGGACTATCTCTTCCTCTTCTGCTCTTTGTAAGGACTCCTCGGGGACCTTCTCCGGAGTCGTCTGGAATCGACCTTTCCCTCCACTCTCTGTTTCCTTGGTGAGAAGGGGACCCCGACTCGCCTCCTGTCTCACAACAGTGTGTAATTATTATCAACATGTTCTCTAAATTAGTTTTCCTTCTTCAATTTCTTGATTTGGTTATTCTAATATTGGTGCGTGAAGTAATAATGTTTATTTAAAATTTTAAAAGAAAAAAAAGAAATTCATTACAAGTAACTAGTTTTTCAAACTTCAGTCACAGAGTACTAAGAACCCTTTTAAGAGCTGTTACTGTGGAACAACATGCATAATTAAGACTGATCTCTTACTCAAACTGAAGCCCTAAGTTTGTGCTGTGCAAGCCCATTGCTATTTAAAGGGAAATCATATTAAATTCTAATCTCCCTGAAGAGCAAGGCAAATTGCTTCACTGAGCTGTAGCATCCATATTTTAGACTTGAGGCTATGACTACATCGTTCACCCTTCTGACTGTTTACATCAGCCTCAAGCAGGATAAACCTTATATTTATTCCATGAAGGGTATTAGTGAAAGAGGAGTTCAGATTACACGCACACACACACACACACACACAGAGAGAGAGAGAGAGAGAGAGAGACTGCATTAGCCAGTTTGTGAGGTTGTTTTGGGGCAGCTCCGCATCCTCCTTCGGACAAATACAGTGGCCACACCTCCTGCCATGTGCCTCCTCCCAACCTGTGGAACTTCTTGCTACAGGCTAGCTTGATTCCTCCCTCTTGTCCTTGTGTCAGCCAGACAAAGGCGTTCCTCTCCAGGCAGGCTTTTGATGACTGAATAGGCCACTGAAGAAAGTGCCTTCAAAGGGGGATGCAGTAATTTTTTTGTTTTACTTTCTTCTGATGTTATTTTGAATTGCTTTAAGTCAGTACTTGTTTTCACATGGTAATCTATTTAATTGGCTTGTACTGCTATAACTAATTGTGGCCTTTAGCTGTTTCTGTTCTTTCAAAAAAAAGTTCATGAGCTGCTAAAAGATGGTAATGTGGCATCCTTTGAATGAAAGATGGGATACAAGAAGGCACATGTATATCCATATGTATATAGAGTCTCTTTACCTGTTGGCTGAATGGGCAGGTCTATGGAATAGGTCACATGACCTCACTAAGTTGCACATGTTTCAATGCACAGGAAAATCTTATTGAACCCAGTTGTGATTGTGTTTGGCATCTGCACAAAAAGGTACGGGTAGGAGTGTGTTACATTTGGCCACGAGCCGGTCTGGTGGGCAAATCTCTAAAAGTACCAGAAGATCTGTCTTTTCACTTTGTTGCATTCATGGGCTTATTCTCCCACTACTCTAATGTGAAACTGATTGTCCTAGTGTTCAATTGATTATGTGTTTCTAATTGCTGCATCACCATTATGCATGACAGAACTAGCTGAGGATGAAATCTAAGTGGAGCCACATGAGTTTAACCAGCTTCCTTCATTAAAATGCTTGGCAACTTGAGCCAGAAATAGATCCCCCTTTAAAGTGTGGAGTTTAAACAGAATGGCTGTGGTTTTTTGAGGAGGGAATGAAAAGAAAAAGTAACCTCCAGGCAGATGTACTGGTCTGAAGAACAACCACCTTTGAGTTTGATTTCTTTTGATTCACCATTTGACCCTTTATTGTAAGGAGAAACATGAATACAAGTGGATATGTAAAATGTGTCAGTGGTGCAATGTGCAGTGCAGTCTTCTATCATCAGAGATTTTTCTTAAATAAATTATATTAGCTGTTCAAATATAGGGTAACTTGCCAGGAGTTGTGTTTATATTTTTACATAAATTTTGAAAAAACAAAACAAAATCCAACCGTGTTTAGATTCAAATAGAAAATTTATTTGGATGGACTATCAAGTACAAGTGGAGAAAACAATTGTTCCTCACGTTGCAAATGTATCACTCAGTTTAAATGCAATTGGTTGCACTTATTGGATGATTATTGGAACCTAAAGATTTCAATAGCCTGGGTTGAGTGAGTTGGATGGATTTGTAATTTAGTTCTTCCCTTTTCAGTGCAGAGAAAAAACATAGCGAGATCTGCCCGGTCTCACCCCTTTCCTTGAAAAAGGCTTTCTTTCTTTCTCTCTCTCTCTCTCTCTCTCTCTCTCTCTCTCTCTCTCTCTTTCCATTTTTATCCCACCCAACTAATAGCTAGACTACTATTCTGGGCGGTTAACAAGAAGAACAAAGTCATAAACAATAATAGCAAGGACAAAAAATTGTAAAAAAATTACAAGAGGGGGAAAAGTTCCAAAACATAACCTAAGGAACCAGCTAAAATGCCCAAAATGTTAGTCAGTTGGACAGTCAAGAGGGATACATAAGATTACTTAATTAGGGGCAGACTATAGAAAGGCTTGGGAGAACAATATTATCACTCTAGATACAAAAATTGACTAACAGTCCAATGCTGTATATACACACACACACACGGAGAGAGAGAGAGTGATGAACTACATCCCCACATATTTGTCTTCAGAAAGCGGAAAATGGAGAAGATAGAAAGGCAGCTCATGAAGGAAGCATTAGTTAGGAATTAGTAGACATTAGTACGATCACTTGGGTGCAGGCCCTAAATGGCTTGGGTCCAAGCTACCTCAAAGGCTTCATGAGCTTGCTCAGATGTTAAGATTGTCAGGGGAGGCCTGTGTCTTGGTCCCACCACCCTCACAGGTGTGTTTGGTGGGGACGCAGCAGAGGGCCTTCTCTGTTATTCCTCCCAGACTCTGAAACTCCCTCTCCCGGTGGCAATGGGGAAAGAGCATGATCTGGCTGGTGGGGGTGATTGGGTGGGTGGGTGATTGGGCAGGTGAGTAAGGGGATGGGTGAGCAATGGGGTGGGCAGGGGGACCATTGGGTGGGCAATTAGGTGGATGGCTGGGCAAGCGAGAGGGTGGTCCTGTGAGCGAGATTTCCTGCTCCTATCAGGGGCGTTTTCATGTGTAAAATCAATTCCAATGAATCATCCACCTCCACGTAGACAGACCTCTGGAGGAAGAGCGTGAAAACTTGCTCCCCTGGCACATTACTCTGTGTGTGCATTTACCCTAATGAGTACACTAAAATTTAAGTCATTATTTTAAAAAGGAGAACCCAATAACAACAGTGCTTATTGTCAGTGGGCTCAAGCCCTAAGTTTAGTGGCAGAAAGCATGCTTTCTGTCATTAAACGTAGGGCTCAATCCCACTGACAAAAAACGCACACACAGAGTAGTGTGCCTAGGGGGGAAATGTCGGTTTCGGTGTTTTAGCAACAGCCATTCCAAACAGATTTTAATTTTAGGCCACAGAGTGCCCAATTTCAACATATTATTTCTATCTACTTGCGGTGAGAAAAATGGTAGTTGTTTGCCATACCTAGTGTTCCATTTAATAGCCTACACAATCCTGGCAGAAATGGAGCAGAAACAGGGGCACTGAGCAACAAACTATACATTACAAATAATCCATCATTAGAGCAAAATCCTGTTCGCTCTTGAGAGATGTGACCGAGGCAGTTGTTTGTGTCTGAGAAATCATATTTGCAAAGGAAAATGTGTTTGTTTGTTTGTTTGTTTGTTTCACTTTTATACTACCCAATTAGTGCAAAGCACTACTCTGGATGCTTGACAACAAATAACTCAAAAAGCAATAATAAATGAAAGGGTAAGAAATAGTCAAAAAATACAAATTGAGCAATCAATAAAACAGCATAACACAAATACACCAAGGGCAGTAAGAACAGTCTGACCAACAGGGCAAAATTGGCAAGCCCTTAAACGTTGCTACTGAAAGCTTCTTTAAAAAACACAGTTTTAAGCAGCCTCTTAAAGGCAAGAAGGGAGGGGGCCAGGTGCAACTCAACCAGGAGCCCATTCCAAAGGGCTGGTGCCATAGCTGAGAAGGCACAATTTCTGATGGATGTCTTTCTAGCCTCCCTTGGTGTGGCAACCCATAGGAACACTGCCTGCAAAGATCTGGTGGTGTGAATGGTTGTTCATAGGGAAAGGCACTCTGAAAACTAACAAGGGCCCAAACCACGGAGGGCTTTGTAGGTAAGAACCAAAACCTTGAACCTGGCCTGGAACCTCACAGCTAGCCAGTGTAGGCAAGCCAGGACTGAGAAAATGTGATTGAATTTGCTCACACTCAGCACCAGCCTGTCAGCCACATGAATTGAAAAATGAATTGAAAAATTCAGCAAAAAATCACTAATTCGTCAATTTGTATTTGCATGAATCAATGCCCCTGGACAAATATGAATCAATGAATTTTAAGTGATTTTTAATTTCTCTATTTATTGGGCTATAAAATAGCCCGCCAGGTGCCTAGAGACACCAATATAATACAGTATCTCCTAGTTTTGTGAAGACTGGGTTTCTCCAAGCCACTTGCTAAAGGACACTTTCCTGGGGGGACCCATTTTGTGGGTGTATAACTCAGATATCCAAAACTCAATCTTCACCAAACCTGGAGGGATTATAGAGGAGAATCAGGGGAAGCTTCTCTGTGATTTGATGTCTCTAGGTGCCTTGGGGGAACTTTCTTGGGGAGCCCTCTTTGTGTTTGTATAATTGGACATCCAAAGCCCAAACTTCACCAAACTTGGAGGGATTGTAGAGGACAGTCCGGGGGAGCTGCTCTGTGATTTTGGTGTCTCTGAGTGCTTGAGGGGCTGTTTCATAGGGTTTTAAATGCAAAAATGATTTGAGGAATTGATTCATCAGAAAAAAATAATGATTTTAATTCATGATTTTTTTGTCAACTTTATTCATGATTTTTGATTCGTCAACTTTAATTAATCACTATTCAAAATGAATCACCATTTTCCTGATTTGTGCCTATCTCTACAGCTGACTTTCACACTAGCCTTTTTTTTCTCCTCCTGCTGCTGCATTACATTGTAGACTAATGTTTAGCTTGTTGTCTATTAAGACCCCTAGATCTTTCCCACATGTACTACTGTCAAGCCAACTGTCTCTCACTCTATATTTGTGTATCTGATTTTTCTTGCCTAAATGTATAACTTTAATTTTTCCCTGTTGAAACTCATTTTGTTTTAGCCCAATTCTCCAGTCCATTAAGATCTTTCTGAATCCTAATTTCATCTTCTGAAGTATTAGCTGCTCCTTCCAATTTCTTGTCATCTGCAAATTTAATGAGAATACAAGTATCCATACCCTCATTCAAGTTGTTTATGTAAATGTTGAACAACCCTGTGGCACCCCACTAGTCACCTCTCTCCGGAATCATGACAAATCATTGGCAAGCAGTCTTTGGGTACAGCTTGTTAACCAGGTACAAATCCACTGAATACTAGCGTCATCTAGCCCACATTTTACCAACATGGCCACAAGAATGCAATGAGGGTCCTTGTCAAAAACCTTGATGAAATCAATATATACAACATCTGTATCATCCCCTTCATCAGCTAAGCTTGTGACTCTATTAAAAAAGAGATAAGATTACTCTGGCATGACTTGTTTTTTTTGAAAAACTCATACTGGGTCTTATAAATCACAGTGTTCTTTTCTAAGTGCCTGCAGACTGACTGTTTAATGATCCGCTCTAAGACCTTTCCTGGTATCTTGTCAAACTGACTAGTTAATAGTTGCCTGGATCCCCTTTCTTCCACTTTTTGAAAAATGGGGATGACATTTGATTTCCTCCTATCTTCAGAACCTCACCTGTTCTCCAGGAATTAAAGGTTATCGACAGAGGCTCTGTTATTATGAAATGTTTTAGAGTCCAAAATGTCACCAACATCATGACAGAAGAAATCAGGCGGTTTTCCCTGGGAGAGAATTGCAGGGCAGCCATAAGGGAATAGGATCCTATGTTCCCTATTTGGACAGCAACCGAAAGGGGTGGTCTCAAGCTTGAGAAAAATAAGTACAAGGAGAAAGCAAAAGAAAAGACCCCCCTGAGTGTCAAGCAGCAGTTGCTGGAGGGGAACCCTGGATAGTTGTCTTCTGCAACTGAGACAAAATACTCCCACTGTGAGACAAGGAAGAGGCAGGACTCAGCAATGGAGAAAAGGAGGGCCACCCACACACAAGTATGACCGAAGGGAAGTATTACCTATTGTGCAAGCCTGACAGCACCTATGAAGGCAGACCTAATCCAATAACTCATTTACTGGCTTGGACACCCTGGGGGATGCCTTTCTCCCCTTTCAAGGTTGCTTGTACCCCCAAGACCACATGTTGCCTGCCTCGTCCTGAAACATCTGAATTCAAAAGTATTTTCTGCAGTTTCTTCTGCACTCTTTCTTGACCAAGATACTTCTTGTGGTGCTCAAATTACAAGCAGACCACTGGATCACTTGCACTCTTGACCACTCACATTTGCTCACCACTCCTTAGCTACTGTTTTAAATCCTCGTGGCGCAGTGGTTAAGCTGCAGTACTGCAGTCAAGACTATGTTCACAACCTGAGTTCAGTCCTCAAGATTGACTCAGTCTCCCATTCTACTGAGGTCGCAGGATTCAGCTCACAGGGTGGGGCAATGTGTAGCATAATGATGTTGTAAACTGCCCAGAGAGAGCTTTAAGCACTGTGGGGTGGTATATAAACAGCACACTTTGCTTTTACGGTTTTAAAAGACTAAAAAGAAAAGAAAGATGAGAAACAGGATTTTTACAAGGAGTCAGGAGGGAAGGTTGTTTAGGGGTCAAAGCAGAGGTTGGCAAATTTCAGTCCACTAGACATCGTTGGACTGCATTCCCATCAGTCTTAGCCATGGTGAGGAATGTTGAGAACTGCAGTCCCATATCTGGAAGGAAACATTTTGTGTCGAACCCAAACCTGGAGGATCCAGCGTCAACCCACTACTGAATAGCTTTGCCAGGTCTCAGGGCCCATGAGGGGATCTGGAATTCCATGGAGTTGCTATGCTTCCCAGTTCTCCAGGTGAAGTTACAAATCTCAAAGAGAGTGGCACAAGAGGAGGGAAGAATGTGTGGTTGCTCTTAAATCCTTGGCACTCATCTCTACCTTTTTCCAGCTGGCACCAGAATCCCTGGGCTCACTGCAGAAGTATTTTTAGGTGCTTGTACAATATTGGCACACCCAAAAAGCCAGCACTGAGGAGAGGAGTGGCCTGATGAGACAGAGAGTGGGTGTCTGCATTTGGGTGCCTGGTGCCAAGACAGGGAGTGGCATGCTACTGTTGTGATTTATAAGCTTTGTTGCTACATAAACCATGACAGAAGCAGTGCAGGGGCTCGGGGGAAAGTTCTCAAAGCCTGGCAACAAGTTCTCCACAATCCACAGTGCCAGTGTAGAGTCAGGTGCAAGGGGACAACTCTCCTTGCGTTTGTGTGCTACAGGTAAAGCAGCATAGGATTCAAGGCCTCGCTGGAATGACAGAAACCAATGGAACTGTTGGGTGATTTTCAGTTAAATGAATGGTATAAAGAAGTGTTGAATATAGCTATCATTAATAAGTTAATATGTAATATTAAATTAAAGAAGGGTGGGATAAATAAAAATATTTTAAAAGACAGACAGATAACTAGGTAAGTAGAAATTCAGATGCCACAGAATTAGACAGGGCACAATACAAATAAAGTAGATAATGTTACCTTCACTTTTCCCCAATAATATGAGACTTTTAATACTTTTGAATACATTGATTTTTCAAGGAACCAGATAAGATTTTAGTAAAACAGTATATTTCAATAACTGATGGAATCACTGTGTTGTTGTTGAATAATACTCATACAAAACTGGCCAAGCTTGGTCATACATTGAAGATGTAAAATCATTTGGCCACTGGGTGCCACTCTTCCTCCTTGCCAAGTCACCAAGCACAAAATAATAACAATGGTATGAAAGACGATTAAAGCAACGGCCACTGGTACAGTGCAAAAACAGAGTATTGTTGTTATTATTGAGGTCAAGTTACTTCCAATTTATGGTGACCCTACGGATAAATAACCTCCATAAGTGTCTGTCATTAGAAGCCCTGCTCAGATCTTGCATCCTAAAAGCTCCCTCTTCCTTTATTGAGTTAATGCCCCTTATGTTGGGGCTTCCCGTTTGCTTGTTTTCCTACTGTCTTCATTATTCTCTTCTCCATGACTCTTGTTTTTCCAAGAGTCCATAGTACAATTTTAGCTTCTAGTGAGAATTCAGGCTTGATTTCATCCAGAACAAAGTTATTTGTCTTTTTGGTTGTACATGGTGTCGGTAAAGCTGTCCTGCAGCACCACATTTCAAATGAATCAGTTTTTTCCTTGTCCATTTTTTTCACTGTCCAACTTTCACATCTATACATAGTAATCAGAAAACAAGTAAAGGCATGGCTGTTCACTCAGGTCTTCCGCAGCCTTACCCCTGGTTAATTTTGTCTCCTTTAATTGCTGACATCCTGTTATTTTGGGGTTAATTGTCTCTGTTTTGCCACCATCTTCTGTATCAGCTGGATTTTATATAAAGTTAATATAGGGCTGCTTTTTCTTTTGTTTGATGTTTTAATTGATGCCTATTATTGAATATATTTTTTTCATGTCTTGGTTGTTTTGTTGTAAGCCACCCAGAATATTGGCTTGTCCACTAGATGGGCAGGGTAAACATTCAAAGAATAAATAAATAATCAGGAACACTATAGTATTGATACTATAGACCAGTTGAGCTGCAGCACACAAGAAGGGGTGTTGCTGTGAATGTAGCTAGGGAGAGCTGAACTTTTCTCCGGACATGTTCTTATGTAAAAATAAAGCAAATTAAAATAAAAAAAACTTTTAATAACATTTTAATTTGCAGGTGATAAAATTTAATTTGCAAGTCATGACATTTTAATTTGCAAGTGATTTCAAGTGATACAGTTAGCATCACGTATGGAATTTGGAGTGGCCCATAAACATCTGGGAAAAGACAGTCTATTTATAGTTCTGTATAGTACTGAGTCACAAAGTTCAGGAAAGAATTTTGTGGTGTGCCAACTCCTGAAGCATCCCTACTTTCCCCCCTTATAATGTGAGCAGTGTCTGTCTGTGATTTTTGGCTGTAAAAAGAAGATGGTTCCCTTCCCTAATTAGACACACCGAAAATGACAAAACTGCCTGTTGAACCTCATTGGTAACAGGTTAGGCTCTCCCACCACACCTGCAGGTAATAGACCAGTTTAGGGGAGCAAGACTGGCTGTACAGAAGGAGTGTCCTCCAACAGAAGGGAAAGGCTCAGAAGGAACAGCTGGGGGAATGCTCTTACTGCCCCCACACCTGATAGTTGGGCTGACCATGCATGTGAGTAGCTAACAGCAAGAATCCCTTATCCAGATTTTTCTCATCTTCCACAACAAATGAAAAAGAATTGTGTGTTTTCGATGCACTGTAAATCATTTAGAGAACCTGTAAGGGTTGGAAATATTTTCTCCCTCCAAAGTATCCAATTTTTTTAGTCTAACAGTTTTAAACTCCAAAAAGAAAGGTCTTTTGAATTAAACTCTTCAGTATTCAGAAATTTTACCTAATCTGATCACACACTTAATTGCCTTTTGTGCAGAAAGAGAGATGTTGCCTCCACAAAAGTATGAATTAATCATTCCTTTGTGTGCCTTGAGGGGAAAAAATGCTTTTCTACAAGCTTTATTGTTTGGGTGCTTCCTTGTAACCGAAAACGTTAAGAACGCATGTGGGTGACTGGGTCTGAAAAGGGACATTTGTCAAGCATGTAGAGCATTAACGTATTAACATTGCTTGTTGGAAGCAGAGAGCCACTTGTCTTTGCTCCACAATCCTTTTGATGTCACTCAAACTGCTCATGTGACAGCATTCTAATATGAAGAGACAATAAGCATTGTTCAGTACACATATTAATAAATAAAAGAGACACAGTGTGGGCAAACAAAGGCTATTTCCTGGAACACTGTGTCACAAGATTCCCAGGGTCATAGCCTGCTTGCCTTGTTCACCAGGGAAGCATCATGGAACCCATGGTGTGGTGCTGTAGAGGACAGCTCCACACTGGAGAAACTCATTCATTAAATTCAAGCCCTATTTATTGGGCATGCTACATAATCTCAGAGCACTCTCAGAAGAAGGGAAGGGCAAACCACTCCTGAGTACTTTACACCTAGGAAACTTTGAAAGAGGTCAGCATTAGTTGGAATCAGGTTGATGGCACATCATCATCATCATCATCATCATCATCATCATTATTATTACTGTTAAGTTGGGTGTGAGGTCAATGTGAATGGAAGCACAGAGTAACAGGGGACAGTCCCCTTTCGTAAGAGAAACACCACATATATATATATATATAAAAGGGAACTCACAAATGTGCCAGGGAGATGGGGTGTTAATATGATATGAAGAAGAACTTCTTTTGGAGAATAGCTGATTGCATTAACTGTTATGTATATCGCTAAAATAAACAAACATATACACACACATACACTACTTTTTTTTTTGAGGCAAGGCAAAACACCCAATATTTATTTCAAAAAGATGTGGAACCTTAAAATTAAGATTTTTTTCCCCAGTGTTATCTTCACGGACTTCTCAAGCACATGGAGCACTCATGGAACCTATATTGGACCCTGACACCCATGATGCACATCATACATGGGAAAACCCATAGCAAAAGCCTCTTCGTGTCTTCTTTTCCTGCTGCAGGAACTGCTGGTTACCTTCTGGCTTTTTGTGTACTCTGTACTGGGACTGCTTCGTGGGTGTTGTGTGCACTAATAATGCACACCTCCTCCATGGTGGTCCCAGAGTTTCTATTTTCCTTACTTTCTCACCTCAGTGAGTGTTTCTTCTTTTCCTGCACTTGGGGTCATCAACATCTTCTTTGCAGCATAATCTTCATCTTCCTTTTCCTTATCCTCACCTGTTTTTCCCCTTTTCTCCATCATTTACATACTTCTTCCTCACATCTCTGCCTACTGCTCCCTGCTTGTTCAAATGTCTTTTTAATTTCCACATCTGCACACCTGTGTATCCACTAAGAGCTTGTCTACATGTCTAAATAGAGTCACTTAAGGCAGGGTATGCCATTGATGTGATCCTTGCATCTACATGCCATAAACTCCTCAAGCAACCCTATTTGGTCTGCCTCCCTTAAGAAAACAACAACAAAATCCCCTCCTTGCCCCTTTCTCTCTCCTCTTCCTTCTGGGAGGAAGCTTTCTCTTTTTTCCCCCTGAGCAGTATACTCCATCAGCGCTGTCCTTACTCTGCCCCCTCTACAGAGGGGCAGAGGAAATGTTTAGTTTCCCAATATCATGAAGTGGCTGAACTGTCTTCTTAAACCGCTTAACTCCATTGGGAAACTGAAAATAGAAGGGAAGTTTAAAGCTGCAGGCTCTGCTTTGGTTTGATCCCAGAGATCACACGTGCTAGAACTGAACCAAAGGAAAAAGGGCAAAGCAAAGTGTGTGGCTTACATATCTCCCCACAGTATTTAAAGCACTCTCTGGGGGGTTTAAATTTTTTAAAATAATTATACAGGCTACACATTTCTCTTCTCAGCTGTATTTTGTCTGAGTGAAGTTTTGCTAGAAAGCATACAGTATCTTCTTCACAGCATAACTATTGAATTTATCTTCATTGTAAAAGACTTTGAGTCCTTCTGGAAAAGAAATGATGACAGCTCTAACTAAAGAGCTTGTGCCCCACACACCTTAATCTCTTTATACACGGCTAGGGCGATGTTTACAATAGTATTCGGATGGCCAGAGGCAAAAGAGTTGTTAAAACGTGGATATTTTAACACAGTCTCACTTGTCAACATCTTAGGTTGTTCCCTTTTATAGCTGACCACCCTAACCACCACACATGTAGTTTAAAAATAAATAAACTCCAACAGGTGCATCCCTGTCTTGGGATAGGAAAAATCTCCAGTGTTTTGTACTGATATATCCAGGATTAGTCTGGGCTAAGTTGTATTTAGGTTGTGGCTAAATCTTCCTTGTTTTAAGAGTAAAAACAATACTTAGGGTAGTATCCCAAGATCTCTGTGGTAACTTTCTGTTCCCCTATTGGGACTTTTGACGGTTTCCCGTACACCTGACCTCAACATTTATAAAGTGGATTTCCTAATTATTCAAAGCACATCCTTTATATTATCTCAGTAAACCTCACAACAGTTCTCTAGGATAGGTCAACATCGTATTACTATTGGAATATAATACTGACCTATCCTATTCCAGGGTGTCTGTGGCTGAAATTTGAACCAAGATATTCTTCCTCACAGCTTATCTCTTAGCAACTACATAAGTTAAACATCTTTCCTAAACTGAAGTTAAGGAGAAATTGATATGCTTTCTGAAGAAATGCACAAACCAAAGCTATCATATTGCTTCCTTTTAAACAGATCTCCCACAAATCTGGCATGGTGAAGAATTAATGAATAATGAAGACATTATTCCAAGCACTGCACTGCTTGCTTGTGTAAAATAGGCTTTAAAGGAAGTTTACAATTTTAGCTGGTTAGAGTGATGGCTGTTTTTTTACAAAAATGGGGTGAGCAAAGTAATAAGCATTAATACAACCTTGACTAACAACTTAACAGGATGTGACAAATAACATGAAGATATCATCATATGAGATGGAAAAGACTGAGGGATAACAAAATAAAGAATACCATTATTCGAAACCAATGGGAAAACATTTGTCAATGTCATCAGATATAAAAAGTATTATGTGCCTAAAATATTAAGACATTTTCAGTTGATGTTGATAATCAAAATGAAATCTAGTAACTAAAATTAGTATTAGTCTAGAAAAGATTGAAAAGTGATCTAATAGCTCTCTTTAAACATTGGAAGAGCTGTTATATGGAACATGGAGCAGGTTTGTTTTTGGCTGCTCCAGAAGGCAGGATCCAAACAATAAATTCAAATAATCCATTTCCTAACAGGTAAAGCTGTTTAATAGTGGAATGGACTGTCCCAGAGGACAGCTGAACTGTTCTCCCTTGGAGGTTTTTAAGCAGGGGTTGAACGACCTTATGTCAAGGATGCTGTACGTTGTGGATTTCCTGCCTTGACAAAGGGCTTGACTGGATTACCCTTGTGGTCCTCCTAACTCTACAATTCTGTGGGTTTGATGGTTCTACATACCTTTTTTCCCTTGTAATAGTTATCACCTTGTACATAAAGCAATAAAGATACAATTTCTGTAATATGAAAGGAAGAATTGAGCACATTTTGTAAGAATTCCTTCACTTGTTCCCAAAATGAGCAATGGCATCAGCATTTTACACCACACTTGTATTTTATCACTTCAGTATCTAATTTTGTGAGCTGTTTCCCTATCCAGAAGTAACATATCCCATGGATCCATATGGCTTTTGCTGAACATTATGTTGGAAATGTGGAGGTAGATCTTGACAACTAAAGCTTGGAAAACTTACCTTGTAGACTACAGTTCCGAGAAACTAGTCACCAGTGTCGCAGTATCAACTGAGAGATTTTGTGAGTTGCTGTTCAAAAAGGTACAATGCATAACCTCTCTGCTTCTTTAGATCAGCCAGTTTTCAAAATAAAAGCTTTTTCCTGATCTGAATGAACTTTCTCTTATGCATTCTTGGAGCTGCAGCTTTGCCCCCCATTCACAGATGGCTTTTCAGATCAAGACACTTTTTTGAGCATGGCATTACCAAGTTAATGATACTAATCCATCACATGTGGTTTTAATATGCCTAAAAACTAAGTGCTATGCTTCTCCCAATTAGATCACTTTCTTCCATGTTGTATCTTGATTAGGGTATCAGCCTTTTATATTTATTATAGCCTGTTTGGTCAATTTTAAACCTGTTTGTAATTGTTATTTTTTATTGTTTACATTTTTGTTATTTAGTTTAAGTTAATTTACTTCAGAGCACTTTGCTATATTATGTTTGTGTTTTATTGTGTTGTGAACTGCCCAAAGTGACCACAGGTGAGATGGGTGGTATACAAATTGAATAAATGATAATAAAAAATAATAGTGAGTATGGCAGTGCCCCATTGACAAAGGCCTCTAATTTGACATTTCTAACTTCTGTTCATGTTGTCTTGTTGGCTTTGGAAAAAGAATAAACATGCTTGCTCATAACTGGCATGAAGAGTCGTATTATTCTGTAGAACGATAAAACCAGTGAATAAGTTGTTTCAACTAAAAACATCAGAACATATTCTTAAAAGGGTTTAATAACTTTAACAATATAATAGTGGTTTGGGTTTTTAGAAACCCTATCGTGCACTTTATTAAAGTTGCAAAGTTTCCCTTCTAATTTTCTCTCTGGTTTCATATGTTCAGAACTGTACAAGACATTCCTGTTCCGGGCAGGAATTTTCCATTCATAATGTCTATTCCACATAGAACAATGTTTCCGAAAAACAGATTGTCAGTAATTCTCCTCTCCTCAATTACTTATGAGAAAATCAAATATATTTTCTTGGTGACTCGAAAAATCCTGCCTTGTACTTTTTAAACAATAAGTAAGTGCATTAAATGACATCTTGGTTATGAGCATACCATCTAAGAGAGAAGAGGCAAACACTGGCCGAATTGGAGCTTTTAAAATGGCCTTCAGCAATCAATTAAGTAACAACACGACACAACACATCTGTATACAGTGGTTAGGCCCGTTATTTTAAATGAGACTCCCGCAGAAGTGTCCATAGCAGCCTTCCCCATTTGTTTGTTTGTTTGTTTATACATACCCTGCCTTTCTCCTTAAAAGGACCCAAGGTAGCTTACATCATTAAAAGATAATATTTTAAAAACTCAGAACAGTAATTATACAGATATCTAAAAGAATCAAACAAATACCATACTAAAAAATGGTAAACAAAATCAACAATGAGCCTACTCTAATACGACTTGCAACAAGATTTCAGCCAGCATATCTGTGACATTCTGTAGCCCTATTCGGTTATTCTAAAAATGGGATCTGGTATAGATGTACTAGCCTCCCCCTTTTCAAATGGTTACTTTCACATGATTGAAGCAATGATGGAGAGAGTTTGGCTGGCACATTCCTCCCATAGTGTATGCTCAATTTTCGAAATGACTCTGCAAGTGTTATTCAAATCATGGCTGATTGATTATCTAAGATTTGTACAAAAGAAAGGATAATTGTTCAAATCTTTCCCGAGGATCTAATATATCATAGGAGTTCAGATGCTCTGCCTCCTTCTAGCATACACTGTTCCATGGCAGATGTGACTTCTAAGCCAAATGATCTCAGTCAATAAGCACGTTGAAAGTGCTTATTTATGTAATGAGCGCTCAAACTCTGGACTTATGGGAAGCTTTGGAGACCAACTAGTGGAAGTATCCTATTTAGGTCAGTGCCCATTTAGACTGTTTTCCTTATGATTCTTTTGTAAACTCAGCTCTATGAAAGCAACAGGATATTTCAGCTACTGCATTGCTAGGGGATTATTGTACTTGCTGGGTGGTTAAACATCATCCCAGGCATGCAATAATTGCCCAAAAATGCATTGCCTATTGTATTTTAGGATTTTGAAAAGAACAGTGGATCTAGTGAGAACAACTTTGTTTGAAATTAGGTGTTCTTGGTTAGAATAGTCAGAGATGAAAGTGAGCAAATAGCATTAAGCATCATTTTGTATAAAAATATTATTTGCCTGGGTTGCATTTCATGGATATCAGCTGACTGAAGAATTCCACATTTCTGGACATTAGGCATGGAAAACGCCATAATATATCTCTGTGCTAATTCCCTAGGAGAACTTGAAAGGTCACTAACAGACTAATTTTTCATGTAGAGAGTTTGCCTGTATACCTTTCTGTAACTCATGGGGATTGCATTTCATGCAAACACACTGGAATTCTCTTTTAGCAAGATGGAAATTTGGGAAACAGTGAGAAGCAGAAGACTTCCCTATATACAGAGAAATAATATGGTGGACGTTTCCCTACCATTTGTTTCCAAGATTGTATCTACATTCATGTGATGACAAGTAGACAATAAAGCAATCAGCGACACTCATACAAAAGAGAAGAAATGGGAATTTGATTATCTCCAGTTACAGGTGACAACTGAAATCAGGGCTGAAGCTACAACTGGGCAGATGTAGGTAACTACGTGAGACAAGAGATGCTTGTGGTGTGTTGCAGCAACGGGAGTCTTCTAGTAGTGCCGCCCTCCTGTTGAAGGACAGATCCCTAGCCTGTGCATCTCAGAACTGTAAACTAGCATGTATCAAGAAAATGAGAAAAAGAGGGATCATGGACTCTATTGTTCTTCTGGAAAATCAGGCTTTGTAGTTCGTGCCTAGGATGAGCTGACCAAAAGAGGGGAGGGAATGTAATAACTCCTGCAGATTATCTATGTGAGAAAGGGAATGTCAAGGCTTGGATGAGCTCACTCTTTGGTATGGAGTTAATTAGGAGAATGGTTTTGGCTGAGGGAGCGGGAAGACATTACTCTCTTTGTGAAAGTTTGGGAAAATTTGACACCTGATTGGTGGATCTTCTGTAAGAGTCTGGAAACTGGAACTTTTGGTATATAAATGGGGACAGGAGTTACTTTGCGTAGCATAGTTTGCACTTTGTTTATGCTCTGAAACTGTGCTGAAGTTATGCTAAGATGTAAATATTAGCATATGATAGCTAGCTTTCTTCTTTTCTTGGAGTTTTGTTCTGTAGTTGCTCTTGCCTCATCTTTCTGATTGCTTATTTGCTCCACAACCTTTTGACTGTTTCTGTAACTGTTGGGACTGGTTTTAAAGTTTTGTTCTTTTCAACATTTTTCATCACCTTTAATAAAATACAAAATTCTAACAACTGTTTAGTTCTTATGGAGTAAGAGGGTTGTTGATACTTAAAACCAGTCCTTACCTTGATAGTCCTTATCAAGACTAGAGATGGGAAAACCAGCAGTTTGTAATGGTTTGTGGTTTGTGGGTAGCTACGAACCATGAACCACAAACCACCTCCAAACTCCCTGAAAAATGAACCAGTTTGCGGTTCATTTTTCCAGTTTGTGCCTGGGAGGAGGGGAACCTTCTTTCTCCTCCCCCTTCCCACTGCCCCCATCACCTTCCTACCTGGTTCTGATGCCACCACAACCATCTTCAGAGACAGCCAGTCTGGCTCCTGGAAGGGATGCCAGGCCACTGTCTCTGAAGATGGTGACAGTGGAGGAGGAGGAAGCAGGAAGACCAGGTAGGGAGGCGATGGGGGGGCAGGAAGGGGGCAGTTGGGGATCTGTTTTGCAGAAGTAAAATGAAGTATGAACTGGAAAAAAGTTTGGTGTTTTGTTTTGTTTCAGCAAAATGGGTTGCACATACCAAACCACGAATCAGCCTGGTTTGTGTTTTTTTCTGGTTCGTAGTTCCGTTTGTGACTATCTCTAATCAAGACCCTGTGTGTTTGTGGGTTGGCGTGAGAGTCAAAGCACTTAGCCGTGTGGATTTTTGGTTATTCCCTGGAAGCACTGCTTAGTCAGAGTGGACTAAGGTGTTGGGAGGATACTGGGCAAGAAGATTGCCCCCAGCCATCAGCACATTTGGCCTTCCTGGACTTCACCCACACCAGGACAATCAGGGCAGTGTGGTTGAGTAGTTAGTTAGTCTGATCCTCTCTGACCTGGGGAACTTTGACAGTTTGCTACCTAAATTCTGGTTTAGATAGCAACCTATCTTTTGCCGGTGGTGAATCAAGTTTCAGTTGAATGTCCAGTGAGTGTTTGTAAGGTAGACTGGGGAGGGCATGAGCAGGAAGAAGCATGACCACTCCAGGCAGTAAAATTTCTTAGCTTAGACCTGATTATATGTAGTCATCTCCATATGCCCGATGGTAGCTACAGCCCTAATTTTGACTGTCACATTTAGATGGTTATTAAATTATGTTTGAAATGCAGGAGTTCTTTCCATGTATGATGCAGATTAAGACAAAAATGCTGTTGCTATTATCATTACTATCAACATGACCACTGTGTATATAAATACTGCAATTTTCCATTTTAGTACGTTTATGTTTATTTAGGCTGTAATGGAGACAGGAAATGTTTGGTTCTTGGATTACAACACCTAGAATCCTACAAGTTATGGTACAGCCTGCACTGGGAATTGTCCAGAATACAAACACTTCCCATCTCTAGGTCTGGTGTATATTGCTGCTGTTTCAAATGAAAATTGAACTCACTGGATAAACATCTATTGCACCCAATTTGTTGCCCTGCCTAACTCTCTCTCTCCCCACATCGGCAAAATTCTAAAACCCTATGATCTGCATAGGAGTAAAGAGGAATGTTGGCACAGAAGTTTCTGAAGTGGGGGGGAGGACAAAGAAGGCCAGCTAAAAGTGGGATGGGAACAAACACACCAGCATTCTGATAGACTTTTGCATTTATATCCAAGCCTGGAAAATAGAAAGGCTTACCATATCGCTCATAACTGTTCTGACATAGTATGAACTTTGCAAGCAAGAGATTTGGGGAGAGAGATGTTTTTGGTTTTTGGTTTGTCAAACAGGTACTTTGTTCAACTTGTTCTCTCATTTGTTGCTTTGAAACTACATCTGTTATAGGCAGGGTTGCACACAGGATTCAGAGAAATCCTGAATTTCTAACCAAATTGGACTGATTCAGACAATATTGTGTGAACTCCAATTCTGTGTTCTGTGGAATGGCCGTATTTGCTTCTGAAATGAACCAACATGAATTTAAAAACCAAGCTGGGTCCAGAAGTTAAAGAGAATTAGACTGTTTCAGCCTTTTATTTTTTTTATTTGTAAAGCACAATTTAAGGTTGCCTGCTGCACAAATCCCCTGAAGCTTGCTGTCTGAAACTTAGCAGGTTTACTCACCTCTTCAGCATTTATTGTACCTCGAAAATATCATGTTCATCAGTGCAAAAAACAAGTCATTTCCCTTTTGGTTCAGCATACAGGTTAATGGGAGACTTACAAATGAATTTGGATGTGGGGCACAGATCAAATTAGCGGTGTCACAAATAGCTCCAGTTCAAATGTGATGTTCAGAAGCCCTAAAGCCAGACTGGGGATCCATTCACAGCCCTAATCACACATTGTAAAAGCTATGATTGAAGTTCTAGCTGACGAGTATGAAGCCCGAAGAGTATTTTTTAATAGGAACAGAGGAAAGAAGAACATTCTGGGAGAAAGACTCTTTTCATCAACCAGGGAACTAAATGAGAAAGTGTCAATGGGCAAACATTGCTGGATAAATGGGGATAACTTAACATTTTCTGCTTGGGCATCTGAGGTTGGAATAGGCAACCATGAGGAAATTTTTTGAGGTATGAGCAGTGTTATTTAAAATATTTCATTCAGCCTTAACCAGCAGCATTGGAAAACAGCTAGTTCAAATGCATACTGAATAGGATTAGGGTAAATGAACATGTTGTGTTTCACTTAAGGCTCCTGCTCACTAAAGTGAAAATCTTTTCTTTCCATCTCGTAATCTCTACACGGGTTGCCCTTTTACTCTGCCTCCCTTCGAAGCACAAGGCATGTAACATTTGGACTTTGCAGGAGGCAGAGAATACATTTGCTACAAGAAATCAAAGGAAAATTACTTTAAAGAAGTTGAAAGATTCCTACCTCTCGACAAATTTATTCATGTTTTTTTCTTGACAATACCAACTTATTGCCACTTTTTTTTTTCAGGGCCTGGTTTTGGAGTGGAAATCTCCCTCATCATCACCCTTGCAGATGGCTTGCACTGGACATGGATAGGGGTGCGTGCCACTGTTGATTCTTCTGGATCTCTCCATGGCATTTGGTAGAATTGGTCAAGGGCCACCTATTGAGTCACCTAGCAAGCTATGTTTACGTGGCTCTTTTCATTCTTGGACTGTAGATACCGAATAGTGGATGCCCACTCTACTCCTTTGTGTTTGGTTTATGGGATACAGCAGGGTTCTCATACATTCATTTGTTCTCATATATTCATTTTAATATCTTCATGAAGTCATCCAGAGCTTTGGGCCTGGGAGTCATCAGTGTGCTTCTGACACTCACCTCTCTCTCTCTCCCCCCCCCTCTCTCTCTCTCTCTCTCTCTCTCTCACACACACACACACACACACACACACACACGTGCACACACACACACACACACACACACACACACACACACACACACATCTAGTTATCTGATTAGGTCTCCAGTCTGTTTTGGATGTCAACATTACTGCCCGCTATTATTTTCTCTCTGTTTCTGCTTTTCTAATTATTTGGGTGTGCAGCTTTCATTTTGTTTATAATCAATAAAATAAATCTGGGGACCTTGAATTCGTGTCTTATGAAACAACATTCTTATTTCAAATGCCTATCCTGTCTCAGAGACTACAGATCCTAAAATGCTCCAGCCAGTGTGGCCACTTGTCTAAGCTCTGCTTTTTAATGCCCTGTTTCGTAAGAGTAGATCAGTTTAAACCTTCAAAGCATCTCAACATGTGCTTCATAGCTTTTTCATCTTCTGCTTCCTGATTCCAGAGCTTCACTGGTTCTCTCTAGCACTAGCCAGCAGGCCTCTTTTATGACATGCATCAGACTCAAGAGACATGGTAGCCACTGGAGGTGACCGGAACCAGGTTGATGGGGATAGTGACAGTGTCAGGATTGTACAGAGAGGTAGTGAAAGGACTGGTTCAGGTTTAACTAAGCTATGTTGTTTTAATATATGGCCTGAAGTTGGCATCTAGACTAATCTGTGATATTTAGCCAAGATTTTTTTTTTCTTTTTCATCTGTTACTTTTTCCATTTACATTATATTGAGTGATCAGCTGGAACATTCATTCATTCATTCAGTCTGCACTTTCTGTGTCTGATTATGTGACTAGAGCATTCTAGCTTTCTGTGTTTTATCATTTCTTGCCCTTTATTCATGCATCTTAGCACTTCTTCCTTGGTCACAAAGATTCCCTGCAACAAATTAGAAACGGATAACTTCTCATGACTTCTGAGAGTTAATCTGGCATGAGAATGCATCATATGAATGAATTCTGCATGTGGTGGCATTCACGGCTGAAAGGGTTGAGCACTATAAGCCTCATTGTTGCCATGAACCAAACTCCCGTCAACAGAAGGCCTGTGAGGACTGGGCTGGAAAAATTAAATGGAATAATGTTGTGCCAAGTTTCCCCTCTCTTACTTTTTCCTCCTGAGGATTAGGTAGTGTTTTAAGGTCAGCCTTGTGGAAAATGAATATTTATTTTCTTTAACACTAATAATTAGATACTTTCTAATAGACATGCACTTAGATTATAAGGACACAGGCTTAACGCAGAGAAAAACACATTAGGCTAAAGCACTCAGAAGTAGCTATCATCTGAAACAAGCAGATTATTATATTCTTTTTGAAACAAATATTAAGAGTTTCATTAGTCATAGACAGTCTGCTATTTGTGCAAACTCCAGTGAAACAGAATTCCACTGTAACAAGTAACAAACCAATGTGGGGGAAAACAGATCCTCAACCTTTGAAAAGCCCAGTGTTTGTGAATCAGTTAATTTGCACCTAGCTAATTAATTCCCAAGGCTCAAGTAAGCTATCATCACCACCAGCAAACAACCAAAATGCAGAGCAAAGAATCCGTCAGGGTTAAGGCTGCCTACCGCAGACAGCTGAGTTCTAGTTCCGGTTGCGTATTAGGCTATTGTTGGCACAGGGATGTTTTCAGTTTATTTCTCTTCCCTCCCAGACACAGTGTTTGCCAACCCAATTCACACAGCCTGTGTTTGCAATTCTTTGTGGCTTCAGAAAGGATGTGGGTGTCAAAGCCTCTAGGTTCTAACCTCAACATGCCATTCTCTAGCTTCAAGGTCATATTTAAGTCAGCATCAAGATAAATAACCTGAAAGCTCTTCTGGGGGTGGTGTGTGTGTGTGGGGGGGGGGGGGAAATCTAAGGTCTCTAGATTTGGGCTAGTGGGCTGCAACAGTCAGAATTCTGCCTGGAGAATTCTTGGAGGATTCTGGGAGCTCCAGTCCAAAAACAAGAAAAAGAACATCCTTATTCATCAGAACACAACAATTGATCTTCTTCGTGGCCTCTGTGAATGCATACAATTGGGTTGTTCTGCGCCTGTGCTGAACCTCTCGGAAGTTTCTAGAGCTTAAAGACACATGATTAGTGGGACGTTCCCCCGTGGAGCGCATGCTCCGCCCATCACTGATCCCCTCAGTTCCTTTTTTCCACCAACTTGGCTAGACCTGTTTTGGAGACTAGAGCAATCTATTGAATTAATACTTCCTTCGAATCATCGTTTATTTACTTCAAATTCCTTTCAATCATCTTTCTTTATTGGACGTTTCCCCTGTGAGTTTATTCCAGTTTTTTCTCTGCCCGCGTTTTGCCGATTCCCCCCCCCACGACCGTTTTTTCCCTCCCATTTTTCCTGCTCTTTTATGGCTCCCCCAGGCCTTTCAAGCGGTGCGTTCTATGCGCAAATAAAATCCCGCTCACCGACGGCCACGACCGTTGCCTCTTCTGTCTTGGGGAACAACACCCTATACACTCCTGCTCTGAGTGTAAAAGGCTAACTAAACCAGCGCTAAAACTGCGTTTACAAAGACTGAGGTCTTACCTCTGGGAAAAATCTCTTAACCCACCTCCAGTCGATATGGAGTCTGCACGATCCCCAGACCCTTGACCAGATTTGCAAAATCCACCCATGCCTGCTTCCAGCCCAGCGGACCCCTTCTCCTCACCATAAGGAGAAGTCGAAGTCCACTTCGAAATCGAAATCCATGTCAACGTCGAAGGCCTCGACTCAATCTCTAGACTCTTCTAAGAAGAAAAAAGACAAGACCACCTGTAAGAAACCGAAAAGGACTTCAAAGTCCACTCAGCTCGACCCACCACAGCCGACTCTTCCATCTTCCATCCTGGAAGAATCATCTAGAGATGCTCCGGGCTCTCTGTCTGACAGAGATGACCCATCTCTACCTCCGGCCCAAGCTCCAGCCTCTGCTGCGAGCTTGTCACCGAGTATTGGCCTCTCTCCGGCAGAAGTTCATTCCAGCCAGGCCTCGGCCCATTCGAGCCCTGCATCATCAAGGCGGGCAATTCCTATTGAACTATCCGGCTCCGATTCGTCTCGCCACTCTCCTAGGAAACACTGGGAGAAGAGACGACATCTATCACCTGCTCTGTACGACCTCCCACACCGGGAGTACTACTATTATCCGCAATCCTCTCGACACCACTTCCGAGATGATAGAAGAGATAGATACTACCATTATGACCCATATATACCTGACGATCCTCAAGAACAACTATATTATGATGAGCCTAAACAGGTCCGCTATAATTTACCGTATCCACCCCGATACTCACCTTCACTCTCTCCATCTCCTTTACCATCCGTACAATACAGTTCATATTTTCAGCTAGGTTATTTATGCTGTCACCTGACTGGATAGCTCAGCGAGTTGGGTATCCCCTAGCTGCAGAAAGGTCAGGAATTTGTACCTAGAAAACCCTGGAAATTGCCACTGTTAAGTTCAAATTGCCTTGATGGCATGTGATGACTCATGTTGCCAGAGCCTGGGCCGCAGGCATTTTTTAAAAGTTCTCTACTTTCTCTTTTCTGATGCACACAGACTGATTCTAGGCTTGAACTACCATAAGCAGATATGTTCACCTTGACAATCTATCATGATGAACAGTAGTGAGAACCAAAGAGAGATGTACAGTGAAAAGACCCTGATTTTTGTTGGTCTTGCTGTTTTCAATAGTTACGAAACAGAGGCCAAAATCCTGTTGCTTAGCATAGTAAGTCACAACTAGAGTAGGCCCCTTGAATCAGGGGGACTTGATAAGTCAATTCTTGCATAACGTCCATTGAGTCTATGGACCTACTCTAAGTTGTGACTTACTATGCTAAATAATAGGATTCCAGCCACTGTGTGCTTGCTCAATTTTCAGGGAAGCACTACATCTACAGAAATACAGAGGTACTGTCATAAGCTTGGGGAAATACTTCTTGTTTTTTAAATAGAAAAGTGTAGAAAGGGGAAGTTACAGTCAAGAGGAAATTGAGAAGGCTTTCCCTACAACCGCAAGATGAGTTTCAAAACAAAGAAGTTACAGAATAGAAATGTTTACTTTTGGCTGCTAACCTGGTTGACCAGTTTCTCCCATAGGTGTAGACAGCAGTGCACTGCTTAATGCCACAAGCCATGTGGATGCCCATTACGAAGCTGTTACTCACCAGTATACTTCTTTGTGGTGTTCCTTAGAATCTTCTCAACAGTCCAAGACAGATCACAGTAGAGAACATAGGAGAGGTTGGAAAATTTAACTTTAACTGTTTTTAGCTGTTCTTAATATTCTTGTTTTTACCTTGTAATAGTTTAATTGGGAGGGATGCCTATCCACCATTAATGAGGGGCCCAATACTTTGTAAGGGAAGGTAGGGGCAGTACCTCTGTATTTCTGTAGATCCAACCTGGCTTCTACACTGTTTCTGCCTTACCTCCACCCACAAATGACCCTGTTTCAGGGCCTGCTGTCCATGGAAACACTGCTGGCAATCCATCTATCCCCCAAGGAACTTTCTACAAGAGGAAGTATCCCGCCTGCTGATGGAGCTCATCTCCAGTGGTGGATAGCATTTATCCTTGAGCTTAGCAGTATTCCCCCTTTTTGGACTGGGACTCTCAGAATGCCACAGCCACACACACCGCACTGGCTTTTTGTGGTCCAGGGGTGAGGGGAAAATAACTTTCCCAAGCTTTGCTTTCCCTCCATTTGAATTTCTTCAGAACATCAGATATAGGAGTCAAGCTTGCTCCACAAAGCTACATCTTTTGTTGTTTAGTCGTTAAGTCGTGTCCAACTCTTCGTGACCCCATGGACCAGAGCACGCCAGGCCCTCCTGTCTTCCACTGCCTCCCGGAGTTTGGTCAAATTCATGTTGGTAGCTTCGATGACACTGTCCATCCATCTCGTCCTCTGTCGTCCCCTTCTCCTCTTGCCTTCACATTTTCCCAACATCAGGGTCTTTTCCAGTCTTCTCTTCTCATGAGATGGCCAAAGTATTGGAGCCTCAGCTTCAGGATCTGTCCTTCCAGTGAGCACTCAGGGTTGATTTCCTTCAAAATGGATAGGTTTGATCTCCTTGCAGTCCAAGGGACTCTCAAGAGTCTCCTCCAGCACCACAGTTTAAAGGCATCAATTCTTTGGCGGTCAGCCTTCTTTATGGTCCAGCTCTCACTTCCATACATCACTACTGGAAAAACCATAGCTTTGACTATGCGGACCTTTGTCGGCAAGGTGATGTCTCTACTTTTTAAGATGTTGTCTAGGTTTGTCATCGCTGTCCTCCCAAGAAGCAGGCGTCTTTTAATTTCGTGGCTGCTGTCACCATCTGCAGTGATCATGGAGCCCAGAAAAGTAAAATCTGTCACTACCTCCATATCTTCCCCTTCTATTTGCCAGGAGGTGATGGGACCAGTGACCATGATCTTATTTTTTTTTGATGTTGAGCTTCAGACCAATTTTTGCGCTCTCCTCTTTCACCCTCATTATGAGGTTCTTTAATTCCTCCTCACTTTCTGCCATCAGAGTGGTATCGTCTGCATATCTGAGGTTGTTGATATTTCTTCTGGCAATCTTAATTCCAGTTTGGGATTCATCCAGTCCAGCCTTTCGCATGATGTATTCTGCATATAAGTTAAATAAGCAGGGGGACAATATACAGCCTTGTTGTACTCATTTTCCAATTTTGAACCAATCAGTTGTTCCATTTGTTGTTTAGTCGTTTAGTCGTGTCCGACTCTTCGTGACCCCATGGACCAGAGCACGCCAGGCCCTCCTGTCTTCCACTGCCTCCCGAAGTTGGTTCAAATTCATGTTGGTCGCTTCGATGACGCTGTCCAACCATCTCATCCTCTGTCGTCCCCTTCTCCTCTTGCCTTCACACTTTCCCAACATCAGGGTCTTTTCCAGGGAGTCTTCTCTTCTCATGAGATGGCCAAAGTATTGGAGCCTCAGCTTCAGGATCTGTCCTTCCAGTGAACACTCAGGGTTGATTTCCTTCAAAATGGATAGGTTTGTTCTCCTTGCAGTCCAGGGGACTCTCAAGAGTCTCCTCCAGCACCACAATTCAAAAGCATCAATTCTTCGGCGGTCAGCCTTCTTTATGGTCCAGCTCTCACTTCCATACATCACTACTGGAAAAACCATAGCTTTGACTATGCGGACCTTTGTCGGCAAGGTGATGTCTCTGCTTTTTAAGATGCTGTCTAGGTTTGTCATCGCTTTCCTCCCAAGAAGCAGGCGTCTTTTAATTTCGTGGCTGCTGTCACCATCTGCAGTGATCGTGGAGCCCACGAAGGTAAACTCTGTCACTGCCTCCATATCTTCCCCTTCTATTTGCCAGGAGGTGATGGGACCAGTGGCCATGATCTTAGTTTTTTTGATGTTGAGCTTCAGACCATTTTTTGCGCTCTCCTCTTTCACCCTCATTAAGAGGTTCTTTAATTCCTCCTCACTTTCTGCCATCAGAGTGGTATCATCTGCATATCGGAGGTTGTTGATATTTCTTCCGGCAATCTTAATTCCGGTTTGGGATTCCTCCAGTCCAGCCTTTCGCATGATGTATTCTGCATAGAAGTTAAATAAGCAGGGAGACAATATACAGCCTTGTCGTACTCCTTTCCCAATTTTGAACCAATCAGTTGTTCCATATCCAGTTCTAACTGTTGCTTCCTGTCCCACATATAGATTTCTCAGAAGACGGATAAGGTGGTCAGGCACTCCCATTTCTTTAAGAACTTGCCATAGTTTGCTGTGGTCCACACAGTAAAAGGCTTTTGCTTTTGACTGTAGCTACATCTACCTAGATGTTTACTTTAGTTTGAGCCTTCTTCAACTCAGTGGGCCTTACTCTGAGGGGAAAAACTAAGAAATCTGCACAACTGTAGAGAAATATTTAGAACTACATCTGTGTATTTTGTTTGTTTTGATATTTCCCTGTCTCTCTAATATGCTAATGTTTGTGTGTGCACAAATATCATAGAAAACTGGTTCCATATAAACAAAGTATAATTTGAAGAACACTTCCTTACCAGCCTGCCATGCATAAATAACATCTAAGTTTAAGCAACAATATTCCTTCCCAAAATTTGCATAGCAATTACACATTAGGATTGTTAACAATTTCCAAGTCTTAATACACTTATAAATTCTGCCTTTTTTTCTTTCCAGCTCTTTGTACTAAAAATGTCAGTAGTTGAGCTAGACAGTAAGATGTCAGTCATCATGTTGTACACCACACCTTGTTGTAGCTAATATATATTTTCATGCCACCAACACAGTAGTTACAGTCATGCAAAAAAGGAAGCTTTTTGTGGCAGAGTTCTTTAAAGTACACCATCTCCCCTCTCCCTCCCCCAGTGTAATCCATTCAAAATGTCATTGCAGAGTTGGATTACTTGGTCTTTTAACCTTGTTCAATTGAGCAAATTATGCCCGTCGCTTATCTTTTTAGATATATAGTTGAAGCATTTGCAGTTTCTACTCTTTCCTGTTATCTCCATGAGAAAAAATTCTCAGCCAGACAATAAATCTCTTGTTTTTCTTCTCTGTGACTACAAAGTCATAATTTAGTGTTTTATTGTCTGCTTGGCACATAGACATTTAGTTGCTCTTAATGACAATTTTTAAAAAATATATTGTGAATTTTCATATTTTAGGCTTTATATTTTTCCATAAGAGAAATACAACCCTTGTGTTTTTCTGCTGAGTTGCTAATTAATGAGAAACAAGAAATAAACTATGTGTTAAATAACTACTGGTCAATGGATCACATTAAATCTCACATTGCACATCTGGCAGAGTTAATGGTGCACATCTGTCACAGAATCACTTTTACTTGTAAGTGCAAGCATGCAGTGCAAACATTCAGGTCTATTGTGTTCATGAATGTTAGGCGCAGGAAGTTGGGAAGACAACAGAATACCAGCACAGAGTTCTTTAATGCTGCTTCTTATCAGGCACAATAGTTCCATGAAGATCAGAATAGGGGAACTTGTAGCCATTTAAGTTTGTTGGGCTACAAGTCCCATCATGGTTGACCGTTGTCTCTGTTCTGGAGTCCAGCAACATTTGAAGGGCCATAACAAGTTTCTCTATTCTGTTGCTGGGGTTCAGTTCAGCTCATGATGTTCAAGCTCTTCTCTAAACGGGGATGTATAGAGAAACAAAAGTGTGTAGGATACAATCCTTTGCAATGGATTGGTGTGTGAGTACATGTGCATGCATGTTTGTGTGAAGGCTCCTATTGAAACAAGAGTCTGCACACAACGTGGAAAGGGCCAGCTGGCACAGTCCTCATTCCTGAACAAATGTCTGCACTGGGCTTTTGTTATAACTCATCTTGCAAAAACCCAGCAAAAGGAAAAATAGGTTAGTGCTTATTAATGGTTAAGATTTATGAGTCAAGAAGGAGAAGAATGTTGATCCTTTTTTGAAAGGTAAAAGGTATAGTACTTCATCTCTGGCAACTTCCTCCGTCTTGCAGATAGTCTTCCAACTATCCCACAGAGGCTCTCAGAAAGGACTAGCCCAAGACATTTTGCTGCCTAACATAAAGAACAATCCTAGGGAACAAACTTTCCCATTTCCTGTGAAAAATCCAACCAGACTGGCAATTGAAATTTCTTCAACAATGGTGATCCAGGTCTTCAAGTAGGGGGAAAAATGTCAGGGCAAGCTGTGCTGAAGGAGAAGAAACTTTGGTTTCTGTGAGGTAGTTTAAAGCTTGAACACTCACCTCCATTATTTCCTAGTTGTCGCTGTGGCATCTTTTGCCATCTGTCTGGTCACCCAAATGCCCCCCACCCAGGTCTGGATTTCCATATTACCTAGTTAGTTAGTTTCTATCCAGATTCTGGGACATCTTATCCAGATTCCCCTTCTTATTGCCACCTCAGAGAATTAGATATTCCCAAGCTGGAAAGCTTAGATGGCATCCTCCACCTCACCTGAAGGCAGCAGGGGTTTGAGGGGCTCTTGCACACTTTGTTCTCTCCTCCAACCTCCTGCTGCTACTTCCCAGACTTTGCTGGCAGAGGGCACTGCTTTTGCCTCCAGTAGGCCCAGTCCTGCTCTCAGGTACCGTGGCTGATCCTCACACACCATTCTTTTTTTTAACCTCTGCATTCTTTCATCCAGATCTTTCAGCTCCCACTGTTAACTTCATGTTCATGTCACTTTCTCATCCTTGTAGTCCTGCAGTTTTATCCAGATATGCAAAAAGAAGAAAAAAGGAAGTCCTTTTCCTTCTTTGCTGATACACTGAACCTCAAATGACTGGGCTTACCAGATGCAATAATAGACAGTCCCTGAATACTTTGAATAGGTGTATGAAGGAAGTAACTTAGTCAGATACAACCCTTGGTAAAAAGGGTCCTAGAACTGTTCTCACGAGTCCCTTTAGAGGTATCAAAGAATAACAGTCCCTCACCAACTTGTCTTTCCACAGCTCCACTGTCTGCAATGTTAGGGTCTTTGGATACTGTCTGGAATCTCAGGGAACTGCTCTGTTTCCCTGTGTTTCAGGAAAGCAGCACTGGAAGATGAAAAAGTCTGATTTTTGTCTGAGTGGTGCATTAAAGCCTGGGTTCACAACCTCAGCTCACTGGCTCAGCATGAAGGTGTTGGTGTCTGTGCTGCTCAAAATGACACCATGGGCCCAAGTACATACACCCACTGGTTTCCCCCCCAGTCCCTTCTCTCTGTTTTTTTGTTTTGGTGTGTCGATGTTGAGTCTATCTTGCCCTTTAATTCAAGGCAACAATGGCACAAGGAAATGGAGCACCAACTGCAGGGGCAGACATCCTGGGGAAAAATGAATTCTCTTCTCTCCCAACCACTGCCTGCTCTGCCCCCACGACATCAGAAGGGTACAGCCCTGGTCTCACATAATGTGCCCCAAATCTCTGAAAATAAGGCACAATTGATCTTCCTTCATTACCTTAGTTTGGTGGCCCTGTTGTATTTAGGGGGTTCCTGCCCATTCTGCTGAGTGCGAGCCTGGAGGTCTGCTTCAAAGTCCTGACTTAATGGTACTACCAAGATAAGTGTGCGACCTTCATTAGAGCTTGGTCCTCACTTATACCCTTTCTACACTTATGGGTAGGAGGCCCCTCATCATATCTGTTAAACATGTGTAAAAATAATGTGAGGCATCTAACAAAATGTTTCTAGTCACAAGGCTGTTGCTGCTCCTCTTGTAAAGAGCAGGTATTGCCAATTTCTCCCAACTTGTCCATCATCACACTTCTGCCATTCCAAGTAACTTAGACAGAATATCTGCTAAAGTAAAGTTTGCTTTTTGGCTTTGCTTAATATTTGCATTCAGTGCATTCATCTAGGAGAAGAGCTTTATTGTTGGGCTGCTTTGGCAACATATTGTCTCCCTCTGACATTAACTTACTTAAGACTTTTATTGCTGTTTATATAGCATTATTTTATAACCTTCTCTTCAGTCTGCTTTTTGTTTGTCACTTGCCATGGGGCTTGTTTGTTTCCTTGTGTCAGTCTCCCAGTAAAAGTATTCTCTTGCTGGTTCTTCTCAAGTACACTTTACTTCATAAAGACAAAAGGGCATTGAAAAAGAGTTGGCAAGGTGTAATGGCTCAGAGGTGGAGCTCTGAATCATGAGGCAGGGATGGGTGAGAATTTGGTACCGTGTTCTCTCTCTCTCTCTCTCTCTCTCTTGTATAAAAACATTCCAAAATTTACAAGTTTTGTCGCAAATTAAGTGAAAAATCTTGACCTTTTAAGAAAATAAAATGTTAGAGAAAGCAAAACAGATTTACCCATGGTGGCAAAAGGATTTGAGTATTTAGCTCTGAATGTAAGAGGTTGGATCCTAGTTCATTTCTTAAAAACATTTAACACAATTGGATAACAGTTGAATATCTCAAAGGACTTGAGATATTAAAAATTCAAATGTAAGGAAAAGCAAAGCTGACAGATTCTTCCAACATGAAATCTATGACTCCAATCTTGCTTCTGCCATGGACTACAACACTAACCATAGTTACTAAGCAGTAAGCCCCACTTCACTTAGTGAGACATGAGTATGCACAATACTGCAATAAGTTACCCACAGGCATTGGGTATCCATTCTCAAATGTTGTTCTGCCTCACTATAGTCACCCTCCTTTGCAATGTCACCTAATGGCCGCCTCTGGTAGGCTACACTGAAATTTTGTAAACAAAATGAACTCATTGAGAAGTAAGGGGGCACTACCTCCACACCAGACCTAACCTTCATTTTTGCAGAACTGTGTGTCTTTAGACAGAGGGGAGGAGAGTGAACAAATAAGGTGTAAGAACCCTACCCAAGATGAGGTGGAAGAAAACAATACCTGCATATTTCATAATTCCAGGGCTGAATAAAAAATGATCTTCCACATTTCTCCATGTTATTTCTGAGTAGAGGAACAGCAAGGAAGGCATTTTGCCAAACATTTATTGCAGGGGACAGAGTGAAATATTCCAACAGTTGGGGTAGGGACGGAAAGGAAAATTATTAGAAAACTTTTGGGATAATTCACATCCCTTTACCTAGGTCCTAGACAAGAACTTGGGACAGTTACCTTTTCAGACGATAGCTGGCTGTGCTGCCTGGGGGATTCTGGAAAGTGTAGTCCAAAAGGCAACTTCTCGGAGCTGTGGTCTAAAAAGTAACTTTCCAGAGCAATTTTCTAAACTAGAAGGAAGGAATAGTGTCCTTGATCAATGCCTATTATTTATTGTCAGTTCAAGGGTGAAGATTTTAGATTTACGATTCTAATTGTTTTGAGTCTTCAACAGGATTCACTTGTGCAGATATAAATTATGCAACACAGCACTCAGATAATGCTTTTAATCAAAACAGCTTTAATGTGATATGCAGTTAATACCGTACTCCCTTTCGGGGTGTCATGCTGGAGGCACAAGCCAGAGACAAATGTCAGTTATATGAGATCAGATTCTGTCCTGGATGATGTCCATGCATACTGATTTCTTTCAACACATGAACATATGGTTCTGGTATAAAGCAAAGTGATGTTCAGTTGTTGTTTTAAATCATTGTCATTTGTTTGTCATTGCCTGTGTTTCAAAAAAACCCAACTTCAAACTATCAAATGAAATTTATTATTATTTTTAAAATATTGGATAATTTTGAGAAAGAATTATACAAAATTGTCCAAAACAGGACATCATTTTAGTATTTAAAGGTTGTTTAGTCATATTAATAGAGCTTTCAACAGATCTCTGAGTACTTTGTTCTAAACTGTTGCACAAGAAAAGGGAACATATTTGCAAACTTCCTCATCATGTCACTGCATGGTAGTGTTACATAATTTTAGATTGTGGACTTCATGGTTTTAGCTACTCAACCTCTCCATGACTTTCAGAGGTCTATGCCTATTACTTCCCTTGCTTCAAAAAGCTCCTGTCTACCACATTCCAGCCAATGTGGGAAGTTGTCCAAGGTAGAACCCCAGTTCTTTTGTATTATTTTTATCAGTCTCAGAGAGATTTTGCACATTTTCAAGACTGGGTTTTGCTTGTTGTTTTAAAATGGAAAAATGTGGAAATGGAAAAATGTGATATAATAATTGCTTTGTTGCATGGCCTAGCAAATGTCGTTGCATTGGATGGGTTGTTTGTGTCTTTGTGAGAAATCAGCCCGTTCTGTTGTGCTTGCTGTATGTGCATGTATGTGTGCATCTGCATGTGACCTTAACTTCACAAAGGGGAAAAGATTCTAGTTTTGCACAGAGGCAATATATATTTGGAAAAGAAACATGAACAAAGTTGAAACAAGGAGGGGGGAAATCTGGCATCTCAAGCTTGTGTTGCAAGTGAAATCTTTTGAGGGAGTAATTCTCAGAATGGAGAGGACCATGTTGTACCTGCTAGCCATATAAGTTTTAAGGATGATAAGTCTCTCAGAAAAAAAGGGCTGGAACATTATGTAACACTACCATTCAGCATTAACATGGTTGCATACAAATGAAGTCAAACCCAAACTATTAAGTACTCAAAGCTGTGGGCCTGGGTCTGGCTTGACTAATGTGTCAGTTTCAATATTTTCCATATTCAAAGGTTTAAAATCTCAAATTCTTCCAACCTGAATGGAAAGAATTTCAGAATTTTGGGGAAATCATGTCAAAAATGATTTATGTTGCATTCATTCCTCTGTCAGAGTAAATATGTGCAGGGTTGCATTAGATGTGACTCACTCAATCACACCTTTCCAAGTTGTCATAACCTTCAGGCACCAAAGATTGTTGGCCTGTGGCTGGGTGTGGGGAAATCCATCCTGAAATGTCAATGTGAGGTGCCTCTTCTGCTAAAAGTATGCCCTAGGCAGCAAGTAAACCTATCAGTATGCTTTGCTTCACAATCATTGTCTTGCTTCTCTTGAGTAATTGGCACGACTGCTTAAGTATTGTTCTGTTAATATTGTTACTCTTAAAGCCTAACTTTGAGAAAGAGTGGAAAGTCTTCCCCATTTCTTGCTTTCACTGTTCACTACCCTAAAGTACTACATGGTGTACTGTAGAGATTTTGGATATGACTTAAAAACTCTATCTTAAATCTGTTTCATCCCACTGGGGCTTGGGACACACAGTGTCAGTCAGCAGCACAGCTTCTGCCTTTTCTCTTTTTCTTTTAATCAGATGGAGGACAAAACTCGAAGCATATGAGTCTAACGGGGGTTTAATAATGGAATTCTGTGTCCATCTACTCAAAGGTTAGTTCCACAGGCTTCAGTTGCACTTCCTCCTAGATAAGCATGTGTAGGACTGCAGCTTAAACCCTACGATGTAAAGCTGAAAGGTTCGCTGAAGGCTTTAGGACATGATACACTGCAGTTTTATTTTTTGGGCTTTAAACACTCCTAAAGTGGAAAAACGTGCTGTACTCTGAAGTATCATTAGTGCTGATACTGGGACTTTGCTATACTTATATATAGACCAGGACATTGTTCATTAAAACAGACATGTACAAATCTACCTTTGATTGTGTGACTGTGGATATTTGAATTTCATTTGACCTGCTTTTTAAAATGAGTTGACCTAAGCTGCATTCCTCAGACTAATACAGTGATTCCCAAATTTTTCGACTCATGGCTCCCTTGACTTACTGGCCACTGGCCACAGCTCCCCCAATATGATACTTTGGGTGATGGGGGGAGGCAGAGGGAAGCCCAGACTGAGTAGTGCTTCTGAGGATTCTGCAGTGCCCCTGGCTGAGTTTCGTGGTGCAGAGTTTGGGAACCATTGGAGTAATATGTCAACTGAAACACAATTATCCTTTCTTTTTTTTTAGATTCTGTGGTTCTCTGAACATTGTGATCCAACAAGGCCTAGAAAATGTGTATATTAGGTAAGGTTGTGTACAAAAATATGTTGTGTGCTGTTGTTCATCTGAGGTTGTATTTACCTAATTTTCAGACCTGCTAAGGCTCAGATGGTTTTTATTAGGTCCTGATATGTCAAACCATAGAATTCAAACAGAGTGTATTTTCTTTTTCTCATGACTGTAAGTTGGTGTTTCAATGCTTGTGGGGTTTTTTTTTTAAAAAATATAACACAGAATGATGTGGGAATTGAAAAGAGTGGATTTCTGAATGAATACATAGGAAACTGGCACATTCCAGATATGGACTGATCTGTATATAGTGATCAGGCATGTCCTTTAGGTCTCAGAATCCAGGCATACCACATCTTCCTGACTTTGTGCTGTATCAGGGATACCACTTCATTTCAAATCTGAGGAAGCTTTTTGAAAAGAGTGTATGTTCCATATTTCTGAAGACTGATGCTGAATCAGACCAATGGGCCAATTTAGTTCACACAATGGTTCATCAGTTGTATATGTATATGCCCTTTCCCTCGCAGGACATGGAGGCAACTGCACCTTCTACGTTGTGCTCCCTAGCAACTGATGTACAAAAGTACACTACCTCTGATACTGGAGGTGATAATGTTGCCATCCTGACTATTGACCACCAGTGCTGCCCTGAATATGCGGGTGGAAATGATGGGAGGAACTGTGTAACATCCTATTTGTGGCTGAAGTTACAACCATGCTGCCCATCTGAACGTGGTTTACTGAAGTGCCGGTTTGGAGACATCCATTTCTCGAAGAGATGCTCTGTCAAGTGGCAAAAAGGTGTAATTATGAAATCATGTTAACAAATATTGAAATTTCATAGGGTGTACTTTAACACATATTGGAATTTCAATATTTGTTAACATGATTTCATAATTACACCTTTTTGCCACTTGATAGAGCATCTCTTCGAGAAATGGATGTCTCCAAACCGGCACTTCAGTAAACCACGTTCAGATGAGCAGCATGGTTGTATCTTAAGCCACAAACAGGATGTTACACAGTTCCTCCCATCATTTTCACCCACATATTCAGGGCCCCACGATGCAGAGAAGTTTCCATTACTATAGACCTACAGACGACTTAGATGTCCTCATGAAAAGAAGGGGTGGGAGAAGGAAGGGAAAAAACTGAATATTAGGCATATGGCTAACCTATAAAAGGAGTTTGAGATATAATTCATTGACCTTCAACATCATGGAATTATGAAGGCCATAAAAGCGAGTAGCCCCTTTCCTGTTTTAAAAGTGCATTTCTCTCAAAGGTACAATGGCTCCCTTCCACTGGAAAACAAGGGAACTATTAAAAGAACTTCCATACATATTTCCTGAGACAAGTCACTTTCTGGGTACAGATTATCCCACTTCCAAAAAGCTGGGAGGATAATTGAATAGAATATGCCAGAATTTTTCATTAATTTGAAACATGCTGATGCTTATAGCCTCCTTCCAACTCCATTATTCTACAATTCTATGTTGTCCTAGCCAGCCAAGGGGTCTAGCCAGTGAATAAATGCAAAGATCCTAATGAAAAGAGACAGAAAAAACCTGAATATGAGATGTCTGTGATGGAAACATAAAAATACCACTGTACTGTGTAACTGTGGTGAATTTATATTAAATTCATCACTGAAGTTTTTTAAATGGATTGTTGTGTTCTGTGGTTTTAAATGTGTTCAATATAGATTTTACTTACTGCTTTTAATATAATATTTAATTTCTTTTTAATATTTGTATACTTACTGTTTTTAGCTTTTGAATATTGTCTTATTAATGACGTAAGCTGCCTTGGGTCCTTTTCAAGGAGAAAGGTAGGATAATTTTTTTAAAAAGTCCATATCCTCCTCCTCCTCCTCCTCCTCCTCCTCATCATCATCATCATCACTTCCATATCCTATTCTTGCTGCTGCTCTGGAAGGACAGAGGCATGGGTTTCCCTGTCAGTGGTCTGTCGAGCTCCAGCCCAGAACACACACAACCCAACCCACATCCCAGTGAGCCAGTCACAAGGGGTCCTACGCAACATGCTGAACAGGAGGGCACCATCACATGTAGTTCCTGGGAAAGTGGGATTCAGACAGAGGCCTCTGTGGCTGTATCAGCCTTATGGATAGGATGGTGCCCACTAAGGGAGAGGGAGGAGTTACTTTACCCCTGGCACATGGCAGATATAAAGGGAGACTTGCTGCCAAAAGGGCAGGAGAGAAAGGAGGCACCAGAAAGGATAGGAACCTCTGAGGGATGAGGGTAAGAGAAGGAAGTCTGGATAGTTCAAGGCGAGGAAAGGCAAGGTGCTTTGCGAAAGACAGAAAGGAAATCTAAAGGTGAATTGGTAGAGAAAGGAAGAAGAAAATGAGGAATTAGAAGATGGAGAGTGGGGTGATGCCCAGGAAGAATTATTGGGGACTTCCTTGATGGAGGGTTTCCCTGGTGAAAAACCAGAGCCCCTGGGAGAGTGGGATTCTACTTATATATAAGACCCATGGAGAGGGGTATTGGTCCAATTAAGAGTCCCCAAGAAAGAGGGGGAAAACTCGAGAACTCAAAGACTCCTTACTAGCTGTCATATTGGGGCAAATGGGAGAGGCAAGAAGCTAAGAAGGCGGGGAAACCGAATCCTCCATCTGACCAATGCTGGCACAAGAAGAGAAACTGGGAACATCAGCATTGGGAGGCAACCAAGGAGGAGAACCACAAGAGCCAGGAACAACCTGTTACCATACAGGGAAATACCCCCCCCTCACCCTTGCCCTCGCTGCCCTTGCTATTAGGAGCAGGCAGGAGGCAATGGGGGCCCAGACGTGGGATTGTACACACTTGCTTGCCCAAGGATCTAGTGGAGAGAACTAATTGTCCTGGAGGGCTCGCCTTACCCTCAGTGGCTAGAGCCAGGGAGCAAGTCTGTGCAAAAGGACCTTGAACCCATGCTAAGAACTAGGGCTGAGGGAAGTGGACTATGCAGTATGTTGAGCTACTTGTTGCTCATTCCCTACCCAAGTCAATAAACACCATTTTATTTCAACCCATTGGTCTGAGGAGTGTGCATTCAAAGATGGAAGAAGGGATGCCCAGTGGTCCAATGGAGACTGGCAGAGCTCACATGCTTTCCCTGTTTTAACAATCTTCTAACTAGACAAGTGTTCAGATGCTCAGTTAGTTAAGTTAATGTGTAGGTCTGATAACCTGAATATGAAATAATTAATTCTGGTTCTTTTGTGGCAGTGCATACTTAAATTAGGAATTTCCTTGAAAATGTAATCCTCTAATGTTTTGTCTTACAGAATCCTTCCTGTTCCTCAAGATTATCTTCAGCCAGTTCTTTAATAGTGTACCAGAAACTTCAATTTGTCAGCTAAATGATTTTGAATAGCAACCAAAACACTGCTGTTTATGGTTGAACTTCATCTCTGTTTTGCATGTCTGGTAACTATTGCTGTCGGTCTGTCTGGAAGATTTAGTATCTTCTGCAGCTTGCTGGAAGGAACCAGTTTTCTGTGACCTGTGCACATGATTAAGCTCAGCTGATTAGATTTCCTTTATATTATTTTCATTTCTAAAATAAACCATAGAACCAACAACAACAATAGCTCTTATGTAGCACCAGGTTTGGGAATAGACGCTTAGAATTGTTGTGGTTTATCAGATTAAAAATAAGGGTATCCAGTTATTAATAAGGGTAACACAAATAGACCTTCAACAACCAGTTGCAATGTATCCTCATCCCCTAATGGAAGTGTTCACAATAATTCCCACCAGGCAGCCAGCCATAAAAAATATTGTCCCCCTTCTGATATACCGTAAACTAAAAGGAACTCAGGCAGTTTAGAGTGCAATCCTAAATTAGCGAAGATGGCTGCAGGGTGGCTGAGCTGACACTAGATCAGATGAACCCAAACCCCTCCTAGCATAAGAATGTTTGAAATTACTTACAACTACCATCATCTGAACTAACTTTGCACTGGCATAGTGACTCAGCCCTGGGCTAGAGGAGGTTTGGATCATTCCTGGCTCTTCCTTTAACCTCTTCCTTCTCCTCAGGCTTTTTCGCTCTTCTTCTGCCAGAAGGCTTCTGTCTGCACTTAAACCCCTGTAGGTTGTATGCCTTTGAGTTAGGCTTGTGAAACTATCCTTTTTCTGTTTCATTTAATTATCACCATTCCTTGATTCATAAAGGCAACTGAGCATGCATAGGGCTCTTTTTATCTTCCTTCTCTACCTTTAGGAAAATAACTATGTGTGTATTTAGATTTGTCCATCTTTCTGTATGAATTCCACATAATTCAGGCTTCAGTCAAGCATGCCAATACATTCCTCTTGTTTCTTGATGGTCTTAATTCAATTCAACCACCCCAGATTCCTTACTCCATCTCCTTCCCCAGGCACCCACACAGAGGAGAAGGTGGGGCAGGGAAGCCTGGGGTGCCTCTGAGTGGGCACCTATGGGAGGAGGTGGGCCAGGAAATCCAGAACTCAGCACAACACTGATCCACCAAACCACACTGAAGTGCTGAAGCAGTTTGTGCCCATCTCTAACCAGTATCTTCTGGATGAATAACGGAGGAAAGAGCCGACTTATTAATTTGTTTGTTTTATTTATATGCCACCTTTCTCCCAATAAAGGAACTCAAGGTGGCTCACAATATTAAAAGAAATAAAATTTAAAACATCATAAGTTAAAGATTAAAAAACAATTAAACTATATGCTAATTAAAATACAATTGAATAATTAAAAGCAAGTAAACATTAAAAACTATCTTAACTCTAAGAAGGCATTCAGGGATTCAAACATTATGTTAAAAGTCTGCCTGAAAAGATGGGTCTTTAGCTGTTGGTGGAAGGATGAAAGGCAGGGGGCCAGCCTGATCTCCCAAGGGAAAGCATTAAAGAAACTCATCTGTGTTTGAGTGGCCTTAAGGCAAACATCCTCCCAAATTTGAAATGGACAAAAAAAGCCCAGCTTGTAGGTGAAGAAGTAGAACCTTTTTCCCATATTAGATTATTTTCAGAATTTAGAAAAGTTTTTATCATTTCCACCATATTAGCTACTTTCATCAAGGATACTAACTCATTCACATTACTCAGCTTGCAACCAGGGGCAATCAGTGGCAAAAGCAGAGTATTTCTTCTTCACTCAAATGTTATGTACTTATCCATTAATTAAGGTACTGTTTGGTTCGCTGTGGAAAAAATACAGTCAGATCCACCGTATATTTGAAGTTTCTTAAACTGGGTTCACCTGGGTGAATCATTATAGCCATCCAGATGACAATTTGCAGGGCTTGGCAGAAGCAAAAACAGAGGCAGAGAGCTCCATTTGCACTTAGCTCCAATAGCCAAAGCTGCCATAAGGTGCTAACAAGGTGCTCATTGGCAACCTCCACCTCTCTTTTAGCTTATAGAACCCTCCTAGCCAAACTGTTCCAGTGCTGAGCCGAAACCTTCCCCATCTGCCCCCAAACAAGATACTGTCTGGAGACAGGTGCTCAGCTGTAGGGAACTGACACCCTTGTGACTGCTCCTTTGCATTAGATCAGATGATCATACTGGAGAAAGCAGACAAAAGTGATGTCAACCCACTGGGAACAAATTTGAACCACTCCTGCTGGCTGAACATTAAAAAAGATTATTCCTTGCTCAAAAAAGGCAATTCCACAATGGGCTCGCCTACTCATACATTGAGCTTTATGTCACTAGCCTTTAATTTGACTTTATCTATGCCAAATCTGATAATTTGTGGGGTAAATGGCCAATGTATTTACCCCTTTAGCTATGTTTCTACACCACCTATCCTCCAGTGAGCTCAAGGTGGCATGCAAGGTGGCTCTTTCTCATCACTTCATCCTTTCCACAACCTTGTGAGGTCAAGCTGAGAGAAACTAAGTGACCCTTAAGTCACCCAGTGAGTAACATGGCTCAGTGGGGACCTCAACCTGGGGCTCCCAACTCCCAGCCAACACCCTAGCTACAACACCACATGGGTTCCCAGATAATTACGAAAAGCATCTATATTCTTGATTTGCTCTGCCACAAAAGTTGTCTGAGCAATGTTAAGTAAGACAGTACGAGCACTTACTTTTTGTATTCTTAAGTTTGCTTCTGCATGATGTCTCCCCTGGTTTAAAAGGGCCACATGCACGAAAGATAAGAACTCACCCATCAACATTGCATTGTCTGGCAAATGACTTTTAGGGGTGGACAACATACACCCTTTAGGCCAGTCAAGCTGTTTGTCCGGCTTACAATGTGCTGTACTTTCATCCACAGTTGCTCACCCACAGGACAGTTTGTTCTGGAGAGAAGATATTCCAGGGAGGCCTAAACATAAATAACTGGTCTTACATTGCCGTATTTAATCATCAGTCATACATCATGACTCCACAACTCTGTCCTCCTCCTCAGTGGGCAAGAAAATAACAAAGAGATTGGCTAGTTCTTCAGAACAGCTCCACACCTCCCTGGACTTTCTTAGCCAGCTTGAGTTTCTGTAGCTGAAAGGACTTTCATTGTTAATTGTTAGGCCTGTTTCTCTAGGCTTGGCCACAGTCCTTCTTTTGAACTTCTCTAGATGCTATCCTGGAAGTTCAACATGACCAAACATGACATGCTTTTCCCTACAGTTATGAAAACATTGTGGTAATATTCTCTCACATACAGGAAACAGAAACCCAAGTTCCCTCACGTGATACAGGTAGATTCTGCAGGGAACTTCCAACAGTTACTTTTTGGGGTACAACTCCCTCAAGCCCCAGCCCGTATGGCTACAACTTCCAGGAGTCTGTGCATTCAGAAGGGGCAGACATTTGCTATCTCCTCTGTTATCCCTCTTATTCAAAACACCAGACAGGAAACAAGTACTCTACAGCAAGATGAATAACTGCTTGGAAGGGAGAAGGGCTGTGCTGGTCCCTTTGGTGGCTACATAAATGAGAAGTGAGGGGAACCCATGCAGAGGTCATGCGCTGAATTTCTCAGCACTTATCAGAAGCAAGGGAAGAGCAAGTTAAGTCAAGTAAGGGTGCAGTGGGAGGCTTCATGGTCACATGCATCATGGTCACTTGGGTGGCAGAAGGCTTCCACCTGAAGAACCAGAGTGACCAAGCAGTGGTTCTCAACCGATATGCATACAGAAATAGTCTAGATAGGCTACAGAGTTTTCATAATGATTACTGAGGAGTCACTTTCCCTTAATCCTTAAGGACATGATGCCACCCTACTCTGCCACACCCACTGTTGACCTCTCAGCAATAACTATGGGCACGTAGCGTTCCTTCTATTCCCCTGTGGGGGGATTGTGGCCAACTCTGCCCAACAGCAAAAAACACTGCTTTACTACTTCCTGTTAGTCCCTAAGATATCTCAACAGGGACGTGGTGGCGCTGCGGGTTAAACCGCAGAAGCCTCTGTGCTGCAAGGTCAGAAGACCAGCCGTCGTAAGATCAAATCCATGCGACGGAGTGAGCTCCCGTCGCTTGTCCCAGCTCCTGCCAACCTAGCAGTTTGAAAGCATGTAAATGCAAGTAGATAAATAGGTACCACCACGGTGGGAAGGTAACGGCTTTCCATGTATAGTTGCGCTGGCCACGTGACCACGGAAACTGTCTACGGACAAATGCTGGCTCTATGGCTTGGAGACGGGGATGAGCACCGCGCCCTAGAGTCGGACACGGCTGGACTATATGTCAAGGGGAACCTTTACCTTTACCTAAGATATCTCTGCACATACCCCAAGAATACTATCACAGATTTTAGCATCTTTAAAATTGACCATTATTATGATACACATAAAACCAAAATGCCTGCATGCCCTTCTCAAGAAAAGTGGGTCTTTTGTTCTTATTTATGGAGGCACTCAGATTTTTCGATTGAGTGAATGGTGGGAGGCAAGACGCCAAAGGTTGGAACCGCAGCTACAGAGCAATGGAGCGCTGCCATTGGGCTCATGGAAAGTGAGTGAAAATTCCTACCAGACATAAATCCCTCGTTCTCTCTGAGCAGCTTCTTCCAACCGAAAAGCTACATTGCAGGTTGTTGTAAGGATAAAATGAAGCAACTGCCTGCCTGCCACCTTGAGCTCTTCAGCTGTAATGCAAACACAGATCTGATGGAGAAGCAGGCATGTGTAGATTGTTGTTTGCTTGCTTGCTTGCTTGCTTGTTTGCTTTCTATAGTGTCCTGACATGCAGCATCTTGGAAAGGAGGCACTCACTCCTGACTTCTTACTCCTTTATTCAGAGATTCCTTGGAGGGAGCAAGGAGAGCCAAGAAGCATTTGCCACCAGCAAGAGAGAGGCAGGCCACAGCCAGTAACATGGCTCTTTGTGGGTTCACTGTGTGTCGGCCTGTCAGCAGCCAAGCCATCCATCCAGTGTATTTGTTTAATTTGTTGTTTAGTACAATGTGGTGCCAGTGGTGATTCTGGCGGCTGACTGAGTCATCAACTGCCACAAATTACAGAAGAGCTGTGCGGAAGAGTAAACAGGAATTCAAAATCTGGCAGCAAGAGGGCCGCCACTGTTTTACATTCTCTAAGGTGAAGCAAAACAGATGCAATATCTTTTCCTTTCTAATCCCATCTCTTTCTCTTTTTCAGATGATCCCATGATATGGGCAAAGGTATCTCTCAAGGCCTACAAATAAAAACTTTTCATGGAAATACCATTATTCCATTAAATTAGCAGAACACCAGCCAAAATATACACAGCAAGCTTTTTTAAGATTAGTATCTCCTACAAGAATAGTATTTGATTAATTGTTCTCACAATATTTCATTAATAGTTTGCTTTGCATAAATAGTTTGCCTTTGTCTTTCCACAACTTCTCCAGACACATAGCGTGGGATACAAATAATTTAATAAATAAAATAAAACCTTCCTATTCCTGTCAACATGCATTGACATCTGTGGGTTACTGTGTGGCTGGAAGCAACAGAGCTACTTAAGGAGCCATTTCATACACAAATGATTTCATACACTAAGGTGCTTCCGTAGGGTTGTGTTGTCAACTGCCATACCCTTAGAAGTCAAGATTAAGTAAAGAGAAATGTCTGCTTCTTCCAGCACAAGCTTTTCTCACCTCCTGTATCTTGCAAATTAGTTTGCTTTGCTTTGTCACTGACTTAAGACTTAATTTGCATGTCTGATCGCTCTGGCATGTGTCCGCGAGGGAAATACACAGCTGGAAAGCCAATCTGCAGTCAGTCTTCTGCATGCAAGATACGTATTTCATGTAGTTTAGCCCTAACTTTAGCAGCAACTTGTGGGCTGAGCAGGGGAACACCTCACCCCCATATATGGGAGATATTTGCTTGTTTTGATCACAAGTTGCCCATGCCTCAAATACTACATTTACTGCATGTGTGAAACAATTCTGGAAGGAATGAGAGTGAAAACAAGTATTGACATTTCTACTCCAGAACTCTTGGATATCTGAATATCCAGAGAAGAGACTTCTTTGCACTTTCTCAGTGTGCTTGTATTCACCACTAGGAGGATTTAGAACTACTTTATCTTTTAGGCAGGAGAGCAAAAACCATTCTGTTATTTCCACGCATACGTTTGGTGAATCTGATTATTCTTACTTATTAAAAATGACTCATGTTGTCCTGTGTGAAGACTATAAAAATAACTGTGTCACATAACATTTTATTTTGGGTCAATCTAGCCCAAACAAGGGATCAGATAAGTTGTTTATTTTCCCACTCGTTCTAAAAATATGTTAGGAAACACTGCAATTATTTAGATATGTGACTGTGCTTATTAGAAGCACAAGGGGGGCATATTTAAATGCAGGATATGTGGGTTATCTGAGAATTAACTTGAGTCTTTTCTGGCTGAAATTTCTGTTGAATGAAAGCAGTTAATTCCGGTTACACACTGTGAACAAACAAGATGATGCATGTTGGATAGTTTGGAAAACTACTATTTTGGATTACAATTCCCATAATCCCTATGCTGTCTGAGGAATTCTGTAAATTGTAGTCTGAAAAACCCTAATGTTTCTAAACTCTAGATTCTGGTCATGTGCAGAGTGATTTTGACTCACCACTGAGCAACCAGACCAAAAGAAAACACAAGCTACATACCCAGCATCTAAATTTAAGCAGTAAGTGGGTCCTTTGAGAGGACTTAGTGTAAAAAGAAGCCAATGAAAGGCAGCACCCTAACATGGGTCACTGAGGGCCCACAGAGTTGGGGAGAAGGTTCCAGGGTAGCTCTCAAGGTTATTCTGAAATATATTGTGACTGTGATGAAAAGAACAAATGCTTTTCTAGTGGTTCTGCCTTTCTGTAGAGTCTGTTGCAACACATACATATCCTACCCTATTTGCAAGGCAATGATGATATAATTATGGTGCAATCATTCTTACTCAGTGTTATTGAAGTTTTCCTTCTCATTCTTGCCCTCGCCCAAGATTAGCTCCATCCTGACCAATGTAATCATATAAACCTGAAATAAGACCGGATCCTGGTTGCAAGCATGAAGACTACAGACAGTGCCCAGGATCCAACTGAAAATTTGCCCCAGGATAACTGCCTCAGTATAAGTGTCAGCAGAGAACTGCTGTGGGTTTAAAAGTTAGCACAGGCATTAGTTGCCACATTCTAAGTCACACAACTGGTAGGCAATAGCAAATGCCTACACCAGCTTCTGACCGTGCAGCCATTCACTGCTGACGTTTACACTGATGGGGTCAACACTCATGGGTGAAACATTATGTTATGGCAAAATAAAAACAAAAGCCTAGTGGTTTGAAGACACTCTGTGTTGCTTCAATTTGCAAACTATTTAAAAGGGTAACTGCAGCTACTGCAGGACTCTATGCAGGGGAGAATTGGTGGGAGGCCCAGGGAAGTCTTGGGGGGCTGGGGATGCCAGTCTTGAGAGGCATGGGTACACTTTCCTCATCCTTGAGTTAGGATGAGACATGTGCACGGGCTCTACTGTCCAGTCCATGCCCAAATAAGAGAGCACATACAGTATCAGGGCCTAATCCACTCTTTTGTACTCTTTTGGAGATACTCCAATCGGATCCTTGTCTGTGTCCCTTGCCAGCAGGTGTGGCAACAGACACAGACACCACCAGAATTATTTGTGCAAGAATCATATGCCCATATCTAGAAATTAAAGGGGGGGAAAAGCCATAGACAACTATTGTGATATTTGGCAGTCACAAGGCCACACCAACAAGAAAAGAGAAATCAGGGTGGAGGGGGAGACCCTAATGTCCTGATTTCAAGTTCTAAACTAAACATGAGAGTGCAGGCATTCATTTCCATATGCACAGTCCTAGTGATATAACTAAGTTTCAAACAGGACAGAAAAAAGGCAAAGCCTAGGCAACATTCTTATATCGATGCAGGTTTCCTGAGCTCCAGTCCAGTTTTCCTGATGCTGTCTATTTGTTTTGATTCCCTTTCTGTATATGGCACATCTTTTTTCTTTTCTGTTTTTATCCAAGAATGCTCAAGGGATCTATCAGGTGCCATGTCCCCTGTGGGTAACCACTGGGTACTTCCTGTGTTCCACAGTCACCATGGATCTGCACAAATAGCACTGTTTCAGTCTGTAGTTACATATCTGTCCAAAGTCATTGCACATCCCTGGTTCAAACCAATTCAACATGATACCCTTAACATTCACAGAACACACCAGAGTTAGCATCACTTAAATGAGAAGAATTCCTAGGTGGGCGGCCATGTTTGTCTGTGGTAGCAGAAACAGCACCCTTATGACATGTTGAAGTTTCACAGGCTTTATTTGGCATAAGCGTTTGTGGACTGCACCCCATCTGATGAAGTGGACCATAGTCTACAATGGTTTATACCAAATGGGGCTTATTTCTCTTTACGGTTCCACAAGACTCTGTGATTTTTAAATAACAGTCTGAAGGCAACAGGGCTTTGAGGCTTTGCTGCTAAATGACAAAGCACAATTGCATACAGTTTGCATACACATCATTCCAGCAGTGTTTTAGGTTCTAAGAACATGGAATCTCTCAAATTAAGTTTAGCCCTTAAAAGATGCAACCTAAATAATGTAGGTCACTTCCCTTACACTGTCTCACCAATTCTCTGTAATCCCATGTTGCAACAGAGAATTGGAGAGGATTGCCTTGCACCCAGTATTTATACCTGAAAAGAGTCACCTCAGACTTGTAGAGGCCTGGAATCTAGTCCACTGGTGGTTTCCTGAAAGCTTCACCTCTTCACCAAAGTCTCACTCCCCAGAGGCAGGGGAATCCCCACAAATCAGAGATCTGAGCTAGCATCCAAAAGTCTTCAACATTAATAAATTCAAAATTAATTCTCTAGTTGACCATTTACATTGCTCCTTATCAAATATTGATACAAGTGCTATTTTAGAAATACCCTAAGTGTTGCTCAGTTATTTCTTTGATCTCCATAAAAAAACATTTGCCAAAAATTTCAACACGTTCTTTGAATTTATTAACAGCAGCAAGATTAATGATAGCTAAGCATTGGAATGTAAAGTATGATTTTCAATTAAATAAATGGTATAAAGAAGTATGGACTATAGCTATTAATGATAAATTAACGTGTAACATTAGAATAAAGAAAGGATTGTTAAAAAGGTATATTTTTAACAGATATATTGGGAGAAATAATTGTGAAAGTCAGAGAAAAAATTTGTTGGGTTTGGATGTCATGATGAACAAACCACAGAGTGAATGTCTGTAGGTTGCTTCTGTTTGTAGTGATCAGGGCGTGTGTGCTAGCATGCTGCCTTCTTTGTGGTAACTAGAAATCTCAAGAAGCCTGTAAAAATAATTCTGACTTAGAGACTGTAACGGACACCAGCTTCATGGTTGAATTAGACTTTGAACTTAGTTATCCCTAGTTTTACTCCAGTCATCTTAAGAGTGACACAATACTTGCTCTGTAAATGTATACTATAAGATTTGTTTTTAAAAGCTTACTAAAGTCATGGCACTTGCTTGCATTTTAAAAATTAGAAATATATAGGCTGGAATCCCAAAAGTCATGCCCAAAGCCTAGGCCATGTATCAGTCGGATTTTTAAAACTTGCTTTCTTTTAAGAATAGACCGTTGTGCCAAACCACAAGCCACTTTTGAAATTCCCCTCAGTTTCAAAAGGAAGTTGTCATGAAACACAAGCCAAAAGCCCTATTGGTTGTGTTGCATTGTCCATTAATCCTTTCTGCTTTGTGTGGATAGGATAATTAGATGGATCAGACTATACATTAAGGGACATGTCTGTTCCTACTAAGTTGCTCATTTCCCCCATATCCAAAGGGATTTCCTCAGAGATACATACCTCAGCTTAAAACAGGGTAACTGGAAGATATATAGGTGAAGATTAGAGAATAGGTGGCTGCCATTCAAGAAACACAAGCCAGAAGTCCTCTTGGCTGTGTGAAAATGTCTATTAATTCTTTCTGCATTGACTGGATGAGATAATTATATGGATCAAGTTGTACATTAAAAGAAATATCTATTTCTTCTAAGTAGCTCATTCCCCCCCCCCCCATATAGGAGATTTCCTCAGAGATACATGCCTCAGCTTAAAACCTGCTAAATGCAAGATAAGTGGGTGAAGAAGATTATCTGCTATGACAAACATGTCTCTTTCATCACCCCCAAGGGGAGTACCTCTGCCAAAAATGTGATAAACATATCCTCCAGTAAGTCACTAAGTGATACTTGACTTTGCTAGATTGGGCTGAAGGCAGTCAGAGGGGCATTAAAGTTATTATTTAGCTTCTGGAAAAGGCTCTTAAGTGGTTTCAATATGGTGCCCAATGGTGAGACCCTCAGGCCAGAAGGTACCCAACGAGTGACTGGGGAAGAGTAAGGACCTGTAGCAAGTAGCTCTGGATTCTATGACATGCCTGGGGCAAATCCAGTAGGGACCTCACATGCTGATGCTACCAATGGTGAAAGCAAGGGTCTGCACTGTACGAAAATACAGCGAATTGCAACTTGGAATGCCAGAGGAATGAGCCAAGGTAAATTGGACATTGTAAAATGACAAATGATCAGATTGAAAATTGACCTCCTTGGCATTTGTGAATCACACTGGACTGATAATGGTTATTTTCAGTCGGAGGAATTTTTGGGCTGTGAGAAAGAAATGATGCAGGAAAATCAGTTTCATATCATGAATACATGGTTTGAATAGCAGAAGCGTCACTTATACATGTGGACCTCGCCTAACAGACTACATCACAATAAAATTGATTATGTCCTACGTAAGGGGTCTCCAAACCTTTGAGTGTGAGGGCCACATTGTATATTTTCCACATTTTTTAGGGCCAAATGAACGTGCACGCCTGCCCGCAACCCCCCTTCATGGATGTCCGCCCGCCAGCATGGATGCCCGCCCGCTTGCACCCCCACCCGCCTTGACATCCGCCTACCCGCCCACCCACCAGGACGCCCGCCCATCCGCACCCCCATCCGCAACCCCACCGACACGCCCACACACATACCACCTGCATGGACGTCTGCCTGCACACACGCATGCACGCCACCTGCCCCTGTGCATGCGTGCGCGTGTGGACTGGCTGAAGGGAACAGGCTGGATAAAACAGCAAGGTGGGCTGGATGTGGCCCGTCAGCCATAGTTTGGAGACCCCTGTCCTATGTAATCAACAATGAACCAGCTCAGTTCTTGCAGTCAAAACTTATCCAGGTGCAGACTGTGATTCAGACCATGAACTGTTGGTGGCCAAGATCAAAGTCAAACTCTGTAACATGAAGAGGCCAACACCACCAAAAAAGTTCAATGTCACCAAAATTCCTCTCACATATGCAACTGAAGTTATAAATAGGTTTGAAGTTCTGGACACTGCTGAGAAAATGCCTGAAGAACTATGGCAAGAAATTCAATAAATCATAATTGACACAGCAGATGATTATGTAGCATGCAAGAAGATAGAGAAAAAGTGTGGATGGCTCTCAGAGAATACCATCCAAATAGCCGAGAGGAGAAAGGCAGCTAAAGCAGTGGGCAACCATGAAGAGGTGAGAAGATTGAATGCTGACTTCCAAAGGGCAGCAAAGGAAAATAGCGAAGTTTACTGGGAGAAGCGTTGCAAACAATTAGAAGAAGACTGTACAAAAGGACACACTAGGAATGCATTTGCACAAATTTAAAAGATGTGAGTACTGTTCATGGCTTGCAAAAATATCATTAACGATAAGCAAGGGAAAGAATTGTCTGACCAACAAGGTGTCAAGAAAAGATGGCGAGAATATGCAGCAGAACTGTATGCCACCAGCAAAGAGGGGCAACAACAAACTGAGGAGGGGAAGGAAATAGAACCAGAACCAGCTATACTTGATGAAGAGGTCATGTGGGCAAGGAACCAACTGCCAAATAACAAAGCCCCAGGGGTCGATAACATCCCTGTAGAATTGCTGAGGCCAGTACCAATGGCAATTATCAGAGTCTTGTGTCAGAAAATTTGGGAAACCAACACATGGGCACAAAAGTGGAAACAATCAGTGTTTATTCCATTACCCAAAAAGTGGGATTCAAAGGATTGTTCTAACTACCGCACGACTGCTCTCATCTCTCATGCTAGTAAGATATCACTGAAAATTATACAATGCCTGGCACCAATCATTGAAAGGGAATTGCCAGATGTCCAAGCTGGTTTTCGTTGGGGTCGTGGCACCCGTGATCACATTGCAAATGTTCAATGGATAATGCAAAAATTTATGAATATCAAAAGAACATCTACATGTGCTTCATCGATTATAGGAAATATGTTGACCATGACAAACTATGGAGAGCTGTAGAGGACCTTGGGGAGCCACCACATTTGGTGAAGTTGGTGAAATCACTGTATGAAAATCAGGAAGCCACTGTACAAACTCAATATGGAAACACTGGTTTGAGATCGAGAAAGTGTGTGGCAAGGTTGCATCCTGTCACCTTTTTTTATTCAACTTGTACACTGCAGTGATAATCAGAAAGCTGGAGTTAGAAGAATCAAAAATTGGGGTAAAACTTGGTGGAAGAAACATCAATAATCTTCGATATGTGGATGATACAATCCTCCTCTCAGAAACCCAGGAAGGTCAAAAGTACCTGATCATGAAATTCAAAGAAGAAAGCAAGAAGTTTGGCCTCTTTTTGAATATTAAAAAGACCAAACTCATGACAATTGCAAAGAATGGAAACATCAAAATAGTAATTGGTGGAGAGGAGGTTGAATGTGTGGAAGAATTAATCTTTTTAGGTTCACTGGTCAATCAAAACGGCGAGTGCAGCCCAGAAATAAAACATTGAATCACACTAGACTGCACAGCAATGATGAGTATGAATCAAATATGGAAACATAAGGATGTCAGCTTGACAACCAAGTGCAAATTAGTTTGTGCCATCGTGTTCTCCATAACTACATATGGCCGTGAAATTTGGACGATGAAGAAGATGGACAAAAGGAAAATTGATTCTTTTGAGCTATGATGCTGGAGGAGGCTCTTGCACATTCCATGGACTGCAGATAATGAATAACGAAGTGCTGAAGTGCATAAAAATGGACATGTCACTGGAAGGTAAAATAACAAAACTTAGACTTAATTATTTCGGCCACGTCATGAGATCAACATCATTGGAGAAAGATGTTATGCTCAGAATGGTCGTGGTAAAAGACTATGAAGACACCAAAGAATGCACTGGTTGGATGTAATCAAAGCAGACACTGCCCAAAATATAAAGCAACTGAAAGAAGCTGTTCAAGATCAGAAATCATGGAGAGAGCTGGCTCATGGAATCACCAAGGGTCAGATATAACTGAATGGATAATTCAATTCAAATTGATTAGCTTCTGGACTGATGTATCTCTTGAACTCTCCACAACAGACTTCCTAGAAGATTCCAAACACACTACACTTTGATTTATTAAATTAGAGAGAGTCAAAGTACAATACAACCCCCTTTTTAATGATAAATGGTCTATGGATCCACAGGAGGAATACAACGGTAAATTGATTCCATTTTGAAGGGTGAGCCCATGTACTCACAGAATCACTGCATGGTTTCTCTTGAAAGGCAAGAGGAAGAGGGAAACACAGTGGCTATAATAAAGAGAGATTAAACTGATACTGGAAAGATTGTGCAGTGCTCAATTTGTTTATTTTGGCTACTGTTGCACAGAATATTTCATCAGCTAAGACAAAGGTTAAGAGCAAGTGGCAATAAATGGTCTAAAGGTAAACCTCTCGTGGCAGCTTGAATAAAAAGCATTTTATGAGCCAACTCCAAGCTGTTGATTGGAGGGCAGTAAGGTTTCTTACAATAAAACTTGCCATGATATCTTGCGAGGGCAATTAATCCTGTCTTAATAACAGTAGCAAGCATTCAGATATTTTATAAAACAGTTGTTCACATGGACATTTTTCATCCTTGGCAACTTATTAAACTGCTACAGGGCCTAAACAGAGAAACAATGACATAATCCCAGATGTCTTTTCCGGATCACAATTCTGCTAGAAGATATTTGAGCTGAAGGCACTTCCTTTTGGGGAGCACAGTCATTTTTGTGAATAGACTGAATGTACAAGCAATTTTCTTTTGTCATACACATCTTCCCTGAAGCCTACATTTTACAACTAGGAGTCTGGACTTTCCCCTTTATTCAAGCCACACTCTTTTCTACCTAGGAAAACTGTAAAACCTTTCAATGAAGATATTCCATCACAGGTCCCATAGGAAAGTGCCACCCAGCTCCAGTTGTGAGACCAGTTGTCAGAAAATGGAGCATCTCCAGTGACTGATTAGGTTTGGACATGAGTTGATTTCCCACTGTGATCCCTCCCTGAAAAGAACCAACCCATGTGTCCCTGGACAGTGTGACCGGAGAGCACCACCAGAAGGAGGGACTGATAACTAATTTCTGAATACTTCATACATAGAAAACCTTGGAAGGATCAAAATATATCATCATCATCATCACCACCATCTTGCACTTTTTATTTCTCAACATTACAGATGTATGAGGACAGACCCGAAGTCAAGCCTAAAAATTAGGAATCAAGACCTAAAAATTGTTGTTGGCTGGGAATAATATGATTCCTAAAAGCTTGCTCACGTTTTGATACCCTTGCTTAGCTTATTGGTCAGGTTAGATTTTGTTCCACTGTATCCAGGTAGCTTGGTCCCCACATGTTATTAAAGCCTTCCCATGTTCTGCTCACTAACCTGCTCTAAGCTGTTTCAATTCCATACCAGAATATCTATGTAATTATATTGCTTTGGACAGAGGCGTGTTTGTTTGTTTTTAAAGCACTGCCTGTTCCCTTGAACACTTTCCATTACATCTATTAACCTTTCGTTTCGTTGATCCCAAATATGAACCAAACTAGACAGGAACAAGCCATTTTTATTTTTTACCAGAATGGAATCTGAATGATTGGTCTAAATCCAGTTGTTAGTCCCAACTAGACACACACACCCGGTAGCTTTTCCAGGTTCCCTTTCTCCTGTCCAGTCCTACATGTGTTTACTTGGAAATAGCACTGAATCCTGGATGTTGGCTTCTTCCCTACAAAATCTGCTTATGATTGCCTCCCTAGTTGTTTTGCTACAGGGGTGATACAAATATAAATCCTGTAGTTTCATTGCCATAGAGAATAATTCCCTGAAGCGCTGTGTCTAAAAAAAATGATCTGACTGATAACTACAGGAATACTGGCCAGCTGTATAGAAATTCAGCCAGCCCTTTTATAACGCTGGATAGTTTAGCAGCTACAACAACAATGGATTTCAGTTTAGAAAGGGAAATTCATTCTCTGTCATATCCCAGGGGAAAGATGAGAGAGATAATGAACCTCATGTGATAGGACTGGTAATGCCACTTAGGCAGCCAGCAACCAAACCCCAGAAGAACAAAAGCATAGGCTACTTCTTCATTTAAATCTGTACAATCAGCTATTGCCTTGTAATGCAATGGGTTTCACCCAGGAGCCCAGATAGCAATAAAATATAACTGCTGAAGAAGAGCTATGCCTGCCAACTTGTAAGGAAACTCAATGCCTTAGCTTCTTATTTATTTCAGGTGTTCTACATGCCCAACCAGAGTTTGGAAAAAATACTTTTTTGGTCCACAGCTAAGATGACCATTGACACATTGCCAGGTAGGAGAACATCAGTAGGCACTGGTTTGAATAAAAAATGCATATGCTAAAGTATACATAAAGAATCAAACTAGCTATGATTTTTCTAAATTTAAAAAGCACTATAGGGCATCTCACTTGAATGTGGAAGACAGCAACCATGTGACCTGCTGACCCGGTGTTGCAAACTGTAAATGGGCAACTTCAAGGTCTCTTCGGGTTCCATTCTTAGGCTTCTTCTTTTTTAAATAAGATATGGACTGGGCAACTGCCAGTTTCCACCAGCCAGCATGACCACTGGGGATTGGCTGGGGGATTCTATAAGTTGTAATCAAAAAAGTAACTTTTCCTGCATACGAGAGAGTAAATTGCTGCCAGCTCTTCCAGTTAGCCTGATTGGCCTGGGCTTCCACAGCAATAGTAGGTGAAGGGTGCAAAAAGGTTATGGGGACCTTCAGGAAGAAGATACCAGTGTGCTTTCTTCTTCTTATAGTTAAGGTATGCTATACCCTGCAGGGGTGGAAATATGGGTCTTTCTGGTTGGCCTGCATTTTCCATGGGCCCTAGCGAGGATAGCCAATGGTGAGGGATGTAGGGAGCTGTAGTCCTGCAACAGCTGGATGACCATACATTTCCCATCATTCAAAATCCATGTATATATTCCCTTATGTACTGAGATAAAGAAAGATCTTGTGTATTCATCATTCATAATGCATCAAGGATTTTGGAAGATCCGTAGCTTTGTATATCAGGGAACAAGTAAGCCAAAATGTTTTTTAAAACTGAAGAATTGGTAATTTTTAAATAAAAATGATGTAGGCATGCAAACCTATGTGTAGCTGCTCAGATGCAAGCCCCATTGAGTTCCAAGTTATTTACTTCCTCATAAGTGCATATTGATTACAAGTTTCATATTAATTAAGATTGGCAAAGATGCTGAAAGCACCCAATGGTGAGTTATTAGAGGAACCTCACCCTCTGTCTACAGGTTTTCCTTTTATGTTCCTTGCTATGGGCAGTATCCTGTAATGTCATTCTGCTGTCCGAATGGTGTGATCCAGCCAAAACAGGAATGGAGAAATCTCTTTTCCCCTCCAGCCTCTTGTATATTCTCAAAACCATATCTAGAAGACTCTGGAACTCCCTCCCACAAGAGGCCAGGTTGGCCCATCTTTGCTGTCCCTCTGTAAGAAGACCTGAAAAGACCTTTCTCTTCAGGTAAGCTTTCTTTTAGTAATTGGCTGTCTGAGAGAGATTCTTAAAAGGATTGTTGTGCCTTGTTGCTTTAAATGTGTTTTTGTGTTGATTTTGTTTACCGTTTTAGTGTGGTATTTGTTTGATTCTTTTAAATATTTGTATATGTACTGTTTTTAGCTTTTAAATATTGTTTTTATTGATGTAAGCCACCTTGGGTCCTTTTTAAGGAGAAAGGTGGGGTAAAAATATTATAGACAGACAGACAGATACAGCCTTTCAACTCCATACCTGAGGCAAACTCCTAGTTCAGAGTTACAGGGTTGTTCTGAAGTGTATGTACAGGTCAGATCTTGTCAGCTTCTTGAGTACGCTCTGTGAGATACTGAACTCCTTAGTGACATTAGGTAGAGAGGAAGATAAAGCATCTATTCATACTTTACAAAGTGGGCCATTAAAGCAAAGAAACTGCTTTCACAGGCTATCAAGTATTGTAGGAGGAACTGTTTCATAAATATGGAATTACCATACTCTAAAGTATGCCTTTAGAGATATGACATGAAAAAACATGTGTGGTAGAAGGAGAAGATTTTATTGTTGGCATTTATAACATTCCTGCATATTTCTGGGGTTAAGCCCAAGGGTGTGTGTGTGTGTGTGTATTTTTACCTCTGTCTGCTCTGTGACCCTGAGGACAGAGACCTGGAATGTTGTATTCATCTCATTGAGTACAGGCTGCAAATTGATAACCGTAATTTGAACTAAGGCAAGTTCAGCTCTCAACTCAGGTTTTAGGCTGGAGCAAGCAACAAGAGATGCTTAATGCTATCAGTGAAATTCCTCCCAGGTTCACACTTAGCAGATAATGCAAAAAAGAAGAACAGCATAGAAAAGGATTTTTAATAGATGTGCAGATTCCAAAGCTTGGAAAGTAAATAATTATAATTAGTTGCCATTATAGTTCCAATGCCCAAAGATAACTAATAAATTAGTAATAATATTATAGTTGCAGCTTTTAAAATGTTACTGTTTACATTTCCAGTTCTCAAATATAAGTGAACTAATTACATACAATCTGAATTGTGTCATAAAGTAGCCACTGGCCTGTGGTACAAAACATACTGGCCTCCAGTACACTTTGTTACCTCAACACCAACAATAGAGCATGGTGCAGCAGTTGAAATATATGATGTTTTTCCTCCCCCATTTAGTGAGATCACACCCATAACTATAAAAGTAACTTAAAAGTTACAGTTCCATCACAGAAGGAATGAGTTCATTCTTCGTTAAGTCAACAATCATAATGTAATGGAGTTATATCAACGTAACTGAGAAAATATTTAACCACAAGTAACTAATTACTGTATTTGTAAAGAGTTACTTCCAAGCTGTGGCAGAAACGGGGGGCCAGGACTTAACTGGGCCCCATGTTGCTGTTGAGGGGGGTTCTCATGCTCAGCGGGCCATGCAATCTGGTGGAGGGAGAGGGAGCTGCTGCAGGGGGTTCCCTGGCAGTTGCCAGTTGGCTGAAATGAAAGGGATTCCCCGTGTCTGCTGTGTATTGGCCATCAAGGAGGAATCCCAAAGAAGACTGCTTGTTTGTGGGTAGTTTTTTAAATGTACACTTTTCCTAAGTGCACGTCCAGACAAGCACATTTCTCAAAAGGTTTCAAAATCCCCAAATGTATAGATTTCCAGATGCAATTTGCCTCCAGTTGTTGTCCATTTTCAGGTACTGAAGGCCAGGGAAATAGAACAAACCCACATAGATACTAGTCTCAGACACAGCAACACAGAAAAATCTGGCAGACTGAGATCCCTCGCATGTCTCTTCCTAATTGCAATGTAAGCTACTCCCAATTGCCATGTACTGTTGTCTTGCACTTTTGTAATATCCTGCAGGGGTGTGTCTGAACATTTGTAATGTTCCTCAGTGTCCTGGGGCCAAGGCCCAGCTAGTATTTTTTTTATCTATGACAAATTAAACACACAAATCTTTGAAAAGTTTATGGTCACATTGGATTATCCTCTCATTTATTCCTCAAGTCTTTCTCTGTATTGTTTAATTCACAGTGGTTGTCTCATTTCACATTGCAACCAATGTCTCATTTATTCCTCAGATGTTTAATTAGTGTGGGTTGTTTCATTTTGCATTTGTATCTTATCGTTTGCAGTCATCAAGCAAAACATGAACATGTAGAGGCAGACCCATCTTTATCAACGTGATTTCATCAGAACTTGCTGAGATGGTTTCTTCAGCATCATCACTTCAAGGTCACCAATGACTTCTTTTGGGTACCAGAAGAATATTCTGCTATGTTTTGTAGTCCAGACGTTGCATGACTAAATAATAACAACTACGTACTATCAAGTTGATTCCCACATATGGCACCCTTTTCAAGGTTCTCTTGGTATGGAATACTCAGAAGTTGTTTACCATTCCCTTCTGGGGGCACTCTGGAACTGCACAGCTTGTCCATGGCTGCATGAGCTGGCTCTTCTCCTGGGAGGCACAGTAGGGGAACTCAAACTCCCAATCTCTGGCTCTGCAGCCATGTACCCAGCTCACTGAGCTGTCCATAGCTAAGATGGGCCTACTTCAGAGAACTTCGATGTAGATACTTTACAGCAGTGGTCCCCAACCTTGGGCCTCCAGATGTTCTTGGGCTTCAACTCCCAGAAATCTTGGCCAGCAGAGGTGGTGGTGAAGGCTTCTGGGAGTTGTAGTCCAAGAACATTTGGAGGCCCAAGGTTGGGGACCACTGCTTTACAGTATGCTTTACTTTCTTAGTGATGTTATAACATAATGGCTACAATTTCAACTTCTTTACAGTCTCAGCAATGCTGACAACTGGAGTTTTAAGATTACAGATTTCTTTTCATAACTAGACTGTATGCATAGAATTCAGTATTAAGCCCAAGTCCTCATATATTTTTGTAACCCTACAACTTAATGTTTGCAAATTTACAATAAATAAAAGAATAAATATAATTCTTAGTATTCAGGGGAGCCAACCATAAATCACATAGCACATGAGAGCTCATTTACTGCCTTGTTCGAAGGTAACCTTTAGATTAATAGTAAAAAGTGGATCCAAGGAATAGTTTGAATAAGGTGACATTTATTGAATACATTTTGAATAAAGTCAGGCCTAAAGTCAAGGTGTTGTTGGACTGCAGTTCCCAGAAACTCCAGCCAGCACAGCTGGTGGTGAAAGCTTCTGGGAATTGCAGTCCAAGAACACCTGGGTTACCCAAGGTTGGGAAACACTGTTCTATGTGAACAGTGTTGGTTGAATACCAAATGTCTTCACAACTGATAAACTGATCTAATGCTATTGGTATTAATAGCATTATTGTTTATCTGTCACAGCACCTTTGAGGGAAGCATGGGCTCCAAATGTCTGTGCTAAATGACCAGTAGTTATACTAATAAACAATAGCATTGTTTGTATTCATTATAGGACAAATGTGTGTAATCTTTTTTTTTTCTTGGAACATTTGCTCTGAAGTAATTAATGGTACCCAAAATGGAAGACTGGCTGCTTTCTTTACGCAATTTCCCCCCCCCCCCCAGGAAAGATGGGATGTTTAAAAAAAAAAAAAACAATAGCAAGCAGATACACCAATGTTGAATTACAAAAAAGAAAACTACTTGGAGGAAATAAGTAACAAAGTTAAAACAAAGGAACGAAGACAAAGACACTCCGGATGCAGCTCAACAATACACTGTCAGATTCAATCTGCTACTTTGACTTTTTATTCTCACTTGACATTTACTTTCCACAGTGGAATTCCCTGCTAAATTAATTTAGAACGATAGGATTTCCCATTCCCCACCTAAGGATTTCCTGATTATCTGGCAATTCTATTGTAGCTTTAGAAGCAGGAATAAGGGCGGGTGCACTAACCATACGATCTCAGAGTAACTTGCCCAAATTAGATTGTATATGTTGATGCCAATGTGGTATGCAGTTTTCAAACATATTGACTCCAGTGGCAGTAACTGAGGTAATCATGGACAGGGGAGGATATAGATTCTGGTTTTATTCAGGTTGGCACTTTGTGGCATAAGCTGCAACTTTTAAGAACTCTCTTCTCATCCTCCCAGCAAACAAAGGAAAGAGAAAACAACCTTCTGAATGACTCCTGTATAAAATGTATAGGTACGGGCGGGTTGGCACTGAGTTTTGTTTTGCTGATTTTGTTTTTTGCTAGACTCATGTTTGCAACAGTAACATACTAAGCAGAAATGCAAGAAGCGAAGGCTATATTGACCTGGAGTGGTGGGAGAAGCCAGACCTGTGTATAGGATTTCTATCTATCACAGGGCTTTTTACAAGTCAGCAACGGGTGGCCGAATTCATCTGCATACAACAAGTTGTATGTCTCCATGTGTTTATGGGATGGGGGCAGGGGGAGCAGATAAAGGAAGTCTTATATGAACCAGTGAGCTGTAAAAGCAAACTAAAAGTTTGCAAATTACACAGCAAGATTTTGGGGGGGGGGGGGGGAAACCAGACTCCTTTTTATCTTTAAATGTGGTTTCCCCCATTCTCCTTTCCCCTCTGTGTTGAAACAAACTGTAATAGGAGTAGTGGTTTATAAAGAAGTCAGTTTAACAGGCAGCAGGACTGCTTAAAATTGGGCAAAACTGCTGGACACATCTAACATGGTCTATCCTTTGTTAGTCAAATGAAGTTAATATGTGGGCATGAGAACTAAATAGTTAGCCAATGACTTCTTGATACAGCATTATTCTGGGGATGTTCGAAACAGAGGTTCAAGGGGTTAATGGGGAGAGAGCTCTACATAGACAACATACGCATGTTCCCAGTCTCTGCTTCTCAATAGGAAGAACCATCAGAGAATGGAAGAGCTACCCAGTCAACTGGGTTAATGTAATCTAGGTACTTGGGATAAATCATTGCAGTTTGGGACACGGAGCTGGGTTTGGGGCTCTGTAAGCTGTTGTACTTCCAGCAAGCAGTAGAAGTGCATGCTTTTCATGCAGAATGCCCCAGGCCCAGTATCTAGCACCTGCAGTCAAAAGGATCAGCTAGCAGGTAATGGGAAACACCACGGAGGACTCTTTTTAAAATGTTCTTCTGCTGATCAGAGTAGGCCAATCTTCCTCAACCAGATGTGTTGGACTACAGTTCCCTTCATCCCCAATGAACATGGCCAACTATGGGAGTTTATAGTCCAATAGATCTGGAGGCTCCACACTGGGTCAGGCTGGAGTAGTTCAGCCTAGGCTATATGAAGGAATCATCTAATCCAGTAAAAATGACTTCCTGTATTTTCTAAGCATTACTGGAATTATATAACACCACAGATAAACTGCATGTAAATCTGATCTCATGGAACTAGCCCACTACTTTCCCCTGTTCCACCCTCCACACCACTTCATGCACAAATTTCCTTATTCTATATAGGAAAAGATGTATATTTAGCACAGGCATTGACATTTCCAACTATATGCACAATTGATATAAAAAATGTTAAAGGGAACACCTGCTGTTCCACTGACCTCTGGGTTGAACTGATAAAAGAAATGTCTCTAGGGAAAATTTACAGGAAAAATATGGATCAATGTGTAGTCCCAGCCCCTACACATCAATATTTTATTGGCTCTTAAATACTAGTGGAAAACTACAAGCGGCGGGTGGGGGGGAGGGAATGCAAAAATCCTTTTACTTCGGTTAAGCAGAGTACTGATTTTCTCTGTTGTGGAGCTACAAGAGGCACACATCCATCAGATAAGCCCCTAGGGGTCAGTATAACTATAGTAACATTGAAGCATGGTACTCTGCTATTAGGTCATACTAAGAATCCTACAGAACAGCAGCAGTACCAATTGCCAAGCCATCTTTTACCAAAGCCTTGAAGTAACCGGTGCTTCTTGGATGGGCACAACTCTCATTCAATCATGACGCATAGGCAATAGAACTGAGAGGTTGCCAGGGGTTAAAAATGAAGCCCTCTGGGCTGGGGAGGGCCAGAGAGCAAAGGTTGCAAATGTTCTTGGAAAGGAGGCATGTTGGAGGGCAAAGCAGGAAGAACAACAGACACACGGGCAATGTTGTGGGGCAGGTCTTGAGCTTACCCTAAGAAGGGGGGGGGGGGGAGAGACTGTCAACATGAAAACAGAATTAACTAGCAGGTGGCAAGAGCCAGAGAGAGAAATGACCTTCCAGAGAACCAGTCAAGACTCACTGAGACAAGGAGGGAGAGACCCATCACTGTCAACTTCAAGTAGTGCCTCTCTTTCATTGTAAGTGAGGACAAGGGAACCATTCCTCAGATGCTTTTCTCCCCGCCCTGCCCCCTCAGCTTTCTTGCAGTAGCAGCTTTCTCCTGCACATTGGCCTCCCAGTTATAGGCACAAACAGCTGTAGCCCTGGAGAAGAGAAGACAGCTGGGGCTGCGATTCCCATACTTTCTTTGGCAAAGAAAATTTAGCCAGTATTGTAAATGTGAGAGGACAGTCATAGGTCTCTCTTGCCTTGTGCTCAGTGGCATAGTGGTGAATTTGGATGTGCAAACGCTCCTTATGACTGTCCCCATAGCTAGCCCCCTCCATGCAGCCTGCTACATCAGCCCATATCAACAAATGAGGAACAGATCTTTTGTAAAGTTAGTGACTATTAACTGTTCACTCAGAACACACACCCCTTAAATGCTTTGCATTAGGAGTAGATGACTTGCAAAAATACGCTGTTCCTGGGAAAATCTATTTCAGTAGATTTTTAGTATAAAGATTGCAACTATGCTCTTAAGGAACAGAGAAGCCTAAGGGTGTGGCAGATTATGCCATAGCCCCTCCCGATCCTGCAACCACTGGCTCTACTACACCACTGTTTGTGCTCCTCAAGGAAAGGCAAACCTCTAGCCTTAAGTTCTTGCTGTGGCTCCTACAGCCACTATAGCTCAGGGATTTTGAAATAGGGCACTTGATTCCTATGATAAAGTAAGCTGCAACTACAGTAGACCCATTTAAATCAATGGAACTTATAGGTGAGTTGCAAATTCCCACTGATTCAGTGAATCTACTCTAGTGTGATTAACTACATTCATCAACAGGATTTCAGCCACTGATGCTATTAGTCTAATTTACATTACATTTATAACATAAGGAATATCTTCATTCTTTTTGAGATGTAATAGTAACTTTAGCTACTTTCCTACTACTGAAGTCTAACTTTAGCTACTGTCCTCACTAACATGTTTCTCCCAAGCTCTGATTGCTGTGCTGATTGGGTGAAGCTCTTCTAAATGATAAGCTTCTAAAATGGCCTCCCACTATCATGCTGTTATCACTATCAACAGAGTCTTGAGCTCTGCTGTAAAACTATTTGTGAAAACTGAGATCATTTACTCTTCACAACACATCACAAATGGTTAGTATGTGAGGTGAGTACAATCTCCATGACCTCAGGAACAAACCACATTCCTGTTCCTGAACTGGAGTAGTTTTGTAAAGGATGTTTGCAAATTTCATGCTCGTTTGGAGATGAATTGAATACAATAATAGACAAAGAGACTGTTTGTAAACAATGTACAATTGAGTAATTTCTCATATCTCTTTAAAACAGAATACTAGAAAATGCATGATGTGTTGACTGAGCTCATAGTTGCAAAACAGAAGCTACTAGACAGGCAGGATAATTTCCTATTTGACTCTTGAAAACTCTGACCAATTTACAAGAGCTTTCTGTGCCTCTCCTTAGCTGCAACTAACTCAGAGCAAGAGCAGCAGAACAGAGAACAGCTCCATTCCAAACCTGGTGACACAAATTCTCCTGCAAAAGCCACACAGGCAGGGAAACCTGCTCAGAGGCTGGCAGGCTTTATACAAATCACAAATTGCTATGTGTGCCATGGCCACAAAGTTAGTGTATAGCAGAAGAGGTGATCTTAATAGGACCAAAGGGATTTTTTTCAGTTTTACTGGCAGCCTGAGGGTCACACTCTCAGGGTGGGGGGCTAAAGGGGAGGCGTGTAACTAAAGAGGCTAATTTACATATCATTTTTGTTTATTGTCAAAAATGGGGCCTCATTCTTGTACAATGGGTTCTTACTAATTAAATGCATTTAATTGGGGGGGAAAGCTTTTTTCCTCAATTGAAATGGCTATCTGAAGCCCCCAAATGGCCAAAGAATTTTGAAAAAAATTGGAGGGCTCCAGAGGCTTGGATCCCTTCAAAATAGAGTAACATTGCCCCTTTACTCCCTTTCTGAATGAAACACTTTAATTCCCCCCCCCCCCCCCAGTTTTAGGGATGGGTTAGGAGGAGGGATGGAGACCTCAGGGATGCAGGGAGAGGGACTTGAAAAAAATGCCCCTGCTGGGCAACATGCCTATGGACAAGATGGGGCCATTCCTGCTATATGGATCTAAGTTTGAAATTTTGTATACTGTAAATACAACATAACCAGAATTCATTAGGTCCACTCCAACCCAGTAAGTGGCAGTAGCCAGAGTGTTGTGGGGTATGTGTGCCCCCCTGATATTTGTGTAGCAGTAGCAACAGTGACTGTGATGGGAGGCTGTCCTCTCTTTTGCATTGTTCACTGCACTCAACTTAGAATTGTTCCAGATCATTGTGAGGTGGGCAAGAGGAGCCCATTGCCACAAAGAATAATAATAGTAATGATAATAAAATAAATTTTAAAATTTTGAATAATACTCTGTAACTTTATAGGGAAGGGATGGAAAAGAAAAACACCTCATGGATTTCCTCAGGGCTCAGGCTGATAGAATTATGAGTAACTATTGTATTGCAGAAAGGTATTTCATGTCATGAGAATGTGACATGTTAAAATTATTGTAGATATATTCTGCTATATTAGAAATGTAGTATGTTAAATTATTAGATGTCTTTGAATGTGTGTATGGGTTTATATATTTCTATACTCTGTGTGTTTGTGTGTGTGTGTGAGAGAGAGAGAGAGAGAAATTGGATATTTATATTTAGAATTTGTTTTGAAGTTTGTAGTTTTAACCACTATCAATCTGAGGACATAAATGTGTGAATCTTTTAATAATTATTTTTAGATTAAGAAAGGCTGTGTTCCAAAATCCATGCCATTTATCATTCTCTTCATAGAGCTTTAGAGTGTGAAGTAACTTAACAACTAAAGCACTTATAATAATGCTTGCTATGGCTGTAGTCCCAGACCCCACTGTTTTGTTTTCCAAACAATATTTCAAAATTTTAGCCAGAAGAGTATAAGTATATTTACCTAAAGTTCCTGTTATTTCATGGTACAAAAGGCAATGAAGTAAAAAAGCAAACATATCATCCTTCCTCACCGTCACCTGTTGGACACTCCTGAAGTACTGGAAGATTCCATCTTCAGTTCCGGATGTCTGAAGATTTCATAAACACAGTGACTCTTTTGTTGAATTTTTCTATAGTATTTCAGAGGACTTAAGAAAAAAAAGGTCAAAAAAAAAAAAAAGAGAGAGAGAGAGAGAGAGAGAGAGAGAAACCAGAACAATTTTTGTCAATAAGAAAGCATTATAAGCAAGGGAACAGCATGACGTGCATCCTCTTCCATTTGAACAACTTTCAGGACACATCAAAATGTTTTTTTTCTGCCCTAAAGAAAAGTTGATTGTCATAATAGTAGCCCAAAGCAGACAGCACAAGATGTTACTAAAGGAGATAGATGATACATTTGTGGACTAGCAAGCTAGAAAAATAATTTGATTCCCTGTTTCCCATTCATTTTTATTCTCCCCAATTGCTTGTTGTTGTGTAAAGTGCTCCAGTTGTGCCAAGTGCTCCATCATAATCATGTTTCCACACTTGAGCTTCTGGTGTTCTGGGTTGATAGGGTGCGCAGATGAATATAGTTCCATGCTGTACATGTTCATTGTGTTTTGTACAGGTGTGTGTATGTGTGATTTAGGATAACTTCCAGAATTCCCCAGGCAGTATGGACACTTGTGCCATTTTTTTGTGTTCTCAGTGGGTACCATCCCCTAAATTATTATTAAGAATATAGTGGATTTCTCTACTGGCTGCAATTAATGTTTTCCCTCTGACAATGGAATTTCCTCAGAAATATATGCCTTGGCAAATTGAATCCATGTTTGCATTCTAATTGTATTAAAAAGATGGGACCATTGTGTCAAGTAATGTTGGGTTTATGATCCACATTGATGATCTATCTCAGTATTCTAGTTTCCTCAAAGCACCTGCTTAGCCCTTTTCACCACAAATATATTTCAGGTGTATTTTTGATTCAAGGTGATTGTCCCCAAGAGGATGTGCAACTGCAGAAAGCTCATAATACAAGTGTGCCTTCATTGAGGTGCCCAAGGCTGGCCATATCATTGGGCAGCAGGATTCCGTTGCCACAATTTTAGAATATATGCCCGAATTTTCAAAGTGTTTGTTATCCTTCAGTGGTTAAAATTTCCTTCTTTGGGGTCATAGGCAATTGTTTCAGTGTTATACTAGACCTTATGCAGAGGCAGATCTAAGCCTTAGCTACTAACATATTCTGAGAACTTCTAAGCCTGGAAGTGGAACTAGATCTATTTACAAATATATTTGATCATTTGCTGGTTCTGGACACTGTATTCCAGGACCAGAACTTTAAGGCATTGTTTGCTCAGAGCAAGCTATTCTTAAAACCTTTGAAGCCAAGCATATTATATCTGTATTTGTTCTGAATGGGAGAAAGCCATCTGCTTAGAAAAGTGGCAATCCTGTTTTCCTCTTTCATAAACAGTTTTTTTTTGACAGCTGCATTTTTTTTTCTTATGAGGTCATGGTGCAGAGAAATGAAGCTATGAGCCATTGTGATCCATTATCCTAGACTTGAGGGAGATGAACAAGAAGTCCTTAAAGTGGCCATGGAGTATTCCCATGATATTCTCAAATAGGCTGATCTAGGTTTTATGGCTAATGGATGACATTGATCTGAAAATAAATGATTCATTTGTAATTCTGAAGAACAGCAGGACTACTGCATCTCCATTGCATTCTTACAGTGCAACTGTATGCACATGTACTTAATAGTAAGTGAAATTTAATTGCTGGCAAGCATTTATTGAGATATTTGCTTCATTTCTTAAGTTTGCGGCAATATTAGCAATTTTGTCAAAGAAAGAATATACAGATCTCTCTCTTTCTCCTGCTAATCATAGTTCTTCATCAAGGGAGTAAATTACAGTCTTGTTGACACTGTGGATATATTCCAAAATACAAGCATCACTTAACACCGCAGGCCTCTGCTTATTTGCTTGGAAGTAAGCCCCAACTGCAGAGTTGGAAGGATTACATCTGTAGAACAAGGAAAGTTCTGTGACTGGATCCCCTCATTTTTACTAAAATGTAGCTGCAGAGGTCTGCCTGATTATTTGTAGCAGTGGTCTGTGAAGGGAGTGATTGACACAAGAGTTATGTGTGTGTCCTAACAGCACATACTGTACACACACAGCTTCTGTTAGGCCCATAAATAATAATAATAAGAAGAAATGCTACTGCAGGACTCAGAAGTTGGGGAGGGGGGTATTGGGAAATTAGCACCCCTCCATTTGTTGATTCTGAGAGCAATTTGGAATTACAAATGGGGAATAGCCAATCATAGGCTTTCCATATAACATGTACTCCTGTCCCTAAGAAGTACAGTTGATTTATTTGATTTGCACTTATTCCAACCTTAAATAATAAACTGATTTTGTTTGCTATACAAATATAACAATTTTTTCATTAGATGTAAATAAATGGCTGGAGTGAAACATTGAACCGAAAAGCAAATATCTCAAGAGTAAAACTAGCAAAACAGGAAATTGGCCGACAACTTCCAGTGTTATCTGTCAATGTTTTCTGTGAAATGTCAGGCAGAAAGAGTGTTGCAACTGTGTAAACTCTTCTGAGGGATAGACACAAGAAAATGTGAGTGTAAACAAAGTCCGGATTTAGTCAGGAAGATGCTGAAAGCTCTGACTTCTGGTCTTTTTAATAAAATGTATATTGTGAAGGGAGGTTAATATTCTTCAGAGCACAATGAAAGAGTCTGTATGAGTGTCACAATCCCCACGTGGCCCTTGCTTGTTTCACCAAACGAAGAGATCACGCTACGTGTCCCTCAGCTGCCACCAGTTGATTACATCAACATTACCTATTATTAGTAATCAAGGTCCAGGCCGTATGTCATTTTAAAAGAACCAAATAGAAATTGTTTATTGTTACAGATGTAGATAATTCAAGCAATGTTGTTAACTCTTAACATCCCCTCTCAACCACCACTTTCCCGCCCAAACTCCCCAAAACCCACACCAAACTCTTTCTCAAAACTCCCTATCTCTCTATCTGAACTCCCCCTCCTCCTGCTGAGTCTCTTATATCTCGTGACTCCGCCCCTCCAGCACTCCCATTGGTCTATGCAGATAGCATATGAATATTCATAACCTGGGCGGACGCCACAATGAGTAATTGTGATCTAAAGCAGAGAGAAATTTACAGGCATAGAAGAAGAGCTGAAAACTAATATTTGACCAGAATGCTCACATAAATCCTCATATTTATCCCAGTGTAACTCAAATTACAAATTTTACTTCCAAATTGTCACTAGTTAAGAAATATGCAAAGACGTTTACTGGTTGCATGACAAATCTCATGGCTTGGTGTGCAATTGCAAAATGCCTACACCGACGTCTTGGTTTGTGGCAATCAGCTACTGAGATTTAGGTTGATTTGTAGGCATAGCTAATAGGTTCTGGCCCTAGTCTGACACACAGAGAGTCAAAGTAGACATTAAGGGAGTGTGTAGTCTGTAACCTTTGCTGGAAGGTAATAATGAATATGATGACTAGTACTGTACATTGGTGAGGTCCAATGTTCCCTCCACACAGCACTGCATGGGGGTGGGGGGCAAGCCAAACCAGTGTTGCCTCCCATTTGGTTTCTGGTTGCGGACGGAACTCCACATACACAGGGTGGAGCCCCCACCCACCACTCTTGAAAATTAGAGGGAAGTTGGTGAGGTCATATGAGAGACTCTTTGTCACTGACTCATACCTAAAGCAAAGAGTAATATTATCTTTATCCTATAGTATCTTTGTTTCATTTTTTTCTTTGTCACAGGTGGCAGGTTTTTTTTTCTTTTGTTTTGTTTTTCTGTTTTCTTGGAGAGAACTTCTTCAATTGCAAGATCACCGTTCCCCTCAATATAACATTTAAGCAAAGTTTAGAACTATGAAAACTGTTTCATTGACATCACATGGGAGTGTTTGCATCTCTGTGAGCAATGAACGATCTGCTCTTTTGTGTTTGATGTGGATGTGTGTGTTGTTTCAGAATGGGCAAAGATGCTAGATATTTAAACCAAGCCGCCACAGGTAAAACAAACAAAAGCTAAAACAAGCAAAAGCAAAAAACAAAACAAAACACACACACCACTTTGTGTCTCACTTTTGACATGGAAGGCAGATTTGTCATTGTGGCCTGATAATTCTCAATCCTGGTTCAGTTGATGATCTGTTTCAACCATAGAAGAGAACTTCCCTGATCATCACCACCACCATCATTATAGAACTGCTGGATAGCTCAGTGGTTAAGGTCTCTAGCTGCAGAGCCAGAAGTTGGGAGTTCGATGTCCCACTGTGCCTCCTTCACATGGGCTGGACTCAGTGATCCACATGGTCCCTTCCAGCTCTGCAGTTTTAAGATGATTATTATTATCGTCTTAGAATTCCAGAGCTGGAAGGGAACTAGTCCAGCCTGTCAGGGAAGCACAGTGGGCCATCAAATCCCAAACCAGATACCTAAACCAACAAGCTATCCAGCAATATTTTTGCTGATCCTTTTCCCCTCCCTTCAATAGGAACCTGCTTTGTAGATGGAGGCTGGAAGAACCTTTCCTGCTTAATTTCTGTGTTCCAAGCTTTTTCCAGGGTTCCTATGGACCCTGTAGACAGAAGTTGTGAGAAGAAATAGATTTTTCTGGTGTTTAAGCGGGAAAAACTATTTTTATTTTATTTATTTATTCGATTTCTATCCCGCCCTTTTAGACAAAGTCTACTCTACAAAAACTACTGTTATTTCCATGTTTCACTTTGCATTTTTTTTTCTACAAATCACTAGTTGATATGCCAAGCATATTTGCTTGGCTATGACTAAGAATTTTTTCATTTAGGTACTGAATATGATGGTCAAAAGGTTACTGATTGAACATCACAGATTGCATTTATTTATTCCAGATACATCTTGTCCTTTCAAAGTAACTGAGAATGAGATGTTTGCATCATAATGATCCTGTGACTTTGTGACCAACCCCAACCCATGCTTGTCACTTTTAAAAATAACTTTCCATTAAAGAGCTTGACATCAGCCGTTAAACATACTAGAGGCAGTGGTTAAAGAATGAAAAATTCTATTCTTTTTATTACAAAGTAAAAACAATTTGGGAAACAGATCTAAGTTTGTTTTTCTTCAGTTACAACCCAACAGTCCAAAAACACACCCTCCTTCTTCCACTACACTTTTCTTCTCTCCATTCTAGCCCTCTAGCCCCCCTCCTCCTTCGGACTCTCCTAGATAGGCTGGTCGCACCACCCAGCCAATCTTGTTGTCCTGTTACCAAGCAGATTGGACAGGATTTCCATCAGACTTATACTAGGTTTAGGATTGTGACTTGCCAAAAGCTATCTTCACGGTGAAGCAGTTCTATAAATTTGGGTTTCCCCACATCCATTTTCGACATTCATAGCTACCCCCCAAGTTCAACATTCGTTATAGGGTGGTGAGAGCAATAATGTTACATCTGTGCAAACTGAAACAGAATCAAATGCTATTGAAATACATTTTGATAGGTAGTAGAATGAAAATCTAGTAAATATAACAATGTATGCCTGCCTGCTATTGCTAGTTGCAGATATTAAAAGCTAAAGAAAAATTAGAACATAAGCCACTGATTAATTCAAGACGGGGATATTGTTTGTTCATTAATTTCAAAAAACTGACGTCCCTTTCCCGTAGTATCCAAACTGATGTACAGCAGTGGAAAACAAGAACACACTAATAAACATTTAAATAATTTAAAATAAAGTAAGCAACAGCTGCTGTGAATAGAACAGTGACCATACAATCAAGAGCCACTGAAGCAATAACATAACAGAGAAAAATTTTGGAAAATAAGAATGGTTTAGCCTGTTGCCTTAATACCATGAATGAAGGTACCTGCAATAGAGAGTGCTCCAGATCTGAGACCCCAGAGCCAAAACAATCCTCTTTGTGACAGCCTGTTCTACTTTGGAAGACCGAGTTCTCTGTAGAAGGGCCACAAGAAATTATGGCCTCTCTCTATTCCAACAGTTCATTTATAAACTGAAAAATAACACACATGTTAGTGGTCAGTAAGACAGTTAAGGGTCCCCCCCCCCCTAAAAAATAATTTCAGTCCTGAGAAGTGCATGCATATTTAGTGATTTACAGTGCAGCTCTGTATGTGTCTACTCAGAAATTAACCATTAACCTTAGGGAGACACAGCACCAGGTAATTGTTTCTAACAGAGGTGGACAAAGAGTGGTCATGGGGCCATTTATAGCCCCTCCCCAAGCTGTGTTCCTCAGCCTTTCCTCAGCCCATTCTGTTTTTCACAGAAAAGGCTCATAACTTTGTTTAAAAAAAAAAAAAAGGAGAGAGAATGATTGCCAAACCGAGAGAAGGACCTAAATAACAAGTTGACATTTTATGGAGGACCTCAAAGATAGAAAAATGTGGCATGGGAAGGTTACTCTGCCCTTAAGAAAATAGAAGCATTTGGTGGAGTTATGAGAGAATTATTGATTTATTTCACCAGCATATGGGGAACAAGAAGTCTGACCATATCTGTTGTAATCTTAACCAGAAGGCATTATAGCAGGCAGTGGAAATGTTTATAGAGGAAGAAAGAGTCTCAGGTGGCATGTTGATGGGGAGATAGGGGATATTTGCTCTACAAAAAGTGCATAAACAAACTGTGGAGGAGCATCCTTCACTGCCGTTCCTTGTTAGTAACAGAAACATCTTCCAACCTGCTGGCAAAATTATGCTCATTATAAAATTGCTCTTATTTGGTCCTCAAAAAGTAAAAGGACGTTCACGTGGCCAGCAAATCTCTCGAACAGCTGAGAATGAAGACCTGTGTTAAAAATAACTTGCATTGTGGGAAATATGTGTAAAGACAGTAATTAGACCAGTTCCATGTAAACTCTGAAAAGTAAATATTCTGTGCTTCAGAAATGGTTGTAGTTCCACAAGTAGATTTATTGGCTGAAATACTGTTGGTCTAAGTTATGCCATGTAGGGCTGATTATGTCATCAGTTGCAATGACTTATTGGAAAGAAAACATTTCTGGTTTCTCCCTGAAAGTCCTGAGGTTCCCGTAGAAAATCTTTCCATGTTAGGAAGCCATTCAAGGCTGCAAAATGGATTAGGAAGTCTTTCATTGTTGAAAATTGCCCCCATTGGGATAGCTTTACCCACCTAGAGATTCAGAGGAGCACAGTAATTCCTTGGACTTGAACCAGTGCCATGACGTCTGATAGCTGAGTAATTCAGGCCTTAAGGGTGGCTGTACAGGAAGCTGTTCAGGGAGAGAAGCTATGTGGCTATGGCAGTTTGTGACAGAAGCAAGGGGGCACCTCTAAGACATTTTGGGGTAAAGTGCCACCCATCCACTAGCCACCCAGGATGTGTGGTGATATGACATTCAGGGCACATCTACATGGTGGAGCCCCTACTCACTAACATTTTACTATTTCTAATGCCTGAAAATGGCTATCCTGCTGTTCCTCAAATATTTCAAGTTTGTCAGACAGAACAGTGTTATTTTCTATCATCCAGCAGAACCACTGGGTGGAAAGTGCAGGGAAGCAGACTAAATACTAGGGGAGATTTCCTAACAGATTGGTAAGGCAACTGGTGATCTCTTATTTTGCTGGATAGTATTTAAGAAGAAGCAGGAAAGTGGATTATAATCCACAAAAACATATGTTGAAATAAATTTATCAGTCTTAAAGTTTCCACAAGACTGTTATTATGCTGAAGCAGACTAAACACAGCTACCACTTTGAAAGTTTTCAGTAATAGCACCCTGCATTGCAGATCCTAGACTGACAAAGCTTGGATTGGACAGGCTAAAATGCACTTTCTATCTCTTTTATTTGATAAATATCTCCTCTGCCTTCAGTCAAGTCCTTGTCATTTAACCTGAATGTATATACACTATAAAGTGCTTTTTAAAATCCCTGTTTGAAGATCTCTTACTCTGACATCTTCACGTGGTAGTTATACGGTAATTCTTAGTAATAGAAATGTTGCAATGATGTAATCTTTGATTTGACTTGGAGAAGACTTTCATTACACTGTCAGGTTTAGAAGATAAATTTGTATAACATTGAAAAACCCACTGTGACACAAGACATTTCTCCTTTGCTTTATGATTGTCTTTTGGAACAATAAAGTTGGAAATGAATGATATAATTGCTGAGATATCTAAACTTGATACAACGTGCTTTGAGTGTCTTGACAGAACAATAAATAATTTTCTAAAGAAAATCCTTTGAAGGCAAGAGGAAAAACGGGGAAATTTTGATCTCTAGTGATTATCATAAAACATAATAGAAAGGCTTTTGAACAGTTACATTCCTCAACTGGATGATGACCAAATTAGAAGTTCTATTCTTATTGTTTGAGTATTATTATTAGTGACAATGTTTCATTTTTAAAATATTTGGCTTATAATCAACCTTAGGTATAGGAGATAGAAGAAAAAACACACTTGAAGAGAACAAATATTTCTTTTATCATATGAAATAACAGTATTACTTTCTATATAGTTTAAATAATCTGCTGACTAGTGTCTAAATACATGCCTTTTTCACCCTCATTTATGATATTTCAATTTTTCACTTGTTAAGGTTATGCAGTTGGAAGGGATGGCCACAACAGCGTTCCCTCAACTTAAATGGAACAGAGTTCCCAATATTATTTTTCAAAAGGAACTACTTGTGTTACTCACGACTTCTTAGCATCCATGTTGTTGTTATCATTACTGTTGCTCTGGCTGTGCAACTAATTCCTTGTATCCCATTGACCTTACCAACAGGCCAAAAATTCAGAAAAGTGCTCTCCGGTTTCCTCTAGTGGCCAGTTTTGATATTACACTTAAAATATTTTCTTTAGAAAACATATATCCCTTACCTCCTAGGATTAATAGGAGAATGGCATATAACCTGAAAGATTCCTGACAAAATACCTCTAAAAATGCCTTAAAATATCCTTTAAAAGTAGTTATTGAAAATAACTGGGCTTTACTTGTTACAGTAACATTTGTAACTACTTATTACATGGCTGTTGCTCTATAGTTAGTTGTAACTAAATATTTCAAAGCTCTGCACAGATTTGGATGCAGTCAAACAATATGAAGATTGGAGCACAATGAGATTTTTACATGGCCATGGAAAAGACAATAAGCTGGGGAATGTTGGAGACAGCAGGAAAAGAGGAGGTCCAAATATATGATGGATTGATTCAATCAAAGAACCCACAGCCTTGAGTTTGCAGGACCTGAGCAGGATATTTTGGAGGTCATTAATTCATAGGGCCATCACAAGTGGGAAGTGGCTAGATGGCATAAACCAAGCATGACAACAAAAGCCCACACAATTTCCTAACCTGAAATCCATATTTAGCATGAAACAATGTGCCATGCGATACACAGATACACAACAAACATGGTGTTTCACACCTGCCCTAATGGCAGGTGTATATAGGTTTGTATACAGGTTACGTATACTTCTAGCAAGAACTGGTTCTACAAAACAGGGCATGGGGAGAATTTGCAAATGAATACCCCAGGAGGGGAATTAAAGGTCTAAATTTGCAGTGCCTACTATGAGTACAATGTGCGGGAATTGTGGCATGAGCCTCAATAGAACAGCAAAAAAGCTTGGAAGGTTACTTTTCAGAGCTAAAATTCCTAGAATATATCAGCCACACTGACTGGAGGATTCTGGGAGGTGTAATCCAAAAAAATATTTTTCCAGTCTCCCAACACCCCATTGTTCACTATACTATTTGTTCATTGAAATCTACCATTTCAAATGCCTGGCTTAGAAGAATACGAAGTGGTCTTTTAATTCTCCATAGCAAGGTGTTGTGTTTTGTTTTGTTTTTTCCCCTTTCAAGCTGCAGTAGAACTGGATTAATTCAACGAGATGTGCGTGCATTCTCAGAATACCCTTTACCGTGTGAAAAGCAAGTGTTTCAACTGTGAGGAAGAGGCCTCTATTGCATATTAAACAGGATTATCTGTTTGGATCACTTTCCAATTATGCAATGAGCCATCTGGCAATCTGAATTGATGGAGAAACTGAGTACAATTATTGTAACTGAAGAAGGCGGGTAAAACTGGTAAACGACAAACCATTTCAATGAGTAGTCTGCCTTTGCTTGAAAACTAAAGCTATGAACTTGTCACTTGGGCATTTATTTCCTTTGATCTCCCTTCTCCCTCCCAAACAGCTTGGAAAAGTAAAGTTTATGATAAGCCCAACAAAGAACATGTTTGTAAATTAATCTCAGTTTCCTGTTTTGGTTCCTTCAAGGACCTGTCAGTGAGTCATAGCTGACTTAAATCATCATAAAGATTGGCCATATTGACAGTGTGTACAAAGGAACAGCATATTTTCCAGTCTAAAAGCCATAAAACAATAGCAGTGGGAAAAGCAGCACAAGCACATCTTTGTTAAGATACAGGATTACAGCCCAAATGGGCAAAGATTACTGAAGTGCATCCTGTAAGGCCTTTCGTGCTATCTAAATGATGATGAAGAATGGAAGCTAGTAGCAGCCCAGTGTCCTTATTGAACCAAAATGTCTATTAAGTGTGGATCCTACTATTGATAATTCTGCTAGGCCCTCCAAAGCTGAACCAAAGAACTGGTGAGATGTTTTCTCCTGTATTTGTATATAACCAAACAAAGGAGTGACTTTTTAATGTGCCTAGTCTGTAGCTTTATGGGAGGACTAATAATCTTTTCCATAGTTTCTCTTGGAACTTTGAAACACTGTCATTTTAAAAACCAGTAGCAAGACCTGTCTTCCGCTCTTACTGGGAAGAAAGACACTTAAGGAGTCATGTATTTGAACTGAACTGGGCACAAAAACAAAGCTTCATTTTGCCTTTTTCTGGGCTATAAACATTTATTCTACTTGAAGAACAGTTTTTGTACTGCGGAAAACTTGAGTAAAATAGTTAATCCTGTGGAAGATGTCATCTGACAATTTTTATGCTACTATTAAAGATTGTGGGACTGTTTTGCTGAGTAAGGCATTAATTAACTTTATGCTGAATAAATAGTTGCTAGTGAGGGGCACACGAGTACTTTCATGGCAGCCCTCTTGCTGTCACAATGAAATTTATTTGACACAAAGTATTATACCTTTTTTGTTCACCTTAAACAACAGTGATTTAGACTTTAGAGGCCTTATGCAGTCCTAAACCCTTGTGAACAAAGCAAATGAATTAAAGCAGAATGGCTAGATGAATTTAATTACTGATTTCTCAAGTGCACAACAGGTTCAAAAGTGAAATTCAATTATTGCCATGCATATTCTCTCATTCTCTGTTGGATACTGACACGTTGTGAAACTTAAGCAAAAAGATTTCATGCATGGTATAATGTCTGCTACTGCAACCTTTACAAAACTATGCACACAGAGGCCACAGACTAACATGGAGCCAGGCAGGCTTAAACCCATTGTTTTAATGAGCTTATGGCCGCCTAACTGTGTATTGAATGGTGGCCAGAGACTAGAAAAATGAAAGAGAGGGATTTCATTTTTAACTCTGCAACTCTTGCACAGAAGCAAAATGGTTTTTCTAATAGGCTGACTACACAAGCTATTTAGCCTGCTGTTTGGACCACTGCAGGGACGGGCTGGTGTACTCTTAAAGATGGCATTCAGACAACATCTTTGCTAGAGTGCACCAGCTTACCCCCAAAATTGTTCCTATCTGTATCTTTCTGGTCCCCTGTCAAGGGTTAGGGTTGCTCTGGTTTGGATTGGTTCCAACGTGTATGATCACTGGAACCGATTCAAAGCTAGGCTTCCTTTTTCAATTTGTCAATATCATGAAATGGCTTAATAAGTGAGCCACTTCAGGATATTGGTAAATTAATCCCTTCCCCTGCTTGGCAGAGGGCAGGGGAAATGAAAACAAGGTTTTGACTGTATATAGACTGTCATTGATGTGCTGCATCAGTTATAATTTTTTAAAAAAATCTTTGCCTCACTTTAAAGGGACAGTTAAGAATCTTCCCACAGTCAAAACCACAGCAGTGGCTTTGGCTTCAGGCAGCTTCTCAATCAGCAATTTATGAAAAGGCAAAGAAAATATGTTTTAATAACTGATGCAGCACATCAACAATAGTCTATATATGGTTAAAAAAAGAGTGGGACACTTGCCTTCTGCCAAACAGGGGAAGTGGTTACTTTGCCAATATCATGAAGTGCTTTGCTTATTAAACCACTTCATAATATTGGCAGGAGCAATTTCTGTGTGAACAGTCAGGCTTGATTAGATTATTCTAATCAAACCCAACCATTCCCAAGTGGCTCACACTAGCTCACTCCTCACTGCTAGTGTAGCCGTACCCTACATTTCTTTTCCAGAAATCCAGTCACCACCACCCCACAGGCATAGCACCACATGGGTTATTGTTGCACTGAGTCCACAGTTCTCCTGGTAGAACCACCAGAAATGTCTTCTCTTTTCCTTTCTGCTTTCCTCTCTACTGCTGACTTTGGCCCTAGCTGAAAATTAGCCTCGGAGGGTTTACCAGTCCTCCATATATAGTTTCAGGTACTTACAGATATGTGTAGGAATATTTGGTATTCAGTTGGAATCTGTGCTGTCTTCCAACAAGTGTGCAAAAATGGACCACTCCAGGTTATCTTTGTAATTTTGGGGTGTCTGCAAGGTAGAGCAAAGAACCCACTCTCAGGGCAGAAGAACCCACCCAACGGATCCTTTGCATTCCATCTAGCAATCCTGGCGTTAAAAACTTTTAAAAGATGGTTAGTGATTTGGGTTGAGGAAAGGGGAAACTAATAGTAATAAACAGTATCCGTAGACTAGGCTAGTGGCACCAAAAGAAGGGGCAACTGGCAGCTGACATTCACCCCTCAGGAAAACCCAAGACCTGTCTTGGACACTCCAACCACTGAGGCACTATGGAGGATTCATAGCACACGGCATATTCCCTTGCAGCTGCTCAGCTGCAAGGCAAAGAGTTACCCTTTGTGCTCATGAAATATATGTACATTGGAGCAGGTAGGGCATTTGGGTCTGTCTTTTCTCTCCTCCACCCCCTTTGTGATCCTTCTTTTTTACTTGCTGGTGTGGGTAGTGCAAATACCATTACTTGATGGCCTTTTTGAGTGCTCAGGACGCCAGCCCTCCTCTTCCTACTAGTTCCCTCAATTTACTGGCCTTTGTGCTACAACCTGGGTGCCTTCCTCACCAACGGGCACATCTGACTCCTGCAATGGATGTCTCTTTTGTTTAAGAAAGCCTGTGTTCCTCACCCTCGTTGCCAGTAGTCGACTTCAGCTGCCTGCTGCTCTTTTTGGCCCACTGCCTTTTGGAGTCCACAGAGCAAACCACACGTTCTCCTCTTTCACCCACAAGCAGCAGCAGCTCTTTTGTGACTCCCTTAGGTCACCCCAACAAACTTCAGGAGGCTGTGATGCTAGACGTGGGGTGCACAGGTTGCATTCTACATATCAAACAAGTGGTTATTTAGAAAAAGCAAAGAGAGGCTGAGATGTCCAGGTATATATCTTGCTGTCAACCCTCTGATTGTTGCTTGTTGAATACAGTGTTGCTGGATTTTTCCAACAAAAGTAGGACTGCACTGGGAAGAGACTGTCCTGCTCTCAGTTCCACTGTATTTGGGGGGGGGGGGGTTTGCCATGGAAGTCTACCTGCGGATCCCGTAAAGCCGTAATTTAATTCTACAAATTAAAATTAATTGTAAAAGTTCACAATCACAACTCTTGGGGGGAGGGCTTGTAACTCATAATTATGCAAGCCATGTTGAACATTCCCAAGCAAGTCATACACAGACATTCATAATCCTACAATAGGAATTAATCCATTATCTGGAAGCAATAAAATGTTTTCCAGGACTCAGAATGATTTGCTTTGCATGCTCATAAAATGATTCCTCCTCAAACAAGGAACAAAAACTTGTGCTTTGTGCTTATTAATGAACAATCACTATCATCCACTTACTGTGCATAAGATGTACCAGCCTTGTGGAAGGTTCCTAAATGCATTTTTCCATCAAAAACTGCAGTCTCTTGCAGCTACACTTCTAGAATATTGATTGATAGCTCCTGCTAGCATACTCATTTTGTAGCTCAAAAGATTGCACTATTCATCATAAACCTTCCAGGTATCTTTAATATAATCTCTGGAAGCAAAGGTAAACTTTGAACCGTGAAACCCAGGAATTGCCTTGAGGTCCCCTTTAAGAAACAGTAAATTGAAACAATGGGTAGCGATTTTGCAGGTCAAGATGATTTTAATTAAGACACTCCACTGACTAATCATTTTTCTTCTGAATCTTTTGTGTTTCCTTTCTGTTATGGGTAAGAAATGAAATGACAATGTTCATTTTGGATATACACTTATTATTTTGCTATATTGTTGTTATCTTCTCACCAGCCTTTCCATACCTGTCTTCCTCTTGAGAATATTTCTCTTGTGCATATTTTCAGAATGCTGTAAATATGCTTCTTCACTGTACCAGATTGCACAATCCCTAGGAAAAAAAAATGACACATAACAGAAGCACTGCTGTATTGTTTCATTCTACCATGAATGCCTCTTGAGCTGTGCTTCTTTCACTGTGCAAAATATAGCTGATGCATAATAAACAGACAGTTCACCTGAAATGACCCTCTTAGGTTTTATTCTTAGAAATAGAAGCCCGCATTCCCAAATGAAAGCTACCGCATCATTTGTTGTTCACTCAGACGTTGTCTGAGCCAGGGCTCAACTGTATCCAATCGCTGGGGGCCAGCCCCACAGTTTACGGATTATTTATACATTTCCATGTCTTGCTGCTGAATTTTTGGGTGTGATTTTGATTTTTGGAAAAAAAAATATTACTAGAGATGGGCACAAACCAAACTATGAACTGAAAAAAACCAGAAACCGGACTGGTCCGTGGTTCAGTTTATGGTTTGGTTTGTGCATGCTGTTTTGCTGAAACGAAATGAAGTGCCAAACTTTTCCCCACTCAGCACTTCATTTTGCATCAGCAAAATGGATGACTCACCCTTCCCACTGCCCCGCCCCCTTCCTGCTCCTGCCATGGACCTCCCTGGTCCTGCTACCTCCTCCTCTTCCTCCTCCACCACTGCCATCTTCAGAGGCAGCAGCCCATCTTCTCTTCCATGAGCTGGACTTGCTGTCTCTTTGCATGCACAGACCTATCAGCTAACTGGGTCCCTTTATCAGGAGAAAGGCAACCTATAAATAAAACAAAGAAACAAACAAACAAATCAGTGAACGGTTTATTTTTCTAGGGTTCAGGAGTGGTTCGCGGGTAGCCACAAATCATGAACCACCCGAATTCGTTGTTTTTCCAGTTTGTGCCCATCTCTAATTATTACTTTTCTAGAAACACAGAATGAGAGTTCTATTGCCCACATGTAAAAAATATCAGCAAAACCTCTCTCTTGCTCTAATTTTACTATGCATTACTCATATTAGCCTTATAGATCCAACAGAGTTCTGGAAGTCAGCCATCCTTTCTCCCTCCCCAGCCCATCTTTCGTCAGCAGAATTATTTGGGGAATTTTAGTGCTCAGTGTGTGAAGTCTCAACAAGCCCACAAAAGGAATCTGCATATGAGTAATTAGTGGGATAATTTCTTTGACATGCAAAGCAAAGTACTGTATTTGCATCTGGCTCTTGGAGTCAGCTGGTTTCTCCGCAAAGTTTTTTTTTTTAAAACAGTAATCCCTCTATGAATTGGTCTAAATAAATAATATAGAGGAGGCTGAAACTAGACATTAAAGCAGGCAATTGCTGGCTGCCAAAAATAGCAATCTGGGGTCATCGCCTCCTTTCTTCCCTGGTAAGAGCAAGTAATGCACAATGCATGATATTGTTGAGCTCTAAATTTCCCTGCTGCCATTCCACTAGATTGTTGTGGGGGCAGGAAATGCAAAGCCTGATGATTTCACTTCATGCATTGCATTTATTATAGTCAAACCAGATATTCCAAAAGGAGAGAGAATATGTGGGACTGCTGTTTTGACAGTAGCCATGTATCTAGCTCTAGACTGGTACAATTTTTAAAAGGAAAAAAATACACCAAGCTGCATCTGCTAAACTAGCTTATAGAGCAACATCCTACTTTGGTGACCAATGCAAGGATGTCATAGTAGATTTTGAAGGATGGGTACTCATCATGATAGTCTGCTTGCAGTACACAAAGGAGGGCCCAAAATGTGGGGGGCTGTGTCAATATGTATTAAGAAACCATTTCTAGCAGGTTTTATTCCATGAAGAGCAGGTCTTCTATAAAGCTAATAGGCTTTGGTTACCCATTCAAAACCAAGCAATCATTAAATGTTTCATGTTACTCATCAGTGTTTGCTCAGCACAGCATCTGATAGCTTGACAAAGTAGCTTAACTTTTGTTATCCGGTCTACGTTTTGTGATGCTGGCTGGAAAGTTTATTGGGCTGGAACAAGAATTGGGAGTCTGACTTCCCAGTATGCTTCCTAGGACAGCAGTTAGTCTGTGTGATCTTTGGCAAACTATGAAATCTCAGAGCACCCTCAGGAAAAAGGAATGGTAAAACACTGGCCACTGGCTGGATAGCTCAATAGTTTAGATATCTGGCTGCAGAGCCAGAGGTCGGGAGCTCAATTCCCCACTGTGCCTCCTGTGAGTAGAGTCAGCCTGTGAGGTCTTGGGCAAGATGCACAGTCCCAGAGCGCTCCCAGAAGAAGGGAATGGTTAACCACTTCAAAGTATTCTCTACCTTGAAAGCCATGAAAAATGTTGCCATTAGTCAAAATTAACTTGATGACGCTGGCACACTATTGTTGCTGCTGCTGCTGCTGTTGTTGTGGCCATATCAGGGACATCATCAGGGAAGGGCTGTGGTTGGAATCTCCCCTGCTATCTCAAAGTGCAGCATGTTCAATTTGACATAGAAACAAATCTAGCACAAGCCCTGAAGCCAAAAGAGAAACCCCAGTCAATACCGTTTGCAATTTGGGATTCAGCACTCTGCCAGACAGCTCCATGAGATGTGCTCAGATCTTATGTGGGCTTTCAGCACTTATGAAAGCTGACCTGACAGTCACTGACATGCCACTTTCTGATTAAGTCGCATTCTGAAACCAGCATAAATAGTAGACTGCTGGCTTGGATGCTCGGCAGACCAGTCACACTATCAGCTCTTCATGTAATTAATAGGTAGTTAAGTACCCAGGTGCTGAAGTCTTCTGTGAAATCACTCTGAGGTCAGCTTCTGCAAGGGCCAGATTTCAAATGCACAGCTTTCATGCTGACTAATGTCTTTGTATTTTCCTCCCGTGACTTATTTATTGTTACCCCTTTTATCTGTTGTTCAGCATGACCTGCCATTCTTGAAAGAAGGGCTACCAGTTCCGGGTAAACATTCTAGACATGCAGTACATCTGCTGCTGTCCATCTGCTGCTGCTCTCTGTGTGGATGTGCATGTGCATCACACCTTGGTTAAAGGGACCTGAAGTCTCCTTCCGCACGGCATTCTCCTCTGCTGATGGGTGCTATTTAATCATAAAGAACAGGCCAAAAAAAAAGGAGAAAAAAAAAGAACCAATAGCAGCATGGACACTTTCAGGCAGATAAATGATGTTTATTTAAGCAACAGAGCTCTGTGCTTCTCCCAGTGCTTATGCAACCTATGGTATGAGCAAGTAGAAATGAAGCAGAGCAGAGATTTTCTTTTAAATGGAATGGAATGAAATGGAGCAACACAAATCCTGAATAGCAGGGCTAACATTTTTTTTTTTGCAGGCCCCACTCCTTGTGTGTCCACAGGAATAGTTGGGTGGCCATACCTCACACTAAGATGGGAGGACTATTTTTCATTTGCATATATCAGTTTATTTAATAATTTATGCAAATTATCCATAGACTTTCGCCAGAGCTTCATGATTTAATGCATTTATGAGGCAAACACTATTCTTAAAATTCTGTGCAAGAAGTTCAGTTTGAACCTAGAGGCTGCATTTTTCCTCAGGAGTCCTGAAAACAGCATGTTACCTTTGATGAATCATTGCCATGTGATTTCTGCCTGCTGGGACATGTATGTCTGGAAGTACAGCGAACACCTCTCAGACCTTTACTGGTTTCAATGAATTCCTCAGTCCTTTTGAGGAATGGCAATTAGAATGAGGCAGCAAGAGATAGCAGGCCCAGACTTGCCCTACTATTAGGCAGAGAGAGGTAGCCACTTCAGACAGCAAATTGGGTGTCATAAAAGGGCAACAGATTCTTTGTTATTTGTTTTGTTATTATTTTACTCTTGTTTTGCATTTTTATTGCCAGGCCTGAGGAGAGGTGCTAATGGGATGTTCTGCTTCCAGCAGTAAATTAGCTGGGCTGGTTTTTGAGACCATGCATTTTCATTTGGGAGATGGATACTCTATTTGCTGCTCTACTTCAGGTAGGAAAAATATCTTGGGCCAGACCTGTGGCCTTGTGGCAATTCTCAGGTTTAATGGGATAGGTTTACAAAATGCCTCTGTAGTCCACATGTGTGAACAAACAAACCAGCCTCACAATTGGGGGTGATTTTACAAGACACTTGGCTACAATGGCTAAGCTGTATTTCAAAGTATGTGCTCGTAGGACACGGTACACAAATCTGTATGTGAAACAAGAAACCCGGAGAATTTGTTCATCTGGCCAACACACTGAACTTAGAATTCATGCTGGCTTGTGTTTTCTCAATCCACAGCATGGGCTATGAAAGGCTGAACAAAGTGTCACCATGAGTACATTGAGTCTTGTGATGGTTACGCTAAATCGGCACATATAATAGCTAAAAAGGAACAGTAAATTATCTGAATGGGTCCTGAGATCAGTAGATCTCTGTGGGGTAGAGCTGAAGCGGCTATTAATACTTAGGCTTTGAGATGCTGCCTGCCTCTCTCTCTCTGAAATATCCAGTGTGATACTGTATAGTGGATATAGTAACGGACTACGACTCAGAAGATATTGTGTCAAATCCCTGATCAGCCATGGAAACTGGGGGTGGGGGGAGTAGAACTGCTAAAACAACTCCACATCTATCTATCTATCTATCTATCTATCTATCTATCTATCTATCTATCTATCTATCTATCTATCTATCTATCTATCTATCTATCTATCTATCTATCTATCTATGGCAGGGAATGTATACCTTTAATCGCTGTATGGCAAAAGTTCCACAGGTTATTTCAGCAGTTACGTTGCTGCCTATTGAGAAGATGTTAATTTAGCACAATAAGAAGAAATAAGTTTGTTCTTTTTATTCTTTAGACTTCAAAGGGTTAAGCAGAGAGTTGAAGACTAAAAATAAGTAAATGCACAAGCTTTAAAAAATGTTTTTGCAGAGAGTGACAGGACATTTTCGCACTTCAGCCTGCCAAAGCCCTTGTTAAAAGGAGCAGCTGCACCTTGGGAGCTTGTCACGCGTTTTCTGCCCTTCCTTTCACTCGCTCTTGATTAGTGAAAACATTTGGATTTAAAAGGACCTTTTGTTTCTCAAGAGCACATTTTGGGCCTTCTGTTTATCCTCTACCTGCAGGCCCAGCACTCAGCTTTTTGGCAGAACCCGATTTTCCACAGCAACCCCACTGTGACGTTACAAACAAAGGATTAGAATTTCAGTTGTGTAATTAAGAGGAAGAGGCAGATGAACCCTTAAACAAATATCATGTTTTGATACAAATGTCTCCAGAAATAAATGACAAGAAAGAAAAAGGAAAGGAAAAATAAAGAATACAGAAGCGGAATTGTTACTGAACAGAAGAGCTTTTTCAGATTTTTCTAAGCTGTATCAGCTGCAAGCAAAGAATGCCATTGTTTGTTCTTCATTGTCTATTATTCCCTAGAGGCCCAGTGTGGCTTAAGCACATCCTAAATACTGGATCACATTTTGTTTCCTATCGTGTGGTGGCCACATATTGGGAACGGAAAGGAACCAGCTAAAGGTCTGTTACAACATCCATCGATATTAGAACAGATGATACAAGAACAAAATAGGGTGGAAGAAATTGAGATACTTTTGGATTTGGGTTGCTGGAAGGTAAATATGTGGGAAGCTGCTCTACTGTAGAATGGTGTATATTTCTGTGCACTTCATGCAAATATGACTTCTGTACAGAAGGTAGATTAACAGTCATGTGCGATGCTCTCTCTCTCTCTCTCTCTCTCTCTCTCTCACACACACACACACACACACACACACACACACCATGAAAAAAATTGGTTTTCCTTGAGTGGAGATAACTCACTGATATCCCTAGCATATCAATTCAGCCATATTGCATCAGGGTTCACAAAGAAAGAAAGAAAGAAAAGAAAAACCTTGGATGAACCTTTTTATATTGACTGAGATATAAAAGCATCTCAGTAGGGGGGAAAATCCATAACTTGTTGGCACTTAAAAAAACACACATCAGCTTTCTGTTTTTTAATATTGGGGGGGGCGTATATGACAAATGGCTAAAATGTAGGGACACTGTTCACAGCTGTACAGGAGACAATGCCACGGAATGCCTACACTGTGGTTCTACTTCTTTGCAGATTCTGCAACAAAACATCATGGCAGGCTTCACAGTTGTAATACCACTTTGGCACCCAAGGCAAGTGGCACCATTCCCACCCACTGGGTCCTGAGGCATGGGCATGAGGCCTCCCCCAATGAAAAAGGAGGAAGAGAATGTGGTGCTCCCGACCCCTCAAAGAAAGAGAACGTTTATAGTTTTTTTTAAAAAAGGAAAAGTGAATAAAGCCAGGAATTATTGCTGTTTATTTTCATAACACTCACCAGTAGATTGCCCTCCAGATCTTGGCAGCCTCTACATTTTGGTGCCCTGGGGCAAAGCCCCAATTGCACTGCCGTGTTATGGTCCTGGCAGGACAAAAAATGTCCCACCCTGATGTATGAGGGTTTAGCAGTTGTTTTTTCTGAAAACAAGATGACACGAAACAGGAGAACCTGCCTATAAGCTGTTCCTCTTAGTTGTGGTATTGCCTTTTTAGATGGGACAACAGGAACTTCAAACAGTATTTCGAATGGCTCCAGCACCATTTGTATCCGACAGATAAGGCCCTGGGCAGCTTCTGTTGGTGAAAGGGCCTTCAAATATCACCGTGTTTATTGTGCTGTACACATTTTATCCTTAGTTGGCATGGAAATACAAATATCTTTCACACACATACAGTATAGAGCTATCAGTAAGGAGTGGGGGGAGAAGATTTATATTCAGCTTTTATGGACTGCATCTCTTTCATGTCATGGCTACCTGGCATAGCAGTTTATATTCTCTCTCTCTCTCTCTCTCTCTCTCTCTCTGTGTGTGTGTGTGTGTTATGGAGGGAGAGTCCACAAAAGTTTCTGCCCCTACATACATACATACATACATACATACATACATACATACTCTGCCATGTTAGAAAGAATATGATTTAGGTTTTAGGGTTCTGAATCACCATTTTTGAATATTTCTAGGTGTCTAGGCCTCTCTACGCTATACATAATTTTCTTAACAGTTGTCAGCCAAAAACATAAGGCGATAAGTGCAGTCATTTTCTGAAAAACACAAATGGTAAAAATCTGCTATTGCACCCACACACACACCCACACACAAACCCTGTACCCAGTTTATCAGAAACTCAATGGGTCTCATTGCATCAGAAGGGAAAATCAACTCAGATAATTTCTTCTAATTCCCCAAAGGAATAAAAAGTACTCAGAGCTGAATTTAAAATTCCCAAAATGTTAAGGCACACAATACCCCCACAAAAATATGTCTGCAGATGAGCGAGCATAATACCCTCATAACACAACTGTGCCTGGAAAATCCAACTGATGCTGACAAAATATTATAATTATACACTTCCCCATCTACTTTTTTCCAGACTTAATTTCCAATTATAGTCAATGATTTGATTTTTTTTTCCCCCACTGAGATTCAGATTTAGACCTTAGCTGAAACAGGTTGATTTCTGATTTGCAAAAACAGAGTCTCAACTGAAAGTTGTAGGTGGTTTGCACCCCTACTAGATATCCACAGGTTTCATTGTTGTTGTCATTCTGTAACAAACTGGCTAATAGCTGTCTCAAAACCTTGAACTGCTGCAGGACCAGGAATTAGACGGGGAAGTGGCAATATTTAAAAATATTAAAAGATTCACCTTTCCAGTCCATTCCAGCCAAAATCAGTCTATGGTTAGGTAGCACTCAAATGGCTAGTACTTCTGAGCACTTCCTTAGAAGCTAGAACATAGAACCAATGCCCTAGGTTTCATTTTTCTCTCTTTGCTCTGTTCCTGTGCTAAAGGGTACCTTCAGGTTCATATTTCCCTACACCTTTGTAACTGAGGTGGAATATATAGTGCCTCCTGGCTCATGTTGTCTTCACAACAATTGAGAGAAGGGTTAAAGGTTAAAAGTGACTGGCCCAACCTGGATTTTGTGGCTCAGTGGGAATTTTAACAAACTCCTGGGTTCTAGTTTGAAGGAGTTACTTTTTTGATTACAACTCTTAGATTTGTACAACCTCCCCCAGTCAGCACAAGTAATCTACACAACACTGGCTACCTATAAGATATACACCAAGAAGTGGGAACAGTCATGCTTCGTCACTCTTGGGGCACGGTCATATTGGTTTGGTAATGCAATATGATTGTTAAGTATATTTAATCATTTCACAGACTGAATTCACACTGTAACCTCCAGTAGTTCCCTCTACCATCCACAAATGCCAAAATAAAAGGTCAAGTATTGTGCAGAGAATCCAAGGTGTAGCTTTAATTGTCTAGTATTACCTCATTATCTCTATTGTTTTTTATTCAGACACTTCTCCTTTGGCAGCACAGGAGAAATTAGAAGCAGAGGCCCTCGGTGTGTATATCTCACTACTTTTTCTGAGTTATAGCATACGCAAAAGACAAAACAGTGTTGAAATTGTGACATTGCTAATACTGCTTGCTGTCGCAAGTAGCAGTAGTTCTTGTAAAAGTATCATGAATGGACCAAATTTATTTCTTTTAATTTTTTTAAGTAGCGTTAGTGTTTGTACTGGCTACAATACAAATATAACGAGTATGAAACAGATGACAAATACATCATTGCAGCCTCCTCGGGGCCGCAGTAGTGATGCTGAGGGGCTTGCAGTAACTGTCCATGAGGTATAGTTCTCTGACCCTATGTGCCCAAGTCTCGACATTTCACATGACCTCATAAAGAGATATGGCTGTAATGTTCTGCCAAATTAGAGCCCTCTGGGGACATTTGCTTGTGGTTTATTACGTTCTGGATTTCCTGGGAGAAGAACATGTTTACTAAATCAGGCCATATATAATTAAATAAAGACCCAGTCCAAATCCTCATTAAAAGGGTGCTTAATTATATCCACAGGACAAAGGCAAGTCACTTTTCTTTGAGGCATGAGGGCAGAGATAAATGTTTAATTTTGCAAGCTAAGAGAAACAGTGAAACCATACCTTTGTGAAGGTGTACATTTAGTATCACAGGACAGTGTTGTCCAAATAGCAGGGTAAACACCATCATTGTGTTTGCCATAGATCAAACAAAAACCAAGTCAAAGAAAGGACTTTAAAACAGAGTTAGGATTCTTCTTTGCCTATCTGGATGTTCCGAAAGCAAAGACTGTTGCAGAGTACAAGGTTTATAGCAATCTAAAATTAACGTGGGGCTTACTCAAGGCCACATAGGTGGCAGGGCATGTAATCCCGTACGTCACACACACTCTGGGTGATTTCAGATGGATCCTCTTTCAGGAGGCCCAGAAAGGATGCTAATTCCCAGCTCCTGGTTCTGTAGCCACTCCAACCCGCTGAGCTATACCAGGTCATAAGAGCACAATACTCGTATAAATGCTGAGTAATATACGTACTCAGGGTTTGAGTGCTAATTATCACATATTAATAATATATATTACTGTAGAGCGGGATGGCTGATTTTACAAGTCAAAAACACTGAGATGTTGTGTTTCAGCATGTGCCACCCCACTGCATGAGTAACTGGATATGAGAGTAACCTCCCTGAAGGTCAAGCAGCTATGAACAGTGGTGTTCAGGGACTTCCCATCAAGGCTGCTACCAGACAGTGGCATCACGGCCTTCTGCTTGGCCCCACACCACAGCAACATGCCTACTGCTGACTCCATCTTCCTCCACAGAGTTTTCTGGGTCTGCATGTTGTTGCTGCCTGTTAACCAGCTTTCCCTAAACATGTCAGTCATGATGAGAAGACAGAAGGAGCAGCATTCTTCACTTGCTTTTCTTCAGGGAAATGGAACAGATTAGGTTTGAAGTGGAAAGGCAAGGAAATGGACTGTAATGGCTGAAATCTGTTGTTTAGTGTAGTAAGTCGCAACTAGAGTAGGCTCACTGAATCAATGGAATGTATGGAAGAGTTGATTCACCAAATCCCCATTAATTCAATGGGCCTACTCTAGTTGTGACTTACTGCACTAAGTAATAGGATTTCAGTGAAAATATGTTAATTCTTGTTTTGGGGGAATCTGTATAATCTCTTAGTATAAAAGAGATGTGTTGGCCAAGCTTTCTTTGGAGGTGACTGAAAGCTCCTGTTTGTGAATTGGGGTGGCTTCTTCCAACATATTTCATTTCAGTGGCAAAATATGCATGAATTTGTTCATATTTGTTCCAGGTTCTCTATGGAACAACATGGTCCCTAAGTAAATGCTACAACTATATTTGTGAAGTGTTGTGCTTCCCTCATCACAACCGGAACAGTGACTAGAGGCTTACAACTATTGTTTACCTCTCTGCATTATTTTTTCCTTCTTCTGACCTATGATGGGAGATGTAGCACTGCATGGCTGACAGATTTGGACTTTGCCTGCAGAAACAAGCAGTCAGCCCAAAGTATTATATTACCTGAAGTATAATTGACTTAAGACTCAGCATTGGCTTATATGGGATAGTTTCTCTGCGTCATTGGTGAGAGTTTTGTCCACACATATATGACTCCATTGTATTGTTGGATCCTTATCCAGAGCACATGTTGTGCTGTTACTACTTGAAGAGAAAAACATTCAGCTGCTTCTTCTTTTTTCTTTTTCTTTCTCTCTTTTCTTTTTTCTTTTCTCTTGGTACCCTTATGATGGTAGCTTGAAGTTTTTCCTTTGTTTTCACAGGCAGCACAGATGCCAGTATGTTGGCATCGGAGCCTATAAACTTTTATTATGAAGGTCTCACAGGATGATATAAAATGACTGGTCCTTGTATAAAGTAATTGTTTACAACAATGGCCAAATTAATGCCACTGGAAAACATAAGAACAGATTGTAAGGGTTAGAGTATTGCTCTGAGGTTCTTTGTCCCCAATATTGGAGGGTACTGTGCTCTGAGCATACATGTTTGGTTTAGCTATCATAGCAGATGGGAAGGCCTTGAGTGCATGGGACTATGGTAGTTAGAGGCAGAGCTTGGAAATGTTATTTTTGAGACTTCAAAAAGGTAACTTTTCAAAGCTCTGGTTGGAAGTACTGCTGAGTCAAATTACTGCCTCTGAACCACCTCCACACATTCTTTGTACCCCTCATTCTCCTTCTGTGGATTTTTTCCAACTGGTAGGACACAAATTTAGAAGACCCTTCATGGGCAGAGAGTTTTTAATTTAATTTTTTTTAAAAATCAGACGCTTGCTTGCCTTTTTTTTTTTTAACTTGAAAAAAGCACCAAGCCACTGGCTAAAACACCAATTTAGTGACAGCTAGCACTGGCTGGGTGGGAGGCACTTAGTAAAGAGGAGAAAACTTGTAGAAACCCCCCCCCCCCCACTTTAGGGATCTGCCATCTGCCTTTAATAATTTGTGATGGAACATGTCACCAGATGCCATAACATTGTCTTTTAGGAACTTGGCACATTTACATTGGCACTGTTCCTACATATGTTCTCACAATACATATAAACATGATTTACATTGTTGTGTCATGGATATATTGTGTACAGGGTGCAAAAATGTAACATTTTAAGCACCATGCTCACTATGCTTCTCTTATGCTTTCCTTTGTCCATACTTCTTCACATGTCTCTGTCTGGATGCAATGCCATTTTGGCCTCCTACCACTATTAGCAAATTTGCTTTTCTGCATCACTGGAGCGATGACTGCTAGTAAGGACGGATGACCCAAAGATGGTAAATCTTATACACCCTTGGTAAACTAGACAAAAACAACTGCCCATAACATGAAGAAGTTATTACATAAGGATCATCTGTGGGCCAAGTGGGTGCAACCAAGATTTCTGCAGCCTGGTAACAGAAGGTACATTGTCTCAGAAATAAAACCGGAGGCACTTTCTTCAGAAACGCTGGATGTTCCTCACAGCCCTCTGGACTCCAACTTTTCTCTCCTCTCACTAGGTCGTAAGGCTGGCCAATAGAAGGCAGCGCCCTGAGAATGCAAGCAGCCTGATATTTGACATATTTATTTATTAAGGCATGCCTCGTTCAGCGGAAATGCTGCAATGTTTGAGGAGGGGGAGAGTTCAGTGATAGAGCTTTCAGCCTATTTAAAGGGTTGCCTGAGAGATTTAATGCAACCTGTTGAGCAGTGGGAGAATACAGCCTACTGTAGCACTTCAGACTGAAACACACCCACAGACTGGTAAGGCGGAGAGCCTCTTGCCCCATCTTTTCTATACGAAGGGAATTTTTATAGGACACGGAATCATAAAATCTCCCACCAAGAGATCAAAGTGAAAGTGTTCAAATACAGATTAGTAGCTTGGTCAGAACTAAGCAGAACTTGGAACAATTACTTTTTGGACTACATCTGTGATATCAGAAGTGATATAGTTTACATTTGACGGCTCTGGAAGTGGAAACTGCCTCTTGGGGGAAGTAAGGGCCAAGGTTTGGGGTTGTCTTTTTATCTTAGACATTTCCCCCTATAAAATGAAAACTTTCTCCAGATCCAGTTCAATATAAGAAGCAGAAGGGTTGAAAAGAAAAATATTTTGAGATGGAATTCAATAGAGGAAAAGAACATGGGTTATGTTACATCAAACTGCCTCAAGTAATCCTTTCAGAAATCCTCCCTTAAAAGCCCTCCATCTGCAGAGAATTAAGAAATAGGATTATGCCTAACAATTAAATAGCCGGAAAGAGAGACACTGGACTCTTTGTAAATGGCAGTTCCCCCATAGACTTGTGTCAGATTACAGCCCAGAACTAAGATACTGCATTTTATGATCTGATCAGTAAGAACTCTGCAGTCTGTTAAAAACATCTGAAATATTCTGAGAGTATCTTTCTTAGAAGGTAGAGTGACCAGCCATATTGCATCCATTATGTCAGCAGCACAATTATGTCAGCAGTGTATCAGACACCAAATTGTATGGGTGCCTCTTCTTTTATCCTTAGCATTTCAGTAAAATTAGCATTTGAACGAATATTTAGAATATTTTTAAAAGCCAGGAAATGGTTAAGTTTTATATGTTCCTTTGCTGGCCATAATAAACATATGGAAATTTCTCCAGAATTCTAGATTTGAAAATCCTGTTCCAAATTGTCTCCTGATCAACGTCAAAGTAGTTGTGAAGCTGAAAAAGTTACTTTTGAAAACGAGTTCATAAAATAGCAAGCCCCAATAATTGTTGTAGTTACTTCTAAGGGTTCAGGGTTTTTCTGGTTTCTTGTTAGTTGCATGAAAATGCAACAGCAGCAGTAGAAACAGGTCTCTGTTATCAATGGGGCCAGAATTTTCATTCATCTTAGTGCGTCAACTAACCCAGAATGATACAGTAACTTCCCATGAAAAACGTCTGGCAAAAATGTCCCTGTTAATCAGGCCTGTTTCCATTCCTCTTCTTGCAATGCTTTTAAAACTACGGGAATACGTGTGCTTAAACTGCACTTACTAAGAATATGTAAATTTGGTTATCAGCATTATATGCAGTCTTTGTGTCTTGCCAGTTTCTGGGCTAACGTCCAGTTTAGACTTAACTAGAGCTGATGAAAATTTTGCACTTTATAGTGACAACTGCTATGTTACTGCTAGATGTAGTTTTCTAAAAGCCACGTTCAAATCTTCCAAATAAAAAGGCCTACAGGCCCAGCAGTTCTTAATATCCGCAGTTCACCTGAGACAAGGAGTAACTCAGACTGGCTCAGACTAGAAGAAGTTTCTGTACCTGGTAAAATGGGATTTAGTTGAAACAGTGACTGTTTTGGTTGGTTAGCACCAGAGCTGGTTTATATTATACATTGCTGAACCGAAACATGCAATGTACTCTTTATTTATACTAATATGAAACATTTATTATTAAGGTGAAAATAACCATCTCTCTCAGAGAAGAAAGAGGGAGTTCCCAGGAAAAGAGAAACAGTGCTTCTCATGAGGAGATCTAATCTGAGCTGAATGACCCCTGGCTCGAGAGAGTAACTTCACTCAGGATGTTTACAGTTGACAAAACTCTCACACTCTGTCTTCTTGTGACTCTTTTCTCTCTCTCCAAAAAAAAATATAAAAAAGAAAACAGCAACAAATTATAGCAAGATGACTTTCCCGACTTCCCTCCCCTTGTCCGAAAGGCTTAACTTAAATGTGGCCATTGTTTTATTGCATTTTCTCTGATCCATCACTTTGTTACGGTTGCTGATGATGATCTCTGTGTGTGAACAGTATGGGTGAGACTGATTGCACAGGTCTTTCCCACCAGTTGTTGCCCTCACTCGTGACAGGATGTCAGTAATATGGAAAGACTGACGTGATCAGCCCACCCAGGGGATTGTGATATTCACACACGTTTGGTAGGGGTGTGGGTTTGCAGCTCAGAGGAATAGGTTCTAAAGGAAACAGGGTCAGGGGGGCAGATTCAGCAGTAGGGATTCAAAAGGGTGAGAGCTGGTGCTACATAATGCTACAGCGTTAGTTAATTCAATGGGATTTACTCCCAGCTAATTATGTTTGTGCCCTTGGTCACTCTTGTTTATTAAGTGTGGACATTTATTATATTTTAAGCGTATTTCCATCTACTCAGTGTTTCTGGGACTGAAAGCCTTTGGGGATCAAAGGTTGTTTTCATTCCACACTCTTATTGGTGGTTTCACCATTTTGTGTGGTTGCTGTAAATTAGGGATTTTACTGTTGCATACCTAGAAAAATTGCCATGCTCCTGTTTATATGGTCAAACATAATGGAATAAAAGAGAAGATGAGAGTCCAGCATTATCTGATTACTTTATCTTTGCTTTCCCCTCACTTCAGGCTCAAATCAACATCATAGGAAACTACAAATAAAAAAGAAGAGATTACTAAATCAGGATAATTGCTTTTGCAATGTTCTTGTAAGCCTTGTGGTGCAGTGGTTAAACTGCAGTACTACAGTGAAGACTCTACTCATGACTTGAGTTTGAGCCTGGGCTCAGGTAGCTGTCTCGAGGTTGACTCAACCTTCCATCCTTCCAAGGTCAGTAAATTCAATACCCAGCTTGCTGGAGGGAGCAATGTGTACAATAATTATGTTGTAAACCACCCAGAGAATGCTTTAAGCACTGTGGGGCAGTATATAAGCAAAATACTTTGCTTTGCCTTTTGTAGTGAATTAATTGTGCATCTTGATGTTCTGGGTTTCCATGCTTCTTCCAGGCAAGCATGGAATTTGACATCAGATGCAGCACAATATTTAAAGAATTTCTTTCTTTCTTTCTTTCTTTCTTTCTTTCTTTCTTTCTTTCTTTCTTTCTTTCTTTCTTTCTTTCTTTTCATTTCTAGACCTTTCCTTCCTTTAACTTCAAGACCATCCTGGAAACATTATACCCTGATTTATGTTGGTTTATTTTTGTGGCAATATATTAGTACACTAAGTAGCATTACCAGGGTTGTAAGGGTGAAAGCTGTACACTTAAGAAGAGGTCCTTGTGATGTTGTAGGGACAGACAATTCAGTAGCAATTGCAGAATGGTGTGTGAGATAGACAAATAATGTAGACACTCTTATGTAGAGTTTGGAGACCAACCTCTGAATTCCAGCTGCAGCTCTACAGTATGCAAGATAATGACCAAAACAAGGATGCTTCTGAGCACGTATGAATGGCATGTCCTGAAGTCATGTATATAAACTCCCAAGTCTAGAGTTGCCATCCTGTTCTCAGAGATTCCAGGGCCAATCTCTGAAATCCAAATAACAGACTCTAAAACTTGAGTCTCAGGGCCAAAATCTCAAAACTGGTGACCCTAACACAGATACAATTGATGCCAAATAGATGCCCACCTCAGAGGTTCATAATCTGATGGAATCAGATATCTTGCTGACAGGTTCAGATTTATGAAACAGGAAGTACAAGTATAACTAACCCTTCCTTTGTTACAAGTGGAAATTTTAGACATTGCTCTGCAGCCAGGTGTATAAATTCGCCATGCCAAGGACTATAGCATGCACATGTGACATTAGGGAGGGATTCAAAGATTCTCCTGTACAAAAACGGGCAGCAGGAGCTCATCAGTTCCACTTTTGCCCCTCCCAATTGCATTTACATTAAAGCAATTTTCAGAGGAATTTTCAGAGGAATTTTCAAAGCAACTTTCCTCATTGAGTCTTGTTCATTTCCTCAGCCCCCTTTTGACACCCTGCATACAGTTCAGTGGTAGGCCTACAGGTGCATGAGTTTCATGTGAGGAGGGACAGATTCAAAGTCTTGAGTTGTTTGGTGTTTTATATCTGAATTAACATAGCTACTTGCCCTATGTTCATTGCTAATATATCTTTTTAATGTGTTTCAAACGTTTTTATATTTTTTAATTTGTTCTATATGATGATTTGATGATTCTCTGTTTAATAATTTTTAATTGCTGTTTATATGTTTTTAATTCTTGTTCTTTTAATGATCTGTGAGCCACCTTGAGTTCCACTTTTAGGAGAAAAACCTGACATGGAAATGCAATAAACGAAGTATATAAATAAAATCTTTAATTATTTTATTAATTAAAATGTATAAAGATTAGAACTCAGGCATGTTATGTGTTTCAGAGAACACGTAGTCCTTTGCTGGCTTTTTAATGAATGTGGTCATTCATAGCAGAGGTCATGTTAAAAAGGTACTTTGTTTTGTTTGATCATATAGCTTCTAATCTGATTATATAAGCAGGACTCTGCCTAGTGCAGAGTTATTTCAGAGTGTTCAAGGTGTATTAAAGGTTGTACAGAACCATTGGTTAAGATATTTTCAAATACAAGGAATATTTTCAAGCAGTGACTTCCAAGTTGGTGGAAGTCATCTATCAGCACATACAGAGCATGGTTTTAACACTAAAATCCTTATTATGGACAAAGGGACTCGTCTATGTAGAGATTATTCTTAAACTCACAAGCGTCTGTGAAAACTATGCACTGAAGAAATAAAGGCTGAAGGACATATTTTAAAACAATGAGTCGGAAAGCTAGTTTTTGAAATGCAGTGGGAAATATATGGTTAATTTGGTTACACAGGACTTACATGGGACCTCGGCTGTGGTTTCCTAGGTGTCTAAATAGTCTGTGGCCATGGTCCTCATGGTGTGAATAGCAGAAAATGCTTAATGCCCTGAGAAGCCTGTAATTTTGCACCATAGAAATGAGTCGTTTTGTGTAAAGAGCACAGCGGGAAGACTGAGCCTCTTAAGGCTAATCTGATTTTAAGAAGGTAAAGAGTGTATTTGCAAAACACTTCAGAAATGCCTTAATGTCACCAAATTCTCTCATGTGCTCATTAGAAATAAATTTGGTGCTGAAATGATTGGAAGTGGGATTAAGCAGAGCATGTGTTACAAGAAACAAGTGACCTCTGCTTGTCCTAGTGGCTAGGTCTCTTATCAGGCAGACTGTGCGATGAAAGATTAAACACAAGGTGCTTGCATAACATCTCCAAGCATCTTGCCCAGCGGTCTGACCGTCAAAGGTGTTGAGCAAGGGCCATGTGGCTAGAGAGCTATGCTTCGCCACAGACATATTGGTCAGATGACAGACGTCATTGCAAGCCTAGTTAGCATTATTACAAGCTGTTGAAGAAGTGTTTCTTTAGGGTTTTGTTCCACAGTGTGTCTAATCTAATGCTTCATATTTTTACCCAGGGGACAATATATGTGTTAGCCTATCCAGGGCTATGCTAAGAAATCCTGGCTTTTTAGAACTTTAAAAAATTATCATATAGGTGTCTGCTGAAAACAATCATTGTTAGGAGGCCTCCCCAGAGAACTAAACAGTCCTAGTGTTTTTTGAGGGGAAGTTGTAACAACTGCAGTTTGGTCCTGTATGTGTCTTCTCAGACATTAACTCCACTGATGTAAGTGGGACTTATGGGTAGATAGGATTGCAGGTTTAAGTGGACTATTAAAATGAATAGGACCTGAATAGGAAATATGCATCTGGCAGATTTATACAAATGGTAACATACCAATTAATTTTCATTCTGGACATATCCTCAGCCCTTTCTCATATGTTATTAATTATAAAATACTGTGGTAGGGAATCCTGGTGAGTGTTTCATTGGGATCAGCGTTTAGGCTGCAATCCTCTACATAGTCATTCAGAAGTAAGCCCCACTGATGACAGTGCAGCTTACTTCTGAATAGAAATGTGCTGGGTTCAGTGTCAGCCTTCCGCCCGAGGTTCTCAACTCACCTAATCTAATTGCTAAATGTTAATAACATATATTAAAAGTTAAAAACCTGTAATAACTTATGTCATAGAAAAAAGTAGGAAAGCAACAGCTTCTGAATGCTTTATTTGTTTGCCTCACTGGATGACTTCCAGTGTCATCTGCTCATCCAGCAGGACATCTCCTTCCTCTTCACCTCCTGCAAACCTACCAAAATTTACTGCAGATGGTCATCTAATCCTACTGAGCAGATGTGATGTTCGCATGGAGGGTGAGGAGAGGGAAAATCTGTTCTGCAAATGATATCGGTACCATTGGCAGATGGATACAATCCACTCAATTTTTCTCCAATATTTTTCATATATTTGTCAGTGATCACTTTTTATATTATGCCCCTCTATAAGTACTTTCCCCAAGCATAATTAAAAAGGGAGGAGGCAATACTCTCCATAAAATCTTCATCTTTCTGTTTAGCTTTGAAATGAACTTGCAAAACAAACCATTTCCCTCTATATTTGTTGGTGTAGAAAAATGAATAAGGCTGATTTCCTTCAGAGTTGGCCCATAGAGGAATGTAGTTTTAATAAAGTCTGTTTATTGCTTCTTTCTCATCTGACATGAAAATGGCTGGTTTCCAGCCTTTAGTTCTCCGCTTCCTAGTCCAGGAGTACATGTGCATAGCTCTTCTTAAAAATCTGACCGAGGTTTGACTTTGGGTACCTCCTGCTTGGAGGCGAGCTCAAGCTGTTTTCTTTTATATTTTGCTATTTCAGATGTAATAGCAAAGTATGGTTTGCCATAAACCAGAAAATGAGTGAATGGGACCATGTGAAAAGAGGAAGGGACCAATTTTTCTTTAAGTAAAGCAAAGGAAAGGTAAAAGTTTCACAGATCATGAACTTAACTTGTTTAATATTTTACATATCCAGATGTATTCACCTGTGGGGGGCTTGAACACATTGTTTCTCATAGAGTTCATACTCTAGGTTTAATAACAGACTCACATATATGGCATCACTTTGTATAATTGTTTCCTTCCAAGGTTCCCTTTTAGACACGAATTAGGAGGTTGCCTTCAGGTCCAAACCCCTTTCCCTCTTCCTTTAGCAATACTAATCTCACCAGCAGTCCATTCTGCACAATCAGTCATGTTATTTGATCCTCTGGGGCTGTTGCACTATTGTTGAACCTGCAGAATGTTCACCAGTTTATAACCTTTACCTATAAGAAGGCATTTTTATTGATAAAGACAGAAATGCAGGTGCAGTACTAAATACCCAGGAAACCAAAAGAGAAACAAATTTGTAATGGTAACTTGTCTGAAAATCATAATCCACATGGTTGCACCTCCTCTGCTATGGGTGTTTTGATGGCCATCCCTTTAATTTGCATGTATGTATGTGTTTGTGTGTGGACGTGTGCGTGTGTGCACGCTGATGTGCATCCTCGTTGACACCAGACCTCAAGGTGTTGCTCCAGCCGGCCATCAAGGAACTTAGATTTGAGGGTGTTTTGTTCATTACTTAAAGACATTTGGACAGGAAATAAAATATTGTAATGACTGCGAACCTTCACTTAGGAGTACATTTTCCAGTTTGCTGCATCCAAGTTGGAAGTGCCTGAGCCTGTTTGAAGAAACATTGGATATGAAATGTATCGGAGTGGGGGGAGGTTAGAGAGGGAAGGAAGCATGTGACACCTTCACCATTCAGTTATTTATTATAATGCAAAGTTTTATGGATTACAGTCCGCTTCTTCAGATATTATGTATGAGGTGGGCTTTATGACTCCCTGGGTACATCTGCTTCCTGCAATATGACTGATTCAGCTGCGCTCCTGACATTCTTGGATTAAATTTTATTTACAGGTGACTAGTATAGCAACACTGCAACAATCCCAAACGAATTCCTGTAATATAGTAATGCCGGGCGTGGAGGAATTATTTCTTTAAAGATCCTTTGAAGAGGAGGACATTGGTTGTGAAATATCCACATAGATTCACTCCATCTTTCCTTACAAATAGAATGGACACTATTTCATGTTGCGTCTTGATGGAAGTTTGATTGGGACACCAGCAGATACAGGTGTCTGAATTGCTACATCTGTTCTGTAAATTGTTCCTTATTAATCTTTGCATTGAAAGCAAAAGGGACAAAGACCTCAAAGGTATTCTGAGAAAAACACATTCTAGTTATCCTAAGAATTGTCTCTGAAGAAGAGTCTTATGATTTGAAATGTGTTTTCTTTTTCCACGTATGTTGTTCTCAGGGCTCCTTTCAGGTCTCATCTCCTGTTTTTTATACTAGTGTCTTCTTTCCTTCCTTGGTGTCTCTGAATTAAACTGAGCCTCATACATAGGCAACACAGTTCGGTGTCCATTGGAGCCACTTTAAACAGTTTTCAAAAGGTAAAATATGAAAGGGGGATATATGATGGATTGTTATAAATGGAACTTTTCAGTGATGGCAAGTCAAATCAGAATTGATCAGACTCCTTTTTCTCTCTGTTTGCTTATTTTAGAAGGACACTCAGCGGTAAAGACCTGCTCAGGTCTCACACCAGTGGGGGACAGAGACAGAGGCTTTGTTTGATTTGAAAGTTGTCAACTCAAGTTTCAGTGCAGCAGGAGAGGATAAAGCAGCTGGAAAACACTTTAGCACTACGTGAAAGGAAGATGATGCAGCTGGTAGGAGCACTACAGTCTTGAACTATTTTGGGTATTAAAAGACCTGAAAAACATTATGAAAAGAATCAAGTGACTGGAATGTTTTGATAAATGTTGAGGAAGTGGGGGTTTGAGAAAAATTTGAGACATCAAGGCTCTGCTCTGAGAGAAATTCGCTGTTCGAAATCATATTACTTATGCCTGCTTGCCTACATCAGAGTGTAAATCTCAGTGGTGAATTTCCACCAGTTAAGAAGATGGTCTTGTCCTTATGGTCACATAGCACTCATGTGATTTGGCTCATGACAAGAAATACAAGCTTCAACTTCTTAAGTGGCAGCAGTTCACTGCTGAGATTTACATGGTCAGACAATGCCAGTGGCTGTAAATAAGAGAGTTCTGGCAATCGTGAAACAGGTTGAAGCCAAGTGCATACTGGTTGTAGCTGTTTTCAGTCTTGGGGTGTCCATCCTTTCATTTAAGGATAGGTACATGAATTGTGTACAAAGTGTAGCCAGTGGCTGGACTGAATCAGAGTGGCCTGGCTGCCAGATGGTGCGGGGTATAAATTTAATAAATAAATAAATAAATAAATAAATTACAGTATCAAATAGATTGCACATGTGGGCAAACTCCAATGGCAACGTTGGAGGTCTGCCTTACAGTCCATTTATGCCCTATGCACTGCATCTCCCTCAAATGTTCCCATTCTTATCACTGCCGTGACACTCTACTTCAAGCTCTATTCCTTGGAACCAAGAACAGACTTTTTGCAACCCCATCCCCTGTAACATCTCCCAAAACCTTCTTGAGAGGTAAGTTCCAGAATGTAGAAGACCGGCACATCTTCTGGCTATCTAGCCTCCATGGTTTCTTTCTCTCCAAACTAATATAATTGAGAAACCACAGAATAAAGCTGTCTGACATGGTGCAAAATGGTCTTGCCTTTGTGCTTTCTAGTCTCTCTTTCAATGGTCTTAGAGAAAACATAGAATAAGGAGTACTGAAAGAGCTGCCTCTCCTCTCCAAGCTGGGAAAGAAAGGTGTGCTTTGCCCAAAGAGTCTGAGGTGTGGAGGAAGCATGAGCAGAAAGAAGGCATAAAGGTCCTCAGAGTCTAGGTATTTATTTATTTTATTTTATTTTATTTATTTATTAGATTTTTATCCCGCCCTTCTAGACAATGTCTACTCAAAAGAAAGACTTTATAATTTTGGTTTTAGCCAAGGTACCTAAGATAATTTATTGACTACAGCAAAACAGTTTAAACCATAGGTGGGCAAGGTCTGGGGATACCAGGGCTATTTTGCTGTTTCTAGAACCCTCCTGGGAATGCACCAGTGCTTTGGAATGAAACCTTCTGGTCACTTCTGTTTAAAAACAAAACAAAACAGTCTGGTTTTTAAAAAAAAGTAAATGTTTACTAAAATCAAGGTGTGTGAGGCCACACGTGTTCTACAGGAAAATTGCACCCCCTGTAGGATGATTCGATGAAAGAGAAAAGGGTTCCTGTACCTTTAATAGTCACTTTTAATGGAGGTTACACCTGCTGAAATTCCTCCTCACATTACTATTAAAGGTACAGGGACCCTGTTTGCTTTTTCCTCTGGTCACCTTGCCCCCTAGAGGTGAAAGGACCTTTAATCAGTCACAGAGGGCCTTCCTTGAGTTCCAGAGTCCATTGAGGCTGGTTTGCTGGGGACACTAGAATGAACTAGACTCCCTCCTTTGAAAAAAAAAAAAAATAGCCAAGTGATCTTTATTCCTCTTAACTGACAGATCAAACTGACAGATCAAAGTCCAGGACTTCAAGTTCCATAGGCACCCATTATTTCATGAAATAGATAAAATTAAGTGGTGTTAAAAGCTAGCAAAATCAAATTCTGGACAAAACCCGGCACAAAGGTATCATCAATAGCTGTGGAATACTTTAACCTTTCTCCTCTTTTTTTGCATTTGATCTGATCTAATAAACGTCAGCCAACTTCAATACGAGACTTAATCATATCATTATCAAGGAAGTGAACAACCAGGGGTGAGAGAGACACAGAACAGAACAGAACAGAACAGGAACAGCTGACATGCTGAAGAAAATGTGGCAGATACAAAAGGAGGGGGAAGGAGGAAAATATTGTAGCCTCTGTTACTAGGCAGCTGTCTTTGGAAAGCAGAAATGTCAGGCCCTGTGGGAATCCTAACAGGAAGGTCTTGCAGTTCGTACTGGAGTCTGCTTGAGTATTGCTAATCAATAAATAAGCATGTGACATATTTTTCAAAATTCTTTCCAAACCCCCTGTTTTGTCATTTATAGTATTTATATCTGGTTGATGTTTTAAAGGACAGTCATGACAACATGCTGTGGAAAGTACATGTTAAGAAGGGAAATACATTTTGCATATTAATGGTGCACCTAGCTGAGCATATTGGCTGAAATCCTATTGCTTGGCATAGTAAGTTACACTAGAGTAGGCCCATTGACTCAGTGGGGATTTGGTGAGTCAACTCCTGCATACGTTCCATCCATTCAAATGAGCCTTAACTGAAACAGGATTTCAGCCATTTTTTAAAAAAAATCTTTTTAATTACTTTTTAATTACTGACTTCCTCCTAGGAAGTAATATCTCAGTCAGCAATATCTCAATCTTTGAGATTCAGAGCCAGAACCTTGGACTGGGGGATTCACCCTCGTCATATCACAGGCAGGGGTAGTCAAGGGCTGAGAGGGAGGCAGAAGCTATTCTGGTGCAGCAGATTGTGGAAATGGACATGAAGAGAATCCGCTGAGGCCGTGGTGGGAATGACCCCAGCCACGACCCAGATAGCTGAATCTTGCTTCAAGAGGATTGGTGGTCAGTTTTCCCCACCCCACATACCAGGGGGCAGTAGGGTAGCTTAGAGGATAGTGAACAGACTGTGAGTTTATCTCTTGAGGCCTGAAAGGGTTTCAATGGGCTCAGAATTCAGATACATTCTTATTAATCCCATATTTGTGAACCAATGTAGTGTTGTGGATAGAGTGTTGGACTGGAACTCAGGAGACCTGGGTACAAATTCATAGAAACTCATTGAGGACCACAGACAGGGGACTGCACCACTTTATGATGTCATAAAGGAAGGACAGGCAAAGATTGCAAGGAGAGCAGACACAACACACATGCAGATCCCTTTCCACTGAGCTCTAGCATGAGCTGGGAACAGGTGCAGATGGCTGCCTAGACTTCAAAGCCACCTCGCATACAAAAACTTTCCCTTCCTTTAGTGATCCTTGTCCTGAGCTTTATCTTCCTTCTGTAAAACTTAGAGAAGAATTCCCAGAGTCTTTAACCAGTGTATTAAGACATGGCAACCCTACTTCCTCCACTGCATCAATGCTGTCAGATAGCAACCTTGTGCATAAATACAAGTTTCCTGATCTAGCACATTTCAGTGTATAGCTGGTACAAATGTGTGTGTGTGTATCTATGTCTGCAATCACGTGACAAAGCTTATTAAGAACCCATGCATTTGGCTAGTGCAGGTGGACACTCCCATCAGTTGGTGTGAAAGGGTCACCACCAGCACCGGGGAGGGATCTCTTCTCAGTCTGCAACCCTGCTAAAGCCTGGGAGAGACCTTGGCTTCCAGGCCCCTGACAGACAAAGACCATAGTTGAACTTTGTGATGAGGGGCCCAGAGGAGGAAGGAGGCAGAGGTGGTGGTCTGGATAAAAGAGGAGGAGCAGGAGAACTCAGGGGTTTCCTCTTTGATGGGGGTACCTCAGAGAAGGAGGAAAAGACCTGGGGAAAGGCAATGGAGGCCTTGTACCTGGTGTTCTGTGCCACCAGGGAAGTAGAGGACGAAGAAAAGGGCCCAGGGATGAAAGTGGTCCTGCCAAGGATGGGGCTGAGGACTGGGTGAGATGACACCAAACCCACCTGAGGGACCACCATCCCATCACAACCTTTGAGACCCCCACCAACCAATGGGAGCCACAGTGTCCACCCTGGCCCAGTTGCAGCACTAGCAGGGCAAACACCATTGGGAGCTGCAGAGGCAACTCCAGGAGGAGCAGAGAAGCACACCCAGGTACCCTCTCCTGGTTGTACCTGCCCATGTTGAAAGGACTGTGTTCCAGGATCAGTATCCCCCTTTCCCTCCCACGGTGTGTGTGTGTTAAAGCTGAGAACTCAACTCCCTGGGGTCCTGGCAGAAGGAGGAAAGGCAGCTGAGACAGGGTCTGTTTAGTTAATAAAAGGTGTTCCTGTTCACACTTCTGCTGTGGAGTCCATGAAATTATTGGCTGCCAGCCCCTCTAGTGGTGTTGACAGATGGGTTGATTGAGTTATTCATGACTGAGTTATTTTTCTATATTATTTTAATATTACTATATTATAGTAATATTTCTATATTACGTACTTGCATCAGTCCATCATGTAGTCATCATTATCAGGCAAACTGCAAAGTATTCATATAAAAATATTATGACAGTGACTTTAAAGATATAGCCATGCCTGTGTAGAGGATTATTTTTACTTGGATCGAGCCCATTTCCCCCCAGTTTTGCTCAAAGTGTTCTTCATTCTGTTAATAATTCTTGATCCATTGTCTTTGAGAAAAAAACTCAACCATTCCAGATATGTAAATGCCTTTTTTTATGGTAACAAAATGGGCACAAACCCCTGTGACTGTTCTTGATAAGTAAATAGCCAAATATTCGATTACTGAGCCCCATGGAACAGTGGTTAAACTGCAGTACTGCAGCCAAACCTCTGCTCATGACCTGAGTTCAATCCCAATGGATTCAGGTACCTGGTTCAAAGTTGATACAGATAGCAGTCTTCCATCCTTCCAAGGTCAATAAAGTGAGTACCCAGCTTGCTTGATGGGGAGAGCAAAATGTTCCTTACATAATTATGCTGCAAACAGCCCAGAGAGTGCTTTAGTCTAAACAACAACAACAATTTCCCCCCTAGAGATGCTGTGGCAGTTATCCACGTTTGTAAACTCCATTTGACACAGTTTGCCACTGTAATCTTAGCCATATGGCGAACATATAAAGTCAATGGTCTAGAAACATACTAGCTTGTTGTGGCAAACCTAACTTTATACTGGTACATTCTCCCATGTTTCCCTGAGCAAAACTTTATACAGACCAAGCTTTTTGGATCCTAATATCTTCAGGATCAGCCCTTGTCTCAGCTCTACCACTCTTTTAGGAACATTTGGTGAGAACATGATAGATGACCTTCTCTGTGGTTGCTCCCAAGTTTTGGAGTGCCCTCCCTCAGAAGGCTAGGTTGGCCTCACCCTCTTGTCCTTCTGGCAAATGCTGGGCATGAAAGCTGGATTCTCCATGGGATCTCAGGTATTGTGTTTTTAAATTTGTTTTTAAAGGTTTATCAAAATGTTTTAGATGGTTATTTCCTTACTGTTCTGAGTTTGTTTTCTTCAGGTGAATAATTTATTGTGCTTTTAACTTTACTTGTGTTTTAATTATTGTGAGCTGCCTTGAATCCCTTTCTAAGAGAAAAGTAGTGTAGAAATGATATAAACAAAAATCAATATCAAAATATGGAAGAATTTAAACTTAGATTTATATCAGTTGTTTTTCAAAACTACAGTGAAACCACACCCTCTGTCACTGTAATCCTTGTGGATTGGGAGTGTGTGGGCTTAATTTTAAATAGATGTGTGTACAGAATTGCAGTCTAGAGGTCTGTTTGTACCAGCAGTATTTTATGTTTCTTACCTTCACCACACACACACACACACACACACACAAAGTACAGAATGTACACTACATCCTGGGAACTGCCACTGTTTGAATCCATGTTTGGTTTCTGTAAATAGAATTCAGGGTGTGACAAGACAGGATGCAGTCCCAGGCTGACACAAAGTTTTCTATACGAAACCCTGGTATTTTGTACCAGCTGAAATTGTTGTTGTCGCTCACACAAAAATGTTTAATAAACCTGGGAAAGGTGTTGTAAGTATCTACATAGCAGAGGGTCAATGAGGTACATTTCTCCCTGTAGGACATCACACCCTCCTCTACCTCTTCTGAATTACCTCGTGTTTTGGACTGTTTTTGGCACAGTCAGAATCAATGTTTTCTGGCAATTACATGATATGCAGGCAATTTTGAACCAGTCCAACCACTTTTTGTGGCTATACCTAGCTTTTGGGGATAATTGGCAGGGACACTGTTTTTCTAGCGCAGATAAGATTGCTCCACTTGATTTTGGTTTCCAGCCTCTGTAAGAAATTAAATCTTTTTTTAAAGAGGCTTCAGCCATAGGAGTATAATCCCAAAGGAAGTAATGCTTGAACTATCACACTGAAGACATCAGTGTTCCAAAGGACCAATATAGGCAATCGCACAAGTCAGAAAGCAAAACGAAAGAGCACAAGTACATTAAAAAAATCAGGATCTGCCAGTTGAATAAAATGCACTGATACCCATGGGAAGAGACCAGAGCTACTCATGATCAAGTTTGCATTGTTTATTCAATGGAAAAAGCATTGGAATTAACAGTGAGAACTGCAATACAAACAGTGGGACAAATGTCAGTCTAGTCAACCTCTAAGCAACACTAGAGAGGTACACATTTTTAATAATGTTAATGTAGACGTAATCTTATGCTGTGGCTGTTCCTCATCATTCTAATACACCACTTCATAATCAGAGTACCTACGCTATCTTATCCAACTAGTTCACTATTTACCAATCTGTCATTATTGTATTTTTCAGACGTTGTGTATGTCTCTATCAACTTAAGTGACATTTTTGGTGAAACAGCAGGATACAAAATTTGATAAATAAAATGTAAATCAATGCAACTGATAACATTCAGCATTTTAATCAATTTTTTAACCACATGTGTACATTAAGGAAGGAGAAACTATTTAAATGGAACATTATTTGAAGAGGAGGTGGTAGAAAGAAAATGAAATTGGTGGGGGAGATAGCTGTGTACCCTAAGACAGAAGTGGGGAACCTATGACTTCCCCCCCCCCCCCCCAAATGTTGGACTACAGTTCCTATAATTTCTGACCATTGGTTACCCAATGACACTCTGTGAAGATTTTGCACAGCACTTTGCAGAGCAAGTCACTCAGATCCGCTCTGACTTAGATGCTGTAGTTGATGCAGGTCCTGTTGATGTAACTTTGGCCCCTGTTCGTCCTGCTATAATGGATATATTTCGGTTGTTGTAGCCAGAGGTGCTCCCAGTCAATCACAAGGCAAATCAGGGGATAGGAATTCAGCCTGTAGTGGATTGGGTTACACTCCCCATGAAAAGTCAGGTCCACAGCTTGGATGTGCTTCTAGACTCAACCCTGAGCTTGGATGCACAGGTTTCAGCAGTGGCCAGGAGTGCATTTGGACAGTTGAAGCTGGTGCACCAGCAGCACCATTTCATGGAGATGTCCGATCTGGCCACAGTGACACATTCTTTGGTTACACTCCATTTGGATTACTACAGCACACTCTACGTGGGGCTGCCTTTGAAGAGTGTTTGGAAATTTCTGCTGGTTCAAAGTGCTGCAGCCAGACTATAGAAAGATTATAGGAAGCATGTAACTCCCTTATTACAAGAGCTTCACTGGCTACCAGTCTATTTCTGGATCCAATTCAAAGTGCTGGTTATTACCTATAAAGCCCTATATGGCTTGGGTCCAGGCTATTTGAAAGATTGTATCACCCCATGTGAGTCTTCTCAAGTTTTGAGATCTTCTGAGGAGTCTCTTCTCTCAGATCAACCACTTTCCCAAACTTGCATGGTGAGGACATGAGAGAGGGCCTTTTCAGTGGTTGCTCCCTGGCTTTGGAATGGACTATCCAAAGAAGTCAGGTTGATGCTCTCCCTCTATTCCTTCTGTCATCAGACAAGCACTTCCCTCTTCAGGCAGGCTTTGAATCAGTAAGTGTCTTAGGAATGCTTTTTTATTAACTTACAAATATTTTAAAATTGTTCTTAATACTGGTTTTTAATCTTAACATATATTTGTTTTTTAATATGGTATTTATATACTGTCGTTTGTTTTATAGTTTTAGTTGTTGTGAGCTGCCTTGGATCCCCTGGGGGGAGGAAGGTGGCAAATCATCCATCCATCCATCCATCCATCCATCCATCCATCCATCCATCCATCCATCCATCCATCCATCCATCCATCCATCCATCCAGATATGTTTCTGGTAGAGATGGGGGTATTCGTATATGAATATGAATACCTCCGCACAGGTGGAGATAGTGAGGGTCCGGATGGTCCACTCACCGATCCGCTGCTGCTGTGGGGTCCGTGCTGCCATCCGATTGCTCCGGAGATTGCGATCACCTAGCCACTCCTGGCAGGAGGCGGGACAACAAGCCTCTCTGCCAGGTCGAAGAGTGGCTCGCCGATCTAGTTTCTGGGAATTGGAGTCCAACAACCTCTGGAGGTGACAAGTTGTCCACCCCCAGTAAATCATGGGCAAGGTTCAGAGACTGAACCAAAAAAAAAAAAAAAAAAAAACAAGCTTATAGTGGCAGGAATAAGGATCAACTGACACAGTTTTCTCCATATTTTTATATACTACCTACATATATGTATAAACCCTAAACTATGACAATGTAAGTTATGAAGGGTTATAAAGGGAAGTAGTGATAAATTGCATTGGCATGTATCCACTAAAGCACTTAAGATGTAAATGTAAATGCAGGGACAATGCATGGCCTTGTCACTTTTAACAGCCTTTGTGCCAGATCTCTTTTCTCACCTTGGAGAAATCTAGATGAAGTTAACTAGTTGAGTTCCACTGTTTTTAGGGAGAGTGTGCACTCTTTCTCATCTGGTATGGTTGTTACCTATGAAATATCTTGCAATACAGCAACCAACACTTTATGTGGAGCAAGAAATGCCTGACATTCAAGATGGATTCGAAAAAGAAGAATTGCTCAACGTCACAAATATATACTGACTACTGAAGCACACCAAAATATTACAGGAAATGAAATTCTGGAACGACCTCCTGCCTGATATCCGTCTGGCCCCTTCACTGGGAATTTTTAAACGATCTTTGAAGACATGGCTTTTTAGGCAGGCTTTTCTGGAATTGACATCTTAATAATGTGTTGCACCTTCTAGTGTTTATTTCTGTTCCGCCATCTTACCTCTTAATCATTTATGTCTATGTTGATTTTATTTTACCGTGTATGTCTCCTCAAGGAGACACTCATTAGGCCCATTAGGAAGAAACCAAGTATGGTGACGGACGACATTGGCAATTATAGGCCCGTCACCAATGTTTCCTTCCTCAGCAAAGTGGTAGAGAGGGTGGTGGATGACCAGCTTCAGGCCCTTTTGGATGAAACCAATGCTCTGGATGTGTTCCAGTCAGGCTTCAGGCCGCACCATGGCACCAAAACGGCATTGGTCGCCCTGTCTGGTGACCTGTTGTGGGAGGTGGACAGGGGCAAAATGTCTCTGTTGGTCCTTCTCGATATCTCAGCCACCTTTGATACCATCGACCACGGTATCCTCCTGGGGAGGCTCTCCAAGTTGGGAATTGGTGGTCTGGCGCTTGCCTGGCTCCAATCCTTCTTGGAGGACCGTCCCCAGAGAGTACAGCTTGGGGATAATGTATCAGCCCCGTGGAGTCTCAAATGTGGGGTTCCGCAGGGCTCAATTATTTCCCCAATGCTGTTTAATATCTATATGAGGCCGCTAGGTCAGGTCATCAGGGGATGTGGGGCTTCATGTCATCAGTATGCTGATGACACCCAGCTCTACATCTCCTTTTTTCCTACAACAGTGGATGCTGTTTTATCCCTTCAGCGCTGCCTGGAGGCTGTATTGCAGTGGATGCAAATGAATGGACTGAGGCTGAACCTGGACAAGACGGAGGTCCTGAGGGTGGGTGGCCCTGCCATCGGTGGTTTGGGAAACTCCCTTTCTTTTGGGGGGGTGACTCTCACCACGAAGACTGAGGTTCGCAGCCTGGGGGTCCATCTAGATCCGGCGCTTACCATGGAAACACAGGTAGTGTCAGTGCTCCGCACCACCTACTTCCATCTTAGGCGGATTGCCCAGCTGCGTCCCTATCTTGATGGTGGGGTGCTCACCACTCTGGTCCATGCGCTTGTAGTCTCGAGATTAGACTCCTGTAATGCGCTCTACATGCCTTTGAGATGGATGCAGAAATTACAAATGGTGCAGAACGCAGCAGCCAGACTTCTCACTGGGGTGAGAAAATGTCAACATATCTCCCCCACTCTGGCTGCCCTGCATTGGCTGCCCGTTCGATTCCGCATTGATTTCAAAGTATTAACGATGACATATAAAGCCCTAAACGGTTTAGGACCTCAATATCTGGCGGAATGCCTTCTCCCACCTAGATCTACCCGTATCACTCGTTCTAGTCAGGAGGGGCAGTTGAGGGGCCTAACACCGAGGGAGGCCTGGAGAGAAAGAACAAGAAACCGGGCCTTCTCGTCAGTGGCCCCTCATCTCTGGAACAATCTACCCCCAGAAATTTGCCTGGCTCCCTCGCTGGGTGTTTTTAAGAGCAAGCTCAAGACCTGGCTCTTTAGGCAGGCCTTCCCTCCTGTCATTATTTAATTTATTTTTGCCATCTTGTATCATATTATGTTGTTGTTATCTTATACAGCTATTGTTTGTATGAAATTGTTTTATGAATTTGCTGTTAGCTGCCCAGAGTAGATTTCGGTCTAGATGGGCGGGATATAAATTAAATAAATAAAAATAAAATAAATAGATGTTGTATTTTTGATTTTGATTTTTGATTTTGCTTAATTTTGCATTTATATCCACTATTGATAGTTGTAATTTGACATATGTCTTTATTTTGTGTCTTAATGTTTTGATAGTAAACCGCCCAGAGTGGCCTTGTAGCCAGATGGGTGGTATAGAAGTTGAACAAATAAATAAAATAAATAAATAAAGGAAAGTGGTTCATGCTTTATAGACTACATCAAAGCCTTTGATTGTGAGGATCATGAGAAGCTATGCATTGTTCTGAAAGAAATGGGTGTGTCTCAGCACTTGATTGTCCTGATGTGTAACCTGTATTGTGAACAAGAAGCTGTCATTAGGTCAGAATATGGAGAAACAGAATGGTTTCCTATAGGCAAAAGTGTCAGACAAGGGTGCATTTTATCCACTTACTTTTTCAATCTGTATGAAGAACATATCATATAGAAAGATGGACTAGATTCAGCTGAAGGAGGAGTGAAAATTCATGGGGGAAAACCATAGTTTAAAATATGTCAGTGGGGAAATGGACTTGTCCACAAAAGCTCACGTTAGAATATAGCAGTTAGTCTTTAAGTTGCCACAATGTTTTAGTCTTCTTTATTTTTTATTTTCATTTTAATTTTGACAGATATGCTAGCACAGACTAATATGGTACCTCTTCTAGGACTTAAAATATTCAGATGACACCATATGACTGGCAGAAGGGATCAATTACTTGAAATGGCTTCTGGTGAAAGTGAACGAAGAACATACAAAAGCAGGATTGCAGTTGAATACTAAGAAGACAAAAATCACAACTACAGAAGAACTGCTTAACAATAATGTTGACAGTGAAAAACTTAAATAATTAAAGATTGTGTATACCTCAGTTCAATCATCAAACTAAATGGAGACTGGAGCCAAGAAATATGAAGAAGACTCAGAGGGCAACAGTGAAGGAACTATAAAATATCATCAAATGTAAGCATGTGTCACTGGAGACCAAGGCTGAGATCATCCACACTATTGTATTTCCAATTATTATGTATGGAAGTGAAAGCTGGATAGTGAAGAAAACTAGGGAAAAATGATTAGTTTGAACTATGGTGCTGGAAGAGGGCTTTGCAGGTACCTTGGATCACAAGAAAGACTGAACTTTCTCTGGAAGCAAAAATGACAAAACTGAGTCTGTCATACTTTGGCCCATCATAGGAAGGCAAGATTCACTGAAAAAGCCTATAATGTTAGGAAAAGTTGGAAGCAGCAGGAAAAGAGAAAGACCAAATATAGATGAGTTGATGCCATAAAGTGAGCTACATCCTTGAGTTTATAAGAGCTGAGCAGAGCTGTTAACATTTTGGAGAACTCTCCTTGATAGGGTGCCATAAATCAGAGATGACTTGAGGACACACAACAACAATTCATGGTGGTCCCAGATGTCTTGCACAATGGATTTTGTGATGACAAAGCAGCAGCTATATTTTGAGCTGCAAAGAAATTGTTAGGAAAGTTTACAACCATATGGATGATAAGATGTTTCTGTAATTTAAAATACCTGGCTTTATTCTGGAAATGTTCATAATAAGCCCCATTCATTTCAGTTGGTTTATGGTAGGTTCGACTTATAAGGATGTATAGTCTGCTCCAATTTAGTAGACAACCAAGTGCTTATAAATGGACATTGTTTGGCTCTCATAATACGGTTCCACAGCCTGATGATGCTCATTGTGTGAAGCGGTCCCAATGGAAGCTGTTTGAAGAGAAAAGTGATAAATGATAAATGTTGTAAGCTGCCTTGGGCCCTTTTCAAGAAGAAAGGTGGGCAAAAATATTTTAAATATATAAAAATAAATATTGGATGATTGAGTACAATTACCTGAGCACACTTCTCCCTTTGTAAAGTTGATGAGAACATTCTAGATGTAGTAATTTATCTATCAGGATTTATTCCTATATACATCTCACAACTTATCTTGCACTCTTCATGTGATAATTGTGCCTGGGGGGGGGCCTCATTGGATACAAACAGATGCCATATGAGACAGAGAGCACTCTTAAGAGGAAAAGTCTCTCTGTTTATTCCAACACAAGGTAGCCCCAATTTGGCAGATAAGCTTGCTTTTGTTTTGTAATTGGTCCACTGGGAGATAGCAGAGCTTTGTTTGCATGTCTGATGTCCTGAGTAGGTAACTATGAAAGATTTGTGTTATCTGGAGGGATAATGTCGTAAGAGGAAGAAATATGCTTTTGCTATAAAGTGTGTTTTTACCCCTGAGTTACTTCTAAAGAACAACCTTGTACTCTTAGTTCCTAGTGAAATCTCCCAAAATGACTTATTGTTAACACATATATAATAAAACAATAAAACAACTGCCATAAAGCAATACACAATATCTTCAAGAAAGCTTGGCACAGACATAAAAGTGTTAACAGTGTTAAATCAAAAAGTCCAGCTCCGGTAACTAACTGCAGATACCGTACTGCAAGGCAGATCATTTCCCTAACAGCCGATACTGATATGCCCAAGGCGTTTTATAGGCTGCACATCATGACTCACGTCCAAAGAGACTGTGCACAAGTGGACTCCCTACGACACCTCAGACGGGGCAGGCATAAAACAATACATCCTAAAAATCTCTTAAGATATGAGAGGGAAATACAGAGAAGGAAGTCCATGGTGGTATGACTTGAGTTCCTTACATAGAGAAAAAAGTGATAAATGAATGAATGAATCCCTTGAGCTTCTTGGAGAGTACACACACAGTGGTACTGGAGCAATATTAACTTGTGCACTTCAGTCCTTTGAAAGACATAACGATTACCTGAGCACACTGGAGTCATGTTCACACTTTTTTCTAAGAAAATAAACAAGGTTGTTTTTATTGCCATGCTTTTTCTTCCTACCTGACAGTGTGGCTTTAGTCTCATCTTGTTCTGGGGGAAGGAGTTTAGCGCTATAAGGAGTTTAGCGCTATTTCCCATAAAAGTTCATGTTTACACTCAGATCCTCTCAGTCAGAAGCTTTCAATCAGAAGGCAAATAAAGCAAACACCAAGCAACCAAACATAAACAAAGTTCTAGCAGAAAAGTGAATTTCTTTATTTTTTAAAAAAACAGATTTCCCAACGAGATTTTATTTTTAACAGAAAATTGGATGTGAATCCTGGTATACTTTGTGCTCCTTTGTAACCAAGCAAGAAAAAGGGGAGGCAACTTTTGTTCCGTTTAGAAGAACCTTAAGTGTATGTGATTTTGGCAATTGTAACCTTCGCTGCCGAAGTCCTCTAAGTTTTGAGCATTTTTAATTTAGATTTACAAACTGCATCTTCTATCTATTTCTCGAATCAGTTGGTGCGAGGGGGTCTGCAAGGGAGATGCTGATACAAACAGCTTGGCATACTGAGCTGTATGTCAGTATGATTTTATTATTATTATTGTACAGTAAGCTGTGTTATGTATGTGTTTGGCCAAAGGTATAATGAGGCCAGTTCTAGGAAAACACATGAAAGATATTTCAGCCATCCATACAGCTATTATGTGAATCAGAGGAATCCTACATGCCTAAACATGACCAGCATCAGAGGTAAACACCATTTCTTCATTTCTGAATTCCACCTCTGCCTGCTACTAATCTTCCAAACTCTGCATGTCCTTCGGTTTCTTCTTTCTTAGTCTGCCTGTTCACCCTTTTTTTCCAAGCTTGTAAACCATGAAAAAGTGAAGAGGTGGAGCAGCTTCCTCCACTTATCATATACACTTCCTCAGAACAGTTGGGTGGACTTTTATCCAGAGGAGTGAGGGTAAGTAAATGGCAGCCGTAACAGTCCCAGTGCCAATGGGGAAATGGCCCAGTGAAAAAGGTGAGCTAACTGAGGGCATTTTGTATAAGGGCGCTCCATATCCCAGATCTGGCACCACACCTAAACCACAATACACTGCAGTTCTGTCATGTTGTGTTGTGTTCTGTTGTATTGTTTTGCATTGCTTTTTAAACAGATTGTTTTAGCATTGTTATGACATAGATGTCATGTCTGCCCTGGCTACTCAGGTCGCCCCTGTGGTTGCACATTATTTATAGAACAGGCTGCTAACAGAGACCTACAGCCTTAAATGATACTCGTGGTCTCTATGCAAAACACAGATTTTCTTATTTTATTTCCCCCACATAATCTATGCTATACACAATTTGTGTTAATGCTAACGTTTCTCTGGGATAAGCAAGGGTTCTAATTCAGCCATAGCCGCTTATCAGCAATTTACTTTTTCAGAAACATCTCATTGCCTTAGAAATGTACATTGGAATATGAGGTCACACAATACATGCAGACTTGCTAATAAGTGGTTTCTTGGTTAGAGGAAGACAAATCATAGGTGCCTAAATAAAAAGGAGTTATTTCAGCCCTTTCTAAAGTCTATTCACTTGATATTTAATTACTGTAATGGAGCTAGAATGAAATCTGTGAAATGGTTAGCTTGAATTCAGCATTTGGATGAAAACCAAACTTTCACCTTTCTTTTTTCTAGTGGGCTAGAAACTAGGGCATTATTTTGACAGCAACTTGGGAAATAAATTAGAGTACAAGTGCTAAATATTTGAGATGTATGATATGTAATAAAATTCAAAACTCAAAGAAGGCTGATAGGTAACAACACACACACACACACAAATATGTGGTAGGAAAGTGACTAGACACATGAGGCAGGGCAGATATAGAAGGCGAGGTTATCTGTGCTTACTCTCCCAATAAACCAGAATCCCATTTTTAAAAAATATTCTGGCTCAAAAGGAATATACCCGCAGATAGATAGCCTCTCCCTTTTCAGATTATTTCTTCTGTGTGATTAAGGTGCTGATGGAAGGGGTGGGGCTAGCATGTTTCCCTGATACATGTGGAATACAGACACTTTCATAATACATGCATAAGGTTTGGGGGTGTGCATTATCTCAGTCAAAACTGCAACCAAACTCTGGGTAGAACCCAAAGTGGGAAGGCATGAGACAGGCGTGGGTGGAGTTCCCTTTATTCAGCATGCAATGGGGGAGGGAGGATATTGCCATCCTAGTAGTCTCCTTCCTTGACTTGTCCATAAGCTTTGTGGGTGAAGGGCAGAGTAAGTGTCTGAGTGTGCACTTGCATAGGTGTGCATTAAGGCAAAAGGTTCGCCTAATGAAAAAGTTGTTAGGAAAGTGACCTGGTATTACCTGGTTGTAAGAGAATATGATAAACTGGATTGCCGACTGGTTAATAGATTCCAGTTCCTTCCTTCATAGCAAACTTGGATTATATGAAAATCCCATTATGCACAATTTTAAGGAAGAAATGTAGTAAGAGAAAAAGATCAGTGACAAATTATCTTCTGATTTTTAGGAGTAAAATCTGGTTAGCAAAAATCATGCACTGTCTGTTAGAGAATTGACCGTGAAACTGGTCCCCTCATTTCACAATCAATGTGTGATAGAGAGGCTGTCAAGGGGGAAACTGCTTGTATTACTGCTCCACTACTCTTCAACCATCATGTAAGCCAGTAGGATTTTGGCCCAACTGGTTAAAAATGTGGAATGGTTAAAAATCACAAATATGGCCAAATTTGTCATTGTTAAGGTCTGTGTTAGACGATTTGGAAATATATATAAATTAAAGCTATGAAACTGGGGTGGGGGCAGTTCCTTTAAAGATTCTGGAATAGCATGATTACTTTTTCTGAGAATATGAATAGCCCTACACAGCAATTAGCCCTAGCCACCAAAGTCAGCCTTAAAGAATGCTGGGAGTTGTAGTCCAACGTTTGGAAGGCCACACTGTGCTCACCCTGGAGTAAATAGGAAGAAACCTTTTATGGTCCAAATATTTTTAAATCAGATTCTTAATAAATGAGCACCTTATTGTAAAACAGCAGATAAGAGAACAAAGATTTTGAAAAATTAATTGTGAATGATTAATTAATTAACTATAAAAATATTGTAAAGAATTAAATGGTAACAAAATTGCAGAAAAGAATTATAATCCTATGTCAGTTTGAGGAAATCTGTGCTTCACATGTTTTCTTTGAATGTGACAGCAAGATGGAAATATTATGAAATAATGACAGTACATTATGCAAGCTGTAGTGAGTTATATAACAATTATTCATTCACTTGGAAATGTTGGAAAAGGATATTTCAATCGTATACTGTGGATATGTCATTTAGTAAAGAAAGAAGATTAATTATTTCATAATTTATTTTTAAAATACTATGAAAATATTAATTTATTTTTAATTTTGGAAATAATTTTATTTAATCCTCAATATTAAATAATGTTTCTGTTATTTCTGCAGGTGGCATCAAAACTCATTCCTCCCCTCCACTGGCATTTTGCTATGTTGTTTATGCAGTTTGGAGTGGGACATGATAAAATTCTCTCTTCTGCTCAAAAATAAAGGTGCAGGAGCTCTATCACCTTGCACCTGGCCACCCTACTTAGCTTTGCATGTAAAATATGGCATTCATCCAAAACTGGTGTAATTTCTTAGTTAGGATTATATATCTGTATACTGCTGCGGTAAATTCAGCAAGGCCTGAATTTCCTTATGCTCCTTCACAGCTCAGATATACCAAGAACTTCTGCATTGTGTACATCCATCCATTTTACTCTCACTTTTTTTGTCATTAGAGGCAAACAGAAAATTCTGGCTGTTTACAGGATGAAACATTGCCCTTGCTTGTTCGCTTTGGCATAAGTGAAGTTAAAAAACACAGCTACAAAATATGAGGATGGGGCAATAGCGATCACACATTATTTTTCAGTTGTTTTTAAAGTTAATCTAGGCTGCAACTACACTGTCAAGCTGAATTGTTCCGATTCGGCTTTGCTGAAACATGACTCACTGCCTGATTACAGCTGAATTCACAGTCAGTGATCATACAGGGGCTGCGGATTGATTCGGGACTACAGTGTTTACACTTGACGCTATGCAATTCACATTTCAGCCCACAGCTTTCTTCTCTTTTCTCCCTTCCTCTCATCCTGCCTCTTACGATCCTCTTTTCTTCCTATCTCAGGCATCCTGGAGTGATTTCTTGAGAAATGAAACTTTAAGATACTCTGGCATCATGGGTGGTGGGAGTAGAGAACTCAGTGTCTCCTGATTCGGGTTACCACGAGTTACCCAACAGAGGAGGACTGGCTGAGAACAAAAGCGATGTTTGTGTTCTGCTGTAGGAGAATCAGATATTGTTCTTCTTTGGGTAGAGTCTGCATGGGTGTGGTAGAAGTAGGCACTTGGGGAAGGCTGCAGGAATACTGCCTGCACCCACTGCAGCAGCTTCTACTGAGAGGAGTGGGAGAGGAAGAGGGAGAGGAAAAAGACAGCCTACAGCTGCTATTGTGACAAACAAAATCTATCACCCAGCTGCCTTGTTCAGCACTGACACTAGGAAGAGCAGCAGGCAGTGGTACAGGGCATACTGTATGTGTCTCTGCCAGGGAGGTGGCAAACAAGCCTCTGGTTCAAGGTGGGACAGATATGAGTGAACCTCAGATATGTTCCAGTGAAGTCTTTGTGCAATCCAGCCAGGGCAGCCAGAGCAAAGGGCCAAAAAAGATGGTGAAGAAGGCACTTTTCTCCTGAAGAGCTCATGTGCCAGGGAAGGACAAGGATGGCATCAGGACTCAGAATGACACTGTCAGCTTAGACAGCAACAATGCTGCTGCTTTTTTGTTCGGGAAAGAGATTTACAAAGAGCACCAGACATTGCCTTCCATATCCATATCATGCAGCTCCATCATATTCAAAGAAGGGTTTATCTCCAGTTCCCATTTCCACCAAAAAGCTTCTGTGCAAATCAGCATTTTATGTTTATATGCTTCATCTGTATGACATGTTAGTCAGGGACCATGAAGCTTAAGCTAGTCATTCTTTGAAGTGCCAATCCTCTTGCATTGACAACTTTGTAATTACAATTATCCTCGGCTTGAATATGTACACCCTGGTACATTGTACACCATTTTTAACTCAAAGAATGAACTCATTTTGCCTGGAAAGTTACATGTTTCCAGGGTGCCATTCATGGGTCCACCTTTTCATGCTCTGTGTGATGAAGTATAAATTTAAAAAAACATAAGGCCCATGAGGACTAAATAGGTTGTCCAGATTCAAGCCAGTTGTAGATTCAAGCCATGTGTAGCGGCATATGACTTGGCTCACAACATGTTGTGTGAAAGCCAAGTATTAAAATCAAACATTTAACCTCCTAGGTAAAAATTAAAGGGTTCCATTTTCTGTAAAGCGGATAATTTGTAAATGTGCAAAGGAAATGCATCCCTTCTGGACTCACAGGAATATGCAGGCAATGCCCGTTGCAACACTGTATGCTGCATAACTGTGGAAATACATTTACAAATGTATATCTGCCTTCAGTCTTCAGTACTGCAGACATCCTTTTACCCCAAGGGCTTGAAACAATATGGGGCAACTATGTTACAGCTCTTAATAACTTTGATTGTGGATTTACCAGTGATCCCGAGAGAATAATTTAAGATAACAGAGCAACACAGCATACTTTGTATAGGATTAGAAATCTTCATTCCTTTGAGCTAGATGTTTGTTTCAAGAATTTGGACTTCTAAACATGAATAGATCTTTGCCAATGATTCACCTCCTCTGTTCATATTAACCCTGCTGTGCATGTTGACTCTCCCTATGGCATTTCAGTTCTTCCAAATATTGCTGCAAGAATTACTCAAAGGCTGAGATCCTTTAGTAAATCACAACCAGAGTAGGCTCATTGAATCAGTGGAGATTTGTTAAGTCGACTTCCTCCATACATGCCATTGATTCCATGGTCCTACTCTAGTTCTGACTTATTGCTGGACTTCAGCCAAAATATTAAGAGATACTTATATTAAGAGTGAGTTAGTCCTCCTACACAAGGATGGGCCATTTTAGTCCCCCAGTTTTGTTGCAGAATCCACAATGTGGGCATTCTATGACATTGTCACCCGAACATTTGTAAACTCTTATGTCTCCACTTTTCAGACACCTGTCATGTTTGTTTAAAAAACAAAAAACAGACACCTCAAAATATGCCATCAAATCTATTGCCTTTTCCTATTGGAATACAAAAAAAAGTATTGCCAGTTCATGTTTGTGGAAGGGAAATCCTATAAGCCTTGCCAGCGAATTTCTGCTCATTAGCAAGGTGCTGGTTTTGTTCCTGGGTGTGTTTCCTCATGCAATTAGAATGCAACCTGCATCTCGTTAATGAGTGGCAATTTGCTTCCATCACTTATGTGATTTTTCTTACACATGCTTAAATCAGAAATAGGATTCTCTCAATGTTTGTTTGCCAGTCATAGCCATTATATTATATGGGGACAAAAAAATGTCCATACTCTTAAAAAAAGAGAGAGAGAGGAAACAAGATTTGTAAAATATTACTGTAATGATCAAAAATTGTGTAGGCAGAGTGACCATGAACTGTGTGACTGTGAAATGTGCCCCAAAGTAAGGGAGCTGAAAGAAAATATTCAAAATATTACGATGGACAAGGCAGAGATGGATAAATAGGCAGGAAACTCAAGAATGACTATAAGGTACTCCAAACAAAGACAGCATGAACACATAAAGCCTAATAGAAAAACAGGGGGAGGGGGGAGTGGCAGGAATTTTAAGTAATTCAGTATTTAAATGAAATGCAATGTGAACTGTGCCAAAAACAAACAAACAAACCAACCAACCCTGTCAGGTCTTCAGAACCAGAGCACTCTGTGTCCCAAATGCTCTAGCAGCTAAGAAGTTGAGGCTTTGATTTGTTAAAGTTCATAATGTTACATAAATGTTGAATATAGTGACTTTGATATTATATGCTATGACACCATTCCCAGAATGGGTTTATTGACCTCTGAGGCATCCTTTCGTTTTAACTGTTTTTATGTAAGTCTGCCTTTGTAAAGGCCTATGGCCATAAACAATAAAGGTACAATGTGTGTCCCAAATGAGATGCACAAAACGCTCTCTTTAGGTAATTCCCAGGAAACAAAACTTTACATAGTGACTGTGCCCCCAAACGGAATGTTTTCCATACTGAATCAAATGTTGCCTACACAAATGACCTTGCAGAAAAATAAGAAGTTAACAAAGCTGCTGCTGCCTCTCCCCCTTCTGAATCTTACCTATCAGCAACAAAGCTGGCCTAAAGCCATTCATTCTAATAATAAAGGAGAGCTCAAGTTCTCCGTTCCCCTCTCCCTCATAGCCTTGTGGGGACAGAGAATCTCACTAGCCCCTCCCCCTTTCCCCATGGACTTCCTATAGGACAATGGAGGGAAACCTCCAGCTCATGGATCTGAGGGCCCTTATTCAACCTGAAACTTCTGCTACTTAAGGCTACCCTGAAGGGAATCCCTAATATGTCTAGTCACTTCTTGACTTTACTTCTTCTCCACCTTTCTAGTAACCATGCCCATGATGACACCCAAGCTACAAGTTGAAGACTCTACCCCTGCCACTCAAATCTATTTTCCCCAACTCTACATAGGACATTGCCTTATCTGTATTGTCAATATGGGCTGACAGCTATTCATAAGTGGACTGCAGGCAAGATTCTTCTCTAAGCCTTACTTGAAAATGTCAGTGAGAAAAATAATGTGCTCTAATAGAGCTTACTCCCTCACCACCTGACAGAACGCTGCTTCTAATACTATGCTAAGTGTATCATCTAGTTTGATCCTGTGTCATACTGTTGTTAACATGCCTTTGCAAAGTAACAGAGTTGTGCCTTGTGTTACCTCAACTACGTGGTTGCTCCCAGGCGTTGGAATGTGCTGCCCCAAGAAGTCAAGTCGCTCCCCCCCCCTTCTTCCCCTTTAGTCATCAGAAAAAGAGTTTCCTTTTCAGGTAGGCTTTTAATCAGTAAGGGTCTCAGCTCTGCTATATTTTTTAAACTTAGCGATTTTTAACAATATTAAAATTCTTTTTAATATTGGTTTTCAATACTGATATATATTTCATTGTTTAAAATATATAGTTTCCATGATATTTTAAAACTGTTGATTATTATGTAGTTGTAATTGATGTGAGCCACCTTGGGTCCCTGATGGAGAGGAAGGCGGCATATTAAACAAATGAATTCCAACTCTTCTCCCACAACGAATGTGCCGTCGTAGCCAAATAGAGTTCTTGGCCTTCTGACTCGTTGATCTCTTCCTCCTCAAGGTGGTTTGTTTTGTTTTTGGTCACTAGAGCCAGCCTTCCAAACATGATTGCTGAGAACAGACATGTAGTCAAGGCAGAGGGCAGCGTATCAGCAGCTGGCTGCACTTGCAAGTGCAGCTGATGCTGGGACACAGGGATTTGCCTCTCACTTGCCAAATGACTGTGAGCCTAATCACTCCATTGGGAAGACAAATACAAGAAACAGAGACTAGGCTACTCAGTGGAGATGGAAAAATGGTACCAGTTAACAAATAAAAGGCAGATGTGCTCAATTCCTACTTTAGTTAAGCCTCTTCCCAAAACAGTCCATGACCCTCCAGGCAAATGTGAAGTACAAATGGAGGGGACAAGATTGCGTTTTGAGATTGATAAACAGATAATCAAGTAATACCTTATTACCTTGAAGGAATTCAGATCTCCAGGGATGGATGAACTGCATCCAAGAGTATTGAAGGAACTGGCTAAAGAATTCTCAGAACCACTGTCAATTTTTTTTTTCAAATCATAGAGGACTGGTGAAGTACTGGATGATTGGAACAGGGTTAATGTTGTCCCTAACTTCAAAAGGTCAAAAAAGGAGGAACTAGGGAACTATAAAGCAGTCAGCCTGACATCAATCCCAGGGAAAATTCCAGAGCAGATTATAAAGTGGTCACTCTGCAAGCACTTTGAAAACAATGTAGTAATAACAAGGAGCCACCACGGATTTATCAAGAAGAAATTCTGCCAGATTAATCTTATCTCCTTTTTTTGATCAGGTAACCTCCTTGGTAGATGGTGGGAATGATGTAGATGTAATTTGTCTTGACTTCAGCAAAGCTTTTGACAAAATGCCCCATGCTGTTCTTATTAGCAAGCTAACAAGATGTGCACTGGATAGAACAGCTGTTGTCAGGTTGATACACAGTTGATTACAGAGAGTAATATCAGATAGTGCTTATCAATGGCTCCTTCTCAAATTGGGAGGAGGTAGCTGTAATGAATTGAAGGATACTGGGAATTGTAGTCATATGAAGATGGAGTCTGTTAGGTTCTGTGTAAGATGAGTTAAAAGCAATGGAATGTGTGAGACTGTTTTTGCAGAGTTACTTGCCTGGTACAGAGATAAGAAGGCAAGGCCGATGAGGCCTAAAAGAAAGACCAAACAAGAATACCGCTTAATTGGAAGCGAGATAAGACACCTGTGGATCTCATGTGAAATATGGGTGGAGAGTTGTGTTAAGCTTTCTTGCAATTAATTGGTTGAAAGCTAGAAAGTGTCAGGAAGAAGGAGGTCCTAGACATGTAGAAAAATCATTGTTTGTATATGTGAGATGATGGTTCGTGAATGCTGTAGAATGTGAGACACAGAGGTTTGTTTTTCTTTTCAAGAAGAAGGGGGAGTGAATAGCCCAGCTTAGAAGCCAAAATGATTACTTAGTAGAAATTTAGTTGTTCTTATTTTATTTAGAAATAGCAGCTTTATTTAACCATTGTAATGAATGGATATGTTAAAAGCTTATGCCTTACAGCTACAACTGCATTCTAATGAAACTACTTTATTTTCTTAATAAAAACAAATATAATTCTTACAGAGGACTTGTCTCTTGAAACAACAGGACTTACACCTTAATCCAGTGTAGGTTGGAGAAGGTCACTAAGTTACTACTATATTTAAGAGGTCCTACCTTACAAGGCTGTTGTGCTGTCTAAGGAAGCACAAAGTCAATGCTTGGTTACGTGGAAAGTAAGCAAAGGTTTTCTTTTTAAGGTCAGGATAGTCCATGGGGCTTGTACTACACACTTCTGAGGCCTAAAGGACCTACCTCAGGGATAAAGGTGGTAGTTTTGCACCCACAGTGACTCCCTGCCCAAACATCATACTCTCTTTAGGGAGAGGTGATTGTTACAGTAGCAAGTGGAGTATAACAAGGCTCAGTCCTGGGCCTCATGCTCTTCAATATTTTTATTAATGACTTGGATGAGGGGTGCAAGGAATGCTTACCAAATTTGCAGATGACACAAAATTGTATAGGATACCTAATTCTCAAAAAGATTTTGATAGGATTGAGCAGTGGACTCAAAACAACAGGATGAAATTTAACAGGGATAAGTGCAAAGATCAACACCTGGACAGTGGGGAAAACAAAGACAAAGTTGCAAGATATGGATACTTGGCTCAGTGATATTATGAATAAAAAGGATCTTGGAATTGTTGTAGATCACAAGCTGAATATGAGCCAACAGTGTGCTGTGGCTGCAAAAAAGGCAAATGCTATTTTAGCTGCATTGACTGAAATATCGTTCCAAATCCTGTCATGTAATAGATCCCTTCTATTCGGCACTGGTTTGACCTCATCTTGTCCAGTTCTGGACAGTGCACTTTAACTGGAACAATTTCAGAAGAGAGCAACAAGGGTGGTCAGGGAACTGGAAATTAAGCTCTATGAGGAAAGACTGAAAGAACTGTTTAGCCTTGAGAAAAGAAGACTGTGGAGATATGTGATAGTACTTTTCAAATATTTTCAAATACTTGAAAGATTGTCATCCGGGGGGGGGGGGGGGCAGGATCTATTCTCAATTATCCCAGAGTGCAGAACATAGAATAACCGGCTCAAGTTACTGGAAGCCAAATTTCAGTTGAATATCAGGAAAAACTTCCTAACTTTTAGAGCAGTATAATAATGGAACCAATTATCTCAGGAGGTGGTGAGTGCTCCAACACAGGAGGCATTCAAGAGAAACTCAACCATCTGTCAGATCAGCTTTGATTTGGATTCCTGCATTGAGCCAAGGGTGTTGGACTCGATGGCATTATGGGAGTCTTCCAACTCCATTAATCTATGAGTCCATGATTCTGTGGGGGTTGTGGGACTTGCATACTGAGCCACGGCAATTTGTCCCAGATTTTATATATGTATATCATCCTGGAGTGCAGGGACATTTTATAAAAGTGAGGTGCTGTTGGTAAGAACCATAACTCTACTCACACTTAGGATACAATCAGATGGCAAAAAGGTGCATGTCTGGTCACATTGGAAAGGTTCGCTTTAACAGTTCGCTTAAAGCAACCCTTCCATCCATCAGAGAATTGCTCTAGCCCAGTCCTACAAAGGAGTAGCCTTACTGCTGAACCTTGGACACAGATGAGAGTCAGGCTGGAACACTATTTCTATATGTTGTGTGACCATCAGGAAATAGCTTCACACTGGACCATGCCAAAAGCGGTCCAAAACGTAAGCTATATGCCCATATACTCACAGACTTACTTCCACAAATATTTTGTCAAAAGCAATAGGACATGCTCCAAAAATCATAAACATAATCATAACCAAAAGCAAAGCAAGTACTCTGGATTAATCTTACTAACATTAATGGGCTGATATTATGGATACTTTATGAGCAGAACAGGAAAATCTTTAGGTCTGTTTGGGTGAGTGTATCTTTCACATTCCAGAATTTGCAAATCAGTTCACTTTGTGACTGGTCATCAGGGCTCAAGCACAAGATTCCTTTGAGTTCTGATTTCTTAAACACAGAAAATTGCTCGTCACCTTTATCCAACATTAATGTTTTTATTATGGGCTGCCTACAACATCTGTTCCTGCCTTGGGTTGCAAGCATTGTTTTGAGGAGGGCCAGTTATGGAAAAACTTAGTCAAGAACCCAAGGCAAGGTTATCTTTCAGAGTTCTATCTGTCAAAAATATATTTAAAGGACACACCCTATTGGCCAGGTTCTTAAGAAGGCACTAAGCCTCTCCCTTTCCTTTCCTTCCTTTGTCTTAAAGATACGATTTCCCATATAGCTCCCATTTACCCCCACACAAAGAAGGACAACAATTAGTAGTATACCATTGTGAGCTTTCTCAAAAGGCAAGGGAGTAACTGTTTTGGTGTTTGGCTCCAAGTTCAGTGAAGTTCCTCTTAATGACATTTGTTCTGCATGGGAACAATGGTTGCACAGCTGAGGCACAAAAGCGTTCTTATTAAACCCAGCACTGTGTTCTCTTCATCCAGCACTCTTACCTGCTACAGAAAGGACTGGTGCAAGAAAACTTGGATGTATGCACAATGTGCTTCTTGGCTGGCATCATTTGATTGATAACCCATTGTTGTTTGAAAGCCATGTTTCAAGAGCTGTTTACTGCTTTGGAATGATTAAGGACACAGATAGGAGGGAAACGAGTGCTACCCTGTTAGTTTCCATTGCAGGAATCAGTCAATGTTTTTGGAGCCCATTTTCTCTAGAAATTGTCACATGGTCTGATTTTGTCATAATAATGTAAGAGGAGTCATGCTGGATCACATGAAAAGCCTGTCTCATCCAGCATTCTTCCCGCTGTAGCCAGTCTCATGTCTGTGTGAAGTCCACAATGAGGATGTGATTACCAATATATCTGCACTCAGAATGCATTAGGATTTAATTTTTTATGATTCAAGTTAAATCAATTTTCTTTGAATTCCTTATTTTTCCCCTCTCTTATTAACAAAGTGACAGGATTAAATAATTTTGTGACATTTTGAATCCAAATGAAGACAGCTGGCAAGTGCCGTCTTAACAGAGGTATTCCATCCTGTTTAAGAGGGAAGAGATAATGTCTCTTTTGTTTTGAAATGGTCCTTGTTGGGAAACATAAATGCATTCTCTGAAAGCAAAGCAGATACCAACACACACACACACACACAACCCAAGCAATTATATAGCAACAGTATCCTGGAAAACACTGTGCAAATTTGTCCATAAGTAATCACTTAATCAATGCATAAAAACTCATGCGATTCACATATCAACTAAGATTTATTTAACTAATGATTTGGTTAACTGAGCAACCCGTAAGGGCATTGGGTTAGTTTCAGCTGTAATAATAAAGAAGAGTTCATTTGTCTCTCTGCAAAAGAATTGGCCCAGCTGACCCTGAAACTTCTTTACTTTGAACAGTCCTGGGCTGGTTTCTGAGCAAATGCTTCACATGCAGAAGGTCAGAGGGTCAATCCCCAGGACTTCAAGTTAAGAGGATTAAATAGCAGCCAGGTGATGGTAAAGACCTGGAATGTTGGAGACGTGCTGCCAGTCAGAACAGACCAAACTGGCACCATCCAGATTTGTTTGACCCACCTTCCCCGACCAGTGTGCCCATTGTGGTCAACCACAACCAAAAGACACAAAATCAGAGAGGGCTGAAATAAGATAGCTGCCTGTGTTCCACACTGGGCGTCTCAGTCAGAAAACTTTGGCTGCCAGTAAAGGATAGAAAGGGACAGTCATTTGATTAATCACTATACTTTACATGTTGGTGTTTTAAATAAATGTTCAGGTTTTATTATAATATTATTTTACATTAAATGAAAGCAGAACCTTCGTCATTGAGTGACTACAGCATCCGGTCCTGACTTCCAAACGTGAAACAGCCACCACAGACCAAATATCAGGAACAGAGTGTTCATATAATTTCAGTCATTACTTACTCCCTAGCTTGTGTCATTACCTGGTACAGAAGGTGGCTTACACAGAATGATGGAGTCCAAATATATGGTGCCAATAATTAATACAGTAAAAAATAAGTGACACCTTAAAAATATGACAGAGAGGGATTTAGTTGGATGTGAGATGTGCAATTGTAATAAAATGTGTGTGGTTAGAAACTGACAGTTGTACAGTTGGAGAAATGAAGTGGGAGGGGAATAGGCAGGTTTTTGTATATCTGTTTACTGGGTACTTAAATACACAGTGGTATGTAACACAATTTATATAAGAGTTAAGAAACCCTTGGTTTCTACATTTAAACTGCCCAAACCACATTAAAACTACTTCTTTTTAGCTGGAACCTCTAAACACTAAAGCAACCACTCACCCTGAAGGCTGAGGGTTAGTTTTTCCATGGGGTGGGGGTGGGTTCTGCCAGGCCATTTGTGCAGCTGGAAAATCTGCTTTAAAAGAGAGAAAAAAACTAAATATAGCAGAAATTGTGTTTATCTTGAAAGATCCTAGAACAGAAAACAGTACAAATACAAAACTTTGCGTAGACATTACTACTGAGGTTCCAGCCAAAAAAACATGCATGTACTTGGGAGTGGGAGGGGTTATATCTTGACTGGCCATGCTAGCAGGGGAGTTGTAGTCCTCTCAATGAAACAGTGAAAGGTAGAAATACTAAATGTGGCATGGATAACACCGAGTTCCTAACTGAAACAATTGGATTCAATGCATCCCACTGACCATGCTGGCTGAAGGATTCTGGGTATTATAGACTTTCTCAAGAGCTAGAAAGATGAAATGTTGCACAACTGCTGTTGATGTTCCAGCTTATATAAATATATTAGTTATATTTTGACTGGCTATGCTGGCTACCATTGTAGCCCCCCAAAAATGGTAAGAGGCAGAAACACTAAATGCTGTTGTGATAAAGCTCCAGCTGTGCTGATCCCTGAGATTTCCCCAAATCTGGGAAACTGAACTGCATAATCAGATACTCATGAATTCCTGACTGAAACACTGCATAGGTAATATACTGAGGCCTACTGTGCTGGCTGGATGATTCTGGGGGTTGTTGTCCACAGGTTTTACCTGGGAGATTCCGGACGTTGTAGGTCTCTTACCAAAATGGTAAAAGCTAGAAACACAAAATTGTACATGGATTCTACTGATTTCCCAACCTAAATAACTGGAGAGATTATATTTCAACTGCCCATGTTGGTTGTGTGTTGTGGGAGCTCTAATTCAAAGAAGTTACATTTCTATCCCATTAGTACTGAGTACTGGGATAAATGATCAATGGGATGAGAGAGAGAGAGAAAAATAGAGCATAGCACAGAGTTAAAAAAACATTAGACTGGAGAAGAAGAAGAAGAGAGAGCACTGTGTAGGGAATACAACCACTGAGTTTCTAATCCAGGCAAAGCCAAGTACATTTACTACTTTCCAGTAAAGTAAGCTTCTTCCAAATGTTTAAAAGAACCATCGTTTCATTTCCAGTTTTACAACTGAGACATTTCCTATTGACTCAGCTTATCCACTGAGGTGGAATTTCAATCCCAAATTAATGATACTCTGGCTGGTGTTGTAAATTTCGTCAAAGATGTGTTTATTTAAAGGGCGCGTGTGTGCTCTCTCTCATCCCATTGCTAGGATTGTAAGAATAACATTACCACCCCACTTTTCTTCAAGTAGCAGCAAAAACAGTGATGGTCGTAACAAGCAAACGGAGTAGCCAAGAAAAGATGTACAGTGACTAGATAACACACAGTTGGGGTTGGGATATTCATATTTGTCTCCCAGGGGAGACAAAAACGAATATTGCCACCATAGGTGGCTGGGCCCTTTTGACCCTCCCCCCAGAACCAGCCTGGTCCACTTATTGGGCTTCACGGGGTGCACAGGGTCGTCATTGGAAACATCGTGCCAATCGCAGAAGTAGCCCAGCTGGGGCTTCCCCACCTCCCTGTGCTGCTGACTACTCAGCAGCTGAGTGGGGAAACTCATCTTCCCATCGCCTTGCCGCAGTGGACAGCAGCACTGGGAGGCAGGGAAGCTCCAGCTGGGCTACTTCCGCAATTGGCTCAATGTTCTCAACGATGGCCATGTGCTCCCCTCGAAGCCCGGTAAGTGGACCAGGCTAGTTCGGGGGGGGGGGGGGAGTCGAAAGGGCCCGGCCACATATGGTGGCGATATTCATATGAATATCCCATCTCTACAGATGACCAGGAAAGAACGTGCTGAGAGTTGATAAAGTAACCCTCTATAAGGATGGGAAAGAGAAGCAGAGTAGCCCCATTCCTTCTGTCATCGCATCTCTCATTCTGATCACGCGGAGAGTGAGAGTTTAAAGAGAAGAATCTCCTATATAGTGGTTCCCAATCTTGGATCCCCAGATGTTCTTAGACTAAAACTCCCAGAAGTCTTCACCACTAGCTTTGCTGGCTAGGATTTCTGGGAGTTGTTTTCTAGACCAGGGGTCCCCAACCCCCGGTCTGCAGCCCGGTGCCAGTCTGTGGCCTGGGCCGGACCGGGCCGCAGAGACAGATCTCCCACCCACCCCGCACGCACTCCCCCCTGCACAGCCCCTTTGCGCATGCACGCAAAGGTGCGTGTGCCACGCGAGTGCCCCCAAGCATGTGCGCGAGTGCCCCCTGCTCCTTCGCGCGAAAGCACGCGAGAGCACATGCCTGCCCCTTCACGCATGCATGCGAGTGCGGGGGCGTGCCTTGCCTTCCCCAACCGGTCCGCGGTGTTAAAACAGTTGGGGACCACTGCTCTAGACTATTGCTTTCCACATATGGAGAATGACAACAGAGGGGGTTGAGGCTAGCATGCTCCTCTATTTACACGTTTAAGTTAAGTAATTCACCTAACATCTCAGCTAGACTAGTATTATATGGCCTTTCTTTCTCTCAATTGCAGCATTTGAAAAGATTTTGAAAACCCATCCCCTTTGATCTTTTTGTCACTGATGTGTTTTATTCAGTCATGCTGCTGTTTTAGTCGTGTTTATTGCTGCCATGCAATGTCATGTCATATCTGTGAAGATTCTCATTCATTCAGGTGAGGTTATCTGAAAGCTGAGTCATCGTAACTGGACTTCTTTCTTATTAGGTTGAAACGTTTCACTACTCATCCAAGTAGCTTCTTCAGTCTGAGGAGAGTTGGTAGGAGACCCCTGATATACCCTCCACATTGGTTTCACTCCCCCCTGGTCTGAATAGGCTCGTTAGATGGACAAAGGGGGTGTGAGAGTGAAAATCCCACTTGAAGGACAGAGGACACTCATTTGATGACCAAGATGTATTCATTTTGGATCGAAATAGGTGGTTTGAGAGAGGGGTCAGGGAAGCCATATATGTGCATATAGAAAATCCCTCACTCAACAGGGATGGAGGCCTTAGATACAATCGGTCTCCCATTTATCATGCTGCCCTTTCATTTATCCCCAGAAAGATCAGGACCACACCGACCAGAAAGACCACTGTTAACAACTGTTAATGATCCATGACAATGGGTGGAGAAGGACTGCAGAAGTGGGATTATTCCTCACCCCTAGTCCTTTGCCCTTCTATTCAGACCAGGGGGAAGTGAAACCAATGGGGAGGATATATCAGGGGTCTCCACCAACTCTCCTCAGACTGAAGAAGTTACTTGAATGAGTAGCAAAACGTTTCAACCTAATAAGAAATAAGTCCAGTTGCCATGACTCAACTTCCAGACAATATCATGTCATATTTTTCAGTTTTTCCAAATTTAATTTTTAATCAAATGTTGTTTTTTCTGGTTTTTTTGGGGGGGTTTTTTGTATATTGTTTTTTACTTGGGGTGAACTCAGACTAGAAAATCAGATTGTAAGTGTCTCAATAAATAAATATACCTATAATATTCATATGGAACATGGGGGTAATTTCTTTTAGTTTTTTGGGGGGTGTTGTCTCGAAGAGGGCACAGTGAGTTTCTCATGCTTTGCCATCCCATCACAGCCACAGAAAACTGTCTGAGAGAAATCTCTCTCTTTTTCCCCTTAGGCTGTGCTGACCAATCACAGGAAAGTAAGGCTAAATCCCACCCTGAGCACAATGCATGAAATGTCCTTTCCATCACTGTCATAGCTGCAGGATATAAACCAAGGTCATTCCTCTTATGATGTTGCTTTACTAAGCCTGTTCTCTGCCAGCTGTTGCATATCAGTAGAATTAAATCATGCTTGTGGCAGAAATGAAGTGTAGGCTTAAAGTAATTCAGGTAGAAACATGGGATTGCCACCCCTTTCTGGATGATTGGTGGCCTTTTCTGCATGCCAGCATCCGAACTCTGCTATATCAAGAGCACATTCAGAGTCACTAGTAGAATTCCTGGGCATTATTATTACAGACACACATACACAGAGGGAGGGATGAAATTATTGTCCTGTCATTTTTCTTTGAAAATTGCTGAAAGCTTTTTAGGGAGAAATGTTGATAACTTGGAACAGGCTGACAGATTTGGGATTAATATGCTAGTACAATTACTAATTCATTACAGAAAAAATGAAGCCTGCTTATTCCTCTGTTAAGAGGCATTATTACAGAGAAATGTAGGTTCGTAATTCATGTAATTAGGATTTGTCTGTGAATTAAGCTGGGTTCACTGTTTTGGTATAAAATATCAAAAGTCATTTTGCAGAGCACATGGTGCAAATAAGCATATTTCTTGAGTTACGTAGGAAGCTAATTGGCAGTTGTTATGCTCACTGCTTATACTGAAACCTCAGGCAGAAAAACAATGCTACTACTGAAACTGAATAATGTGAATTAAAAACATTCAATGTATATTTTAAGTGGCTTTCCAAACCTGGACTGTGTGCATTTTCAAACGAGAGGCTTGTTTCAGGACAGAGAAGAGATGGGGTCAAGACTGACATACTACGAGAAGAAAGCAAAGGGGCCAGAATACCTTCAAGGGACACCATAAAAGTAAACCACAAGATAGGCGATCCATTCATTTTCCACCCCAGATTTGATGACTCGTCCCAGAATGTATGGAATTTGGGGTACGAAAGGTCTACCTAGGTATGCATGTGAAAGAATGTCTGTACAAGACATTCCCAGGGGCTTTAACGGCAAGATAGATGGGAGGAAGAAACCGTAGAAACATAAAAAGTACAACGTAGTCCAGGAGAGTGCCATTTCAAGCAAGCACACCTTAGATGGTGTAGTGAGAGCTGATCCTGCTGTTTATAATGTGCTTAGACAACTCTAATTCAAATATAAACATGCTTTCTTTGAAACCTTTCATTATCTACCTTAAATGAACAAACAACACAATCAGTTTGTGTAGGCTGGGATCCTTAGTCATTTGCACTTTATTAACGATGCAGAAATTTACCCAGTCACCTCTGTAATTAATAATGACATGCCATCAAGTCAACTCTCACTTATGGCAACCCTTACTAAGGGCTTCGATGAACAAAGAACTTACAAGTGGTTTACTAGTCCTTCTTTCTGGTGGTGCTTCAGAACTGTGTGTACCCCAAAGCATGCAGGCTGGTTCTTTTCCTGGGAGGTGTAATGGGGAAGTGAACTTAACACTCTGGGCTCTGCAGCCAGGGGCTCCAACTCACTGAGCTACTCAGCCTCCTACTGTAGTGATCTGAATATATTTATACATCCTCCTAACCACAGAGGTAGTGCTGTATGTATGGTGTTCATCGCTCGAGCATACATTGGCCAAACTCCTGCCAAAGCATAACTGCTCTGTGAGCAGAGTGGTCTACAATTTCTGCAGCAATCTCCAGCATACAGTTACAGAGACAGGAGATCACACTATTAAAAACAATGGGGCTTATATGCACATAAGGGGGAGTGAATAATCCTTTGTACAACTGGTGCAAAAAGTGAACTGCATGCACAACAAGCCATTGTGCACATGGGGAAAAAAAAGTATTTTAGTCACTGTCTCTTAACTACACAGTGCTTCTTCAGAGGCAACATGTTAAGGCTGAACTCAGTTCCCAAAATCTCCAGTTGCTAGACAGCACAGTTTGCAGGTAACTAATTAAAAAAATTAATTCCAATAACTATGGTGTAATTATATTACCTTATAATTGCAACTTATTGGCTGAAATTCTGCTGCACAATTATGCAAAAGGTAGATTTTGGGGGCCAAATGCTACTAGTTAAGAATTCTCCATAGGCATTATCAGTTGTAAACCAAGACATAAACAATGCCTGTGGATATTTCTTAACTTGTGGCCATTTCTCTCTAAAAGGTATGCCTTTTGCATAACTACACATCAAGATTTCAGCCAGTGAAGTATAACATCACTCTTTTTGCAGTGCAAATGTAGTTAGTTTGAAAGTTACAGGGGTATGACATCACTGAATTCTGAAGAGAAAAATAACTTGTTTCAACTAATGGCTTTTGCTGCTACATATTTTTAAAAGTAACTAAACAACTAATTAGTTACTTTTGAATTATGAGAAGGTAAATAGTTATTTTGTATACACTGTGTCCATAATTATTTCGTCAGGCAAAAACAAAACAAAAATAAAAAATAAGACAAAAATGTTGTGGCACCTAATTGCTATATTTTCTTCAGATGTCTGAAGAAGTGGACTTGTCCATGAAAGCTCACATTAAAATACAGTGGTGCCTCGACTTACGAACATCCCGACATACAACCATTTCGAGTTACGACCAGCTCCGGCCGCAAAATTTTGCTTCGACTTGCAGCTGGAGCATCGAGTTACAACCAGAAAAAGGCAGGGAAAAAAGGCGGGGAATTCAAATTGCTAACCATTGGTGGCAAAGAGGCTGCTTCCTTGTAGCTCTTTCGCCCCAGCAGTTAGAGAGAGTGGGATCGGAGGAGGCTTTGGACTGCCTGGTAAGGTAAGGTGCTGCTTTCTGCTTTTTAAAAACTGTTCTGGGTGGGTTTTGCAGCATGGTTTTGGGCTGGGGGGTTATGTTTCTGTGCTGTGATGGGTCTTGCAGTCTTTGTTTGCTTTTTGGGGGTTTTTTGTCCCATTTCTGATGGGTCTTGCGTGGTTTGTTTGCTTTTTGGGTTCCCCCCCATTTCCAATGGGTCTTGCGGGGTTTGTTTGCTTTCCGCTTTGCTTTTTTTGCATTTCCGATGGGTCTTGCACGGTTTGCTTGCTTTCTGCTTTGCTTTTTTTGCATTTCCAATGGGTCTTGCACGGTTTGTTTGCTTTCTGCTTTGCTTTTTTTGCATTTCCGATGGGTCTTGCACGGTTTGCTTGCTTTCTGCTTTACTTTTTTTGCATTTCTGATGGGTCTTGCACAGTTTGTTTGCTTTCTGCTTTGCTTTTTTTGCATTTCCGAAGGGTCTTGCACGGTTTGTTTGCTTTTCTTTTTTTTTCCTTTGGCCGGAACGGATTAATCGCGTTTCCGATGGGTCTTGCAGTGTTGTTGTTGTTGTTGTTTTTGGTGATTTTTTTCTTCGGCCGGAACGGATTAATTGCATTTCAATGCATTCCTATGGGAAATGGTGCTTCGAGTTACGACCATTTCGAGTTACGACTGGAGTTCCGGAACCAATTAAGTTCGTAAGTTGAGGCACCACTGTATAGCAGTAAGTCTTTAAGGTGCCACAATGTTCTTGTCTTCTTCATTTTTTGTTTTTATTTGTTTTTGCCTGACATACTAGCACAGACTAACAGGGCTACCTCTTCTTAAACCATAATTACTTAGGATGACTACAACTAATTCCTTTTCAAAGAATAACTTTCCAAGCAGTGTCGGCACAGGCTGCTAATAAGCGGAATACACTCTCTCTCCCTTTTGGAATGACCCCTCTCCCTCCGCTTGGTCCACTAGCCATCCCAGTCTGCTGAAAAGGGTGTGAAAGGAATCCTATGAAAAAGCATACCACAATCCAGACTGCCACATCAGAAGTGTAACGGACACTTTGGATGCCCATGGCGTCGCTGCCTTATTGGCTGAGCTTGGGTCATGTGAGAATTGCATATGCAGGGAGACATGGAGGAAGGGGGAGGAACGTGCAACAGCCCTACAAATTCTACACTCCACATACCCATTTTGTGTTTCCTTCTGTCTGGACAAGAATGGTTAGAGCCAATATGTCTAAAATGATAGCTCAGTAATAACACTGAGGAGCTCAAAGACTGATAATAAGACATGTAAATTCTGCTCTGAAGGCATTTCAAAAGAAGGATGTTTAAAGCACTGCTGCTAAGTATAATAAGAGAAATGAGGTGGGATATATATATATATTAAAAAGGACATTTATTTCATGAAATCTTATCCCTAACCTGTTTGACTAGGACAGGAATGGTCAACCTCTAGGCAGAGGGTAGAGATGCCTTGTCTCCTTAAACGCATCAGAGGCCACATCCCTTGAGCACTGCCTCTTGGAAGAATTGAGAGTCATACTAACAGTAATGTCATTCTCTCGTCTTTAAAATTCATTGTGTAGTTTACAAAGCATTCTCAATTATCAGTCAGAAGCCCTATCATTTAGAGCTTCTTGAATAGATTTTCTGAACATGCTTTTTGACAAGACAACCCTATACTTGAGATCTATTGCTAAAAGAGGATTTGGAGAAAACCCTGCTATGCTGGCAGAATGCCAGGTACAATGCAAAATCCCCATGACAGAGCAGCCTATGAGACACTTCCGAGACACTGGGGGCCAGCCAAAGGAGGGCAGTGTCATGGCAGTAACAGTGAGGAGCACAAAGACTGGTAATGCACATGCAAAAGGAGAACACTCAGATCAAAAAAGAAGACATCTATTCAATCCCAAGCTTTGCTTTGCTGCAGCTGAAGAGGTGAGGTAGCTCCCCAAGGACTCAAATCTGCAAAGTTCTCCTTCCTGCAAGCTGCCATCTTTTCATCCCATGAATGCCTCTAAGAAGAACACTTCTTCCTCACATAGCATCATTCCTGGGGCGTTTGGGGCCAGACTCAAAACACTTGACAGGTGGAGTGCTGAGATCCATCAAGCCATGGGTTGATTTTTTAAAACTTCTAAAATTCAGGAAAGGGTGGGTGTCATTGCCATCTTGAAAAGATGAGTCATAAATGTTTGACCCTTCATCAGAAGTGGCCAAACTCACCCTGCGGAGAGGAAGAGTTAAAGACAAGTTTTCAGCAGAAGTAGGACAGCCTTCAGTTCTCCCTAGGTACTGTATAATTCGAGGTCATTTTCCTTCCCATTGTATATTGTGACAAAAATGGGACATACGGGAGATCTGAACTCCTGGCTAGAGGAATGCCCAGAGGCAAGGAGTAGTGAGATGTTTGGGGCCTCAAGACTCCAGCACTTTAGTAGTGCTATATACAGTATGTTGATTGTGTTGTCATGCAGACACTTGTTATGGAGCATGAATAAACGGAATTCCTTCATGTGTGGGCAACATGTGGGCATCATCATCCAAACAGATCCCACGTGGTGAGCAAACAGACCCTTACTGGGAGTGTTTCAAGGAATGTGTGAGTATGTCTATCATTGTTACACAATTTCTCTCTCTTTTTATATTGTGTACTTTCCCCCTCTCTTTTCCAAACTGAGCATATATTGGATATGATGGATGTTCTTGGAGTAGCAGCAGTGCTGTGTCTTCAGTTCCAATGTAAGTAATATATACAATTGCTCCAATCATTTACTATTTGATTAGGAGTCAATGAGCAAGTGTAGATTTTGAATATATGTAAACACAGGACCCACAGGTAAGAGAATAAATGTCAGTAGCCACTGTGTTACATGGAAGATCACTTAATATGTGTTCTCAAATGAGACAGTGACCATTCTTAAACCTCTGAAAGCAAACTTTACTCTTAGCTCCATCCCTCCCCACTCTCCTCCACTGGTTTCCTTTCTGGCTTTGTTGGTAGCAAATTAAACAAGCAGAGAGGTAGAGAGAGAGAGAGAGAGAGAGAGAGGAGGGGAAGTGAATTCCTACCATGATGAAAACCTATAATAATACTGCTTCATTTCTTTTAGGTCTATTTTTAGCATGTAGGTTTCTGCAAAGAATGAGCAGCTGAATATCAAATGACGGTCTGGACATGTGCCAGTAGCAGAAGGGATCTAGAGCCCAGTCCATTGCTATTTTATATTAAGCGTATTGATCAGCTATTTGTGGGGGCTCTGTATAAGCCTGATGTGACAAGAATGTTAAGACGGGAAAGAAGGAAATGAGTCAGAAAATCTCAGTCAAACCTCTTCTTGACATTTAAGGCATTGTCCCAGATTTTATTTTTTTTTAAAGTCATTCAAGGCAGACAAAGAAACAGGAAATATGTCAGAGGGAGGTACAAGGCACTGAAAATTCTTTCTTCATATAGTAATTCTTTCTGGCATTCTCTGTAAGCTGTGCCAGGTATTAAGGGTGGAAAAGACAAAGAAGGGCCTTGAAAGAGAGTGACCTGTAAGGGGAAACTTTTTCTTCGTAAAGTTTTTATTTCCCACATACAGAGAATGTTAACTTCTTGCTTGCTACCTAGCAGAAATTTTGAGAAAACATGAACCAAGAACTGGGTTCTGTGATAAAAATGTGTTAAAAACAGTAGAACCTGAACACTATATAAGACAGAAGAATGCTTTTGTGTGCTAAAGAGAAAGAATAGGGAGGCCAACACTGTTACTTCCTTCTTGCAAGTCTTGAACAGAGGTAGGCCTCTGTTTGCTTAGAAACAACCCCCCACCTTGCAGCTACTTACCAGCAATAGCAAACTACAGAGCAAGGATATAAACACAGGGATCAGGGATCTAGCTACAAACTCAGAGGTCCACTCTGTCCTCTTATCTACCATGGCAGAACCTAACAATGTGCTCATCCATACAATGTTGTTGCCCTGATTGTTCTCAGCTTTGTTTGTTGCTGATTTGAATTGTTTTGAGTAGAGGATGAAGGAACTGTGATCAAGACATGGTTTCTCCTGAAGTGTCTTCAACTTATCCACTAGTTTGGCTCTCTGATGTTTTCAGCTCTCCCTAGCTTTATTAAAGTTTCACTTGAAATATACTAAAGGAAAAATTAAAGAAAATAGGCCTTACAGTCATTGAATTGGCTGTACGTTGAATATTTAAAACAAAAGACAGCTTCAAAAGAAAGCTAAAAGCGTGTGTGTGCGCATTAGGGAGGGAAACAGAAACATGTGGTAATCGAAGGGGGTCAATTAAAACCCTGCATTTCCAGCTTTTCAACATTTTTTAAAACATTGAAATGTACATACACCCACTTGATCCTTAAGCCTGCCTTAACACAGCATGCACTTTTAAAAGTTGTTGTTCTTAAATGTAATGCCACCCAACATAGATGGGGGGGGGGGGGCAAAAGTGTTTGAATAGCTGGGATGAGGGCTTAATCACATACAGTTTATACTGGGTGAATGCTATTAAAGTATAGGTTGTTGTGAGGTATTCATACTTGGAGAGCCCTTTCTGCCCCTCCTCTGACAATTCACATTCATTGCAGTTCTGCAGTGCATATTCGTTCAGCAACTAAAGCTCTCACCACACAGGGCATTCCTGAACTGAGAGAACAGTGCATCCCTTTACACTAAAATAATACTGCCATGAAGACTGCCCATGTCAGACACTTGGTGAGACAGACAACTTCGTACTAAAGTTTTATGGGACATTATTCTTGACAGACAAAATCAGGAGCAGCAGTCACATACATATGTAAAAGCTTCTTACTTAGATTGACATTATTACTCAATTGATTTACCGTCCCACACTTTTGCTTCCTCTGTATGATGTCATGGACTTTGTGGGAAAGACAAACAAAATTTAGCTCTGGCATGAATGGCTTTTCCTGAGAAAACTACAGTTTTCTCCTCATATTACAATATGGACATAGAGGACAGTCCAGCTCAGAATTAGGAATGTTTTGATGCTGGATTGCAGCCATAGGAACACTCTAGCAAATCACTTCTATGTCTGAAAATTATTTGTTTAAAGTTTATTAGCTCTCTTTTAACTAATAGCAAATCTACACAAGGATCTTCCATGCATCATGCTTTGCATCATATTTTGCTTTCGCTCTTTTTTTCCCACCATGCGTGTTGTACTCACTGAGGTCTCTCATCATCTTATCTGTTTCCCTTTTCGCTCAAACAAAATTGTGCAATAAGTCAACCTACTGGAATCTCTTGGCTGCCACCATCAGCTGCTTTGAAAAAAAAAAAAACCTGTCCAAAAACCTGGGGATCTCCTGCCTGTTAATGCAATGAACATGAGCTAAGTGTGACTCAGTATGAGACAACTTCCTAGGTTCCTAAATAATTCTTCCAGAGTTTACAGCCTGTATCCTATCGAGCTTCTGCTGAACTGAAAGCCCCCACCCAACCACCAACAGAGGAATGCAGAACTGTACCACTTGCCCAAGTGATGACACTGCAAAGTGATTGGCAGTCGTTCATCATGGATATCACCACTTTGTGGAGTGACAATGTTAGTGCAAATTGTGCAGTTGGTGCTACTATGTTGGCAAGACATTCCTGGGCCAGTGATTCTCTTTTTTCTTTTTTCTCTAGTTTCCTTATGTTCTTCCTTCTGCTGGGGCCCTCTAGCCTCATTTATCTAATGATCAGTTCTTGGAAGCTAAATTCTTCCCTTGGAAATCTTTCTTAAGTTTTCAGTATCATGACAATGCTAGTAAATTCCATCTTTTATTTCTGTTTCCATATTCTCTCCCTCTGTTCTTTCTTACACTTTAATTGCTTTATAGCTATTTCTGCTCACTGGTGGACCATTTTTTCAAAAGTAATATGAATTTCCCCCTGAAGCAGAATGTAATGTTTTCCCTTGGAATTTTAACTTCTTTCTGCCCTCATTTGCTAACATTGTGGTTGGTCTTTTTAGACATTTAAGAGTTTGGTTGAGGATAGAAGGATTTCTCCTAAGGTACTTTATAATGATAATCATGTGCCATCAAGTCAATTCTGACTTAAGGCAACCCATTTCAGGGTTTTCCAGGCAAAGAATACTCAGAAGGGATCTATCATTCCCTTCTTCTGTGGGTGCTCTAGGACTGTGTAGCTTGCCCAAGGCCACACAGGCTGTCTGTACTCACAGGAGGCACAGTGGGGAATCAATCTCCCAACTTCTGGCTCCGCAGCCAAATACCTAAACCACTGAGCTATCCAGCCAACCCCGAGGTACTTTACAATTTAATAGAGAAGAGCACTCACTTTGTCATGGAATTTTCTATCATGAAATACTGGCTGAAATCCAGCCCCATTGAATCATTGGGGATTTGGTGAGTCAACACAAGTGTTAGTTCCATTGATTCAATGGGCTAACTCCAGCTATGACTTACTTCCGGATTTCAGCCATTGAAATACAGAATCTTTCTTATTATATTGTATTATACTATATCATACTATACTATTATAATATACTATATTTATTATACTACTGACAAATCAAACAGGGATTTTTTTTTCACAAAGTGCTGTTCAAGTATCTCAAGAAACCAACTATAATTTACCTGATATTATTTCCTCGCACATCCTTTATTTCTTTTTCCCCTCCCTTCCTTCCTTTTGTAAAATCTGCTCTTAACAGCTGAAATCAAGGTCAACCTTGGCATTCCCAAAAGCAGGCAACAGCCATGGCAACCGTGCTGTAACACCACCAGTCCCTGTCTCTCTTTGAGGCCTGGTTGATAAACATGGAGAGCAAAGCTGTGCGCCAGATCTCAGAGTACTGACGGAAGTCTCAGAGATCTGCTGTGTTTCCCAATGTCTACAGGCAGGGAACCAAATCTCAAGGAGGCTGAAGTTTGATTTTCGTATGTGAAGTGGCTTGAGAGCTTGGGCACCCTTTTCTACCCATTCCAGGCTGGCATCAAGGATCTAGCTCAGATCAAAGGTATTTCTATATATATGGGGAGAGGACTAGGGAAAGGGGTAGTGAATACATATATTTTGGACCATTGTGCATTGGGGGTAAGACAGGGAGTAGCACAGCAGCCTCACAACTCATGCGACTTCTTTTGCATAAGCCCAGGCAACAGTGACATAGGGAAACCCTATGAGTTAACCCTCCATGAGCCCCAGTACTAGTACAAATTCTAGAAAAACGGTCTCATGTTCTGGTTCAGATGCGGAGGCTATCTAGAAAGAGCAGATACCCCCCTTCAGAATCTCATGATCCTGTGCGTAGAACAATGACGGAATGGAGCTGGCATGCTGCCCCCAATGTGTTTTGGCCCCATATGCTTCCTGAGCTTTAGGTTTCTCAGTAGAACTGGACTTTCCCCCCTTCGCTCTTGAGCGCAGTGATGTGATTGCTTCTGTCTGACTGTAGCCTTTATTTCTTTTTCTTTCCCCAACCCCCCTTTTTTCTTTTTACTTTAAAGCTACTAGGCCACAGTACTGCTGAGTCTGTTTTCATCATCCAGCCATGTAACCCGTTTAAAAAAGGGACTTTCTGAATTGTTTGCAATGGACAAAGGATGAAATACTCTTGTCAAATGCAGTTGAAGTTTGTGAATAAAATAGTGCTGCAACAGCCAGGTCTTCAAGCAGAGGTTTTTCAAGAATGAAAATAAAAACTATATGAAGCTGGGAACTGTTCTGCCAGACACAAGGGCCTAGATGCAGGTTCTTGAGGGAATCTATTCTTAGCCTCAGCTCCATTGATCATTTTGTAGATGCACGACAGGCAGAAATTCTATAGCCTCAACTCCACCTAGTACATGAGGACGGAAACGACCTCTGTGGATATTCTGCCTGTACTTCAGCTGCATGACAGCCAGAACTACAACAGGTAAAAATATTGGCAATACAATTCCAGCTATTAGAATTAGAGATGGGCACAACTCGCTTTGTGCCGCATCAATCAAAATTGTGATTCAGAAACTGCCAAATGCAAGGAAATTTAGACCACAGTTCAGGCCATCTTGTCATGCCGGACAGGGCACGTTCTTGCACCTTTCCTGTACCATACATTCCATTCAGGTAAACACAAGAGGTGAGTTACACACTTTGATTCTCCATATAGAAAGGAAAACTCTGCTTAAGCCCATTAAACACAAAAGACTTCCTTCCCCTGAATACAGATCACCTATACTGGGCTAGTAAACATACTACTGTGAACAAGATTGTGCTACAATTCTGCTGTTTGTAGCTATAAGCAGTATCAAACCCTGTGTTTCACCTCATGTCTTTGGCACCACTAGTGATATGCTGTAGGAGGAGTCAGGTGGTATTACCCTATAGTGTTTACTTGGAGTAGATATACTGTAGGGTGCTAGAAAGGCACATCAGCAAGCTCACGTTTTGGAATATGGAGGGTTGGTTAATGGTTTGGTGTTCCTTGCTTTTGAGAGAGTAGCGGTGACCGTATCTTTTTGGTTTAAAGTCAAGGTTTCATAATTTTGAAAATATTTTCCGGAGTAGATCAAGGTTCTCCACTGACTCGGGGACATTAAAAAATGAAATATTCAGAAAGTATATCAGAAAATTCTCTTCTGATAAATTTTAACCAAGCACTATCTGTGATGTTGTTAATAAATCAATGATCACTCGTTTTGGTTGACATGAAGCACTTAGCTGCTTTTAGGATCTCAATGTCTGGCAGCATAAACACCATATTTAGCTTAGTTGTTTGTTATAGAGTTAGACTTGGACTCCATCACCTTCAGACCCTTTATGCAAATTTCCTTGTAAGGAGGGGCACATAAGACCATCTGAGCCTGCTACACAAATTTCCCACAGTTGGAGTGAATGCCTTGGTAGACTCCACAGTTTACAAATAGCAGCCTGCCTCGTGCTTTGTTGTGCTGTCATCTTATCCTGGGAACACAGACTCTACACAGACAGGAGGCATTGTTCTTTTGAAATTAAGATATTCTTGACTTAAAAGAGAAAGTTCTTCATTCCTCTTGACCCCCTACAAAGCAACCTCTTAGAAATATGCTTGTCCCAGTGCTTCTGTGGTGAGTTTAACCTGCCCTTAGTTAGCAGAGCAAATCATCTTTCTGGGTTCAAAGAGGTCTGTCCCAAAGTACAGAATAACAGGAAGACATGTTTCCCAACTCTAGAGACTCTTGAGTTCCATTAATTAATTCATGAACGTTTGAAGAAAATGTGTCCTGTTAATTTACTTCTTGGATGAGAATCAATGGCTCTGCTATTCTGCCATATCAACTTTCTAAATATCAGCACTGTGATTTTATTACAGAGCACACAATGGACTGTATGTTGTGGAGTGAAACACAGCCTGGTAGCTATTCACTCAGATTAAATACACACACTACTGGGGAAGAGGGGGCCTTTTCATCTCAGGCCTGGTGAATAAAACACAACACACACATACACACAGCCAAGGCCCTGACTTTTAACTAAACATACACCTGAAATCACTTAATGGTAACCTTGGAAGAAGATGAAATGAAGACTGAATACAAAAGTGGGAAGGATGAAGGCGCTATGCTGAGAGGAGACGAAAAAAAGACACCAAGTGTGGCATTACACCACGGGGTCAGTTGCCTATTCTACCAATCCCTTAACCTCAAGTTCTTTTCCATTTCAGGAGACACAGGTATCTAAGCAAAGCTACTGATTTAGAAAGAAGAGTGAAATGCTGAAAAAAACCCTGACAGCTTTCCAAGCTACCAGTAGACCTCCCACCGAAATGTTGTTGACTGTGTTGTAGTTCTTGTTATGCACTGTCAAGTCGCTTCTGCCTTATGGTGAACCAATAAGTTTGTGACTGTTCACTGTGAGTGTTATAAAAACTGCATCCATAACTTTTTGCTTATGGACTATAATGGGGATGGTATGTGAAGCACAGCAGGGTTGGTTGGTCAGCAGAACTTGCACAAGATGATGATGATGATGATGATTTGGATCATAACGTCCAGAAACCTCCAGTGGTGATTCTCAAGAGTTATTAAAAATGAATTATGTTGGCCACAGTAAGCATAACATTTCTAAGGAAATCTATGCAGGGGTTTTACACAAGTTCCCTCTGTTAAATGATGGTGGTACCTTTCACTACTGTTTGCAAGATTCACACGGCACATGCTATCATTAGTCCACCTTAGTCACAGGAACTATGATTGCCCAGAGTACAGTTATCACTTTTCAAAGTGGAGTTAAAGGATGAGTCACCACTGAAATTGCATATTTAGATCCTTAGTTACATGTTCAGTCTTCCTCAGTAAGTGGGAGGTGCAACCGGACATGGTCTTGTCCACCATAATTAATAACAGAATTTGGCGGGTGTTTCTTTTTCTTGCCTTCTGTCCCTTTCAAATTCTATTCCTATTCCATCTCTATTCCTACTTCTGGTCTGCACTGGAACCAGAATTGGTGGCCAGTGTGAGGCAATGTGGCATCTACTTTTTAAGTGTTATAACATTTTGATGGAATGAATTGGCCTGCTATCCAGCAGCCCTAACATCCACTGGCCCCAAACAGGAAGGGGCTGTTACACCTGGTCAGTGTATTATTTGTTCAATTAAATGAGGACAAGAAAGGGGAGGGGGGATCTTACCAGGAAAAATCTACTCAGTATTGCAGCAAGAAAAATAGCTGGGAGGTGGGAAGTGGGGAAGAGGCAGGAGGGTGGTTTGTTTTTTGTTTTTTGGGGGACAACCTCCCAAGAGGGAGGATCAAACTTCAAGCCCGTTAAGTGTGAATCAGTGGTGAAGATCCTCAAACGTACAAAGATGAGCAAAGTATATCCAAGGTGGGGGGAATGACCAGCATGCAGTATAGATGGATATTGTGATGTCAATCATAAAAATAGGTGACAATGTGTGAGACAGGAAGGTGTACTGAAAAGATAAACTCTGGTAGGTGTGGATTTTTTTATGGCAGAGCTAGCTCTGGTACATCCCGAAAAAACACAGCAATAACCTGGAGTGAAGTTCTGATGAAGGTTTCCCTGGCACTTGCATTGAATGTTGTTGTTTTTCCCTGATTGGTTCTTGTTAGCTGGTGGCAAGAAAGTCCTGGCTTGGCATGACATAGCTGCCACTTCTTGGACCAAAAGGGACCTTCAGCCCAGCCTCTTTGGTTTAAAAACCAGTCTGAGACAGTGGAATTAACCTGGACCTGGCTACTTATAATACACTGCTAAATCCAGGGTTAAGGCAGGAATGCATGACATGCAACTCTGCCTTTAATATACTTTCAGAAAAATGACTCCTAGATTTCCAGCTTAATCCACTGGTTAAAATCATCTGTCGGGTTGGACTCCACCATTAGTGCAGAATCAGAGGATGTGTCCAGTATGCCGTGCTTAGGTCAAGTATTAATGGATGAGTTTCAATTGTTGAGACCTGAGGATGTGGACAGGGTGCTTGGATCTGTCCATTCTACTACCACTCCGCTCGACCCTTGCCCATCCTGGCTAATTGGAAGATCTGCCAGGGGGGTTTGCACCTGGGTCCAGGAGGCCGTGAACGCCTCTTTGAGAGAGGGAGTGGTCCCTACCACCTTGAAAGAGGCGGTAATTCAGCCACTCCTAAAAAAGCCTAACCTGGACCCAAGGCTGGTGGTTAACTACCGACCAGTGGCGAACCTCCCTTATTTGGGCAAAGTGTTGGAGCGGGTTGTGGCCGGGCAACTCCAGGCGCTGCTGGATGAAACATTTTCTGGATCCATTTCAATCGGGTTTCAGGCCGGGTTTTGGTACGGAGACTGCCTTGGTCGCCCTGTACGATGACCTTTGCCGGGAGAGAGACAGGGGGAGTGTGACCCTGTTGATACTCCTGGACCTCTCAGCAGCTTTCGACACCATCGACCATGGTGTCCTTTTGGATAGGCTGGCTGGGTTGGGAGTTAGGGGCACTGCTTTATGGTGGTTCCGCTCCTTCCTGGCTGACCGTGTCCAGAGGGTGGTGCTGGGGGACAGTTGCTCTGTCCCATGGCGTTTATGTCATGGGGTTCCTCAGGGCTCGATACTGTCCCCCATGCTGTTTAACATCTACATGAAACCGCTGGGAGAGGTCATCAGGAGGTTTGGGTTGAGGAGTCAGCAATATGCTGACGATACTCAGCTCTACCTCTCGTTTTCCACCAATCCAGGTGAGGCGGTTTCTGTGCTGAACTCGTGTCTGGATCTGATGATGGACTGGATGAGGGTTAATAAATTGAAACTCAATCCAGACAAGACGGAAGTGCTGTTAGTGGGTGCTTCGCCGGACAGGCTGGAGGGCCATTTCCCTGCCCTGAATGGGGTTGCACTCCCCCTAAGGGACAGGGTCCGCAGCCTGGGGGTGCTCCTGGACCCCAGTCTAACTCTGGAAGCCCAGGTGGACTCGGTGGCCAGGGGCACCTTCCTTCAGCTGCGGAAATTATACCAGCTACGGCCCTACCTGGACGAGCGGAGTCTCATGACAGTTACACACGCACTGGTAACATCTCCCATAGATTACTGCAATGCGCTCTACGTGGGGCTGCCTTTGAAAACGGTCCGGCGACTGCAACTGGTCCAGAATCGAGTTGCGCGGCTGGTGAGTGGTGGCGCCGCTAGGGAACACATCAAGCCGATTCTGTTTAAATTACATTGGCTACCAGTTGCTGCCCGGGCCCAATTCAAAGTGCTTGTTTTGACATATAAAGCCCTAAACGGCTTGGGCCCTGGATACCTGAAGGACCGCCTCCTTCCATATGAACCTACCTGGCAGTTAAGATCTAGCCAGGGGGCCCTTTTGAAAGAGCCGTCCCTCAAGGAGGTAAGAGGGATGGCTTGTAGACAAAGGGCCTTTTCGGCAGCTGCCCCCAGACTATGGAACGCCCTCCCGACTGAGATCCGTCTGGCGCCAACGCTGATGACATTTCGGCGCCAGGTCAAAACCTTCCTGTTCCAGAAGGCTTTTAATTGAAATAATATCAACTGTGGGTCCTGATGACAATTTTTAGACTATATATTTTAATTGTATTTTAATTGTTTTATCTTTTTTATTGTATTTTAATTGTTGTAAGCTGCCCAGAGACCTTTGGGTAGTGTGGGCGGCATATAAGTTAAATAAATAAATAAATAAATAAATAAATAAATAAATAAATAAATAAATTTAACAACTCTGAAAGAGCAAGCAGCATCTCTCAAGCTGACTTCCCCTTATGCCAAATTATATCTCAGATCATCATCAGCCAATATGCGTGTGCTACTGGGGATAATGGGGGTTGTAGTCCAGCACATCTGGGGAGCAGTAGATTGAAAAAGGCTGTCATAATGCATGAGAAAAGATGGATTTAATCTGAATGGAAACCCACACTCCTAGCTTGGAAGACACTGAGTATTCTGGCTGAACAAATATTAATTAATTAATTTAGGACAAGGGGCAGTAGAGGTTTGTCTACACTGGTTCATTGTCCCTAATGATTCGGTACAAAAGAGCACCTATTTGTACAGGACCCTAGCCACATGTTAAATGAACATGACTGGAAAAAATTCTGCGTAACGTTTATAGGTCTTTCATTTGGAAGTGTTCAGAGCAGAACACTGGATGAAGGATGAGCTATTTTCCTTGTTCCAGTTATCATTCACATTTATGTCACTTCAGTTGTAACCAGCCTGCCGAAGCCAAACAAGGGTTGAATCATCTTGGCTATTATCCAGACTCTCCCACACACAGTTTGAAAAATGATCTCCTTTTGTCAAATGCACATATGCAGTGACTTCCCTCCACCTTTAACTTACATCCCAAGAATCACTGTTTGCCTCATCCTTTGATTCTAATTTCCATTAGCTATAAAACCTAAGGTTGTTCTTGTGCTTGCTGGGCCACATTCCTAGCTTGTTACAATCTTTAAAATATGTAGTTGTGTTGTTTTATCAGTTTACTACTGTATTTACTAGCAGTATTCTCAGAGGACAAGATTTGTTTTGGATCCTGGTTTGGCATTTCGATTAGTGGGTTCGCTTCTTCTTGAGCTGCTTGGGATATACTTTGCCAGCCTGGGGGTTGTGACTCACAAGGGGATCATAAAGTGTTTTCTAGGGGGTTGCGGGTTGCCTTATATGTGTTGTAGCTCTTCTTAAATATTTTTTCCTTGACCTTTCAGAGCTAGATATTAAAGTTAGTGTGTATGTGTGTGTATGAGAAGCAGGCCGAGGTGTGTGTGAGAAAGAAGCCTCTACTTTCTGAAAAGGATGACTTTATCTCATTGAAAATGCCTTTTAATGCAAATATATCGTGTTTCCCCAAAAATAAGACAGGGTCTTATATTAATTTTTGCTCCAAAAAACGCATTAGGGCTTATTTTCAGGGGATGTTTTATTTTTTTCATGTACCACCATCTACATTTATTCAAATACAGTCATGTCACCTTCTTCTGGTTGCTGCACAATGGTGGAGGGTGGGGTTTCATTCAACTGGGGCTTATTTTGAGGGTAGGGCTTATATTACGAGCATCCTGAAAAATCATACTAGATAATTATACTAGATACAAAATAAATAACCTTATTTTCAGGTTAGGTCTTATTTTGGGGGAAACAGGGTAGTAGAGGGGTTGCAGGTTACTTGGCTATTACAAAGGGGGGGCGACTTGAGGTTGGGAAATACTGCTTTAGACATTTTGAACTTTATATGTCTCCCTGTTGGCTGTTATGGAACATGAAAAATAGCTGTAACGTTTGGAAAACATTTTGACAGAATAAAATAAAAGCCAGTTGGCATAGTGGATGAAGCTGTGCTACACCCCTTTAAACCTATAATGTTTCAGACGGTGGGTGCAGTCAGACAGCTGCAAAGGTGCACACCTGATCACACACTTTAATAGGAGCAATTTCCCTTGAAGTGGTCCTTTATCACTCTAGCCCAGTCCCCCAAAAGCAGAAGCCCTACAGCTGAACCAAAAAGGTCCAGCTGGACACAGATCAGGGTCAGCTGGGAACATTTCCTCATGCATTGTGTGATCTCTGGGAAACAGATCACTCCAGACTGCTCCGCAAGTGGTCCAAATTGTGATCTATCTCCCCATGTGATACCACCTTTTGTCTAGAGTAGACCACTAGGCACATCAAATTTGCTGCACCTTTGTGTTCTTTCTGTGCATGCACATATACCCATTCCAACCAAAATAATTGATGCATGATGATGACTGATACATGTTTGGACTCATAGAACAAAAAAAAAAAAAAGGGGGGGGGGACAGCTAATGGTAAGCAGAGGGAAAAGGTTGCACAAGGCAGAGCCAAGGCATCACAGTGGGAGGAGCTATAGCAGAAACATAATGCACTGAAAGGGGGAAAGAAGTGAGGCAAACCATTGTTGAGAAGATGGCTGGCCTGCAAACCAAAGATGGGATGGGTTGTTGGGGAAAAATCTGTGCTCCTAGAGACAAATGCAATCCTTTGAACCCGTTGCACAGAAAAGAGAAATGGAAGGGGGAAGAAAAAATTAACAAAGGGGGAAAACAGCAAGGAGCTAAAAGCTCCGGGTGCAATCAACGTACAGCAGAGGATCATTCCCAGGACACCAGGTTTAAAAATAGGGAGGTAAAAAACAGGTGGGGAATTGAGCAAGAGTTTGGGACACAGGAACCTCACACACACTATGATCTCTTACATGCCAGCAGGCCTCCCATTTTTTATTTATTTTTATTTAAAGCAAAGATTTTTTTTCTTTTACATATACAAAATCAAAAACAATAAGGGAATCTCTCTCTCTCTCTGTGTGTGTGTGTGTTAACAAACTAAAGAAACTACACAGCGTCTGGTGTTAGCTGCTGTTTCCTCCCCTCCAGTTTCTCTTGAGGGCACAGTAAAAAGTATGGGAATCTTTTTCTTAAAAATCTCCCAAGTGTCTTGGGGCTAGAGGGTGCCTGAGGGGCTGCCCTGTTCTGAAACAATTCTGTGTGTTCTGCATCTGAAAATCCAGCAGAACATCCAAGAGGACTGGTCAACAGTCTGGAAAATGCTTCAGAAGAAGCAAGAATGGGGAAACAGGGGTCAAAAGGACTAGGGAGCCATTCCATGACCCCACCAGGGCATTGCCAAGGACAGCCATGGAGATCAGGAGTAAGCTGTTCTGGCTGCACCCCCAGGAATCAAGCACTTGCTTTCTCTAAGGGTAGGAGAGAATGTGGGCTGTTTCTTCCCACCCTTTCTCCAAAAGGAGAAATCATCTCTGCGATCAGTACATACAAGCACAAGAATGTATGGGTGGAATGCAGTGCAAAAAGCACCTTGATGGAACGTTGAAAAACAGAAAATCTTTAATTAGAGTTGGTGCATCACTTTGCTGCAGCTTTCTTTCTGTCTTTTCCCAAACACATTCCCCACAGAGGCACCTGTGTGTGCTGATGAAACACAGCACAGAAAAAAGGAAAGACAAGAGTGGAACACAGAGAAAAGCAGGATAGGATGTAACACAGGAAATCTAACGGTATGTTTGTATTAAGACAGATGGTTGTTTTCAGGACTGGGTCGTTTTCTTGGCTCGTTGTGTGGTAGAATGCAGGCAAGTAAGCAGGAAAGGCCAGTCTGGGCGGGCTGGGGGGGGGGGGGAACCAACAACCCCAAATCCATTCCTGAACAAGTTGCTCAGACCTGAGAAGTCAGTAAAACAGGTGAGACGGAACCGCACTGTGGAGGTAGGTGGATTTGGGTTTTAGGAGATGTAATAAAAAATCTGCACACACACCCACCCCCCACTCTGTTGTCCTCTTGTGTAATCTGACTCCTACTGAATCGGTTGCTGCACCAACACCACATTTCTGGCCAGCTGTAGCCGTGCAGCAAAGGGAAGGCTAGGAGCTCTTTTGCCTAGCCAACTGCACCATGTGGCCAAGCTCAAGGAACACGAGGAGTCATTGCTTATTCCTTGCAGCAAGATGTACTGTATGTTCCTTGAGATCAGTTTGTGACTCCTAGCACCTTACAAATTCTTCATTTTAGTGCAAAAAGTATATAAAAGGTCATGGCTTAGTGTCAGAGCTTGTGTTTTGCAGGTCATGGATTGAATCCCTGGTATTTCCAAGTATTTTGAGGAGGGGACATATTTATCTGAAACCCTGAAGGGTCAGTGCTACCAAGTGTAGATAGTATTGAGCTACAGGAACCAATGGTGTGATTCAGGATCGCTGGTACGATGGAGACAAGGCTTCCAAGATTGAAGCCCCAGAGCTTTCTGATCAACAGGGGCAAGACATCATCATCCATGCCCAGGATTCCCTCTGAACTTAGCTGCAGTCCTCACAACAGCTGGGGGGAAATTGAGATTTTCCCAGCATTTCAGAATGACTTGCTCTTGCATGAGCAATTTGGAGTCGTTAGTTTTACAAAATACCTGGTCTCATGTGTTGATATGTACTGATTCAGCATTTTTGGACTCCATGTTGGAGAGCTGGCTATGGGGACCAACAGGATCAACATGTGCACTTCCTAATTACTACTATGCCACTGTCAGTTTCCTACATAAAATAATGAAATCTTACATTTCTGTGATTACTACTATCATCTAACCACAGATACCTTATTGTATGACTTGCATTGCATTAAGGCATGTACAAAGCTTACCTGAGATGAATATAAAAAGGGTACATTACACTGATATAAGTAGGAAAAAAGAGTGTATCTTCACCCTTTTTGGAGCATAACGATAGGGTGGTTGCACAGCTGATTCCAAACCTGCTATAAGGAAGTAATAGTAACTAAGGGTCCCAGCTTTTCTTAGTGAAACATTACCCTTTCCACATATTATTTTTTCTTCAATACTGTATTTGTTCTCTTGGCGGGTGAAGGGAAGAAAAATACCTATAGGTAGAACAAGACGCTGCTGTGTTTGCCAGAAGGACAATGTCATACTTTGATTTAGCAGGAAGCTGGGAGGCAGCCAACAAGATGGGATCTTAAGCAGACTCTGCAACTTCCATCTGGAATGACCTTGAAAAAGTCAATAACGTTTCCCATCGACTTGAGTGGGAACTGAATATATTTCTCCCATCTGCCTACGATGCCCCAGTTACTTAATTGTGAAAAGCACCTCCTCCCCAACAGTAGCAGGAAGTATTTCCAAGAACATCCTAGAAGCCAACCGTTTTTATAAAGATGACAAGTTTCAAATAAAAAAGCACTTCTTCTTGACTAGGGAAGGGCACTTAATAAGATTTTTTAAAAACTCGAAGAGATGGGTTCTTTTTCAAAATGACTGTGTTGCCAATTACATATAACATATCAGTTTTTATATAAATTTACCAAAAAAAAGTCCTACTTTGGTACGTTTTGAAGGAAAGGTTATCTTCTGAACAAAATCTGTTTATTTTATCACCTCTGATCCAGTTCTGTGCATTCTGTATTTCTCTACCCTAAAGTTTGGATCCACCCAGATCCAGCTAGCTGACAGAGAAGCAACACATTAGAATAAGATTAGGAACTGCATTCTTGTAGCGATTATACCGGCAGGTGCTTAAATGTGGGAAGTGTGCCTTTTCAATAACAGGTTGGCAAGCAAGTTTCTACAATCTTATAATCTCCTTTCTAATTACTGTATGTTTATTGGATTTCCTCACAATGTTGCAAAACAACTGCATCCCCACCCCCAATTTCTGGAAAGTATACATGGAAACCTTCAAACCATGTATCCCTTCGTTAAATAGTCAATGGAATATTTTTGAGGATGTGAGAACATGACAGAGATCAAGGATCGGTTCAGCTTCTAGACCTGAGATGTGAATTTCCTGTAGTGCCTTTGAACTTGCCTCCTTTGGGACAAGCTTGTACGTTTTAGAACACCATACATTACGGAAGGAGAATGGAGGGCCCCTCAGATGATGTTCAGTGTTAACTCTCATCATCCTTCACAATTCAGGATGATGGCTAACACTGATGGAAACTGTATGGACGCACCATACATTCTGTACCTCTGCTGTCCATACCTCTAAGTGAGGGGATGGTAACCCTGGATAGTTGGGGAGGCAGCCACCACCATAGGTCATATTGGGCCCAGATATGCCTGCTTCTGACCATAACAAAATCATAATTCACTGCATTTACTCTCTATTGTCCTCTCTTTCTCCCTGTATACTGTTGCAAAAAACTTGCTTTGCCTTGTCATTTGACTAGGTAATGTTCATTTTAAATAACCACAGGCCCGACCATTTCCTTATAAACAACACATTTAAACATAACTGGGCATCACATGGACAGTTACGGTTTCTTTTTCTTTTTGGGGGTGGAAGCTTAGGGGACCATTTCTGGGTTGCAGCAGAAATATGGGTTTTTAGGGGTTTTCTTTTTTATAAAATAGGCCACTCTGCAGTGGCCTGGGCTGTGTGTGAAAAAATACCCCTGGGGTTTGCATGTGGATGTTGCCCACCCCTTTTTTTATGAAACTTATCCACCGTGTGGATTGCTAGAAATAGTATCTTTGTTCACAAATTCATTTCAAGCAATGTGAAACCAGGTTTTCCAAAAGAACCTGTAAGTGCGCGTAACATCAGTGGTACCAAAATTTCAACAATAATTTTTAGTGGTACCAAATTTTCAACAATAAAGACTCAGAGGGTACTTTGAAGAACCTTTGATAAAGCAGAATATTGTCTTTATTGCAGCAACCAAGTGCAACTCAGCTTACCCTGAAGAAGATGCATAGGGAAGTGTAGATAAAGAGAGAATGACCACTTTGGGTTGTCTTAGACTGGCCTTTACCTGTTCTGATCAATGGTGATCTTTCTTCAACCAAGGCTGATGTTCTTAGGGTTGTTGATGTCACTTTCTTCCTTCACACATTTCTTCCTTGATCATCTTGGGGAGACGACAGAGAAGGAGCGCCTTGCTATGATGAGGGGAATGACTTGAGAGGGAGAGTTACAGGATGAAGGGAGGGCAAGTGTTATAGCGTAGAAACTCAGCTCAGAAGAATCTGGATTACATTCAAGGAAAAATGAAAACAGGTATGCAGGCTTGGAGTAGTAATTCTGGATATGTGGTGAAAAGAAATAACAGTTCCAACCCACATCAATCCAAGTCACATACTTTGTTTGGATGAGCCACTTGTTGGGTAGAATTAGGACTCCTATTATCTTTCCTATCTCAATGTATTTCTCTAATAAACATAGGCTTTCTTACATTCCTAGAATAAGAAGCATGGTGTGATTTCTTTACAAAGGGGAAAGTGTGCTCCTGTAACGATTCTGATGCTCGGGGACTGAATCCACAAGTTAACTTGGCTGCTGCTTCATGCAGCTTGCATTACTACCAGTCTTTATAATTGTATACAAATACCATTCAGGGAAGACAAATTGTCAAAGGTGTGGGCCCAAACAAAACACATAGCATGAAACAGAAATAAGAAAAGATATGTCTTTTAAGATAAAATAACTTTAATGGAGAAGAGCAGGCTTTTCAGTTTAACTCCCCTATATATGTGTGTTTAAAACAACAACAATAACAGCAACAACTTCAGGTATATTTCCAGACAGCACCTTAAAGTGATTTAACAACCGTCCCTTTTTCACATGGAACTGTGACAGCGGCAGCTTTACGACAGGTGGGATTGTGACTACGAATAACTATCAGAGAGATGGTTGTTGTAGGTTTTTCGGGCTGTCTGGCCGTGTTCTTGAGGTTTGTGGGAGTCCACAAACTGCACCAGAGCACAGAGTTCTGACTCCTGTCCTCTGAAGATGCCAGCCACATAGACTGGCAAAATGTTAGGAAGAAAAACCTCAAGAACATGGCCAGACAGCCCGAAAAACCTACAACAACCATCGGATCCCGGCCATGAAAGCCTTCGAGAACTATCAGAGAAATTACAACAACTTACAGAACGGCAGTTCCTGGGATTCTTTGGGGAAAATTTGATGTTATAAGTACTGTAAGACCCATATTCACTGTGAGCGCAGGCAGGTATTTAGAGTGGCAGGGCCTTTGGGTCAGTGAAATTTGGGGTCAAAGCAATTTATATTTTCTACATTTTCAGAATATTCAGCATTTGGGGAAATGGCCACTGTTTGTAGACAGGAGATCACAGAGGCACAGTTTGCTTCTCTAGTGCATAACATGTAATGAACATTTTTAAATATATTGTTATGAGCAACCTATTGAGCAGAGGGAGCATGCCAATAAATATGTCAGAAATACCATCCTGTTAATAAAGAAGACTCAATCTTACACTGATTTCCACAGTTTGCCACTTGCATCAACTACACTATTGTGACCTTGTAGGCTGATAATTGAATTTGTTCGCAGATAACCTATTCTTTTACTAATGAACCATTGTCATGTCCATTATCTGTATCCCCACTTGGTTATGAGGCCATGTATAAATATGACAGTTGTATAATCTCATTCTTATGTCAGTGGAAGTAGACTTGATCCAAGAAAGCTCACATTAAAATACAGCAGTTGGTCTTTAAGGTGCCACAATGTTTTTGCCTCTAGTTGTGTTTTTTTTTATATGCTTCACATGGGAATCCCAAATATATTTCCTTGGAAGCGAACACTGGAACTTACATTTAGGAATCTAAGTCTCTTAACCAGGAATTATTCAAAATCAGATTCAGAAAGATTATTGTTAATTCTTTTGCCTATTTTTGGCACAACTAGCATAGGATTTGGACCATAAGAGTTAGAAATGTTCACAAAGATTTATTTCATATGCAGTTGCCAGGAAGAATAAGTAGACCATCCCTTGCCAGCCCCTGAATATTATTACAGGGAAAATACCAATGTTGGATAAGTGAGGAACAGGTGGATTAATTTGTCCCTTAATATTCATTAAATAAGAAATTTAAATTCTCTTTCACCACTAAACAGGTGTCCTCTGTTAAGGAATTACTGTTTTGCTCAAATGCTTCCTTGTAATAATTCTAATGTTATTAGAATTGTTCTTAACAAAGTTGTGTATTTTTTTTAACAAATCATTTACCTGCAGGACAATTAATTTTCAAGTTTTGCATTCATTTATCCGTGGGACAGGATGACTATTTTTGTTTTCCTGGCTGTGTTGGAATAGTTTTTAAAAATGTAAAAATAACTTCTATGTAACAAAGGGAAGATTTGTGAGAACAAATGCTTGCCATTCTCTTTCATATGTTAATAGGAAAAGTGAATGCTGGGAAAGTTTTTTACCAGCTGTATGTAGATGAAGGCTGACACTGGCATTTGAAAAAGGGGAGTAAAATATACATATCTCCCAGTTACATTTTCTGTGGTCTCAGAAGAGGTCCATAAAAGGTACTGCACTGCCAGCTTATCCAGTGCATACATTCAGCGAGGGTCAATACAGCCAAGCGTGAAATACATATTGTTTTCCTCTGCAAAGATCTTCTTCTCAAGCACTGAAGCATAAAATATCGTGGCAAGCACAGGAATGGAGGAAAAACTAGAGAGGAGAACTGAACAATATTTGCAAAAGGAAAGGCTGTGACAACTTCACCCAAAGAAGCCATTTCAAATATTGTGCTTGTTCAGTCATTCAGACTTTTGCTTATTTAGTGTGTGTGAAAGAGATCTAGCTGAGCTCTCATCAAGTGAATATATGGTTTTCCAGAGATCTATTCCTGTTAATCTACAACCATACTAGACTATCTATCTATCTATCTATCTATCTATCTATCTATCTATCTATCTATCTATCTATCTATCTATCTATCTATCTATCTATCTATCTATCTATCTATCTATCTATCTACGGTATCATCCCATTAGTGCAAGCACAACTCTGAGCAGTTTACACAGGGTTAAAACAAACAGCAATACAGTAGACAATAATTATAACCATAACTTATACATAACCTTATGAAAAATCTAAAATTGATTAAAGCAACAGAATCACAAAATCATTGGCAACACTCAGGAGATTCAATAAATAAAGGCAGCTTTGACTATTTTGGTCTTTAGAAAAGGCTTCATCGATGAATGAATTCTGAAATGTATATCCTTTTCTTCATTGTGGGATAAAACCAGCTAGAGTTACTTTGGCAGATGACCATAGTGAGGGCAGGATACGTGAGTATACAGCTATTAGTTACGCTGGATCTCTCACTGGCTTTTGAATCAGCCATATCCTTCTGAGTTATTTGGATTCAATATGCATTTAAAGTTTTCTCTTTATATACGCTACCCTATGTATCCCCCTTGAAAGATGGTATAGCAAGTGATGATGGCTGAGGGTGACGGTTGTGTTAGTGGCATCATTTTGCAGAGCTTCTGTTCACTCTTGGAGGCTGACTCCTAGAGAACAGTGCTGTGGAACTTTTATTCAAGCCACAACCTGTGACTTCTTCCCAGTGCCTCCATAAAGGTTTATATCTACAAACAACCACTGGAGTTGTTGCCAAGATTTTGGAGATGATACCTTGACTATGCTAATTTCTCTGCCTCCCTTCTCCATCGAATATAGAGAAGCTATAACCTATTCAGGTGTTCTGCCTCAAAGCCTATAGAGGGCTATATTTGTAATGGGGTTGAGGTGTGCCCTCTCCCAATATCTCTCCCTCTCCCCAATCAGTCAGCCATTCATGTAATGAGCATTAAGATATGAAATGATCCACATAAACACTGATCGTATGTGCAGAGTCCCTATGATCTTCAGAGTTCCTGTATGTGTTTATAAGCTCCACTTGAGAGATTTGCATGAAGGTCTGCGATACTTCTGAGGGGGACTGTGGAAGGACTTGTATGCATTCCCACATCCTCACTACATATATCGCTCTCCACAATTGAGAAATAACACTTGAATAGGGCTATCAAAAGTTCAGTGGGACAACACTGTATGATATGTACATAAAGCCAAATGCAAAATGCTTTCCAACATTTTAGCAAGTGAAAGCCCTGATGGAACATGTGTGTGTGTGTCTGGTTTGCTAAGGACAACCTATTCACGGACAGCTTACTTTCCCTTCTTTTAGTTCTTTGGACTGAGGATTAAAGAAAATCTCAAAGGATAAAATGAGAAAGATCAAAAGCCAGCAAAGACCTCGAGAACATAATGTTATAATGCTTCAATAACGTTCTCCCTAGACATATCTTTTCAACCATGCCCATTTCAAGGCCTTGACAGCTGGTATAGTCCAGTGGGTTGGAGCACATGGCTCTGGAGACAGATGCCAAGAGATGAAACCCGGCCACTACCACTGTGCCTCCAGGGCAAAGGGCAGCTGGGATCATAGAGCATCTGTGGCTGATGATGTTACATGTCTTGCCAACTGTCCAGCCTTAAACAAGGTCCCAGAATGCCACAGGTAATCACCCCTGAATACCCTAGAAAACCATGGGAGCACTACCATAAGTTGTAAAATACTTGGTGGTGCATGATTAATTCATTTCAATGCCAGTTGTCATGTGGCTGAAATAATTACTTTATCGGAGCAGAATGAGCATCAAAGTCCAGCATCAAGGAATTAAAACTGAAAGAATACAAAGTTTAAAACATTACTGGTTTTAAAAGTCTACTGAAATAAATGGATGGAAATTAAAAACATGTTCATAGTATGTAAAATATAAACAATGAATGAACAGATTCAACTGGCATCTATAAAATGTTGGATTCTTGAATATTTTTTAAGCAGTCTTTTTTTTGGTACAGTATTAATACAATACTCAATGAATGTATGAATTTTACATTGTTGCAGATCAGATGTGGGCTTAAGGGTCCTTTTAGTTCGCTTTGATCTCTGAGTCATATAAAATATATGGAACAAGAATTTCAAAAAGAGGAGCTGAAAACGACTCTCCCAAATTCATATTTATGCAGCTGAACAAATAAACTGACATTAGGAAAAAAACAAAGCTTCAGCAATGCTCTCACTGAAAGTCTTGTCATTCGCTGTTTTTACAAGAAGGCCAGATTAAGACTTATGCACCCAAGTCAAGTTGCACAGTACCCAACGACAGCCAACTACTTTTGGAACATGAAGCGGGAAATTACCATCTCTGACATTAAAAATACAATACTGCCAAATTAAAGTACTAACTAATTGCTGCCCTTGCCTGAGACCCAGAACAAGCTGCCTACGGTAACTGCCTCACCCTGCATAATGGTAGAGCCCGCACTGTTCAACAATGGCTGCATTTTGGCTTGTCCTAGTAGCATAAGCTAAACATGTTGTCTAAACTTAGGATCCTGGCTTGTTGCCTCCCGGAAGAGAGTTTGGTGAAAGACTGGAAAGTTATTTTGAAACATGAATATGAAAATGAAAAAAATGCAGCTGTGGGAGCCATCTGTAGAAACATGGGCTTTCGATGTGTTAAAGTGCTATAATAAGGTTCTGCCTTTTCAGTACAGGACTTAAAATAATTTATCTCAAGCTTGGATTACGATAATACACTTTGATGTAGGGCTGCATTTGAAAACAATTCAGAGGCTTCAGCTGGCTCAGTATGCTCCAGCCAGCCTGAGGGCCACAGCCAGTCATAAGCAGCATATAATGCCCTGTTACAACAGCTTCACTGGCTGCTACTCCACTTCCAAGTCGAATTCAAAGTGCTAGTCAAAGGTTCTGATGGTGGCCAGGAGTGCCTTTGCACAGTTAAACCTAGTGCACCAGCTGTGCCCGTTCCTGGAGAGATCTGACATGGCCATAGTTCCTTTGTTACATCCCAGCTGGATTACTGTAATGTGCCATACGTGAGCCTGCCTTTGGAAAATGCCAGGAAACGTCAGTGCAACCAGAGTGCTAATTGGGGCTGGTTACAGGGATCCCATAACTGCCTCTGTTACAGCAGCTTCACTGGCTGCCAATCTGTTCCTGGGCACAAATCGAAGTGCTCATAAAGCCCTAAACGGCTTGGGTCCAAACCATCTCAAAGACCGTGTCTCCCTTTAGAAGTGTTAAGATCATCAGGATAGGCCTTTCTCTTGGTTCCGGCACCCTCATCGGTGTGTTTGGTGGGGACATGGGAGAGGGCCTTCTCAGTCGTTGCTCCAAGACTCTGGAACTCCCTCTCAAGGGAGGCCAGGGTGGTCCCATATTTGCTACTCTTCCACAAGCAGGCTTTTCATTAGTGACTGACTGTCTAGGAGACAATAAACGGGATGGTTTATATTGGTTGCTTCTAAATCTGTTTTTTGTAATGCTTTTACCTAACATTTTTAATATGTTATTAATTCTTCTTTAATATTTGAATAATTTACACTTCTCCCTTGAATTGCATGGTTTTAAGCAACATGGTTTTGGTTATACATGTGGTTTTTTTCAGTCAATCAATATTCCAATAAATAAATAAATAAATAAAGATTGAATAAATACTGTGCTGCTATTCATCTCCAGGAAGTGGCCTGAAAAAGGTGGGTCTCTGGCTTACCTAGGGCCCTGTTGCCGGCAGTGTTGTTGGCCCCTGGTCCGATGTTGGTGGCCTGGCCAGCCCCCTTTCCTGGCATGGCTGCTCCACATGGCACTGGGGAGGGTGCTGGGGCATGCTGTATAGGTAATAAAATAAATTCGTCTGTCGGGTGTGTGTTTGTGTTTGAATCAACGGTTTATGCTTTGTAGTTGCATTTTTGGAGGCCTAAGAGTTATATGGATTTTGAATTACACAGGGTTCAGCACCCTTAACCCCAGTGCTGTTGAAGAAAAGTATACTGTTTTTAGCTTTTAATATATTGTGTTTTTAATGATGTAAGCTGCTTTGGGTCCTATTATGGGAGAAAGGCAGGGTAGAATATTTTAAATAAAATAAAAGAAGGCCTTTCCAGCTTGGGTCCAGAGTATCTGAAGGATTTCATCTCCCAATATGAGGTTTCTTAGCTTCTAAGATCTTCAGGGGAGGCTCTTCCTTAGTACCTCTCCTTTCATAGGCACATTTGGTAGGAATGTAAGAGGGTCTTTCTCTGGAGCCCAGATTGGCCCCCTCTCTCTTGTCCTCTGGTGATGGTTAGCTATCCCCTTCTTCTGGGGTGCTCTGAGGGTGTGCTGCTTGCCCAAGGCTACATAGGCTGGTTGTTCTACTGGGATGAACCATGGGGAATCAAGCTCCCAATCTCTGGCTCCACAATCAGATGCCCAAGTCACTGATTTCACAGCACAGACTAGAACAATTAAAATTTAGTTCTTGTAAAATATCAGAATAAGAAGGCAGAGTTTGGAAAAGCAATTTTTGAACTACAAATCCCAGAACCCTCCACTGTCATGGTTGAAGGTTTCTGAGAGCTGTCATACAAAGATATAAGATTTCCAGGTGCTAGTACTGAAACCACACCTCCATGTAACTATAAAAGTAACTAAAGATGATATTGTTAAAAAGAAAAGAGTTGTTCACTGTTGACATTCCAAAAGTTAACTTTGTTACTGAAAAAAAAATATAATTGTAGGTGACTTGTTATTTGCAATGACTTATTTCTCATCCTGGTTTATGTTCCTGATCTGCCATCCGTATCTGTAATGTTATTGCTGGAATATCAGCCTGCTGTGATGGTTCCTTATCTGGGCACAATACGATCATAACATTGCACTGGTGTCTTGGTAGGCACATTCCATCCAAACAAGCATTTTACTTATTTCCTGGCATGAGAAAGTCATAAGACTGGCTCATAGGAAAAGCCCTCTGTATAGATTCTGGAGTTTAAACATAGCTATTATAACTAGCATGATTTATTATATTTTAGGAACATGTCAACTACAAAGCAGTTCAGTATTTATGTAATTGTTATGGCCTTTCCAATTAGAATGTACAAGATTTCATTTGCCAGACTGTGAATCTGGCAGACGTTCTAACGAGGGTTGAAATAACAGGCCGTGTAAAGATGAGGGATGACTAACCATTGGAAAAGTCAGCCCCATTTGCTTGAATCTTCCCACTTTTTTTCACAATCTGCTTTGACTTTGCAAAGGTGGGCAACTCTATTAAGTTGTGTATTTCATGTGCAGGAATGGAGTGTGGAGCAATTTGCTGTGACAGCATTGTGCCTCTCAAAGAGCCCAGATTAACATTTGCTTTTATTTGAGATTCTAACTTTTTTTTTATTTTCCAAGATTACTTTCCATAAATATAAATCCAAGGTCTAGAGTATATACCCTTGCTTCAGTCACGGACAATTTGCAATTATAATTAAATTCATGAGTGCCATTTCTGTAAATGATAATACATTTGAAAGAATACTCTTCTAGCAGTGTGATAAAGGCATTTAATTAACGTGCAGCGGAATCTTACTGTAACATTGGCAAAGTGACAGTATTCCTCACTGCCGCTGAATAGCATACAGGAAATAACATACCGAAGGCAAGTCAGGTTTTATCCCACATCCAGATAAGTCTTCCAACTCTTTGCCACCACTCCCCACCCCCTCCGGATTTGCTGCCTAAGGCCGCTGCTTCAGTCTCCTCATGGGAGAAAGCACATGGCAGGTGATGCTTCCAAAACCCAAGTGCTGGCCTAGCTGTGTGTTTGGATCTATGTGTGGCTCTGCTTCCTATCTTTTTCTCCCCCACACAGAGAAAGCAAGGAGGGCCAAGGCCATTCGCCTGGGTGTAGTGCTGGCTAGAAGGTCCAGCCTATCACAACAGGGAGCATAGCCACATCTGTGACACCAGGGGCATGGCCACATTCTCTGATGTCATTTGGCTCACACAGGGTCAGAGAGGTGGAGATCTGGCCTGGCTTTCCAAACTGGTCCCCCTCCCTCTTGTTTTAAAAACTCTGTTTGTAGCTGTACCTTTGATTTTGATACTCTTCTCTCTACAATAAGAACAGAAGAACGGGTCCAGATTATGGTCCTGGTTTGAGTAAGGTAGAATCCTTTACTTCTACCCTGATTTTGAATCTGAATTGGAATCCAATTCCAAACCAACACACTTCCGTCTCTTCCATCTTTTATTGCCAAGAATGACCCATTCCTTTCAACAGGTAATTTTTTTAGCAGTAAGATACATCCTACCAATAAGATTTTCTGCAATTGATCTGTATTATGTCCATAGTGGGGGAACTAAAAGTGAAATTACACATTCCCCACCACCCAATTGCTGAGATCTGCTGAATACCTGGAGCCAGATACAGATGTTTGAGACAAGTTATAATTAAAGTTGAAAGCACAGACAGCTGATGGAGGTCTAGTTTTCTTTCCATATTAGTGCTGTGACATTCAGATATTTTCATTGATTAAATTTTCCAGCCATGGGCCATCTCTAACGTCTATTTCTGGCATGAAACACCAGGAGTGCAAACAAATCTTTAATCTCTCAACCAGTCAGTTACAAAACAAAATCAAGCTGATTTGCCACATGCAGACTGAGACAAGCTTGCAGTACAATAAACAGACACACTTTTCCTCTCAAGGGGTTGCTGTTTCTAAATACAGAATCAGTGCCTTGTCTAGTGAGACTCTGGAGAGTTGATCCCAGTAAGCATCAGATGATACAATGGCACCTGGCTTGGCAATAGTATGTGTAGAAAGAATCTATAAGTTTTAGTAGATTACAAGCTAAACATGAGTCAACATTGTGTTGCAGCAGCAAAAAAAAGTAAATGCAGTTGTAGATTTCATCAACATGAATACAGTGTCCAGATCAAGAGAAACAGTGGCACCATCATCAGATTTTGCTTGGAGTGCTGTATGTAGGTCTGGGCAACACATTTTAAGACAGGCTGAAATGTCCAGAGAAAAGCAAGCAAGGTGGTAAAGATCTAGAAATTGAGCCCTTTAACGAATGGTTGAGGAAGGTGAATATTTTTAGCTTGAAAAAGAAGAGAGAAATACAATATTATCATTTTCAAATATTTGAAGGGTGGAATGTGGAGCAAACTTGCTTTCTGTGGCTCCAGAGGGTAGGACTCAAACCATAAGATTAAAATTAAAAGAAAGAATATCTTGGTTAATTGTTAGGTCTTCTCATTTCTTATGATACAAGCTGTTCAGCAGTGGAATGGACTCCTTCAGGTGGTGGTGGTTCTTTTCCTGGATGCTCTTCAATGGAGGTTGAATGGACATCGATCATGGGTGCTGTAGCTATAGACATCCTGCACTGGAGGTATTGCATGAGATGATCCTTGGAAACTCTTCCATTTCTGATCCCATATGCTAAGCCCCCACCCCCACCCGCCCTTCTGACTGTCCATAATGGCAGCAGTCCTGATCACAGACCAATTCTGTGCATACTTGAAGATTAAACTCAGTACAATGTACTTCCAAGAAAAGTTTTAAGATTAGTGTCACAGTTAAGATTTCCTAATGAAAGATCTAGATTGTACTCAGGCAGGTTAAATCTGGGACTTGCTGCACGGATTCAGCAAAGCACTTAGAAGAATGTGATATCTGAAACCACCTTTAACATCTGGTTTCACTCCCAGTTATAAGCCCTATGAAGATAGGAAGATTCCACACTCTCGCCAAAGAAAGGTCATCCAAGACCAACTTAGCACCACAGTGTTTTATTTTGTGGAACTGCCAGCAAAGTCACAATCAGATGAAATCATACACTTACACATAGTAAATCTCCACTGAAACAGAAACAAAGTGTGGGATCACAGCAGTGGTACAAAGCAAAAAAGAAAAAGAAAACACATACTTGAAAACACATAAGCAGACCTGTCAACCTCTGCTGCATTTGCCTGCTTTTTATGTTAAACCTGCTCTTCTGGTTTCTGAATAAACAAACTTATATGAGTCAGTTTCCCACATGGACATGACATAAATGTAAAAATGGTGGCATCTCATCCTTCAATGTAATTTTAAAAGAAATTTGTGTATTTGGAAAAAAATTCTGCCCTGTTCCGAAGCCTAAGCCTTGAAAAAACTTGACTGCTTGGAGAAGTTACTTTTTACACTCCAACACCCAGAATTCCTCAGCCAGCAGGCATCTCTTCTCTGCATATGTTTCAAAAAACACAGGCTAAACTTTGCTGCCAGCTACTGCTATACCACATCCCAGTCCTATGCATTCACAATGACAAAACAAAGCAAAATCTGCAGGAACAAACAAAAAATTGTAGCCCTGGCAGCCTTTACTGCCTTCAGACATGGTCACTGTCAACCTGTCAAGATGGTGTAGAGTACACCAGTGATTCTCCCAGATGGAAAGTGTCAATTAGTGTACAATGACAGCAGCTGATGCTCTCTTCACAGCTAAACTATGAAATGCAACACAACAACAACAGAAAAAACATGGTCAGAAAGAACATAGGAAGCTCTTGTCTTGTTTGGTTTTCCTATCCTGTGATGAAGAGTTTTCAATACAACAGAGCAGCAACTTACAGTCACAAATTCGATGTCTCTCCCTAGACAGAGACCTGGATCCCTTGGCAGTTCCCCCAAATAGGCAGAAGTCAGTAGGGAATGAGCCACAGCTGCACAGAGGAGGAGGGACTGTCATTACAGTGACACTAACCCATCTCGCCATCCGGTGAATGAACTTATTCAATCCATTATGGGAATAGTCTAGTAATTGTTGTACATCTGAACATCTTTGAATCTGTAAGACACACATTTCTTTTGATAGAAAAATTGAACCACCTGAAGAGTGCACCACCTTATTATTAAGAAGCAAAACAATGCCCTGGCACAGTGGACATAGCTGCATTAGTGCAAGTTAGGGACTGCTCCACCCCAGATTGAGGCTACCCCAGCCTCAACAAGAGGTGGAGAGTCAGGCACCACCTGCATTCTTTTTGTGTTCTATGTATGAACACTTGCTTGAATGGCTGATTATCTGCCTATTTATGCACATACAGGAAGGTGTGTGTATGTATGAATATCCACTTTTACCTCTGGCAGTGCCCATCTGTATTATACCTTCTGCTCTACCAACCACAGTGGGCATAGGTTGCTACAACCCTGGCCATTCAGCATGCTCTTGTTTCTGTCCTTAGACTCCCCATGTTGACCTACCCATTTGGACTGAAGAAACCACAGGCGAAGTAGTTGCACATGCATTAGTTTCTCCTATGTAACTGGAGTCCTGCAATTATCAGTACACTTTTGTGTGGCAGAAACCCTCCTTCCCGTCATCTAAAGATGAGTGTAAAGGAATTCCCAATAGCCTCCATTTGGTTTTGTAACTGGCTTGTCCAGTTTTACAAGTATTTTTGATGGCCACTACACATGCCTCCTCCCATGATTAAAGGATGCTTCTTCAAATGTGTGATGAAAGTACACCCACATGCCCTCTCTTTTGTTGTATGTATGGTTTGGTTTGGCTTTAGCTGGAATAACAAGCTCAATAGATAAAACTTGATATCCCATGCTTCATTTCGGTGAGAGGCACCACACTGTTTCCTCCCTGCTTGCTCCAGTTATACAACCTGGAGATCACCATGTGTGTGATCCATCACCACACAGGTAGACAAAACAAACATGATTCATGTCTCCCAACTTTTTGTCCATCACTCTATCTCCTACACCATGCTGGAAATTTTGTTTAATCCTTTATTTACTTTCAAAGTAAAACATTTGGTCCCCTTATTCCTACAAGATGCCAGACTGCTTTACAAGAGTCAGTTGCCTTCTTTGCTGAAAAAGGTGAACAAACAGCAGTATATAACAAATACGTCAGCAGAAGATAATAAACTTCCCCAATTTTATTGAGTCAGTGATCTTGAAATTGAAATGACGTAGCTGGAAAACAGTGCACAATACCACATGTACTGTAATATACCCAGGATTCTTCAGATCAGGTTCACAGGTAGCAAACTGATCTTTTTTTAGATCCATCTGCAACTTGGGTTTTTTTTCCCCAATGACTCGGAATCAACTTACAACTCGGACCCATTTTTCCAAGTTGTATTTTCAAGTCCATATCCTTTTAATGAAGGACACCATAAACCCAGAAGCAGCTTTGTGATGCTCATCAGAAGATACAGGAGAGGCAGGCAAACAGCGGCAAATGGTGGAAGAGGAAGTAGCAATGGGGAAGGAGGGTTTTCGAGAGGGTGGGAAGTTGGAGGGGTAAGGGAAGATGAGGCAGGCAGAGCAGATGGGACCAAAAGTGAGTGGTTCACAAGCCTCAGACCTCCCCATACACATCCCACAGAACTCACCCATCCCTCTTTTCTTTCTGGGGGGAGGGAAGATTGTTTTTAATAGGGACTTGGACTTGGGGCTTGGGACTCAGGACTTGATACCAAAGACTTGGATTCAGGCTTGGGACCTGACATCAAAGACTCACACCTGTACTTGGGATTGGATCCAAAGACTTGCCAACATCCCTGACTAAAAGTGAATGCACATGTGTACGGTTGAATGGAAGCTAAAGACGGAATGGACCTCAACAGTCAGTGAAATGTAGCGGCTTCTGTGATATGATCTAGCTTCCCAGTATTTCCCAAGATTGTCCAATGGTATCCAGTTTCATTGCCTTTCTAGGAATATGACAGTGGAGAACTGAGAAAAGACATATCTGCATCTAGATTAGAAGCATTTAGTCAATGCTCTGTCCTGGCTTTACACACAGCTGCTCTATATGAACCAGAACTAGTAATATTATTCTGTTTTTCATTAGCAGTGTCAATACACAAAACACCTTTCTAAAAAGGCTAATTAACTAAGTCTGCATGTGCACATGTATTCATGCACATACACTGTGTGCAGGCAGGTCAAGTCAATGGATAGGTCATATAATTCACTCCTATGTAGCTTTCACTTTTTGTTTTTTTCCCTCTGGTTAAACGTCTGGAATATTCAGATAAATCCTAAACTGAACAAGTCAGAGCAATGTTTTCATTCCCTTGGAGCTCAAAATGTCCAGAGTAAAACTATCAATAGCATGTGTTTTTAACAGACAGGCTCCCTCAAGTGGTAAAAGAGATTTGTTTATAATAGCATATGATTTTCCTCACCTACACATCTTACATTTACTGTGTTTTATTTCATGATTGGTCACTGGAAGATAAACACGGACTTAATTTGCAAGTCTGTTTGCTGAGGCACATATCTGGGAAGAAATTCTGTTGTGGTGGTGAAATATGTCTTAATAACAAGGGGCAACCATTCCCCTTAATGTCCAGTTTGTCCATCTGTCACAAACTGAAAGTCTCAGGCTGGAGGAATGGAAAACTGTCACCTGCAGCAACCGGGAAGAGTGTTGGAAGAATAGAGGGTGTTGATTTCAGAGGCAACTGCAAAAAATAAATCCTCATTCCTTGTTAGTAGATATGCTGGGACTACACCATGGGGTTTCAAACATATAAAAGAGCTGATCACCTATTACTAAAATTAAAGGGAAAAATGAGAAAATACATAATGTATGTATACTCAGAAATGGCAGTGGCAGTTTTCTCTCCAAAGTCACTCCAGAACTCCTGATGGTGTACAGTACTTGCTATTACTGAATTCCTTGAAACTTTTGTTACATTACAGAGCCTTAAAGTGGGTAAAGGTTTCCTGTAAAATCTTCAGGGAAGTGTGAGAGGATTATTACTTGCATGTGCCAACTTTACAAAACATCCTGGTAATTCACGGAGAGAGCCATGGGCATTGCTAAGAAGCTGGATCAGGATTTAATTGAGGAAATTGTGATTTAGGATGAAAGGAGGCTGGAATTAGAACTAACAATCCCATATAATCTGATATATATGCTTATCTGAACTACCTACACTTCTTAAGATTAAAAGATTAGGTTGCAAGGAACCAGTGGGATTTCTTATGAGATATTTACTAGGGCACAATTCAGCCAATGATCACCATTTTTAAGGGCCTGTTGATTTAAATGGGGAGAGTCAAACACAATGTTTAAATGGCTGTTTCTTAGTCACATTCCAGGACATTCTTAGTCCTTTGCAAAGAGAAAAAAGAAGGTTGAGGAAGGAACTGCTGGTTTAAAACGGAGAAGAAAATTTGTCTCACAACATAGTTTCTCCCTCCTGCTCATTAACTGAGACAAATAGCTTTGATCAGGTAAGCAAGTCAGAAAGAGATTTCTTACTTAAAATTTGATATCAAAGACTATTTTTACAAGGGCACAGAATAATTCTGATAATTATCTTCATGTCCTATTCTAAATAAGCTGGCACCTGAAACCTGATTGGAGTGCCACATACACAAGATTCCCTTGGCACTCTACATATCCACTTTAACAAACATAATATGATTTCCCACAGTCACTAACAAGTCTTGCTTCAGCTATGCAAAAACATGAGAAGATGGGAAAAGAACTTGTCTTTGTTGTCTGAAGTATAAATACGATACACAGATTTAAAAGTTTTGTAAGCATCTAATCCATGTAAAACAATATTGAATATACACCCAGAATGCATCAGCAGACATCAACTCAGAGATGGTTCATGGAACAGGAAGGTTGGGGAGAAGTCTCACCTCAGAATTTCAAGAAAGGCACCCATTATCCTGGTCACAAGAGATCAGTACATCTGCTTTTCAATACCATACAAAATTAGACAGAGATGCTTCCTGGCAGTATCAAGCACCTGTGGTTTGTTTTACACAACACCATTCAACCCGTTTTCGCTAAGTGGGTGAGCTCCAGGGGTGCTGGGCTATGACTAGGTCACTCTCAGTCACAGCTACCATTGATATATGGGGATGATGGCAGTTATTATTGTGCATCTTGAGAACTTTAGGTGCTCTCCAGATCACTGATTTTCAGGCTGAAGAGTGTCCCCCCCAGAGTAGGTTCAAAGAAATTCCAGAGAGGTACAAGACTCTGACATGCAGCATCATGCTTCCCATTTAGTTTGTTTTGTTTCCACTAATTCTTAAAGTAAACTCCATTAAGATCAGGTGGGATAATTCAGGATGTTCAGTACTCAGAAACACTTCCTTTTGCAAATGGCTTGAGTTGCCCAAAGTTGCTGGGAATCCATGAAATAGAATGCTAATTCGCTCTGAAGTACAGGAAACGGCCTGCGCTAATTACTTTTGGCAGGCACAGGTAAGTCTGTGTCTATCAGTGACAGGGTAACTTCTATATGAACTGCACAGTCATCTGCCCCTGGGACCTCCCTATTCTTGGATTTCACAGATTGTGAGCTGGCACCTGGGTTCAGATTATCCACTTCGAACTTGACACTGATTCCACACTGACCTGAATGCCAATACTACATTGTGATTCTGAATGAGGTTAAATGCAATCTAGCCAGGAAGTGCCTCCTAAACAGGTTACTAATCCTGCAAAAAGTTGTTGACGCCTCAGCTAGTCCTGACAAATACAAGGATAACCTGCCATCAGCATCTGAATAATTGTATGCAAAATACACTGCAAAGCAGCATCAGAAAGGTAGTTTATAATTCCTATCATAAACTGCTAGATAGTTCAGTGGTTTAGGTATCTGGCTGCGGAGCGAGAGGTTGGGAGTTCGATTCCCCACTGTGCCTCCTTGACAGGAGATGGATTCAATGATCTATAGGGTCGCTTCCAGCTCTGCAATTCTAAGATGAAGATGATGATAAATGTTTATTTTGCTGACAGAATAGCCTCATTTAGATGTAACATTAAATCAAAATGCAGTGTTACATGCACAAGCCTTTGGCTCCTGAGTTTGATCTTCTTTCTTCCTCTGGTATATCCATGAGAAAAAATTTAGAAGGCTTCAAATAACCATGATTTGTTTCATTATGTGAAAACTATGATTCATTGTGCTTATACTTAACCACAGTTTAAGGGAATAAACCAGCTTTCAACTGTACTTTCTGATTCTAGTTTGCTTCTTCTTTAAATCATAGTTAACATTAACTGAAGTTATGAGTTCATCCATAAGCCAAAATCCTGTTGAAGACCAATTTGAATCAATACAGCTTATAGAGGAACTGAAACAAATTTCCATTGATTCTGTGAGCCTACTCTACTGTGAACTACTTACTATTCTAAGCAACAGGATTTTGGCCATAATAACAAGGCATAAAGGTTGGTTTTAGGATAAATAGTGACCTGGAGAAGGAGTGTTCTTGCCTCTCTGCCACATGGTTAGCTTTGCAGGGCCACCCAAAATGTTTTATGGGGCTCAGAGCAGGTGAGCTGACCTGCTGCTGACCCCTACAAGGACCCAAGCATGCACGTGCAAAGCTTGTGTAAAAATACTACATGTGAGAATTCTCATTTGCAGGTCTCCTTTGCCCTGGGATCATGTAGAATTATATATGTGCATCAGGGGTAAGGGAAAACAGATCAAGGTATACTCTTCCTGACTACCTCCTCCATATTCCAACCCCTTTCCCCCCAGAATTTCCTTCTGCTTCTTGGAGCTTGGTCTCACAGATCTTCTGGTTGTAGCCTACCACTGGCCACTATTCACCCGACAGAGATACCTTCCTTGAGGTCTGCCATGCCACTACTTCTACACTTTTCCCTGTGGCAACTGCCATAGCAAAATGTACTGTCCAATAACACTTCGGAAGTCTTTGGTGGTGTTTATCCACTCACTGCTTGAACTCTTTTCTCAGAAGGTCTTTCTGTGACAATAACAGGCCACATGCTCTGCCAGAGATTCCTTCAGAGTCTTCCCTGTTCCCTTTATCCCTGCAACAAACTCTGCACTGTGGACTACTTGACCTAAGCTTGCTTAATCAATCTTATCTTTACTGCTACCCAGACACCAAGAAAGATTTTACTTCACCCTGAAGGAATCAAGCTGCAAGGTAATAAGCAAACACCTCCCTCCTGCTCAAACTTGCAAGGGTGCATTTTACAGCCCACTTCAATTTGACAATGGGGTAAAAAATAATTAATTTAATCTGCCAAGACTGAATGCACACCAAGGCTTTAAACAATCACATAGGCCTCAAATTAGTATCTATTCTATTTCATACACAACTATGTACAATATTTACTTCATCATGTCCAGAGAGGACATGATGTCACAATTAACATGCTGAGATCTAGTATTGTCTTACAGTATAATACATTTTTCCCCAAGTGGGAAAACAAGTAATTGCAATAAATATGCATTCCCATTACTGTCTAGTCTGACCCCATTGTAGGTAGAAATCATGCACAAGGAGAAAAAACTGAGGTGGGAAAGAGTGAATAGACTGGACTGCTCAGTTGTCTATGACCTACAGCCCAGAACTGAGTAAATTACTTTCTTGGACAAGAACTGTCAGAATTTCCTCACCATTATGGACACTAGCCACGCTGGCTATGAGTTTCTGAGAGGTGTAGTCCAAAAAAAGAGAGGAATTTTTCCCAGCTCTGCTACAGGCTTGTCCTAACCACGGTTACTGAAGTGTAGACTTCACTGCAATGATATGGTTTAAACGTGTGGTTAGATGAACAATGGGCATGTAGGCTGGTATGCAATACAATACAAAAGGCTTTCTAATTGTGAGTGTAGTATTTTATACAAGGAGGTTTTAAAAAACAATCAACAATAGGAACATTTGGTACTGAAGGCTTGTTTAAACAGCTCAGAACAGTTAATTTACATCTTCAAGAAAAGTAAGGCATCCCATTGTCAACAACACAGAGAACTGAATAGAAGAACTGAACATCTTACAGTTATCACTGGTAACATTAACAGTTGAAAGGCTGAACTTGTTTTTCTAATTATTGTGCTATTCTTAATATTCACAGCATGGCTAGGTTAATAAAAATAGGCCAGAAAGGCCAAGTAAAAAAAAAAAAAGGCCAGAAAGGCCAAGTAAAAAAAAAAAAAAAAAAGAGAGAGAGAGAGAGAGAGAAGATTAAATGAAGGCAACTAAGAGAATCACTCACAAGTGTGTAGCTGACATATTTAATGAATAACTTTACATTTGGCAGATTTTAAAATACATAGATAATTTACATTTTAATGTACACTTATTTGGATAAACACAGCTGTTACAAGCAGTAAAGTTTTTAAAAGCATTTCAGCTGTTCTTAAAAAAAAATACTTGATATTTTCATGTCTGCCATTTCAACCTGTCTGCACAACACGGAATCACAAAATGTGAAAGGTAAAGTGTACTTCTGAGAAAGGAATTTGCAACACCCACTCCTTGAATGGTTGCTAAAATTATTTCAAAGAACAGAAGACGTTTACATGGGATGCCTGAACTCATCTGAGTTCAAGATTTAGAACACTTGAATTTTAGAGTCTCTGATTTTGGACTCTGTCCTTTTAGTGCAACGCAGAATGAAGCAAGGTTGTTATTGCCTCTAATGGGAAAATACTTTTAGGTTTTGTGCTTTATCCCCCCCCCCCCCTGCACTGCACTACCCCCCAGCAGGCTCCTTACCAGCTTGTTGCTTCTCACTCCAAAGAACAGGGTGGATAGAATGGGTTGTAGAAGACACAATTCCTTTCCCTACTGAGCAGAGAATCGTGTGATAGTGTGGAAGCCTACCAAACTGACATAAGACAACATTCTTTGTGTCAGTTAGATGTACTAACTATACCTATATCTGTACACAGAACATATCATACAGAAAACCAGACTAGAATCAGATGAAGGAATGAAATTTGGTGGTAGAAAAATCAAAAATTTAAGATACAGTTTCTTACACGCAAAAAGCAGCAATGGCTTGAAACAATTTTTAGTGAAAGCGATAGAAGTGCCAAAGCAGGACTGCAGTTGAAGCTTAAGAAGATCAAAATCATGGCTACAGAATTATTATATAACTTTAATGCTGACAATGAAGAAATTGAAATAGTGAAAGATTTTGAATGCTTTGGTTCAATCATCAATCCAAAGGGAGACTGCAGCCAAGGAATTAGAAGAAGACAGAGATTGGGAAGGGCAGCAGTGTCTGAAGATGTGTTACTGGAGACCAAGATCATCTGCACTCTTGTATTCCTGATTACTATGTACAGGTGTGAAAGCTGGACCATAAAGAAAGCTGATGGGGGGGGGGGAATGATTCATTTGAAATACAGTGCCGGAAGAGACCTTTGCAGATATCCTGGACTGTCAGAAAGATGAACAAATGGTTCCTAAATCAAATCAAGTCTGAACTATCTCTCTGGAGGCAAAAATGATAAAACTGAGGCTGTGCTACTTTGAGCACATCATGAAAACGAAGGATTGTTTGGAAAAGACAATAATGTTGGGAAAGCTTGAAAGCAGGAAAAGAAGAAGACCAAACATGAGATGGGCTGACTCCTTAAAGAAAACCATACCCTTGAGTTTACAAGAGCTGAGCAAAGAACTCTAATTCATAGTGCTGCCATAAGTCAGAGGCAACTTGATATCACATAACAACGTTCCCAGTATGAAAGGGCCTGCCTGCTATCTGCTTTCTGAAAGGAAGAAGTGACAATTCCTATTCAACACTCACACAAGCATTCAGACTCAAACCTTGAAGCACACAAAGCCCTGAGAAAGAATGGACAGATCTTTTGTCTCTGACCTTCAGTTTTTAAAAAAAATCTTAGGATCTTTCTATACAAACTGTGAAGAAATTTACAGATTTTGAAACGCTTATGAGAATTAATTGAAATGAAAATATCACCTACTTCTCATGAATGGATACACCTTTAAGTACCTGTACATTCTTTTCTTTGCAGTACTTTTTTTCAGTGAGATGTAAAATGGCTCAAGAATGAAAACACAGCATGAATATACCATAAATTGGCCTTTTATCAGGATCAGATCTACCTCAGAGAAGAACATCAAGTGCCAGTTTTTTAAAACATAAAGCATGCATCTCTTTAAACAATAAAGGGCTAGACAGCCAGTTCTCATGATGGTGAAACTGCTGTTTGGGTAAATGGTTCATGTAAGTCACTTAAGGGTTGCAGCCTTTGCCACTTTTATATGGGTTCATATAAATATTATTTTAATAATGTATAGCTAATTTATATCATTAGTGATATCGATACAGATATTTCACAATAGTGCCTTGGTCAATTAACAGATGATAAAATGTATCCACAGTATGGAAAAAGTTTTAATTACCAAAGTCTCATATTACATCTACACTATCCATATAAGGAAACTGATTCATACCTAAATGTAAAAAAAAAAACACCTTTGACTGTCCTACCAAAGAGGAAAACGAAGGTTGTTGGTGACCTAAAACTAAGAACATTCTGTTCCACTCCCTAGTGAAGCTGCAGCTGTAGGAAATGTTGGTGCAGACATCCCAGCTGAGTCAGCTTAGCAGCAAACTTTAGTGTCCTCCTGTTGTAATTCTTGTTAATAATTAGATTTCAGGGGAAATGCCATAAATAGATCATGTTGGTGACACTTTTTTTTTTTTTGCACAGAAGCAAAATCTTTTACACAATTATTAGATGTTATTTATGTGCATCTAGACTGGATGAAATTTGTTCAGATATTTCCTTCTCATATAGATTGCAACACACAAGAGGAGAAGCATTGTAGTCCTGCCCCCTCTGTCATCATTTCCATCATTCAATAAGAGTAGGAGATGATGGAGATGAAATGAAGAGTCAAAACTCTGGAAAAATCAGGATGTGAATCTTAGACTCTTGCCCTCTATGCATAGGTGAGTGAAAGCAATGGAGGTGAAGGGGTGGGGTTTGTATGTGCCCCCCTCCTCACAGCTTTAATTGACACACAAACACTTGAGCAGAGCTCTAGAAACAATAGGATTAGGAGCTTTCATAAACATGCCTTGAATAAAAGCACAGTTTGGAAGTAATGAGTTAAAAGTAATATATTTCTCTTCAACATATTGTTTTTAGCGGCAGCAAATAATTATGTAACTGCAAATAAAGTCATTTTAGGTGTAATAACGCCTAAAGTAACTTTATAATTGCTAGTTACATTATTAACTGTAATAAGTAACAGTTACTTTCAAATCTTAGTTATTAGGGGCATTTTAAAGATACACTTTTTACAAGGATTTTTAAGAGTTTATGCCAATCTCTTATCAATCCTAACTGGCAAGGGAAATATTCTTTTGTTTTGTCTTCTACACTTGTATAATTTTTAAATTTTATTTGTTTTATTTATAGGCCACCTTTCTCCTGATAAGGGGGCTTTTTCCAAGGTGCAATATCAGAACTGGCCACTGGGGGAAAACCAGAGAGTATTTCATTATTTCCCCCCCTAATCCATTGGTAACAATAATACACTGAACTAATAATTCATAATCAGAGCAATGATAACTATAATGAGCATCCTATTCTGAGCTACAGGCAAAAGAGAGTGTTGTGTCTCTCCTGTGGGCTGACAAATGGAGCACTGCCCACCATATAAAAATAAAAATATAGATGACCTTGACAATACAATGTCCTCCCAAGGTTCCAGTTTTGTGCTATATTAAAAGCTGGCTTGAACAGGTGGATATGAATGAGAGGGACAGTGCAATTTATTTCTCTAGAATATGGGTGACTCCTCCAGCACTACTTTAAGTGGAGAAAACTATACAGTGGGGCCTCGACTTACGAACATCCCTACTTACGAAAATTTCGAGTTACGAAAAGCTCCGGCCGCAAAATTTTGCTTCTACTTGCGGCTGGAGCTTCGACCTCCGAAAGAAAAGGCAGGGGGAAAGGGCGGGAAATTTAAATTTACTAACTGTTGGTGGCGAAGAGGCTGCTTCTTCGCCCCAATGGTTAGGAAAAGGGAGGCTCAGCCTCCCGGGCTTCCAACACCGCCCCGACTGCCGTGCTGGGTGCCGGTGCTTTGGAAGCCTGGGAAGCTGGCACCTGGTGCGGCGGTCGGGGCAGCTTTGGAAGCCCGGGAAGCCGGGCCTCCAAAGCCGTCCCCGCGGGGACGGGAGGCAGAGGGCAGCGGCGGGGACGGCTTTGGCGGCTTCCAAAGCCCTCCCCTCCGCTGCCCTCTGCCTCCACGGCCAAAGGAAAAAAAATCACCAAAAAAATAAAAGCCGCCCCCGCTGCCCTCCACGGGAGGCAGAGGGCAGCGGGGACGGCTTTTATTTTTTTGGTGATTTTTTCCCTTTGGCCGGAATGGATTAAATGGTTTTCAATGCATTCCTATGGGAAACGGTGTTTCGACTTACGAAATTTTCTAGTTATGGCCACCGTTCCAATACGGATTAATTTCGTAAATCGAGGCACCACTGTATAGTAGATTAAGAGGTGTGACTCCAATTGACGAACAGTGTAGAACTGTAGTCTTGACCTAAAAAGACCTGGATTCAAATCCCTTCTCAATAATGAGGTTCTCTGAATGACCTACAGTAACATCTTAGTACCTTAGGTTTCCCACTCTGTGCTCCACAGAAGAGATCCAACTCTCAGACCCGCCCCCTTCTTTGTGCAAACGACTATAGGATGGATTGTGCAATACTAATACCTTGATCAGGCCTTTTCATGGAGGGCATTAAGTATGCATATAATTCATGCCACACCCAGCCTGTCCACACAAGGATGGAATGTGCAAATTTTGCTGCCTACACATGTAAAATCCAGGGTGTGTGGGCTAAAACTGCACATCTGTTTTTATCTAGGACAATGGCATTCAGGTGGCATGTCATAAGGAGGGGGGAACAGCATCTACGCACTGTCCTCCATGCCATGATACAGTTTGGAAGTGCAGAATCATCCAATCCATTTTCTTGACCAATCATCTTAAAACTAAGATACTGTTGAATAGCTCTACAAGAGTAGAGTCAGAATGCTTGGAATAAAGCTTATTTTCACCTATATCTGTATTAATAATTTTGTGTAAAAAATGATATAGGAAAATTGTAGTGGAACTGTTGAAGAACTAAAACAATGCCTTAGCGCTACTTTAAATTGCAATGTGAGATATTTTTATTTGAACATACATACCAGTTATTTCATTATCATCCTTAAAAACAAGCAAAATAGAGCCAAACTATATGAAATACCAGCTTCACAAATGGAAAGTGAGAAAACATTCTCTCTCTAAGGGCAAATAGCTTTTAAGTTGTTGTCTGAACAGTAAACTTACAAATCGGCCCCATTATTTGCTTCTTGGTGACCATACAATCACCATACAAAAGCAAGCTAATTTGCTGTGGAACCAGTTACCTTGGGAGTTGGTGCGTGCTCCAACACTGGAGGCATTCAAGAGAAATTTAGACAACTACCTGGCAGATATACTTTGATTTGTATTCCTGCATCAAGCAGGGGGTTGGACTTGATGGCCTTGTAGGCCCCTTCCAACTTCACTTTTCTATGATTCTATGATTCTAATTTGTTACTTGCAGAGCTCTGAAAATCTCTCACTAGGATAATCAAATATCATTTCAAAGTATCTGCTTCTAATGGCAATGTTTGTGCTTTGTATATATTGACTTTGAGTTACTGTATCAAAATGGAAATTTCTACTAGTACATCAAAACTTACAGTAGTGCACCTAGATATTACACCATTTGCAGTAACATCTGGTGTCTTGTTGCTAGCAGGGCAGAAGACGGAGCCTAGGGTAACAGGGAGACCCAGGAGCACAAGTACACAAATATTTATTTATTTATTTGATTGATTGATTGATACCCCACCTATCTAGTCCGAAGTCTACTCTAAAAATAAGGCATAAAGGTAATATAATAAAATAAAAACAACAGTGACAATATAATTCAAAATGGCAAGGTCATTAGGTGATGACAATAGGGAAAGCCTGCCTTATATCTAAACACAACAGGAGGGGAACAGAGGCAGGGCCCTGACTGTCCACCTCTACTAAGAAAGCAGCAAGAGTGTCCTGGCTGGGGTGGCCTGAAATTGAGGTGGGATGCTGCTGTGTTTGCTCTAATGCAGGGGTGGGCAATTAATTTCTATAGGGGGCCACATGAGAAATCTGAACTGTGTTCGGGGGCCAAACCAACTTTACTTAAAAATAAAATGAAACAGTGATGTTATGATTGTTTTTATTTTAAACTTGTTAATCTTCACAAATACTAAAGAGGTTTTTTGCGGTATGTTAAAGATAAGCAACTGGCGGCAGGCCGGACAGGAGCGGCTTGCGGGCCGTATGTGGCCCGCGGGCCGCACTTTGCCCAGGTCTGCTCTAATGGATCAACCTCCACTCATCTCAGCTGCAACATTAAAAGCATAATAGAAGAGGCAATCATGAAATTGGTGTGTGCACTCCCCATGCATTATCACAATACAGCTACTAACAATACCTCATCAGGGACAGAGACGTCTTTGCTTACTCTTACATTCATTTTTTTAAAAAAATCTCAAGTTCATGGAAAAAAAACTTAGGGTTTTTTCACAGTCAGTGGGAGAAACAAAAGTGGCATCGAGAGATCATGGGAGCTGTAATCCTACTGAGCACCCGTATATATTGTGTTCTTTAAGCAGGTTTGGGAATGGTTTACCCAAGGCCAGTGAGAAAGCTCCATGGTTAAACATGGATTTGAACCCAGGTTTTCCAAATCCAGTTGTTTCCACAGCAGTTGCTCATTTTTGTTCCTTGTGTTCTAACCAAAGCTTGCCAGAGTTACTTTTTATGATTAGGCACAAGATTCTGGGAGCTGTAGTAAAAACAACAACAACTTATTATGCTCTGATCATGATTGCATCTTTAAAGAAAAAAGTCCTTTATTGTATATTGCTATCAGTTACATTTTTAAAAGCCAGAGATAATTTTCCTGCCCATTCACATTATAATTATTAAAACAAGTGTGCTTTCTGAAACAGGAAACAATCCCTCTCTTCTTAGAATAGTCAAGCTCTAGCAACTTTATCTGACCTCTGTATTAATGTAACCGTTCACCCTAAAAGGCCCATTCTTGGGTTACACAGCTGCACGATCGTTTTCATTTTTCCATTAGCAACTCCACTTTATAACATTTCTGGATTCCTCTTTCTGAACTGAGATGCCTGATCAATAGGAAATAATATCAATAAAGAGGGAAAAATCAATTAAAACAAAGAAAGAAACCATCTGGACATCTGGCAAGGCAAAAATCATAGAATGTGTGGTGACTTTCCTTTTTGTATATCTTACCAATAGTGGTTTCCTTCTGGGAATATACTGAGTGTAAACTGTCCTTTAAAAAAAGAGATTAAAATAAAGGATTGTACCATGGTACCACATTTGAGAAATTGATCTTCATACAGGCAAATGGGTTTTAGAAGGCTGAAAGATAATGAGCAGAAACAATGCAGAATATCAGGGAGGGAAAAGTACAGATATCCAGAGATTTTTGTGGAAACCTATGGGCAATTAGCCATTTTGTTGTCTTAGGTTTTTCAAACATACTTGATGCAGTTCTAAACTAGCCACATCCTGTGGCTAACCAGTTAATCTAAAAAGAAAAAGAATGGAAACACAGATGTTTGAATAACATTTATCATTAATAAAAAGAAATATGAAAACAATTCTTTGAGGGTGGAAAAAAATATGTTGGAAATTTGGTAGAGGCATACTTTTAACCCTCATGTACCATGATTTAAAAACAACAGCAAGAAACCTGCATTTAAAGTGTTCTTGGATTTTTTCTGACCTCAGGGGAATTCCAGTGTACCAGGGTGGAGGCAATAGGGTTCTGAGGTTAGGGTTAGGATTACACATACATGTCATCTATTTTTTGAACCCACTGAGATTTCCAGTACTGTCCTCAAATGTGGCCAACCTACTTAGAACCAGAATGTGTCATCTCTGCTTCTCAGTCACATGGTCAGCCAAAAAACTAGTCAGAATCCAAACCAAGTGGTCAGTTACGCCAGCATAAGTACAAAATGTAAATCATAGTGGCAAATTGCCCCTAGTTACTAAGCTGTCAGCATCGCTTGTCTTGCACTAACCAACGCAACTGGCATGCAACAATGGACGCAAATTGTGACTTGTTAATTAGTGGTAATTTGTCACTGTGATATATGACACTGCACTCATACTGGTGTAAGTAACCAAGTGGATTCTTGCCATTATGGGATCTGTGGGAAAGTGTCCAATGTATTATTAATAATAAATGTTTTATTACAGTCGTTGACCAGCAAAAGTAAGCTACATTATTTAAATTAGGAAACACAGAATCAATCTAAAAGCACTAAAAACATCTATATACATATATATAACTACATTCATACATCTTATTAGATATCTCCTGCCTCCCTATCGTAGGCCTTGTCTATGGGCTATTGTAGCTTGCATAGAATGACAGAATTGTTACTTAGAAGCTCATAGAGCCCATATGATCATTATGGCCTCTACGTGTATACACCAATTTACAGATACTATGGCTACACTTTGGGTGGCACCTTTCCTTCTCAGATTTTGATTACAGCAGCACAGAATTCAGCTACTTTTGTCAACATATCTGAATTTTGGTTTAGCCCAGTATATCTGCCAGGGCATCTCCCTGTCAGCAGAAGCAGTTTGTAATGCGCCTCCAGTTGTCCAGGAAATGCCCTTTTGTAAGGGTTAACTAGGACTTCTTGAATGCCAGAATAGAAAGCACAATGAAGTAACACATGGGAGATGGTTTCGATCTCACCAGAGTTACAGGGACATATACGCTGAATGTAAGGGGTGTTGTTATACTTCCCTTCCTGGACTGCGGACGGAAGTGCATTGAAACGGGCCAGAGTAAGGGCTTTGCGTTGTTTAGGTGTTAAGGGTAAGTAGAGATATTTAGCCGGTTTGGGTGGAAGCAGTGCGTTGTCAAGTATAAACCTATTTATGATGATACCAAGGCCCTGCTGCCTTTCTGTCTCAATAATACGCTGCCTAAGATTACTCTTGGCCTTAACGTATCCCATTTGTTGGATACATTCTACTGAATAGCCGTATCTGTTGATTTTATTGTATATTGCTCTCTTCCAAGGTGACTGATGGTTATCCTGTAACAGCAGTGAAGTCAGTCCAATTGATTGAAAGGTTAATTTTAGCCAAAAGTTAAAAATAGCCAGCCAAGCTCTGGCTTCAACCTTCAGGTAACCCACTTCAAGCCTAAGAGCTGCATTGGATACCCCTCTTGGGACTTGTAAAATAGCCCTCACGAATTTGGATTGAACTACTACTAACTGGATAAATGAAGAATAGGGGCCCAATTGTGCCCCATACAAGAGCTGACTAAGGGATTTGGCCTGGAACAATCTTAGTGCGGCTGGTACGTACTGACTTCCCTTTGTGTAGAAGAATTTTAATATAGCAAGGCTAGATTTTTGTGCTGCTTGTACCAGATTGTTAACATGAGCCTTATGATTTCTTTTATATTGAAAGACGACACCCAAATATTTGTAAGCCTTAATTTGTTCTATCTCATGCTCATCAATTAACCACTTATAGATCCTGGGCCTCTGAGTGAACACTAAAACTTTGGTCTTCGAGTAATTTATTTGTAGCATTTCCTCTTTACAGTATTGTGCGAGAGCACATAATGCTATCTTTAGTCCTATTGGTGTCTGTGAAATTAGGACTGCGTCATCTGCATATAACAGAAGGGATATATGTCTATTAGCTGGTTTGGGGGGATGGAACTCCGGCTGGCTAAGCGCCGCTACCATTGAGTTGATATAAAAATTAAATAACAATGGAGCTAATATACAGCCTTGCTTCACATCATTATAAGTAGGAACTTTATCAGACAAGTGTCCTTCCTTGTTGCATCTAATTCTGAGGATTGTATTTTCATGCAGCTTATACATAAGCAGCAGAAGGCATCGATCTATTGTGGAAGACTCTAATTTACTCCAGAGCCTGTCTCGGGAAATTAAATCAAAGGCCGTTCTAAGATCGATAAAGGCAGCAAAAAGGGACCCTTGGGGTTTCTTAGAGTACTTGTCTACTAGGTGCCTTAAAATTAGGGCATGATCCTGTCTATATCTACCAGATCTGAATCCAGCTTGTTCATCTGCCAAAACACTCTCTGAGTCCATCCAGTCTATCAATTTCCAGGATAAATGTCTAGCATAAAGCTTGCTAATTATGGGTTGTAAACTGATTGGCCTATAATTAGCTGGATTGTCTTTCTTGCCTTTTTATAGATGGGGATAATAATGGCTGTACCCCATTCAGATGCCATGTGAGCGTTTCGGTCAATATAAGTGAAAAGGTTTGCCAGAATTGGAGCCCACCATTCACAGTTGTTCTTAATAAGTTCGGGAGGAATACCATCACAGCCTGGGGCCTTGCCAATTTTCAATTGGTTCACAAGGTCATTTATGTCAGACATTGATACAGGGTGCCATTCTGGTAGATTCATAAATAAACGATTCACATGAAATGAGGGTTTGTCTCTTTTGGCATAAAGCTCATGGAAGTGGGCTTCCCACACTCGAGCATTAATATAGCAATCCGTCCTAATTGAAAGATTATTGGTAGTTAATGTTGTGGATTCCCAAAATGATTTCATATCTTTCCCCCTGACTGCGTTGATGAGTTTTTCCCATTCTATCTGTTGAGCTCTACTTTTTTCCCCTTTAATTAATTTCTTATAGCCTTTTTAAAGTTGCAGCAGTTCCTCCACTTCCTTTGATGATGGATTTTTATTTTTATTTTGTTTTAATTTTCAAATTACGTTGTTGTTGTTGTTGTTGTTTGCATCAATACACTCCTTATCAAACCAGTTATAAGACCTGCGCTTGATAGTATGGGTTTTTGTTGAGTTGTTTATACCAGCTAAATCTACTAGTTTATTTATTAGTGTTTTGTACAGCACAATTAGGTTGCTACTTCGGCCTGCTTTGAGAAAGGTGGAATGAATCTCAGAGAACTGATTATTATTGAGTTGATAAAATAAATTGAGCCTTTTCCTGACCATTTGATCCTGGAATTGGTTAGTATCATCTCAGGATTCATAGGCAAGGCCTCCTCAATATGAATATGGCATTCTTGTAGCTTCAGGTGGTCCAATGTATTGTACTGGCTGGCACAAAAAAGCACCCCTAAGACAAAAAGGAAAGTATTTGTTTTGATCATTTTTGTCCCAGCCATTTTTAGTCTGTTGAAAACCAAAACCCTGTATGTAACAAGTGGCTAAAACTCAGGGGCACTATTTACAACTAGAGATGGGGGTATTTCTATACGAATATCCCCGCACAGGTGGAAATAACGAGGCTGTCCACTCACAATTTCGCCGCTGCCGCCGGCTCTGCAGCGGCTTCCTATTGCGCTGTTCTCCACAATGGATTAGCCACTCTCCGACCTAGCAGAGAGGCCTGTCATCCCACCTCCTGCCAGGACTGAGTAATCGATTGTGGACAACGGTACCATGGAAGGTACCGCGGAGCCGGCGGCAGCGGTGAAATTGTGAATGGACAGTCCAGCCCCATGGGGCCAGACCCTCATTATTTCCACCTGTGTGTAAATCTCTATTTACAACCCTTCTGGCAACAAAGCCATAACATTCTACATTTTACTCTGTGCAGACTCTGCAACAAAACCGGACCTTGGGGGATTAAAATATCCTATTCTGGTGCAAGAGGGTTAAAATACTAACAGAGAGGAAATATGCCATAGCACGTCGTCCTGTGGATCTGAAAGGCTGCTGCCACTGCTTAAAAGAATTTCCTTCCATTACCTAGTACCTTCTGGTATCCAAAGATGTCCCTACAGCAACAGCAGTTAAACTTGAGAATGACAGTGTGGGAATCAAATTTGCCCCCAGCATTCACGACATGAGGTCTTCCTGAAAGCCCCCACCCCCACACTATTACTTAAATTACATTCTGTAGCAATTCCATCTTTCCTTCCTTAAAGGCTTTTGTATGTAACTGTACTTGTAAAATAGATTTATACGCACAGTGAAAAGACATTGCATAAATATTCAACACAGTTAAAAACAATTGGGAAAGAAACAGTCAAAGCAAAATTCTAACAATCGACGTTAATACAAGCAGCTTGTTCTAACATTGGTTCTCTATTTTATTTCTGTTTTCCAAAATGGAGGGAGGGGGGTGATTAGACACTGTATTCTGTGGCATGATTATAGTGAAACAATAAATGTGCCCTGAATACATACTCAGTTGCTTTTTGTCATGCCAAACAGATAGGGGATCAGCCAGACAACTCCCTGCAGCTGTCATCATGGATATTTAAGCAGTTTTTCTTGGTGACAACTTCACAAAGCAACAGCATCAGTGGATCAACAAGATCACAATCTCATGTTATCTCCTATCACACATATTATATATACATGTTTTACTTATTCTCTGAATAAGTAATCTTAGAAGTCTGGTGTATCTGCTAGAATAAAATGATTTATTAGAACCAAAGTAAACTTAATTTGGACTAAACACTGACTCCTTTGACCACAGTAAAAAAACAACAGCTTGCCTTTGATGATACGACTAGAAAAAGGCCAAATTTATAAATTGCAAGGATCAGAACAGCCTTTTATTACTATTTTTTAAATCACACATTCAGACATGAGTTCTTTCTAAAGGAGATGCAGATATTAGTTTCTGGCAGCTGATCCAAATTCCACGATAGGATTTCTGCTCCATATTCCACCTATATGCACAAAGTGGCCATGCTCGTTGAGGGAGGCTGTGTTCAACAAGACAGCCATGTTTGTCTGTTTCATCATGTACAGCCTCCCACCCCCCAAGAGTCGCACCTTACATATTTCTTGCAGTATGAGCTTTTGTGGATTATACTTTCCTTCCTCAGATACAAAATAAGATAAGGGCTTTTGAAGATAAAGTCACTAGATCAGCAGTGAGTTCAAAGAATCTCGGGTTTAAAGCATGCAACCAAGAAGGAACATTGTACATCAGATGTATCATGGTTTTCATACCAATATTGTCTGGAAAGAAATAGACAGGTTACTTACCTGTAACCATGGTTCTTCAAGTGGACCTCTGTGAATTCACACAATAGGGTTTTATCAGCGCCTGCGCTGGTCTCTCGGAATCTTCTAGAGCTTTTGAATAAAAGTTACAAAGTTTAAGTTGCCCCTACCACGCATGCTCCACCCGCCTCAGCCCTCAGTTCCATTTATCCGCCACAAGAGCCTGAGCTCACTCTAGACAGAATCAGTCCAGATAAAGCTAGTGACGGACAGCGGGGAGGCTGGGCGGGATGTGTGAATTCACAGAGGTCCACTTGAAGAACCATGGTTACAGGTAAGTAACCTGTCTTTCTTCATCGTGGCCTCTGTGAATGCACACAATAGGGTGACTAGCAAGCTCACTTACCGGAAGGAGGGCCGTCACTGAAGAATGGACGTCAACACCGCTCTCCCGAAACTCGTCTCCTTCTTAGCCCTAAGGTCAAGTCTGTAATGTGTTACAAATGTAGACACATTGGACCAGGTAGCTGCTCTACAGATGTCTGGGACATCGACACCACGCAGCAAGGCCGTAGATGTTGCCACAGCTCTGGTGGAGTGTGCCTTGAGACCTTCAGGAGGCGTTTTGCCCTGCAGTTCATAGGCAAGGGAGATAGTGGAGACAAGCCATCTGGAGAGGGTAGACGAAGAAGCAGGAGAGCCTTTGTGTTGTCCATGAAAACATAAGAACAGTCTTTGAGCCGCACGAAAATCTTTAGTCCGTGACACATAATATGACAAGGCTCTTTTTACATCCAACGAGTGGAGCATGCGTTCAATATCCGATGTAGGATTCGTAAACAAAGTAGGCAATATAAGGGGTTGATTAAGATGGAATTCAGAGACAACCTTAGGTAGGAAAGATATGTCCGGGTATAAGGTGACTTTATCTTTGAAGAATTGAAGATAAGGAGGATCAGATCGCAGGGCAGCTAATTCGCTTGCTCTTCTGGCCGATGTAATGGCAACTAGGAACAACGTCTTGAAAGACAGCAGACGAATGTCACAAGAGGCCATAGGCTCAAATGGGTGGCGCGTAAGCGCATGGAGGACCACTTGCAGAGACCACTGAGGTATCGGGGGTTTTGTAGGTGGTCTAATGTTGGAAAGACCTTTCAAAAAGGATTTGAGGGTAGGATGGGAGAAGAACCTGGCAGAGTCCGATTCACGAGGTTGAAAGGACACGATTGCTGAAATGTAAACTTTGAGGGTGGATAGTGCTAAACCAGAATCAAACAGGTATCGAAGGTATTGCAGTAAGGTGGATAACGATACAGGGCATGTCTGGAAGTGATTTGATCTTGCAAATTTGAGGAAATTCCTCCATTTATACTTGTAGAGGAGATTGGTAGATGGTTTTCTTGCCTTGTCTAAAATCTCCTTGATCGATGGGTTATCATCCAGGCTGTCAAGTGTAGTGATTCGAGGTCTGGATGTAAAACCTGTCCTGAGTCCTGGGTTAGGAGATGAGGGACACTCGGGAGGTTCACGACATCTATTGCCATCATCCTGAGAGTTGAAAACCAAGGTTGACGAGGCCACCATGGTGCAACGAAAATTGCGCTGGACTTCATCTGTCGAGCCCTGACCAGTGTCCTCTGGATGAGTGGTATGGGTGGAAACAGGTAGAGTAAATCTCTCTCCCATGGTATCATGAACGCATCTCCCAAGGAGTGTGTGCCTATTCCCGCACGGGAGGCGTATGTCGTGCATTTCTTGTTGGTTTCGGAGGCAAACATGTCTATGACCGGAGTGCCCCATCTGCTGCATAGGAGATGAAAGATCTTGTTGTCCAGCTCCCATTCGTGGGTGTGCGTTGCAAGACGGCTCAATCTGTCCGCCAGCTGGTTGTCTGTGGTGGAGATATGTAGTGCAATTGGGTACACATGATGTTGGTAGCACCATTCCCAAAGGTGTATTGAGAGGAAAAGTAGGGACATGGAGCGTGTCCCTCCTTGCTTGTTGATGTAGTACATGGTCGTGGTGTTGTCTGTTATCACTTGTACCCCACGACCCTGCACTAGTGGAAGGAACGCCTTGAACGCCTTCATCACAGCAAGCATCTCCAGATGGTTGATGTGTAGATGTGTTTCTTGAGTAGACCACCGGGCATGAATCTGGTGGGGCCCGCAGTGGGCTCCCCAACCTATGGGGCTCGCGTCCGTGGTGACTTGGACAGTCAATTGTAGTGGACGAAAAGGTCTGCCTAGTAGGAGATTTGGGCTGAATGTCCACCATTGCAGCTGTTTCACCAGCTCCACTGTAATCGACAAGCGCTTTCGAGGAGCATCTTGAATAGGGTCGAAAAGAGACAGAAACCATGCCTGGAGAGATCTCATTTTCAGGCGAGCGTGCGCTAATGCCGATGTCGTAGAGGCCATCAGTCCCAAGAGATGTTGGGCATGCCTTGCTGATACGGTGCAGTGTGGTCGAAACCGTTGAACCGCCGTTTTGATTTTCCTTATACGGTCTGGGGGTAGGAATATTCTTGCCTTGAGAGAATTTATCCTGCTCCCTATGTAGTCGACTGTCTGTGATGGTCGAAGGTGGGACTTCTTGTGGTTGACCGCTAGTCCCAGGCAATTCAGCGTGCGAAGAACGAACTTGGTGTCTTGGAGAGCTTTTTTCTCTGACGGAGACACTATCAGCCAGTCGTCTATGTAGGGAAATATCTGTATATTGTGGAGTCGAAGGTAGGCTGCCACAGGTGCCATGCACTTTGTGAATGTTCTCGGAGCCGTTGATAGTCCGAAGGGAAGAGCACGGAACTGGAATATGGTGTTCTGAAACACGAATCTGAGGTACTTTCTGTGCTGTGGGTGGATGGTGACATGAAAGTAAGCGTCTTTGAGGTCTATAACCACAAACCAGTCCCTTTTCTTTAGCAGGTGCAGAATGGTCTCCAATGTGACCATCCGGAAACGTCGAGGACGAAGGTACTTGTTTAGTTCCCTGAGGTCTAGAATGGGCCTTATACCGCCATCCTTTTTTGGCACAGCGAAATATCGGGAGTAGAATCCTCTTGCTAAGTCCCGCATAGGCACTGTTTGAATGGCATGTTTTCGTAGAAGAGTGAGAATCTCTTCTTCTAGAACAGGATCGAAGGATGTGAGCTTGACTTGTCCTAGAGGAGGAAATTCTGTAAATTCCAGACGGTAGCCGAATTGAATAATGTTTAAGACCCAAGCATCTTTTGTGATTTCTATCCAGTTGTGAAGATATGGGGAGAGTCGAGTGATGGAGCCGTGATCTGGTGGGTGCAAGTCAAAGGTACTGTTTGGACTTCTTCGTTGGTGGTTTGTATGATTGGCGACGCTGTGATGTAGACTGTGGTCGGAATGTGGAAGTAGAGGAAGAGGCCTGGAAGGATCTGTTCTGATTCTGGTTCTTGAATGGGCGGTAGGACTGTGTGGCATGTTGTTGGTATTGTTGTTGTTGTGTGTATGGTTTACGCCACTGATATTTGTTTTTTGGTTGTTGTTGAATGGCATATGATTTTGCTGTTTTCTTTATTTTATGCAGATTTTCAAGGTTATCGTCCGTTTTTTTCGTTGAACAGACCCTTGGCGTCAAAGGGTAAGTCTTCCACACGGGTTTTCACGTCTTCTATGATGCCTGAAAACCGAAGCCAGGCATGTCGCCTCAACGACACGGCAGACATCAGTGTCCTAGCAGCAGCATCTGCTGAGTGACGGGCAGCTAATCGTTGGTGCTTAGAGACTGTCAATGCCTCTGCATAGGTATTCAAGAAGCCCTGTCTGGTGTCATCTGGGGCTGCCTGAAGTGCAGGAAGTATTCTCGTCCAGAGCTGTCTTTGATAAGCCCCCATTGCCGTTTGATAATTGGTGACACGGAGCAAGAAGGTCGTGAGGGAATAGATTTTTCTTCCTAACACATCCAGTTTGCGTCCTTCTCTGTTAGTGGGAGTGACGTGTGATCTTGTAGATGGTCTCGAAGAACTAGATTCTACAATCAGAGAATTTGGTACCGGATGTTTGGTCAGGAAGGTCGTGTCTTCGCCATGTATGCGGTACAAGTTCTCTGTTCTGCGGGATACTGGAGCAGAGGTAGATGGTTTATCCCAGCACTCTTTAATAATGTCCATGATAGCCGAAATGAATCCTAAGCTGAGTGGAGGAGTCCTTTCTTGATTAATATCCCCGAAGATGAGGTCATCTGATGGAGGGGGTGTTTCAAGTGTTTGTATTTTCAAAGTTTTTGCCATTCTTGAAATCATTTGCACGTACGAGGAGAAATCCTCAGAAGGAGAGGATGGATGTGGATCCCCAGCATCCGAATCTAATGGATCTCCTCCCACAGGTGTTCTCCCCGATGCATCAGAAGGAGCGTCATGTCCCTGGTACGAATCATCTGAGGAAAGAGATTCGTCCCCATCAGTAGACAACAGGTGTGCATCTGCTTTCTGCTTTCTGCTCTCTGATTCAGAATTTGGAGGTATCGACGTCGAGTGTGTTCTTTTATGTGC